>CM074862.1:20000000-30000000 GCA_037501455.1 Lantana camara
CAAAATCTCCCTAACGGGCTTTAGTGAGTTCCAAGGCTGAAAACTCGAAGTTCAGCCCCTGTTTTCTCCTGCAACACATCTCAAATCATAGAAGCAGTTTAAGAAACATATTAAGGCATGTAATGGCAGCAAAAACACACGCATTTCAGCCAAAAAAACTTGTCCAAAAGTCAGCTACAAACGAGCACAAGTAGAGGGAAAGGAAAGAGTTTAAAACTTCATCATGTTCTTACATTTCAAGCTTGGAGAATTAATGAAAACTTTAAAATAACTCAATTACCAACTAATACAAGATCATAAAAGCATTAATGAAGTTCTTGTGGTCATAGAACATACCTCAAACCAAGAAATATCACAAGGAAATGCATATGATTCATATATGAACTCAAAACCCTTACTATTCACTACTATTCATCATCTCTTGCATAACATATGAATCTGTAGCATAAAATAAGGATCTCATGGATCAAAATGAGCACAAGAAGGAGAAGAACAAGAATCCACTCTTACCTTGAAGTTGGAGAAGAAAAAGGGATTCAAATGAGCTCTTAGGTCCAAGAAATGGTGGGTTCTTCTTGTTTGCCTTCTTCTTGCTTCCTTTCTTGCTTTGGCACGTTGCGAGGGAAATGAGAGAGAGATGGGATTACGTCTTGGTCAAAACATGGGTAAGAAACAAGTCAAAGGGAGCAAAAATGGGTAGGGTCAAAGCTTTGGTCCATTTAGATCGAATTTTAGAACATCGGGGGTCCGAACGACTTTAGAAAAATATAAGGCTTGTTCCATTGGATCCGAATCGTCGAAACGAGTCCAACGGTAAAGTTGGAATTCGAATCCAAATTTTTGAGCTCATGATTTGCTAATAAGGACTCAAGAATGACCTATTTGCAAATAGGCCCTAGTCTTGAGAAAAAGTACAATTGAGTCCACCAAAAGTTTTAATCAAGTCCAATACACATTAAAATCATGCAGTTACACCCTTATCTCATATATATCATATAATTCATGAATATAGCATGCTAGAGACATAAATTCATATCATAAAAATTCATAAATCATAAGAATTCAAATCATATAAACACTTAGGGCATATTCTTGGAATTTAAATCATATAAACACTTAGGGCATATTCTTGGAATTTAAATCATATAAACACTTAGGGCATATTCTTGGAATTTAAATCAAATAATTCATATAATTTCATATAATTACTTAAACAAGAAATAGATAACAAAAATATAATTCAAATAAAATATGAAAATAAATGCAATTACGAAAATAAACTCACACGTGGCACGAACCTGCACGTACGATCGGAAGGTGTGTCATATATGATCTATGTAACGCCCCAATTTTCCATCCGTTCAGGTACGCGCGCCCCGTGTGTGCGTTTTGAGATTTAGGATTATTTGATTCCTTTTCATTGTTTAATTGCGCGATTTAATTTATATAATTGAACCTCTAATGAATTATACGCTTTTAAATTCTTTCTTCGTGAATTCAACTACATGAGTGGTGTATTTAATTCTCCGAGCATGATTAAGTGCTTGAATTATATGTAATTGTAAAATTTCCATATTTAATTGTCCTTAATTGCAACTTTGTGTAATTCTTGAGCCTAATTGATAAATTGACAAGGACTAAATTGCCACATTCATATCTTTGACACTTGATTGCATTACTTTAAATTTCATAAGGACCAAGTTGCAATTTCCCTCATTTCTTCCCCTTCTCTTCACGATTAAAGCTATACATATACATATACATCCTTATTCATTCTTCATTCTTCATTGAAGACAAATCAAACAACTCCATCTCTTTCTCTCTTTAATCTCGATTCAAAACAAGAAAGGAGAAGCCAAGATTTTCTTCCATTTTTGTCAAGGGAACAAGCTCCATATCATCACCTCTCTTTTCCCCTTCATCTCCTCCATCTTCAAGATAAGATCATGCATATTTCTTTGAGGAATCATCAGTTGTTGTTAGGGTTTTAGTTCTTAAGGAATTCCATAACTTGGTATGCAATATGTATGATGATTTTGAATTGGATTCTTGCACATATAACTTTGTTTCATAAAGGTTTAAATACATGAAATCATATTTCTATACTAAGGGTTTTCATGAGTGATCTTGATGAATCAAGCATGTTTCCTTGGATTAATTGAAGTCTAAGTGGTATATTTGAGTTATATGCATGATATATGATAGTTTTAAGTTGATTTCTTACCTTGATTTGGTGTGAGGATGGCTTGGGAGCCAATTCCCGAGTGTATCTCCTGTTTTTCCCCTGTTTTTTTGCCCAGAATGCTTCGAAACGGCCGTTTGGTCCTCTAGTTATATTTCCAAATGCCCGTGTGTGAACCGTCTGTGTTGCAGACAGCTTCCAAACGCCCGTTTCTGCTTTCAGTTCATTTTGCAAACGGCCGTTTACCTTTCAAACGTGCTCCGATTGACCTAAAAATCGAACTGTAGAAGATAAATTGAGTCTAGAGTATTCTCCAATTAGAATCACCTCAATATCTTTTCTGGTTTGTGAGTTATAACCATTTTAATTTGGTGTTGCCACTTCGCAAAAAATCTACATTCACTCAACTTCGAGCTTATGCCATTTCCTCCTTGCTTTGAACTAGAATACGAGCCATATACCATCGGAAAGGTCTATTTGTCTAGTTTCGTACTAACAAACAAAACCCAATTCCAACTTATAGAACTCAAGATATTTCAGTTTTCCTACAGCGTTAGGATTTTCTAAAACTGTTAGCTTTTGCCAAACTTTGCCAAAGCCACTTTTCTTGCGTTGCTTTCACTTCCTTGGCTCCCGTATGTGACTTATATGAATTACATGCTTACTCGAGTGATTATTATGCTATTATTTGACACTTCTTGGTCCTTAATTGTTTGAACTTGATGGTTTGATGATATATGAAATGAATTCATATGATTTAATGGCATGAATTCGTGATCTCCTTGAGTTTATTGCATGTTGAATTATTCTATGACTTGATACACCATTTCATGAACAATGCCATGCGTCCTATTTGGTATCATTATTGAGTCTTATCTCACGAGTACACAATGTTTCGTTTCTTGTACAGTTCTTCTCCAGGGCGGAGATCATCGATCGAATAGGCACTATCTTGCATCTTTTTTTTTTGTCTCGTAGCTTGTCAGGTGAGGTTGTTTTCGTTCTAGTTACGTAATAAACCCTAAAACCTACATGAATGAGCTTTGTCCTAAAAACCATACTTATATTTATATTGTTTCAAGAGTGTAATCGAGTAAACGTTGGTTAAATTGAACCTACTGCTATTGTTATTTACTGGCCCCTTCCTGTTTTGGCGAGATATTGTACTGCACATCGATTGGGGCCCAGGGTTGAGTGTATTAAGTAATCCGGGGAGGTATCGGGCCGACGGTGACCTCTTGTACTCACCCACATTGTTGAGATGAACCCGGAATCCATTAAGAGGTTAGTGGAGGACGGAGACTTGGTCCTTGGGGATTCATGCACCCCTTGAACTCCCGGAATGGTTGGTGAGGGCTAGCTACCCGAACCATGACTCAGAGAAAGAAGGATGGAAATGATTGCGCACTACTACTGAATTGACTGTATTGAAACGATTGAAACGTAATAATTATATGATCGTCTTAAATTGAGACTTAATCATTGTACACTGTCGGAGTTTGGTTGGAGATTGTACACGTTCACTCGTCGAGCCACTGATATCCTAAAATTTGAACTAATGGGATAAATTGATAGTTGTAAAGTCCGAGTATTGATCAATTAATTTCTCGCATTCATGGGAACTACTTTAATTAAAACCTGTTCGGGATTTACAGCTTGCATGTGCATGTTTCTATATATACATATATCTTTTGCTCACTCAATCTTCTAGAGAATGATCTCTCTTTTCCCTTTCTTCCAGGCTCTTTACAGGTGGTTGCTAGGCGGAATTGAGTTGTGGGTCCTTGTTCGAGTCTTGCACTTGCACACTCACTGCATATTGTATTCATTTATTGTATTGATCTATATATTGTATCGAATTGAACTCGGGACAGGCTTCTAGGGTTTTAGTTGAACCCGTTTTTTTTTTTATGATCGCCTTGTATTGATTCGGGACAGGTTAGGATAGGTGTCTTGCTTAGTGGAACCCGTATCTACTTTTCCGTTTGAAATGTGTTTATTTCCTTGATATGGAATGAATTATTACCTTGCTTCCGCACCTTTGTTATTGTTGTTTTATTCCAGGGTTAGATTCTGCTTAGCTAGGACAGTCTTTTTCTTTGTCTTCCGTTCGCTGTGAGTTTGGTTTATATATGGATTAGTTCATTTCACATGTGGACCTAACTCATAGTGCGGGGGATGTAGTGCTCTCATTGCGGGTGCTACAATCTACCTCAACATGTTATGACTTAGGAAGACACGGAGGAGGTTGGTATCATGGTATGTATATTACGTTATAATTTATGTTTTCCTATGATACATTATGAGAAGTAGGGTGGCTATGTGTTCTTACTCGCCGAGCTTTTGTATGTTATGTTTGATTATGGAACGGGATAGGATTTCAGGATATGATATGCTACGTTTTGATTATGATATGTATACGTATGTTTTAGAAAAATTGTTTTGGTGTGATAAACCCTACTCCAAATTCCTAATCTTTTGTTTAATATGTGCTATGTTCTATACGTATTTAGTGTGTGGGTGTGCGTTTACCCCCCTCACTCAGTCGGTAGACTGACCCTCTCCTTTCAAGTTTTTAGTTTGCAGGTTTTTGTTCAAGTTAGGCGGAGAAGTATGTCGGTCAAGTCTCTCTAGTCATCTAGATCGAGTACGCACTTCATTTTGCATATGTTGGGACGTTTGTATATGATTTGAATACGTTGTACGAATTATGCATGAATGTATAAATTTTGTTAGGATTGATATTCGGGACAGACTTACAGGGATAGTTGAACCCGTTTACTTTTATGATAATTGTAATTTTCGAGATGAGGTATCTATGCTAGTTCAACCCGTCACCTATTGTTATATGTTTTCATTTTATATGCATGCTTCTGCAATTCTTGCTTTGTTTTTGCGCGTTGCGATTGCTTTAGCTCCACCTAACCTAGAGTGTGTGTAGGTCTTTCGTTCGCTTAGGTTTGGGCACATATATGGACTTCCATTTCTTATGTGTGTTCGGGTTTAGGTCGGGGGATGTGGTGACCCACCGCTTCGGGTGCTACAATTTTAATATCAAGTTACACTAATTCCAAATCATGCATGGCAACTATTGCAAGTAAAACATGAATAGAACTTACTTCTCAACAGGTGAGAAAATACCATTAAAATCTGCACCTAATACGGCCTGCTTGTAGCTCTTAAGTACTCATATCTCATACCTTGCTTCCCTACTCTTAAGAATTTTTTCTTTTTTTATTAAATCTATTTACAACCGATGATCCTTTGTCTAGCTAGCAGTTTCACAAGTACCTAGGTATTTAATTTTCAAATAATGTGTAGTGTAACTTTTTTCTTTTTTTTTTTTTTCGAAGAGACACAGTTACCCAAGTACTTTACTAATTTATAATTTGCAGTCCGTTTAATGAAATGTTGCAATATAATATTTACCCCGTAGACAATTATATATTGTTGCAATTGATTGAAAAAAAAAGAAAGAAAGAAAGAAAGCCGCTCGTGTATTAGATTATACCTAGTTATATAATACAATATATCATCAATTAATCTATATTATCTACATATATATTATGAAAGTACGAGTTGGATTTTTTGTTTCTTACAAAATATAGATCGCCTAAAATATCCTCATAATAATTACGTTAATAACTATCAGTCAAGGATAATGATGTAAATTGTAAATACATGTTATAAATTATTAATTTAACTATATTTAAAGAGCACTTATTAACTTAAAATAGGACTCTTAGTATAATTAAAATTTCTTCAACTTACCCAAAAAAAGATATATAGTTCAACGAGCATTGTTTTATTATTAATATATTAATTAATTGTATTCAAATTTTATAATATTAGTTATCAATTTTTTAATTTTAAGGCCTACAATTTAAAATATTATAATAAGATATATCTAATGAATTGGAAAATAACAAATTGATTCACTTTATAAATTTTAATAATTTTTTGTCATTTTATAAAATAAAATATTATTTAAATTGAATGAGTTATATAAGAACTTTCAATAAATCAATCCTAATGTAAGTCTAACTATATAAGAGTATAGTTTTAATTATCTAAGTTCATAAACTTTCTTAAATTATAATCATATTATAATTCTATATATAAACTTATCTAATTAACAAAATAATATAATCGAATGATTTACATAAAATATTTTTCAATAAATTAACTAAATGTATTATTTTTTAATTAACTAATACTAAAATAATTGTAATGATCTAAATCTAACTAACCATATAATCTTTCTTAAAATATAAATTAAACACGTAAAAGTACGAATAGCGTTTTAGTTTCTTACGACTTAATATACCACAATTTAGAATTGCATGTCGTCGAATCAAAGTTACTTTAAATTAAGAATTCTAAGGAGACTCAATGTGTGTGCGTATAAAAATAAGATATAATCTAATTTTATAAATATTTTTTATAGTATTCGATTAAACATTCCTTAAATTTTTTATATTAATATATTTTTTTAATTATTTCTACTACATACATAAAATCAATTATAAAAATTAACATAAATCTGAAATAATACTCATTAGAGAAATACAAATAAGAAAATGGAATGCAGGATCAAATAACAAAGAGAATATAAAAAAGAGATAAAGAATAGGGAGTTAAAAGAAAGAATTACTTGATTTTAATATATATACACATGCATACCAAAATTAAGGACAATTGTGAAATATCGTTACAAATATATTTATAAAGGACATGACAAAGTGAGAATTAATATCATGTACAATGACAAACAAAATTTCGAAAATTAGATTAACATTTTTCAGTGTGCAAGAAAAGCAAAAAAATAAAAAAAATACAAAGAATTTCCAAAGCGTTATGTATGAGACAAGCAAGGTAACTATTCAAAAGATTTGGAGAAAGAATTGATGGCAGAATATAACAAATTATTACAACAAGAAGAGATTATTTGGTTCTAAGAGTCGAGAATAATTGACTCCAATTCAGGGATAATCATACACATTTCTTTCATTTCTCAACCATAACGAGAAGAAGGAGAAACCAAATGAATGTTCTCAAAATAGGCAATGAATGGGCAACCTGTAATGATCAACTAAACCCACACACTTGGGAGTATTACACCAAACTATTCAATGGAGATACCATTGAAGAGGTGATTAGTCTTGGTATTTGCTTGCGCTAAAGCTACTATGGATGGAGCAAAGTACATTCAAAGTGTGGTTGAGGAGTTTCGCAAAGCGTTGAGCCTTAAATTAAATTTCAGCAAATCACATATGTTGTTCGCACCTTATGTGTCAAATGATTTAAAGTAATAGGTTAGTAGAATTCTGGGCATGGAATACAAACGACTTAAGGAACTATTTGGGGGTGAGAATGAACTTTAGTTGAAACTATAATAAGCATTTCTCGATTGTGATTAGCAGAGTTAAAAAGCGCCTCTTGGGATAGAAAGCCAAAATGACAAACCTTTTCGAATGAATGACACTTATTTAGTCCATCATGATCTCGACCTCCATCTACTATATGCACACAAATTGGCTCACCAATCACGCGTGCGATAAACTTAATCAACTCAAGCACAACTTTCTTTAGACGAATGATATAACAAAGAAACGGATCCATTTTGTAGGGCGGGAGAAGGTGACTAGAAAGAAGCGAGAAGGTGGATTGGATCTTAGAGAAGCCTAAAGAGAAATATAGTGATGCTCGCTAAAACGGGATAGAGAATGCTCAACAAGTAGACGTTGGTGTGAAATTAGATACATAAGTAAAAATATTTAAAAGGGGGGGACATTCTTGATCGAATATAAGCCCCAACTTATGGTTTCTCGATCATGGAAGGAGATAGTTAGAAACACTTGAATGGTGGAGCCATTTTGCCAATGGAGGATTGCCAAAGGTTAAGAGATGTTTTTATGGAATGATATATGGTTATCACAAGGCAAACTAGCGGACATCTTCGAAGATAACATTTATGAGGAGGATAAAGATCTTATGATATATAATCTCATTGGCACAGAAACAAACTGAAACCTGAATAAGCTAACAAAATTAGATTAAAATTCAGTAAATCACATGTGTTGATCGCACCTTATGTGTCAAATGATTTAAATTAGCAGGTTACTAAAATTTTGGGCATGGAAAGTACAGACAACTTAAGGAATTATTTGGGAGTGCCGATGAACTTTAGCTTAAACTATAATGAACATTTCTGGATTGTGATTAAGAAAGTCGAAAAACATCTCTTGGGATAGAAAGCCAAAACGACAAACCTTGTCGGATGAATGACATTTATTCAATCTCTCACGAGCTCGATCTCCATCTACCATAAGCACACAAATTGGCTCCCCAATCATGTCTGCGATAAACTTGATTGACTCAAACACAACTTTTATTAGGCAACTCATATAACAAAGAAACAGACCCGTCTTGTAGGATGAAAAAAGGTGATTAGAAAGAAACGGGAAGATGGATTAGGTCTTAGAGAAGCCCGAAAAAAAATATAGTGATGCTCGCTAAAATGGGATGGAGAATGCTCAACAAAGAGACGATAGTGTCAAACTAGATACATAAGATAAAAATATTTAAAGGGGTGGGGGGCATTCTTGAACATAAGCCTCAACTTATGGCTTCTTGAGCATGGAAGGGGATAGTTAGAAGCAGTTGAATAGTGGAACCATTTTGCAAATAAAGGATTGAGAACGGTGAAGGGACGCCTTTATGGAATGATAGATGGTTATCACAAGGTAAACTATAGGACATTTTTGGAGATAATATTCATGAGAAGGATAAATATCTTATGGTATGTAATCTCATTGGCACAAATAAAAACTGAAAATTGGACAAGCTGAAAGCAGTATTGCCTAAGGAGGCGGTAGATGAGATACTTAGTGTCCTAATTGCGTTAATGGAGATAAGAGAGTCTAGAATGGGTCAACTAATGGCAAATTGTTCTATACAACGGCTATAGTCTGCTTATGATATCGGATGAGACATGGGAGAAAAATTGGAAATGAATTTGGAAATTACTTTGTCCCCAAAAGTTCAAGATTTTCTTGTGGCTTCCCCAACATGATTACTTGCTAAAATGTACTGAAGTATGATAGAAAATTTGGGAGAAACGATATATGCACCGCTATTGTACAAGAGATAAATATGTGGACCACATTCTGAGAAGTTGTCCATTCGTACTTCAGGTGTGGGACAAGATTGATGATGTACAAACTAAACGAAATCCTTGTAGCTTGCAAGTGTCGGTCGACCTCAAAGAGAGCTTTTATAGCAAAATTCAGAGCAATATTTTATCAGAATATCTTGCGTGGATTGTCTTGATCTTGATGCTCTGGAATCTTTTGAAAACGTGGAACCGATGGAGCTATCAAAATGTTATGAAGCTTAGAAGTGTCACTGTTCGCCACATAAAAGAGTTAACTGAGACCTCAACACTAATTAGTGAGGACAAAAAATACAGATAAAAGAAAATCTGCACTGAGTTATCGTGGAATAAACCCGAGAAAGGATTGGTGAAACTAAACTTGGATGTGAGCTTTTATAACCAGGGCGTCATTCGAGATGACAACTGAAGATGAGTGCTAGGATACGCTATGGATTTTAGTAGAGTTTTAATAATGTATCGGAATTATTGGGTTTCTGTAAAGGAATAACACTAGCTTGGGAAAGGCGCTTTTCGAAAATTAATATGGGGATTGATTCGAAGATGATCGTGAAATGGATAACAATGGAGGATATTGAAATGGAACACACGAGAAATATAATTTTAATTGACAAAGTTTACTCCAAAGGCCTCAAGAAACTTGAACTAAATAAAATCCCTAGAGAAAGAAACATGACGACAGATAAATTGGCGAGAGTAAGTTACAAGTTTCAAGGTGGTTTCTACGTCTAGGATACTCTACCGACAAAAGTTTTTGATCTTTTAGGTTTTTGTCATAATTTTTACATATGTCTTTTCATTTATTAAATATATTTGAAAGTTATAAATTACTACTTATGCTTAAAAGTTAGAATTATTTGGGCAAATTATTATACACTTTAAAAATTTTGTTTTTATTTAATAACATAGTTTCAAATATTTTTATTGTTTATTTACTTGGATGTTCTCTACTTTGAATTTTTGCTTATTGTAAATGATTTGAAAGAGAGATTTCATATAAATATTTTGTATGTGTATATTTATTTAATCAAATTAAATGTTTTTAATATCATAATTTATTCAATAAACATAATAGCTAAATTTATTTAAATAAAATTAAATGATAAACATGCAATGCACGTTCACTTCACTAGTATAATATTAGAAGGGTACATTTGATTTAAACGTATTTAATTTTGACTTAACCAAAACCACCAAGATTGTCATGCTTCCTGTTGTCCATATTTGACTTACTTTCAAGCCCATAGTTTTTCAACCAAGATTGTCATGCTACCTGCTATTTGTTTTTTAACCATCTGAGAGATAGTAGGGAATTTAACTAGAATCCTCCTCATTTATAGCAAAGAAGAGCCAAGAATACCGAGCGTAAAACCAAATGTCCTAAAAAGTAACGGTACAATAATGCCTGCGAAAGAGATGAGATATAAACAACCTAGAAATTAACAAATAACATACGTTGAGCCCATAATTTTTATTTTTTATTTTTTAAGAAAATCAGTCAGCAAGATCATAGGGATTTTAACGCGACTCCACCGTAGGAATTTTAATGGCAGCAAGAACCAATCCACAATTCAAACTACGATGGAATATAGAACTGCCCTAGAAAGAAAAAAGGCATGTAGAACAATTACTAAAATAGAAGATCCCAAACATTAAAGTCCCATTCGAGGACAAACCAATCACAACAACGACAACCCGACTAGCAGCAAGGTCCAAAGTCACGCCAATTGAGTCAACCACCAAATAAATTAAGGTCGAAGGTTATTTCTTATTTCTTTTTTTATTTTTTTTATTTTTTTCCTTAAAATAGAAATATTTTAGTGGCTAATACTTAACTCATATTAATTAGATAGGATAAATTTTTAATGCTCATAAATTTTGACAATAAAATTCTTAATTGACATAATTAATAAATACTAAGTTTAAATTTATTGAATTAATATCTTCTAATTTGTCGCAAACTTAATATTTCCATAAAATCTCTCGGTTATCATTAATAACTTTTGATATTTAGTTTTTTATTTTCAAATTTCTATCTATATAAAATGAAATATCTTAATGCATGTGTAATTATAGTAGGTAAGTAACTAAATATGTAGTTAAATATTTTAAGTTTCATATATATATATATAGCATAGCGTATACCCCTTATGCATGGTATTTATATAAAAATTATAGTATATAAATTATGTTATTATGTATTACTCTTAAAATATTATAAACAAAGATAATCTATATTTTGGATAAAAATTTAATATAAAAAAATATTTATTTACTTAATAATGGCATCAAAGATCGTCATATGAAAAATATTTATTTACTTAAATGATGAGAATTATAAATAATTATAAATCTTGATAAAGAATGGAATTATCCTAAAAATTTTAATGAAAAAAAAAATAGATTCGACTGCATTACAATTTGGATGAAAAGGAGATTTATGAAGTTTAAAAGGATACAAAATAAATAATAGGTAACATTCTGGAAATAAAAACAAAAAATACATGTGATTGAAAAGTGATATTTTCTCAATTTAAGAAAATCAAATTAGTTAATAATAATAACAGGAATAAAAAGGAAAAAGGAAAAGGAAAAGGAAACAAATTGCACTAAAATATTTTTGAATCAGACTAAAATATATAATTAAAATTATAAAAAAATAATTTTATATCATTCAATAGGATAAAAGGAATGTAAATAATGCAACAGATCTCACAAGCAAACATAAAAATTTAAAATATAGTATGATTAAATTAGTATAGATATAGATTAGTTGATACCGTTTAAGATATTGAACCCATAAGTAAGTTGCTTGCTGTACTCTTATGAAAAATATTTTTTTTTTTAAATAAATTAAAAACATTTAGAAATAAAAAGTAGAGAGAATCTTTATGAAGAAAATTATAACTAAAGTAAAGATTACCATAAAAAATGCAAAAGAAGAATCATCAAAAACTAATTTGGTAAAATTCGAAGGTACGAAATGAGAAAAGTTTGTTAAATAATTAAATGAAATATGTTATATAAAAAATATTATATAAATAATTTTTTTATAAACTTCCAAAATAAATAAGAAAAATAGACAATTAGAATAGAAAAGAAAATGACAAATATTAGGATTTTAAGAATCCAAAAAACCTGGTATAGCTATATAGCCAAAAATGGAATAAAGAACAAAGTCAAACTCAAAGAAAAAAATAAAAATCAAACTCTTGAGAAATAAATAAATAAAATATAAAAAAAGAATTTTAGGTATGTGGAAATAATAATAATAATAATAATAATAATAATAATAATAATAATAATAATTATTATTATTATTATTATTATTATTATTATTATAATATATCTCTACCATTTTCCAATATAAAAGGGAATAATTTAGAAAATTATGGGTAAACAAATTTAAATATAGGTTTTTTTTAAAATATAGATCGACTATAAAGTATGCATAATTTTTTTTTCAAAACAAAAAAAAGTAAACCTTGAAATGAATCAAAATCTTTTGGTATTTAAAACTAAAATATATATCAATGACTATCCCTAAAAAAATGAAAAAGCAATACCTAACCTTTAAACACTTTATCTTTGTTTCACTCTTGCCTCGATCAATTGGATGATTTAAGAACTCCTAATATTTTATATATGATTAAATATTACAAAATTTTAAAAATTCTGAGCGAAGTGCGAAAATAGTGACTGTTTTGTAATACAATACAATCATAATTAAAATACTAATCAATAAAAATAATCCATTATATAATATTATAAAATAAAATTACAAAAGAATATAAAAAACAATCAAAGTAAATGTGAAATTTATAAAAAATATATATAACAAAAACCATGAAAGAAGAATAACAAAAAATAATAAAATTTAATTAACAAAATAACAAAATCATAAAGAGACATTCATGCTTGGCAGATGCGTAATGCGTTTGCTTGAGAAATAGTCAAAGTAAATGTGCTAATTTAAATAAAAAAAAAATCATGAAGGAATAAAAAATAATAATAAATTTTAAATAACAAAAAGTAAATATCATAAAAGGTTAGAACAAAATAAAATTTAATAATCAAATAACAAATTTCAAAACAAACACGAAATGGAAATTAATCGAACAAACAAAAATGAAAATTCATAAAAAGACCTTCATGCTTGACGGATGTATTTGATTGAAGATTGGTTGGTCATAGAAATGAGTACAGAAAATGAGAAATAAAATGAATGATTTTTATTAATAAGTCTTTAGATAACAAATAAGGAAACTAAATTTATGACATAATAATATGATTATAGGTAATTTAGAAATGATTTTAGTAATTAAAGATATTTCCTGAGATTATGGTATTATTCAATTAATTG
Source organism: Lantana camara (assembly GCA_037501455.1). Classification (NCBI taxonomy): domain Eukaryota; kingdom Viridiplantae; phylum Streptophyta; class Magnoliopsida; order Lamiales; family Verbenaceae; genus Lantana; species Lantana camara. Next base: position 20,013,720 of record CM074862.1, read on the forward strand.
AGAAAATTTAGGTAATTTATTTTTTTAAAAAGCTTTTTATAGGTAATTTGGAAATGATTTGAGTAATTAAAGATATTTCTTGAAATTACGGTATTATTCAATTAATTAAAAAAAGTTAGGTAATTAGTTTTTTAAAAAAGTTTTTAAACTTATTAATAAATGATCAACCAATAGAATAATTTCTAAGGAATAAAAAATGGGTCTTTTTTTAAAACTCCCCATGAGTTGAAAATTTTTTTGTTTGCTCCCCATTTTCAAAATTATTTCTCTTCACTCTCCAGATGAGAATCATAATTTCGTTTACTCCCCATTTTGTACAGCACGTAGTATAAAAACTCAAGAATCACGTACTTAAGTCCCCAAATGTTGTATATTTTTCGCAAATGTTGTATATTTTTCGCAATATGTAGTATGTGCTGTACAAAATGGGGAGTAAACGAAAATTATGATTCTCATCTGGGGGGATGAAGAGGAATAATTTTGAAAATGAGGAGCAAACAAAATTTGAGTCCCTATTTGGGGATTTTTCGGGAATTCCCCGAATAAAGAATTTCAAAAAAAGGAGAAAAAAATATTGAGTCAAAATTGATTCAATTTTGATCAACCACACCCTTCCTATATATTATAGTATAGATAGATATGTTTTGTGTATCACTTTTTGAATTCCTCTTCAAGTATTTAAATCTCCATTACTTACGAGTTATGAGAAGTATGGCATTCATATTTCAACTTTCTTTAGCTAAATGATGGAGAAGTTGAGAGAGAAGGAGTTCAACTCTCATAAAACAAAAAAGGGAGTAATTTATTAGGGCCCTATTTGTACATGGTAATTGAGTATTAGGTTTTTATTAAAAAATTTTGGCCTGTCTATCTTATTTCAATTTACATTTTTCAAGATAGGTGAAATGTACCGCCGCCCGGGTTTGTGAAGATAAATGCAGATGGGGCTATTTTCGCGGCAACAGGCGAGGTGGGGTGGGGGATTGTTGCTCGAGACTAGGGGTGGCAAATGGGTGGGTTGGGTTGGGTTTGGGTTGGGTTCATATGGGTTGGGTCTAAATGGTTTGGGTCAAAAATGGGTTCTATATTAATGAGTTCTTAATGGGTTGGGTTCTTAATGGGTTTTTGATGGGTTGTGGTGGGTTTTAATGGTTTGCTAGTGGGTTCAATAATGGGTTATTAATGAGTTCCAACTCAATTCAAATACTTAAATGTCCAATATACCCTTCACTAATATATTTAACTTATTTTGGATTTATTTGACCCAATTAATATATTTTCAACCCATTTGGTCTATTTTGAGTCCGTTTTTTCGTTTTTCGACATGTTCGTTTTATTTTAGACTCGTTTAACCCATTTTTGGTCTGTTTCACCCGTTTTTCGACATGTTCGACCTATTTTGGACTCGTTTGACCCGTTTTGGACCCATTTCATCTAATTTTCAATCTGTTCGACCTATTTCTGACTCGTTCGACTCGTTTTGGGCCTTTTTCACCCGTTTTTCGACCTATTCAACCTTTTTAGTAATCATTTGATCCGTTTTGGACCCATTTCACCCAATTTTCAACCTGTTCGACCTATTTTGGACTCGTTTGAACCATTTTGGACCTATTTCACCCAATTTTCAACCTGTTCGACCTATTTTTGACTCGTTCAACTCGTTTTGGGCCCCTTTCACCCGTTTTTCGACCTATTCGACCTATTTTGGAATCATTTGACCCATTTCGGGATCGTTTCACTCGTTTTTCGACTTGTTTGTCTTATTTAGGACTCGTTTGACCCATTTTTTGCCATTTCAACCCGTATTTCGACCTATTTGACCTATTTTGGACTAATTTGACCCGTTTTTAACCTATTTTGCCCGTTTTTTGATATGTTCATTCTATTTTTGACTCGTTTGGCCCATTTTGGGCTATTTTAACCCTTTTTTGAACCTGTTAAATCTATTTAGACTCGTTTTGAACCGTTTGAAGCCCATCTCACCCGTTTTTCAACCTGTTAGACCTATTTTCGATTTGTTTTACTTGTTTTAGGCCCGTTTTTGACCTCTTGACCTATTTTGGACTCTCTTTTAACTTGTTTTTTGACCTATTTGTCCTATTTTGGAATCGTTCGACTCGTTTTGGGCCCTTTTCACCCGTTTTGGATCTACTTTACCCATTTTGGATCCATTTTATCCATTTAGATCCATTTTACCCATTTGTATCCATTTTACTCATTTTGCGTCCATTTTACCCATTTGGATTCATTTTATCCACTTGGATCAATTTTACCCATTTGGATCCATTTTACCCAAATTTTACCAATTTGGAACCATTTTACCCATTTCGATTCAATTTTACCAATTTGTATCAATTTTACCCATTTTGAATCCATTTTACCCACTTGGATCAATTTTACCCATTTCGATCCATTTTGGATCCATTTTACCCACTTGGATCCATTTAACCTATATTTTATCCATTTGAATCCATTTAACCCACATTTTACCAATTTGGATCCATTTTACCCATTTTGGATCCATTTTATCCACTTGATTCCATTTTACCCACATTTTACCCAGTTGGATCCATTTAACCCATATTTTACCCATTTGGATCCATTTAGCTCAGTTGGATCTATTTTACCCACTTGGATCCATTTTACCCATTTGGATCTATTTTACCCATTTGGATCCATTTTACCCATTTGGATCCATTTAACCCACATTTTACCCATTTAGATCCATTTTACCCATTTGGATCCATTTAACCCATTTTGGATCTATTTTACCTAGTTGGATCCATTTTACCCATTTGGATCTATTTTACCCATTCTGGATCTATTTTACCCAGTTGGATCCATTTTACCCATTTGGATCTATTTTACCCATTTTGGATCTATTTTACCCATTTGGATCCATTTTATCCAGTTGGATCCATTTTACCCACTTAGATCCATTTAACCCACATTTTATCCATTTGGATCATTTAACCCATTTTGGATCTATTTTACCCAGTTGGATCCATTTTACCAATTTGGATCCATTTTACCCATTTTGGATCTATTTTACCCAGTTGGATCCATTTTACCAATTTGGATCCATTTTGGATTCATTTTACCCATTTGGATCAATTTTACTCATTTTGGATCTATTTTACCCATTTGGATCCATTTTACCCATTTTGGATCCATTTTACCCATTTTTGATCCATTTTACCCATTTGATCCATTTTATCCAATTGGATCCATTTTACTTATTTTGGATCTATTTGGCCCATTTTAGATCATATTCACCAAATTTGGATATATATGATACGTTAGAGTAAACATGCTAAAAATAGGTTGAAACAAGTCCAAATTGGTTGAACAATTCAAAAAATGGATCAAATGGGTCTAAAATAATCAAACACATAAAAAATCGGTGAAATAGGTCTAAAATGGCCAAACGAGTCCAAAATAGATCGAATAGGTTGAAAAACGAGTGAAAGAGGTCCAAAACTGATCAAACGAGTCCAAAATTGGTCGAATAGGGCGAAAAACCGGTAAAAATGGTCTGAAATGGGTCAAACGAGTCCAAAATAGGTTGAACAAGTCGAAAAAGGGTGAAACAAGCTCAAAATAAATCAAACATATTGAAAAATAGGTGAAGCAAGCCCAAAATGGGTTGAATAAGTCAAAAAACGGATCAAATGGGTCTAAAATAATTCAAACACACAAAAAAATGGGTGAAATAGGTCTAAAATGGGCCAAACGAGTCCAAAATAGATCGAATAGGTTGAAAAACGAGTGAAAGAGGTCCAAAACTGATCAAACGAGTCCAAAATTGGTCGAATAGGGCGAAAAACCGGTAAAAATGGTCTGAAATGGGTCAAACGAGTCCAAAATAGGTTGAACAAGTTGAAAAACAGGTGAAACGAGCTCAAAATGGGCCAAATAAGTCCAAAACAGGTCTAATAGGTCGATAAATGGATGAAACGGGTCCAAAATTGGTCAAACGAGTCCAAAATTGATCGAATAAGTCGAAAAACGGGTTAAAATGGTCAAAAACGGGTCAAACGAGTCCAAAATAGATTGAACGGGTTGAAAAATGGGTGAAATTGATCCAAAATGGGTCAAACGAGTCTAAAATAAATAGAGCAGGTTGAAAATTTGGCAAACGAGTTAAAAATCGTGTTCGTGTGTGAAAATACGTGTAAAATTATGTTAGTGTGTAAATGTGTGTAAAAAATATGTTATTGTGTGAAAATATGTGTAAAATTGTGTTAGTGTGTGTAAATATGTGTTAGTATGTGTAAAAAATATGTAATTATGTTTAAAAAGTTTATGAATAAAAATATAATATTTAATTTATGGGGAGGGTAAAATAGTAATAAAACATTAAAATTGGATAATTAATCTTAAACCATTAAAGACCCAACTCAAACCCAATATCAACCCACCATAACCCATGAAGAACCCATTACTTTCCTAACCCATCATTGACCCAACCCAAACCAACCCAATTTAAATTTCATCAAAACCAACCCAACCCAACCCACTTATAATGGGTTGGACCCATTGGGTTCAACCCATTTTGCCACCCCTACTCGAGACCACTCTAGGGTGTGTATTGGTTGGGTTAGTAAAAGATCGGAAGGCAGGCTAGCTGTGGAAGCTGTTGAGGGACTGGCATTGAAGGAGGCTGCAAATCTGGCGAAAAACAGAGGGTTCCAGAATCTCATTTTGGAAGGGGACTGCCTATATTCGCTAAGGAAACTTCAAGACCATGCAGAAGATTGGTCATCCACAGGACCAATTATTAATGATATTTGGGAAGCCCTTTCTCGGATTCCTTTGGTATCTTTCAACTTTGTGCTTCGCGCGGGAAATAAAGTTGCTCACTCGTTAGCCCGTCTTGGTTTGAATTCTTATGGGGACAATGAGCTCCCTGATGTTGCTAAGGAATTACTCATGGAAGATCTGAGATTACTGTAATTGTCTTCCATTTCCTTTGAAAAAAAAAAATGTGCAATTTTTTCAATATTTATCATTTATTCAATTTTTATTTTTCGTGTTATATTGGATTGGAGTTTTTCCATATCCGCATATTAAAGTTTCTAATATTTTTGTTATTTGAGTAATATTCATTTCTATGTTTTTTTTTTATTATTTAATAATAGTTCTTATGTTTTTAACTTAATTTAAGTTGATTTTTCGGGTCATAGTCTGACCATAATTTTCAGCCAAAATATATATATAGACTAACATACATTTAAACAAATTTCTATCTATTAAAGTATAAAAATAAATCAAAATAAATTTTAATAAAAAAAGATGTCCCCTTAATTTCTTCAGATATTTCTCAAACTATAAATTAGAACCAATTAGAAACTATATATTTTAATTTAATTGATATTGAGTTCAATTGAACTCTTGATTTATAAAAATACTATTTTTTAAATTAAAGTTTTTTTTTTTTAACTCACACACATTTAAGTGGGATTCAAATCGGGACCTTACCCTGAACAATTAGCTCATTAACCACTTGAACCAACTCCTATTAACTATTTTTTAAATTAAAATTGTTCACAACTATTAAAATTATATTCACCAAGTTAAAATAACTTGCTAAACTTATGCATATATATTCAATTTATATAGGTATAATAATATTAATGAAAATTTTCAAATTATATAATAAAATATAAATTAAAATACTAAATAATTAAACGACAAATTAATGAACACCCCCTAGTATGGTTGAAGACTTTTGCTAAACCCCCCAATTCAATAAATAGATATATTTCATTCCTATTATCCTTTCCATTTATTTTAAACCCCCCAAATCCTGTAAAAGTACCATAATACCCTTAATAAATTGAAGAAGAACATAGATGCTCATTGTCTTCTTCCCGCGTCTGATCTTTACTTCTTCTTCCCGCGTCTGATCTTTCCGGCTACTCTATTCCGGCACCCAATTTCCGGCAAGTCTTTCCGAATGGCCTTTCATGCGACTCTTTTTCGAAACGGGTTTCCGGCAACTCTGTTTCGAAACGCTATTTTATAATTTCTGGAATTATTTTTCTTTAACTAGACAAACAGACCTTTCAATAACTAATAAAATGAATATTTACACTACAAACTTAATAGATTATTATGCATTCCCGATGAGACGCTTGAATTAAATGAAAACTGCCTGCACGTTTTCCCGGAATTTGGACTGACCAATCAACTTTACAATGCGACGAAGGGGTGCAACGGTTGGTTTACGGTCCAATCACCTTTATTAGTATCTTCAATCTTGCCCTGTACGCAGACATCTGCAAAATTTTCATCCCCAAACATTCACCTGCAAGAAGCCCTGCTTCTCTTTCTCTCCCAGATCTCAATCCTTGACAAACAAAGTCATGAATCCCCCTCCAAGACCTATTCTGGCATGGGTGGAAGAGTACATGGTTGAACGTCTTCGGATATATGCCGGATAGAACGAAATCGATCGGCTAGAAGTCTTCGACACAGTGCTGTCTATGGTGTCGCGTGATTTGACTCAGCGATTCAAAACAAGATTCTGGGTCCGAGATGTTGTAGCAGCGGTGAAAGAAATGCGGATAAAATTTTACGAATTCCGTAGATTATTGGCGTGTCCTGGAGTTAAAATGGGTGCTAATCGTATTCACGCCGAAATTAAGACCCCAGTATATTTTGAAGTGAATTCCATTGAGGTAAGTCGAATTCATTCGTGTCCCCTTTTTTTTTTCGGAATTGTTCATTATTCAATGTTTAATTTTATATAGGTTATTTGTCGAGATTCCAACGCCAGGGCATTTGGATGTCGTTATTACGATGACCTTAGGTATATCTTCAAAGTGCAGCGGACACATCTTTTGGAGGGCGAAGAGGAGCACCTCCACGCATACTACATTGACGATAGGGACTCGGACCCCGAGTCCTTGGACGGCGCAGATTACCCAGGCTATGAACACTATGAGGAGAGTGTTAATTCTAACATCCCTCAGGAAGATCAGGATGAGGTTAATCAGTTTCCTCCCCCATGATATAGACAGCGCTTCTCCAAAATTTGTTGTTTGTGGATTGTTTATAGTAGTTTAAATGTTACTGTTAGTTGATTGTAGTGTATATTTTTGGTTCTGTAATGAAATGTTTAGTGTTGGTTGTTTATTGTTGTTTGATTCTAGTATATATATATCCTGCAAGGAAGTTTGTTTTAGATGGAAGAAATGCGTAATTAAAAGAATGCTTTGTCCAGTGAAACGTTAGAAATGCGTAATTAAAAGAATGCTTTGTCCAGTGAAACGTTAGAAATGCGTAATTAAAAGGTGGACTTTGTCCAGTGAAACGTTAAGAATGCGTAATTAAAGGTGGACTTTGTCCAGTGAAACGTTAAGAATTCGTGATTCAAAGAATATTTTGTCCAGTGAAACATTAGAAATGCGTAATTAAAAGAATGCTTTGTCCAGTGAAACGTTAAGAATGCGTGATTCAAAGAAGACTTTGTCCAGTGAAACATTAGAAATGCGTAATTAAAAGGTGGACTTGTCCAGTGAAAGGTTAAGAATGCGTAATTAAAGGTGGACTTTGTCCAGTGAAACGTTAAGAATGCGTAATTCAAAGAATACTTTGTCCAGTGAAACATTAGAAATGCGTAATTAAAAGGTGGACTTGTCCAGTGAAACGTTAAGAATGCGTAATTAAAGGTGGACTTTGTCCAGTGAAATGTTAAGAATGCGTAATTCAAAGAATACTTTGTCCAGTGAAACATTAGAAATGCGTAATTAAAAGAATGCTTTGTCCAGTGAAACGTTAAGAATACGTGATTCAAAGAAGACTTTGTCCAGTGAAACATTAGAAATGCGTAATTAAAAGGGTCTTGTCCAGTGAAACGTTAAGAATGCGTAATTAAAGGTGGACTTTGTCCAGTGAAACGTTAATACTTTGTCCAGTGAAACATTAGAAATGCGTAATTAAAAGAATGCTTTGTCCAGTGAAACGTTAAGAATGCGTGATTCAAAGAAGACTTTGTCCAGTGAAACATTAGAAATGTGTAATTAAAAGGTGGACATTGTCCAGTGAAACGTTAAGAATGCGTGATTCAAAGAAGACTTTGTCCAGTGAAACGTTAGAAATGCGTAATTAAAAGAATGTTTTGTCCAGTGAAATATTAGAAATGCGTAATTAAAGGTGGACTTTGTCCAATGAAACGTTAAGAATACGTGATTCAAAGAAGATTTATTGAATCATGACCACAACATTACAATAGAGTGAATCAAGATTTATTGAATCATGAACACAACATTACAATAGAGTTAAATGTTAAGATTTATTGAATCATGACCACAATATTACAATAGAGTTAAACGTTAAGATTTATTGAATCATGACCACAACATTACAATAGAGTGAATCAAGATTTATTGAATCATAAACACAACATTACAATAGAGTTAAACGTTAAGATTTATTGAATCATGAACACAACATTACAATAGAGTGAATCAAGATTTATTGAATCATGACCACAACATTACAATAGAGTGAATCAAGATTTCTAACGTTTCACTGGACAAAGTCTTATTTTAATCACGCATTTCTAACGTTTCACTGGACAAAATCTTCCTTTAATTAAGCATTCTTAAACTTTCACTGGACAAACCCAACCTTCAATTACGCATTTCTAAAGTTTCACTGGACAAAGTCTTCTTTTAATCACGCATTTCTAACGTTTCACTGGACAAAGTATTCTTTGAATCACGCATTCTTAACGTTTCACTGGACAAAGTCAACCTTTAATTACGCATTCTTAACGTTTCACTGGACAAAGTCCACCTTTTTAATTACGCATTTCTAACGTTTCACTGGACAAAACATTCTTTTAATTACGCATTTCTAACGTTTCACTAGACAACGTCTTCTTTTAATCACGCATTTCTAACATTTCACTGGACAAACCCAACCTTCAATTACGCATTTCTAATGTTTCACTGGACAAAGTCTTCTTTTAATCACGCATTTCTAACGTTTCACTGGACAAAATCTTCCTTTAATTAAGCATTCTTAAACTTTCACTGGACAAACCCAACCTTCAATTACGCATTTCTAACGTTTCACTGGACAAAATCTTCCTTTAATTAAGCATTCTTAAACTTTCACTGGACAAACCCAACCTTCAATTACGCATTTCTAACGTTTCACTGGACAAAGCATTCTTTTAATTACGCATTTCTAACGTTTCACTGGACAAAGTCTTCTTTTAATCACGTATTTCTAACGTTTCACTGGACAAAGTCTTCTTTTAATCACGCATTTCTAACGTTTCACTGGACAAAATCTTCCTTTAATTAAGCATTCTTAAACTTTCACTGGACAAAGTCTTCTTTTAATCACGCATTTCTAATGACAAAATCTGCCATTATCACCCATTCTTAACGTTTCCATTAGATCAAATTGAGAAAACAGCATCAAACAATTTATCGACGTAGTTTCAAACAAATAGAAACAATCATAAAAGGTTGTATACGATTACAACAACATATAAAGTTCCTTAAAAAAAGAGTGAAAAAAATCAATCCTCAACTCCAAAACACGCAGTGGATTTGATCAATCCTCAACCTCAGAACGAACAGTGGCCAAGCATGAACCATCAGCGTAGGGGTTATATCTTCTCTTCCTGACACAGAATGAGATTACTGACCAGAAATTAATAAATATAGTGTTAATACAGAAACGAAAAAATTAGATATCCCATACCTTCTCTTCGATGCTTGCTTCCCACCTAAATAGGCAGGAGGCCGAATCGCCCTCAGCTCAAAAATGTTGAGTTTGACAATTTCATGCAGTTGGATCATAGCCGGAATCTGCCCGTCGCGTCGCAAACTAACCCACAAACCTTTTTTATGGGGTGCGAGGTATTGTACTACGTAAGCATCAGAGTTGAAGTCTGACCACTCTTCACCAATTTGAGCGTGAATCTCCTCCACTGACGCACTCCGCAGAACTGGAAACACCGTAATTTCGCCATTAAACCAACAACTTCCTAGGATTTGCTTGTCTTGAGCTTCGTCACCGGCTAACGCCATCTTCAGAATACCAATTTGAAGTATCAGTTTGCAGAGGATCAACAATTCGAGTAGATACAAAGTATCAGCAATTCAATTCAATTCGATACAAATTATCAATGAATTATACTATCTATTTCATATAATTAACATTCAATTAACGGCAGGAATACATTCAATTAACATTCACACGCTGAGAATACCTTATAGCAGTACAGGAAATAGGGCACGATAACTAAATCGACTCCCGTTGTCGCCACTTATCAAGATCCTGATGTCTTCGTTGCCGTTGCCACCGCCTACCTTTATCCTACTGTCGTCGCGGTTAGATCTCGTTGCCGACGAAGTGGAAATGTGGTTGCAGATTATGAGATGAATCTTTCCTAAAATGGGAACCCATTTTTTCGCCGAGGGAAAAAAAGGGAAAAAAAAACAAGAAAAAGTGGGGGCAAAACAGACTTTTCAGGGTCATGGGGGGTTTAGAAAAAATAACTTGTGTATTGGTAACCTAAATCATACATTTTCCAAACTAAGGGGTGTAAGATAACTTTTGAGGATATTTGGTCATTTTAAATAACTCCCCCATAATTAAATTGAGTAAAATTATAAAATGGGGAAAACAAAAAATTTACCCCTAGTCATTTATTGTTGAATTATATTCAGATGGGGACACAGAGCTCTCTGGCACGCTGCGTTATGGCACATAGTCACATGCACGGGTTCGGTCGGTCAATATTTTTGGCCAACAGGAAAATCTGGTTAATTATTTTTAAATCATTAAATAATAAATAAATAATTTGGTGTGAGTAAAATGTGCCCATAATATTTTAGAATGTTACCAATATTAATATTGTTGATTTACGAGTAATTAATTCCACAATAACATGCCAACAAGATTGATTCAAGTGGTAGATGGGTTATTTTTTAGGATAATATATCGAGTTTGAATTCCACTTGAATGTGTGTGAGTTAAAAAAAAAAAAATCCACAATAATATGTGCTCCAAAATTAAATACCAATTATGTCAATTCTTGTCCCATGACTTGAATTATTTTTATTAAATAAAACGGTTGGTAATGAATTATTTTAATTTCTTAAATGCAGTATTTGTTAATGGTTTTATGATTTTTTACTTATAATTAAATATTTGGGTTAATCTTTTTTTCACCTCAATTTTTGGAGTGTTTTTGCACTTCAATATTCAATATTTAAAATTTTACACTTTAATGCTCAACCTTTGAATTTTGCTGCATTTGAGTGCCCAATTTCAAATACAGCCAATAAAAAAACAACACGTATTATTTTCTTATTGATCAGGTACACTTATGTGTAATAAAATTCGAAAATTACGTACTAAAGTATAAAATTTTAAAAATTAAATATTAAAGTATAAAACACCACAAAAATTGGGATATACGTATTTCTCTATGCAAATCTCCATTACTTAGGATAATTATGAAATCTACGTCTCAACTGTTGTTTTGCTAAATCATTGAAAAGTTGAGAGAGAGAGAGTTAACTCTCCTAAATAGAAAAATGAGTAATTCATTAGTGCTCTATTTGTAATCAGAGGAGGAGGAGGGTGTTGTTGGGTACAAGAAAATCATTCATTTTTAATCAAACATTAGGGAATCAAATCTTCACTTGAGTATGAAATATCTTTAAGTTTTTTAGCTAATTGTCCTATCCTATAAGATGCTTATAATTCAACAATGGTACTAGTCGTTGTAATCGACGTTGATGTCCTGTTCTAGAAAAAAGATAAATTAGTGCTCTATTTGTACATGCTAATTGAATATTAGATTTTTATTGAAAAGTTTTCTATTATTAATCTTATTTCATTTTACGTTTTTTGTGAACAGTGCAATATGGATTTTTATTGAAATTTTTTCCCTCTTTTCTTTATTGTTTACGTAAGGTTATACTGGGATTTTAGAGTTTTCCCATATCGACAATTAAAGTTTCTAATTTTTTTGTTGTTTGAGAAAAAAAAATCCATGGTTAATCCTATATTTTTATTATAATTTTATAATATTTCTTATATTTTTAATTCAATTTAAATTTATCCTTCGAGTTATTTTCTTATTAATTTCCTTTCAAAATTTATAAATAGACTAAAATACATTTAAATTAACTTTTATTTATTTAAATATTGATATAAATCAAAACTATTTCTTATATTTTGAATTATAAAAATATTTCTTTAATTCCTTAAACTATAAAATGAATTAGTAACTATATATATTTTTTCTTTTTGTTTAAGTGATATTTGAGTTTAATTGAACTCCTGGTTCATAAAAATACTAATTTTTAAATTAAAACTAATTCATAATTACCATAAAATATATTCTCCAAGTTGAAATAACTTGCTAAAGTTATGTATATAATATTAGTGAAAACATTAAAAATTAATACTAAAATATAAATTAAAATATTAAATAAGTTGAGTGTAATTACAAAATCAAATTAGATTAATAATCCATAATGAGGAAAATAATAAAAATAAAAAATAAAAAGATCAATCTATCAAAATTAAATCAACTAGAATAAAAGATAATTAATAAATAAATATTAATTCCTTCCGGCGAAGCATAATTCATGATTTTTTTTTGTTGAATAACTAATTTTATGACATATGTTTCAACCTCTGTGAATTGGTTTCTTACGTATTTTTCGAGGTTCATATATTAATATTTTATAAATATTTAAAATTGGATTATGAAAATTATGGAACTATCTTGCTTTATTTATAAGAATTAGAGATTATTTATTTATCATTATATTTAAATAGACAAAGAGCATTTTAGTGTACTTATATATTTTGGCATGAAATTGTGGATAAACAATGATCCAAATCATGAATATAAATTAAAATTAAAAACATAAAAGTTTTTAAATTTATAATAAAAACATAGGGAATTTAATATGAATTTTTCAGTGTTATTTTGACTAAAAAGTCAACAATGGATTATCTTGTCGGTAAGTATTGTATGTGTGATCATTGTATGGACAAAACAAACCCCATCCAGTAAACCTATAAAAAGCATGAAGGATGCGGCATACTAAGTCTAATAAGCATGCATGTTCCGAGCCCAGAACAGATAGACAAAAGATATATATTTTTTAATTTCTTTTGCTTTAATCTTTTTGGTTTTTATGATTTTTGTCGTATATTTAAGTTATATTTTCGCATTATTTTGCAACCAGCTATTGGGGTTTATGTTTTTCTTTTTATTATTTGCTTAGTTTTTGTTTCTTCCTTAATTTTCCACAAGATTGCATCATAAGAGTTTGAATTCTTATAAATTGGTATTTGAAATTTTCCCGGCTTCCATATTTTCTTTCACATTGGACCAATAATCAAATAAATATATATTTATGTTTTGTAATTGTAATAAGGCACACTATTATTTTTTAGGGAAAAAAATTTGTTGTGGTTCGAATTTTGTACCTTTTTATAATTTACCATTTCAATAAACTTCCGTTATGAACCGTCACTCAATATTTGCATTTGTAACAAACAATCATCTGAACTTTTTTTTGTTGATTTTAACTAAAAAACATGACTCATGACATGTTTATTAAACATAAATGTTAGTTGTATTTCTACCTAAACTACCAAAGAAGTTTAGAAGACGATATGTCACAAATACAAATATTGGATGGCGTTTACAATAAAAGTTTATCGGGAAGATAAATTATAAAAAGAGACAAAGTTCAAACAGTAAATGTAGCGCCCGGAGCAGTGGCCACCACATCCCCCGCTCCTAAACTCGAACCCACATATGAAATGTGTAACGCCCCGTGTTTTCATCATACAGGTACGCGCGCCACACGTGTGAGTTTGAGAGTTAGAATTCCTTTACATGCTTAATTGAGTAATATGTTTATGTGAATATATGATTTAAATGCTCACATAAGTATCTTGGTTTAATTTCTTCCATTCCATTTCATAACATATACACATTTCCTAATTCATACAATTCCTAAGCATATCATATTTTCATGTATATATATATATATACTTGAAACTAATTTCATAAAATAAGTGATATTATATATATGCATTTCATGCCTACATTTGTGAGACAAGCATATTTACATATATTATATATCAAATATCTTCATTACACTTTATACATACATATACATACAAATATATCTTTGACTATTATATCATATATACCATATATTACATACATTATATCTTACATACATATATACACAAGAACACACACAAACCCTTCATTTCTTATTTTCTTCACACACCCACATCTTTGATTCAAGCAAGAGGCAGAAAAGGGGAAGCCAAGCAATCATCATCTTCATCATTCCTCCATCTCCATTTCAAGGTGTGTGATATATATATATATATACATATATATATGTATATATATGTATGTATATATTTGTATATTTGAGGGTTTGTTGAATTTATGGATTAATACTTGTTCTTAGGTGTGTTTGGTGTGCTATATCTTGTGTTTGGTGGTAATTGTGAGTTCTTTTGGTTGGGATGTTGTTTTGGGATGGATTGGGAGCCTTCCCTTCGAGCCATATCTGATCCCCTGCCCTTTTTTTGAACAGAGCATACCCAAACGGGCGTTTGGGTTCTCAGTTCATTCACCAAACGCCCGTGTAGAAAGCTACTGCCTCATCCGCCCATTTTCAAACGCTCGTTTCTGCTTTCAGTACATTTTTCAAACGGGCGTTTCTCCCTCATACGAACCCCGTTTGACCTGATTTTTTAACCCAAGGAAACCTCTTGAAGTCTAGAACACTCTGCAATTGGAATAACCTCAAAATCATTACTGGTTTGTGAGTTATAATCAATCCTTTTTGGTGTCGCCACTTTACCGAAAGTCTGCACTTCTTCAACTTCGGACTTACGCCATTTCCTCCTCGTTTTGAACCACGATACGGGCCATATACCATTTTAAAGGTATATGTGTCTACTTTCATATCCGACAAACAAAAACCAATTTCAACTTCTAGAACTTAAGATATTCTTGTTTTACCACAGCTTGCGCATTTCCGGAAATTGTCCATTTTTGCCAAACTTCACCAAAACCCCTCATATTGCAATCCTTTCACTTCCTTGGCTCCCGTATGTGACTTATATGAAGTATATGCTTGATTCATTGATAATTATGCTCTTATTTGACACTCCTTGGTCTTTACTTGCTTAAGTTTGAATGTTTGAATCCGTGTTTGATATATGAATTGAATTTGTTTGAGTAATTGAGCATACGAACACGATCACACCATTCCATAACATTCTTACGCTTCATTACATATTGAATTATGTTATGACATGATACTCCACTTCATAAACATTTTCGTGCGTCCTATTTGGTATCATATCGAGTCTTTTCTCACGAGTACATGTTATGCCTTCTCTTGTACAGTTCTTCTCCAGGGTGAAGACTTCCGGATCGAATAGGCACCCATATTACGCATGTTCCTTGTCTCATGGTATTCCAGGTGAGGGTGTTTTCCGTTCTAGTTATGTATTAAACCCTACAACCTGTATGTGAAAGTTTTGGCCAAAATCCTTATTTATATGTTTATAGTTTTCAAAGGAGAAACATCGAGTAAATGTAAGTACTGAACTGTTTCTACTATACTGAACTGAATTACTGATTCCCCATCTTATACTGTACTGATTGTCTCCCGCGACTGGGTCACCCCTGGCGGGGAGAAAGAATTGGATTGTCTCCCGTGACGGGGCCACCCCTGGTGGAGAGAAAGAATTGGTTTGTCTCCCGCGACTGGGCTACCCCTGGCGGGGAGAAGAGTTGGATTGTATTGTTCCTGTTTATACTTGAACTTGTTAAGTATGAATGATTGAATGATTGATTGCATGATCACGATTTAATAATTATTCCCTATTGATTTTACACGGTCGAAGTAAGGATGGAGATTATGCACGCTCACTCGCCGAGCCAGTGATCAGCCCACTGAATCGAAAATGTTTATAAATTTATATAGTCGTAAAGTCCGAGCATTGTTAGTCCTTTTCTTGCCCTTCGTGGGAACTAACCTTAATAAAACTTTGCTCGGGATTTATGACTTGCATCTGCATGTTTGATATATATATATAGCTCCTGCTCACTCAGTCTTCTAGAGACTGATTCCTCTTTTCCCCACTTCTCAGTTTTCTTGTAGGTTGTGCTAGGCGGGAGTCAAGTCTTAGTATTCGTTCAAGTCTCACATGTACACTTGAGTCGCATTACATACTATTTGTATCTTATTACGTATTTAGGCCTGTGTGCTAATTATGAATTACTGTTAAATATTGATTCGGGACAGGTTGCATGCTTAGTTGAACCCGTCGTTAGGTGCATGTTGAAGTTAATTATGTTTTTTGGACTTAAGGCTTGAAGCCATTGTTGTTTATGTTGAGCTCTTGAGCTTTTGTTGTGATAACTTATTATTAATTGCTTCCGCATTGCACTCGTCAAGTTGTTGAATTAATTGGTATAGGGTGAGATTCCGCCTAGCCAGGGAGTTATTTTTTTTATTTGTCACCCGTTCGCTATGAGTCCGGTTCATGTTGGATTTTCAATTTCACGTGTGGACTAGACTTGTAGTGCGGGGGATGTGGCGCCTATCGTCGCGGATGTTACATCCTAAGGTGGTATCAGAGCCCGGTTGCAAAATCGGGGTCTCTAGTGTCATGTCGTGTCAAGTATAGGTCGAACAGCTTAGGAACAACATGTCAGCGTGCGCACCGCATTGATCATGAGCATGTATTATTAGAAAATTTGATGAATTATATGTTGAAATTTAAATTTTGATGAATTAGTTGTTGCATTTTGCATTAATATGTGCTTTGGTGCAAAATATGTGTCATTTGCATTTACTAACCGACATGCATTTATATTTAAGTTTAGTTGTGACTGTAGGATAATGTTACCACAACGAGCCACGGCCAATCTTTATGGTCACAACAACTTATCACGAGTTTTTCTTCCAAATATGAGAAATTGAAGAAGACTTTGGGGATTTAGAAGGATTCGGGTGATTGATGATCTTCATACCAACACTCTAGGTTGGGAGCTTGGGCTTGAGATGGAAACTACATTTTTGGGAGAATTGAAGGTTAATATCCGGATTAGAAGACTCCATATGTGGTTGTAACTTATGGGTTTTAATTGTTGTTGATGGGTATTTGATGAGATAATGGTGGGGCGTGTGATCTATGCAAATCACTAGATCAACATACACGCCTACTCTATGAAGATTATATAACCGGATGCAACGGGATCGTCTAACTAAAAAATGAAGCGAGAAAAATCTTGAAGACATTACGGTTCGAAGCTTAGTCCGGTAGGAAAGGATGAAGACCTCAAGGAGACTCCATATACAATAGGGTCAATGAATAGTAAGCAAGGTAAATTATCGAAGAAGGACTTTCGAATAAATCAAGCCTTTGGAAGTTGAATTTGGAAGAGTTAGAGAAAGCCCATTATTGCGGTAGATATGATACAACTTTAGGGAAGGTATAGAGCAACCAATGGAAACGATAGAGAAAGGCAAAGGGCCTTTGGAGGGAAATTATGTGCTCAAGTGTAAGCAATTGGGGATGAGCCGTCTAACCAATTTGAATTCCTAAGAGATAAGTCAAGAGGACTTGATCAAGAACAATTCGGGTTCAAGAATCACGAAAATTTCGGACATTGAAGAAGATTTTAACAAAGGAATCAGCATGGGAAAAGACCCAAAGGGCCGGTTTCGGGAATGTGGAAGGATTGGGCTTAAGTGACAACTTTGGATTGAGGGAATCTTATCCCTCAAGTTAATGGGAAATTAAGAATCAAATTCGAAGTAAGGAGATTTTTAAATTTTGGAATGAGCGAGAACGGGAAGAAAGAAATAGGTGGAGACACTTCGAGTTCTAAGAGAAGGAAAAGTTTGAGAGCTTTGAGGTTCAAGGTTCAAGGTTGTAAGTAAAGTAGGGTTATTGGATTTTGGGAATACGGGAGGATGCAAGAAGAATTAAAGAAGTAAGAAGACCGTGGGTATACAAGAAGTAGTCGATGAATTTGATGACCGGAGATCAAGTCACCGAGCTAAAGGTTTTCCTCTACGGTGAACGGTACTTGCATTCATAGCACGCGCATGATACAATATATTAACTATTTTAATTTTGTCTTATATTCGTTTAATTGAAGTAATTGCTCAAATGTGATGCATACTTTGATTGCCGGAATTATGCTACATACATCGAACATTCTTACCCGACATGCATAGTTTAGTGTTTGCTTGATAGGAGGTCTTTTTCGCTTTAGGCTTCATGTGCCATTTTGTACGAGTTATATTTGGGTCAAGAATGGATCTCGGATTGTGAACCAAACGAGGGTGTAAAGAAAATTTTGAAGTTGGGGAGATCGAAGTAGAAACTGGAAAAGCGAGAACTATGGGTGTCACCCTAACCAAATCCCTTCAAAGTGAATGTGAGCAAGAGTACCGAGTACACCACATAACGAGAATTAATCATTCTGTGAAAAGAGGAATTTAAGAAGTCAAGAATTTCGGGTTGAAGAAATGATAGACCAAGTTTAGCGAGCCAGGAAAGAAATTCTTAAGGGGGAGAGAACGACAAAGGAGTAAATCTAAATCTTCGGTTGAGGATGAAGGAGTACATCTAGCGAGAACAACAGAAATGCAAGAATTGATAATTACGGAATCCTATCAAAGTTACAAGGGATAATTTGGAAATTTTAGTAATCAAGGAACGAATAAGGTCGAGAGAATTAAAGCTTCTAGAGTTGTTGGAGGCCGTGTTGATAAGAAGGAAAAATGTGATCGATGGGAACAAACCAAAGTCATCAATCTCTTATGTTGGTGGCGTACGAACTCAATCTCCCAAGGGTGGAAAAGGATGAGTTATATTGTGAATTTCAATTTCCGAGTTAATGGAGACGAAGGAATTACGGAAATGATGAAGAGGAATGGATAAAGAAGCCGATCGGATCACCATATTCCGTGATGGAAAGTGAGAGTCAATTCAACTGAGCGTTGAAATGTGGATGTCTACGAGGTGAGATAACGTGAATGAGTCGGGTTCCGGTTCGTTGGTCATTTCTTCATGAAGAGCCGAGGACCTTCCAAGGAAATAAACCATAACCTGGGTTAGTAGAAATGAGCTCAAGTTTCTGAGATAGAGGGGATACAACTCGCCATTGAGAGTTAGAGATTGTAATTTGAATTTCCTGCAAGAATGGTTCGAACAACTGGGAACGACAAACATGAGTCGTTAGGAAAAATGAGTTGATCGGGTTAGACAAAGAGAACACTTAAGAATTTAGAAGTGTAGAGAGAGGAAAAGGAATCGAGACCGAGTTACTTGAAAGATGGGATGGATTGATGACCGGGCATGTGTATAAGGATAAAAAGAAGGAACTCAAGAAAACAAGCCAACGGATGCATTGGCACGGGCAATGAGAGCATAACCATCAATTTTATTATTTCGGTGAACGGTACATCGAACATTCATGGCATATGCATACATGCAACTTTAATTTGAATAATTTCATGATGTTATATGCCTTAATCACTAATTGTATTAATTGCTTTTGTATGATCCTCGGTGTTTTTGATGTTCTTACCTGTTCCTTGTGTGATTGCTTGTTTAATTTTGTTTTGGGGGTTTCCCTTTTTGTGTTTGAGAGATGGGGTTCTCTCGTTGTTGTTTGAGAGACGGGGCTCTCTCATTACTTGGTTGAGAGACGGGGCTCTCTCGTTGTTGCTTTCTACTTGTTTAGCTGCTCTGGTGGCAGTTTAGTTTTGCGAGTGTTTAGGCTTCTCGGTGAGTTAAGGGTCGTGGATGATTCAAGAGATGAGTTTCAACGATCCTACCGGAGTAGTAGATTGAGGATGGTTCGATCTTCTCAACATCGAATCCGAGCTTGGAAACATGAAGAGTTCGGTTAAGCTCATGCTTGTGGGTTAGTGGTTGTCTAAGGCACCATACTCATTTCAAACCGAGCCCCAAGAGTTAGGTCGTAATGGACTTGAGTGATAGGAGATGAATCCGTTGGACACTCTTGTTATACAAGTCCTACCGAACTACTCGCTTAACACCGGATCTAGTTCGAGGACAAGCTTTCTCCGCAACGAGTCAAGACCCCTATTGCTTGAAGAGCTTTCCGAACTAATTCCTGACGGGGAGTCGCGAACCCGCGTGGGATGAACACGGAGAAGTTGTGCTTAGAGTCCAGAACTCGAGGCATTGGACCTGAGGACATGTCCTTCTTAAGGGGGAGAGGTTGTAACGCCCCGTGTTTTCGTCATACAGGTACGCGCGCCACACGTGTGAGTTTGAGAGTTAGAATTCCTTTACATGCTTAATTCAGTAATATGTTTATGTGAATATATGATTTAAATGCTCACATAAGTATCTTGATTTAATTTCTTCCATTCCATTTCATAACATATACACATTTCCTAATTCATACAATTCCGAAGCATGTTATATTTTCATGTATATATATATATACTTGAAACTAATTTCATAAAATAAGTGATATTATATATATGCATTTCATGCCTACATTTGTGAGACAAGCATATTTATATATATTATATATCAAATATTTTGATTACACTTTATACATACATATACATACAAATATATCTTTGACTATTATATCAGATATACCATATATTACATACATTATATCTTATATACATATACACACAAGAACACACACAAACCCTTGATTTCTTATTTTCTTCACACACCCACATATTTGATTCAAGCAAGAGGTAGAGAAGGGGAAGCCAAGCAATCATCATCTTCATCATCTCCATCATTTCATTCCTCCATCTCCATTTCAAGGTGTGTGTGTACATATATATATATATATATACATATATATGTGTGTGTGTGTGTATGTATATATTTATATATTTGAGGGTTTGTTGAATTCATGGATTAATACTTCTTCTTAGGTGCGTTTGGTGTGCTTTATCTTGTGTTTGGAGGTAATTGTGAGTTCTTTTGGTTGGGATGTTGTTTTGGGATGGATTGGGAGCCTTCCCTTCAAGCCATATTTGATCCCCTGCCCTTTTTTAAAACAGAGCATACCCAAACGGGCGTTTGGGTTCTCAGTTCATTCACCAAACGCCCGTGTAGAAAACTACTGCCTCATCCCCGCATTTTCAAACGCCCGTTTATGCTTTCAGTACATTTTTCAAACGGGCGTTTCTCCGACATAAGAACCCCGTTTGACCTGATTTTTGAACCCAAGCAAACCTCTTGAAGTCTATAACACTCTCCAATTGGAATAACCTCAAAATCATTTCTAGTTTGTGAGTTATAATCAATCCTTTTTGGTGTCGCCACTTTATCGAAAGTCTGCACTCCTTCAACTTCGGACTTAAGCCATTTCCTCCTCGTTTTGAACCACGATACGGGCCATATACCATTTTAAAGGTATATGTGTCTACTTTCATATCCGACAAACAAAAACCAATTTCAACTTCTAGAACTTAAGATATTCTTGTTTTACCACAGCTTGTGCATTTCTGGAAATTGTCCATTTTTGCCAAACTTCACCAAAACCCCTCATATTGCAATCCTTTCACTTCCTTGGCTCCCGTATGTGACTTATATGAAGTATATGCTTGATTAATTGATAATTATGCTCTTAGTTGACACTTCTTGGTCTTTACTTGCTTAAGTTTAATTGTTTGAATCTGTGTTTGATATATGAATTGAATTTGTTTGAGTAATTGAGCATACGAACACGATCACACCATTCCATAACATTCTTATACTTCATTAGATATTGAATTATGTTATGACACGATACTCCACTTCATAAGCATTGTCGTGCGTCCTATTTGGTATCATATCGAGTCTTTTCTTACGAGTACACGTTATGCCTTCTCTTGTACAGTTCTTCTCTCCAGGGTGAAGACTTCCGGATCGAATAGGAACCCATATTACGCATGTTCCTTGTCTCATGGTATTCCAGGTGAGGGTTTTTTTCGTTTTAGTTATGTATTAAACCCTACAACCTGTATGTGAATGTTTTGGCCAAAATCCTTATTTTATATGTTTATAGTTTTCAAAGGAGAAACATCGAGTAAATGTAAGTACTGAACTGCTTCTACTATACTGAACTGAATTACTTATTCCCCGTCTCATACTGTACTGATTGTCTCCCGCGACTGGGTCACCCCTGGCAGGGAGAAAGAATTGGTTTGTCTCCCGCGACTGGGCTACCCCTGGCAGGGAGAAGAGTTGGATTGTATTGTTCCTGTTTATACTTGAACTTGTTAATTATGAATGATTGAATGATTGATTGCATGATCACGATTTAATAATTATTCCCTATTGATTTTACACGGTCGAAGTAAGGATGGAGATTATGCACGCTCACTCGCCGAGCTAGTGATCACCCCACTGAATCGAAAATGTTTATAAATTTATATAATTGTAAAGTCCGAGCATTGTTAGTCATTTTCTTGCCCTTCGTGGGAACTAACCTTAATAAAACTTTGCTCGAGATTTATGACTTGCATCTGCATGTTTGATATATATATAGCTCCTGCTCACTCAGTCTTCTAGAGACTGATCCCTCTTTTCCCCACTTCTCAGTTTTCTTGTAGGTTGTGCTAGGCGGGAGTCAAGTCTTAGTATTCGTTCAAGTCTCACATGTACAATTGAGTCGCATTACATACTATTTGTATCTTATTACGTATTTGGGCCTGTGTGCCAATTATAAATTACTGTTAAAAATTGATTCGGGACAGGTTATATGCTTAGTTGAACCCGTCGTTAGGTGCATGTTGAAGTTAATTATGTTTTTTGGATTTAAGGCTTGAAGCCATTGTTGTTTATGTTGAGCTCTTGAGCTTTTGTTGTGATAATTTATTATTAATTGCTTCCGCATTGCACTCGTCAAGTTGTTGAATTAATTGGTACAAGGTTGGATTCCGCCTAGCCAGGGAGTAATTTTTTTTATTTTGTCACCCGTTCGCTATGAGTCCGGTTTATGCTGGATTTTCAATTTCACATGTGGACTAGACTTGTAGTGCGGGGGATGTGGCGCCTATCGTCGCGGGTGTTACATCCTAAGGTGGTATCAGAGCCCGATTGCAAAATCGGGGTCTCTATCGTCGTGTCGTGTCAAGAGTAGGTCGAACGGCTTAGGAACAACATGTCAACATGCGCACCGCATTGATCATGAGCATGTATTATTGGAAAATTTGAAGTATTATATGTTGAAATTTAAATTTTGTTGAATTAGTTGTTGCATTTTGCATCAACATGTGCTTTGGTGCGAAATATGTGTCATTTGCATTTACTAACCGACATACATTTATATTTAAGTTTAGTTGTGACTATAGGATAATGTTACCACAACGACCCACGGCCAATCTTTATGGTCACAACAACTTATCACGAGTTTTTCTTCCAAGTATGAGAAATTGTAAAAGACTTTGGGGATTTAGAAGGATTCGGGTGATTGATGATCTTCATACCAACACTCTAGGTTGGGAGCTTGGGCTTGAGATGGAAACTACATTTTTGGGAGAATTGAAGGTTAAGATCCGGATTAGAAGACTCCATATGTGGTTGTAACTTATGGGTTTTAATTGTTGTTGATGGGTATTTGATGAGATGATGGTGGGGCGTGTGATCTATGCAAATCACTAGATCAACATACACGCCTACTCTATGAAGATTATATAACCGGATGCAACGGGATCGTCTAACTCAAAAATGAAGCGAGGAAAATCTTGAAGACATTACGGTTCGAAGCTTAGTTCGGTAGGAAAGGATGAAGACCTCAAGGAGACTCCATATACAATAGGGTCAATGAATAGTAAGCAAGGTAAATTATCGAAGAAGGACTTTCGAATAAATCAAGCCTTTGGAAGAGTTAGAGAAAGCCCATTAATGCGGTAGATATGATACAACTTTAGGGAAGGTATAGAGCAACCAATGGAAACGATAGAGAAAGGAAAAGGGCCTTTGGAGGAAAATTATGTGCTCAAGTGTAAGCAATTGGGGATGAGCCGTCGAACCAATTTGAATTCCTAAGAGATAAGTCAAGAGGACTTGATCAAGAACAATTCGGGTTCAAGAATCACGAAAATTTCGGACATTGAAGAAGATTTTAACAAAGGAATCAGCATGGGAAAAGACTCAAAGGGCCGGTTTCGGGAATGTGGAAGGATTGGGCTTAAGTGACAACTTTGGATTGAGGGAATCTTATCCCTCAAGTTAATGGGAAATTAAGAATCAAATTCGAAGTAAGGAGATATTTAAATTTTGGAATGAGCGAGATCGGGAAGAAAGAAATAGGTGGAGACACTTCGAGTTCTAAGAGAAGGAAAACTTTGAGAGCTTTGAGGTTCAAGGTTCAAGGTTGTAAGTAAAGTAGGGTTATTGGATTTTGGGAATACGGGAGGATGCAAGAAGAATTAAAGAAGTAAGAAGACCGTGGGTATACAAGAAGTAGTCGATGAATTTGATGACCGGAGATCAAGTCACCGAGCTAAAGGTTTTCCTCTACGGTGAACGGTACTTGCATTCATAGCACGCCCATGATACAATATATTAACTATTTTATTTTTATCTTATATTCGTTTAATTGAAGTAATTGCTCAAATGTGATGCATACTTTGATTGCCGGAATTATGCTACATACATCGAACATTCTTACCCGACATGCATAGTTTAGTGTTTGCTTGATAGGAGGTCTTCTTCGCTTGAGGCTTCATGTGCCATTTTGTACGAGTTATATTTGGGTCAAGAATGGATCTCGGATTGTGAACCAAACGAGTGTGTAAAGAAAATTTAGAAGTTGGGGAGATCGAAGTAGAAACTGGAAAAGCGAGAACTATGGGTGTCACCCTAACCAAATCCCTTCAAAGTGAATGTGAGCAAGAGTACCGAGCACACCACATAACGAGAATTAATCATTCTGTGAAAAGAGGAATTTAAGAAGTCAAGAATTTCGGGTTGAAGAAATGATAGACCAAGTTTAGCGAGCCAGGAAAGAAATTCTTAAGGGGGAGAGAACGACAAAGGAGTAAATCTAAATCTTCGGTTGAGGATGAAGGAGTACATCTAGCGAGAACAACATAAATGCAAGAATTGATAATTACGGAATCCTATCAAAGTTGCAAGGGATAATTTGGAAATTTTAGTAATCAAGGAACGAATAAGGTCGAGAGAATTAAAGCTTCTAGAGTTGTTGGAGGCCGTGTTGATAAGAAGGAAAAATGTGATCGATGGGAACAAACCAAAGTCATCAATCTCTTATGTTGGTGGCGTACGAACTCAATCTCCCAAGGGTGGAAAAGGATGAGTTATATTGTGAATTTCAATTTCCGAGTTAATGGAGACGAAGGAATTACGGAAATGATGAAGAGGAATGGATAAAGAAGCCGATCGGATCACCATATTCCGTGATGGAAAGTGAGAGTCAATTCAACTGAGCGTTGAAATGTGGATGTCTACGAGGTGAGATAACGTGAATGAGTCGGGTTCCGGTTCGTTGGTCATTTCTTCATGAAGAGCCGAGGACCTTCCAAGGAAATAAACCATAACCTGGGTTAGTAGAAATGAGCTCAAGTTTCTGAGATAGAGGGGATACAACTCGCCATGGAGAGTAAACATGAGTCGTTAGGAAAAACGAGTTGATCGGGTTCGACAAAGAGAACACTTAAGAATTTGGAAGTGTAGAGAGAGGAAAAGGAATCGAGACCGAGTTACTTGAAAGATGGGATGGATTGATGACCGGGCATGTGTATAAGGATAAAAAGAAGGAACTCAAGAAAACAAGCCAACGGATGCATTGGCACGGGCAATGAGAGCATAACCATCAATTTTATTATTTCGGTGAACGGTACATCGAACATTCATGGCATATGCATACATGCAACTTTAATTTGAATAATTTCATGATGTTATATGCCTTAATCACTAATTGTATTAATTGCTTTTGTATGATCCTCGGTGTTTTTGATGTTCTTACCTGTTCCTTGTGTGATTGCTTGTTTAATTTTGTTTTGGGGGTTTCCCTTTTTGTGTTTGAGAGATGGGGTTCTCTCGTTGTTGTTTGAGAGACGGGGCTCTCTCATTACTTGGTTGAGAGACGGGGCTCTCTCGTTGTTGCTTTCTACTTGTTTAGCTGCTCTGGTGGCAGTTTAGTTTTGCGAGTGTTTAGGCTTCTTGGTGAGTTAAGGGTCGTGGATGATTCAAGAGATGAGTTTCAACGATCCTACCGGAGTAGTAGATTAAGGATGGTTCGATCTTCTCAACATCGAATCCGAGCTTGGAAACATGAAGAGTTCGGTTAGGCTCATGCTTGTGGGTTAGTGGTTGTCTAAGACACCATACTCATTTCAAACCGAGCCCCAAGAGTTAGGTCGTAATGGACTTGAGTGATAGGAGATGAATCCGTTGGACACTCTTGTTATACAAGTCCTACCGAACTACTCGCTTAACACCGGATCTAGTTCGAGGACAAGCTTTCTCCGCAACGAGTCAAGACCCCTATTGCTTGAAGAGCTTTCCGAACTAATTCCTGACGGGGAGTTGCGAACCCGCGTGGGATGAACACGGAGAAGTTGTGCTTAGAGTCCATAACTCGAGGCATTGGACCTGAGGACATGTCCTTCTTAAGGGGGAGAGGTTGTAACGCCCCGTGTTTTCGTCATACAGGTACGCGCGCCACACGTGTGAGTTTGAGAGTTAGAATTCCTTTACATGCTTAATTCAGTAATATGTTTATGTGAATATATGATTTAAATGCTCACATAAGTATCTTGATTTAATTTCTTCCATTCCATTTCATAACATATACACATTTCCTAATTCATACAATTCCTAAGCATGTCATATTTTCATGTATATATATATATACTTGAAACTAATTTCATAAAATAAGTGATATTATATATATGCATTTCATGCCTACATTTGTGAGACAAGCATATTTATATATATTATATATCAAATATTTTGATTACACTTTATACATACATATACATACAAATATATCTTTGACTATTATATCAGATATACCATATATTACATACATTATATCTTATATACATATATATACAAGAACACACACAAACCCTTGATTTCTTATTTTCTTCACACACCCACATATTTGATTCAAGCAAGAGGTAGAGAAGGGAAAGCCAAGCAATCATCATCTTCATCATCTCCATCATTTCATTCCTCCATCTCCATTTCAAGGTGTGTGTGTATATATATATATATATATATATATATATATATATATATATATATATATATACATATATATGTGTGTGTGTGTATGTATATATTTATATATTTGAGGGTTTGTTGAATTCATGGATTAATACTTCTTCTTAGGTGCGTTTGGTGTGCTTTATCTTGTGTTTGGAGGTAATTGTGAGTTCTTTTGGTTGGGATGTTGTTTTGGGATGGATTGGGAGCCTTCCCTTCGAGCCATATTTGATCCCCTGCCCTTTTTTCGAACAGAGCATACCCAAACGGGCGTTTGGGTTCTCAGTTCATTCACCAAACGCCCATGTAGAAAACTACTGCCTCATCTGCGCATTTTCAAACGCCCATTTCTACTTTCAGTTCATTTTTCAAACGGGCGTTTCTCCAACATAAGAACCCCGTTTGACCTGATTTTTGAACCCAAGGAAACCTCTTAAAGTCTATAACACTCTCCAATTGGAATAACCTCAAAATCATTTCTAGTTTGTGAGTTATAATCAATCGATTTGGTGTCGCCACTTTATCAAAAGTCTGCACTCCTTCAACTTCGGACTTAAGCCATTTCCTCCTCGTGTTGAACCACGATACGGGCCATATACCATTTTAAAGGTATATGTGTCTACTTTCATATCCAACAAACAAAAACCAATTTCAACTTCTAGAACTTAAGATATTCTTGTTTTACCACAGCTTGTGCATTTCCGGAAATTGTCCATTTTTGCCAAACTTCACCAAAACCCCTCATATTGCAATCCTTTCACTTCCTTGGCTCCCGTATGTGACTTATATGAAGTATATGCTTGATTAATTGATAATTATGCTCTTATTTGACACTCCTTGGTCTTTACTTGCTTAAGTTTGATTGTTTGAATCCGTGTTTGATATATGAATTGAATTTGTTTGAGTAATTGAGTATACGAACACGATCACACCATTCCATAACATTCTTATGCTTCATTAGATATTGAAT
Source organism: Lantana camara (assembly GCA_037501455.1). Taxonomy (NCBI): domain Eukaryota; kingdom Viridiplantae; phylum Streptophyta; class Magnoliopsida; order Lamiales; family Verbenaceae; genus Lantana; species Lantana camara. The sequence continues at coordinate 20,041,975 of CM074862.1, forward strand.
TATGTTATGACACGATACTCTACTTCATAAGCATTGTCGTGCGTCCTATTTGGTATCATATCGAGTCTTTTCTCACGAGTACACGTTATGCCTTCTCTTGTACAGTTCTTCTCTCCAGGGTGAAGACTTCCGGATCGAATAGGAACCCATATTACGCATGTTCCTTGTGTCATGGTATTCCAGGTGAGGGTTTTTTTCGTTCTAGTTATGCATTAAACCCTATAACCTGTATGTGAATGTTTTGGCCAAAATCCTTATTTTATATGTTTATAGTTTTCAAAGGAGAAACATCGAGTAAATGTAAGTACTGAACTGCTTCTACTATACTGAACTGAATTACTTATTCCCCATCTCATACTGTACTGATTGTCTCCCGCGACTGGGTTACCCCTGGCAGGGAGAAAGAATTGGTTTGTCTCCCGCGACTGGGCTACCCCTGGCAGGGAGAAGAGTTGGATTGTATTGTTCCTGTTTATACTTGAACTTGTTAATTATGAATGATTGAATGACTGATTGCATGATCACGATTTAATAATTATTCCCTATTGATTTTACACGGTCGAAGTAAGGATGGAGATTATGCACGCTCACTCGCCGAGCTAGTGATCACCCCACTGAATCGAAAATGTTTATAAATTTATATAATTGTAAAGTCCGAGCATTGTTAGTCATTTTCTTGCCCTTCGTGGGAACTAACCTTAATAAAACTTTGCTCGAGATTTATGACTTGCATCTGCATGTTTGATATATATATAGCTCCTCTCACTCAGTCTTCTAGAGACTGATCCCTCTTTTCCGCACTTCTTAGTTTTCTTGTAGGTTGTGCTAGGCGGGAGTCAAGTCTTAGTATTCGTTCAAGTCTCACATGTACACTTGAGTCGCATTACATACTATTTGTATCTTATTACGTATTTAGGCCTGTGTGCCAATTATAAATTACTGTTAAAAATTGATTCGGGACAGGTTGTATGCTTAGTTGAACCCGTCGTTAGGTGCATGTTGAAGTTAATTATGTTTTTTGGATTTAAGGCTTGAAGCCATTGTTGTTTATGATTTGCTCTTGAGCTTTTGTTGTGATAACTTATTATTAATTGCTTCCGCTTTGCAGTCGTCAAGTTGTTGAATTAATTGGTACAAGGTTGGATTCCGCCTAGCCAGGGAGTTGTTTTTTTTATTTTGTCACCCGTTCGCTATGAGTCCGGTTCATGTTGGATTTTCAATTTCACGTGTGGACTAGACTTATAGTGCGGGGGATGTGGCGCCTATCGTCGCGGGTGTTACATCCTAAGGTGGTATCAGAGCCCGATTGCAAAATCGGGGTCTCTATCGTCGTATCGTGTCAAGTGTAGGTCGAACGGCTTAGGAACAACATGTCAACATGCGCACCGCATTGATCATGAGCATGTATTATTGGAAAATTTGAAGAATTATATGTTGAAATTTAAATTTTGTTGAATTAGTTGTTGCATTTTGCATCAACATGTGCTTTGGTGCGAAATATGTGTCCTTTGCATTTACTAACCGGCATACATTTATATTTAAGTTTAGTTGTGACTATAGGATAATGTTACCACAACGACCCACGGCCAATCTTTATGGTCACAACAACTTATCACGGGTTTTTCTTCCAAGTATGAGAAATTGAAGAAGACTTTGGGGATTTAGAAGGATTCGGGTGATTGATGATCTTCATACCAACACTCTAGGTTGAGAGCTTGGGCTTGAGATGGAAACTACATTTTTGGGAGAATTGAAGGTTAAGATCCGGATTAGAAGACTCCATATGTGGTTGTAACTTGTGGGTTTTAATTGTTGTTGATGGGTATTTGATGAGATGATGGTGGGGCGTGTGATCTATGCAAATCACTAGATCAACATACACGCCTACTCTATGAAGATTATATAACCGGATGCAACGGGATCGTGTAACTAAAAAATAAAGCGAGGAAAATCTTGAAGACATTACGGTTCGAAGCTTAGTTCGGTAGGAAAGGATGAAGACCTCAAGGAGACTCCATATACAATAGGGTCAATGAATAGTAAGCAAGGTAAATTATCGAAGAAGGACTTTCGAATAAATCAAGCCTTTGGAAGTTGAATTTGGAAGAGTTAGAGAAAGCCCATTAATGCGGTAGATATGTACAACTTTAGGGAAGGTATAGAGCAACCAATGGAAACGATAGAGAAAGACAAAGGGCCTTTGGAGGGAAATTATGTGCTCAAGTGTAAGCAATTAGGGATGAGCCGTCGAACCAATTTGAATTCCTAAGAGATAAGTCAAGAGGACTTGATCAAGAACAATTAGGGTTCAAGAATCACGAAAATTTCGGACATTGAAGAAGATTTTAACAAAGGAATCAACATGGGAAAAGACTCAAAGGGCCGGTTTCGGGAATGTGGAAGGATTGGGCTTAAGTGACAACTTTGGATTGAGGGAATCTTATCCCTCAAGTTAATGGGAAATTAAGAATCAAATTCGAAGTAAGGAGATTTTTAAATTTTGGAATGAGCGAGATCGGGAAGAAAGAAATAGGTGGAGACACTTCGAGTTCTAAGAGAAGGAAAAGTTTGAGAGCTTTGAGGTTCAAGGTTCAAGGTTGTAAGTAAAGTAGGGTTATTGGATTTTGGGAATACGGGAGGATGCAAGAAGAATTAAAGAAGTAAGAAGACCGTGGGTATACAAGAAGTAGTCGATGAATTTGATGAACAGAGATCAAGTCACCGAGCTAAAGGTTTTCCTCTACGGTGAACGGTACTTGCATTCATAGCACGCGCATGATACAATATATTAATTATTTTAATTTTGTCTTATATTCGTTTAATTGAAGTAATTACTCAAATGTGATGCATACCTTGATTGCTGGAATTATGCTACATACATCGAACATTCTTACCCGACATGCATAGTTTAGTGTTTGCTTGATAGGAGGTCTTCTTCGCTTTAGGCTTCATGTGCCATTTTGTACGAGTTATATTTGGGTCAAGAATGGATCTCGGATTGTGAACCAAACGAGGGTGTAAAGAAAATTTAGAAGTTGGGGTGATCGCAGGAGAAACTGGAAAAGCGAGAACAATGGGTGTCACCCTAACCAAATCCCTTCAAAGTGAATGTGAGCAAGAGTACCGAGCACATCACATAATGAGAATTAATCATTCTGTGAAAAGAGGAATTTAAGAAGTCAAGAATTTCGGGTTGAAGAAATGATAGACCAAGTTTAGCGAACCAGGAAAGAAATTCTTAAGGGGGAGAGAACGACAAAGGAGTAAATCTAAATCTTCGGTTGAGGATGAAGGAGTACATCTAGCGAGAACAACAGAAATGCAAGAATTGATAATTAGGGAATCCTATCAAAGTTGCAAGGGATAATTTGGAAATTTTAGTAATCAAGGAACGAATAAGGTCGAGAGAATTAAAGCTTCTAGAGTTGTTGGAGGCCGTGTTGATAAGAAGGAAAAATGTGATCGATGGGAACAAACCAAAGTCATCAATCTCTTATGTTGGTGGCGTACGAACTCAATCTCCCAAGGGTGGAAAAGGATGAGTTATATTGTGAATTTCAATTTCCGAGTTAATGGAGACGAAGGAATTACGGAAATGATGTAGAGGAATGGATAAAGAAGCCGATCGGATCACCATATTCCGTGATGGAAAGTGAGAGTCAATTCAACTGAGCGTTGAAATGTGGATGTCTACGAGGTGAGATAACGTGAATGAGTCGGGTTCCGGTTCGTTGGTCATTTCTTCATGAAGAGCCGAGGACCTTCCAAGGAAATAAACCATAACCTGGGTTAGTAGAAATGAGCTCAAGTTTCTGAGATAGAGGGGATACAACTCGCCATGGAGAGTTAGAGATTGTAATTTGAATTTCCTGCAAGAATGGTTCGAACAACTGGGAACGAGAAACATGACTCGTTAGGAAAAACGAGTTGATCGGGTTAGACAAAGAGAACACTAAGAATTTAGAAGTGTAGAGAGAGGAAAAGGAATCGAGACCGAGTTACTTGAAAGATGGGATGGATTGATGACCGGGCATGTGTATAAGGATAAAAAGAAGGAACTCAAGAAAACAACCCAACGGATGCATTGGCACGGGTAATGAGAGCATAACCATCATTTTTATTATTTCGGTGAACGGTACATCGAACATTCATGGCATATGCAATACATGCAACTTTAATTTGAATAATTTCATGATGTTATATGCCTTAGTCACTAATTGTATTAATTGCTTTTGTATGATCCTCGGTGTTTTTGATGTTCTTACCTGTTCCTTGTGTGATTGCTTGTTTAATTTTGTTTTGGGGGTTTCCCTTTTTGTGTTTGAGAGATGGGGTTCTCTCGTTGTTGTTTGAGAGACGGGGCTCTCTCATTACTTGGTTGAGAGACGGGGCTCTCTCGTTGTTGCTTTCTACTTGTTTAGCTGCTCTGGTGGCAGTTTAGTTTTGCGAGTGTTTAGGCTTCTCGGTGAGTTAAGGGTCGTGGATGATTCAAGAGATGAGTTTCAACGATCCTACCGGAGTAGTAGATTGAGGATGGTTCGATCTTCTCAACATCGAATCCGAGCTTGGAAACATGAAGAGTTCGGTTAGGCTCATGCTTGTGGGTTAGTGGTTGTCTAAGGCACCATACTCATTTCAAACCGAGCCCCAAGAGTTAGGTCGTAATGGACTTGAGTGATAGGAGATGAATCCGTTGGACACTCTTGTTATACAAGTCCTACCGAACTACTCGCTTAACACCGGATCTAGTTCTAGGACAAGCTTTCTCCACAACGAGTCAAGACCCCTATTGCTTGAAGAGCTTTCCGAACTAATTCCTGACGGGGAGTCGCGAACCCGCGTGGGATGAACACGGAGAAGTTGTGCTTAGAGTCCAGAACTCGAGGCATTGGACCTGAGGACATGTCCTTCTTAAGGGGGAGAGGTTGTAACGCCCCGTGTTTTCGTCATACAGGTACGCGCGCCACACGTGTGAGTTTGAGAGTTAGAATTCCTTTACATGCTTAATTCAGTAATATGTTTATGTGAATATATGATTTAAATGCTCACATAAGTATCTTGATTTAATTTCTTCCATTCCATTTCATAACATATACACATTTCCTAATTCATACAATTCCTAAGCATGTCATATTTTCATGTATATATATATATATATATACTTGAAACTAATTTCATAAAATAAGTGATATTATATATATGCATTTCATGCCTACATTTGTGAGACAAGCATATTTATATATATTATATATAAAATATTTTGATTACACTTTATACATACATATACATACAAATATATCTTTGAATATTATATCAGATATACCATATATTACATACATTATATCTTATATACATATATACACAAGAACACACACAAACCCTTGATTTCTTATTTTCTTCACACACCCACATATTTGATTCAAGCAAGAGGTAGAGAAGGGGAAGCCAAGCAATCATCATCTTCATCATCTCCATCATTTCATTCCTCCATCTCCATTTCAAGGTGTGTGTGTATATATATATATATATATATATATATATACATATATATGTGTGTGTGTGTATGTATATATTTATATATTTGAGGGTTTGTTGAATTCATGGATTAATACTTCTTCTTAGGTGCGTTTGGTGTGCTATATCTTGTGTTTGGAGGTAATTGTGAGTTCTTTTGGTTGGGATGTTGTTTTGGGATGGATTGGGAGCCTTCCCTTCGAGCCATATTTGATCCCCTGCCCTTTTTTCGAACAGAGCATACCCAAACGGGCGTTTGGGTTCTCAGTTCATTCACCAAACGCCCGTGTAGAAAACTACCGCCTCATCCGCGCATTTTCAAACGCCCGTTTCTACTTTCAGTACATTTTTCAAACGGGCGTTTCTTCGACATAAGAACCCCGTTTGACCTAATTTTTGAACCCAAGGAAACCTCTTGAAGTCTATAACACTCTCCAATTGGAATAACCTCAAAATCATTTCTAGTTTGTGAGTTATAATCAATCCTTTTTGGTGTCGCCGCTTTATCGAAAGTCTGCACTCCTTCAACTTCGGACTTAAGCCATTTCCTCCTCGTTTTGAACCACGATACGGGCCGTATACCATTTTAAAGGTATATGTGTCTACTTTCATATCTGACAAACAAAAACCAATTTCAACTTCTAGAACTTAAGATATTCTTGTTTTACCACAGCTTGTGCATTTCCGGAAATTGTCCATTTTTGCCAAACTTCACCTAAACCCCTCATATTGCAATCCTTTCACTTCCTTGGCTCCCGTATGTGACTTATATGAAGTATATTCTTGATTAATTGATAATTATGCTCTTATTTGACACTCCTTGGTCTTTACTTGCTTAAGTTTGATTGTTTGAATCTGTGTTTGATATATGAATTGAATTTGTTTGAGTAATTGAGCATACGAACACGATCACACCATTCCATAACATTCTTATGCTTCATTAGATATTGAATTATGTTATGACACGATACTCCACTTCATAAGCATTGTCGTGCGTCCTATTTGGTATCATATCGAGTCTTTTCTCACGAGTACACGTTATGCCTTCTCTTGTACAGTTCTTCTCTCCTGGGTGAAGACTTCCGGATCGAATAGGAACCCATATTACGCATGTTCCTTGTCTCATGGTATTCCAGGTGAGGGTTTTTTTCGTTCTAGTTATGTATTAAACCCTACAACCTGTATGTGAATGTTTTGGCCAAAATCCTTATTTTATATGTTTATAGTTTTCAAAGGAGAAACATCGAGTAAATGTAAGTACTGAACTGCTTCTACTATACTGAACTGAACTACTTATTCCCCATCTCATACTGTACTGATTGTCTCCCGCGACTGGGTCACCCCTGGCAGGGAGAAAGAATTGGTTTGTCTCCCGCGAATGGGCTACCCCTGGCAGGGAGAAGAGTTGGATTGTATTGTTCCTGTTTATACTTGAAATTGTTAATTATGAATGATTGAATGATTGATTGCATGATCACGATTTAATAATTATTCCCTATTGATTTTACACGGTCGAAGTAAGGATGGAGATTATGCACGCTCACTCGCCGAGCTAGTGATCACCCCACTGAATCGAAAATGTTTATGAATTTATATAGTCGTAAAGTACGAGCATTGTTAGTCATTTTCTTGCCCTTCGTGGGAACTAACCTTAATAAAACTTTGCTCGAGATTTATGACTTGCATCTGCATGTTTGATATATATATAGCTCCTGCTCACTCAGTCTTCTAGAGACTGATCCCTCTTTTCCCCACTTCTCAGTTTTCTTGTAGGTTGTGCTAGGCGGGAGTCAAGTCTTAGTATTCGTTCAAGTCTCACATGTACACTGGAGTCGCATTACATACTATTTGTATCTTATTACGTATTTGGGCCTGTGTGCCAATTATAAATTACTGTTAAAAATTGATTCGGGACAGGTTGTATGCTTAGTTGAACCCGTCGTTAGGTGCATGTTGAAGTTAATTATGTTTTTTGGATTTAAGGCTTGAAGCCATTGTTGTTTATGTTGAGCTCTTGAGCTTTTGTTGTGATAACTTATTATTAATTGCTTCCGCATTGCACTCGTCAAGTTGTTGAATTAATTGGTACAGGGTTGGATTCCGCCTAGCCAGGGAGTTGTTTTTTTTATTTTGTCACCCATTCGCTATGAGTCCGGTTCATGCTGGATTTTCAATTTCAAGTGTGGACTAGACTTGTAGTGCGGGGGATGTGGCGCCTATCGTCGCGGGTGTTACATCCTAAGGTGGTATCAGAGCCCAATTGCAAAATCGGGGTCTCTATCGTCGTGTCGTGTCAAGTGTAGGTCGAACGGCTTAGGAACAACATGTCAACATGCGCACCGCATTGATCATGAGCATGTATTATTGGAAAATTTGAAGAATTATATGTTGAAATTTAAATTTTGTTGAATTAGTTGTTGCATTTAAACATCAACATGTGCTTTGGTGCGAAATATGTGTCATTTGCATTTACAAACCGGCATACATTTATATTTAAGTTTAGTTGTGACTATAGGATAATGTTACCACAACGACCCACGGCCAATCTTTATGGTTACAACAACTTATCACGAGTTTTTCTTCCAAGTATGAGAAATTGAAGAAGACTTTGGGGATTTAGAAGGATTCGGGTGATTGATGATCTTCATACAAACACTCTAGGTTGAGAGCTTGGGCTTGAGATGGAAACTACATTTTTGGGAGAATTGAAGGTTAAGATCCGGATTAGAAGACTCCATATGTGGTTGTAACTTATGGGTTTTAATTGTTGTTGATGGGTATTTGATGAGATGATGGTGGGGCGTGTGATCTATGCAAATCACTAGATCAACATACACGCCTACTCTATGAAGATTATATAACCGGATGCAACGGGATCGTCTAACTAAAAAATGAAGCGAGGAAAATCTTGAAGACATTACGGTTCGAAGCTTAGTTCGGTAGGAAAGGATGAAGACCTCAAGGAGATTCCTTATACAATAGGGTCAATGAAAAGTAAGCAAGGTAAATTATCGAAGAAGGACTTTCGAATAAATCAAGCCTTTGGAAGTTGAATTTGGAAGAGTTAGAGAAAGCCCATTAATGCGGTAGATATGATACAACTTTAGGGAAGGTATAGAGCAACCAATGGAAACGATAGAGAAAGGCAAAGGGCCTTTGGAGGGAAATTATGTGCTCAAGTGTAAGCAATTGGGGATGAGCCGTCTAACCAATTTGAATTCCTAAGAGATAAGTCAAGAGGACTTGATCAAGAACAATTCGGGTTCAAGAATCACGAAAATTTTGGACATTGAAGAAGATTTTAACAAAGGAATCAGCATGGGAAAAGACTCAAAGGGCCGGTTTCGGGAATGTGGAAGGATTGGGCTTAAGTGACAACTTTGGATTGAGGGAATCTTATCCCTCAAGTTAATGGGAAATTAAGAATCAAATTCGAAGTAAGGAGATTTTTAAATTTTGGAATGAGCGAGATCGGGAAGAAAGAAATAGGTGGAGACACTTCGAGTTCTAAGAGAAGGAAAAGTTTGAGAGCTTTGAGGTTTAAGGTTCAAGGTTGTAAGTATAGTAGGGTTATTGGATTTTGGGAATACGGGAGGATGCAAGAAGAATTAAAGAAGTAAGAAGACCGTGGGTATACAAGAAGTAGTCGATGAATTTGATGACCGGAGATCAAGTCACCGAGCTAAAGGTTTTCCTCTACGGTGAACAGTACTTGCATTCATAGCACGCGCATGATATAATATATTAACTATTTTAATTTTGTCTTATATTCGTTTAATTGAAGTAATTGCTCAAATATGATGCATACTTTGATTGCCGGAATTATGCTACATACATCGAACATTCTTACCAGACATGCATAGTTTAGTGTTTGCTTGATACGAGGTCTTCTTCGCTTTAGGCTTCATGTGCCATTTTGTACGAGTTATATTTGGGTCAAGAATGGATCTCAGATTGTGAACCAAACGATGGTGTAAAGAAAATTTAGAAGTTGGGGAGATCGAAGTAGAAACTGGAAAAGCGAGAATTATGGGTGTCACCCTAACCAAATCCCTTCAAAGTGAATGTGAGCAAGAGTACCGAGCACACCACATAACGAGAATTAATCATTCTGTGAAAAGAGGAATTTAAGAAGTCAAGAATTTCGGGTTGAAGAAATGATAGACCAAGTTTAGCGAGCCAGGAAAGAAATTCTTAAGGGGGAGAGAACGACAAAGGAGTAAATCTAAATCTTCGGTTGAGGATGAAGGAGTACATCTAGCAAGAACAACAGAAATGCAAGAATTGATAATTACGGAATCCTATCAAAGTTGCAAGGGATAATTTGGAAATTTTAGTAATCAAGGAACGAATAAGGTCGAGAGAATTAAAGCTTCAAGAGTTGTTGGAGGCCGTGTTGATAAGAAGGAAAAATGTGATCGATGGGAACAAACCAAAGTCATCAATCTCTTATGTTGGTGGCGTACGGACTCAATCTCCCAAGGGTGGAAAAGTATGAGTTATATTGTGAATTTCAATTTCCGAGTTAATAGAGACGAAGGAATTACGGAAATGATGAAGAGGAATGGATAAAGAAGCCGATCGGATCACCATATTCCGTGATAGAAAGTGAGAGTCAATTCAACTGAGCGTTGAAATGTGGATGTCTACGAGGTGAGATAACGTGAATGAGTCGGGTTCCGGTTCGTTGGTCATTTCTTCATGAATAGCCGAGGACCTTCCAAGGAAATAAACCATAACCTGGGTTAGTAGAAATGAGCTCAAGTTTCTGAGATAGAGAGGATACAACTCGCCATGGAGAGTTAGAGATTGTAATTTGAATTTCCTACAAGAATGGTTCGAACAACTGGGAACGACAAACATGACTCGTTAGGAAAAACGAGTTGATCGGGTTAGACAAAGAGAACACTTAAGAATTTGGAAGTGTAGAGAGAGGAAAAGGAATCGAGACCGAGTTACTTGAAAGATGGGACGGATTGATGACCGGGCATGTGTATAAGGATAAAAAGAAGGAACTCAAGAAAACAACCCAACGGATGCATTGGCACGGGCAATGAGAGCATAACCATCAATTTTATTATTTCGGTGAACGGTACATCGAACATTCATGGCATATGCATACATGCAACTTTAATTTGAATAATTTCATGATGTTATATGCCTTAATCACTAATTGCATTAATTGCTTTTGTATAATACTCGGTGTTTTTGATGTTCTTACCTGTTCCTTGTGTGATTGCTTGTTTAATTTTGTTTTGGGGGTTTCCCTTTTTGTGTTTGAGAGATGGGGTTCTCTCGTTGTTGTTTGAGAGACGGGGCTCTCTCGTTGTTGCTTTCTACTTGTTTAGCTGCTCTGGTGGCAGTTTAGTTTTGCGAGTGTTTAGGCTTCTCGGTGAGTTAAGGGTCGTGGATGATTCAAGAGATGAGTTTCAACGATCCTACCGGAGTAGTAGATTGAGGATGGTTCGATCTTCTCAACATCGAATCCGAGCTTGGAAACATGAAGAGTTCGGTTAGGCTCATGGTTGTGGGTTAGTGGTTGTCTAAGGCACCATACTCATTTCAAACCGAGCCCCAAGAGTTAGGTCGTAATGGACTTGAGTGATAGGAGATGAATCCGTTGGACCCTCTTGTTATACAAGTCCTACCGAACCAGTCGCTTAACACCGGATCTAGTTCGAGGACAAGCTTTCTTCGCAACGAGTCAAGACTCCTATTGCTTGAAGAGCTTTCCAAACTAATTCCTGACGGGGAGTCAACCCGCGTGGGATGAACACGGAGAAGTTGTGCTTAGAGTCTAGAACTCGAGGCATTGGACCTGAGGATAGGTCCTTCTTAAGGGCGAGAGGTTGTAACGCCCCGTGTTTTCGTCATACAGGTACGCGCGCCATAAGTGCGAGTTTGAGAGTTAGAATGCCTTTACATGCTTAATTAAGTAATATGTTTATGTGAATATATGATTTAAATGCTCACATAAGTATCTTGATTTAATTTCTTCCATTCCATTTCATAACAAATACACATTTCCTAATTCATACAATTCCTAAGCATATCATATTTTCATCTATATATATATATACTTGAAACTAATTTCATAAAATAAGTGATATTATATATATGCATTTCATGCCTACATTTGTGAGACAAGCATATTTACATATATTTTATATCAAATATCTTCATTACACTTTATACATACATATACATACAAATATATCTTTGACTATTATATCATATATACCATATATTACATACATTATATCTTATATACATATATACACAAGAACACACACAAACCCTTCATTTCTTATTTTCTTCACACACCCCCATCTTTGATTCAAGCAAGAGGTAGAGAAGGGGAAGCCAAGCAATCATCATCTTCATCATCTCCATCATTTCATTCCTCCATCTCCATTTCAAGGTGTGTGTGTATATATATATATATGTGTGTGTATGTATATATATATATATATATATATATATATATATATATATATATGTGTATGTATATGTTTGTATATTTGAGGGTTTGTTGAATTCATGGATTAATACTTGTTCTTAGGTGTGTTTGGTGTGCTATATCTTGTGTTTGGTGGTAATTGTGAGTTCTTTTGGTTGGGATGTTGTTTTGGGATGGATTGGGAGCCTTCCCTTCGAGCCATATCTGATCCCCTGCCCTTTTTTCGAACAGAGCATACCCAAACGAGCGTTTGGGTTCTCAGTTCATTCAACAAACGCCCGTGTAGAAAGCTACTGCCTCATCCGCGTATTTTCAAACCCCGGTTTCTGGTTTCAGTACATTTTTCAAACGGGCTTTTCTCCCTCATACGAACCCTGTTTGACCTGATTTTTGAACCCAAGGAAAACTCTTGAAGTCTAGAACACTCTCCAATTAGAATAACTTTAAAATCATTTATAGTTTGTGAGTTATAATCAATCCTTTTTGGTGTCGCCACTTTACCGAAAGTCTGTACTCCTTCAACTTCGGACTTACGCCATTTCCTCTTCGTTTTGAACCACGATACGGGCCATATACCATTTTAAAGGTATATGTGACTACTTTTACATCCAACAAACAAAACCCAATTTTAACTTTTAGAACTTAAGATATTCTTGTTTTACCACAGCTTGCGCATTTTCGGAAATTGTCCATTTTTGCCAAACTTCACCAAAACCCCTCATATTGCAATCCTTTCACTTCCTTGGCTCCCGTATGTGACTTATATGAAGTATATGCTTGATTAATTGATAATTATGCTCTTATTTGACACTCCTTGGTCTTTACTTGCTTAAGTTTGATTGCTTGAATCCGTGTTTGATATATGAATTGAATTTGTTTGAGTAATTGAGCATACGAACACGATCACACCATTCCATAACATTCTTACGCTTCATTAAATATTGAATTATGTTATGACACGATACTCCACTTCATAAGCATTGCCGTGCGTCCTATTTGGTATCATATCGAGTGTTTTCTCACGAGTACACGTTATGCCTTCTCTTGTACAGTTCTTCTCCAGGGTGAAGACTTCCGGATCGAATAGGCACCCATATTTCGCATGTTCCTTGTCTCATGGTATTCCAGGTGAGGGTGTTTTCCGTTCTAATTATGTATGAAACCCTACAACCTGTATGTGAATATTTTGGCCAAAATCCTTATTTTATATGTTTATAGTTTTCAAAGGAGAAACATCGAGTAAATGTAAGTACTGAACTGAATTACTGATTCCCCATCTCATACTGTACTGATTGTCTCCCGCGACTGGGCCACCCCTGGCGGGGAGAAAGAATTGGATTGTCTCCCGCGAATGGGCCACCCCTAGCGGGGAGAAAGAATTGGTTTGTCTCCCGCGACTGGGCTACCCATGGCGGGGAGAATAGTTGGATTGTATTGTTCCTGTTTATACTTGAACTTGTTAATTATGAATGATTGAATGATTTATCGCATGATCACGATTTAATAATTATTCCCTATTGATTTTACACGGTCGAAGAAAGGATGGAGATTATGCACGCTCACTCGCCGAGCCAGTGATCACCCCACTGAATCGAAAATGTTTATAAATTTATATAGTCGTAAAGTCCGAGCATTGTTAGTCCTTTTCTTGCCCTTCGTGGGAACTAACCTTAATAAAACTTTGCTCAGGATTTATGACTTGCATCTGCATGTTTGATATATATATAGCTCTTGCTCACTCAGTCTTCTAGAGACTGATCCCTCTTTTCCCCACTTCTCAGTTTTCTTGCAGGTTGTGCTAGGCATGAGTCAAGTCTTAGTATTCGTTCAAGTCTCACATGTACACTTGAGTCGCATTACATACTATTTGTATCTTATTATGTATTTGGGCCTGTGTGCTAATTATGAATTACTGTTAAATATTGATTCGGGACAGGTTGTATGCTTAGTTGAACCCGTCGTTAGGTGCATGTTGAAGTTAATTATGTTTTTTGGATTTAAGGCTTGAAGCCATTGTTGTTTATGTTGAGCTCTTGAGCTTTTGTTGTGATAACTTATTATTAATTGCTTCCGCATTGCACTCGTCAAGTTGTTGAATTAATTGGTACAGGGTTGGATTCCGCCTAGCCAGGGAGTTGTTTTTTTTATTTTTTCACCCGTTCGCTATGAGTCCGGTTCATGCTGGATTTTCAATTTCACGTGTGGACTAGACTTGTAGTGCGGGGGATGTAGCACCTATCGTCGCGGGTGTTACAAAATGGACCTCCATACATGAGTCCAAGTCTAAGCGAACGGGAATCTAAAACTCACACCCTAGGCTAAACGGGGCTAAAGACCAATAGAGCGCACGAAACAAACATATAAATATGCAGAAGCATCAAACATGATCTAAAGAGCTCGAGTAAATAACAAACATTATCAAATACATGGCCGCACGACTCAGAAGATCAAATATATACATCAAATATCCATAATTCTCCAAAATGTACAAGTCAGAACATCAAATACATAATAAAAGTATCTAAAGCAGGAGAATGTGAATGCAACTCGACCAAGACTCGAAAGTACAACGACTCGAAGCACTTCCTCGCCTAGCTCGAAAACAACTTGCAACTGAAGGTAGGGAAAGGAGGGTCAGTCACAACTCGACTTAGTGAGGGGGTTAAATGCACACCCACACCTAAATACATATAAAGCATGGCAAATATCAAAGGTGATGGTCATGAACCGAGCTAAGGTTTTTCATAGCAAAACGTTTTAAAACATAACATATAATACATAAAGAAATCCTAACTCGATTCACAATCCATCGAACAAACAAAACATAACATAAGTCCGGCGAGAACGGACTATCCCTTACTCCATCAAACATAACATAAAACCGAATTCATAACACAATTCCAACCCTACATCCATGGTGTTTCGGGAATCAAACCCTCTCCACCTACATTACCAACACATACGGGGTAGCTAACCCACGATATGACTTCTCCGGTTGTCCACTGAGGGCTCAAAGCACCACGCCTCCTCAACCTCCACGAGTCGCACGTGAGTACTTCAATTGAGAGCGTGCACAGGGGTCATAACCGGCAACCCCATGGTCATCCCGGGTCTCCCTTACCCACGTCTCGGGGGCCCAACATACCATAACAAACCAAAATCCCATCTTTCAGGGCTCATCTCGCTCATACATATCATATACGAATAACGAATAAACGAATCCAAATCATAGCTTACATATGTTCATACTTATACCGATTTCATAAACGTAAAACTTATTCACAAGCTCATAACATAGCTTAAGCATTCGTATTGGATATATATATATATATATATATATATATATATATATATATTCTCATATGGGGTGAGAAACAACACATATTCGGCCATAGGTCACTTAAATAGTACAAAAGATCCTAACCTCACCTTATAACAAAAAGGAAGCAAAAGAAGGATCAAAACGGACAACCAACCACCTAAGCTTCGGGCTCTTGCACGTCCGGAAAAGGCTCTGAAACACAAAAAGGCAAGGCCTGAGACTTAGACTCAAATATGAACCAAATAGACGCTTGACAATGCTTATGGATGCAATGAATGCAAATGGAATGCATAAATGCACCAATTTAATCATACAAATTCATACTCGGAATTCTCGTACCAAACGGAGGCATATATAATCAACACAATGCATATAATACAAAATATCACAAGTTAACAATACATAAGAGTCGTAAAAGAAGCGAGGAAACATAACGAAAAGCATCGAAAACACATAAAGAACGACCGCCGCCGCTGCAATTGAATGACACGGCCGTGTCAGGTTTTAGTTCAAATTGGACATGGCCGTGTCTGATTAAAATAAATTCAGGGGCCAAACTCGAACTTTGGACACGGCCATGTTGGGTTTCAGACTTTCAGTTCATTTTGGACACGGCCGTGTCATTCAATTGCAGGTCATACGGATCACGGCCTTTTGACATTTCTGATACACAACGGAGTTGCAGGTGTGCAAATTCAGCACAATGGAGAGTGGTTCAACACCAATTCCCCTCAGAACTCCATTCTAGTCAACACCGCCAATCATCTTGAGGCAATTAATTAATTAATTTCTATTTAAATCCCAGAAAAACCTCTTTGCACATTTCTAATCTAAATTAATGCGCATGCAGATATTCAAGAGTGTGAGGCACAGAGCGGTGGTGAACAAAGAGGCGACGAGGATATCGGTGGTGATGGCTAACGGCGCCGCTCCAGATGCCGTGGTTGGGCCGGCGCGACGGCCGTGCAATTTATCGGCCAATGAAATTTATTGAATATGTGGAGACGATGCTGACCAATCCGCTTCTCGGGAAAGGCAACTTGGATTGCCTCAAGATACAGAATGACGAGTGATACTAGCCGCTTTTCAATAAATTAATAATATTGTATCCTTACATACAAAAAGGAATCTCATATACTTCTTTGTTTTTAAAAGGAACAACATAGTATCGAGTTAATTGCATTAAAAACCCTGTGTTATTCGTAATTAGCACACAAAACCCTGTGTTTCAACAATTAGCATAAAAAACCCTGTGAAATTTTAAATTTACTCACCGTCCCCTTTAACACTCAAACGACAATCAAGGGCGGGAAATGTCTGTTTTGCCCCTTTGGGAGTTACCAAGATATTTCACATTCCTTTCTCATTCTTGTTTATATTAATATATATCTATATGTATATACTTTATAACTAATTAAAATTAATACTAAAATAATATATTTTATGCTATAAATTTATATATATCATATGATTAATGATGTGTATTATATATATCATATATATAATATTATATATTAACGTAATATATATCTATGTGTATATATATATTATATCTATATCATAAATATAATATTATATATTAACGTAATATATATCTATATATCTATATTATTTAATTACATATATACATTTAAAAAAAAAAATTAAAAAAGGGAAAAAGATCATCTTCTCCAACGCTTCTCTGCTCTCTCACTCAACACAGCAACGCAGCCGCGGCGCCCTTGCCGGCCGCCATGGGTTCCGGTGACCTTTTTCTCTTTCCCCGCTTCCGTTCTATCTCTCTCACAATCTCAGAAACTCTGGCCACCATCCCCTTCACCTTTGCCTTCTCTGCTCTCTCTCCCTCAACACAGCAATGCAGCTGCGGCGCCCTCGGCCGCCATGGTTTTCGGTGAGTTCTAACCCCCTTCATCTCCACCATCGCCCCGCCCCGGCCCGCCACCACCCCCAACCCCTCACCACTTCCGCCACCATCATCGCGCTAGATCTGGCTCCGCCACCCACCCTCCACCCCCACCTCTTCAACCTCAAGCAACCGCACACCATCCCCCTTTTCCTTTCCAGGCCATCTTCCGACACCCAACCATGGTCCCCCGACTCACCCGCACCTCCAAAACAGGATAAAGCATAGGGCGGCGACGAGAGTTCAGACCTGCGACCAGATCTGGTTCGAGGTGAAGCGGACAGCGGCGGCGATGGGGTGGGAGAGACTTGGTTCGAGCTGAGGCGGAGGCGGGAGAGATCTGCAAGAATGGTGAAATCCCAACTCAAGAATTGAGGCAAGAAAGGGAGATGGGATTTTCATGGGTGGTTGCCCCTCTCTTCTCGCCTTTGATTTCTAACAAAATCAACCACCCTTTTCGTCTTACAATCACCCGGGGTGTGTGTGACTCTGTGAGATTGCTCTGTTTCTGGGGTATTATTACTGGAAAAAACTTATAGCTATGAAGTTCATGAAATGATACCACATTCTTGATCAATCATCAACTGCGTCTGCTGCTGCTTCTCATTCTTCATGAATAATTGTCAAAAAAAAAAAAAAAAAAAAAAGGAAAGGAAATATTAGAAGAAAAAATATTTAAAATATGATTAAAAAAATCGTTAATTATAATTTTTTATAAAAACATCAAACATGAAAATTTACATTATAATATTTAAATTTATTTATTTATTTTTTAAATAATAAAATAAATATATATTTTATTAATCATCATCTTACTATATATATATATATATGAGTTTAATTTTATTAGGTTAAGAAGGGTTATTAATGTCATTTTACAGCCAATAAATGCAAGAATTCGTAATTCCAGTCGCAATTAGAGCGCGTGTATCAACAATCACTGATGCAGGGTTTTCGGTGATAATTAAAGTAATTCACAGGGTTTTCTACGCTAATTGTTGAAACACAGGGTTCAAAGTGCTAATTAGGCATAACACAGGGGGTATGCGTGCAAAAAACTCTCATAGTATCATCGTACAAAGACAAATAATTATTGTAATCATGTGTAATTTATATTACCCGTCTTTGTTTTTAAATTTTAAGGAGTTGAAACTTCTCCATGTTTTGAGAAATAAAAATGTGTGCTTCTTCTTCCATATTTGAATCCCATTTTTTAATTTTGTATTTTATTTCATCTTCACTCTAATACATGTATCAGGTATATATATAAATAAACGATTGAAATCATAAGATAAAAATATAAAAATAATTTGAAAGATCTATTTTCTAATATGAATATCTGGATCCCTTTACTTTGCTATTTCCCAATCAATACAACTGTCATCAAGGTGTCTGAAAGCAACATTGATATTGATTTCTCATGTATTAACTAACATTACCTCATTAAAATTAGTAAAAGGGTGATTTAAATCTGATTACCCTGCATTTAACCCTAATTACAATGTAATTCATTGTTATCGAAAAATTATATTTTAGTCCTTATAAATCTTGTTTGGTCTGAGGTCCCTTAATGGAATTTATAAAAGTACACTTATACCCCTGAAACTTTTTGAGTGTTACATTGAATACATGACCAAAATTACAAAATCATCTCTAAAGTTTATAAATATGAACAAAATGATCCCTACAAATTATGAATTTAACAACAAATTAGGAGTGTTTTTGGAATGACACAACGGAACTCTAGGGACCACAAACGATTCTCAAAATTAGGGACTAAAATATAATTTTTCGATAATAATGGATTGTATAGTAATTAGGCATAAATGCAGGTAATTAGATGTTTAATTTGGACCCTCTTTAATCTCGATCGTTGCCACTTTGACCGTTAACATCAAATACTCATAAGATAGCAGGCGGCAACATCTCCAAGTCTTTCCATCCTACTATCCTAGCCTCTGTTTCTGTTCCACCTGGTCAACAACAGCCAAGAGTTCACAGTTCACACCAAACTTACTTAGTGCTTTGATGGCGAGGTACATGTAGGGATGTATACGAACCGAACCGAACCGAACCGAACCGAATTTTGCTATTTTTTTCTGGCTCGAGGTTCGGCTCGAACTTATTTTGCTCGGTTCGGGCTCGTGTTCGAGTTCGATGAACTCTATTTTTTTTGATTCGAGGTTCGGTTCGTCCACTGGTTCGAGTTCGGTTCGGCTCGGGTTCGGCTCGGTCACGAATTCGAACCCAAGATATAATCTTTATAAAAAAAATCAAAAATAAAATATTATTTTTATATATATATGTATAAATATATATATATATATATATATATATTTTTTAATATAATAGGTCGGCTCGCGAACCGGCTCGCGAGCCACGAACAAGAGTAAAAAGGTTCGGGTTCGAGTTCGAGTTCGGTTCGAACCTTGGCTCGGTTCGACCTCGGCTCGAACTTTTCGAATTCGAATTCGAACTTTAATCAGCTCGGTTTGATCAGCTCGCGAACCGGCTCGGTTCGTATACATCCCTAGGTACATGTATTATATCACTATTATTATTGGAAAAATTCATATTGATCCTTGTGTATTCATTATAAATTTATAATAGTCTTTATATTTTTAATTTAATTCAGATTAATACTTTAAATTATTTTTTAATCATAAATTCCAACAAAAATATAGAAATAAATTAAAATATCCTTCGTCTATTTAAATATAAAGATAAATAAAATTATCCTTGCTATTTATAAATAAACTAAGATGATTCCTTAATTTTTATAACACCATATTCAAATATATCTTGAACTATAAAAAGAATGATTCATGAATTATATTTCCCTAATTAATAAGAACTAATATTTATTTCTAATTTATATTTTATTTTACTTAATTTTGTTTTGTTTCTTTAATTTTTTTGAATTGGCAGAATATTAACTCTCATGCTCTAAAGTCTTTTAAGTTACATATATATATATATGATAGAAATTCAAAAAATAGAGCACTGGAATTTTTTTTATTCTTTCTTTAATTTTTTCCCCCAAGTTATTCACTTGATATGCTTTTTAATACTTTAATTTAATTTTTACCGTTAATTTTGAATGTCACCGTTAATATTATTATTTTTTCATAAATTCAATATGTTAAACTTTAGTAATTTATTTTATCTTGGTGAATATATATCTTGATAGTTGTAAGTAACTTTGACTCAAAAATTAATATTTTTATAAATTTGGAGTTTAATTAAACTAAAAAGATATAATTTTTTTTTATAGTTTGAGAAATGTTTAAAGAAATTAAGGGAATCTCTTTCTTTAGTTAAAAATATTAAAGATGATTTTGATTTATTTTTATACTTAAATAGACAAAGAGAAATTATTACTAAATTATAACTTAAAGGATGAATTTGAATTAAATTAAAAATATAGAAACTATTTTAAATTTATAACAAAAACACAAGTATGTTTTCCCCTATTATTATTATCATGTAATTAGTCATTTATTAAGATATATATTTATTTTGTATACTATTATATCAAGGTAGAGAAGCAAATAAAAATAATTTTGTTCTCTGGTTACTCTCTTTTCTTTTTAATTTTATTTATTTATTTATTTTATTTGTTATATTTTTGATGGGTCCAAATCACGCTCGGATCATCACCGTACACGTGTTGAGATTTAGACGGCCCAGCCGGATCTAACCGGGACGCTTGGACCTGGACGCTCGGGAAGATGGGCTCGCGATAACTGATCCAGCCCATTTGCCTGCAGCCTTACTGCCTAAGGCCCATCTGCCGGAGTGCATCCTTCGAGCATGGGAGTCACTCTTCTAGTCTCGCGCTTGACGCTCGCAATATCGCATCGCAGGGACAACCGCCACCCAAGACTCGCGTCGCGTGCACGGGATACTCCCTTGCCTGCTACATGCTAGAGACCATCCTGACGCCCCCATCCCTGCAGCGCTCACGTGATCCTCAAAGCATTACCCATCCGTCAGGGTCCACCCCAATAGGCCTTAGAGCCCTCTCGAGGGCACGAACGGCCTCATGGCGGGAGCTTCATCCGAGCGTCCCCATGTTCGGACAAGCCAATCGGGGGAATCCTCTCCCTCGAGCATCCCGACGCTCGGGTCAAGCCATCTATGGGCCACACCCTCAAGCGTCCCCACGCCCATGTAACCCTCTCAGAGTAATTTAGCGCTTACGGTTGTTACACAACTGCCTCTGACACACACAGGTAGTGCGCACACCAACTTCTGACACCCACTACCATCCGTACAAAGGTATATTTCAGGGCTATCATTCTCACACCATCACACAATGCCACGTGTCTAGGGTAACACAGGTTTGGGACCACAAGGTCGCTTTTACCAGATTACCCTTGCCCTCAACATATAAATAGGAAAAACCAGCTCATTTTTCCCTAAGTCATCTTATCTACAGACACCACACACATAAACTGGGCATTCTTCCTCTGATCTTCATCTTCCCCGAGCTCCCCGTATTTCACCATTTTCACTGCATCCTCACTGCATTTTCTAGTATTATCCTAGCTGGAACGTTCACTTGGAAACCCAGTTACTGAGGCTCAACGCCTGTGATGATCTTCCCTTCCACAAACAAATTCTAAAGTGATTGGTGTTTAAATCCTATCCTATTTTTTGCACCATCAATTTTATTGCATTCTTTTTGTTTACTAATTTCATCATTTTAATAACATTTTCTTAACCTTACTTTTCTCTCCCTTCATTTCAATTCTTTTTTTTATATAATTTTTATTTTTTGCCTCATATTTTTTATTTAACTAATATAATATTCTTTTATTCTATTTATTTATTATAATTTAATAATTATATTATAGAATATATATTAATATGAAAATTAATTTTAATATATTTACATAGAACTTTTCATTTTCACATACCAGAGTGTGCGAAAATTACAACTATGACTATAAATTTATTATCATGCAATCAATACTGATTTAATTAAACTAAACTAAGATTAGAAAATGTCCCACTTCACAAATTCAAATTTCAGTAGCTAAACAAATTACTAAAATTTCCAAGCTGATGTACAAAGATATGACCGGTGAGATCGTCATAAAGATGTCATGGATTTGAAATACATTCTCTTCCTCTCCCCAACCAATTAACCCATCGCATCGAACAAATTAAGGTAATTAACGCTTGAATTAATTCGATTTCAATTCCTCGTGCAATATTATATTAAAAAAAGGAAATTAAGGAAGTCAGTAGGTGGGAAAGCAAGTCACTTTGGTAGGCGACTGAGAAAATATTAAGAATAGGACGAAAAAAGTTGTCGCTGGGGGCTTCTAAGGCATTAATTTCTACTTTTCGATCCTTTTCACGGATCTAATATAATCTATGGAAGACTTTTTAAAATTGGTATACTTTTCAAACTGAATTACAAAAGTAGTGTAAAACGTGGATGACAAAAACGTTTTCCAAAAAATCATGACACAGTTAATATTTTTTTACAGATCACTACTATAACTTTTAAGAAATTATATTTTGCACCACAATACTTTCCATGTTGAAATCTAAATTTCTAGAAATACATAATGAATATATAAAAGAAATAAACGACGAATATAATTATCATAATAAGAAATACATAGAAATGAAAAATAAGAGACGCTGGTATATGATGAGGTACCATCTAGATTGTGATGGTGCAGAAACTTGCAAAGGATTAAAACACCAAACACTTTATGATTTGATTGAAACGGGGAAGACCATCACAGGTGTTGAGCCTCAGGAACTGAGTTTCCAATGAGTGTGGGTTCTTCCAGCTAGGATAACACCAGGAAATCGTGCAACAAGGGTGCAAGAAAGAGGTGAAATATGTGAAGTTTTGGAGAAGATGAAGATGTAGAGGAAAATGATGCCCAGTGCAGTAGTGTGGTGTCTTGTGAAGAAGATGACTTGGGGGAGAATGCAAGTGTTCTCCCCTATTTATATGTTAGGGGTGAGGGTAGATTGGGTAAACTGACCGCGTGGTCCCAAACCTGTGTTGCCCTAACACGTGGCGGCCTGTGAGGGCATGAGAGTGACATCTCTGAAAAGCAGGCGGCGTGTCAGGTACAAGGTGAGCACCGCTTCTGTGTCAGAGGTTGTTGGCGAGGGTCGCGAGCGAGGAAGGCTTAAGGTTCGTCTTGCTACCGTTCGGAACCCTCGCAGAGGAGAGAATCATACGCGAGCGTTGGTGACGCTCGAAAGGCGCACGGATGGGTCCTCCACGGCAGATGGGCCTTGAGCGTCAAACCCCGAGCATCTCGAGACGGACCCTCGTGCGAGTATCTCTCTGAAAAAGGGGACCTTGAGGGACAGAGGATGAGCGTCAGGTTTGTCAGCTCAATCCTTGTATTCTGAACAGAGGGCCGAGGCTCATGGGCCTGTACTAGCCGGCAAGGGTGTGGGCTGGGTTGACCCGCGAGCCCACCAGGGCAAATGTCCAGCCCTTAAGTCGGTTGACGGTGACACGTGGACGGTTCTGATACGAGCGTGATTTTATGCCTCATCATTTTGCCCCCCAAATTTTGTAGTATCGCTGGAGCGTACTGTAGAATTTTAAGAGAGGCGAGCCCTGAAAGTTTTGAATATCCGAGGGTCAAATCGCTGCAAGAGGAGTGTCCGTTTGGCTTCCGTAACGGGCACGTTCTGACATTGCTTTAAATGAGGTCATGCCCGCATTTAATACGGAGTGGGAACGTGGGCGCGTGTACTCCGGGAGACGTGAGGTGGTTACCAAAAGTGGGGGGATTTCCTAGGCGGGAAATGATTGCGTTTTGAATTTTCCAGACCTAAACGATGTAAATCCCCCCCTATAAATAGGGCTTTGTACAACCCTTGCACCTCTTTCACGCATTCAACTCTCTCCAAGCAACCAAAAAGCAAGAATTCTCTGCAATTTTTACGGATTCCAGTGAGTTCTCCTTCAATCTTTAGGTAAAACTCCATAAACCTTGATATTCTTGTACTAACTTTAGATTTAGGTTGTGTGCGGGTGATCTTTCTAAGTAAGGAACTATTTTTCTGCCATTGAATCCCTTCCAGAAGGTTTCTCCTTCACTGGACCTTCTGGGAAAAACTTCAATTTTAAGAACCAAAAACCCCAAATATGGCGGACAACAACGCAGAAGCCTTCGTGAGGAAAATAGATGAGATGTCAGTGGGGAGCTCTTCTTCTCACGGTAATGTGCCTATGGCGGTTCCCATGGCCAGAACCTCTCCAGGCGATCGCCATCCCAGTGGCGAGGGCTCCCGTTGAAGCTGGGGATGAAGAAGTAGTCGCCGCCGTTCAAGGGATGAACGAGCGTGCTCCCGGAGGGACTGATGATCTTTTTGAAGAGATGAGTAATGTCATGGAGATGCAGAGACAGGGGGAGAGGGTGTTCCCCGTGCTCAATAGCGCCGTAAGGCCTCAAGATCATAGGATCACGGTGGCAATTGCTGCTCCCGAGGGCGGTGCAGGGCCTTCCGGGCGTCAAGTTGAGGATGAGCCTCCCAGAAAACGCCGAAGAAAGGGCAAAGAGCCTGCTACGCAAGTGAGGCAAAACAACCCACACCAAACTGATAGGTCTCCGGGCGAGATTGAGAGCATTCTGACGCTCGAAGATCTGGAAGAGTTGAAGGCAAAGGCATATTGGGATGAAGCGGTATTTCCCATGCGCCTTCCCTAGGAGGGAGAGAGAGCAAACCTACCGCCGCCGGGGATGATGACAGTCTACTGGGATGCGGTCCTGGCCGAGGGCCTGAGGTTTCCAATCCCGTCCGCCGTTGCCACCATCTGCCATCACCTTAGACTCTGCCCTTCCCAGATCCTGCCGAACGACATTGCTCTAATAAATACCTTCGTGACACTGATGAGGGCCCTAGGCTATGAACCCTCTGTTAACAATTTTGATAGTTTGATTCAAGTGGCCCGCTCAACGCGCTCGTCCCCCACAGATGGGTTCTACTACGCCCAGGCCAAATCTGGCTTTAAAATGATAGATTCTCCCTCCTCCTCATATGGCGAGCATTGGAAGGAGAAGTACTTCTTCGTAGGGGCTCCTGGGGGAATTTTCAGGGTTCACCGAGGGTGGTTTATACACGGCGAGGGGCCACTGATTAAAGAAAGGACCAAGAATAAAGTTTTCAAGGATTGGGCAAAAGGGTTGGCCCTTGCAATGAAGAATGAGAAAAAATGGATCCAAGCTGAGGTTCTGATGAAGAATGAGGGAGTCTTATTCCGCTATGGCCTCTCATGTCCTCCAAGCATGATACCCAACCCTCCGGCTGAAATCATGGCCCTCGACGGTTAGATTCTAGGAACTAACTGCTCTAACCTTTAGGATAGCATCGCTGACTTTGTTTGGCTTGTTATACTTTTGTAGTTATCATCCAAATAGCCATCTTTTGACGCTCGTATTTTCCATTTGCAGATATCCAAATACTAACAACAGGGATGAATGCCGAAAGTGTTGCTAGAATGATGCAAGCTCAGAGGCCGGGCGCTAACCCTCAACAACAACAGTAGCAGCAGACCCAACCCTCGAGAGGGAGAGGAATCCGCCGGAGAGCAGGGCAAGGAAATGGTGGCAGGGGTGCAGGAGATGAAGTTCCAGTTGTCGGCCCCATAGAAGACCTAACCCTGGATAGCGCTCGGGAGGTTACTCCACCCCCAGCTGCTCCCAAGGGTCCGATTGCGCTCAGCTCCAGCAACTCCCGTAACCGCTCAGGGGAGTTAGTCCGCTTTCATGACGCAGTGAGGGCCGACCGTCAGGGGAAGAGAAAGAAATTTCCTGACTCTATCCCCATTTATGGGAAAGGGAAGGAGGTGGTCGTGGGCCACCGTGGCGAGGGTAGCGATACTTCCTCATCTGAGCATGAGGATTTCTGGAAAATAGGCTATCGGGGCGACGCTCGGTACAAACGCCAACGGAAGGATGGCCCTGTTCTGCTAAAGAAGAGCGCGTCCTCTGTGAACTTAGTTTCTAATATTGTCGGAAGACTCCAATTCTCCGGCGACCATGACAAGCTAAACGAGCACGACGCCGCCCGGGTCGCGGATGATGCATGCCATGCGCTTTTGACGATAAGCTTTTAGCTCATTTTGTTAAGTTCTGACTCTTTCCATTTTAATTCCGATTGTGACCTCTCGTTTCTGGATTTTCAGGAGGTCATTCAGAGGCTGAAAAATTTGCAAGGGCGAGCGCAGGCCTATTCTGAGCATTAGGCCAAATACAAGAAGTTGCTGCACGTCTCTGACCCCGGCCAGCTGCAGGAGGATTATAATTCCGTCCGCGCTGAGCTAACGGCCGCTAATCTTGATAACGTCAAGTTGAAGGAGGATTTGAAGAGGTCCGATGATGCATATCTGGTCCTCGACGATCGCCACAAGAAGCTGAAAGAAGAGCGTGATCAATTGAGGGTCCAGAATGGGGATCTGGGGCAGCAGTTGGCCGAGAGCACACGCCAGAATGAGGCAGCCCAGAAGACGCTCGCTGAGTTACAACAGAAACTGGCTGGCTTGGAGACGAAGGTGGCCTGGGATGCGGTGATGAAATTTGTGCGCTCCAAGGCCTTTGTGTTCGCGGCCAACCTCCATTGCTTCGACAACGCTCGGCGCTTCTTCTACAAGGCGATTGGGCAAATGGTGAAGCTGGGATTGGCATCGGAGAGCGCTCAAACCGATGAGCGCCTGCGCATGGACTTTGATGATAATTGCGAGCCTATGATCCCCGACGAGGATCCCTCGGAAAACTTGGCTGAACCGGAGTATCAGGAACTCGTGACGATGCTCCAGGAAGAGTTCATAGCTGCAAACCCCCTAGAGCCTGGGCCCCTTTTGATAGAGGACGAGGGTGTCAGTCTAGATGCTCAGGATGGTGAGGACCTAGGCGATGCAGAGACTTCCAATGCCAACGTGCTGGCCCCAGATCCCATCTCCACTGCTCCTCCTGAACCGAGAGCCAAGCTTAATGAAGCCTCGCAATTACTACTTTAAGATTCCTTCTGTCTATTTACATTCCTATTTTTAAGAACATTTGACTTTTGTGGTTGATCCCCATATTCTCCATGATGTATTCGAATTTTTCTTCCTTTGGCTTGAATGTCTCTATCAATAATGTTTGATTCTCGCCCCTTATGATCACTGATTATTGTTTTCTCTTCATGATTGACGCTTGTATGCATGTTTCCTTTGATGCTTGAATATCTGCAGTAGGAGTATATGCACGCGAGGTTGTTTCTATGGAGGCTACCCTGGCGTCTATCGTCATGCATTCTAAGTGTACAATTTGGAAACGTCCGACCATTTGAGAGAGGAAAGTATGGGCTCGAGGGTATTCCTTACGAGGGTACCCTGGCCATATTCATAATGAGGCTCAGATTTGAACTTAGAAACCCATTGAGGATTTAACTAAGTATTGGCCTTAAACGTGTAACACACACTTCTAATTTAAGTGCTCCAACAATTTGAGTGAACCTAGAAGTCAATTATAGGATTTGCTAAGTATGGAATTAAAGCGAGCGTAGCTGTAATGTTAGCTTCATCCTTAGGTATCCGTGAAAGGATTAGCCCAGGGTCTGCCATTTACGAGCGTACTCTTACCCAAAAAGGTAACCCAAGAAGGTGAGGGTCATTGGGGGTTTACGAGCACGAACTGGTGTGGTGAATGTCCAGTTGGCGTAAATTAAGCTTTTAGCATCCCACCCTTTGACACGCTTATTCTTGGGGTTTACACGCTAATGAGCGTCAACGTATTCAGTGAGGGGTGTTCTCAATACACAGATAGCGTTGATTTGAGATTAATGGGGTATTAACTAAGCCGTTCGACGTGGAAGACGCTCAACACGGTGTAGGCTTTTTGCTACCCAAATCATTAATCAAAGGAAAAGAAAATTAATGAAATAAATCATCAATCAAAGGTATACTGTTATGCTTGCAATTTAAAAGTAATAACAATATGCTTTCTGTCAAAAGAAAGTACAAATAGCCTCGGGCGGGCAATTACAAAAGTTGACATTTACACGTAGAACCGTCTAAGGTTACATGCATTCCATGGTCTAGGGAGACGCTCGCCTTGCAAAGTCTCTAGCAAGTAGGTGTTGTTCGCTCGTACTTGAATGACTTTGAAGGGGCCTTCCCAATTGGGATCCAACTTACCCACATGTTTGGAAACTTCAACCTTTTTGAGGACCAAGTCCCCTAGCTGGAAAGTTCTCTCTCTGACACGTTTGTTATACTGGTGGGCTAAGGTCTCCTTGTACTTGTGGATGCGAGCCCAAGCTGTGTTCCTCCTTTCGTCTAGCAAATCCAATTCGAATGTCCGATTGACCTCGTTGATTGTAGGCTCGAAATAGGCAACGCGTGCGGATTCTTGAGCGATCTCCGCAGGTATCATAGCCTCGGAGCCATATACGAGGGAGTAAGGAGTTTCCCCTGTTGCCGCTGGTGGGGTAGTACGGTACGCCCAGAGGGCACCTTGAAGCTCTTCTGCCCATTCTCCTTTCTTACTTTCGAGCATTGTTTTCAAATGCTGGAGTATGGTTCGGTTGGTCACTTCTGCTTGTCCGTTGGCTTGAGGATGGCCCACGGAAGTGAAGCGTTGCTCAATCCCAAGTTCATAGCACCAATCCCGGGTGTCAGCAGCAATGAATTGGGAACCGTTGTCCGAGATAAGCACCCTCGGGATGCCATACCTGCAGATGATGTTCTTCCAGATGAAATCCCTCACAACTTTGAACGTTATCTTTGCGACCACTTCCGCTTCGGCCCACTTAGTGAAATAATCTACGGCAAGTATCACGAATTTCTTTTGCCCGACTGCCATTGGGAGGGGTCCTACAATGTCAATGCCCCACTGGTCGAAGGGCCAAGAGACATCGATAGGGATCATCTGAGCAGCCGGTAGTCGAGGGGTGTTAGAATGAAACTGGCACTTAGAGCATTTCTTGGAGTAACTGGTGGCATCCTGCAATAGCGAGGGCCAGTAGAATCCACTCCTCAAGACTTTCTTGGCCAGAATTTGACCGCCAGAATGATTCCCGCAGCTTCCGCTGTGCACATGTTTCAACACTTCCTTAGCTTACGAGGGTCTCAGGTACCTCAACGGCGGACCTTGGAAAGATCGTTTGAATAGCCGTCCGTCGCTGTCAAGAGAAAAGCGAGGGGCCTTACTCCTAACCTTCTGAGCTTCGACCTTATCGCTTGGGCAGGTCCCATCCCTGAAAAACTTAATGATGTCATCTAACCAACAAGGTTCAGAGGGATCAATCGTGTTCACTTCGCCCGAGGGTTCCGTTTCACGAATCAGCGGTTTCTTTGTTCTGAGGAACGTGACTGAGCGCTCGCAAGAGTCCTCCAGGGCCGATGCAAACTTGGAAAGAGCGTCTGCACGCTCGTTTTCCGCTCGTGGGATCTGCAACAAATGGAATTCTTTGAACTTGGCGATCACATCCTTAGCCCTAGCCAAGTACTGCACCATAGTGGCTTCTCGAGCCTCATAAGTGCCATCAATTTGACTTGCAATCAGCTGGGAGTCAACAAAGGCAATGACCCGAACGACACCATTCTGGAGGGCTATCCAGAGCCCTTGGATTAGAGCCTCATACTCCGCCTCATTGTTGGTGACCTGGAACGTCAGTTTGATAGCGTAATCAACTTCCACACCATGAGGATCCCTGAGGGTCACCCCGGCCCCCCCCCCCCCCCCCTTGTGAGGTCGAGGAGCCGTCTGTGTGCAGAAGCCATAACCCTTATTCCACTGAGGGCCCTGTATCCAAATTGAAGCGCTCCACCAACAGGTCTGCTACTACCTGAGCTTGTATCGCGGTGCGTGGCTCGAAGGTGATGTCAAATTGACTGGGTTCAATTGACCATTTAATTAACCTCCCTGAGACGTCCGGCTTTACGAGCACCTGTTTGAGGGGTTGGTCCGTGAGCACTGTGACAGAATGAGCCTGAAAATAAGGCCTTAGCCGTCGAGATGCATTGACGAGCTCGAAAGCAAACTTCTCTATCTCCATATATCTCTTTTCCACCCCCTGCAAGGTTTTGCTTAAGTAGTATACCGGCATGTGTTTACGCTCGCGGACTGCCACAAGGACGACGCTCGTAGCTTCTGAGGAGACTGAAAAGTAAATGTATAGGTTTTCTCTAGGGCTAGGCTTGGTCAACAGTGGTGCGCTCGCGAGGTATTGCTTCATGTCCCTTAAAGCTTTCTCACATTCCTCGCTCCAGGCGAAATTGCGAGCGTTGCGTAAAATTTTGAAAAAAGATAAGTTTTTGTCTGCCTAGCGAGAGATGAACCTGTTTAATGAGATGATCTTTCCCACCAACACTTGGACCTCCCTCACATTCCGAGGGGAGGGAATATCGAGAATTGCTTTAATCTTTTCTGGATTCGCCTCTATGCCTCGCTGACTGACCATGTACCCCAAGAATTTGTCACCCCGAACGCCAAATGTACATTTGGAGGGGTTCAACTTCATTCCATAACGACGTAAGATGTTGAAAGTGTATTTGAGATCCTCCAGATGATAATGCTTGCGCTCACTCTTGACTATCAGGTCGTCTACATACACTTCCATAGACTTTCCATAGACTTTCCTATTTCACGCTTGAACATCCTGTTGACTAGGCGCTGATAAGTTGCACTCGTATTTTTAAGTCCGAACGGCATGACCTTGAAATAGTAAACGCCTACGTGCACCACGAACGAGGTTTTGGGGCGATCCTCGGGCGCCATGAAGATCTGATAATATCCCTGAAAGGCGTCCATCATACTCATGAGCTCGCACCCTGCTGTTGAATCTACCAGTTGATCAATCCTCGGCAAGGGGAATGGGTCTTTGGGGCACGCCTTGTTGAGGTCCGTGAAGTCATTGCACATGCGACATTTGTTGGCACTTTTGGGAACGAGCACTACGTTGCAGAGCCATTCCGGGTACGAAATTTCCTCAATGTACTGAGCGTCGAGGAGCTTACCCACTTCTTCTTCAATGACTTGCCTCCTGAAACCGTGGACATCCCTCTTCTTTTGTTTGACTGGCTTGAAGACCGGGTCTACGTTGAGCCTGTGAACTATGACGCTCGGATTTATCCCAGTGAGATCAGAGGCCTTCCAAGCGAATACGTCGAGGTTCTCTGGGAGAAAATCAATCATCATAATTTGTGAGGGACCGTCGAGATTTGAACCAATTTGGGTGGTTTTATCTGGATTCCCCGGTTCCAACTCGATGGTCAAGAACTTTTCGACAGGCTCGATGCGAACTTCAGGCCTTGGAGCCTCGAGTGCTCGTTTTTTCCCTGTAAGCCTGCCGCTTTTCACACCCGAGCCCGTCACCCTTGTTCTCAGAGGAAGATCCTTCGACGGCCCCAGGTGGCCCATCCTCTGTGCGCGGGGCCTCGTTAGGGGTCTTCTTCTTGTTCTTCTTTTTGTAAAGTTTGGCCCTTTTACGTTCGGGGCCATCCTCGTCCAATTTGGGAAAGTCAACTGATTTTTTGGTGGATCCTGCCTGAATGGTTTGTTTGGGCTTGTGGCTTCGAAGGGAGAGGACGTAGCATTCCCAAGCCTCTTTGACATTGCACAGAACCTCGCCTGTGCCCTCGGGAGTGGGGAATTTGACTTTCTGTTGATAAGTAAAGATTACTGCCTTGAAGTCCATGAGGGCCGGGCGTCCAATGATGATGTTGTAGGGGAGGTCCACTTCGACGACTGTGTAAAGGACGCTCAAAGTTTTTCGCTGTGGGGCACGACCAAAAGAGGTGGCCAAGCGAATCTGTCCACGAGGGACAATCTCGGAACCCCCAAATCCAACGAGGGCGGTTCTTAGGGGTTTGAGCGGGAATATTTGTTATATTCATTATTTTGAAACGTTGAGTAAGGGAGAACGTTCACAGAGCTTCCACTATCAATTAAGACCCTCTTTACAATGCGGTTATGAACGTCTAAACTAACCACCATGGGACAGTCAGAGGTTTCACCAATCCCATGGGGTGTTACAATGTGTTCCAAGTCTTTCTCTGTGAACCCTACAGTGTCGTTCTCTCTCGAGCGTGAAGAGCTGTCAACGGAAAGAACAGGCTTGGGCAGGGACGATCTCTGGTCATAACTCCGAAGGTGGCGGCATCGGGAAGCATTAGAATCGCCCCTCGAGGGTCTTCAGGCGATCATGTGAATGACCGCAAAGGGCTGATTCTCCACATCTGCAGCTTTCCCCTTGCCGCGGTCGCTTGTTTCGGTGTGATGGTGGCGGGGACTCCGTGAGCGCGATCGGCTTCTTCCTCTAGCATGCGCTCGCTCAGCGCAATGCTCATCATACCTCTCTAACACCTTCACAAACTCCTTGAGGTGCCCCCCAGCGATAAGTCTCTGGATCTCACTCTCGAGTTGGCGGCATTCGTTGGTGTCATGCCCCTTCTGCTTATGGAAAGCACAGTACTTTCCTGAGCGCTTTTGAGCCTCAGTCTCCCTCAACTTCGGCGGTCTCTTGAAGAGTTTCTTATCTGCCATGGAATACACTTCCGCAATTGGACGGTTGAGGGGGATCCGCTCGAACTTACGCGGAGGCGAAGAATTATGACGAGCGGGGATAGGGCTGCGGCGGCGACCCCTGTTAGAATCTCCTCTGTCCTCGGGGGCTTTGCTGGGGTGAGGGGCATTCGCCATTTTCTGATCCCTCGCGATATACATATCTTCGGGGGTGAAGAAAGAGTCAGCGATATCCCTGATCTCCATCAACGAACGTGGCTTTTTCTTGGCCACCTCCTCCACGAATTCTTTACTCACATAGTGCTTCATGTTGATTGCTCCAAAAAGTACGTGCCTCAAGAAATCCATCGAGGGCTTCTCCACCAGCAGGATTTCCTTGTTAAACCTTCCCATAAAGGACCAGAGCGTCTCGTTTGGCCCCTGGACTAAGCTGTAGAGAGCTGTCGCGGCCGGGGTTGGTGCTTTCAGGGAATTGAAGTGGCTTATGAAGGCATCTGTCAGATCAGCATACCCTTGGATTGAGCGTGGAAGAAGCTTCTTATACCAATCCTGAGCCATTCCCACGAGGGAAGTGACAAATACTTTGGCTCAATAGTTGCTCGGATGATCGTACAAATGCATCAGGTGCACAAAGTGATCCAGATGTTCGGCCGGATCAGTTGTTCCATCATACCTGTTGACGGACGTGGGGATTTTGCCCTTCCACGCATGAGTCATCAGAACCTCGTCAATGGGGGGAATCGCCCGTCAAAATTCTGTAATCCCTATCTTCAGGATCATACTCCTCATAGTCCGCTTCTTTCCGGTGGTGGAAAATCTGGCTGCGTGGACGGCGAGCGTCTCTGGACCTGGATCCCTCGCCACTACAAATCCACAATTGAACACAATTATAGATATGTTACCACAAATTCTTCTAGATAACAAAAAAGATGTTATAAATGGATTTGATAATACACAAGAAATTCTAAATAAACTTTTAAGAGAACTCAGAGGAAAGGAAGAGGAAAACCAAATTGAAACATCTAAAGAAAAACAAATAACACTTCCTATGGCAAACTGTCAAGAGTTATTGAAACAACTTAAAGAAGTAATTATACGAAAAGAATATTCTAGACATATAACTATTGCTGATCTTGAAATATATTTTGGAAACAAAAATCTTAAACCTTTTCAAATAGAAGCTCCACGTTTATAATGGAATCTTTTGAATTAGAAGAAAAAAATGCAGGATTAAACAATTTATTAGAATCATTAAAAATAGTTGATGAAGAAAATAAACAAAATCATACATTAGAAGCTATAAAACCGGAAGTGGAAAATGAAGAAGTGATATATGGATATGAGTCATCAGAAGACGATGTGTTAGGAATGGAACATGGTTTAAAACAAAAAAATGATAAAAAAGATATTCCAGAACCTAGTCATAAATATAAAGAAGAAGATTTTGAATACTATCAAGAAGATAAATATACTAATCCTTTAAAAAATACAAGTATACAATATAATTTTAAAAAGGGATATATTCCAAATAAAAAGGGAAGATGGTCTAAAATACCTGAACAATATATACCTACAAAGGGAATATTAGGAGTTGATGGAATACTAGATATAGACTTTGTAACAAACAAATCAACACTTATTACTGAATGGGCATATAAACTAGGACTAATTATGGAAACTGAAGATAGATTAAGACAAGGAAATTTTAAAACAATATTTAACTTTGTACAATATAAGACAATAGGAAATGTAACACATTTCTTATCTTCGTTATCAGAAGAACAGAAAACACTGTTAATAGGAAAAGACTCTGTAGATACTTTTTGGAACATAGTTGATAAAATGTTCTCAGAATTTGTTGGATTACCTATACAAAATACAGGATTTTTTATATCTGAAAGAGAACAAGATAGAGCAGCATTCCATTTAGCTAATACACAAATATTAGATATGTGTGCTATAGAAAACTTTAGCTGTGAATACAATATGTATTACTATGGTTTATCTAGAGAAAACAGAGAAAAATATCTATCTTTATACTTCAATAAACTACCCTATCCAGTAGGACAAATAGTATATACTGAATTTAAGAAACAAGTAAATGAAGGGTTTGTTTCGGAAACATTAGGAGGAATACAAATTATAGTCGAGCAATTTATAGGAGACAAATGTTACGAAAGAGAATTACACAATGTAGTTAAAAACAGAGTCACGATATGTTGTGAAGGAAATCCTTTAGTACCTCAGACATATGGAGAAAGCCCAAACATAATCCGATCAAATAAAAAAAGAAAATATAGAAGAAAAGATAAAAGATATAGATGGAGAAAGAAACCTAAAAAATGGATTAATAACAATAAACATAAATTTCAAAAAAGAAGAAGACGTTTCTTTAAAAAGAAAGAATACAAACTGTAGCACCCCAAGCTTAAGGGCACCACATCCCCCGCACTATAGTTCAATCCACATATGGAACAATCACCCATACATGAACCAAGCCTATAGCGAACGGGAGACAAAATAAAAAAAACACAACACTAGCTAGGCGGGCTAACCCTCAAGTAGTATAACAATGCATAAAGATAGGCGAAAGTATAACCTTGTATATACAATCCATTAGCAATCTTGTTCAATAATTCCATAAACACGCATTTCAAACCCCTAGCATCAAGCCATAATATACATATACTTCCACATGTTTCAAAATTATACAAATATCAAGATATGAATGAAATGCTAGACTTGACCAAAAGACTCAAACCCGCCTAGCACTCCACCTGCAAAACCTGAAAATGTGAGGTGTCAGTCTACCACAGACTGAGTGAGGGGTTTAAATACTTATAAGCGCACATACCATGCAAGCTATAATCTCGGGTAAGATTTTACAAGAAACATAATATAAGTTCAAGAATAGAAACAATTCTTGCCAGAGATTACAACTGAACTAATTTAAGAATTCAATCATTATCAATTCAATCCGTGGCCCGGCGAGTGAGGGCATTCTCCAACCTTTCTCCAAAAGTATACCATCATGAACAATTCCAGTTTATTAAGTGAGCATGCAAGTCATTCATGTGCAATCAAGTAGCAGTTTCATGAACCCTTTTTCCTCCGGGTGATGGTGGGCTTGCAAGACCCAACCATCCAATCATGGTGTACGTCGGGAACATGACTCCCACGCACGAGATTTCTTCCTCCACCAAACCTCCTGGTGGATTCAGAGGTGATCCCAAATGGTGAGGATAGTGCAAGAGTTACCCGTCAGCCCATGCTTTCCTGGTTAGCTCAGTACACTACCCTCGGGCCCCAGTGAACAATACATGTACTCGCCCATTCAATCAGTTAATCCGTTCACTACATTTCATGAAATCATTTGAAAGAAATAAAGTTTGAAATCCGTTCACTACAGATACTTTTGGTCGAAAACGTCACATAGGGTTATAAGGGTTCTATATATATCTAGAAGTAAACCTCACCTTTACCAACCAACCACAAGTGGAAAGAAAACCCTAAGGAGCAGGCTCCTCGCCTCCTGGACCGTGATCTGTGTAACACGGACAAGTGTACGTGAGACTCAACTCGCATGAAGCAATTAAGACGAACGACATGTTCAATTAATGTTAATCATGCCATTGCAATCAATGGATATCATAGACATACGCAAATTAGCAATCGAGGTAGCAAAGATCAAGTACAAGCATTCAAGATGTAATTCAAATTGTACAATTATTACATAAACCTCCCCTATGAACTTCAAGTATGAAATCACATGATACATACAATACCCATAATGTAATACACTAAATAGCATGTCAATAAAATGTTTATGTTGGAAACAAGCCAATAAAACCATGCAAGAAAAGTAAAAAAAATTTTTTTTTTTCATGCAGAAAGAAACAGGGTTGTGGGCGCGACCAAAATCCTTCACAAAAGGGTCACGGTCGCGACCAAGTATTTTTGCCTGAATTTGCCTCCAATTTTTCAAAATCTCGAAACATGCCCAAATTTTGGTCGCGGCCGTGACTAATTTTCTTCATAAAAGGGTTGCGGTCGCGACTACCTATTTTTGGCCGAATTTTCATCCAAAAATTTTCAAAACTCGAAACTAGGCCAAAATCGGGTAGCGGCCGCAACCAGTTTTACACGTAAATCAGGTCGCGGGCACGACCACTTACGCAGCATCAGCAGCAAAACAGGGGAAAAAACAGGGCATTTCGAACCAAAAACCTCAAAAACAACAAGAAAGCCAAGTTCACTCCATAACACTTATTTCAAATCATCCAATACACATTATACATCAATTATCCATCAAACAAACCATGAAATATACATCAAAGCATCAAGAATTCATCATGAAAACCCCATATCTACACACATGCTTCCAACTTTCATATACACCAAGATATTCATGCAAACTTTCACTCTTGTCATCCTAAACATGCTTCTAGCTCCAATCATGCAAGAATCTATCATCCAATTCATGAACCCTACTCAATCACTTATTCAAGAATTCATACAACTTCATGTCATACCTTGAGATGAGCTAGAAATGGAATGAAATGAAGAGATAATGATGATGATTATCCTAGCTTCAATAATCCTTCAAAATATAGCTTGAATTATGGTGAAATCTCTCTTCCTCCTCTTTGGTGTGAATGTCGGTATTTTGTGTGTGAGTGTGTGTGAAATTTGATGAAATGTAATGAACAAAATGAGAGAGATGAATGTATACATATAATGTAATATATCTTCCACTAACCATGATGAATCATCAAATTTTGCTAACAAGTCCCTCTATAATTTGAATTCAAGCAAATGAGTTCCATCTCTACACAATATTCATATAACCTCCCACGTCATGAAATGCAATTAAGTCCATGAATTTACACAAAAGAGCAATTAAGGACCTTTAATACAATTAGATAATGTATATCACTTAATTCATATAATTCACATAATTAACAATTCATATAAATGCATAGAGATGTAAGGTATATAATATGATAAAAAAAATTGTAGGTAATTGAATAAAATAATTAAATTAAACCTTCCAACTCCCGAAGACCTGCTCGTAGTGTGCTTACCTGAACTTCTGGAAATTGGGGCGTTGCAACTCCCCCCCCCCCCCCCCTTCCCTTAGAGGAATCTGGTCCCCAGATTCACTGATCGGAAATAAACAACTTTGGGTGGAACCTTTTCATTTATCTTCCGGCTCCCAAGTCATCTCCTCACTTTTATCACTTCTCCATAATACCTTGACCATAGGAATACTCCGGTTTCTCAACTCTTGATATTTTCTATCCAAAATTCTAACCGGCTATTGAACAAATGATAGATTTGATTCCAACTCAACTTCTTCAACGGGGAGAATTTCTGTTTCATCCGGATAATATTTTCGGAGCTGAGATACGTGAAAGACATTGTGAATCCCGGTAAGATTAGGCAGTAGATCCAATCTGTAAGCTACTTCCCCAATTCTCTCAAGAATTTCGAACGGACCCAAATAACGGGGATTTATCTTTCCTCCTTTCCCAATCCAAGAAAACCCTTTTCGTGGAGATACCTTCAAGAAAACCCGGTCCCCCACTTCAAATATAAGATCCCTCCGGCGAATATCGGCGTAACTTTTCTGTCTATCTTGTGCAACTTTCATTCTTTGTTGTATCTGTTGAACTTTCTCAATCATAGCTCCCACGGCCTTAGAAGGTTTCTCAAGTTTCCCACCTTTCTTTACCCCTTCTTGTTTCGTCCATTTCCACTCCTCTAAATCAAAGAATAACGGAGACCGACACTTTCGACCATACAGTAACTCATAAGGAGCCATGCCGATAGAAGATTGATAACTATTGTTATATGCAAACTCACTCAACGGAAGTTGATCATGCCAAGAATTTTGATAATCCAAAGCACAAGACCGGAGCAAGTCTTCCAAATATCTTATAACTCTCTCGGACTGACCATCGGTTTGAGGATGAAAAGCCGTGCTAAATTGAAGCTTTGTTCCCAAAATTCCTTACAATTCTCGCCACAAATTAGAAGTAAAACGGGGATCCCTATCCGAAACAATGCTCACCGGAATCCCATGAAGTTGAACAATCTCTCTATTATAAATCTCGGCCAACTTACGAATCTTGTAAGACATTCGGACCGGTAGAAAATGAGCAGACTTGGTTAACCGATCCAAAATCACCCAAATACCATCATAGCCACCTTTCACCTTCGGTAACCCGGATATAAAATCCATTGTCACCTGTTCCCACTTCCACTCAGGAATAGGTAACGGCTGTAAAAGACCTCCGGGCTTTTGATGCTCAGCTTTAACTTTCTGACACGTCAAACAATGTTTTACAAACTCAGCCAAATCCTTTTTCAATCCACGCCACCAATAATATTGTTTTAAATCCTTATACATTTTGTTTTCTCCCAGATGTACCGAATATGCCGATTTATGAGCTTCTTCAAGCAATACCCTTTTCAGTTCATCGGGCACTACCACTAGGTTCTTGAAGCGAAGAAAACCGGCTTCATCAAACCCAAATGGACTTTCGGGATCCTCTCTTGCTTTAAAAACTAACTTTTGAACTTCGGGATCCTTACCTTGAGCTTCAAATAGTCTCTGTTTCAATTCCGGTTGAATCGAGATATTGAATACCCGGGCTTTTATCACAATAGGCTCAATCTTACTACTTTCTCTAATTTCCAAACTTGATACCCCAACCTTTCTACTTAAAGCATCGGTAATCAAATTTGATTTCCCGGGATGGTACTTGATGACACAATCATAATCCTCCAATCGTTCCATCCATCTCCGTTGCCTCAAATTCAGATCCTTTTGTGTAAATAAGTATTGGAGACTCTTATGATCCGTGAAAATCTCAAATGTCACTCCATACAAATAATGTCTCCATTTTCCAAGCGCAAATATCATGGCGGTCACACCCCAAGCCTTCCTTAGATGCATCCGTGTAAACCACATATCCTTCTAAGCCTTCCGGAAGGATTAAAACCGGAGCCGAAACCAATTTCTCTTTCAATATATTGAAACTCTTCTCACAACCTTCATTCCACTCATACTTAACATCTTTCTTTGTTAACCGAGTCAACGGGGCTGGCAATCTTGGAGAAATCCTGCACAAATCTTCTATAATAACCTGTCAATCCCAAAAAACTTCTAACTTCGGAAGCATTCTTTGGTTTCTCCCATTTTAACACCGCTTCTATTTTAGAAGGATCGACTTCTAATCCATTTCCCGAAATGATATGACCCAAGAAAGACACCCGGTCGATCCAAAATTCGCATTTGTTAAACTTTGCAAATAATTGATGCTCCTTCAAAGTTTTCAATATGAGTTCGAGGTGTCTTACATGTTCCTCGACCGACTTGGAGAAAACCAAAATATCATCTATAAAGATCACAACAAATTTGTCAAGAAACGGCCGGAAAATTCTATGCATCATGTCCATAAAAGCGGCGGGAGTATTTGTCAAACCAAACGGCATAACCATGAATTCATAGTGTCCATATCTCGTATTGAACCCTGTCTTTGGAATATCCTCGGCTCGGATCCGTAATTGATAATACCCTTGTCTTAACTCAAGCTTCGAATAAACTTTGGATCCTTAGAGTATATCAAACAACTCCTCAATGTGGGGTAGAGGATATTTATTCTTAATTGTCATCCGATTTAGCTCCCTATAATCAATGCACATCCGTAGAGTACCATCCTTCTTCTTCACAAATAAAACCGGCGCACCCCACGATGATGAACTTAGTCTAATATACCCGACTTCCAAAAGACCATCAAGTTGCACCTTTAATTCTTTCAATTCCGCCGGAGCCATCCGATATGGAGTTTTAGAGTATGGCTCTGCATTTGGATATAGATCACTTACAAATTCTATCTCTCTATCCGGCGGCAATGAATCCAATTTTTCCGGAAACACTTCGGGAAATTCTTTAACGACCTCCGTTTCTTCTAACTTCATCTGATCTTTGGGTTGATTTAGAATATAAGCTATTAATCCCTTAGCCCCATCACAAACCAATTTCCGAGCTTTCGAGAAAGATAATAAAGGTACTGTTTTAGAACTTCGACCCGTTATAATTTCTGAACCCAACTGAACTCTCTTGGCCCGATAATCCACAATAGCACAATGCTTGTAAAGCCAATCCATTCCCAAGATAGACCGATAACGAGACCTCGGTAAATCAATAAAATCCGTCGAGAAAACCCGACCCTCAATACTCACCAGCACCTCTCTAAAAACCCGGTTAGTTTTTACACGAGTTAATTGCGTCAAAAACCCTGTGTTATGCCTAATTAGCACACAAAACCATGTGTTTCAACAACTAGCATAAAAAACCCTGTGAAATTTTAAATTTGCTCACCGCCCCCTTTAACACTCAAACCGCAATGAAGGAAGGGAAATGTCTATTTTGCCCCTTTGGGAGTTACCAAGATATTTCACATTCCTTTCTCATTCTTGTTTATATTAATATATATCTATATGTACATACTTTATAACTAATTAAAATTAATATTAAATAATATATTTTATGATATAAATTTATATATATCATATGATTAATGATGTGTATTATAAATATCATATATATAATATTATATATTAACATAATATATATCTATATGTATATATGTATTATATCTATATCATCTTCTCCAACGCTTCTCTGCTCTCTCTCCCTCAATACCCGCGGTGCCCTCGGCAGCCATGGTTTCCGGTGAGTTCCAACCCCCTTCATCTCCACCATCGCCCCGCCCCGCTCCGCCACCACCCCCAACATCTCACCACTTCCGCTACCACCATCGCGACAGATCTGGAGCTCGCCAGATCTGGCTCCGCCACCCACCCCCCACCCCCACCTCTTCAACCTCAAGTAACCGCACACCATCCCCCTTTTCCCTTCCAGGCCACATTCCGACCCCCAACCATGGTCCCCCGACTCACCCGCACCTCCAAAGCAGGATAAAGCATAGGGCGGCGATGAGAGTTCAGACCTGCGACCAGATCTGGTTCGAGGTGAAGCGGACAACGGCGGCGATGGGGTGGGAGAGATCTGCAAGAATTGCGAAATCCCTACTCAAGAATTGAGGCAAGAAAGGGAGATGAGATTTTCATGGGTGGTTGCCCCTCTCTTCTCGCCTTTGATATCTAACAAAATCAGCAACCCTTTTCGTCTTACAGTCACCCGGGTGTGTGTGACTCTATGAGATTGCTTTGTTTCCTGCGTATTATTACCGGAAAAAGCTTATAGCCCTTTTGTTTTTCTTGATCAATCATCAACTGCGTCTGCTGCTGCTTCTCATTCTTCATGAATAATAGTCAAAAAAAAAAAAAAAAACAAACAAAAAAAACAAAGGAAATATTTGAAGAAAAAAATATTTAAAATATGATTAAAAAAATCATTAATTATAATTTTTTATAAAAACATCAAACATGAAAATTTACATTAAATAATAAAATAAATATATATTTTATTAATCATCATCTTACTATATATATATATATATATATATTATGTTATTGGGCTATATAAATATATAGATGCATAATATAATATAATATATATTTATATATATATTTTTAATGTAATGTAAATTCTAAGAGTGAAGCATATTTTAAAATTTTTTTTATTCATTTTGTTTTTATTTTTTTATAATATTTGAAGTGTCTTTTGTGGAATTCAAAAAAAAAAAAAAAGAAAAAAGAGAATATGGATTTAATTTTATTAGGTTAAAGGGGGATATTAATGTCATTTAACAGTCAATAAGTGAGAGAATTCGTAATTCCAGCCGCAATTAGAGCGTGTGTATCAACAATCACTGAGGCAGGGTTCTCATTGATAATTAAAATAATTCACAGGGTTTTCTACGCTAATTGTTGAAACACAAGGTTCAGAGTGCTAATTAGGCATAACACAGGGGGTATGCGTGCAATTAACTCATTTTTACACTACCACCGAAAGGAGTACTAACAACATAATAAGCAGAAGAAAGAGTAACACATAGAGGCAATTTCATAGAAATATCACAAGAAATAAAAGAGTGGGTAGCCCCCGCATCAAACAAGGTATGTATGTTTGTGCCATGAATGCAAATGGTACCTTCAACAACGGCGATAGGGTCTACATCTTCATCCACTTCCTCACCTTCCAAGGCATAAGCACTGGCCCTAATAAGCGGCCTCTGACCCCCAGGTGGTGGATCCCGTCTATCTGGACACCCATCAACTTTATGCTCTACACTCCCACAAATCAAACAAAGATTCAAACGGCGCGGCAACCCTCATAAGTATGGGTAGGCAACCCACAACAAGTACATCCCGGCTTCCCCGTAGGTGATGGTGCGGTATCATAATTGATTGGCCTTTTTCCGGGATTATAATTTGACCTTGACCCTGAACCGGAGCCCTGACTTGATTTATACGTGGATCTCCGAGCATTAACTGAATCTTCAACTTTGAGAGCTTTGGTAGTAGTCTTCTTCCAAGTACTTGTATTGACGACCTCTATTGCAGCTTGAATGTCCGGCCTCAAACCTTGCATGAATTGCATAGCCTTATGGAAATCATCGCTTGCGATGTTGGGTGCATACTTGGACAATCTCTCGAACTCGGCTATATACTCGGCAACTGATCTACCCCCTTGCTTGAGCTCCGTGAATTCCTTGAGCCTTCTAGTGCAAGATGACGGAGGAATAAATTTATTCTTAAATTCCCTTGTGAAAACCTCCCATGTAACTTCTTCCTCAACGGCATTTAAAACAATCTGGGTGCTTTCCCACCAAGAATAAGCTTCTCCTTGAATCAAAGTGAGGGTACACCGAGCCTTCTCTCGGGTTTCGCAAGGAATAAGCTCCTAAATCCTTCAACCTCTTTAAGCCACTGTTCAGCTTGAATATCGTTGCTTTTGAAGAATCTTGGTGGATGTTGATTTTGAAATTCCCTTAAAATAGGCGAAATTGGGGCCGGTGGTGCTGGTGGAGGTGCTGGTGGTGCTGGAGGCACGAAATCCCTTAACCTTTGATCTATAAGCTG
The DNA here is from genome assembly GCA_037501455.1 of Lantana camara. Taxonomy (NCBI): domain Eukaryota; kingdom Viridiplantae; phylum Streptophyta; class Magnoliopsida; order Lamiales; family Verbenaceae; genus Lantana; species Lantana camara. The sequence goes on from CM074862.1 coordinate 20,085,735, forward strand.
TACCATAGAGTTCAAGAAATCCTGAGGTTGAGTTTGAGGGGGTAGAGGTAGAGTTCGATCACGGTGGTGATGCCGATGACCGGGAGAATGCTCTCTACGAGGCCTTCCATGAGGCATCCTAGAATACAATCACTGTGCATGCATGTTTGATTAACAAGTATGAATGAATGTAATTAAATCATATAAAACAAGTAACTGACATAATCATATAAGCCAAATAGTTCAAAGAATTTCAAATAGGTTCCAAGAGAATGCAAGAATTACAAATAACAAATAATCCTATGCCGTACGACTTAGACTCACAAGACACGACACTAGAACCGCGGTTTTGCAACCGGGCTCTGATACCACCTTAGGATGTAGCACCCCAAGCGTAAGGGCACCACATCCCCCGCACTATAGTTCAATCCACATATGGAACAATCACCTATACATGAACCAAGCTTATAGCGAACGGGAGACAAAATAAAAAAAACACAACACTAGCTAGGCGGGCTAACCCTCAAGTAGTATAACAATGCATAAAGATAGGCGGAAGTATAACCATGTATATACAATCCATTAGCAATCTTGTTCAATAATTCCATAAACACGCATTTCAAACCCCTAGCATCAAGCCATAATATACATATACTTCCATATGTTTCAAAATTATACAAATATCAAGATATGAATGAAATGCTAGACTTAACCAAAAGACTCAAACCCGCCTAGCACTCTACCTGCAAAACCTGAAAATGTGAGGTGTCAGTCTACCACAGACTAAGTGAGGGGTTTAAATACATATAAGCGCACATACCATGCAAGCTATAATCTCGGGTAAGATTTTATAAGAAACATAATATAAGTTCAAAAATAGAAAGAATTCTTGCCAGAGATTACAACTGAACCAATTTAACAATTCAATCATTATCAATTCAATCCGTGGCCCAGCGAGTGAGGGCATTCTCCAACCTTTCTCCAAAAGTGTACCATCATGAACAATTCCAGTTTATTAAGTGAGCATGCAAGTCATTCATGTGCAATCAAGTAGCAGTTTCATGAACCCTTTTTCCTCCAGGTGATGGTGGGCTTGCAAGACCCAACCATCCAATCATGGTGTACGTCGAGAACATGACTCCCACGCATGGGATTTCTTCCTCCACCAAACCTCCTGGTGGATTCAGAGGTGATCCCAAATGGTGAGGATAGTACAAGAGTTACTCGTCACCCATGCTTTCACGGTTGGCTTAGTACACTACCCTCGGGCCCCAGTGAACAATACATGTACTCGCCCATTTAATCAGTTAATCCGTTCAATACATTTCATGAAATCATTTGAAAGTCATAAAGTTTGAAAATTATAGATGTACAGATACTTTTCGTCGAAAACGTCACATAGGGTTATAAGGGTTCTATATATATCTAGAAGTAAACCTCACCTTTACCAACCAACCACAAGTGGAAAAAAAACCCTAAGGAGCAGGCTCCTCGCCTCCTGGACCGTGATCTGTGTAACACGGGCAAGTGTACGTGAGACTCAACTCGCGTGAAGCAATTAAGACGAACGACATGTTCAATTAATGTCAATCATGCCATTGCAATCAATGGATATCATAGACATACGCAAATTAGCAATCGAGGTAGCAAAGATCAAGTATTCAAGTATTCAAGATGTATTTCAAATTGTATAATTATTACATAAACCTCCCCTATGAACTTCAAGTATGAAATCACATGATACATACCATACCCATAATGTAATGCACTAAATGGCATGTAAATAAAATGTTTATGTCGGAAACAAGCCAATAAAACCATGCAAGAAAAGTAAAAAAAAAAAAAACAAATTTTCATGCAGAAAGAAGCAGGGTCGTGGGCGCGACCAAAATCCTTCACAAAAGGGTCGTGGTTGCGACCAAGTATTTTTGCCCGAATTTTCCTCCAAATTTTCAAAATCTCGAAACATGCCCAAATTTTGGTCGCGGTTGCGACTAATTTTCTTCATAAAAGGATTGCGGTCGCGACTACCTATTTTTGGCCGAATTTTCATCCAAAAATTTTCAAAACTCGAAACTAGGCCAAAATCTGGTAGCGGCTGCGACCAGTTTTACACGTAAATCACGTCGCGAGCGCGACCACTTACGCAGCAGCATCAGCAAAACAGGGCATTTCGAACCAAAAACCACAAAAACAACAAGAAAGCCAAGTTCACTCCATAACACTTATTTCAAATCATCTAATACACATTATACATCAATTATCCATCAAATAAACCATGAAATATACATCAAAGCATCAAGAATTCATCATGAAAACCCCATATCTACACACATGCTTCCAACTTTCATATACACCAAGATATTCATGCAAACTTTCACTCTTATCATCCTAAACATGCTTCTAGCTCCAATCATGCAAGAATCTATCATCCAATTCATGAACCCTACTCAATCACTTATTCAATAATTCATACAATTTCATGTCACACCTTGAGATGAGCTAGAAATGGAATGAAATGAAGAGATGATGATGATGATGATCCTAGCTTCAATAATCCTTCAAAATATAGCTTGAATTATGGTGAAATCTCTCTTCCTCCTCCTTGGTGTGAATGTCGATATTTTGTGTGTGAGTGTGTGTGAAATTTGATGAAATGTAATGAACAAAATGAAAGAGATGAATGTATACATATAATGTAATATATCTTCCACTAACCATGATGAATCATCAATTTTTGCAGACAAGTCCCTCTATAATTTGAATTCAAGCAAATGAGTTCCATCTCTTCACAATATTCATAAAACCTCCCAAGTCATGAAATGCAATTATGTCCATGAATTTACACGAAAGAGCAATTAAGGACCTTTAATACAATTAGATCATGTATATCACTTAATTCATATAATTCACATAATTAACAATTCATATAAATGCATAGAGATGTAAGGTATATAATATGATAAAAAAAATTGTAAGTAATTGAATAAAATAATTAAATTAAACCTCCCAATTTCTAAGACCCGCTCGTGGCGTGCTTACCTGAACTTTCGAAAATTGGGGAGTTACACAAACCAAAACAAAAATACTGTCCGGAAGGAAAGAAAAAATGTCAATGTTGGCTTTGTGACGAAGAAGGACACTACGCAAGAGAATGTCCTAAACAACAAAGAAAACAATTTGAAAAAAGATTACATATACTTCAAGTAGCTCAAACATTCAATCTAGAACCAATAGAAGAAGACTTTTCTGTTTTAGAAAATATAAATGAAATAGAAACAGTCATAGAATCAGAAAATGGTTATAGTTCAGACGAAGATTTTTAATGAAGAACACAAACGCTACATTTATAGAAGTAAAAATAAAACACAAAACACTTAAAGCATTTATAGACACAGGAGCTAGCTTATGCTTTGCTTCACCTGCACTTAAAATATTCAAATGGACAAAACTCAAACAACCATTAAAAGTAATGATAGCAGATGCAAGTAATTATTATATTTTGCATGTTACATACTTAGAAAAAGTTTGGATACAAGGATATTGTTTGACTATACCATCTATATATGGACATGAAACAGGATTACCATTTATCCTAGGAAACAATTTTTTAAAACTATATAGACCTTTTTGTCAAGACTTAAACTATATTACTTTAAAATCGCCTGTTATTAAAAGATTATCTCAAAAAAGCGAAACGGTAGAAATACCAATAGAAAAAATTGAAGACAGAAGTAGTCTAATAAACAAAATAGATTGTCTAATCAATCATGAATTAATACTTTTCATAAAAACAAATATTGAAAAAGAAATAGAAGAGATCTTAGACTCTATCACTAGTGAAGATCCTCTAGATAAATATAAAAATAACAATTATATGATAGTTGAAATAAAACTAAAAAATCCTTTAGACGAAGTAAATGTGAAAAATAATATACCATATTCTAAAAAAGATATTGATGAATTCAAAGAAGAATGTAAACAACTTTTAGAAAAAAGATTGATATCTGAAAGTAAAAGTCCACACGCAGCACCTGCTTTTTATGTAGAAAACAAAAATGAAATAAAACGAGGAAAACGTGGAATGGTCATAAATTATAAACAGTTAAATGAGAAAACTATTGGAGATGCTTATAAACTACCTAGAATTGATTATATCAAAGATAGGTTAAAGGGAAAAACATGGTTTAGTACTTTAGATGCTAAATTTGGATACTGGCAATTGAGATTACATGAGAATACAAAACCATTAACAGCTTTTACATGTCCTCCACAGAAACATTATCAATGGAATGTTTTACCATTTGGATTGAAACAAGCACCTGGTATATATCAAAGATTTATGGATAAAAATCTTGAAGGTTTGGAAAACATCTGTCTTGCTTACATCGATGATATTATCATCTTTAGTAATCAAGATAAAGAAGATCTTTTGAAAAAATTAAAAATAGTTTTGAAACAATGTAAAGACAAAGTATTGATTCTTTCTAAAAAGAAAGCAGTCTTATGTAAACAAAGAATTGATTTTCTTGGAAACACTTTTGATTCATAAGGAAATATAATTCTTCAAGACAACATTTTGAAAAAAATAAATGATTTTCCCGATCAAATTATAGATCGAAAACAATTACAGAGATTTCTCGGATGTTTAAACTACATTTCTGATCAAGGATTCATAAAGAACCTTGCTAAGGAAAGGACACAATTACAAAAGAAACTTTCTGAAAAAATACAATGGAATTGGCAAATTGCTGATTCAGTACAAGTACAAAAAATAAAACAGTATTGTGAAATACTACATGTTTTATACAATCCAAAGGAAAATGATTTTATTATCATTGAGACAGATGCTTCAAACGATACATGGTCTGGTTGCATGCTTGCAATACCAGCTGAAAAATGCATACAAACGACCTAGATGAAAAAGGTCATATGAATACAAGAACCAAAAAGGTTCGCGAGATTACACAACTCTGTAAATACATATCTGGGACATTTACAGAGACTCAGAAAAATTATACAGTACATGAAAAAGAAACATTGGCATGCCTGAAAATACTTCGAAAGTGGAACCTTGAGCTTCTACCTTGAGAATTAGAACTTCGAACAGACTCAAAATACTTAACAAACTTTTACAGGTATACACTTCGAGACAACTACAATCAAGGAAGATTGATACGTTGGTAACTCGAAATACGAAGATACCAGTTCCACATAGTATACATAAAATCAGAAGAGAACACTCTTGCAGATACACTCACCAGAGAATGGAGGCTGCGATAGCTTTGATGTAACAAAACATTGAAACAATTGATCATGAGATACAACAGTTCACAAAAGCCAAACAAATGGAGATACAACGATTCACAGAATCAAAGATGGTTCGTAGACAAGAGCTTATTGCCGCATTACAAGCCATTCAACAGGCAGTTGGACTACCCCTATCAGACTGGCAGCAAGCGTGGTGGGTCCATCAACACAACCTGACACTAAAGGATAAACTTCAGATAAGGAAAAACAGAAACAAGTGGATGGAGACAGTGATGAAAGAAAACAAGTCAAAAAATGGTATGCGATATTCAATGACCCAAGTCGTGGGATCTACGACCATTGGTCCAAAGTAAGTATACACATACTTGGACATTCAGGTGTAACACATAAATCCTATACCAGCTTCGAAGAAGCCAAACAAGCCCTTGAAGAAACCAAAACCTATAAAAACACTCAACCACTCCTACTCTTCAAACCCAAAATTGCCTTAAAGAACGAATGAGAGTTCTTGGAAACATACCCACAACAAACCCAATGGATCGAGTCCAAACACAAGCCCAAAAAGTGGCCCAAATACAGCCTACCAAAGAAAAATTTGACAACCTTTTGAAATGCATCTTTGAATACAAACCTGAAACCGATAAAAATAAACTATATTGGTATCCAGTAAACAGAAATGGCCTAAAGGTCATTATATTCGAAGAAGCAGATCCAGACATGATATACCAATTTTTTATACATGGATTTCTTGACACCCTTTATTTCGAAAACCCAAACTGTTTTTGAAAATTCAGCCCAAAACTAATGTCAACACTTCAAGATTATGCCAGACGGGTCTCAAAAGGAAGCATGGATAAGGAGATAGTCTTCAAATCTACACTTTCATACCCTATCTTCAATGAAGAAGGAGTATCAGTATACTCTCATGGAATTATCAAACTGATAGTTTCAAATGGAGAATACCCCGTGCATTGATACAATGAAGACACTTGATGACATAAATGAGATAGTTGCAAAACAACTAAATCAAATATTTTATGCATCACAGGAAATAAACAAAGACAGTAATGTCAAAATAAACTATAAATCCAATTATCATCTGATATATGGATCTTCAAGATATACAATCCCGCTATTACAGCTGAAAACTTTGGAAAATTTTGAAAAAACATTCATCAAAATTGAGGAATACAGTCTGAAGACACTTCCAAAGGAAATCAAACTCATTTTCTGCGAATACAGTGAAATAATTGATGAACACAGCTGTGCAATGTGCCAAGACAAGACTGAAGACAAAGCTGAAGAAACAGGATCCCATAATTCAAACGAGTCAATGAAAGAAGACACTGTTACTGAAGACTGACGCACGCAGTGATGTCAAAGAAACTCAATTATGAAGAAAACACGCAAGCAATGACGAACACTCAACAATAATGCAGACTTTATGACTCTGTCTGCTTTTTTAAGTGTGGATTATAGGCGCCATTATTATTGTTAGGTTTAAGTCGTTTTCTACTTTTTATCTTTTTTACTTTTGTATATTAGCGTGTATGAGTTGTATCGCATTACATGCGACTGTAATAGTTAGCTGAGTGCCTATATAATGGCCTCAATATTGTATAAGTTATTCAGACTTGAATAGAAAGAAAAAATCATGTGTTGATAAAAAAACTCTCTGAGTTTTTAAGCTTTTTAGCTTTTCTTTTCTGTTGGCCTCACGCCTGAATGGCAGAACCATACACAACCATAAACAACCATACACAACCAAACAATACCCATACCAAAATCAAACATATATTTTGAAGAAAGATGAACAGGTAACATGGAGTGCTTGAAGACAGTAGATAGAAATACACAAACAGGTAAAAAAAATAAATCTTATTCTGAAACTATCATTTATATTTTATATATTTGAAATTATATACATAGATGGAAACTAGTTTAACATATCAGATTGAACACCTTAAAACAACTGAAGAATACGGATATTTTTCCCAAGATATTGTTATAGACAACAAAAAATTAAAGAAAGTTAGAAGAAAAGAGTTAAACTTGATTGATGGTCAAGATATGAAAACAGATTTAAAAACAAAACTGAGTAGAAAAAACATTATATTATACGGAAAATTTACGTGTGAAACACCTATTGAAATTTCTACAACAAAAGGAGCACAGGCTATTTCGTTAATAAATAAAGCTGATATAATCAAGAAAATAAATAAAGCGAAATACTCACCCAGAGAAATAGGATACATACATATCTCTACAATACAAATATTAATTAAAAGTAAATTTGCTGAAGGAATAGACTCACCTATAAAAATAGCAATCTGTGACGACAGAATCATGAATATAAAAGATAAAATACTTGGAATAATCGAAGGAAACCTTGCTTATATAAAACTACTTTTTAATGTAGCATTACACTACGCTATACTGGTAACATAAAAATTAAACAAATCATTAAACATAGCATATAAATTTGAAAGACAAGATTTAATGGAGAAAAACGATTATCCCTTCTCAATAACATACTCTATTGGATATGCTTTGACAAACAACCATCATAGTATACAATTCGAAAATACTGATAAAATATATATGGAAAATATTTTTCGAGATATATCTCGTAAAAAACATATACCGAAGACACCTATTATACAACATGTAAATACTAATGTTTTTCAAAAAATAACACCAAAACTTCTAAAAAGCACAAGCACACGCTATTTACCACCAAATAAAAGAACCAGCGAAACAATTTACACTCCCGCTCGCGCATCCACAAGTAATATTAAAGAAGAGGAATCTTCTAATGAAATAACTGAAAATGAATTTACACATCTAGCCGATCAAATGGCTAAACTTACCACAATTTTAAAGGAAACACTCTGATTGTCCGCTCTGGTATCAGAGCCTGTATACGATTCTAAATACTAAAAACTAAAATTAAAAAATATGTACGAATAAACAGACAAAAATTTTATAGAGACAATATAAAAGTGATATACAGAGGTTATAATAGAGAAATAAAATTCTACCTAAAAGCCAAATACGAAGGACAATTGGTAGACATGAAAAACCATTTACAAATGATTAAATATTACGAAACACAAAAACAAATAGTTACTCAATTAACTATACATAATATGGAAAGATTTGATTATAAGTCCAGAATATCAAGAGACATACGAGATACAGAAGAGCAATATAATTATAAGTGAATACTTAGTTAAAATGAATTATCATACTTTAAAGTATGATGATGTTATACCATTACGAACTAAAGAAATAATGATACAATTAGAAAATAAAAATGTAAGAAAACTAAAAAGAAAAAGAGATCTAGCATATCAAATAACATCTACTTAAACTATGAATCATAAAGAAAAAATATCAACAGACAGTATAACAAAAGAAAAACAACAAACAAAAGAAATTATGAATGCCAAAAGAATCAAAAAAATGGGAAAAAATTTAGAAACATCCTTACAAAAAGAAGAAATATATCAGAAAAATTATGAACGAACATTAAACAAAGATGTATTAAATAAAGATGCAATTATACACGGTATAAAGGAACACGGAAAAATAATAAGTAATATAAATAACAAGTTTATAGAAAAAATACATGAAAGAGAAATTAATGGACCAAATTGAAAACATTTATAAACTATGGGACTTAACTATGAAATATACAAAAAGTGAAAACAAAAACTATGATGAAGACGCATATGGGAAAACCTTTTTACACTAAAATTGAAATGCGTTTAAAAAATACACTAGTTTTATAAAAACTCCAAATAAAGACACAATTATTGCAATATGCCCTAATCTATGATTGTTGTAAAACTGAAATTGTAAATACGCGAAATAGGACAAAAGTAATTGAATGATTCTTAATACTGAGTATGAGATATATTTAATACTTTCTGTAATATGTATTACAAATCTTGTTTCAAATCTATTTTTTTTTAATGTACTGAAATTATGTACTATTTATAAGAAGAATTTACATCTACATAATAAAATTTATTGTGGATTTATGCATTTAAAACGCAATGCATTAGGTGTGTAGGTTCAGCATAACAATGACATTCCACCATTAATTGCGTCTTTTGTAACACTCCCACTTGTAATGTCATTGTAAATATCTCTCTTATATATGTCTTTAGTGCTGCCTCATTAAAAATCTTATCAGGAAAAACCCAGTGGGACAAAAACCTGAAGAAGGAAAAGAGTACAGCTGTGTATGCTCCCCCTGTTGTTAACATCGGTAGATCTTTTCATAAATCTCGAAGATGACGCATTCCAATGTCATGGACATGTTTCTTGAAAATTGTAGTGGGGAGCACCTTTGCAAAGAGATCTGTAGAGTTGTGACATGATTGAACATATTGGACACTGATTTCTCTATTCTTCTCAAGATTTTGTGTATATTGGTAAAACTTAAGTGGGATATGTTTGGTTCCGTCAGTTTTAATATATCCCTCCTTCATTTGAGCAATACATGCGGCATTATCTTCATATATCGTCGTTGGACTTTTACCAATTGATATGCCGCGGGAGGTCAAGATGTGTTTTCTCATAGATCTTAACCAAAAACATTCTCGACTCGCTTCATGAAGTGCAATGACTTCAGCATGGTTGGAAGAAGTAGCAACAATTGTTTGTTTCTGCGATCTCCAAGAAATTGCAGTGCCTCCAAGTATAAATACGTAAAATGTTTGGGATCTAGCTTTGTGTGGATCTGATAGATATCCTGCATCTCCATAACCAACCAAAACATGGTTTGTATTTTTAGAATAAAATAATCCCAAATCAACTGTACCTCGAAGATACCAAAATAGATATTTAATCCCATTCCAATGTCTTTTAGTTAGGGATAAGCTGAACCTTGCTAATAAATTAAATGCAAAAGATATGTCAGGTCTAGTACAATTAGCAAGATACATAAGAGCCCCGATTGCACTGAGGTACGGTGTTTCAGATCCAAAGATTTCTTCATTTTCTTCGCGAGGGCGAAATGGATCTGTTTCTACACTTAGCGATCTCCCAATCATTGGAGTACTTAAAGGGTTTGCTTATCCATATTAAAGCGTTTCAACACTCGTTCGGTATAAGCTAATTGATGTACAAAAATTCCATTTTGTTTATACTCAATCTGCAAACCAAGACAGAATTTGGTTTCCCCAAGATCTTTCATTTCAAATTCATTCTTTAAATACGCTGTCGTTTAATGGATTTCTTTGGCAGTCCCAATAATGTTCAAATCATCAACATAGACAGCAATAATAACGTATTCGGATACTGTTCTCTTAATATATACGCATGGACAAATTGGATTATTCACATATCCTTTCTTTGATAGGAATTCACTCAAGCGATTGTACCACGTACGTCCTGACTGCTTTAACCGGTAAAGAGATCTTTGTAATTTGATCGAACATTTCTCTTTAGGTATTGATTTTAATGCTTCAGGCATTTTAAATCCTTCAGGGACTTCCATATAAATATCACTATCAACTGATCCATACAAGTAAGCTGTAACAACATCCATTAGATGTATTTGTAATTCTTGGGAAACTGTAAGGCTAATTAAATATCTAAACATACTTGCATCCATGACAGGAGAATACGTTTCCTCATAATCAATTCCGGGTCTTTGAGAAAATCCTTGCGCAACAAGCCTTGCTTTATATCTTGTGACTTCATTTTTCTCATTTCGTTTTCATATGAAAACCCATTTGTACCCGACAGGTTTTACACCATTAGCTGTGGGGACAACAGGTCCAAACACACTTCTTTTATTCAAAGAATTCAATTCAGCCTGAATAGCGTCTTTCCATTTATTCCAATCATGTCTATTTTGACATTCAATGATAGATCTTGGTTCAGGATCTTCATTTTCATGAATGATGTCTACGGCGTAAGAAAATATTTCATCAATGTTGATATCACTTTGATTCCACAATTTTCTTGGATACAAGTAATTAATTGAGATTTCTTCATTTATCTCACTTTGTGTTTCCTCTCGAACACTTTCCTCCTTTTGTGTCTCTTCTGGGACACTTTCTTTATTCAAAATTCCTTTTGTGATATCTTTCTCATTTAGTGTCTCTTCTGGGACACTTTTTTCTATACCGTGATCATCATTCATATTAGTTCCTTTTCTTTTACGAGGATTATTATCCTTCGATCTAGGAGGTCTACCACGCTTCAGGCGTGCCGTAGATTCATGAGTAATATTTTTCTCAGGTTGACCTTTTGGAATCTCAATTCGAGCAGGAGCATTAACAGCTGGTATATGTGACTTAGTCACTCGTTTTGCATCTGTAAAAGCATCTGGTAATTGATCTGCAATACTTTGAAAGTGTGCAATCTTTTTTACTTCCATCTCACACTGCTTTGTGTGTGGATCAAGATGCAATAATAATGGTTCATACCATGAAATATCCTTTTCCAACTGTTTGTTTTCTCCCCCTAATGCTGGGAAAACATTTTCATCAAAATGACAGTCAACAAAATGTGCTCTAAACATATCACCCTTTGTGGTTCAAGATATCTGATAATGGATGGACTTTTATATCCAATATAAATTCCCAATCTTCTCTTGGGCCCCATGTTAATACGTTGTGGTGGTGTTACAGGCACATATACTGCAAAACCAAAAATTCGTAGATGGGAAATATTTGGTTCTTGACCACATGTAAGTTGGAACGGGGAGTATTTATGATAAGCACTTGGTCTAATGCGAATTAATGTCTCTGCATGTAAAATTTCATGTCCCCATACTGAAATTGGAAACTTTGTTCTCATTGTCAGTGGTCTAGCAATAAGCTGAAGACGTTTAATTAATGATTCAACTAAACCGATCTGTGTATGGACATGAGCAACAGGATACTCAATAGTAATTCCAGTTGCCATACAATAATCATTAAATGTTTGGGATGTGAACTCACCAACAAATTATGTTATCAGGAAATTATGCTTGTAATTTAATAATTTGGGCAAGCAATCTTGCAAATGCCATATTACGAGTTGATAACAAATAAACATGTGACCATCTGGTAGATGCATCGATCAATACCATAAAATATCGAAATGACCCACATGGTAGATGAATTGGTCCACATATATCACCTTGAATACGTTCAAGAAAAGCAGGTGATTCATCTTTTATTTTAACTGGTAATGGTCTCACAATCAATTTCCCAAGAGAACAAGATGTCACGGATCCTTTCTTATTTGATGAATCTTTTGGTTCCTTAAAGGATGCCCTTGTGTACTTTCAATGATCTTTCGCATCATTGTTAAACTGGGGTGACCCAATCGATCATGCCAAATAATAAAATCTTGTGGATCCACAAACTTCTGGTTTGTGATGGCATGTGCTTCAATTGCACTTATGCGTGTATAATATAAACCTGATGAGAAAGCATGTAATTTTTCCAAAAGACGCCTTTTGTTAGATCCAATACGTATTATATACAAGTATTCAGTATTCTTCTCATTTCCAGTTTCAATGTGATATCCATTAAAACGGATATCTTTGAAGCTCAACAAATTTCTTTGGGATTTAGAGCAAAACAATGCATCATTAATTATAAACTTTTTCCCATGGGGTAGTAATATTATAGCTCTTCCGGAGCCTTCAATCAATTTTGCACTGCCCGATATAGTATTGACATTTGCTTCACTTTTTATCAAATGAGAGAAATATTTTCTATCCTTTAGGATTGTGTGCGTCATGGCACCGTCTGCAAGACATATATTCCTTTTATTTGAGTCGATGTCGTATGAATGCAGTGATGTATCCATATCTTCATAATCAAAATAAAAAATTCATAATAAGGGAATGGAAATAACATGTGGGATAATAATACTAATAGCAAAATGGGGTACATAATGATAGGAAATAAAACATAATACAATACGAGAGAAAGTTAAAATAGCATATAACTAATAATAAACTATGTAAGTTAGAGTTCATTCGACATGAGAAAATCAGTCATATCGAGATGCGTGATACCGGCGAAGCAGTCATATTCATCATCCTTGAGAGCCATATTTGCTTCAATCTCGTTATCTGGATTATTGAAATCAGGGATATTATTTGCAAAATTTGCCTCAACATTTTTTCCCTTTCCTTTGATTGAAGCTTGACATAGCTTAACAAAATGGTCAGGCGTACGACAGGTACGCCTCCAGTGGCCCTTTAGACCATATCAAAAGCATGGGTTGTAACGCCCCAGTTTTCTGGCAAGCCAGGTACGAGGCCACGTGAGAGTTTAATTCAGTAATTTCGTGATTTATATGATGTTGCATGTTTATTTGTCGACGTGAAGTTATTTTAATTTCGTGCACCTTAGAATTATTTAAATTGTTCTTGGATTCAATTATCCAATAATTGCTCGTTAAGGACCTAATTATAATTAGGGTATTTTGGGGCCGTTTGTGTCTACCTTGAGCTTAGGATTCGAATTCGAATTCCAACCTTAACATTGAGTTCGTTTTGGTAATTCGGATTTAATGAATTAACCTTTTTAAACTTTTAAAGTCATTTGATCACCTACCGTTTTAAAATCCGGTCCGGATGGACCGGATACCGTTTGACCCTACCCGCATAATCCGACCCGTCTAACTCAGCCCTAAAAAGGAGCCAAGTCTTCCTCCCTCTTTCATTTTCACGTACAAGCCAAGGAAGAAGAGAAGGAGAAGAATTTCCTCCCCTTTTTGGCCATGAACCCTTGAGCTCAGGATTTTCGAGATCCAACAGTCCGATCAACGACCTAAGGTAACCATTGTATTCCTCTCGTTACGTGCTTTAATTCTACGTATATATTGTAACTTGAATCCTTGGCTAAGTGCTTCTTTGGGGGAGATGATGAATAGTGTAGGGGGTCGGGATTTGTTGTGTTCAAGCCCGTTTCACGAGCTCTAACTTGCGAATATATGATCTATGTGTCGTACGTGACTTGTGGTATGAATTTTGGGTGATTTGGAGTTGTTTTGTGGGGTGCTTGTGTGTGTTGGGTGCGTTTTCCGCCATTAGAGGCGAAACTTGGAGTTGCAGTCCGAGGGGGAGTAACGCCAGTTACCCCTTTTTCACTTAAATTTGTTAACGCCCATTACCACCACCCATTTCCAAGCTTTAAATCGCCTATTTCCATTAACGCCCGTTACCCATTTTTGCCTTGAAAGTGTTAACCCCCGTTACCCTCCCTTTAGACTGACCTACAGTTTTGTGCTTTTATTCTTTTCTGTTCCGGTTTCATTCCCCGTTAACCATTCAAATGAACTCCAATTGACATGAAATTCGAACTGTAGAAACTACATCGAGTCTAGAACATCTTCCAATTTGAATCACCTCAATATCATTTCTCATTTGTGAGTTATAATCATTTGAATTTGGTGTTGCCACTTCACCGGGAAATTGCATTCATCCAACTTCGGGCCTACGCCATTTTCACCTCGCTTTGAACCACGATTCGGCCTCATACCATTTTAAAGGTATACTTGTCTAGTTTCATATCCAACAAACAAAACCCAATTCCAACTTCTATAACTTGAGATATTTCCGTTTTTCTACAGCATGCGCAATTCCAAAAACTGTCAGCTCTTGTCAAAACTCGCCTAAATCCGTTCTCTTGCTCTCCTTCCACTCCCTCGGACTCCGTATGTGATTCAAATGTATGTATACATGATTAATTGATATAATATGATATTTTTGCTTACTTATTTTAATTTTATGGTTTCATTTGATAAGTGTAAACATGACTTGAATGAATAAACGTTTAAATGACACATTTGAAGCTTTCTTGTTTCGTTTGACTCTCTTATGTACTTTAAACTCGTGAATGCCCATCATATGTTGTAACATGTTGTATTATATGTTATAATTGTTGTGTGTTAAAGTTGTGGAGTGTTTCGATATAATTTTTGCCGGGTAACAAGCTAATATGCTATAACGTGGCTTAAGTGCTTCTATATGAAATGTTAAATGCTTTCTTGCATTCTTTCGACGTCCTAAGTGAATCCTATTGCCTTTATATTTATTTTATATATTGTAAACATGTTGATAGGTGTATTATGATTATTGTTTTAAGGTTATGGCTCGATTTGCTATGGTTCATAAACGATAGGGAACGAATGAACTTCAAACCTTCATGTATTGATTGAACTTGAATGATTGATGGTTTATGTGCCATTTTAACATGATTACTTATATTATTCACTTCATACCATGAGCATTTCATTGCCGTACGTCATAATTGGTTCATATGTAGTCGTGAGTCTCATGAGTGCACCATGTTGGTTCTTGTACAGTTTTCTCCAGGGTGGAGACGTGTCGGGTTCATAGGCTAGCTCAAGTCTTCTTTTCTTTTGGTATTGTTCGGTAAGAGGTGTTACAGGTGGGTTTCTCTACTATTTAGTTAAATGACCCTATATACTCCCAATGTGTAAAGATTTCTGCCAAAAGTATATATGTATATAGAGTCGTTTTTAAGGGTCAATGATTTTAGAAGTAAAGCCTTTATTTTATGAACCTACCAAATGTTTTTGCGAGAAAGAATGAATGAATGCACACAATGGGGCCCAGGGACTTGGTGTGACTGGTGACCCCAGGAGGCATGGGCTGACGGTGATCCCTCACACTAGTTCCACCAATGAACAGCGTAACCAGACCTCGTTAGGAGTTAGCGAGGAATGGACGCTGAGTGCCATCTGGGGAGTCATGTTCCCCTTTTGGTCAATGAATGGATGGTTCGGTCCGATCACCCGACCATCACCCGGAGGTAGAAGGTGTAAATGTTCATGAATGTGCACAAAAGAATGTAATGCATGAAAGAAAGAAAGAAAGAAAGAAAGAATGAATGTTTAATGAACTACACGAGGAGTGGGTTGGAGATAATGCACGCCTACTCGCCGGGCTATGAAAGACCTAAAGAATGAAAAATGAACGTTATAATCCCTTTTGATGACTTCTTTATTTTACCCACTTGGAAAATGCTCTAAAAACTTCACTTCGGATTATAACCTGCATGTGAATGTTTAAATATTGTTGTATATGCTACTTATGCCCCATTTTATACCCACCAGTCTCCTATAGACTGAACCCGGCTTTGTTTTCAGTTCTTTTGCAGGTTTGGTGTGCTAGGCGAGATTTTGGGTCTGTTGAGTCATGTGGTCAAGTCTGAGTTCCACTACACGCATATTGTAATGGATTAAGTTATGCATTGAATGTATGAATTATTATGATTGTATTTTGTGATATTCGGGACAGATATCTATGTTAGTTGAACCCGTCACTTGCTGCTTATGTTGTGATTGAACTTATGATTTGCTTCCGCACGTGAATTTAATTTTGGTTAATTGCTTATTTGGTTTCGAAGTCTAGCCCCGCCTAGTATAGTGTGTGAGTGGTCTCCTGTTCGCTATGATTCGGATTCGGGTACGGATTTCCCATTTCGTAACCGAGTTTGGGTCATAGTGAGGGGGATGTAGTGCCTTCCGTCTGGGGTGCTACATGGGTTTTCTATACCCTTCTGATGATCATTTTGGGCAAATTTGCCTTTTCTTTGTTTACTTTTGTGATTATTTTTTTGGCTTCCATAAGGACCACCAGGATGATGATAACAGTAGTTTTTATGGCCTCATCCACGCCCACGGCCACGACCTCGTCTATGACTACGACCACCTCTTCCGGGGTAGTTGTGTACTACTGCATTTGCTTCTGGCAAAGGAGCAGATCTAGTGGGGCGGCTTTCATGATTTTTCAATAAAAGCTCATTATTCATTTCGTCTACCAAGAGACATGAAATTAACTGAGAATATTTTGTAAAACCCTTTTCACGATATTGCTGCTGCAGGAGCAAATTTGAGGGATGAAAAGTAGAGTAGGTTTTCTTAAGTAAATCATTATCAGTAAGGGGTTCACCACACAATTTCAGCTTAGAACTGATTTTGAAAACCATTGAGTTATACTCAGATACAGTTTTGAAATCTTGTAGCCTC
Organism: Lantana camara; assembly: GCA_037501455.1. Lineage (NCBI taxonomy): Eukaryota > Viridiplantae > Streptophyta > Magnoliopsida > Lamiales > Verbenaceae > Lantana > Lantana camara. The sequence goes on from CM074862.1 coordinate 20,103,003, forward strand.
TAATGAATCCACTCATAACGAGCCTTAGGGAGAATAACAGTTTTCTGATGATCATACCTCTCCCTTAGGTTGTCCCACAATTCAAGCGGATCCTCTACAGTTAAATACTCAGTTTTTAATCCTTCATCAAGGTGATGATAGATAAAAATCATGGACTTAGCCTTATCTTGGCTTGATATCTCATTTTCTTTCATAATTGTTTCACCGAGACCTCTTGCATTTAGATGGATCTTTGCATCAAGAACACATGACAGATAATTTTTTCCCGTGAGACCTAGAGCAGTGAACTCAAGCTTCGTAAGATTTGACCTACTTGCAACTAATATAAGATAGAGAAAATAATTAGCACATTTATTCTATCAAATAACACATAAAATAATTTAAATGCTAAGTTTAAATCTTATACCCGTGAGCAACTAAGGGATCATGAAAAGTACAATGAAGATGATACATATATATTTTATTTTATTTTACTAAGAGCACAAATAAATGTAAAAGCAATTAATTCGTAAGTATAAATATAAGTTATGCATGCAATTAAACGTATATGTAAGTATTAATGAGAATAAGTTATGCATGCTTACTGTTAATAAAAACATATGCAAAACAATTAATACATAAGTATAAATATTAACAGTTAGAACAAAATTTAAATGCATTTAATTATGTACTACATAAATGAATAAATGAGGCATGATCTTCCATTACAGATAAATAAATATTATAAGGAGGTTCGGGCTTCCATTATAAATAAGTTAATATTATTAGGAGGTTTAGTCTTCCATTGGATATAAATAATTAAGTAATATTATGAGAATTTAACATTTTATTATGTATAAATAATTATTATGGGGAGATATAATCACTCATAATAATACTATATATGAAATTGTAAATGGATATGTAATCTGAGAATGTAAATAAATAGATAGAAAATATTACTCTTGTCTTCTAGTCGATTCGTTGGAGAAAATAGAACGATCGTGCTGATAACTTGTTGTAAAACTGAAATTGTAAATACACGAAATAGGACAAAAGTAATTGAATGATTCTTAATACTGAGTATGGGATATATTTAATACTTTCTATATTATGTATTACAAATCTTGTTTCAAATCTATTTATTTTTAACGTACTGAAATTACGTACTATTTATAAGAAGAATTTACATCTACACTGATCTGGCTCAAATCTGGTCGATCTGACGTGGTCGATCTGGCTGTCAGATATGGGTCAATCATTCAAGAATTTGTTTAAGTGGGTTCTTTATCGACCTGAAAGCACTAACACACGTGAGCTAAGTACCAGCTTGGGGAACTTGGGGTTTTGCCCAAGTTTGGCACTCCGACTCTCAAGTCAGTAATGGAGCTCTTTAGAAAGAGAATAAATGCAATTTAATGCGGAGTAAAGGCTTACCAACTACTGTTCAAGGGGCGAGTATTTATAGCCTTGGCCAAATAACACAGTAGTGCGTGTACTGCAAGTGTGCATTAATGGCGCTGCCAGTCGTCGATCTGGGAGTCGGACGATGGGGCTGGCTGGAGACAGGTTGCTTGTACCTTCTTTCCCCTTAGGGTAAAGGTTGGGACTGGCAGGCATTGAATGCACCGCAGTACGCCTGTCCTAGGGAATGAGAAGGTTACACGTGTCCCGACAAGAGTGGTTTACAGTATTCGGGTGTCTGGTGACGTACATAATCGATCTGCAGGTCGATGTTGCCTACCGGGTTCCTCGGTTCTGTTTGGGTTCCCTCAAGGGAGTAGATGGTAGATCGAGACGAGGCGCTACGTAGATCGAGGTCGATGGACTCTTCAGATCGCTAGCAGGCTTGTCACGATCTGAAGAATAGATCTGGGGCAGCGCCACGTCGATCTAGTCCGTCCAAGCTGGCGGAACGGTCCACGTGGCTCCTCTGGGGCGTGCCACGTGGTCATACAATGTTATGCCATGTTAGAGGCCCTCCAAATTACCAGTGTGAATTTTCGTAGTGGTAATTTCATCGATCTGGCATTGGGTAGGGGAACCGGCATGGAAGTTGTAATCGAACTGCCGCCCTAGTTAATAGGCACGTCTTTTGAGTCAGATCGATCTTACACCGCATTTAATGCGACGCGACCTTCCACAGGATAGGCGTGTGGGGTAATCATGGCGTCGTTTCATATTTCGAGGCGTTACTTTTTCAACTTCTATATATAGGAGACTACCATGAGCCCCAAATTCACCATTTCCGCACTCAGAGATTCGAACTGCTCCGATCTGACCAGCTCATTTGTGATCCGACGCTTTCGAAGCCCACTTTAAAAATGTAAAATTCCCTCATTTTAGCTTTATGGCTCAAGACCAGGTTGCGTTCACACCTTCACCAGAACAAGAGGACGATCTACCGGTGCCCCCTACCAAATGAGAGCTTCGAGTTTGCATCGGGGTCGGCTCAGCGAGGAGGACTAAGCGAAGTGCTGACGGCGAATAGAGGGGGATCTGCCTCGATGTCGAGGGTGAGGTGACCCATAGGTCTGTTAGATGAACCCGAGGCGGAAGAAACTGGGGTGGAAGTTAAGGTCGGAGAGATACAGGTCGGTGGTGGAGAACCTGGGGTACGTACCGGGAACCCTCCGGATCGGCAACCGCATGTTTACAGGACCCTCTCGCACGTTTCTGAGAGGTTTTCTAAGATAACTCCTCAGGAGTTCGGGGAGGTCACAAGGTTATTGGGGTTGGGTCCCCAGTACACAGTTCGTATGCCGCAGGAGGGGGAAACAGTTGAGAGACCGAAGGGGTTGAGATCGGTCGGTATGTACTATGCTTCCGTCAAATACGGGTTCAGGCTTCCTCTTCCCCGGGTCATTGCCGATTTCTTGGTTAGATACAATTTATGTCCTTCCTAGCTGACCCCCAACTCTTTCTCACTTATGCACTGCATGATTGTGACGATGAAGTGTCTTGGGTTTGAGCCGAAGATCAGGGACTTCGGGGAGTTCTTTATGCTCAATAATGCTACCAAGTCCTGAGTCGGATACTTTAACCTTCAATCGAGGCCGAACCGGAAGATCGTGTCGATCCCATCTACATCTCACGGGGTCAATTGGAAGTTGAAGTTTTTCTTCGTCGATCTCCCCGTCGTACCTCGCTTTCGAATCACTTGGGGGGACCATAGCCCAAGGCGACTCGTGACCAAATCGTCGACCTGGCTCCACGATCGCTTCGAACTGTTGACCAATATGGGGCTCCTAGACCATACTAACCTGACGAGGACGGGGAATCTGGTCGAAGCGGGCATTATAACTGGGACTCGTAGAAAGAACTTCCGCTTTGGTATGCTCTCACTTCGACCGGACCCGCACTCGATCAGGGTCCTTTATTTATAATTATTTTTTACTTTTCTTCGATCTTTTCCGTCGATCTGAGCCGTTCGTTTTGCAGATCTACGACCGTTGATCATGTCTCGAGCTTCGAGAATGAGGGTGATGAACCAAATGAACGCCACCCCGGACGAACTGCGACCTTTGGCAGAGGCCGCTGGAGCCATAATCAGTTCTCTCCCAGACGCCCAACGAGCTCAGCAGGAGAGGTGCTCGAAGGAGTTACACGATCTAGACACCGATCTAGCTGAGCAGACTGCTGGAGATCCACCTCGCGGTCAAGAGCTCGAGGGTCATGCTGGATCGTCAACACAGCCGACAGGGCAGGTCGAGGACGACGTCGAGCAAGTATTAAGCTTAGACCATCTACCTTTATATTTTGATGAAGATGTTGATTCTCAACTTCAATTTGTTCAGGCAAGGCATGGGGTAGGCAAGAGGCCCTTTAGAGAGTTGGTTCACGAATTGCAAGATTCTGACGAGTTCGATCAGGAATCCCAGCTTCTGAACTTCCCCAAAACTCCTCTCCCACAATGGCTTGCTGGTCTGGAGCTCGAGAAGGCCGATGCCCAACGAGCTCTTGCGTTCTGGAAGGCGGACTCCGAACTCCTCGCTACACTATTCAACACTAGGTGCATTATTGACGAGCAAAAGAAGCTCATTGAGCGATCTGCGAGGCAGAAGAGGTACCAAGCTGCCAAAGGTCTTTTAGGGGTATGTTTTTCCCTTTTTTTTTTATATATCTGGGGATCGACCTCGTTCGATTTGATCATCTGCTATCAGGGCGTTCTCTCTGTTCTGATCAATTCGATCTACGAGGCTGATGTCTTTAAGGCTGGCAAGGAGAAATAAAAGGAGAAGTACCAGCTGATGAAGGGCTGGCTCGCTTCAGCGAACCTCGAGCGGGTGCAGCAGCTGGAGGAGGAACTCAAGGAAGCTTGTGAAGAAAAGCGAGTGTGGGTCGAAGAGAAACAGACCTTAGAAGCTCAATGGAAGAGCTCGTAGGAGGCCTTGGAAGGAGCTGAAAAAGGCCAAGAAGCAGCCCTTGCCAAGCTAAGGGAGGAGTTCGCTCAGGAGCTCGAGAATGCCAGAGCTGCAGCGAAAGATGAAGGTCGTGCTGAGATCATCGAGGTGGCTCGTTCCAAGATCGACAAGGCGGCGGCTGACATGAGGAAGTGTAAGTTGGAGATCGAGAGGTACGCCGTTCGTGAATTCATGGAGGGCCCTGCTTTCGAGGAAGCCAGCCTGATCGTGGGCGAGAATGATCTGAAAGAGGGATTTCAGATCGCCGTCAATTTGATCAAAGCCCATAACATTTTTCCCCCCTCGTTCAACTTTGACTCAATTGGCCCGCTGCTACCCGATCCCGGAGCTGCCGACCCGCCTGAAGAGGAGGAGCCGGTGCAGATCGACTGGGCGACTTATAAGTACAGTCACGCTATCGAGATCGCCCGTGCTAAGAAAGAGAAGCGGCCCCCGGTGTCAAGCGAGCTGCCTCAGTCGGCCGAGATTGAGTGCTTTTTTCCGACCGTAAGGGAACTTGAAAGGGCTCGAGCTCGGGCTGCCCAGGTACCATCCTCCGAGGCCGTCTAGATCGACTGAAGATACAACCTTGTCCTTTTATGAACATGTTAAATTTGACCTACCGGCCGGGGTGTGGCCGGGTGAATATTTACTTTGATTCTGTTTTTGAACAATCCGCCCATCGAGCCACGTCGTGCGGTGAGCTCGATGCGATAGTTAGAATCGAACCCTTTGATTGAGTCAATCTATTATATGAATGAATTTTAAGTCTCATACTTGTGTTTATTTATTTTTTGTTTTACAAGTTGAGTACTTATTCGATCTCGAGAGTGTATGATTTATCGATTTTGGGATTAACATGACCTCGTCATTAGCTAGATTTTATTCGCTTTCGGATCGATAACTGAGGTATGTTTTCGATCTCGTGGGAATGTTTATCTAACCTCATTGGGTGCTCGTATTTTTTCCTTAGTCGTTTTACCATTTTGTTACATTCTCGTTGGATTAGTTTCGATCTCCGACACGTGAGGATGTCAAGAGCTTTGAGGTCTCGTCAGATCTAGTCGGATCGACTATGATCTCTGTTGGACCACGGTCTTTTTTAGAATTTTAAAGTTGCGAGGATTTAGGATCTCTTCGGGCCTAAAACGACCTTGCTGGATCTGACTTTCCTGAACCGCATTATTTGAAACATTAACCGTCATTTTCATAGGATCGACGTCGAGCTCTAGATCATTAATTTTCCTATCGATCTCTGGATCCGACTGGATCTAAGTCGATCTCTTAGGATCTCTGGATCATTAATTGTTTTTGTAAATCTCTGGATCTCACTGGACCTAAATCGATCTCTTTGGATCTTTGGATTAAATGCGTTAGGATTTTTTCGGATCTCTTCGGGTCTTAGGAAAACCTCATTGGAGCTCGATCTCTAACGGAGATTTGAAAACATAACATTAAATGTAAAGGAGGGGGGAAGGGGGGCTCGCTCCCTCCTCGACTCATGACCGTAGGTTGAATGAGCGTTCTTATTCACAAGTTAAAACACAACCGTGGGTCGTTTCAGACTGAATATTGGCCCAAAAACAATTCATCGATAAAGAGGTCGATTCTTAGGCGAATTCGATCTCGATGAACTACAATTTTTTGAAATAAATTAAAAACTAAGTGTAAAACCTCTTCAAGTTGTGTGCATTCCACGGCCTGAGTAATGGGTCCCCGGCCATGTCTTCGAGCCGGTAAGCCATGTTTTTTCCGATCTCCGTGACGTGATAGGGTCCTTCCCAGTTAGGCTCAAGCTTTCTGGCATGCTGTAGGACTTCGACCTTCTTTAACACAAAGTCGCCGATCTTAAACGATCTGGGCTTCATGTGTTTGTTGTATGATCGAGCCGCTGCTGCCTTGTACTGTTTGAGCTTCTAATAGGCACGCTCTCTGCTTTCTTCAATCACATCCAGGTCATCAGCTCTGATTTCTGTATTCTGGTCGAGCCGATACTGCGATACGCAAGCTGTTTCATGTAAGAGTTCCGATGGGATTACGGCTTCGGATCCGTAAATAATGAGTATGGGGTCTATCCGGTGGCCGTTCGAGGAGTAGTTAGATAAGCCCACAGTACACCGTCGAGCTCGTCTACCCATGCGGCCATCTTGGCATCGAGGCGGGTCTTTAGATTCTGGACAATGATACGGTTGGTGACTTCAGCTTGGCCATTTGCTTGTGGGTGGCCAACAGTAGTGAATCTGAGGTCGATCCCGAGGTCTCGACAATAGCTTTTCGTATTCTCAGATCGAAACTGCGGACCATTGTCACAGATGAGTACCCTCGGAACTCCAAAACGATAGATTATATTCTTCCAGAGGAAATTCCTTATCACTGCATCGGTAATTTTGGGGACTGCCTCGACCTCAACCCACTTTGAGAAGTACTCGACCCATACTATGGCAAATTTTTTATGTCTAGGTCCCAAGGGGAAGGGACTGATGATGTCGATCCCCTATTGGTCGAAGGGCCAGCAGACATCGATCGGTATCATGGATGCCGGATGAGTGTGGATTAGGTTGCCGTGCTTTTGGCACATGGGGCATTTCCTAGAGTGGATCTTTGCATCCCAAAGCATGGTTGGCAAAAAATACCCACTCCTTAAGATCTTCCGAGCTAGAGCCCGACCTCCGGAGTGGTTTCTGCAGCATCCTTCATGGACTTCTTCCAACACGTCTTGGGCTTGGCTAGGTCGTAAGCACCTTAGAGGGGAACCCGTGAAGGACTTTTTGAACAACCTACCTTCGCGATCAATTATGTACAAAAGAGATCGATATTTGACTCTTCTGGTCTCAGTCAGATTTTGCGGCAAAATTCCATCCTTGAGGTAAACGATCAGATCGTCCATCCAGTAAGGTTCTGGCGGATCGATGGTGGCAACCAGGATTTTCCCTTCATCGATCGCCCGGCCCCCTGAGACCATGAACGAGATTGTTGCGTCTTTTGTTCCCTGGAGTCCGTTTGCTAGCTTTGAGAGGGCATCAGCTCGACCGTTCTCCTCGCGGGAAACCTGTTTGATTTTGAACTCTTTTAATTTCGAGACTAGCTCTTTCACCATCTTGAGATACGCTACCATGGACTCTTCTCGAGCTTCGTATGTGCCATTGACTTGGCCGGCAATGAGCTGAGAGTCCGTCACCACGGATAGCTTGTCGATCTTATTTTTCGTAGCGTATCTTAGCCCAGCCACAAGCACTTCGTACTTAGCCTCGTTGTTAGTTACTTTAAAATCGAGCTTAATGGCGAAATCGAGCTGGAGTCCATCTGAGCTTGTAAGGGATATGCCCACTCCCCCTCCCTGAGAGGTCGATGAGCCATCCGAGTACATGGTCCAGCTTGGTGAGATGGGAACGATCTCCATCAAGCTAGTGCTCTTTTGGACTAGGAAGTCAGCCAGAACTTGAGCTTGCTGGGCGGCTCAAGGTTGGTAGGTGATGTCATGCTGACTCAACTCGACTGCCCACTTCATCATTCGACCCTACACATTGGGTTTGGATAACACCTGCCTAAGGGGTTGATCTGTCAAGACGATTATGGGATGAGCCTGGAAGTACGGGCTTAGCTTCCGAGCTGCATGCGTGAGAGCCAACACAAACTTCTCGATCTCGAGATAATTACGTTCTGCGCCGTGCAAGATCTTGATTAGGTAGTAGATCGGTAGGTGTTTTCGGTCTCGAATGGCCACCAAGACTGAGCTGAAGGTTTCATTAGAAAGGGACAGGTAGAGGTACAAGGTCTCACCTTCAATTGGCTTTGTTAGCAATGGTGGAGAGGCCAGGTACTCTTTCAATTGATCTAACGCTCGGTCGCATTCTTCGTTCCACTCGAATTTCTTGAGATTCCTCAAAACTTTGAAAAACGGGAGGTTTCGTTTTGACGATCGCGATATGAACCGATTGAGGGAGATTATTCGACCTACGAGTGATTGCACTTAGTTTATGCACCGGGGTTAAGGTATGACCTGGATAGCTTTGATCTTGGTAGGATTGGCTTCGATACCTCGTTGGCTCACCATATACCCCAAGAATTTCCCTCCTTCGACCCCGAACGTGCACTTGTCGGGGTTAAGCTTTATCCCATATTGCCGTAAGATCTCAAACGATCTGCTTAGGTGATCTAAGTGATGGTACGCCCAGCGGCTCTTCACGATCATGTCATCGACATAGACCTCCATGGTTTTTCCGACCTCATCTTTGAACATCAGGTTGACCAGTCTTTGGTACGTGGCACCTGCATTCTTCAGCCCGAAGGGCATGACCCTGAAGCACTATATTCCCTTCACCACAATGAAGGCTATGTGCTTTCGATCTTCGGGGGTCATAGAGATTTGGTAATAGCCATGAAAAGCATCCATCATGCTGAGCATCACGCATCTAGTTGTCGAGTCGACGAGCTGATCGATGCGAGGTAGCTGATATGGATCTTTCGGGCAAGCCTTATTGAGGTCGGTGAAGTTGTTGCACATTCTCCATTTTCCGCCTGTCTTTTGCACAAGGACAACGTGGCACAACCAGTCAACGTATTGAGCTGGGGTAACGTATCCCGCGTAGAGGAGCTTATTGACCTCGGCCTCAATGATATCATTCCTTGGTCGACTTTAAGGTCTTAGCTTTTGTTTGATTGGTTTAACTGATGGATCGATCCCGAGCTGGTGGCAAATCACTTTCGGATCGACACCGATCAGATCTTTGGCTGCCCACGCGAAGATGTCCGAGTTATCCCACAAGAACTCTATCATCATGATCTCATGCTGGGGATGCATGTTGGCCCCAATATTGGTGGTCTTGCTACCATCTCCGGGGACGAGGGCAATCTCTTTCAGCTCTTCGGCGGGTTCGAGCTGCTCGCTGGCTTTCCTTTTTCGTGCCGTGGGAGATCTCTCAGCCCCGCTCTCTTTCGTGGAGAGCTCAATCTCCCCATCGGCGTATGTCTGCAGGTCGAGATCTTCCACTACTTCCTTTTCCAAGGGTTTTTTCAGAACGATGGCATAGCAAGCCCAACTGTCCATGACGTCGCAAGTCACCTCTCCGACCCCGTTTGGGGTGGGCATTTTCAGCTTTTGATGGTACGTCGAGATGATTGCTTTGAACTGTATGAAGCCGAGTCGACCGAAGATCATGTTATACGCTAAGGGCATGTTAACAATGACGTACTCGACCTCTTGGGTCACCCTCTTGGGGGATGTTCCCATAGAGGTGAGGAGTCGGATGCGCCCTAGGGGAACAACTTCCGACCCACCGAACCCAGAGAGCGGTGTTCGGATTGGATCGAGTTTTAGATTATGAAATTTCATTTTTACAAGGGTCGAGTAGGGAATAATGTTCGAGATGCTTCCATTATCAATTAGGCATTTGGTTACATCATAATTAGCTACGCCTAAGGTCACCACCATCGGACAATTAGGCGCCTCGCCTTCCCGATGGGGGCCTGGGCAGCTATCACTCTCACTAAAACTAACCTCCTGCCTCTCCCACTCTCTACCCTGATTGATCTAGAAGACCTCCTCGTGTGGACCGTTGAACTCTCGAGCTACTAGCCTGATGTTCCTCTTTCGAGTTGCATTGGAGTCGCCGCCCTCGTGCCCTCCAGCTATCATATAGATCTTGCCGTTAGTGGGGGGATTGTCTTCAGCTCTTTCCAGCGGCTGTTTCCCAGATCTTTTCGGGGGAGACCTCGACCTAGATCGATCACGGTCATTAGGTCGTCCCGCCCTTTCAGAGTAATGGACGATCTTTCGAACAAAATCCTTCAAGTGCCCTCCTTGAATGAGTCTTTCGATCTTGTCGTAGAGGGCATTGCACTCTGCGGTAGTGTGGCCCCACTGTTGATGATAACCGCATAATTTTCTCGATTTCTCTGCCTTCGGGCCCTCTAGGATGGGCTTTGGTTTCTTCAGGAGGCTCTGATCAATGACCACATAGATCTGGTCGATGGGTTTGGTCAAGGGGACATAGTTTCGTCGGTCGACCTAGGTCAGTAGGTCGACTTTCCCCTTGATCTTCTTTTGCTCATTCCCCTTCCGGTTGATGGGCGAGCTTAACCCGATAGTCTGCCGCTCAGATTGAGGCGGAGGTCCATGCGAGAGGGCTATCTCTTCTACGCGCATGAAATGATGGGCGATATCTTGGATCTCTGTCAGGTTGCGAGGTCCGGCCCTGACGATCTCATCTGCCCATAGGCGGTTATGGAGAGCTCGATGGACTACAGAGAGCAGGGTGTCCATCGTCGGATTCTCGACCCGAACCACTTCCCTCGAAAAGTGAGTCATGAAATCTCGCAAGGACTCACCCTCCCTCTGGTAGATGCTGTTGAGATAAGAGGGTGGAAGCTTCTCTCCGGAAATTAAGGAGAAGTGCGCCAAGAATCGATCTACGAATTGGTTGTAGGTCGATATGCACCGCGGTGGCAAGCGGATGAACCAATCCTGAGCTGGGCCCGTCAACGTGGTGACGAAGAGTTTGGCCCAAATTTGTTGTGGGTGGGAGTGCAGCAACATGCGATTTCGAAGGTCCTCACATGTTTTTCGGGATCTGTGGTCCCGTTAAACATGGGCAGAGCTGTCGGAATTCGATTTCCATCACAGGTCGTGCGGAGAATGTCCTCGCAAAAGGGGGAGGCTTCCCCCCTGTCACTGCGATAACGGAGAGGGCGTCGGTTCAGCCCTTCTCTCAGGTCGACCTGCCTCTGGGTGATCTGAGATCCACGATCTCCCAGGCGGTCTTGGACCCGTCTCCGTGGCGGCTCTACCTGACGATCAGGCTCGTTTTCAACACGAGCCGCGGCTATCCGGGCCGTCTCCTCCCTCGCAGATCGAGCGGGGATCCTTGTCCGGAGGTCGTCAAACTCCTCGTGGTCTTCGTTAACCGCACGCTTGCCGCGGTTGTTGTGGCTGGGGTTATTAGATTCCCCATGGCCCTCGCGCGGGACCTCCTTGCTCATCGTGGGGGGAGGTGGCAGTGGAGCGAACTCTTGGACCTGGCCCACTCCGATCTGGGGACTAAGACCCCAAATGATGTGGGCGGGATGCCGGTCGAGCGGCTGGAAGACATAGGGAACTGGGTTCCCGTATGCTTGGACCGGGGGGCCCAACGCGTTGCCCAACACAGGGCTCGGGATGGTGGTGGTTGGGCTGGTCCTTGGTAGCTCGGGGCGTCTAGGTTCGCGGCCCTCCTTTTGGGCACGCTCGATCTCGACCCGCCATTGGCCAAGGAATGCATCCAGGTCCGCCTGGGTGACGGTGATCCTGGGAGTGGCCTCAGGTGGAGGTAGTGGAACGTTGGCGCTGGACCCGATCGGAGGGACAGCGAAGACGTTGCCAAGCGGCACGTTGTAATCATGCCTGCCTTTGGCAACCTCCTCCGTGTCCTCGTCGCGTTGGGTGTTTCTTGTGTTAACCATGGTGCTGGAAGGGGGGGTGAAAGGGCTTTTATGTAAGTCGATGCGAAAGAGGGTTTCCCACAAACGGCGCCAAACTGATCTGACTCAAATCTGGTCGATCTGACGTGGTCGATCTGGCTGTCAGATATGGGTCAATCAGTCAAGAATTTGTTTAAGTGGGTTCTTTATCGACCTGAAAGCACTAACACACGTGAGCTATGTACCAGCTTGGGGAACTTGGGGTTTTGCCCAAGTTTGGCACTCCGACGCTCAAGTCAGTAATGGAGCTCTTTAGAAAGAGAATAAATGCAATTTAATGCGGAGTAAAGGCTTACCAACTACTGTTCAAGGGGCGAGTATTTATAGCCTTGGCCAAATAACACAGTATTGCGTGTACTGCAAGTGTGCATTAATGGCGCTGCCAGTCGTCGATCTGGGTGTCGGACGATGGGGCTGGCTGGAGATAGGTTGCTTGTACCATCTTTCCCCTTAGGGTAAAGGCTGGGACTGGCAGGCATTGAATGCACCGTAGTACGCCTGTCCTAGGGAATGAGTAGGTTACGCGTGTCCCGACAAGAGTGCTTTACAGTATTCGGGTGTCCGGTGACGTACGTAATTGATCTGCAGGTCGATGTTGCCTACCGGGTTCCTCGGTTCTGTTTGGGTTCCCTCAAGGGAGTAGATGGCAGATCGAGACGAGGCGCTACGTAGATCGAGGTCGATGGACTCTTCAGATCGTTAGCAGGCTTGTCACGATCTGAAGAATAGATCTGGGGCATGCCAAGCGCCACGTCGTTCTGGTCCGTCCAAGCTGGTGGAACGGTCCACGTGGCTCCTCTGGGGCGTGCCACGTGGCCATACAATGTTATGCCATGTCATACACAATAGAATTTAGTGTGCATTTATGTATTTAAAACGCAATGCATTAAGTGTGTAGGTTCAGCAAAACAATAGCATTCCACTATTAATTGCGTCTTTTGTAACAATGATAACCTTTCTTGGAATTTAATTAATTGTAGTCATTCTTTTTTAATATAAACCTATATATAGTAATCTTTCTTTGAATTTGATGGTAATCTCTCTTTTTCAATAACAATAGGACGAAATTAAATACTTGTCAACGGGGGTTTCTACCGCATTAATTTCTACTTTTGGGTCCTTCTCACGGATCTAATATAATCTATGGTAACCTTTATTGGAATTTTATTGTAGTCATTCTTTTTTAATATAACCTATGGTAATCTTTCTTTGAATTTGACGGTAATCTCTCTTTTCAAACTAAGAATTTGATCGATAGAATAAGTAAGACTATGTAAATATTTTTCTTTCGATAATATTTAATTGGATTTGAGTCGAATTGGACTATTTCCGTGTAGAACTTTTTTTTATCGATTGTTATTACATCCCAAAAAATTCAAATACGAAATTTTAATTAAATTAGTATAACAAAAAACCATTAAATTGTCCACGTTATGTAAGCCAATTGAAATTCAAGTTCTTGAACACGTTTTTCAAACACGGCTCTTCGCCTCTTCCATATTACCACTTGTAATCTAAATACCACGTTTACTTAAAAAAAAAAAAAGAAAAAACGAAATCCACATTTATTTTGTAGCTTTAGGTAAAACTTGCTAGAAACAAACCCACTTTTAGTTTAAAGAATTTTCCAATATCATAAATTTTGGTCTCTAACTAAATATTATTAAGTGTATTAGTTTAGAATTTATAACTTTAATGGAGTATCAGTCCCTAAATTTCATTTCCACTTTTCCAATTTTCTATTGGTTTATAAATTATTTTCCTTTTATATCCCCTCTTTTTCTAGAACTAGTGAAATGAACGTACGTTACACGTTTATCATTTAATTTATTTAAATAAATTTAGCTATTATATTTATTTAACAAATTAGGATATTAAAAATATTTATTTTGATGAAATAAATATAAGGGGTAAAAAAATTTGCTATCCAAACTATAACCGATTTTACACTTTACCACCTGAACTAAGTTTCGTTGCAAACCAGCATCCTTAGTTATTTAGTACCATTTTGTACCTACATTATTAATTCATAAATATACTTATTGATGGTTTGAAACTTCTATATTATTTTGGTATAGGTTTCATATTTTCATTATTGCAATTTTAATAGGAAACACCCTTTTCATATATTTATATCGGGAAATGTGGATTAACTCCCCACATGGCATGCTTAATTTTACTTTGCTCCCCCACTGAAAAACGCTCCATACTAACTCCCCAATTAAGTTTGTTAATTTTACTTCACTCCCTATTTTGGGTGATTTTACCAACATGCCCTTTGAAGGTTATGACTTTCCCTTCCAAACCCATCACTCTTATTAACGTTAAATAAAAAAAAAACGGTCGAAGGGGGGGGGGGGGGGGGGGAGGGGAGTTCTGAGCAAAAATCCGACAATCGAAAGAAGTGAGTTTTGAGCCAAAAATCGACGGTGGTGGCCAGAGAAGTGGGTTTCTGCTCCAGAGGTCAGAGATTTCAGCCGTTGAAGGAGTTTCGCTGCTGACCGGAGTCTTCCGCAGTAGGGCTTCTGCCGCTGAGGTCTGAAATCGACGTTCAGGGGTTTCAAACGTCGACGAGGACGATGACCACGAAAAGTAAAGGTATTTTCCCCAAAAATTTTTGTCTTTTTCCCCAGCTTTGCTCTAATACGAACTATCTCGTATTAGATAAGCTATTAAATATTTTTTTTACATGGAAATTGTTGGGTGTTGATGGAATCTGAATGTCCTGTTTGGTTGTGTATTGATTGAACCAAAAATGCTCAAATTTGTGTGAATGTTGTTTGAATCTAAAAGCCCTAGCTTTTCGCCCCAAATTATGCTTGAATACGATATTTCAGTTTTTAGGTACCTTATTACACCATTTTTGTACACGGAATTGTCATTTAGTTAACTGAATTGAAATGCCCTGACTTCTTTGGAGGTTCCTTCAACCGAAATGGCCTTATTTGTTTGTAGGTTGTTTGAAATTGAAAACCATAGATTTTTATTTGCCCTCTTCTGATCTAATACTATATTGTTGTGTTTAGATAAGCTATTTAGTCTTTTTCGTACACGAATTTATTAATAACTCTGTGTTGTTATCTTTTGCAGGAATGGAGCACCTTCAAACTCGTTGTTCCTTCGTAGCATTCTGCAAAGAAATGGAACATATTCGGGTTTTAATGAAGCTCGTACACCATGAAGCCATTTCTAGATGTCCATTTGGTTGTTTCTTGAAGATGTCGTTTGCATATGCATCCAATTTTGGAGTCAAGCTATTGATATCCCAATTTGACGTGTAAACCTGTTCTGTTTCTGTGGGCGAAGATATCGTTATTCCCTTCACCTCTGCCGAATTCTGTATAGTTAATGGGCAGCATCATTATGGTTTGAATGTTGATTTACACTCCAAGCTGCCTTCTTCGACACTTGAAGAATTTTTTGATAATGATCCTCGACAATGCACGAAGGATAACATTGCAGCCATTATGAGGAATTTGGTCCTGAGTACAAATAAGTCTAATGTGAAAGATTTATTCCGGATGTATATACTATTTGTATTCTCGAAGTTATTGTTCCCTGTGAGCTCATTTGCTCTGCCTAGAGCACTTGTTTGCTATGTGGATGACCTGTCTTCCATTGGAGAGTTTTGCCTGGGGTGTGGTTGCTTATAGGTTTTCGGTGGGAGCCATCATGCATCATGTGAGCAAAAATACAGTCTACATCAATTGTTCGTGGTTGGTTTGATGGTATTTATACAATATCATAATTTTAGTATATGTTGTTGTCTATTATATGTACAGTTGTGTTAATTAATTGAATATGTATTATGTTTAATGTAACAGGCTTGGTTTTATGAGTATTTTCCTACGTATGGTTGTCCTAGCTCAGTGCGGGCGTTTCCTCGATTTTTTAGATGGCAATCACATGCCACCAATCACATGCGATTCGGATGATGGGCGTGATGAATTTAGAATGAAGAGAGTTGAGGACACCATTAGCTCTATAGTTGCTGATAGCCTTAATTGTTGTGCCTATTTATGCCTTTTTGCCGAATGTTTTGCTAGGGATGATCCGGCCTTCTGGACTAAGTCGTTGAGTGTGAAGATGCCGTACTATCGAGCCCATTTGGCTGCTAAGATCCTAGCAGCAGAAGACAATTTCAAGAAAACTTGAAAATTGATCGGTTGATTTGTGTAGGAAAAATATGGTTTGTTTGTTGTTAAGTGGATAATCTATCCTTTTCTTGTTTTTCTGGTGGTGTGTTGTTGTGATGGGCTGTATATTCACAATTGTTGCCGAATGTTTTGCTAGGGATGATTCGGCCTTCTGGACTAAGTCGTTGAGTGTGAAGATGCCGTACTATCGAGCCCATTTGGCTGCTAAGATCCTAGCAGCAGAAGACAATTTCAAGAAAACTTGAAAATTGATCGGTTGATTTGTGTAGGAAAAATATGGTTTGTTTGTTGTTAAGTGGATAATCTATCCTTTTCTTGTTTTTCTGGTGGTGTGTTGTTGTGATGGGCTGTATATTCACAATTCTATCACTTAGTATAGCATCACACAACATATCATTTGTACCAATTTAGTATTTATACGTATCCTTTGGTGCTTTCAAACAACTTTCTTCATGTCGTATTAATTTTGCGATATGTAGTATAAGAAAACTGAAATCAGGTATCTAATTGTCCATATGTCGTATAAAATCCTGAAAAGTATGGATTCGCTTTTTTCACCACCATGAGTTGGAATTACACAACATTCTTCTTGTAGTATTAATATGGTGATATGCAGTATAAGAATACATAAATCATATATCTAATTGTCCCTATGTCGTATATAATCTTGAAAAGTATCGATTCGCTTTTTCACCCCCATGAATTGGAATTACACAACTTTCAAACCTATTATTGATCATTTTTGTAGTATATGACCACATAATACCATTTTTGTAGTATATGATCACATAATAACTTTTTTGTATCAATTGGTACATTGTCACATAACATATTGGATCCTTTAGCATGTATCATTTAGTATAATGTCACAAGATCTTGTATTGATCATTCTCAATTGGTATATTCATAATTGTATCACTTAGTATAGCATCACACAACATATCATTTGTACCAATTTAGTATTTATACGTATCCTTTGGTGCTTTCAAACAATTTTCTTCATGCCGTATTAATTTTGCCATATGTAGTATAATAAAACCGAAATCAGGTATCTAATTGTCCATATGTCGTATAAAATCCAGAAAAGTATGGATTCGCTTTTTTCACCACCATGAGTTGGAATTACACAACATTCTTCATGTAGTATTAATTTGGTGATATACAGTATAAGAATACTGAAATCATGTATCTAATTGTCCATATGTCGTATAAAATCCTGAAAAGTAAGGATTCACTTTTTTCATGTAGTATATAATCCTGAAAAGTATGGAATCGCTTTTTTCGCCCGCATAACTTGGAATTACACAACTTTCTTCATGTAGTATTAATTTGGCAATATGTAGTATAAGAAAACGAAAATCAGGTATCTAATTGTCCATCTGTCGTATAAAATCCTGAAAAGTAAGGATTCACTTTTTTCACCACCATGAGTGGAATTACACAACATTCTTCATGTAGTATTAATTTGGTGATATGCGGTATAAGAATACTGAAATCTGTCTATATGTCGTATATAATCCTGAAAAGTATGGAATCGCTTTTTTTTCACCCCCATGAGTTGGAATTACACAACATTCTTCGTGTAGTATTAATTCGACAATATGTAGTATGATAAAATTGAAATCATATATCTAATTGCTCATATGTCGTATATAATCCCTGAAAAGTATGGAATTGCTTTTTTCACGCCCATGACGTGGAATTACACAACTTTCTTCATGTAGTATTAATTTGGCAATATGTAGTATATGAAAACCGAAATCAGGTATCTAATAGTCCATCTGTCATATAAAATCCTAAAAAGCATGGATTCGATTTTTTCACCACCATGAGTTGGAATTACACAACATTCTTCATGTAGTATTAATTTGGTGATATGCGGTATAAGAATACTGAAATCTGTCTATATGTCGTATATAATCTTGAAAAGTATGGAATCGCTTTTTTCACCCCCATGAGTTGGAATTACACAACATTCTTCGTGTAGTATTAATTTAACAATATGTAGTATAATAAAACTAAAATCATATATCTAATTGCCCATATGTCGTATATAATCCCTGAAAAGTATGGAATCGGTTTTTTCACCCCCATGACGTGCAATTACACAACTTTCTTCATGTAGTATTAATTTGGCAATATGTAGTATAAGAAAACTGAAATCAGGTATCTAATTGTCCGTATGTCGTATAAAATCCTGAAAAGTATGGATTTGCTTTTTTCACCCCCATAAGTTGGAATTACACAACATTCTTAATGTAGTATTAATTTGGCAATATGTAGTATAATAAAACTGAAATCATGTATCTAATTGCCCATATGTCGTATATAATCCCTGAAATGTATCAGGTATGAAAAACCCATCATTGCAGTCTAACTAACACCATAGGTATGCACAACTGAAGGAAAAAAGGTATGCAATACATATAACAAACTCCATTCCAATTCAACGAACTAAATTACACAACATTCTTCATGTTGTATTAATTTGGCAATATGTAGTATAAGAAAACTGAAATCAGGTATCTAATTGCCCATATGTCGTATAAAATCCTGAAAATTATCAGGTACGAAAAAATTATGCAATACATATAACAAACACCCTTCCAGTCCAACAAACTAAATTACACAGGTCATTCATAAATAACACAAACTGATACACTTTGCAAATCATGGAAAATTACGATTCAAGGGGCTGTTTGTAGCTACGTCGATTATGACCCTTTTGCTTACAACGTGAACATGTAAGATCTCTTTTGACAATTTGAGATGGTATTCGCTTTTGTCGTCTACGTCCTGGTTGAACTCTCACATCAGGTGGATAAACAAATTGGTCCATCTCATTTTCCACCACAACCATCTCTTCACCTGTTGGTATGGGATAGATTGGCAACATGTACGCTTCTCTAAACATCACAACAGAATAAGCTTCGTCACAAAAGTCACACAACGACAGTCCCTTGTCCTCAATACAAGCACAAACATGCTTACTTGCAATTCTAAATACCTGCCACTGCTTACAAGTACATGATCTTGTTTCCAAATCCACGACATAAGTTGTTAGTTTCAATCCTGCATCCTCTGCTCCGTGCCTAACAAGGCTGACAAAGAAAAAGTTGAAATAAAATTCAGTTGCAACAGAATACGAAGGACACAAATTCATCATTGAATTACCTGAAGCTAGTCGATCCCATATGCTCAATATCATTATCCATATCAGTCGCCCTAAGGTCAGCATATGTCAAATTGAACGCTCTATGCAGTTCAATCATGTTATCAACATCATCATCATTCAATAACCTAACTTCATGATCCTTGGCATGAGGAGCAGTGTATGACAATCTTAATTCACTCAGATTTATACCAGGCCAATAACTACCAACAATGGTCTTTAAATTCATCAAATTGAAATCACCCTTAATTGAGAAAACATGCATTTCATGATTATATCGAATACTACCCAGGAGCGCACGGGTGTACTATAGTCACCTTGTTCGTGTGAGCTAGCCATCGCTAAATCCGAAACCTTATTCACAAAATTAAACCACGAAATTGAGCTAAGAAATATTAAAACTTAATAAAATGCCTAATATTAGAGACGACGGGAGTGAAGACCCAGACCTGGATTACGTCGGAGAGAGTTTCCAGCGCCGATTCACTTCAACACCGTCTTCTCCGTTGAAGCGAGCCATTATCTGTGGTCGTGAGCCACAATGGGTGTGCTGGTAATCGTGGTCTGTAATTAGAAGAAGAAGTGAGCAACGCTTGCCGAAATACACCACCGTCGCCGGCGAATGGGTGGAACTGACATCAATGGTGCGCCGACGAGCTGGGAACGGGTCTCTCCTTTGGCTTTCAGATAACAATAATTATGTAGAATGTGATTGTTGGAGAAGATAAATTGAGGGTAAGGAGGTCATTTTAGGTGCCTAGGTAGTTGACCAAAATTATCAAACTCATGTGGGGAGTTAGTGAGGATAATTTTCAAAATAGGGACCTAACTAAAATTTTCCCAACTGGAGGAGAGTTTTCGCAGATAGCCCCTATTTATATTGATATATTATATTTTTTACATGTTTCGTACCATAAGAACGATTTATTTCAATCCTATCAGTCTTTCTTAAAACAATAATATATATCTTGTATAGTGAATAAAACTTAACTAATATTATTTATTTTGCATTATTTATAAGTCCAATCATATTCATTTTTGTTTCTATTTCTCCGATTTTCTTTTGTCTTAAAAGAAGCAACCCAGCACAGGAAACACAGTCTCAAGCTAAAACTCATTTAGTTTTGTCAGCAGAGCAGAAACAATAACCATCTTGAACCTTATGACCTATTCCCGCCAATTTATCCATCATCATGTTTCTTTCTATCAAGATTTATTTAATCCTAGTTCATCAAGACCCTTGGAGTAAACTTTTCCAATCGAATATTACATTTCTCATTAGTTATTTTTTAGTATCCTTCATTGTTATTCATTTCACGACAGTCTTCAAATCAATTTCCACATTAATTTTTGAAAAGCGCCTATCCAAAGTTTGTTTTAATACTTAAGGTAAGCTCAATAACTTTGCTATATTATTGAAACTATACCAAGATTCATAGAATATCCTAGCACTCATCTTCAATTGTCATCTCCAATGACGCCCCTGACCAAACATTGTTGGTGTGGTTATAAAAGCTTCCATTCGAGTTTAGTTTTACCCATCATTTCTTGGATTGACAACTAAGTGCAGATTTTCTTTTACCTGTGTTTTTTGTCCTCATTGATTAGTACTAAGGTCTTAGATAACTCTTTTATATGGCGAATTGCGACACTTCTAAGCTTCATAACATTTTGATAGCTCCATCGATTCCATGTTTTCCAAAATTTCTAGAGCGTCAAGATCGACACAACCCACCCAGGATATTCTAGGAACATATTGCTCAGCATTTTACGACTAAAGCTCTCTTTGAGCCCATCCGACACTTCGTAAACCATGAAGACTATATCAAGTCTGTGTATCAACAATCTTGTCCCACACCCGGAGTGCGAACAAAAAACTTTTCAGCATATGGTCCGTATATTCATGTCCTGTACAGAAGTGTGTACATATATCATTTTCCCCAAATTTTATGTCATACTTCAATACATTCATGAGCAAACTATCATATTGGGAAAGCCACAGGAAAATCTTGAATTTTTGGGGCAAGGTAATTTCCAAATTCATTTCCTGTTTTTTCTTGCATGTCTCATACGACACCATAAGCAGAGTATAGTCATTTTATAGGAGAATTTATCTTTAGTTGACCCAATCTATACTCTTTTATCTCCGTTATCATGCACTGCGATTAGGACACTAAGTATCTCATTCACCACCTCTTTGGACAGTTATATTTTCAGCTTATTCAGGTTTAAATTTTTATCTGTTCCAATGAGATTACATTCCATAAGATCTTTATCCTCCTCATGAATGTTATCTCCAAAGATGTTCACCAATTTTCCTTGTGATAACCATCTATCATTTCATAAAGACGTCCCTTCACCGTTCTCAATCCTCCATTCGCAAAATGGTTCCACCATACCCTTCCATGCTCCGGACACCCATAAGTTAAGGTTTACATTCGATCGAGAATGTGCTTCTCTTTTAAATATTTTTCTGATGTATCTAGTCTCACACTATAGTCTCCTTGTTGAGCATTCTCCATCCCGTTTTAGCTAGCATCACTATATTTCCTTTTAGGCTTCTCTAAAACCCAATCCACCTTCTTACTTCTTTCTAGTCATCTTCTTTTACCCTACAAGATGGGTTTGTTCCTTATTATATCAGTTGCATAAAGAAAAATGTGCTTGAGCCGATCAAGTTTATCTTACATGTGATTAGGAAGCCAATTTGTATGCATGTGGTTGATGGAGATCGAGATCATGATGGACTGAATAAGTGTCATTTGTCTGGAAAGGTTTGTCATTTTGGCTTTCTATCCCAAGAGGTGTTTTTTTAATCTCTTAATCACAATCGAGAAATCCTCATTATAGTTATGGCTAACGTTCATTTGCCACATAAGATGCGAACAACACATGTGATTTGCTAAAGGTTAATTTGAGGCCCAACGCCTTGCGAAACGGCTCAACCACACTTTTAATGTACTTTGCTCCTTCCATGATAGCTTTGGCGAATATTAAGTCGTCCGCAAAAAGCGAGTGTGAGATCATGTGATTGTTAGGAATAGTGCCCTAGAAAGTCGAT
Source organism: Lantana camara (assembly GCA_037501455.1). Taxonomy (NCBI): domain Eukaryota; kingdom Viridiplantae; phylum Streptophyta; class Magnoliopsida; order Lamiales; family Verbenaceae; genus Lantana; species Lantana camara. Next base: position 20,125,230 of record CM074862.1, read on the forward strand.
TCGTCGAAATCTGCCTTGGGACTTTCCTTGTGTCACAGACAATCTTTGAATAATATACGATTGATTATTATCATAGGCAAACACTTCTTTATATGCCAATACATGTTTTATGTGCTTCCATTACGTGCGCATGTATTAGAACTCCCCTAATCCATAACGCTGTTAGGGAGTTTGTCATTAGGTGAATGACACATGAAATAAGCCCTAACTCAAGGCCAGATTAGAAACCACTCCAAGTCGATGAGCCCAACAAAAGTGGGAGTGTTAATATGGCTCGGTTGAGACTTGCTCGTGGGATTGCGTCCTTAAGAAGGAGCATCCTGTTTCATGGGGTGTAAAGCGCATAGCTGATGCGTACGCAATACATGAGGGTTCTCGTTATTAAAACGGGTACACTGAGGTGTCCCGCGTGAGAAGATTCCTAAATGGGAAAGGAAGTTTCTATACCTAGAAATAGAAACTTCTAGATTAGGAAATATCTCACAGGTCAATGGCATGAGTAAATTAATCCTTTGACTTGATATTCCATTTATGCTTTGTGGGCTAAGTCTGTAGTCTTAGGTATAAGCTTTAAAGGGTGTCTCCTTACACAACTGATTCAAGGCTTATGCTGGGGCTGCACAAGTGCACATGGAAGCATATGAGAATCAACAAAGGACATACACTTGCTGTAATGTAAGAAGATCTCTCATTACATAAGTAATTCATATACCATCCTAAACCCTCGGCCGGGTAGTGGATCAAGACATCAAGAAAAGGGTTTCTTGGATTGAGATCAAATGGATATGAAATGAACTTAGCTTTAAGATTGAGATTAGTAGGGCTCTCATTATTCCCATGCCCTAGATCTTAATCGAGAGATGGGTTGGTAGGAGGATCGTACCTTACAAATGTCATTGACTGAAAGGTTCTTTTGAATATATATTCATTGTTCGGGTAGGGGTCACTCACCTGTGGCTAGATTATGGTCGTGTGATCTGATTATGGTCAAATGGATATGAAATGAACTTAGCTTTAAGATTGAGATTAGTAGGGCTCTCATTATTCCCATGCCCTAGATCTTAATCGAGAGATGGGTTGGTAGGAGGATCGTACCTCACAACTGTCATTGACTGAAAGGTTCTTTTGAATATATATTCATTGTTCGGGTAGGGGTCACTCACCTGTGGCTAGATTATGGCCGTGTGATCTGTGAACTAATAAAGTGTATTAGTCTCACTGCTAACTGAAAATGAACCTAGGGGGTCACACACAAATGCTGGATTCAAAGGGTATTGAAAGAATGATCAAGTAGTTGATTAAAACGAGACCACACGTCTAAATGTACACGTGTGGCACGTGAGAGAGTGTTTGGGGCGTGTGGTCCAACTGAATAATTGGACCATATGTTAATTAATTGGAGAATTAATTATAAAGCCCAAATATAATTAATTAGGGGAATTAATTTTAAATCCCTAATATAATTGATTAGGAGAATTAATTGTAAAGCCAAATAAAATTTTTAGCCCGTTAGAATTAATTAAGAATTATTTCTAAAGCCCTTCATGGAATTAAGTAGAGAATGAATTCTAAGTATTTAATTTTTTAAATTGTTCTAATTTGATTAAAATAAATAAATAAATACTAAATATCTTCCATTTATTATTCTAGTAGATATTAATTCTAATATGATTAGGATAAATATTATTAGAATAAGATATTAATTATTATTAGAATAATTAAATATTCCTAATTTGATTAGGAGCTCTTTTCTTAGAAATAGATATCTTGAATAAGACTTCTATTACTCGGAGAGAAAGAAAATAGAAGTAAAGTCAAAGTTGGAATCCGATTCCAATTAGGGTTGCAGTTCGAACCCTAGGCTATAAAAAAGCCAAGGGGTTCGAATTTTTCCTCTTACGCGTGAACAAAGGGATCATGCCCAATCTACGATAGCTTCAAGAATTTGGGAGAATTCTCATGCTCTCTTCCTTTTGGTTTTATATTTCTTTCTTTACACATGTTATATCGCTAGCACTTTCCCTAACATGATTTGAATCTAGGTTGGTGTGGATTATTACTCTAGAGGAAACCTACTTTGGAATCTGAAGTAGAAAGAATCTTTCGAGGGACGAGGGTTGCCATTACCTCATGAAGCGCGTTTGAGGGCGGCTCAAAACGTGTCAGCAAAGCGACGATTCTTGTAAGTTCTTGAATCCCTAAGATTAGAAATAGAAATTGCAAGTCCGATCTTACTTTTTGGGAAAAATTTTATATTCCGCTGCGCTTTCTGATCGTGTTTTTCCCAACAAGTGGTATCAGAGCCACCTTGCAAGGTCTATTTCTAATCTATATTTTAAACTGAATTTTGAGAAATTCTTGAATCTGAATTACAGTTAAATATTCTTGAATTTGTTTCGTAATCTGAGCTTTTGAATCTGAGAGGTTTCCTGATAAATTGAGAAAATCGTTTTGTGGAAAGTTTTATTAAAATGGTTTTATTTTAGATTTATTAAAATCGCAATTTTGATTCCCGAATCGAGACAAAAATTTTCTGAAAATTTTGCACGAAAATCGGTGCGGGATGACGAGGACCAAACGAGTTCGTCGCTCGTCGTCACCACACGCGGACGGGTCAGGACGAGACCGGAAACCTCACGTCGGGAGTCACCGGGACTGCCCGCACGCTTTCGCGTGGGACTGTGCCGGATCGCCCCCACACCCCTGTGCGGGACTGCCCGCACACCCCTGTGTGGGACTGCCCGCACACCCCTGTGTGGGATTGCCCGCAAGCATCCACCCAGTCTGTGCGGGATCTCCCGCAAACGTGCGGGCGGACGTGCCGCGACGCGACTTTTCGTATTTTTGGCCCAAATTTTATTTTAAAAATTATTTTAAAATTATTTTTACTGAAAATATTTTATTTTTGAAATAAAAATTATAATTTGGGAATTTCAGGAATTAAAGTCAATTTTAATTTTTCGGGAAAAGTAATATTATTATTTTTGAAATAATAATTTTATAAAATTGTTAATTTTTGAATTAACTTGAATTTTATCAGATTCTAGCTTTTGATTTTGAAATTATTCTTGAACAAGGAACTGTTTTCAGATTACTTTGAGATAGTCAAAATTAAAGTTAAAGGGATTTTAAATTTATTGGTAAATTTAAATTCTTGCAATTTTAGAATATTAGGTGATCATGGGTTTAGTCGTGTGAATGTTTTAATTTATGCCCATGGATGGTTTAAATTTGGGGTTGGAGCCCCATAGTTGCGTTTTTCAATTGGGGCCGGTGCCCCACTTATGTGCGTATTGTTATGTGTTTATTATGTGGCTTTCCATATTACTGTTTTTGAGGCCGGGGTATGGGCCGTGTATTTGTCTATGGCCAATATGAAGATTGAGCCATATTATTTTATGCAAAGAGTTTAGATTTTAGAAAGTGAGGTTTTTATTTTACTTTGGAGATTTGCACCCATGGAGTACGATGGATCCACACAATAAAGTAACAAGGAGGCCATAAAGTGAAGACCCCTCAAAATGTTAGGAGGGTTTCTATTATTGTAATAGATAGGGCATCGTTTTATTTCCAATTCTCTTATGTGATTTAAACTGTTTTATGTGGCATATATGTTAGAACTTGTGGTTGTGGAGTGGCTCCCACATATCACGCATAAGATAGGAAAACCCATGATCATCTCGTATTAGTATCATGCTAGGACATGTAATCTACTAATTTCTTGTGTGTAATGCATTTATGTGAAACTGCATTAAACAAGACTAATTAGAATGAATAACTGTACATGTTGGTGAGGTCAAAATTGGACAACTCTCCGGTATTCGAAAATCCCATAAATATTAAGCAATTTTGAAAATAGGTATTTTGTATAAAGTGAGAACTTTAAATAAAATTCCTAGCATTCCATCAATAGGATTTAAGTTTAATAGGGGAGCTAGTTGCTGGCCATGAGTCGTGGGGTGACTATGTGAAACCTATTACTTCTTAGTTTCCTGATTGAACACCAAAAATGTTCAATATTTCGTTGTTATTTTGGAATGGGCGATGGCCGCGAGTCGTGGGTCGTTCCGGCCTAAGTTTAATCATGATCTTATGATTGTTGGGTCCTGCTTAACGACTAAGTAAATATGGATGTCGCACGAGTCGTGGGTCCATATTGAAAGCTGGGTGATGCAAAAATATTACTAAGAGTTCCATAGAGATGGAATTGGCAAGTTGTACCTACCTGAGGCTTTATTGAGGATGGCCGCGAGTCGTGGGTCCAAAATATAGTGCTTAGGATCGTAGTACCCACTGGGAAAACAAGTTTCCTCTTAGATCGTTGGGATTTTAAGATCTTCTAAAAACAGTGGGAGCTACATATGATTAAAAAGACCTAAATCCTGTGTATTACGTTATTATTCAACATGCTCACATTTTCTCTGGTTAGCATTTAGGTTGTAGTTCTGTGATTCTCTACAATATGAAACGCAAACCCATTCGTATCCATCCTTAAGTCAAACAAGTTGACTAAGTCCTAACTAACTCTAATTAGCTTCCGATCTTAAAATTCGTTTTAGATTAGAGAAATGTGTTCTCTAAAAGGGCGAAATTTTCAATTGTGAAAATTCGACTCTGGCCAAAAGAGAAGCAATCTAAAGTGAATGGATCTTTCCAACTTAAGAGCAATTGTACCTCAAAAACGTTATAGGGTATAACATTATGGAATTATTCCATATTCCAATGAAGGTAGAAACGTGCACACGAACGAGGGCTAAAGATCTCATTTGAAGATCTTGTGGTCTCGATCATCAACTAAGAAAAGAGTTCTCAATGCGTTGATTACTTATATTGCTTCCACCATCATTTAACCCTTTTAATACTTAATCAAAATGATGCCATTATAGCATAGTTAATCATTTGATTGATCATGGTTGAGAGCATCCTTAAGAAGGAATCAAAGGTTATGATTGGTTAATTCTTCTTTTAAACCCACTAGGTTAAAGGCTTGAAGGCCTAAAGAAGAAGAATCCCTTAAGTGCCCAGTAGAGGGGCATGTAATGGAGCACGCCCAAAAGATAATAGAGATCAGATAAGGACGTTTGCTTCCATAATAAGACTTTAAAAGGGAACTGCAAAGAGTATGGGTACTCTAATTTGTTATCTCATTTAGTAATTCTACTAGGAATGGAATTCACAAGTCTTGAGTTAATTCTGCATAATCCGTTGTGCACAGACTCAAAGCACTAATGTTCTGAACATACAACGAGAAAACAAAAGTAAGTTTCGAATTTCTTTTGACACGTTAAGATGAAAGGATTAGTGAGTTAGACATCTTAGGATCATTCTACGAAAATGAACCTAGAAAGTTGACTTTCGTGTGAATCCTGTCTTAAGGGAAACGTTCCCAAAACCCCGTTTATGAGAAACGTGGAAACGTGCCGAAACACTTAATGGATTTTGATCCATATTGACGTTTTGTCTATTGCTCAGTGTAAGCACTAGAAACAATCATTATTTTAATCATTATGAATGATTGTACTTGATGAAGTACAAATTCGAAACTTATATAAATTCTTAGAATTTCAAAAGGAGGTTAAGAACAGAAGGAATCATAAGTTATAAGCAACTCGATCTGATCGAGATGGCGAATACCTTAGAGACTAATTCCTTTGTTATCTCAGAGATAACAGGATTATCTCTCAGTAAACAAGTTCAAGAACACCTTAGAGTTTCTGAATGAAAGAACAAAACAATATAGGATATGGTTAGTTCCATAACAAGCTTTGCTGGCTTATGTTATTTTAGGAATAAACCCCTAGAATATGCAGTTTGAGATTTTGAATCTAATACCTTTCAAAATCAGTCCTTTAGTTGCACTATGCAATGTGGCATACTAAATTCGCTAATTATTCTTGTCTAAGAATTTAGTGGAATCCTCTTAACTGAAGAGGATAGTGGGAGATAAGCTTGAAACGAGTTCAAGTTTATATAACAATATAGGATATCGTTTCTGTGATTCCCTTGGACAAAGGTTGTTTGTCTCAAGGAATGTACCTCTCTTAAGGAATCGTTCCTATACAATAAGAAAGGCAAGCAAGCAGACCTCAAAGAAATTTGAGGATAAATATACAGGCTACGTATAGAAGAAACGAGCCCATCTGATAAAACTTAGCCAAATTTTAGAGTATGTACACGTGTGAAACCCTCCTCTTAAGATGCGTTTAGAACGCGTTCCTAGATAGCCAAGGAATTACTTAAAGAGGAGACACTGTCAGATTTGGAATCTGAGTAGTGTAAGCAAGCCTCGAAATCCAATATGGATTCCATATATTCAAACCAAGTTTGGACCTTGGTTGATCCACCTGATAGGATCAAGCTCATAGAGCTTCGAGTAAATGGAAAGCATTACAACCTTCTTGACGGTTGAAATGCAAAAGTCCATTTCGATTGTGTTTACCACATCCTCATATTCTGACTATGGGATATGATAAATGAATATGAGAACTGTCTTGTTCAATATGAGATTGAAAGAGACTAAAATAAAGTATTTCTATGAATCTCATATTCAGTGGGAGTATGCATAAGGTATGCAAATCCCTAAGTCAATCTATGGATTGATAAAGGCTTCTGGGAGTTAGACAATTCGATTCCATAGGATAGTCAAATCATTTGACACAGATGGAAGTTGAATAAGTCTCAAAGTGCACATATGAAAGTTAGTGATGTAAGAGTCAATTTTTGTTCTTTAGAAGACGACATCCTTCTCATTAGGAATGTCAAGGATGATGTGAAAGTTACCAATTCTTGTTTAAGAAACAATTTGACATGAAAAATCTTAGTGATTATCCTAAATTCTCGACATTGAGATCTATAGAAGATAGATCTAAGAGCACAAATGGATTATCACAAAGGAGTACATAATCAAGGTACTAAAAGGAGTTTGGTATGGACAATGGAACAACTCTGAAGAGATGTGTCCTAAGATAATTTTAAGAAAGAATGTCCAAAACCCCTTATAAGAAGGGTACATAATGTATACAAAGTTATGTACAAAATTAGATATGGCGCAACACTAAGCGTAGTGGTCCGAATCTAATATGACCTCAGAGAAGGTCATTAGATTTCTGTAAAGGATATCCTCAGAGTACTTGAGAAAAAATGAGGATATGTATTAGTTTACAGAACCCAAAAGATCTTATCATTGAAAGGATATTTTGATGTAATCGTTACATCAAACATAGATGATTGTGAATCATTGAAAGGATACAATTTTCGCCTCAATGGCAAAAGCGACGTGTGGAAAGGCGTTCCAAGCACAAACGTTGCAAAATTCTCAACTTTTGAAGTTGAAAACTTAGCCGTATTAAATACCGCTAAGGTAAGTGTTTGGGTAAGAAACTCTATCTAACTAGTTAGATGAAGTTCCCAGCATGAAACAACTCCATTATCATATTGTATGATAAAATGGATGGTTGCTCAAGTAAGAGAACCAAGACCTCACCAAGAGACTGAACACGTGATTACGAATCACTTTATAAAGAAAAACGTGTTTCCTTAGAGATGAGTAAATAAAAGGGTTACATCAGCAGAGAACTTAGCAGATCCACTTTGGAAACGCCCAAAATCAAAAGCCTCTCAAAGTACATGTTAAGAAGATGGGACTTAGAGTACCTAAATGGCTTTTACGGGCAAGTGGGAGATTGTTAGGAATAGTGCCCTAGAAAGCCGATTCGTCGAAATCTGCCTTGGGACTTTCCTTGTGTCACAGACAATCTTTAAATAATATACGATTGATTATTATCATAGGCAAACACTTCTTTATATGCCAATACGTGTTTTATGTGTTTCCATTACGTGCGCATGTATTAGAACTCCTCTAATCCATAAGGCTGTTAGGGACTTTGTCAATAGGTGAATGGCAGATGAAATAAGCCCTAACTCAAGGCCAGATTAGAAACCACTCCAAGTCGATGAGCCCAACAAACAGTGGGTGTAGCACCCGGAATGCTAGGTAGCCACATCCCCCGCACTATAATTCAATCCACATATGGAACGAACACCCATACGTGAATCAAACCTATAGCGAACGGGAGACAATAAAAAAAACAACTCACTAGCTAGGAGAGACTAACCCTCAATTAATTACAGCAATGCAAAAAGAATAATGCGGAAGCATAATTATATACATTACCATAGTTTCAATCAAGTTTCATTATCCAAATATACAATTTTCAACTTCTCCAATCACAAGTCATAATATACATGGATACCCAAATCAATTCATAAGTAATAGATATGCATCAATAAATACATGAAAGTGTGAAGGACAAGTACTAGACCCAAAGTAAAAGACCGACTCAATCCCGCCTAGCACGCACCCTGCAAACCTGAAAATGTGAGGTGTCAGTCTATGAAAGACTGAGTGAGGGGTTTAAATAAATATAAGCGCAATTACCATGCAAGCTTTAATCTTGGGTAAGTTTTTTATAAAAGAAGGCAATACAAGTTCAATAATGAAGTAGGACTCGCCCGAGATTACAACTAATCAATTAATAATTTAATCATGATCAATTCAATACGTGGCCCGACCACTAAGGGTAATTCTCCAACCTTTCTCCAAAAGTGTACAGTCATGAGTGTTTCAATTTATTAGGTTATCATGCAAGTAATTACGTGCGATCAACTAGCAGTTTCATGAACTCCTTCTTCTTCCGGGTGATGGTGGGATTGCAAGGCCCCACCATCCAATCATGGTGTACGTCGGGAACATAACTCCCACGCACGGGATTTCTTCCTCCACCAAACCTCCTGGTGGATTCAGAGGTGATCCCACATGGTGAGGATAGTGCAAGAGTTACCCGTCAGTCCTTGCTTTCCCGGTTGGCTCAATACACTACCCTCAGGGCCCAATGTGAACATGTTTTACTCGTCAAAACAATCAATCAATTAATCAATCAATCTGTTTATTCCATGAAATCCGTTGTAAATCAAATAGATTTGAAAACTATAAATATATATACTTTTGGCCGAAAACAACACATAGGGTTGTAAGGGTTCTAGGTATCTAGAATTAAACCTCACCTGACGAGCGACGGAACAAGACGAGGATACAAGAAAGTGCCCAAACGATCAATGATCTCTGCCCTGGAGAAAAACTGAACAAGAAAGGAAATAATGAAAACTCGTGAGACGAGACTCAATATGATACCAAGTATGACGCACGGCCGTGCTCATGTAAATAAACAAAACTAGCAATCAAGTGACATTTAGCATGTATGAAAACCAAGTAACACCTAAGATGTGAAATAAATCTCAAAGAGTCATGTATTCAAATCATTCAAATATTTCAAGTTCAATTCATATAAGGCATGGGGTCACATAATCACGTTTGAGCAATTAAGTACCAAGAAGTGTCAAGTAGGAGCATACTTATCAATTAATCAATATATATATCATATAATTCACATATGGGAGCCAAGAGGGTGAAAGGAATGCAATAAGAGAGATTTTGGTGAAGTTTGGTAAAAAGGGACAATTTCCGAAAACACACACGCTGTAGGAAAACTGGAATATCTTGAGTTCTAGAATTTGGAATTAAGTTTTTCTCATTGGGTATGAAACTAGACACAAATAAATTTCTGAGGATATATGTTTCGTTTTCTAGTTCAAAGCGAGGAGAAAATGGTGTAAGCTTGAATTTGGGTGAATGCAATTTGTCGGTAAAGTGGTGACACCGAAAAGAATAGATTATATCTCACAAATGACAAAATATAATGAGGTGATTCTAATTTTAGGTTGTTCTAGATTTCACGAGCTTTCTGTGGGTTCAAAAATCAGGTCAATCCGAGTTCAAATGAAGTCGGCACGGCCGTGTCAATATTAGCCTGAAAGCTGACACGACCGTGTTGTGCAGAAATATTCCAACTCGAACTTCTAACACGGCCGTGTTGAAAATGAACAAGGTTGGACACGGCCGTGTTGAGCAATCTGGGCTAAAAAAACAGGGGAAAACAGGGCATACCCACTGGAAATGGCTCCCAAGCCTCTCTCACACCATATCCAATCAAATAAACACCTTCAAACTAACATATAGCATGCATATGACTCATATATACCAATTAGACTTCAATTAATCCAAGGAAAAAAGCATATATCATCAAGAATTCATCATCCAAACCCCATATATATCATGATATCTAAGTCTCCCATTATTCATGAATTCATGCAAGATTTGGAGTATAAGGATCAAGAACATGCTTCTAATCACAAATAACCAAGGAATTGCATTATAAATCTCAAACCCTTCTTCAATCATAACATCAAGAATTCATCAAAGTCTCAAGCTCTACCTTGAATGAAAGAAAGGAGAAGAAATGATGGAGTGATGATGATGATGCTTCAAAGTATGCAAGTTCCCCTTGAAACCAAGCTAGAAATGATGAAATCTCCTCCTCCTCTTGCATGGTGTTTTGATCGTGATTAAGTGTGTGTAAGTGTGTGTAATCTGGGATGAAAAATAGATAAATGAAGTGTGGGAGATGGATAAGATATTTACATGAGTCAAGATATATATATATATATATATATATATATATATATATATATATATATATACATTATATAATTAAAGTGGGGAGAAAAGTCTTGCTAATTAAAGGTTATTTGCATACAAGCCCTTGCCTCTTAGGAATTTACAAGTTAGAGATGCTTCAACTTGGCATGCATGGTTCATGATTATATATATATATATATAAGGCTCTAAAAGAATATGATGAAATGGAGTTGAATATATATATATGCTAAATCACTTAAATCATAATTGCAAGTATTCAAATCAAGAAAATTAAATAACGCAAATCAACTAAATATGAATCATGCCAAAAATTGCAAGTTGATAAAATTTCATGTAACACTTGACCAAATAATTCACAAATAGCATGAAATACATAATTGAAAAATTGAGGCGTTACAACTCTCTCCCCCTTAAGAGGACCTGGTCCCCAGGTCCATACTCGAGTTCTAAATCTTTAAAACAAGCGGTAAGAGAGCCATGTCTCTCCAAAAAGCTACAAGAGCACCCCTTCTCTCAAATAAACAATGAGAGAACTCCGTCTCTCAAACAAGCAACGAGAGCACCCCGTCTCTCAAACAAACAATGAGAGACCCCGTCCCTCAAACAAGCAATGAAAGAACCCCGTCTCTCAAACCACAACGAGAGAACCCCGTCTCTCAAACAAGAAACACACAACCTAAGATCAAGTGAATAAACACTCACACACAGTCCGCCACATAAGGAGCAAGTATAAGAGGTCAAGTATTCCAATTAGTCATACAAACAATTAACGAATACAAAGAACCATAGATGGTAATAATAAAATGCATAGTGCACGTGATATGTATGTTTAGGTGTACCGTTCACCGATGTAATGAACTTTGAAATTGATAACTTTCCAGTATCGTTGCATAGTCTGATTCCTAACTGGCTCGATTCCTCAACATGCCCACTGTATGTATTAAATATCCTCTCAATCTTCATCCCACGATCAAATTCTTTATTCTTTCCGGGCTATAACAATCCGGAGTTGCAACTCTTGAATGTGCACTTGATAGTAATCCAACCCACTCATTTTTCGGCAAATTATAGTTAACCTCCTCCGATGCCCGAGCTAATTGTTTGATAGCTCGAAGTTCGGTTTCTACCCTTTTAATGTTCCCGGTTCATCATAGAAAATGACTGATGAGTCGGTAATCTGTCTTGTTCATGTCGTGATTTCCTTTTTAAGAATTTTATTTCCAATACTCAGTTGAATTAACTCCCACGTGCTCCTTTGCGGTATATACTGACCCCATCAAGCTGCAGTTATCTAGCACCCTTATAATAGTGCAGCACCTTTTTGATCCTTTCGCGCAGATCTTGAATGACAATCGTCTTCCTTGTAGAATTCTCATTTATGGTCAAAGTATGTTCACTCGACTTGTAGAAACCATTATCTCTCCCATTTCTCATCAAATTTCTTTTCGTTTCAACTCGGCTTAAGATATGCCTCCTTATGGTTTTAGAAATCTCCATATGAGAACTTTAGGCGCATGAGCTTTAAGCTATTGAAGATTTTATTCACATGGTTCTGATAGAGGGAAAGAAAGAACCACCTTTCTTGAAGTTTTCCGACCGGCTCTCCCCCTTAAGAAAATAAAACATATATATATATATATATATATATATATATATTCCATCTCACTTCTTGAACTTGTTCTACGACCTCCCAAATCAAAGAATCTCTTCTTTCTAATTCTCTTGAAGTACTTATTACTCCCGATCTTGTTCCCGAAAATTCCTCCATCCCGGTTGGAAATTGAACGAACACTAAGTCTACCATCCTTTCTCGAAAGCTCACCTCCGGTTCTTGAAGCACTTAACCTTTTCTGAAATTATTCTCACAAACTTTTCATCCAAATCTTGAAGGTCATCAAGTGTCAAAGTCTTCTAATTTCCCTGTTTCCATTTCCAAGAACTCCCATTGTTTGCGACTCTTGAAATTGTGTTGCTCTTAGTAAGATAGTCCACTTAAGCAAAATTCCAATTTTCAACTCATCCCCTTAAGAATTTCCACTCTTACTCGTTGAGCTCGTGGCCTCCATTCCTAATTTGGAGAATCTCAATTCCTTCTATTGCTTCCTGGGTATGAGTGATTCTAACCAAGCTACTAAGCCGAAAATTTTCTCACATTACTTTTGCAACGACCGGTAGGAACAACAACCCACTTCTACGAATTAAACTCTCGGCTACTTCTCCGACCTCTAAATTGCTCTTCCTCTTTTATCCCTTTTCAACCCCATTAATTCCTTGTTATAATTCGGTTATGTCTCGGTTAAAGTAATGGTTGATACATGAAGTGGGGAGAGTTCCTATCAAGAAAATACTTAACAATGCATGCCGGGTTAATATGCCAATGCATGTGTCACACTTGAAAGTAATAAAATACACAAGTTGGAAAATTAAGCTCAAATAGGAATGCATATATAATTAAAGAAATTTAAATAATTTAAACAATGTATGATGCACGTACTCATGAATGCGTTGAACCTGTCACCGTAGTTGCATCTTTTAGCTTGACATTTTTCCTTGTTTGTTGATTACCGAGCTTGCCTCGAATTGATTGGTCATTTCTTGTTACCCACGGTCTTCCAATTCTCCAAAATCCTTAACAACAACTCGTACATTTCCATCACTCGAGAATCGAAATTTCTTGAACTCGATTCCGTCCTCAAGTATTCCTTCCAATTTATTGATTCTAAGTGTGGCTCTAGCCTTCACCTTAAACATCTTCTTGACCAAATTTTCCTTGTATCAACTCGCATAACTTTGTAATCAAAATTATGATTCCTGAACTCAAACGCTTCTACTTCCATGAAATTGATACCTTGCCTTCTTTCGAGGAATTAATCTCTAATTGTTATCTGAATTCCTCCCTAGTCATCACCTCCGTTGAAGTCCTCTAAATCTACTCTTTGCGAATTTGAATCGGTTATATGCTTTGTTTTCTGACTTGCCTACACCTTGAGCATATAATTTCGTTCCAAAAGTTAATTGTCTTTCTTTACCGTTTCCATTTGTTGCTCCATATCTTCCAATTCAACTTCTTCCTTACTCGAAATCCGTAGTGACTTCAATTCCTCTTTTTCTTAGTCTCTTCATTCTTCTTCATCGATCTAACCCCCTCAATCTAAAATGCTTAATACCCTCTGGAGAATGTCTGTCCAAATTCCTTGAACTTATCCTATCTTACCCGGGGTCCGATATAATTCAATTCCTCTCTTCCTTCTTTTACTCCAAACTTGGCTTCAATTAACTTGATTTACTTGGAAGTTCTTCCTTGACGGTCCTTGTTATTGATTTTCCAATGAACCTTTCTTGCCTTAAACTTACTTGAAGATTCTCATCTCCTTGTTGAATAGAATCTCAGATTTAACACCTCCAAGATTTCCTTCGTTCCATTCATCGGTTTGCACAACCCCGTTGAGTTCAGTTGACTAACTTTCGATGTGGCATGGGTGTATGTGTTGATCTTATGATGATTTAACATCATCTACCCCAACTCCACCTCTTTGAATTTTCTTCAACTTCCCTAGAGCTTGTAAGTCATCCACAATTCAAACATTCTATTCCGAACCCTGACCTTCGAACCATAGCTCCATCAAGGAAGGCCACACTCTCACACTCCCCTATAATCCTGGTACATTCCTTCCATCTTCCACGGTTGAAAGTAAGGCGGGAGATAGTCCGTTGTTGCCATGGAAATTGGTCGTGGTTTGATATAATCTTTATAACCTATAACTCAAAATTAATTTAAAGCTAAATGCATGCGGTTAGTACATGCTCATGTCACATAATCAACACCAAAGACATGGATTTGATGCAAAATGTAACAATTAATTCAACAAAGTGGAAATTAAAACACTTTGAGCGCATAAAGTTCAACCAATTTTAATAGCAATAAGTCAGCAAGTAATGCTAATAATAAATGCAATGCGCAAGTTATCAAATTGTTCCTAAGCCGTACGACCTAGACTCATAAGACACGATGCTAGAACCTCGGTTTTGCAACCGGGCTCTGATACCACCTTAGGATGTAGCACCCGGAACGCTAGGTAGCCACATCCCCCGCACTATAGTTCAATCCACATATGGAATGAATACCCATACATGAATCAAGCCTATAGCGAACGGGAGACAATAAAAAAAATAACTCACTAGCTAGGCGAGACTAACCCTCAATTAATTACAGCAATGCAAAAAGAATAATGTGGAAGCATAATTATATACATTACCATAGTTTCAATCAAGTTTCATTATCCAAATATACAATTTTCAACTTCTCCAATCATAAGTCATAATATACATGGATACCCAAATCAATTCATAAGTAATAGATATGCATCCATAAATACATGAAAGTGTGAAGGACAAGTACTAGACCTAAAGTAAAAGACTGACTCAATCCCGCCTAGCACGCATCCTGCAAACCTGAAAATCTGAGGTGTCAGTCTATGAAAGACTGAGTAAGGGGTTTAAATAAATATAAGCGCAATTACCATGCAATCTTTAATCTCGGGTAAGGTTTTTATAAAAGAAGGCAATATAAGTTCAATAACAAAGTAGGACTCGCCCGAGATTACAACTAACCAATTAATAATTCAATCATGATTAATTCAATACGTGGCCCGGTGAGTGAGGGCAATTCTCCAACCTTTCTTCAAAAGTGTACAGTCATGAGTGTTTAAATTTATTAGGTTATCATGCAAGTAATTACGTGCGATCAACTAGCAGTTTCATGAACTCTTTCTTCCTCCGGGTGATGGTGGGATTGCAAGGCCCCACCATCCAATCATGGTGTACGTCGGGAACATGACTCCCACGCATGGGATTTCTTCCTCCACCAAACCTCCTGGTGGATTCAGAGGTGATCCCACATGGTGAGGATAGTGTAAGAGTTACCCGTCAGCCCTTGCTTTCCCGGTTGGCTCAATACACTACCCTCGGGGCCAATGTGAACATGCTTTACTCGCCAAAACAATCAATCAATCAATCTGTTCAGTCCATGAAATACGTTGTAAATCAATAAGATTTGAAAACTATAAATATATATACTTTTGGCCGAACACATAGGGTTGTAAGGGTTCTAGGTATCTAGAATTAAACCACATCTGACGAGCCACGGAACAAGACAAGGATACAAGAAAGTGCCCAAATAATCAATGATCTCCACCCTGGAGAAAAACTGAACAAAAAAAGAAATAATGGAAACTCGTGAGACGAGACTCAATATGATACCAAGTATGACGCACGACCGTGCTCATGTAAATAAATAAAACAAGCAATCAAGTGACATTTAGCATGTATGAAAACCAATTAACACCTAAGAGGTGAAATAAATCTCAAAGAGTCATGTATTCACATCATTCAAATATTTCAAGTTCAATTCATATAAGGCATGGGGTCACACAATCACGTTTGAGCAATTAAGTACCAAGAAGTGTCAGGTAGGAACATATTTATCAATTAATCAAGTATATATATCATATAATTCACATATGGGAGCCAAGAGGGTGAAAGGAATGCAATAAGAGAGATTTTGGTGAAGTTTGGCAAAAATGGACAATTTTTGGAAACGCACATGCTGTAGGAAAACTGGAATATCTTGACTTTGAAAATTTGGGATTGAGTTTTTCTTGTTAGATATGAAACTACATACAAATACCTTTCCGAGGATATATTGTTCGTTTTCTAGTACAAAGCGAGGAGAAAATGGCGTAAGCTTGAAGTTGGGGGAATGCAATTTGTCGGAAAAGTGACGACACCGAACAGAATTGATTATATATCACAAATGACAAAATATAATGAGGTGATTCTAATTTTACGTTGTTCTAGACTTCACGAGCTTTTCGTGGGTTCAAAAATCAGGTCAATCCGAGTTCAAACGAAGTCGGCCCGGTCGTGTCAATATTGGCCTGAAAGCTGACAGGGCCGTGTTGTGCAGAAATATTCCAACTCGAACTTCTAACACGGCCTTGTTGAAAATGAACTAGGCTGGAAACGGCCGTGTTGAGCAATCTGGGCAAAAAAAACAGGGGAAAACAGGGCATACCCACGGGAAATGGCTCCCAAGCCTCTCCCACACCATACCCAATCAAATAAACACCTTCAAACTAACATATAGCATGCATATGACTCATATATACCAATTAGACTTCAATTAATCCAAGGAACCAAGCATATATCATCAAGAATTCATCATCTAAACCCCATATATATCATGATATCTAAGTCTCCCATTGTTCATGAATTCATGCAAGCTTTGGAGTATAAGGATCAAGATCATGCTTCTAATCACAAATAACCAAGGAATTGCATTATAAATCTCAAACCGTTCTTCAATCATATCATTAAGAATTCATCAAAGTCTCAAGCTCTACCTTGAATGAAAGAAAGGAGAAGAAATGATGGAGTGTTGATGATGATGCTTCAAAGTATGCAAGTTCCCCTTGAAACCAAGCTAGAAATGATGAAATCTCCTCCTCCTCTTGCATGGTGTTTTGATCGTGATTAAGTGTGTGTAATCTAGGATGAAAAATTGATAAATGAAGTGTGGGAGATGGATAAGATATTTACATGAGTCAAGATATATATATATATATATATATATATATATATATATATATATATATGTATGTATGTATACATTATATAATTAAAGTGGGGAGAAAAGTCTTGCTAATTAAAGGTTATTTGCATACAAGCCCTTGCCTCTTAGGAATTTACAAGTTAGAGATGCTTCAACTTGGCAAGCATGGTTCATGATTATATATACATATATATATATATAAGGCTCTAAAAGAATATGATGAAATGGAGTTGAATATATATATATGCTAAATCACTTAAATCATAATTGCAAGTATTCAAATCAAGGAAATTAAATAACGCAAATCAACTAAATATGAATCATGCCATAAATTACAAGTTGATAAAATTTCATGTAGACACTTGATCAAATAATTCACAAATATCATGAAATACATAATTGACAAATTGGGGCGTTACAACTCTCTCCCCCTTAAGAGGACCTGGTCCCCAGGTCTATACTCGAGTTCTAAATCTTTAAAACAAGCGGTGAGAGAGCCCTGTCTCTCAAACAAGCAACGAGAGCACCCCGTCTCTCAAACAAACAATGAGAGAGCCCCGTGTCTGAAACAAGCAACAAGAGCACCCAATCTCTCAAACAAACAATGAGAGACCCCGTCCCTCAAACAAGTAATCAGAGAACCCCGTCTCTCAAACCACAACGAGAGAACCCCGTCTCTCAAACAAGAAACACACAACCTAAGATCAAGTAAATAAACACTCACACATAGTCCGCCACATAAGGAGCAAGTATAAGAGGTCAAGTATTCCTATTAGTCATACAAACAATTAACGAATACAAAGAACCATAGATGGTAATAATAAAATGCATAGTGCACGTGATATGCATGTTTAGGTGTACCGTTCACCGAT
This sequence comes from Lantana camara, assembly GCA_037501455.1. Taxonomy (NCBI): domain Eukaryota; kingdom Viridiplantae; phylum Streptophyta; class Magnoliopsida; order Lamiales; family Verbenaceae; genus Lantana; species Lantana camara. The sequence goes on from CM074862.1 coordinate 20,143,267, forward strand.
GTAATGAACTTTGAAATTGATAACTTTCCAGTATCGTTGCATAGTCTGATTCCTAACTGGCTCGATTCCTCAACATGCCCACTGTATGTATTAAATATCCTCTCAATCTTCATCCCACGATCGAATTCTTTATCCTTTCCCACTACAACAATCCGGAGTTTGAACTCTTGAATGTGCACTTGATAGTAATCCAACCCACTCATTTTTCCAGTAAATTATAGTTAACCTCTTCCGATGCCCGAGCTAATTGTTTGATAGCTCGAAGTTCGGTTTCTACCCTTTTAATGTTCCCGGTTCATCATAGAAAATGACTGATGAGTCGGTAATCTATCTTATTCATGTCGTGATTTCCTTTTTAAGAATTCCATTTCCAATACTCAGTCGAATTAACTCCTACGTGCTCCTCTGCGGTATATGCTAGCCCCATCAAGCTGCAGTTACCTCGCGCCCTTATAATAGTGCAGCACCTTTTTTATCCTTTCGCCCAGATCTTGAATGATAATCGTCTTCCTTGTAGAATTCTCATTTATGGTCAAAGTATGTTCACTCGACTTGTAGAAACCATTATCTCTCCCATTTCTCATCAAATTTCTTTTCGTTTCAGCTCGGCTTAAGATATACCTCCTTATGGCTTTAGAAATCTCCATATGAGAACTTTAGGTGCATGAGCTTTAAGTTATTGAAGATTTTGTTCACATGGTTCTGATAGAGGGAAAGAAAGAACCACCTTTCTTGAAGTTTTCCAGCCGGCTCTTCCCCTTAAGAAAATAAAACATATATATATATATATATATATATTTTCCATCTCACTTCTTGAACTTGTTCTACCACTTCTCAAATCAAAGAATCTCTTCTTTCTAATTCTCTTGAAGTACTTATTACTCCCGATCTTGTTCCCAAAAATTCCTCCATCCCGGTTGGAAATCGAACGAACACTAAGTCTACCATCCTTTCTCGAATGCTCACCTCCGGTTCCTGAAGCACTTAGTCTTTTCTGAAATTATTCTCACTGAGGTACAGTATATACAACGGGTACACTGAGGTGTCCCTCGTGAGAAGATTCCTAAATGGGAAAGGAAGTTTCTATACCTAGAAATAGAAACTTCTAGATTAGGAAATATCTCACAGGTCAATGGCGTGAGTAAATTAATCCTTTGACTTGAGATTCCATTGATGCTTTGTGGGCTAACTCTGTAGTCTTAGGTATAAGCTTTAAAGGGTGTCGCCTTAGACAACTGATTCAAGGCTTATGCTGGGGTTGCACAAGTGCCACATGGAAGCATATGAGAATCAACAAATGACCTACACTTGCTGTAATACAAAAAGATCTCTTATTGTATAAGTCGTTCATATTCCATCCTAAACCCTCGGCCGAGGTAGTGGATCAAGACATCAAGAAAAGGGTTTCTTGGATTGAGATCAAATGGATATGAAATGAACTTAGCTTTAAGATTGAGATTAGTAGGGCTCTCATTATTCCCATGCCCTAGATCATAATTGAGAGATGGGTTGGTAGGAGGATCGTACCTCACAGCTGTCATTGACTGAAAGGTTCTTTCGAATATAAATTCATTGTTCGGGTAGGGGTCACACACCTGTGGCTAGACTATGGTCGTGTGATATGTGAACTAATAAAGCGTATTAGTCTCACAGCTAACTGAAAATGAACCTAGGGGGTCACACACAAATGCCGGATTCAAAGGGTATTGAAAGAAAGATCAAGTAGTTGATCAAAACTTACACGTGTGGCACGTGAGAGAGTGTTTGGGGTGTGTGGTCCAACTGAATAATTGGATCATATGTTAATTAATTGGAGAAATAATTATAAAGCCCAAATATAATTAATTAGGAGAATTAATTATAAATCCCTAATATAATTAATTAGGAGAATTAATTGTAAAGCCAAATAAAATTAATTAGAGAATTGATTTTAGCCCGATAGAATTAATTAAGAATCAATTCTAAAGCCCTTCATGGAATTAATTAGAGAATTAATTCAAAGTATTTAATTATTTAAGTTGTTCTAATTTGATTAGAATAAATAAATAAATACTAAATATCTTCTATTTATTATTCTAGTAGATGTTAATTCTAATATGATTAGAATAAATATTATTGGAATAAGATATTAATTATTATTAGAATAATTAAATATTCCTAATTTGATTAGGAGCTCTTTTCTAGAAGGAATAGATATCTTGAATAAGACTTCTATTACTTGGAGAGAAAGAAAATATAAGTAAAGTCAAAGTTGGAATCCGATTCCAATTAGGGTTGAGGTTCGAACCCTAGGCTATAAAAAAGCCAAGGGGTTCGAATTTTTCTTCTTACGCGTGAACAAAGGGATTATGCCCAATCTACGATAGCTTCAAGAATTTGGGAGAATTCTCTTGCTCTCTTCCTTCTCGTTTTATGTTTCTTTCTTTACACATGTTATATCGCTAGCATTTTCCCTAACATGATTTGAATCTAGGTTGGTGTGGATTATTACTCTAGAGGAAACCTACTTTGGAATCTGAAGTAGAAAGAATCTTTCGAGGGACGTGGGTTGCCATTACCGCATGAAGCGCATTTGAGTGCGGCTCAAAACGTGTCAAGAAAGCGACGATTCTTATAAGTTCTTGAATCCCTAAGATTAGAAATAGAAATTGCAAGTCCGATCTTGCTTTGTGGGAAAATTTTTATATTCCGCTGCGCTTTCTGATCGTGTTTTTCCCAACAGTGAGAGCTTCTCTAATATACCATAATTGGCTTTCAGGTCTGGCTGAAATGGACTCTTCAATTATATACGTAAGTTGGTCCATGCATATTACAAATAAATAAGGCGAGAGTGATTGTCTTATCTAATGCCACACATCCGTACAATCTTCATTGGTTCACCATTCTACAGAATCTCCCGCTACATTCTGCTCATAATGATATTGATGATTTTCTTCGGGAATTTCAAGAAAGTTAAAAGTTTTCTTAGAAATTCCATCGGATTTTGTCGTATGCCTTTTCAATATTCAATATCAGTACCATGCCCTGTTTTTTATCGTTGGAGTGATGTAGCATTCGTAACCCTTCTTTAAGCATTAAGATGTTGTAATAGGTGCCTCAGTCGGGAATGAAGCTATTCTTGTTCGATCCCCCAATTTTTTTAATATATGGTTTAAACGAAGTATAATCATCTTGGTGATCATTTTGAGCAATACGTTGCACAACATAATGGGCTGAAACTCGTTTATTTTTGTGGAGAGTTAATTTTTGAAATTAGACAAATAAATACCCTATAATCCTTCTTGGGAATTTATTCTCTCTCCATACAATCATTGATAACTTTCACCATCAAGTCTCCTACTATATCCTAATAGTTTTGAAAAAAGTAAGTTTGGAAACCATCTACTCCCAGCGCTTTGTATAGGTGCATGCTATTTACTACCCTCAAGATTTCCTCATTTGAAGTCATTCTTCCCAAGTTACTTTCCCACTAACGCCTTAGGGTTCATTGGTGCAAACTAATATCAAGACTCATCACCTCTTCAATGGTATCTTCACTTAATAATTAGGTGTAGTATTCCTAAGGTTGTGGCTTTAGTTGATCATTATTGGTTGTTCATTCATTGGTTATTCTGAAAGTATTCATCTGATTCCTTCTTCTTCTCATTATGGCTGAGAGATGAAAGAAACTTGTATGTTTATCCCTAAAAATTGGAGCCAATTAATTCTCAACTCTTAAAACCGAATAATCTCTTTTTGTTGCAATAGTTTGTTATATTCTGCCATCAATTCTTTCTCCAAATCATTTGAATATTTACCTTGTTTGTCTCATGCATAATGCTCTGGAAATTCTTTGTATTTTTATTTTATTTTTTTGCTTTACATTGAAAACTATTCAAGGACCATTGTTTCGGAGCAATGATCCCAATTCAAAATATCCTTCAAGATTTGATTCGGCCAATAAGTTGTATATTGCTACTTTGAAAAATACAAAATCAAAATTGATAACTATTGGATCAATCTCATTTAAATTAAATTAAAAAAAAATTCCATATGGTTTCTTGGATTGACACGTCCAATCTATCATCTTGAAAATTTTAATCTAATTTTTGAAATTTTGTTTACCATCGTACGCTATATTAATTCTCACTTTGTCATGTTCTTTATAAATATATTTGTAAAGATATTTCACAGTTGTCCTTAATTTTGGTATGCGTGTGTATATACATTAAAATCAAGTAATTTTTTCTTTTAACCAATTATTCTTTATCTCTTTTTTTATATTCTCTTTGTCATTTGATCTTCCATTTTATTTTTTTATTTGTATGCCTCTAGTGAGTATTATTTCAGATTTATGTTAATTTTTTTTATAATTGATTTTATATATGTAGCAGAAATAATTAAAAAAATATATTATATAAAAAAATTCAAGGAATATTTAATCGAATATTATAAAAATTATTTATAAAATTAGATTATATCTTATTTTTATATGCACACACATTAAGTCTTCTTAGTATTCTTAATTTAAAGTAACTTTGGTTTGAGGACCTACAATTCAAAATTGTGATATATTAAGAATTAAGAAACCAAAAGCGCTATTCGTACTTTTACGAATTTAATTTTATATTTTATTATATAAACTAAAGGGAGATTATATGGTTAGTTAGATTTAGATCATTAAAATTATATTAGTATAAGTTAATTAAAAAATATTACATTAGCATTAATTAATTTATTGAAAAATATTTTATGTAAATCATTCAACTATATTATTTTGTTAAATAGATAAGTTTATATAATTATAATATGATTATAACTTAAGAAAGTTTATGAACTTAGATAATTAGAACTGTAGACTTATATAATTAGACTTATATTAGGATTGATTTATTGAAAGTTATTTTATGTAACTCATTTAAATAATAATTTATTTTACATAATTAAAATTTTTTATTAAAATTTATAAAGTGAATCAATTTGTTAGATATATCTTATTGTAACATTTTAAATTATAGGCCTTAAAATTAGAAAATAGACAACTTATATTATAAAATTTTAATACAATTAATTAATATAGTAATATTAAAACAACCCTTGCTGAACTATATATCTTTATTAGGTAAGCTGGAGAAATTTTATTTCTACAAAGAGTTCTATTTTATGTTAATAAGTGCTTTTTAAATATAGTTAATTAATAATCTATAACATGTATTTACATCATTATCCTTGACTAATAGTTATTGAAGTAATTATTGTGATGATAAGACTTATATTAGGATTGATTTATTGAAAGTTATTTTATGTAACTCATTTAAATAATAATTAATTTTACATAATTAAAAAAATTTATTAAAATTTATAAAGTGAATCAATTTGTTGTTTTACCATTCATTAGATATATCTTATTATAACATTTTTAATTATAGGTCTTAAAATTAAAAAATAGAAAACTTATATTATAAAATTTTAATACAATTAATTAATATAGTAATATTAAAACAATCCTTGTTAAACTATATATCTTTATTAGGTAAGTTGGAGAAATTTTATTTCTACCAAGAGTCCTATTTTATGTTAATAAGTGCTTTTTAAATATAGTTAATTAATAATCTACAACATGAATTTACATCATCATCCTTGACTAATAGTTATTGAAGTAATTATGTGAGGATATTTTAGGCGATCCGTATTTTTTAAGAAACCAAAAACTCAACTCGTGCTTTTATAAGATATATATAGATTTCATTTTTTTTACCAAATTTTCCATTTGCTTATAAATTATTTTCATTTCCTCTTCTCTAAAATTTTATTTGTTTATCAACTATTTACCTTTGGGGAGACTTTTTTTCTATATCTTCATTATGCGTTCAGTCCCGGTCTGACCAATAAACTGTAAATTTCTTTTTACCAATGATAATTTCATACCAAAAAATTTAAACACAAGGTTTTTTGTTAAACTTACTTTGCATCAAACCACTAAATTACACCATTTTGTGGTCTTTGGAGAGATTTAAATGATAATTCTCTTTCACGAAAAAAAATTTTAGGTTGCTCTAAATATAAAGGGTAACACTAATCTTTTAGTACTTTATTTTTCCGATTAATAATTCACAGCGACAATAAATAGTTTTTTTTTTTTTTTTTGATGAAACCAGTCAGAGAGATGGTGGGATTATTACTGAGGCTCCCACCTCATATATACTCAACCAGAAACCAAGAGTTCATACAAGCTATAATCCACCTATCAACAAAGGTATGTAAACAGAAATGCCCCATCCAAACAAAAACAATACAAAGCGAGGGCATAATATAGAAGAAAAGACCCTTAGAAACATCAACAAGATCGTCTCGCTCAGGGTTCTTCTTGAAGCACAGGCCCCTGATACTAACCAAGTATATGAGAGCAGCTACTGGCCAATTGTTGTGGCTTCCAGGCTTTAAAGTTAAGCTTATCACAGCAAAAGCTTGACTCATCGACAGGGTCCTCAGGACAGTTAAAAATCTCCAAAGTGGTATGGGCGAAAATAAGAGAGAAATCCGGCTAGTGTTGAGTGCAACCTTCAATTACATAAGTACAAACTGCCGCCCATAACGACTTTCCTCCGTGTTGTTGTTAGACCCGTGTCTATGACTATCATAAACTTACACAACAATAACAAAGCCACCCTTCTCAAGCCAATTAAAAAGCCAATAATAATTACAGATAATGGTACTAGACTGAGATATGAGATTGCAGCTCCTCTTATTAGCCTCAACAAAAGTATTAAAAATCTTACAGACTTTAGCTTTATCTGCTAGGTACAGAGCAATCTTGGCAAACCCCATATCGAGCCCATCAACCGCCATAGAGAATCTCTGTACCACCTTCTTATTTCTTCTTTACAAGTGCAGAAGTGTTTCTTTTTTGGAGTTCCCCAAAGCCGATCCAAAAGCACTGCATCGCCTGTCAGGAAAATGGGGCAAGGGGATTAGCAACCTTAAATGGTTCCACATAGTTACCTTATTGAAGTGGCAAAACATCAAGACCATCTGAAACGCGACATTCTACATTTTTTCACATTAACTATCCCTCTTAATTGCCTATCCATTGGTTCCTCAGGAAATTCCCAAGAAGTTTGAGTTCTGCCCCTCGCTTAGCTAGGAAGTCCGGGGCTTGATTCCTTTCCCGGTAAGTATGCGTTAAGGAGACTTGCATAGATCCCACAATCTTATAAAATTCCAAAATCAGTTGGTTAATTTTGAGGCCTCCAGAGCGTCTTCGATGAACAATAGACAAAACCACTTTAGCGTTTATTTTGATCCATAGTCTAGCACATCCGATATCCTTGGCCAACTTAGCTCGTTGGATAAGTGCCATAAGCTCAGCCATGGTGTTAGTCGCAAAGCCGATGCCACTGCTAAATGCGCACACCTCTGTACCAGCTTGTCCCGGGTTGCCTCTTGAGGCACCGTCCGTATTTAATTTCAGTTGACCCTGCTGTGGCCGTTCCCATTTGACCATTTTAGGTCTGTTACAGATAGGTCATTGTAATCGGATACCAAACAGGCTCGCTCTATATATGTCTCCCTTCCAGTTCTTCCGATTCATGCGAGAGGTCTTACTCCAATGAAAATGGTGAAGCCGAACAAGACGGATGATGTTATGGGTGCTAAATCTTGAGTTCCTATGTTTAGATCAGTTTCGCTCTGTCCAAATATACCAAAATATAAGTCCCGGCAAGACAACTCTGACGTGATTTTTACTATTAAAAGCCGAAGCATTATTCCAGCCTTGAAAGACCATAGCAGGGATCTCAAGTTTAGCCATATTAACACCAAATGGAATAACGAAGTGAGCCCAGACACTTTTCGCTTTCTCTCCTAGGATGAAAAGGTGTTGGAGAGTTTCCAGTTGCGCGTAACATTGGCACTTAAACGGGAAAACCATTCCTTTATGATGAAACCTCTCATCAACGGGTATCTAGTCATGGATCAGTCTCCATTAGAAATTCATGACTGTCGGAGTTAAATCCGCACTCCAAATCAAACGTGTTAGCTAGGAGACGTTTTTTCTTTTCCTATTGCTGTTCCAAGAAGATTTAATAGAGAAAAATCCATCCGAGTTCAGCGTCCATAAAGCTGCATCCATCATTGTGGTATCAAAAGAAACTCTAGTTATCTTTGAGATAGCCTCTTGCCCCACCACTGTGTTCAAATTATTGATATCCCAAGCATTATTCACCCAAAACTCCCGGACTTTCATACCACCTTGCCCTCCTTCCATTCTATTAGATTGTTCACCATCAACAGTCCATTTATCATGCCAAAAGGAGACCTTTCCCTGGCCCAACAGCCAAACTATCGAGTTTTCAGCCTTTTCCCGAACTCCACATAACCTCCTCCAAGTGTGTGAGTGGGAATTGTTCACATTATCCTTGATAGGATGTATTTCATTGCAATCTCTGTCTCTCATGTATTTCGCCCAAAGAGCGTTGCTAGCCCGTAGTCTCCACCAAAGCTTAATTATGAGAGAAAGATTCAATAATATCATCTAAATCCTGAACTCTTAGGCCGCTTTCTTCCACCTAAAAGTATATTCTCTTCCAAGCAACCCAATGAACACGCCTCCTATCATTCAAAGATCCCAAAAAAAAAAAAAAAAAACTATTAAGCATGCGCTCCATGGATCTTATGACGGATTTGGGTGGGTTTAGAATTTGTAGCGTATGCAATGGTTTAGAATAGAGCACTGATTTTATAAGTTGCATTCGGGCCCCATGCGAGAGTCTAGCAGATTTCCACCCTTGAATTCTAGCTCTAATTTTAGCCATAATATCATCAAACAGGGCTATTGTCTACCTCGAAAGAGGGGTGCTCCAAGGTATTTAATCGGCAGATTATCTCGCAAGAAGTTAAAAACATCTTGAACATGGAGGCTGCTCTATCTAAATTATTTTCCACAATATACGAACTCTTATTTATGTTCAACTTTAGTCTTGAATCACACTTGATGGGTGTCGAGGCCACCAAAAATAAAGTCTCAAGTATCGAATACAAATAAATTGTAAATAGTGGTAAAAGGGATCGATCCACGGGGAGATTGGACAATATCGTGACTTTCAATTAAACCAAGGAACGAAAACAAATAATTAAAAGGGGTTGAGATTTTGATTAAACTAATAACAATTAAACTAAACAATTAACAAGGAATAATTAAACTAACTAAATATCAAAGTAAGCTCAAGTAATTCAATGGATAACAAATAGTCGGGAAATTCCTAATCATGCATAGACTACGATCATTGACTCAAGATTTCCATTGGTTTAACGCTAGATTAGCTATGGTTACCAACTACCTCTAGCTCCCTCGTTTCTTCTTAGTTTTAGAGTAATTAAAGAAACTCCTAAAAATTACTCCCTAATTAACCGATAACCTTTTCGAGACTCTCTCCAAGATTCAATCAATTAACAGCCTTGAGCATCAAAGAAACACTAATCCTAACCGGTCAGGTATAGACTCCTGCTTCACCCGGCTAGACCACAAGCTCCTTGACACGAAATCAGACAAACATCATATCCTAGTATCGCTTGCTACAAATTCTAATTTATTTAGCTAACACCGCCAAACGAATTAGATAGCTATATGCAAATTAACAATTCTACTTTTTGCCCACAATCAAAGAGTTAATTAAAGAACATTGACAAGAAAACGGAAGCAATACAGATAGCATAAACCAACTAATTAGAATAGATTAGTCTCACAAGTCTAGCATAATCATTCGAAAATTTCCAACTAAAAACGAAACTAGCTATTCATACCGAAATCAAACAAAACAATATCTAAAATTAACAAAGTCTAGAAATAAGGATGAAAGAAAACTCTGTGACGAATTCTCGGTCGCTGGCAACGTGTTGCTGTGTTCCCAAGATGCTGCGTATTTTCTGTGTGAAAAGGGTCCCTTGGTGCAGTTCCGTTTCGTGCTTTTAACCCTCCATTCTTTAAACATGTTCTACCAGAATAAATGTCCACCAACCCCCCACGTTTTCTCCAAGTTATTGCGTATTGCCCACTCACAGACTCCACTTTGTCAGCAAATAATGCTATGGGCCTGGACTTCTGGGTCTACAACTTATGAATTAAAAATGGGCCTCCCACAAGCGCTGCATGCGTGGATCACATACCTCCAATAAATACCAAAATTACTTCTCCCATAGGCCTCCAATTGATTAATGGGCCAACATCCCATGTCTGCCACTAAATTCATCAAAAGCCCATAGTTAAATCTTTACAATTCGGCTTGGCACAGGATATCCAAATGTGTTGTGTTTCTCTCCCAATAGCCAACTATTCCATATCATCAAAATCTCTTTAATTTCCGCAAGTCAGCACCTTTCGTATCAGGAAACACAAGATCGATTAAATATCCACAATTAAATCAGATTGTGGGGCTACACATAACAATTCAAGCTCAATAAATCAACAAATATACAACGTATCAAATCCCTCCACACTTAGGCAATGTTTGCCCTCAAGTATAAATTAGGATCAAGATAAGAGAGAAATTCAATTCCACTAAATGAAAACACGAAAATAGGCAGTGTAACTAGGAATGAAAGCATAATCTTGTCCAACACCACAAAACATGAAACTAATGTAATGAAATTTTCACACGAGAAAACACAAGCCTGTCTCAACTTAAAGTACACGCATGAATTACCGAAGTTTAATTACAAACCAATCAATCCTAGAAACCATATTCTACTTATTAGATGGTCGGTATGCATAAAGAATTTCCAAATGAAGTGGTAGTTATGGGGAATTCGGGTTATTTGGATTTAATTAATTTAAAGGACCTTTGCTAGAAATTGCTTGAAATTGTCATTAGCCATTTTACGCGAACGCAAACATTTGTGATGAATGTCATCCGGTTACTTAGTCAATGACAACGCCAAGTGGCTTAGCCATACTCATAATTGCACATGCTATTGTAATTCATCACTTATTCGGTCTGGTAATCAGCGGAGTATTCATATTTTGCCTCACTCGTCGAGATTATTTGGGTCCGTTTTACGCTAGCACAAACATTTGTGATGAATGTCACCCGGTTACTAAGCCCCATTTAATCATTTTGACGGATTTTTGGCTGCATATAACGGACTTTAGCATATAATATTCAACTTATTCATTTTCCCTAACTCCACCATAATTTCCCACAATCAAATGAAAAGTCATTATGCATACCAACTCAACTTCTAAGTTTCATATGTTTCTATTCAAGAACGGCACCAATTAATCACGCAATATTAATGTTCTAACCATTTAAACCGGGCATGTAATTTTCAACATATGAAAACATCACCACCAATTTGTCAACATAAAGCAATGCAAGACTCAACCATACTCCATATCCTTTAAATATAATCCATCATTGCCTAAGTCGTATAAATTCATCAAGTAAGAAGCAAATTTAGCCAAATCTTTTCACCTAATTATGCATATAGAGAGCACAACCCTGAAATCTACTATTTACAGCCATAAACACGCAACTACAACAGCAATTTCTGATATTTTTAGCTTATATTTAGTGCAAAAACATCCCAAAATCATGTAAAATTTTTGTAAAACACCTCTAAGAAACACCACTAGTACATTTCCCCCACACTTAAAGCATATGTTGTCCTCAACATAAAAATAAAGAGTAAAGGTAAACTGAGGACTTCCCTAAACCCAAAGGGGTGTGACGATCGAGAGTCAGACTTGGGGAATCCTGTCTATGATCATGATCAGCCTCCCGTCAGTAGCATTCTATCACTTTTGCTAATTTTTTCTGACTGTTCGTTGGCCTTGATTGTTGTGTGAGGTTTCAAGCCAGCGGAGTCGTGGCTTAGGCTTTGGTGTTGGTCGCCGACGCCGGGTTCACGATCGGGGGCGGTTGTTTAATCTGGAGGTGGACCAAATCGTTTCCCACGGTGGAGTTAGGGTTGAGTTGTTTTTTAATTTGGGATTTGTAAGTAATGAGAGAGATTAGATTTGATTGGGGATTTTGGAGGAAGGCGTCTGATATGGGGTTTGAGGGTTAGGATGTGGAGCGGGTTGGTTCATGGGTTATGGAGGCGGTTTGCAGTCTATGACCCGCGGGTCGTGGAATGGACAGGATAGCGGATGTGTTTAGATATTAGGGTAAGGGCCCATTTTCAAAAGTGGGTCAAAAACCCTGACCTTGACCTCAAGCAGGTGTTCTCACAGTAGCATAATGCCATCTTCATTAGTTCTTGCTTTTTATCAGTGATGGATCTGCTCTCTGCCTCCCCCACACTTATCCAAATATATCAGCTACACAATCACCTACAAAACACGAGAAGAGAAAATATCACGATGGGATGAGAAAATCGAGTAAAAGAAGGAAACAAAAGACAAAGAAACAAAAGCAAGGGATGGGTTGCCTCGCATTAGCGCCCTTGTTTAACTTCATGGACCCGACGTGTCATTGTTGTGCACTTAAGCTCCTAGAGGAGGATCCTCTAGATTGATCCCTTCAACTGTATGCGGTGCAAACCCTTCATAAAACGGCTTCAGGCCATACCCCTTCACCTCACTATCCGAATTTTCAATCACTCGATCAGGGGGCTTAAGGATCTTGTTTTTCACTCTCTCCATTATAGGTGGGTTTAGTCTGCGTTGTGCCTCCCGGTCGTGATTTGGCTCCTTCCTCCAAAATAATTTTATGCATGCACGTGGAAGGACTGAGTCCTTTGATATCAGCAATGGTCCAGCCAATCGCCTGTTTGTATTTCTAAAGTGCTTTGATCAGTTTCTCCTCTTTCAGACTACTGAGCGTGCTGGACATGATCACTGGTAGGGTCTCCCCGTCACCTAAATAGGCGTATTTCAAGTGCTCCGTGAGTGCTTTTCGAGTTCCAACTATAGAACCTACAAAACTGAAGGTAAAAGTTTAGATTCTAATTTAGATAGCTCAGCAGGCACATATTTTGAACTTGTAATATCCTTAAGCCCTTCTAACACATGGAACTTATCAACAACATCATCAGAAGACTTAAACTGATAAGAAAATCTCTTAAGCCAATCAACAGATATGTCATGACAAATAACATAACTCAACTCAGCATCATTATTCAAACCAAAATCCTCATGAGTAAAATTTTTAACGACACCAACACTATAAACGCAAGACACATCATCAGCATACTTAGTGGAATCATAAACATTAAATTTTACTACATCACCATCAAACTCTAAAGTCAAGGAACCACTATGCACATCTATCTTTGCCTTAGCTGTACTAAGGAAGGCCTACCCAAAAACATATTAGAGGATCCATAAGAACCATCATTTTCCATATCAATAACAAAGAAATCAGCAGGAAAAATCAACTCATTAACTTGAACCAACACATCCTCTAAAACACCTTCAGGATAGACAATTGATCGATCAGCTAATTGAATAATGACTTCGATACTAGCTAATGGACCAAGACCCAAAGAATTATAGACAGATAAAGGCATCACGTTAATAGAAGCTCCTAAATCACACATTGCCTTACCGATACCAATATTTCCAATCTTGCAAGGAATGGAAAACATACCTTTGTCGTGACACTTAGGAGGTAATTTCCTTTGTAAGACTACTGAAACATTCTCACCAACACTCACTTTCTCCTTACCTGTCAACATACGCTTATTCGTGCACAATTCCTTAAGGAATTTGGCGTAACGTGGAACCTGTTTAATGGCCTAAAGGAGTGGAATGTTCACTTCGACCTTTTCAAAAAGCTCCATAATTCTCTTATGCTCTCTGTCCTTCTTGCAATGAGCTAATCTTTTAGGGAATGGTGGTGGAACTACCAAAGGTTTCGATTTCTGAGTGCCTTCAGCTGGACTGGAATTCTGTCCGTGATCACGGTCAGGCTCCTTCTCAACCTCCGTTTCAATTTCTGCATTAGAGCCCTACACCTGGTCACGTTTGGGACTCCTGTCAACTGGAGGTTGTAATTCCTTGCCGTTTCGCAACACAATTGCACTCACTTTGTGTCTAGGGTCGTGTGTTTGTGACGGTAGTTTGCCTTGATTCTCCAATTTGCTAACCGACGATGCGATTTGTCCCACATGAGTCTCCAAGATCTTTATAGTGTCCTCCATCTTTTGTATCCTGTTGAAATTTCTCAGTATTAGTGGCCAGCATATGAATAATTTCACTAAGGGGCTTACCAGAACCCAGGGGGGTGTTGTGGTTGTTGTTGTGGTGGAGATGGACGGAAGTTCTGATTGTTCGGTTGGTTGTTGGTGTAGCTGAAATGCAGGTGGTACTTCCATCCAGGATTGTAAGTGTTCAAATAAGGGCACGCATCAATTGGGTTCTCGGGACTAGTGCAAATGCCACACACCCTTGCATGTGGAGTAGTACCTAGATTCATGTTTTGCACCAAAGTTGTTGGCAAAGACTTAATTTCATCAAGTGAATTCATGTTTACCTCATTTACCCTTCTAGGTGTATCTTACCGAGCTTCAAATTGTTGGGAATTTGTTGCCATGGTTGAAATCAGCTCTCTAGCTTCAGCAGGTTTCTTGCTAACTATGGCTCCACCACTCGCGGCGTCCATCATTCTACGCTCCATCGGAGTTAAGGCCTTCATAGAAGTACTTAATAACCAATTGATTCGATATTCCATGTTGAGGGTAGCTTGCTAACAACCTTTTGAACCTTTCCCAATACTCATAAAGACTCTCGGTGTCCTTTTGCCTAATGCCACAAATTTCATGCCTGATGTTTATGGCCCGGGAGACTGGAAAGTACCTCTCAAGAAATTATCGAGACATCTCTGCCCATGTAGTGATGGTCCCCGAAGGTAGGTAGTACAACCAATCCTTGGTTGCATCTTGCAACGAGAATGGAAAAGCCCTCAGCTTAATTTGGTCCTCCATGGCATTGTGTGGTTTCATGGATGTGCACACAAGGTGGAACTCCTTCAAATGCTTGTTTGGATCTTCATTCTCCAACCCACGAAAGATTGGCAACAAATGGATGAGTTCTGACTTCAATTCAAAGCCTTCTTGCAGGTCCAGAAAGGTTATGCACAGTGGCTGTTGTGCGTCAGTGGGTCGGGCAAGGTCTCGAAGCATTCCGTTCTGAGCCATATTCTAACCGTGATCACGGTCAAGGTTCCTGACAGTCTGCTCTTCAACCTCAAACTCCTGTTAAGACTTAATATCAGAATCTAGCTCAAATAATTCTGAATTCTCACCAACTGCTACTTGCTCTTTTCTTTGCCTTGTTCACTTTATAATCTTCTTAGCTGTCTTTTCAATCTCGGGGTCGTACGTGGCTAGTTGTCCCGTATGAAGGTTCTTAGGCATAAGAAAAAGAAACAAAATTAGTTACCAATCTCCCCGGCAACAATTCCAAAATTTTATGGGTGTCGAGGCTACCAAAAATTAAGTCCCAAGTACCGAATACAAATAAATTGCAAATAGTGGTAAAATGGGTCGATCCACAGAGATATTGGACAATATCATGACTTTCAATTAAACCAAGGAACGAAAACAAATAATTAAAAGGAGGGGGGTTGAGATTTTGATTAAACTAATAACAATTAAACTAAACAATTAAGAAGGAATAATTGAACTAACTAAATATCAAAGTAAGCTCAAGTAATTCAATGGATAACAAATAGTTGGGAAATTCCTAATCATGCATAGACTATGATCATTGACTCAAGATTTCCATTGGTTTAACGCTAGATTAGCTATGGTTACCAACTACCTCTGGCTCCCTCGTTTCTTCTTAGTTTTAGAGTAATTAAATAAACTCCTAAAAATTACTCCCTAATTAACTGATAACCTTTTCGAGACTCTCTTCAAGATTCAATCAATTAACAGCCTTGAGCACCAAAGAAACACTAATCCTAACCGGTTAGGCATAGACTCCTGCTTCACTCGGCTAGACCACAAGCTCCTCGACATGAAATCAGACAAACATTATGTCCTAGTATCGCTTGCTACAAATTCTAATTTATTTAGCTAACACCGCCAAACGAATTAGATAGCTATATGCAAATTAACAATTCTACTTTCTGCCCACAATCAAAGAGTTAATTAAAGAACATTGACAAGAAAACTGAAGCAATACGGATAGCATAAACCAACTAATTAGAATAGATTAGTCTCACAAGTCTAGCATGATCATTCGAAAATTCCCAACTAAAAATGAAACTAGCTATTCATACCGAAACCAAACAAAATAATATCTAAAATTAACATAGTCTAAGAAATAAGGATGAAAGAAAACTCTGTGATTAATTCTCGGTCGCCAGCAACGTGTTGTTGTGTTCCCAAGTTGCTGCGTATTTTCTGTGTGAAAAGGGTCCCTTGGTGCAGTTCCGTTTCGTGTTTTTAACCCTCCATTCTCTAAACACGTTCTGCCTGAATAAATGGATACTAACCCCCATTTTTCTCCAAGTTATTGCCCACTCAAAGACTCCACTTTGTCAGCAAATAATGCATTAAAAATGGGCCTCCCTCAAGCACTGCATGCGTGGATCACACACCTCCAATAAATACCAAAATTACTTCTCCCATAGGCCTCCAATTGGAATTAATGGGCCAACTCCCTTGTCTGCCACTAAATTCATCAAAAGCCCATATTTAAATCTTTACAATTCGGCTTGGCACAGGATATCCAAATGTGTTGTGTTGCTCTCCAAATAGCCAACTATTCCATATCATCAAAATCTCTTAATTTCCGCAAGTCAGCACCTTTTGTATCGAGAAACACAAGATCCATAATATCCACAATTAAATCAGATCGTGGGGCTACACATAACAATTCAAGCTCAATAAATCAACAAATATACAACGTATCAATACACATATTGTTCTAGAATAAGTTTGACACCTTGGAGGAAAGTCCGACGACTATTGGTAAAAATAATTGTGTTATCTGTATAGGCTAAGTGTGAGATCACAACGAATGCTGGATTTTTGAATCTAGCATCCTCCTGTACCCTCATGTACCTATCAAGTAAGATGGACAAATAATCAGCACCAATAACAAAAAGAGACCAGGAGAGGGGGTTTCTCTGTCTTAACCCTCGAGTTGAGTGAAAAATTCCTGAAGAGCTACCATTGACCATAACAGAAAACCAATAGCTATTCATAGATGATTGAATTCATTGGACCCATTTTTTAGGAAATCCCTTCCTATGAAAAGAACTTCTATCAGTTGGTGTCATTCCATGCGATCATAAGCCTTCGCCATATCAAGTTTAGGAAGTACGTTCTTGTCTCTACCACGAGAATCCAGGGAATAGACCATTTTTGGTGCCATGAGAATATTATCACTGATTAAACGTCCTTTGACAAATCCACTCTGGCTTGGGAAAATCACCTTAGGAAGCACTTCGGATAGCCTAGAATTCAAAAATTTGGATATGATCTTGTTCTTCACATTGCAAAAGCTGATTGGTCTAAAGTCCGACCAATAAGAGGGGTTGTCTTTCATAGCAATTAAAATAACCATGGTAGCTGAGTAACCTTTGGGTAGTGGGTTTCTCTGAAAAAAAGAATCACAGCTGATGATGTCGGAAATTGGTTTGCCTAAGATTAAATAGAATCGGCTCCAAATCTCCAACAAATCAACCAAAGAGATGGGTTCTTCGACCTGCTAAGACTTAAACAATGTAAGAATAGCACTCTGATGCTCAAGACAGTAAGATTGCCTTAGGTGAAAAGATGACCGAAAATTTGGGCAGAGTTTCGGTATGTAAAAGTGTGCGTACCTGATTCTGGTGAGAAGAAGACTATTTATACCATCCGAATTAGGTTAAGGCACGAGTTTCACGGGATCGTACGTTGAGTGCTTGAGAGATGTGTGAACGTGGGTAACCGTTACGCACGAAATGCCCAACGCGTTCCCACTCAACCTTGTATAGTGCAGACCTCGTGTAATGCGGACCTTGCAAGATGTCG
This sequence comes from Lantana camara, assembly GCA_037501455.1. Taxonomy (NCBI): domain Eukaryota; kingdom Viridiplantae; phylum Streptophyta; class Magnoliopsida; order Lamiales; family Verbenaceae; genus Lantana; species Lantana camara. Next base: position 20,161,210 of record CM074862.1, read on the forward strand.
ACCTCACATAATCTAGACCTTGCAAGGTATGGACCTATTCGAGATGTGGATCTCACATAATAAAGACCTCGCAAGGTGCGGACCTCGCATAATACAGACCTTACAAGGTGCAGACCTATGCAAGATGCGGACCTCACGTAATTCAGACCTCGCAAGGTATGGACCTCGCGAGATGCTGACCTCGCATAATGTGAATCTCGCAAGGTGCAGACCTCGTGAGATGGGGATCTCACATAATGCGGACCTCAAAATGGGAAACTCGACACTTGGTAATATTTTAGCATTATCATTTGCCCCCAACTCAGAGTAGTTGTACCATTCCGTAATGGGCCCTTTTCGATTGGACATTTTCGTTCCCCTTTTTGATCCAAACTCGAAATCAAGCTCTTAATGCTATGCTGAACGAAAGACTTTGTTCCATTTTATTTCACTTTCGTATTGTCTACCCCTTACTTATTTAGGATAGGAAGAAAAAAAATTCAGCTCCGCACTAATAATTTTGGCCAAGACTTACAACCTTATTTCTAAGGTAGGCCACGGTAAATAATTAGCTTCATTCTCTAAAGTCGCTATTCATTCATTTCCAAAGAATTTGTTTCCTCCCTCACACATTAGGGCAGGATTCCAAATCGCTTCCCGACCCTAGCAGCAACATCAGGCTGCGACATCGGATCTTGGCTATGGCGGCGACGCTAGTTCACGCAGGCTTTGGTAAGGCGGAGGTGCTAGCTTCCAACCATTGCGGCGAAGTGAGTGCACTCGATGGTGGCGGGCGGCTTTGGGTTGGAGCACTCAACAGCAGAGGGCGCCGCCGGGTTTTAGCTTGTGATGGCGGCGCTATTTCGCAAGGAGGCAAAGGTCCTGCAACTGCTTTGTGCATGCGACGGTGGAGAGCCGAGCGTCACTAACAGCGGCGACGGCGCTAATTCGCGCCAGGTTTCGCGGTGAAGGCGAGGCGTTGGGTTCAAGCTTCCGATGATTTTAAGCGGCCATTCTTCGCCTACGAGGCGGAGAGTTCTTGGGAGACCAGATCTGGGTCTTCGCCAGCAACACTGAGCCTTGGGGTTGTGTCTTGGCTCTGGTGGCTATTCCTTTGCTCTGAAATCGTCATCGGCTTGTTCGTCTTCCTCGGTGACAAGGGCACTTCCTAGATCTGGTTGTCATCCTGGCCGGAGCTTCCAAGACCTGCTCAATCCGACCGCGCCCTGCCTCTGACGTTCCTCAAGTCTTCAAATTTCGATGGTCGGCGGCGAAGTCATTTGGCAGAGCTGCACCAACAGCTTCCCATTTCCCGGTGAGGTTTTCCTTGTTGCTGTTTGTAGCGCTGCTAAACCATTTCGCTTCTCCCTTATATATATATATATTTTTTTTTTTTTGAATTTCAAATTGAATCTTGTATGCTATACCGGAATGATGAAATTAAATTGATTATAACTTGTGATTCCATGAATGAAATGAAGCTGATTTTTGAAATGGAATAGGTTATTTCTTGAATTTTGATGAAAGGTTTCTTGAATTCCTAATGAGTGAGATTGAGCTGACTACCCCTTGGATTTCAATGAATAAACTGGTTCCAAATCTGATAATGTCATAAGAGCCATTTGAATAAACCCATTTAGAATTTGGAGATTTAATCTAAAGTAGCCATCTGATTGATTTAGGTAAGGAACTCGTTCGGCGTTGTGCGTACCTATTTCAGTGCAAAGCGAGTCGGCTATCATTATCTGAGGTAAACTCTGAGTTTCCTGCTTTGAATTATATCAGTTGAATTAGTCGGGTTATGTTGAGTGGTGGATCGAATAATCGTGGGGATCCGTCGGGACCAAGTGGTAGAGATAATATAATTGATGAGCGGGGTACTTGTTGATGAAGCCAATGAGGCCGAAGGTGATGAGGTTGTGGGAAATCGAAACTCGGCTTTGCTTGATCCTTATGATATTCCTTCGAAGATATCTGATATAGAACTCAATGGGTTGAGGCAGTGGTTTCATATCCCGGAGCATTGTGAGATCATCCGCCCTTTGCCTGATCAGTGGATTACTACACCGCCCGAGGAACCATAGCGATGTATTGTGAGGCTTTAGAGGTGGGTCTCCGTTTTCCGATCACGCGCATTGTAATTGATCTGTACATCGCCATTACGGTTAGCTTGGCTCAGTTGATGCCTAATACACACTTATTGTTATAGTGTTTTATCGTGGTCATGGAATGTTTGGGAGAAGATGTTGGAAAACACGAATCAGAAAGCAGCGGAATTTAAAAAAAAATTTCCCAACAAAAGGACCTTGGACTCGCAATCGTGTAACCAAATTCGTAAAGATAGAAAACTTACTTTTCTTTTATTCTTTCTTGAAGCGTTTCAAGCCACCCAAGAACGCTCTTCTCGCAGCTTGATCCCCTCTCCTTGGTAAAGCTCGAATCTTCGAACTTCTAACTTGAAGTCTCTAGAGAAAGTCCACCAACTTGATCACAATCTAACTAGTAAGGATGCTAGTTCTCTAGTTAGTGTTTAGGCTTAACCTAGGGTTTATTTGATCTTGCAGAAAGGAAGGTGTTCAACATATGAACCAAAAGAATTGTCAATTAGCTCTAAAGGGGAGCATGAGCTCCCCTATATATAGGAAAAGAGAGAGGGGCGCCGATCCTAATCCTTGTTGAGCAAGGATTTGCTTCCTCTCTCTCTTATTACTTGATCATCAAGTATTTTCCAACTTTGACTTTGAATTCTAATTCAAGTCAACTTTTAAGAGAGCTAAAAATATCCAAACTATTTTTGGATAATTTTATACTTTATTTATTATAAAATAAATAACTTATTTTATCTAATTAATTAATTCATAATTAATTAACTAGATTATTTTCTCCAAAATTAGACTTTCTTTTTTAATTCAAAATTAAACCAAAGTCTATTAAATAATTAACAAATTAATTATTTAATACATATATATACAATATATATATATTCACACGTGTGTGACACGTGTCACAGTGACACGTGTCACTCACGTGAGCCACACGTGTGATTTCACACGTGTGGAACCCTCTTGGCCCGATTAACTCGTTTAATCATTTTCAAGCCTCAACTCATGTAACCAAGTTGTTGTGTGTGACCCTCTAGGTTCTCAATTCAATTAGCAGTGACCCTAATTAATTAATTCACTAATTAATTAATCAGTCCACAGATTAAACGACCATAGTCTAGCAACAGGTGTTTAACCCCTAGCTGAATTGGAATGTTCGGATTCGACAGAACCTTTAAGTCATTGATTCATGCGAGATACAATCCTCCTACTTACTATATCTCAACCAAGATCTAGGGCAAGGGAATAATCAGAACCCTAATAATCCGGTCTTAAAGCTAAGTGCATTTCATATCCATTTGATCTCAATCCAAGAAACCCTTTTCTTGATGTCTTGATTTACTGCCTTGGCCAAGGACTCCATATGGCATATGAATGACTTACACAATAAGAGATCACCTTGCAAATGCAAGTGTAGGTCCTTTCTTGATTCTCATTCACTTTCATGAATCACTTGTGCAGCCCCAGCATAAGCCTTGAATCAGTTGTCTAATGCGACACCCTTTAAAGCTTATACCTAAGACTACAGAGTTAACTCATAAAGTGACAAGGAACCTCAAGTCTAAGGATCAATTAATCACATCAATGACTCGTGAGATATTTCCTAATCTGGAAGTTTCCATTTCCTGAAATAGAAACTTCCTTTCCCATTTAGGAATGTTCTCACACGGGGCACCTCAGTGAACTTACTTATTAAAGTAAGCACCCTCATGTATCACGCACGTATCAACTATACACTTTGCACCTCCATGAAACAAGGTGGTCCTTCTTAAGGGCGTGATCCCACAAGCAAGCCTTAGAGGAGTCAGGTTGACACTCCCACTGTCTGTAGGACTCATCGGCTTGGAGTATTTTACTAATCATGACTTATGTGATATAGGGCTCGTTTCATGAACCATTTCACCTAAATGGTAGAGTCCTAAAGTCATCAGGATTAGGGGAGTTCTCATACATGCACAGCTAAAGTAAACGCATACCAAACAAGAGCATATAAAGAAGTGTTGCCTCAATTCGTTATTTTATTCAAAGATTGTCTGTGATTACAATAAGGAAAAGCATAAAGCGGATATACAATCGGCTTTTAGGGCACTATTCCTAAGAGAAGAGCCTTCGGTAGCTAACTTTGCTCACTTATACAAGATCCAGCGGTCGACTTAATTGGCCGAGAGCCGGCAGGGGTGTGGATTCACTTACGTTTCTGCTGGTAATGCACCGCCCTTACGTCCAGTGACTACCCTCAGTAGAAAGTGGAAGGAGCATTTCGTGTATATCAGGGACATGAGGGGTGAGTCGTGGGGTGTTCGCGAGAGATGGGTCGTGCATGGTTGGACCCGAATTGCTAATGATAGCGACATGACTATCACACACCACTCAATAGAGGCTTGGAAGAAGTTGGAGAAGTTATATGTTTTGAGTTTTTTGATTGAAGAAAATATTTCTTTGGCCGGCATATCACCAGTTCCGGCTCAGCGCGTGAAACCCTTAGGTAGTCTTTATGTGTTGCATTTAATGTATTACTCAAAGCTATGCTCATTCTGATGCATTTTATTTTATATTTCAGGTATCGACGATCTGATAAACGCCCAACAGGCTATAGTTTGTGTAGCTAGCTCCAACAAGGTTGTTCGCCATAAGCCTGGCAAGGGTAAGGGCAAGGGTGGTCGAGCTCCACCCGCTTAGAGTGGTTTGGTTGAGCATAGCAATGAGGAGGCCCACCGAGAGGAGACCGAGGAGATTGTTCCCCTTGAGAGCCATACTGGGGATCATAGATGGTGCACCGACCGAAAACCATAATGAAGAGGTCCCTCAAGAGGAGATTGAGGAACGTTCCCCCCTTGAGGTCCGTCTAGATGAGCGCTCCAGAGATGGCACACCGACTGACGTGCCACTCCCCGACCAGGTGTTCGCTCCAAAGAGGAAGATCGGATCGAGGAGAGGTGAAGTATCGTGTTGAGATTGTAGAGGCTGCCGCGGCTGTAGGGACCCGCTCTCTAGTCATACGTGAGCCCGCCGTTTCTGGCGTTATGGTTCCTTCCGAGAGGAAAGTCGGCCCAGGCTCTACCAATTCTAAAGGAAAAGCCGTTGCTAATCAGGATCACATGTGGGTTTTTAACTCGGATGAGGAGGAGAAGATCCTTAGTTTTCCTCGCAGCTCACATTAGCCCTTAGTCTATGCAAACGGTGATCATGTTAACTTCCTTGTTGACGAGTGCAAATGTAGCCGGGGTGTGCTTAACTCGGTGTTCAACTCTCTCCAATCTGAGGCTGATCATAGGGGATTGATTCGTGGTTCTCTTTGATATGATGGCTTGCATATGAGAAGGGATCTCATGGTGAGTGCCCAAGTCTATTTTCCATTTTTCATGCTTCATTTACCAATTCCTTGAGATGTTTTAGCACCAATCTGTATCCTTGTGTTTTTATGCAGGATCGCTCTATAAGGATTGGCCATACCACACGCCATGCCCTTGTTTACAAAGAAAAGAAGGATAGGTACAAGAGCCTGTATAGGAGTGTTGTTGTTGACCTCAAAAGGAGAGTTCAGGATCTTGAGAGGGAGCTCGAAAAGGCCAACGTAGAGATTAACAGGAAGGAGAATGAGGTTCGCGTTCAGGCGACCCTTACCTCTGGCCACAATGAGCGTATTGAGCACCTCAAAGCTAAGAAGAAAGCTCTTCAGGGTGATCTTGAAAAGGTTAATGAGAAAGTGACGGATGTTAATGGAGAGCTGAAGAGGTGTAAGCTGAAGCTTGTGGAGAAAAGAAAGTTGCTCAAGAAGAGTGAGCGGGCTCGCGCTGAGCTGAGCGGGAAGGTCTAAGAGTCCGAACGTGGCACGGCGGCCAGGACGCACGCTGAAGTGATGGAAAGGATTGAGCGCTTTATGAGGAGCCCTGTATTCGAGGTTGTAGTGCCCTCAGTAGTTACACCCAGATTCAAGAGGCATTTGAATGCGCTTATCACCAACTCGATCACATAGGGGCTATTCACGAGGATGCGAACGTCAATGATATTGGCCTCGACAAGGGTAGCGAGATGAAGCATATTCTCAACCAAGAGGGCGTGACGGAACCCAGCGCTCATGATCTCAGTAACCACAAGTTCAAGTTTGCCTTGGACGAGCTCAACACTTTATATACTTGAGACATATTGATGCCGAATCTTTTTTCAACGATATTATGGATCATATTGATGTATCTTGAGACACTTTACTTAGCTTGCTCTGCTTTTATTTTTGAGGAGGGAGCCACTCGAGTTTGCTGTGTAGAGGGCCCCTTGAATTTTGTAATGCCAATGCTTTGAAATGGAGAATATGCATTTGGCAAGCATTTGTATGAATGAATGTATGTCTTATTCGTAGCATCTGTGGATGAGATTGTATGCAAGTTGTGTGCAAAATTTCTAAGTGTTGCGTTCATACTTTCGCATGTAACTCACATAACTTATACTTGGTAATGGAAAATTGAATAAGTATCACGTTCATGTGTCATGTTTGCACTTCAAACCATAGCATTGTTTAGTTTGTAAATTTTCAATGAAAATTTTGTACGTATGGGGCTTGATTCTGAGCTTGAGTTTGAGTTGTTTACATTTGATCCGTTCAAAGGTGTTCGGCTTCCGTCCCCCCTTCGAGTAGGCTTCTTGAGCCGAGAGATTAACATAAAATTTTACAAAGTGTTCAAGCTGAAGTAAAATGAAAAGACTTGCGAGATGCTCGCATTTCATTAATAGAATTGAACGGAACACTTGTGCAAGACAAATGTTTTTTGTTTCCTAACACAAACTGAACACTAAGAACTGAACTGCTAACGTGAACTAAAAGCTAAGATGAACTGAATGCTAAATGAAACGAATGCCATACTTAGATAAAATATGATAAGCCTTACACGTAATACTTTTTCAAGTTGATCGCGTTCCATAGTCTAGGGAGAGTTGTTAGCGTCCGCCAAGCAATAAACATTATTAGTGAGCACTTCGATGACTTTGTATGGACCTTCCCAGTTAGGCTAGAGTTTTCAATGTGCTTTGATACTTAAACCTTCCTAAGGACCAGATCCCCAAGCTGGAAGCTTCGTGGGTTAACTCCTTCGTTATAGTGCTTGGCCATCGTTTCCTGATAGCGTTTCATGCTCTACCAAGCTCTAACTCACTTTTCTTTGAGACAGTCGAGTTCAAGCGCTATATTATCTTCATTGGTGAGCGCCGCGAAGTAAGAAACTTGAGTGGTCTCATGGAGGATCTCAACAGGCAGCGCCGCCTCGACACTGTAGACGAGCGAGAATGGGCTCTCGTTCATGGCTGTTCGAGGGGACGTGCGATATGCCCAAAGGATGTGAGGGAGCTCCTCAGCCCACTTAGAGCCCTTTCCATCAAGGATGGTTTTGAAGTTCTTCAAGATGATTCGGTTGGTCATCTCAGCTTGCCCGTTCGACTGCGAATTTTCAACTGACGATAACCGTTGCTCAACACCAAGTCTATAGCACCAATCCACTGTTTGTTTGCTAATGAACTGGAGTCCATTATCCAAGATCAGAACTCGGGGTACCCCGAAGTGGCACACAATGTTTTTCCATATGAAATCTTGAACAACAGAGTCAGTGATTTTCGCAACGGGTTCAGATTCAATCCACTTCGTGAAGTATTCCACTGCTATGATCGCATATAATTTCTGAGCTTTTGCTAGTGGAAATGGCCTAATGATCTCGATCCTCCACTGATCGAAGGGCCATGAAATCTCATGACTCACCAGCTCCGCAGCGGGTTGGTGAATCACATTTCCAAACTTTTGGCATTGTGGGCACTTGCGAGCGTAATCAATAACATCCGTGAGCAAGTTTGACCAGAATAAACCTGCCCGGGCTATCTTCTTAACAAGTGCTCTTCCTCCTGCATGATTCCCTCAAGTGCTCTCCTCCTGACCCAAATGGATGTGCTGGATAACTTCCTTAGTTTGTGAAGGGCGAAGGCACCTCTGATCAGGACCAAAGAATGACTTGCGAAAAAGCCTTCCTTTATTATCTAAAGTACATTGAGCGGAGCGATACTTTGTCTGTTGGGCTTGAGTTCGATCCGAGGGGAGCACTCCATCTCTAAGAAAGATCACCAAAGGGTCAAGCCAACACGGTTCGGCCAGGTCGAGGGAGAGCACTTCCTTGTAACCCTTTGAGGCGATCGCAGGACCCTTTGCGGGCAAGAAAGTGATGGCATGATCCGCTGTGCCTTGCATATTGTTCGTGAATTTCAACAAGGTATCCGCTCTTTGATTTTTCTCTCTCGATATTTACAAAAGGCTAAAGGTTTTGAACTGAGCACGAAGTTCATTCACCTTCTGTAAATACCGGATCATGGTTTATTCCTTCACCTCATATGAGCCCTCAACTTGACTTGCAACGAGTTGAGAATCAGTAAATACCACCAAGTGTTGTATTCCTCTTCACAATGCGAGGTCGAGTCCGGCGAAGAGGGCTTCATATTCTGCCTCATTATTCGTGGCTCACCATTCAAGCCTTACAACAAAGTCAAGCTCTTGTCCATCCGAACTCCTTAGTGAGATCCCTGCTCCCCCACCTCTGTTTGTCAAAAATACGTTAACATGGAGGGTCCATGGAAGTGTGACCTCTGTTGGAACGACCTCCTTGGGAAGATATCTTCGTTTCAACAAGAAATCCTCTAACACCTGAGTTTATTGGGCAACTCTTGGTTGATAGGAGACCTTAAATTGCCCAAGTTCGAGCGTCCACTTCACAAGCCTTCCCGAAACATCTGGCTTGCTCAACACTTATCTCAACGGTTGATCGATCAGGACGACTATAGAGTGGGATTGGAAGTAAGGCTTCAACTTTCTCCAAGCATGTACAAGATCAAGCTCGAACTTCTCAAATTCTAAATAGTTTAACTCTAGTCCATGGAGCACCTTACTTAGATAGTATACCGAAAGATGTTTCCGTTCACATACGACCACCACAGCTAAACTGATAGCTTCTTGCGAAACCGTAAGGTAGACAAATAATATTTCTCCCTTATTAGGCTTTGCTAGAAGAGGAGCTGATGCGAGGTACGTCTTGAGACTAGAGAACACCTCATCACACTGCTTTGTCCATTTAAATTGCTTCATGTTCCTTAAAACTTTGAAGAACGGAAGGCTCCGATCAGCGGAGCGCGACATGAACCTATTGAGCGAAATGATTCACCCAAGGAGCACTTGGACCTTCTTGATCGAATCCGGAGCTTGGATCACTTGAATGGCTTCCATCTTATCTGGGTTCGCCTCGATTCCTCGTTGGCTTACTACATAGCACAAGAACTTTCCTCCCTCAACGCTGAACCTACATTTGCTCGCGTTGAGCTTTATTCCGTATCTCCTCAAAATTGAGAAGGTTCCTCTGAGGTGTTCAAGATGATCGGATGCTTTAACACTTTTTGTGATCATATCATCGACGTACATCTCCATCGTATAGTCGATCTCAGAAGAAAACATCCGGTTCACCAACCTTTGATAAGTCGCGCCCGCGTTCTTGTGGCCGAACGACGAGACCTTGAAGTAATATATTTTGTTCAGTACTACAAAGGCCATCTTCAGGGGCCATGAAAATCTGACAATAAACTTGGAATGCATCCATCATACTTATGAGTTCGTACCTGGCTGTGGAATCAACCAACTGATCTATCCGAGGAAGTGGATAGGGATCTTTAGGGTACGCCTTATTCAGATCCGTAAAGTCGTTGCACATACGGATGCCTTAGGGATGAGGACCATATTGCATAGCCACTCGAAGAATTGAATAGGCTCACCCGCGTCGAGTAATCTGTTCACTTCTTCTTCAATAATTGTATTCCTTTCGTTCCTCAACCTTCTTGTCTTTTACTGAACCGGATTGACGTTAAGTTGATGTACAATCACGTTTGGATCGATCCCCTTGAAGTCCAAGGGCTTCCATGCAAATATGTCTACATTTTCGCTGAGGAGGTCAATCAACATGACTTGCTCTTTCCCTTTAAGCTGAGCTCCAACCTTAGTTATTTTCGAACTATCGGTTGGGATGAGCTCGATCTCTTTGAAATCTCAAGGTTGGCTTCAGCCTTGTTTCCTTGGGCTCAATCTAACGAGCCTCTAACTTGCGTTTTTCGGGTGAGAAATCCCCTCTATATCGGGCATTTCATCTTCCTCCTCATTAGCAACTTTCAACAGTTTTGGAGTTTCATGAACCGGCTTAGGCTTCACATTTGAGAGCATATACCATAACCAAGCCTCTTTCAATTTACAATTTACTTCTCCAATTCCGTTGGGAGTTGAAAACTTCATCTTGCTGTGGAACGCGGGGTGAATGGTTTTAAACTTTGCGAGAGTGGGTCTCCCAAGGATTACGTTGTATGGAAGGTTAAGCTCGACCACCGTATAGATCAATGGGAGTGTGGCTCTTCTTGGGGCGCAGCCTAAGGAGCTCATCAATCTTACTTGACCAAGCGGGTATAGCTCTGATCCGCCAAAGCCGAGGAGAGGGGTGTCTACAGCATCAAGCCCGACATCATTCCCACATAACTTCTACAGTGGCAAGATATTCACCAAGATGCTGTTATCTACCAATACCCTATTGACTTGGGTATTGTAGATGTTAACATCGATTACCATTGGACAGTCCGGGCACTCACCATCCTTATCGACCACGACATTATCAAAATCACGATCAGTAAAACCCAAGACCTTGCCTTTCTCAACATGGAAGATATGCTGAGTAGGAGTGTTAGGCTCTTGGCTAAATCAGCGCGCTGCTTTCTTTCATGAGGCCTTGGTATCACCATTTGTCGCTTCTCCGACAATCATATTAACCACTCCACGAGTGGGCATGTTATCATCAAGTGCTTGCTTAGTGCCCTTAGCTGCTCGCCGACCGCGTCGTGGGCTACGCGAGCGCGAATGAGATCTATGAAGGCTGCGTAAGCGAGAGCATGCTCTATCTTCCCGCTTCTTATGATTTCAATCCATGGACATAACAAATTCTGATAGTTTTCCAGCCGCTACCAAGCGTTGGATCTCCTTCTCCAAGCTGATGCACTCATCCGTATCGTGTCCGCTCCGTTGGTGGAACGCACAATACTTGCTGGAGCGAGAGTTTTTCTCACTCTGAGCCATTGAAAGAGGCTTTTTGAGCATCTTGGATCCAGCAATATTCAGGATTTTGGAGTTACGTTTGGTAAGCTCAACTCGTGGTCCCCCGAGGAGGGGTCCCGCTCGTCGTTCTCTACGCTCCTCCCGATTTGAGTTTCTTGGTAGTCTGTCCTGATTACACGCTCGTTTCATGCACGACATGTCCTTCTGCTCCATGTACTCACTTGTTATCCTCCAGAGCTGAACCATATCCTTAGGTTTTTGACGGGTAATAGCATCTCTGCACTGATCTTGGAGTCATTCAGGCTTTGGTAAACAGCTTGCCTCAGGAAATCACCGGACGAAATTTCAACCTTGGTTAGTTCAGCACCAAAACGAACAAAGAAGTCCAATAAAGTTTCATTGGGACTTTCCCTGCTCGACATTCCAGAGGTATGTAATAAGCAACTTGGCCTCCTTCAAAGGGCTAAAATGGCTATCGAACTGTTCGCAAAGGTTATCGAAGCATCGAATCGAACCTGGGGGAAGTCGCTTGAACCATTTATAGGAAGTTCCCGAGAGCAAAGTGGTAAAAATTATGCACCAGAAGTCCAATGAGTGCTCATATAAGTGCATGATGTGTTCAAATGTTGTCAAGTGCTCTTTGGGATCACCCATACCATCATAGCGAGGCACATTGGTGGGAACCTCAGAATATCCCACTCAGGCCATCAAAATTTCCTCGCAAAGTGGCAAAGCTCGCTCAGCCCTCGATCTTCGGGATCGTCTATTCCTCCGATGTGGGAAGAGTTCGGTGGGTCTCTCCCAATCGCCTCGGGCTGGACGACTTAAGGCCTCCTCATCTCAACGCCTTGCGTGTCGGTGATGAGCTTCTTCCTGATCGCCAACCTGAGACCCTTCCACGATCTTGAGTGAGGCGGTCATTCTATCTCTTTCCCGCTCGAGTTTCACCATGTTGAGCGGGATTGAGAGGATCCGGCTCCTCCTCGTCCTCCACCATGGTCTGTTTCTCATCATGTCGCACGAACGGGACTTGGTCATCTTCATCTGAAGGTTGGATAGGATCTCGCACTCGGCTAGGTCCCACTACCGTTGGGTTTACCTCGCTATGAACGGGTGGAGATCCGTTCGAACGGGAAATTCCTCTTGTAGCGACCGGTTGGCTGTGCATTCTGCTCCGCTTGTCAAAATGGTAGTGCGAGGTGGACCAATGGTGGCTTGGACTCCTCCAATCTGGGCTTGTGTTCCCCCTTGAAGTCCCCAAAATGGGTTGAACAACAAAGGGTTTAGAAACATCGGGTTTAAGCCTACCGGAATGTTAATCGGATTTTGGCCCATTCCGACACCAAATGCTTGCAGGGTTGCAAGGGCAGACTAATACCCACGGTGGTTCCAGTGCGGTTTCTCTTATACGGGAACGCCGGAGATAGATGGTGCAACACGTCGACATTCGCTTGACTTACTCGGGTTAGGGATATTGGGAATAGTGCCCTGAAAATTCAATTTGTTGAAGTAATTAAACTGAATTTACAGCGAGTTGTAAGTATTTCACATATTGATAATTAATGGCGTGTGGTGGTATTCTTATATGAAATGTGTTTCACAGGAAAAGACTTTGAATACTGAAATCACATGTCATTAAAGTTCCAGTCGGTAAGATAAGAATACATTCTTATCAAGACTATAACGTGGTTATATAAGATGATTAGTCTTTCGTCATAGGGAATTGTGATTCCAATTATAACACGTTGATGATTTTCAATGGGATTGGAAACATCGAACTGGACCACTGAGATTATTCATTTTATACTGCTATCTAAAATGAAAAAAATCTCGGGAAGCATTGTACTCTTAATCCTAACAATATTTCAGCTTTAGGCATGTAGTGTTAGTTACTGTAATATACTCAGAAGTGAGGTCTCGGTAACATGTGGCCAAAATACTTTGTACATTCAGTGACTTCATGAAATGTGCTAAAGAGTTATATTGATCGAGGAATCTGTGACCTTGCTGGAGGGTAAAAGATATCCCTGAAATAGATTTGCAAAAGTTCGAATTAAGACTTTGGCCAAAGCACTTCGCGTGATGTGTCACCGAGGTTGTATATTGAATGTGTTTCACATACAGAGAATTTGAACTTAAGGCGAATCAATAAATTTCAGATTGGAGGTGAAAAATAAATGATATTAGTGGCAATTTATTTTTCATGGATATCTACACGGAGGAGTGAAATGCAAAATTATTCTAGATCGAGAAATTCGTAAATAATTTAATTAATTTTAGAGTGCAACAATATTTATTTAGTGGAATTAAATATTGTTAAATGGTAATTAATTATTATCATGAGATGATAATAGATTAACCCGTTTAGAGCTAAAATTAATTAGTCCTGCAGGTCCCCCTGCAAGCCCCACAAAAGACCCAGAGAGAAAATAATAAAAGGAGAAAGAGAAATGAATTTCAAAGTGTTTGAAAATAGCCAAGGGATTTATTTTGAGAAAATAAATCAAAGTTCCAAAGAGTTGGAAATGCCTGAAATTTCATTTTGGAGAAAATGAAAATTTTAATTATTTTTTTTAAATTAAAAAAAAATTTTAATTATTGCTGACGTGGCACCTGACGTGTCACGCCACATCAACAAAATCAGTGCAAGGTGGCGCTGACTGGGTGCCGCGTGTGTGCGGTTGTGATCGTGACACGTCAGCGCACATGTACGGCCCAGATTAGTTCAGGAATGGACTGGTCAACTGGTCAGGTCGAACGGGTAGGGTCGGTTCCTATGTGGATAGGGTCAAACCAGGTCCGGTCCGAGTCGAACAAAACCCGGGACACGTGGCAGAATCTGGTGTGCCGGCGCATGTGAAACACGAGCTAGCACACTACCCACTTGCAGCAGTGCGTGGTTGGCGGCGGCATGTTCGCGGCAATGAGTGCTGCCACGTGGTGTGCTATGATTGGCCAAATTAGACATGGTTTGTACGCGGATTCAAGTTGAAAGGTACAAAATGACTAATTTGCCCCTCATTCCTTGCCTATAAATAGGTTGATACCCATGCTTCATTTCTCATTCAATCTTGGCCGAAAATTTATTAAATTTTGTGGCTGATTTTTCCTTTTCTTTAATTAATCCATTCTTGGATTAATTAAATATATAATTAGGTGTTTATATAATTAATATATAAAACACTTAATTATTAGAAAATTAGGGAATTTTCTAGCTTAGAAAAATGAGTTTTTCTGGAAAAATATTTTGTCTAGTATTTAGAGAAATATTTTCGGAGCCCACACTCTGAGGGTCGAACCGGGGATATTACGGGGAAGTTCTGTCGATTTCACGAAAAGCAGGAGTGTTGGAAAAATATCGTTAGATAGCCATATTTGGAGTACGGTAATATTTTACAGTTATATTAATTTAAGCATGATAAATAATATGCTTTGAAGTGTTAATTACATGTTAGATATTTATCTGCTTTGTGATTTAAAATTATTATCAATTGCGTGTATATACATGAGTAGGTCCGGCTAGTCTTCCGCTATTGTATTAAAATATTTTAATGCCTATATTATAAGAAAATTTTAAAATGTGGTCCCATACTGCTACTGTTGTGGACCCATCACCCAGCAAGGGATAGTTGCGGCGGTGAACTAGAGATTCACTCGCCACGACTATGATTCTCAGATCCGGCCATTCGTCAGACAGAACGTGAGAAATAACTTGAAAAATTTTGGAAAAAATGGTGATTTTCCCACAGACGGCGCCAAACTGATGATGTCGAAAATTGGTTTGCCTAAGATTGAACGGAATCGGCTCCAAATCTCCAACAAATCAACCAAAGAAATGGGTTCTTCCAACTGCTAAGATTAAAACAACATAAGAATAACAGGCGGGAGTTATTTCCCACATAGGCACTCCGACGCTCAAGACAGTGAGATTGCCTTAGGTGGATAGATGATCGAAAATTTGGCCAGAGTTTCGGTATGTAAAAGTGTGCGTACCTAATTCTGGTGAGTAAAAGACTATTTATACGGGATCTTGCTTTGAGTGGTTGAGACACGTGCGAACGTGGGTAACCATTTACGAAATGCCCAACGTGCTCCAATTCAACCTTGTATAGTGCAGACCTCGTATAATGCAGACCTCGCATAATGCAGATCTCGCAAGGTATGGACCTATGCAAGATGCGGACCTATAATAATACAGATCTCGCAAGGCCCGGACCTCGCATAATACAGACCTCGCAAGGTACGGGCCTATGCGAGATGCGGACCTCGCGTAATGCTGACCTCGCAAGGTGCGGATCTCGCAAGATGGAGACCTCGCATAATGCGTATCTCGCAAGGTGCGGACCTCACGAGATGGGAATCACACATAATGCGGACCTCGAAATGGGGAATTCGACACTTGGAAATATTTTGGCACTATCAACAACCTCCACCACGTCATCTGCAATGATGTTCCAAAAGTGTTGGTAGAATCGAGCCCTGTACCCATCCAGACCCACAGCGCTGTGCGGGCTATTACTAAACACAACATCCAGTACTTCTTCCCTTGTTGGCATTATAATTAACTTATTCCCCTCTTCCGAGCTCAAGATTGGCTGTACATGATCGAACAACGCATCAAACTCATTCAGAATCCCTTTAGACATTAATAGGTTCTGGAAGAAAGTCTTAGCTGAGTTTCGCATCTGCTCAATATTAGTGATTCCTCATCCCTTCTTTTATTGACTGAATTTGGCCTTGAAACCTTTTTTCTTAACCAGCGCATGGAAATAACGTGTATTCCTCTCACCGTTATCGGCCCAAGCTTTATTGACAAGCACTCTGTCTAGGCGTTGCCTCATCAAACCCCTAGCCTAAGTAAAATTTGAGCCCTTAAACCGCGGCTCTATCAAATTGCAGTCTTGAATAAAATTGTTAAACTTAGCCATGCCTGTGAAGCCCTGTTGATTTCCACCCCGTCGTTCTTTAATCTTGGTAATAATATTGAAATATCCACCCAGTAGCTATGGAACAGACTTGTCCTGACTTATCCTCATATTTTCCCAAATTTCTCTTCTTCCACAAGTGGTGGATATAGCATAAACTATGGTAAGGAGAGTCGGCTTCCTCCAGTTGCTGTTTGTAAACTTAATGTGGAGGAATTAATGGTTGTCTTCCAAAATTTCAGCTTTTGTTTCCTATTCGCAGAAGAACTAACTATGGTTAGAAACATTAGCAACAATCTTAGGGAAATTAAACATGCTAGAGAAAATATTAAAGTTAAGGGGAACTATAGGTTCTAAAATAGCCATAAAATTGAGGTTGTTTCTTCTCCGGTATCTTTTAAGGATATGTTGGCGACCTTGATTTCGTGTCCCTCTTATATTCCACACTAATCCGTTTAAAATCATGATTGACCCGCGTTAAAGCCCGATGACCGTGTGGTCATCCTTTTAAGGGCCAATGCAGGGGGCATTCTATGTTTCTTTTCCCAACGATTCTAGACCTCAGTAAAACCAATGCCTTCATCTGAGTTTGATCTACGTAGTGTAGCTTGAGTTTTTTCAGTTGAGGCATCATCTTCATCCTCATTGGATTGGTTTTCTTCATCCTGTTCGCTACCAGACATATCTTTATTGCCATAGTTGTCATCCACTTTGCCACTCTCACCATCATGCATCGTGTCTTCTGTTGTGTCCTTTATAGGCAGCACAATTTCAATAGATTCAATTTGTATCACTTCCTTCTCAGCATGTTCTGTCCCTGCGTCTTTCTGACTTGAACTATGAAGTATATCATCTTGCTCTTCGCTGAGTAGGTTGCGATCACTTTCCTCATCTGTTGTTGGTCTGATAATAGCTTGTTGCTTTTCTAGAGGCTCCTTTTGTGTCCCAACAATTGGAGCGTCTTTGTTGATCGCGGGATGAAAGGTTTCTTCCACCCAGGTTTTGGTGTGAATATTACCGCCTGTTGCACTCTTGGTCGAGGTCTCTGTTCTTTTTTGTTATTCCATAACATTGTTCTTTCTTTCCCCTTTCATTTACACATTCAGCAGCCAAGCAAAAGGAAAGAGAAACCCCAAACCATTCTTGCCATTTTAACCTTTTGAGCTCAAGATCTTCGCCGTTTCTCGCCCGATCAATGATCCAAGTTAAGATTTGAACTCTTCTCTTCGTGTACTTTGATTTTACCTGATTGAATCTTGCTTTAATGCTTCATTTGGTAAGCATAGTTGAAGATGATGAATGTATAGAAACATGAAAATTTGATATTATGCTCTCATGCTTGAATTACATGATCTAAGTTTGAAGTATGTTGTTCGTGTGAGCTCCCTCGTTGATTATTCGTTGAAATCTTGTTTGGTTCTTGCATATTTCTTGAACTACCATTAATGCACCTTGTTTAAGCTTTAATGGAAACTCATTTAATACAAGAATTAATGTCTTAAAATTATGCTTAAGTATTTAAGAAGGAGATTATGATCATTTTCATACATATTGGAGTTAAATTTGTGGTTTAGAGTTGTTGTTTTATTGCTTGCTACTTCCCCGTACTGTTGCTTCCCCTTCTCCCTTCGTTCAACCATGAATGGCTGAACATTAAGCTTTTCCATGGCTCTCCTCCTCATGAAATGGAGCCATTGCTGTGTATGGCCATGGATCCTTGAGAATTTCATTTCTGACTTGAGATACACCCGTGTCTCCCTTGAGGTTTAGCCGCTATACTGAGACACAACTGTGTCTCTTTTTCTTCTTGGAAGGAGACACACCTGTGTCTCCCCCTCTTTGTGAGCTTATATGTATTGATTCGTTCAGTCTTGTTTCGTTTGGTTGTTTTACGCTTTTTTCCCACCCCAATCATGATCCTAACTTGTTTTATGATCTAATATGAATATTAATTAATGTAATATGACATGTTTTATAATTTTATGGTATGTTTTAAGGGTTTAAATATGTTAGGTGTTCATAAATGAATAAGTGCCACCGTATACCTTTTGTTTACACTCGTTTGCACTAATTGTGCACATGAACTTCTTCTTAACATGTTTTATGATAGTGAATTAATATGATGAGTTAGGTAATGTCTTCTTTTGTATATAATTGATATGAATGTGTGTTATGCATACGTTATTGCATCTCTTAAGTGCATGAACATATGTCGTATGTCTATATGGTTCATTCTTGAGTCTAAGTCTTATATTTGTCTTCAGTTTGTCCAAGTGTGCCCGGGGTGGTGTTTCCTTAATTGTGTTGATTTCGGGGTGGATCATTCGTCATACCACGGCTTCGTCGGTGTAAGATGAGGCTAGGATATAGTTAAGCCCTAATATAACGTGCTCGTTTTCGAATGCATGCGACTTATAAACCTTAAGTATAAGTAAATTTGTGAGAAGTATGTACTTTGATGACTTTGTCATACATTTTGAAAGTATAAAACGCTATGAATGAGCCTAAGTATGCTTGCCTTTGAATTTTGATAATATTGAGTATTGCTACACCATGCTTCAAACCGTGTGCCTCTCGTGAGCCAACCATCTTGTCCGGAGGGTGAGCTATGGAATGACACGGAGAGGTAAGTAAAGCATTATGCTTCATACCGTGTGACTCTCATGAGCCCCGTCCCATGTTAGGAAGGTGAACGATGCGATGACACGGAGAGGTAAGCAAAGCATGGTTATGTTAAACTATGGTATGTACATATGATACGTATAAATATGGTAAGTATGAATAATTTATGTCTGTCCGTAGTGGGTTAGAAATATGACTCTGAATCTAAATTTGAATATGAATATGTCTGTTGGGCCCCGGAGAATTGGGTAAGGAGTCCCGGGACGGTGTTAGGGCGTTGGGTCTACTCCTGAGTACAGTCTCCGTTTGATAGGGTTAACCCGGAACCCACCCAGAGATTTGGTTGGGGAATGGAATCCTTGGGAGTGAGAGTCATGCACTCACGACCCACACATATCTAACTCAATGGTTAGGGCGTATACACCCATCCATCACCGGTGTAAAGGATGGTTTGTTAAGGTATGATATGTTTTGTTTATATTTTGAATTTGAGTCTGAATCTGAGGAGTTTGTTGGAGTTTGATCGCGTGACCGCCAAGTCTTGTTATGTTTGCTATGGTTTGTGAAACGGGAGTGGATCTATAATTTCTAAAATTGGTTGATTTTAGCCTTCGACCTTAACTCTTTCTCTATATATCTAGTATCATGGGACAAAATATTTTAGATTGCAAAAACTATGCCCCGGTTAATGAACTCTCTGATTTTTTACATGCTCTGCTCTTATGTATATGTACGTGTGCGTGTGTTAGCCCCTCACTCAGTCTTTGGATTGACCCTCTCCCTCCCCATGTTTTTAGTTTGCAGGTTTGGCTTCGGAGTTCGAGCTAGGCGGCGTGAGTCAATCTTTGGAGTCTATTTTGAGTTGAGTCTTTTGTATAAGTTCGGGTCCTTTGCATTTGCATTTTGTAATTCAAATAAGTTGTACAAAAGGTTGTATGTATCGTTTATTTACGTATTGTTATATATTTTGGGACAGGTTTCTAGGGATAGATGAACCCGTTGTTTTAAGATTTATGTTTATTACTTGATATTCGGGATTAGGTACCTATGTTAGTTGAGTCCATCACCTATTTATGTTTGGATTTTTATTTCGAATGTTTACGCTTTCGCATTTCTACTGCTTGAATTTTGAAGTCAGGGTCTACGTTCCGCCTAGCTTAGGTGAGAGTCTATCTGTCTCCCGTTCGCCTCTGCTTGGTTCATGTACGGGCTTTCCATCTCGTATGTGGCTTGGGCCTAGGTGCGGGGATGTGGTGATCCACCGTGCTGGGTGCTACAAAGGCGACCCCTCGCTTGATACTATGGACCATGTCAGTCGATGGGTCTTCAACCTCGCAGCGGAACGAGGGGGGGTTTGGGGATATCGCTGATAAGTGCAAAGGGTTAAGAGCTTGATTTCGCCATCTTCCTAGATTTCTCAGTGACCAACAACGAAGCTGAGTACAAGGCTCTCATCACGGGCCTCAAAATCGCTAGGGACCACGGGATAGAGAGAATCACGGTGATCACCAACTCACAGTTGGTGACTAGTCAAGTTGAAGGTTCCTATTAAGCGCGGGAGGAATCAATGATCAAGTATTTGGACAAAGTCAAATCTTTAGCGTTTGATTTTAAGGAGTTCAAGTTGCAGAAAGTTCCACGAGAGGATAATACGAGAGCAAATACTTTGTCTAAGTTCGAGAATGTGTTGAGAGGCTCCAAGGATCAAAATGTTACCTACCTTTCCAGCAAGGGCAGAGTTATTGACACCAATACGGAGAAGATATGTTCCATCGACCCAGGCAAGCCATGCTGGTTCGATGAGATTATCCTCTTCCTTAAAGATAGTACCCACACAACCAACCGCAATGAAGCCCGACATCTTCGGTACAAAGCAGCAAGCTATTCCCTGGACTCAGAGGGAAGATTATACGAAAGAGCCTTTGTGGGTCCAATGAAGAGTTGTCTCCGACCGTCGCAGGCTCGAGAAGTTCTTGAAGAAATCCCTACTGGCCAGTGTGGAAACCACGCGAGTGGTCGATCTTTGGCAAAGAAAGTATAAAGAAGTGGGTTTTACTAGCCCACGCTTAACGAAGACGCTAAAGAATACGCTCGTAAATGTGTTAACTGTCAAAAGCATGCCAATATCCCACACCATCACCCCACCAAAATGATTCTAGTCAATATTTGCTGGCCTTTTGACCAATGGGGGATTGATATAGTAGGCCCCCTCCCACTTTTCACCGGGCAGAGACAATACCTTCTAGTAGTTGTAGAATACTTTTCCAAGTGGGTCGAAGCCCAACCAGTTGCAAAGATCACTGATAAGGTTATCCAGAATTTTTTATGGTGAAACATCATCCTCATATGTGACAATGGGACGCAATTTCAGAGTTCAAGTACCAGATCTTACTGCTTCGGTATGGGAATAAGCTAGAGGTTTACATCGATCGGCCATCCTCAAGCGAATGGACAGGTCGAGGTCATTAACCGAATTATCATTCAAAACCTCCAAACCAGACTCAAAGCAAAGAAGGGAGCCTGGTCAACGAACTTGATGGAGTCCTTTGGGCTTACCGAACCACCTCCCGCACTATCAAGGGGTTAACGCTTTTCTCGGTGGTTTATGGATCGGAAGCATGATACCAGCGGAGCTTTTCCATCAAACTGCCAGAGTCTCCAACTACCAGCTCGCCAAGAACACAGAGGATCGAGCCCACGAGCTCGATACAATCGAAGAAGTCAGGCAAAAGGGGTTTCAACACATGCAATAATATCGACCCACCGTGGCTTGAGGATACAACAAAGGCGTTCGACCCCACAACTCCCAAATCAGCTACCTTGTTCTCAAAAAAGTTGAAGTCACTAAGCATGTGGGCAAATTGCAGCCCAACTGGGAAGGACAGTAGCACATTGCAGAAATAGGCAAAAACAAGGCCTATCATCTAGCAAAAATGGATGGAACTCCCATCCCGAGATCTTAGAATGCCCATAACCTTAAAAAGTTCTATGTATAGATTGAGTTCAAATGTAAGTATTCTCTGTACTTCACTCTTTTGTATGAATGAAAGGAACATTTCAGTCAAACTGATTCTCTAGTATGCTTACTTTTCGAACGTCCCTAAAAATTATTTCTATGATAGCATTCGATATTCTATCAATGCTTTGAGGGAGGGTGAAGCCCCCTCCCGGGCATAGCCAATAGACTTAAAAAAAGTCTTTATGTAAAATAAGTATGGTTGTCGGTCGGAGTCAACCTCCATTACGAGCCAGACCTTGGTGTTTCGAGCCAAATCTTATATAAACTAAAGATACCGAATGCATTAAAAAGAACACATCTTCAAGTAAATCGTATAATCTCATTCACGAAAAGGGTCAAACCCCAGGAATTACAACATAGTTACAAGAAAGGAAAAGAAACAAGGCCTCAAGGGCTAAATACATTATCAGGCAAAAAACTAGGAGGCCAAACAAAACCAGAACCTTCAGTGATAGCTGGAAGAGTTTGCTCAGCAAGGGGCTGTCGGGGGTTTCTTTGGAAGATCGGAAGTGTAGCATCTCAGACGGAGGATACCACATCCCCCGCATTAAGATCCAAACCCGGTCATCGAATGGAAAGTCCGTACCCAAGCCCGAATCATAGCGAACGGGAGACCAACTCACACACTAGGCTAGGCGGAGCTAACTCAACAAACTCAGTGCGCAGAAACAAAAGAAAAACCAACAACAACAATTAGCGAAAGCAATTAAATCAACATGCAGAACAGGTGATGGGTTCAACTAGCATAGATTCGTAGTCCCCAATATCAATCCATAATCCAACATAATAAAATAGCCTAAGTATCATCAAATGTCTATTATTATCCAAATACTAGCATACTAACCCCACATGGGTTCAAGTCTAATTAAAGCATAAAACATAATCTCCAAGTGTGAAACTTAAATACATAACACAAGTAGAGTATGCGACAAATGCATCCTAACACCACTAGACTGACAAGTGTGACTCAGAAGACTCACTTCCGCATAGCTCAAGCCAAAAGAACCTGCAACTAAAAGATAAAACAAGGGGTCAGTCAACTGACTGAGCAAGGGGGCTAACGCACACCCATACACTAAATATAAATAGAGCATAGCACAGAACAGAAGGGTGGACTCATGAACTGGGTATAAGGGCTTACATACCAAAACATTTGAAAACAAATTATATTTATACTTAGAAAGTATTTTCAGAAACCTTATTCCAATTCATGATTCCCATAACAGATCATAACATAGGCTCGGCGAGTATGAGCTTCCAACCTTTACTCCTCATATCAGAACAAAACAGAAATACAGAAAATCCATCCTTAACTGCGGTGATGGAAGAGCCTCGCGTTGGCCCTAACCATCCAGAACAAACATATCACAAGGGGTTGCGAACCCACAAGTGTCCTCCCTGGCTTTTTACACCGAAGGCTCAAAGTATCATGCCTCCCCTATCTCCATGAGTCGCGCAATGATACTTCAAATGGAGACTTTGCACAGGCCGAGCCCCGATGGCCCTAACCGTCCCGGGGACTCCTTACCCATAGCTCCTCGGATCCATAAACAAATAGACTGACAGATGCCAATATTTCATGGCCAACTCGTTACAGAAACATAACATATCAAAATTTTCCAAAATAGCTTATATATGCCTTAGTACTTAATTTCCAAAGCCAAGGATGATCTACAAGGTCATAATCATATCATATCCAACACATATCTAATCATATATAGTATATAACCATATGCAAGGATTGAAATCATCATATTAAGGTCATAGGTCGCTTAACTATACAAAAATCATAAACCTCACCTTGTGCTTGAAGAAAAGAGAGTGGAAACCGGACAACACTAAGCCTTGGGCACACTGCCACCAATGTCCTCTGAAACAACAAACATACAAAAAGCCTAAGACTTAGACTCTACATGAACCAAATAAGACGCATGGCAACATATAATCATGTATGAAATGCATCACGGAATGATATGGATCACATAGGTCAAGTAGCATAACATAAGACAAGTACTCATACGAATTTATTCAATTAAATGAAGCACTATCATCTAAGAATGCAATTGACGTCATATCATAACATATAATTCATATAACGATTCAAAATGATCGAGTAAACACGAAAAGGCAAGCATAAAAGTGTTACAGTGGCCTGGGAGCGGCCATTCCCATGCATAACAAAGCATGGGAATGGTCCTTCCCAAAACCACCCTAGCGAAGCTGGGAACGGCCGTTCCCAGCACAAGGTATAAATGGGAATGGTCCTTCCCATTTTTGGTGATGACATCAGCCTTGGACAGGAAGGGCCGTTCCGGCCTCAAGACCAAAGTGGGAACAGCCGTTCCGGCCAAATCTGGGCGTCTGTCTTGTGCAGAAACAAGCAAGCTACGGGAAGAACATCTCAAAGGCCAAAAATGGAGGATTTCACCCAAAAATAACCCCCAAAATTCCACGAAATTCATACATATCATCACGTAAATCATGCTTATCATATATTCAAGCACAAGAACTCATGGAATCTTCATTCAAGGCATAATCATCAAGTTGGGTCAAAAGTTCATATTTCACAATATCTCATCAAATCATCTCATATAATCAGTTTCATGCCAAGATTCAAAGATAGCAATGAAATTCACATCAAGAGAAATTCGTTGCTTACCTTAGCTCTTGAAATGATGAAGAAACGAGAGAGATATGAGCTCTTGAAAGTCTGAGAAAGCCTTAGATCTTCATCCTTCTTTGAAGCTCTCCATGGATGATATGTCTTGTGTGAAATGAAGTTTGAAATGAAGCTAGGTTAAGGTTTCCAAGATATAATATGAGGGCTAAAGGCTTTATTAGGATTTGGGCTCAAATAAATGACTTCAGGCCCAATAGGTCAAAATTAAAGGTTTAAGGTCCAAACGGCTTCCGAAAAATATGAAATCAATTCCATTGGATCCGAATCACTGAATCGAGTCCAAGGGTGGTGTCAGAATTTGAATTCGAATTCCCGAGCTTATATCGGTTCCAAACGCACCCAAAGTTACCTAATTTAAATTAGGCTCAAAACTTCCAAAAATTGCAAATAGGCCCAAGTCCTTTTTTAAAATCAACCCTAACATTTACATTAAATTCATGCAAGTTATAAATCATGCCAAGTCATAAAATTCCAAGTATGCACTTAAATCAATATAAATCACATAATTCAATCATAGTTGGAAATTAAGACACATAATAAAGATGTAATTCAAGTAAATGCATAAGCAAACACTCTCGTGACGTCATACCTGTACGGATGATAGGATGGGGCGTCACAACCTTCCCCCCCCCCCCTAGGAGAACCTGGTCCCCAGGTTCCTTGCTCAGCTCGGAACAACTTCGGATATAGCTTTTTCATCTTCTCCTCGGTCTCGCAAGTGGACTCTTCGGATT
The DNA here is from genome assembly GCA_037501455.1 of Lantana camara. Taxonomy (NCBI): domain Eukaryota; kingdom Viridiplantae; phylum Streptophyta; class Magnoliopsida; order Lamiales; family Verbenaceae; genus Lantana; species Lantana camara. Next base: position 20,186,377 of record CM074862.1, read on the forward strand.
TCTGATCTCTCCACAACACTCTGACCAAGGGAATCTGTCGGTTTCTCAACTCTTGCATCTTCTGATCCTGAATCTCAACTGGATGTTTCACAATCGCCAAATCAGACTCAAGTTGTACCTCTTCAATCGGGAGAATGGTTGTCTCATTGGAATAATACTTTCGAAGCTATGAAACATGGAACACGTTATGTATCTTGTAAGGAATAGAGCCCTTAAAGCAAATGTTTGTTTTACTCTTTTCTTGTAAAATCACAAATAGTTTTTGAATAATAAACGAGATGATTTTGTTGATAGACAATCACTTCTTTATGTGCTTATTTATGTCTGTTTGGGTTGACTGTGTTTTGCATGTATTGGACTCCCCTAATCCGATGAGGCCATTAAGAACTTTGTCATTATGGGAACGGCATATAAAACAAGCTCTTAACTCCATAGGCGAGGATTAGAAACTTCACCAAGTCAATGAGTCCGACAGACAATGGGAGTGTCGACCTTGACTCTACTGAGATTATGTCCTTTTGAAGGATCACTCAATTTCATGGAGTGATAAGTGCATACGTTAATGCGTTCATAATACATAAGGGTGATTGTTCCAAGAAATTCATCACTGAGATGTCCCGCGTGAGAACATTCCTAAATGGGAAAGGAAGTTTCCTAAAACTTCCAGATTAGAAAATATCTCACAGGTCAATGACGTGATTCATTAATCCTTAGACTTGACATTCTTTCATGTCTCATATGAGCTAACTCTGTAATCTTTGATATAGGCTCAAAAGGGTGTCGCCATACAGATAACTGAACCACGGCCTATGCTTTGATTACATAAGTGACAGATGTAGAATTAGTAGAATCGATAAAGGACCTAAACTTGTTAAGAACAAGAATGATCTCTTACTGATTGAGTTGTTTGTAGTCCATTAAACATTAAACCCTTGGTCAAGATGGATAAAAGATCAAGACATCTAGAAAATGGGGTTTTCTAGGATTGAGATCGAAATGGATATGAAACGAACTTAACTTTAACGATCAAGAATATTTGGGCTCTGAGACTATTCCCAAGCCTTAGTTCTTGATTGAGAGATGGAGTTGTAGAAGGATCGTACTTCACTGATTGTCATTGACTGAAAGGTTCTTCGATTCATTTTGTTATTCGGCTAGGGGTCACACACCCATTGCTAGATTACGGTAGTGTGATCTGTGAAGTGATTAATTAATTAGGGATATAATTAATTGTTGTCACTGCTAATCGAATAATGAACCTAAAGGGTCACACACAAATGCCAGGACACGAGGGTTATGGTAGGATGTTATTTTGATTAACGAATAATCAAATTGTTGATCAAAATGGAGCAAGTAACACGTGGGTATTGCCACGTATCAAGAACACGTGACTGCTACGTGTCATGTACACATGGCACGTACGTGGTTCCATTTGTGTAATTATATTACACGTGAATTCTTTTCTAAAATTAATTAATTAAATTATAATTAATTAATTTTAGTCTTTTAATCCAATTAATTAATTATTGAATTAATTGTTATGACTATTCTCAAATAAACTTAACCCAATAAATAATTAATTGGGAATTAATTTATTTATTGAATATTGACTTTTAACTTAAGAAAGTTGAAAAGTCCAACTTCCTATTGTAGGAGAGAGAAGATTATTCTTGCAAGATTTGGAGAACAAGTTGGGAACTTATTCTTCCAATTAAATTAAATAATTAATTAGTTGGGAACTTGTTCTTCCAATTAAATTAAATAATTAATTAGTTAATTAGTGAGCAAGAAACAATCCAATTGGTTCTTGGAAACCCTAGGGGTTCGAACCAACCTAGTATTTATACTAGGGATGGTGCTTCTCTTATGCTTTAGACCAACACTCACCAAGTGTTAAGTTTTTAAGAAAAAACCCAGAGAAAAGTTTTCAAAGCAAAATTATCCTAGCCTTAACACAAGCCATAGAACTAGCATTCTCACTCGTTTGATCGTGTTCTAGGTCTGGTGTGGATACGCTTTGGAGGGCTTCTACTTTGGAGTCTAAACCGAAGAGCGTTCGAGGGACTTTCCGCTTGAAGGGTGTTTATTAGGTGATAACAGCATCACAAGAAAGCTTCAATTAAAGTGGATTTCTTATTATTCCCAACGTTACAGTAGGAAAATTGCAAGACAACGATTAAACTTTTGGAAAAATTTTAAACATCCGCTGCTCAACTCTTTCATTTTCTTCCAACAAGTGGTATCAGAGCCACCTTGCAACGTTCATATTGTATCTTTATTGCTTTTTGACTGAAAATTCTTGAATTTGAGTATATGTTGTGTATTCATGGTCTTCGTTTAAAATACGAAATTGCTAGATCAAAACTGTTTCTTGAAAATTTTGCGAAAATTGTTTCCCGAATAAATTGGTTTTAAACTATTTTAGCTTAGATTGATTTGAACTATTTTAATTCGGAATTGGAATTGATGAATTTATCGAAATTACGAAACGAAGACGGAAGGGGATCACCCGCACGCATAGCATGCGGGTTCACGCCTGCGCACATGGGGCTGCACATCGCAGCCCCGCACCGTTGCACCTGGCCGCGGGGCAATCTCTCGGACGCGCTTAGACGATGCCTCGCGGATATTCCGCATCGTCACCGAGAGCGCCTGCTCGTAGGTGCGCGCTTCTACGCGCAAGGCGGTCGCGCACGCATGCTTGCGGGGCTCTCCCGCCTTGTCTCGGCGCTGCTGCGCGGGCAGTGTCCGCGAGACTGCTGCTCGAGAGGTTCTCGTACGACCGTCCCGGGACACCTATTTTTGTTTTGTTTTTTTTTTTTTTCAATTTCGAAAAATCTCGAATTACGAAATTTTGATTTTATTTTAAAATTCGATTTTAAAATTGTAAAATTATTTATTTTAAATAATTACAAAATTTGGGATTTTATGAATTAAAGTCAAGTTCAAATTTGTCGAGAAAATAAAAAATTTCACTTTGATTGATATTTTAGACAAAAATTTAATTTTGAATTAATTGTTGTTTTGTCTAGATCCGGTGATTCGATTTTGAATAAATTCTTGAATAATGAACTATATTCAAATTACTTAAGTTAGTTGTAACTTGAAGTCAATGGAATTTTAAATTTAATTAGGGAATTTAAATTCGAGCGGTATCATGCTAGTTTACGTGATCATGGGTTAGTATTATGTATGGTTTTAAATTCTGCACATGGATGATTTCAATTGGGGTCGGAGCCCCATAGTTGCGCATTTTCAATTGGGGTTGGAGCCCTACTTATATGCGTACTGTTATGTGTTTATTATGTGGCTTTCCTTATTATTGTTTTTGGGCCGGGGTATGCCCCGTGTACTTGTCTATGGTCAATATGGAAATTGAGCCATATTACTTTATGTAAAGAGAGTAGAACTTAGAAAGTGAGGTTTTTTTATTTTCATTTTGGAAGACAAGCACCCATGGAATAAGAAGGATCCAGAAGGAGCACTTGAAGAACGGTGGCCATAAGAAGACCCCTCAAAATGTTTAGGAGGGTTTCTATTAAATATAATAGATAGGGCATTTTTTCATTAAATTCTGTACCCCTATGTTATATGAATTATCTTATGTGGCATGAATGTTAGACCTAGTGATTTTGGAGTGACTCCCAAAATCGCATATAAGATAGGATACCCATGATCATCTCATAATTAGTATCATGCTAGGACATGTTATCTGCTAATTGCTTATGTGATGCACATTATGTGAAACTGCATTAACAAGACAATTAAAATTTGGATAACATTATATGTTGCTGAGGTCATTCGAAAATCCCATTTAAATATTGAGCAAAATTCGAATAAATAGGTATTTTATCACGGTAATAAAATTCCTAGCATTCCATCAATAGGATTTAGTACTTAATAAGTGAAACTAATTGCTGTCTCACGAGTCGTGGGGTAATTAGTGTAGCTTATTAACTCTAATTTTCCTGATTAATTATTTTAAATAATTAATATTTCTTGACCATTTTAGAATGGGCGATGTCTCACGAGTCGTGGGTTGTTCCGGACTAAGTTTGGCTGAGATCTTATGATTGATGGGTCCTGCTCAACACTAAAGTAGATATGGATGTCTCACGAGTCGTGGATCCATGATTGAAAGATTAGTGATGCAAAAATATTACTAGGAATTCCATGGAGCTGGGATCGGCAATTCGTACCCACCTAAAGATTCTTAGACCTTTGGATGTCTCACGAGTCGTGGGTCCAAAACTAAGAATGCTTAGGATCGTAGTACCCATTGGGAAATAAGTTTCTTCTAAAGTCGTTGGGATTTCTAGACTTTCTAAAAACAGTGGGAGAACATATTTCTAAAGACCTTGATAATATGTAATCGTTATTATTCAGCATGCTCATGATTTCTCTGTTTTTCCATTAAGGTTGTAGTTCTGTGATTCTCTACAATTGAAATGGCAACCAAAAACCCTTTGGTATCCATCCTCGAATCAAACAAGTTGACGGAGCCTAATTACTCTGATTGGCTTCGAAATCTAAAGATAGTTTTAGATTTTGAAAAGAGAAGATATGTTCTCTTCGAGGGAGAGCCCATCGCTGAAGGCGAGGCTCTCACTCGGGCCGAAAGAGAGGCGATTGCGAAATGGTCTGAAGATAATCTTCAAGCCCGTTGCCTCATATTGGCCAACATGTCTCCGGATATGCAAAGGCAACACGAGTCTATGGAAAACACTTAGGAGATTTGTGACCATCTCGAGCAATTGTAACACCTCAAGGAGTGTGTTCTAAGGTACAACACCTCTAAGGAGCTCTTTCATCTCAGAATGAAAGAAGGTACAAGTGTCCATGAGCACGGTCTCAAGTTTCTTGCTTTGAATGAGAAACTGACCTCCATGGAAATGCCACTGAGTGAAGAACTCGCTATGGATTTGTTGCTTGCATTGATTCCACCATCATTCAATATTTTCGTGCTAAACTTCAACATGAATCATTCTCATGCTACTGTAGCTGAGTTGATTACTCAGCTTGTGACTGTTGAAGACACGATCAAGAAGGATCGCAAAGTAATGATGGTCACTTCCTCTTCTAGGCCTTCTGAAGGCAAAGGGAAGAAAGTTCCCAAGAATAAGGGATCTCTTAAACCCGATGGAGGGGTTAAAAAGAGAAAGGCCAAGAAGAGAAAAGATCAGACAGAGGACGTTTGCCACCATTGTGGCAAGAAAGGGCATTGGAAGAGGAACTGCCAAGAGTACAAGGATACTCTAAAGAAAGGTGCGTTTATTGTTGAAGTAAATCTATCTATTGATTCTAATTCTTGGGTACTGGATACCGGCTATGGAGCTCATATCTGTAATGATGTACAGATGCTAATGGAGGTCCAGCAGCTTGAAGAAGGAGAATGCGTCTTGAAGGTTAGCAATGGATCAAGCGTTCAAGCTCAAGCCATCGGGACGTGTAGATTAGATTTAGGTATCTTTATTTTAGTTTTGAATAAAGTCCTTTATGTACCTTCTATTATTTGTAATATAATTCCAATATTAGATTGTGAAGGATATGAGACTTTCTCTACAAGTAGAAACTTTTATCTTAAGAAGAATAAAATTTTCGTTTTACTTGGTACATCGTCTAATGGACTTTATACAACTAAAGACACCAATATTCTGAATATACAACAATTAAACAAACGCAAAAAAGATGACAATATCTTGGCTTCTTAATGGCACGTACGTTTAGGCCACATTTCTAAAGATAGGATTGTTAAGTTAACTAATTTAGGATCATTCTATGATAATGAACTTAAAGAGTTAACTCATTGTGAATCATGTCTTAAAGGAAAGATGGCCAAAATTCCCTTTAATGGTAAAGTGGAACGTGCCACTAAAGTATTGGATTTAATCCATACTAATGTTTGTGGACCATTTAGTGTAAGTACGAGAAACAATCATCAGTATTTCATAACCTTCATAGACGACTTTAGTCGTTTTAGTTATGTGTACTTAATGAAGTATAAATCCGAAGCCTTTAAGAAATTCTTGGAATCTCAGAAGGAGGTTGAGAACCAAACTGGTCACAAGATTAAGACACTTCGATCTGATCGAGGTGGCGAGTATCTAAGTGATGAATTCCTTAGTCATCTCAGAGATAATGGAATTATCTCTCAGTGGACTCCTTCGGGAACTCCTCAATTAAATGGAGTTTCGGAGAGAAGGAACAGAATCCTACTTGATATGGTTCATTCTATGATGAGCTTTACTGAATTGCCACCTTTATTCTAGGGTTATGCCTTAGAATCAGCAGTTAAGATTCTGAATCTTGTTCCCTCCAAATCTGTACCCAAAACCCCATTTGAGATGTGATTTGGCAAAATCCTTAACTATTCTTACTTAAGAATTTGGGGTTGTCCTGCTTACGTGAAGAGGATAATGGGAGATAAGCTTGAAGCTAGATCAAGCTTATGCAACTTCGTAGGATATCCTAAAGAGTCAATAGGATATTATTTCTACGATCCTCTTGAACAAAAGGTCTTTGGGTCAAGAAATGCTACTTTTCTTGAGGACTCGTTCCTTAAAGAAAAGAAAGGCAAGATCGCAGAACTCGAAGAGGTTCGAGTCCAAGGTCCCACGCCAAGTTCGGAGAATAACATCCCTCAGCCAATCGTAGAGAGTGATACAAGCGAAAATCCTCCTCTAGTAAGACGTTCTGAACGCATTCCTAGACAACCAGAGAGATAGTATGGTTTTCTCCACTAAACATCTCAAATGGATAATGATCCATTAACTTATGGGGAGGCATTGTTAGATTTGGACACTGAACAGTGAAAAGAAGCAATGAAGTCTGAAATGGACTCCATGTACTCTAATCAAGTTTGGACCTTGATTGATCCACCTGATGGGATCAGGCACATAGGGTGCAAATGGATATATAAGCGCAAGCTTGGAGTAGATGGAAGCGTGGAAGCCTTTAAAACAAGATTAGTTGCTAAGGGTTTTACTCAAAGACCAGGTGTAGACTTTGATGAAACCTTCTCCCCAGTTACAATGCGAAAATCTATTCGGATCTAGCTTGCCATTGCTACATATTATGACTATGAGATATGGCAAATGGATGTGAAAACTGCCTTTCTCAATAGAGACATTGACAAAGACATTTAAATGGAGCAACCCATGAGTTTCACATTCAGTGGGAGCGAACAAAAGGTTTATAAGCTCCAACGTTCAATCTATGGATTGAAACAAGCATCTAGGAATTGGAACATTCAATTTGATGAATCAGTCAAATCATTTAGCTTTATTCAAAATTCGAATGAGTCCTGCGTGTACAAGAAAGAATTGGAAACCTCGGTTCAATTTCTGATACTTTATGTAGATGACATCCTTCTCATTGGGAATGCGAAAGATAACATGAAAGTAACGAAGTCTTGGTTAGCGAACCAATTTGTGATGAAGGATCTTGGTGATGCATCATACATTCTCGGTATAAAGATCTATCGGGATAGATCTAGGAGATTGTTAGGATTATCACAGTTGGTTTACATAGACAAAATACTAAAGAGGTTTAGTATGGAAGAATCCAAGAGTGGAAAACTTCCAATGGGCCCGGGAACAGTTGTTTCAAAAAAGCTGTGTCTCAAGACTGAACTTGAAAAGTCCAGGCTGTCCAAAATTTCTTATGCATCAGCTATAGGAAGCATGGAAGCATAATGTATGCTATGCTATGTACTCGACCGGATGTGGCTTATGCACTTAGCGTGACTAGCCGATTCCAATCTGACCCTGGTGAAGGTCACTAGACTGCTGTAAAGAACATCCTCAAGTACTTGCGAAGAACTAAGGATTTATTCTTGGTTTACGGAGCCCAGCAAGATCTTTTCATTAGAGGATATTGTGATGCAAGCTTTGGATCAGACATGGATGACTTTAAATCCATGTCAGGATACATATTCTGCCTGAACGGTAGAGCAGTGAGTTGGAAAAGTTCCAAGCAAGCGACCACTACAGATTCGACCACTGAGGCTGAATACTTAGCTGCAAACGATGCAGCTAAGGAAGGTGTTTGGGTAAGAAACTTCATCCACGAGCTGGGTGTAGTTCCTAGCATTAAAGACCCCGTTACAGTGTTTTGTGATAAAACCGGGGCGGTTGCTCAAGCAAGAGAACCAAGATCTCACAAAAGGACCAAGCACATTTTGAGGAAGTATCACTTAATCCGTGATATCGTCAACAGAGGAGATGTGCAAATTGAAAGGGTCACATCGACAGAGAACATGGCAGATCCACTAACTAAAGCCCTTAGTCAACAGGCTTTTGAAGGACATCTTCAGAAGATGGGTATTAGATTAGCACCTGAGTGGCTTTGACGGGCAAGTGGGAGATTTTAAGGAATAATGCCCTTAAAGGAGATGTCTGCTTTACTGTTTCCTTGTAAAATCACAAACATTCTTTGAATAATAAACGAGATGATTTTGTTCATAGGCAATCACTTCTTTATGTGCTTATTTATGTCTGTTTGGGTTGACTGTGTTTTGCATATATTAAACTCCCCTAATCCGATGAGGCCGTTAAGAACTTTGTCGTTATGGGAACGGCACATGAAACAAGTTCTTAACTTCCTAGGCGAGGATTAGAAACTTCTCCAAGTCAATGAGTCCGAAAGACAATGGGAGTGTCGACCTTGACTCAGCTGAGACTTGCTTATGTGATTATGTCCTTTTGAAGGATCACTCAGTTTCATGGAGTGATAAGTGCATACGTTGATGCATTCATAATACATAAGGGTGATTGTTGCAAGAATTTCAACACTGAGATGTCCCGCGTGAGAACATTCCTAAATGGGAAAGGAAGTTTCCTGAAACTTCCAAATTAGGATATATCTCACAGGTCAATGACGAGATTCATTAATCCTTAGACTTGAGATTCTGTAATGTCTCATATGAGCTAACTCTGTAATCTTTGATATAGGCTCAAAAGGGTGTCGACATACAGACACCTGAAACACGGCCTATGTTGGGATTACACAAGTGGCATATGTAGAATTACAAGAATCGATAAAGGACCTACAATTGTTAAGAACAAGAATGATCTCTTACTGATTGAGTTGTTCGTAGTCCATTAAACATTAAACTCTTGGCCAAGGTGGATAAAAGATCAAAACATCTAGAAAATGGGGTTTTCTAGGATTGAGATCGAAATGGATTTGAAACGAACTTAACTTTAAAGATCAAGAATATTTGGGCTCTGAGACTATTCTCATGCCTTAGTTCTTGATTGAGAGATGGAGTTGTAGGAGGATCGTATTTCAGTGATTGTCATTGACTGAAAGGTTCTTCGATTCATTTCGTTATTCGGCTAGGGGTCACACACCCATTGCTATATTACGGTAGTGTGATCTGTGAAGTGATTAATTAATTAGGGAATTAATTAATTGTTGTCACTGCTAATCGAATAATGAACCTAAAGGGTCACACACAAATGTCAGGACACGATGGTTATGGTAGGATGTTAATTTGATTAACGAAGGATCAAATTGTTGATCAAAATGGAGCAAGTAACACGTGGGCATTGCCACGTGTCAAAAACATGTGACTGCCCCGTGCACTACAAGAAAAATGACTTGTTACTACAAAATTTTTAACTACGATCATTTGATCGTAATAAAAGATAGTTATTTACTACAATTTACTGTACGTAGTAAATAATTAACGAATAGGACACTTATTTACTACGACACCACTATCGTAGTAAACAATATATCAAAACTACGTAGTTTTGATATTTTTTGCTATAAAATATAATTAAATTCTTAAATAGTGTCTTATAAAGATTTGACATTTTTTTTAATTCCCACTAATTATTTAATATAGTATCAAACCAAAATATATTACTTTTTGAAATTCTAAAATCATATTATATGTTTTTTTTAAGACTAAAAGTAATATTATATTTCAAATCTTAATAATTTCTTTTATTAATTAATCAAATATGTGTTGAATTTTCTATTTATCATTTGTTGAATATTGTAAACTTTTATTGAAAATTTTTTGTCTCCCCAAAGCTAACAGCGGGAAAGTGAAAAAAAATTTATCTCCAAAACTTTAATGTCCAAAGCTTGAAAATTTTTTCTCTCCCCAAAGCTAACAGCGGGAAAGTGAAAAAAATCCCACCAAAAACTTTAAGTCTTTTTTTGGAATAAGTGTTTATTCTTACAAGTTACAAGACATATTTTTTTTTCGCCAAACCCTTTCACCTTTTCGACCCTTTCACCAGGCTAATAAGAAACCCTTCAGCGCAGGTCTTCAACGGCGGGGGGTTTTCGACAGCGGAGGCCTACAACGGTGGAGCTCCCAACGAGAAGTTGGTTGTTGTTTGCCCGAAATTTGCTGCCCCTTTTCTGAAAACTCGCCTTCGCCTTGACCAGGATGATTCGTCGTCACGTCACCTAGGTATTACTTTGCCCCTTTCCCGATAATTCTTAAATTAGTGAATTTCTTGTGTACAAGAAATAATTGCTATGGCGATTTTGTTTCTGAACTTGATATCAATATGTTAATCAAAGGTTAATATGCATATTCGTAGAATTCCAGTACTCGCTAATATGTTTACTGATTCTCAGTGATAATGTGTTAAAGAATAAATTGATCTGAAAGGAAAAGAGAAATAACTCTTGCAAATGAGCAGCAAAATGCATTTTCTGACCTAGCTAATTAGCACATGCCTAATGATTATTTAAATTTAATCTTTTTCATATGGATTTAGTGGGGTGGGGGGAATGATAACATGTTTAACCTTTGGTTGATTTGGTTTTGTTTAATCTGCAAACATAGGTTTTTGCTCTATGTGGTTGACAAATAAATTTTAACTAAAGAAATGACAAGACTAACTTTAACTTTTTCTTGGTAGTTTTAATTATGATCTTTAAAAAATTTTCCTGCTAGTTTTAATTGATGATCTTAAGGTGCAATTAAATTCGTTTATCTGTAGTTGCTAACAATGGTTGACACATCTTTTATGTGGTATGAAGCCGAGTTTAATTTCCACACTGCTAACTTTTTCTTTAAAAGACTCTCGACTGTTGATCAGGAAGAATTAATCTTGATTTTGGTTTGGTCTCAAGAGGTTGACTAATGTAACATCTATTTTATTTACTGAAAATTGGGTACCTTGTATTACTTTGACATCCTGTATTTTGTGAAATATGCGGAATATTGTGAGGGACGCGATGCCATTGCCTATTCTCTGCATCTAATGGTTTCAGATCAAGTTTGCTTATGTGAGGGGCTAGTTTAAAGTAATTAGATGTTTTTATTTTGCTTTCTTTTATTCCTAAGAGGTTGATCCTGACATTTCATCATATCATTCATGGTCTTAGTCCTCATTTGCAGAAAAGGTTTTGGGATTTTTTTCAAAAAATCTATTACATGTCCTAAAAGTTGTCATCGTTATCTGTTCCAAAATGTGAATTTTATCAATTGAATCTTAGCTCATCATTTGTTACTATACATGCTGGGTATTGGGTTTTTAATTTTTTGTTTCAATTGAGTAGAGTACATTGCAAACTTTTTGTGTTATATATAAGATGAGATGCAGGGTGGCACGTTTAGATTCTTTGTCATTTTACCTTCTCATGAAGTTTCAGCTCATCATTCTCGTGGTCCCATCTTTATCTATTAACTTTTGATCAACATATTGATATGATGTACTGGATTTTACTAATATGTTGTTGTCATCATATTGATATCAAGTTCATTGCATAGTTACAAAACTACTAAGCTACTATAATATTATTAGTTTGCATAGTTTAAACCTACCTCCTAGTCTTATTTGATTCCATTTGTCAGTAATTAATGGCTCACAATATTTTGCCTAGTTTATTAGTAAAAACAACATAATTTCGACCAACGGGTAAACTTAGTTAAATTGATTTGTTATACAAGAAACTGATTGCACTTATAAAAGGGGTCGGGGTCATTTTTTTAATGTAATAAGTTAACAAGAAGCTCTCTATTTCTCATATTGTCCCTCCCTCCCAGCTGAAAACGACAACGAATAATTCTAGACTTATTATAATTTTTGTTTCGGATAATGCATTTTTAAAGATTAATATATGGTTCAGGTGAGTTTGAATAAATTCAACGAAATTATAATGGTGACTTAATGTCTATAAAGATAGACACATATGTACATATACAATGGAAGAGAAATGAAATGGGTTGGCTTGAATAATAGATCATGAGTAATTCATTTAAATGAAATGGCCTGACCTGACTATCTTTTTTACAGGCTTCTTTGAAGACAGAAAAGGAGAGAAAAACCCTCATTCAGAACGTGCTAAACCCCAAGAACCAACCAGTAGCTGGGTTCATTTGACATAAAGATCTTTATTGGCAATTTTAGATAAACACTTGAGCAGATAAAGTAAGTTTTTCATATTTGAAGAGAATGATAAGTTTTTATATTTGTAGTTAATTATCACTTTACAAATATAGAGATTTAAAGATGGATAAAAGTTGGGTTCATTGATCGAATAGACCATCTGAAGAGTATGTCCATGTTGTTGAGAAAATCTTGGAATTAGCATTTTTGTGTAAATAGGAGGGTTAAATCTGTATTCTTAAATTCTGTAAATTTAAAATCTGTATTCTAAAATTCTTGTGAATTGTGTGCAGGTATGATCAAAGCAAGAAAAAGACAATATGATCCTGCTTTTGATCAATTGACCGAATTGAAAAAGAATGGTAATACATTAGTCTTATTTTAATAATGATTAGTTGAGTCTTATTTTTTGTATATTTGTTAAAATAGGAACGAAAAAGGTGCAACATCTACAAGCACAAACTCAAGTACCTCTTATACAAAGACGAAAGAACTTGAGTCAAAATCAGCTACAAACACAAACTCAAGTACCTTCGCACAGAGGTATGATATTGATAAGTGAATTTACTTTTATACCTGGTATAAAGATCAAAAAAGTTATTTAATTAATATGGTCAGCTCATAGAGGTTTTTATCTGCTACTTTCTTTAACAACCTATGTAATTATACAGTACATGTTGATGGTATATATATGTTGTATCTCTGGATACCTATATTTTTCTTCCCAACTTTTGGCATGCTTTGAAACTATGCAAGCATACACTCTTTTTATATGTGGAAGCATATTTTTCTTCTACTCAAGAAATGGAAATTTGTTGATGTTGTCTTGATAGTGTATATTGTCTTCCAAGAAACATGTTCATGAGGTTATAATATTACACTCAAGATGGCTTAAAGTAAAGGTTAAGTTGCAGCCTATTAAATCTGATATAGGAGTTGCAAGTTCGAATTGTTGTATTTAGTGTTTCTAGCCAAACTAATGCAGTGCACTTGTTTCTGGATATTGAATTTTGACCTCTTTTCTGATCTTATCCAAAGGGAATTGGCACATCCATTTAGTAGATGCTTTAACGGAGATTAGCCAAGCCTTTGAGCCAATTATTTAGTCACTAAAATATACATGCCAATTGAGAATACAAAATAAAGTCTGTCAGTAATCTGTATAGTTTTACTCCAATGAATTATTTCAAGATCTTTGTATATAAGTAATCTGTACTCTGAAGTGAATTATTTCAAGATCTTTGTATGTAAGTAATCTGTACTCTGCAGTGAATTATTTCAAGATCTTTTATAGTTTTAAGAAATCTTCATTTCATATATTAATATTAATTTTTTTTATAGGTACAAGACAAACACAAGTGCTTCAAAATGTGGATAAAACAAGACCTCTTCCACAAATACAGGAGAACCTAAGTCAAAGTCAGCTGCAAACACAAAGGCAAGAGAGCCTCAATGACCAATTAGAGGCTCAAACAACCCCATGTAACGGTATCACCTTCTGTATGTTGTAAATCTTCTAGATAGTATCTCCTGATAATGGAATATCTCCTGATAATATCACCCTTTATGTTGGACAGCACAAAATACTAGGAACTCGAGTGTTAAAATGGGGCGCGGAGCGGCTAGGTTTCCTAAAGAGTGGAATACAGTAAATAAACTTCAAGTTTCTCTGAATCCCAAAGGGAGTGTATCAGGACCTGATTATCACAAGTATGCTATTGCATTAGGTTGTTTAGCTCGTATTGGAGCTAAATTACCTTTGAATAGTATGACTTTCAGTGCTATCCCACAATATCAAAGGGATATGGTTGGGATGAGGTGCAGGTAATTAGTTAACTATATAATTGGGTACTAGTTAGTTATATATCAACTTTTTAAAGTATTAGTTTGTTAAATATTTCAGGAGAACACTTACCTTTCTCTCGAAGCAAAGGGTGTGGTAATGTTCACAATATCAGATATTTGGAGGAATTGGAAGAGTAGTATTAAAAAGAATTTCTTTACACCATACAAAGATGACTACGAGTTCCTCTTGCAACAACCAATTGATGATAGGATTCAAATGAATCAATTGTTGGAGTTGGTCAATTAATGGAAGATCCCTAAAGTGCAGGTCATTAATTAGATAAAAACTAATTATATGTTTCCCATTTTTATGCAAACAAAAATGAGATTATTGGAGTTGATTTAAGATAACTGATAGGATGTTGCAAAACAAAATGCCACAAATGTTTCAAAGAAGGAATGCTTGCATAGGACCGGACGAACACCTTTTTCTACATTAGAGGATGAGGTATAAGATAAAAAATGACCTTTTAAACCTAGTTAACTAATATAATATCTTTTATTGAATCTATTTTTGCATTACATTGTATTCTAGATGTTGGCAAAAGGCGTTACTGATGTTACAAGCCTGGATGTGTGGATGGAGTCGAGATCTCGTGGAAAAGGGATAGAGGATGACAATACAACATCAGATTTACATATAAGTGAGAGGTACATTTTAGAATTTAACAAAATAAATACAAATAGATGATATCAAAATTTCTTGTACATTTTATAGGGTCAATTTACTCAAGTGCTTTTGAATTTCTAAAATTTAAAATAAAATATTTCTTAGAATCCTCATTTACAAAGTTAGTACTTTATTTCTTATTGCAGCTTTCGGAGGCATAAAACAAGTTATCTTTTAGCAGATTTCTAAGTAAGTATGAATGAATGCTTTGTAGTTTCTGTTTCATTGTATATTTTAATTGGCAGATTTCTAAGTATAAATGAATGCTTTGTAGTTTGTATGTGGTTTTTATTGAAAAAAGATTATTTTTGTTGAAAAGAGTGATCTGTCTTGCTTATATTCTTTTTTTCTTTTGAATCTGCGTTTTTGCTTTCTAAGAGGTGAAGTCACAGCTGCATTATCTACATCAACGTTTGCCAGGTAAATTTCCCAAAGATATATTTTTGTTTCAGTTATGTTGTTTTGTTGCATATAATTCTGAAATCAACCTCTAACTTAAAATGTTGACAGCTTACCTATTTGGCTTTGTGTGAAAATAATCAAAGCAATGACTTTCTGAGATTGAATATACATGACAATGATGAATATGATAAGTATTTCATATTGATCCTCTATATATACATTTATATGTTTGGAGCTTTCTGCAGAGGGGATAAAGGGCATGTATGCACCCTTTCCATATGTTACCATCTCTTAGGCAATGGTCAAGACATGAATTGGGTCTTCCATATTGTTTGGAACCACTGTTTTTCCCTTTTTTAACACAACATAATTCTTTAATTGAATTCTTATCTGAAAGGTAGTTTTCTATTTCTTGTTACAGGTTTTGGATGCATAGATTAAGCTATCTTTTGGTGGATTTCTATATAAGATCAATATAGTACATTTTTGTCGATAAACAATAGTTTCATTTTGTTAATCATCTTGTATATTATGGGAAAGAACAGAACGTCTTTTGAATTCTTATTAACTTGTAAGTATTTGTCTTTTTGGTAGTACATTGTTATGTAAGTGATGTTATTTAAAATTATTGCTTCGATTATATAAATTTGATGTCTTATTGAATTATATTTTGGTTTGGATGATGATATTTATTAATGCATTTCAGGAAAATATAAAAAAAATACAATTTAATAAAAATTATACAAAAATTATCATAATTAATTCTGTTTTTTACTACAAAATATAGATCGTAGTGAATACTATCTTTTAAACTTGAAATGTTTTCGCTACAAGGTTTTAATCGTAGCTAATATAAATTTTTTAATACGACAAGCATATTCGTAGTAAAAACTAGATGTATTTGTCTCATATTTGCTAGGAAATATTGTCCGTAGTAAAAGCTAATATTTTCGTAGCAAAAAGTTTTTGCTACGATCATTTGATCGTACTATAATATTTGTTACGGCCACATCAACTACGATTACAAATTCGTAGTAAATGCGTAGCAAAAGGGTTTTTACTACGAATTTTGGGCCTTTGACTACGATCATTTGTCCGTAGTAAAAAGAAGCTTTTCTTGTAGTGGTGTCATGCACACGTGGCACGTACATGGTTTCATTTGTGTAATTATATTGCACGTGAATTATTTTCTAGAATTAATTAATTAATTTTAGTCTTTTAATTAATTATTAAGACTATTCTCAAATAAACTTAACCCAATAAATAATTAATTGGGAATTAATTTATTTATTAAATATTGACTTTTAACTTTAAGAAAGTTGAAAAGTCCAACTTCATATTGTAGGAGAGAGAAGATTATTCTTGCAAGACTTGGAGAACAAGTTGGGAACTTATTCTTGCAAGACTTGGAGAACAAGTTGGGAACTTATTCTTCCAATTAAATTAAATAATTAATTAGTTAATTAGTGAGCAAGAAAACAATCCAATTGGTTCTTGGAAACCCTAGGGGTTCGAACCAACCTAGTATTTATACTAGGGATGGTGTTTGTCTTATGCTTTAGACCAACACTGACGAAGTGTTAAGTTTTTGAGAAAAAACCAAAGGAAAATTTTCAAAGCAAAATTATCCTAGCCTTAACACAAGCCATAAAACTAGCATTCTCACTCGCTTGATCGTGTTCTAGGTTTGGTGTGGATACGCTTTGGATGATTTCTACCTTGGGATCGAAGGCCGTTCGAGGGACTTTCCTCTTGAAGGGTGTTTGTTAGGCGGTAACAACATCACAAGAAAGCTTCAATTAAAGTGAGTTTCTTGTTATTCCTAATGTTACAGTACGAAAATTGCAATACAACGGTTAAACTTTTGGAAAATTTTTAAACTTCCGCTGCTCAACTCTTTCGTGTTTTCCAACATATCTCGGTCAACCTAGGCGGAAGATCCAACCTATATGCCACTTCTCCAACCCATTCCAAGATCTCAAACGGTCTAAGATATCGTGGATTCAGCTTTCCACGAGAGAAGCCCTTCCTAGGAGATGCTTTCAAGAAAACGCGATCTCCAACTTCGAACTCGAGGGGCCTCCTCCTCTCATCTGCATAACTCTTCTGACGGTCCTGAGCTACCTTTATTCTTTGTTGAATCAGTTTAACTTTGGCAATGGTTTTCTCAATCTTTTCCGGAGGCCTTGCTCATTCGAGCTTATCCTCTTCTGTCCAATGCCACTCCTCAATATCCCAATAGAGAGGTGACCTACACATTCTTCCATAAAGTGCCTTATAAGGAGCCATGTCTATCGAAGCCTGATAATTATTGTTGTAGGCGAACTTAACCAGAGCTAAATGCTTATCCCACTTATCCTTGAAATCCAACGCACAAGCTCTCAACATATCCTCAAAGTACTTAATCAACCTCTCTGATTGTCCATGTGTTTGAGGATGCGAACCGATACTAAACTTGAGTCTTGTACCCAAACACTTCTGAAGATCCTGCCAGAACTTAGCTGTAAACCGCAGATCACGATCTGAAACAATGCTAGCTAGAACTCCATGCAATCTCACATTCTCATTGTAATACAAATTTGCTAGTTTAGGCACCTTATCACTCATCCGAACCTTGAGAAAATGGGCGGACTTGGTGAATCGATCAATCACAACCCATATCCCATCATAACCTCTCCTAGACCTTGGCAAGCCGGACACAAAGTCCATTGTCACTTGCTCCCACTTCTATTCGGGAATCGGAAGTGGTTGGAGACTTTCTCCTGATTTTTGGTGTTCTGCTTTCACCATCTGACATGTTAGATATCGCTGCACGAAGTTCGCGACATCCCTCTTCATGCCACACCACCAATATAATTCCTTCAAATCTCGGTACATCTTAGTACCACCGGGGTGAATCGAATAACCCAAGCGATGCGTCTCCTCAAGTATTACCCTCTTGAGCTGGTTAGGCACACACACTCTCGTCTTGAACCTGAACAGACCCGAATCATCAAACCCAAACTTAGTCTCTTGATCGACCCTCGATCGTGCTACCAATCTCTGAATCTCTGCATCCGTAGACTGAGCATCAATCACCCTCAGTTTTAAGTGAGGCTGAACTGTGATGTTAGCTAAACGAGCCACTGAAACTACAACCTCTGAACCCTGTCCTGAAGACTCTGCCAACAAACCCGAAACACTCGTTTTCCTACTCAAAGCATCAACAACTACATTTATCTTACCGGGGTGGTACTGGATCGTGCAATCATAGTCCTCCAGAAACTCCACCCAACGCCTCTGTCTATTGTTAAGTTCCTTCTGAATAAAGACATACTTGAGGCTCTTATGGTCGGTGAACACCTCAAAAGTAGCACCGTAGAGATAGTGGCGCCACTTAGCCAAAGCAAACACCACTGCTGCAAGCTTGAGATCATGAGTGGGGTAGTTCTTCTCATGTTCTTCAACTTCCTCGAGGTATAGGCCAGAACTCGACCATTCTGCATCAACACACATCCAAGACCTTCCTTAGATGCATCCGTATAGACCAAATAGCCCTCAATACCCTCGGGTAGGGTAAGAACTGGTGTCGTAGTCAATCTCTCTTTCAAAGTCTGAAAACTCTTCTCGTACCTTTCATCCCACTCATAACTTACCTTCTTTTGTGTCAACCGAGTCAATGGGACTGCAATCTTGGAGAAATCCTTCACAAATATCCTATAATAACCTGCTAACCCAAGGAAACTTCTCACCTCGGAGGTATTTCTCGGCCTCTCCCACTGTGACACAGTCTCAATCTTGGATAGATCAACTTCAATTCCATTGCCTGAAATGATGTGGCCTAGGAATGTGACTTTGTCGATCCAAAACTCGTACTTGCTAAATTTGGCGTAAAGCTTGTGCTCTCTCAAAGTCTCCAAGACAATTCGAAGATGCTGTGCATGCTTCTCAGTGGACCTCGAATACACCAAATTGTCGTCCATAAAGATCAGTACGAACTTGTCAAGAAACGATCTAAACACTCGGTGCGTCATGTCCATGAACACAGCAGGGGCGTTAGTCAACCTGAACGGCATAACCACGAACTCGTAATGCTCATACCGAGTGTTAAACCCAGCCTTCGGGAAATCCTCCTCCCTGATCCGTAACTGACAGTAACCCTGTCTCAAATCCAACTTAGAGTACACCTGTGAACCCTGTAAGTGATCAAACAACTCCTCAATAGAAGACAACGGACACTTGTTCTTCACTGTCATCCTATTCAGCTCACGGTAGTTTATGCACATCCGTAACCTTCCGTCTTTCTTCTTCACAAACAGAACGGGAGCACCCCACTGAGAAGTGCTCGGACGGATATAACCACACCCTAAAAGCTCATCAAGTTGTGACTTCAGTTCCTCCAACTCAGCGGGTGCCATTCTGTAGGGCGTCTTCGAAAATGGCTCAGCTCCGGGATAGAGGTCCACTACAAACTCGATGTCCCTATAGGGTGGTAAGGACCCCAAACTCTTAGGGAACACCTCGAGAAAGTCTCGTACGACCTCAGTCTCCTCAAGTTTGGCCTGATCCTTCAATTTATTAAGAATGAAAGCTACAAAACCTGTTGTAACGTCTGGAACGAGCTTACTTGCCTCAACAAAGGACACAAACGGACTAGACTGCAACCTTTCGCCCGTAAACACAACTGTACCCAACGAAACCCTTTTCTCACGACAATCCATCACGGCTCAGTGTCTGTAAAGCTAATCCATCCCAAGAATCGTTCCTGGAGACTTTGCAAGGCGAGCGTCTCCCTCGACCGTGGAATGCGTGCAACCTCAGAAGGTTCTATGTGTAATTGCAAACATTGTAAAACCCTCGCTCGAGGTACTGTGTATTTTCTTTTGACAGAAATACAAATTACGTACGTCAGTATGCATTTCTCATACAAGCTTTATTTTAATTATTATTTTGTGATGATCTACTTTGCCTGTTAGAAATAGTGCCCTAGAAAGCCGATTGTATATCCGCTTTATGCTTTTCCTTATTATAATCACAGACAATCTTTGAATGAAATAACGAATTGAGGCAACACTTCTTTATATGCTCTTGTTTGGTATGTGTTTACTTTAGTTGTGCATGTATAAGAACTCCCCTAATCCTGATGACTTTAGGACTCTACCATTTAGGTGAAATGGTTCATGGAACGAGCCCTATATCACATAAGTCATGATTAGTAAAATACTCCAAGCCGATGAGTCCTACCGACAGTGGGAGTGTCAACCTGACTCCTCTAAGGCTTGCTTGTGGGATCACGCCCTTAAGAAGGACCACCTTGTTTCATGGAGGTGCAAAGTGTATAGTTGATACGTGCGTGATACATGAGGGTGCTTACTTTAATAAGTAAGTTCACTGAGGTGCCCCATGTGAGAACATTCCTAAATAGGAAAGAAAGTTTCTATTTCAGGAAATGGAAACTTCCAGATTAGGAAATATCTTACGAGTCATTGATGTGATTAATTGATCCTTAAGACTTGAGGTTCCTTGTCACTTTATGAGTTAACTCTGTAGTCTTAGGTATAAGCTTTAAAGGGTGTCGCCTTAGACAACTGATTCAAGGCTTATGCTGGGGCTGCACAAGTGATTCATGAAAGTGAATGAGAATCAAGAAAGGACCTACAATTGCATTTGCAAGGTGATCTCTTATTGTGTAAGTTATTCATATGCCATATGGAGTCCTTGGCCAAGGTAGTAGATCAAGACATCAAGAAAAGGGTTTCTTGGATTGAGATCAAATGGATATGAAATGCACTTAGCTTTAAGACCGGATTATTAGGGTTCTGATTATTCCCTTGCCCTAGATCTTGGTTGAGAGATAGTAAGTAGGAGGATTGTATCTCACATGAATCAATGACTTAAAGGTTCTGTCGAATCCGAACATTCCAATTCAGCTAGGGGTTAAACACCTGTTGCTAGACTATGGTCGTTTAATCTGTGGACTGATTAATTAATTAGTGAATTAATTAATTAGGGTCACTGCTAATTGAATTGAGAACCTAGAGGGTCACACACAACAACTTGGTTACATGAGTTGAGGCTTGAAAATGATTAAACGAGTTAATCGGGCCTAGAGGGTTCCACACGTGTGAAATCACACGTGTGGGTCACGTGACTGGACACGTGTCATTATGACACGTGTGCCACACGTGACTATTTAATTGGATATTAAATAATTAAGTTGTTAATTATTTAATAGACTTTGGTTTAAGTTTGAATTAAAAAGAAAGTCTTATTTTGGAGAAAATAATCTAGTTAATTAATTGGGAATTAATTAATTAGATAAAATAAGTTATTTATTTTAAATAAATAAAGTATAAAATTATCCAAAAATAGTTTGGATATTTTAGCTCTCTTAAAAGTTGATTTGAATTTAAATTCAAAGTCAAAGTCAAAATTACTTGATGATCAAGTAATAGGAGAGATGAACCAAATTCTTAGTCCATAAGGACTAGGAATTTCGGCCACTTCCCTCACCTATATATAGGGGAGCTCGAGCTCCCCTTAGAGCTAATTTGGTAATTCTTTTGGTTCATGTGTTGAACACCATCTTTTCTCCAAGATAAACGAAACCCTAGGTTAAGCCTAAACACTAACTAGAGAATTAGCATCCTTACTAGTTAGATTGTGATCAAGTTGGTGGACTATCTCTAGAGAGCTTCAAGTTAGAAGTTTGAATATTCGAGCTTTACCAAGGAGAGGGGATCACGCCGCGAGAAGAGCATTCTTGGGTGGCTTGAAACACTTCAAGAAAGAATAAAAGAAAAGTAAGTTTCTTAACTCTACGAATTTGGATACACGATTGCGAGTCCAAGGTCCTTTTGTTGGGAAAAATTTTTAAATTCCGCTGCTTTCTGATTCGTTTTTTCCAACATTGCCAACTCAGTGTCGAGGGTACTCTACGTCGAACGGCTTAGTGTTACCCATGCGGATCCCTCTTAAAAAGAGCGAATCCCATCGAGACACTGTTATAACTGTTAAGGCCAACTAGACTCATCGCTCTAGTTAGCGCTCGCGGTCCTTGAACGGATCCCACCTCTGACGTACGCACACAGTAAATAAACACCTAGCAAATCCCTTTGCTGATTTCTAAGTCCAAGTTTAAATTATTAGCTACGCTCAACATCCCTTAAATATGGATCCCTCTCCTGATGTACGCTCGTAGCGATTAAACACTTAGCAAATCCCTTTGTTGATTTCTAAGTTCCAAATTGTACTACCGCTACACTCGTTATTATTCAACACTTAGACTAATTCTTATCAAGAGCAAACACTTAGCAAATCCCCTTGTGGATTTTTGAGTTCGAGTTTGAGCCTTATGCTGAATATAGCCAGGGTACTCCTCATATAACGCACCCTCGCGCCCATACATTCACATATCACTAAAATCCAAGCATCAAAAGGAAATCAACAAACTACATTCAAAGCATCACAACACAAAAAGGTGAAAACGAAATTTCAATTACTGCAAGGGTGAGAGTTACAATACTTCAAAGTTAAATTTGCAAGTACTCAGGAAAAGGAAAGGAAGTCAGAAAGAAGGGAGTCTGTTACAAAAGCTTAACACATCACTGAGGCAGGAAGGAGGCTTCATGAGGGCTGATTCTCGGGCTCTGGAGGGGCTGTTGATATGGGAACAAGCACTAGCACGTGAGGATCCATAGGATGAGCATCACCTTGGCTCCCTTCAACTGGAGCATCTCCACTGGCACTCCTGTCCCCTAACATGGGCTCGGGATCTATAGGGTTGGCCTCCATGAACTCATCTTGGAGCATAACGATCAGATCATTATACTCAGGCTCCGTTAAGTCTTCAGTGGGGTCCCCTTCTCCAACGATCGGCTCCAAGTTCTCATCCAGATCCATGCGCATGCGATCTTCTTTGTGGGTGCTGGGAGGCTCCATCCCCAACTTGATCAGTTGGCCCACGGACTTCCAGAAGAAGCGTTTGGCGTTGGCAAAACAGTGGAGATTGGCAGTAAAGCCAAATGCCTTTGAGCGCACGAATTTGACGACTGCATCCCAAGCGACCCTCGTTTCTAGGTCTGCAACCTGCCCTTGTAGATCAGCAAGTTCCTTCCTTACTGATTCCAACTGTTGATCGCGCTCAATCAACTTCTGAGTGAGGCCCTCACTGTCGTCCCTCAGTTTATTCCGCTCCTCCTTTAATTTCTTGTGCCGATCGTCCAGCCTCCGCCAGGCCTCTTCTTGGTCCTCGAGCGCCTTCTTCACCTTATCGTCCTCCATCTTAAGAGACGAGAGCTCAGCGGAGACCATATCATAATCCTCTTGCAACCGGCCAGGGTCGGAGATGCGAAGCAGCTTCTTATACTTGGCCTTACGCTCAGAGAACGTCTCCGAGCGTCGCTGCAGGTTCTTCAGCCTGGGAATCACCTCCTAAACCAGCAAATAAATTCTGTTAAGTATAAAGTTAACCCAAGGAAAACTAAATCTCATTGAGGGAACTTAAACACTCACCCTCATGAGGGCTTGGCAAGCGCCATCCACGACTTGAGCGGCGTCCTGCTCATTCAGCTTCTGGTGGTCCCCGGAGCACTGGAGCTCATGAATAATATCCGTAACCAGATTACGGGAGGATGAGCTTCACCTCAAAAGCACGGGACCGTCTTCAGCCAAGCGCCTATAATACACATCTCCGCCACACTCGAACTTCTAGAAACTTTTATCCTTGGAGGATGAAGTGTCACCATCTTCCCCTCGTTCTCCGACGACCACATCTTTCCCCTTGCCGGAGATGGGGATAGAGTCCGCCATCCTCTTTCTCTTCCTCGAGCGTTGGGCTCTCTCCTCATCAAGGTCCCTGAGTATCACCCCCGAGCGGTTGTTGCGAGAGACATCAGGACCCAGCTGAACAGGCCCTACTGTGGGCGTAGGAGCAAGGGCACCCGGGAGAGTAGTACCAGGAGCATTCCCGCTCATCAGGTCCACAATCTGACCATCATCGCGGCCATCTCCTCGGCTGCCTTCACTCCTAATGGACCCTCGATCGGCGCTACGGCCCCCTCGCGGAACCGTCTGTTGCTGTGGCTGCTGTTGCCGCTGGGGCTGGTTATTGCCCGCCCTGCGAGAACACATCAGGGCCGCAATGCTCTCAGTGCTTGCTCCTGCCATTAGGATGTCTACGTCTGCATGTAAGGAACAAACGAGCGTCAGATGATCATATCCAGTATACTTATACAATGCAGCAAAACTTAAAGTGTTTGCAAAGTTAGCTCGTAGAATCTAACCGTCTCGGTCCATTGTTCGAGCGGGAGGGTTGACTATCATGTCTGGAGGAATCAGAAGCCCATAGCGAAACAATACTTCCTCATTGCGCATCAAGTCCTTGGCTTTGATCAGCCATTTTTCATTCTTCATCACGAGGCCTAGCCCCTTTGCCCATTGCTCAAAGAGTTTATCCCCAGATCTGTGCCTCACAATGGGCCCTTTTCCGTGTATCACCCACTCTCGGGGAACTCTAAACACTCCAGCAGGCGCCCCCACGAAGAAGAACTCCTTCTTCCAGTTCTCTCCGTATGATGTTAAAGGTGAATCGATCATCTTTAAACCGGACTTGGCTTGAGCGTAGTAAAATCCATCCCTCGGAGACGAGCGGGGAGAGCGGGTTACCTGGATCAAGCTATTGAAATTGTGGAACGAGGGCTCGTGACCAATAGCCCTCATCAATATTACAAAAGTATTTAACAGGGCTATTCCATTAGGCAGAATCTGGGAAGGGCATAAATTCAAGGAGTTCAGCAGATTGACGATCAGGACCGGAATCAAAAACCTCAAACCCCCTGCAAGCATGGCGTCCCTGTAGATGGTCATCATTCCCGGAGGTGGATGATTGGCTCGTTCACGATCGGCAGGGAGGCGGGTAGTATAGACATCATCCCAACATACCTGAGTGTTCAAGAATGCCAGTTCCACGAGCGTCATGGTACCCTCAATTTCGTCGGGAGTTTTATCTGTCTGATGGGGGTTGGACTTCCTCACTTGAGTCACTGGTTCCTTACCCCTTCGATGGCGTTTTTAGGGAGGCTCTTCCCCTGCTTGACGCTCGAAAACCCCCGCTTCCTCTTGAGGGGCAACGATAGCCACCGTAACTTGGTGGTTGTGAGGCCTAACGGCACTATTCAATACCGGAAAAACCCTCTCCCCCTGATTTTGCATCCGCAGTGACATATCCATTTCCTCAAAAAGTCCAGTCACTCCCTCAGGATCACGCTCGTTCATCCCTTGAACGGCAGCATCCAGTTCTTCATCCTCAGCCTCTTCTGGGATCTCCCCTATCGGAATAGCGTAGGGTATATTACTTTGGAGAGGAGAGCTTACAGGGGGCATCTCTTCAATCTCTCTCGCTATCTGGTTCACAACCTCATCCGCCATGGCTATCCCTGATCTTGGAAGATGAAGGTTTCACAGGAGGACTCTACAGAGGGAAGGAGAATTTTTATATGGTAAACTCTCGCTCAGAAGGCTTCCTCACGCAGAGCAGTGGTTAACACAACCTAAATCTAGGGTTAGTTCAAAGAAAAGAAAATTCACAATGATTTACTTAAGTTGGAGAAGAGAGTTCGCCAGAGAACTTACCGAAAATCGCGGGGAGTTGCAGAAGGAGATGTTGCAAATTTGCTTTGGAGAATTATGAATGCGTAAAAAGAGTAAATAGGGTTTACAAATCCCTTTTTGTAGGAGGGAGTTACAGCCATTACAACCATGATTGGGGCATTTAATTCAAATGCAATCATTCTCGCCTAGAAAACTCCCTACTTTTGGTAACCGTCACACGGTTACCCATGTTCAAGCGTCGTTTCCTTAAAACGCTCACCCACTTCTCCACTCAGCATTTATTGCATGCCCACTTGAACCTCAGAACTGATAGGACAGCCTTTAATGCCCTGTCAGGGGATGTCCGTTATGGAATACAGATCGTCGCTTCCCTCCAAGAGCTTGACCCTCGAATATTCAAAGTTAAGGCTCGGATTTCAAAATTCTACAGTACACTCAAGTCTAACTACAGAATTTGAGTGGTAAAATGATGGGCCCAAATCATGCTCGGATCATCACCAAACACGTGTCGAGATCTGGACGGCTCAGCCAGATCAATCTGGAACACTTGGGCTTTGACGCTCGAGAAGATGGGCTCGCAATAGGGGATCCAGCCCATCTGCCTACAGCCTTATCACCTAAGGCCCACCTACCGGAGTGCATCATTTGAGTGTGGGAATCCCCCTCCCAGTTTCGTCTGACGCTCACAATATTGCCTCGTAGGGACAATCACAACTCAAAACTCGCGTCGTAGACACAGGACACTCCCTTGCTTGTTCCACGCTCGAGACCATCCTGATGCTCGCGTCCCTCGCAGCGCTCACGTGATCATCAAAACATACCTCATCCGCCAGGGTCCACCCCAGCAGACCTCAGGGCCCTCTCGAGGGTACGAGCGACCTCATGGCTGAAGCTTCACCCGAGCGTCCCAACACTCGAATAAGCCAATCTAGGGAATCCTCTCCCTCGAGCGTCCCGACGCTCAGGTCACCTCTCCCCTTAGACGTACCTTCAAGAGTCCTTACGTCGGCGCACCCCTCTCGGGGTAACCCAGCGCTCATACGGTTGTTGTACAACTGCCTCTGACACACACAGGTAGTGCGCACACCAACCCCTGACATCCACTACCACCCGTACATGGGTATATTTCAGGCAGTCACTTTCACACCATCACACGTCACCACGTGTCTAGGGCAACACAGGGTTTGGGACCACTTGATCAGATTACCCAAAATACCCCTGCCCTTAACGTATAAATAGGGGAATTTTACACACACTTTCCCTAAGTCATGCTTCCGGCATAAGATACACACTCACTGCATATTGAACTGGACATTTTATTCTTTCCTCTGCATCTTCGTCTTCCCCAAGCTCATTACATTTCATCATCTCTGGTGTTATCCTAGCTGGAAGAACCCACGCATCATTGGAAACCCAGTTCCTGAGGCTCAACGCTTGTGATGGTCTTCCCTCTCACAAACAAATCTTTAAAGGGTTGGTGATTTAGTATATTTACAGTATTTACACCATCAAATTTATATCCATATCAAGATTTAAATAGATCGAAGTACTTACGATAAGTAATATACGAAAATCATGGAATTTCGAACCGAACGAAACTGAAGAATTTAACTTTTGAATGTTTCATGAGAAACTCTCTATTTATATAGAGGTAGTGGTTCATAATTTTTTAAATAGGGGAATTGAAAAAGCGTGAGGGATGGGGCATACTAAGTCTACTAAGCATGCACGCTCCGAGTCCAGAATAGATAGACCAAGATATATATTTTTTAATTTCTTTTGCTTTAATTTTTTTGTTTTTATGATTTTTGTAGTATAGTTAAGTTATATTTTCACATTATTTTGCAACCAGCTATTGGGGTTTATGTTTTTCTTTTTATTATTTGCTTAGTTTTTGTTTCTTCCTTAATTTTCCACAAGATTGCATCATAAGAGTTTGAATTCTTATAAATTGGTATTTGAAATTTTCCAGGCTTCCATATTCTCTTTCACATTCGACCAATAATCACATAAATATAGATTTATGTTTTGTAACTGTAATAAGGCACATTATTATTTTTTAGGGAAAAAATTTTCTTATCGTTCGAACTCGGTACCTTTTTGCAATTTACCATTTCAAAAAACTTTCGTTATGAACCGCCACTCAATGTTTGTATTTGTAACAAACAATCATCTGAACTTTTTTTTTTGTTGGTTTTGACTAAAAAACATGGCTCATGGCATGTTTATTAAACATACATGTCAGTTGTATTTCTACCTAAACTACCAAAGAAGTTTAGATGACGATATGTCTTAAATGTAAAGATCAAATGGCGGTTTGCAATGAAAGTTTGTCGAGATGATAAATTATAAAAAGAGACAAAGTTCAGACAGGAGAAAAAAAAAAATCTCTACTTTTATGATATTTTGGAGTTTATATGAGTGCTTATATTTATTAATATTTTATTTGTTATTGAAATTTATGATTTCCTTTTTCAAATTTAACTCTATTTTATTTTTCATAAGTTTGCGTATACAATATTCTTGATCTATATTTTGTTTTCATAGTTTAGGTTGTGCTTCTTTTACTTTCTACATTTTTTTGGTATGTTACATATAAAGTTTTCAAATTATCGAATTGATATTTTTGAATTTCTAATAATTTGAACTTTTTTTGTATAGATAATCAACTTCACTATAAAGTTATATATTTGGTTAATCTTCAATCATTTTGTATTGAGTAGGCCTATATATTTTTGTATTGTTTGTGTACACCTTTTTAGGAAAGTGTGAATATATTATAACGAGTGATATGAACATTTACTTGTTTTTTCAATTATTTTTTTTATTAATTATAGATGGTATAATACTCATAAATATATATAATTGTAAATTTAATATGCAGTAAATGCTTTTAGTTATCTTTTATATTTTTCTTTGTTGATTCCCATATAAATTATAATTTTCATTATTTTTACCGGTAATAATAATTTCTAATTTTTTCAGTCACTGGATTATATATAATACAATTATAATATAACTTCTTTATAATTACAATATTATAATAGTCTTTATAAGTACGATTATAAGAAACAAATGTTTGATACTAGTCTACTTTTGTATTCTTCGAAATAGTTTACTTCAAAGTATTAGGCTGGGTTGGGTTAAATACCCATGTGTTTCCAACGTTTACTTCACATGGGAGTAGGCCTTGGGTAAGTCTCAGGCCCAAGGCATTTGATAGACTGCCGTATGCTATTTTAAAAGGAGAAAAATGCACGAAACTACCTTGTGTTAGCCAAAAAAGATTAAAAAAAAACCTTGACATATAAAAATTCACTTCAATAGCCTTATGTTAGTTCAAATTTTGCAAAAAAAACCCTACAGCACAACACGCGCTTTGACTGCGATTGGGATTGAATTTTTCATCAATTTCTCATACAAAAAGACAATTTACCCCTGTATTATATATATAATATATAATACATATATATGCATATAATATATATAAACATAATATATTTTAAATTAGTATATATACATAATATATTTTAAATTAATATATATATAGGCATCTCCAGTGGAATTGAATTGTAGGGGTGGCGGGCCTGTGTTGACGGGGTGGATCTGGGTGCGGAAGTAGAAAGGTTTGAGGTGGTTCTGGGTGAGGAAGGAGAACGGGGGCCGGCGGTGGATCGAGGGAGGAGAAGGGCGGCGGTTGTCTGGTGTTGGGTGGGGGTGAGGCCAGTGGCGTACTTGGTTCTGCGTGGGGTTGGCCGCTTGGGGAAGGAGATGGAGGTCTGCTTTGGGGGAGGGGGGGTAAATATAAAATATTGTATATTGTATTATGAATATATTTATTTAGTATATATATGTATAAGTAATTATGTGTGTGTATATATATATAAATAATATATCTTTTAATAAAAATATATAAATAATATCTATGTATATTTTTATTTATTAATAATATTTTTAAAAATAATTATCCATCTATATCTATATTTTAATATATATTTAAAAATATAAAAAGTGATTTTTAATATTTAGATAATTTTTATTTTTTAATATAATATGTATATGTTAGATATGTATATTTTAAAATAATGTAATTATGATACTTATTTTTAATACATATAATATTCATATTTTAATATATAAAGTAAGGGTATTTTGGGATTAAAACATTTAAGAGTTGACGAAATGGAGTGGGGGACTGTGTGCAAAAATTTAAAATAACATAGATTTTTTTGAACTAATTTTTGTAACATAGGATTTTTTTTTACAAATTGGAACAAATACAGGGGGTTTGGTGCAGTTAACTCATTTGAAAGTACCAAAAGTTGTTGTTAATTAACCTATTTGGCTTGGATTACATGCAACCACATTCTTGGCCCTGCAACTTTTTCTAATGTGACAGACAACGTTTTTTTAATGGTGTAAACTTGGAATTTCCTTGTATTAAAAATAAGCAAGCTAATGCAAAGTAAACATTATGAATTATTGAGCTAACTAGCATATACCCCGTGCTATGCACGGTATTTATATAAAAATTATAATATATAAGTGATAATATAACATATTAGTTGTGAATATTATAAATTAAGATAATATTAAAAAAAAATTATGTCTAGATCAAAATAATAATTATGCAATATATTTGAAAAAGAAAATCATCCATACATCAGGTTATAGAAAATATCTTTGAATACAAAATTTGGATTAAATACATAAAAATATGTAGAAAAGGAAAAATAAACTATATATGTGAACAGAGATAAACTCGAACTATATGTTAAATAAAAAATAAAAAAACTCGAACTATATGTAAACTAAATTTAAACAAAATGAATTATAGTTAAACAATTAAGAAAAATATTCATAAATCAAATAAAGGAATTCAACCAAATAAATTTTAAAAGATTTAACCAAAAAACACGATCCAACCAATTTACAAACTGTATGGAAAAATGTAACATACTTCCACAAATTGAGAAAATAAATTAGTTAACGGAAAAGTAAACAACTCTATCATTACCCAAAAAAAATAATATAAATAAATAAGATAATAAAAATACAAAATAAATGAAAAAATACTAACAAAGTGATATACTAATTAAAAAAATTAGATGAAATTAAAATATCAAAAAAAATCATCGATAATTAAAAAACATCTAAAAGAATCATAAAAATCATAAAACTAAATAGAATAAAGATTATAACAAAAATATATGAAAATTTGAAAAAAAAATTAGAATTTTTGTTGGATAAATTAAATAATACTCCAATATCATATATTTTAAAGCATGATTATTGAAAATATAAAAAATTATATATTCAAGAATAATCCAAGTATATCAAATAAAGAGTCATTATAAATATTAATTTAAATATAATTGTTAAATACAATAAATTCTTTTTACATAAACAAAAAAATTAAGAAAAAATATTAAAAATTACTCAACAATAAAACCTTAACAAATTAAACAAATATACAATACAATTAAGAAAAAAAAAAGTAGGAATACCCTAAACAAAATATGTTCAAAAACATGAAAAGACATTAAAAAAGTAAAAATCAACAATAACCAAATATAAACAGAAAATATGAAATCAAAGTAAAAGTGAAAATCAATAAAATTGTGTGTGGCTAATTTATAAATCTTGAATCTCTCTAATTATTTGAAATGCAATTTTCAACACAATTAAAAAGGAAAGAAAAACAATTATATGTGTACCGTAGATAAAGGGGGAAGAAGATGAATGGATGGAGCGTGTGAGGTGAAGAGGATAACATAGTATATAGTATAAATATAAAATATTGTATATTGTATTATGAATATATTTATTTAGTATATATATGTATAAGTAATTCTGTGTGTGTATATATATATAAATAATATATCTTTTAATGAAAATATATAAATAATATCTATGTATATTTTTATTTATTAATAGTATTTTTAAAAATAATTATCCATCTATATCTATATTTTAATATATATTTAAAAATATAAAAAGTGATTTTTAATATTTAGGTAATTTTTATTTTTTAATATAATATGTATATGTTAGATATGTGATGGGTCCAAAATACGCTCGTCCCACGTTTGGACACGTGGCGACTCAAGATGCCGACACCTGTCCTCTTGTGATTAAGGTAATTATACACGAGGGCTCGGGCACCTCAAGCGTCAGCATTCCTCAAGGACACGTGTCATCTCTGTTACGCGGGCACGTGATCAACATCGCCGCTCTCTAACGAGCGCGATTCATACTACATAGCTAAGGCTCCAACTAGTTAAGAAAGCCCTCTTCGAGCGCTACACTCATTCAGGGAAACTCACATTCCCCCTCATTTTACGAGCCTTGGCCTTCATCCCCTAGCGGATTCCTTGGTCTCCAAGGCTCTTGGTTGACACGAGCATGCTCTTAAGCCCTCGTTACCAACCCCTAAAACGGCTCTCTGACACCCCGTACATGCCCGCGCACCTACCACTATTTCCAACACCAACTTTCACCAGCTTTTGCAGAAGATTCCTCCTAGGTTTCTCTCATAGCGCCAAGTGTTAGGGCAACACATGATCAGGACCACACGGGGCAAATGAACAAAGGGTCCCTGACCCTCAACTATAAATATGCGAGTTCATCTCCTTCACTGTAAGTAACTTCCATTACTGCAACTCCATACTTAGCATATTATCTCTTTCAGATCTTCATCTGACTTGAGTGTCGGAGAGCCAAACTGGGAATCACCCCCAGTTCCCCCAGCTTGGCCTTCTGACTTTGTCTTTGTGTTTGTCCTAGCAGGTAGAACCCCCATCTTTTCCGGCGAACATCAACTGGCTTTCCCTACCTAAACAAATTCTAAAGTGATTGGACTCTGTAACCCATATTCAGACCCATCATTTTTTGCGCCGTCTGTGGGAAACCAGCTCTTAACTCATCTCTCTCTTTCTGCTAGTTGAACAACAAACACCTAGTATCTTTGCAATCATGGTAACTACAAGGTCAGGAGCTGCGGGAGGAGGAAAGGATCTTTCCCGTGATGCCAATGCCGCCACCGTTCAATCGGCGGTTGCTGGTGGAGCACCGCCCGTCGGGGGCGCACCTCCGCTTACAGAATCAGTGGTTCCACCATCAGTACCTCCAGCACCACCCGTTTCTAGCACCATTGGAGGTGCTTCCCTCCCCACTCTCCCACAACTTTCCCAAAATCAGTGGATTCATACTCATGCTAGTCCGGGAGGGTAACACTACATGATGCCGCCGCTAGGATACACGCTTACCCCCACCGTCGTGATGCCATAAATTCAGCCCTACCATGCCGGCCAGATCCAGCTCCCGGTGGTGATCCCCAGGGAGATTGAAGGGGTGGAGTTACCCCCTCTAACCCCTCAACAGTTGCGGGCTCTTTACGCCCAGTGTGAGGTTCAGGCGGCCCAGGGTGCATGGGATAAATTTCACTCCATGTATTTTCCCTCTGGGCAGGCCACTCAAGTTGCTCCTCCTTTGGGTGGATTGTAGACATATCCGCTTAATGAGGCTAAGGCCGTCCTAAGGGCCCAACCACCACTTCCACCCGCCAAAGAGACGCCCAACCGAGGTGAAAACAAGCGTCCCCCCTGTAGACAAGGGCAGAGAGCCCACGGAGAGAATCAATGTGGAAGATGAGGGAGACTCTCATGCCTCCAAAAGAGCCTCCCGGGCCACAAAGGAAGGGGACAAAGAAGGAGATGGAAATCCTAACCTCCTCGCGGCTGTGCAAGACCAGCTGCAGGGGATAAAGGATATGGTTGGACAGCTCTCTCGAGCGCCGTCTCAGATCTCCCACAGCAGGGATGAACGAGCCGATGCCAGAGACACTCGCCACAAGGATCGCCAGCCACGGGTTCCCCCACCGCAAGGAGCAGGAAGAAAACTTTTGCACTTACGAATATCACCCCCTAGCGAGGGGCTCCTCCCTCGTTGAAGAAGTTTTAATGGCCCAGGCAGGAATGGCCAAAATCCCCACTTCCGTCAACTGTTATGATGGGACAACAGATCCAGCAGAACACCTGGATCATTTCTTACATTTGATGCACTTGTACGAACATTCGAGCCACTACTGGGCCAAAGTCTTTGCTACTTCCCTGGTGGGAATGGGTCAGTAGTGGTATAAGCGACTGCCGCCACGCTCGATACATTCATACGCAGAGTTGGCCAATGCATTTCTAAACCACTTCAACTCTTTGAAGACCCCCGTCACTGCGCCCACAGCCCTCTACAATATAGTGCAAGGCAGGAATGAATCTCTTCGCTCGTTCTTCGCCCGCTTTAACAAGGAGATATTGCAGGTGGAGAGGCCTTCCATGGATTTCTTGATCCCAGTGCTTTTTAAGGCTGTGGTTCACAAGCAGTACGTGAACAAAAAGTTTGCTGATGCCATCGTGGAGAGAAGGCCAGTAACCCTCATGGCCTTAAGAGAAGTTGCCGAGCCGTACTTCGCGCTCGAAGATATGTACGGGACGAATGGGCCCCAGCACCACAGCCCAGTGAGACACGAGCGTCCCCAAGAACGGGGACGAGAAGACGTTAGCAGGAAAGAGCGCAAGAAATCTCCTCTGACCCCTCGTTGTTTCGAGCGCATCCCCCCCTTACACGGCCAAATTCCGAAGTTTATAACCTCTCTGACAAAAAGCTCTTCAAAAGGCCCACGAAGATGAGGGAAACGGAGGCTTTGAGACGCTCAAATAAGTATTGTGCTTTCCACAAGCAAAGGGGGCATGATAAAGACGAACGTCGCCAACTGGAGGTGGAAATTCAAAGGCTCATCGCTGGGGGCCACTTGAAAGAATTTGTCAGGATATTGGAGCCTTACGATGAACGCTGCAACAAGCGGCCCGGAGAGAGAAGGAGGAGCCCGTCACTTTCTAGAAGCCCGAGGAGGCGAGGCCCCACAAAGAGTAGCCATCGGGGCAAAGGAAAGGCTCCTGAGCAAGAAAATACCCATTTTGCAGTCATCAACATGATAGCAGGGGGTTCCTCTGGTGGAGATTCTAATACTACCTGGCGACGGTATGTCCGGAGTTATGATCAACGCCCCTCAGCGTCCAAATCAGTCTACGCCATCCAAAAGGCCAAAGATCAGCGCTCGAAAGAAAATGGTGTGATAGGATTTGCTGACAGTGATTTGGAGCATATTGTAACTCCCCATGGGGTCAATGAAACTTCCAACTGCCTCCATTTGGAGCATATTGTAACTCCCGGTGTTGATGGCTCAGCCACCGCCTCCACCCGCGAAAGATAAAGAAGTTCCCAACCCAAGGGGAGTCGAGCGTCCCCAAGCGGACAAGGGCAAGGAGGCCATCGAAAGGATTGATGTCGATGAAGAGATCCACTCTCGGGAATCAAAACAAGGGCCACAACCCTCCCACCGAGGGAGCCAGGTAAGAAGAGAAGATCCCAACCTCCTCTCGGTTGTGCAAGACCAGCTGCAGGAGTTGCAGGATATGGTGGGACAGCTCTCAGGAGCGCGATCCCAAGTCCCCCACGCTGGGGATGAGCGTGAAAAAGCCAAAGACGCCCGACGCAACGTCCGCCAACAGCATGTTCCCCGCCATGTGGAGCAGGAAAAAAAATTCGGATGTTATAACCCCCATCCGCTCGCGAAGGGGTCCCCCCTCGTGGAAGAAGTCCTGGTGGCCCAAGCAGGCATGGGCAAGGTCCTAACATCAATCAACCGCTACGATGGGACCACTGACCCCGCAGAGCATCTGGACCATTTTTTGTATTTGATGCATTTGTACGAACACTCCAGCCATTACTGGGCCAAGGTGTTTGTTAGTTCCCTCGTGGGAATGGCCCAAGAGTGGTACAAGCGTCTGCCGCCAGGTTCGATCCACTCCTACGGCGAGCTCACAAACGCCTTCCTGAACCACTTTAATTTCTTAAAGGCTCCCGTCACCGCACCCATTGCCTTGTACCACTTAATCCAAGGCGAGCACGAATCCCTTCAGTCATTCTTCGCTCGTTTCAACAAATAGGTGCTGCTTGTGGAAAGACCGTCCATGGATTTCCTGATCCACGTCCTTCTCAAGGCCTGCAATCATAAGCAATACGTGAGTAAGAAATTTGTTGATTCCATCGTAAAGAAACGCCCCACATCTCTCATGGCAATGAGGGAGAAAGTCGAGCCCTACTTTGCGCTCGAAGACATGTACGGATCCAACGCTCCAAGGCATTTCGGACCCTCTAAAAGCGAACGAGGGCGAGAGGAGCCTTCTCACAAAGAGCGCCGCAAGTCTCCTCCTCCTGCACGGAGACTAGAGCGTGTCCCTTTTAACAGGCCTATCTCGGAAGTTTACGCCTTGCCTAACAAGAAACTCTTCAAAAGGCCCACGAAGATGAAGGAGACGGAGGCATTAAGGTGCTCGAACAAGTACTATGCTTTCCATAAGCAAAGGGGCCACGATACGGATGAATGCCGCCAACTGGAGGTTGAAATTCAAAGGCTCATCGCTGGAGGCCACTTGAAGGAGTTTGTCAAGATGTTGGAGCGTTATGATAAACGTTGCCACGAGTGCTCAAGAGAGAGAAGGAGGAGCCCCTCGCGTTCAAGAAGCCCAAGGGGGCGAGGCCCCACAGAGAGTAGCCATCGAGGCAGAGGAAAGGCTCCAGAAAAAGAGAATACCCCTTTTGCGTTCATCAACATGATAGCTGGAGGTTCATCAGGAGGGGATTCCAACGCTTCCCGACGCCGATATATCCGTAGTTACGATCAGCGTCCCTTGGCGCCCAAATCAGTTTATGCCATTCAAGAGGCAAAAAATCAGTGCTCGAAAGAAAATGATGTAATAGAATTTACTGATAAGGATTTGGAACATATTGTAACACCCCATGGGGTCAGCGAAAGCTCTGATTGTCCCATGGTGATTAGCTTAGATGTCCACAATCACATTGTAAAGAGGGTGTTACTGGATAGTGGAAGCTCTGTTAATGTTTTGCCCTACACTACGTTCCAAAAGATGAATATCACTAATACTCCGCTCGAACCACTCAAGATAGCCCTCATTGGTTTTGGGGGTTCTGAGGTTGTCCCACGAGGGCAAATTTGCTTGGCCACCTCATTTGGCCGCGCCCCACAGCGGAAGACACTCATGGTTACCTACGCGGTGGTGGAAATTGAGATCCCCTATAACATCATAATCGGGCGACCGGCCCTCGTGGATTTCAAAGCGATTATCTCCACGTATCATTAGAAAATCAAGTTCCCCACCCCCGAGGGCGTCGGACAAGTTTTGTGCAACATACGAGAAGCCTGGGAATGCTACATGCTATCCCTCAGAAAGCCTAAAACAGAGAAAGCATTTCAAATTGGTTCCACCAAGAAATCCGTTGATTTTCCCAATCTGGACGAGGACGGTCCCGTGCGTAAGAGGGCCAAAATAAATAAGAAGAAGAACAAAAAGAAAGATCCCCACAACAATGATACCCACGAAACTGCCCCACCAGGGACAGTTGGAGAGTCTTCCTCTGAGGAAAACGAGTGTGGGCAAGGGAAGCATAGGGATGATGGCCATCTGACAGGAAAGAAAAGGGCGCTTGAGCTCCCCCATCCAGGAATGAGGATCGAGCCTTAGAAAAATTCCTTACTATTGAGCTAGAACCAGGAAACAAGGATAAGACTACCCAGATTGGGTCCAACCTCTCTGGACCCTCGCAGATCATGATGATAGACTTCCTCAGAGAAAATATTGATCTCTTTCCATGGAAAGCCTCGGATCTTACCGGGATTGACCCAAGCGTCATAGTCCACAGGCTCAATGTGGACCCATCCTTTAACCCAATTAAACAGAAGAAACGGAATGTGCACGGTTTTCGGAAGAAAGTTATTGAGGAGGAAGTCAACAAGCTTCTTGAGGCCCAGTACATCGAGCCAATACTGTATTCCGAATGGTTATATAACGTGCTATTGGGGCCCAAGAGCGCCAATAAGTGGCGCATGTGCAATGACTTCACGGATCTTAACATGGCTTGCCCTAAAGATCCTTACCCATTGCTCCATATAGACCAGCTGGTAGATTCGACCGCCGGCTGCGAACTCATGAGTATGATGGATGCCTTTCAAGGTACTATCAAATCTTTATGGCTCCGGAAGACCGCCCCAAAACTTCATTTGTTGTCCACTTGGGTGTATATTGCTTCTTGGTCATGCCTTTTGGACTCAAGAACGCGGGGGCCACTTATCAACGCCTTGTCAACAAGATGTTTGAGAAAGAAATTGGAGGATCCATGGAAGTGTACGTCGATGATATGATTGTTAAGACCGAGCGCCAAGGCTCGCACTTGGAGGATCTCAAGCGCACTTTTGCCATTCTTCGCCAGTATGGGATGAAATTGAATCCTTCAAAATGTACTTTTGGAGTGCGAGGAGGAAAATTCTTAGGCTACATGGTCAGTCAGAGGGGGATGAAAGCCAATCCCGAAAAAATCAAGGTTATCTTGGACATCCCCTCCCCTCGTAATCTCAGGGAAGTGCAAGTGCTGGTAGGGAAAATCATCTCTTTGAACAGATTCATCTCGCGCTCGGCGGACAGAAACCTTCCTTTCTTCAAAATTTTGCGAAATACACGAAATTTTGCTTGGACTGAAGAATGTGAAAAAGCATTGCGAGACATGAAGGCTTACCTTTCGAGCGCTCCGTTATTAACAAAACCTGTTGAAGGTGAAAGATTGTTTATGTACCTCTGTGTTTCCACAGAAGCAACGAGCGCGGTTCTAATAGCCCTACGAGAGCGTAAGCATTTGCCTGTTTATTATTTAAGCAAAACACTGCAAGGGGCCGAGAGGAAGTACTTGGAAATCGAGAAAATTGCATTCACCCTCATCAATGCATCACGACGGTTGAGGCCCTATTTCCAGGCGCACTCAATAACCGTCCTCACGGATCAGCCATTAAAGCAGGTGTTGTCCAAGTCGGATGTGTCTGGAAGACTGATAAAATGGGCCATTGAGTTAAGCCAGTTTGACTTAAGTTTCGAGCCCAGAACTGCTATACAAGCGCAGGTTGTAGCGGATTTGCTGGTTTAAAGCTTCGGATTAGAACCTGCTGTTCTAAAGAACGATGGTCTATGGGTCCTGCACACGGATGGTTCCTCAACCTCTCAAGGGGGAGGAGCAGGGGTAACCCTTAGAGACCCCAACGGAATTGAGTTAGACTTTGCAATCAGGTTGGATTTCCATGTCACCAATAACGAGGCAGAATATGAAGCCCTTGTTCAAGGATTGAAAATTGCTTTTCAAAATAGAGCCTCCAGAATTACCGCCTATGCGGATTCACAATTAATTGCGAGCCAGATTGAAGGGACTTATGAGGCCCGAGAAACCAACATGGTGCAGTATTTGAACAAAGCCAAGGAAATTATTGGGAAGTTCAAGGAATTCCATCTACTCCAGGTCCCACGGGCAGAAAACGAGCTCGCTGACGCTCTATCAAAATTTACCTCGGCCTGGGAAAGTATTAGTGAGCACTTCGTTACGTTTCTTAGAACTGGAGAGCCTATGATAAAAGAGCAGGGCATGAAGACAGTGGCAGCCGTGATTGATCCGAACGAGCCGTGCTGGCTTGATGGTATTATAAGATTTCTTAGAGATTGCGTTTGTCCCACTGACAAGGTGGAGGTCCGAAAAGTCAGAAACAAGGCCCCTCGGTTTTCTTTAGACTCTGAGGGGAGATTATTCAAGAAATCATTTCAAGGACCCCCGATGAGATGTCTAAGGCCCTCGCAAGCTAAAGAAACGCTCGAGCTTATTCACAATGGATGCTGTGGAAACCATTCGGGAGGGTATATCCTTGCTAAGAAAATTCTGAGGAGTGGGTTTTATTGGCCCACGGTTCTCCAAGATGCCATTGAGTACGCCAAGAAATGCCCCAAGTGCAAGTTTCACTCTAACCTCCCTCAGTTGCCAGCTGCTCAGATGATCCCTATACACGTCCCATGGCCCTTTGACCAGTGGGGGATCGACATCGTAGGCCCGTTGCCCATGGCGGTCGGACAGAAGAAGTTCGTAATCTTGGCTGTCGATTATTTCACCAAGTGGGCTGAGGCCGAAGCTGTGGTGAAGATCACTTTCAGGGTCGTAAGGAATTTCATATGGAAAAACTGCAGATATGGCATTCCGAGAGTGCTTATTTCAAACAACGGGCCCCAGTTCATAGCGGCTGACACACGAGAGTGGTGTTCAGAATTGGGAATTGAGCAACGTTTTACTTCCGTGGGTCATCTGTTGGAAAACACGAATCAGAAAGCAGCGGAATTTAAAAAATTTTCCCAACAAAAGGACCTTGAACTCGCAATCGTGTAACCAAATTCGTAAAGATAGAAAACTTACTTTTCTTTTATTCTTTCTTGAAGCGTTTCAAGCCACCCAAGAACGCTCTTCTCGCGGCTTGATCCCCTCTCCTTGGTAAAGCTCGAATCTTCAAACTTCTAACTTGAAGTCTCTAGAGAAAGTCCACCAACTTGATCACAATCTAACTAGTAAGGATGCTAGTTCTCTAGTTAGTGTTTAGGCTTAACCTAGGGTTTAATTTAATCTTGGAGAAAGGAATGTGTTCAACACATGAACCAAGAGAATTGTCAATTAGCTCCATAAGGAGCTTGAGCTCCCCTATTTATAGAGAGGGGGTTGCCGAAATTCCTAGTCCTTTATGGGCTAGGATTTTGGTCCCTCTCTCCTATTACTTGTTCATCAAGTATTTTCCAACTTTGACTTTGAATTCTAATTCAAGTCAACTTTTAAGAGAGCTAAAAATATCCAAACTATTTTTGGATAATTTTATACTTTATTTATTATAAAATAAATAACTTATTTTTATCTAATTAATTAATTCGTAATTAATTAACTAGATTATTTTCTCCACAATTAGACTTTCTTTTTAATTCAAAATTAAACCAAAGTCTATTAAATAATTAACTAATTAATTATTTAATATATATATAATATATATATATACACACGTGTGTGACACGTGTCACAGTGACACGTGTCACTCACGTGAGCCACACGTGTGACTTCACACGTGTGGAACCCTCTTGACCCGATTAACTCGTTTAATCATTTTCAAGCCTCAACTCATGTAACCAAGTTGTTGTGTGTGACCCTCTAGGTTCTCAATTCAATTAGCAGTGACCCCAATTAATTAATTCACTAATTAATTAATCAGTCCACAGATTAAACGACCATAGTCTAGCAACAGGTGTTTAACCCCTAGCTGAATTGGAATGTTCGGATTCGACAGAACCTTTAAGTCATTGATTCATGTGAGATACAATCCTCCTACTTACTATCTCTCAACCAAGATCTAGGGCAAGGGAATAATCAGAACCCTAATAATCCGGTCTTAAAGCTAAGTGCATTTCATATCCATTTGATCTCAATCCAAGAAACCCTTTTCTTGATGTCTTGATCTACTGCCTTGGCCAAGGACTCCATATGGCATATGAATGACTTACACAATAAGAGATCACCTTGCAAATGCAAGTGTAGGTCCTTTCTTGATTCTCATTCACTTTCATGAGTCACTTGTGCAGCCCCAGCATAAGCCTTGAATCAGTTGTCTAAGGCGACACCCTTTAAAGCTTATACCTAAGACTACAGAGTTAACTCATAAAGTGACAAGGAACCTCAAGTCTAAGGATCAATTAATGACATCAATGACTCGTGAGATATTTCCTAATCTGGAAGTTTCCATTTCCTGAAATAGAAACTTCCTTTCCCATTTAGGAATGTTCTCACATGGGGCACCTCAGTGAACTTACTTATTAAAGTAAGCACCCTCATGTATCACGCACGTATCAACTATACACTTTGCACCTCCATGAAACAAGGTGGTCCTTCTTAAGGGCGTGATCCCACAAGCAAGCCTTAGAGGAGTCAGGTTGGCACTCCCACTGTCTGTAGGACTCATCGGCTTGGAGTATTTTACTAATCATGACTTATGTGATATAGGGCTCGTTTCATGAACCATTTCACCTAAATGGTAGAGTCCTAAAGTCATCAGGATTAGGGGAGTTCTCATACATGCACAGCTAAAGTAAACGCATACCAAACAAGAGCATACAAAGAAGTGTTGCCTCAATTCGTTATTTCATTCAAAGATTGTCTGTGATTACAATAAGGAAAAGTACAAAGCGGATATACAATCGGCTTTCTAGGGCACTATTCCTAATAATCTCCCACTTGCCCGTCAAAGCCATTCTAAAGCTACTCTAAGTCCCATCTTCTGAAGATGACCTTGGAAAGCTTCTCGACTAAGGGGTTTAGTAAGTGGATCTGCCACGTTCTCTGCTGATGTGACCCTCTCAATTAGCACATCTCCTCTTTTGATAATATCACGGATTAGGTGATACTTCCTCATAATGTGCTTGGTCCGTTGGTGAGATCTTGGTTCTCTTGCTTGAGCAACCGCCCCAGTGTTGTCACAAAACACAGTAATGGGGTCTTTCATGCTAGGAACAACATTCAACTCTTGAATGAAGTTTCTAATCCAAACACCTTCCTTAGCTGCATCATTTGCAGCTAAGTATTCGGCCTCAGTGGTTGTTTGCTTGGAACTCTTCCAACTCACTGCTCCGCCGTTTAGGCAGAAAATGTATCCTGACATTGACTTAAAATCATCTAAGTCAGATGCAAAGCTTGCATCCTAGTATCCTTCGATATTAAGATCTTTCTGACCTCCGTAAACTAAGAATAAATCTTTAGTACTTTTCAAGTACTTAAGAATATTCTTCACGGCAGCCCAGTGACCATCTCCAGGGTCAGATTGGAAACGACTCGTTACACTAAGTGCATAAGCCACATCCGGTCGAGTACATAACATTGCATACATTATGCTACCTATTGCTGATGCATAAGGTGTATGAGTCATTCTTTCCTTCTCAAGGTTAGTCTTAGGACACATCTTCTTTGAAAGACATGTTCCTACACTCATAGGAAGGTTCTTAACCTTTGCTGACTCCATATTGAATCTTTTCAATACTTTGTCAATGTACATCGATTGTGATAGTCCTATTAACCTTCTAGATCTATCTCTATAGATTTTAATTCCAAGGATGTAGGACGCATCACCAAGATCTTTCATCTCGAATTGGTTCGATAACCATAACTTAGTCACTTTCATGTCATCCTTCGAATTCCCAATAAGAAGGATGTCATCAACATAAAGTACTAAGAATTGCACTGAGGTCTCCAATTCCTTTCTATACACACATGATTCATTCGAAATTTGGATGAAGCCAAATGCTTTGACCGATTCATCAAATCGAATGTTCCAATTCCTAGAAGCCTGTTTCAATCCATAGATTGATCTTTGGAGTTTGCAAACCTTTTGCTCACTCCCACTGAATGTGACACCTATGGGTTGCTCTATATAAATGTCTTTGTCAATGTCACCATTGAGAAAGGCAGTTTTCACATCCATTTGCCATATCTCATAGTCATAATATGCAGTAATGGCAAGCATGATCCGAATAGACTTTTGCATTGCAACTGGTGAAAAGGTTTCATCAAAATCCA
The DNA here is from genome assembly GCA_037501455.1 of Lantana camara. NCBI lineage: Eukaryota > Viridiplantae > Streptophyta > Magnoliopsida > Lamiales > Verbenaceae > Lantana > Lantana camara. Next base: position 20,229,784 of record CM074862.1, read on the forward strand.
CGCCGGGTCTTTGGGTGAATCCTTTTGCAACCAGTCTTGCTTTGTAGGCTGCAATGCTTCCATCAACTCCAAGCTTTCTCTTAAAGATCCATTTGCAACCTATGGGTTTGACCCCATCAGGCAAATCTTCCAAGGTCCAAACTTGGTTGGAGTTCATGGAGTCCATTTCGGATTTCATGGCTTCTATCCACTGTTCAGAGTCAGAATCTGAAAGTGCCTCCTCATATGTTGAAGGATCATTATCCTTTTGAGAGATTTCATGGAAGAATCCATACCATCTCTCCGGCTGTCTAGGAGTGCGTTCAGAACGCCTTAGAGGAGGGTTTTCGTGTGTATCGAAATTCGTGATTGGTTGTGGTTGATCAGAGTGGGACGTTTCTTCAGTGGGTGGTATGGGGTCACTTTGTACTTCTTCTAATTCTATGATCTTGCCTTTCTTTTTATTAAGGAACGGTTCCTCCAGAAAAGTAGCATTTCTGGAAACAAACACCTTTTGCTCAGATTGATCATAGAAGTAGTATCCTATGGATTCCTTAGGATAACCTACAAAGTAGCATAAGTTAGAACGAGATTCTAACTTATCTCCCACTGTCCTCTTCACGTAAGCAGGACAACCCCAAATTCTTAAGTAAGAATAACTAGGGATTTTACCATGCCACATTTCATAGGGCGTTTTGGGGACTGATTTAGAGGGAACTAGATTCAGAATCTTTGCTGCACTTTCTAGGGCATAACCCCAGAAAGAAGGTGGTAAGTCAGTGAAACTCATCATGGAACAAACCATGTCAAGTAGGGTTCGATTCCTTCTCTCAGAAACTCCATTAAGCTGAGGAGTTCCCGGAGGAGTCCACTGAGAGATAATCCCATTATCCTTGAGATGATTAAGGAATTCTTCACTAAGATACTCGCCTCCTCGATCAGATCGAAGTGCTTTGATCTTGTGACCAGTTTGGTTCTCAACCTCCTTTTGAAATTCTAAGAATTTCTCAAAAGCTTCAGATTTATACTTCATTAAGTATACATAACCATACCGACTAAAGTCATCAGTAAAGGTTATGAAATACTGATGATTGCTTCTAGTGCTTACACTAAGCGGTCCACAAACATCAGTATGGATCAAATCCAAAACCTTAGTGGCACGTTCCACAGTTCCTTTAAAAGGAACTTTGGACATCTTTCTTTTGAGACAGGATTCGCAAGAAGTCAACTCTTTGAGATAATTTTCAGAGAATGATCCTAAAGTGTTTATCTTGCTAATTCTGTTCTTGGAAATGTGACCTAATCTAGCGTGCCATAAGGGAGCTGAAATTTTGTCATCTCTCTTACGCTTTGTTTCTCGTTGTATATTCATAATATTGATATTTTAAGTTAGGTAAAGTCCATTACTTAGAGTACCGATATGAACGGAAGAGTTGTTCCGTTTGATAAAGTATTTACCATTCTTAATATAAGTTTCATAACCTTCACAATCTAATATTGGAACTGAAATTATATTACGAATAATGCTCGGTACATAAAGGACTTTATTTAATACTAACTCAAAACTACCTAAATCTAATCTAATTGTGCCTAAAGCTCGAGCTTCAACGTTTGAGCCATCGCCGATCTTCAAGACACATTCTCCTTCTTTGAGTTGTTGGACTTCACTTAGCATCTGTACATCATTACAGATATGAGTTCCACAACCGGTATCAAGTACCCAAGAACTAGAATTAATAGAAAGATTTACTTCAACGAGAAAGATACCTTTCTTTAGAGTAGCCTTGTACTCTGGGCAGTTTCTCCTCCAATGTCCCGCTTTGCCACAATGGAAGCAAACATCCTCTTTCTGATCACGCTTCTTCTTTTGGGCCTTCCCCTTCGAAATGCCACCAGTGGGCCTAAGGGGTTTCTTCTTCTTCTTTTGGGCTTTCTTGCCCTTACCTTTAGAAGGCCCAGAAGAGGAAGATGGAGCATTCACCATCAAAACCTTATTTTCCTTCTTGATCGTGCTTTCAGCAGTCACAAGCTGACTAATCAGCTCAGCTACAGTAGCACCAGCATGATTCATGTTGAAGTTAAGGACAAATGGGTTGAATGATGGTGGGAGCGAAGCTAGCAACAAATCTACTGAAAGCTCATCTTTCAGTGGCATGTCCATGGAAGCAAGTTTCTCAGTAAGGGCAAGAAACTTGAGTCCAAATTCATGGACACTTGAACCTTCCCTCATTCTCAAGTGGAACAATTCCTTTGAAGTGTTATACCTTGTAACACGTTCATGAGGGCGGTAAAGTTGCTCTAAGTGGTCGTAAATCTCTCAAGCAAATTCTATGGCCTCATGTTGCCTTTGCAAGTCCGGAGACATGTTAGCCAACATAAGGCAACGGGCTTGGAGATTATCATCCTTCCACTTCTGAATCGCGTCCCGCTCGGCCCGAGTGGGAGCCTCCCCTTCGGGACTAGGCTCCCCTTCGAAGAGAACATAAGTTCTCTTCTCAGAATCTAAAATGATTTTTAGATTCCTCAGCCAATCAGAATAGTTGGGACCAGTCAACTTGTTTGACTCGAGGATCGATACAAGAGGGTTTTTGGTTGCCATTTCAAAACACGTAGAGAATCACAGAATCTACGACCTAAATGGTAAAACAGTGAACTAGTGAGCATGCTGAATTATAACGATATACAAAAGATAAGGTCTTTAATCTAATGTAGCTCCCACTGTTTTTCAAAGATCTAGAATTCCCAAAGATCTAAGAGGAACACGTTTCCCAATGGGTACTAAGATCCTAGGCATTTTACCTCGAACCCACGACTCGCGGACATTCTAAGTAAGAACCCTAGGTAGGTACAACTTACCAATTCTAACACCTTTAGAACTCTTAGTAATTGTTTTTGCATCACCTATCTTTCAATATGGACCCACGACTCGTGCGACATCCATATTTACTTAGGCGTTAAGCTAGACCCATCAATCATAAGATCATGACCAAAACTTAGTTCGAACGACCCACGACTCGCGGACATCGCCCTTGCTAAAATTGACCACGAAATATTGACCATTTAAAATGATTAATTAGGTAACTAAGAACTAATAAGCTCCACTAGCTATCCCACGACTCGCGGACAATAACTAGCTTTACTTACTAAACTTAAAACATATTGATGGAATGCTAGGAATTTAATTCAAAATTTGCATCTCGAATTAAACACCTATTTGTTCGAAATTAGCTTAATATTTAATGGGAATTTTCGAATCAACCGGAGAGTTGTCCGGTTCGACCTCACCAACATATATGTTATCCAATTTTATTAGTCTTGATTAATGCAAGTACACTTAAATGCATATCAAACAAGCACATAAACAGATAACATGTCCTAGCATGATACTAACATGTAATGATCATGGGTTCTACCTATCTTATGCGTGATATGTGGGAGCCACTCCACAATCACAAGTTCTAACATACATGCCACATAAACAGTTTAAATCACATAAGGGAAAGCGGTAACAAAATACGAGCCCTATCTCTATTACATTTAACAATTGAGATTCCCCTCCCTAACATTTTGAGGGGTCTTCACTTATGGCCTCCTTGTTACTTGAATGTGGTCCATCTTACTCCATGGGTGCATTGTCTCCAAAATGAAAACAAAACCTCACCACCTATCTCTACTCTCAAATTACAATAAAAAGAAAAAGACATAAAGTAATAAGGCTCAATCTTCATATTAGCCTTAGACAATTACACGGGGCATACCCCGGCCTCAAAAACAGTAATATGGAAAGCCACATTGTAAATCACATAACAGTACGCACATAAGTGAGGCTCCAACCTCAATTGAAAAACGCAACTATAGGGCTCCAACCCCAATTTAAACCATCCATGTGCATAAATTAAAACCATACATAGATCTAAACCCATGATCACCTAACATGCTTTTGCAAGAATTTAAATTTAACCAATAAATTAAAATTCTCGTTTCAAGTCCTAATGACTTAAAACACAACTTAGATGCAATTCTTGTTCAAGAGCCTTTTCAATAAAACCCGAAAAACAATAAACCAATAAAATTCCAATTAATTTCCAAAATTAATAATTTTATTCTTTCATTATTTTCAGAAAATAAAATTCATAATTTTCCCAAAATCCAAATCGCTTTAATTTCTCAAAAATCCCAATTTAATCAAAATTTTAAAATAATTTTATTTTAGCAAAACTGATTTTAAAAGATAAGATTAAAATAAAATCAAATCGGGATTTTAAGGACCGAAAACACGAAAAACACGAAACACGAAAACGGGGCCGAAAAGGGGTCTAGCCGCGCGAGGCACTTTCGCGCAGCAGCGCGCGCAGACGCGCGCGGCAACTGACTAGGCGGGCTGGCGCGCCCGGGACGTCTCCCGCGCGGTTACGGGAGGAGCTGGGCGGTAGCGGCGGGCCTGGGCGTGCGACGTGCTAGCATGCCTAGGCTCGTCCTTTTCGTGTTCCGATTCGTGTCCAGGTTTCTCAAAACCAATTCAATCCAAAATTAAAAAAATTCGATTTAAACATATTTCAATCAAAACGGTTTTCAAAATCACAATTTAAGAAAACAGTTTCAGAAATTCAGGAAGAATTACAGTTTCGTATTTCATGCTTTCTAAAAGAACTCATGAATACCTAATTCGCATCTAAGCCTAAGAATTTCTACCAAATTCAGAATAATTGAGACGAATCAGAAACACGATTAACGAGGTGGCTCTGATACCACTTGTTGGAAAACACGAATCAGAAAGCAGCGGAATTTAAAAAATTTTCCCAACAAAAGGACCTTGAACTCGCAATCGTGTAACCAAATTCGTAAAGATAGAAAACTTACTTTTCTTTTATTCTTTCTTGAAGCGTTTCAAGCCACCCAAGAACGCTCTTCTCGCGGCTTGATCCCCTCTCCTTGGTAAAGCTCGAATCTTCAAACTTCTAACTTGAAGTCTCTAGAGAAAGTCCACCAACTTGATCACAATCTAACTAGTAAGGATGCTAGTTCTCTAGTTAGTGTTTAGGCTTAACCTAGGGTTTAATTTAATCTTGGAGAAAGGAAGGTGTTCAACACATGAACCAAGAGAATTGTCAATTAGCTCCATAAGGAGCTCGAGCTCCCCTATTTATAGAGAGGGGGTTGCCGAAATTCCTAGTCCTTTATGGGCTGGGATTTTGGTCCCTCTCTCCTATTACTTGTTCATCAAGTATTTTCCAACTTTGACTTTGAATTCTAATTCAAGTCAACTTTTAAGAGAGCTAAAAATATCCAAACTATTTTTGGATAATTTTATACTTTATTTATTATAAAATAAATAACTTATTTTTATCTAATTAATTAATTAGTAATTAATTAACTAGATTATTTTCTCCAAAATTAGACTTTCTTTTTAATTCAAAATTAAACCAAAGTCTATTAAATAATTAACTAATTAATTATTTAATATATATATAATATATATATATATACACACGTGTGTGACACGTGTCACAGTGACACGTGTCACTCACGTGAGCCACACGTGTGACTTCACACGTGTGGAACCCTCTTGACCCGATTAACTCGTTTAATCATTTTCAAGCCTCAACTCATGTAACCAAGTTGTTGTGTGTGACCCTCTAGGTTCTCAATTCAATTAGCAGTGACCCCAATTAATTAATTCACTAATTAATTAATCAGTCCACAGATTAAACGACCATAGTCTAGCAACAGGTGTTTAACCCCTAGCTGAATTGGAATGTTCGTATTCGACAGAACCTTTAAGTCATTGATTCATGTGAGATACAATCCTCCTACTTACTATCTCTCAACCAAGATCTAGGGCAAGGGAATAATCAGAACCCTAATAATCTGGTCTTAAAGCTAAGTGCATTTCATATCCATTTGATCTCAATCCAAGAAACCCTTTTCTTGATGTCTTGATCTACTGCCTTGGCCAAGGACTCCATATGGCATATGAATGACTTACACAATAAGAGATCACCTTACAAATGCAAGTGTAGGTCCTTTCTTGATTCTCATTCACTTTCATGAGTCACTTGTGCAGCCCCAGCATAAGCCTTGAATCAGTTGTCTAAGGCGACACCCTTTAAAGCTTATACCTAAGACTACAGAGTTAACTCATAAAGTGACAAGGAACCTCAAGTCTAAGGATCAATTAATGACATCAATGACTCGTGAGATATTTCCTAATCTGGAAGTTTCCATTTCCTGAAATAGAAACTTCCTTTCCCATTTAGGAATGTTCTCACACGGGGCACCTCAGTGAACTTACTTATTAAAGTAAGCACCCTCATGTATCACGCACGTATCAACTATACACTTTGCACCTCCATGAAACAAGGTGGTCCTTCTTAAGGGCGTGATCCCACAAGCAAGCCTTAGAGGAGTCAGGTTGACACTCCCACTGTCTGTAGGACTCATCGGCTTGGAGTATTTTACTAATCATGACTTATGTGATATAGGGCTCGTTTCATGAACCATTTCACCTAAATGGTAGAGTCCTAAAGTCATCAGGATTAGGGGAGTTCTCATACATGCACAGCTAAAGTAAACGCATACCAAACAAGAGCATATAAAGAAGTGTTGCCTCAATTCGTTATTTCATTCAAAGATTGTCTGTGATTACAATAAGGAAAAGTACAAAGCGGATATACAATCGGCTTTCTAGGGCACTATTCCTAACATCATCCCCACGCCAATGGCCAGGCAGAAGTCACTAACAGGGTCATATTGCAACATCTGAAAACCATGCTTGAAAGCAAGAAGAGTGAATGGGCAGAGGAATTGCAAGGAGCCTTGTGGGCTTATCGCACCACTCCACGAACGGCTACTGGCGAGACACCTTTCGCGCTCGTATATGGGTTAGAAGCAATGATACCTGCGGAGATTGCGCAAGAATCCGCTCGGGTAGCATACTTTGAACATAAAGCCAACGATGAGAGTAGGGCACTGGAATTAGATCTCGTGGATGGAAAGAGGGATAAGGCATGGGTACTCATCCATCAATACAATGCCTCTGTCGCTCGACAGTATAACAAAAGGGTAAAGGAAAGAGCTTTTCAGTTGGGGGACTTGGTCCTCAAGAAAGTGGAAGTCTCAAAGCATGTGGGCAAGCTAGATCCCAACTGGGAGGGTCCGTTCAAAGTTATACAAATACGGGTAAACAACACATACACGATCAAATCACTGCAAGGCGAGCATCTCCCACGCCCTTGGAACGCATGCAACCTCAGGCGGTTCTATGTTTGAGTTTATTTTGTAAAGCATGAAGCATATGTTATTTCTCAAGAAATTTATAATGAAAATTGCTCCTCTCATTCACTTCATCTGAGTATGCAGGATACTGAGAATTCTCTCTTGGGATCTTAAACCCAAGGGGCATGAATTTCCTCGTAATTTAGGAATCGGCAAAACTCCACGAACGTGCTTATCCAGTACCTCAAAAGATACGCCCAAAGTCCACCCCGTACGCACGAGCATCCTAATAGGCCTGGGTAGCCTATACTATGGGCACCTAGTGCTCGAAAACAGGACTCGCTACGCCATTATATTTTGCAAGAAACAAAACAAAATTTTCACAAGTCTTAAACGAGGGTAGCCTCCCAGTAAGACCCTCGTAATTACTCAAGACTTAGTAAAATTTTCCAAGTTTTAAAGCAAAATTTTCATAAGTCTTGAACGAGGGCAGCCTCCCAGTAAGACCCTCGTGATTACTCAAGACTTAGTAAAATTTTCCAAGTTTTAAAGTAAAATTTTCACAAGTCTTGAACGAGGGCAGCCACCCAGTAAGACCCTCGTGATTACTCAAGACTTAGTAAAATTTTCCATGTTTTTAAGCAAAATTTTCACAAGTCTTGAACGAGGGCAGCCTCCCAGTAAGACCCTCGTGATTACTCAAGACTTAGTAAAATTTTCTAAGTTTTAAAATAAAATTTTCACAAGTCTTGAATAAGGGCAGCATCCCAGCAAGACCCTCATAGCTACTCAAGACTTAGCTAAAACAGTGCATATTTTACCAAGCATGTTACCCAGAATCTTAGCATCATGAGATTTTGTTACAACAAGCGCAAGGTAAAAATCTCACAATCAAATAACTCAAGGAAACAAAGGGAGACTCTATTAAGAAAGGAAGGATCGTCATTAGTCAAAGCTTTCTTAAAAGCTACAAAACAAGGGCACATGGACCCATAACATTGTTACAAAAGTAAATACTAAGTGGAAAAAAAGGGGAATTACAACATGAGCGAATGAAGGAAATCATCAAGCGGCAGGAGCAGTGTCTTCATCCAGAACCACTAAGATATTTTGAGCTACGGGACAATATACTGGGGCCGTTGGCTCTTGTGCTGGGGGGCTTGTTCATCTTGGTTCTGGGCAACTGGAGGAGGTGCAGGCTCGTTATTTCCCGAAGCTTGGGGGGCATCGGGCTCATTAACCTCATTTGCGGGAATAAGGGCATTTTCAGCAACAGGAGCGAGAGCCCTAACTACGGGCGCTAAAGGCTCATTTGTAGGGAGGATCGTGGAGGAGATAGTGGCAGCATCCACCCCCTCATTTTGCTCTACCTGAGGGGCTTCCGTCGGAGGGTGAGTCGCCATGTATTCATCCTGAATGAGCGTGACCAAAAAGTTGTACTCCGGTTCGGAGATGTTTGACTCAGGGTCGTCGCGGTCTTCGTCCTCCTCAACGCAGCGCTCATTAAACATGAGCCCCATATCTGGCATCCCACGAACGGATGGATCTGTTAAGCCCTTGAAAATACCCTGCACAAGCGCCACGTTGAAGGCTTTTTTAGCCTCGTCTAAACAGTGTAAGGAGGCCGCAAAGTTAAACGCCTTTGAATGGCAAAACTTGATGAACGCCTCTTTGACCGATTGCTCAACGTGGTGAGGGAGCTGGTTCATGGCATCTTCATATTTCTTCTCCGCATCGGTAGCCCTCGTCCTCCATTCGTTATGATCGTCCATAAGCTTTTGATGGCTCACATTGAGGTTATTGTATTGTGTGCACCAACTCCTCCGAGCGGTCTCAGCGTTCGTGAAGTCCTCCTGTAACTTCTTCATTTCCATCTCCATCTTCTTATGCTCCGTGTCAAGAGATAGGAATTTGGCCTTCTCCACATCTAATTCCTCCTGAATGATCGTTCGAGCGCGCCATCTTCTTGTATTTTGCTTTCCAGTCAGCATAAACTGTGGTATGTATTTGGATGTTTTTCGTCCTCGGAAGCACTTGCTGCAAGGGCTCGAAATGGCAGAAGTGTTAATAAAAATCTTGAAGAATAACGTCTTCGAAAGATAAGAAAATTACAAGGAGGAGGGTGACTTACAGAAATTAGGGCATGTACCATGTCACTAGTCACCTTCTCCACGGACTCGGAGTACAAGACCCTATGGTCCGCTGTGAATTGGACCCTCTCATATAAGCCTTCGCTGATGGTTTGCGCGATCGTTCCATGCCTCAATAACACAGTGCCTCCATCCGCGGAACCCTTATAGCTCCTATCCCCTCGACGACCAAAATCCCACAAATGCTCTTCTTCTGAGGAGGAAGTGTCTCCATCGCCCTTGGGGCCCTCCACAACCTGTTTGCCCTTGCCGGTTATAGAAAAGGAGTCTGGCATCCTTTTCCTCTTTCTAGAGGCTGAGGCGCTTGCTCCTTGAGTACCTCTGGTATTGACGCTCGTCTGAGGCCTTGGTGGAGGAACTGGAGCGGGGATAATGGCTCCACTCACTTGAGGAGCGACCAGGGCCCTCGGAATCACCCTTGTATCAGGGTTGGGTGCTTCATTCTTCCCTTTACCTTAACTGGCGCTCGAACTTGTGGCTTGATGACCACCACGCTCGTTGCCACGACCTGCGGCTCGGGGCGGTGGTTTTTGCTGATTTCCCTGATTGGCTTGGTGCCTGTTAGCATTGGAAAATCTAGCGGCGTCTCTAATCCCTCCACCGGCCATTATAATGCCTGGTCCTGGAAAACAAAACAAGAAAAAAACAACGAGGGTCAGAAACCCTTGAACAAGTTTACAAAATACAAGTTACAAATGCAAGTAAGCAGTTAGCATCCCCATCTACAAGTTAGTGCCCTAAAATCTAACCGTCTCTCTCCAAATCCCGAACGGGAGGGTTGCTGAGATAATGGGGGTCGTTGGTAAGTCCGTAAAGGAACATGTGTTTCGCGTCATCTATCAAATCTTTAGCTTGTATCAGCCAACCCTCGTCCCTCAACGCCCCAGCTAGTTCTTTACCCCAGTTCTCAGGGAAAGTGGGGTCCAGGCGATTCTTCACAAGAGAGCCTTTCCCGTGCGAGATCCACTCTCGTGATACCCCAAAATCATCATCCGCTGGGGCTTTGACAAAAATGAACTTCTCCTTCCAATCGGGGCCATACGTGGAAGATGGAGAGTTGATCAATTTCAGATGAGCCTTTGCTTGGACATAATAGAAGAAACCAGCCTCGGGCGACGAGCGCGGGGAACTAACAACTTATAGCAGAGCGTTGAAATTTTCCATTGAGGTCTCGTATCCAGTACACTTCATAAGGATCACGAAGCAGGTTATAAGGGCGAGTCCATTAGGCACTCTCTACGAGGGACACAGGTTCAAGTTATTCAAAATAGTGGCCACCGGGACCGGGATAGGAAACCTCAATCCTCCAGAGCTGATTGCATCTTTGTAAATAGCCACTTCACCCAGGGGGAAGGGGGGCGGATGGTTAGCACGCTCGTGATCAGCAAGGATCCGTCAGGTGAAGCGCTCGTCCCAATCTATTGGTGCCAGCATAGTTTTGATCTCCCCCAAAGTAATTGTGCTAGGAGTCTCATCAGGGGTACGCTCGGTCGCTTGCATGCCTGAGCCCTCACCCTCGTTTGGACCTTTGGTCTTCTTAGCTTTTTTGGGCCTCTGGGACTTCTTCCTTTTGCCCTTGGCGTGGGTTCTTTCTTAGGGCCCCGCTTCTCCCTCGAATTCGAGGGCCGGGGCCGCGACGGCTACGCCCACGGCGTGGCAGTGAGGATGGGTTGCACTTTCTGTCAACGGTAATACCTCTCCTTGCCTTTCCGCCTCAAGCGCCAAGTTCATTTCGTCGAAGAGGTGCTCCACACCATCTGGGTTTCTTTCATCCATGGCCATAATGGCCGCGTCCAACTCCTCGTCCCCAGGGGAACCCGGAGGAGGTGAACTCTATGTAGCCATCTCCTCAACCTCGCGGGTAAATTCTTCTACATGATCTCTGGCCATGGCTATTGTGGAATCTGGAAAGGATACGAGGATTTTGGGGAAGCGAAGGATGTTCAGAGAAATTTGGGATTTCTAGAGCAAGTGGAGCTTGAGGAATTACTAAATCCTAATCTGATTCTAATGTTAGCAAGGTTAGAAGATTTCACTGGAGGTTACCTTGAGTTTTCTGGAAAAACTTGGAAGAGAATTACGAATGCTAGGAATTTTCTTTGCAAAGGGTTTTTCTGCAAAATATGCTCTGAAGATATGTTTGCGAAAAGGTTGAAATGGATACCGAATCCCTTATTTATAGGAGGGGAAGTTGGTACGTTTCTGACAAGTAATTCGAAATTGCAATCATTTCCCGCCTAGGAAACCGTTCACTTTATTGAACCGTCACGTACTTCCCAAGAATCACAGGCCCCACGCGCATCAACATTTAATGCATAGACGTTTCAAGCGGTCAGAAGAAAGGACCGCATTTAATGCATAAGCGTTTCAAGCGGTCAGAAGAAAGGACCGCATTTAAGGCGCAATCAGAAGGATAGTTGCCCAACACGCTACGCCTTCCCCAAGCGCAACGCTCGAAGGTCTACTTTGTCAGAATTCTACAGTCCTTATCACTAAGGACTACAGAATTGGGGGGCAAAATGATAGGGTCAAAATACGCTCGTCCCACGTTTGGACACGTGGCAACTCAAGATAGTAACACATGTCCTCCTGTAATTAAGGCAGTCATACACGAGCGCCCAAACCCCCCGAGCGTCAAAGTTTCTCAAGGACACGTGTCATCTCTGCTACGTACCTGTGCGATTAACATTGCCGCTCTCTAACGACCGCACTTCACAACATCAGGCTAAGCTCTAATGTATCAAGAAAGCTCTCTTCGAGCGCTACACTCCCTCAGGGGAGTTCTTCACTCCCCCTCGTTGCATAAGCCTTGGCCGTCATCCCTTAGCGGATTCTCTGGCCTCCAAGGCCCTTGGTTGACACGAGGGTGCTCTTAAGCCCTCGTTACCAACCCCCTAAAATGGCTCTCTGACACCCCGTACATGCCCGCACACCTACCACTGTTGCCAACACTAACTTTCACCAGCTTTTGCAGAAGATTCATCCTAGGTTTCTCTCATAGCGCTACGTGTTAGGGCAACACTTGGTCAGGACCACACGGTGCAAATGACCAAAGGGTCCCTGACCCTCAACTATAAATAAGCTAGTTCATCTACTTCACTGTAAGCGATCTCCATTACTGCAACTTCACATTTCACATATTCTCTCTTTCAGATCATCATCTGACTTGAGCGTCGGAGTGCCAAACTGGGAATCACCCCCAGTTCCCCCAGCTTGGCCGTCTGACCTCTGTTTCTTTGGTGTTTGTCCTAGCAGGTTGAACCTACCACCTTTTCCGGTGATCACCATCGGTTTCCCCACCTTTAAACAAATTCTAAAGTGATTGGACTCTATCCCCCATATTCAGACCCATCATTATTATTTTTGCATAAATCCAATATGTTAAACTTTAGTAATTTATTTTATCTTGGTGAATATATATCTCGATTGTTATAAGTAATTCAACTCAAAAATTAATATTTTTATAAATTTGAAGTTTAATTAAACTGAATATTATTCAAACTAAAAAGATATAATTTTTATTTTTTTAATAGTTTTGAGGAATATTTAAAGAAATTCAGGGAATGTCTTTCTTTATTTAAAAATATTAAAGATGATTTTGATTTATTTTTATACTTAAATAGATAAAGAGAAATTATTACTAAATTATAACTTAAAGGATGAATTTGAATTAAATTAAAAATATAAAGACTATTTTGAATTTATAACAAAAACACCAGTATGTTTTCCCCACTAAAGCACGGACACGCCGAAAAAATGGCCCGTACAGTGTCCGACACGTGTCAGACACGGACACCGCTCCGACACATGTCGGACACGGCTGAAGGCGTGTCCAAAAAAAAATAATAATAAAATTGGGACACGGTGTCGGATATGGCGAGGTGAAGTGTCCGACACGGCTCAGACACAGCGGGGTAATTTTTATAATTATACAAATGTTTTTTATGCCTTTTTTAATATTTTTGATTTTTTTGGAGAGAAAATTGAAATAACAAAACTTATTTGAGTTTTTAATATTACATATTTTTGTAAATATTTTATGTTACGTAGATTATACTTATAAAATATTTTTATTTATATATAAAATATATTTATCTATATAAAATATAGCCGTGTTGGAGTCGTGTCGTGTCCTAAAATTTTGAAAAAATCTGTGTCGCCGTGTTCGTATCGTGTCGTGTCCGTATCGTCGTGTCCGTGTCCGTGCAACATAGGTTTTCCCCTATTATTATCATGTAATTAGTCATTTCTTAAGATATATATTTATTTTCTATACTATTATATCAAGGTAGAGAAGCAAATAAAAGTAATTTTTTTCTCTTGTTACTATCTTTTCTTTTTAATTTTATTTATTTATTTATTTTATTTGTTATATTTTATTGCATTCTTTTTGTTTATTAATTTTATCATTTTAATAATATTTTCTTAACTTTACTTTTCTCTCTTCATTTCAATTCCTTCATTTGGTCATGGATTTGAAATACATTCTCTTTCTCTCCCCAAGGCCCAACCAATTAACCCATGGCATCAAACAAATTAAGGTAATTAATGCTCGAATTAATTCGATTTCAATTCCTCCGCAATATTATATTAAAAAAAGGGAACTAGGGAAGTCGGTAGGTGGGAAAGCAAGTCACTTTGTTAGGCCACAGAGAAAATATTAAGAATAGGACGAAAATAGTTGTCGATCGGGCTTCTACGACATTAATTTCTACTTTTCGATCTTTTCACGGATCTAATATAATCTATGGTAACCTTTCTTGGAATTTAATTAATTGTAGTCATTCTTTTTTAATATAACCCATGGTAATCTCTCTTTTCAATAAGAATAGGACGAAAATAGTAGTCAACCGGGGGCTTCTACGGAATTAATTTCTACTTTTGGGTGCTTTTCATGGATCTAATATAATCTATGGTAATCTTTATTGGAATTTAATTGTAGCCATTCTTTTTTAATATAACCTATGGCAATCTTTCTTGAATTTGATGGTAATATCTCTTTTATTGGCTGTTGACTTAACTCATATTACTTTGATAGGATAAATTTTTAGTGCTCATAAATTTTGACAATTAAATTCTTAATTGACATAAATAATAAATACTAAGTCTTAATTTATTGAATTAATTAATTTGTCGCAAAATTAATATTTCCGTAAATCTCTCGGTTACCATTAATAACTTTTGATATTTAATTTTTTATTTTCGAATTTCTATCTATATAAAATGAAATATGTTAATGCATGTGTAATTATAGTGATCTTTCAAAGTAACTAAATATGTAGTTAAATATTTTTTCATATATATATGTTTTGTGTATCACTTTTTGAATTCCTCTACAAGTATTTAAATCTCTATTACTTACGAGTTACGAGAAGTATGACATTCATACCGGGTTTATTACACTAAAAATTCTGTGATATACTTAATTAGCACTCTGAACTTTGTCGTTTGAAATGTCTCAAAGCAGCGAATCCTATGATTGTATTAAATTAGCCCTCAAAATCCTACAGTCGTGGTTGTTGTCACGACCGTAGGGCTTTGAGTATTAATTCAATAAAATCACAGGATTCGCTTTGAAACATTTCAAATTATAAAATTTGAAGTAGTAATTTTTTTTTTTTTTTGGTCGAAAAAAGACACTAGTCAGCGTTACGTGCTGCTCTCCTCTTCAAGAATGTCCTCGACCTCCCTCGGTTGCCTATCCCAGTAAATCTTCCCTTCCTCCAGACTATGTCCAAGCTTAGCCAAAGCGTCAGCCTTCTTGTTTCCAAAGCGGAGAATATGTCTAAATCTCACTTCCCATGGCTAGTGCAGGTAGGTCCTACAGTCATTAATAATGTGCCCGTAGGGATGCCTTTCCGTGTCCCCATATTTCACGAGTTTAACTACCATCTCCGAGTCGCACTCGACTTCAATCTTAGCTATCCTTCTCGCCCAAGCGACCTTCAACCCCTCTCTTAGCCCCAAAAGTTCTGCTAGGATTATCGGAATATCCCCCAGTTTCATGGAAAAACCACTCACCCAGTTACCCCTGTCGTCTCTTAAGATTCCCCTTGCCGCTGCTGATCGCCTTTGAGCTTGTAGGCTGCCATAAGTATTGAGTTTAATCCATCCATGAGGAAGCTTGGACCAAGCTTGGTCTTTCTTTTTCCGTGTTACCGTTCTGCGTTGCACCCAATTCATCTCCAAATCTTGCGCTAACATAAACCCATTGCAAATTGTGACGTGTGCCGGTTCTCGCTTTCTTTTATATGCCTCCTGATTACGAGCTTTCCAGATATTCCATATGACAGCCATGAAGATGTTGAACTAGCTGCACTGTACCTCGGTTTTCGACTTAAAGGAGCCTCTCATACAATTTTGAACCCAGTCCTCCTTCTCCACTTGAAAGAACCGTGCATTATCATCCTCGTGGATGACTCTCTTCCAGACAGCCTGAGCTAAGTTGCAGCCACATAAGACATGCCAGATATCCTCCCGTTGTGCACCACATCGCAAGAACGTGGCATTATCACACATGTTTCTGTCATATTGCAGCGCCTTAGTCATCAAGCTCTTGTGTTCAATCAGCCAGGTGAAAGTTTTGAGCTTATTAGGAAGTTTCATCTTCCAAATCCATGACCATTTCTTGATATTACCTCCTGTCTCGTCCCGCAACACGTGGTACGCAGATTTGCTGGAGTAGTTGCCATTAGCGGACCCTTTCCAGAACAGTCGGTCAGCGCTCGGTCTATGCTCTAGTATCGGAACCGCCCTAATTTCCTTAATAATCTCCTCTGGAAGCTTCGTTTTCAGAACACCTACGTTTCATCGCCCTTCATCGTCAATAAGGTCAGCAACTTTCATGCCTTCATCTTCTGGTTGGATGTCACCTTGAATTCTGCTTCTAAGGCACAAATTCCCCAACCATTCATCATCCCAAACCGCAATGGTGCGTCCATCACCAAGCCTCCAGCCCAGATTCTTTGTCAAAGCTTTGACGCTTTTGCTTACCCCTTTCCAAGTTCTAGAAGCCATAGCATTTGGAGTATGATGTCTAATGTCTTCAAAGTAGTAATTAGGTATATTGTAGAGGTAGCCGAAAAAAAGAACTCCATTTGTATTTCAACGTTCTTTAGCTAAATGATGGAAAAGTTGAAAGAGAAGGAGTTCAGCTCTCATCTATATATCTTATAAAAGCACGAATTGGGTTTTTGGTTTCTTACAAAATACGGATCGCCTAAAATATCCTCACAATAATTACGTCAATAACTATTCGTTAAGGATAATGATGTAAATACATGTTATAAAAGCAATTATTAACTTAAAATAGGACTCTTGATAGAACTAAAATATTTTCAACTTACCCAAAAAAGTTATATAGTTCAACAAGGATTGTTTTAATATTAATATATTAATTAATTGAATTCAAATTTTATAATGTAAGTTTCTATCAAAAAAAATTATAATATAGGTTGTCTACTTTTTAATTTTAAGGCCTATAATTTAAAATGTTATAATAAAATATATCTAACGAATTAGAAAACAACAAATTGATTCACTTTATAAATTTTAATAAAATTTTTTAATTATATAAAATAAAATATTATTTAAATTGAATGAGTTACATAAGATAACTTTCAATAAATCAATCCTAATATAAATCTAATTACATAAGTCCATAGTTCTAATTATCTAAGTTTCTTAAATTATAATCATATTATAATTCTATAAGTTTATCTAATTAACAAATAATATAATTGAATGATTTACATAAAATATTTTTCAATAAATTAACAAATCCTAATGTAATATTTTTTAATTAACTAATACTAATATAATTATAATTATTTAAATCTAACTAGCCATATAATCTTCCTTTAGTTTATATGATAAACTACAAATTAAACACGTCAAAGTACTAATATAATTTTTGGTTTCTTACGACTTAATATACCACAATTTAAAATTGTTTGTCGTCATACCAAAGTTACTTTAAATTAAGAATTTTAAGGAGACTCAATGTGTGTGCATATAAAAATAAGATACAATATAGTTTTTTAAATAATTTTTATAGTATACAATTAAACATTCCTTAAATGTAACACCCCAAACGGAGAAATGCCACATCCCCCGCACTGAGACCCAGACTCGGTCATGAAATGGAAATCCATACCCGAATCCGCATCAAAGCGAACGGGAGACAAACACACACACTATGTTAGGCGGATCTAACTCGACTAACTCAGAGCGTGGAAGCAATTCAAACATTTAACATCAGATAGCGGAAGCAACTAAATCAACATTCAAAGCAAGTGACGGGTTCAACTAGCATAGATACCTAATCTCGAATATCAAATCTGCATAACGTAATAACCAACAAGTGCCACACAGGGTCGAATACGAATGCCACACAGGGCTACAGAAAGGTAAAGTATAATCTCAAGTCTACAAGTCAAAACATAAGTAAAGTGTATGAAGGACAAATGCACCTAAAAAGGCTAGACTGACGAAGTCCAACTCAAAGGACTCACTCCCCGCCTAGCAACGCCAACAGACCTGCAACTAAAAGGTTAAATGAGGGGTCAGTGAACTTGACCGAGTGAGGGGGCTAACGCACACCCACAATATATAAATAAAGCACAACACAGATCAAAAGGAGGGAATCATGAACCGGAGATAGGTGTTGCATACCAATGATATTCCCAAAAGTACCCCAAAAGATAGATATATATAAGTTTTAGAAAACATTTCAGAAACTCTATCTCGATTCACAAAATGAGGGGGTCAGTCAACTGACTGAGCGAGGGGGCTAACGTACACCCACAATATATATATAGAGCACAACACATATCATAAGGGTGGACTCATGAACCGGGGATAGGTGTTGCATACCAGAACATTTCAAAACAACCCAAAATAGATATAGATATAAGTTTAGAAACCATTTTCAGAAAGACTCTATCCCGATTCATAATTCCCAGACAGACACAGAACATATGCTCGGCGAGTACAAGCTTCCAACCTTTACTCCTCATAACAGATCTAAATATAAAATACAAAATCAAATCCAACCGCTACACCAATAATGGAGGAGATGTACCGTCCCCAAACCATCCAGAACAGACAAACCCTCAAGGGGTAGCTAACCCACAGGAGTCCTCCCCGGCTGTACACCGAAGGCTCAAGATATCACGCGCTCCCCTATCTCCCTGAGTCGCGCGATGATATCTCAAATGGAGACTATGCACAGGCCGAGCCATGACAGCCTTATACCGTCCCAGGGATTCCTTAGCCATAGCTCCTCGGATCCATAACAGAACAGAACAGAACAGATACCGTATATCATGGCTAACTCGCTACAGAACATATCATAACATAACATAACTTTCCAAAGCAGCTTACATATGCTTTCATATCTAATTTTTCCAAAATAGAGCTGATTTACAAGGTCATAAACATATCGTATCCAACACATACGTATTTATAATAAGGTATACTCGCAGCCAAGGGTAGAAATCAGCATGTAAAGGCCATAGGTCACATAGCTATACAAAATCCTAAACCTCACCTCGTGGTAGTGGAGTCTGAGAGTGTGAAGGGCCAAACCCTCTAAACCTCGGGCTCACCAGCACCACCAAACTCTGTAACAAGACATACAGAAGCCCAAACTTAGACTCTACATGAACCAAGTAAGACGCACGGCGTACAAAGTATGAATGACATGTGAAATGGAATGATGCTTATCACGTTGGTCACAAGGGACAATTCAAATATTCAAGTAATCATGCAAGTAATGAAGTATTAAGGTTCAGAGACACATCCCAAGTCATATCGTAGCATACAAGTCAAGTAGCAACTCAAACGAATCAAATACGCACGAAAAGCAAGTAAAAAGGTTCACAGACACATGGGAACGACCATTCCCATGCATAACACAACATGGGAACGGTCCTTCCCACGCCAAAGCCAAGCGAGACTGGGAACGGCCATTCCCAGTCCAAGCACACATGGGAACGATCGATCCCATGTTCGGTCCCCCAAACCAAACCCCAGTCCGGAAGGGCCGTTCCAAGCTTAAAGCACAAAAGGGAACGGTCGTTCCGGTCATGAGTCTGGAGCAGAACCTTGACAGCTTCGGGAAGAAGAAGGAGAAGACCCAAAAACATCAATCCAACACGAAATCAACCATACAATATCACGAAATTCAAGTATAACATCATATAAATCATGCTTAGCATCAAAACATGAATTAATTCAAGTTTAGGAAGGTTTTGCCCAATTTCTCAAACACCCATTTTCATGAATTTCAAGCTTAAACATGAATATATGAATTCCTAGCCTTCTTTACAAGAATTTCCAGCAACTAGGACACATAAGGAGCATTCAAACCACCAAGGCTTGCTTAAGGATTTAAGAGTTCATCATAATCTTCAAGTTGGGCATAAATCACTAATTTTCACATGATTTGTCCATTCAAGTTTATACCAACAATTTCATGCTCAAATCCAAGAATAGGAATGAAATACTCATCAAAAGAGATCCAAAACTTACCTTGTCTTGTGAAGGAATGAAGAATCGAAGAATATGAGCTCTTAGAATGAAAGATGGTTCAAGTCTTGATCTTCTCTTGAAGCTTCTCCATGAGTTTCTCTTTGAGGCTAAATTGTGTGTTTGAAATGAAATGAAAAGGGGATCTAGGTTATGTAGTGGCTGATAGTTTTAGGTCAAGATAAGAAAATCGGTTTAACTAACTCCCGGTTCTAGTGAACCGGTTAATAAAAGGGATAAAGGCCCAAGCGGTATCCAAAAATTATGAAATAAATTCCATTGGATTCGAATCATTGAAACGAACACAATGGCGGTGTCGGAATTCGAATTCGAATTCCCGAACTCATATTGGTCCCGAACGACCTAAACTCACCTAACTCAGTGTTAGGCCCAAACACACAAATAGCTCCAAGTCCTATTTAAATCCAACTCCAACAATTAATTTAAATTCAACTAAGTTCCATTCTTAAGTTGTCATGCAAGAATTCATATTTTACCGTTTCGGATTTTAGTCAATTAAGTCACACTTTCAATCAAAGTTGGATTTAAACACATAAAAAGAGAATTAAATCACATAGGTGCGTAAGGTAAACTCTCTCGTGGCGCATACCTGTACGATTTATCGGACGGGGCGTCACAACCTCCCCCCCTTAGGAGAACCTGTCCTCAGGTTCACTGCTCGAAATAACTCCGGATGCATCTTCCTCATCTTCTCTTCAGTCTCCCAAGTCGATTCCTCAAATTTCTGATATCTCCATAACACTCTGACCAAGGGAACCTGCTTGTTTCTCAACACTTGTATTTTCCGATCCTGAATCTCAACCGGGTGCTTCACAATCGTCAAATCGTACTCAAGCTGTACCTCTTCAACCGGTAAAACCGTCGACTCATCGGGGTAGAACTTCCGAAGCTGTGAAACGTGGAACACATTATGAATCCCAGTCAAACTCGGCGGAAGGTCCAACCTATACGCCACCTCTCCAATCCTCTCTAGAATCTCAAACGGTCCAAGATATCGAGGGCTAAGCTTCCCACCTCTACCAATACGAGAAAAGCCATTCCTAGGCGAAGCCTTCAAGAAGACACGATCTCCGACCTCAAACTCAAGGGGCCTTCTCCTCTTATCCACATAACTCTTCTGTCTATCCTGAGCTGCTTTCATTCTCTGCTGAATTAACTTAACCTTCTCAATCTTAGCCGAGGCCTTTGCTCTCGTGAGCTTACCCTCCTTGGTCCATCGCCAATCCTCAATATCCCAATATAGTGGCGACCTACACTTCCTCCCATAGAGTGCCTCGTAAGGGGCCATACCAATCGAAGCCTGGTAGCTGTTGTTGTAAGAGAACTCAACCAATGTCAAGTGCTTATCCCATTTATCCTTAAAATCCAATGCACACGCCCTTAACATATCCTCAAGATACTTAATCAGCCGCTCTGACTGTCCATCAGTCTGAGGATGTGATGCGGTGCTAAACTTAAGCTTTGTACCCAAGCACTTCTGAAGATCCTGCCAAAAACTAGCTGTAAACCGAGGATCCCGATCTGACACGATGCTAGACGGAACTCCATGTAGCCTCACTATCTCATTACAATACAGTTCAGCCAACTTAGGCACCTTATCCGTCATCCGAATCTTAAAGAAATGGGCAGACATAGTCAAACGGTCTACCACTACCCAAATCCCGTCGAATCCTCTCCTAGACCTCGGCAGGCCGGACACAAAGTCCATAGTCACCTGCTCCCACTTCCACTCCGGAATCGGAAGTGGTCGGGGAGTACCTCCCGGTTTTTGATGTTCTGCCTTGACCATCTGGCATGTTAGACATCGCTTCACAAAGAATGTGACATCCCTCTTCATGCCACTCCACCAATATAACTCTTTCAAGTCTCAGTACATCTTCGTACCTCCCGGGTGAATGGAATAACCGGAGCGGTGCGCCTCCTCAAGTATTACCCTCTTGAGCTGGTTAGGCACACACACTCTTGCCTTGAACCTGAACAAACCAGAATCATCAAACTCAAACTTAGTCTCTGGATCATCTCTCGAACGGGTAATCAATCTCTAAATCTCGGCATCCGTAGACTGAGCCTCTAGTAATCTCTGCTTCAAATCAGGCTGAACCGTGATGTTGGCTGACCTAGCCACGGAAACCACAACAGTTGAACTCTGCTCAGAAATCCCTGCCACTAAACTCGAAATACTGGCCTTTCTGCTTAAAACGTCGGCAACCACATTTGCCTTACCGGATGGTACTGAATCGTTCAATCGTAGTCCTCTAAGAACTCAAACCATCTCCTCTGTCTCAAGTTAAGCTCTTTCTGCGTTAACAAGTACTGAAGACTCTTATCATCCGAGAACACCTCAAACATAGCACCATAAAGATAGTAGCGCCACTTAGACAACGCAAACACGACTGCTGCAAGCTCTAGGTCATGGGTGGGGTAATTCTGCTCATGCACCTTCAACTTTCTAGAGGCATAAGCTACAACCCGACCGTTCTGCATCAACACACAACCCAGTCCTTCCTTATAAGCATCTGCATAAACCGCATAACCCTCAACCCCCTCGGGTAGGGTAAGAACCGGTGTCGTAGTCAACCTTTCCTTTAAAGTCTGAAAGCTCATCTCACAACTATCATCCCATTCAAACTTGGTTTCCTTCTTAGTCAACCTAGTTAACTGGGCTTCAATCTTAGAGAAATCCATCACAAATCTCCCATAATAACCTACCAAACCCAGAAAACTCTGTATCTCAGAGGTGTTCCTAGGCCTCTCCCAATGTAACACTGTTTCAATCTTCGAGGGATGTTTCAATCTTCGAGGGATCGACCTCAATTCCATCGCCTGAGATAATGTGACCCAAAAAAGTGACTCGATCAATCCAGACCTCGCACTTACTGAACTTAGCATACAGCTTGTGTTCTCTAAGTGTCTCCATCATAATCCGGAGATGCTGTGCATACTCCTCAACTGATCTCGAATACACCAAGATATCGTCTATAAAGATCACCACGAACTTATCAAGGAACGGTCTAAACACCCGGTGCATCATATCCATAAACACTGTCGGAGCATTCGTCAACCCAAATCGCATAACCACAAACTCGAAGTGCCCGTATCTCGTGTTGAATCCAGTCTTAAACATATCCTCCTCTCTAAACCTCAACTCATAGTAACCCTGCCTCAAATCCAATTTGGAGTACACTCGCGAACCTTGCAAGCTATCAAACAACTCCTCAATATGGGGTAATGGATACTTGTTCTTAACTGTCATCCTGTTCAGCTCACGGTAGTCTATATATATCCTTAACGTCCCATCTTTCTTCTTAACAAACAGGACGGGAGCACCCCACGGAGAAGTGCTCGAACGAATGTATCCGCTAACCAAAAGCTCATCCAACTGCTTCTTTAGCTCCTTCAACTCGGCAGGAGCCATCCTGTAGGGGGTCTTCGAATAAGGCTCAGCTCTGGGATAGAGGTCCACCACAAATTCAATGTCCCTGTCCGGTGGTAAGGACCCCAAACTCTCCGGAAACACATCTAGATACTCCCGTACGACTTCCGTCTCCTCAAGTTTGACCTGGTCCTTCGGTTTGTTCAGAAGGTAAGCCACGAAACCTGTAGCACCGTCCCGGAATAGCTTACTAGCCTCAACAAAGGATATGAATGGACTGGATCCCAATCTCTCTCTCGAAAACACCACAGAACCAAAAGAAATCCTCTTCAAACGATAATCCATAACTGCACAATGTCGGTAGAGCCAATCCATCCCAAGAATCACCCTATACCTCCTCATCGGCATCTCGATCAAATCAGCAGGAAAGACTCGACCCTCAAAACTCTTTAGACACTCACGAAACGCTCTGTCCGTCTCCAAGCTCCCCCCCAAAGGGGAACTCACCACAAACACATGCGCAGATATCTCAGCAAGCAAAGGCAAAGAGGCAACAATATCCCGGGCAATAAAAGAATGAGTAGCCCCGGGATCAAACAATGCATGTAATGATATGCCATGAATATGTATTGTACCTTCCACTACAGCATTCTGATCAACCTCTGTTGCCTCCTCCTCACCATCCAGAGCATATGCACGAGCCTGAACTGCCGGCTTCTTCTTCGGACAAGCATCCACCATGTGCTCAGCCGACCCACAGACAAAGCATCTACCCAAATACCTCCAACACTTCTCCAACAGATAAGGACCCTGACAGTGAGAGCAACGAGCTGGAGCTGGTGCCCGTAATACTGGTGTAGAAGTAGTAGAAACATGAGTAGCGGGCTTCTTGCCCGATCCAGAACCCGAACCATGCCCCGAAAAGAAGGATGGGGGCCTCAACCTCTGTCTCTGAGCCTCGACCTGAACAGCCCTCTTAGTAACCTTATCCCAAGTGCTAACATTGACAACCTGAAGAGCTCTCTGAATATCCTCTCAAAGCCCATGAAGGAAGTGACGGGCTCTGTGCGAATCAACATCAGTAATGTGGGTAGCATAGGGAGAAAGTCTATCGAACTCTAGAATGTAGTCCTCAACAGATCTGGATCCCTGCTTCAGCTTAGAGAACTCTTGAAGTCTGCGCTCTTGTGCACTATGAGGTATAAACTTCTCATGGAACTCATGCACGAAAGTCTCCCAAGTGAACTCCATACCACTATGAGGTATAAACTTCTCATGGTTTTTGCCCAATTTCTCAAACACCCATTTTCATGAATTTCAAGCTTAAACATGAATATATGAATTCCTAGCCTTCTTTACACGAATTTCCAGCAACTAGGACGCATAAGGAGCATTCAAATCACTAAGGCTTTCTTAAGGATTCAAGAGTTCATCATAATCTTCAAGTTGGGCATAAATCACTAATTTTCACATGATTTCTCCATTCATGTTTATACCAACAATTTCATGCTCAAATCAAAGAATAGAAATGAAATACTCATCAAAAGAGATCCAAAACTTACCTTGTCTTGTGAAGGAATGAAGAATCGAAGAATATGAGCTCTTCGAATGAAAGATGGTTCAAGTCTTGATCTTCTCTTGAAGCTTCTCCATGAGTTTCTCTTTGAGGCTAACTTGTGTGGTTTGAAATGAAATGAAAAGGGGATCTAGGTTATGTAGTGGCTGATAGTTTTAGGTCAAGATAAGAAAACCGGTTTAAGTAACTCCCGGTTCAAGTGAGCCGGTCAATAAAAGGGATAAAGGCCCAAACGGTATCTAAAAATTGTGAAATAAATTCCATTGGACTCGAATCATTGAAACAAACACAATGGCGGTGTTGGAATTCGAATTCTAATTCCCGAGCTCATATTGGTCCCGAACAACCCAAACTCACCTAACTTAGTGTTAGGCCCAAACACACAAATAGGTCCAAGTCCTATTTAAATCCAACTCCAACAATTAATTTAAATTCAACTAAGTTCCATTCTTATGTTGTCATGCAAGAATTCATATTTTACCGTTTCAGATTTTAGTCAATTAAGTCACACTTTCAATCAAAGTTGGATTTAAACACATAAAAAGGGAATTAAGTCACATAGGTGCGTAAGGTAAACTCTCTCGTAGCGCATACCTGTACGATTTATCGGACGGGGTATCACATTAAAATTTTTATATAAATATACTCTTTTAATTATTTCTACTATATACGTAAAATCAATTATAAAAAAAAATTAACATAAATCTGAAATAATATCCATTAGAAAAATACAAATAAGAAAATGGAATGCAAGATCTAATGGCAAAGAGAATATAAAAAAAAGATAATGAATAGTTAGTTTAAAGAAAGAATTACCTGATTTTAATGTATATACACATGCATACCAAAATTAAGTACAACTGTGCAACATATATATGTAACGCCCCAATTTTTGGAAGTTCAGGTAGGCACTCCACGAGCGGGTCTTCGGGAGTTGGGAGGTTAAAATTACCTGTTTGTTCATTTAATTACAAGTATCATCATATTGCTTGCCATATGTTCCCATACATTTATATGAATTATATGAAATAAGTGAAATAAGTGCCATACTTGTATTATATGATCCTTAATTATTCCCTTATGTGAAATTGTGTAATGAGGGTATATCATGACTTGAAGTTAATTGCATCAATAGTTAGAGATTATACTTATGTGCATCAATTTAAATAAATGAGGGACTTTTATACAAATAGGGAGGAATCACATATTTCCACATATGACTTTAGGATATATCATGAATTATCTCTCATTTCTTCCATTATGTTCCATATGATTCAAGAGAAAAACTCACACACACATACACCTAGCAAAAACCGACATTTACACCTTGAGAAGAGGAAGAAGATATCAACCCTAATTCAAGCTAGAATTGAAGGAAGTGTGAAGTAGGAGCATCATCAACTTCATCTCATCATCTCATCACCATCTCTTTGATTCAAGGTAGGAATTGGAGAATTTCATGAAATTCTCGAATATGTGATCAAGCATGAATGTAGGGATTTGTTGATGAATTCTTGTATGATTGAAGTTGAGAGCATGATCTTCATCATAAGGAGTAAGGATTGCATGAAAATATGGGATTTCTTGGAGACTAGAAGCATGATCAAATATGGGGGTTTCAAGCTTGACTTTGCCATTTTAATGTTTATTTCTTGGTTGAATTGATGAATACTTGAAGTATGATGCATATATGAGGTGTTTCAACATTTGTTATGGTTGGAATTTGGAAACATAATTGTTTGGATTGATTTTTGCATGAAAACCCCTGTTTTCTCCACTGTTTCTGCTGCTACGCATGTGGTCGCGCCCGTGACCCCATTTTGGCCAACTTTCGACTTTTGAAAAAATTGGACAAAAATTCGGAAAAATACTTGGTCGCGGGCGCGACCATTTTGTGAAGGATTTTGGTCGCGCCCGCGACCACCGCCAGAAACTGCATTTTGTCCAACTTCGAACCAACGCCATTTTCACCTCGGTTTGAATTAGAAAACGTGCCATATAGCGTTGGAAAGGTCTATGTGTCTACTTTCATTTCCAATAAGCAAAACTCAATTCCCACTTCTAGAAATTAAGATATTACAGTTTTCCCACAACATGTGCATTTTTCCAAAATTGTCAAGTGTTCCTAAACTTCACCAAAATCTTTCATATTGCATTCCTTTCACTTTCTTGGCTCCCATATGTGAAATATATGACTTTTATACCCTATTTGATCATTTTTATCTTAAATTGCTAAATTGAACATCTCATGATCGTTATTGATTGAAATTGTATAAGTGACATTATTGGAACATGTCGTTCGTCTTCGTTGGTTCATAAGGGTAGTGTCTTATGTACACTTGTCCCTTTGTTACACAGATCACGGTCCGGGAAACGAGGAACACGCTCCATAAGGTGTATCCTTTCTTCTTATATTGGTAAAGGTGAGGTTATTTCTATTTGTAAAAGAACCCTACGACCCTATGTGGCTTTGGACCAAAACAAATAATTATATCTATAGTTTTCCGAAAATTGAATTGTTCCTTTATTGATCGATTGATATTGTACCGAGTAATTGTCATTGATATTGAATTGAATTGATTGAATGTTTTGGCGAGTATATTGTTCATCGTGGGCCCGAGGGTAGTGTATTGAGCCAACCGGGAAAGCATGGGCTGACGGGCAACTCTTGCACTATCCTCACATTGTAGGGATGACCCCTGAATCTACTAGGAGATTAGTGGAGGAAGGAGCTCCGGGTATAGGGAATCATGAACCCTATACTCAATGAGATTGGATGGGGGGGCCTTGCAATCCCCCATCACCCGGAGGAAGAAGGATGGATTGATGGAAACTGTCTATTTGTTCACTGAATTGATTGCCTGATCACTTAATTGATAAAACGGAATTAATGTACACTATCGGAGATTGGTTGGAGATTTGCCCTTACTCGCCGGGCCACTGATTATTGAATTGTATTGAAATAACTAAATTGAAAATGGAATGATTGTAACCTCGAGCGAGCCTTGTTTATTTATTAAACTAATATTGTCTTATGAAAACCTTGGCCGAGATTACAATATGCATGATATTTGCGCTTTAAATTATAACCCCTCACTCAGTCTTTCATAGACTGACACCTCACACTTTTCAGGTTACGCAGATCGAGTGCTAGGCGGGGTTTTGAGTCAGTTTACAGCTTTTGGGGTCTAGCATGGTCTTTTCATCTTTTGGTGTATATTATGGGTATTTATGATTTTCGAATGTGACTTGGTACTTATCTACATATTATAGTATAGTATACTTGAAAGTTGGATACTTGATGATGTAAATATTGTTTTGAAGCTTGGAAGTGAGTAGTGGAATGAATGTACTTAGTTACGCTTCCGTTTTTGTTATACGTCGATGTATTATTTGAGGAATAGCCCGCCTAGCTAGGGTAGTGTTTTATTGTCTCCCGTTCGCTATAGGCTTGATTCATGTATGGGTGCCCGTTCCATATGTGGATTGAACTATAATGCGGGGGATGTAGTGCCTTTGCGTTAAGGGTGTTACATCCTAAGGTGGTATCAGAGCCCGGTTTCAAAACCGAGGTTCTAGTGTCGTGTCATGTCGAGTCTAAGTCGTACGGCATAGGATTACTTGATTAATTGCGAGTCTTGCATAATGATTGAGTTTATTTGGATTTGTTTGAACTACTTGAATTATTTGAATTATGTGATTTATGTGAACTATGAGTTTTATTCTACTCATTTGCACTTGATTAATCGAACATGCATGTACAGTGTTTTGAATTTCAGGATGCCACGCGAAAGGCCTCGTAGAGAGCATTCTCCGGGACACAGGCATCACCATCATGAGCATGTTCCTCCACCTCCACCCCCTCAAGCACAACCGCAGGATTTCCTAAATTCTATGGTTAAACTAATAGATCAGAGACTGCAGGATTATGTGCCTCCTGCACCACCTGTTCCTCCAGCAGCACCACCGGCCCCGATTTCAGCTATATTAAGGGAATTTCAAAATCAACACCCGCCCAGATTCTTTAAAGGGAATGATATGCAAGCTGAGCAGTGGCTTAAGGAAGTAGAAAGAATTTAGGCTCTTATTCCTTGTGATTCGAGAAAGAAGGCCCGGTGTACTCTTACTTTAATCCAGGGAGAAGCTTATTCGTGGTGGGAAAGCACCAAGATCGTTCTTGACGCGGCCGGAGCAGAGGTTACTTGGGAAGTGTTAGTGCGGGAATTCAAGAACAAGTTCATTCCACCCTCTTCACGCACCCGAAGGCTCAAAGAGTTTACCGAGCTTAAACAAGGAGGGAGATCCGTGTCCGAGTACATAGCAGAATTTGAAAGGTTATCCAAGTATGCTCCCAATATTACCGGCGATGATTTCCACAAAGCTATGCAGTTTGTTCAAGGACTAAGGCCGGACATTCAAGCGGCGATCGAAGCGGTTAATACTAGCACTTGGAAAAAGGCTACTCAAAAGGCCTTAAAAGTGGAATACTCGGTCAATGCACGAAGGTCTTCTTACCGGTCAGGACAGGGCTCGGGATCAGGATCGAGAGCGGGATATAATCTGGGAAAAAGGCCAATCACTCATGAGATAGTTCCTTCACAATCTAAGGGTCCAATGAAGAAGTTTAAACAACAAGGGTCGACTCAGAAAATTTCTCAGCCTTCTAGTGTACCACCACCTCCCGAGAAACCTAAATGTACCTTCTGTGGGCAGCCAACTCATCACTATGATAATTGTAGAAGGCGTCTCGGGTTGTGCCTCATTTGTGGGGATGCCGATCATCGAGTGGATACGTGTCCGGATCGCCGGGATCAGCCTGCCGGAGGTCAGAGGCCGATGATTAGAGCCCGAGCCTATGCTTTGGAAGGAGAGGAAGCAGATCCTGATATAGACCCTGCAGCCGTGGTGGAAGGTACTATTTGCATCCATGGCACGAACATACATACTTTATTTGATCCGGGAGCTACCCACTCCTTTATTTCCCGTGCTATTTCTGTGAATTTACCTTTATGTGTTACTTTATCTTCTGCTTATTATCATGTTAGTACTCCTTTCGGTGGTAGTATAGAAACTAACTGGGTTTTTCGAGCGGTGCCGGTGAGTATTAAGGGTCGAGTTTTCTCTACGGATTTTATTGAATTGCCAATGTCACGCTATGGATCTATATTGGGGATGGATTGGTTGTTTGAGCATAATGCCACCGTGGATTGTCGAGCCAAGAGAGTTCAGCTGGGTTCGGATGTTATTAC
Source organism: Lantana camara (assembly GCA_037501455.1). NCBI lineage: Eukaryota > Viridiplantae > Streptophyta > Magnoliopsida > Lamiales > Verbenaceae > Lantana > Lantana camara. Next base: position 20,259,877 of record CM074862.1, read on the forward strand.
TGGTTGGAGTTCGAAATCGGTACCTCTATTATCTTTTGCAGAAGCTCAGAAATTGGTTCGTGACGGGGCTATGGGATTCATAGCTTATATACTTAATCGACCCAAGGATCAGGTAAAATTGGAAGAAACGGAAGTTGTTAAGGGATTTCCCGAAGTGTTTCCGGAAAAATTGGATTCGTTGCCACCAGAGAGAGAAATTGAATTTGTGATCGACTTATATCCGAATGCCGAGCCGTATTCCAAGACTCCATATCGGATGGCTCCGGCGGAATTGAAAGAATTGAAAGTCCAACTTGATGCTTTATTGGAAATTAGGTATATAAGACCGAGTTCGTCACCGTGGGGAGTGCCGGTATTGTTTGTAAAGAAAAAGGATGGTACTTTGAGGATGTGCATTGATTATCGGGAATTGAATCGGATGACAATTAAGAATAAATATCCTCTTCCCCACATCGAGGAGTTGTTTGATATACTCCAAGGATCCAAAGTATATTCGAAACTTGATTTGAGACAAGGTTATTATCAGTTACGGATCCGAGCCGAAGATATTCCAAAGACGGGTTTTAATACAAGACATGGGCATTATGAGTTCATGGCTATGCCGTTCGGTTTGATAAATTCTCCCGCCGCCTTTATGGATATGCTGCATAGGATTTTCCGGCCGTTCCTTGATAAGTTTGTAGTTATTTTTATTGATGATATTTTGGTTTTCTCCAAGTCGGCCGAAGAGCATGCAAGGCATCTTAAACTTGTGTTGAGAACTTTAAAGGAACACCAATTATTTGCCAAGTTTAGCAAGTGTGAGTTTTGGATCGATCGGGTATCGTTCTTTGGGCATATAATTTCGGGAAACGGGTTGGTAGTTGATCCTTCCAAGATCGAGGCCGTCTTGAAGTGGGAGAGACCTAAGAATGCCTCTGAGATTAAGAGTTTCTTGGGATTAGCAGGATATTATAGGAGGTTTGTGCAAGATTTTTCTAAAATTGCCGCACCTTTAACTCGGTTGACTAAGAAAGATGTTAAGTACGATTGGGATGACAAGTGTGAGACAAACTTCAATGAGTTAAAGAAGAGATTGGTGTCAGTCCCGGTGTTAACTCTTCCGGACGGGTTAAAAGGATATGCCGTGTACACGGATGCATCTAAAGAAGGTTTGGGATGTGTTTTAACTCAGAAGGGCAAGGTTATCGCTTATGCTTCCCGAAAGTTAAAAGATTATGAAAAGAATTATCCGACACATGATCTAGAGCTTGCAGCGGTGATATTCGCACTTGGAAAATGGAGACATTACTTATATGGAGTATCTTTTGAGATTTTCACGGATCATAAAAGTCTCCAATATCTATTCACCCAGAAAGATCTTAACTTGAGACAACGAAGATGGATGGAACGGTTAGAAGATTATGACTGTGTAATCAAGTATCATCCCGGGAAGGCTAATATAGTAGCCGATGCTTTGAGCCGAAAAGTTGGAGTTTCAAATTTGGAAATTGGGGAAAATAGCCATATTGAGCCTATTGTGATAAAAGGTCGGGTGTTCAACATCACCATTCAACCGGAATTGAAATTTAGATTGTTTGAGGCTCAAGGAAAGGATCCGGAAGTTCATAAATTAATTACTAAGGCAAGAGAAGATCCGGAAAGTCCATTCGGGTTTGATGAAGCTGGGTTCCTTCGCTTCAAGAACCGAGTAGTGATACCCGATGAATTGAAACGAGTATTGTTAGAAGAGGCCCATAAATCAGCCTATTCGGTGCATCCAGGAGGAAACAAGATGTATAAAGACTTGAAACAATTTTATTGGTCGCGTGGACTCAAGAAGGATGTGGCCGAGTTTGTAAGATGTTGTTTGACGTGTCAACAAGTTAAAGCAGAACAGCAAAAGCCTGGAGGTCTTCTACAGCCGTTGCCTATCCCCGAGTGGAAGTGGGAACAGGTAACAATGGATTTTATAACCGGGTTGCCTAAGGTGAAAGGAGGATATGACGGTATTTGGGTAATTGTGGACCGTCTAACGAAGTCTGCTCATTTCTTGCCGGTCCGTATGTCCTTTAAGATCCGAAAATTGGCTGAAATCTACAATAGAGAAATTGTTCGTCTTCATGGTATACCGGTGAGCATTGTTTCGGATAGAGATCCCCGTTTTACTTCGAAGTTATGGAGAGAATTACATGATCTTTTGGGAACAAAACTTCAGTTTAGCACGGCTTTTCATCCTCAGACTGATGGCCAATCTGAAAGGGTAATACGGTATTTGGAGGATTTATTATGGTCATGTGCTTTGGACTTCTCGAATTCATGGTGTGACCAACTCCCTTTAATTGAATTTGCTTACAATAATAGTTATCAGTCTTCTATTGGCATGGCTCCGTATGAATTACTCTATGGACGAAAATGTCGGTCCCCGTTATATTTTGATCTAGAGGAATGGAAGTGGACAAAACAAGAAGGGGTAAAGAAGGGAAAAAACTTGAGAAATCTTCTAAAGTCGTGGAAGCTATGATTGAAAAGGTTCAGTTAATACAACAACGGATGAAGGCTGCACAAGATAGACAGAAAAGTTACGCCGATATCCGTAGAAGGGATCTCAAATTTGAAGTTGGAGATCGGGTTTTCTTGAAGGTATCTCCAAGAAAGGGATTTTCTCGGATTGGGAAAGGAGGGAAGCTTAACCCTCGCTATCTAGGTCCATTTGAAGTTCTTGAGAGAATCGGAGAAGTAGCTTATAATTGGACCTACCGCTTCATCTTACCGGGATTCATAATGTATTCCATGTCTCTCAGCTCAGAAAGTATTATCCCGATGAAACAAAAATTCTCCCCGTTGAAGAAGTTGAGTTACAACCGAATCTATCTTTTGTTCAGCAGCCGGTTAAGGTGTTGGATAGAAAGTATCAAGAATTAAGAAATCGACGGATTCCTATGGTCAAGGTGTTATGGAGAAGTGATAAATCCGAAGAGATGACTTGGGAACCGGAAGAAAAGATGAAAAGGTTCCACCCCGAGCTATTCAATTCCGATCAGTGAATCTGGGGACCAGATTCTTTCAAGGGGGGGAGAGTTGTAACACCCCAATTTCCAGAAGTTCAAGTAAGCACTCCACGAGCGGGTCTTCGGGAGTTGGGAGGTTAAAATTACCTGTTTGTTCATTTAATTACAAGTATCATCATATTACGTGCCATATGTTCCCATACATTTATATGAAATATCATTTATATGAATTATATGAAATAAGTGAAATAAGTGCCATACTTGTATTATATGATCCTTAATTATTCCCTTATGTGAAATTGTGTAATGAGTGTATATCATGACTTGAAGTTAATTGCATCAATAGTTAGAGATTATACTTATGTGCATCAATTTAAATAAATGAGGGACTTTTATGCAAATAGGGAGGAATCACATATTTCCACACATGACTTTAGGATATATCATGAATTATCTCTCATTTCTTCCATTATGTTCCATATGATTCAAGAGAAAAACTCACACACACATACACCTAGCAAAAACCGACATTTACACCTTGAGAAGAGGAAGAAGATATCAACCCTAATTCAAGCTAGAATTGAAGGAAGTGTGAAGTAGGAGCATCATCAACTTCATCTCATCATCTCATCACCATCTCTTTGATTCAAGGTAGGAATTGGAGAATTTCATGAAATTCTTGAATATGTGATCAAGCATGAATGTAGGGATTTGTTGATGAATTCTTGTATGATTGAAGTTGAGAGCATGATCTTCATCATAAGGAGTAAGGATTGCATGAAAATATGGGATTTCTTGGAGACTAGAAGCATGATCAAATATAGGGGTTTCAAGCTTGATCTTTGCCATTTTAATGTTTATTTCTTGGTTGAATTGATGAATACTTGAAGTATGATGCATAAATGAGGTGTTTCAACATTTGTTATGGTTGTAATTTGGAAACATAATTGTTTGGATTGATTTTAGCATGAAAACCCCTGTTTTCTCCCCTGTTTCTGCTGCTACACATGTGGTCGCGCCCGCGACCTGTTTTACGTGTAAAACTGGTCGCTCCCGCGACCCCATTTTGGCCAACTTTTGACTTTTGAAAAAATTGGACAAACATTCGGAAAAATACTTGGTCGCGCGCGTGACCATTTTGTGAAGGATTTTGGTCGCGCCCGCGACCACCGCCAGAAACTGCATTTTGTCCAACTTCGAACCAACGCCATTTTCACCTCGGTTTGAATTAGAAAACGTGTCATATAGCGTTGGAAAGGTCTATGTGTCTAATTTCATTTCCAATAAGCAAAACTCAATTCCCACTTCTAGAAATTAAGATATTACAGTTTTCCCACAACATGTGCATTTTTCCAAAATTGTCAAGTGTTCCTAAACTTCACCAAAATCTTTCATATTGCATTCCTTTCACTTTCTTGGCTCCCATATGTGAAATATATGACTTTTATGACCTATTTGATCATTGTTATCTTAAATTGCTAAATTGAACATGTCATGATCATTATTGATTGAAATTGTATAAGTGACATTATTGGAACATGCCGTTCGTCTTCGTTGGTTCATAAGGGTAGAGTCTTATGTACACTTGTCCCTTTGTTACACAGATCACGGTCCGGGAAACGAGGAACACACTCCATAAGGTGTATCCTTTCTTCTTGTATTGGTAAAGGTGAGGTTATTTCTATTTGTAAAAGAACCCTACGACCCTATGTGGCTTTGGACCAAAACAAATAATTATATCTATAGTTTTCCGAAAATTGAATTGTTCCTTTATTGATCGATTGATATTGTACCGAGTAATTATCATTGACATTGAATTGAATTGATTGAATGTTTTGGCGAGTATATTGTTCATCGTGGGCCCGAGGGTAGTGTATTGAGCCAACCGGGAAAGCATGGGCTGACGGGCAACTCTTGCACTATCCTCACATTGTAGGGATGACCCCTGAATCCACTAGGAGATTAGTGGAGGACGGAGTTCCGGGTATAGGGAATCATGAACCCTATACTCAATGAGATTGGATGGCGGGGCCTTGCAATCCCCCATCACCAGGAGGAAGAAGGATGGATTGATTGAAACTGTCTATTTGTGCACTGAATTGATTGCCTGATCACTTAATTGATAAAACGGAATTATTAATGTACACTGTCGGAGATTGGTTGGAGATTTGCCCTCACTCGTCGGGCCACTGATTATTGAATTGTATTGAAATAACTAAATTGAAAATAGAATGATTGTAACCTCGGGCGAGCCTTGTTTATTTATTAAACTAATATTGTCTTCTGAAAACCTAGGCCGAGATTACAATTTGCATGATATTTGCGCTTTAAATTATAACCCCTCACTCAGTCTTTCATAGACTGACACCTCACACTTTTCAGGTTGCGCAGATCGAGTGCTAGGCGGGGTTTTGAGTCAGTTTACAGCTTTTGGGGTCTAGCATGGTCTTTTCATCTTTTGGTGTATATTATGGGTATTTATGATTTTGGAATGTGACTTGGTACTTATCTACATATTATAGTATAGTATACTTGAAAGTTGGATACTTGATGATGTAAATATTGTTTTGAAGCTTGGAAGTGAGTAATGGAATGAATGTACTTAGTTATGCTTCCGCTTTTGTTATACGTTGATGTATTATTTGAGGAATAGCCCACCTAGCTAGGGTAGTGTTTTATTGTCTCCCTTCGCTATAGGCTTGATTCATGTATGGGTGCCCGTTCCATATGTGTATTGAACTATAGTGCGGGGGATGTAGTGCCTTTGCGTTAAGGGTGTTAAAATATATATATATAGGACATGACAAAGTGAGAATTAATATCGCATACAATAGTAAATAAAAGTTTGAAGATTAGAATAAAATTTTCAAGATGCTAGATTGGGTCTCAGCACTAGAAACAATATGGAGAATTTTTTAATTTAATTTAAATAAGATTGATCCAATAGTTCAATTTAGCTCTACATTTTCCAAAGTAGCAATACACAACTTATTGGTCGAATAAAAACTTGAAGGATATTTTGACTTGGGGATCATTGCTCCAAAACAATGGTCTTTGAATAATTTTCAATGTGCTCGAAAAGTAAAAAGAAAAAAAAGTACAAAAAATTTTCATAGCATTATGCATGAGGCAAGTAAGGTAAATATCCAAAATATTTGGAGAAAGAATTGATGGCAAAGTACAACAAAATATTATAACAAGAAGAGATTATTTGGTTTTAAGAGTCAAGAATAATTGACTTTAATTCAGGGATAATCATACACGTTTCTTTTATCTCTCAACCATAACTAGAAGAATGAGGAACTAAGTGAATGCTCTCAAAATAGGTAATGAATGGGCAACCTGTAATGATCAACTGAAGCCACACACTTGGGAGTACTACACCAAACTATTCAGTGGAGATACCATTGAAGATGTGATGAGTCTTGGTATTAGCTTGCGCCAAAGCTACCGTAAATGGAGCAAAGTGCATTTGAAGTGTAGTTGAGATGTTTCGCAAGGCGTTCGGCTCAAATTAAACTTCAGCAAATCACATGTGTTGTTCACACCTTATGTGTCCAATGATTTAAAGTAGTAGGTTAGTAGAATGCTGGGCATGGAAAGTACAGACAACTTAAGGAACTATTTGGGGGTGCAGATGAACTTTAGCTGAAGCTATAATGAGCATTTCTCGATTGTGATTAACAGAGTTGAAAAGCACTTCTTGGGATAGAAGCCAAAATGACAAACCTTTTTGGACGAATGACCTTATTCAGTCCATCACAATCTCGATCTCCATCTACCCCATGCACAGAAATTGGCTCCTCAATCATTTGTCGATAAACCTGATCAACTCAATCACAAATTTCTTTAGGTGACTGATATAACAAAGAAATGGACCCATTTTGTAGGGTGGAAGAAGGTGACTAGAAAGAACCGAGAAAGTGGATTGGGCCTTAGAAAAGTCCAAAAAGAAATACAGCGATGCTCCCTAAAATGGGATGGAGAGTGCTCAATAAGGAGGCGACAGTATGAAACTAGATATATAAGTAAATATTTAAAAGGGGAGGACATTCTTGATCGAATATAAGCCTCAACTTATGGCTTCCCGAGCATGGAAGGGGATCATTAAAAACACTTGAATGGTGGAGCTATTTTCCAAATGGAGGATTGAGAACGATGATGGGATGTCTTTATGGAACGATAGATGGTTATCACAAGGCAAACAAGAGGACTCTTTGTAGATAACATTCATGAGGAGGTATGTAATCTCATTGGCACAGATAAAAAGTGAAACCTGAATTAGCTGGAAACATTACTGTCCAAGGAGGTGGTGAATGAGATAGTTAGTGTCCTAATCATGTTTCATGATAACGGAGATAAGAGAGTCTAAACTGGGTCAGCTAACGATATATTCTCCTATAAAACGACATATAGTTTGCTTATGATGTGGGATGAGACATGCGAGAAAAATTGGAAATCTCACCCCCAAAAGTTCAAGATTTTCCTATGACTTTGCCTACATGATAGCTTGCTCATGAATGTACTGAAGTATGATGCAAAATTTGGGAAAGTAATGTATGTAAAAGTTGTTGTACATGACATGAATATGTGGACCACGTGTTGGGAAATTGTCCGTTCGCACTCGGGTGTAGGACAAGATTGTTGATGCATAGACTGAATGAAATCTTCATGAATTGTGAGGGTCAGATGGGCTCAAAGAGAGTTTTAATAGCAAAATTCAGAGTAATATGTTACCAGAATGTCGTAGGCGAATTATCTTGATCTGGACGCTCTAGAATCTTTGGAAAGAATGGAACTGATGAAGCTATCAAAATATTATAAAACTTAGAAGTATCACTCTTCGCCACATAAAAGAGTTATCTGAGATATCAGTACTAATCAGTAAGGACAAAAACCACAGGCAAAAGAAAATTGACTAAGTTATTGTTGAAAAACCCAATAAGGGATTGATGAAACTAAACTCGGATAAAAGCTTTCATAACCACACTAGCAATGCTTTGGCTAATGGCATCATTCGAGATGACAGCTGAAGATGTGTGATACGATACACTATGAATCTTGGTAGAGTTTCAATAATATAGCAGAGTTATTGGGCTTACGTGAGGGATTAACACTAGCTCAATAGAGGCACTTTTCGAAAATTAATGTGAAGATTAATTCAGAGATGGTCGTGAAATGGACAACAACGGTGGATATTGAAAAACACCCAATTTGAAATGTGATATTTAATTGTCGAAGTTTACTCCAAAGTCCTTGAAAAACTTGGATTAAATAAATCTCTAGATATGTTGGCGAGGATAGATCACAAGGTTCAATATGGTTACTGCGTCTAGGATGCTCTGCTGATAAAACTGGATGAGTCTTAGTTTGAGATTGTTTTTCCTATGACAGGTCGCTTCGTGTTCAGATACAAAATATATATATATATTGAAAAGATAGAAAAAAAAATAAATGAATATAATTGGACATATAAATAGTGCAAAAGAAAATATTAGTTATACTTTTCTTTTACTCTACAAGATATATGTTATTATTTTAAGGGAGAGATTGACAGGACTGAAAAAAAAAAATTCTTATGATATGAAACGTGTAAAAAGTGCAATGCATCAATATGTAAATTTGAAAAAAGTTTTTTCTATAGAAAGTACAATGATGAAGATATAAAACCTATACAAAAATAATATAAAAATATCAAACTATCAACAACTAAATTTTTTATTTATAAATTTCATATTGTAAATTATTTTGAATTAATAATAGGTATAAAGTGGTACTAAATGTTATACATACGGGTATAGTGTTCCCATTATAGTATTTGGAGTATATAAGTTGCCCAGTATATACACATATAAAATTAATTAAGAATTTAATTAATTTTCTTAAAATATTATTTCTTTAATACTTTATAAATAAATTAATCATTAAATGTTTCATTCATATTTTGTATAATTAAATTACTAACACTTTTAATTGTTTAAGGAGAATATAACTCAAAATATTATACGAAACTTAGTTTACAAGTATCTAAGGAGTTTTGTTTTCTCATTGAAATTCGAAGAGTAGATGTTATCAATTGAAGATTGTATGCGGTAGCTGATATAATTGAAAAAGTACAATCCGATGTATAAATAGAAAGAAAAATAAAAATACTCATTAAATCAAACTACAATTATGGAGAAGAAAATGAAGATTTGGGAAATGGGGTAATATTGAAAATGATGATATGTCATATCCACAATTTTGAGATGTGGATATTTAGTCCAATGTATTATACTAAAATTGATGATTGTTGGGGACATACCACTTGGACATTTAATGGACCCAAACCTAAGATCAACACGCCTGAGGAGAAGGTTGGTTAGTTCTCTATCAGGTGGCAAACTGAGGAAGCGGCGTGAGACGAACCGGTGAGAGTAAAATCAAGAGAGGTTAGCACATATGAGATTCTATGAAATATCCAACAAGTCATAACTAAGCTTGAAGATAAGATCAAATCTAGGTTAAGAAGAGAGCGATTAACTGAGACTAAGAGGAGTCTGATATCTATAAATAAGGAAGAAGAATCATTAAAGGCATAAGCAAGAAAATGAGATAAAAGAGTGATTAAGAAGGAACCTAACAGTGATAATGATTAAATTATCATTATCATTATGAAATAAAGAAAAAAAATATATTTCCATTTCAAATGATGGAATCGAGGTCGAAACTATAGAAAGGGGAAAATGTTTATTTCATCAGCCTAATTGTTCCAACTTGAAATCTCTGGACATGAATTCGGGAAATGGCAAATGTAGTCCATTGATTTTAGATCACATGAAATTAGAGGACTCCGGTTAATCGAAAATCCTAATAATTTGCCACGTCATGCCGGAGTCACACCTCAGCAGCCGCGTTCACTTTCTTTTGCCACATGTGATGACACTTATGCATTTGTTGCAATGTCTTTACAAATTAAAAAATCTGAAAATTATTTCCATTTTGCATATGAAGTCACTACACACGTTCAAGGCTTAACCTAGGGTTTATTTGATCTTGGAGAAAGGATGGTGTTCAACACATGAACCAAAAGAATTGTCAATTCATCTCCCTTAAGGAGCTCCCCTATATATAGCCAAGGGAGGGGCGGCCGAAAACCTAGTCCTTATGGACTAAGGATTTGGTCTCTCTCTCTCTTATTACTTGATCATCAAGTAATTCCAAACTTTGACTTTGAATTCTAATTCAAATCAACTTTTAGGAGAGCTAAAAATATCCAAAACCCTTTTGGATAATATTATACTTTATTTATTAATTAGTAAATAACTTATTTATCTAATTAGTTAATTCATAATTAATTAAATAGGTTATTTTTCTCCAAAATAAGACTTTCCTTTTAATTCAAAATTAAACTAAAGTCTATTAAATAATTAACACATTAATTATTCAAGACATACAATATATATATACACGTGTGAGACACGTGTCCCAAGGACACGTGCCACTCACGTGACCCACACGTGTGATTCACACGTGTGGAACCCTCTTGGCTCGATTAACTCGTTTAATTATTTCAAAGCCTTAACTCATGTAACCAAGTTGTTATGTGTGACCCTCTAGGTTCTCAATTCAATTAGCAGTGACCCTAATTAATTAATTCACTAATTAATTAATTAGTCCACAGATTAAACGACCATAGTCTAGCAACATGTGTTTAACCCTTAGCTGAATTGGAATGTCTCGATTCGATAGAACCTTTAAGTCATTGATTCGTGTGAGATACAATCCTCCTACTTACTATCTCTCAACCAAAATCTAGGGTAAGGGAATAATCAGAACCCTAATAATCTGGTTTTAAAGCTAAGTGCATTTCATATCCATTTGATCTCAATCCAAGAAACTTTTGCCTTGGCCAAGGACTCCATATGGCATATGAATGACTTACACAATAAGAGATCACCTTGCAAATGCAAGAGTAGGTCCTTTCTTCATTCTCATTCACTTTCATGAGTCACTTGTGCAGCCCCAGCATAAGCCTTGAATCAGTTGTCTAAGGTGACACCCTTTAAAGCTTATACCTAAGACTACAGAGTTAACTCATAAAGTGACATGGAACCTCAAGTCTAAGGATCAATTAATCACATCAATGACTCGTGAGATATTTCCTAATCTGGAAGTTTCCATTTCCTGAAATAGAAACTTCCTTTCCCATTTAGGAATCTTCTCACACGGGGCACCTCAGTGAACTTACTTATGGAAGTAAGCACCCTCCTGCATCACGCACGTATCAACTATACACTTTGCACCTCCATGAAACAAGGAGGTCCTTCTTAAAGGCGTGATCCAACAAGCAAGCCTTCGAGGAGTCAGGTTGACACTCCCACTGTTTGTAGGACTCATCGGCTTGGAGTATTTTACTAACCATGACTTATGTGATATAGGGCTCGTTTCATGAACCATTTCACCTAAATGGTAGAGTCCTAAAGTCATCAGGATTAGGGGAGTTCTCATGCATGCACAGCTAAAGTAAACGCATACCAAACAAGAGCATACAAAGAAGTGTTGCCTCAATTCGTTATTTTATTCAAAGATTGTCTGTGATTACAATAAGGAAAAGTACAAAGGGGATATACAATCGGCTTTCTAGGGCACTATTCCTAACAATCTCCCACTTGCCCGTCAAAGCCATTCTAAAGCTACTCTAAGTCCCATCTTCGGAAGATGAACTTGGAAAGCTTCTCGACTAAGGGGTTTAGTAAGTGGATCTGCCACGTTCTCTGCTGATGCGACCCTCTCAATTTGCACATCTCCTCTTTTGATAATATCACGGATTAGGTGATACTTCCTCATAATGTGCTTGGTCCGTTGGTGAGATCTTAGTTCTCTTGCTTGAGAAACCGCCCCAGTGTTGTCACAAAACACAGTAATGGGGTCTTTCATGCTAGGAACAACATTCAACTCTTGAATGAAGTTTCTAATCCAAACACCTTCCTTAGCTGCATCATTCGCAGCCAAGTATTCGGCCTCAGTGGTCGTTTGCTTGGAACTCATCCAACTCACTGCTCCGCCGTTTAGGCAGAAAATGTATCCTGACATTGACTTAAAATCATCTAAGTCAGATGCAAAGCTTGCATCGCAGTATCCTTCGACAGTAAGATCTTTCTGACCTCTGTGAACTAAGAATAAATCTTTAGTACTTTTCAAGTACTTAAGAATATTCTTCACGGCAGCCCAGTGACCATCTCCAGGGTCAGATTGGAAACGACTTGTTACACTAAGTGCATAAGCTACATCCGGTCGAGTACATAACATTGCATACATTATGCTACCTATTGCTGATGCATAAGGTGTATGAGTCATTCTTTCTTTCTCAAGGTTAGTCTTAGGGCACGTCTTCTTAGAAAGACTTGTTCCTACAAAACATAGGAAGGTTCTTAACCTTTGCTGACTCCATATTGAATCTCTTCAATACTTTGTCAATGTACATCGATGACTGTGATAGTCCTATTAACCTTTTAGATCTATCTCGATAGATTTTAATTCCAAGGATATAGGATGCATCACCAAGATCTTTCATCTCGAATTGGTTCGATAACCATAACTTAGTTACTTTCATGTCATCCTTCGAATTCCCAATAAGGAGGATGTCATCAACATAAAGTACTAAGAATTGCACTAAGGTCTCCAATTCCTTTCTATACACACATGATTCATTCGAAATTTGAATGAAGCCAAACGCTTTGACAAATTCATCAAATCGAATGTTCCAAGTCCTAGAAGCCTGTTTCAATCCATAGATTGATCTTTGGAGTTTGCAAACCTTTTGCTCACTCCCACTGAATGTGAAACCTATGGATTGCTCCATATAAATGTCATTATCAATGTTACCATTGAGAAAGACAGTTTTCACATCTATTTGCCATATCTTATAGTCATAATATGCAACAATGGCAAGCATGATCCGAATAGACTTTTGCATTGAAACTGGTGAAAAGGTTTCATCAAAGTCCACGTCGGGCCTTTGAGTGAATCCTTTTGTAACCAGTCTTGCTTTGTAGGCTGCAAGGCTTCCATGAACTCCAAGCTTTCTCTTAAAGATCCATTTTCAACCTATGGGTTTGACCCCATCAGGCAAATCTACCAAGGTCCAAACATGGTTGGAGTTCATGGAATCCATTTCGGATTTCATGGCTTCTATCCACTGTTCAGAGTCAGAATCTGAAAGTGCCTCCTCATATGTTAAAGGATCATTATCCTTTTGAGAGATCTCATGGAAGAATCCATACCATCTCTCCGGTTGTCTAGAATTGCGTTCAGAACGCCTTAGAGGAGGATTTGCGTGTGTATCGAAATTCGTGATTGGTTGTGGTTGGTCGAAGGGGACGTTTCTTCAGTGGGTGGCATGGGGTCACTTTATACTTCCTCTAATTCTATGCTCTTGCCTTTCTTTTCTTTAAGGAACGGTTCCTCCAGAAAAGTGGCATTTCTGGAAACAAACACCTTTTGCTCAGATTGATCATAGAAGTAGTATCCTATAGATTCCTTAGGATAGCTTACAAAGTAGCATAAATTAGAACGAGATTCTAACTTATCTCCCACTTTCCTCTTCACGTAAGCAGGACAACCCCAAATTCTTAAGTAAGAATAACTAAGGATTTTACAATGCCACATTTCATAGGGCGTTTTAGGGACTCACTTGGAGGGAACTAGATTCAAAATCTTTGCTGCACTTTCTAGGGCATAACCCCAGAAAGAAGGTGGTAAGTCAGTGAAACTCATCATGGAACGAACCATATCAAGTAGAGTTCGATTCCTTCTCTCAGAAACTCCATTTAGTTGAGGAGTTCCCGGAGGTGTCCACTGAGAGATAATCTCATTATCTTTGAGATGATTAAGGAATTCTTCACTAAGATACTCGCCTCCTCGATCAGATCGAAGTGCTTTGATCTTGTGACCAGTTTGGTTCTCAACCTCCTTTTGAAATTCTAGGAATTTCTCAAAAGCTTCAGATTTATACTTCATTAAATATACATAACCATACCGACTAAAGTCATCGGTAAAGGTTATAAAATACTGATGATTGTTTCTCGTGCTTACACTAAGCGGTCCACAAACATCAGAATGGATCAAATCCAAGACCTTAGTGGCACGTTCCACAGTTCCTTTAAAAGGAACTTTGGACATCTTTCCTTTGAGACAGGATTCTCAAGAAGTTAACTCTTTGAGATCATTTTCAGAGAATGATCCTAAAGTGTTTATCTTGTTAATTCAGTTCTTGGAAATGTGTCCTAATCTAGCGTGTCATAAGGGAGCTGAAACTTCGTCATCTTTCTTATGTTTAGTTTCTCGTTGTATATTCATAATATTGATATTTTGAGTTAGATAAAGTCCATTACTTAGAGTACCGATATGAACGGAATAGTTGTTCCGTTTGATAAAGTATTTATCATTCTTAATATAAGTTTCATAACCTTCACAATCTAAAATTGGAACTGAAATTATATTACGAATAATGCTCGGTACATAAAGGACTTTATTTAAAACTAACTCAAAACTACCTAAATCTAATCTAATTGTGCCTAAAGCTCGAGCTTCAACATTTGAGCGATCGTCGATCTTCAAGACACATCTCCTTCTCTGAGTTGTTGAACTTCATTTAGCATCTGTACATCATTACATATATAAGCTCCACAATCGGTATCAAGTACCCAAGAACTAGAATTAATAGAAAGATTTACTTCAACGAGAAACATACCTTTCTTTAGAGTAGCCTTGTACTCTGGCAGTTTCTCCTCCAATGTCCCGCTTTGCCACAATGGAAGCAAACATCCTCTTTCTGATCACACTTCTTCTTTTGGGTCTTCCCCTTCGAAATGCCACCAGTGGGCCTAAGGGGTTTCTTCTTCTTCTTTTGGACTTTCTTGCCCTTACCTTTAAAAGGCCCTGAAGAGGAAGATGGAGCATTCACCATCAGAACCTTATTGTCCTTCTTGATCGTGCTTTCAGCAGTCACAAGCTGACTAATCAGCTCAGCTACAGTAGCACCAGCATGATTCATATTGAAGTTAAAGACAAATGGGTTGAATGACGGTGGGAGCGAGGCTAGCAACAAGTTCACTGAAAGCTCATTCAGTGGCATGTCCATGGAAGCAAGTTTCTCAGTAAGGGCGAGAAACTTAAGTCCATATTCATGGACACTTGAACCTTCTCTCATTCTCAAATGGAACAATTCCTTTGAAGTGTTATACCTTGTAACACGTTCATGAGGGCGGTAAAGTTGCTCTAAGTGGTCGTAAATCTCCCAAGCAAATTCCATGGCCCATGTTGCCTTTGAAAGTCCGGAGACATGTTAGCCAACATAAGGCAACGGGCTTGGAGATTATCATCCTTCCACTTCTGGATCGCGTCCCGCTCGGCCCGAGTGGGAGCTTCCCCTTCGGGACTAGGCTCCCCTTCGAAGAGAACATAAGTTCTCTTCTCAGAATCTAAAATGATTTTCAGATTCCTCAACCAATCAGAATAGTTGGGACCAGTCAACTTGTTTGACTCGAGGATCGATACAAGAGGGTTTTTGGTTGCCATTTCAAAACACGTAGAGAATCACAGAATCTACGACCTAAATGGTAAAACAGAGAACTAGTGAGCATGCTGAATTATAACGATATACAAAAGATAAGGTCTTTAATCTAATGTAGCTCCCACTGTTTTTCAGAGATCTATAATTCCCAAAGATCTAAGAGGAACACGTTTCCCAATGGGTACTAAGATCCTAGGCATTTTATCTCGAACCCACGACTCGCGGACATTCTAAGTAAAACCCTAGGTAGGTACAACTTACCAATTCTAACACCTTTAGAACTCTTAGTAATTGTTTTTGCATCACCTATCTTTCAATATGGACCCACGACTCGTGCGACATCCATATTTACTTAGGCGTTAAGCTAGACCCATCAATCATAAGATCATGATCAAAACTTAGTTCGAACGATCCAAGACTCGCGGACATCGCCCTTGCCAAAATTGACCACGAAATATTGATCATTTAAAATGATCAATTAGGTAACTAAGAACTAATAAGCTCCACTAGCTATCCCACGACTCGCGGACAATAACTAGCTTCACTTACAAAACTTAAAACCTATTGATGGAATGCTAGGAATTTAATTCCAAATTTGCATTTTGAATTAAACACCTATTGTTCGAAATTAGCTTAATATTTAATGGGAATTTTCGAATCTACCGGAGAGTTGTCCGGTTCTACCTCACCAACATATATGTTATCCAATTTTATTAGTCTTGATTAATGCAAGTACAATTTAAATGCATTTCAAACAAGCACATAAACAGATAACATGTCCTAGCATGATACTAACATGAGATGATCATGGGTTCTACCTATCTTATGCGTGATATGTGGGAGCCACTCCACAATCACAAGTTCTAACATACATGCCACATAAACAGTTTAAATCACATAAGGGAAAGCGGTAACAAAATACGAGCCCTATCTCTATTACATTTTCAATTGAGATTCTCCTCCCTAACATTTCGAGGGGTTTTCACTTATGGCCTCCTTGTTACTTGAATGTGGTCCATCTTACTCCATGGGTGCATTGTCTCCAAAATGAAAATAAAACCTCACCACCTATTCTACTCTAAAAAAAAAAAGAAAAAGTACTGAAAAGTAATAAGGCTTAATCTTTATATTGGCCTTAGATAAATACATGGGGCATACCCCGGCCTCAAAACAGTAATATGGAAAGCCACATAATAAATCACATAACAGTACGCACATTAGTGAGGCTCCAACCTCAATTGAAAAACGCAACTATAGGGCTCAAACCCCAATTTAAATCATCCATGTGCATAAATTAAAAACCATACATAAGTCTAAACCCATGATTACCTAACATGCTTCTTGCGAGAATTTAAATTTAGCCAATAAATTAAAATTCCCGTTTCAAGTCCTAATGACTTAAAACATGACTTGATGCGAGTCTTATTCATAAAAGTTTTCAATAAATCCCAAATTATTAAAACAAATAAAATTCCAATTAATTTCTGAAAATTAACAATTTTATCAAAGATGTAGTAGTTTCCCAAAAATTTATAAACAGTTTCTATTTCCCAAAAATCCCAATTTTAAGTTTTATTCAAAATTAAAATAAATATTAATAAAACAGTTTTTAATTAAATTAAAACTAAAATTAAAATCGGGACTGGATTGCACGAAATACGAAAACGGATTATGAGAAAACGGGGCCCGTACGCGAAGAGGGCCGTGAGCGTCGCAGGCGCGCACAGCCCTCGGCCAAGGCCACTTGCGGGCGTTTGTGGACGGGCGGGCCCGGAAGGCTTCCCGCGCGGTTGCGGGAGGGACTGGGCGAGGATGCCCATGCGCGCCTCGCAGCGGGCGGTGGCTTCGCGCGCGACGCCTTCGCGCGCGCGGTTATGCGTGTTCGTAATCCAGGCTTTTCGTTTCGTGTTTTCGTTCAAAAGCAAAACCAATCCAAGAAATCCAAAAACAGTTTATACAGTTTCAAATCTAAAACAGTTTTCAAAAAAAAAAATTGCAAAACATTTTTCAGAAACTTTCAGGGAAAAATACAGTTTCGTAATTCAGGCTTTCTAAAACAGTTACAAATACTCAATCGCATCAAGCGTAGGAATTTCTACCAAATTCAGAATAATTAAGACGAATCAGAAACACGATTAACGAGGTGGCTCTGATACCACTTGTTGGAAAACAGGAATCACAAAACAGCGAAAATTTAAAAAAATTTCCAACAAAAGGATCGAAACTCGCAATCGTGAATCCGAATTCGTAGAGATTAGAAACTTACTTTTCAATAATCTTTCTTGAAGCGTTTCAAGCCACCCAAGAATACTCTTCTCGCGGCTTGATCCCTTCTCCTTGGTAAAGCTCGAATCTTTGAAACTTCTAACTTGAAGCTCTCTAGAGATAGTCCACCAACTTGACTACTGTAGCACCCGGAACGCCAGGCGCCACATCCCCCGCACCATAGCTCCAATCCACATATGAAACGGTCAATCCATACATAAACCGAAGCTACGGCGAAAGGGAGACAATAAAAAAAAACACAAGGCTAGGCGGGTACCCTCAATGAAAACCAAAACAACTCAAAGCAATAAAATAGCGGAAGCAAAAGCATTCAATACATATAGATACCATATTTACTTATAGATACCGACAATTCATACCATTACAACATCCATCCAAGTATAATTCAAGATTTACTACAAAATAACAAGTATCAACACGAGTACACTGTATGAAGGTGCAGTGCTAGACCCGAATAAAAGACAACGACACTCTAATTCCAGCCTAGCACGAACCTGCAAAACTGAAAAGTTGAGGTGTCAGTCCAAACGGACTGAGCGAGGGGTATAAATAAATATATGCGCACATACATGCAAGTTATAATCTCGGGTAATAATTTTAGAAAACCACAACACCAATAGTAAGATAAAAAGGTACTATCGCCCGAGATTACCACTAATTCAATTTATCAATTAATTCAGTTCAATACAATCAATATGTGGCCCGGCGAGTGAGGGCAATTCTCCAACCTTACTCCAACTGTGTACAATCAATCAATCAATTATTTAATAGTTAGGTGGTCATGCAATTCATTACGGTGCACAATTAGCAGTTTCAGTCCATCCTTCTTCCTCCGGGTGATGGTGGGATTGCAAGGCCCCACTATCCAATCAGTCTGGGCAGAGGGTACATGAATCCCTAAGCCCGGAACTCCTTCCTCCCCTAATCTCCTAGGGGGTTCAGGAGTCATCCCAAATGGTGAGGATAGCACTCGAGTTACCCGTCAGCCCATGCTTTCCGGGTTGGCTCGAGCCACTATCCTCGGGCCCACAGTGCAATTCAATACTCGCCCAATACAATCAATCCGTCAATCAATCAATTAATTTTGTCAAATAATTTGAAATTCATAAAGTTCGCAAACTATAGATATATATATATATACATTTTGGCCGAAATAGTCACATAGGGGTTGTAAGGGTTCTATTTATCTAGAATTTAAACCTCACCTGACCAGACGACCAAAAGAAAGCAAGAGAGCACCCTACTGAGCGGGCTCCTCGAATCCGAGACCGTGATCTGTGCAACAGGGACAAGGGTGAAATAAGACTCGACTCGAATAAACCAATTATAACGAACGGCAAAGTCATGTGCCAATATGTTATGCAATAATGATTTAATGAATGTCAATTAGGAACATGATTGTCAATAACCAAGTATATATACACATACACGTACAGCTATGCACGCAAAACAATATGCATGAAAACAGAGGGTGATACGCCCGTGTCACCAAAACACACTAAGCCGTGACACCCCCGTGTCACGGTACATCGGACCAAATGCGTGTAAAAGAAGGTGACACGCCCGTGTCACCAACACAAGGCAAACCGTGACACCCCCATGTCACGGTACAGAAAAACCGACCCAGCCAACGTGCACCCCCATGTCACCCAACACAAAGCAAATATGACACGCCCGTGTCATCTCCGAGATAGAAAAACAGGGCAACTTCGAACAACACTAAGATCCAACCAAAACACCAAATTCAATCCAATATAAATGATCAAACACAACATATACATAATATACTTCAACTATACAACGATCAAACCAATAAATATGCATGAAATCACCAAGAATTAGGCCCCAAAACCCCATAATTATTCATATACTCCAACTTTCACATAACTTCATGTTTTATGCAAGAAATGAAGGAAATATGAGCCAAACATGCTTCTAATCATGACTACACATAAAAGCATCAAGCTAACATCAAACCCTACTCATATGCTCAATCAAGGATTTCAAATATTCTCCAATATCTACCTTGAAATGAAAGAAGAGAAATGATGAGGTGAAGATGTGGTGATGTTGATGATCTTAGCTCCAAAGTTCTTCAATTATAGCTTGAGATTAGATGAAGTCTTCCTTTCTCTCTCTTGAATGTGTAATGACCGATCCTTAGTGTGTGTGTGTGTGTGATGTTCTTGTGTGTATGTAATGTATGAGAGTGTTGGAAGAGATGCATATACTAGATATATTATATCATCCACTAAACATAACAATTGCACCCAATTTGCAAACAAGTCCCTAGGTTATTTAAATGAATGCAATCAAGTATCATCCCTATCCAAAAGATCAATTAGCTCCAAACCAAGTTATGCAATTAAGTCCATAATTTCATGAAATGATCAATTAAAGTCACATAGTACAACTAAACACATTATCACTTAATTCACGAATTTCATATTAAAAGTTAATTCGTATAAATATAGAGAAATGTATAATGCACACAATATTATAAAGAGATCATAATAAGCAAGTGAATGTATAAAATTAAACTCCCAACTCCCGAAGACCCGCACGTGGCGTGCTTACCTGAACTTCCGGAATTTGGGGAGTTACAACTCTCCCCCCCCTTAGAAGAATCTGGTCCCCAGATTCATTGTTCGGATGAAATAACTCCGGGTGAAACTTCTTCATCTTCTCTTCCGGTTCCCAGGTCATCTCCTCAGATTTGTCACTTCGCCATAACACCTTCACCATAGAAATATTCCGATTCCTTAACTCTTGATATTTCCTGTCCAATATTCTGACCGGCTTCTGTACAAAAGATAAATTCGGTTCCAACTCCACTTCTTCAATGGGGAGAATTTCGGTTTCATCCGGATAATACTTCCTGAGTTGAGATACATGAAAAACATTGTGAATTCCGGTAAGATTAGGAGGTAGGTCCACTCGATAAGCCACTTCCCTAATTCTCTCGATAATCTCAAACGGACCTAGGTAACGGGGATTCAACTTTCCTCCCTTTCCAATTCTAGAAAATCCTTTTCGTGGAGACACCTTCAAGAAAACCCGGTCCCCCACTTCAAATTTGAGATCCCTCCGGCGAATATCGGCATAACTCTTCTGCCTATCTTGTGCAGCCTTTATCCGGTGTTGTATAATTCGAACTTTCTCAATCATGGCTTCCACAGCCTTAGAAGATTTCTCAAGCTTTCTCCCTTTCTTTACCCCTTCTTGTTTCGTCCATTTCCACTCTTCCAAATCAAAGAATAACGGTGATCTACATTTTCGCCCATAAAGCAATTCATACGGAGCCATACCAATCGTTGCTTGAAAGCTATTATTGTAAGCGAACTCCACCAAAGGAAGTTGATCATGCCACGAAGTCTGAAAATCCAAAGCACAAGCTCGAAGTAGATCTTCCAAGTACCGAATAACCCTCTCAGATTGTCCATCAGTTTGTGGATGAAACGCCGTACTGAACTGAAGCTTGGTACCCAACATCTCTTGTAACTCTTGCCATAACTTTGAAGTAAAACGGGGATCTCGATCCGAAACAATACTCACCGGAATACCATGAAGTCGTACAATCTCCCGGTTGTAAATCTCAGCCAACTTCCGAACCTTAAAGGACATTCTGATCGGTAGAAAATGAGCAGACTTGGTCAGGCGATCCACAATCACCCAAATACCATCGAATCCACCCTTCACTCTAGGTAACCCGGATATAAAATCCATCGTCACATGTTCCCATTTCCACTCAGGAATAGGTAACGGTTGAAGAAGACCTCCCGGTTTCTGGTGTTCGGCTTTCACTTTCTGACAAGTGAGGCAGTGCTTCACAAACTCTGCCACATCCTTCTTCAACCCACGCCACCAGTAATACTGTTTGAGATCCTTGTACATCTTATTCCCTCCAGGGTGAATTGAATAAGCTGACTTGTGAGCTTCCTCAAGCAATACCCTTTTCAAATCATCGGGTACTACTACTCGGTTCTTGAAACGAAGAAGACCGGTTTCATCGAACCCAAATGGACTCTCCGGATCCTCTCTAGCCTTAGAGACCAATCTCTGAACTCCCAGATCCTTTCCTTGAGCCTCGAACATTCTGTACTTCAAATCCGGATAAATGGAGATATTGAAAACTCTAGCTCTAATCACAATAGACTCAACTCCCTTACTTGTACCTATTTCCAAGTTCAAAACACCCACTTTCCTACTTAAAGCGTCGGCAACTACATTAGCTTTCCCGGGATGATATTTGATAACACAATCATAATCTTCTAGTCGCTCCATCCATCTTCGTTGCCTCATATTGAGCTCCTTTTGGGTGAAAAGATATTGGAGACTCTTATGATCGGTGAAAATCTCGAAGGACACTCCATACAAATAATGTCTCCACTTCCCGAGTGCAAAAATCACGGCAGCAAGCTCTAAGTCATGCGTCGGGTAGTTCTTCTCGTGATCCTTCAACTTCCGTGAGGCATAAGCGACAACCTTGCCCTTCTGAGTTAATACACTTCCCAAACCTTCCTTCGACGCGTTAGTATGCACAGCATATCCCTCCGAACCCTCTGGAAGAGTTAACACTGGAGCAGAAACCAATCTCTCTCTCAAAACATCGAAGCTTCTCTCACATTTCTCATCCCAATAATACTTCACATCCTTCTTAGTTAACCGAGTCAAAGGAGCAGCGACCTTAGAGAAATCTTGCACGAATCTTCTATAATAACCCGCCAATCCCAAGAAACTTCTAATCTCGGAGGTGTTCTTTGGCTTCTCCCACTTCAACACCGCTTCAATCTTCGATGGGTCAACCTCTAATCCATTCCCCGAAATAATATGACCCAAGAATGAAACCCAGTCGATCCAAAACTCACACTCGCTAAACTTCGCAAATAATTGATGCTCCTTTAACGTCCTTAAAACCAATTTGAGATGCCTTGCGTGTTCCTCGATCGATTTAGAGAAAACCAATATATCATCAATGAAGTTTACAACGAACTTATCAAGGAACGGCTGGAAAATCCTATGCATCATGTCCATAAAAGCGGCGGGAGCATTTGTCAATCCAAAAGGCATGACCACGAATTCAAAATGCCCATATCTTGTGTTAAAACCCGTCTTCGGAATATCCTCCGCTCGAATTCGTAATTGGTAATACCCTTGCCTCAAATCAAGCTTCGAATATACTTTAGACCCTTGGAGTATATCAAACAACTCCTCAATGTGTGGAAGAGGATACTTATTCTTAACGGTCATCCGATTAAGCTCCCGATAATCAATACACATTCTTAGAGTACCATCTTTCTTTTTCACGAATAAAACTGGAGCACCCCATGGCGACGAGCTCGGTCTTACATACCCAACTTCCAAAAGACCATCAAGTTGCACTTTTAATTCCTTCAATTCTGCAGGTGCCATCCTATATGGAGTCTTAGAATAAGGTTCGGCATCCGAATACAAATCAATCATAAATTCTATCTCTCTTTCCAGCGGTAACGAATCCAACCTCTCGGGAAACTCTTTAACTACCTCGGTTTTCTCCAACTTCACTTGATCCTTCGATTGATTAAGAATATAGGCTATAAACCCCGTAGCCCCATCACGGACCAATTTCTGAGCTTCTGAAAAAGATAATAAAGGCACCGTCTTCGAACTTTGACCCGTAACCAACTCAGAACCCAAACTAACTTTCTTGGCCCGACAATCAACGGTGGCGTAGTGCGTGTACAACCAATCCATACCCAAGATAGAACCATACCGAGCCATAGGCAACTCAATGAAATCCGTTGAGAAAACCCGACCCTCAATACTCACCGGCACCTCTCGAAAAACTCGGTTAGTTTCTATACTACCACCAAAAGGAGTACTAACCACGTAGCATGTATCAGAATAAGTAACACACAAGGGCAATTTAATAGAAACATCACAAGAAATGAAGGAGTGAGTGGCTCCCGGATCAAATAAAGTGTGTATGTTGATGCCATGAATGCAAATGGTACCTTCAACAACGGCAGTCGGGTCCACGTCTGCATCATGTTCCTCGCCTTCCAAGGCATAAGCACGGGCCCTAATCAACGGTCTCTGTCTCCCAGGCGGCGGATTACATTGATCCGGACAAGTATCCACCATATGATCGACAGCCCCACAAATTAGGCATAACCCTAGATGCCTTCGGCAATTATCATAGTGATGCGTAGGTTGCCCGCAAAAAGTGCACTTAGGCTTCTCCGGTGGTGGCGGCATAACCGATGGCTGAGGAGCCTTTTGGACTGGCCCTTGTGGTTTAAACTTCTTCATAGGGCCCTTAACCTGAGGAGGAGCGGTATCATAAACCATCGGCCTCTTGCCGGCATTGTAACCCGATCTTGACCCGAAACCTGAACCCTGTCCCGTCCTAAAGGAAGACCTCCGTGCAACAACCGAGTCTTCAACCTTAAGAGCTTTGGTAGTGGCCTTCTTCCAAGTGCTTGTGTTAACCGCTTCAATCGCCGCTTGAATATCCGGCCTCAAACCTTGTACGAATTGCATAGCCTTGTGGAAGTCGTCACTAGCAATGTTAGGGGCGTATTTGGACAACCTCTCGAACTCGGCTATATACTCCGAAACTGATCTTCCTCCTTGTTTAAGCTCAGTAAACTCCTTAAGTCTTCTAGTGCGCGAAGATGGCGGAATAAACTTATTCTTGAATTCTCTTTCGAATACCTCCCATGTAATTTGCTCCTCAGCGGCATCCAAGACAATTTTGGTACTCTCCCACCATGAATATGCTTCTCCCTGGATGAGGGTAAGAGTACACCGGGCCTTTTCCCGAGACTCACATGGAATAAGTTCCCAAACCCGTTCAACTTCTTTAAGCCATTGCTCGGCTTGAATATCGTTCCCCTTTTGGAATCTCGACGGATGTTGATTCTGGAATTCCCTTAAAATAACGGAAATAGGTGCCTGTTGTGGCGGTGGAGGAGCTGGCGGTGCTGGAGGCACATAATCCCTTAGCCTCTGATCCATGAGTTGCACCATTGAATTTAAGAAATCTTGGGGTTGAGCTGGAGGTGGTGGAGGAGGGGTTCGATCACGCCGGTGATGACGTCGATGTCGAGGAGAACGATCACGGTGATGTCGGTCACGAGCCATCCTGAAATTCGAACACTTTACATGCATGTTTGATTAACAAGTGCAATGAGTGTAATTACAACACAATGTAATCCAACCACATAGTCACATAATCCAAGTACTTCAAATAGAATCAAATAAGTTCAAATAGGTTGCAAGACTCTCAAATAATCAATTAATCCTATGCCGTACGACTTAGACTCACAAGACACGACACTAGAGCCGCGGTTTTGCAACCTGGCTCTGATACCACCTTGGGATGTAGCACCCGGAACGCCAGGCGCCACATCCCCCGCACCATAGCTCTAATCCACATATGAAACGGTCAATCCATACATAAACCGAAGCTACGGCGAAAGGGAGACAATAAAAAAAAACACAAGGCTAGGCGGGTACCCTCAATGAAAACCAAAACAACTCAAAGCAATAAAATAGCGGAAGCAAAAGCATTCAATACATATAGATACCATATTTACTTATAGATACCGACAATTCATACCATTACAACATCCATCCAAGTATAATTCAAGATTTACTACAAAATAACAAGTATCAACACGAGTACACTGTATGAAGGTGCAGTGCTAGACCCGAATAAAAGACAACGACACTCTAATTCCAGCCTAGCACGAACCTGCAAAACTGAAAAGTTGAGGTGTCAGTCCAAACGGACTGAGCGAGGGGTATAAATAAATATATGCGCACATACATGCAAGTTATAATCTCGGGTAATAATTTTAGAAAACCACAACACCAATAGTAAGATAAAAAGGTACTATCGCCCGAGATTACCACTAATTCAATTTATCAATTAATTCAGTTCAATACAATCAATATGTGGCCCGGCGAGTGAGGGCAATTCTCCAACCTTACTCCAACTGTGTACAATCAATCAATCAATTATTTAATAGTTAGGTGGTCATGCAATTCATTACGGTGCACAATTAGCAGTTTCAGTCCATCCTTCTTCCTCCGGGTGATGGTGGGATTGCAAGGCCCCACCATCCAATCAGTCTGGGCAGAGGGTACATGAATCCCTAAGCCCGGAACTCCTTCCTCCCCTAATCTCCTAGGGGGTTCAGGGGTCATCCCAAATGGTGAGGATAGCACTCGAGTTACCCGTCAACCCATGCTTTCCCGGTTGGCTCGAGCCACTATCCTCGGGCCCACAGTGCAATTCAATACTCACCCAATACAATCAATCCGTCAATCAATCAATTAATTTTGTCAAATCATTTGAAAGTCATAAAGTTCGCAAACTATAGATATATATATATACATTTTGGCCGAAATAGTCACATAGGGGTTGTAAGGGTTCTATTTATCTAGAATTTAAACCTCACCTGACCAGACGACCAAAAGAAAGCAAGAGAGCACCCTACTGAGCGGGCACCTCATCTGTGCAACAGGGACAAGTGTGAAATAAGACTCGACTCGAATAAACCAATTATGACGAACGGCAAAGTCATGTACCAATATGTTATGCAATAATGATTTAATGAATGTCAATTAGGAACATGATTGTCAATAACCAAGTATATATACACATACACGTACAGCCATGCACGCAAAATAATATGCATGAAAACAGAGGGTGACACGCCCGTGTCACCAAAACACACTAAGCCGTGACACCCCCGTATCACGGTACAGCGGACCAAATGCGTGCAAAAGAAGGTGACACGCCCGTGTCACCAAAACAAGGCAAACCGTGACACCCCCGTGTCACGGTACAGAAAAACCGACCCAGCCAACATGCACCCCCGTGTCACCCAACACAAAGCAAATATGACACGACCGTGTCATCTCTGCGTGATAGAAAAACAGGGCAACTTCGAACAACACTAAGATCCAACCAAAACACCAAATTCAATCCAATATAAATGATCAAACACAACATATACATAATATACTTCAACTATACAACGATCAAACCAATAAATATGCATCAAATCACCAAGAATTAGGCCCCAAAACCCCATAATTATTCATATACTCCAACTTTCACATAACTTCATGTTTTATACAAGAAATGAAGGAAATATGAGCCAAACATGCTTCTAATCATGACTACACATAAAAGCATCAAGCTAACATCAAACCCTACTCATATGATCAATCAAGGATTTCAAATATTCTCCAATATCTACCTTGAAATGAAAGAAGAGAAATGATGAGGTGAAGATGTGGTGATGTTGATGATCTTAGCTCCAAAGTTCTTCAATTATAGCTTGAGATTAGATGAAATCTTCCTTCCTCTCTCTTGAATGTGTAATGACCGATCCTTAGTGTGTGTGTGTGTGATGTTCTTGTGTGTATGTAATGTATGAGAGTGTTGGAAGAGATGCATATACTAGATATATTATATCATCCACTAAACATAACAATT
Organism: Lantana camara; assembly: GCA_037501455.1. Taxonomy (NCBI): domain Eukaryota; kingdom Viridiplantae; phylum Streptophyta; class Magnoliopsida; order Lamiales; family Verbenaceae; genus Lantana; species Lantana camara. The sequence goes on from CM074862.1 coordinate 20,287,202, forward strand.
GCACCCAATTTGCAAACAAGTCCCTAGGTTATTTAAATGAATGCAATCAAGTATCATCCCTATCCAAAAGATCAATTAGCTCCAAACCAAGTTATGCAATTAAGTCCATAATTTCATGAAATGATCAATTAAAGTCACATAGTACAATTAAACACATTATCACTTAATTCACGAATTTCATATTAAAAGTTAATTCATATAAATATAGAGAAAGGTATAATGCACACAATATTATAAAGAGATCATAATAAGCAAGTAAATGTATAAAATTAAACTCCCAACTCCCGAAGACCCGCACGTGGCGTGCTTACCTGAACTTCCAGAATTTGGGGCGTTACAACTACAATCTAACTAGTAAGGATGCTAGTTCTTTAGTTAGTGTTCAGGCTTAACCTAGGGTTTATTTGATCTTGGAGAAAGGATGGTGTTCAACACATGAACCAAAAGAATTGTCAATTCATCTCCCTTAAGGGGAGCTCGAGCTCCCCTATATATAGCCAAGGGAGGGGCGGCCGAAAACCTAGTCCTTATGGACTAAGGATTTGGTCTCTCTCTCTCTCTCTCTTATTACTTGATCATCAAGTAATTCCAAACTTTGACTTTGAATTCTAATTCAAATCAACTTTTAGGAGAGGTAAAAATATCCAAAACCCTTTTGGATAATATTATACTTTATTTATTAATTAATAAATAACTTATTTATCTAATTAATTAATTCATAATTAATTAAATAGATTATTTTTCTCCAAAATAAGACTTTCCTTTTGATTCAAAATTAAACCAAAGTCTATTAAATAATTAACACATTAATTATTCAATACATACAATATATATATACACGTGTGAGACACGTGTCCCAAGGACACGTGCCACTCACGTGACCCACACGTGTGATTCACACGTGTGGAACCCTCTTAGCTCGATTAACTCGTTTAATCATTTCAAAGCCTTAACTCATGTAACCAAGTTGTTGTGTGTGACCCTCTAGGTTCTCAATTCAATTAGCAGTGACCCTAATTAATTAATTCACTAATTAATTAATCAGTCCACAGATTAAACGACCATAGTCTAGCAACAGGTGTTTAACCCCTAGCTGAATTGGAATGTCTCGATTCGACAGAACCTTTAAGTCATTGATTCATGTGAGATACAATCCTCCTACTTACTATCTCTCAACCAAGATCTAGGGTAAGGGAATAATCAGAACCCTAATAATTTGGTCTTAAAGCTAAGTGCATTTCATATCCATTTGATCTCAATCCAAGAAACCCTTTTCTTGATGTTTTGATCTACTGCCTTGGCTAAGGACTCCATATGGCATATGAATGACTTACACAATAAGAGATCACCTTGCAAATGCAAGCGTAGGTCCTTTCTTGATTCTCATTCACTTTCATGAGTCACTTGTGCAGCCCCAGCATAAGCCTTGAATCAGTTGTCTAAGGTGACACCCTTTAAAGCTTATACCTAAGACTACAGAGTTAACTCATAAAGTGACATGGAACCTCAAGTCTAAGGATCAATTAATCAGATCAATGACTCGTGAGATATGTCCTAATCTGGAAGTTTCCATTTCCTGAAATAGAAACTTCCTTTCCCATTTAGGAATCTTCTCACACGGGGCACCTCAGTGAACTTACTTATGGAAGTAAGCACCCTCCTGCATCACGCACGTATCAACTGTACACTTTGCACCTCCATGAAACAAGGTGGTCCTTCTTAAGGGCGTGATCCCACAAGCAAGCCTTCGAGGAGTCAGGTTGACACTTCCACTGTCTATAGGACTCATCGGCTTGGAGTATTTTACTAACCATGACTTATGTGATATAGGGCTCGTTTCATGAACCATTTCACCTAAATGGTAGAGTCCTAAAGTCATCAGGATTAGGGAAGTTCTCATGCATGCACAGCTAAAGTAAACGCATACCAAACAAGAGTATATAAAGAAGTGTTGCCTCAATTCGTTATTTTATTCAAAGATTGTCTGTGATTACAATAAGGAAAAGTACAAAGCGGATATACAATCGGCTTTCTAGGGCACTATTCCTAACAGTTCAGTCATCGGTATGGTAGTCGATTTTTTCTCTTTCTTACGCTTTCTCCTAATAGCATTAAGTGTTCTCTCGATCTCCGGATCGTAGGGTACTAGTTCTGGATCTTGAGATCATCGCATGCACCGTGAATCTGCACAAAGGAAAAGAAAATCCTTAGCTCAATTCCACACTGATAAAAGACTAAGAGCACAAAGTAAGTAATGGTCTAAAGCACTAGATTAAAATATTTAGGTAATATTTATTTAAAACGCCTTCCCCGACAACGGCCCTAAAAAATTGTTGTGATTTTAAGTTAAACCAATCGTACAAGTGTACACTTAAGATATACGCTTAGCACAACAGGATTGTACCCACAGGGAAGGGAAATCAATCACTACTTTATATCTCTTTCTAATCTAAAGACCAAACGAATTCAAGTTGTTTATTACTCTATTAAAACGGAAGTAAACAATTAACTAGAATAAAACACAATTAACTACTAACACGCGCGTTGATTAAACTCAGTAAACTAATTAGGCTGGGGAGTAATAACTTATACACTCATAGCTCAATATAGTACTCGTTTGACAAGTGCAATTCTACAACCTAGTCACTTAAGTTTGTATTATCCTCTCTCAAGGTATAACCAAGTGTTCAATTAAGCTCAACGTTGCTCTCGCAATCATTAATGAATTAATTAAACCAACAAGACCAACACTAGTACAAATCAAATTCTAGCGGCTTGGCAAGGAAAAAGATTTACCATTGTATAGATTAAGAACCAAATCTCTTTGCATTCCTAAAATCTACTAGTTATGAAAATAATCTCAATTACCATTAATTTCTCAATTCTCAGGTAATCCTAGATTATGCTAAGGGTGATCAGGCCTTCGCAATTCAATTCAAATCAGTTTTCAAATTAAGAATTAAAACAAGTCATTCAAGTATTATATCGAACACTTAGCATGCATTCATCATCACTCCCCTAGCTCTAGGGATTTAGCTACTTATAATTAAACCAAAGCTCATAAAAATAAAGTAAACTGCATTAAAGAAATTCATATTCATCAAGTCTAAACAAAGTCTCAAAAATGAAAACCTAAACATTCATAAATTCTAGAAAACAAATCTAACATGTAACTAATTGAAATAAAACTTAGAGGAATTAGTTTGATAATTAAAGCAATAATTAAAACCGGAAAAACTGAAATTGTTTAAGAACTCGATCCTTTCATCTTCTCGAACTTCTCTGAACAACTCTATCCAAGGCTCTGTATCTCCCTCCCTAAAACTAGGTCACGAACGGAAGAAAAGGTCCCTCAAAAAGACTCCAAAACTCAAATAAATAGCAGCCCAAAATTCTGCTCGGTGCCCTAGGTAACGGGCGTTACCAACTCCATGCACAAAAATCATTAACGCCCGTTACTAGCGTGAAATCGCAATAACGCTTTTATAAGTGGTAACGGGTGTTACAACTTTCCTTCTGCCTAGGGGTAACGGGCGTTGCCCCTATTGCGCCAAAAATCTCCTCCTACTACCTCTAGTAACGGCCGTTACCAGAGTTGTTCTGCTAGGGAGTAACGGGCGTTACTCCTCTACTTTGCCAAAATTGCTGCTCCTGGGTCTGTTAACGGGGGTTAACAACATTGTACGTCTAAGGGGTAATGGGGGTTACTCCTATTTTCTCCAAAAGTGCGTGAATTCGCCTCGTTCTACCGTTTCTTAACTCCAACCTCTAAAACACCTAAATGGAGCAAAGTAAACACATAAACATATCAAACGGCACAAAAATATACTCTAATCAACGCTGAAGTCCATGCGAATTTCACACTCAACAACATACTCTTCAAAAGAGATGTTCCATTGTCCATACTAAACTATTTTAGTACCGTGGTTATGCACTCAATTGTGACAATCCTTTCATTCTCTTAGACTTATCTCTATAGATCTAAATTGAGAATTTATGATTTATCACAAGATCTTTCATGCCAAACTGTTTCTTAAACAAGATTTTGGTAACTTTCATGTCATTCTTTTCATTCCTAATGAGAACGATGTCATATCTAAAGTACCAAAAGTTGAAGCTAACATCACTAACTATCACATGTGCATTTGAGAGTTATTCCACTTTCATCTGAGTCAAACGATTTTGACTATCCTATGGAATCGAATTTCTCGAACACCTAGAAGCCTTTATCAATCTACAGATTGACTTAGGGGTTTGCATACCTTATGCATACTCCCACTGAATATGAGAATCATAGAAATACCATATTTCAGTTTCTTTCAATCTCCTATTGAGGAAGACGGTTCTCACATTCATTTAAAATATCTCATAGTCAGAATATGCAGATATGCTAAAAGATAAACAGAACGGACTTATGCATTTTAACCGTCAAGAAGATTGTAATGCTTTCCATTTACTCCAAGCTCTACGAGCTTGATCCTATCAGGTGGATCAACCAAGATTCAATCTTGGTTTGAGTTATGGAATTCAACTCGGATTTCAAGGCTTATTTACACTACTCAGATTCCAAATCTGATAGTGCCTCCTTATTAAGTAATTCTTTAGGCTATCTAGGAATGTGTTCTAAACGCATCATGAAGGAGGACATCACACGTGTACTTACTCTAAAATTTGGCTAGGTTTTATCAGATGGGTTCGTTTCTTCTATGTATGGTGTGGGGTATTTATCCTCAAATTTCTTTGAGGTCTGCCTACTTGCCTTTCTTGTCTTATAGGAACTATTCCTTAAGAAAGGTATATTCCTCAATACAAACAACCTTTGCTCAAGGGAATTGCAGAAACAATATTCTGTATTGTTGAGTAAACTTGAACTCGTTTCAAGCTTATCTCCCACTATCCTCTTCACTTAAGAGGATATTCCAAAATTCTTGGATAAGAATATTTAGGGAACTATAGAATGCCACATTTCATAGAGCAATCAAGGAACTAATTTTGGAAGGTATTAGATTCAAAATCTCTAACTGCATATTCTAAGAGTTATTCCTAGAATGAGTATAAGTCAGTAAAGCTTGCTATGGAACGAACCGTATCCTATAAGGTTTTGTTCCTTCATTCGGAAACACTAAGGTGGTCTCGAATCAGTTTACTTTGAGATAATCCTATTATCTCTAAGATGACTTAAGGAATTAGTCACTAAGATATTGGCTATCTTAATCATATCAATTTGCTTATGTCTTATGACTACTTGGTTCCCGACCTCCTTTTGAAATTCTAAGAGCTTCATATAAGTTTCGAACTTCATACTTCAACAAGTACACTTATTCATAATGATTAAACTGATGATTGATACTAGTGCTTATACTGAGCAATAGATAAACATCAGTATGGATCGAAATCCATTTAGTATTTTGGCACGTTTCCACGTTTCTCATAAACGGGATTCAGAAACATTTTCCTTAAGACAGGATTCACAGGAAGTCAACTCTCTAGGTTCATTTTCATAGAATGATCCTAAGGTGTCTAACTCGCTAATCCTTTCGTGTCTTAACGTGTCAAAAGCAATTCGAAGCTTTGTCATCTTACTTTTGTTATCTCATTGTATGTTCAAAACATTAGTACTTTGAGTTTTGCACAACGGATTATGCAAAATCAGCTTAAGACTAGTGAATTTTGATCCTATTAGAATTACTAAACGAGATAACAAATTAGAGTACCCATACTCTTTGCAGTTCCCTTTCAAAGTCCTTATTTGCTACTATAGAAGCAAACGCCCTTCTTCTGATCTCTAGATGTCTTTTGGGCGTGCCCTTTTAGTCACCCCTTAATCGGGTTTTAAGGGTTTCTTCTTCTTTAGGCCTTTAAGCCTTTACCTTAGTGGGTTTAGAAGAAGATTTAACCATCATATCTTTAAGTCCTTCTTAAGGATGCTCTCAACCGTTATTAACTAAATGATTAACTATGCTACAATGGCATCATTCTAGTTGAGCATAAAAGGGTTAAATTATGGTGGAAGTAACGCGAGCAATTAGTATAATGAGAACTCGTTTCTCAATGAATGATCGTGGATACAAGATCCTCGTTCATGCATGTTTCTACCCTCATTGGAATATGGAATAATTCCATAATGTTATACCCTATAACGTTTTTGAGGTACAATTGCTCTTTAGTGGTTGGAAAAATTCATCCACTTTAGATTGCTTCTCTTTTAGCCCGTGTCGAATTTTCACATATAAGTGAAAATCTTGCCCTATAGAGAACATTTTTCTCTTTTCGGAATCTAAAACGAATTTTAGGATCCGAAGCCAATTAGAGTTAGTTAGGACTTAGTCAACTTGTCTGACCTAAGGATGCATATGAATGGGTTTGCATTTCATATTGTAGAGAATCACAGAACTACAACCTAAATGCTAAGTAGAGAAAATGTGAGCATATTGAATAATAACGTAATACGCAGGATTTAGGTCTTTTAATCATATGTAGCTCCCACTGTTTTTAGAAGATCTTAAAATCCCAACGATCTAAGAGGAAACTTCTTTTCCCAGTGGGTACTAAGATCCCATTTTGGACCCACGACTCACGGACATCCTCAATAAAGCCTTACGTAGGTACGACTTGCCAATTCCATCTCTATGGGACTCTTAGTAACATTTTTGCATCACCCATCTTTCAATATGGACCCACGATTCGTGTGACATCCATATTTACTTAGGCGTTAAGCAAGACCCATCAATCATAAGATCATGATTAGTTCGATACGACCCACGACTCGCGGACATCGCCCATCCCAAAATAATCACGAAATATTAATCACTTAAAGTGATTAATTAATCAGGAAACTAAGAACTAATAGGTTTCACATAGCCACCCCACGACTCATGGTCAGCAACTAGCTCCCCTATTAAACTTAAATTCTATTGATGGAATGCTAGGAATTTTATTTAAAGTTCTCACTTTATACAAAATACCTATTTTTCGAGTTTGCTTAATATTTATGGGATTTTCAAATACTGGAGAGTTGTCCAGTTTTGACCTCACCAACATGTACAGTTATCCATTTTTAATTAGTCTTGTTTAATGCAGTTTCACATAAAATGCATTTACACAAGCAATTAGCAGATAACATGTCTTAGCATGATACTAATATGAGATGATAATGGGTTTTCCTATCTTATGCGTGATATGTGGGAGCCACTCCACAATCACAAGTTCTAACCTACATACCACATAGAACAGTTTAAATCACATAAGGGAATTGAAAATAAAACGATGCCCTATCTATTACAATATTAGAAACCCTCCTAACATTTTGAAGGGTCTTCACTTCATAGCCTCCTTGTTACTTTATTGTGTGGATCCATCATACTCCATGGGTGTAAATCTCCAAAGTAAAAGAAAAACCTCACTTTCTGAAATCTACACTCTTTACATAAAATAATATGGCTCAATCTTCATATTGGTCATAGACAAATACACGGGGCATACCCCGGCCTCAAAAACAGTAATATGGAAAAGCCACTTAATAAACACATAACAGTATGCACATAAGTGGGGTACCGACCCCAATTGAAAAAACGCAACTATGGGGCTCCAACCCCAAATTTAAACCATCCATGTGCATAAATTAATACATCCACAAGACTAAAACCCATGATTACCTAATATTTAAAATTGCAAGAATTTAAATTTACCAATAAATTTAAAATTCTCGCCTTTAAGTTCTAAATACTTAAAAACACGACTTAGATGCAATTCTTGTTCGTGAGCCTTTTCTTTAACATCCAAAAATAATAAACCAATAAAATTCCAATTAATTTTTGAAAATTAATAATTTTATTCCTTTCAATATTTCCAAAATAAAGATAGTAATTTTCCCAAAATTTAAATCGTTTTAATTTCTCAAAATCCCAGTTTAAACAATCATTTCAAAAATAATCCTAATTTAATAAAACCAATTTTAAAAGATAAAATTAAATCGGGATTTCAAGGATCGAAAATACGAAAACACGAAACATGAAAACCTAGCCCGAAACGCCCCGCACGCACGAAGCATGACCGCACAGCAACGCGCGCAAGCGCAAGCGCAAGCGCTAGCAGCTTCGGTAGTCGCCGGGGGGGAGTAAGGCGGCAGCTCCCGCGCGGTTACGGGAGTTGTGTGCGGGCGCGCCTAAGATGGCTCCCGTGCGGTTACGGGAGGTGCTCGGCGGTCCTAGGCATGCTACGCCTTAGCACGCCTAGGTTCGCGTTTCCATATCGCGTTTTGTTTTTCGTATTGCAAGTTTCTCCAAAACCCAATTCAATCTAAAATTTAAAACACGATTTAAACAGATTTCAACCAAAAAACAGTTTTCAAAAACACGATTTTAGAAAACAGTTTTCAGAAACTTTCAGGAAAAATACAGATTCAATTTTTCCAGGCTTTCTAAAAGAACTCAAGAATACTCAATCGCATCTAAGCTTAAGAATTTCTACCAAATTCATAATACGAAGCCGAATCAGGAATAGGCCTTGCAAGGTGGCTCTGATACCACTTGTTGGGAAAACACGATCAGAAAGCACAGCGGAATTAAAAAAAATTTCCCAAGAAGCAAGATCGGACTTGCAATTTCTATTTCCAATCTTAGGGATTCAAGAACTTACAAGAATTCTCACTTTCTTAACACGTTTTGAGCCGCCCTGAAACGCGCTTCATGAGGTAATGGCAATCCTCGTCCCTCGAAAGATTCCTTTTACTAGATTCTACGATAGGTCTCCTCTAGAGTAATAATCCACACCAGTCCTAGATTCAAATCATGTGAGTGAGCATGCTAGTACTGTGACATGTGTAAAGAAAGAAACAGAAACGAGAAGAAGGAGAGCAAGAGAATTCTCCCAAATTCTTGAAGCCATGTAGATTGGGTGTGATCCCTCTTTCACGCGTGAGTGAAAAAATCGAACCCCTTAGCCTATAAATAGGGCTAGGGTTTCGAACCCCTCAAGTCTAGTTGGAATCGGATTCCAACTTTGACTTTTCTTCTATTTTTTCTCTCTCCAAGTAATAGGAATCTTATTCAAAAGAAGATATCTATTCTTCTAGAAATAGAGTTCCTAATTAATTAGGAATATTCAATTATTCCAATAATAATTAATATCTTATTCTAATAATATTTATTCTAATCACATTAGAATTAATATCAACTAAAATAATAAATAGAATATATTTAGTATTTATTTATTTATTTATTCTAATCAAATTAGAACAACTAAATAATTAAATACTTAAATACTTAGAATTAATTCTCTCAATTAATTCCATGAAGGGCTTTGGAATTAATTCTTAATTAATTCTAACGGGTTAAAATTAGTTCTCTAATTAATTTTATTTGGCTTCATAATTAGTTCTCTTAATTAATTATATTAGGGATTTTATAATTAATTATATTTGGCTTTATAATTAATTCTCCAATTAATTAACACATGGTCAAATTTCTCAATTGGACCACATGCCCAACTCGAGCTCACTTGCCACACGTGTACATTTACACGTGTGGTCTCGTTTCGATCAACTATTTGATCTTTCTTTCAATACCATTTAAATCTGGCATTTGTGTGTGACCCCCTAGGTTCATTTTCAGTTAGCAGTGAGACTAATACACTTTATTAGTTCACTGATCACACGACCATAGTCTAACAACAGTGTGTGACCCCTACCCGAACAATAATATATATTCGAAAGAACCTTTCAGTCAATGACAGTTGTGAGGTACAATCCTCCTACCAACCCATCTCTTGATTAAGATCTAGGGCATGGGAATAATGAGAGGCCTATTAATCTCAATCTTAAAGCTAAGTTCATTTTATATCCATTTGATCTCAATCCAAGAAACTCTTTTCTTGATGTCGTGATCCACTACCTCGGCCGAGGGTGTAAGATGGCATATGAACGACTTATGCAATAAGAGATCTTCTTGCATTAAGGCAAGTGTAGGTCTTTTATTGATTCTCGCATGCTTCCATGTGCCACTTGTGCAGCCCCAGCATAAGCTTTGAATCAATTGTCTAAGGCGACACCCTTTGAAGCTTATACCTAAGACTACAGAGTTAGCCCACAAAGCATCAATGGAAACTCAAGTCTAAGGATTACTTTACTCATGCCATTGACCTGTGAGATATTTCCTAATCTGGAAGTTTTCTCTTCCTGAAGTGGAAACTTCCTTTCCCATTTAGGAATCTTCTCATGTGGGACACCTCAGCGTACCCTTTTTTCATAACGAGCACCCTCATGTATTGCGTACGCATCAACTATGTACTTTACACCCCCATGAAACCAGATGCTCCTTCTTAAGGACGCAATCCCACGAGCAAGTCTCAATCGAGCCTAGTCAACACTCCCACTGTTTGTTGGACTCATCGACTTGGAGTGGTTCCTAATCCGGCCTTGAGTTAGAGCTTATTTCATATGCCATTCACCTAAAGGCAAAGTCCCTAACAGCTTTATGGATTAGGGGAGTTCTAATACATGCACACGTAGTGGAAACACACAAAACACGTATTGGCATGTAAAGAAGTGTTTGCCTATGATAATAATCAATCGTATATTATTCAAAGATTGTCTGTGATATAAGGAAAGTCCCAAAATGGATTATGACTAATCGGCTTTCTAGGGCACCTTTCCAACAAATTATACGAGCTATGATCTTGAATGATCTAAGTGCTTCCATACGCCATCACATTTGCATTCAACGCATTCCTTATTTAATTAATTGGTCTCTATTTCTCTCAAACTTGTACCTAAGATGTAAATATCTTATTGTATGATACGTTGTGTTGAGATTATGAATTTTATGATATGTTTTACGGGGTGCATACGTGACTTTTGTTCATAAGTATTTAAGTGCTACCTCTTGACATCTCTTATGCATCCATTACATTCATATGCATCGCCGTGCATCTAATTGGTTCATATTTGAGTCTTAGTCTCGTTTTTTGTGTTTGTTTGTTACAGAGATACTTCCAAGGGATGTTAGGCCCGAGGTTTAGTTGTCGGTGTGTCCGTTTAAGCCTTCTTTTGCTACTCTTTTTGCTTCAAGGTAAGGTTTAGGTTTATTTTCTTTAAGTTAAGCGACCTACAAACCTATGTGCTCGTTTTCAAGCCCGCATGCGACTATTATTATATTTATATAATAGATACGCGTTTATATGGTAAGTTTATGACTTTGTCATGCGATTAAAGATTTTGGATTATATGTACAAGCATATGTAAGTTTGAAAATATTTTGCAACGAGGCTATGCTCCAAACCGTGTGCTTTCACACAAGCTAAGATGTATTGCCCACAGCGGTGGGCCACCACATCCCCCGCACTTAAACCCAAACCCACATATGAAATAGAAATCCATACATGAGCCCGACTTTAAGCGAATGGGGACCTGTACACACACACTACGCTAAGCGAGGCAAAACACGGACAGAGCGCACAAAAAACATATAACAGAATGCGGAAGCAATAATCAGGATCAACATATAAATCCATCACTAGCATGTAACCATATATACATGGCCAACACGGCCCAAAAATACAACATGTATTCAAAATATGAGTCAAGATACAAATTCATATCATAATACATAGCCAAGAGTCCAAAGAAGTAAATATGTATGCAGACTCGACCTAAACAAGCTAGCACGACACGACGACACACTTTCCCGCCTAGCTCGAGCCAACCTACAACTAAAAGTGATAAAGGAGAGGGGTCAATCACAACTCGACCGAGTGAGGGGGGCTAACGTACACCCACACATGTATACGTATAGAGCATACCATAAATCAAATGGAAGGTTATGAATCAGAGCTAGGGTTTTGCAAACCAAGATGTTTCCAAAGGCATATCATAATATACATAAATGAAGCCTAACCCGATTCATAATCCAATATAAACATAAACGAAAACAAATGCTCTGCGTGTACGAGCCTCCAACCTTACTCCATAACATATCATAAAAACCAAAATCATAAATACATATCCTCTGCACATCCTTGGTGTTTCTGGAATCAAACCCTCTCCACCTACTTAACTTATACACACGGGGTAGCTATCCCACATTGTGTCTTCCCCGATTATTCACCGAAGGCTCAAAGCACCACGCCTCCTTAACCTTCAAGAGTCTCGCGTAAGTACTTCAAATGGAAATCATGCACAGGCTTAACCCGATGGCCCTTGCCGTCCCAGGCATCCTTACCCACAATTCCTGGGGCCCAGAATACCTTATAAAATCATATACCTATGTTTTAAGGCTTATCTTACACATACCATATCATATACATACATAAGGCGTTGAAAATGTAAGCTTACATATGGTCATACATATACCATTTCCATAAACTTGAAACGTATTTATAAGATTATAAACATAGCTTATAAACATGTATTACTGTATATAAGATATATAGTTGCGTACGGGGTGACAAATCATTACATAATAGGTCATAGGTCACTTATCTAAAAGAAAGAATCTTAAACCTCACCTTATAGGAAAAGTGGTAGCAAACGGAGACCAAAACGGGCAAACCGACACCTATGCCTCGGGCACAACGTCGTCTGACAGTGGTTTTGTGACAAACAAACATAATACCCGAGACTTTGATTATGTATCAAATAGACGCCCGGCGATGCGTATGAATGTAACATACGCATATAAGGTGCAAGAATGCATCACTTAAATTATTCATGATCATATCTTGCATATAACGTATCAAATCAATCCATAGACTTAATACGAGAGTCATAACACATAATTCAACAAGTTAACAACACATAGGAGTCATGATCGGGGTGGGAGAAAGAGCATACGAAATGAATAAATGAACAAAAACACAACACACACGTAGGAGTGGGGCTAACGCAAACTCCACAATCAGCCCAAACAATTATTAGCTAGGGCGGATTTCCTACTCTAGAGAAACAATCATTACTCCTAAATACATAGGGGACCCTAACCCCCGTTACCAAGGTCAAGAGATGGGGACAGGGGTAATGGGCGTTACCCCTCTTGCATATAAAATCGGCTTAACGGGAGTTAGTGAGTTCCAAGGCTGAAAACTCGAAGTTCAGCCCCTGTTTTGCCCTTGCAACACTTCTCAAATCATAGAAGCAGTTTAGGCAACATATTAAGGCATGTAATGGTAGCAAAAACACACACATTCATCCACAAAAACTTGTCCAAAAGTCAGCTACAAACGAGCACAAGTACAGAGAAAGGAAAGGGTTCAAAACTTCATCATGTTCTTGCATTTCAAGCTTGGAGAATTGATGGCAACTTCAAAATAACTCAATTACCAACTAATACAAGATCATAAAAGCATTAATGAAGTTCTTGTGGTTATAAAACATGCCTCAAACCAAGAAATATCACAAGGAAATGCATATGATTCATATATGAACTCAAAACGTTTACTATTTACTACTATTCATCATCTCTTGCATAACATATGAATCTTTAGCATAAATAAGAATCTCATGGATCAAAATGAGCATAAGAAGGAGGAGAACAAGAATGCACTCTTACCTTTGAAGTTGGAGAAGAAAAATGGGATCAAATGAGCTCTTAGGTCCAAGAAATGGTGGGTTATTCTTGTTTGCCTTCTTCTTGCTTCCTTTCTTGCTTTGGTACCTTGTGAGGGAAATGAGAGAGAGATGGGATTATGTCTTGGTCAAAACATGGGCAAGAAACGAGTCAAAGGGAGCAAAAACAGGTAGGGTCAAAGATTTGGTCCGTTTGGATCGAATTTTAGAACATCGGGGGTCCGAACGGCTTCAGAAAAAATATAAGGCTTGTTCCATTAGATCCGAATCGTCGAAACGAATCCAACGACGAAGTCGAAATTCGAATCCGAATTCCCAAGCTCATGATTTGCTAACAAGGACTCAAGAATGTCGTATTTGCAAATAGGCCCTAGTTTTAAGAAAAGTGCAATTGAGTCCACCAAAGTTCAAATCAAGTCCAAAGCATATTAAAATCATACGATTACACCCTTATCTCATATATATCATATAATTCATGAATTTAGCATGCTAGAGACATAAATTCATATCATAAAAATTCATAAATTATAAGAATTCAAATTATATAAACACTTAGGGCATATTCTTGGAATTTAAATCAAATAATTCATATAATTTCATATAATTACTTAAATAAGAAATAGATAACAAGAATATAATTCAAATGAAATATGAAAATAAATGTAATTATGGAAAATAAACTCACACATGGCACAAACCAGTAGGTACGATCGGACGGGGGTGTCACATACGATCTACCTCAACATGTTATGACTTAAGAAGACACGGAGGAGGTTGGTATGTATATTACATTATAATTTATGTTTCCATATGATACATTATGAGGAGTAGGGTGGCTATGTGCTCGTACTCGTCGAGCTTTTGTACGTTATGTTTGATTATAAAACGGGATAGGATTTCAGGATATGATATGCTACGTTTTGATTATAATATGTATACATATGTTTTAGAAAAATGGTTTTGGTGTGCAAAACCCTACTCCCGGTTCATAATCTTTTGTTTAATACGTGCTATGCTCGATATATATTTAGTGTGTGGGTGTGCATTTGCCCCCTCACTCAGTCGGTGGACTGACCCTCTCCTTTCTACTTTTTAGTTTGCAGGTTTTTGTTCGAGCTAGGCGGAGAAGTGTGTCGGTCAAGTCTCTCTAGTCATCTAGATTGAGTTCGCACTTCATTTTGCATATGCTGGGATGTTTGTATATGATTTGAATACGTTGTACGAATTATGCATGAATATATGAATTTTATTATGATTGATATTCGGGACAGGCTTCTTGGGATAGTTGAACCCGTTTACTTTTATGATTATTGTGATTTTAGGGATTAGGTATCTATGCTAGTTGAACCCGTCACCTATTGTTATATGTTTTGATTTTATATGCATGCTTCCGCCATTCTTGCTTTTTTTTTTTTTTGCGTTGCGATTCGTTTAGCTTCGCCTAACGTAGAGTGTGTGTAGGTCTTCCGTTCGCTTAGGCTTGAGCACATGCATGGACTTCCATTTCATATGTGTGTTCGGGTTTAGGTGGGGGATAAGGTGACCCACCACTCCGGGTGCTACAATTTTTAACATCAATTTATACTAATTCCAAATCATGCATGACAACTATTGCAAGTAAAACATGAATAGAACTCACTTCTCAACAGGTGAATCTGCAACTAATACGGCCTGATTGTAGCTCTTAAGTACTCATGTCTCATACCTTGCTTCCTTTACTCTAAGAATTTTTTCTTTTTATATTAAATCTATTTACAACCAATGATCCTTTGTCTAGCTAGTAGTTTCACAAGTACCTAAGTATTTAATTTTCAAATAATGTGTGGTGTAACTTTCTTTTTTTTTTTTTTTCCTTTTGTCCAAAGAGACACAGTTACCCAAGTACTTTACTAATTTATAATTTGCAGTCCGTTTAATGAAATATTGCAATATAATAGTTATCCCGTAGACAATTATATATTGTTGCAATTGATTGGGGAAAAAAAAAAAAAGAAAGAAAGAGGCTCGTGTATTAGCTTATACCTAGTTATATAATACAATATATCATCAACTAATCTATATTATATAATATTAGAAGGGTACATTTGATTTAAATGTATTTAATTTTGACTTAACCACAACCACCAAGATTGTCATGCTTCCTGCTGTCCATATTTGATTTGACTTACTTTGAAGCCCATAGTTTTTCAACCAAGATTGCCATGCTACTTGCTGTTTTTTTTTTTTTTTAAACCCATCAAAGAGATAATAGGGAATTTAACGAAAACCCTCCTCGTTTATAGCAAAGAAGAGCCAAGAATATTGAGCATAAAGCCACACGTCCTAAAAAGTAACTGTGCAATAATACCTGCGAAAGGGATGCGATATAAACAATCTCGAATAATGAACAAATAACATACTTTGAGCCCATAATTTTTAAGTTTTTTTTTTTTTTCTAAGAAAATCAGTCAGCAAGATCTTAGGGATTTTAACGCGACTCCACCGTAGGAATTTTAATGCCAACAAAAACCAATCCACAAGTCAAGCAACGACGGAATATAGAAGTGCCCTAGAAAGAAAATAGGCATGAACAACCTAGAACAATTATTAAAATAGAACATCCCATAAATTAGAATCCCATTCGAGGAAAAACCAGTCAAAACTACGACAACCCGACTAGCAGCAAGGTACCAAGTCACGACAACCGAATCAACTACCAGATAAATTAAGGTTGAAGGTTATTTCTTATTTCTTTTTTTATTTTTATGTTTTCTTAAAATAGAAATATTTTATTGGCTATTGACTTAACTCATATTAATTAGATAGGATAAATTTTTAATGCTCATAAATTTTGACAATAAAATTCTTACTTGACATTAAATAATAAATACTAAGTTTAAATTTATTGAATTAAAATCTTCTAATTTGTAGAAAATTAATATTTCCATAAAATCTCTCGGTTATCATTAATAACTTCTGATATTTAATTTTGTATTTTCAAATTTCTATATATATAAAATGAAATATCTTAATGCATGTGTAATCATAGTAAGTAACTAAGAGAAAAATGCATTTTTGGTCCCACACTATATGGCCATTCTCATTTTTAGTCCCATGGTTTTCAAAAGTGGTTTTTTTAGTCCCATACTATTTTATTTTTATCGTTTTAAGGACCATCGTTAACTTTTGGACGGAAACTGTCCTTTCTCCGTTAAATGGATTTTTGGGGGGAAATTACACTGTTCATTCAGCAACTTTTGGCGGGGAAATTGGCTATATGTACCCTAACAAATTCTGATGTCCTCACACCTCATTTTAGCCTTTTTTTTCCCCTCAAATGGATGCTTCCTCAACTTCTTTTTACGGTGGTCATAGAATGATGTGCGATTGTGGACATCCACCCCGTGTGGTGACGTCGTGGAAGGATGATAACCCCGGAAGAAGGTTCGCAACATGCGCGGTCGGTGGTTGCCGTTTTTGGCAATGGTTCGACGACGACGTGGGCCCTCGTGCAAAAGCAATTATTCCCGGGCTTCTCAGAAAATTGAACACCCGAGAAGCCGAAATCAACAAATTGGATGCTGATGTGAAGAGGGTAAAGAGGGAAAGAAACATTTTGGCAATCTTGTTGGTTATTTCATGGATCCCCTTTGTCTTTGGGATCCTTTTTTAGGTTCTTAAACACTGATTTACAGTGTATTTTGTAGTCCATAGAGGACATTTCCGATGTAAGCCTTTTAATTTCTAATGAATGTAGTACAAAATTAACAAAAAATGTGCATTTCCATTCAATAATTTCTTTGTACACTATTTATGTAGTTAATGTTTAAAATCTACCTACATCCAGTGTACATAACCAGCAAGTTCCCAAAAAACATAAACAATACCAACAAAAATCACAATGCACAGATTTGATGTCGTTTAAACATCAACTTCTAATATAGCCAAAAATACATTAACACCAGCCCTTGATTAAGCAGTAAATCTGACTTTCTTTTTTCCCTTTCTTCTTGCATCTATGCTCTGTATAGTAGAAGATACAGCAGCCCTCAAGTTTGGCATTGTTACATACTGCCTTCCAGCTCTTTGAAGAACAGGTACACCATCAGTTGCGCTTTGGGGCCTTGGTAGTTTGAAAGCCCTTTTTCTTGCCTGTACATTTAATAGACATGATCAGTGTTTAATAACATATAAAGAAGCAACTTTGCAAATAATATAAAAAGCACTTACAGTCATCTTCAGGCTTGGTTGTGATGGTGTATTTTGTGACCCACCATCATCTGTAACCTGGCTGTTTTGTGAGTCTACAGCAGGCATTTGAATGGAAGCAGCTTGTTTCTTCAGTTCACAGCTTCTTTGATTGTGACTTTGCCCCCCACAAAACTTGCAATGCACTTTCCAGGTTTGCCTTGGGACTTTAGTGGCCTTTTTCTTCTCCTTTTTGTTTTTAGTGAACCTTTGCTCATCTTGATCCATTCTCCTAGCCATCTTTGGTCTTCCAGCTCTTCTTCCAAAGTTTGGAGGAAGCGGGGGAATGTATCCGGTCTCTATCCACATATCCGGCCCATCCATAGGAATCAATGCATGTTGGTACACCTTGTTGTAAGTCTCTACAGTGTAGTAGGGGCTAACAAAGTCTTCAGGATCAAGCGCTTGTGCCATTATAGCAGACAACCCATGTACACATGGTATACCACATAATTGCCACTTTTTACATGTACATGTTTGTCTACTCAAATCTGCACAAAACCTACTCCCATCATAGCATTCTAACTCATACAACCAATCATTACTTTTTATAGGTATACAATCGTTGGACTTAGATTTCCTTTTTTCAATGATTTTCCTGATCTTAGGTGGAACCTTTCTTCCCTCCCATTTTCTCTCACAAGTATCCCTACACTCTTGCATTCTAGACATTGCATCTTTCCTAATCCACTCTAGCATGGTAATTATAGGCATCTCTCTTGCCTCCAAAATCACTGAATTATAAGACTCACAAAGATTATTAAGCAGCAGGTCACACTTGGTTGAAATATCAAAACCTGACCTATAATACATAATTAACAAACATAATCAGTATACATTACTCTAACAATGCATTTAAACAAGCAACAGTGATCTGTAACACAAAAACAATTAAGATATGAAAAAACTTACCTTGACCATTGACATGCAGGTTTGTCCTTAAACCACTCCAGAGCTGCAGGATCCAATGCTCCCATTGCATCCATTCTATACTTAAATTGTCTTTCTGTTGTTGCTCTTGCTGCCTTCCATAATGCCAGTTTGAAAGCCAATCCTTTGAAACCTAACATTAATGTAAAGATATGTAAGCTCAGATAGTTCATTCAAACATATATAACACATAACACAATGTACATACCTGCACTCTTCATGTTGCCAAGTAAGTGTCTTACACAGAACCTCTTTTGTGCACCAGGGAAAATTTGATCCAATGCAGGCATTAAACCCTTCTGCTTGTCTGACATAAATACATATGGTTCATCCCTTATGATACTTAAATCCTCCTTCAACAGATTTAAGAACCATACCCAATTCTCTTTGTTCTCAATGCCAACCACAGCCCAAGCTAAAGGATAAAGGTTATTACTAGGATCAATTCCAATAGCAGTCAAAAGTATTCCCCCATGAGGCCCCTTTAAATGGCAACCATCCAGTCCAATTAGCTTTCTACACCCATCCATAAAACCCTTTTTCAATGCCTCAAAACAAATGTAGAATTTCTCAAACTTGTGATGCCCATTTGAGTCTCCATCTTTAGACAGTTTCATTATAATTGTAGAACCGGGATTTCTTGTCCTCAATGCATTAGCATAATCCCATAGCCTAGCATATTGATCATCCACCTTACCATCAATTGCTTTCATTATTTTCCTTTTGGTCCTGTAAGCCTGATTCTTAGAGATATTAATCCCAAGCTCTCTCATAGCCTGTCTCCTCCAGCCCTTCACTTTTCTACTAGGGTCACTTCTAAAGGCACACTCATACTTTTTAGCTAACCATTTGGATTTGATATTCTTACAATGATAGTCGGATGCACATTTATGTTTTGCCTTGTATTCCCTCACAATATATTCATCTTTTACATTTGACTTAACAAGGTTGATCCTCCATTCACAATCTGTACCTAGACATTTGGCATAAACTCTTCTACCATCATTTTTCACTATCTTCAAGCTCCTTTTAGTTATGATTGCATGAGAATGTACAGCATCAATGAATAGCTTTTTATTAGCAAATACTTGTTCTAGGTAAAAACTGGGGTTCATCACACTATCCTCATTAAAATAGTTCACAGTTTTCTCCCTATTTTCCTCATCAGATTCCTTTTCACTATCAAATAAATCATCTGAGTCACTAACTTCTGAGTCAGTTTCATCACTTGAAGAACTCGTTATTTTCTCAGTGTTTGATTCAAAATTATCGTCATCACCATCAGTGTCATCTATTTCGCTATTCACATGATAATCACTATCATCCAGTTCACTATCATCAGCCAAATCTAAATCACTATCATTCATGTCATTGACACCCCAATCAGTGACACCCCCATCTACTACATCAGTTTGTACAGGTTCCACTTGAATATTTTTATCAACAATATCCATTGTATCATGGTTTAGATCATCTTCAGTTTGAATATCATTTTCAATTTGCATATCAGTTGCATGTTGCACCTCAGTTTCAAGTTGCACTTCAGTTCCAAGTTGCACAGATCCAAGTTGCATTTCAGTTTCAGTTTCCAATTCTCTTTCAGGTTCCAATTCTTTTTCAGGTACATAAGTATTCAAGGAAAAAAAAAAAAAAAAAAACAAAACAAAAACAAAAAAGAATTATTCAACAGTAGATTCGGGACCACAAAAGGAATAACTTTCAGTGATTTTCACACAATGTTCCCACAAGAACAACAAAGAATAGACAAAAACAAAAATTGGGACCACATATATACATAAATATATCTATAGCTTTGAATCTATCAAAAAAGGAAGAAAAAATAGTTTACCTGGCGTGGCTTTTCCCATGGTGCACAGAATCTTCAAGTTCGAGAGTTGCGATCATCTACAACCACAAAGCCAAAATCAACAACGTGCAAACCACCCACAACTCACCCTCACGCTCACCCTCTCAGTGCGTGGACGGATTAACGAGAATTTTGGAACCAAAAACCCTAGTTCTTCGCTTTCTGTAACTTGGGAATTTCGAATGAAGTCCAAAAATAAAAAAAAATGGGGATTTCAAGGCTGACTTAACGTGCACGTGAGATGCACGTGTATTTTCCGTCCAAAAGTTAACGATGGTCCTTAAAACGATAAAAATAAAATAGTATGGGACTAAAAAAACCACTTTTGAAAACCATGGGACTAAAAATGAGAATGGCCATATAGTGTGGGACCAAAAATGCATTTTTCTCAGTAACTAAATATGTAGTTAAATCTATACTATTATATATTTGAAAACCATACTTGACTATTTGACTTTTTAGCTTTTGATGATGTGGAATTTTGTGGATTTTTTGAAATTTTTAATTAAATAGAAAAATATGATTGGTTGATTTTTATTTCATATATTATTTTATTATGAAAATAAGTAGTAACTAAGGAAAATAATTATATTTGGCAAGTTTGACCGAATGATATTTTGTGTTTTTTAATTTAGATTTTCAATTAAATAAAAAAAATGTGATTGACTTATCTTTATTTTTTATATTATTTTATTATGAAAATAAATTGTAATTAAAAAAAATATCTTTGACAAAATTCATAATATACTTTTTATGTGTACTTTTTCTTCTAATGATGAATTCTTAGAATTTTGAATTATTTTTAATATTTAAAAAAATCATTATTGGTAGTTCCAAAACAAATCTTTCCTTATTTGATATAATTTCATTATTAATTCTTTTATGAGATATAAATAAATTTTTATTTATTCTAATCATCAATTATAAAATAAATTCAAAAGCTTTAATTGGGTGTCAATATAATTAATCCCTTAAATCTTGCCTAAATGATTTGGAAAATGGGAAAAATATATATATATATATATATATATATATATATATATATATATATATATGCATGGAATGATTTAGACGGTAGTAATTGAATTAAATGAGTTAATTTTTTTATATATTAAAACATATAATTTGAACTAAATGCTATTTATTATTAGTTTGAAAAATTACTTTATGTAATTTGTAACTTTTAATTAATTTTAAAAGATCTCAATGCCTTAAATGTGGCAATTTTAATTCAACAGTCTTTTTTTCTTTTTTTTTTGAAAAGTTTTATTTTATAAAAATTATTTCATCAATTGATTAATTATCTACGATATTCAATATTTTGAACTTACCAAATACATTAATTAACTTTTTTCTATTAATTACATTGACTAACTTATCAACCCCATAAATTCAAAAATATCTAACCAATAATTATTTATTGGTTAGTTCAATACACGATTTTTAAACTTTTTAACATTTTAATTATTTAAAAAATCAAACCAATTAACTTATTAATCTCACAAATTTAGGTAATGTTCAATTGATAATATTTTATTTATATTAAGAGGTTAATTGATCTAAAAAGAAACTTCCGATTATATTTCTCTTAATTAATTATTGATTTCAATAAATTGTAAATAAAGTTTTGATATCAATTAAGGGGATTAATTTTTCAAATAACGAATATAATATATTAAAAGTTGATGTATTAATTTTTCTAAATATTATATAGATTTTGTAAACTTACCTAAATCATGTACACAATTTACATAAGAAATCATTATAATTTTAAATTAGAATCTAAACCTTCCAAAGTAAACGAGATTAATTAGGTTGCTTAAATTACTTTTTCAAATAGAATTTATTATCAATATAAGTATTCACTTCTTTACTCTAAAATATGAGTAATATTTCTTCTATGTTTTCTTTTCAATATTTGTGACCCTTTGCTTTGTTTTCCTTCTTTAATGTTTTGATTGAATTTTTTATGTTCTTGCAAAATTTATTCGCATTCAAACAATAATTATCTCTTTTAATATATTTTTTGATATGCAGGTTACTGATCGATTTTCATTCCGTTTTTGGTATCACATCAACCATCACAGACAATCCACGTTAGTCTTCTGAAGAAAAGTTCAATTTATTTTATAAGAAAGGT
Source organism: Lantana camara (assembly GCA_037501455.1). Classification (NCBI taxonomy): domain Eukaryota; kingdom Viridiplantae; phylum Streptophyta; class Magnoliopsida; order Lamiales; family Verbenaceae; genus Lantana; species Lantana camara. Next base: position 20,309,924 of record CM074862.1, read on the forward strand.
TAGAAGATGCTTATATTTATTTATTTATTTATTTTTAAATATACTCATTATTCGTGTATCATTCAAATCATATACAATATAAATATTTTTAAAATTAATAGTTATTAATTATTTTGATTTTTTCGTATTTGTTATTAAAGTATTTTTAGATTTATGAAAGAATTGAAATAAAGGGATCTTGCTTTTGTGAAATCTAATTTTTTGTGAAAAACTAAAATTCAAGTATATATCCATAATTATTTATAATTTTAACTTTTATTCTCTATTTTCTATGATTTTATTTCCAATACTTCTTTTTCTTCTTCTCTTTTTATTTTCTTCTTTATTTTGTTTCTTAAATTTTTTATTTATACCATATATATTGGTCACCAATAATTAATTTTTATACTTGACCTTTGCTATTTGTTAATCTATTTATCTCAAAATATTTATCATCAATATCTATCATGTTATTCGAGCATTACATTACATTTTCAAAGTTCTACTATTCAATTTATTGATTATTAAGGACATAGTATATGTTTATATTTTTTATTACATGTTCGCTAACGAGGTTATTTTAGTTTGAAACTTTTAGAATATGAAACTGCAATTCGATTCTTAACAAGGTTATTGAAGTTTGAAATCCTTCACGAGACTGAGAAAGTAAAAAAAAAAAATCGAGATTTTTGACTCAATATCGTAAGGTACGAGTTATTTTCGTTTTTATAAATTATCGATTTCTTAATGAGACTAATAAAGTTTAAAATCTCTGAAAGAGTTTCAAGATTTTTGACTCAATCTCATAAGGTAAATTTTTCTATTTTTAGAAAATTAATTCAAAGTTTAATTGTATTAATTTAATCTTATTTTTTGAATTAATTAAATTTAGAATATCAAGTTGCAATTCGATTCGTTGACAAGATCAACAAAATTTGAAATTCTTACCGGCCTAAAAAGATTTATGCGATTATGGGTTTAATCTCTTAGGGTACGAGTTATTTTTATTTTTATAAATTATCATATTTTATATTTAAAAAGAATGTGATATATATAAAATTTTAACATTTCATTATTATTATTATTATTATTATTATTATTATTATTATTATTATTATTTAAAACTGGACGATAATTATATATTCTTTCTAAATTTATTTTTCTTTTACAACGTCTCTACTTAATACTTAAATAAAACTATAATAAGAAATACTTTAGCAGCAATTTATTTATTATTTATAAGAAATATGTATTATATTGAATATTTTTCATTGTATATGATTAAGTTATTTATTTTAAATTATTTTAGTCTACAAGATTTATACATAATATTTTAAGTTATATTTTTATCAATATCATGCATAGCACGGGACATTACGCTAGTATTTTAAGTATGTCATTCATATTTCAACTTTCTTTAGCTAAATGATGGAAAAGTTGAGAGAGGAGGAGTTCAACTCTCATAAAACAAAAAAGGGAGTAATTTATTAGTGCCCTATTTGTACATGCTAATTGAGTATTAGAATTTTATTAAATTTTTTTGGCTTATCTATCTTATTTCATTTTACATTTTTCAAGATAGGTGAAATGTGCAATTTTTTCAATATTTATCATTTATTCAATTTTTATTTTTCGTGTTATATTGGATTGGAGTTTTTCCATATCCGCATATTAAAGTTTCTAATATTTTTGTTATTTGAGTAATATTCATTTCTATGTTTTTTTTTATAATTTTATAATAGTCCTTATGTTTTCAACTTAATTTAAGTTCATTTTTCGGGTCATAGTCTTACCATAATTTTCAGCCAAAATATATAGATAGACTAAAATACATTTAAACAAGTTTCTATCTATTAAAGTATAAAAATAAATCAAAATAATTTTTAATAAAAAAAGATGTTCCCTTAATTTCTTCAGATATTTCCCAAACTATAAATTAAAACCAATTAGAAACTATATATTTTAATTTAATTGATATTGAGTTCAATTGAACTCTTGATTTATAAAAATACTATTTTTTAAATTAAAATTTTTTTAACTCACACATATTTAAGTGGGATTCAAATCGGGACCTTACCGTGAGCAATTAGTCTATTAATTACTTGGACCAACTCCTATTAACTATTTTTTAAATTAAAGTTGTTCACAGCTATTAAAATTATATTCACCAAGTTAAAATAACTTGCTAAAGTTATGCATATATATTCGATTTATATAGGTATAATAATATTAATGAAAATTTTCAAATTATATAATAAAATATAAATTAAAGTACCAAATAAATTGAGTAAAATTATAAAATTGGGGTAAAGGATTAACCCAAAAAAAATTTACCCCTAATCATTTATGGTTGAATTAAATTCAGATGGGCAAACAGAGTTATCTGGCACGCTTCGTCATGGCCCATGGTCACATGCACGAGTTCGGTCAGTCAATATTTTTGGCCAACAGGAAAATCTGGTTAATTATTTTTAAATCACAAAATAATAAATAAATAATTTTGATGGGGTTCAGAATGTGAAGGTTCGAATCCGATCACTTTACGATTTGTAATTGTGGAGGAAACCACCGGAGATTCGCCGGGAACTAAAAAAGGGGTTCTACCTGTTGGGACAAGCACAAGAAAAGTCAGAAGGCCAAGCTGGGGGAACTGGGGGTGATACCCAGTTTGGCTCTCCGATGCTCAAGTCAGTTCAAGGTATGAGGAAATGTAAGTTTAGTCACAGTTGCAGTGATGAAGAATGCTTACCAGTGTAGAAGATGACTTTAGCTATTTATAGTTGAGGGTCAAGGGCCCTTTGGTCATTTGCCTTAAGTGGTCCTGGCCGAATGTTGCCCTAACACGTGGTGCCATGAGAGAGAAACCTAGGAGGAATCTTCTGCAAAAGCGGCTAAAAGTTGGTGCTGGCAACAGTGGCAGGTGCGCGGGCATGTACGATGTGTCAGAGAGCCATTTGGGTGGTTGGTAACGAGGGCTTGAGAGCACGCTCGTGACAACCTGGAGTACTGGAGGCCAAGATATCCGCTGAGGGGAATGAAAGCTCCAGTTCAAGTAACGAGCCTAAGGGGAGGCCACTCTGAGGGAGTGTGACGCTCGAAGAGGGCTCCCTTGGCACGTGAATGGGCCAATCATAAAGTATGAATGGCGCTCGTGAGAGTGTCAGCGCTCGTTGGGCTTAACTCATGAATGATGGATTACGCTCGTCGCGTTTAGCGCTCGTGCGCTGATGGGTGCAGCCTTGGGGAGACAGATGTCATCATCTTGGTGATGCCACGTGCCCTAACGTGGGACGATCGTCTTTTGACCCCATCATTTTGCCCCCCAATTCTGTAGTCCTTAGTGATAAGGACTGTAGAATTTTGACTCGTTCAATCTTTCGCATACAACGCTCGTATAGGACTTGGCGTGTTGAGCAATTTTTTCCTTTGATTGTGCCATTAATGCGGTCTTTTCAACCGACCGCTCGTAACACTTCCGCATTAAATGTTGTACTATTCTGAAGCACTCGAAACGTCAGAGCATTAAATGCGGGTGTGCGTGGGGCGCGTGAGCATTGGGAAGCATGTGACGGTTCCATAAAGTGGGCGGTTTCCTAGGCGGGAAATGATAACCATTTTGAATCCATTGCCGAAAAAGGTACCAACTCCCATCCCTATAAGTACGGGATTCTGAAATCTTGATACTCTTTACGCATTCAGAACTTCCAAGCATCCTTTGCAAAAAGAATTCTCTCGCACTCCAGTTCTTAGAGCATCTTCAACCTTTCTCCCAAACTTTCTCAGAAACCTTCAAGGTAAACTTCCATCGTAATTTTTTAACCTTGCTAACTTTAGATTCAGACTTTAGGATTTCATAACCCCTTAGATTCTTCTCCTTTAGGGAACTCTAATTTCTTTCCGGAAAATTTCCAAATCCCAGTTTCTGCCATGGCCGACCAACATATTGAGGAATTTGCCCGTGAAATCCAAGAAATGGCCACTGAAAGTTCTTCTTCCCCCGATTCCCCTAGAGATGAGGAGTTGGGGGCGGCCGTGATGGCCATGGAGGATAGGAACCCTGGCGGAATGGATCCTCTCTTTGAGGAGATGAATCTGGTGATGGAGGCAGAGAGGCAAGGGGTCACTCTCCCCATAACTCAGAGTGCCACTCATCCCCACCGCCATACCGTGACGGTGGCCGTCGCAAACCCGCTTCCAGTGGCTGAAGCCATAACCGGGCCTTCAGAAAGAGCCCGTGATAAGGGAAAAAGCAAGAAATCCCAAAAATCCAAAGGGCCCAACGAGGGTGAAGGGTCAGGCTACCAGGCTACCGAGCGTACGCCTGATGAGACTCCCAGCACAGTTACCGTGGGAGACGTGAAAACGATGATGGCACCTATTTACTGGGACGAGCGGTATACATGGAGAATCCCAGAAAGCCACGAGCGTGCGAATAATCCGCCTCCCGGGGAAATGGCTGTATATGTGGACACAGTGAGTTCAGGAGGCTTGAGGTTCCCTATCTCGGTCTCAATGGCTCATTTGTTGAATGACCTGGGCCTGTGTCCATCACAAATTGTGCCCAACGGCTTGGCCCTCTTAACGTGCTTCATAATTCTAATGAGGAGTATGGGTTACGAGCCCTTCTTGCGGAACTTCAACGCCCTATTCCAAGTGGTTAGCTCCTCTCGTTCATCCCCCGAGGCCGGTTTTTATTATGTCCAGGCGAAGGCACATATGAAACTGATCAATTCGCCCTCGAGCACTTATGGCCCCGATTGGAAGGAGAAGTTCATCTTTGTCAAGGCTCCAACAGAAGAGGGCTTTGGGGTGCCCACGCAATGGGGCTCGTTTGCAAAGAGCCGCTTGCCACCAGCACTCCCCAAAGATTGGGCCAAGAGCCTGGCAGCAACCCTGAGGGACGAGGGCCACCTTATTCAAGCAAAAGACTGGATAGACGATGCGGAACTCATGTTCTTGTGTGGTCTTTCCAATGACCCTCATTACCTTGACAACCCTCCGGCTCGTGACATAGAGAGAGATGGTTAGATTCCTAGGGCACTAACTTTAGATAGGAATGAATACTAACTGCTTCTCTGTACTTGTAACTTGCACACTTACCAATTCTTGTCTAAGGATTTATAACCCTTGTATTTTCCATTTTGCAGGAGCCGCTATACTAGAGATGGCAGGAGGGATCCGACAAGCCGCTCGTTTTGCCCATGCTAACAGGAACCAAGCCCCACAGGGGGACCAACAGCGCGAGCAACAACACCCTCGTAACCGTACCAACCGCGGGGACGCTCGTAGCGGCGCCAGTTCGAGCGCCAACCCTGAGGTCCAACCCCCTCGTGGACGAGGGGAGCGTAGAGTGGTCAGCAGGGAGACCAGGGGGCGGTCTTCTTCAGAGAGAGCGGGCGATGCTCAACCCCCCATTGCTGCAGAACAAGCGAGGCCAATAACCACCCTGGCGATAACTGAGGCTCCTCCGAGCGCAAGTAGGCCTTCCCGCAAAAGGAAGAGGATGCCCGATTCAGTGGCAATCCAAGGCAAAGGGAAGCAAGTGGTTGAGGGCCCTAGGGGCGAGGGAGAAACCTCCTCTTCAGAGGAGGAACACGCATGGGAATTCCCCCGACGAGGGGACAGGGATTACACAGGTGCCCCCGACGGCGGGCCGGTTCTGTTGAGGCCTGGCACGCTCGCCCAGGCTGTCACCGAGAACCTTTACAACAAGGCCCAGTTCTCGGCGGACCACCGGCATCTCTACAGTGAGTCTGTGGAGAAAGTGACCCTCGATGCGGCCTACGCTCTGATTTCCGTAAGTCTTCACTCCTGGCTCTCTTTGCTAATTTCTGTAAGTTATCGTCTTTTTTGGCTAACACTTCCTTTTCTTCTAACTTATGCAGCAAGTTCTTCCCCGGCTACGAAACGTGCAAATGCAAGCCTCCATCTACGCTGACCGAAAGGCCAAATACAAGAAGATGGCTCGTTCCAACGATCCGGCTCAGATTCAAGCGGAGCTGGACGCTGAGACTGCAAAGTATGAATCCCTCAAGGATTTGTACAACAAAACAGAGGAGGAGCTGGGGAAACTGAAGGAAGATTTCGTGGCGGTAGACGGCGCTCGAATCGGCTTGGGCAACCAGCTGGCCCAAGCTAACGAGCGATGCCAGAAGGCTGAGGCGGAGCAGGAAAGTTGGAAGGCGAGGGCTCTGGAGGCCGAGCGGAAATTCAACGACGCCGTCAACGAGTGGCCTCGAAGCCTAGAGTGTGCGAATAAGGAGGCCCTTATCAAGTTTTGTCACTCCAAGGCCTTCAGCTTTGTGGCCTCTCTGCACTGCCTGGACGAGGCTCAAAAGGCCTTCAACCTTGCCGTAGAGCAGGGTATCCACAAGGGGCTCACCAATCCGGCGATGAGGGAGGCGGAGGGCATAGGGCTCATGTTCAATGAGCGTTGTGAAGAGGATGACGAAGACCAAGAAGACCCCGCCAACACCATCGCTGAGGTGGAGTATGACTTTCTAGTCAAACTTCTCCAAGATGAGTACATGGACGCTCATCCGGCAGGTAATGCTGCTTCATCCGCTCAAAACGATGACCCTGAGGATGAGCCACAAGCGCCCGTCATGGAGGATGCCCCGGTCCCAGTTGCTGAAGGTGCTAACGAGCCCAACGATCCCCAAGCTCAACAGCAAGAGCCTGAGGGCCCAGTCCATGGCCCCGTGGCCCAGAACATTTTGGTGATCGTTGATGAAGACATCGCCCCAGCCGCTTGAAGTTTTCCTTTATAATTTCCTTCTGTATTTTCCTGTTTTTCTGCCTTTTTTCTTCTTTTGAAACAGTGTTCATGGGCCTTTGAGCCCCTTTCCTTGTAATATTTCCAGTTGCAATGAATACATATTCCATTTCATGACTTTGTTCTTCTGTTCATTTATGAATCACATAATAAGACTGTGTAGCATACTCCGTGAATGTTTTATTTCTGTGATGCAATGAAAATTTGTCTAAGTCTTGAGCGGTCGTGAGGGTCTTATTGTGAGATTCCCCCCCACTCAAGACTTGTATAAATTTTGTTTTTGCTCTTGAAAATTTGTCTAAGTCTTGAGCGGTCGTGGGGGTCTTATTGTGAGATTGCCCCCCACTCAAGACTTGTATAAATTTTGTCTTAAAAATTTGGCCGAGTCTTGAGTAGATACGAGGGTCTTAGGGAGAGGCTGCCCTCGTTCAGGGCTCGTGCGATTTCTCCTTAATTTGGGAGGGAATTTTGTTAAGTCTTGAGTATTTGCAAGGGTCTTACTGGGTGGTTGCCCTTGTTCATGACTTGTGACATTCCTTCCGCCCTCGGGGGATTTTGCTAAGTCTTGAGTGTGTGCGAGGGTCTTACTGAGTGGTTGCCCCCGTTCAAGGCTTGTGCAATTCCTTCTTGATTCTGAGGCCATCGTTCGAGCGCTCTGGCTCTTGCCGTATTTCTGGCTCTGTAGGAAATCCCATTTTCGAGCGCAAGGCGTTTTTAAGAAACGACCAAGGCCTACTAGGACTTTCTCTGTACGAGATCCCGTTTTCGAGCGCAAGACGTTTTAAGAAACGGCCAAGGCCTACTAGGATTTGCTCTTGTAGGAGATCCCGTTTTCGAGCGCAAGGCGTTTTAAGAAACAGCCAAGGCCTACTAGGATTTTCTTCATAATCTTCCTCCAATTCGCCTAATTGGTTGTGAGCGTAACCAGTCTATCCTTATGAGGGCGTCCCCCCATGTGGAGTAGAGTGCTGGCAAGCGTAACCCATACGAGATAACAGCATACATATTGGAATGGGTTGCCGGCCACGCTCGCAAAGACGAGGGACGTGGGACTTATCCATTCAAGCAACCAAAGAAAGAGGAGTATTAGAAAAATTAAAAAGATTATGTTTCCACTTACTTGTGATTGGAAGTACATAGAACCCGTCAAAGAGGTTTGTTACATCAGGGTTTGTAAAGAGCTTTTAAACATAAAACCGCCGGAGGTTACATGCGTTCCAAGGGCGAGGCAAGCACTCACCTTGAAGTGTCTCCAGGGTGTAAGTGTTGTTAGCTCTGAGTTGTATGACCTTGAATGGACCTTCCCAATTGGGATCCAATTTCCCCACGTGTCTGGACACCTCCACTTTCTTCAAAACCAGGTCTCCCAACTGGAAAGTTCTTTCCCTTACGCGCTTGTTGTACTGTTGGGCCACGGAGGCTTTATAGTGGTGGATCTTTGCCCATGCTTTGTCTCTCCTTTCATCCAGCAAATCCAACTCCAAGCTCCTGTTGCCATCATTGAGCTGAGGCTCGAAATAGCCGACACGAGCGGATTCATTTACTATCTCCGCTGGTATCATTGCTTCTGATCCATAAACGAGCGCGTAAGGAGTTTCTCCAGTGGCCGCTCGTGGGGTGGTGCGATAAGCCCAAAGCGCTCCTTGCAGCTCTTCAGCCCATTCATTTTTCTTGCTCTCAAGCATGGTTTTCAGATGTTGCAAGATGATCCGGTTGGTAACTTCTGCTTGCCCATTGGCTTGAGGATGTCCTACAGAGGTAAATCGCTGCTCGATCCCCAACTCAGAACACCATTCTCGTGTATCAGCAGCTATGAACTGGGATCCGTTGTCAGAGATGAGCACCCTCGGTATGCCGTACCTGCAAATGATGTTCTTCCAAATGAAGTCCCTCACAACCCTGAAAGTGATTTTTGCAACAGCTTCGGCCTCGGCCCACTTGGTGAAGTAGTCGACGGCCAAAATGACAAACTTCTTTTGTCCCGCAGCCATGGGCAAGGGGCCCACGATGTCTATTCCCCACTGGTCAAAAGGCCAAGAGACGTCTATTGGGATCATCTGTGCGGCTGGCAATTGAGGGAGATTTGAATGAAATTGGCATTTCGGGCACTTCCTTGAAAATTCGATGGCATCTTGGAGAACTGTAGGCCAATAAAACCCACTTCTCAGAACCTTTTTTGCCAAGATACGCCCTCCGGAATGATTCCCACAACTTCCATTATGGATAAGTTCGAGCGTCTCCTTCGCTTGTGAGGGCCTCAGGCATCTCATTGGGGGTCCTTGAAATGATTTCTTGAACAACCTCCCCTCGGGATCCAAAGCGAAACGAGGGGCCTTACTTCGGACTTTCCTAGCTTCCACCTTGTCAGTGGGAGGAATTCCATCCCTAAGGAAAATGACGATGTCGTCAAGCCAGCAGGGCTCGTTTGGATCAATCATGGCGATTATCTTGGTGGCGACCCTTTCCTTGATCAAAGGTTCCTCAGTCCTAAGGAACGTAACAGAACGTTCAGAAGTACCCTCTAAAGCTGATGCAAACTTTGACAGAGCGTCCGCACGCTCGTTTTCACCTCGAGGCACTTGAAGTAGATGAAATTCCTTGAACTTCCCAATGATTTCTCTGGCTTTACTTAAGTACTGTACCATGGTGGTTTCTCGAGCCTCATAGGTTCCTTCAATCTGACTCGCAATTAACTGTGAATCCACATTAGCGGTAATTCTGGAGGCCCCATTCTGAAAAGCAATATTCAATCCTTGCACGAGGGCTTCATATTCTGCCTCGTTGTTAGTGACTTGGAAATCCAGCTTGATTGCAAAGTCCAGCTCAATCCCATCGGGGTTTCTGAGGGCCACTCCTACTCCTCCCCCTTGTGAGGTTGAGGAACCATCTGTGTGCAGTACCCATAACCCCTCATTCTCCGCAACGGTGGGCTCGAAACCAAAGCGTTCAACCAGTAAATCAGCTACAACCTGTGCCTGTACCGCGGTCCTGGGCTCGAAGCATAGGTCAAACTGGCTCAATTCGATGGCCCATTTGATTAATCTACCAGATACGTCTGGCTTGGACAACACTTGCTTCAAGGGTTGGTCGGTGAGAACCGTTATGGAGTGCGCTTGAAAGTAAGGCCTTAGCCTTCTTGAGGCGTTAATAAGAGCGAACGCGAATTTCTCAATCTCCAAATACTTCCTTTCGGCTCCCTGCAATGTTTTGCTCAGATAATAAAAGGGTAAGTGTTTCCGCTCCCGCACAGCGATCAGAACCGCGCTTGTGGCCTCTGGAGAAACGGAAAGATACATAAATAATCTCTCGCCCTCTACAGGCTTAGTCAGCAGTGGTGCGCTCGATAAGTAAGACTTCATATCCTGCAACGCCCTTTCGCATTCTTCTGTCCAAGCAAAGTTACGAGCGTTCCTCAAAATTTTGAAGAAGGGAAGGTTCCTGTCCGCCGAGCGCGAGATAAACCTGTTCAACGAGATGATTTTTCCCACTAGGACCTGTACTTCCCGCAAATTTCGAGGGGAGGGAATTTCCAAAATGGCCTTGATCTTCTCCGGATTGGCCTCAATTCCCCTCTGACTGACCATGTACCCTAAGAACTTTCCCCCTTGCACTCCAAAGGTGCACTTCGAAGGGTACAATTTCATCCCATACTGACGCAGGATTGAGAAAGCGCGCTTAAGATCTTCCAAGTGGGAGTCCTGGCGCTCGCTTTTGACAATCATATCATCCACGTAAACCTCCATGGATCTTCCAATCTCTCTTTCAAACATCTTGTTGACGAGCCGCTGATACGTAGCCCCGGCGTTCTTGAGTCCGAAAGGCATGACTAAGAAGCAATATACCCCCAGATGGACAACGAATGAGGTTTTGGGGCGGTCCTCCGGGGCCATAAAGATCGGATAGTATCCCTGGAAAGCGTCCATCATGCTCATGAGCTCGCAGCCAGCGGTCGAATCCACCAATTGATCTATCCGGGGCAGCGGGTAAGGATCTTTAGGGCAGGCTTTGTTGAGATCAGTGAAATCGTTGCACATGCGCCACTTATTTGCACTCTTGGGCACCAAGACGACGTTGCACAACCACTCCGGATACAAGATGGGCTCGATATACTGAGCCTCTAGGAGTTTATTAACTTCCTCTTCAATGACTTTCTTCCGAAAGCCATGTACATCCCGCTTTTTCTGCTTGACGAGTTTGAAAGAGGGATCCACATTAAGCCTATGGACAATGACGCTCGGGTCAATCCCTGTGAGGTCGGAGGCTTTCCATGCAAATACATCACTGTTTTCCCTGAGGAAGTCGATCATCATAATCTGAGAAGGCCCTGAGAGGTTTGATCCTATCTGTGTAGTCTTATCCTTGTTTCCGGGCTCTAGCTCAATGGTAAGGAACTTCTCCGAGGGTTCGATCCTTACCTCAGGGCGAGGAAGTTCGAGCGCCCTCTTCTTTCCTATCAAACGGTCACCGGATGCCGGTTCACCCTCTCCCGGCTCGTCTCCTTCTGAGGACGATCCCCCAACGGTTCCTGGTGGTGCACTTTCGAGGGGATTCTCCACATTGTCTCCCTTCTTCTTTTTGTTCTTCTTCTTGTTCAATTTCGCCCTTTTTCGTGCCGGGCTGTCCTCATCTAGGTTAGGGAAGTCCACTGCCTTTTTGGTGGAACCCATTTGGAAGGTTTTCTCCGTTTTAGGCTTTCTAAGGGACAACATGTAACATTCCCAAGCCTCCTGCACATTGCACAGTACTTCTCCCACACCCTCGGAGGTAGGAAATTTAATCTTCTGGTGGTAGGTGGAGATGATGGCTTTGAAATCCACGAGGGCGGGGCGCCCAATTATGATGTTATAAGGGATGTCAATCTCCACCACCGCATATGTTACCAAGAGTGTTTTGCGCTGAGGGGCTCGGCCGAATGAAGTAGCTAGGCGAATTTGCCCTCGTGGGACAACTTCTGAGCCTCCAAAGCCAATGAGGGCCGTTTTGAGAGGCTCGAGCGGAAGGTCAACCTTCATTTTTAAAAACGTAGAATAAGGCAAAACATTAACGGAGCTTCCACTATCCACCAACACCCTTTCTACAACATGGTTATGAACATCTACACTAACCACCATGGGGCAATCAGAGGTTATACTCTCCCCACGGGGTGTTACAATGTGTTCTAAATCCCTATCATCAAAGCCTATTACATCATTCTCTCTTGATCGTTGAGCGCTCGGACTCTGGATAGCATAGATAGGTTTAGGCACTGCTGGGCGTTGGTTGTAGCTCCGGACGTACCTCCGTCGGGAGGCGTTTGAAGGGTTCGTTCTCTTGCTCAGGGGCTTTTCCTTTATTACCCCGGCGACTGCTGCTTTCAGGGGGTCCCCTACCCCTTGGGCTCTTCGAACGGGACGAACTTCTCCTTCTTCCCCCAGTACGCTCGTTGCAGCATTCATCGTAACGCTCAAGCACCCGGACAAACTCCTTCAGGTGGCCCCCTGCGACGAGCCTCTGAATTTCAGCTTCCAACTGGCGGCACTCATCTGTGTCGTGCCCCCTCTGCTTGTGGAATGCGCAATATTTGTTCGAGCGCCTGAGGGAGTCCGTTTCTCTCATCTTGATGGGTCTTTTAAAGAGCTTCTTATCGGAGAGGTTGTAGACTTCTGAATTCGGCCTGGTGAGCGGGATACGCTCGAATCGACGAGGGGGCAGTGGCGACCTCCTGCGCTCCTGAAGGCGCTCCTTCTTGATGGCCACGTCCCGTCCCCGCTCGTGATGGGGTCGCTCGTTCCTGGCCGGACTGTGATGCCGGGGACCATTTGTCCCGTACATGTCTTCGAGCGCGAAGAACGGCTCGGAAACCTCTCTCAAGGCCATGAGGGTCCCTGGCCTCCTTTCCACAATGGCATCAGCAAATTTCTTGCTCACATATTGCTTGTGATCCACAGCCTGAAAGAGCACTGGGATCAAGAAATCCATAGAAGGCCTCTCCACCTGTAGGATCTCCTTGTTGAAGCGGGCAAAGAACGAGCGCAGAGATTCGCTCTTGCCTTGCACCACGTTGTACAAGGCAGTGGGTGCGGTGACTGGCGCTTTCAAAGAATTGAAGTGGTTGAGGAAAGCATGAGCCAACTCTTCATAGGAGTGAATCGAGCTCGGCGGCAGTCGTTTGTACCACTCTTGAGCCATTCCTACCAAGGAAGTGACGAAGACCTTCGCCCAATAATTGCTGGAATGCTCGTAAAGGTGCATAAGATGCAAAAAATGATCCAAGTGTTCAGCTGGATCAGTTGTCCCGTCGTAACGGTTGATGGAAGTGGGGATTTTGGCCATTCCTGCTTGGGCCATCAGAACTTCCTCCACGAGGGGTGAACCCCTCGCCAATGGGTGGTACTCATGCGTGCCGAAATTCTCCTCCGGCTCCTTACGGTGGGGGACCTTTGGTGGAGGGTCCTTGGTGCGGGTGCTTCTGGCGTCAACCCGTTCATCCCGACTAGGGGAGATCTGAGTTGAACGCCCTCGTGAGAGCTATCCCACGATATCCTTTAGACCCTGCAGCTGGTCTTGCACAGCCGCGAGGATGTAAGGATTTACGTCTCCTTGTCTGGGGGCTCGCGACCCCCTCCTAGAGGCATGAGAGTCCCCTTCATTATCATTTACCCGTTCTGTGGGCTCTTTGTTCCTGCCTACGGAGGGACGCTCGTTGCCCTCCTGCTGGGGCACTTCTCTGGCTGGTGGTGGTGGTGGTTGTGCCCTCAGGACAGCCTGGGCTTCTCTGAGGGGAAAGTTTTGTTGTCCGCCCAAAGGGGCTGCAACCTGAGTGGCCTGCCCAGAGGGAAAGTACATGGAATGGAACCTTTCCCATGCCCCCTGAGCCGCCTGAACCTCACACTGGGCATAGAGAGCCCTCAACTGTTGGGTGGTCAGTGGAGGTAACTCCACTCCTTCAATCTCCCTGGGGACCACCACCGGGAGCTGGAGCTGTCCAGCATGATACGGCTGGACCGGCGGCATCATAACGGCCGGGGTAAGGGTATATCCGGGCGGAGGCATCATGTAACCTTGCAGTCCGGGATTCACCTGGGGGTGGAACCACAGGTTCTGGGCCGGCTGCTGGGGAGCAGAGAGAGAGATTCCTCCAGCGGGGCGGGAATCGGCAGTGCCGGCGGTGCAGGTGGAGGTACGGAAGACTCTGCCTGCGGGGTCACTCCTGCGGCGGGGGGTGCTCCACCGGCGGCGACGGAAGAAGGCGGGGCTCCACCAGTAGCGGTGGAGGGAATAATGATATTGGCATCCTGGGAGGCATTATCTCCTCCTCCCACAACTCCAGATCTTGTGGCAACCATGACTGTTAAGGGTAAGAGTGTGCTTGCTTTTCTACCAACAAAAGAAAGAAGGGAATGGAGGAATGGTTTCCCACAGACGGCGCCAAAAATGATGGGGTTCAGAATGTGAAGGTCCGAATTCGATCACTTTACGATTTGTAATTGTGGAGGAAACCACCGGAGATTCGCCAGGAACTAAAAAAGGGGTTCTACCTGTTGGGACAAGCACAAGAAAAGTCAGAAGGCCAAGCTGGGGGAACTGGGGGTGATACCCAGTTTGGCTCTCCGACGCTCAAGTCAGTTCAAGGTATGAGGAAATGTAAGTTCAGTCACAGTTGCAGTGATGAAGAATGCTTACCAGTGTAGAAGATGACTTTAGCTATTTATAGTTGAGGGTCAAGGGCCCTTTGGTCATTTGCCTCAAGTGGTCCTGGCCGAATGTTGCCCTAACACGTGGCGCCATGAGAGAGAAACCTAGGAGGAATCTTCTGCAAAAGCGGCTAAAAGTTGGTGCTGGCAACAGTGGCAGGTGCGCGGGCATGTACGATGTGTCAGAGAGCCATTTGGGTGGTTGGTAACGAGGGCTTGAGAGCGCGCTCGTGACAACCTGGAGTACTGGAGGCCAAGATATCCGCTGAGGGGAATGAAGGCTCCAGTTCAAGTAACGAGCTTAAGGGGAGGCCACTCTGAGGGAGTGTGACGCTCGAAGAGGGCTCCCTTGGCACGTGAATGGGCCAATCATACAGTATGAATGGCGCTCGTGAGAGTGTCAGCGCTCGTTGGGCTTAACTCATGAATGATGGATTGCGCTCGTCGCGTTTAGCGCTCGTGCGCTGATGGGTGCAGCCTTGGGGAGACAGATGTCATCATCTTGGTGATGCCACGTGCCCTAACGTGGGACGATCGTATTTTGACCCCATCAAATTTGGTGTGAGTAAAATGTGCCCATAATATTTTAGAATGTTACCAATATTAATATTGTTGATTTACTAGTAATTAATTCCACGATAACATGCCAATAAGATTGGTTCAAGTAGTAGATGGGTTATTTTTTAGGGTAATACCTCAAGTTTGAATTCCACTTGAATGTGTATGAGTTAAAAATAATTCCACAATAATATGTACTCCAAAATTAGATAACAATTATGTCAATTCTTGTCCCAAGACTTGAATTATTTTTATTAAACAAAAGGGTTGGTAATGAATTATTTTAATTTCTTAAATGCAGTATTTGTTAATGGTTTTATGATTTTTTACTTATTTATTGTGTAATAGTTAAATATTTGGGTTAATCTTTTTTTCACCTCAATTTTTGGAGTGTTTTTGCACTTCAATATTCAACATTTAAAATTTTATACTTTAATACTCAACCTTTGGATTTTGTTGCATTTGAGTGCCCAATTTCAAAACCAGCCAATAAGAAAATAACTCGTGTTATTTTCTTATTGGTCGGACACACTTAAGTATAATAAAATTCGAAGATTTGGTACTAAAGTACAAAATTTCAAAGGTTGAATATTAAAGTACAAAACACTCCAAAAATTGGGGTGAAAAAAAAAATTAACCTTAAATATTTTTAACTTTTCAAATGTCATAATTAGATTTCTATAACATTTTTTGAATCTCTTACATGTATTTCTCTATGCAAATCTCCATTACTTAGGATAAGTATGAAATCTACCAACACGAGTTGACCAAGTAGTATGAGGGTTCTTTCTCGAAGAAAATAATCCGGGGTTCGAATCCTCTGGTCAATTGGGATGTGTGTGTTAATTATTACCCTATATATATAAGCGCCGTTTCGTCGGCCGGTTGCAACAATAATAATTTAGTGAAAACTAGGAGATTCCTCCCCTGCAAGCAAACGACGTCGCTTTTATTTTTCTTTTTCCTTTCTTGAAATGAGGCTTTATGAGTACAGATGGCTTCGCTTCACCTCCACCGCATGTCCCGTCCTTCCTTTCTTCCACCGACTTCTTCCCCTCTTAGTTCTGGCTTTTCTTCCACAAAAATCTGTGAGATATCTATGGATTTGGATTTCATTAGTTTGTAAATTTCTCTGGCTTATATAGAATCTGCATCAAATATACAATTAACTTCAATTGCTTTGGATACAGAATCAGCTAGCTCGATTGCTGGATAAGATGCTCTTTTATCTTTTCCTCTTTTGCTGGATGCTGAAAAGTATGTAAGATTACAATTTTATTTAGGAACAGTTTTCGGAACATATATTTTGTTTGGCTTCGTTCGCAGCTACTGCTTCTTCCAATTCTTCACATTTTCTGACCTTTTCTTCGATTCTAATTGATTTTCCTCTTTTCTTGAAATTTTCTATTCCATTGACCGTGAAGGGAAAAGAGAAGGCTGCTTTGTGCTGCGTGAATTCCTGTTTGATAGGTAATTTCAGTATTTGTGTGTGGTTTTTGATGAATTAATTGTCTGATCCTGTGTTGTTTGGGGTGGGTTGAGATTTCTTCTTTGATTGACGATTATATGCGGAATGATTTCAGGGGCTCTGGGGGGAGGATTCATGGTCTTAATTTGGAAACTAATTGTGGGTTTATGTGAAGAGTAATGGGGTTCTAGAAATCCTGAGTATAAAGTGTGGGAATGTTGTTGTGTGCCTTTTTGGTGTGATTTCGTATTTGAATCTGCATTTCTTTTATTAAAGATAAAGAGAAGGTTTTTTGGGTGAACTAGATTAAATGGTGTATATATGTATGCTTAAGTTTGTTGATTGTTTGGTTTGTGTTTGGGTGGCGAAGTTGGGAGTTTGTGGAATGTGATCTGCAAGTATGATTTATAATTTGATATACAAAATGATGATGATTTGACACTAATTGCTCCAAGAAAAACTTGTCAATCGATCGTGCTCACCCACGACTATAGTTTTTCTTTGGACAAAAGTACTTCTTTTGATTTATTAGCCATTGATTGTGTATAAGTTTTGAAATTTTATTCAATATTGTGATTTGTTTTTTCCTTTATGTGCAATGTTTGTGATATTGACATTTCATATTACATTTTACATGTTCCACTAATAATTCTTTTTCTATTTTAAATAAAAATATATCACCATAGAATGAGTAGTTGCCATTATTTTAAGTTCTCTTATATATTGGAACCACAATATCTGTTAAAGATTCTCTCCAAAGCTCCTGTTTTGCTAAACCAACACCAGAAAAGCTGGGTATTTTTTTTCTGTTTTTGAGAACGTAGCACTCTACACTGATTTAATAATCCTCCCTAAAATAATTTGCTATTTGTTGATCAGTCGTAAAAAGCTGCCATAAAGGTGATACAAGAAAAGGATAACTAACCAGCACTTGGATATAAGTAGATTAAATCACACCAAAACTCTTCCTATAGGCACATTTTGGGTGATAAAGGCTTTACCATTGCCACTCAATCTGCAGCCTTTCCCCAAATTGACGTGGCTAACTAATTATTTTTGCATAGTTATGCAAATATCTGGAGTATATCGATGGAAATTAGCTAAGTAAAAGTAGAAATTTGAACTCTACATAAAATTTTATGCATAGTGCCAATTAATGCCTATGTATACATAAAAACGTTATGGAGCCCAAAACTTCAGCACCTCGCAATTTTCCTCGCTTTCACCCTTCACATGTAACTTTGGACAGAAAATTGGGGTTGCAAATCAACATTAAAACTCTGTTCTATTTTCTTTTTATTTATAATTGTTGCAAGATAACATTATTAACCAAAATCGAAATGAAAAAGCCAACTATAGCATAACAGGTTATTAAGTACTTTATTTTTTGCAATATTAGTTCTTGCATGTTAATTTATTATAAATTTTCAATTATATTTTTCAAGAATTTTATAGTCTTTCATATGATATTTGTAGTATTCGTTTAATTGCACACTTTAGTGGTGTCGATCTAACTCGTTCAAGTTTAATTTGGTTTGGAATAAGTATTTGAAATAATTTCTGTGCTTCGAGAATTTTTCGAATAGGATGGCTAATTGTAAATTTAGGAACAGTTTTCGGAACATATATTTTGTTTGGCTTTGTTTTGTCTCCAGGTGGTTTTTATTTATTTTTGGGAGTATTTGGATTTTGTGCAGGTCCCAGTTGTTGCCTTCTTCAACAATGATGCCAAGCTTCTTGATCCGCTTTTAAGGTTCTTAATGATAATTCATTTGTTAAGATTGATTTAATTTGAAGTTACTCATGTCTGGGTTCTTGCTATTTACTCGAATTTCTTTATTTGATAAGTTATACTTAGTTTTTCGTTGAATTAATCTTGTTTTGCAGATTGACCTATCATCACACATTGTTCTGCTCTGGAATATATGAAAGGTAATAATTGAAGAAAGTTTTGGTTTTGTAAATTTTATTTTGAGTTCAAATATGGGGTTTGTTGTTTTTGGTTGTTAATTCCTAATTTTTTGCGAGTTTTTTTTTTTATGATTTGACGGTGTTTGAGAATTATCTATTGTGTATGTGTTTGCGGCTTACAAATTTGTGCATAGTTGAAGTCATAGGATGTATGGGAGTGTAGCTCGTATGTATTGCTCAGATCAGGTTGCTGCAGAATAATGTCATAACCAATCTCATCCCTGAAGTTATTGGGAAGCTAGAAAAGCTTCAAACACTTGATATTTCAAATAATAAGCTTATTGGTAAGATTGGAATCTAGGATATCTCAAGAAATTGAATTATCTGTGAGTTTTTTGGGAACATGGCATTTAGACATTCGTTTTTCTTTTATTTATTTAAAAAGCAAAAGCTCAAAGTTTGATCACAGTTATTGTATTTCTTTGATCATGACAGGCTCCACAATAACAACCACCTCACTGGACCGATTCACGTTTCTCTTACCCAAGTTGAAAGCCTCGAATTGGTGTATGCATCTCATTTTTCTAATGACAATTATAATATAATATCAAGAACTAAATATATTAAATTTTCCTTATAATGAATAACATTAAAAACTTTTAATTAATGAATATTTGCAGGCGCATTTCTCTCAATAATTTAGCGGCCAATTTCCAAAATTACGAGCTAGAAAAGCAGCCTTCTCTTGAATCAATTGCTCTATTGTTTATCCAGAACTATTATCTTTCCCTCTGGATGTTGTAAAAGGTAAAATGTGTGTCTGTGTGCGTGTTATTACTTTTTCCTTTTGTCTTTTGCCTCAGAATGTGTTTTGACTTTACATTACTCAAGATCTGGAGCAAAACATCACGTTGCTGTTGCTTTCGAGAATATGCACCGAGCAGGTAAATTCTCCCAACTTCCATTATCATACAGTTGATCTTGGTTGGAAAATATTTGACATGAACGTATGATTAATATTTGGTTGATGGAACCACTGTTTGCTCTGTATTTGATTAGCTGTAATTTGATGCAGTCTCATCTTCGTGAATGGTGCGTGTAAAGAAATCCGACTTGTTTATGTATGCCTTTCATCGATCCAATGTTTTGAAGAACTTACGATTGGGTAATGAGGGGAAGATTGGATGTCTTTGATGAAAAAATATTAGGTTAATTTTATTTACTTTTTCTTACAAGTAATTCGAAGGTATTGGTATTTTGGGGATGTGCCTACTGATGTTTATTTTCGGATTAACCCGAAGAAGTAGGTATTTTGTTGTACACCCATTTCTTGTGCAGGACGGGTACTTGAAAAAACTGTGTAGGTTAGCTGAGATGAAGGCTTATTTTGTGGTTTCGTAGGTTTGACACAAATAGATTCTTTGTCCAGTTGTTACAAGGAAAAATACAAATCAGTTGCTTAAATAGGGAAGTTCTTTGATCAAAACTGAGGAAGAAAGTGAGGTGGTGGAAGATTTTACTGGTGTATAAATTTGTAAGAGGAGTGCCCAAATATAGGAAATAGCATTCTGTCTGAAGTTCAAATTTCAAAATACCTGGGAACGGAACCTCATCGCAAGCGTGATTGAAAATTTCGAATTACTATTTTATCAAAAGGGTTGTTTAGAAAAGTAATGAAAAACGACTCTGATATTTTGATTTTGGCGGATATAGACATGGAAATACTTCCACTCTAAATGCTTTTGAATCTATATTGAAAAAGCTTCGGCAATCGGCACCTGAATTGCATAGAGTGAGTTGCTTATTTAATATTGCTTTGAAATCAAATCTGCTTAACTATGGTATGTCTCCATTTTCTGATTGTAGGTCCACCACTTTCGTTATTCGAATAGCCTTTACCATGATGACTACCCGCGCATTGGAAAACCATCACCGTTATTTTGATTGTAGATTTGCATTGATGATTACCTATTACAACTACTTTCTCTACTATACTTTTGAAATGTTAGTGTATTTAAAACATATGATCTTTGAAATACAAGTATACAACACAATATTATAGTTATGTAACAATTATTCATATTAACGGGCATATGTTACCGCGCATTGAACGGTTAACTAAACTAGTATATATATATATATATATGAAATCTACGTCTCAACTGTTGTTTTGCCAAATCATTGAAAAGTTGAGAAAGAAACAGTTAACTCTCCTAAATAGAAAAATGAGTAATTCGTTAGTGCTCTATTTGTAATCAGGAGAAAGAGGAGGGTGTTGTTGGGTACAAGAAAATCATTCATTTTTAACCAAACATCAGGGATTCGAATCTTTATTTGGGTATAAAATATCTTTAAGGTTTTTAGTTAATTGTCCTATCCTATAAAGTGCTTATAATTCAACAATGGTACTAATCATTGTAGTCGATGTTGATGTCCTGTTCTAGAAAAAAGATAAATTAGTGCTCCATTTGTACATGCTAATTGAGTATTAAATTTTTATTGAAAAGTTTTCTATTATCAATCTTATTTCATTTTACGTTTTTGTGAACACTGCAATATACATTTTTATTGATTTTTTTTCCTTTTTTTTTTTTACGTAAGGTTATACTGGGATTTTAGAGTTTTCCCATATCGACCATTAAAGTTTCTAATATGTCGACCAAAAAAAATAAAATTAAAGTTTCTAATATTTTTGTTGTTTGAGAAAAAATCCATGGTTAATCCTATATTTTTATTATAATTTTATGATATTTTTTTATTTTTAATTCAATTTAAATTTATCCTTCGAGTTATTTTCTTATTAATTTCCGATCAAAATTTATAAATAGATTAAAATACATTTAAATTAATTTTTTTTTATTTAAATATTGATATAAATCAAAACTATTTCTAATATTTTGAATTAGAAAAATTTTTCTTTAATTCCTTAAGTATTTCTCAAACTATAAAACGAATTAGTAACTAATTTTTATTTTTTATTTTTTGTTTAAGTGATATTTGAGTTCAATTGAACTCCTGGTTCATAAAAATACTAATTTTTAAATTAAAACTAATTCATAATTACCATAAAATATATTCACCAAGTTGAAAGAACTTGCTAAAGTTATGTATATAATAATATTAGTGAAAACATCAAACATTAATTGTAAAATATAAATTAAAATATTAAATAAGTTGAGTGTAATTACAAAATCAAATTAGATTAATAATCCATAATGAGGAAAAAAAATAAAAAATAAAAAATAAAATGATCAATCTATCAAAACTAAATGAACTAAAATAAAAGATAATTTATAAATAAATATTAATTCCTTCCAGCGAAGCATAATTCATGATTTTTTTATTTTATTTTAATTTTTGCTGAATATCTAATTTTATGACATATTTTTCAACTTCTGTCAATTGGTTTCTTACGTATTTTTCGAGGTTCATATATTAATATTTTATAAATATTTAAAATTTAATATCAATTAAATTAAAAAGTATTTAATTTTTTATTCTTTTTATAATTTAAAAAATATTTGAAAATGGTATTATGAAAATTATGGAATTATCTTTCTTTATTTATAAGAATTAGAGATTATTTATTTATCATTATATTTAAATAGACAAAGAGCATTTTAGTATACTTATATATGTTGGCAGGAAATTGTAGATAAACAATGATCCAAATCATGAATATAAATTAAAATTAAAAACATAAAAGTATTTAAAATTTATAATAAAAACATAGGGATTAATATAAAATTTTCAGTATTATTTCAACTAAAAAGTCAACGATAGATTGTCTAGTCGGTAAGCTAGAGCGGACTATTGTATATGTGTGATCATTGTATGGACAAAACCAACCCCATCCTGTAAACCTACAATTTGTGAGAAGGGGAAGACCATCACAGGCGTGAAAGCCTCAGGAACTGGGTTTCCTTTTTGTGCGTGGGTTCTTCCAGCTAGGATAACACCAAGAGTACAAGAGGTAATGGTGATGCAACCGTGGTGAGATGATCATGGAGCTTAGGAAGATGCAGAAAAATGGAGAGAGGGAATGCCCAGTGTGAAGTGTATGCAGAAGATTGCTTAGGGGAGAAAGCATGTGTCCTCCTCTATTTATATGTTAGGGGTGAGGGTAGATGGGTAAATTGACCGTGTGGTCCCAAACCTGTGTTGCCCTAACACGTGGCATCCTATGATGGTGTGAGAATGACGTCTCTGAAAAGGAGGCGGCGTGTCAGGTACAAAGTGCGCACTACCTTTGTGTCAGAGGTTGTTGGAGAGGGTCACGTGAGAGGAAGGCCCAAAGCCCTCCTTGCTAAGGCTCGGGTCCATTGCAGGGGAGGTGGGATCATTCACGAGCGATGTTGACGCTCGAAGAGTGCAGGGATGGATCCTCCGCGGCAGATGACCCTTGAGCGTCAAAACCCCGAGCACCAAGAATGGGGTCCCCGCGTGGGTGCTTCCCTGGGTAGGGTGACCCTGAGGGCCCAGATGTTGCGTCAAGCCGGTTGGCTCTGGCCCTCTACCTGAACAATTGTCCGAGGCCTAAAGGCCTGAACTAGTTGGCAAGTGAGTGGGCTGGATTGTCTCACGAGCCCATCAATGCGAGCGTGTAGTCTTCAAGTCAGTCGATAGCGACACGTGGACGGCTCTGATTCGAGTGTGTTTCTGAGTCTCATCATTTTGCCCCCCAAATTCTGCAGCATCGCTTGAGCGTACTGTAGAATTTCCAAGATAACAGAGCGTTGGATTTTGAATTACTCGAGGGTCGAGCCCTTGCTAGAGAAATGACCGCCTGACTTCCGTAACGGACATAGTCTGACACCACATTAATTGAAGTCATGTCCGCATTTAATGCTGAGTGGGAACGTGGGCGCGTGCACTACGGGAGACGTGAGGCGGTTACCAAAAGTGGGGGGATTTCCTAGGCGGGAAATGATTGCCATTTGAAATCCTAAGCCCTAATCAATGCAAATCCTCCTCTATAAATAGGGATTTGCAGAGTCTTTGAGCCTCTTTCACGCATTCAGACTTTTTCAAGCAAATATTCAGCGAGAACTCCTGCAACTTTTACAGAATCCGGCGAGTTTCTGTTCTTCAAACTCTAGGTAAAACTCCATAACACTTGTTTTCTGTACTAACTTTAGATTTAGGTTGTGCGCGAGCGATCCTTCTAAGCAAAGAATCCCTTCTGCCTTTGGATTCATTCCAGAAACTTTTCTTCTTCACTGAGTTTTCTGCGAGAAACTCCATCTTCAAAAACCGAAAACCAATCATGGCCGGACACCCAGTCAATGATTATGTAAGGGAGATTGATGAGATGTCGGTGGGGAGTTCTTCCCCTCATGGAGATGTACCTACGGCGGTTCCCATAACTGGAGCGTCCCCAAGCGAGGGGATTCCCATGGCGATTCCAGTGGCTCAAGCTCCGGCTGATGTCAGGGATGAAGAGGTTGATGCAGCCGTTCAAGGGATGAACGAGCGTGCTCCTGGAGGGGTGGATGACCTTTTCGAAGAAATGCATAACGTGATGGAAATTCAGAGGCAGGGAGAGAGAGTATTCCCTGTATTGAACAGTGCAGTGAGACCCCAAGATCATAGGATCACAGTAGCTACGAGGACTTCCGAGGGCGAAGCGGGGCCATCCGGGCGTCAATTTGAGGCTGAACCCTCCAGAAGGTGCCAAAGGAGAGGAAGGGAGCCAGTCACTCGCGTGAGGCAAGATAATCGCCATCAAACTGATAGGTCTCCGGACGAGATTGAGAGTATTTTGACGCTCGATGATTTGGAGGAGTTGAAGGCGAAAACTTATTGGGATGAAGCGGTTTTTCCCATGCGACTTCCTGAGGAGGGGGAGAGGGCCAACCGACCGCCGCCCGGGATGATGACGGTCTACTGGGATGTTGTTCTGGCTGGGGGCCTGCGGTTTCCCATCTCGCCCGTCACCGCCAACATCTATCAGCACCTGAGGCTTTGCCCTTCACAAATTCTACCGAACGACATAGCACTAATCAACACTTTCGTGATTATGATGGTTGCGCTAGGTCGCGAACCCTCGATCATCAATTTTGATAGCTTGATACAGGTGGCCCGCTCGCCGCGCTCATCACCTACGGACGGGTTTTATTACGCCCAGGCCAAGTCGGGCTTCAAGATGATAGACTCTCCCTCATCTTCTTATGGCGAGCATTGGAAGGAGAAGTATTTTTTCGTGGGGGCCCCAGGAGGAATTTTTAGGGTTCATCGCCATTGGTTGATACATGGCGAGGGTCCTTTGATTAGAGAGAGGACGAGGAATAAAGCCTTTGAGGATTGGGCACAGGGATTAGCCTTCGAGATGAGGAGCGAGCAAAAGTGGATTAAGGCTGAAACCCTGATGAAGAACGAGGGAGTGTTGTTTCGCTATGGCTTGTCTTGCCCCCCAGACATGATACTCAACCCTTCAGCTGACATCATGGCCCTCGATGGTCAGATTCTAGGAATTAACTGCTCTAACTTTTAGAATAGCCCTCTAACTTGGTGTGATAGCTGTATTTTTATATCTGTGATCCAAGCCACCAGCTTCTGACGCTCGTTTCTTCTTATTTGCAGGTGTTCAAATACTATCCGAAGGCATGAATGCTGAAACTCTTTCCCGCATGTTGGGTGTCCAAGGACCTACTGCCAACCCTCAGCCCCCGCAGCAACAGTAAATCCGTCCTCCCACTGCTCCAAGGGGAAGGGGAACCCGGCGAGGAGCCGGCCGACGGCATGACCAAGCTCCCCCTAGAGGCCCCATCGAGGATTTGATAAGAGAGGGTACCCACGGGGTTACTCCTCCGCCGGTGGCTGCCGAGGGTCCGATCTCATTGAGTTCGAGCGGATCCCGAAACCGCTCAGGAGAACATGTCCGCATCCACGAAACTCTTCGGGCCGACCGTCAAGGGAAGAGGAAAAGGCTTCCCGACACCATTCCCATTTCCGGAAAGGGCAAGGAGGTGGTCGTGGGCCACCGCGGTGAGGGTAGCGATACTTCCTCCTCTGAGGACGAGGATTTCTGGAAGATTGGCTGTCGGGGGGACGCTCGGTACAAGCGTCAAAGGAAGGACGGTCCCGTCTTACTGAAGAAAAGCGCCTTTTCTGTCAACATGGTCTCCGACATCATTGGAAAACTCCAGTTCTCCGCCGACCATGACAAGCTAAACGAGCATGATGCCGCTCGGGTCGCGGATGACGCATGCCACGCACTGTTGACGGTTAGCCCTTAATTCCCTTTGTGAAATTTTCCCCTTTTTCCATCTCTATTCTAGTAGTGACTCTCGCTTATGGTTTTCCAGGAGGTAATCCCGAGGCTGAAGAATTTACAAGGGCGAGCGCAGGCCTACTCCAAGCATAAGGCCAAATACAAGAGATTGTTGCGGATCTCTGACCCCGTCCAGCTGCAAGAAGATTACAACAACATCCACGCCCAACTGACCTCCACCAATCTTGAGATGGGCAAGCTGAGGGAGAATCTGCAGAAGGCGGACGTGGCCTATCTTACTCTTGACGAGCGTCATAGAGAGTTGAAGGCAGAGCGGGACCAGCTGAGGGTGCAAAATGGGGAGCTGGGTGAGCAGCTGGCGGAGAGCACTCGCCAAAACGAGGAAACAAATAAGGCCCTTGCTGACTTTCAGGCCAAAGTACAGGGATTGGAGGCGAGGGTATCCTGGGAGGCAGTGAAGAAGTTCGTACGCTCCAAGGCTTTCGTGTTCGCAGCCAACATCCACTGCTTCGACAATGCTCGACGTTTCTTCCATAAGGCCATCGGGCAAATGGTGAAACTTGGCTTGGCTCCTGAAAGCGCTCGAACCGACGCGCGCCTGCGTATGGATTTGGACGAAAACTGCGAGTCTATGGTCCAAGACGAGGATCCTTCCGAGAGCTTGGCGGAGCCAGAGTATCAGGAGTTGGTGGAAACACTTCAACGGGAATTTATTGCTGCCAACACTGTAGGTCCCAAGCCTTTCCAAATAGAAGATGAGGGCACCATTATGGACACTTCGGACGTTGAGGAACCTGGTGAGGCTCAAACTTCTGATGCACATGTGTTGGCACCTGTTCCCCTTGCGACTGCTCCTCCCGAGCCCGACGCTCCAGCCCATTGAAGCTTCCTTGCCTGTTAATCCCTTGCCTTTGCCAGTTTAAATTCTTTTTCCCATTTATGAACAATTCTATGTCTGTACTTAATCCTCCAGTTATTTCCTGAACACAGTGAGTTCCTTTATGTTGCTTTTCCATATATTCGAACTTCTTTTTTACTGCATGAATGTCTGAATACTTTCTCTTATACTTGTGAATGGTGAATGATGTTATTTCATTACGCTCGCCGCTTTTATATTAATATCTCTTGTTTGAGCGTTCGCGATGGGCGTGTAGGTGCACGAGGGCGTTTTCTTTGAGGGTGCCCCGGCATTCATCATAATGTGCCATCAGTTTAAAGCTTGGCAGCGTCTGGCGATTTGAGGGGAGTAGAAACGGGCGCGAGGGTGTTTCCCATGGATGTTCCCTGGCCGTACTCGCAATGAGGCTCGGATTTGAACTTAGGAAACCTTTAGGGATTTGCCTAAGTATTGGCCCAATGAGTTGTACGCACTTTAGAAATCAACCGTAGGATTTGCTAAGTGGGGGAAAGAATAGAGCGTAACCGTGGGGTTAGCGTCGTTTCGAGGGACCAATGAAAGAATTGGTCCAGGATCCAATACTTTATGAGTGTGCTTTTACTCAATAAGCTGAGGGCCATCGGGGTTTTTACGAGCGCGAGCTGGAGTGGCGAGCACTCAACTGGCGTAAATTAAGCATTCTGCTCCCCGTTTTTCGACACGCTCATTTTTTTAGGACTTTATATACTTACAAATCATTCAAACTGTTCCGGGTGGATGGTTATCAACACCTAGATAGTGTCGCTTTGAAACGATTGATGTATCGTGTAGGCCGTTCGACGTGGAGGATGCTCGACACGGAGTAGGCCTCTCGTCGCTCGAATCATTTGATCAAATAGGAAAGCAAACAAATAGCAAAAATAAAGAACTAAATACTTACTGTTGTATAAATGCATTTTTGAAATGATTACAGCACGCTTTCCGTCAAAGGAAAGCACTCCATGCCGCAGACGGGCAATTACAAAAGAACCGATGTTTACACGTAGAACCTTTTAAGGTTACATGCATTCCATGGTCTAGGGAGCCGCTCGCCTTGCAAAGTTTCCAATAGGTAGGTATTGTTTGCTCGTACCTGGATGACTTTGAAGGGGCCCTCCCAATTGGGGTCTAACTTACCCACATGTTTGGAGACTTCAACTTTTTTGAGGACCAAGTCCCCTAGCTGGAAAGTCCTCTCCTTAACACGTTTGTTGTACTGACGGGCGACGGTCGCTTTGTATTGGTGGATACGTGCCCAAGTAGTATTCCTCTTCTCATCCAACAAATCTAACTCTAGCGCCCGATTGGCTTCGTTAGCAGCAGGCTCGAAATAGGCAACGCGTGCGGATTCTTGAGCGATTTCCACAGGTATCATAGCCTCGGAGCCATAGACGAGGGAGTAGGGAGTTTTCCCCCGTTGTCGCTCGCGGGGTAGTACGGTACGCCCACAAGGCTCCCTGAAGTTCTTCAGCCCATTCGCCCTTCTTACTCTCGAGCATCGTCTTCGGATGCTGGAGTATGGTTCTATTGGTTACTTTCGCTTGACCGTTGGCCTGAGGGTGGCCCACGGAAGTGAAACGTTGCTCAATCCCAAGTTCGTAGCACCAATCCCGCGTGTCAACGGCGATGAATTGGGATCCATTGTCTGAGATGAGTACTCTCGGGATGCCGTATCTGCAAATGATGTTCTTCCAAATGAAATCCCTCACAACCTTGAACGTTATTTTCACGACTGCTTCAGCTTCGGCCCATTTAGTGAAGTAATCCACAGCGAGTATTACGAATTTTTTTTGTCCGGCCGCCATCGGGAGGGGTCCCACAATGTCAATGCCCCACTGATCAAAAGGCCACGAAATGTCAATAGGAATCATTTGGGCTGCCGGCAACTGAGGGGTGTTAGAGTGAAATTGGCACTTAGGACATTTCTTGGAGTAGCTAATAGCATCCTGTAGCATCGAGGGCCAGTAGAACCCACTCCTTAAGACTTTCTTTGCCAAGATTCGACCGCCCGAGTGGTTCCCGCAACTTCTACTGTGTACATGTTCTAAAACTTCCTTGGCCTGCGAGGGTCTCAAGCATCTCATCGGTGGGCCCTGGAAGGACCGCTTGAATAGCCGACCCTCGGCGTCCAACGAGAAACGAGGGGCTTTGTTTCTGATTTTTCGAGCTTCAACTTTGTCGCTTGGGCTGGTCCCATCCCAGAGGAATCTGATAATTTCGTCGAGCCAACAGGGGTCGGAGGGGTCAATCATATTCACTTCCTTCGAAGGTCCGCTTTTGCTTATCAGCGGCTCCTCAGTTCTAAGAAACGTAACAGCACGCTCGCTAAATCCATCCAGGGCGGATGCGAACTTTGAGAGAGCGTCAGCACGTTCGTTTTCTGCCCTTGGGACCTGCAAAAGGTGGAACTCCCTGAACTTGGCTATCACATCCTTAGCGCTCGTCAGATACTACACCATGGTAGCTTCTCGAGCCTCATAAGAACCGTTAATTTGACTCGCGATCAACTGCGAATCCACATATGCAGTGACCCGAGTGGCACCATTTTGGAGCGCGATCCTGAGCCCCTAGATGAGGGCTTCATACTCAGCTTCATTGTTGGTGACTTGGAACGCCAGCTTGATGGCATAGTCAACTTCAACTCCAAGAGGGTCTCTGAGGGTCACCCCGGCTCCCCCCCCTTGTGAGGTCGAGGGGCCATCAGTGTGCAGTAGCCATAGACCATCCTCTGCTGAGGGCTCAGTATCTAAGTTGAAACGCTCCACCAATAGGTCGGCCATGGCCTGAGCCTGTATCGCCGTGCGAGGCTCAAAGGTGATGTCGAATTGACTGAGTTCAATTGGCCATTTAATTAATCTCCCTGAGACATCCGGCTTTGCAAGCACTTGTTTGAGGGGCTGATCTGTGA
Source organism: Lantana camara (assembly GCA_037501455.1). NCBI lineage: Eukaryota > Viridiplantae > Streptophyta > Magnoliopsida > Lamiales > Verbenaceae > Lantana > Lantana camara. The sequence goes on from CM074862.1 coordinate 20,339,346, forward strand.
GCACCACGATAGAATGCGCTTGGAAATAAGGCCTTAGCCTCTGAGAGGCATTGACGAGCGCAAAAGCAAATTTCTCTATTTCCATGTATCTTTTCTCCGCTCCCTGTAGAGTCTTGCTCAGATAATACACCGACATATGTTTACGCTCGCGGACAGCCACAAGGACCGCGCTCGTGGCTTCCAGGGAAACTGATAGATAGACAAACAAGTTCTCCCCCGGGTTAGGTTTGGTCAACAAAGGCGCGCTCGAAAGGTACTGCTTCATGTCCTGCAGAGCCTTTTCGCAGTCCCCGCTCCAGGTAAAGTTGCGAGCGTTACGCAGAACTTTGAAGAAGGGCAGATTCCTGTCCGCTGAGCGGGATATGAACCTATTCAATGAAATGATCTTACCTACAAGCACCTGGACCTCTCTCAGATTGCGAGGGGAGGGTATGTCTAGGATTGCTTTAATCTTTTCTGGATTTGCTTCTATGCCCCGTTGGCTGACCATGTACCCCAAAAACTTGCCACCCCGCACACCGAATGTACACTTGGAAGGATTCAGTTTCATACCATAACGACGCAAGATGTTGAATGCTCGTTTTAGGTCTTGCAGATGAGAAGATTGACGTTCGCTCTTAATGATCATGTCGTCCACATATACTTCCATGGATTTTCCAATTTCACCCTCGAACATTCTGTTGACGAGGCGTTGGTATGTCGCTCCTGCATTTTTGAGCCCGAAGGGCATAACCTTGAAGCAATAAACGCCCATGTGAACCACGAATGCAGTTTTGGGGCGATCCTCAGGAGCCATAAATATCTGATAATATCCTTGGAAGGCGTCCATCATGCTCATAAGTTCACACCCAGCGGTCGAATCCACCAACTGATCAATTCTAGACAGGGGGTACGGATCCTTGGGACACGCCCTGTTGAGGTCCGTGAAGTCATTGCACATACGCCACTTGTTGGCGCTCTTCGGAACGAGCACTACATTGCATAGCCACTCGGGATATAGAATTTTTTCTATGTACTGAGCGTCAAGCAGTTTATTGACCTCTTCTTCTATGACCTGCCTTCGGAACCCATGAACATCTCTCTTCTTTTGCTTTATAGGTTTGAAGGCTGGATCCACGTTCAGCCTGTGGACAATAACGCTCGGGTCTATGCCAGTGAGGTCGGAAGCCTTCCAGGCAAAGACATCTATATTTTCCCGCAAGAACTCAATCATCATAATCTGAGAGGGACCGTCGAGACTGGAACCTATTTACGTGGTCTTCTCTCGATTCCCGGGCTCCAATTCGATGGTCAGAAAGTTCTCCGTAGGTTCCACCCGTACTTCAGGCCTCGGTAGTTCGAGAGCTCGTTTCTTGCCAGTGATTCTCCCGCTGGTGTCCTCCGAGGGTACATGATCCTCGTCTTCCGAGGAGGAAACCCCAACCTCTCCGAGGGGCGAATTCTTAACATCAACTGGTTTGTCTGTGTCCCTCTTCTTGTTCTTCTTCTTATAGAGCTTGGCCCTTTTGCGCTCGGGGCCATCTTCATCCAGCTTGGGGAAGTCAACAGACTTTTTGGTGGAGCCTGCTTGGATAGGTTGTTTGGGCTTGTGGTTTCGGAGGGAGAGTATATAGCACTCCCAAGCTTCCTTAACATTACACAGTACTTCTCCGGTACCCTCGGAGGTGGGAAACTTGACTTTTTGATGATAGGTGGAAATTATAGCTTTGAAGTCGACGAGGGCTGGGCGTCCAATGATGATATTGTATGGAAGGTCCACTTCGACCACCACATAGAGAACATTCAGAGTTTTTCGCTGTGGGGCGCGACCGAAAGAGGTGGCCAAGCGAATTTGTCCGCGAGGGACAATCTCGGAACCTCCAAAGCCGACGAGGGCTGTTCTGAGGGGTTAGAGCGGAATGTTCGTGATGTTCATTTTTTGGAACGTGGAGTAAGGCAAAACATTCACGGAGCTTCCACTATCAATCAAGACCCTCTTTACAACATGATTGTGTATATCTAAGCTAACCACCATGGGGCAGTCAGAGGTTTCACCGACCCCATGGGGTGTTACAATGTGCTCTAAATCTTTTTCTGTGAATCCTACGCTCTCATCCTTCTCCAAGCGTGATGATTGATCAATAGAGAGCACCGGCTTGGGCTGGGAAGATCTTTGGTCATAGCTCCGAATGTAGCGACGTCGGGAAGCGTTAGAGTCACCCCCCGAGGGTCCTCCGGCGATCATGTGAATGACCGCGAATGGTTGATTTTCCATGTCTGAGGCTTTCCCTTTCCCACGGTCGCTGGGCTCGGTGTGACGGTGACGCGGGCTATGAGAGAGAGAACGGCTTCTCCCTCGCGCATGCGCTCGCTCCGTACAGTGCTCGTCATACCTCTCCAACACCTTTATGAACTCCTTAAGGTGCCCCCCAGCGATCAACCTCCGAATCTCCCTTTCTAGCTGATGACATTCACTGGTGTCATGCCCTTTCTGTTTGTGGAAAGCGCAGTATTTTCCCGAGCGCTTCTGAGCCTCGGTTTCTCTCAACTTAGACGGCCTCTTAAATAACTTTTTATCCGCCATGGCATAAACTTCAGCAATAGGGCGGTTGAGAGGAATGCGCTCGAACTTCCGAGGGGGTGGAGAGTTTCGTCGTGTGGAAACTGGGCTGCGGCGGTGACCCCTGCTAGAATCCGTCCGGTCCTCGGGTACTTTGCTTGGACGAGGGGCGTTCGCCATTTTCTGATCCCTTGCGATGTACATATCCTCGAGAGTAAAGAAAGAGTCCGCAATTTCCCTAATCTCCATCAGCGAGCGTGGCTTTTTCTTGGCCTCCTCTTCCACAAATTCCTTGCTGACGTAATGCTTCATGTTGATAGCTCCAAACAGAACATGCCTCAAGAAGTCCATAGAGGGCTTTTCTACCAACAAGATCTCCTTGTTGAATCTTCCCATGAAAGACCGTAAAGTTTCGTTTGGCCCTTGGACCAAACTGTAAAGAGCGGTCGCAGCTGGGGCTGGAGCCTTCAAAGAGTTGAAGTGACTGATGAAAGTGTAAGTCAGGTTATAGTATCCTCGGATTGAGCGCGGAGGAAGCTTTTTGTACCAATCCTTGGCCATTCCCACGAGGGAGGTTACAAACACCTTGGCCCAGTAGTTGAGGGGGTGATCATATAAATGCATCAAGTGCACAAAATGATCCAGATGCTCGGCCGGATCTGTGGTTCCGTCATACCTGTTGACGGACGTGGGGATTTTGCCTTTTCCCACACGAGTCATTAGCACCTCCTCGATGAGGGGAGAATCGCCCGTCGCGATCCGGTAATCCCTATCCTCCGGGTCTTCGGGGCTGGCTTCCCTTCGTCGGCGAGAGATGGAGCTCCGTGGTCTGTGAGCATCTCTGGCCCTGGACCTCTCGCCCCCATCACGGGAGACGTGAGTCCGTGCTCGAGAGAGCTGCTCCACCATGTTCTGGAGCCCCCTAATCTGGTCCTGTACTGCTGCAAGCTGAGGGTCACCGATATTTCTGCGGTTTGCCCTTTCCGTGGCCCTCGACTGGACCTCGTCGTTATCTCCGGCCCCCTCGTTTCGAGGAGCCCTTTCATCTCTTACTGGTGGTTGATTTTGCTGGACCCTCGGTGGGGCCTCATTTTCTTGATTCGGCGGTGGAGGAGGTTGCTGGGCCCTCAACGCGTTTTGGGCCATCGTCAAGGGGTGCGCGGGGAGTCCTCCCAGAGGTGGGGCCATCCGAGCGCCTGCGTGCGAAGGGAAATACGCCGCAGTGAAATGCTCCCAGGCGTTCTGGACTGCCTGGCCCTCACACTGCGCATACAACGCCTGAAGCTGCTGGGTGGTGATTTGGGGCATTTCCACCCCTTGTATCTCTCTTGGCAATGACATGGGGAGATTTAGTGTCCCACTTGATAAGGTTGGATCATTGGCATCATCCCGGGCATCATTCCAGGTGGTATAAAAGGGTATCCCGATGGAGGCATGGCCATGGGATACGTACCTGAGTAAGGGAAGGAAGCGTTGGCGGTGTGAGTTGTAGGGGGAACAACAGAACTGGGCCCTGCCGTAGCGTTCCCTCTCGGTGGGAGAGTTGCAGCCGCCGTATCTGGATTCTCGCCTCCATTCCCCGCAGCTGGTGGTTTCACGCCTCCGGCAGGAATATTGCTCTCCGCGTTCTCTTCATTGACTGGAGGAGGAGCGCTTTTGTTTCCCACGGCTCCTGATCTTGTTGCAGTTACCATTTTCAGAGTTAGGAGGTGTTATATCTCAACTAGCCTTCAGAGGAAGAATCTGGTTGTGGTAGTGATGGATTTCCCACAGACGGCGCCAAAAATGATGGTGCAAGAATTTGAGCTTCCTAAATACAACAACACTTTAATATTTGTGAGAAGGGGAAGACCATCACAGGCGTGAAAGCCTCAGGAACTGGGTTTCCTTTTTGTGCGTGGGTTCTTCCAGCTAGGATAACACCAAGAGTGCAAGAGGTAATGGTGATGCAACTGTGGTGAGATGATCACGGAGCTTAGGAAGATGCAGAAAAATGGAGAGAGGGAATGCCCAGTGTGAAGTGTATGCAGAAGATTGCTTAGGGGAGAAAGCATGCGTCCTCCTCTATTTATATGTTACGGGTGAGGGTAGATGGGTAAATTGACCGTGTGGTCCCAAACCTGTGTTGCCCTAACATGTGGCATCCTGTGATGGTGTGAGAATGACGTCTCTGAAAATGAGGCGGCGTGTCAGGTACAAAGTGCGCACTACCTTTGTGTCAGAGGTTGTTGGCGAGGGTCACGTGAGAGGAAGGCCCAAAGCCCTCCTTGCTAAGGCTCGGGTCCATTGCAGGGGAGGTGGGATCATTCACGAGCGATGTTGACGCTCGAAGAGTGCAGGGATGGATCCTCCGCGGCAGATGACCCTTGAGCGTCAAAACCCCGAGCACCAAGAATGGGGTCCCCGCGTGGGTGCTTCCCTGGGTAGGGTGACCCTGAGGGCCCAGATGCGAGCGTCAAGCCGATTGGCTCTGGCCCTCTACCTGAACAATTGTCCGAGGCCTAAAGGCCTAAACTAGTTGGCAAGTGAGTGGGCTGGATTGTCTCACGAGCCCATCAATGCGAGCGTGTAGTCTTCAAGTCAGTCGATGGCGACACATGGACGGCTCTGATTCGAGTGTGTTTCTGAGTCTCATCAGTATCAACATTACATATCAATACAACATCATCTCCAAAATAAGTAACCAGGCATGCTACAAAATATATAAAGTATCTATACATGAACAAAAGATGAAGGTGAAGTGTGCTAGACCCAAATTAAAGACAATCTAGACTCTAATTCCCGCCTAGCACGCACATGCAAAACAACTGAAAAGTTGAGGTGTCAGTCAAACACGGACTGAGCGAGGGGTATAAATAAATATAAGCGCACATACATGCTAGTTATAATCTCGGGTAATAATTTTGGAAAATAACGATACAATTTAGTAAAATAAGAGATAATATCGCCCGAGGTTACAACTAATTCAATTTATCAATTTAATCAATTCAATACAATCAATTCGTGGCCCGGTGAGTGAGGGCAATTCTCCAACCTTATCCCGACTGTGTACAATCAATCAATCAATTATTTAATGATTAGGTGATCAAGCAATTCATTACGGTGCACAATTAGCAGTTTCAGTAACGCCTTCTTCCTCCGGGTGATGGTGGGATTGCAAGGCCCCACCATCCAGTCAGTCTGGGCAGAGGGTACATGAATCCCTAAGCCCGGAACTCCTTCCTCCCCTAATCTCCTAGGGGGTTCAGGGGGTCATCCCAATTTGGTGAGAATAGCGCTCGAGTTAGCCATCAGCCCATGGTTTCCCGATTGGCTCGAGCCACTACCCTCGGACCCACAGTGCAATACGATACTCGCCAAACAATCAATCAATCAATACAATACAATAGTTCGGTAAATCCTTTGAAAACCAATAACATTTGAAAACTATAGATATATAGGTATAATTTTGGCTTAAAACGTCACATAGGGTTTTACGGGTTATGTGCAAGAAAGACAATTGTCCGTGAGACACGACTCAAAATGTACGAATTAGGACGAACGGCGTAATCATGGACATTAAAACGTGCAATGATAATTTATGGAATGATATGTTCAATTTCATGCATAAAACAATCATATAATAACACGTATCAATCAATTAAGGCATTAAAAACGGGTTTGGAAAATGCAATTTTATGCAAAAAATTTTACACACCCACTGGAGCCTGGGAAGGGCCGTTCCAGTTTTGAACTGGGCCTGGGAAGGGCCGTTCCCAGTCTCGCGGGATAGCTGGCATGGGGTGGGAACGGCCGTTCCCAAAATGAACTGGGACGGGAAGGGTAGTTCCCAATATGCAGATGCAGCAGAAAGTAGAGGTAGAAACAGGGCAGCAACGAACCAAAAGCACCAACCATAAAAATGACTTCAACCTAAGATTAAATGCTCAAATATCATGATATACACATACTAGCATACATATAAATCAACAATAACTCATGTAAACACTCATTTCCACATTAGATCATCAAGAATCCATCATTTGAAACCGATATACTCATTCATGCTTCAAGTCCAAAAATCTCAAGATATGCATCAATCTTAAGCTTAAAGTTCATAAACATAATTCCAATAACCAATACACAATTTAACCAACACATTGCAAAGCCCTATCTATCCCATATATTCAAGAAAATCATCAACGCTCCAAAATTACCTCAAATGAAAGAAATGGATGACAAGATGAAGATATGATGTTGATGATGCTTCAATGTCCACAAATCCCACAAAATGATGCTAGAATGATGAAATCTCCTCCTTCTCTTGGTAGGGTTTTGTCTCGGTTGAAAGGGAACAAGAGCAAATGTGTATGAAATGTTTTGTATGAAATGGGAAGGCATGGTACGTGATATGCTGCTATGAAGGGGAAGAAATGACCAAATTGCTATTAAGTCCTTCTATTTAATAAGTTATGCAATTAGGTTAAATTCCATAACAATTGATCAATTAGGTCCAATGCAATTAAGTCCCCAAAATCATGAAAATGGGCAAGTAAGGCCATAAAAGAAATTAAATCACGTTCAGGCCAATCAATTCATGATGCAATCAAGTTCAATTTATGCAATAATTATAATTTGATATGAATTTCAATATATAAAAACAGTTAGGATATAATTTTTAGAAAATTATGTCATGACATGGAAAATTAATGAAATGATCAAATAATAATTAAATTATAACTCTCAAACCTACACGTATCGTTCATACCTGAAATATCGAAAGCTGGGGTGTTACATTTATTTTTAATTTATTTTTTATTTTACTTAAGGGCGAATTACATTTAGGTCCCCTGAGGTTTGCCCTAATTACAAATCAGTCCCTCTTGTTTCAAAAATTACATATTAGTCCCTAAAAACACTGTTTCAATTGAGGTCCCTAGACGCCGTTAGGATTCCGTTAATTTTGACATTTGGATTTTCGGAAAATATTACAAAAAAGTCCCTGAACTATGAATTTTCTTACAAAACGATCCCTTAACTAAATCACATCAACAATGTAGTCCTGTCAAAATTAACGGAACCCTAACGGCAATTGAAACAGTATTTTTAGGGACTAATATGTAATTTTTGAAACAAGAGGGACTGATTTGTAATTAGGGCAAACCTCAGGGGACCTAAATGTAATTCGCCCTTTACTTAATTTTGTTTTGTTTCTTTAATTTTTTTTGAAGAATTGGCAGAATATTAACTCTCATACTCTAAAGTCTTTTAAGTTACATATATATATGATAGAAATTTTAAAAAAGCACTGGAATTTTTTTTATTCTTTCTTTAATTTTCTTTCCCTGAGTTATTCACTTGATATGTTTTTTAATACTTTAATTTAATATTTGTTGTTAATTTTGAATGTCACCATTAATATTATTATTTCAGAATAAATTGAATATTTTAAAATTTCGTAATTTATTTTATCTTGGTGAATATATATCTTAATAGTTGTAAATAACTTTAACTTAAAAATTAATATTTTTATAAATTTGGAGTTTAATTAAATTCAATATTATTTAAACTAAAAAAATATAATTTTTATTTCTTTTTATATTTTGAGAAATATTTAAAGAAATTAAGGGAATATCTTTCTTTATTTAAAAATATTAAAGATCATTTTGATTTATTTTTATACTTAAATAGAAAAGGGGAAATTATTACTAAATTATAAAAGGATGAATTTGAATTAAATTAAAAACATAAAGACTAATTTAAATTTATAACAAAATATAAGTATGAATTTGAATTTTTCACCTGTTAATATCATGTAATTAGTCATTTCTTAAGATATATATTTATTATCTATACTATTACTAGCATATACCCCGTGCGATGCACGGTTTATATATATAAATTATACTATGTGAATTGTAGTATTACATAATAGTGCTAAATATTGTAAACTAAAATGATATTAAAAAAAAATCTGTATTTAGAATAGGTAAAATTATAAATAATTATAAATTTAATAAACAATGCAATTATTTTGAAATTTTTAATATATAAAAAAAATTAGATATGATCATATGGATAAAAAAGAGCTTTAAGAATTTGAAAAGGTTATAAATAATATTAGGTAACATTCTTAGAAAATAAAAATTAAATATATAAATCTGGTTGAAAACTGCTATTAAATATTAAAAATATAAAATTTATGTAAAAATATAATATATTTCCTCAATTTAGGGAAATTAGATTAGTTAATAAAAAGAAAAAATTGCTAAATCATTAAAAAATAAGATGAAAATTATAGAAAATAATAATAATATAAAGTAAATAAAATAATTATAAAAAATAAACATTACAATAATAATTATTAAAATTCTAAATCGGATAAAGTTAAAATCCGGAAAAAAAATATATTATTTAATAATAAAAACCCGAATTATAAAATCATAAAAATTAAAAGAAACAAAGACTACAGAAGAAAATCTATGAGAATTTGATAAAAAAAAGAATCTTTTAGAATCTGACATGTATTTGTAATTAAATCAAAGAATTTTAAAAATCTAATTACATTGCCATATTCAAGCGACAACCCAAATGTTATATTATCAAATATCAAGCCAAACTTGAATACGTAAAATGATTCTATTAAAAAGTTGATCATAATCAATAAATTTGATGGTTTCGTATTACAAAATACCCTTCTTTTTTCCCTTTTTAAAATTATGATGGTAATTTCATAAAAAAAAAATTGGTTAAAATATTTAATATAAAGTTGTACAAAAAAATAATCTGATCCAAATTTTTTTTATTGAAATATAGTCAGTTTTATGATAGATAACTAAGAAAAGATCTGTAACAATAAGCAATACAAAAATTAAAGTATTCATCAAAATCGCAAGCATAGAAAATAAGTAGCAACATAAGAAAATCAAATAAGAAAAAGATAAAAAAAGATGTGCTGAAAAATAAATAGCCAAACAATATTTATAATACATTATCTAATATTATAAAATGGAGCACAAATATTAAATATTCAGAGAAGTTGTAAATATACAAACCAAAATATCGAATGAAATCAACGAAGAACAAAGGAAAAAGACATTCAAAGAAATACCAAGAAATCGAAGAAAAAGAAAAAGAAGAAGAAGATACAAAACAAATACTAAAAACTGGATTAAGAGTAGATTATTTATAGACATGGAAATACACATTTAAATTTCAAACTTCAAGTGCTTTACTAAATTAAAATAGCAAATCTTGGGTATGATTTGTAATAAATCTTAGACATGATTTGTAGAATATTTAATGTAAATAATTTGTGTGAATTAATCATCTTCAATTAAGGAATTGAACAACTATCTTGCATTTTCTAAAATAAATTTATAATAATAAATTTTTAAGATAGTTAAAAAAATTCAAAAATTTAGAAAATTAGAAAATTTCAAAGAGACTATATAATTGTGCATGCTGTTGTGCACGTTATTATTAATTAAAAACAATATTCAAAATAAATAAATTTTCTTAGTTTATGTAAAAATTCAAATTAATTGTGCACGTTGTTATTGATGTAATATTTATATATCAATTTTCATTATTTCATACAAAATTAATGGAATAATTTAAGTAAATTGATCATGAAACAAAATTTTGAATTTGAATTTAAAACTTTATTTTGGAAATTATGTCATTTGTACATTCAAAATAAATTTATCATAAAGATGCTTTAATTGAAGATAACTTCCAAAAATTAAGGGATATATAAAATAAATAAATAAATTTATTAAGCATCAACCAATCAAAAATTTTAATTTTAATTAAAAATCTCAAAAAAACCACAAAATTTCATTTAGTCAAAATTAACATAATTGGGTCAAAAGACACCCTTCCTATATATTATAGTATAGATATCAAGGTAGAGAAGCAAATAAAAATAATTTTGTTCTCTTGTTACTCTGTTTTTTCTTTAATTTTATTTATTTATTTATTTTATTTGTTATATTTTATTGCATTCTTTTTGTTTATTAATTTTATCGTTCTAATAATATTTTCTTTACTTTACTTTTCTCTTACCTCATTCTAATTCCTTTTTTATATAATTTTTAATTTTTTTTTTGCCTCATTTTTTTTATTTTTTAACTAATATAATATTCTTTTATTCTATTTATTTTTAATAATTATATTATACACTATTTATTAATATGAAAATTAATTTTAATATATTTACATAGAACTTTTTATTTTCACATACAACCACAGTGTGCAGAGATTACTATTATGATTGTAAATTTATTATCATGCAATTAACACTGATTTAATTAAATTAAACTAAGATTAGAAAATGTCCCACCTCACAAATTCAAATTTCAGTAGCTAAACAAATTTCTAAAATTTCCAAGCTGATGTACAAAGTTATGACAGGTGAGATCGTCATAAAGATGTCATGGATTTGAAATACATTCTCTTCCTCCCCCCAACCAATTAAGCCATCGCATCAAACAAAAGTAAGGTAATTAATGCTTGAATTAATTCGATTTCAATTCCTTGTACAATATAATATTAAAAAAGGAGAGTACGGAAGTCGGTAAGTGGGAAAGCTGAATTTGGAAGGCGACTGAGAAAATATTAAGTATAGGACGAAAATAATTGTATCCGGTACGGTGGCTTCTACCGCATTAATGTTTACGTTTTGGTCCTTTTCACGGATTTAATATAATTTATGGTAACCTTTCTTGGAATTTAATTGTACTCATTCTTTTTTAATATAACCTATGGTAATCTTTCTTTGAATTTGACGGTAATCTCTCTTTTCAAACTAACAATTTAATCGATAGAATAAGTAAGACTATGTTAATTTTTTTCAACCGATAATATTTAATTGGATTCGAGTTGAATTGAATCATTTTAATATAAATTTTTTTTATCGATTATTATTATATCACCAAAAATTCGAACACAAAATTTTTAATTAAATTAGTATGACGAAAAATCATTAAATTATCCAATTTATTTTGGACAAGTATGTCAATTTATGTTATCTAAGCTAATTGAAATTCAAGTTCTTGAACACGTTTTTCAAACACGTTTCTTCCCATATTACCACTTGTAATCTAAATACCACGTTTACTAAAAAAAAAAAAAAAAAAAGAAATCCACATTTATTTTGGACCTCTAGGTAAAACTTGTTAGAAACAAACCCACTTATAGTTTAAAGAATTTTCCAATATCATAAATTTTGGTCCCTAACTAAATATTATTAAGTGTATTAGTTTAGAATTTATAACTTTAATGGAGTAAAAGTCCCTAAATTTCATTTACACTTTTCCAATTTTCCTATTGGTTTATAAATTATTTTCCTTTCCTCTTTTCCAAAATTTTATTTGTTTATCAACTATTTACCTTTGGGGAGACTTTTTTTTTTCTCTATATCTTCATTATGCGTGCAAACTAGGTCTGACCAATAAACGGTAAATTTCTTCCTATCAATGATAGTTGCATACCAAAAAATTTAAACGCGAAACTTTTTGTTAAACTAACATTGTATCAAACTACTAAATTACACCACTTTGTGGTCCTTGGAGAGATTTAGATGATAATTCTCTTTCACGGAAAAAAAACTTTAAGTTGCTCTAAATATAAAGGGTATAACACGGTTCCCATTTTTCTTAGGAAGATTACATTTAAGATGTGATAAATCACATTTGTCTGTTTCTTTCAACATTAAAATTATTATTTTCTCTGTGACACCCCGACCTACAGTCGGTACAGGTAGACTATGTGATTTAATTTTATTTGCGTTTAATTAATTGTATAAGAGTTATATGTATTTACTTGAACCCTTATCCTCTTAAACCGAACCGGAAACTTTGAACTAAACCCGTGAACCAAACCCGGTTAAGCCTTTAAGGGTGAACCATTTTTCCTTCTCTCCTTTTCACATAACATAGCAACAGCTCTTGGCCAAGAAAGAGAAGCAAACCCTCCATTTTTGATTCAAGCTTCAATCAACCATATCTTCTCCATTTCTTGACCAATCTCCGAGCTTAAGTAAGTTTCGGAAACCTCTCGACATACTCGTCATTTCTACGGTTTAAATTATTTTCTTGGAGCCTTGGATGATTTCTTTTGATCATGATGTGAATAGTAAGGGTTTAGCTTAAATTTTGAATATGTGTTCTATACTTGTTGTAATTGAATCCTAGCTCTATACATGAGTTGTACATGTGGTATATGTTGTATTTATTACATGAGAGCATGTGTTAGTTGAGCATTCAATGTGATCCTATGTTTAAGCTTGATTTTTCATTCTTGGATTTTGGGCATTTAATACCGCTTTTTCGAGTTTTATGAGTGGCTTTACGTCAAGCATGATTTATTTGATTTGTTTGTGCATGTGGGTAAGTTGTTGCAGGTCTTGGGTCATGAATTTTGCCATTTTTGGCCATTTTGAAGCTTCTCCTGTTCTGATTCTGATTCTGTAAATTCGAACCAGGCTGGAACGGCCGTTCCCGTCCCAGTTATAAACTGGGAATGGCCCTTCCGGGCCCTTTTACTGTTTTCTGCCTAGAGTGGGAACGGCCGTTCCCAGTTTGAACTGGAAATGGGAAGGGTCGTTCCCATGATAAAAACTTTGGCCAAAAGTTACAGACGCGCGGGGAGAAGTTCGGGTAGTTGGGGAACGACCCTTCCCGTCCCTAGTACAAACTGGGAACGGCCGTTCCCATCTTCCAGAAACCTTTAGCGAGGCTGGGAACGGCCGTTCCCACAGTGAAAGGGCCGTTCCCAACCCAGCCGAACCCTGGGAGCTGCTACTGCTTTCCTTTTTCCATTTTATGCATTCATATGCATTTCTTTGCTTTTCTTTTGCATGTTTAAGGTTGTAACTCTATCTTAATTGCTTAATAAATTATGAATAACTGTTATATGCTATATTTTTTGATTTACATGATTCATTTCACATTTGTTTCACATCCATGCATGAGTTAAGCATATGCCGAGCGTCGTAATTGGTTCATTTAGTGTCTAAGTCATGGGCTTGTGTGTGTTTTTAAGATGGTGCGGCCAGGGTCGAGCCCGAGGCTTAGTGTGATCACTCTTTTTCCTTTCTACGCACAAGGTGAGGTTTAGGTGGTTGTATAGCTATTCGACCTATGACCTTTATGTGTTGTTTTCTTGCCCCGCATGTGAATGAATTATATGTATATGTAAATACCTGTTATATAATATATGTTTATGATCTTGTGAACCATCCTTGGTTTTCAAAAGTAATATGAAGGTATATGTGAGCCTTTGAGAAAATGTTTAACTTATGTTTGTTAGCGAGTGGAACCATGAAAGACTGGTTATACTGTGTGATGTGTGTTTGTGAGCTCGAGGAGCTATGGCTAAGGAGCCCTCGGGATGGCATTGGGCCGTCGAGGTTAAGCCTGTGCATAGTCTCCACCCGGAGTATCACGTGCGACCTCGGGAGCTAGGGAAGGCGTGATATTCCGATACCTTCAGTTTACCGGGGAGGACCCGTTGTAGGTTAGCTACCTCTCGGGGGTTTGTTATGATATGGATGGTTAGGGCCAACGCGTGGCTCTTCCATCATTGGAGGAGAGGATGTTGATTATGATTTATGTTTTATGATATGAGGAGTAAAGGTTGGAAGCTCGTTCTCGCCGAGCATATGTTATGTTATGATTGGGAAGTATGAATCGGTATAGAGTTGTGAAATGATTTCAAGTATAATATATTGTTTTGAAAGTTTGGTTTGTAAAACCTATTTCGGTTCATAGGTTCCCCTTTTGTTAAGTGCTATGCTTTATAATTATAGAAGGTGTGGGTGTGCGTTAGCCCCCTCACTCAGTCAGTTGATTGACCCCTCGTCTATTCTCTTAGTTGCAGGTTCTTTTGGGGCTTGAGCTAGGCGGAGAAGTGTGTCTTCCTTGCACTTGTCGGTCTAGGTTTTGCTAGTTGCATTTTCTCGCCTGCATTATATCATTTTGTATAGGCGTAGCTTGGTTTATAGTGGATTACTTATATTTTGTGTGGGCCGTGATGGCATCTGTACAGGGATTATCTGTGGGTACCTATATGTAAATAATATGAATATGTAAGTGTTGGTACTATATATATATGTGATGCTCTTGTGTTGTTGCTTCTATTTATTCGCTTCCGCGTACTCTGGTTTAGTTTGTTAGCTCCGCCTAGCCTAGAGTGTGTGTTGGTCTCCCGTTCGCTATGATTTAGATTCGGGTACGGACATTCCGTTTCGTATTCGGGTTTGGATTATAGTGCGGGGGATGTGGCCCTACGAGTGGGTGCTACATCCTTAAGTGGTATCAGAGCATGGTTGCAAAACCGGGCTCTAGTGGCGTGTAAGTCTGTCTAGGTCGTACGACTTAGGACAATATGATTATGTGATTATGTGACTATATGACTTGAATATGTAATTACTTGACTACTTGTCTAATTTCTTACTTGTATACATGGTCATATACTAACCCACACGCATCCATTTTATTTGAATTTGTGAATTTCAGGATGCCTCCAAGGAGACAAAATAACCGCGAATGTACCCCGGATTTGAATGAACCGCTTCCACAGAATGCTCCTCCGCCACCACCTATGAATGCGGAGAACATTGTTCAAGCTCTTCTTAATCAACTTCAACAGAACCAAAGGAATCAAAACCCGGGTGAAGGGCAAGATATTTTCGGCGTGTATAAGGATTTCCGTAGCAACAACCCTCCAAAGTGGTATGGGGGAGATGATATCAAAGCAGAGGAATGGCTGTCCGAGATTCGAGGGATTTGGGAAATATGTCCGGGGAGTTCCCAAGATAAAGCGGTTTGTACGGGACGTATTATTCAAGGACAAGCGACCGTTTGGCTTAGGAGTATACGGTCCAAGTTGGAAAGGGATGGACTGGAATTCAATTGGGAAACTTTTGTACGAGAGTTTTATGAGAAGTATGTGCCTCAAAGTGCTCAAGAACGTCGGTTGCAAGAGTTTACGGAATTGAGACAAGGTACTCGGACGGTGGAGGAATATATTTTGGAATTTGAGAGACTTGAACCTTATGCTACCCACATCACTGATCATGATAATCATAAAGCCCGAAAATTTCTTCATGGACTTCGTCGGGATATTCAAGAGTCGCTCAAAGCCGCCAATGTGAGCACTTGGGCTAAGGTTACAAAGCGGGCATTACAAGTTGAAGCCCAAAATATAAGGTTGAAGCCTCCACCTTTCTCTTCTTCTCAGAGTTTGGGATCCGGCTCTGGATCGGGTAAAAGACCCGTTTCTTATGCTCCGAGAGCCTCTGCTTCACCGGCTTTTCGTCCCCAGGGTTTTGGGAACAAAAAGCCCAGAGTTACCGGTCCCGTGGCACCTTCTACAGTCCCTGCTTTACCGGCTCCGGCTCGGACTCCACCTCTTTGTGCATATTGTCAGGGAAAACATCCAGTTGAGCGTTGTTGGAGACTTCTAGGCAAGTGCTATGTGTGTGGATCTTCCGAGCACAAGGTGGATACTTGTCCAAATAAGAGGCCAGCGGTTCCAGCACGTGTGTATGCTCTTGAAGGAGAAGAGGAAGCAGCCGATGTGGATCCTAACGCCATGATTGAAGGTACTGTAAACATTAATGGCATATCATTTCGTGCATTATTTGATCCCTGGGCTACGCATTCATTTATTTCCCGAGATCTCGTTGCTTCTTTGCCTTTGCATGATGAATTATCTGCGCATGTGTATGTGGTGAGTACCCCATTGGGAGGTTCTTTGGAAGTTGACAGGGTGTTCAGAGAGTGTCCCGTGAATTTTGAAGGCAGAGTTTTCCCCGCAGATTTGATTATTATGCCAATGAAGAAGTATGGGGTTATCTTGGGTATGGATTTTCTCTTCCGATATCGAGCTCAGTTGGATTGTTACACTAAGAAGATTTCTTTGGATACGGTGGTGTTTTCGGGTGAAAGATTGAAATCTAGCCCATTCGTGTCTTTTATGGAAGCTAATAAGCTCCTCCGGGAAGGTGCAACAGGGTTCGTGGCTTATCTTCTTAACAAGCCAAAGGACCAGACTAAGCTTGAAGAGACTGAAGTTGTAAGAGAATTTCTTGATGTGTTTCCCGAGAGTTTGGGTTCCTTACCACCCGATAGGGATATTGAATTTGTGATTGATCTCTATCCTGGAGCAGAACCGTTTTCTAAAACCCCGTACCGAATGCCTCCTGCAGAGTTGAAGGAATTGAAGACTCAGCTTGATGAGTTACTAGTTTGTGGTTATATTCATCCGAGTATTTCACCTTGGGGTGCTCCGGTTTTATTTGTGAAGAAGAAGGATGGATCTCTAAGGATGTGCATAGACTACCATGAATTAAACCGGATGACAGTGAAGAATAAATACCCACTACCTCGGATTGAAGAATTATTTGATATTTTGCAAGGATCCCAAGTGTATTCCAAGTTGGACTTAAGACAAGGTTATTACCAACTCCGTATTCGGGAAGGAGATATTTCTAAGACAGCATTTAATACCCGGTATGGACACTTTGAGTTCGTGGTGATGCCTTTTGGGTTGACTAATGCTCCAGCCGTGTTTATGGATATGATGCACCGAGTATTCAGACCGTATCTTGACAAGTTTGTGGTTATCTTTATAGATGATATCTTGGTGTATTCGAGAACCGCCGAAGAACATGCTTATCACTTGAGACTTGTCTTGGAAACTCTGAGGGAGCACAAACTTTATGCTAAGTTCAGTAAATGTGAGTTCTGGATTGATCGGGTCACATTCCTTGGCCATATCATTTCGGGTAATGGAATTGAAGTCGACCCTTCGAAGATTGAAACAGTGGCTCAGTGGTAGAGACCGAAGAATGTCTCCGAAGTAAGAAGTTTCCTGGGGTTAGCGGGTTACTATAGGAGATTCGTGAAGGATTTCTCCAAGATTGCGTGTCCGTTGACTCGCTTAACCAAGAAAGAGGTAAAGTATGAGTGGGATGATGCGTGCGAGAGGAGTTTTCAGGTCTTGAAGGAAAGGTTAACTTCAGCACCAATTCTTACCCTACCCGAGGGATCCGAGGGCTGTTCAGTTTATACCGATGCTTCAAAGGAAGGCCTCGGATGTGTATTAATGCAAGATGGCCGGGTGGTAGCCTACGCTTCTAGGAAGTTGAAGGATCACGAGAAGAATTACCCCACTCACGATCTTGAGCTTGCGGCGGTTGTGTTTTCTTTGATGAAATGGCGCCACTACCTCTACGGGACAACATTTGAGATTTTACGGATCATAAGAGTTTGAAATATCTTTTCACTAAGAAGGATCTTAATAATAGACAAAGGCGCTGGATGGAATTCTTAGAAGATTATGACTGCACAATTCAGTATCATCTGGGTAAGGCCAATGTGGTGGCCGATGCTTTGAGCGGAAAAGCGATTGTTTCGGGGTTGAAAGTAGAGGTTTCAAAGCAGAGTTCGGCAGTTGTGGTCTCTGTGGCTCGATTAGCTAATATTTCGGTTCAGCCTGATTTGAAACAGAGAATAATCGAGGCTCAGGCTACGGATGCAGATATTCAGAAATTGGTACTTCGTTCTAGAGTGGATCTAGAGACAAAGTTTGGGTTTGATGATTCCGGGGTATTCAGGTTCAAGACAAGGGTTTGTGTCCCGGAAGAACTCAAGAAGCTAGTAATTGAAGAAGCGCACCGTTCTGGTTATTCCATTCATCCCGGGGGTACTAAAATGTATCGGGATTTAAAAGAGTTCTTTTGGTGGTGTGGTATGAAGAGAGATATTGCTAACTTTGTACGGCGATGTCTCACGTGCCAAGTTGTGAAGGCCGAACACTAAAAACCGGGAGGAGTTCTCCAACCACTTCCAATACCTGAATGGAAATGGGAGCAAGTAACTATGGATTTTGTGTCCGGTTTACCGAAATCAAGAGGAGGATTTGATGGAATTTGGGTGGTAGTTGATCGTCTAACCAAGTCAGCTCACTTTCTCAAGGTTAAGATGTCCTATAAAACTCCGAAGTTGGCTGAACTTTATAGTGATGAAATTGTGAGATTGCATGGGGCACCTGCTAGTATTGTTTCAGACCGTGAGCCGAGATTTACAACTAAGTTCTGGCAGGATCTACAGCAACGGTTGGGTACTAAGCTTAATTTTAGCACCGCTTTTCACCCTCAGACCGATGGACAATCAGAGAGATTGATTAAGTATTTAGAGGACTTATTAAGGGCGTGTGCTTTGGATTTCAAGGACAAATGGGATAAACATCTAGCTCTGGTTGAGTTTGCTTATAATAACAGTTTTCAGGCTTCTATTGGTATGGCCTCTGCCCCGTATGAAGCACTATATGGAAGGAAGTGTAGATCGCCACTCTTTTGGGATCTTGAGGATTGGCGGTGGACTGAGGAGAATAAACTTGAGAGAGCAACACCTCGGGAGAGATTGGATAAAACTACTCCTAAGGTTAAACTTATCCAACAGAGAATGAAAGTAGCTCAGGAACGTCAGAAGAGCTATGCGGATAAGAGAAGGAGACTCCTTGAGTTTGAAGTAGAAGACCAGGTTTTCTTGAAAGCATCTCCAAGAAAGGGTTTTTCTCGAATAGGTCGAGGTGGGAAGCTTAACCCGAGATACCTTTGACCTTTTGGAATTCTTGAGAAAATTGGAGAAGTGGCTTACAGGTTGGATTTACCACCAAATTTGACCAGGATACACAATGTATTTCATGTTTCGCAGCTCAGAAAATTTTATCCCAGAGAAGCAACCATACTCCCTATTGGAGAGGTGCAACTTGAACCGGATTTAAAGATAGTAAGGCACCCGGTTATGATTCAAGACCGAAAGATACAAGTGTTGAGAAATAAACAGATTCCCTTAGTCCATGTATTGTGGAGAGATCAGAAATCAGAAGAATCTACTTGGGAGACGGAGGAGAAGATGAGACAGTTGTATCCGGATTTGTTCTCAGGTCAGGCAGTGAACCTGGGGACCAGGTTTTCCGAAGGGGGGGAGGTTGTGACATCCTAACCTACAGTCGGCATAGGTAGACTATTTAATTAATAGTATAAGAGTTATATGTATTTACTTGAACCCTTATCCTCTTAAACCGAATTAAACCGAACCGGAAACCTTGAACCAAACCCGTGAACCAAACCCGGTTAAGCCTTTAAGGGTGAACCATTTTTCCTTCTCTCCTTTTCACGTAACATAGCAGCAGCTCTTGGCCAAGAAAGAGAAGCAAACCCTCCATTTTATATTCAAGCTTCAATCAACCATATCTTCCCCATTTCTTGACCAATCTCCGAGCTTAAGTAAGTTTCAGAAACCTCTCGACATACACGTCATTTCTACGGTTTAAATTCTTTTCTTGGAGCCTTGGATGATTTCTTTTGATCATGATGTGAATAGTAAGGGTTTAGCTTAAATTTTGATTATGTGTTCTATACTTGTTGTAATTGAATCCTAGCTCTATACATGAGTTGGACATGTGGTATATGTTGTATTTATTACATGAGAGCATGTGTTAGTTGAGCATTCAATGTGATCCTATGTTTAAGCTTGATTTTTCATTCTTGGATTTTGGGCATTTGCTTTTTCGAGTTTTATGAGTGGCTTTACGTCAAGCATGATTTATTTGATTTGTTTGTGCATGTGGGTAAGTTGTTGCAGCTCTTGGGTCTTGAATTTTGCCATTTTTGGCCATTTTGAAGCTTCCCCTATTCTGATTCTGCTTCTGTAAATTCGAACCAGGCTGGAACGGCCGTTCCCGTCCCAGTTATAAACTAGGAACGGCCCTTCCGGGCCCTTTTACTGTTTTCTGCTGAGAGTGGGAAGGGCCGTTCCCAGTTTGAACTGGGAATGGGAAGGGCCGTTCCCATTTGGCCAAAGTTTTTATCATGGGAACGGCCCTTCCCGTCCCCAGTACAAACTGGGAACGGCCGTTCCCATCTTCCAGAAACCTTTAGCTAGGCTGGGAACGGCCGTTCCCTACAGTGAAAGGACCGTTCCCAACCCAGCCGAACCCTGGGAGCTGCTACTGCTTTCCTTTTTCCATTTTATGCATTCATATGCATTTCTTTGCTTTTCTTTTGCATGTTTAAGGTTGTAACTCTATCTTAATTGCTTAATAAATTATGAATAACTGTTATATGCTATATTTTTTGATTTACATGATTCATTTCACATTTGTTTCACATCCATGCATGAGTTAAGCATATGCCGAGCGTCGTAATTGGTTCATTTAGTACCTAAGTCATGGGCTTGTGTGTGTTTTTAAGATGGTGCGGCCAGGGTCGAGCCCGAGGCTTAGTGTGATCACTCTTTTTCCTTTCTACGCACAAGGTGAGGTTTAGGTGGTTGTATAGCTATTCG
Source organism: Lantana camara (assembly GCA_037501455.1). Taxonomy (NCBI): domain Eukaryota; kingdom Viridiplantae; phylum Streptophyta; class Magnoliopsida; order Lamiales; family Verbenaceae; genus Lantana; species Lantana camara. The sequence goes on from CM074862.1 coordinate 20,360,226, forward strand.
ACCTATGACCTTTATGTGTTGTTTTCTTGCCCCGCATGTGAATGAATTATATGTATATGTAAATACCTGTTATATAATATATGTTTATGATCTTGTGAACCATCCTTGGTTTTCAAAAGTAATATGAAGGTATATGTGAGCCTTTGAGAAAATGTTTAACTTATGTTTGTTAGCGAGTGGAACCATGAAAGACTGGTTATACAGTGTGATGTGTGTTTGTGAGCTCGAGAAGCTATGGGTAAGGAGCCCTCGGGATGGCATTGGGCCGTCGAGGTTAAGCCTGTGCATAGTCTCCACCCGGAGTATCACGTGCGACCTCGGGAGCTAGGGAAGGCGTGATATTCCGATGCCTTCGGTTTACCGGGGAGGACCCGTTGTAGGTTAGCTAACTCTCGGGGGTTTGTTATGATATGGATGGTTAGGGCCAATGCGTGGCTCTTCCATCATTGGAGGAGAGGATGTTGATTATGATTTATGTTTTATGATATGAGGAGTAAAGGTTGGAAGCTCGTTCTCGCCGAGCATATGTTATGTTATGATTGGGAAGTATGAATCGGGATAGAGTTGTGAAATGATTTCAAGTATAATATATTGTTTTGAAAGTTTGGTTTGTAAAACCTATTCCGGTTCATAGGTTCCCCTTTTGTTAAGTGCTATGCTTTATAATTATAGAAGGTGTGGGTGTGCGTTAGCCCCCTCACTCAGTCAGTTGATTGACCCCTCGTTTATTCTCTTAGTTGCAGGTTCTTTTGGGGCTTGAGCTAGGCGGAGAAGTGTGTCTTCCTTGCACTTGTCGGTCTAGGTTTTGCTAGTTGCATTTTCTCGCCTGCATTATATCATTTGGTATAGGTGTAGCTTGGTTTATAGTGGATTACTTATATTTTGTGTGGGCCGTGATGGCATCTGTACAGGGATTATCTGTGGGTACCTATATGTAAATAATATGAATATGTAACTGTTGGTACCTATATATATATGTGATGCTCTTGTGTTGTTGCTTCTATTTATTCGCTTCCGCGTACTCTGGTTTAGTTTGTTAGCTCCGCCTAGCCTAGAGTGTGTGTTGGTCTCCCGTTCGCTATGATTTAGATTCGGGTACGGACATTCCATTTCGTATTCGGGTTTGGATTATAGTGCGGGGGATGTGGCCCTACGAGTGGGTGCTACATTCTCTCTCTCTCTGAAAGAAGACCCAGCAACGCACGCAAGAGATCGTATCATCGATCCGGAGGTGGAGAACATAGTTCCACCGCCGGATCGGTCCAAATCTATTTCACCTTTTCAGATTTGTTCGTCGAAATCCGCTCAGATTTGTTGCCACTCTCGTGGATTTATCATAAGTTTCATCGGTATTCTTCCAGATTCATTGACGTCCTCCTAGATCTAGCGGATTTTTCTGGTTTACAGCCGTTTTCCTTATCTGTTTTTTCTTTTCGTTATGTTTTATTTCGTTTTTTCCCTATGGAAGTTTTATCTCTTCCGTATGGAAGTTTTGTCCCTTCCGTATGGAATTTTAGTTTTATCTTTTTCTGTGTTTTTTCCGTGCAACTTTCTGGCCGAGTTCTCTGTTGTAGGCCAACCTATTTGTTCTCAATCCGAAGGAAAAGCTGCTGCGGATCTTCAACCCGATCAGATCGAGATCCACTTGAAAGGAACAATCGTCAAAGAGTTCTTTTCTTTTATTAATTGTGATGCTAATATAATAGCTCACAAATCTATTGAAATTGCGGCTTCGGCCTGCGTTAATTTTTCTGCTGTTGCTTCTTGTATTTTTATCGTTGTTTCTCATGATTTGCTATAATATTCCCCTTTGAGGGTTTAGGTTATCAAAAAAAATATATAAAGGGTATAACACTAATTTTTTAGTACTTTGTTTTTCCGATTAATATTTCATAGCGACAATAAATAGTTAATTGGTCTTTAATTCCTTTTAGGGATAATCAGATGTTTTATATACTAATAATAATAATTTTCTTTTCAAAACAAAAAAATAATAATTTGATTTGCACATTAACCATGGGATTTAAAAAAAAAAAAAAAACTTTAATTATCAAATTATTTATTACACCAATCTCTTAATTCGTTTTAGATTATGTCTTTGAGAGTTTTTATGTTGAAATTTTCAGACAGTTACACCACCAAGATTTATAAAGTTTTTCAAAAAGCTCCATTAATTTCTCTTTTTTATTTTTTCTACAAACTTTTTACTTATACTTTTTATTATTTTATTTTGTTCTTCTATACTTATCTCAACTGTTTCTTTATTTATTACTTGTTTATTTAATGTTCTTTTTCTGTTTTTTTCCGTATCATTTATCTTTTTCTAATGTTGTTTCTTAGTTCTTTTCTTGTTTATTTAATAGTTTAATATTCATGATGTATTTTTACTAGGCGTATATGTTAGAAAATTTAGTATCCTAATAATTAATGTAATATTTTTATATATTTTTTATATTTTTTTATTTTGTTTTCGAGATTATTTTTGGTAACGAAATTTAATTCTTCATAGTATATTTCTAAATCTTTTTCTTCCTTATTTAATTTTTATTGATATTTTATAAGCTATTTTTGTATGCTATTCATATTAAGATATGTTATTTGGTATACTATATTACGTTGTCTTTTTATTTTTTCTTGAACTTCTTTTTTGAAGTTTCACCATTATTTTTCTAGTATTTTGTGATAATTCTCTACCATATATTAGATCATGATATGCTTTTTTCATCAAATATTCTTCTATAATTACTTATTCTTCAAAAGATTTTGTGTTCCAATATTTTTGTTTTAAAATTCATGATTGGGTCTTATGTATAAATTATTTGTAAGCATGTATCTTTCTTTTCTTATAAATTTTGTATTTTTCTTTTTTGTATTAGAATCAAATATTTACTTGTAAAAAATGGTACATTCTCCAATTTCGTTAATATTTGTTCTTCCTTATATATTTTATTTTCTATTTTTTTCTAAATATCTTGTAAGAAAATTCTTATATCTTTTATTCATTTTAATAAATTTTTCTTATTCTCTATTTTTAAGTTAAGTACATATTATAAGTATAATGCGTCTTTTTATATTATTTTTTCTATAAAAGATTGTTATATTCTTTCCATGCTCTCTCAAAGCTTTCTTCCCATTCATATTTCTCTACTAATTTTTTACTTATTTCAATTTCTTCTTCTATTTGCTCTAGAACTCGAGCTACCCATCGTTTATATCTTTTGTTTATTATTATCTTTGTATTTAGAATCGTATACGGGCTCTGGTACCAAAATTGATCTCAGAGTATTTCTTTTAAAACTGTAGTGAGTTTAGTCATTCGTTTAGCTAATTGTTAAATTCATTTTCATTTTCTTTTATTTCGCTAGTAGATTCATTTTCCCTAATCATACTAGTAGATGTCCGTGCGGAAGTGTAAATTACTTCATTATTTCTTTGAGTTGGTGGTAGAGGCGAGAAACGTGCACTCGTACTTTTTATAAGTTTAGGTGTTTTCTTTTGAAAAAAGTTGTATCAATATGTTGTAATAGGTGTTTTGGGTAAGTATTTTATACGAGATACTTCTCTAAAAAGATCTTCCAGATATATTCTATAAGTATTTCTAAATTGTATGTTATGATGACAGTTAGTTAATGCAAAACGATGGTCATTTTCTTCCATTAAGTTATGTCTTTCAAATTTATATGCAATATTTAGTGATTTGTCTAATTTTTCCGTTTCTAATGGTATAGCGTAGTGTAATGCTACATTGAAAAGTAGTTTTGTGTATGCAAGATTTCTTTCAATTATTCCAATTACTTTGTCTTTTATTTCCATAATTCTATCGTTACATATTGTAATTTTTATAGATGAGTTTATTCCTTCAGCAAATGTACTCTTAATTAATATTTGTATAGTTGAAATGTATATGTATCCTATTTCACTTGGTTTATATCATGCTTTATTTATCTTTCTAATTATATCTGCTTTATTTATTAGTGAGGCCGTTTGTGTACCTTTTGTAGTGGAAATTTCGATAGGTGTTTCACATGTAAATTTTCATAAAGTATAATATTTTTTGTTGATGTAGATATGAGTAGATTTGTTTTGATTGTTTGATTTTGTTTAAGGATGTGCTATTTAGGTTTTGAAACCAACAGAAAACAAAGGGCTCAAAGGCCTCTTAAAAACTCAAAGAGTTTTGATCAAAACTGATCTTTTTCCATTCAAGTCTATCTTAAAATAACAACATTGAGGCCTTTATATAGACTCTCAAATAACAATACAAGTGCCTAAAGTGCGCTACAACACATACTGTAATGTACAATAATGGAGCCAAAAGTGTGCAATAACAAAAGCAGAAAAATAGACACCGACATAGAGAAAAATAGATTCCTTCTATATCATTGTTTGGTGTTCGTCATGGCTTACGTATTCTTCTTCATTATTGAGTTTTGACAACATTGCTTAAGTCTATCTACATTATTACTCTTTAGCAATAACGTCTTCCTTCATTTATTTTTCTAAATGGTTGGATTCCTCTATTTCTTCAGCTTTATCTTTACAAATTTCACATTCGTGTTTATCTAATCCTTCACTATATTCACAAAAAGCAAGTTTGGCTTCTTTTGGCAATGCCTTTAAGCTGTATTTGTCAATTTTGATGAATGTTTTCTCGAAAATCCCCAATGTCTTCAACTGTGGTGCTGGAATTGTGTATTTTGACGATCCATATATCAAATGATAATTGGATTTATAATTGATTTTGACATTGCTATCTATGTTTATTTCCTGTGATGAATGAAATATTTGATTTAGCTGCTATACAACTATTTTGTTTATTCCATCAAATGTTTTTATCGGCTCTATGTAGGGGTATTCACCATTCGCAACTCAATTTGACAAATCGGTGTGAATATACTTGTACTCCTTCTTCATTGAAGATGAGATATGATAGTGAAGCCTTAAAGACCGACTCTTTATCCGTGTGTCCATTTGAGACTCTTTTAACATAGCCCCAAAAAGTTTTCAGTATTTTTGGGCTAAATTTTCTGAATCAATTTGAGGTTTTGAAGTAAAAGATGTCAATGAATCCATGTATAAAGAATTGATATATCAAATCTGGATCTTCATCTCCAAAAACTATGAACTTTGGGCCTTTCCTCTTTACTAGGTACTATAGATTGCAATGTTTATCAGTTTCGAGGTTATATTCAAGGATTAGTTTTACCAAGGTATTGATTTTATCTTTGGTAGGTTGTATCTGGGTTTCTTTTTGGATGTGACACCTCGTTCCTCTGACAAGTCAGGTATGACGTCACGTGTGAGTTTATTTTTCATAATTGCATTTATTTTCATACCTTATTTGATTTATTTAATTGATATCTATTTTTTATTCAAGTACTTATATGAATTTATATGAATTCTTTGATTTAAAAGCCAAGAAAATGCCCTAAGTGTTTATATGATATGAGTTTGATTTCCTAGCATGCTAATTTCATGAATTATATGATATATATGATTTAAGGGTGTTTTTGAATGAATTTGATATGTCTTGGACTTGTTTGAATTCATTGTGGACTTAATTGCACTTTTTCATAAGTTTGGGGGCCTATTTGCAAATAGGCCATTTTAAGTCCTTTTTGACAAATTTTGAGCTCGAGAATTCGGATTCAAATTCCGGCAACACCATTGGATTGGCTTCGATGATTCGAGTCCAACGAAACAAGCAGTTTATTTTTCTAAGCCCGTTTGAACCCCTCAAGTTTTAAAATTCGATCCGATCGGACCGAACCGTTGAACCGAACCCTTCCTTGAAACGAACCGGCCGATTCTTTTTTATTTTAACCCTTAGAACTGGCCAAGACTCCTCACATTTCTTCTCTCATACACATTTCCTGCACAAGAAAAGGAGAAGAAAGTAGAAAACAAGAGCAACCTTACCATCTTGGCCATTTGAGCTCATTACACTTCATTTCTTCCACCAATCTTCAAGAAAAGTGTGAATTCTTGATCTCCATCTTCGTGTACATATTTTGATCCATACATTTCATATTTTAAGTTCAAGATTCATGGTTTAAGGAAGAGATGATGAATACTTAGGGTTCATGCCAAAATGTGAATAACTTGCTCATTCTTGCACCATTTGAAGATCTAAGACTTGTTTTATGATCACTTATGCTTCTTTGTTGCATTTATAGCCTTATATTTCATGGTAGTTGGATATTAAGTAAAGTGCCAGTAATGAACTTGAGCTCAAGCTTGTTAAAACTTGAAATTTGATTGAGTTATGCATCCTTTTTGTTGCTCTTATGTTGTCGGTTACCTTGTGATGTAGTTATGCTCATTTTTGCATGAATTTGATGCCATTTCATGCCTTGTTTATTGCCCCTACTGCTGCATTTTATAAGTTGTTGTTGCTGCAGATTCATGGCCAATTTGGTGGGGAAGAAGGAGCTTCACGGGGTCACTCCACTGCATGGGATTACTCTTTGCAAAGGTAACTCCCGTTACCCTTTAGTTGCGTTTTGGGGGCATGGTTCTATCCTAGGTCACAGGGTGACCATTATGGTGTAACTCCCGTGACCTTTGATGCCTTTTTATGGATTTAACGCCTGCCTTAGGTCATGGGGTTATCCCCTTTGTCTTAAAAAGGGTAACTCCCGTGAGCCCCCTCTTTTGCATACATATGATGGTTTTGATCTTTATTCATTTGTTTCGCTCTTTTCCCGCTCCTTTTATGACTCCTATGTGTTTTTAACATGTTATATTTTGTGTTATAATTTATGTATTGAAATTATGTTGTGAATTTGATACAATTATGTTGGGAAAACACGATCAGAAAGCACAGCGAAATTTGAAAATTTTTCCCAAGAAGCAAGATCGGACTTGCAATTTCTATTTCCAATCTTAGGGATTCAAAACTTACAAGAATCATCGCTTTCTTGACACGTTTTGAGACGCCCTCAAACGCGCGTCATGCTGTAATGGCAAGCCTCGTCTCTCGAAAGATTCTTTCTACTAGATTCCATGATAGGTCTCCTCTAGAGCAATAATCCACACCATTCCTAGATTTAAATCATGTGAGTGAGTATGCTAGTACTGTGACATGTGTAAAGAAAGAAACAAAAACGAGAAGAAAGAGAGCAAAAGAATTCTCCCAAATTCTTGAAGCCATGTAGATTGGGCGTGATCCCTCTTTCACGCGTGAGTGAAAATATCGAACCCCTTAGCTTATAAATAGGGCTAGGGTTTCGAACCCCTCAAGTCTAGTTGGAATCGGATTCCAACTTTGACTTTTCTTCTATTTTCTTTCTCTCCAAGTAATAGGAATCTTATTCAAAATAAGATATCTATTCTTCTAGAAAGAGAGTTCCTAATTAATTAGGAATATTCAAGTATTCCAATAATAATTAATATCTTATTCTAATAATATTTATTCTAATCAAATTAGAAATAATATCTACTAGAATAATAAATAGAATATATTTAGTATTTATTTATTCTAATCAAATCAGAACAACTAAATAATTAAATACTTAAATACTTAGAATTAATTCTCTCAATTAATTCCATGAAGGGCTTTAGAATTAATTCTTAATTAATTCTAACGAGTTACAATTAATTCTCTAATTAATTTTATTTCGCTTCATAATTAATTCTCTTAATTAATTATATTTGGGATTTTATAATTAATTCTCCTAATTAATTATATTTGGCTTTAAAATTAATTCTCCAATTAATTAACACATGGTCCAATTTCTCAATTGGACCATATGCCCAACTCGAGCTCACGTGCCACAAGTGTACATTTACACGTGTGGTCTCGTTTCGATCAACTATTTGATCTTTCTTTCAATACCATTTAAATCTGGCATTTGTGTGTGACCCCCTAGGTTCATTTTCAGTTAGCAGTGAGACTAATACACTTTATTAGTTCACAGATCACACGACCATAGTCTAATAACAGTGTGTGACCCCTACCCGAACAATAATATATATTCGAAAGAACCTTTCAGTCAATGACAGTTGTGAGGTACAATCCTCCTACCAACCCATCTCTTGATTAAGATCTAGGGCATGGGAATAATGAGAGGCCTATTAATCTCAATCTTAAAGCTAAGTTCATTTTATATCCATTTGATCTCAATCCAAGAAACTCTTTTCTTGATGTCTTGATCTACTACCTCGGCCGAGGGTTTAAGATGGGATATGAACGACTTATGCAATAATAGATCTTCTTACATTAAGGCAAGTGTAGGTCCTTTATTGATTCTCACATGCTTCCATGTGCCACTTGTGCAGCCCCAACATAAGCCTTGAATCAGTTGTCTAAGGTGACACTCTTTAAAGCTTATACCTAAGACTACAGAGTTAGCCCACAAAACATCAATGGAATCTCAAGTCTAAGGATTACTTTACTCACGCCATTGACCTGTGAGATATTTCCTAATCTAGAAGTTTTCTCTTCCTGAAGTGGAAACTTCCTTTCCCATTTAGGAATCTTCTCACGCGGAACACCTCAGTGTACCCATTTTTCATAACGAGCACCCTCATGTATTCCGTACGCATCAGCTATACACTTTACACCCCCATGAAACAGGATGCTCCTTCTTAAGGACGCAATCCCACGAGCAAATCTCAATCAAGCCAAGTCAACATTCCTACTGTTTGTTGGACTTATCGACTTGGAGTGGTTTCTAATCTGGCCTTGAGTTAGAGCTGATTTCATGTGCCATTCACCTAAAGGGAAAGTCCCTAATAACCTTATGGATTAGGGGAGTTCTAATACACGTGCACGTAGTGAAAACACATAAAACACGTATTGGCATATGAAGAAGTGTTTTCATGTGATAATAATCAATCGTATATTATGCAAAGATTGTCTGTGATATAAGGAAAGTCCCAAAATGGATTATGACTAATCGACTTTCTAGGGCACCTTTCTAACAATTTTTCATTTGCCCGTAAAAGCCATTTAGGTACTCTAAGTTCCATCTTCTCAAGATGTACTCTAAGAGCCTATTGACTTTGGGCATTTCCAAAGTGGATCTACTCAGTTCTCTCTACTAATGTAACCCTCTTATTTGCACATCTCTAAGGAAACTCATTTTTCTTATAAACTGATTCTTAATCAGGTGTTTAATCTCTTGGTGAGGTCTTGGTTCTCTTACTTGAGCAACCACCCATTTAATCATACAATATGATAATGGAGTTGTTTCATGCTAGGAACTTCATCTAACTAGTTAGATGGAGTTTCTTACCCAAACACTTAACTTAGTGGTACTCAATACGGCTAAGTATTCAACTACAATAGTCGAGGTTTGCAATGTCAGTGCTTGGAACGCTTTTCCAACACATTGCTTTCCCATTTATGTAGAAGTTGTATCCTTTCAGTGATTTACAATCATCTATGTTTGATGCAACGATTACATCAAAATATCCTCTGAAGATAAGATCTTTCTGGGCTCTATAAAGATATCCTCATTTCTTCTAAAGTAGTCTGAAGGTATATTTTACAGCAGTCTAGTGAACTTTCCTAAGGTCATATTAGATTCGGCCCACTACGCTATATGTTGCGCCACTTCTAGTCTAGCACATAACATTGCATATGCACCCTTTCATCTAAAGGGATTTCGGACATACTAACTTTCTTAAAGTTATCTTAGGACACATATGTTGTGATTTTAAGTTAAACCAATCGTGCAAGTGTACACTTAAGATATACGCGTAGTACAACAGGATCGTACCCACAGGGAAGGGAAATCAATCACTACTTTATATCTCTTTCTAATCTAAAGACCAAACGAATTCAAGTTGTTTATTACTCTATTGAAACGGAAGTAAACAATTAACTAGAATAAAACACAATTAACTACTAACACACGTGTTGATTAAACTCAGTAAACTAGTTAGGCTGGGGAGTAATGAATTATACACTCAGAGCTCAATATAGTACTCGTTTGACAAGTGCAATTCTACAACCTAGTCACTTAAGTTTGTATTATCCTCTCTCAATGTATAACCAAGTGTTCAATTAAGCTCAACGTTGCTCTCGCAATCATTAATGAATTAATTAAACCAACAAGACCAAGACTAGTGCAAATCAAATTCTAGTGGCTTGTCATGGAAAAAGATTTACCATTGTATAGCTTAAGAACCAAATCTCTTTGCATTCCCAAAATCTACTAGTTATGAAAACAATCTCAATTGCCATTAATTTCTCAATTTTCAGGTAATCCTAAAGATTTACCATTGTATAGATTAAGAACCAAATCTCTTTGCATTCCCAAAATCTACTAGTTATGAAAACAATCTCAATTGTCATTAATTTCTCAATTCTCAGGCAATCCTAGATTATGCTAAGGGTGATCAGGCCTTCGCAATTCAATTCAAATCAGTTTTCAAACTAAGAATTAACACAAGTCATTCAAGCATTATATTGAACACTTAGCATGCATTCATCATCACTCCCCTAGCCCTAGGGATTTAGCTACTCATAATTAAACCAAAACTCATAAAAATAAAGTAAACTGCATTAAAGAAATTCATATTCATCAAGTCTAAACAAAGTCTCAAAAAGGAAAACCTAAACATTCATCAATTCTGGAAAACGAATCTAAAATGTAACTAATTGAAACAAAACTTAGAGGAATTAGTTTGATAATTAAGGCAATAAATAAAACCGAAAAAAACTGAAATTGTTTAAGAACTCGATCCTTTCGTCTTCTTGAAATTCTCTGAACAACTCTATCCAAGGCTCTGTATCTCCCTCCCCAAAACTAGGTCACGAACGGAAGAAGTCCCTAAAAAAGACTCCAAAACTCAAATAAATAGCAGCCCAAAATTCTGCTCACCGCCCTAGGTAACAGTCGTTACCAACTCCATGCACAAAAATCATTAACGCCCATTACTAGTGTGAAATCGTAATAACGCTTTTATAAGTGGTAACGGGCGTTACCCCTCCTGCGCCAAAAATCTCCTCCTACTACCTCTGGTAATGGCGGTTACCAGAGTTGTTCTGCCAGGGAGTAACGGACGTTACTCCCCTACTTCGCCAAAATTGCTACTCCTGGGTCTGTTAATGGGGGTTAACAACATTATACGTCTAAGGGGTAACGGGGGTTACTCCTATTTCCTCCAAAATTGCGTGAATTTGCCTCGTTCCGCTGTTTCTTAACTCCAACATCTAAAACACCTAAATGGAGCAAAGTAAACACATAAACGCATCAAACGGAATAAAAATATACTCTAATTGACGCTTAAATCCATGTAAATTTCACACTCAATAATGATGGGTGTCGAGGCCACCAAAAATAAAATCCCAAGTATTACACACAATTGAATTGTAAAATAGTGGCAACGGGTGTCGATCCTCGAGAATTGGATGAATCTTGTATCTTTTAATATGCCAACAAACGAAATAAACAATTTAAATGGAGGGGTGGGGGTTTAAGATTTGGATTAAACTAATAACGATTAACAATGAATAATTAAACTGAACTAAAACTCAAAATAAGCTAAAGTAATCCAATAGATAGCAAATAATAATAGTTGGGAAATTCCTAAATATGCATAGACTACGATCATCGATTCAAGATTTTCACTGACTTAATGCTAGATTAGCTATTGTCGCCAACTACCTCTAGCTCTCTCGTTTCTTCTTACTTTTTAGAACGATTAAAAGAAACTCCTAATAGTCGTCCCCTAATTAACCGATAACCCTATCAGAAACTCCTTCAAAGATTCAATCAATTAACAGCTTTAAGGACTAAAGAAACACTAATCCTAATCGGTTAGACAGAGACTCCTGCTTCACTCAACTAGACCGCACACTCCTCGACATGAAATCAGACAAGCCTTATGCCCTAGTATCGATTGCTACAAATTCTAATTGTTCAGTTAACACCACCAAATGAATTAGATAGCTATATACAAATTAACAATTCAAGATTTGACCAGAATCAAAGAACTAATTAACAAGCAATAACAAGAAAACGGAAGCAATGCGGATAGCATAAATAAACTAATTGAAATAGATTAATCTAACACGTCTAGCATAATATTCGAAAATTCCCAACTACGAAACCTAGCTACTCATACTGAATTGAACAAACAAAGTCTTGAACAAAATCAACATAGTATATGAAATAAACGAAAAGAAAGGGAAAAGAAATTAAAACTAGAAATTGTTGTGTTCCCCTCTTCGAAGTCTGCTGCGTGCTTATGTAGTGCCAAAGAACATCAATTCTTCCTCCACATCTCACATCATTATGGCTGCCAATAATTCTCTTCCAGTGGTACCAACGTACCAAGGGTCTTCATGTTCACTAATGCCACTAATCATCCCATAATTTGCACAATTGGAGTCATAATTCTCAAAGTAACACCCACCTTGAAAGCACCAAAACATGCAGCCCCGTATTAAATTGAATTAATTCCCAAAGTCAAAGGTGGAGATTATGGGCTATTTGTAAGCTAAAGCTAGACGTCCTCAAACGTGGCATCCTTCTTCAATTTCCAAAGACTTGGGCTTCTGACAATGGGGCTTCCTCCCTACTATTGCATGGATCATTATTGTCTTGTCTTCAATTAACCCACAAGAAACTTGATTTAATTTGAGTTCATGGCCTGCGGTCTTGTATGACTGCTCTACAATGTCCAAATATCTTGGCAAGCCCACATTTCCCTAAAGAGAAACATAAATCAGTTTATTGTGCACAATTGAACTAAAATATAGGGGGAAAATAATAATTATAAGCTGAATAAATCCATAAATATGCAATGTATCAAATCCCCCCACACTTAGGCAATGCTTGCCCTCAAGCATAAACTAAGATCAAAGATAAGAGAGAAATTCAACTCTATTCAATGAAAACACGGACCAAATGCAATGAGAGTCTCACATAAGAAAATACAATACCTGGTCACCATCTTAAGCACATGCATAATTTACCAAAGTTGACTATAAACCATTTAATCCTAGAAATCTTATTCAACTTATTAGATGAAGGGTATGCACAGGGAAGTTTCAAATGGAAATAGTAGTTGTGGGGAATTCGGGATATTCGCAATTAAAATAATTAGGAATTTAGCTAGGATTGCTTGAATTGTTATTGGCCTTTTGACGCGAACGCAAACATTTGTGATGAATGACATCCGGTTACTCAACCAATCACAACATCAAGTGGCTTTGCCATACTCATAATTACCCGTTTGAATATGATAAATCACTTATTTAGTTGGGTAATCAACGGAGTATTCATAATTTGCCTCACTCGTCGAGATCATTTGGGACCGTTTTACGTGAGCACAAACATTTATGATGAATGTCACCCGGTTACTAAGCCCCATTTAATCATTTTTTACGGATTTTTGGCCCTGCACATAACAGATCATAGCATGTAATTTCCAAGCTTAAATTAAATCCCTAGTTCCACCACAATTTCCCAATAAACAAGTGAAAATTCAAGTGCATACCAAATTCAACTTATAAGCTTCATAAATTCCTATTCAAAAAATGGTGTCATTTTACTCACACAATTTTAACATTCTAACAATTTAAAAACGGGCACGCTATTTCAAAAAATATGAGAATATCATCAACGATTTAGCCAATATTAAGTATGCAAGACTCAACCATACTTTCATATCCTTTTAAATGAATCCACCATTGCCTAAGTCATAAAAATTCATCAAATAAGGGTAAAATTAGGCTATATCATATCTCTTAATCATGCTTAAAAGGTAGCACAACACTATTTACAGCCATAACACACATCAAATCATGCAGAAAAATCATCAAAATCAACTAATAGCAATAACATTATTCTCCCAAAATTATCAGCCCTTATCATCCTAAAAAATACCCTAAAATCATGCAAATTTTTTTTCTTCCATTTAGCACTAATACCCCCCCCCCCCCCCTACTTGAATTATGTTGTCCTCAACATAAAAAGAAATGAGAGTGGAAAATTGAGGACTTCCCTGAACCCGGGGGTGTGATGGTCACGAACAGCCTTCGAGAATCCTGTCTATGATCACGAACAGCCTCCCATCAGTAGAATTCTGCCACTTTCTTCAATTTTGTTCTGACTGTGCCTTGGCCTTGATTTTTGTGAGAGGTTTCAGGACAGCGGAGTCTGTTCCCGCTGTGGGAGACCCGATGGAAGCGGTTGGTTGGTTCGACAGGTGGGTCTTCCTCTTTCCCATGGCTAATTTGGGGGTTTTTGTGAAATGGAAGGTTCTGAAAATTTTGGAAGAATGAAGGAGTTCGAATGTAGAGCTTTAGGGATTTAATGATTTGGGATCTGATTTAGGAAATTGGGGGAGAAAAGCAACCTTTCTCCCCCAATTTCCTAAATCAGATCCCAAATCATTAAATCCCTAAAGCTCTACATTCGAACTCCTTCATTCTTCCAAAATTTTCAGAACCTTCCATTTCACAAAAACCCCCAAATTTGTAGTGGGACTTTAGATGGAGCTGGCAGGTCCGATTCGTGAGGGTGTGACGCGGGTCAAGGCCGGTTTATGAATGTATGGGGCGGGTTAGTGGACCAGGGCTGGTGTGTCAGGTCGGTGCCTCTGTCCGTGACATCAGGCAGGGTTCCTCACAGTGGCTTAATGCCAAATTCTACCATCTCTTATATATCCTCTAAATTCCATGATTAGTCAATCCGGAACGCGCCCCCACGCCTGTTCAAAAATATCAGCTTCACACGCACATGCGAGACACGAAAGCGGAAAATATGACGATGGGATAAGGAAATCGAGCAAAAGAAGAAAACGAAAAACAAATAAACAAAAGCAAGGGAATAAAACTTGGGTTGCCTCCCAATCAGTGCCCTTGTTTAACGTCATGGACTCGACGAGTTTCTTGTGCACTTAAGCTTCTAGAGAAGGATCCTCTAGATTGATCTCTTCAACCATGTGGGGTACAAACCCTTCATAAAACGACTCTAGTCCACACCCCTTCACCTTACTATCCAAATTTTTAATCATTTGATCAGGGGCTTAAGGATCTCCATTTTCACCGTCTCCATTATAGGTGGGTCTAGCCTACCTCGGGCTGCTCTGTGGGACTCGGCTCCTCGTTCCAAAACAATATCATACATGCTCCCCAAAGGTGTCAGCCCCTTGACATTAGTGATGATCCATTTAACTGCCTCTTTGTATTTCTGAAGTGGTTTGATCAGTTTCTCCTCTTGCAGACTGTCAAGTGTGTTGGCTATGATCACAGGTAGGGTCTCACAGTCGCCCAAATGCGCGTATTTTAAAAACTCAGGTAGTTTTTCGATTTCCATCTTTAGATTCTACAAAATCGAAGGGAAAAGCTTAGATTCTGATATAGTTAACTCAATAGGCCCAAACTTTGAACTTATAATATCCTTAAGCCCGTGTAACGCATGGAACTTATCAAGAACATCATCAAAAAACTTAAACCGATTAGAAAATCTTTTCAGCCAATCAACAGATATGTCATGACAAATAGCATAATTCAATTTAGCACCATTATTTGAACCAAAATCCTCATGAGTCGAATTCTCAATGACACCAACACTATAAACGCAAGACACACCATCAACATGCTTAGTGGAATCATAAACATTGAATTTCACTACTTCACCATCAAACTCTAAGGTTAGTGAACCACTATGCACATCTATCTTTGCCTTAGTTGTACTAAGGAATGGCCTACCCAACAACATATTAGAGGATTCGGATGAATAATTGTTTTCCATATCAATCACAAAGAAATCAGCAGGAAAAATCAATTCATTAACTTGGACTAACACATCCTCTAAAACACCTTCAGGATAGACAATTGATCGATCCACTAATTGAATAATAACTCCAGTACTAGCTAATGGACTAAGACCCAAAGAATTATAGATAGATAAAGGCATCTCATTGATAGAAGATCCTAAATCACACATAGCCTTAGCAATACCAATATGCCCAATCTTGCATGGGATAGAAAACATACCTTTGTCGTGACACTTAGGAGGTAATTTTCTTTGTAAGACAGCTGAAACATTTTCACCTACACTCAACCACTCATTACCTGTAAACTTACGCTTATTGGTGCACAATTCCTTAAGAAATTTGGCGTAGCGTGGAACCTGCTTAATGGCGTCGAGGACTGGAATATTCACTTCGACCTTTTCAAATAGCTCCATAATACTCTTATCCTCTGTATTTTTCTTGGTCTGAATCAGCCTCTCAGGAAATGGTGGTGGAACTACTAGTGGCTTCGGCTTCTGAGTATTTTCAGCTGGACTGAAATTCTGTCTGTGATCTCTGGCAGGCTTCTTCTCAATCTCCTTTTCAGTTTCTGCATGAGGGCCCTGTTCTTGGTCATGTTTGGGATACCTGTCGACTGGACGCTGCAGTTTCTTTTCCTTTTTCACCATAATTACACTCACATTGTGACTAGGGTCATGTGTTTGCGACGGTAACTTACCTTGGGTCTCCAATTTGCTTACCGATGATGCAATTTGTCCCACATGAGTCTCCAAAACCTTTATAGTATCCTCCATCTTTTGAATCCTGTTCGTCGTGTCCTGTTGATATTTTTCAGTGTTAGTAGCCAACATACGGACAATTTCACTAAGAGGGGTACCTGAATCCGAAGGCTGTTGTGGTGGTGGTGTATGATGGAAGTTCTGATTGATCGGTTGGTTGTTTGCATAACTAAAATGCGGGTAACTTCGCCAACCAAGGTTGTAGGCGTGTGAATAAGGGCAAGCATCAGTTTGGTGCTCGAAGCTAGTGCAAATGTCGTATGCCCTTGCATTTGGAGGAGTACCTACATTCATTTTCTGCACCAAAGTTGTTAGCAAAGACTTAATTTCATCAAGGGAATTTATATTTACCTCATTTACCCTTCTAGGGATATCTTGCCAAGCTCCAAATTGTTGGGAATTTGCTGCCATAGTTGATGTCAACTCTCTAGCTTCAGCAGGGGTCTTGCTAACTATGGCTCCACCACTCGCGGCGTCCATCATTCTGCGTTCCATCGGAGTTAGGCCTTCATAGAAGTATTGAATGATCAATTGATCCGAAATTCCATGTTGAGGGCAACTTGCTAGCAACCTCTTGAACCTTTCCCAATATTCATAGAGACTCTCGGAATCTTTTTGCCTTATGCCACAAATCTCTCGCCTGATGGTTGTGGCACGAGAAGCTGGAAAGTATCTCTCAAGGAATTGTCTCGACATCTCTGCCCAAGTGGTGACCGTCCCCGAAGGTAGGTAATATAACCACTCCTTGGCTGCATCTTGTAATGAGAACGGAAAAGCCCTTAGCTTAATTTGATCATCCGTGACGTTGTGTGGCTTCATAGATGTGCACACAAGATGAAATTCCTTTAAATGCTTATCCGGATCTTCATTCTTCAACCCTTGGAAGGTTGGCAACAAATGGATGAGACTTGATTTCAGTTTGAAACCTTCTTGAAGTTCTAGAAAGGTTATGTAGAGTAGTTGTTGCGCCTTAGTGGGTCTGGTAAGGTCCCGAAGAGTTCCGTTATGATCCATATCCTGACCGTGATCACTTTCAGGTTTCTCGTCAGTCTGCTTTGCAACTTTTAACTGTTGTTCAGAATTAGTATCAGTTTTCAGCTTCAAACGATTCTGAACTTTCACCAAATGCTACTTGCTCACGAAGGTTCCTAAGCATAAGAAAAAGAAACAAAATTAGTTACCAATCCCCGGCAACGGTGCCAAAACTTGATGGGTGTCGAGGCCACCAAGAATAAAATCCCAAGTATTGCACACAATTGAATTGTAAAATAGTGGCAACGGGTGTCGATCCTCGAGAATTGGATGAATCTTGTATCTTTTAATATGTCAAGAAACGAAATAAACAATTAAAATGGAGGGGGGGTTTAAGATTTGGATTAAACTAATAACGATTAACAATGAATAATTAAACTGAACTAAAACTCAAAATAAGCTAAACTAATCCAATAGATAGAAAATAATAATAGTTGGGAAATTCCTAATTATGCATAGACTACGATCATCGATTCAAGATTTTCATTGACTTAATGCTAGATTAGCTATAGTCGCCAACTACCTCTGGCTCCCTCGTTTCTTCTTACTTTTTAGAACGATTAAAAGAAACTCCTAATTGTCGTCCCCTAATTAACCGATAACCCTATCAGAAACTCTTTCAAAGATTCAATCAATTAACAGCTTTAAGGACTAAAGAAAAACTAATCCTAATCGGTTAGGCAGAGACTCCTGCTTCACTCAACTAGACCGCACACTCCTCGACATGAAATCAGACAAGCCTTATGCCCTAGTATCGATTGCTACAAATTCTAATTATTCAGTTAACACCACCAAATGAATTAGATAGCTATATGCAAATTAACAATTCAAGAAATTAAAACTAGAAAATGTTGTGTTCCCCTCTTCCAAGTCTGCTGCGTGCTTATTTAGTGCCAAAGAACATCAATTCTTCCTCCACTTTCTCCACGTCTCACATCATTATGGCTGCCAATAATTCTCTTCCAGTGGTACCAACGTACCAAGGGTCTTCATGTCCACTAATGTCACTAATCATCCCATAATTTGCACAATTGGAGTCATAATTCTCAAAGTAACAACCACCTTGAAACCGCCAAAACGTGCAGCCCCATATTAACTTGAATTAATTCCCAAAGTCAAAAGTGGAGATTATGGGCTATTTGTAAGCTAAAGCTAGACCTCCTCAAACGTGGCATCCTTCTTCAATTTCCAAAGACTTGGGCTTGTGACAATAGGGCTTCCTCCCTAATATTGCATGGGCCATTTTTGTCTTGTCTTCAATTAACCCACAAGAAACTTGATTTAATTTGAGTTCATGGCCTGCCGTCTTGTATGACTGCTCTACAATGTCCAAATATCTTGGCAAGCCAACATTTCCCTAAAGAGAAACATAAATCAGTTTATTGTGCCCAATTGAACTAAAATATAGGGGGAAAATAACAATTATAAGCTGAATAAATCCATAAATATGTAATGTATCAAATAAATTCCCCCACACTTGCTTATTGCTCGTCCTTGAGTAATATGAAAATAAGAAAACACACCCCCATCAAACCTCTGCTCAAAAGCAATCATCAAACCTTCGCCTAAACAAGTCTAGCTTATCAAATCAAGTACTCATAAACACAAGATCATCAAACATAGTATGAATAGTATACCCTTGTGTAGTGTGTGATTTCGAACGAAATAATGTACAAAGATTAGAATCAAATTCACAATTTCCTCCTGAGTTCCAATCATCAACTTCGGAATACACTCTTTGCACTTATCTCCACTAATGGAGTTAAATCAAAACTCAGGATCGGTAGGTCTTTTGAGCTTGTAATGTAGGCTTTGGGTAGGGTTATGGAATTTTTGGATCAAGTGACTAATTACCAAGCTTACATCGTTCAACCAATACAGAATACGACACTTTCCTTCGCCATTAAACACATTCCCCCACACTTGGACATTTGTATCCCACTCTTTCAATTTCACACTTCGCACGATTTTTCTTTTCTTTTCTTTTGCTCTTTCCTATCTTTTTTCTCATGTCTTTCTTTTTCACAACTTTCTCTCATTCTTTTTCTTTCTTTACATATATATCTCAATTTCACTCATAAGAACAATAAAGAGGAATCCAAAGATAAATATTCACTATAAGATCACCCGAGCAAGCTTTGGTGTAAAATTAACAAGGTGGTTTCTTTTGTTGTGCGTTAGGCTTATAATGTGGCTAAAAAAATCTTTGCACAACAATTAGTCTCAGCGGGGTCAAAAAGATCACGTTATTTAGTAAACAGCTAAAAAGAAAAGCTTATAATCCTCCGACAACGAATGCCTACTTCACTTCATGAATCTATCATCAACTCAAAATTTTGCCTCAATAGGACTAAAGTGCTTGCTAATCAATTCTTAGACTTATTTGAAAATCATCAATTCACCCTTCTAAGCAAAGTACACTATCACGTTCAAAAGTATTCAAAATATAAAGGCATACTAACACACTAAGTTATCCAATTTCATGCAAATTTTTTCTCGATTCAAATAGCCTACCTTATTCTAGCAAAAGCTCAACAAATCAAAGTTCAAAGAAAAAGTTCAAAATGGGGGAAAATTTTCAAAATTCTCGCAATTTCTCAATTCCTAACAATTCACAAGGTTAACAAAACATCTACTCATGCAAATTTCCAACTAAATCTCATAATTATGATTATAATACACATGCACTTCCTCCCCTACACTTATTCTTTGCAATGTCCTCATGCAAATGAAAGCATTAAAGTTCAAGAAAACTCCCTTATAAAATGAAAACCCGGTAACATGCTAGCAAAGCTTCCAAAACCTAAAATAAGTGACTAGAAAACACGGATCAAGTGCAAAGGCAATTGATAATTGACATGCATTCAACAAGCAACACACAAGTCACAAATTCCAAGTAGAGAATGGGCACATTGCATAAAAAAAAATTCATGGAGTTCAAAACATAAGCAAAGAACTAAGAGTAGCAAGAGTATCACAAAATCAAAGAGTATATGATCAAAATAGAATGTCAATAAAGCAAGGGAAACATAATGGCAAAGCGATCAAAGCTCAGGGGGTTGATGGGGTCCTCTGAAATACTGATCAAAACGAGCGTAGAACCTCTCAAACTTGTCATCAACATGAGCCTGCCATTCATCAAATCTCTCATCAACATAGTGCACCAAATCTTCAATCCTTGCAGTCATGGTGGTCACATCAGCTCTCAATCCAGCCAACTCCATCCTAAGGCTCCTCACACTAGCTGAAGCATCTTCATCAACCTCATCAACTATAACCGGTGCAGCATTACGGAGGACCTCAAACTCGTTATCCGACCTATCGGGAATTTGAGCTAAGAGCTCCTTCTACACATCAGAAAGCTCCTCATAACGAGCCTTGCCCCAACTATACATCTTCCAGAATCTATCTCTGTCCCGGATTGGCCATCATGGTAAGATTTGCTCCTTGAGTTGTCCACTCCCCCATTCAATAGCCAAACCCACATTCTCCAGATACTGCGGACCAATATCACAACCAAAATCAACGGGCAAAATCCCCTAGACCTTCAATCCACCTCACGGGCAAACATAGTCACAAACGCGCCATGGGCAATCATCCCGGTAGCTCTCCCCGCCACTTCTTGAAGCAACCAGAGGAACTTAGTCGTGCCACCGAATTTGATGCCTTCCTTCATCATGTACATGATTCCCAACTCCGTCTCAGTAATGTGGCTGTCACTTCCGTAGCGAGCAAAAAATCCTATAGTTAAGATTCTATGCACTATAACCCAAGCCAACGAATCTAAGTAGCTATCCTTTGTGTTCCGGGGGGAATAATTCGGGACACCCTTACGCAGCATAAATGATCTGCATACCGCCTCTCTCTGAGCTTCATCCCTCTTAGGCAATGAAGAAGTAGCATGAGCCGAAAAACATAGAATTTCCCTTACCGATCCGCATTCCAAATCTGAGTTTCCCGGTCATCTAAAGTGAAAGTCAATGTGTTGTCCGTCGGATTGAAGTTCATCGTGGTGAAGAAGGCGGCAGTCATCTCATCATATAAATCCTTCTTAGTAAGGAAAGGCAACCAACCGATGTTGTTAAACAGTCTCTTCACCTCTTCCCAAGCCTCAAATTTCTCCATCCATGCTTCCTTAAAGAACCGAGTGGACACGATATTCCTTGTCAAATTCCTTTGGAACAGATTGCCCATAGTGTTCACAGTTATATTGATTGAATCCCACGGTTGATGATCCACGGGGGATGAGGTGATGAAGGGTTCAATGGGTCGAGGACGCTTAGTACGTCCCATGGTACCTGAGTTAAACAAATATAGCAAAGCAAAACACAAAAATATCAATCACAATTCACTCAGGCAATTTATCAAACACCTTATGTGCATAGGCCTAGAGTGTGAGTTTTTGTTAAAATTCTTCAACCTACTCAACTCAAATCAATACCACCCTAGAGTATCTCAATCTAAGCTCGAAGTTCTCCACAATAAACCTCAAATTCGGATTCAAGGGCCAATTAGAGACTAGAGTTCTTCAAAATAAATTCACTCAATTCAAGTTAGATTCTCTTCCTAGCATCACCCTAGCTCTAGCATGCTTAATCTCTCCAAATTCATCAAGTCTATCCCAGAATTTATCCTAAAGTTTCAATTAATCATAGGGTTCAATTCCTTAAATTGGAAGAATTAAATCCAAATTCATACTAAGAGAGGGAGATGTTAACTTACCAAGACTCAAGGGTGAAGAGAACGTGTGCATGTGTCGACAGAGGGCCGGTGGCGGCGTGTGGTGGTTCGTCGGAAGGAGAAGTTGCTCCTCTTTGTATGGGTAGTGTGTCTGGAAGAGGAGAGGGAGTGTGGGGCTGGCTTTATAGGTTTATGTGGGAGAGGAAAATCCTAATTGGAAAAGAAAAAGAATTGAGCCTTAAAAACGTGTTTCCTAACCCCTAAAGGATTCGCGATTCTACACAGGTAACGGGCGTTACTAAGTTTATGCTTACCAGGGGTAACGCCCGTTACCCCTATTATCCCCGACGCCTGTACCTATTAACGGGCGTTACTCAAAATAGCTGGCAGTGTAATGCCCGTTACCAACTATGCTTAAGGCTCCTGATTCCATTAACGGGCGTTACTGAAAAACACCTAGAATAGGGTAACGCCCGTTCCTACTAATTTCGCCCAAAAATATGAGTTAGACACGAACATAACTCGGATGGTGCTTAGTCAATTAATTAACACAAATTAACTCAGCAAATTCAATCAAACCATAGTGTACCAATCTCGAGGACACAAAAACATCTCAAAACACATTTTGCAATAAATCGCACCAATTCATTATCCCTACAAGCAAATCAATCTCAAGCACAAGCAAAGCACAAAAATAAATGGACCTCAATGTTGTCAGTAAAACTTAAATCACGGTCCTTGCATCCATTCAAACTTCAAACTTCTAGCAACACATCAGCTAACCTGCAAAACGAGAGAGACAACCCAAAATTAACAGGAGAAAAACGAGAACAAAAGGAAAGAAAACAAAGAAAAGGAAAAGAAAAAGGGAAGAAAAATTAGTTCTAAGTTATAGTCGTTAGCTTGACTTTGAAAACTGTATTAGGGATCAATAATCCCCACACGACGAGTCACAAGGAGTGACCTCGTTCTTGCTACCAACACTGAATTCCATTCTTTCATCCCATATGTTGAACGTAACCTCCATTTTGAACATCCATATTCGCTCCGGCCGTGGCTAGAAACAGTCTCCCAAGAATCAATGGCGTATTCTCATCGTTCTCGATATCAAGAACCACAAAATCATTAGGAATGCAGAATTTTCCAACTTTTACCAACACATCCTCAAGAATTCCTATTGGGCATTTCACAAGGTACCTAAACTGGTTGGGCTAGAGTCCCAACTGCGTTCACAGAAAGTTGGTCCAATCTCTTGTTAATAGCTTCAAACTGGGCATTAATGGCGGTTAGGCCATCTGACTCTGAGACTTCTGCTGCCTCCTTGATTGGTTGGGAATGGCTCCTCTCATGCACAAACACATCATTATGGGACATGTTATCTAACAGTTCAGTGGCTACTGCTTCAGATTTTGACAAGAACGCTCCGCCAGCTGCGGCATCCATCGCCCCTCTGAAAGTTGGGGACATCCCATTGTAGAATGTCTGAATCAATAACTAACCAGGAATACCATGATGCGGGCACCTCTTCTGCAAATCTTTAAATCTTTCCCAAGCCTCAAAGAAGGATTCCCCATCTAATTGTCTGAAACCTTGAATATCATTCCTGTACTTCGTGGTCTTGCTCAATTGGAAAAACTTAGCTAAGAAAGCCTGAGAAAGTGCCTCCCAAGTCTGGAAGGATTCATTTGGTACCGTAATCAACCATGCTTTCACTCATTCCCTTAGTGAAAAGGGGAAAAGTCTCACTCGAATAGCATCGGTAGTGACATTGTGGATCTTGAAGGTATCACACACCTCTGGAAAGAACTCAAGATGTGATGTCGGATCCTCCAATGGTAGTCCTGAAAATGGATTGTTCTGCAGTAAATTGATTATAGTTGGTTTAATCTCAAAGTTTTTTATTGCAATCGGGGGACGGGTTACGGTTTGAATTGCCCCTGTATTCGGCACATTGTAATCTCTTATGGCCGACGATGGTGGATCTTGAGGTGGGTCAGCCATCAGTATGGCAGTCGATTTTTTCTCTTTCTTACACTTTCTGCTAATAGCACTAAGTGTTCTCTCGATCTCCGGATCGTAGGGTACTAGTTTTGGATCTTGAGATCGTCGCATGCACCGTGAATCTGCACAAAGGAAAAAAAAGTCCTTAGCTCAATTCCACAATGATAGAAGACTAAGAGCACAAACTAAGTAATGGTCTAAAGCACTAGATTAGAATATTTAAGTAATATTGATTTAAAACGCCTTTCCCGGCAATGGCGCCAAAATATTGTTGTGATTTTAAGTTAAACCAATCGTGCAAATGTACACTTAAGATATACGCGTAGCCCAATAGGATCGTACCCACAGGGAAGGAAAATCAATCACTACTTTATATCTCTTTCTAATCTAAAGACCAAACGAATTCAAGTTGTTTATTACTCTATTAAAACGGAAGTAAACAATTAACTAGAATAAAACATAATTAACTACTAACACACGCATTGATTAAACTCAGTAAACTAATTAGGCTGGGAAGTAATAACTTATACACTCATAGCTCAATATAGTACTCGTTTGACAAGTGCAATTCTACAACTTAGTCACTTAAGTTTGTATTATCCTCTCTCAAGGTATAACCAAGTGTTCAATTAAGCTCAACATTGCTCTCGCAATCATTAATGAATAAATTAAAACAACAAGACCAAGACTAGTGCAAATCAAATTCTAGCGGCTTGGCATAGAAAAAGATTTACCATTGTATAAATTAAGAACCAAATCTCTTTGCATTCCTAAAATCTACTAGTTATGAAAACAATCTCAATTACCATTAATTTCTCAATTCTCAGGTAATCCTAGATTATGCTAAGGGTGATCAGGCCTTCGCAATTCAATTCAAATTAGTTTTCAAACTAAGAATTAACACAAGTCATTCAAGCATTATATCGAACACTTAACATGCATTCATCATCACTCCCCTAGCTCTAGGGATTTAGCTACTTATAATTAAACTAAAGCTCATAAAAATAAAGTAAACTGCATTAAAGAAATTCATATTCATCAAGTCTAAACAAAGTCTCAAAAATGAAAACCTAAACATTCATAAATTCTGAAAAACAAATCGAACATGTAACTAATTGAAACAAAACTTAGAGGAATTAGTTTGATAATTAAAGCAATAAATAAAACCGGAAAAACTGAAATTATTTAAGAACTCGATCCTTTCGTCTTCTCGAAATTCTCTGAACAACTCTATCCAAGGCTCTGTATTGTTGGTGTGACGGGCCCGAAGCAGAGTGACGGTATAGCGTAATATTTCAAAAAAAAATTGGCCATAACCTCGTTATCAAAATATTTCCAAAATATTTTAATAAAGCAGCGGAATAAATCGGGCAGCATAACTCTAATATATACAGGCATCGATGACATAATTTTAAATCATCTAGCATATAATTACAATATGCAAATATCAATTTGGGCAGCACAACGGTATTACCGTACTGCAAAATAGGCTATCAAAGGCACTTTTCCAGCACCTCGATATTTTCTCGTGAAACCGGCAGAGCTTCCCCGCAATATCCTCGATTAAGAAATTGGAGTGTGGGCTCCGGCAGTATTTCACTAAATACTCGAGAAAATATTTTCTTAGAAAAACCCTTTTTTCTAAAACCTGAAAATCCCTATTTTCTAATAATTAAGTGGATTATATATTAATTATATAACCACCTAATTAAATAATTAATTAATCCTTAATTAAGGATTAATTAACTAAAAAAGAGAGAGAGCCGATATGGTTTTTTACTGCCAAGAAATGAATTGCCAAAGCTGTATTTTAAAAATGAAATGACAAGACCCTATTTATAGCCAAGATTAAGGGACCTCGTTGCCATTTTCACAAAATTTTCCATATCTTCCAAGTCCGGACAGCCAATCAGAGCATGCCGGAGTGGAGTGCACGCCAAGACGGTCACGGAGGTGCAAAGCACGCGCCAAACAGGCCCTCTATGCACCCGCACACGCCGCCCTTGTGGCGGCTGTGTGCTTGGCGCGTGTGAGACGCACGCAGCCATAAGCAGCTGCCACGTGGCCGGTCCGGTCCAGTCCGACCGGCGGTTCACGGTTCAGACCGGTTCATCCATGAACCGTTCGGTTCGGAGGGTCTGACCAATGACGCGTGGCACTTTCTCGTTCTTCCACGTGTCCGGGTCGGTCAAACTTTGATCGACCCTATCCGACCCGAACCCGCGTCCTGACCCGGACCATTTCAGATCAAATCTGGGGCGTTGACCTTGCGTGACTTGGCCCGATCCTGTCCGTCCACGTGGCGTGCCACCCGGCACCCAGTGGCGCTGACCCGCTAACGTGGCGTGACACGTCACCTGCCACGTCATCTTTTTTTTTTTTTTTAATTTATTTTCTTCAAAATAAAATTTCGGGCAATTCCAACTCTTTGGAATTTAATTTATTTTCTCAAAATAAATTCTTTGGCTATTTTCAAACACTTTGAAAATTTATTTCTCTCTCTCATTTTAATATTTTCTCATTGATCTTCGTTGGGGCTTGCGGGGGGACCTGCAGGACTAATTAATCTTAGCTCCAAACGGGTCAATCTATTATCATTCCATGATAATAATTGATTACTGTTTAACAATATTTAATTCCACTAAATAAATATTGTTGAACTCTAAAATTAATTAAATTATTCACGAATTTCTCGATCTAGAATAATTTTGCATTTTACTCCTCTGTACAGATATCCATGAAAAATAAATCAATACTACTATCATTTATTTTTCACTTCCAATTTGAAATTTCTTGATTCGCCTTAAGTCCAAAATCCCTGTATGTGAAACACATTCAACATACAACTTCGGTGACGCACACACGAAGTACTTTGGCCAAAGTTTTGATTCGAACTTTTGCAAATCTATTTCAGGGATATCTTTAACCTTCCAGCAAGGCTACAGATTCCTCGATCAATATTTCTCTTTAGCACATTTCATGTAATCACCGAACGTACAAAGTATTTTGGCCACCCGTTATCGAGACCTCACTTTTGAGTACATCACAGTGATTAACACTACATGCCTAAAGTAGAAACACTGCCAGGATTAAGAGTCTAATGCTTCCGAGATTTTATTCATTTTAGATAGCAGTATAAAATGAACGATCTCAGTGGTCCAGTTCGATGTTTCCAATCTCATTGAAAATCATCAACGTGTTATAATTGGAACTCCATTCCCCTATGACGAAAGACTAATCATCTTATATAACACATTATAGTCTTGATAAGAACATTTTCTTATCATACTGACTAGAACTTTAATGACAGGTGATTTCTGGTATTTGAAGTCTTTTCCTATGAAACATATTTCATATAAAAATACCATCACGCGTCATTAATTATTAAATTTGTAAAATACTCATAACTTGCGATAATTTCAGTTTTATTAATCCAAAATATTTACAATATAATTGGATTTTCAGGGCATTAATCCCAACATGTATCTCCCTCCCTAAAACTAGTTCACGAACGGAAGAAGAAGTCCCTCAAAAAGACTCCAAAACTCAAATAAATAGCAGCCCAAAATTCTGCTCGCCGCCCTAGGTAACGGGTGTTACTAACTCCATGCACAAAAATCATTAAAGCCTGTTACTAGCGTGAAATCGCAATAACACTTTTATAAGTGGTAACGGGCATTACCACTTTCCTTCTGCCCAGGGGTAACAGGCGTTACCCCTCTTGCGCCAAAAATCTCCTCCTACTACCTCTAGTAACGGCAGTTACCAGAGTTGTTCTGCCAGGGAGTAACGGGCGTTACTCCTCTACTCGCCAAAATTGCTGCTCGTGGGTCTGTTAAACGGGGTTACGTCTAAGGGGTAACGGGGGTTACTCCTATTTTCTCCAAAAGTGTGTGAATTCGCCTCGTTCCGCCGTTTCTTAACTCCAACCTCTAAAACACCTAAATGGAGTAAAGTAAACACATAAACGTATCAAACGACATAAAAATATACTCTAATCAATGCTTAAGTCCATGCGAATTTCACACTCAACAACATACTCTTCAAAATAGATGTTCCATTGTCCATACTAAACTATTTTAGTACGTGGTTATGCACTCAATTGTGACAATCCTTTCATTCTCTTAGACTTATCTCTATTGATCTAAATTGAGAATTTATGATTTATCACAAAGATCTTTCATGTCAAACTGTTTCCTAAACAAGATTTTGGTAACTTTCATGTCATCCTTTTCATTCCTAATGAGAACAATATCATAGCTAAAATACCAAAAGTTGAAGCTAACATCACTAACTATCACACGTGCATTTGAGAGTTATTCGACTTTCATCTGAGTCAAACGATTTTGACTATCCTATGGAATCGAATTTCTCGAACACCTAGAAGCCTTTATCAATCTACAGATTGACTTCGGGGTTTGCATACCGTATGCATACTCCCACTGAATATGAGATTCATAGAAATACCATATTTAAGTTTTTTTCAATCCCCTATTGAGGAAGACGGTTCTCACATTCATTTAACATATCTCATAGTCAGAATATGCAGATATGCTAAAAGATAAATGGAATGGACTTATGCATTTTAACAGTCAAGAAGATTGTAATGCTTTCCATTTACTCCAAGCTCTACGAGCTTGATCCTATCAGGTGGATCAACCAAGATTCAATCTTGGTTTGAGTATATGGAATTCAACTCGGATTTCAAGGCTTATTTACACTACTCAGATTCCAAATCTGATAGTGCCTCCTTATTAAGTAATTCTTTAGGCTATCTAGGAATGCGTTCTAAATGCATCATGAAGGAGGACATCACACGTGTACTTACTCTAAAATCTGGCTAAGTTTTATCAGATGGGCTCGTTTCTTCTATGTGTGGCGTGGGGGATTTATCCTCAAATTTCTTTGAGGTCTGCCTACTTGCCTTTCTTGTCTTATAGGAACTATTCCTTAAGAAAGGTACATTCCTTAATACAAACAATTTTTTTTCAAGGGAATTGCAAAAACAATATTCTGTATTGTTGAGTAAACTTGAACTCGTTTCAAGCTTATCTCCCACTATCCTCTTCACTTAAGAGGATATTCCAAAATTCTTGGATAAGAATATTTAGGGAACTATAGAATGCCACATTTCATAGAGCAATCAAGGAACTGATTTTGGATGGTATTAGATTCAAAATCTCTAACTGTATATTCTAAGAGTTATTCCTAGAATGAGTATAACTCAGTAAAGCTTGCTATGGAACGAACCGTATTCTATAAGGTTTTGTTCCTTCATTCAGAAACACTAAGGTGGTCTCCAATCAGTTTACTAAGAGATAATCCTATTATCTCTAAGATGACTTAAGGAATTAGTCACTAAGAAATTGGCTATCTTGATCATATCAATTTGCTTATATCTTATGACTACTTGGTTCCCAACCTCATTTTGAAATTCTAAGAACTTCATATAAGTTTCGAACTTCATATTTCAACAAGTACAATCATTCATAATGATTAAACTGATGATTGATACTAGTACTTATACTGAGCAATAGATAAACATCAGTATGGATCGAAATCCATTTAGTGTTTTGGCACGTTTCCACGTTTCTCATAAACGGGATTTGGGAACATTTTCCTTAAGACAGGATTCACAGGAAGTCAATTCTCTAGGTTCATTTTCATAGAATGATCCTAGGGTGTCTAACTCGCTAATCCTTTCATGTCTTAACGTGTCAAAAGCAATTCAAAGCTTTGTCATCTTACCTTTGTTATCTCATTGTATGGTCAAAACATTAGTACTTTGAGTTTTGCATAACGGATTATGCAAAATCAGCTTAAGACTAGTGAATTTTGATCCTATTAGAATTACTAAACGAGAAAACAAATTAGAGGACCCATACTCTTTGCAGTTCCCTTTCAAAGTCCTTATTTTCTACTATAGAAGCAAATGTCCTTCTTCTGATCTCTAGATGTCTTTTGGGCATGCCCTTTTAGTCACCCCTTAATCGGGCTTTAAGGGTTTCTTCTTCTTTAGGCCTTTAAGCCTTTACCTTAGTGGGTTTAGAAGAAGATTTAACCATCATATCTTTAAGTCCTTAAGGATGCTCTCAACCGTTATTAACTGTAACACCTCTATACGTAGAGATACCACACCCCCGCATTGTAGGCCAATCCACATACGAAATGGACAGTCCGTACAAGAACTAACCTATAGCGAACGGGTGACAGATAAAAGAAACAGGCTAGCTAGGTGGGACTATACCCCAAAGCAATACAAAACCAAGACATAAATTTTAAAAGCGGAAGCATTAACTCATTAATATGTATAGGTACCATATTTACAAAAGTATATACGTAATAGATGCCAATATTAACTATCAATACATTATCATCTCTTATATAATATACAGATGAAAGTCTCCAGACACTAACAATAATCATGAAACACTAACTTCGAAGTATCAAGAACAATAACATGAAAGTGTATGAAGTGCTAGACTCAGCTGGACAACATGACATGACTCTGACTCCTGCCTAGCACACGACCGC
Organism: Lantana camara; assembly: GCA_037501455.1. Lineage (NCBI taxonomy): Eukaryota > Viridiplantae > Streptophyta > Magnoliopsida > Lamiales > Verbenaceae > Lantana > Lantana camara. The sequence goes on from CM074862.1 coordinate 20,390,972, forward strand.
GACAACCTGAAAGGTAGGGCGTCAGTCCATGGAAGACTGAGTGAGGGGCATAATATATTAGCGCAAATAACATGCAAGTTATAACCTCGGGTAAGGTTTTATAGCTAAAAGTAATATAAGTTCAAAATAACATAGAACTCGCCCGAGATTGCAACTAACAATATTAAATACTTTGATTAATTCCATGTTTTCAATACGTACAATACTTGGCCCGGCGAGTGAGGGCAATCTCCAACCTTACTCCGACAGTGTACAATACATGTTTGATTTATTATTTAAAGCGTGATCATGCAATTCAGCTATCGTGCAATCGTGCATGTGTATTCAGGCAAGACAATCAATAAGTGCAATCACGACAATAACCCGAGGATAATCCGTGGTGTCAGACCCGTCCCCAGTCTCCTTCTTCCTCCAGTGATGGTGGGATTGCAAGGCCCCACCATCCAATCTCATTGAGCAGAGGGTACATGAATCCCTAAGCCCGGAACTCCTTCCTCCACTAATCTCCTAGCGGATTCAGGGGTCATCACAATGTGGTGAGGATAGCGTTCGAGTTACCCGTCAGCCCATGCTTTCCCGGTTGGCTCAAATCACTATCCTCGGGCCCAACGTGATATACTTTACTCGCCAAAACACGATCAACCAATAAATCACGATACATGGCTTACTTTTCATAAACATGGCTTGCTTGCAATTGTTATAAGTTTAGAAATCACTATAAATAAATATATATACCTTTTTAGCTTAAAATCCACATAACGGTTATACGGGTTCTATATAACTAATAATTAAACCTCACCTTTACCAACAAAAGATGAGTAGGATACGGTCTACGGGTCTTGCTCCTCGTCCCGGTGAAGCTGGTCTGTGTAAGATAGACGTGTACACATGAGAAACGACTCTAAATGGACCAAATATGACGAACGGCGAAAATGCAACGAGATGACGAGCAATACGCAATGTGGCATGCAAATATCTTGTTTTAGCATGTAATCAATCATATAATAGCAATTTGGGATTAAATAAATGTTTGGGTTAAAATCCCAAAATCCGATTTTTATGCAGTCACTTTGCTTCTGCCGCAGGCCTGGGAACGGCCGTTCCGGTCCCATGTTGAAAATGGGAAGGGTCGTTCCCATGCCCCTTCCAAAACGCGCCAGTGTTTTTAAATTTAAAACGCGCCTTTGCTAGGAACGACCCTTCCGGCACGCAGGCCAAAATGGGAAAGGTCGTTCCCAGGCTCGCTGGCCTATCCTGACTCAGAAGCGTGGGAACGACCGTTTCCATAATGCCTTACGGCGAGAAGGGCCGTTCCCAGCTTCTGCAAGTTTTAAAAACAGAGCAGAAGCAGGGGAAGCTCACGGCATAGTAACAAAGCTTCAACCAACAAGTGTTAATCCACCAAAAATGTAAGAATTCTGGGCAATAAGATGCATATATGACCATGGTACAATAATATCTCATTTAAACCTTCAAACCATGAAAAATTACCAAGGATCAAGAGTTTCAAATTTATGCACATGACATCATATAAATCCAATTTCATCAAGAATTCATGCATTAAATCATGATATAATCATGTTTTCACATAACAAACAACAAATAATCCATAAACTCCATGATTCTCAAACCCTAGCTACTTCATATTTGATCAAGAATCAAGTAACAAACCATACACCCACCTTGGAAGAACAAGAAATGAAGAAGAAGGATGGAGGTGATGATCAAGCTTCAAATCTTGCAAATTTTCTTGAAAAATCTTGATGAAAATGATGAAATCTCTATGTCCTTTTTGAAGCTTATGGTTCGGTGATGAAAGGAAGCAATGCACCGATGGATTTTGATGAAAATGAGCAAGGAAGCTTAAGGAAGAAATATGTCGTGATTCACCATTTTTGATTTGTGTGTAATGCTCAATTTGCCAATTAATCCTCCAAGAAATCAAGTCATGCAATTGAGGACATATAGTTTTGAAATATGATCAATTAAGTCCTTGGAAAGATTATGCAATTAAGTCTCTAAATTTAGAAAAATGAATAAGTAGGGACAAGTTCGTAATTAAAGCACTCTCGGTAATTATTTCATGCAATAAATGTTTTCAAGCTATGAGATAAATTATAAGTTTAATATGAATTCATGAAATTTCATGAAAGTAAAATAAAATATAATTTATAAAATTATAATAAACATAAGAATGTAATTAATGAAATTCGGGGCATTACAATTCTCCCCCCTCCCCCCTAAGTCCACTGCCAAGCTTCGAATAATGCACAAGCCATAAGAGAACCCCGTCTCTTAAATAAAGAATGAAAGAGCCCCGTCTTTCAACAAGAAATAAGAAAACCCCATTTCTCAGTAAGGAAGGAGAGAGCCCCATCTCTCAACAAGAAAGGAGAGAGCCCCGTCTCTCAACATGCACGAAAGTAATTCAAGGAGCAGGTTGTAGAAATAATCATATAAATGTCATATAAACAAGTAAACCATTTAATTACATAAGTACCATTCATGATTAACTAATTCGCAATGGGAAAGAAATTAAATACAATAACAATAAGATCCATGATGCACGTGATATGTATGGCTAAATGTACCGTTCACCGTTGGTTGTATCAAGCATATAATTGGTACCTTCTTCTTCCCTCACCGGATTCACTTTTGCAGTTTGCAACCCTCTCTCAAGAACACCTTCCCGGTCTCGAACAAGCCGTCTTTCATCCCTGGTAGATTTCCCTCGTCGCTTTGAGCATATGTCTATTTGATGCTCGTCGCTCCCACAGTACATGCATAATCTCAACCGTCTTCTACAACCCTCGTAAGTATAGTTGTCACGTCCACAATAGTTGTAAAGAAGCTTCTTCGAAGATGTTAAAACTGGAGTACTCAAAGCTCCTGAACCTGACTTAAATGATCGATTCTTTTTCTGTCGAGACCTTTCTTGAAGTACCGGGGTGTGATAAAAGATAGGTCGCTTTCTTTTGTTGGAAGTCTGTCCTGCTTTTGAACCTGAAGCTTGCCCCGGATTGAGGATTAGACCTTCTTGCCTCCAACGAGGTGGTGTCTCGGACCTTTTCTTGGGAGTCACTTGGAGTTAGTTCCCACACTCTTTTAACTTTCTTAAATTGTGGCTCGACTGGAACATTATTTCCTTCAACGACCTTTGAGGGTTGTTGGTTCTGAAACTCCCTAAAGGCTATCGAAATTTGGCCCGGCCATGGTGATGAAGCTAGTGGCGCTGAGGAAATATACTCTCTTATCTTCTGATCAACCAAACAAACTAAGGAATCGAAAAACTCCTGAGGTTGGACCGGAGGGGGTAATTGCGGGGAAACCTTAGGCACTTGTTCACGATGAGGGTGACCTTGAGACATCCTGTAATCAAGACACTAGATATGCATGTGGGGTTAATATGCCAATGCATGTAACATACTTGGAAGTAATAACTTCAACATATAGGAAGAATCATGTTCAATCGGGAAAGCACACATAAATATAGAAATTTAAAAATTTAAAATAGCTTATGATGCACGTGCTCATGGATGCATTGAACCTGTCACTGTAGTAATGAAAAGCTCTATCTCGGCACGTAGTTCCTTGTTTGTTGAATTATAAGCTTGTTTTGAACCGTTAATCATTTCTTGTTTTTCTCACGGCCTTCTAATTTTCAGAATTTTCTAATATCACTTGGGCATTCCTACGGCTTGAGATTACACTTACTTTGAACCTGAAGTCCTTTAAACTCCTGGAATTAGCATCTTACTTGTTCTTTAATAACCACTCCCCAATTGTTGCCCGGGTCTTCTTTTATGGTTGTCGCTCTGATCAAAACTCCCCGGTTTACTCTTTAGAAGTTCGAATAATTAAGTGAACTCCCTTTCCCATTATTTATACTTGATCGTCCGTCATCTACCTAGCAATTCCTTGCCTTTCTTTATCGTTCTCATTTGTTGCTTCATGTCCTTTAATGTAATTTCACAACACGACAATTCAACTTGGATCTAGAAAATATCCCAATTGGTAAAGCCTTTAGCATGATTGTCTTTCACAAATTATATCGTTCACGATGCTCAACTTCCTTCATTCCTGCCTTGATCGAAATCCCAAGCCACGCTATTTCCCACATTTTCCCTTTTTGCTTCATTTCCTCGAAAGTTAAGCTTTGTTGCCTCTTACCATAATTACCTCCTTGATCAAAAACTTTCTTGTATTAACTCGTGTAATTGTGTGATTCCCCAAATAGGAACTCTTGAATTCAAATTCTGCTCCACTTATGTAATTAATTTCCTGACTTCCCTCGAAAAATCAATCTCCAATTATTACCCCAAGTCATCGAGTTGCCACTGTGACTGAAATTCTTTAAATCTAATCTTTATAAATTGAATAGATTGTAGAACTTGTCTTCTTACTTGCCTATGCCTTGAACATATAATTTCCTTTCCTTCGTTCTTCATCCTTTACCGTTTTCGTTGGCTATTCCATATCTTCGGCTTCGCTCTCTAAACATGACAATTAGACCTGAATCTGAAAAATAAGTTCGATCCACCCGATTATAGAATCCCTGGCATTCAATCCTTCCATGAATAGATCATCCGACTTTACTAGCTCGATTTGAATTATCGGAATGATTTTCCTCTCTTACTTTGAATTTGCTTCCCAATTAACTGAGCTTTAATTTGACAACACGCCCGAATCTTGAATAATTAGTACCCCGATTCTCCCTTCACCTCATCCCTGACTAGAAGAGACTTTCTTGCCCGGTTGATGTACCCCATTTGGTTACACAGATTCTCCTAGTTGATTCTTTCACTCCGGATTTCATTCTTTGGAATCATAACTTGATAGAAGAAGTTTACGACTCTCAGATCCACGTATGAATTCCCTGGTTCACTTCCTAACCCTTCCAACTAAAGAAGTGGTACTTGTAATATGCTGAGATCGTCGTGCAAGTTGGCCGTGGGTTGATATCATTTCCATAACCTGTAACTCACAACTTACTTTGGAAATAAATGCATGTGGGTGAGGCGTGCTCATGTCACACAATTGTCACATAATTGATGCCCGCAAGGAGAATTTAATATAAAATGTAAAAGGTAATTTATCAATGTTTAAAATAAAACACGTTGATCACATAATTTCAAATAATTCAAAATCAATTAATTAACAATTAATAACAGAAATCAATGCAAGGCGCGGGTTATCAAGAAATTTATCTAATTCAAGGAGTTCAAATAATATGCAAGACTCTCAAATTACCAATTACTCCTATGCCGTTCGACCTAGACTTGACACGACAAGATACTAGAACCTCGGTTTTGCAACCGGGCTCTGATACCACCTAAAATGTAGCACCTCTATACGTAGAGATACCACACCCCCGTACTGTAGGCCAATCCACATACGAAATGGACAGTCCGTACATGAACTAACCTATAGCGAACGGGGTGACAGATAAAAGAAACAGGCTAGCTTGCGGGACTATACCCCAAAGCAATACAAAACCAAGACATAAATTTTAAAAGAGGAAGCATTAACTCATTAATATGTATAGGTACCATATTTACAAAAGTATATACGTAATAGATACCAATATTAACTATCAATGCATTATCATCTCTTATATAATATACAGATGAAAGTCTCCAGACGCTAACAATAATCATGAAACACTAACTTCGAAGTATCAAGAACAATAACATGAAAGTGTATGAAGTGCTAGACTCAGCTGGACAACATGACACGACTCTGACTCCCGCCTAGCACACGACCGCGACAACCTGAAAGGTGGGGCGTCAGTCCATGGAAGACTGAGTGAGGGGCATAATATATTAGCGCAAATAACATGCAAGTTATAACCTCGGGTAAGGTTTTATAGCTAAAAGTAATATAAGTTCAAAATAACATAGAACTCGCCCGAGATTGCAACTAACAATATTAAATACTTTGATTAATTCCATGTTTTCAATACGTGCAATACGTGGCCCGGCGAGTGAGGGCAATCTCCAACCTTACTCCGACAGTGTACAACACATGTTTGCTTTATTATTTAATGGGTGATCATGCAATTCAACTATCGTGCAATCGTACATGTGTATTCAGGCAAGACAATCAATAAGTGCAATCACGACAATAACCCCGAGGACAATCCGTAGTGCCGGACCCGTCCCCAGTCTCTTTCTTCCTCCAGTGATGGTGGGATTGCAAGGCCCCACTATTCAATCTCATTGAGCAGAGAGTACATGAATCCTTAAGCCCGGAACTCCTTCCTCCACTAATCTCCTAGCGGATTCAGGGGTCATCCCAATGTGGTGAGGATAGCGTTCGAGTTACCCGTCAGCCCATGCTTTCCCGGTTAGGTCAAATCACTATCCTCGGGCCCAATGTGACATGCTTTACTCGTCAAAACACGATCAACCAATAAATCACGATACATGGCTTGCTTTTCATAAACATGGCTTGCTTGCAATAGTTATAAGTTTAGAAATCACTATAAATAAATAAATATACCTTTTTAGCTTAAAATCCACATAACGGTTATACGGGTTCTATATAACTAATAATTAAACCTCACCTTTACCAACAAAAGATGAGTAGGATACGATCTACGGGTCTTGCTCCTCGTCCCGGTGAAGCTGGTCTGTGCAAGATAGACGTGTACACATGAGACACGACTCTAAATGGACCAAATATGACGAACGGCGAAAATGCAACGAGATGACGAGCAATACACAATGTGGCATGCAAATATCTTGTTTTAGCACGTAATCAATCATATAATAGCAATTTGTGATCAAATAAATGTTTGGGTTAAAATCCCAAAATCCGATTTTTATGCAGTAACTTTGCTTCTGCCGCAGGCCTGGGAACGGCCGTTCCGTTCCCATGTTGAAAATGGGAAGGGTCGTTCCCATGCCCCTTCCAAAACGCGCCAGTGTTTTTAAATTTAAAACGCGCCTTTGCTAGGAACGACCCTTCCGGCACGCAGGCCAAAATGGGAAAGGTCGTTCCCAGGCTCGCTGGCCTATCCTGACTCAGAAGCGTGGGAACGACCGTTCCCATAATGCCTTATGGCGGGAAGGGCCGTTCCCAGCTTCTGCAAGTTTTAAAAACAGAGCAGAAGCAGGGGAAGCTCACGGCATAGCAACAAAGCTTCAACCAACAAGTGTTAATCCACCAAAAATGTAAGAATTCTGGGCAATAAGATGCATATATGACCATGGTACAATAATATCTCATTTAAACCTTCAAACCATGAAAAATTACCAAGGATCAAGAGTTTCAAATTTATGCACATGACATCATATAAATCCAATTTCATCAAGAATTCATGCATTAAATCATGATATAATCATGTTTTCACATAACAAACAACAAATAATCCATAAACTCCATGATTCTCAAACCCTAGCTACTTCATATTTGATCAAGAATCAAGTAACAAACCATACACCCACCTTGGAAGAACAAGAAATGAAGAAGAAGGATGGAGGTGATGATCAAGCTTCAAATCTTGCAAATTTTCTTGAAAAATCTTGATGAAAATGATGAAATCTCTATGTCCTTTTTGAAGCTTATGGTTCGGTGATGAAAGGAAGCAATGCACCGATGGATTTTGATGAAAATGAGCAAGGAAGCTTAAGGAAGAAATATGTCGTGATTCACCATTTTTGATTTGTGTGTAATGCTCAATTTGCCAATTAATCCTCCAAGAAATCAAGTCATGCAATTGAGGACATATAGTTTTGAAATATGATCAATTAAGTCCTTGGAAAGATTATGCAATTAAGTCTCTAAATTTAGAAAAAATAAATAAGTAGGGACAAGTTTGTAATTAAAGCACTCTCGGTAATTATTTCATGCAATAAATGTTTTCAAGTTATGAGATAAATTATAAGTTTAATATGAATTCATGAAATTTCATGAAAGTAAAATAAAATATAATTTATAAAATTATAATAAACATAAGAATGTAATTAATCAAATTCGGGGCGTTACATTAACTAAATGATTAACTGTGCTACAATGGCATCATTCTAGTTGAGCATAAAAGGGTTAAATGATGGTGGAAGCAACGCGAGCAATTAGTGTAATGAGAACTCGTTTCTCAATGAATGATCGTGGATACAAGATCCTCGTTCATGCACGTTTCTACCCTCATTGGAATATGGAATAATTCCATAATGTCATACCCTATATCGTTTTAGATTGCTTCTCTTTTGGCCCGGGTCAAATTTTTACATATAAGTGAAAATCTCGCCCTATAGAGAATATTTTTCTCTTTTCGGAATCTAAAACGAATTTTAGGATCCGAAGCCAATTAGAGTTAGTTAGGACTTAGTCAACTTGTTTGACCTAAGGATGCATACGAATGGGTTTGCATTTCATATTTTAGCGAATCACAGAACTACAACCTAAATGCTAAGCAGAGAAAATGTGAGCATGTGAATAATAATGTAATACGCAGGATTCAGGTCTTTTAATCATATGTAGCTCCCACAGTTTCTAGAAGATCTTAAAATCCCAACGATCTAAGAGGAAACTTGTTTTCCAAGTGGGTACTAAGATCCCATTTTGGACCCACGGCTCACGGACATCCTCAATAAAGCCTTAGGTAGGTACGACTTGTCAATTCCATCTCTATAGGACTCTTAGTAACATTTTTGCATCACCCATCTTTCAATATGGACCCACGACTCGTGTGACATCCATATTTACTTAGGTGTTAAGCAAGACCCATCAATCATAAGATCATGATTAAACTTAGTTCGGTACGATCCACGACTCGCTGACATCGTCCATCCCAAAATAATAACGAAATATTAATCACTTAAAGTGATTAATCAGGAAACTAAGAACTAATAGGTTTCACATAGCCACCCCACGACTCATGGTCAGCAACTAGCTCCTCTATTAAACTTAAATTCCATTGATAGAATGCTAGGAATTTTATTTAAAGTTCTCACTTTATACAAAATACCTATTTTTCGAGTTTGCTTAATATTTATGGGATTTTCAAATACTGGAGAGTTGTCCAGTTTTGACCTCACCAACATGTACAGTTATCCATTTTTAATTAGTCTTGTTTAATGCAGTTTCACATAAAATGCATTCACACAAGCAATTAGCAGATAACATGTCCTAGCATGATACTAATATGAGATGATAATGGGTTTTCCTATCTTATGCGTGATATGTGGGAGCCACTCCACAATCACAAGTTCTAACCTACATGCCACATAGAACAGTTTAAATCATATAAGCGAATTGGAAATAAAACGATGCCCTATCTATTACAATAATAGAAACCCTCCTAACATTTTGAAGGGTCTTCACTTCATGGCCTCCTTGTTACTTTATTGTGTGGATCCATCTTACTCCATGGGTGTAAATCTCCAGAGTAAAATAAAAACCTCACTTTCTAAAATCTACACTCTTTACATAAAATAATATGGCTCAATCTTCATATTGGCCATAGACAAATACACGGGCATACCCCGGCCTCAAAAACAATAATATGGAAAGCCACTTAATAAACACATAACAGTACGCACATAAGTGGGGCACCGACCCCAATTGAAAAAACGCAACTATAGCGCTCCAACCCCAAATTTAAACCATCCATGTGCATAAATTAAAACATCCACAAGACTAAAACCCATGATCACCTAATATCTAAAATTACAAGAATTTAAATTTACCAATAAATTTAAAATTCTTGCCTTTAAGTTCTAAATACTTAAAAACACGACTTAGATGCAATTCTTGTTCATGAGTCTTTTCTTTAACATCCAAAAATAATAAACCAATAAAATTCCAATTAATTTCTGAAAATTAATAATTTTATTCCTTTCAATATTTCAAAAATAAAGATAGTAATTTTCCCAAAATTTAAATCGTTTTAATTTCTCAAAATCCCAATTTAAACAATCATTTCAAAAATAATCCTAATTTAATAAAACCAATTTTAAAAGATAAAATTAAATCGGGATTTCAAGGATCGAAAATACGAAAATACGAAACATGAAAACCTAGCCCGAAATGCCCCGCACGCGCGAAGCATCGCCGCACAGCAACTCGCGCAAGCGCAAGCGCCAGTAGCTTCAGCAGTCGCCGGGTGAGGCGGCAGCTCCCGCGCGGTTACGGGAGCTGTGTGCGGGCGCGCCTAGGACGGCTCCCGCGCGGTTGCGGGAGGTGCTCGGCGGTCCTAGACATGCTACGCCTTAGCACGCCTAGGTTCGTGTTTCCGTATCGCGTTACGTTTTTCGTATTGCAAGTTTCTCTAAAACCCAATTGGTTCATATTTGAGTCTTAGTCTCGGTTTTGGTGTTTGTTTGTTACAGAGCTACTTCCAAGGGATGTTAGGCCCGAGGTCTAGGTGTCGGTGTGTCCGTTTAAGCCTTCTTTTGCTACTCTTTTTGCTTCAAGGTAAGGTTTAGGTTTATTTTCTTTTAGTTAAGTGACCTACAAACCTATGTGCTCGTTTTCAAGCCCGCATGCGACTATATTATTATATTTATATAATAGATACGTGTTTATATGGTATGTTTATGACTTTGTCATGCGATTAAAGATTTTGGATTATATGTACAAGCATATGTAAGTTGGAAAATATTTTGCAACGAGGCTATGCTCCAAACCGTGTGCTTTCACGCAAGCTACGATGTATTGCCCAGAGCGGTGGGCCACCACATCCCCCACACTTAAACCCAAATCCACATATGAAATAGAAATCTATACATGAGCCCGACTATCCCCCAAACTTAAACCCAAATCCACATATGAAACAGAAATCCATACATGAGCCCGACTCTAAGCGAACGGGGACCTGTACACACACACTACGCTAAGCGAGGCAAAACACGGACAGAGCGTGCAAAAAACATATAACAAAATGCGGAAGCAATAATCAGGATCAACATATAAATCCATCACTAGCATGTAACCATATATACATGGCCAACACGGCCCAAAAATACAACATGGATTCAAAATATGAGTCAAGATACAAATTCATATCATAATACATAGCCAAGAGTCCAAAGAAGTAAATATGTATGCAGACTCGACCTAAACAAGCTAGCACGACATGACGACACACTTTCCCGCCTAGCTCGAGCCAACCTACAACTAAAAGTGATAAAGGAGAGGGGTCAATCACAACTCGACTGAGTGAGGGGGCTAACATACACCCACACATGTATACGTATAGAGCATACCATAAATCAAAGGGAAGGTTATGAATCGGAGCTAGGGTTTTGCAGACCAAGATGTTTCCAAAGGCATATCATAATACACATAAATGAAGCCTAACCCAATTCATAATCCAACATAAACATAAACGTAAACAAATGCTCTGCGTGTACGAGCCTCCAACCTTACTCCATAACACATCATAAAAACCAAAATCATAAATACATATCCTCTGCACATCCTTGGTGTTTCTGGAATCAAACCCTCTCCACCTACTTAACTTATACACACGGGGTAGCTATCCCACATTGTGTCTTCCCCGATTATTCACCGAAGGCTCAAAGCACCACGCCTCATTAACCTTCAAGAGTCGCGCATAAGTACTTCAAATGGAAATCATGCACAGGCTTAACCCGATGGCCCTTGCCGTCCCGGGCATCCTTACCCACAATTCCTAGGGCCCAAAATACCTTATAAAATCATATACCTATGTTTCAAGGCTTATCTTGCAATACGATATCATATACATACATAAGGCGTTGAAAACTTAAGCTTACATATGGTCATACATATACCATTTCCATAAACTTGAAACGTATTTATAAGATTATAAACATAGCTTATAAACATGTAATACTGTATATAAGATATATAGTTGCGTGCGGGGTGAGAAATCATTACATAATAGGCCATAGGTCACTTATCTAAAAGAATGAATCTTAAACCTCACCTTATAGGAAAAGTGGTAGCAAGCGGAGACCAAAACGGGCAAACCGACACCTATGCCTCGGGCACAACATCGTCTGAAAGTGGTTTTGTGACAAACAAACACAATATCAAATAAAGGCCCGGCGATGCGTATGAATGTAACATACACATATGAGGTGCAAGAATGAATCACTTAAATTATTCATGATCATATCTTGTATATAATGTATCAAATCAATCCATAGACTTAATACGAGAGTCATAACATATAATTCAACAAGTTAACAACACATAGGAGTCATGATCGGGGTGGGAGAAAGAGCATACGAAATGAATAAATGAACAAAAACACAACACACACGCAGGAGTGGGGCTAACGCAAACTCCACAATCAGCCCAAACAATCATTAGCTAGGGCGGATTTCCTACTCTAGAGTAACAATCATTACCCCTAAATATAGGGGACCCTAACCCCCGTTACCAAGGTCAGGAAATGGGGACAGGGGTAATGGGCGTTACCCCTCTTACATGTAAAATCGGCTTAACGGGCGTTAGTGAGTTCCAGGGCTGAAAACTCGAAGTTCAGGCCCTGTTTTCCCCTTGCAACACATCTCAAATCATAGAAGCAATTTAGGCAACATATTAAGGCACGTAATGGTAGAAAAAACAAACACATTCATCCACAAAAACTTGTCCAAAAGTCAGCTACAAACGAGCACAAGTAGGGAGAAAGGAAAGGGTTCAAAACTTCATCATGTTCTTGCATTTCAAGCTTGGAGCATTAATGGCAACTTCAAAATAACTCAATTACCAACTAATACAAGATCATAAAAGCATTAATGAAGTTCTTGTGGTTATAAAACATGCCTCAAACCAAGAAATATCACAAGGAAATGCATATGATTCATATATGAACTCAAAACCCTTACTATTTACTACTATTCATCATCTCTTGCATAACATATGAATCTTTAGCATAAAATAAGAATCTCATGGATCAAAATGAGCATAAGAAGGAGAAGAACAAGAATCCGCTCTTACCTTTGAAGTTGGAGAAGAAAAATGGGATCAAATGAGCTCTTAGGTCCAAGAAATGGTGGGTTCTTCTTGTTTGCCTTCTTCTTGCTTCCTTTCTTGCTTTGGTACATTGTGAGGGAAATGAAGGAGAGATGGGATTATGTCTTGGTCAAAACATGGGCAAGAAACGAGTCAAAGGGAGCAAAAACGGGTAGGGTCAAAGATTTGGTCCGTTTGGATATAATTTTAGAACATCGGGGGTCCGAACGGCTTCAGAAAAAATATAAGGCTTGTTCCATTAGATCCGAATCGTCGAAACGAGTCGAACGCCGAAGTCGAAATTCGAATCCGAATTCCCAAGCTCATGATTTGCTAACAAGGACTCAAGAATGGCGTATTTGCAAATAGGCCCTAGTCTTAAGAAAAGTGCAATTGAGTCCACCAAAGTTCCAAACAAGTCCAAAACACATTAAAATCATACGATTACACCCTTATCTCATATATATCATATAATTTATGAATTTAGCATTCTAGAGACATAAATTCATATCATAAAAATTCATAAAATTCAAATTATATAAACACATAGTGCATATTCTTGGAATTTAAATCAAATAATTCATATCATTTCATATAATTACTTAAATAAGAAATAGATAACAAGAATATAATTCAAATAAAATATGAAAATAAATGCAACTATGGAAAATAAACTCACACGTGGCACAAACCTATACGTACGATCGGACGGGGGTGTCACATACGATCTACCTTAACATGTTATGACTTAGGAAGACACGGAGGAGGTTGGTATGTATATTACATTATAATTTATGTTTCCATATGATACATTATGAGGAGTAGGGTGGCTATGTGCTCGTGCTCGTCGAGCTTTTATACGTTATGTTTGATTATAAAATGGGATAGGATTTCAGGATATGATATGCTACATTTTGATTATAATATGTATACATATGTTTTAGAAAAATGGTTTTGGTGTGCAAAACCCCACTCCCGGTTCATAATCTTTTGTTTAATATGTGTTATGCTCGATATGTATTTAGTGTGTAGGTGTGCATTTGTCCCCTCACTCAGTCGGTGGACTGACCCTCTCCTTTCAACTTTTTAGTTTGTAGGTTTTTGTTCGAGCTAGGCGGAGAAGTGTGTCGGTCAAGTCTCTCTAGTCATCTAGATCGAGTTCGCACTTCATTTTGCATATGTTGGGATTTTTGTATATGATTTGAATACGTTGTACGAATTATGCATGAATGTATGAATTTTGTTATGATTGATATTCGGGATAGGCTTCTTGGGATAGTTAAACATGTTTACTTTTATGATTATTGTGATTTTCGGGATTAGGTATCTATGCTAGTTGAACCCGTCACCTATTGTTATATGTTTTGATTTTATATGCATGCTTCTGCCATTCTTGCTTTGTTTTTTTGAGTTGCGATTCGTTTAGCTCCACCTAACGTAGAGTGTGTGTAGGTCTTCCGTTCGCTTAGGCTTGAGCACATGGATGGACTTCCATTTCATATGTGTGTTTGGGTTTAGGTGGGGGATAAGGTGACCCACCGCTCCGGGTGCTACAATTTTTAACATCAAGTTATACTAATTCCAAATCATGCATGACAACTATTGCAAGTAAAACATGAATAGAATTCACTTCTCAACAGGTGAGAAAATATCATTAAAAACTGCATCTAATACGGCCTGATTGTAGCTCTTAAGTACTCATATCTCATACCTTGCTTCCTTTACTCTAAGAATTTTTTCTTTTTATATTAAATCTAATTACAACCAATGATCCTTTGTCTAGCTAGCAGTTTCACAAGTACCTAAGTATTTAATTTTCAAATAATGTGTGGTGTAACTTTCTTTTTTTTTTTTTTTTTTTTTTTCAAAGAGACACAGTTACCCAAGTACTTTACTAATTTATAATTTGCAGTCTGTTTAATGAAATATAGCAATATAATATTTATCCCGTAGACAATTATATATTGTTGCAATTGATTGGGAAAAAAAAAAGAAAGAAAGAAAGAGGCTCGTGTATTGGCTTATACCTAGTTATATAATACAATATATCATCAACTAATCTATATTATATAATATTAGAAGGGTATATTTGATTTAGAGGTAGGGCGAATTACATTTAGGTCCTCTGAGATTTGCCCTAATTACAAATCAGTCCCTCTTGTTTCAAAAATTACATATTAGTCCCTAAAAACACTGTTTCAATTGAGGTCTCTAGACGCCGTTAGGGTTCCGTTAATTTTGACAGGACTACATTGTTGATGTGATTTAGTTAAGGGGCCGTTTTGTAAGACAATTCATGGTTTAGGGACTTTTTTGTAATATTTTTCGAAAATTCAAATGTCAAAATTAACGGAAACCTAACGCCGTCTAGGGACCTCAATTGAAACAGTGTATTTAGGGACTAATATGTAATTTTTAAAATAAGAGGGACTGATTTGTAATTAGGATAAACTTCAGGGGACCTAAATGTAATTCGACCTTAAATGTATTTAATTTTGACTTAACCACAACAACCAAGATTGTCATGCTTCCTGCTGTCCATATTTGACTTACTTTGAAGCCCATAGTTTTTCAACCAAGATTGCCATGCTACCAGCTGTTTTTTAGCAAAGAAGAGCCAAGAGTATTGAGCATAAAGCCACACGTCCTAAAAAGTAACTGTGCAATAATACCTGTGAAAGGGATGAGATATAAACAATCTCGAATAATTAACAAATAACATACTTTGAGCCCATAATTTTTAAGTTTTTTTTTTTTCTAAGAAAATCAGTCAGCAAGATCTTAGGGATTTTAACGCGACTCCACCGTAGGAATTTTAATGCCAGCAAGAACCAATCCACAAGTCAAGCAACGATGGAATATTTAAGTGCCCTAGAAAGAAAATAGGCATGAACAACCTAGAACAATTATTAAAATAGAAGATCCCATAAATTAGAGTCCCATTAGAGGAAAAACCAGTCACAACTACGACAACCCGACTAGCAGCAAGGTCCCAAGTCACGACAACCGAGTCAACTACTAGATAAATTAAGCTTGAAGGTTATTTCTTATTTCTTTTTTTATTTTTTTGTTTTCTTAAAATAGAAATATTTTATTGGCTATTGACTTAACTCATATTAATTAGATAGGATAAATTTTTAATGCTCATAAATTTTGACAATAAAATTCTTACTTGACATTAAATAATAAATACTAAGTTTAAATTTATTGAATTAAAATCTTCTGATTTGTCGCAAAATTAATATTTCCATAAAATCTCTCGGTTATCATTAATAACTTTTGATATTTAATTTTGTATTTTCAAATTTCTATTTATATAAAATGAAATATCTTAATGCATGTGTAATCATAGTAAGTAAGTAACTAAATATGTAGTTAAATATTTGAAGTATGTCATTCATATTTCAACTTTCTTTAGCTAAATGATGGAAAAGTTGAGAGAGGAGGAGTTCAACTCTCATAAAACAAAAAAGGGAGTAATTTATTAGTGCCCTATTTGTACATGCTAATTGAGTATTAGAATTTTATTAAAATTTTTTGGCTTATCTATCTTATTTCATTTTACATTTTTCAAGATAGGTGAAATGTGCAATTTTTTCAATATTTATCATTTTTTCAATTTTTATTTTTCGTGTTATATTGGATTGGAGTTTTTCCATATCCGCATATTAAAGTTTCTAATATTTTTGTAACTTGAGTAATATTCATTTCTATGTTTTTTTTTTTATAATTTTGTAATAATCCTTATGTTTTTAACTTAATTTAAGTTCATTTTTCGGGTCATAGTCTTACCCTAATTTTCAGCCAAAATATATAGATAGACTAAAATACATTTAAACAAATTTCTATCTATTAAACTATAAAAATAAATCAAAATAATTTTTAATAAAACAAGATGTTCCCTTAATTTCTTCAAATATTTCCCAAACTATAAATTAAAACCAATTAGAAACTATATATTTTAATTTAATTGATATTGAGTTCAATTGAACTCTTGATTTATAAAAATACTATTTTTTAAATTAATTTTTTTTTTTAACTCACACATATTTAAGTGGGATTCAAATCGGGACCTTACCGTGAGCAATTAGTCTATTAATTACTTGGACCAACTCCTATTAACTATTTTTTAAATTAAAGTTATTCACGGCTATTAAAATTATATTCACCAAGTTAAAATAACTTGCTAAAGTTATGCATATATATTCGATTTATATAGGTATAATAATATTAATGAAAATTTTCAAATTATATAATAAAATATAAATTAAAGTACTAAATAAATTGAGTAAAATTATAAAATTGGGGTAAAGGATTAACCCAAAAAAAATTTACCCCTAATCATTTATGGTTGAATTAAATTCAGATGGCCAAACAGAGCTACCTGGCACGCTTCGTTATGGCCCATGGTCACATGCACGAGTTCGGTCAGTCAATATTTTTGGCCAACAGGAAAATCTGGTTAATTATTTTTAAATCACAAAATAATAAATAAATAATTTGGTGTGAGTAAAATGTGCCCATAATATTTTAGAATGTTACCAATATTAATATTGTTGATTTACTAGTAATTAATTCCACGATAACATGCCAACAAGATTGGTTCAAGTAGTAGATGGGTTATTTTTTAGGGTAATACCTCGAGTTTGAATTCCGCTTGAATGTGTATGAATTAAAAATAATTCCAAAATAATATGTGCTCCAAAATTAGATACCAATTATGTCAATTCTTGTCCCAAGACTTGAATTATTTTTATTAAATAAAAGGGTTAGTAATGAATTATTTTAATTTCTTAAATGCAGTATTTGTTAATGGTTTTATGATTTTTTACTTATTTATTGTGTAATAGTTAAATATTTGGGTTAATCTTTTTTTCACCTCAATTTTTGGAGTGTTTTTGCTCTTCAATATTCAACATTTAAAATTTTACACTTTAATGCTCAACCTTTGAATTTTGTTGCATTTGAGTGCCCAATTTCAGAACCAACCAATAAGAAAATAACACGTGTTATTTTCTTATTGGTCGGGCACACTTAAGTATAATAAAATTCGAAGATTTGGTACTAAAATACAAAATTTCAAAGGTTGGATATTAAAGTACAAAACACCCCAAAAATTGGGGTGAAAAAAAAAATTAACCCTAAATATTTTTAACTTTTCAAATGTCATAATTAGATTTCTAGAACATTTTTTGAATCTCTTACATGTATTTCTCTATGCAAATCTCCATTACTTAGGATAAGTATGAAATCTACCAATATGAGTTGACCAAGTGGTTTGAGGGTATTTTCTCGAAGGAAATGACCCGGGTTCGAATCCTCTGATAATTGGGATATGTGTGTTAATATATATATATATATATATATATATGAAATCGTTGTTTTGCCAAATCATTGAAAAGTTGAGAGAGAAAGAGTTAACTCTCCTAAATAGAAAAATGAGTAATTCCTTAGTGCTCTATTTGTGATCAGGAGAAAGAGGAGGGTGTTGTTGTGTACAAGAAAATCATTCATTTTTAACTAAACATTATGTATTCGAATCTTTACTTGGGTATAAAATATCTTTAAGGTTTTTAGTTAATTGTCCTATCCTATAAAGTGTTTATAATTCAACAATGGTACTAGTCATTGTAATCGACGTTGATGTCCTGTTCTAGAAAAAAGATAAATTAGTGCTCCATTTGTACATGCTAATTGAGTATTAAATTTTTATTGAAAAGTTTTCTATTATCAATCTTATTTCATTTGCAATATACATATATATTGATTTTTTTTTCCTTTTTTTTTTAAATTGTTTACGTAAGGTTATACTGGGATTTTAGAGTTTTCCCATATCGACCATTAAAATTTCTAATATGTCGACCAAAAAAAAAATTTAAAAGTTTCTAATATTTTTGTTGTTTGAGAAAAAAATCCATGGTTAATCCTTATTTTTATTATAATTTTATAATATTTATTTATTTTTAATTCAATTTAAATTTATCCTTCGAGTTATTTTCTTATTAATTTCCGATCAAAATTTATAAATAGATTAAAATACATTTAAATTAATTTTTATTTATTTAAATAGTGATATAAATCAAAACTATTTCTAATGTTTTGAATTAGAAAAAAATTTATTTAATTCCTTAAGTATTTCTCAAACTATAAAACGAATTAGTAGCTATTATTTTTTATTTTTTTTTTATTTTTTTTTTGTTTAAGTGAGATTGAATTCAATTGAACTCCTGGTTCATAAAAATACTAATTTTTAAATTAAAACTAATTCATAATTACCATAAAATATATTCACCAAGTTGAAATAACTTGCTAAAGTTATGTATATAATAATATTAGTGAAAACATCAAGCATTAATTGTGATGGTGCAGAAAGTAGAAAGCGATTAGAACACCAAACACTTTATGATTTGTATGAAACAGGGAAGACCATCATAGGCGTAGGTAGCCTCAGGAACTGGGTTTCCTTTGAGCGTGGGTTCTTCCAGTTAGGATAACACCAAGAATGCAATATGCAGAAGTGATGTGTCTGTGGTGAATATGGCTTGGAAAGAATGGGAGAAAGTGAAGGAGAATGCGCAGAACAAGGTATGCAGTAAGTTATGGAGAAGATGACTTGGGGGTGAATGCAATGTTCTCTCCTATTTATATGTTAGGGGTGAGGGTAGATTAGGTAATTGGACCATATGGTCCCAAACCTGTGTTGCCCTAACACGTGGTGGCCTGTGAGGGTGTGAGAATGACGTCTCTGAAAAGCAGGCGGCGTGTCAGGGACAAAGCGCGCACTGCCTCTGTGTCAGAGGTTGTTGGCGAGGGTCTCTTGTTGAGAAGGCACAAGGTTTGTCTTACAGGAGCGTGGACGCTCCAGAAGGGAGGAGGTCCCACACGAGCGTTGGTGGCGCTCGAAGGATGCACGAATGGGTCTCCCCCGATAGATGATCCTTGAGCGTCAGACCCACGAGCGTCAAATAGCGTGCGCCCTCATGTGGGGGCCTCCCTGGAGGAGTGGCCTTGAGGACCGATGTATGTGCGCCAGGTCTAACAACTCTACCCTTTACTGGGACAGTCGGCCGAGGCTCAGGGGCTTGTACAAGCCAACAAGAGAGGGGGCTGGATTGATCCATGAGCCCATCAATGCGAGTGTTCAATCTCTAAATCGGTTAATGACGACACGTGGACGGCTCTGATACGAGCGTGATTTTATGCCTCATCATTTTGCCCCCCAAATTCTGTAGTATCGCTTAAGCGTACAGTAGAATTTTTTAAGAAAAGCGAGCTTTGAATTTTCGAACATCCGAGGGTCAAACTTCCGTAAGGGAAGTGACCGCTTGGCTTCTGTAACGGGCATGTTCTGACATCGCATTAAATGAAGTCCTGTCCGCATTAAATGCTAAGTGGGAGCATGGGCGCGTGTGTTCCGGGAGACGTGAGGCGGTTACCAAAAGTGGGGGGATTTTCTAGGCGGAAAATGATTGCGTTTTGAATTTTTCTGACCTAAATGATGTAAATCCCCTCCTTATAAATAGGGTTTTGTACAGCCCTTGCACCTCTTTCACGCATTCTACTCTCTTCAAGCAACCAAAAAGCAAGAACCCTCTGCAAATTTTACGGATTCCAGTGAGTTCTCCTTCAATCTTTTAGGTAAAACTCCATAAACCTTGATATTCTTGTACTAACTTTAGATTTAGGTTGTGTGCGGGTGATCTTTCTAAGTGAGGATTTTTCTGCCATTGAATCCCTTCCAGAAGCTTCCTTCTCCACTGGACCTTCTGAGAAAAACTTCAATTTCAAGAACCAAAAATCCCAGATATGGCGGATAACAATGCAGAAGCCTTCGTGAGGGAAATAGATGAGATGTCAGTGGGGAGCTCTTCCCCTCATGGTGGTGTGCCTATGGCGGTTCCCATGGCCAGAACCTCTCCAGGCGAAGAGATTCCAACCGCCATTCCAGTGACGAGGGCTCCGGTTGAAGCTGGGGATGAAGAAGTTGGCACCGCAGTTCAAGGGATGAACGAGCGTGCTCCTGGAGGGATAGATGATCTTTTTGAAGAGATGGGTAACGTCATGGAGATGCAGAGACAAGGGGAGAGGGTGTTCCCCGTGCTTAATAGCGCCGTAAGGCCTCAAGATCATAGGATCACGGTAGCAATTGCTGCTCCCGAGGGCGGTGCAGGGCCTTCCGGGCATCAAGTTGAGGATGAGCCTCCCAGAAAACGCCAAAGAAAGGGCAAAGAGCCTGCTACGCGAGTGAGGCAAAACAATCCACACCAAACCGATAGGTCTCCGGATGAGATTGAGAGCATCCTGACGCTCGACGATCTGGAAGAGTTGAGGGTAAAAGCATATTGGGATGAAGCGGTGTTTCCCATGCGCCTTCTCGAGGAGGGAGAGAGAGCAAACCTACCACCCGGTCTACTGGGATACGGTCCTGGCCGGGGGCCTGAGGTTTCCAATCCCGTCCACCGTCGCCACCATCTTCCATCACCTTAGACTCTGTCCTTCCTAGATCCTACCGAACGGCATTGCTCTAATAAATACCTTCGTGATAATGATGAGGGCCCTAGGCTATGAACCCTCTGTTAACAATTTTGAAAGTTTGATTCAAGTGTCCCGCTCAACGTGCTCGTCCCCCACAGATGGGTTCTATTACGTCCAGGCCAAACCTGGCTTTAAAATTATAGATTCTCCCTCCACCTCGTACGACGAGCATTGGAAGGAGAAGTACTTCTTCGTAGGAGCTCCTGGGGGAATTTTCAGAGTCCACCGAGGGTGGCTTATACATGGCGAGGGGCCACTGATTAAAGAATGGACCAAGAACAAGGTCTTCGAGGATTGGGAAAAAGGGTTGGCCCTTGCCATGAAGAATGAGAAAAAGTGGATCCAAGCTGAGGTGCTGATGAAGAATGAGGGAGTCTTAATCCCCTATGGCCTCTCATGTCCTCCAAGCATGATACTCAACCCTCCGGCGGAAATCTTGGCCCTCGACGATTAGATTCTAGGAACTAACTGCTCTAACCTTTAGGATAGCATCGCTAACTTTGTTTGGCTTGTTATGCTTTTGTAGTTATCATCCAAATAGCCATTTTTTACGCTCGTATTTTCCGTTCGCAGATATCCAAATACTAACAATAGGGATGAATGCCGAAAGTGTTGCTAGAATGATGCAAGCCCAGAGGCCGGGCGCTAACCCTCAACAACAACAGCAGCAGCAGGCCCAACCCTCGAGAGGGAGAAGAATCCGCCGGAGAACAGGGCGAGGTAATGGGGGTAGGGGCACCGGAGATGAAGTTCCAGTTGTCGGCCCCATAGAAGACCTGACCCTGGATGGCGCTCGGGAGGTTACTCCACCCCCAGCTGCTCCCGAGGGTCCGATCGCGCTCAGCTCCAGCAACTCCCGTAATTGCTCCGGGGAGTTAGTCCGCTTTCACGCAGTGAGGGCCGACCGTGCAGGGAAGAAAAAGAGGTTGACTGACTCTATCTCTATTTCTGGGAAAGGGAAGGAGGTGGTCGTGGGCCACCGTGGCTAGGGCAGCGAGACTTCCTTATCTGAGGATGAAGATTTCTGGAAAATAGGCTGCCGGGACGACGCTCGGTACAAATACCAACGGAAGGATGGCCCTGTTCTGCTAACGAAGAGCGCGCCCTCTGTGAACTTAGTTTCTGATATCATCGGAAGACTCCAATTCTCCGGCGACCATGACAAGATAAACGAGCACGACGCCGCTCGGGTCGCGGATGATGCATGCCATGCGCTTTTGACGGTAAGCCTTTAGCTCATTTTGTTAAGTTCTGACTCTTTCTATCTTAATTCCAATTGTGACCTTTCGCTTCTGGGTTTTCAGGAGGTCATTCCGAGGCTGAAAATTTTACAAGGGCGAGCGCAGGCCTATTCTGAGCATAAGGCCAAATACAAGAAGTTGTTGCGCTTCTCTGACCCCGGCCAGTTGCAGGAGGATTACAATTTCGTCCGCGCTGAGCTAACGGCCGCTAATCTTGATAACGACAAGTTGAAGGAGGATTTGAAGAGGTCCGATGATGCATATCTAGTCCTCGATGATCGCCACAAGAAGCTTAAAGAGGAGCGCGATCAATTGAGGGTCCAGAATGGGGAGCTGGGGCAGCAGTTGGCTGAGAGCACATGCCAGAATGAGGCAGCCCAGAAGACGCTCGCTGAGTTACAACAGAAACTGGCCGGTTTGGAGACGAGGGTGGCCTGGGATGCGGTGATGAAATTTGTGCACTCAAAGGCCTTTGTGTTCGCGGCCAACCTCCATTGCTTCGACAATGCTCGGCGCTTCTTCTACAAGGCGATTGGGCAAATGGTGAAGTTGGGACTGGCCCCGGAGAGCGCTCGAACCGATGAACGCCTGCGCATGGACTTAGACGATAATTGCGAGCCTATGATCCGCGACGAGGATCCCTCGGAAAACTTGGCTAAACCGGAGTATCAGGAACTCGTGACGATGCTCCAGGAAAAGTTCATAGCTGCAAACCCCCTAGAGCCCGAGCCCCTTTTGATAGAGGACGAGGGTGTCACTCTAGATGCTCAGGATGGCGAGGACCCAGGCGATGCAGAGACTTCCAATGCCAACGTGCTGGCCCCAGATCCCATCTCCACTGCTCCTCCTGAACCCGAGAGCCAAGTTTAATGAGGCCTCGCGATCGCTACTTTAAGATTCCTTCTGTCTATTTTCATTCCTGTTTTTAAGAAGATTTGACTGTTGTGGTTGATCCCCATATTCTCCATGATGTATTCGAATTTTTCTTCCTTTGGCTTGAATGTCTCTATCAATAATGTTTGATTCTCGCCCCTTATGATCACTGAGTATTGTTTTCTCTTCATGATTGACGATTCTATGCATGTTTCCTTTGATGCTTGAATATCTGCGGTAGGAGTATATGCGCGCGAGGGTGTTTCTCTGGAGGCTACCCTAGCGCCTATCGTCATGCATTCTAAGTGTAGAATTTGGAAACGTCCTACCACTTGAGAAAGGAAAGTATGGGCTCGAGGGTATTCCTTAAAAGGGTACCCTGACCACATTCATAATGAGGCTCGGATTTGAACTTAGAAACCCCCTGAGGATTTAACTAAGTATTGGCCTTAAACATGTAACACACACTTCTAATTTAAGTGCTCCAGCAATTTGAGTGAACCTAGAAGCTCATTGTAGGATTTGCTAAGTATGGAATTAAAGCGAGCGTAGTTGTAATGTTAGCTTAATCCTTAGGTATCCGTGAAAGGATTAGCCCAGGGTCTGCTATTTACGAGCGTACTCTTACCCAAAAAGGTAATCAAAGAAGGTGAGGGTCATTGGGGGTTTACGAGTGTTAGGAATAGTGCCCTAGAAAGCCGATTGTATATCCGCTTTGTGCTTTTCCTTATTGTAATCACAGACAATCTTTGAATGAAATAACGAATTGAGGCAACACTTCTTTATATGCTCTTGTTTGGTATGCATTTACTTTAGCTGTGGATGTATGAGAACTCCCCTAATCCTGATGACTTTAGGACTCTACCATTTAGGTGAAATGGTTCATGAAACGAGCCCTATATCACATAAGTTATCATTAGTAAAATGCTCCAAGCCGATGAGTCCTACAGACAGTGGGAGTGTCAACCTGACTCCTCTAAAGCTTGCTTGTGGGATCACGCCCTTAAGAAGGACCACCTTGTTTCATGGAGGTGCAAAGTGTATAGTTGATACGTGCGTGATACATGAGGGTGCTTACTTTAATAAGTAAGTTCACTGAGGTGCCCCGTGTGAGAACATTCCTAAATGGGAAAGGAAGTTTCTATTTCAGGAAATGGAAACTTCCAGATTAGGAAATATCTCACAAGTCATTGATGTGATTAATTGATCCTTAAGACTTGAGGTTCCTTGTCACTTTATGAGTTAACTCTGTAGTCTTAAGTATAAGCTTTAAAGGGTGTCGCCTTAGACAACTGATTCAAGGCTTATGCTGGGGCTGCACAAGTGATTCATGAAAGAGAATGAGAATCAAGAAAGGACCTACACTTGCATTTGCAAGGTGATTTCTTATTGTGTAAGTCATTCATATGCCATATGGAGTCCTTGGCCAAGGCAGTAGATCAAGACATCAAGAAAAGGGTTTCTTGGATTGAGATCAAATGGATATGAAATGCACTTAGCTTTAAGACCGGATTATTAGGGTTCTGATTATTCCCGTGCCCTAGATCTTGGTTGAGAGATAGTAAGTAGGAGGATTGTATCTCACATGAACCAATGACTTAAAGGTTCTGTCGAATCCGAACATTCCAATTCAGCTAGGGGTTAAACACCTGTTGCTAGACTATGGTCGTTTAATCTGTGGACTGATTAATTAATTAGTGAATTAATTAATTAGGGTCACTGCTAATTGAATTGAGAACCTAGAGGGTCACACACAACAACTTAGTTACATGAGTTGAGGTTTTAAAATGATTAAACGAGTTAATCAGGCCAAGAGGGTTCCACACGTGTGAACCACACGTGTGGCTCACGTAAGTGACACGTGTCCTTGTGACACGTGTCTCACACGTGTGTAAATATATGTGTATATTTATTTATGGGTTAAATAATTAATGTGATTAATTATTTATGTGTTAAATAATTAATGTGATTAATTATTTAATTTAATAGACTTTGGTTTAATTTTGAATTAAAAAGAAAGTCTTATTTTGGAGAAAAATAATCTAGTTAATTAATTATGAATTAATTAATTAGATAAAATAAGTGATTTATTTTAAATAAATAAAGTATAAAATTATCCAAAAATAGTTTGGATATTTTTAGCTCTCTTGAAAGTTGATTTGAATTTGAATTCAAAGTCAAAGTCAAAATTACTTGATGATCAAGTAATAGGAGAGAGAGACCAAAACCCTAGCCCATAAGGACTAGAATTTTCGGTCCTCCCTTCGTTATAAATAGGGGAGCTCGAGCTCCCCTTAGAGCTAATTGGCAATTCTTTTGGTTCATGTGTTGAACACCATCCTTTCTCCAAGATAAACAAAACCCTAGGTTAAGCCTAAACACTAACTAGAGAAGTAGCATCCTTACTAGTTAGATTGTAGTCAAGTTGGTGGACTATCTCTAGAGAGCTTCAAGTTAGAAGTTTGAAGATTCGAGCTTTACCAAGGAGAGGGGATCAAGCCACGAGAAGAGCGTTCTTAGGTGGCTTGAAACGCTTCAAGAAAGTTAATTAAGAAAGTAAGTTTTTATTCCCTACGAATTTGGTTACACGATTACGAGTCCAAGATCTTTTTGTTGGGAATTTTTTTTAAATTCCGCTGTTTTCTGATTCTTGTTTTCCAACACGTTCTCAGAAGAGGATCCTTCGACGGTTCCGGGTGGCCCGTCCCCCGTGCGCTGGGCCTCATTGGGCCTCATTGGGGGTCTTCTTCTTGTTCTTCTTTTTGTACAACTTGGCCCTTTTACGTTCGGGGCCATCCTCGTCTAACTTGGGGAAGTCAACTGATTTTTTGGTGGATCCTGCCTGAATGGTTTGTTTCGGCTTGTGGCTTCGAAGGGAGAGGACGTAGCATTCCCAAGCTTCTGTGACATTGCACAGAACCTCGCCTATGCCCTCGGGAGTGGGGAATTTGACTTTCTGGTGATAAGTGGAGATTACTGCTTTGAAGTCCACGAGGGCCGGGCGACCAATGATGATGTTGTAGGGGAGGTCCACTTCGACGACTTTGTAAAGGACGCTCAAAGTTTTTCGTTGTGGGGCGCGACCAAAAGAGGTGGCCAAGCGAATCTGTCCGCGAGGGACAATCTCGGAACCCCCAAAACCGACGAGGGCTGTTCTCAAGGGTTCGAGCGGAATATTTGTTATGTTCATTTTTTGAAACGTTGAGTAAGGGAGAACGTTCACAGAGCTTCCACTATCAATTAAGACCCTCTTTACAACGTGGTTATGAACATCTAAATTAACCACCATGGGACAGTCAGAGGTTTCACCAATCCCATGGGGTGTTACAATGTGTTCCAAGTCTTTCTCTGTGAACCCTATAGTGTCGTTCTCTTTCGAGTGTGGAGAGCTGTCAACGGAGAGCACAGGCTTGGGCAGGGATGATCTCTGGTCATAACTGCGAAAGTGGCGGCACCCGGAAGCATTAGAATCACCCCCCGAAGGTCCTCCGGCGATCATATGAATGACCACAAAGGGCTGATTCTCCGTATCCGCAGCTTTTCCCTTGCCACGGTCGCTCGTTTGGGTGTGATGGTGGCGGGGACTTCGTGAGCGCGAGCGGCATCTCCCTCTAGTACGCGCTCGTTCAGTGCAATGCTCATTATACCTCTCCAGCACCTTCACAAACTCCTTGAGGTGCCCCCCGACGATAAGCGTCTGGATCTCGCTCTCAAGCTGGCGGCACTCGTTGGTATCATGCCCCTTCTCCTTATGAAAAGCGCAATACTTTCCTGAGCGTTTTTGAGCTTCAGTCTCCCTCAACTTCGGTGGTCTCTTGAAGAGTTTCTTATCCGCCATGGAATATACTTCGGTAATTGGACGGTTGAGGGGTATCCGCTCGAGCTTACGTGGAGGCGAAGGATTACGACGAGCGAGGATAGGGCTGCGGCGGCGACCCCTGTTAGAATCTCCTCTGTCCTCGGGGGCTTTGCTGGGGCGAGGGGCATTCGCCATTTTCTGATCCTCGCGATGTACATATCCTCGAGGGTGAAGAAAGAGTCAGCTATATCCCTGATCTCCATCAACAAACATGGCTTTTTCTTGGCCACTTCCTCCACAAACTCTTTGCTGACATAGTGCTTCATGTTGATTGCTCCGAAAAGTACGTGCCTCAAGAAATCCATCGAGGGCTTCTCCACCAGCAGGATCTCCTTGTTAAACCTTCCCATGAAGGACCTGAACGTCTCGTTCGGCCCCTGGACTAAGCTGTAGAGAGCTGTCGCGGCTGGGGCTGGTGCCTTCAAGGAGTTGAAGTGGCTTATGAAGGCGTCTGTCAGATCGGTATACCCTCGGATTGAGCGCGGAGGGAGCTTCTTATACCAATCCTGAGCCATTCCAACGAGGGAAGTGACAAATACTTTGGCCCAATAGTTGCTGGGATGATCGTACAAATGCATCAGGTGCATAAAGTGATCCAGATTCTCGGCCGGATCAGTTGTTCCATCATACCTGTTGACGGACGTGGGGATTTTGCCCTTCCCCGCACGGGTCATCAGTACCTCGTCGATGAGGGGGGAATCGCCTGTCACGATCCTATAATCCCTCTCTTCGGGATCGTACTCCTCATAGTCTGATTCTCTCCGGTGGTGGGAAATCTGGTTGCGTGGACGGCGAGCGTCTCTGGCCTAGGATCTCTCGCCCCCGCCATGGGGGGCTTGAGTCCGCGCTCGAGAGAGCTGCTCCACCACATTCTGGAGCCCCTTAATCTGATCCTGCATTGCGGCTAGTTGAGGGTCGCCGGCATTTCTACGGCTTGCCCTCTCCGTGGCCCTCGATTGGACCTCTTCGTTATCTTCAGCCCTCTCATTTGGAGGGGCCCTTTCCTCTCCAGCGGGTTGCTGCCCTTGCTGGGCCCTCGATGGGCTTCCTTTTCTTGAACAGGTGGCGGCGGAGGCGGTTGAGCCCTCAACATATTTTGTGCCCTTGTCAAGGGATGAACTGGGAGTCCTCCGATGGGTGGAGCTGCTCGAGCGCCTGCCGAGGAGGGGAAATACACAGCGGTGAAGTGTTCCCAATCATTCTGGACCGCCTGCTCCTCGCACTGCGCGTAAAGCGCCTGAAGTTGTTGGGCGGTGATCTGGGGCATCTCCACCCCCTGTATCTCCCTCGGCAATGTCGTGGGGAGATGCAATGTCCCCACCTGGTAGGGTGGAGCCATGGGCAGCATTCCGGGCATCATTCCAGATTGTATGTAAGCATACCCTGGCGGTGGCATGGCCATGGGATACACGCCGGGATGGGAGGCTGGAGCATTGTGAACGAGAGTTGGCGGAGGAGGAATAGAGCCAGAGCCTCTTGCCTCGTTTCGCCCAGGGGGAAGAGTGGCAGCATCTTCTGTGTTTCCGTCAATAGGTGGGGGTGTACCTCTAGCGGGGGCGTTGTTCCTTGCATTCTCCTCATTGACAGGAGAAAGAAAAACACCCATGTTCTCTACCGCCCCAGATCTTGTTGCTGTTACCATGTTTGAAGTAAGAGGTGTTATATCTCAACTAGCTTAAAGAAGAAACAGATGAAGATGAAGCTGAAGATGGCGATGGCGATGGTTTCCCATAGACGGCGCAAAAAATGATGGTGCAGAAAGTAGTAAGCGATTGGAACACCAAACACTTTATGATTTGTATGAAATAGAGGAGACCATCATAGGCGTAGGTAGCCTCAGGAACTGGGTTTCCTTTGAGCGTGGGTTCTTCTAGCTAGGATAACACCAAGAATGCAATATGCAGAAGTGATGAGTCTGTGGTGAATATGGCTTGGAAAGAATGGGAGAAAGTGAAGGAGAATGCACAGAACAAGGTATGCAGTAAGTTATGGAGAAGATGACTTGGGGGTGAATGCAATGTTCTCTCCTATTTATATGTTAGGGGTGAGGGTAGATTAGGTAATTGGACCATGTGGTCCCAAACCTGTGTTGCCCTAACACGTGGTGGCCTGTGAGGGTGTGAGAATGACGTCTCTGAAAAGCAGGCGGCGTGTCAGGGACAAAGCGCGCACTGCCTCTGTGTCAGAGGTTGTTGGCGAGGGTCTCTTGTTGAGAAGGCACAAGGTTTGTCTTACAGGAGCGTGGACGCTCCAGAAGGGAGGAGATCCCACACGAGCGTTGGTGGCGCTCGAAGGATGCACGAATGGGTCTCCCCCGATAGATGATCCTTGAGCGTCAGACCCACGAGCGTCAAATAGCGGGTGCCCTCGTGTGGGGGCCTCCCTGGAGGAGTGGCCTTCAGGACCGAGGTGTGTGCGTCAGGTCTGACAACCCTACCCTTTACTGGGACACTCGGCCGAGGCTCAGGGGCTTGTACAAGCCAACAAGAGAGGGAGTTGGATTGATCCACGAGCCCATCAATGCGAGCGTTCAATCTCTAAATCGGTTAATGACGACACGTGGACGGCTCTGATACGAGCGTGATTTTATGCCTCATCAAATTGTAAAATATAAATTAAAATATTAAATAAGTTGAGTGTAATTACAAAATCAAAATAGATTAATAATCCATAATGAGGGAAAAAAAAAATAAAAAATAAAAAATAAAATGATCAATCTATCAAAATTAAATCAACTAAAATAAAAGATAATTTATAAATAAATATTAATTCCTTCCAGCGAAGCATAATTCATGATTTTTTTATTTTTTTATTTTTTGTTGAATATCTAATTTTATGGCATATGATGAGGCCTGAAAATCACTCTCGAATCAGAGCCGTCCACGTGGCAACACACCGCTGACTAATGCCCTGACGCTCGCCTTGGTGGGCTCATGGGCCTTCACGCCGCTCAATTGTCAGCTAACGTCATCCGTCAGTCAGCGGATGACCATTCGGACCAAGGGCCCAAACCAACGGGCTGGGCGCTCGGATAGAGGCCCTCAAGGTTTTCCTTCACAGGGAAGCACCCACATGAGGGCCCCACTAGTACGCTCGGTATTTCGACGCTCAAGGGTCATATATCGCGAGGAGGCCATCTATGCGTTCTTCGAGCGTCACCAACGTTCGGGCATGTCCATGCCCCGTTTCGTTGGATCCGATCCTCGGCAGAAAGAATCTTAGGCCCATCCCCCGCGTAACCCTCGCCAACAACCTCTGACACAAAAGTACTGTGCACCGTGCACCTGACACGCCGTCACCCTTTTCAGGGATGTCATTCTCACTCCACCAAAGTCTGACGCGTGTTAGGGCAACATAGGTTTGGGACCACATGGTCAATTTACCCATCTACCCCCATCCCTAACATATAAATAGGAGAGAAGCCATGCATTCTCTCCCAAGTGATCATCTGCATAAAAACCATACACACTGTTCTGGGCATTTTCCACTGAACTTCTCAAGCTTTTCACTCACCACAGTAACTCTACCTTAGTAGCTTGCACTCTTGGTGTTATCCTAGCTGGAAGAACCCACGCTCAAAAGGAAACCCAGATCCTGAGGCCCCCTTGCCTATGATGGTCTTTCCCTTTTTATACAAATTCTAAAGTGTTGTTGCATTAAGAAACCCAGATTTCTTGCACCATCATTTTTGGCGCCGTCTGTGGGAAACCATCACCACCATCTTTGGTATAGCCAGTTTCTTCCGCTGAAAGCTAGTTGAAAAGTAACACCCAAGTCTTGAATCATGGTTACTGCCACAAGATCTGGAACTTTAGGGAACAGGGGAGGTCTTCCTCCCACCAACGGAGAAAACGCTGAGAACCCTGTTCTCGCCGGAGGGGCACCGCCCCTTGCGGCCGAAAACGTTGATACCACTGTACCCCTCCCAACTGGGAATGAAGCAGGAGGATCAGGTTCCAATCCTCCCCCCCCAACTTTCGCCTCAAACGTCCCTGCCTCCCATTTTGGCGTATATCCTATGGCCATGCCGCCGCCAGGATACACGCTCACACAGCCCGGAGTAATGCCTGGAACAACGCCGGGAATGATACCTTTGGTCCCTCCATATCAAGTGGGGACACTGAACCTCCCTCTAGCAGTGCCAAGGGAAATACAGGGGGTGGAGATGCCCCAACTCACTACGCAACAACTTCAGGCGTTGTACGCGCAATGCGAGAGCCAAGCTGTACAGAATGCCTGGGAGCACTTCACCATGGCTTATTTCCCTTCATACGCGGGCGCTCGGATAGCCCCACCCTTGGGCGGGCTCCCTGCACATCCTTTGACAATGGCCCAAAATGCTCTACGGGCCCAACAACCTCCCCCACCTGCTCCGAATCAAGAAAATGAAGCCCCACCGAGGGTCCAGCAAGAACGACCCGTTGACGGAGATGACAGGGCTCCTCGAGATGAGGCGGCCGGAAACGATGAAGAGGTCCAGTCAAGGGCCACAAGGAGGGCAAACCGCAGAAATGTCGGTGACCCTCAGCTAGCAGCTGTACAAGACCAAATTCGAGGGCTCCAAAACGTGGTAGAGCAGCTCTCTCGAGCGCGGTCTCACGCCCCCCGTGAGGGGGACGAGAGGTCCAAGGCCAGAGACGCTCGGCGACCACGCAGCCCCATTTCCCACCGAAGAAGAGAGGCTAGCTATGAAGACCCCGACGAGCGGGACTACAGGATCATGGCGGGTGATTCCCCTCTCGTTGAGGAAGTCCTAATGACCCGCGCAGGGAAGGGTAAAATCCCCTCATCAGTCAACAGATACGATGGAACTACGGATCCATCCGAGCATCTGGACCATTTCGTGCACCTGATGCACCTCTATGACCATCCAGACAACTACTGGGCCAAGGTGTTTGTCACTTCCCTCACAGGAATGGCCCAAGAATGGTACAAAAAGCTCCCCCCACGTTCAATCCGAGGGTACTATGACCTAGCAGATGCTTTTGTCAGCCACTTCAATTCGCTGAAAGCACCGGCCCCGGCTGCGACCGCTCTTTACAGCCTGGTCCAAGGGCCGAGCGAGACTCTCCGATCCTTCATGGGGAGGTTCAACAAAGAGATTCTGCTAGTAGAAAAGCCCTCGATGGACTTTTTGAGGCACGTGCTGTTCGGGGCCATCAACATGAAGCATTACGTCAGCAAAGAGTTTGTGGAGGAAGTGGCCAAGAAAAAGCCGCGCTCGTTGATGGAAATTCGGGAGATTGCAGACTCTTTCTTTACCCTCGAGGATATGTATATAGCGAGGGAGCGGAAGATGGCAAATGCCCCTCGCCCCACCAGAAACCCCGAGGACAAAGTGGAGCCCCACAGGATTCACCGCCGCAGCCCGATCCCCGCTCGTCGCCATTCCTCTCCCCCGCGGAGGCTCGAGCGTGTCCCCCTCAATCGCCCCATTGCCGAAGTATATTCTCTGGCGGACCAGAAGCTGTTTAAAAGGCCGCCCAAGCTGAGGGAGACCGAGGCACAGAAGCGCTCGGGAAAATACTGCGCTTTCCACAAGCAGAAGGGGCATGACACTAATGAATGCCGCCACCTGGAGAAGGAAATCCAGCGGCTGATTGCTGGGGGGCACCTCAAAGAGTTTGTGAAGGTGCTAGAAGGGTACGATGAACATTGCGCAGGACGGGCGCTCGAAAGAAGGAGAAGCCGTTCACGCTCCCGAAGCCCTCGTCGCCAGCGCCCTGAGACCAGCGAGCGCAATAAAGGGAAGGGGGTGGATATGGACAACCAGCCCTTTGCGGTCATTCACATGATCGCAGGTGGACCCTCGGGAGGTGACTCCAATGCCTCCCGCCGCCGCCATGTACGGAGCTATAACCAAAGGCCGACACTCCCTCGCTCAGTGCTCTCCGTGGACAGCTCATCGCGCTCAAAGGAGGATGATGTTATAGGGTTTACCGAAAAAGATCTTGAACACATTGTAACACCCCATGGGATAGGAAAAACCTCTGACTGTCCCATGGTGGTTAGTTTAGACGTTCATAACCACACTGTAAAGAGGGTTTTATTTGATAGTGGAAGCTCTGTGAACGTTCTCCCGTACTCAACGTTTCAACAAATGAATATAACAAACATCCCCCTCGAACCTCTCAGAACTGCCCTCGTAGGGTTTGGAGGTTCCGAGATCGTCCCTCGTGGACAGATTCGCTTGGCCACCTCTTTTGGTCGCGCCCCACAGCGAAAAACTTTGAGCGTTCTCTACACCATCGTCGAGGTGGATCTGCCTTACAACATCATCATTGGGCGTCCAGCCCTCGTGGATTTCAAGGCTGTAATTTCCACCTATCATCAAAAAGTCAAGTTCCCAACCCCCGAGGGTACCGGCGAAATTCTATGTAACGTCAAGGAAGCTTGGGAATGTTACATACTTTCACTTCGCAGCCACAAACCCAAACAGTCCATCCAGCCTGGGTCTACTAAGAAGTCCGTTGATTTC
The DNA here is from genome assembly GCA_037501455.1 of Lantana camara. Lineage (NCBI taxonomy): Eukaryota > Viridiplantae > Streptophyta > Magnoliopsida > Lamiales > Verbenaceae > Lantana > Lantana camara. Next base: position 20,424,906 of record CM074862.1, read on the forward strand.
CCAGAGTTAAACGAAGATGGCCCCGAGCGTAAAAGAGCCAAGCTATACCGGAAGAAGAATAAAAAGAGGACCACTGGGGATGTTCAGTGCTCAGAGAGTGGGCCACCAGGGGCCGTCGAAGGTTCTTCCTCAGAAAACGAGGGGGATGAGCCCAAGAATACGCTCACTGGAAAGAAACGAGCGTTAGAAGCACCGAGGCCGGAGGTTCGGATTGAACCCACAGAAGAGTTTTTGACCGTCGAATTGGAGCCTAGGAATCCGGATAAAACAACCCAGATTGGCTCGAGCCTGGATGGACCCTCGCAAGTTTTGATGATCGACTTCCTAAGGGAGAATATAGACGTTTTTGCGTGGAAAGCTTCTGATCTCACAGGGATAGATCCGAGCGTCATTGTTCACAGACTGAACGTGGATCCAACCTTCAAGCCCATCAAACAGAAGAAGAGAGACGTTCATGGCTTTAGGAAACGGGTTATCGAAGAAGAGGTTGGTAAGTTGCTTGATGCTCAGTACATCGAGGAGATTTTGTACCCAGAGTGGCTTTGCAATGTGGTGCTCGTTCCAAAGAGCGCTAATAAGTGGCGTATGTGCAACGACTTCACTGATCTCAACAAAGCGTGCCCCAAAGACCATTACCCCCTACCGAGGATCGATCAGTTGGTAGATTCTACGGCCGGGTGTGAACTCATGAGCATGATGGACGCCTTTCAGGGATATTATCAAATCTTTATGGCGCCCGAGGATCGCCCCAAAACTGCGTTTATTGTGCACTTGGGTGTCTACTGTTTCAAAGTCATGCCCTTCGGGCTCAAAAATGCGGGAGCAACCTATCAACGCCTTGTCAATAAAATGTTCGAGCACGAAATTGGAAAATCTATGGAGGTATACGTGGATGACATGATAGTCAAAAGTGAGCGCCAACACTCCCATCTGGAGGATCTCAGGCAGACTTTCGATATTCTTCGTCGCTACGGAATGAAGTTGAATCCATCAAAATGCACCTTTGGCGTTCGAGGAGGTAAATTCTTGGGATACATGGTTAGTCAACGTGGCATAGAGGCAAACCCCGAGAAGATTAGAGCCATCCTGGACATACCCTCCCCTCGTAATCTGAGAGAGGTCCAGGTGCTCGTGGGAAAGATCATTTCACTAAATAGGTTCATCTCCCGCTCAGCGGACCGGAACTTGCCCTTCTTTAAAATTTTGCGCAACGCTCGAAATTTCTCCTGGAACGAGGATTGCGAAAAGGCCCTACAGAGCATGAAACAGTACTTGACGAGCGCGCCATTGCTGACCAAACCGGTCCCGGGGGAAAACCTGTTTATCTATCTATCAGTTTCTTTAGAAGCCACGAGCGCTGTCCTCGTAGCAATCCGCGAGCGTAAGCATATGCCGGTGTATTACCTGAGCAAGACTCTACAGGGAGCCGAGAAAAGATACATGGAAATTGAGAAATTTGCCTTTGCGCTCGTTAATGCATCCCGAAGGCTGAGGCCATACTTTCAGGCTCACTCCATCACAGTGCTCACAGATCAACCACTCAGACAAGTTTTATCTAAGCCGGATGTTTCGGGAAGATTAATTAAATGGGCGATTGAGCTTAGTCAGTTTGATATCTCCTTCGAGCCCCGTACGGCCATACAGGCTCAGGCAGTAGCCGATTTGTTGGTCGAACGTTTCAATTTGGAAACTGAGCCGCAGGCGGACGATGGCTTATGGCTTTTGCATACTGATGGCTCCTCGACCTCACAAGGGGGGGGAGCCGGGGTAACCCTCAGGGATCCCCTTGGGGCGGAAGTCGACTACGCAATCAAGCTGGCGTTTCAAGTCACCAACAACGAAGCTGAGTATGAGGCTCTCATCCAAGGGCTCAGGATTGCGCTCCAAAATGGGGCCACTCGTGTCACAGCATACGTTGATTCGCAGTTGATCGCGAGTCAAATTGACGGTAGTTATGAGGCTCGAGAAGCCACCATGGCACAATACTTATCGAGCGCCAAGGAAGAGATAGCCAAGTTCAAGGAATTCCATCTTTTGCAAATTCCGAGGGCCGAAAACGAACATGCTGACGCTCTATCGAAGTTTGCGTCTGCCTTGGATGGCGGTAGTGAACGCGCTGTTACATTTCTGAGAACGGAGGAGCCACTGATAAGCAGAGGCGAACCTTCGAAAGAAGTACACGTGATCGACCCATCCGAGCCTTGTTGGCTTGATGAAATTGTCAGATTCCTCCAGGACGGAACTTGCCCGAGCGACAAAGTTGAGGCTCGGAAGATCAGATGTAAAGCCCCTCGTTTCTCCTTAGATGCCGAGGGTCGGTTATTCAAGCGATCCTTCCTAGGACCACCGTTGAGATGTTTGAGACCCTCGCAGGCTAAAGAAGTTTTAGAACATGTACATAATGGGAGTTGCGGGAACCACTCAGGCGGACGAATCTTGGCAAAGAAAATTTTAAGGAGTGGGTTCTATTGGCCCTCGATATTGCAAGATGCCATTCAATATTCCAAGAAGTGTCCTAAGTGTCAGTTCCACTCCAACACTCCCCAGTTGCCGGCAGCTCAAATGATTCCTATTGATGTTTCCTGGCCGTTTGATCAATGGGGCATTGATATCGTGGGACCACTCCCAATGGCGGTCGGGCAAAAGAAGTTCGTAATACTTGCTGTGGATTATTTCACCAAGTGGGCTGAGGCAGAAGCGGTCGCTAAGATAACGTTCAAAGTTGTGAGGGATTTCATTTGGAAAAACATCATCTGCAGATATGGCATCCCGAGGGTTCTCATCTCGGATAACGGTTCCCAGTTTATCGCTGCGGACACACGAGATTGGTGCTATGAACTAGGGATCGAGCAGCGATTCACTTCCGTGGGCCACCCTCAAGCTAACGGTCAAGCCGAAGTGACCAACCGAACCATACTCCAGCATCTGAAAACGATGCTCGAGAGTAAGAAGGGAGAATGGGCTGAGGAACTTCAGGGAGCCCTATGGGCGTACCGTACTACTCCCCGAGCGGCAACGGGGGAAACCCCTTATTCCCTTGTGTACGGCTCCGAGGCCATGATACCTGCGGAAATTGCTCAAGAATCCGCACGCGTTGCCTATTTCGAGCCTGCTGCTAACGAGGCCAATCGGGCGCTCGAGTTAGATTTGCTGGATGAGAAGAGGAATGCTGCTTGGGCACGTATCCACAAATACAAAGCAACCGTTGTTCGCCATTACAATAAACGTGTTAAAGAAAGGACTTTCCAGCTAGGGGACTGGGTTCTCAAAAAAGTTGAAGTCTCCAAACACGTAGGTAAGTTGGACCCTAATTGGGAAGGCCCCTTCAAAGTCATCCAGGTACGAGCGAACAACACCTACCTATTGGAAACTTTGCAAGGCGAGCGACTCCCTAGGCCATGGAATGCATGCAACCTCAGAAGGTTTTACGTGTAGACTTCAATTTCTTTGTAATGGCCCGTTTGTGGCGTGAAAGCGCATTGTAATCATTTCCAAAAGATGCATTTATGTAATAGTAAGTATTTAACTCTTTGTTTTTATTATTTGCTTGCTTTGATTATTTTTATTTAATAATTCGAGCGACAAGGGGCCTACTCCGTGTCGAGCATCCTCCACGTCGAAAGGCCTAAGCAAAACTCCAATCATTCCGAAACTACGCTGTCCAGGTGTTGAGGATCATCCACCTATAACAGTTTGAACAGTTTGTGATATGAAGTCCTAATTTTGAGCGCGTCCGACAACGGGGAGCCCAACGCACAACTTACGCCAGCTGAGTGTTCACCGCTCTAGCTCGTGCACGAAAGGACCCCCTGTGACCCTCATCCAAATGGGTAAGAGCACGCTCGTAAATAGTGGATGCCACTAACACTACGACTACGCTCGTTTTTACCCCTACTAAACCAATCCTACAGGGATTTCCTAAGTTCCAATTCAAGCCTCAAGGAGAATACAGCCAGGGAATATTCACGAAGATCACCCTCGTGCCTGTATTCCCTCAAAGGTTTTCTAAGTCCAAATACACAGTTCATTTCTACTGTGGCCAGGGAGCCCTCCTGAGGGTCACCCTCGCGCCTGTATTCCCTCAAAGGTTTTCTAAGTCCAAATACACAGTTCATTTCTACTGTGGCCAGGGAGCCCTCCTGAGGGTCACCCTCGCGCCTGTATTTCTTCGAAGGTTTTTAAGTCCAAGTTCAAGGTTCGTCTCTACTATGGCCAGGGAACCCTCCTAAGGGTCACCCTCGCGCCTATATTTGCAAAAGGCCAAATTGCCTAACGTCGCGAGCATCTAAACTTGATATGCATGGTGATGAGTGTTAAAGGACCGTCGTAAAAGACGCCCTAGCATACTTACACACTAATCGCAAACGCTCAAACAGCAGATATCAATATGAAAGCGGAGAGCACGATGGAATAACGTCATTCATCATTTAAAAGCAAGTAAGATAACATTCAGACATTCGAGCATTGAAGAAGAGATGCAAATATATCAGAAAGCTACATAAAAGATCCAATGTATTCTGGGACTAAAAGAAGGATTAAATACAAGAATAAAAATTGTTCATAAAGGAGAAGAGGCGTTCAAACGAATAAGAACAAGAATATGGTAGCCATGGGAGCTTCATTGGGCCGGAGCGTCAGACTCGGGAGGAGCGGTTGAAAGGGGAACTGGGGCCAACACGTTAGCATCGGAAGTTTGGGCCTCGCCAGGTTCCTCTGCGTCCGTCACGTCCATAAGGGTGCCCTCATCTTCTATCAGGAGAGGCTCGGGATCCCTCCGGTTAGCGGCAATAAACTCCCTTTGGAGTGTTTCCACCAACTCCTGATATTCAGGCTCCGCCAGGCTGTCCGCGGGATCCTCCTCCTGGACCATGGGCTCGCAGTTCTCGTCAAGGTCCATGCGCAGACGAGCGTCGGATCGAGCGCTTTCTGGGGCCAGTCCCAACCTCACCATCTGCCCAATCGCCTTGTGGAAGAAGCGTCGAGCATTGTCGAAGCATTGGATATTAGCCGCGAACACAAAGGCTTTAGAGCGCACGAACTTCTTCACCGCTTCCCAAGATACCCTCGCCTCCAAGCCCTGTATTTTGCCCTGCAAATCAGAAAGGGCCTTGTTGGCGGCCTCGTTCTGGCGAGTGCTCTCCGCTAATTGCTCACCCAGTTCCGCATTTTGAGTCCTCAATTGGTCTCGCTCATCCTTCAGCTTCTTGCGACGCTCCTCCAGAGTAAGATAGGCCTCGTCCGTCTTCCGAAGGTTCTCCCTCGCCTGATCCAAATCACGTTGGGCTGCGGTCAGTTGAGCTTGGAGGTTGTTGTAATCCTCTTGCAGTTGAGCCGGGTCAGAGACGCGCAGCAATTTCTTGTACTTGGCTTTACGCTCAGAATATGCTTGCGCTCGCCCTTGCAAGTTTTTCAGCCTCGGGATTACCTCCTGCGAAGCCGCAAACGAGGGTCATAATCCGAACGTGGAAGGAAGGAAAGAGAATTTAGTAAAGAGAAATACAGACTTACCGTCAGAAGAACATGGCAGGCGTCATCAGCAACGCGAGCGGCGTCATAATTATTCAGCTTGTCGTGATCGCCGGAAAACTGGAGTTCCCCAACGATGTCGGAGACAAGGTTGACGGAATAGGCGCTCTTCTTTAGGAGCACCGGGCCCTCAGTCCGCTGCCGCTTGTAACGGGAGTCACCCTTGCAGCCTATCTTCCAGAATTCTTCATCCTCAGAAGATGAAGTGTCGCTACCCTCACCACGGTGGCCCACGACCACCTCTTTTCCCTTGCCAGATATAGGGAGAGAGTCTGGCATCCTTTTTCTCTTGCCCTGGCGGTCGGCCCGGAGGATTTCGTGAATCCGGACAGGTTCACCCGAGCGGTTCCTTGACCCGCTGGAACTAAGTGAGATTGGGCCTACGGGGGCCGCCGGCGGAGGAGTGGCCTCGTGGGCACCCTCCAGTGTTAGATCCTCAATAGGGCCCGTGGGAGGAGCCACATTCCCCGCTCCCCCTCGAGCGTTTCCTTGTCCCCGGCCCGCTGCTCGGCGGTTTACCCTCGCCCTCGGAGGGCGGTTCTGCTGCGGTTGAGGCTGTTGGGGGTCAACTGCGGGTCCCTGGGCGCCCAGCATACGAGATAAGGCCTCAGCATTCATGCCTTGTGATAGAATTTGGATGCCTGCGAGCAAAAGGAGACGAGCGTCAGAAGACTGATTATCTGGATCATATAAACAAGGAAACAACGATAACGTTAAGTCAGAAAACTATTCTAAAGGTTAGAGATGTTAGTTCCTAGAATCTGACCGTCGAGGGCCATGATGTCAGTTGGGGGATTGAGTATCATATCCGGGGGGCAGGATAATCCGTAGCGGAACAATATCTTTTCATTCTTCACCAATGTCTCCGCTTTAATCCACTTCTTTTCAGCCCTCATCTCGAGGGCTAATCCCATCGCCCACTCTTCAAAATCCTTGTTCCTCATCCTCTCCCTAATCAATGGACCCTCGCCATGAATCATCCATTGACGGTGAACCCCAAAAATTCCCCCGGGAGGCCCCACGAAAAAGTACTTTTCCTTCCAATGCTCGCCATACGAGGTAGATGGGGAATCTATCATCTTGAAGCCTGATTTTACCTGAGCGTAGTAAAATCCATCTGTAGGCGACGAGCGTGGCGAGCGGGCTACTTGGACCAAGCTGTCAAAATTGATTATTGAGGGTGCCTTGCCCAAAGCCCTCATCGTTATGATGAATGCGTTGATTAGAGCTATGCCATTGGGCAGAATTTGTGAAGGGCAAAGCCCTAGGTGATGGTAAAGGATGACGGCGTCGTGAGCGATTGGAAACCTCAGACCGCCAGCAAGAACTGCATCCCAGTAGACCGTCATCATCCCGGGCGGTGGTCGATTGGCCCTTTCCCCTTCCTCAGGAAGTCTCATGGGGAACACGACTTCATCCCAGTACGCTTTCACCCTCAACCCCTCCAAATCCGCGAGGGTCAGAATACTCTCAATTTCGTCGGGCGATCTGTCCGTCTGGTGGCGGTTGTCTTGCCTTACACGAGTGGCAGGCTCCTTGCCTCTCCTCTGACGCCTTCTGGGAGGTTCAGCCTCGAATGGGCGCCCGGATGGACCCGCTTCACCCTCGGGAGCCGCCATAGCCACTGTGATCCTATGATCTTGAGGTCTCACGGCGCTATTCAGGACAGGGAATACTCTTTCCCCTTGCCTCTGCATCTCCATTACATTGTCCATCTCCTCAAAGAGGTCATCCGTCTCACCGGGAACACGCTCGTTCATCCCTTGAACAGCAGCGTTCACCTCTTCCTCCCCGGCGTCAACTGGGGCTTGGGCCACCGATATCGCCATGGGAATAACTTCACCTGGGTGCGCCCTAATTAAAGGAACAGCTACGGGAACGTCGCCGTGAGGGGAGGAACTCCCCACTGACATCTCTTCAATCTCCCGTACATAGTCATCGGCTTGATTTCCGGCCATGGTCAGTTTTCAATTTTTTTTTGGAAACGGGATTTCTAACAGAGAGCTTAAAGGGGGATAAACTTTCAGAAACAAATTCAGTGGTGGATAGTGGGTCTTCCCTCAAGGGTTTATCTCACACAACCTAAAACTAATGTTAGTACGGGGAAAATAAGAAGAAGAATCAGGAATTTTTTACCTAAGATGTGGAGAAGAAGAAATTCGCCGGAGCAAAGGACTCTTGCTATGGATATGCTTGAAGGAAGTCTGAATGCGTGAAAAAGCTTCCAAGGCCCTGCAAACCCTTATTTATAGGGGAGATGGAGCATGGATTAGGGTTGAAAATTCAAAAATGCAATCATTTCCCGCCTGGGAAACCCCCCACTTTTGGTAACCGCCTCACGTCTCCCGGAGTCCACGCGCCCACGTTCCCACTCAGCATTAAATGTGGACTTGACAGCATTTAATGCGATGTCAGTTTGTGTCCGTTACAGAAGGCCAGCAGTCTCCTCGAGGGTAATGCCCCGTCCCTCGGATATTTGAAATTCAGGATTCCTCCTTTATAAATTCTACAGTACGCTCGATGCGATACTACAGAATTTGGGGGGCAAAATGATGAGGCCTGAAAATCACTCTCGAATCAGAGCCATCCACGTGGCAACACACCGCTGACTAATGCCCTGACGCTCGCCTTGGTGGGCTCATGGGCCTTCACGCCGCTCAATTGTCAGCTAACGTCATCCGTCAGTCAGCGGATGACCATTCGGACCAAGGGCCCAAACCAACGGGCTGGGCGCTCGGATAGAGGCCCTCAAGGTTTTCCTTCACAGGGAAGCACCCACATGAGGGCCCCACTAGTACGCTCGGTATTTCGACGCTCAAGGGTCATATATCGTGAGGAGGCCATCTATGCGTTCTTCGAGCGTCACCAACGTTCGGGTATGTCCATGCCCCGTTTCGTTGGATCTGAACCTCGGCAGAAAGAATCTTAGGCCCATCCCCCGCGTAACCCTCGCCAACAACCTCTGACACAAAAGTACTGTGCACCGTGCACCTGACACGCCGTCACCCTTTTCAGGGATGTCATTCTCACTCCACCAAAGTTTGACGCGTGTTAGGGCAACATAGGTTTGGGACCACATGGTCAATTTACCCATCTACCCCCATCCCTAACATATAAATAGGAGAGAAGCCATGCATTCTCTCCCAAGTGATCATCTGCATAAAAACCATACACACTGTTCTGGGCATTTTCCACTGAACTTCTCAAGCTTTTCACTCACCACAGTAACTCTACCTTAGTAGCTTGCACTCTTGGTGTTATCCTAGCTGGAAGAACCCACGCTCAAAAGGAAACCCAGATCCTGAGGCCCCCTTGCCTATGATGGTCTTTCCCTTTTTATACAAATTCTAAAGTGTTGTTGCATTAAGAAACCCAGATTTCTTGCACCATCAGCATATTTTTCAACTTCTGTCAATTGGTTTCTTACGTATTTTTCGAGGTTCATATATTAATACTTTATAAATATTTAAAATTTAATATCAATTAATTAAAAAGTATTTAATTTTTTATTCCTTTTATAATTTAAAAAATATTTGAAAATGGTATCTTATGAAAATTATGGAATTATCTTGCTTTACTTATAAGAATTAGAGATTATTTATTTATCATTATATTTAAATAGACAAAGAGCATTTTAGTATACTTATATACTAGCCTACCACCCGTGCGATGCACGGAATGATTATAGCTATTCTATATTTAAAATAAATAAAAATATTATATAGAATTATTATAATTATATTATATTTAAAATAGTTAAAAATTATTATCAATTATATTTTTAGTAACATATAACTATATGCCCCTGCAACCCGCGCAATACATATAATTATATCTTTTATAATATATAATTATATGCTACTATGCGATGCATGCGATACACGTAGTTTTATAGTTATATATTCTAAAGTAACTAAAAATTATTAAATATTAAAATAATATTACAATTATAAAGTAGTTATATTATAATGATATTATATATATATAGAACATCTAACTAAAAATATGTAAAGTTATTATTATTGATAAAATTAATTGAAAATTGTATGTGAACCAAAAAATACAAAAAGATAACTAAAAACATATTACACATATTAGAATTACAATAATATGAGTATCATATTATAATAATGTTTCATTTTTCTAAAATGAATATAGAACCATATGAAGTTTATAAAATGAATAAAATATAACTAAGAATATAACTTTAAAGTGAAATTGGTTGGATATAAAAAAAAACTCAAAATTATTAGATTTTAAGAATATCAATTTGATAATTCTAAAACCATATATGTAATTTTGCTTAAAAAACCATATAAAGTAAAAGAAATAAAACATGAACCGTGAAAACAAATCACATTCTTAAAATACATATCAATTTTGTAATATCACTATATACTCAATAGCGAAAATATTATGAATAATATGATCATTTAAAAACTAATTTATAGATTTTTACATAATATAATATTTATTTTATAGATTTTATAAATTTGTAATAGTTGATCATTAAAGGCAATAATTTAGTAATAATAATAATAATCAATTATAATTTTTAATAAAACTTAAGTAAGATCTCTTCCTCCATTAAAGAGTTAATATACTCTATAGTCTAACTTTTTTTTTTTGTTGATACTCTATAGTCTAACGACATGATTGATATGATAAAATAACGTATGAATGGAATGAACATTTTCACATTCATTTCTAAACCCTTGATTGGTATAAAATACAATTAAGAATGCTCATTAGTCCTTCCCAAGATAATGTCCATTCCTTTATTCATGGTATTATCCATTACCCCAACCTTGATGGTATTAATGATTCTCAATCTATTGAGAAACAACTATATTTTACTTTTATAAAATTATCCTCATTAAATCTAATTAAATAAAAATTTATTCTTATATGTTCTTCATGTTTTCTTCTGCTATTTTTCGACTATCTTCTTTCCTACAAAATTTAATAAAATCTAAATCAAATCTCATTATTCAACTGTCTTTTGGGTTTTAAGGAAAAAATGAAAAATAGAATAAGAATGTAAAAAAAAAAAAAAATTAATTAAGAAGATTAAGAAACTAATAATGAAAGGGGAAAAATCATAACATTATTACATGAATAAGGATAAGAGTTCTTGAGCAAAGGGTCAACATTAAAAAGTAAAAAATAAAGGTAAACTATTAGTTATAAATTTAATGAAGAAAAATTACTACAAATAATTACGATGAATAAAAACTTAAAAAATTTCATAATTAATGTTATAAAATTAAAATATATGAGGATATTTCTTTTTAAATAACACAAATCGAAAAAGTTTTTAAATAACGTAAAGAAATATTATAAATCCATAAATAGTTAGACAAAAAGTAAAGAAAAAACACTGAAAATTAAAGAAACAACAGAAATGCTTCAGAAAAAAAATATAATATAGAAAAGATAGATGAATTCACAAATATATTCAAATATATTAATCATATAGATGAATTCACAAACATAGCTAAGTACAAAAATAGTAAAACTAAATCTGAGATAATTTAAATAAATAGCCGATTCAAAATTATAAAGAAAGGAAGATTTGACTATTAAAAACATAAACATCCATAAATTTAATATAACAAATATAAATTAATAATTAAAAAAAATATACATCACATCAACAAATAACAAATCTGAAAATTAAAGATACATAATAATAAGAAGAAACTAAAAGTATTATACTTCAAGACACTTATTTTAGTAAAAATAGAGGTATTTTCGGAAACATGAAACTAAAATACTAATCAATAAACAATAATAACAAAAATTTATATATAAATCTGCAACGTATAATATAAATTTACATTCTTCCTAGCGGAAAAATTAAATGTAATCATTGAACAAAGGGCAATGAAAAGTAAAAAAATTCAATTAAAAAGAAATTCAAGAAACTCCCTTATTTTTAACTTCATCTTTACATATTATACCATTCATGAAAATACAAAGAAAAAAACCATGAACCTCAGACATCATCAAAGGAAGAGACAAAGATTATGAACACTATACATTAACTGAACCCCCGATCAGCATTACGAAATTGCGTACAAATCTCTACAACTTAAAACATCTTAGAGGAGTTAGAAATGAAAAAAAAAATGAATGATAGAAATAAATCTGAATGAATGCATTTGAAGAGAGGAGATTTGGAGATGGAGAGATTGATTATATAGGCATGACCAAATTTGAATGATATGGTAAATTGAAAGAAATAAGGAAATAGTAAATAATATCCATTAAATACGTTTGTAATTGCATACAAATAGAGAATTGATTCTTGAGATCTTTATGAATTAATTAAAAATATGAAAAGAAAAAACAACCAAAATCATTCTAATTATATTTTTAATTAAAAATAATTTGGAATTATTAAATTCACCAATAAATAAATTTCAAATGCCATGAATTCTGAGGGAGTGGTGGCTTTATTAGGGAATTCAATTCCGTTTGCTCATTTTTAGGAGATTTGATTACCAATAGCATATATTTAGTATTGACTCATGGAATAATTAATGAATTGCATATAATAAGGATTGTGTTTAATAATAATTTTATTTTTTTTTTTTTGTGTTTAATAATAATTGAAATATATTGATCCAACAACCAATTATAAATTATTTTTTTAATAAAATATTTTTAGAAAACAACACAAAATAATATTGAGTCAAAATAGTACAATTGCGTGCAAATATCGTCGTGCTATATATAATAGTATAGATATGTATATTTTCAAAAGAAATTCACAATGAAAAATATATTATGAATATTGCTGAAAATAATTATTTTCTTTAGTAATATTTATTTTCATAATAAAATAATATACAAAATAAATATTTTAATTTTAATTTTTCTTTATCTATCTCTTTAACCCTAATTAATGATAGCATTACATATCACCCTAATTATGGGGTGAATATCATGATATATAAAAATTATCAATTCATTCTTTCTTAATTTAAAGCTCATTAATTATGGCCTTTATTTATATTGATAAAAATATGTATAATTTAAAACAGAAATTCATACATAGAAAGTATATTATAAATATTGTCAAAGATAATTATTTCCATAAGTTACTATTTGTTTTAAAATAAATAATATACAAAATAAAGATCAACCAATTACATTTTTTCTATTTAATTAAAAATCTCAAAAAACCCACAAAATTCCACATCATCAAAATACACAATAAAAAGTCAAACCTCGTTTTCAAATATATAATAGTATAATATAATAGTATAGATAGATGTTGGCAGGAAATTGTAGATAAACAATGATCCAAATCATGAATATAAATTAAAATTAAAAACATAAAAGTATTTAAAATAAATAATAAAAACATAGGGATTAATATAAAATTTTCAGTATTATTTCAACTAAAAAGTCAACGATAGATTGTCTAGTCGGCAAGCTAGAGCGGACTATTGTATATGTGTGATCTATGTTTTGAAACCCGGACCGGACGTCGAACCGGGGCCCTTCATTGGTTACTGGTTTTATTGGTTCGACCGGTCCAGTATGACGTTAAAATTAAGTAATAATTATATTTAATTATATATATTTATATAATATTATAAATATTAATTAAAAATAATCAAATAAGCTAAATAATATGAAAAATTAGATATAATTTTAAATTACTTCCTACTATTTATTAATTTTCAAAAAACATCTCTAACAATAAGATTTCAAATTATAAATCTACAAACAAATAAACTAGTTTAATTGATTAGCAAAATAATCAACAATATAGAAAAAATATTTATTTAACAAATATTATACTTTTATTATGAAAAAATAAATAAGAAATATAACACATAATCTATTATAAAAACCAAAGTAAATATTACACATTATTCTCTCAATTTGTTCACTTTTATTTTTCCAACGTACGGGGCCGAGTAATTTTCGGCACATGAATGAATTATATTTTAATTTGAATTTTGAATATCAAGTAATGAAGTAGCACATTTTGGTTAGAGTTCTTTTCTACTATCCAAGAGGTGTAGGGTTCAACACCTAGCTATCTCAAAAATCAAAATATCTAATTTTTGCCCAAAAAAAAAAATCATAAAATCCGGTTCACCCGTCCGTTAACCGGTCCGGTCCGGTTATTTAACCGGTTTTGACCGGGCCAAACTAGGGATGTAAACGAGACGAGCCTGTTCGCGAACCTAACGAGCCGAATCAATGAAGGTTCGGGTTCGAATTCGAGGTAGTCGAACTCGAACCGAATCCTGGCTCGATTCGGGACCTTCGCGAACCGAACTCGAACCCTTTCTTTTTAAAATTTAGGTTCGCGAGCCGACTCGCGAACCCTAATATTTTAATAAAAAATAAAATATTTATTATATATATATTAATTATGTAATAATTTATAAATATATAATTTGTTTCTGAAATATATAATATATTATAAAACAAAGTATGTGTTATAGTGAATTTGATTCTCTCTCTCAATCATAATTTCCAAATGAAATTACGAGAAAAGCCTAGCAGACTTGTGTTCTCTCCAGGCGCCCAACTCTTCCAACAAGGTTTCCACTTTTCACCGTCGCGACAGTCCCCGTCGCCCACTGGCCGTCGCCGTCGCCGTCGCCGCCTTGACTCTAGCATCTTTGACGCAAGCACCGCGACTCCACCATGGCGACCCAACAGCTGTTCGAAGTATGAATCAAACTAAGATTCAAGAATTTTTTTTAATCTTCTTCTATTTCTCAATCAGTTCTAGTTGGTTTCTTCCATCAGATCTAGAAATTAATTTCTCCATCACATCTAATCGATTTCTTCTATCAGATCTAGGTGCTTTAATCCATTTTTTTTCATTTTTCTCCTGTTTCGTTTCTTCTGCCAACCCAGATCTCAGAACTCATGCCTCCGCAAAAACTCCACCTTCCGCACCACCAACGTCCTCTCGTCGCCTCCCTCTACCTGTTTTTTTTTTTTTTTTTAATTTCTTAGATCTAGATCTAGATCTCGCGAACTTGCGAATCGAACCAGAGACTCGAACCTTGGTTCGAACCGAACTCGAACCTATTTTGCTGAGGTTCGTCAGGCTCGAGTTCGGGTTCGTGAAAATAGAGACGAACTCGAACTCGAACCTTAAAAAAAGGGAAGGGTTCGGCTCGGCTCGGTTCATTTACATCCCTAGGCCAAACTGATCCAGAGAGCTACTGGGTTTTGGGGGTCAACCGGATCGGAAAGGCGGCCGGTCACCGGTCGAATCGGTCCGGTCCGGGTTTCAAAACAGAGTGTGTGATCATTGTATGGACAAAACCAACCCCATCCTGTAAACCCTAAAAAGCGTGAGGGATGGGGCATACTAAGTCTAATAAGCATGCCCGCTCCGAGTCCAGAATAGATAGACCAAGATATATATTTTTTAATTTCTTTTGCTTTAATTTTTTTGTTTTTATGATTTTTGTAGTATATTTAAGATATAGTTTCGCATTATTTTGCAACCACCTATTGGGGTTTATGTTTTTCTTTTTATTATTTGCTTAGTTTTTGTTTCGTCCTTAATTTTCCACAAGATTGCATCATAAGAGTTTGAATTCTTATAAATTGGTATTTGAAAATTTCCAGGCTTCCATATTTTCTTTCACATTGGACCAATAATCACATAAATATATATTGATGTTTTGTAATTGTAATAAGGCACATTATTATTTTTTAGGGAAAAAATTTTCTTATCGTTCAAACTTTGTACTTTTTTGCAATTTAGCATTTCAATAAACTTTTGTTATGTACCGCCACTCAATGTTTGTATTTGTAATAAACAATCATCTGAACTTTTTTTTGTTGGTTTTGACTAAAAAACATGACTCATGACATGTTTATTAAACATACATATTAGTTGTATTTTTACCTAAACTACCAAAGAAGCTTAGATGCCGATATGTCTTAAATGTAAAGATTGGATGACGTTTTGCAATGAAAGTTTGTCGGGATGATAAATTATAAAAAGAGACAAAGGTCAAACAGTAGAAAAAAAATTCTCTACTTTTATGATATTTTGGAGTTTATATAAGTGCTTATATTTATTAATATTTTATTTGTTATTGAAATTTATGATTTTCTTTTTCAAATTTAACTCTATTCTATTTTTCATAAGTTTGCGTATACAATATTCTTGATCTATATTTTGTTTTCATAGTTTAGGTTGTGCTTCTTTTACTTTCTACATTTTTTTTGTATGTTACATATAAAGTTTTCAAATTATCAAATTATCAAATTGATATTTTTGAATTTTTAATAATTTGAACTCTTTTTGTATAGATAATCAACTTCACTATAAAGTTATATATTTGGTTAATCTTCAATCATTTTGTATTGAGTAGGCCTATATATTTTTGTATTGTCTGTGTACACCTTTTTAGGAAAGTGTGAATATATTATAACGAGTGATATGAACATTTACTTGTTCTTTCAATTATTTTTTTATTAATTATAGATGGTATAATACTCATAAATGTAATTGTAAATTTAATATGCAGTATATGCTTTTAGTTATCTTTTATATTTTTTCTTTGTTGGTTCCCATATAAATTATAATTTTCATTATTTTTACCGGTAATAATAATTTCTAATTTTTTGAGTCACTAGATTATATATAATAAAATTATAATATAACTTCTTTATAATTACAATATTATTTTAGCCTTTATAAGTACGATTATAACAAACAAATGTTTGATACTAGTCTACTTTTGTATTCTTCGAAATAGTTTACTTCAAAGTATTAGCCTGGGTTAGGTTAAATACCCACTTGTTTCCAACGTTTACTTCACATGGGAGTAGGCCTTGGGTAAGCCCGGAGGCCCAAGGCATTTGATAGGCTGCAGTATGCTATTTTGAAAGTATCAAAAGTTGTTGTTAATTAACATATTTGGCTTGGATTACGTGCAACTACATTCTTGGCCCTGCAACTTTTTCTAATGTCACAGACAACATTTTTTTAATGGGGTAAACTTGGAATTTCCTTGTATTAAAAATAAACAGGGTACTGCAAAGTAAACATTATGAATTAATGAGCTAGTATACCATGCGTTTCAACCATCCATGTAAACATTGGGCAATCAAAATAACCCAAAATCAATCTATCCATTAGCATATCCAATTGGATTAGAACCCAACAAAGTAAACTAATTCGAACAGGTTTGAAAGGTCATTAATGATTCGGACAAATATATATATATATATATATATATCGGACAATTCCTCAAAAATCCTCAAGTGTAAACTGAATTTCCTTTTCACTCCCCCATTTTGAAAAAGTTCCTGTTCACTCCCCAATTGAAAAACAAAATTTCTTTTCACTCCCCAAGGTTGTATAATAATTCAGGAATTGCGTACAATTTTTAGGGAATTGCGTATAAAAATCCCGGAATCTCGTATATACGAGATTCCGGGATTTTTATATGCAATTCCCTAAAAAATGTACGCAATTCCTAAAGACAATGTACGAACATGTACTATTTGTGGGGACCTAAAAGGAATTTTGTTTTTCAATTGGGGATTGGATGGGAACTTTTTCAAAACTGGAGACCTAAGAGGAATTTTTTCAACTTTTTGGTACTATTCAAAGATTTTTCCTATATATATATATATATATATATATATATATGTATTTCGGATAAATATAAATTGCCTGCAAATATATTCAATCTTTGAGATTATTTAAATCAAAAGAAATCCCACAACTAAAATGTGACTTAATCACCTTCTAGAAAGGGAAGTACTTTTTCAATGCTAATTTCAAAATGCATGTGGGCACGGATAATTTTAATTTCAGACGGTGATATAATGAGAAGATGAATATCTTGTACTCATTGTCTAATTAAAGAAAATTTTAGAAAGGATTATCATTTAAATAACAAAGTAAAGTAATTATCATAATAATGCTAGCATTTATTTGATCGATTCAAATCAAATCGTACTGTTTAAATATAAAATTTTATCTATCATAATAGTAATATTCTCATGAGCTCAAATGCCAGACCGTGTAGCTCCAAGAGTTAGAATTTTGCTGCCCGCAGGGGGTAGTTCAGTTGGTTCCGGAGGGACAGATTTACGACAAGGTACAAGGTTCAATTCCTACAGGCTGCAGTGTGAGAACTTTATTCCTGAGTCCAATTTGAACTTTGAGGGTGGACTCCTTGTAGACCTAGTGAGGAGCACAACTCCCCCTTAACGGGCCGTTGAGTACCTAATTTACCTCCTCTCACTTGTTTCGTCGGGCCGGGGTGTGGGTGACCCTTAGGGTCGGGATTCAACCTTTTGCGACAAAGAGTTAGAATTTTGCTAATTACACGGATTAATCAAAACTATTGTTTGCTGTGTAGCTAAGTCAATTGGTCAATTGAAAGAGAAATAGTTAATCAAAATTTACCGTGCATAACGATTCTTTCTACCCTTCCCTCTCTCTATATATGGGCGTATAGAAGCTGCTCAAGAATGCAAGCAAGAAAGCTTAATTATATATCTGAAAGCTTAGAGATGGCTGCAACAGCTCCCAATTCATCTGTCAAAGCTCTGGCTACATCAGCCACCCTCAAATCCATCCCTTCCCACTTCACCTTCGCCAACGATTCAAGAGGATCCTCCTCTGATTCAATCCCCATCATTGATTTCTTCCTCCTCACCTCTGACGATCCTCATCAACGCTCCAAAGTGCTTCACGACCTTGCTAAAGCTTGTCAAGAATGGGGATTCTTCATTGTACGTAATTAATTAATAATTATATTAGGATATTAATAATTACTACCTAGAAAATGCATAGTGTAACTGATTTGTTTTGCAGCTGGTAAATCATGGAATCCCCGAAACTCTGCTGAAGAGCATAATCGATACGAGTTTGGAGTATTTCGAGTTGCCGGAGGAGGATAAGAAGCGGTACGAGGCTAAGTCCGCCTCAGATCCTATCAAATCTGGAAGCGGAACCGTCATCAACACTCAAAATAATCACACGCTTCATCTATGGAGAGATTTCGTCAAGTCATACGTTCACCCTGAATTCCACTGCCCTGATAAACCTCTAAATTTAAGGTAATTAATTATTAATAGATCTGCATAAATCCATCATCATCAATATAATCAACAGAAAAACTACTTAATTTCAGGGACATACTGTTGGAGTTCTCGGAGAAAACTCGATCTGTGGCTAGGAAATTACTCCAGGCTATAGGAGAAAATCTGGGGTTTGAAAAGGGCTACATCGACGAAGCATTGAAGCTGGATTCATGTTTTCAGCTATTTGCTGCAAATCTGTATCCTCCATGCCCTGACCCCGATCAAGCAATTGGCCTCCCAGCTCATACGGATCACGGCCTTTTGACTTTTCTGATACACAACGGAGTTGCAGGTCTGCAAATTCAGCACAATGGAGAGTGGTTCAACACCAATTCCCCTCAGAATTCCATTCTAGTCAACACCGCCGATCATCTTGAGGCAATTAATTAATTAATTTCTATTAAAATCCCAGAAAAACCTGTGCACATTTACTAATCTAAATTAATACGCATGCAGATATTCAGCAATGGGAGGTACAAGAGTGTGAGGCATAGAGCGGTGGTAAACAAAGAGACGACGAGGATATCGGTGGTGATGGCGAACGGCGCCGCTCCGGACGCCTTGGTTGGGCCGGCGCCGCCGATGGTAGAGCGCGACGGCCGTGCACTTTATCGGCCAATGAAATTTATTGAATATGTGGAGACGATGCTCAGCAATCCTCTTTTCGGGAAAGGCAACTTGGATTGCCTCAAGATACAGGATGCCGAGTGATATTAGTCGCTTTTCAATAAATTAATAATATTGTATCCTTATATACAAAAAGGAATCTCATATACGTCGTTGTTTTTAAAACGAATATCATAGTATCATCGTACAAAGACAAATAATTATTTGTAATCATGTCGTAATTTTATATTATCCGTTTTGTTTTTAAATTTGAAGGAATTGAATACTTCTCCATGTTTTGAGAAATAAAAATGTATGCTGCTTCTTCGGTATTTGAATCCCATTTTTTGGTTTGTATTTTATTTCATCAGTTCATCTTCACTCTAATACATGTATCACGTATACATATAAATAGACGATTGAAATCATAAGATAAAACTATAAAAATAATTTGAAAGATTTGTTTTCTAATATGAATATCAGGATCCCTTTACTTTGCTATTTTCCAATCAATATAATTGTCATCAACGTGTCTGAAAAAAACATTGATTTTGATTTCTCATGTATTAAAGAATATTACCCCATTAAAATTAGTAACAGGTAAATTTCCAAATTACTCTCGCATGAGGGTTCTTCTGCCATAGTGTCGTCCTTGTTCGTGGCTTGTTCTGAGAGTCTCTGTTCTAGGGGGCTCAACATAGCGACCGGATTCGTCACTACACCTTCTCATACGCTGAACTCTAACTCTACCTGCTTTATTCTTAGTTCTTAGGTTCGTTTCTTTTATGCTAACGTTGCGTTTTGCTTTGTCTTTCTAGGGAGTGTGCGGTTCGTGGCTTCATTCTTCCAGCCTTCGATTAGCGTTTCCAAAGTACTATCTTCCTCAATGGAATTAGAGGTGGATCGGTTGTGTAAGGCGCTTGCTTTGACTTCGACGGAGGATGTGGATAGAATTGCCCCGGAAGCAGTTTGGAAGGGGAATGTGGAACAAAGGGGGCTTCTGATTGTTGGGAGGATTTTATCTAAGAAGTCATTCAGATTTGACGCATTTCAGGCTACTATGAAAGGAGTGTTTAATCTTAGTAAGGGCATGGAGATTGAAAAACTTGAAGGTGGCCGATTCTTGTTCATTGTCCAACACAAAGTGGATTTCCATAGAATTATGAAGGGGGGGCCATGGGCTTTTGAGAAAAATTTGTTACTTCTTCAGGAGGTTCGGGATTCTATGGATCCGGTTACTTGCGACTTATCCGAATGTGAGTTCCACGTTCATGTTGACGGCGTGCCTTTCACAAAGCGAACCCGTCTCATGGCGGAATTCATAGGGAGTCAAATTGGAAAATTTGTGGATTTTGATGAAACAAAGATAGGGAGCCATAGCTTCAATCTAAGGATGCGGTTAAGAGTCCGTATGAACATGGAAGAGCCTCTGAAGAGAGCTATCAGGATTCGGAACGCAGAAGGGGACGACGGGTTTTTGATCCGTTTGAGTTATGAACGCCTGCCAAACTTCTGTTATTTATGCGGTATGTGCGATCATATAATGAATACTTGTCCGATTCGATGCAAGGAAGGTTTCTTGGATCCAGGGCCTAAGTATCCGTATGGAGCATGGTTACGAGCTTCATCGGAGTTGGGGATGTCGGGGTGGAGGAGTTCCGGCGGCAGTGGGTCAGGTGGAGATAGTAAACCAACGTTTAAGAGGTTTTCCGGCGTTTCAGTTGCTCGGGGGGGACGGACTCCTCAGGATTGGGACCCGAATTTGATGGAGAAGGTACTTCGAAACAACCCTATTCCCGCCCCACGTTCAATATTCAAAAGCACAATGACTCCTGTTTTCTCTCCAACAAACCCCAACAACCTACACATGATAACCCCGAACTTACAGACGTAACCCCACTACAAAAGCCATTATCCAACCACCATGTCTCGGAACCCCCACTTGTGAATTCCATATCCCCTAAGCCACCCATCAACAACCTCGAGATTATTTCTCTTCCAGATAACGTCACCAAACATTATTCTATCAAAGCTACCAATTTTTCTGTTACCAATAGTACCCATGCAACCGTGGACCCCACCTCCCATGCAACCGTGGAATCCTCTTCACAGAATATTCCTAGCACCCCTTTATTCACTTTCTCTCACAATCCCTGATAGCTTTAAGAGAATTCATGATTTGGGAAGGGTTTTTTCTTATTTCTTTATGCAACCAATACACTGTACAAGGAGGTATATAAACGATATACACTAATGCTAAGAAAGGAAAGAAAATCAATTTACAATTGTATCGATCCCTAATTTCCTGTTTTCCATACGTAGACACTCCCCCTCAAGTTGTATCGTCGGATCCTCGATGTACAACTTGCCCAATATCTCTCCAAATATCCTCCCGTTCACGGCCTTTGTCAGGATGTCTGCCAGCTGATCCTCGGATCTCACAAACGGGAGTTCAATGATCCCTTCTTCAATTTTCTCTTTAATGAAGTGTCGGTCCACCTCTACATGCTTCGTTCTGTCATGTTGTACTGGGTTCTCGGATATACTGATTGCCGCCCTATTGTCACACTTCAATCTGCAAGCTCCGGTTGCAAAAACCCCAATCTCCGTCAGCAATTTTCTTAACCAAAGCACCTCTGCTACCCCACGAGCAATTCCCCTGAATTCAGCCTCTGCACTCGAAAGAGCCACAACTTTCTGCTTCTTACTCTTCCAAGTTACCACATTTCCTCCGACTAACGTGAAGTAGCCAGAGGTTGACCTCCGATCACTAGGACTTCCAGCCCAGTCTGCGTCTGTATAGGCTTCAATTTCTAAGTGTCCGTGCTTCTGAAAAACGACCCCTCTCCCTGGACAACTCTTCAGATATCTGCATACTCTGAGTGCTGCATCCATATGCTGTTTCTGAGGATGGTGCATAAACTGACTAAGCACCCCTACAGCATAGGCGATATCAGGTCTGGTATGGGACAAATAGATCAGCTTCCCTACCAGGTGTTGATACCGCGCCTTCTCTGTCTCTTCTGCTTCCTCCTCTATTCTCAACCCATGATTGACCACCATAGGAGTGTCTGCTGGCTTACAATCTAACAACCCTGTCTCAGCTAGTAGATCAAGTACGAACTTCCTTTGAGATATATATATCCCTTTCCGGGACCGTAACACCTCAATCCCTAGAAAGTACTTCAGTTGTCCCAAGTCTTTCATTTCAAACTCTCTGAATAGGTTTTCCCTTAGGCAGGAAATCTCCTCTGAGTCGTCCCCTGTAATAACCATATCGTCTACATAGATGATAAGACATGTCACCAGTGCTCCCCTTCTTTTGATGAAGAGTGTATGGTCTGAATTACTCTGATGGTATCCATACTTCTTCATGGCTGCTGAAAATCGGCCAAACCAGGCCCTGGGTGATTGTTTTAACCCGTACAGAGCTTTCCTTAACCTGCACACTTCTCCTTTTCTGAAATCCTTCGTGAAACCCGGAGGCGGTTCCATATATACTTCTTCCTGTAGATCCCCATGAAGGAAAGCATTCTTCACATCAAACTGGTGTAGAGGCCAATCCCGGTTGGCTGCTACCGAGAACAGTACCCTGATCGTATCAATCTTGGCGACCGGAGAAAAAGTCTCTGAATAGTCCACACCATATGTCTGTGTGTACCCTTTTGCTACCAACCTCGCCTTATACCTTTCCACACTTCCGTCTGCGCGATGCTTCACTGTGAAGACCCAGCGACACCCTACAGGTCTTTTCCCTGGGGGAATGACACATCTCTCCCATGTTTCATTTTTTTCGAGTGCTTCCATTTCTACTTTCATAGCATGTACCCATTTTTCATCTGTTAGGGCCTCATCTACCTTACTAGGGACAGAAACAGAGCAAATAGCCATTGTATAGGCTCGAGCCTGCCCTGCCAAGGCTCCTCGAGCCAAATTAGCTACTGGATATCGCGGGGTTCGACCCATATGCTCAGGCTCATACCGCTTGGGTGGGACCTCTCGGTTCAATACCAACCCCTCAGTGGTTGTAGATTGCTGAGAAGGCTGGCTAACTGTGTGGCTAGGGAATCGCTGGGCTGCTGCGATCCCTTGCCGGTGGTGCTGCTACTGTCGTCGGCCATGGCCGGGAAAGGTACGGTACGTGATGAGCAAGGTTCGGATCCAATTATTGGATCGTCGCCCGCTCTGATACCATGATAGCTTTAAGAGAATTCATGATTTGGGAAGGGTTTTTTCTTATTTCTTTATGCAACCAATACACTGTACAAGGAGGTATATAAACGATATACACTAATGCTAAGAAAGGAAAGAAAATCAATTTACAATTGTATCGATCCCTAATTTCCTGTTTTCCATACGTAGACAATCCCGCGATGACACCCCAACAAATTCGTGACCCTGTCCTTAAAACTAAACCAAGTTCCCTCAGAAAACCTAAATTGCGTTACAAACAAAAGACAGAAAAAGAGAAAAATCCCAACACTAAAACCCAATCCTCTGATACTATGCTTGTGGATACTCCTATCTCTTCGGAGCTGACACCCCTAAACCTTGGGAAACGAGCTGCTTTAGTTATTTCTGAAACACCCATAGAATCTCGTCCTCTGACAAAAGCTTTGGTTTCACTGACGGAATCTTCGGAGTTTCTTGGTCCGGCGGAGGCTGCCCAAGCATTATGAATCTTTTAGCTTGGAATTGCCGAGGCTTGGGTCGGGTCTGGGCAATTCAGGAATTGGAGGGCTACCTCCGTAAGTTCGACCTAATTTTAGTCTTTCTCTCCGAGACTAAGTGTAAGAAGAGGCGCATGGAATCACTTATGGATAAATGGGGTTTTTTTGGCATTAGTGTAGATGCGATTGGTAAGAGCGGCGGGCTTGCTATCTTGTAGCGTAAAGAGATTCCAGTTGATCTTCTTAGTTATTCCAGATTTCACTTTGACATCATGATTCACACGCCGAACTCCCCGGCTAGTTGGCATCTTACAGGTATATATGGTCATCCCGATGCGTCTAGAAGAAAGTTGACTTGGAATCTGCTGGATAGATTGAAGAGTAATCCGAGGAACCCTCGGATGGTGTTTGGGGATTTTAATGAGATCCTTTGGGCAGACGAGAAACAAGGAGGTAGACTTAGGCCGGCGCACCAAATGAGAGATTTTCGCGATATGTTATGTAATTGCAACCTGGTGGACTTGGGCTTTGCTGGTGACAAATTCACGTGGTGTAACAATAGTCCTGCTCCCTTCACCATTAGAGAACGACTGGATAGAGTGGTGGGCAACGGAAGTTGGAAGACTCTATTCCCCTCGTATTCTGTTCATCATTTTGACTCCAATACCTCAGATCACAAGCCCCTGTTATTAAACCTATATTCTATGTTACCAAGGAAGGCCCCGAGAAACAACAAAAATTCTTTCAAGTTCGAATCAACTTGGCTATGGGACTCTGAATGCGAGGAAACGGTGAAGGATAGCTGGAGTAGGCTATCGGTTGACGACAAAGCGGGGCTAGCATGGCGGAAAATTGAGAATTGTCAGCATGATTTGTCTACTTGGGCGATGGACAGATTTGAGGCCCCCAAAACTCGCATTAGAAAATTAGAGGAGAAATTGCGGGATATTAGAAGGGGTCCAATCACGTCTCAGAGTAAAGTGAGAGAGCGTTCCCTACGATCAGAAATCTCAGAATGGTACGCGAGGGAAGAAGCTTGGTGGCGACAACGCGCGAAGGCCCACTGGATGACGGATGGGGATCGGAATACTAGTTATTTCTTTTCTAGATCCAAGAAAAGAGAACGTAGAAATCAGATTGACAGGTTGTTGGATGGGGAGGGAATCCTACGGACTAAACCTGAGGAAATTCAATCAGTAGTGGAGTCCCATTTTCAATCGATATTCTCCCCTAATCTGACTCCGGTTGAGGTTATAAATAGTACTTTGGCTCCGCTAATTCAGAAAGTTACACCGGAGATGAATGAATTGCTGATCGCGCCGTACTCTCCTCTGGAAATTGAGAAAGCACTAAAATCCATGTTCCCTCTGAAGGCCCCCGGGCCGGACGGTATGCCTCCTATTTTCTTCTATCCAACAACCACGGGCGGTGTGATAAGGCTATGCATGCTACTAATATTGTTTTAATCCCTAAAGTTGAAGATCCTAAAAGCATGTCTGATCTACGCCCTATTAGCCTATGCAACGTTATGTATAAAATTGCTTCCAAAGCTATCTCTATTCGTCTAAAATCGGTTTTAAAAACAGTGATTTCTCCTACCCAAAGTGCTTTTGTTCCGGGTAGGCTTATCACTGACAATGTTTTGTGTGCTTTCGAAGTAAATCATTTCATTAAGTATAGAAAGCAGGGTGCGGATGGTTTTATGGCACTCAAACTGGATATGAGTAAAGCCTATGATAGGGTGGAATGGCGGTTCTTGGAGCGTACTATGTTGAGGTTAGGGTTTCACGCTTCTTTTGTTGGTCTGATCATTCGTTGTATTTCTCTTGTTGAGTATTCTTTTGTTCTTAATGGTTCGAGTTTTGGGCATGTGTCTCCGGGTCGTGGCCTTAGACAAGGCGACCCTTTGTCTCCTTATTTGTTTCTTTTATGTGCAGAGGTCTTGAGTTGCTTGATGGAGAATGAGAACCGACTCGAGGGGATTCGGATTTGTAGAGAGACACCTGTTATCTCACACCTATTATTTGCAGATGATACCATGGTGTTTAGCAGGGCCTCGAGGGAGGCGGTGGTGGGGATTTCGGCGGTTTTGAATAAGTATGGCATGGTGTCGGGGCAGTTGATCAATTATGAAAAGTCAACCATTGTTTTTAGCCCGAATGTGGAGGCGTCGGTGGCGGTGGAATTAGCGGGACAGTTAGGAGTTCGGGTGGTCGAGAAGCATGATAAGTATCTTGGCCTTCCGGCGATGGTTGGGAAATCTAAGAAGGAGGTCTTCGCTAGTATTCGGGATCGCATTGGTAAAAGAGTGCACGGATGGGGAGATAGGGCACTATCACAGGCGGGCCGGGAAGTTTTGATTAAAGCAATTCTACAAGCAATTCCGGCGTACGCTATGAGTAGCTTCAAAATCCCAGAGACTTTATTGCGGGAGATTTCTTCGAT
Source organism: Lantana camara (assembly GCA_037501455.1). Lineage (NCBI taxonomy): Eukaryota > Viridiplantae > Streptophyta > Magnoliopsida > Lamiales > Verbenaceae > Lantana > Lantana camara. The sequence goes on from CM074862.1 coordinate 20,451,257, forward strand.
GTTGGCCAGATTTTGGTGGAGTGGTAAGAATAAAAATAAAATTCATGGATTAGTTGGGAGAAGCTATGCATTCCTAAGGGTGATGGGGGCATGGGATTTCGAAATTTGAAAGATTTCAATGAAGCACTACTTGCTAAACAGGGGTGGAGACTGGTTACCGAGCCCCATGCGTTACTTTCCAGACTGTTAAGAGCGAGATACTTTCCAGGCGAGAGTTTTTTTTAGGCAAGATTGGGCTCTAATCCTTCATTGACATGGCGCAGTATTTGGAATGCTCGAAATCTGCTTGAGAAAGGCGTGAGGTGGCGAGTGGGCAACGGTGCGTGTATTCAAATATGGAAGGATAGATGGCTTCCACGTCCATCTAGCTTCCAACCTCTGGTGTGTCCGGAAGGGTCTAGCAGTTTGACTTATGTAAAACAGTTGATCGGGGCGGATGGGAAATGGGATGAAGAGCTGGTGTGTGGCTTTTTTGTCGGAGCTGATGCTGATGTAATTCTTTCGATCCCATTAGGAGATTCGCAGACAGTTGATCGTCGAGTTTGGCATTATAACAAGAACGGACGGTTCTCGGTTAAGAGCGCTTACCTTGTGGCTCTAGAAGAGCTGAGGGCCAAGAACGGGAGTGGAGAATCTTGGAGTAGGCGGTCGTGGAATGTTGTGTGGAACAGGAGGGTGGCGCCTAAGATTAAAGTTTTCACATGGAGGCTGTGTCGTGAAGTCCTACCGGTGGGAGAAGCCTTGAGGAAGAAGAGGTGTAGGGAAGTGGTGATCTGTCCTTCGTGCAAAACTAAATCAGAAGACCTTGAGCATGCCTTTCTTAAGTGCAGCATGATCCGTCAATTCTGGGCCTGCACCAACTTGCCGTGGGCGGTAATTTCTCAATGGAGGGGCGGAAGTGAGGATTGGATTCGGTTCGTTCTGGACAACCTAAAGTCGGAGGATAGAGATCGCTTCGTTGTGGCAGCCTGGGCAGTATGGCATAGTAGAAACAAGGAGTGGTCGGCGGGGGAAGGAATGGATGCGGAGAAGCTGGCTTTTTTTGTGAAGAATCACTATGAATCTGGCCGAATAGATAGGAGGCCTGATATCCCGCCGGAATCTGCGTCTCTGGCAGTTTCTTGGTCAAAGCCTCCGGTTGGAACAGTGAAAATTAATTCAGATGGAGCGTTGTTTGGTGAGTTGGGGGAGATTGGTTAGGGAGTAGTAACGCGGAATGCGGAGGGGGAATGCATTGCCTGGAGAAGTGTTCGCACCAGAGGGAGCTTTGATGTGGAGGTAGTCGAAGGAATGGCTCTGAGAGAGGCGGTGAGAATGGCACGCCAACAAGGTTTTGTGAATGTGATCTTGGAAACAGACTGCTCCCACTGCTGCGTAAACTACAAGATGAAGAGGAAGATTGGTCTGTTGTGGGACACATCATTAATGACATCCAGGCATCACTATCACATCTCAATTCCGTCTCATTCAGTTTCGTGCACCGGGAAGGAAACAGGGTGGCTCACACGTTGGCTCGCCTTGGTTTAAATTCTTATGGGGACTGTGAACTCCCTGATGATGCTAGACTTTTTCTTGTTTCGGATCTTAGTTGATGTTGTCGTTAGTTTCCTTTCAAAAAAAAAAAAAAAAAAAAAATTAGTAACAGGTGATTTACATCTGATTACCTTATATTTAGACCTAATTACAATGTAATTCATTATTATCGAAAAATTATATTTTAATCCCTATAAATTTTGTTTGGTATGAAGTCTCTTACTGGAATTTATATATTTATACCCCTGACGTTTTTTGAGTGTTACATTGAATATATAATCAAAATTACAAAATCATCACTAAAACTTACAAATATAAACAAAACGATCCCTACAAATTATGAATTTAATAACAAATCAGGAGTATTTTTAGAATGACATAACAGAACCCTAGGGACTACAAACGGTTCTCAAAATTAGACATTAAAATGTAATTTTCCGAAATAAGAGGATTACATTGTAATTAGGTATAAATATAGAGTAGTTAGAGGTAATTATTTCTTAAAATTAATTTTGACCATCTTTAATCTCGACCGTTGCCACTTTGACGGTTAACATCTCCACGTCATTCCATCCTACTATCCTAGCCTTTTTTCTGTTCCACCTGGTCAACAACAGCCAAGAGTTCACAGTTCACACCAAACTTAGTGCTTTAATGGCGAGGTACATGTAATTATATCTCTATTATTATTGGAAAAATTCATATGGATCCTTGTGTATTCATTACAAATTTAAAATAGTCTTTATATTTTTAATTTAATTCAAATTAATTCTTTAAATTATTTTTTAATCTGAAATTTCAACAAAAATATAGAAATAAATTAAAATATCTTTTACCTGTTTAAAGATAGAGATAAATAAAATTATCCTTGCTATTCATAAATAAACTAAGATGATTCCTTAATTTTTATAACACCATATTCAAATGTTTCTTGAACTATAAAAAGAATGATTCATGAATTATATTTCGCTAATAAGAACTAATATTTATTTCTAACTTATTTTTTATTTTACTTAATTTTGTTTTGTTTCTTTAATTTTTTTGAATTGGCAGAATATTAACTCTCTTCTTTTAAGTTACATATATATATATGATAGAAATTTAAGAAATAGAGCACTGGAATTTTTTTTATTCTTTCTTTAATTTCCTTTCCCCGAGTTATTTGCTCGATATGTTTTTTAATACTTTAATTTAATTTTTGTTGTTAATTTTGATTGTCACCATTAATATTATTATTTCTGCATAAATTGAATAAGTTAAACTTTAGTAATTTATTTTATCTTGGTGAATATATATCTTAATAGTTGTCAGTAACTTTAACTTAAAAATTAATATTTTTATAAATTTGGAGTTTAATTAAACTCAATATTATTTAAACTAAAAAAATATAACTTTTATTTCTTTTTATAGTTTGAGAATATTTAAAGAAATTAAGGGAATATCTTTCTTTATTTAAAAATATTAAAGATCATTTTGATTTATTTTTATACTTAAATAGAAAAAGGGAAATTATTATTAAATTATAAAAGGATGAATTTTAATTAAATTAAAAATATAAAGATTATTTTAAATTTATAAAAAAAAAATTCAAGTATGAATTTGAAAGTTTCACTTGTTAATATAATGTAATTAGTCATTTCTTAAGATTTATATTTATCATCTATCCTATTATATCAAGGTAGAGAACCAAATAAAAATAATTTTGTTCTCTTGTTACTCTCTCTCTTTTTTTAATTTTATTTATTTATTTATTTTATTTGTTATATTTTATTGCATTCTTTTTTTTTTATTAATTTTATCATTCTAATAATATTTTCTTAATTTTATTTTTCTCTCATCTCATTTTAATTCATTTTTTATATAATTTTTATTTTTTTTGCCTCATAGTTTTTTATATTTTAACTAATATAATATTCTTTGATGCTATTTATTTATTATAATTTAATAATTATATTGTAGAATATATATTAATATGAAAATTAATTTCAATATATTTACATAAAAAATTTTATTTGCACACACGACCAGAATGTGCAGAAATTACTACTACGACTGTAAATTTATTTCATGCAATTAACACTGATTTAATTAAATTAAACTAAGATTAGAAAATGTCCCACTTCACAAATTCAAATTTCAGTAGCTAAACAAATGACTAAAATTTCCAAGCTGATGTACAAAGATATGACTGGTGAGAATGAGATCGTCATAAAGATGTCATGGATTTGAAATACATTCTCTTCCTTGTACAATATTATATTAAAAAAGGAGACTAGGGAAGTCGGTAGGTGGGAAAGCAAGTCAACTGGGTAGGCGACTGAGAAAATATTAAGAATAGGACGAAAATAATTGTTGCAGCCTCGCAGGTGGTTTCTACGGCATTAATTTCTACTTTTGGGTCCTTTTCACGGATTTAATATAATTTATGATAATTTTTCTTGCAATTTAATTGTAGTCATTCTTTTTTAATATAACATATAGTAATCTTTCTTTGAATTTGATGGTAATTTCTCTTTTCAAACTAAGAATTTGAAAGATAGAATAAGTAAAACTATTTAAATTTTTTTTATCCGATAATATTTAATTGGATTTGAATCGAATTGGACTATTTCCGTGTAAAAGTTTTTTTTATTGATTATTATTACATCACCAAAAATTTAAACACAAAATCTTTAATTAAATTATTATACCGGAGAACCATTAATTATCCGATTTATTTTGGACAAATATGTCAATTATGTCATGTAATAAAACTAATTGAAATTCAACTTCTTGAACACGTATGTCAAACACGGCTCCTCCCATGTTACCACTTGTAATCTAAATACCACGTTTATTAAAAGAAAAAAAAAATCCACATTTATTTTGGACCTTTAGGTAAAACTTGTTAGAAACAAACCCACTTTTGGTTTAAAGAATTTTCCAATATCATAAATTTTGGTCTCTAACTAAATATTATTAGGTGTATTAGTTTAGAATTTATAACTTTAAAAACCCTAAGCTACATGTTTCAAACTCAAGAGAAAGCAATCAATCAATTGAAGCTTCGATCCGGCGGTGGAGAATACTATGCTCCATCGCCGGATTGATTCAGATCTATTCTGCTTTCATATTCTCAGATTTGTTAGGTCGATACGGTTTGTGTTTTTTTCTTTAGGTTATGTTATATTTCAAGTTTTTTATTATTCTCTTCCGTATGGAAGTTTCGTTCCTTCCGTATGGACGTTTAGTCAGTTTCTTTATGTTCTTTTTTATTATATTCTGCGATTCTCCGAGAAATTTTTTTGGCCGAGTTATCTGTTGTAGGCCAAAGTGTTCTTTTCAATCCGAAGAAAAGGTGGCTGCGGAACTTCACCCAGATCGGATCTTCAACTTCAAGGAGTCTGTTTCTTTTATTAAACGTGATGCTAATATAATAGCTCACAAATCTGTTGGAATTGCGGCTTCGGCATGCGTTAATTTTCTTGTTATTCCTTGTATTTTTGTTATTGTTCCTCTTGATGTTGAATAATATTCCCCTTTGAGGGTTTGAGTTTCAAAAAAAAAAAAAAAAAAAAGAATTTATAACTTTAATGGAGTATTAGTCCCTAAATTTCATTTCCACTTTTACAATTTTCTATTGGTTTATAAATTATTTTCCTTTTATATCCCCTCTTTTTCTAGATTTTCATTTTATTACCAAATTTTCCATTTGCTTATAAATTAATTTCATTTCCTCTTTTCCAAAATTTTATTTGTTTATCAACTATTTACCTTTGGGGAGACTTTTTTTTTTCTATATCTTCATTATGCGTTCAACCCCGATCTGACCAATAAACTGTCCAATGATTGTTGCATACCAAAAAATTTAAACATGAAACTTTTTGTTAAACTTACATTGTATCAAACCACCAAATTACACCACTTTGTGATCTTTGGAAAGATTTAAATGATAATTCTCTTTCACGAAAAAAAACTTTAGGTTGCTCTAAATATAAAGGGTATAACACTAATTTTTTAGTACTTTATTTTTTCGATTAATATTTCAGTGCGACAATAATCAGATGTCTTTGTATACTAATAATTTGCTTTTCAGACCAAAAAAATAATAATTTGTTTTGCACATTAACCATGGGATTTAAAAAAAAAAAAAAACTTTAATTAACAAATTATTTATTACACCAATTTCTTAATTCGTTTTAGATTATGTCTTTGAGAGTTTTTATGTTGAATTGCAGACAGGTACACCAACAAGATTTATGGCAGGTTATCCTACTTTTTGGCGGAGATATAGACATCACATACCTCCAACGATCCTTGCACCTAATTATGTTAAAAACAGTTAGACAGACTAAAAAGTATAGAAGAAGGAAAATTGGGAAAGAGATAAGAGTTTTTTTTTTATATATCAAGAAAAAGATTTAATGTAAAGTGACTATTTATCATGAAATTGAATTCAACAAAAGAACTTGTACAACTAGCGGGTGTAGGTATAAACAACAACAATCAAGCAGGATTAAGAACAAGATCAAGTGGTGCTGCAAGAAGCTTTGTAGCAAGTGTTAAGGACAACTAATCAGGTTTCTATTGTTTTTTTATTTTTTTATTTTATATCAAATTATAAAACACTTGCTTGGATTTAACTGTGGATAAATATCGTAGTAGGTGGAGTCAATTCCTGGAACAAGAGGGAGAAAAGGTGGAGTAATATGAAAAAGATGAAGTGGTCCATCCATAAATTATGTCTCAACTATGGATTCCCCCTAAGAAAAACTATGGATTCCTAAAATGGATTTTAATAGTGCTGTTAGAAATAGACTATTAGTTTGAACGTTTTGTTTTTCTCACAAATCTCTCTCAAATTTTTTCTCACAAATAATTAATTATCTTCTTTTTTTCACACTGGTAATTGATTATCTTTACGAGACGATGTATATAAAGTAGAATTCTAATCATTAATATTATTATAAAAACCCCAATAAATTTAAAACTTTAAAAATATAAGACAAAGACTAATCTATATAATTATGATTCTTGTAAAACTTAACAAACTTGTTGAAAAAAATCGTAAAGAAAAATATAATAACTAATTTTCTTGGGAAATAATCCAAAGAAATCCAAAGTAAATCAAGAATTCACATTAGGTTTCTCTTTTATTTTTCTTTTATTATTATTTTTTTCTCACTGAAAAGGTTCATACATAGAAGTTTTTAAGAAGAACGAACTTGTTGTGTGAACAGGTATTTCTTGTAACACTAAATTTTATATTATAAAATAATTTTATATCATAATATTGATAAGGCTAAAATATGCTCGGGACACGTATGTGACACGTGGCCCAAACCCAGCGTTGCAATGTGACGCCTTAAGAGCACCTTAGCTCCCCCTCGAGATTGTACATTCCCCTAGGGGGAACCTTAGTTCCATCTTCATTAAGGATCTTGGCCACCCCGAGCGGGTAAACAAGGTTGAAGATTGGAACGCTACGCGACCCTCCGGGTTAAACCAGAGTTGGCCCCCGAGGGTGTTCCTCCATCATTTTTGGGTCATTCCCTTAATGACTAATGCCTTAGGCCCAGGTGCCCCTCGGACCTGCGAGCCTCAAGATCCATATCGAAACCCGAGCGTGCTTGGCCCTCGGTAACCACCCAAAAAGCTCTCTGACACATAGTACATGCCCGCGCACTTGCAACTGTTGCCGCCACCAACCTTTTCACAGGCATTTGCAGGAGATCCCTTTTAAAGGTCCCTCATTACGCCACGTGTTTAGGGCAACACCAACGCAGGACCACTTGGCAACAATTACCAAAAGGGTCTTGACCCTCAATTATAAATACTCAGATCTCACACATGCTCTGTAAGCAAGCTGTCATACCTGAAGCTCTATTTTTACTTCATCTTCCTCATCGCCTGTGTCTGACTTGAGCGTCGGAGAGCCAAACTAGGCATCACCCCTCATTCCTCAGTTTGGCCTTCTGATCTCTTTGGTGTTTGTTCCTAGCAGGTTGAATGCACTCAATTTCGGTGGCTCTTGCCTGAGTTCTGATCTCTGATTTCCCCTATTACAAATTCTAAAGTGTTGGAGTTTTGCCACATCGGATTAAACCCTATCATTTTTGGCGCCATCTGTGGGAAAACCAGTCTTCTTCTTTCTTTTCCTCCTTGCTAGTTGAGAAACAAGCACTTACTTCATTATGATAGCTACAAGATCTGGAGCTGTTGGGGGAGGAGGTGATCCCCCCCCAAGATGGCGATGGAAGCGTGCTTATTGCTGAAGTTACAGGTGTTCTGCCCAACACCGGGCCGGTCCCGCTGTTGAGGGGACCCGGTGAGCCCAACCAGGAGAACAACCAAGAGTTGCCCTCTACCAGAGGAACAGGGGGATCAGGTTCAAACATTCCCCTGAACCAGCTATCCGTCATCGTTGCTCCCTTAGGTGGTTACTCCGTGATGATGCCACCACCAGGCTATATGCTTGCGCCACCCAACTTGATGTCCGTCATCCAACCTTACCACGCTGGGCAGATGCAACTCCTCGTCGTCATTCCCAAGGAGATTGAGGGGCTGGAGATACCCCCAATGACTCAAAGGCAGCTTCAAGCCATTTACACACAGTGTGAGGTTCAAGTTGCCCAAAATGCTTGGAAGAACTTCACTGCTACCTACTTCCCCACAGGACAGGCCGCTCAGATTACCCCTCCCATGGGAGGGTGGTAGGTTCATCCGCTGATGGCCGCTCAAGCCGTTTTGCAGGCTCAGCCACCACCACCATTCAACACAAAAGAATCTTCCCCGAGGGGAGCATCGGAACGTCCACAGGCTAACACAGGTAAAGAGCCTGTGGAAAGAATTGATGTTGATGCTGAGGCCCACTCACAGGCCTCAAAACGAGGCAACAAGGTAGACGGAAAAGACCCAAACCTACTCGAGGCTGTGCAAGACCAGCTGGAAGGTTTGCAAAATATGGTTGAGCAGCTCTCTCGAGCGCGGTCTCAAGCCCCCCACGTTGGGGGAGAGAGAGCCAAGGCCAGAGACGTTCTTTGCCAAGCCAACCGGAACCACGCTCCTCGAACCTAGGAACAGGAGGAGAATTATGAAGATTATGACAACGAGGGGGGGATACCACTATCCCCTGGCAAGGGGCTCTCCCCTCGTTGAGGAAGTTTTGATGGCCCAAGCCGGAATGGGCAAAGTCCCCAATTCCATCAACCACTATGATGGGACCACTGATCCTACAAAACATTTAGACCATTTTCTGCATCTGATGCATCTCTATGAGCATTCCAGTCATTACTGGGCCAAGGTGCTTGTCACCTCCCTCGTGGGGATGGCCTAAGAATGGTACAAGCGACTGCCACCCAGCTCGATTAGGGGGTATGAAGACCTTACCAATGCTTTTCTGAATCACTTCAATTCCCTGAAGGCTCCAGTCACTGCGCCCATGACCCTGTACAATTTGATCCAAGGCAAAAATGAGTCTCTCCGGTCCTTCTTCGCTCGATTCAACAAAGAAGTGCTCTTGGTCGAGTGACCCTCAACGGATTTCCTAATCCATATGCTCTTTAGGGCCATCAACCACAAGCATTATGTGAGCAATGAATTTTCTGAGGCTATTGTTAAGAAGAGACCCAAATCCCTCATGGCGATGAGAGAGATCGCTGAACCTTTCTTCGCGCTCGAGGACATTTACAAATCTAACGCTCCTTGATTGACCAGTCACCACAAGGGTGAACGAGGGCGAGAGGATACTCACAAGGATCGTCGTAAATCCCTTCCTCCCCCTCGCAGGCACGAGCGCATTCCTCTCAACCGGTCAATATTTGAGATCTATTCACTTTCAGACAAGAAGCTCTTCAAAAGACCTCAAAAACTGAGGGAGACGGAATCTCAAAGGCGCTCGGGGAAGTATTATGTCTTTCATAAAAAAAAGGGGCATGACACAGATGAATACCACCAATTGGAGAACGAGATACAAAGGCTCATCGCAGGAGGCCATCTGAAGGAGTTTGTTAAGATTTTGAAAAGGTATGACGAGCGCTGCAGCAAGTGGGCCAAGAACAGGAGAGGGAGCCCGTCACACTCGAGAAGCCCCCGAATGCGCCCCCAGAAAGCAACAATACGGGGCAGGTAAAAAGTGTCTGAATAGGAGAATACACCATTCGCGGTCATCCACATGATTGCTGGGGGCTCCTCGGGAGGAGATTCCAACGCCTCTCATCGCCATTATATTCGCAACTATGATCAGCGGCCCTTGGCGCCCAGACAGGTCTATGCTATCCAAGAATCAAGCGCTCCCAACTCCAAGGAAAATGAAGTAATAGGGTTCAGTGACAGGGACCTAGAACATATTGTAACACCCCATGGGGTCAGTGACACCTCTGACTGCCCCATGGTGGTTAACCTAGATGCGCATAATCATGTTGTAAAGAGGGTTCTTGCTGATCGTGGAAGCTCTGTAAATGTTCCCCCCTACTCCACTTTTCAGAAAATGAATATCACCAACATTCCCCTCGAGCCCCTCAAAACAGCCCTCATTGCCTTTAGAGGTTCTGAGGTTGTCCCTCGCGGACAAATTCGCTTGGCCACCTCTTTTGGTCGCGCCCCACATCGTAAGACTTTGATGGTCACTTATGCTGTGGTAGAGATCGAGATCCCTTACAACATCATAATTGGGCGTTTCGCCCTTGCTGATTTCAAGGCGATTATCTCCACCTACCATCAGAAAATCAAATTCCCCACCCCCGAGGGGACGGGCGAGATCCTGTACAATGTCAAGGAAGCGTGAGAGTCTTATATGCTGTCCCTCAGAAAACCAAAGGCTGAGAAGACATTCCAGATTGGGTCCACCAAGAAGGCTATGGATTTTTCCAATTTGGACGAGGATCGTTCGACGAGAAAAAGAGCGAAACTCTACAAGAAGAAAAACAAAAAGAAAGGCTCGAGTGGAAAGGACGAGCCTGAGGGTGGCCCGCTAGGAGCAATGGAAGAATCCTCATCGGAAGAAGACGCGAACGAGGGTGAGCCCGAGAGTGGAAATAATTGCCTCACAGGAAAGAAAAGGGCACTCGAAACTCCCCGCTCCGAGGTACGGATAGAGCCCACCGAGAAATTTTTGACCATTGAATTGGAGCCAGGCAATAAGGAAAAAACTACGCAGATTGGCTCGAGCCTCATAGGACCCTCACAGATCATAATGATCGAATTTCTGAGAGAGAACATCGATGTTTTTTAATGAAAAGCATTCGATCTCACTGGTATTGATCCCAGTATCATTGTCCACAAGCTCAATGTGGACCCCGTCTTCAAGCTCATCAAACAGAAAAAGAGAGATGTCCCCCGGATTCAAGAAGCAAATCATTGAAGAAGATGTGAACAAGCTCCTTGAGGCTCGGTACATTGTTTCTTGGTTATGTCGTTTGTTAAAGAATGCTGGGGCAACATATCAACGCCTTGTTAATTGAATGTTCGAGCGCGAGATAGACGGTTCCATGGAGGTCTATGTGGACGACATGATCGTCAAAAGTAAGCACGAGCACTCCCACCTGGAGGATTTGAAGCGAACCTTTGATATCTTGTGCCAGTATGGTATGAAATTGAATCCCTCCAAATGCACGTTTGGAGTTTGAGGGGGTAAGTTTTTGGGGTATGTGGTTAGCCAATGTGGAATTGAGGCTAATCCTGAAAAGATCAAAGCCATCATGGAAATCTCCTCCCCTCGGAATGTCAGGGAAGTGCAGGTCTTGGTGGGAAAGATAATCTTTTTGAACAGATTCATATCACGCTCGGTGGATCGGAATTTGCCGTTCTTCAAAATTCTGTGTAATTCCAGGAACTTTGCATGGACCGAGGAGTGTGAGAAGGTGCTACAAGATATGAAAGCCTACCTCTCGTGCGCTCCTCTATTAACAAAACCGATCGAAGATGAAAGTCTCTTTATTTACCTCTCGGTTTCCCAGCAGGGCACGAGCGCGGTCCTCGTGGCTGTACGCGAGCGGAAGCACCTACCGGTCTATTATTGGACTAAAACTCTACAAGGTACGGAAAGGAAATACTTGGAGATTGAGAAGTTTGCATTCGCCCTAGTAAACGCATCGCAAAGGCTGAGACCGTATTTTCAGGCACACTCTGTCACAGTGCTTACGGACTAACCGCTGAGGCAAGTCTTGTCAAAACTTGATGTTTCAGGAAGGTTAATTAAATGAGAGGTTGAACTGAGCCAGTTTGACATCAGCTACGAGCCAAGGATAGCCATACAAGCACATGTGGTTGCTAATCTGCTGGTCGAGAACGCTTTGGTCTAGAGCCCATACCTATAGAAAGCAATGTCTTATGGCTCCTGCACAAGGACGGCTCCTCGACCTTTCAAGGGGGAGGAGTAGGGGTGACCCTTAGAGACCACGACGGAGCTGAAATAGATTTCGATCAAATTGGATTTCCAAGTTACGAAAAGTGAGGAAGAATATGAGGCTCTCATCCAAGGGCTAAAGATTGCTCTTCAAAATGGAACATCTCGAATCACTGCCTATGTCGACTCTCAGCTGATCGCGAGCCAAATTGAAGGAACATATGAGGCTCGGGAAGCCATCATGGTGCAGTATTTGAGAAAGGCAAGGGAAGTCATCGACAAGTTTAAAGAGTTTCACCTGTTACAGGTCCCACGAGCAAAGAATGAGCATGCAGATGCCCTCTCTAAATTCGCTTCAGCCCTCGAAGGATCGTGCGAGCACTTCGTTACTTTTCTAAGAACAGAAGAGTCCTTGATAAAAGAAAGGGTACACCCTCAGGAGGTAACAATGATTAACCCATCCGAGCCTTGTTGGCTCGATGATGTCATAAGATTCATCAGGGACGACATCTGCCCTACGGACAAGGTGGAAGCAAGGAAAATCATGAACAAAGCCCCTCGTTTTTTCCTCGACCAGGAAGGGAGACTTTTCAAGTGATCCTATCATGGCCCTCCGCTGAAATGGTTGAGGCCCTCGCAGGCCAAAGAAGTTCTTGAGCATATTCATAGTGGAAGTTATGGGAATCACTCTGGAGGGCGTATCCTCGCCAAGAAAGTGTTAAAAAGTGGCTTCTATTGGCCCACAGTCCTACAAGATGCAATTGATTTATCCAAAAAGTGCCCAAAGTGTCAGTTCCATTCTAACATTCCACAGCTACCTATTAGGCATAGTGCCTTTAAAGTAGATGTTTGCTTTACTATTTCCTTGTAAAATCACAAATAGTCTTTGAATAATAAACGAAATGATTTTGTTCGTAGGCAATCACTTCTTTATGTGCTTATTTATGTCTATTTGGGTTTGACTGTATTTTACATATACTGAACTCTCCTAATCCGATGAGACCGTTAAGAACTTTGTCGTTATGGGAACGACACATGAAACAAGTTTTAACTCCATAGGCGAGGATTATAAACTTCTCAAGTCAATGAGTCCGACAGACAGTGAGAGTGTCGACCTTGACTCGGCTGAGACTTGCTTATATGATTATGTCCTTCTGAAGGATCACTCATTTTCATGGAGTGATAGGTGCATACGTTGATGAGTTCATAATGCATAAGGGTGATTGTTACAAGAACTTCATCACTGAGATGTCCCGCTTGAGAACATTCCTCAATGGGAAAGTAAGTTTCTAGAAACTTTCAGATTAGGAAATATCTCATAGGTCAATGACGTGATTCATTAATCCTTAGACTTGAGATTCTGTAATGTCTCATATGAGCTAACTCTGTAATCTTTGATATAGGCTCAAAAGGGTGTCGCCATATAGACACCTGAATCACGACCTATGTTGGGATTACACAAGTGGCATATGAACAATTAGTAGAATCGATAAAGGACATACACTTGTTAAGAACAAGAATGATCTCTTACTGGTTAAGTTGTTCGTAGTCCATTAAACATTAAACCCTTGGCCAAGGTGGATAAAAGATCAAGACATGTAGAAAATGGGGTTTTCTAGTATTGAGATCGAAATGGATATGAAACGAACTTAACTTTAAAGATTAAGAATATTTAGGCTCTGAGAATCTTCCCATGCCTTAGTTCTTGATTGAGAGATGGAGTTGTAGGAGGATCGTATTTCACTGATTGTCATTGTCTGAAAGGTTCTTCGATTCATTTCGTTATTTGGCCAGGGGTCACACACCCATTGCTAGATTACGGTAGTGTGATTTGTGAAGTGATTAATTAATTAGGGATTTAATTAATTACTATCACTGCTAATTGAATAATGAACCTAAAGGGTCACACACAAATGCCAGAATACGAGGGTTATGGTGGGATGTTAATATGATTAACAAAGGATCAAATTGTTGATCAAAATGGAGATTAGAACATATGGGCATTGCCATTTGTCAAGGATACGTGACTGCCACGTGTCACGCGTAGCCTGCTTGGCTGCCACGTGTTATGCACACGTGGCACCTACGTGATTCCATTTGTGTAATTATATTACACGTGAATTCTTTTCTAGAAGTAATTAATTAAATTATAATTAATTAATTTTAGTCTTTTAATTAATTATTGAATTAATTATTAAAACTATTCTCAATTGACTTAACCCAATAAATAATTAATTAGGAATTAAATTATTTATTGAATATTGGCTTTTAACTTTAGCAAAGTTGAAAAGTCAAACTTCCTATTGTAGGAGAGAGAAGGTTATTCTTGCAAGACTTGGAGAGTAAGTTAGGAACTTATTATTTCAATTAATTTAATAATTAAATTAGTTAATTAGTGAGCAAGAAAACAATCCAATTGGGTCTTGGAAACCCTAATAGGATCGAACCAACCTAGTATATATACTAGGGATGGTGCTTCTCTTATTCTTTAGACCAACACTCGAGAAGTGTTAAGTTTTTGAGAAAATCGAAAAGAAAAGTTTTCAAAGTAAATCCTAGCCTAACACAAGCCATAGAACTAGAATTCTCACTCGCTTGATCGTGTTCTAGGACCGGTGTGGATACGCTTTGGAGGGCTTCTAATTTGGAGTCTAATTCGAAGGTCGTTCGAGGGATTTCGCTTGAAGGGTGTTCGTTAGGCGGTAACGGCGTCACTAGAAAACTTCTACCTTTGTAAGTTTCTAAAACACCCTACGATACGATACAAAAATTACAAGAGAACGATTAAACTTTTGAAAAATTTTAAACTTCCGCTGCTCGACTCTTTCGTGTTTTCCAACACTACCCGCAACTCAAATGACCCCTATAGATGTCGCATGGCCTTTCGATCAATGGGGCATTGACATCGTGGGTCCCTTATCAATTACCGTAGGGCAAAAGAAATTTGTTATCTTAGTAGTAGAGGAGGTTGCCAAAATCACCTTTCATGTGGTCAGGGATTTCATATGGAAGAATATTAGCTACAAATATGGTATTCCAAGGGTATTTGTTTCAGATAATGGATCCCAATTCATTACAACAGATACCCGAGAGTGGTGCTCGGAATTGGGTATTGAACAACGATTCACTTCCGTGGGGCATCCTCAAGCCAACGGTCAAGCTGAAGTTAATAATAGGATCATCTTACAGCGTTTAAAGACAATGCTTGAAAGCAAGAAAGGTGAATGGGATGAAGAGCTGCAAGGAGCTTTATGGGCCTACCACACAACCCCTCGAGCCGCCACGTGTGAAACTCCCTATTCCCTCGTTTACGGTTCAGAAGCTATGATACCTGCGGAAATTACACAAGATTCCGCACGCGTTGCTTATTTCGAACCTAACACCAACGAGGAAAACAGGGTGTTTGAGTTGGATTTTCTTGAAGAAAAGAGGGACAACGCTTGGATACATATCCACAGGTACAAAGTCTCAATGTCTCTACAGTACAATAAGCTTGTCAAAGAAAGAATATTCCAGTTGGGAGACTTGGATGTAAAGAAAGTTGTAGTATCGAAGCATGTGGGCAAACTGGACCCAAATTGGGAAGGACCATTCAAGGTCATCCAAGTAAGAGCCAATAACACCTACATACTTGAAACACTTCAGAGGGAACGTCTCCCTTGGCCATGGAATGCATGCAACCTTCGACGGTTTTATGTCTAAGTCTCTTGCAAAGCTTACTTTGTAAAATCCCAATTCTGGGCTCCATGTAATCTTTTATTAAAGAAAGCAAATGAATTTATTTCTTTTAGAGAAGAAAGTTTTCTGCGAAGTATACTTATAACACGTTATTCAAATTCCCCCTTGGTACCCTAGGCGAATAGCCACACAGGCCTAAGGCTAGTAGATACAATAAACAAGGGTCATGCTATGCTTACCGAGCGCCAACTCCGCGTCGAAAATCTTGGTAACGTGTATGTCCACATCCCCAACTGCTAAGTCAGTCCTGGGATAACGGATTAAGGGTAGACCAACTAGAATCTTATTTCTAGTTCGCGGTCGAAACCCCCATTGAGTGGTTAGATTCTGCTTCTAGTACATGCTCGAAACTTTTGGAACACTTAGCAAGATTTCTTATGGAGAACTCCTTAAAAAGAAAATTTTTGAATGACCAGGGGACCCTCGAAAACAGGACCTTTGCGCTTAATTTTCTTATGGAGATTTCTTGAAAGACATCCTCCAAGAACCAGGGCGCCCTCAGAAGCGGGCCCCTCGCGCTTCTTGCAAAGGAGAATTTCCAACGAAAGTCCTTTAAAGGAAATCTTCTAAGTAATTTTCTAACTAACCAGGGCACCATCGAAAACGGGTCTCTCGCGTTAATTCATTGTGGGAATCCCTCATAGGATAATCTTTAAAGAAATTTCTTGAGAACCAGGGCTCTCTCGAGAAAAGGCCCCTCGCGCTTCTCACTAATGAAAATTTTTTATAGATAAATCTTAAGAAGAAACGTTATAAGTAACCAGGGCGCCCTTGGAAATGGGCCCCTCGTGTTTTCTTTGATTTTTGATCTTTCTCGAGGAAAACTTAACTAGGGAACCCACGGAAGCGTGTCCCTCGCGTTCTTTATTAGCAAATTTCTTGAGGAAAACTCCTCACAAGAAATTTTCTAAGTAACCATGGCACCCTCGAAGGTGGGTCCCTCGAGTTCCCTCACTTGTCCTAAATAATGCTAACCTTCTTGCTATATTTTACTTAACTTTAGAGCGTAAACGGGATAAGCAAATAACAGTAAAATTGAAAAGACAGGAAATAAAAGCATTCATGACAAAAACAATGTTCATTCATTCAAAAGGAGCTTGCGCTCGGAGTACAACGAATGGGCATGTTGGAAAACACGAAAGAGTTGAGCAGCGGAAGTTTAAAATTTTCCAAAAGTTTAATCGTTTTCTTGCAATTTTTGTGCTGTAACGTTGGGTGTTTTAGAAACTTATGAAGTTAGAAGCTTTCTAGTGATGTTGTTACCGCCTAATGAACACCCTTCTAGCGAAATCCCTCGAACGACCTTCGAATTAGACTCCAAAGTAGAAGCCCTCCAAAGCTTATCCACACAAGACCTAGAACACGATCAAGCGAGTGAGAATGCTAGTTCTATGGGCTATGTTAAGGCTAGGATTTTTGCTTTGAAAACTTTTCTTTTATTTTCTTAAAAACTTAACACTTCATGAGTGTTGGTCTAAAGAATAAGAGAAGCACCACCCCTAGTATAAATACTAGGTGGCTCGAACCCTACTAGGGTTTCCTAAACCAATGTCCTTTGTTTTCTTGCTCACTAATTAACTAATTTAATTATTAATTTAATTGGAGAAAATAAGTTCCCAACTTGTTTCCCAAGTCTTGCAAGAATAACCTTCTCTCTCTTACAATAGGAAGTTAGACTTTTCAACTTTCCTAAAGTTAAAAGTCAATATTCAATAAATAAATTAATTCCCAATTAATTATTTATTGGGTTAAGTTTATTTGAGAATAGTCTTAACAATTAATTCAAAATTAATTAAAAGACTAAAATTAATTAATTAATTATAGAAAAGAATTCGCGTGTAATATAATTGCACGAATGGAACCACGTCCGTACCACCTGTGCATGACACGTGGCAGCCACGCAGGTTACGCGTGACACGTGGCAATGCCCACTTGTTACTTGCTCCATTTTTTATCAACAATTTGATCCGTCATTAATCATATTAACATCCTACCATAACCCTCGTGTTCTGGCATTTGTGTGTGACCCTTTAGGTTCATTATTTGATTAGCAGTGACAATAATTAATTAATTAATCACTTCACAGATCAAACTACCGTAATCTAGCAATGGGTGTGTGACCCCTAGCCGAATAACGAAATGAATCGAAGAACCTTTCAGTCAATGACAATCAGTGAGATACGATCCTCTTACAACTCCATCTCTCAATCAAGAACTAAGGCATGGGAATATCCTTATAGCGTAAATATTCTTGATCTTTAAAGTTAAGTTCGTTTCATATCTATTTCGATCTCAATCCTAGAAAGCACCATTTTCTAGATGTCTTGATCTTTTATCCACCTTGGCCAAGGGTTTATTGTTTAATGGACTACGGACAACTCATTCAGTAAGATATCATTCTTGTTCTTAACAAGTGTAGGTCCTTTATCGATTCTACTAATTCTATATATGCCACTTGTGTAATCCCAACATAGGCCGTGGTTCAGGTGTCTATATGGCGACACCCTTTTGAGCCTATATCAAAGATTAAAGAGTTAGCTCGTATGAGTTATTACAGAATCTCAAGTCTAAGTATTAATGAATCACGTCATTGACCCCGTGAGATATTTCCTAATCTGGAAGTTTCAGGAAACCTCCTTTCCTATTTAGGAATGTTCTCACGCGGGACATCTCAGTGATGAAGTTCTTGTAACAATCACTCTTATGTATTATAAACGCATCAGCGTATGCACTTATCACTCCATGAAACTGAGTGATCCTTCAAAAGGACATAATCACATAAGCAAGTCTCAGTAGAGTCAAGGTCGACACTCCCACTGTCTGTCGGACTCATTGACTTGGAGAAGTTTCTAATCCTCGCCTATGGAGTTAAGAACTTGTTTCATGTGCCGTTCCCATAACGATAAAGTTCTTAATGACCTCATCGAATTAGGGGAGTTCAGTACATACAAAATACAGTCAAACCCAAACTGACATAAATAAGCACATAAAGAAGTGATTGCCTATGAACAAAATCATTTCGTTTATTATTCAAAGACTGTTTGTGATTTTACAAGGAAATAGTAAAGCAAAAATCTGCTTTAAGGGCACTATTCCAAACAATCTCCCACTTGCCCGTCAAAGCCACTCAGGTGCTAATTTAAGACCCATCATCTCGTATATTATTCAAAGACTGTTTGTGATTTCACAAGGAAATAGTAAAACAAACATCTGCTTTAAGGGCACTATTCCAAACAATCTCCCACTTGCCCGTCAAAGCCACTCAGGTCCTTCGAAAGCCTGTTGACTAAGGGCTTTAGTAAGTGGATCTACCATGTTTTCTCCCGATGTGACCCTTTCAATTTGCATATCTCTTCTCTTGATGATATCACGGATTAAGTGATACTTCCTCAAAATGTGCTTGGTCCTTTGGTGAGATCTTGGTTCTCTTGCTTGAGCAACCGCCCCAGTGTTGTCACAAAACACTGTAACGGGGTCTTTAATGTTAGGAACTACACCCAGCTCATGGATGAAGTTTCTTACCCAAACACCTTCCTTAGCTGCATCGTTTGCAGCTAAGTATTCGGCCTCAGTGGTCGCTTGCTTGGAACTTTTCCAACTCACTGCTCGGCCGTTCAGCCAGAATATGTATCCCGACATGGATTTAAAGTCATCCATCCCTGATGCAAAGCTTGCATCACAGTATCCTCTAATGACAAGATCTTGCTGGCCCCCGTTGTAACACCCCGACTCAGAGTCGGTGCAGGTAAATTATGTGATTTATCAATATTTGCGTTTTGGATTAATTGTATACGACTTATATGAATTATTTGAACTTATATGAATTTATGTGAATTTATTTGAATTGATGTTGTATGTGATTTATTCGTTTTAATTGAGTTGGCCTTATTTGAACCTGTAATTGTTAAACCAAACCAACTTGAACCGGGAACCTTGAACCGAACCTGTGAACCGACCGGTCCAGCCTTAAAGGCTGAACCATTCTTTCCTCTCTTCATTTTACGTGAAATAGCAGCAACCAAGCCAAGCAAGGAGCTAAAACCCCAAGTGATCATCCAAACTTCCCAAGCCAAGATCTCCCTCGTTTCTTCGCCTTTTCTCGAACTTGAGTATGTTTCGGAATCCCCTCATCGTGCTCGTCATTTCTATGGTTTAATTTCTGAGTTTGGAGTGAGTTTGGTGTGCTTTAGTCTCTCTACGTGAATAGTAAGGGTTTAGTTAAAAATGTGAATACTTGCTCTTTGCTTGTTGTAGTTGATTCCTAGCTTCATATATGAGTTGTATATGTTGTATGTGTTGTATTTATTGCATTTAAACCTTGGTTGGTTGAGCATTTATTGATGATCATGATTTTAGCTTGAATGTTGCATTTCTTTGATCATGGCTTTTAATTCCGTTTCCTTGAGTTATTTAAGTGCTAACATGTTAAGCATGATTTAGGTGAATTGTTTGTGCATTTTGAGAGGTTGTGGCAACTCTTGGGCATTGATTTTTGGCCATTTTGGCACCAAAAATGGAGCTCCCCTGTTTTCTGTAATGAACTCTGCTCCAGCTTTTCGAACCAGGCCGGAACGGCCGTTCCCGCCCCAGTTTCAAACTGGGAACGACCGTTCCCAGGCCATTTTACTGTTCCTGCCGAGAGTGGGAACGATCGTTCCCAGTTTGTACTGGGAACGGGAACGGCAGTTCCCATGGCCGAAACCCTTCTACTGGGTCAAATCCACGGGGGTGGATTTTTCCCCTTTGGAAAAATCCATGGGGGTGGATTCCGCCACTACTTCTCTTTGCCCTAATTATGCATTTGTATGACTTTAAATGCTTTTCTTTTGTATGTTAATTGTTATGACTTGATTTTTATTGCTTAATAAATTGTAAATAAGTATGTGTGCTATAATTTGTGAATTATATGACTTAATTGTGGCATTTTATATGTGAACATGAATCATGCATTTTGCCGAGCGTCTTCTTTGGTTCATATAGAGTCTAAGTCTTGGGCTTTCATGTTTTCTTTTCAGAGGAGGTTCCAGTTGTCGAGCCCGAGGCGTAGGTTGTTCACGTCCGCTCGTATTTTGGTCACGCACAAGGTGAGGTTTAGGATTTTTATTAGTTAAGTGACCTAAAGCCTTATGTGGTGTTTTCAAGCCGCGCATGTGACTATATATTATATATATAGATATGTATGTGTTGATTAGAATATGTTTATGATTTTGTGAACAACTTTGTTTTGGGAAAAGATATTAAATAAGCCTATGTAAGCTATGTTTTGGAAAAGGCTTTACAATTCTGTTAGCGAGATCGCCATGAAAGATTTGGCATATGTTATGATTTGTATGTGTGGATCCAAGGAGCTACGGGTAAGGAACCCTCGGGACGGTTCGGGCCATCGAGGTTCGGCCTGTGCGTAGTCTCCATCCGATATATCACACGCGACCCCTGGGAGTTTGGGAAGGTGTGGTATTTCGATGCCTTCGGCGTAAAAACCGGGGAGGGCACGATGTGGGTTCGCTACCCCTCGTGAGTCTGTATATGTATGGATGGTTAGGGCCGCCGGTGGCTCTTCCATCATTGGTGTAGAGGTTGATATGTATGATTTCCGTTTTGTTTGTTCTGAGGAGTAAAGGTTGGAAGCTCGTTCTCGCCGAGCATTATGTTATGTTGTGTTATGTCAGGAAGTGTGAATCGGGATAGTGTTTATGAAAGATTTTAAAGTATATGTATTTGCTTTGGAAAGTTTTAGTTTGTAAAACCTATTCCGGTTCATAATTCCACCCTTTGTTTTGTGCTCTGCTTTATATATATAGGGTGTGGGTGTGCGTTAGCCCCTCACTCAGTCAGTTGACTGACCCTCGTTTACTCTTTTAGCTGCAGGTTTTGGGAGCGTGAGCTAGGCGGAGAAGTGTGTCTTCTTTATGCACTTGTCGGTCTAGGTCTCGTTAGGTGCATTTACGTATTTGCACTTTATTATTTTGTATCTATATAGGTGACTTGTGAATACTATTTTTGCTCGAGCCGTGATGGCTTCTGTACAGGAATGCGTTGGTACCTATATGTAAATACTATATGGCTAATTAGGTGTTGGTACCTATACGTATATATATATGTGATGATCTTTTGCTTGATGCTTTTATTTATTCGCTTCCGCATACTCTGGTTTGGTGTTGTTTAGCTCCGCCTAGCCTAGAGTGTGTGTTTGGTCTCCCGTTCGCTATGATTCGGATTCGGGTGCGGACAATCCATTTCGTATTCGGGTTCGGATTATGGTGTGGGGGATGTGGCCCTACGTGTGGGTGCTACATCCGTAAACCAAGAACAAATCCTTAGTTCTTCTCAAGTACTTAAGGATGTTCTTTACAGCAGTCCAGTGACCTTCACTAGGGTCAGATTGGAATCGGCTAGTCAAGCTAAGTGTATAAACTACATCCGGTCGAGTACAGAACATCGCATACATTATGCTTCTTATAGCTGATGCATAAGGAATTTTTGGACATCCTGGACTTTTCAAGTTCAGTCTTGGGACACAGCTTCTTCGAAAGAACTGTTCCCGGGCCCATTGGAAGTTTTCCACGTTTGGATTCCTCCATACTAAACCTCTTTAGTATTTTGTCTATGTAAACCGACTGTGATAATCCTAACAATCTCCAAGATCTATCCCGATAGATCTTTATCCCGAGAATGTAGGATGCATGACCAAGATCCTTCATCTCAAATTGGTTCGATGACCAAGACTTTGTTACTTTCATATCATCCTTCATATTCCTAATGAGGAGGATGTCATCTGCATAAAGTATCAGAAATTGAACTGAGGTTTCCGATTCTTTCTTGTACACGCATGACTCATTCAAATTTTGAATAAAGCCAAGCGATTTGACTGTTTCATCAAATAAAATGTTCCAATTTCTAGAAGCTTGTTTTAATCCGTAGATTGATCGTTGGAGCTTACAAACCTTTTATTCGCTCCCACTGAATGTGAAACCCATGGGTTGCTCCATGTAAATGTCTTTGTCAATGTCTCCATTAAGAAAGGCAGTTTTCACATCCATTTGCCATATCTCATAGTCATAATATGCAGCAATGGCAAGCAAGATCCGAATAGACTTTTACATTACAACCGGGGAGAAGGTTTCATCAAAGTCTACACCTGGTCTTTGAGTGAAACCTTTAGCAACTAATCTTGCTTTAAAGGCTGCTATGCTTCCATCTACTCCAAGCTTGCGCTTATATATCCATTTACACCCTATGGGCCTGATCCCATCAGGTGGATCAACCAAGGTCCAAACTTGGTTGGAGTACATGGAATCCATTTCGGATTTCATTGCTTCTTTCTACTGTTCAGAGTCCGAATCTAACAGTGCCTCCTCATAATTTAATGGATCATTATCCATTTGAGATGTTTGGTGGAGAAAGCCATACCATCTCTCTGGTTGTCTAGAAATACCTTCAGAACGTCATATTTGAGGAGGATTTTCGCATGTATCACTCTCAGCGATTGGTTGAGGGACGTTAGTCTCCAAACTTAGCGTGGGACCTCGGTCTCGAACCTGTTCGAGTTCTGCGATCTTGCCTTTCTTTTCTTTAAGGAACGAGTCCTCAACAAAAGTAGTCTTGACACAAAGACCTTTTGTTCAAGAGGATCGTACAAATAATATCCTATTGACTATTTAGGATATCCTACGAAGTTACATAAGCTTGATCTAGCTTCAAGCTTATCTCCCACTGTCCTCTTCACGTAAGCAGGACAACCCCAAATTCTTAAGTAAGAATAATTAGGGATTTTGCCAAACCACATCTCAAATGGGGTCTTGGGTGCAAATTTGGAGGGAATAAGATTCAGAATCTTAACTGCTGATTCTATGGTATAATCCCAGAATAAAGGTGGCAATTTAGTGAAGCTCATCATGGAACGAACCATATCAAGTAGGGTTCTGTTCCTTCTTTCTGAAACTCCATTTAATTGAGGAGTTCCCGGAGGAGTCCACTGAGAGATAATTCCATTATCTCTGAGATGACTAAGGAATTAGTCACTTAGATACTCGCGACCTCGGTCAGATCAAAGTGTCTTAATCTTGTGACCAGTTTGGTTCTCAACCTCCTTTTGAAATTCCAAGAATTTCTCAAAGGCTTCTGATTTATGCTTCATTAAGTACACATAACCAAAACGACTAAAGTCATCTATGAAGGTTATGAAATACTGATGATTGTTTCTCGTACTTACACAAAGTGGTCCACATACATCAGTATGGATTAAATCCAATACTTTAGTGGCACATTTCACTTTACCATTAAAGGGAGTTTTGACCATCTTTCCTTTAAGACATGATTCATAATGAGTTAACTCTTTAAGTTCATTATCATAGAATGATCCCAAATTAGTTAACTGAACAATCCTATCTTTAGAAATATGCCCTAAACGTGCGTGCCATAAATAAGCCGAGATCTTGTCATCTCTTTTGTGTTTGTTTAATTGTTGTATATTCAAAATATTAGTGTCTTTAGTTGTATAAAGTCCATTTGATAATGTACCAAGCAAAACGGAAGTTTTATTCTTCTTAAGCTAAAAGTTTCCATTTCTAGAAAAAGTCTCAAAACCTTTACAATCAAGTATTGGAATGGAAATGATATTACGAATAATGGAAGGTACATAAAGGACTTTGTTCAAAACTAAAGTAAAGACACCTAAATCTAATCTACACGTCCCAATGGCTTGGGCTTGAACACTTGATCTATTCCCAACCTTCAAGACGCATTCTCCTTCTTCAAGCTGCCGGACCTCACTTAGCATCTGTACATCATTATAGATATGAGCTCCACAGCCGGTATCAAGTACCCAAGAATTAGAATCAATAGATAGATTTACTTCAACAATAAACGCACCTTTCTTTAGAGTATCCTTGTACTCTTGGCAGTTCCTCTTCCAATGCCCTTTCTTGACACAATGGTGGCAAACTTCCTCTGTCTGATCTTTTCTCTTCCTGGACTTTCTCTTTTTAACCCCTTCTTTAGGTTTAAGAGATCCCTTCGTCTTGAGAACTTTCTTCTCTTTGCCTTTAGAAGGCCTAGAAGAGGAAGTGACCATCATTACTTTGCGATCCTTCTTGATCGTGTCTTCAGCAGTCACAAGCTGAATAATCAACTCAGCTATAGTAGCATGAGGATGATTCATGTTGAAGTTTAGCATGAAAGGATTTAATGATGGTGGAAGCAATGCGTGCAACAAATCCACAACGAGTTCTTCACTCAGTGGCATTTCCATGGAGGTCAGTTTCTCGTTCAAAGCAAGAAACTTGAGACCGTGCTCATGGACACTTGTACCTCCTTTCATTCTGAGATGAAAGAGCTCCTTAGAGGTGTTGTACCTTAGAACATGCTCTTTGGGGCGGTACAATTACTCGAGATGGTCATAAATCTCCCAAGCGTTTTCCATTGACTCGTGTTGCCTTAGCATGTCCGAAGACATGTTGGCCAACATGAGGCAACGGGCTTGAAGATTATCTTCAGACCATTTCACGATCGCCTCTCTTTCGGCCCGAGTTGGAGCCTCAGCTTCAGCGATGGGCTCTCCCTCGAAGAGAACATATCTTCTCTTTTCAGAATCTAAAACTATCTTTAGATTCCGAAGCTAATCAGAGTAATTGGGCCCCGTCAACTTGTTTGATTCGAGGATGGATACCAAAGGGTTTTTGGTTGCCATTTCAATTGTAGAGAATCACAGAACTACAACCTAAATGGAAAAACAAAGAAATCATGAGCATGCTGAATAATAACGATTACATATTATCATGGTCTTTAGAAATATGTTCTCCCACTGTTTTTAGAAAGTCTAGAAATCCCAACGACTTTAGAAGAAACTTATTTTTCCCAATGGGTACTAGGATCCCAAGCATTCTTAGTTTTGGACCCACGACTCGTGAGACATCCAAAGGTCTAAGAATCTTTAGGTAGGTACGAATTGCCGATTCCATCCCCATGGAATTCCTAGTAATATTTTTCCATCACTAATCTTTCAATCATGGACCCAGGACTCGTGAGACATCCATATCTACTTTAGTGTTGAGCAGGACCCATCAATCATAAGATCTCAACCAAACTTAGTCCGGAACGACCCACGACTCGTGAGACATCGCCTATTCTAAAATGGTCAAGAAATATTAATTATTTAAAATAATTAATCAAGAAACTAAGAGTTAATAAACTACACTAATTAGCCCATGACTCGTGAGACAACAATTAGTTTCACTTATTAAGTCCAAAATCCTATTGATGGAATCCTAGAGATTTTATTATCCTGATAAAATACCTATTTATTCGAATTTTGCTCAATATTTAAATGGGAATTTCGAATGACCTCACCAACATAAAATGTTATCCAAATTTTAATTGTCTTGTTAATGCATTTTCACATAAAGTGCATCACAGAAGCAATTAGCAGATAACATGTCCTAGCATGATACTAATTATGTGATGATCATGGGTATCCTATCTTATATATGATTTTGGGAGCCACTCCAAAATCACTAGTTCTAACATTCATGCCACATAAGACAATTCATATCACATAGGGGTACATAATTTAATTGAAAAACGCCCTATCTATTACATTTAATAGAAACCCTCCTAAACATTTTGAGGGGTCTTCTTATAGCCACCGTTCCTCAAGTGCTCCTTGTGGATCCTTCTTATTCCATGGGTGCTTGTCTCCAAAATGAAAATAAAAACCTCACTTCCTAAGTTCTAATCTCTTTACATAAAGTAATATGACTCAATTTACATAAAGTACACGGGGCATTCCCCGGCCCAAAAACAATAATAAGGAAAGCCACATAATAAACACATAACAGTACGCACGTAAGTAGGGCTCCGACCCCAATTGAAAACACGCAACTATGGGGCTCCGACCCCAATTGAAATCATCCATGTGCAGAATTTAAAACCATACATAAGACTAACCCATGATCACCTAAACTAGCATGATTATGCTTGAATTTAAATTTACCAATTAAATTTAAAATTCCCTTGACTTCAAGTTACAACTAACTTAAGTAATTTAAATATAGTTCATTATTCAAGAATTTATTCAAAATCGAATCACCAGATCTAGACAAAACAACAATTAATTCAAAATTAAAATTTTGTCTAAAATATCATTCAAAGTGATATTTATCATTTTTCTCGAAAAATAAGAACTTGACTTTAATTCATAAAAATCCCAAATTTTATAATTATTTCAAATAAATAATTTTATAAAATTAAAATCAAATTTTAAAATAAAACCAGATTTTACAAAATGGGATTTTTAGAAGCCTGAAACACGAAACAAAATCGAGCCCGAAACGACCCGCACGAGGCACGATGGACTGGCCGCAAGCGCGTGTGCCTTGGCGACCGCGCACACAGCCCGCGCGGTCGTCCTAGCAGTGCATAGCCCTGCCGCCTTGCTCCGCCCGCTGCCTCTGTCGGGCGTTGCTAGGCGGTTAGACATGGCGGGGCGGCACGAAACGCGCTAGGCCAAGCTCGGTCGCGGCTATACCCCGTCCGGTGTTTTCGTTTCACAATTTCATCAAATTCCAGATTCAGTTTTTTTATGAAAACAGTTCAAATCAATCTGAATTAAAATAGTTTAAAACCAGATTTTACGAAAATAAGTTTTCAAAAATTTTCAAGAAACAGTTTTGATCCGGCAACTTCGTATTTCAAATAAAACCATGAATACACAACATATACTCAAATTCAAGAATTTTCAGTCAAAATTCCAAAAGCAATAAAGATATAATACGAACGTTGCAAGGTGGCTCTGATACCACTTGTTGGAAAACACGAAAGAGTTGAGCAGCGGAAGTTTAAAATTTTCCAAAAGTTTATTCGTTGTCTTGCAATTTTCGTACTGTAACATTGGGTGTTTTAGAAACTTACGAAGTTAGAAGCTTTCTAGTGATGTTGTTACCGCCTAACGAACACCCTTCTAGCGAAATCCCTCGAACGACCTTCGAATTAGACTCCAAAGTAGAAGCCCTCCAAAGCGTATCCACACCAGACCTAGAACACGATCAAGCGAGTGAGAATTCTAGTTCTATAGCTTGTGTTAAGGCTAGGATTTTTGGTTTGAAAACTTTTCTTTTATTTTCTCAAAAACTTAACACTTCGTGAGTGTTGGTCTAAAGAATAAGAGAAGCACCACCCCTAGTATAAATACTAGGTGGTTCGAAACCTATTAGGGTTTCCTAAACCAATGGGCTTTTCTTTCTTGCTTACTAATTAACTAATTTAATTGGAGAAAACAAGTTCCCAACTTGTTCCCCAAGTCTTGCAAGAATAACCTTCTCTTTTCTACAATAGGAAGTTGGACTTTTCAACTTTCCTAAAGTTAAAAGTCAATATTCAATAAATAAATTAATTGCCAAATAATTATTTATTGGGTTAAGTTTATTTGAGAATAGTCTTAACAATTAATTCAAAATTAATTAAAAGACTAAAATTAATTAATTACAATTAATTAATTAATTCTAGAAAAGAATTAGCGTGTAATATAATTACACGAATGGAACCATGTACGTGCCACGTGTGCATGACACGTGGCAGCCATGCAGGCTATGCGTGACACGTGGTTGTCACGTGTTCTTGACACGTGGCAATGCCCACGTGTTACTTGTTCCATTTTTTTATCAACAATTTGATCCTTCGTTAATCATATTAACATCCTACCATAACCCTCGTGTTCTGGTATTTGTGTGTGACCCTTTAGGTTTATTATTTGATTAGCAGTGATAGTAATTAATTAATTCCCATAATTAATTAATCACTTCACAGATCACACTACTGTAATCTAGCAATGGGTGTGTGACCCCTAGCCGAATAACAAAATGAATCGAAGAACCTTTCAGTCAATGACAATCAGTGAAATACGATTCTCCTACAACTCCATCTCTCAATCAAGAACTAGGGTATGGGAATATTCTTAGAGCCTCAATATTCTCGATCTTTAAAGTTAAGTTCGTTTCATATCCATTTAGATCTCAATCCAAGAAAACCCCATTTTACTTGATATCTTGATCTTTTAACCACCTTGGCTAAGGGTTTAATATTTAATGGACCACGAACAACTTAATCTATAAGAGATCATTCTTGTTCTTAATAAGTGTAGGTCCTTTATTAATTCTACTAATTCTACATATGCCACTTGTGTAATCCCAACATAGGCCGTGGTTTAGATGTTTATATAACGACACCCATTTGAGCCTATATCAAAGACTACAGAGTTAGCTAATATGAAATATTACAGAATCTCAAGTCTAAGGATTAATGAATCACGTCATTGACCCGTGAGATATTTCCTAATCTGGAAGTTTCAGGAAACTTCCTTTCCCATTTAGGAATGTTCTCACGCGGGATATCTCAGTGATGAAGTTCTTGTAACAATCACCCTTATGTATTATGAACGCATCAACGTATACACTTATCACTCCATGAAACTGAGTGATCCTTCAAAAGGACATAATCACATAAGCAAGTCTCAGCAAAGTCAAGGTCGACACTCCCATTGTCTGTCGGACTCATTGACTTGGAGAAGTTTCTAATCCTCGCCTATGGAGTTAAGAACTTGTTTCATGTGCCGTTCCCAAAACGACAAAGTTCTTAATGGCCTCATCAGATTAGGGGAGTTCAATACATGCAAAACACAGTCAACCCAAACAGACATAAATAAGCACATAAAGCAAACATCTGCTTTAAGGGCACTTCTTATAGGGCATTCAAGCCTATGATAAACAACAAAGAGATCATAGGATTTTTCTAGAAGGTAACAGATAAAGACTCAGGAGACCCTCGAAAATAGCTATCTAATTCCAGTCTACGAGATTGAACCCCCTAAAAAAGATCAATGGAAATCTAATTAAACTAGTACCCATGGTGTCAGAGCATAAACAACTTACAGAGCATATGTGATACTAAATTTGAGCATCCTGGCCTTGGCCACCCTCTAAGTCTACCACTTCAGGATTGGGAGCGTTGGTGGGCACTTGTGGGGCTTGGGGCTCGGTGGTCTCGATCGCAGGAGCGGGAGTCTCTTCATTGACCGGCACTTGGGAGGTAGCATTGGAGGGGCCATCGGTGACAGGTACAACATTAGTAGTCCTCTCATTTGTCTCCTCGAAGATTGGCTCCTCGACGGGCTCGTGCGCCACCACAAACTCCTCCTGTAGAAGAATGACCAGCTCATCATACTCAGGCTCCACCAAGTTGTCTTCTGGGTTCCCCTCGCCCGCGGCTGGAGCATTTAATTCCTTATCGTATTGAAGACCCATACGCCAGTGCTTTCGAGTGGAAGGGGGCTACAAGCCCAGTGTGATCATTTTCCCCATAGCCAGGTTGAAGGCCTTTTGAGCCTCATCATAGTAATACAAGTTAGCCGCAAACCCAAACGCCTTGGAGTTGCAAAATTTGAGTAAGGCTTCACAGTTTGCTCGGGCTATCCGCTCGGGGAGCACCCTGTTAAACTCCTCTTCACAGGCCTTTTTCATGGCCTTGGTGAACTTCTTCTCAGCACTACTGAGTTGCCTGCTCCTTTTATCCAGGTCCTGGATCAGCTTTGCATTACTCTCCTTGTACTTAGTCACCTCAACACGGGCCTTCTTGCGGGACTCCTCTCTCTTCTCCAACTCCTTCTTGACCTTGGCATGTTCAGCCTCGAGGGACTTAAATTTGGCCCTCAGAATGTCATTTTTCTCCTGAATCTGGGTAGGGTTGGAAGCACGAACCATCTTTTTGTATTTCACCTTACACTCGGAAAACACCAACGAGCGCTGCTACAAGTTCTAGACCCTAGGGATAACTTCCTAAAAAGTGATCAGGCGACACTTAGACAAAGTAGGAGGAAGGGAGCGTGGAGCCAAGAACTTGGACACATTTATGAAAGGGTAAAGTACTTACCGTGATGAGGGCGTGGCAGAGATCTTTCACCACCTGGTTTGTGCTCTGGGTGAACAATTTCCTACGATCGCCTATAAATTGCAGTCTCTGGAAGATCCCGTACACCAGGTTCCTCGTAGAGGGGCAGTCAACCAGAAGAGTGGGGCCTGAAGAAAGGGCTCGTTGGTATGAACTGTCCCTGGCACGCTCGAAGACCCATATATGTTTCCCCTCGGAAGAGGAGGTCTCGCCTTCCCTAGGCTCGTCTACCACCACCTCTTTTCCCTTTCTCGTCACAGGAACGGAGTCGGGGAATCTCTTCCTCTTTCTCGATAGAGCGGATTGGTCCTCTTGGACTTCCCTAATAACAATGCCCGAGAGCTGCCCTCGACTCTTATTGGGACCGATTTGGAGGGGCGGGTCCCCACCTCTTTGGTTGGTGTTGGCCCCCTGGCGAGGGACAATTCTTGTGTCAGGGGTGGCCCCTCGGCCTTCCCCTTGCCCCTTTCCAGGGATGCTTGAGCTTTCCCCACCACGACCGCCGCCCGTGCGCCCTAGCCGTTGCTAATTTTGCAGCGGTTGTTGCTGTTGTTGCTGTGGTTGATTTTGAGGATGCCTCCGAGCGTCCACGAGTGTTGCCATATCGCGCATGCCACCTCTGTCTGCCATCAGTATGCTAGCGCCTGTCAAGAAAGAAAGGAAAAAGAAGAAAACGTGGGTTCGACTTTCTTGATCAAAATTTACAAGGGGCACAGTTAGCATCCCTAATCTAAATGTTATTATCCTAAAATCTAACCATCTCTTTCCAAGTTTCAAGCAGCCAGGTTAGCAGTCATGTCAGGATCATTCACGAGCCCGCAGAGGAATAGTAGCTCCTCCTCATCCATTAATTCTTTGGCCCTAATTAGCCAATCATAGTTCCTCATCGCAAGGGCTAAATCCTGGGCGCATGACAAAGGGAAAGAGGGCTCTAAACGGGACCGTACGAGAGTCCTGTCACCATGGATAACCTATTCTTGGGGAACACCAAAATCATCACCCTCGGGGGCCCTCACAAAGAAGAACTTCTCCTTCCACTCGGTGCCATATGATGTTGAGGGTGAGTTAATAAATTTTAATTTGGATTTTGCTTGAATGTAGTAGAAGCCCGCTCTAGGAGAATAACAAGACGAGCTCACCACTTAAAATAAGCTGTTAATGTAGCACCCGAGCACAAGGCACCATATCCCCCGCACCGAGACCCAACCCGCATATGAAATGGAAAGTCCATACACGTGCCAAATCACTGCGAACGGGGACACAACACACACGCTATGCTAGGCGGGAGCTAACCCTTAAACCATACAAGAATAAGATGATATAAAATCAGAGTAATGATAAAACGCGGAAGCAATCATCAACATATATCATATACAATGAGCCATCAAGCTCCAAAATATATATACAAGTATCATCCAAGTGTTCCACGGCCCACATAGCCTAACAAAAATTGTAACCACCCAAGTATACATATTCATAATACAAAATGACAATATGAGTGTAAAGAAAGTGCTAGACATAAATGCAAGACCTAGACGACTTGTATTCCCGCCTAGCACTCCTGAACCTGCACAACACAGCTGAAAACAATCCGGGTTCAGTCTATAGGAGACTGGTGGGTATAAAAAGGGCATATAATATAAATATCGTGGAATTTAAACTCGTTCATCCAAGCCCTAATCCCGTGTGAAATTTGATAACAATTTTCCCAAGTAGACAAAACAAAGAGGACATCAACGGGATTACGACTATCATATTCGTTCATATTCATTCATAGGGTTTGCATGGCCCGACGAGTGGGCGTGCATAATCTCTAACCTACTCCTTGCGTAATCATAAGTCATTAATTCATTGGTGTTCATACAAAAATCTTTTGTGCTCATTCATTCGATTCATATCATAGTCATACACATATACCTTTTTTATCCGGGTGGTGGACGGGTTTGCAAGGCCCGACCATACATACATAACGACAAGTGGGGGTACATGAATCCCCCAAAAGCCCCAGCTCCCATTCCCCGCTAATCTCCTAGCGAGGGTCGGTATCGCCGCAAGTTGGTTGAACTAGTGGAAGGGATCACCGTCAGCCCTTGCCTCCCCGGATAGCCACTTGCACTAAGTTCCTGGGCCCGTGCATTCATTCATGTCTCGCCAAAATCATAGGTAGGGTTCATAAAAGAAAGACTTACATTGGAATCATTTACTCTTAAAAAGACTCGATATACATATATTAATTTGGCTTAAAACTTTTCACATAGGTTTATATCAGGTCATCATATCTATTAGAAGAGAAACCCACCTTTAAAAGGTAAAAGAGAAGTACAAAAGCCTCAAGGATCGCCCTCGTCTCCGACCAAACCCAAATATGCACAAAAGAGATTAAAGTGAGACTCAATAGGACCATATACGACGCACGGCAATACTATGATCATGATATGAAGTGCATAAGAAATAATATGATGTCATGAAGCGACATAACCAAGTAATTCGATCAAGTATATTCATAACATGAAGGTTTTAAGCTCAAATGTTTCATAATTCATAACAATTCAAGTCATGAATTTCATATAACAAGTATAACTCAAATATACCAAGTTTACAATTCTGAAAGAAACAATAAAGGCATTGAAATCATGAACGAAAATAAGATATCAAATAAATCCCACAATCATAGAATAAATACAATATATTAAATAATACTAACTAAATAGTATCTATTATATAATATATTCAAGTATACAAATATATACGTACACACATGCATAAGTATATATATATATATATATATATATATATATATATATATATATATATATATGTTCACATTCACACACAAAACACATGCACTACAACATAATCTCACAAGCACACATATTTAATACATAATATATATACGTATGGCATGCACAACAAGAACAAGATTGCAGGAAATACTTAAAGAAAAACAAATAAGAAGTTCCCCGCCCGGGGAACCAAACAACACAAACCTTCCCCACCCGGGGAAGGTGATGTAGAAGGTTTTCTGCACAAGTGTCCCCGCTCGGGGACAGTTTCAGTACAAAATCTCCCCGCCCGGGGAGATTGTTGCAGCGACAAAGAGCAGTAGCAGGGGCTACTCGAACTGGAAGAAAACTCAAGGCAACAGCAGCATACATAAGGACGAAAGGCAGTAGCAACAAACTCACAAAATCCCAGCCCCAACTCACTCCAACAACCCGGCACAAAGGAGGATTCAAATAACTTCACAAATCCATGGAGAAAACTTAAAGAATCTTGAAGTTCATTAATGGTAACATTTAATACACTCAACCACCATCAAATTCAAGTCCATAAAATCATAAATGAAGCTCATGTGGTCACATAAATGTCATCAATTCAAGAGAAATCACTAGAGAAAGCATATGAGTTCAAATTTCATCTTAACCCTTACTATTCATCATCTTGCTCCAAAACCATATCAAATCCAAGTTAAAATATGAAACTTATGGGTGAAAATGACCACATAATGATGCCAAACACAAATATGAACTCACCTCTTGAAGATGATGGAGAAAAATGAAGATACGAGCTCAATATCCTCTTGGTGAAAGAAAGTGATGGGAAAGCAAGGGCTTCTCCAAGTTTGCAGCTGATTCTCCTTTCTTTCTTGTGTGATAATCAGTCAAGGAGGTAAGGGAAAT
The DNA here is from genome assembly GCA_037501455.1 of Lantana camara. Lineage (NCBI taxonomy): Eukaryota > Viridiplantae > Streptophyta > Magnoliopsida > Lamiales > Verbenaceae > Lantana > Lantana camara. The sequence goes on from CM074862.1 coordinate 20,485,469, forward strand.
ATAGTACAATGAGTCATGAAAATGTGGGGCCAAGAATCTTGTGAAAAGGTCGAAAAATGAGGGACTTATGTGCAATTTATTGGAAGGTGGTCATATAGGCGCTAGATAAACTTATGGGGTGGTTTCGAGGTATCAAACAATTTTAGAAAAATATGAGGTATGTCCCATTGAGTCCAAATTGACGGAATTCGAATCCTAATTCCCGAGCTCAAGATATGTCACCCGAACCAAAGGAGCGCTAAATGCTCTTTAGCCCCCGTTTTGGTCTTGTTCCCAAAATAAAATTCGTTAACACATCAACAAGATTGAAAACATGAAACGAGAATATAAACATGTTCATAACACATAAATCTACAACATACAAAATTTTCACAAAAATCGGAATTGAATTCGAATAAGAACGACACACATGTTATAATCATAAAACATTTCATTCATAAATTCAATAATAAAATAAATTCCATTTTAAAAATATTCATAAAAATAAAATTTAAAACGAATTAAAATGAAATAATTAAAAGAATAATTGTAATAAACAACTAATTACATAATTAATTAATTCAAATGCGCAATTACGTAAACACATAAGTCAAACCTGTACGGCCAAAAATTCAGGGCGTTACAGCATATCCGCCTTAAAAGAATCCGTCCTCGGATTCAGTTAAGCCCGAAAACAACTCGAGGTGAAACTTTTTCATCTTTTCCCCCGTTTCCAACATAGCCTCTTCGGTTTGATCGCTTCTCCAAAGGACCTTGACTAGTGGAATAAGCCAATTTCTGAGCTCTTGAAACTTCCGGTCCAATATCTTAATCGGTTTCTGAACGAAGGTGAGATTTAGTTCTACTTCTTCAACCGGTAAAACCTCGGATTCATCTCAGTAATACTTTCGGAGTTGTGACACATGAAACACACTATGAATTTTGGTCAAACTCGGAGGCAAAACCAAACGATAGGCTGTATCCCCAATCTTCTCCAAGATCTCAAACGGACCCAAATACCTAGGGTTCAACTTCCCTCCTCGACCGATCCTTGCAAATCTCTTCCTTGGAGAAGCCTTTAAAAAGACTCTATCTCCAACCTCAAACTCAAGATTCTTTCTCTAAAGGTCAGCATAGCTCTTTTGCTGATCCTGAGCTACCTTCATCCTTTGTCTTATCAGTTGGACCTTGTCTATTGCATCTTGCACGACCTTAGAGGGTTTTTCTTTCTTCTCCCCTCTTTTCACGCCTTCTAGTTTGGTTCAATTCCATTCTTCCAAGTCAAAGAACAACGGAGACCTGCACTTCCGTCCGTAGAGAGCTTCATAAGGTGCCATCTCAACCTTCTTGCCACCACAGAGTCCCTATATACTGTCATTTCTCCAGTTGGAGGATTATTCGCCCTTTCGTGCACTGCTGGTACCCGATATATGAACCGCTCGTCCCAGTGTATTGGAGCTTTCATCGAAACAATGTCCCCTATGGATATGGTGCTTTTGATTTCGTCAGGAGTCCTCTTAGTGGCTTGCATGCCTGAGCTTTCCCCCTATGTGGATTTTTTGGACTTGCTCCTTTTGCGGCGCTTTGTGCTGGGTTCCTCTGAAGGTCAGACGGCCACATCTTCCTGAATAGGGCCCGGAATGGCCACGGTCACGGAGTGGCGTTGAGGGTTGATGGAACTCTCCATTAAGGGCAAAGACAGCCCTTGATTCTCAATCTCAATACTAAGTCCATGTCTGCAAAAAGGTGGTCAACTCCACTGAGGTTCCTCTCCCCCATGGTTGACACGGCGGCATCGAGGTCTTAGTCTCTGGCTTCGCTAAACATTTCCTCCATTGTTTCATGATATGGAGTTGGATTGTGAGAAGAGGAATTGGAACTTGCCATATCCTCAATCTCCCTCACCATTTCATCAATGATTTCTTTGGACATTATGAAAGGAAGATGGGTAGAAGAAACAACAATGGAGATGTAGAAGAAGGGAACACCTATGGATCTAAAGTTAACAAACAAAAAAGTTAGAAAGGTTTAAAGGTATACCTAAAAAGTTCTTGAAACCTTGAGGTTGCTTGATATTCTCTGAAGAATGCGAAAGAAACTTCTAAAGATTTTGTATGCTTTGGAAGTGTTTACATAAAGAGAAAATAGGAATGAAGGAAAATCTCGATTTATAAGGAGAAAAGTTGGTGGGATTTGTGCAATAAATCCAAAAGTTGCATTAATTCCCGCCTAGGTAACTGCCCATTTTTGTGAACCGTCGCACATGTCCCAAGATTCACACGCCATTTCTTGAAAAGGCACACCCACTCGCCCCAACAGCATTAAATGCTTGACGTTTCGAGCGGTCAGAGTGAAAAGACTGCATTAAATGAGGTATCGGAATAGCATCCTCGAGCACACAATTTCCCACCAAAAACTAGCCCTCGGAGTTTGAAAATTTGAATTCTACAGTCCACATCTGTCATCCATACAGTATACTTAACGACACGGGCGTGTCGTGTCCGCTCGGTCGAAATAAAACAGGGGTTCCTCAATTTTTCTTGTCATTTAACACAAAATAACCCCCCCTTCTCTTCTCTCATCTATCTCTTCCCCCATTCCCACACGGCACAAGCACCACCACCATTGTTCTTAGGTCATAATCAGGCAAGACAATACACACATTACACTTTACATCCTATATTAATTGGGTAAGTCTTCTCTTCACTTGGGTGCTTTAATTTCGTGGATTTAATTGAGAAGGGTTAGACCCTAGTTCTATGAAGCATGCTTATGTTGTGTATTCTTTGGAATTCTTGACTTTATTTCATGTTTTGGCATGATTAGAATTAGGATTTGGCATGAATCTGCAAATTTTTGGTCTTTTAGAAGATGAACCCTAATTTCTTATTGAAGCATGTTAGATTTAATTTCTATGAATTCTTGCTCCTTAGTCAAGTTTTGTGCATGCTAGAGTTAGGTGTTTGAATTGTAATGGAAAATTTGGCCCTTGCTCGTACACATTGTCACGAATTTTGCAAAGTTTGGAGGATTGTTGTGGGCGGTTATGTACACGTTTGTGGATGAAATGGAGTCCCTATGATCTTTAAACAAATTTGGTAGTATTGAGGGCTAAGTCTAGGTATCGGGTGATGAAATGTAATGCTTTATTTGATGAAATCCTCGACTTCTTACTTGTGCTTACAAGGTGTTCGATAAAATGCCCCTTTGAACTTGAATTGATTTTGTTGTTGATTTGGGGGTATTTTCGTGCAGGAAGTATGGGACGCAACAAGAGAACTGCCCCCTTGCAACTCACCTCATCTTCCGGCCCCACCGGCCACCAACCACGGGATTCCGTGAATGTCACATTGGAAGGGCTTGGGAACCCTTACAACCGGAATACTACACGCAACATTAGGCCCACAAAGGTCCCGCACATCGCTACACTCCGTAGGTTAGGAGTTTGGGAGGAGATCGAGGCTTTATTTAAGAACATAGGGTGGAAGACATTTATGTCGGTTCCGGCCAACACCTACCCGGAGTTGACGACAGCATTCTTCACCACTATGACTTGGGATCAGGCCGCCACCGAACTCAACTTCACATTGGATGGGGAGAATGCCCTATCGTTGAATGATGACGACATTCGTGACGCCTTAGGGTTTTCTTGTTGCAACATGTCAGTGTTGCCCAATTGGACTACAGAGGAAAGAGAGGCAGTTTGGAGATCATTCCCTCTAAAAGCTGGTGCCCCGGCTTACAACCCACGGAATACTAAGGCCACCTGGATTGATAGTTTGGTTTGGCGCATGGTGCATAGATTCCTAGCTGTGGGAATTTGTGCTAGGCACGAGAGTGATGGAAATATCAACGGGTTTGAGTTGGCCATTATGTATTTCATGAAGGAGGGGGTGCAGTTTGATGCCACGTACGAATTTATGTACAAGCTGAAGGAGGTGGCCGACAGGGCATCTGGAACCATAGGCCATGGAGCCTATGTGACGAAGCTGCCCAAGGAGGTAGGGTGGCAACCAGAAGATGCTGAGCCTTTGTCTGACTTTTCCTATGTCGAAGAGCAGACGTTTATCAAGATGGATCTCTTCATCCGATGGTCTGCCGGGAGCTTAAAGGACAGGGTTTTACTCTGGTATCCGGAAAGGGAAAGGAACCGTTTTGATCGGATGTACAGGTGGGGTGTGGCAAAGTATGATGACCTCACTCTCGATCAACAGAGGAGGCTTGCACAGATTCCGGACCGAGAGGATGCCGGGCGAGGAGCACCGATGCCAGTGGCCCAGGATGACGAGGAGGAGATTCCCGCTTACATGCGGGAGTATATGGCATCTCAGAATGCGCGGATGGACAGCTTTGTAGAGCATGTGGACGAACGGTTTGATGCCTTGCAGCTTCACATTGGAAAGTTCGCTAATCTCCACGCATTTCTGGCCTCGCAGTTTGGAGGTGCCGGACAGAGTAGCTCAAGCCAGCCCCCACACTTCCCGCCGCCGTATCCATGATTGGTTTCTTTTCTAGCTTCGTTTCTTTTTGCTTTGGTCTGTATATTGATATACTTAACCACTTTAACCTAACTATTCGAATTGTGCTAGCTATTAATATGGTTATAGTAGGTACTTGACGACAAGGATTCTTGTTACATGCATGTTGATTATCATTCGCTTTGCTTAGCTTTTGATCCGTGTTTTAGTCGTCTAAGTGCAGGTTAGGCATGATGATAGCTTGTTGCCGGGTTCTTCGCTGTGTTGAGGGAGTTTTCTTTTTGCCTTCTTTCTTTTTCTTTTATGCATGAGGACATTGCATGCTTTAAGTTTGGGGGAGAGGGGCAAAAAGTTTTAGATTTTATTGTTAATATCTTGCATAGGTAGATGCATTGGGGAATTTTATACTTGTTATTGTGATATCCTTGAGAATGAAGAGATAATTGTTGAAAATAGGCCAAAATTTTTATTTTTCGATAAGGCTTGATTGTTGGAATTGTTGCCAAAGTGAGTTAGGCTACTCGAATGCATGAAGTTAGGTGTGCGTATTGATATTTTGGTATGATGGGATATCCGTATTTTCGTGCACATTTGAACAAGGTCATGTACTTAGTTTAGGATGCTGAGTTAGTAATTCCTGAATAATATTGAGAAGTGGATTAGGATGCATTTTAGTCCTATTGAGGCAAAATTTTGAATTGACAAAGAATTAGGGAGATGACTTAGGCATTCATGTCGGAGGTAGCCTCGCAATTGAGCCATGTTCACTAAATAGCGAAATCTTGTTGACCCCGCTGAGCCTAAGTGTTGTGCCAATAAATTTTTGTAGCCACATTATAAGCCATAGGCACAACACCATAACCCTAGCCTACAGTCACACTTTGCTCACTCGTTTGAATCAATTGAAGATGTTGCTGATTTCCTGATGTAAGAACCAAAAGCAGAGAATAAGATTTAATCTGAGAGGCTGAAAGAAAAGAAGAATTCAAAAGGAAATAGTAAAAGAACGAGTTTCAAAAGCAAAAAAGTAGACAAAAGAAGAAAAAAAAAAAAAAAAGGGAGAGATAAAAAGAATAATGAAGAAGTAGTTGAGTTAGATTTGAAATGGAAAAATCTCTTAGACTGTCTGAATGTGACAAACTTAGACACAAGGTCTAAGTTTGGGGGAGTTTGGGGAAAGACAAAGATGGCGACCGAGGAGATTTCAATGGGTGAGCCGGGTGTGTTGAGTCACTACTAAACTAAAAATTCCAGAACCTTAACCCCTAGGCCACATTACAAGCCTCGAAAGACCTTCCGATCCTTAATTCTTAGTTAATTCCATTAGTGGAGATAGGTACGAGGAATGTTTTCCGAAGTCTATCATTGGTATTTAGGAAGGAATCATTAGTTTGGTGTTCTAACCTTTGTACATTAGTTTGTTCGAATTCACACACTACACAAGGATATTCTATTGTATACCATTGTGTTGATTCTTATGCTTGGTAGTAATGTGTTTGATAGGCTAGACTTACTTAAGTAAAATTCCGAGAATTGCCTTGTTGAGAGATTGATATTGAGGTTGGTTTGATACGATTTTCTCAATTTCTCGAGGACGAGCAATATGCAAGTTTGGGGGAGTTTGATGTATTGGATTTTTGCATGGATTTGTAGGGCAATTTGAGTTAAATTTATGTCGTTTCAAGAGCTTATAATGTGATTTATGCTCCCTTTTAGGTACATTTTATCTTGGAGTCAAAGAAATGAAAGTATAAGCAAAGCCATGCAAGGACGGGCGAAAAACGAGAAATTTTAGGGGACACGCCGGTGCCCCCTTGGAAGAGTAACCTGAGACACCCCCGTGTCTCAGTACAGGAGATGATCAACGGATTTCAGAAGGTGACACGCCCGTGTCACCAATGTAAAGCAAACCGAGACACCCCCCATGTCTCGGTACAGAGAGGTCCGGATAGTCTTGCACCCCCGTGTCATTCTGAAGTACAACCTTTGACACCCCCGTGTCAAGAAGAAAGCGTGAAGACGATTTTTATAGTTGACACGGGCGTGTCAGATTTTTGTGCATGGGCACTGCACGCCCGTGTCACGTTACGGAGATGGGTTAGGAATTCTATTTAAGCACGGTTTTGAGGCGAGTTTGAGAGCTGTTTGGACGGATACATTCCCAGAAGTTCAAGAGGACATTTAGGCGGAAGAAACGCGAAGACCTAGAGTTGAAGATTCAATCCAATCACAAGACTTTATCAATTTGGTTTTATTTATTGCTTTTCTACTCAAACTAATTCCAAAATTCTTAGTTTTTATTTGTTGAGATTTAGTATAATTAGCTTAATTGTTCTAGATTCGTTTTGATAATTAGGTTAGAAATTTCCAGGATTCCTAAGTTCGTTTTGATGTTTATGTTAGACATGAATGTTTTGAATGCAATTCCTTTGATTTTACTGAGTTTTGAGTCTATTATGAGGAACTAATCCCCTAGGGTTAGGGGATAAGGATTATGCATCCAAGGTGTTTGAATTAATGCTTGAGTTAAATTGTATGATTCTTTGTTAGGAAAACGACTTTGATTAGAATGTGAGTGGACTGGCCATCCATTAGCATATCGTAAATTATCCGATAATCGAGAGATTGAGGATAATTGAGATTGTTTTCCAAAACTTAGACTTTTTGGCTTAAAGAAATTTAACCATAAGTTCTACAACGCGTATTTAGAATTCCATGCCAAGCCGCTAGGCTTTAAATACACTAATCTTGTTTTAATCGATTAATCTGGTTACTAAGTGATTGTGAGAACAACACTTGGCTCGATTAATTAGACATCTAGGCTTTGAAAGAAGCTAGGTATACATTTGTGATTAGGTTGAAGAATCATACATACGTAAGTGAGCATTGATTTATACACTGAAGGGCATATGATTTACTCCCCGACCTGTTTTCTCCAAGTGATTTATTCCCGATTTTGTTCGTTAGTTCGTGTGGTTAATTAGTCATTACTTCATTTAATTTTGTCATATTAGTATAGAACAACACTCTCGATCTTTGTCGGTCTGTAGATTAGAATTAGTCATAAAGGTGGTTGTTGATTTCCCTTCCCTGTGGATACGATACCTTAAGTGTTGCAATCGAATTTAGAACTTACACTTGGGTTCAAGATTTGTCTATCAAGTTTTTGGCTTACACGGGGGTGTCTCGGTTTGCTTTACATTGGTGACACGGGCGTGTCACCTTCTGAAATCCGTTGATCATCTCCTGTACTGAGACACGGGGGTGTCTCAGGTTACTCTTCCAAGGGGGCACCGGCGTGTCCCCTAAAATTTCTCGTTTTTCGCCCGTCCTTGCATGGCTTTGCTTCTACTTTCATTTCTTTGACTCCAAGGTAAAATGTACCTAAAAGGGAGCATAAATCACATTATAAGCTCTTGAAACGACATAAATTTAACTCAAATTGCCCTACAAATCCATGCAAAAATCCAATACATCAACATCACTATGAACTACAGAACTGGGAGGCAAAATGATAAGGCTAAAATACGCTCGAGACACGTATGTGACACGTGGCCCAAACCCAGCGTTGAAATGTGGAGCCTCAAGAGCACCTCAGCTCCCCCTCGAGATTGTACATTCCCCTCGAGGGAACCTTAGTTCCACCATCATTAAGGATCTTGGCCACCCCGAGCGGGTAAACAAGGTTGAAGATTGGAACGCTACGCAACCCTCGGGGCTATTCTAGAGTTGGCCCCCGAGGCTGTTTCTCCATCATTTTTGGGTCATTCCCTTCATGACTAATGCCTTAGGCCCAGGTGCCCCTCGGACCTGTAAGCCTCAAGATCCATATCGAAACCCGAGATTGCTTGGCCCTCGGTAACCACCCAAAAAGCTCTCTGACACATAGTACATGCCCGCGCACCTGCAACTGTTGCCGCCACCAACCTTTTCACAGGAATTTGCAGAAGATCCCTTTGAAAGGTCCCTCAATACGCCACGTGTCTAAGGCAAAACCAATGCAGGACCACTTGGCAACAATTACCAAAAGGGCCTTGATCGTCAACTACAAATACTCAGATCTCACACATGCTCTGTAAGCAAGCTCTCATACCTGAAGCTCTGTTTTTACTTCATCTTCCTCATCACTTGTGTCTGACTTGAGCGTCGGAGAGCCAAACTGGGCATCACCCCTTATTCCCCCAGTTTGGCCTTTTGATCTCTTTGGTGTTTGTTCCTAGCAGGTTGAATCCACTCAATTCCGGTGGCCCTTGCCTGAGTTCTGATCTCTGATTTCCCCTATTACAAATTCTAAAGTGTTGGAGTTTGCCACATCGGATTAAACCCCATCAAATATATTTATGTATGAATAGGCATTGCGTGAAACACTACATTTTATATTATAAAATAACTTTATATCATAATATATTTATATTTTCTCATTCACAGGTATTTGTACTATTTGAAAAAATTTTATTTGTTTTAGTTAAATTTTCAAATAGAAGATGTACCTTTAAATAATAGTAGTAAAAAGAATGTGCATTGCACATTAAGTATACAATTTATCTGAATATTTTAAATAATTAAAATAAAAATATTTAAAATATCAATTTTTTAATTTTAAATATAGTGATGGCACCTCAATTGAAATTTAATTTTCTAATAGACACTCTCACATATATAAATAAAAAGTTTATAGTTTTAAATTAACACTCTTATGATGCTCAAACAGTTCTAAATATTATTGTATCTTATGGTGTCGTGTCATGTTTAGGTTGGACATATTGACAAACGTCTTTCACTCGTTCAATTTAAAAATTAATTTATGATGTATCGTATTTGTATCCATGCATCATAACACTCACTCACACACACACACACACAGACACACACACACACATATATATATATATACATACATATATATATATATATATATATATATATATATATATATATATATATATTTATTTATATAATATAAATTATAAAATTAACATGAAAAATTAAATTATAATTTGTATTTTATTTTTCTATAACTCTAAATACTTAGTTTAGTTTATAAAAACGCTCATATTTTCTTTTGACGAAATGAGTTTTGTTTTTATTAGTTATCGATCGTAATCTACATGATAATTATTTTTAATAAATTTAATACTTTATAATGAGTATATAGTCTTAATAATATTTGAACTAAGTTTAAAATATGAAACCTACATCTTGTATCAAGCTGTCAAAACTAAAAATTGTCCCCATTATTGATTTAAAAACATAAAAAATTCACTTAAATTCATTTGAATCCAACTGGAATAGTTCAATATGAAATTTTTTACTAATTATGTATCTTTATAAAAAAAAAAAGTTTTTTATATTTATATATGCGAAAATTTCAATATATATATATTAAAATTTGAAGGTTTATAATTTCAATTTATAATTAATTATAATTTAATAGCCATTAATAATTATTTTATATTTATAAAAAAATAATTTAATTTATAGTTTTGAATTAATAATTTATTTCATTGATTTAAGTAATTAAAATTTTTAAAAAAATAAATAATAAACTTACCGAAAATTAGTTGTATTTTTAATTAATTCTCAATCGTCATTAATTAACTCTTACTGATGTACACCATAACATTAATCCTAAAACAAAGATGTAATTCGTATTAGCAAAATATATTAACAAAAATTATTTATTTTTATTTATTTAAACATAAAATTCGTATTGATCATATGCACTAATTATTTTCTAGGTTATATATAAGCTCTCTCCTCACTCGCTAACTTCATACCACAATTCTTCCTTAACACCTCTCTCTCTCTCAACCACCAGCATAGTAGCACTCAATCCAGTTGTCTTTGCTTTTTATTCTTTTAATCAACTCTTGCTATTGTCTATTTGTCGATCACTCACTCATCGTTAATGTCATCACATACCATTATGTATAATTATATATATAATTTATTAATGATTTATTTTTTCTTAAACATTATTATTTGTGTGTGTAGAAATAATGACAATATATTTCTTTTGATAATAGAAATTTTGTTCTTTGACATTTATATTATTTGCTCTAGTAGAATCTCATTAAATTTATATGAAACATTAAAAATTTAATCCAATAGGACACAGTGCAGTCTGAAACACACAAATCATACACTTAGATTATTTTATTAAATGTGTATCTCATAATCTGTTACTAAGCATACTTTCAACCTGGCTGAACGAATACTTTGACTTTTCATATTTTAGCCACATCTGGTATCTTTGACATTAAATGCCTTCTGATAGTCTGACACATGAACTTAGAAGTTGACACATTTTTATGCTTAGGTTGCCAGGTTGTTGGTAGTATTTTGGTTCGTAATATCTTATCGACCTTTCAATCTAGGGTTTGGTCAATTGGGCCTCATTTGGCCTTTTGGATTTAGCCAATTAACCCACTTAGCTGCCGGATCGACCTCACGACTTCTCGTGTGTTGGTCGATCTGGAAGTTGTCTAGGCTAATATTTGACTGTTTGGCCCATAAGCTTCAATTCGTCAACTCAACCATCTCATGTGTGGGTCGCTTCTTGGCCAGTATAACTTTGCCGTGGAGTTTGACCTCAAAGGTTGAAGTTTGAGTGACACCCTTGGGAGGTGTCCACATGGCCCTTTAGGGTTCGTTCATTGTGGACATAGGATCCAACTGTTTCCCATTAGGACACACTACATGGTCCAGTTGAATCACTTCTTTGCAACCTTTCGAGGTGATCGTAGGATCTTTCGCGGTCAGGAAAGTGATTGCATGATCATGTTGGGAAAACACGAAAGAAAGGTGCAGCAGAATTTAAAATTTTTTCCAAAAAAAAGATCAAATCTTGCAATTTCTACTTCCAGATTCGTAAAATTTTAAGAAACTCACTTAAATCAATGCTTTCTTGACACGTTTTAGCGGCCCAAAATCGCTCTTCAAGTGGCAAGTCCCCATGCTCCTTTGAATCTTTTAAGACTCCACGAAAGCAGCCCTCTAGAGAAGTAGTCCACACCAACCTCGATCATGATCTAAACAGGGAGGATGCTAGTTCTATGTTTAGTGTTTAGGCTCTAGGGTTTGTGTGATATAATATGGAGAATGAGATTTTTGCTATCAATCATCAAGGGGTTCGAACCTCTTGTATATATAGCTAAGGGGTTCGAACCCCTAATCCATAATGGAATAGGATTCATATCCCTTTTGCTATTTAATTCCTTGCTTGGAGAGAAAGACTCTCTACTTTGACCAAAAGTCTCCTTTGACCAACTTGTCTAGCAAGAATCAATATCTAACTCTTTTAGATATTTTGATTAATTATTTATTCATAATAAATAACTTGAAGCTAATATTAATTCATAATTAATTATTTATTAGACTTAAATTCTCCAAATTAGAACTTCAATATTAATTCATAATTAAATTAAAGTCCATTAAATAATTAATTAATATTAATTATTTAATCACCATATCAACGTGACACGTGTCACGCCTAGGACACGTGTCCCATACGTGTGGTCCCTAACCAATCACTTATTGGTTTGATCAACTCGTTTAATCGATTCAAGCCTTAACCCTCGTGACTGGGTATTTATGTGTGACCCCTAGCTGAATAAGAATATCTCAATTCGAAAGAACCTTTAAGTCATTGACATATGTGAGATAAAATCCTTCTACATCCCATCTCTCAATCATGATCTAGGGCAAGAGAATAATCAGAACCCTAATAATCTCGATCTTAAAATTAAGTGCATTTTATATCCATTTGATCTAGATCTAAGAAACCTATTTCTTGATCTCGATCCACTGCCTTGGCTAAGGACTCCATTATGGCATATGAATGACTTACACAATAAGAGATCAACTTGCTTTCACAAGTGTAGGTCCTTTATCGATTCTCATATGCTTTCATGTGCCACTTGTGTAGACCCAACATGAGCTTTGAGTCAGTTGTCTAAGGCGGCATCCTTTAAAGCTCATACCTAAGATTGCAGAGTTAGCCCACAAAGCATCGATGAAATCTCAAGTCTAAGGACTACTTAATCACATCAATGACTCGTAAGATATTTCCTAATCTGGAAGTTTTTATTTCTAGAAATAGAAACTTCCTTTCCCATTTAGAAATCTTCTTACACGGGACACCTCAGTGTACCTACTTGGAATAAGTAAGCACCCCTATATATCATGCACGTATCTATCAATACACTTTGCACCCCATGAAATAAGATGATCCTTCTTAAGGGCGTGATCACACGAGCAAGTCTCAAACGAGTCATATCGACCGCTGTCTTTTGGACTCATCGGCTTGGAGTGATTTCTAATCATGACTTAAGTGATTTAGGGCTCGTTTCATGAACCACTTCACCTAAATAGTTGAGTCCTATAAGTCATATTGATCAGGGGAGTTCTTATACATGCATAACTAAAGTGAACACACAATCAAACGAGAGCATATAAAGAAGTGTAGCCTTGGTTCGTTTATTATTCAAAGACGGTCTGTGATTTACTAAAGGAAAAGTACTAAGCAGACTATTACATCGGCTTTCAGGGCACTATTCCTAACAGATCAGAGGTGCCTTGCATACTGTTCACGAATTTGGACAAGGCATCCGCCCTTTAATTTTTCTCCCTTGGTATTTGCAAAAGGCTGAAGGTTTTGAACCTAGAATGGGGTTCGTTCACCTTTTGCAAATACTGGATCATGGTTTCTTCCTTTGCTTCATATGAGCCTTCTACTTGACTTGCCACGAGTTGGGAATCAGTGAATACAGCCAAGTGTTGTATTCTCCTTTGCAATGCCAAGTCGAGTCCAACTAAGAGGGCCTCATATTCTGCCTCATTATTCGTGGCTCGCCATTCAAGTCTTATAGCGAAGTCAAGCTCTTGTCCGTCCGAACTCCTTAGTGAGATCCCTCCTCCACCTCCTCCGTTTTTTGAGGAGTCATCGATATGGAGGTTCCATGGGAGTGAGACCTCTGCTGGGATAATCTCATTGGGAAGATCACTTCGTTCCAACAAGAAATCCGCTAGCACTTGGGCTTCCTGAGCAACTCTTGGTTGATAGGAGACCTCGAATTGCCCAAGTTTGATCGCCCACTTCAAAAGTCTTCCTTAGATATCCGGCTTACTCAACACTTGTCTTAATGGCTGATCAGTCAAAATAACTATGGAGTGGGATTGGAAGTAAGGCTTCAACTTCCTCGAAGCATGCACAAGAGCAAGTGCGAACTTCTCAATTTCCAAATAGTTTAGCTCTGGTCCATAGAGCACCTTACTCAAATAATATACCGATAAATGTTTCCGCTCTCGCACGACCATTACAACCGAGCTGATGGCTTCTAGCAAAATCGTAAGATAAACATACAATGTTTCTCCTTTGTTGGGTTTTGCTAGAAGAGGGGTTGATGCGAGGTACGCCTTGAGACTGACAAGCGCCTCATCACGCTCCTTTGTCCATTTGAACTGCTTCATGTTCCTTAGGAATTTGAAGAACAGAAGGCTTCGATCGGCCGAGTGTGATATAAACCTGTTGAGTGAAATGATTCGCCGAAGGAGCACTTGGACTTTCTTGATTGAATCCGGAGGTTGGATCGCTTGAATGACCTCTATCTTATTTGGGTTCGCCTTGATTCCACATTGGCTAACTACATACACTAAAAATTCTACTCCTTCAACACCGAACGTACACTTACTCGGTTTGAGTTTCATTCCGTACCTTCTCAGAACCGAGAGGGTTTCTTTGAGGTGCTCCAAGTGGTCGGATACCTTTACATTTTTGGCGATCACATCATCGACGTACACCTCTATAGTGTCGCCGATCTCAGAACCAAACATCCGGTTCACCAACCTTTGACAAGTTGCGCCCGCATTCTTGAGGCCGAATGGCATGACCTTGAAACAATATATTCCGTTCACTACTTCAAAGCCATTTTTGCTTGGTCTTTAGGGGCCATAAAAATCTGATAATAACCTTGGAATGCATCCATCATACTCATAAGTTCGCACCCGACCGTGGAGTCGACCAGCTGATCTATCCGAGGTAGAGGATAGGGATCCTTAGGGCATGCCTTGTTCAGATCCGTAAAGTCATTGCACATACGCTATTTGTCGTTTGCCTTAGGAATGAGAACTATATTGTACAACCATTCTGGGAACTGAATGGGCTTAATGTAATCCACATCGAGTAGTCTGTTCACTTCTTCCTCGATGATTGCATTCCATTCTTTGCACAACTTTCTTTCCTTTTGTCGGACCGACTTTGCAGAGGGTTCAACAATGAGCCAATGGACAATCACGTTCAGATCGATCCCCTTGAAGTCCGAGGGCTTCCAAGCGAATATGTCTATATTTTCGCGTAGGAAATCAATCAACATGACTTGTTATTTCCCTTTGAGCTGAGCCCCAACCTTAGTTGTCTTTGAACTATCACCCGGGTTGAGCTCAATCTCCTTGAAATCTTAGATGGGCTTCAGCCTCGTTTCCTTGGGCTCAATCTGTCGAGCCTCTAACTTACGTTTTTTCGGATGAGGAGTCCCCTCCATGTCAGACATCTCATCTTCCTCCTCATGAGCAACCTCCAATGGTTTTGGAGTTTCATGAACCATATTAGGCCTCACAGTTGAGAGCATGTAGCACTCCCAAGCCTCTTTCAATTGATAATTTACTTCTCCAATTCCGTTGAGAGTTAAAAACTTTATCTTGCAGTGGAACAAGGAATGAATTGCTTCAAATTTTGCCCGAGCGGGTCTCCCAAGGATCACGTTGTATGAGAGGTTAACCTCCACTACCGTATAGATCAATTGGACCGTGGCTCTTTTTGGGGCGCAGCCTAAGGAGCCCGCCAACCTTACTTGGCGGAGCGGGTACAACTCTGATCCGCCAAAGCCGAGGAGAGGGGTCTCTACGGTATCCAGCGCAACATCATTCCCACGTAACTTCTTGAAGGTGGAGAGTGGCATGACGTTCACCGAGCTGCCGCTATCTACCAATACCCTTTTGACTTGGGTGTTGTAGATGTCGACATCGATTACCATTGGACAATCCGGGCACTCACCATCCACATCGACCATGACATTATCAAAATCTCGATCAGTAAAGCCCAAGACCTCGCCTTTCTCAACATGAAAGATGTGCTAGGCAGGAGTGTTAGGCTCTTTGCTAAATCGGCGCCCTGCTTTCTTTTGTGAGGTCTTGGTATCACCGTTTTTCAGTCCTCTGGCAATCATATTAACCACTCCACGAGTGGGCATGTTATCATCAGGTGCTTGCTTAGTGCCCTTATCTGTTCGCCGACCGCTCCGTGGGCTGCACGAGAGTGAACGAGATCAGCGAGGGCTGCGTGAACGAGTGGGTGCTCTGTCTCTTCGCTTCTTATGATTTCGATCTATGGATTTAATAAATCCCAATAGTTTGCCACCGACTACCAAGCGTTGGATCTCCTTCTCCAAGCTGATGCACTCATCCGTATCGTGTCCGTTCTGTTGGTGGAACGCACAATGCTTATTGGAGCGAGAGTCTTTCTCACTTTGAGCCATCGGACGCGGCTTTCTGAACATCTTGGAACCAACAAGATTCAGGATTCCAGAGTTGCGTTCCGTAAGCTCAACTCGTGGTCCCCCGGGTAGGGGTCCCCCTCGCCGTTCTCTACGCTCCTCCCGATTTGAGTTTCTTGGTAGTCTGTCCTGGTTACGCACTCATTCCACGCACGCTATGTCCTCCTACTCCATGTACTCACTTGCTATGGGTTTTTGACGGGTAATAGCATCTCCACACTCCGTACCCATTTTGGAGTCATTCAGCCCTCGGTAGACCACTTGTCTCAGAAAATCAGCAGATGAAATTTCAACCTTCGTTAGTTCAGCACCAACGAGCAAAGAATTCCTGTAAAGTTTCATTGGGACCCTGTTCGACATTCCAGAGGTATGTGTTGGGCAACTTGGACTCCTTCAAAGGGCTGAAATGGCTATCGAATTATTCGTATAAGTCATCAACGCTCCGAATCGAACTCGGGGAAAACCGCTTGAACTAATCATAAGCGGTTCCCAAGAGCGAAGTAACGAAGATTTTACACTAAAAGTCGAATGAATGTTCATACATATACATAAGGTGCTTGAAGGTCGTTAAGTACTCCTTGGGGATCACCGTACCATGAGGCGCTCGGCCAAGAGTTAGGCGCTCGATCGTCTGCTAACACACCCAACACCTTCGCATACGACGGTTACACGTACTTCCCATTACTCCATAATCCGAGCACGTGGTCCGCAATATCCGCACCCACTAAGCCCGCTCGGACACGGCACTGACTCAAACCTATGTTATAAATACCATTCTCTTCATCAGAATCAGGTACGCAGAATGACATACCAAAACTTTGACCAATTTTTCGTTCATCATTTTCTTCCATCCGGGACAATCTGACTGGCTTGAGCGTCGGAGTGCCTAAGCGGGAAACACCTTTCGCCTGGTATTATCATGTTTTTGTGATTCTTAGCAGGCCTAAGAACCCACATTTTGATTGATTCGTTGGAGATTAGAAGCCGTTTCCACCAATTCGAAGGTGACCATTTTTTGGGGTTATCAGTTTGGCGCCGTCCATGGGAAACCACCTTATTTTCCCAACCTTTTACTCGAATCTTTTTCCTTGTTTCGCTTGGAAGATGACCGAATCTGAAATCCGAAGTTGTGATAAGCATAGCTCTAGCTTACCATCTTGACTGTCCCCAACTCGGGTAAGTCAAACGAATGTCGACATGTTGTGCCGCCTCCCGTTGGTATTCCCACAAAAGAGAAACCGTACCGGAGCCACCATAGGTGTCGGCATAACCGTGCAGACTTTGCAAGCCCTTGGCACTGGAGCCGATCAAAATTCGATGTACTTTCCGATAGGCTTGAATCCGATGCTGATTTTGGTTTAACCAGTTTTGGAGGATTCAAAACGGAATGCAAGTCCAGATTGGAGGAGTTTAAACCACCATCGCTCCACCAGCGCGTGGAAAGCAACATGTGGTGGACGAGGAGGAATCGGATCCTCTCAATCCCACTCAACATGTTGAAAGTCTAGCGGGAAAGAAAGAGCATGACCGCCTCACCCAATTAAAAGTGGAGAATCAGAACTTACGTGTCGCCTTGAGAAAGATCTTGGAGGACTCTCAGGTTGGCGATTAAGGAAGAGCTCGCCACAGATCTGCTCGGCATCATGAATAGGGTATGGTCAACAAACCCCCACGTCGGCCGACCCATGGTGATCGGAAGAGGCCCGTTGAACTCCCCCTTGCCAAAGGAACAGAAGAGCTCAAATGTCAGACACTCTTATGGCAAAAAGATGTTGAATTCTTAACACTAATTTTGTTCCGAAGTTCAAACACTTAAAGTCTGAGCACGACGCTCGAAAATATCTAAGCACGACATACAATGCATGGCATCCTTACACAACACTTAGTCAATTTCCCATTACCAAGTATGAGTTATGTGAGTTACATGTCAAAGTACGATCGCAATACTTAGAAATTTTACTGCAACTTACATACATTCTCATACATCAATAAATGTTGTAAACAAAACTTACATCCATTCGAGCAAGTTTGCCAAACACATATTTCATTTCATTTCAATAGCTTTACAAAGTTTGAGAAGCCCTCTACACAGCAAACTCGAGTGGCTCCTTTCTCAAAGCAAAGGCAAAACAAGCTGAACTAAGCAAACGTAAAAGGAGGTCGAAACAGGCTAAATGGGATCCGTATTGATGTAATTGATCAAATCACTAGGGAGCTCATTATTGACATTATGCTCAGTGATGTTGCACTCCTCAACGCCTTCGGTCACCCTAACCATGGCACCCTCGTATCCACACTCGCCCCGAGCCACGACCAACTCTTGCTCATCTTGAGCAACGCCTTCGGTCGCCCTGGCCATGGTACCCTCGTCGCCACGCTAGTCCCGAGCCACGACCAACTCTCACTCATCCTGAGCAATGCCTGCGGTCTTCCCAACCATGGCACCTCGTTGCCATGCTCGTCCCGAGCCGTGACCAACTCACGCTCATCCTGAGCTTCATCTTCGGTCGCCCCGACCATAGCACCCTCGTCACCATGCTCGTCTCGAGCTGTGACCAACTCACGCTCATCCTGAGCTTCACCCTCGGTCGGAACGCCATCGCCCTTTGGCCGAGTAGCACCCCTCTCACCAACTACAACTCTAATCTCATCAATGGCAAATCCAAACCACTACAAGAAACTCACCGAATTTTGATGGCAAAAACCGACGGGAGAGACCCATCGGTTATCCGTCTGAATTTCCAACGGAAAAGCCATGAGTAACCAACGGGATTGAAATAACTCATTGCTAAAAAATCCTATGAGAAAAACCATCGGATTTCCGTCATAAGGCCGTCGGAAATAATAGCGGGATTTTAAAAAAAAAGTGCGCCAAAAGGTTATGACGACAGTACCGTCAGATATGCATCGCATATCCGTTTGAACATTTGGCGTATTTTTTGCGCTAAGAGATTTGCAACGGGTTTCTGACGGGTAATCCGTCGGTACATTTGTATGTAATTTTATTGTAAACCCGATGGATATATGTCCGTCGTTTTTTCGTTGGTATTGCCTTGATTAATAATAATCCAACGGATAACCGACAGATCTGTTCCGACGGAAGCTTTCCACGATTTCCACCCTGCCTTTTACTGCACCAACGGATGTCCGATGGGAGTTGACCTTCGGTATTTCCAAATGCATCCTCCAAAGGAATACCAACTGGAGAGTTCAGTTGGTGTGTATAAATTTATATTTGTACTTATTCCAACGGCTTGTGTTGTCAGTTGTCCGTTGGTTTTTTCATCACATTTGTTTTTCGGCGGGTAGCCGACGAAAATTTCCAGTAAAAAATTTTAAAAGCAATAATTACGAGGCCTAAATTTTTTTTCCCCAAATCCATTACATTTTGTATTCCAAAAGCTGAAGGAGCTAGGGTTCTCGGAGAATTGCTCACAAGCCGGAGACACGCACGATTGCTCCACAAATGACTTGCATTTTTTATTTCTATAACCTTGAAGGGGCTAAGGTTCTCGGAATTGAACGATAGGGTAGCATTTAGGACTTTTGTGGTTTCGTTTGTGTATGAATCAGGAGGCAGACTTTGAGGTTCAATCCGGGTACGTCTTAATCGGAGGTGAAGAAGGCATTTAGGTATTTGCGCAGTACTCAAGGTAACCTCTTTACTCCTCTCCACTTTCTAGTTTGAGGGTTTTGGATTAGTTTCTTCTAGTTTTTTGGTGAAATTTTGTTGGTTTTGTTCGATTTTACGTTTTTATGGAGGCATTTCGGTTTGGGTGTTAATTGAACACAATATCACTCAGATTTCAGCAAAGGAAGAGAATGTGGTCCTCAATTTAACCAAAGCATTGCAGCTGGGGATCCGTTTTAGCTGAAGATAAGTTGTGGGTCAATGGGTTTGTTCGGGATTATGAATCTGTGGTTCGACGGTCTTGTAAGGGTCTTATTATCGAGGAAGTAACCTGCCAAGAAAGAAGGGTGGAAGCCAGGAAGGAGACGGTAATTGTTTTAGTTATTATATCTTGATTCTTCTCTATTTTTGAATTGAGAAACTTTAGATCACTTCATTCTTAAATTCTTTGTTAAAGTATCTCTTTCGTGTGCCACTTTTTCAGCCTTTACTGATGGAATGCCGCTTGCTCAATAGTGGTTGAGCTGATAAGGGAACTCTTCTTGTTAATAGAAAGGTAAAGTCAAATTATATTCCATCAGATCATTTAGTGTTCACTGATAGCTTTCTTGTGCCTATTTGAAGTAACCTTTCCGTTTTGGTTTATTTTGATGACTCTTGATGTATTAAATCTTGTGCTATTGAGTGTGCGATTAACTTTAAAGGTTAGGGAAAGTTATAGGTATGTTTTTATATGAGTTTTGATCGTTTTAGCTGAGTTCTAGCATGCTTATAGTTAACGAATGCATAGCTCAAAAACTAATAGCTTTTACGCAGCTTACGAGGAGGAGCTGCTCAACTACAAGGAGGAAGAGGAAAAAGCTCTCGATTCCGTTAACGGCAAGCCAACCGGCGAGTCGGTCAAAAAGTAATTCTTTTTCAGTGGTTATTTGAAGTTTGGTGTCTTAAATGAAGCATGTTTAATTGAAGATCTGTTTTTGTTTTATGCTATTTAACATGTTGGGAGCGCGAATCTCAGTTATTTTGAATAAACTGGAGAGTGGTCGATTGGAAGACTCAAAATTTGAAATTATGAACTTTAAAACGTATTTTAAGTTAAATAAGGAAACATAATTGAGGGACACCAGATTTGAAAACCTTTTTTCTAAGCTTGAAAATCTAGTGGTAGTGGGTACTTTGCATCAAGTATCTGCTCTGAAGTAGTTCTGGGATGCTTAGACATTTTGTGGATACTTCATGCTTGTTGAATAATGCGTTGTGATTTAGGATCCTTCTACTGTTGGTTCATCAAAGTTACACTATTTATTCTGTATATCTTTAGTTTGTTTTGTCTTTTCAAATGAGTAATACTGCACCATCCTATTCACCCTTATTGTTATTGGTCTATATTGGGATATCTTATTGAAATCTCTTTGGGATTTTTGTTGGCTAATGCAGGGTCTACGTTGGGATTCATAGTTCCGGATTCAGAGATTTCTTATTGAAGCTAGAGCTTCTTCGAGCTATTGTGGACTCTAGGGTGATAATGATGATTTGAAAGCACCTACAATATCTATTTTTAATACACCGAGACGTGCATCCGGTGCAATTAAAGAACGTCATATTACCTCTTCGAAGGAGTTCAATGCACTCTCGGTTCATATTTTGCTAAACTATGACGAAGTTCAAAAATATTACAAGTAAGTAAATGGTTATTTCCACTAGGGTTACAAATAGTCTATTTCGATTAAGGTATTGGCTAATGTTTTTATAAATGACAATTAAAATTTTAGTGAATTCCTCACACTGACTGGTGTGGACAATGGAGATAATAGCGACCACATTGAAATAAACTTTGTAGGCTGGTTCAAGCATCATGTAAGTTTTAATTAAGTTTATAACACTAATAACATTCAATTGTGAAAGTTATTCAATAACAACAAAATTTATATTGATTAGGTTCAAAACCCCAACAATGGAATTGATGATCCTTTCTTGCAACACTTGTCTTGGGGACCGAATACAAAGGTTAGGACATTTCAGAAATACTGTGTCAATGGTTTCAAATTCCATACGAGGTCATAGGGTCAAGGGAAA
This sequence comes from Lantana camara, assembly GCA_037501455.1. NCBI lineage: Eukaryota > Viridiplantae > Streptophyta > Magnoliopsida > Lamiales > Verbenaceae > Lantana > Lantana camara. The sequence goes on from CM074862.1 coordinate 20,507,185, forward strand.
AAAACAATGAATTTTGGAGTTTGGGTAAAATGAAGTGCGAATAAAGGAGATATAACAGATGACTATTATGGGACATTAGAAGAAATCATCGAACTTGATTACCCAGGTTCTCCAATAAAGAAGGTTGTTTTATTCAAATGTGATTAGTTTGATCCCACACCACGACGGGGGACCCATATTGGTAATACAGAAAGCATAATCATTGAGGTAAAACATACGGGTAGATATAAAAGGTATGATCCTTTTATCCTAGCACAGCTAGCCCAACAAGTTTATTATGTTCCATACCCTGGGCGAATCAAAGATAAGCAAAATTGGTGGGCCGTAATTAAAACCAAGCCAAGAGGAAGAGTAGAATTAGAGGAATTGCTTGAGATTGCATATCTGAACGATGAGATAGCAATTATCAATCTGGTACAAGCAAATGATGTGGTTGGGCCTTTAGTCGACATGAACATTAACTTAGATGACTTTGTAGAGCTTGAAATTAACACATTTGGTGAAGTATGTAGCGGACGACGAATTAATAGATGATCCATCAGATAAGGATGTGGAAAACACCCTTAGCGATTGATTTGGTAATATGTTTTTCATAAACTTCTTCTGTTGCTTTAGCTTTTCTCATACATCCATATTTCTGTACATTTATGCATTCAACTGTAATTCTGTTTTAGCGTACAACTAAGAGTGAAATCACCTCCATAAGTAACAAATGGTTTGTAGCTTACAATTCAATTTACATATCTTTGTAACTTGTCTTGACTTGATTTCTATTTTACATTAGCAAATGAATATACTATTTATTAATGTAAATTTGTTTTTTAATTGTAGATGGACCAACCAAGAATTCCCAATAAAGCATTACGCGCTAGGAGTGGCGGTTCCAAGGGTAGAGGTCGAGGTATTCGACCAATGTCCTCACTGGAAGCCTCACCAGATGCCTCTCCTACACAGCCACCTGTCCCGTCTACGGTACATACACCGACCCCATCCACTACACCGTCTAATGTACCCAAGACGGACAAAACAAATGCTTTAGGATCCACGCCTGGCTAGTCTAGTCATGGTGTGATTGGATCAGACCAGCACAGCCCTAGTGATACCGACGCCCCTCCAGTTGGCAAAATTTTTTTAATTCCTGTTGGAAAGAGGGGGCAAGTGATACCTTTGAAATTCTTGTTTTTATTTTAATTTCTTTTTGTTATGCAACATATTAATGTTTATAATTATTTAATGAAATTCTTGCAGGTATCACAACAACAAAGATGTCACGAACGCCATTACGAATGTGCTGAAAAGTAGGCTGACCACCGCATATGATAAGTGGAGTAAAGTTCCTCAGCCAGTGAGGGACAGTTGGTTCCAAGATTGGAAGGTAACCGTGATTTTGTTAATTTATTTGTAATTGTAAAATATATAATAACATGGGTATTTTTACAGTAATTTGTTTATTAGGAGCCTCAAGCAGAAGGACATATGTACACCGCTTTCATGGAGAAGATGGGTGAAAGAATGAGAGGTATCTTCCACGACATTAGGAAAAGTGGTCGTAAGCCCGGGTGGATGCTAGATGGAGTTTATAATGAATTGTATGAGTTGTGGGCACGTGAAGATTACCAAACAGTTCGCCAAAGGAATAAAACAAACAGATTATCTACAGCGAGGGCACCGACATATGCGGGGGGTTCTCAAAGGGTCAACACAATTATTAAGAAGCATGTAAGTAATTTATTAGCCACAAATGGTTATTACAATGTTTGACTTTAATATCATTGTACATAATCATGTATAGGAAGCTGCTATGGGCCAAAGATTGACAACGGAAACCTTATACGGCTTGACCTTTGTTACGTTTGAAGATAGGGGAAAATTACTTGAAAATGTTCCCGCTAAAAATGAGCGTCTACAGTACAAGGTTTGCTCTGATCTTTTTGTTTCAGGTTATAACTATGCAATCATTAATATTTAAATTAAGAATTCCACCTAACTTTCATATATACATATATATATATATATATATATATATAGGCCCTTGAAGAGCATCAAGGGCGTGTGCTTGAGGATTCCGACTACGTTGCACCGGATAATATCTCATTGTGGTCCCGGGCGTAAAGGGGTCGAAACAAGAAGAGCGATTGACTGGTTTGAACCACTTGCCGAATACCTCTCCCACCACAGCTTCTAGTGCAGGTTCGTCATCTTATAGCCCATGTTCGATTGGGACACGGGAAGATAATGAGATGAAACAAATGAAGGATGAAACCAGAAGGCCCTTGAAGAGCATCAGGGGCGTGTGCTTGAGGATTCCGACTACGTTGTACCGGATAATATCTCATTGTGGTCCCGGGCGTCAAGGGGTCGAAACAAGAAGAGCGATTGACTAGTTTGAACCACTTGCCGAATACCTCTCCCACCACAGCTTCTAGTGCAGGGTCGTCATCTTATAGCCCACGTTCGATTGGGACACGCGAAGATAATGAGATCAAACAAATGAAGGATGAAATTTCCCAGCTCAAAGTTTCCCAGCAATAGATGATGTCTACCATGCTGCAGATGTTCGAGCTGCTACAAACACAAAGCAAGGGAAAACGTGTGTGTGACCAGGCGGAGGATGATGACAATGAGGCGGTAGAGGATGATGACTGAGGTAAGTGTGTATATGTGCTACCAATATTTATTTATTAGATTATATATATGTTGTAAAGGAGTTATGCTAGGAAAGTATGTTTGTTTAATTTCTATTCTTGCTGAAAAGGTAAAATAGAGGTAAAATAAGTGGTTATTAGATCTTGTAGTCAGTTAAGTGTATATGTGCTATTAAGAATAATTTTTTGTTTCAAAATCTGTCTTCAATATGCTGCTTTAGACTGGTATTTATTTCTTTCGTAAATGATAATACATTTGTCTTGTTTAATTGGCAGCTGCTACGTGAATTCGGCCTGATATTTATGCTTGTGAATGCAAGTTGCAACGAGGTTAATTGGAGCTACAATGCGTGTTCGGACTTAGGTACAAAATTCAACTTAATATTTGAATAAATTCAACTTAGGTAGAATGCGTGTTGGGAGATTTTCTGGCTATCTTCTATATATTTGGTGATTTTCTGGCGACACTATGTTTAAATTTAAATTTTGGCTTACATTTACGAATTAAGGACACTGATTCGGTACGTTTGTGGGTTTTAAAGACATGTTTGTTTTGTTTGTTGTAATATTGATCAGTTTTCGGATATATTTATTGTGTTGTGTTATTATATTGATAAATACATGTGGTTTAGTTTTGGCTTTGGTTGCTGTAAAATTGAATAATCCCGCCAGGTTTAGCACACAGAAACAGAAAAAACCACCAAAAATTTTACCCAGAATTCCGACGGAATAACAATGGCCATCCGTTGGGATTCCGTCGGAATGTATTGACTAAAAAACCGACGGGCAACCGACGAGAAAACGCCCCGTCGGTAATATTCCCACGGAACACCGACGGTTATTTGGCCCACAATTTGACTGTCGGACAACAGTCGGTCAGTATTTTTCGACGGCTAACCGACGGTTTCAAGTTTGTCGGTATTGAGGAAAACAAAGAAGTAGTTGGAATAGTCCTACGGATAAGGCCGTCGGAAAAGGGTACGGATACCATCGCAAATGTTTTTCGATGGATAATCGACGACTAGTACCGTTGGTAATCTTAACAAGACATGACGTCAAAATCCCATCGGTGTTCCGTCCTTTGGCCGTTGGAATTTATACTCCAACGGCCTTCCTACGAAAGTGGCCGTCGGTATAGAAATTCCGACGATGGTTTAACCGACGGGTGTCCTTCCATCGGAAGGCCGTCGGATATCCGTGGGAATCCCCCAATACTGACGAAAAACCAATGGGATTTAGGAAAATCTCGTCGTCGGTTTTCGGCATTTTTTTTTCTAGTGAACTCATTAGCATTAACTTCCTCTGAGGTCGAACCCGGTCCATCCTCGTGACCAAGTATCAGCCTCATTTCATCATCTTTGTCAAGACCGATCGCATCAACCTCCGCATCCTCGCGAGTCGCTCCTAGATAGTTGAGCTGGTTGTAAACCCGTTCAAACGTGGCTTGAAACCCAGCGACATTGTTAAGGGCGCAAAAGACGTCAAACACCGAACTCCTCATGAAGCGCTTCAGCCCCTCGACCATTTCCTTACTGGTCTAAACAGCGGACGCGCGCTCAAACTCCTCAAGCTTCACGTTCAGCTCAAGGTGTACCATCTCGCTCTCCTCAAGCCTTGCACTCAGCTCAAAACCCATCTTCTCACCTTCCTCAAGCTTCGCGCTTAGTTCCGTGCGCGCCTTCTCGCTCTCATCAAGTTTCTTCGTGGATGAAACCAACTTGTAATCGTCACTTGCCAACTTCTCTTCCGTCTTCTTGATCCTTTCCGTAAGAGCCGACATCTTACCTTGAAGTGTTTGAGCCAGCACATAGTTCCCTAATGCAAGGGTCGATTAGGCTAGAATCTGATTTTCCTTCAACTGGATGCTTTCACTCGCCCTCTCGAACTTGCCTTGAAGGTCTTCAAAAGCTTTAGCGGTCAACTTGAGGTTGGAGGTGGCCTGCCTGTACAGATGCTTTTACTTATCCTTCCCATTCTTATAGCGGGAGGCAAGGCAAGAAGAGTTTTCGATTCTCAACATAAGTTCCTGAAAATAAGCCAAGTATAAGTGTTCAACATAGCGATACTTGACGAACATAAACATAAGAAATTAAATTATACTACTTCCTCGATGGCTTCGACACTAACACCCGAGCTCTCAACAGCTCCCTCAATCTGAGCACCCCGCTCGTCAATCATAGTAATCTAATCTGAGCACTCCACTCGTCAATCATATTAACTCCACTATTTCCACTTGGCAAATAGGGATAATACGATGGAAAACATCTCGACATGCAGTAATTCAACTAAAATAGCTCAAAGATGAAGCTCCGAAATTATCTCAATGTTATACGAAATCCGAACAAGAGCCTCAGTATGAAGTAGCCAAGGTTCGACCAGAATTCGGATAGCCCGATGTCCAATCCTGAGCGGCTCAAGCAGCCCCACATAAAAAAATCGAGCCAAATTTGTCAAGAACCAAGTAGCGCCCTTAGCTCCATGAAGTCAAGCAACCTGTTATCTAATGATTAAACATCCGTAATATTCTCAAATCCAAGCACATTCAAGCAACAACTCTTCCTAAGGATGAACAATGAATCTTACACAAGAGATTCAAGCAGCAACTCTTCCAAAGCAGACCAAAGGGAACAAACGTAGCGAAAATGGCTCGAAAATTTCGGACTCAATACCATCACTCCACTAGCACCTCGCTCACTCCATACTCGAGGACCGGAAGGGGAGGGGCAAATGATAACGACAAAAATAAACTAAGTAACCCGTTCAGACTTCGGACATCCCCTTGGACTTCATACCCCTTCAGATTGGTTAAGGCATTCGCTCGGTCTATGAGTGCTCGGTCCATATGTGCTCGGACATCTCTTTGGCTTCCAAGCGTCTCCTTGGACTCCATACCTCTTGATATTGGCTAAGGCATCCACTCGGTAACACGTGCTCGGCCCCTATGAGTGCTCGGCCTATATGTGCTCGGACATCTCCTTGGCTTCCAAGCCCCTCCTTGGACTTTATACCTCTTGAAATTGGCTAAGGCATCCGCTCGGAAACACATGCTCAGCCTATGAGTTGCTTGGCCATAGCACAACCAGCTCAGCCAAGGGTGAGGCGCTCGGCCATCTACGAACACGCCCAACACCTTCGCGCACGGCGGTTACCCACACTTCCCCATCACTCCACGATCCGGGCACGTGGTCCACAATATCCACGCCCACTAAGCCCGCTCAGACAAGGCGCTGACTCAAGCCTATGGTATAAATACCATTCTCTTCATCAAAATCAGGTACGCACAATGACATACCAAAACTCTGTCCAATTTTCCGTTCATCGCTTTTTTCCATCCGGGACAATCTGACTGGCTTGAGCGTCGGAGTGCCTACGCGGGAAACATATCCCGCCTGGTATTCTCATGTTTTCGTGATTCTTAGCAGGCCGAAGAACCCACATTTTGATTGATTCCTAGGAGATTAGAAGTCGTTTCCACCAATTCTAAGGCGACCAATTTTCGGCGTTATCAAATTTAATATAATAAAATTTAATAGTTTATACATGCACTTACAAAATATTTAAAACAACTAACTTTAAATCAATATAATATGAACTGTAAAAATATTTTAATTACATAATGTATTAACATCTTTGTAGTTATCTTCTATTTCATTTCACTCTTTTACAAATATACATACTTTCCGGCATCTTTATTCCTCTCTACTTTATACACTTAATCTTTTTTAATAAATTCATTGTCTACATTTTCTATTTTTATTTAATATAATTTAATTTATGAAGTTTTTTTTAATATCAAATGTATAATATTATATTAAAGTAGCACAAATATATCTTCACATAAAATAAAATATTTTTCCTTATATTATCATCATATACATAAATTTTAGTAAATACAGTAAAATATATGAATATAAGTTCAATAAGTATTTATATTATTAATAAAGTAATAAACTTAATAGGAATCAATATTGGTCTAAATTGTAAATTTGAACCAAAAATTTTTGTGTCTTTAGTTTAACTTATATGTTTTTATTTTTTTTTCTTTCACACATTTGACTTCTCCGTACTTCTATGGTATCAAGTATTTTTTTGGGTGTTTATTTATTTTCAACTGTGTAATTTAATTTTTTACTTATAACAAGTTGAAATTTTTGCAAAAATTATATGAGAAATAACAGATAAAATATATCTTGTTTTTATGTGTGCACACACGTTGGATCTTTTGAGATTCCTTAATGTCAAGTAACTTTGGTTAGACCTGTTATTTTGAAATGTGGAATATTCTTTTGAAAGTAACAAAAATTTCAAATTATTAAAATTTTGTCTGTTATAATATATTTAATTCTCTTATTTAACTATTCAAGTATGTATTCCTTTTTTTCATTTCAAAATTTTATCTAATTTTTTGTTTTTCACTTTTGTATGTGTCTTTGTTTACCAATTTTTGTTCCACACTCTTAGTTTCATATATTTTCTCTTTAATTTTAGTTGTACAATTAAATGATATATTTTTTATTTATTAATAAGTAATAATAAATTTTAATAGTAAAACATTTATGTGAAACACTGTAAATATTTATTTTTATATTATTAATTTTATTTTTAAATGCAAGAATATCTTATAATGTAATTTATAATTAATATCTTAGTTTTAGAAAGAGTTCTTATTATGATACTCTATATATTTTCTATAGATTGGAGGACTCTTAATTCTAATGAGTTCTATTTTCACTAAAATAAGTATTTTTAAAAAATTTAAATATAATGACATCTTATAATATAATTTATATTAATTAATTTTAGAAAAAGTCCTTATTACTGTATATGTTTGTTTATAGATTGAAGGAGTCTTGATTCTAATTTGTTAAAGAGTTCTATTTTCAATCAAATAAATATTTTTAAATTCAATAATATATAGTATGATTTACCAAATCACCCTCTAGTTTTATATTGTTGAGAGTATTATGATGAGAATATTTTGGCCGATCACAAAGTTTCAAGAAACCAAAAACCCAACTTGTACGTTTATAATATATTAGTGAAGTGAACGTGCATTGCACGTTTATCATTTAATTTTATTTAAATAAATTTAGCTATTATGTTTATTAAATAAATTAGGATATTAAAAACATTTACTTTGATTAAATAAATATACACATACAAATATATTTATATGAAATCTCTCTTTCATATCATTTACCATAAGTAGAAATTCGATGTAGAGAACATCCAAATAAATAAACAATAAAAATATTTGGAACTATGTTATTAAATAAAAGAGAAAAATGCATTTTTAGTCCCATACTAATGGGTCATTATCACTTTTGGTCCCATGATTTTCAAAATTGGTTTTTTTAGTCCAATAGTAATCTTTTTTTATCACTTTGAGGACTTTCATCAAATAATTGACGGAAGTCACTATTCATCCGTTAATTTCTACTTTTTTTTTGGTCCATATCCGTTAATTACATATATTATATATCAATTATATATAATATATATTTATTTTATTTTATATAATATGTAATACACATATATATTATATATTACATATTATACACTTGTATTAATATATAATATATGATGAGGCTAAATCACGGTCGTATCTACGCCATACACGTGTCGCCATCTACACTCATAGAGCTTAGACACTCGCACTATAGGACTTGTGGGCCAGCCCAGCCCATTCGCTTGATGGCTAGTCATGGCCCATGCGCCTCGGCCCCCTATACGAGCCAGGGGTTCAGGATGTCAAAGCCTGGGCTCCTGCTACGAACCCTCAAGATCACCCTCCCCAGGGAAACGCTTCACGAGGGCACCTCCTTTCTGGCACTCGACTATTTAACGCTTGTCGGTCATCTGCCAGAGGAAACCACCTCGTGCCCCTTTCGAGCGTCACCCACGCTCGGGTAAGACCTACCCCAAGAGAAGTAGCCATACACCCGCGTGGCTAATCATGAGTCTCCTAGCGCACGACTCTCGTCAACAACCTCTAACACAGTGGCAGTGTGCACCTTATACCTGACACGCCGCCCACTTTCCAGGGCCATCGCTTTCATGCCGTCACAGGCCGCCATGTGTTAGGGTAACAATAGGTTTGGGACCACTTGGTTAAATTACCCAACACACCCTCACCCCTAACATATAAATAGGGAGAAACCCCTGCATTCTCCCCTAAGTCATCTTCTTCCACAAGAATACTCTGCATAAACTGGGCATTTTCGCTGCATTCCCTTCTTCTTCTTCACAAGCTCCGCATTCCATTCACCTAAGCTGAATTTCTGTTACACTTGCACTCTTGGTGTTATCCTAGCTGGAAGAACCCATTCTCAAAAGGAAACCCAGTTCCTGAGGCTCAACGCCTGTGATGGTCTCCCTTTCCTAAACAAATTTCAAAGTGTTTGGTGTTAAAGCAACCTTCTAAGTTTTCGCACCATCATTTTTGGCGCCGTCTGTTGATAACTCGTTAATTAATCATCTTTATGATTAATTTATGCCCCGAATTGTACTTGATTTGATATTATTTATAAAGAATTTGATGCTTTGTTATTCTTATTGTAGAATTGGGACTCGGAAGCAAAATTGGAGCAAATTAGATCATTTTTAGATCCGAACCAGCGCACACGAGCAGAGGTTGGATAACTGGAGTTGTGCTTATTTGTTGCTGCATGAAGCATAATGAATTGAGAAATGTGAGAATTTTGCAATATGCATGCATTCACATTTTGATAGGGGCTGACTTGTGGCGTGAGGAATTTGGAAGCAAATTTGAGCTTATGACTGTTGAAAGTTTTACAAATGCAGGGGAATTATAATTTCTGTTGGAGGATTTCATGCAACCGTCTGGGCTAGCAGATTCGTTTAATTGTAAATTCAAGTTGTTGTGGGTTATGCATGGAATTTTAGGAGAGTTGGGCCGCGTGTGGCTTAATTTATTTGAGCCCAATTTGCTTTGTTGGGCCATAGAATTAATTACTTGGGGAGGCTCATGATGCTTCGTAGTGGGTCGCACGAAGGGAACTTATTTGGAGAAACCCAGATTCTTGTAATTAATTTTGGGGCCTTGAACTTGTGGGCTGCACTTATACCTTGGGAATTAATTTGAGATGGCCCGGGTGTGTGTTTAATCCTTGGCACACAAGCTTTGGAGTTCAGACTTTGAATGGACTTAGGAATCTAAATTGCATAAGAATTCTTGGACGTGCCTTGGAGATGGGAGGCTATTAATTTGCGTGGTAGCAGTCCTTTGGAAAATGTCACGTAACACATCTTTGGAGCAACAGTTTCGGAATTTGGGCGGAGCAACATCGAGAGCAAGAATTCGGCACAATCATTCGTTTTAGTTTAATTCTTCCCTTTTGTTTTTAGTTTTATTTTTGTTAAAGAATTCCTCGATTATTGTTTTCATGGATTTTAGTAGCTAAACTCTTAATTATCTAGCTAGGGATTAAGATTCGTTTTTGGATATTGTGAAACCTAAACGTTTTATTCAATTCATGTTTATTTAGGCATTTATCTTATCTCCGTGTTTGGCGTTTATTGTGATTGATTTATTTAGTGGTAGGGCCCGATCATCTAGATAGATTTAATTGCATATTGCCAATCATGATGCTTGAAGTGTAGTAAAGTTGATTGATAATTTGTGGTAAATTAGTGACTGGGTTTTAGCGATAGAATTCCTCGTTTACTAAGGGATAAGATAATCTAATTTAAATCTTGCGTGTGTCACGACTTGGTTATTAGGTTTGGTGTTTTTATGGTTATTAATGCTGCAAATTCATTAAATCCTGTCGAGTGTCTCTAGGGGTTGTGAATTTGTTAGGGAAGATAACTGTCGAGTGTCTCTAGGTTATCCGATTAACTAAGTAAGGACGAGGTTGAGTCGTGTGTCTCTATCAACTATAGTCAATCTGTCTGAATAACTTGGATGTATTTTTGAGTCAATGATCAATATAACAATTCGAATCAAATATCCCTGGCTAGGTAATTTTTCCTCTGATTGATTTAATCCTACGTGATTTTGCTTGATAGTTAAATTTAATGTCTATGATGCTATGAAACATCCTGATGAATTGTCTAGTGTGTTTTGTGTTGATGTGATTAATGATTTGACTGATGAGGTTTTCGAATTGGATAATTTAGAAGCTTTGAGTTATGCACTTTATAATGATTTGCAGGCTGGAATTTTGGTTAATTGGTCAAAAACCATGGTTTTGCCTGAGGAATTGTGTGATACTGTGCATGAACTAGAGTGTTTAAAACCGGTGTTTGGGAGTGTGCTTAAATTGGATTTACCGGTTTCTAACTCTAAATTGCTTCCTTCCATCGTGCAGGCACCTGAACTGGAGCTCAAGAAGTTGCCGGAGCACTTGAAATACGCTTACCTAGGCGAAAGAGAAACACTACCTGTGATTATCTCCAATTTGCTTAACAAACTCGAAGAAGAGAAGCTGATCCGAGTCCTTAGGGAATTCAAATTGGCCGTTGGTTGGAAAATTGCTGACATTAAAGGCATAAGTCCATCCACTTGCATACATAAGATCATTCTTACAGATGATGCTAAGCCTAAACGACAAGCACAACGCCGATTGAATCCCCCGATAATGGAAGTTGTCAAAACGGAGATTCTGAAACTTCTTGATGCAGGTGTAATTTTTCCAGTTTCTGATAGTGAGTGGGTAAGCCCGTACAGGTAGTGCCCAAGAAAACAGGCATTACAGTTGTGGAAAATGATGAAGGCGAAATGGTACCCACTCGAGTTCCAAACGAGTGGAGGGTTTGTATGGATTACCGTAGTTTAAATGGTTTAACGAGAAAATATCATTTTCCCTTCCCCTTTATTGATCAGATGCTTGAACGTTTAGCTGGAAAATCTCATTATTGTTGTCTTGATGGTTATTTAGGTTTTTATCAGATCCCGATGGCTCCGGAAGATCAAAGCAAGACAACCTTCACATGCCAATTTGGGACATTTGCCTTTAGAAGGATGCCGTTTGGACTGTGCAACGCACCATCAACTTTTCAGAGATGTATGGTAAGCATTTTCTCTGATTATGTTGAACACATTATTGAGGTATTTATGGATGATTTCACCGTTTATGGTGATTCTTTTGATGAATGTCTCGGAAATCCTGCTAAAGTCCTAAAACGATGTGCTGAACATAATTTGGTCCTGAATTTTGAAAAATATCACTTTATGGTTGATAAAAGGATAATACTTGGTCATGTGGTTTCGAGTAAAGGGATTGAAGTAGATAAATCTAAGATTGATATTGTAAAATCTGTGCCTTACCCTGTCGGAGTACAGGACATTCGTTCTTTCCTTGGTCATGCAGGTTTTTACAGGCGTTTCATCCAAGTTTTCTCCAAGATTACTCGACCTCTATGCCGGCTTCTACAGAAAGATGTGGAGTTTGAATTTGATGATGAATGCAAGAAAACCTTTGATTTGCTAAAGGAAAAATTGATTTCAACTCCCATCATGCAACCACCGAATTGGAATTACCCTTTTGAGATCATGTGCGATGCAAGTGACTATGCGGTTGGAGCGGTACTTGGGCAAAGGATTAACAAGAACTCTCATGTCATCTACTACGCTTCCAAGATGCTTGACAATGCCCAAATTAATTACACCACGACGGAAAAAGAACTTCCATCTGTTGTTTTTGCTTTAGATAAATTCCGTTCGTATTTATTAGGTACTAAAGTCATTGTTTTTTCTGATCATGCAGCCTTGAAGTACCTACTTACGAAGAAGGATGCGAAGCCTAGGTTGATTCGTTGGATTTTGCTCTTGCAAGAGTTTGACCTCGAAATCCGGGACAAGAAGGGCTGTGAGAACCTTGTGGCTGATCATTTAAGCCGAATTCCAGGAGATATGACCGATTCCACGCCCATACGTGATGAATTTCCTGACGAACAGTTGTTTTCGGCACTGGACAGTAAGGCATGGTCACGCTCTACGGCCCCGCCCTGGTATGCAGACATTGTAAATTACTTAGCATCAGGTTTATTACCCGACAATCTGTCTCGTGCTGAAAAAGATAAAATTAAAAGTGATGCTAAGTATTACCTTTGGGATGATCCCTATCTTTAGAAAATATGTTCTGATCAAATAATTAGGAGATGTGTGTCTGAAAAAGAGTTTGAGTCCATTTTAAATTTTTGTCACTCTTTTGCATGTGGTGGGCATTTTGGATCAAAACGAACTGCATTGAAAGTACTTGAAAGTGGATTCTTTTGGCCTACTTTGTTTCGATATGCCTATATCTGTTGCAAAAGTTGTGAAAATTGCCAACGAACAGGGAATATTGGTCCTAAAAATCAAATGCCTTTAAATCCTATACAACCATGTGAAATTTTTTATGTTTGGGGCGTTGATTTTATGGGACCGTTTCCCGTTTCTTTTGGCAATCATTATATACTCCTTGCTATTGATTAAGTCTCAAAATGGGTGGAAGCTAAAGCCACCCGTACTAATGATACTAATGTCAGAAGTTGCTGCTAATTTGCTATCAAATTTTTGCTGATAATGTGACCCTTGAGCGTGGTCAAGCCCAACGCCCATTCCATGCTAGCCTTTGGATAGAAGCCCAGACCCGTTTTTTCCCTCACTCGAATACTCTGCATAAACTGGGCATTTCTGCTGCATTCCCTTCTTCTTCTTCACAAGCTCCGCATTCCATTCACCTAAGCTGCATTTCTGTTCTGGAAGAACCCATGCTCAAAAGGAAAACCAGTTCCTGAGGCTCAACGGCTCTGATGGTCTCCCTTTCCTAAACAAATTTCAAAGTGTTTGGTGTTAAACCAACCTTCTAAGTTTTCGTACCATCATTTTTGGCGCCGTCTGTTGATAAGTCGTTAATTAATCATCTTTATGATTAATTTATGCCCCGAATTGTACTTGATTTGATATTATTTATAAAGAATTTGATATTTTTTTATTCTTATTGTAGAATTGGGACTCGGAAGCAAAATTGGAGCAAATTAGATCGTTTTTAGATCCGAACCAGTGCACACGAGCAGAGGTTGGATAACTGGAGTTGAGCTTATTTGTTGCTGCATGAAGAATAATGAATTGAGATATGTGAGAATTTTGGAATATGCATGCATTCACGTTTTGATAGGGGCTAACTTGTGGCGTGAGGAATTTGGAAGCAAATTTGAGCTTATGGTTGTTGAAAGCTTTACAAATGCAGGGGAATTATAATTTCTGTTGGAGGATTTCATGCAACCATCTGGGCCAGCCGATTCGTTTAATTGTAAATTCAAGTTGTTATGGGTTATGCATGGAATTTTAGGAGAGTTGGGCCGCGTGTGGCTTAATTTATTTGAGCCCAATTTGCTTTGTTGGGCCATAAAATTAATTAATTGGGGAGGCTCATGATGCTTTGTAGTGGACCGCACGAAGGGAACTTATTTAGAGAAACCCAGATTCTTGTAATTAATTTTGGGGCCTTGAACTTGTGGGCTGCACTTATACCTTGGGAATTAATTTGAGATGGCCCGGGTGTGTGTTTAATCCTTGGCGCACAAGCTTTGGAGTCCAGACTTTGAATGGACTTAGGAATCTAAATTGCATAAGAATTCTTGGACGTGCCTTGGAGATGGGAGGCTATTTATTTGCGTGGGAGCAGTCCTTTGGAAAATGTCACGTAACACATCTTTGGAGCAGCAGTTTCGGAATTTGGGCGGAGCAACATCGAGAGCAAGAATTCGGCACAATCATTCGTTTTAGTTTAATTCTTCCCTTTCGTTTTTAGTTTTATTTATGTGAAAGAATTCCTCGATTATTGTTTTCATGGATTTTAGTAACTAAACTCTTAATTATCTAGCTAGGGATTAAGATTCATTTTTTGATATTGTGAGACCTAAACGTTTTATTCAATTCATGTTTATTTAGGCATTTATCTTATCTCCGTGTTTCGCGTTTATTGTGATTGATTTATTTAGTTGTAGGGCCCGATCATCTAGATAGATTTAATTGCATATTGCCAATCATGATGCTTGAAGTGTAGTAAAGTTGATTGATAATTTGTGGTAAATTAGTGACTGGGTTTTAGCGATAAAATTCCTCGTTCACTAAGGGATAAGATAATCTAATTTAAATCTTGCGTGTGTCACGACTTGGTTAATTAGGGTTGGTGTTTTTATGGTTCTTAATGCTGCAAATTCATTAAATCCTGTCGAGTGGCTCTAGGGGTTGTGAATTTGTTAGGGAAGATAACTGTCGAGTGTCTCTAGGTTATCCGATTAACTAAGTAAAGACGAGGTTGAGTCGAGTGTCTCTATCAACTATAGCCAATCTGTCTGAATAACTTGGATGTATTTTTGAGTCAATGATCAATATAACAATTCGAATCAAATATCCCTGGCTAGGTAATTTTTCCTCTGATTGATTTAATCCTACGTGATTTTGCTTGATAGTTTTAATTAGTTTTTAATTCTTGTTAGTTTATTGTAATTGCATACCTTAGTTTTAATAATTCAAACCACACCCGTTTTTAATTGTTGCTTTTCGTGAATTCCTTGCGATTGTGAGAAATAAGTCAACCAGTCTCTGTGGATCGACCCTGTTTGCACTATACTCTGTGTTTAGTCGTCGAATAGGATTTTACATTTATTTTTTGACTGATTCGACACCTGTCATCTGTGGGAACCATCATCTGCATCTTCATCTTCATCAGATTCTTCTTCCTCAAGCTAGTGAACAGTAACACCTGCAATTTTCAATCATGGTGACAGCAACCAGGTCTGGAATTGTGGACAACAGAAACGCCCTTCCTCCAGTGAACGAGAAGAACGTGGATAGCAACATCCCTGCCGGAGGTGCGCCCCTACCTGCTGCCGGAAATGGGGCCAGAGATACGGAGGTAGCAGTTGCAACTCTCCCAATCAATGGACACGGGACAAGGGGATCTGGTTTCGTTCCTCCTCATCTAGCGCTCATCCCCACCAACCATGTCTATAATCCCGCCGCCTACTCTATGGCGATGCCGCCGCCGGGGTTCACGTATGTGGTTGCACAATGATACCTGAATGATGCCGGGCATGATGCCCAAGATCCAGCCCTACCAACTTCCCATCTCCATGCCAAAGGAGATCCAAGGAGTGGAGATGCCACCATTAACCCGAGAGCAACTTCAGGCGCTCCAGGCTCAGTGCAAGGTGCAGGCCGTGCAAAACGCCTGGGGTCATTTCACCTCTGCTTACTTCCCCCAGGCGGGAGGCTCGAGAGCGGCACCTCTGCTTGGTGGTCTCCCGGTCCACCCCCCTCATGATGGTACAGAATGTGGTAGGGGCCCAGCCACCTCCACCGCCTCCACAACAAGGAAAAGATGCCCCCCCCGAGGGCTGACCCGGAGTTGCGACCGGGAGAGAAGGAGAAAGATTCCCCCGCGAGGGGAGATGTTGAAGAAGAGGTCCAATCCAGGACCACCAGAAGGGCCAATAGGAGGGAAGGAGACGACCCTCGGCTAGCCGCAGTGCAGGACCAGCTGGAAGACCTACAGCACATCGTGGGACAGCTCTCTCGAGCACGGTCTCAAATCCCCCACGAGGGTGATAAGAGGTCCAAGGCCAGAGACGCTCGTCCTCCACGCAACCAAGTCCCCCACCGCTGGAGGGAGGAAGACGGTGAGGAACATGACCGTGAGGGCGGGAACCACAGGCCTTTGACAGACAGTTCGCCCCTCATTGATGACGTTTTGATGGCCCACGCCGAGAAGGGCAAAATTCCCACGTCCATCAACCGGTACGACGGGACCACAGATCCGGCCGAGCACCGGGATCACTTCGTGCACTTGATGCACCTTTATGAGCATTCCAGTAATTACTGGACCAAGGTATTTGTTACTTCCCTCGTGGGAATGGCTCAGGAGTGGTACAAGAAGCTACCTCCCAACTCCATCCGAGGGTACAACGATTCAACTGACGCCTTCATGAGCCACTTCAGTTCCTTGAAAGCTCCAGCGCCTACTGCCACGACTCTCTATAGCCTGGTACAAGGACACCACGAGACGCTCAGGTCCTTCATGGGCAGATTTAACAAGGAGATTCTGGTGGTGGAAAAGCCCTCAATGGATTTTTTGAGGCACGTACTCTTTGGGGCCATCAACATGAAAAACTATGTCAGTAAGGAGTTCGTGGAAGAGGTGGCCAAAAAGGAGCCACGCTCGCTAATAGAGATCAGGGACATAGCTGACTCCTTCTTCACCCTCAAAGACATGTACATTGCAAGGGATCAGAAAATTGCCAATGCCCCTCGAACCAATCGGGGTACGGAGGACAGGGTTGAGTCCAAGAATCGCCGTCGAAGCCCAGTGCCCGCTTGGAGGAATTCCCCACCCCCTCGTAGATACGATCGCATCCCCCTCAACCGTCCAATTACCGAAGTCTATTCTATGGCGGACAAGAAACTGTTCAAAAGGCCGCCTAAGATGAAGGAAACCGAGGCTCAAAAACGCTCGGGAAAGTACTACGCCTTCCCAAACAAAAGGGACATGACACAAATGAGCGTCGCCAATTGGAAAACGAGATTCAGAGGCTTATCACTGGGGAGACACCTCAAGGAATTTTTGAGGGTGCTGGAGAGATATGACGAACATTACTCTAAGCGTGCGAGAGCCAGAGGAAGGAGCCGCTCGCATTCAAGAAGCCCACGCCATCACTGCCCGGAGACCAGTGAGAGCGACAAGCAGAAGGCCCCCGTTGTGGAGAACCAACCCTTTGCGGTTATTTACATGATTGCTGGAGGACCCTCGTGTTAGGAAGAGTGCCCTAGAAAGCCGATTAGTCATAATCCGTTTTGGGACTTTCCTAGTATCACAAACAATCTTTGAATAATATACGAATGATTAATATCACAGGCAAACACTTCTTTATATGCTCTTGTTTGGTATGCGTTTACTTTAGCTGTGCATGTATGAGAACTCCCCTAATCCTGATGACTTTAGGACTCTACCATTTAGGTGAAATGGTTCATGAAACGAGCCCTATTTCACATAAGTCATGATTAGTAAAATACTCCAAGCCGATGAGTCCTACAGACAGTGGGAGTGTCAACCTGACTCCTCTAAGGTTTGCTTGTGGGATCACGCCCTTAAGAAGGACCACCTTGTTTCATGGAGGTGCAAAGTGTATAGTTGATACGTGCGTGATATATGAGGGTGCTTACTTCAATAAGTAAGTTCACTGAGGTACCCCGTGTGAGAAGATTCCTAAATGGGAAAGGAAGTTTCTGTTTCAGGAAATGGAAACTTCCAGATTAGGAAATATCTCACGAGTCATTGATGTGATTAATTGATCCTTAGACTTGAGGTTCCATGTCATTTTATGAGTTAACTCTGTAGTCTTTGGTATAAGCTTTAAAGGGTGTCGCCTTAGACAACTGATTCAAGGCTTATGCTGGGGCTGCACAAGTGACTCATGAAAGTGAATGAGAATCAAGAAAGGACCAACACTTGCTTATGCAAGGTGATCTCTTATTGTGTAAGTCATTCATATGCCATATGGAGTCCTTGGCCAAGGCAGTAGATCAAGACATCAAGAAAAGGGTTTCTTGGATTGAGATCAAATGGATATGAAATGCACTTAGCTTTGAGACCGGATTATTAGGGTTCTGATTATTCCCTTACCCTAGATCTTGGTTGAGAGATAGTAAGTAGGAGGATTGTATCTCACATGAATCAATGACTTAAAGGTTCTGTCGAATCCGAACATTCCAATTCAGCTAGAGGTTAAACACCTGTTGCTAGACTATGGTCGTTTAATCTGTGGACTGATTAATTAATTAGTGAATTAATTAATTAGGGTCACTGCTAATTGAATTGAGAACCTAGAGGGTCACACACAACAACTTGGTTACATGAGTTGAGGCTTTAAAATGATTAAACGAGTTAATCGGGCCAAGAGGGTTCCACACGTGTGAAACCACACGTGTGGCTCACGTGAGTGACACGTGTCCCACACGTGTGAATATATATTGTATATATATATATATATATTAAATAATTAAATGTGTTAATTATTTAATAGACTTTGGTCTAATTTTGAATTAAAAAGAAAGTCTTATTTTGGAGAAAAATAATCTAGTTAAATTATGAATTAATTAATTAGATAAAATAAGTTATTTATTTCAAATAAATAAAGTATAAAATTATCCAAAAATAGTTTGGATATTTTTAGCTCTCTTGAAAGTTGATTTGAATTTGAATTCAAAGTCAAAGTCAAAATTACTTGATGATCAAGTAATAGGAGAGAAAGAGACCAAAACCCTAGCCCATAAGGACTAGTATTTTTGGTCCTTCCTTTATTATAAATAGGGGAGCTCGAGCTCCCCTTAGAGCTAATTTGGCAATTCTTTTGGGTCATGTGTTGAACACCATCCTTTCTCCAAGATAAATAAAACCCTAGGTTAAGCCTAAACACTAACTAGAGAACTAGCATCCTTACTAGTTAGATTGTAGCCAAGTTGGTGGACTATCTCTAGAGAGCTTCAAGTTAGAAGTTTTGAAGATTCGATCTTTACCAAGGAGAGGGGATCAAGCCGCGAGAAGGGCGTTCTTGGGTGGCTTGAAACGCTTCAAGAAAGAATAAAAGAAAAGTAAGTCTCTTATCTCTATGAATTTGGATACACGATTGCGAGTCCAAGGTCCTTTTGTTGGAAAATTTTTAAATTTCGTTGCTTTCTGATTCGTGTTTTCCAACACCTCGGGGGGAGATTCCAATACGTCCAGGCGCCGCCATGTCCGGAGCCCAAGCCTGTGCTCTCCGTCAACGGTACTTCATGATCGAAGGAGAATGGCATTGTGGGGTTCACAGAGAAAGACCTAGAGCACATTGTAACACCTCATGGGGTCAGTGAAGCCTCTGACTGCCCCATAGTGGTTAGTTTAGACGTTCATAACCATGTTGTAAAGAGGGTCTTAATTGATAGTGGAAGCTCTGTAAACGTTCCCCGTACTCAACGTTTCAAAAGATGAATATAACAAACATTCCCCTCGAACGCCTCAGAACAGCCCTCGTCGGCTTTGGGGGTTCCGAAATCGTCCCTCGCGGACAAATTCGCTTGGCCACCTCTTTTGGTCGTGCCCCACAGCGGAAGACTTTGAGCGTCCTTTATACTGTAGCTGAAGTGGACCTTCCCTACAACATCATCATTGGACGCCCGGCGCTCGTGGACTTCAAAGCAGTAATTTCAACGTATCACCATTGGACGCTGTAGCTGAAGTGGACCTTCCCTACAACATCATCATTGGACGCCCGGCGCTCGTGGACTTCAAAGCAGTAATTTCAACGTATCACCAAAAGGTCAAATTCCCCACACCCGAGGGAACGGGCGAGGTACTGTGCAATGTCAAAGAGGCTTGGGAATGCTACATCCTTTCCCTTCGAAGCCACAAGCCCAAACAGACCCTCCAAGCAGGATCCATCAAAAAGTCAGTCGACTTTGCAAAATTAGATAAGGATGGCCCCGAGCGCAAGAGGGCCAAGCTTTACAAGAAAAAAAACAAAAAGAAGGCTGAAGGCGTACTCAAGGATGCCGGGGGTGCACCCCTCGGAGCTGCTGGAGAATCATCCTCCGAGGACGAGGGCCAAACGACCTCGGGGAATCCCAATGAACAACTCATAGGCAAGAAACGAGCGCTCGAACTTCCGAGGCCTGAGGAACATATTGAGCCTACAGAAAACTTTCTGACCGTCGAATTGGAACCAGGGAACCCCGACAAGACCACCCGGATAGGCTCCAACCTCGACGGTCCCTCGCAGAGCATGATGATTGACTTTCTGCGAGAGAACATTGACGTGTTTGCATGGAAGGCATCTGACCTTACTGGGATAGATCCAAGCGTTATTGTCTACAGGCTCAACGTGGACCCGGCCTTCAAACCTATCAAGCAAAAGAAGAGGGACGTACATAGATTCAGGAAGCAGGTCATCGAGGAGGAGGTCAACAAACTTCTCGAGGCTCAGTACACAGAGGAGATCTTATATCCTGAGTGGCTATGCAACGTGGTGCTTGTGCCCTAAAGATCCGTACCCCTTGCCGAGGATCGACCAGTTGGTGGATTCGACCGCTGGTTGCGAACTCATGAGTATGATGGATGCCTTCCAAGGATATTATCAGATCTTCATGGCGCCCGAGGATCGCCCCAAAACCTCGTTCGTGGTCCATATCGGTGTCTACTGTTTCAAAGTTATGCCGTTCGGACTCAAGAACACAGGAGCAACGTATCAACGCCTCGTCAACAAAATGTTCGAGCACGAGATTGGAAAGTCTATGGAAGTATATGTGGATGACATGATTGTCAAGAGCGAGCGCCAGCTTTCCCATCTCGAGGATCTCAGGTGAGCATTCAACATCCTACGTCATTATGGTATGAAATTGATACATTTCGCGTTCGAGGAGGCAAGTTCTTGGGGTACGTGGTTAGCCAGCGGGGCATAGAGGCCAATCCAGAAAAGATAAAGGTAATCCTTGACATTCCCTCCCTTCGAAATGTGAGAGAGGTACAAGTGCTAGTGGGCAAGATCATTTCTTTGAACAGGTTCATTTCCCGCTCGGCTGACAGGAACCTACCTTTCTTCAAAATCTTACGTAACGCTTGTAATTTCACCTGGAGCGAAGAATGCGAGAAAGCCTTGCATGACATGAAGCAATATCTCTCGAGCGCACCACTGCTGACCAAACCTAACCCAGGGAAAAACTTGCTCATTCATCTCTCAGTCTCCTCAGAAGCCACGAGCGCTGTCCTCGTAGCTTTGCGCGAACGGAAGCATCTGTCGGTGTATTACTTAAGCAAGACCCTGCAGGGTGCTGAAAAACGATATATGGAGATAGAAAAATTTGCCTTTGCGCTCGTTAATGCCTCCCGGAGGCTGGGGCCATATTTCGAAGCCCACACCATCACGGTGCTTACAGACCAGCCCCTTAAGCAGGTTCTCTCGAAACCGGATATCTCAGGGAGGCTAATCAAGTGGTCTATTGAGCTCAGCCAATTTGATATCACCTTCGAGCCTCGTACGGCGATACAGGCTTAGGCAGTGGCAGATCTGCTGGTAGAGCGCTTCAACCTGGATGCTGCACCCTCGGTTGAGGATGGGCTATGGCTCCTGCACACAGATGGCTCCTCGACCTCACAAGGGGGAGGGGGGGGAGCCGGGGTGACCATCAGAGATCCTCATGGAACTGAAGTAGACTACGCTATCAAACTGGCGTTCCAGGTCACCAACAACGAGACAGAATATAAGGCTCTAATACAAGGGCTTAGGATAGCCCTTCAGAATGGTGCCGCTCGAGTCGCTGCATATGTTGACTCCCAGCTGATTACACGTCAAATTGATGGCACTTATGAGGCTCGAGAAGCCACTATGGTGCAATACCTGGCGAGTGCTAAGGAAGCGATCTCCAAATTCAAAGAGTTCCATCTGTTGCAGATCCCCAGAACGGAAAACGATCATGCGGATGCTCTTTCCAAGTTTGCATCCGCTCTGGAAGATTCCTACGAGCGTTCAGTCACCTTCCTTAGAACGGAGAAGCCACTGATTCGCGAAACGGGACCCTCGGGTGAAGTGAGCATGATCGATCCTTCCGAACCTTGTTGGCTTGACGACATCATTAGGTTCTTGAGGAATGGAACCTGTCCGAGCGATAAAATGGAGGTACGGACGGTCAGGAGCAAGGACCCTCGCTTCTCTCTTGACAATGAGGGTCGACTTTTGAAGCGGTCATTCCAGGGTCTGCCATTAAGGTGTCTGAGACCCTTGCAAGCTAAGGAAGTGTTAGAACATGTTCACAATGGAAGTTGTGGGAACCACTCTGGTGGTCGAATTCTGGCTAAAAAGGTATTAAGGAGTGGGTTTTACAGGCCCTCGGTACAGCAGGATGCCATCTGCTACTCCAAGAAATGTCCTAAGTGCCAGTTTCATTCCAACACCCCTCAACTGCAGGCAGCCCAAATGATCCCTATTGACGTTTCATGGCCCTTCAACCAGTGGGGCATCGATATAGTGGGGCCCTTTCTAATGGCGGTTGGACAAAAGAGATTTGTAATCGTCGCTGTGGACTATTTCACCAAGTGGGCCGAAACTGAAGCGGTCTCAAAAATAACGTTCAAAGTGGTGAGGGACTTCATTTGGAAGAACATCATCTGTAGATATGGCATCCCGAGGGTGCTCATCTCAGATAACGGTTCCCAATTCATCGCCGCTGACACACGGGATTGGTGCTATGAACTGGGAATTGAGCAACGCTTCACTTCCATGGGCCATCCTCAGGCCAACGGTCAAGCTGAGGTGACCAACCGAGCCGTACTTTAGCATCTGAAAACGATGCTCAAAAGTAAGAAGGGGGAGTGGGCTGAAGAGCTTCAAGGAGCCCTTTGGGCGTACCGTACTACCCCACGAGCGGCAGCATGGGAAACCCCTTACTCCCTCGTGTATGGTTCCGAGGCTATGATACCTGCGGAAATTGCTCGAGAATCCGTACGCATTACCTATTTCGAGCCTATAACCAACGAGGCTAATCGGAGGCTCGAATTGGATTTGCTAGATGAGAAGAGAAACGTTGCTTGGGCTCGTATCCATAAGTATAAGGCAACCGTAGCCCGCCAGTATAACAAACACGTTAAAGAGAGGACCTTCCAGCTAGGAGACTTGGTCCTAAAAAAAGTTGAAGTCTCCAAACATGTAGGTAAGTTGGACCCTAATTGGGAAGGCCACTTCAAAGTCATTCAGGTACGTGCGAACAATACCTACCTGCTAGAGACTCTACAAGGCGAGCGTCTTCCTAGACCGTGGAATGTATGTAACCTTAGACGGTTCTACGTGTAAGCGAAAAACTTTGTAATTGCCCGCTCATGGAAGCTTGTACTTTCTTTTGACAGAAAGCATAACAGTTATTAATATAAATTACAAACATAGCAGTAAACATACTACCAATTATTATGTCATTTACTTGCTTTTTCTTTGATTAATGGTTTGGGGTAATCAATTGCGTCAAAAGCCTGCTCCGCATCGAGCATCCTCCACGTCGAACGGCATGGTGAACACACCATTAGTTGCAAGTCAACGCTGTCTGTATGTCGAAGTCCCTCCACAATGAGTAAGTTCGATGCTCATAAGCGTGTAAACCCTAAGAATGAGCGTGTCAAAAAGGTGGGATGCTAAATGCTTAGTTTACACCGACTGGATGCTGATCATACCAGTTTGCGCTCGTAAACCCCCGATGACCCTCATCCTCTTAGGTATGAGTACGCTCGTAAATAGCTAAGGCTAGGCTAATCCCCTCATGGAAACCCAAATATAACGCTAGCACTACAACTGCGTTCGTTTTAATCCTATACTTAGCAAATCCTATAGACGGTTTCTAAGCTCACTCTAGCTACTGGAACGCTCAAAGTAGAAGTATGCATCACACACTTAAAGCCAATACTTAGTTAAATCCTCAGGGGGTTTCTAAGTTCAAATTCGAGCCTCACTGTGAATATAGCCAGGGTACCCTCGTAAGGAACACCCTCGCGCCTATATATCCCTCTCTCAAATGTTCAAATGTTTCTAAGTCCTAATCTTAAAGTCCGTGATGAAAATGCCCAAACACTCCCATCATAGGTATTCAAATATCAACAAAGACAAGTATACAAACATCAAGCACAAAGAGACCACAATGCCCAGCGTTCAATATTGAAGGAATTAAACTTCGTTAACGGAAATATCGTTGAGAACAAGAGGGAGAACAAGTTCAAGTACGTTGTCAAGAGTATTAAATTAAAGTACAGAAATTAAGTGTTCGTAACAAAAATGGAATCTAAACAGAAAGATCTTGGGGGGCACATGAGAAGCGTCACTGGGCTTGACTCTCGGGCTCAGGAGGGGCAGTTAAGAGAGGAACCGGGGCCAGCACATTGGCGTTGGAAGTTGGAGCATTGCCTGGATCCTCACCATCTTGAGCATTGACGGTGATACCGTCGTCTTCTACTTGGATAAGCTCACGGTCTATGGGATTGGCCTCTATGAACTCCCTCTGGAGCATCATCACAAGATCCTGATACTCAGGCTCCGCCAGGCTTTCCGAGGGGTCCTCATTGCAGATGATGGGCTCCAAGTTTTCGTCCAAATCCATGCGTAGGCGCTCATCAGTCCGGGCGCTCTGAGGAGCCATCCCCAGTCTCACCATTTGGCCCACCGCCTTCCTAAAGAATCGCCGGGCGTTGTCAAAACAGTGAAGGTTGGCTGCAAAGGCAAAAGCCTTAGAACGCACGAACTTCAACACCGCCTCCCACGCAACCTTCGTCTCCAGGCCAGCTATCTTCCCCTGCAAATCAGCCAGGTCCTTCTTAACAGCTTCATTCTAGCGGGTACTCTCGGCCAGCTGATCTCCCAGCTCCCTATTGGCTACCCTCAGCTAGTCACGCTCCTCCTTGAGCTTCTTATGACGCTCATCAAGGACCAAATACGCATCATCCGACCGCTTTAAGTCCTCTTTCAGCTTATCTTTCTCGAGATTGGCGATGGTGAGTTGAGCGCAGACGGAGTTGTAATCCTCCTGCAGTTGGCCGGGATCAAAAATGTGCAGTAACTTCTTATATTTGGCCTTGTGTTCGGAGTAGGCCTGCGCTCGACCCTGTAAGTTCTTCAACCTCGGGATCACTTCCTGAAAAGCCAAGAACGAGGGTCACTGTCAGAAGTAATGACGAAAAGGATTGGAACTTCACAGATGGATCTAAGGTTTTACCGTTAGGAGAGCATGACAGGCATCATCGGCGACTCGAGCGGCATCATGCTGGTTTAATTTGTCATGATCACCGGAAAATTGAAGTTTACCGACGATCTCCGAGACCAAGTTGGTGGTGGCCGCGCTTTTCTTCAAAAGGAGAGGGGCATCCGTCCTTTGGCGCTTATACCGAGTGTCACCCCGGCATCCAATCTTCCAAAAATCCTCATCCTCGGACGATGAGGTGCCACTGCCCTCGCCGCGGTGGCCCACGACCACTTCTTTCCCCTTTCCGGAGATGGGAATGGAGTCAGGTAACCTCTTCCTCTTCCCTTGGCGGTCAGCCCTAATCGCATCGTGGCATCGAGCCAGCTCCCCCGAGCTGTTGCGGGAGTTGCTGGAGCTGAGTGCAATGGGCTCCTCCGGAGCGGCGGAAGGGAGAGTAGCACCGCGAGCGCCATCCAGAGTTAAATCTTCGATAGGGCCGGCGATATGGACTTCGTTCCCGGCCGCCCTGCGAGCGCCTCTTTCGTCGTCACCTCGCCCTGCTCCTCGGCGAGCGCCTCTTCCCCTCGGGGCATTCGAGGGCTGGGCATGCTGCTGCTGCTGATTAGCGCCCGCCCGCTGAGCGCGCATCATTTCGGCAATGCTTTCTGCGTCCATTCCGGCCATAAGTACTTGTATGTCTGCAAGATAAGAAGATTGAGCATCAGAAGGATAATATCTGAATAATCGCTATAAAAATATTACAACCTAAACAAGTTAGTGATGCTATCCGAAGTGTTAGAAAAGTTAGTTCCTAGAGTCTGATCGTCGAGGCCCATGATGTCAGCGGGAGGATTTAGTATCATTTCTAGAGGGCTGGAGAGCCCATATCGGAACAGTACCCCCTCGCTCTTCATCAGATCCTTGGCCTTAATCCATTTTTTCTCGTTTTTCATCACGAGGGCCAAACTCTTCGCCCAGTGCTCGAAGAGCTTATTCGTGAATCTATCCTTAACTAGAGGACCATCTTCGTGTACTATCCACCCTTGGTGAGCTCCAGAAACCCCCCCCTCCCCCCCCGGGCGCCCCAACGAAGAAGTATTTCTCTTTCCAATTTTCACCATACAACGTCGAGGGCGAGTCAATCATCTTCAGCCCAGACTTGGCTTGGGCATAATAGAACCCATCGGCCAGAGACGAGCAGGAAGAACGGGCCACTTGGATTAAGCTGTTGAAGTTGTCTATTGAGGGTTCGTGGCCCATAGCCCTCATCAAGATCACAAATGTGTTTATTAGAGCAATGCCGTTGGGGAGAATTTGAGTGGGGCTAAGAATTAAGTAGTTGTAGATGTTGGCAACAAAGGTCGGAATTGGAAATCTCAAACCCCAGCCAGGACGGAGTCTAAGTATACTGTCATCATTCCCGGAGGCGGAAGGTTAGCCCTCTCGCTACTCGAGGGCAAACGAGTCCAGTACACCCTATCATCCCAATAAGCATTGGACTTCAACTCCGCTAACTCCCCGAGCGTCATAGCACTCTCTATGTCATCTGGCGACCTGTCGATTTGATGCGGGTTGTTCACCCTCACTTGCGTCAAAGGTTCCTTCCCCTTGCAGCGATGTTTGCGGGGAGGCTCACCCTCGTTTTGGTGCTCGGAAGGCCCTATGCCGCCTTCGGGAGCCACGATCGCCACTGTAATCTGGTGATCTTGTGGCCTCAACGCACTGTTCAGTACGGGGAGTACTCTCTCCCCCTACCTCTGCATCTCCATCACAATATTCATCTCTTCGAAGAGATGATCTACCCCATCCGGACCACACTCGTTCATACCTTGAACCGCAGCGTTTAATTCCTCATCCCCTACCTCTGCTGGAACTCTTACAACGGGAACGACGGTCGGGATTACATTATAAGGGAAGCCCCTCGTCATTGGGACGGCCATAGGAATATCGTCATGAGGGGAAGAACTCTCAACGGACATCTCTTCTATCTCCCTCACATAATTATCTTCAACGTTACCCACCATTGATGTCTTCCTGTTCTTGAAGACAAGTTTTTCAAACAGGAGGTCAGTGAGAAAGGAGATTTCGGATGCGGATTCAACAACGGAAAGGGTTCCTCCCTTAAACGTATCACTCAAACACAACCTAAACCTAGGGTTAGCACAAGAAGGAACAGAATTCGCAAAGAATTACCTAAGGTAGAAAGAAAGGTTTGCTGGAGAACTTACTGGAAATCGCAAGGACTTGCAGAAATGTTGCTGCTATTTTACTTGAAGGAAGTGTGAGAAAGCCTTCCGGATCCCTATTTATAGGGGAGGTATCTGTATTTAATTAGGTTTGGGATTTGAAAATGTAATCATTTCCCGCCTTGGGAGACTCCCACTTTTGGTAACTGCCCACGCTTCCCTGAGTGCACGCGCTCACTCAACAAAACACGCGCCCACGTTGCCTCACCGCATTAAATGCGAATGGGACTTCATTAATGGCCGTGTCAGAACATGTCCGTTACTGCAGACTGACAGTCACTTCATCCCTGGAAGCTTGACCCTCGGATATTCAAAATACAAAGCTCGCCTATTTAAAATTCTACAGTACGCTCAAGCGATACTACAGAATTTGGGGGGCAAAATGATGAGGCTAAATCATGGTCGGATCTACGCCATACACGTGTCGCCATCTACACTCATAGAGTTTAGACGCTTGCACTACAGGACTTGTGGGCCAGCCCAGCCCATTCGCTTGATGGCTAGTCCAGGCCCATGCGCCTCGGCCCCCTATACGAGCCAGGGGTTCAGGTTGTCAAAGCCTGGGCTTGTACTACGGACCCTCAAGATCACCCTCCCTAGGGAAACGCTTCACGAGGGCACCTCCTTTTCGGCGCTCGACTATTTAACGCTCGTCGGTGATCTACCAGAGGAAACCACCTCGTGCCCCTTTCGAGCGTCACCCACGCTCGGGTAAAACGAAGCAGCCATAAGCCTGCGTGGCTAATCATGAGTCTCCTAGCGCACGACTCTCGTCAAAAACCTCTGACACAGTGGCAGTGTGCACCTTATACCTGACACGCCGCCCACTTTCCAGGGTCATCGCTTTCATGCCGTCACGGGCCGCCACGTGTTAGGGCAATAGCAGGTTTGGGATCACTTGGTTAAATTACCCAACGCACCCTCACCCCTAACGTATAAATAGGGAGAAACCCCTACATTCTCCTGTAAGTCATCTTCTTCCTCAAGAATAATCTGCATAAACTGGGCATTTCGGCTGCATTCCCTTCTTCTTCTTCACAAGCTCCGCATTCCATTCACCTAAGCTACATTTTTGTTACACTTGCAGTCTTGGTGTTATCCTAGCTGGAAGAACCCACGCTAAAAAAGAAATCCAGTTCCTGAGGCTCCACGCCTGTGATGGTCTCCCTTTCCTAAACAAATTTCAAAGTGTTTGGTGTTAATGCAACCTTCTAAGTTTTCGCACAATCAATATATATTATATATAATAAAATATGTGTAATACATATATATAATATATGTATTTACGTGTATTATACATATATATATGTATATACGTGTATGTATTATATATATACATGTACATATATTATTGTAGTATTTACGTGTATTATACATATATATATGTATATACGTGTATGTATTATATATACACACGTACATATATTATTGTAATACATATATTATATATAATATAAAATACACGTATATATATGATATATACGCATATTATAAGTCATATATTATACACATGTATTAACAATATATATTGTTACATATTATATATTATATTATATATATACACATATATTATACACGTATACTATATTTTATAATATAAACACGTATATATGTTTTATATATAATATATATACGTGTATTTTATATTATATATAATATATGTATTACAATAATATATGTGTATTATATTTTATATATAACACACACACACACACACACACACACACACACAAACACACACACACACACATATATATATAATATATATATATATAATACACGTAAAACCATATATTATATATATGTATTACACATATTTTATTATATGTGATAGGTCTGAATATGGGGTAAAGAGTCCAATCACTTTACAATTTGTTTGGGTGAGGAAACCAGCTGATGATCGCCGGAAAAGATGGGGGGTTCTACCTGCTAGGACACACACCAAAGCAAAGTCAGAAGGCCAAGCTGGGGGAACTGGGGGTGATTCCCAGTTTGGCTCTCCGACGCTCAAGTCAGATGATGATCTGAAAGAGAAAGTAAAGAAGTTGCAAAAGTGCAGTAAATGGAGGTTGCTTACAGTGAAGGAGATGAAGACTCCTATTTATAGTTGAGGGTCAGGGACCCTTTGGTCATTTGCACAGTGTGGTCCTGGCCGAATGTTGCCCTAACACCTGGCGTTGCGAGAAAAACCTAGGAGGAATCTTCTCTGCAAAAGCTGGTGAAAGTTAGTGTTGGCAACAGTGGTAGGTGCGCGGGTATATACGGGGTGTCAGAGAGCCGTTTTAGGGGGTTGGTAACGAGGGCTGGAGAGCACGCTCGTGTCAACCATGGGACTTGGAGGCCAGAGGATCCGCTAAGGGATGAAGGCCAAGGCTCATGCAATGAGGGGGAGTGGAAACTTCCCTGAAGGAGTGTAGCGCTCGAAGAGGGCTTCCTTGACTGAGTGGAGCTTTAGCCATGTAGAATGAATGGCGCTCGTTAGAGAGCGGCAATGTTGATCACGTGTACATGTAGCAGAGACGACACGCGTCCTTGAGGAATACTGACGCTTGAGGGGTTTTAGCGCTCGTGTATAATTACCTTAATCACCAGAGGACAGGTGTCGTTATCTTGAGTTGCCACGTGTCTAAACGTGGGACGAGCGTATTTTGATCCCATCATTTTGCCCCTAATTCTGTAGTCCTTAATAATGAGGACTGTAGAATTCTACCAAAGTTCATCTTCGAGCGTGGCGCTTGGGGAAAGCGTAGCGTGTTGGGAAATTTATCCTTCTGATTGCGCCATAAATGCAGTCCTTTCCTCTGACCGCTTGAAACGTCTATGCATTAAATGCGGTCCTTTCTTCTGACTGCTTGTAACGTCTGTGCATTAAATGCTGATGCGCGTGGGGCGCGTGATTCTTGGAAAGTACGTGACGGTTCAATAAAGTGAACGGTTTCCTAGGTGGGAAATGATTGTAATTTCGAATTATTTTTCAGAAACATACCAACTCCCATCCCTATAAATGAGGGATTCTGCACCTATACGACTTTTTACGCGAAAACATCTTTAGAGCATACCTTTGCGAAAAACTCTTTGCAACCAAGTTTCAGAGCATTTTAAACTTTTCCTTCAAGCTTTCCCAGAAAACTCAAGGTAAACTCTGGTGAAATCTTTTAACTTTGCTAACCTTAGAACAAGTTAGGATTTAGTAATCTTTCAAGTTCCACCTTCTCTAGAAATCCCAAATTTCTCTGAACATTCCTCGCTTCCAAAATCCCCATAACCCTTCCAGATTCAGCAATAGCCATGGCCAGAGATCATGTAGAAGAGTTTACTCGCGAGGTTGAGGAGATGGCTACCCAGAGTTCATCCCCTCCAGTTTCCCCTAGGGACGAAGATTGGATGCGGCCGTTATGGCCATGAATGAGAGAAACCCGGATGGGGTGGAGCCCCTTTTCGAAGAGATGAACATTGTACTTGAGGCGGAGAGGCAAGGAGAGGTGTTTCCGTTGACGGAGAGTGCCACCCATCCTCACCGCCATACCGTAACCGTGGTCGTTGCTGCCCCGGCCCCTGAATTCGAGGAGGAAGCGGGGCCCTCAGATAGAGCCCAGGCCAAGGGCAAAGGAAAGAGGTCCCAGAGGCCCAAGAAAGCCAAGAAGACCAAAGTGTCAAACAAGGGTGAGGGCTCGGGTATACAGGCGACCGAGTATACCCCGGACGAGACTCCCAGCACCATCACTCTGGGGGAGATAAAGTCTGTTATGGCTCCAATCTACTGGGACGAGCGTTACACATGGAGAATCCCAGCCAAACACGAGCGTGCCAACCAATCTTCACCTGGCGAAATGGCGGTTTACAAGGACGCGATTGGCTCAGGGGGCCTAAGATTCCCAATTCCAGTCCCGGTGGCCAACATCTTAAACAGTTTGAACCTGAGCCCCTCGCAGATCGTGCCTAAGGGCCTTGCCTTGATAACGAGCTTTGTGGTCCTCATGAAGTGCACTGGATATGAGCCTTCAATGGAGAATTTCAACGCTCTGTTCCAAGTTGTCAGCTCACCACGCTCGTCTCCTGAGGCGGGCTTCTTTTATTATGTTCAAGCAAAGGCCCACTTGAAGTTGATCAATTCTCCATCATCCACCTATGGGCCAGATTGGAAGGAGAAGTTTATTTTTGTCAAAGCCCAAGTGGATGATGATTTTGGGGTATCACGAGAGTTGATTTCGCATGGGAAAGGCTCCCTTGTGAAAAATCGCCTGGACCCCACTTTCCCTGAGAATTGGGGTAAAGAATTCGCTGGGGCGTTGAGGGACGACGGCAGGCTGATACAAGCCAAAGATTTGATAGATGACGTGGAACTCATGTTCCTTTGCGGACTCACCAACGACCCCCATTATCTCCGCAACCCTCCCGCTCGGGACTTGGAGAGAGACGGTTAGATTTTAGGGTACTAACTTGTAGATAGGGATGCTAACTGTTCTCTTGCATTTGCAACTTGTTTTTATGAAGTTTGTTCAAGGGTTTCTGACCCTCATTGTCTTTTCTTGCCTCAGGAATAAACACCATTATGGCTGGAGGAATCCGACAAGCAGCCCGTTTTGCCAACGTCAACAGGCGTCAAGCCAATCAAGGTAATCAACAAAACCAACCACCCCGAGGTGCAAGTCATGGCAACAAGCGCGGGGGAAGACAAGCAGCAGGCTCGAGCGCCAGCCAAGGTTGTGGTAATAACCAAGCACCCAATCCAGACACAAAGGTGATTCCAAGGGACCCGACCGCTTCTCAAGTGAGTGGAGCAATTATTCCAGCTCCGATTCCGCCACCAAGGCCTCCGACGAGCGTAAAAATCAGGGATCCTCAGGGAGAAAGCACTTCAACCTCCAGAAAGAGGAAAATGATGCCGGATTCCTTTATCATATCCGACAAAGGCAAACAGGTGGTCGAGGGCCCCAAGGCCGTAGATGGAGACACTTCCTCCTCAGAGGAGGAACATTTGTGGGACTTCGAGCGCAAAGGGGATAGGAGCTACCAGGGCTCCGCAGATGGAGGTGTCGTACTATTGAGGCACGGGACGGTCGCCCAAACCATCAGTGAGGGCTTGTACGGGAGGGTCCAATTTTCAGCGGACCACAAGCACTTGTACTCCGAAACAGTTGAAAAGGTCACCAGCGATATGGTGCACGCCCTCATTTCTGTAAGTCCCTTTGTCTTCCTCGAATTTCATTTTCTGAAGATGTCTTTTATCCAAAATTTTTAATAACACTTCTGCCCTTTCGAGCCTGTGTAGTAAGTGTTTCCGAGGGCAAAGAACATTCAAATACGTGCCACAGTTTATGCTGATCGGAAGGCCAACTACAAGAAAATGGCATGCTCGAACGATCCCGCTCAAATCCAAGAAGAGTTGGATACAGAGAAGGGAATGTACCTGTCTCTTAAGGAAGAGCACGAAAAAATGGAAGCTGAGATGAAGAAGTTGGAGGAGGACTTTAAGAACGCTGAGACCGTTCGACGGAGTTAGCGCAATGAGTACAATAACCTTAATGAGAATCATCAAATACTTGCTGCCGACCGCAACGAGTGGAAGACAAGGGCGACTGAGGCAGAGAAAAAATATGCTGATACTATGGCCCAACTTCCTCATCGTATTGAGCAATCAGCCAAGGAGGTGTTCGTCAATTTTTACCATTCAAAGGCGTTCAACTTCTCGGCCTCCCTTCATTGCCTTAATGAAGCCTAGAAAGCCTTCAACTTGGCGATTGAGCAGGGCATTCATAAGGGTTTGACTGATCCAGCCATCCATGAGGCGCAGGGCATGGGGCTCATGTTCAACGAGCGCTGCATTGAGGAGGACGACGACCGTGAGGATCCTGAGGCCAATATCTCCGAGCCGGAGTACAATTTCCTGGTCAATCTCATCCAGGATGAGTACATGGCGGCTCATCCTCCAGAAGAAGCCTCTCAGGCAGAACAGAAGGAGGGTGCAGATGGTGCCCCTATCTCCTCCACGATTCTTCCTGCAAATGAGCCTTCAGCGCCCAACGTCAATACTCCTGCTCCTGTGGCTGAGAACGCCCTTGTCCCTTCCAACGAGCCCGATGCCCCTCAAGTGCCAGTAAATAACGAGCCTGTGCCTCCTCCGGTTGCCCAGAACCAGGATGAGCAAGCCCCCCAAGCGCAAGAGCCGGCAGGCCCCGTTCATGGCCCCGTGGCCCAAAATATTCTGGTGGTTCTGGATGAAGACGTCGCCCCTGCCGCTTAAAGTTCTTCTTCATTTACCCATGTTGTAATTCTCCTTTATTGAATTTAGCCTTTACTTTGCAAGGACGTTAGGGATGCTTGTGCCCTTTGTTTTGTAATTTTTGCCAAAGCTTTCCTTAATGAAAATCTTCCTTTTGTCCATGATGTCTCCCTTTATTTTCTTGATTGTGAAATTTTTACCCTGCGCTTGTTGTAATAAAATCTCATAATGCTAAGATTATGTGTAACATGCTTGGTAAGATATGCCTTGTTTTAGATAAATCTTGAGTAAGTATGAGGGTCTTACTGAAAGATTGTCCTCTTTCAAGACTTGTAAAACTTTTTGCTTTTACACTTAGAAAATTTTACTAAGTCTTAAGTAATTACGAGGGTCCTACTGAGAGGCTGCCCTCGTTCAAGACTTGTGAAAATTTTGCTTAACAACTTGGAAATTTTTACTAAGTCTTGATTAATTAATAGGGTCTTACTGAGAGGCTGCCCTCGTTCAAGACTTGTGAAAATTTTGCTTTTATACTTAGAAAATTTTATTAAGTCTTAAGTAATTATGAGGGTCTTACTAAGAGGCTGCCCTCGTTCAAGACTTGTGAAAATTTTGCTTAACAACTTGGAAAATTTTACCAAGTCTTGAGTAATTACGAAGGTCTTACTGAGAGGCTACCCTCGTTTAAGACTTGTGAAAATTTTACTTTTATACTTAGAAAATTTTATTAAGTCTTAAGTAATTACGAGGGTCTTACTGAGAGGTTGCCCTCGTTCAAGACTTGAGCAAATTCATTCCGAATGACATTACCATTGACCGAGCGCGTTTGTACCCGTTAATTTTTTGGACTTGCAAGCGATCCCGTTTTCGAGCACAAGGCGTTGTGACAAACGGCCAAGGCCTACTAGGATTTTCCTTGCGTTTTTCATCATGTTGGTTGTGAGCGTTACCAGGCTATCCTTATAAGGGCGTCCCCCCACGTGGAGTAGAGCGCTGGCAAGTGTAACCCATGTGCAATAACATCGTGCATATTGAAATTGATTGCCAACCATGCTCGTAGAAACGAGGGACGTTGGTCTTACCTACTTGCGTAATTTAAAAGAAGTAGTATAGAATTATTCAGGAGAATGTATTGTAACTTACTTAAGGTTTGAAGTAGTACATAGAACCCATCAGTGGGATTGTTACATCATCATTTTAGGGAACCTTTAAACATAGAACTGCCGGAGGTTACATGCGTTCCAAGGGCGAGGCAAGCGCTCGCCTTGAAGTGTCTCCAGGGTGTAAGTGTTGTTAGCTCTGATTTGTATGACTTTGAATGGCCCTTCCCAGTTGGGGTCCAATTTTCCCACATGCTTGGATACTTCTACTTTCTTCAAGACCAAGTCTCCCAGTTGGAAAGTTCTTTCTTTTACACGTTTGTTGTATTGTCGTGCCACAGCGGCCTTGTATCTGTGCATTTTTGCCCATGCATTGTCCCTTCTTTCCTCCAGCAGGTCCAACTCCAGGCTTCTATTGACTCCATTACCCTGGGGCTCGAAATAAGCTACACGAGCGGATTCGTTTACAATTTCCGCGGGTATCATGGCTTCAGATCCATATACGAGGGCAAACGGTGTTTCTCCAGTTGACGCTCATGGAGTTGTACGATACGCCCATAGGGCTCCTTGTAGCTCTTCGGCCCACTCACTTTTCTTTCTTTCTAGCATGGTTTTCAGATGCTGCAAAATGATCCTGTTGGTGACTTCTGCCTGTCCATTGGCCCGGGGATGACCTACAGAAGTGAAACGTTGCTCAATACCCAACTCTGAGCACCATTCTCGCGTGTCAGCTGCAATGAACTGGGACCTGTTGTCTGAAATGAGCACCCTTGGTATGCCATATCTGCAGATAATGTTCTTCCAAATGAAGTCCCTCACTACCCTGAATGTAATCTTTGCAACGGCCTCAGCCTCGGCCCACTTGGTAAAATAATCCACAGCCAAAATGACAAACTTCTTCTGTCCGATCGTGATGGGCAAGGGACCCACAATGTCGATCCCCCACTGATCAAAGGGCCATGAGACATCTATACGGGTCATCTGGGCAGCTGGCAGTTGAGGGAGGTTAGAATGAAACTGGAACTTGGGGCCTTTCCTGGAAAACTCAATGGCATCTTGGAGAACCGTGGGCCAATAAAACCCACTCCTCAGAATTTTCTTAGCGAGGATACGCCCTCCTGAATGGTTTCCACAGCTTCCATTGTGAATAAGTTCGAGCGTTTCTTTAGCTTGCGAGGGCCTTAGACACCTCATCGGGGGTCCATGTAATGACTTTTTGAATAACCTTCCCTCAGAATCCAGAGAGAACCGAGGGGCTTTGTTTTTGATTTTTCGACGCTCCACCTTGTCAGTGGGACAAACACCATCTTTAATAAATCTGATAATATCGTCAAGCCAGCAAGGCTCGTGCGGATCAATCATGGCGACCATTTGCTGGGCGATTCTCTCCTTAATCAAAGGCTCTTCTGTTCTAAGGAACATGACAGAACGCTCAAAAGTACCTTCCAACGCTGAGGCAAACTTAGAGAGAGCATCTGCACGCTCGTTTTCTGCCCGTGGGACCTAGAGTAGATGGAATTCTTTGAACTTCCCAATAATTTCCCTGGCTTTGCTCAAATACTGCACCATGGTGGTTTCTCGAGCCTCATAGGTTCCTTCAATCTGGCTCGCAATTAACTGTGAATCAACATAATCGGTGATCCTGGAGGCTCTATTTTGAAAAGCAATTTTCAATCCTTGCACAAGGGCTTCATACTCTGCCTCGTTATTGGTGACCTGAAAATCCAACCTGATTGCAAAGTCTAACTCAATTCCTTTGGGGTCTCTAAGGGTTACCCCTGCTCCCCCCCCCCCCCCCCCCCTCCCTCGAGAGGTTGAGGAACCATCTGTGTGCAGGACCCATAGACCATCATCCTTTAGAACAGCAGGTTCTAAACCAAAGCGTTCAACCAACAAATCCGCTACGACCTGCGCATGTATAGCAGTTCTGGGCTCGAAACTTAAGTCAAACTGGCTCAACTCAATGGCCCACTTTATCAGTCTTCCTGATACGTCTGGTTTGGACAACACTTGCTTCAGAGGCTGATCAGTGAGGACAGTTATCAAGTGTGCCTGGAAGTAAGGCCTCAACCGTCGTGATGCATTAATGAGGGCGAATGCGAATTTCTCAATTTCCAGATACTTCCTCTCGGCCCCTTGCAATGTTTTGCTCAAATAATAAACAGGCAAGTGCTTACGCTCCCGTACAGCTATTAGAACTGTGCTCGTTGCCTCGGTTGAAACGGAGAGGTACATGAATAGCTTCTCACCCTCCACTGGTTTAGTCAGGAGTGGAGCGCTCGAAAGGTAAGCCTTCATGTCCTGCAATGCCTTCTCGCACTCCTCAGTCCAAGAAAAATTTCGAGCGTTGCGCAAAATTTTGAAGAAAGGGAGATTTCGTTCCTCCGAGCGTGAAATAAACCTGTTTAAAGAAATTATTTTCCCCACCAGCACTTGTACTTCCCGGAGATTACGAGGGCATGGGATGTCCAAAATAGCCTTGATTTTCTCCGGATTAGCCTCGATTCCCCCCTGACTAACCATGTAGCCCAAGAATTTTCCTCCTCGCACTCCAAAAGTACATTTTGAAGGATTCAATTTCATCCCATACTGGTGCAAAATGGAAAAAGTGTGCTTGAGATCTTCCAAGTGCGATCTCTGACGCTCGCTCTTAACAATCATATCATTGACATACACTTCCATGGACCTTCCAATTTCTTTCTCAAACATCTTGTTAACGAGCCGCTGATAAGTGGCCCCAACGTTCTTGAGTCCAAAAGGCATGACTAAGAAGCAATATACACCCAAGTGGACAACAAATGAAGTTTTGGGGCGGTCTTCCGGAGTCATAAAGATTTGATAGTACCCCTGGAAGGCATCCATCATACTCATGAGTTCACATCCCGCAGTTGAGTCCACTAGCTGATCTATACGGGGCAATAGGTAAGGGTCTTTAGGGCAAGCCTTGTCAAGGTACGTAAAGTCATTGCACATGTGCCACTTGTTTGCACTCTTGGGCACCAGTACCACGTTACACAACCGTTCTGGATACAATATGGGCTCGATATATTGGGCCTCAAGGAGCTAGTTAACTTCTTCCTCAATAACTTTCTTCCAAAAACCGTGCACATCTCTCTTTTTCTGCTTAATTGGCTTAAAGGATGGGTCCACGTTGTGCCTGTAGACTATGACGCTTGGGTCAATCATCATGATCTGCGAGGGCCCAGAAAGGTTGGACCCAATCTGAGTAGTTTTATCCTTGTTCCCTGGTTCTAGCTCAATAGTAAGGAAATTTTCTGAGGGCTCGATCCTCATATCTGGACGGGGAGAGCTCAAGCGCCCTTTTCTTTCCTGTCAGAGGGCCATCATCCCTGGGCTCCCCCTCTTGCCCACGCTCGTTTTCCTCAGAGGAGGACTCTTCAACCGTCCCTGGTGGGGCAGCTTCATGGGTATCTCTGTTGTGGGATCTTTCTTTTTGTTCTTTTTCTTGTTCATTTTGGCCCTCTTGCACATGGGACCATCCTCATCCAAATTGGGAAAGTCAACGGATTTCTTGGTGGACCCGATTTAAAATGCTTTTTCTGTTTTAGGCTTCCTGAGGGACAGCATGTAGCGTTCCCAGGCTTCACGTACGTTGCACAAAACTTCTCCAACGCCCTCGGGGGTGGGGAACTTAATTTTCTGGTGGTAAGTGGAGATAATAGCTTTGAAATCCACGAGAGCCGGTCTCCCCATTATGATGTTATAGGGGTATCAATTTTCACCACTGCGTATGTGACCATGAGCGTTTTGCGCTGCGGGGCTCGGCCAAATGAAGTGGCCAAGCGAATTTGCCCTCGTGGGACAACCTCCGAACCTCCAAAGCCAATGAGGGCTGTTTTGAGGGGCTCGAGCGGGATGTTGGTGACATTCATTTTTTGGAACGTGACGTAGGGCAAAACGTTAACAGAGCTTCCACTATCCACTAACACCCTCTTTACAATGTGATTGTGGACATCCAAGCTAACCACCATGGGGCAGTCAAAGGTTTCACTGACCCCATGGGGTGTTACATTATGTTCCAAATCACTATCAGTAAATCCTA
This sequence comes from Lantana camara, assembly GCA_037501455.1. Taxonomy (NCBI): domain Eukaryota; kingdom Viridiplantae; phylum Streptophyta; class Magnoliopsida; order Lamiales; family Verbenaceae; genus Lantana; species Lantana camara. The sequence continues at coordinate 20,546,161 of CM074862.1, forward strand.
TTACATCATTCTCTTTCGAGCGCTGATTTTTTGTCTCTTGAATGGCATAAACTGATTTGGGTGCCGCAGGGCGCTGATCGTAACTCCGGACATACCGTCGCTGGGCAGCATTTGAATCTCCTCCTGAGGAACCCCCTGCTATCATGTTGATGACTGCAAAAGAGGTATTTTCCTGCTCTGGGGCTTTTCCCTTGTTGCGATGGCTACTCTCATGAGGGCCTCGCCCTCGTGGACTCCTAGAGCGTGATGGGCTCCTCCTTTTTTGGCGCAATCTCTCGCCACAACGTTCGTCGAAACACTCTAAGGCTCGCACAAACTCCTTCAAGTGCCCGCCAGCAACTAGCCTCTGAATTTCACTCTCTAACTGGCGGTACTCATTCGTATCGTGCCCTTTCTGCTTGTGGAAAGTGCAGTACTTGTTTGACCACCTCAGGGCCTCAGTGTCTCTCATCTTGACGGGTCTTTCGAAGAGTTTCTTGTCAGAAAGGTTGTAAACTTCTGAGTTCGGCCTTGTAAGGGGGATGCGTTCGAAATGACGAGGGGCCAGGGGCGATTTCTTGCGCTCCTTCCTGATAACATCTTCTCGACTCCACTCCTGATGACGCTCGTGTCTCACGGGGCTAAGATGTCGGGACCCATTCGTCCCATATATATCTTCGAGCGCGAAGAACGGCTCGGCAACCTCTCTCAAGGCCATGAGGTTCCTGGCCTTCTCTCCACGATGGCATCGGCGAACTTTTTGCTCACGTATTGCTTGTGATCCACAGCCTTAAAAAGCACTGGGATCAAAAAATCCATGGAAGGCCTCTCCACTTGCAATATCTCCTTGTTAAAGCGGGCGAAGAACGAGCGAAGAGATTCATTCTTGCCTTGCACTATATTGTAAAGTGTTGTGGGCGCAGTGGCGGGGGCCTTCAAAGAGTTGAAGTGGTTCAGGAAAGCGTTGGCCAACTCCTCATATGAATGTATCGAACGGGCCGGCAGTCGCTTATACCATTCCTGAGCCATTCCTACTAGGGAAGTGACAAAGACTTTAGCCGAGTAGTGGCTAGAATGCTCGTATGAGTGCATCAAGTGTAAGAAATGATCCAGGTGTTCCGCTGGATCTGTTGTCCCATCACAGCGGTTGACGAAAGTGGGGATTTTGGCCATTCCTGCTTGGGCCATTAAAACTTCTTCCACGAGGGGGGAGCCCTTCGCCAGCGGATGATATTCGTAGGTGCAAAAGTTCTCTTCCTGCTCCTTGCGGTGGGGGCCCCGTGGCTGGCGGTCTTTAGGACGAGCGTCTCTGGCATTGGCTCGTTCATCCCTACTGTGGGAGATCTGAGACCGCGCTTGAGAGAGCTGTCCGACCATATCCTTTATCCCCTGTAGCTGGTCTTGCACAGCCGTGAGGAGGTTAGGATTTTCGTCTCCCTCTTTGTCCCCCTGCTTTGTGGCCCGGGAGGCTCTTTTGGAGGCATGAGAGTCTCCCTCATCTTCTAAATTGATTCTTTCAGTGGGCTCTGTGCCCCTGTCCGCATGGGGACGCTCATTTTTGCCTTGGTTAAGCGTCTCTTTGGCGGGCGGGGACGGTGGTTGAGCCCTTAGGATGGCCTGAGCCTCCCTAAGCGGATATGTCTGCAATCCACCTAAAGGAGGGGCAGCTTGAGTTGCCTGCCCAGAGGGGAAATACATGGAATGAAATCTCTCCCATGCCCCCTGGGCCTCCTGAACCTCACACTGGGCGTAAAGAGCCCTTAGCTGTTGAGGGGTCAAAGGGGGCAACTCCACCCCTTCAATCTCCCTCGGAATCACCACAGGGAGCTGGATTTGCCCGGCCTGGTATGGTTGAATCGCCGGCATCATGACGGAGGGGGTGAGCATATATCCTGGAGGCTGCATCATATAGGGTTGCCCTCCGGGATTCGCATGAGGATGAACCCATTGGTTCTGGGGGGGTTGTGGAAGAGAGGGGAGCTGCGCACCTCCAGCGGCGCTGGGAACGGGTGGGGCTGGCGGCGAAACCATAAGATCTGTAAGCGGAGGCACTCCTCCAACCGGTGGCGCTCCACCAATGATAGCGGATGGAATGGTGGTAATATGGGCATCATGGGGAAGATCCTCTCCTCCTCCCGCAGCTCCGGATCTTGTAGTTACCATAGTTATGAAAGTGCTGGGTGTTTGTTTCTCGACTAGCAAAAAGAAAGATAAAGATGAACCGGGAACGGGTTTCCCACAGACGACGCCAAAAATGAAGGGTTTGAATATGGGGTACAGAGTCCAATCACTTTATAATTTGTTTGGGTGAGGAAACCAACTGATGATCGTCGGAAAAGATAGGGGGTTCTACCTGCTAGGACAAACACCAAAGCAAAGTCAGAAGGCCAAGCTGGGGGAACTGGGGGTGATTCCCAGTTTGGCTCTCCGACGCTCAAGTCAGATGATGATCTGAAAGAGAAAGTAAAGAAGTTGTAAAAGTGCAGTAAATGGAGGTTGCTTACAGTGAAGGAGATGAAGACTCCTATTTATAGTTTAGGATCAGGGACCCTTTGGTCATTTGCACAGTGTGGTCCTGGCCGAATGTTGCCCTAACATGTGGCGTTGCGAGAGAAACCTAGGAGGATTCTTCTCTGCAAAAGCAGGTGAAAGTTAGTGTTGGCAACAGTGGTAGGTGCGCGGGTATGTATGGGGTGTCAGAGAGCCGTTTTAGGGGGTTGGTAACGAGGGCTGGAGAGCACGCTCGTGTCAATCATGGGCCTTGGAGGTCAGAGGATCCGCTAAGGGATGAAGGCCAAGGCTCATGCAATGAGGGGGAGTGGAAACTTCCCTGAGGGAGTGTAGCCCTCGAAGAGGACTTCCTTGACTGAGTGGAGCTTTATCCATGTAGAATGAATGGCGCTCATTAGAGAGCGGCAATGTTGATCATGTGTATATGTAGCAAAGACGGCACGCGTCCTTGAGGAATACTGACGCTTGAGGGGTTTTAGCGCTCGTGTATAATTACCTTAATCACCAGAGGACAGGTGTCGTTATCTTGAGTTGCCACGTGTCCAAACGTGGGACGAGCGTATTTTGATCCCATCAATATGTAATATATATTATATATTATATACAATATTTAACAAAATATATATTATTAATACAAGTGTATAATATATAATATATAATACACATATATATTAAAATACATATAAAAAAATGCATATTATAAATTAAAATATATAATATATACGTGTATTACATATTATATAAAATATAATACATATATTATATATAATAAATATATAATATATGAAATTAACGGATATGGACCAAAAAAAAAATTGAAATTAACGGATGAACAGTGACTTTCGTCAATTCTTTGACAGAAGTCCTCAAAGTGACCAAAAAAAAAAAATTACTACAGGACTAAAAAAACCAATTTTGAAAATTATGGGACCAAAAGTGATAATGACCAATTAGTATGGGACTAAAAATGCATTTTACTCTAAATAAAAACAAAATGTTTAAAGTTTATAATTATTTGCCCAAATAATTCTAACTTTTAAGCATAAGTAATAATTTATAACTTTCAAATATATTTAATAATTGAAAAGACATGTAAAAATTATGACAAAAACCTAAAAGATCAAAAACTTTTGTCGGTAGAGCATCCTAGACGTAAAAACCATCTTAAAACTTATAACCTATTCTCACCTATTTATCCGTCATCATGTTTATTTCTCTAGTGATTTATTTACTTCAAGTTTCTTAGGGCCTTTGGAGTAAACTTTGCCAATTAAAATTACATTTCTCGCTTGTTCCATTTCAATATCCTCCGCTGTTATCCATTTTACGACCATCTTCGAATCAATCCCCACAATAATCTTCAAAAAGCGGCTTTCCCAAGCTAGTGTTAATCCTTCATGTAAACCCAATAACTCTGCTACATTATTAAAATTCTACTAAAATTTGTTGTGTATCCTAGCACTCATCTTCAGTTGTCATCTTGAATGATGCCCTGGTTATAAAAGCTCACATCCAAGTTTAATTTCACCAATCCTTTCTCGGGTTTGTATTTTTTGTCCTCACTAATTAGTGTTGAGGTCTCATTTAACTCTTTTATGTGGTGAAGAGTGACACTTCTAAGCTTCATAACATTTTGATAGCCTATCGGTTCCACGTTTTCCAAAGATTCCAGAGCGTCAAGATTAAGACAATCCACGCATGATATTCTGATAACATATTGCTCTGAATTTTGCTATAAAATCTCTTTGTGAGGTAGACCGATACTCGCAAGCCATGAAGATTTAGTTCAGTTTGTGCATCAACAATCTTGTCCCTCACCCAGAGTGTAAATGGACAACTTCTCAACATGTGGTCCACATATTTATCTCTTGTACAACAGTGGTGTATACATCGCTTTTCCCAAATTTTCTATCATACTTCAGTACATTTCAGTAAGTTATCATGTTGGCGAAACCACAAGAAAATCTTGAACTTTTGGGGACAAAGTAATTTCCAATTTCATTTCCAATTTTTCTCCCATGTCTCATCTGATACCATAAGCAGATTATAGCCATTTTATAGGATAATTTATTGTTAGTTGACCCAGTCTAGACTCTCTTATCTCCATTATCGTGTAACGCGATTAGGACACTAAGTATCTCAACCACCACCTCCTTAGGCAGTACTGCTTTTAAGTTTATCCAAGTTTCAGTTTTTATTTGTGCCAATGAGATTACGTACCATAAGATCTTTACCCTTCTCATAAATATTATCTCCAAAGATATCCTCTAGTTTGCCTTGTGATAGCCATCTATTATTCCATAAAGACGTCCCTTCACCATTCTCAATCCTTCATTTGTAAAATGGCCCCACCATTCAACTGCTTCTAACTATCCCCTTCTATGCTCGGGAAGCCATAAGTTGAGGCTTATGTTCAAGAATGCCCCCTCTCCCTTTAAACATTTTTATCTTATGGATCTAGTTTCACATTGTCATCTCTTTGTTGAGCATTCCCCATCCCGTTTTAGGGAGTATCACTATATTTTTTTCGGGCTTCTCTGAGACCTAATCCGTCTTCTCGCTTCTTTCTAATCACCTTATTTCATCCTACAAGATGGGATTATTTCTTTGTTATATGAGTTGCCTAATAAAAGTTGTGTTTGAGTCGATCAAGTTTATCACGCACGTGATTGGGGAGCCAATTTGTGTGCTTTTGGTAGATAGGGATCGAGCTCGTGATGGATTGAATAAGTGTCATTCATCTGACAAGGTTTGTCATTTTGTCTTTCTCTCGCAAGAGATTCTTTTCGACTCTCTTAATCACAATCCAGAAATGTTCATTATAGTTTAAGCCAAAGTTCATCCACACTCCCAAATAATTCCTTAAGTTGTCTGTACTTTTCATGCCCAAAATTCTAGTAACCTGCTACTTTAAATCATTTGACACATAAGGTGCGATCAACACATGTGATTTATTGAAGTTTAACCTAATTTTTTCAGCTTATTCAGGTTTCAGTTTTTATCTGTGCCAATGAGATTACATATCATAAGATCTTTATCCTCCTCATAAATGTTATCTTCAAAGATTCCGCTAGTTTGCCTTGTGATAACCATCTATCGTCCCATAAAAACGTCCCTTCACCTTTTCAAATCCTCCATTGGTTAAATGGCTCCACCATTCAGTTGCTTCTAACTATCCGCTTCTATGCTCGAGAAACCATAAGTTGGGACTTATATTCGATCAAGAATGTCCTCCCCTTTAAAATAGTTTTACTTATGTATCTAATTTCACACCGTCATCTCCTTGTTGAGCATTCTCTATCCTATTTTAGCGAGTATAGCTATATTTCTTTTTGGGCTAATCTAAAATCCAATCCACCTTCTAGCTTCTTTCTAGTCACCTTCTCCCGCCCTACAAAATAGGTCCATTTCTTTGTTATATCAGTCGCCTAAAGAAAGTTGTGCTTGAGTCGATTAAGTTTATCGCACACGTGATCAGGTAGCCAATTTGTGTGCATGTAGTAGATGGAGATCGAGATCATGATGGATTGAATAATTATCATTCATTCGAAAAGGTTTGTCGTTTTGGCTTTTTATCCCAAGAGGCGATTTTTTACTCTGGTAATCACAATCGAGAAATGCTCATTATAGTTTAAGCTAAAGTTCATTCGCACCCCCAAATAGTTCCTTAAGTTGTCTGTACTTTCCATGCCCAGAATTCTACTAACCTACTACTTTAAATCATTTGACACATAAGGTGCGGACAACACATGTGATTTGCTGAAGTTTAATTTGAGGCTCAATGCTTTGCGAAACTCCTCAACCACACTTTGAATGCACTTTGCTCCATGCACGGTAGCTTTGGCACAAGCTAATACCAAGACTCATCACCTCTTCAATGGTATCTCCACTGAATAGTTTGGTGTAATACTCCCAAGTGTGTGGCTTTAGTTGATCATTACTTGTTGCCCATTCATAGCCTATTTTGAGAGCATTCATCTGGTTCCTCCTTCTTTTCGTTATAGTTGAGAAATGAAAGAAATGTGTATGATTATCCCTGAATTGGAGTTAATTATTCCCGACTCTTAAAACCAAATAATCTCTTCTTGTTGTAATAGTTTGTTATACTCTGCCATCAATTCTTTTTCCAAATCTTTTGAATATTTACCTTGCTTGTCTCATACATAATGCTTTGGAAATTTTTTGTATTTTTTTGCTTTTCTTGCACACTAAAAAATGTTCAACGACCATTGTTTTGGAGCAACGATCCCAAGACAAAATGTCCTTCAAGTTTTGATTCGACCAATAAGTTGTCTATAGCTACTTTGAAAAATGTAGATCTAAATTGATACCTATTGGATCAATCTAATTCGAATTAAATTAAAAAAATCTCCATATCATTTGTTAAGCTGACACCCAATCTAAAATCTTGAAAATTTTAATCTGATTTTCAAAATTTTGTTTGTTATTGTATGTACGTGATATTAATTTTTAATTTGTCATGTCCTTTATAAATATATTTGTAAAGATATTTCACAGTTGTCCTTAATTTTGGTATGCATGTGTATATATATTAAAATCAAATAATTCTTTCTTTTAACTACCTATTCTTTATCTCTTTTTTATATTCTCTTTGTTATTTGGTCTTGCATTCCATTTTCTTATTTGAATTTCTCTAATGAGTATTATTTCAGATTTATGTTAATTTTTATAATTGATATTATGTATGTAGTAGAAATAATTAAAAATTTATATTTATTTAAAAAATTTAAGGAATTTTTAATAGAATACTATAAAAAATATTTATAAAATTAAATTATATTTTGTTTTTATATGCACACATATTGAGTTTCCTTAAAATTTTTAATTTAAAGTAACTTTGATTCTGACGACATGTAATTCTAAATTGTGGTATATTAAGTTGTAAGAAACCAAAAACATCAGTCGTACTTTTACGTTTTTAATTTATATTTTTTCATATAAACTAAAGGAAGATTACATGGTTAGTTAGATTTAGATAATTACAATTATATTAGTATTAGTAATTAAAAAATATTACATTAGAATTAGTTAATTTATTGAAAAATATTTTATGTAAATCATTTAATTATATTACTTTGTTAATTAGATAAGTTTACAAAATTATAATATGATTATAATTTAAGAAAGTTTATGGACTTAGATAATTAGAACTATGGACTTATATAATTAGACGTACACTAGAATTGATTTATTGAAAGTTCTTATATAACTCATTCAATTTAAATAATATTTTATTTTACAAAATTACAAAAAATTATTAAAATTTATAAAGTGAATCAGTTTGTTGTTTTTCAATTCATTAGATATATCATATTATAATATTTTAAATTAGAGCCCTTAAAATTAAAAAATAGACAAAATTTGAATACAATTAATTAATATATTAATATTAAAACAATCCTTGTTGAACTATATATCTTTTTTGGGTAAGTTGAAGCAATTTTAATTATACTAAGAGTTCTATTTTAAGTTAATAAGTGCTTTTTAAATATAGTTAAATTAATAATTATAACACGTATTTACATCATTATCCTTGACTAATAGTTATTGACGTAATTATTGTGAGGATATTTTCGGCGATTTATATTTTGTAAGAAACCAAATATCGAACTCGTACTTTATAATATAATATAGATAGATATATTGATATAGATATAGAAAGCCATCAAGATTTGAGATGTACCTGTGTAGGTATGAAATTTGAATGTTATAGTGATACTTATGATTTCTATAACATTTATGTCAAAATTTTGTTTTTCGTAATTAGAGCAAAAATTCTTATAAAAGAAGAAAAGGTGATGAAAAATAAAGTGTTGTACTTTGTATTGTGCCTATCAAGGATATAAAGAAGAAAATAAAGTGCAAGTCCTAAACCCGAAAAGTGAGTTTGTTGTAAAGCAATGGTAAGGTTCAAGTTGAATAATCTTAAATTGGATAATTTTGTTAAATGAATGGTTAGAGGAGTTATCTTGATCACATTTACAATACAACTCCATCAAATGTGTTAAGTACAACAGTAAAGTAAAGAAACGACTTAAATTAAATTCTGATTCTGGATTCGAATTAACAAGATTTATCATTCTCTAATAGTACTAGAGGACCAAAAAATTTAGAATTTGATGAAAAAGACGTTAGTAATATATTGCTGAGTACAAGAGTTTAAAAGTAGTGCAAGAAAATTCACAAACTATGATAAGGAATAGTTTCAATATTATAGAGACTATGAGAGAGTTTACTTTGAAAGAATATGGAGGATCTACTAAATAATATGCCATAATCTACCATTTACTTTAAAAGAAAGACAATCCTCTTTTTTCTTGGAGCTCCATGATAGCAATGGAATGAACAAGACTAAATAGTAGTCCTTAAGGGAGCTACTATTTAATCCACCACTCATGAATGAGATGTAATGACTTACTTATCCCTTAATACTTATTAGAACCTATGTTTTAAAACCCGGACCGGACCGGCCGGCCGGTCGGACCGGTTCAACCGGTGACCGGAGGCCTGTCCGATCCGAACTGCCCTCCAAAACCACTTCTTGGTCGGACCAGTGAGAACCGGGGTAAACCGGTCAAAAACCGATAAAATAGTCGAACGGGACCTGTTAATGACCCGTTTGACCCGAAATTCTGGAAGAAAAAAAAATGAAAAATTGAAGAGCTTCTGCATCCAGATCCATTTTGGCATTTTTTTTTTTTTTTTTAACTTCGGATTTGGGGTGATTGGGGGAAAAAACTGTGTATCATTTGTTAAAAATTGAACAAAAAATTGAATGGGGAATAAGAGGAAATAAGAAAGAGGAGAAGCAATTGTTGATAAATTATTCAGAAGAAAGAGAGGAGCGAGAAGCAGAAACATATGAAAGAGATGAGAAGGCATGAGAAACAGCTACCGAGCAAAAACCTAAAAATTAGATGAGAATTAGATTTCTATATATTAGGTTTTAGAATGGTGGGCCCGGGCCTTGGGGTGTTATGGTTGTTGTGCTTTATAATATTTTTGAAGTTTTTGTACTTTATAGCTAAAATTGTTTATATTAATAACTGAGCTCATGAATCTGATATTAGTTTTACTAGGTTATTTCAATTGATGCTTAGTTCTGGTGGGTTATTTCTAATTTCTTTAGAAGCTGAAAAATGTTAGTTCTATATTTCTATTGAGTTGTTTCAAATTTCTATATTTTTAGACCACTTTGTCATTTGAAATTTCACTAATTTACATGTTATTTGAAATTGTATATATTTATGTATGTTTTTGAGTTCATCATATTATTAGTAATTAATATTTATATTATTATATATATTTAAACAATTAAATATAATTATGATGTATTTATGATGTCATACCGGTTCGACCGGTGGTCCGACTGGTCAAACCAGTAAAACCAGTAACCAGTAAGGGCTCCGATCCGGGTTTTAAAACATAGATTAGAACTATTGTCTTTAATTTTTTATTTTTTTAACTTTTAATATTTACTTTTTTATACTTTTTATTTTTTTAATATCTACTTTTTTTACACTTTTTATTTTTTTATTTTTTATTTTATTAAGTTTTTTATTTTCATATTTTTAACTTTTTTTATATTTTAATTTTTTTAAAATTTATTATTTTATTAAAAAAATTATTTTTATTTTTATTAATTTTTTATTTTTTATTTGGGAGTTTTTGACTACACTCCTTGACTAAAATTTTTTAGTTCACTCCACAATTCAAATAAATTTTTAGTTTGCTCCCTATTAATATAAATTACTATTTTACCCTTAATTTTCTTAATATGAAGTACTGACATTTGAGTTTGTAAAACTATATTTAGATTTTGAAGAACTATTATTTTACGCAATAGTTTGTTATTGAATGAAGATTTTTTATGCTAATATGAAATATTCACTTATACATTTGTGGAATAATATCTGCATTTTGAGGAATTATTGTATTATTAATTTAGCAATTAGTAGTTGAATGACTTAATGAATTTTTTTTTTTTTTTCTTAATATGAAATATTTATATTTGAATTTGTAGAACTATATCTAAATATTAAAGAATTATTGTTTTCTGAAATGGGTAGATGTTAAATGAAGAACTTTTCTCTTAATACGAAGTATTTATATTTGAATTTGTAAAACTGTATCTAAATACTATGGAATTATTGTGTTATGCAACGGTTAGATGTTAATTAAATGAAGAACTTTTCTCTTAATAGGAAATATTTATATTTGAATTTGTAGAACTATATCTAAATATTAAGAAATTATTTTTTTATGCAACCGTCGGATGTTAAATGAAAAACTTTTCTTTTAATATGATGTATTTAAATCTGAATTTCGAACATTAAATATGAATTTTAAGGAATTATTGTGTTATGTAACCATTAGTTATTAAATAAAGAATATTTTTTGGAATATGAAGTATAACATTATGTCGTTGTGGAACTATATCTCAATATTCAAGAATTGTCGTGTTATTCAACAATATGGCTAAACTAAGGATAATTAGGTCATTTTAGAAAAATTCGGGAGTTAACTAAAAATTTTATGGGAATGGGGAGTATACAAAAAATTTAAGTCCTAATCAGGGCTTAAGTCTAAATATCCGTTTTTATTTTATATTAATTTATTAAATTTGTAATTTTTTGTTTTTATTATATTTTGTTTTTAATAATTTTTTAATTTTTTAATTTTTTTTTTTACTTTTTATTTTTTAAAATTTTCATTTTTTATTTTAAATGTGTCATTTTAAAAAAAAAATATTTTATTAGAATTATATTTTTGCAAACGAGGTACAAAATGGGAGTGGGTGTGTGTGTTGGGGGGGGGGGGACGCAATCAAGTGACCTTTTCCATATAGGGAGGGGGACATTTTTGTCACTTAACTAGTAGAGTGAAAGATTAAAAACCATCAAAGTAAAAGGCACGGGACAAATAGGATTGCTCTAAAATTGATATTTCTTTTAAAGTAAAGAGGGTGGTGGATAATATAGTCAAGAATTTTACTGTTCATAATCTATTCCCAACGGATAAGAATCTTTCAAAGGAAACCTTCCATATAAGAAGATCCACAAACTATGATAAGGAAGAGTTTCAATATTATAGAGGCTATTTATATTGTAGGGTACAAGAGTCTAAAATTATCACTTTATTTCTCTAATTCATAAATATGTTTTTTTTCTTTGTGTATTTAGGTGTTGCATTTTGTTAAATCTAGTTAGTAATTATTATAATTATTTATCTAATAGGTAATGAGCAACAAAAATAGATTCAAAAGATTAAGTAGCAAAAACGTAATTTTTGAGAACTTGAGGACCAACTATAAATAAATTAAGTAAAAAAAGAAAAAAAAAAAGGGAAAAAATCTGTAAACAAAATATGTAATCAAATATTATGCCTAAACTAATTATTAATTCAAGAGTTGTGATTTGTTTGTGTGGAAACTTGTTTCTTAGGGACAGTTAGAAAAGAACTTTCCAAGTTCGAATTATTGTTTTGGAACTTATTTTTCATGTTTTTTGGATGACTATTTTGGCGCAACAAATTGAATTTTCGCATATTGATGCTAACTACTTTTGTGTCTTTTAGAACATTAATCTCAGATGATTGAAATATAATAATTATCCGAGTGTTTTTGGTGTTTTTCGGATCACTGTTTGAATTAAAATATAAAGTTTTTTATTTAAAAAAAAAAAAAAATTGCCAAAACCGTGTGGTTATTACCGAGACCCCCATCTCATAGATAAACAACCAAACCAAATGTAAATACAATTATTCATGATCCAAGAATCATCAATGCTATTCATGCTCGGGTGCCCACGACAATAAAAGAACAATTGCTCAAGATGAGCAACACACCATAAACACGAAGACAAACTCGAGCTCTCAAATGCCAAAGACAGAGCATGACCATAGATTAAATTACAACCCGTCATACTAGACGAACTAATAGGATCAACCACTGACCTCAATGAGAGGCGCTCAATCACCCGGGCAAAGTCGATGGACATGAAGGTGATGCGCATTTGGCAACGGCCAATCGCTTTCATATCGCTAGAGTCCTCAGAAGTATCCATTATGATATATGGTTGTTTACGAACACCATGTACAAGACTAATTCCGTCAAATTCGTACTCCATGGAGAGGCAATCTGCTATCCTGCAAGCAAGAAGTCCCCATATCGACAAGGCAAAGATCAAAATCATCCTTAATATTCCAGGGCATGTTATTATTAGAATAAAGAAAACTTTGCAATCCACTAAGCCGACGCATCATACCTTCACAGTCATGCGCAAATGTGCACACCATCATTAGGTTGCTATTGCAGCTAATCACATTGCTCAAATAACACAACATAGTGATGAAAGTGATATTAATCCCTATCTTCAAGAAAAAGGTTACCTTCTCCCGGTCAACCAGACATTGCAAACATGCGATTCCATTTCAAAATAAACCCGAAACACTGTCTTAAGCACAGACTAATCACCACTATATTGAATTAAAATATAAAGTTGATTGACTGTTTTGCATATTGAAAGACTTGAAAGGAATAAATAGACATTACAAATTAGTCCTTTAAAAGAAAATATATTACCTATGACCCATGTTACTGGTTAATAAATTATAAAAGGTAATCTGGGGTATAAAAAAATTATCTTTTAGCGCAGGGGGTAAAAATATAGGGTCATATCTAAAATTAATAGAAATTCTTCAAACCCTACATAGAGTTCCATGATAATATGCAAAATGAATGAGGTGTATATGTGAATGAAACTCAATATTAGGCCATCTCTTATTTGTCCAGATTGAAATAATCAAATAAATAAAATTAAAATTAAATTTATAATATAATTAAAGGGGGGAAAAAAAGGAACATACAAATTATCAAGTAATATATCGATAGAAATATAAGAGTAAAAAAAATACTAAAAAATAATGGAAAATATAATAAGAGAGCTTTTATTATAATAAAAAATATCATATTGTAACTCTAAAAAATATCTCCTTGCTCCTACAGTCGATCTTATATGTTGGGAATATGATCACTAAGAACTTGCAATGAAAAGTAATAAGAATTAAATAAATAAAAAAATTTGCATTCTTATTGGATTTTGGATTATCAAACTTAGTCATTCCATGGTTATAATACTATTATCTTTGTGCAATATTTATAGTATATCCTTACAATTTGGAATGGTCCTGACTGGAGCAATATCTATCTTTGTAGAAAGTTACTCGGCTCATATTTTTATTTGAATATGTGCTATGCAATTCTTGTTAGCTATTACGGCTGAGGAAGGTATGTTGTTTTGGTGTCCTGCGCAGGGCGGCTTTGAACTTCCTTGGCGATGCATGATTTTCTTTGCGCTTATATAGCGCCCGTTCCATGTTTGGTCACATTGGCAACATATATGATAAGCATGTCACTCTGTCTCATGTTTTTGCCCGAAGGTTTGGGTGTCTTTTTAGACTAGCTCGTATTGACATGTGGATTGTTCACCAAATGTTGCATATTGGTTCTTACAGTTGTTATATTTGAGTGGCTGGGAGGGGGACTTCTTAAAAACCCGGTCTTTGCTGATAGATTTTCTGAAAAAGAAAATGTTAGAACTTTGAAATTATTAATGCATCAATTAAGTGAAAATGATTGAAGAGATTTATGTGTAAGTAAAACATGTCGAGCTAAGATAATTTAATACCTAATCTTCGTTAACAAAATTTTCATTTTGATTAAAAAATTTAAAAAATATATATAAAATTTCATTCCGTTAAAATTGAATATTCACGGTCAAATATTTTTATGCTATATATAAGAATATATAGATATATAGTTTAAAAAAAAAAAAAAAATTATAGTTTTAAATAGGAATATGATGATGTCAAAAATTGGGCTCGTCGGAAGTGGATGGAATTGTTAGAGATTACGGCTAATTAGCAGGGATTTATTTCCATAGTTAGCGGGATTACGGTTGTACATATCTTTTCCTTTTATGTAGCTACTTGTATCTTTATATTGTACGTATGTTGTAAGTCCTTTCATACAGAAATCAATGGAATACAGAAAATTCCCAAATTCCCAAATTCTATTTTCTAACTTGGTATCAGAGAAGGTTTTTGGTCCATACTTCTCTACGTTTTCCACACTCATCATCTACCGCTATGCAAAAACTAAATCAGTATCAGCCCTCAACCTCAGTTTCAATAACAATGAAATTGAATCAGTACAGCCACTATCAGCAATCAAGAGTGCCTATGGGACCCGAAAAACCATCATCAACCGAAGCCTCAGGAATCGGCGCCGGATTTCTTAGTCGAAATCAATCCGGCAACCGAGAAAAAGGGTGTGCCACCAAGCCTCGCTCAAATCCCTTACCTGTGGAGACAGAATCATGAGACGGCAACCGACATGGTCGATCGCAAATTGAATGCTCCCACTGTGGGAAGAAGAGTCTACAAAGGAGGAGTGTTTCGAGTTAATTGGTTTTCCGGAAGGATGGCGGAACAAACGCTGAACCGCGAGCATGGGGAACCAGAGGCGGCGCGACGGTGGAAACACCATAAGAGCTACCTTCACCGCCGTCACCAAAAAACAAGAAATTGGTGAAGGCTTTGCACTTGCAGCAGCGAGAGGAGCGCCACCAGGCTTTGAGCATATGCGGTGCAATTTCCCGGTGACAAGAACAACACGGTTCACTAATACAGAGAGGGTGGCGGCACCAGCAGCGATACAACGCCGACAAGGCGACAGCCGCGAAATCAGAATCTATAGAAGCACCGCCACTTGCGATAAGAACAGCACCGCTAGGTGTCGAAACGACAGCGCAGGTCTCACCGGCGGTGAGGCAGTACCTGCCGAAAGGACATATTGTGACAGAGATGAGAATTGGAGCAGATCTGAATATGGGGAAAGAGACAGCCCCCCAACCCTTGTTTAATAATCATTTGTCTGTAAATCCCTCAAGTTTCGAACCCTTACAGTCTAGTCCCCCCAATTTGGAAAAATTACCGAATGGCCCCTCAACTTTTAGATCTGTGCAGAATGGTCCCCCAGTTTTTAATAATATGCAGATTAGCCCTCCAGTTTCTAACACTTTGCAGATTCCCCCCTCCCCCCTCCCCTCCCCAAAAAAAAATGTGGAATTAGTTATATAACCCAATGACCCAAGTCAGCCGAGTGGATGCTTGATCTGTGCAGAATGGTCCCCCAGTTTCTAATAATATGCAGATTAGCCCTCAAGTTTCTAACACTTTGCAGATTCCCCCCCCCCCCCCCTCCCAAAAAAAAATGTGGAATTAGTTATATAACCCAATGACCCAAGTCAGCCGAGTGGATGCTTGATTGCGGGGCCACCGATACCATGACTTATGAGCATAATGACTTAATTGCAGTGTCAAAGTCTGCGAGACCAGCTATTCAGTGTGCTAACGGGGATCTATTGTCAGTTCAGGGCAACAGAACGATTGATATATCTCTTTCCTTAACCTTGAAAATTTGTTTATATGTTCCCAGTTTATCCTGCAAATTGTTTTCAACTAGTCATGTTACCCGGGAATTAAATTGTGTTGTAGTGATCTATTCTGGTTTCTGTCTTCTGCAGGATATTCAGTCGGGGAAAGTGATTGGGCGTGGCACTGAACGTGATGGTTTGTACTATGTGGATGATGTGGCTCAAAACGGAACTGCAGCACTGGCTCACGGGACTGTTGAGAGGCAGCAATGGCTATGACATCGTCGGTTAGGTCACCCATCGGTTAGCCACTTGCATTTACTTTTTCCAAGTATTTTTCCGTCTAGAAGTCAGAGTCAGTTATCCTGTGAGACTTGCATTCTAGCTAAGAGTCACAAACAATCATATCACTATTCTGGAACCTGTGTGAATACAGTTTTTTCCCTTATACACTCAGATGTCTGGGGCCCAGCTCCGTATACGGGTTCTCACTTTGGTTTTTGTTTCTTTGTATTATTTGTTGATGATTGCTCGTACATGACTTGGATATATTTTTTGAAACATAAATCAAAGGTTTTTTCTAAGTTTGTCGAATTTTATAACATGGTCCAAACTCAGTTTAATGCCAAAATACAGATTCTTCGGTCAGATAATGGGGGGGGAGTATGTTAATTCCAGCTTTAAACAGTTTTTCTCAGTAAAGGGTCTAGTTCACCAAACCACCTGTACTCATACACCTGAACAAAATGGGGTTGCTGGACGTAAAAATCGGATCCTCCTTGAAATTGCTAGGGCCATTATGTTTGATACAGGTGTTCCTAAGTCATTTTGGCCTAAAGTTATTGCCACAGCTGTTTACCTCCTCAATAGATTGCCCACTCAGATTCTTGATCTTAAGACATCTCTCTCAGAACTCTCCAGATATGTTAGTGTCCCCACACCTCTGACTCTGCAGCCTCGTGTCTTAGGGTGCTCAATTTTTATCCATATCCCTAAACAAGAACGTACTAAATTTGACTCGTGTTCAGTTAAATGTGTCTTTGTTGGGTATGGGGTCAATCAAAAAGGGTATCGTTGTTATCACCTATCCACACGACGCCTGTACACCACCATGAACTGTAACTTCCTAGAAACCGAGTTCTTTTACCACACCCAACCTAGCGGTCAGGGGGAGCAGTCTATAGATCCACTAAGTTATACTCCACTAGGCCAGATCCGGACCCAAAAGATCCAGTAGGCGGGACCATCGAGCAGACGTCTCCCACAGTTCAACCCCTCATGTCAGCACCAGTCCCAGGATCCGAACCACTGAATGTTCCTGAGGTAACCCTTGAAACTTCCTCATTTGATAATAATTCTATTGGTACTATTGATAATCTGCACATAGAGGAGCTACAGGATCAAGAGAGACAGGTTCAGGAACAATTACAGGATCAGGAAAGACAGGTTCAGGGGGAGCCCACGGGAAGTGACCGGTATGTCCTTCCACCACGGAGTAATCGGGGAGTGCCTCCAAAGAGGTAAGAACCGGAGTATGAACCCAGAAAATCCCAGTATCCGATTGCTGATTATGCACAGGGAAAGCTAACAGTGACAGCTAGAGCATATTCAGCAGCAGTATATGCTGATATACTTCCTAGAACAATTGAAGAAGCTCAGAAGAAGGATGAGTGGAAGTTGGCCATGAAAACAGAGATGATGGCCCTTCAAAAGAACATGACTTGGAAAAGGTGCAAGCTGCCACCAGGGAAGAGACCGGTAGGTTGCCGATGGGTGTTCACCATCAAACATCGGTCTGATGGGTCCATTGAGCGGTACAAGGCTAGATTGGTAGCCAAGGGGTATACACAGACGTACGGAGTGGATTATTCAGAGACTTTTTCTCCAGTTGCTAAGATTGACACTATCAGAGTCCTTTCCTCGATAGCAGCTAATCAAGATTTGTCGTTGCATCAGTTTGATGTGAAGAATGCCTTCCTACATGGGAAGTTGGAAGAAGAAGTATACTTGGAGCCTCCACCAGGGTTCTCTGAGCAGTTTTGTGCAGGGGAAGCATGTAGGTTGAAGAGAGCACTCTATGGGCTCAAGCAGTCACCACCTATGTAGGTTGAAGTATGTACTTGATCTATTAGCAGAGGTAGGATTACTTGACAACAAACCAGCAAGGACTCCTATCGTTGTGAATCACGGGCTAAGGATAAAAGAAGATGCAGAAATGGTTGACCAGAGCCGGTATCACCACCTCATTGGGAAGTTGATCTATTTGTCACACACGAGGCCTGATATTGCCTATGCAGTAGGTGTGTTAAGTCAGTTTATGCACCGACCTCAGCAAGTTCATATGGAAGCAGCACTTAGAGTGGTCAGATATCTCAAGGGGACTCCTGGGAGATGAGTGTTGTTCCAAAAACACGGGGATCTGTCCATTGAGGCCTATACAGATGCAGATTGGGCCGGGAATCAGGATGACCGGCGCTCCACTTCGGGTTATTTTACCACTGTTGGTGGCAATCTTGTCACGTGGAAGAGCAAGAAGCAGAAGGTAGTAGCTTTATCCAGTGCAGAAGCAGAGTTTAGGGGAATTGCACGAGGACTAGCCGAAGTCCTTTGGCTTCGGAAGTTACTTGAAGAACTTGGATTCCCCGTAAATGAAAAGTGTAGATTGTGGTGTGATAATAAAGCGGATATAAACATCACAGAGAATCCTGTTCAGCATGACCGAACCAAGCATATAGAGGTGGACCTGCACTTTATCAAGGAAAAACTCGAGAGTGGAATCGTAAAGTTTCCTTTCGTACGATCAGAGGATCCGTTGGCAGACATTCTCACTAAGACTGTGACTGAGCGAGTTTTTTTTAGATGTTCTGAGCAAGCTGAATGTGTGTGATCCCACAGTCAGCTTGAGGGGGAGTGTTAAAGATTACGGCTAATTAGTAGGGATTTATTTCCATAGTTAACGGGATTACGGTTGTATATAACTTTTCCTTTTTTGTAGCTACTTGTATCTTTATATTGTACGTATGTTGTAAGTCCTTTCATACAGAAATCAATAGAATACAGAAAATTCCCAAATTCCCAAATTCTATTTTCTAACTGGATTCGGCTCCAAATCTCCAACAAGTACTTTAAATGTGTTGGAAAAACACAGAGTAAAAGTAGCAGAACTTTAAAAAAGTTTTCAAAGGGATTGTTTGCTTGTAATATTTGTTTTAAAACTTTCAAATGGAATTTAAGAAACTTACAATAATAGAAGTTTTCTTGCGAAGTTCGATTGCCAATATCGAACAACCTTCAAGCGGCTTGTTCTTCGAAGGATTCTTCTTTAGAGCCCAAAGCAGGAATCCTTTAAAGCGTATTCATACCAGTCCTAAAATTACGATCAAACTATTGAGAATGCTAGTTCTCTAGCCTGTATTTTGTAGGGTTTTTATGTAAAAACTTTTCTTTTATTTTTATCAAAATAGTTAATGCGTCAAAAACGTTGTCTAAACTCTTAAAGAAACCCCACCCCCTATATTTATAGGTATAGGATTCGAACCCCTTATGGCTTTTCCTAAGCTTTGGGTGTTTCTGATTTCTTACTTAATAATTCATTAATTAAACTATATCTAGATCTAGATCTATATCTATATCTATACTATATAAAAAAGGAAGCGGTGTTTTGTCTCACAAACGACGGTTTGTGATACCAACACACCAATTTTTTGTATTACCAATTATACCCTTACTATTATTAATGAACATACATCTAATAAGGGTTTATTTTGGGATTTCCTTTTAAGAATTTTTTGCACGATGAAAAACTCTCTCAACTCTTAACTTCTCCCCTTAACTCCCCTCAGAAGACAGCAGTTGGCGGATAGACATCGTGAGCCTTACCAAATAGAAATAAGAAATCGGAAGGCCCTGCAGCACCAATGGCCACGAAGATAGAAACAAATTCAGAATAGACTCATGGAAATTAAATCGTAGGTTCCTATCGCGATCTCTGCTTCTTCCACTAACACTCTACGAGATCATCGCTTCTTCTGCTAGCACTCCACTAAGAGTTGCCCAGCTGCCAACACAGGTAAACCTATGCGAGCTTAACTTTTGTGAGCACTCAATTTTGTCCAACTCTTTGATTGATACAATTCCGTAGTGTTGTAATTACATTAAATGCCGAAATAATTGGCTCAGGGATTCTTCATGTGTGGGAAAATTTGAATTTTTTCGAAGATCTAAAATGATGCGAAATTGAGATATTTGATACGGTGGCAGATTCAGCGGAAGAGTTGGGGTCAGGCAAGGAGATGCAGGTTCGGAAGAGTGGACGTGTATCAAAGACTCCTAGATGGAAAAAAAAAATTATTATATGCTTTAGTCTAGTTCAGTATTAGTTATTTAGAAGGTGGTATCTTTCCTTAGTCGGTTGTTTAGTCAATTGTTTTATTCTTTGGGGAGTCCTTAGTTAGGCAGGAGTCTTTATTATATATTGTCGCTGTGGTTTAGTTTTGAGGGATACGAACAATAATATTACAATCTTTCCAATCTATTCTCTAAGCTCTCTTCTCCCCTATCTTTCTATCGGTCGGACGGTCCTCCGGATTATCTTTTCCAGCACGAAAGAGTAAGCTCGGAATAGCTTTAAGGTTCCTTGGGATAACTGAGTTTATCATTGGTGCTTTCATTGCGAACGTGAACGATGTCTGAAACCAATATTGACACCACCATTGACGCACACTTTAAGGAGTTCCAGCAGCAGATTGATGTGCAGATGATTTCTCATACAGCGACTATGCAACAGTTGCATCAGACGGTGCAAAAATTTCAGCAGGATTTGTCCGTGATGTTAGCACGCACTGAGAAGGCTAGGACGGTGTCGGAATCCTCGTCTGGGCAATGAGAGGGAGGGGGAACTGACCACCGCTTTCAACTTCAACCCTGTCACGAAGTTGCGGGTTGAGTGCCAAAGTCTGATGGCACTGATCCCCTAGGTTGGTTGTTTCAGGCGCAACAGTATTACGTATTTTATAGGGTTCCAGAAGAATCACGAATCTCTACGGTTGGCCTGATGCTTGAAGGTCCTGCTGTAGATTGGTTTCGTTGGCGACACCGTAACAACCTCTTGGATTCGTGGCCGAATTTTGTGGATAAATTCAAGTTATGCTTCGACCTGTTGAACTATGTTGACTATTTTGGGATAGCGAAGGTCCAACAGACTTGTTCGGTTTTGGAGTATCAATCGGCGTTTGAGAAGGTATTGGTTAGCTAACCTCCAATCTCTCTTTCATGTCGGTCTCAAACCATATCTTCAGCACGAAATCTGTGTTTCGAAACCCGATTCTTTGTCGGCTTCTTTCGCCTTGTCCAGGGAATTAGAGGCGAAACACTTGGCGTTGTCCTCCGTGCTACCACCGCATAGCTTCCGCGGGTCACTCAACCAAAGTCCGCCTCCTTATACACCACCCTTGACGGTTCCCTTGCTGCCCAGCCCCCCATCAAAACTAGCGGGACCAATGAATCAGCCACCACTCCCACCCATCAGGAGGTTGTCGCTCATGGAACACCTCGAGGGAGACATAAAAGGGCTATGTTATAACTGTAACGAAAAGTGGGTGAAGGGCCATCGTTGTGGCCGATATCTGTTGATGATGGGCGATGATGAGGATGAAGAGATTGCAGACGAGTCAGGTATGGGTCAACCGGAGATGAAGGCAGATGTTTCCACTCTCTACAGCCTTACGGGCAGTACGGCCGCACGCTCGTTGTGTATTTCGGGAATGATAGGGGCGATTGTCGTGGACGTACTCATCGATGGAGGTAGAACCCATAACTTTATATACCCAACAATTGTAGAAAAGTTGTAACTACTTGTGCCGATGGTAACGCCTTTTCGGGTGTATGTGGGGAATGGCGCTTCCCTTGTATGCAAACAACAGTGTGGCGGGATTCAGTTGCTAATGCAGGGTACGACTTTTGTGGTGGATGTTTACGTGTTACCGATTCATGGTCCACATGTGTGTTGGGCGTTCAGTGGCTTCAGCTACTCGGTCTTGTTTCTCATGATTATGCAAACTTGACCATGGAATTCCAGTGGGATAATAAGTTATAACATTGGAGGGAGTTACGGTTTCGCCTCGTGCCATTTATTACCATCATTTTTATAAACTTCAGGCTACCGATGGTATTTCTGCTTTTTATGAACTTCACGTCATTCCACAACCAACTGCACCGGACACCATAGTCATTCCTGATGGTGTAACTGCGAAAATTAGGGTTGTGCAGAGCAAATTTGCAGCTATTTTTTCCGTACCAACAACATTACCTCCAACTAGATGGAGAGACCATCGTATACGACTCCTTCCCGATTCAGCACCAGTCAATGTGCGCCCTTATAGATACCCCTAATTTCAGAAGAATGAAATTGAGAGAATTGTGAAGGAGCTATTGGATCAGAGGTATATCCGGCCAAGTCGTAGCCCTTTTTAATCCCCGGTCTTATTGGTGAAAAAAAGATAATACGTACCGCTCTTGTGTTGACTATTGGGTATTGAATGCGGTAACTGTACCTGATCACTTCCATACTCTGACAGCAGATGACTTATTTGATGAATTGGGAGGAGCTCGATTGTTCACGAAGCTTGATTTGCGGTCTGGATATCACCAGATTAGAATGCATAACCGGGATGTTTACAAGACGGCATTTCGCACGCACGAAGGGCACTATGAATTTCAGGTTAAGCCTTTCGGCTTAACCAATGCTCCCTCGACCTTTCAAGTGTGCATAAATAGGCTATTCGCAGCTTATCTTCACAAGTTTGTTATTATTTTCTTTGATGAAATTTTAATTTATAGACCGTCATTAGAGTCGCATGTGTCGTATTTGGAGACGATATTATCTTTGGTACGTACTAATAATTTCTTTGTCAAGATGTCGAAATGTGCTTTTGCTACCGAATCCATTGATTACTTAGGTCATGTGATTTGGGAGGGATTCTTGAAGGTTGATAATAGCAAGATTGCGGCAATGTTTCAGTGGCCAGTTCCGAAAAATGTCAAACAGTTGCGGGGTTTTCTTGGCTTGACTGGATATTATATGCATTTCATACCTTACTATGCTCAATTAGCAGCGCCTTTAACCGACTTGTTGAAACGTGACAGCTTTGTGTGGAGTGAGGCGGCTACTGCGACCTTTGAATGCTTGAAACAGGCCATGAGCTCAACCCCCATTTTGCATTTGCCGGATTTTAATGAGATTTTTGTGGTGGATACCAATGCTTCGGGTACCGGTGTTGGGGCAGTCCTTCTTCAAGGGGGTCAACCTGTGGCCTATTTTAGCAAGAAGTTGGGGCCTCGGCGCTTATCAGCATCTACATATCACAAGGACCTATATGCCATTGTCGAGGCCATTCAAAAATGGCGGCAATATTTGTTGGGTAGGGAATTCATTATTCGGACAGATCAAATGAGTCTAAGGGAGTTATTGCAGCAAGTGATACAAATGTCGGACCAACAAATTTATGTTCGCAAGTTGTTGGGGTTTCACTTTAAGATTGAATATAAACCCAGAGCAACTAATGTCATTGCCGATGCGTTATCCCGACGAGATGAAGATGAGGGTACTCTGGCCCATTTCCTTGAGTTAATATCGCAGCCAATCCCTAATATTCTAGCTGCGATTAAGTGCAGCAATACAACGGAACCGGACCTGCGTAAGTTGCATGAGGAGGATGTGAAAGAAAGGTTGCGTCTTCCATGGGTGGTGCATGATGGCATGTTGTTTTATAATAACCGTCTGTGGTGGGAAGAAATTCAGACCTGTGGGTTCAGTTATTACGAGAATATCATGATTCTCCCTCAGGTGGGCATGTGGGCGTGCATCGAACATTTTGGTGTTTGGCCTCAACTTTCTACTGGCCTACGATGCGGGAGGATGTTCGGAAACATGTGGGCGCTTGTTTGGCTTGTCAGACTACAAAGTTCTCTACTTTACCGCCGTCAGGGCTCTTGCAGCCGTTGCCCGTGACCGCGCAAATATGGGAAGAGGTGAGTATGGATTTTGTGATGGGTTTGCCGCCGTCACGTGGCTGCATGGTTGTTTTAGTGGTGGTTGATCGATTATCTAAATATGCTCATTTCGGGGCGTTACCTACTAATTTTGACGCTCATCGGATGACTTTTCTTTTCATCGAGATGGTTGTCAAGTTACATAGGATTCCTGTCTCAACTGTGTCTGACCGAGATGTTGTCTTCACGAGTCGGTTTTGGCATGAACTCCACGCAGTTACTGGCATGACCCTCAAGCATAGTTTGGCTTTTCATCCCCAAACGGATGGGCAAACAGAGGTGATGAATCGGGTGCCTAAGCAATACTTACGGGCTTTCTGTCATGAGCGGCCCATAAGATGGACGGTTATGTTGCCTTGGGCAGAGTATTCTTTGAATACTAGTTATCATTCGGGGATTCGTATGACCCCTTTTCAAGCGGTGTATGGGCGGCTACCACAAGAATTGATCCCTTATCAGCGCGGAGATAGTAAATTGTCGGCAGTTGAAGAGGTTTTAGAAGAGCGAGATAGCTTGCTTAGGCTCTTGAAGTGCGACTTAGAGGATGCACGGTCACGGATGAAAATGATTGTTGATGCTAAGAGGCGTGAGGTTATCTTTGAAGTAGGTGATCAGGTGTTGTTGAAGCTGCAACCTTATCGGCAGCACTCGGTGGTTCGGCGGAGTAATCAGAAATTAGCTAAGCGTTTCTATGGTTCTTTTGAGGTATTAGTGCGAGTGGGGTCAGTAGCTCACAAGTTGAAGTTACAGGAGGGGTCTAGGGTACATCCAGTATTTCATGTGTCGTTGTTACACAAATTCAGAGGTCCCGATCAAGGGATTGCACCGGCGACGTTGTCATCGGAATTCATCAACAAACAGCCGCTCTCTCAGCCGGTAGAAGTGCTTGAGGTCAGGACGGTGTTACGTAAGGGGTTATCGGAAGAACAGTGGTTGGTGCGTTGGGCCGACGGGACGCTGGATGATGCGATATGGGAACCAGCGGTCCATATTCGTAAGCTCTTTTTCAGTTTACACCTTGACCGCAAGGTGGATTTGCAAGGGGAGGGGAGTGATATGGTGGCAGATTCAAATCGTGGTTTTCTTTCTAAACTCTTAATCGCCCATTTTCCCCCTCAAATATTTCCCTCTCAAATCGCATTACTTTTTAGGGCTCTGTACACTATGGTTGAGTTTGTTTTATGTGAAATTATTTGGGTTATATTTTATCAAGATACTCATGTGGTGATTTTGAATTACAGCACTACAGTGAATTTTTTTGGGGATTTTTAGAGAAAATCAAGAAAAAGAATTCTTAAGACAATGTTTTACTAGAATGGATTTTACTTGATTTTTACTTGCTTAAAATCTTAACATGAGTACATATTTATAGGCTAAGATGCCCATCAACATACATGCACAAAGTGCAACCTTCCAAGTTTCTAATTTAATAAGACACTTAAAAGACACCTACATGATACAAAGCATATAGGAAAATACATAGAACATTGTCTAATAATAATTTACCAAGTGCAATGACTAAATTAAATTCCAAATTGATTCTTAACTGTGACGCCCCGTGTTTTCGTCGTAAAGGTATGCGTGCCACACGTGTCAGTTTTTGAGAGTTAGATTAGTTGTTTATTTAATTTTCGCTCTTGCATGTGTTAGTTAATTTATAACCTTACTTGAATTATTTGATTTAAGTGAATTATGTGACATACGTGATTTATATTCGCATTCACTTCATAACATAAATATACATTTTATAAATTCATTCATAAGCATTTCATAAATTTTCTAACTTATACATATATATATAAGATATGATTTCATAAAATAATCATGACATACATTTCATACATATATCTATATATTCGCACACCTCTCTCTCTCTCTCTATATATATATAAACATTTCATACACACACTACATTTATAATGTATAGTACATTGTACATATATATACATATTTACATATACACATATATCATATAATACACTTTGTACATACATATACATACAAATATTTCATATAATATTATACATATATACACAAACACCCAACACTTCATGCACTATTCACTCATCGCTCACAATAA
This sequence comes from Lantana camara, assembly GCA_037501455.1. NCBI lineage: Eukaryota > Viridiplantae > Streptophyta > Magnoliopsida > Lamiales > Verbenaceae > Lantana > Lantana camara. The sequence goes on from CM074862.1 coordinate 20,572,237, forward strand.
ACACATTTCATCTCTTCCACTCTCTCCACACACACACACACACGAGCCCACAGTGGCGGAGCCAGAAATTTGATTCAGGGGGGGAGGAGGGGGTCATATTAGGCTTTTCCGCATATATATATATATATATATATATATATATATATATATAGAAAACCTTGTCAAATGCCGAAAATGCAAGATAAACCCTATGTTTCAAAAATTAGCATAAAAAAATCCTCACACATTGTTTGAGTCATACTTGTTGCCCTTATTCACGAAAATAAAAGCAAAAATTAGACAAAAAATATTTGCAAATAGAAAATTGCAAAGAAATATAATAGACTATAACAGAAAATATTGGAAACGGTATATACAAGAAATAAATGAAGAATATAAATACCGCAAAAATTCTTATCGGGAAGTAAAACATGAAAGGAAAGACATAAATCAAAAGTGGGTAGAAAACATACATTAAAGAGAAATTAATGGGTAAAAAGTTACATATTAAAATAAATTATTTTAGGATCTATTTGAGAAATTTTGTGAATATTGAGGCAAAATTGAAATTATAAAAATTAAGAGAAAATGTATATAAGTACAAAAACAACATTTTTGTAAAGAAAATTCACTGAACCCGAGCATTAGTCATATGGTTTTCTATACAAAATTAAGAAAAACACAATATTTTCTATGAGATTTTGTATCGAGGTTTTTTACGCCCATTTCGAATAACACAAGGGAGTTGGGTGCATATAACTCATATATTATTTGTGTAATCTCAATTATTAATAATTTACTATATTGACCCTAACTAGTATTAATTTTAACTTTGATGAGGGGGGTCAATAATGAAAAATCTCATAAAATTACATACATATATCTATATATTAATATATGTATATATATATATATATATATATATATATATATATATATATATATATATATATATATAATAATATATAAAACAAAAAAGAAAGAAGTTGAGGGGGGTCAATTGCACCCCCTCATGTGAACGTGGCTCCGCCACTGCGAGCCGGCGCGAGGGAAGGAGAAGGAGGAGTCATCGCATCACCATCTTTTCCGAGCATCATCTTCATCATCTCATCTCTTCTTTTCCCCTCCACTTCTTCATTTTAAGGTTGGTATATATATATATATATATGTGTATATGTGTGTATTTATGTGATTTTGTTTGAAACCTCTTATTCTAAGCTTAGATTCATGTTCCTAAGCATGCTAATGTGTATATATATGAGAATCCATGGATTTAATGCATGATTACCTTGGTTTTTGGTGAATTTAATGAACTTTATATTAAATGAGGGTTTGGTGAATAGTGGTGCTTGATTCTTGTTGCTAGCATAGATTATATGATGTGCAAATGAGATATAATGTGTGTATGAATGTCATGAACATGTGGTGACTTTGTTTTCCAGCTTTCATCATGTTTTGGGTTGAATTTAGGTGCATTTTCATAGCTCTCGCTGTTGTCCTGTTTTTTGAGCTTAGGCTCCCGAATGGGAGCCTTTTCAGTGCATTTTTTATCCCGGTCGGGGATCCTTGTGCAGATTGCTGAATTCATCAGTAATCCCGACTGGGAGGATTTTTGCCAGACCGGGATTGAAAATCTTTTTCTTTCGTTAAAAGCATACCTATCGGGACCCTTTTCAGTTTAAAATCTGTCACGATCGGGAGGATAGTTCAGTAAGGTTTTGGGATAAAATGTCCCAGCCATGATTTTTTTCTATCCCGGCCGGAATAACCATGCAGATTTGCTTCTGGACCTCTGTCCCGGCCGGGATGGAACCCAGGGAGGCATGCATGTGTTAATTTAATTCTTTTCGTTACATTACTTGTTTACGTGGTCCGTGGAACATTAATTGTGCATATAAACAATTTTATAAATTATTATTATCATAGCATCTCATAAGCATTCCGTTCGTCGATTCTTTGGTTCACAAGTCTCGATTCTCACGTACACTTATACTTCTTGCACAGAGTTTGATTTAGTGATCGAGGAGCAGGGTCCCTAGGCTTCACTCTCTTCATTCTCTTTTGTCAAGGTGAGGTTTTATTTCTAGTTATCAGAACCAGTAATACCTTGTGCGACAATTTAGCCAAAATGTAATACTTATACATATAATTTTGTAAAATGGAATTATTATTCAAATGTTTTCATGAAAGTATTTTGGCGAGAATTATTCACATATTATTGGGCCCGGGAAATGTGCGAGTGGGAACTGGTACGGCATCAGGTCTTCCGACAAACCATTCATATAAAGTACCCTTTAAGAATATCTTCGAGCGACTTAGGTGGCCGGAAGGCGGGATATTCTTGAGCCGCTGGTTAACCCATCGAAGGAGCGGATAGAAGTCATGATCCCTCGTCCCGATACGGACCAACGAGGTGGCAGGGCCTTGCAAACCCTTCCACTGTCCTGGAGGAAAAAGAATGGAAAATCATGTTTATTCTTACGATTACGATCACGTTTATGAATATTAACGTGCATGGACGCCTTATAACTTGAATTTAAGGCACACACTATGGGACTAAGGTTGGAGAATTGCCTACTCGTCGGGCCACGTTTTATTATTGTAAATTGTAACTCAATGAAATGATATCCGTAACTCCGAGCGAAGCCCTTCTCTAACTTTCCCACTTTTAATTCTATAAAACTTTACTCGGAGTTATGAATTGCATGTGCATGTGTTATATTTATTATGCCCCTCACTCAGTCTTTTGACTGACACCCCACGTTGTTTTTAGATCTTTTACAGGTATGCTAGACGGGGAATAAGGTCTTGAAGAGTCTTTATTTCGAGTATAACATGTTTTTATATTTTAACATCTCATGGATACTTTGATACTTGGGGGGTATGTATTAATCTATTTTGGAGCATGTAAATCTGGGGTAGTGTAGGCCATTAGCTGTAAAGCTTGAATTACATGTTGACGTTGAAACTTTAATATGCTAGTATAATGTTCTTATGCTTCCGCTTTAATTGTTGCATCGTTAAGTAATTAGTTTAAGGGTTAGCCCCCGCTTAGCTAGGTTAAGTTCTCTTATTCTTGTCACCCGTTCGCCACGTGTTTGATTCACGTATGAACTCCCATTTCATGCGTGGATTGAACTCGTGGTGCGGGGGATGTGGCGTCTATCGATGCAGGTGTTACATTAACACCCCCTCTCAATTTGTAATTTTCAACCACTTCTTGAACTTCTCGAACTTGTCACTTGTCACGGCCGTTGTAAGAAAATATGCCACTTGATCATTTATGTTGATGAACTCCAAGTGTTTCTCGCCTTTGTTAACAAGATCTCGAATGAAATGATGTCGAAGCTCAATATGCTTAGACCTTGCATGAAAGACGGGATTTTTAGCCATGGCAATGGTTTACATATTGTCACAAAAAAGAGTTGTAGGCTGCTCTTGTTTTTCTTGCAAATCAAAAAGAATTTTTCTTTGCCAAATTACTTCACAAGCTGCATCTGTGGCGGCAATGTACTTGGCTTCACTTGAAGAAGTGCTACTGTTTTTTGCTTTTTAGAACTCCAAGTTATCACCTTTGAACCAAGATAAAAAACATAGCCTGAAGTGCTTTTTAGATCATCCAATGATCCTGCCCGATCACTATCCGTGAAGCCAATCAATTTGTTATTTTCTTCTTTTTCATACTTAATCCCTTGTTTCTTAGTACCTTGAAGATACCTAAGAATTCATTTCGCAGTCGAAAAATGTAGCTTGCTAGGATCACTCATGAATCGAGAAATATAACTCACCGAATAAACAATAATCGGCCTTGTATTGGTATGATAAATCAAAGAACCAACAAGACTTCGAAACATTTTCAAGTCAACTTTTTCAACATCATCTCCTTGTTGCAATTTCTCATTCAACGCCAAAGGTGTTGCCACCGGTTTGCAATTCTTCATCTGAAACTTGTTCAACAAATCATCAATGTACTTTTCTTGAGAAATAAAGATTTCACCTTCCGTTTGTTTTACTTGAATTCCAAGAAAATATCTCATGAGCCCCAAATCTGTCATCTCAAATTCTTGCATCATATTTTTCTTGAAATCGCTTACCATTTTTATGTTAGTGCCCAAATAAATAAAGTCATCAACATATAGACAAACAATAAAAAAATCTTATCTACCTTCGTTCTTAACATAGAGTGATGGCTCACTTGGACTTTTTTGAAACCCATTTTTGCAAAACTATCCATCAATCTTGTTATTCCATGCTCGTGGTGCTTGCTTTAACCCGTAATGTGACACCCCAATTTCTCAGCCGTACAGGTACGCGTGCCATGCGTGTGAGTTTTGAGATTAGGATTATTTAATCCTTTTTTCGCTATTTAATTGTGCACCTTAACTTATTTTAACTCGAATACTTGTGAATCATGTGACTTTAATTTCTTCTTTCGTGATTTCAATTACATGAGTTGTGTATTTAATTTTCCGGAGCATGCTTAAATGTTTAATTTTACGTAATTGTAAGAATTCATGTTACTTGGCCTTAATTGAAACATTTTGAAAATTTGTGGACTTAACTGATGTGATTTGTGGACCTAACTGTAACACTCATGAAGTGAGTACTTAATTGCATTAATTTAAATTCTTGGAGGACTTGTTAGCAATTTCCCTTCTCCTTCCACCCACCTTATACAATATATACACATACATACACTATACATACATTTCTTTTTCACTTCTTTCACACAAACACAAGAACACATCTCTCCCTCCCTCATTCCATTCGGTCCAAGCAAGCAATTAAAGGGCCAAGATTTCTTCTGCTTTCCAACAAGAATTCAAGCTCAAGATTATCTCTACCTCTTTTCCTTTCTTTACTTTTTATTCAAGGTATGGTATATATATATATTGGTGAATTCTATATCTTGGATAGGGTTTTGTGATTTTATTATTTCCATGAGCAAATATGAGTTATAAATGAAGTATATGAGTTTTTTAATGTTTATATAACTTGAGTTTTAAGAAGTTGGAAGCATATTTGATCACTTTCACACTAAGGGTTTAGTGGTGTTATTTGAATGAATTTATGCATGATCTCTTGGTGCTTGTGAATGCCTAAGTGAAAATATGATGTTATCATATGTGTTTGGTTGATTTTTGGTGTTTGGAACATGTATCTTTAGCTTGGGGTTGGATTTTTCACCATCCCCTGCTCTGCCCTGTTCGAACTTTTGCTGTTGTGGCCGCGACACCTTTTCAACTGTTTTTCTTCGCGGCCGCGACTCAGAGACAGCTTTGGGTTCTGGGTGTCTATCGCTCTCGGGACACTTTTTGAACTAAAATCGGGCGCGGCCGCGACACCTTGTCATTGAGTGCTTCTGGACCCCGTCGTGCCCGCGACATTTTCTAGCGCGGCCGCAACATTAGTCCAGTAGCCGGTTCTGCCTATCCGTCGCGCCCGCGGCGTGTCCTAGTTGTTTTTCGGGCGTGGCTGCGATGTCTTGGCAGTTAGTTCCCCTGCTAGTCCGTCCCGCCCGCGACCGCTTCTAACGCGGCCACGACACTGCCCTATTTTTCTGTTCAATTTTTCCTACCTCGTTTTATACTTTATTTACTTTCCGTTGCTTTCTCTAATGCCTGATTGGAACTTATATGATTTTATCTTGATTTAATTCTTGTTAAAGTATGCGTGGGACATTAATTGTGCACAAGAACTTGTTCATGATATAACCTGACTTCATCATCGTGTCATTTCATTTTGTTCTATTGCCGAGCGTCATACTTGGTTCATATTGAGTCGAGTCTCACTCGTGTCCTATTTTCCTTATCCAGAGAGTTCTCAGAAGGGCACGAGCCTGCCATGTAGGGTTCGGGGAGTCCGTTTTGCTTCTTTTGGTTCGGTATAGGTGAGGAGTTATTAGGATCTATATAATATAAACCCTACAACCTTTTTATGTGTAATTTGGCCAAAAACCTATATATATATACTTGTTTTCAAATCTTAAATGTTTTCAAAATGCACCTGAAATCTTGATCCTGTCCTGTTTTGGCGAGACTGTTAGTCTTCCCTGGACCCAGGGGCTCGTGTATTGAGGGCACCGAGAAAGCATGGGCTGACGGTTACCTCTTGCATAAGTCCCACCATTTTGGAGCAACCCGGACGTCCATCAGGAGGTTTGATGGACCGATAGGATTTCGGTCAATGGGATTCATGTACCCATTGATCACCTTGTCCTGGGTGGTAAGGGCTAGCTACCCGAACCACCAAACCGGAGGAAAAAGGAGTACCTGTGCACTTGAAACTGATCCTGTAACAAGTGAAACTTAATTATTGCATGAGCACTTAATAATTATCTTGTACACAAAAGGAGTAAGGTTGGAGAATGCTCACTCGCCGAGCCACTGATCACTTATCCTGATTAAACTTGACAGTTGTAATTCCATATATTGATATCCCGTGTTTTCACTCGTTCTTTGAAAACCTTGTATGGAATTATGACTTGCATGATCTTTACTGTTTTATATATGTTACTTATGCTTTTCACTCAGTCTTATAGAGACTGAGCCCTCCCTTCTTTTCCCTCAGGTTCCCTTACAGGCATAGCTAGGCGGGGAAATTACATTTTCTTAGTGTAATTTCGAGTCTAGCTAGGTTACACTCATGCCTTGTACCACACACTCATATCTACTTTTACTTTGTATTATATTTGAGGTCGTGTAGGCCGAATACTCCTTCTTGTGATTTGTATGAACTTATGACTCGAGGATTTGTATATTATGGATAACTCTCTATGATTATGCTTCCGTACTGTTGTTATATTCTTGTTTCTTCCTATTGGATATCTGATTTGTTGGTACAGGGTTAGTCCCGCGTAGCCAGGGTCCGTGTCATGTCTCCGTTCGTTATGATTGGACTTGTATGCGGACTATATTCGTATATGAGTTTGGTCATAGTACGGGGGATGTGGGGACCCACGCTCGGGCTTCACACATAAAGAGCTTTCTTCAAAAGTGTAGAGCTTTCTTCAAATGGTACACTTTTTCTTCCTCTTTTTTCACTTCATATCCTTGAGGTTGTTGCACATAAACCACTTCCTCAAGCTCACCATTAAGGAATGAAAAATATTATGGATAACTCTCTATGATTATGCTTCCGTACTGTTGTTATATTCTTGATTCTTCCTATTGTATATCTGATTTGTTGGTACAGGGTTAGTCCCGCCTAGACAGGGTCCGTGTCATGTCTCCGTTCGTTATGATTGGACTTGTATGCGGACTATATTCGTATATGAGTTTGGTCATAGTACGGGGGATGTGGGGACCCACGCTCGGGCTTCACACATAAAGAGCTTTCTTCAAAAGTGTAGAGCTTTCTTCAAATGGTAAACTTTTTCTTCCTCTTTTTTCACTTCATATCCTTGAGGTTTTTGCACATAAACCACTTCCTCAAGCTCACCATTAAGAAATGTAAAATTTTACGCCAAGTTGGTAGACTTTTAGCTTCAATTGTGCTCCAAGTGCTAAAACAACCCGAATTATCTCCATTCTTGTCATCGGTGCAAATGTCTCATTGAAGTCAATTTCGGGCTGCTGAGAATAGCCCTTTGCCACCAATCTTGCCTTGTGCTTTTGAATGGAACCATCTTCATTGAGCTTGATTTTGAACACCCATTTCAAGCCAATCACTTCTTTTTCTTCCGGCAAATCCACAAGCTCCCAAGTTTTATTTTTCTCAATTGTTTTAATTTCTTCATCTATAGCTTTTCTCCACACTTTTTCTTTAATTACTTCTCCAAATTTCTGAGTTTCAACACCAAGGAAAGCAACATCATAATTCTCATAAATTTCTCTTAAAGATCATACATTCCTCGGAGGTGATTCGGAATCTGAACTTTCTTGACTTTGAGAACTTGCTTGTGGTGAATTTTCAGGACTTTTCATTTGATTTGGAGTTTGAGCTTCTTGTTGTGGCTGATTTTGTGGTGGTGACAACTCCAAAAATTCATTTGAGGATGAACTTTCCACCCGGCTCCAAACTCCTTGTTCATCGAAATCACATCTCTTGAAATGATCAATTTGTTCGTCTTAGGATTATGAAGTCTATAACCTTTTGACTCATCGCTATACCCAATAAAGATGAGTTTTTCTCCTTTTGCATATATTTGTCTTTATTTGGATCTGCAACACATGAGTATGCAATACATCCAAAAATTTTGAAATGTTCAACAATGGGTTTTCTTTCATACCATGCTTTTAAAGGAGGTTTATTGAGAACCGCCTCGGTCGGTGAACGGTTGAGGATGTAGATGGCCATATGAACAGCTTCTGCCCAAAATTTATTTTGTAATTCTTTGCCCTTTAGCATACTCCTCGCCATTTCCACGATTATTCTATTTTTTCTCTCGGCAACTCCATTTTGTTGTGGACTTCTCCGTACTGTGAGCTGCCTTTGGATGCCATTTTCCTTGCAGTACTCCATGAATTGGGTGAACAAGAATTCTCCTCCTAGATCAGTCCTTAATGTCTTGATTTTACATCCTCTTTGTTTTTCTACAAGTGCTTTAAATTGAAGAAAAATAGAAAATGCTTCTGATTTTTCATACAAAAAATACAACCACATCATCCTTGTAAAATCATCAACAAAAAGAATAAACTATCTTTTGTTACCAAGTGAGGGAGTTCTTATAGAACCACAAATGTCGGCATACACCAATTCGAGAGGAGTTTTGGCTCTCCAAGAAGTTTTAGGGAATGGTAGTCTATGCATCTTGTCGTAGATGCATCCTTCACAAACTTTATCTCTTCTTTCAATTAACAGAAGACCGACCACCATATTTTTCTTTTGGAGTAGTTGCAATCCCTTATTGTGCAAGTGCCCGAATCTAAAATGCCACAAGTGAAACTTATTGTTGGTTTCACTATTAAAAACCACTTTTTCATGTGAAGGCATAACAAAAGGAAAAACTTTATTTGGTGTCATTTGAATTGTAGCAATTGCAACATTATTTTTCTTATCAAAGATCTTGCATTTTTTATCATCAAAAGTTACCGAATATCTTTTTTGTAAAAGTTGTCCAACACTCAATAGGTTTTGAGTGAGATTCGAACAAAAAGAACATCAGTAATGAACTTTTGATTACCTCCCTTAGTTTGCACCGCAATGACACATTTTCCTTTTGCATCTTGAATATTCCCCTCACCAAGTTTTACATGAGAAGTATGGCTAGTGTCCAACTCCACGAACATTTTCGATCTTCGGTCATATGGTTGCTGCACCCGCTATCAACATACCACCTATTCTCATATTCCTTCTCTTTACTCATATAAGAAAATAGTTGGTCACCTTCATTTTTGGAGAAATTGGCTTCGTCCTCGTCTTCTTTGTTTTTCTTTGGACATAGGTTGTATGAGTGATCTGCATTTTTACAATTTTTGCATCTAAAAAAACAATCCTTCATCACGTGATTTGTTTTTCTACAAATTCGTCATGATGAATCTGACCCTTCAAAGTGTGGCTTTCCATCTCTAAAATTCTTGCCTAGCCCTTTTCCATTTTTATTGAAGAAGTTGTCTTTTCCACTTTTTTGCCATTTAGAGCTTTTATTGTTTGAAACATAGAATTTAGATTGAAAAGCTTGCTCCAACGGTTGATTTGAGGATCTATTCAATCTTTCCTCATGAACTTGAAGAGAACTCATAAGTTCATGAAAGGTGTAGGTGGAAATATTTTTAGATTCTTCTATCGCAGCAACAACGTGATCAAACTTTGTTGGAAAGCTTCTAAGAACCTTTTGAAAAATTTCTCTTTCTTCAATAACATCGCCAAGACTTCGATTTTGGTTGACGATCTCAGAAACTTTGGTGAGAAAAACTTGCATATGGTCACCTTCTTTCATCGCCATACTAACGAATCTCTCCAAAGAGATTGGAGTTTTAAAGAGATGACTTTCTCGTTTCCTTGAAAGCCTTGTTTTAGAATATCACAAGCTTCTTTGGCTCTTTTTGCTCCAAAGATTCTTGGAAATATCGTTTTACTTACGCCTTGTAGATATCTCAAGGCGCTTGCATCTCTCCGAATATTCTCTTTGTAGGATTTTTGTTGTTGCCCGGACCAATTTGCGCTACTTCCTTTGGGTGGAGGCTCGGGAAAGGAAGTCTCCATAACATCCCAAAGATCTAAAGAAATGAATAAGGTTTGCATTTGGCTGCTCCAATAATCATAATGTTCGCCTTCAAAAATCGTTATTTGGTTTGGGGTATAGGCAAACATTGTTAAAACTGAATTTGAGGCCTTTTTTTTTTTTTTTTTGATAGAAGTTAGCTCTAGATACCAAAATTGTTGGGGATTTTTAGAGAAAATGAAGAAAAAGAATTCTTAAGACAACATTTTACTAGAATGGTTTTTACTTGATTTTTACTTGCTTGAAATCTTAACATAAGTACATATTTATAGGTTAAGATGCCCATCAACATACATGCATCAAAGTGCAACCTTCCAAGTTCCTAATTTAATGAGACAATTAAAAGACACCTACGTGATACAAAGCATATAGGAAAATATATAGAACATTGCCAAATAATAATTTACCGAGTGCATTGAATAAATTAAATTCCAAATTATTCTTAACAACTCTGTGGTCTGAAGAACTTGAACGCAAAATTGCAAATTTTTTACGAAGGAGTGAAATTAGTAAGTGGCTATGGAGGCCTTTTTTATTTTATCGGTATGTTGTGTACGTTGTGTATTTCATGGTATTTCCGTACGTGGACCATAGTTTCTTTGTACATGAAAAACAAACTATAGTTTTTTGTGGATTTTTCGGGGTGCTTTCTCCTGAATTGTTGCGTGTTTTTGTGGTGTAATTGTAGTGATAACTGATAGATTTGATGGGCACTCAAAAAATGGATTTGTGGAATCTAGGATATTTTGATTGCCTATTTGGATTATTTTTGCATATAAGGACCGCGTGCACCTATTGTTATTATTATAATTAAAATAAGATGTTAAAAAAAAATTAAACTTTTAACGGTTTGACTATTTATCTTTATGTAAATAAGATTAAATAATATATCCAAAAAATATTTTAATTTCTAATTAATTAATAAATAAATTATTTTGAATTAAATACAACATTTTGAATTAATTAAAATTTTAAAATTAATTAAAAAACTTTAATTAATTTAGTTTTGACATGTGTGGTTTATGCCACACGTGATTTGGGTAAAAAGAAATTTAACCCTAATAATATATAATCGAATTAAATTACAGTTTGGGTGGTTTAATTAATTTAGTCTATTTTCAGTGGACCATAGTTTGTTTTTGGCCAACAAATCCTAATAACTAAATTAATTAATAAACCACACAAGTCTGTAGAAACTATAGATTGTGTGGTTTAATTAAACATGTTAAAACATAGGGAAGAATAGAGGAAAAAGTTTTCATTGAATTCATCATTTGATAATTGCATATGGATTACATTGATCACCCTAGTATAATTAGCTAGAAACCCCTTCAAGTTAGGGATTGACATACTCCATTAATTAGGGAAATCAATATCTTTTCCATATACAATTGTATTTCCTAACACTCCCCCTCAAGCTAAGTGATGGAGTCGCCAATCCTTAGCTTGTCAAGTGTCGTCTGAAAAATTTGTCCCATAACCGCCTTAGTCAGGATATCTGTCAGTTGTTCCTCCGATCTGACAAAAGGTAGCTCGATAGTCACGTTTTCCAGTTTCTCCTTTATAAAATTTCAATCAACTTCGATGTGTTTCGTCCTGTCATGCTGCATAGGATTCCCCGAGATACTAATCGCGGCTTTGTTGTCATATTTCAACCGGCCTGGGCCACGCGGGGCCATACCTATTTCAATCATGAGCTTTCTTAGCCATATGATCTCTGTTACTGCTTTCGCAATGCCTCGAAATTCATCTTCTGCACTGGATAGAGCTACTACCTTCTGTTTTTTGCTCCTCCACGTCACAACATTTCCCCCTACCAACGTAAAGAATCCCGAGGTCGATCTCCTATCATTCGGATTTTCTGCCCAGTCAGCATCTATATAGGCCTTAATCTCCAAGTGATTGTGTCTGCCAAACATGATTCCATTCCCTATAGAACCTTTCAAGTACCGGATTATCCTCATTACAGCCTCCATGTGATCCCTCTTTGGTTGGTGCATGAACTGGCTGTGTAATCCCCCCCTCCCCCCGCGCGCGCGGAGCGAGGGGCGTCACATCCCCCGCACCATAGCCCAACACATGAAGCGAAATGGAACTCCGTCCACGCATCAAGCCATGGTGAACGGGTGACAAACAAAAACCAACCTAAGCTAGGCGGTCTAGACCCTACTCAGAGCGCGCAACAAAACAAATAACGAATGCGGAAGCACCAAAATCTCACAACAAATAAACATGCTCGAGACATAACAAAATAACGATTCGAGTTATACAAACCTTTACAATTCCGAATTTAATTCATAACTTATACATATTACAAAATTTGCAAAATCCATAAATAAAACAAAATACAATGCATGCGACTCAAGCTCTCCAAACGAAAGACTCAAAGACAACCGCCTAGCCCCAACTCCTCAGAACGAGTACCTGCAACTCAAATCAAAGGGGGAAAAAGATAAAAATAACGAGGGTCAGTCCTAGAGACTGGTGAGGGGGTTAAACTCACACACCCGATATATATATAGAGCATAGCACTTAACAACCCAAAGAATCCATGGACCGAGAATGGTTTTTGCACGCCAAAGTGTTTTCCCGTGTTATAGATATATACACACTTTAGAGAAAACAAGGGCCGGAGACCAAATAACAAGTTTTAAGCACTTGTAAATCCTTTCTCGTCCCATAGATTGTACAAGATCCACTAACTCAGCGAGTACGAGTCACATCTCCAAACTTCCGTAAACAAAGGGGCAAAGCAAAGCAAAACAAAACAAAATCCAACCTTCACACCGGGTGATAGAAGGGTTGACGACCCTAACTATCCAAAAATCACGAGAGACAAGGCTTAATCACGACCTTGAAACCTTCGACGGTTGCCTCTGTCGGCTCAAGAGAAACACCCTTCTCCAAACCTCCCGAAGTTGGGTGAGTCTCTCAAAGGGAAAATGTTGATGGAAGAGCTCGGCAACCCCGCGGTTGACCCGAGATTACCATACCATTCTCCGGGGCTTAACATCTCACAAAAATCACGCAAAGAGCAAAGCTTATCTTTCAAAGCCACATATCTCGCTTACACACACACGATTAATCAAAGGTTTTTCAAAACAAAGGCAAAATAGCTTATATACTTATACAAACCGTTTTCAAGATCATATAACAAATGGGACAAGCCCTCAAGATACATATCTTACACTTATCTATCATATAATATACGTATTTCGCATGCAAGGCTTCAAACCATATAGGGGTTGTAGGTCAAATAACTAAAAGAAACAAAACCTCATCTTGACGCGGGTAGTCGAACAAAAGAGTAAGAACTGGGCGCTAAGGAGCGACCTCGTCATCCACGGGAAGGTCTTCTGAACAAAACAAACACAAGGGTTACACTAAGACTCAAAATGAACCACATTGACGCTCGGTAAACGCGTATGTATGTTTATGATGCAAATGAAATGAAACGAATTCACACTTAATTCATATGAGAGCATGAATTGTATATAAGATCATAATTCACAAACGAGGTTATAAAACGAGTCAATGATTCACAACATAAAGCTTAACACATAATATAACAAGTTAATCAAGCATACAAGTCATAAAACGAGACAAGAAAACCAACGAAAAGCAATGGAACCACAAAAGAAACCTCGCCGGAAGCTACCTCGTTAAGTACGGTCGTACCCAAAACTCATCTCCCCGCCCGGGGAGATTTTGTTCTTCAAAGTACCCGCCCGGGTACATAACATGCAGAAAGTTTCTGCATAAGAAGTACCCGGCCGGGCACTTCCTATGCCAAAATCTCCCCGCCTGGGGAGACCATTCCAGCCGCGAGAAATGGTGGTTTCACCCCTGTTCAGCCCTACAAACCTTCCCAAACAAATACCAACTCATCTAGGCATGTTAAGGCATGAAGTAAGGCAGCAAATCAACACAAAAACTCCATCAAACTTGATCAAATCGAGCAGCAACTGACAGGAATGAAAAGGAAGCAATAATCAAGCATAACTCCTCTAAAACCTCAAGAACACTAATGGTGGATTCATGTAATCAACGCTAACACTTGAAAAATGTCCAAACAACTCAAAGTGGATGACTAAGGAATCATAATCATGCATCAAGCTCAAATAATTCACAAGGAAACATGCTAGAATCAAGAAAATGCATCAAACCCTTACTATTCATCTTATATGCCAAAACTCATGCAATCCATGGTGAAATCTTGCAAAATGAAAGGTAAAAGATGCACAAAGACATGGAGAATCCAAAAAGAGACTTACCTTTAAAATTTGAGAAGAAATGGCCAAGGTTTGAGCTCAAAACTCCAACTTGTGCAAAGGGGCTCTTTCTCCCTCTTCTTTCTTCTTTGTTGCTGCACTTGGGGAAACTTTTCTCTTCTTGGGGTGAGGGGGTTCGAATGGCAGCTGGTAGGGGAAGAGAGAGGGAGATATTTTGTGTTAAAAGTCAAGGGTTGGCTTAATTAGGGTCATGTGGGGTCCACAACTCAAGACTAGTCAACAAAAGGGTGCTCTTGGTGCGAAGTGCTCGTTCCAGTCGAAATTAGAAGGCTCAAATGGGCTTAGAAAAGTATAAATCTTGATTCCTTGGCTTTCTTTCTTCGTTGTGAATCCGATGCATCTTCCGGAATTCGAATCCAAATTCCCGAGCTCAAGTTACACCTTTCGGAACACAAGGTGCGCTAAAGCTCATTAGGCCCTTATGTCCCTAACACATAAAACGGTTCCAAAAACCGTAGCAAACGAACTCAAAAACAAGTAACGAGCACAAAGATATACTCACAACACGTATGAATCATGCATAGTACATAGTCACGGTAATCAAGAACGAAAACGGGTACAAACGGAACAAGAACGAAGCAAAGAAGGCAAAGACATACAAATAAGTCACATACGGTTCAAATAAAAGTCATGTAATTCAAATATATCACATAAAGAGTATAAATAACAAGTAATTCACATAATTAAATAAATAAAATCACACGTAGCTCACTCGTGAAGACATACCTGGAAAGGCCGGACTAGCGGGATGTTACAGGCTGACTATTCTTACGGCATAGGCGATGTCCGGTCTAGTATGGGACAAATAGATCAGCTTCCCAACCAGTCGTTGATATCTTTCTTTCTCTGCTGGTTCCCCATCTCCCTCTATTCTGAGTTTGTGATTTAGCTGAATCGGAGTTTTAGCAGGCTTACACTCTAACATCCCGGTTTATACAAGTAAGTCGAGGATGACTTCTTTTGTGAGATAAAGATTTCCCGTTTCGACCGCAACACTTCAATTCCCAAAAAATATTTCTGTCCTCCTAGGTCGTTCATCTCGAATTCCTTGAATAGATTTTCTCGGAGTCTTTCCATTTTTTCCCTATCACTTCCAGTGATGATCATGTCATTGACGTAGATAATCAGACATGTAATCAAGTTTTCCCTATTTTTCAGAAACACGGTATGATCAGAGTTGCTTTATCTGTACCCATATTTCTTCAGTGCCACTATGAATCTTTCGAACCACGCCCGCGGTGACTGTTTGAGACCATAGAGCGCCTTTCTGAGCCTGCACACGTCGTTAGTCTGAAATTGATCGGTAAACCCAGGTGGGGATTCCATATATACTTCCTCTGTCAAGTCGTCGTGTAAGAAGGCATTCTTTACATCAAACTGCTGAAGCGGCCAGTCCCTATTAGCCGCAACAGATAGGAGAACTCAGACTGTATCTATCTTTGCTACAGGGGAGAAGGTCTCGGAATAGTCTATTCTGTACGTTTGGGTGTACCCCTTCGCCACCATATGGGCCTTATGTCATTCCACGGTACCATCTGCTTTGTACTTGATGGTGAAAACCCACTTACATCCCACTGGTCTCTTTTCTTGGGGTAATTTGCATTTCTTCCAAGTTTCATTTTTGATCAAGGCATCCATTTCCACATTCATGGCCTTCCACCATTCTTTATCTTGTACAGCCTCCTGTACAGAACTCGGAGTCCTTTCTCGGTAAACATTTCCCATAAAGGCTCTCGCCACCTCCGACATACTCCCCCTTACCACATTCACCACCGGGTATCTGGACATTGGGCCTTCTGATCAGGCGAGAAACGTTTTGGGAGAACCCCTCTGTTGCTCCTTGGTGGTAAGATGTACCTGTTACTAGCTTCATCATCCAAGACAGGATTAACGGCAATAGTATCTTCATCATTATGAACAGGTATGGAAGGAGAAGAGTTCACCGGGTCACTTGCCTCAATTTGGACATCACTTGAAGGAGGATGAACGGTGGTGGTACTGAGATAGGGAGCGGGACGAATAAAGGAAAAGGTTTTCATTGAATTCATCGTTTGATAATTGCATATGGATTACATTGATCACCCTAGTATAAATAGCTAGAAATCCCTTCAAGTTAGAGATTGACATACTCTGTTAATTAGGGAAACCTATATCTTTTCCATATACAATTGTACTAGCCTATGTCCCGTGCTATGCACGGAAAGTAATAGATAATAATTTAAATTTTAGTTCAGTAATTAATGACAAAACTTATATAAATATTTTACATAATAGATATTAATAGTTAAATTTGCTACAAAGAAAAAACAAATAACAATTGTTATAATAAAAAATTATTAAACAAAAATAACAATAAATATTAAGAACAACAAACAATGTGGTAAAATAATAATAATGAAATTTACTCAAAGCAATATTGAATAACAAAATTAATAATAAAAGAAGAAAATTAATAAAATAAATTAAAGGCTAAAACTATAACACAAAAATATAAACAAAAATAAAAGTTTAAATTCAAATTAAAGAAAACGCAATAAAGACAAATCAAACAACAATAGTAGTACGTATGCATATAGCGAAAAACTATACTATTGGGAGAGAGTTCATTGTTTGTGTGCAGAAAAATAATAAATAAAGTTGTTGGTAGATAAGAGTTTTTGTGCACGAAAGCAAGAATTGGGATATGAAGGGAGGAAGACGGCTATAAAAAATTAGAAAATGAATGAGAAACTTAGAACAAAAATTTATCCCACATAAATTTTTGAATTTAAATTGTATGCGATCCTTAATTTATGCATTCAAAATATTTTATCATAAATTAATGCTTTAAATGAGGAAAAGTTTTTAAAAATTAAGGGATACATTATTTTAATAAGTAAATATCAAATTATTGAAATTTAATAATCATCAACCAATCACAATTTTTTATTTTAATAAAATAATTTAAAATTACCAGAAAATAATATTCGGTCAATGCATATATTTTTAATATATAACCGAAGTATCAATTTAATATTTATGTGTCCCAACAAAACAAATATTTATTAAGAACAAAATTTAGCATATATTTGATAGTAATCTCTCATCAACCAAATATTAGGTTTTCATTTAACCAAATATTTTCATATAAAGACTAACCAAAGTATATACTCCTATGAATCCTAAATAAATAACCACAATATTCTATATACTTTATGGAAAGATTGTAATAGAAAGAGAGACTAACCAAAGTATTACCAAGAGTCCCGATAGAAAAGAAATCTTTCTATTGGGAGAAAATTTGACAAAACTGACAGCAGGATGCTAATCGTCAATTAGAGTCTTAATATAATGACGGGTAGAAGCAACACAAATCATTAAAAGCCATCATAACTACTTCAAACAATTATGGATCCATCCAATAAAACAAAGGGAATATCCATTTTCTCTATTTTCTGAATCGTATATATTTATTCTAATATATTTTTAAATTCCAATAAAGCAAATATTACACTACAAATTGTTGCTTATAATAAATATTGTTTAAAAAAGAATGGTAATATAGTTATGGCGATCACATGGGTAATATGCTAATAACAAAAAAAAAAAGATATAAATACATAATTATCATTGAACAAAGAAGTGTATAAAAATATCTTCTCATAATCAGTACTTGAACAAAACTTTAAATAAAAAAATTTCTCTATCAAAAAATAGAGAAAAAAAATTATAATTTTAAAAAATATGTAAACAATACATATTTTATCATTCAATGAAGATATGTATAAATTTATCTTATGATGGTAGGTGCTTGAGCATAAACTTTAGAGAAGATATTTCTCTATCAAAAAATGAAGAAAAAAATTGTAATACCAAAAATATATATAAATTATCATTAAACTAAGATATTTAGAAAATTACCTTCTCACGGTTGGAACTCGAACAAAACCTCAAGACAGAGAAATAGTATACAAATAAATACCATGGAAAAATAAAATATAAATACATTCTGAAGATGGAAGGAAAAAATCTTACCTCTTAGTTCATAAAAAATCTTCTCACACTCGGTACTTGAACAAAACTTGAAAAGAAAGTATTTCTCTATCAAAAAATAGAAAAAAATTATAATATCAAAAAAATATATAACCAATACATATTTTATCATTCAACAAAAATATGTATAAAACGTTATGTACTTGAGCAAAAACTCCAAAGAAGATATTTTTCTATGAAAAAATAAGAAAAAACTATAATACTAAAAAGATATATAAATAATACGTAAATTATCATTAAACTAAGATATGTATAAAATTACCTTCTCACGGTTGGAGCTCGAACAAAAGTCTCAAAACGGAGAAAAAGAAAACTATAATTTAGTATACAAATAAATAACATGAAAAATTAAAGTATAAATACATTGTGAAGATGAAAGAAAAAAAATCTTACCTCTTACTTCCTAAAAACCTTACCACGAACAATTCTTTTCTGTCATTAAAAATTACAGCGAAAAGAAAGTAAGAATTCAAAAATAATATACAAACAATATATACATAAAAAATAAGCTGAAATATATAAACCATTATCACAAATGATGTACAATGTTATTGTGGGACTGAAAATTCCAGAGAAAAAATCAAAATATTCAAAGTTGCAATGAAGAAAATGCTAGGTTATGTTTACTCTTCCTTATCAACTACATTTTTATATGAGTCACGTTTTGAGTTGGAGGATTTGTGCACATATATGATATAATATTTGCTATAAATAAGTTTTAATAAATAAGTTAATCCCCTTAATTTATGCTAAAATAAATTAAGTATATTTTCAATTAATTATGATTAATTAATTAATTAAGATATTTATATTAGTTGGACTTTCTTAAATTTAATAGATTAGTATCTTAATTAATTTGATTTTGGCAAATAATTAAAGCATTCAAAATATTAAATATTGTGGAATGTTTATTAACAAATGAAATATTTTTTAAGGATTAAAAAATTTAGAAAAAAAGAGAAAAAATTATTCGGTTAAAATTGACATAATTAGGGTCAAACACACCATTCCTATATATTATAGTATATTTTTTTAGGTAAGTATATTATAGTATACATATAGATGCATATATAAATATACTATTAATTTTAATTTTTGAAAAATTAATTAATTTGATGGAGTAATTTAAGTAACTTAATTGATTCTCTTTATTTTTTAATGTTTGAATTTAAATTTGAAATTTTAGTGACTTTTTATGGAAATTGTATTCGTGATTTAAATAATCAGTATTAAAATTAGGGCGATTTACATCTGACTACCCTGCTATTTGGGATAATTACAATGTAGTCCATCTGTTTTAAGAAATTACAATATAGTCCCTGATGTTTATGTTCCGTTAGAGATCCCTAGAGACCGTTAGGGTTCCGTTAATATTTTGGTCTGTTCTTCCAAAAATGCCCCCAGGACTGTATTGTAAAATTCGTAAAAGTTAGGGATCGTTTTGTTATGGAAAGAAAACACCAGGGACTTATTTGTAATATTGTAAAATATTTACAATATTTTCCATATTTTCCATATGAGATTAGTTAAGTTTTGGGGCCTTTCTTCGCTTGGGTTTCTCGAAGAGAATGTAATTTTTATTGGTGATTTTGGGTTTTGAGAGCTGATTTTCTGGCCAATTTGTTGTCAAGAGTTTCGATTCAGAGGTTTGAAGCTATAATTAGTTTTAATTTTAGCGAGGACCGCTAGGTTTATTCCAAGAAAATTGATTTTTTAATGGAATTTTTTGAGTTTTCATCTCCCTCTTCTTAGTTCTTATGCTTCAGCTTAGAACAAATTTTTTGGGATTCCTACAAAGACAATGTATATTAATTACATATGAAGGTAGTCTGAATTCATTTTTATTTGGGCCTTCTACTCTATTTGGCCGCTCAATTGCATTCAAGAGTTTTATTTTGCAAATCTATATCGCATTTGAGGCATCAAATCTTTGGGATGTTGCTTTTTGTGTTTTACCTTAATCTCTCATTTTGTTTTTTAATTTGAAAATTAAGAGAACTTTCGATAAATCCCGCCGGATTTGGGTGATGGTGAGCAAAATGATAAATCCCGCCAGCCGCCATTGGGGTTTCAATGGAACAAAGAAATAATAATAAAAAGAAAGATGCTAAGATGCTAAGATAATTAGTTTTTTTAGATTTTTAATTAGATTTTTTCAATTTGGATTTTTAAATTGAATTATGAATTTAATTAATTTAATTTTTTAAATTTGAATAGGAATTTAATTAATTTGAATAGAAATATAAATAGTTAGGGTTTTTTTATTAAATTAAAAATTTTCCTTTTATTAATAAACAATTTGTATTTAATGATTCATTAAAAATATTTAAATAATAATTAGCAATATTATATTTATTAAATTAATAAATAATTTATATTTAAAGATTAATTGTAAATATTATATAATATTACAAATAAGTCCCTGGTGTTTTTTTTCCATAACAAAACGATCCCTAACTTTTACGAATTTTACAATATAGTCCTGGGGGCATTTTTGGAAGAACAGGCCAAAATATTAACGGAACCCTAACGGTCTCCAGGGATCTCTAACGGAACATAAACATCAGGGACTATATTGTAATTTCTTGAAACAGATGGACTACGTTGTAATTACCCCAAATAGCAGGGTAGTCAGATGTAAATCGCCCTTAAAATTAATTTAATAAATATATAGAAATATCAAAGTATATGCATATAATATTAACCTTACTTAATTAGTAAAAATATCAAAATTAATTTCATTCAGTCAAACTTGTCAAATATAATTATTTTCCTTAGTTACTACTTATTTTTATAATAAAATAATATACAAAATAAAAATAAGCCAATCATATTTCTTTTACCTAATTAAAAACTTCAAAAAAACCATAAAATTTCACATCATAAAAAATGTACAATAAAAAGTCAAATATCGTTATCAAATATACTATTGATATATAATAGTATAGATTTCCTAACAAAACAAACTGTTGTGACTTGGGTAAAAGAGATGGGCACGCTTCGTCATGGCACATGGTCACAGCACGAGGTCCGTCAGTCAATATTTTTGGCCAACAAGAAAATCTCGTTAATTATTTTTAAATCACAAAATAAAATAAATAATTTGGATTGAGTAAAATGTGCCCATAATATTTTAGAATGTTACCAATATTAAAATTGTTGATTTACGAGTAGTTAATTCCACAATAACAAGTGCTCCAAAATTAAATACCAATTATGTCATAATTAGATTTATATATCATTTTTTGCAAATTCTCTTACATGTATTTCTCTATGCAAATCTCCGTTACTTATGATAAGTATGAAATCCACGTCTCAACTTTTTTTCTGCCAAATGATTGAAAAGTTGAGAGAAAAGGAGTTAACTCTACTAAATAGAAAAATGTTTAATTCATTAGTGCTCTATTCGGAATCAGGAGGATGTGGTTTAGTGCAAGGAACTCGTTCATTTTTTAACTAAAGGTATAGGATTTAAATTTTGATTTCAGATATGGAGCAGCTTTAAATTTTGTAGCTAACTGTCCTACTCTATGAGGTACCTATAATTCATTTTAGTGCTCTATTTGTAATAAGGAGGATGTGGTTGAGTGCAAGGGACTCATTCATTTTTTACTAAAGGTCTAGGATTCAAATTTTGATTTTAGATGCCGCTTTAAATCTTGTAGCTAAGTGTTCTATCCTATGAGGTGCCTACAATTCAACAACGAATTAATTACAGCTGTCGACGGTGATGCCCTATTATGGACAAAAAATAAATAGTGCTCTATTTGTATTTGCTAATTGAGTACTTTTAGATTTTTATTGAGATAAATCAAAACTATTTCTAATATTTTAATTGAATTATAAAAATATTCTCTTAATTTCTTCAAATATTTCTCAAACTGCTTCTCAAACTGCACAACGAATTAGTAACTATATTATTTTCTGTTTAAGTGATATTGAATTCAATTGAACTCCTGGTTCATAAAAATACTAATTTTTAAATTAAAGTTATTCATAATAATCAAAACATATATTCACCAAGTTAAAATAACTTGCTAAAGTGATGCAAATATACTCAATTTATACAGTTATAATAATATTTTCAATAACATTCAAAATTAATAATAAAATATAAATTAAAGTATTAAAAAAATTGAGTGTAATTACAAAATTATATCAGATTAGTAACCCATAAAGAGGAAAATAAATAAATAAAAAAAAGAATAAAAAATAATCTATCAAAATTAAATTAACTAAAATAAAAGATAAGTTATAAATAAATATTAATTCCTTCTGGCGGAGCATAATTCATGATTTTTATTTTTATTTTTTTTTTGAATAACCAATTTTATGCATATTTTTCAACTTCTATGAATTGGTTTCTTACGTATTTTTCGAGCTTCATATATTATTATTTTATAAATATTTAAAATTTTAAAATCAACATCAATTAAATTAAAAGATATTTAACTTTTTATTCTTTTTATAATTTGGAAAATATTTGAAAATGGTATTATGAAATTTAGGGAATTATCTTGATTTATTTATAAGAATTAGAGATTATTTATTTATAACTATATTTAAATAGATAAAGGGAATTTTAGTCTACTTATATATTTTGGCAGGAAATTGTAGTTAAACAATGATCCAAGTCGTGAATTCAAATTAAACTAAAAATATAAAAGTATATTAAATTTATAGTAAAAACATAGGGTTTTCTTTGAATAGTACCCATAAGTTGAAAAAATTCCCTTTAACTCTTCACTTTCAAAAAAGTTCCCGTTTGCTCCCCAGATGACAGGCCAAATTCCTTTTAATTCCCCATTGTTGTATAAAAACTCAAGAATCGCGTACCCAAATCCCCAAATCATATAACTAAATCCCCAAATGATGTATTTGCCCCAAATACATCATTTGGGGATTTAGTTATATGATTTGGGGATTTGGGTACGCGATTCTTGAGTTTTTATACAACATGTCGAAAAAATGGGGAGTAAAAAGGAAGTTTGATTTTCATGTGGGGAGTTCAGAGGAATATTTTTGAAAGTGGAGAGTAAAGAATAATTTGAGTTTCCATTGGGGAGTTTTTGGGAATTCTCCGTAAAAACATAGGGATTGATATAAATTTTTTCAGTGTTATTTCAACCAAAAAGTCAGCGATGGATTACCTAATCGACAAGTTAGAACGAACATTTGTATGCATGCTTGCTGTTGCTGTTTGGACAACCAACCCGTAAGCCCTAAAAAGCATGAGGCGTGGGGGCATGCTAAGTTCAGTAAGCATGCACGCTCAAAAAGAGAACTGAGCCAAGAACAGATAAACCAAGATATATATATTTTTTAATTTCTTTTTCTTTAATGATTTTTGCAGTATATTTAAGTTATATATATATATATAATTTATAATGAAAAATATACTAAAAATAATATATATTTCATGTTTTTAAATTGGCACATGGTTAAGAGCCCTCTTTTTTTTTTTCCCTCTCGTATGAGAGTTTTCCCTTCTCGTATGAGAGCCACCACCAAACCCTATAAATTACAAGCCATCAAATTTCTCATTGTCAGGATTTTCCTTCAATCCTAGCTATGCCACCTAAGCAATTGTGGGATACTGTCCGTTTTCCAGATGACCTTCTCAATCTAAGTTATAAGGTAAGATATTTTCCTAAATCTGACTTATGGAATGCACCTTTGGGAAGGTCTCCCGTTTTCGCCTGGCGGAGTTCGGCGGAGGTGAGATATATTTTGGTGGCATGGCAACGCGTTGGCGAGTGAGGATAGGTGTGAATACCCATACTTTGCGGAGAATCTCGTTAAACTGGAGGTTTATGAAGTTCATCTAGTTGGTTGTTGTTTTTTGTGGATACTTTGGGGTGGGAAGACTCAAAAGAGTACAAATTTGTGTTTTTCCCCTCATGAGATTGTGGATTATCCGAGGAAATTTTTGGCCGATTTATTTGCTATAGGACAACGTAACTGTTCTTTTAAATCCGGCGAAGAGGCGGATGCGAAACCACGCATGGATCGGATTAAAAATCAATTTGGAATAAACAATCTTCAACTTCAAGAAGTCGAATCCTATTAAATCAAAAAATTATGGCAAGATACTCAGAGGGAGCTTCCTGTCTGATAGTGTTCGTTTTACTTTTAGTAGACGTGGTGCTAATATGGTAGCCCACAAATTTGTTAAAATTGCGGCTTCGACCTGCGTTGATTTTTCTGTTACTAGCAACCGTTGCACGCCGTTCCGGTACGTAAAAATAGTCCCTACGTGCAAAAAATAATTTTAAGTGTAATTTATTTTTGTATGTACCTAACTTAAGTGAGTTAAATATACTTTTGTGCTAGTTCATATATATATAGATGGAATTAAAATTACTAAATAATAAATATGTTCTTTCTTTAAAAAGTGAATTTCTATCTTTAAATATTTAATAATGGATAAATTATAAATAATTTCATGTGTGATGTTTTTCTAAATTTTACATGTTGAATTAAGTGGGTCAAAACCGAAGAATAACATGTGCTAATAAGATAAATAATTCTTGTTTTGTTAATCCTCTACATGCCCTATTCGTACCTAAATTATTTTTTAAAAATTTCTTTACTGCAACATCACATTCGTGGAATAAACATTCAAATTTCTAGAAAAAAAAGAAAAAAGGTTAATAAAAAGATGTTACGTGAAGACTCATATATCAGAAAATTTACAATTCAATGCATAATGTGAATACCCGATTATCTATGATGAGAACATGACACGGGGAAAATGAAACACAGTAGTTAAGCAAAAAGTAGAATTAATAATGATCATTAGCAAAATACTATAGAGGCCAAATCTTTTATTATTAATTCAATTTTTTTTTTT
Source organism: Lantana camara (assembly GCA_037501455.1). Lineage (NCBI taxonomy): Eukaryota > Viridiplantae > Streptophyta > Magnoliopsida > Lamiales > Verbenaceae > Lantana > Lantana camara. Next base: position 20,597,558 of record CM074862.1, read on the forward strand.
TGTCAACTTTGGAGGAATCCATGTGTAACGCCCCAATTTCCGGCTTTCCAGGTACGCACGACATGTGTGAATTTTTCAAGAGCTAGAATTATTTTAATTCTTTTGTTTATTAAATTTCTATAATTCGTGACAAATTTCATAAATTATATTTCAATGTGAATACATGAAATATGTAACAATTTGAGCATTATTGTACAAATTGAATTTAATTGTTACGTGAATTAATTCCCGAACATGCCTCAATTGTTTAGATGTCCTTAATTGATCATTTATTTAATTAGAGGACCAAATTGCATGACTATCCTTGGGACTAAATTGATCATTTTCCAAACCTTGCATCCTTAATTGCATAACTTATGAACTTGGGGGATTTAGTTGCAAATATCATATTTTTCCCAAAATATGTTACGGTATATACATCTCTTCTACATTCTTCATTTTTTCATTCAAGAATCATCCACCATTTTTGCTCCTTCATGGCCGAACCAAACATCAAGGAAGGAAAAGGGAAATTCATGAATTCAAGCTAAATTCTTTGAGGGATTTAGGATCTTGGAGCATCATCTTCATCATCAACTCTCATCTCTTTCTCTCAAAGATAAGATATATGATGTGAATACCCGATTATCTATGATGAGAACATGACACGGGGAAAATGAAACACAGTAGTTAAGCAAAAAGTAAAATTAATAATGATCATTAGCAAAATACTATAGAGGCCAAATCTTTTATTATTAATTCAAAATTTTTTTTTTTGTCAACTTTGGAGGAATCCATGCATTGACTTATCCCAGTGTTTCATTCTATTTCAACATAACAAAGTGTATTTCAATCATATTTTATTCTATATCAACATAACAGAGTATATTTCAACTAGACGGGTAGGAAGTATTTGTACCTAAATTATTTTTTTAAAATTTCGTTACTGCAACATCACATTCGTGGAATAAACATTCAAATTTCTAGGGGAAAAAAAAAAAATTTAATAAAAAGATGTTACGTGAAGACTCATATATCAGAAAATTTATAATTCAATGCATAATGTGAATACCCGATTATCTATGATGAGAACATGACATAGGGGAAAATGAAACACAGTAATTAAGCAAAAAGTAAAATTAATAATGATCATTAGCAAAATACTGTAGAAGCCAAATCTTTTATTATTAATTCAAATTTTTTTGTCAACTTTGGAGAAATCCATGTATTGACTTATCCCAGTATTTCATTCTATTTCAACATAACAAAGTATATTTCAATCATATTTTCATTCTATATCAACATAACAGAGTATATTTCAACCGGGTGGGTACAAAGTATTGCATTGTTATGATAATGACTTTTTTAATTTTTTCCAAGCTTTGGCGGATGATGTCGTCCTATATCCCAATGACCCACCGAAACAAAAAGTGATCAAATTGAGGAAACACAATAGGATTTATCTCGAGCAAATATCCAACACAAAATTAACATGTAGAAGACAATGAAGAACCAAAAAAAAAATAAAAACCCATTGGGAAACCTGTGAAGCAGTGTAGAGAGACATAATGGAGGGGTTGAAGCGCCAAAGCTAAATAAAGTTTATCAGAATTATTGGTTTCTTTCTGTCCATCTATTCCGATGGTTTTTGCGGAATATATTTTTTCTATGAATTTGAATTTGAGAACGGAGAAATTTAATTAGAGGCAAGTTAGAGGCAGTTCTTGAACATGTTACGTGTACAATTGGAGTAGTAAATTTCCCAAAAACCCCTTAAATCATGTATATTTTCCTTTGAAGTATTAGGGCTAAAATAGGTATACCAAAAAAATTGGTGTCCGCAGAGTAAAAAATTGTCGTTTGTGAGAGGAAAACCCTACTCTTTTTGATATAGTATAGATTTCTTCTTGTATTTTTCTTATTGTTCTTCTATGATTTGTAATAATATTCCCTTTGAGGGGTTGGTTTTAAAAAAATTGGCACATGGTTATATACAATAGGCCACATCCGCAAAATTAAAAATATTTTCAAGTTTATAACATATCAGATTTATACATCCGCAAAATAGGTTCCAATAATAGATACATGGACTAATTTGAGTATTTTGTTGATTTTGAGCCAAAATTGAACAAAAATTGCAAAAATTTTAAAAATTTGAAGGCAAATTAAATACCCAAAATTGATGAAGACTAAAGTTGGAAAATGTAAAATTTACAAGACGTATTTTACAATTTTGTCCTATATGTAATAGTGCAGAAAATGAAACAATTCTACAAATACAGAACACATCTAATATTTAATACCATTCAATACAAAACATGATAAGTTAGTCGGATTTCTGATTATTTTTTTAATGGAGTTGTTATAGATTAAATAGTCTGAGCGTTCTTTCTCGAAGGCAAGGTCCCGGGTTCGAATCCCTTGGGCCACTTGGGGTATATGTGTTAAAAAAAAAAAAAAAAAAAAAAAGTGGTTTTCACTGACAATAGGGGTTGGTCAAGTGGTTTGAGGGTTCTTTCTCGAAGGTAAGGTCCCGGGTTCGGATCTCTTTAGCCACTTAGGGTGTGTGTGTTAAATAAAAAAAAAGTGGTCTGAGGGTTCTTTAGGTCCCGGATTCGAATCTTTTTCGCCAAATAAAAAAAAAAAAAAAAAAAGTGTGGTTTTCACTGGTCAAGAAAGGAGAGCTTGAGAGTAATCTTCCAACAATTACACATATCCTTGGTTACCACTTACCAGTGAACACTTTCACAATTTTCTTTTGGCCAAATTTCATCTATATATACCGGACACAGAGCTCCTCATTAGACCCTACCACAAGCACAGCAGACACACCTGATATACTCTTTCAAGTCTTCATAATTCACACACACACACACAAAATGTCTTCATTCACAGCTTCGAATGAATTGGAGACTGCCATTAAGGCCTTAGCAGATTCTCCTAATCCAAATGCTGTCCCTAGTAAATTCAACTTCACCAATGATCCAACTGCTTTAACCTCTGATTCACTTCCTATCATTGATTTTTCTGCGCTTAATACTGCCGATCCGAAACAACAGTCAGAAGCCGTCCGCTGTCTGGGCAGAGCTTGTCAAGAATGGGGCTTCTTCATAGTAAGATCATCCCTCCATTCATTAACTAATTCTTTTCAATAATTAAATGATCTGTAGTCATATTTGACATTGAGTACACTTGCAGCTTGTGAATCATGGGGTGCCTGAGAAGTTGATGGATGCATTGTTTACTGCAACCAAGGAGTTTTTTAGTTTGCCGAATGAAGAGAAGAAGCAATACGAAGCAAAGAGTGCATCAGATCCCATAAAGTGCGGCAATTTTAATGTCTCCACCATTTCAAACCAAACGTTCACACTATGGAGGGATTACCTTAAGGTTTATGTGCACCCCGAATTTCACTGCCCCGACAAGCCCAAAGTTTTAAGGTATACATATATTGATTTTATTTTACTATGAACCTAATGATCATGAAAGTGGACTCAGTTTATCTGTTAAATTTGTAGAGAGCTTTTGCTGGATTACACGGAAAGAAGTCGAAAGTTGGCTAAGGAGTTACTGAAAGCTGTATCAGATGATTTAGAATTGGAATACAAGTATGTTGATGAAGTTCTGGAGATGGATGCAAGTTTCCAAATGTTTGCTACGAATTTCTATCCCCCATGTCCTGAGCCAGATAAAGCAATTGGCATTCCAGCTCACACAGATCCAGGACTTTTCACATTTCTCATACATAACGGAGTTGCTGGATTACAAATACAGCACAATGGCAACTGGTTCAATGCCGATTCTCCACAAAATTCTATTTTAGTTAACTGCGCCGATCAACTTCAGGTAGTTCCTGGATCAACGTAATCTTGATTCAATCAACGAAAAAGGTATTGATTAATATAATCTTCTGCAGATATTCACGAATGGGAGGTGCAGGAGCGTTAAGCACAGAGCCATCGTTAATAATGAAAAAGAAAGGATTTCCATTGTTGTTGCCAATGGTCCGTCAGGGGAGGCTGTCGTCGGTCCGGCTGCGCCGCTGGCGGAGAAAGATGGCGGTGCATTCTATCATTCAATGAAGTATGTAGAATACGTGGAATCGCAGCTCACAAAGTCTCGGGTCGATGGCAAACCCATCTTAGAACAACAGATGATACAGGGCCACTAAATTGCCATGTAAACTAATTTCATGTTATTTTTTCAAAGTTCTTGATGAAGATTGATTGGCTTGGATTTCTGTACCTTTTGTTGTATTTTGCAATAAACGAGGGTTCTCCTTAAATTCCCTATGGTTTTGATGATCGATATCTAAAAAAATTATTTCAACTTTATACAAAGTCAATTAGATCACTAAAATAAATTTACATCATTGTTGCATTTTAATTGGTCCAACGACAAGTTATGTCCCAACTATGGATTCCCAAAATGAATTTGGGTAGAGTGTTGTTAGAAATAGACCCTTAGTTTGAATTGTTGTTTTTGAACTTATTTTTTGTGTTTTTCCAATGATTATTTTGGCACAACAAATTCGATGGATGGATTTGAACCTCTTATATTTAGTTAATAAATAATGAATCTTTTCTATTTAATCACATTTAGTTGATTTTCGTATATTGATCCACTTAGAACTAAGAGTTTGTGAATAATCTGTATTCATTGATTTCTGAATAATTACAATTACAATAGGGTTTTCACTAAATAGATGTACAAGGCTACAAATAAGGAAACGATATGTACAAGGAAAGAATCCCACTAAATCAGGGATAAAATAAAAAACCAACAAATTAGCCGTGATCTTTAACACTCCCCCTCAAGTTGATTGTGGGGTCACACACATTTAATTTGCCCAAAACACTCAAGAAGGCTTTCTCAGTTACGGCCTTAGTGAGAATGTCCGCCAATTGATCTTCTGATCGCACAAACGGAAACGTCACAATCCCACTCTCAAACTTTTCCTTGATAAAGTGTCGGTCCACCTCAATATGCTTTGTTCGGTCATGCTGAACTGGGTTTTCTAATATGCTTATCGCTGCTTTATTATCACACCACAGCTTGCACCTTTCTTTTACTGGGAACCCAAGTTCCTCAAGCAGCTTTCGCAGCCAAAGGACTTCTGCCAATCCTCGTGCAATCCCCCTGAATTCTGCTTCTGCACTAGAAAGAGCAACCACCTTCTGTTTCTTGCTCTTCCAAGTGATGAGGTTTCCTCCAACCATAGTAAAATACCCCGAAGTTGAGCGTCGGTCATCTTGGTTTCCAGCCCAGTCTGCATCTGTATAAGCCTCAATACAAAGATTTCCATGCTTTTGGAACAAAACTCCTCTTCCAGGGCATCCTTTGAGATATCTGACAACTCTGAGTGCAGCTTCCATATGTTCATGCTGCGGTCGGTGCATAAACTGACTCAACACACCTACTGCATATGCTATATCAGGTCTAATATGGGACAAGTAGATCAACTTTCCAATAAGATGCTGATATCTACTTCGATCCACCATTTCTGCTTCAACTGTGAGTTTCAAACCGTGATTAACTACCATAGGTGTCCCTACTGGTTTGCTCTCAAGTAGCCCTGTCTCTGCCAACAAATCCAGTACATACTTTCGCTGGGAGATAAAAATTCCTTACTTTGATCTCAACACTTCAATCCCCAAGAAATATTTCAACTCCCCTAAATCCTTCATTTCAAACTCTTGAAAAAGGTTCTTCCTTAACTGCTTGATTTCCTCGAGATCATCTCCAATGATAATCTTGTCGTCCACGTAGATGATGAGACATGTTACCAGCTCACCCTTTCTCTTGAAAAACAGGGTATGGTCTGAATTATTCTGTCTAAACCCATAATTCCTCATAGCAGCAGTAAACTTGTCAAACGAAGCTCTGGGAGACTGTTTTAGCCCATAGAGAGCTCGTTTTAACCTGCAGACTTCTCCTTCGCGAAACTGTTCAAAAAAACCTGGTGGAGGCTCCATATACACTTCCTTCTCCAACTTCCCATGAAGGAAAGCATTCTTCACATCGAACTGGTGCAACGACCACTCCTGGTTGGCGGCTATAGAGAAGAGAACTCTGATAGTATCAATCTTAGCTACGGGAGAGAAAGTTTCTGAGTAAATCACCCCGTACGTCTGCGTGTACCCTTTAGCCACTAGTCTTGCCTTGTACCTCTCAATGGATCTATCTGAACGGTGCTTGATGGTAAAGACCCATCTGCACCCTACTGGCCTCTTCTCAGACGACAACATGCACTTTTCCCAAGTTAAGTTCTTTTCTAGGGCTGCCATTTCTATCTCCATGGCTCTCCTCGACTTATCCTTTTTCTGGGCTTCCTCAACTGTTCTAGGAAGTACATCAGCATAGACAGCTGCTGCATAAGCTCTCGCAGCAACTTTCAGCTTTCCTTGAGCCAACTCTGCAACTGGATATCGAGACCCTCTGGGCTCATACTTGAGCTCGTATCTCTTTGGAGGCACTCCCCGAGTGCTCCGGGGTGGAAGAACATACCGTTCAATCCCCCCAGATTCCCCCTGTTCCTGTAACTCCTGTTCCTGTACTTCCTCACTCGGTATATCATTAGTAGCACTGACAGTATTATCATGATCAACAAAGGAATTCTCAAGGGTTACCTCAGGGATATCCAGCGGGTCAAATCCTGGGGTTGGTTCTGTGGTGGAAGACTGGACCATGGGAGATGTTGACTCGGTGGTTCCGCCTACTGGCTCTTTTGGGTCCGGATCTGGCAAAGTGGAATGAGATACCCAACTCAGTGGGTCTACAGAGTGCTCCCCCTGACCACTGAGTTGGGAAGCAAAGAAGAATTCTAACTCAAGGAAGTTATAATTCATGGTGGTGTACATACGCCTAGTGGAGGGATGGTAACAACGATACCCTTCTGATGGACCCCATACCCGACAAAGACACACTTAACGGAACAAGGATCTAATTTGGTGCACTCGTGTTTGGGAATGTGAATGAATACTGAGCACCCAAAAACACGCGGCTGGAGGGTCAAGGTAGTAGGGACTCGAACATGTTGGGAAAGTTCAGAAAGAGGTGTTCGAAGATTAAGCACTTTAGTGGGTAATCTATTCAGAAGATATACAGAGGTGGCTACAGCTTCGGGCCAATAAGACTTAGGGACACGAGAATCGAACATAAGTGCCCTAGTGATCTCAAGAATAATCCGGTTTTTGCGTTCAGCAACCCCATTCTGTTCAGGAGTATGGGCACAAGTAGTTTGATGAACAAGACCATTGGCTGTAGTGAACTGTTAGAAGGTGTGATTAATATATTCCCCCGCATTATCTGATCGAAGCACTTGAATTTTAGTGTTAAACTGGGTTTGGACCATATTATAGAACTCTATGAACTTAGACACCACATCTGATTTTTGTTTCAAAAAATACACCCAAGTCATGCTTGAGCAATCATCAATAAAGAGAACAAAGAAACGAAAACCAGAACGTGAACCCATATAGGGAGCAGGGCCCCAAACATCGGAATGTACTAGAGAAAAAACTTTATTCATACGAGTTCCAGAATACGGGTACGACTATCGATGACTTTTAGCCAAAATACAAGTTTCGCAAGATAACTGACTACTAGAAGAAAAAATAGTTGGGAAAAGTAAATGGAGATATCTAACTGACGGATGACCTAACCGACGATGCCAAAGCCACTTTTGCTTCTCAACGGTCCCGTGAGCCAGCGCTGCAGTCCCGTTTTGAATCACATCATCCACATAGTAAAGCCCACCGCGTTCAGTGCCACACCCAATCACTTTTCCCGACTGAATATCCTGCAGGAGACAAAAACCGAGTAAGTCACCACAGCACAATTTAGCTCTCGGGTAACATGACTAATAGATAAAAGCTTGTAGGATAAATTAGGAACATAGAGACAATTGTTCAAAGTTAAGGACGGAGAGATATTAATCATTCCGGTGCCCTGGACCGGTAAAAGTTCCCCGTTAGCTGTCTGAATGCCCGATTTTTTCGACTTTGACATGTTGACTAAATCATTTTGGTCATAAGTCATGGTATCCGTTGCCTCACAATCAAGGATCCACTCCACTGGTTTGGGCCCTTGGGTTAAATAAGCCATTCCACATTTTGGGGGACTATTGGGAGCTGTTCCCAAACTTTGAGGGCCAATCTGCAAGGAATCAGAAACTGGGGGGCCAAACTGCAAAGGGGTATAATTTTGGGGGCATAAATTAAAATCATGACTCAAATAGGGTTGGGGTTGAGATTTCCCAACCCTAATACCATCGCCGCCCAAGAGCCGTGGCGATGCTGCTTCGCCACCCATGCCGGCGGACCTGTTCTGACAGTTGGTAGCCTGATTCCTGAGTTCCCTGCGACGAAGGCGAAGCCCTGCTCTTCGCTGGTTTCTTCTTCCTCCGCGACGGCGGCGATGGCGGCGCTTCCCGAGTTGCCCCCGCCGTCGCGCCGCTGCTTACGGTCATTTTCTTCCTGCCTTTGGCTCTTCCACCCTGCTGGAAATCCGATCAGTTCAAAGCACTGATCCTTCGTGTGATTCCTCCTCCCACACTGAGAACAAGTAATCTGAGGTTTGTTGCTGTCGCGCGATGAAGAGTCCGGCGCCGGTAATCTCCGATCTGAGCGCGATTTGGTAGCACTCCCGCGTCCAGAGTTGCTTAAATTCCGACTGATGAGGCCGGTGCCGATGCCTGAGGCCTCGGCCGATGGTGTTCTATCTGGCCCCATAACCATCCGGCGGTCCCTTTCTTTCTGAATCAGTCCATACGAACTTTCAACCGTCAGAAGAGGCGTGGTTCGAAGGATGTCCCGTCTGTCTGAGTCGAATTCCTCCGATATGCCTTGGAGAAACTGGTATAGTTTGTTCTCTTCTCGGAGGCGGTTGAATATTCCGATATCCTCAGGATTCGTCATGGGATTGGGTTGACGAATCTCAATCTCCCTCCAAAGTTTCTGTAAATTGCTGTAGAAGACCTCCAGACTCTCGTTCCCTTGCTTCATACTATTAGCCTTCACGGTGAGGTCGAAAAATTGGATTCCATCCACTTGTTGGCTGTAAGTGGGTTGGAGTCCGTCCCATAAATCCTTTGCCGTAGGATACTCGGCGAAGTTGCTGACCATATCTGATTCCATGTTCTCGAGTAACTATGAACAGACAATCAGATCTGATTGTTCCCATCATGGGTATTCCGGGTCTGTTTTGGTGGACGGTGTTGGGATTCCAGTGATGTGGTGGAGTTTCCCTCGTCCGCCAATAGCGATTCGCATGAGTCGAGACCATAGGGCGTAGTTATGTTGGTTTAACTTTGCCGCTATTGAAAGTGATGTTGAGGACTTAAATTGGTTCTGTTTTTGCAGGATTATGGCAATCTGGTCTGCCAAATTCCCGCTGTCGAAGGAGGTGTTGGATCCTTCAAGCTTCTCCTGTTTCTCAGTCATGGTGGCAGATGATGAGCGCGGTAAGAACGTCGAATCTATAGACGATAAACCTGCTCTGATGCCAAGTTAGAACTAAGAGTTTTTGAATAATCTGTATTCATTGATTTCTGAATAATTACAATTACAACAGGGTTTTCACTAAGTAGATGTACAAGGCTACAAATAAGGAAACGATATGTACAAGGAAAGAATCCCACTAAATCAGGGATAAAATAAAAAACCAACAAATTAGCCGTGATCTTTAACAGATCCTGGACTACTTTTGTTTCTTTTGGAATATATATAAATTTAAGACCGATTGAAATATGAACATTGTCCGAGTGTTTTGGTATCTTTTGGATGAATAGTTGAATTAAAATATGAAGTTAATTGACTATTTTACATATTGAAAGAATAAATAAATATTACGTATTAGTTCTTTAATAAAAAAAATATATAATACCTAATACCTATGATCCCATTACTGTGTAATAAATTATGAAATGTAACATGGGGAAAATATGGCATTTAGGACAAGGGATAAAAATATAATTATTTCCTATCTAAAATTAATTCTGCAAGCCCTCGCGACATGGGTTCCATGACAATATACAAAATGAATGAGAGTCTATATGTACATGCAAGTCATCTGTTAATTTTAATTTTTCAAAAAATAAGATATAAATAACCCAATAAATAAATTAAAATTAAATTTGAAGAATATAATATAGTCAAAGGAAAAAAGAGAACATAAAAATTTCCATGATAATATAAAAAATGAATGAGGGTGTATATCTATACTATATATTAATCGTGAGACCCAAGTTGTAACCGCTTTGGTCTCTTGGTGTCCTTTTTTTCTTTTCTTTTTCTTTTTATTTATTTATCTTTTATCCAACTTTATATCTTTCACGTGCTGTTAATTTCTCTTTTCTATTTCATCACTTCTCTTCTTAGTTTCTCTTTTCTTTCTTATCGGTTGTATTTTTTTTTAATTATAATTTTTATCATTTTACTTATAATTTAAATTTTTATAATTATTAATATGACAATATCTTATCTTACTTATTTATTTATTTATCATAAATTAATGATTATATTAAAAAATTATAGTGTATATATTTAATAAAAAATTTTAAATTTTAATATATTTATATAATAATTATTTTTTATTTACACATGTATAGAATGTGCAAAATTGCTAGTGTGAATGAAACTCAATATAGGAGTCATCTATTATTTTTAAATTTTAACCTACGAAATAAACTAAAACTAAATTTGAAGAATATAATATATTTAAAGGAAAAAAGAGAAAATAAAAATTATCAAATAGTATATTGATAGAACTATAAAAGTAAAGAAACAATATTGAAAAATAATTGTATTATTTGAGAATTATAATAAATAAAATGAAATACGAAACATGGATAATAAAAGCTTAATAATCATCCTTTCTGATTTGAAAATACGAGATTAATATTTAACTATTTAAATTAACAAAATCCCATAATGATCAAGAAATTACAAAAGTAAAATATAGAAAACGAAAAAATAAATCAAACGAACGGATAATTTATTTTTTTTAAAATACACACCCCGGCCTGTTTTAACCCGAGAAAAAAAAAGATAAAGAACTTGTGACAACAAAAGATAATAACATTAAGATTATTAAAGAAAATCTTCTGAGACATATTAGTAAAAAATTATTTTTTCAGCATAAACGTGAATACGAGAAATTGATAGAAGAATTAAATAAAAAAAAAAAAAAAATCGTATCTCCTTGATCCTACGTATGCTGGGAATATGATATCCACAATCTCTCTTTTACTTCTAAGGCGAGCCAATTTCAGAAATAATATTTATTTCAAAAAACTTTTATAAAGTAATACTACTTTTCTATACTTTAAGAAAGTAGTATAAATTGCCATAACCAATGGCAACTTTGAATAGTAAAATTGCCATTCCCTATGGCGACTTTCAAAAATCGATAGACTTTGAGTTTTTCTAGATTGATAAATTACAACAGTTGGTACAATAGTTTCTAGAAATTATATTTCTAACCCAAAACAAAATTTTTAAAAAGGTCTATATATTTTTAAAAATATCAAATAAACCTCCAAAAATTTTTGCTATAAACAAAATATATTTAAAATAAATTGTAATGGACAAAACATTAATTCACCCCCTTTCAAGATGGTATCAGAGCCTAGAAGACGATGTCTTTTGGGATAAAAAATATAAAAACTTAATAAAAATAATTCTAACGACTATGTATAAATTATTTAAAATTGGAATTATAATATGGTTCCAAATTCTAGATGAAGATAAAAGATTAGATGATTTAGAAAATGAATTAAATTATCTAGATATGGATGGATATTATACAGATGTATCCTATGATGATACAGATTGGCAATATCCTTCTCCTTAATATGAGAATTTTAAATAAACGCGAGTTAGCAAATTTATATAATTTTTATGACGATATGCTAAAATATTTTCTAAAAATGAATAAATTAAATCTTTCCAATTACTATAAAAAGAAGATAAGGAAGTTTAGAATAAAAAGAAATTATTATTCAAATCTCCTTTCTATATGAATAGATATTGGAAAGATTGGATTAACAATATAAATAAAATTTTGGAAATAGATACTAAAATAGATAAAATAAGAGATGAAATAAAAATTTCAGTGGATAAAGAACTTTGTAATAAAAATAAAAATGAAATAAAGAAGTTAAAAAATCTATTAAAAAAGGAAAAGAATAAGGCATTATTAAATAGAATAAAAGCTGGAAAAATATGGAAACGATAGATATAAACCTTCAATCTATAATAGAATCTGTTAATAGAATCAAAGAAGAAATGTTAAATCTTCAAGATTCTATAAGAGAACTAAAGAATGAAGTTCAACTAAATAGAGTTAGTGTAAAGCAGTTAGAAATAACTATTAAAGAAAGAGAAAAAAGATCTAAAGCTGAAAAATTAAAAGATATAGAAAAGGAAATAAAAACTCCTTTTAAAGTAATAAACTTAGAAAAAGCTAAACCATATGAAAAAGGCTCTTTTGATGATTATATGCTAAATACCATAGTGCCAAAAATGCTAAAAGAACAAGAAGAGAGTTCTAAAAAAGATTTAGAAAAACTTAAGGCTAAAGGAACTATTATAGAAAATGAAAATAAACAAGAAGAAAATCAAAATCAAACACAAACATGAATGAAATAAATGATTTAATAGAAGACTTTGAAAAAATAAATTTGGATGATATAGTAGAGTATGAAATAAGAATGAATAACGCCGGTTCTTCGGGAACTAAAAGAGAAGATGGATCAACATTAGAAGATCCAGATGAATCTATGGGATCCAACGAACCAAAAAGTTATCCAACATATTTTAATACAAAGAAAAATAAGAATCAAGATAAAAGAAATAAAGGATATAATGCTAGATATCAACTAAATGATGATTATTCAGAACCTATAAATGTAAATGGAAGCAAATTAAATTTGAATAATAAGAGAGATAAAAGAAAAGCTCTAGCTAAATGGATAAATGATATGATTGCATATTTCCTAAATCAGGATGAAATATATGCTACAGCAACTAGAAGAACAGAATATATAATATCTACTTTTGATGGAATTATAAACAGTTGGTGGAAAGGAATTTCTTCTGACGTACAAGGAATAATGAGAACCGAAACCGAAACAGGTTTTGATCAAGATATTAGAACTGGAGTAGAGCAAATGGCCTACTATATAGCTGATGAATTTTTAGGAGAACCTTGGATAAATAATGCTGAAAAAGAATATTTAAAAGAAAAAGAAGAAGCTAGAAATGATCTAATAAATCTTTCAATATGCTCTATGAAATTCCTAAGAAATTATATAGAAGAATTTTGTGACTACTATTATAGACAATATTGGAGTGGAGAGTCACAAGACATATATCTTAAAATGTTCTATTCGAAACTCCCAAATCCATGGAATATACATATGAATAAAGTTTGGGAAAAAGAAAAGGAAAATGTAAGTAATAATTTAGGTGGAAAAATAAGAGTTTTAATAGACGAATTAAAAAGACTATGCTATGAACAAGATTTATACAAAAAATCTAGAAAAATATCTGGACTTTATTGTTCAAAATTAGAGATGCCTACCCAATGGGGTTGTATAGATAAAAATAGAAATAAACCTTATAGAAAGAGAAAATTCAAAAGAAACAAATACAAAAAATATAAGAAGTTTGATAGAAAAAATATAAAACCAAAAAGAAGGTTTTTTAAAAGAAGGGAAAAGATTAATAAAAAATCTACAAAATGCAGATGCTGGAATTGTGGCGAAGAAGGTCATAAATCACCAGAATGCCCTAAACCTAAAAAGGTAAGAACAATAGAAGCTGAATTTATAGAAATTATAGACGAACTTGAAGAAGTTTCAGACATAGAAAACCATATAGGAAAAGAAATATATGTTGAAATAAGTGAAGAAAGTTCTTCAGAAAATTCTGAGTTTGAATCTGAATCTGATTAAATGGATTCTGAAATACAGAATTATAAGGAAGAAGAAATAATAGAAGATGAGAGTACAGCAGGATATGCTAAACGAATAACTTTTAGTCAAGAAACACTTGACAAAATAAAGAACTTAAAGTTAAGTGCAGCAAATCCAACAAATAATATATTCTCTGGATTAGCAAATCTAGTAAAGAGAAATAAGATAAATATCTATGACTATCATGAGGTAGAAAAGGCTATAAGTATAGAAAATACCTCTGGAAATGTCAAGATAAGTCTTATAACAAGAGGAATAGCTAATAATGCTATAAATAAAGTGAAAAAATCTCTTAAACCAAAAATACAATATATATATTTGGGGAGAGTACAATTTCTAGTTAAATCTCTATTCAGAGAATGCATCGATAGTCCATTAGTGCTATCTTTACATGACCAAAGATTTAGAGATGCTAAAACTAGTCATTTGGGAACAATAGAGGGAAACTTGTTTTATAAACAATTTCTTTTTGATGTTTTTCCAAAATATAGTATCAATTTGCAAGATGAAAATATAGATGAAGTCTTAAACTTACACTATAAGTTTCTAAAAGATATAGGTTTAAAGGATGGTAGCAAGGCTTTCACTATTTACTATAGAGCACTCTATGTGTTAAGCAATAGCAATTATGGTAAAACTTATCAAGATGAACCATACTTAAAAATAGATGAAGAATGTAAAGACATAGCTACAGCAAAACTGCCGCTTTTGGAAGAAATAAAAGAAATAGAACCATATCAAATAGAAATTAATAATAAATCAGAAATGGAAAGAAGATTATTACCTTCTAGTCTAAGTTTTCAAGGAAACAGACTATTAGGAGGTAGTTCTAAATATTCTCTTACGGGAGAAAGTTCTGGTATAAAAGTTGAAAGAAAGTTAACTGTTAATAAATCTCTTAGATATATAAATTCAATGATTATAGAAGGAGAATATTTTAATGGAACTGATAGAATATTTGGACCTAAAATATTGATAGACACAGGAGCTAGTGTTAATCGCTTTGCTCAAGTAAAAAATAAAGGACTAATAGGGATGATTACTAGCCTACCAATCCAATATACAACCTTAGATGGATTTAAGGCAACGTGTAATCAAGAGTTATATGTCCCAATTACTCTACAAGGAATAAAATTGAAAGTTAAATGTTGTATAGATACATACATGAATGGAGAGTTCTTTGATATAATTCTAGGAAATGAATTTCTCAATAATTGTGACTATTACAAGATAGAAAAGAATGGAGTTACACTCCAAATACAAGAAAATGAAATATTTTGTTCAAAATATGAAAGGAATTAATTTTCCTTTAAGTGTTTTTATACAATTAACACTTTTAAAAGGAAATATAACAACTTGTGCTTTGATAGATACGGGATCAGAAATAACAATATTTAAAACATTCTTAATTAAAGAATGGGAAAATCTTTGAATAGTACCAAAAAGTTGAAAAAATTCCTTTTAGGTCCCCAGTTTTGAAAAAGTTCTCATTCAATCCCCAATTGAAAAACAAAATTCCTTTTAGGTCCCCACAAATAGTACATGTTCGTACATTGTCTTTAGGAATTGCGTACATTTTTTAGGGAATTGCGTATAAAAATCCCGGAATCTCGTATATACGAGATTCCGGGGTTTTTATACGCAATTCCCTAAAAATTGTACGCAATTCCTGAATTATTATACAATCTTGGGGAGTGAAAAGAAATTTTGTTTTTCAATTGGGGAGTGAACAGGAACTTTTTCAAAACTGGGGAGTGAAAAGGAAATTCAGTTTACACTTGGGGATTTTTGAGGAATTGTCCGTTAAAGAATGGAAAACAGATAGCAATATAAGAATTAAAGGAATAACAGGACAATCTCAAGCTATTAATAAAGTAGCTAAAGATGTAGAAATAATACTTGGGAGTAAGATAATTCTTATTAAACAAGTATATGAATACAATTCTTTAGAAGCTGATATATTATTAGGAAATGATTTCCTTGAACAATTTCAATTCTATACACAAAACGTATACATGGTAACATTAAAAACATCTTGTGGGCATCTTCTTAAAATACCGAGAGTAAATAAACCATTCAGAGTTCAGCCAGCTGAGCGTGGTGGACGACAAGTATTTGAGAAAGTTCCAATACAGATAAATACCATTTCTATAAAAAGGATAAACTTAGATGTTATTAAAAAGAAAATAGAAGAAAACTATAACAATAATCCATTAGCTTTTTGGAAAGAAAGTCATCCCAAAGCTAAAATAGAATTAACTGAAAATGTAATTATAAAAGAAAAACCTATGTTATACACTATTGAAGAAAGACAAGAATTTAAAAAACAAATAGAAGAATTAATGAATAAAAAACTCATTCGAAAAAGCTTCAGTTCTTTCTCTAGTCCTGCTTTTATGGTTATGAATGAAGCAGAAAAGAAAAGGAATAAAGCTAGAATGGTGATAAATTTTAAAAGGTTAAATTATTTTACTAAAACTGATAGTTATCCTTTACCAAATAAAGATGTTATTATAAACCTGGTCAAAAACAAGTCTTTCTATTCTAAATTTGATTGTACTTCAGGATTTTGGCAAATAAAAATGGAAGAAGATAGTATTCAATACACTGCATTCAGTGCTCCTCAAGGACATTACGAATGGCTTGTAATGCCTTTTGGGCTAAAAAATGCACCATCAATATACCAAAGAAAAATGGATAATATCTTTTCAAATTACCATAAATTTATGATAGTATATATAGATGATATCTTAATCTCTTCAGATACAGAAGAAGATCATAGAAAACATCTTTTACTATTTGCAAAAATTTGTAAAGAAAATGGAATTGCTCTCTCTGAGAGAAAAGCCATAATAGAGAAAAAAGAAATAGAATTTTTAGGGTTAAAATTGAGTGCTGCAGGAATAAAATTGCAACCTCATATTTCTCGAAAGATTTTAGAATTTCCAGATAAACTAGATAATAGAAATCAAATAGAAAGATTTCTTGGATGCTTAAACTATGCTGAAGGATTTATTCCAGAATTAGCAAAAAAAAAGCACGAAATACAAAAATTGCTTAGGAAAAATAATACAAAAGGTTGGAATGATAAACATACAGATATAGTGGTTAGTCTTAAGAAGGAATGCAAAACATTACCAGAATTAAGATTACCAGAAGATAAAGACAATCTTATTGTTCAAACTGATGCTTCAGACCTATATTGGTCTGCAATATTGAAAACAGATCTAAATGAAATATGTAGATATACCAGTGGAACTTTTAGTCAAACGGAAGTAAACTATACAACACATGAGAAAGAACTACTTGGTATAATAAGAGGAATAGAAAAGTTTTCGCTTTTTCTTTTACAAAAACCTTTTGAAGTTCATACAGATAATACACAAATTCAGAGTTTAATACAAAATAAACTTCCAAATAAACCTCAATATAGGAGACTACATCGTTGGCAAGTTTTCTTGTCACACTATAATTTTAAGATAAAACATATTAGAGGAATGGATAATTTCTTAGCAGATTTCCTTTCTCGAAATGTTGAATTCGGACTTGATTAAAGGCGAGTATATGCGTTTACATATACCTAGTCCATCTCAAACGGTAGATGGTAAAGACATTATCAAATCCGTTAATGGGTGATGATTTCCCAAAAATCATATTGAAATGAGTATATGCGTATACATATACCTAGTCCATCTCAAACGGTAGATGGTAAAGACGATAACAAATCCGTTGAAGGGTGGTGATTTCCCAAAAATCACTTCAAGGCTAATAAAGTTTTAATTCATTTTCATTTTGCAGGATGAAGGACATACAGGAAATAGCCGAAATAAAGACAGAGGTTGATACTTTAAGAGTAATCTCTCTTGATATAAATGAAGCACTAAATATCTTTGAAGACTCCATACAAGACAGTCTCAAAGTTTTATCTGATCTTGTCATAGAAAATGCTAACAGAATGGATAATTTATATAAAAGAATTGAAAAATTAGAGAATGATAAAGAAAAGGTAGAGTGTTCAGGCAGCAAAAAACTAGAAATGCCTATGAAAATAGAGGAAGAAAATAAGAAAAAAGAAATAAAAGTCGAGGAAGAGAAAAAGACATCCTCTATAAGAACAATAAAAATAGAACCCCTTCAAAAATCAGGTTCTTTCAAAACTGTTCAAATAAAGGGTGAATATATACCAAAACACTCCTATGATAAAGAATACAAGCGAATGTTTGATCTGGCATATAATTATCCAGATTGTGATGAAATCTTTTACTCAAGTGGAAACACAATATACCCAAGATTGACAGCAATAGATGGGGCTGATCCTAACCAAGTTCTAAAACTTGCTGAATTTGGTTTTCTCGATTTGATATACCTTAGCAAAGATCAAAAAGAAATAAGTGGATTTGAGGATACATTCAAGTCCAAAGTTTCTCAATTTGCTAAAGGAAGACAATGCGTCTTGAAATTTTACACCATATCTCCAGAATTGGATGGAAATAGATGGTATGAATCACTTCATATTGTCTCAATAAATCCGTTATACAGCAACGTCAGCTTGGAAGTTGGAAGAAAAGGCTTCAAGACTGCAATATACTCCCCTGAATGGGTTATTACTAGAAGAGCTCTTGGGATAAAAGCCATACAAAGTATCTCAGAGAACCTTCTAAATAAAGGTTTCCAAACCATCTTTGCCGCTGGTAACTGGTTACTTGTTACTAAAGGCTCTCCAAATGATCCAAAATCTGGATTACTAGAGGAATACTATAGGTGCCTTGTTACCCATAGAACTATTTGCTCCACTGCTACAAGACAGGAGGCGTGCAAATTGATTGGGTGCCATACAGACATCAGAATGTGACTGCATAAAGAAAAGTCCAATAAAGAGACGTAAGCAATGACGTCTGCAACCACTATAAAACTGTCGGCAAGATCTCAGCCATTGAAGAAAAAGATAGATCGAGTGGCTACAAATACAAGTCAAGATTTCCTTATCTGAAGAAATCTTATCTTTTTACTCGTTTTGAGTTGTATAAATAAGGGTGGTCTGTAATACAGAAGGGAATCGAAAAATCAATAGTCAAGAGTAAAAAAGAGTGTTTGAAAATAGTTCAGAGTTGAAATTTGAGTGCTTTCTTTGTAATGGAAAAATAAACCCTTGAAGGGGAAATAAAATCTTTTCTTTCATAAATCACGAATCTTATTTTGTTTTGAGCTTATTACCTCTTTTTACTCCTCTTATCTTTCCGAAAAGTGATTATCTGGTTCCAATAAGCCGTAGTGATTTTTCCGTTAGAGATCGAAGCTTGTTTTCCGATTGAAGTCATATAGGCAGGAGGCCGTCAGGACTGTTGGAAGGTTAAGCTGATCGAGGAAGGAAAAGACGAGTCTTAGAAGAATCCGATAGATCTTTATAGAAGACGAAGGAGATAAAGATAGGTAATAAACTTTACTCAAAATATTTTGTGAATTATGATTTTAGAATGGATTTTAGAGTACTCTTATTAAAATCAATTATTGATGAATTTTGCTATTAAAATTTGGTTATCATAACTGGTTCCTACTTACAAAACATATATAAAAACATGGATGATAATGATGATTACAGTAGGGATCTACTTAATGCTTGCAATTTTTGTAAATGTTTTGATAAAGATACATCTAATAGACACTTTAGATATTTTGTAAAGAAATTCCTAAATGATAGAATGAGAAGATTAGTAAATGAACATGCTGATAAACATAAATCAAAAGAAATAGATTGTGATGAAGAATGCAGAAAAACAAATAAAAAATTAAATTTTATAAATAAAGTTATAATTGCTATAGAACAAGTTTATGAGCAAGAAGGATCATCATATTCATAAAAAATGATTTCCAGAAAGATAAAAGCAGATATAAAATGGTTAGGAATAAAACTAAGATCTTTTACAACAAGATTTAAAAATTTTAATTTTATGATGAAAATTTATAGGATACTTGAAAAAGATAATCGTTTATCAGAAGATGCAAAAGAAGAATATAAACAAATTAAAACAATAAACAAAAGGTTGGTAGAAAAAATATATCAAAGAGAAATAAATGGTTAAAAATGGATCTATATGAAAGACAAATGAATAGACATCAGAGAATAAAAACAAAAGAAGCTATAAAATATAACAAAGAAAAATCCAAAAATATTAATCAATTTCAAAAGAATATATATGAAAATATATTAGAAAATTTGAGAGAAAAACAAAAATATCTTATAAATGATATAAAAATTTCTAAAGACATGTTATTACGATTGGAAGAAGGTACTAATATGTTAAAAAGACAAAATAAAGAAATAAAATGGTCGATGAAAAATATACCGCGATATAATTTAATTGTTAAACAAATATTAGAGGATAATAATGAAATGATAGAATGGTACAAAAATAAAATAAGAATAATTCATGTACTTTCATCAGCTTAATAAGTTTAATTATGAATACTAAAAATATGGGAAAAAGTTTAGAAACAGCTTTACAAAAAGAAGAATTTTATAAGAAAAATTATGAACGAACATTAAATAAAATTGTAATAAATAAAGATACAATTATACAAGGTATAAAAGAACAAGAAAAAATAATAAACAATATAAATAACAAGTTTGTAGGAAAAATATATGAAAGAGAGATTAATGGACCAAATTGAAACTATTTGGGTCTTTATAAAATCTCCGTATACACTTTTAAAATATTTCAAAAGTTTTGGGGATAAATTTATAAATAACCTAAAGTATAGGATAAAAAAATAAAAAAGTTTTATACTACTATTCATAATTGCCAAGAGCTATGGCGACTTATAACAAAAAATACAAGTTTTAAAAAGCTATATTACTTTATGAAAAAACAAAAATTTAAATACTAGTTTTGAAAAAAGCCCCTTCTAAGGCCTCGTTTACATATTGGAAATAGCCATGTTTGTGGATTTTATCATGCCTTAACCACTGTTTACTAATTTTGGTTCTTGACCCGGATTTAATCAGCTGACCCGTGTGATCTCCATGAAAAAGGGGTCCAATTAATCACGCAAATTTAGCGTGTTTTGAAGAGATAGCTTTTAACATGGGGAGGAAATTACCCATATGCCCAAGAGTTCATATTATTAAAAGAATATATATATATATATATAAAATATTATATATAACATATAATACGTATTATATATGTATTATAATATTTTATATAACATATATCACGTGTATATATTGCATATAATATATAATACCTGTATATATTATATATTTTAATTTATAATATGTATTTTATTATATAAATATTAATATATATGTGTATTATATATTATATATTATATATTATATATTATACATGTGTATTAACAATATATATTTTGTTATATATTCTATATTTTAATTAATATATTATATATAATATAATATGTATATATATAATATATATATGTATATATGTATATATATTATATAATACATATATATATATTATTATAATAAATATATATATTATTATAATACATATATAATATATAATACACACATATATTATATATTTTAATTTATACATGCCTTATATATTATATATTAAAATACAGTTGCATAGAAGAATGAGCTATAGCGATTTTATAAA
Organism: Lantana camara; assembly: GCA_037501455.1. Lineage (NCBI taxonomy): Eukaryota > Viridiplantae > Streptophyta > Magnoliopsida > Lamiales > Verbenaceae > Lantana > Lantana camara. Next base: position 20,619,137 of record CM074862.1, read on the forward strand.
TTTCGAGTTTGGGGTAAAAATGTAAAAATCCACAATCATGATTGTTACACTCAAAATGTAAACACAAGACAATGACTTTATAAACACGCTTAAAACTCTCCAACATGAACAATAAACATGGGTTAGTTTACTATCACTAACCCCTACAAACATTACATGCATAAACGTTTCTAAATATGTAAACGAGGCCTAAGAATTTGCAATCAAAAGTGTAAAAAAAAAAAAAAAAAGGAAGAAAACAACTTAAAATAAATAAAAAAATATGTGCATTCTAATTGAAATTTGGATTATCAAACTTAAGTCATTCCATGGTTATAGAAGACAAACAAAAAAAGAAGTCATAATTTTAACAAACAAAGCATATTGTGAGAAAGACAAAGGTTAGTTGTTTTTTTATTATTATTTTTTTAACACACACCAGGTGACCAGAGGGATTTGAACCCGAGTCATTATCTTCGAGAATCAACCCTCAAACCACTTGACCAACTCCTATTGATCGTGAGAAAGACAAAGTTAAATCAATAAATTTAAATAATTTCGTGGGTAGCTAAAGCACGCAGAAAATATAAAATTAATTTGAGATTATTTTTTAAAATCATCCACGATTAACATAGGTATTTAAGTTATGTGCTATCAGTGTTGGGTCCAGCCCATATGCACATATATTTTGTTGGCCCAATTAAAATTTAAATTAAAGCCCATGTAATACTCTTTTTAGTTGAATAGGGTTTGACTTTGTTTTTGGTATAAGAAAGGAGCAGCTGTGTTTTAACGTGAAAGAGAGAGGAAATTTTCTGCACTTTTTGTCCAGTTTTCTGGGCAGCGACAGCAACTTCGAGCGGACGATCGGGAGGTCATTTGTGGTCCGATCGAGCTGATTTTTGGACAGCAACTTCCTAACTCATCAAACTTGAAAGTGAACGGTGGAGATCGGATTTGGAGCTCTGTAAGTCAGGTTTTTTTGGTGCGTGAACAGTGATGCGTTTTTCGGCTTATTTTTGGGTTCTTTTCTCCTTTTGTGTTCTTGTTCGTTTTGGATCGAATCGGTGTTTGATTCGTGTTTGGAGTTAGATTTATTGGTGTTTGAACCACTGTAATTTTTGCCTCGTATTATAGTGGATTTGTTTTTAGGTCTCGTAGGCCTCGTGGTTTTTACTCTTCGTTTTGAAGGGGTTTTCCACGTTAAAAATTCTCGTGTCTCTATTCTCGATTTGTTTGGTTGATTATTTTCTATCCTTGGGCATACTTGGTTGATTGTTTATTGGGCATTTGGAAAGGAGTTTTAATTTCCGCTGCGTACACTCGGTTTTGGTGTATCCCTTTCCTATCAGAGTGGTATCAAGAGCCGCGTTGGTTCTTTTGCCGGTGTGACCATGGAGATGAGTACAAGTAGGATGATAACTTTAAATGGATTAAATTATCATCTATGGAGTAATAAGATGAAGGATCTCCTCTTTGTTAAATCTTTGCACTTGCCTGTTTTTGCAACTGAAAAGCCCGTGTCTAAAACCGATGAAGAATGGGATTTTGAGCACAAACAAGTTTGTGGGTTTATCAGACAATTCTTTGAGGAGAATGTTTACAACCATATTCAACACGAGACACATGCGAGAAGTTTGTGGGAGAAGTTGCAGAATTTGTATGCATCGAAGACGGGAAACAATAAGCTGTTTTTGCTTAAGAAGATGATGCAGTTGAAATACAAAGAAGGAACTTCTATTGCTGATCATTTGAATGAGTTTCAAGGCGTTCTTGATCAGTTGACAGGTATGGGCATTAAATTTGATGATGAAATTATCGGACTTTGGATTCTTGCCACTTTGCCTGATTCTTGGGAAACTTTTCGTGTTTCACTTGTTAACTCTTCGTCTGATGGTGGTATAACCGTTGAGCTTGTGAAGAGTAGTGTTTTGAATGAAGAGATGAGACGAAAAACTCAGCATTCGTCTCAACCCGAGTTGTTGGTTTCAGAGAATAGAGGGAGAAGCCAACATAAATATAATAATAAAGGTAGAAGCAAAAGTCGAAGCAAGTCAAGGTCAGGATGGAAAGAATTTAAGTGTGATCATTGTGGTGAACCTGGCCATATCAAGAAATATTGTTTTAAATTGAAGAAAGAGCGTAGAGGTAATCGTGATGGGCACGATAAGAGAGACCAGGATAAGAATGATCGTGTTGCTACTGCTACTTCCAATGCTGATCTTATTCTTGCATATGATGACAATGTAGTTGTCGTAGCCAGTGATGATTCCAGTTGGGTTATTGACAGTGGTGCCTCATTTCATGTAACATCAAGGAAAGATTTCTTCACTTCTTATACTTCTGGTGATTTTGGAGTTTTGAAGATGGGGAATGAATATCGGTAGTAGGCATTGGGACTGTTTGTTTGAAAACCAACGGTGGGTCGAGTTTGGTGCTTCATGAGGTTAGACATGCACCTAATGTTCGTTTGCACCTGATTTCAGCAGGAAGGCTCGATGGTGATGGCTATTGCAATTTCTTTGGTAATGGTCAGTGGAAACTCACAAAAGGGAATCTAATTGTGGCTCGAGGTGATAAATTCCATAATTTATATAAGATGAAGGCTTCTATTTGTGTGAACTTGGTTAATGCAGCAGAGAGTGACAACTTGTCAGAGCTTTGGCACAAGAGACTTAGTCACATTAGTGAAAAGGGGCTCGATTGTTTGGCCAAGAAGAATTTGTTGTCAGGGCTGAAAGATACAAAGTTAGAAAGATGTGTTCACTGTTTGGCTGGGAAGCAGAAACGGGTTTCATTCCAGAGTCATCCCCCTTCAAGGAAAACTGAGCTTCTTGAACTGGTACACTCAGATGTTTGTGGACCAATTAAGGTACGAACTCATCGTGGTGCACTTTATTTTGTCACTTTTATTGATGATTGTTCGAGAAAAGTTTGGGTTTATGTTTTAAAAACCAAAGATCAGGTATTTGATGTTTTTAAAGTTTTTCAGGCATCAGTTGAGAGAGAAACTGGTAAGAAACTGAAATGTATTCGTACTGACAATGGTGGCGAGTATTGTGGTCCATTTGATTCTTATTGCAGAGAACAGGGTATTCGGCATCAGAAGACGCCTCCTAAAACACCTCAGTTAAATGGCTTGGCAGAAAGGATGAATAGGACTCTAGTGGAGAGGGTCAGATGTTTGCTTTCAGACGCGAAGCTACCTAAGTCTTTTTGGGGTGAGGCTTTACTTACTGCTGCATATATAATTAATTTGTCTCCTTCTGTTGCATTGCATGCTGATGTTCCTAATAGGGTATGGTATGGAAAGGATGTCTCCTATGATCATTTACGTGTATTTGGTTGTAAAGCTTCTGTGCATGTACCTAAGGATGAGAGGTCTAAGTTAGACACGAAAGCGAGAGAATGTATATTTCTTGGGTATGGTCAGGATGAATTTGGTTACAGGTTTTATGATCCGGTTGAAAAGAAGCTTGTTAGAAGTCGTGATGTAGTGTTCATGGAGGATCAAACCATTGAAGACTTAGGTAAAACAAGTAATTTGGAGTCCTCAGTTTGTGATGATTTGATAGATTTGGATCCAAAACCTATTGCTAGTCTTCCTAATGCAGTTGAGTTAGACAATCAGAATAATTTGGAGACAGGGGTTGATCATGATCATGCTGAGGAGGATCATGAAATTCAGAATGGGGAAGATAATCCAATTGTTGAGCAACCTTCAATCCAACCCAGGAGATCTACTAGGAACAGAACGCAGTCTGTTAGATACTCATCTAGTGAGTATGTGCTTTTGACAGATGGAGGAGCACCTGATTGTTATGAGGAAGCCATGGATAGTGAGCTTAAGGAAAAGTGGTTTGAAGCAATGAAAGATGAGATGCAATCTTTACATGACAATCATACTTTTGACCTTGTCAAGTTACCTGAAGGCAGAAAAGCTCTAAAGAACCGATGGATTTATCGGTTAAAACAAGAAGAGAATAATTCACAGCCGAGATACAAAGCCAGATTAGTTGTTAAAGGCTTCAGTTAGAAGAAAGGAATTGATTTTGAAGAGATTTTCTCACCTGTTGTGAAAATGTCGTCAATTCGTCTTATTTTGGGCTTAGCAGCTAGTCTTGATTTAGAAGTTGAACAGATGGATGTGAAGACTGCTTTCCTCCATGGTGATTTGGAGGAGGAGATTTATATGGAGCAACCCGAGGGTTTCATTGTTAAAGGGAAAGAGAATTTTGTTTGCAGATTGAGGAAAAGCTTGTATGGTTTGAAACAAGCTCCAAGGCAATGGTATAAGAAGTTTGAGTCGGTTATGCTGCAGCAGGGTTATACAAAAACTAATGCTGATCATTGCGTATTTATTCAAAAATTCTCTGATGTTGATTTTGTCATTTTATTGCTTTATGTTGATGATATGCTCATTATTGGTCACAGTGCTTCTAGAGTTGACAGGTTGAAGAATGAGTTGAGTAAATCTTTTACCATGAAAGATTTAGGACCTGCGAAGCACATTCTTGGCATGAGAATTTCTCGTGATAGAAATGCCAAGAAGTTGTGGTTGTCTCAAGAGAAGTATATTGAGAAGGTAATTCAGAGATTTCATATGGATAAAGCCAAAGTTGTAAGTACTCCTCTTGATGGACATTTTAAGCTGAGTAGTGCACAGTCTCCTTCTAATGATGAAGATAAGAAGGACATGCAAGGTGTTCCCTATGCATCCGCGGTTGGAAGTTTGATGTATGCCATGGTTTGTACGAGACCGGATTTGGCTCATGCAGTTGGCAAAGTTAGCAGGTTTCTCTCAAATCCGGGTAGAGAGCATTGGAATGCTGTAAAATGGATTATGAGATATCTCCGCGGCACTACAGATTTGAAGCTTTGTTTTGGGTCTGGGAAACAGATGTTAGTTGGATATACAAATTCAGATTTGGCCGGTGATTTGGACTCGAGAAAGTCTACTTCTGGTTATTTGACTACTTTTGCAGGGGGAGCAGTGGCTTGGCAATCTAGACTGCAAAAATGTGTTGCTTTGTCTACTACAGAAGCCGAATTTATTGCAGCAACTGAAGCTTGCAAAGAATTACTTTGGATGAAGAAGTTTGTTCAAGAACTTGGATTTTCACAGTCGAAGTATGTTTTGTTTTGTGATAATCAAAGTGCAATACATCTCAGCAAGAATTCGAGTTTTCATGGTAAGTCGAAGCATATTGATGTGAGGTATCATTGGATTCGAGATGTTTTGAATTCGAAGTTGATTGAGCTTGAAAAGATTCACACTGATGACAACGGTGCTGATATGTTGACAAAGGTAGTGAGTCGTGATAAACTTGAGGTTTGTGCCGAGATGGCAGGTCTCAAGTTTGAATGATTAAATGGTGGTTTGTCTCCTTCCTCGACTTGGGCTGGAGGGGGAGATTTGTTGGGTCCAGCCCATATGCACATATATTTTGTTGGCCCAATTAAAATTTAAATTAAAGCCCATGTAATACTCTTTTTAGTTGAATAGGGTTTGACTTTGTTTTTGGTATAAGAAAGGAGCAGCTGTGTTTTAACGTGAAAGAGAGAGGAAATTTTCTGCACTTTTTGTCCAGTTTTCTGGGCAGCGACAGCAACTTCGAGCGGACGATCGGGAGGTCATTTGTGGTCCGATCGAACTGATTTTTGGACAGCAACTTCCTAACTCATCGAACTTGAAAGTGAACGGTGGAGATCGGATTTGGAGCTCTGTAAGTCAGGTTTTTTTGGTGCGTGAACAGTGATGCGTTTTTCGGCTTATTTTTGGGTTCTTTTCTCCTTTTGTGTTCTTGTTCGTTTTGGATCGAATCGGTGTTTGATTCGTGTTTGGAGTTAGATTTATTGGTGTTTGAACCGCTGTAATTTTTGCCTCGTATTATAGTGGATTTGTTTTTGGGTCTCGTAGGCCTCGTGGTTTTTACTCTTCGTTTTGAAGGGGTTTTCCACGTTAAAAATTCTCGTGTCTCTATTCTCGATTTGTTTGGTTGATTATTTTTCTATCCTTGGGCATACTTGGTTGATGAGTTTTAATTTCCGCTGCGTACACTCGGTTTTGGTGTATCCCTTTCCTATCAATCAGGTCATGAGTTTTAATTTTATTGGTATAATTGAGGAATCAACGTCGATCCTCCGTTAAGAAAAAAAATTATAATAATAAAACTTATGTGCTACCTATACAAGTTGGACTTTGAAATTATTATTGAATCAATTAAATAAAATAATTGAAGAGATTTATGTATAAGTAAAACATGCGGAAGGCAAGGATGTCAACCCATGAATTAGAAAAGGGAAAATTTTATATTCATCCCTATGTTTCTAATATAAATTAAAAATAGTTTTCATATTTTTTATTTATTTTGAATTCATTCTTTAATTATAATTTTTGATCAAAATTTATAAATAGATTAAAATAACCTTAAACTAAATTTTATCTAAATAATTAAATTATTTTGCATTTTTCTCAAACCATGAAAGAAATAAGAAACGATAAATTATTTTGCATTTTACAAGTGGTTAATGAATTCATTCTCCAAGACAAGGTTCTGAGTTCGAACCCCGCTTGGGTGTGCGTGTATAACAAAAAAAAAAAAAAAAAAGAGAAACTATAAATTATTTAGTTTAACTGTTATTACTTCTGTAAAATCCCAAAATTATAAAAATATTAATATGTAAATTAAAGTTATCCACAATTATCAAAACATATATTAACCAAATTAAATTAATGTTTAATGTTTGGTATATTCAAGTCATGCACATATATATTATTCATGGAGATATTTAAAATTACTAACAAAAATAATTCAATGTATTAAATAAATTGAGTATAATTAAAGAACAAGTCAATTTGAAAATAGATAAAAGTAAAATTAAAGAAATCAATTTAACTATTAAAATAAAATCAAATAAAATGAATAAAACGAAATTGATTTCTAAATTTAATGTATGATCACATAATTATTTCAATGAGGTACTTGAACACTCGTTATCTATAAGTTTTAAAGTAGACATATTTGATTTTTGAAGTTTAAATTCTCAATTCTCCCTAGCAATTTAGGGCATGAAATTTAGTTCAAAAATCATGAATTTTGGGAAAGAAGATTAAGTATATGAGTTATCTCTTGCTGAAAATTTTCTAAACATTTCATTAAAATACGTTCGTGGTCTTGCTTTATATTTAGAAATCAATTTTGTTTTATTCTCTGTTCACAAACGATTTCTTTATCAGTTTTTTTTCTTTCGTTTCTTCCGTATGGAAGCTTTATCCCTTCCGTATGAAAGTTTTGTCCCTTCCATTTGGAAGTTTAGTTTTATGTTTTCCTGTGTTTATTCGGGAAATTTTCTGGCCGAGTTATCTGGTGTAGGCCCAACTATTTGTGCTCAATTCGGAGAAAAAGCGACTGTGGAACTCCAGCCACATCAGATCGAGATCACCTTGAGAGGACTAATCTTCAAAGAGTCCTTTTCGTTTACTAATTGTGATGCTAATATAATAGCTCACAAATCTATTGGAATTGCGGCTTCGGCCTACGTTAATTTTTTTGTTGTTATATTATTCTTATTGTTACTTATGATTTGCTATAATATTCCCATTTGAGGGTTTTGGTTGTCAAAAAAAAAAAAAAAAAAAATTCAGGTGGGAATGGAGTTGTGGGCGAGATGGGCACACAATATTTTTGGCCAACAAGAAAATCTCGTTAATTATTTTTAAATGACAAAATAAAATAAATAATTTAGAGTTAATAAAATGGCCGACAATATTTTAGAATGTTACCAATATTAAAATTGTTGATTTACGAGTAATTAATTCCACAATAACATGTGCTCCAAAATTAAATACCAATTATGTCAACTCTTGTTCCAAGACATGAACTTTTTTTTTAAATTTAATAAAAGGGTTGGTATTGAATTATTTGAACCAACATATACCCCATGCTATGCACGATTTTCCATAAAAATTATAGTTTGTGAAGTATAATATTACATATTAGTCATAAGTATTTTAAATTAAAATAACATTAAAAATGAAGTTTATTTTAAAATAAAAAATTAATTTCTATAAAATATATAAAATAAAAAATCACCAATATGTATCTACTTAATGAAAATAATATATATTACTTTGACATATTTATTTTTAAAGTATATATTATTTTGGATATAGTTCATCATACCTAAACTTTGTAAAAGAAAATTTATTATTATTATTATTATTATTATTATTATTATTATTATTATTATTATTATTATTATATCTAAATCTATAAAGTATAAAGAGACATAATTGATAAATGGAATTTTCTTAATATCATATTTGAATTAAGCATATAAAAAATAATAAGTATATAATCAATTTATGTAAACTAAATTTAATAAAAATAAATAATAATTAAAATTAAAAAAGAAAAATTACATTCATACTTCAAATAAATACACAATACAAATAAACTGAAGTACCAAAATTTTAAAAATATTTATAATTAATATCCTAATTAATATATTAATTTATTCTAAACATAATGAGAAAAATTATAAAAAAATGCATTTTTTTCGTTTACAATCACATTAAAGATCCTCAAACCGAAAAATATTATTCAAAAATAGTGAAAGTTATAAATAATTAGAAATTTAATTAAAAACACAATTATTTAGAAAAATTTTAATAATAAAATATCCAATCAAATTACAATTTGGATAAAAAAAAAATTAAAATTTGAGAAAATTATAAATAAGTAATAGTTATCATTCTTAAAAAAGAAAATTTAAAAATAAATGGTATTAAAAAGTGAATTTAAATGTTTAAAAATAAAAATTATATGAAAATATAACATATATTTTTAATTTTGGGGAAAGCAAATTAGTTAATAGAAAAGAAAAACCGCTCAATCATTAAGAAAACAGAATAAATTTTTTTAAAAAATAATTAAAATACAAAATATATAAAATAATTATTAATAAAAAAAATAAACATAACTATAGCAGGTATTGAAATCGTATATTAAGTGAAATTAAAATTCAAAAAGAAGTTGTTCATCAATAATAAAAAGAACATCCAAAAGAATCATATAAATAATAAAAATCAAATAAAATAAATGTAATAAAAGAAATTTATGAGAATTTAAAAAAAAAATTATTACAATCCCACATATATTTATGGATAAATAAAAAATTCTCTGCACTCTGCACAGAAAAATTCGAGACTATATAATATATGATGTGTATGTTTTTATACATACATACATACATATATATATATATATATATATATATATATATATATATATATAGATAGATAGAGAGAGAGAGAGAGAGAGATTGCACGAAATAAGAAAGAATATATGAACAAAATAAACAAAAAAGATTCAAGTTTAAATATATTAAATAGAAAAAAAATTCATTAACATGTGAAAAGTTGACTTCAAAATAAATAAATAAATAAATATATTTATATATAATTAAATATTGAAAAAAGGTTATTGCAAAAAAAATTATCATTGAATCAAAATATAAACTTATAACTATCATCTATTATCAATATCATGTTTATATTAATGACAATACAGGCTATGTTTTAGTGGTGAATAAAAAATAATGATAAACCTGATATTTATAATAAAAATAGATGATAAATTAATGAAAATAAAAAAAATAAAAAACTAAAAACACTACTAGAAAATATGCATTTAGCAATCGAATTTGCAACCGAAAAAGGGTCTTTTGCAACTGAAAAATAGTGTTTTGCAACCAAATTGCAACCGAAAAATTATGTTGCAAAAACCCTGATTGCGAAATTTAGTAACTGAAATTTTCAACAGAATATTTGGTTGCAAGTAGTCACAGACGTGGAACGTAAGCCATGTTACTTTGCAACTCAATACTCAGTTGCAAAAATATGACCAGCTTTGCAACCAAATATTTGGTTGCAAAGTTGACATGACACTTAATTTTTGCAACTGAAATTTTGTACCCGAATCTTGTTGCAATATAAATTGAAAATCTGTACGTTGCAAAAATAAATTATTTTTTATTTTTTTTATGATTATTTGCAATCGAACTTTTTGTTGCAAAAATGGATAGTAAATATCTACCAATTTTGAAATCAAAATTCAATTGCAAGACTAGTTATTATTATTTTATATTTATTTAAAACCAAAATTTGGTTACAAATAATATTTAATATTTATATTTTATTAATTTTTTAAAAAAATAAGTTGCGAATTCAATTATAAAAAATATGCACTATATTTTTTTAAAAATTCTAATTCAAAAACAATATTACTAATAAATTCAACCTATTATAAAACATAATAGAATATACCAACAATTCAAAATCATAACCAAATATACAAACAATAACAACAATTCGTAAATCATTCTTCATCATAAATCACTACCAAATAATTACAACATCTACAAATACTTCAAAGTAAGCAATGTCTCCAAATATGTGGAAAATAGTCACATTTACGAGTACCAAATCTACAAATATGTGCAAATTAGCCACATTCACAAGTACGTGGAACATCTACGGATACATGAAATATGCCACCTTCAACATCATACCTTCCCGGTATTCCTATAAGATGAATTTTTATTTCTTTAATAATTACATCCTCATTAGGACTCAACTTTTTGATTCTGTACATGGAAACAAATTTATACCACCTGCATACCCATTCGTGAGACATAATCCATGAATCGACTTACAACAGTCTATTCAGCTCCATTTGCTCCAACCACCTTTGAGGAATATAAAATATTTGCATAGGATATAACTTAGTGAATAAAAAAAGGAGATAATTTTTCCTTCCAAATGAGTACACAACTTCAGTTTTCTCTTCAATAAATGTAAGGAAAAATATATTTCCATTTATGTTGACATAAAGATGTATTTGAAGAACAAAATATAGACTCCAACTATAATAAAATGAATTGATATTACACTTTATTCATAAATGAAGAACTTATGGCAGGTTAAGAACCAATTTGCAATCAATGATTTTACCTTGCAAAGGGTGCGCCCAGATCCAAATGAACAACATCAATCCCTTCCTTCTCATAAGCAACAACCTTAGTTCCCAATTGGATATTATCACTTTTATCACGTAAATATAAAGTTAAAGATCATAAGAGGCTGAACTTCTGTCCAATGAATAACTCAAGGAGAAAGACAACGAAACAAAACATTTACCAAATGAAAAAGAAACTGTATCTTGCAATCACCAATTTTCAGAAAGCAAACCGGCCTCAGAGAATTGCATCTAAAAGTTTATGTTTTCTTGAAAGAAAAAGTTTTCAAGGATTTTTCAACAAACTATTTGCAACCGAAATAATATCCTAACTTTCTGTTGCAAAGACAATAGAAAAGGTTGACCATTCAACTTTTTTTTTGCAACTGATATTGCAACCAAATTTCGGTTGCAAATGATTTGGCAATCGAAAATTCGGTTGCAAAGCCAAATTGACAAATTTTAGTTTTTGGTTGCAAATTCGGTTGCTAAATCTGTAAAGTTGCATCCGAATTTTTTCGGTTGCTAAATCAATATTTTTTAGAAGTGAAATGATATAAAAAATTAATAAAAATATCCTAAAATATATTAAAATTCAAAGTGAAAAAAATACGAAATAATATTTCTTAATTGTGAGAAGAAATTATGCTCACATCCAAATGAACAACATCAACCCCTTCCTTCTCATAAGCAACAACCTTAGTTCCCAATTGGATATTATCACTTTTATCAAGTAAATATAAAGTTAAAGATCATAAGAGGTTGAACTTCTGCCCAATGAATAACTCAAGGAGAAAGACAACGAAACAAAACATTTACCAAAGGAAAAAGAAACTATATCTTGCAATCACCAATTTTCAGAAAGCAAATCGGCCTCAGAGATATTGCATCTAAAAGTTGATGTTTTCTTGAAAGAAAAAGTTTTCATGGATTTTTCAACAAACTATTTGCAACCGAATTAGCAACCTAACTTTCTGTTGCAAAGACAATAGAAAAGGTTGATCATTCAAACTTCTTTTTGCAACTGATATTGCAACCAAAAATGTTTGCAACTGATTTGGCAACCGAAAATTCGGTTGCAAAGCCAAATTGACAAATTTTAGTTTTCGGTTGCAAATTCAGTTGCTAATCCGTAAATTTGCATCCGAGTTTTTTCGGTTGCAAATTTTCGGTTGCTAAATCAATGTTTTCTATTAATGAAATGATATAAAAAATTAATAAAAATATTCTAAAATATAACAAAATTCAAAGTGAGAAAAATACGAAATAATATTTCTTAATTGTGAGAAGAAATTATTAAATCTAACTTTTAAATGTTTCCGATTATAAATATGAAATCAATATAAAGAAAATCTTAAATTAGAAATGAGTGGCAAAAGAACAAAATATTAAAAAAGCAAAAATCCTTCGATAATTTGATTAATTTTGAGCATAACGTTAAATATTATTTTATTACACTAACTACCGCAACTGCCGCAAAGATATATTTTACGTCAAAAATATAAATATTAAAATATTTAAAAATAAATTATTGAAAGTATTTTGATGCGTCCAATAAAAAATTAATATAAAAATTAATTTAAATATAATCATTAAATATAGTAAATTCAAAGGAATAAACAAAACCAATTAAGAAAAAGTATTGTGAAACTTTAAAATAATTAGACAAAACCATAAGACAATAACAAGAAAAGTCTGGATTCTCCAAATAAATTTCATAAAAAACATAAATAAAAAGATTTTTAAAAAATGTTAAAATTGACAACAACAAAATATATTTTATAAAATAGTAAACTGAAACAAAATTAAAAAACAACAACACTGTTTGTGTTAATACATAAATATTGAATATCAGTAATTATTTGAGATGAGGTTTGCAACATAAAAAATAACAAAAATAATTGTGTGTATCGTGAAAGAGGTGAAAGAAGATGAATGGAGTCTGAGATATGAGAATGAAGAGAGAACGGGGGAGGCATGAGAAAAAAATAAATGAAATAAGGATAAAAACTATTATAATTGAAGATAATAGATAAATGTTTAGAACTTTTATAATAAATATAAGAAACCCTAAAAGATAAATAAGGGTACATATTAAGTTTGTCAGTTTAAAAGATTCCTTACATTAAGGAGATAATTGATATGAATTTTGAATTATTTAGAAAAATTAAAGATTTCAATTATTGCTAAATAACTTACCATAAAAATAACTTTATCAATTAAAATAATTCAAAATTTTAGAAAATTAAAATTTTGGTCAAAATTAACATAATTAGATAACAAAAATACACTTCTTATATATTATAGTATAGATATAGATATAGATAGATGGTTGATAATAGAAAGAAATTTTCTTATTAATGCAAGATTTCATTATATATTGTGTACGTAGTTATTTAATAAAAAGAAGTATTTAAAAAAAGTTTATTCCCCTAATTTATACCAAATACATTAAGTTTATCTAATTAATTGGAATCAATTAATTAATTGAGATACTTATATTTCATTGTTCCCTTAATTAGGTAGAATTAATTAATCACACATAAATATTATATTATTAATTGCAAGTTTTAAAAATGTTAATAATTGTATGGTTAATTATCAAACTGCCATTTCCAAAATTTATAAGATTAATAAGTTAACTAATATGATTTATTAAATAATTAAAGTTTTCAAAATATCAAATATTTTGAAAATCAATTGACAAGGAAATAATTTTTAAAGAATAAAATTTTTTTAAAAAAATCACAAAATTCTATTCAGTCAAAATCGATATAATTTGAGTTAAACACACTCTTCCTATATTTTACAACTAGCATATACCCCCATGCTATGCATGGTTTTTATATGAAAATTATAGTTTGTGAATTATAATATTACATATTCGTCGTAAATATTGTAAACTTAGATAACATTAAAAAAGTATTTTATTTTAGAATAAAAAATTAATTTATGTAAAATATATGAAATATAAAATCATTCAGTATGTATCTAGTTAATCAAAAATAATATATATTACTTTGATATATCTGTTTTTAAAGTATATTTTAATTTGGTTATAATTAATTCCTTATACCGAAACTTGGTAAAAAAAATTGATTATTATTATTATTATTATTATTATTATTATTGATAATAGTAAAAATAAACTAAGGAATCCGTAAAGATATCTAAGGAATCTGTTCGGACATTGTACATCTTTTTGGACTTCATACCCCTAAAAATTAGTTAAGGCATACGCTAGGCCATGGGTGTTCGGCCTATGCGTGCTCGGCCGTTGAGTGCTCGGTGATCGAGTGCTCGGACATTGAGTGCTCGGCCTATGAGTGCTCTCGGTCATTGAGTGTTCGGAACACGCCCAACGCCTGTGCACGACTATTATCCCCACTTCCCAGCCACTACATGATCTAAGCACGTGGTCCGCGATATCCGCATCCACTAAGTCTGCTTGGACATAGCGCTGACTCAGGCCAATGGTATAAATACCATCTCCCTCACCGAAATTGACACACACTTAAACATACCAAAACTCGGCCAAAATTTCTATTCATCACTTTCCATCCAAAATAATCGAATTGGTAAAAGAACATATACTTAATTGATCTGTCGGAGATTCGAAGTCGATTACACTCATTCAAAGACGATCGATTTCCGGCGTTATCAGTTTGGCGCCGTTTGTGGGAAGCCACCGTATTTTCCAATCTATTCTCAAAACTATTTTCTTTATTCCGTTTGGAAGATGACCGGATCTGAAACTCGAAGTCGTGGCGAACGTAGCACTAGTTTGCCGCCACGGCTGTCCCCAACCCAAGTAAGTCAACCGAGTGTCCATGTGTTACGCCGTCTTCTACCGGTATTTCCGGAAAAGGGATACCATGCCGGAGCAACTATGAGTTTTGGTACATCTGCGCAAGGCATGAAAACACTTGGTCTCGGAATCAACACGAGCAAAATGAACTTACCTACGGGTTTGAACCTGATGTTGATGAACCCCTTTTGGTTTAATCCATTTTGGGGACTTCAAGGTGGAACCCAAACTCAAATTGGAAGAGTTCAGACCACCATAGCTCTAGCTCGCTCTACTATCCCGTCGAGGGGTGCGGAACGCACGACCAACCGGCTGCTACAAGAGGAACCACCAGTTCGAACCGACCTACCACTGGTTCGTAATGTGGCAAATCCAACGGTAGCGGGATTGAGACGAGTGTGCGATCGTCTCCAACCTCCGGATAAAGATGACAAGGCCCCATTCGTGAAGCGCGATGGGAAACAACACATGGTGGAAGACGAGGTGGAACCGGATCCCCTTAATCCCACTCTGTATAATGAAAATCAAGCGGGAGGGGGAGAGCATGACCACCTCACTTAGTTGGAAGTGGAGAACCAAAACTTGCGTGTTGCCCTTAGTAACATTGTGGAGGAGTCTCAGGTTGGCGAGCAAGGAAAAACTCGCTATGGACCCTCTGGCTGTTGTGATTTAAGTTAAACCAATCGTTCAAGTGTACACTGAACATATACGCGTAGCACAACAGGATCGTACCCAAAGGGAAGGGAAATCAATCACCACTCAATATCTCTTTCTAATCTAAAGACCGGACAAATTCAAGTTGGTCTTTAATCTACTAAAACGAACTGAATAATTAACTAGAATAAAACGCAATTAACCACTTAACAAGCGTGGATTAAATTCAATAAACTAATTAGGCTGAGGAGTAATAATTATGCATTCATGATTCAATATAATACTCGTTTGACAAGTGCAATTCTACAAACTAGTCACTTAGATTTGTATTATTCTTTTTCAAGGTATAAACGAGTGTTCAACTAATTTCAACGTTGTTCTCACAATCATTATTAATTAATTAAACCAACATGATCAAGACTAGTGCAAATCAAGTTCTAGCCACTTGGCATGGAATAAGATTTACGAGTTGTATAGATTAAGAAACAAATCTCTTTGAAATCTAAATCTACTAATTATGAAAACTATCTCAATTACCATTAATTTTTCAATGCTTAGGTAATCCTAGATTATGCTATGGTTGGCCAGACCAT
This sequence comes from Lantana camara, assembly GCA_037501455.1. Classification (NCBI taxonomy): domain Eukaryota; kingdom Viridiplantae; phylum Streptophyta; class Magnoliopsida; order Lamiales; family Verbenaceae; genus Lantana; species Lantana camara. The sequence goes on from CM074862.1 coordinate 20,635,192, forward strand.
TACACTTCAATTCAAACCACGTTTTCAAAACTAAGAATTAACACAAGTCATTCAAGCATTATATCAAACACTTAGCATGCATTCATCATCACTCCCCTAGCCCTAGGGGTTTATCTACTCATAATTAACTCAAAACTCATAAAACTAAAGTAAATTGCATTAAAGAAATTCATGTTCATCAAGTCAAAACAAATTCTCAAAAACAAAATCCTAAACATTCATAAATCCTGGAAAATGAATCTAACATGTAAAACGAATCAAAACAAAACTTAGAGGAGTTAGTTTGATGATTAAAGCAATAAATAAAACCGGAAAAACTGGAAAAACTGAAATTGTTTGAAGAATTCGATCCTTTCATCTTCTCGAAATTCTCTGAATAACTCTTTCCAAAGCTCCGTATCCCTCTCTCCAAGCTAGGTTATGAACTGAAGAAGAGACCCTAAAAAATACTCCAAATCGGGCATAAATAGTTGAATAAAATTCCTTTCGCCGCCCTAGGTAACGGGCATTACCATTCCATGCACAATCTTCATTAACGCCCGTTACTAGCCAAAAATCGTGTTTCTGCTTTTATTAGTGGTAATAGGCATTACCACGTTTACTCTGCCCAGGGGTAACGGGTGTTAACCCCTCCTACGCCAAAAATCCTCACCTACTGCCTCTGGTAACGGGCGTTACCAGAGTTGCTCTACCATGTTACCCCCTTATTTGCCAAAGTTAGTACTCTTGGGTCTGTTAACGGGAGTTAACAAAATTGCTCTTCCAAGGAGTAACGGGGGGTTATTCATATTTCATCCGAAAATTCGTGAATTTACCTTGTTTCGCCATTTCTTAACTCCAACTTCCTAAACACCTAAATGGAGCAAAATAAACGCATCAAACGACACAAAAATATACTCTAATTAATACTTAAATTCATGCGAATTTTACACTCAACAAATTCCCCCAAACTTGCTTATTACTCGTCCTCGAGAAATACGAAAATAAAGAAAACACATCCCCATCAAACCTCGACTTTAAAGCAATCATTGAACCTTCGCTTAAACAAGTCTAGCTCATCAAATCAAGTACTCGTAAACAAAAATCATCAAAAATAGTATGAAAAGTATACCCTCGTGTAGTGTGTGATTTCGAATGAAACAATGTACAAAGACAAGAATGAAAAATTCACAATTTCCACCTAAGTTCCAATCATCAACTTCGAAATACACTCTTCGCACCTATCTCCACTAATGGAGTTAAATCAAGACTCAGGATCGGTAGGTCTTTTGGGCTTGTAATGTAGGCTTTGGGTAAGGTTATGGAGTTTTTGGATTAAGTGACTACTTACCAAGCTTACATCATTCAATCTTTACCCAGGCGACACTTTCAATTGGCCACTAAACACTTCCTCCCACACTTAGACATTTACATCCCACTCTTTCAATTTCGCACTTCGCATAATTTTCTCTTTTCTTTCCTTTTTGCTCTTTCTTCGTTTTTGCCATATCTTTTCTCTTCTTTTTCTTTTTCACAACTTTTTCTCTTTACATACATCTCTAAATTTTGAATCATAAGAACAATCAAAAGGGGTCCAAAGATAGATATTCACTATAAGATCAAACGAGCAAGCCTTGGTGTAAAATTAACATGGTGGGTTATACTTTTGTTATGCATTTGGCTTATAATGTGGCTACAAAAAACTTTACACAACAATTAGGCTCAGATGGGTCAATAAGATGACGTTATTTAGTGGAAAACGACTAAAATAAAGGCTTATAATCCTCCGACAACGGATGCCTACTTCACTTCCCTAATCTTTCATCAACTCAAAATTTCACCTCAATAGGACTGAAGTGCATCATAATCAATTCTTAGACTTATTTGAAAATCATAAATTCACCTTTCTAAGCAAAGTACATTATCACGTTCAAAAGTGCTCAGAATGTAAGGGCATACTAACACACTAAGTATCCAATCTCATGCAAATTTCCCTCAATTCAAATTGCCTAACTCATTCTAGCAAAAGCTCAATGATCAAACTTCGAAGAAAAAGTTCAAAATGGGGGAAAATTTTCCAAATTCTCACAATTTCTCAATTCATAACAATTTACAAGGTTAAAATCATGGCTCCCCACTTACAAAGCATCAAAACAAAGCAAGTATCTAATGCAAGGTCACAGTCATAACCATATCACCCATGCACACCCCCCAAACTTAGTCTTTGCAATGTCCACATGCAGATTAAAGAGTGAAAGATCAAGAAAACTCCCTTTACAATCGAAGACCCGGCAACGTGCTAGCAAAGCTTCCAAGACCTACTAGAAAACACGGATTAAGTGCTAAGGCAAATGACAATCAACATGCATCCAACAAATAACACACAAGTTACAAATTCAAGTAAAGAAATGTCACGTTGCATAATAATTCAAGGAGTTCCAAACAAAGGCAAAGAAATAAAGTAGCAAAAGTAACCACATGTATCAATAAGTACGGGTCCAAATGAAATGTCAATGAAACAAGAGAAATAAGGAGGCAGAATCAAGGCTCAGGGGGCTGCTGGGGCCCTCGGAAATACTGATCAAGCCGGGTGTAGAGCCCCTCAAACTGTGCATCGACATGAGTCTGCCATGCATCAAATCTCTCATCCACACGAGCTCTAAAGTCACCCATCTCAGCCCTCCAATCTGTCATCCTCGTCTCAATCCTCTCCAAACGGGTATTCGAGGCTGCTAAATCCATCCTCATCTCTGCCATACTGATGTTCAAAGCGAACATAGACATAGGTTCGTCACCCTCCTCCTGGGGGACATGTTTTGGGGCGTCATTACCTCGCTCAGGTACGTCTGGAATCTGATCAAGCGAAGCCTTAAGCTGATCGAAAAGCTCATCATACGTCGAAAAACCCCAATTGTACATCTGAGTACACCTATCTCGCGCCCTGGTCGGCCACCATGGCAACAACCTACCCTTCAAAGGCCCCTCGTGCCACTCAGTAATTAACTGCATATGTTTCCAATTGGCCTCATCCAAGTACGAATACTTAGTCAAAGGCTTGGCCTTCCGGGGCTTCCAACCCACACTCTTGGCAATCATAGTGACATAAGCCCCGTGGCCTATGTTACCCTTGGTTCAATTCGCTACATCATGCATCCTCTCAATCAGGTCCCTTGTTCCATCAAACAACTTCCCCTCCATCATCATCCACATTATTCCAAATTCAGTGGCTTGGATGTTACCTTCACTCTCATTCCGAGTACAGAAGCTAACACTCAGAATCTTGTGTACTATTCTCCACACCAAACTGTCCAAATGAGTAGCCTTCATATTCCGTACGTGATAGTTGGGTGCATTGGGTTTCAACGGGGATGACCTCCAAATGGTCTCTCTAACCTCAAGGCTCCAAGTAGGAAGCCGGTCATCACCGTCACTAGGAAAACCAAACACTCTCCTTAATGAATGTGCGGGAAAAGTGTATGGCCTTGTACCATCCAGAGCAAAAGAGAGGGGCTCATTCAGACCGAGATCCCACTTTATTATAGTGAAGAATGCAGCAGTAAGTTCCGGATATGTGTATTTGTGTTCCTTCAAGAACCTCAACCATCCAATATTGTTGAACAACCTCTCTATCTCATCCCACACTCCCAATCGGACCAATACATCCCGTTTGAAGAACTTGGTGGGAAAGATCGTCCTAGAGAGGGTCTGATCATATGGATTCTCTATGCCTTCAACAACCACTTTTCGAGTTTCACTTTGTGGTCGTGCCTTAGAAACTCTTGAACCTGAGGCCCCATCGGTGCGAGCATGCTTAGAACGCCCCATCTTTCCTGAAAGGAACAAATAGACCAAAGCAAAGCACATAATTATCTGTTGGGAATAGTGCCCTGAAAATTCAATTTATTGAATTAATAAAACTGAATTTGCAGCAAGTTGTGAGTATTTCACATATTGATAATTAATGGCGTGTGGTGGTATTCTTATATGAAATGTGTTCCATAGGAAAAGACCTTGAATACCGTAATCACGTATCAATAAAGTTCTAGTCGGTAAGATAAGAATATGTTCTTATCAAGACTATAACGTGGTTATATAAGATGATTAGTCTTTCGTCATAGGGAATGGTGATTCCAATTATAACACGTTGATGATTTTCAATAGGATTGGAAACATCGAACTAGACCATTGAGATTATTCATTTTATACTACTATCTAAAATGAATAAAATCTAAGGAAGCATTGTACTCTTAATCCTGATAATATTTCGGCTTTAGGCATGTAGTGTTAGTCACTGTAACATACTCGAAGTGAGGTCTCGGTAATGGGTGGCCAAAATACTTTGTATGTTCGGTGATTACATGAAATGCGCTAAAGAGTTATATTGATCAAGGAATCTGTGGCCCTACTGGAAGGTAAGAGATATCCTTGAAATAGATTTGAAAAAGTTCGAATTAAGACTTTGGCCAAAGCACTTTACGTGATACGTTACCGAAGTTGTATGATGAATATGTTTCACATACAGGGAATTTGAGCTTAAGGCAAATCAATAAATTTCAAATTAGAGATGAAAAATAAATGATAGTAGTTGTGATTTATTTTTCATGGATATCTACACGGAGTAGTGAAATGCGAAATTATTCTAGATCGAGGAATTCGTGAATAATTTAATTAATTTTAGAGTGCAACAATATTTATTTAGTGGAATTAAATATTGTTAAACGGTAATTAATTATTGTCATGAGATGATAATATATTAACCCGTTTGGAACTAAAATTAATTAGTCCTGCAGGTCCCCCTGCAAGCCCCAATTGAAAACCCGAAGAGAAAATAATAAAAGGAGAAAGAGAAATGAATTTTCAAAGTGTTTGGAAATAGCCAAGAAATTTATTTCAAGAAATTAAATTGAAGTTCCAAAGAGTTGGAAATGCCCGCAATTTTATTTTGGAGAACATAAAATTTTAAATTTTTTTTTAAAAAAAAAATTATTTTTTGATGCTGACGTGGTATCGGGCTGACGTGGCAGGCCACGTCAGCAGATTGGGCCCCAGGTGGCGTTGCGTGGCCGCCACGTGTACGGCGCAGATTTCGCCACGTCATCGAATGCGGACGGTCCAGATTGGATCTGGATCGGGCTGGTCAACGAGTCGCGGATACGGTACAACGGATAGGGTTAGTCCGACCCAGACACGTGGCAATACGGGGATAGGCCACGTGTTGAACCGGACCGAACCGGGTTCGGTCCGGTCGGTTCAAGGGTTTTGAAGCCCTAGCCGCGAGTGCATGACACGCGCCGCCTAAAGACGGCGCGTGGCTGGTGGCGTTGGACTCGTGGCGACGAGACCTTCAACGTGGTGCCCTCATATTCCGTCAATTTTGCAAGTTGAACAAGTGGGAGTGCAAAATGACTATATTACCCTTGTATTTAGGCCCGAAATGACCTTTTTACCCCTGAACTTTTGCCTATAAATAGGCTGATCCTTGGCATAATTTTACACACAACTTTGGGAGAGGTTTTGGCTAGTTCTTAGCTTTGAAACCATATCCCTTTTCTCCTAGTTAATTCCGATTTATTTTGAAATTAGTTTTAATTAGATGTTTATATATAAAACGCCTAATTTCGGGAGATTAAACCCTGAAAAGGGTTTTCTAGTTTAAAGTTTATTTTCTCTAAGTATTTAGAGAAATACTTTCGGAGCCCACACTCCGAGGGTTTCTCTGGGGTTATGGCAGGGAAGCTCTGCCGGTCTCACGAGTGGGAATGGAGCTTGAAACATGCCGTTAGATAGCCATGTTTGTAGTACGGTAATATTTTTTAGTTATTTTATTTTAAGCATGATAAATTATGTGCTCTTAAGTGTTAATTGCATGTTAGATATTTATCTGCTTAAGTGATTTAAAATTTATTATCAATTGCATGTATACACTTGAGTAGATCCGGCTAGTCTTCCGCTTTGTATTAAGATGTTTTAGAAATATTTTAATACTTGTATTATAATAAAAAATTTTAAAATGTGGTCCCGGACTGCTACTGTTCTGGGCCCACCTCCCAGCAACTGGTATCAGAGCCGTGCTCTAGATATATATATGCATTGATATGATGCATGCGATGCATAATTTTAAATCTACTACTGTGCACGTAAATTCTGTCAAAGGAGGCGAGTTTTTAAGTGGGACCGCTTGTGATCCCTCCAGTGTTTCCTGGGAATTTACGTGGATTGGTAATTTTCTGGGAATCGATTTCAATAATCTTCCTGGTTAATTACCGAATCAGTAAACATGATTTAAATTATGAGATAATTTATTTATAACATGTTTACTTTATGCCATTTATTTTAAGCATGATAATTATGTGATAATTATATGAAAGCATGCTTAATTGTTTTAGTTTATGGCATGATCATGATAATATAAGATATTATGTTATTTGCAATTATGCGTATTTTATTTAATGTGATTAAATAATAATGTTTAATAGAGATTGACGCGATGCATAATTGAATTAACATTTTTCGGCCTAATTAATAAATTGTTATTAAAGGCTTAAAATATTATTAGGATTATAAATGTGATTTGGTAATCCTAGTGGGAGGGTATTAATTAGATTAATCACTCCCAACAATAAGACGTCAAAAGTGATTATTAAAATAATCAAAAGATAATCCACACATTTTAAAAATTCAAGTGGGAGCGAGATGAAAAGAGTTGGATTCTCACAGCCTCCATTACCGGTCTATAGTATAGTGAATATGTACTACTCCCTTCGGTGGGTATGTGTTCGCGGTATACAAGATTAGACTTCTACGGATAGAATGAAATACGGGAAAGTCAGCTCAACCACGCCTCCGTGGAGTGTCTTGACCTACTCGTACGGACTTCTAGGTAATGGTACACACTTGACTGAGTAATGTATTAACCTCCCTTCGGAGCTCTGTTACATTTACTTTGTAACGCCCCAGTTCTGTGATTTAAGCTTGACGTATGTGGTTACTAAAGTGCGCAATTTAATTAATTATATATGATTTTTAATTATGAATTCTTTTGTTAAGTTTTATTGTTTAATTATGAATACTTGATCGTATTTGCGTATATGCTCTTGTTTGAGTGTCGTTCTTATTCGATTTGATTTCTGTTTTTCGTGGATTCTTGGCTTGAGTGAATTATGTGCTTTAAGATCATGTTTATTTGCTCGTTGCATGATTTTGTTCTTGCATGTTTGAGTTTTGTGTTCGTTTGTGTGATCGGAACCGAAAAGGGGGCTAAAGAGCATTTAGCGTACCTTGTGTTCCGGGTGGCATATCTTGAGCTCGGGAACTCGGAATCGAGTTCCGTCACCTCCATTGGATCCGAATCGACGAATAGGAGACAATGGGATAAGCCACATATTTTTCTAAGACCAATTAGATCCTCAAATTTCAACCGGAATGAGCAACTCGCGCTTAAATTGACCGATCAAGACTATACCTAAGTCACAGACCTATTATTACGCACCTAGACCCTATCCATTGACCCTAGCCCACTAGCACACTCTCTCCCTCACCCTTTTCTGCCCCAAACCGACACCCTAACCCCCCCACACTTAGATATTTTCAGTTTTATGGGGAGAGAAGGAGAAGAAGGAAGAAAAGAAGAAGAAGAAGAAAACCTTTTTGACCATGGGAGTTTTGAGCTCATCTCCCCACCTTTTCTTCTCCAAATTGAAAGGTAAACTCATATTTGTGTTGTGTATCACTTGGTAATCATTTTAAGTTCCATAATTCATGATTTCTCCAAGATTTGAGTATGTTTGGGCATATGGCATGAATAGTGACGGGTTGGGAGAAATGGATGATTCTAGCTTGCTTTCTTGTGAATTCTTTTGGTATGAAGCATGTATTTTATTCCTAACACATCATATGTGATAGGTATGAACTTAGTTTGGGTAGTGGATTAGGATCCATGACTTTGCCATTTGTGAAAAGTGAAGAGTTTGCATGAACTTGTTCCATATTCTTTCCTTGCTTGATTTGTTGCATCTTTGGTTGTCTTAATGGATTGAAATACATGAATATTTGCTACACTAACTTACCTATGTGTGTTAATTTGATGTTTATATGGTTTAGCTTGAGTTTTGCCCTGCTTGTTGGGTGTTTTTTTTCGCTACTGACCTGAATCCACGAGGGTGGATTTTGCCTTTGGAAAAAATCTGCGGGGGTGGATTTGAGGCAGTGGGACTGGACCAGATCCATGGGGGTGGATTTTGTCCAGCCTGTTTTTGTTACTCCGATTCCATTTTTCTTCGTTTGTTTGATCTTTCTCCACCTCTTTTATGACTTCTACACTATGCTAACATGTATTATTATGTGTTATGATTATGAAATGGAATTCATGACTTTAATTGATATGTTTTGGTCGAGCAACAAACTACTATGATATTATATGACTTAAGTGCTAATGCGTGAAATGTTAAGTACCTTCTTATAATATTTTGATATCTTAAATGATTTCTTTTGCTTCTATATTTATTATATACATTGTAAACTTGTTTATGTAGCTTCTATGAATAATATATGGAAGTTATGAACGAATGAACTTGATAACTCCATGTATTGAATGTACTTGAATGAATTACGTGATAATGCGACTCTTCTTGTAACTAACGCATCCCTTATGTGTTCAATGGATTCCTTTCACATCTAAATGATTCATGTGCATTGTAAACATGTTGATATTTATCTTATGATTATTGTATGGAATTTTTGGCTCGTTTTGATTTGAATTATGAAAGATATGATACGATTGAACGTGAAACTTCATGTATTGAATGTACAAGGGTTGAGTGCTTGATTATATGTCTCCATGACATTGTATTACTTCTTATGCATCTCACACCACGTTAATGCATTGCCGTGCTTATATGGTTCATTTGGAGTCTTGAGTCTCACAAAGTACACTACATTGTCTTCTGTTCAGTTTCTCCAGGGTGGAGACTTGCTGGGTTCATAAGGCACCATGAGTCTTCATTCTTTTGGTATTGTCGGTAAGGTGTAACAGGTGGGTTTCTCTTCTACTAGTTAATGACCCTATATAATCCTAACATGTAAAGATTTTGGCCAAAATTATTATATACATATAGAGTCATTTATCGAGTCTATGATTTTGAACGTATAGCCTTTCTTTTATGAATACCTACCGAATGTTTTGGCGAGAAATGTATGAATGAATGAATGCACAATGGGGCCCAGGGACTTGGTGTTAGAGGCTATCCGGGGAGGCATGGGCCGACGGTGATCCCTTTCTACCAGTTCCATTTACAGAACGGCGTAACCGGACCCCGTTAGGAGTTAGCGGGGAATGGACGCTGAGTGCCATCTGGGGAGTCATGAAACCCTTTTGGTCCATGCATGGATGGTTCGGGCCGATCACCCGGCCATCACACGGAGAAAAAAGAATGATATGTATGAATGAACGAATGTATGAATGACTAATGGATTACACAAGGTGTTGGTTGGAGATAATGCACGCCCACTCGCCGGGCCACAAATGACCTAATTAATGGAATTTGATGGTTATAATCCCTTTTGATGATTTCTTTATCTCACCCACTTGGGAAATGCTTTGAAAACCTCATTTGGGGATTATAACTTGCATGTGAATGTTTAAATACTGTCTTATATTATATTATGCCCTGTTTTATACCCACCAGTCTCCTATAGACTGAACCCGGCTTTGTTTTCAGTTTTGCAGGTTTTGGTGTGCTAGGCGGGGTTCCGAGTCGGTCAAGTTCTATGTCTTAGTTTGAGTCACTTTGCACGCATCTTTGTATTTTGATTAAGGGATGAAAGAATGTATGTATGAAACACGGTTATGATTGTGATTATGAATTATGTTTACATTTATGTTTGAATTTCGGGACTAGGTATTTATGCTAGTTGAACCCGTCATTACTTCTTATGTTTATTATGAATGGTATGATTTGTTTTTGAAATTTCATGTATTTCAGTCTTGTTCTTTTGGTTTTAAGTTTAGCTTCCGCCTAGCATAGCGAGTGAGTGAGTCCCCGTTCGCTGTGAGCTTAGTTCATGTATGGATTTTCCATTTCATGTGTGGATCGGGCTCATAGTGCGGGGGATGTGGCACCTCTTGTTCCGGGTGCTACATCCTTAAGTGGTATCAGAGCCCGGTTGCAAAACCGGTGTTCTAGTGTCGTGATTGAGTCAATTAGGTCGCACGGCATAGGAACAACTTGTTAATGTGTGCATTGCAACGATTTGGCATAAATATTTGATACTAATTGTTGGAAATTGCTTAATACATGTATACAATCTATTCTCTTATTTAGTTGCTTTAAATGTTGCATTTTGCATTCTATGTGCATTGATTAACTTAACTACGTGCCATAAGCATACACTAATCTTCACGCATCCATATTTGAGTTGATTCTTCTTATATAGGCTACTATTATGCAAACAAAGCTACAATTCACACCAACTACAATTGACAAAGTAACTTGAAGGCCGAGTGTTCAAATTCCGCGGCTTGCACAATGGAACTACCTATCATGGCTCGTATCATGGGAGGAAGCTTGGATCACGGGAAGGTTCATCAATCATGCCCTACCTACAAACCTTGAAGGTTCTCAACATACAAGAATTGTAAAGACTCAAGTTCTAACTTGAGGGATGCGTGAGACAATGAGAGGGGTGTGGAACTTTTCACCACCCCGATTTTGAAGACATTTAATACAAGATTAAATGCTCCAAGGTTCACCGTTGAAGCTCCGAGTTTGGAATGGTTGGGCGATTGGAAGACCAAATTGGGAAGCTTCAAGGGATCGGATGCAAGATGTGTTAAAAAGGTTCGACTCAACTCAGATGCAAGGATTGGGAGCCGTTAATCATAAAGCTCACTATGAGGTCAAATATGAAAGCTCACTTGATACGAATACAAGCGTGGGACAACAAATGGACGCAAGGCAAAGAGACTTAAGAGCATCGAGGAATTCAAATCGCGCCGTCATCTTGGAACCTTAGAACATGGAGACATCAAGAAGCAAGCAAGAATGGAAAGCGTTAGCACGGATGAATTATGCGCGTAGATCGGAAACAAAGGATAAGCTAAGGGAACTTCAACCGGAGAGGACATCAAGATGAAGATTCGGACGACCTTTGGAGGTCGATGCTTGGAACTACATTGAGGTGTAAACTCCATGGACAAAAGAGACCTTGGGTTCAAGAATAGCACGTTCGGGCCGTGGGATATACAAATGGATACAAGAAGATTATGGAGATTCGAAAACCATGGAAAAGATAAGGAATTATCAATGTCTCCAAAGAAAGCTACAATTATGGGAATGAGGAACACGTCATCAAGCTAAAAGCTTACCACCTCGGTGACAGGTTCTGCATATTCATGGCACGAGCATCATTCATAGATTTAAATTAATTACTTTCTTTATCTATATGTACGTTTATGTTTAATTAATATAATTGCTCCAACGTGTTGCCTCGTTTCATCTTTAATTGTTTACTATGTGCATTGGCATGTTAATCCAACATGCATGGCTTAGTGTTTAATTGATAGGGAATGGCTCCACCTTGTTCATCAAGCGATTCTTTGATCAAGGCTTACTCGAATCAAGACGAGAAGAATAGTTGGGTTATATCTTGGGAGTTAAAAAAAAATAAAAATAAAAATAAAAAAAGGAAAAAGGAATTTGGAGGCTTGGAAATTAGAACCAGCGTAGAGCAAAAACGGATGCTTAACCCTATCAATCATGTCGGATTGAGTGAAAGCAAGAGTTCCGGGCATATAGCTTAGCTAGCACAATCTACACCGAAGAAACTAAGTTGAAGAGTTTTGGGGAAACCTTAATCTCAGAGGCGAAGTACCGAATTCAACTAAAATTTCCAAATAAGGGAGCATTGATTAGGAAATAATGTAAATCCTTTTCGATCCTTGAAGGGATTACCTTTAGTTGAAAGAATGGAAATACAAGAGACAACAAGTAACGAAAACTTCATATGAGGGATAAAGGACAAATGGAGCTGGAATCTTAGGGAGCGAGAAAGTTTTGGGTTAACCTCGGGGATTATAGGAAGAACAAGACTAGAGAATAGTATTCCAAGAATTAAGAGAACTAGGTGAGAAATTGGGGGGGCAACGAATTTGGGTTTATGGCGATAACCTCTCTACTAGAAACGGCTTATCAAGAATTTTGATACAAGAGGGGATTAAATTAGTCCAGATTTCAAGAAGAGCAAGAAAGAGAAAAGTTGGGGAATCAGAAGGAAGTAATTATTGAAGGGTTTGAATTGAACCTTAGGAGTGAATTAAAGAAACAGAAGTGAAGTGCACGTATAAAGGTCGAAGATGAAATAAATTCGGAGATTAGCAAAGGACGCCACTAAATATTGAAGGGATGTGGTTAATGTACGACACACCAACTTTACCTAGTGGTCGATCATCCCTTCACGAAGGCTTCATGGAAAGGTTTAGCACTTGCTATCATTTCAAGATTCAATTAGATGAAGTCATGGAAGTAATAGCGGAAGGGATGAATACCTTTACGAACTCAACTTCTCAAGAGAAAAAGGAAACTTCAAGAATTGATCGAGAGTCAAATCGGATCCTCCAACTACTTTATGAATTATCAACCTTCAACCTCATTGCTACGGTGAACGATATCATAAACATTCATGGCATATACATACATGCAATTTAATTCAATAATTTTGTTGTTGTGTGCCTTGGTCTCTTTTCATGATAATTGCCTTGTATAATTGATGAATAATGTGCTTGCCATATATATATATATATATATATTACTTGGCCCTACGTGTCTTATTTGATGTTAATTGTTGTAATTGCCATTGTTACCTCCTCCTTGTTATTTGCTCTTTGTTGTTGTTGTCGCTTATGTTTAGGTTGTGTCGCTCGGGAGTATTGGAGACTCCCTTGTCTCCTTGTTGTTTGAGAGACGGGGTTCTCTCTCCTTGTTGTTTGAGAGACGGGGTTCTCTCTTCTTGTTGTTTGAGAGATGGGGTTCTCTCTTTGTTGCTTTCGAGGGACGGGGCTCTCTCTTTGTTTGCTTTAGTTTTAGTGAATCCGAGGACGGATTCTTTTTAAGGGGGTGAGTTTGTAACGCCCCAGTTCTGCGATTTAAGCTTGACGTATGTGGTTACTAAAGTGCGCAATTTAATTAATTATATATGATTTTTAATTATGGATTCTTTTGTTAAGTTTTATTGTTTAATTATGAATACTTGATCTTATTTGCGTATATGCTCTTGTTTGAGTGTTGTTCTTATTCGATTTGATTTCTGTTTTTCGTGGATTCTTGGCATGAGTGAATTATGTGCTTTAAGATCATGTTTATTTGCTCGTTGCATGATTTTGTTCTTGCATGTTTGAGTTTTGTGTTCGTTTGTGTGATCGGAACCGAAAAGGGGGCTAAAGAGCATTTAGCGTACCTTATGTTCCAGGCGGCATATCTTGAGCTCGGGAACTCGGAATCGAGTTCTGTCAACTCCATTGGATCCGAATCGACGAATCGGAGACAATGGGATAATCCTCATATTTTTCTAAGACCAATTGGATCCTCAAATTTCAACCGGAATGAGCAACTCGCGCTTAAATTGACCGATCAAGACTATACCTAAGTCACGGACCTATTATTACGCACCTAGACCCTATGCATTGACCCTAGCCCACTTGCACACTCTCTCCCTCACCCTTTTCTACCCCAAACCGACACCCTAACCCCCCCCCCCCCCCCCACACACTTAGATATTTTCAGTTTTATGGGGAGAGAAGGAGAAGAAGGAAGAAAAGAAGAAGAAGAAGAAAACCTTTTTGGCCATTGGAGTTTTGAGCTCATCTCCCCACCTTTTCTTCTCTAAATTGAAAGGTAAACTCATATTTGTGTTGTGTATCACTTGGTAATCATTTTAAGTTCCATAATTCATGATTTCTCCAAGATTTGAGCATGTTTGGCCATATGGCATGAATAGTGACGGGTTGGGAGAAATGGATGATTCTAGCTTCCTTTCTTGTGAATTCTTTTGGTATGAAGCATGTATTTTATTCCTAACACATCATATGTGATAGGTATAAACTTAGTTTGGGTAGTGGATTAGGATCCATGACTTTGCCATTTGTGAAAAGTGAAGAGTTTGCATGAACTTGTTCCATATTCTTTCCTTGCTTGATTTGTTGCATCTTTGGTTGTCTTAATGGATTGAAATGCATGAATATTTTCTACCCTAACTTACCTATGTGTGTTAATTTGATGTTTATATGGTTTAGCTTGAGTTTTGCCCTGCTTGTTGGGTGTTTTTTTCGCCACTGACCTGAATCCACGAGGGTGGATTTTGCCTTTGGAAAAAATCCGCGGGGGTGGATTTGAGGCAGTGGGACTGGACCAGATCCATGGGGGTGGATTTTTTTCCCCATGGGGGTGGATTTTGTCCATCCTGTTTTTTTTACTCCGATTCCATTTCTCTTCGTTTGTTTGATCTTCCTCCACCTCTTTTATGACTTCTACACTATGCTAACATGTATTATTATGTGTTATGATTATGAAATGGAATTTATGACTTGAATTGATATGTTTTGGTCGAGCAACAAACTACTATGATATTATATGACTTAAGTGCTAATGCGTGAAATGTTAAGTACCTTCTTATAATATTTTGATATCTTAAATGATTTCTTTTGCTTCTATATTTATTATATACATTGTAAACTTGTTTATGTAGCTTCTATGAATACTATATGGAAGTTATGAACGAATGAACTTGATAACTCCATGTATTGAATGTACTTGAATGAATTACGTGATAATGCGACTCTTCTTGTAACTAACGCATCCCTTATGTGTTCAATGGATTCCTTTCACATCTAAATGATTCATATGCATTGTAAACATGTTGATATTTATCTTATGATTATTATAGGGAATTTTTGGCTCGTTTTGATTTGAATTATGAAAGATATGATACGATTGAACGTGAAACCTTCATGTATTGAATGTACAAGGGTTGAGTGCTTGATTATATGTCTCCATGACATTGCATTACTTCTTATGCATCTCACACCACGTTAATGCATTGCCGTGCGTCTTATATGGTTCATTTGGAGTATTGAGTCTCACAAAGTACACTACATTGTCTTCTGTTCAGTTTCTCCAGGGTGGAGACTTGCTGGGTTCATAAGGCACCATGAGTCTTCCTTCTTTTGGTATTGTCGGTAAGGTGTAACAGGTGGGTTTCTCTTCTACTAGTTAATGACCCTATATAATCCTAACATGTAAAGATTTCGGCTAAAATTATTATATACATATAGAGTCATTTATCGAGTCTATGATTTTGAACGTATAGCCTTTCTTTTATGAATACCTACCGAATGTTTTAGCGAGAAATGTATGAATGAATGAATGCACAATAGGGCCCAGGGACTTGGTGTTAGAGGCTATCCTGGGAGGCATGGGCCGACGGTGATCCCTTTCTACCAGTTCCATTTACAGAACGGCGTAACCGGACCCCGTTAGGAGTTAGCAGGGAATGGACGCTGAGTGCCATCTGGGGAGTCATGAAACCCTTTTGGTCCATGCATGGATGGTTCGGGCCGATCACCCGGCCATCACCCGGAGGAAAAATGTGTAAATGTTTATGATTGTGCACAAAAGAATGATATGTATGAATGAATGAATGAACGAATGTATGAATGACTAATGGATTACACAAGGTGTTGGTTGGAGATAATGCACGCCCACTCGCCGGGCCACAAATGACCTAATTAATGGAATTTGATGGTTATAATCCCTTTTGATGATTTCTTTATCTCACCCACTTGGGAAATGCTTTGAAAACCTCATTTGGGGATTATAACTTGCATGTGAATGTTTAAATACTGTCTTATATTATATTATACCCTGTTTTATACCCACCAGTCTCCTATAGACTGAACCCGGCTTTGTTTTTAGTTTTGCAGGTTTTGGTGTGCTAGGTGGGGTTCCGAGTCGGTCAAGTTCTATGTCTTAGTTTGAGTCACTTTGCACGCATCTTTGTATTTTGATTAAGGGATGAAAGAATGTATGTATGAAACACGGTTTTGATTGTGATTATGAATTATGTTTACATTTATGTTTGAATTTCGGGACTAGGTATTTATGCTAGTTGAACCCGTCATTACTTCTTATGTTTATTATGAATGGTATGATTTGTTTTTGAAATTTCATGTATTTCAGTCTTGTTCTTTTGGTTTTAAGTTTAGCTTCCGCCTAGCATAGCGAGTGAGTGAGTCCCCGTTCGCTGTGAGCTGGTTCATGTATGGATTTTCCATTTCATGTGTGGATCGGGCTCATAGTGCGGGGGATGTGGCGCCTCTTGTTCTGGGTGCCACATACTTAGAGGCCACGGGTTGACGTGGTGGATTGGCATTGTTTGGTAAGAGTTACCTAGATGACATGTTAATTAAAGAATAGTTCTTGCTTTTCGAAGCGGTTTTCGACCTCGCTTCGGGGAGTCAACTACAGTTAGTTAAGTCACCATTGCGTAAATCAAAATGCTTACGTGGATTTCATTCATTGGTTAAGCGCAGAAGAAAGTGAAATACATAATCATAACTTGCATAATTTTATTTATTTATTTCAGTTTTATAATTACGATCTCCCTGAGCCCACTTGGAATGAATTTAAGAAAATAAGGCTAGTAAAGGTTCAACTATGCTGACTAGGAAATGAATCTTGACATCGTGTTGAGACACAAAAGTTTACGTACTCACTGAACCTTATCCGAAAATTTCGGAAACTACAACCATTCAGGATTAGAAAGATGTTTATTCCAAATGGATCAAGTGTGAAGATCTGTCTAGTCTTATATCCTGACATCTGTCTTGAGCATCAGACACATGAGATGTCCTCTGATAAGAACATGTTTTGAAGACAGAATCGTACGAAGGTACGAGCCAATAAGAAGGTTGTTAGTTATGAAGATGTTTGAAGGATCACCGATTCAGAATCATATTATGAGTATGATAACTAATCTGAACGAGATTAAAAGCCTTCGTGCTTAAAGAGACAATCTTAACAGATAGGATATGATCCTATACTCTCTGCCTAAGTCGTTGGAACGTTCAAGATTATTTTAAATATTTCTTTTAAAAACCTAACCTGAACCTATGAACGACCTCAATATGGCAGAAAGGGTGATATAGACTAAGGGAAAATTTCTCTTAAATCAGACATCAATATCCACGGCCTCAAAAGCTAGTAAGTGGAAGAAAGAAAAAAGGAAAAACCAATCTAAGGTTTAGAAATAGAAAGTCAAATCCGACAATGGAAAAGTGTTTCTATTTCGATGGTAACGGGTATTGGAAAAAGAAATTGTCCAAAATACTTAGTCTATCTGTTTGGTACGCCGTTTAGATAAGATATGAAGATATCTTACTCGTTGAAAGTATGTTTAGTTGAAAATTCACCGGACTGCTGGTGTGTGAACTTGAGATCAACTAATCATATTTGCAAGTCGTTGCGAAGATTCAAACTGACCAGAAAGTTTGAAAGACGGCTAACACACAACTACTGCTCGAGGATAATACAAGTCTAATTGTATTAACAGTAAGGACTATAGAGTCGTATTTTGGCAATAGGGTTTTTATATTATACGTGCCATATATACAGAAATTTGATTTCGGTAAGTTATTTGATAATTAATGGTCTAACAGTTTATTTTGAATAAAGGTTTACCATTAAACAAAATAAAAGGTTTATTTGCTATGGCACAATAAAAGATGGTCTTTTATACCTCAATGGAAAACCCTAATCTAAGTTTAACATTAAGAAGCTTGACTTACCATCTAAGAAGAAAAACTTCTACGTGGCACCTACCTATTGGTCAATTGAATCTGAATAGAATTCGAAGACTAATTATTGAGTCCTATTGACTTGGAAACAGTATCAATCTGCAAATCCTATTTAGAAAATTAAAATGACCAAAATGCCTTTTTGCGAAAAAGGGTATTTAAGCCATGAACTTAAATGAGTTAGTTCATACGGACGTATAATATTATGAGTATTCAAGCAAGAGAAAGCTTTGGGTCTTCATCATTCTTTTGAATGATTACTCTAGATACAGTTATGTTTATTTGATGAGACTTAAGTCTGTAATTTTGAAGAGTTCAAGGAATATAAGACTGAAGTCAAAGAGTCAAATTAGAAAACATATCAAGGTACTTCGATTAGAACGAAGTAGTGATAAGTATCTATGTTCAGAGTTAAATAGAATTTCTCAAATAAGATTAGATCTCAACTGTCTGTATAAGATACGTCTTAGCAAGGATGTATTACAGAAAAGAGAAATAAAACTCTTATAGAGATGGTAAAGATTCATGAAGAGTCATGCTACCCTACAAAGTTCGTTTTGGGGTCTTGCACTCAAAACGACAATGCACATTAAACCTAGTTTTATCTAAGTCAGTTCCTAAAACACTGATGGACCTGTAGCTAGGGTGAAAACCCTGTATCTCTTATCTTCGGATTTGAGGTAGCCTGGTCCACGAGTTAAGGATGGATCCTGACAAGTTAGAATAATGAACAAAGGTTTACTTGTTCTAAGGTTATCCTAGAAGAACGAGAGGTGGTATATTTTGTAATTTGAGAAATCACAAAAGAAGTTTGTGAATATTTCAAAGATAATTACATAGATAACCACAAAGGGTGGAAGCAAAGTAGTGTTAAAAGAAATAACAGTATTAGATATTGATTTCCATAAACCCGTGATAACTAAAAATGTATTAAATATATGTGATGTACCAAATACAACATGTGATGTGGAGGCGTGTACACGAGAGCATCATTGTAGTGGAAGGATTGTCAGGACACCTGACAAGATACCTAAGATTAACCCAAGTGGTTGAATCTAACGTATCTGATCCTGTCACGTGTAATGAAGCTGTAGAAGATATAGACGCTGACCATTTGGTCAAAAGCCATGGAATCTAAGTTAGAATCTCTGTATTCTAACAAAGTCTTGAGCTTGTAGAGACGCCTGAAGGTATTAAACCCATTAAATGTAATTGGGTTTTACAAGAAAATAAAAGGAGAGAATGGATGAAAAAGTAGAGACTTTAGAGCAAACTTATGGCAATGGATTTTACCCAGAAAGAAGAAGTCATTTATGAGGTCTTCTCGCCTATAGCAATGCTTGAGTCCATTATCCTCTCCAGTTTATCTCATTATCAATTATGAGATTAGACAAATGGATGTAAAGACTATGTTCTTGAACGGGAACCTTCAAGAAGAAAAACATGGCATAACCTGAAGGCTTCACAGCCAGAAATCAGGTGCATATAATGCAAGCTTAATAGATTGATTTATGATCTTAAGCAAACATCTAGATTATGGAGCATCAGAATTATAAGGCAATTTAGATTCTTTGGATTTGTATAATTGCCTGATGAACCATGAAGTGTACAAAATGACATCATGATAGCATTGTAACATTTTCACTTTGTACGTAATTAATATTCTGCTCATTGGGAATGATGCAAGAATTTTTTCAGTAGTTAAGATTCGAACGTCAAATCATTTTGACAAGAAAAGGCCTATGTGAGACCGATGTTATTCTAAGGATCAGACTTTTGTCGTGATCATAAGAATAAGGAGATTGGTTTATCACAAGAAGTATATATGGATAAGATGT
Source organism: Lantana camara (assembly GCA_037501455.1). Classification (NCBI taxonomy): domain Eukaryota; kingdom Viridiplantae; phylum Streptophyta; class Magnoliopsida; order Lamiales; family Verbenaceae; genus Lantana; species Lantana camara. The sequence goes on from CM074862.1 coordinate 20,654,851, forward strand.
TGGTAAGGTATAATATGACAAATTCCAAGAAAGGTTCATTACCTTTTAGATATGAAATTTATCTATCTCGGGATCAGTGTCCTGAGACAACTGAAGAGATAGAAGATATGATTAGAGTTCCGCAGCGGAAGCTTTATGTATGTCATATTATATACAGGGCCAGATGTCTATTATGAAATAGGTCTAAGTCAGCAGATATTAGTCAAACCCTAGAATCTGATAATGGGTAGTAGTGAAAGCATATATTGGAGTACTTGAGAAGGACTTGAGATTATATGCTTGTCTACTACAGTGGTGAGCTCATTTCAATAGAAGTACACAGATTCGGATTTACAATCTGATTTGTATTCTAGATGTTTGACATTAGAATACGTGTTTACTCTAGAAAGAGCAACCGTTAATTGGAGAATGTTAAGGAGACTTGTATTGCTTACACCGCCATGAAAGTCAAATATATGGTAGCTTGAGAAGCAACCAATTAGATGTATTGGATTCATGATTTCCTAGTTGTTGGCTCTGAGAAACATCTGATAGATTCCTTCATCAAGGTATTGACGTAAAAGAGTGCAAAACGAGTTTTGACACTCGTATGAAAGGAATAAGACTTAGATGTGTGGCTAAATTGAATTTAGGGCAAGTGGGAGATTGTTGGGAATAGTGCCATGAAAATTCAATTTATTGAATTAATAAAACTGAATTTGCAGCAAGTTGTGAGTATTTCACATATTGATAATTAATGGCGTGTGGTGGTATTCTTATATGAAATGTGTTTCATAGGAAAAGACCTTGAATACCGAAATCACGTGTCATTAAAGTTCTAATCGGTAAGATAAGAATATGTTCTTATCAAGACTATAACGTGGTTATATAAGATGATTAGTTTTTCGTCATAGGGAATGGTGATTCCAATTATAACACGTTGATGATTTTCAATAGGATGGAAACATCGAACTGGACCACTGAGATTATTCATTTTATACTACTATCTAAAATGAATAAAATCTCAAGAAGCATTGTACTCTTAATCCTGATAATATTTCGGCTTTAGGCATGTAGTGTTAGTCACTGTAACATACGCGAAGTGAGGTCCCGGTAACGGGTGGCCAAAATACTTTGTATGTTCGGTGATTACATGAAATGCGCTAAAGAGTTATATTGATCAATGAATCTGTGGCCCTGCTGGAAGGTAAGAGATATCCTTGAAATAAGTTCGAATTAAGACTTTGGCCAAAGCACTTCGCGTGATACGTCACCGAAGTTGTATGATGAATGTGTTTCACATAAAGAGAATTTGAGCTTAAGGCAAATCAATAAATTTCAAATTAGAGATGAAAAATAAATGATAGTAGTTGTGATTTATTTTTCATGGATATCTACACGGAGGAGTGAAATGCGAAATTATTCTAGATCGAGGAATTCGTGAATAATTTAATTAATTTTAGAGTGCAACAATATTTATTTAGGGGAATTAAATATTATTAAACGCTAATTAATTATTGTCATGAGATGATAATATATTAACCCGTTTGGAGCTAAAATTAATTAGTCCTGCAGGTCCCCCTGCAAGCCCCAATTGAAAACCCGAAGAGAAAATAATAAAAGGAGAAAGAGAAATGAATTTTCAAAGTGTTTGAAAATAACCAAGGAATTGAAATTCCAAAGATTTGGAAATGCCCGAAATTTTACTTTGGAGAAAATAAAATTTTAAAATTCTTAAAAAAAAAAAATTTATTTTTTAATGCTGATGTGGCATCGGGCTGATGTGGCAGCCACGTCAGCAGATTGGGCCCCAGGTGGCGCTGACTGGATGCCGCGTGGCCGCCACGTGTACATCGCAATTTTCGCCACGTCATCGAACGCGGACCGTCCAGATTGGATCTGGACCGGGCTGGTCAACGAGTCACGGATACGGGTCAACGGATAGGGTTAGTCCGACTCGGACACGTGGCAATACGGGGATAGGCCACGTGTCGAACCGGACCGAACCGGGTTCGGTCCGACAGGTTCAAGGGTTTTGAAGCCCTAGCCGCGAGTGCATGACACGCGCCGCCTTTAGGCAGCGCGTGACGGCGCGGGGATTCTCCGATCGGCGCGTGGCTGGTGGCGCTGGACTAGTGGCGACGAGACCTTCAATGTGGTGCCCTCATATTCCGTCAATTTTCCAAGTTGAACAAGTGGGAGTGCAAAATGACTATATTACCCTTGTATTTAGGCCCCGAATGACTTTTTTACCCCTGAACTTTTGCCTATAAATAGGCTGATCCTTGGCATAATTTTACACACAACTTTGGGAGAGGTTTTGGCTAGTTCTTAGCTTTGAAACCATATTCCTTTTCTCCTAGTTAATTCCGATTTATTTTGGAATTAATTTTAATTAGGTGTTTATATATAAAACGCCTAATTTCGGGAGATTAAACCCTAAAAAGGGTTTTCTAGTTTAAAGTTTATTTTCTCTAAGTATTTAGAGAAATACTTTCGGAGCCCACACTCCGAGGGTTTCTCTGGGGTTATTGCAGGGAAGCTCTGCCGGTCTCACGAGTGGGAATGTTGCTGGAAAAATGCCGTTAGATAGCCATGTTTGCAGTACGGTAATATTTTTCAGTTATTTTATTTTAAGCATGATAAATTATGTGCTCTTAAGTGTTAATTGCATGTTAGATATTTATCTGCTTAAGTGATTTAAAATTTATTATCAATTGCATGTATATACTTGAGTAGATCCGGCTAGTCTTTCACTTTTTATTAAAATATTTTAGAAATATTTTAATACTTGTATTATAATAAAAATTTTTAAAATGTGGTCCTGGACTGCTACTGTTCTGGGCCCACCTCCCAGCATTATCAATCACAATTCACTAAGACAATACATCAAACACCTTGGGGGCATCATCCTAGGGTATGAGTTTTGTCTAAAATTCTTCAACCTACCCAACTCAATTCAACATCACCCTACATTATAACAATTCAATTTCAAAATCACCCACATTCCATCCCGAATTTCGGACTCAACTAACAAGGGACAATTAGAGATTAGGGTTATCTAAGAATTCAACTAAGTTCAAGCTAGAATCACTCCAAGTCACCCACCCTAACTCTAGCATGCATAGACTCGCAACATTCATCAATTTCATCCCACGATTCCTTCAAAATTCGGAATAATTAACCCTGGGGTTCAAATTCTAAATTGGGGAAAGTAATTCAAAGCTACAAAAAAGAGGGAATTAACTTACCAAGAATCAACGGAAGAGAAGTGTGCGTGCGTGTGGTGTGGTGGTTCGCCCGGAAAAAAAAAAAGCGGCTGCGGTTGACAGGCGGTGGAGTGGTGGTGCTGTGCGTGTGAGGAGCTACTGCTGTTGCGTGTGTATGTTATATGTTTCGTTTGTAATGAAGAGGAAAAAGGGGGAAAAAAGGCTGATTAAATCCGAAAATTGTTTTGCCCCAAAAACGTGTTACTAAGAACCTATTTGATTTCACGATTTTGCCCTGTAACGGGCGTTACTAAATTAATATGCCCTGGGAGTGACGGTCCTGATCACCTGTACCGATTAACGGGTGTTAACTCAAGATAACCTGAGAGGGGGTAACACCCGTTACCAACTATGCCCAAGACTCCTGACTCCATTAACGGGCATTACCATGAAATGCCGAGAAGGGGGTAACGCCCGTTTCTCCTAATCTTGTCCAAAAGCTCAATTTTAACACAAACACAATTTGGACGGTGCGTAATCACATTAATTAATACCATTTACTCAGAAGATGCAATCAAGCCATAGTGCACCAATCACGAAAACGCACTAACATCTCATAACACATTTTGTAATAAATCGCATCAATTCATTCTCCACACAAGGAAAGTTAATCTCATGCACACGCACGCGAACAAAGTAAGTGGACCTCAACATCGACATTAAAGCTCAAATCACAGTCCTTGCTTCCATTCTAACTTCAAACTCCTCACAATGCCTCAACTAATTTGCGAAATGTGAGAGAGAACCAAAATTAATACAAGAAAAGCGAGAATGGAAGAAAAGAATACAAAGAGGAGAAGGGAAAGGAAATTAGTTCTAAGTTATAGTCGCTAGCTTGACTTTGGAATCTGGATTAGTTTGTAGGAGTTGTTAACACACATGAAGTGTGTTTTTCGATGGGCTCGCCAACTAAATACGGCTTCAACCTCTGCCCATTCACCACAAATGTGCCCGTAGTCTCGTTTCTTATCTCCATAGCCCCACTGGGCATCACTTTAACAAATCGAAATGGACCGGACCAACGGGACTTCAGTTTTCCGGGAAATAACTTCAACTGAGAGTTGACCACCAAAACCAATTGTCCTACTTCGAACTCCTTAACCTGGATGTGCTTATCATGCCATCTCTTAGTTCTCTCCTTATAAAGCTTGGCATTTTCATACGCATTGAGCCGGAACTCCTCTAACTCATGTAATTGCAAAGCCCTCTTCTCGTCGGCTTGCTTAAGATTAAAATTAATGGCCCTAATAGCCCAGTATGCCTTATGCTCGAGCTCAAGCGGAAGATGACATGCATTCCCATAAACTAGCTTATACGGGGATGTTCCGATAGGCATCTTAAAAGCAGTTATGTATGCCCATAATGCATCATCGAGCTTCGATGCCCAATCCTTCCTCGAACTACTTATTGTCTTCTCTAGAATCTGCTTAATTTCCCTATTGAAAATTTCAACTTGCCCACTCGATTGGGGATTATACGGAGTCGCCACTCGATGATGGACTCCATACTTCTTCAAGAGAATCTCAAGAGGTTTATTGCAAAAATGGGAACCTCCGTCACTAATAAGAGCTTGGGGAACTCCAAATAGACTAAAAATATTCTTCCTCAGAAATTTGAACACAACCTTGGCATCATTCGTTGGCATTGCTATGGCTTCAACCCACTTAGATACGTAATCAACCCCCACCAAGATGAACTTATAGGGATGCCGAGAATGGGCCCATGAAATCAATGCCCCATACGTCGAAATGCTCAATCTCCAAACTATACCTTAAGAGCATCTCATCTCTCTGCCCTATATTTCCCGTCCTCTGACACGAATCACACTTAGTCACAAACTCATGTGCATCCTTAAACAGTGAAGGCCACCAAAATCCAGACTGTAAAGCTTTCGCAGCGGTCTTACTGGCACTAGTGTGACCTCCATAAGGGCTCGCATGACACTAATATAGCACCTTCTCAACCTCATCACGAGGTACACATCTCACCAAATCATCGGAACAGTGTTTGTAAAGCAATGGTTCCTCCCAATAGTAATACTTTACATCTGAAAGGAACTTCCTCCTCTGGTGGAAATTTAGGTCGGGAGGTACAATTCTACTAACCAAATAGTTCACAAAATTTGCATACCATGGTACTCTGGAATCCACCTTAAATAATTGCTCATCCGGGAAGTTCTCCACGATGGCCTCTTTTCTATCTTCAGCTGTCTCCTCAAATTCTAACCTAGACAAGTGGTTAGCTACCACATTCTTAGTCCCTTTCTTGTCCCGAATTTCCAAATCAAACTCCTGAAGTAACAAAATCCACCTTATGAGGTGCGGTTTGCTATCTTTCTTGGACAAGAGGTACTTAATAAGGGCGTGATCCGTATACACCACAGTTTTAGAACCTATCAAGTAAGAACGAAACTTGTCAAAAGCATGTACAATAGCTAAGAGTTCTTTTTCAGTGGTGGCATAATTAAGTTGTGCATCATTAAGTGTTTTGCTAGAATATGCAATAACATGTAAACGTTTCTTCCTTCTTTGACCAAGGACTGCCCCTATGGCTAAGTCACTAGCACAACACATGAGCTCAAATGGTAAGTTCCAATCCGGTGCCACCATGATAGGTGCTGACGTAAGCTCTTTCTTCAACCTGCTGAAAGCAATCAAACAATTATTATCAAAGATAAACTCAGCATCCTTTTGTAAAAGCTTACAAAGAGGTAAGGTAATTTTGGAGAAATCCTTGATGAACCAGCGATAAAATCCGGCATGACCAAGGAAACTACTAACTCCCTTAATGTTGGTTAGCGGTGGCAACTTCGCAATCACTTCAATCTTGGCTTTGTCAACCTCAATTCCCTTTTCTGAAATTCTGTAGCCAAGTACAATCCCTTCTTTCACCAGGAAATGGCATTTTTCCCAATTTAAAACCAAGTTAGTTTCCTCACATCTCTACAAAACTTGGGTTAGATTATCCAAACAAGAATCAAAAGAGGAACCAAACACAGAAAAATCATCCATAAATATCTCCATAGTACGCTCAATAAAATCAGAAAATATAGCCATCATGCATCTCTGAAATGTAGCTGGGGCATTACACAATCCAAACGACATTCTCCTAAACGCGAAATTACCATAAAGACAAGTAAAGGTGCATTTTTCCTGATCTTTCGGAGCTATAGCTATCTGATTATAACCCGAATACCCATCTAGAAAACAATAATATACATGCCCAACTAATCTCTCTAACATCTGATCAATGAAGGGAAGGGGGAAGTGATCTTTCCGTGTTGCATTGTTCAATTTCCTATAATCTATACAAAATCTCCACCCTGTGACTGTTCTAGTTGGAATTAGATCATTATTCTCATTTTTTTACCACAGTCATCCCCCCCTTCTTAGGTACAACCTGAATAGGACTAATCCACTTACTATCTGAGATGGGATAAATGATCCCGGCATCTAACAGTTTAATTACCTCAGCTCTAACAACTTCTTTCATGTTCGGGTTTAACCTGCGTTGGTGTTCTACAGAGGGTTTATGCTCATCTTCCATCAAAATTTTATGCATGCAAATAGTTGGGCTAATCCCCTTAATGTCAGAAATAGTCCACCCTATTGCTCTTTTATGATCTCTCAAAACCCTCAACAAATCATCCAATTGGAATTCAGATAATTCAGTAGAAACAACAACAGGTAATGTATCAGATTCACCTAAGAATGCATATTTCAAATGATTAGGGGAGGGGTTTCAATTCCAAACTAGGGGCCTTAACAATTGAAGGGGGAGGAGTGGGCTTACTTGTACCCAACTCCTCATAAACAAACCTTTGTCTGAACGATACGAATGGGGTTGCCTCAAGTTCCTTAGAATAGGCAGCAATTTCTTCAAGCAAATCCTCCCCATCAATTCTCTCTTTCGTTCCCTGCAAACATAATTCAAGAGGGTCGTCTCGCAGTGTTGAAATTGAAGTAAAATCCTCTACTATGAAACACTGTTCTTCCATCACTGGTCCCTTTATGATTTTGAACAAGTTAAACTCCACTTGTTCTTCCCCCACTCTTAGAGTAAGCACTCCATTCATCACATCAATCAATGCCCCGGCTGTGGCTAGGAAAGGTCTTCCTAGAATCAATGGCATATCCCAGTCCTCTTCTATATCAAGCACAATGAAGTCTATCAGAAGATAAAACTTTCCAACCCTAACAAGGGCGTTTTCCAGGATTCCAGTGGGGTATGTTATTGGTCGATCAGCTAATTACAGTGAGACTGTAGTCGGCTTCAGAGCATCCAAACCTAATTTCCTGCAAATAGACAAAGACATTAAACTCACACTAGCACCGAGATCACATAAAGACTTATTGAAAGTTAAATTGCCAATGGTACAAGGGATAGAAAAACTCCCTGGATCCTTAAACTTCGGGGAAAGTTTATGCTGGATAATAGCACTGCACTCCTCAGTAAGTGCAATCGTGACATACTCCTCCAATTTCCTTTTGTTTGGCAGGATCTCCTTAAAAAACTTCACATAAGTTGGCATTTGTGCTAATGCCTCTGCAAAAGGAATGTTGATATGTAACTCCTTGAATATGCTCAAAAACTTCTCAAACTGCTTTTCCAACTACTACTTCTGTAATCTTTGACTGAAAGGAACCGATGACACATATTCCTTGGGTGCCACATTCACCTTTGGCTTTGAAGGGAGATCTTCCTTTTTATCCTCCACTTTTCCCTTCTCAGTCTCAACTACTTCTTCAGCTTTCTCACCAACAGTATTGTCTACATCAGAATCTGTAGGCAACATTGGTCCTTCGTACTCCTTACCACTTCTTAAGGCTATGGCCTTGCAATGCTCCTTGGGATTATTTTCAGTTTGACTAGGCAACATTCCTTGGCCCTTCATATTCAAAGATTGGGCAATCTGACAGATCTGGGTCTCCAAATTCCTGTTCTGATTCACCACCTGTTCTACTTGAGTTTCCAATTTCTAGTATCTATTCGAAGATACGACTATGAACTTGTCAAGTGCTGCCTCCCATCCTTGCTTTTGTTCCTGTAGAGGTTGAGTATGAGGAATGTATGGTGGAAGTTGTGGTTACATTAAGTATTGACCTGGATGGCAGTGAAGGTTTTGTTGAGGTGGAGCTGGAGGTCTAGGTAAAAATTGGGGTCTGGGTTGTTGTTGAGCATTTTGACTGTTGGACCAAGAAAATGGGGATGGTTCTTCCAATCCGGGTTGTAGGTGTTTGAGTAAGGATCATTTACCGGTTTTGAGTTATTTGCATAATTCACTTGCTCTTGCACCTGTTCACCTGCATTGGTATAAGGGCACATGTTAAATGCATGTGGACCACTACAAATTTCACAAATTACCTAAACTGGTTGGGCTTGTGTCCCAACTGCATTCACAGAAAGTTGATCCAATTTCTTGTTAAGAGCCTCAAACTTGGCATTAATGGCGGTTAGACCATCTAGCTCTAAGACTCCTGCTTGCACCTTGGTTGGTTGGGAATGGCACCTTTCATGCACAAAAACATCATTTTGTGACATATTGTCTAACAGTTCAGTGGCGACCGTCTCAGTTTTTGACAAGAAAGCTCCACCAACTGCGGCATCTATCACTCTTTTAAAAGTTGGGGACATCCCATTGTGGAACGTCTGAATTAGCAGCCAACCGGGAATGCCATGATGCGGGCACTTCTTCTGCAAATCCTTAAATCTCTCCCAAGCCTCATAGAAGGACTCCCCATCCAATTGTCTGAAGCCTTGAATATCATTCCTGTACTTCGTGGTTTTGCTAAGCGGGAAGAACTTGGCTAGGAAAGCCTGAGAAAATGCGTCCATTCTCTGAAAGGATTCATTTGGTACAATACTCAACCATGCTTTAGCTCGTTCCCTTAGTGAAAAGGGGAAAAGCCTAACTCAGATAGCATCGGTAGTGACATTGTGGATCTTGAAAGTATCACACACCTCGAGAAAGAACTCAAGATGTGATGTTGGGTCCTCCAGTGGTAACCCTGAAAACAGATTATTCTGCACAGCAAATTGATTATAGCTGGTTTAATCTCAAAGTTGTTTGCTGCAATCGGGGGGGCGGGTTGCATTCTGAATTACCCCAACATTCGACACGTTATAATCTCTGATCGCAGGAGGAGGTGGGGGTTGTGGATCTTCAACTCCACCGCCTCTTCCATTGTTTGAATTTTCAGCCATTGGTTTGGTAGTGGATTTCTTGTCTTTCTTTCGCTTCCTTCTAATATCACTAAGTGTTCTCTCGATCTCCAGATCGTAGGGTACTAGTTCCGGATCTTGAGATCGTCGCATGCACCGTGAACCTGCACAAAGGAAAAGAAAATCCTCAGTCCAATTCCACAATGACAGAAGACTATGAACACAAAGTGAAGTAATGGTCTAAAGCACTAGATCAAAATATTTAAGCAATATTGATTTAAAACGCCTTCCCTGGCAACGGCGCCAAAAACTTGTTATGATTTTAAGTTAAACCAATCGTGCATGTGTACACTGAACATATATGCGTAGCACAATAGGATCGTACCAATAGGGAATGGAAATCAATCACCGGACAAATTCAAGTTGGTTATTAATCTACTAAAACGAATTGAATAATTAACTAGAATAAAATGCAATTAACCACTTAACACATGTGGATTAAATTCAATAAACTAATTCAGCTGGGGAGTAATAATTATGCATTCATGATTCAATATAATACTCGTTTGACAAGTGCAATTCTACAACCTAGTCAGTTAGATTTGTATTATCCTTTTTCAAGGTATAAACGAGTGTTCAACTAATTTCAACGTTGTTCTCACAATCATTAATAATTAATTAAACCAACATGATCAAGACTAGTGAAAATCAAGTTCTAGCGACTTGACATGGAATAAGATTTACGAGTTGTATAGATTAAGAAACAAATCTCTTTGAAATATAAATCTACTAATTATGAAAACTATCTCAATTACCATTAATTTTTCAATGCTTAGGTAATCCTAGATTATGCTAGGGTTGGCCAGACCGTTACACTTCAATTCAAACCACGTTTTCAAAACTAAGAATTAACACAAGTCATTCAAGTATTATATCAAACACTTAGCATGCATTCATCATCACTCCCCTAGCCCTAGGGGTTTAGCTACTCATAATTAACTCAAAACTCATAAAACTAAAGTAAATTGCATTAAAGAAATTCATGTTCATCAAGTCAAAACAAATTCTCAAAAACAAAATCCTAAACATTCATAAATCCTGGAAAACGAATCTAACATGTAAAACGAATTAAAACAAAACTTAGAGGAATTAGTTTGATGATTAAAGCAATAAATAAAATCGAAAAAACTGGAAAAACTGAAATTGTTTGAAGAATTCGATCCTTTCGTCTTCTCAAAATTCTCTGAATAACTCTTTCCAAAGCTCCGTATCCCTCTCTCCAAGCTAGGTTATGAACTGAAGAAGAGACCCTAAAAAATACTCCAAATCGGGCACAAATAGTTGAATAAAATTTCTTTCGTCGCCCTAGGTAACGGGCGTTACCATTCCATGCGCAATCTTCATTAACGCCCGTTACTAGCCAAAAATCGTGTTTCCGCTTTTATTAGTGGTAACAGGTGTTACCACTATTACTCTGCCCAGGGGTAACGGGCGTTACCCCTCCTGTGCCAAAAATCCTCGCCTACTGCCTCTGGTAACGGGCGTTACCAGAGTTGCTCTACCAGGGGGTAACGGGAGTTACCCCCTTTCGCCAAAGTTAGTGGTCCTGGGTCTGTTAACGGGAGTTAACGAAATTGCTCTTCCAAGGAGTAACGGGGGTTACTCCTATTTCATCCGAAAATTCCTGAATTTGCCTTGTTTCGTTGTTTCTTAACTCCAACTTCCTAAACACCTAAATGGAGCAAAATAAATGCATAAACGCATCAAACGGCACAAAAATATACTCTAATTAACGCTTGAATCCATGCGAATTTCACACTCGATATTGGCATCTTGAACATGGTGTGGTCGACAAGCCCCCACGTCTATCAACCCGGTGGTGATCGGAAGAGGCCCATCGAAATCTCCCCTCGCCGAAAGAACAAACGACCTTGAAGATCGAGGGCTGAGCGAGCCTCGTCGCTTTGCAAGGATATACTGATGATACGAGCAGGAAATTCTAAGGTTCGCACCAATGTGTCTCGCTATGATGGTACGGGTGATCCAGAGGAACACTTAACAGCGTTTGAGCACCTCGAGCATTTGTACCAACATTCATTGGATTTCTGGTGCAAAATCTGTTGGGAAAACACGAAAGAAAGGCACAGCGAAATTTAAAAATTTTCCCAAAAGAAGATCAAATCGTACAATTCTTATTCCCAAATCCGTAGGGTTCTAAGAAACTCACTTAGATCGTCGCTTTCTTGACACGTTCTAGCCGCCCAAGAACACTCTTCAAGCGGCAAGTCCCCAAACTCCTTCGAATCTTTCAAGACTTCACGAAAGCAGCCCTCTAGAGAATTAGTCCACCAACCTCGATCACAATCCAGACAGAGAGGATGCTAGTTCTATATTTGGTGTTGAGGCTCTACGGTTTTTGTGATATAATATGGAGAAGGAGAATTTTCCTATCATCCCTCATGGGGTTCAAACCCCACTTATTTATAACATAAGGGGTTCGAACCCCTTTGTCTTTTTGGACATGGTTTCCTAAACCCTTTTGATAAGGGATTTCTTGCTTGGAGAGAAAGACTCTTACTTTGACCAAAAGTCTCATTTTGACCAACTTGTCAAGCAAGAATATAATATCTAACTCTCTTAGATATTTTAATTAACTTTATTTATTTATAATAAATAACTTGATGCTAATAATTAATTAATTCATAATTAATTATTTATTAGACTTAATTTCTCCAAATTAGAACTTTAATATTAATTCATAATTAAATTAGAGTCCATTAAATAATTAATCAATAATTATTTAACTAATCACCACAAAGTGACACGTGTCACATGAGACATGTGTCCCACACGTATGGCCCCAACCAATCACTTATTTGTTCGATCAACTCGTTTAATCGATTCAAGCCTTAACCCACGTGACCGGGTTATTGTGTGTGACCCTCTAGGTTCTTAATTCAATTAGCAATGACCTTAATTAATTAATTCCTAATCAATTAATCAGTCCACAGATCACACTACCATAGTCTAGCAACAGGTGTGTGACCCCTAGCTAAATAAGAATATCTCAATTCGAAAGAACCTTTAAGTCATTGACATATGTGAGATAAAATCCTCCTACATCCCATCTCTCAATCAAGATCTAGGGCAAGAGAATAATCAGAACCCTAATAATCTCGATCTTAAAGTTAAATGCATTTCATATCCATTTGATCTCAATCCAAGAAACCCATTTCTTGATGTCTTGATCCACTGTCTTGGCCAAGGACTCCTTTATGGCATATAAATAACTTACACAATAAGAGATCAACTTGCTAACGCAAGTTGTAGGTCCTTTGTTGATTCTCATATGCTTCCATGTGCCACATTTGTAGCCCAGCATAAGCTTTGAATCAGTTGTCTAAGGCGACACCCTTTAAAGCTTATACCTAAGATTATAGAGTTAGCCCACAAAGCATTGATGGAATCTCAAGTCTAAAGACTACTTATTCACATCAATGACTCGTGAGATATTTCCTAATCTGGAAGTTTTTATTTCCAGAAATAAAAACTTCCTTTCCCATTTAGGAATCTTCTCATATGGGACACCTCAGTGTGCCTATTTAGAATAAGTAAGCACCCCCATGTATCACACACATATCAATCAATACACTTGGCACCCCATGAAACAAGATGGTCCTTCTTAAGGGCATGATCACACGAGCAAGCCTCAAACGAGTCATATAGATACTCCTACTCTCTTTTGGGCTCATTAGCTTGGAGTGATTTCTAATCATGACTTATGTGATTTAGGGCTCATCTCATGAACCATTTGACTTAAATGGTTGAGTCCAATAAGTCATAATGATTAGGGGAGTTCTTATACATGCACAACTAAAGTAAACATACAATCAAACAAGAGCATATAAAGAAGTGTTGCCTAAGTTCGTTTATTATTCAAAGATTGTTTGTGATTTTGAAAAGGAAAGTACTAAGTAGACTATTACATTGGCTTTTAGGGCACTATTCCTAACAAAATCTTCGTTACTTCACTCTCGAGGCCCACTTATGATTGGTTCTAGCAGCTTTCCCTGGGTTCAATTCGGAGCTTTGATGACTTATGCGAATAGTTCGATAGTTACTTTAGTCCGTTGAAGGTGTCCAAGCTACTTACCATATATCTCTGGAATATCGAGCAGGCTCCCATTTAGGAATGTTCTCACACGGGACACCTCAGTATACCTACTTAGAATAAGTAATCACCCCCATGTATCACGCACGTATCAATCAATACACTTTGCACCCCATGAAACAAGATGGTCCTTCTTAAGGGTGTGATCATATGATCAAGCCTCAAACATGTCATATCAACACTCCCACTGTCTTTTGGACTCATCGGCTTGGAGTGATTTCTAATAATGACTTAAGTGATTTAGGGCTCGTCTCTTGTACCATTTCACCTAAATGGTTGAGTCCTATAAGTCATAATGATTAGGGGAGTTCTTATACATGCACAACTAAAGTAAACATATAATCAAACAAGAGCATATAAAGAAGTGTTGCCTAAGTTCGTTTATTATTCAAAGATTGTCTGTGATTTACAAAAGGAAAGTACTAAGTGGACTATTACATCGGCTTTTAGGGCACTATTCCTAACAATCTCCCACTTGCCTATCAAAGTCATTCATGAGCTAATCTAAGTTCCATTTTTGCAAGATGACCTTCAAAAGCTTCTCGACTAAAGGGTCTAGTAAGTGGATCTGCCACGTTCTCTGCTGATGCGACCCTCTCTATTTGCACATCACCTCGTTTGATGATATCATGGATTAGGTGATACTTCCTCATAATGTGCTTAGTCCGTTGGTGAGATCTTGGTTCTCTTGCTTGATCAACCACCCCAGTGTTGTCACAAAACACAGTAATGGGGTCTTTCATGCTAGGAACGACATTCAATTCTTGAATGAAGTTTCTAATCCAAACACCTTCCTTAGCTACATCGTTTGTAGCTAAGTATTCGGCCTTAGTGGTCGAATCTGCAGTGGTTGTTTGTTTAGAACTTTTCCAACTCACTGCTTCGCCGTTAAGGCATGACATTGACTTGAAATCATATAAGTCAGATGTGAAGCTAGCATCGCAGTATCCTTCGACAATTAGATCTTTCTGTTCTCTGTATACTAAGAAAAAATCCTTGGTACTTAGCAAGTACTTTAAGATGTTTTTCACAGTAGTCCAGTGACCTTCTCCAGGGTCAGATTGGAAACGGCTCGTAACACTAAGTGCATAAGCCACATCCAGTCGAGTGCATAACATTACTTACATTATGCTACCTATTACCGAGGCATAAAGTATATGAGTCATTCTTTCCTCCTCAAGGTTTGTCTTAGGACACAATTTCTTAGAAAGACATGCTCCTACACTCATAGGAAGAACTTTGTTCTTCGCTTCCTCCATGCTAGATCGTTTCAGCACTTTGTCTATGCACATCAATTTTGATATTCCTATCAATCTCTTAGATATATCTTTGTAGATCTTTATTCCGATAATGTAGGATACATCACCAAGATCTTTCATCTCGGATTGGTTCGATAACCAAGATTTGGTAACTTTCATGTCATCCTTCGAATTCCCAATCAGTAGAATATCATCAACGTAAAGCACAAGAATTGTACTGAAGTCTCCAATTCCTTTCTATACACGCATGATTCATTCGAATTTTAAACGAAGCCAAACGCTTTGTCTGCTTCATCAAAATGAATGTTCCAATTCCTAGAAGCCTGTTTCAATCTGTAGATTGATCTTTGGAGTTTGCAAACCATTTGCTCGCTCCCACTGAATGTGAAACCTATGGGTTGATCCATATAAATGTCTTTATCGATGTCTCCATTGAAAAGGTAATTTTCACATCCATTTTCCATATCTCGTAGTCATAATACGCAGCTATGATAAACATGATTCGAATGGGCTTTTGCATTGCAATTGGTGAGAAGGTTTCATCAAAGTCCACGCCAGGTATTTGAGTGAATCCTTTGGTAATGAGTCTTACCTTATAAGCTGCAACATTTCCATCTACTCTGAACTTTCTCTTAAAGATCCATTTGCACCCTATGGGTTTTACCCCATTAGGCAAATCAACCAAGGTGCAAACTTGGTTAGAGTATATGGAATCCATTTCGGACTTCATGTGTAATGCCCCGACTTTTCAGACGTAAAGGTACGACGTATGTGTTTATAAACTTGCGCGAATTAATTATTTTTACGTGTGTTATATTTAATTTTATTATAAATTGTTATTATTTTATTTTATTATATTTTATTTTAATTCAATATTATTTTTAAAAGATTTCGTTATTTTAAGTATTTATTTTAAATTATTGTTAATTTAATGATTAATGTTAATTAAGTGTTATGCTAATTAATCATGCTTAACCATATTAATTAATTTTTATAATATCCGTTGATTTTAAATTTTATTTAATATTAGAATTTAATTTATTTGGTTTAATTTTTATCATGCATGGAATTTTATGAATATGTGCATGGTGGTTTAATTTGTGCATCGTTCTTTTATGAAACGATATCGAAATGTCGTGAAATTGTAGTATGTCGTAAATATATGTGTTATGAACATGCCTATATGCTCGGTTTATGTTTTCGAATTCATTTGATATGTTAACGAATTTAATTTGAATCGTGGAACCAAATCGGGGGCTAACGAGCACTTAGCGTACCCTTGGTTCCGTATTTAATACCTTGAGCTCGGGAACTCGGATTCGAGTTCCGTCAACTCCGCTGAACTCGTAACGAAAATTCGAGTTTAGTAAACTTAGCCTTATATTTTTCCAAAGTCATTTGAACCTCCGAAATCCAACCGAAAAACGAAACGGCAACCAAACTGACTTTGCTGCACTAAAATGGCCATATCTCACCCAAACTTTAACTAAAGTAACCATGGTTTGATTCTATTGAACCCTAAATCAACCACCTAACTTGATATATCATGCCCTAACCAAACCAACCCTCACACAATCCACAAATCTCAGCCAAAGTCACAGAAATTCCAGTCATTCCCGTAACCCTACATTCCTTGGAGATTTTGGAGCTCAAATCTCATCCAATCTTCATCCAATCAACAAGGTAAGCTTAGGGTTGTAATATATGTTCATTCCTGATCATTTTCATCCTTCCATCCCCAAATTTGATCATGGTTTCATGAGTTTTTGGCTGATCTTGCAATATAATAGGTTTAGGGAAAATTTGATGATCTTATTCAATTCTTGATGGTTTTGATTGATTCCAAGCTTGAAAATGATTGTTCTGACATCCTTTTCTCATTTATGATCATTGATTTCATGGTGGTTGATGTATTGATGAGATATCATTTATGGCACTTTGAGAAAATTTTCATGTAATGTCACGTATGTCTTCTTTCCATGTTTGAGCTCTTTTGGGACTGATTTATATGTCATATTGGTGTTGTTTTGCTGCACATTTGATAGCCTAATTGACATGAACTTGTTGGGATTAATGGAGATCAGTCATGCCCTGTTTTTCGTGGAATACTTGCACTGTTTTGAGCTGGTTTTTGCTGCTGAAGCTGCTGCGTTTCTACCTTGCTTTTTCTGTCAGTTTTAGTGGCTTGTTAGAGCTATTTTGTGCTGCATTTCATGCCTTCTTATTGCTGCATTTCATACTTTGGTTGCTGCCTTCTTGCTGCGCCTTTTGCTGTAAAAAACAGGGGTTATATGTGAACTGTTGCATGCATTTGACACGAGCGTATCAACCATCCCCTTCCAGCATGAAACGGGGGTGCAACATTGTCCGATCCTTTCTGTACCGAGACACGGGGGTGTCCCGGTTTGTTCTATATTGGTGACACGGGCGTGTCACCTTCTGAATCCAAACCTTAAGCCTACGTGATATACATATGTTTGCATGCATGTGAGTTTGGTTTGATGCATAAGCTTGCATACATTTTCAGAATTAGTTGCATGCATAATGTTGTTGCATGCTGCTGTACGTGCATGCATTATATATATATATATATATATATAATATAATATAATATATTTATATATATTTAGTTATATATTTATACATGTTTCTTAAATATTAAATAATATTGGATTTAATTGAACTATAGAATTTAATTGTTACCTATTTCATGTTTTATTTAATTTTCGATATTAAATTGAATGTATTTAATTGTTTATTTTCTAATTTTAAATGTGATTTAACTTGTGCTATGATTATATTTAAATTTCTTGAATTGAATTGATTGGAAATGTGGAATTTTGAATTCGAATGAAAGTGAACGAATGATTGAATGACTTGAATATATGATTTAAATTCCTTAATAGTGCACATGAACATTTTCATAACATAATCTTATCTTTTACATATTCATATCATGATCATTACATTGCCGAGCATCTTATTTGGTCATTTTGAGTCTCATACCTTTCTTTTGTACAGATTCGGGTTTGGTCGGAGACGAGGGCGAGCACTGAGACGCTTGTGCCTTTCTTTTGCGTTTTAAAAAGGTGGGTTTCTCTTCTAATAGTTAAAGTGACCCGATATATCCCTTACGTGAAAGGTTTTAAGCCAAAATAGTATATTTATGTATATCGAGTCCTTTTGAGTAAATGATTTCAAACGTATGACCCCTTTTGTATTTTTGAAACCCTACCTTATGATTTTGGCGAGTTCATGATATGAATTGAACACGGGCCCAGGGACTTAGTGTATGTGGCTATCCGGGGAGACAAGGGCCGACGGTGATCCCATATACTAGTTCCAACCAATTTACGGCGAAACGGACCTCGTCAAGGAGTTTTTGACGAGGAAACGCTAACCGGACTTTGAGGAATCATGAACCTCATAGCCGCATTGATATGATTAGGTGGTCGGGCCTTGCAAACCCGTCCAGCACCCGGAGGAAGAAGGTGTATATAAATGATTATGATCATGATATGTATGAGCACAAAAGATTTATGTGTGATAACGAATAATTCATGTTATGATTACACGAGGTGTTGGTTAGAGATTGTGCACGCCCACTCACCGGGCTATAAAACTTTATGAGCAATTATGAATGAATATGAATGTCGTAATCCCGTTGATGTTTTCTTTTGTTTTAACCACTTGGGAAATTCTTATCAAACTTCACACGGGATTAGGGCTTGCATGAATGTGTTTAAATTATGCGATATTATATTCTATGCCTCGTTTTATACCCACCAGTCTTCTTTAGACTGAACCCGGTTTGTTTTCAGTTGTTTTGTACAGGTATATGAGTGCTAGGCGGGAATACAAGTCGTCTAGGTTTTGCATTATTGTTTAGCACTTCTTTTCAGTCTCACACACTCATACTCTTATTGCTATTTTGTATATGATCATAGTATGGAGCGTTATGATTTTGTAGGCCGTGTGGCCTTGGATACTTGAAGGATTCTGTATATCCATTTTGGAGCTTGGTGGCTCATTATATATATTATATGTTGATCTTGCTTCCGCGTTTCATTATAACTCTGATTTTATATTATCTTGAGTTTGAATGGTTTAAGGGTTAGTCCCGCCTAGCATAGCGTGTGTGTTGTGTCCCCGTTCGCCGTGGATTTGGCACGTGTATGGACTTCCATTTCATATACGGGTCGGGTCTCGGTGCGGGGGATGTAGTACCTTACGCTCGGGTGCTACATCATGGCTTGTCTCCACTATTCAGAATCTAAGTTTGACAATGCCTCCTCATATGTTAGAGGATCATTATCCTCTTGAGAGATTTCATGGAGAAAACCATACCATCTCTCAGGCTGTCTACGAACGCTTTTAGAACGCCTTAGAGAAGGATTTTCACGTGTATCGAAGTTCGTGATTGGTTGTGGGATGTCAGAATAAGACGTGCCTTCTAAATGTGGCGTGGGAGTGTCTCGAATTTCTTTGAGTTATGTGATCTTGCCTTTCTTTTCTTCTAGGAACGGTTTCTCAAAAAAAGTTGCATTTCTTGAAACACACACCTTTTGTGCAGTTTGATCATAGAAGTAGTATCCTGTGGATTCCATAGGATAGCTAACGAAGTAGCATAAGTTAGAACAAGCTTCTAACTTATCTCCCATTGACCTTTTCACATAAGCAAGACAACCCCAAATTCTTAAGTAAGAATAACTAGGGATTTTACCATGCCACATTTCATAGGGTATTTTGAGGACCGACTTGGAAGGAACAAGATTCAAAATCTTGGCTGCACTTTCTAGAGCATAACCCCAGAAAGAAGGTGGTAAGTCAGTGAAACTCATCATGGAACGAACCATATCAAGTAGGGTTTGATTCCTTCTCTCAGAAACTCCATTAAGTTGAGGAGTTCCCGAAGGAGTCCATTGAGAGATAATTCCATTATCTCTGAGATGACTAAGGAACTCTTCACTAAGATGCTAGCCACCTTGAGTAGATCGAAGTGTCTTGATCTTGTGACCAGTTTGGTTCTCAACCTCCTTTTGAAATTCTAAAAATTTCTCAAACCCTCAGATTTGTACTTCCTTAAGTACACATAACCATAACGACTAAAGTCGTCAGTAAAGGTTATGAAGTACTAGTGATTGCTTCGAGTGCTTACACTAAGCGGTCCACAAACACCAGAATGGATCAAGTCCAAGGTCTTTGTGGCTCGATCTACACTCCCTTTGAAAGGAGGTTTGGACATCTTTCCTTTGAGACAGGATTCACAAGAAGTTAACCGTTTAAGGTTATTTTCAGAGAATGTCCCTAAGGTAGTTAACTTGCTAATTCTGTTCTTGGAAATATGTCCTAATCTAGCGTGCCACAAAGATGCCGAGACTTTGTCATCTCTCTTACGTTTTGTCTCTCGTTGTATATTCAAAATATTGGTATTTTGAGTTAGATAAAGTCCATTGTTTAATGTACCAAGATGTATTAAAAAAATTATTCTTTTTAAGAAAAAAGATGTCATTCTTAATATTAATTTTATAGCCTTCACAATCAAGTATTAACTGAAATTATATTACGAATAATGTCTGGTACATAAAGGACTTTATTTAAAATTAATTCAAAATGACCTAAATCTATTCTAATTGTGCCTAAAGCTTGAGCCTCAAAGGTTGAGCCATCCCCAATCTTCAAGACACATTCTCCTCCTTTGAGCTGGCGAACCTCACTTAGCGTCTGTACATCATTACAGATATGAGATCCACAACCGCTATCAAGTACCCAAGACTTAGAATTAATAGAAAGATTTACTTCAACGAGAAACTTACCTTTAGAAGGCTTAGAAGAAGATGGAGCAATGACCATCATAACCTTATTATCTTTCTTGATCGTGCTTTCAGCAGTCACAAGCTGACTAATCAGCTCAGCTACAGTAGCATTTACATGATTCAAGTTGAAGTTAAGTACAAAAAGGTTAAATGATGGTAGGAACGAGGCTAACAACATATCCACCGAAAGCTCATCTCTCAATGGCATGTCTATGGAAGCATGTTTCTCAGTAAGAGCAAGAAACTTGAGTCCATATTCATGGACACTTGTACCTTCCCTCGTTCTCAAACGGAATAATTCTTTTGAGGTGTTATACCTTGTAACACGCTTATGAGGGCGGTAAAGTTACTCTAAGTGGTCGTAAATCTCCCAAGCAAATTCCATGGACCCATGCTATCTTTGCATGTCCGGAGACATGTTAGTAAGCATGAGATAACGGGCTTGGAGATTATCATCCTTCCACTTCTGAATCACGTCCCGCTCAACTCAGGTCGGAGCTTCCCCTTCGGGAACGGGCTCCGCCTCGTAGAGAACATAAGTTCTCTTTTCGGAATCTAGAATAATTTTTAGATTCCTAAACCAATCATAATAGTTGGGACCAGTCAACTTGTTTGACTCGAGGATCGATACTAGAGGGTTTTTGGTTGCCATTTCAAAACACGTAGAGATTCATAGAATCTACGACCTAAATGGAAAAACAGAGAACTAAGTGAGCATGCTGAATAATAACTATATACATGAGATTAGTCTTTAATCTATGTTGCTCCCACTGTTTTTAGAAGATCTATAATTCCCAAAGATCTTAGAGGATACTTATTATCCCAATGGGTACTAAGATCCTAAGCACTTTATCTCGAACCTACGACTCGCGGACATTCTTAATAAAGCCTAAGGTAGGTACAACTTTCCAATTCCAACTCGGTGGAATTCTTAGTTATATTTTTCCATCACCTATCTTTCAATATGGACCCACGACTTGTACGACATCTATATTTGCTTAGGCATGAAGCTAGACCCATCAATCATAAGATCATGATCAAAACTTAGTTCGAACGACCCACGACTCGCGGACATCGCCTTCCCCAAAATTAATCATGAAATATTGATCATTTAGAATGATCGATTAGGAAACAAAGAACTAATAGGTTTCACATAGTCACCCCACGACTCATGGACAACAACTAGCTTCCCCTATTAAACTTAAATCCTATTGATGCAATGCTAGAAATTTAATTCAAAGTTTGCAGCTCGAATTAAACACCTATTTTCGAAATTAGCTTAATATTTTAATGGAATTTTTTATATAACCGGAGAGTTGTCCGGTTCGACCTCACCAACATATATTTTATCCAATTTAATTAGTCTTGATTAATGCAAGTACAACTTAAATGTATTTCACACAAATACATAGAAGATAACATGTCCTAGCGTGATACTAACATGTGATGATCATGGGTTCTACCTATCTTATGCGTGATATGTGGGAGCCACTCTACAATCACAAGTTCTAACATACATGCCACATAAGACAGTTTAAATCACATATGGTAATTGGAAATAAAACGATGCCTTATCAATTACAATAATTGAAACCTTCCTAACATTTTGAGGGGTCTTCACTATATGGCCTCCATTGTTACTTGTCATGTGGATCCATCTTACTCCATGGGTGCATTGTCTCCAAAATGAAAGAAAAAGACCTCACCACCTAAATCTACTCTCAAATTACAATTAAAAAAAAAAAAAAAGACATA
Source organism: Lantana camara (assembly GCA_037501455.1). Taxonomy (NCBI): domain Eukaryota; kingdom Viridiplantae; phylum Streptophyta; class Magnoliopsida; order Lamiales; family Verbenaceae; genus Lantana; species Lantana camara. Next base: position 20,677,262 of record CM074862.1, read on the forward strand.
AAGTAATAAGGCTCAATCTTCATATTGGCCTTAGACAAATACATAGGGCATACCCTGGCCTCAAAACAGTAATATAGAAAGCCACATAATAAACACATAACAGTACGCACATAAGTGGGGCACCGACCCCAATTGAAAAACGTAACTATGGGGCTCCAACCCCAATTTAAACCATCCATGTGCATAAATTAAAACATCACAACACTAAAACCCATGATCACCTAACATGCATAAATTGCAAGAATTTAAATTTACCCATAAATTAAAATTCCCGCTTTAAGTCTTAATGACCTAAAACACGACTTAGATGCAATTCTTGTTCATGAGCCTTTTCAAATAAACCAAGAAATATTAAATTAATAAAATTCAAATTAATTTTTGAAAATTAATAATTTTATCTTTTTATTATTTTCTCAAAAATAATAAGTGCAATTTTTCCCATAATTAAATCAGTTTAATTTATAAAAATCCTAATTTAAAATTATTTCAAAAATAAAAGTAATATTAATTTGATAAAACTGTTTTTAAAAGAGTGAAATTAAATCGGGATTTTATTGGATCAAATACGAAAAATGAGGTCACGAAAACACGAGCCCGAAACACCCGCATGCATCGCCTGCATGCTGCGCAGCGTCGCGCACAGCCGACAGTAATAGGCACGCAACCTGCGCGCATCGCACGCGGCGATGGTGGGCGGGCTGGGCATGCTCTCGGGCGCGGTTGCGGGAGGGACGTGCCGGGCGGACTCCCGCGTGGTTGCGGGAGAGGCGTGCGGGCAGTCCCATGTGGTTGCGGGACTGCTGTGCGGTTGGGGCATGCGGGCCTAGGCGTGCTACGCCTTAGAACGTCTAGGCTCGCGTTTTCATATCGCGTCTCGTTTTCGTATTTCAAGTTTCTCAAAAACCAATTCAATCCAGAAATTAAAGCACGATTTAATCAAGTTTCATTCAAAACAATTCTAATCAAAATTTTCAGAGAACCTTTTTTCAGAAATTTTAGGAAAAACACAAATTCAATTTTTCTTACATTTCTGAGAAACTCACGAATAATCAATTGCATCTAAATCTATGAATTTCTACCAAATTCAGAATAATAAGAGACGAATCAGAAATAAGTCTTGCAAGGTGACTCTGATACCACTTGTTGGGAAAACACGAAAGAAAGACGCAACGGAATTTAAAATTTTTCCCAAAAGAAGATCGAATCTTGCAATACTTATTCATACCAAATCCGTAGGGTTCTAAGAAACTCACTTAGATCGTCGCTTTCTTGACACGTTCTATCGGCCCAAGAACGCTCTTCAAGCGGCAAGTCCCCGAGCTCCTTTGAATCTTTCAAGACTTCACGAAAGCAGCCCTCTAGAGAATTAGTCCACCAACCTCGATCACAATCCAAACATGGAGGATGGTAGTTCTATATTTTGTGTTTAGGCTCTAGGGTTTTTGTGATATAATATGGAGAAGGAGAATTTTGCTATCATCCCTCATTGGGGTTCGAACCCCCTTTATTTATAGCATAAGGGGTTTGAACCCCTTTGTCTTGTTGGACAAGGTTTCCTAAACCCTTTTGATAAGGGATTTTTTGCTTGGAGAGAAAGACTCCTACATTGACCAACTTGTCAAGCAAGAATATAATATCTAACTCTCTTAGATATTTTAATTAACTTTATTTATTTATAATAAATAACTTGAAGCTAATAATTAATTAATTCATAATTAATTATTTATTAGACTTAATTTCTCCAAAATTAGAAATTTAATATTAATTCATAATTAAATTAAAGTCCATTAAATAATTAATCAATATTAATTATTTAACTAATCACCACAAAGTGACATATGTCATACGCCACACGTGTCCCACACGTGTGGCCCCAACCAATCACTTATTGGTTCGATCAAATCTTTTAATCGATTCAAGCCTTAACCCACGTGACCGGGTTGTTGTGTGTGACCCTCTAGGTTCTTAATTCAATTAGCAGTGACCTTAATTAAGTAATTCCTAATCAATTAATCAGTCCATAGATCACACTACCATAGTCTAGCAACAGGTGTGTGACCCCTAGCTGAATAAGAATATCTTAAATTGAACAAACCTTTAAGTCACTAACATATGTGAGATAAAATCCTCCTACATCCCATCTCTCAATCAAGATCTAAGGCAAGAGAATAATCAAAACCCTAATAATCTCAATCTTAAAGTTAAGTGCATTTCATATCCATTTGATCTCAATCCAAGAAACTCATTTCTTGATGTCTTGATCCACTGCCTTGGCCAAGGACTCCTTTATGGCATATGAATGACTTACACAATAAGAGATCAACTTGCTAACTTAAGTTGTAGGTCCTTTGTTGATTCTCATATGCTTCCATGTGCCACTCGTGCAGCCCCAGCATAAGCTTTGAATCAGTTATCTAAGGCGACACTCTTTAAAGCTTATACCTAAGATTACAAAGTTAGCCCACAAAGAATCGATAGAATCTCAAGTCTAAGGACTACTTAATCACATCAATGACTCGTGAGATATTTCCTAATCTGGAAGTTTTTATTTTTAGAAATAAAAACTTCCTTTCCCATTTAGGAATCTTCTCATATGGGACACCTCAGTGTGCCTATTTAGAATAAGTAAGCACCCCCATGTATCACACACATATCAATCAATACACTTGGCACCCCATGAAACAAGATGGTCCTTCTTAAGGGCATGATCACACGAGCAAGCCTCAAACGAGTCATATAGATACTCCTACTCTCTTTTGGGCTCATTAGCTTGGAGTGATTTCTAATCATGACTTATGTGATTTAGGGCTCATCTCATGAACCATTTGACTTAAATGGTTGAGTCCAATAAGTCATAATGATTAGGGGAGTTCTTATACATGCACAACTAAAGTAAACATACAATCAAACAAGAGCATATAAAGAAGTGTTGCCTAAGTTCGTTTATTATTCAAAGATTGTTTGTGATTTTGAAAAGGAAAGTACTAAGTAGACTATTACATTGGCTTTTAGGGCACTATTCCTAACAAAATCTTCGTTACTTCACTCTCGAGGCCCACTTATGATTGGTTCTAGCAGCTTTCCCTGGGTTCAATTCGGAGCTTTGATGACTTATGCGAATAGTTCGATAGTTACTTTAGTCCGTTGAAGGTGTCCAAGCTACTTACCATATATCTCTGGAATATCGAGCAGGCTCCCAATGAAACTCTACGGGAGTACATCACTCATTTTGGCACTGAGCTTACTAACGTAGATACCCCCTCGGTTGATTTCCAAAGGCACGCAATAAATTAAGGGGTCAACAACTCTAGGATCAGTAGAGAATGTAGAGATGTCGTTATTTGCCAAAAGCCCAAGGACATGATTCAGCTTCGAAAGATAGCAAGTGTATACATGGAGCAGCAGGACATAGCGCGCCTGAGACAAGCATGCAACCGTGATAGGCCGAGGAGCTCTAACCGGGAGGAGCATAGAGACAGAGATGAGCCGAGCCCGCTCCTGGGGGATCGCGAGTTGAACTCACCAAGCGCGACTCCGAGACTTTGAGCATTCCTAGTTCAGTGATGTTTAGAAAGCCTCATCCAATGCCCCAAAGAGAAAAACTCTCGCTCCAACAAGTATTGTGCATTCCACCAACAGAACGGACACGATACGGATGAGTGTATCAGTTTGGAAAAGGAGATTCAATGTTTGGTAGACGGTGGAAAGGTATCAGAATTTGTTAAATCCATGGATCGAAACCATAGGAAGCGAGGAGATAGAGCCCGCTCTCGCTCATGCAACCCTCGCCGATCTTGTTGGTAAGCACTCGATATAACATGCCCACTCGAGGAGTGGTTAATATGATTGTTGGAGGGGCGACAAATGGTGATTCCAGGACCTCACAAAAGAAAAGCAGGGTGCCGATTTAGCCAAGAGCCCAACACTCCTGCTCAGCACATCTTCCATGTTGAGAAAGGTGAGGTCTTGGGTTTTACTGATCGAGATTTTGACAATGTTGTGATCAATTAGGATGGAGAGTGCCCGGACTGTCCATGGTAATCGACGCTAATATCTATAACACCCAAGTTAAAAGGGTATTGATAGATAGCGACAGCTCGGTGAACGTCATGCCGCTCTACACCTTCAAGAAGTTGTATGGAAATGATGTCGGACTAGATTTCGTTGAAACCCCTCTATTTGGTTTTGGCGGATCAGAGTTGTACCTGCTCGGCCAAGTAAGATTGACGAACTCCTTAGGTCGCGCTCCGAAGAGGGCCACGGTCCCATTGATCTACACGGTGGTTAAGGTTAACCTCCCATACAATGTGATCCTTGAGAGACCCGTTCTCACGAAGTTCAAAGCCATTCATTTCGCGTTTCACCGCAAGATGAAGTTTCCAACTCCCAAAGGAACAGGAGAAGTAAATTGCCAATTAAAATGAGAGAGTTCGTAATTTCTCAAATCTCAGCAGTAATGTTTAATTTCGTCAAACTCATGGGTTGTTAATAATTATTCCTAATATTTAATCACTACAAAAAAAAAAAAAACAGTCATTTTCAGACGAACCTTTTTCGTCTGAATATTTCAGACGAACTTTTGATGAACTTCCAACGAAATTCGTAATATTTTAATTTTCTCCTAAAATGTAAAATTTTTGATGAATTTTCGACGAAACACCAATGAACTAATTTTTTTTTTCTACAAAATAAATTATTTTTTATAACTCAGAGGAACTTTACGACCAACATCTCGTCTAAAAAATAAAATATTTTTTGTAAATTAAAACTCAGATAAAAAAATCATCTGAAATTCGTTCGCGAATTCTGATGAATTTTCGGCAAAACTTTTTCGTCTGAAATATACATAAATGAAATGTTTTTCCTTTGTTTTTGCATCGAAATACCGGTGAAGGAGTTCATCTGAAATTTTTTGGGTTTATTTTCTACATAAATAAGACATATTTTCGCCCGAAAATTGTCGGAAGTGCCCTGCGAAGTTGGCGATGAAATCTTTTATCTAAACTAGAACACTCCATCGGAGGTTTTTTCAACGGTGGCGAAATTTCGGTGAAAAGCTTCATCTGAAACATGTTTGGTAGCAGACGAAAGTTCCGTCTGAATTTCATCTAGTATTTGTAATCCTTAAGCCCTAATTTCGTTCACTTTATTTTCCTTGTCCCCGCCTCTCTCGATCACTTCCGTCCTCTCCCCCCCCCCCCAAATCGTTCAGAGCACTTCTCACCTAAAATCTTCTCCCCCCCAAATCATCTCTCTCACCCACGCTTTCTGCCACTTCGCCTCCTCCATCGACGCTGCTGCCACCACCTCCATCATCATCGTCGCCGCCTGCTCACTGTTTCTCAAAAATAAACATACGCTGTTTTTGTTGTCGCCACCAGCAACTCTATCTCTCTATCACTTGATACTCAGGTACATTATCTTCCTTTTTTTAGATTCGGCTCTATGGTTTTCTCTTCTTTGATATGGCACCATGGATTTCTTACAGAAAAATAGAATGTACTGATTCTAATTTCTATTTTCTGGACTTTGAGTTTTTGGGAAAAAATTTATCCTTTAAACAATTAGAAGAGTATTAATGTTGTTTTTACATATAAATATGTCATTTCTTTATGTTCTTTTAGCTCTCATCGGACAGATGTGTTGATTTTGTGGAGCAGAGCCAAGAACAGCTCCATTGTGTGGGATTCTCATAAGTTTTCCACCATTCTGCTTCCGAAATACTTCAAGCACAGTAATATCTCTAGCTTCGTTCGACAGCCTAACACATATGTAACTATGTAATTGTTCTCAAGAATGTCTCATTTTTTTTAATTGTTTAAAGTAGACAATTATGTTAATTTTTGTGTCTATGTTGCCCATTTATTGTGATTGTCGATACATTGCTATTTATTGCAAGTGGGATTTTACAGAATTCTTGGAAGCCTATGTTATCCGGATCTAATTAGCATTTCATTGCTGAAATGTTTTAGATTTTGTTCAAAAAAATCAATTTTTTCTCGTTTAAATTTTATGCTTCTACGTTTTCTCTGAGTTCAGATATACATGTGGTTATGAGGATCATCTTTCTTGTTTCTACGACATTTAATGTGATTCTTGAGACATTGTTTATTCCTATCTTCTTATCAAGCATTATTTTTGTCCTGAGTTGCTGATGCAGTGCATTAAATCTGAAATGATGTTGTACTGATGCAATACACTAAAGGATTGGGGAGTAAAAATTCCAAAGAAATAACAAGATTTCCACTTGGGCTTATCTATATAACTTCAGATTATCAGAGATTTCAAATTCAACACATATATGTGCCGCAATAGTGAGAAATATCTGCTCAAAAGGTAAGGAACTATGTTTCCTGAGATGTTAGAAATTGGTAAAACATTGCATGATTTGTACCATCTGAGTTTGTGCATAACACACTACAAGAAAAACCCTCTAATATGACACATATATTATTGGCCGAAATAAATTTTAGAGGTTCTGTTTTATTTTATCTCTTGCAGTCACTTCCAAAGTTTAAAGAAAATTTCTGTACTCGTAATTTAATTTAGTAATTTGGCAATTACTTCATAAGACTTCTATTGGATTTGTTTCATAAGGATTTCTTGCCCAGATATGTATATATCTATATATATATATATATATATATATATTTGTGTGGGTGTGTAATTGTGGGTATTATTTGTATGTATAAATATGTTTTTGTTAAATTTGTTTTCTTGATGGATAACTAGTTGACTCTATAGCTATCTTGAAACTTTGAATACATGAATTGTGTGGGGGGGTTTTGTCCCATCCCATGAACTCTTTCCTAGTTATGTGTAGTATGATGTTTTTATCCTGTCCTATGAATTTAAATGATGTTTTTACATTTATAGTCTGATTTAGAAATGGTATGTTCTTGAGTTGGAGATAGTATGTTCTTATTGTTGATATGGTGAATTGTATTAGGAAAGCTCACGACTCAGTCCGACTATAATTGTTAAGCTTATCCTAAGTGGTTTGTAATGATAGTGGTCATTAAGGTAGTACTTGAATAGAATTTAACTATTTCAACCAGCTACTGTTGATAAAAGATTTAGAGAACATGTCCCTTTTCTGGGTGCCTTAGCTATTTCATAAATGACGACTGAGTGCACCCAATAGTTTATATGCCAATACCTCATTCTAATTTCCAGAACTTTATTGGCATCTATTCAGTTCATATATATGGTTTTCCTCTTCAATTGTAATAGGTATAAGTGCCAAATTATGCATGTCTGTATAGATGCATAAACTACACATTTCTTTGTGGTTTAGCTTGCAATATATATTTGGGAAATATTTGATATTCACATATTTTATTGTTTTATTTCTTAAAGTTGGACTTGGTTATGACTTCACATAGTTTGATGGAAGAAATATGTTTTCTCGTAGTAGTTATGTTGGATATACATCAGGTTGTAGTTGACTATCAAACTAGTCTTCCTCATGATAGATATGATAACTAAAATATATTTAATGCAAACTTATTATTTGCATCTCTAGGCTCATCTTCATGTTAGAATTCTTGAGTAAGAGAAAAAAATTTGGTGGAAGGATTTGTTTAGTTTGTTTAACTGCAAATTGTGAAACAATAAATGTGTGGATATGAAATATGTCTTTTGTAATGATATGTACTAAATTCCCAAAATTGTGGTTATTATTGCATTTGGTTGTATACTTTCGTTTCTTTGGTCTTTTGTTTTGACACTTTAGATTGAGTTGATATACTTGATAAATTTTGCCAAAGTTCCTGTTAATTTTGTATATATCACTATCTTTTCCTGTGATGTAATTTGCTTCAGTCCTACAATGTAATTTGCGAATGTTAGATTATTAGGATACATGCAGATTTTTGTTTTTCTTTCTTTCTATATTTCTTATCTATATTCTTCTTCTCCATTTCTTTTATTTGAATGGTCTTCTAGTTTTGTTAGACGGATATTCCTCCACATTAATCATGGATCTAAATAAGAAAATTTACAGGAATGAAGGCCTTAAACAAGAATATATGGAGTTGTGACATTTATTAAACATGCTAGTGGAATTGAACCATTTTTTAGCAACAGAACAATAAGATGTCGTGAGGCTGAGGATTGGAATTTGTTGAAGAGGTATGTTGAGACAAGAGGATGTATATATATATATATATATATATATATATATATAAACTACAAAAAATGTTCCAAAACAGTAAGTGAAAAGGTCTTGTAGTACTATACAGTGAGCATCAAGCTGGAACTTATAAACTGCCGATGAAATCTAAACAGATATATATGTACTACCATTATCTTTAAATTTTTATCTTAATTCAGGTGGAATTGGGTGTTTACGGGGTTTTATTTTGAACATAAACTGCAAAAAAGTTCCAAAACAGTAAGTTTTCCTTTACACTTAGTTTTATTTTATTACTTTTCTTTACACTTAGTTTTATTTTCTGAGAGTTTCTCTGTTGGATCTTTCTCCACCACGATTAGTGGCTCCTTCTCCACAACCTTCACTGTCTCCTTCTCCACCACGATCAGTGGCTCCTTCTCCACAACCATCACCGTCTCCTTCTCCACCACAAAAAAGATTGGTAAGTCATTAGCTTGCAAATAATTTAAATTGTATTAATTATTTGAATAAATAAACTATTAAGTATACATTAATACAGAGTAAGAAGAAAAATAGGGACATACCCCACGAAGAGGTATATAAGATAACTCGCACCAGAAAGTCGGATAATAATGAGAGTGACGATTTTGGTAGAGATAGATGGGTTGACGAGCGTTCACGCTTGGCATGGGTAAGTTTAATTGTTTGAATATATTTGTGAGCAGTTAATCATTTATTATAATGGTTATGCAAATTCATGGTGACAAATACATGGTATGTTAATGTAAGAAAACTACGAGAATTTGAAAGAGATTAGGAACCAACAAGCAACTCTACTTCGTGAGGAGGAGAGAGCTAACTTGCCTGTTGATGTTGAACTATGGCATCAGGCTGTTGGTGAGGTATTTAGAAGAAGCAAGTGAAAAGGTCTTGTAGTACTCCTTTTATTATTTGAAAACTCTTAAGTAGTTAGAATTTATCGATTTTCTTGTACGGATTTATCTATGTAGGATTTGCTATTATAATGTTGCTGGATGTTTTTGTGCGGATTTATCATTGAAGGATTTTCTATTATAAGATTACTAGATTTGTCTATATTATAAAATTTCTGGTCATCGTTTTTATATGGATACCATTGACAAAAATTATATTAAAAGCAGGCTAAAAATCAAATTTTATAAAATATTTAAAAAAAAAAATATTCCGACGAATTTGCGACAAAAAATTCGTCTGAATTTATAATAAAAAATAATAAAATACTGAAAGTTCGTCTTAAAAAAATTATTAAAAAATAAAATTCTGAAAAGTTCGTCTCAAAAATATTATAAAAAAATAATAAAATAATAATTATTCGTCGGAAAGTTCATTGGAATACAATTGGTTCGAAATTTTGTGGTGGTAGATTTCGACGGAAGTTCATTGGAAACATAAGAGGGTCAAATTTTGGTCAACGTATTTTGACCAGGAAGTTCGTCCGAAGTTCGTCGGAAAAAAGGTTCATCGGAAGTCAATTGATTTCGGACGACATAATTTTTCGCCGGAAAGTGGCCGAAAAGTTCACCAGAATATACGTTCGTCGGAAATGTGGTCTGAAAGTTCGTCTAAAATATGTTCAGACGAGAGTTTTTCAGACGACTTGAAGTTGGTCGGAAATTCACTGGAAGTTTGTCGTAAATTGCATTTTCTAGACGAAATCGTCTGAAAAGTTCGTCTGAAAATGACTGTTTTTTTGTAGTGAAAACCATTCAATACAAAACATGATAAATTAGTCAAAATTCTAATTATTTTTTTAATGGAGTTGTTATAGATTAAGTGTGGTTTTCACTGTTAAAAAAAAAACAAAAGGTGTGGTTTTCACTAGTCAAGAATGGAGAGCTGAGAGTAAACTGCCCACAATTACACATATCCTTGGTTACCAGTGAAAACTTTCATAATCACTAGTCAAGAGTGGAGAGCTGAGAGTAATCTTCCCACAATTACACATATCCTTGGTTACCAGTGAACACTTTTACAATTTTATTTTGGTCAAATTTCATCTATATATACCAGACACAGAGCTCCTTATTAGACCCTACCACAAAGCACAACAGACACATCTGATATACTCTTTCAAGTCTTCATAATCCACAAACACACACACACACACACACACACAAACAAAATGTCTTCATTCACAGCTTCCGATGAATTGGAGACTGATAGTGTGCATATTTCCATATATTTCGTGTGTTTAATAGCTGCATTCTAATACTTATTTTTCATATAATTTGGTGCTTCGATAAACTTTTGTGTTTATGAGTAGCTGGGCCATCTTCTTAGCTTTTTGGAGCTTTTCGGACTACGAATTGTGAGGAAGAGCAGTCCACCTCTTAGGGCTGGACACGATAATCTTTGGGATTGATTGAGAAGATTTTTAAAAGACTTTTTTAGCTGACTTTGGTGGTGGGCCTGTGCTTGGAAGTGGAGTGTCAGATTTAACTGATGAAGCCTTGGAATTAGTGTGCAATAGGCCCACTTTGAAATCAAACTTGGGTAACTAAGTTTTGATGTGAGAAACAAAGTCCACTTTGAATTTGGATTCTCTTGGAGGGTTGACTTTGGGCTACATGCTATTTATTTAGATTTTAGGGCAGAATTCTGGGACACAGGCAGCAACTTGTGAATTAACTTGGGAGCTTTTCACGCCACTTGAGACGTAACAATTGGGGAGCAGTTTCTGCAATCTTCACCAAGATTTCGTCTCCTCTATTTTATTTCTTTGCTTTCTAGACTATAGTTAGATTATGCTTTTAATTTATTTTATGTTTTTGGATTTTATGGCTTTGAGTAGCTAATTTCGTAATACTTAGCTAGAGATTTATAATTCGGTTAAAACATTGTGAGACCTAATTGGTCTTAATTTTCAATACAATTCAAGTATTTATTAATTCTCCAAGTGTCTTGTTTATTGTGATTTGTTTGCTTAGTGATAGTGCACGATCATCTAAGTAGATTTAATTGCATAGTGCTTTTCATGATGCATGAAGTTTATGTAATGCTTGATTGATGTTTATCACGCATTAACGACATGAATGTCGTAAAGTCGAATCTGATTAGTTAAGGGAATTAATAATTGAATTTAAATCTTGCACGTGTCGTGACTTGGTTAATTCGGGTTAGTGTTTTCATAGATTTAAATGTTGTCGGTTCATTAAATCCTGTCGAGTGTCTCTAGAGGTTGTGAAACGGATTAGGGAAAATAGTTGTCGAGTGTCTCTAGGCTATTCGAGAATTTAAGTGAAAACGAGGCGGAGTCGAGTGTCTCTATCTGCTATAGCTAACCTATTTGAATTGTTTGAAATTATCTTTGCATCCGTGATCGATGTGGAAACTGAATTATAATCTCTAGCTAGGTGTTATCTCCTCTTATTGATTTTAAACTCTCTCTTCAACGTGTGATTAGTCGTGTTTTCGCTTAGTTATTAATTTTTATTGCTTTGTTAGTTAGTTTATTAGTTTAGTAAACTCCAAACCCCCCTACTTTTACATGTTATTTTTTGTGATTATTCCTGTAAATTTGATAGAATTAGTTTCTCCCAATCTCTGTGGTTCGACCCCATTTACACTATACTCTATTTAGTTGTAGACCAGATTTATATTTATTTTTGAAGGATTAGACACCTATCAGAGACAACCATTAAGGCCTTAGAAGATTCTCCTAATCCAAATGTTGTCCCTGGTAAATTCAACTTCACTAATGATCCAACTGCTTTAACCTCTGATTCACTTCTTATCATTGATTTTTCTGCGCTTACTACTGCAAAGCCATTGGCGATCTGGGAATAGCTTGTCAAGAATGGGGCTTCTTCATAGTAAGATCATCCGTTTATTCATTAACTAATTCTTTTTAATAATTATGTCTGTAGTAATATTTGACATTGTTTGAGTACATTTGTAGCTTGTGAATCATAGGGTGCCTGAGAAGTTGATGGATGCATTTTTTACTGCAACCAAGGAGTTTTTTCGTTTGCCGCATGACGAGAAGAAACAATACGGAGCAAAGAGTGCATCAGATCCTATAAAGTACGGCAATTTTAATGTCTCCACCATTTCAAACCAAACGTTCACAATATGGAGGGATTACCTTAAGGTTTATGTGCACCCCAAATTTCACTGCCCCGACAAGCCCAAAGTTTTAAGGTATACATATATTGATTTTATTATACTATAACCCAATGATCATGAAAGTGGACTCAGTTTATCTGTTAAATTTGTAGAGAGCTTTTGCTGGATTACACGGAAAGAAGTCGAAAGTTAGCTAAGGAGTTACTAAAAGCTGTATCAGATGATTTAGAATTGGAATACAAGTACGTTGATGAAGTTCTGGAGATAGATTCAAGTTTCCAAATGTTTGCTACCAATTTCTATCCTCCACGCCCTGAGCCAGATAAAGCAATTGGCATTCCAGGTCACACAAATCCAAGACTTTTCCCATTCCTCATATATAACGGAGTTATTGGATTACAAATACAGCACAATAACATCTGGTTCGATGCCAATTCTCCAGAAAATTCTATTTTAGTTAACTACGTCGATCAACTTCAGGTGGTTTCTGGATCAATGTAATTAGCAAGCTTGATTTAATCAACGAAAAAGGTAGTGACTAATTTAATCTTCTGCAGATATTTACGAATGGGAAATACAGGAGAGTGAAGCACAGAGCCGTTGTTAATAACAAAAAAGAAAAGATTTCCATTGTTGTTGCCAATGGTCCGTCAGGGGAGGCTGTCGTCGGTCCGGTTGTGCCACTGGCAAAGAAAGATGGCGGTGCATTCTATCATTTAATGAAGTACGTAGAATACGTGGAATCGTAGCTCACAAAGTCTCGGGTCGATAACAAATCCATCTTAGAACAATTAGAATTTAGATTTTGGGGAACTTTCTGTATTCTGTTAATTTCTGTATGAAAAAGATTACAACAGAGTTTTACACTAAATAGATACACCGGGCTACAAAAAAAAGAAAAGATACATACAAATCATAATCAGTTTAATTATAGTATGTTAATCCCTTAATATTAGCCGTAATCTCCAACACTCCCCCTCAAGTTGATTGTGGGATCGAACACATTCAACTTGCCAAGAACACTTGAAATCACCCTTTCTGTTACGGCTTTGGTAAGAATGTCTGCCAGCTGATCTTCTAATCGTACAAATGGTAGTGACACCACTCCACTCTCGAGCTTCTCTTTGATGAAATGTCGATCTACCTCTACATGCTTAGTCCGATCGTGTTGTACTGAGTTCTCAGAGATGCTTATAGCTACCTTATTATTACACCATAGTCTGGATTTTCCTCTTACTAGAAAACCAAGCTCCTCAACCAGCTTCCGTAGCCAAAGGATCTCGGCCAGTCCTCGTGCAATTTCCCGAAACTCAGCTTCTGCACTGGAAAGAGCAACCACCTTCTGTTTCTTACTTTTCCATGTGACCAGGTTCCCTTCAATCTTGGTGAAATACCCGGAAGTGGAACGGCGATCATCTTGATTCCCAGCCCAATCTTCTTCTGTGTAGGCCTTAATCAATAGATCCTCGTGGTTTTCAAACAACACTCCTCTCCTAGGAGTTCCCTTAAGATATCTAACAACTCTAAGTGCCATCTCCATATGATCTTGTTGTGGCCGGTACATGAACTGGCTCAGTACACCTATCGCATAGGCAATATCAAGCCTTGTGTAACGCCCGAGCGCAAGGCGTCACATCCCCCGCACCGTGACCCAACCAACATATGGAATGGAAAATCTATACACGAGTCAAACCAAGGCAAACAAGGACACAACACACTCACTACGCTAGGCGGGACTAACCCTCAACGCAATTAACCAACAATCATAACAACAGAGTAGCATAAACATGGAAGCATGAAATCCATATCTCAAATATTGAGTTATAAGCTCTAGATACCATCAAAAGAATACAATTATCATAGTCATCGGCCCACACAGCCTAATACAAGTCATGAGCGCTCCAAATCATTCATAATACAAAATGATCATAAAGTATGAGTGTATACATATAGGAAATGCTAGACACCAATGCAAGACTCCTCAAAGACTTGTATTCCCACCTAGCACATCTCACCTGCAAAATAACTGAAAACAACTCCAGGTTCAGTCTTTAAGAGACTGGTGGGTATAAAACAGGCATAATATGTAAATATTGTGGAATTTAAACATAAACATGCAAGCTATAATCCCAAACAAGGTTTTACTAACACTTTTCCCAAGTGGGTAAAACAAGAAAAGCAATGAAATGGATTATAACTATCATTTAAATAATTAGGTCAATCGTGAGCCGGTGAGTGGCTAAATCTCCAACCTTCACCTCGTGTATCATTATCATTTAGCCATTAGTGATCACACACATAATCTTTTGTGCTCGTTCATTGATCGTTCATTCAATCATTCATTTACTCCTTTTTCCTCCGGTTAGTGGACGGGTTTGCAAGGCCCAGCCACCCATTCATTATGGCTAGTGGGGTACATGAATCCCCAAAAGCCAAGTTCCCATTCCCTGTTAACCTCCTAGCGAGGGTCGGTATCATCGTTTAGTGGAACTAGTGCACAGGGATCACCGTCAGCCCGAGCTTCCCCGGATAACCACGTACACTAAATTCCAGGGCCCCCATTCATTGTGAACAATCAATTCTCATCAAAACTTTTGGTAGGAATTCATAAAATAGAGGTTTTACGTTGAAAACATTGACTCGTTGAAAGACTTGATATATTTATATATATACTTTTGGTCGAAATCTTGCACATTCGAGTATATCAGGGTCATATCTTTAAATAATAGAAGAAAAACCCACCTGATTTACCAAAAGAAAGATACAAGGATCCTACTACCCAGCCTTGTCTCCCACCTGACCAATATCTATGTAATAAAAGTGGTGTGAGACTCAATATGACCATAACGATGCACAACATGCAATAAACGTGATATGAGGTGCATGAACAAGGAAATTTTGCTATGGAGGTATTTATATGTGCATTTGGGGTCATATAAATGTTGGGAAACACGGAAGAGTTGAGTAGCGGAAGTTTAAAATTTTCCAAAAATTTAATCGTTGTCTTGCAATTTTTGTACTGTACCGTTGGGTGCTTAGAAACTTACTAAGTTAGAAGCTTTTTAGTGATGTCGTTACCGTCTAACGAATACCCTTCAAGTGGAATCCCTCGAACGACCTTCGAATTAGACTCCAAAGTAGAAGCCCTCCAAAGCGTATCCACACCAGACCTAGAACACGATCAAGCGAGTGAGACTGCTAGTTCTGTAGCTTGTGATAAGGCTAGGATAATTTTGCTTTGAAAACTTTTCTTTTGGATTTTCTCAAAAACTTAACACTTCGTGAGTGTTGCTCTAAAGAATAAGAGAAGCACCACCCCTAGCATAAATACTAGGTGGTTCGAAATTCCCTAGGGTTCTCCTAACCCTAGTGGGCTTCTTTTTGTGCTCACTGATTAACTCATTTAATTATTTAATTTAAGTGGAATAATAAGGTCTTAACTTATTCTCCAAGTATAGCAAGAAAAGACTTCTCTTTCCTACAATAGGAAGTTGGACTTTTCAACTTTCCTAAAGTTAAAAGTCAATATTCAATAAATTAATTAATTTCAAATTAATTATTTATTGGGTTAGGTTTATTTGAGAATAGACTTAACAATTAATTCAAAATTAATTAAAAGACTAAAATTAATTAATTACAATTTAATTAATTAATTCTAGAAAAGAATTCATGTATGAAATAATCACATGCATGAAGCCACGTACATGCCACGTGTACACGACACGTGGCAGCCACGAAGGCTTGTTTGACACGTGGCAGTCACGTGTCATTGACACGTGGCAATACCCATATGTTTTACTTCGTTTCGATCAACTATTTTGATCCTTCGTTGATCATATTAGCATCCTACCATAACCCTCGTGTTCTGGCATTTGTGTGTGACCCTTTAGGTTCATTATTTGATTAGTAGTGACGATAATTAATTAATTCCGTAATTAATTAATCACTTCACAGATCACCCTACCGTAATCTAGCAATGGGTGTGTAACCCCTAGCCGAATAACGAAATGAATCGAAGAACCTTTCAGTCAATGACAATAAATGAAATATGATCCTCATACAACTCCATCTCTCAATCAAGAACTAAAGCATGGGAATATTCTCAGAGCCCAAATATTCTTGATCTTTAAAGTTAAGTTCGTTTCATATCCATTTTGATCTCAATCCTAGAAAACCCTATTTTCTAGTTGTCTTGATCTTTTATCCACCTTGCCCAAGGGTTCAATGTTTAATGGACTACGAACAACTCAATCAGTAAGAGATTATTCTTGTTCTTAACAAGTGTAGGTCCTTTATCGATTCTATTAATTCTACATGAGCCACATGTGTAATCCCAACATAGGCCGTGGTTCAGGTGTCTATATGGCGACACCCTTTTGAGCCTATATCAAATATTACAGAGTTAACTCATATGAGACATTATAGAGTCTCAAGTCTAAGGATTAATGAATCACGTCATTGACCTGTGAGATATTTCATAATCTGGAAGTTTCAGGAAACTTCCTTTCCAATTTAGGAATGTTCTCATGCGGGACATCTCGGTGATGAAGTTCTTGTAACAATTACCCTTATATATCATGAACGCATCAACGTATGCACTTATCACTCCATGAAACTTAGTGATCCTTCAAAAGGACATAATCACATTTGACTTGGAGAAGTTTCTAATCCTCGCCTGTGGAGTTAAGAACTTGTTTCATGTGTCGTTCCCATAGCGACAAAGTTCTTAACGGCCTCATCGGATTAGGGGAGTTCAATACATGCAAAACACAGTAAATCAAAACAGACATAAATAAGCACATAAAGAAGTGATTGCCTATGAACAAAATCATCTCGTTTATTATTCAAAGACTGTATGTGATTTTACAAGGAAATAATAAAGCAAACATCTGCTTTAAGGGCACTATTCCTAACAATCTCCCACTTGTCTGTCAAAGCAACTCAGGTGCTAATCGTCTGAAGATGTCCTTCGAAAGGCTGTTGACTAAGGGCTTTAGTAAGTGGATCTACCATGTTATCTGCCGATGTGACCCTTTCAATTTGCACATCTCCTTTCTTGATGATATCATGGATTAAGTGATACTTCCTCAAAATGTGCTTGGTCCTTTGGTGAGATCTTGGTTCTCTTGCTTGAGCAACCGCCCCGGTGTTGTCACAAAACACTGTAACTGGGTCTTTAATGCTAGGAACTATAACCAGCTGGTGGATGAAGTTTCTTACCCAAACACCTTCCTTAGCTGCGTCATTTGCAGCTAAGTATTCGGCCTCAGTGGTCGAATTTGCAGTGGTCGCTTGCTTGGAACTTTTCCAACTTACTGCTCTGCCGTTCAGGCAGAATATGTATGCTGACATGGATTTAAGTCATCCATGTCTGATGCAAAGCTTGCATCACAGTATCCTCTAATGACAAGATCTTGCTGGCCTCCGTAAACCAAGAACAAATCCTTAGTTCTTCTCAAGTACTTAAGGATGTTCTTTACAGCAGTCCAGTGACCTTCACCAGGGACAGATTGGAATCGGCTAGTCACGCTAAGTGCATAAGCCACATCCGGTCGAGTAAAGAGAATCGCATACATTATGCTTCCTATAGCTGATGAATAAGGAATTCTGGACATCTTGGACTTTTCAAGTTCAGTCTTGGGACACAGCTTCTTCGAAAGAACTCTTTTTGGGCCCATTGGAAGTTTTCCACATTTGGAATCTTCCATACTAAACCTCTTTAGTATTTTATCTATGTAAACCGACCGTGATAATCCTAACAATCTCCTAGATCTATCTTGATAGATCTTTATCCCAAGAACGCAGGACTCATTCGAATTTTGAATAAAGCCAAACGATTTGACTGCTTCATCAAATCGAATGTTCCAATTCCTAGAAGCTTGTTTCAATCCGTAGATTGATCTTTGGAGCTTACAAACATTTTGTTCGCTCCCACTGAATCTGAAACCCATGGGTTGCTCCATGTAAATGTCTTTGTCAATGTCTCCATTGAGAAAGGCAGTTTTCAAATCTATTTGCCATATCTCATAGTCATAATATGCTACAATGGCAAGCAAGATCCGAATGGATTTTTGCATTGCAACCGGGGAGAAGGTTTCATCAAAGCCTACACCTGGTCTTTGAGTAAAACCTTTAGCAACTAATCTTGCTTTAAAAGCTGCCACACTTCCATCTACTCCAAGCTTGCGCTTATATATCCTTTACACCCTATGGGCCTCAGCCCATCAGGTGGATCAACCAAGGTCTAAACTTGATTAGAGTACATGGAATCCATTTTGGATTTCATTGCCTCTTTCCAATGTTCAGAGTTCGAATCTAATAGTGCCTCCTCATAAGTTAATGGATCATTATCCATTTGAGATGTATGGTGGAGAAAACCATACCATCTCTCTGGTTGTGTAGGAATGCATTCAAAATATCTTACTAAAGGTGGATTTTCGCGTGTATCACTCTCTGCGATTGGCCGAGGGACGTTAGTCTCCAAACTTGGTGTGGGACCTTGGTCTCGAACCTCTTCGAGTTCTGCAATCTTGCCTCTCTTCCTCGAGAAAAGTAGCATTTCTTGACACAAAGTCCTTTTGTTCAAGAGTATCGTAGAAATAATATCCTATTGACTCTTTAGGATATCCTATGAAGTTGCATAAGCTTGATCTAGCGTCAAGCTTATCTCCCACTATCCTCTTTACGTAAGCAGGACAACCGCAAATTCTTAAGTAAGAATAATTAGGGATTTTGCCAAATCACATCTCAAATGGGGTATTGGTTACAGATTTGGAGGGAACAAGATTCAAAATCTTAACTGTTGATTCTAGGGCATAACCCCAGAATGAAGGTGGCAATTCAGTGAAGCTCATCATGAAACGAACCATATCGAGTAGGGTTCTGTTCCTTCTCTCCGAAACTCCATTTAATTGGGGAGTTCTCGGAGGAGTCCACTGAGAGATAATTCCATTATCTCTGAGATAACTAAGGAATTCATCACTTAGATACTCGCCACCTCGATCGGATCGAAGTGTCTTAATCTTATGACGAGTTTGGTTCTCAACCTCCTTTTGAAATTCCAAGAATTTCTCAAAGGCTTCGGATTTATACTTCATTAAGTACATATAACTAAAACGACTAAAGTCGTCTATGAAGATTATGAAATACTGGTGATTATTTCTCGTACTTACACTAAGTGGTCCACAAACATCAGTATGGATTAAATCCAATACTTTAGTGGCACATTCCACTTTACCTTTAAAGGGAGTTTTGGTCATTTTCCCTTTAAGACAAGATTCACAATGAGTTAACTCTTTAAGTTCATTATCATAGAATGATCCTAAATTAGTTAACTTAGCAATCCTCTCTTGAGAAACGTAGCCTAAACGTGCGTGCCATAAAGAAGCCGAGATCTTGTCATCTCTTTTGCGTTTGTTTAATTGTTGTATATTCAGAATATTAGTGTCTTTAGTTGTATAAAGTCCATTAGATAATGTACCAAGTAAAACGGAAGTTTTATTCTTCTTAAGATAAAAGTTTCCATTTCTAGAGAAAGTCTCATATCCTTCACAATCTAGTATTGGAATGGAAATTATATTACGAATAATAGAAGGTACATAAAGGACTTTATTCAAAACTAAAGTAAAGACACCTAAATCTAATCTACATGTCTCAATGGGTTGGGCTTGAACGCTTGATGCATTCCCAACCTTCAAGACGCATTCTCCTTCTTCAAGCTACCGGACCTCATTTAGCATATGTACATCATTACATATATGAGCTCTACAGACTGTATCAAGTACCCAAGAATTAGAATCAATAGATAGATTTACTTCAACAATAAACGCACCTTTCTTTAGAGTATTCTTGTACTCTTGGCAGTTTCTCTTTTAATGCCCTTTCTTGCCACAATGGTGGCAAACGTCCTCTGTTTGATCCTTTCTCTTCCTAGCCTTTCTCTTTTTAACCCTTCCATCGGATTTAAGAGATCCCTTCTTCTTGGGAACTTTCTTCCCTTTGCCTTTAGAAGGCCTAGAAGAGGAAGTGACCATCATTATTATGCAATCCTTCTTGATCGTGTCCTCAGTAGTCACAAGTTAACTAATCAGCTCAGCTACAGTAGCATGAGGATGATTCATGTTGAAGTTTAACATGAAAGGATTGAATGATGGTGGAAGCGACGCGAGCAACAAATCCACAGCGAGTTCTTCACTCAGTGGCATTTCCATGGAGGTCAGTTTCTCGTTCAAAGCAAGAAACTTGAGACCGTGCTCATGGACACTTGTACCTTCTTTCATTCTAAGATGAAAGAGCTCCTTAGAGGTGTTGTACCTTAGAACACACTCTTTGGGGCGGTACAATTGCTCGAGATGGTCATAAATCTCCCAATCGTTATCCATTGACTCATGTTGCCTTTGTATATCCGGAGACATGTTGGCCAACATGAGGTATAGGGGTTGAAGATTATCTTCAGACCATTTCGCAATCACCTCTCGTTCGGCCCGGTTCGGAGCCTCGCCTTCAGCGATGGGCTCTCCCTCCAAGAGAGCATATCTTCTCTTTTCAGAATCTAAAACTATCTTTAGATTCCGAAGCCAATCAGAGTAATTGGGCCCCGTCAACTTGTTAGATTCGAGGATGGATACCAAAGGATTTTTGGTTGCCATTTCAATTGTATAGAATCACAGAACTACAACCTAAATGGAAAAATAGAGAAATCATGAGCATGCTGAATAATAACGATTACATATTATCAAAGTCTTAAGAAATATGTTCTCCCACTGTTTTTAGAAAGTCTAGAAATCCCAACGACTTTAGAATAAACTTATTTTCTCAATGGGTACTAGGATCCCAAGCATTCTTAGTTTTGGACCCACGACTCGTGAGACATCCAAAGGTCTAAGAATCTTTAGGTGGGTAAGAATTGCCGATATTTTTGCATCACTAATCTTTCAATCATGGACCCACGACTCGTGAGACATCCATATCTACTTTAGTGTTGAGCAACACCCATCAATCATAAATCTCAACCAAACTTAGTCCGGAACGACCCACGACTCGTGAGACATCGCCCATTCTAAAATGGTCAAGAAATATTAATTATTTAAAATAATTAATCAGGAAACTAAGAGTTAATAAGCTACACTAATTACCCTACGACTCGTGAGACAGCAATTAGTTTCACTTATTAAGTCCTAAATCCTATTGATGGAAAGCTAGGAATTTTATTACCGTGATAAAACACCTATTTATTCGAATTTTGCTCAATATTTAACTGGGATTTTCGAATGACCTCATCAACATATAATGTTATCTAAATTTTAATTGTCTTGTTTAATGTAATTTCACATAAAGTACATCACAGAAGCAATTAGCAGATAACATGTCCTAGCATGATACTAATTATGTGATGATCATGGGTATCCTATCTTATATGTGATTTTGGGAGCCAGTCCAAAATCACTAGTTCTAACATTCATGCCACATAAGACAATTCATATCACATAGGGGTACATAATTTAATGGAAAAATGTCCTATCTATTACATTTAATAGAAACCCTCCTAAACATTTTGAGGGGTCTTCTTATGGCCTCCATTCTCCTAGTGCTTCTTGTGGATCCTTCTTATTCCATGGGTGCTTGTCTCCAAAATGAAAATAAAAACCTCACTTCCTAAGTTCTACACTCTTTACATAAAGTAATATGGCTCAATTTTCATATTGACCATAGACAAGTACACGGGGCATACCCCGGCCCAAAAAACAATAATAAGGAAAGCTACATAATAAACACATAACACTATGCACATAAGTACGGCTCCAACCCCAATTGAAAAGGCGCAACTATGGGGCTCCGACCCCAATTGAAATCATCCATGTGCAGAATTTAAAACATACATAAGACTAACCCATGATCACCTAAACTAGCATGCTTCCGCTAGAATTTAAATTTACCAACTAAATTTAAAATTCCCTTGACTTCAAGTTACAAATAACTTAAGTAATTTGAATATAGTTCATTATTCAAGAATTTATTCAAAATCGAATCACCGGATCTAGACAAAACAACAATTAATTCAAAATTAAATTGTTGTCTAGAATATCACTCAAAGTGACATTTATTATTTTCTCGAAAAATAAGAACTTTACTTTAATTCATAAAAATCCCAAATTTTATAATTATTTCAAATAAATAATTTTATAAAATTAAAATAAATTTTAAAAATAAAATCAGATTTTACAAAACGGGATTTTAACGAAACTGAAAACACGACGCGAAATCCAGGCCCAGGACGGTCCTCGCGAGGTACGCGGGACAGCCTGCAAGCACGCACACAAGGCCCGCGCGAGCAGGCTGTCCCGCGCACACAGCCCGCGCGGGACGCCTAGACGGGGTAGTAAAAACGCGCAGCAGCGCACAGGGCTGACCCGTACGCAGCTTGCGCGTCCTGCCGGGTGGAGAAGCAGGCATGGCGGGCAGCCGTGCTAGGCGCGCCTAGGCGTTACGTGCGCGGACGGCCGGCATGTCCACACGGATTGCATACATGGCGGGGCGGCTCTCTCCGCCCCATGTGCTGATAACGCTAGGCCGCGTGCGTTGCAATCCGTTCTCGCTTTTTGTATCGCAATTTTCTCAAAATTCCAATTTTTGTTTCGAATTAAAACAGTTCGAATCAATCTGAATTAAAACAGTTTAAAAGCAGATTAATCAGGAAACAATTTTCGCAAAATTTTCAAGAAAAAATTTTGATCCGACAGATTCGCTTTTAAACTAAAAACCAAGAATACGTAACTAATACCCAAATTCAAGAATTTTCGTCAAAATTCCAAAGCAGTAAAGATACAATACGAACGTTGCAAGGTGGCTCTGATACCACTTGTTGGAAAACACGGAAGAGTTGAGCAGCGGAAGTTTAAAATTTTCCAAAAGTTTAATCGTTATCTTGCAATTTTCGTACTGTAACGTTGGGTGCTTTGAAACTTACTAAGTTAGAAGCTTTCTGGTGATGTCATTACCGCCTAACGAACACCCTTCAAGCGGAATCCCTCGAACGGCCTTTGAATTAGACTCCAAAGTAGAAGCCCTCCAAAGCATATCCACACCTGACCTAGAACACGATCAAGCGAGTGAGAATGCTAGTTCTATGGCTTGTGTTAAGGCTAGGATAATTTTTTTTTGAAAACTTTTCTTTTGGATTTTCTCAAAAACTTAAGACTTCGTGAGTGTTGGTCTAAAGAATAAGAAAAGCACCATCCCTAGTATAAATACTAGGTGGTTTGAAATTCCCTATGGTTCTCCTAACCCTAGTGGGCTTCTTTTCTTACTTACTAATTAACTCATTTAATTATTTAATTTAATTGTAATAATAAGGTCTTAACTTATTCTTCAAGTCTAGCAAGAAAAGACTTATCTCTCCTACAATAGGAAGTTGGACTTTTCAACTTTCCTAAAGTTAAAAGTCAATATTCAATAAATCAATTAATTCCCAAGTAATTATTTGTTGGGTTAAGTTTATTTGAGAATAGTCTTAACAATTAATACAAAATTAATTAAAAGACTAAAATTAATTAATTACAATTTATTTAATTAATTATAGAAAAAAATTCATGTACGAAATAATAACACGCACGTGCCACGTGTACACGACACGTGGCAGCCACGCAGGCTTGTGTGACACATAGTGATGCCCACGTGTTTTGTTTCATTTCGATCAACTATTTTGATCCTTCGTTAATCATATTAACATCCTACCATAACCCTCGTGCTCTGGCATTTGTGTGTGACCCTTTAGGTTCATTATTCGATTAGCAGTGATAACAATTAATTAATTCCGTAATTAATTAATCACTTCACAGATCACACTACCGTAATCTAGCAATGGGTGTGTGACCCCTAGCCGAATAACGAAATGAATCGAAGAACCTTTCAGTTAATGACAATCAGTGAAATACGATCCCCCTACAACTCCATCTCTCAATCAAGAACTAAGGCATGGGAATATTCTCAGAGTGCAAATGTTCTTGATCTTTAAAGTTAAGTTCGTTTCTTATCCATTTCGATCTCAATCCTAGAAAATCCCATTTTCTAGATGTCTTGATCTTTTATCCAATTTGGCCAAGGGTTTAATGTTTAATGGACTACGAACAACTCAATCAGTAAGAGATCATTCTTGTTTTTAACAAGTGTAGGTCCTTTATCGATTCAACTAATTCTACATATGCCACTTTTGTAATCCCAACATAGGCCGTGGTTCAGGTGTCTATATGGCGACACCCTTTTGAGTCTATATCAAAGATTACAGAGTTAGCTCATATGAGACATTACAGAATCTCAAGTCTAAGGATTAATGAATCACGTCATTGACCTGTGAGATATTTCCTAATCTGGAAGCTTCAGGAAACTTCCTTTCCCATTTAGGAATGTTCTCACGCGGGACATCTCAGTGATGAAGTTCTTGTAACAATCACCCTTATGTATCATGAACGCATCAACGTATGCACTTATCACTCCATGAAACTGAGTGATCCTTCAAAAGGACATAATCACATAAGCAAGTCTTGGCAGAATCAAGGTCGACACTCCCACTGTCTGTCGGACTCATTGACTTGGAGAAGTTTCTAATCCTCGTCTATGGAGTTAAGAACTTGTTTCATGTGTCGTTCCCATAACGACAAAATTCTTAACGGCCTCATCGGATTAGGGGAGTTCAATACATGTAAAACACAGTTAACCCAAACAGATATAAATAAGCACATAAAGAAGTGATTGCCTATGAACAAAATCATCTCGTTTATTATTCAAAGACTGTATGTGATTTTACAAGGAAATAGTAAAGCAAACATCTACTTTAAGGGCACATTTACTTTAAGGGCACTATTCCTAATAATAAACACATTATCAAGCTATCGATTCTCGTTCATGTCCATTCGTTCATTTCATTTCCAATTCATTTACATATTGATCCATAATCAAGCTTGACGCAATTATATCATAACATGAGGACTCATATAATATTCAATACTCATACACAAGGCCCCTAAATTACGAAAAATAGACATACGATTCAATACATAAAATAAGTTATACACATTCAAGAAAACAGGGGAGACACATGCAGTACAAAAAGGGACACGGTCATGTCTCAATATAGGTCCAAATCCCCTGCTCTGACACGGGGGTGTCTCATCCGTAGTTGAAAGTGAGACACGCCCGTGTCTCGATACAGAGAGCTTCCTTCACGGGAAAAATGGGATGACAAGGGCGTCACATTCCATGCATAAAAGCCGACACGCCCCGTGTCTCGTACCAGTCGCCATCATCTTCTTTGAATTTCTGCTACAACACACACAAACACACACCTTGCACCCCTGTTTTCGAACCAACAAGCTAAACACCATCTTAGGCCAAGAATTCATCCCAAAACTTAGGGAAAAACATGTATTTCAATCTCCCAAACAAGAATTCATGCATATCAATTGAAATCCTCCATTAAAATGTTAAGTTTCATGCATTGAGCTTGAAGCTCCTTTAATGGAAACTTTCATATCATGTAACCAACACTTAATCCATGTTTGTAGAAATGATAAGGGAGCTAGATAGAGCATGTTTCATGCATAAAAACACAAGACATATCATAGATGATCACCTATCAAGAATCAAGCTTCCAACTTCACTATTTATGCTCATCTCTAACCCTCATGAATTCCTAAATTAATTCATGCTTCTCATAGATGAAAATATGCATGAAGATGAGGAGATTTCACTTCAATCCTTACCTTGGAAGAAAATTGGATGAAGGTTAATCTTGAGCTTAAAGATGGATGATCAAAGTTGAGAGTTTTCTTGGAGCTTCTTTTCTCTTCTTCTTAGGTTGAGTAAGATCGGTCCAAATGGAAACATGAGGAAGGAGATGAAAGAGAATTCAGAAATTAAGGAGGAAAAACTGGGTCAATTTTGGGTTGAACCGAGCCCGGAAAGAATTAAAACTGGGCAAGGTATCCCTTAAGAGTCGTGTTGGCCGAAATTCGCTTCGTTGGGAATTCAAACGACACGAAAAATATATGAAGTCAAGTTTATTGGCTAGGAATCGTGGAAACAATTTATCACCGAAGACGGATCTCAAATCCGAGATCCCGAGCTCAAAATATTCGGAAAACCATTTAGGATGGCCTATTATTCAAATAGGTCCTTAAACTTTCAAAAAGTGACAATTAAGCCCAAGGCTTACTTTCAATCAAGTCCATAACTTTTAAATAAATGACAATTACACCCTCAGCATATAATCACACAATTTCATAAAATTGACACAAGATTCATGAAATTCACAATTTTGCAAGTTCGTTCATATATTCACATTTCAAATTGGAACACAAATGAAATTTAGACAAATATTTCAAGTTATAAATGCAATTAAATAATTAAATAAAATTTAGAATCTTATGACTCAAGAAATAAACACACGTTCACTTACCTGCACGTGCGAGAACGCGGGGAGTTACAACCTCTCCCCCTTAAAAAGAATCCGTCATCGGATTCACTGCTCGCCCGAAAATAGTTTAGGGTAGAACCTTTTCATTTTATCCTCCGTCTCCCACGTGGCTTCTTCTGTTTTATCACTTCTCTATAAAACTTTGACTAGTGGGATACGCTAATTTCTAAGTTCTTGAAATTTCTGATCCAAGATCTTAATCGGCTTCCGAACGAAGGTAAGGTTGGGTTCAAGTTCTACTTCCTCCACTGGAAGGACTGCCGATTCTTCTGGGAAGTATTTTCGGAGCTGGGAAACATGGAACACGTTATAGATCCTTGTTAAACTTGGAGGTAAATCCAATCGATAAGTTGTATCCCCGATTCTTTCCAAAATCTCATACGGTCCCATGTATCAAGGGTTTAACTTTCCTCCTTTACCAATTCTGGTGAATCCTTTACGTGGAGAGGCTTTAAGGAAAACTCAGTCCCCGACTTCAAACTCAAGATCTTTTCTTCGCTTGTCGGTATAACTCTTTTGATGATCTTGAGCCGCTTTCATCCGTTGTTGAATCAATTGGACTTTCTCAACGGTGTGTTGAACCACTTTAGAAGGTTTCTCTTTCTTCTCATCTCTTTTCACACCTTCTTGTTTAGTCCAATTCCATTTCTCCAAATTAAAGAACGGAGATCTGCATTTCCGTCCATAGAGAAATTCATAAGGTGCCATTTCTATGGAGGCTTGGTAGCTATTATTGTAAGCAAACTCAATCAACGATAACTATTCATTCCAAGAACTCTGAAAATCCAGTGCACAAGCCCTTAACATATCTTCAAGATATCTAATTAATCTCTCAGATTTTCCGCCTATCTGTAGATGAAAGGTTGTGCTGAAGTGAAGTTTGGTTCCCAAACACTTCTGGAGTTCTTACCAAAACTTCGAAGTGAATCTTGGATCCCGATCCGACACAATACTAATCGGCACTCCGTGAAGTCTAACAATTTCATCGTTGTACTTCTTGGCTAGCTTACTTACCTTGTCGGACATCCGGATGGCAAGAAAATGTGCTGACTTGGTTTCTCTTCTTAAAGATGGATGATCAAAGGTGAGAGTTTTCTTGGAGCTTCTTTTCTCTTCTTCTTGGGCTGAGGAAGATCGATCAAAATGGAAACATGAGGAAGGAGATAGAAGAGAATTCATATTAAGGAGGAAAATGGGTCAATTACAGGTCGAACCTAGTCCGGAAAGAATTAAAATGGGGCAAGGTATCCCATTAGAGTCGTGTTGGCCGAAATTTGCTTTGTTCGGAATTCGAACGATACTAAAAAGATATGAGGTCAAGTTTATTGGCTAGGAAACGTCGAAACGAGTTTAATACTAAAGACGGATCTTGAATCCGAGATCCCGAGTTCAAGATATTTGGAAAACCGTTCAGGGTGGCCTATTATTCAAATAGGTCCCTAAACTTTCAAAAAGTGACAATTAAGCCCAAGGCTTAATTTCAATCAAGTCCATAACTTTTAAATAAATTACAATTACACCCTCGGCATACGTAAATCACACAATTTCATAAAATTGACACAAGATTCATGAAATTCACAATTTTGCAAGTTCGATCATATATTCACATTTCAAATTGGAACACAAATGAAATTTAGACAAATATTTCAAGGTATAAATGCAATTAATTAATTAAATGAAAATTAGAATCATATGACTCAAGAGATAAACACACGTATCACAAACCTACACGTGCGAGAACGCGGAGTGTTACACCTTGTGTGGGATAAGTAGATCAATTTCCCAACGAGGTGTTGATACCGAGTCCGGTCAACCATTTCTGCATCCTCTTTGATCCTTAGCCCGTGATTCACAACAATCGTTGTTCCTGCAGGTTTGCTGTCAAGTAGCCCCGTCTCTGTCAATAAATCTAAAACATACTTTCGTTGGGAGATAAAGATCCCTTGTCTTGACCTCATCACTTCAATTCCCAAGAAGTACTTTCTCCTAGATCTTTCATTTCAAACTCCTGAAACAAGTTCTTCCTCAATGCCTCAATTTCCTCATGATCATCCCCGGTAATGATCATGTTGTCTACATAGATAATGAGGTACGTCACCAGCTCTCCTCTTCTTTTTAGAAACAAGGTATGGTCGGAGTTGCTTTGTTTGAACCCATACTTTCTCATAGCAACAGTAAACCTTCCAAACCACGCTCTCGAAGACTACTAAGTCCAACATGAAACTGCTCAGAAAAACCTGGCGGAGGTTCCATATAAACCTCATCTTCTAACTCTCCATGTAAAAAGGCATTCTTCATATCAAACTTGTAGTGTCTCCTAACACTACAACCCCGCACCGTAGCACTTCCCGAGTGGATGTGAGTCCTAACACTCGAGAAATACTTCAGCGAATGGACAAGATTATGCAATACCAAAACATGGAATTTAAAGTGCAGCAGAAGATAGACAATTTAAAGCAGAAGAATGTGATATCTCAAGTCAACCGAAATTTATATTACTAGGTTAAAAAGTAAGATATTTATAGTGATAAGTCTAGAGCCAACACGAGAGTGCTTATTGAAAGATGTACATGCACTCTTAATATAATCCTGATTTGTTAAGATATGACACCTTAAAGCTTTAAGATACCTCTAAGGCATCGTTCCGTGGATTCCTGAAATCATGCATTTTAAACTAAGAGAGTAGTTAGTCAAAGTGACTAAGTGAAGGGGTATAATAACTTATAGATATGTATATGTGTATTTATATATTTATATGATCAAGAAGATCTTAATCTAAAATAGTAGCAATAGGATATAGCAAATATGAACGGTTCATAATAATTGTTAAAATAGGGATAGGGGTAATTTGGAGTATTTGTAGAAATATGAACCGTCTATAACAAGAACATTAATGCCCGCAAGCTAGGCCTCTCGATCCGTAACTCCTTAATTAATTTGGTAAAACAGTACCGGCACTGTACATGGTGCCGATACTTCAATAAAACTCAATACAATAATATCGATCCCTATTTATTCTCTTCATGCATTGCATCTTGTGTGCCTTATGTGCTCTTATGTGCCATAGTTTAATTAAAAGTTCATAAATTTAATTCTTTCCTTTATTAAGCCTGTACCTCGAAACTCTTCTCATAGAATCCTAGAAATCTAGGATTTATTCCTTTCTAGCACCTAAAATTCCCTCATATGCTTCAAAATCTATTCCTACAATTTTAGGTTGAAAATTACAAAAATACCCCTAAAGCCCTAGATTTTTTCTAAATTCTAATTTATTCCCCGGAACACTTTTCCTACTCGATATCATAACAAAATAGACCCTCACATTATTTCGAGGATTTTAACATTTTTCGTAAACTAAGATTCTCATCCTCACTCAAGTAGTATAAAAAACCGTCTAAAAACCCTAGTCACTATTCACACCGTAAAACAACTTTTTATCCATACACTTTTTATTCAATATTATAGTCAAAACGATCCTTGAATTATTTTATGAATTTTCATACATTTACCAAAACTTGATTCCAACCATAGCATATTTTATAAATATTTTCCTTTCTAAAAATTATCATTTTATTTTAAATAATTAGCTTTCATTCAATATTCAAAATTATACTTAAAACGTTTCTTGAATCTTTCTCTAAACTATGATAATTTTCCAACCTTTAAATTTCACCATAGCTTCGTTTATATAATTTTATCTTGATTTTCATCATCACGTTCATAACTTGTAAATGAAAAATCTAAATATCCCACATTTATAATCATAACGAAACTTATTTTTCACTCATTCTTTCATTATTCTATTGTTTCAAGTTCTCATCTCTCGACGCTTGAATAAATTTTATACCATTTTATATTTATTTTTATTTAACATGACATCATCCATGACATCACCTTCTAAAAATAGAAAGTTTGAATAAATGAATATAATTTCCCCACATTTCCTATATAATTACCAAACATTTGTTTGAACAAGAAACACCCACATTTTCCCTAAATTCTTAGAAATTGCACTAAGACCCCTAAATCCTACCTACAAATACCCATTAAGAGAACCATTTATACCTCACAAATCCCTTCATTTCCTACACACAAAACTCTCCTCTCTCTCTCCCTAATTCTCACGTCCCACACACACCCCTCACACTCAAGGTTAGTTTTATTTTTATGCTTCAATTAATGCCATATTTGTATCTAAATTATGCTTTAGGAATTTATTTTATGAAATATATGCTATTTATGCTAGTTTAGGAAGAATGTGATAACATATATGAATTTTATTTAGTTAAATGCATGAATTATGATATGATATAATGTGAGTATGTATTTAAATATTTATGATCTTGTTTGATTAAATTCATGCCTAAAATAATTTATTTAGAATTAATTTTATGATTAAAGTCACATAAAGTGCTACATATTAAGTTTAATTTTGTGTTATGAACTTAGAATTTATTAAATATGATCATGACCTAATATGAACATATTCATAAGCTTAAGAACACATTCATAATGTTCTTGAACAAATTAGGGTGTACGTGTGATAGTGTGTGATAGTGTGTGTTCGATTTTATGTTATAAAGTGTTTAATTCATAAGAAATTGAATAGTAAATGTTTTCAATAGTAATTTTGACTTTTTGGTCAACACATATACAATTAATTTCGAAAATTAATTAAAAATAATTATAAACTAGGTTTTGGAATTTCTAAAGAAGGATTTTATCCAAATTATTCCAAAAATCGGTAAATTGTAAAATAATTTCAAAACCAACCTACATTGTTGAATTAAACCCTAAATTCTATTTCTAATATTCCAATCAGGATCATAATGTGAGAAATAAATATTTGAGTGGTTAAAGAATTCATAAAACCTGATTAACTAATTAAATTCCCTTAAACGGTTAAAATTAAGGTTTACTGGGAATTCTTGAACGTATTACATAACATGTACCTTATGTGATTATTTGATTAGGATATTATATGTGATTATTTGATTAGAATAATAAAAACCTAGTTCTAAGTCAGTAGTAGTTATTACTTTCAGGCGACGGTAGATTCGAAGAGTGGGATCCCCATAATTCCACTTGACTTTCAACACTAGGTGAGGCTTAAAATATTTTCAACTGGAATCATGCCTATATATATGTATCTATATATAAAATGGTTTTCAAGCCTACCTAATATTTATGATTTACCATCCTGTATATATAATATCATATTATCGAATCCCCTTCAAAGGGAATGTACTTTCATGCTAGAATCAACGTTTTACTAGGACGTTATATGATAAGTCCACTTTATCAAACATTGATTCTGGGTTATGCAAGCAAAATATTGTTTCTTGATTCATGTTATGGGCCCCGGCATGCAACTGTGTCGAGCAATTACCCGGAAGGTATCGGGCCGAGGGTATTGTTGGTGACACGGACCACCACCACCTCTTGGTAGTAGGTTAACTGGAGGTTAGTTACTCCACGCCAAGGGATGAGGGAGATATAGCTGCCTCCCGAATCGTGTTCATGGTCTCTAGGGTTTGCTCCCCTATTGACACCAAGGAGTAGTGGAGTTAATATCATTCTTGGTTTTATTGAAGTATCGGTGCCTTGAGCAGCCTGATACTGTTTTACCAATTATTTAAGGAGTTACGAATGGAGAGCCCTAGCTTGCAGGCATTAAAGTTCCTGTTATAGACGGTTCGTGTTTTTACCAATATTCCAAACTATCCCTATCCCTGTTTTACACATATCATGAACTGTTTCATATTTGTTATATCCTATTACTAATATTTTAGATCAAGATCCTCTTGATCATATAAATATATATATGTATACATATAAACTATCATGCCCCTTCACTTAGTCACTTTGACTAACCCTCGCCCGTTTCAAATGCATGATTTCAGGGAGCAGTGGAACGACACCTAGAGGTATCTAGAAGTAGTAGGGTGTCGTGCATACTAGATTCGGGCTAACATAGAGGCACTTAGTCCAGAGCTTGTATATATTATAAATAAGTTGCCCTTACATTATATCTCCGCATGCTGTCACAACATATATAAACCATTTTGATAAAAATAATGAGTTCTTACTCTTCATGTGTATCACCATCCCCATCTATTTGCAATGTTTTAAATTCCTCGATCTTTCGTTGTGCTATGATTTGTGCTCTATTCAATTACCATTTAAACCGTTCGCCGTAGTATTTCCTGAGTGGTAGGTCTAACCTCTACTTGGGGAGTATTGTGGTGCGCGGGTTGTAGTGTTAGGGGAGGCGCTACAACTTAAAGTCCTCATCCATTGGCATGGAGTAACTAACCTCCAGTTATACCACTACCAAGAGGTGGCAGTCCGCAGCACCAACAATACCCTCGGCCCGATACCTTCCGGGTAATTGCTCGCTACGGATACAGCCAGGGTCCGTAACATGAATCAAGAATAATATTTTGCTTGCATAGCCCGGAATCAATGTTTTGATAAAGTGGACTTAAAATATATAACGTCCTAATAGAACATTGATTCCGGTCATGAAAGTATTTTTCCCTTTAAAAGGGATATGATAATATATTATTATGTATATAGGATAATAAATCATAAATAATAGGTAGACTTTGGAAATTATTTTATAAATAGATACATATGTATCGGCATGATTCCAGTTGAAAATATTTTAACCCTCACCGAGTGTCTTGACGGTCTAGATAAAATCCTTGGGATTCCACTGTTCAATTATATCCTCGCCTGAAAGTACTACTACCGGCTTAGGACTAAGTCTTAATACTCAAATAAACAATGCACAAGAAATTCTAATAAGCTAGAGTTATATTTTGGAAATTGTTATTTAATCCCTGTTTCTGAAAATTCCAAATAAAAGTTCTTTCTAAGAATCCAAAATATTATTTTATATTAATATTTGAAATCTCTACAAGATTTTATGAGTCAAAGTCTTTATTTGAAATTAAAAGTCAAAGTTACTATTGAAAAACGGTTACTATTTAATCATAGGGGATTAAACACTCTTAAACACAAAATTGAACACATACTTACACACACTAGGCACACGGTACACACACATACTTCAAGAACATCAAGAACATGTTCATAAGTCTATTTGAATATTCATAGGACATTTTAACATCTAGATCATATTCTTATTCATAACATAAGATTTGAGACATAATGTAGCAAAATATATAAATTTCTCATGAAAAATAATTTCTAATTAAATTTCCTAAACATGCATTCACTCTAATATTCAAGAACATATTCATGAGCATATGAACACATATTTAAATAAATTCCTATAATAAACATGCATTTTTATAATTTAAATTCCTAACTTTAATTCATGAAATATAAATTCCTAAAATATAAATTCCTATTATGAATTCTAAACATAATATAAGGCATATAAAATATAAATTAAATTACATGGTAAAACAAAAATTAAAACACAAAAACTAACCTTGCGAGAGAATTTGGAGAGAGTGGCTCGTGACTTTTGAGGGGGAGAGAAGAGAGTGATTTATGTCTTGAAAATGAATCTCTAAGGGGTATTTATAGGTAGGAATGAGGGACCTTAGAGCAATTTCTAATAATTTATAAGAGATGTGGAAGATCTCTAACCCACACATTTGTATGGAATTTTTGTAAGAAATGTGGAATATTTCTAATTCACACAAGTATATGGTATTCTTGTAGGAAATGTATTTCTAACTCACACAAGTATATGGAATTTTTGTAGGAAATGTGGAAGACTTTAATTCACATATTTAGACTTTCTATTTTTAGAAAGGTGATGTCATGAATGATGTCATAGTGAATAAAAATAAATATAAAATAATATAAAATTTATTCAAGAGTCGAGAGATGAGAACTTGAAATGGTAAAAATAATGAAAGAATGAGTGAAAAATAAGCTTCGTTATGGTTATAAATGTGGAACGTTTAGGTTTTTGTTCGAAAGTTATAAACGTTAAAGACGATGAAAATCACGATAAAATTATATAAAGGAAGCTATGATAAGTTTAAAGGTTGAGATAAAATTATCATAGTTGAAGAAAAATTCAAGAAACGTTTTAAGTATAATTTTGGATATTAAATGAAAGCTAATCGTTTATAATAAAATGATATCTTTTAAAAAGGGAAAATATTTATAAAATATGCTACGGTTGGAATCAAGTTATGGTATGAGTATGAAAATTCATAAAATAATCCAAGGATCATTTTGACTATAATATTGAATAGGAAAAACGTTGAAATTCGGAAATCTCAAAATATAGTGTTAAAGTAGGGTTTTTGGCCGGTTTTGGTTACTACAGGAGTTATAATGAGAATTAGGGTTCTGGAATGATACCATAATTTATAAAATTTTACAAGGATTCATTTGAACCTAATATTTGATAGGTAAAAGTGTCTCTACAACTTCCTACATTTAGGAATGAATAGTATCTAGGGACCTAATGGGAATTTTGGCCAACAAATTTCAAGATGTATTTCGGGATAACGAAAGTTTGTATATGAATCCAGCAAGTGTAAGATTTAGTTTTTCTATGGTTTTATGAGGAATATGTAAAGGTTTAGGCTTGGTAGATGAATAGTGGTGTAGGTCTCATAATGAAATAATATTCAATGACCTAGGCATAAAAGCACATAGTTCACATAAAATGCAATGCACAATGGTTTGAGGCTATAAATGCTTTCTTCTCACTCTTTACTTACCCATTTCTTCTTGGCCCCAAATCAGGGCTGTTACAAAACTGGTGTAAGTGCCACCCCTGATTGGCAACTATAGAAAAGAGCACTCGGATGGTATCAATTTTAGCGACTGGAGAAAAAGTCTCTGAATAGTCCACCCCATAAGTCTGCGTATATCCCTTTGCCACTAGTCTCGCCTTGTATCGTTCGATGGATCCGTTAGATCGATGTTTAACAGTGAACACCCATCTGCATCCCACTGGTTCCTTTCCTGGCGATAATCTGCATTTTTCCCAGGTCATGTTCTTCTCAAGAGCCATCATCTCTGTTTCCATGGATAACTTCCATTCTTCTTTTTTCAGGGCCTCCTCAACTGTTTTAGGGAGCACATCAGCATAAACTGCAGTTGAGTATGCTCTTGCAGCTTCTGTCATCTTCTCATGTGCATAATTCGCTATCGGATACTGGGATTTCCTTGGTTCATATTCCTGTTCATACCTCTTAGGCGGTACACCCCTAGTGTTTCGGGGTGGAAGGATATACCGACTGCCTTCTACAGACTCTCCCTAAACCTGTATCTCCTGATCCTGTACTTCCTAATGGTGTGGATTATCAGTAGTTCCAATAGTATTAGTATTATCAAAGGAGGAAGTGTCAAGTGTTACCTCAGGAATATTCAGTGGTTCAGATCCTGGGACTGGTGCTGGTGTAGAGGGCTGCAATATGGGTGATGCTGGCTCGGTGGTTCCGCCTACTGGGTCTTTTGGGTCCGGATATAGCACAGGGTATGACACCCAACTTAGAAGATCTACAATCTGCTCCCCTGATCACTAGGTTGGGTGTTATAAAAGAATTCAGTTTTAAGGAAGTTAGAATTCATAGTGGTGTAAAGCCATCGAGTGGACGGGTGATAGCAACGGTAACCCTTCTGATTAATCTCATATCCCACAAAGACACACTTAAATGAACATGGTCGAGCTTAGTACGTTCCTGTTAGGGATATGAACAAACACCGAACACCCAAAGACACGAGGCTGCAGAGTCAGAGGTGTCGGGATACTAACATGTCTGCAAAGTTCTGATAGAGGTGTTCTAAGATCAAGAACCTTAGTGGGTAGTCTATTAGCAAGGTAAACAACTATGGCAATGGCTTGGGGCAAATATAAGTGCCCTAGTGATCTCAAGAATGATCCGATTTTTACGTTCAATGGCACCGTTTTGTTCTGGAGTATGAGCACAGGTGGTTTGGTGGATAATCCCTTTTTCTGAAGCAAACTGTTTAAAGATGGAATTAACATACACCTCCCTATTATCTAACCAAAGAATCTGGATTTGAGCATTAAATTGATTCTGGACCCTATTATAAAAATCAATAAACTTAGAAAACACCTCTGATTTATTTTTCAAAAAATATACACAAGTCATACGTGAGCAATCATCAACAAACAAAACAAAGAATCGAAACCCAGAGTTAGATCCCATATGCGGAGCTGGGCCACAAACATCTGAATGAACAAGGGAAAATACTTTATTCATATGAGTTCCAGAATACTGATATGATTGTTTGTGACTTTTTACCAAAATAAAAGTTTCATAAGATAATTGACTCTTAGAAGGAAAAATACTTGGGAAAAGTAAATGCAAATATCTAGCTGACGGGTGACCTAACCGATGATACCATAATCACTGTTGCCTCTCAACAGTCCCGTGAGCCAGCAGTGCAGTTCCGTTTTGAGCCACATAGTCCACATAGTACAACCCGCCACGTTCAGTGCCACGCCCAATCACTTTCACCGACTGAATATCCTGCAAGAGACAAAAACTATAATAGATTACCACCACGTAATTTGATACCCGGGTAACATGACTAACTGACAGCAATTTACAAGATAGATTTGGAACATAAAGGCAGTTTTTCAAAGAGAGAGAGGGATACATATCAATTGTTTTGATGCCCTGGACTGGTGACAGATCCCCATTAGCAGTCTGAATAGATGGCTTTGTTGACTTTGACATAGTGGTCAAGTCATTTTGATCATAAGTCATGGTGTAAGTGGCCCCACAATCAATAATCCATCCAGTTTGCTTGGGTTCGTGGGTTAAAAGAGCAACACCAAATTTCGAGGGGCCAATCTGCACATTATCAGTTAGAGAAGGGCCAATCTGCATGGAGTTAAGACCTGGGGGACTAATATGAAAATTATCCATAGTTGGGGGGCCGAATTGAAAAGTATTATTTAATGAGGGTTGGGGTTGCAAATTCCCAACCTTTATACCTTCATCATCGGTTGTTGTCCTCCATTCTTGAGAGATGTCCACCGCTTCACTCCATTCTTCTCCCAGATTTCCTATCGTCGCCTCCAGCTACGCGGCCAACGGTGGTCTTGTCCGTGTGGTGGGCGGCGGAAACTGGGGTCATCGCCAGTGACCTTTGTTGCACAAATCCGAGACCACTCCTCTGCTTCATAGATCCGAGACCACTTCTTATCTTCTCAAACCCTGGCGGCACTGGTCTCGCCGCCGGTGGTAGCCAATGGTTCGGACCAAGAGCAGGAGGCATTGGTCTCGCCGCTTGCGTCGCGAAGGTGAATCCGACTTCTCCCTCTTCATTTCTGGTTTCTTGTGCTTCTGTGGTGGTGGTGGATATGGTGGCACTTCTGACGTTGCCGCTGCCATCCGGAGGTCGCCACTTGGCGTTTGCTCCACCAGCCCTCAGGGAACCCGATCAGTTCATAGCATTGCTCCTTTGTGTGATTTGGGTTTGCCGCAGTGAGAACATGTTGTCCGACCGCCGTCACGTTGTGAAGATTTTATCTCCGTTGGTCACCGATCTGATTGCGGCTTTGTGGTGGTTCCACGTCCATTATTCCCTAACTGACTTCGCCCAACAAAACCAGCCCCAATTCCGACCGATGATGATTTTTTTGAGGCTATAATATTCCTACGATCCCTCTCTTTTTGGATTATGCCGTATGCGCTTTCAACTATAGGCAACGGTGTTGTTCGTAGGATATCCCGTCTATTAGAATCGAACTCTTCTGATATTCCTTGAAGAAATTGGTACAATTTGTTCTCTTGTCGGAGTCGATTGAAGGTTGCGATATCTTCAGGGATGTTCATAGGGTTAGGCTGTCGGAGTTCAATTTCTCTCCACAATTTCTGAAGATTGCTATAGAATGCTTCCAGAGTATCGTTCCCTTATTTCAGGTTATTGGCTTTAACGGT
This sequence comes from Lantana camara, assembly GCA_037501455.1. Lineage (NCBI taxonomy): Eukaryota > Viridiplantae > Streptophyta > Magnoliopsida > Lamiales > Verbenaceae > Lantana > Lantana camara. The sequence continues at coordinate 20,715,870 of CM074862.1, forward strand.
AAGATCGAAGAATTGAATTCCATCTGCTTGCTGACTGTAGGTGGCTTTCAATCCTTCCCAAAGATCTTTTGCAGTGGGATATTCTATGAAATTACTCACCATGTCGGGTTCAATGTTGTCCAGTAGCCAAGAGCAAACTATAAGGTCGGTTTGCTCCCATCTCGAGTGATAGGAGGTACCTTCTTGTGCTGGTGCTGGAACGCCGGTGATATATCCGAGTTTCCCCCATTCACCTGTGGCGATCTTCATGAGTCTTGCCCAAAGGGAGTAATTATTTTGATTCAATTTCGTTGCTATTGAAATTGATGTTGTAGGCTGACATTGATTCTGTTTTTGTAGGAGTGTAGCTATCTGATCCGCCAAGGTCCCACTCTCGACAGAGATGTCGGAATTGATGCTAGGTTCGGTCATGGTGGCAGATGATGAGCCCGGAGAATTGTCGAAAGACTATGAACGAACAAACCTGCTCTGATGCCAAGTTAGAATTTAGATTTTGGAGAACTTTCTGTATTCCATTAATTTCTGTATGAAAAAGATTACAACAGAGTTTTACACTATATAGATACACCGGGCTACAAAAAAGGAAAAGATATATACAAATCATAATCACTTTAATTACGGTATATTAATCCGTTAATATTAGCCGAAATCTCCAACAAGAACAACAGTTGATACAGGAAGATTGATTGGCTTGGATTTCTGTACGTTTTGTTGTATTTTGCAATAAATCGAGGGTTCTACTTAAATTTCCTACGATTCTGATGATCGATATCTAAAAAAATTATTTGAACTTTATACAAAGTCAATTAGATCACTAAAATAAATTTACATCATTGTTGCATTTTAATTGGTACAACGACAAGTTATGTCCCAACTATGGATTCCCAAAATGAATTTGGATAGGGTGTTGTTAGAAATAGACCCTTAGTTTGAATTATTGTTTTTGAACTTATTTTTTGTGTTTTTTCAATGATTATTTTGGCACAACAAATTGGATGGGCGGATGTGAACATGACATTTGGTTAATAAAGAATGAGTCCTTTCTATTCAATCACATTCTTCTAATTGATTTTCGTATATTGATCCTGGACTACTTTTTATTATTTTGGAATATGAATTTCAGACCGATTGAAATATGAAAATTGTCCGAGTGTTTTGGACTTTTGGTATCTTTTGGATGAATTGTTGAATTAAAATATAAAGTTAATTGAATATTTTGAAAATTGAAAGAAGAAATAAATGTTACAAATTAGTTCTTTAATAAAAAACTATAAATTACCTAATAGGCTAATACCTATGACTAGTGTTTTCAAAAATGGACCGGACCGGCCGGTCCGACCGGTGACCGGTGGCGTGTCCGGTCCGAATCACCCTATCAACCATTAGGAACCGGACCAGGCTGGAATCGAAAAAATCGGGCGGTTAACCGGCGGTTTCGGCCTTCGAAACCGGACCAGACCGTCGGTTCATGAAATAAGGAGTGTTTTTCCGGGGGAATTCGCCTGCCCTTTTGAGATTTCTTTTTCCGACCTTCATGTTCAAGCTTCAGCAACGATTTAATTTCTTTTCTTCCATTTTGAAGTTTCATGCTTCTTCCGCATCTTTTCTCACGGAGAGAGAGAGAGAGTCGGATAGTTGACATTATTTAATATTGTAGCTGTCAAAACTTTGAGAAGAATTTTTGTATGAGAAAGGAAGAGGAAGACACACGAAGTGAGTGCGGCGCAGATGAATTGACAATTCAAGCTTCCAACTTTCCAATATAAATTGTATTTGGGCTTTGGGGCTTTTGAGCTTTTTTAGGGTTAAACTCAAAACTAAAGGTTAATTATTATAATAGATATTATTTTTTATGGTAATTGTTCAATTCTATTTTTTTAAATATTATGTTAGGAACTATAATTTTGTGAATTAAATATTGAAAACTATAAATTTATTTTTATATATGTATAATATTATATAATTTATTAATAAAATAATAATTAAATATTTATGACGTCATACCGGGTTTTAAAACATAGATGAAAGGTAACATGGGGAAAATATGGGATTTAGGACAAGGGATAAAACTATAATTATTTCCTATCTAAAATTAATTCTGCAAACCCTCGCGACATGGGGTACCATGACAATATAAAAAAATGAATGAGAGTCATGTATATGTACATGCAAGTCATTTGTTAATTTTAATTTTTCAAAAAATAAGATATAAATAACCCAATAAATAAATTAAAATTAAATTTGAAGAATATAATATAGTCAAAGGAAAAAAGAGAACATAAAAATTTCTATGATAATATAAAAACTGAATGAGGGTGTATATGTGAATGAAACTCGATATAGGAGTCATCTATTATTTTTAAATTTTAACCGACATAATATATAAACTAAAACTGAATTTGAAGAATATAATATATTTAAAGGAAAAAAGAGAAAATAAAAATTATCAAATAGTATATCGATAGAACTATAAAAGTAAAGAAACAATATTGAAAAATAATTGTATTATTTGGGAATTATAATAAATAAAATGAAATACGAAACATGAATAATAAAAGCTTAATAATTATCCTTTCTGATTTGAAAATACGAGATTAATATTTAACTATTTAAATTAACAAAATCCCATATTGATCAAGAAATTACAAAAGTAAAATATAGAAAACGAAAATCAAACGAACAGATAAATTTTTTTTTTTTTTTTAAATACACACCCTGGCCCTGTTTTAACCAGAGAAAAAAAAGATAAAGAATTTGTGACAACAAAAGATAATAACATTAAGATTATTAAAGAAAATCTTCTGAGACATATTAGTAAAAAAATTATTTTTTCAGCATAAACGTGAATACGAAAAATTGATAGAGGAATGAAATAAAAAAAAATCGTATCTCCTTGCTCCTACGTATGCTGGGAATATGATATCCACAATCTCTCTTTTTCTTCTAAGAATTTGCAATCAAAAGTAATAAAAAAAAAAAAAAAAAACAGAAGAAGAAAACAACTTAAAATAAATAAAAAAATATGTGCATTCTAATTGAAATTTGGATTATCAAACTTAAGTCATTCCATGGTTATAGAAGACAAACAAAAAAAAGAAATCTTAATTTTAACAAACGAAGCATATTGTGAGAAAGACAAAGTTTTTTTTTTTTTTTTTTTTTTTTTTTTTAACACACACCCCAAGTGACTAGAGGGATTTGAACCCGGATCATTACCTTCGAGAATCAACCCTCAAACCATTTTGTCAAACTCTGTTGACCGTGAGAAAGACAAAGTTAAATCAATCAAATTTAAATAATTTCGTGGGTAACTAAAGCAGAAAATATAAAATTAATTTGAGATTATTTTTTAAAATTAGGGGTAGTTTGAAATAACTCCCCAATTTCCCATTAGTTTGAATTATTTTTACTTAACTCCCCATAAAATTATACGGCATAATAGGATATAAATACTGCATTACAACGTTTTAGTACTACATTTTGTGAAAATTATACAACATATTTTAAGAGGTATTTTAAGTATGACATTATGTGAAAATCATACGACATTTTGCCAAAATGGAGAGTTAAGTAAAAATATGATGCCCAATTGGGGATTTATCCCACATTACCCTTTAAAAGTGTCCATGAATAACATAGTTAGTTAAGTTATGTGCTATCAGGTCATGAGTTTTAATTTTATTGGGATAATTGAGGAACCAACATCGATCCTCCTTTAAGAAAAAAAAAATAAAAATTATTATATGCTATCTACACAAGTGGGACTTTGAAATTATTATCGAATCAATTAAATAAAATAATTGAAGAGATTTATGTATAAGTAAAACATGCGGAAGGCAAGGATGTCAACCCATGAATTAGAAAAGGGAAAATTTTATATTCATCCCTATATTTCTAATATAAATTCAAAATAGTTTTCATATTTTTATTTTATTTTAAATTCATTCTTTAATTTATTCTTTAATTATAATTTTTGATCAAAATTTATAAATAGTAAAATAACCTTAAACTAAATTTTATCTAAACAATTAAATTATTTTGCATTTTTCTCAATCCATGAAAGAAATAAGAAACGATAAATTATTTTGCATTTTACAAGTGGTTGATGAGTTTATTCTCCAAGGCAAGGTCCTGGGTTTGAACCCCGCTTGGGTGTGCACATATATATTATTAACGGAGATATTTAAAATTATAAATTATAAATTATTTAGTTTAACTGTTATTACTTCTGTAAAATCCCAAAATTATAAAAATATTAATATATAAATTAAAGTTATCCACAATTATCAAAACATACATTAACCAAATTAAAATTAATGTTTAATGTTTGGCATATTCAAGCCATGCACATATATATTATTAATGGAGATATTTAAAATTACTAACAAAAATAATTCAATGTATTAATTAAATTGAGTACAATTAAAGAACAAGTCAATTTCAAAACAGGTAAAAGTAAAATTAAAGAAATCAATTTAACTATTAAAATAAAATCAAATAAAATGAAGAAAACGAAATTGATATCTAAATTTAAAGTATGATCACATAATTATTTCAATGAGTTACTTGAACACTCGTTATCTATAAGTTTTTAAGTAGACATATTTGATATGTGAAGTTTAAATTCTCAATCCTCTCTAGCAATTTAGGGCATGAAATTTAGTTCAAAAATCATGAATTTTGGGAAAAAAGATTATGTATATGAGTTATCTCTTGCTAAAATTTTTCTAAACATTTCATTAAAATATGTACGTGGTCTTACTTTATGTTTAGAAATCAATTTTGATTTATTCATTTTAATAGTTGATTTTTTTATTTTATTTTTTTGTTTTCTTTTTATCTATTATGAACTTGACGTGCTTTTGTAACTAAACTCAATTTATTTAATATATTAAATTATTATTGCTATTAATTTTAAATATATTCATTAATAAATATACATGTATGAATTTAATACGTTAAACTTGAATAATTTATTTTAATTTTATAAATATATGTTTTGATAATTACAGATAATTTAATTTATATATTAGTATTTTTATAATTTTGGGATTTAATAGAGTTAAAAATAATTAAACTAAATAATTTATAGTTTCTTATAATTTTTATGGTTCGAGAGAAATGCAAGATGATTTGATTATCTTTATACTTAAATAGATAAATTTTAGTTTAAGGGTATTTTTGTCTATTTATAAATTTTAGCCAAATTTTGTGGTAAAAAAATAACTTAAAGGATGAATTTAAAATAACTTAAAAACTTGAGAACTATTTTAAATTTGCATTGAAAACATAGGGAAGAATATGAATTTTTCCCATTAGAAAATGATCCCAATGTTTTTAGAGAAAGGTTTTTTTTGTTATTCGAACTTTGTGTCTTTTTTCAATTTACTATTCAAAAAAACTTTTGTTACACACCGTCATCCAATTTTTTTTTTTTTTTTTTTTTTTGTGGTTTTGGTGAAAGTACAACTGACATGTAGATATCAGTTTATTACAAATGCAAACTTTGGATGACAATTTGCAACGAAAGTTTGTTGGAATGGTAAATTATATGAAGACGCAAAATTCGGATGATAAATTTTTTTTTTCCTTTTTTTCAAAGAAAAATTTCACACCCTCACAAATGATTAAGAATAAAATTATGGAGAATATTTCACACTTATCACGGTCGTGTGATTGACATGAGCTTTTTAGAGTGCCGAATTTTTGTCGTTGACAATCAAGCAAAATTGTCAAAATCGTTATGTAACTTCCATAATATTTTGAACTTTAACCCATTTCGATTTTGGCCTTTTAATTTTATTTTCAAATTTAAAATTTTTTATAATTTTTGTTTGATTTTGACCCGAAATCAACAAAATATCTAAATTGGTCCATGAGTTTTTTATTCGGAACAATTTTGCTGAAGTGTACAAAATCTCTTAATAGTGATAAAAAATAATAAAAAATCCAACAAAGCATAAATTATTTGAATATGAAGAACAAATATTCCAATTTTATTACAAGTTAACCCATTTTTTCTCTGATTTTTTTCCATTTCTGAAAAATTGTTTATGGTGGAATTAAATTCAGGTGGGAATGGAGTTGTGGGCGAGATGGGCAAGCAATATTTTTGGCCAACAAGAAAATCTCGTTAATTATTATTATTATTATTATTATATTTTATTTTTTTTGGGGAACCGGTCAAGGAGACCGTGAGGTTAGCGAGGCCCTCACCTCATTTATTACAAACAACCAACGAATAAATACAATGAGCGTACATCCAAAGACCAAAGATGCTAGAGTTAAACCAGAGCCCAACCCGGGAGATACAAGAGATGGGGGACATGGGGCTATACAAATTGTAAAAAGGAGCGACAGACGAGGAGATAAGGTGTAACTTTAAAACCATCTCGCTGCTCCAAACATCCCTGTTACCGATGACACCGAAAGGGCCAGGCGTTGGTCTCGTGAGACGCCCAGGGTCCTGGGCAGCGATAATATCCATAGCGGAAGCTATCTGGCAACGACTGGCCTGAAAGGTCATGGCGTCCCGAGGATTAATTAAGTTGATGTACCTCTTCGTTAAATTGTAGCGAATAACACCGTCAATTCCATAGTTACAAACTATCCCCTCGGGGAAAACATTGTTTCTCTCCACGAACTCGTTCTTGGTGTTGTTGGTATCATCTTGAGAATTTTTGCTCTACAAATAGTTCCTCCAATTATCGCAGCTGTGACCCTGCATAGTAATACCATTCTTCGGCCAGACCACATTAGAAAAAACATAGCTACCATTTTGGCTAAAAGAATAGCCCCAGAAGTTTTTAAAAAAACAATGCCTACCGAAAATAAAGACAAAGGTATGAGGCATAATGAAACACTTACTTGCCCTATAGCGTTGAGGCAGATCAACGATTAAAAAACTGGATTCTCTCATTTGAGACGTAAATAAGGAATGCACCATTGATCCATCCTGACGATCCCCTTGAGGCGAGGCATTAAACCTGACTCTAGAAAGGACCATACCATTTGCGTAGTTGCTCCGAGTTTGGCTAAAAAATCTGCTACCATATTGCCCTCACGGTAAATGTGACTCAAACGAACTTGAGTGCTCATCGTGATCTCTCTAAATTGTAGCAGTAGGGCTTGCGTTTTCCAATCCCCTGCTGATCCTCTCTTAACCATATCAATTATTACTTTGGCATCTAACTCCGCCCAAATCAAGTCCATTCCCAGTTCTCTCGCCATTTTTATTCCATGAATCAGAGCTAATAATTTAGCTTGCATGTTTGTCGTAGTTCCGATTCCAGCGCTGTATGCAGCAACCACTCGTCCATTATGATCCCTAATGACCACTCCTATGCCTCCCGGACCCGGGTTGCCATAACACAAACCATCAGAGTTGATCTTCACCTGCCCGAGGGCAGGTTTCAACCATCGAACAATCTTCGGGCTGCGGTGTTGCAGAGGGACCAACTTGATACCGAGCATTTGAGCTATGCTCCCATCTCCTTTCCACCAATCTCGCTTAATCATATTGACCTCATGCAACATCGAAATGTGCTTAACAACTTGCCTCTTAATGTTGTATGAAGTATAGCTCAAACCTTGGTGTTTTCTCCGATTTCGTTCCGTCCATGCAAACCAGAGTATAAGAGCCGGCACCACTATTCTCATGTGCTTCTTGGAGCTGAAAGGTGACAAAGATATCCAAGCATTCAGCATACCATTTACCGTCAAAATTCCCGAGACCTGCACATGAAAAAGATTAGCAAAATAGTTCCAGACAACTTTAATCTTATCATTATGAAGAAAAACATGTTTTCTTGTTTCCTGGGCATTGCAACAGACACATCTCGAGGGGAAAATGATCCCTTTGCGTTGCAATCTTTCATCAACAGGTAACCAATCGTTAATCGCTCTCCATAGAAAAATCGAGATGGTTGGGGTTAAATTCACGGACCAAAGAACAGCACACAGGTCCCACTTAACAGCTCTACATCTATGCTTATCCCAAGCCGATTTCAGAGAAAAATTTCCGTCTGAGTTGTTTCTCCAGCTTGTCCGGTTGATTTCTAAGCAAAGTAATCTGACAAATCTTCTCGACCATAGGCTCATCAAGGACCTGTAATAGCTTTTCTCTATCCCACCCTCCATCAGTCCAAAATTCCCTGACTCTTTCGTTTCCATGAGGCCCAACCAAATTCGCTGCAGTAGGTTTTCCTTCGTACCACGTATCTTCCCAGAAGGAGATGTCTCCTTCCCCTATACTCCAAAATATATCCGGTTCAATGTGTTGTCTTATTTTGCACAATCTTTGCCACACTGTTGAGTGGTAATTCGTCATCACAGCATATTTTGGGTGAGCAGTCTTCCAGTATCTGCTCTTCATGAATTGAGACCACAACGAGTTATTAGTACGCATACGCCACCAGAGTTTATGGGAGAAGGCCCGAACCACTTCTCCAATCAACCTAACGCCGAGGCCCCCTTCTTCCACAGGGAAACAAATATGCTTCCAATTAGTCCAATGCAGTCTCCTGTTTCCCTCACGAGTACCCCAAAAAAATTTGTTGAGCATGATCTCTATTTTCCCTATAACCAAAGAAGGAGGCTCGATTATTTGAAAGATATGAGTGGGTAAAGCCAAAAGAATGGATTTGATGAGCTGCAGCCTGCCGCCATGGGAGAGGTAAACACATTCCCATCCATTGATGCGGTCTTTGATCCTCCCAATTAACTCGTCGTATAATCTGATTCTCTTCCGACCCCTAGAGCGGAGCTCCTAGGTATTTAATGGGCAGTTGAGCTTGCTCGTAACCAAAAATGGCTTTCACCTCTGTGGCCGTTGCTGGATCATTGTTCCCTATCAAGAAGACACTTTTATTAGTATTCACCTTCTGTCCTAAAATCAACTCATAGTTTTGTAAAATTTGTTTAACTCCCTGGAGTGAGAGGGGTCGGCTATTGGTAAAAATCATCATGTCATCTGCGTATGCTAGATGTGACACAGACATATCTGCGGACGTCTTGAACCTAGCCTGTGGGTAATCCTCCATGAATCTGTTAAGAGAGCAGGATAAAAAATCAGTAGCAATGACAAATAAAGAAGGAGACAAAGGGTCCCCTTGTCGGATACCCCTGATGGACTTGAAAATTCCCGAAGATTCTCCATAAACCGGAATAGAAAACCAACATTCGGAGATGCAATTTTTAATCCAGGATATCCATTTGTCCGAAAAACCTTTAGCCCGGAGCATTTGATACAAGATGTTCCAATTTAAGCGATTATACGCCTTCGCCATATCCACTTTAAGCATCACGTTTTTGGTCCTGCTCTTGTTATCCAGGCCATGCACCATCTCTTGCGCCAGTAATATGTTATCGCTTATGACCCCACCCTGCACAAAACCACTTTGATTGTTAGAAACAATTCTAGGGAGAAAATGTAACGCCCCGATTTTCAGACAGTCAGGTACGCTCGACACGTGTGAGTTTCGAGCGTTAGGATCTTATTTTATTATTTTATTTATTCAAATTATAAGTGTTATATTAATTTTATAAATTGTGATTCAACATGATTACATGAAAATTATATGATATTCATTTCATTTCAAGAATTCTTGTATAATTGGAATTTAAGTGTTACATGAATTAATTGTTCAACTTGTATTAATTGCATAATTGTCCTTAATTGTTCATTTCCCTTTCTTTAAGGACCTAATTGCATGAATATGTTAAGGGACCTAATTGATCATTTCCAAACCTTATATCCTTAATTGCATAACTTATAGAATTTTAAGGGTTTGATCATAAATATTACATATTTTCCCAAATATATCGGTATACACATTCCTTCCTCAATCATCATTTTCATTTCATGCCAATCATCCCATATTTGCTTCCTTCTCTACCGAACCACTACCATGGAGAAGCAAGGAGGGAATCATCATCTTCAAGCTAGAATTTGCCAGGAAACTTCATGAATTCAAGCTCAAGCATCCATACACATCATCTTCTTCCACTTATTTTCATCTCAAGGTATATATGATCACATATGTAAATTCTTGATGATAATTCATGAAGCTAGGGTTTGGGATTAAATGGAATATTATATGTTTTGATTGTTAGAAACATGATTATAAGCTTTAGCCTTGAATTTCATGTATGAATCTTGAAGATTATGGAATTATATGGTAATTGGATATTTGAGCTTGAAGTGAGAATTGTGATGATTAAGGCATGAAACATGTGTTTATATTGGGTTTTATTACCTCTCAAGCATGTGTATATATTTTCCTTCATAAGTTATAATGTTTGGAAGTGAATTATGATGATTATGGTGAGATTTGGGAGTGGTTCGTGCATGCCCTGTTCTTCTCCCCTGTTTTCTGCAGCTTCTGTAAAATGGGAACGACCCTTCCCGTTCCCTTTGTATTTGGGGAACGGCCGTTCCCATATTTTGAACATTGTGCTTGGCGGCGAGGACGGGAACGACCGTTCCCATTTTGGCTTGCGAGCCGGAACGGCCGTTCCCATCTTCGGGGAGCCGCTTCGGGACTGGGGAACGGCCCTTCCCATTTTGTACTAAAGCCTGGAACAGCCGTTCCTAAGCCACTGGAAGTGCAGAAAGTTTCTGCACAAAATTACAATTTTAGTCCCTCGTTCCAATGGCTTATTTGACCCCAAATTGTTATTATATGAATGATTACATGCCAAAAAGTGATATTTACATGCTACATTGTGTATTGCTCGATGTCTCGTATATGATCATGCCATGCGTCTTATATGGAGTAATATGATTGAATTGTGGTCTCATGCACGTACATTGTCCCGTTTCATGTCCAGTGATTCTCCAGGGCGGAGATTGTCGAGCATGAGCACGTTCACGCATTCACGAGTCGTGTGTCGCCTGTCAGGTGAGGTTTAATTTCTAGTTATATAGAACCCGTATAACCTTTACGTGGATTTTGAGCCAAAGGTATTTATATTTATAATTTCATGAAAGCACGTATCATTTCAAGCATGTTATTGTTCATGAATCGAGAAAGTAGGTTATGTAGTGTGCATGAATCAAGCATTTCATGTCATGAAAGCAAGCCATGTGTTCTCTTGGCCAGGTCCTCCCTAGTGAGGGCGCTGGACCGGTCCTCGAGCCGGTGATTGTCCGTCCAATCACAGGAAGAACAATACCCTATCGTGTTCGTGTGTTCTGTTGGCCAGGTTCTCCTTAGTGAGGGCGCTGGACCGGTCTTAGAGCCGGTGGTTGTCCGTCCAACCACAAGAAGAACAAAGGCCTATCGTGTACCCGTGTTCTCCTGGCCAGGTTCTCCTTAGGGAGGGCGCTGAGCTGGTTTTCGAGCTGGTGGTTGTCCGTCCAACCACAGGAGAAACAACCCATCGTGTTACAAGCAAGCATGTTTATCGATTGCATGAAAAGAACAAGTATTTAATATTGATAGTTGTATTCTCGGGCGAAGCTACATTATTATTGAACTCATATATTTATCTTTTACAAATCTTTACCCGAGAATAAAATGTGCATGTTATCTGCGCTAATATGTATTTAAACCCCTCACTCGGTCTTCACAGACTGACACCTCCACCTTTCAGGTTACTGCAGGTGCGTGCTAGGCCGGAGTTGAGTCGAGTCGAGTCCAGTTCATGTAGTCATGTCATCCGTGGTTCGTGTATTTATTTATTATGGACTTGTAGTTATTGTTATTGTTAAACTGGAGATGATAATGTATTGATATGATAAGTTAGAATATATTTTGTTTGGAAACGAGAAAAGACATGAATGATAAATGGAAATAAGTGATAGTGTTTACATTATGCTTCCGCTTTATCTTATTGCACGTTTTAGTTATCCCGCCTAGCTTGTCGAGTATTGCATTGTCACCCGTTCGCTATAGGTTGGTTCATGTACGGATTGACCATTTCATATGTGAATTGATCAATAGTGCGGGGGTGTGGCACCTCCACGTGTACGGGGTGTTACAGAAAAGCAACCAGACAAGAGTTTAAGATCTTAGTTATTATTTTATAGGAAACATTGCATAAACTAATAGGGCGGTAATCGCTCCAGTGAGCAGGGTTTTCTTTTTTGGGGATTAGAATCACTGTCGTAGCCGTAAATGCCATGGGCATTGTTCCACCTCCAAAAAAGTCAAGTACCGCTTCAATAACGTCATCTTTAATATGGTCCCAAAAGACCTGATAGAAAAGGGCATTAAAGCCATCAGCTCCAGCAGCACTATTCGGATTAAGATAAAAAACTGCGGCCGTAATCTCCTCTGTTGTCGGTACCCTATCAAGAGAATCAGTCTCCGCGGCTGTAAGTGTTTGCTGAACATTATCTAAGATACTAAAGGGGCACTGGTTTGTGTTTGATTCCGTGAGAAGACTTTGAAAGTATCTTTTGGCAGAATCCCTAATCAAGTGTTGTTCTGTGATTTCGTCATCTCCCTCCGGTATCAAATTTATTCTGCTTCGAAACCTCCTCTTCTTGTTAATTATTTTTAATTGACAAAATAAACTAAATAATTTAGAGTCAATAAAATGGCCGACAATATTTTAGAAAGTTACCAATATTAAAATTGTTGATTTACGACTAATTAATTCCACAATAACATGTGCTCCAAAATTAAATACCAATTATGTCAACTCTTGTCGCAAGACATGAACTTTTTTTTTAATTTAATAAAAGGGTTGGTATTGAATTATTTGAACTAGCATATACCCCATGCTATGCACCATTCCACATAAAAATTATAGTTTGTGAAGTATAATATTACATATTAGTCATAAGTATTGTAAATTAAAATAACATTAAAAATAAAGTTTATTTTAAAATAAAAAATTAATTTCTATAAAATATATAAAATAAAAAATCACCAATATGTATCTAGCTAATGAAAATAATATATATTACTTTGACATATTTATTTTTATAGTATATATTATTTTGGATATAGTTCATCATACCTAAACTTGGTAAAAGAAAATTTATTATTATTATTATTATTATTATTATTATTATTATTATTATTATTATATCTGATGATGCAGGAATCTGAGTTTCCTAAAATGCAACAACACTTTAATATTTGTATGAGAAGGGAAAGACCATCACAGGCGTGAGTGCCTCAGGAACTGGGTTTCCTTGTGAGCGTGGGTTCTTCCAGCTAGGATAACACCAAGAGTGCTAGGAGTAATGGTGATGCAACTGTGGTGAGGTAATATAACTAGGGTGAAGTTAACGGAAAGCTTGAGAAGTCCAGTAGGAATGCCCAGAACAATGCAATGCGTGTGTGGAAGATGACTTGGGGGAGAATGCATGGATTCTCTCCTATTTATATGTTAGGGATGGGGGTAGAGGGGTAAATTGACCATGTGGTCCCAAACCTGTGTTGCCCTAACACGCGTCAGCTTTTGGTGGGGTGAGAATGACATCCCTGAAAAGGGAGACGGCGTGTCAGGTGCCCGGTACACAGTACCTTTGTGTCAGAGGTTGTTGACGAGGGTGACGCGGGGGACGGGCCCAAGATTCTTTCTGCCGAGGTTCGGATCCAACGCAACGGGGTATGGATATGCCCGAGCGTTGGTGACGCTCGAAGAATGTATGGATGGCCTCCTCGCGATATATGACCCTTGAGCGTCGAAATACCGAGCGTACTAGTGGGGCCCCCACGTGGGTGCTCCCCTGAGAAGGGTAACCATGAGGGCCGCGATGCGAGCGTCAAACCTGTTGGTTATGGCCCTTAATCCGAATGGTCATCCGCTGACCGACGGATTACATTACTGGCAATTGAGCGGCTGGAAGGCCCATGAGCCCATCAAAGCGAGCGTCAGGGATATATAGTCAGCAGTGTGCTGCCACGTGGACGGCTCTGATTCGAGAATAATTTTTAGGCCTCATCATTTTGCCCCCCAAATTCTGTAGTATCGCTTCGAGCGTACTGTAGAATTTATAAAGGAGGAGTCCTGAATTTCAAATATCCGAGGGACGAGAGATTACCCTCGAGGAGACTGCTGGCCTTCTGTAACGGACACAAACTGACATCGCATTAAATGCTGTCAAGTCCGCATTTAATGCGGAGTGGGAATGTGGGCGCGTGTACTCCGGGAAACGTGAGGCGGTTACCAAAAGTGGGGGATTTCCCAAGCGGGAAATGATTGCATTTTTGAATTTCCAGCCCTAATCCATGTTCCATCTCCCTTATAAATAGGGGTTTGCAGGGCCTTGGTAGCTTTTTCACGCATTCAGACTCCTTTCAAGCATATTCATAGCAAGAGACCTTTGCCAGTTCTACAAGCTCCGGCGAATTCCTTCTCTTCACATCTTAGGTAAAAATTCCTTACCTTTCTTCTTATTTTCCCCGCGCTAACATTAGTTTTAGGTTGTGTGAGAGAAAACCTTGAGAGAAGTTCCACTGTCTACTGTTGAATCTGTTTTTAGAAATCTCATCCTCCCTAGAGTTTTCTGTTAGAAATCCTGTCCCCAAGAATTGAAAACTAACCATGGCCGGGAATCAAGCTGATGATTATGTACGGGAGATTGAGGAGATGTCGGTGGGTAGCTCCTCCCCTCATGGCGATGTCCCCGTAGCCGTTCCCCTAATTAGGGCGCACCCAGGAGGTGAAGTTATTCCCATGGCAATATCGGTGGCCCAGGCTCCGGTTGACACCGGGGAGGAAGAGGTGAACGCTGCTGTTCAAGGGATGAACGAGCGTGTTCCCGGTGAGCAGGAAGACCTTTTCGAGGAGATGGACAATGTGATGGAGATGCTGAGACAAGGGGAGAGAGCACTCCCTGTTTTGAACAGTGCTGTGAGACCCCAAGATCACAGGATCACAGTGGCAATGGCGGCTCCCGAGGGTGAAGCGGGGCCATCCGGGCGTCCATTCGAGGCTGAAACTTCCAGAAGGCGTCAGAGGAGAGGCAAGGAGCCTGCCACTCGGGTAAGGCAAGACAACCGCCACCAGACTGACAGATCGCCCGACGAAATTGAAAGTATTCTGACCCTCGAGGATTTGGAGGGGTTGAGGGCGAAAGCGTACTGGGATGAAGTCGTGTTTCCCATGAGACTTCCTGAGGAAGGGGAAAGGGCCAATCGACCACCGCCTGGGATGATGACGGTCTACTGGGATGCAGTTCTTGCTGGCGGTCTGAGGTTTCCCATCGCTCACGATGCCGTCATCCTTTACCATCATCTAGGGCTTTGCCCTTCACAAATTCTGCCCAATGGCATAGCTCTAATCAACACATTCATTATAACAATGAGGGCTTTGGGCAAAGCACCCTCAATAATCAATTTTGACAGCTTGGTCCAAGTAGCCCGCTCGCCACGTTCATCGCCGACAGATGGATTTTATTACGCTCAGGCAAAATCAGGCTTCAAGATGATAGATTCCCCATCTTCCTCGTATGGCGAGCATTGGAAGGAAAAATACTTTTTCGTGGGGGCTCCCGGGGGAATTTTTGGGGTTCACCGTCAATGGATGATTCATGGCGAGGGTCCATTGATTAGGGAAAGGATGAGGAATAAGGATTTTGAGGAGTGGGCGATGGGGTTAGCCCTCGAGATGAGGGCCGAAAAGAAGTGGATTAAGGCGGATACACTGGTGAAGAACGAAAAGATATTGTTCCGCTACGGATTATCTTGCCCCCCTGATATGATACTCAATCCCCCAACTGACATCATGGCCCTCGACGGTCAGATTCTAGGAACTAACATCCCTAACCTTTAAAATAGTTATCTGACTTACAGTTATCAATGCTTTCTTGTCTATATGATCCAAATAACCAATCTTCTAACGCTCGTTCCCCTTTACTTGCAGGCATCCAAATACTCTCTCAAGGGATGAATGCTGAAGCCCTTTCACGCATGTTGGGTGCCCAAGGTCCCGCGGTTGACCCTCAACAGCAGCAACCGCAGCAGAACCGCCCTCCGAGGGCGAGGGTAAACCGCCGAGCAGCGGGCCGAGGACAAGGCAATGCTCGTGGGGGCGCAGGAAATGAGGTTCCTCCAAGGGGCCCGATCGAGGATCTAACGCTGGAAGGTACCCACGAGGCCACTCCTCCACCGGCGGCCCCCGCAGGCCCAATCTCACTTAGTTCCAGCGGGTCCCGGAACCGCTCGGGGGAGCCTGTCCGTATCCATGAAACCCTTCGGGCTGATCGTCCGGGCAAGAGGAAAAGGATGCCGGATTCCCTCCCTATTTCCGGCAAGGGAAAAGAGGTGGTCGTGGGCCACCGTGGTGAGGGCAGCGACACTTCATCTTCTGAGGATGAAGAATTCTGGAAAATAGGCTGCAAGGGCGACTCCCGCTATAAGCGCCAGCGGACTGAAGGCCCCGTACTCCTAAAGAAGAGCGCCTACTCTGTCAACCTTGTCTCCGACATCGTTGGGAAGCTACAATTTTCCGGTGACCACGACAAGCTGAACGAGCATGACGCCGCTCGGGTAGCTGATGATGCCTGCCATGCCCTTTTGACGGTAAGTCTGTACTCCTCTTTACCAAATTCTCTCTTCTTCTCTCCACACTCGGATTTTGACCCTCGTTTACGGTTTCCCAGGAGGTAATCCCGAGGCTGAAAAACTTGCAAGGGCGAGCGCAAGCATACTCTGAGCATAAGGCCAAATACAAGAAGTTGTTGCGCATCTCAGACCCTGTTCAACTGCAGGAGGATTACAACAACGTCAGCGCTCAGCTGAACTCCGCCAACATTGAAAACACTCAGCTGAAGGAGAATCTGAGGAAATCTGACGATGCCGTTTTGGCCCTAACTGAGCGTCAAAAGAAACTGAAGGATGAGCGGGATCAGTTGAGGGCTCAAAATGTGGAACTGGGCGAGCAACTGGCGGAGAGCACTCGCCAGAATGAGGCAGCCAACAAAGCCTTTGCTGACTTGCAAGGCAAAATTCAGGGCCTGGAAGCGAGGGTATCCTGGGAGGCGGTGAAGAAGTTCGTGCGCTCCAAAGCATTTATTTTTGCGGCCAACATCCAGTGCTTTGACAATGCTCGACGCTTCTTCCATAAAGCGATTGGGCAAATGGTGAGGTTGGGACTGGCCCCAGAAAGCGCTCGATCCGACGCTCGTCTGAGAATGGATCTTGATGAGAATTGCGAGCCCATGGTCCAGGAGGAGGATCCCACGGATAATCTGGCGGAGCCCGAGTATCAGGAGTTAGTGGAAACACTCCAAAGGGAGTTCATAGCTGCCAACAGGATAGATCCCGAGCCTCTCCTGATAGAAGATGAGGGCACTGTCATGGACGTCGCGGATGCTGAAGAGCCTGGCGAGGCCCAAACCTCTGACGCCAATGTGCTGGCCCCAGTTCCCCTTTCAACTGCTCCTCCCGAGCCCAACGCTCCGGCCCAATGAAACTCTCTTTATGCTGATCCCTTTCTCTGTTGTTTTAAATTCCATGTCACACTTTTGAACAATTTATGATTGTAATTAATCTTCCCGCTATTCCTTTAACATTTTGAGTTCCTTTTCATACTTTAGCACTCTTTCTCTACTGCTTTGATGTCTGAATGCTTTTTCCTTTACTCTTGGATGGTGAATGATGTTGTTTTGTTACGCTCGCTGTTTCTATATTATTGTCTTCTGTTTGGAACGCTTGCGATGGTAGTGCAAGCATGCAGGGGCGTCTCTTACGATGGTCCCCTGACGCTCATTACCATGCATATTAAGCTTGGTAGCCCACGACGTTAGGCAATTTGGCCTTTTGCAAATATAGGCGCGAGGGTGACCCTTAGGAGGGTTCCCTGGCCATAGTAGAGACGAACCTTGAACTTGGACTTAAAAACCTTCGAAGAAATACAGGCGCGAGGGTGACCCTTAGGAGGGTTCCCTGGCCGCTTTTGAAATGAAGTCTCGAATCCAGATTTAGGAAACCCTTAGCCAAGAATTGGCTTAAGACGGTAATATCGGGAGATGCAAATATGGGCACGAGGGCGATCCTTATGGATGTTCCCTGGCTTCATTAGATTGTATATACTGTAGAGATCAACACCAGGACCTGCTAAGTAGGATATTAAAGCGAGCGTAACCCTGGGGTTCGCGTTGTTTCGAGAAACACATGAAGGGACAGTTAAAATCCATTATTTTATGAGTATGTTTTAACTCAATAAGTTGAGGATCATTCGGGCTTTTTGCGCGCACGAGCTGGAGTGGTTAGCACTCAGCTGGCTATAACTGAGCATTGCGCTCCCCGTTGTTCGACACGCTCACTTTTAGGATTTTATATTTACAAACCGTTCAAACTGTTACAGGTGGATGGTTATCAACACCTGGACAGGGTAGTTTTGGAACGATCGAAGTTTCGCGTAGGCTTTTCGACGTGTAGTATGCTTGACACGGAGTAGGCCCTTTGACGCTCGAATCAGTAAATCAAATAAGAAAGCAAGCAAAAAACAAAGAGTTGAATACTTACTGTTATATAGATGCATTTTCGGGAGTGATTACAACACGCTTTCCGTCAAAGGAAAACCTTTCACGCCACAAACGGGCTATTTCAAAGAAACTGATGTCTACACATAGAACCTTCTAAGGTTACATGCATTCCATGGCCTAGGGAGCCGCTCGCCTTGCAAAGTTTCCAATAGGTAGGTGTTGTTTGCTCGTACCTGGATGACTTTGAAGGGGCCTTCCCAATTGGGGTCCAACTTTCCTACGTGTTTGGAGACTTCAACTTTTTTGAGGACCAAATCCCCTAGCTGGAAGGTCCTTTCCTTGACACGTTTATTGTAATGGCGAACAACGGTTGCTTTGTATTTGTGGATACGTGCCCAAGCAGCGTTCCTCTTCTCATCCAGCAAATCTAACTCGAGCGCCCGATTGGCCTCGTTGGCAGCAGGCTCGAAATAGGCAACGCGTGCGGATTCTTGAGCAATTTCCGCAGGTATCATGGCCTCGGAGCCGTACACAAGGGAATAAGGGGTTTCCCCCGTTGCCGCTCGGGGAGTAGTACGGTACGCCCACAAAGCTCCCTGGAGTTCTTCAGCCCATTCTCCCTTCTTACTCTCGAGCATCCTTTTCAGATGTTGGAGTATGGTTCGGTTGGTCACTTCAGCTTGACCATTAGCTTGAGGGTGACCCACGGAAGTGAATCGTTGTTCGATCCCTAGTTCATAGCACCAATCTCGCGTGTCAGCAGCGATAAACTGTGAACCGTTATCCGAGATGAGCACCCTCGGGATGCCGTATCTGCAGATGATATTTTTCCAAATGAAATCCCTCACAACTTTGAACGTTATCTTAGCGACCGCTTCTGCCTCAGCCCACTTGGTGAAGTAATCCACAGCAAGTATTACAAACTTCTTTTGCCCGACCGCCATGGGGAGAGGTCCCACAATATCAATGCCCCATTGATCAAAAGGCCAGGAAACATCAATAGGAATCATTTGAGCTGCCGGCAACTGAGGAGTGTTGGAGTGGAACTGGCACTTGGGACATTTCTTGGAATATTTAATGGCATCTTGCAACACCGAGGGCCAATAAAACCCACTCCTTAAGATTTTCTTTGCCAAGATTCGTCCGCCTGAGTGGTTCCCACAACTTCCATTGTGTACATGCTCTAAAACTTCCTTAGCCTGCGAGGGTCTCAAACATCTCAACGGTCCCAGGAAGGATCGCTTGAATAATCGACCCTCGGCATCCAATGAGAAACGAGGGGCTTTGCTTTTGATCTTCCGAGCCTCAACTTTATCGCTCGGGCAAGTTCCGTCCTGGAGGAATCTGACAATTTCATCAAGCCAGCAAGGCTCGGAGGGGTCAATCATGTGCACTTCTTTCGAGGGTTCGTCTTTACTTATCAGTGGTTCCTCCGTTCTCAGAGATGTAACTACGCGTTCACTGTGGCCGTCCAAAGCGGACGCAAACTTCGAAAGAGCGTCAGCGCGTTCGTTTTCTGCCCTCGGAACTTGCAAAAGATGAAATTCCTTGAACTTGGCTATCTCCTCCTTGGCGCTCAATAGATACCGTGCCACGGTGGCTTCTCGAGCCTCATAACTACCATCGATTTGACTCGCGATCAACTGCGAATCAACGTATGCTGTGACACGAGCGGCCCCATTTTGGAGCGCAATCCTGAGCCCTTGGATGAGGGCCTCATATTCTGCTTCGTTGTTGGTGACTTGAAACGCCAGCTTGATTGCGTAGTCAACTTCTGCTCCTAGGGGATCCCTGAGGGTCACCCCGGCACCCCCCCCTTGTGAGGTCGAGGAGCCATCCGTGTGTAAAAGCTATAGACCCTCGTCAGCCTGTGTCACAGTCTCCAAATTGAAACGTTCTACCAACAGATCGGCCACTGCCTGAGCCTGTATGGCTGTGCGAGGCTCGAAGGAGATATCAAACTGACTGAGTTCGATTGCCCATTTAATTAACCTTCCCGAAACATCCGGTTTGGATAGGACTTGCCTGAGTGGTTGATCTGTTAGCACTGTGATGGAGTGAGCCTGAAAATATGGCCTCAGCCTTCGGGATGCGTTAACGAGCGCAAAGGCAAATTTCTCAATTTCCATATACCTTTTCTCTGCCCCCTGTAGAGTCTTGCTTAGGTAATACACTGGCATATGCTTACGCTCGCGGATTGCTATGAGGACAGCGCTCGTTGCTTCCAAAGAGACCGATAGATAGACAAACAAGTTCTCCCCCGGGATTGGCTTGGTTAACAAAGGCGCGCTCGACAGGTACTGTTTCATGTTCTGCAGGGCCTTTTCGCAATCCTCGTCCCAGGTAAAGTTCCGAGCGTTGCGCAAAATTTTAAAGAAGGGTAAATTCCGGTCTGCCGAGCGAGAAATGAACCTGTTTAGCGAAATGATCTTACCCACGAGTACCTGGACCTCTCTCAGATTGCGAGGGGAGGGTATATCCAGGATTGCTTTGATCTTCTCGGGGTTTGCCTCTATGCCCCGTTGACTGACCATGTATCCCAGAAACTTACCACCTCGAACGCCAAAAGTGCACTTTGAAGGGTTCAACTTCATTCCGTAGCGACGAAGAATATCGAAAGTCTGCTTGAGATCCTCCAGGTGGGAGTGTTGGCGCTCACTTTTGACTATCATGTCATCCACGTATACCTCCATAGATTTTCCAATTTCGTGCTCGAACATTCTATTGACAAGGCGTTGATAGGTTGCTCCCGCATTTTTGAGCCCGAAGGGCATGACTTTGAAACAGTAGACACCCAAGTGCACAATTAACGCAGTTTTGGGGCGATCCTCGGGCGCCATAAAGATTTGATAATATCCCTGAAAGGCGTCCATCATACTCATGAGTTCACACCCGGCTGTAGAATCTACCAACTGATCGATCCTCGGTAGCGGGTAATGGTCTTTGGGGCACGCTTTGTTGAGGTCTGTGAAGTCGTTGCACATACGCCACTTATTGGCGCTCTTTGGGACGAGCACCACATTGCAGAGCCATTCTGGGTACAAGATTTCCTCGATGTACTGAGCATCAAGCAACTTACCAACCTCTTCTTCGATAACCCGTTTCCTAAAGCCATGAACGTCCCTCTTCTTCTGTTTGATGGGCTTGAAGGTGGGATCCACGTTCAGTCTGTGGACAATGACACTCGGATCTATTCCGGTGAGATCAGAAGCTTTCCACGCAAAAACGTCTAGGTTCTCCCGTAGGAAGTCGATCATCAAAACCTGCGAGGGCCCATCTAGACCCGAGCCTATTTGGGTTGTTTTATCCGGGTTCCCAGGCTCCAATTCAACGGTCAAAAACTCCTCAGTGGGCTCAATTCGAGCCTCCGGCCTTGGCGCCTCTAGCGCTCGTTTCTTCCCGGTGAGCATACCCTTGGGTTCATCACGCTCGTTTTCTGAAGATGAGCCCTCGACGGCCCCCGGTGGCACATTCTCCGAACACTGAACGTCTCCAGGGGTCCTCTTTTTATTCTTCTTCCTGTACAGCTTGGCTCTTTTACGCTCGGGGCCATCTTCGTTCAATTCGGGGAAGTCCACGGTCTTCTTAGTAGACCCAGGTTGGATGGACTGCTTGGGTTTGTGGCTGCGAAGTGAAAGTATGTAACATTCCCAAGCTTCTTTGACGTTACACAGAATTTCTCCGGTACCCTCGGGGGTTGGAAACTTGACTTTTTGATGATAGGTAGAAATTACGGCCTTGAAATCCACGAGGGCTGGGCGCCCAATGATGATATTGTAAGGGAGATCCACCTCAACGACGGTGTAGAGGACGCTCAAAGTTTTTCGCTGTGGGGCGCGACCAAAAGAGGTGGCCAAGCGAATCTGTCCGTGAGGGACGATCTCGGAACCTCCAAATCCTACAAGGGCGGTCCTGAGAGGTTCGAGGGGGATGTTTGTTATGTTCATTTGTTGAAATGTTGAGTACGGGAGAACGTTCACAGAGCTTCCACTATCAAACAAAACCCTCTTTACAGTGTGGTTATGAACGTCTAAACTAACCACCATGGGACAGTCAGAGGTTTTTCCTATCCCATGGGGTGTTACAATGTGTTCAAGATCTTTCTCAGTAAACCCTATGACATCATCCTCCTTTGAGCGCGACGAGCTGTCCACGGAGAGCACTGGGCGAGGGCGTGTCGTGCTCTGGTTATAGCTCCGTACATGGCGGCGACGGGAAGCATTGGAGTCGCCCCCCGAGGGGCCTCCCGCAATCATGTGAATGACCGCAAAGGGCTGATTCTCCATGTCTACCCCTTTCCCTTTGTTGCGCTCGCTGGTTTCAGGGCGCTGGCGACGAGGACTACGGGAACGTGAGCGGCTTCTTCTTCTTTCAAGCGCCCGTCCTGCGCAATGTTCGTCGTACCCTTCCAGTACTTTTACAAACTCTTTGAGGTGCCCCCCAGCAATCAGCCGCTGAATCTCCTTCTCCAGGTGACGGCATTCGTTAGTGTCATGCCCCTTCTGCTTATGGAAAGCACAATACTTCCCCGAGCGCTTTTGAGCCTCGGTCTCTCTTAGCTTGGGCGGCCTTTTGAACAACTTCTGGTCCGCCAGGGAATAAACTTCTGCAATTGGGCGATTGAGGGGGACACGCTCGAGCTTCCGCGGGGGAGAGGAATGACGACGAGCGGGTATTGGGCTGCGGCGGTGACTTCGGTGGGGCTCCACTTTGTCTTCGTGGTTTCTGGTGGGGCGAGGGGCATTCGCCATCTTCTGCTCCCTCGCTATATACATATCTTCGAGGGTAAAGAAAGAATCTGCAATCTCTCTAATCTCCATCAACGAACGTGGCTTCTTCTTGGCCACTTCCTCCACAAATTCTTTGCTGACGTAATGCTTCATGTTGATGGCACCGAACAGCACGTGCCTCAAAAAGTCCATCGAGGGCTTTTCTACTAGCAAAATCTCTTTGTTGAACCTCCCCATGAAGGATCGGAGGGTCTCATTCGGCCCTTGGACCAGGCTATAAAGAGCGGTAGCGGCCGGGGCTGGTGCTTTTAACGAATTGAAGTGGCTGACAAAAGCATCCGTCAAGTCATAATACCCTCGGATTGAGCGCGGGGGGAGCTTTTTGTACCACTCTTGGGCCATTCCAGTGAGGGAAGTGACAAACACCTTGGCCCAGTAGTTGTCCGGATGGTCATAGAGGTGCATTAGGTGCACGAAATGGTCCAAATGCTCGGCTGGATCCGTGGTTCCATCATATCTGTTGATTGACGAAGGAATTTTACCCTTCCCTGCGCGGGTCATTAGGACTTCCTCAACGAGGGGGGAATCGCCCGCCATGATCCTGTAATCTCGCTCGTCAGGATCTTCATAGCTAGCCTCTCTTCTTCGGTGGGAAATGGGGCTGCGTGGTCGCCGAGCGCCTCTGGCCTTGGACCTCTCGTCCCCCTCACGGGGGGCGTGAGACCGTGCACGAGAGAGCTGCTCTACCATGTTTTGGAGCCCTCGAATTTGGTCTTGTACAGCTGCTAGCTGAGGGTCCCCGACATCTCTGCGGTTTGCCCTCCTTGTGGCCCTTGATTGGACCTCTTCATTATCTACGGCCGCCTCATTTCGAGGGGCCCTCTCATCTCCCATAACTGGCCGTTCTTGCTGGACCCTCGGTGGGGCTTCATTCTCTTGATTGGGTGGTTGGGGAAGCTGCTGTGCCCTTAGCGCATTTTGGGCCATCGTTAAAGGATGCACCGGGAGCCCGCCAAGTGGTGGGGCCAGGCGAGTGCCAGCCTGCGAGGGGAAGTACGCGGCCATGAAATGTTCCCAGGCATTCTGAACGGCCTGGCTCTCGCACTGTGCATACAGCGCCTGGAGTTGCTGGGCTGTAACTTGGGGCATCTCCACCCCTTGTATCTCCCTAGGTAACGACGTGGGGAGATTCAGAGTCCCCACCTGGTAAGGCGGGATCGCCGGCATCATTCCGGGCATCAATCCTGGCTGCATGAACGGGTATCCTGGAGGTGGCATGGCCACGGGATACATCCCGGAGTATGGATAGGAAGCATGGGCGGTGTGAGCTGCAGGCGGGACGACGGTGCTAGGTCCTCCCGTGGCGTTCCCGCCTAGCGGGAGAGTTGTCCCCGCCGGCCCTGTGTTCTCTTCCCCGTTCCCGGCCACTGGGAGGTTTGCTTCTCCGGCGGGAATGTTACTTTCTGCGTTCTCCTCGTTAGCGGGGGGAAGAGCGCCTTTCTCTCCAACTCTTCCAGATCTCGTCGCAGTTACCATGATTCAAGATTCGGGTGTTACTTTTCAACTAGCTTTCAGAGGAAGAAACTGTCAATACCAAAGATGGTGGTGATGGATTCCCACAGACGGCGCCAAAAATGATGATGCAGGAATCTGAGTTTCCTAAAATGCAACAACACTTTAATATTTGTATGAGAAGGGAAAGACCATCACAGGCGTGAGTGCCTCAGGAACTGGGTTTCCTTGTGAGCGTGGGTTCTTCCAGCTAGGATAACACCAAGAGTGCTAGGAGTAATGGTGATGCAACTGTGGTGAGGTAATATAACTAGGGTGAAGTTAACGGAAAGCTTGAGAAGTCCAGTAGGAATGCCCAGAACAATGCAATGCGTGTGTGGAAGATGACTTGGGGGAGAATGCATGGATTCTCTCCTATTTATATGTTAGGGATGGGGGTAGAGGGGTAAATTGACCATGTGGTCCCAAACCTGTGTTGCCCTAACACGCGTCAGCTTTTGGTGGGGTGAGAATGACATCCCTGAAAAGGGAGACGGCGTGTCAGGTGCCCGGTACACAGTACCTTTGTGTCAGAGGTTGTTGACGAGGGTGACGCGGGGGACGGGCCCAAGATTCTTTCTGCCGAGGTTCGGATCCAACGCAACGGGGTATGGATATGCCCGAGCGTTGGTGACGCTCGAAGAATGTATGGATGGCCTCCTCGCGATATATGACCCTTGAGCGTCGAAATACCGAGCGTACTAGTGGGGCCCCCACGTGGGTGCTCCCCTGAGAAGGGTAACCATGAGGGCCGCGATGCGAGCGTCAAACCCGTTGGTTATGGCCCTTAATCCGAATGGTCATCCGCTGACCGACGGATTACATTACTGGCAATTGAGCGGCTGGAAGGCCCATGAGCCCATCAAAGCGAGCGTCAGGGATATATAGTCAGCAGTGTGCTGCCACGTGGACGGCTCTGATTCGAGAATAATTTTTAGGCCTCATCAATATCTAAATGACATAATTGATAAGTGGACTTTTCTTAATATCATATTTGAATTAAGCATATAAAAAATAATAAGTATATAATCAATTTATGTAAAATAAATTTAATGAAAATAAATAATAATTAAAATTAAAAAAGAAAAATTACATTCATACCACAAATAAATACAAAATACAAATAAACTGAAGTACCAAAATTTTAAAAATATTTATAATTAATATCCTAATTAACATATTAATTTATTCTAAATATAATGAGAAAAAAAATAAAAAAATGCATTTTTTTTCGTTTACAATCACATTAAAGATCCTCAGACCAAAAAATATTATTAAAAAATAGTGAAAGTTATAAATAATTATAAGTTTAATTAAAAACGCAATTATTTAGAAAAAATTTAATAGTAAAATATTCAATCAAATTACAATCCTGATAAAAAAATTTTTAAAATTTGAGAAAATTATAAATAACTAATAGATAGCATTCTTAAAAAGGAAAAATTAAAAATAAATGGTATTAAAAGGTGAAATTAAATATCCAAAAAAAAAAAAATTATATGAGAATATAACATATTTTTTTAATTTTGGGGAAAGCAAATTAGTTAATAGAAAAAAAAAAAAAACTGCTCAATCATTAAGAAAATAGAATAAAAATTTTAAAAAAATAATTAAAATACAAAATATATAAAATAATTATTAATAAAAAAAACATAACTATAGTAGGTGTTGAAGCCGTATATTAAGTGAAATTAAAACCCAAAAAGAAATTGTTCATCAATAATAAAAAAGAATATCCAAAAGAATCATATAAATCATAAAAAGCAAATAAAATAAATGTAATAAAAGAAATTTATGAGAATTTAAAGAAAAATTATTACAATCTCACATAAATTTATGGATAAATAAAAAATATCCTGCACTCTGCACAGAAAAATTAGAGACTATATAATATATGATGTGTATGTTTTTATGCATATATATATATATATATATATAAAGAGAAAGATATTAAACGAAATAAGAAAGAATGAACAAAATAAACAAAAAATATTCAAGTTTAAATATATTAAATAGAAAAAAAAAATTCATTAACAAAAACTACAGCATAACTTATAGAATAATTAAAAAGTGAAAAGTTGACTTCAAAATAAATAAATAAACAAATAAATAAATAAATAAATATATATATATATATATATATATATATATATATATATATATATATATATATATATATATAATTAAATATTGAAAAAAAGGTTATTGCAAAAAAAATTATCATTGAATCAAAATATAAACTTATTACTATCATCTATTATCAATATCATGTTTATCAATTGATTTTAATGACCATACAGGCTATGTTTAAGTGGTGAATAAAAAATAATGATAAACCTGATATTTATTGTAAAAATAGATGAGAAATTAATGAAAATAAAAGAAATAAAAACTAAAAACACTACTAGAAAACATTCGTTTAGCAATCGAATTTGCAACCAAAAAAAGGATCTTTTGTAACTGAAAAATAGTGTTTTGCAACCGAATTGCAACCAAAAAATTATGTTGCAAAAACCCTGGTTGCAAAATGTAGTAACTGGATTTTTCAACTGAATATTTGATTGCAAGTAGTCGCAGACATGGAATGTAAATCACGTCACTTTGCAACTCAATACTCGGTTGCAAAAATATGACCTGCTTTGCAACCAAATATTCGGTTGCAAATTTGACATGTCACTTAATTTTTGCAACCGAATAAAAATTCTAATTCAAAAACAATATTACTAATAAATTTAATCTATTATAAAACATAATAGAATATACCAACAATTCAAAATCATAACCAAATATACCAACAATAACAACAATTCGTAAATCATTCTTCATCATAAATCACTACCAAATAATTACAACATCTACAAATACTTCAAAGTTAGCAATGTCTACAAATATGTGGAAAATAGTCACATTTAAAAGTACCAAATCTACAAATACGTGCAAATTAGCCACATTCACAAGTACGTGAAACATCTACGGATACCTGAAATGTGCAACCTTCAACATCATATCTTCCCGGCGTTCCTATAAGAATAATTTTTATTTCTTTAATAATTACATCTTCATTAAAACTCAACCTTTTGATTCTGCACATGGAAACAGATTTATACCACCTACATACCCATTCGTGAGACATGATCCATGAATCGACTTACAACAGTCTATTCAGCTCCATTTGCTCCAACAACCTTTGAGGAATATAAAAATATAATATTGCATAGCATATAACTTAGTGAATAAAGAAAAGAGATAATTTTTCCTCCCAAATGAGTACACAACTTCAGTTTTCTCTTCAATAAGTGTAAGGAAAAATATATTTCCATTTATGTTGACATAAAAATGTATTTGAAGAACAAAATATAGACTCCAACTATAATAAAATGAATTGATATTACACTTTAGTCATAAATGAAGAGCTTATGGCAGGTTAAGAACCAATTTCCAATCAATGATTTTACCTTGCAAAGGGTGCGCCCAGATCCAAATGAACAACATCAATACCTTCCTTCTCATAAGCAACAACCTTATTTCCCAATTGGATATTATCACTTTTATCATGTAAATATAAAGTTAAAGGTCATAAGAGGTTGAACTTCTACCTAATGAATAACTCAAGGAGAAAGACAACGAAACAAAACATTTACCAAAGGAAAAAGAAACTGTATCTTGCAGTCACCAATTTTCAGAAAGCAAACCGGCCTCAGAGAATTACATCTAAAAGTTTATGTTTTCTTGAAAGAAAAAGTTTTCAAGGATTTTTCAACAAACTATTTGCAACCAAATTAGCAACCTAACTTTCTGTTGCAAAGACAATAGAAAAGGTTGACTATTCAACTTTTTTTTGCAACTGATATTGCCACCAAATTTCGGTTGCAAAATGTTTGCAACTGATTTGGTAACTGAAAATTCGGTTGCAAAGCCAAATTGACAAATTTTAGTTTTCGGTCGCAAATTTAGCTGCTAAATCCATAAATTTGCATCCGAATTTTTTCAGTTGCTAAATCAATGTTTTCTAGTAGTGAAATGATATAAAAAATTAATAAAAACGTCCTAAAATATATTAAAATTCAAAGTGAAAAAAATATGAAATAATATTTCTTAATTGTGAGAAGAAATTATTAAATTTAACTTTTAAATGTCTCCAATTATAAATATGAAATCAATATAAAGAAAATCTTAAATCAGAAATGAGTGGCAAAAGAACAAAATATTAAAAAAGCAAAAATCATTCGGTAATTTGATTAATTTTGAGCATAACGTTAAATTTTATTACACTAACTACCGCAAAGATACATTTTACATTAAAAATATAAATATTAAAATATTCAGAAATAAATTATTCAAAGTATTTTGATGCGTCAAATAAAAAGTTAATATAAAAATTAATTTAAATACAATCATTAAATATATTAAATTCAAATAAATGAACAAAACCAATTAAGAAAAACTAATGTGAAAAGTTAAAATAATTAGACAAAACCATAAGACAATAACAAGAAAAGTCCGAATTCTCCAAATAAATTTCATAAAAAACATAAATAAAAAGATTTATAAAAAATGTTAAAATTGACAACAACAAAATATATATTAAAAAATAGTAAACTGAAACAAAATTAAAAAACAATATTTGAGATGAGGTTTACAACATAAAAAATAACAAAAATAATTGTGTATATCGTGAAAGATGATGAATGGAGTCGGAGATATGAGAATGAAGAGAGAACGGGGGAGGCATGAGAAAAAAATAAATGAAATAAGGATAAAAACTATTATAATTAAAGATAATAGATAAATGTTTAGAACTTTTATAATAAATATAAGAAACCCTAAAAGATAAATAAGGGTACATATTAAGTTTGTCTATTTATAAGATTCCTTAAATTAAGGAGATAATTGATATGAATTTTGAATTATTTAAAAAAATTAAAGATCTCAATTATTGCTAAATAACCTGCCATAAAAATAATTTTATCAATTAAAATAATTCAAAATTTTGGTCAAAATTAACATATTTAGATAACAAAAATACCCTTCTTATATATTATAGTATAGATATAGATATAGATAGATGGTTGATAATAGAAAGAAATTTTCTTATTAATGCAAGATTTCATTATATATTGTGTACGTAGTTATTTACTAAAAAGAAGTATTAAAAAAAAGTTTATTCCCCTAATTTACACCAAATACATTAAGTTTATCTAATTAATTGAGATACTTATATTTCATTGTTCTCTTAATTAGGTAGAATTAATTAATCACTTGACATAAATATTATATTATTAATTGCAAGTTTTAGAAATGTTAATAATTGTATGGTTAATTATCAATCGGTCATTTCCAAAATTTATAAAATTAATAAGTTAATTAATGTGATTTAGTAAATAATTAAAGTTTTCAAAATATCAAATATTTTGAAAATCAATTGACAAGGAAATAATTTTTAAAGAATAAAAAAATACAAAAAAAAATCACAAAATTCTATTCAGTCAAAATCGATATGATTTGAGTTAAACACACTCTTCCTATATTTTACAACTAGCATATACCCCTTGCTATACATGGTTTTTATATGAAAATTATAGTTTGTGTATTATAATATTACATATTCGTCGTAAATATTGTAAACTTAGATAACATTAAAAAAGTATTTTATTTTAGAATAAAAAATTAAGTTATGTAAAATATATGTGTATGTATCTAGTTAATCAAAAATAATATATATTACTTTGATATTGATGGTGTAAATACTAGGAATATACTAAATCACCAACACTTTAAGATTTGTTTGAGGGGAAGACCATCACAGGCTATGAAGCCTCAGGAACTGGGTTTCCAAAGAGCGTGGGTTTTTCCAGCTAGGATAACACCAGGGATGGAAGTGCAGTAAGAATGCAAGAATGGTGAAGTATGCAGAGCTTGAGGAGAGAAAAGATGGAGGAAAGAGTGCATAGTTCAATGCAGAGTATTCTTGTAGAAGAAGATGACTTGGGGAATAAGTGTGTGCATTCCCATGTTTATATGTTAGGGGTCAGGGTATTTTGGAAAAACCGACTAAGTGGTCCCAAATCCTGTCCTGCCCTAGACACGTGGCGTCATATGATGATGTGAAAGTGATGGCTCTGAAAAGCCTGTGGGATGACAGTACGAGGTGTGCACTACCACTGTATCAGAGGTTGTTGGCGAGCGGCGAGCGCGTAGGTATCTACCTATGCCTCCTGTACCTCTGAACTGCCTTTGGGAGGGACACCTCACACTGCTGGGACTGACCCTCGAGGTGGATAGTACCTTTAAGTATTAACCCGAGCATTGGTGACGCTCGAGGGGGCTCCCCGGCGGAAGGTCGTGAGTGTTGAGGGTCCGAGTGTTAGAGCGTCGAGGAAACCGAGCGCGATTGCTGAGGGGATCCTTGGTGTAGAAGAGGAAATCCGGATATGGAGGATCCCTTGAGACCATAACGTGAGCGTTCAAGGGGATTGTCGGAGGGATCCCACGCTCGTGACTTGGCCCGAAGCGCGCAACTGTAGGTTGGATGGGTGATGTGGGAATGGGCCGGGTCGGATCCACGAGCCCATTACCCCGAGCGTTAAATCACTGGGTCCTTCAGATCTTGACACGTTTGATCCGAGCGTAATTTGGTCTTATCATTTGCCCTCCAAATTCTGTAGCTACGTTTGAGCGTACTGTAGAATTTTGAAAACTGAGCCTCTAGCTTTGAATATCCGAGGGTCAAGCTTTTGGAGGGAGATGACTGTCCGCCTTCTGTAATGGACATCTTCTGACACGGTAATAAATGAAGTCCCATCAGCATTTAATGCTGAGAGGCACGTGTGCTGTGGAATGGGCGCGTGCATGTGGGGAGATTTGCTGACATAGTTTTTCATGTTGATTACTCCAAAGAGCACGTGCCTCAAGAAGTCCATTGAGGGGTTTTTCACCAGCAGGATCTCCTTATTGAATCTGCCCATAAAGGAACTGAGCGTCTCATTAGGTCTATATACCAGGCTGTAGAGAGCCGTGGCAGCAGGCGCTGGAGCCTTCAAGGAACTAAAGTGGCTCATGAAGGCATCAGTCAGATCGGCGTACCCTCGGATTGAGCGCGGGGCAACTTCTTATACCACTCCTGGGCCATTCCTACGAGGGAAGTGACAAAAACTTTGGTCCAATAATGGCTGGAATGCTTATAAAGGTACATCAAGTGCACGAAATGATCCAGATGCACGGCTGGATCGGTGGTCCCGTCATAGCGGTTAACGGATATGGGGATTTTGCCCTTCCCTGCACGGGCCATCAAAACATCATCAACGAGGGGTGAACCGCCTGTCAAAGGCCAATGGTTCCCGCTCTCATGGTCATGCTCCTCGTAGTCTTCCTCCCTCCATTGGTGAGGGATTCGATCGCGTGGATTGCGAGCGTCTCTGGCCTTGGACCTCTCGTCCCCAGCGGGGGGGACTTGAGACTGCGCTCGAGAGAGCTGCTCAACCATCTACTGCAATCCTTCGAGTTGGTTTTGGACAGCAGCCAAACGAGGGTCGTTTTCTTCCCTCTTGTTCATCCTTCTTGTAGCCCGGGATTGAACCTCTTCTTCTACATCTCCCCTCGCCGGAGGGGCTCTTTCCTTCTCCATTGGACGTGGTTCCTGATCTGCCCTCGGGGGGGCATCTTTTTCCTGCACTGGCGGTGGGGGTGGCGGCTGAGCCCTTAACACATTTTGGGCAGCGGCCAATGGGTGGATTTGTAGCCCTCCCAATGGGGGAGCCATCTGAGCGTTCGCCCTGGAGGGAAAATAAACGGAAGTAGAATGATTCCAAACATTTTGTGCGGCTTGGACTTCGCATTGAGCATACAATGCTTGAAGCTGCTGCAATGTCATTTGGGGCATTTTCGCCCTCTGAATCTCTCTGGGCAGGGAGATTGGGAGCTGCAAAGTGCCCACCTGGTAAGGCTGTACCATGGGCACCATCCCCGGCATCACTCCCGGCATCACCCCCCGGCTGCATGTAAGCATACCCTGGTGGCGGCATAGCCATGGAGTAGGCAGTAGGGTTTGTAACAGTGGTCGCGGGTACGAGCGTGGTAGGCGGAAGCGCAGAACCAGATTCTCCTGCTCTGTTTCCTCCTTCCGGGTGAGATCCCGACACAGTTTTTTTTCCTTTTCCTCCATTTGTGACTGGAGGAGTACTCCCACCAACAGGAGTATTGCTGGTTTGTGCAGTGGCGGCATTGGCTACGCCATCGGGGTTCTCTTCATTCACTGGGGAAAGAACGCCCCTGTTGTCAACCAGTCCTAATCTCGTAGCAGTCACCATGATTAATGCTACTGGTGTTACTTCTCACTAGCTAAAAGAGGGAGAAATAGATGAAAATCCAAAAGATGAAGGGCTTGAGAGAGAAAAGATGGAGGAAAGAGTGCCCAGTTCAATGCAGAGTATTCTTGTAGAAGAAGATGACTTGGGGAATAAGTGTGTGCATTCCCATATTTATATGTCAGGGGTCAGGATATTTTGGAAAAACCGACTAAGTGGTCCCAAATCCTGTGCTGCCCTAGACACGTGGCGTCATATGATGATGTGAAAGTGATGGCTCTGAAAAGCCTATAGGATGACAGTACGAGGTGCGCACTACTACTATGTCAGAGGTGGTTGACGAGCGGCGAGCGCGTAGGTATCTACCTATGCCTCCTGTACCTCTGAACTGCCTTTGGGAAGGACACCTCACACTACTGGGACTGACCCTGGAGGTGGATAGTACCCTTAAGTATCAACCCGAGCGTTGGTGACGCTTGAGGGGGCTCCCCGACGGAAGGTCGTGAGTGTTGAGGGTCCGAGTGTTAGAGCGTCGAGAAAACCGAGCACGATTGCCGATGGGATCCTTGGGGTAGAAGAGGGAATCCGGATACGGAGCATCCCTTGAGACCGTAACGCGAGCGTTCAAGGAGATGGTCAGAGGGATCCCACGCTCATGACTTGGGCCGGAGTGCGCAAGTGTAGGTTGGATGGGTGATGAGGGAATGGGCCGGGTCGGATCTACGAGCCCATTACCCCGAGCGTTAAATCACTGGGTCCTTCAGATCCTGACACGTGTGCGGTGTTGATCCGAGCGTAATTTGGCCTCATTTTTCTGATTATTTTTCTATTGGAGTTGTTAAAGATTAAGTGTGGTTTTCACTAAAGAAAAAAAGTGTGGTTTTCATTGGTCAAGAATGGAGAGCTGAGAGTAATATTCTCACAATTACACATATCCTTGGTTACCAGTGAACACTTTCACAATTTTCTTCTGGCCAAATTTCATCTATATATACCGAACACAGAGCTCCTCATTAGACTATACCACAAGCACAACAGCCACATCTAATAGACTCTTTTAAGTCTTCATAATTTACACACACACTCACACACACACACAAACACAAAAAATATCTTCATTCACAGCTTCGAATGAATTGAAGACTGATAGTGTGCATATTTCCATAAATTTCATGTGTTTAATGGCTGTATTCTAATGCTTATTTTTGATATAATTTGGTGCTTTGATAAACTTTTGTATTTATGAGCAGCTGGGCCATCTTCTTAGCTTTTTGGAGCTTTTCGGACTACTAATTGCGAGGAAGAGCAGTCCACCTCTTAGGGCTGGACATGATAATCTTTGGGCTTGATTGAGAAGATTTTTAATAAAAGACTTTTTTAGCTGACTTTGGTGGTGGGCCTGTGCTTGGAAGTGGAGTGTCGGAATTAATTGATGAAGCCTTGGAATTAGTGTGCAATAGGCCCCACTTTGAAATCAAACTTGGGCAACAAGTTTTGATGTGAGAAACAAAGTCCACTTTGAATTTGGATTCTCTCAGAGGGTTGACTTTAGGCTACATGCTATTTATTTAGATTTTAGGGCAGAATTCTGGGACACAGGTAGCAGCTTGTAAATTAACTTGGGAGCTTTTCATGCCACTTGAGACATAACAATTGGGGAGCAGCTTCGGGAATCTTCACCAAGATTTCTTCTCCTCTATTTTATTTCTTTGCTTTCTAGACTATAGTTAGATTATGCTTTTAATTTATTTTATGTTTTTGGATTTTATGGCTTTGAGTAGCTAATTCCGTAATACTTAGCTAGAGATTTATAATTCGGTTAAAACATCGTGAGACCTAATTGTTCTTAATTTTTAATGCAATTCAAGTATTTACTAATTCTCCGAGTGTCGTGTTTATTGTGATTTGTTTGCTTAGTGATAGTGTATGATCATCTAAGTAGATTTAATTGCACAGTGCTTTTCATGATGCATGAAGTTTAGGTAATGCTTGACTGATGTTTGTAGTGCATTAACGACAGGAACGTCGTAAAGTCGAATCTGATTCGTTAAGGGAATTAATAATCGAACTTAAACCTTGCACGTGTCGTGACTTGGTTAATTTGGGTTAGTGTTTTCATAGATTTTAATGTTGTCGGTTCATTAAATCCTGTCGAGTGTCTCTAGGGGTTGTGAAACGGATTAGGGAAAATAGTTGTCGAGTGTCTCTAGGCTATTCAAGAATTTAAGTGAAAACGAGGCGGAGTCGAGTGTCTTTATCTCCTATAGCTAACCTAGTTGAATTGTTTGAAATTATCTTTGCGCCCGTGATCGATGTGGAAACTGAATTATAATCTCTAGCTAGGTGTTATCTCATATTATTGATTTTAAACTCTCTCTTCAACGTGTGATTAGTCATGTTTTCGTTTAGTTATTAATATTTATTGCCTTGTTAGTTAGTTTAATTAGTTTAGTAAACTCCAATCCCCTCCCTCCACTTTTACTTGTTATTTCTTGTGATTATTCCTGCAAATTTGATAGAATTAGTTTCTCCCAATCTCTGTGGTTCAACCCGTTTACACTATACTCTGTTTAGTCATAGACCGAATTTATATTTATTTTTGATGGATTCGACACCTGTCAACTTTTGGCGCCGTTGCCGGGAATTGGTACTAATTGAATTTAATTATTTTTTCTAAACAGGACCACTCACGGAAAAGACAATCATTCAACAATGTTTGCGAATGCGCAACAATTCAACAATTACACGAACATTCCACGATGGGTTAATGAGGTCAATTCTTCCCCTTTTAATGAAATTAAAAATATGATAAGTGCTTTGGCTTCAAACCTTGGTGCAGGTGTACCCCAAGTAGCGAAGGTTTGTCAATTGTGTGCGAGCACGTCGCATCCCACTGACGTGTGTCCATCTCTTCAAGAATACACTTTTGAAAATGTGAACCCATTCAGATATCATCCTCCGATGTACAATCCATACTCCAGCATGTACAATCCCGGATGGTATGATCACCCTAATATGAGTTATGCACAGAATCCACCAAACTTCCAAAATTTCGTATCTAGACCTCCACAACCCTAACAACCAATCTCTCAACCGAACCCACCTTTCAACCCACCAGCTGGTCAAATTTAAAACTTGGAGTCCACGGTCCAAACTTTAGAATCCACTATTACGAATTTGGAGAGTCAATTGGGGCAAATTGTAGCGTGTCTAAGCATGTTGGAGAATCAAGGGAAGTTGTCATCGCAAATCGAGGATCCTAGGCAAAATGTCAGCGCCATCACGCTCAGAAGTGGTAAGGAACTTCCTACACCACTGGACAAAGATAAGGGATGGAAAACTGGGTCCGTAGCTGATTAGATAGAAGGTACGTCTACAAGGTTTGACCATACCTTAAACCCAAACCGAGACAGAGAGTCTAAAATCATCGTGTAGACTAAACCCTGGTGAATCTGCCTCCATTCCCTCAATGAGAAATAGGAGGAGGAGAGGAACATTCTCGAGACCTTTCGGAAGGTTGAGGTGAACATACTGTTGTTGGATGCAATCCAGCAAACTCCCAGATACGCCAAATTTCTTAAGGAACTCTGCACTAACAAAAGGAAATTGAAAGGTAATGAATGGGTAAGTGTCGGAGAGAATGTCTCTGCGGTTTTACAAAAGAATTTACCTCCTAAGTGCAGAGATCAAGGTATGTTTTCGATTCCACGTAAAATTGGAAAAACTGAGATTAAGAAAGCAATGCGTGATTTGGATGCGCCCATTAATATTATGCCTCTATCTGTTTATTCATCATTGAATCTTGGTCCTTTGAAAGATACAGGTATCATAATTCATTTGGTTGATCGATCTATGGTATACCCGGAGGGAGTATTAGAGGACGTGCTTGTGCAAGTTGATGGATTAGTCTTTCTTGTTGATTTCTATATGATTTATATGGAGGATGAAAATTCTTTGAGTTCTTCTGATATTTTACTTGGACGACCTTTTCTCAATACTGCTAATGCTAAAATAGATGTTCAAGAAGGCTTGTTGACTCTAGAATTTGATGGTGATATTGCAAAATTTAATGTTTATGAGTTGAGAAAATGTCCTAATGAATTATCTAGTGTTTTTAACATTGAAGTGATAGAGAACCTGAGTAATGAAACTCTTGATGTGCCTAATGCTATAATTGAACTAAATTCCTTCGTTTTTCAGGCACCTATTTTGAAACTCGAGAAATTTTTGGACAATCTGAAGTATGCCTTCAAAGGAGGAGGAAAAATTGCAAGTTCAAGGCCTGCACACGACGATTTCTGTAATGAGAAGTTTTTCGAGGCGTTTGACCTTAAGGTTTGGCCAAACCTAATGCTCGTACTCTTGTATGCAGACATTCTTGATTATTTAACCACTATTTTCTTCAGGTCTCACATATTTTTCAAGTTTAGGAACCCAAGAACTGTTGTTAGGGATCGTGAATTTTTTTTTTATAAGTGGATGACGGAGTCTGCACTGAGAAAATATCAAGTTTTGTTGAGAACCTCTACCAATTATCATCCCTAATCTAGAAGGTGCAATGGATTAGAAGATTCAGCTCCACACAGTCGAAGGGATTTGTACGGAGGTTGTACCTACATTTGAGTGGCACTTCAACAAGTCTTATCAAGCCTAAGACATTAAACAAGGGCGCTATTGGGAGGCAACCCAAGTTTGGCAATTCCGGCGCCATTTTCTTCCCCCGTTTCTCTTTTTCTTTCCTTCTTTGGTTTTTTCGATTTTCGTGGTGTTTGTGTTGATTGCTGCTCTTTTCTGTCATTTCAGGCACACGTTCTTTACCCAAATTATACTGATTTGCTGTTGATTACACTGTTGATGCATCTGTGCAGGTTTGACTCTTAGGTTTGGCTAAACCTAGACCCGATACTGTTTTTGAAGAAAAAAAAAGCCCCTAGATGCGCACTTCAGGGAAGCCCTCTTTTCTTTCGATTTTCCTTATGCCTTGAGGATAATGCATGTTATAAGTGTGGGGGGAAGGATGTGTCTGTCTACTGTTTGGGCTTACGTGCATGAATTCGATTTGTTTTCCCTAATAGAGTTAACTTGTGTTTTGCTTTGAATTGAGGATGTTGAGAATTGTGAAATTTTTGCTCTCGTTTTGAGTGCTCTTGCTAGGTTTGATTGTTGAATTTCTGCTAGAACGAGTTAGGTTATTAAATGCATGAAATTTTATATAAAGTTTGATAAATTATTATAGTATCATACCCTCATTTTTCGCACACAAATTGAACGAGTTAATGTGCTCTGCTTAGATAGAGAAGTCGTGTTTTTCAAATAAGTCTAAAAATTGATTAGAATGCATCTTAGCTCCCTTCGAGGCGAAATAATTAGTTGACAATTGATTGTGGAAGTGACTTAGGCGATCGTTGTCGGTGGTTAGCCTTTTTATGATCTTTTCACAAATAAAACGTTTCAATTGGCCCCGCTGAGCCTAAATGTTGTGCAAATTTTCTTCTTAACAACTTTACAAGCCCAATGCACAAAATATTTTCCTACCCAACTATAATAATAACACCTTGCTTGCTTATTTTTGGGATTGAATTGTTATATGTCTTAGACTCCTCGTTAGACCCCTTGTGTTGAGTTGAAAAGAAAAGAACAAAAGAGAGGATTCCTTGTGCTGAAAAAGAAGAAAAATAGAAAAGTGATGAAAAGAGGAAAAAAAAGGAAAAAGAAGTCAAGAAAAGAAAATAATGAGCTGAAAAAAGAAAAAAAAAAAAAAAAACAAGCAAAGCAAAGAGTGAAAGAAAAAGAAAGAAAAGTGTCGTTTGATGTTGAAAGTTCGATAAGTGAGGGGAGATTAGTTGCAAAGTAAAGGGATTCTGGATTAAAAGGGAAATACCTTGGGTTTATTTGAAAAGTGTGTAAGCTTGGTGTGTTAGCCTTTGATTCCACTTTTGCCTACCTTTACCCAAGCCTACATTACAAGCTCGAAAGACCTAGCGATCCCGAGTCTTGAGTTGACTAAATTAGTGGAGATTGGTGCGAAGGGTGCATTCAAAGTCAATAATTGGTAATTAGGCCAGAATCATAGACTAATCAATCTAGTCTTCGTATATTCTTTCGTTCAATTCACACTACACTACATGAGGGTATGTTATTTATACTAGTTGGTTGAATTTCATATAAATGAGTATTGTGTTTGATAAGCAAGATTTGTTTAGGCAAGAATTCGATGATTGCTTTACGATTGTGTTTGTTGTGGGGCAATGTTTTCATTCGATTTTCGTATTCCTCGAGCTCGAGCAATGAACAAGTGTGGGAAGATTTGATAGTGTACATGTTTCCATATATTTAGTATGTTTAATGGTTGCATTCTAATGCTTATTTTTGATATAATTTGATGCTTTGATAAACTTTTGTGTTTATGAGCAGTTGGGCCATCTTCTTAGCTTTTTGGAGCTGTTTGGACTACTAATTGCGAGGAAGACCAGTCCACCTCTTACGGCTGGACATGATAATCTTTGGGCTTGATTGAGAAGATTGTTAAAAGACTTTTTTAGCTGACTTTGGTGGTGGGCCTGTGCTTGGAAGTGGAGTGTCAGATTTAATTGATGAAGCCTTGGAATTAGTGTGCAATAGGCCCACTTTGAAATCAAACTTGGGCAACAAGTTTTGATGTGAGAAACAAAGTCCACTTTGAATTTGGATTCTCTTGGAGGGTTAACTTTGGGCTACATGCTATTTATATAGATTTTAGGGCAGAATGCTGGGACACAGGCAGCAGCTCGTGAATTAACTTGGGAGCTTTTCACACCACATGAGACGCAACAATTAGGGAGCAGCTTCGGCAATCTTCACTAAGATTTCTTCTCCTCTATTTTATTTCTTTACTTTCTAGACTATAGTTAGATTATGCTTTTAATTTATTTTTCGTTTTTGGATTTTATGGCTTTGAGTAGCTAAATTCGTAATACTTAGCTAGAGATTTATAATTCGGTTAAAAAATCGTGAGACCTAATTGTTCTTAATTTTCAATGAAATTCAAGTATTTATTAATTCTCCAAGTGTCGTGTTTATTCTGATTTGTTTGCTGAGTGATAGTACACGATCATCTAAGTAGATTTAATTGCATGGTGCTTTTCATGATGCATGAAGTTTATGTAATGCTTGATTGATGTTTGTGGCGCATTAACGATAGGAATGTCGTAAAGTCGAATCTGATTTGTTAAAGGAATTAATAATCGTATTTAAAT
This sequence comes from Lantana camara, assembly GCA_037501455.1. Classification (NCBI taxonomy): domain Eukaryota; kingdom Viridiplantae; phylum Streptophyta; class Magnoliopsida; order Lamiales; family Verbenaceae; genus Lantana; species Lantana camara. Next base: position 20,756,080 of record CM074862.1, read on the forward strand.
CTTGCACGTGTCGTGACTTGGTTAATTCGGGTTAGTATTTTTATAGATTTTAATGTTGTCGGTTCATTAAATCCTGTCGAGTGTCTTTAGGGGTTGTGAAATGGATTAGGGAAAATAGTTGTCGAGTGTCTCTAAGCTATTCGAGAATTTAAGTGAAAACGAGGCGAAGTCGAGTGTCTTTCTCTGCTATAGCTAACCTATTTGAATTGTTTGAAATTATCTTTGCGTTCGTGATCGATGTGGAAACTGAATTATAATCACTAGCTAGGTGTTATCTCCTCTTATTGATTTTAAACTCTAGTCGTGTATTCGTTTAGTTATTAATTTTTATTTCTTTGTTAGTTAGTTTAATTAGTTTAGTAAACTCCAAACCCCCCTACTTTTACTTTTTATTTCTTGTGATTATTCCTGCAAATTTGATAGAATGAGTTTTCTCCCAATCTCTGTGGTTCGACCCATTTACACTATACTCTGTTTAGTCGTAGACCGAATTTATATTTATTTCCGACGGATTCGACACCTGTCAGAGACTGCCATTAAGGCCTTAGCAGATTCTCCTAATCCAAATATTGTCCCTAGTAAATTCAACTTCACCAATGATCCAACCGCTTTAACCTCTGATTCACTTCCTATCATTGATTTTTCTGTGCTTACTACTGCCGATCCGAAACTACGGTCCAAAGCCATCCGCGATCTGGGCAGAGCTGGTCAAGAATGGGGCTTCTTCATAGTAAGATCATCCATCCATTCATTAACTAATTCTTTTCAATAATTAAATCTGTAGTCATATTTGACATTATTTGAGTACATTTGCAGCTTGTGAAACATGGGGTGCCTGAGAAGTTGATGGATGGAGTGTTTACTGCAACCAAGGAGTTTTTAAGTTTGTCGTATGAGGAGAAGAAGCAATATGAAGAGAAGAGTGCATCAAATCCTATAAAGTGAGGCAATTTTATTGTCTCCACCATTTGAAACCAAACGTTAACACTATGGAGGGATTACCTTAAGGTTTATGTGCACCCCAAATTTCACTGCCCCGACAAGCCCAAAGTTTTAAGGTATACATATATTGATTTTATTATACTATAAACCTAATGATCATGAAAGTGGACTCAGTTTATATGTTAAATTTGTAGAGAGCTTTTGCTGGATTACACGGAAAGAAGTCGAAAGTTGGCCAAGGAGTTACCGAAAGCTGTATCAGATGATTTAGAATTGGAATACAAGTACGTTAATGAAGTTCCGGAGATGGATTCAAGTTTCCAAATGTTTTGTCGGAATTTGACATTATGGATGAGTTTATTCTTTAAGGGATACCAAATTCCTTGGTAGGAATCCATAGAATAAAGTGCATAAATTAATAATAAATAAATTCGAAGTAATAATGTAACGCCCCGGTTTTTCAGTCGTTTAGTATGATGTATGTGTTTACCAATTTGTGCAAATGAATTATTTATAAGTGTTTATATATTTAATTTTATTAGTAAATTGTTAAATATGTGATTAATTGAAATATTTGAAATTTAAATGAATTCTTGAATGATATGCATTTATATGTTTTGATCTCGTGCCGTTCTTACCTGACTTGAATTCGTAATTTTGTGAAATTTTAGTATGTTGTAGATTTATGTGTTATGAACATGTCTACGTGCTCGTTTCATGTTTTCGATCGTGTTTGGTTTATTAATGAATTTTATTTTGGGAACGAGACCGAGTGGGGAACCATGGTTCAACCCTCTATCCCTTCCTTAGCCCTCAATTTCGAACCACTCCAGAGAAGAAAGGGAAATCAGCTGAAAAGAGGAAGGAAGAGAAAATCCCACCACTATTCACTCTTGCCCAATTCAAGTTCAAATCTCCATCAACTCTTCTCCAAATTGAAAGGTAAGTTTATGATCTTGTTGTCCATCTTCTTGGCTCTAAATTAAGTGCTATATTTCGGATTTTCATGAAGTATTGAGCATGGTATGGAGTTACACAAGAATAATAAGGGTTTATGAAGAATTTGATGAATTCTTGAGAAATATTCATGCATCCCTTGATATGAAGTCATTTATGTGATCTAGATAGCTTATATGTTTCATTTTTCAAGTATGAAATTTGTGGAATTGGATGTCTCCCTGACCTTCATGGATGAAACTGATTTTTGAAGAAATTGGACCTGATTTGCTCTTTTGCCTTTGCTGCGTGTGTGTGTGTTGTTTAGGAATGATTTTGCTGTGTTTTTTATGTCCCTTTTGTTGCCTTGTTTGCTGTATTTTTTGCCTTGCTTCGTTCCTTGTTGTTGCTGTAAGTTTTGGAAGAGAAGCAGGGGCGTTCTGCTCCAGTTTCGCGACTACGCGCAACAGTCGCGGCCGCGACGTTGTGGAGTTTATTTTGGGTCGCGCCCGTGACCCAAATTCTGGAGTTGCTGCAGGTGCGTTCGCCCTGGCTAAGACCAGTTCTGAACTGATTTCGGTCGCAGCCGTGACCTCTTTTTGGGGTTATTTCGTGCTTAATTGACCGCTGCTGCATGTTTATTTCGTTTCTCATTTCGTTCGTGTTTTGCATGGCTTTCCTTGCTAAAATATGATTAATATATGATGTTAACATGCTATATATCATGTTCTATGTTTTATTATGAATTGATGATATAATTTCGACACATGTTTACATGATATATGACGAATATGTTTATTATACCTTATAACGTACATGCATGAATTAATACATCGTTTATATGCCTTGTTTGATGCTTCTACGTTCATTATATGATACGAATGTATTATTGACTTCATGAATTATGTGTTACATGTTTTATTGCGGATTGGTTATGTAATTTCGATGTTTTTATGCCCGAATATGACATGAATTGCCTCCTAAACCCTTATATGTGCATGCATGCAAGAATACTTCGCTTATTCGATTCGTGTGATATTTTCTCGTCTTTCTTATGATATAAATGAACTGTTAGCATGCTATATGGTGAGTTATACTTGCTGTATGAAATTTACGGATTCAACCGACGTGATATGCACGAGCTATGATCTAATGTGACTTAGATGTTCTTTACATTGCATGCATGAATTGTTACCTTAAATGTTTCCATAATATGATAACTTCTTGCTTCGTTTATGACTTAAATGTATTGTAAACATACTGTAACATGTGTTATAATTATTGTATAAGGCTTATGGCTCGAGTTGATACAAAATAGAAAAAGTATGAAACACATGAATATGAAATTACCATGTATTGAACATTTTGAATGAGTTACTTGATTATATGACCTCATAACATGATTTATATTTCGTATGCATCTCATATCATGTTCAATGCATTGTCGTGCGTCTTATATGGTTCATTTGGAGTCTTGAATCTCACGAGTACATTACTTTGTCCTTTGTACAGTTTTCTCCAGGGTGGAGACTCGCCGGGTTCATAGGACACTTTCGAGTCTTCTTTTCTTCTTGGTATTGTTCGGTAAGAGGTGTACAGGTGGGTTTCTCTTCTATTAGATATGAATCGACCCGATATATCCAACGTGAAGGTTTTAAGCCAAAATATTATATATATATATATCGAGTCTTTTCAAAAAGAGTAAATGATTTCCAACGTAAAACCCTTCTTTTATGTATCCCTCCTTTATGATTTTTGGCGTGGACATGATTATTCACATACGGGCCCAGGGACTTAGTGCAAGTGGCTATCCGGGGAGGCAAGGGCCGACGGTGATCCCTTGTACTAGTCCCGCCACATTTACGGTGATACCAGCCCTCGCTAGGAGATTTAGCGAGGAATGGGAGCTGAGTGCCCTTGGGGGATTCATGTACTCCTATTGGCCTATGTATGGACCGGTGGCTGGGTCTTACTATCCTGTCCACCACCCGGAGAAGAAAGGTGTACGTGTTTATGATTATGTATGATATTGATTATGAATGAATATGAACGATTATGTATGAATGTGTATGATCGCTAACGTATAGATTGAACTGATATTCACACACGAGGAGTAGGTTGGAGATATTCGTCGACCTGCCAGGGCTCACGTAATGACCGCATGATTGAAATGAATAAATGAACTTAATGGTTGTAATCCTGGGTGTTGTTTTTCTTTGTTTTCACCCACTTGGGAAATGTTTTAAAAACCTCATATGGGATTATGACTCGCATGTGTGTGTGCTTTTAATTCTCATAGTATTATGATAGTAAACCCTGTTTTATACCCACCAGTCTCCTATAGACTGAACCCGACTTTGTTTTCAGTTTTTGCAGGTTGTGAGCGCTAGGCGGGAAGTCGAGTCTGTTGAGTCTCTTGTTCGAGTTGGAGTCTGTTCATATGTATATTGTAAATTGATCATTTTGCTGTGAATTGTATTGATTTTATATTATTGATTCGGGACAGGCTTCTAGGGATAGTTTGAACCTATGATTATGATTATGATTTGGATTATGATTTTTGTTATATTGGAATTTCGGGACTAGGTAATTGTGCTAGTTGAACCCATTATTTTGCTTGTTTCGGTAATGGATTATATGTTATGCTTCCGCACGTGTCTTTTCTCTTTGTACTTTATTATTTGGTTTTGAAGGTTTAGTTCCCGCCTAGCCTAGTGAGGGAGTGAGTCCCCGTTCGCTCTGATCTGGCACGTGTATGGATTTTCCATTTCATATGCGGGTCGGGTCTGAGTGCGGGGGATGTGGTGCCTTCCATTTGGGTCGCTACATCCTTACGTGGTATCAGAGCCCGGTTGTAAAACCGGGGTTCTCGTGTCGTAATTGAGTCAGTTTAGGTCGTACGGCATAGGAATAACTTGTCAACGTGTGCATTGCATTGATTTTCATAGTTAAATTGTTACTAATTGCTCAAAATTTCTTGTTATACGTGATCTACTTTCAATTTCGCTACTTTAAGTGTTGCATTTTGCATTTTATGTGTGTTGATTGATCTAAATATGTGCCATAAGCATATACTAATCCACATGCATCTATATTCGAGTTGAAACTTTGGTTATAGGTTGCTGTCACGCTAACAAAACCGCTATCAACCTCAACTCCAAATGTCTTCTACTTATCAATGAAGGGACGGTGGAGTCAATGGGAATTGAATGTTGGGTGTTGTACCTTCATGGCACACAAAATGGAGTTACATACCATCACTCGGCATTGCGAGAGAAAGCCTTGATCATGGAGAAGTTCTCAAATTCGCTCTCTCAACAAAACTTAAAGATTATCCACGTACATGCATCGTGGGAATTCAAATCGCCAACTTAAAGGATTCGCGAGACAATGGGATAGGGTGGAACTTCTTATCATCCAACTATGAAGACACTTGATTTAAGATCAAGTCCTCCAAAGTTCACCACCGTGATCTTTGAAGTTGCGATTGTTGAGCAATTAGAAGGTTAAATTGGGAGACTTCAAGGGATTGGATGCAAGGCACATTGAAAGGACTTCCAATCAGGATGCATGGAATAGAGGGCCGACAATTGTGTGGTTTTGCAAATTAAAGGGGTCCAGTAAGGAAGCTTAATGGATGCGACCACCATCATGGACCAATGAATGGATGTAAAGCAATAATAGGAAGGAACATTGAAGAATTCAAATTGTATCATCTTCTTGGGACTTTAGGGACATGCGAGGAGATAAGGAGGCAAGCAAGGATTTGGAAGTAAACGGAGATTGGAAAGCATCATCAATGACAGAACAATGCTCAAACTTACAACTTATGCTCGCAACATCGAGATTAAAGGGAAGGATCTCGTGCTAAAACTACTACGATAATAGGTTTAATGCAGTCATAGCACGTGCATCATACATTGTAATTCATCACTTAAATTCTTACTACATGCGTGTTAATGCTATAATTGTTAAATTGTCGTGATATCTTCCTGGTTGATATATGTGCTTTAATGATATAATTGATAATTTGGTGTTGCATCTCCCTTGTTGAGAACGTGTGTTACATGCATTTGGCAATTTCACTCGACATGCATCCTCTCAGTGTTTACTTGTTAGGTTTTTTTCTCCGCTTGATACTCCAACTACTATCTCAATCGGAGCTCCACCAAATCGGATTGAAAAATGACTCTTTTATGATAAGGTTGAGATAGAAATGAAAATCGAATTTTAGGAAGTAAAGAGGGTAAAGTTAATTTTGGAATGTTAGAATGGACATGAAAGAAAGGGATTCCGGATAGATAGGGGATTTGAAGAGCAAAGGAGTTGGGATGTCATTCAAATTGATCGCTTCCAGGTGAATATGAATGATACACCGGCCATAATTCTTAAATAAAATTTTTGTTCAAGAAAATCAAGAATTTCGATTATGGGATGACGAATAGAGATCGACCCGAGAAGACAGAAAATTTAAAAGGGAAAGCACGGCCAAGAAATGAAATTAAAATTCGAGGTTGTGCTTGAAGGAAATAATTTAGTAGGAACCACGGAATACAAACCATAGAAAAGACGGAAGCTCTAGTCATGGTGATCGAAAATGAATAAAAGAGCCTTAACGGTTAAACCGTCAGAGTGAGCGTTAAGTTACTAGGTTCGGGTTGAAGGACACCACGGGATATTGAGGAGATGATTTGTTGAGCATTTCTACATATGGGATTTAAATTTTGGGAGATAATGGAATTACAGAGGAGCTTCTGCGGGACCGTTAAATCAACTCAGGGAACAAGAACTAAATCTGATTAACACGTTCGTGATGACATCCATAGATATTAATTCAACCAAGTATTGGAGGAGTTCGGACATCACTCAACACAATAAAATCTAACTATGTCGTCAGTCGTTTATCCATGACGACTTGAAGGAAATTTGAGAAGAAGGGATCAAAAGAAGTGATTATTGAAGGATTTGGATCGAACCTCAAGAATTACCAAGGGGACATGAATTATAAAAAAGAACTACTCTAAATTTGGAGACGTAGAGTAAGACTCAGTTTGGAAGGGTGAGTGGATTGGGATTAAAGCCAAACGCATAAACGACAACTAAAGAAGGCAACCGGTAGTAGGAGCCAGAACAGAACTAGGAATAAAATCAATCGAGGGTTTGTCTTCTTCTCAATTAAGCACACATTAAGGAACTGAAGACAAGTCAAGGACCAAGCCAACTTTTGGTCAGATTATGCATGGAGCAATGAAGTTGCCAACTTCAAGTTTCCATACTACGGTGAACGGTACATCGAACATTCATGGCACATGCATACATGTAATTTTAACTCAAGTGAATTTCAGTGCTAAGTATTTGAATCATCGATTGTGTTAACCATTTCCATGTGCTTGTTGATTGATGTGCTTGATTTGTATTACCTGTTTCCTATGTGGTTTTATTCTAGCTGTTATATTTGATGCCTATTACTTTTTGCTTGTGCTTGTTTGTGTTTTAACTGCTTTTTGTTGTGTTGCTCGGGGGTATTGGAGACTTCCTCTCCTTGTTGTTTGTGAGAGACGGGGTGCTCTCTTTGTTGTTCGATAGACGGGGTTCTCTCCTTGTTTCTTATGAGAGAGGGGCTCTCTCATTGTTGTTTTCGGGCGTTCAGTGAATCCAAGGACGGATTCTTTTAAGGGGGGAGAGGTTGTAACACCCCGGTTTTTCAGTCGTTTAGTATGATGTATGTGTTTACCATTTTGTGCAAATTAATTGTTTATAAGTGTTTATATATTTAATTTTATAAGTAAATTGTTAAATATGTGATTAATTGAAATATTTGAAATTTAAATGAATTCTTGAATGATATGCATTTATATATTTTGATTGCGTGCCGTTCTTACCTGACTTGAATTCGTAATTTTGTGAAATTTTAGTATGTTGTAGATTTATGTATTATGAACATGTCTACGTGCTCGTTTCATGTTTTCGACCGTGTTTGGTGTGTTAACAAATTTTATTTTGGGAACGAGACCGAGTGGGGAGATTAAGAACATTCGGCACAACTCTGGTTCCGGACAGAGTATCTTGAGCTTGGAAATTCGGATTCGAATTCCAGAAGTGGCTCTGGACTCGTAACGAAGAAAAGAAACCAAAGAAGCTAGATTCATATTTTTCTAAGCTCGTTTGACCCTCCGAATTTTGGCCTAACATTTCTTAACCAAATACCTTGATTCTTGAGCCCATGTAACCATGTTTCAACCCTCTATCCCTTCCTTAGCCCTCAATTTCGAACCACTCCAGAGAAGAAAGGGAAATCAGCTGAAAAGAGGAAGGAAGAGGAAATCCCACCACTATTCACTCTTGCCCAATTCAAGCTCAAATCTCCATCAACTCTTCTCCAAATTGAAAGGTAAGTTTATGATCTTGTTGTCCATATTCTTGGATCTCTTTTAAGTGCTATATTTCTGATTTTCATGAAGTATTGTGCATGTTATGGAGTTACACATGAATAGTAAGGGTTTATTAAGAATTTGATGAATTCTTGAGAAATATTCATGCATCCCTTGATATGAAGTCATTTATGTGATCTAGATAGCTCATATGTTTCATTTTTCATGTATGAAATTCATGGAATTGGCTGCCTCCTTGACCTTCATGGATGAAACTGATTTTTAAGAAATTGGGTCTGATTTGTCCTTTGCCTTTGCTGTGTGTGTGTGTGTGTGTTGTTTAGGAATGATTTTGCTGTGTTTTTTATGTCCCTTTTATTGCCTTGTTTTCTGTATTTTTTGCCTTGCTTCGTTCCTTGTTGTTGTTGTAAGTTTTGGAAGAGAAGCAGGGGCATTCTGCTCCAGTTTGCGCGCAGTCGCGGCCACGACGTTGTGGAGTTTATTTTGGGTTGCTATTCTAGAGCTCCTGCGGGTGCGTTGGTTGCGGCCACGACCAGTTTTGAACTGATTTCTCGCAGCAGTGACCTCTTTTTGGGGTTGTTTCGTGCTTGATTGACTGCTGCTGCATGTTTACTTCATTTCTCATTTTGTTCGTATTTTGCATGGCTTTCCTTGCTATAATATGATTAATATATGATGTTAACATGCTATATATCATGTTCTATGTTTTATTATGAATTTATGATGTAATTTCGACGCATGTTTACGTGATATATGACGAATATGTTTATTATACCTTATAACGTACATGCATGAATTAATACATCGTGTATATGCCTTGTTTGATGCTTCTACGTTCATTATATGATACGAATGTATTATTGACTTCATGAATTATGTGTTACATGTTTTATTCCGGATTGGTTATGTAACTTCGATGTTTTTATACGCGAATATGACATGAATTACCTCATAAACCCTTATATGTGCATACATGCAAGAATACTTCGCTTATTTGATTCGTGTGATATTTTCTCGCCTTTCTTATGATATAAATGAACTGTTAGCATGTTATATGGTGAGTTATGCTTGCTGTATGAAATTTACGGATTCAATCGACGTGATTTGCATGAGCTATGATTTAATATGATTTAATGTGACTTAGATGTTCTTTACATTGCATGCATGAATTGTTACCTTAACTATTTCCATAATATGATAACTTCTTGCTTCGTTTATGACTTAAATGTATTGTAAACATACTGTAACATGTGTTATAATTATTGTATAAGGCTTATGGCTCGAGTTGATACAAAATAGAAAAAGTATGAAACACATGAATATGAAATCACCATGTATTGAACGTTTTGAATGAGTTACTTGATTATATGACCTCATAACATGATTTATATTTTGTATGCATTTCATATCATGTTCAATGCATTGTCGTGCGTTATATATGGTTCATTTGGAGTCTTGAGTCTCACGAGTATATTACTTTGTCCTTTGTACAGTTTTCTCCAGGGCGGTGACTCGTCGGGTTCATAGGACACTTTCGAGTCTCCTTTTCTTCTTGGTATTGTTCGGTAAGAGGTGTACAGGTGGGTTTCTCTTCTATTAGATACGAATCGACCCGATATATCCAACGTGAAGGTTTTAAGCCAAAATATTATATATATATATATCGAGTCTTTTCAAAATGAGTAAATGATTTCCAACGTAAAGCCCTTCTTTTATGTATCCCTCCTTTATGATTTTTGGTGTGGACATGATTATTCACATACGGGCCCAGGGACTTAGTGCATTTGGCTATCAGTCCCACCACATTTATGGTGATACTGGACCTCGCTAGGAGATTTAGCAGGGAATGGAAGCTGAGTGCCCTTGGGGGATTCATGTACCCCCATTGGCCTTTGTATGGACTGGTGGCCAGGTCTTGCTAACTCATCCACCACCCGGAGAAAAAGGTGTAAGTGTTTATGATTATGTATGATATTGATTATGAATGAATATGAACGATTATGTATGAATGTGTATGATTGCTAACGTATAGATTGAACTGATATGCACACACGAGGAGTAGGTTGGAGATATTCGCCTACTCGCCAGGGCTCACGTAATAACCACATGATTGAAATGAATAAATGAACTTAATAGTTGTAATCCCGGGTGTTGTTTTTCTTTGTTTTCACCCACTTGGGAAATGTTTTAAAAACCTCGTATGGGATTATGACTCGCATGTGTGTGTGCTTTTAATTCTCGTAGTATTATGATATTAAACCACCCTGTTTTATACCCACCAGTCTCCTATAGACTGAACCCTGCTTTGTTTTCAGTTTTTGCAGGTTGTGAGCGCTAGGCGGGAAGTCGAGTCTGTTGAGTCTCTTGTTCGAATTGGAGTCTGTTCATATGCATATTGTAAATTGATCATTTTGCTATGAATTGTATTGATTTTATATTATTGATTCGGGACAGGCTTTTAGGGATAGTTTGAACTCGTGATTATGATTATGATTTGGATTATGATTTATGTTATATTGGAATTTCGGGACTAGGTAATTGTGCTAGTTGAATCCGTTATTTTGCTTGTTTCGCTAATGGATTATATGCTATGCTTCCGCACGTGAGTTTTCTCTTTGTACTTTATTATTTGGTTTCGAAGGTTTAGTTCCCGCCTAGCCTACTGAGTGAGTGAGTCCCCGTTCGTTCTAATCTAGCACGTGTATGGATTTTCCATTTCATATGCGGGTCGGGTCTGGGTGCGGGGGACGTGGTGCCTCCTGTTTGGGGCACTACAAATAAAGACTGGAACTTTGTGGTATGTTATAGTCCACATGATATATCAAGATGTTTGTACTTTATATGCAATTAAGTGTTGTATATTATGCTATACACTAAGGATTGCATATTGGTAAGTATAAACATGAGTTTTATTGCTGGAGATTTATTTTGAATTTGAAATAAAATTGGTACCAAATAGTTACAAATAGTAATTTTGTGGCATTAATGCACTGGTATCTGGTCAAAAACGTACTAGACGTTTTTGTAACCTTATTTCAGCATTATGACTATCTTAATTGTAAGGTTTATGGTCTTTCATAAACAAGGCAATTAATGGTCATTTGTGTCATGGCTTCTCCCCTAAAAATATTAAGTTCCAGACCTTAGAATATGAGAGAGAGAAATAGAGAGACAAGTATGTAAAATGTGGTGAACTAGGAAGAGTTAGAAGTCTAGATAGATTTCTGGTTTGGTGCTGAAAAATACACTCTGCTACGGAACACACACACGCACTGGTACTTGTGAGTTCAGTCAAGAAAACATACTCCCACACACATAACACATTTTCTGAAGTACCAACCAGACACCACAGTCTCTCATAAGAGCCTTTTAGTGGTCGAAGTGAGATTCTCCTGAGATCATGCGTATCTGTGATTCGGAAATCTCTGTACTGTTTAATCCTGGAACACTACAAAAAAACTGATGATTACCTACGGAAAAAGCCTTAGATAATCTGTAGACAAATTAAATTATCGACGGATTTTTTATGGATTATCTATGGAAAAGAATAGTCGGAAAAGGCCCCGTAGCAAAATATACCTACGGATTATCTATAGTTTTATCAACGGTATTTTCTCACAACCAAGTTCCGTAGAAAAATCGTAGAAACTTTGTGAAAAAAGGTCGTCAACTTGATTTATTAATTGTTGACCAATTCCGACAGAATTTTTATAGAATTTCAGTGGAAAATATTATTTTATTTATTTTTAAATATTTAATGTTTCTACAGATTTTTGACGGAATTCCGGTAGCAAATATCATTTTATTTATTTTTAAATATGTAATGTTTCTACAGATTTTTGATGCAATTTCGGTGGAAAAAAAATTATTTTATTTATTTTTAAATATTTAATGTTTCTACGGATTTTTGATGAATTTTTTGACGATAATTAGTGAAAAATATTTTTAATTTAAATTTTTTTATGATGCTTATTTGAGAATTTTTAGTAGAAAATCTGTCAATAATTTATTAATTTATTATTATAATTTATTGATTTATTTTTCATGGAAAAATGCATCAATAAATATATTTAATTTTCTTATTTATTTATTTATTATGAACTTATTCATTTGTTCGGATATAAAACAAATTCCTACAGAATAAATTTTCTTATTTATTTATTTATTTATTTATTTATTATGAACTTATTCATTTGAGTTTCAATAAATGAGGCTCTCTTTTTGTTTTCATTTTTTTTAAATTGCTAATTAATCTTTTTAATATTTTAGAATAGAAAACGTGTGCTATTTTACTAATTTTCTATCTTTTCTATAATCATTCTTTTAAGAAAGAGGAATTTAAAACCCACTTGTTTAGTTCTATATTTTATTGCTCTATATAAATTAATATCAATAAATAAATACTACTTAAAATTAGAATTATTGTGTCAAAACTAAATTTCACTAATATTAATTATTTTTATGATATTTATACTCTATTATTAAGCACGAGACTCAATTGTGGTTTCTTGGAATTGGTTTCTTTATTTTCTTTGTATTTAATTAATTTATTTTTCTCTAACATAAAGAGAGAACGTGTATGATTATTTATTATTAATCCCACTTTTCTCTAACTTCACTTTTATTTTTTCCTTTTTATATTATTTTTATTTTTCTTTCTCATATTTTTTTATTTACATTTTAACTATTTCTTATTAATATACTATTATTAAATTTATATTAAGATGAACCATTAAATTTAATATATTAAAATAATAATATTTTTTCTTTGCACATGCATCGAATGTGCAAAATTACTAATTTATTTTTAAGTAACTGTGTAATTTATTAAGGTTTGATATTTGTTAAATCTAATTTATACCCAATTTAATCGAATCAATCGAAAAACGAGTTAGTTTTGTACCTTAAAATCTACAAACGATAAATAATTGAAATTCTAAAATATGAATATACATAAACTACTAAAAACAAATTTGAGATATAAATTAAAACATATGAATCTAAATAATTGAAACATTAAGCTTACTTATCTATTATAACATATAAATCTCTAAAACAATTGCAATTAATTGAAAAGAAAACCTTACCGTTCAATTGCAACACAAACCACAAACATAAAATCTAAATAAGTACGATGTTAACTGGGATAATAATAATATGCAAGACAATTGTAACTACAAATTTCAAACAAACGTACCTACAAATCTAAGATCAACCTAACTATCATCATCAATAAATTCTTCCTCGGTTTCACCATCAGTAAACTCTTCAAAGTTACCATCATCAACAAATTCATCATCCACTGTTGTAGCATTATCCCCAAAATTATGTAATTCTGACGTATCAACATTCTCTAAAAAATTGTTTTGATCATTTAATGTCGATACAAACTCATCGAATTCAGATGTGTTTACATTTGCAGACATATCATTTTGGTAAGCTACTTTCAATGAGTTCTCAATTTCTATTCGACCCTTCGCTTTAGATGTTATAACAGCCCACTAACCTATCTTGTCACGGATATTTCCAGGGTATTGTATATAATAGACTTGTCGAGCTTGTTGTGCAATGATAAAAGGATCGTAGTTCCCTAATCTACCCTTCTCTCTAACTTCAACAGTATTGCTTTCAGGATGCACTACACGAGTTCCCCGAATAGGAGTAGGATCAAACCAATCACATTTAAATAAAATCACTCTCTTTACAAGTTCCCCAGGATACTCTAACTCGACAATCTCATTCAACATACCATAATAATCATATTCCTTTGTGTTGGAATATTGGCACAAATTAGGGAAGATAGGGATTACCTTTTATAACTGATTTTCTATATCCCTGATTTGTAGGATTCTTTGGCTATTTATCTTGTACAATCCTATAGTCTGCATTAATTCAATTGAATGAAATACAATCTTTTCTTCTCTTTCATACATCAAACATGGTATCAAGAGCAGAGTTTCGATCTCTAAGACTCAGCAATTATCATCATCGTCTCTAAACCTTCCCCAACCAAATCAACCTAAACCAAGGCAACAAAACTGTAAAACAACCAAACCATGGCAGAATCCTCAGAAATCAAACACGAAACCACAGACCTTTCAATCCAGATAGCCAACATATTGAAAGACAATATGCAACCACAAACTCACCTGTCCAGTTTCGATAGTTTATCGATCGGCTTTAAACTTAACCACGATAACTATCCGGCTTGGGCAAGATTGATAAAGATGGCGATTGGAGGTAGGGGGTGTCGCTCACATCTGACAGGAAATCCACTAGCCCCACTCGAAACAGACCCAACATATGACAATTGGGAACAAACGGATCAAAACGTGTTTACATGGATTATACAAAATATTGAAATTAATCTAGTAAACAACGTCTTACACTATCCGACAGCAAAAGCATTGTGCGATGGCCTCGCAACCACGTACGGAAGCTGCTCAGATCCGCTGCAACTCTTCGATCTACACAGAAGAGCAAATACACAGACACATGGATCAGACAATCTCGAAGTTTGCTGGAACAAACTTCAATCCATATGGACGGCCATCGATCGGAAACAACCAAATCCGATGCGATGCACCGAAGATATCACCACTTACAACCGAATCACTCAGGAGCAACGACTGTACCAATTCCTCACAGGAATCGATGAAAAGTTCGACCACATCAGGGCCGATTTACTGAAACTGGAAACGAAACCCTCATCGGAGTCAGCCTATGCCACCATTAGAAGAGAAGACGCTCGCCTCCAAATCTTGAAGGGAGCGGGTGGTGGCGAGAATGATTTGGGAGGAATCGGAACAGGCCTGAGTGTGAGAAGGGAGAAATTAGGAAGAAACAGACCGGAAAGAATGGTGCGCTCAGAGGGCGCCGGACGATCCAACGATGCCGGCCGCCGATCATCACAGCACGAGGACCGAGAGGGAATGATGTGCGGGCATTGCGGCAAACCAAGGCATACGGTGGCGGAATGCTTCGAAATAGTGGGATACCCTGACTGGTGGGAGGGTCTCCGGAAAAACTCCGGCAAAACAACAACCACCGGTGGCGGAATGAAGAAAGCAAACTCAGCCGTAAGCGAGCCACACCCAGAGGCTGCAGAAGGGGAACGGCGGTAGACCAGCACCACCGCAGGCGTCACCGGACGAGGCGACTCCGGTGCGGCGGCGACTGGAGTCCGACGACCCACGCCGCCTTCGTTGGTGCAGCCCCAAATGGAGCAGACAACCTAATCGGTGGTGGAGGTAATGGGTTTGGGATTAATAGCCCAAACCCTAAGTGCTTTTCATTTAATGCCCCCCTATTGCTCTCTATTTGCACACCCACCCCAGACTTGTTCAAAATTGTGTGAAGATTCCCAGAAATTGGTTAATTCCACTTACACCCCAGTTTCAAGTTTAAATGATGGTCAGACCCTTCACATTAAAAAACAAAACCCAAAACTATCTCAGTGGATTTTTTGACAGTGGTGCAACCGATACCATGACATTCGACGTATCTGATATACGTAATCCCAGTGAACCGAAAACACCTTACATTCAGACAGCAAATGGCACCCCGGTTGAGGTTGCACAAGAGGGGGAAATTTCTCTCTCCCAAAAATTAAAACTGAAAATTGTCTACATGTTCCCTCACTATCATGCAAGCTTCTTTCCATTAGCCAGTTGACAAAAGAGTTAAACTGTATGATTCTAATATATCCTCAATTCTGTCTTATACAGGACATTCATACGAAGGAGATAATTGGGCGTGGTACTGAGCACGACGGACTCTACTATGTTGATGAAGTGAAACATCCTTCCAAGGCTCTTTTATCTAAAGGCACTAAAGAAACACAAATTTGGCTTTGGCATCGCCGTTTGGGTCACCCGTCTGTTGGGTATCTTCACTTGTTATTTCCTGCTTTATTTCAGAATAAATGCATGTTGATTTGTCTTGCCAAACATGCTCAGTAGCTAAGAGTCACAGGACTTCATTTAAACCCTCAAATACTCGGGTTCGGACATTGTTTTCTTTGGTTCATTCAGACGTTTGGGGGCCTGCCCCTATTGCTAGTCAAAATCAGTTTCAATATTTTATCTTGTTCATTGATGATTATTCTCGGATGACGTGGGTCTATTTTCTTAAACATAAATCTGAAGTTTTTGACACATTTATCTAGTTCTTTACTATGATTCAAACCCAATTCAACCATAAAATTCAGTTTCTCAGATCAGATAATGGGAGGGAATATATTAACCAAAAAATGGGGGATTTTTTTTCGTCAACATGGTCTTATTCATCAAACAAGTTGTCCAAACACACCACAACAAAACGGCGTTGCAGAACGAAAAAATCGAACCCTTCTTGAAATCTCCCGGTCCCTTATGATAGAGTCTCATGTCCCTAGTTATTTTTGGCCTGAGGCAGTTGCAACCGCCACTTATCTTACAAATAGATTACCCACCAAAATCCTTGATCATCAAACACCCTTGTCCGTTCTTCAAACAAAAACAGACATCCCTCCATTCCTCACAATGCCTCCCCGGATATTTGGTTGTTCAGTGTTTGTGCATGTTCCTAAGCATGAACGCACCAAGCTTGACCCGTGTGCAATCAAATGTGTCTTTGTTGGATATGCTACTCACCAAAAAGGGTATCGGTGCTATGATCCTGTGAAACGCCGCGTTCTTGTCACTATGGACTGTGAATTCTTGGAAACAGAGTATTATTATCTGACCCAGCAAAGGGTTCAGGGGGAGAATCAGATGGACGAATCCCTTCATTGGCTCAGCAACTCTGAGTCATCTGATCCACCATCCGTTTTGGGTCTCGAACAAGACAAAGTCCAGCTCAGTACCACCACCGATGAACCTCCTCCGCATGATGTCCCGTCTGAGGTAACAATTTCTTAATCTCCTCATTCCTTTTCTGATAATATTGAAGATGCTACAGATATGGTTAATCCTTCTTCTGATGATGCTCTAAGCCCTAGGTATGCTTTGCCACCGCGATCTAATAGGGGTGTGCCACCTAACAGATATTCACCTGATCGGGTGTCTCGGAACTCAAGATATCCGGTGGGAAATATGGTCAGAGGAAACATGTCAGAAAAGGCCAAAGCCTTTGTGGGGAATCTCTACAATGAAGTTATCCCGAGAACAGTTGATGAGGTAATGGAGAAATCAGAATGGTATGAAGCTATGGAAGCTGAAATGAATGCGTTGAATAAGAATGGGACATGGGAGAAGTGTAAACTTCCTCAAGTAAAGAAACCAGTTGGGTGTAAGTGGGTGTTCACCATTAAACACAAAGCAGATGGTATAGTGGAAAGGTACAAGGCCAGGCTAGTGGCTAAAGGGTACACTCAGACATACGGGATCGACTACTCAGAAACGTTCTCTCCAGTAGCTAAAATAGATACAGTTCGGGTTCTACTATCTGTAGCAGCCAATAAAGACTGGCCTCTGCATCAGTTCGATGTAAAGAATGTCTTCCTACATGGTGACCTGACAGAAGAAGTGTACATGGAAGCCCCTCCGGGGTTCACTAAAGGCTTTAAGGAAAATGAAGTGTGTAGGCTCCGGAAAGCCCTCTATGGACTCAAACAGTCCCCAAGGGCCTGGTTTGGGAGGTTCACAGTTGCGATGCAGCGATATGGGTACAGACAAAGCAATTCAGATCATACCCTATTTCTCAAAGCCAGAGGGGAGTTGATCACGTGCCTAATCATTTATGTTGATGACATGATTATTACAGGTAATGATGAGGAGGAAATCAAGAAACTCCGGGAGAATCTCTTCAGAGAATTCGAAATGAAAGATTTGGGAGGATTAAAGTACTTCCTTGGGATAGAAGTTCTGCGGTCCAAACAAGGAATCTTTATCTCGCAAAGGAAGTATGTGTTGGACCTGCTCACCGAAATCGGGATGCTGGATTGTAAACCGGTAGATACCCCAATCCAAGTGAACCATCAGCTTAAAGGAAATGAAAGTGAGGACCTCGCAGACAAACGGAAATACCAAAGGCTAGTTGGAAAGCTAATTTACTTGTCCCATACTTGGCCTGACATCGCCTATGCTGTGGGGGTGGTTAGTCAGTTTATGCACCAACCCCAAAAGAGCCACATGGAAGCAGTGGTAAGAATCATAAGGTATCTCAAAGGGACAGTGGGGACTGGAATAATGTTTGGTCGATATGGTCACTTGGATGTTGAGGCATACACAGATGCGGATTGGGCAGGAAACCCAAATGATAGGATATCAACCTCAGGCTTCTTTACCTTGGTTGGAGGAAATGTGGTTACTTGGAGAAGTAAGAAGCAGAAAGTGGTTGCCCTGTCTAGCGCAGAAGCGGAATTCAGAGGGATAGCTAAAGCTGTAACAGAAATCATATGGCTAAAGAAATTGATGACAGAAATCGGCATGGAGGCCCCGGATGCTTGAGATGTGATATCAAAGCAGCGATCAGTATCTCAGAGAATCCCGTACAGCATGATAGGACGAAACACGTGGAAGTTGACAGACATTTCATAAAGGAAAAGTTGGAAGATGGCACTGTGGAACTTCCGTTTGTGAGGTCAGAAGATCAACTTGCAGACATTCTAACTAAGGCGGTCCCCGGGAAGACATTCCAAGCAATATTAAGCAAGTTAAGAATTGGCGACACCATTACTTAACTTAAGGGGGAGTGTTGGAATATTGGCACAAATTAGGGAAGATAGGGATTACCTTTTATAACTGATTTTCTATATCCCTGATTTGTAGGATTCTTTGGCTATTTATCTTGTATAATCCTATAGTCTGCAGTAATTCAATTGAATGAAATACAATCTTTTCTTCTCTTTCATACATCAAACACTTTGCTCCATCATTGCTTCCCCTAACCGAAACTCCCCTATTCATTGTTTTTTTATTCTTACCCCAAGATTTTGTGTGAAACTTGAAACCATTAACGAAGTATACAGGCCATGTCTTAACTTCATTATTAGGACCACATGCCAATTCACGTATAAATTGACTTGTAATTCCATTTATAGGATTTTGAACCTGTCTAAAGAAATTTATTAGATGCATAAGGATATTAATACAATTACAAACATTATAATTTATAAATAATTAATACTTACATAACTCTCAAACCATGCAACAAATTCGCGACTAATCCTTTCATAAACTTCTGCTTCAGCAATATTGAACAACATTTTTATGCAATAAAGATGCTGCATTTCAATCAAATATATATTAGATTGTTAGGCTACATAACTCAATTTTGTACTAAAAAACATTTTTATTACACTCACTTACTCAATAAAGGGTTGCACCTCTTCACAATTAAGCAACACATGTAGTGTTGTAGCCCGACGCTCTTTACCATCTAGATATCGAGTCTTACAAGCACTAGAAGCACGACCTGGTTGATTAAATATAGATAATGGTGGAGCAAACTCATCGACGCCACCATCATCGTTCCTGCACACTCTTGTCCTATGAGAATGCACATGGCCTTGAAAATAATATGAACAAAAATGAGAAGTCTCCCGACGTAAATACGCCTTACATATTGATCCTTCAACCCGTGTCTTTTGCATCACGTTTTTTTTAACTTTCCAAGATACCTATTGATTCAATATATCAAATATTTATTTCATAAACATTAAGATATTTAGTATAGCATAAATAAATTATAAATAAATATATCTACCTTTCGAATGGATACATCCATCTGAATTGTACCAGACCTCCATTTCGAGCCTCTTCTATTAAGTGAATAGACAAGTGTTCCATTACATCAAGAAATCATGGGGGAAAAATTCGTTCCAATTTGCATAGGATAATGGTAATATTTTTCTCCATTACATCCAAATCAACGAGCTTTAGAGTAGTGGAACACAAGTCTCAGAAATATTTACTCAATTCAGCCAATGGTTTCCATATTTCATCTGGTAACTCTCTAAAGGCAATTGGCAACAATTTTTCCATGAAAATGTGACAATCATGACTCTTCATTCCAATAAAATTTCCTTGTTCAATGTCAACACGTCTGGCTAAATTAGATGAATAACCATCAGGCATTCGAAGTTCTTTGACCCACTCGCATATCGTTCATCTCTGCTCACGTGTTAATGTGTACTTAGCTTTTGGTTTCGCCCACTGTCCATTTTCCTTAAACTTTAATTCAAGCTCCGGACGCCGACATTACTCTGCCAAATCCATTCGAGCCTTCACAGTGTCTTTTGTTTTGTCTTGAATGTCTAATACTGTGTTAAAATATTATCAAAGACATTTTTCTCTATATGCATCACGTCTAAATTATGCCGAATTAAATTATCTTTCCAATAAGGCAACTCCCAAAATATGCTTTCTTTCTTCCAATTGTGTGTAACACCATAGTCATTAAGCTTGCTAGCTGAACCCTCTTCCGTAATTTTGGGCAAGTCACGTACACTTTCCCAGACATCAGCATCGGTTAATTTTGGTGGAGGATCACCATGTTCTTTATGACCTTTTTTGAAGTGTCGCGTGTTTCGTCTATAGGGATGATGTCTTTCCAAAAAATTTCTATAGCAATCAAACCAACAATTTTTTCTTCCATTTTTCAAAGTAAATGCCTTGTTATGATTTATGCAATAAGGGCATGCCAATTTACCCACTGTCATCCATCCAGATACCATTCCATAGGCTGGAAAGTCATTAATTGTCCACATTAAAGTAGCCTTCAGTTGAAAGTTCTGTTTTGTGGAAACATCATAAGTAGGAACACCGGTATCCCACAACAACTTCAGTTCATCAATCAAAGGCTACAAGTAAACATCAATGTTTGTCTTTGGATTTTTTGGACTTGGAATAATACATGTCAAAAACATGTATGGCATAGTCATGCACATCTCAGGAGGTAAATTATATGGAGTCACAATAACTGGCCAACAAGAATATAGAGTTGCTGACTGATTAAAAG
Source organism: Lantana camara (assembly GCA_037501455.1). Taxonomy (NCBI): domain Eukaryota; kingdom Viridiplantae; phylum Streptophyta; class Magnoliopsida; order Lamiales; family Verbenaceae; genus Lantana; species Lantana camara. The sequence continues at coordinate 20,777,292 of CM074862.1, forward strand.
GAGTAAACCCTTCGGTGCATAACCCAAGCCTCACATTTCGAGGATCATTCGCAAATTCTATAATCGATCAAAATTTTTCCAAGCATTTCCATCTGAGGGATAAGACATGATACCTTCTGCTCTAGACTTCTTTGCGTGCCATCTCATGTGTGGTGCTGAACTCATTGATCCATACAACCTTTTCAATCTGGGAATCATGGGTAAATAATGCATTCTTCTCACTGGAATCGGTTTTTTTCGGATAGGAAATTTATATCTTGGACTCCCACAAAACTTGCATTGTGTTTGATCTACATCATCTTTCTAGTATAGCATATATCCATTTACCCAAAGTCAATTTTCGTTGATTTCAAACCAAGCGTTGCCATTATCTTTTTAGCCTCATAAAAGTTTTTGGGAATAGAGTGTTTTGATGGACATAATTCAGACATCAATTGTACGATCTCATCCATGGCATCTTGTGGAACATTCCAATCACTTTTGATGCTTATCAACCTCGCCGCAATAGACAATGGAGAGTGATTTTGGCATCCTGGCCACAACGGTTGGTTGTATTTATCCAAGATATCAAAAAAAGTTCTAGCTTCTTCATTAGGTTCCTCTTCGTTATTCTGTTGAGAAAAAACATCTTCATGCTCATACCCAGAAAATGTTACTCCATGTTCTTCCCTAGCTGCATCATGCACCATCTCTTCACATGCATTCAATGGATTCCCTTGACTGGTGTTAGCTCCACCATAGTCAATAATTGGTTCATTAGGATTTACAACTTCGACCTCACCATGATAGGTCCAACACAAGTAGTTCCTTTTGAAACCCTTTCTAAGTAAATGATATTTAAAATCATCGGGTGGAAGCGAATAAATTAATTTGCAATTTTTGCAAGGGCATATAATTTTTCCATCCCTCTTATATTCGGGTAAACTCTTGGCATGATTTATAACTCATCAACACCTTTTCTAAATTCTGGTCTATAACCCCGACTACCGGGATACGTCATGTTGTAAATCAAAGATCTATCTAGAGGATCCATCTATAAAAATATTTTAATAATGGATCAATTATTGTAACATTCTAAATTAAAAATAAAATAAAATTATAAGCAGGAACTCTAAAACCTTTAATTATTTTCTTTTCTCTGATAAATAATATATATATATATTATAAAAACACAAATTTAGAATAACAATGACAAATGCTCAAATGCACCTAAAAAATAAAAATTACGATACTATATTCTATTAGTTTGAGGTGTTGTAATTCTTTCATTATTCACTTAAATAGTTCATGAAAAATTATTTTTCAATATGTGATCTATAATATCTATTAGTCGACCATGAGAGAACAAATTAATACATAATTTTAGTATCAAAATTTTCTTTATCTGTATAGATAGTTTCAGGACATATGTATTTTTGACATAATTTGAATATATTTTTAGTCTATCTAGCTTAGACATATGCAAAAAAACGATTTACATCACACTTTATTTTGGACGGGGTGCCCACTTACTAGTATTTTAAAAATTTCTCATCGGAACTTCTTTATTAGGTTGTTTCTCTTAATTATTTATTATAGTTTAGTTAAAAATAACAATTAAAGTATAAATTAGAGAATATAGAAAAAATAAAAAAAATTGGAGTGAGATGTGAAAGAAGAAAAAAAAAAAGAGTAAATTGATAAATTAAAAGTAACACGATGTATAATTGGTTGAAAAAATAAAAAAAAACGAAAGGAAATGGAGATTCCAAGACACTAAAACGGTTTCTAGACTCCTTAATATAATAGTATAAATATTAATGGTTTTTAGTTTTAATGACTGTGTGAACTTCCTAGAAGCACTAAAAGAATTTTAGATTATATGAATTAATAATATAAGATGAGAAATCTTTTGTCCATACATATATAATATCAACAGAAAATCTAAATTCAAATTCAGAAGATTTAATCTCATCACATATTTTGGATTGTCTCTTTCTGCAAGCATTTTATTTGTTAAATATCGTAGTTTAGTATGACAATTAAATATATATATTTCTGAAAGCTCTGTAAACTTATGCCATTTTTATTTTAAAAAACAAATGAACTTAGGCCACTAAACAATTATTCTGTTATTATATTTTATATTTAAATAATTCATGTTTGTTCGATATCTTTAAAATTAGTTATAAAAAATAAATATATTGAAGGAAACACATACCTTAAGATAAGAAGATGATCAGCTGCTGAGAATACCAGAGACACCAATAGTCGAGCAAGTCAATCCTCAATCCTATTCCAATAAATCATATGTATTCACAATCTTTGAAATTGGTCCAAGAAAATCCAAAAACAGGAAAAAAAAAAAGAAAATCTAAAATATACTGATGATGCAGAAACTTAGAGTGTGCTAAAACACCAACACTTTAAGATTTGTTTGAGGATGGGAAGACCATCACAGGCTTTTGAGCCCCAGGAACTGGGTTTTCCAAAGAGCGTGGGTTCTTCCAGCTAGGATAACACCAGGGATAGAAGTGCAGTGGGAATGCAAAAATGGTTAAGTATGCAGAGCTTGAGAGGAGAAAAAATGGAGGAAAGAGTGCCCAGGTCAGTGCAGGTCCGTTTGGAGAAGATGACTTGGGGAATAAGTGTGTGCATTCCCATATTTATATGTTAGGGGTCAAGGTATTTTGGGAAAATCGACTAAGTGGCCCCAAATCCTTTGCTGCCCTAGACACGTGGCGTCATATGATGGTGTGAAAGTGATGGCTCTGAAAAGCCTGTGGGATAACAGTACGAGGTGCACACTACCACTGTGTCAGAGGTGGTTGGCGAGCAGCGAGCGTGTAGGTATCTACCTATGCCTCCTGTACCTCTGAAATGCCTTTGGGAGGGACATCTCACACTGCTAGGACTGACCCTCGAGGTGGATAGTACCCTTAAGTATTAACCCGAGCGTTGGTGACGCTCGAGAGGGCTCCCCGGCGGAAGGTCATGACTGCTGAGGGTCCGAGTGTTAGAGCGTCGAGGAAACCGAGCGCGATTGCCGAGGAGATCCTTGGCGTAGAAGAGAGAATCCGGATACGGAGCATCCCTTGAGACCGTAACGCGAGCGTTCAAGGGGATTGTCGGAGGGATCCCACACTCGTGGCTTGGGCCGAGGCGCGCAAGTGTAGGTTGGATGGGTGATGAGGGAATGGGCTGGGTCGGATCCACGAGCCCATTACCTCGAGTGTTAAATCACTAGGTCCTTCAGATCCTGACACATGTGCGGTGTTTATCCAAGCGTAATTTGGTCTCATCATTTGCCACCCAAATTCTGTAGCTACGCTTGAGCGTACTGTAAAATTTTGAAAACTGAGCCCCTTGCTTTGAATATCCGAGGGTCAAGCTTTTGGAGGGAGATGACTGTTCGCCTTCTGTAACGGACATCTTCTAACATGGTAATAAATGAAGTCCCATCCGCATTTAATGCTGAGAGACGACATGGGCATGTGTGCTACGGAGTGGGCGCGTGCTTGTGGGGAGACGTGCGGCGGTAACTAAAGGTGGGGTGTTTTCCAAGCGGGAAATGATTGCGTTTTGAATCCCGAAACCCTAATTGATGCTAGCTTTCCCCTTATAAATAGAGATTTGCAAACCTCTCTTCATTCTTTACGCATTCAAATATCCCTAGGGAGAATCCACAGCAGAATCCTTGCCATTTTCGCGATTTCTAGCGACTTCTCCAGAAAACTTAGGTAAATCCTTGTAACTTTGATACTAACCCTAGATTTAGGTCGGTTTGAGCATAGTTCTTTGTGGGAGGAAGCTTGTTACGTCATCAGATCCAGACTATAATCTTTTTTCACCCTTTGAATTTCTCTTGAAAGCTTCACCTTCAAGGACACAGAGCAGCAATGGCGAAAAAAGTTGTAGAAGAGATGGTGAGAGAGATAGATGAGATGTCAGTAGGGAGCTCTTCTCTCTACAACGAAATTCCCATGGTTGTTCCAATAGCGAGGGGTCCTGAAGAGACCAGGGACGAGGACTTGACCGCTGCAGTTCAGAGGATGAATGAACGTGATCCCCAAGGGGTAAATCAGATTTTCGAAGAGATAAATCTTGTGATGGAAATGCAGAGGCAGGGGGAGAGAGTACTCCCCGTGCTGAACAGTGCTGTAAGGCCCCAGGATCACCAAGTTACAGTGGCAATCGCGGCTCCAGAGGGCGGTGTAGGGCCTTCTGATCGTCGTGCGGATGGTGAGCCTCCCCGGAAGCGCCAAAAGAAGGGGAAGGAGCCTACAACGCGAGTGAGGCAGGATAATCCTTACCAAACAGATATATCATTGGACGATATAAAGAGCACACTGACGCTTGAGGATCTGGAAGATTTGAAGGCCAAGGCGTACTGGGATGAGGCAGTGTTCCCAATTCGCCTTCTTGTGGAGGGAGAGAGGGCCAACCGTCCGCCACCGGGGATGATGACCATCTACCAAGACTCTGTCCTGGCTGGAGGCTTGAGATTCCCAATTCCAACCGTCTTTGCTGACATCTGCAATTATCTCGTTCTTAGCCCTTCCCAGATTCTTCCAAACGGCATAGCATTAATAAACACATTTATGATCCTGATGAAGGTCACAGGCCACGAACCCTCAATAGACAATTTCAACAGTTTAATTCAAGTGGCCTACTCGACATGTTCGTCTCCGACAGATGGGTTTTATTATGCAAAATGATTGACTCACCCTCGACTTCGTACGACAAGAACTGGAAGGAAAAATACTTCTTTGTAGGGGCGCCCGGGGGGATTTTGGGAGCTCACCGATCGTGGATAATACACGGAGAGGGACCTTTGGTTAGGAACAGATCCGGGGATAAGCTTTTCGAGCATTGGGCGAAAAGCTTGGCCCTGGAAATGAAAAATGAGAAGAAATGGATAAAGGCTAAGGACCTGATGAGGACCGAGGGGATACTATTCCGTTATGGGCTCTCGAATCCCCCAGACATGATAACCAACCCCCCAACTCAAATCATAGACCGCGACGGTTAGATTCTAGGAGCTAACTTTTCTAACACTTAGAGTAGCATCACTAACTTATCTAGACTGTTGTATCTTTATGACAAATATTCCAATAATATTCCTCTGACGCTCTCTTTTCTTCGGTTTGTAGACGTAGAAATACTCATGGCTAGATCAACCGCTGAGGGTATCCTGGCGATGATGCGCGCTCAAAGAGCGCTCAAAGAGCGGGTGCCAAACAACAGCAGCAGTAACCACCACAGAATCGACAGGCTCCCAATGCTCCTCGAGTGTCCAGCGAGGGTCCGGGTGAGGAACGAGTGGCCGGGGGGATGGCCAAGGAGCTGGCCCCATGAAGATTTGACCCTCCCCGACGTTCGTGGTGCCACTCCCCCAGTCGCGGCTGTGGGGCCAGAAGAGGCGGGCTCGCATGGATCCCGCAGTAATCGCTCGGGCTCGGTGGTTCAGATCTTTGAAGAAGAGCGGGCCGAGCGTTCGGGGAAGAGAAAGAGGATGCCGGACTCTATCCCTATTATAGGAAAGGGGAAGGAGGTAGTAGTGGGCCACTGTGGTGACACCTCATCCTCTGAGGATGAGAATTTTTGGAAGAACGAGTGTGAGGGCGACGCTCGTTACAAGCGCCCAAGCAGAGACAGCCTTGTGCTTTTGAAGAAGAGCTTATCCACCCGTACCTTCATTACGGGGATTGTCAGTAAGTTACAATTCTCTGGGGACCACGAAAAACTGAATGATCAGGATGTTGTTCGGGTTGCGGACGAAGCCTGCCATGCTCTCATAACAGTAAGTGCTTAAGTCTCCCCAAAGAACTCCTACCCTCGAGTCAACTTCGTAATACCTTCTGTTTTTCACTGGCTTTTTAGGAGGTACTCCCCCGGCTGAAGAATTTACAGGGCGAAGGTCTACTCTGAGTATAAGGCTAAGTATAAAAAGTTACTGCGCATCTCTGATCCCGCTCAACTATAAGAGGACTACAACAATGTCTCTACGGAGCTTACTACGCTCAAGATTGATCATCAACAGGTCAAGAAGGCGCTGAAGGACTAGCAGGATGCCTATTTGGTGCTAGACGAGTGCCACAAAAAGCTGAAGGAGGAGCGCAGTCAGCTGAAGACTGATAATGAGGAGCTCAACAGGCATTTGGCCGAGCATAATGAGCAGTTTGAGGCAACAAGGAAAGAGCTCGCTGATTTGCGGAGGCAAGTTGAGGGCCTGGAGTCGAGGGTTTCCTGGGAAGCGATTATCAAGTTTGTACATTCCAAAGCGTTCGCTTTCGCCGCTAACTTGCACTGCTTGGACAACGCTCACCGGTTCTTCTGGAAGTCTGTTGGCCAACTGATCAAACTGGGCATAGTGCCTGTATCCACCCGTACGGTCGAGCGTTTGAGGATGGATTTGGACGAAAACCTTGAGCCAATGGTTGCCACTGGGGACCCAACTGAAAACTTCCCGAGCTGGAGTACAACGACTTGGTTGTTATGCTCCAAAACGAGTATATGGCGGCCAACCCCATCGATCTTGAGCCCTTAATAATTGAAGATGAAGGCACCACCATTGAAGCTCAAGATGGCACCGGTCCTAGTGACGCTCAAGCCTCCGATGCTGAAGTTCTGGCTCCTGTTCCCTTGTCTACTGCTCCTTCAGAGCCTGAGAGTGAAGCCCACTGAATCCGCCCCTCTGCTCAATTGGAATCTGTAACCACTTTTATCTTTAACGTAATTTATTCCAGTACTTGTAATTTCCTTTCATGTTAATGAAATTGCATTTTCCTGCATGCTATGTTGTTACTCCTTGTGTGTTTAATGTTGATTTCTGCTTGGAATTTTGTGACATTTGAATACATGGGCACGAGGGTGTATCGTATGAGGGTCACCCCGGCCATACCCTACTTAAGGCTTAAACTTGAACTTAGAAATCCATCAAGGGTTTTGCTAAGTGCTTGCCTTTGGTAAAAACTATCTTGAGAATAGTAATAGTGGGTGCAGTAATAACTCAAACTGGAACTTAGAAATCATCGTGAGGATTTGCCAAGTGTTTGTCCTTAATTAATAAATAATCCGAGCGTTGCAAAATAATGAACGTAGATGGGGTTTGGACTTGAACTTAGAAACCAACACATGGATTAGCTAAGTGTTTACCCTTAATGAGCGTACGTGCATTCAAGGCCCTGAGGGCTTTTAACGGATTTACAAGCGCGAACTGGGACCCTCGGTGCCCAGTCGGTGTAATGGGATATGTGTTACCCTTGGTATTGACCCGTTCATTTTCAGAAGGGTTTTTACGATTTTGAGCGTCAAGGAGATTACTCATTAAGCCGTTCGACGCGGAGTACTCTCGATACGGAGTTGGTGCAGATTTGACTGATTGCGTAGTTTATAATAAATTGAACCAGTAAATAAACAACAATGTATGAAAATACTTACTGATGTACTTGTATTTCTGTCATAAGAAGATACAGTGTGCCCCGAGAGGGGGGGTTACAAAATTTGCCTTTAAACAAAGAATCTTCTCAAATTGCAGGCATTCCCTGGCGAGGGAGACGCTCGCCTTGCAAAGTTTCCAACAGGTAGGTGTTGTTCGCTCGTACCTGGATGATTGAAGGGGCCTTCCTAGTTGGGATCTAATTTACCCACATGCTTGGACACTTTAACCTTTTTGAGGACCAGATCCCCCACTTAGAAGGTCCTTTCTTTGACGCGTTTGTTGTAATGATGGGCCACTGATGCTTTGTACTTGTGGATTCGTACCCAAACAGTGTTTCTCTTTTCATCCAGCAGGTCTAATTCGAGCACCCGACTACTCTCGTTAGCGGTAGGCTCGAAGTAAGCGACGCGCGCGGACTCTTGGGCAATCTCTGCAGGTATCATGGCCTCGGAGCCATAAATGAGGGAGTAACTTGTCTCGCCCGTTGCCGCTCGTGGGGTTGTGTTGTACGCCCAGAGGGCCCCTTGGAGCTCTTCAGCCCACTAACCCTTCTTATTCTCGAGCATCGTCTTAAGATGCTGGAGTATGGTTTGGTTTGTAACTTCAGCTTGACCGTTGGCCTGAGGGTGGCCCTCGGAAGTGAAGTGTTGCTCAATGCCTACTTCATAACACCATTCCCGAGTGTCAGCAGTGATGAACTGAGATCCATTGCCTGATATCAGTACCCTCGGGATACCCTATCTGCAGATGGTATTTTTCCAGATGAAGTCTCTCACTACTTTGAATGTTATCTTCGCGACCGCTTCAGCTTCGGCCTATTTGGTGAAGTAATCCACCGCGAGGATCACAAATTTCTTCTGTCCGACCGCCACAGGGAGGGGCCCCACTATGTCGATGCCCCATTGGTCGAAGGGCCACGAAACGTCAATGGGGATCATTTGGGCTGCGTGCAGTTGAGGAACGTTGGAATGGAATTGGCACTTAGGGCATTTCTTGGAGAAATCGATGGCATCGTGTAACACTGAGGGCTAATAGAACCCACTCCTTAGCACCTTTTTTGCCAGAATCCATCCGCTAGAGTGATTCCCGCAGCTTCCGCTATGTACATGCTCCAATACGTCCTTAGCTTGCGAGGGTCGCAGGCACCTTAATGGTGGGCCTTGGAACGACCTCTTGAAGAGTCTGCCCTCGCTATCCAATGAAAAGCGGGGTGCTTTACATCTGACCTTCCGTGCTTCTACTTTATCGCTCGGGCAGGTTCCGTCCTTCAGGAATCTAATGACGTCATCAAGCCAACAAGGCTCGGACGGATCAATCATGTTCACCTGGCCCGAGGGTTTCCCCTCATTTATCAACGGTTCCTCTGTTCCGAGGAACGTGACATGTCGTTTGCAGGATCCTTCCAGAGCCGATGCAAACTTAGAGAGGGCATCAGCATGCTCGTTTTCCACTCGCAGTACCTGCAGCAAATGAAACTCCTTGAGTTTAGCGATCGCCCTCCTTAGCCTTGGCCAGATATTGCACCATGGTGGTTTCTCGAGCCTCATAAGTGTCGTCCACTTGACTAGTAATTAACTGAGAGTCAACGTAAGCAATGACCCGAGAGGCTCCATTCTGAAGGGCAATTCTGAGTCCTTGGATGAGGGCTTCATATTCAGCCTCATTGTTGGTGACTTGGAAGGCCAGTTTGATCGTGTAGTTAATTTCAATCCCTCGAGGGTCCCTGAGGGTCACCCGGCTCCCCCCTTGTGAGGTTGAGGAACTATCCGTGTGCAGAAGCCATAACCCCTATTCTTCCGAGGACACTTGGTCCAAGCCGAAACGCTCGACAAGAAAGTCAGCTACCGCCTGAGCATGTATGGCTGTTTTGGGCTCGAAGCTGATGTCAAATTGGCTGAGTTCTATGGACCATTTGATTAGCCTGCCCGAGACTTCCGATTTCGAGAGTACTTGCTTGAGCGGCTGATCCGTAAGCACAGTGATGGAGTGAGCTTGAAAATAAGGCCTCAATCTCCTGGAAGCATTGACGAGGGCAAAAGCGAATTTCTCTATCTCCATATATCTCTTTTCCGCTCCCTGCAAGGTTTTGCTCAAGTAATACACTGGCAAGTGTTTGCGCTCGCGGACTGCGACGAGGACTGAGCTTGTAGCTTCTGACGAAACGAAAAGGTAGATGAACAAGCTTTCTCCGGGGACCGGCTTTGTTAGTAAGGGCGCGCATGAGAGGTAGTGCTTCATGTCTTGTAAGGCCCTCTCACATTCGTCAGTCCAAGCAAAGTTTCGAGTGTTACGCAGAATTTTGAAGAAAGGCAAGTTCCTGTCCGCCGAGCGGGAAATGAACCTATTTAAGGAGATGATGTTGCCCACCAATACTTGGACCTCCCTGACATTCCGAGGAGAGGGAATGTCAATGATCGCTCTGATTTTTTCCGGGTTAGCCTCAATGCCTCTTTGGCTGACTACGTATCCCAAGAATTTTCCCCCTCGGACTCCAAACGTGCACTTCGAGGGGTTTAGCTTCATACCGTAGTGGCGTAGGATATCAAAGGCTCGCTTGAGATCCTCTAAGTGGGAGTGCTGGTGCTCGCTTTTGACGATCATGTTATCTACGTAAACCTCCATAGATTCTCCAATTTCACGCTCGAACATCCTGTTGATGAGGCGCTGATAAGCGGCCCCTCCGTTTTTAAGCCTGAACGGCATGACCAGAAAACAATAGACTCCAACATGGGCCACAAAGGAGGTCTTGGGACGATCCTCGGGGGCCATGAAGATCTGGTAATAGCCCTGGAAGGCGTCCATCGTACTCATAAGTTCACATCGAGCCGTCGAATCCACTAGTTGATCGATCCTCGACAGAGAGTAGGGATCTTTGGGGCATGCCTTGTTGAGATCTGTGAAATCGTTGCACATGCGCCATTTATTGGCACTCTTGGGTACGAGGACCACGTTGTAGAGCCATTCAGGATATAAGATTTCCTCTATGTATTGAGCCTCGAGGAGTTTGTTGACCTCCTCTTCAATGACCTGCCTCCTGAACCCATGAACATCCCTTTTCTTTTGCTTGATAGGTTTGAAGGCCGGATCTACGTTGAGCCTATGAACAATGACGCTCGGATCTATGCCAGTTAGATAAGAGGCTTTCCAGGAAAAGACATCCACATTCTCTCCTAAAAACTCGATCATCATAATTTGTGAGGGACCGTCGAGATTGGAGCTTATTTGTGTGGTGTTTTCTGGATTTCCTGACTCCAATTCAATGGTTAGGAATTTCTCAGTGGGTCAATGTGAACTTCAGGTCGAGGAGCTTCGAGCGCCCGCTTCTTTCCTGTGAGCCTATCATTGGTTTCTTCCGAGGGCTCATGACCTTCGCCTTCCGAGGAGGATCCCTCAAATGGTCCAAGAGGACCAGCTCCGATGTCTTTGGACCCGTCCGCCGCCCTCTTTTTATTTTTTTTACTATAGAGTCTGGCCCTCTTACGCTCGGGGCCGTCTTCATCTAACTTGGGAAAATCCACAGATTTCTTAGTGGACCCCGTTTGGACTGCTTGCTTTGGCTTGTGACTTCTCAAGGACAGGATATAACACTCCCGGGCCTCCTTAACATTGCACAGCACCTCTCCTGTTCCCTCGGGAGTGGGGAACTTGACTTTCTGATGGTACGTTGAAATAACAACCTTGAAATCTACGAGAGCTGGGCGGCCAATGATGATGTTATATGGGAGATCTACCTCGACCACTGCATAAAGAACGCTCAAAGTCTTTCGCTGTGGGGCACGACCAAAAGAGGTGGCCAAGCGAATCTGCCCGCGAGGGATAATCTCGGAACCCCCAAAGCCAACAAGGGCTGCTCTGAGGGGTTCAAGGGGAATGTTTGTGATATTCATTTTTTGAAACGTGGAGTAGGGGAGAACGTTCACTGAGCTTCCACTATCAATCAAAACCCTTTTTACAACATGGTTATGAACGTCTAAACTAACCACCATGGGGTAGTCAGAGGTTTCACCGACCCCATAAGGTGTTACAATATGCTCTAAATCCTTTTCAGTAAACCCTACAACGTCATCCTCCTTCGAGCGTGAGGATCCTTCCAATGAGTACACCTGTTTGGGTCTTGAAGATCTTTGATCATAACTGCGGACATAGCGATGGTGGGAAGCTTTGGAATCACCCCCCGAGGGTCCGCCAACTATCATATGAATGACAGCAAAGGGTTGGTTCTCTTCCTCAGTAGCCTTTTGTTTTCTGCGGTCGTTCGTCTTAGTATGACGGTGTCGGGGACTCCTTGAACGCGAGCGACTTCTTCCTCTTGCCTTGGACGGGCCATCAAATCCAGATCTTGACAGGTTTCTTCCTCTTCCAATGATGTTTTGATGGCCCGTGCAGGAGGGAAAATAATGGCTCGTCTTAGTATGACGGTGTCGGGGACTCCATAAAAACATCATCAACGAGGGGCGAACCGCCTGTTAAAGGTCTATGGTTCCCATCCTCATGGTCATGCTCCTCGTAGTCTTTCTCCCTCCAGCGGCGAGGGACCTGGTTGCGTGGGTTACGAGCATCTCTGGCCCTGAACCTCTCGTCCCCCTAATGGGGGTTTGAGACCGCGCTCGAGAGAGCTGTTCTACCATGTTCTGGAGCCCGTTCAGCTGGTTTTGCATGGCAGCCAGTTGAGGGTCGCCTCCATCCCTCCGGTTAGTCCTTCTAGTGGCCCTGGATTGGACCTTTTCTTCAGCATCTGCCCTCGCGGGGGGCGGGAGGGGGGGTTCTTTCCTTCTCCACTGGACGTGGTTCCTGATCTACCCTCGAGGGGGCATCTTTTTCCTGCGCGGACGGTGGGGGTGGCGGCTGAGCCCGTAGCACATTTTGGACAGCGACCAATGGATGAACTTGTAGCCCTCCCAATGGGGGAGCCATCTGAGCGCTCGCCCTAGAGGGAAAATAAACGGAAGTAAAATGATTCCAAGCATTTTGTATGGCTTGAACCTCGCATTGAGCGTATAACGCTTGAAGCTGCTGCGATGTCATTTGGGGCATTTCCACCCCTTGAATCTCTCTAGGCAGGGAGATTAAGAGCTGCAAAGTACCCATCTGGTAAGGCTATACCATGGCCACCATCCCCAGCATCACCCTCGGCTGCATGTAAGCGTACCCTGGCGGCGGCATAGCCATGGAGTAGGCAACGGGGTTGGTAACAATGGTAGTGGGTATGAGCGTGGTGGGTGGAAGAGCAGAACCAGACCCTCCTGCTCCGTTCTCTCCTTCAGGGTGAGATTTCGGCACAGTTCCTTTCCCTCTTCCTCCACTTGCGACTGGAGGTGTATTCCCTCCAGTGGGAATACTGCCAGTTTGTACAGCGGCGGCGGCGGCTCCGCCCTCTGGATTCTCTTCATTCACAGAGGGAAGAGTGCCCCGGTTATCAACCAGACCCGATCTTGTAGCTGTCACCATGATTGGAGCAACTGGTGTTACTTCTCACTAGCTCAAAGAGGAAGAAATTGGTAAAGATGAAGAAGATGATGATGTTTCCCACAGGCGGCGCCAAAAATGATGGTGCAGAAACTTAGAGTGTGCTAAAACACCAACACTTTAAGATTTGTTTGAGGATGGGAAGACCAACACAGGCGTTTGAGCCTCAGGAATTGGGTTTTCCAAAGATCGTGGGTTCTTCCAGCTAGGATAACACCAGGGATGGAAGTGCAGTGGGCATGCAAAAATGGTGAAGTATGCAGAGCTTGAGAGGAGAAAAAATGGAGGAAAGAGTGCCCAGTTCAGTGCAGGTCCGTTTGGAGAAGATGACTTGGGGAATAAGTTTGTGCATTCCCATATTTATATGTTAGGGGTCAGGGTGTTTTGGGAAAACCGACTAAGTGGTCCCAAATCCTTTGCTGCCCTAGACACGTGGCGTCCTATGATGGTGTGAAAGTGATGGCTCTGAAAAGCCTATGGGATGACAGTACGAGGTGCGCACTACCACTGTGTCAGAGGTGGTTGGCGAGCGGCGAGTGGCGAGGTATCTACCTATGCCTCCTGTACCTCTGAAATGCCTTTGGGAGGGACACCTCACACTGCTGGGACTGACCCTCGAGGTCGATAGTACCCTTAAGTATTAACCCGAGCGTTGGTGATGCTCGAGGGGGCTCCCCGACGGAAGGTCGTGAGAGCTGAGGGTCCGAGTGTTAGAGTGGCAAGGAAACCAAGTGTGATTACCGAGGGGATCCTTGGCGTAGAAGAGGGAATCTGGATACGGAGCATCCCTTGAGACCGTAACACGAGCGTTCAAGGGGATTATCGGAGGGATCCCACACTCGTGACTTGGGCCGAGGTGCGCAAGTGTACGTTGGATGGGTGATGAGGGAATGAGCTGGGTTGGATCCACGAGCCCATTACCGCGAGCGTTAAATCACAGGGTCCTTCAGATTCTGACACGTGTGCGGTGTTGATCTGAGCGTAATTTGGCCTCATCACATACCTCAGATAAGTGAAAACTCCAAGGACACAACAATTAAAATCGTGATAATCTACAATATAATTGAGTTGTCCTTAATTTGAACAATGAGAGCTTGCCTAATAAAATAATTTGACCGTTGATTACTAATTTTACCTAAAAAGAATATAAGAAATAACTTCAGACGATCGAACGAAATACCGAGAGAGAAGTAGAGAGTTTAAAATAATTAGAAAATAAAATACCGAGAGAGAAGAAAAGTGTAGCACCCGGAACGCTAGGTAGCCACATCCCCCGCACTATAGATCGATCCACATATAGAACAACTACCCATACATGAAACAAGCCTATAGCGAACGGGAGACAATAAAAAAAACGACCCTCTAGCTGGGCGGGACTAACCCTCAATTAAATACCAACATGCATAAAGATAAAACACAAGCATGATAATTTATATTCACTTCATTACCATTAATCAAGTCCATGTCCATCACTTTAATTCATATACAATATCAATTATCCATAAACCATTTATAATATACATAAGTACCAACACCGTTCATAAGTAATCAAAATGAATCAATGAATTACATGAGCTATAATGGACCTAAAAGGAAAGACTCAAATCCCGCCTAGCACGCACCCTGCAAGACTTGAAAAGTGAGGTGTCAGTCTATGAAACACTGAGTGAGGGGTTTATAAATATAAGCGCATTTACCATGCAAGCTATAATCTCGGGTAAGATTTTATAAAAGAAACAATATAAGTTCAAATATTAAAGTAATTCTCGCCCGAGATTACAACTATCCAACTTACAATTTTAATCAATTCAATTCAATCAATCAGTGGCCCGGCGAGTGAGGGAAAATCTCCAACCTTTGTCCGACTGTGTACAATAATTCAATTGTTCAATGATTAGGTGATCACGCAATCAATTACAGTGCACAATTAGCAATTTCAATAACTCCTTCTTCCTCCGGGTGATGGTGGGTTTGCAAGGCCCCACCATCCAATCTCATTGGGCATAAGGTTCATGAGTCCCTATGCCCGGAACTCCTTCCTCCACTAATCTCCTAGTGGATTCAGGGGTCATCCCAACAAAGTGAGGGGAGTGCAAAGTTACCCGTCAGCCCATGCTTTCCCGGTTGGCTCATACACTAACCCTCGGGCCCACAGTGAACAATATAATATACTCGTCACAATACAGTCAATCAATCAATCAATCGGTACAATTACGTAATTCAATCAATCGGTACAATTCGGTAATTCAATTGAAAATCAATAAGGTTTTGGAAAATTATAGATATATTGATACATTTTGGCCGAAAGATCACATAGGGTTGTAAGGGTTCTATATATCTAGAAATTAAACCTCACCTGACGAGCGACGGAATAAGACAAGGATACAAGAAGGTGCCCAAACGCTCAATGATCTCCGCCCTGGAGAAAAACTAGACAAGAAAGGAAATAATGGGAACTCGTGAGACAAGACTTAATACGAGACCAAGTATGACGCATGGCCATGCTCATGTAAATAAATAAACTATCCATCAAGTTACACTTAACATGTATGGAAACCAATTAACACCTAAAAGGTGAAATTCATATCAAGGAATCATGTATTCATATCATTCAATTATTTCAAGTTCAATTCATATAGGGCATGGAGTCACACAATCTTGTTTGAGCAATTAAGTACAAAGAAGCATCACATAGGCCATAATTATAAATTAACCAAAAATAATTATCATATAATTCACATATGGGAGCCAAGAGGGTGAAAGTAAAGCAAGAAGAGAGGTTTTGATGAAGTTAGGCAAAACCCGACAATATTCGGAAACGTACATGCTGTAGAAAAATTGGAATATCTTGAGTTCTAGAAGTTAGAATTGAGTTTTGCTTGTTGGATATGAAACTAGACACAAGTACCTTTCCGATTATATATGGCTCGTTTTTTGGTTCAAAGCTAGGTGAAAACGGCATAGGCCCGAAGTTGGATGAAACCCGTTTTCTGATAAAGTGGCGACACCAAAAATAATTGATCATATCTCACAAATTCGAAAAGATATTGATGTGATTCCAATTGGAGAATATTCTAGACTTCAAGAGGTTTCCTTAGGTTTAAAAATCAGGTCAATCAGAGTTCGGACGAGGGTGTGACAGCCGTGACAAAATTGTACTAAAAATCAGTTGCGGCCACGAAGGGAAAATGGCCAATTCTCGACCGCGACCAAAAATGGTAACGAAACGGTCGCGGGCGCGACCCCCAATTCCAGCCGCAACGAAAGGCTTTGGGAAAACGGGGCAAGGTTCGAATTTATGGCTCCCAAGCATTCCCACATCAAACTAAAGCTAGAATTCAACTCCAAACTAACCTATAACATGTATATGATCTTATATATCAATTAAGAAACATTTAATCCATGAAAACATGCTTTGATCAACAAAACTCATCCAACAAACCCATAAAATTTCATGTCATCCCACCTTCATATTCATCAAGAATTCATGCAAGTTTCCAAGTCTAAATATCATAATCATGCTTCTAATTCACAATTAAACAAGAAAGCATATCATAATTCTCAAACCCTACTCAAGCCTCATGAATTAACAAAGATACATGCTTGATCTTACCTTGGGTGAAAGAAGAAATTAAGGGGATAGAATAGATGAAGATATGGAGCTTGATTCCTTGAAGAAATTGGGTAAAAATCTTGGCTCCTAGCTTCCTTGAATCAACCGACGTGGACAAAGGGAAGGAAGAGATGATTCTCTTGTTTCTTGAATGAGGAAGGAAGAATGAAATGTATGTATATGTGTATGTATAAGATATATTGATCAAAAGATGGGGAAAAGAAAGGGAAATTGCCACTTGGTCCTCAAGAAATAGAAGCAAAGCAATTGGGTTCTATCTCATGAAATATGATCAGTTAAATCCAATTCACATTAATGCAATTAAGTCCTTAAATTATGGAAAACAATCAATTAAGGCCAAGAATGGTTCATGCAATGAAGTCCTCTAATTTGAATGAATAATCAATTAAGGACACATAGGCAATTAAGTCATATTCGGCAATTATTTCACGTATCAATGAGAAATAAACCATATAATAATTCTCAATTTATGGAAAATGATTAATTAAAGACAATTAATCAAATAAGACATGTTCGGAAATTAATTCACGTATCAAGAAATTACGAATCATACAATAATTCACGAATTAACAATACTTTCACATATTTTCACGTAAACAGGTTGAAATATAATTCATATAATTTTCATGACACATAGGAATTTAATAAACGAAAGAATTGGAATAAATCCTAACTCTCAGAAACTCACACGTGACGTGCGTACCTGAATGTCTGGAAAATTGGGGCGTTACAATTCTCTCCCCCTTAAGAGGATCTAGTCCCCAGATCCACTGTCTTGAGTTCCTGGAATTTAAATAACTCTCTCGTGTTCATCCCACGCGGGTTAGCAACTCCCCGTCAGGAATTAGTTCGGAAGAGATCTTCAATCAACAAGGTTCCTTTAATGTTGTTAAGTCACAACCCTCACTTACTGGAATCTACACACTCGAAAGGAAATCTAATCTACCGCTAAAACAGGTTAGTAAGTAGCAAGTAATAATGAGAGTGCCCCGTCTCTCAAGCAAACAGTGAGAGAACCCCGTCTCTCAAACAAACGACCAGAGAACCCCGTCTCCTGAACGAACCACGAGAGAATCCCCGTCTCTCACACAAACAAAATAAAATCCAAAAGAACAATTAATAAATAGTCACCTAGTTATCACATAGGCACAAGTAGGAAAATATCAATTACGTCAATTGCCATTTATATAAAACAATTAACAACTAACCATGCTTATATATGACCATAATAAAATCCATGATACACGTGATATGCATGTTTATATGTACCATTCACCGACGTGATGACTTTGAAGTTGACAACTTTCAAGTGTTGTTGCCTAGTCTGATCCTTAACTGACCCGGTTCCTAATTAATCTTTCCATTCTTTAGTGTGTGATTAAATAAAAGAATAGACGAATCCTCGGTTATACACTTCATTCTTTAGTTGAGATTTCTTCGAACCATAATACCATGTCTTAAAATGCCCACCGTATATATTTTATTAACCCCTTAATCGTCATCCCGTGATTAAATTCTTTATCCTTCCTGGCATCACAGCCTGAAATTCCAACTCTCGAGTGTATACTTGGTTTTAACCTAACTAACTCGTTCTTTCCATAATTCATACTTAATTTCCTGGGATGCCCGGGTAACCTCTAGTAGCTTAATTCTAGTCCTTAACCTTGTTAACCTACCTCTCTTATCATGAGAAACAGATGACAAGCCGGCACTTATTTGTTAAAGTGATACATTTTCCCAAAATTTTCCACTTCCAACTCAGTTGAACTAACTCCCACATTATTTCCTGTGGTATATGATTGTCTCACCAAGTTGTTATTATCTAGCATCCTTCTAACAATGCAGCACCTTTTTGGTCATTTCGTGCAGATCCTGAATGACAGTCACCTTGCCTTGTAGGATTCTCATCTTTGATCAAAGTATGATTAAGAAACTCATAGAATTCATTGTCTCTCCCATTTTCATCAAATTTCTTTTATTTCAGTTCGGCTCATGATGTGCCTCCGTATGGCTTCAGGAGTTTCCATCTTGAGAAATCTTGGAAGCACGAGATTTAAGATATTGAAGACTTCTTTCACATGATTTTAATAAAGGTTTCCAGGAATAACCACTTTCCTTGAAGGTTCAACTCTTCCAAGTGGGGTGCTAACATCGACTTTAAGTTGTTTCCCAGCCGGCTCTCCCCCTTAAGAAAATAAATTTATTATTATTATTATTATTTTTCCTAACTCCTTGAACTCGTCCTACCACTTCCCAACTTGAAGATTTTCTTCTTTCTAATTCTCTTGAAGTCCAGATTGGTTGTTTACTTGTTCCAACTTTCCTCTGGCGACTTGAGTAGAACCGGATGTCCCATTTGCCAAAGATGATAACTAATGCCAAATAAATATTCCTTTTCCTTCTTGCTTCGGTAGGACTCAGGTGAAGGCGGCCATGGAACATAAGATGGATAGAGAGGAGGTCATCCTAACAATTAAACACTAAATAATGCATGTTGGTTAAAATACTAATGCACGTATCATACTTATAAATAATTTAAAGATGCGACACATTGGAGTAATT
This sequence comes from Lantana camara, assembly GCA_037501455.1. Classification (NCBI taxonomy): domain Eukaryota; kingdom Viridiplantae; phylum Streptophyta; class Magnoliopsida; order Lamiales; family Verbenaceae; genus Lantana; species Lantana camara. The sequence goes on from CM074862.1 coordinate 20,796,377, forward strand.
ATATTAATTAAAGATGTGCATATAAATAAAGAATTTTAAATAATTTAACAATGTACAATCTCGGATAAAAATTATGATAACACACATAAATAGGAGTCAAATTAAATTAATGTAACATGTGATGCACGTGCTTATGAATGTATTGAACCTGCCACCATAGTTGTGGTAAACTTATCCCGTCACTTATTCCTTGTTTGTTGAATTACAAGCCTGTTTTGAATTGTTGATCATCTCTCATTTTCCCACGGTCTTCTAAATTTTTTCCCAAAATTCCCCGACATCAACTTATACATTTCCATGACTTAAATTTGAAATTTCTGGAACCCAATTCTTTCCCGATTATCGATGTCTAAGTGTTTCCCGACCTTCATTCCAACTAATTCCTTGATGTAAAAATTGTAAGACTTCGTGGTTCAAGATTGTGATTCTTAGCCCTAATTTCTTCTACTCCCAATGAAGTTAGTGTTTTATCTTTTCCCGAAGAGTAAATCTAAAAAAAAAAATTTATCGTAGTCCTCACCATAGTTGGTAATTTCATCAAAGTTTCCTCGATTCATCATTTATGAGTTCAAGTAGTCAAATGAACTCACCTTCCTATGGCTTACCCCTGAACATGAAATTTTTCCTCCTACCATTCTTTGTCTTTCTTTATTGTTTCCACTTGTTATTTCATATTTTTCCAATTCAGTCCCAAACCATGACAATTCAGCTTCAATCTGGAAAATTACTCCATTTATCTGAAGATAGAACCTTTTGTAGCTTAGCTTCCCATAAACTTGAAATCATCGATTCTCTTTAACATCCGCCAATTTCAACTTATTTCTTTTCCAAATCCCGAAGTATCTCAATTCACCCTTTTCTTAGTCTCTTTATCCTTTTTGCATCGATCTACCCCGAGCTTTAGTTATTCCCATCTTTTCCTTCGCTTTCTTTTTTTTTTCCAAGTTAGATGATTTTCATTGTTATCAACCCGGAATCTAGCTTATCATGAATTCCCTTGAGAGTCATCGCTTCTTTAGTGTCCGAACCTCACATCTAACCACCTTCAAGATTTCCCATTCCATTCCCAGATTAAGTAATTTCATGGAATTCGGTCGACTAACCTTTACAAAGTAGTCATACGTGTTGGTCTTAAGTGTTGCAAACCTCCCACATCCTACTTCTACCTCTTTGAATGCTTACTAATTCCACAACCCTTTTTATGAATTGATCATCTATTCCGAATTCAACCACTCGAGCCGTAGTCCTGGTTAGAAAAGATCATGAATCCTATGTAGCACCCGAAGCGCAAAGGTGCCACATCCCCGCACTATAACTCAATCCACATACGAGATGGACGACCCATAAATGAACTAAACTATAGCGAATGGGAGATAATAAAAATAAATGACAACTAGCTAGGCGGGACTAACCCCAAACCAATTAATCAATCCATCATGAGTAAAATAAAACGGAAGCCTAATATGCTCAATATCAAATACAAACCACGAAAGCATGCTATTTCCACTATCAATACATTATCATCTCTCAAATACATAATAACTAACAATAACAATAAATCATGAGCAATAATAAATAAATGAACCGTGCATGACTCGACTACAAAGACTGGACTTGACTCGATTCCCACCTAGCATGCACCTGCACGAACCTGAAAGGTGGAGGCATCAGTCTATGAAGACTGAGTGAGGGTATAAAAAAATATTAGCACACATAACATGCAAGTTATATTCTCGGGTAAAGTTTTTGAAAGGAAAATAATATAAGTTCAAGAATGGAATATTCTTTGCCCGAGAGTACAACTATCCAATTCAACACTTCATTTAATTCAGTTTCATACAATATGTGGCCCGGCGAGTGAGGGCAAATCTCCAACCTTACACCAACAGTGAACAATAAATGTTTGCTTTATTAATTAACATGTGATCATGCAATTCAGTTATAGTGTAGTAGTGCAATAGTGTATTCAGTCAATACAATCAATGCTTGAAAATAGTGCAGTAACCCGAGGACGGCCCATGGTGCCTGACCCGACCCCAGTCTCCTTCTCCCTCCAATAATGGGAAGGTAGTTAGCCTTCACCATCCACGACATGGTGTACGTCAGGAACATGACTCCCACGTACGGGATTTCTTCCTCCACCAAACCTCCTGGTGGATTCAGAGGTGATCCCACATGATGAGGGGAGTGCAGAGTTACCCGTCAGCCCTATGCTTTCCCGGTTGGCTCATACACTAACCCTCAGGCCCAAAGTGAACATGATTACTCGCCAAACATGCTTGATTCATGACAATAACATGGCTTTCTTGCAATGAACATGACTTGCTTTCATTAAACTTGGCTTTCTTGAAATCATGATTAATTTCATGGAAAATTATAGATATAAATACCTTTTGGCCGAAATCTCACGTAAGGGTTGTATAGGTTCTAGGTAACTAGAAATTAAACCTCACCTGACAGGTGACACAATGACTCAAGGGTGCATGCACGTGCTCAGTTGATCACAATCTCCGCCCTGGAGAAGAACTGGATAAGAAACGGGACATTGTGTACTCATGAGATAATAACTCAAGAATGTTACCAAATAGGAATGCTTAATCATGCAACGAGATGACATGCATTATCAAATGTAGCATGTTACAATCATATAATTACATGTAATTGATCATATGATTACATGTTGGGGTCAATTAGAGGTAAAGGAAAAGAATTGGAAATCTCAAGTTTATACAGAAACTTACTGCCTCTCCAGGGGCCTGCGAAAGGTCGTTCCGGCCCTTAGTTCAAAATGGGAATGGCCGTTCCCAGCTCCCCGAAGCTGCTCCCCGAAAATGGGAACCACCATTCCCGGCTATAAGCCAAAGTGGGAACGGTCGTTCCCGTTCTCGCCGGCATACACACATTTAAAACATGGGAACGGTCGTTCCCCAAATACAAAAGGGAACGGGAAGGGTCGTTCCCTTTACACAGAAGATGCAGAAACAGAGCAGCAGAACAGGGGAAGCACGAACCAACAACTAAATCGTCATAACTCGTATAATTCAATTTCCAAAGGCATGAATTCATGAAAAGGAACATATATGCATACCTAAAGTGCAATAAAACTGATATAAATACCCATATTACTCATTAATCATCAAGAATTACCACTTCACATTCATATTGCAATTCATCATATAACTTCCACTTCTTCATGAAATGATGCATAAATTCAAGGTAGAATCATGTATTCATGTTTCTAACAACAATTAATCCATTTATCTCAAGAATTCATGAACCCTAGCTTCATATATAATTATCAAGAAATCACACATATATCTCCATCTTTACCTTAGAAGAAAAGAGAAGAATGAGATGAAGTTAAGATGATGATTGAGCCTCAAAGTTCATGATTCCTCCACAATTTTAGCTTGAGATGATGAAATTCCTCTCTCTTTCTTGGAGGTTTTGGTTCGGTGAAGCAAGGAAGCAAAATGTGTATTTTTGGCATGAAATGAAATGATCATAGAGGATGGAAGAAATATAACGTAACTCATCTTCTTGATTTTGGTGAAATATATGAAATTGTAATTAAATCCTCCAAGTTTTATAAGTTATGCAATTAAGTATAACAAGTTTGGAAAATTATCAATTTACTCCAAGAATATTTTCATGCAATTTGGTCCGCCAATTTAAATAAATGTCAATTAAGGACACTTAAGCAATTAAAACAAGTTCGACAATTAATTCACGTAACAATTAAATCCAATTTATAAACTAATTCTCAAGTTGACACATATTTCACATATTTTCACGTAATCATGTTGAGATATAATTTATAAAATTAATATAACGCATGTAAATTGAATAAACAAAATAATAAAATAAAATCCTAAGGCTCGAAACTCACACGTGTCGAGCGTACCTGACTATCTGAAAATTGGGGCGTTATAACTCTCTCCCCCTTAAGAGAATCCGTCCTCAGATTCACCCTTCCGTGTTCATCCCACGCGGGTTGCCATTCTCCGTCAGGGATTAGTTTGAAAGAGGTCTTCAATCAATAAGGTTCCTTCAATGCTATCAGGTCACGACCCTCAACTTCCCAGAACCTAAACACTTGAAAGAAAATCTAACCTTCCACTAGAACAAGTTGACAAGTAGCAAGTGGAAATGAGAGTGTCCCGTCTCTCAAACAACAACAAGAGTACCCCATCTCTTGACAAGCAACGAGAGAACCCCGTCCCTCGAACAACATTGAGAGAATCCCCGTCTTTCACATACACAAATTAAAATTCAAGAGAGGAATTAAATAAACATTTCACAATTATCACATAAGGAGCAGATAGAGGGTATCAATTACGTCAATTTGTTGTTCGTATAAAAAAAATTAATAATGAACAAGAAATCATATACGGTAATAATAAAATAAATGATGTGCGTGGTATGCATGTTCAAGTGTACCGTTCACCGTGGATAGGAATTCTCCCATGGTTGTAGTCTGGTTGAATGCTTGGTTCTTTGATTGAAATTGTTTCTTTCTGTACTACCCCAGTTCGATGTTTCCGTTCTTAGTAGCCACTTCCGCCCTAGTGTTCTTTTCTAACATAATCCGTAAATCATCTTTGACTACTACCTTTCTATGTCAATTTCAACATCAAATTTGTTTATCGAACCATTCTTAGACTGATTCACACACTCACCTTCTGAACCCAAAAGGGAAGTAACCGTTGAGCTTCTTGTTAGGAAGTGGTTGTGTATCCAAGCTTAAAAGACTGGCTTTGTGTCCCAATCAAACTCTTTATTTGGAAAATGGACAGAACAGGTGTTACCATATCATCCGCGAGAGTAATTCAGCAGCACACTCGTATGGAACCAAAGGACTCAGGTCCTAATGGAATGTCTTCCGTTTGATCCCTGAAATTTAATGACCTACTCAATAACTCTGCGAAATATCTTGAAAGAGAGGATCAATCTTCGATCTGTAATTCTCAGGGCTTCAATCTTCTCCGATATGTTTACATGGAAGAAAGCATAAATTCCACGACGAGAGGCGACGGAGGCAGCACGCATGGAGGGGCGGTTCGCATGTGCAAGCATCTCTAAGGTATAAGTGACAACCTCGTAAGAAAACTCTTGTCGGGGTTGACATGTTAAAACCTGGAATTGACCCAATATTAACCAAGGTGAATCCTTCTTTATTCACTGAGTCAATTGATATACGGGATTACGAGAGGAGCGTAACACAGAAGAACCCATATTCTGAGAACAGTAATAAAGACAGAGGTACTGTCGATGATAGGACTTTTCTTCGGGTAAGAGGGAGGAAGGTTTAAGTTATTAGAGACTTCTTTCACATGGTTTTGATAAAGGGTTCCAGAAAGAATCAATTTTCTGGAAGTTCCAACTCTCCTTAGTGAGACCTAACTTCCTGTTTTGATTTGTTTCCAGATCGGCTCTCCTCTTTAAGAAAATAGAAGTTTTCTAATTCCTTGAACTGGTTTACCACTTCTCCATTGCTCTACTCACTTCTCTTGAAATCTATGTTTTGTTCAACCACATGTTTAGTGATCCTTGTTCGAAATGAATAACCCCAATAATACCCAAACGTAATTTTCTTCTAACTCTTGATTCAATATAACCTTAGTTAAGGCGGTAGTTGAAGTAAAATTGGAGAGAGAGCCTATTACAATAAACACTAAATAATGCATGCCGGTTAAAATGTTATTGCACATATTACATTTACAAGCAATTTAAAATGCAATATGTTGGAACAATTATAGTAATTTAAAGGTATGCGTATAAGTAAAGGAATTTAAATAATTTAAACAACGTATGTAACATATCAAGCATGAAATCTCAATTAATAATTATGGTAACATATATAAACGAAAGGCAATTAATTAATATATGATGCACGTGCTTATGAATGCATTGAACCTGTCACCATAGTAGGGGTAAATTCTATCCCGGCACTCTTCCTGGATTGTTGTATCATAAACTTATCTCGTGTTGTTAATTATTTCTTGTTTACCCACGGTCTTCTAAATCTTCAAAATTTACCGGCCTCGACTCCTACATTTCCATGACTTGAATTTTGAATTTCTTGAACCCTATTCCTTTCCAATCATCAATGTCTGAAGGGTTCTTGAACCTTCACCATAACTGACTCCTTGGTTCAGAAATTTCTTGGATAATCTTTTTGTAGCTTTATGATCCGAGGTTGTACTTCTTGCATCCCATTTGCTCCTACGCTCATGTCGTTGATATCTCGGTATTTCTCAAGGAATTAATCTCCAACGGTGGTCCCGGTAGTCACACTAGTTGTCACCTTGCCTTTCTTTATTATTTCCATTTGTTGCTCCATATCTTCCAATTCAGCCATGCAACACGACAATTCAGTTTGGTTCGGAAAAATAGGCTCAATTTACCCGAATATAGAATCCCTAGTATCTTGGCTTCCCGTAACTGGTTGTTTAATTCTTCTACTCCGGATTGTTTCCTTCCCAAGCTGAAGAAAAGAACTTGTAGTATGCCGAGGCGTTGTAGAGATTGGTCGTGGTTTGATATCCTTTCCATAACCTGTAACTCACAACTTCCTTTGAAAATAAATGCATGTGGGTAAGGCATGCTCATGTCATGTAATTGTTACCCACAACAGGAGTTTGATGCAAAATGTAACCACTAGCCCAACAAAATTGAAAGTAACCCACATTGAACATACCAAATTTCAAGCAATATAAAGTCAATTACTTAACAATTAATAGCAAAAGTCGATGAAACGATCAAGTTTTCAAGTAAATCAAGTAGTTCAAAGAATTCAAGTAGCCACATAATTTCAAATAAAATGCAAGACTCTCAATTTGACAATTAATTTCCTATGCCGCACGATCTAGACTTGACACGACATGACACTAGAACCTCGGTTTTGCAACCGGGCTCTGATCCCACCTAAGATGTAGCACCCGAAGCGTAAAGGTGCCACATCCCCGCACTATAGCTCAATCCACATATGAGATGGACGACCCATAACATGAACTAAACTATAGCGAACGAGAGACAATAAAAATAAATGACAACTAGCTAGGCGGGACTAACCCCAAACCAATTAATCAATCCATCATGAGTAAAATAAAATGGAAGCCTAATATGTTCAATATCAAATACAAACCACTAAAGCATGCTATTTCCACTATCAATACATTATCATCTCTAAAATACAAAATAACTGACAATAACAATAAATCATATGCAATAATAAATAAATGAACCGTGCATGACTTGACTACAAAGACTGGACTTGACTTGATACCCGCCTAGCATGCACCTGCACGAACCTGAAAGGTGGAGGCGTCAGTCTATGAAGACTGAGTGAGGGTATAAATAAATATTAGCACACATAACATGCAAGTTATATTCTCGGGTAAAGTTTTTGAAAGGAAACTAATATAAGTTCAAGAATGGAATATTCTTCACCCGAGAGTACAACTATCCAATTCAACACTTCATTTAATTCAGTTTCATGCAATACGTGGCCCGACGAGTGAGGGCAAATCTCCAACCTTACACCAATAGTGAACAATTCATGCTTGCTTTATTAAATAACAGGTGATCATGCAATTCAGTTATAGTGTAGTAGTGCAATGGTGTATTCAGTCAATACAATCAATGCGTGAAAACAGTGCAGTAACCCGAGGACAGCCCGTGGTGCCGGACCCGACCCCAGTCTCCTTCTCCCTCCAATGATGGGAAGGTAGCTAGCCTTCACCATCCAGGACATGGTGTATATCAGGAACATGACTCCCACGCACGGGATTTCTTCCTCCACCAAACCTCCTGGTGGATTCATAGGTGATCCCACATGATGAGGGGAGTGCAGAGTTACCCGTTAGCCCTATGCTTTCCCGGTTGACTCATACACTAACACTCGGGCCCAAAGTGAACATGATTACTCGCCAAACATGCTTGATTCATGACAATAACATGGCTTGCTTGCAATGAACATGACTTGCTTTCATTAAACTTGGCTTTCTTGAAATCATGATTAATTTCATGGAAAATTATAGATATAAATACCTTTTGGCCGAAATCTCACGTAAGGGTTGTGTAGGTTCTAGATAACTAGAAATTAAACCTCACCTGACAGGCGACACAACGACTCAAAGGTGCATGCACATGCTCAGTTGATCACAATCTCCGCCCTGGAAAAGAACTGGACAAGAAACGGGACATTGTGTACTCGTGAGACCATAACTCAAGAATGTTACCAAATAGGATGCACGGCTTAATCATGCAACGAGATGACATGCATTATCAATTGTAGCATGTTACAATCATATAATTACATGTAATTGATCATATAATGTAATGTTGGGGTCAATTAAAGGTAAAGGAAAAGAATTGGAAATCTCAAGTTTATGCAGAAACTTACTGCCTCTCCAGGGGCCTGGGAACGGCCGTTCCGACCCTTAGTTCAAAATGGGAATGGCCATTCCCAGCTCCCCGAATATGCTCCCCCAAAATGGGAACGGCCGTTCCCGGCTGTAAGCCAAAGTGGGAACGGTCGTTCCCGTTCTCGCCGGCATACACACATTTCAAACAGGGGAAGGGTCGTTCCCCAAATACAAGAGGGAACGGAAAGGGCCGTTCCCGTTACACATAAGATGCAGAAACAGAGCAGCAGAACAGGGAAAGCACGAACCAACAACCAAATCATCATAACTCATATAATTCAATCTCCAAAGGCATGAATTCATGAAAAAGAACATATATGCATACCTGAAGTGCAATAAAACTGATATAAATATCCATATTACTCATTAATCATCAAGAATTACCACTTCACATTCATATTGCAACTCATCATATAACTTCCACTTTTTCAAGAATTGATGCATAAATTCAAGGTAGAATCATGTATTCATGTTTCTAACAACAATTAATCCATTTATCTCAAGAATTCATGAACCCTAGCTTCATATATAATTATCAAGAAATCACACATATATCTCCATCTTTACCTTAGAAGAAAAGAGAAGAATGAGATGAAGTTAAGATGATGATTGAGCCTCAAAGTTCATGATTCATCCACAATTTTAGCTTGAGATGATGAAATTCCTCTCTCTTTCTTGGAGGTTTTGGTTCGGTGAAGCAAGGAAGCAAAATGTGTATTTTTGGCATGAAATGAAATGATCATAGAGGATGGAAGAAATATAACGTAACTCATCTTCTTGATTTTGGTGAAATATATGAAATTGTAATTAAATCCTCCAAGTTTTATAAGTTATGCAATTAAGTATAACAAGTTTGGAAAATGATTAATTTACTCCAAGAATATTTTCATGCAGTTTGGTCTAACAATTTACATAAATGTCAATTAAGGACACTTAAGCAATTAAAACAAGTTCGGCAATTAATTCACGTAACAATTAAATCCAATTTATAAACTAATTCTCAAGTTGACACTTATTTCACATATTTTCAAGTAATCATGTTGAGATACAATTTATAAAATTAATATAACGCATGTAAATTGAATAAACAAAATAATAAAATAAAATGCTAACGCTCGAAACTCACACGTGTCGAGCGTACCTGACTATCTGAAAATTGGGGCGTTACATCCAAATTCCTGTATGTAATCCCGGTACATTTCCTACACCTTCCACGGTTGAAAATGGCTGGAGATGGGTCATTATTGAGGTAGAAATTAAACATGGTTTGATATTATCTTTGCAACCTATAAATTACAACTCATTTGGAAATAAATGCATGTGGTTAAGGCATGCTCACGTCACATTGTTGTCACCAACAACCAGAATTTGATGCAAAATGCAATAAATTAATCAATAAAATTTAAAGTAAACTATGTTGACACATAAGATTTCTACAAAAGTTTAAATAGACACGTTGAACATATAAATTTCCAAGCCATAGAAGGTCAATTAATCAACAAGTAGTGACACGAATCGATGCCATGCACAAGTTATCAAGAAATTTAGCGATGTTCAGGCAAGTTCAAATAAGATGCAAGACTCTCAAATTATCAATTAATCCTATGCCTTACGACTTAGTCTCAAAAGACACTACACTAGAACCGCGGTTTTGCAACCGGGCTCTGATACCACATTAGGATGTAGCACCCGGAACGCTAGGTAGCCACATCCCCCGCACTATAGTTCAATCCACATATGGAACGACTACCCATACATGAATCAAGCCTATAGCGAATGGGAGACAATAAAAAAAACGACCCTCTAGCTGGGCGGGACTAACCCTCAATTAAATACCAACATGCATAAAGATAAAACACAAGCATGATAATTTATATTCACTTCATTACCATCAATCAAGTCCATGTCCATGTCCATCACTTTTATTCATATACAATATCAATTATCCATAAACCATTTATAATATACATAAGTACCAACACCGTTCATAAGTAATAAAAATGCATCAATGAATTACATGAGCTATAATGGACCCAAAAGAAAAGACTCAAATCCCGCCTAGCAAGCACCCTGCAAGACCTAAAAAGTGAGGTGTCAGTCTATGAAAGACTGAGTGAGGGGTTTATAAATATAAGCGCAATTACCATGCAAGCTATAATCTCGGGTAAGATTTTATAAAAGAAACAATATAAGTTCAAATATTAAAGTAATTCTCCCCCGAGATTACAACTATCCAATTTACAATTTCAATCAATTCAATTCAATCAATCAATGGCCCGGCGAGTGAGGGTAAATCTCCAACCTTTCCCCGACTATGTACAATAATTTAATTATTCAATGATTAGATGATCACGCAATCAATTACAGTGCACAATTAGCAATTTCAATAACTCCTTCTTCCTCCGGGTGATGGTGGGATGGCAAGGCCCCACCATCCAATCTCATTGGGCATAAGGTTCATGTGTCCCTATGCCCGGAACTCCTTCCTCCACTAATCTCCTAGTGGATTCAGGGGTCATCCCAACGATGTGAGGGGAGTGCAGAGTTACCCGTCAGCCCGTGCTTTCCCGGTTGGCTCATACACTAACCACCGGGCCCACTGTGAATAATACAATATACTCGCCACAATACAGTCAATCAATCAATCAATCGGTACAATTCGGTAATTCAATTGAAAATCAATAAGGTTTTGGAAAATTATAGATATATTGATACATTTTGGCCGAAAGATCACATAGGGTTGTAAGGGTTCTATATATCTAGAAATTAAACCTCACATGACGAGCGATGGAACAAGACAAGGATACAAGAAGGTGCCCAAACGCTCAATGATCTCCGCCCTGGAGAAAAACTGGACAAGAAAGAAAATAACGGGAACTCGTGAGACGAGACTCGATATGAGACCAAGTATGACGCACGACCATGTTCATGTAAATAAATAAACTAGCAATCAAGTGACACTTAGCATGTATGAAAAATAATTAACACCTAAGAGGTGAAATTCATATCAAGGAATCATGTATTCATATCATTCAATTATTTCAAGTTCAATTCATATAGGGCATGGAGTCACACAATCATGTTTGAGCAATTAAGTACCAAGAAGCGTCACATAGGCCATAATTATAAATTAACCAAACATAATTATCATATAATTCACATATGGGAGCCAAGAGGGTGAAAGGAAAGCAAGAAGAGAGGTCTTGATGAAGTTAGGCAAAACCCGACAATATTTGAAAACGTACACGCTGTAGGAAAACTGGAATATCTTGAGTTCTAGAAGTTGGAATTGAGTTTTACTTGTTGGGTATGGAACTAGACACAAGGACCTTTCCGATGATATATGGCTCGTTTTCTGGTTCAAAGTGAGGTGAAAACGGCGTAGGACCGAAGTTGGATGAAAGCAGTTTTCCGATAAAGTGGTGACACCAAAAAGAATTGATCATATCTCATAAACTAGAAAATATATTGAGGTGATTCTAATTTGAGAATATTTTAGACTTCAAGAGGTTTCCTTAGGTTTAAAAATCAGATCAATCGGAGTTCGGACGAGGGTGTCGCGGCCATGACAAAATTGTACTGAAAATCAGTCGCGGCCGTGAAGAGAAAATAGCTAATTCTCGACTTGTTGGTCGTGGCCGCGACAAAAAATGGTCACGAAACGGTCGCGGGCGTGGCCCCCAATTCCAGCAGCAGCGAAAGGCTTCTGGAAAATAGGGCAAGGTTCGAATTTATGGCTCCCAAGCCTTCCCACATCAAACCAATGCTAGAATTCAACTCCAAACAAACATATAACATGTATATGATCATATATATCAATTAAAAAACATTTAATCCATGGAAACATGCGTTGATCAACCAAACTCATCCAACAAACCCATAAAATTTCATGTCATCCCACCTTCATATTCATCAAGAATTCATGCAAGTTTCCAAGTCTAAAGATCATAATCATGCTTCTAATTCACAATTAAACAAGAAAACGTATCATAATTCTCAAACCCTACTCAAGCCTCATGAATTAACAAAGATACATGCTTGATCTTACCTTGGGTGAAAGAAGAAATGAAGGGGATAGAAGAGATGAAGATATGGAGCTTGATTCCTTGAAGAAATTTGGTGAAAATCTTGGCTGCTAGCTTCCTTGAATCAACCGACATGGACAAAGGGGAGGAAGAGATGATTCTCTTGTTTCTTGAATGAGGAATGAAGAATGAAATGTATGTATATGTGTATGTATAAGATATATCGATCAATAGATGGGGAAAAGAAAGGGAAATTGCCACTTGGTCCTCAAGAAATAGAAGCAATGCAATTGGATTTTATCTCATGAAATATGATCAATTAAATCCAATTCACATTAATGCAATTAAGTCCTTAAATTATGGAAACCAATCAATTAAGGCCAAGAATGGTTCATGTAATGAAGTCCTCTAATTTGAATGAATAATCAATTAAGGACACATAGGCAATTAAGTCACGTTCGGCAATTATTTCACGTATCAATGAGAAATAAATCATATAATAATTCTCAATTTATGGAAAATGATCAATTAAAGACAAATAATCAAATAAGACATGTTCGAAAATTAATTCACGTATCAAGAAATTACGAATCATACAATAATTCACGAATTAACAATACTTTCACATATTTTTAGGTAAACAGGTTGAAATATAATTCATATAATTTTCATGACACGTAGGAATTTAATAAACGAAAGAATTGAAATAAATCCTAACTCTCGGAAACTCACACGTGACGTGCGTACCTGAATGTTTGGAAAATTGGGGCGTTACAAAGAGAGTTTAAAATAATTAGAAAACAAAATCGATGGAAAAAACTCTAAAAACCGTTAGAATACAAAAAATAATAATAATAATAATAATAATAATAATAATAATAATAATAATAATAATAATAATAATAAATAAATAAATAAATAAATCGTAGGAGTTTTAGTAGATATAGGAATCTTTTACACCAACAAAATCCTATAGATGTGGAACATATATAATTTTTTTTATTAAAATTTATCTACGTATTTCTAATTTTAATGTTTTTGTATTTAGAATTTATGTGTTTCGCATTTTAAATAATATTTATTATTAGTGATGAGAAGTTTATGGATAACATAGAGATTTAAATTGGATACAAAATAAAACTATTTTATTATCGACAAAAGAGATAAGCAAATGGAAACATGGTTGTTTTTCTTAATTTTATATATCCTTTTTAGGTGACCTTTTTATATATCCTTTTTTTAATCCATTTCTGACCTCAATTCCTGTATTTAACATGGAAACATGGTTGTTCTTTTTAATTTTTCTTGAGATTTCATATAAAATATTTTGTTTGTGTAGTTTTATAAAGTCAAATTGGTTCATTAAAATTTTTATTATATTTATTTTTAAAAAAAAGTTAGCAGAAATTACCCAAGCATGAATATGTAAAGGAATTGTTATAGAATAAATTATATGTGCTCACATGAAAATTTTTATGCGTGTCAAGTTCTACCCAAGCATGAATATGTAAAGAAATTCTTACAGAATAAATTATATGCTCACCTGAAAATTTTTATGCGTGTTGAGTTCTATGTGTGCCGACTGTCGTGTAATACGCATTAGCCTAGAAAGGAAGTATTTTATGATATAATACTGAATTATTAGAATAAATCCAATATTTATAGATATTAGAAGAGAATTAGAGTTAGAATATATATAAGAATAATTAAGAATTACAGTAGATATAGGAATAATTAGACTTTGATTAAGTATTTTAATATATATTGTAACGCCCCAACTTTTCAGTATATTAACATGATATATGTTTTTACTAATTTGCGCATTGTAACGCCCCAACTTTTCAGTATATTAACATGACATATGTGTTTACTAATTTGCGCAAATTAATTGGGTTTTAGTGTTTTCTATAATTAATTTCATTGTTTAATTGTTAAATAAGTGATTAATTGAAATATATGCTATATTCGAATTTGAATTTATGTGAATAACTTGTGTGTTCCTTAATTGCGCGAAATAATTATTTATACGTGTTCTATATATTTAATTTTATTTTATATGTATTAAATGTTAATTATTTTACTTTAATAACATTAATATCAAAAATGTATTTAAATGTATATATATATAAAGTGTGTACGTGTGCATGTAATGCATGTATTAAATTTTAAATTCAGTATGCATGCATGTATTGTAAGTTATATGTATATATATATACGTATGCATGCATTAATACATATATATATATAATATTATGTTTGAATTTAATTGCAAATATTTTAAATATTATGAATTCTTTTGATACATTGCGTATGAGTGACATTTACGTGCTTCGTTTCGAGATGAATTGATACCGGAATTTCATGCAAATTTAATATGTTGAACTTATACGTGTCTTGTATATGAATATTTGTTCGTTTCGCATTTTCGGATTTAATTGCATATGTTTCGAATTTAATTTGATTTTTGGAATCCAAGTCGGGGGCTAATGAGCACTTAGCGCACCCTTGGTTCCGTATTTAATATCTTGAGCTCGGGAACTCGGATTCGAGTTCCGTCAATCCGCTGAACTCTTAACGAAAATTCAAATTTGGTAAACTTAGCCTTATATTTTTCTAACATCATTTGAACCTCCGAAGTTCAACCGAAAAACGAAACGGCGACGAAACTGACCTTGTTGCACTAAAATGGCCATAACTTATTCAATTGTTGACCAAATTAACCATGGTTTGATGCTATAGAACCCTAACTCAACCACCTAATCTGCTGTACCTTTCCCTAACCGAACCAACCCTCACACAAACCACAACTCTCAGCCAAAGTCACTGCTCTCCAGTTTCTTCCCGTAACCTAGCTTTCCTTGGAGATTCAAAGCTCAAATCTCATCCAACCTTCATCCAATCAACAAGGTAAGCTTAGGGCTGTATTATATGTTCATTCCTGATCATTTTCATTCATTCATCCCTAAATTTGATCATGGTTTCACGCATTTTTGGCTGATTTTGCAATATGGCCGATTTTGAGCATTTATGTTGATCTCATTCAATTCTTGATGGATTTGAGTGATTCCAAGCTTGAGAATAATTTTTTTGATATCTTCTTCTCATTTATGATCATTAATTTCATGGTAGTTGAGGTATTTATAAGATCTCACTTATGGCTTTTAAGAAATTTTCATGAAATAGCCACGTATGTCTTCCTTTCTCGTATGAACTCCTGTGGAACTGTTATACATGTTGAATTTGTGATGTTTTGCTGCGTTTTGGATAGCTTAATTGGCCTGAACTTGTTGAGATTAATTGAGATCAAACCTGCCCTGTTTTCGCGTGAGTGTTGCTCTGTTTTTGGCCTGTAAGTTGCTGTCAAAGCTGCTACGGTTCTGCCTTGTTTTGCTATCAGTTTTTGTGGGAAGGTTAGAGCTATTTTGATGTTGCATTTCATGCCTTGTTAGTACTGCATTTCATGCCTTGCGGGCTGCCTTCTTGCTGCTGTGTTTAACCAAGAAACAGGGGCTGTCTGCGTTTGAGTTGCTGCTGCTGCACGCCGAGACACGGGTGTGTCTTTGTTCTTCTTATCAGCTGGAACGGGGGTGCATCATGGGTTGTTTTCTCTGTACCGAGACACGGGGGTGTCTCGGTCTGTTCTATGAAGGTGACACCTATGAAGGTGACACGGGGGTGTCACCTTGTATTTTTGTCACGCATGTCTGTGGTGTTCGTGAACTGCTGCTGCTTGTTTCTTTTTTTTCCCTGCATGAAATGTTGGTTGCATGCGTGAGAACTTTGTCCATTTGATTTGCATGCATGAAGGTGGTTGTTGTTGTTGGAAATCAATCTTTCAAGCATGGAATTGGTTGTGCTGCAGTACGTATGCATGTATAAATGTATATACATATCTACTTAAACAAATTGCATGCATATTGTTTTTTTTTTATGCATGGTTTGTACGTGCATGCATATATGTATATGTACGTTTATATATTTAATATATATTATATATATATTTATTATATATTAAATATTATTTGATTTAATTGAATTATAAAATTTAATTGTTACCTATTTCATGTTTTATTTAATTTCCTAAATTTAATTGAATGTATTTAATTGTTTAACTTCTAATTGTAAATACGATTAAATGTGTTTAATTGTTTATGTTCTAAATTTCTAATGTGATTTAATAAGTGCTATGATTTTATTTGAATTTCTTGAATTAATTTGATTGAAATTATGAATTCGAATGATAGATTGAACGACTTGATTATATAATTTAAATTCCTTTGACGTGAAATGTGAAGGATATGAGCTCGTTTGAATACGAATGCTTCATTGAATGAATGAATTGAATGTTTATATGACTTTAAGACTTTAATAGTGCACATGAACATTTTCATAGCATAGTCTTATCTCTTACATATTTATATCATGATCATTGCATTGCCGAGCGTCTTAATTGGTCATATTGAGTCTCACTTTACCTCTCTTGCACAGATTTTGAGTCCGTTGGAGATGAGGCCGGTCAGTGAGGCTTGTGTTTGCTCCTCTTTGCGGTTTAAGGTGGGTTTTTCTTCTACTTAGATAAAACGACCCGATATATCTACCTATATGAAAAGGTTTAAGCCAAAGTAATACAATATATATATATTGAGTCTTTTATCGAGTAAATGATTGTAAATGTAAAGCCCTTATTTCATGAATCCTACCTAATGTTTTAGCGAGAATGAATGAATGTTATGCACTGAATGGGGCCCAGGGGCTTGGTGTGAGTGGGGACCCGAGGAGGCAAGGGCTGATGGTAAACCCTCACACTAGTCCCACTAATGAACGGCGTAACCGGACCTCGTTAGGAGTTAACGAGGAATGGACGCTGAGCGCCATCTGGGGAGTCATGTAACCCCTTTTGGTCAATGAATGGGTGGATGGGCCTTGCAAACCCGCCACCAACCCGGAGGAAGAAGGTGTAAATGTTATTGAATGCGCACGAAAGAATGATATGCATGAAAAGAATGAATGAATGAATGTTAATGAATGTTAACGAATGTTAATGAATTACACGAGGTGGTGGTTGGAGATAATGTACGCCCACTCGCCGGGCCAATAATGACCTAATGTTAATGAATTGTTATAATCCCTTTTGATGATTTCTATTCGCCCACTTGGGAAATTCTTTAAAACCTCACTTGGGATTATAGCTTGCATGTGAATGTTAAATACCGTCGTATATTATATGTATGCCCTGTTTTATACCCACCAGTCCCTTTTGGACTGAACCCGTTTGGCTTTCAGTTGTTTGGTGCAGGTGTCAAGGGAGATAGGCGGGATTTCGAGTCCTAGGTCTTGCATTTGCTTTTACCCTTGTGTTCTGGTCTTGCACTCACGTAATGCACCTTTGATCATTGTATATGTATAATGATGTGGAGCGTACATGTTTTGAGCCGTGATGGCAATTGCTGATGTATATGACTTATTTTTGGAGTTGGGATGCTCATGGTACATATTTATATGGTATAAGTTCGTTTATTGCTTCCGCTTTAATGTTTTATGTTGTTTTAAAATTTTAAGGGTTAGCCCGCCTAGCTTAGAGTGTGTGTATGTCCCCGTTCGCCGTGATTTGGCTCGGGTATGGATCGTCCATTTCATATTCGGGTCGGGTCGGGTCTCGGTGCGGGGGATGTGACACCTTGCGCTCGGGTGTTACATCCTTAAGTGGTATCAAAGCTTAGGGTTGCAAAACCCGGGCTCTCCTGTCGTGTGGGTCAGTTTAGGTCGTTCGGCGTAGGAACTATGTGATAATGTGTGCATTGCATCGATCTTGAACATGAAATTGTATTTCTTTTAATCTTGTCGAATTACCTATTGCATTTTATACTGGATCCGTGTCTTTCGTGTTGAATATGTGTCATATGCATGTACTAATCGCATGCACATACCTTCAAAATGAGTTATGATTTACAGGTTATAAAGATAATATCAAACCACGGCCAAGTTCCACGATAAAGACGATCTATTGCTAGTTCTTCCTGAGGCATGGAAGATAGAAGGGTTGCACGGGGAAATGATATAGAGGATTCGAGATGCGTGGTCTTCATGGATAGAGCTAGAGTTCAAGGTGAGGAACTGAATTGGAGGTTTGACTTCAGAGATGCAAGTATATAAGGATACTTGGTGAAATAAGGATTGATTGGGAGATGGTTACAACTTAGAAGATTGACATGTACAACTCTGCCACATAAGGTACCTTTGATTGGATGCAACGGGATCTTTCAACCTAATGAATGAAGCGAACAAACCTTGAAGGTATTTTGATTCCGGATTTGGATCATTGAAGAGGTATCAATAATTAAAGGAAGTTAAGATAAAGTGGGTCCGGTAGGAGTTGCGCACCAAGGGTCGACAAAGAAGGATTTCTGACTCAGCCTAGTGATTTGAAATCAAGTTTGTTGAAGTTAAGACCGGGAAGAGTCGGATTTGGGTGCTTTGGATTTCGATTAATAGGGGAAACAAGTCTAGAAGGGAGTAGAGAGAGAGGCAAGTAACTGGGTAAATACAAATATAGGGAAGGTGGCGATATTGAGAACGGGATTTGAGTTCGTTTTTCCAAATCCAAGCTGAATTGTCATGTTGAGAAGTTGAATTGGAAGATATGGAGCAACAAATGGGAACGCTAAAGAAAGGCAAAGACCGGTTGAAGGATTATTCTCGGGGAGAGACTCTTTGTAAGGAAATCATGCGCTCAGGCATAAGCAATCGGAAAACAAGCTTAATTCGTCAATCTAAGTTCACAAAGGATAAGGACGGGAGTCTTGATCACGGTGATGGCGAGAAGTAGGGTTCAGAATTACATTAGGGTTCAATCTTGTAAGAGATTTTGGGCAATGTTGAAGAGTGATTCTCGGGGAATAAATGCAGAGGCCAATTCAGCGGATGTCGAAGAAATCAGGGATCGTGAAATCTCAATTCCAGATAGTGGAAGATACAAGTGAGGCGAAAAGATTCATGGAAAACTTGAAGACCGTGGGAAAGGATAAGGCACGATTAGCAAGTCAAAGTAATTTTGGGATTGGAGGAACGAGGAAAAGCTACCGAGCTAACAGCTTATTATATAAGTGACAGGTTCCAAAACATTCATGGCACGTGCATCATATTTCGCATCAAATCACTATTTTCTTTACTTATGTTCGTGCACGTGTTTTATTTGATTCTGTTGTGCTAAGGTGCTGCATATTTAATTGTTGCAAAGTGTGCCACGTACATTGTCATTTTAACCCGACATGCATTTTAGTGTTATTTTATAAGGAGTTCTTTCTTCGTATTTCCCAAGTATCTCTTCGTACGGGCCACATTTGAATTAAGAGGAAAAGAATTAATGGGATGGGGCGTTTTAAGGATAGGTTGGTGGAAGGGAAGTTTCAGAAGGAAAAATACAACCGGAGTTGGCTTGGAATGCCCGGATTAAACAAGAATGAGGAAAAGAGGTTTGAATATTAACAGCGGTAGAGGAGAAGTGGAAAAACTAAGACTATGGGTTGCTATGTCATTTAAAGCCCTCTCAATAAAACTTCCATCAGGAATTCCGAGGAAAGAAGGTTCGATGGAGTTCGATGTACAACGATACGAATCGTAAGGGGGTGAGTATGACCAGGAGGCGAATTCAAAACTTGAGGTCGGAACTGAAGGACTAAAAATAATAGAAGTGTAATTAAGGAAGGTTTGGGGATATTTTTTTTATATATTGGCAAGCGGAGATGAATGAGATAACTTTATGGGATGATCAGTAAAATAAGAGCTAGATCATTGGATTCGGACCGAAGATTTTCACGAGGAATGGGGAAGATAGATCATTGATTTGTTTTGTGTATATAAGTCGAGCTGAAGACAATAGAGTTATGAAGGAACTTGGGGAAAATTTCTAAATTGAATTGTTAAGAGGAAACTGATTCAAATTATCATGGAAAAGTATACTGTCAATGAAGCTTGATTCCATGAGTGGTAAGAAAATTTAAGAAGCAATAAATCGGCAAGGACGAACCTTGGAAAGGCTAAACCAGAGTTCCAAGATCACCCAGAACATCTTATCTTCGATTAAGGAATGTTAGGGGCCGAATATCAAATTCCACCATAGAAAGGTAAAGAGAGTAAAAAGGTAGGAGATTGTGTGACATGTATTAAGGTCGGGAAAGAACTGTTAGGGGCGCTAAGGACGGGGGATCAAAGCTCGGGTATTAAGAGTTGGTTTGATCGAATGAGGATTATGGGAAATGATTAAAGATCGAAAAGGATTTATCATGGCTTCACCGGGTTACATTGAAGAAATGAAAAACAAGGTAAATGCTGAGCTCACTCTCGGGGCAGATCATACAGGGGATAACAAACACATAGCCCTAAACTACGCAACGACGGTGAACGGTACTTGTAGCATCCATGATACATGCATTCATGCAAGTTTAATTCAAATAATTTCTATGTTATGTACTTTAATTTCTTATCTTGTCCAATTTGATTGGAGTAATTGATAGATAATGTGAGCGATATTTGTTACTTGCTTCGAGTGCCTTATGTGATTTTAATTATTGTTTTGCGTTGTGTTGCTTGGGAGTATTGGAGACTTCCTTGCTTTATTTTTGTTTGTTTATTTCGTTTGAGAGACGGGGTGCTCTCGTTGTGCGTAAGAGACGGGGATTCTCTTATATTTGTTTGAGAGACGGGGTGCTCTCGTTGTGTGTAAGAGACGGAGATTCTCTTATATTTGTTTGAGAGACGGGGTGCTCCCTTTGCTTGCGAGAGACGGGGCTCTCTCATTGTTGTTTGTGAGAGACTGGGCTCTCTTCTTGTTGCTTGTGAGAGACGGGGAATCTCTCATTGTTCGTTAGAT
This sequence comes from Lantana camara, assembly GCA_037501455.1. Classification (NCBI taxonomy): domain Eukaryota; kingdom Viridiplantae; phylum Streptophyta; class Magnoliopsida; order Lamiales; family Verbenaceae; genus Lantana; species Lantana camara. Next base: position 20,817,700 of record CM074862.1, read on the forward strand.
CGATTTAGTGAATCCGAGGACGGATTCTTTTAAGGGGGTGAGATTGTAACGCCCCAACTTTTCAGTATATTAACATGACATATGTGTTTACTAATTTGCGCAAATTAATTGGGTTTTAGTGTTTTCTATAATTAATTTCATTGTTTAATTGTTAAATAAGTGATTAATTGAAATATATGCTATATTCAAATTTGAATTTATGTGAATAACTTGTGTGTTCCTTAATTGCGCGAAATAATTATTTATACGTGTTCTATATATTTAATTTTATTTTATATGTATTAAATGTTAATTATTTTACTTTAATAACATTAATATCAAAAATGTATTTAAATGTATATATATATATATATATATATATATATAAAGTGTGTACGTGTGCATGTAATGCATGTATTAAATTCTAAATTCAGTATGCATGCATGTATTGTAAGTTATATGTATATATATATACGTATGCATGAATTAATATATATATATATATATATATATATATAATATTATGTTTGAATTTAATTGCAAATATTTTAAATATTATGAATTCTTTTGATACATTGCGTATGAGTGACATTTACGTGCTTCGTTTCGAGATGAATTGATACCGGAATTTCATGCAAATTTAATATGTTGAACTTATACGTGTCTTGCATATGAATATTTGTTCGTTTCGCATTTTCGGATTTAATTGCATATGTTTCGAATTTAATTTGATTTTTGGAATCCAAGTCGGGGGCTAATGAGCACTTAGCGCACCCTTGGTTCCGTATTTAATATCTTGAGCTCGGGAACTCGGATTCGAGTTCCGTCAACTCCGCTGAACTCATAACGAAAATTTGAATTTGGTAAACTTAGCCTTATATTTTTCTAACATCATTTGAACCTCCAAAATTCAACCGAAAAACGAAACGGCGACGAAACTGACCTTGTTGCACTAAAATGGCCATAACTTATTCAATTGTTGACCAAATTAACCATGGTTTGATGCTATAGAACCCTAACTCAACCACCTAATCTGCTGTACCTTTCCCTAACCGAACCAACCCTCACACAAACCACAACTCTCAGCCAAAGTCACTGCTCTCCAGTTTCTTCCCGTAACCTAGCTTTCCTTGGAGATTCAAAGCTCAAATCTCATCCAACCTTCATCCAATCAACAAGGTAAGCTTAGGGTTGTATTATATGTTAATTCCTGATCATTTTCATTCATTCATCCCTAAATTTGATCATGGTTTCACGCATTTTTGGCTGATTTTGCAATATGGCCGATTTTGAGCATTTATGTTGATCTCATTCAATTCTTGATGGATTTGAGTGATTCCAAGCTTGAGAATAATTTTTTTGATATCTTCTTCTGATTTATGATCATTAATTTCATGGTAGTTGAGGTATTTATAAGATCTCACTTATGGCTTTTAAGAAATTTTCATGAAATGGCCACGTATGTCTTCCTTTCTCGTATGAACTCTTGTGGAACTGTTATACATGTTGAATTTGTGATGTTTTGCTGCGTTTTGGATAGCTTAATTGGCCTGAACTTGTTGAGATTAATTGAGATCAAACCTGCCCTGTTTTCGCGTGAGTGTTGCTCTGTTTTTGGCCTGTAAGTTGCTGTCAAAGCTGCTACGGTTCTGCCTTGTTTTGCTGTCAGTTTTTGTGGGAAGGTTAGAGCTATTTTGATGTTGCATTTCATGCCTTGTTAGTACTGCATTTCATGCCTTGGGGGCTGCCTTCTTGCTGCTGTGTTTAACCAAGAAACAGGGGCTGTCTGCGTTTGAGTTGCTGTTGCTGCACGCCGAGACACGGGTGTGTCTTTGTTCTTGTTATCAGCTGGAACGGGGGTGCATCATGGGTTGCTTTCTCTGTACCGAGACACGGGGGTGTCTCGGTCTGTTCTATGAAGGTGACACGGGGGTGTCACCTTGTATTTTTGTCACGCATGTCAGTGGTGTTCGTGAACTGCTGCTGCTTGTTTCTTTTTTTTCCCTGCATGAAATGTTGGTTGCATGCATGAGAACTTTGTCCATTTGATTTGCATGCATGAAGGTGGTTGTTGTTGTTGGAAATCAATCTTTCAAGCATGGAATTGGTTGTGCTGCAGTACGTATGCATGTATAAATGTATATACATATCTACTTAAACAAATTGCATGCATATTGTTTTTTTTTTTTTTATGCATGGTTTGTACGTGCATGCATATATGTATATGTACGTATATATATTTAATATATATTATATATATATATATATTTATTATATATTAAATATTATTTGATTTAATTGAATTATAAAATTTAATTGTTACCTATTTCATGTTTTATTTAATTTCCTAAATTTAATTGAATGTATTTAATTGTTTAACTTCTAATTGTAAATACGATTAAATGTGTTTAATTGTTTATGTTCTAAATTTCTAATGTGATTTAATAAGTGCTATGATTTTATTTGAATTTCTTGAATTAATTTGATTGAAATTATGAATTCGAATGATAGATTGAACGACTTGATTATATAATTTAAATTCCTTTGACGTGAAATGTGAAGGATATGAGCTCGTTTGAATACGAATGCTTCATTGAATGAATGAATTGAATGTTTATATGTCTTTAAGACTTTAATAGTGCACATGAACATTTTCATAGCATAGTCTTATCTCTTACATATTCATATCATGATCATTGCATTGCCGAGCGTCTTAATTGGTCATATTGAGTCTCACTTCACCTCTCTTGCACAGATTTTGAGTCCGTTGGAGACGAGGCCGGTCAGTGAGGCTTGTGTTTGCTCCTCTTTGCCGTTTAAGGTGGGTTTTTCTTCTACTTAGATAAAACGACCCGATATATCTACCTATGTGAAAAGGTTTAAGCCAAAGTAATACAATATATATATATTTGATTGGAAACGTAAAGCCCTTATTTCATGAATCCTACCTAATGTTTTGGAGAGAATGAATGAATGTTATGCACTGAATGGGGCCCAGGGGCTTGGTGTGAGTGGGGACCCGAGGAGGCAAGGGCTGACGGTAAACCCTCACACTAGTCCCACTAATGAACGGCATAACCGGACCTCGTTAGGAGTTAGCGAGGAATGGACGCTGAGCGCCATCTGGGGAGTCATGTAACCCCTTTTGGTCAATGAATGGGTGGATGGGCCTTGCAAACCCGCCACCAACCCGGAGGAAGAAGGTGTAAATGTTATTGAATGCGCACGAAAGAATGATATGCATGAAAAGAATGAATGAATGAATGTTAATGAATGTTAACGAATGTTAATGAATTACACGAGGTGGTGGTTGGAGATAATGCACGCCCACTCGCCGGGCCAATAATGACCTAATGTTAATGAATTGTTATAATCCCTTTTGATGATTTCTATTCGCCCACTTGGGAAATTCTTTAAAACCTCACTTGGGATTATAGCTTGCATGTGAATGTTAAATACCGTCGTATATTATATGTATGCCCTGTTTTATACCCACCAGTCCCTTTTGGACTGAACCCGTTTGGCTTTCAGTTGTTTGGTGCAGGTGTCAAGAGAGCTAGGCGGGATTTCGAGTCCTAGGTCTTGCATTTGCTTTTATCCTTGTATTCTGGTCTTGCACTCACGTAATGCACCTTTGATCATTGTATATGTATAATGATGTGGAGCGTACATGTTTTGAGCCGTGATGGCAATTGCTGATGTATATAACTTATTTTTGGAGTTGGGATGCTCATGGTACATATTTATATGGTATAAGTTCGTTTATTGCTTCCGCTTTAATGTTTTATATTGTTTTAAAATTTTAAGGGTTAGCCCGCCTAGCTTAGAGTGTGTGTATGTCCCCATTCGCCGTGATTTGGCTCGGGTATGGATAGTCCATTTCATATTCGGGTCGGGTCTCGGTGCGGGGGATGTGACACCTTGCGCTCGGGTGTTACATATAATATTGAAGTATTAGGATAAATCCAATGTTTATAGATATTAAAAGAGAATTAGAGTTAGAATAAATATAGGAATAATTAGAACTATAGATAAACTAGGGAAAAATGTAATTGTCATCTTTTTAATTTTCTTATAATATATCGACAAAAGATATCTATTGGTTATTCGTCAGAAATTTTTTTAGTTAAATACATAATAAAATTATTTTATTATCGATGGAACATTTTGTTGGTAATTTGTAGAAATTGTTGTACTTTTGTTATTTTTTATTTTTTATAATTTATCGATAGAGATATCCATCAATAATCCGTCAATAAATTTTATCGACTATACTTTTTGTAGGTAATCCATCGATAATAATGTTGGCTTTATTTGTAAATAAGTCGTCGAAATTCCGTAGCTAATTGTTGGAAATTACCTACGGAAAATTTCCGTAGAAAATATCCGTAGGTAATCATCAGTTTTTTTGTTGTGGAAGGAGCTTCGTGGCAACCCAACGCACCGGTAGTGGGGTGAATACTTCTTTAAGGAAAGCCGGCTTTTGCCGACGATTCAATCATAACAAAGTATAAGTCTCTCGGTTTACTTTATAGTATTGTTCTGATTTTCATTGTCATATGAATATGTTTTTGGTACATTACTGGTACTTATCTTCATAAGATTCTGCATATTGTTGGTACCTATACTATGGTTAATATCTACTCTCGTATTTATGCTGATTTTGATCTATTAGATTCTGGTACTTGTACTCATACGAATCTATGTAATGATGGTACTAATATCCTAATGAATGTGTTAGATCTATTGGCTAAAGGAACTCATATCACAATTGATAAATTGGATCTACGTGTTATTAGTATTTATACTGGTACGTTTCAACATGTTTTTGGTACTTATGTTTTGAATCACTTATCCATGTTGTACATCATATATATATTACAAAATTCTGATTATCTATCATATTTGATAATCTGGTACTACCACAAAGCTGATTTCCAACATGTTTGCTACGAATTTCTATCCTCCATGCCCTGAGCCAGATAAAGCAATTTGCATTCCAGCTCACACAGATCCAAGACTTTTCACATTCCTCATACATAATGGAGTTGCTGGATTACAAATACAGCACAATGGCAACTGGTTGGATGACAATTCTCCACAAAATTCTATTTTAGTTAACTGCGCCGATCAACTTCACGTAGTTTCTGGATCAATGTAATTAGCAAGCTTGATTCAATCAACGAAAAAGGTAGTGACTAATTTAATCTTCTGCAGATATTCACGAATGGGAGATGCAGAAGCGTGAAACACAGAGCCGTCGTTAATAACGAAAAAGAAAGGATTTCCATTGTTGTTGCCAATGGTCCGTCAGGGGAGGCTGTCGTCGGTCCGGCTGTGCCGCTGGCGGAGAAAGATGGCGGTGCATTCTATCATTCAATGAAGTACGTAGAATACGTGGAATCGCAGCTCACAAAGTCTCGGGTCGATGGCAAATCCATCTTAGAACAACAGTTGATACAGGAAGATTGATTGGCTTGGATTTCTGTACCTTTTCTTGTATTTTGCAATAAATCGAGGTTCTACATAAATTTCCTACGATTTTCATGATCGATATCTAAAAAAATTATATGAACTTTATACAAAGTCAATTAGATCACAAAAATAAATTTACATCATTGTTCCATTTTAATTGGTCCAACGACAAGTTATGTCCCAACTATGGATTCCCAAAATGAATTTGGATAGTGTTGTTAGAAATAGACCCTTAGTTTGAATTGTTGTTTTTGAACTTATATTTTGTGTTTTTCCAATGATTATTTTGGCACAACAAATTGGATGGGTGGATTTGAACATGACATTTGGTTAATAAAGAATGAGTCCTTTCTATTCAATCACATTCTTCTGGTTGATTTTTGTATATTGATCTTGGACTATTTTTTATTTTTTTGGAATATGAATTTCAGACCGATTGAAATATGAAAATTGTCCGAGTATTTTGGTATCTTTTGGAAGAATAGTTGAATTAAAATATGAAGTTAATTGAATATTTTGAAAATTGAAAGAATAAATAAATGTTACAAATTAGTTCTTTAATATAAAAAAATATATTACCTAATAGGCTAATACCTATGAACCCATTACTGTCTAATAAATTATGAAAGGTAACATGGGGAAAATATGGGATTTAGGACAAGGGATAAAACTATAATTATTTCCTATCTAAAATTAATTCTGCAAACCCTCGCGACATGGGGTACCATGACAAAATAAAAAAATGAATGAGAGACATGTATATGTACATGCAAGTCATCTGTTAATTTTAATTTTTCAAAAAATAAGATATAAATAACCCAATAAATAAATTAAAATTAAATTTGAAGAATATAATATAGTCAAAGGAAAAAAGAGAACATAAAAACTTCTATGATAATATAAAAACTGAATGAGGGTGTATATGTGAACGAAACTCAATATAGGAGTTATCTATTATTTTTAAATTTTAACCTACGAAATAAACTAAAACTAAATTTGAAGAATATAATATATTTAAAGGGAAAAGGAGAAAATAAAAATTATCAAATAGTATATCGATAGAACTATAAAAGTAAAGAAACAATATTGAAAAATAATTGTATTATTTGGGAATTATAATAAATAAAATGAAATACGAAACATGAATAATAAATGCTTAATAATCATCCTTTCTGATTTGAAAATAAGAGATTAATATTTAACTATTTAAATTAAAACAATAAGGACGGGAAGTCAAAACAATAAGTTTCAAGACTTTGCTGAAAATGAAAATAGAACTATGTCTTACTCCTGAACAATTTGCAATTTTGAAACTAGAAAGCTTTTGCTCCTTTTGTTGATTCTTGATATTAGGTTCGGTGTTTGAATAGAGAAGCTTACTACTTCAGTTTTTTTACTTGATTATAAATTGAAAAGCTAACAACTTCAGAATCTATTTCAGAATAATATGAAGCATTAATTTAAACGAACATCTGTCATCGGGCATCAACGAGTTATCCGAACTGCAGATTCTGTAAGTCACAGTCTTTTGATATGAAAAGCTGATCCTGAAATTTAATTATTTGTGTACGTTTGACATCAATAAGGGTTACTTTTGTAATTTTGTACAACTTGCAAGGTAGTTTCCTGAAATTATAATTTGCATTTCAAAGAAACAAGTCATCTTCTAGGATAATTGCATTTGGCCCTTTTGTTCTAACATGCCTCAATCCAGCCTCAGTCGTGCCTCTTTTTTTTTTGTCAATCCAGCCCGTTTTCCTGAAACATATATAAGTAGGAAATTAAGAACAGTGACCCCACTTGTTTTGTTCTATTTCTAATTCAGAACAGTGACCCCACTTCAGAACAGCAGCCTTTTGTTATGCCACTTGTTTTGATGTATTTCTAATGCAGAAATCCATAACAAATAATGATGAGTGAGTTAGAATTCTTCATATATATTACAGTGTGGTTTAATGGAAAATATGTCCTCCCTAATTGAAGTTATCTGGTTTTCTCCAAGATTCGCAAATCCTTATCAATCTTTTTCCTAAAATACAGAACTTAACTTTTGCAGGATCTAATTGTCGACCTTCATATTGGATTGAAGTTTGTTGTCTGTTCGATTTGAAGCTGCATCATACAAAGGTGAGTCTTGAATGAATAGATTAAATGCAATAATTTGAGTGAAAAAGTTAATTGTATGCTGAAGTTGGAAACATTCTGCCATTTTTGTTGGAAAAATTAACAAAATATGAAATTGTATTTATTTGACTGAAAACTGAAAATTGTATGCTTTTTGTTTGTAGAGACAAATCCTTCTTGCCTTTCTTTGATGAAGTGTTTTTAAATAGATCATTGTGCTTTACATGGTGGATATATGCTATACTAACAATGTTAGTCAATTCCCGGTGGATCTTATGATTCCCGGTTGTTATATGATTCCGGTTGTTGAAATTTATGTGGGCTTGGGAAATTGGATTGAGCAAAAAGGTTTTGTATTTCTAAGTCCAGAAATATGCTAGAGTTTGGGCTTTGATGGTTTGTAAGTCCAGAAATACACTTAAAGATCATGTACTTTTTGAAATCTTTAAAAAGAATTGAGGGGTCTGGGCCCCCTTTCCCCAATGTTCCATCCCTAAATAAGTTACTTCGTTACAAAAAGTAGTCCTGTCCAATGTCATACGTTTTTAAAAATTGGGAAAAGACCAAGGAATATGACATAGCATAAAGGCCTCATATGTCAAATACATTTTAAATATAATGACTATAAATATGTAACAAACCCAAACACCTCTCTTTGTGTCAATGTCTTTCCTGTGTAAGTAACTACTTTACTTACTAAAAGATGCATTTTGTAAAATTCTAAGTCAAATTCCTAAGTGGCATATTCCATGGCACATCCTTTACCAAACATTTAGTTGTTCTTCAGTTAAAAACTTAGCTTTTAATTGAAGTAAAAACAAACATGTACTGTTCGGATTTTGATTCACGTGAGCCTGTGACTGTATCGCGTGTATATTTAACTCAGTTTTAAATTTTATGTTCTAATATTTAGATATACGACTGTTACTGATCGAAAAAGTTTTGTATCTTAATAGTTCTATTCGACACCAAGCTGTATAAAACAATAAATTGATTGGAAATGTAAAGGAAGAGTATAAAACATTGGTAAGATTCTAATGAATGATGATTGTTGAAACTTGAATATGAAATAGCTCAACAATAATAACCATATTTTGCATAACAATAATAATTATTTTTTTAGAAACTTGAATATAAAATAGCTCAATTAAACTAGAAGGAAATATGAAATATGCACCAGCCAGTTTTTGAGTTGCTAATGACTCGACACATTCAGCAAGTGTGGAAATAAAAAAAATATTAATATTTAGTTACATGTTAGAATTAGATTCTCATATTAATATAAATTTTAAAATTAACATTAATGCAGTCACTAAATCATCTTAGGTTCTCATTGTAACATAAATTTCGATCTTTGATATGTAGATGGACAATATACCTTTACATAGGAGATGGATGTATAATAGGACTTACCCAACACGTGGCGGCCTGAGACTAGAATTTGTAGACGGGGTTGAATCTTTTATAGATTATGCAAAGGGGTTAGAACCATTTAGAACAGAAGGTGTTATTCGATGTCCATGTATTAAATGCTTAAAGAAATGGGACTTCTTATCACCTGCTACGGTTACACGGCATTTGTATTCAAATGGGTTCAAGCCAAATTATTGGTATTGGACCGACCATGGGGAGGTAGCTCCTAGCGAAGAGACTGCACCAGATTTTAGTCATGCAGCCGCGAGTACGAGTCATGCCGAACATGTTGATCCTTTAAATAGGTATGTTGACATGTGCATTGATGCGGCTAGAGAAAACATGCCAACTGATGTAAATCAAGATGCAAATAGGGGTTCCGATGTTGGTGGGGAGCAACAAAATTATAATGAGTTGCCTAATGCAGAAACTCAAAGGTTTTTTGATCTTCTGAGGGATTTCAACAAACCCGTGTGGTCTGGATGTGATATACACTCACCATTGTCTGTGTCATCCAGATTAATGAGTATCCAAAATGATTACAATGTGCCACATGATGCTATGGACGAGATCATACAGTTGATTTCAGAATTACTACCACCCGACAGTACTGTTCCTAATAACTTTTATGAAACACAAAAGTTGGTGAAGAAGCTTGGGTTAGTTAGTATAAGAATTGACTGTTGTGTCAAGGGTTGCATGTTGTATTACAAAGATGATGAAAACCTTACAGAGTGTAAGTTTTGTGGTGCTCCTAGATACGAAACATGTGAAGACATAGGGAGTAAAGGCAGAAGAAAACAAGTTCCTGTTAAATCAATGCACTACTTGCCCCTTATACCTAGATTAAAGAGGTTGTATGCATCAATGAGCTCAGCCCCGCACATGAGATGGCATGCTGAGAATCGTCGGCCCGACGAGGTCATGTGTCATCCTTCAGATGGAAAGGCTTGGAAGCACTTCGATCAATGTTACCCCGAGTTTGCCAACGAGGCCAGGAATGTGAGGCTTGCTTTGTGTTCGGATGGGTTTACTCCTTATTCTCAATCAGCAGCATCATACTCTTGTTGGCCAGTAATTGTAACTCCTTACAATTTACCTCCAGAGATGTGTATGACGATGCCGTATATGTTTCTCACATGTATCATTCCTGGGCCAAAAAATCCAAAGCAAAACATTGATGTATATCTACAACCATTGATTGATGAATTGAAAGAGTTATGGGAAGTTGGCGTGACGACATACGATGCATCAACGAATCAAAATTTTGTAATGAAGGCTGCATTGATGTGGACTATTAATGATTTTCCAGCTTATGGTATGTTGTCAGGCTGGGGCACCGCTGGTAGATTAGCATGTCCATATTGCATGGGTGATAGTCAGGCATTTTATTTGAAAAATGGTCGAAAACATAGCTGGTTTGATTGTCATCGACAGTTTTTGGATATAGATCATTCTTACCGCAGGAATAAAACCAATTTTAGGAAGAATCGTACTGAGCACCAACATCCACCTCCTAAATTGAATGGACATGAAATTTGGGAACAGGTTCGTGACTTTCCAAAAGTTACAGAACATCCCAACGAGTTAGGAATTTCAGGTAGTGGTGTGCAACATAATTGGAAGAAGCAAAGTATATTCTGGGAATTGCCTTATTGGAAGGACAATTTAATTCGTCATAATTTAGATGTGATGCATATAGAGAAGAATATCTTTGATAACATCTTTAACATGGTGATGGACATTTCTGGAAAAACCAAAGATAATGTGAATGCACGCATGGATATGAAGGATTTGTGTCGGCGACCTGAATTAGAGCTAGTGCCTAAGGGTACTGGACGTTGGGGAAAACCAAAGGCTAAATATGCGTTAACATTGGAGCAAAAAAGAATAATATATGAGTGGATAAAACAGCTCCGCATGCCTGATGGTTATTCATCAAATTTATCACGGTGTGTTGATACACAACATGCTAAGATACATGGGATGAAGAGTCACGATTGTCACATTTTTATGGAGCAGTTATTACCTATTGCCTTTAGAGAATTGCCTGATGAGATATGGAAACCACTGGCCGAATTAAGTAAATTTTTCAGGGATTTATGTTCGAGTACGCTGAGGCATGCGGATCTTGATCAAATGGAGAAAAACATACCCATTATTTTGTGTAAACTTGAGAGAGTTTTCCCCCCAGCATTCTTTGATGTAATGGAGCATTTGCCGATTCATTTGATCGAAGAAGCTCGTAATGGAGGCCCTGTACAATTTAGATGGATGTATCCCTTCGAAAGGTAAAAAGAATTATTCATTATCTTATATAATAAACATCAACTTATATAACAAAATCATCTTTCAATCGGTACAGATTCGTTGGGAAGATAAAGAAAACGGTTAAGAATAAAGCTAGAGTGGAGGGTTCTATTTGCGAGGCGTACCTACGACGTGAAACTGCCCATTTTTGCTCCTTCTACTTCCAATCCCATGTTCGTTCCATGAGAACAAGGGTGGTAAGGAATGATGATGGCGGTATTGATGACTCAAATCCAGAAATGTTGAGTATTTTCCATCATTCCGGGCGTGCTTCTGGTGCATGTAGTACTCGCTTTTTGGATGATAAGGAGTACAAATCTGCTACAAATCATGTCTTATTGAATTGCGACGAGGTCCAAACTTTCTTGAAGTAAGTAAGGGAATTTAACCACTTTATTGTAAGAAACTGAATCAATTGATAGTTATAACAAACTTTCATACATGTGAGCTGTGTAGATTCTTTTGCGAGGAGTTTAGGATTGGGGAAATAGATGGCAGCGGTCGAGTTGATGAAGAATTTGCAGGATGGTTTAAAAATTATGTAAGTAAATTTATTGAAGAATCAATTTTTAATCAGTTAGCCTCATAAGTTAATATATTTAAACCAACTTTATACAGGTGAGTAATCCGAAAAATGGAATTAACAATCCATACATTAGTCATTTATCTTGCGGTCCTCTTCTGAAAGTTAAAACCTGGCGTAAGTATTTTGTTAATGGTTTTAAATTCCACACACAATCTTGGAGTAGTGGAAAGAAGACAATGAATTGTGGGGTCTGGGTCAAAGGTAGTTATGATGAATCCGTCGAAGACGATTATTATGGAATGTTGGATGAAATTATTGAAATAGAATATCCTGGAGAACCAATCAAGAGGGTGGTTCTATTTAAATGTGTGTGGTTTGATCCAACGCCTATTCAAGGAACTCGGATTGGAGATGCAGAATGCAGTACGATAGAAGTTCGGCGAAGTGGTAAATATAGGAAATATAATCCTTTCATAGTTGCACAACAAGCCAGCCAAGTTTACTTTGTTCAATATCCGGGTCGAATTCGAGACAAACAACAATGGTTTGTTGTAATTAAAGCTAAAGCGAGAGGGAGGATAGAAATAGAGGAGTCTTTGCCAATAGCTTATCAGAGTGATGAAGGAATAATGGTAAATACTGTAGTCTCGGATGATATTGTAGGTCAATTGGTTCATAATAATAATACCTTCGAGGAAGTCGAAGCTGAACAACGTAATGATACTAATAATATTGAAAATGAGGATGGTGAGGAAGAGTTTAACTCTGATCGAAGCGATGATGAGGAAGAGCTTAACTCTGATCAATCCGATGATGATTCGGATTATGTCATGTGAGGTAAGAATTGTAATTTTTTAATTTGAGCTGTCAGCAAGAAGATTTATTCACTGTCATAATAAGGAGGATAGTAGAAAATTTGAGCATTCAGCAAGAAGATCTAATTTGAGCTTAACTCTAAAGAAGGCTTTTCATTGGTGAGGATAGTAGAAAATTAGTCTTTGGTCCCAACTCTGAAAAAAGATCAATTGATTTCTGCAGTTATTTTTGTGATGAATCTCTGGATATTTTAGTAGAGAGAATTATTAATAGAAAAAAATTTATATGAAATTTCTGGGAAAATTTTAATAGTTTGATAGAAGTTAAATTATACGAAAAAATAGAAACAAAAAAGTTTGTCTTTACCTCCGGGCGTTTGATAGCTAAAGAAGTACGTGGATGATACAACTTCAGCCCACATGCTTGACGTTTATAACTTTATTTAATTAATTAGTTGGTATGTCCTTATTCAAGAATCAAGGACACACAGAAATTAGTTGGTATGTCCTTAAAATTATATTTTCAACTTTTAATTGTGTTAAACCACTATTAGCATATGAAGATGTCAGATCTACTGCATATTATATCTACTGCATTGTTGACTATATTTCCCCCAGAAATACCGAATTATCAGTTACCACTTTATGTTTATGTTATGAAAACACTTTATGTTTTGACTATTTGATTGTGATTGTTTGTAGATGAATCGGTCTCGTGGAAACCTCTCTAGGGGCAAGAGTGTTTGGAGAGGTAATATGAGCATCAACAATTCATCAACATCTGCTGCTACCACATCTTCAGTCCCGCCAACTGTATCAGGCGATCAGGCATTAGTATCATCCCCTTTGGCTTCTTCTCCATCTTCAGCATTAGCTCCACAACCACCATTTTCTCCTTCACAAGCACCACAGTCTCCTTCGCAACCATCTCCATCTCAGTCTCCGCCGGTTACTGGTTCGAATTCTACAGAGCAGATTAGGATATCACAAGTGAATGGGCCATCTGCCATGTTTGCTCCATCATCCACCACGAAAGCTAAATTGGAACCCGCTGGGAATACGTAAATATATAACATAAAGTTTATTATGTCTTGTAATATTTCTGGAGTTTATGAATCTTCATAATATATATTTATGCAGGTATATGGATAGCTGGGCTGGGACAAACAACATCACTAATGTCTTGAAATCCAAGTTGACTGAGCCGTATAGGACATGGAAAGACATTCCCCCTCATGTTGTTGATGAATGGTTCGAGGAGTGGAAGGTATTAATCATTACATATGTTTATTTAATTCTTTAGAACAGAAATTAAATATTAAAACTGTTAAATGTTTTTTGTTATTTGATTTATAATTTACAGAAATATGTATATTGGGATCCACAACATGAGCTGCATATGAGAAATGCATTTGAGTTTGTTGGAGCGAAGCGTTTGGCTGATCATTATAATAGGATTAGATACAAAGGTCAGAAGCCAGGATGGATGTTACAGAGGGTTTATGACAACTTGTCTGAATGGTGGAAGTCCGTAGAGTTCACGTCTACATCTTTGAAAAACAAGAAAAATAGGGCATCCACCAAAGGAGGCGTACTTCATACAGGTGGAAGCATTTCAGCTGCTACTATTCGGAAAAGAGTGGTAAGTCATTACCTTAACAATATTTAACAATTAGCTTAGTTTGTGTTCGAAGATCCTATTAAGTTAACATTATTTGCAGAGCGAGAGGGAAGATAGAGAAGTTGGCCATGAAGAGATATTCAAGATGACTCGAATCAGAAAGGTGGATAAAAAACAAACATCAAATGAGACTGTTGGAAATATTGCTGAAGGTGTTGAAGCAAATGAACAAAATAATGATGCTGGTAGAGCTACGTGGGTCGATGAGCGTTCGCGCTCAACATGGGTTAGTTTTATTGTATTTATGAGCTATTATTCGTTTATTAAAAACTTCATGCAGAATCATAATGACCACTTCAATACATATATATATATATTATTGTAGGAGCTTTACAATAAGTTGAAAGAGGAGCGAGACCATCAAGCAGCTCTACTTGGTGAGGACGAGAGGGTTAAATTGCCCGCCGATTTTGAATTACTTATTCAAGCTGGTGGGGGGCCAAACAAGAAGGGCGAGGTGTATGGGATGCCCTATTTGAAAAGTAGAGGCTCACGTACTAAAACACCCACTAGCTCTCCACGTTGCTCTACTAGCTCAGCCCCATTGTCGGAGTTGGATGAATTGAGAAGACAACAACAGCAACTCCTTGAAGAACAAGCTGCGTTACGGCAACAAATGCAGGATCAGGAGGCTGGGCTACGCCAACAACAGGATCAGATTTTATCCGCCATAACACAGATGGCTGCTATGTTTCAGCAACAACGTAATCCAAATCCCGATGTCCAACGCGACTCAAATGACTAGGCAAGTACTACTATGTGTTTAAGTTATGTTGTGTTCCTGATGTGTTGGTGTTGATTGTGGTTTTGGTGTTGATTGCTGTGTTGGTGTTGATTGTGGTTTTGGTAGTGCTTGGTTTGTGCTTATAAAGTTGAGTGTTATGTTAAAGTTGTTTTTCCTATAATGTATAGGTCGCTTGGAGATTTTCGTGCGTTTTGAAATATAATTAGATCAAAAAAATAGGCAACATGAATTGTGTAAATTACTAATTGGTTGTCGGGGAGGGTACTTGTACTTTGATGTTTGGTTGTTGTTCTATTGGTCATATATACTTGGCATTAATTCTGATAGGGTTGTTACGTTTCCAACTACACAAGTTTTGATCCCTGTCTTTCTTATGTATGAGAATGAATATGTGTTCCTAAGTTAGGTTGCAGTCTTGAACATTTTTAGATTCTCAATTTACTTATCCCTTCAATCTAAGCGTTCCTCAGTTATATATGATAATGAATATGCGTTTTGAAATATAATTAGACTCTCAATTTTGGTAGGAGTTTTAGCTGGATAATAATCCAACGTTCATGATGCTCTTTGATGCATTATCTTACATATTCTTGCATTTACGTGTCTTCAAAGCTTAAATCCTTATTCATCAAATAACCTTTACAGGTTTAATGTTTTTTTTACAGATCAGGCACCTCAAATGGCTTAAGTGGCAATGTAGCAACACTAGGTAAATTTTCAAATGGTGGAGAGAAATTTTCGCTTTATATCTAGTGTGGTCGTATTGTACGTAGGGTTTGCAACGTATGGATTTATGTAATATTACTTGAATATATTGTAATTCGGCATATTTTACCGAATTCCGTGCAGCTGGATTTGTTTTTACAATACTGTTGGATTTATGGAGATGGTTGAATTTTGAATTTATTGGTGGCGTATTGCACATTATTGTCGAATTTCAAGCTTTTTATTATTTTATTTTGGGGTATATAATTATCTGAAAAAACAGGTTGAAATTTCGAAAAAAAAAAAAAAAAAAATTATAATACGAAATTTTCGACGAAATTTCTGACGAAATTCGTCTGAAAAAATTTAGTTTTTCCCGGAAATTTTCGTATTTTTTCGTCTGAAAATGGTCTGAAGTTCGTCTGAAATATATCAAAGTTCGTCTGAAATTTCGTCTGAAACTCGTCTGAAACCACACAAGAAAATAATAAAATAACACTTTTCGTCTGAAATTTGGTCTGAAATTCGTCTGAAATAACACATGAAAATAATAAAATAATACTTTTCGTCTGAAATTTCGTCTGAAATTCGCCTGAAATAACACATGAAAATAATAAAATAATACTTTCGTCTGAAATTTCGTCGCAAAGTCGTCGGAAATATATCCGATGAAAAATAGGCCAATTTGTTTTGGTCGGAAAATTCATCGCAATTTCGTCTGAAATTTAGACGAGAAAAAATTGGTCCGGATAACTTCGTCGGAAATTTCCTCGCAAAGTCGTCGGAAATTTGGTTCGTCGGAAATTTTCGGATTTCGGGCGAGAATAATTTTCGTCTGAAAATCGTCTGAATTGCGTCGGAAAAATAGTTCGTCGGAGATTTCCTCGGAAATTTCGTCTGAAATTATCTGCGACGAGGGTCCTTCGGTCGAATTTTAGTTCGTCGGAAGTTCGTCGGAAGTTCGTCGGAGACCAACTATTTCAGACGAACACGTCCAAAATTTCGTCTGAAATTTTCGTCGGAAATCGGCTGTTTTTTTGTAGTGTATTGTTGGCCTTCTATTGTTGATAAGTGGATTTTCTCCCACTCTATGTACTCTTGGTTCTCGGTGTTTTATATATGAGGTTGGGGCCTCGATAATAACCCCACGGTCGTTGACCGGTTCTTCCAAAAAAAAAAAAAAAAAAATGTAGATGTCAGTTTATTACAAATGCAAACTTTGGATGACAATTTGCAATGAAAGTTTGTTGGGATGGTAAACTGGAAGATGACGCAAAGTTTGGATGGTAAAATTTTTTTTTCTTTTTTTTAAAAAAAAAAATTCCACACCCTCACAAATGATTAAGAATCAAATAATGGAGAATATTTCACACTTATCACGGTCGTGTGATTGATATGAGTTTTTTAGAGTGCCGAATTTTTGTCGTTGACAATCAAGCAAAATTGTCAAAATCGTTATGTAACTTTTATATTTTGAACTTTAACCCAATTTCACTTTGGGCTTTTAGTTTTATTTTCCAATTAATTTTTTTTTTTATAATTTTTGTCTGATTTTGACCCGAAATCAGCAAAATATCTAAATTGGTCCATGAGTTTTTTATTCGGAACAATTTTGCTGAAGTATACAAAATCTCTTAATAGTGTTAAAAAATAATACAAAAAATAAAAAAATTCCAACAAAGCATAAATTATTTGAATATGAAGAACAAATATTCCAATTTTATTACAAATTAACCCATTTTTTCTCTGATTTTTTTTTCCATTTCTGAAAAATGTTTATGGTGGAATTAAATTCAGGTGACAATGAAGTTGTGGGCGAGATGGGAACACAATATTTTTGGCCAACAAGAAAATCTCGTTAATTATTATTTTTAAATGACAAAATAAAATAAATAATTTAGAGTCAATAAAATGACCGACAATATTTTAGAATGTTACCAATATTAAAATTGTTGATTTACGAGTAATTAATTCCACAATAACATGTGCTCCAAAATTAAATACCAATTATGTCAACTCTTGTCCCAAGACATGAACTTTTTTTTAATTTAATAAAAGGGTTGGTATTGAATTATTTGAACTAGCATATACGCCATGCTATGCACGATTTTACATAAAAATTATAGTTTATGAAGTATAATATTACATATTAGTCATAAGTATCGTAAATTAAAATAACATTAAAAATGAAATTTATTTTAAAATAAAAAATTAATTTCTATAAAATATATAAAATAAAAAATCACCAATATGTATCTAGTTAATGAAAATAATATATATTACTTTGACATATTTATTTTTAAAGTATATATTATTTTGGATATAGTTCATCATACCTAAACTTGGTAAAAGAAAATTTATTATTATTATTATTATTATTATTATTATTATTATTATTATTATTATTATTATTATTATTATTATTATTATATCTAAATCTATAAAGTATAAAGAGACATAATTGATAAATGGACTTTTCTTAATATCATATTTGAACTAAGCATATAAAAAAAAATAAGTATATAATCAATTTATGTAAACTAAATTTAATAAAAATGAATAAAAATTAGAATTAAAAAAAGAAAAATTACACTCATACTTCAAATAAATACACAATACAAATAAACTGAAGTAACAAAATTTTAAAAATATTTATAATTAATATCATAATTATTATATTAATTTATTCTAAACATAATGAGAAAAAAAATTAAAAAAATGCATTTTTTTTTCATTTACAATCACATTAAAGATCCTACAAAAATATATTATTCAAAAATAGTGAAAGTTATAAATTTAATTAGAAACACAATTATTTGGAAAAATTTTAATAATAAAATATCCAATCAAATTACAATCAAGATAAAAAGAATTTAAAATTTGAGAAAATTATAATAAAGTAATAGATAGCATTCTTAAAAAAGAAAAATTAAAAATAAATGGTATTAAAAAGTGAATTAAATATTCAAAAATAAAAATTATATGAAAATATAACATATTTTTTTAATTTTGGGGAAAGTAAATTAGTTAATAGAAAAGAAAAACCGCTCAATCATTAAGAAAACAAAATAAATTTTTTTAAAAAATAATTAAAATACAAAATATATAAAATAATTATTAATAAAAAAATTAACATAACTATAGCAGTTATTGAAGAAGTATATTAAGTGAAATTAAAATTCAAAAAGAAATTCTTCATCAATAATAAAAAAGAATATCCAAAAGAATCATATAAATCATAATAATCAAATAAAATAAATGCAATAAAAGAAATTTATGAGAATTTAAAGAAAAATTATTACAATCTCACATAAATTTATGGATAAATAAAAAATTCCTTGCACTCTGCACAGAAAAATTAGAGACTATATAATATATACATTGTTTTTATACATACATACATACATACATATATATATATATATATATATATATATATATATATATATATAAAGAGAGAGATATTAAACTAAATAAGAGAGAATGAAAAAAATAAACAAAAAAGATTCAAGTTTAAATATATTAAATAGAAAAAAAATTCATTAACAAAAACTACAGCATAACTTATAAAATAATTAAAAAGTGAAAAGTTGACTTCAAAATAAATAAATAAATAAATATATATATATATATATATATATATATATATATATATATATAATTAAATATTGAAAAAAAGGTTATTGCAAAAAAAATTATCATTGAATCAAAGTATAAACTTATTACTATCATCTATTATCAATATCATGTTTATCAATTGATTTTAATGACCATACAGGCTATGTTTAAGTGGTGAATAAAAAATAACGATAAACCTGATATTTATAATAAAAATAGATGAGAAATTAATGAAAATAAAAAAAAAATAAAAACTAAAAACACTACTAGAAAACATGCGTTTAGCAATTGAATTTGCAATAAAAAAAGGGTCTTTTGCAACTGAAAAATAGTGTTTTGCAACCGAAAAATTCTATTGCAAAAACCCTGGTTGCAAAATTTAGTAACTGGATTTTTCAACCGAATATCTGGTTGCAAGTAATCGCAGACGTGGAACGTAAGCCACGTCACTTTGCAACTCAATACTCGGTTGCAAAAATAAGACCAGCTTTGCAACCAAATATTTGGTTGCAAAGTTGACATGACAATTTTGGCAATTGAAATTTTGCAACCGAATCTTTGTTGCAATATAAATTGAAATTCTGTACCAATTTTGCAACCGAAAAAGTAAATTATTTTTTATTTTTTTTATGATTATTTGCAACCAAACTTTTTGTTGCAAAAATGGCTAGTAAATATCTACCAATTTTGAAATCAATATTCAATTGCAAGACTAGTTATTATTATTTTATATTTATTAAAAATCAAAATTCAGTTACAAATAATATTTAATATTTATATTTCATTATTTTTTTAAAAGTAATAAATTGCGAATTCAATTATAAAAAATATGCACTATATTTTTTTAAAAATTCTAATTCCAAAACAATATTACTAATAAATTCAATCTATTATAAAACATAATAGAATATACCAACAATTCAAAATCATAACCAAATATACCAACAATAACAACAATTCGTAAATCATTCTTCATCATAAATCACTACCAAATAATTACAACATCTACAAATACTTCAAAGTTAGCAATGTCTACAAATATGTGGAAAATAGTCACATTTACATGTACCAAATCTACAAATACTTGCAAATTAGCCACATTCACAAGTACGTGGAGCATCTACGGATACCTGAAATGTGCACCTTCAACATCTTATCTTCCCGACATTCCTATAAGATGAATTTTTATTTCTTTAATAATTACATCCTCATTAGAACTCAACTTTTTTATTCTACACGTGGAAACAGATTTATACCACCTACATACCCATTCGTGAGACATGATCCATGAATCGACTTACAACAGTCTATTCAGCTCCATTTGCTCCAACAACCTTTGAGGAATATAAAAATATAATATTGCATAGGATATAACTTAGTGAATAAAGAAAGGAGATAATTTTTCCTCCAAAATGAGTACACACAACTTCAGTTTTCTCTTCAATAAGTGTAAGGAAAAATATATTTCCATTTATGTTGACATAAAGATGTGTGAAGAACAAAATATAGACTCCAACTATAATAAAATGAATTGATATTACACTTTATTCATAAATGAAGAACTTAAGGCAGATTAAGAACAAATTTGCAATCAATGATTTTACCTTGCAAAGGGTGCGCCCAGATCCAAATGAACAACATCAATCCCTTCCTTCTCATAAGCAACAACCTTAGTTCCCAATTGGATATTATCACTTTTATCACGTAAATATAAAGTTAAAGATCATAAGAGGCTGAACTTCTGTCCAATGAATAACTCAAGGAGAAAGACAACGAAACAAAACATTTACCAAATGAAAAAGAAACTGTATCTTGCAATCACCAATTTTCAGAAAGCAAACCGGCCTCAGAGAATTGCATCTAAAAGTTTATGTTTTCTTGAAAGAAAAAGTTTTCAAGGATTTTTCAACAAACTATTTGCAACCGAATTAGCAACCTAACTTTCTGTTGCAAAGACAATAGAAAAGGTTGACCATTCAACTTTTTTTTTGCAACTGATATTGCAACCAAATTTCGGTTGCAAATGATTTGGCAATCGAAAATTCGGTTGCAAAGCCAAATTGACAAATTTTAGTTTTTGGTTGCAAATTCGGTTGCTAAATCTGTAAAGTTGCATCCGAATTTTTTCGGTTGCTAAATCAATATTTTTTAGAAGTGAAATGATATAAAAAATTAATAAAAATATCCTAAAATATATTAAAATTCAAAGTGAAAAAAATACGAAATAATATTTCTTAATTGTGAGAAGAAATTATTAAATCTAACTTTTAAATGTCTCCGATAAAAAATATGAAATCAATATAAAGAAAATTTTAAATCGGAAATGAGTGGCAAAAGAACAAAATATTAAAAAAGCAAAAATCCTTCGGTAATTTGATTAATTTTGAGCATAACGTTAAATACTATTTTATTACACTAACTACCGCAAAGATATATTTTACGTCAAAAATATAAATATTAAAATATTCAAAAATAAATTATTCAAAGTATTTTGGTGCTGAGCTTACTAAGGTTGATACCCCCTCAGCTGATTTCCTAAGGCATGCCATATATGAAGGGCTCAACAACTCCAGGATCAGTAGAGAGTGTGGAGATGCCGTCATTCGCCAAAAGCCCAAGGACATGATTCAGTTTCGAAGGATAGCAAGTGAATACATGGAGCAGCAGGACATGGTGCGCCTGTGACAAGCATGCAACCGTGGTAGGCCGAGGAGCTCTAACCAGGAGGAGCATAGAGAGAGATGAACGGAGCCCATTCCTGGGGGATCGCGAGTTGAACTCACCAAGCGCAACTCCGAGAATTTGAGCATTCCTGGTTCGGTGATGTTTAGAAAGCCTTGTCCAATGCCCCAAAGCGATAAAAACTCTCACCCCAACAAGTATTGTGCATTCCACCAACAGAACGGACACGATACGGATGAGTGTATCAGTTTGGAAAAGGAGATTCATCGTTTGGTAGACGGTGGCAAGCTATCGGAATTTGTTAAATCCATGGATCGAAACAATAGGAAGCGAGGAGATAGAGCCCGCTCTCGCTCACGCAACCCTCGCTGATCTCGGTCGCGGTCGTGTAGCCTGAGCCGCGATCGACGAGCAGCTAAGGGCACTAAGCAAGCACCCGATATAACATGCCCACTCGAGGAGTGATTAATATGATTGTTGGAGGGTTGACAAATGATGATTCCCAGACCTCACGAAAGAAAGCAGGGCGTCGATTTAGCCAAGAGTCCAACACTCCTGCTCAGCACATCTTCCATGTTAAGAAAGGCGAGGTCTTGGGTTTTACTGATCAAGATTTTGACAATGTTTTGATCGATTAGGATGGAGAGTTCTCAGACTGTCTGATGGTAATCGACGGCGATATCTACAACACTCAAGTCAAAAGGGTATTGATATATAGTGACAGATCGGTGAACGTCATGCCGTTCTCCACCTTCAAGAAGTTGTGTGGAAATGATGCCGAACTAGATGCCGTTGAAACCCCTCTACTTGGTTTTGGCGGATCAAAGTTGTACCCACTCGGTCAAGTAAGATTGACGAGCTCCTTAGGTCGCGCTCCGAAGAGGGCCACGGTCTACAACGTGATCCTTGGGAGACCCGCTCTCGTGAAGTTCAAAGCCATTCATTCCGCGTTTCACCGCAAGATGAAGTTTCCAACTCCCAAAGGAACAGGAGAAGTAAATTGCCAGTTAAAAGGAGGGAGTTTGTAATTTCTCAAATCTCAGGAGTAATCTTTAATTTCGTCAAACTTCATGGGTTGTTAGTAATTATCCCTAATATTTAATACCATTCAATACAAAACATGATAAATTAGTCGAAATTCTGATTATTTTTTTAATGGAGTTGTTATAGATGAAGCGTGGTTTTCACTGAGAAAAAAAAAAAAAAAAAGAAAAAAGAAAAAAGTGGTTTTAACTGGTCAAGAATGGAGAGCTGAGAGTAATCTTCCCACAATTAATTGGTGACCGGTATAATTTTCTTTTGGCCAAATTTCATCTATATATACCGGACACAGAGCTCCTCATTAGACCCTCCCACAAGCACAGCAGACACATCTGGTAGACTCTTTCAGGTCTTCATAATTCACACACACGCACACACAAAATGTCTTCAATCCCAGCTTCGAATGAATTGGAGACTGTCATTAAAGCCTTAGCAGATTCTCCTAATCCAAATACTGTCCCTAGTAAATTCAACTTCACCAATGATCCAACTGCTTTAACCTCTGATTCACTTCCTATCATTGATTTTTCTGCGCTTACTACTGCCGATCCGAAACAACGGTCCAAAGCCGTCCGCGATCTGGGCAGAGCTTGTCAAGAATGGGGCTTCTTCATAGTAAGATCATCCGTCCATTCATTAACTAATTCTTTTCAATAATTAAATCTGTAGTCATATTTGACATTGTCTGAGTACATTTGCAGCTTGTGAATCATGGGGTGCCTGAGAAGTTGATGGATGCATTGTTTACTGCAACCAAGGAGTTTATTCGTTTGCCTTATGAGGAGAAGAAGCAATACGAAGCAAAGAGTGTATCAGATCCTATAAAGTGCGGCAATTTTAATGTCTCCACCATTTCAAACCAAACGTTCACCCTATGGAGGGATTACCTTAAGGTTTACGTGCACCCCGAATTTCACTGCCCCGACAAGCCCAAAGTTTTAAGGTATACATATATTGATTTTATTATACTATAACCTAATTATCATGACAGTGGACTCAGTTTATCTGTTAAATTTGTAGAGAGCTTTCGCGGGAGTACACGGAAAGAAGTCGAAAGCTGGTTAAGGAGTTACTGAAAGCTATATCAGATGATTTAGAATTGGACTATAAGTATGTTGATGAAGTTCTGGAGATGGATTCGAGTTTCCAAATGTTTATTACGAATTTCTATCCTCCATGCCCTGAGCCAGATAAAGCAATTGGCATTCCAGCACACACAGATCCAGGACTTTTCACATTTCTCATACATAATGGAGTTGCTGGATTACAAATACAGCACAATGGCAACTAGTTCAATGCCGATTCTCCACAAAATTCTATTTTAGTTAACTGCGCCGATCAACTTCAGGTAGTTTCTGCATCAATGTAATTAGCGAGCTTGATTCAATCAAGGAAAAAGGTAGTGACTAATTTAATCTTCTGCAGATATTCACGAATGGGAGATGCAGGAGCGTGAAGCACAGAGCCGTCCTTAATAACGAAAAAGAAAGGATTTCCATTGTTGTTTCCAATGGACCGGCTGTCGTCGGTCCGGCTGCACCGCTGGCAGAGAAAGATGGCGGTGCATTCTATCATTCAATGAATTATGTAGAATACGTGGAAACGCAGCTCACAAAGGATCGTGTCGGTGGCAAATCTCTCTTAGAACAGCAGATGATACAGGACCACTAAATTGCCATGTAAACTAATTTTTATGTTATTTCTCAAAGTTCTTGATGAAGATTGGCTTGGATCTCTGTACCATTTGTTGTGTTCCGTAATAAAGGAGGGGTTCTCGTTAAACTCCATACGTACGGTCTTGATGATCGATTTCTAAAAAAAATTATTTCAACTTTATACAAAGTCAATTAGGTCACTAAAATAAATTTACATCATTGTTGCATTTTAATTGGTCCATCCACAAGTTTTGTCCCAACTATGGATTCCCAAAATGAATTTGGATAGAGTGTTGTTAGAAATAGACCCTTTGCTTGAATTGTTGTTTTTGAACTTATTTTTCGCCTTTTTCCAATGATTATTTTGGTACAACAAATTGGATGGATGGATTTGAACCTGACATCTATACTATCTATACTATTATATATTTGAAAACGATGTTTGACTTTTTATTGTGCATTTTGTATGATGTGGAATTTTGTGGTTTTTTTGAAGTTTTTAATGAAATAGAAAAAATGTGATTGACTTATCTTTATTTTGTATATTATTTTATTATGAAAATATATAGTAACTAAGGAAAATAATTATGTTTGAAAATTTTGATTCAATGGAATTAATTTTGATATTTATTCTAATTAATTAAGATTAATATTATATGCATATATTTTGATATTTCTATATTTTTGTTAAATTAATTTTAATAGCCGATTACTTAAATCACGGATACAATTTCCATAAAAATCCAGTAATTTCAAATTTAAATTCAAACATTACAAAATAAAGAGAATTAATTAAGTTGCATAAATTACTCCATCAAATTAATTAATTTTTTAATATTTAAAATTAATAGTTTATATATATATATATAAACCTCACCACAGGCATGCAGATTAAGCTTACCCATATTTACAGAGAAGGAAATGCGGTGGCTGATCTTCTAGCCAACAACGGTTCCAGAAATCAGACTATTTGGAGATTCCCGGAGAGCCCCAACTTTCATGATCTTAAAGGTCTCCTCCGATTGGACGCGTGGGAGTTACCTTCAATCCGTAACCAATGATGGTTACACAAGAGGGAACTCAAGGCAAGCTCAATGGGCCTTTTACTGCTGAGGTAGCTGCAGGTATGTGCCGTTTGGTTTTTGCTTGTTATGTGGGTCTTGCTGCTAGTGAATGTTATGCACTTGATCGGGCCATAGGGTCGAAGGGTATTTTAATGCAGGCTACGGGCGGGGATGCCCAGGAGTTGTGCAAGGATCCGGACTTGCTAGATAGGCACCTTATGTATTTGACGGTAACAGTCGATAAGGGGATACTGAATCCGTTCAGGACTCCGCCACTTTGTACATTTTGTCGTGGTGTGCAACCTTCTTGGTTGCACGGGTTCTGCTTAGGAATCTCTAGGAGAGCTTGAGAGTGTTTCTTATGAGTGGTAAAAATAGAGCTGGCAAGGGTGTGATCCTGACAATGAAAGACCCAAGCCCGAATAGACTCAGAGCAGTGAAAAGATACCGCCACCATATTGCCGTCAAGCCGCGGCTCTGGCCGTGGCTCAGAATTTTAACTTTAATCCCCTCCCCAATTTCCTTTGCAGGCGACATTTCCCCCATATGGGATACCTTTATCCCAGCAAGGAACCATCAATGTGACACGTCGATGATTCGGAATGAGGCGAGGTCAATCCTTGTCGTTCGGGAGGGAAATGTGATCGTGAAGAACGCCGTACACATCACCCTGATGAATCAGATGGCATCTCTAGCCCAGTTTGTTGAAATGGAGACGGTGGATCGGTTTGCAGAGACACACTGCACTTTTAGGAACCCCACCGGCCTGGAGATTCATAAATGCTGGAGAGTTTGTTGTAAGTGGAAGAAGCATATGGAAGAAGCGCCTGAGCATGATTACCACATTTACCGAAATTACGAAGACAGTTGGCTGCATTATAAGCAGATTTATGATGACATGTTATGGAGTGGCGACCACCTTAAGGATAATTGTGACAGGTCCTGTACTGTTGACTGGAGCCTTTTCTGTTGTTGGATTCGGTTTTGTTTTGCGGTGGTTGTTGGTTACACCATCCCCTTGCTTCGGGTTTGGGTTTTGTGTTTCTTGTGGATGTTTTTCGTGAACTTCCCGTTGTACTTCCCGTTGTAGCTTTGTTCCGCCTTTATAAATGAGGTGGAGTCCTCGTTAATCCCTCCACGGGTCCTTTGATCCGGTTCCCAAAAAAAAAAAAAAAAAAAATATATATATATATATATATATATATATATAATTATATACATCTAATGTATACTATTATATATTTGAAAAAAATGTTTGACTTTTTATTGTGTATTTTGCATGATGTGCAATTTTGTGATTTTTTTGAAGTTTAATTAAATAGAAAAAATGTAATGTTTATCTTTATTTTGTATATTATTTTATTATGAAAATAAATAAAAACTAAGAAAAATAATTATCTTTGGAAAATTTTGATTCAATGTAATTAATTTTGATATTTATTCTAATTAAGTAAGGTTAATACACTACTATAAAAAGGTCTTATAGTGACGAAAATTTAGCAACGAAAATTATTCGTTGCTATTTAGCAACGAATATAGCAACAGAAAAAAAATTCATGGCAAAATGCTTTAGCAACGGCATTTTCATTGTTAAATCCGTTGCTATATATGAAAAAAAATAGCAACGGATTTTTCGTTGTTAATATTCAATAATACAAAAAATAAATAAATTGGTACATATAGCGATGAAAATTCTGCTTTATTAAAATAAAAAACAAATAAAAAATAATATAATATTTATAAATATTTACAACGGAAAATCCGTTGCTAAATAGTAACGGAAAATGAAAGAAAAAAAAGAAATAAAAATAATTAGATATAAAAAATATTAGCAACGAAAAATCAAAAAATTCGTTGCTATTTAGCAAAGGATTTTTCGTTGCTATATGAAAGAAAAAAAGAAATAAAAATAAACAAATATGAAAAATATTAGCAACGGAAAATCCGTTTCTATAAACATATGATTAAAAAACTTAATAAAATATTTATAATTTAGCAACGGAAAATCCGTTGCTATATGGAATAAAAATAAATGAATAATAAAAAATATTTGCAACGGAAAATCAATTGCTATAAACAATTGATTAAAATATTGATAAAATATTTATAATTTAACAACGAAAAATCCATTGCTATAAATATTTAATTAAAAAATAATAGAATACTTATAATTCCTTAAAATTCACATATATAACGCTCGAAATTCACATATAAATACTTCGATATTAAGAGAAAAGTTTTTCATTTAACATGTAACGGTTGCATAACACAATAATTTCTTAATATTTAGATATAATTCTACAAATTTTAATATAAATTCATTATATTAAAAGAAAACTTCTTAATTTAACATCTAACCGTTGCGTAACACAATAATTCCTCAGTATTTAGATATAATTCTATAAATTCAAATATAAATATTTCATATTAAGAAAATAATTCTTTATATTAAGTTATTCAACTACGATTGCTAAATAATACAATAGTTCCTCAAAATGCAGATATTGTT
Organism: Lantana camara; assembly: GCA_037501455.1. Taxonomy (NCBI): domain Eukaryota; kingdom Viridiplantae; phylum Streptophyta; class Magnoliopsida; order Lamiales; family Verbenaceae; genus Lantana; species Lantana camara. The sequence goes on from CM074862.1 coordinate 20,846,042, forward strand.
CTACAGATGTATAAGTGAATACTTCATATTGACATAAAATTAGTTCTTTATTCAACTACCAACTAAATCTAATTATTTAATTATGTAAACTTTCATCTTTTTTTTATATGTCATAAAAACTTATATTTAAGTTGATATACATTAGTTATGTAAACATTCATCCAAATATATCACAATGTTATTAGATTTTGTGGAATATGATAAAAAACCTATCATATTTTTATTTGATACAAAATTGGATAGAAAAATGTTATTTTGAACTTTATTCTAATTTTTAATTTGTCATATTATACTCTTATTATAAACCAATTAACTAGCTGCAAAATTGAATTATTTATAGTCATATTAATTTAAGTAGATTTACAAGTCCAAGTTGAATTCATAATAAAATGAAAATATCATATGGAAATTTTAGTGCGGAACCTTTTCATCTTTTCCTCCGATTCCCAAGTCATCTCTTCGGATTTATCACTTCTCCATAGCACCTTGACCATGGAAATCCGTCGATTTCTTAATTCTTTATACTTTCTATCCAACACCTTAACCGGCTGCTGAACAAAAGATAGATTCGGTTCTAACTCAACTTCTTCAACGGGGAGAATTTCTGTTTCATCTGGATAATACTTTCTGAGCTGAGAGACATGGAATACATTATGAATCCCGGTAAGATGAGGCGGTAGGTCCAACCGATAAGCCACTTCTCCGATTCTCTCAAGAACTTCAAATGGACCTAGATAGCGAGGGTTAAGCTTCCCTCCTTTCCCAATCCGAGAAAATCCCTTTCTTGGAGATACCTTCAAGAAAACCCGATTTCCAACTTCAAATTTAAGATCCCTTCTACGGATATCGGCGTAGCTTTTCTGTCTATCTTGTGCAGCTTTCATCCGTTGTTGTATTAACTGAACCTTTTCAATCATAGCTTCCACGGCTTTAGAAGGTTTCTCAAGTTTTCCTTCCTTCTTTACCCCTTCTTGTTTTGTCCACTTCCATTCCTCTAGATCAAAATATAACGAGGACCGACATTTTCGTCCATAAAGTAATTCATACGGAGCCATGCCAATAGAAGACTGATAACTATTATTGTAAGCAAATTCAATTAAGGGGAGTTGGTCACACCACGAATTCGAGAAGTCCAAAGCACACGACCGTAGTAAATCTTCCAAATACCGTATTACCCTTTCAGATTGGCCATCAGTCTAAGGATGAAAAGCCGTGCTAAACTGAAGTTTTGTTCCCAAAAAATCTTATAATTCTCTCCATAACTTCGAAGTAAAACGGGGATCTCTATCCAAAACAATGCTTACCGGTATCCCATGAAGACGAACAATTTCTCTATTGTAGATTTCAGCCAATTTTCGGATCTTAAAGGACATACGGACCGGCAAGAAATGAGCAGACTTCGTTAGACGATCCACAATTACCCAAATACCGTCACATCCTCCTTTCACCTTAGGTAACCCGGATATAAAATCCATTGTTACCTGTTCCCACTTCCACTCGGGGATAGGCAACAGCTGTAAGAGACCTCCTGGCTTTTGATGCTCAACTTTAACTTGTTAACACGTCAAACAACATCTTACAAACTCGGGCACATCCTTCTTGAGTCCACGCCACCAATAAAATTGTTCCAAGTCTTTATACATTTTATTTCCTCCTAGATGTACCAAATAGGTTGATTTGTGAGCTTCTTTTAACAATACCCTTTTCAGCTCATCGGGTATCACCACTCGGTTTTTGAAGCGAAGAAGACCGACTTCATCGAACCCAAATGGACTTTCCGGATCCTCTTTTGCCTTAATAACAATTTTCTGAACTTCTGGATCCTTACCTTGAGCCTCGAACAATCTAAATTTCAATTCAAGTTGAATGGTGATATTGAACACCCGGGCTTTTATCACAATAGGCTCAATATGGCTATTTTCCCCAATTTCCAAATTTGAAACTCCAACTTTTCGGCTCAAAGCATCGGCTACTATATTAGCCTTCCCGGGATGATACTTGATTACACAATCATAATCTTCTAACCGTTCCATCCATCTTCGTTGTCTCAAGTTAAGATCTTTCTGGGTGAATAGATATTGGAGACTTTTATGATCCGTGAAAATCTCAAAAGATACTCCATATAAGTAATGTCTCCATTTTCCAAGTGCGAATATCACCGCTGCAAGCTCTAGATCATGTGTCGGATAATTCTTTTCATAATCTTTTAACTTCCGGGAAGCATAAGCGATAACCTTGCCCTTCTGAGTTAAAACACATCCCAAACCTTCTTTAGATGCATCCGAGTAAACTGCATATCCTTCTAACCCGCCTGGAAGAGCTAAAACGGGGCTGACACCAATCTCTTCTTTAACTCATTGAAGTTAGTCTCACACTTGTCATCCCAATCGTACTTAACATCTTTCTTCGTCAACCGAGTTAAAGAAGCGGCAATTTTAGAAAAATCTTGCACAAACCTCCTATAATATCCCGCCAATCCCAAGAAACTCTTAATCTCGGATGCATTCTTAGGTCTCTTCCACTTCAAGACAGCCTCGATCTTGGAAGGATCAACTTCTAACCCGTTTCCTGAAATTATATGTCCCAAGAACGATACCCGATCGATCCAAAACTCACACTTATTGAACTTGGCAAATAATTGATGTTCCTTTACAGTTCTCAACACAAGTTCAAGATGCCTTGCATGCTCTTCGGCAGACTTGGAGAAAACCAAAATATCGTCAATAAAGATAACTACAAACTTATCAAGGAATGGCCGGAAAATCCTATGCATCATATCCATAAAGGCGGCGGGAGCATTTGTCAAACCGAACAGTATAACCACGAACTCATAATGCCCATATCTTGTATTGAACCCCATCTTTGAAATATCTTCAGCTCAGATCCGTAATTGATAATAACCTTGTCTCAGATCAAGTTTCGAATATACTTGGGATCCTTTGAGTATATCAAACAACTCCTCGATGTGTGGAAGGGGATATTTATTCTTAATTATCATCCGATTTAATTCCCGATAATCGATACACATCCTCAAAGTACCATCCTTCTTCTTTACAAACAATACCGGCGCTCCCCACGGTGACGAACTCGGTCTTATATACCCAATTTCCAATAAAGCATCAAGTTGGACTTTCAATTCTTTCAATTCCGCCGGAGCCATCCGATATGGAGTCTTGGAATACGGCTCGACATTCGAATATAAGTCGATCACAAATTCAATTTCTCTCTCCGGTGGCAACGAATCTAATTTTTCCGGAAACACTTCGGGAAATCCCTTAAAAACTTCCATTTCTTCCAATTTTACTTGATCCTTGGGTCGATTAAGTATATAAGCTATGAATCCCGCAGCCCCGTCACGAACCAATTTCTGAGCTTCTGCAAAAGATAATAGAGGTACCGATTTCAAACTCCAACCAGTAATAACGTCTGAACCCAGCTGAACTCTCTTGGCTCGACAATCCACGGTGGCATTATGCTCAAACAACCAATCCATCCCCAATATAGATCCATAGCGTGACATTGGCAGTTCAATAAAATCCGTAGAGAAAACTCGACCCTCAATACTCACCGGCAGTGCTGGAAAAACCAGGTTAGTTTCTATACTACCACCGAAAGGAGTACTAACATGATAATAAGCAGAAGATAACGTAACACATAAAGGCAAATTCACAGAAATAGCACGGGAAATAAAGGAGTGGGTAGCTCCCGGATCAAATAAAGTATGTATGTTCTTGTCATGGATGCAAATAGTACCTTCCACCACGGCTGCAGGGTCTATATCAGGATCCACTTCCTCTCCTTCCAAAGCATAGGCTCGGGCTCTAATCATTGGCCTTTGACCATCGACAGGCTGATCCCGGCGATCCGGACACGTATCCACTCGATGATCGGCATTCCCACAAATGAGACACAACCCAAGACGCCTTCTGCAATTATCATAGTGATGAGTAGGCTGTCCACAGAAAGTACATTTTGGTTTCTCGGGAGGTGGTGGTACACTAGAAGGCTGAGAAATTTTCTGAGTCGGCCTTTGTTGTTTAAACTTCTTCATTGGACCCTTGGATTGTGGAGGAGCTGTCCCCTGAATAATTGGCCTTTTGCCCGGATTATATCCCACTCTCGATCCCGATCCTGAGCCTTGTCCTGACCGGTAAGAAGACCTTCGAGCATTGACCGAATCTTCCACCTTTAAGGCCTTTTGAGTAGCCTTTTTCCAAGTGCTAGTATTAACCGCTTCGATCGCCGCTTGAATGTCCGGCCTTAGTCCTTGAACAAACTGCATAGCTTTGTGGAAATCATCGCCGACAATGTTGGGAGCATACTTGGATAACCTTTCAAATTCTGCTATGTACTCGGCTACGGATCTCTCTCCTTGTTTAAGCTCTGTAAACTCTTTGAGCCTTCGGGTGTGTGAAGAGGGTGGAATGAACTTATTCTTAAATGCCTTACTAGGACTTCCCAAGTGACCTCCTCTCCGATCGCATCAAGAACGATCTTGGTGCTTTCCCACCACGAATAAGCTTCTCCCTGGATTAAAGTAAGGGTACACCGGGCCTTCTCTCTCGAATCACAAGGAATAAGAGCCCAAATTCTTTCTACTTCCTTAAGCCACTGCTCAGCTTGCATATCATTCCCTTTAAAGAATCTGGGCGGGTGTTGGCTTTGAAATTCCCGTAATATAGCTGAAATCGGGGCCGGTGGTGCTGCAGGAGGAATCGGTGGTGCAGGAGGCACATAATCCCGCAGTCTCTGATCTATTAGTTGAACCATAGAATTTTTGAAATCCTGCGGTTGTGCTTGAGGGGGTGGAGGTGGAGGAGCATTCTCATGGCGGTGATGCCTGTGTCCCGGAGAATGCTCTCTACGAGGCCTTCCGCGCGGCATCCTGAAATTCAAATCACTGTGCATGCATGTTCGATTAAGAAGTGCAAATGAGTGGAATAAAACTCATAGTTCACATAAATCACATAATTCAAATAATTCAAGTAGTTCAAAAAAATCCAAGTAAATTCAATTACTATGTAAGACTCGCAATTAATCAAGTAATCCTATGCCGCACGACTTAGACTCGACACGACACGACACTAGAACCTCGGTTTTACAACCGGGCTCTGATACCACCTTAGGATGTAGCACCCTTAACGCAAAGGCACTACATCCCCCTCACTATAGTTCAATCCACATATGGAACGGGCACCCATACATGAATCAAGCCTATAGCGAACGGGAGACAATAAAACACTACCCTAGCTAGGCGGGATACCCTCAAATAATACAACAATCCAAAATAAAACTGGAAGCATAAAGATATACATTCACTCCATTATTTGTTTTCATCCTTCCATTACATATTTACATCACCATCCGTCAGTTATCAAACATAGGTCATGACATATACATACTAGTCAAGTTCACCAAAAGTTCCAAATGCTCATAACATGTATCAAAATACAAAAGACCAAAGCTAGACTCCCAAAAGCGGTAAAATGGACTCAAATCCCGCCTAGCACTCGATCTTCATGACCTGAAAATTGTGAGGTGTCAGTCTATGAAAGACTGAGTGAGGGGTTATAATTTAAAAGCGCAAATACCATGCAAATTGTAAACTCGGGTAAGATTTTCATAAAACAATATTAGCTTAATAAATAAACAAGGCTCGCCCGAGGTTATAATCATTCCATTTTCAGTTTAGTTATTTCAGTACAATTCAATAATCAGTGGCCCAGCGAGTGAGGGCAAATCTCCAACCTATCTCTGACAGTGTACATTAATTTAATGTTATCAATTAAGTGATCAGGCAGTCAATTCAGTGCACAAATAGAAAGTTTCAATCAATTCATCCTTCTTCCTCCGGGTGATGGGGGATTGCAAGGCCCCGCCATCCAATCTCATTGAGTATAGGGTTCATGATTCCCTATACCCGGAACTCCTTCCTCCACTAATCTCCTAGTGGATTCAGGGGTCATCCCACAATTTGGTGAGGATAGTGCAAGAGTTGCCCGTCGGCCCTTGCCTTCCCGGTTGGCTCAATACACTACCCTCGGGCCCTCTGTGAACATGTTTCACTCGCCAAAGCAATCAATCAATTCAATTCGATATCAATTCAATAACTTGGTACAATACCAATCAAACAATAAGGGAATAATTCAGTTTTCGGAAAACTATAGATATAATTATTTGTTTTGGTCCAAAGCCACATAGGGTTGTAGGGTTCAATATAATTAGAAATAACCTCACCTTTACCAATACAAGAAGAAAGGATACACCTTATAGAGCGTGTTCCTCGTTTCCCGGACCGTGATCTGTGTAACAAAGGGACAAGTGTTCATAAGACTCTACCCTTATGAACCAACGAAGACGAACGACATGTTCCAATAATGTCACTTATACAATTTCAATCAATAACGATCATGACATGTTCAATTTAGCAATTTAAGATAACAATGATCAAATAGGGCATAAAAGTCATATAATTCACATATGGGAGACAAGAAAGTGAAAGGAATGCAATATAAAAGATTTTGGTGAAGTTTAGGAAAACTTGACAATTTTGGGAAAATGCATATGTTGTGGGAAAACTGTAATATCTTAAATTCTAGAAGTGGGAATTGAGTTTTGCTTGTTGGAAACGAAAGTAGACACATAGACCTTTCCAACGCTATATGACACGTTTTCTAAAGTGAGGTGAAAATGGTGTAGGTTCGGAGTTGGACAAAATGCAATTTCTGGAGGGTGGTCGCGGGCGCGACCAAAATCCTTCACAAAATGGTCGCGGCCGCGACCAAGTATTTTTCCGAATTTTTGTCTAATTTTTTCAAATCTCGAAACTGGGCCAAAAATGGGTGGCGGCCACGACCAGTTTTACACGTAAAACAGTGCGTAACAGCAGAAACAGGGGAGAAAACAGGGGATTTTCATGCAAAACCAACCCAAATCAATATATCTCCAAATTCCAACCATAACAAATGTTGAAACTCATCCAATAAACATCATACTTCAAGTATTCATCAAACTAACCAAGAAATAAACATTAAAATGGCAAAGATCAAGCTTGAAACCCCCATATTTGATCATGCTTCTAATCTCCATGAAATCCCATATTTTCATGCAATCCTTACTCCAAAAGATTAGTATCATACTTTCTACTCTAATCATGCAAGAATTCATCAACAAATTCATAAATCCATGCTTGATCAAATATTCAAGAATTTCTCAACTTTTCCAATATCTACCTTGAATTAAAGAGATGGTGGATGAGATGATGATATGAGGTTAAGGATGCTTCTATCTTCAAGAATTCTTCAAGAATTTAGCTGGAAATTAAAATGAAATCTCCTTCTCTTCTTGGTGTAAAAACCGTAATCCACTAGGTGTGTGTGTGTGGAATTTATGTTCTTGGAATGTAGAAGAAATGAATGGAATAATGTGGAAAATCATGATATATCCTAAGTCTTGTATGGAAATATGTGATTCAACCTTATTTGCATAAAAGTCCCTCATTTATTTAAATGACTACAATTGAGTGTAATCTCTAACCATTCATGCAATTAATTCCAAGTCATATTATATACTTAAGTATGCAATTTCACATAAGGAGCAATTAATGATCATATAATACACTTAGGTCACTTTATCACTTATTTCCATATAATTCATATAGATGGCATTTCATATAAATGTATGGAAACATATGATAATTAATCATGCTGAAATTTGCAATTAACAAATAGAATAAACAAATTTAAACCTCTCAGCTCCCGAAGACCCACTCGTGGAGTGCTTACCTGAACTTCCGAAAATTGGGGCGTTACAATTGCTATTAGATTTTGTTACTTTTCTTAATATTTATGTTAATTATAAGGTATAATATACAATATAAATCATTAAAATATGTCATATTTGTTTAGTAGTATGATATATTGTACTTAAAGTACATACATTATAATTAAAATACAGAAGTGTATATTTTTAATAATGCTTAATGCAATTATTTACGGATATATATGATTATATTTAATATAAAATTTTATTTGAAAAATACTTATATTTAAACTTAATATAATAAGTGCTTAAAATTAAGGTATGAATATGTTATTGTTGTTATATATATAAAAAACCTCATTATACCAACAATGAAGCTAGCCGAGTTGGTTGGGAGACCAACCTTGATCACTGGAGACCGAGGTTCAAATCTTGCCTTGCACAAATTATTCAAAATAATTAGGGTTATTAATCTTGACTCTGTGGTGTTGGGGTGGTGGGTCGAACCGGGGTGGCTTGGGGGCTCCTGGGCTCCACAAATGAATTTTTAATTTATTAATTTGAATTCTACCTTTTGCAACGATTTTTGCAACGAAAATTCCGTTGCAAAAAAGCAAAAAATTAATTAATTATCAGTTGGTTTGCAACGAAAAATTTGTTTCTAAATCTGTTACTAAAAAATTCGTTGCTAAATTCGTTGCTAATTTTTGTGGGTAGTAATTCGTTGCTAAATCCGTTGCTATAAATTTGTTGCTAATTCCGTTGCTAATATCCGTTGCTAATAATTCGTTGCTAAATCCGTTGCTATGGATTAGCCACGAGGGTTATAGCAACGGAAAATTTTCGCTGCTAAATTCGTTGCTAAAGCCTAATCCGTTGCTAATTGGGCCAAAATCCATTGCTAAATCCGTCGCTATAAGACGTTTTTCTAGTAGTGATATTATATGCATATATTTTGATATTTCTATATTTTTGTTAAATTAATTTTAATGGCCGACTACTTAAATCACGGATACAATTTCCATAAAAAGCCAGCAATTTCAAATTTAAATCCAAACATTACAAAATAAAGAAAATTAATTAAGTTGCTTAAATTACTCCATCAAATTAATTAATTTTTAAAATTTAAAATTAATAGTTAATATATATATATGTACAATTATATATAAAAATTTGTTTTTTTGGACTAAACTGTGTCAATTTCTTTAAATTCTGAATTTTTAGAATATTAATTTTTTTATTGTTAAATAGTATTAATTGAGATTAGTAATAATGAGATTTTTTGGTTTTCTAAAAATTGCATTTTTATAGCAAATCATTCGAATCATGGAAACTCCCATAAAATATCACTACATTTCCAATTTTAAATTCAAATCTTTCAAAATAAAAGGGATAATTAATTGCTTAAATTACTCAGTCAAATTAATGTTGAGTAAAGAAAATTGTCATAAATATTGATTTTACATTTCATATGACTTGCATGAGCTAATATTGGTGTTTTAGTTTTCTTCTTTAATTCATCTATTTGGTTTTTTTCATTTTTTCTACATGAGCAAAACTTACTATGAGAAAATCTTATGAATTTCAATAACATGTAAGTACTTCTACAACTTTGTCATTAATGATCCATTTGATTTTTTTTTTAATATATTTTACATATTATGACTATACGTTTTTTAAGTATTTTTTATTTATTTTATCTTGCATCATTTTTTTTTTTGCTTTTTATCAATCAGTATATTTTTTAATTGAGTCGAACTTTTTTATGCAATGTTTAAATTTAAATGAGTTTTAGTGTTTTGTATTATAAATTTTTTCTCCATTTTTTGACAGAAAAATTCATTCTTTTGAAATGTTTGCTCAAGTACCAGAGAAGGTAATTTTACACATATCTTTGTTCAATGATAATTTATGAATTTGGGATGTCAAGTATATATATATATATATATTCTTTTGGTATTAGCATATTGACCCTACTGTGCACGAAAACATGCTTGCTTCCGGTTCCTTCGATGAGACCGTCGGAATTTGGGATGTCAAGTACTCTGGCAAATGCACGAAAGTACTTACGGCACATTCGAACCCTGTTACTACCGTCCATTTTATTAATCTTGATGGGTGGATAATTGCCTGAAGTAGTTATGATGAGTTTTAGCAATGTTGTGTGTGTGTTTGTGTTTTTTTTTCTTTTTCTTTTTGCATAATGTTGCTTGTTCAATTTGTTTATTTGGCTCATTTTGTTATAAAAAAGAAATTGTAGGGATGTATTTGTAATAAATTCAGGGACAATTTGGGTAGGACAACTAACCAACTTAACGAAACCCTAACAGACGTCAGAGACCTCAAACGGAATGTAAAGTTTAGGGACTACATAGTAAATATGCAAATAATAGGGATTGAGTTGTAATTAGGTCAAACCCGAGGGTAGTTGAATGTAATTATTTCTAAAAATAATACAAACAACATATAAATAAATCATTAAAAGTTATTTAAATGTTCCTTAAAGATAATTTGTTAATATATGGACATATAAATTGATTTGTATAGTTTTATAATTTTAATTATATATCTTGCAAATTTGAATTATAGAAAGTATTGTATAAATCGGTTAATAAATTTTAAAATAATTTGACTCATTTTTTTTTTAAACATACACCTTCAAGTGGGATTCAAACCTCCACCTTATTTTTGGCTTTATGTAGCACCCGGAATGCTAGGTAGCCACATCCCCCGCACTATAATTCAATCCACATATGGAACGAGCACCCATACATGAATCAAGCCTATAGCGAACGAGAGACAATAAAAAAATAACAATCTAAATTACTAGCTAGGTGGGATTAACCCTCAAGTAAATACCAACATGCATAACATTAAAACGGAAGCATAAGATACATGCATTTCATCAATAACATCTTTGTGACCAACATTTCAATATATACAATCACTTCCAAGAACAAGTTATAATAAACATAAGTACCAAGATACAAAACCGTATATGCCTCACTAATGTACATGAAATGATGTTAGACCCGAAAATAAAGACCGACTCAATCCGGCCTAGCACGCAACCTGCAACCTGAAAATGTGAGGTGTCAGTCTAAGAAAGACTGAGTGAGGGGTTTATAAATATAAGCGCAATTACCATGCAAGCTATAATCTCGGGTAAGGTTTTATGAAAGAAACGATATAAGTTTAAGAATAGAATACTTTCTCGCCTGAGATTACAACTAATCCAATTTTAACAATATAGTCATTATCAATTCAATTCAATCCGTGGCCCGGCGAGTGAGGGTAGTCTCCAACCTATCTCCAAATAGTGAACAATCACGAATGTTACCATTGATTAAGTGATCAAGCAAGTAATTAACGTGCAATCAAGTAGCAGTTTCATGAACCCCTTTTTCCTCTGGGTGATGGTGGGCTTGTAAGACCCAACCATCCAATCAGGGTGTACATCGGGAACATGACTCCCACACAAGAGATTTCTTCCTCCACCAAACCTCCTGGTGGATTCAAAGGTGATCCCAAAATGGTGAGGATAGTGCAAGAGTTACCCGTCAGCCCTTGCTTTCCTGGTTGACTCAATACACTACCCTTGGGCCCACAGTGAACAACACATGCTTACTCGCCCAATCATGGTTGATTCAATACAATAACATGGCTTGCTTGCAATCGTTTTAGATTTGGAAAACTATAAATATAAGTATATATTTTGGCTGAAAACATCACATAGGGTTGTATGGTTCTATATATCTAGAAATTAAACCTCACCTGACGAGCGACGGAACAAGACAAGGATACAAGAAAGTGCCCATATGATTAATGATCTCCGCCCTGGAGAAAAACTGGACAAGAAAGGAAATAACGGGAACCCGTGAGACGAGACTCAATATGAGACCAAGTATGACGCACGGCCATGCTCATGTAAATAAATAAAATTAGCAATCAAGTGACACTTAGCATGTATGAGGACCAATTAACACCTAAGAGATGAAATTAATCTCAAGGAGTCATGTATTCATATCATTCAAATATTTCAAGTTCAATTCGTATAAGGTATGGAGTCACATAATCACGTTTGAGCAATTAAGTTGTCAAGTAGAAGTATAATTATCAATTAATCAAGCATATATCATATAATTCACATATGAGAGCTAAGAGAGTGAAAAGAAAGCAAGAAGAGAGGTTTTGGTGAAGTTGGGCAAAACCCGATAATATTCGGAAACATACACGTTGTAAGAAAACTGGAATATATTGAGTTATAGAAGTTGGAATTGAGTTTTTCTTGTTGGGTATGAAACTAGACACAAAGACCTTTCCGGTTCTATATGGCTCATTTTCTAGTTCAAAGTGAGGAGGAAATGGCTTAGGTCCAAAGTTGGGTTAATGCAGATTCACGGCTGCTTGGCGGCACCAAATTAAAATGGTTAACTCATAAACGAAAATAGATATTAAGGTGATTCCAATTGGAGAATACTCTAAACTTCAAATACTTTCTTCAGCTAAAAATTCAGGGCATTTGGAGTAGGGGAGGGTTGTCGTCCTGGCTGGGATTGAAATTGCACTAAAATTGATCCCGTCCAGGATCCTGGTGAGGGAGGCTACGTTAAAAGTGTCCCGGCCGGGACTGAATTTACACTAAAATGGATCCCGGTTGGGATCCTACACCTGACAGCCTCGGAAAACAGGGAAAACAGGGGAAAAGCTCAGAAATTGGCTCCCAAATCATTTTCACATCAAACCAAGGCAACAATTCAACTTAAAACTAACATATAACATGTATATATCTCACATATATCAATTAGGCACCATTTACTCCATGAAAACATGCATAGCTCATCAAGAATTCATCCATGACACTAATATGAAGTCAAATGATCAATCATGCTCCACACTTCATGAATCCAAGTTATAAATGTATGAAACTAGTTCAAAACCACATATAAAGTTCATATAGCCACCAAGACATCACAAGAGTCATAAACCCTAACTTTGCTATCATGAATCATCAAAGAAATATGCAGGATCTTACCTTGAAGATGGAGAAGATGAAGGGAAAGAGGGAGATGAATTCTTGGAGCTCAAAATCTTGAAGAAAAATGGAATAAAACTTGGCTCTAGGATCCTTGGTTGGATCAGTATGGAGAGGGAGAGAGAGCATATCTTGAGCGTATCTCATGAATGAAAAAATGAAGAAGAAAAGGTATGTATGTGTGTATATAATTAAATGAGTCAAGATATATATGTATATATGTATATATGTATGCATTGTATATAATTAAAGTGGGATGAAAAGTCTTGGCATTAAAACTTATTTGCACATAAGCCCTAGTCTCTTAGGAATTTACAAGTTAGAGATGTATCAACTTGGCATGTATGGGAGATGATTATATAAACATATATATATATATATATATATATATATATATATATATATATATATATATATATATATAAATAGCTCTAAAAGAATATGATGAAATGGAGTTGAATATATAATAGCGCTAATCAAATGAATATGAATCATGCCATAAATTACAAGTTGATAAAATTTCACGTAAACCCTTAGTAATATAATTCACAAATATCATGAAATACATAATTGAAAAACTGGGGCGTTACAACTCTCTCCCCCTTAAGAGGACCTGGCGAGTTCTTAAATAAAACAGGTAGTGAGAGAGCCCCGTCTCTCAAACAGGCAAAGAGAGAACCCCGTCTCTCAAACATACAATGAGAGAACCCCGTCTCTCAAACACGCAATGAGAGAATCCCGTCTCTTAAACAAACAACGACCTAAGCTCCAAAGAATAAACACTCACACACAAACCGTCACATAAGAAAAAGGTAATAAAAATTAGATACACCAATTAATTATACAAAAGACAATGAATACGATCAACCATCAAACACTTAGTATCATGAAATTCTTTAAATTTAAGTTATGTGTATGCGTATGCCATGAATGTTTATTGTACCGTTCACCGTTGTTCGGGAATCCTCCATGGTAGTGATCCGTTTCAACACTTGATTTGAGGTTGAAGATTTCTTTACCCAAAGTATCAAATATTGAATCCCCAATATCCAATACTTAATTGATAATTCAATCTTGCTTCCACAATCGACTTTTTATCCTATCTAGCACCATGGCTGAAGTTCTCAATCTTAAGTGATATTAGTTATGTTCCCCATTCTTCATCACGAATTGCACTCGAACTTTTTGAATACTCAAATTAGTCTTTTGTAGCTTGAATTCAAACCTTTAATCCAAGAGGTATTCTCGGTTCATCCCAGAAACAACTAACGAGTCTGTAACCTGTATTGTTCATGTGATATGTTGTCCCCTAACTCTTTCACTTCCCCAAACACTCTCAACTTTCTCCGATGCTCGGCCTATCCTTCAGTAGCTCAAATTTTTGTATTTAATCTTTCATCATACCTATTTGATCCTGGAAATTGAATGACAACCCGGTAATTCATCTTGTTCATTTATCACATTTTCAACTAAGTATTCCATTTCCAAACTCAGTTAAATTGACTCCCATGTGATCCCTTGAGGTATATATTGACCCCATCAAGCTGCAGTTATCTTGCACCCTTATAATAGTGCAACACCTTTTTGATCCTTTCACGCAGATCTTGAATGACAATCGCCTTCCTTGTAGAATTCTCATTTTTTTTTTTCTAACTATGCCCAATCGAACCATAGAAGTTATTCTCTTTCCCATTTCCATCAAATTTCTCTTTAAATTTTCAGCCCGGCTCCCAACACTCCTCCTTATGGTTTTAGAAGTCCCTATTTGAGAAACTTTGGACGCACGAGACTTAACATATTGAGGACTTCTTTCACATCCGATAGAGAGTTCCCGAAAGAACCATCTTTCTTGAAGTTTCAACTCTCCCAAGCGGGGCCCAAACATCGGCGTTAAGTTGTTCCCTGGCCGGCTCTCCCCCTTAAGAAAATAAAAATATTTTCTGTCTAACTTCTGGGACTTGTTCCACCATTTCTCAATCAAAGATTCTCTTCTTTTTAATTCTCTAGAAGTACTTATCACTTATGGTCTTGTTCCCAAAATTTCTCCATCCCGGTTGGAAGTTGAACGAGCACGAAATCTACCATCTTCTCTCGAATACCTACCTCTGGTTCCTGAAGCACTTAGCCTTTTCTGAAATTATTCTCATAAAATTTTCTTCATTTAAATCTTGGAAGTCATCAAGGGTCAAAGTCTTCTAATCCTTCCCCTTTTTCCATTTCCAAGAAATCCCGTTGTTGGTAACTCTTGCATTTTTGTTGCTTCTATTCAAAGTAATCCGTTTGAGCTAATCCATAAATTTGAGGTTATTTCCCTGCCAACTCTCCCCTTTAAGAATTCTTATTCATATCCGTTGGCTCAATATCACTTCTTACTTTAGAGATTCTCGACTTCTTCAACTCAGCTTCCTTGAAATAAACGGTTCCAATTTCGCCACTTGTCTGGAATTTTTTGTCTCATGTTTACTTTTGAAGTGATTAGTAAGAATAGTGACCCACTTCATCCATTCCAACTCCTAACTAATTTTCCGGGCTTTGCAATTGTTCCTTCCCCTTTTTGGTCCACACTTTGCAACCCGATTCTTTCCTTATCATACTTCGGTTGTCTCTCGGTTGACATAATGCTTGATATATGAGGTGGGGAAGAAGTTCCTATCAAGAAAACACTTAAAATGCATGTGGGGTTAAGATGCAAATGAACGTATCACACTTGTAAGCAATTCAGAAATGCAACATATTGTAGCAATTACATCAATTAAGGACATGCATATAAATAAAGAAATTAAATAATTTCAAACAACGTATGATGCACGTGCCATGAATGCGTTGAACCTGTCACCGCAGTTGCATCCTTTAACTTAACACTTGTTCCTCGTTCGTTAAATTACAAGCTTGGCTCGAATTTGTTGGTCATTTCTTGTTACCCACGATCTTCCAACTTTTCAAAATCCCTATTCTAAAGTCCAAAATGTCTCGATTCATCTCAAACTTAATTCCCAAATTTTTGCCTCGACCTGAATCGCTTGAGTTACCATTTTCTCGCACTTTGATTTTAGTTCCAACAAGTAGAAGATCCTCAATTCAATTACAAATTCAAACCTTGAATCATTATCTTTACCTCTTTCTTGTGTTGAATAAATCTCCCGAACCCGGTTGATCCGCCTCTTTTCGTAATGTAAACCCTCGTATCTATCTTGTAAATTGTAAGCATCATCTTCCTTAATTATCCCCTAACTTCACTAAATCTTGTAAATTACTCTAGCTATGGATCCTTCTATTCCGAATCTTATCACTTGAATTATAACCCAATTGGAGAAATCCATGGCTCTTGAATTCTTGTACGAAGTTCCCCGGTGCCTTCCTTACAACTTCAAAGCAAGAGAAAGGAGCTTGCAATAGATTGAAGTTGTCATAGAAATTGGTCATGGTTTGATATAATCGTGACAACCTAAACTCATAACCATCTTAAGAATAAATGCATGCGGTTAATACATGCTCATGCCACCTAATTGATACCAAAAACATAGATTTGATGCAAAATGCGATAATTAATTCAACAAAATTTAAGGTAAAACATGTTAGTCACATAAAATTCAAGAAAGTTAACTCTAATTAATCAATAATTGGTGACAAGAATTAATGCAATGCACAATTATCGATTAGTTCCTACGCCGTACGACCTAGACTTGACACGACACGAAGCTAGAACCTCGGTTTTGCAACCGGGCTCAGATACCACCTTAGGATGTAGCACCCGGAATGCTAGGTAGCCACATCCCCTGCACTATAGTTCAATCCACATATGGAACGAGCACCATACATGAATGAAGCCTATAGCGAACGGGAGACAATAAAAATAAAACAATCTAACTTACTAGCTAGGTGGGACTAACCCTCAAGTAAATACCAACATGTATAACATTAAAACGGAAGCATAAGATACATGCATTTCATCAATAACATCTTTGTGACCAACATTTCAATATATACAATCACTTCCAAGAACAAGTTATAATAAACATAAGTACCAAGATACAAAACCGTATAAGCCTCACTAATGTACATGAAATGATGCTAGGCCCGAAAATAAAGACCGACTCAATCCCGTCTAACACGCACCCTGCAACCTAAAAATGTGAGATGTCAATCTAAGAAAGACTGAGTGAGGGGTTTATAAATATAAGCGCAACTACCATGCAAGCTATAATCTCGGGTAAGGTTTTTTAAAAGAAACGATATAAGTTTAAGAATATAATACTTTCTTGCCCGAGATTACAACTAATCCAATTTTAACAATATAGTCATTATCAATTCAATTCAATTCGTGGCCCGGAGAGTGAGGCCAGTCTCCAACCTTTCTCCTAATAGTGAACAATCATGAATGTTACCATTGATTAAGTGATCAAGCAAGTAATTAACGTGCAATCAAGTAGCAGTTTCATGAACCCTTTTTCCTTCGGGTGATGGTGGGCTTGCAAGACCCAACCATCCAATCATGGTGTACGTCGTTAGCATGACTCCCACGTACGGGATTTCTTCCTCCACCAAACCTCCTGGTGGATTCAGAGGTGATCCCAAAATGACGAGGATAGTGCAAGAGTTACCTGTCAGCCCTTGCTTTCCCGGTTGGTTCAATACACTACCCTCGGACCCACAGTGAACAATACATGCTTACTCACCCAATCATGGTTGATTCAATAAAATAACATGGTTTTCTTGCAATCATTTTAGATTTGGAAAACTATAAATTTAAGTATACATTTTGGCCGAAAACATCACATAGGGTTGTATGGTTCTATATATTTAGAAATTAAACCTCACCTAACGAGCGACGGAACAAGACAAGGATACAAGAAAGTGCCTATATGATTAATGTTCTCCGCCCTGGAGAAAAACTGGACAAGAAAGGAAATAATGGGAACCCGTGGTATGAGACTCAATATGAGACCAAGTATGCCGCACGGCCATGCTCATGTAAATAAATAAAACTAGCAATCAAGTGACACTTAGCATGTATAAGGACCAATTAACACCTAAGAGATGAAATTAATATCAAGGAGTCATGTATTCATATCATTCAAATATTTCTAGTTCAATTCGTATAAGACATGGAGTGACACAATTACGTTTGAGCAATTAAGTACCAAGAAGTGTCAAGTAGGAGTATAATTATCAATTAATCAAGCATATATCATATAATTCACATGTGGGAGCCAAGAGAGTGAAAGGGAAGCAAGAACAGAGGTTTTGGTGAAGTTGGGCAAAACCCGATAATATTCGGGAAACACTATAGGAAAACTGGGATATCTTGAGTTGTAGAAGTTGGAATTGAGTTTTGCTTGTTGGGTATGAAACTAGACACAAAGATCTTTCCGGTGCTATATGGCTCATTCTCTAGTTCAAAGTGAGGAGGAAATGGCTTAGGTCCAAAGTTGGGTTAATGCAGATTCGCGACTACTTGGCGGTACCAAATTAAAATGGTTATAACTCACAAACAAAAATAGATATTGAGCCGATTCCAATTGGAGAATACTCTACACTTAAAATACTTGATTCAAATAAAAATTCAGGGCATTTGGAGCAGGTCAGGGTTGTCGTCCCGGCTGGGATTGAAATTGCACTAAAATGGATCCCGGCCGGGATCCTGGTGAGGGAGGCTACGTTAAAAGTGTCCCGGCCGGGACTGAATTTACACTAAAATGGATCCCGGCCGGGATCCTACACCTGATAGCCTCGGAAAACAGGGGAAAATCTCGAAAATTGGCTCCCAAATCATTCTCACATCAAACCAAGGCAACAATTCAACTCAAAACTAACATATAACATGTATATATCTCACATATATCAATTAGGCACCATTTACTCCATGAAAACATGCATAGCTCATCAAGAATTCATCACCATGACACTAATATGAATTCAAATGATCAATCATGCTCCAAACTTCATGAATCCAAGTTATAAATGTATGAAACTAGTTCAAAACCACATATAAAATTCATATAGCCACCAAGACATCACAAGAGTCATAAACCCTAACTTTTCTATCATGAATCATCAAAGAAATATGCAGGATCTTACCTTGAAGATGGAGAAGATGAAGGGAAAGAGGGAGATGAATTCTTGGAGCTCAAAATCTTGAAGAAAAATGGAATAAAACTTGGCTCTAGCATCCTTGGTTGGATCGGTATGGAGAGGGAGAGAGAGAATATCTTGAGCTTATCTCATGAATGAAAAAATGAAGAAGGAAAGGGTATGTATGTGTGTATATAATTAAATGAGTCAAGATATATATGTATATATGTATATATATATGCATTGTATATAATTAAAGTGGGATGAAAAGTCTTGGCATTAAAACCTATTTTCACATAAGCCCTAGTCTCTTAGGAATTTACAAGTTTGAGATGTATCAACTTGGCATGTATGGGAGATCATTATATAAACATATACATATATATATATATATATATATATATATATATATATATATATATATGTAGCTCTAAAAGAATATGATGAAATGGAGTTGAATATATATACATGTTATGCTAAATCACTTAAATCATGCTCAGAGAATTAAATACACACTCACGTAATTGAATTCACGAAGTTATAATTTAAATCATAATTGCAAGTATTCAAATCAAGGAAATTAAATAACGCTAATCAAATGAATATGAATCATGCCATAAGTTACAAGTTGATAAAATTTCACGTAAACCCTTAGTAATATAATTCACAAATATCATGAAATACATAATTGAAAAACTGGGGCGTTACATTTTAGCATTTAAGGTCAACATTTTCGTAAAATGCAAATACACAAAGTTTTTCGAAATGGCAAAATGAAGTTGACTTATAGTTTATTAACCTTCAAAAAGAATTCTTTATTATTTAACTTTTATTTTAGAGTTTTAATTTATTTACTAGAAGTTATTTTATTAATTATGTTGTGCTATATGAGTTTTTAATATTTTTTGATTTTATAATTTTAATATAAACCCACATCACTTATATGATATTTTTATAATATTTAATATGAACTTTTTTAAGAAAAAAAGAATTATAATTTGTATTTCTTAAAAAATGGAATTATTTATATAAATTTTTTAGGTCTTGATAGAGATTTAATATCGTTGGGAGTAAAAGTGAATTATTTGCATTTTGGGACATACAATATTTTAAATTATTATAGTTTATAATATTTATACTTAATATTGTACATTACATATTATACACTAAAACCGTGCATAACACGGGGCACACACTAGTTATTGTATAGTTGATAATGATGTTTGATTTTTTTTACTCTTTGATGACGTGGAATTTTGTGATTTTTTTTTGAAGTTTTTAATTAGATAGAAAAAATGTGATTGACTTATCTTTATCTTGTATATTATTTTTTTATGAAAATAAGTAAAAAAAAAAAAAAATAGTAACTAAGGAAAACAATTAATTTTAGCAAGTTTGACCGAATGGAATTAATTTTGATATTTCTACAAATTAAGTAAGCTTAATATTATATGCATGTATTTGATATTTCTATATATTTATTAAATTAATTTTAATGGCTAATTACTTAAATCACAGATACAATTTCCATAAAAAATCACTGCAATTTCAATTTAAATTCAAACATAACAAAGTAAAGAGAATTAATTAAGTTTCTTAAATTAATCCATAAAATTAATTGATTTGTTTGAATCTTAAATTAATAGTATTTTTTTAAATTTAAAATTAATACTTAATAAATTTATATCTATATCTATATTGTTATATATGTGATAATAACAATATTTGACTTTAATTGTACAATTTTGATCAAATAGAATTTTTTTGACATAATTTTATTATTAATTCTTTTATGAGTTGTAAATTGATATTTATTTATCCTAATTATCCACTATTACTTTGAATATTATTAATCCCTTAAATTTTGCCCTAAATCATTTGAAAAAAGGAAAAGGAAATTATATGCATGATCATTCCAAGTGGTAATTAAATTAAATGAATTAAAGTTTTATATATTAAAATATGGAATATGAACTAAATATTATACTATTTATTTATTTGAAAAATTAATTCATTTAATTTCAAATTCTTTTAATTAGTTAAGAAAATTATTATTAATTTATTTATTTGGAATGCATTATATATATATATGCATATAAGTAAATTTGGATGAAATTTAATCTATAAATGTAAACAATTATCTACCAATCAATACCTTATTTATTGTCACTCTCTATGATTTCAAATATTGAAAATCATAATTAATGCTAATTGATTTTATAGATAGTAATATTTTTACGTAATTACAAAATATTTATTTACCCTACAGTATAAAATGAGACTCACTTCTTCTTTTTCATTCATCTTTTATACTACTCATTTTATTATATTACTCTTTCTCTCCCTCTCTCTCTAGGAACAATTTTTTTTTCGCATATGCTCTTTCATTTTGTTATTAACTTACGTGTTTTGATTTTTTTTTTTTTCATAGTAAATTGTTGTTGTTATTTAACCTTTTAAGTTAATTATTTGATATTTATATTTTTTTCTTTCAGTTTTATCAATTTGTTTTTCTTTTTATTTATATATAATCGTTCATGATTATTTTGATTGTTTTGATGTAATTAATTTATTGTTATTTAGGAGCTTAGTGACAGGTTTAACATCAACTCCCAGCTCGAGCACTTACAGACCAAGTATGTCAGCATTGGCCATGCCGACTTGACTTCATTTGAATGGGTGGTGAACATCCACCGAGATAGTTACACATTCTATGTTGGCCATTATCCGATGTTGGCCTACTTCATCGTCGCCGAGAATGAATTTATTGGCCGGGACTCGGGAGCGATACAATTTTATGCATAAAATGTTGTTGCCATGTGATCTTCCTCCAGAGAGAAAAGATGAACGAAGTGATGGTTCTTATGACTATTGAGAGTTATAAATCAGACTTTTTAAGATCCTTTGGGACTTGATTTACTTCTTGTGGTTTGTAGTCGATGTGAATCCTATTTTGAAAGATTTGATTTTGTGTTGAAATTTTTTTAAAAAAAATAAAAAAATTATTGTGATGTTCATCAATAAGCTCATTTATTTATATTTTTTGATTTGTTTAATATTTATTGTTATTTTATTTTCATATTTTTTCAATTATTTTAATTTGCAATGACATGGCATAATAGTACATGGCTACGTGGACGCCCCCGGTTGGTGCCATGTGGACCTTTGCGCCACCTTAGACAGACCAGATCATCAGGTCTATTCACCAGATCGTGACTAACCTACTAACGATCTGATGTGTCCGTCGATCTCGATCTAAGTAGCACGTCTCTCGATCTGCCTTCTACTCCTTGGGAGAAAACCTAAACAAAACTGAGGAATCCGGTAGACAACATCGATCCACAGATCGATTACATACGTCACGGGACACCCAAATACTGTAAAGCACTCCTGTCGGGACACGTGTATCCTTCTCATTCCCTGGAACAGGCATACTACGGCTCATTAATGACCGTCAGTCCCTGCTTTTACTCAAAGGGGAAAGAAGGTACGAACGACCCGCCTCAAGCCGGTTCCATCGTCCGACATCCAGATCGATGACTGGCAACGCCATTAATGCACACGTACAGTACACGTATTACTGCGTTATTTGGCCATGGCTATAAATACTCGCCCTTTGAACAGTAGTTGGTAAGCCTTTACTCCGCATTTAATTGCATTTATTCTCTCTCTAAAGAGCCCCATTACTGACTTGAGCGTCGGAGTGCCAAACTTGGGTAAAACCCCAAGTTCCCCAAGCTGGTACTTAGCTCACGTGTGTTAGTACTTTCAGATCGATAAAGAGCCCACAAATACAAATTCTTGACTGATTGACCCATATCTGACAGCCAGATCGACCACGTCAGATCGACCAGATTTGAGCCAGATCAGTTTGGCACCGTCTGTGGGAAGCTTCTTTTCACATCGATCTAGATAAAAGCCCTTTCATCCCCTTTTCAACACTATGGTTAACACAAGGAACACCAACCGTGACGAGGACATGGAGGAGGTTGCCACAGGCAGGCATGACTACAACGCGCCGCTTGGCAACACCTTCGCTGTCCCTCCGATCGGGCCCAGCACTAAAGTTCCCCAGCCTCCGCCGGAGGCCACTCCCAGGATCACCGTCACCCAGGCGGACCTGGATGCTTTCCTCGACCAGTGGCAGGTCGAGATCGAGCGAGCCCAGACAGAAGGCCGCGAACTTAGATGCCCCGAGCTACCAAGGGCCAGCCCAACCACCACGATCCCTAGCCTTGTGTTGGGCAATGCGCTGGGGCCCTCGCTCCAAGCATACGGGAACCCAGTTCCCTACGTCTTCTAGCCGCTCGACGGGCATCCCGCCCACATCATTTGGGGTCTTAGTCCCCAGATCGGAGCGGGCCAGGTGTAAGGGTTCGCTCCACCACCACCTCCCCCGCCGATGAGCAAGGAGGTCCTGCGCGAGGGCCATGGGGAGTCTGATAACCCCAGCCGTAACAATTGCGGCAAGCGCGCGGTCGACGAAAACCACGAGGAGTTCGATGACCTCCTGACAAGGATCCCCGCTCGATCTGCGAGGGAGGAGGCGGCCCGGATAGCCGCGGCTCGGGTTGAAAACGAGCCTGATCGTCACGCGGACCTGCCACGGAGACGGGTCCAAAACCGCCTGGGAGATCGAGGATCTCAGATCACCCAGAGGCAGGTTGACCTGAGAGAAGGGTTGAACCGACGCCCTCTCCGCTATCGCAGTGACAGGGAGGAAGCCTCCCCCTTCTGCAAGGACATTCTCCGCACGACCTCTGACGGAGATCGAATTCCAACAGGCCTGCCCATGTATAACGGGACCACAGATCCCGAAAAATATGTGACGGCCTTCGAAAATCACATGTTGCTGCATTCCCACCCACAATAAATTTGGGCCAAACTTTTCGTCACCACGTTGATGGGCCTAGCTCAGGACTGGTTCATCCGCTTGCCGCCGCGGTGCATAACGACCTACAACTGGTTCGTAGATCGGTTCATGGAGCACTTCTCCTCAATGACCGGGGAGAAGCTCCCCCCCTCTTATCTCAACAGCATCTACCAAAGGGAGGGTGAGTCCTTGCGAGACTTCATGACTCGCTTTTCGAGGGAAGTAGTTCGGGTCGAGAACCCGACGATGGACACCCTGCTCTTGGTGGTCCATCGAGCTCTCCGCAACCGCCTATGAGCAGACGAGATCGTCAGGGCAGGACCCCGCAACCTGACGGAGATACAGGACATCGCCCATGGCTTCATGCGCGTAGAGGAGATAGCCCTCGCGCACGGACCCCCGCCTCGATCTGAGCGGCAGGATATCGGGTCAGGCTTGCCTCACAACCGGAAGGGGAACGAGCTGAAGAAAATCAAGGGGAAAGTCGACCCACCAACCCAGGTCGACCGACGAAACTATGTCCCCTTGACCAAGCCCATCGACCAGATCTATGTGGTCATGGATCAGAGCCTTCTGAAGAAACCAAAGCCCATCTGGGAGGGCCCGAAGGCTGAAAAATCGGGAATGTTCTGCAGTTACCATCAACAATGGGGCCACACCACCGCAGAATGCAACGCCCTCCGTGATGAGATCGAAAGACTCATCCAAGGAGGGCACTTAAAGGATTTTGTTCGAAAAATCAACCACTACTCTGAGAGGGCGGGACGACCTAACGATCGCGACCGTTCCAGATCAAGGTCTTCCCCGAAAAGATCTGGGAAGCAGCCGCTGGAAAGAGCTAAGGACAATCCCCCCACCAACGGCAAGATCTACATGATAGCCGGAGGACACGAGGGCGGTGACTCTAATGCAGCTCGAAAGAGGAACATCAGGCGCGCGGCTCGAGAGTTCAACGGTCGACATGAAGAGGTCTTCCAGATCAATCAAGGTAGAGTGTGGGAAAGGCAGGAGGTTAGTTTTAGTGAGAGTGATAGCCGCCCAGGCCCCCATCGGGAAGGCGAGGTGCCTAGTTGTCCGATGGTGGTGACCTTAGGCGTGGCTAATTATGATGTAACCAAATGCCTAGTTGATAATGGAAGCAGCTCGAACATTATCCCTTACTCGACTCTTGTTAAAATGAAATTGCATAATATGAAACTTGATCCGATTCGAACACCGCTCTCGGGGTTCGGGGGATCAGAAGTTATCCCATTAGGGTGCATCCAACTACTCATTTCGATGGGAACATCCCTCAAGAGGGTGACCCAGGAGGTTGAGTACGTCATCGTCAACATGCCCCTAGCATATAACATGATCTTTGGCCGACCTAGCCTCATACAGTTCAAGGCAAGCATCTTGACGTATCACCAGAAGCTGAAAATGCCCACCCCAAATGGGGTCGCAGAGGTGATTTGCGATGTCGTGGATAGTTGGGCCTGCTACGCAATCGTTCTGAAAAAGCCTTCCGGAAAAGAGGTGGCTGGAGATCTCGACCTCCAGACCTATGCCGATGGGGAGATCGAGCTCCCCGTGAAAGAGAGCGAGGCCGAGAGGTCCCCTACGGCTTGAAAGAGGAAGGCTAGCGAGCGGCTCGAACCTGCAGAAGAGCTTAAGGAAATTGGCCTTGTCCCCGGAGATAGTAACAAGACCACCAAAATTGGGGCAAACATGCACGCCCAACATGAGATCATGATGATAGAATTCTTGAGGGATAATTTTGACATTTTCGCCTAGGCAGCCAAAGATCTGATTGGTGTCGACCCGGAGGTGATCTGCCACCGGCTCGGGATCGATCCGTCAGTCAAGCCCATCAAACAAAAGTTGAGACCGCAAAGCCGGGTAAGGAATGATATAATCGAGACCGAGGTCAATAAACTCCTCGACGTGGGATACGTTACTCCAGCTCAATACGTTGACTGGTTGTGCAACGTAGTCCTCGTGCAAAAAACAGACGGGAAATGGAGGATGTGCAATGATTCCACCGACCTCAACAAAGCTTGCCCAAAAGATCCGTATCCGTTGCCACGCATTGATCAGCTCGTCGACTCTACGGCTGGGTACGAGATGCTCAGCATGATGGATGCCTTCCAAGGCTATTACCAGATCTCTATGGCCCCCGAAGATCAAAAACACACGGCCTTTATCGTGGTAAAAGGAATATATTGTTTCAAGGTCATGCCCTTCGGGTTAAGGAATGCAGGTGCCACGTACCAAAGGTTGGTGAACTTGATGTTCAAAGATGAGATCGGGAAGACGATGGAAGTCTACGTGGACGACATGATCGTAAAGAGCCGCTGGGCCTACCATCATTTAGATCACCTGCGCAGATCGTTCGAGATCTTGCGTCAATACGGGATGAAGCTCAACCCTGATAAGTGTACGTTCGGGGTCGAATGAGGGAAGTTTCTGGGGTACATGGTGAGCAAGCGAGGCATCGAGGCCAATCCCACGAAGATCAAAGCTATCCAGATCATACCTCGACCTCAATGCATTAACCAGGTGCAATCTCTCGTAGGTCGGATAATCTCCCTCAACCGATTCATATCGCGGTAGTCCGAGCGCAACCTCCCGTTTTTCAAAATCTTGAGAAATCTGAAGAAGTTCGAATGGAATGAGGAATGCGACCGAGCGTTCGAGCAACTGAAAGAATACTTGGCCTCTCCCCCATTGCTGGCAAAGCCAAATGAGGGTGAGACCTTATATCTCTACCTGTCCCTTTCTAACGAAACCTTCAGCTCAGTCTTGGTCACCATTCGAGATCGAAAACATCTACTGATCTACTACCTGAGCAAGATCCTGCACGGCACAGAGCGAAACTATCTCGAGATCGAGAAGTTCAATGTTCGCTCTCACACACGCAGCTTGGAAGTACAGACGCTACGTCCGTACTTCCAAGCTCAACCCATAATCGTCTTAACGGATCAACCACTTAGGCAGGTCTTGTCAAAACCCGATGTGTCGGGTCGAATGATGAAATGGGCGGTCGAGTTGGGTCAGAATGATATCACCTACCAACCTCGAGCCACCCAGCAAGCTCAAGTTCTGGCTGACTTTCTAGTCGAAAAGAACACCAGTTCGATGGAAATCGTTCCTACCTCACCAAGTTGGACCATGTACACAGATGGCTCATCTACCTCTCAAGGAGGGGGAGTGGGCATATCCCTTACAAGCTCAGATGGACTTCAGCTCGATTTTACCATTAAGCTCGATTTTAAAGCAACGAACAACGAGGCCGAGTACGAAGCGCTTGTGGCGGGACTAAGGTACGCGACGAAAAACAAGATCGACAAGCTAGCCGTGGTAACTGACTCTCAGCTCGTCGCCAGCCAAGTCAATAGCGCGTACGAGGCTCGGGAAGAATCCATGACAGCGTATCTGAAGATGGTGAAAGAACTGACCTCGAAGCTAAAAGAGTTCAAAATCAAACAAGTCCCCCGCGAGGAGAACAGCCGAGCGGATGCCCTGTCAAAGCTAGCAAATGGATTCCAAGGGACAAAGGATGCGACCATCTCTTTCATGGTCTCGGGGCGCCGCGTGATCGACGAAGGAAAGGTCGACGTCGGCGCTATCGATCCACTAGAACCTTGTTGGATGGACGATCTGATCGCATACCTCAAGAACGGGGTTTTGCCCCAAAATCGAACTGAGGCCAGGAGAATAAAATATCGATCTATGCTCTATATGATAGATCACGAAGGCGGGTTGTTCAAAAAATCCTTCACTGGTCCCCCTCTAAGGTGCCTACGACCTAGCCAAGCCCAAGACGTCCTGGAAGAAGTCCATGAGGGATACTGCAGAAACCATTCCGGAGGTCGAGCTCTAGCTCGAAAGATCTTAAGGAGTGGGTATTTTTGGCTGACTATGGTGTGGGATGCGAAGATCCACTCTAAGAAATGCCCCAAGTGCCAAAAGCACGGCAACCTAATCCACACTCACTCGGCGTCCATGATACCGATCGATGTCTGTTGGCCCTTCGACCAATGGGGAATCGATATTATCGGTCCCTTCCCATTGGCACCTAGACAGAAAAAATTTGTCATAGTATGCGTCGAGTACTTCTCAAAGTGGGTTGAGGCCGAGGCAGTCCCCAAAATTACCGATGCAGTGATAAGGAACTTCTTCTGGAAAAATATAATCTGCTTTTTCGGGGTTCCAAGGGTACTCATCTGTGACAGTGGTCCTCAATTTCGATCTGAGAATACAAAGAGCTATTGCCGAGACCTCGGGATCGACCTCAGATTCACTACTGTCAACCATCCACAAGCAAATGGCCAAGCTGAAGTCACCAACCTGATCATTATTCAGAATCTCAAGACCCGGCTAGATGCAAAACTGGGAGCGTGGGCGGACGAGCTCGACGGCGTACTATGGGGTTATCAAACTACCCCGCGGATAGCAACGGGATAGACCCCATACTCTCTGGTTTACGGATCCGAGACCGTAATCCCAATGGAGCTGTTACACGAATCCGCTCGTGTATCGCAATACCAGCTCGACCAGAATACAGAGATCAGAGCTGAAGATCTAGATGTGATTGAAGAAAGCAGAGAACATGCCTATCGGAAGCTCAAACAGTACAAGGCAGCAGCGGCTCGATCATTCAACAAACGCGTGAAGCCCAGATCGTTTCAGATCGGCGACCTAGTGTTAAAGAAGGTCGAGGTCTTGCAATACGTTGGAAAGCTTGAGCCCAACTGGGAAGGACCCTATCGAGTCACGGAGATCGGGAAAAACATGGCCTACCGGCTTGAAGACATGGTCGGGGAACCACTACCCAGACCTTGGAATACGCATAACCTGAAGAAGTTCTACACTTAGTTTCCCAGACTGTCCCAAGAAATTGTAATGCTCATAGAGGTCGAATTCGACTGAGAATCGACCTCTTTATTAATGAATTATTTCAGTATTCAATCAAACGACCCATGGTTGTGTTTTAACTTGTAAATAAAAACGCTCATTCGACCTAAGGTCATGAGTCGACACCCCCCCTCCCCCCGGCGGCGCATTTAATGTTTTCAAATCTGCTAGGAATCGAGATCCAATGAAGTCGTCCCACGACCCAAAGATATCCGAAAAAATCCTAGCACACTCAATCCAGAGATCCAAAGAGACCGGTTTAGGTCCAATGAGATCCGGAGATTTCCCAAAATCTAATGATCCAAAATCCTTAGAGAGATAGGCTTAGATCCTATGGGACTCGGAGATCAGCAAGAAAATTAATCCTAATGTATTTAATGCATTTAAATCATTGTTAGAGATCGAGATCCATAAAGGTTACCTTAAGATCCGTAGAGATCCTAAAAATCCTAACGAACTTAATGATCCAGAGACCCAGTGAGATCGATTTAGATCCGAAGAGATCCAGAGATTAATGATTTTCAAAATTTTATGATCCAGAGACCCAGTGAGATCGATTTAGATCCAGAAAGGTCCAGATATTAATGATATTCAAAGATTCATGATCCGGTACTGTACAGTTCAAGAGATCCGATGAGATAGGTTTAGATCCACTGAAATCCATAGGCCAAACCTAAAAAACTAGCACATCTCAGAGATCGCTATCGATCCGATGAGAATGCCGCAAACAGTAAAAGTAATGAAAAACGCGAGCGCCCAATGAGATTAGATAAATAACCAAAGAAGATCAAGAGCGTAATGCACCTATCGATCTGAGAGTGGTGAATGAAATCTAGCTAAGGGGAAGCAAAACCTAGATCGACGAATCACACGCATGCCAAATCGAACAAAGACTCAACTTGCAAAGTAAAAGAAAACACAAGTATGAAAAACTTGGATTCATTCATGTGTGCACCGATCTCCAAAATTCGGTGAACAAATATATCTAGCGCACCAAGCTCACCACGCGACGTGGCTCGATAGGCAAAATGTCAGCAAAGCAACAACAGAAATAAAATAAGTATTCACCCGGTCGCAACCCCATCGGAAGGGGGAACTAACTGGCATTACAAGAAAATGGAAATCCAATCTAGCTCAACGGGAGTAGATGTGGATTCCTGAACAGTTCGATGTCGGGCCCTCTCAAGCTCTCGAACGGTGGGGAGGAAGCTTTCGACCTGAACCGGCTGAGGGAGGTCACATTCTACCGGGCGCTTTTCTCTCTTAGCTTGGGCGATCTCGATGGCATGGCCGTATTTGTAGGTCGCCCATTCGATCTGGACCGGCTCTTCCTCTTCAGGCTGATCGGCAACACCCGGGTCTGGGAGCAGGGGGCCAATCGATTCGAAGTTGAAGTTAGGAACAATGGCGTCCTGAGCCTTGAGCTGGTTTATGGCGATCTGGAACCCCTCTGTTTGATCGTTCTGCCCCACGATCAAGCTAGCTTCTTCGAAGCTGGGATCCTTCAAAAACTCGCGAACTGCATACCGCTCGATCTCCAGCTTACACTTCTTCATCTCCTCAGCGGCTTTGCAGATCTTCGTCCGGGCGAGATCGAAGACCTCGTTCCGCCCCTCCTCCTTCGAAGCAGCCATGGCAGCCTCGAGCTGCTTGGCGAAATCCTCCTTCTTCCTGACCAGCTCGTCCGTATGAGCTTTCTCCGCCTTCTCAAGAGCCTCCTGCGAGCTCTTCCATTGAGCCTCCAAGGTCTACTTCTCTTTGACCCGCGCTCGCTTTTCTTCGCGAGCTTCCCTGAATTCCTCCTCGATCTGTTGCACCCGCTCGAGGTTCGCTGAGGCGAGCCGACCCTTCATCAGCTGGTACTTTTCCTTGTATTTCTCCTTACTAGCCTTGAAGACCTCTGCCTCGTGGATCGAGTTGATGAGAACGGGGAGAACGTCCTGAGAACAAGTAATCAGATCGAATGAGTCCGATCCCCTGGAGTTGTTTAAAAAAAAAAAAAAACAAACAAACAACAAACTAAACTTACCCCAAAAAGACCTCTGGCAGCCTGGTACCTTTTCTGCCTCGCAGATCGTCAGGAGAGCTTCTTCTGTTCGTCGATAATGCACCCAGTGTTGAACAGTGCAGCAAGGAGATCGGGGTCTGCTTTTCCGAACGCCAGAGCTCGATCGGTACCATCCGCCTTCTTGAGCTCGAGGCCAGCAGGCCACTGGGGGAGAGGGGTATTGGGAAAATTCAAGAGCTGGGACTCCTCGGAATCCTGTAGTTCGTGAACCAACTCTCTAAAGGGCCTCTTGCCTACCCCATGCCTAGCCTGAACAAACTGGAGTTGAGAATCAACATCTTCATCAAAATATAAAGGCAGATGATCTAAATTTATTACTAGTTCGGCGTCCTCCTCGACCTACCCAGTCGGTTGTGCAGACGATCCGGCATGCCCCTCGAGCTCCTGACCGCGAAGTGGCTCTCCAGCGGTCTATCCAGCCAGATCGGCGTCCAGATCGTGCAACTCCTTCGAGCACCTCTCTTGCTGAGCACGTTGGGCATTCGGGAGAGAATTGATTATGGCACGAGCGGCCTCTGCCACAGGTCGCAGCTCGCCCGGGGTAGCGTTTTTTTGGTTCATCGCCCTCATCCTTGCAGCTCGAGACATTATCAACGGACGGAGATCTGCAAAACGAAAGGAGAGTTAGATCGACGGAATAGATCAGTGGAAAGCAAAGAATAATAAATAAAAGGACCCTGATCGAGTAGGGGACCGGTCGAAGTGAGAGCATACCAAAGCGGAAGTTCTTTCTACGAGCCCTAGTTATAATGCCCGCTTCGACCAGATTCCCCATCCTCGTTAGGTTTATATGGTCCAGAAGCCCCAAATTGGTTAACAATTCGAATCGTTCGTGGAGCCAGGTCGAAGATTTAGTCGCAAGCCGCCTCCGGCCATTATCCCCCCAGGTGATTCGGAAGCGGGGTACGATGGGGAGATCGATGAAGAAGAACTTGGATTTCCAGTTGACCCCATGAGATGTAGACGGGATCGATACAATCTTCCGGTTCGGCTTCGATTAGAGGTTGAAGTATCCTACCCCGGACTTGGTAGCACTGTTAAGCGTGAAGAACTCCCCGAAGTCCCAGATCTCCGGCTCGAACCCGAGGCAC
Organism: Lantana camara; assembly: GCA_037501455.1. Taxonomy (NCBI): domain Eukaryota; kingdom Viridiplantae; phylum Streptophyta; class Magnoliopsida; order Lamiales; family Verbenaceae; genus Lantana; species Lantana camara. The sequence continues at coordinate 20,877,838 of CM074862.1, forward strand.
TTCATCGTAATGATCATGTAGTGCATTAGCGAGAAAGAGTTGGGGGTCAGCTGGGAGGGACACAGGTTATACCGAACTAAGAAATCCGCAATGACCCGGGGAAGAGGAAGCCTAAACCTATATTTGACGGAGGCATAGTACATGCCAACCGATCTCAGCCCCCTCGGTCTCTCAACCTTTTCCTCCTCCTGTGGCATACGAACTGTGTATTGAGGACCCAACCCCAATAGCCTTGTGACCTCCGCGAGCTCCTGAGGGGTTATTTTAGAAAACCTCTCAGAAACGTGCGAGAGGGTCCTATAGACGTGCGGAGGCCGAGCAGGGGGGTTCCCAATGCGTACTCCCGGTTCCCCACCGTCGATCTGCCCCTCTCCGACATGCTTTTTTTGCGACCAGTTCCTCATCTCCGGACTCTCCCTCAGGCTCGTCCAGTAGTCCAATGGGCCATTTCGACCTCGATGTCGAGGCAGACCCCCCTCTATTAGCCATCAGAACGTTTAATCCTACTCGTGGAGCCTACCCCGATGCGAACTCGAAACTTTCATTGGGTAAAGGGGGAGCCGGTAGGTCATCCTCTCGTTCTGGTGAAGGGGTAAACGCGACCTGGTCTTGAGCCATAAAGCTAAAAAAGGGAAGAAGTTTACCTTGTTAAAGTGGACTTTGAATGCGTCTGTTCACGAACGAGCTGATCAGATCGGAGCAGTTCGATTCTCTGCGTATGGAAATGGTGAATTTGGAGCTCATGGAGGCCCCCTATATTTAGGAGTTGAAAAGTAACGTCTCAAAATACGAAACGACGCCATAATTACCCTGCCCACGCCTATCCTATGGAAGGTCGCTTCGCATTAAATGCGGGGTCGGGTCGATCTGAGTCAGAAAGTCATGCCTAATAATTAGGGCAGCGGTTCGATTCTAACGGTCATGACGGTTCCCTATCCAATGCCAGATCGATGAAATTACCACTGCGAAATTTCACACTGGTAATTTGGGAGGCCTCTGACATGGCATAATAGTACATGGCTACGTGGACGCCCCCGGTTGGTGCCACGTGGACCTTTGCGCCACCTTAGACAGATCAGATCATCAGGTCTATTCACCAGATCGTGACTAACCTACTAACGATCTGATGTGTCCGTCGACCTCGATCTAAGTAGCACGTCTCTCGATCTGCCTTCTACTCCTTGGGAGAAAACCTAAACAAAACTGAGGAATCCGGTAGATAACATCGATCCGCAGATCGATTACATACGTCACGGGGCACCCAAATACTGTAAAGCACTCCTGTTGGGACACGTGTATCCTTCCCATTCCCTGGAACAGGCATACTATGGCTCATTAATGACCGTTAGTCCCTGCTTTTACCCAAAGGGGAAAGAAGGTACGAACGACTCGCCTCAAGCCGGTTCCATCGTCCGACATCCAGATCGATGACTGGCAACGCCATTAATGCACACGTACAGTACACGTATTACTGCGTTATTTGGCCATGGGTATAAATACTCGCCCTTTGAACAGTAGTTGGTAAGCCTTTACTCCGCATTTAATTGTATTTTTTCTCTCTCTAAAGAGCCCCATTATTGACTTGAGCGTCGGAGTGCCAAACTTGGGTAAAACCCCAAGTTCCCCAAGCTGGTACTTAGCTCACGTGTGTTAGTGCTTTCAGATCGATAAAGAGACCACAAATACAAATTCTTGATTGATTGACCCATATCTGACAGCCAGATCGACCACGTCAGATCGACCAGATTTGAGCCAGATCATGCAGTATTTGTTATTTTTGTTTATTTTAGTGAGATTTCGTGGAACTTTTTGAATATGAATCACTTCCTATAGAACTTCTGAATCATACTATGCGGCTATATATTTTAAGTTACATATTTCAGGTTTGAATGGAATGGTACAAGAGTTATTTATTTGATTTGAATTCTTTTATTTCTTTTTTTATTGTTGTTCTATAAACTTTTATTTTGAAACGTGTTTTTCTATAAAATGGAGAGATGTATGTTGAGTTGTAACGCCCCAATTTCCGGAAGTTCAGGTAAGCACTCCACGAGCGGGTCTTCGGGAGTTAGGAGGTTTAATTGAATTATTTCATTCATTTATTTATAATTTTCATCATAATATATGTATTATACCTTCATGTATGTGTATAATTTTCATTAATGTGAATTGTATGAACTAATTGATATACGTGACCTAATTGCACTATATGTCCTTAATTGATCCTTAGTGTAAATTTGTGTACTTAATTGCATAATATGAAAGGGATTTAATTGATCTTTTGTGTAGAGATGAAACTTGATTGCATGAATTTAAATAGCTTAAGGACTTATGTGCAAAATGTAATGAATCATACATATTCATGCAAGACTTTGGTATATCATCTTAATTCTTCCATCTCATTCCATCATATTCCATTTCATCCAAGAGATAAGAAATCACACACACTCACACACACTCAAGACCGATTTTTACACCAAGGAAGAGAAGGAGAATTTCATTACATAATTCAAGCTAGACTTTGAAGGAAAGGAGACTTTCATTATATAATTCAAGCTAGACTGTGAAGGAATTGTAGAGCTAGGATTATCATCATCATACTACCATTTCATCTCATATTTCTTTCATTTCAAGGTATAACTTGGGAATTGTATGAATCTCTTGAATTGTGATAAATGAGGGTTTATGGATTAGGTGATAAATTCTTGTGTATTTATGTCTAGAAGCATGATTATGATATAAAGGATTGAAAGCTTGCATGAAAACATTGAATTATATGGAAGTTGGAAGCATGGATATATATGGGGTTTTGATGATTGATTTTTGGTGTTTTGATACATATTTCATGGTTTATATCATGGATAAGTGAAGTATAATGTGTATTTGAGGTGTTTGAGTATTTGTTATGGATTGAAATTGCATTTGTTGTTGGTTTTGGAGACTTGGCTCGGTTTTCCCCTATTTTTCCCCTGTGCTGCTGCTGCTGCGTAGCAGGTCGCGGCTGCGACGAAAAACAGAGTCAAATTGGTCGCGTCCGCGACCTAAATCATGTGTAAAATTTGTCGCGCCCGCGACCCGATTTTGGCCATGTTTCGAGATTTGAAAATTTGGAGGAAAATTCGGCCAAAAATTAGGTTGCGCCCGCGACCCCTGCATTTTTTGCATGAAAATTCATTTTCATAACTTTGCTTGCATGGTTTTCATGGCTTGTTTCCAGCATGTACACTTCATTGATATGTCATATAATGCATTATATTATATGTATCATATGTATCATGGGATTTTGTGCTTAAGTTCCATAGGGGAGGATTGTGTAATATTTCCATACTTTGATTTATACCTTGATTACTTGATCCTTGCTACATTCTTGATACATTGAATATATTTATAATATTTATTGATTGCAATTGCATGATTGATATTATTGAAACATGCCGTTCGTCTTAAATGGTTCAAGCGAGTCGAGTCTTACGTACACTTGTCCTTATTACACAAATCACGTTCTGGGAGACGAGGAGCACGCTCCGTAGGGTGTTTCCTTATTACTTTTGATCGGTAAAGGTCAGGTTACTTCTATATATACAGATATAGAACCCTACTACCCTATGTGAATTTTGGACCAAAATGTATACTTATATCTATAGTTTTCCCGAAAACTCAATTGTTTTACCACTGAATGACTGTTATTGTACTGAACCATTGTTACTGTACTGAATTGATTGTTTTAGCGAGTATATTGTTCACTGTGGGCCCGAGGGTAGTGTATTGAGCCAACCGGGAAAGCTTGGGCTGACGGGCAACTCTTGCACTATCCTCACATTGTTGGGATGACCCCTGAATCCACTAGGGGATTAGTGGAGGAAGGAGTTCCGGGTATAGGGAATCATGAACCCTATACTTACACTGATTGGATGGTGGGGCCTTGCAATCCTCCATCACCCGGAGGAAGAAGGAATTATTGAAATTGTTAATTGTGTACTGAAATTTATTGCTTGATCACTTAATCATTTAAAATTGAATTATTGTACACTGTCGAAGAAAGAATTGCCCTCACTCGCCGGGCCACTGATTGATTGAACTGAATTGATTGAATTGTTAATTGAATAGTTGTAATCTCAGGCGAGCTCTATTTTATTCTTGAACTTATATCGTTTTTTTTATAAAAGCTTACCCGAGATTATAGCCTGCATGATAGTTGCGCTTTTTAATTATAAACCGCTCACTCAGTCTTTCATAGACTGACACCTCACAATTTTAGGTATTTCAGGTTAAGTGCTAGGCGAGATTGAGTCGAGTTTTGCTTCTTTTGGGTCTAGCATTGTCATTCTCATGTTTCCTGTATATTATAGATACATTAATAGCTCATATGAAATGTTTTTGGTATCTATGTATATATCATGACATATACTTGGAAAATTTGGGCATGTAATTATGGAAATATTGTTTTGGAATTGGAAAATGAACCATGAAATGAATGTATATTGCTAAACTTTCGTTTATGGTTACGCATTGTTGTATTAATTGAGGGTTGACCCGCCTAGCTAGTGACTGTTTTCTTTATTGTCTCCCCGTTCGCTATAGGCTTGATTCATGCATGGGTGATCGTTCCATATGTGGATTGAACTATAGTGCGGGGAATGTGGCTACCTAGCGTTTCGGGGGTTACATGAGTTCATTAATATGATATATATATATTTATTTATTTATTTTTTCTTCGTCCTATTTTTTTCTAAATTCTACTCATTTTTCATATCTTTTTAAGTGTATTTCAGTTTATCTTATTTTAACTTTGTGGTTTTTTAAATTCTTATTTTGTCCATCTTCACCATATTATTAATTAATTATGAAATAGTAATAACTTTTTTTATGTTTTATATTATTTCAGTGTTTGATATACATAAATTTAAATAGATGTTTTTTTAGCATAGTTGGGAAACCATCATTAATCATTTTTTTAAAAAATAAATATCTTTTTAATTTTTATTTAAAAGTTTATATTTTATTTTGAGTCTTTAAGGGTGACATCTTTTAGGTAAATTTTTCCTTTGTCAAAGAAGACATCTTTTGGATGAAAAAAATAATTAATAACTTTAATTCAAGGATGATGGATTTTATCATATTAGTGTTGGTCAAAAATTTTCTTTGTTAAGAGTTAAGGACAACACCTTTTGGACGTTAAGTCTTTATCGCATTGGTCAAATCTTTCTTTTCTTTTAAAAATCAAATTATATATTTAGACGAATGTTTTTAAACCATAATTAGTTCAATTTTGATTAAATGGTGACTTTTTAGAAATTTATATTATTTTATTAGAAGAAATATTTAAACTATTAATCAAATTTAAAATAGTGTTTATGGAATCCCTTAATTTATGCAATAATCATAGCTATCTTAGCTAAAGACTTTATTATTTATGGTAATTATCCAAATTTAAGATTTTTCCTTTAATCTTTTATAGTTTAGAAGAATATTAACTCTTCCATAACTAAAATTCATTATTTAACATGTTTAAGAAAGTAATAGAGGTTTTGATTGCTAAAACTCTATATCTTGAAAAATAAATTGAAGAATAAGCATAGTTTTTTTTTTTTTTTTGGAAGAATAAGCATAGTTAACAATGAATAATAATTCATTTGTCATGAAATTCTAGGAACAAATTGGTATTGGGATAATTACATCCAACTAACCTCATGTTTGGTCTAATTACAACTTAGTCCCTATTATTTCCATATTTACCATGTAGTCTCTAAACTTTACATTCCGTTTGATGTCCCTGATGCTTGTTAGTGTTCCGTTAGGTTGGTTAGTTGTCCTTCCTAAATTACCTCTATATTTATTACAAATACATCTCTACAGTTTCTTTTTAATAATAAAATGATCCCTGTTCTTTTTGAAATTTCGAAAAGACAACTGATCAACTTGACGTAACCCTAACGGATGTTAGAGACCTCAACAGAATATAAAGTTTATGGACTACATTGTAAATATGCAAAGAATATGGATTGGGTAGTAATTAGGCCAAACCTGAAGGTAGTTGGATGTAATTTTCCCAATTGGAATTTTTGGATATGTTGGAATTTCACTTTTTACTTCCTATACATTTATTTTTCTTCTTGCGATTTTAAATTGATTTTCTACTTTTTTTTTTTTTGGTTATGTTGAAGATTTTCTTAAGATTTTGAAAGCTATTATTTTATAGTTTTATGTTCTCTTACTCATTTTTAATGATTTAAGTTTCCATCTTGACAGGTCTTATATTCTTAGATACATATATTAACCTTTTTTTATATTTCTTATTGCAATTTTAAGATTTTTTGTTCTTCTCTGACCTTTACATTTATCATTTTCATTGCATTTTGAAATTTATCAATCAAAGTATTTTACATCGTCTTATTTTTATTTTATAATTTTTATCTTCTTGAATGCATTTATATGTGTAGCTTTTTCACCAAAAAAAAAGGAAATTATATACGTAGCATTCTTTCAATTCTAATATTTCGTATAGTTTACAAGGAAAATGATATTATGATGCCTTTTCACCTTATTACTTTTAAAAATCTTTGTTCATGTCAGTTTTCTTTTCTTATCTTTAAGTTTCCATCTTGATAGGTTTTATATTCTTATATACATATATTAACTTTACTATATTTCTTATTGCAATTTTAAGATTTTTGTAATTCTTCTTCGACCTTTACATTTATCATTTTCATTGCATTTTGAGATTTATCAATCAAAGTATTTTACATTCTTTTATTTTTATTTTCTTCTTCCCCTCCCCCCCCCCCCCCCAGCAACCGGTCAATGCGACCGTGGGGTTAAGCGAGGCCCCCACCTCAAATTAATAAAACGAGAACCAAGTGTACAAAGAGTGAGCCATGGTCCAGAGATCGGAGAGTCTATTACAATCAAACAACCAAAACGAGATGCGAAAATAAAGCAAATAGATGGCGTAGATGCTCTGACGGTCCCTACTACCAGTGGTGTTCAACGGAGCAACCATTGGCCCACACGGGTGCCCAGACATCCGGGCTTTGATCGGGAAGCTTCGAACCGCACAACGGTTGTTCTCAAAATTAGCAATGGCATCCTCAGGATCCTTGGTGGTTGCATTAATACAGGTAGTGCAGCTTATAATAGAAGTGTTGCGTGAGATTCTCGCCCTAAGATGAACAATCATAATCCCGACAATTTCTTTACAGTTGCAGACTGGCAGCTTATATTGCAAGCTACTTTTATCTCTATCCACCGTATCAATGCCATGAATCATGCCAACCGTTGAATTACTACAATCCAGAAGAGTAATGTTAGAGAGTGTATAATTTAATAAGTGAGAGTTATGATACTACCCTGCATAGAGAAGCCACATTCTATGATTGCTCCCACTGCTACCTTTCGAACACTGCCAATTGGTGAGTGCAACACTAAGAACCACAACTTCAACAAACATGTTAGATAACAACACTGCCACAACAGAGTTATGTTAACAGAGGCAATTCAACATTAATGAAATCGAAAATTTGCTAACTCCCATTTATCTACAATAATAAAGCCTTTTACCTCGTTTAGCATCTGCTCCTTTGGGAAGGACCAATCGGTTTGATTATTAGCACCCCTAGTCGCAAGAAGATCTGCGACGGTGTTTCCCTCCCTATAGATATGCGTCATTCTGATGGACATATTTCTACCATACAAAGGAAACTTTTGAATAAGTTTGTTGGTGGTGATGTCCCTAGCTTTCCCCCTTCGAATGATGGCCATAACGACTTGAGCGTTGATTTCAATCCAAAGACGGGGGCATCTAATATTCACAACTTCTTTAACACCTCGGACGAGGGCACTCAATTCAGCCACAGTGTTGGTCGCAATCCCTATACCACAGCTAAAGGCAATAACTACGTTGCCTTCGTGATCATGGATAACTCCTCCGATACCTGCCGGGCCCGAGTTGCCTCTAGCCACACCATCCGAATTTAGTTTGAGGTAACCCATATTCGGCCATTTCCATACCACTTTCTTGCAAATCTGTTCCGAAGGTTTGTTGAGACGAACGCTGAAAACTTTGGCTCTATGAATGTCCCCTCTCCAAGCCTTGCGTTTCATACGGCTCATTTTCCCCCAGTGATAGATATGTTCCCTAACCCTCCGGATAATATTATAATCTGAAAACCGAGTTCTGTTATGTTTAGCCGAGTTTCGTTCCGCCCATATATACCAAAGGATAAGAAGAGGGATAATGGCTCTGATGTGCTTCTTTCCCCCAGAGATAGAAGACGAAATCCAACCTTGAATGTTCGTGGTCAGAGAAGAGAGACCACGATATTGAAATCAAAGAGGCCCGCGAAGTGCTCCTACACTTTCTTAGCTTTGTTACTAGTAATGAACAAATGATCACGAGTCTCTAACTCCGAACAACACTGGCATTTTGACGGAAAAATGATACCTTTGCGATGAAGCCTTTCGTCTACAGGGATCCAATCGTGGATGAGACGCCATATGAAGATCATTATAGTTGGCCTGAGATCAGTTCGCCAAATTGCACGTAAAAGATGTGAGGTCTCCCGCCTTTGTCTTACAGAATGCCAGGATGATTTGAGAGAAAATTACCATCTTTATTAAGGGCCCAAACAGCTTTATCATCTGAGGAATTCTCAAAAGGAACCATGCAAATGACCTTGGCCGCTTCACTTCCAACCAATGCAGTAAGCTTATTTCCGTCCCACTTCCCATCAATCCAGAAATCCTTCACCTTGGTGGAGAAAGCTGTGGTGCCCGAATTGACTGGGTTTATCTGATCCACAGACCAATTGTCAAACCAAAAGGAGATATCACCCTGACCTATCGACCAACGTATGCCCTTTTCTACTTGTTCTCTAACCCCGCAGACCCTTCTCCAAACAGGGGAGTGATGTCGTTTCACTACTGCAAACGCGGGATGAGACTCCTGACAATATTTATCCCTCATGTGGACAACCCACAGAGCATTGCTTGTCCTAAGCCGCCACCAAAGTTTATGAGTAAAAGCTCTAATGATATCATCCATACTTCGGGTACCCAATCCTCCTTCATCAATCGGGAAGCATAATCTATTCCAAGCCGCCCAGTGAACCCTTTTTCGGTCATTCGTAGTACCCCAAAAGAATTTATTCAACATAATTTCTATGGAATTCACAACCGATTTTGGGGGTTAGCAATTTGGAGGGTAAGCATAGGAATGGAGTAAAGCACTGACTTAATAAGCTGTAATCTACCTCCATGTGATAACCTTGTAGATTCCCAACCCTGAATACGCATTCTCATCTTGTTGACTATATTGTCAAAGTAGATTATCCGACATCTACCTTTGTAAATCAGAGCTCCCAGATATGTGATTGGGAGTGATTCACGCCTAAAGCCAAGAATCTCCCGGACACGGATTGTAGCTCTATTGTTATTATTTCCCACAACACAAGAGCTCTTCGCGATATTTATTTTTTGACCCGAGGTTCTCTCATAATGGTCCAAGATATCTCTAATCCCATGCAGAGATTGGTTCTTACTGTTCGTAAAGATGATAGTATCATGCGTAGGCAAGATGAGAGACCTGTACGTTTGAAGGGGCTCGAAATCTGCATCTCGGATTTTCCTCCAAAAACCTGTCCAACAGCAGTGAAAGGTAATCAGCAGCTAAAATGAATAGAGAAGGTGAAAGAGGGTCACCTTGTCTCAATCCTCTTGTAGAGTGGAAACAGCCCGCCGAAGCACCATTAACAATAACCGAAAACCAGCAATTACCAACACAGTTTCGAACCCAATTGATCCAAGTTTGCAGAAATCCTTTTCCTCTGAGGATCTCAAACATGAAATGCCAATCAATGCGGTCGTACGCCTTTGCCATGTCTAGCTTGAGCAACACATTTTTGTCCAACCCCTGTGAATCAATCGAGTGTACGAGTTCCTGTGTGAGGAGAATATTATCACTGATCAACCTTCCCTTTATAAATCCACTCTGAGCCAAGGATATAATGTTCGGGAGAATAGAAGAAAGCTTGTTGTTCATGATCTTAGTGATAATTTTATTCTTAACATTACACAAACTGATTGGTCTGTAGTCCGACCAATGAGCGGGGTTCTCTTTCTGCAGAATCAGGACTATGGAGGTAGCAGTGTATGCTCTAGGAAGCTTTCTACCATCAAAAAAATCGAGAATAGCCTCGTACACGTCCTCTTTGATAATGGACCAAAATTTCTGATAGAAAGTGGCACCAAACCCGTTAGGCCCCGCATCATTATGTGGGCTTATACTGAAAATCGCTTCCCGAATTTCTTCCTCCGATGGCCTACTAATCAAATTATCAGCATCTTGGGCCGGTAAAACATTCTGGACAATGTTAGAGATTTGGTCCATATTCTGACTGTGGCCTCACTCGACATGAGTTCCTCAAAGTACCCGTTAGCCGATATGCGAAGTGAGTCTGGGTTAGTAAATTCCTCATACAATACATGAAAGAATTAAATTGCAAGAATTGGCGGTTATCACACAATACATCCACATTGATACCCTGTTCACAGAAAAACCAAATATGGTTAGAAACGTTAGCTAAAAGTTTACTGAAATTAAATTTACGGGTAAAATAATTAACATCAAGAGGAATCATTGGCTCTAGAATGGCCATAAAATTGAGTTTATTATTCTTTTTGTAATTTTTAAGGATACGTTGGTGACCACTGTTGCGTAGTCCCCTTATATTCCAAATCAATCCTCGTATCATCATGGTAAATCGATGGGGACGCCTGATGCTCTAGTCATCCTTTTAGGGGCCTTTGTATTTTGTTGAACTTTCTTCTTGGTTGCTTTTTTGGGTTGCTTAGTTTGGACAATGTTATCCATGGATGTCGCACGTCTCAGAGTGGCTTGTGATTTTTGGGATTCTGGGTCATCCTCATCCGACTTCTGTTCACCATCCTCTTGGTTGTGGTCATCGTTCTCTTCCTCGGAATCCAAAGTGTCATATGGTCCAAGAAACCTGTCGTCACCCTCCTTGCTTTCGGGAATGGATAGAATAATTTCGATAGAGTCTATTTGGACCACTGGGTCCAACTCTCCCGCGTGTGACGGTGTGTGGTTCACTGGTACTGGTTCGTCGTGATTTTCACCCTCTTTATTCTTTTCCGTTCCCGACAAATGCTGCTCGTGTTCTTCATCGGGTTCCTCTCGTGTCTCATCTGTTGGTGTCTCCTTATTGAGTACCTTCCCAAAAGATTTTTCGATCCAGGTTTTGGTGGATAACTTATTCTTGTTCCTTTCATCAGCCACCTTAATTGCAAGTATACCATCACCCTTTGTGATTTTTGTTTGTTTTGGTGCACCCGTGTTCTGATTTTTCCCTTCCCCCTTGTCGCGTTTGTCCTGAATGACCCCTCAGGTCTTTTTGTTTTTCCTTTATTCCAGCATTATCAACCCTTCCAGCATTATCAGCCCCGTGACACTCCTCAATTTTGTAACCTAAACGACAGCATTTCTTACAGTAGCTTGGTAGGCGCTCATAAACAATCTCTTGTATTTGCACCACTCCTACATATCCTAGAGTAATTTGGGGCTTCAAAGGTTTAAGCAGGTCGAGTTCCACGCACACTCTTGCAAATTCTGGCCTCTTTGCATCATACGTTCCCTCATCTCAACAAAGCGGCTCCCCAATGGCTCGAGCGACATCATAGATTGCATCCTCATCATAGAATTGTGTCCTCATACCTGGGCAATGAATCCAAACCGAAACGACGGACGATTCTATTTATGGGTTGAATGTAGGTGACTATTTAAAAATGTGCATAGGATAGCCATCAAATGGAATTATCTTTCGCAGCCACAATTTGGTGTAATCTGCATCACAATTTAGCTTAATTAACACATGTTTTATGTTTAACAGCCCTAGCTTAAATTCACCTGAAAGTTCAAGTTCCAGAAATAATTTATGCAGACGTTCCATAGTGGGATAGCCATATGAAAACTTACCGGCAAGGGCATGTTTAAATGGCTGAGATAACCTGGCGATTTCGGCGTCTGAGAATTGTATATGTGTGAGGCCATTCCATTCTGAAACCATTCCATACTTACGTGTTGAATCCGATCTGTTGAAGACATGAACCCTACTACGTTGTGCCGTTGGTCTGGATGCCTGATTAAGGTTCGGGATTGTGGCAGATGTCTTACCCGGCGTGTAGTGCCCCCTAAAACTACAACTCCCACACCGTACTACCCTCGAGCGAATGTGAGACCTAGCACTCGAGAAATACTACGGCGAACGGTATAGACATTACTTAAGTAGAGCGTAGGGTAAAATGCAGCGGAAAATGGAAGAATTTAAAATTTGCAACAAGCAACATGATAACACACAAAATAGTGCATGATATTGTAAGGGGGTAATATAATAGTGTAGTGTACGGAGTTAATGTGAGAGCAATTTATTAGCAATATATACATGATCAGGATTAAATGCTCTTAATCTAAGCCTGATATAATAAATATGACACCTATAGCTTCAAAGATACCTCTAGGTGTCGTTTATCCTCGCTCCCTGAAATCATGTTTTTAAAACAGGCGAGGAATTAGTCAAAGTGACTAAGTGAAGGAAGATTAGATTTAGATATATATATAGTTATATATATATATATATATATATATATATAAAATGATAGCAATAGGATATAGCAAATATGATACGGTTCATAAGTTAGAAACCGGGATAGGGGTATTTGGCGTTTATTTATAAATGATGAACCGTTTAATAAAAGATTTGTACCGCCTGCAAGTAAGACGTCTCCCTCCAATCTCCTTAAAATATTTATAAAATAGTACCGGGCTGATCAAGGCACCAGTACTTTAATAAAACTAAATATGATAATAACTCCGCAACACCGTAGTGTCAGTAGGGGAGCAAACCCTACCGACGATATGTAATATGTGGGAGGAAGCTATCTCTCCCAGGGAGGTTATTCTCCCTTGTAAGTCTCTTGGCGTGGAGTAACTAACCTCCAGCTAAACCACGACCAAGAGTTGGTGGCGGTCTGTGGCACCAACAATACCCTCGGCCCGTTACCTTCCGAGTATTGCTCGACACAGCTGCACGCCGGGCCCATTTTGATAAATAATAATGATTGACTTGCTTAGTCGGGAATCAGTTCTTAGTATTAATAGGACTGAAATATATATTGTCCGGATAAGATCCTGATTCCGACTTAATTGTATTTTCCTCATAAAGAGGAATATGTATAATATTAATATGTATAGATAGGAAGTCAAATAATAGATAGGTAGATTTGGAAATCATTTTATAATTAGATATAGATATATACATGATTCCAGTTGAAAATGTTTTAACCCTCACCTAGTACGGAAATTCAAATAGGTTGGAACGGATCCCACTATTCAGAGCAATTGTTGCCTGAAAGTAATTACTATTGACTTAGAACTAGGTTCTTATGATTCTAATCACATAATCACATAAGGTTTAAGAAATATAACATATTAGAGAATTCTCAAATCATTTAGAAATTATTTCCCGGTAAAATTTAATTTCATTTGTTTAAGGGAAAATAATTAATTTATTAGGTTTCATAAATTCTTTAACCACTTAAATATTTATTAATCATGTCATAACCTTAAATAGAGTATTAGGAATTAAATTTGGAATTTAATTCAACAATGTAAGTTGATTTTGAAATTATTTTATAATTTTATTAACTTTTGAATTAATTTGGAAAATTAATTATTTAAAATTCCAAAATCATATTTTATAATTAAAATTAAATTAATTTCGAAATTAATTAATTAAATGTTGACCAAAAGTCAAAATTACTATTGAAAACATTTACTATTCAATTTCTTGTGAATTAAACACTTAATAACATAAAATCGATCACACACACACACACTATCACACGTGCACATGAATTTGTTCAAGAACATTATGAATGTGTTCTTGAGCTCATGAAGATGTTCATACTAGTTCATGATCATATTCAACAAGTTCTAAGTCCATAACACATGATTAAATTCAAATGTAGCACTTTAATCATAAAATTAAATCTAAATAAATTATTCTAATCATAAATTTAATTAAACAAGAACATAAGTATTTAAATATACATTCATATTATATCATATCACATTTCATGCATTTAATTAAATAAAATTTCATAATGTAGGCACATTACACATAAAGTTCCCAATTATGCATATATATTATAAAAATAAATTCCTAAAGCATAATTTTATTATTCCTAAGCATGCTACTAATATTATAATATTAAAAGCATAATATAAAGCATGAAATAATAAAAGAAAATTGCACCTTAGAGAGAGAGAGAGTGATTGCCGTGGCTTTTGGGAGGGAAATATGATGATTTTGTGTGAATTTTATGTTACAAGTTCTAGGGTATTTATAGTTGGTATTTAGGGGCTTATGTTGCAATTAATTAGATGAATCATGTAGTGAATAAGCTAGGTTCATTTATTAGGGGGGTTAAGTGTATACTTAGGTGTAAGGTTAAGAAATAATTAATTATTTTAGTAATCATGACCAAATAAAAATAATTCTAAAATAGGATGAAGATGGTAATAAATTCGTAGAAGAACGTCTAGGGTTTAGTTTGGAATGAGAGAAATTGCAAAAGAAAGAGAATCGAAAGAGCTTTCTAATGGTTATAAATACTTAACGTTTGAACGTCTACATTTAAAGTAGTAGTCGTTCGGGAATTTTGAAAAATACGATAAAATTCATAAACGAAGCTAGAATGTGAATTGATTTCCGAGAAAGCGTCCATGATTCTTGAAATAATTCAAGGATCGTAATGGTTATAATATTGTATAGGAAAAACGTTGAAATTCAGAAATTTCTAATTTAGGGCAAAATTAGGGTTTTTCGGCCGGTTTTGATTTCTACGGAAGCTACGTTAAGAATTAGGCTTTGGAAATCATACCAAAATTCATAAAATTTTGCAAGGATTCTATCGAGCCCAATATTGAATAGGTAAAAGTGTTTCGAAAATTACTACAATTAAAGATGAATAGTATCTAGGGACCTAAATGGAATTTTCAACAAACAATTTTAAAAATATATTTTGGAACAATGAAAGCTATGATATGAGTTTGGAAAATATAGAAATCAGCTTTCTAAGGTTTTTCAAGGTTTAGGTAAAGGTTTAGGGTTCGATG
Source organism: Lantana camara (assembly GCA_037501455.1). Lineage (NCBI taxonomy): Eukaryota > Viridiplantae > Streptophyta > Magnoliopsida > Lamiales > Verbenaceae > Lantana > Lantana camara. Next base: position 20,893,028 of record CM074862.1, read on the forward strand.
GATGAATAGTGATGTGATTCTCTCAAAAAGGCACAATTATAAATCAGAACATAAATGCACATAATTCACATAAAATGGAATGTGTAATGGACTAAGGCTATAAACGCTTTCCTCTTAACCCTTTACTTACCCGTGCTATCCTGATCTCAAAAATCAGGGCTGTTACAATCTTCCCCCCTTAAAGAGAATCTGTCCTCAGATTCTATTCCTGTTTCGGAACAACTCTGGGTAATGTTTCTGCATCTTTTCCTCAGTTTCCCAGGTTTGTTCTTCTGTCCCATGTCCTTTCCATAACACTTTAACAAGAGGGATTTTCCGATTCCTTAGTTCTTGGAATTTCCTATCCAAGATCTCGGTTGGTCTTACTGTATAAGTCAAGTCGGGCTTTAGAGGAACTTCTTCTATTGGCAAGATGTGGGATTCATCCGCAAAATATTTACGGAGCTGTGACACATGGAATACGTTATGTATTCCAGTGAGGTTTGCTGGTAAATCTAGGCGATAGGCTGTTGGTCCAACACGTTCTATGATCTCAAAAGGTCCTATGTATTTGGGATTCAGTTTTCCACCTTTCCCAATTCGTGTGAAACCTTTCCTTGATGATGCCTTTAAAAACACTTTATCGCCTACCGTAAATTCTATATCCTTTCTCCGGGTATCAGCATAACTCTTCTGCCTATCTTGAGCTGCTTTCATTCTTTGACGGATAATTTCAATCTTTTCTGTAGACTCTGCTATCCATTTTCTAATGGTTTTCCTTGTATCTCCTCTTTCAGTTGCTTTAGTTTCTTCCATATCCCAATATAATGGAGATCTACATTTTCTCCCATATAAGGCTTCATAAGGTGCTGCCTTGATCGATGCCTGATAACTATTGTTGTACGCAAATTCCACAAGAGGTAAACATTCTTTCCAGTCGTCTTGAAAATCCAAGGCACAAGCTCGCAACATATCCTCTAGATATTTGATCGTCCTTTCTGATTGACCATCGGTCTGAGGATGTGCAGCTGAACTGAAATGTAGCTTAGTCCCCATTGTTTCTTGAAGACTTTGCCATAACTGTGAAGTGAATTTCGGATCTCTATCGGAGACTATACTAATGGGTACACCATGTAACCTTATAATCTCTTTCTGGTACAACTTTGCTAGAGAATTGACCTTGTCAGTAGTCTTGACCGATAAGAAATGTGCAGACTTAGTTAACCGATCAATAATAACCCATATACTATCATATCCTCCTTTAACTTTTGGCAAACCCGTGATGAAGTCCATGGTGATTTGTTCCCATTTCCAAGTAGGAACTGGTAGCGGCTGTAACTTTCCTCCGGGTTTCTGGTGCTCCACTTTAACTTGCTGGCATGTCAAACATCTTTTGACATAGCTAGCAACATCTCGTTTCAATCCATTCCACCAGAAATGTGTCTTGAGATCATGATACATTTTTGTTCCTCCTGGATGTATCGTATATCGAGTCTTATGTGCTTCATCCAGTATTTCTTTTCGAGTTGTAGGAGGTGCACAGACTCGACCTTTATATCTCAAGATCCCATGGTCATCTGTTGTGAATTTTGTCTCAATATTCTTTTCCTTGGAATTGAGACACTTCTTGATCCATTCATCTTGTGCTTGGGCTTCCCTAAGTTTTTCTTTTAATGGCGAGGATATCACTATATTGGCCAGTCGGGATTTCGAAAGAACAGTTATGGGTTTGTTTTTTCCGTCTAATGCTGATAGACTGGATTTTCGACTCAAAGCGTCTGCCACTACGTTGGCTTTTCCTGGATGGTACTGTATTTTACAGTCGTAGTCTTCCAAAAATTCCATCCATCTTCTCTGCCTCATATTCAACTCCTTTTGAGTGAATAAATATCTCAAACTTTTATGGTCAGTAAAGACTTCAAAAGTTACCCCGTATAGATAGTGCCTCCATTTAGCTAAAGCGAATATAATCGCAGCTAATTCTAAATCATGTGTGGGGTAATTCTCTTCATAAGGTTTAAGTTTTCTTGAGGCATAGGCTATAAACTTACCATTATGCATTAGGACACACCCTAATCCTTCTTTGGATGCATCCGTATATACTACATAACCTTCTTTTCCTTCTGGTAAGGTTAATACTGGGGCAGACGTTAATCTTTGTTTCAGTTCTTGAAAACTCCGTTCACACCTTTCTGTCCATTCAAATTTTCCTTGTTTCTTGGTTAACTGAGTAAAAGGCGCTGCTATCCTGGAGAAATCTTTTACAAATCTCCTGTAATATCCGACAAGTCCTAGAAAACTTCTCACTTCTGATGGGTTCTTTGGTGCTTGCCAATTCATTACTGTTTCAACCTTTGAAGGGTCTACTTCTATTCTAGAACCGGATATTATATGTCCAAGGAAGGACACTCTTTCTAACCAAAATTCACACTTGCTGAACTTCGCGTATAACTTATGATCCTTTAAAGCTCTTAACACTTTACGAAGGTGTTCAGCATGTTCTTCTGGGGTTCTTGAGAACACCAGAATGTCGTCAATAAAGATGACCACGAACTGATCCAAATACGATCGGAACGTTCGGTGTATTAAATCCATGAATGCAGTCGGGGCATTGGTTAACCCAAAAGGCATTACTATGAATTTAAAATGACCGTAGCGGGTATTGAAAGAAGTCTTTGGAATATCCTCCTTTTTAATCCTCAGCTGATAATACCCCTGCCTTAAATCCAATTTGGAATACACTCGTGATCCTTGAAGAATGTCGAATAGTTCTTCAATATGGGGAAGAGGGTATTTGTTCTTGATAGTCATACGATTGAGTTCTCGATAATCGATACACAATCGTAATGATCCGTCTTTCTTTTTGACAAATAACACGGGCGCTCCCTATGGGGATGTGCTAGGACGGATGTATCCTGAAGCTAACAACTCGTCAAGTTGTTTTCTCAACTCTTGGAGCTAAGGTGTTTTAGAGAATGGCTCAGCTCCAGGGATTACATCAATTACAAATTCTAGTTCCCTGTCAGGAGGTAATGAATTCAGATGCTCGGGAAAGACATCAGTGAATTCTTTTACCACTTCTACTTCCTCAATTTTCAGCTGATCTTTAGGCCTATTTAACAAATAGGCCATGAATCCAGTAGCTCCATTACTCACTAACTTCTTAGCTTCGGCAGCTGTAACCAATGGCATCGACTCATATTTTCCTTTCGATCCAGAGCTATCACCTTTCCCTAAGGTGACCTCTTTCTTGAAGCAATCCAACTTAGCACGGTACTTGCTAAGCCAATCCATTCCCAGAATAATCCCATATCTTGACATCGGTAATTCTATAAGATCTATCGGGTAGTATTGGGTACCAATCCTTATAGGACAGCGTTTATATCCTCTATCCGTAGTAAAACAAGTTCCCAAAGGAGAACTTATTTCGAGCATATAAGACAATGATTCAAGTGGAAAATTGAAATGCACACATAATTCAGATGCAATAAATGAATGCGTGGCGCCAGGATCATATAAAGCAATAACTGGCGTGTTTAGAATGTGTACCGTACCATCAACAACCTTGGTAGGATCGGGATCCTCACTGCCCTCTATAGCATATGCACGTCCCTTAATTACTGGTCTTCCAGGAGTCTTAGCTGGAACCTTTCCTTTATTCCACTGTTGTGGTCTCTTTGGGTATTCTGAGTACTGATGTTCAGGGCTTCCACACCATGTACAGACTCCAGCTTTCTTACGACAATCCTTCTCAATATGTCCGCGCTTCTGACAATATTCACAGACAATCTCTTCTTGAGGTTTTGGGAATGTATGTTGAGGTCGGGACCATGATTGCATCAGTTTCTTTCCTGGATTTGGCTTTGCTGGTCCAGCAGGTCGTTTAGATCCTTGAGTTGGCTTGTAGAAGGATCCAGGACGACTATTACCTATACGAACCTCTTTATGTGTAGCCTCTATTTTCATAGCCGTTTCCATAGCCTTAGTATAGATTTCCAACTCGAATGGAGCCAAAGCCCACCTAAGATCCGACTTAAGTCCTTTAATGAATCGTTGAGTTTTTCGACGTTCATCATGGAGGATGTGTGGGGCATATTGGATCAATCGGATGAACTTAGCTTCGTACTCAGCTACCGACATATTGCCTTGTACTAATTCCATGAATTCTGCCTCACGAGCATCCCTAACTATCTGAGGGATGTATTTGTTTTGAAATACTCTGACAAAGTCTACCCACCTATAATTAACTTGATCTTCTACCCAAACACGCTTGATATAATTCCACCAACTTAATGCTGCTCCTTCTAACATAAAAACTGCAAACTGGATTCTTTCTAGTTCTCCAGGAGAAATACCCATAGCCTCAAAGATCTTTTTGATACTAGCTATCCAACTTTCAGCTTTTACATCACTGGGTTCTCCAAAGAATTTTGGCGGGTTCATTCGTAGAAATTTCTCCAGAGTCTTTTCATTATTCCCCTTTGTTCCATTAGCACAAGTTTGCACTATCTCTTTCAAGGCATCTACTAATTCAGAGTTTCCTCCTGCCGAGGATGCACCTTCTTGAGGGGAGGTGTTGTCTTGGGCAACTCTTCGAGGAGACATATTGATTTGCAGTTGCTTTATGAAGAATATAATGCATGATGGTTAAGAATGTGTTGCATATAATCACATAAATACATGTTTCAGACAATATCAAGCAGTAGATATCATATCACACAGATTTAGTAAAGTAAAGCACAAAATTAAATAGAACAACAAGTAAAAGAGTGCAAAAGTAAAGCACAAACATAATAACAAGTAGAGATGCAGGAAAATAAAATACTCACTCACGGTCCTGCTGGTATCTTGAAGCAATTCTAACTCGTAATGCAATAAGTATGTAAGCAGTGAATATGGAACAAGAATGTAACTGCAAAAGTGGGTTATATATATGCATCAAGTTTGAGAGCTATAGCTACAACTACAAAAAGCAAAATGGGGTGGACCTGATCTACGTCAAGTTACACCCTACAAAGCTCTCAACTCACTCATCTCCGTCAGGCTAGCTGCGTCAGCTGCTATGTCAAAAGGGGAAGGTCCTCTACTGACTGATCTGTACAACCTCCCACTGATACTACTCCTATATATATACCAAACTCCATAATAATCTCTGCCTAATCATGCTGATCACTATCCACAACCTCACCTCGAATGGGGCTCCAACCGTCACCCTGCTGCTCCTCTTCTGAACCCTGCTCATCCTCCTCAGGCTCCTGCTCAGCCTCTGCCTCACCTCCGGGCTCCTCCTCCTCAGGCTCAGCTGCTGCATCCTCTCCCTGATCCATCATCTCCTCAACAGCCTGTACACCAGACAGATGATAGGCACCGACCAGTCGGCTCCGAATACAAGAACGGTAACGCTAATATAAAGTCCGAGAGGCATTCCTAGAAAGAGTCATAGAGGCTAAGTCCTGCTGTAGGGTCGCCACCTGTGCCACCAGATCGGCGTTCTCCTGCTCCAAGGTAGAGGTCTGCTGCTGAGCAAAATTCCTACTCACAGCATTCTGTAGGGCTAAATCAAAATGCCTAGTAGACTCCAACTGATACTCGTGAGCCATCTGAGCCTCCATATAATACGCATCTCGCTCTGACTCAAGTATATGCACTAAACGGTTCGGATAAGCATGCCCAACTCTACCTGCTCTACCTCCCCGAACTACATGTCTCGCCCTCTGCCAAGTATAATAACGTATAGGACTCTCACGACGAGATACTGCTATAGTGTATGGGACCTCGTACTCCTCAAGCCAGGTATGATGTGGGTTCCCTTGTTCCTGATTCTCCATTGCTATATAAAGAAACACTTAGAGTGAATTCTAAAGTTCAAGTACAAAATGAGCATTCTCCCAGCATTTATAGGTTAAGTCTCTTCTTAACCAAACCTGATGCTCTGATACCACCTTAAGCTGTAGCGCCCCCTAACACTACAACTCCCGCACCGTACTACCCTCGAGCGAATGTGAGACCTAGCACTCGAGAAATACTACGGCGAACGGTATAGACAGTACTTAAGTAGAGCGTAGGGTAAAATGCAGCGGAAAATGGAAGAATTTAAAATTTGCAACAAGCAACATGATAACACACAAAATAGTGCATGATATTGTAAGGGGGTAATATAATAGTGTAGTGTACGGAGTTAATGTGAGAGCAATTTATTAGCAATATATACATGATCAGGATTAAATGCTCTTAATCTAAGCCTGATCTAATAAATATGACACATATAGCTTCAAAGATACCTCTAGGTGTCGTTTATCCTCGCTCCCTGAAATCATGTTTTTAAAACAGGCGAGGAATTAGTCAAAGTGACTAAGTGAAGGAAGATTAGATTTAGATATATATATGGTTATATATATATATATATATATATATATATATATATATATATATATATATAATGATAGCAATAGGATATAGCAAATATGATACGGTTCATAAGTTAGAAACCGGGATACGGGTATTTGGAGTTTATTTATAAATGATGAACCGTTTAATAAAAGATTTGTACCGCCTACAAGTAAGGCGTCTCCCTCCAATCTCCTTAAAATATTTATAAAATAGTATCGGGCTGATCAAGGCACCAGTACTTTAATAAAACTAAATATGATAATAACTCCGCAACACCGTAGTGTCAGTAGGGGAGCAAACCCTACCAACGATATGTAATATGTGGGAGAAAGCTATCTCTCCCAGGGAGGTTATTCTCCCTTGTAAGTCTCTTGGCGTGGAGTAACTAACCTCCAGCTAAACCACGACCAAGAGTTGGTGGCGGTCTGTGGCACCAACAATACCCTCGGCCCGTTACCTTCCGAGTATTGCTCGACACAGCTGCATGCCGGGCCCATTTTGATAAATAATAATGATTGACTTGCTTAGTCGGGAATCAGTTCTTAGTATTAATAGGACTGAAATATATATTGTCCGGATAAGATCCTGATTCCGACTTAATTGTATTTTCCTCATAAAGAGGAATATGTATAATATTAATATGTATAGATAGGAAATCAAATAATAGATAGGTAGATTTGGAAATCATTTTATAATTAGATATAGATATATACATGATTCCAGTTGAAAATGTTTTAACCCTCACCTAGTACGGAAATTCAAATAGGTTGGAACGGATCCCACTGTTCAGAGCAATTGTTGCCTGAAAGTAATTACTATTGACTTAGAACTAGGTTCTTATGATTCTAATCACATAATCACATAAGGTTTAAGAAATATAACATATTAGAGAATTCTCAAATCATTTAGAAATTATTTCCCGGTAAAATTTAATTTCATTTGTTTAAGGGAAAATAATTAATTTATTAGGTTTCATAAATTCTTTAACCACTTAAATATTTATTAATCATGTCATAACCTTAAATAGAGTATTAGGAATTAAATTTGGAATTTAATTCAACAATGTAAGTTGATTTTGAAATTATTTTATAATTTTATTAACTTTTGAATTAATTTGGAAAATTAATTATTTAAAATTCCAAAATCATATTTTATAATTAAAATTAAATTAATTTCGAAATTAATTAATTAAATGTTGACCAAAAGTCAAAATTACTATTGAAAACATTTACTATTCAATTTCTTGTGAATTAAACACTTAATAACATAAAATCGATCACACACACACACTATCACACGTGCACATGAATTTGTTCAAGAACATTATGAATGTGTTCTTGAGCTCATGAAGATGTTCATACTAGTTCATGATCATATTCAACAAGTTCTAAGTCCATAACACATGATTAAATTCAAATGTAGCACTTTAATCATAAAATTAAATCTAAACAAATTATTCTAATCATAAATTTAATTAAACAAGAACATAATTATTTAAATATACATTCATATTATATCATATCACATTTCATGCATTTAATTAAATAAAATTTCATAATGTAGGCACATTACACATAAAGTTCCCAATTATGCATATATATTATAAAAATAAATTCCTAAAGCATAATTTTATTATTCCTAAGCATGCTACTAATATTATAATATTAAAAGCATAATATAAAGCATGAAATAATAAAAGAAAATTGCACCTTAGAGAGAGAGAGAGTGATTGTCGTGGCTTTTGGGAGGGAAATATGATGATTTTGTGTGAATTTTATGTTACAAGTTCTAGGGTATTTATAGTTGGTATTTAGGGGCTTATGTTGTAATTAATTAGATGAATCATGTAGTGAATAAGCTAGGTTCATTTATTAGGGGGGTTAAGTGTATACTTAGGTGTAAGGTTAAGAAATAATTAATTATTTTAGTAATCATGACCAAATAAAAATAATTCTAAAATAGGATGAAGATGGTAATAAATTCGTAGAAGAACGTCTAGGGTTTAGTTTGGAATGAGAGAAATTGCAAAAGAAAGAGAATCGAAAGAGCTTTCTAATGGTTATAAATACTTAACGTTTGAACGTCTACATTTAAAGTAGTAGTCGTTCGGGAATTTTGAAAAATACGATAAAATTCATAAACGAAGCTAGAATGTGAATTGATTTCCGAGAAAGTGTCCATGATTCTTGAAATAATTCAAGGATCGTAATGGTTATAATATTGTATAGGAAAAACGTTGAAATTCAGAAATTTCTAATTTAGGGCAAAATTAGGGTTTTTCGGTCGGTTTTGATTTCTACGGAAGCTACGTTAAGAATTAGGGTTTGGAAATCATACCAAAATTCATAAAATTTTACAAGGATTCTATCGAGCCCAATATTGAATAGGTAAAAGTGTTTCGAAAATTCCTACAATTAAAGATGAATAGTATCTAGGGACCTAAATGGAATTTTTAACAAACAATTTTAAAAATATATTTTGGAACAATGAAAGCTATGATATGAGTTTGGAAAATATAGAAATCAGCTTTCTAAGGTTTTTCAAGGTTTAGGTAAAGGTTTAGGGTTCGATGGATGAATAGTGATGTGATTCTCTCAAAAAGGCACAATTATAAATCAGAACATAAATGCACATAATTCACATAAAATGGAATGTGTAATGGACTAAGGCTATAAACGCTTTCCTCTTAACCCTTTACTTACCCGTGCTATCCTGATCTCAAAAATCTGGGCTGTTACACGGCGTTAGAGCCGAGGCATATGATTTTGTTGTGCCTTGTGGTACTGTGGTTGCCGATGGTTGTGCCATTGTGCCTTGTGGTATCGGCTGTGGAGAAGCCGCCGGTGGCGGCGGCTCGTGCATGGGAAACCCTAGCGAGGTCGTTAGAGAAGAAGAGAGAGAAGAGAGAGAATTCCGTTAACTCCCTTGTATATAATTTATATACGTAGCTTTTCAACAAAAAAGAAATTATACACGTAGCATTCTTTCGATTCTAATAATTCGTATAGTTTACACGAAATATAATATTATGATGTCTTTTAACCATATTACTTTTTTAAATCTTTATTTATGTCGTTTTCTTTTCTTATCTTTATTATCCTTAGATTGAATACATAGCATGTCAAATAGGTAAATATCCTAAATAATTATCAACATGAGTGAAAGTATCCGTGTACTTCTTACCTTTATTGTGTGATTTAATTTTTAAATAAAATATAAAACATGCCAATGTTTTTCTTTCCCTCTTATCTCTGGATGAAGTGAAAAAAAAATATTTAAAAATATTTTTTCGATCGATCATTTTTTCTCTTTTTTGAAGAAAAATGTCAATAAAAAATAATATCAAAATAATTTCCGTGCATCGCACGGGTTCATGCTAGTTAGGTTAATAAAGAATGAATCCTTTCTATTCGATCACATTCTTCTGGTTAATTTTCGTGTATTAATCCTGGACTACTTTTGTTTCTTTTGGAATATAAATTTAAGACCGATTGAAATATGAAAATTGTTTGAGTGTTTGGGTATCTTTTGAATGAATAGTTGAATTAAAATATGAAGTTAATTGACAATTTTGCAAATTGAAAGAATAAATAGATATTACAGATTAGTTCTTTAATAAAAAAAATATATTACCTAATAGGCTAATAGCCTAATACCTATGACCCCTTTACTGTGTAATAAATCATGAAAGGTAACTTGGGGAAAATATGGCATTTAGGACAAGGGATAAAAATATAATTATTTCATACCTAAAATTAATTCTGCAAACCCTCGCGACATGGGGTTCATGACAATATAAAAAATGAATGAGAGTGTATATGTAACTCAACATGCAAGTCATCTGTTATTTTTAATTTTTCAAAAATTCAGATATAAATAACCTAATAAATAAATTAAAATTAAAATTGAAGAATATAATTATATAGTTAAAGGAAAAAAGAGAACATAAAAATTCCATGATAATATAAAAAATGAATGAGGGTGTATATGTGAATGAAACTCAATATAGGAGTCATCTATTATTTTTAAATGTTAACCTACGAAATAAACTAAAACTAAATTTGAAGAATATAATATATTTAATTAAAGGAAAAAAGAGAAAATAAAAGGTATCAAATAGTATATCGATAGAACTATAAAAGTAAAGAAACAATATTGAAAAATAATTGTATTATTTGGGAATTATAATAAATAAAATGAAATACGAAACATGAATAATAAAAGTCAATAATCATCTTTTCTGATTTGAAATTAAGAGATTTATACTTAACTATTTAAATTAACAAAATCCCATATTGATCAAGAAATTACAAAAAGTAAAATATAGAAAATGAAAAAATAAAATCAAACGAAGAGATAAATTTTATTTTTTTTTTAAATACACACCCCCTGTTTTAACCCGAGGAAAAAAAGATAAAAGAACTTGTGACAACAAAATATAATAACATTAAGATTATTAAAGAAATCTTCTGAGACATATTAATAAAAAAAAATATTTTTTCAGCATAAACGTGAATACAAAAAATTGATAGAAGAATAAAATAAAAAAAAAATCGTATCTCCTTGCTCCTACGTATGCTGGGAATATGATATCGATAATCTCTCTTTTTCTTCTAAGAATTTGCAATCAAAAGTAATTAAAAAAAAGAAGAAGGAAACAACTTAAAATAAATAAAAAAATATGTGCATTCTAATTGAAATTTGGATTATCAAACTTAAGTCATTCCATGGTTATAGAAGACAAACAAAAAAAGAAGTCATAATTTTAACAAACGAAGCATATTGTAAGAAAGACAAAGTTAAACCAATAAATTTAAATAATTTCGTGGGAAACTAAAGTAGAAAATATAAAATTAATTTGAGATTACTTTTTAAAATTATACATGAATAACATAGGTAGTCAAGTTATGTGCTATCAGGTCATGAGTTTGAGTCTTATTAGAATAGTTGGGGAATTGTCATTGATCCTCCTTTAAAAGAAGAAAATAAAATAAAAATTATGTGCTATCCATATAAGTTGGACTTTGAAATTATTATTGAATCAATTAAATAAAATAATTGAAGAGGTTTATGTATAAGTAAAACATGAGGAAGGCAAGGATGGCAACCCATGAATTAGAAAATGATCCCTTTTTTTTTTTTAGAAAAAGATCATGATGCGTTCCAACACAATCCTTAAAGATTAATCCCTATTTCCTCAAAGATCTTACCAAAGTAAGCCAGGGTTTCAGAGAGACTAATCTAGAAATTTGACCAAAAGCTTGGTTCGTCATATCTCAAGGGTTGTATTTATAGAATCTCGGGAATTAGGGTTTTAGCTACGCACGTTACCTTTTCTTGTTATAATCTGAGATCCTCTATTAGATTTGTTACGACTTACCAGATTATCCGATATCTTCCTTAGTTATTATTTCTTGCACAACACTTCTCCAAATCTCTTTCTTCTCCACGATCTCCACACAGCTCGCTATATTTGCAAGCTGATTTGTTCTGTTCGCTCATGCTCTCATCGAACTCACCTGTCCACCTGTTCTTCTAATGACCTCTTCTGTTTGTTGTTCTCCTAGTGAACTCTTATGTTCGTCTGTTCTCTTATGTTCGCCTGTTCTCTAGTGAACTCTTCTGCTCGCCTGTTCTCTGGCGAACTCTTATGTTCGTCTGTTCTCTTCTTGCTGTTGACTTGGGCTTTGATCTTATCCTCATGTTGAACCGAACCTTGGGCTAGATGGGTAGGTCCCCAACAGATCGTTTGTTATTAGAACTTTGTGTCTTTTTTCAATTTATTATCCCAACAAACTTTTGTTATAAACTATCATCCAAAGTTTGCATTTGTAACATACCGACATCCAAACTTTTTTTTCGGATAGTTTTGATGAAAGTACAAGTGAGGTGTAGATGACAATTTATTACAAATGCAAACTTTGGATGATAAGTTGCAACAAAAATTTGTTGGGATGGTAAATTACAAAAAGACGCAAAGTTCGGATGACAATTTTTTTTTCCTTTTTTTAAAAGTAAAATTTCACACCCTCACAAATGATTAAGAATAAAATTATGGAGAATACTTCACACTTATCCCGGTCGTGTGATTGATATGAGTCATTTAGAGTGCCGAATTTTTGTTGTTGACAATCAGGCAAAATTGTCAAAATCGTTATGTAACTTTTATATTTTAAACTTTAATCCATTTCCATTTTGGAATTTTAATTTTATTCTCCAATTTAATTTTTTTTTTATAATTTTTGTCTGATTTTGACATGAAATCAGCAAAATATCTAAATTGGTCCATGATTTTTTATTCGGGACGATTTTGCTGAAGTGTACAAAATATCTTAATAGTGATAAAAAATAATACAAAAAATATAAAAAATTCAACAAAGCATAAATTATTTGTATATGGAGAATAAATATTCCAATTTTATTACAAATTAACCCATTTTTTTCTCTGATTTTTTTCCATTTCTGAATAATTGTTTATGGTGGAATTAAAGGTGGGAATGGAGTTGTGGCCTGTGGGCGATATGGCAGTTCTCTGGCACGCTTCGTTATAGACATGGCAACATGCACACAATATGTTTGGCCAACAAGAAAATCTCGTTAATTATTTTTAAATGACAAAATAAAATAAATAATTTGGAGTCAATAAAATGGCCGACAATATTTTAGAATACTAGCAACTTTGCACATTCAATGCTTGTGCAAATAAAAAATAATTATTGTATAAATTTATTAAAATTTAAAAGTTTTCATTAAATATATACTCTATAGTTATTTTTAATATAATCACTAATTTATGATAAAAAAATAAATAAGTAGTATAAGATAATGTTATATTAATAATTATAAAATTTTAAAATATAAGTGATAAGTGATGAAAATTATAATAAAAAAAGAAAAAGAATGCAATTGATGAGAAAAAAAAAAAAGAAGAAGTTAAGAAGAGAAGTGATTAGACAGAAAAGAGAAATTTACAAAACGTGAAAGAGAAAAAATCGGAATAAATCAATTAATAAATAAATAGAAAATAAATTAATTTTAAAGTCCAAGAGACCAAACTTGGGTCTCTCGCTTAATAGATAGTATAGATTACCAATATTCATGATGATGAAGGCAAGTGGCTTATCGGCTTTGCTATGAAAGTTAACACACCGGACATTGTCGTGGCCGAGTTAGAAGGCCTGCGAGAAGGTTTAAAAGTGGCGCGGGAGAGACGCTTTCCGAACACTGAAAATGAATGTGACTCGAGGGTGGTGGTGGACTTGGTTAACAAGGCGAATGTTGAAGAACACCCTTTGGGACTACTGATTGAGGATTGCAGGGAGTTTATACACAAACCTTGGGGCTGTGTGTTAAAGCACGTTCGAAGAGAAGGCAATACACTTGCTGATAAATTGGCCAAAATGGGGCAGCACATGCAGGAAGATAGATTTGTCTGGAATCATCATCCTGAGTTCGAATAGGCGCAGCTGGGCGCCCCTGCTTATGCACGAAAAAAAATATTAAAATTGTTGATTTACGAGTAATTAATTCCACAATAACATGTGCTCCAAAATTAACTAACAATTATGTCAACTCTTGTCCCAAGAAATGAACTTTTTTTTAATTAAATAAAAGGGTCGGTATTGAATTATTTGAATTAGCATATACCCATGTTATGCACAATTTTATATAAAAATTATAATTGGTGAAGTATAATATTATATATTAGTCACAAATATCGTAAACTATGATAACATTAAAAATGAAATTTATTTTAGAATAAAAAGTTAATTTCTATAAAAATATATAAAATAAAAAATCACCAATATGTATCTAGTTAATAAAAATAATATATATTATTTTGACATATTTATTTTTAAAGTATATATTAATTTGGATACAGTTCATCATATCTAAACTTGGTAAAAGAAAAATTATTATTATTATTATTATTATTATTATTATTATTATTATTATTATTGATGGCTCAGAAACTTAGAAGGTTGCTTTAACACCAAACACTTTAGATTTATTTGTGGAAGGGAAAGACCATCACAGACGTTTGAGCCTCAGGAACTGAGTTTCCTTTTGAGCGTGGATTCTTTCAGTTAGGATAACACCAAGAGTGCAACGTGTGATTAGGGTGCAGCTGTGGTGAGAGTAATGCGGAGCTTAGGAAGATGAAGAAAAATGGAAGAAAGTATGCCTAGTTTTAGAATGCAATGTACTGTGTAGAGGATAACTTAGGGAAGAATGCATGGGTTTCTCCCTATATATATGTTAGGGGTGAGGGTGCTTTGGGTATTTTGACCAAGTGGTCCCAAACCTGTGTTGCCCTAACACGTGGCGAACCGTGATGGTATGAAAGCGATGTCTCTGAAAAGTGAGCGGCGTGTCAGGTACGAGGTGCGCACTGCCACTGTGTCAGAGATTGTTGGCGAGGGTAGAGCGATGGGAGGCTCAAGATCTGTCATGCCAGCGTACGGATGCCTTACTTGGGGCAAATCTTATCCGAGCACGGGTGACGCTCGAAGGGACGCACGAGAGGGTTTACTTTGGCAGATGACCCACGAGCGTCAGTTAAGCGAGCGTAAGAAAGAAAGTGCCCTCGTGAAGTGTTCCCCTGGGAAGGATGACCCTGAGGGGTCATAGTACGAGCGTTGAGTTTGACAATGGAACCTTCCGCTTGAACAGTGGGCCGAGATGCATGGGCCTGGATTAGCCTACAAGTGAACGGGCCGGGTTGGTCCGCAAGCCCAGTAATGCGAGCGTCCCAGCTCTAAGTCAGTAGATGGCAACACATGGACGGCTCTGATCCAAGCGCGGTTTTGGGTATCATCATTTGCCCCCCAAATTCTGTAGTAGTGCTTGAGCATACTGTAGAATTTCAGAGAAGCGAACTTTGAATTTCTGAATACACGAGGGTCAAATTTCAGGAATGGAGGGACTGTTTGTCTTATGCAACGACCCTCTTCTAACACGGCCATAAATGCAGTCCCATCCGCATTTAATGCAGAGCGGTAATGTGGGTGCGTGTCTCGCTGAGTGGGCGCGTGTACTCTGGTAAGCGTGAGGCGGTTACCAAAAGTGGGAGTCTCCCAAGGCAGGAAATGATTGCGTTTTTGAATTCCAACCCTAGTTAAATGCAAACTCTCTTATAAATAGAGACTTGAAAGATCTCTGAACCCTTTACGCCTTCAGAGTTCAGAATCTCTGTGACGCCCCGATATTTTGGCCGTATAGGTATGACGTAAGTATTTACCAAATTGCGCGAAATAATTATTTATACGTGTTTTATATATTTAATTTTATTTTAAATATATTAAATGTTAATAATGTTAATTATTATATTTTAAGGTTTATTAATATTAATTTATATGTTAATGCGCTAAATTGTATTAATTAATTTTGAATTCAATTTTGTTACTTAATATTAGTGTCATTTAATAATTCGTTGACTTTATTTTTCCAATTTTAATTACGAATTCATTTTATATTTATTTGTAAATGATATGGTTTTATTGTTGCATTGCTTATGAGTGACATTTACGTGCTTCGTTTTTATATAAATTGATACCGAAATTTCGTGCAAATTTTATATGTTGGACTTATACGTGTCTTGTATATGAATATATGTTCGTTTCGTATTTTCGGGTTCATTTGCATGAGTTTCGAATTTATTTTAATTTTGGAATCCAAGTCGGGGGCTAACGAGCAATTAGCACACCCTTGGTTCCGTAATTGATATCTTGAGCTCGGGAACTCGGAATCGAGTTCCATCAACTTCGCTGAACTCGCAACAAAAATTTGAGTTTAGTGAACTTAGCCTTATATTTTTCCAAAGTCATTTGAACCTCCGAAATCCAACCGAAAAATGAAACGGCGACAAAACTGACCATGTTTTACTAAAATGACCATAACTCATCCAAACTTTAACCAATTTAACCATGGTTTGATGATATGGAACCCTAACTCAACCACCTAACCTGTTATATCACCCCTTAACCGAACCAACCCTCCCACAAACCAGAAATCTCAGCCAAAAGTCACTAACTTCCAGTCATTCCCCGCAACCTTGCCTTCCTTGGAGATTTTAGAGCTCAAATCTCTTCCAACCTTCATCCAATCAACAAGGTAAGCTTAGGGTTGTAATATATGTTCATTTCTGGTCATTTTCATCCTTTCATCCCTAAATTTGAGTCAGTTTTCATGAACATATGGTTGATTGAATGAATAGTTAGGTATTTAACATTTATGTAGCTCTCCTTCGTTTCTTGATGGTTTTGGGTGATTCCAAGCTTGAATATGATTTTTTTGACATCCTATTCTCATTTATGATCATTGATTACATGGTAGTTGAAGTATTTATGAGATATCATTTATGGCTTTTTGAGAAAATTTCATGAAATGGTCACGTATGCCTGCTTTTCACGTTTGAGCTCTTTTGGACTGATTTATATGTCAAATTGGTGTTTTTTTGCTGCGTATTGGATAGCCTAATTGACCTGAACATGTTGAAATGAAGAAGATCAGATGGTGCCATATTTTTACGTAGTTCTGCCCCTGTTTTTGAACTGATTTTCTGCTGTCAGCTGCTACGTTTCTTCTTTGCTTGTTGCTGTCAGTTTTCATGGTTTTGTGGGAGTTGTTAGGGCTAGTTTGCTGCTGATTTCGTGCCTTTTTGTTGCTGCATCATTTGGCTTTTGTTGCTGCATCTTGCTGTTGCATTTTCATGACAGAAAACAGGGGATAAGTTCTGCGTTGCTGCTGCGATTGCTTTCTGTTGCCTCTCCCCGGCCGGGGAGATTTTGTGCATGAAAGTACCTGGCCGGGGAGCCCTTTTACAGAAACTCCACTGCATGAAGTCCCCGGGCGGGGACTTTTGCGTGAAAAATCTCCCCGGACGGGGAGATTGAATCTGTAACGTGGTGTTGCTGCTGCTATATTTTCCTTCTTTCTTTACCTTAATGCATGTAATGCATGTTTATTTGCAGTACGTGAATGAGCTTCATGCATGCATATGTTGGAATTAAATGTCCCATGCATGAAATTGTTATGCTTTAATGAAATTTCATGCATGTTGTTGTTGTTGGTACGTATGCATGCATATATATATATATATATATATATATATATATATATATATATATACTTAAATAGTTGCATGCATGGAATATAATATATGTACGTATATTAATATATATATATATATTTATTTATTCATTTATATATATATTTATATATGTTTATTAAATATTAAATAATATTTGATTTAATTGAATTATAGAATTTAATTGTTACCTATTTCATGTTTTATTTAATTTCCGATATTGAATTGAATGTATTTAACTGTCTATTTTCTAATTGTAAATGCGAGTTAATACGTGCTATGCTCATATTTGAATTCTTGAATTAAATTGATTGGAAATGTGAATTTATGAGTTTGAATGAAAGTGAATGAATGATTGAATGGCTTGTTTATATGATTTAAATTCCTTAATAGTGCACATGAACATTTTCATGACATAATCTTATCTTTTATACATTCATATCATGATCATTACATTGTCGAGCGTCTTAATTGGTCATTTTGAGTCTCACTTCACCTTTTTTGCACAGATTTTGATCCCGTTGGAGGCAAGGCCGGTCCTTGAGGCTTTCGTGTCTTCTTTTGTCAGTTCAAGGTGGGTTTCTCTACTATTTAGATAAAATGACCCAATAAACCCTTATGTGCAAAGTTTTAGCCAAAGATAGAATTACCTATTTACATAATGAGTCACTTTCGGGTAAATGATTTCGAACGTATAATCCCTTTTTCTTTTAATATCCTACCGATTGTTTTGGCGAGTATTGATTGATTGCACGGATTGGGGCCCGTGGTTCTTGGTGTGAGTGGCTATCCGAGGAAGCATGGGCTGACGGGGATCCCTCACATTAGTCCCCACCAAACTACGGCGGTACCGGACCTCGCCAGGAGATTGGCGGGGAAAGGGAGCTGAGCGCCATCTGGGGAGTCATGTAACCCCTTTTGGTCAATGATTGGGTGGCCGGGTCTTGCAAACCCGTCCACCAACCCGGAGGAAGAAGGTGTATATGACCAATTGAATGGAATCGATTGATTGTGCACAAAAGAATGATATGCATGAAAAGACTTAATGAATGAATGATTATTGAATTACACATGGTGTTGGTTGGAGATGATGCACGCCCACTCGCCGGGCCACTAATGACCTATTGTAAAATTGATTGTTATAATCCCTTCCGATGATTCCTCTATCTCACCCACTTGGGAAATGCTTCTAAAACCTCGCTTGGGATTATAATTTGTATGTGATTGTTTAAATTTTGTTGTATATTATATCTATGCCAATGTTTTATACCCACTAGTCCCTTTTGGACTGAACCCGTTTCGTTTTCAGTTGTGTTGTGCAGGTATCTGGGAGCTAGGCGGGAATTCAAGTCGACAGGTCTTGCATTTGCTTCTAGCTCTTGTAGTTGTCTTTGCACTTGCATACTTTTATTTATGATTATTGTATTTTGGAGCGTTCTTGATAGTTTAGCCGTGATGGCCCTTTTGGATACCCTCGTATGGTATATGAATTATTTTTGGAGCTTGCATGCTCATGATATATATATGATATGTTTTTTAAGTTGATGCTTCCGCTTTAGTGATTTACTCTGATTCGTATAGTTTAAGGGTTAGCCCGCCTAGCATAGCATGTGTGTTTGTCCCCGTTCGTCATGACTTAGCTCGGATATGGATTGTCCATTTTATATTCGGGTCGGGTCTCGGTACGGGGGATGTGACACCTTGTGCTCGGGTGTTACAATCTCCATAAGCAAAACAGCAACAGAGCTTCTGCACTTTCTGCAACTCTCCTTCAATCTTAGGTAATCCTTCATAATTTCTGAAACTAACCCTAGATTTAGGCTGCGTTTTGAGTGTCGTTTCTAGTGAGGAGTCCTTACGGAGTTCATCGTACTCAAAATTCTCCCATCTTCTTTCAGACTTCCTCTGTAACTGAAACTTCATCTTCTGCAATAAGATTCAACAATGGCAGGGAATATCGTAGATGAGATGGTAAAGGAGATAGATGAGATGTCTGTGGGGAGTTCCTCCCCTCATGATAGTATACCCATTGCCATTCCTGTACAAGAGATCCATGGTTACGCTGCAGATGAGGAATTGGGGGCGGCCGTTCAAAGGATGCAAGAGCGCAATCCAGTTGGTGTGGATCAACTATTCGAGGAGATGGATCTATCCCTTCGGATGCAGCAGCAAGGGGAAAGGGTTTTTCCGGTGTTGAACAGTCCCGTTAGGCCACAAGACCATCAGGTAACAGTGGCCATCGAGGGGCCTCAAGGGGGAGAAGGGCCTTCCGGGCGTCGTGCGGAAGACGAGCCCCCCCACAAACATCGCCGCAAGGGGAAGGAGGTTATCGTGGGCCCAAGAGGAGAGGAAGGGGACACTTCATCCTCAGAAGAAGAGGATTTCTGGAAGTTTGAGCGCACCGGGGATGAACGTTACCGGCGCTCAGTGGAGGAGGGTCCGGTAATTCTGAAGAACAGCCCTTCCACCCATAACTTGGCCACGGGGATCGTGCATAGACTCCAATTCTTCGGGGACCATGAGAAATTGAACAAGCATGGTATCGCTCGGGTTTCCGGGGACGCGTGCTATGCCCTCTTGACGGTGAGTGTCTATTTTCCATGAAACCATTTCCATCCTTTCTTCATACTGAAAAGACTTAACCTATTTGATGCACTCAGAAGGTGATTCCCCGGCTCAAAAACTTGGAGAGGCGAGCGGAGATCTATTCTGAGCATAAGGACAAATATAAGAAGTTATTGCGCATCTCGGACCCCAGCCAGTTGCAACAGGACTATAACAATATCACTGCAGAGCTCAATACGCTCAATCTCGAGAACGACAAGGTGAAGGCAGATCTCCAAAACCGGGAGGACGCATGGCTCAAACTGGACGAGCGTCACAAAGAGCTGAAGGAGGGGCACAACAAGCTAAAGGCTGACAATGAGGAGTTGAGCAAGCATCTAACCGAGCGCAACCGAGAATTTGAGATAATGAGGAAGGAACTTGCGGACCTACGGAGCCAGACTGCAGACTTGGAAACGAGGGTGGCCCAGGAGACACTTCATAAGTTTGTGCACTCCAAAGCTTTCGCCTTCGCCGTAAATCTGCACAGCTTCCCTAACATCGAGCGGTTCTTCTGGAGGTCCGTGGGCCAACTGGTCAAGTTAGGAGAAGTGTCCCCTAGCGCTCGCAATGACCCTCGTCTCCGTAAAGACCT
This sequence comes from Lantana camara, assembly GCA_037501455.1. Taxonomy (NCBI): domain Eukaryota; kingdom Viridiplantae; phylum Streptophyta; class Magnoliopsida; order Lamiales; family Verbenaceae; genus Lantana; species Lantana camara. The sequence continues at coordinate 20,913,685 of CM074862.1, forward strand.
TGACGAGAACTTAGAGCTCCCTAACCGGGATAGGGACCCGAGCGAAGACTTGACGGAGCCGGAGTACAATGACTTGGTCGTCATGCTCCAGAATGAGTTCATGGAGGCGAACCCCCCTGAGCCTGAGCTTGTCATGCTCGAAGACCATGGCGATGAGGACACTCCAGAAGTAGAAGGTCACGGTGATGCTCAACCTTCAAGCTCAGAGGTTGTTGCACCGATGCCTTTGTCGACCGCACCTCCCGAGCTCGAAAACTCTCATGCGCCAACTGCGGAAACTGGAAGCGGCCTTCAAGATGATCCCTGAAATTATCCTCTGAAATTTTGTTTGTTCATTTCCATTCCTGTTATGAACATCTGACCTCCGTTCCTAATTTTTGGTACTTTGATAATGCATTTAAACTTGTTCTCGGCCTTTTGCTTGAACGCTTCCATTAATGGATTTTGATCCCCTTCAATACTGAATGTTGAGCACTGTTCATCTGTTCTCGTATGATATTTGCATGCTTGGGCGTAAGGGTGTTCCTTATGAGGTACTTTGGTTATATCCATAATAGGGCTCGAATTTGAACTTAGAGATCCGCTAAGGATTTAGCTAAGTATTGGCCTTGAACGTGTGATGCACACTTCTAATTTGAGCGTTCCCGTAGCTTGAGTGAACTTAGAAACCAACTGTAGGATTCGCTAAGTGTGGGATTAAAGCGAGCCTGGCTGTATCGTTAGCTTTGTACTTGGGTATCCGTAAGAGGATTAGCCCAGAATTAGCTATTTACAAGCGTACTCATACTTAGGAGGACGAGGGTCATTGGGGGTTTACGAGCACGAACTGGTGTGATCAGCATCCAGTTGGTGTAAATTAAGCATTTGGCATCCCGCCTTTTCGACACGCTCACTCTTAGGGTTTACACGCCCATGAGCGTCAAGCTATTCAGTGTTGAGGGTTTTCGACACACGGATAGCGTTGATTTAGAGACATGTTTAGTGGTCATTAATCCGTTCAATGCAATTGAACACTTAAATCATTAATATGAGGAAACAACAAGTAAACGACAAATAATGATTGGTAAAGTACTTTCTATTGTGCTTACGACTAATAGTAATAACGACCGCCACACTTTCTGTCAAAGGAAAGTACAAAATGCCACGAGCGGGCAATTACAAAGTTTGTTGCTTACACGTAGAACCATCTAAGGTTACATGCATTCCATGGCCTAGGGAGACGCTCGCCTTGCAAAGTCTCTAGCAGGTAGGTATTGTTCGCTCGTACCTGAATGACTTTGAAGGGGCCTTCCCAGTTGGGGTCCAACTTACCCACATGTTTAGAAACTTCCACCTTTTTTAGGACCAAATCCCCTAGCTGAAAGGTCCTCTCTTTAACACGCTTGTTATACTGGTGGGCTACGGTCGCCTTGTATTTATGGATCCGAGCCCAAGCAGTGTTTCTCCTCTCGTCTAACAAATCCAACTCGAACGTCCGATTACCCTCATTAGCGGCAGGCTCGAAGTAGGCAACACGTGCTGATTCTTGAACAATTTCCGCCGGTATCATAGCCTCGGAGCCATAAACGAGAGAGTAAGGGGTCTCTCCTGTTGTCGCTCGTGGGGTAGTATGGTAAGCCTAGAGGGCTCCTTGAAGTTCTTCCGCCCATTCCCCCTTCTTACTTTCGAGCATCGTTTTCAAATGCTGAAGTATAGTTCGGTTCGTTACCTCAGCTTGACTGTTGGCTTGAGGGTGGCCCACGGAAGTAAAACGTTGCTCAATACCAAGTTCGTAGCACCAATCTCGCGTGTCAGCGACGATGAATTGGGAACCGTTATCCGAGATGAGCACTCTCGGGATGCCATATCTGCAAATGATATTCTTCCAAATGAAGTCCCTCACCACTTTGAACGTTATCTTCGCAACCGCTTCGGCTTCAGCCCACTTGGTGAAATAATCCACTGCGAGGATTACAAATTTCTTTTGACCGACCGCCATAGGAAGGGGCCCCACTATATCCATCCCCCATTGGTCGAAGGGCCATGAAACGTCAATAGGGATCATCTAGGCTGCCGGCTGTTGAGGGGTGTGTTGGAAAACAAGAATCAAAAAGCAGCGGAAATTTAAAATTTTTCCAACAATAGTATCTTGGACTCGCAATCGTGTATCCAAATTCGTAGAGATTAGAAACTTACTTTTCAATAATCTTTCTTGAAGCGTTTCAAGCCACCCAAGAACGCTCTTCTCGCGGCTTGATCCCCTCTCCTTGGTAAAGCTCGAATCTTCAAAACTTCTAACTTGAAGCTCTCTAGAGATAGTCCACCAACTTAACTACAATCTAACTAGTAAGGATGCTAGTTCTCTAGTTAGTGTTTAGGCTTAACCTAGGGTTTAATTTATCTTCGAGAAAGGATGGTGTTCAACACATGAACCAAAAGAAATCAATCACTCTCTAAGGGGAGCTCATATAGGAAAGGGAGTGGCCGAATATCCCTAGTCCTTATGGGCTAAGGATTTTGGTCCCTCTCTCCTATTACTTGATCATCAAGTAATTTTGACTTTGACTTTGAGTTCTAATTCAAATCAACTTTTAAGAGAGCTAAAAATATCCAAACCCCTTTTGGATAATTTTATACTTTATTTATTAAATAAATAAATAACTTATTTTTATCTAATTAATTAATTCATAATTAATTAACTAGATTAATTTTCTCCAAAATAAGACTTTCTTTTTAATTCAAAATTTAAACCAAAGTCTATTAAATAATTAACACATTAATTATTTAATCACATATATCACACACACACACACACATATATATATATATATATATATATGTATATACACGTGTGAGACACGTGTCACTCACGTGACCCACACGTGTGGTTTCACACCTGTGGAACCCTCTTGGCCCGATTAACTCGTTTAATCATTTTAAAGCCTTAACTCATGTAACCAAGTTGTTGTGTGTGACCCTCTGGGTTCTCAATCAATTAGCAGTGACCCTAATTAATTAATCAGTTCACAGATTAAACGACCATAGTCTAGAAACAGGTATTTAACCCCTAGCTGAATTGGAATGTTCGGATTTAGAACCCTAATAATCTGGTCTTAAAGCTAAGTGCATTTCATATCCATTTGATCTCAATCCAAAAAACCCTTTTCTTGATGTCTTGATCTACAGCCTTGGCCAAGGACTCCATATGGCATATGAATGACTTACACAATAAGAGATCACCTTGCAAATGAAAGTGTAGGTCCTTTCTTGATTCTCATTCACTTTTATGAATCACTTGTGCAACCCCAGCATAAGCCTTGAATCAGTTGTCTAAGGCGATACCCTTTAAAGCTTATACCTAAGACTACAGAGTTAACTCATAAAGTGACATGGAACCTCAAGTCTAAGGATCAATTAATCACATCAATGACTCGTGAGATATTTCCTAATCTGGAAGTTTCCATTTCCTGAAATAGAAACTTCCTTCCCATTTAGGAATCTTCTCACAAGGGGCATCTCAGTGAACTTACTTATGGAAGTAAGCACCCTCATGTATCACGCACATATCAACTATACACTTTGCACCTCCATGAAACAAGGTGGTCCTTCTTAAGGGCGTGATCCCACAAGCAATCCTTAGAGGAGCTAGGTTGACACTCCCACTGTCTGTAGGACTCATCGGCTTGGACTATTTTACTAATCATGACTTATGTGATATAGGGCTCGTTTCATGAACCATTTCACCTAAATGGTAGAGTCCTAAAGTCATCAGGATTAGGGGAGTTCTCATACATGCACAATTAAAGTAAACGCATACCAAACAAGAGCATATAAAGAAGTGTTGCCTCAATTCGTTATTTTATTCAAAGATTATCTGTGATTACAATAAGGAAAAGTACAAAGCGGATATACAATCGGCTTTCTAGGGCACTATTCCTAACAATCTCCCACTTGCCGTCAAAGCCATTCTAAAGCTACTCTAAGTCCCATCTTCTGAAGATGACCTTGGAAAGCTTCTCGACTAAGGGGTTTAGTAAGTAGATCTACCACGTTCTTTGTTGATGCGACCCTCTCAATTTGCACATCTCCTCTTTTGATAATATCACGGATTAGGTGACACTTCCTCATAATGTGCTTGGTTCGTTGGTGAGATCTTGGTTCTCTTGCTTGAGCAACCGCCCTAATGTTGTCACAAAATACAGTAATGGGGTCTTTCATGCTAGGAACAACATTCAACTCTTGAATGAAGTTTCTAATCCAAACACCTTCCTTAACTGCGTCATTTGCAGGTAAGTATTCGGCCTCAGTGGTCGAATCTGCAGTGGTCGTTTGCTTGGAACTCTTCCAACTCACTGCTCCGCCATTTAGGCAGAAAATGTATCCTGACATTGACTTAAAATCATCTAAGTCAGATGCAAAGCTTGCATCACAGTATCCTTCGACAGTAAGATCTTTCTGACCTCCGTAAACTAAGAATAAATCTTTAGTACTTTTCAAGTACTTAAGAATATTCTTCATGGCAGCCCAGTGACCATCTGGAGGGTCAGATTGGAAACGACTTGTTACACTAAGTGCATAAGCCACATCCGGTCGAGTACATAACATTGCATACATTATGCTTCCTATTGCTGATACATAAGGTGTATGAGTCATTCTTTCCTTCTCAAGGTTAGTCTTAGGATACATCTTCTTAAAGAGAGATGTTCCTACACTCATAGGAAGGTTTTTAACCTTTACTGACTCCATATTGAATCTCTTCAATACTTTGTCAATGTACATCGACTGCGATAGTCCTATTAACCTTCTAGATCTATCTCGATAGATTTTAATTCCAAGGATAAAGGACGCATCACCAAGATCTTTCATCTTGAATTGGTTCGATAACCATAACTTAGTTACTTTCATGCCATCATTTGAATTCCCAATAAGAAGGATGTCATCAACATAAAGTACTAAGAATTGCACTAAGGTCTCCAATTCCTTTCTATACACACATGATTCATTCGAAATTTAAATGAAGCCAAACACTTTGACTGATTCATCAAATCGAATGTTCCAATTCCTAGAAGCCTGTTTCAATCCATAGATTGATCTTTGGAGTTTGCAAACCTTTTGCTCACTCCCACTGAATGTGAAACCTATGGGTTGCTCCATATAAATGTCTTTATCAATGTCACCATTCAGAAAGGCCGTTTTCAAATCCATTTGCCATATCTCATAGTCATAATATGCAGCAATGGCAAGCATGATCCGAATGGACTTTTGTATTGCAACTGGAGAAAAGGTTTCATCAAAGTCCACACCGGGTCTTTGAGTGAATCCTTTTGTAACCAGTCTTGCCTTGTAGGCTGCAATGCTTCCATAAACTCCAAGCTTTCTCTTAAAGATCCATTTGCAACCTATGGGTTTGACCCCATCAGGCAAATCTACCAAGGTCCAAACTTGGTTGGTGTTCATGGAATCCATTTCGGATTTCATGGCTTCTATCCACTGTTCAGAGTCAGAATCTGAAAGTGTCTCCTCATATGTTAAAGGATCATTATCCTTTTGAGAGATCTCATGGAAGAATCTATACCATCTCTCCGGCTGTCTAGGAGTGCGTTCAGAACGCCTTAGAGGAGGATTTGCGTGTGTATCGAAATTCGTGTTTGGTTGCGGTTGGTCAGAAGGGGACGTTTCTTCAGTGGGTGGTGGGATCACTTTGTACTTCTTCTAATTCTATGATCTTGCCTTGCTTTTCTTTAAGGAACGGTTCCTCCAGAAAAGTGGCATTTCTGGAAACAAACACCTTTTGCTCAGATTGATCATAGAAGTAGTATCCTATGGATTCCTTAGCATCCACACGCTCGTTTTCCGTCCTTGGGATCTGCAACAGATGGAACTCTTTGAACTTGGAGACCACTTCCTTAGCACTTTCCAGGTATTATACCATAGTGGCTTCTCGAGCCTCATAAGTGCCATCAATTTGGCTTGCGATCAGCTGGGAGTCAACATATGCGGTGACCCGAGCGGCACCATTCTGAAGGGCCATCCTGAGCCCTTGGATTAGAGCCTCATATTCTGCCTCATTGTTGGTGACTTGGAACGCTAGTTTGATAGCGTGGTCTACTTTAGTTCCATGAGGATCTCTGAGGGTCACCCTGGCTCCCTCCCCCCTCTTGTGAGGTCGAGGAGCCATCTGTGTGCAGAAGCCACAACCCTTCTTCCACCGAGGGCATAGTATCCAGGTTGAAGCGCTCCATTAACAGATCTGCCACTGCCTGAGCTTGTATCGCCGTGTGAGGCTCGAAAGTGATGTCAAATTGGCTGAGTTCAATTGACCATTTGATTAACCTCCCTGATACATCCGATTTCGCTAGCACCTGTTTGAGGGGTTGGTCTGTGAGCACTGTGATGGAGTGAGCTTGGAAATAAGGTCTTAACCTCCGGGAGGCATTAACGAGCGCAAAGGAAAATTTCTCTATCTTCGTATATCTTTTCTCTGCCCCCTGTAAGGTTTTGCTCAAATAATATACCGGCAGATTCCGCTCGTGAACGGCTACGAGGACGGCGCTCGTAGCTTCCGAAGAGACGGAAAGGTAAATGAACAAGTTTTTCCCTGGGTCGGGCTTGGTCACCAGTGGGGCGCTCGAGAGATAAGCCTTCATATCATGCAAGGCTTTCTCACAGTCCTCGTTCCAGGTGAAATTACGAGCATGGCGTAGGATTTTAAAGAAGGGCAGGTTTCTATCCACCGAGCGGGAAATGAACCTATTTAAAGAAGGGCAGGTTTCTATCCGCCGAGCGGGAAATGAACCTATTTAGCGAAATGATCTTTCCCACTAGTACCTGGACCTCTCTCACATTCCGAGGGGAGGGAATGTCCAAGATCGCTTTAATCTTCTCAGGATTGGCCTCTATGCCTCGCTGGCTAACCATGTAACCTAAGAACTTACCCCCCAAACGCCAAATGTGCACTTGGAAGGGTTCAATTTCACACCATAATGACGTAGGATGCTGAATGCTCGCCTGAGATCCTCCAGATGGGAAGGTTGGTGCTTGCTCTTGACGATCATGTCGTCCACATATACTTCCATGGACTTTCCAATCTCACGCTCGAACATTCTGTTGACGAGGCGTTGATAAGTGGCTCCTGTGTTCTTAAGTCCGAACGGCATAACCTTGAAGTAATACACACCCACATGGACCACAAACGAGGTTTTAGGGCAATCCTCAGGTGCCATGAAGATCTGATAATACCCTTGGAAGGCATCCATCATACTCATAAGCTCACATCCAGCAGTCGAATCCACCAACTGGTCGATCCTTTGCAAAGGGTAAGGATCCTTTGGACATGCCTTGTTGAGGTTTGTGAAATCATTGCACATGCGCCATTTATTAGCACTCTTGGGCATAAGAACAACGTTACAAAGCCATTCTGGGTATAAGATCTCCTCGATGTATTGAGCCTCGAGGAGTTTATTGACTTCCTCCTCGATGACTTGCCTTTGGAAACCATGGACATCCCTCTTCTTTTGTTTGACGGGTTTGAAGGCTGGATCCACATTGAGCCTGTGGACAGTGATGCTCGGATCTATTCCAATGAGATCTGAAGCCTTCCAGGCGAATATGTCGAAGTTTTCTCGGAGAAAATCGATCATCATGATCTGAGATGGACCATCGAGGTTTGATCCAATCTGGGTGGTCTTATCTGGGTTTCCCGAGTTCCAATTCAACGGTCAGGAATTTCTCAATGGGTTCAATGCGAATTTTGGGCCGAGGGGCCTCGAGCGTCCGTTTCTTCCCAGTAAGCCTACCTTTATTCGCATCCGAGGGCCCCGTACCCTCATCCTCGGAGGGGAATCCTTCAACGGCCCCAGGTGGGCCGTCCTCCACAGGCTGGGCCTCGGTCGAAGTCTTCTTTTTGTAAAGTTTGGCCCTTTTACGCTTGGGGCCGTCCTCATCCAATTTGGGGAAGTCGACGAACTTTTTGGTGGAGCCTACTTGAATGATTGACTTGGGTTTATGGCTTCGAAGGGAAAGGATGTAGCATTCCTAAGCCTCTTTGACGTTGCACAGAACCTCGCCCGTCCCCTCGGGGGTGGGGAAATTTGACTTTCTGATGGTATGTTGAAATTATCACTTTGAAGTCAACGAGCGCTGGGCGTCCAATGATGATGTTGTATGGGAGATCCACTTCGACCACTGCATAAAGAACACTCAAAGTCTTTCGCTGCGGGGTGCGACCAAAAGAGGTGGCCAAGTGGATTTATCCGCGAGGGGCAATCTCGGAACCCCCAAAGCCGACGAGGGTTGTTCTGAGGGGTTCGAGGGGAATGTTTGTTATATTCATCTTTTGAAACGTTGAGTACGGGAGAACATTCACAGAGCTTCCACTATCAATTAAGACCCTCTTTACAACATGGTTATGAATGTCTAAACTAACCACCATGGGGCAGTCAGACGTTTCACCGACCCCCTGGGGTGTTACAATGTGCTCTAGGTCTTTCTCTGTGAACCTTACAACGTCATCCTCTTTCAAGCTCGAGGACCTTTCCAGAGTGTACACAGGCTTGGGTCTTGAAGACCTCTGATCATAGCTGCGGGCATGACGACGGCGGGAAGCATTAGAGTCGCCACCCCAGGGTCCTCCGGCGATCATGTTAATGACGGCGAAGGGTTGGTTTTCAATGTCAGCGGCCTTCTGCTTACCGCGCTTACTTGTTTCTGGGCGGTGGTGACGCGGGCTCCTAGAGCGCGAGCGACTCCTTCCTCTAACCCTCGCACGCTCGGTACAGTGTTCATCATACCTCTCCAACACCTTCATGAATTCCTTGAGATGCCCCCCAGCAATGAGCCTCTGGATCTCACTCTCAAGTTGGCAGCATTCATTTGTGTCATGCCCTTTCTGTTTGTGGAAGGCACAGTATTTTCCCGAGCGCTTTTGAGCCTCGATTTCCCTCATCTTGGATGGTCTCTTGAACAGTTTTTTGTCCGCCATGGAGTAGACCCCGGCGATGGACCTGTTGAGGGGGATGCGCTTGAATCTGCGAGGAGGAGGAGAGTTCCTTCGAGCGGGAGGAGGGCTGCGGCGGTTCTTGTGGGATTCTCCCTTGTCCTGTTGAATCCTATCAGCCCGTGGGGTAGTGGCAAGCTTATGAGCCCTCGCAATGTACATATCTTCGAGGGTGAAGTAGGAATCCGCAATGTCCCTTAATTCTGTTAGCGGGTGGGGCTTCCTCTTGGCCACCTCCTCAGCGAATTCCTCGCTGACATAGTTCTTGGTGTTGATGGCTCCGAACAGGATGTGACTCACGAAGTCCATCGAGGGTCTCTCCACCAATAAGACCTCTTTGCTGAATCTGCCCATGAAGGATCTAAAGGTCTCATTTGGTCCTTGCACGAGGCTATAAAGGGTCGTGGCGGCGAGAGCTGGTGCTTTCAAGGAATTGAAGTGGCTCAAGAAGGCGTCTGTCAAATCATTATACCCTCGAATGGAGCGAGGATGAACTTTCTTATACCACTCCTGAGCCATCCCAATGAGAGAGGTCACGAAGACCTTGGTCCAGTAATGATTGGAATGCTCGTAGAGATGCATTAGGTGAACAAAGTGGTCCAGATGCTCGGCTGGGTCCGTTGTCCCATCATACTGGTTGACTGACATAGGGATCTTACCTTTCCCTGCACGCGCCATCAAGACTTCGTCAATGAGGGGGGATCCTCCTGTCAAAGGCCTGTAGTTCCGGCCCTCGCGGTCGTGCTCTTCGCAATCTTCCTCTTTCCCGTGGCTGGAGATCTGGCTATGTGTGCGGCGAGCGTCTCTGGCCCTGGACCTCTCACCCCCAGCATAGGGGGTGTGAGACCGCGCACGAGAGAGTTGCTCCACCATATTCTGGAGTCCGTTGAGCTGATCCTGTACTGCGGCTAATTGAGGATCGCCGGCATTTCTGCGGCTTGCCCTCCCTGTGGCCCTCGATTGGACCTCTTCATTTTCAGCTGCCCCGTTCTGAGAGGCTCTCTCCTTTTCGACAGGCTGCTGCGCTTGGGGAACCCTCTGTGGGGCCTCATTTCCGTTTGTTGGTGGTGGCGGAGGTGGCTGGCCCTTAGTACGTTTTGGGTAGCCGTCAGTGGATGGACTGGGAGCCTTCCTATTGGTGGAGAGGGTCGAGCGCCGATAAAGTGCTCCCAGGCGTTATGCACCACCTGTGCCTCGCATTGCGCATAGAGCTCCTAAAGCTGCTAGGTAGTGATTTAGGGCATCTCCACCCCTTGTATTTCTCTTGGGAGCGACAGAGGAAGACGTAATGTTCCTATCTGGTAGGGTTGGACCATAGACACCAAGTTTGGCATCGATCCAGGCATCATGCCTGGTTGCATGTAAGTGTATCCTGGGGGTAGCATGACCATGGGATAAATTGCGGGATTGACGACGATGGTGGAGGGAAGGAGCCGGGTTGGTGGAAGAACGGAGCTAGTCCCTTCAGCAGCATTCCTTCCGACTAGGAGGATTCCGGCGGCGGCTTCTTTGTCTCCCCCACCGTCTCCTACAGTTGGTGGAATTGTGCCCCCAGCTGGGGGGTTGTTCTCCATATTTTCCTCGCTCACGGGTGGCAGAGCACCCCTGTTGTCCAAGAGTCCGGATCTGGTTGTACTTACCATGATTGAAGGCTGCTTGATGTTACTGTTCAACTAGCTCAAGGAAGAATCTGATGAAGATGAAAATGGTGGTGACGGATTTCCCACAGACGGTGCAAAAAATGATGGTGCAGAAACTTAGAAGGTTGCTTTAACACCAAACACTTTAGATTTATTTGTGGAAGGGAAAGACTATCACAGGCGTTTGAGCCTCAGGAACTGGGTTTCCTTTTGAGCGTGGGTTCTTCCAGCTAGGATAACACCAAGAGTGTAAGGTGTGATTAGGGTGCAGCTGTGGTGAGAGTAATGTGGAGCTTAGGAAGATGAAGAAAAATGGAAGAAAGTATGCCCAGTTTAGAATGCAATGTACTGGGTAGACGATGACTTAGGGAAGAATGCATGGGTTTCTCCCTATATATATGTTAGGGGTGAGGGTGCTTTGGGTATTTTGACCAAGTGGTCCTAAAACTGTGTTGCCCTAACACGTGGCGAACCGTGATGGTATGAAAGCGATGTCTCTGAAAAGTGGGCGACGTGTCAGGTACGAGGTGTGCACTACCACTGTGTCAGAGGGTGTTGGCGAGGGTAGAGCGATAGGAGGCTCAAGATCTGTCATGCAAGCGTACGGATGCCTTACCTGGGGCAAATCTTATCCGAGCGTGGGTGACGCTCGAAGGGACGCACGAGAGGGTTTTCTATGGCAGATGACCCACGAGCGTCAGTTAAGCGAGTGTAAGAAAGAAAGTGCCCTCGTGAAGTGTTCCCCTGGGAAGGATGACCCTGAGGGGTCATAGTACGAGCGTTGAGTTTGAAAATGGAACCTTCCGCTTGAACAATGGGCCGAGACGCATGGGCCTGGATTAGCCAACAAGTGAACGGGCCGGGTTAGTCCGTAAGCCCAGTAATGCGAGCGTCCAAGATCTAAGTCAGTAGATAGCAACACGTGGACGGCTCTGATCCGAGCGCGGTTTTGGGTCTTATCAATTATTATTATTATTATTATTATTATTATTATTATTATTATTATTATTATTATTATTATTATTATTATTATTGCATCTAAATCTATAAAGTATAAAGATACATAATTGATAAATGAACTTTTCTTAATACCATATTTGAATTAAGCATATAAAAAATAATAAATAAAGTAACATAAAGAATAATAAGTATATAATCAATTTATGTAAATTAATGAAAATGAATAATAATTAAAATTAAAAAAAAAATTACATTCATACCTTTTTTTAAAAAAGGAAAAATGAAACCGGTCCACGACCGTGCAAGGAAAATATAGCACCCGTAAAGTTAGGCGCTATATCTCCAACACCATAAGTTTAGTCCACATATGAAATGGGTAGTCCATGCATGAACCAGACTCATAGCAAACGAGTGACAAAGAAAAGACAATCCTAGTTAGGCAGAATCTAACCCTGTAAAAAATCAATCAGAGTACACAACAATGCGGTGCGGAAGCAATCAAGAACAAACTTAAATCACAAATCAAAACATAAACAACCTATTCAGCATGCAACCTAACAACGGGTTCAACTATACATGCAACCTAACAATGGGTTCAACTAAACATGCAACCTGTCCCGAATCCATAATCAACAGTTAATAAATGACTTTCAAGTCCGAATAATAAATGTACACATGTTACTCGATCAATACTCCAAGACTCGACCCCCGCCTAGCAAAACCTATAAGAACTGAAAAGGTGGAAAGAGGGGTCAGTCTCTAAAAGACTGAGTGAGCTAGAGCTATACATATGTATATGAAACATGCACATGCAAGTCATAAATCTCGAGCAAGGTTTTATTGAAGTTAGTTCCCACGAAGGGCAAGAAAATAGTTATCAATGCTCGAATTTTACGACTATTCCAATTTAAGATCATTTTCAATTCAATTAGGTGATCAATGGCTCTACGAGTGAGCCTGCACAACTCTCCAACCAAACTCCGACAGTGTACAATCACTAAATGATATTTATTAAAAACGCGATCATACAGAGCAATTATTCAACCAATCAATCATTACGTTCATTAGCATTCAATAGCAATTTCAGTCCATCGTCCTTCCCCCTGGGTTGATGGTCAGGCCTGCAGACCCGAACCATCTAATCAATACAATTCGAGATGGGGGCTCATGACTTCTGCTCGCTCCTTCGATAGGGTTACCACCGGCTCAAGAATAACTCACCTCCCGGTCTCTTCGGTCACATGAGAGATTCTCAAAGGGTACTATGTGCAAAGGTTATTGTCGATAGCCCGATGCTGTTCCGGTCGCCAATCCCACGTTTCCCTGGGCCCATAATACAGTGCAGTGAAATTCTCGCCAAAACAGTAACGTTAAGACATTCAATTCATTATAGTAAGACAGTTTAATTTCTTTAAAACATTTACTCGATGAATTCTTTGAAAAACAAAATAGATATACAATAGGGTTTTTGGCCAAAACCTTTCACATATGGTTGTAGCGTTTATGTATGTAACTAGAACGAAAACACCCTCACCTGGAATACGACGAGACAAGATACATAAACAATATCGATGCCTACTTGATCACAAAATCTCTACCGTGGAGATGAACTATATAAGAGAGACAATACGGTGTACTCGTAAGAAACGACTCAATATGAGACTGTAATGCCCCAATTTTCCCGGAAGTTCAGGTAAGCACGCCAGGTGCGGGTCTTCGGGTGATGGGATTTATCTTAATTATTTCGTTCATTTATTTATACATTTCATAACATTATATGCATTATATCCTTATGCATTTATATGAATTACGTTAATGTGAAATTTTGAGAATTAATTGCCAATATGAATAAATGCTCTTATATGCCTTAATTGATCATTTCATAAATTTGATGACTTAAATGCATTACATGAATTGGGAGTTAATTGGTCATTTTTCATGGAATGAAACTTGATTGCACTAATTCAAATATTTCAAGGACCTAAGTGCAAAAAGTGATGACTCATGCATATTTTTTCAAGACTTTGGTATATCATAACATCTCTTCCATTACATTCTATTCTTTTCATTTCATCAAAATCCCACACACACACCCCTACTAAATCACGGTATATCACACCAAGGAGGAGAAGGAGGAATTCAAATCATTTTCAAGCTAGAATTTTGGAGGAATTACATGCTTTAAAACTTCATCAACATCATACCATCCTTTCATCCTTTCATTCTTCATATCAAAGTAAGTTGGAGATTTTGCTTGAATTCTTGAATCAATTATGTTATAAGAGGATTTGAATATCTTTTCTTGGTTATTTATGAATAGAAGCATGATTAATACCATTAGACTTGAGGGCTTGCATGAATTCATGAATTTTATGGAAGTTGGATGACTTGAAAAATTATGGGGTTTTGATGGATGATTCTTGATGATTTGATGCATGTACCATGATTTATTTGATGTTTTAATGAAGTATAATGTGTATTTGATGTACTTGAGCATTTGCAATGGAGTGAAGTTGGATTAATTGTTGGTTTTGGAGGTTTTGGTTCGAATCCCCTGTTTTTTACTCTGTTTTTTTTTTCTGTTGCATCGAAAATAGAGTTAAAATGGTCGCGCCCACGACCCACTCTCGCATTTGGCACAAAACTCAGGTCACGCCCACGACCTGAATTACGTGTAAGATATATCGCGCCCACTACCCAAGTTTGGCCATGTTTCGAGATTGAAAAAAATTCACAAAAATTCGGCCAAAAATAGGGGTAGCGGCCGCTACCTTTTCATGAAGGAAATGGGTAGCGGCTACGACCCTCCCTCATTCTGCATGAAAATTCCAATTTCAAACTTAATTTGCATGGCTTTCTTGACTTATTTCCGGTATGTACACTTCATTAAAATTTCATATAATGTGTTATTTAATGTGTTCTGAAGTTTCATGATTTTTCGTGGAATATTTTACAAGTTGTGATTCAACGTGTCATTATTGTTCCAAGTAGATGCATGCACGGATCCTTGTTAACAATATGAACTCATGTGGACTTGGATGCTTCTTGAAATGAATGATTATGCTCCTTAATTGACAAATCATGGTATTACATTGTGTGGCTACGTTGTTCGTCTTAAATGGTTCATACGAGTGGAGTCTCATGTACACTTGACCTTGTTATACAGATCACGTTCCCGGTGACGTGGAGCACGCTCCTTAGGGTGCTTCCTTGCTTCTTTTGGGTTGGTAAAGTAAAGGTGAGGTTTAATTTCTAGCTATATAGAACCCTTACAACCCTATGTGATGTTTTTGCCCAAAACGTATCTATATATCTATAATTTTCCAAAATCTCTATTGATTGTCAACTGAACTGAAATGATTGATTGTTTTGGCGAGTATAGTACTACACTGTGTGTAGCACCCGAAACGTTAGGTAGCCACATCCCCGACACTATAGTTCAATCCACATATGAAATGGAAAATGCATACATGAACTAAAGCTATAGCGAACGGGAGACAATAAAAAAAACGACAATACTCTAGCTAGGCAGGACTAACCCCAAACCAAACAATCAGTTCATAACAATAATAGTAGAAGCATGAAATTTCCTTATCACTTATCAGGTATCCAAAAGCATATTACCTTCCAATATACATATCAATACATTATCATCTCCAAAATTCCATAAACATACAATAATATTCCATAAGCATCACTATCAAAGATCTCAAAACATGAAAGTAATACATGAGGTGAAGTGTGCTAGACCCAAATTAAAGACAATACTTGACTCTAATTCCCCGCCTAGCACGCACCTGCAAAACCTAAAAGGTGGAGGCGTCAGTCTTCAAAAGACTGAGTGAGGGGTTTAATAAATATAAGCGCAAGTACCATGCAAGCTATAGTCTCGGGTAAGATTTATAAAAGAAAGCAATATAAGTTCAAGAATAAATTAGAACTCACCCGAGATTACAACAAATCAATTTAATAATTCAATCAGTAGCCAGCGAGTGAGGGCAATTCTCCAACCTTTCTCAGACAGTGTACAATAATTCAGTTATTAAGTGATTAGGTGATCAGGCAATCAATTACAATGCGCAATTAGCAGTTTCAGTAACCCCTTCTTCCTCCGGATGATGGTGGGATTGCAAGGCCCCACCATCCAGTCAGTGTGAGCATAGGGTTCATAATTCCCTATGCCCGGAACTCCTTCCTCCACTAATCTCCTAGTGGGTTCAGGGGTCATCCCAAAAGTTGTGAGGATAGTGCAAGAGTTACCCGTTAGCCCAAGGTTTCCCTGTTGGATCAATACACTACCCTCGGGCCCACAGTGGAGTATAATTACAAACCAAAACAATCAATCGGTCCAGTCCATTCAGTTCATTCATGCAATCCGTTTAAAATCAATAAGGTTTGGAAAACTATAGATATATAGATACATTTTGGATTAAAACATCACATAGGGTAGTATGGATTCTATATAACTAGAATTAAACCTCACCTTTACTTTACCAACCCAAAAGAAGCAAGGAAGCACCCTAAGGAGCGTGCTCCACGTCAGCGGGAACGTGATCTGTATAACAAGGATAAGTGTACGTGAGACTCGTAGCGTATGAACCATTTAAGACGAACGGCGTATCCACATAATGTAATACCATGATTTGTCAATTAAGGCACATAATCATTCATTTCAAGAAGCATCTAAGTCCATATGAGTTCATATTGGTAACAAGGATCCATGCATACATCTACTTGGAACAATGATGACACGTTGAACCACAACTTGTAAAATATTCCAAGAAAAATCATGAGACTTCATAACACATTAGATAACACATTATATGACATGTTAATGAAGTGTACATACTAGAAATGAGTCAAGAAAGCCATGCCAATTAAGTTTGAAATTGGAATTTTCATGCAGATTATGCAGGGGTCGCGGCCGCGACCCATTTTGCTCACAAAATGGTAGCAGGCGCGACCTATTTTTTTCAGGAATTTTTCATACAATTTTTCACAAGTTGAAACATGGCCAAATTTTGGTAGCGGCCGCGACCTGATTTACGTGTATTTCAAGTCGCAGGCGCGACCTGAGTTTTATGCCAAATGCAAGAGTGGGTCACGGGCGTGACCATTTTTACTCTAATTTCGGTCGCGACCGCGACCTCCAAATGCAGCAGAAAAAACAGAGCCGAAAACGGGGGATTTCAAACCAAAACCTCCAAAACCAACAATAAATCCAACATCACTCCATTGTAAAAGCTCAAATACATCAAATACACATAATACACATTATACCTCATTAAGGCATCAATTAAACCATGAAACATGCATCAAATCTTCAAGAATCCATCATTAAAACCCCATAAATTCCATGATACCAACTTTCATAACAACTCAAGGTTTCATGCAAGATTCCAACTTTAAAGACCCTAGGCAAGCTTCTAATCCACAAATAATCAAGGAATCATACTAAAATCATCAAACCCTACATCATATATGAATTCATGAATTAATCAAATTCCCATTTCTACCTTAAATGGAAGGGAGAAAGGATGAAATGATGATATGGTGATGATGCCCCACTTGTGCAACTTCTTCCCTGAATTAAAGCTTGAAATTTTAGATGAAATCTTCCTTCCTCCTCTTGGTGTTTTAATCGTGCTTTAGTAGGTGAGTGCGTGTGGGATTTTTTACTTTTTTTTTTTATGAAATGGAATGAAATGGAAGAGATGAGATGATATACCAAAGTCTTTCAAAAATATGCATGATTTATCACATTTTGCATTTGGGTCATTGGAATATTTGAATTATTGCAATCAAATTTCATTCTGTGGAATTGATCAATTAACTCCCCATTCATGTTATGCAATCAAGTCATCAAATTCATAAAATGATCACTTAAGACATATAAAAGTATTTAATCATATTGGCAATTAATTGACATAATTTCACATTAACATAATTTTGTAGCAATACATGAAAATGTAATGCATATAATGCAATAACAATTAATAAGTAAATGAATAAAATAATTAAAATAGACCCCCAACTCCCGAAGACCCGCACGTGGTGTGCTTACCTGAACTTCCGGGAAAATTGGGGCGTTACAACTCTCCCCTCCCCCCCTAGAAGAATCTGGTCCCCAGATTCACTGATTGGAAGAAAATAACTTTAGGTAGAACCGTTTCATCTTATCTTCCGTCTCCCAAGTCATCTCCTTGGTCTTGTCACTTCGCCACACTACCTTAACCATGGGAATTCTCCGGTTTCTTAATTCTTGATGTTTCCGATCTAAAATTCTAACCGGTTTCTGACTGAACGACAAATTGGTTTCCAACTCCACTTCCTCAACGGGGAGAATTTCAGTTTCCTCTGGATAATAGTTTCTTAACTGCGACACATGAAATTCATTATGAATTCCGGTAAGATTCGGCGGTAGATATAGTCGATAAGCCACCTCCCCAATCCTCTCAAGAATTTCAAACTGACCCAAATAGCGAGGATTAAGCTTTCCTTCCTTTCCAATCCGAGAAAATCCTTTTCGAGGAGACACCTTTAAGAAAACCAGATCCCCCACTTCAAATTTCAAATCTCTCCAGCTATGATCAGTATACCTTTTCTGCCTATCCTGAGCAGCTTTCATCCGTTGTTGTATCTGTTGGACTTTCTCGATCATAGCTCTTACACCCTTAGAAGGTTTTTCTAACTTCTCATCCTTATTAACCCCTTCTTGCTTCATCCATTTCCATTCTTCTAAATCGAAAAACAATGGAGACCGACATTTCCGACCATAAAGCAATTCATAAGGAGCCATACCAATTGATGTTTAATAACTATTATTATAGGTAAATTCAATCAATGGGAGTTGCTCATGCCATGAAGTTTGGAAATCCAAAGCACAAGCTCGAAGCAAGTCTTCTAAATACCGTATGACCCTCTCGGACTGACCGTCGGTTTGAGGATGAAATGTTGTGCTGAATTGAAGCTTTGTACCCAGAATCCCTTGTAACTCTTGCCAGAACTTCGAGGTAAATCGGGGATCTCTATCCGAAATAATGCTAACTGGAATTCCATGAAGTCGAACAATTTCCAGGTTATAAATTTCAGCAAGTTTACGGACCTTGTAAGACATTTGGACCGGTAGAAAATGCGCAGACTTTGTTAACCGATCCACTATCACCCAAATACCATCAAACCCAACTTTCACTTTCGGTAACCCGGATATGAAATCCATTGTCACTTGTTCCCACTTCCACTCGGGAATAGGTAACGGCTGCAAAAGTCCCCCGGGCTTTTGATACTCGGCTTTTACCTTCTGACACGTTAAGCAATGTTTTACAAACTCGGCCACATCCTTCTTTAACCCTCGCCACCAATAATATTGCTTAAGGTCTTTGTACATCTTATTCCGTCCAGGATGGACCGAATAAGCCAACTTGTGAGCTTCTTCAAGCAATACCCTTTTCAACTCTTCGGGTACTACCACTCGGTTCTTGAAACGAAGAAGACCGGTTTTATCGAACCCGAATGGACTTTCTGGATCCTCTCTTGCCTTAGCAACCAATTTTCGAACTTCCGGATCATTATTCTGAGCCTCAAACATTCTATGTTTTAATTCCGGTTGAATGGAAATATTAGAAACCCAAGCTTTCACTACAAAAGGCTCAATTCCACTACTCTCACCAACTTCCAAATTCGAAATACTAACCTTCCTACTTAAAGCGTCAGCAACCACATTAGCTTTCCCGGGATGATACTTGAAAACACAATCATAATCTTCAAATCACTCCATCCATCGTCGTTGCCTCATATTAAGATCCTTCTGAGTAAACAAGTATTGAAGACTCTTATGGTCGGTGAAAATCTCAAAAGACACCCCATACAGTTAATGTCTCTACTTTCCGAGTGCAAATACCATGGCGGCTAGCTCAAGATCATGTGTTGGGTAGTTCCTTTCATACTCCTTCAATTTTCGAGAAGCATAAGCAATCACTTTTTCATTTTGAGTTAAAACAAACCCTAACCCTTCCTTCAACGCGTCCGTATAACATGTACAGCCATCACTACCTTCTGGAAGAGTTAACACTGGAGCTGACACTAATTTCTCTTTCAAAACATTGAAGCTTTTCTCACATTTCTCATCCCACTCATCTTTCTTTGTTAATCGAGTTAAAGGAGCCGCGATCTTTGAAAAATCTTGCACAAACCTCCTATAATATCCCGCCAATCCCAAGAAACTCTTAATCTCGTAAGCATTCTTTGGCTTTTCCCATTTCAATACAGCCTCTATCTTTGAAGGATCGACTTCTAATCCATTGCCCAAAATAATATGACCCAAGAAAGACACCTTGTCTATCCAAAACTCACATTTACTAAACTTTGCAAATAACTGATGTTCCTTCAATGTTTTCAACACCAAATGAAGATATCTTGCATGTTCCTCGGCAGATTTAGAAAAGACCAAAATATCGTCAATGAATATCACGATAAATTTATCAAGGAAGGGCCGAAAAATTCTATGCATCATATCCATAAAAGCGGCCGGAGCATTCGTTAATCCAAAAGGCATCACCACAAATTCATAATGCCCATATCTAGTATTGAAACCCGTCTTTGGAATATCCTCCTCCGTAATTGATAATAACCCTGTCTTAAATTAAGCTTCGAATAAACCTTGGACCCTTGTAGTATGTCAAATAACTCCTCAATGTGTGGAAGAGGATATTTATTCTTGATTGTCATCCGATTTAACTCCCGGTAATCAATACACATCCGTAGGTACCATCTTTCTTCTTCACAAATAATACCGGCGCACCCCACGATGAAGAACTTGGTCTAATATAGCCAACTTCCAATAGAGCATTGAGTGGAACCTTCAACTCTTTCAATTCTATCAGAGCCATCCGATACGGAGTCTTTGCGTAGGGTTCTGCATTCGGATATAGATCAATCACGAACTCTATTTCTCTATTCGGCCGTAACGAATCCAATTTCTCCGGAAACACCTCGGGAAAATCCTTAACCACTTCTGTTTCTTCCAACTTCATTTGGTCCTCAGGTTGATTAAGAATATAGGCTATGAATCCCGTAGCCCCATCTCAGACCAATTTCTGAGCTTCTGAGAAAGATAATAAAGGCATCGTTTTAGAACTCCGGCCCGTAACAATTTTTGAACCCAACTAAACTCTCTTAGCCCAACAATCAACAGTGGCACAGTGCTTGTATAACCAGTCCATTCCCAAGATAGAACCATAGTGAGACATCGGCAATTCAATGAAATCCATTGAGAAAATCCGACCCTCAATACTCACCGGCACCTCTCTAAAAACCCGGTTAGTTTTTATACTCCCACCAAAAGGAGTACTAACAACATAACATGCAGAAGACAAAATAATACATAAAGGTGATTTCACATAAATATCGCGCGAAATAAAAGAGTGGGAAGCCCCCGGATCAAACAAGGTATGTATGTTTGGGCCATGAATGCAAATGGTACCTTCAACAACCGCGGTAGGGTCCACATCGGAATCTGGTTCCTCTCCCTCCAATGCATAAGCACAGGATCGGATAAGTGGCCTCTGACCCCCGGTAGGCTGGCCCCGACGATCTGGACACGTGTCCACCATATGCTCAGCACTCCCACAAATCAAACATAATCCCAAACGCCTCCTGCAGTTGTCATAGTGGTGTGTAGGTTGCCCGCATAAAGTACATTTGGGTTTCTCCGGTGGTGGTGGCAAAGTGGGTGGCTGAGGAACCCTCTGAATCGGCCCTGGTGGCCTAAACTTCTTTCCCAGTCCTTTAGGAGAGGGTGCAGCAGTATCAAAGGTAATCGGCCTCTTGCCGGTATTGTAACCCGATCTCGACCCGGAACCTGAACCCTGACCCGACCTATAAGTAGACCTCCGAGTATTTACTGAATCTTCAACCTTGAGAGCCTTTGAAGTAGCCTTTCTCTAAGTACTAGTGTTGACGGCTTCAATTGCCACTTGAATATTCGGCCTCAAACCTTGTACAAATTGCATAACCTTGTGAAAGTCGTCGTTTGCAATGTTGGGTGCATACCGAGATAATCTCTCAAACTTTGCAATATACTCCGCAACCGATTTTCCTCCTTGTTTTATCTCAGTGAACTCCTTAAGTCTCCTAGTACGAGAGGATGGAGGAATAAATTTGTTCTTGAATTCTCTAACGAAAACCTCCCAGGTGACCTCCTCTTCGGCGACATCAAGAACAATCTTGGTGCTTTCCCACCACGAATAAGGTTCTCCTTGGATTAAAGTAAGAGTGCACCGAGCCTTCTCCCGAGATTCACATGAAAGAAAGCTCCCAAACTCATTCAACTTCCTTGAGCCATTGTTCGGCTTGTATGTCATTTCCTTTAAAGAAACTTGGTGGATGTTGATTTTGAAATTCTCATAGTATAGCCGAAATGGGTGCCGGTTGTGGTGGAGGAGCTGGTGGTACTGGAGGCACATGATCTTTTAGCCTTTGATCTATTAATTGAACCATGGAATTTAAGAAGTCTTGAGGTTGCGCTTGAGAGGGCGGAGGTAGAGGAGAATGATCATGGCGATGGCACCTATGGCCGGGAGAATGCTCTCTACGAGGGCGACCATGCGGCATCCTAAAATCAGACACTGTATATGCATGCTTGATTAATATATGCAAATGAATGGAATAAAATACATAAAAAAAATAAATCATATAACCCAAGTAATTCAAGTAGTCCAAAGAAGTTCAAATCAATTCAAATAAGATGCAAGACTCTCAGATAATCAATTAACCTATGTTGTACGACCTAGACTCACAAGACACGACACTAGAACCCCGGTTTTACAACCGGGCTCTGATACCACTTTAAGATGTAGCACCCGGAACGTTAGGTAGCCACATCCCCCGCACTATAGTTCAATCCACATATGAAATGGAAAATTCATACATGAACCAAAGCTAAAGCGAACGGGAGACAATAAAAAAAATGACAATACTCTAGCTAGGCTGGACTAACCCCAAACCAAACAATCAATTCATAACAATAATAGAAACATGAAATTTCGTTTTCACTTATCAGGTATCCAAAAGCATATTACCTTCCTATATACATATCAATACATTATCATCTCCAAAATTCCATAAATATACAATAATATTCCATAAGCATCACTATCACATATCTCAAAACATGAAAGTAATACATGAGGTGAAGTGTGCTAGACCCAAATTAAAGACAAGAGTTAACTCTAATTCCCGCCACCTGCAAAACCTCAAAGGTTGAGGCGTCAGTCTTCAAAAGACTGAGTGAGAGGTTTAATAAATTTAAGCGAAACCATGCAAGCTATATTCTCAGGTAAGATTTATAAAAGAAAGCAATATAAGTTCAAAAAAAGAGTAGAACTCGCCCGAGATTACAACTAATCAATTTAATAATTCAATCAGTGGCACGGAGAGTGAGGGCAATTCTCCAACCTTTCTCCGACAGTGTACAATAATTCAGTTATTAAGTGATTAGGTGATCAGGCAATCAATTACAGTGCGCAATTAGCAGTTTCAGTAACCCCTTCTTCCTCAGGGTGATGGTGGGATTGCAAGGCCCCACCATTCAGTCAGTGTGAGTGTAGGGTTCATGATTCCCTATACCATGAACTCCTTCCTCCACTAATCTCCTAGTGGGTTCAGGGGTCATCCCAAAAGTTGTGAGGATAGTGCAAGAGTTACCCGTCAGCCCAAGGTTTCCCGGTTGGCTCAATACACTACCCTCGGGCCCACAGTGCTGTTGGAAAACACGAATCAGAAAGCAGCGGAATTTAAAAAATTTTCCAACAAAAGGATCTTGGACTCGCAATCGTGTAACCAAATTCGTAGAGATAGAAAACTTACTTTTCTTTTATTCTTTCTTGAAGCGTTTCAAGCCACCCAAGAACGCTCTTCTCGCGGCTTGACAACCCGTCCCTCGAAAGTCTCTTTCTACTTCAGAATCCATTGTCGGGATAGCAATCCACACCAACCTAGATTCAATTCATGTTAGAGATGTTCTTAACAATATAACATAAAGAAAGAAACGTGAAACGAGAAAAGCAGAATTGAAACTCCCTTCGAAAACAGTTTTGCGAAAGTAGAAAACTGCCAGTCACAAAACCCTCGTGAAAAAATTCATCCTTCAGGATATGGACGAACGGTTTTCGCCATCTTCTTTGGTTCGATTTTTTCATTCGCTTCACGTCGGGTTCAGAATCGTTTCATCATCCCTTCTGATCGTTTTGGTTAATCCCCACTTTTGGTAAAGCTCGAATCTTCAAAACTTCTAACTTGAAGTCTCTAGAGATAGTCCACCAACTTGGCTACAATCTAACTAGTAAGGATGCTAGTTCTCTAGTTAGTGTTTAGGCTTAACCTAGGGTTTTATTTTATCTTGGAGAAAGGAAGGTGTTCAACACATGAACTAAGAATTGTCTATTAGCTCTAAAGGGGAGCATGAGCTCCCCTATATATAAGAAAGGGGAGGGACGAAATTCCTAGTCCTTAATGGGCTAGGATTTTGGTCTCTCTCTCTCCTATTACTTGATCATCAAGTAATTTTGACTTTGACTTTGAATTCTAATTCAAATCAACTTTCAAGAGAGCTAAAAATATCCAAACTATTTTTGGATAATTTTATACTTTATTTATTTAAAATAAATAACTTATTTTATCTAATTAATTAATTCATAATTAATTAACTAGATTATTTTTCTCCAAAATAAGACTTTCTTTTTAATTCAAAATTAAACCAAAGTCTATTAAATAATTAATCACATTAATTATTTAATACATAAATAAATATACACATATATTTATACACGTGTGTGACACGTGTCACAATGACACGTGTCACTCATGTGAGCCACACGTGTGGTTTCACACGTGTGGAACCCTCTTGGCTTGATTAACTCGTTTAATCATTTTAAAGCCTCAACTCATGTAACCAAGTTGTTGTGTGTGACCCTCTAGGTTCTCAATTCAATTAGCAGTGACCCTAATTAATTAATTCACTAATTAATTAATCAGTCCACAGATTAAACGACCATAGTCTAGCAACAGGTGTTTAACCCCTAGCTGAATTGGAATGTTCGGATTCGACAGAACCTTTAAGTCATTGATTCATGTGAGATACAATCCTCCTACTTACTATCTCTCAACCAAGATCTAGGGCAAGGGAATAATCAGAACCCTAATAATCCGATCTTAAAGCTAAGTGCATTTCATATCCATTTGATCTCAATCCAAGAAACCCTTTTCTTGATGTCTTGATCTACTGCCTTGGCCAAGGACTCCATATGGCATATGAATGACTTACACAATAAGAGATCACCTTGCAAATGCAAGTGTAGGTCCTTTCTTGATTCTCATTCACTTTCATGAGTCACTTGTGCAGCCCCAGCATAAGCCTTGAATCAGTTGTCTAAGGCGACACCCTTTAAAGCTTATACCTAAGACTACAGAGTTAACTCATAAAGTGACAAGGAACCTCAAGTCTAAGGATCAATTAATCACATCAATGACTCGTGAGATATTTCCTAATCTGGAAGTTTCCATTTCCTGAAATAGAAACTTCCTTTCCCATTTAGGAATGTTCTCACACGGGGCACCTCAGTGAACTTACTTATTAAAGTAAGCACCCTCATGTATCACACACGTATCAACTATACACTTTGCACCTCCATGAAACAAGGTGGTCCTTCTTAAGGGCGTGATCCCACAAGCAAGCCTTAGAGGAGTCAGGTTGACACTCCCACTGTCTGTAGGACTCATCGGCTTGGAGTATTTTACTAATCATGACTTATGTGATATAGGGCTCGTTTTATGAACCATTTCACCTAAATGGTAGAGTCCTAAAGTCATCAGGATTAGGGGAGTTCTCATACATGCGCACGTAATGGAAACACACAAAACACGTATTGGTATATAAAGAAGTGTTTGCCTATAATCAATCGTATATTATTCAAAGATTGTCTGTGATACAAGAAAAGTCCCAAAGCAGATTACGTCGAATCGGCTTTCTAGGGCACTATTCCTAACAAGTGCAGTACAATTACACACCAAAACAATCAATCGGTCCAGTCCATTCAGTTCATTCATGCAATCCGTTTAAAATCATTAAGGTTTTGGAAAACTATAGATATATAGATGCATTTTGGCTTAAAACATCACATAGATTAGCATTGGTTCTATATAACTAGAATTAAACCTCACCTTTACTTTACCTACCCAAAAGAAGCAAGGAAGCACCCTAAGGAGCGTGCTCCACATCACCGGGAACGTGATTTGTATAACAAGGACAAGTGTACGTGAGACTCGACGCGTATAAACCATTTAAGACGAACGGCGTATCCACACAATGTAATACCATGATTTCCCAATTAAGGCACATAATCATTCATTTCAAGAAGCATCCAAGTCCATATGAGTTCATATTGGTAACAAGGATCCATGCATACATCTACTTGGAACAATGATGACACGTTGAAGCACAACTTGTAAAATATTCCACGAAAAATCATGAGACATCATAACACATTAAATAACACATTATATGAGATGTTAATGAAGTGTACATACCGGAAATGAGTCAAGAAATCCATGCCAATTAAGTTTGAAATTGGAATTTTCATGCAGATTATGCAGGGATGGCGGCCGCGACCCATTTTGCTCACAAAATGGTAGCGGGCGCGACCTATTTTTTTTAGGAATTTTTCGTGCAATTTTTCACAAGTTGAAACATGGCCAAATTTTGGTAGCGGCCGCGACCTGATTTATGTGTATTTCAAGTCGCAGACGCGACTTGAGTTTTATGCCAAATGCGAGAGTGGGTCACTGGCGCGACCATTTTTACTCTAATTTCGATCGCGATTGCGACCTCCAAATGCAGCAGAAAAAACAGAGCCGAAAACAGGGGATTTCGAACCAAAACCTCCAAAACCAACAATAAATCCAACATCACTCCATTGTAAAAGCTCAAATACACATAATACACATTATACCTCATTAAGGCATCAATTAGACCATGAAACATGCATCAAATCCTCAAGAATCCATCATTAAAACCCCATAAATTCCATGATACCAACTTTCATAACAACTCAAGGTTTCATGCAAGATTCCAACTTTAAAGACCCTGGGCATGCTTCTAATCCACAAATAATCAAGGAATCATACTAAAATCATCAAACCCTACATCATACATGAATTCATGAATTAATCAAATTCCTGTTTCTACCTTAAATGGAAGGGAGAAAGGATGAAATGATGATATGGTGATGATGCCCCACTTGTGCAACTTCTTCCTTGAAATAAAGCTTGAAATTTGAGATGAAATCTTCCTTCCTCCTCTTGGTGTTTTAATCGTGCTTTAGTAGGTGTGTGTATGTGTGGGATTTTTATTATTTTTTTTTTTTGATGAAATGGAAGAGATGAGAAGATATACCAAAGTCTTGAAAAAAATATGCATGAGTCATGACATTTTGCATTTGGGTCCTTGGAATATTTGAATTATTGCAATCAAGTTTCATTCCAGGGAATTGATCAATTAACTCTCCATTCATGTTGCGCAAAAGTCATCAAATTTATGAAATGATCACTTAAGACATATAAAACCATTTAATCATATTGGCAATTAATTCACATAATTTCACATTAACATAATTTTGTAGCAATACATGAAAGTGTAATGCATATAATACAATAACAATTAATAAGTAAATAAATAAAATAATTAAAATAGACCCTCAACTCCCGAAGACCCGCACGTGGCGTGCTTACCTGAACTTCCGAGAAAATTAGGGCGTTACACTATGGGCCCAAGGGTAGTGTATTGAGCCAACCGGAAAGATTGGGCTGACGGGTAACTCTTGCACTATCCTCACAACTTTTGGGATGACCCCTGAACCCACTAGGAGATTAGTACAGGAAGGAGTTCCGTGCATAGGGAATCATGAACCCTATGCTCACACCGACTGGATGGTGGGGCCTTGCAATCCCACCATCACCTAATCACTTAATGACCCCTGAAACTGCTAATTGCGCACTGTAATTGATTGCCTGATCACCTAATCACTTAATAACTGAATTATTATACACTGTCGGAGAAAGGTTGGAGAATTACCCTCACTCGTCGGGCCACTGATTGACTGAAACTGATTGTATTGTTAAATTGATTAGTTGTAGTCTCGGGCAAGTTCTACTTTATTCTTGAACTTATATTGCTTTCTTTTATAAAATCTTACCCGAGATTATAGCTTGCATGGTAATTGCGCTTATATTTATTAAACCCCTCACTCAGTCTTTTAAAGACTGACGCCTCCACCTTTTAGGTTTTGCAGGTGCGTGCTAGGCGGGAATTAGAGTCAAGTCTTATCTTTAATTTGGGTCTAGCACACTTCACCTCATGTATTACTTTCATTTTGAGATATATGATAGTGATGCTTATGGAGTATTATTGTATGTTTATGGAATTTTGGAGACGATAATGTATTGATATGTATATAGGAAGGTAAAATGCTTTTGGATACTTGATAAGTGATAATGAAATGTTACGCTTTCGCTTTTATTATTTTGAATTGATTGTTTGGTTTGGGGTTAGTCCCGCCTAGCTAGATTGTTGTTTTTTATTGTCTCCCGTTCACTATAGCTTTGGTTCATGAATGAATTTTCCATTTCATATGTGGATTGAACTATAGTGCAGGGGATGTGGCTACCTAGCGTTCCGGGTGCTACATCCCAAGGTGGTATCAGAGCCCGGTTGCAAAACTGCGGTTCTAGTGTCGTGTCTTGTGAGTCTAGGTCGTACGGCATAGGTTAATTGATTCTCTGAGAGTCTTGCATCTTATTTGAATTTACTTGAACTTCTTTGGACTACTTGAATTACTTGGTTTATGTGATTTATTTGTGTTATGTGTTTTATTTCATTCATTTGCACATATTAATCAAACATGCATATACAGTGTCTGATTTTCAGGATGCCTCGTGGTCGCCCTCGTAGAGAGCATTCTCCCGGCCATAGGCGCGATCGCCATGATCATTCTCCTCCACCTCCGCCCCCTCAAGCGCAACCTTAAGACTTCTTAAATTCCATGGTTCAGTTAATAGATCAAAGGTTAAGAGACCATGTGCCTCCAGCACCACCAGCTCCTCCACCACAACCGACCTCAGGACTTCTTAAATTCCATGGTTCAGTTAATAGATCAAAGGTTAAGAGATCATGTGCCTCTAGCACCACCAGCTCCTCCACCACAACCGGTACCCATTTCGGCTATACTACCAGGATTTTCAAAATCAACATCCATCAAGGTTCTTTAAAAGAAATGACATACAAGCCGAACAATGGCTCAAGGAAGTTAAACGAGTTTGGGAGCTTATTCCGTGTGAGTCTCGGGAGAAGGCTCGGTGTACTCTTACTTTAATCCAAGGAGAAGCTTATTCATGGTGAGAAAGCACCAAGATTGTTCTTGATGTCGCCGAAGAGAAGGTCACATGGGAGGTTTTCGTTACAGAGTTTAAGAACAAATTTATTCCTCCGTACTCTCGCACTAGGAGACTTAAGGAGTTCACTGAGCTGAAACAAGGAGGAAGATCGGTTGCAGAGTATATTGCAGAGTTTGAGAGATTATCCCAGTATGCACCCAACATTGCAAGCGACGACTTTCACATGGCTATGCAATTTGTACAAGGTTTGAGGCCAGATATTCAAGCGGCAATTTAAGCCGTCAACACTAGTACTTGGAGAAAGGCCACTTCAAAGGCTCTCAAGGTTGAAGATTCAGTAAATGCTCGGAGATCTACTTATAGTTCGGGTCAGGGTTCAGGTTCCGGGTCGAGATCGGGTTACAATGCCGACAAGAGGCCGATTACATATGATACCGCTCCACCCCCTCTTAAAGGACCGGGAAAGAAGTTTAGGCCACCAGGGCCGATTCAAAGGGCTCCTCAGCCACCCACGTTGCCACCACCACCAGAGAAACCCAAATGTACTTTCTGCGGGCAACCTACACATTACTATGACAACTGTAGGAGGCGTTTGGGATTATGTTTGATATATGGGAGTGCCGAGCATATGGTGGACACATGTCCAGATCGTCGGGGCTAGCCTGCCGGGGGTCAGAAGCCACTTATCCGAGCCCGTGCTTATGCTTTGGAGGGAGAGGAACTAGATGCATATGTGGACCCTACCGCGGTTGTTGAAGGTACCATTTGCATTCATGGCACAAACATACATACCTTGTTTGATCCGGGGGCTACCCACTCTTTTATTTCAAGTGATATTTCTGTGAAATTGCCTTTATGTATTATTTTCTCCTCTGCATGTTATGTTGTTAGTACTCCTTTTGGTGGTAGTATAGAAGCTAACCGGGGTTTTAGCGAGGTGCCAGTGAGTATTGAGGGTCGGGTTTTCTCAACGGATTTCATTGAATTACCGATGTCTTGCTATGGTTCTATCTTGGGAATGGACTGGTTATACAAGCACTGTGCCATCGTTGATTGTCGAGCTAAGAGAGTTCGGTTAGGTTCAAAAATTATTACGGGTCGGAGTTCTAAAACGGTGCCTTTATTATGTTTCTCAGAAGCTCAGAAATTGATCCAAGATGGGGCTACAGGATTCATAGCCTATATTCTTAATCAACCTAAGGACCAAATGAAGTTGGAAGAAACATAAGTGGTTAAGGATTTTCTCGAGGTGTTTCCGGAGAAATTGGATTCGTTGCCACCGGATAGAGAAATATAGTTCGTGATTGATCTATATCCGAATGCAGAACCCTACTCAAACACTCCGTATCGGATGGCTCCAACATAATTGAAAGAGTTGAAGGTTTAACTCGATGTTCTATTGGATGTTGGGTATATTAGACCAAGTTCTTCGTCGTTGGGTGCGCCGGTATTATTTGTGAAGAAAAAAGATGGTACCCAATGGATCTGTGTTGATTACCGGCAGTTAAATCGGATGACAATCAAGAATAAATATCCTCTTCCACACATTGAGGAGTTATTTGACATACTTCAAGGTTCTAAAGTCTACTCGAAGATTGACTTGAGACAGGGTTATTGCTAATTATGGATCCGAGCGGAGGATATTACAAAGACGGGTTTCAATACTAGATATGGCCATTATGAATTTATGGTTATGCCTTTTGGATTAACGAATGCTCCGGCCGCTTTTATATATATGATGCATAGAATATTCCGACTTTTCCTCGATAAGTTCGTTGTGATATTTATTGATCATATTTTGGTTTTTCTCAAAGTCGGCCGAGGACCATGAAAGGCATCTTCATTCGGTGTTGAAAACATTGAAGGAACATCAGTTATTTGCAAAGTTTAGTAAATGTGAGTTTTGGATAGACAAGGTGTCTTTCTTGGGTCATATTATTTCGGGGAATGGATTAGAAGTCGAGCCTTCAAAGATAGAGGTCGTATTGAAGTGGGAAAATCCAAAGAATGCTTATGAGATTAAGAGTTTCTTGGGATTGGTGGGATATTATAGGAGGTTTGTGCAAGATTTTTCAAAGATCGCGGCTCCTTTAACTCGATTAACAAAGAAAGATGTCAAGTATGAGTGGGATGAGAAATGTGAGAAGAGCTTCAATGTTTTGAAAGAGAAATTAGTGTCAGCTCCAGTGTTAACTCTTTCGGAAGGTAGTGATGGCTATACAGTTTATACGGATGCGTCGAAGGAAGGTTTAGGGTTTGTTTTAACTCAAAATGAAAAAGTGATTGCTTATGTTTCGTGGAAGTTGAAGGAGTATGAAAGGAACTACCCAACACATGACCTTGAGCTAGCCGCCATGGTATTTGCACTCGGAAAGTGGAGACATTAACTGTACGGGGTGTCTTTTGAGATTTTCACCGACTATAAGAGTCTTCAATACTTGGTTACTCAGAAGGATCTTAATATGAGGCAACAACGATGGACGGAGCGATTAGAAGATTATGATTGTGTTATCAAGTATCATCCCGGGAAAGCTAATGTGGTTGCCGACGCTTTAAGTAGGAAGGTTGGTATTTCTAATTTGGAAGTTGGTGAGAGTAGTGGAATTGAGCCTTTTGTAGTGAAAGCTTGGGTTTCTAATATTTCCATTCAACAGGAATTAAAACATAGAATGTTTGAGGCTCAGAATAATGATCCGGAAGTTCAAAAATTGGTTGCTAAGGCAAGAGAGGATCCAGAAAGTCTATTCGGGTTCGATAAAACCGGTCTTCTTCGTTTCAAGAACCGAGTGGTAGTACCCGAAGAGTTGAAAAGGGTATTACTTGAAGAAGCTCACAAGTTGGCTTATTCGGTCCATCCTGGAGGGAATAAGATGTACAAAGACCTTAAGCAATATTATTGGTGATGAGGGTTAAAGAAGGATGTGGCCGAGTTTGTAAAATATTGCTTAACGTGTCATAAGGTAAAAGCCGAGCTTCAAAGCCCGGGGGACTTTTACAGCCGTTACCTATTCCCGAGTGGAAGTGGGAAGAGATGGCAATGGATTTCATATCCAGGTTACCGAAGGTGAAAGGTGGGTTTGATGGTATTTGGGTGATAGTGGATCGCTTAACGAAGTCTGCGCATTTTCTACCATTCCAAATGTCTTACAAGATCCGTAAACTTGCTGAAATTTATAACCTGGAAATTGTTCGACTTCATGGAATTCCAGTTAGCATTATTTCGGATAGAGATCCCCAATTTACCTCGAAGTTTTGGCAAGAGTTACAAGGGATTCTGGGTACAAAGCTTCAGTTCAACACACAGTATTTCATCCTCAAACCGACGGTCAGTCCGAGAGTGTCATATGGCATTTAGAAGACTTGCTTCGTGCGTGTGCCTTGGATTTTCAAACCTCTTGGCTTGAACAACTTCCGTTGATTGAATTTGCTTATAACAATAGTTACCAAGCTTCAATTGGTATGGCTCCTTATGCATTGCTTTATGGTCGGAAATATCGGTCTCCATTGTTTTTCGATTTAGAAGAATGGAAATGGACGAAGTAAGCGAAGGGGTTAAGAAGGGTGAGAACCTAGAGAAACCTTCTAAGGTTGTAAGAGCTATGATCGAGAAAGTCCAACAGATACAACAACGGATGAAAGCTGCTCAGGATAAACAGAAAAGCTACACCGATCATCGCCGAAGAGATTTGAAGTTTGAAGTAGGGGACCGGGTTTTCTTAAAGGTGTCTCCACGAAAAGGATTTTCTCGGATTGGAAAGGGAGTAAAGCTTAATCCTCGTTATTTGGGTTCGTTTGAAATTCTTGAGAGATTTGGAGAGGTGGCTTATCGATTAGATCTACCGCCGAAACTTACCGGAATTCATAATGTGTTTCACGTGTCACAGCTAAGAAAGTATTATCCATATGAAATGGAAATTCTCCCCGTTGAGGAAGTGGAGTTGGAACCAAATTTATCATTCATTCAGAAACCTGTTAGAATTTTGGATCAAAAATATCAAGAATTAAGAAACCGGAGTATTCCCATGGTTAAGGTATTGTGGCGAAGTGATAAGACCGAGGAGATGACTTGGGAAACGGAAGGTAAGATGAAATGGTTCCACCAGGAGTTATTTTCTTCCAATCAGTGAATCTGGGGACCAGATTCTTCTAAGGGGGGAGAGTTGTAACGCCCCAATTTTCCCGAAGGTTCAGGTAAGCATGCCACGTGCGGGTCTTCGGGAGATGGGACTTATCTTAATTATTTTGTTCATTTATTTATACATTTCATAACATTATATGCATTATATCCTTATGCATTTGTATGAATTACGTTAATGTGAAATTTTGTGAATTAATTGGCAATACGATTAAATGCTCTTATATGCCTTAATTAATCATTTCATAAATTTGATGACTTAAATGCATAACATGAATTGGGAGTTAATTGGTCATTTTCCATGGAATGAAACTTGATTGCATTAATTCAAATATTACAAGGACCTAAGTGCAAAAAGTGATGACTCATGCATATTTTTTCAAGACTTTGGTATCTCATCACATCTCTTCCATTACATTCTATTCTTTTCATTTCATCAAAATCCCACACACACACACCTACTAAATCACGGTATATCACACCAAGGAGGAGAAGGAGGAATTAAAATCATTTTCAAGCTAGAATTTTGGAGGAATTGCATGCTTTAAAGCTTCATCAACATCATACCATCCTTTCATCCTTTCTTTCTTCATATCAAAGTAAGTTGGAGATTTTGCTTGAATTCTTGAATCAATTATGCTATAGGGTTTGAGGATTTGAATGTGTTTTCTTGGTTATTTATGAATAGAAGCATGATTAATACCATTAGACTTTAGGGCTTGAATGAATTCATGAATTTTATGGAAGTTGGATGACTTGAAAAATTATGGGGTTTCAATGGAGGATTCTTGATGATTTGATGCATGTACCATGATTTATTTGATGTTTTAATGAAGTATAATGTGTATTTTATGTACTTGAGCCTTTGCAATGGAGTGAAGTTGGATTGATTGTTGGTTTTGGAGGTTTTGGTTCAAATCCCCTATTTTCGACTCTGTTTTTTTTTTCTGCTGCATTTCAAGGTCACGGTCGCGACCGAAAATAGAGTAAAAATGGTCGTGCCCGCGACCCACTCTCGCATTTGGCATAAAACTCGGGTCGCGCCCGCGACCTGAATTACGTGTAAAACATGTCGCGCCACTACCCAAATTTGGCCATGTTTCGAGATTTAAAAAAATTCACAAAATTCGGCCAAAAATAGGGGTAGCGGCCGCTACCATTTCATGAAGGAAATGGGTCGCGGCCGCGAGCCTCCCTCATTCTGCATGAAAATTCCAATTTTAAACTTATATGCATGGCTTTCTTGACTTATTTCTGGTATGTACACTTCATTAAAATGTCATATAATGTGTTATTTAATGTGTTCTGAAATTTCATGATTTTTCGTGGAATATTTTACAAGTTTTGATTCAACGTGTCATTATTGTTCCAAGTAGATGCATGCACGGATCCTTGTTAACAGTATGAACTCATATGGACTTGGATGCTTCTTGAAATGAATGATTATGTGCCTTAATTGACAAATCATGGTATTACATTGTGTGGCTACGCCGTTCGTCTTAAATGGTTCATACGAGTGGAGTCTTACGTACACTTGTCCTTGTTATATAGATCACATTCCCGGTGACGTGGAGCATGCTCCTTAGGGTGCTTCCTTGCTTCTTTTGGGTGGGTAAAGTAAAGGTGAGGTTTAATTTCTAGCTATATAGAACCCTTACAACCCTATGTGATGTTTTCGGCTAAAACGTATCTATACATCTATAGTTTTCCAAAATCTCTATTGATTGTCAACTGAACTGAAATGATTTATTGTTTTGGTGAGTATAATACTGGACTGTGGGCCCGAGGGTAGTGTATTGAGCCAACTGGGAAAACTTGGGCTGACGGGTAACTCTTGCACTATCCTCAAAACTTTTGGGATGACCCCTAAACCCCACTAGGAGATTAGTGGACAAAGGAGTTCCGGGCATAGGGAATCATGAACCCTATGCTCACACTGACTAGATGGTGGGGCCTTGCAATCACACCATCACCCGAAGGAAGAAGGAGTTACTGAAACTGCTAATTGCGTACTGTAATTGATTGCCTGATCACCTAATCACTTAATAACTGAATTATTGTACACTATCGGAGAAAGGCTGGAGAATTGCCCTCACTCACCGGGCCACTGATTGACTGAAACTGATTGTATTGTTAAATTGATTAGTTGTAATCTCGGGCGAGTTCTACTTTATTCTTGCACTTATATTGCTTTCTTTTAGAAAATCTTACCCAAGATTATAGCTCGCATGGTAATTGCGCTTATATTTATTAAACCCCTCACTCAGTCTTTCGAAGACTGACGCCTCCACCTTTCAGGTTTTGCAGGTGCGTGCTAGGCGGGAATTAGAGTCAAGTCTTGTCTTTAATTTGGGTCTAACACACTTCACCTCATATATTACTTTCATTTTGAGATATATGATAATGACGCTTATGGAGTATTATTGTATGTTTATGGAATTTTGGAGACGATAATGTATTGAAATGTATATGGGAAGTTAATATGCTTTTGGATACTTGATAAGTGATAATGAAATGTTATGCTTCCGGTTTTATTATTTTGAATTGATTGTTTGGTTTGGGGTTAGTCCCGCCTAGCTAGAGTGTTGTTTTTTATTGTCTCCCGTTCGCTATAGCTTTGGTTCCTGTATGAATTTTCTATTTCATATGTGGATTGAACTATAGTGCGGAGGATGTGGCTACCTAGCGTTCCGGGTGCTACAGAGACGAAATAGGACGCGTGGCAATGATATGAAGTAACGTGAGTGATATGAAATCTATAAGAAAATTATAAGATTATATGATATGCCATGTTTGTGTTCATATGCACAATTAATTTTCCAGTTAAAAGTAAACATATAATTCAATTAATATAATTCCACAACTCTGCTTCCTAAGGCAAACCACAATTATACCCACTAATCTAGTTAGAACATGTAGCACCCGAGCGCAAGCCACAATATCCCCCGCACCGAGACCCAACCAGCATATGAAGTGGAAAGTCCATACACGTGTCGAATCATGGCAAACGGGGACACAACACACACGCTATGCTAGGCGGGAACTAACCCTTAAACCAAACAAGAACGAGGAATAATAAAATCAGAGTAAAGATATTAAAGCGGAAGCAATTACTAATATATAACATATACAATGAGCTTTCAAGCTCTAAAATACAAATACAAGTACTATCCAAGTATTCCACGGTCCGCACGGCCTACATATGAAAAATAATACGCTCTAAATCAAGATCATCATACAAAACCATACTATGAGTGCATAAGAAAGTGCTAAACCCAAATGCAAGACTCTACCGACTCGTATTCCCGCCTAGCACTCCCCAAACCTACACAACACAACTGAAAACAAACTGGGTTCAGTCTAGAGGAGACTGGTGGGTAAAAAAAATAGGGCATAATATATAAATATCACAAAATTTAAACACGTTCATGCAAGTCATAATCCCAATTGAAGTTTTTAAAACATTTCCCAGGTGGGTAAAATAAGGAAAAGCATAAACGGGATTACAACTATCATATTCATTCATTAGGGGATTCATGGCCCGGCGAGTGGGCGTGCATAATCTCCAACCTACACCTTGTGTAATCATGAGCATTAATTATTAGGTTATCACACACATAATTTTTCGTGCACATTCATACGATTCTATCATAATCATACATATACACCTTTTTCCTCCGGGTGGTGGACGGTTTTGCAAGGCTCGGCCACCCATACATTACGGCCATTGGGGTACATGAATCTCCAAAGGCCTCAGCTCCCATTCCCCACTAATCTCCTAGCAAGGGCCGGTATCACCGTAGTTTGGTTGGAACTAGTGAAAGGGATCACCGCAGGCCCTTGCCTCCCCGGATTGCCACTTGCACCAAGTTCTTGGGCCCGTGATTTCATTCATGTCTCGCCAAAATCATAAGGTAGGGATACATAAAAGAAAGGCTTTACGTTCGAAATCATTTACTCTAAAGAGACTCGATATATGAGACTCGAAATATAAATATATTAATTTGGCTCAAAACCTTTCACATAAGGAATATATCGGGTCATTATATCTATTAGAAGAGAAACCCACCTTATAAAATCAAAAGAGGTGGCACAAGAGTCTCAAAGATTGCCCTCGTCTCCGACCGAACCCAAATGTGTGCAAAAGAGGTAGTGTGAGACTCAAAATGACCATATATGATGCACGGTAATGTTATGCACATGATATGAGATATATATGAGGTAAATTGATTTTATGAAGTCACATAATCAAGGAATTCATTCAAGTACATTCAATACATGGAGGTTTCACGTTCAATCATTCCATAACTTCTATAAATCATATCAAAACGAGACATAAACTTAATACATTAATCATAACACACATATCAACAAGTATACAAAGTACATAAGTCATAAACAAGGTAAGAAAACAAACAACAAAGCAAGAAAACAAGAAAACAACACACACACACACGAGGATGGGGCTAACGAATTCTTTCACAAAGAGCTAACGGCCATTAGCCAGGTCAGTGACGACTGCCCTGGATTAATGGTCGTTAGTCACACACACACACACATGATCACTAACCCCTATTACCGGGGAGGGGGGGGTCAGAGATTCACCCAAGGGGGTAAACGGTCGTTAACTCCCAAAACACCAAAATGCCCTAATGGGCGTTAGACTTCTCTTAAGAATTCAGCCCCTGTTTCACCCCAAAATCACAATCATACAAACCAAAATCCAAGCTAAGACACTAATGTAAGTTCAAATACTCAAAGTTCATGCAATTCATGCCAAGAAATGAGTTAAAATCAAGCTACAACATGCAACACATGCAAGAGATATGATCAAATTCATTTCCTTCCAAATTTCTTCAAGTTCATTAATGGCAATGGATTCAATGCTCAACCACCATGGAATATAACTCCATAAAATTATAAAAGCATGCTAGAAGATCATTTATCACTCAAGAAACTCCAAGAAAATCCAAAGAAACAAGGTTGAATCACCAAAGTTGATGAAACCCTTACTATTCATCATCTTCATCATACCAAACTCATAACTTTGTGAAATCATGGATAATATATCTTAAAATGACCAAAAGGAGATATACATAACAATTATGGACTTACATTCAAGAAATGGTGGAAGATGGTGATGAGATGAGCTCAAAATCTCAAAAGAAATGAATAGTCTCCTTCTTCTTCTTTCTCTTTCTTGTGGCTGAGTTTTTCTTCTTTTGGGGTGGGGTGGTTTGAAATTCAGGGGTTAAGGGAGGAGAGAGGAGTGTCTCAAGTGGCTTAGGTCAAGGTTTAGGGTGTAGGGGTGTTAGGTTAGGTCCGAAACTCAAAAATAGTCAACGGTTGTCATTTAGGTACAAAGTGTTCGTTTCGGTTGAATTTCGGAGGTTCAAATGGCCTTAGAAAAATATGAGGCTTATCTCATTGACTCTGAATCGTTGATACAAAGTCAACAGAGGTGACGGAACTCGAATCCGAGTTCTCGAGCTCAAGTTACGCCACCCGGAACCCAAGGCGCGCTAAATGCCCTTTAGCCCCTTTTTGGTTCCGATTACACAAACGAATCCAAAACTCAAACAAACGAGAATAAAATCATGCAACGAGTATATACACATGATCATAAGACACATAATTCACTCATACCAAGTTTTCATGAAAATCGAAAATCAAATCGGAATCGAACAAGGCACGTTCATAGTTATATAAACAATACGTTCAAAAAAAATTCAAATAAAATTCAAAACGAATGACAAATAAATCAAAGTATGACCAGTAATGAAATAAATAACGAAAATTAAAACAATTAACACTTAAAGTGCGCAAATAGTAAACACATACGTCATATTTGTACGGCCGAAAAATCAGGGTGTAGCTTGATTAAATAAGAAACAACTAATATATATATATATATATATATATATAGAGAGAGAGAGAGAGAGAGCAAATTACATTTTTGGTCCTATAGGATTAGGCCTTTTGTAATTTTGGTCCCATTATTTTGGAATTAGACAAATTTAGTCCTATTGGTTCCAATTTGTTCCAATTTTGGTCCCGCCGTTAAAAATTGGATGGAAACCGTTAAGCATAGTAAGTTAATTACACTTTTGGTCCCATACGATTTGATTGTTCTCAATTTTACTTCCATATTTTTTAAAATAGGCATATTTAATCCCATTTTTTTTATTTTTTGCAATGTTGTTCCTTCCATCAATTTTTTTTTTATGGAAATAGGTATTTTGGTCGTTAACTCTAATTTATATTATTTCTTATTTTATTTTTTATACACCAAAAAAAATCATAAAATACATTTAACTTTTATTTCTAACTAAATATGCATATTTTGTCCATAAACTACAATTATAGATTATACATTAAAAAAAAAAAAAAAAACTAGTAATCTCGTACACTTATTGCGTGTGCAAATGAAAAATTATTATTATTTAAATATATTAAAATTAATTTTTACATTAATATATATTCTATAATTATTTTTAATATAATTACTAAATTATGATAAAGAAATGAATAAATAGCATAAGATCATGTAATGTTATCTACATCTCTACTATTATATTAAGTGAGAGACCCCTAGAGTCACCGTTTTGGTCTCTTGAACTCTAAAATTAATTTATGTTCTTATTTTTTTTTTATTTTCTACCAACGTGTTATCTATATTTAGGAACTTCTATTTCTCCTCTCACTTTACTCTTATTTTTCTAATTATATATTTTTAATCTTTCTCATATTTTTTAATTTATATTTTGTATTATTTTTTAAAATTTTAATTATATTAAAATTAATTATAAAATAGATATTAACATAAAAATTTTAATTTAATATATATTTTAATAATAATATTTTTATTATTTGCACACGCATAGAGTGTGCAAGAGTTACTAGTTATTATATTAAGTGAGAGACCCTTAAAGATAAAATATTTAGGAGAAAAAGATAAAAATTATATAAAAAAGAAAAGGAAAAGAATTGAAGTGAAGTGAGAGAAAAGAGAAGTTAAGATAACATCGTGAAAGTGATAAAAAAAATAATTTAAAAAAAATGCAAGAGAATAAATTGGATAAAAAATAAAAGAAATTAAAATAATTTAAGAGTCCAAGAGAACAAAACACGATTTTTTTCTGCCTCTCTGGCGTAATAAATAGTATAGATTATATTAATTAATAAAATATATTTAAATGAGAATACCCTACATCTCCTCCATCAATTCACCGCTACCGCTGTCACCATTACTGCTCCACCAATTTTAATGGTGTAGATTTTATGATTTTTTTTTTCTGTAGAAAAGATAAAATAAGAAATAATATAAATTAGAGTTAACAACAAAAATACTTATTTTCGTTAAAAATTGATGGAAGGAACAACATTGCAAAAAATAAAAAAAAAATGGCACTAAATATGTCTATTTTAAAAAATGTGGGACTAAAATTCAGAACAATCAAATCGTATGGGACCAAAAGTGAATGCTACTTAATGATAATTTAATATTTTTATGATAGACTAATTTCATACCTAGAGTTTATGGATGCCTAATATTTTTTTGTAGATATTGACCATGCATGTTCAACGTTTGAAATAATTGTTTAAATGACTCTAGCACATATTTATGTGAATTTACTAATGCATTTATTGATATTGGTGTGTTTATTATGATTTTCAATTTTGAAAACAAAAATTGACAATGCATTAATTGATGTTTGTGTGGGTTCTTTTATATGAATTTTTATTTTGACAGAAAAATTGTTATAATTGTAAATAAATTATTTTAAATTAACTTTAAATGAACTTGTACAAAATATATTTAAAACTAAGATATAAATACAAAAGAAAATTTATAATTGATCATATTTTATCGAAAAAAATATGCATGAAATATCTGATAAAATATTAAATATTAAATTAAATAACAACTTTTTAAATACAAAAATTTTACAATTAACTAAATTACAATTATATCATTAAACTCTAAGTAAAATTACAATATACCCTCTAAGGGTGTTTTTGGAATTTAAATTTAAATTTAACAGTGTAATTAACGACAGGTGAAATTTGTGAGAGAGAGTGTAAAGGTGAGGGGGGAATTCGTAATTTCTCAAACATCAGGGGATAATCTGTAATATCACCAAGCCTCAAGGGGCTGTTCGTAATTATCCCTTATATATATACACCTACATAACTTATAATATATATATATAAGAACATTTGATGTACATACAAGAGACACTTAGCCTACCAATTAATTAACTCAAACACACTACTTATATGTACTAGTTAAATGAACGTGCGTTGCACGTTTATTATTTAATTTATTTAAATAAATTTAGCTATTTTATTTATTGAACAAATTTGGATATTAAAAATATCTAGTTTGATTAAATAAATATAATAACATTTTTAATGAACCATTTTAATTTTGAAAAGTAACACATACAAAAATATTTATATGAGATTTCTCTTTCAAATCATGTACAATAAGTAGAAATTCGAAGTAGAGGAACATCTAAATAAACAAACAATAAAAATATTTGAAACTATGTTATTACATAAAACAAAATGTTTAAAATGTATAATATTAATTTGCCCAAATAGTTCTAAGTTTTTAATATAATTTGTTATTTATTTTTAGTTTTTTTATAAAATTTTGAAGAATCTTTTTGTCGTCATTCAAAATCTAAAAGTTATATTCACTTTCAAAACTATAATTTTTTCACCTAATTTTTTTTCTATATTTGCGACCTCGATTCCATCATTTAAAATGGGAACCTTGCTATTTTTTTTTTTCTTTTTTATTCCATAATCTTGAGAAATTGTAGCTTTTGATGTATTATTATCATCAATTTTAGTATAATTACCTTACACTAAAGATTCATCTTTCAAAACTGTGGGTTTGACATATCATCATTTCAATATTATCCTCTTTCTCAAATCTCCATCTTCCTCT
Organism: Lantana camara; assembly: GCA_037501455.1. Taxonomy (NCBI): domain Eukaryota; kingdom Viridiplantae; phylum Streptophyta; class Magnoliopsida; order Lamiales; family Verbenaceae; genus Lantana; species Lantana camara. Next base: position 20,955,798 of record CM074862.1, read on the forward strand.
CCATAATTGTAATTTGATTTAATAAGTATTTCTATTTTGCTTTCTGTTGATACCTCGGATTGTACTTTTTTAATTGCATTGGAGCTACCGCATGCAATTTTCAATTGATAACTTCTATTATCCGATTGCAATGGGAAAACAAAATTCAATGGATACTCGTTAACTAAGTTTCCTATAATATTTTGAGTTATATTCTCATTAAACAATTAAAAGTTTATATAAAATATTAATAGAGCTTTTAGTAATTAATTTATTCATTAAGTATTAAAGAAATAATATTTTATGAAAATTAATTAGACTCTCGATTGAGCAATTTATGTACTCCTCAAACAATTAATATGATGTATAACATTTAGTATCATTTTGTACCTTTTATTAATTCAAAAATATACTTATTAATGGTTTGATATTTTTATATTACTTTGGTATAGATTTTATATTGTCAACATTGCACTTTCAATAGGAAACACCCTTTTCATATGATTATATTGATGTATTTCATTTTCTACACGTTTCATACCATAAGAAAGATTTGTTTCAATCATGTCAGTCTCTCTTAAAACAATAATATATATATCTTTTATAGTAAACAAAATATAACTAATATTATTTATTTTGCACTATTTATACGTCCAATCATTTTTTTTTCTCCTATCTCTCCGATATATATATATATATTTTTTTGTCCTAAATGAAGCAACCCAACACAGGAAAAATAATCTCAAGCTAAGACTCATCTAGTTTTGCCAGTAGAGCATCTTAAACGTAGTAATCATTGCAATCCTTGTGACCTATCCTCGCTAATTAATCCGTCATCATGTTTCATTATCTCGAGATTTATTTGATCCAAGTTTCTCAAGAACTTTGAAGTAAACTACGTCAATCAAATATTACATTTCTCATTAGGTGCTTTTCAATATCCTTCGTTGTTATTCATTTCACGATCTCCGAATCAATCTCCATATTAATCTTCAAAAAGCGTCTCGCCCAAGTTAGTGTTAATCCTTTAGGTAAGCCTAATAACTCTGCTACATTATTGAAACTATACCAAGATCCATAGCATATCCTAAGAATCATCTTCAGTTTTCATATCGAATGACGCCACTGGCCAAGCATTATTGGTGTCGAGTTGCCTGCGTTTTTTATTCTCACTGATTAGTACTAAGATCTCAGATAACTCTTTTATGTGGCGAGAGTGACTCTTTTAAAATTCATAATATTTTGATAGCTCCATCAATTTCATGCTTTCCAAAGATTCCAGAGCATCAAGATCAAGACAACCCACCCAGGATATTCTAGGAACATATTACTCAAATTTTGCTATTAAATCTCTCTTTGAGCTTGTCTGACACTCGTAAGCCACGAAGATTTCGTCAAGCCTGTGAATCAACAATTTCGTCCCACACCTGGAGTGCGAAAGGAAAACTTCTCAACACCTGGTCCACATATTCATATCTTGTACAGTAGTGCATACATACATCATTTTCCCCAAATTTTCTATCATACTTCAATATATTCATGAGAAAGCCATCATATTGGCAAAGCTACAAGAAAATCACGAAATTTTGGGGGCAAGGTAATTTCCAAGTTCATTTTTAATTTTTTTCGCATGTCTCATTTGACACCATAAATAGAGTATAGTCATTTTATAGGAGAATTTATTTTTAGTTGACCCAATCCAGACTCTCTTATCTCCGTTATCATGTATCATGATTAGGACACTAAGTGTCTCTCACCACCTCCTTGGGCAATACTGTTTTCAGCTTATCCGGGTTTCAGTTTTTATCTATGCCAATGAGATTACATACAATAAGATCTTTATCCTTCCCATAAATGTTATCTCCAAAGATGTCCGTTAGTTTGCCTTGTGATAATCATCTATCATTCCATAAAGATGGTCATTCACTATTCCAGATCCTCTATTTACAAAATAGTTCCACCATCCAAGTGCTTCTAACTATCCCCTTTCATGCTCAGGAAGCCATAAGTTGGGGCTTATGCTCAAGAATGTCATCCCCTTCTAAATATTTTTTCCTATGTATCTAGTTTCACACCGTCATCTCCTTGTTGAGCATTCCCCACCCCATTTAGCGAGTACCGAGATATTTTTTACCTTCTCTAAGAACCAATTTGCCTTCTCGCTTCTTTCTAACCACCTTGTTCCCCTCTACAAGATGGGTCCGTTTCCTTATTATATGAGTCGCCTAAAAAACATGATTCATGTTAAATCTTTTTTACGTGTGATTGGAGAACCAATTTGTGTTCATATCGTAGATGGAGATTGAGCTCGTGATGCACAGAATAAGTGTTATTCATCCGGCAAGGTTTTTCGTTTTGGCTTTCTATCCCAGAGGCATTTTTTCGACTTTCTTAATCACAATCGAGAAATATTCATTATAGTTTTGGCCAAAGTTCTTCCGCACCCTGAAATAATTCTATAAGCTATCTGTACTTTACATGTCCAAAAGTCTAGTAACCTGTTGCTTTAAATCATTTGACAAATAAGGTGTAAACAACACATGTGACTTGCTGAAGTTTGTGAAATGCCTCAACCACACTGTGAATGCACTTCATCCCATCCATGGTAGCTTTAGCTCCTAATATTATGTTGTTCATAGAAAGCAAGTGTGAGATATGAGTGCCTCTCTAACATCATAATTAGCTTCCAGTGCCCGGCTGAAATGACCTCCTCAATCATATACGTAAGTTGTTCCATGCAGAGTACAAAGAAATAAGGCGAGAGTGATTGCCTTATCTAATGCCACACATCCATACAGCCTCCGTCAGTTCACCATTCCATAAAACCTCTGGTTGTATCCCCTTGATTCTGCTCATACTGATATTGATGATTTTTATCGGGAATTTGAAGAAAGTTAGTGTACTCTTTAGAAAATTCCACCGGGCTTTGTTGTACGCCTTTTTTAAGATTCAATTTAAGCATCATACCCCATTTTTTGTCTTTGGAGTGATGTAGCTTCGTAATACTTCTTGAAGCATCAAGATATTGTAATGTGTGTCTCGGCCAGGAATGAAGCTATTCTAGTTTGGACTTACAATTTATTTAATATTCGGCTTAAACGAAGTATAATCATTTTGGTGATCATTTTGAGCAATACGTTAACTATTCTGATTTAGGCTCACAATTTATTTTATATACGACTTAAACAAAGTATAATCATCATGGTGATCATTTCGAGCAATATGTTACACAACGTAATGGGTTGAATCTCCTTTGTTTTCTGGAGAATTAATTTTCAAAATCAGAAAAATAAATGTTTGATAAGCCTTCTTGGGAATTGATTCTCTCTCCATACGATCATTGATGAATTTCACCACTACATCTCCTTATATATCCTCATAGGTTTGAAAAAAGTAAGCTTCAAAACTATCTGCTTCCAGCTTTGTACGGGTGCTTGCTCTTCACTACCCTCAAGATTTCCTCATTTGAGGTCGTTCTTGCCAAGTTATTTTTTCACTGCCACCTTAAGGTTCATTGGTGCAAGCTAATACCAAGACTCATCACCTCTTCGATAGTATCTCCACTGAATAGTACGTAGTAGTCTCAAGTGTGTTCTTTAGTTGATCATTATTTGTTACCCATTCATCGTCTGTTATGAGAGCATTTATTTGGTTCCTCTTTCTTTTCGTTATAGTTGAGAGATGAATGGAACGTTTATGTTTATCCCTGAAATGGAGCCAATTATTTCTTGACTCTTAAAACTAAATAATCTCTTCTTGTTGCAGTAGTTTGTTAAATTTTTTCATCAATTCTTTCGAATATTTACCTTTTTTGTCTCATAAATAATGCTCTAGAATTTTTTTGAATTTTTTTTGGTTGCTTTTTTCGTTTTTTTCGAGCACATTGAAGATTGTTCAATGACCATTGTTCTAGAGCAATGATCCCAAGTCAAAATATCCGTCAAGTTTTGATTCGGCCAATAAGTCATGTATTGCCGCTTTGGATGATATTGATCTAAATTGATAATTGCTAGATCAATCTCATTCAAATTAAATTCAAAAGTTCTCCATATTGTTTCTTTAACTAAAACTCAATCTAGCATCTTCAAATTGTTTAATTAATTTACAGGATTTTGTTTACCATTGTATGCGATATTAATTCTCACTTTGTCATATCCTTTATAAATATATTTGTAAAGATATTTCACAGTTCTCACTCTAAGAAAAATCCTGACGTTAATGTGAGAATTATAACTTAATAATATATATGAATTATAAAGTACTATACATTGGTTATAAAGTTGTGTATTGCGAACTTGGACCATCACTCCGATTCTTTTCCTTCCACGGATCGGATGTCCATCTTTACTTTGTATTGTGTTTTCGTAATATGAACATGAGTAATGATATTTACATCCTTCATCCATCATACAAAAATTATTAATTAAGTTATTTCATCCACATGATTCATGCACCATGTGTTTCATAATTGACTTATAAACTTGGGAATTCTTTTCTTAGTCAAAAAATTCGACACAGATAAATTGATCAAGTTGATCGTGTGTTGTAATTTTATATTTTGACCCCAAAATTATCAAAATATGAGCATGTGGAAACTATCTCTTTTGAAACTTGATTGCATGAATATGTGTAACCACCTTTCTAGAAATCTCCTTATTGAATAATTGATATTTTAAATCTTGTAACTTTTCCCAAAAAAACTCGTGATGTCTTTTAAATCATGAATAATAAATGATACAATTAATAACTGATAACTAAGTAAAACATAACAAAATTAATAACTACTTGCATTCTTTTTCATGTAAAAAAACTTCATTTGCAAACGAAAAATTTGATAACCAAGTGACATCATTATTGAATCAAATAAAAAAAAATATTATTTGGATTGTTCATTAATTTTGGCATGCATGACATTAAAATCAAGTAATTCTTTCTTTTAATTAATTATTCTTTATCTCTTTTTATTCTCTCTTTGTCGTTTGATCTTGGATTCTATTTTTTATTTATATTTTTCTAATAAACATTATTTAAGATCTATATTTTTTTTATTATTTATTTTATGGATTTAGCAAGAATAATTAAAAGAGTATGTTTTTATAAAAAAACTCAAGAAATGTTTAATTGAACATTATAAAAATAATTTATAGAATTAGATTATATCTTATTTTTTTATACACATATATTGAGTCTTTTTAAAATTCTTAATTTAAAGTAACTTTGGTCTGATAACCTGCAATTCAAAATTGCGGTATATTAATTCGTAAGAAATCAAAAATCTTATTCGCACTTTTTAATATATATATAGATTATGTTAATCATCCTATCTAAATAATATTTACGCATTTAATTTAGATTTTATTATATAAACTAAAAGAAGATTATATGGTTAATTAGATTTAGATAATTATAATTATATTAGTAGTAGTTAATCGAAAAATATTACATTAAGATTCGTTAGTTTATTAAAAAATATTTTATGTAAATCATTCAATCATATTATTTTGTTAATTAGATAAGTTTATAGAATTATAATATGATTGTAATTTATGAAAGCTTATGGACTTAGGTAATTAGAATTATGAACTTATATAATTAGAATTACATTAGGATTGATTTACTAAAAATTGTCTTATGTAACTCATTCAATTTAAATTATATTTTATTTTACATAATTACCAAAATTTATTAAAATTATAAAGTGAATCAATATGTTGGTTTTCAATTTGTTAGATATATCTTATTATAACATTTTAAATTATAGGCCTTAAAAAATGGACAACTTATATTATAAAGTTTGAAAACAATTAATAAATATATTAATATTAAAACAATACTTGTTGAACTATATATCTTTTTTATTTAATTATATTGTTTTATCAATTTCATAGTCTACTTAATGTTAGAATAATTCTCTTTTACCAAGAGTTCTATTTCAAGTTAATAAGTACTCTTTTAATGTATTTAATTTAATAATTTATAGCATGTATTTATATAATTACCCCTAACTAATAATTATTGACATAACTAATATGAGGGTATTTTAGGCGATCAACATTTTGTAAGAAACTTTCGTGCTTTTATAAGATATATATATATATATATATATATATATATAGATATGCAAAACTTCATGCATACAGTCACCCACCAAAATTCACAAAGGAACATATATATGCACACGTATGCAATACACACATGCATGCACACATCATATTAAATCTAATAATCCCAACCACAAAATCAGATATGACATTAGCTAAGAGAAATCACATTTTCAACAGGTGCATAGATTAATTCATAGGCATATTAGTTAATCAATTATTTCATAACCCAATTCAATTAATTAGCCAACCCACTTAAACAAATTAGTTCGAAACACACACAACCCAGCTCAAACAACTTACAGTTTAATAAAAGGGCAAATTACACCCAGGTATCCTGAGGTTTGGAGTAATTACAATTTACACTCTGCACTTTGAGAAATTATAGATTAGTCCGGGAAAATTGTAAAATCGGTATACCAACTCCAACGATTTAGTGTTTTCGGTACTTTAAATTTTTCGGTGATAAAAAAAAAAAAAACCCACAACTATTAAAAAAATGCAAAAAAAGCCAATTTTGCCCAGGATAGCCCAAACCCGCCGGATATCCGCCATGCTGTAAATAAACCCGCCGGATATCCGCCGGATAGCCCAAACCCGCCGGATATCCGCCATGCTGTAAAACTCGCCTGAGTCCATGTCCAAATGTAACGCCCCAGTTTTTCAGAGGTTTGAGCATGACGTATTCGTTTACCAATGTGCGCAATTTAATTAACGATATATGCTTCATTATTGATTTTATTAATTGATCGTGAATTCTTGAGACGTTTGAGCATGTGTGTTTATGTTTGATGCCGTTGCTATTTGGTTTGATTTCTGTTTTTCGTGAAAACTTGGCATGAGTGAACTATGTGACATATGATTATGTTTATATGCTCGTCGCATGATTTTATTCTCGTATGTGTGTGTTTTGGATTCGTTCGTGTGATCGGAACCGAAAAGGGGGCTAAAGAGCATTTAGCGCACCTTGTGTTCCGGGCGGCATATCTTGAGCTCGGGAACTCGGAATCGAGTTCCGTCACCTCCATTGGATCCGGATCGATGAATCGGAGCCAATGGGATAAGCCTCACATTTTTCTAAGATCATTTGGGTTGCCAAATTTTAACCGAAACAAGCCCCTTGCGCCAAAAATGACAAATAATAGCTATTTCACGTTCACGGACCTAACCTAACGAACCTAAACCCTAACCCTTGACCTATAACCACTTGCACACTCTCTCCCTCCCCCATATCTGGCCCCCAACCGAACCAACCCCTCCCATTTATCCCCAAACTCAGCCAAAAGGAGAGAGAAAGAAGAAATAGGGAGAAAGAAGGAGGAAGAAGATGACACTATTCAACCTTGGGGTATTGAGCTCCTACCCCCACCATTTCTACTCCAAATTGAAAGGTAAGCCCATATTTGTGATGTACATCTTCTTGTAGTCATTTTAAGTTAAGGTTTGCATGATTTCTCCAAGCTTTGGGTTAGACATGGCATGTATGATGAATAGTGAGGGTTTGGGGGAAATTGATGAATTCTAGCATGTCTCCTTGTGGATTCTTTTGTTATGATGCATTTATATTGCTCCTAAGATGTTATTTGTGATATGTATGAACTTTCTTTAGTTTCTAGGTTAGAATTCATGGCCTTACCATTTATGGAATTTGAAGAGATAGCATGAGTTTGTTCCAATTTCATTCCTTGCTTGAATTGTTGCATCTTTGGATGTTTTAATGGATTGAAATGCATGAATACTTGCTATCCTAACTTACCTATGTGTGTTAATTTGATGTTTATATGGTTTAGCATGAGTTTTGCCCTGTTTGTTGTGTGTTTTTCGCCACTGACCTAAATCCGCGAGGGTGGATTTTTCCCTTTGGAAAAATCCGCGGGGGTGGATTTGAGGCAGTGGGACTGGACCAGATCCATGGGGGTGGATTTTTCCCTTTGGAAAAATCCATGGGGGTGGATTTTGTCCAGCCTGTTTTTATTACTCCGATTCCTTTTTTCTTCGTTTGTTTGATCTTCCTCCACCTCTTTTATGACTTCTATGCTATGCTAACATGTATTATCTTGTGTGTTATGAACTTTTATTATTTTTCGTGGAATATTTTATGAGTTATGATTCAAATATCTTCATTGCTTTTAATATGTGCATGCATGGATGATTGCTTCCAATGTGAACCCTAATCGCTTATATATCTCCTCTTTTATGACTTGTATGATGTGTATACATGTTATATTACGTGTTATGCTCGTTAATTGAATTTCTTGGATTAATTTGGTATGGATTATGAAAGTTATGAACGAATGTACTTGAATGAATTACGTGACAATGCGATTCTTCTTATAACTAACGCATCCCTTATGTGTTCAATGGATTCCTTTCACCTCTAAATGATTCATGTGCATTGTAAACATGTTGATATTTATCTTATGATTATTGTATGGAATTGTTGGATCATTTTGATTTGAATTATGAAAGATACGATATGATTGAACGTGAAACCTTCATGTATTGAATGTACATGGGTTGAGTGCTTGATTATATGTCTCCATGACATTGTATTACTTCTTATGCATCTCATACCACGCTAATGCATTGCCGTGCATCTTATATGGTTCATTTGGAGTCTGACAAAGTACACTACATTGTCTTTTGTTCAGTTTCTCCAGGGTGGAGACTTGCCGGGTTCATAAAACACCATGAGTCTTCCTTCTTTTGGTATTGTCGGTAAGGTGTAACATGTGGGTTTCTCTTCTATTAGTTAACTGACCCTATATACTCCCAATGTGTAAAGATTTTGGCCAAAACTATTATACGTATATAGAGTCACTTTTCAAGAGTAAATATTTGCAACGTAAAGCCCTTATTTTATGAACCCTACCAAATGTTTTGGCGAGAATGAAAGAATGAATGTTATGCACAGAATGGGGCCCAGGGACTTGGTGTGAGTGGTGACCCGAGGAGGCATGGGCTGACGGTGAACCCTCACACTAGTCCCACCAATGAACGGCGTAACCGGACCCCGTTAGGAGTTAGCGGGGAATGGACGCTGAGTGCCATCTGGGGAGTCATGAAACCCTTTTGGTCAATGAATGGATGGTTCGGGCCGATCACCCGGCCATCACCCGGAGGAAGAAGGTGTAAATGTTTATGATTGTGCACAAAAGAATGATATGTATGAATGAATGAATGAACGAATGTATGAATGATTAATTGATTACACAAGGTGTTGGTTGGAGATAATGCACGCCCACTCGCCGGGCCACAAATGACCTAATTAGTGGAATTTGATGGTTATAATCCCTTTTGATGATTTCTTTATCTCACCCACTTGGGAAATGCTTTGAAAACCTCATTTGGGGATTATAACTTGCATGTGAATGTTTAAATACTGTCTTATATTATATTATGCCCTGTTTTATACCCACCAGTCTCCTATAGACTGAACCCGGCTTTGTTTTCAGTTTTGCAGGTTTTGGTGTGCTAGGCGGGGTTCCGAGTCGGTCAAGTTCTATGTCTTAGTTTGAGTCACTTGCACGCATCTTTGTATTTGATTAAGGGATGAAAGAATGTATGTATGAATCACGGTTATGGTTATGATTATGAATTATGGTTACAGTTATGTTTGAATTTCGGGATTAGGTAATTATGCTAGTTGAACCCGTCATTGCTTCTTATGTTTATTATGAATGGTATGATTTGTTTTTGAAATTTCATGTATTTCAGTCTTGTTCTTTTGGTTTTAAGTTTAGCTCCCGCCTAGCATAGCGAGTGAGTGAGTCCCCGTTCGCTGTGAGCTTGGTTCATGTATGGATTTTCCATTTCATGTGTGGATCGGGCTCATAGTGCGGGGGATGTGGCGCCTATCGTCCCGGGTGCTACATCCTTAAGTGGTATCAGAGCCCGGTTGCAAAACCGGTGTTCTAGTGTCGTGATTGAGTCAGTTTAGGTCGTGCGGTATAAGAACAACTTGTCAACGTATGCTTTGCATTGGCTTTTATTGTTATTTGCTGCTAATTGTTGAGATTGTTCGTTATACATAACTTAATTTTAATCTCATTACTTTGGTATTGCATTTTGCATTTAGTGTGCTTTCATTGATTCAACTATGTGCCATAAGCATATCCTAACCGACATACATATATATTTGAGTTGAATTTTGATTATAGATTGTAATCATATCGATCAAGCTACAACCTATTTCAACTACAAGTTACTTCTACTAGATCGACGGAGGGATTGTGGGAGCAAAAAGGGAATTGAAGGCTAGGTGTTTAATTTTCACGACTTGCCAAATGGAATTTCATATCATGACTCGATATCATGAGAGGAAGGTAATAGGAAGCTTGGATCATGGGAAGGTTCATCAATTTCATCCTTTTTACAAACCTTGAAGATTATCAAAGTACAAGTATGGTGGAGACTCAAAATTTCTAATTTAAGGGAGTTGTGAGACAACAAGATGGATGTGGAACTTCTTACCACCCAATTATAAAGGCGTTCAATACGAGATCAAAATCTCCAAGGTCCACTGTTGAGACCTCCGAGTTCGAGATGGTTGAGCAATTGGAAGGTCAAATTGGGAAGCTTCAAAGGACCAAATGCAAGATGTGTTGGAGGCTTCGACTCAACTAAGATGAAAAGAGTGGAGAGCCGTTAATTGTAGGATTTTACAAAAAGGAGTCAAGTTAAGAAGCTTGGGAGATACGGTTGCAATTGAGGATTAACAAATGGATGCAAAGCAAAGATAGCCAGGAGTCTCGAAGAATTCAAATCGCATCAACTTCTTGGAATTTTGGAACACGGTGATATCAAGAAGCAAGCAAGGATGGGAAGCATCATCAATGATTGAATATGCACGTGGATTGGAATCAAGGGACGAGATATCGTACTAAAATCCATCATGATGGTGACAGGTTCAATGCATTCATAGCACGTGCATCATACGTTGTAATTTACTTATTTAAATTCCTACCTATGTGTTTTAATATTGTAGTCAATGATTGGATGTTGCATCTCCTTGGTTGAAATATGTGCTGCACGCATTGAACATTCTAACCCAACATGCACTGTTTGAATGTTTACTTGTTAGGATACTCTCTCAATGTAATGCCTCAACTATTAAGTCAACTGAATCCTTACCGAAGTTCTACCGAAGCGGGTCAAAAAGGAAATTTTTTGGGTGATAGGGAGATGTTGGAAATGAAAGTTAAATTTTAGAGATTAAGGGTTGGAATGGATTTGGAATTATTTGAATCAAATGAGAAAAGAGAGGAGAGTTCCGGATTGCAATAAGATCCGGAAAGATAGAAGTTGGGGATAAAAGAGAGTGGATGTTATTCCAATTTAAACGTCTTGATTTCATGTGGGTAACTCACCGAACCATTTCTTAGCTAGAGTTACTCAGTTGAATGAGATTAGGATTTTCGGCGAAAAGGATATGGATAGAGTTCGAAATAGGGGGTTTTCTATAGAATCGGTATCATACTCTGAAGATGGTGGAATTACGGAGGAGCTTCTGTGGGACCATTATGTCAACTCAAAAGAAAAGGAACCGAATCAGATTGGCACAATTCGTGATGGCGCCCCTAGAGGATAATTTCGATCGAGTGTTGAAGGAGCTCGGATGACACCCAACAAATTAAGATCCAACTATGTACTGGTTGATTTTCCATGATGACTCAAAAGAAGTTAAGGAGAAAGGAATAGTAGGGAGCAATTATGGAAGGACTTGAATTGGACCCTAGGGATTTAAAGGAGCCTAAACCAAACGCATCTTTACAAATAGATTCTTGGGCCAGTCGTGTATATGGGATACAGATATCGAAAATGATGATATTATCAGGGAATTTCTAAGGGATTCTGAGAATAGCTTTGGTAAAAAGGAAAACTCGATCGAATCGTCATGCTTGAAGATGATGGTAACCACTCCTAAGTTAACTAAGTCCTCAACAAAAGAATTCTAGGGGTAAATAAAACGAAAAGAGATAAAATGTACGTATAAAGATTGAAGAGGAAGTAATTCGAGAGAATAGCAAAAGACATCACCAAGTATTGAAGGAATGTGGATAACACGACATACAAACTTCACCAAGTTGTCGGTCATTCTTCTATGAAGACTTCCAAGGATATTAAGTTGAGGAAATCGGGAAGTAGAGATGGTGAAATTGTGTGGACTAAGTGTAAAGGAGTAAATGGATCAAAACTGGATGTATCACTACCGTTCAAAGAGAAGGAAGAATTACCATGGCAAGAGATGAGGAATGATTCATAAGAAGGATTAGCACTTGCTACCATGTCAAAATTTTAAGTGATAGAAACTGTAAGGTTAATCGCGGAACGGATTATAACTGGATTACCGTGTTCCCTGACTTGAAGACGAGTGGTTAAGAAAGGTAGTGAATAACAAGAATTTATCCAATCACTATAATTGGTGATTGATTTAGTGAGGATTAATACAATTGGTTTTGGGAAGGGATACTATGATTTAATCAAGATGGGTTACCGGCTTTTCAAATGTTTTCCGAGGCAAGTTGAGGATGCTATTTCGGTGAGAGAATATATTCGAGAATTTGAGAAAAGTTCGAGTATGATTCGTGGATAAGGACTTGCTATGGAATGGGAATGGGGTAGTTCTTCCGATGTCAACACGCCGAGGATTTCAAAGCTTAATACTACGAGCAAAGGGAATTCCAAGAATTAATCAAGAGCCAAATCGGAACCTCCTACCGTATTATGAATTATCAACTTTCAACCTCATTGCTTCGGTGAACGGTATAGGAAACATTCATGGCATATGCATACATGCAATTACAATTCAAATAAATTTGATGACGTGTACCTTGTTTTCCTGTCGTGATAATTGCTTTGCATGATCAATGACTTATGTGCTTGCTTTATAAATATTGCTCTGTCTTTTGTGTCTTACATGATTTCAACTGTTGTAATTGATTCTGTTGCCTCTTGTTTGATGTTTGCTCTTTGATGTTTCTGTTTGGGTTGTGTGGCTCGGGAGTATTGGACACTTCCTTGCTTTGTTTTTTGAGAGACGGGGTTCTCTCCTTGTTGTTTCAGAGACGGGGCTCTCTCTTTGTTTTTTTGAGGGACGGGGTTCTCTCCTTGTTGTTTCAGAGACGGGGCTCTCTCTTTGTTATTTGAGGGACGGGGTTCTCTCCTTGTGGTCTCAGAGACGGGGCTCTCTCTTTGTTGTTTTCGAGAGACTGAGTTCTCTCTTTGTTTGAATAGGTTGTAGTGAATCCGAGGACGGATTCTTTTTAAGGGGGTGAGGTTGTAACGCCCCAGTTTTTCAGAGGTTTGAGCATGACGTATTCGTTTACCAATGTGCGCAATTTAATTAACGATATATGCTTCATTATTGATTTTATTAATTGATCGTGAATTCTTGAGACGTTTGAGCATGTGTGTTTATGTTTGATGCCGTTGCTATTTGGTTTGATTTCTGTTTTTCGTGAAAACTTGGCATGAGTGAACTATGTGACATATGATTATGTTTATATGCTCGTCGCATGATTTTATTCTCGTATGTGTGTGTTTTGGATTCGTTCGTGTGATCGGAACCGAAAAGGGGGCTAAAGAGCATTTAGCGCACCTTGTGTTCCGGGCGGCATATCTTGAGCTCGGGAACTCGGAATCAAGTTCCGTCACCTCCATTGGATCCGGATCGATGAATCGGAGCCAATGGGATAAGCCTCACATTTTTCTAAGATCATTTGGGTTGCCAAATTTTAACCGAAACAAGCCCCTTGCGCCAAAAATGACAAATAATAGCTATTTCACGTTCACGGACCTAACCTAACGAACCTAAACCCTAACCCTTGACCTATAACCACTTGCACACTCTCTCCCTCCCCCATATCTGGCCCCCAACCGAACCAACCCCTCCCATTTATCCCCAAACTCAGCCAAAAGGAGAGAGAAAGAAGAAATAGGGAGAAAGAAGGAGGAAGAAGATGACACTATTCAACCTTGGGGTATTGAGCTCCTACCCCCACCATTTCTACTCCAAATTGAAAGGTAAGCCCATATTTGTGATGTACATCTTCTTGTAGTCATTTTAAGTTAAGGTTTGCATGATTTCTCCAAGCTTTGGGTTAGACATGGCATGTATGATGAATAGTGAGGGTTTGGGGGAAATTGATGAATTCTAGCATGTCTCCTTGTGGATTCTTTTGTTATGATGCATTTATATTGCTCCTAAGATGTTATTTGTGATATGTATGAACTTTCTTTAGTTTCTAGGTTAGAATTCATGGCCTTACCATTTATGGAATTTGAAGAGATAGCATGAGTTTGTTCCAATTTCATTCCTTGCTTGAATTGTTGCATCTTTGGATGTTTTAATGGATTGAAATGCATGAATACTTGCTATCCTAACTTACCTATGTGTGTTAATTTGATGTTTATATGGTTTAGCATGAGTTTTGCCCTGTTTGTTGTGTGTTTTTCGCCACTGACCTAAATCCGCGAGGGTGGATTTTTCCCTTTGGAAAAATCCGCGGGGGTGGATTTGAGGCAGTGGGACTGGACCAGATCCATGGGGGTGGATTTTTCCCTTTGGAAAAATCCATGGGGGTGGATTTTGTCCAGCCTATTTTTATTACTCCGATTCCTTTTTTCTTCGTTTGTTTGATCTTCCTCCACCTCTTTTATGACTTCTATGCTATGCTAACATGTATTATCTTGTGTGTTATGAACTTTTATTATTTTTCGTGGAATATCTTATGAGTTATGATTCAAATATCTTCATTGCTTTTAATATGTGCATGCATGGATGATTGCTTCCAATGTGAACCCTAATCGCTTATATATCTCCTCTTTTATGACTTGTATGATGTGTATACATGTTATATTACGTGTTATGCTCGTTAATTGAATTTCTTGGATTAATTTGGTATGGATTATGAAAGTTATGAACGAATGTACTTGAATGAATTACGTGACAATGCGATTCTTCTTATAACTAACGCATCCCTTATGTGTTCAATGGATTCCTTTCACCTCTAAATGATTCACGTGCATTGTAAACATGTTGATATTTATCTTATGATTATTGTATGGAATTGTTGGATCATTTTGATTTGAATTATGAAAGATACGATATGATTGAACGTGAAACCTTCATGTATTGAATGTACATGGGTTGAGTGCTTGATTATATGTCTCCATGACATTGTATTACTTCTTATGCATCTCATACCACGCTAATGCATTGCCGTGCATCTTATATGGTTCATTTGGAGTCTGACAAAGTACACTACATTGTCTTTTGTTCAGTTTCTCCAGGGTGGAGACTTGCCGGGTTCATAAAACACCATGAGTCTTCCTTCTTTTGGTATTGTCGGTAAGGTGTAACATGTGGGTTTCTCTTCTATTAGTTAACTGACCCTATATACTCCCAATGTGTAAAGATTTTGGCCAAAACTATTATACGTATATAGAGTCACTTTTCAAGAGTAAATATTTGCAACGTAAAGCCCTTATTTTATGAACCCTACCAAATGTTTTGGCGAGAATGAAAGAATGAATGTTATGCACAGAATGGGGCCCAGGGACTTGGTGTGAGTGGTGACCCGAGGAGGCATGGGCTGACGGTGAACCCTCACACTAGTCCCACCAATGAACGGCGTAACCGGACCCCGTTAGGAGTTAGCGGGGAATGGACGCTGAGTGCCATCTGGGGAGTCATGAAACCCTTTTGGTCAATGAATGGATGGTTCGGGCCGATCACCCGGCCATCACCCGGAGGAAGAAGGTGTAAATGTTTATGATTGTGCACAAAAGAATGATATGTATGAATGAATGAATGAACGAATGTATGAATGATTAATTGATTACACAAGGTGTTGGTTGGAGATAATGCACGCCCACTCGCCGGGCCACAAATGACCTAATTAGTGGAATTTGATGGTTATAATCCCTTTTGATGATTTCTTTATCTCACCCACTTGGGAAATGCTTTGAAAACCTCATTTGGGGATTATAACTTGCATGTGAATGTTTAAATACTGTCTTATATTATATTATGCCCTGTTTTATACCCACCAGTCTCCTATAGACTGAACCCGGCTTTGTTTTCAGTTTTGCAGGTTTTGGTGTGCTAGGCGGGGTTCCGAGTCGGTCAAGTTCTATGTCTTAGTTTGAGTCACTTGCACGCATCTTTGTATTTGATTAAGGGATGAAAGAATGTATGTATGAATCACGGTTATGGTTATGATTATGAATTATGGTTACAATTATGTTTGAATTTCGGGATTAGGTAATTATGCTTGTTGAACCCGTCATTGCTTCTTATGTTTATTATGAATGGTATGATTTGTTTTTGAAATTTCATGTATTTCAGTCTTGTTCTTTTGGTTTTAAGTTTAGCTCCCGCCTAGCATAGCGAGTGAGTGAGTCCCCGTTCGCTGTGAGCTTGGTTCATGTATGGATTTTCCATTTCATGTGTGGATCGGGCTCATAGTGCGGGGGATGTGGCGCCTATCGTCCCGGGTGCTACACCAAAAATGCCCGTCCACCTCAGCAAAAACCCGCGATGGTGTAAATACACATTTGTAATTAAAAAAATCATAATAATTATATATATAAGTAATATAATATTTAATATATACATCATAACTCATTTTTTTATAATTATCATATAAATATAATTAGTTATATTATTAAAAAAATTATATAACATTATAAATAATATAAAATTTATTACATAAAATTATATAATATTATAATAAATATATTCTATATATATATATACATATATATATATATATAATAAATTTTATAAATAGTATTTGATATATACTTAACAAATTAGCAAATTTAAATGACATTATACAAATTTTTTTATGATTATAATAAAATATAATTATTTATATTATTAAAAAATTATATTTATATATATATGCTATAAATTTTATAAATAATATTTAATATGTACATGATGTACATAATGCATATTAAACATATTAACAAATTTGTATGGTATTATAATACTATAAATAAAAAATATATATAAAAAAAAAAAGAAAGGGGAGAACACATCTTCTCCAACTTGTCCACAAGGCCCGCGGTAACATTTTCACCCCCCAAATCTGCAACTCCACAACCACCGGAGCTCCACCACCGCCCTTTCTTCAAATCGGTCTCAATCACTGGTTCAAATCGGTCTCCTTGTCGCCCTGTTTAGACAGATTCCACTGCCGCTGCCTCCGTCGCCCCTTCCACCCTCGACGAGCAGATCCACCGCCCCTCCTTCGCTCCCCAGGGCCATTGCGACCACCATCACCTCTGTCTCCCCAAATCCACCGTCTCCCTTCTCTTTGCAGCTCCACCACCACCAGAAACCAATCCCGTCGCCCCCCTCCTCAAATCCGCCGCCACCACCACCACCATCCATCTCTCCTACCCCCTTCCCCTTTCACCAAGTTCACCGCCACCCTTCCCCCTGCGTCTTCACCACCACCACCAGGCACCAACCTCGTCAAACTCCCTCTCCTCCTCGCCTTCTCTATACACACACAAAAACTCTCAAATCCAGATCTGGGATCTAGATCTGACAATAAGAGAAGTGCGACTTAAAATTGGGAGGGGTTGTGCGGCGGCGGCGGCAAATTTGGGAATTGGAAGGGGAAACTGTTGTTCGGCCAGATTGTGAAGCTGGGGAATTGGGGATGAGCGGCCGCGTTTTCCTTCATAAGCATTGGAATGTGAAGTTGTGTCATGTGCACAGAGATAAGAATGGAGCGGCAGATTGTTTGGCCAGATTTGGTCATGGCATGGTTGGGATGAGTAAAATTTGGGAGGAGCCCCTGTGGAGCTGAGGAAGGTTTTGGATAACAGTTGAGCTTGCTGTGCTTCTTTGACAAATTTCTTAGGGGTTGCTGCAATTGACATGTAGCTTGGCAATTTTAAATTTTTTTAATTACTTATTTACAGCATGGTGGGTTTTTGCTGATGTGGACGGGTATTTTTGGACAGCATGGACTCAGGCGAGCCACGTGCGCATCCGGATCGGATATCCAGTGGGTTTTGGCTATCCTGGGCAAAATTGGTTTTTTTTTGTATTTTTTTAATAGTTGTGGGTTTTTTTTTTATCGGAAAATTTAAAATATTGAAAACGCTAAATCGTTAGAGTTGGTATACCGATTTTGTAATTTTCCCGATTAGTCCCTAATTCTAACAGACAGTTTGAGGTCCCTAAACTTCGTTAGGTTTCCGTCAAATTTTAGGTTTAGTCTTCCGAAAATACCCTCGGGGACTATATTGTTGAATGACTTTTGTTAAGGGATCGTTTTGTTAGAATACAAAAAGTTTAGGGACTACTTTGTAAAATCAATTAGGATTTGCAATAATTTAATAAATAATAATATTGCCAATAATTATAAATATTTTTAATAATAATTAAATACAATTTATTTAGTAATTATTTTACACAAAATTACTATCAATTTAATGAATATAATATTGCTAAATAATATATGAATATTTTCGTGATAGTCATTAAATGTTAAAGGTTATTTTAATATTTATATTTTATGTATATATATATTATGTATGTAATTTTCGGTCAGCCATTGAATGCACTTAAAAATTATATTAAATCATTAAATATTACATATATAATTTAAAATATAAAAAAAAATTATTATTATTATTATTATTATTTTTACTTTCTTTTTCAATTTTTTATTATCGCACTTGCACCAGCACAAACCGCATATTGTCACCACCACTTGCACCATCAGTACTACAACACACCACCACCAACATTAGTCTAATCGTATTCACCACCGACGAAACCACCAACACCAATCCAATCACATTTCACCATCGTCACCTACCACCATCAGCATCGCAACTGTCCACCAACACCGCCACCATCGAAATCTAGACACCACAAAACACACATACATGAAAATTAAATTCGATCTTTATATAACAAATTTGATTTAAAAAGACCACATCTAATTTGTACACATACGAGGGACCACAAAGGGAGTTCCGGAGAAGAGAAGGAAGGGAGAGCAGAGATCGCATCGTTCCATTGCCACCTTCTTCACCCCACCTACCCACCACCATCGCTCACAACAACCGCACCTCTATCGGCCAAATCTAAAACCCATATTCATACTATTTTGCAACACCACCTTCTTCTACTAATTTCTTGATTTTATTTTCCATTTTTAATTTAAATGTTACCTTTAATTTTTGTGATGTTTTATTTATTTAATTAATCAATTAATTTAATATCATCAATAATGTTACATCAATTTATTAATTTAAGTTTTTTAAAATTATTATAATATAATTTAAAGATACAATTTATAAATAATTATAATATTTCTAATTTAAATCTTCTATTTTCCTTTTTATCTTTCTAATTTAGTTAATAGAAGAGGGGAAGAGAAGATTGAATAAATCAAAAGGTATATTTTGATTTTATTATATGTACATATTTGGTTTTATTTTTATTTTTTAAAATATCTCTTTTATTTAATGTATTTTTAAATATTTAATGATTTAATGATTAATTGGAAAAATATTTATATAATAATTAACAATATTAGTATTTATTAAATTAATAATAATTTTGTTTAAAAAAATAACAAATAAATTGTATTTAATTATTATTAAAAATATTTATAAATATTAGCAATATTAGTATTTATTAAATTATTGCAGATCATATTTAATTTTATAAAATAATCCCTGAATTTTTCGTGCTCTAACAAAGCAACCCTTTAACAAAAGTCATTTAACAATACAGTCCCTGAAGGTATTTTCGAAAGATTAAACCTGAAATTTAATAGAAACCCTAACAGCACCCAGGGCCTTAACCAATCCGTTAGAGTTAAGGGCTAATTTATAATTTTCAAAAATTGTAATTAACCCAAACCCTGAGACTAGGTGTAATTTGCCCTTAATTAAATTAAATTGTAGAATTCTTGATTAAACAATCGAGTCTCAAAAAAACAATACAAAAATTTATTTATTAAGGCCACCCGGCGAGGGCGGCGGCACTGGGCGGTGTTGCTGCTGCTTGCCCCCTTTTCTTTCCCTTGTCCGAGTGTGTGAGTGTGGGTGGAGCGAGAGAGAGATGGGACGGCGGTGAAAGCCGGCAATCGGAGAAGACAACCGGAGATTCTCGTCGGTTAAAGATGGGACGGATGGTACGCGGGTGGGGGCTGCTACTCCGTTTCTTGTCCGAGGTCAGAGAGGGGAAAGGAAGAAAATACCGATGGAGAGAGAAGAAATGGGATGGCCGGCAGTGGGATTGATCACCGGCAAAAGGGGCGGCGTACGGTGAGCTTGGTGGTGTCGGACGTTGCTGCGCCGCTGCTCACTCGAAGAGAAAAGAGGGAAAAAAATGAAAGGGGAAATGAATGGCGTTGGATAGGGTTACGGGAAGAAATAGGCCAAGTATATTAAATTTGCAATTAGGCCCCCACAATTCATAAGGTTATGCAATCAAGTTCACAAATTCCAAATAAGATCAATTAAGCCCCAAATTAGAGATTTTAAAATTATAAAAGCAACCCCAAGGTTTAAATAACGTATTTAACACATATTTCAATTAAGTTCACATATTCACATAAGATTGCAATTAAGGACATTTAGACAACTAAAGCATGAAATAGAAATTTATTCACGTAATTAAATACATAATTAACAATTAAAGAATAAATAAACACATAACACTCGACCTAACCTCACTCATGACGTCATATTGTCTGATCCGAAAATACGGGACATCACAGAGAACAAGCAAATAGCCCACGAAAAATCTGAAACATAACACACCTAAGGCCAATAATATTATTCAAAAATACTGAAAGTTATAAATAATTGTAAATTTAATTAAAAATACAATTATTTAAAAAAAAATTAATAATAAAATATCAAATCAAATTACAATCCGGATAACAAAATTTTAAAAATTAAGAAAATTATAAATAAGTAATAGATAACATTCTTAAAAAGATAAAGTAAAAATAAATGCTATTAAAAAGTGAAATTAATATTCAAAAATAAAAATTATGCGAAAATATAATTTTTTTTTTAATTTTGGGGAAAACAAATTAGTTAATAGAAAAAAAAACTCCTCAATCATTAAGAAAATATAATAAAGTTTTTTCAAAAATAATTAAAATACAAAATATATAAAATAATTATTAATAAAAAAAATAAACATAACTATAGCAAGTATTGACACCGTATATTAAATGAAATTAAAATTCAAAAAAAAAAAATTGTTCATCAATAATAAAAAAAAAAATCCAAAAGAATTATATAAATCATAAAAATTAAATAAAATAAAGGTAATAAAAGAAATTTATGAGAATTAAAGAAAAATTATTACAATCTCATATGTATTTATGGATAAATAAAAAATTTACTGCGCACTCCACACAGAAAAAGTAGAAACTATGTAATATATGATGTCCATGTTTATATATATATATATATATAGAGTATATAGAGAGAGTGAGATTAAACGAAATAAGAAAGAACAAATAAGATAAAAAAAAAAAATCAAGTTTAAATATATTAAGTAGAAAAACATTTCATTGTCAACAACTACAACATAAGTTATAAAACAATTAAAAAGTAAAAAGTTGACTTCAAAATAAATAAATAAATATTGATATGGCATAATATTATTGGGCCACGTGGCATGCTCGACGTGGAGCCACGTCGACCCCGCGTCTGTCTTGACCGACCCGAGTTTGCATCCCATGGGTCATCCCGACCTCAATCTCCAAGTCCGACCCCACCTCTCATGCGCCCGGATCGCAAGGCTATAGGGGGTCGGATCGATGCTGGTCTGCTCTCACATGAGCCTGTTGGGAATAATGCCCTGAAAATTCAATTTGTTGAATTAATTAAACTGAATTTACAGCGACTTGTGAGTATTTGACATATTAATAATTAATGACGTGTGGTGGTATTCTTTTATGAAATGTGTCTCATAGGAAAAGACTTTGAATACCGAAATAACGTGTCATTAAAGTTCTAGTCGGCAAGATAAGAATATGTTCTTATCATGACTATAACGTGGTTATATAAGATGATTAGTCTTTCGTCATAGGGAATGATGATTCCGGTTTTAACACGTTGATGATTTTCAACAGGATTGGAAACATCGAACTGGACCGCTGAGATTATTCATTTTATACTGCTATCTGAAATGAATAAAATCTCAGGAAGCATTGTACTCTTAATCCTGATAATATTTTGGCTTTAGGCAAGAAGTGTTAGTCACTGTAATATACTCGAAGTGAGGTCTCGGCAACGGTGGCCAAAATACTTTGTATGTTCAGTGACAACATGAAATGAGCTAAAGAGTCATATTGATCGAGGAATCTGTGGCCTTGCTGGAAGGTAAAAGATATCCCTGAAATAAATTTGCAAATGTTCGAATTAAGACTTTGGCGAAAGCACTTCGCGTGATACATCACCGAAGTTGTATGTTTAATGTGTTTCACATACAGAGAATTTGAACTTAAGGCGAATCAATAAATTTCAAATTAGAGATGAAAAATAAATGATAGTGATGGTGTAGAAACTTGTGGAGGACTTGAACACCAAACACTTTAGAATTTGTGGATAGGAAGGAAGACCATCACAGGCACGATAGCCTCAGGAACTGGGTTTCCAATGAGCGTAGGTTCTTCCAGCTAGGATAACACCAAGAAATTGTGCAGTGAGAATGCAGAAAAGGGTGAGATACAGGAAGCTTTGGAGAAGTTGCAGAGGAAAATGATGCCAAGTTCAGTACGTGGTATTTTTGGTGAGGAAGATGACTTGGGGGAGAATGCATGGGTTCTCCTATATTTATATGTTAGGGATGGGGGTAAATGGGTAAATTGACCATGTGGTCCCAAACCTGTGTTGCCCTAACACGCGTCAGCCTTTGGTGGGGTGAGAATGACATTCTAGAAAAGGAGAAGGCGTGTCAGGTGCACTGTGCACTGTACCTTTGTGTCAGAGGTTGTTGACGAGGGTAGAGTGGGATGAGGGACTAATGTCTTCTTCTGAAGGCGAGAATCCATCGTATGAGGGGTAGACTCATTCACGAGCGTTGATGATGCTCGGAGAATCCACGGATGGGCTCCCCACGAGAGATGACCTTTGAGCGACAAGATCCCGAGCGTCGACATGGGACCCCCATATAGGTGCTTCCCTGTGAAGGGTGACCCTGAGGGCCGAGATGCCAGCGCCAGACTCGTCGGATCTGAACTTTTACCGAAATAATCGTCCGAGGCTTGACGGTCCATTCTAGCTTGCCAATGAGTGGGCTGGGAAGGCCCACGAGCCCTTCGAGGCGAGCGTCTGGGTTTAGTCAGCGTCATGCTGACACGTGGACGGCTCTGATTCGAGAGTGATTTTAGGCCTCATCATTTTGCCCCCCAAATTCTGTAGTATCGCTTCGAGCGTACTGTAGAATTTATAAAGGAGGAGCTCTGAATTTCGAATATCCGAGGGCCAAGCCATTACCAACGATGAGACTGCTGGCCTTCTGTAACGTACACAAACTGACACCGCATTAAATGCTGTCAAATCCGCATTTAATGCTGAGTGGGAACGTGGGCGCGTGTACCCCGGGAGACGTGAGGCGGTTACCAAAAGTGGGGGGTTTTCTAGGCGGGAAATGATTGCGTTTTTGAATTCTCAACCCTAATCCATGTACTATCTTCCCTATAAATAGGGGTTTGCAGGGCCTTGGTACCTCTTTCACGCATTCAGACTCTTTCAAGCACATACATAGCAAGAAATTTTTGCCAGTTCTACAAGCTCCGGCGAATTCCTTCTCTTCAAATCTTAGGTAAAAATTCCTTACCCTTCTCCTTATTTTCCCCGTGCTAATATTAGTTTTAGGTTGTGTGAGTGAAAACCTTGAGGGCAAAGCCACTGTCCCCCATTGAATCTGTTTCAGAAGTCTCATCCTCCTTTGAGCTTTCTGTTAGAAATCCCGTCCCCAAAAATTGAAAATTGAACATGGCCGGAAACCAAGCTGATGATTATGTGCGGGAGATTGAGGAGATATCGGTGGGGAGCTCCTCCCCTCATGGCGATGTCCCCATAGCTGTTCCTCTAATTAGGGCGAACCCAGGTGAAGGTATTCCCATGGCGATATCGGTGGCCCAGGCTCCGGTTGACGCCGGGGAGGAAGAGGTGAACGCTGCCGTTCAAGGGAGGAACGAGCGTGTTCCCGGTGGGACGGACGATCTCTTTGAGGAGATGCACAATGTGATGGAGATGCAGAGACAAGGGGAGAGAGTATTCCCAGTTCTGAACAGCGCTGTGAGACCCCAAGATCACAGGATCACAGTGGCTATGACGGCTCCCGAGGGTGAAGCGGGGACATCCGGGCGTCCATTTGAGGCTGAACCTTCCAGAAGGCGTCAGAGGAGAGGCAAGGAGCCTGCCACGCGAGTAAGGCAAGACAACCGCCATCAGACTGACAGATCTCCGGACGAAATTGAGATTATTCTGACCCTCGGTGATTTGGAGGAGTTGAGGGCGAAAGCGTATTGGGATGAAGTCGTGTTTCCCATGAGACTTCCTGAGGAAGGGGAGAGGGCCAATCGACCACCGCCTGGGATGATGACGGTCTATTGGGACGCAGTTCTTGCTGGGGGTCTAAGGTTTCCAATCGCTCATGACGCCGTTATCATTTACCATCATCTAGGGCTTTGCCCTTCACAAATTCTACCCAATGGCATAGCCCTAATCAACACGTTCATAATAATAATGAGGGCCTTAGGCAAATCGCCCTCGATAATCAACTTTGACAGCTTGATACAAGTAGCCCGCTCGCCACGCTTGTCGCCTACAGATGGATTTTACTACGCCTAGGCCAAATCAGGATTTAAGATGATAGATTCTCCATCTTCCTCCTATGGCGAGCACTGGAAGGAAAAATACTTTTTCGTGGGGGCTCCCGGGGGGATTTTCGGAGTTCACCGGCAATGGATGATTCACGGCGAGGGTCCTTTGATTAGGGAAAGGATGAGGAACAAGGATTTTGAGGAGTGGGCGATGGGGTTAGCCCTCGAGATGAGGGCTGAAAAGAAGTGGATTAAGGCGGAGACATTGGTGAAGAACGAGGGGGTGTTGTTCCGCTACGGATTATCTTGCCCCCCTGACATGATACTCAACCCTCCAACTGACATCATGGCCCTCGACGGTTAGATTCTAGGAACTAACATCTCTAACCTTTAGAATAGCTCTCTGACTTACAGTTATCAATGCTTTCTTGTTTATTAGATTCAAACAACCAATCTTCTGACGCTCGTTCCCCTTTACTTGCAGGCATCCAAATACTTTCTCAAGGCATGAATGCTGAAGCCCTTTCACGTATGTTGGGTGCCCAAGGGCCCGCAGTCGATCCTCAACAGCCGCAACAGCAGCAGAACCGCCTTCCCAATGCTCCGAGGGGGAGGGTAAACCGACGAGGAGCTGGCCGAGGGCAAAACAACGCTCGAGGTGGAGCAGGGAATGTGGCTCCTCCCAGGGGCCCTATCGAGGATCTGACAGTGGAGGGTACCCACGAGGCCACTCCTCCGCCGGCGGCCCCCGTGGGCCCAATTTCACTGAGTTCAAGTGGGTCACGGAACCGCTCGGGGGAGCCTGTCCGTATTCACGAAATTCTCCGGGCCGACCGCCAGGGGAAAAGAAAAAGGATGCCGGACTCCCTCCCTATTTCAGGCAAGGGGAAAGAGGTGGTCGTGGGCCACCGTGGCGAGGGCAGCGACACTTCATCTTCCGAGGATGAAGAATTTTGGAAGATAGGCTGCAAGGGCGACTCCCATTATAAGCGCCAGCGTACTGAAGGCCCGGTGCTCCTAAAGAAGAGCGCCTACTCCGTCAACCTTGTCTCCGACATCGTTGGGAAACTATAATTTTCCGGCGATCATGACAAGCTGAACGAGCATGATGCCGCTCGCGTTGCTGATGATGCCTGCCATGTCCTTCTGACGGTAAGTCTGTACTCCTCTTTACCAAATTCTCCTTTCTTCCTTCCACGTTCGGATTATGACCCTCGTTTATGGCTTCCCAGGAGGGAATCCCGAGGCTGAAAAACTTGCAAGGGCGAGCGCAAGCATATTCTGAGCATAAAGCCAAGTACAAGAAGTTGCTGCGCATCTCAGACCCTGTTCAACTGCAGGAGGATTACAACCATGTCAGCGCTCAGCTGAACTCCGCCAACATTGAAAACGCTCAGCTGAAGGACAATCTGAAGAAAGCTGATGACGCCTTTCTGGTCCTAAATGAGCGTCACAGGAAGCTGAAGGATGAGCGGGATCAGTTGAGGGCACAGAATGTGGAGCTGGGTGAGCAACTGGCGGAGAGCACTCGCCGAAACGAGGCAGCCAACAAGGCCTTTGCTGACTTGCAAGGCAAAGTACAGGGCTTAGAAGCGAGGGTATCCTGGGAGGCGGTGAAGAAGTTCGTGCGCTCCAAAGCCTTTGTGTTCGCGGCCAACATCCAGTGCTTTGACAATGCTCGACGCTTCTTCCATAAAGCGATTGGGCAAATGGTGAGGTTGGGACTGGCCCCGGAAAGCGCCCGATCCGACGCTCGTCTGCGCATGGATCTCGATGAGAATTGCGAGCCAATGGTCCAGGAGGAGGATCCCACGGATAATCTGGCGGAGCCTGAGTATCAGGAGTTGGTGGAAACACTCCAAAGGGAGTTTATAGCTGCCAACAGGGTAGATCCCGAGCCTCTCCTGATAGAAGATGAGGGCACTGTCATGGACGTCGCGGATGCTGAGGAGCCTGGTGAGGCCCAAACCTCTGACGCTAATGTGTTGGCCCCGGTTCCCCTTGCAACTGCTCCTCCCGAGCCCAACGTTCCGGCCCAATGAAACTCTCTCTATGCTGATCCCTTTCCTTGTTAGTTTAAATTCCGTGTCACAATTTTGAACAATTTATGGTTGTACTTAATCTTCCAGTTATTCCCTTGACATTTTGAGTTTCTTTGCATACTTTAACACTCTTTCTCTACTGTTTTGATGTCTGAATGCTTTTTCCTTTACTCTTGGATGGTGAATGATGTTAATTTGTTGAGCTTTGCCACTTTTACATTGTCTCTCTCATTTGGACGTTTGCGATGAGCGTGTTTTTGCACGAGGGCGCTTCTTGCGAGGGTGCCCTGGCATTCATCACAATGCGCCATTAGTTCAAGAATTGCGAGGGTGTTTCTCATGGATGTCCCCGAGCCGTATTCGCAACTAGGCTCGAATTTGAACTTAGGAAATCTTTAGGGATTTGCCTAAGTATTGGCCCAATAATGCGCACCCTCGTTCCGGACGCCCCAATGAGTCATACGCACTTTAGAAATCAACAGTAGGATTTGCTGAGTGTATGAAAGAATAGAGCGTAACCATAGGGTTAGCGTTATTTCGAGGAACCCATGAAGAGACTGAGTTAAAATCCATTATTTTATGAGTGTATTTTCACTCAATAGGTTGAGGGTCATTCGGGTTTTTGCGAGCGCGAGATGGAGTGGTTAGCACTCAGCTGGCTACAAATGGGCATTACGCTCCCCGTTGTCTGACACGCTCAATTTTAGGACTTTATATTACAAACTGTTCAAACTGTTATAGGTGGATGGTTATCAACACCTGGACAGTGTAGCTTTGGAATGACTGAAGTTTCGCTTAGGCTTTTCGACGTGGAGGATGCTCGACACGGAGTAGGCCCCTTGTCGCTCGAATCATTAGATCCAAATAACAAAGCAAGCAAATAATAAAAACAAAGAGTTACATACTTACTGTTATATAAATGCATTTTTGGAAATGATTACAACACGCTTTCCGTCAAAGGAAAGCCCTTCACGCCACAAACGGGCCATTACAAAGAAACTGATGTCTACACGTAGAACCTTCTGAGGTTACATGCATTCCATGGCCTAGGGAGTCGCTCGCCTTGCAAAGTTTCCAATAGGTAGGTGTTGTTCGCTCGTACCTGGATGACTTTGAAGGGGCCTTCCCAATTAGGGTCCAACTTACCTACGTGTTTGGAGACTTCAACTTTTTTGAGGACCAAGTCCCCTAGCTGGAAAGTCCTTTCCTTAACACGTTTATTGTACTGGCGAGCAACGGTTGCTTTGTATTTGTGAATACGTGACCAAGCAGCATTCCTCTTCTCATCCAGCAAATCTAACTCGAGCGCCCGATTGGCCTCGTTGGCGGCAGGCTCGAAATAGGCAACGCGTGCGGATTCTTGAGCAATTTCCGCAGGTATCATGGCCTCGGAGCCGTACACGAGGGAATAAGGGGTTTTCCCCGTTGCCGCTCGCGGAGTAGTACGGTACGCCCACAGAGCTCCCTGAAGTTCTTCAGCCCATTCTCCCTTCTTACTCTCGAGCATCGTTTTCAGATGCTGGAGTATGGTTCGGTTGGTCACTTCAGCTTAACCATTAGCTTGAGGATGACCCACGGAAGTGAATCGTTGTTCGATCCCTAATTCATAGCACCAATCCCGCGTGTCCGCAACGATAAACTGGGAACCGTTATCCGAGATGAGCACCCTCGGAATGCCGTATCTGCAGATGATATTTTTCCAAATGAAGTCCCTCACAACCTTGAACGTTATCTTAGCGACCGCTTCTGCCTCAGCCCACTTGGTGAAATAATCCACAACAAGTATTACGAACTTCTTTTGCCCGACCGCCATTGGGAGAGGTCCCACGATATCAATGCCCCATTGATCGAAAGGCCAGGAAACATCAATAGGAATCATTTGAGCTGCCGGCAACTGAGGAATGTTGGAATGGAACTGGCACTTGGGACATTTCTTGGAATATTTAGTGGCATCTTGCAATACCGAGGGCCAATAGAACCCACTCCTTAAGATTTTCTTTGCCAAGATTCGTCTGCCTGAGTGGTTCCCGCAGCTTCCACTGTGTACATGCTCTAAAACTTCTTTAGCCTGCGAGGGTCTCAAACATCTCAACGGTGGGCCCAGGAAGGATCGCTTGAATAATCGACCCTCGGAGTCCAATGAGAACCGAGGGGCCTTGCTCTTGATTTTCCGAGCCTCAACTTTGTCGCTCGGACAGGTTCCGTCCTGGAGGAATCTGACAATTTCATCAAGCCAACAAGGCTCGGAGGGGTCAATCATGTGCACTCCTTTCGAAGGTTCGCCTTTACTTATCAGTGGCTCCTCCGTTCTCAGAAATGTAACAACGCGTTCGCTGTGGCCGTCCATGGCGGATGCAAATTTCGAAAGAGCGTCAGCATGCTCGTTTTCGGCCCTTGGAACTTGCAAAAGATGGAATTCCTTGAACTTGGCTATCTCCTCCTTGGCGCTCGATAGGTACTGTGCCATGGTGGCTTCTCGAGCCTCATAACTACCATCAATTTGACTTGCGATCAACTGCGAATCAACGTATGCTGTGACACGAGTGGCCCCATTTTGGAGCGCAATCCTGAGCCCTTGGATGAGGGCCTCATACTCGGCTTCGTTGTTGGTGACTTGAAACGCCAGCTTGATTGCGTAGTCAACTTCTGCCCCGAGGGGATCCCTGAGGGTCACCCCGGCTCCTCCCCCCTGAGAGGTCGAGGAGCCATCCGTATGCAAAAGCCATAAACCCTCATCCGCCGATGGCACAGTCTCCAGATTAAAACGTTCAACCAACAAATCGGCCACTGCCTGAGCCTGTATGGCTGTACGGGGCTCGAAGGAGATATCAAACTGACTAAGCTCAATCGCCCATTTAATTAACCTTCCCGAAACATCCGGCTTAGATAGCACTTGTTTGAGTGGTTGATCTGTGAGCACTGTGATGGAGTGAGCCTGAAAATATGGCCTCAGCCTTCGGGATGCGTTAACGAGCGCAAAGGCAAATTTCTCAATTTCCATGTACCTTTTCTCGGCTCCCTGTAGAGTCTTGCTCAGGTAATACACCGGCATATGCTTACGCTCGCGGATTGCTACGGGGACTGCACTCGTGGCTTCCAAAGAAACTGATAGATAGATAAACAAATTCTCCCCCGGGATTGGCTTGGTCAACAAAGGCGCGCTCGACAGGTATTGTTTCATGTTCTGTAGGGCCTTTTCGCAATCCTCGTTCCAGGTAAAGTTGCGAGCGTTGCGCAAAATTTTAAAGAAGGGTAGATTCCGGTCCGCTGAACGGGAGATGAACCTATTTAGTGAAATGATCTTTCCCACGAGCACCTGGACCTCTCTCAGATTGCGAGGGGAGGGTATATCCAGGATTGCTCTAATCTTCTCGGGGTTTGCCTCTATGCCACGTTGACTGACCATGTATCCCAGGAATTTACCGCCTCGAACGCCAAAGGTGCATTTTGATGGGTTCAACTTCATTCCGTAGCGACGAAGGATGTCGAAAGTCTGCTTGAGATCCTCCAGATGGGAGCGTTGGTGCTCACTCTTGACTATCATGTCGTCTACATATACCTCCATAGATTTTCCAATTTCACGCTCGAACATTCTATTGACGAGGCGCTGATAAGTCGCTCCCGCGTTTTTGAGTCCGAAGGGCATAACCTTAAAGCAATAAACCCCCATATGAACCACGAATGCGGTTTTAGGACGATCCTCAAGAGCCATAAATATTTGATAATATCCCTGGAAAGCGTCCATCATGCTCATAAGTTCGCACCCAGCGGTCGAATCCACCAACTGATCAATTCTAGGTAATGGGTATGGATCCTTGGGACATGCCTTGTTGAGGTCTGTGAAGTCATTACACATGCGCCACTTGTTGGCGCTTTTCGGAACGAGCACCACATTACAGAGCCACTCGGGATATTGGATTTCTTCTATATACCGAGCGTCCAGCAACTTATTGACTTCTTCTTCTATGACTTGCTTCCGGAACCCATGAGCATCTCTCTTCTTTTGCTTTACCGGTTTGAAGGCCGGATCCACGTTCAGCCGGTGGACAATAACGCTCGGGTCAATGCCGGTGAGGTCAGAAGCCCTCCAGGCAAAGACATCAATGTTATCTCGCAAGAAATCAATCATCATAATCTGGGAAGGGCCGTCGAGGCTGGAACCTATCTGCGTGATCTTGTAGGGATTCCCGGGTTCCAATTCGATGGTCAGGAAGTTTTCTGTGGGCTCCACTCTTATTTCAGGCCTCGGCAATTCGAGCGTCCTTTTCTTTCCTGTGACCCTTTCGTTGGTATCTCCCGAGGGTACCTGACCCTCGTCTTCCTCGGAAGACACCCCAACCTCGCCGGGGGGTGAGTTGCCAGCACCCTCGGATTTATCCGTGGCCTTCTTCTTATTCTTCTTCTTATAGAGTTTGGCCCTCTTGCGCTCGGGGCCATCTTCATCCAGCTTGGGGAAGTCAACAGACTTTTTGGTGGAGCCCGCCTGGGTGGGTTGTTTTGGCTTGTGGCTTCGGAGGGAAAGTACGTAACATTCCCAAGCTTCTTTTACATTGCACAGTACCTCACCGGTTCCCTCGGGAGTGGGAAATTTGACCTTTTGATGATAGGTGGAAATTATCGCTTTGAAGTCGACGAGGGCTGGTCGCCCAATGATGATGTTGTATGGTAGGTCCACTTCGACCACCACGTAAAGAACATTCAAAGTCTTTCGCTGTGGGGCGCGACCGAAAGAGGTGGCCAAGCGAATCTGTCCGCGAGGGACGATCTCGGAACCTCCAAACCCTACGAGGGCAGTCCTGAGAGGTTCGAGGGGGATATTTGTTATGTTCATTTTTTGAAACGTGGAATAAGGCAAAACATTCACGGAGCTTCCACTATCAATTAGGACCCTCTTTACAACATGGTTGTGAACATCTAAGCTAACCACCATGGGGCAGTCAGAGGTTTCACCGACCCCATGGGGCGTTACAATGTGCTCTAAGTCCTTTTCTGTGAAACCTACGCTTTCATCCCCACCCGAGCGCGATGATTTATCAACAGAGAATACAGGCCTGGACCGAGAAGATTTCTGGTCATAACTCCGGATGTAACGGCGCCGGGAGGCGTTAGAGTCACCCCCCGAGGGTTCACCAGCAATCATGTGAATAACCGCGAAAGGCTGGTTCTCCATGTCAGATGACGGTCACTGGGCTCGGAGTGATGGTGTCGGGGACTTCGTGAGCGTGAACGACTCCTCCCCCTGGCGCGTGCTCGCTCTGCACAATGCTCATCGTAACGTTCCAACACTTTAACGAACTCTTTAAGATGCCCTCCTGCGATCAGCCTCTGAATTTCACTCTCAAGCTGCCGGCACTCGTTGGTATCGTGCCCTTTATGCTTGTGAAAAGCGTAATATTTTCCCGAGCGCTTCTGGGCCTCGGTTTCCCTTAGTTTCGAAGGCCTTTTGAACAGCTTTTTGTCCGCCATAGCATACACCTCAGCCATAGGGCGGTTGAGAGGGACTCGCTCGAATTTTCAAGGGGGAGAGGCGTTCCTCCGAGCAGCAATGGGGCTGCGGCGACGGCCCCGGCTTGAATCTCCCCTGTCCTCATTGGCTTTACTGGGACGGTGGGCGTTCGCCATCTTCTGATCCCTCGCAAGATATATATCTTCGAGGGTGAAATACGAGTCAGCGATGTCCCTTATCTCCATCAGCGAGCGGGGCTTTTTCTTGGCCACTTCTTCCACAAATTCTTTGCTGACGTAGTGCTTCATGTTTATAGCTCCGAAAAGAACATGCCTCAAGAAATCCATCGAGGGCTTCTCCACTAGCAAGATCTCCTTGTTAAACCTTCCCATGAAAGACCGAAGGGTCTCATTCGGACCCTGGACCAAGCTGAACAGGGCTGTTGCGGCTGGAGCCGGTGCTTTTAGGGAGTTGAAGTGGCTGATGAAGGCATCTGTTAAGTCATAATATCCCCGAATCGAGCGCGGGGGGAGTTTTTTGTACCAATCTTGGTCCATTCCAGTGAGGGAGGTGACGAACACCTTGGCCCAATAGTTGTTGGGGTGATCATATAAATGCATCAAATGTACAAAATGATCCAGATGCTCGGCTGGATCAGTGGTTCCATCGTACCTATTGACAGACGAGGGGATTTTGCCCTTCCCTGCGCGAGTCATCAGCACCTCCTCAATGAGGGGTGAATCGCCCGTCATGATTCGGTAATCTCTGTCCTCGGGATCTTCATAGCTGGCCTCTCTCCTTCGGCGGGAAATTGGGCTGCGTGGTCGGCGAGCGTCTCTGGCCCTGGATCTCTCATCCCCATCACGGGGGACTTGAGACCCTGCTCGAGAGAGCTGCTCCACCACATTCTGGAGCCCTCGGATTTGGTCTTGGACGGCAGCCAGCTGAGGGTCACCAACATTTCTGCGGTTTGCCCTCCCTGTGGCCCTTGACTGGACCTCTTCATTATCTCCGGCCGCCTCATTTCGAGGGGCCCTTTCTTCTCCTACGGCTGGTTGTTCTTGCTGGACCCTCGGTGGGGCTTCATTTCCTTGATTCGGTGGTGGGGGAGGTTGCTGTGCCCTTAGCGCATTTTGGGCCATCGTCAAAGGATGCGCCGGGAGCCCGCCAAGTGGCGGGGCCAGACGAGCGCCAGCCTGCGAGGGGAAATACGTGGCCATGAAATGCTCCCAGGCATTCTGAACGGCCTGGCTCTCACACTGCGCATACAGCGCCTGAAGTTGCTGGGTTGTAACTTGGGGCATCTCCACCCCTTGTATCTCTCTGGGTAACGACGTGGGGAGATTCAGAGTCCCCACCTGATAAGGCTGGATCGCCGGCATCATCCCGGGCATCATCCCAGGCTGCAGAAATGGGTACCCCGGAGGGGGCAGGGCCATGGGATACACCCCTGAGTAAGGGTAGGAAGTGTGGGCAGTGGGAGCCGCTGGTGGAGCAACGGCACTGGGCCCTCCGTCAGTGTTCACACCTGGTGGGAGAGTTGCCCTTACCGGCTCTGTGTTCTCGCCCCCGTTTTCGGCCGCTGGGGGGTTTGCTTCTCCGGCGGGGATGTTACCTTCTGCGTTCTCCTCGTTAACGGGGAGAAGAGCGCCTTTCTCTCCGACTATTCCAGATCTCGTTGCAGTTACCATGATTAAAGACTTGGGTGTTACTCTTCAACTAGCTTTCGAAGGAAGAAACTGGTAATACCAAAGATGGTGGTGATGGTTTCCCACAGACGGCGCCAAAAATGATGGTGTAGAAACTTGTGGAGGACTTGAACACCAAACACTTTAGAATTTGTGGATAGGAAGGAAGACCATCACAGGCACGATAGCCTCAGGAACTGGGTTTCCAATGAGCGTGGGTTCTTCCAGCTAGGATAACACCAAGAAATTGTGCAGTGAGAATGCAGAAAAGGGTGAGATACAGGAAGCTTTGGAGAAGTTGCAGAGGAAAATGATGCCCAATTCAGTACGTGGTATTTTTGGTGAGGAAGATGACTTGGGGGAGAATGCATGGGTTCTCCTATATTTATATGTTAGGGATGGGGGTAAATGGGTAAATTGACCATGTGGTCCCAAACCTGTGTTGCCCTAACACGCGTCAGCCTTTGGTGGGGTGAGAATGACATTCTAGAAAAGGAGACGGCGTGTCAGGTGCACTGTGCACTGTACCTTTGTGTCAGAGGTTGTTGACGAGGGTAGAGTGGGATGAGGGACTAATGTCTTCTTCTGAAGGCGAGAATCCATCGTATGAGGGGTAGACTCATTCACGAGCATTGATGACGCTCGGAGAATCCACGGATGGGCTCCCCACGAGAGATGACCTTTGAGCGACAAGATCCCGAGCGTCGACATGGGACCCCCATATAGGTGCTTCCCTGTGAAGGGTGACCCTGAGGGCCGAGATGCGAGCGCCAGACTCGTCGGATCTGAGCTTTTACCGAAATAATCATCCGAGGCTTGACGGTCCATTCTAGCTTGCCAATGAGTGGGCTGGGAAGGCCCACGAGCCCTTCGAGGCGAGCGTCTGGGTTTAGTCAGCGTCATGCTGACACGTGGACGGCTCTGATTCGAGAGTGATTTTAGGCCTCATCAGATAGTAGTTGCAATTTATTTTTCATGGATATCTATAAGGAGTGAAATGCGAAATTATTCTAGATCGAGAAATTCGTGAATAATTTAATGAATTTTAGAGTGCAACAATATTTATTTAGTGGAATTAAATATTATTAAACGGTAATTAATTATTATCATGGGATGATAATATATTAACCCGTTTGGAGATAAAATTAATTAGTCCTGCAGGTCCCCCTGCAAGCCCCAATTGAAAACCCGAAGAGAAAATATTAAAAGGAGAAAGAGAAATGAAATTTCAAAGTGTTTGAAAATAACCAAGGAATTTATTTTAAGAAAATAAATTGAAGTTCCAAAGAGTTGGAAATGCCCGAAATTTTATTTTGGAGAAAATAAAGATTTTATCAAAAAAAAAAAAAAATTGATGACGTGGCAAGTGATGTGTCATGCCACGTCAGCAGATGGAGGTGAGTTGGTGCTGACTGGGCACCAAGTGGTGCGCCACACGTACGGGCCAGATTGCGCCACGTAGCCGAAAATAAGCGGTCCAGATTTGATCTGGACTGGGCCGGAGAACCGGGTCCGGGTCAACGGGTCGGGTTACGGATAGGATCGGGTCAACTGGTCCGATTGGACCGACCCGGACACATGGCCGAGTCAGAATTGGCCACGTCAGCCAGAAACCCTAGCCGCGTGTATTACACACGCGCCACCTTTTCCGGTGATCGACCGGCGGTGTTGAACTCGTGGTGCTGAGATCTACGATGTGGTCAACTCGGTTTTCGTGTCCAAGTTGCACACTCAAGTGGGGTGTGAAATTACCATTTTACACTCGGTTTTTCCCCTATAAATAGGGGTCTTGGCCCTTCATTTTTTTTATACAAGTTTGGGAGAGGTTTTGGCTGAGTTCTCGGCTTTGAAACCATATCCCTTTTGTTCTAGTTAATTCCAATTTATTTTGGAATTCATTTTAATTAGGTGTTTATGTAAAACGCCTAATTTCGGGAGATTAAACCCTGAAAAGGGTTTTCTAGTTTAAAGTTTTATTTTCTCTAAGTATTTAGAGAAATACTTTCGGAGCCCACACTCCGAGGGTTTCTCTGGGGTTATTGTAGGGAAGCTCTATCGGTTTCACGAGGAGATCGGGTATCGGTTTCTCGGGTGGTGAATTCGCGAGCTGGAAAAATACCATTAGATAGCCATATTTGGAGTACGGTAATATTTTACAGTTATTTTATTTTAAGCATGATAAATTATATGCTCTTAAGTTTTAATTGCATGTTAGATATTTATCTGCTTAAGTGATTTAAAATTTATTATCAATTGCATGTATATACTTGATTAGATCCGGCTAGTCTTTCGCTACTGTATTAAAATGTTTTAGAAATATTTTAATACTTGTATTATAAACAAAATTTTAAAATGTGGTTCCGGACCGCTACTGTTCTGGGCCCACCAACCAACAACTGGTATCGGAGCCGTACTCTTGATATATACATGCATTGATGTCATGCATGCGATGCATAATTTTAAATCTGAAACTGTGCGTGTAAATTCTATCAAAGGAGGCTGGTTTTTAAGTGGGACCATTTGTGACCCCTTCAGTGTTTCCTGGTAATTTACGTGGAATGGTATTTTTTGGGAAACAATTTAATTGCTTTTTCTGAAAAATTACCGAATCAGTAAACATGATTTAAATTATGAGATAATTTATTTATAACATGTTTACTTTATGCCATTTATTTTAAGCATGATAATTATGTGATAATTATATGAAAGCATGTTTAATTGTTTTATGGCATGATCATGATAATATGAGATATTATGTTATTTACAATTATGTATATTTTATTTAATGTGATTAAATAATATTGTTTAATAGAGATTAGGCGCGATGCATAATTAGACTAATATTTTTCGGCCTAATTAATAAATAGTTGTTAAATTGCCTTAAAATATTATTGGGATTTTAAATATGATTTAGTAATCATAGTGGGAGCGTATTAATAAGATTAATCACTTCCGACAATAAGACGCCAAAAGTGATTATTAAATAATCAAAAGATAATCCACACCTTTTTTAAAATTCAAGTGGGAGCGAGATGAAAAGAGTTCGATTCTCACGGCCTCCATTACCGGTCTATATAGTATAGTGGATATATACTACTCCCTTCAGCGGGTATATATTCGCGGGATACAAGATCTTCTACGGATAGAATGAAATACGGGAAAATCAGCTCGATCACGCCTCCATGGAGTGTCTTGACCTACTTGTACGGATTTCTAGGTAATGGTACACACTTGACTAAGTAATGTATTAACCTCCCTTCGAAGCTATGTTACATTCATTTAGAGGCCAAGGGTTGACGTGATGGATTGACATTGTTTGGTAAGAGTTACCTAGATGACATGTTAATTAAGAATAGTTCTTGCTTTTCTAAGCGGTTTTCGACCTCGCCTCCGGGGAGTCAACTGCAGTTAGTTAAGTCACCATTGCGTAAATCAAAATGCTTACGTGGATTTCATTTATTAGTTAGACGTTAAAGAAAGTGGAATACATAATCATAACTTGTATTTATTTAGTTAATTCAGTTTTACAATTACGATCTCTCTTAGGCCACTCGGAATGACTTTAAGGAAATAGGCTACTAAGGGTTCAACTATGCTGACTAGGAAATGAATCTTGACATCGTGTTGAGACACGAAAGTTTACGTACTCACTGAACCTTATCCGAAAATTCCAGAAACTACAGCCAGTTAGGATTGGAAAAACGTTTATTCCAAACAGATCAAGTGTAATGATCTGGCTAGTCTTATGTTCTGACATCTGTCTTAAAAGTTCTTGAGCATCAGACGCATGAGATGTCCACTAATAAGAACATGTTTTGAAGATAGAATCGTACGAAGGTATGAGCCACGAAGAAGGTTGTTAGTTAAAGATGTTTGAAGGATCACTAATTCAGAATCATATTATGAATATGATAACTAATCTGAACGAGATTGAAAGCCTCTGTGCTTAAAGAAATAATCTTAACAGATAGGAGACGATCCTATACTCTCTGCCTAAGTCGTTTGAACCTTCAGGATTAATTTTAAATATTTTTTTTAACCTAACCTGAACCAATGAACGACCTCAATATGGCAGAAAGAGTGATATAGACTAAGGTAAAAGTTCTCTTAAATCAGATATCAATATCCACGACCTCAAAAGCCATTAAGTGGAAGAAAGAAAAAGGAAAAGTTCCCAATCTAAGGTTCAGAAATAGAAACCCAAATTCGACAATGGAAAAGTGTTTCTATTTCGGTGGTAACGGGTAATGGAAAGGAAATTATCCGAAATACTTAGTTTGTCCATTTGCTACGCCGTTTAGATAAGATATGAAGATATCTTACTCGTTGAAAGGATGTTTAGTTGGAAATTCACTAGACTCCTGGAATATGGATTCAAGCTCAACTAATCATATTTGCAATTCGTTGTGAAGAT
Source organism: Lantana camara (assembly GCA_037501455.1). Classification (NCBI taxonomy): domain Eukaryota; kingdom Viridiplantae; phylum Streptophyta; class Magnoliopsida; order Lamiales; family Verbenaceae; genus Lantana; species Lantana camara. The sequence continues at coordinate 20,994,307 of CM074862.1, forward strand.
CCAAACTAACCAGAAAGTTTGAAAAATGGCTAACATGCAACTACTGCTCAAGGATAATACAATTGTAATTGTATTAGCAGTAGGAACTGTAGTATTGTATTTTGGCAATAGGGTTTTAATATTATACGTGCCATATATATAGAAATTTGATTTCTGTGAGTTATTTGATAATTAATGGTTTAACAGTTTATTTTGAATAAAGGTTTACCATTAAACAAAAATAAAAGGTTTATTTGCTATGACACAATAAAAGATGGTCTTTTATACCTCAATTAGGGGTGAACAAAAAACCCGAACCGAACCGAACCGAACCGGACCGAAACCGAACCGAACCGAAGAGGTTCGGTTTCGGTTTCGGTTAGTATATTTTTAAATTTTCGGTTTCGGTTCGGTTTCGGTAAAAACCGAACGGTTTTCGGTTTTTACCGAAAAACCGAACCAAGCCACTTTTTTTTTAAAGGTTTTTTTATATTCATCATCTAATAATATAGTTGCTATTCTCAATTCTCATAAGTCATTCACGTTTTTACACATTTTAGACTAACAATTTTAGACCTCAAATTTCATCACAGAACTTCTCTCATCATTCATCACTGTTCGCCATTCTTAGATCTAGGGTTTCTTTCTTTCAAGTTTCACCCGCCACCCACTTTCGCCGCCAGGCCCGCCACCCACCTCCGCCGCCGGTCGCCGTTAGCCCGCCACCACCCACCTAACCGCTTCCAGCGCTACATACTTCAAGCGCTGCCGAAGTCATACCCAACAAGAACCGAAGTCGCTGCATGCTTCAAGCGCCTCCACCGGCCGCCGCCGGACTGCCTTCCTAGTTCCTAGTAAGTACTCTATCATCACTTGAGTTGTGAGTTGAGACAGATTTGCTTACTGAAATTAGACAAAAGTCTAACTGAAATTTCAAACTGAACTTAATTTAGGATTTTAGCTTGAAATTACACTAAATTTAGCTAGAATTAAGCTGCAATTAGGCTGAATTACTGAAATTATTTCATTTCTCTTGAATTTTGATTCTCTGGAAGTTGAATGAACTGAAATTAGGCTGAAATTGTTTCGTTTCTCTTGAATCCTGAGTCTCTGGAAGTTGAATAAACTGAAATTAGGCTGAAATTATTTCGTTTCTTTTAAATCCTGATTCTCTTGAAGTTGAAATGTTGAATGAGTAAGGATTGAATATGTTTTTTGCAAATAGATTTATGTCATTACTGATATTTAACTTAAATTTTATTTACAATATTATCAGTAATTGTTCTCATTTTGTAGGTTGAATTGAAGAATGAACAAGAATTTAAAGAAGTGAGGTTGAAGAAATGATGTTGTAACTTGTAATGTTGTTTAATTAGAATCTGAACATTTTCATTGGATATTATTTCAAATTTTAATGCATGTTTGATGTTTCCAGGTTTTTATTTCAATTTTTTGGACTTTTAGTTTTTTGTTTTTTTTTTTTTAATTCTTTTGAATTTTCGGTTTTTTCGGTTATTAACCGAAACTGAACCGAAAAAAATCGATAAAACCGAACCGAAACCGATCAAGATCGGTTCGGTAAACGGTTAGCTAAAACAAAAAACCGAAGTTTCGGTTAACCGAACCGAAAAACCAAAACTTCGGTTTTTTACCGAATGAACACCCCTAACCTCAATGAAAACCCTAATTTAAGTTTAACATTAAGAAGCTTGACTTACCATTTGAGAGGAAAAACTTCTACGTGGCACCTATCTATTGGTCAATTGAATCTGAATAGGATCCAAAGACTGGTTGTTGAGTCCTATTGACTTGAAAGTAGTATCAATCTGCGAATCCTATTTAAAAAGTTAAAACGACCAAGAAGCCTTTTTGAGACAAGGGTATTTAAGCCATGAAGTTGTTTGTGTCAGTTCATACGGATATGTGATCCTATGAATGCTCAAGCAAGAGATAGTTTTGGGTACTTCATCATTCATTTGAACGATTACTCTAGATATAGATATGTTTATTTGCCGAGACTCAAGTCTGTAATTTTGAAGAGTTCAAAGAATAAAAGACTGAAGTCAAAGAGTCAAATTAGAAAACATCTCAAGGCACTTCGATTAGATCGAAGTAGTGATAAGTATCTATGTTCAGAGTTAAATAGAATTTCTCAAATGAGATTAGATCTCAACTATCTGTATGACAAGGAGAAATAGAACTCTGATAATGATGGTAAGATTCATGAAGAGTCATGCTACCCTACGAAGTTCGTTTTGGGGTCTTGCGCTTAAAATAACAAATACACTGAACCTAGTTCTAACTAAGTCAGTTCCTAAAACACTGATGGATCTATAGCTGGGGTGAAAACCCTGTATCTCTTATCATCAGATTTGAGGTAGCTTGGTCCACGAGTTAAGGATGGATCTTGACAAGTTAGAGTAAAGAACAAAGGTTTACTTGTTCTAAGGTTATCCTAGAAGAACGAGAGGTGGTATATTTTATAATTTGAGAAATCACAAAAGATGTTTGTGAATATTTCAAAGATAATTACATAGATAACTACAAAGGGTGGAAGCAAAGTAGTGTTAAAAGAAAATAACAGTATTTGATACTGATTTCCATAAACTCGTGATAACTGAAAATGTATTAAATACATGTGACGTACCAAATACAACATATGATGTAGAGATGTGTACACGAGAGCATCATTGTAGTGGGAGGATTGTCAGGACACCTGACAAGATACCTAAGATTAATCCAAGTGGTTGAATCTAACGTATCTAATCCTGTCACGTGTAATGAAACTGTGGAAGATATAAACGCTGACTAATTGGTCAAAAGCCATGGAATCTAAGTTAGAATCTCTGTATTAAAACAAAGTCTTGAGCTTGTAGAGGCATCTGAAGGCATTAAACCCATTAGATGCAATTGGGTTCTACAAGAAAATTAAAGGAGAGAATGGATGAAAAATTAGAGACTTTAGAGCAAACTTATGGCAAAGGATTTTACCCAGAAAGAAGAAATCATTTATGAGGTCTTCTCGCCTATAGCAATGCTTAAGTCCATTATCCTCTCCATTTTATCTCATTATCGATTATAAGAATAGATAAATGGATGTAGAGACTATATTCTTGAACGAGCACCTTCAAGAAGAAGAGATACATGGTATAACTTGAAGGCTTCACAACCAGAAATCAAGTGCATATGATGCAAGATTAATAGATCGATTTATGATCTTAAGCAAGCGTCTAGATCATGGAATATCAGAATTAAAAAGGCAATTTAAATTCTTTGAATTTGTGCAATTGCCTGATGAACCATGTGTGTACAAATGACATCAAGATAATATTGTAACATTTTCATTTTGTACGTAAACAATATTCTGCTCATTGGGAATGATGCAAGAATTTTGTTAGTAGTCAAGATTCGGTTGTCAAATCATTTTGAAAAGAAAAGACCTTTGTAAGACCAATGTTGTTCTAAGGATCAGATTTTTGTTGTGATCATGAGAATAAGGAGATTGGTTTATCACAAGAAGCATATATAGATAAGATGCTGGTAAGGTATAATATGACAAATTCCAAGAAAGGTTCATTACCTTTTAGATATGGGATTTATCTATCTCGAGATCAGTGTCCTGAGACAACTGAAGAGATAGAAGACATGATTAGAGTTCTGCAGCGGAAGCATTATGTATGCCATATTATGTACAAAGCCAGATGTCTATTATGAATTAGGTCTAAGTCAGCAGATATTAGTCAAGCCCTAGAATCTGACACTGGGTAGTAGTGAAAGCATATATTGGAGTACTTGAGAAGGACTTGAGATTATTTGCTTGTCTACCACAGTGGTGAGTTCATTTCAAAAGAGTACACAAATTCGGTTTTCAATCTGATTTGTATTATAGATGTTTGACATCAGAATACGTGTTTACTCTAGAAAGAGAAAATGTTAATTTGGGAATGTTAAGCAAACACATATTGCTTACTTCTCTATAAAAGCCAAATACATGATAGCTTGAGAAGCAACCAGTTAGAAGTATTGGTTTTATGATTTCCTAGTTGTTGGCTCAGAAAAACATCTAATAGATTCATTCACTAAAGTATTGGCGCAAAAGAGTGCAAAACGAGTTTTGATTCTCATGTGAAAGGAATAAGACTTAGACGTGTGGCCGAATTGAATTTAGGGCAAGTGGGAGATTGTTGGGAACTCTTGCCCTAAAAATTCAATTTGTCAAATTAATTAAACTGAATTTGTAGCGAATTGTGAGTATTTCACATATTAATAATTAATGACTTGTGGTGGTATTCTTATATGAAATGTGTCTCATAGGAAAGGACTTTGAATACCAAAATCATGTGTCATTAAAGTTCTAGTCGGCAAGATAAGAATATGTTCTTATCATGACTATAACGTGGTTATATAAGATGATTAGTCTTTCGTCATAGGGAATAGTAAGTCCGGTTATAACACGTTGATGATTTTCAATAGGATTGGAAACATCAAACTGGACCACTGAGATTATTCATTTTATACTGCTATCTGAAATGAATAAAATCTCAGGAAGTATTGTACTCTTAATCCTGATAATATCTCGGCTTTAAACATGTAGTGTTAGTCACTGTAATATACTCGAAGTGAGGACTCGGCAACGGTGGCCAAAATACTTTGTATGTTCGGTGACAACATGAAATGAGCTAAAGAGTCATATTGATCGAGGAATTTGTGGCCTTGCTGGAAGGTAAAAGATATCCCTGAAATAAATTTACAAATGTTCGAATTAAGACTTTGGCCAAAGCACTTCGCGTGATACTTCACCGAAGTTGTATGTTGAATGTGTTTCACATACAGAGAATTTGAACTTAAGGCGAATCAATAAATTTTAAATTAGAGATGAAAAATAAATGATAGTAGTTGCAATTTATTTTTCATGGATATCTACACGGAGGAGTGAAATGCGAAATTATTCTAGATCGAGAAATTCGTGAATAATTTAATTAATTTTAGAGTGCAAAAATATTTATTTAGTTGAATTAAATATTGTTAAACGATAATTAATTATTATCATGGGATGATAATATATTAACCCATTTGGAGCTAAAATTAATTAGTCCCGCAGATCCCCCTCCAAGCCCCAATTGAAAACCCGAAGAGAAAATATTAAAAGGAGAAAGAGAAATGAAATTTCAAAGTGTTTGAAAATAGCCAAGGAATTTATTTTAAGAAAATAAATTGAAGTTCCAAAGAGTTGGAAATGCCCGGAATTTTATTTTGGAGAAAATAAAATTTTCATCGAAAAAAATAAATAAATTGGTGTCGTGGCAGGTGACGTGTCATGCCATGTCAGCAGATGGAGGTGAGTTGGCGCTGACTGGGCGACAAGTGGCGCGCCACGCGTACATACTAGATTGCGCCACGTAGCCGAAATCGACAACCGGGTCCGGGTCAACAGGTCGGGTCACGGATAGGATCGGGTCAACCGGTCCGATTGGACGGACCCGGACACGTGGCCAAGTCAGAATCGGCCACGTCAGCCAGAAACCCTAGCTGCGTGTATTACATAGGTGGCGTGTGCGGGAGCTTGCGGTGGTTTTCCGGCGATCGGCAGGCGACATTGAACTCATGGTGCTGTGATGTCAGGTATGACATCACGAGTGGGTTTAGACCGAGTGTTATTTGATTTTAATTTTGTTTTAATTGTTAAGTGACTGTTTAATTTATTAATTTCGTGAACTAGTTGTTATTATGTGACTTATATGACTTAAGTGATTATGTTATTTAAACTTGCTTTTAATATGTTTACTCGCTAATAATGTTTTACTTTGATTATGAACGTATTTGATCTTATATGAAATCCTTGGATTTAATTGTACTTTCAATTTGACCCCAATTACTCACCTACCAAACTTTCGGGACCCAATTGGAGCACTTAAATTCCCAAAGGGCCAAAGTGCAATTTTTCTTCTTTTTCCTCTTGTTCTACACGATATATGCACACACTTGCACCTTTCCTCTTCATTTCTTCATCTTTCAAGAACAAGCATAAGAGACCCACCCATCTCTCCTCCATCTCTCTCTTGATCAACAAGGAGCAAGAATATAAGGTTTCAATCCATTTTTCCTCCAAGAATCAAGCTCAAGTCACTCTCTTCTTCAACCCCTTCATCTCATTCCTTCTCCAAAATATATGTGTGTGTATATATATAGTTCATGTGGGTTTTTGTAAATAAGTGATTCTTACATCATAACTTGAATCATTGTGTGTATAGACATGAATACATGATAATCTATGAATTCTATGTTTGATGTTGAATTCTTGGAGCAAGAGTATGTATATGTATATGTGTGTATAGATGTGTATATATGTGTGTGTGTTCTGTGTTCTAATTGCCCTAAACTTGCATTTGATGTTCCTACATGATGTATTACATGTTTTAAGTGATTTGGAGTGAGTTTGCTTGCCCTTTTGACGCCTTCTTACTTGAGCTTCGTTGCTATCGTATTTTGCTGCCGTAGAAGGATCCACGGGGGTGGATTTTGACCCACGGGCGTGGATTTTGATCCACTGACGTGGATTCGTGTCCAGAAACCTGGAGGCCTTCCCACGGGCGTGCATTTTTATGAAGGAAAAATCCATGGCTATGGATCCTCCCCTGTTTTCTGTCTGATTTTGTTTTGTTCCGTTTACCCCTCAAACGTACTCCGATTGACCTGAATTTTGGACCACTGAAATCTTTTGAAGTCTAGAACATTCTCCAATCAGAATCACCTTAATATCCTTTATCGTTTGTGAGATATAATCAATTCTTTTTGGTGTCGCTACTTCACCGGAAATCTGCATTCATCCAACTTCGGGCCTACGCCATTTTCACCTTGCTTTCAACCACTATTCGAGCCACATACCATTGAAAAGATCTATTTGTCTAGTTTCATTTCCACCAAACAAAACTTAATTCCAACTTCTAGAACTCGAGATATTTCCAATTTTCTACAACTTGTTCGTTTCCAAAAACTGTCAACTTTTGCTAAACTTCGCCTAAACCTCTCTTCTTGCGTTCCTTTCACTTCCTTGATCCCCATATGTGAATTATATGACTTTTATGCTTGATTAAGTGATAATTATGTTGTTATTTGACACTCTATGATTCTTAATGCATTCTCTATGTGTTTAATAACTTCTTTCCACTTCTAATTGATTTATATGCATTGTTAACATGTATTGTAATGTATTATGAATTGAATGATTGAATCATTTATGTACCACTCCATGACATTTTAGGATTTATTATCTATCGTATCATTTCATAACATGCCATACCGCTTTATGAGGATTGCCGTGCATCTATGTGGTTTCATATTGAGTCAATTCTAACGAGTACACATTGTTCCTTCTCTTGTATAGTTCGTTTCCAGGATGAAGGCTTCCGAATTGAATAGGCACCCGTATTACTCATGTTTCTTGTCTTGTGGTATTCCAGGTGAGGGTGTTTTCGTTTTAGTTATGTATCGAACCTTATAACCTTATGTGACAAGTTTTGGCTAAAAACCTAATGTGTATATATATATATATATATATATATATATATATATATATATATATATATTGTTTTCAAATGGAGTCTTCGAGTAAATTATTTCTCAAGGATTTGTAATGTACTATTTCTCATGACTTGAATGATTTTGGCGAGAGCATGATTATGAACCCACGGGCCCAGGTACTTAGTGCATGTGGCTATCCGGGGAGGCAATGGCCGACGGTGATCCCATGTACTAGTTCCAACCATGTCAACGACAAACCGATCTTGTCAGGAGTTTTGGAGAGGAAGGGGAACCAGGCTTTTGAGGATTCATGTACCTCACTAGCCACTATGTATGGGTGGCCGGGTCTTGCAAGCTCGTCCACCACCCGAAAGAAGGAGTATATGTATGATTATGTTATTATTGTTATGCACCGTGCGGGAAGGTCGGGACACGGATTGCCCAAATGATTATGTCTCATGTATTTATGTCTCGCATGTATTATTATGTATTGTATGATCGCGTATTCAAATGTATTAATTATGTTTATTGTACACAGTCGGAGTTTGGTTGGAGATTATGCACGCTCACTCGCCGAGCCATAATGATTATGTACAAACTTTGAACTTAATGAATTTACTATGAATTAGCCATAAAATCCGAGCATTGCTTAGTTATTTTCTTGCCCTTCGTGGGAACTAACTTTAGTTAAAACTTTGCTCGGGATTTATGACTTGCATGTGCATGTTTTTTTATATATATATATATATCACTCCGCTCACTCAGTCTTCTAGAGACTGACCCCTCTTTTCACTCTTTCAGTTTCCTGCAGGTTTAGCTAGGTGGGAGTCGACTCTTAGCTTGCTTGTTCGAGTCACTTGTGCACTTGAGTCACATTTCACATTATTATGAATTAAGTTGTATCTTTTTATGTATTTGGGCCTGGGTGCCAATTTTAATTGTTGGATTTAACTCGGGACGGTTTGCATGCTTAGTTGAACCCGTTGTTAGGTTGGATGTCGGATTTAATTTATATTTATGATATGTATTGGGTTTGTAGCCATTAATGAAATTCATGTTTAGCTCTATTTCTTCCGCACTGCACTTCGAGTATTCTTTAATTGATTGATTGGTACAGGGTTAGATTTTCGTCTAGCCAGGATCTTTTATTTTGTCACCCGTTCGCTATGAGTCCGGTTTATGCTTGGACTATCCATTTCATGTGTGGACTAGACTTGTAATGCGGGGGATGTGGTGCCTATCATTGTGGGTACTACACATTTAATGCATACTATGCTAGGTCTTACCAAAAAGGGAAAATTGGCACGCTTTATACCCCTTGGTGGGATCGAGCATTTCCTAATCTGGATTAGCTCTCGATCGCATTTAATATATAGTTGCCGTACACGCAATATTGTGTTAATCACCTAAGGCTATAAATATGACTCCCTTCAACAGTGGCTGGTAAGCGAATTTAAGAGCATTTAATAGCATTTCCTTGCATTATTTCTCTCTCTCAAAACACGTTCCTTGTACTGACTTGAGGTTCGGAGAGCCAAACTTGGGCCCAACCCCAAGTCCCCCAATTTGGCCTTTGAGCTCACCTGTGCTTGAGTGTTTTCAGATCGATTAAAGAGCCCACCACTATAAATTCTTCACTGATCGATCCGAGATTGCCAGCTAGACCTCCAACTCAGCAAAACCAATTTTGAGCCAGATCAGTTTGGCGCCGTCTGTGGGAACCTCTCTTTCTATCTTCATATCGATCTAGAGGATAAAACACCAACACACCTTACTTATAATAATGGTGAAGACAAGATTGACCATTCGCGACGATGACATGAAGGAGGTCGCCAAAGGTAGGCACGATGTTAACGCACTGCTTGGAAACACCTCCACTGCTCTTCCCGCCACAGGGAATTTCGACACTACCGCTAGTGTCGTCTTACCCCAATAAGCGACAACCCCCAGGATCACCATCACCCAGGCGGACTTGGATGTATTTCTCGACTAATGGTGGGTTGATCTCGAGCAAGCTCAAGCCGAGGGCTGAGCGCCAATAGCGGAGCCCGAGCGGCCGGCGAGCGAATGGTTAGTGGTCAATAAAATCGACGAAGAGGAAGAACAAAAAATCGTGAATGAAAAAGCATGAGGAAGAATAGAAAATCCTGAATGAAAAAGCATGAGGAGAGTCCTCAAGACACCTAGGCACCCAGAGCTACCCTCCGCTAGCCCGATTACTATTCTAAGCCCGGTCGTGCCCAACGTTACGGGGCCCATGGTCCAAGCGTTTTGACAACCTATGCCGATTTACATCCAGCCACTTGACGGCCAAGCCCCCCGGGTCATATGGGGGTTCGCCTCCCAGTCCGGCCTAGGCCAAACCTAAAGATTCGAGCCTCTGTTGTCTCCCCCTGCCGGAAACAAGAATGGTCTACCCGGGGCCACAACGAATCAGATCACCCGAGTCACGCCAACCGCGGTAAACGTGTGGTTGATGATGACCACGAGGAGCTTGATGATCTGTGGAATCGAATGCCCGCATGATCTGCCAGAGACGAAGCAGTGAGGATCCGTCGAGGAGGTGGGCCCAAGATCGCCTGGGAGATCGAGGGTTAGTGATCTCCCAGAGGCAGGTCAACCTGCGCAAGGGACTAAACCGACGCCCTCTACACTTTCGGAGCGACAGGGAGGAGGCTTTCCCCTTCTCCAAGGACATCCTCCGGGCGACTTGTGACGGAGAAGTTAGGAATAGTGCCCTGAAAGTTGATGTAATAGTCCACTTTAGTACTTTCCTTTTGTAAATCACAGACAATCTTTAAATAATACAAATTAAGGCAATGCTTCTTTATATACTCTTGTTTGATTGTATTTTTACTTTAACTGCGCATGTATAAGAACTTTCCTAATTATTATGACTTATAGGACTCAACCATTTAGGAGAAGTGGTTCACGAGATGAGCCCTATATCACGTAAGTCATGATTAGAAATCACTCCAAGCTGATGAGTCCTATAGACAGTGGGAGTGTCAACTTGACTCGTTCGAGGCTTGCTCGTGTGATCATGCCCTTAAGAAGGACCACCTTGTTTCATAGGGTGCAAAGTGTATTGCTGATACGTGCATCAAACATGGGGGTGCTTACTCATTCTAAGTAAGTACACTGAGGTGTCCTGTGTGAGAATATTCCTAAATGGGAAAGGAAGTTTCTATATCTGGAAATAGAAACTTCCAGATTAGGAAATATGTTGATGTGATTAAGTGATCCTTAGACTTGAGAGTCCATTGATACTTTATGGGCTAACTTTGTAGTTTTAGGTATAAGCTTTAAAGGGTGTCGCCTTAGACAAATGATTCAAAGCTTATGCTGGGGCTGCACAAGTGGTACATGAAAGTATATGAGAATCAATAAAGGACCTACACTTGCATTAGCAAGTTGATCTCCCATTGTGTAAGTCATTCATATGCCATCTAGGAGTCCTTGGCCAAGGCAGTAGATCAAGACATCAAGAAATGAGTTTCTTGGATTGAGATCAAATGGATATGAAATGCACTGAACTTTAAGATCAAGATTATTAGGGTTCTAATTATTCCCTTACCCTAGATCTTGATTGAGAGATGGGATGTAGCAGGATTGTATCTCACATATGTCAATGACTTAAAGGTTCTGTCGAATCAAAACATTCTAATTCAGCTAGGGGTCAAACACCTGTTGCTAGACTATGGTCGTTTGATCTGTGGACTGATTAATTAATTAGGGAATTAATTAATTGGGGTCATTGCTAATTAAATTAAAAACCTAGTGGGTCACACACAACAACCCGGTCACGTGGGTTAAGGCTTGAATCGATTAAACGAGTTGATCGAACCATTAAGAGAATGGTAGGGCCCACACGTGTGAATCACACGTGTGGAATGCGTGGATGAAGGACACGTGTAGTCACGTGTATATATGTGTATATCTTAAATAATTAATGTGTTAATTATATAATGGACTTTGATTTAATTTTGAATTAATATTGAGGTCCTAATTTGGAGAATTAAAGTCTAATAAATGATTAATTATGAATTAATTAATTATTAGTCTTCAAGTTATTTATTATTTAATAAATAAAGTAAAAATAAATATCTGAGAGAGTTAGATATTTTCTTGCTCATCAAGTTGGTCAAAACTTAAGAGTTTTGGTCAAAGTTGGAAAGCTTTCTTTCCAAACAAGAAATAAGAAGCTAGTGGGTTAGCAAATCCTATCTCCATTAGGAGATGGATTTCGAACCCTAGCCCTTTAAGTACAAGGGGATCGAGCCCTTTGATGGGTGATACGAAATTCTCCTTTCTCCAATAATTATGTACTAAACCCTAGAGCCTAAACACCGAATATATAACTAGCATCCTCCCTATTTGGATCGTGGTCACGGTTGGTGGACTAATTCTCTAGAGGGCTACTATCATGAAGTCTTGAAAGATTCAAAGGAGCTTCTGGGGATCAAGCCGCATGAAGAGCATTCTTGGGCGGCTAGAACGTGTCAAGAAAGCTACTATCTAAGTGAGTTTCTTGATCTCTACGAATTTGGGAATAGGAATTGCAAGATTCGATCCTAACTTATTGGGAAAATTTTAAATTTCCGCTGCGTTTCTATCTCGTTTTTCCCAACAAGTGGTATCAGAGCCACCTTGCAAGGCCTATTTCTGATTCATCTCAATTTTTACGAATTTGGTAGAAATTCTTAGGTTTAGATGTGATTGAGTATTCATGAGTTCTTTTAGAAAATCTGGAAAATTGAATCTGTATTTTTTTCCTGAATTTCTGAAAAATTATTTCTGAAAAACTTTTGATTTTAAAACATTTTGAATCAAATTAAATTAAATTGTGTTTTTAAGTCCTGGATTGTTGTTGGTTTTGAACTGAAAATATGAAACACGAAATCGTGTTACGAAAACGCGAGCCTAGACGTGCCAAGGCGTAGCACGCCTAGGTCCTCGTGCCGCTGTCCGCCCAACAGTCCCACGCGGCCGTTTTTGCCCTTCCGCTCCTAGGCGCCCCTACACGCTCCCTCCCGCAACCAAGCGGGAGGCCTTCCGCGAGCACCTGCTCACTGCGCGACAATGCGCGCAGGGCGCACGCGCTAGGCTTGCGGGCGCTCTCGGCCCCGACATGGTTTTCGCTATTTTGATTTTCGTGTTTAGTCCAATCCGATGCTGATTTAATTTTATAAAATTTGCTTTATTAAAATTAAATTTATTTTAAAATAATTTTATAAATGGGAATTTTTTTTTTTGAAATTAAAACAGATTTAATTATGGGAAAATTACACTCTTTATTTTTGAAATATTGAAAAGGAATAAAATTGTTAATTTTCAGAAATTAATTGTAATTTTATTGGTTTATTATTTTTTGGATTTTATAAAAAAGGCTCATGAACAAGAATTGCATCTAAGTCGTGTTTTAACCTATTAGAGCCTAAAGCGAGAATTTTAATTTATCGGTAAATTTAAATTCTTGCAACTTATGCATGCTAGGTGATCATGGGTTTAGTCTTATGAATGGTTTTAATTTATGCACATGAATGGTTTAAATTGGGGTTGGAGCCCTATAGTTGCGTTTTTTCAATTGGGGTCGGTGCCCCACTTATGTGCGTACTGTTATGTGTTTATTATGTGGCTTTCCATATTACTGTTTGAGGCCGGGGTATGCCCCATGTAATTATCCAAGGCCAATATGAAGATTGAGCCTTATTACTTTATGTTTTTTTCTTTTTATTGTGATTTGAGAGTAGAGATAGGCGGTGAGGTCTTTTTCTTTCATTTTGGAGACAATGCACCCATGTAAGATGGATCCACATGATGAACAAGAATGGAGGCCATAAGTGAAGACCTTTCGAAGTGTTAGAGAGGATTTCTATTATTGTAATAGATAGGGCATCGTTTTGTTTCCAATTCCCTTATGTGATTTAAACTGTTTTATGTGGCATGTATGTTAGAACTTGTGATTGTGGAGTCGCTCCCACGTATCACGCATAAGATAGGTAGAACCCATGATCATCACATGTTAGTATCATGCTAGGACATGTTATCTGCTATGTGCTTGTGTGAAATGCATTGAAGTTGTACCCGCATTAATCAAGACTAATTAAATTGGATAACATATATGTTGTTGAGGTCGAACCGGACAACTCTCCGGTTACATCGAAAATTCCCATTAAATATTAAGCTAATTTTCGAAAAATAGGTGTTTAATTCGAGGTGCAAACTTTGAATTAAATTCCTAGCTTTGCATCAATAGGATTTAAGTTTAATAAAGGAAGCTAGTTACTATCCATGAGTCGTGGGGTGACTATGTGAAATCTATTAGTTCTTAGTTTCCTAATTGATCATTTTAAATGATCAATATTTCGAGGTCAATTTTGGGGAGGACGATATCCGCGAGTCGTGGGTCGTTCAAACTAAAGTTTTGATCTTGATCTTATGATTGATGGGTCTAGCATAACGCCTAAGTAAATATGGATGTCGCACGAGTCGTGGGTCCATATTAAAAGATAGGTGATGCAAAAACATTATTAAGAATTCTATAGTGATGGAATTGGTAAGTTGTATCTACCTTAGGCTTTATTGAGAATGTCCACGAGTCGTGGGTTCTAGATAAAGTGCTTAGGATCTTAGTACCCATTGGGATAACAAGTATCCTCTAAGATCTTTGGGAATTATAGATCTTCTAAAAACAGTGGGAGATACATAGATTAAAGACCTAATCTCATGTATACCGTTATTATTCAGCATGCTCACTTAGTTCTCTATTTTTCCATTTAGGTTGTAGATTCTGTGATTCTCTACCTGTTTTGAAATGGCAACTAAAAACCCTCTAGTATCGATCCTCGAGTCAAATAAGTTAACTGGTCCCAACTATTCTGATTGACTTAGGAATCTAAAAATCGTTCTAGATTCTGAGAAGAGAATTTATGTTCTCTACGAGGCGGAGCCCGTCCCGAAGAGGAAGCTCCGGCCCGGGCTGAACGGGATGTGGTCCAGAAGTGGAAGGATGATAATCTCCAAGCCCGTTGTTTCATGCTTGCTAACATGTCACCGGACATGCAAAGACAGCATGAGTCCATGGAATTCACTTGGGAGATTTACGACCACTTAGAGCAACTTTACCGTCCTCATGAACGTGTTACAAGGTATAACACCTCAAAAGAATTGTTCCACTTGAGAATGAAGGAAGGTACAAGTGTCCATGAATATGGACTCAAGTTTCTTGCTCTCACTGAGAAACTTGCCTCCATGGACTTGCCACTGAGAGATGAGTTTTCAGTGGATCTGTTGCTAGCCTCGCTCCCACCATCATTCAACCCTTTTGTCCTTAACTTCAACATGAATTATGTAAATGCTAGTGTAGCTGAGCTGATTAGTCAGCTTATGACTGCTGAAAGCACGATCAAGAAGGAAAATAAAGTTATGATGGTCAATGCTCCATCTTCTTCTAAGCCTTCTAAAGGCAAGGGTAAGAAAGCCCAAAAGAAGAAGAAGACCCTTAGGTCCAATGGAGGCATCACAAAGGGAAAAGCCCAAAAGAAGAAGTGTGATAAAAAAGAGGGCGTATGCTTCCATTATGGCAAACCGGGGTATTGGAGGAGAAACTGCCAAGCGTATAAGGCTACTATAAGAAAGGTATGTTTCTCGTTGAAGTAAATCTTTCTATTAATTCTAACTCTTGGGTACTTGATACCGGTTGTGGATCTCATAGTTGTAATGATGCACAGATACTAAGTGAGGTACGGCAGCTGAAGGGAGGAGAATGTGTTTTGAAGATTGGTGACGGCTCAACGGTCGAAGCTCAAGTTTTAGGCACAATTAGATTAGATTTAGGTCATTCTATTTTAGTTTTAAATAAAGTCTTTAATGTACCATACATTATTCGTAATATTATATCAGTTCCAATACTTGATTGTGAAGGTTATGAAATTAATATTAAGAATGGTAACTTTTTCCTTAAAAGGAATAATTTTTCAATACATCTTGGTACATTAAACAATGGACTTTATCTAACTCAAAACAGTAATATTTTGAATATACAACGAGAAACAAAACGTAAGAGAGATGACGAAGTCTCAACATCTTTATGGCACGCTAGATTAGGACATATTTCTAAGAACAGAATTAACAAGTTAACTACCTTAGGGACATTCTCTGAAAATGACCTTAAACAGTTAACTTCCTGTGAATCCTGTCTCACAGGAAAGATGTCCAAAACTCCTTTAAAAGGGAGTGCGGAACGAGCCACAAAGACCTTTGATTTGACCCATTCTGATGTTTGTGGACCGCTTAGCGTAAGCACTCGAAACAATCATCAGTACATCATAACCTCTACTGACGACTTTAGTCGTTATGGTTATGTGTACTTAATGAAGTACAAATCTGAGGCTTTTGAGAAATTCTTAGAATTTCAAAAGGAGGTTGAGAACCAAACTAGTCACAAGATCAAGACACTTCGATCTGATCGAGGTGGCGAGTATCTTAGTGAAGAATTCCTTAATCATCTCAGAGATAATAGGATTATCTCTCAGTGGACTCCTTCGGGAACTCTTCAGCTTAATGGAGTTTTTGAGAGAAGGAATCGAACCCTACTTGATATGGTTCGTTCCATGATGGGTTTCACTGAGTTACCAACTTATTTATGGGGTTATGCTCTAGAAAGTGCAGCCAAGATTCTGAATCTTGTTCCTTCCAAGTAGTCCCTAAAACGCCCTATAAAATGTGGCATGGTAAAATCCCTAGTTATTCTTACTTAAGAATTTGGGGTTGTCCTGCTTATGTGAAGAGGATAGTGGGAGATAAGTTAGAAGCTCGTTCTAACTTATGCTACTTTGTTGGCTATCCTAATGAATCCATAGGATATTACTTCTATGATCAAACTTAACAAAAAGTGTTTGTTTCAAGAAATGCAACTTTTCTTGAGGAATCGTTCCCAGAGGAAAAGAAAGGCAAGATTACAAAACTCGAAGAAATTCGAGACACTCCCACGCCACATTTAGAGGACACATCCCATTCAGACATCCTACAACCAATCACGAACTTAGATACACGTGAAAATCCTCCTCTAAAGTGTTTTGAACGCACTCCTAGACAGCCTGAGAGGTAGTATGGTTTTCTCCATGAAATCTCCCAAGAGGATAATGATCCCTTAACATATGAGGAGGCATTGTCAGACTCCGATTCTGAACATTGGAAACAAGCCATGAAGTCCGAAATAGATTCCATGTACTCCAACCAAGTTTGGACCTTGGTTGATTTGCCTGATGGGGTAAAACCCATAGGTTGGAAATGGATCTTTAAGAGAAAGCTCGGAGTAGATGGAAATGTTGCAGCCTATAAGGCTAGGCCTGTTGCCAAAGGCTTCACTCAAAGGCCCGATGTGGACTTTGATGAAACCTTCTCATCGGTTGCAATGCAAAAGTCCATTCGGATCATGCTTGCCATAGCTGCATATTATGACTATGAGATATGGCAAATGGATGTGAAAACTGCCTTTCTCAATGGAGACATTGATAACGACATTTATATGGATCAACCCTTATGTTTCACATTCAGTGGGAGTGAGCAAAAGGTTTGCAAGCTCCAAAGACCAATCTACAGATTGAAACAGGCTTCTAGGAATTGGAACATTCGTTTTGATGAAACAGTCAAAGCGTTTGGCTTCGTTCAAAATTCAAATGAGTCCTGCGTGTATAGAAAGGAATTGGAGACTTCAGTCCAATCCTTGGTGTTTTATGTTGATGACAACCTTCTAATTGGGAATTCGAAGGATGACATGAAAGTTACCAAGTTATGGTTATCGAACCAATTCGAGATGAAAGATCTTGGTGATACGTCCTACATTTCGGTATTAAGATCTATAGGGATAGATCTAAGAGATTGATAGGACTATCACAATCGATGTACATAGACAAAGTACTGAAACAGTTCAGTATGGAGAATGCAAAGAACAAAGTTCTTCCCATGAATGAAGGAACATGTCTTTCTAAGAAGATGTGTCCTAAGACAAACCTTGAGAAGGAAAGAATGACTCATGTGCCTTATGTCTCAACAATAGGTATCATAATGTATGCAATACTGTGTACTCGACTGGATGTGGCGTACGCACTTAGTGTAACAAGCCGTTTCCAATCAGGCACTGGAGAAGGTCACTGGACTGCCGTGAAGAATATCCTAAAGTACTTGCGAAGTACTAAGGACTTATTCTTAATATACGGAAGACAGAAATATCTAGTAGTCGGAGGATACTGTAATGCAAGCTTTGCATCTGACTTAGATGATTTTAAGTCAATGTTAGGATACATTTTTTGCCTTAATGTCAGAGCAGTGAGTTGGAAAAGTTCCAAGCAAACGACCACTGCAGATTCGACCGCTGAGGTCGAGTGCTTAGCTGCAAATGATGCATCTAAGGAAGGTGTTTGGATTAGAAACTTCATTCAAGAATTGAATGTTGTTCCTAGCTCGTTCGAGGCTTGCTCGTGTGATCACGCCCTTAAGAAGGACCACCTTGTTTCATGGGGTGCAAAGTGTATTGCTGATACGTGAGTGATACATGGGGGTGCTTACTCATTCTAAGTAAGTACACTGAGTTATCCCGTGTGAGAAGGTTCCTAAATGGGAAAGGAAGTTTCTATATCTGGAAATAGAAACTTCTAGATTAGGAAATATCTCACGAGTCATTGATGTGATTAAGTGATCATTAGACTTGAGATTCCATTATTACTTTATGGGCTAACTCTGTAGTCTTAGGTATAAGCTTTAAAGGGTGTCGCCTTAGACAACTGATTCAAAACTTATGCTGGGGCTGCACAAGTGGCACATGAAAGTATATGAGAATCGATAAAGGACCTACACTTGCATTAGCAAGTTGATCTCCTATTGTGTAAATGATTCATATGCCATGTAGGAGTCCTTGGCCAAGGCAATGGATCAAGACATCAAGAAATGAGTTTCTTGGATTGAGATCAAATGGATATGAAATTGTTGTGATTTTAAGTTAAACCAATCGTGCAAGGGTACACTAAAAATATACGTGTAGCACAAAGGATCGTACCCACAGGGAAGGGAAATCAATCACCACTCAATACCTCTTTCTAATCTAAAGACCAGATGAATTCAAGTTGGTTATTATCTACTAAAACAGAATTAAACAATTAACTAAAATGAAACACACTTAATGGAATTAAACGCGGCTTAACACTCAAGAAACTAATTAACCTGGGGAGTAATAACTATGCATTCATGGTTCAACATAATACTCGTTTGACAAGTGCAATTCTACAACCTAGTCACTTAGATTTGTATTATCCTTTTTCAAGGTATAACCGAGTGCTAATATAGTTTTAATGTTCTTTTCAAAATCATCAATCACCAAATTAACCGATTAGATCAAAACTAGTGCAATTCAAACTATAGCGGCTTGGCATGGAATAAGAATTAGAGTTGTATAGATTAAGAACTAAATCACTTCAATTTCTAAATCCGCTAGTTATGAAAACAATCTCAAGCACCCTTAATTTTTCAATACTTAGGTAATCCTAGATTATGCTAGGGTTGGCCAGACCGTTGCATTTCCATTAACACAAGTTTTCACAACTAAGAATTAGCACAAGTCATTCAAGCATAATATCAAACACTTAACGTGCATTCATCATCACTCCCCTAGCCCTAGGGATTTAGCTACTCATAATTGACTCAAAACTCATAAAACTAAAGGAAATTGCATTAATTAAAATCAAAGTCTTCATGCCTAAACAAATCCTCAAAACCAAACTCATAAACATTCATAAAACTTCAGAAAACAAATCTAAAAGGCTAAAATAATTAAAACAAAACTCAAAGGAATTAGTTTGATACGAAAAGCGATAAATAAAATGGGAATTAAACTAAATCGTTCGAAGAAATCAATCTTTCGTCTTCTCGAAATCCTCCGAAACACCTTGGTAAAATTCCATCTCGAACTCTCTCTGCTAGATCAAAAGTCTGAAGAGCCAATCCCTCAAAAGATTCCCAAACGTTCTATAAATACTAACTGCCAAAAATCTTCAACCGCGTGTCTCATCCCTTCACAAATATCGCCACGACCGTGTCCAGTATAAATCGCCAAAACGCTTTATTAAGTGACACGACCGTGTTACATTTTCTTCTTCTAAGATGCCACAATCGTGTCATCTTCTCCTCAGACAAGCCTTACTCACTGTACTGAGACACGACCTTGTCTGGGTTTCTTCATGCTGGGTGACATGACCGTGTCACCATCTCATCCAAAATTCCATCAAGTTCTGTACTGCTGAGACACGACGGTGTCTCAGTTTGTTCTTCCAGGGAGACACGACCGTGTCCCCTAAAACTTCGCCAATTTCACCAAGTTTTGCATCTTTTCACCATTTTTCGTCTCCCACGTACTGAGTACCTAAATGGAGCATAAAACACACGTAAGTTCTTAAAACGGCATAAAATATATTCAATTTAACCCTCGAATTCATGCAAATTCTTCACTCAACAAACTCCCCCACACTTACTTATTGCTCGTCCTCGAGAAATACGAAAATAAAGAAAACCCATCCCCATCAAACCTCGACTTCAAAACAATCGTCAAACCTTCGCCTAAACAAGTCTAGCAATTCAAATCAATTACTCATGAACACAAGATCATCAAAATTAGTGTGAGAAGTATACCCTTGTGTAGTGTGTGAATTCGAACGAAATAATGTACAAAGATAAGAATGAGCAATTCATACTTTTCGCCTCAGTTCCAATAATCAACTTCGGACTACACTCTTCGCACCTATCTCCTCTAATGGACTTAAATCAAGACTCTGAATCGGTAGGTCTTTTGGGCTTGTAATGTATGCTTCGGGTAAGGTTATGGAGATATTTGGATCAATGACTATTTTCCAAGCTTACATCGTTCAATCATTACAAAACAAAGCACTTTCACTTGCTCACTAAATTTCCCCCACACTTCTACATCTGTATCCCACTAATCAATCCCACACTTGCAAGAATTTCTCTCTTTTTTTTTTTTGCTCATTTTTCTTTCTTTTTCTTCTAATTTTTCCTCTTTTTCACCACTTTTTCTCATTCTTTTTCTGTTCTTTTTTCCATATATCTCTTAATTTCAACACACGAATCATCAAAAGGGGGGGAGGGGGAGGGGTTAAAAGATACTCAATTCAATCAAACGAGCAAGCCTTGGTGTGAAAATGACAAGGTAGGTTACTTTTGTTGTGCCTTAGGCTTATAATGTGGCTACAAAAATTGTGCACAACAATTAGGCTGAGCGGGGTCAATAAGATAACGTTATTTAGTGGAAAACGGCTACGTGAAAAGCTAGCAATCCTTTGACAACGACTGCCTATTTCACTTATCTAATCTATCATCAACTCAAAATTTCGCCTTGATAGGACTAAAATTCATCCTAATCAATTCTTAGACTCATTTGAAAATCACAAACGATTTATTCTAAGCAAAGTACATTATTACGTTCAAAAAGTGCTCAAGGTATAAGGGCATACTAACACACTAGATTATCCAATCTCATGCACATTTTCATCAACTCGAAAAGCCTAACCTATTCTAGCAAAAGCTCAACAATCAAACTTCAAAGAAAAAGTTCAAAACGGGGGAAAATTTTCAAAATTCTCACATTCTCTCAATTCCTAACAATTCACAAGGTTAAAATCACGGCTCCCTACGCACAAATCATCTAACATGCAAGATATCACAATTCTACTCAAAATCACAATCACAATCACACAATCACTCCCCCACACTTATGCTTTGCAATGCCCTCATGAAAATTAAAGAGTTAAAGTTCAAGAAAACTCCCTTAACAATATAAGTCCCGGTAACATGCTAGCAAAGCTTCCAAAACCTAAACAAGTGACTAGAAAAACACGAATCAAGTGCTAAGGCAATTGACAATCAACATGCATCCAACAAGCAAGAACATAAGTCATAAATATCAAGTCAAGGAAGGGCACATTGCATAAAAGTTCACAGAGTTTAGAACATAAGCAAAGAAAGAAAAGTAGCAAAAGTATCAGAATATAGCATTAGTACAGGCCCAAGAAAATGTCAATGAAGCAGCAGAAAATAAGATGGCAGCATCAACACGGGGGAAACTGCTCGGACGGATCCTGAGGGCCTCTGAAGTACTGATCAAGCCTAGTGTATAGCCCCTCAAACTGTGTATCCACATGAGTCTGCCACTCATCTATCCGATCATCCACATGATGCTCTAAATCCTCCAATCTCGTGTGCATGGCGTCAACTCTCAACCCAACTAACTCCGTGCTAATCTCCCTCACATAAGCTGGGGTATCCTCATCATCATTATCATCAACAACCAGCGGTGCCTGGCGGCGGACTTCGAACTTATTGTCCAGCCTGTTGGGAATCTGAGCCAAAAGCTCCTTCTACACGGCAGAGAGATCCTCAAATCGGGCAATACCCCAAGCACACATCCAAGCAAACCTGTCCCTCTCGCTGATCGGCCACCATGGCAGAACACGCTCCCTGAGTCATCCCGAGTCCCATTTGATGACCACTCCCATATTAAAAAAGGGTTGTGCATCGAGATAGACGTCTATAGCAATGGGCAGCTGGTCCTTGGGTCTCCATCCCACCTCACGAGCAGACATAGTCACATAAGCTCCATGGGAAATCGTCCCTATGGCTCTCCCTGTAACCTCTCCCAGTTTCCAAAGAAAATCATTCGTGCCATCAAATTTGGTGCCATCTTTCATCATAGACATAATCCCTAACTCCATCACATTGATATGGCTATCACTCTCGTGTCGGGCACAAAAACCTGCCGCCAGAATCCTATGAATAATCCTCCAAGCCAAAGAATCCAAGTAACTATCCTTGGTGTTCTCGGTGTTATAGTTCGGGGCACCCTCTTGCAGCGGGAAAGATCTCCACACCGCCTCTCTCTGTGCTCTATCCCACTTAGGTAAAGAAGAAGTGATAAGCACCGAAAAATTGAAAATTCTCCTTATACCACCCTCAAAGAATGAGTCACCCGGCTATCGAAAGAAAAAGTGAGCTTCCTGTCCACCGGGGCGTAAGCCATAGTGGTAAAGAAGGCGGCTGCCAACTCAACATAAGTGATATCAGTCTTGGATAGAAAAGGCAACCAACCAATCTTGTTAAAGAGCCGCTTCACTTCTTCCCAAACCCCGAGTCTTTCCAAAAATTCTTTCTTAAAGAACCGTGTGGGCATGATATTCCGCGTGAGATTCCTACTATACGGGTTACCCAATGCATTCACGGTTATATTAACCAAATCCCACGGTTGGGGGCCCGCCGGGGCTAAAGAAGTAGAAGCTTCATAGGGTCAAGGGCGCTTATTCCTCCCCATAATAGCTGCAAGTCATAAAACAACAAACAAGCAAACATATATTAAGAAAAGTTCACAGAGACAATTCATCGAACACCTTGTGGGCATAGTCCTAGGGTATGTGTTCTAGGAAAAATTCTTCAACCTATCCTACTCAAATCAACACTACCCTACATTATCACAATTTAAGCTCATAACTACCCACATTCAACCCCAAAATTCGTATTCAACTGGCAATTGAATATAGAGGGTAGGGCCATCCGAAAATTCAACTACATTCAAATCAAATTCAACCATATTCATGAACCCTACCTCTACCACGCATAAACTCTCAATATTCATCAATTTTATCCCAAAATTCAACCTAAATTTGCAACACTAATCCTAGGGTTCAAATCTTAAGTTGGGAGAATTAAATTGAGATTCTACTCAAAGTGGGAAACTAACTTACCAATGATCAAAAGGAGGTTAGTGTGTGTGGGTGGTGGGCTCGTCGAAAAAATGACTGGTGGCGACGGCTCGTGGTGGCAGAGTGGTGGTGGTTTGTGAGGAGAAGAACTGCTGCTGCTGTGCTTGTGTCTCGTGTGTATTGTGTGGGTTTGTGAGGGGGGAAGACTGAGTTTAAAAATTGGAAAAATTAAAGCCCAAAAACGTGTTACTAAAGCCCCTTCATTTTCACGGTTTTGTTCATGCTACGACTGTGGCACCAATTGTACCTCGGGGGAGACACGAGCGTGTCATGAATTGCCCCGCTAGCCCCAAAGTTTTTGTACCGAGACACGACCGTGTCTTTGTTTTGCGTATCCTGGATACACGACCGTGTCTTTGTTTTACGTATCCTGGATACACGACCGTGTCCCCTTAAAAACTCACAATTCTCAATTTTTCACGAAAATTACCCCTTACTTCCAAAACTCAGGGTGTTTATTCACGTTAATTCAATCAGTTAACTCAAATGTGGCATCAAAACCATAGTACACCAATCAAAAATACATACTTGCAATCATATAAGATTCATCCATCAATTCAACACCAAACGCAACATAATTGCACACTTAAAAAATGGTAAATGGACCTCAATGGTGATACTAATCTCAATAACCTGATCTCGCATTGAATCAAAGTATCCATAAGCCATATCTAACCTGCATCAAAAGAACAAGACAACAACTTATAATTGGACAAATACGAGGATGAGAGGAAAGAAAAGAAAGACAGAAAGAAAGGAAGAAAGAAAGAAATAGTTCTAAGTTATAGTCGTTAGCTTGACTTTGAGAACCAGATTAATTTGTGGGATCCGTTAACACATGCGAAGTGTGTTTTTCTATGGGCTCGCCAACTAGATACGGCTTCAATCTCTGCCCATTCACCACAAACGTACCCGTGGTTTCATTTCCTATCTCCACAGCCCCACTTAGCATCACCTTCACAACTCAAAACGGTCCGGACCAACGGGACTTCAATTTCCCGGGAAAGAGCTTTAACCTTGAATTGAATGATAACACCAATTGTCCTACTTCGAACTCTTTAACCCGAATGTGCTTATCATGCTATCTCTTCGTTCTCTCCTTGTAAACCTTGGAATTTTCATATGCATTTAGCCTGAAACTCCTCTAACTCATGCAATTGCAATGCCCTCTTCTCTCCAGCTTGCTTAAGATCAAAATTAATGGCCCTAATGGCCCAATACGCCTTATGCTCGAGCTCAAGCGGGAGGTGGCATGACTTCCCATCAACCAACTTATGCAGGGATGCTCCAATAGGCTTGTTAAAAGCAGTTCTATAGGCCCACAATGCATCATCCAACTTGGATGCCCAATCCTTCCTCAAGCTACTCACTATCTTCTCTAGAATCTGCTTAATCTCCCTATTAGAAATCTCTACTTGCCCACTTGACTAAGGATGATACGGAGTCGCCACTTGATGATGAACTCCATACTTCTTTAAAAGGATCTCGAGAGGCTTATTGCAAAAGTGAGAAACTCCATCACTAATAAGAGCTCGTGGAACTCCAAATCGACTAAAAATATTCTTTCTCAGAAATTTCAACATAACCCTAGAATCATTCGTAGGAGTTTCTATGGCTTCAACCCACTTAGACACGTAATCAACCCCCACCAAAATGTACTTATTCCCAAGGGATGACGGGAAAGTACCCATGAAATCAATGCCCCAGACATCTAACAGCTCAATCTCTAGAATGTATCTCAAGAGCATCTCATCTCTTTTCCCTATAGTCCCCGTCCTCTGACACGAATCACACTTAGTCACAAACTCATGTGCATCCTTGAACAGCGAAGGCCACCAAAACCCAGACTGTAACGCCTTTGCAGCAGTCTTACTCGCACAGGCGTGGCCTCTATAAGGGCTAGCATGACACTGATATAACACTTTCTCTATCTCATTTTGAGGTACACATCTCCTCACCAAATCGTCTGAACAGTGTTTGTAAAGCAATGGTTCCTCCCAATAGTAGTACTTCGCATCTGAAAGGAACTTCCTCTTTTGGTGGAAACCAAGGGCAGGAGGTATAATTTTACTTACCAAATAGTTCACAAAATCTGTATACCATGGTACTCCAGAATCCACCTTAAATAGTTGCTCATCCAGGAAGTTCTCCACTATAGCTTCTTCTCTATCCTCAACCGTCTCCTCAAATTCTAGCCTAGACAAGTGGTAAACTACCGCATTCTCAATCCCCTTCTTGTCCCGAATCTCCAAATCAAACTCCTGAAGCAAAAAAATCCACCTTATGAGGCGCGGCTTGCTATCTTTCTTGGACAAGAGGTACTTGATGGCGGCGTGATCTGCTTATACCACAATTTTAGAACCAATCAAGTAAGAACGAAACTTGTCAAAAGCATGCACAGTAGCTAACAGTTTTTTTTCAGTGGTGGCATAATTAAGTTGCGCATCATTAAGTGTTTTGCTAGAATATGGAATAACATGTAAACGTTTCTCCCTTCTTTGGCCAAGGACAACTCCTATGGCCAAATCACTAGCATCACACATGAGCTCAAACGGTAAATTCCAAAAGGTAAGTTCCTTCTTTAACCTGTCAAAAGCAAGCAAATAATCATTATCAAATATGAATTCAACATCCTTTTGTAAAAGCTTGTAAAGAGGTAAAGTAATTTTTGAGAAATCCTTGATAAATCGGCGATAAAATTCGGCATGACCAAGGAAACTCCTAACTCCCTTAATATTGGTTGGCAGTGGCAGCTTCGCAATCACTTCAATCTTTGCTTTATCAACTTCGATCCCTTTTTCTGAAATCCTGTGGACAAGCACAATTCCCTCCTTTACCATGAAGTGGCACTTCTCCCAATTTAAAACCAAGTTAGTTTTCTCACATCTCTGCAAGACTTGGGTTAGATTATCCAAGCAAGAATCGAAAGAGAAACCAAATACAGAAAAATTATCCATAAATATCTCCATGGTACGCTCAATAAAATCAGAAAATATAGCCATCATTCATATTCGAAACGTAGCTGGAGCATTGCAAAGTCCAAATGACATTCTACTAAATGCGAAAGTACCATAAGGACAAGTAAAAATGCATTTTTCCTAATCTTCCAGAGCTATAACTATCTGATTATACCCCGAATACCCATCCAGAAAATAGTAATATGCATGCCTAGCTAATCTCTCTAACATCTGATCAATAAAGGGAATGGGGAAGTGATTTTTCCTTGTTACATTATTCAATTTCCTATAATCTATACAAACTCTCCACCCTGTGACCGTTCTAGTTGAAATTAGCTCATTATTCTCATTTTTCACCACAGTCATCCCCCTTTTCTTAGGTACAACCTAAACAGGACTAACCCACTTACTGTCTGAGATGGGATAAATGATCCCGACATCTGACAGTTTAATCACCTCAGCACTAACAACTTCTTTCATGTTCGGATTTAACCTGCGTTGGTGTTCTACAGAGGGCTTACGCTCATCTTCCATCAAAATTTTATGTATGCAAATGGTTGGGCTAATCCCCTTAGTGTTAGAAATGGTCCACCCTATTGCTCTTTTATGATCTCTCAAAACGCTCAAGCAAGCATCTAATTGTATTTCAGACAACTCAGCAGAAACAACAATAGGCAATGTATCAGATTCAGCTAAGAATGCATATTTCAAATGATTGGGGAGGGGTTTCAATTCCAAACTAGGAGCCTTAACAATCGAAGGGGGAGGAGTGGGCTTACCTGTACCCAACTCCTCATAAACAAATCTTTGTCGGAATGGTACGAATTGCCTTAAATGCCTTTGAGTACGTAGCAATTTCTTCAAGCAAATCCTCCCCATCTATTCTCTCTTCCATTCCCTGCAAACATAATTCAAGGGGGTCATCTTTTAAGGTTGAAATCAAAGTAAAATCTTCTACCATGAAGCACTGCTCTTCCATCACCGGTCCCTTCATAGCCTTTAACAAGTTAAACTCCACTTGTTCTTCCCCCACTCTTAGAGTTAGCACTCCATTCTTCACATCAATCAATGCCTCAGTTGTAGCTAGAAAAGGTCTTCCTAGAATCAATGGCATATCTTAGTCCTCTTCCATATCAAGCACGAGAAAATCTACAGGTGGGTAGACCTTTACAACCCTTACAAGTGCGTTTTCCAAGATTCCAGTAGGGTATGTGATGGACCGATCGGCTAATTACAGTGAAACTGTAGTCAGCTTTAGAGCATCCAAACCTAATTTCCTGGAAATAAACAAAGGCATTAAACTTACACTAGCACCAAGATCACATAAAACCTTATTGAAAGTTAAATTGTCAATGGTACAAGGGATAGAAAAACTCCCTGGATCCTTAAGCTTCGGGGGAAGTTTATGCTGGATAATAGCACTACACTCCTCAGTGAGTACAATCGAGGCATATTCCTCCAATTTCCTCTTGTTAGAGAGGATCTCCTTCAAAAACTTGACATAAGTCGGCATTTGTGCTAGTGCCTCTGCAAAAGGAATGTTGATGTGCAGCTCTTTAAATATGCTCAAGAACTTCTGAAACTGTTTTTCCAACTTCTGTTTCTGTAATCTCTAAGGAAAGGGAACCGGTGGCACATATTCCTTGGGTGCCACATTCACTTTTGGCATCGAGGGGAGCTCTTCCTTCCTATCCTCTACATTCTCCTTCTCAGTCTCAACCTCCTCCTCAACTTTCTCACCAACTCTCTTGTCTACATCAGAATCTGTAGGCAGCTTTGGTCCTTCATACTCCTTACCACTTCTTAAAGTTACGGCCTTACATTGCTCTTTAGGATTATTTTTAGTTTGACTAGGCAACATCCCTTGGCCCCTCATATTAAAATATTGGGCAATCTGACCAATTTGAGTCTCCAAATTCGTGTTCTGATTCACCACCTCTTCTACTTGAGTTTCCAATTTCTGGTATCTATCCGAAGCCACGGATATAAACGTCTCAAGTGCAGCTTTCCATTCTTGTTTTTGTTCATGTTGAGGTGGTGGGGCGTGGTATGGAGCCGGTGGTCACGGTTGAAACTGAGGGCTCGGTTGAAATTGTGGTGGTGGTTGTGGTTGTTGAGCATTTTGGGTGTTAGCCCAAGAAAAATGGGGATGGTTCTCCCAACCTGGGTTGTAGGTGTTTGAGTAAGGATCATTCACTGGTTTTGAATTATTAGCATAGCTAACTTGCTCTTGCACCTGTTCACTTGCATTGGTATAAGGAAACACGTTGAATGCATGCGGACCACTTCAAATTTCACAAGTTGCCTGTACTGGTTGAGCATGAGTCCCAATTGCATTTACAGAAAGTTGGTCCAATTTCTTGATAAGAGCTTCAAACTTCGCGTTGATGGCGGTTAGGCCACCTAGATCTAAGACTCCCGTTGTCCCCTTGGTTGGTTGAGAATGACTCATTTCATGCACAAAAACATCATTTTGTGACATATTGTCTAACAGTTCAGTGGCGACCGTCTCAGACTTTGACAAGAATGCTCCGCCAGCTGCGGCATCCATCGCTCCTCTGAAAGTTGGGGACATCCCATTATAGAACGTCTGTATCAAAGGCCAACCCAGAATGCCATGATGAGGGCATTTCTTCTGTAAATCCTTAAATCTCTCTCAAGCCTCTTAGAAAGACTCCCCATCTAATTATCTAAAGCCTTGAATGTTATTCCTGTACTTCGTGGTTTTGCTAAGTGGGAAAAACTTGGCTAGGAAAGCCTGAGAAAGTGTGTCCCAACTCTGAAAGGATTCATTTGGTACAGTACTCAACCATGATTTAGGTCGTTCCCTTAATGAGAATAGGAAAAGCCTGACTCGGTCAGGCATCGGGTGTGACATTGTGAATCTTGAAGGTATCACACATCTCAAGAAAGTACTCAAGATGTGATGTTGGATCCTCCAGTGGTAACCTTGAAAACGGATTGTTCTGTAGCAAATTGATTATAGATGGTTTGATCTCAATGTTGTTTGCTGCAATTGGGGGACGGACCGCGCTCTTAATTGCCCCAGCATTTGACAAGTTGTAATCTTTTATCGCAGGAGGATATGGGGGTGGTGGATCTTCAATTCCCCCGCCTCTTGCATTGTTCAAATCTTCAGCCATTGGTTTGGTAGTGGATTTCTTGCCTTGCTTTTCCTTGCTCCTAATAGTGCTAAGTGTTCTCTCAATTTCCAGATCATAAGATACTAGTTCCGGGTTTTGAGATCGTCGCATGCACCGTGAAGCTGCACAAGAGCAAAGAAAACCCTTAGTTTAATTCCACAATGACAAACGACTACGAACACAAAGTAAAGTAATGGTCTAAAGCACTAGATCAAAATATTAAAGTAATATTGATTTAAAATGCCTTTCCCGGCAACAACGCCAAAAACTTGTGTGATTTTAAGTTAAACCAATCGTGCAAGTGTACACTAAAAATGTGTGCGTAGTACAAAGGATCGTACCCACAGGGAAGGGAAATCAATCACCACTCAATACCTCTTTCTAATCTAAAGACCGGGAGAATTCAAGTTGGTTATCATATACTAAAACAAAATTAAACAATTAACTAAATGAAACACACTTAACGGAATTAAACGCGGCTTAATACTCAAGAAACTAATTAGGCTGGGGAGTAATAACTATGCATTCATGATTCAACATAATACTCGTTTGACATATGCAATTCTACAACCTAGTCACTTAGATTCGTATTATCCTTTTTCAATGTATAACCGAGTGCTAATATAGTTTTAATGTTGTTTACACAATCATCAATCACCAAATTAACCGATTAGATCAAAACTAGTGCAATTCAAACTCTAGCGACTTAGCATGGAATAAGAATTAGAGTTGTATAGATTAAGAACTAAATCTCTTCAATTTCTAAATCCACTAGTTATGAAAACAATCTTAATCACCATTAATTTTTCAATACTTAGGTAATCCTAGAATATGCTAAGGTTGGTCAGACCGTTGCAATTCCATTAACACAAGTTTTCACAACTAAGAATTAGCACAAGTTATTCAAGCATAATATAAAACACTTAACATGCATTCATCATCACTCCCCTAGCCTTAGGGATTTAGCTACTCATAATTGACTCAAAACTCATAAAACTAAAGAAAATTATATTAATTAAAATCAAAGTCTTCATGTCTAAACAAATCCTCAAAAACAAACTCATAAACATTCATGAAACTTCAGAAAATGAATCTAAAAGGCTAAAATAATTAAAACGAAACTCAAAAGAATTAGTTTGATACGAAAAGCGATAAATAAAATCGGAATTAAACTAAATTATTCGAAGAAATCAATCCTCTCATCTTCTCGTAATCCTCTGAAACACCTTGGTAAAATTTCGTCCCGAACTCTCTCTGCTAGGTCAAAAGTTTGAAGAGCCGATCCCTCAAAAGAGTCCCAAACGTTCTATAAATACTGGCTGCCAAAAATCTTCAGTCGACACGAGATACGACCGTGTCTCGTCCCTTCACAAATATCGCCACGACCGTGTCTAGCATAAATCGCCAAAACGCTTTATTAAGTGACACGACCTTGTCACATTTTCTTCTTCTAGGATGCCACGACCGTGTCATCTTCTCCTCAGGCAGGCCTTACTCTCTGTACCGAGACACGGTTCTTCATACTGGGTGACATGACCGTGTTACTATCTCGTCCAAAATTCCATCAAGTTTTGTACTGAGACACAACGGTGTCTCAGTTTGTTCTTCCAGGGAGACACGACCGTGTCCCCTAAAACTTCGCCAATTTCACCAAGTTTTGCATCTTTACGTCATTTTTTGTCTCCATGTACTAAGTACCTAAATGGAGCATAAAACAAATGTTAGTTCTTAAAACGGCATAAAATATATTCAATTTAATGCTCAAATTCATGCAAATTCTTCACTCAACAGAAATGCACTGAACTTTAAGATCAAGATTATTTGGGTTCTAATTATTTCCTTACCCTAGATCTTGATTGAGAGATGGGATGTAGGAGGATTGTATCTCACATATGTCACTGACTTAAAGGTTCTGTCGAACCAAGACATTCTAATTCAGCTAGAGGTCAAACATTTGTTGCTAGACTATGGTCATTTGATCTGTGGACTGATTAATTAATTAGGGAATTAATTAATTGGGGTCACTGCTAATTGAATTAAGAACCCAGAGGGTCACACACAACAACCCGGTCACATGGGTTAAGGCTTGAATCGATTAAAAGAGTTGATCAAACCATTAAGAGAATGGTGGGGCCCATTAATGTGTTAATTATTTAATGGACTTTGATTTAATTTTGAATTAATATTGAGGTCCTAATTTGGAGAATTAAAGTCTAATAAAAAATTAATTATGAATTAATTAATTATTAGTCTTCAATTTATTTATTATTTAATAAACAAAGTAAAAATAAATATCTATGAGGGTTAGATATTTTCTTGCTCATCAAGTTGGTCAAAACTTAAGAGTTTTGGTCAAAGTTGGAAAGCTTTCTTTCCAAGCAAGAAATAAGAAGCTAGTGGGTTAGCAAATCCTATCTCCATTAAGAGATGGATTTCGAACCCTTGATGGGTGATACGAAATTCTCCTTTCTCCAATAATTATACACTAAACCCTAGAGCCTAAACATCGAATATAACTAGCATCCTCCCTATTTGGATCGTGATCGTGGTTGGTGGACTCATTCTCTAGAGGGCTACTATCGTGAAGTCTTGAAAGATTCGAAGGAGCTTTTGGGGATCAAGCCATATGAAGAGCGTTCTTAGGCGGCTAGAACGTGTCAAGAAAGCTACTATCTAAGTGAGATTCTTGATCTCTACGAATTTGGGAATAGGAATTGCATGATTCGATCCTAACTTATTAGGAAAATTTTAAATTTCCGCAGTGTTTCTGTCTTATTTTTCCCAACAGGAGAGAGAATCACCACTGGGCTACCACTGTACAACGGGACAACCGATCCCGAAAAGCACGTGACAGCCTTTGAGAACAGGATGGTGCTGCACCCACCCGCAGCAAATTTGGGCCAAAGTTTTCGTCACCACGTTGATGGGTCCAACGCAGGACTGGTTCATCCGCCTACTGCCTCGATGCATCGTGACCTACAATCATTTTGTAGATCGATTCTTGGCGCATTTCTCCTCCATTTCAGGAGAGAAATTTCCGCCCTCATACCTCAACAACCTCCGCCAAGAAGATGCGAATCCCTTCGGGACTTCTTCACTGGTTTCTCGAGGGAAGTGGTCCTGGTCGAGGACCCGACAATGGATACATTATTGCTGGTCGTCCACCGAGCATTGTACAATCGTAATTTGGTGGACGAGATCGTCAGGGCCGAACTCCGGAATCTGATCGAGATCGAGGGAAGTGGTTCGGGTCGAGGGCCCGTGGATTTATGTGGGTCGAAGAGATGGCCCTCGCTCACGGGCCCATATGCCAGCATCGGCCGGAGGGGCATGACTTTGGGTCTGGCTCGACCCCAATCTAGAGGCGGAACGAGCCCAAGAAGAACAAAGGGAAAGTCGATTCGCCGATCCAGATCGACCGACGAAACTATATCCCCTTGAACACAACCGTCGAACAAATCTTCACGGTCATGGATAAGAAACTTCTGAAACAACCGAAGCCTATCCGTAAAGGTCCGAAGGCTCAGAAGTCAGGAAAGTTCTGCGGCTACCATCAGTAACATGGCCACACCACGGAGGATTGCAATGCCCTTCGCGATGAGATCGAGAGACTCATCCGCAGCAGACACTTGAAGGAGTTCGTTCGCAAGCTTGACCACTTTTCCGAGAAGGCTGGTCGACCTCGGGAGCGCTCCAAATCCCGATCCAGATCCCTAACGCATTGATCTGGGAAGCAACCGCTCGAGAGAAAGGACAACAACAACGACGCAACCCATGGTACGATATACATGATCACTGGAGGTCACGTCGGTGGTGATTGGAACACAGCCTGGAAGAGGACTCATCGGAGAGCGGCTCGAGAGTACGAGGGCCCGCATGAAGAAGTCCTCCAGATCGAACAGGGGGAGGATTGGGTAGGACAGGAGGTTAGCTTTAGCAATAGCGATAGCCGCCCAGGCGCCCATCGGGAAGGCGATGCGCCCAGTTGTCCGATGGTGGTGACCTTAGGCATGGCGAACTATAATGTAACCAAATGCCTCGTTGACAATGGAAGCTCCACGAACATTATCCTTTACTGTACGCTTATTAAAATGCAATTACACAACCTGAAATTCGATCCTATCCGAACTCCGTTCCAAGGATTCAGCGGATCCAAGGTCTTTCCTTTAGGGCGTATTTGACTGCTCACCTCAATGGGAACTGACCCGTGTCGGGTGCGACGTGGTGAACAGTTGGGCATGTTATGCCATTACCCTGGAAAGCCCAAGGATAAGGAGGTCGGTGAATGCCTCGACCTACAGACCTACGCTGACATTGAAATCGAGCTACGAACCTCCCTATCCGGCGAAGAGGGTTCTCAAACAGCGAGAAAAAGAAAGCTCACCGAGCGACTCGAGCCCTCCGAAACATCTAAGGAAGTGTCCTTGGTACCTGGAGAGGGAAATAGAACCACGTGCATCGGGGCGAACATGTACCCTGAGCATGAAATTATGATGATCGAGTTCCTCCGTGAAAATGTCGACATTTTCACCTGGATAGCAAAGGATCTCTTAGGCGTCGATCCGAAGGTGATCTATCACCGTCTCAGACTCGATCCATCTCACAAACCCATCAAGCAGAAGTTGAGAGTCTAAAGCAAGGAGAGAAACAAGATCATCGAAGCTGAGGCTAATAAGCTCCTTGATGTGGGCTACGTAACACCAGTCCAATACGTTGATTGGTTGTGCAATGTGGTCCTTGTACAAAAGACCGGTGAAAAATAGAGAATGTGCAATGATTTCACCGACCTCAATAAAGCCTGCCCAAAGGACCCGTACCCGCTGCCTCGCATCGATTAGCTCGTCGACTCGACGGCGGGTTGCGAGATGCTCAGCATGATGGACGCATTCTAAGGGTACTATCAAATTTCCATGGCGCCTGAGGATAGGCCGCACACAGTCTTCATAGTGGTAAAAGGCAACTACTGCTTCAAGGGAATGCCGTTTGGCCTAAAGAACACGGGTGCCACCTACTAGAGATTGGTAAATTTGATGTTTAAGAATGAGATCGGGAAAACGATGGAGGTCTACGTCGATGACATGATCGTCAAAAGTGAAAGAGCTTGGGATCATCTTAAGCATTTACACCGAGCCTTCGATATTTTGAGATAGTACGACATGAAGCTCAACCCGGACAAATGCACCTTTGGGGTCGAGGGTGGCCGTTTCCTCGGCTACATGGTAAGCGAACGCGGGATCGAAGCCAACCCAGCCAAGATCAAGGCAATCCAAATCATACCCTGACCCCAGTGCATTTGCCAGTTCCAATCCCTTGTCGGTCGGATCGTCTCCCTGAACTGCTTCATCTCCAGATCCTCGGAGAGAAACCTCTTATTTTCAAGATCCTACGCAATTTGAAGAAGTTTCAATGGGATGAAGAGTGCGATAGAGCCTTTGAACAACTTAAAGAGTACCTGTCGTCTCCGCCGCTGTTGGCTAAGCCCAACGAGGGGGAGATCTTGTACCTCTATCTATCTCTTTCCCATGAAACTTTCAGTTCGGTCCTGGTCACCACTCGGGAATGAAAGTACATGCCCGTGTACTACTTAAGCAAAATACTCCATGGAACTGAGCTCAACTACTCGGAAGTCAAGAAGTTCGTGTTCGCATTAGCGCATTCAGCTCGAAAACTGAGGCCATATTGTTGGAAAACACGAATCAGAAAGCAGCGGAATTTAAAAAATTTCCCAACAAAAGGACCTTGGACTCGCAATCGTGTAACCAAATTCGTAGAGATAGAAAACTTACTTTTCTTTTTATTCTTTCTTGAAGCGTTTCAAGCCACCCAAGAACGCTCTTCTCGCGGCTTGATCCCCTCTCCTTGGTAAAGCTCGAATCTTCAAACTTCTAACTTGAAGTCTCCAGAGAAAGTCCACCAACTTGATCACAATCTAACTAGTAAGGATGCTAGTTCTCTAGTTAGTGTTTAGGCTTAACCTAGGGTATTATTTAATCTTGGAGAAAGGAAAGTGTTCAACACATGAACCAAAAGAATTGTCAATTAGCTCTAAAGGGGAGCATGAGCTCCCCTTTATATAGGAAAGGGAGAGGGGCGCCGATCCTATTCCTTGTTGGGCAAGGATTTGGTCCCTCTCTCTCCTATTACTTGATCATCAAGTAATTTCCAACTTTGACTTTGAATTCTAATTCAAATCAACTTTCAAGAGAGCTAAAAATATCCAAACTATTTTTGGATAATTTTATACTCTATTTATTTAAAATAAATAACTTATTTTATCTAATTAATTAACTCATAATTAATTAACTAGATTATTTTTCTCCAAAATAAGACTTTCTTTTTAATTCAAAATTAAACCAAAGTCTATTAAATAATTAACAAATTAATTATTTAATATATATACAATATATATATATATATAATCACGTGAGACACGTGTCACAATGACACGTGTCACTCACGTGACCCACAAGTGTGATTTCACACGTGTGGAACCCTCTAGGCCCGATTAACTCGTTTAATCATTTTTAAGCCTCAACTCATGTAACCAAGTTGTTGTGTGTGACCCTCTAGGTTCTCAATTCAATTAGCAGTGGCCCTAATTAATTAATTCACTAATTAATTAATCAGTCCACAGATGAAACGACCATAGTCTAGCAACAGGTGTTTAACCCCTAGCTGAATTGGAATGTTTGGATTCGACAGAACCTTTAAGTCATTGATCCATGTGAGATACAATCCTCCTACTTACTATCTCTCAACCAAGATCTAGGGCAAGGGAATAATCAGAACCCTAATAATCCGGTCTTAAAGCTAAGTGCATTTCATATCCATTTGATCTTCAATCCAAGAAACCCTTTTCTTGATGTCTTGATCTACTGCCTTGGCCAAGGACTCCATATGGCATATGAATGACTTACACAATAAGAGATCACCTTGCAAATGCAAGTGTAGGTCCTTTCTTGATTCTCAATCACTTTCATGAATCACTTGTGCAGCCCCAGCATAAGCTTTGAATCAGTTGTCTAAGGCGACACCCTTTAAAGCTTATACCTAAGACTACAGAGTTAAATCATAAAGTGACAAGGAACCTCAAGTCTAAGGATCAATTAATCACATCAATGACTCGTGAGATATTTCCTAATCTGGAAGTTTCCATTTCCTGAAATAGAAACTTCCTTTCCCATTTAGGAATGTTCTCACACGGGGCACCTCAGTGAACTTACTTATTAAAGTAAGCACCCTTCTGTATCACGCACGTATCAACTATACACTTTGCACCTCCATGAAACAAGGTGGTCCTTCTTAAGGGCGTGATCCCACAAGCAAGCCTTAGAGGAGTCAGGTTGACACTCCCACTGTCTGTAGGACTCATCGGCTTGGAGTATTTTACTAATCATGACTTATGTGATATAGGGCTCGTTTCATGAACCATTTCACCAAAATGGTAGAGTCCTAAAGTTATCAGGATTAGGGGAGTTCTCATACATGCACAACTAAAGTAAACGCATACCAAACAAGAGCATATAAAGAAGTGTTGCCTTAATTCGTTATTTCATTCAAAGATTGTCTGTGATTACTATAAGGAAAAGCACAAAACGGATATACAATCGGCTTTCTAGGGCACTATTCCTAACACATATTTCCAGGCACACCCGATAGTCGTACTTACCGACCAACCCCTCAGACAAGTTCTTGCCAAACCGGACGTGTCGGGTTGGATGATGAAGTGGGCGATCGATCTGGGGCAACACGACATCTCTTTCCAACCCTGAGCTACCCAACAAGCTCAAGTTCTAGTTGACTTCCTAGTCGAAAAGAGCGTACCCCCTCCTAAATCGATCGCAACCCCAATGAGCTTGACGATGCACGTGGATGGCTCATCAACATCTCAAGGGGGAGGGGTAGGGATATCCCTAGTCAGCTCGGATGGCACACAGTTTGATTTCGCCATCCATCTCGATTTTAAGGCCACCAATAACGAGGCAGAATATGAAGAGCTCCTAGCGGGCCTCAAGTATGCCCTCGAACATAAGGTGGAGAAGATAGCCGTTGTTAACGATTCTCAACTCGTAGCCGGCCAAGTTAACGGGACCTATGAGGCACGAGAGGACTCGATGGCCGCATATCTCAAAATGGTGAAGGAACTAATAGCCTAGTTCAAGGAGTTCAAGATTGAACAAGTCCCCCGAGAAGAGAATTGTCGAGCCGATACCCTGTCTAAGTTGGCTAGTGGTCTGCAACGAACCAGAGATAAAACCATATCATACCTCATCTCGGCAAGTCGGGCAATTGACAGATCCCAACCCGATATCGCTGTAATCGACCCGATGGAGCCTTGTTGGATGGATAACCTTGTGGTATAACTCAAGGATGGCACCGTACCCCAAAACCGAACCGAAGCCAGACGAGTAAAGTACCGAGCCTTGAGGTACACGCTCGAGCACGAGGGGAGACTATTCAAAAATTATTTCGTCGGACCCCCGCTCAGGTGTCTCCGACCTCGCCAAGCCCAAGACGTACTTGAAGAGATCCACGAAAGATGCTGTGCGAACCATTCGGGGGGTCGAGGACTTGCGCGTAAGGTATTAAGAAGTTGTAATTTTCGGCTAACCCTGATCAAAGACACAAAGCTTCATTCCATGAAATGCCTAAAGTGCCAAAAACACGGGAATCTCATCCAACAACACCCTGCTGCGATGATATCAATCAACGTCTCTTGGCCGTTCGATCAGTGGAGGATCGATATCATCGGACCGTTCCCCCTGGCCCCTCGCCAGAAGCGATTTGCGATTGTAGCGGTCGAATATTTCTCAAAATGGGTTGAGACCGAAGCAGTCCCAAAGATAACCGATGCAGTGATAAGGAATTTCCCCTGGAAAAGCATAGTCTGCCGCTTTGGGGTTCCGAGAGTCTTAATCTGTGATAATAGACCATAATTTCGAAGTGAAAACACGAAGCACTATTGTAGAGACCTCAGAATCGACCTCCGATTTACTACCGTTGGCCACCCCCAAGCGGATGGCCAAGCCGAAGTTACCAACATAATCATTATCCAAAACTTGAATACCCGACTTGATGCCGAGCTCAGCGCGTGGGCGGATGAGCTCAACGGGGTACTGTGTGGGCATATCGAACCACACCCCGCGTCGCCATAGGCCAGACCTCATTTTTCTTAGTTTATGGGTCCAAAACCGTAATCTCGTCAGAATTGCTCCATGAAATGACTCGAGTATCTGATTATCAGATCGACAAAAACAATGAATGTTGATCTGACGACCTGGAGCTAATCGACGAGAAGAGAGAGCTCGCCTACCAAAAGCTTATCCAGTACAAAGCCACTGCTGCTCGTTCCTACAAAAAGCATGCCAGACCCTGATCGTTCCAGATTGGGGATCTAGTGCTGAAAAAGGTCGAAGTACTGCAACACATGGGAAAGTTGGAACCCAATTGGGAAGGCCCTTACCGGGTAGTCAAGATAGGCAAAAACATGACCCATCGACTGGAAGACATAGCAGGCGAGCCCTTGCCTAGACCATGGAACACCCACAACTTGAAGAAATTTTACGTTTAAGTTTTGAATGATGTGGTCAAAGCGGAATAGATTAGAGATCCGACTTCACTTATGATTCTTTGTACATGTATATCGAGGTCAGACCCCATGCTGATCGACCTCAGTTAACGCAATGATTAGGTCCTCTTTACTTAATTACTCGCACTATCTTACACTATTAGCATTCGATCTACAATCATGCCTCAAAGGGGGATGAGTAAGACCCCCGCTACCATAAAAGGGTTTTAGTCTAAAGGTAATGTCTAATGAGGCCGAGAATTGACCCAAAGAGACCTAATCCCTTAGCCCGTTTTTACTGAAATTTACATCCAGCGAGATCGTGCGTTGATCTGATCTAACGATATCGCACATCGATCCGAAGAGATTGAAACTTAGTTACAAAGAGATCTAATCACTTAGCCCATTTTAACTGAAATTTACATCCAGCGGGATCGTGGGTTGATCCAATCTGACGAGATCGCGCATCGATCCAAAGAGATCGAAACTTAGTTACAACTCAAGCATTTCAAACGATAGGGCGAGATCGATTCTGAAACCCAGGTTAGCTCGATGTTCTAACAGGCGATCCGATCCTAGTGCGAATATCAAGCCTACGTCAAGGTCTAGAAACACTAATCCGCATCCATACGTTTAAAAATAAAAGCATACAACCCAATTTGTAAAGCAAAAACACAAGTACAGGAGCTCAAACATACATTCATAAATAAGAATCGACCTTACCCGCGATGTGGGTCGATTAACAAGACAATGCAAGACGTCAACCTCACTCTCGATGTGGGTTAATGCCTTAAAGTATTTCAACAAAATTCAAACAAACGATTACCTACCTGGCCACAACCCGGCCAGAGGGTTGAATCAACTAAATTAAGAAAAGCCGAAGTTAAAGCGGATCATGGTTGGGAAGACTCAAAGGCAGTTAGAGCTTTGTCACGTCGGAGGTGGGTCGGGGGTAGGAAGTTGTCGACCTCAATTGGCTGTGGAAGCTCACACTTGGCAGGCCTTTTCTCCCGTTTAGAGTAGGCCATCTTAACAGCAAAACCTTATTTATGCTAAGGCCAATCGATTTGGACCGGCTCCTCGTCATCTTCGTCTGGATCGAGAAAGGGATCGGGTAGGTGGCTCCCAATGGATTTGAAATTAAATTTCTCTGGGAACAATTCCTGTTTCCTAATCTGGTTCACAGCTAACTTGAACCCCGCATCCACATCGGAGGCACCCATGACAACGTTGGTTTCCTCAAAAGCCGACCCTTCGATAAACTCCCTCACAGCATACTTCTCGATCCCGAATTTGGCTTCGCGCACTGAGCTCACCACCGCATGGATCTTGGCTTACGCCTTTTTAGTTACCTCCTTTATGCTATCTTTCTGACCCTCAACCCTTACTTTAGGACATCCTGTGCGACTTTTATCTCGACACGGCTGAGATCATCCTCGTTCTTCTTTTTAAGTCGCACGATCTCGTGTAGGGCACTCTCCAGCTCGACGGCCCGGGTTCGAGATTCTTCCTCTCTGTGGCTCCTCTCCCGCTTCAACTCAGTCAATTCCTTCCTGGTTGCCTCGACCTCAGCCGCGTCCATCGATCTCAATTGCTCCTTGGCCAGAAAATACTTCTCCTTGTATTTTTTTTTGGCATCCTGGTACACGTCAACCTGTTGGAACGTGTTCACCAAGATCGGGAGGAGATCCTGCTCGATGCCAAAAACATTTAGTAAATATAAGTGTATTAATGGAGTATAAATCGACGCGAGCACACTTACAGAAAATATGGCTTTGCTGGCTTGAGCGCTCTTCCTGTCGGTCGAGTGCGTGAACAACTCCTTTTGCTCATCGATGACACAGCCAGTGTGAATTAGAGCAGATAGCAGGTCGAGATCAGGTCTGCCCACAACCAAGTTCCTCAGTGACCCATCCGACTTGAGCTCCTTGAACCCGGCCGGCCATCTAGGCAAAGCAGTTCGGGTAGGAAAATTCAAAAGCCTCTCTTCTTCATCGGATTCCTCGAAAGTGGCGTCGACATCGATATGTGGGCGCATCCTCTTTCCGATCCCATGCCGGATCTGAGGAACCTAGGGAATGGTTAGGTCATAAACGTTTTCGTGGGGATCGGAATAAATGTCTAACTCATCTAAATTTATTACTTGCTCTCGACCCGATGCTGCCAGCTGACTAGACCCCAATACTGTTGGGATTAGTGCCCTGAAAATTCAATTTATTGAATTAATTAAATTGAATTTACAGCAAGTTGTGAGTATTTCACATATTAATAATTAATGACGTGTGGTGGTATTCTCATATGAAATGTGTTTCATAGGAAAAGACTTTGAATACCGAAATCATGTGTCATTAAAGTTCTAGTCGGTAAGATAAGAATATGTTCTTATCAAGACTATAACGTGGTTATATATATGATGACTAGTCTTTCGTCATAGGGAATGGTGATTCCAATTATAACACATTCATAATTTTCAATAGGATTAGAAACAACGAACTGGACCACTGAGATTGTTCATTTTATACTGCTATCTAAAAATGAATAAAATCTCAGGAAGCATTGTACTCTTAATCCTGATAATATTTCGGCTTTAGGCATGTATGTAGTGTTAGTCACTGTAACATACTTGAAGTGAGGTCTCGGTAACGGGTGGCCAAAATACTTTGTATGATTCGGTGATAACATGAAATGTGCTAAAGAGTCATATTGATCGAGGAATCTGTGGCCTTGCTGGAAGGTAAAAGATATCCTTGAAATAGATTTGCAAAAGTTCGAATTAAGACTTTGGCCAAAGCACTTCACGTGATACATCACCGAAGTTGTATGTTGAATGTGTTTCACATACAGAGAATTTGAACTTAAGGCAAATAAATAAATTTCAAATTAGAGATGAAAAATAAATGATAGTAGTTGCAATTTATTTTTCATGGATATCTACACGGAGGAGTAAAATGCGAAATTATTCTAGATCGAGAAATTCGTAAATAATTTAATTAATTTTAGAGTGCAACAATATTTATTTAGTGCAATTAAATATTGTTAAACGGTAATTAATTATTATCATGAGATGATAATATATTAATCCGTTTGGAGCTAAAATTAATTAGTCCTGCAGGTCCCCCTGCAAGCTCCAAATTGAAAACCCGAAGAGAAAATATTAAAAGGAGAAAGAGAAATAAAATTTTCAAAGTGTTTGAAAATAGCCAAGGAGAGTTCCAAAGAATGGAAATACCCGGAAGTTTATTTTGGAGAAAATAAAATTTGCATCAAAAAAAAAATAATAATAATTTTGGTGATGACGTGGCAGATGAGGTGGCATGCCACGTCAACAATGTGGGCCCAGGTGGCGCTGACTGGGCAGCCGCGTGGCACGCCACGTGTCTAACACGTGGACGGCCCAGATCGCGCCACGTCAGCACGAACAATGGTCCAGATTTGTCTGGACCGGGCGGTCAACGGTTCGGATATCGGGTCAACGGACCGGGCAACAAATCGGATCTCGGGTAGGGTCGGGACAGGTTCGGTTCGGGGTCGGACCAGACCCGGGCACGTGGCCGAATGAGAATCGGCCACGTAAGTCCCAAACCCTAGCCGAGGGTACAATATACGCGCTGCCTCTAGGCGGCGCGTGAGGGCATGTGAGACATCATATCGGCACGTGGCTGGCGGCGTTGGACTCGTGGTGACGAGACCTTCAACGTAGTATCCTCGGTTTTTGTGTCCAAGTTAGCTACGCAAGTGGGGATGTGAAATGACCATTTTACCCTTGCTTTTGTATCTAAAATGACCGTTTTGCCCTCGGGTTTTTGCCTATAAATAGGCTGACCCCCCTCCCTCATTTCCCATTCAGTTTTGGGATGGTTTTGGCCAAATTTTGGCTTTGAAATCAAATCCCATTTTCTCCTAGTTAATTCCGATTTATTTTGGAATTAATTTTAATTAGGTGTTTGTATAAAACGCCTAATTTCGGGAGAATAAACCCTGAAAAGGGTTTCCTAGTTTAAAGTTTTATTTTCTCTAAGTATTTAGAGAAATACTTTTGGAGCCCACACTCCAAGGGTGTCCCTGGGGTTATTACAGGGAAGCTCTGCCGGTTTCACGAGGAGATCGGGTATCGGGTTCTCGAGAGGAGATTTCGGGAGCTGGAAAAATGCCGTTAGATAGCCATGTTTGCAGTACGATAATATTTTACAATTGTTTTATTTTAAGCATGATAAATTATGTGTTCTTAAGTGTTAATTGCATGTTAGATATTTATCTGCTTAAGTGATTTAAAATTTATTATCAATTACATGTATATACTTGAGTAGATCCGGCTAAGTCTTCCGCTTTGTATTAAAATGTTTTAGAAATATTTTAATACTTGTATTATAAATAAAAATTTTAAAATGTGGTCCCGTACTGTTGCTGTTCTGGGCCCATCTCCCAGCAACTGGTATCAGAGCCGTGCTCTAGATATATACATGCATTGATATGATGCATGCGATGTATAATTTTAAATCTGCTACTGTGCACGTGAATTCTGTCAAAGGAGGCTGGTTTTTAAGTGGGACCGTTTGTGACCCCTGCAGTGTTTCCTGGGAATTTACGTGGAATGGTAATTTTCTGGGAATCGATTTCAATAATCTTCCTGGTTAATTACCGAATCAGTAAACATGATTTAAATTATGAGATAATTTATTTATAACATGTTTACTTTATACCATTTATTTTAAGCATGATAATTATGTGATAATTATACCAGCATGCTTAATTGATTTAATTTATGGCATATTTATTTTGTGTCATTTAAAAATTTAAGCATGATAATTATGTGATAATTATATGAAAGCATGCTTAATTATTTTATTTTATCGCATGATTATGATAATATGAGATATTATGATATTTACAATTATGCGTATTTTATTTAATGTGATTAAATAATAATGTTTAATAGAGATTGAATGAGATGCATAATTGAACTAATATTTTTCGGCTTAATTAATAAATTGTTATTAAAGCCTTAAAATATTATTAGGATTATAAATGTGATTTAGTAATCCTAGTGGGAGGATATTAATTAGATTAATCACTTCCAACAATAAGACGCCAAAAGTGATTATATGATAATCAAAAGATAATCCATATTTTTTTAGAAAATTCAAGTGGGAGCGAGATGAAAAGAGTTGGATTCTCACGGCCTCCATTACCGGTCTATAGTATAGTGAATATGTACTACTCCCTTCGGCGGGTATATATTCGCGTTATACAAGATTAGACTTCTACGGATAGAATGAAATATGGGAAAGTCAGCTCGACCACGCCTCCGTGGAGTATCTTGACCTACTTGTACGGACTTCTAGGTAATGGTGCACACTTGACTAAGTAATGTATTAACCTCCCTTCGGAGCTCTGCTACATTTACTTGGAGGCCAAGGGTTGACGTGGTGAATTAACATTGTTTGGTAAGAGTTATCTAGATGACATGTTAATTAAGAATAGTTCTTGCTTTTCTAAGCGGTTTTCGACCTTGCCTCCGGGGAGTCAACTGCAGTTAGTTAAGTCACCATTACGTAAATCAAAATGCTTACGTGGATTTCATTTATTGGTTGGACGCAGAAGAAAGTGAAATACATAATCATAACTTGCATTTATTCATTTATTTCAGTTTTATAATTACGATCTCTCTTAGCCCACTCCAAACTGTATGTCTATAAGAAAATAGGCTAGTAAGGGTTCAACTACGCTGACTAAGTAATAAATCTTGACATCGTGTTGAGACATGAAAGTTTACGTACTCACTGAACCTTATCCGAAAATTTCGAAAACTACAACCAGTCAGGATTAGAAAGACGTTTACCCCAAATGGATCAAGTGTGATGATCTGGCTAGTCTTATAT
The DNA here is from genome assembly GCA_037501455.1 of Lantana camara. Taxonomy (NCBI): domain Eukaryota; kingdom Viridiplantae; phylum Streptophyta; class Magnoliopsida; order Lamiales; family Verbenaceae; genus Lantana; species Lantana camara. Next base: position 21,039,175 of record CM074862.1, read on the forward strand.
CCGGACATCTGTTTTAAATGTTCTTGAGCATCAGACACATGAGATGTCTATTGATAAGAACATGTTTTGAAGACAGAATCGTGCGAAGGTACGAGCCACGAAAAAGGTTGTTAGTTAAAGATGTTTGAAGGATCACTGTTTCAGAATCATATTATGGATATGATAACTGATCTGAATGAGATTGAAAGCCTCTGTGCTTAAAGAGACAATCTTAACAGATAGGATACGATCCTATACTCTCTGCCTAAGTCGTTTGTACATTCAAGATTAATTTTAAATTATTTTAAAAAACCCAACCTGAACCAATGAACGACCTCAATATAGCAGAAATGGTGATATAGACTAAGGGAAAAGTTCTCTTTAAATCAGACATCAATATCCACGGCCTCAAAAGCCAGTAAGTGGAAGAAAGAAAAAAAAAGGAAAAGTTCCAATCTAAGGTTCAGAAATAGAAAGTCACATCCGACAATGGAAAAGTGTTTCTATTTCGGTGGTAATGGGCATTGGAAAAGGAAATTGTCCAAAATACTTAGTCTGTCTGTTTGCTACGCCGTTTACATAAGATATGAAGATATCTTACTCGTTGAAAATATGTTTAGTTGAAAATTCACCGGACTCCTGGTGTATGAACTTGAGATCAACTAATCATATTTGAAAGTCGTTGCGAAAATTCAAACTAACCAGTAAGTCTGAAAAACGGCTAGCACACAACTTCTGCTCGGGGATAATACAAGTCTAATTGTATTAGCAGTAAGGACAATAAAGTCGTATATTGGCAATACGGTTTTAATATTATACGTGCCATATATACAGAAATTTGATTTCTGTAAGTTATTTGATAATTAATGGTCTAACAGTTTGTTTTGAACAAAAGTTTACCATTAAGCAAAATAAAAGGTTTATTTGCTCAGGCACAATAAAAGATGGTCTTTTATACCTCAATGAAAAACCCTAATTTAAGTTTAACGTTAAGAAGCTTGACTTACCATCTGAGAGGAAAAACTTCTACGTGGCATCAAGGTCTTAGTCACTTTTATCCAAATAAGATCCAAAGACTGATTGTCGAGTCTTTTCGACTTGACAGCAGTCAGTCTGCGAATCCTGTTTAGAAAAGTAAAATGACCAAGAAAGTTCATTTTGAGACAAAAGGTATTAAGCCATGAACTTGCTTGAGTTAGTTCATACGGATATATGATACTATGAATGTTCAAGGAAGAGAAAGTTTTTGCGTACTTCATCATTCATTTGAATGAATACTCTAGATACAAATATGTTTATTTGATGAGACTTAAGTCTGTAATTTTGATGAGTTCAAAGAATATAAGAGTGAAGTCAAAGAGTCAAATTAGAAAACATATCAAGGCACTTCGATTAGATCGAAGTAGTGATAAGTATCTAAGTTCAGAGTTAAATAGAATTTCTCAAATGAGATTAGGTCTCAACTATATATATGAGATACGTCTTAGCAAAGATGTATTGCAGAAAGGAGAAATAGAACTCTGATAATCATGGTAAGATTCATGAAGAGTCATGCTACCCTCTGAATTTCGTTTTGGGGTCTTGCACACAAAACGACAAACCTAGTTCTATCTAAGTCAGTTCCTAAAACACTGATGGATCTATAGCTAGGGTGAAAACCCTGTATCTTTTATCTTCGGATTTAAGGTAGCCTGGTCCACGAGTTAAGGATGGATCCTGACAAGTTAGAATAAAGAACAAAGGTTTACCTGGTCTAAGGTTATCCTAGAAGGACAAGAGGTGGTATAATTTGTAATTTGAGAAATCACAAAAGATGTTTGTGAATATTTCAATGATAATTACATAGATAACCACAAAGGGTGGAAGCAAAGTAGTGTTAAAAGAAATAACAGTATTAGATACTAATTTCCATAAACCCGTGCTGGAAATATATTGGATACATGTGATGTACCAAATACAACATGTGATGTAGAGACGTGTACACGAGAGCATCATTGTAGTGGGAGGATTGTCAGGACACCTGACAAGATACTTAAGATTAACCCAAGTGGTTGAATCTAGCGTATCTGATCCTGTCACGTGTAATGAAGCTGTAGAAGATATAGACGCTGACCGTTTGGTCAATATCCATGGAATCTAAGTTAGAATCTCTGTATTCTAACAAAGTCTTGAACTTGTAGAAGCGCCTGAAGGCATTAAACTCTATTAGATATAATTGGGTTCTACAAGACAATAAAAGAGAAATGGACAAAAGTAGAGACTTTAGAGCAAACTTATGACAAGGGATTTTATCCAGGAAGAAGAAATCAGTTACGAGGTCTTCTTTCCTATAGCAATGCTTAAGTCCATTATCCTCTCCATTTTATCTCATTATCGATTATGAGATTAGATAAATGGATGTAAAGACTATGTTCTTGAACGGGCAACTTCAAGAAGAAGAGATACATGGTACAACCTGACGGCTTCACAGCCAGAAATCAGGTGCATATAATGCAAGCTTAATAGATTGATTTATGATCTTAAGCAAGCGTCTAGATTATGGAGCATCAGAGTTATAAGGCAATTTAAATTCTTTAGATTTACATAGTTGCCTGATGAACCATGAGTGTACAAAATGACATCATGATAACGTTGTAACATTTTCACTTTGCACGTAATTAATATTCTGCTCATTGGGAATGATGTAAAAATTTTGTCAATGGTCAAGATTCGGACGTCAAATCATTTTGACAAGAAAAGACCTATGTGAGACCAATGTTGTTCCAAGGATCAGACTTTTATCGTGATCATAGGAATGAGGAGATTGGTTTATCACAAGAAGCATACATGGATAAGATGCTGGTAAGGTATAATATGACAAATTCCAAGAAAGGTTCATTACCTTTTAGATATGGAATTTACCTATCTCGGGATCAGTGTCCTGAGACAACTGAAGAGATAGAAGACATGATTAGAGTTCCACAGCGGAAGCTTTATGTATGTCATATTATGTACAAGGCCAGCTGTCTATTATGAAATAGGTCTAAATCAGCAGATATTAGTCAAACCCTAGAATCTGACACTGGGTAGTAGTGAAAGCATGTATTGGAGTACTTGAGAAGGACTTGAGATTATATGCTTGTCTACCACAGTGGTGAGCTCATTTCAATAGAAGTACACAGATTCGGATTTTCAATCTGATTTGTATTCTAGATGTTTGACATTAGAATACGTGTTTACTCTAGAAAGAGCAATCGTTAATTGGAGAATGTTAAGCAGACTTGTATTGCTTACATCGCCATGGGAGTCAAATACATGGTAGCTTGAGAAGCAGCCAGTTAGATGTATTGGATTCATGATTTCCTAGTTGTTGGCTCAGAGAAACGTCTGATAGATTCCTTCACTAAAGTATTGGCGCGAAAGAGTGCAAACTGAGTTTTGACACTCATGGGGAGGAATAAGACTTAGATGTATAGCCAAATTGAATTTAGCGCAATTGGGAGATTGTTGGGATTAGTGCCCTGAAAATTCAATTTATTGAATTAATTAGACTAAATTTACAGCAAGTTGTGAGTATTTTACATATTAATAATTAATGACGTGTGGTGGTATTCTCATATGAAATGTGTTTCATAGGAAAAGACTTTGAATACCGAAATCACGTGTCATTAAAGTTGTAGTCGGTAAGATAAGAATATGTTCTTATCAAGACTATAACGTGGTTATATATATGATGACTAGTCTTTCGTCATAGGGAATGGTGATTCCAATTATAACACGTTGATGATTTTCAATAGGATTGGAAACATCGAACTGGACCACAGAGATTGTTCATTTTATACTGCTATCTAAAAATGAATAAAATCTCAGGAAGCATTGTACTCTTAATCCTGATAATATTTCGGCTTTAGGCATGTATGTAGTGTTAGTCACTGTAACATACTTGAAGTGAGGTCTCGGTAACGGGTGGCCAAAATACTTTGTATGATTCGGTGACAACATGAAATGTGCTAAAGAGTCATACTGATCGAGGAATCTGTGGCCTTGCTGGAAGGTAAAAGATATCCTTGAAATAGATTTGCAAAAGTTCGAATTAAGACTTTGGCCAAAGCACTTCGCGTGATACGTCACCGAAGTTGTATGTTGAATGTGTTTCACATACAGAGAATTTGAACTTAAGGCGAATAAATAAATTTCAAATTAGAGATGAAAAATAAATGATAGTAGTTGCAATTTATTTTTCATGGATATCTACACGGAAGAGTAAAATGTGAAATTATTCTAGATCGAGAAATTCGTGAATAATTTAATTAATTTTAGAGTGCAACAATATTTATTTAGTGGAATTAAATATTGTTAAACGATAATTAATTATTATCATGAGATGATAATATATTAATCCGTTTGGAGCTAAAATTAATTAGTCTTGCAGGTCCCCCTGCAAGCCCCAAATTGAAAACCCGAAGAGAAAATATTAGAAGGAGAAAGAGAAATGAAATTTTCAAAGTGTTTGAAAATAGCCAAGGTAGAGTTCCAAAGAGTTGGAAATACCCGGAATTTTATTTTGGAGAAAATAAAATTTTCATAAAAAAAAAATAATAATAATAATAATTTTGGTGATGACGTGGCATGCCACGTCAGCAATGTGGGCCCAGGTGATGACTGGGAGGCCGCGTGGCACGCCACGTGTCCAACACGTGGACGGCCCAGATCGCGCCACGTCAGCGCGAACAACGGTCCAGATTTGTCTGGACTGGGCGGTCAACGGTTCGGATACCGGGTCAACGGGCCGGGCAACAAACCGGATCTCGGGTAGGGTCGGGCCTGGTCCGATTCGGGGTCGGACCAGACCCGGACACGTGCCCGAATGAGAATCGGCCACGTTAGTCCCAAACCCTAGCCGAGGGTACAATACACGCGCTGCCTTTAGGCGGCGCGTGAGACATCATATCGGCACGTGGCTGGCGGCGTTGGACTCGTGGTGACTAGACCTTCAACGTAGTATGCTCGATTTTTGTGTCCAAGTTAGCTACGCAAGTGGGGATGTGAAATGACTATTTTGCCCTTGCTTTTGTATTTAAAATGATCATTTTGCCCTCGGGTTTTTGCCTATAAATAGGCTGACCCCCTCCCTCATTTCCCATTCAGTTTTGGGATGGTTTTGGCCAAATTTTGGCTTTGAAATCAAATCCCATTTTTTCCTAGTTAATTCCGATTTATTTTGGAATTAATTTTAATTAGGTGTTTGTATAAAACGCCTAATTTTGGGAGAATAAACCCTGAAAAGGGTTTCCTAGTTTAAAGTTTTATTTTCTCTAATTATTTAGAGAAATACTTTCGGAGCCCACACTCCGAGGGTGTCCCTGGGGTTATTACAGGGAAGCTCTGCCGGTTTCACGAGGAGATCGGGTATCGGGTTCTCGGGTTCTCGGGAGGAGAATTCGGGAGCTGGAAAAATGCCGTTAGATAGCCATATTTGCAGTACGGTAATATTTTACAGTTGTTTTATTTTAAGCATGATAAATTATGTGCTCTTAAGTGTTAATTGCATGTTAGATATTTATCTGCTTAAGTGATTTAAAATTTGTTATCAATTGCATGTATATACTTGAGTAGATCCGGCTAAGTCTTCAGCTTTGTATTAAAATATTTTAGAAATATTTTAATACTTGTATTATAAATAAAAATTTTAAAATGTGGTCCCGGACTGCTACTGTTCTGGGCCTACCTCCCAGCAGATACACCCGCGTCGACGGGGACCCCTTCATGCACGGGCTCATTTTGGGCTTGGGGTCTGGCGGGTTATGCCTCCCTCCTTTTGCGCCGGGTCATGATCTGAGCCTCAGGAAGCTGTTGGTTGATGGCGGTAATATCTCTATCGATCCGGTCCTTCTCGATCCCGGGGATCGGTTCATCTTTATCTAACCCCATCGTGGCCTGCATCCTCCTCAATCTGGCCATCCTGAGTATATGCAAGCCTACACAAGGAATGACATTGATTAGCGTGACCCAAAATAAAACAAATACAAAGTGAAAACTTAAATAAATACGCATAAACAAATCCCGAGGCCAGGTCGAGACAAGTTCAGGTCGAGGAAAGGGGCGTACCAAAGCTAAAATTCTTCAACCTCAACCCCTTGACCAGGCTCGCCTCGACCAGATGCCCGGTCCGTGTCAGATATTCGGGGTCGAGCTGCCCCAAATTGACTAGGAGGTTGAAGTGGCGTTGGAGCCACGCATAACGTGTACGAGGTAGTTCCTGGGATCAGAGTTAGACCAGTTGGGGAGAGAGAGGGGACAGTCCAAAAAGAAGAACTTCTCCTTCCATTGCTTGCCATTGGATGAGGTGGGGATGTCTAAGATCTTGCTATCGGCCTTCGCCTGCTGGTAGAAATATCCAGACCCGGACTTGGCAGAATGGGTGAGGCTGAAGAACTCACCCAGATCCTCGACCCGAGGCTCGAACCCGAGATATCGGACGATATGATCATGCTATGAATAAACGCGATTGAGTTTGGCAGGAGCTGGGCCGGACAGATGTTAAGCCGCTCAAAGAAGGTAGACACCAAAGGGGATAAGGGAAACCTGAACCCATGTTCAACCGACGCGTAGTACAGACCGAAAGAATTCCTGTGTTGGGGAGGGCCCAACAGTTTTCCCCTCTTCCGGGATCCTAATCGCGAACCCTTCGGGCAGGTCGAAAAGCCAGTTCTGTACAGCTCTGAACTCGGCATTGGATAACTTGCAGGTTCTTTGCTCCACCATTGTCAGGGTGTGGAACACGTGCTTGGATTTCTTCTTTTCCATTGGTGGCGGATCGACAGTCCCCTCGGCCACCTGGGTCTTCTTTTGCTTCTTCTTCTTCAGTCAAGGATCGACGGTTGCCTCTACCACCTCTTCTGCCCCTTCAACCACCTTTTCCACCTCATCCCTGAGTTGGAAATCCCGCGTCGAGGATGAGGCTGGCCCTCCATGGTTTGCCATGAATTTCTTTGCCTCGACCTCATCCGAGGTATCCAACTACACGAAACTCCGATCCGAAAGCGGAAGCTCCGCCTCCCCAGGCCGATCCGAAGAAGGTGTGAACGGTGGTTAGAACTGTCGCCCACATCGAACGCCGCCGCCTCAGGGTTACGCTCCATTCTTGAACCAAGAGAAGGAATGGAAACTCTAAACTCAAAAAATTATCTGAGCTGAAAACCCGAAGATAACGCTCGAAATCTCGATCCAGAATGCTAAGAGAAGAGAGATGGGAGCATTTTGGGATCAGGCACTCTAGCTCTTGGAAGTAAAAAATGAGAAAGGGTTGGCTGCCTATTTATTGGGGAAGGGCATTTAATGCCTCGAAATACGAAGCATCGCCATGATGGCATGAGTCGGATCACTCGCCTTAAAAGACGTGCCACATCATTACGATGCCAGCTCGACCCCTCAAAAGGCGTGCCCCATCAACTGAACCGACGGGTTGACTGCCTCAAAAGGTGTACCCATTAATGTAAATCCGGATCGATTTCCCTCTGGAGACGCGCCCATTCAATATAGTGATCGATTCCAATAGCCACAACGGTTCCCGTACCTAATACCAGATCGATGAAGTCACCACTGTGAATTTTCACGCTGGTAATTTGGGGGGCCTTTGATATGACATAATATTACTAGGCCACGTGGTATGCCCGGTGTGGAGCCACGTCGACCCCGCGTCTGTCTTGACCAACCCCGAGTTGAGGTTTGCACCCCATGGGTCATCCCGACCTCAACCTCCAAGTCCGACCCCACCTCTCATGTGCTCGGATCGAGAGGCTATAGGGGGTCGGATCGATGCTGGTCTGCTCCCACATGAGCCAAGTTCCATCTCCAAAGATCCAACCACTTGGTTACTTTGGCAGAACAGGTAAGGCTTGGAGGTAATCGACCCCGCTCGCCGACGCCATGCGTCAAGCCCTTCTTTGCGCCCAAGACACGTGTCCCACTCTTATTCCCTAGTACAGGTGCAAGCCGGAGCATTTAATGCCTTCTACGCTAGGTCTTACCAAAAAGGGAAAATTGGCGCGCTTTATACCCCTTGGTGGGATCGAGCATTTCCTAATCGAGCATACCCCGTATTCTCGAAGGGCGTCCTGACGATATTAACAAGTAAGTCTCTACACTTGTGTGTGTTTAATTTAAGAGTTTCTTGAGTTATGTGATTAAATGTAAATCCAATTTAATATGTGATCATTCGAATTATTCTAAGATTAATTGTCAACTGGATTAATTACGCGCATATTTAACCCTAACTGTCTAATTTGATTTAATTCAAATTTATTCCATGAAATAATTGTCAAGTTGATTTTAAATCAATCATGTTACTTAATTTGTTTAATTTTGGTTTACTTGAATTTCTCGAGATTAATTTTCAATCATATGTTTACGAAGTGTCGTTAAATTGTACGAAAGGTTTCTAAAATTAAATTGAATTAAACTCTAATTGGTAAATCTCTATTTCATTTTAATTTATAAAATTAATTCGGAGCTTGAATGTTTATTCGTAACTTTACCAATTTTATTTACGATTATTTGTACGTGCTATTACTTGCTACACGATAAGGATACCCGGTTGTATATAGCTTGTGCACAAGACACATTTCTCCCAATCTCTTGTCTCTCTCTCTCTCTGTCCCCTCCCACTCTCTCTCCTGTGGGTACTATGCGCGGCTTCGGTTACGAGCCCATAACTCGATCGTTTCTCGACGGAATTCAACAAACGAATAGTCTATTTCGGATATCTCGGCGAGACCAACGCAAGAGTACCAATTTCACAGCCTAAGGACGAACGGTGGCGGAGTTATCACCAGATTTCAGTAGCAGCGGCGGAGGTGTCGGACCACCGCCACTTCGCCGGCCTTTCGCTGCGGTTTCCGGCCACCTCCTTGATGCACGCGCCCCATGCCCATAAAGAGGACATCCCGGTGCATCGCCTGACATCGGCGGCAGGGCCATCCGGGCCGCGACGGCGCCGCGCCAAAACTCGCGGCGGCGGCGCAAGTTACTGTAGCGACGGGTTTCGCCGCCTTTCCGGCGGTGTTTTTCGACGGGGCTTGATGGTTTCCAAGGTTTTTCGACCCCCTGAGTTCATTTCCGGCATCAATTTCACCAGATCTTGGCCGTAGGTGGTGGTTCCGGCGAATTGGCGACGGATCGCGGCGGCATAGTGGCGGTGCAACGGCGGCGCTAGCTCCGAGGATTTTTCTGGCGAGCTACCTTAGGGCTTTCGAAGAGCTCATCACGGGTAAGACAATGCCTTTTACGGATCGCATTTTGGTTCACCGGTTTGGAAGTAATTTGAGTTTGAAGATTTAGGGTTTTCGTGTTCTTAGATTTCAGATCTAGGACAATCGGCTTGGAATTTCCAGAAATTGATCGAAGATTCGGAACGGGTACGAAGACTTCATTCAGGACTGATTTTTCGGGATTTTTTCGACGACCTTCGGCGGCGGTCCGGCCAAATTCCGGAAGCTACAGTGGTGGCCTTCCAGTGGCGTCTGGTCGGAATGTTCTTCTCGTTGTGGTGAGTTCAACGCCACTTTCCGTTCGTTAATCAGACACTCGATCTATTTATTACGAATTATATTGCGTAATTGTGATTATTTGAATTAATTGTTTTAAGTGCAAATAAATTGGTTATTGTTGGTTTGTTGATCGAGATGTATTCCAATCGTATACGAAAACATGTATTGAATGGATTGTGATATGCATGAATGTTTCGATTTACAATTTGAATCCCGATGTGATGAATTTACACTATTTGTTAAGTACGAAGGGGTGTTAGTGTAATATTTAGAAACTAATCTTTTATGTGACTAAATGAACTTGAATGATATTTTAGAAGAACGAACATGTTGTGATTTCTCTATATGGATTTGAGACGTTCTCCATGTTATGTTTGTTGTAAATTGTGTTTCAAATATAAAATTAAGATACATGAAAGATACTTGAACAACTTGAGGCTTTATGCATGATAGGAGTTAGAATTGTAATATCTTGATTTACTCTTACTACTAGAAAATGGTATATTATGAATTACGATAAATTGATAATTGTCATGTTTGTAAGTAATTAATTCCTAGTTGAATAATTGTATAAACATTTTAAACGAACAATTATGCTTAGTAATCAACTAAGGGGATGTATGTGTAATAATTCTAAACTTTTATAAATAACTTAGGGGATGTAAGTGTAATATTTATCAAACTATGTATGTGACTTGAGCTTGTGTACCAAACATGTTGTGAAGTTGTAAAGTATGATCTTAAGTGAATTAAATGCACTCTTTATTTGTATCAAGCATGCCATCTAAGTACAACAACCTTGTATGTTTATATGATCAAGTTGCTCTTACTTATGCACTTTATAACTCGTCATGAACTTGACGCTTAATTCTAATATTATAATTGAACCCTGTGACATTGGATGATTTAATATGCATTTTGTGAATACATTGACTTCCTAAATTGATCTTGCATCTTTGGATATGGAATTGCATGATGGTTGCTTGTAAATATGACTTATGCCTTGAATGACCACGACACCTTATCCAAGCACAACATGAACACTTATGCATAACCACGATCATGTTGAGCAACGCCGTGTGTCTTGTTTGGTTCATATAGAGTCTAAGTCTGGGCTTCTGTATGTCTTGTCACAGAGTTTGGTGGTGCCGGTGGGCCCGAGGTGTAGAGTGTTTGGCCCTTCACACTCTCAGACTCTACTACTACGAGTTGAGGTTTAGGATTTTGTATAGTTATGCGACCTATGGCCTTAATATGCTAATTTCAACCCTTGCATGCGAGTATACCTTACTATAGATATGTATGTGTTGAATATGATATTTTTATGATCTTATGCTTGCACTTCTCCGTGGGCGGGCTATCCCTGCAGCGTGGGAATGTAACTGCGTGAGTCCTGCGTGGGTGGGCTATCCCTGCAGCGTAGGAATACTTATAAAAACCAGTTTTTGAAGCATATGTAAGCCATTTTGGAAAAACAGTTGTGTTGTGATTATGTAGCGAGATTGCCATGAAAGATTGGCGTATGTGATCCGTTGTGATCTGTTCTGTTGTGATCCGTAGTGATCTGTTCTGTTGTGATCCGTTGTGATCTGTGTGTGGATCTGATCCTGGTGAGCTGCGGGAATGGGTACCCCCGGGACAGTTAGGGCCGTCGGGGCATTTATCCATTGCGTAGTTCCATTTGAGATATCTTCACGCGACCCGTACTGTAGGGAAGATGTGGTATCTTGAGCCTTCGGCTAAGGCCGGGGAGGACTCTTGTGGGTTCGCTACCCCTTGAGGGTGAGTCTATTTTTAGACGGTTTTATAGATGGTTTGGGGACTGTATATCTCCTCCATCACTGGTGTAGCGGTTGGATTGTTTTTGATTTATGATTCTGAGGAGTAAAGGTTGGAAGCTCGTACTCGCCGAGCATGTGTTCTTTTATGTTATGGAATTATGAATCGGGATAGAGTCTTCCTAGAAATGGTTTCTAAACTTATATCTATATTTATTTGGGTTATTTCGAAACATTTTGGTATGCAACACCTATCCTCGGTTCATGAGTCCATCCTTTGATTCTGTGCTATGCTCTCTATATATGTATAATGTGGGTGTGCGTTAGCCCCCTCAATCGGTCAAGTTGATTGACCCCTCATTTACACTTTTAGTTGCAGGTTGTTGGCGTTTGCTAGGCGGAAGTGAGTCCTTTGAGTTGCACTTCGTCGGTCTAGTCTTTCTATTTGCATTTGTCTTTTCATACACCTTACTTTTGCTTTGACTCGTAGACTTGAGATTATACTTTACTATTCGGTAGCCCTGCGTGGCACTCTCATTCGGCCCCTTGTGGCACTTGATGATTATTACTTTATCTTGATATTCGGGACTAGGGATTTATGCCAGTTGAATCCATCACTTGTTATGATTGTTGATCTATTATTCGGGATTAGGTATCTATGCTAGTTGAACCCGTCACCTGCTTCGCATGTTTTGTTTTAAATGCTTCCGCTATCTATTGTTGTTGGTTTTGATTGCTTTCGTACTCTGAGTTTTGGTCAAGTTAGATCCGCCTAGCCTAGTGTGTGAGTTGGTCTCCCGTTCGCTCTGATTCGGATTCGGGTATGGACTTTCATTTCATGTTCCGGGTCTGGGTCATAGTGCGTGGGATGTGGCATCCTCCGTTTGGGATGTTACATAATGCATAGCTGTCGTACACGCACTACTGTGTTAATCAGTCAACGCTATAAATATGACTCCCTTCAATAGTGGCTGGTAAGCAAATTTAAGAGCATTTATTAGCATTCCTTTGCATTATTTCTCTCTCTAAACACGTTCCTTGTAACACCCGCATCGGAAGGTGTCACATCCCCCGCACCACTAGTCCAATCCATACATGAAATTACTTTCCATACATGAACCAAACACGTGGCGAACGGGTGACAATTAAAAACAAAACCTAGCTAAGCGGGGCTAACCCTTAAACCAATTAAAACCAACGATGCCATAACATTAAGCGGAAGCATATATGCATAATTAACACATGATTAAGTTATACAATCAAAGGCCATCCCGGCCACCACATATATATATACAATAATTTTCCCAAAAATAGAATAATACATAATGAAAGTATAAGCATGATATGCCAAAGGAAAGACAAGCTAGGACTCGAAAGTAAAGACTCCAAGACGACCTTAACTCCCAGCTTAGCTCGACAAGCAAAAGTCCAAAAACAACGTGGGGTGTCAGTCCTAAAACTGAGTGAGGGGCAATATACATATATCACATGCGCATGCAATCCATAACTCCGAGTAAAGTGTTAAAAAGTCTCAAGTGCGTAAAATAAAAGAAGCAATGCTTGGAGTTACGGATATCATATTATTACTTGTCAAAACATTGTTATCGTGGCCCGGCGAGTGGGCAATTCTCCAACCTTACTCCCATAGTGTGTGCTTGAAAACATTATTAGGCGTTCATGCATTCATAACCAAGTCAATAGCATAATTTTATTCGTATTCGTGACGTAAGAAAACATAATTTTCCATCCTTCTTCCTCCGGGGCGGTGGAAGGGTTTGTAAGGCCCTACCACCTCGTGACGTGACATTATGAGACGGGGGATCATGACTCCTACCCGCTCCTTCGATGGGTTAACCACCGGCTCAAGAGTATCTTACCTCCCACACTAGACGGTCGTGTAAGATACTCTCAAAGCGTACTATATGCAATGGCTTATCCGACGACCCGATATCGTACTTGTCTCTATTCACACATTTCCCCGGGGCCCAATAACATGTGCATGATTCTCGCCAAAAAAATTTCATGAAAACCATTGAAAAACCATTCATACTTAAACCATTTTGAAAGTATACATATACTTGATACATTTTGGCTTGAAAAGATCACACAAGGTAAGAGGGTTCTAATTTAACTAAAATAAAACCTCACCTTGACCAAAAAGAGAAAGGATACCAGAAGCTTACGGACCCTGCTCCTCAACCGGATCGAACTTTGTGCAAGAAACATGAGTGTACATAAGACTCTAGACAAATGAACTAAGTAATAGACGAACGACATGCTCATGATATGGAATGATGATAATTATAATTCATGAGAATGTTCAAACATGACTAATGCATCACATAAGGGAGCCAAGGGAGTGAAAGAAATGCAAGAAGAGGTGTTTTGGCGAAGTTTGGCAAAAGTTAACAATTTTTGGAAATGCGTAAGCTGTGGAAAATTGGGAATATCTTGAGTTCTAGAAGTTTAAATGGAGTTTTTTTTTGTTGTATATGAAAGTAGACAAATAGATCTTTCCAATCATATATGGATCGAATTCTAGTTCAAAGCGGAGTGAAAATGACGTAGGTCCGAAGTTGGGTTAACGTAGATTTCCGGAAAAATGGCAACACCAAAAAGAATTGTTCATATCTCACAATATAGAAATGATATTGAGATGATTCCAATTTGAGAGTGTTCTAGACTTCAAGAGGTTTCTCACAATTCAAAAATCAGGTCAATCTGAGTTTGTTTGAGGGGTAAACGGGCGTTTGGAAAATGAGCTGAAAGCAGAAACGAGCGTTTGGAAATCGTCTGTCGAGGCAGTAACATCTCACACGATCGTTTGGTAAATGAACTAAGGAGCCAAAAGGGCGCAAAAACAAGGGAAAAACAAGATATGGCTCGGAAATGGACTCCCAACCTTCCCAACACCTACCAACATCAATTAAGCAACCCAAAACTAGCACATAACATCAATATACATCTAATACTTCAATTACAACACATATATCCATCATTTAGGCACTTAGACCCATCAAACAAAGCTCATATAAACCATATCATCCAATAACTAATTAACCAAAGTGTTCATGTAACAAGTTCAAAGATTCACCCAAGTATGATCACATATTCATGCTCAAGATAAAAAAAACTCATCCAAATCACAAAGCCCTAACTGTTCAACATATTCCATCTCATAATATACCATTACCAACCTTGGGAAGAAAGAAATGGAATGAAGATAATGAAATAGAGGAGATGATCTTGATGATGATGATGATGCTTGATAAATTGATCTTCCTTCTTCTTCTTGCTTGTGATGAAATGTGTGTGTGAGTGATGGAGAAAGAATCGTGATGAGTGTGTGTGTCTTACAATGTGATATATGTATAATGTATGTAATGTAATATAAGTATAGATATAACATATACATGTATAAAGTCATAAAGTAGATATTATATATATTATATGTATATAATCAACTTTGTGCTCATTAATATATACCTATATAGTGGATGTGAGTGTATTAGTGTAGGTAAGTTATTTATATATATATATATATATCTTTACACATTTTCATGAAACATGTATATATATATATATATATATGAAATATGTTCTAATATGAATGTATGAAATATGCATATGTTAGAATAATAAAAAAATGAAATGAAATAAGATTACAATTAAAATAAACACTTAGGCAAATAGGCAATTAATCCACATAATTTCAATTAGTCACGTAATTCCTAAAGCATACCCACAATTCTAACACTCAAACTCACACGTGTGGCGAGTGTACCTGGAACGAAGACACGGGGCACTACAATCCTCCCCCCTTAAAAGAATCTGGTCCCCAGATTCACTCGGACTGAAACAACTCCGGATACAATCCCTTCATCTTGTCCTCGGTTTCCCAAGTGGGTTCCTCGATTTTGTCACTTCTCCATAAGACCTTTACCAAAGGAATTTGTCGGTTTCTCAATTCTTGAAACTTGTGGTCCAAAATCTTTACCGGCTTCTGCACGAAGGTTAAATCCGGTTGTAAATCCACTTCTTCAACCTCATCAACGGAGAGAATCTCGGACTCATTGCGGTAATACTTCCTCAATTGTGACACGTGGAAGACATTATGAATTCCCGTTAAGCTCGGTGGTAGGTCCAACCGATAAGCAACTTCCCCAACTCTTTCAAGAATCTCAAATGGACCTAAATATCGAGGATTAAGCTTCCCACCTCTTCCAATCCGAGCAAAACCTTTGCGAGGAGACGCCTTTAAAAACACTCGGTCTCCAATCTCAAATTCAAGATCCCTTCTCCTATTATCCGCATAGCTTTTCTGTAGATCCTGAGCTGCCTTCATCCGTTGTTGTACCATTTGAACCTTCTCAATCATATCTCTTACCGCCTTAGAGGGTTTTTCCAACTTCACACCCTTTTTCTTAACACCCTCTTGCTTTGTACATTTTCATTCCTCGAGATCGAAAAACAAAGGGGATCGACACATTCATCCGTAAAGTAACTCATAAGGTGCCATACCTATGGAAGCTTGGAAGCTATTGTTGTAGGAGAATTCGATCAACGGTAATTGCCTATCCCATGAGGTTTGATAATCCAAAATGCAAGCCTTTAATAAATCCTCAAGATACCGAATCAACCTCTCGGACTGACCTTTTGTCTGCGGATGAAAAGCGGTGCTGAACTTAAGTCTCGTACCCAACAACCCTTGTAACTCTTGCCACAACCTCGAAGTAAATCTCGGATCTCTATCCGACACTATACTAACCGGAATCCCATGAAGACGAACAATCTCTTTCTTATAAAGCTCGGCTAGCTTATTGATCTTATCAGACATCCGAACCGGCAAGAAGTGAGCTGACTTAGTCAAACCGTCGACAATTACCCAAATTCCATCATAACTACCCTTAACTCTCTGTAACCCCAAAACAAAATCCATAGTCAATTGTTCCCATTTCCATTCCGGGATTGGTAATGGTGGAAGAAGACCTCCGGGCTTTTGGTGTTCTGCTTTCACCTTCTGACACGTCATACAATGCTTAAGAAACTCGGCAAAATCCTTCTTCAATCCATTCCACCAATAGTATCCCTTCAAATCCTTATACATCTTATTACCTCCCGGGTGGATAGAATAAGCCGATCTGTGAGCTTCTTCAAGTAACAACCTTCTCAATTCCTCGAGAACAACCACTCTGTTCTTAAACTGAAACAAGCCTATCTCATCATACCCAAATGGACATTCAGGATCATCCCTTGCCTTAGCCACGAGCTTCTGAATTCCCGGATCCCTTGTTTGAGCCTCAAATAACCGGTGCTTCAACCTCGGTTGTATGGTGATGTTAGTCACCCGAGCCTTTACCACAATTGACTCATCTTTACTTCCTTCATCTGCTTTTAAAACCGATACATTAGCCTTCCTACTAAGTGCATCAGAAACGACATTGGCCTTACCTGGACGATATTTGATCTTGCAATCAAAGTCCTCAAGAGTCTCCATCCATTTTCTTTGTCTCATATTCAAATCCTTTTGTGTAAACAAATATTGAAGACTTTTATAATCGGTGTAAATCTCGAAAGGAATTCCATATAAGTAATGCGTCCACTTATCAAGAGCAAATACCACGGCACCAAGTTCCAAATTGTGTGTAGGATAGTTCTTCTCATGATTCTTTAACTTTCTAGAGGCATATGCAATAACTTTCCCGTTTTGCATCAAGACACAACCCAATCCTTCCTTGGAAGCATCCGTGTACACTGTATAACCTTCAGACCCTTCGGGAAGTGTCAAGACCGGGGCTGTAGTCAATTTCTCCTTCAAGAGATTGAAGCTCTTATCGCACGCCTCATCCCACACGAATTTCACCTTCTTCTTAGTCAATCGGGTTAAAGGAGCGGCAATTTTCGAGAAGTCCTTCACGAATCTTCAATAATATCCCGCTAAACCCAAGAAACTTCAAACTTCAGAGGCGTTCTTAGGTCTCTCCCACTTAGAGACTACCTCAATCTTAGAGGGATCCACTTTAACTCCCTTTGCCGAAATAATATAACCCAGAAATGAAACCTTATCAATCCAAAATTCACACTTACTAAATTTCGCGAACAACTGATTATCCTTAAGGGTCTGTAAAACCAATTTAAGATGCCTTGCATGTTCCTCGGCAGACTTGGAATACACAAGAATATCGTCTATAAATATCACCACGAACTTATCCAAGAACGGCCTGAATATTCTGGACATCATGTCCATGAAAGCTGCGGGGGCATTAGTTAATCCAAACGACATCACAACAAACTCATAATGCCCGTACCGAGTGTTGAACCTTGTCTTTGGGTATCCTCTTCTCGGATCCGCAATTGATAGTACCCTTGGTGTAGATCAAGCTTGGAATAAACCATAGAACCTTGAAGGATATCAAATAACTCTTCGATCCTTGGAAGGGGGTACTTATTCTTAACCATCATCCGATTCAATTCTCTATAAACTATGCACATTCTCAGGGTCCCGTCTTTTTTCTTTACAAACAGGACAGGTGCACCCCAAGGTGACGAACTCATACGAATATACCCACTTGACATCAATTCCTCAAGTTGCTTCTTCAACTCCTTCAACTCAGCAGGAGCCATCCTGTGAGGAGTCTTGGAAAACGGCTTAGCATCCGGGTACAAGTCAATTACAAACTCTATTTCTCATTTCGGAGGTAAAGACCCCAAACTCTCCGGAAACACCTCGAGAAAATCCTTTACAACTTCCGTTTCCTCAAGCTTAGCTTGATCTTTTGGCTTGTGGAGAATATAGGCCAAGAAACCCGAAGCACCATCACGAATCAACTTGGAAACCTCAGTGAAAGACAACAACGGTGGAATCTTCGAACCCAAACCCACGACAACATCCGAACCCAACTGAAGTCTCTTAGCTCGACACTCAACCGTAGCATCATGCTCGAAGAGCCAATCCATACCCAAAATCGAACCATACCGACTAATAGGCATCTCAATGAAGTCCGTTGGATAGTCACGACCCTCAATTCTCACCGGAACTCGCCGAAACACCCGATCAGAAACAAGGCTCCCCCCCAACGGGGAACTAATCACAAAACAAGTAGAGGTACACACGGCAGGTAAACATAAAGAAGCAGCTATGCCACGAGAAAAAAGAAATGTGTGGCTCCAGGATCAAACAATGCATGAATGCTCGTGCCATGAATGTATAATGTACCTTCAACAATGGTGGCGGGATCAATTTCGGCTTCTTGCTCCTCGCCATCAATGGCGTAATCTCTCCCCCGTACCATCGACCTTTGTCCTCCCACATGACCCGGATTGTATCGATCACACCTGGCCACTTGATGTTCCATCGAACCACAAATCAAGCAAGCTCCGAGGCGGCGGCGGTATGTCTTCCATGTGTGTGTAGGACCTCCACAATGTAAACACGGTTTAGTTTGTCGAGGATTTAAAGGAGTTTGTGGAGGTGGTTGTGCCAGCCCCGCTACTCGGGGTTTTTTTCCCGGATCCTTTGCATATGGAGCTTTAATGGGTGATTGCATCGTATAAGCGGGCCTCTTAGAACCGGACCCCGAACCTTGTCCCGAATGAAAAGATCGAGGTACGAGATCCTTCTTCTTAAACTTCTCCTCTTGAACAAAGGCCCATTGAACCGTATCGGCAAAAGACTCGAAGTTATGCCCGGCTTGTCCATGCCTCAAAGTCTCCCTCAAATCGGCTATAAACTTTCTTGCTTTCTTCTTCTCATCACGTGTAACTTGAGGGGCATACTTTCCAAGACGATTAAACTCCGCCAAATATTGGGCTACCGAATGGCCTCCTTGTTTCAAATCCATAAACTCTGGCTCTTTCCTTTCACGGACCACCTCGGGAATGAAAGCCTCCTGGAATTCCCTCTTGAATACATCCCAATTCAAAGCTTCCCCCGGCAACTTCAGGCTTCTCCTGGGTTCTCTCCCACCAATCATAGGTCTCCCCATCCAATTGGAAGATGGCAAATTAAGCCCGTTCAAGTGTGGTGAATGGGCGGATATTGTAGATCCTTTCCAACTGGGAGATCCAATCCTCCGCTATAGCATCGTCCGTTGTACCCGGAAACCTCGGAGGACTTTGGAGCTTGTTGCCTGTGGGGAGTCACCCCCGTGACTACACTTCCCTTTTGCTTAAGGAACGGCCGTGAATGGCCTATTTGGTTTGGGGGTGGACTTCGGACTTGAGCCACCCCCGTGAGCCTTCTAGCACTCTTAGGGAGTCATCCCCTGTCTCTTGGGATTTTATTCCCTGTACCCAACCACCCTAGTGGCTAGGGATATAGAGGATGGGGGTCACGTGTTGTAGCTATAACATACTTGTTTCGTCGGTTATTTTGGGTGCTTTTTTCCCTTCCCAAATGTAACACCCCAAACGGAAGGTGCCACATCCCCGGCACTCAGACCCGACCCGCATAAGAAACGGGAAATCCATACACGTGCCAGATCAGAGCGAACAGGGACTCAATCAGTCACTAAGAAAGGTCCCATGAGAATCCCTAACCGGTGGTGGAGGCGGTGGAGGTTGAACCGGTTGTGGTGGAGGTGGAGCTTGAGCCCTCCAATGCTCAACATAATTAAAAACGGCCTCCATAAAGCCTTCCATATTCATTTGAGGAGCTTTTTGAGGTTGATGACGTCTAGGAGGTGATGGAGATCTCCTATCCTGACGAGCGGGTCTACCACGAGCCATCTACAATTAAATATTAAGAAATGCATATCGGGATTAAGCAATATATCCATGATATGTAAATAAAATACATCAAATATCCAATCAAGAATGCTCAAATATCAATGCAAGACCTTCAAGTTGACACATAATTCCTAAGCCGTACGACTTAAACTGACAAGACACAACTCAAGAACCCGGTTTTACAACCGAGGCTCTGATACCACCAAAGGAGTGTAACACCCGCATCGGAAGGTGTCACATCCCCCGCACCACTAGTCCAATCCATGCATTAAATTACGTTCCATACATGAACCAAACACGTGGCGAACGGGTGACAATTAAAAACAAAACCTAGCTAAGCGGGGCTAACCCTTAAACCAATTAAAACCAACGATGCCATAACGTTAAGCGGAAGCATATATGCATAATTAACACATGATTAAGTTATACAATCAAAGGCCATCCCGACCACCACATATATATATATACAATAATTTTCCCAAAAATAGAATAATACATAATGAAAGTATAAGAATGATATGCCAAAGGAAAGACAAGCTAGGACTCAAAAGTAAAGACTCCAAGACGACCTTAACTCCCTGCCTAGCTCGACCTGCAAAAGTCTAAAAACAACGTGGGGTGTCAGTCCTAAGACTAAGTGAGGGGCAATATACATATATCACATGCGCATGCAATCCATAACTCCGAGTAAAGTGTTAGAAAGTCTCAAGTGCGTAAAATAAAAGAAGCATTGCTTGGAGTTAAGGATATCATATTATTACTTGTCAAAACATAGTTATCGTGGCCCGGCGAGTGGGCAATTCTTCAACCTTACTCCCATAGTGTGTGCTTGAAAACATTATTAGGCGTTCATGTATTCATAACCAAGTCATTAACATAATTATATTCGTATTCGTGACGTGAGAAAACATGATTTTCCATCATTCTTCCTCCGGGGCGGTGGAAGGGTTTGCAAGGCCCTACCACCTCGTGACGTGATGTTATGAGACGGGGGATCATGACTCCTACCCGCTCCTTCGATGGGTTAACCACCGGCTCAAGAGTATCTCACCTCCCACACTACACGGTCGCGTAAGATACTCTCAAAGGGTACTATATGCAATGGCTTATCCGACGACCCGATGTCGTACCGGTCTCCATTCACACATTTCCCCAGGGCCCAATAACATGTGCATGATTCTCGCCAAAAAATTTTCATGAAAACCTTTGAAAAACCATTCATACTTAAACCATTTTGAAAGTATACATATACTTGATACATTTTGGCTTGAAAAGATCACACAAGGTAATAGGGTTCTAATTTAACTAGAATAAAAGCTCACATTGACCAAAAAGAGAAAGGATACCAGAAGCCTACGGACCCTGCTCCTCAACCGGATCGAACTCTGTGCAAGAAACACGAGTGTACATAAGACTCTAGACAAATGTACCAAGTAATAGACGAACGACATGCTCATGATATGGAATGATGATAATTATAATTCATGAGAATGTTCAAACATGACTAATGCATCATATAAATCACATAAGGGAGCCAAGGGAGTGAAAGAAATGCAAGCAAAGGTGTTTTGGCGAAGTTTGGCAAAAGTTGACAATTTTTGGAAATGCGCAAGCTGTGGAAAATTGGGAATATCTTGAGTTCTAGATGTTTAAATGGAGTTTTTTTTTTTTTTTTGTTTTATATGAAAGAAGACAAATAGATCTTTCCAAGCATATATGGATCGAATTCTAGTTCAAAGCGGAGTGAAAATGGCGTAGGTCCGAAGTTGGGTTAACGCAGATTTCCGGAAAAATGGTGACACCAAAAAGAATTGATAATATCTTAGAATAGAAATGATATTGAGGTTATTCCAATTGGAGAGTGTTCTAGACTTCAAGAGGTTTCTAACGGTTTAAAAATCAGGTCAATCGGAATTTGTTTGAGAGGTAAACGGGCGTTTGGAAAATAAGCTGAAAGCAGAAACGAGCGTTTGGAAAACGTCTGTCGAGGCAGTAGCATCTCACACGGGCGTTTGGTAAATGAACTAAGGATCCAAACGGGCGTTTGGCATGCCGCTGGGTGAAAAAACAAGGGAAAAACAGGGCATGGCCCGGAAATGGACTCCCAACCTTCCCAACACCAACCAACATCAATTAAGCAACCCAAAACTAGCACATAACATCAATATACATCTAATACTTCAAATGCAACACATATATCCATCATTTAGGCACTTGGATCCATCAAACAAAGCTCATATAAACCATATCATCCAATAACCAATTAACCAAAGTGTTTATGTAACAAGTTCAAAGATTCACCCAAGTATGATCACATATTCATGCTCAAGATAAAAAAAACTCATCCAAATCACAAAGTCCTAACTATTCAACATAATCCATCTCATAATATACCATTTCCAACCTTGGGAAGAAAGAAATGGAATGAAGATGATGAAATGGAGGAGATGATCTTGATGATGATGATGATGCTTGATGGATTGATCTTCCTTCTTCTTCTTGCTTGTGATCAAATGTGTGTGTGAGTCATGGAGAAAGAATCGTGATGAGTGTGTGTGTCTTGCAATGTGATATATGTATAATGTATGTAATGTAATATAAGTATAGATATAATGTATATATGTATAAAGTCTTAAAGTAGATATTATATATATTATATGTATATAATCAACTTAGTGCTCATTAATATATACCTACATAGTGCATGTGAGTGTATTAGTGTAGGTAAGTTATATATATATATATATATATATATATATATATATATATGAAATATGGTATAATATGAATGTATGAAATATGCATATGTTAGAATAATAAAAAAATGAAATGAAATGAAATAACATTACAATTAAAAAAAACACTTAGGCAAATAGGCAATTAATCCACATAATTTCAATTAATCACGTAATTCCTAAAGCATACCCACAATTCTAACACTCAAACAAACACGTGTGGCGAGCGTACCTGGAACGAAGATACGGGGCGTTACATTCCTTGTACTGACTTGAGCGTCGGAGAGCCAAACTTGGGCCCAACCCCAAGTCCCCCAATTTGGCCTTTGAGCTCACGTGTGCTTGAGTGTTTTCAGATCGACTAAAGAGCCCACCACTATAAATTTTTCACTGATTGACCCGAGATTGCCAGCTAGACCTCCAACTCAACAAAACCAATTTTAAGCCGGATCAAATATATATAATTAAATATTGAAAAAAAGGTAATTGCAAAATAAATTATCATTGAATCCAAATATAAACTTATTACTATCATCTATCAATATCATGTTTATCAATTGATTTGAATGACCATACAAGCTATGTTTAAGTGGTGAATAAAAAATAATGATAAACCTGATATTGACAATAAAAAAATGAGAAATTAATGAAAAAAATAAAAACTAAAAATAATATAAATAATCAATAAAAATCTCCTAAAATATATTAAAGTTCAAAGTGAAAAATATATGAAATAAACCTTTTTTAATTGTGAGAAGAAATTATTAAATTTAACTTTTAAATGTCTCCGATTATAAATATGAAATCAATTTAAAGAAAATCTTAAATCATAAATGAGTGACAAAAGAGCAAAACTTTAAAAAACCAATAATCCTTCGGTAATTTGATTAATTTTGAGCATAAAGTTAAATACTATTTTATTACACTAACTGCAAAGATATATTTTATGTCAAAAATATAAATATTAAATTATTCAAAAATAAATTATTCAAAGTATTTTGATGCGTCAAATAAAAATTTAATATAAAAATTAATTTAAATACAATCATTAAATATAGTAAATTCATTTGAATAAACAAAAAAAATTAAGAAAAAATATTGTGAAAAGTTAAAATAATTAGACAAATCCATAAGAAAATAGCAAGAAAAGTTCGGATTCTCCAAAGAAATTTCATAAAAAATGTAAATAAAAAGATTTTTAAAAAATGTTAAAATTATAACAGCAAAATATATATTAAAAAATAGTAAACTGAAACAAAAGTAAAAAACAAAAACTATGTGTTAATACAAAAATCTTGAATATCAGTAATTGTTTGAGATGAGGTTTTCAAATAAGAAAAATAATTGTGTGTACCATGAAAGAGGTGAAAGAAGATGAATGGAGTCGGAGGTATGAGAATGAAGACAGAATGGGGGAAGCATGAGAAAAAAATAAATGAAATAAGAATAAAAACTATTATAATTGAAGATAATAGATAAATGTTTAGAACTTTTGTAATAAATATAAGAAACCCTAAAAGATAAATAAGGGTACATATTAAGTTGTCCATTTAAAAGATTCCTTAAATTAACGAGATAATTGATATGGCTTTTTGAATTGTTTAGAAAAATTAAAGATTCCAATTATTGCTAAATAACCTACCGTAAAAATAATTTTATAAATTAAAATAATTTAAAATTCTAGAAAATTAAAATTCTGGTAAAAAATTAACATAATTAGATTAAAAAAAAAAACTTTCTTATATATTATAGTATAGATATAGATATAGATAGATGGTTGATAATAGAAATAAATTTTCTTATTAATTCAAGATTTGATCATATATTGTGCACGTAGTTATTTACTAAAAAGAAGTATTAAAAAAAAGTTTATTCCCCCAGTTTATACCAAATACGTTAAGTTTATCTAATTAATTGGAACCAATTAATTAATTTAAATACTTGTATTTCATTGTTCCCTTAATTAGGTAGAATTAATTAATCACTTGACATAAATATTATATTATTAATTACAAGTTTTAAAAATGTTAAAGATTGCACGATTAATTATCAATCCTCCATTTTCTAGATTAATAAGTTAATCAACGTGATTTAGTAAATAATTAAGGTTTTCAAAATATCAAATATTTAGAAAATCAATTGACCAAGGAAATAATAACTAGCATATACCCCGTGCTATGCACGGCTTTTATATAAAAATTATAGTTTGTGAATTATAATATTACATATTCATTGTAAATACTGTAAACTTAGATAACAATAAAAAAGTATTTTATTTCAGAATACAAAAATAATTTATATAAAATATATGAAATAAAAAATCATTCGGTACATATCTAGTTAATAAAAAATAATATATATTACTTTGATATATCTATTTTTAAAGTATATTTTGATTTGGGTATAATTAATTCATTACACCGAAACTTGGTAAAAAAAATTTGATTATTATTATTATTATTATGACATCTAAATTTATAAAGTATAATGATGTATAATTGATAAACGGACTCTTCTTAATACCATATTTAAATTAAACATATAAAAAATAATAAGTAAAGTAACAAAAATAATAATAAGTAAATAATCAACTTATGTAAATTAAATTTAATGAAAATGAATAATAATTAAAGTTAAAAAAAATTACATTCATTCATACTCAAATAAATACATAATACAAATAAATTAAAGTAACAAAATATTGAAAATATTTATAATTAATATATTAATTTAATATAAACTTAATGAGAAAAAGAAAAAAAGAAGACAGAAAAATGAATTTGTTTGGTTTACAATCACACCAAAGATCAATATTATTAAAAAATAGTGAAAATTTTAAATAACTATAAATTTAATAAGAAATGCAATTATTTTGAAAATTTTAATAAAAAAATACCCAACCAAATTACAATCGGAATAAAAAAATTTTAAAAATTGAAAAAATTATGAATAAATAATAGATAACATTCTTAAAAAATAAAACCTAAAAAAAATGGTATTAAAAAAGGAATATTAAATATTAAAAACCAAAAATTATATCAAAATATAAAATATTTCTTCAATTTTGTAGAAAACAAATTAGTTAACAAAAAAAGAAAAATCCCTCAATCATTAGGAAAATAGAATAATTTTTTTAAAAAAAATGAAAATATAAAATAAATAAAAATAATTATTAACTAAAAAATAAATATAATTATAGTAAGTATTGAAGCAGTAAATTAAATGAAATTAAAATTTCAAAAAAAATTATTCATCAATAATAAAAAAAATATCTATAAGAATTATATAAATCATAAAAATTAAATCAAACAAAGATAATAAAAGAAATATATGAGAATCTAACAAAAAAAAATTATTAAAATTTCAATTATTTATATATGGATAAATAAAAAATTCCTTATACTCGCACAGAAAAATTAAAAACTATATAATATATGATGTGTATGCTTTTATATATATATATAAAGAATGAACAAATAAAAATATGTGAACATTCTTTATAGTTAGAAATAAATAATAAATAAATTCAAGTTTAAGTATAGTGAATAGAAAAAAAAAAAAGTTCATTAACAAAAACTACAACAATTAAAATAACTTACAAAATAATTAATAAATGAAAATTGTTGACTTCAAAACAAATATATATTTAACACTAAATATCGAAGAAAAAGGTAATTAGAAAAAAAAATTATATCATTGAATCCAAATATAAACTTTGATGGGTCTGATCCAAGGTGGCAACTTCCAGCACGTTTAGAATTTGTTTGTGTGGCGAAACAGAGACAGTAAGCTCAGGTAAAGGTCGCCGGAGATGATTGGGTTCTACCTGCTAGGAACAAACACAGAAGGATCAGAAGGCCAAGCTGGGGGAATTTTTTTTTTTGGGGGGGGGGGGGAGGTGATACCCAATTTGGCTCTCCGAAACCCAAGTCAGACGGTGGGTGAAGGAGATGAAGTATGTAAAACAGAACTTGAGAGAATGAAGCTTGCTTACAAAGCATGTGTGAGATCTACATATTTATAGTTGAGGGTCAGGGCCATTTTGGTAATTATTGCCATGTGGTCCTATATTGATGTTGCCCTAGCCACGTGGCACAATGAGGAGTCTCTGAAAGGGATCTCCTGCAAAAGCCTGTGAAAAGGTTGGTGGCGGCAACAGTGGTAGGTGCATGGGCATGTACTGTGTGTCAGAGAGCTTTTTAGGATTATTACCGAGGGCTAGGCACGCTCGGGTTTGGATAAGGGCTTTATGGGTTCGCTTAGTCCAAGGGGACGCTTGGGCCAAAAGCATGATCATGGAGAGAGTAGCTTTACCCTTGTGATGTCGGGGGGGGGGGGGGGGGGGTACTCTCGAGCGTCAGTTTGGGAGCATTCTTGAGGGTCAGTTAGGGAGCACCATTGTGAGTTGAACAGTGTTCGTACCCGAGATATAGTCTATGTGCTCGGGAAGGTCAAAATCCCTTGTGATGATGGGATGATCATTTCCTCGAGGGGAACACCCAATTACTAGGGATGATTTCAAGTGTCCTTGATGCGCCACGATGTGATGCGAGGATTGGGCCATGTGTCGCTTCCATGTCACGAGCGTAATTTAGCCCCAATATTTTGCCCTCCAATTCCGTAGTTCACAGTGATGTAGACTATAGAATTCAAAAACTTTTAAATCTCGAGGGCCACTCCTTGGCGGGGAAGTTTTACGCTTGCGGTCTCCTCTCTGTGGCCGCATTTAATGTAGTCCTTTCACCTTGACCGCTCGAGGTGTCAGGTATTTAATGCTGTTGGGGCGAGTGGGTGCACCTTTTCAAGGAACGACGTGTGAATCTTGGGACGTGTGCGACGGTTCAAAAAAGTGGCCAGTTACCTAGGCGGGAATGATTGTAACTTTTGAATTAATTGCACAAATCCCACCAACTCCCTTTCTTATAAATATGGATTTACCTTCACTTTTATTCCTTCTTCACGAAATCCCTTCCATAACATTTAAGGACTTCCGGAGATTTTCTCGCATTCTTCAGAGAAATTCAAGCACCTTCAAGCGCTTTAGGTATTTTTCTTGGTTCTTCACTAACTTCTTCCTTGATAACCTTTAGATCAGTAGGATCCCCTTCTCTTGCATATTTTCCTCCACCACTTCCATTACCCAGAATTAACCATGTCCAAAGAGATTATTGAAGCAGCAGTGAGGGAGATTGAGGATATGGCAAGCTCTAGTTCTCTCTCCCACAATCCTACCCTACACCATGAAACAATGGGGCAAATGTTTAGTAAACCTAAAGACGAAGATCTTGATGCTGCCGTGTTACCCATAGAGGGGAGGAATCCCAGTGGAGTTGATCATCTCTTTGAAGAGATGGACCTGGTAATGGAGGCAGAGCTCCAGGGTGTCACATTGCCCTTGACGGAGAGTACCATTAACCCTCAACGGAATATGGTGACTGTAGTTGTTCCGGGTCCCGTTCATGAGGAGGTGGTTGGACCTTCAGAGGAGCCCCCTGCCAAGCGCAGAAAGAGGACTAAAAAATCCAGGAAATCCACGGAGGGAGAAAGTTCTGGCATACAGGGTACTGATAGGACCCGAGATGAGATTCAGAGCACCATATCCATGGGGGATTTGGTTACAATGAGGGCTCCAATATATTAGGATGAGCGACTCACATATCGGATTCCAACAGCGCACGAGAGGGCTAATAACCTACCCCACGGAGAGATGGCGGTCTATAGGGATGCAATATAAGCAGGGGGGTTAAGATTTCCAATTTATGTTCCAGTAGCAAGTATTCTCAATTGTTTGAACCTGAGCCCTTCTCAAATTGTCCCAAATGGATTAGCCTTCATCAATACCTTCGTGATCTTGATGAAGTGCACTGGAAACGAGCCCTCGATTCACAACTTTAACAGCCTTTTTCAGGTGGCCCGCTCACCACGTTCATCCCCGAGGGTGGGCTTCTACTATGTTCAAGTAAAATCCAATTGAGGTTGATAGATTCACCCTCGATGTCATAAGGCGCAAAGTGGAAGGAAAAGTTCTTTTCCATGAGAGCCCCCGAGGGCGATGATTTTGCCGTCCCCCGAACGTGGGTTATACATGGCGAGGCACCCCTTGTAAGATCCCCGTTTAGAGCCAACATTCCCTTTATCATGGGCCCAGGACTTGGCCCTCGTGATGAAGAACTACAATTGGTTGATTAAGGCCAAAGAATTGATCGACGATGAAGAGATTCTATACCTTTGCGGGCTGATGAATGATCCTGATATGATTGCTAACCCGCCCACTCGGAACTTGGAAAGAGATGGTTAGACTCTAGGAAACTAACTTTAGATTAGGGATGGTAACTTTTCCCCTTGTAATCTTCGATCAATAAAGTCTGACTCTCATCTTTTCTCTGGTTCATTGTTTTTTTTTATTTTTCTGTTTTATATATATAGGTCTAAGCATACTGATGGTAGGAATAGGAGGTATGCGTGATGTGGCAGCAGTTTTAGACGCTCGAAGATACCCCCAGAATCCACAACAGCAACAACAACAACAACAACAGCCATGGCCTGGACGTTTGAGTGGTGGCCGAGGAGATGGTCACGGGGGCGGACGCGGTGGAAGGGGACGAGGGGAAGGCTGAGGGGTCACCCCTGACACAAGAATCGTCCCTTGCCAGGGGGATAGCACCAACCAAAGAAGTGTGGACTGGCCTCTCCAAATCGGTCCCAATGAGAGTCGTGGGCAGCGCTCGGGCGTTGTGATTAGGGAGTTTCAAGAGGAACAATCCCCTCCATTCCACAAAAGGAAGAGATTCCCTGACTTCATTCCTGTGATAGGGAAAGGAAAGGAGGTGGTAATAGGTGAGCCTGGGGAGGGCGAGACCTCCTCTTCCGAGGGGGAACATATATAGGCTTTTGAGCGCATCGGGGACAGCTCGTACCATCGGGGCCCTTCTTCAGGTCCCACTCTTCTAGTTGACTGCTTTTCCATGAGGAATCTGGTATACGGGATCTACGAGAGACTGCAATTTACGGGCGACCGTAGGAAATTATTCGCCCAGAACACAAACCAGGTGGTGGAAGATCTTTGCCTCACCCTTATCACGGTAATTATCTCAAAATGTCTTCAAATTTTTGGCTTCATTTTCCTTCTTCAAACATGTCTAAGTGGCGTCTGAACATTTTTCAGGAAGTCCTCCCGAGGGTCAAGAATTTGCAGCAGTGCTCGTTGGCTTTATCCGGGCGTAAGACGAAATATAAGAAGATAGTCCACGGCCAACTCTGAGTCCCTCAAGGCTGAACATAACAGGCTCAAGAAGGAGCTGGAGAAAAAGGAGGAGTCCTGCAAGAAGGCCCGCTCTGAGGTGGCTAAGTAAAAGGAGAGTAATGAAAACCTGATTCGGGACCTGGATGACTGGAGCAGGCAACTTACTGGGGCTGAGAAGAAATTCACCGAGGCCACCAAAAGGGCCTGTGAAGAGGAATTTAACAAGGTGCTCCCCGAGCGTATTGCTGAGGCGAACCGCGAGGCACTAACCAAGTTCTGTCATTCCAAGGCCTTTCATTTCGTGGCCAGCCTGCATTGCGATGATGAGGCTAAATAAGCCTTCAACTTGGTAGTTGGTCAGTTGATCTCCCTGGGATGATGGACCCCAAGGCTCGAGGGCACTGGTGCTTAGGTCTACAATAAGATGAGGATATGAGCCCTCTAGCAGCGACCGAAGGGAATTTTGAGGACAGCTTGGCAGAGCCGGAGTACGCGGATCTTGTTGCCCTTTTTCAGGAGGAGTTTATGGCGACGCACGAGCCTGAGAATCCCCGAGGGAGATAACGAGGGGGCCAATGAGACTGCACCCGCTCCCGAGGGTACTTCCAATACTGCCCCCAAACGCCGGCTAATGAAAAGACTCCAGCTCTTGCGGCTGAGATCACCGAGCCTCCAACTCTACAAGCGCCTGCCAATGCTCCCAACACTGAGGTGGTAGATTTAGAAGGCTGCTAAGGCTAGGATGCCTAGACCTGTTGAGCATGGTTAGATCAACCTTTTCGAAAAATTTCTCAAACTTGGTCTGGAGCATCATAACACATTGCCTCTCCCCTCAGCAACTCATATTGTTTGTATTTGTTTTCTTTGAAAAAGTTTTGTAACTTTCAGTTGTTTTGTCAATAGCTTGAATTCCCATCTTTTGTAATAGAGTGTACTCTCTTTTTTGAATGAATGAACATTGTTTTTGACATGAATGCTTTCACTTTTTGCACTTGCATTTACTTTGTACGCTTATCTCCTTTTAAATTCTGTCATGAGAAACTTTGAGAATAAGGCTAAGTAAAATTGGCCTGAAAGTTAGCATAATTGGTATTAAGTAAAACAACACGAGGGGCCTAATCCCGAGGCGCCCTGGTCCTTCATGGGATTTCCTTAAGGATTATTTTATAAGGAATTCCATTAGTGAGTTACCGCGAGGGTCCCATTTTCGAGGGTGCCCTGGTTACCCTTAGAAATTCTCCTTTGGAAGGAATCGCGAGGGGCCCATTCTCGAGGGCACCCTGGTCCTTAGGAGATTCCTTTAAGGATTGTTCAATATGGAATTTCAACAAAGTACTAACACGAGGGACTTACTTTTGACAATGCCCTGGTTAAGCTATGGAATCCCTTGTAATCACGAGCGTAAGATAAAACGAGCACAAGGGACACACTTATGTGGGTCCTTGGTCAAATTTTATATAAAAGATATTAATAATTAAGGAACACGAGGGGCCCGTTATCGAGGGCTCCCTGGTTACTTAGAGTATTACATAGAAGATTTTCTCCCTAAGGAACTTTCCATTAGAAATTCTTCCTGGCAAGAGGGTTCCCTGGTTCTTTGAGAATCTCTTGGGTGGGATTTTTCGCGAGAAATATTTCTAAGTATCTCAATCTCGAGCGTGCACTAGACTCTAGTTCTAGTTGCTCATTTGGGGGTTTTGAGCTCGAACTAGATATAGAATCTAGTTGGTCAGCCCTCAGCAAGTGTGTGATCAAGCCTTCCAATGCGGAGGATGCTCGACACGAAGTTAGCGCTTGATGAAAGTGATATGACCCTTACACAAGGGATCCACTCGCCTTGGTCCTGTATGGCAGTCAGCCTAGGGATCCAAGGTGGGATTGAATAGCACGTTATGAAGTACACTTTGGACAAAACTTTTTTTTCTAAAAGAAGTAGATTCCTTTGCATTCTTTCTTCAATAAAAGATTACATTGAGCCCGGAATTGGGTTTTTACAGCATGTATTCTTCAAAAAATTTAAACATAAAACCGTCGAAGGTTGCATGCGTTCTGGGGTCGAGAGAGGCACTCGCCCTGAAGTGTTTCAATTAGGTAGGTGTTATTGGCTCTTACTTGGATGACCTTGAAGGGTCCTTCCCAATTTGGGTCCAATTTGCCCACATGTCTTGATACTCCAACTTTTTTTAATACCAGGTCCCCCAGCTGGAACGTTCTCTCTTTGACGTGCTTGTTGTACTGTTGAGCCACTGAGGCTTTGTACTTGTGGGTATGCATCCAAGCGTTATCCTTTTTTCTTCAAGCAAATCAAGCCCAAGCACTCTGTTCTCCTCGTTGGTGTTAGGTTGGAAGCAAGCAACGCGTGCGGACTCTTGAATAATTTTCGCAGGTATCATAGCTTTTGAACTGTACACGAGGGAATAGGGAGTTTCACCCGTTGTCGCTCGAGGTGTTGTGCGATAAGCCCATAAGGCTCCCTGTAGCTCTTCAGCCGATTCACTTTTCTTGCTCTCGAGCATTGTTTTCAAATGCTGTAAGATAAACCTGTTAGTAACTCCGGCTTGACCGTTGGCTTGGGGATGTCCTACGGAAGTGATTCATTATTCAACACCCAATTTCGAGTACCACTCTCGGGTATCCATTGCGATGAATTGGGATCCATTATCTAAAATCAATACCCTCGGGATACCATATCTGCAGATAATATTCTTCCATATGAAATCCCTGACCACGCAAAAGGTGATTTTGCAACCGCTTCTACCTTGACCCACTTGGTGAAGTAATCTACCGCCAAGATAACAAATTTCTTCTGCCCCACAATGATTGGCAAGGGCCCCACGATGTCAATGCCCTATTGATCGAAAGGCCAGACAACATCTAAAGGGGTCATTTGAGCTACGGGCAGCTGTGGAATATTAGAATGAAACTGACACTTGGGACATTTTTTAGAGAAATTAATAGCATCTTGTAGGACCGTGGGCCAATAGAAGCTACTTCTTAACACTTTTTTGGCAAGGATACGTCCCCCAGAGTGATTCCCACAACTTCCACTGTGAATATGCTCCAGAACTTCTTTGGCCTGCAAGGGCCTCAAACATTTTAGCCGAGGACCCTGATATGATCGCTTGAAGAGCCTTCCTTCCTGATCAAGGGAAAATCGAGGGGCCTTATTCCTGATTTTTCTTTGCTTCCAGCATGTCGGTAGGGCAGACACCATCCCTAATGAATCTGACGATATCATCAAGCCAAAAAGGGTCGGAAGGGTCAATCATGGTTACCTCCCGAGCGTTGGCCCTTTCCTTTATCAAAGGTTCCTCTGTCCTTAGAAAAGTAATGGTGCGATCACATGATCCTTCGAGGGTGGAGGCGAATTTTGAGAGGGCATCCGCACGCTCATTTTCTGCCCTCGAAACCTGTAACAGATGAAACTCTTTGAACTTGCCGATGACTTCCTTAGCCTTTCCCAAGTATTGCGTCATGGTGGCTTCTTGAGCCTTATATGTTCCTTTAATCTGGCTCGCAATCAGTTATGAGTCAACGTAGGCAGTGATTCGAGAAGATCCATTTTGGAGACCAATTTTCAGCTCTTGGATGAGAGCTTCATATTTTGCCTCATTGTTGGTAACTTGGAAATCCAATCTGATTGCGAAATCTATCTCAACTCCGTGGGGATGTCTAAGGGTCACCCTTGCTCCTCCCCCCTGAGAGGTCGATGAGCCATCTGTGTGCAGGAGCCATAAACCGTTGTCTTCTGTAGGTATGGTCTCTAGGCCAAAGCGCTCGACTAGAAAATCGGCAACCACTTGTGCTTGCATGGCCACCCTCAGCTCGTAGCTAATATCAAACTGGCTCAGCTCAATTGCCCATTTGATTAACCTTTCTGAAACATCAGGTTTTGATAGAATTTGTCTCAGCGGTTGGTCTGTAAGTATTGTGATGGAGTGTGCCTAAAAATACGGTCTCAGCCTTCGTGACGCATTTACGACGGTGAATGCGAACTTCTCAATCTCTAAATATTTTGTTTCTGCGCCCTGTAGAGTTTTACTCCAATAATAGATTGGTAGGTACTTGCGCTCGCGTA
Organism: Lantana camara; assembly: GCA_037501455.1. Lineage (NCBI taxonomy): Eukaryota > Viridiplantae > Streptophyta > Magnoliopsida > Lamiales > Verbenaceae > Lantana > Lantana camara. Next base: position 21,073,242 of record CM074862.1, read on the forward strand.
CACCCACGAGGACCGTGCTCGTTGCTTCCTGAGAAATCGAGAGGTAGATGAACAGCCTTTCATTCTTGATCGGTTTTGTTATCAGTGACGTGCACAAGAGGTAGGCTTTCATATCCTGCAATGCTTTCTCGTACTTCTCTATCCATGCGAAGTTTCTAGCATCGCGTAATATTTTGAAGAATGACAATTTTCTATCCGCTGAGCGTGATATGAACCTATTAAGAGAGATTGTCTTCCCCACCAGGACCCGTACTTCTCCAACATTCCGAGGGGAAGGGATTTCCATGATGGCTTTGATTTTTTCTGGATTGGCCTCAATTCCGCATTGGCTAACCACAAATCCCAAAAACTTGCCCCCTCGGACTCCAAAGGTACATTTGGAGGGATTCAATTTCAAGCCATACTGGGGCAGTATATCAAAGGTTCGTTTCAAATCCTAAAGGTAGGAATGGTCTCACTCACTTTTGACGATCATGTCATCTACGTAGACCTCCACGGAACCGCCTATCTCATGCTCTAACATTCTGTTAACAAGGCACTAATATGTTGCTCATGTATTCTTTAACCCAAACGGTATGACCAAGAAACAGTATACCCCCAGATGTACAACAAAGGAGGTTTTCAAGCGATCCTCGGGGGCCATGAAAATCTGATAATACCCTTGGAATGCATCCATCATGCTCATTAATTCATAACATATTGTTGACTCCATGAACTGATTAATTCGAGGCAGGGGGTATGGATCTTTAGGGTAAGCCTTGTTGTGATCTATGAAATCATTGCACATCTGCCACTTGTTGGAACTTTTGGGCACGAGGACGACGTTGCACAACCATTCTAGATATATGAATGACTTAATGTATTGAGCCTCGAGGAGCTTGTTCACCTCCTCCTCAATAACTTTCTTTCGGAATCCGTGGACATCTGCCTTTTTTTGTTTGATGGGCTTAAAGTCGGGATACACGTTGAGCCTATGGACGATAACACGGGTGTCAATCCCAGTAAGATCGGAAGCTTTCCATGCAAACACACCAATGTTTTCCCTTAAAAAATTGATCATCATGATCTGTGAGGGCCCAGTGAGGCTCGAACCAATCTGAATGGTTTTGTCTTTGTTGTTAGGTTTAAGCTTAATGGTCAAAAACTTTTCAGTGGGCTCTATCCATGCCTCAGGGTTGGGAGTTTCGAGCACTCTTTTCTTTCCTATAAGGCGGTTGCTCTCACCCTCGGGATCGCCCTCGCTCACATCCTCTTCTGAGGAGGATGCCTCCACTGCTCCAAGTGGACCACCCTCGGAGTTGTCTTTACTGCTCGTAGATTTCTTTTTGTTTTTCTTCTTGTGGAGCTTCGCTCGTTTCCTCGTGGGACCATCCTCGTCTAGATTGAAGAAATCCATAGACTTTTTGGTAGACCCAATCTGGAAAGTCTTTTTGGTTTCTGGCTTCTTGAGGGACAACATAAAATATTCCTATACTTCCTTGACATTACACAGGATCTCGCCCGTCCCCTCGGGGGTGGGGAATTTTATTTTCTGATGGTAGGTGAAAATGATTGCCTTGAAATCAACAAGGGTCGAGCGCCCGATGGTGATGTTGTAAGGGATCTCAATTTCCACTACCGCGACTTTTGGATGGTCGGTTTCTCATAGCATTCAATCATACTTTGGACAGATAGAGGGCATTTGCTAGGAGCCCGTGGCATTTCAACTAATACTTGTTGGTTTTGAGTTTGGTTGAAGAGGAAGACGATTCCATGAAAATTAACCTGGATTTCTGTGAATTTTATGTTCATATTCGTGGGCTACCTTTCACCAAAATGACAAAAGACATGGACAAGGTGGTGGGAGATAAGATTGGTATTCAGATAGAGGCGGTAACTGTTAGGAATAGTGCCCTTAAAGCAGATGTTTGCTTTACTATTTCCTTGTAAAATCACAAACAGTCTATGAATAATAAACGAGATGATTTTGTTCATAGGCAGTCACTTCTTTATGTGCTTATTTATGTCTGTTTGGGTTGACTGTGTTTTGCATATATTGTACTCCCCTAATCCGATGACGCCGTTAAGAACTTTGTCGTTATGGGAACGACACATCAAATAAGTTCTTAACTCCATAGGCGAGGATTAGAAACTTCTCCAAGTCAATGAGTCCGATATATAGTGGAAGTGTCAACCTTGACTCTGCTGAGACTTGCTTATGTGATTATATCCTTTTGAAGGATCACTCAGTTTCATGGAGTGATAAGTGCATACGTTGATGCGTTCATAATACATATGGGTGATTGTTACGAGAACTTCTTCACTGAGATGTCCCGCGTGAGAACATTCCTAAATGGGAAAGGAAGTTTGAAACTTCCAGATTAGGAAATATCTCACAGGTCAATGACGTGATTCATTAATCATTGGACTTGAGATTCTGTAATGTCTTATATGATCTAACTCTGTAATCTTTGATATAGGCTCAAAAGGGTATCGCCATATAGACACCTGAACCACGCCCTATGTTGGGATTACACAAGTGGCATATGTAGAATTAGTAGAATCGATAAAGGACCTACACTTGTTAAGAACAAGAATGATCTCTTACTGATTGAGTTTTTCGTAGTCCATTAAACATTAAACCCTTGGCCAAGGTGGATAAAGATCAAGACATCTAGAAAATGGGGTTTTCTAGGATTGAGATCGAAATGGATATGAAATGAACTTAACTTTAAAGATCAAGAATATTTGGGCTCTGACAATATTCCCATGCGTTAGTTCTTGATTGAGAGATGGAGTTGTAGGAGGATCGTATTTCACCGATTGTCATTGACTGAAAGGTTCTTCGATTCATTTCGTTATTCGGCTAGGGGTCACACACCCATTGTTAGATTACGGTAGTGTGATCTGTCAAGTGATTAATTAATTAGGGAATTAATTAATTGCTATCACTGCTAATCGAATAATTAACCTAAAAGGTCACACACAAATGCCAGAACACGAGGGTTATGGTAGGATGTTAATATGATTAACGAAGGATCAAATTGTTGATCAAAAATGGGCTGGAACATGTAGGCATTGCCACGTGTCATGCATGCCTGCGTGGCTGCCACGTGTCATGCATGCCTGCGTGGCTGCCACGTGTCACGTACACGTGGTTGATGCGTGACTCAACGTGAATTCTTTTCTAGAATTAATTAATTAAATTGTAATTAAGTAATTTTATTCTTTTAATTCATTTTGAATTAATTGTTAAGACTATTCTCAAATAAACTTAACCCAATAAATAATTAATTGGGAATTAATTTATTTATTGAATATTGACTTTTAACTTTAGGAAAGTTGAAAAGTCCAAATTCCTATTGTAGGAGAGAGAAGTCTTCTCTTGCTTGACTTGGAGAATAAGTTAAGACCTTATTTTCTCCAATTAAATTAATAATTGAATTAGTTAATTAGTGAGCAAGTAAACAAAGCCCATTGGTTTAGGAAACCCTAATAGGGTTCAAACCACCTAGTATTTATACAAGGGTGGGTGCTTCTCTTCTTTAGACCAACACTCACGAAGTGTTAAGTTTTTGAGAAAAATAAAAGAAAACTTTTCAAAGAAAAATCCTAGCCTTTAACATAAGCCATAGAACTAGCATTCTCACTCGCTTGATCGTGTTCTAGGTCTGGTGTGGATACGCTTTAGAGGGCTTCTACTTTGGAGTCTAATTCGAAGGTCGTTCGAGGGACTTTCCGCTTGAAGGGTGTTTGTTAGGCGGTAACATCACAAGAAAGCTTCAATTACAGTGAGTTTCTTGTTATTCCCAACGTTACAGTACGAAAATTACAAGACAACGATTAAACTTGTGGAAAATTTTAAACTTTTGCTGCTCAACTCTTTCGTGTTTTCCAACAAGTGGTATCAAAGCCACCTTGCAACGTTCGTATTGTATCTTTACTGCTTTTGGAATTTTGATGAAAATTCTTGAATTTAAGTATATGTTGTGTATTCATGGTTTTTGTTTGAAATAAGAAGTTGCCGGATCAAAACTGTTTCTTGAAAATTATGTAAAAATTGTTTCCCGAATAAATCTGGTTTTAAACAGTTTTAACTTAGATTGATTTGAACTGTTTTAATTCGAATTTGGAAGTTCTGAATTTGCTAAAATTACGAAAAAGAAAAAGGATTAGAACTGGTTCACCCGCGCGCAGACGCCGGGCGTGCCTAGGCGCTGCTGCGCGCCCTTTCCCCCCCATCGCCGACATATCCCGCGCGGCATCGTGCGGGACTGCGCGAACAGCACGCGCGCGAGCAGCAAAGATGCGCATCGTGCGAGGCGCGTCCACGCGAGGCGCGTGAGCAGCAAAGATGCGCATCGTGCGAAACGCCGACAGCGTCCGGCAGCCTGGCGGGCTGTGTGCGCAGCGCTCCTTGTGCGCGCGCTTGCGGGCGACGGCTGCCCGCCTCGCCTAGGGTTTTCGGACGCCCTTTTTGTTTCGTGTTTTCCAAGTTTCGTAAAATCCCGTTTTGAAAATGTGATTTTAATTTTATAAAATTATTTATTTGAAATAATTATAAAATTTGGGATTTTATGAATTAAAAGTCAAGTTCTATTTTTTCGAGAAAATATTAAATATCACTTTGAATGATATTTTGACAAAAATTTAATTTATTAATTGTTGTTTTATCAAGATCCGGTAATTCGATTTTGAATAAATTCTTGAATAATGAACTATATTCAAATTACTCAAGTTAGTTGTAACTTGAAGTCAAGGGAATTTTAAATTTAGTTTGCAAATTTAAATTCGAGCGAAATCATGCTTGTTTAGGTGATCATGGGTTAGTCTTATGTATGGTTCTAAATTCTGCACATGGATGATTTCAATTGGGGTCGGAGCCCTATAGTTGTGCGTTTTCAATTGGGGTTGGAGCCCTACTTATGTGTGTATTCTTATGTGTTTATTATGTGGCTTTCCTTATTATTGTTTTTGGCCCGGGGTATGCCCCGTGTACTTGTCTATGACCAATATGAAAATTGAGTCATATTACTTTATGTAAAGAGAGTAGAACTTAGCAAGTGAGGTTTTTATTTTCATTTTGGAGTCAAGTACCCATGGAATAAGAAGGATCCACAAGAAGCACTTGAAGAACGATGGTCATAAGAAGACCCCTCAAAATGTTTAGGAGGGCTTTCTATTAAATGTAATAGATAGGGAATTTTTTTTCCATTAAATTATGTGCCCCTATCTGATATGAATTGTCTTATGTGGCATGAATGTTAGAACTAGTGATTTTGGAGTGGCTCCCAAAATCACATATAAGATAGGATACCCATGTGTTAGGAATAGTGCCCTAGAAAGCCGATTGTATATCCACTTTGTACTTTTCCTTATTGTAATCACAGACAATCTTTGAATAAAATAACGAATTGAGGCAACACTTCTTTATATGCTCTGGTATGCGATTACTTTAGCTGTGCATGTATGAGAACTCCCCTAATCCTGATGACTTTAGGACTCTACCATTTAGGTGAAATGGTTCATGAAACGAGCCCTATATCACATAAGTCATGATTAGTAAAATACTCCAAGCCGATGAGTCCTATAGTGGGAGTGTCAACCGGACTCCTCTAAGGCTTGCTTGTGGGATCACGCCCTTAAGAAGGACCACCTTGTTTCATGGAGGTGCAAAGTGTATAGGTGATACGTGCGTGATACATGAGGGTGCTTACTTCCATAAGTAAGTTCACTGAGGTGCCCCGTGTGAGAAGATTCCTAAATGGGAAAGGAAGTTTCTATTTCAAGAAATGGAAACTTCTAGATTAGGAAATATCTCACGAGTCATTGATGTGATTAATTGATCCTTAGACTTGAGGTTCCATGTCACCTTGTGAGTTAACTCTGTAGTCTTAGGTATAAGCTTTAAAGGGTGTCGCCTTAGACAACTGATCCAAGGCTTATGCTGGGGCTGCACAAGTGATTCATGAAAGTGAATGAGAATCAAGAAAGGACCTACACTTGCATTTGCAAGGTAGTCTCTTATTGTGTAAGTCATTCATATGCCATATGGAGTCCTTGGCCAAGGTAGTAGATCAAGACATCAAGAAAAAGGTTTCTTGGATTGATATCGAATGGATATGAAATGCACTTAGCTTTAAGACCAGATTATTAGGGTTCTGATTATTCCCTTACCCTACATCTTGGTTGAGAGATAGTAAGTAGGAGGATTGTATCTCACGTGAATCAATGACTTAAAGGTTCTGTCAAATCGAGACATTCCAATTGAGCTAGGGTTAAACACCTGCTGCTAGACTATGGTCGTTTAATCTGTGGACTGATTAATTAATTAGTGAATTAATTAATTAGGGTCACTGCTAATTGAATTGAGAACCTAGAGGGTCACACACAACAACTTGGCTACATGAGTTGGGGCTTTGAAATGATTAAACGAGTTAATCAAGCCAAAAGGGTTCCACACGTGTGAAGCACACGTGTGGGTCACGTGCGTGATACGTGTGCTATATGGACACATGTGCACCGTGCGTGAATATTTATTTATGTATTAAATAATTAATGTGTTAATTATTTTATAGACTTTGGTTTAATTTTGAATTAAAATGAAAGTCTTATTTTGGAGAAATTAATCTATTTAATTAATTACATAAATAAGTTATTTATTCATTAATAAATAAAGTATAATATTATCCAAAAGGAGTTTGGATATTTTTAGCTATCTTAAAAGTTGATTTGAATTAGAATTCAAAGTCAAAGTTTGGAATTACTTGATGATCAAGTAATAAGAGAGAGAGGGACCAAATCCTTACTCTATAAGGACTAGGTTCGGCCGCCCCTCTCTGTATTACATATAGGGGAGCTCGAGCTCCCCTTAGAGGGTAATTGACAATGCTTTTGGTTCATGTGTTGAACACCATCCTTTCTCCAAGATCAAATAAACCCTAGGTTAAGCCTAAACACTAACTAGAGAACTAGCATCCTTACTAGTTAGATTGTAGTCAAGTTGGTGGACTATCTCTAGAGAGCTTCAAGTTAGAAGTTTTTAAAGATTCGAGCTTTACCAAGGAGAGGGGATCAAGCCGCGAGAAGAGCGTTCTTGGGTGTCTTGAAACGCTTCAAGAAAGATTATTGAAAAGTAAGTTTCTAATCTCTACGAGTTTAGATTCATGATTGCGAGTTCTCGATCCTTTTGTTGGAAAATTTTTAAATTTCCGCTGCTTTCTGATTCCTGTTTCCAACACCATGATCATCACATAATTAGTATCATGCTAAGACATGTTATCTGCTAATTGCTTCTGTGATGCACTTTATGTGAACTGCATTAACAAGACAATTAAAATTTGGATAACATTATATGTTGGTGAGGTCATTAAAAAAATCCCATTTAAATATTGAGCAAAATTCAAATAAATAGGTGTTTGATCACGGTAATAAAATTCCTAGCATTCCATCAATAGGATTTAGGACTTAATAAGTGAAACTAATTGCTGTCTCACGAGTCATGGGGTAATTAGTGTAGCTTATTAACTCTTAGTTTCCTGATTAATTATTTTAAATAATTAATATTTCTTGACCATTTTAGAATGGGCGATGTCTCACGAGTCGTGGGTCGTTCCGGACTAAGTTGAGTTGAGATCTTATGATTGATGGGTCCTGCTCAACACTAAAGTAGAGATGGATGCCTCACGAGTCGTGGGTCTATGATTGAAAGATTAGTGATGCAAAAGTATTACTAGGAATTCTATGGGGATGGAATCGGCAATTCATACCCATCTAAAGATTCTTAGACCTTTGGATGTCTCGCGAGTCGTGGGTCCAAAACTAAGAATGCTTGGGATCCTAGTACCCATTGAGAAAATAAGTTTTTTCTAAAGTCGTTGGGATTTCTAGATTTTCTAAAACCAGTGGGAGAACATATTTCTAAAGACCTTGATAATATGTAATCGTTATTATTCAGCATGCTCATGATTTCTCTGTTTTCCATTTAGGTTGTAGTTTTGTGATTCTCTACAGTTGAAATGGCAACCAAAAACCCTTTGGTATCCATCCTCGAATCAAACAAGTTGATGGGGCCCAATTACTTTGATTGACTTCGGAATCTAAAGATAGTTTTAGATTCTAAAAAGAGAAGATATGTTCTCTTCGAGTGAGAGCCTGTCGCTGAAGGCGAGGCTCCGACTCGGGCCGAAAGAGAGGCAATCGCGAAATGGTCTGAATATAATCTTCAAGCCCGTTGTCTCATGTTGGCCAACATGTCTCCGGATATGCCAAGGCAACATGAGTCTATGGAAAACTCTTCGGAGATTTATGACCATCTTGAGCAACTGTACTGCCCTAAAGAGCGTGTTATAAGGTACAACACCTCTAAGGAGCTCTTTCATCTCAGAATGAAAGAAGGTACAAGTGTCCATGAGCACGGTCTCAAGTTTCTTGCTTTGAACGAGAAACTGACCTCTATGGAAATGCCACTGAGTGAAGAACTCGCTGTGAATTTGTTGCTCATGTCGTTTCCACCATCATTCAATCCTTTCGTATTAAACTTCAACATGAATCATCCTCATGCTACTATAGCTGAGCTGATTATTCAACTTGTAACTACTAAAGACACGATCAAGAAGGATCGCAAAGTAATGATGGTCACCTCCTCTTCTGGGCCTTCTAAAGGCAAAGGGAAGAAAGTTCCCAAGAAGAAGGGATCTCTTAACCGCGAAGGAGGGGTTAAAAAGAGAAAGGCCAAGAAGAGAAAGGATCAGACAGAGGACGTTTGCCACCTTTGTGGCAAGAAAGGGCATTGGAAAATGAACTACCAAGTGTACAAGGATACTCTAAAGAAAGGTGCGTTTATTGTTGAAGTAAATCTATCTATTGATTCTAATTTTTGGGTACTTGATACCGGCTATGGAGCTCATATCTGTAATGATGTACAGATGCTAAATGAGGTCCGGCAGCTTGAAGAAGGAGAATGCGTCTTGAAGGTTGGGAATGGATCAAACGTTCAAGTCCAAGCCATTGGGACGTGTAGATTAGATTTAGGTACCTTTACTTTAGTTTTGAACAAAATCCTTTATGTACCTTCTATTATTCGTAATATTATTTCCATTCCAATATTGGATTATGAAGGATATAAGGCTTTCTCTAGAAATGGGAACTTTTATCTTAACAAGAATAAAACTTCCGTTTTGCTTGGTACATTATCTAATGGACTTTATACAACTAAACACACTAATATTTTGAATATACAACAATTAAACAAACACAAAAGAGATGACAAGATCTCGGCTTCTTTATGGCATGCACGTTTAGGCCACTTTCTAAAGATAGGATTACTAAGTTAACTAATTTAGGATCATTCTATGATAATGAACTTAAAGAGTTAACTCATTGTAAATCATGTCTTAGAGGAAAGATGGCCAAAACTCCTTTTAATGGTAAAGTGGAACGTGCCACTAAAGTATTGAATTTAATCCATACTGATGTTTGTGGACCGCTTAGTGTAAGTACGAGAAACAATCATCAGTATTTCATAACCTTTATAGACGACTTTAGTCGTTTTGGTTATGTGTACTTAATGAAGTACAAATCCGAAGCCTTTAAGAATTTTTTGGAATTTTAAAAGGAGGTTGAGAACCCAACCGGTCACAAGATTAAGACAATTCGATCTGATCGAGGTGGCGAGTATCTAAGTGACGAATTCCTTAGTCATCTCAGAGATAATGGATTTATCTCTCAGTGGACTCCTCCGGGAACTCCTCAATTAAATGGAGTTTCAGAGAGAAGGAATAGAACCCTACTTGATATGGTTCGTTCCATGATGAGCTTCACTGAATTGCCACCTTCATTCTGGGGTTATGCCTTAGAGTCAGCAGTTAAGATTCTGAATCTTGTTCCGTCCAAATCTGTACCCAAAACCCCATTTGAGATGTGGTTTGGCAAAATCCCTAATTATTCTTACTTAAGAATTTGGGGTTGTCCTGCTTACGTGAAGAGGACAATGGGGGATAAGCTTGAAGCTAGATCTAGCTTATGAAACTTCGTAGGATTTCCTAAAGAGTCAATAGGATATTATTTCTACGATTCTCTTGAACAAAAGGTCTTTGTGTCTAGAAATGCTACTTTTCTTGAGGACTCGTTCCTTAAAGAAAAGAAAGGCAAGATTGTAGAACTCGAAGAGGTTCGAGACCAAGGTCCCACGCCAAGGTTGGAGACTAACGTCCCTCAGCCGATCTCAGAGAGTGATACACGCGAAAATCCTCCTCTAGTATGACGTTCTGAACGCATTCCTAGACAACCAGAGAGATGGTATGGTTATCTTCACCAAACATCTCAAATGGATAATGATCCATTAACTTATGAGGAGGCACTGTTAGATTCGGACTCTGAGCAGTGGAAAGAAGCAATGAAATCCGAAATAAATTCCATGTACTCTAATCAAGTTTGGTGGCATCAGTCCTATAGGGTGCAAATGGATATATAAGCGTAAGCTTAGAGTAGATGGAAGCGTGGCAGCTTTTAAAGGAAGATTAGTAGCTAGAGGTTTCACTCAAAGACCAGGTGTAGACTTTGATGAAACCTTCTCCCCAGTTGCAATGCAGAAATCCATTAGGATATCGCTTGCCATTGCTGTATATTATGACTATGAGATATGGCAAATGGATTTGAAAACTGCCTTTCTCAATTGACACATTGACAAAGATATTTACATGGAGCAACCCATGGGTTTCACATTCAGTAGGAGCGAACAAAAGGTTTGTAAGCTCCAACGCTAAATTTATGAATTAAAACAAGCTTCTAGGAATTGGAACATTCCATTTGATGAAGCAGTCAAATCGTTTGGCTTTATTCAAAATCCGAATGAGTCCTGCGTGTACAAGAAAGAATTGGAAACATCCGTTTAATTTCTGATACTTTATGTAGATGACATCCTTCTCATTGGGAATACGAATGATGACATGAAAGTAACAAAGTCTTGGTTATCGAACCAATTTGAGATGAAGGATCTTGGTGATGCATCCTACATTCTCGGGATAAAGATCTATCGGGATAGATCTAGAAGATTGTTAGGATTATCACAGTCGGTTTACATAGATAAAATACTAAAGAGGTTTAGTATGAAAGATTCCAAACGGGAGAAACTTCCAATGGGCCCGGGAACAGTTCTTTCGAAGAAGCTGTGTCCCAAGACTGGACTTCGAAAGTCCAGGATGTCCAAAATTCCTTATGCATCAGCTGTAGGAAGCATAATGTATGCGATGATATGTACTCGACCCGATGTGGCTTATGCACTTAGCGTGACTAGCTGATTCCAATCTGACCCTGGTGAAGGTCACTGGACTGCTGTAAAGAACATCCTTAAGTACTTGCGAAGAACTAAGGATTTGTTCTTGGTTTACGAAGGCCAGTAAGATCTTGTCATTAGAGGATACTGTGATGCAAGCTTTGCATCAGACATGGATGACTTTAAATCCATGTCAAGATATATATTCTGCCTGAACGACGGAGCAGTGAGTTGGAAAAGTTCCAAGCAAGCGACCACTGCATATTCGACCACTGAGACCGAATACTTAGCTGCAAACGACACAAATAATGAAGGTGTTTGGGTAAGAAACTTCATCCACGAGCTGGGTGTGGTTCCTAGCATTCAAGACCCCGTTACAGTGTTTTGTGACAACACCGGGGCGGTTGCTCAAGCAAGAGAACCAAGATCTCACCAAAGGACCAAGCACATTTTGAGGAAGTATCACTTAATCCGTGATATCATCAGGAAAGAAGATGTGCAAATTAAAAGGGTTACATCGGCAGAGAACATAGAAGATCCACTTACTAAAGCCCTTAGTCAACAGGCTTTCGAAGAACATCTTCAAAAGATAGGTCTTAGATCAGCACCTGAGTGGCTTTGACGGGCAAGTGAGAGATTGTTAGGAATAGTGCCCTTAAAGCAGATTTTTGCTTTACTATTTCCTTGTAAAATCACAAACAGTCTTTCAATAATAAACATTTTGTTCATAGGCAGTCACTTCTTTATATGCTTATTTATGTCTATTTGGGTTGACTGTGTTTTGCATGTATTGAACTCCCCCAATCCGGTGAGACCGTTAAGAACTTTGTCGTTATGGGAACGGTACATGAAACAAGTTCTTAACTCCATAGGTGAGGATTAGAAGCTTCTCCAAGTCAATGAGTCCGACAAACAGTGAGAGTGTTGATCTTGACTCTGCTGAGACTTGCTTATGTGATTATGTCCTTTTGAAGGATCACTCAGTTTCATGGAGTGATAAGTGCATACGTTGATGCGTTCATAATATATAAGGGTAATTGTTACAAGAACTTCATCACTGAGATATCCCGCATGAGAACATTCCTAAATGGGAAAGGAAGTTTCCTCAAACTTCCAGATTAGGAAATATCTCACAGGTCAATGACGTGATTCATTAACCCTTAGACTTGAGATTCTGTAATGTCTCATATGAGCTAACTCTATAATCTTTGATATTGGTTCAAAAGGGTGTCGCCATATAGACACCTGAACCACGGCCTATGTTGGGATTACACAAGTGGTTAGGGAATTAATTAATTGTTGTCACTGCCAATTGAATAATGAACCTAAAGGGTCACACACAAATGCCAGAACACGAGGGTTATGGTAGGATGTTAATATCATTAACGAAGGATCAAATTATTGATAAAAAATGGGCTGGAACACGTGGGCATTGCCACGTGTCACGCATGCCTGCGTGGCTGCCACGTGTCATGTACACGTGGGTGATGCGTGGCTCTAACGTGTAATTATATTACACGTGAATTCTTTCCTAGAATTAATTAATTAAATTGTAATTAATTAGTTTTGAATTAATTGTTAAGACTATTCTCAAATAAACTTAACCCAATAAATAATTAATTGGGAATTAATTTATTTATTGAATATTGACTTTTAACTTTAGGAAAGTTGAAAAGTCGAACTTCCTATTGTAGGAGAGAGAAGTCTTCTCTTTCTAGACTTGGAGAATAACTTAAGACCTTATTTTCTCCAATTAAATTAATTATTAAATTAGTTAATTAGTGAGCAAGAAAACAAAGCCCATTGGTTTAGGAAACCCTAATAGGGTTCGAACCACTTAGTATTTATACAAGGGTGGGTGCTTCTCTTATTCTTTAGACCAACACTCACGAAGTGTTAAGTTTTTGAGAAAAATAAAAGAAAAGTTTTCAAAGCAAAATCCTAGCCTTTAACACAAGTCTTAGAACTAGCATTCTCACTCGTTTGATCGTGTTCTAGGGCTGGTGTGGAAACGCTTTGGAGGGCTTCTACTTTGGAGTCTAATTCGAAGGCCATTCGAGGGACTTTCCACTTGAAGGGTGTTTGTTAGACGGTAACAACATCACAAGAAAGCTTCAATTAAAGTGAGTTTCTTGTTATTCCCAACGTTACAATACGAAAATTGCAAGACAACGATTAAACTTGTGGAAAATTTTGAACTTTCGCTGCTCAACTCTTTCGTGTTTTTCAACAGTAACGACATCACTTGAAATCTTCTATCATTGTAAGTTTCTAAACACTCTACGATACGATATGAAAATTACAAGACAACGATTAAACTTTTGGAAAATTTTAAACTTCCGCTGCTCAACTCTTTCGTGTATTCTAACAACTCGGGCTCTCGCTGACTTGAAATCTCTTAAGTCTCCAGGTCCCGATGTCATGCCTCTTTCTTTTTCCAGAAGTACTGGCACATTGTTGGTGATTCTGTTATCTCTTGTGTGTTGAGCTTTCTCAATAATCAGTGCTTTCTTAACTGTATTAATTATACTCACATTATTCTTATTCCCAAGTGTCAAAACCTGAGTTTATCACCCAATTTCGCCCCATTAGTCTATGCAACATGATTTATAAGATTGGCTCAAAGACTATTGCAAATAGACTTAAACCTTACATGTGTAAATTTATTTTCCCTTCCCAATTTGCTTTTGTCCTGGCTCGACTCATTACGGATAATATTTTGGTTGCTTTCGAAATCAATCATTTTATTAAGAAGAAAACTAATGGGAAAGAGGGTGATATGGCCTTGAAACTTGATTTAAATAAAGCTTATGATAGATTTGAGTGGCCTCTGTTGGAGCGTGTGATGATTCGGTTGGGAATTCCACCTCCCTTGGTTCGTTTAATCATGAAATGTGTGACGTCAGCGTCTTATTCGTTTGTGCTTATTGGTATTTTGTTTGGGCATATTGTTCCGGAGAGGGGTATCCATCAGGGGGATCCTCTCTTCCCTTATTTGTTCCTCATGTGAGCTGAGATATTTAGTTGCTTTATACAGGAGGAAGAAAGCTTGGGTTTGTTGAAAGGAGTTTCTGTTTGTAGGGGTGCACCTCGGGTTTTTCATTTACTTTTTGACGAGGACACTTTGATTTGTTATCAAGCCTCCCTTGAGGCGGTCATGAGCATTAATAGATTTCTTTCCCGGTTCTCTGCTATTTTTTGCCAGGTGGTGAATAGAAAAAAGTCTTCTATTGTTTCCAGTGGCAATGTAATTCCTTCCCTTAGGGTTGATCTTGCGAGGGATTTGGGAGTTAACCAGGCTGCACACCATGATTTGTACCTTGGCCTCCCTTTTGTGGTGAGTAGATCGAAGTGTGAGGTTTTCTCGAAGTTAAGAGATAAAATCTCGAGAAAGATTCAGGGATTCGTAGAAAAGCTTATTTCTATGGCTGGTAAAGAGATTCTTATCAAGTCGGTCCTTCTTGCAATTCCGTCTTATGATATGGGTTACTTTTGCCTACCAGATTCTTTTTTGAGGACTATACAGTCGTTGATTGCTAAGTTTTTTTGGTACAACAGGGACTAAAATAAGATTCATTGGGTGGCCTGGGAAAAGCTCTGTAGAAGTAAGGACTCAGGGAGCCTTGGTCTTCGTCAGCTCAGATGCTTTGATCATGCTATGTTAGCTAAGCAAGCTTGGAGGATTATCAAATTTTTGCACTGTCACTTGGCTCGTATTCTTAAAGCTCCCTACTTTCCTCATTCGGATTTCTTTGGAGCTTCCTTGGGTCTCCGTCCATCTTTCACTTGGAGAAGTACCCTAGGGACTCGGGATTTAGTTTCTACTGGATCTACGTGGAAGATTGGAGATGGGGCTCTTGTGGATATCTCCAAAGATAGATGGATTCCTAATCGCTCAAATTTCAGACCTATTATCATCAACCCGCTCCCCTCTCACATCTCTAAAGTTTCTCATTTATTCCATCCTGGTGGATGGGCTTGGGATTCCAACTTTTATCCCGTCATCTATCTTCCTCGAGTTGGGAATAGTGCTTAGAATGCTGGTACACTTTGGGACTTTTCTTATATCACAGACAATCTATGAATAATGTACGAATGATTGTAATCACAGGTGAACACTTCTTTATGTGCCATTACATATTTTGTTTGTTTCCATTATGTGCGCATGTATTAGAGCTCTCCTAATCCGATGGGACCGTTAAGAACTTTGTCCTTATGAGAATGACACATGAAACAAATTCTTAGCTCCATAGGCAAGGATTAGAAACTTTTCCAAATCGATGAGTCTGACAAACAGTGGGAGTGTCGACCTTGACTCCATTGAGACTTACTTGCGTAGTTGTGTTCTTAAGAAGGGTGATCTAGTTTCATAGGGTGTAAAATGCATAAGTTGATGCGTACACGATACACAAGGGTGCTTGTTGAAGGAACAAGTTCCCTAAGGTGTCCCACGTGAGAAGATTCCTAAATGGGAAATGATGTTACTAGAACTTCCAGATTAGGAAATATGTCACATGTCAATGACGTGAGGAATTAATTCTTAGACTTGAGATTCCACATTGTCTCATATGAGCTAACTCTGTAATATTTGATATAGGGTCAAAAGGGTTCGGCATATAAACACCTGAATTACGGCCTATGTTGGGATTACACAAGTGGTATATGAGAATTGTTGGAATCAATAAAGGACCTACACTTGCTGTAGGCAAGATGATCTCTTATTATGGAAGTCATTCATGTTCCATCCCAAAATCCTTGCGCAAGGTGGTTAGATCAAGACATCAAGAAAATGGGGTTTTCTTGGATTGAGATCAAATGGAATACGAAGGGAACTTTGTTTTAGGATTAAGATTAGTAGGCTCTCTATATTGCCATGCCCTAGATCTTAATCGAGAGATAGGATGGTAGGAGGATCGTATCCCACATGATGTCATTGACTGAAAGGTTCTTTCGAATATATATTCATATTTCGGGTAGGGGTCACACACCTGTTGCTAGACTATGGTCGTGTGATCTGTGAGATAATTAATTGATAAGTGTATTAATTAATTAGGCTCACTGCTAACTGAAATTGAACCTAGAGGATCACACACAAATGCAGATTCAAAGGGTATTATAGAAAGATCAAATAATTGATAAAAAATAGACCACATGTGTAAAGTACACGTGTGGGTTCGAGAACAATTATTTGGGACGTGTGAATCCAATTGACAAATTAGATCATATGTTAATTAATTGAAGAATTAATTATTAAGCCCAAACATAATTAATTAGTGAACTAATTGTAAAGCCACAATATAAATTAATTAGTGAATTAATTATACAGCCCAAAAGAAAATTAATTAGGAATTAATTTTATCCCATTAGAATTAATTAGTGAATTAATTCTAAAGCCCTTCATGGAATTAATTGGAGAATAATTCAAGATATTTAATTATTTAATTGTTCTAATTTGATTAGAATAAATAAATAAGTTAAATATAAAATATCTTCTATTTATTATTCTAATAAATATTAATTCTAATTTGATTAGAATAAGATATTATTAAGACAAGATATTTAATTATTATTAGAATAATTAAATATTCCTAATTTGATTAGGAGGTCCTTCTTCTAGAAGATAATATCTTATCTAGATAAGATGTTATTACTCGGAGAGAAAGAAAAATAGAAGAAAAGTCAAACTAGGAATCCTATTCCCAAACAGATTTAGGGTTTAAGAAATCTCATATATATATCAAGTGTTGATGCAAAGATTTTTTCAATGGCATATTCCGATTGAAAAATATGAGTTTCTTGGGAGAGCGAAGTCTGTTCCTGCAGATAATGAGCTGGCGACATGTTTTTCGAGGGTAAGGCGTGGTAGTTCAATCTTCATCACACGGGGGTTTTGAAGGGAGATTTAATCATTCTCTTGTTTTCTATCTCGTTTCTTGTTTCTTTAATACACATATTACAGTGCTAGCATACTCACTGATATGATTTGAATCTAGGACTGGAGTAACGCCCCGCGTCTTCGTACGTATGAATTTCATAATTTAATTGATGCTTTATATGAATTTTATTTCCTTATTCGATTCTTATTTGAATTATTTAATGAGAATTTACCCTATTTGAACTAATGATAAGAATTCTTCGTTATGTGAAGTCTGTGAACGTGGAATTTATTTCCCGAGCATGCTAAATTTGTGAATTATGTGAATTACATGATTTTAGGATTTAATTGTATGGTTTAACTTGATTTGGTCTTGTTTGAACATGAGTGGACTCAATAGAATTTTTGTTCAAAGTTTTGGGCCATTTTGCAAATTAGCCGCCCTTGAGTCTTTTATTCGTATCTTGAGCTCGGGGAACTCGGATTCGAGATCTGTCTACGGCGTTGGGCTCATTTCGATGATCGGACCATGCAATTAACTCGTAACTTTTCGATGTTGTTTGACCCTCCAACGAAGCAAATTTCAATCCCTATGACTCATAACCATAACCCTATCCATTTTAACCATTCATGGACCGGACCGACCCGTTTCTTAGCCCTTTTTGTTGACAGTATCCCCTTTCTCTTCTTCATATGCCCGTACCATCTGGGGGAAAAAGACAAGAAGAACAAGATTGCCTTTTTCCATTTTCATGCCTTCATGAGCTCAAATCTTCACCATACTTTATCACCTCTTCAAGATAAGGTGAGGATTGAATTCTCCACTTTTCTGTGCATATTTTCATCCCTTCATATCTTGCTCTAAGCCATAGATTCATGTTGGATGAGAAGTTTGATGAATAGTTAGGTTAGAATGCTTATTTTGAATCATGATCAACCATATGTTATTTGGAGATTTGAGACTTGCTTAATGATCATATGAGTTACATTGATGTATCTATGTGCTTGAAATCCATGGAAATTGATTGAAGAATGATCCACCATTAATGAGCATGAAACTTGAAGCTTGAAACCTTTGATTATGTTGGAATTCTTGCACTTAGATTGATGATACGTGAAGGCATGAACTTGGGATAATGTTTGCTTGAATTTTGAGATAAAATTTCGTGGTTTTTGCTTCCTTTCTTGTACGCCCTATTGCTGTTGTTATTTTGGGAGAAAAACAGAGGCTTTGTAGGGTATTCGTTGAAGAAGAAGGATTAGACACGCCTGTGTCGTCCAAGGTCAACTCGAAGCTGAGTTTCTGACCCCAAACACGCTTGTGTCCCCTTTTTTCCTAAAAGGGAGACACCCCCGTGTCTCTAGCCCTTTTTCGTGTCTGTACCAAGAAATGGGCGTGTCACTATTTTGCCTTGAAGGGAGACACGCCCGTGTCTTCCCCTGTCTGCACATGTGTATTGTTTTGTTCTTCGTTACCTATTCAAACGAACTCCGATTGACCTAAACTTTATACCACTGAAACCTTTTGAAGTCTAGAACATTCTCCAACTGAAATCACCTTAAAATTTTTCCTGGATTGTTAGATATAATTAATCCATTTTGGTGTCGCCACTTCGTCAAAAATCTGCTTTCGTTCCATTTCAAGCTTATGCCATTTTCACGTCGCTTTGAAATAAAATTCAAGCCATATATTCTCGGAAATCCCTATTTGTCTAGATTCATATCCAACAAACAAAACTTGATTCCAATATCTAGAACTCGAGATATTTCCAATTTTCTACAGTTCGAAAACTGTCAGCTTTTACCGAAATCCACTTCCTTGTGTTCCTTTCACTCCCTTGACTTGTGTATATGATTTAATTGATCTCTTATGCTTTAAACTTGTATCCTTGATGTTAATGGCTTATTAAATGATGTTTTACAATATTTTTATGAATTTTATGGCCTGATTTACGAAGTATAAACGTGACTTTTATGTATGAATGTTAAGTGCTATATTATGACCTTCCTTGCAACCCTTGTATTCTTTATGAACCTTAATGGATTTCTTACATTCCAACATGATCTTTATGCATTGTACCATGTATTAGGATCTATTGTGAATTGAATATTGAATGAATGAACGATATTGGATGAACGAATGATAATGAATGGACACGATTTATTCGTATAATGAACGAATGACTCATTTACGTGTCTAAGTGGCATTTATTGTGCACATGAGCATTTTCGTAGCACATTATTATTTCTTATGCATGTCATATCACGTCAATGCATTGTCGTGTATCATATTTGGTTCATTTGGAGTCTTGAGTCTCAAGAACGCACTATATTGTTTTTTTGTACAGTTTTCTCCAGGGCGGAGACGTGATCGGGTTCATAGGCTATCTTGAAGTCTCCTTTTCTTCTTGGTCTTGTTCGGTAAGGTGTAGCCAGGTGGGTTTCTCTTCTATTAGATAAACTCTGACCCGATATATCCCAATGTGTAAGATTTTGGCCAAAGTATATATATATATATATATATATATATATATATATATATATATAGTCTTTTCAAAGAGTTAATGATTTAACGTAAAACTCTTCTCTTTTATGAAACCCTACCTAATGATTTGGCGAGATCAGTGATCACAATAAATAATGGGGGCACTGGGACTAAGTGTACGTGGCTATCCAGGGAAGCATGGGCTGATGGTGATCGTCGTGTACTAGTTCCAACAAACAATGACGATGTTATCGACCCTCGCTAGGAGATTAGCGAGGAATGGGAATGGGGCTTTTGAGGTTTAATGGACCTCACTAGCCATAATAAATGGGTGGACGGGTCTTTGACCGAGTCCGTCCACTAATCGAAGGAAAAAGAGGTAATTCATTATGCATGAATAATTATGAATGATTATGAACGATTATGAATGAATGTTGTGTGATCGCTAAGAAATGAATAAATGATTAATGCACACACGAGGAGAAGGTTGGAGAATTCGCCCACTCGCCTGGCACACGTAACCACCTAATGAATGAATGAATGAAATTGATTGTTGTAATCCCGAGCGTTGTTTCCTTTGTTTTCACCCTCTTGGGAAAATGTTTCAAAACCTAGCCCGAGATTATAACTTGCATGTGTGGGTATTTAAATTCGGTATTAGTATTGTATTAAACCCTGTTTTATACTCACCAGTCTCTTAAAGACTGAACCCGGCTTTGTTTTCAGTTTCTCTTGCAGGTTTTGGAGAACTAGGCGGGATTTCGGGTCCATAGAGTCTCGGGGAGTCGTGTATAGCTTTCTTTTATGTTACACTCACACCACTTGCATTGTTATTTATGATTATAAACGCTTGCAAGCATTTTATGTTTAATTTTCTTTGGAGACTATAAGCTATATGTTGTGTTATTAATATGATAATGCTTCCGCCCAAGATTCTTTAGCCTGCACGTATTTCCTTTAATGCTTGATTGGTTTCGAAGGTTTAGCTCCCGCCTAGCATAGTGAGTGAGTGACTCCCCGTTAGCTCTGATCTAGCAAGTGTATGGATTACCCATTTCATACGAGGGTCGGGTCTTAGTGCGGGGGATGTGACATCATGCGCTTGGGCGTGACAACTGGTGTGGATACTTCTAGAGGCACAGTGACGGTCTAGGGCAATATTTAAAAAAATTTCACCATAACCTCGTTATCAAAATATTTTTAAAATATTTTAATAAGCAGCGGAACAATTAGGCTAGAACAACTCTAATATATACATGCATCGATAACATAATTTTAAATCATAGAGCATATAATCATAATATGCAAATAAAATTTTGGCAGTATAACAATATCGCCGTACTGCAAAATTGGCTATCAACGACACTTTTCCAGCACCTCGTTTATTTCTCGTGAAACATGCAAAGCTTTCCCACAATATCCCCGATTAAGATTTAAGAGTGTGGGCTCTGGCAGTATTTCACTAAATACTCGAGAAAACATTTTTCTAGAAAAACACCTTTTTTCTAAAATTAGAAAATCCCTATTTTCTAATAATTAAGTGGATTATATATTAATAATATAACCACTTAATTGATTAATTAACCTTTAATTAGGATTAATTTTAGAAAGAGAGAGAGAAGAGCATAGAGGCTATAAATTCTGCCAAAAAAAGGCATGAAAAATGATGATTTTAAAATGTGTAGGATCAGCTTATTTATAAGCAAGATTTTGGGGTTAAAATCATTTTTCAAATTTTTCGTGCACACCAAGCTTAGATGATAAATCGGAGACCGCCACGTGGAAGAGCAAATCTAGACGAGTCAGCCGCCGTTGACCACGCCCCAGTCCGGCGTCGCACGCGCCTCCACGTGCCGCCACATGCCGGCAGTGTGATGGCGTGTCATCCACACGCAGGCCACCAAAAATCGCCACGTGTCCGGATCCGGTCCTAACCTGGTCCGACCCACTGGTTCTATCCAGTTTTCGACCTGTCAACCTATTAACTCACCCGTTGACCGACCTAACCCAAACCAAATCTGGGCCATTCATGCAAGCTGACACGACGTGATCTAGGCCGTCCATATAGCGTGCCACACAGGCGCTGCTTCAGCGCCACACAACCCCTGATCTGCTGACATGGCTTGACATGGCAGCGACTGGCCACGTCAACATGCCACGTCATTAAAACTTTTTTTTTGAAAAAAATTATTTTCTCCAAAATAAAATCTCGAGTATTTCTAATTCTTTGGAATTTAATTTGTTTTCTCAAAATAAATTCTTTGGCTATTTTCAAACACTTTGAAAATTCATTTCTCTCTCTCTCTTTAATATTTTCTCTTTGGTCTTCTTGGGGCTTGCAGGGGCACTTGCAGGACTAATTAATTTTATCTCTAAACGGGTCAATCTATTATCATCCCATGATAATAATTGATTACCATTTAACAATATTTAATTCCACTAAATAAATATTGTTGCATTCTAAAATTAATTAAATTATTCACGAATTTCTCGATCTAGAATAATTTTGTATTTTACTCCTCTGTATAGATATCCATGAAAAATAAATCAATACTACTATCATTTATTTGTCACTTCCAATCTTTAATTTCTTGCTTTGCCTTAAGTTCAAATTCCCTTTATGTGAAACACATTCAACATACAACTTCGGTGACACACAAACGAAATACTTTAGCCAAAGTTTTAATTCAAAATTTTTGCAAATCTATTTCTGGGATATCTTTTAACCTTCCAACAAGGCTACAAATTCCTTAATCAATATTTCTCTTTAGCACATTTCATGCAATCACCGA
This sequence comes from Lantana camara, assembly GCA_037501455.1. Classification (NCBI taxonomy): domain Eukaryota; kingdom Viridiplantae; phylum Streptophyta; class Magnoliopsida; order Lamiales; family Verbenaceae; genus Lantana; species Lantana camara. The sequence goes on from CM074862.1 coordinate 21,095,648, forward strand.
ACATACAAAGTATTTTGGCCACCCGTTACCGAGACCTCACTTCTGAGTACATCACAGTGATTAACACTGCATGCCTAAAGTAGAAACACTCCCAGGACTAAGAGTCTAATGCTTCCCGAGATTTTTGTTCATTTTAGATAGCAGTATAAAATGAACAATCTCAGTGGTCCAGTTCGATGTTTCCAATCCCATTGAAAATCATCAATGTGTTATAATCAAAAACTCCATTTCCCTATGACGAAAGACTAATCATCTTATATAACACATTATAATCTTGATAAGAACATTTTCTTATCATACTGACTAGAACTTTAACGACACATGATTTTTCTGGTATTTAAAGTCTTTTCCTATGAAATACATTTCATATAAAAATACCATCACTGTGGCGCCCTTGCCACATCCCGCACCGAGAAAAACCCCGAGTGTTAGCTTTGGGCCTTCACTCGTGATCTTTCCCAGCGAACGGTGATGAACAAACAAACAAAAGCATAGCGGAAGCATAAAATAATGCCAGTCGACATCAAACTTCAAAAATAATTAGAAGGCCGGTAAGGCCGACAACAAACGACAACCGTATTAAGTATAGGTACATAGACTGTACATACTGAGTTTCCCACGAAGGAGAAATTCCAAAACAGTAACTTCGAAACAAACTATCTAAATGGCACCTGACGACCTAGACCAAACGTGCCGCTTATTGTCATTTACCCTGAAGCCAAAACCAGCAGAAAAGGGACGTTAGTCAAAGGGACTAAGTGAGAGGGTTATACATATATATATAAACGAAATCACAAGCTTGGTTCACATTTTCCTTATCTTAAAAAAAAAAAAGTATAAATGTATAAGAAGGGATATCTTTTGGTTGGTACGAAAACACACTTGTGAACCAATAATCCAAACGATCGATCAATCACAATAACTCTGCGAGTACGGGTAAGTTCTCTAACCTTTCACACCCTGAACACAAGAAACACAAAACAGAAACCAACCTTCTCCCTCCAATTGTTAGTCGAGGTGCCCCCCAACCAACCACACGATCACACAGATAGGGGCAATATACCCTGGTACCAATAACCTCACTTTATACGTGTCGTAGTCAACCTCCGGCTACGCCCCGTATAGAGCTTCACAGAAGTACGTGGTAAAGATCAGCCTTTAGCGCATACCTCCGGGCTTCACCCACTAGATACTTCGGGCCCATATTCCCCAAGGGCGTCCCTAAGGGTTCTATTACATCAATACTCGCTTTTCAAAACAGTTTCACATATTCAAACACTTTCTTTCTCTTAACCGTTTCACAGTTCAAAATCAAACTTTTCCTTCACTCACGCCGTCACGCGTATATATAATATAACAAGAACCCATTTTTATAAGAAAATCCGATTTTTCAATAAAATAATAAAATATTATAAAACAACTAATAATATATATAGTATTAATGGTTCAAAATCAATTCAATATAAATAAGGGTTGGGTTTTAAGAATATATATGTTTACATAATATATGTTTTGGCCCCAGTTGAAAACTGTAACGCCCCAATTTTCGGAAGTTCGGGTAAGCACTCTACGAGCGGGTCTTCGGGAGTTGGGAGGTTAAAATTACCTGTTTGTTCATTTAATTACAAGTTTCATCATATTACTTGCCATATGTTCCCATACATTTATATGAAATATCATTTATATGAATTATATGAAATAAGTGAAATAAGTGTCATACTTGTATTATATGATCCTTAATTATTCCCTTATGTGAAATTGTGTAATGAGTATATATCATGACTTGAAGTTAATTGCATCAATAGTTAGAGATTATACTTATGTGCATCAATTTAAATAAATGAGGGACTTTTATGCAAATAGGGAGGAATCACATATTTCCACACATGACTTTAGGATATATCATGAATTATCTCTCATTTCTTCCATCATGTTCCATATGATTCAAGAGAAAAAAAAAACTCTCACACACATACACCTAGCAAAAACCGACATTTACACCTTGAGGGAGGAAGGAAATTTCATCTCATAACTCAAGCTAATTTTGAGGAATTGAAGAACTAGGAGCATCATCAACTTCATCTCATCATCTCATCACTATCTCTTTGGTTCAAGGTAGGAAATGGAGAATTTCATGAAATTCTTAAATATGTGATCAAGTATGAATTTAGGGATTTGTTGATGAATTCTTGCATGATTGAAGTTGAGAGCATGATCTTGATCATAAGGAGTAAGGATTGCATGAAAATCTTGAATTTATTGAAGGTTGGAAGCATGATTATACATATGGGGTTTTAATGATGAAATCTTGATGTCTTGATGTGTATTTCTTGGTTGTTTGAGTGAATAAGTGTAGTATAATGTATATTTGATGTGTTTTGATATTTTTTATGAAGTGATCATGAATTTGTGGATGTTTTGGTGATTTTTGGCATGGAAATGCCCTGTTTTCCCCTGTTTTGTTGCTGCTGCGTATTTGGTCGCGCCCGCGACCTATTTTAGTGTAAAAATGGTCACGCCCGCGACCCCATTTTGGCCAACTCTCGACTTTTGAAAAAATTGGACAAAAATTCGGAAAAATACTTGGTCGCGCCCGCGACCATTTTGTGAAGGATTTTGGTCGCGCCCGCGACCACCGCCAGAAACTGCATTTTGTCCAACTTCGAACCAACACCATTTTCACCTCGGTTTGAATTAGAAAACGTGACATATAGCGTTGGAAAGGTCTATGTGTCTACTTTCATTCCCAATAAGCAAAACTCAATTCCCACTTCTAGAATTTAAGATATTACAGTTTTCCCACAACATGTGCATTTTCCCAAAATTGTCAAGTGTTCCTAAACTTCACCAAAATCTTTCATATTGCATTCCTTTCACTTTCTTGGCTCCCATATGTGAAATATATGACTTTTATGCCCTATTTGATCATTGTTATCTTAAATTGCTAAATTGAACATGTCATGATCGTTATTGATTGAAATTGTATAAGTGACATTATTGGAACATGCCGTTCGTCTTCGTTGGTTCATAAGGGTAGAGTCTTATGTACACTTGTCCCTTTGTTACACAGATCACGGTCTAGGAAACAAGGAACACGCTCCATAAGGTGTATCCTTTCTTCTTGTATTGGTAAAGGTGAGGTTATTTCTATTTGTAAAAGAACCCTACGACCCTATGTGGCTTTGGACCAAAACAAATAATTATATCTATAGTTTTCCGAAAATTGAATTGTTGCTTTATTGATCGATTGATATTGTACCGAGTAATTGTCATTGATATTGAATTGAATTGATTGAATGTTTTGGCGAGTATATTATTCACTGTGGGCCCGAGGGTAGTGTATTTAACCAACCGGGAAAGCATGGGCTGACGGGAAACTCTTGCACTATCCTCACATTGTAGGGATGACCCCTGAATCCACTAGGAGATTAGTGGAGGAAGGAGTTCCGGGTATAGGGAATCATGAACCCTATACTCAATGAGACTGGATGGCGGGGCCTTGCAATCCCCCATCACCCGGAGGAAGAAGGATGGTTTATTGAAATTGTCTAATTGTGCACTGAATCGATTGCATGATCACCTAAACTATTAATATCGAATTATTGTACACAGTCGGAGAAAGGTTGGAGAATTGCCCTCACTCGCTGGGCCACGGATTGATTGTACTAATTGTATTGAAAAGATTGAAATGTATATTGATTCGTTATAATCTCGGGCTAGCTTTGTATTATTATAGAATCTATATTGCTCCTTCATAAAACCTTACCCGAGGTTATAACTTGCATGGTAATTGCGCTTTTACATTATAACCCCTCACTCAGTCTTTCATAGACTGACACCTCACAATTTTCAGGTCATGAAGATCGAGTGCTAGGCGGGATTTGAGTCAGTTTTACAGCTTTTGGGGTCTAGCATGGTCTTTTCATCTTTTGGTGTATATTAGTATACTTGAAAGTTGGATACTTGATGATGTAAATATTGTTTTGAAGCTTGGAAGTGAGTAGTGGAATGAATGTACTTAGTTATGCTTCCGCTTTTGTTATACGTTGATGTATTATTTGAGGAATAGCCCGCCTAGCTAGGGTAGTGTTTTATTGTCTCCCGTTCGCTATAGGTTTGATTCATGTATGGGTTCCCGTTCCATATGTGGATTGAACTATAGTGCGGGGGATGTAGTGCCTTGCGTTAAGGGTGTTACATCCTAAGGTGGTATCAGAGCCCGGTTGCAAAACCGAGGTTCTAGTGCCGTGGCATGTCGAGTCTAAGTCGTACGGCATAGGATTACTTGATTAATTGCGAGTCTTGCATAATGATTGAGTTTATTTGGATTGTTTGAACTACTTGAATTATTTGAATTATGTGATTTATGTGAACTATGAGTTTTATTCCACTCATTTGCACTTGTTAATCGAACATGCATGTACAATGTTTTGAATTTCAGGATGCCGCGCGGAAGGCCTTGTAGAGAGCATTCTCCGGGACACAGGCATCACCATCATGAGCATGTTCCTCCATCTCCACCCCCTCAAGCACAACCGCAGGATTTCCTAAATTCTATGGTTCAACTAATAGATCAGAGACTGCGGGATTATGTGCCTCCTGTACCACCTGTTCCTCCAGCAGCACCACCGGCCCCGATTTCAGCTATATTAAGGGAATTTCAAAATCAACACCCGCCCAGATTCTTTAAAGGGAATGATATGCAAGCTTAGCAGTGGCTTAAGGAAGTAGAAAGAATTTGGGCTCTTATTCCTTGTGATTCGAGAGAGAAGGCCCGGTGTACTCTTACTTTAATCCAGGGAGAAGCTTATTCGTGGTGGGAAAGCACCAAGATCGTTCTTGATGCGGCCGGAGAAGAGGTTACTTGGGAAGTGTTAGTGCTAGAATTCAAGAACAAGTTCATTCCACCCTCTTCACGCACCTGAAGGCTCAAAGAGTTTACCGAGCTTAAACAAGGAGGGAGATCCGTGTCCGAGTACATAGCAGAATTTGAAAGGTTATCCAAGTATGCTCCCAATATTACCGGCGATGATTTCCACAAAGCTATGCAGTTTGTTCAAGGACTAAGGCCGGACATTCAAGCGGCGATCGAAGCGGTTAATACTAGCACTTGGAAAAAGGCTACTCAAAAGGCCTTAAAAGTGGAAGATCCGGTCAATGCACGAAGGTCTTCTTACCGGTCAGGACAGGGCTCGGGATCAGGATCAAGAGCGGGATATAATCCGGGAAAAAGTCCAATCACTCATGAGATAGTTCCTTCACAATCTAAGGGTCCAATGAAGAAGTTTAAACAACAAGGGCCGACTCAGAAAATTTCTCAGCCTTCCAGTGTACCACCACCTCCCGAGAAACCAAAATGTACCTTCTGTGGGCAGCCAACTCATCACTATGATAATTGCAGAAGGCGTCTCGGGTTGTGCCTCATTTGTGGGGATGCCGATCATCGAGTGGATACGTGTCCGGATCGCCGGGATCAGCCTACCGGGGTCAGAGGCCGATGATTAGAGCCCGAGCCTATGCTTTGGAAGGAGAGGAAGCGGATCCTGATATAGACCCTGCAGCCGTGGTGGAAGGTACTATTTGCATCCATGGCACGAACATACATACTTTATTTGATCCAGGAGCTACCCACTCCTTTATTTCCCGGGCTATTTCTATGAATTTGCCTTTATGTGTTACTTTATCTTCTGCTTATTATCATGTTAGTACTCCTTTCGGTGGTAGTATAGAAACTAACCGGGTTTTTCGAGCGGTGCCGGTGAGTATTGAGGGTCGAGTTTTCTCTACGGATTTTATTGAATTGCCAATGTCACGCTATGGATCTATATTGGGGATAGATTGGTTGTTTGAGCATAATGCCACCTTGGATTGTCGAGCCAAGAGAGTTCAGCTGGGTTCGGATGTTATTACTGGTTGGAGTTCGAAATCGGTACCTCTATTATCTTTCGCAGAAGCTCAGAAATTGGTTCGTGATGGGGCGACGGGATTCATAGCTTATATACTTAATCGACCCAAGGATCAGGTAAAATTGGAAGAAACGGAAGTTGTTAAGGGATTTCCCGAAGTGTTTCCGGAAAAATTGGATTCGTTGCAACCAGAGAGAGAAATTGAATTTGTGATCGACTTATATCCGAATGTCGAGCCGTATTCCAAGACTCCATATCGGATGGCTCCGGCGGAATTGAAAGAATTGAAAGTCCAACTTGATGCTTTATTGGAAATTGGGTATATAAGACTGAGTACGTCACCGTGGGGAGCGCCGGTATTGTTTGTAAAGAAGAAGGATGGTACTTTGAGGATGTGTATCGATTATCGGGAATTGAATCGGATGACAATTAAGAATAAATATCCTCTTCCCCACATCGAGGAGTTGTTTGATATACTCCAAGGATCCAAGGTATATTCAAAGCTTGATTTGAGACAAGGCTATTATCAATTACGGATCCGAGCCGAAGATATTCCAAAGACGGGGTTCAATACAAGATATGAGCATTATGAGTTCGTGGTTATGCCGTTCGGTTTGACAAATGCTCCCGCCGCCTTTATGGATATGATGTATAGGATTTTTCGGCCGTTCCTTGATAAGTTTGTGGTTATCTTTATTGATGATATTTTGCTTTTCTCCAAGTCGGCCGAAGAGCATGCAAGGCATCTTGAACTTGTGTTGAGAACCTTAAAGGAACATCAATTATTTGCCAAGTTCAGTAAGTGTGAGTTTTGGATCGATCGGGTATCGTTCTTGGGGCATATAATTTCGGGAAACGGGTTGGAAGTTGATCCTTCCAAGATCGAGGCCGTCTTGAAGTGGGAGAAACCTAAGAATGCCTCCGAGATTAAGAGCTTCTTGGGATTGGCGGGATAGTATAGGAGGTTCGTGCAAGATTTTTCTAAAATTGCCGCTCCTTTAACTCGGTTGACTAAGAAAGATGTTAAGTACGATTGGGATGACAAGTGTGAGACAAACTTCAATGAGTTAAAGAAGAGATTGGTGTCAGCCCCGGTGTTAACTCTTCCGGACGGGTTAGAAGGATATGTCGTGTACACGGATGCATCTAAAGAAGGTTTGGGATGTGTTTTAACTCAGAAGGGCAAGGTTATCGCTTATGCTTCCCGAAAGTTAAAAGATTATGAAAAGAATTATCCGACACATGATCTAGAGCTTGTAGCGGTGATATTCGCACTTGGAAAATGGAGACATTACTTATATGGAGTATCTTTTGAGATTTTCACGGATCATAAAAGTCTCCAATATCTATTCACCCAGAAAGATCTTAACTTGAGACAACGAAGATGGATGGAACGGTTAGAAGATTATGACTGTGTAATCAAGTATCATCCCGGGAAGGCTAATATAGTAGCTGATGCTTTGAGCCGAAAAGTTGGAGTTTCAAATTTGGAAATTGGGGAAAATAGCCATATTGAGCCTATTGTGATAAAAGGTCGGGTGTTCAACATCACCATTCAACCGGAATTGAAATTTAGATTGTTTGAGGCTCAAGGAAAAGATCCGGAAGTTCAGAAATTAATTACTAAGGCAAGAGAAGATCCGAAAAGTCCATTCGGGTTTGATGTAGCTGGGTTTCTTCGCTTTAAGAACCGAGTAGTGATACCCGATGAAATGAAACGAGTATTGTTAGAAGAGGCCCATAAATCAGCCTATTCGGTGCATCCAGGAGGAAACAAGATGTATAAAGACTTGAAACAATTTTATTGGTGGCGTGGACTCAAGAAGGATGTGGCCGAGTTTGTAAGATGTTGTTTGACGTGTCAACAAGTTAAAGCTGAGCATCAAAAGACAGGAGGTCTCTTACAGCCGTTGCCTATCCCCGAGTGGAAGTGGGAACAGGTAACAATGAATTTTATAACCGGGTTGCCTAAGGTGAAAGGAGGATATGACGGTATTTGGCTAATTGTGGACCGTCTAATGAAATCTGCTCATTTCTTGCCGGTCCGTATGTCCTTTAAGATCCGAAAATTGGCTGAAATCTACAATAGGGAAATTATTCGTCTTCATGGTATACCGGTGAGCATTGTTTCGGATAGAGATCCCCGTTTTACTTCGAAGTTATGGAGAGAATTACAAGATCTTCTGGGAACAAAACTTCAGTTTAGCACGGCTTTTCATCCTCAGACTGATGGCCAATCTGAAATGGTAATACGGTATTTGGAGGATTTATTACGGTCGTGTGCTTTGGACTTCTCGAATTCGTGGTGTGACCAACTCCCCTTAATTGAATTTGCTTACAATAATAGTTATCAGTCTTCTATTGGCATGGCTCCGTATGAATTACTCTATGGACAAAAATGTCGGTCCCCGTTATATTTTGATCTAGAGGAATGGAAGTGGACAAAACAAGAAGGGGTAAAGAAGGGAAGAAAACTTGAGAAACCTTCTAAAGCCGTGGAAGCTATGATTGAAAAGGTTCAGTTAATACAACAACGGATGAAGGCTGCACAAGATAGACAGAAAAGTTACGCCGATATCCGTAGAAGGGATCTCAAATTTGAAGTTGGAGATCGGGTTTTCTTGAAGGTATCTCCAAGAAAGGGATTTTCTCGGATTGGGAAAGGAGGGAAGCTTAACCCTCGCTATCTAGGTCCATTTGAAGTTCTTGACAGAATTGGAGAAGTAGCTTATCGATTGGACCTACCGCCTCATCTTACCGGGATTCATAATGTATTCCATGTCTCTCAGCTCAGAAAGTATTATCCAGATGAAACAGAAATTCTCCCCGTTGAAGAAATTGAGTTAGAACCGAATCTATCTTTTGTTCAGCAGCCGGTTAAGGTGTTGGATAGAAAGTATCAAGAATTAAGAAATCGACGGATTCCTATGGTCAAGGTGTTATGGAGAAGTGATAAATCCGAAGAGATGACTTGGGAACCGGAAGAAAAGATGAAAAGGTTCCACCCCGAGCTATTCAATTCCGATCAGTGAATCTGGGGACTAGATTCTTTCAAGTGGAGGAGAGTTGTAACGCCCCAATTTCCAGAAGTTCAGGTAAGCACTCCACGAGCGGGTCTTCGGGAGTTGGGAGGTTAAAATTACCTGTTTGTTCATTTAATTACAAGTTTCATCATATTACTTGCCATATGTTCCCATGCATTTATATGAAATATCATTTATATGAATTATATGAAATAAGTTAAATAAGTGTCATACTTGTATTATATGATCCTTAATTGTTCCCTTATGTGAAATTGTGTAATGAGTGTATATCATGACTTGAAGTTAATTGCATCAATAGTTAGAGATTATACTTATGTGCATCAATTTAAATAAATGAGGGTCTTTTATGCAAATAGGGAGGAATCATATATTTCCACACATGACTTTAGGATATATCATAAATTATCTCTCATTTCTTCCATCATGTTCCATATGATTCATGAGAAAAAAAAAAACTCACACACACATACACCTAGCAAAAACCGACATTTACACCTTGAGGGAGGAAGGAAATTTCATCTCATAACTCAAGCTAATTTTGAGGAATTGAAGAACTAGGAGCATCATCAACTTCATCTCATCATCTCATCACTATCTCTTTGGTTCAAGGTAGGAAATGGAGAATTTCATGAAATTCTTAAATATGTGATCAAGTATGAATTTAGGGATTTGTTGATGAATTCTTGCATGATTGAAGTTGAGAGCATGATCTTGATCATAAGGAGTAAGGATTGCATGAAAATCTTGAAATTATTGAAGGTTGGAAGCATGATTATACATATGGGGTTTTAATGATGAAATCTTGATGTCTTGATGTGTATTTCTTGGTTGTTTGAGTGAATAAGTGTAGTATAATGTATATTTGATGTGTTTTGATATTTTTTATGAAGTGATCATGAATTTGTGGATGTTTTGGTGATTTTTGGCATGGAAATGCCCTGTTTTCCCCTGTTTTGTTGCTGCTGCGTATTTGGTCGCGCCCGCGACCTGTTTTAGTGTAAAAATGGTCGCGCCCGCGACCCCATTTTGGCCAACTCTCGACTTTTGAAAAAATTGAACAAAAATTCGGAAAAATGCTTGGTCGCGCCCGTGACCATTTTGTGAAGGATTTTGGTCGCGCCCGCGACCACCGCCAGAAACTGCATTTTGTCCAACTTCGAACCAACGCCATTTTCACCTCGGTTTGAATTAGAAAACGTGACATATAGCGTTGGAAAGGTCTATGTGTCTACTTTCATTCCCAATAAGCAAAACTCAATTCCCACTTCTAGAATTTAAGATATTACAGGTTTCCCACAACATGTGCATTTTCCCAAAATTGTCAAGTGTTCCTAAACTTCACCAAAATCTTTCATATTGCATTCCTTTCACTTTCTTGGCTCCCATATGTGAAATATATAACTTTTATGCCCTATTTGATCATTGTTATCTTAAATTGCTAAATTGAACATGTCATGATCGTTATTGATTGAAATTGTATAATTGACATTATTGGAACATGCCGTTCGTCTTCGTTGGTTCATATGGGTAGAGTCTTATGTACACTTGTCCCTTTGTTACACAGATCACGATCCGGGAAACGAGGAACACGCTCCATAAGGTGTATCCTTTCTTCTTGTATTGGTAAAGGTGAGGTTATTTCTATTTGTAAAAGAACCCTACGACCCTATGTGGCTTTGGACAAAAACAAATAATTATATCTATAGTTTTTCGAAATTTGAATTGTTCCTTTATTGATCGATTGATATTGTACCGAGTAATTGTTATTGATATTGAATTGAATTGATTGAATGTTTTGGCGAGTATATTGTTCACTGTGGGCCCGAGGGTAGTGTATTTAGCCAACCGGGAAAGCATGGGCTGACGGGCAACTCTTGCACTATCCTCACATTGTAGGGATGACCCCTGAATCCACTAGGAGATTAGTGGAGGAAGGAGTTCCGGGTATAGGGAATCGTGAACCCTATACTCAATGAGACTGGATGGCGGGGCCTTGCAATCCCCCATCACCCGGAGGAAGAAGGATGGTTTATTGAAATTGTCTAATTGTGCACTGAATCGATTGCATGATCACCTAAACTATTAATATCGAATTATTATACACAGTCGGAGAAAGGTTGGAGAATTGCCCTCACTCGTCGGGCCACGGATTGATTGTACTAATTGTATTGAAAAGAATGAAATGTATATTGATTCGTTATAATCTCGGGCGAGCTTTGTATTATTATAGAATCTATATTGCTCCTACATAAAACCTTACCCGAGGTTATAACTTGCATGGTAATTGCGCTTTTACATTATAACCCCTCACTCAGTCTTTCATAGACAGACACCTCACAATTTTCAGGTCATGAAGATCGAGTGCGAGGCGGGATTTGAGTCAGTTTTACAGCTTTTGGGGTCTAGCATGGTCTTTTCATCTTTTGGTGTATATTATGGGTATTTATGATTTTGGAATGTGACTTGGTACTTATCTACATATTATGGTATAGTATACTTGAAAGTTGGATACTTGATGATGTAAATATTGTTTTGAAGCTTGGAAGTGAGTAGTGGAATGAATGTACTTAGTTATGCTTCCGCTTTTGTTATACGTTGATGTAATATTTGAGGATTAGCCCGCCTAGCTAGGGTAGTGTTTTATTGTCTCCCGTTCGCTATAGGCTTGATTCATGTATGGGTGCCCGTTCCATATGTGGATTGAACTATAGTGCGGGGGATGTAGTGCCTTGCGTTAAGGGTGTTACATCCTAAGGTGGTATCAGAGCCCGGTTGCAAAACCGAGGTTCTAGTGTCGTGTCATGTCGAGTCTAAGTCGTTCGGCATAGGATTACTTGATTAATTGCGAGTCTTGCATAATGATTGAGTTTATTTGGATTGTTTGAACTACTTGAATTATTTGAATTATGTGATTTATGTGAACTATGAGTTTTATTCCACTCATTTGCACTTGTTAATCGAACATGCATGTACAGTGTTTTGAATTTCAGGATGCCGCGCGGAAGGCCTCGTAGAGAGCATTCTCCGGGACACAGGCATAACCATCATGAGCATGTTCCTCCACCTCCACCCCCTCAAGCACAACCGCAGGATTTCCTAAATTCTATGGTTAAACTAATAGATCAGAGACTGCGGGATTATGTGCCTCCTGCACCACCTGTTCCTCCAGCAGCACCACCGGCCCCGATTTCAGCTATATTAAGGGAATTTCAAAATCAACACCCGCCCAGATTCTTTAAAGGGAATGATATGCAAGCTGAGCAGTGGCTTAAGGAAGTAGAAAGAATTTGGGCTCTTATTCCTTGTGATTCGAGAGAGAAGGCCCGGTGTACTCTTACTTTAATCCAGGGAGAAGCTTATTCGTGGTGGGAAAGCACCAAGATCGTTCTTGATGCGGTCGGAGAAGAGGTTACTTGGGAAGTGTTAGTGCGGGAATTCAAGAACAAGTTCATTCCACCCTCTTCACGCACCCGAAGGCTCAAAGAGTTTACCGAGCTTAAACAAGGAGGGAGATTCGTGTCCGAGTACATAGCAGAATTTGAAAGGTTATCCAAGTATGCTCCCAATATTACCGACGATGATTTCCACAAAGCTATGCAGTTTGTTCAAGGACTAAGGCCGGACATTCAAGCGGCGATCGAAGCGGTTAATACTAGCACTTGGAAAAAGGCTACTCAAAAGGCCTTAAAAGTGGAAGATTCGGTCAATGCACGAAGGTCTTCTTACTCATCAGGACAGGGCTCGGGATCAGGATCGGGAGAGGGATATAATCCGGGAAAAAGGCCAATCACTCATGAGATAGTTCCTTCACAATCTAAGGGTCCAATGAAGAAGTTTAAACAACAAGGGCCGACTCAGAAAATTTCTCAACCTTCTAGTGTACCACCACCTCCCGAGAAACCAAAATGTACCTTCTGTGGGCAGCCAACTCACCACTATGATAATTACAGAAGGCGTCTCGGGTTGTGCCTTATTTGTGGGGATGCCGATCATCGAGTGGATACATGTCCGGATCGCCGGGATCAGCCTACCGGGGGTCAGAGGCCGATGATTAGAGCCCGAGCCTATGCTTTGGAAGGAGAGGAAGCGGATCCTGATATAGACCCTGCAGCCGTGGTGGAAGGTACTATTTGCATCCATGGTACGAACATACATACTTTATTTGATCCGGGAGCTACCCACTCCTTTATTTCCCGTGCTATTTCTGTGAATTTGCCTTTATGTGTTACTTTATCTTCTGCTTATGATCATGTTAGTACTCCTTTCGGTGGTAGTATAGAAACTAACCGGGTTTTTCGAGTGGTGCCGGTGAGTATTGAGGGTCGAGTTTTCTCTACGGATTTTATTGAATTGCCAATGTCACGCTATGGATCTATATTGGGGATGGATTGGTTGTTTGAGCATAATGCCACCGTGGATTGTCGAGCCAAGAGAGTTCAGCTGGGTTCGGATGTTATTACTGGTTGGAGTTCGAAATCGGTACCTCTATTATCTTTTGCAGAAGCTCAGAAATTGATTCGTGATGGGGCTACGGGATTCATAGCTTATATACTTAATCGACCCAAGGATCAGGTAAAATTGGAAGAAACGGAAGTTGTTAAGGGATTTCCCGAAGTGTTTCCGAAAAAATTGGATTCGTTGCTACCAGAGAGAGAAATTGAATTTGTGATCGACTTATATCCGAATGCCGAGCCGTATTCCAAGACTCCATATCGGATGGCTCAGGCGGAATTGAAAGAATTGAAAGTCCAACTTGATGTTTTATTGGAAATTGGGTATATAAGACCGAGTACGTCACCGTGGGGAGCGCCGGTATTGTTTGTAAAGAATAAGGATGGTACTTTGAGGATGTGTATCGATTATCGGGAATTGAATCGGATGACAATTAAGAATAAATATCCTCTTCCCCACATCGAGGAGTTGTTTGATATACTCCAAGGATCCAAGGTATATTCGAAGCTTGATTTGAGACAAGGCTATTATCAATTACGGATCCGAGCCGAAGATATTCCAAAGACGGGGTTCAATACAAGATATGGGCATTATGAGTTCGTGATTATGCCGTTCGGTTTGACAAATGCTCCCGCCGCCTTTATGGATATGATGCATAGGATTTTTCGGTCGTTCCTTGATAAGTTTGTGGTTATCTTTATTGATGATATTTTGGTTTTCTCCAAGTCGGCCGAAGAGCATGCAAGGCATCTTGAAATTGTGTTGAGAACCTTAAAGGAACATCAATTATTTGCCAAGTTCAGTAAGTGTGAGTTTTGGATCGATCGGGTATCGTTCTTGGGGTATATAATTTCGGGAAACGGGTTGGAAGTTGATCCTTCCAAGATCGAGGTCGTCTTGAAGTGGGAGAAACCTAAGAATGCCTCCGAGATTAAGAGCTTCTTGGGATTGGCGGGATATTATAGGAGGTTCGTGCAAGATTTTTCTAAAATTGCCGCTCCTTTAACTCGGTTGACTAAGAAAGATGTTAAGTACGATTGGGATGACAAGTGTGAGACAAACTTCAATGAGTTAAAGAAGAGATTGGTGTCAGCCCCGGTGTTAACTCTTCCGGACGGGTTAGAAGGATATGCCGTGTACACGGATGCATCTAAAGAAGGTTTGGGATGTGTTTTAACTCAGAAGGGCAAGGTTATCGCTTATGCTTCCCGAAAGTTAAAAGATTATAAAAAGAATTATCCCACACATGATCTAGAGCTTGCAGCGGTGATATTCGCACTTGGAAAATGGAGACATTACTTATATGGAGTATCTTTTGAGATTTTCACGGATCATAAAACTCTCCAATATCTATTCACCCAGAAAGATCTTAACTTGAGACAACGAAGATGGATGGAACGGTTAGAAGATTATGACTGTGTAATCAAGTATCATCCCGGGAAGGCTAATATAGTAGCCGATGCTTTGAGCCGAAAAGTTGGAGTTTTAAATTTGGAAATTGGGGAAAATAGCCATATTGAGCCTATTGTGATAAAAGGTCGGGTGTTCAACATCACCATTCAACCGGAATTGAAATTTAGATTGTTTGAGGCTCAAGGAAAAGATCCGGAAGTTCAGAAATTAATTACTAAGGCAAGAGAAGATCCGGAAAGTCCATTCGGGTTTGATGAAGCTGGGATTCTTCGCTTTAAGAACCGAGTAGTGATACCCGATGAAATGAAACGAGTATTGTTAGAAGAGGCCCATAAATCAGCCTATTCGGTGCATCCAGGAGGAAACAAGATGTATAAAGACTTGAAACAATTTTATTGGTGGCGTGGACTCAAGAAGGATGTGGCCGAGTTTGTAAGATGTTGTTTGACGTGTCAACAAGTTAAAGTTGAGCATCAAAGGACAGGAGGTCTCTTACAGCCGTTGCCTATCCCCGTGTGGAAGTGGGAACAGGTAACAATGGATTTTATAACCGGGTTGCCTAAGGTGAAAGGAGGATATGACGGTATTTGGCTAATTGTGGACCGTCTAACGAAATCTGCTCATTTCTTGCCGGTCCGTATGTCCTTTAAGATCCGAAAATTGGCTGAAATCTACAATAGGGAAATTATTCGTCTTCATGGTATACCGGTGAGCATTGTTTCGGATAGAGATCCCCGTTTTACTTCGAAGTTATGGAGAGAATTACAAGATCTTCTGGGAACAAAACTTCAGTTTAGCACGGCTTTTCATCCTCAGACTGATGGCCAATCTGAAAGGGTAATACGGTATTTGGAGGATTTATTACGGTCGTGTGCTTTGGACTTCTCGAATTCGTGGTGTGACCAACTCCCCTTAATTGAATTTGCTTACAATAATAGTTATCAGTCTTATATTGGCATGGCTCCGTATGAATTACTCTATGGACAAAAATGTCGGTCCCCGTTATATTTTGATATAGAGGAATGGAAGTGGACAAAACAAGAAGGGGTAAAGAAGGGAAGAAAACTTGAGAAACCTTCTAAAGCCGTGGAAGCTATGATTGAAAAGGTTCAGTTAATACAACAACGGATGAAGGCTGCACAAGATAGACAGAAAAGTTACGCCGATATCCGTAGAAGGGATCTCAAATTTGAAGTTGGAGATCGGGTTTTCTTGAAGGTATCTCCAAGAAAGGGATTTTCTCGGATTGGGAAAGGAGGGAAGCTTAACCCTCGCTATCTAGGTCCATTTGAAGTTCTTGACAGAATCGGAGAAGTAGCTTATCGATTGGACCTCCCGCCTCATCTTACCGGGATTCATAATGTATTCCATGTCTCTCAGCTCAGAAAGTATTATCCAGATGAAACAGAAATTCTCCCCGTTGAAGAAATTGAGTTAGAACCGAATCTATCTTTTGTTCAGCAGCAGGTTAAGGTGTTGGATAGAAAGTATCAAGAATTAAGAAATCGACGGATTCCTATGGTCAAGGTGTTATGGAGAAGTGATAAATCCGAAGAGATGACTTGGGAACCAGAAGAAAAGATGAAAAGGTTCCACCCCGAGCTATTCAATTCCGATCAGTGAATCTGGGGACCAGATTCTTTCAAGGGGGGGAGAGTTGTAACGCCCCAATTTCCAGAAGTTCAGGTAAGCACTCCACGAGCGGGTCTTCGGGAGTTGGGAGGTTAAAATTACCTGTTTGTTCATTTAATTACAAGTTTCATCATATTACTTGCCATATGTTCCCATACATTTATATGAAATATCAATTATATGAATTATATGGAATAAGTGAAATAAGTGTCATACTTGTATTATATGATCCTTAATTGTTCCCTTATGTGAAAATCTTGCATGATTGAATTATAGGGATTTGTTGATGAATTCTTGCATGATTGAAGTTGAGAGCATGATCTTGATCATAAGGAGTAAGGATTGCATGAAAATCTTGAAATTATTGAAGGTTGGAAGCATGATTATACATATGGGGTTTTAATGATGAAATCTTGATGTCTTGATGTGTATTTCTTGGTTGTTTGAGTGAATAAGTGTAGTATAATGTATATTTGATGTGTTTTGATATTTTTTATGAAGTGATCATGAATTTGTGGATGTTTTGGTGATTTTTGACATGGAAATGCCCTGTTTTCCCCTGTTTTGTTCCTGCTGCGTATTTGGTCGCGCCCGCGACCTGTTTTAGTGTAAAAATGGTCGCGCCCGCGACCCCATTTTGGCCAACTCTCGACTTTTGAAAAAATTGGACAAAAATTCGGAAAAACGCCACCATTTTGTGAAGGATTTTGGTCGCGCCCGCGACCACCGCCAGAAACTGCATTTTGTCCAACTTCGAACGAACACCATTTTCACCTCGGTTTGAATTAGAAAACGTGACATATAGCGTTGGAAAGGTCTATGTGTCTACTTTCATTTCCAATAAGCAAAACTTAATTCCCACTTCTATAATTTAAGATATTACAGTTTTCCCACAACATGTGCATTTTCCCAAAATTGTCAAGTGTTCCTAAACTTCACCAAAATCTTTCATATTGCATTCCTTTCACTTTCTTGGCTCCCATATGTGAAATATATGACTTTTATGCCCTATTTTATCATTGTTATCTTAAATTGCTAAATTGAACATGTCATGATCGTTATTGATTGAAATTGTATAAATGACATTATTGGAACATGCCGTTCGTCTTCGTTGGTTCATAAGGGTAGAGTCTTATGTACACTTGTCCCTTTGTTACACAGATCATGGTCCGGGAAATGAGGAACACGCTCCATAAGGTGTATGCTTTCTTCTTGTATTGGTAAAGGTGAGGTTATTTCTATTTGTAAAAGAACCCTACGACCCTATGTGGCTTTGGACCAAAACAAATAATTATATCTATAGTTTTCCGAAATTTGAATTGTTCCTTTATTGATCGATTGATATTGTACCGAGTAATTATCATTGATATTGAATTGAATTGATTGAATGTTTTGGCGAGTATATTGTTCACTGTGGGCCCGAGGGTAGTGCATTGAGCCAACCGGGAAAGCATGGGCTGACCCCTGAATCCACTAGGAGATTAGTGGAGGAAGGAGTTCCGGGTATAGGGAATCATGAACCCTATACTCAATGAGACTGGATGGCGGGACCTTGCAATCCCCCATCACCCCGAGGAAGAAGGATGGTTTATTGAAATTGTCTAATTGTGCAGTGAGTCGATTGCATGATCACCTAAACTATTAATATCGAATTATTGTACACAGTCGGAGAAAGGTTGGAGAATTGCCCTCACTCGCCGGGTCACGGATTGATTGTACTAATTGTATTGAAAAGATTGAAATGTATATTGATTCGTTATAATCTCGGGCGAGCTTTGTATTATTATAGAATCTATATTGCTCCTTCATAAAACCTTACCCGAGGTTATAGCTTGCATGGTAATTGCGCTTTTACATTATAACCCTTCACTCAGTCTTTCATAGACTGACACCTCATAATTTTCAGGTTATGAAGATCGAGTGCTAGGCGGGATTTGAGTCAGTTTTACAGCTTTTGGGGTCTAGCATGGTCTTTTCATCTTTTGGTGTATATTATGGGTATTTATGATTTTTGAATGTGACTTGGTACTTATCTACATATTATAGTATAGTATACTTGAAAGTTGGATACTTGATGATGTAAATATTGTTTTGAAGCTTGGAAGTGAGTAGTGGAATGAATGTACTTAGTTATGCTTCCGCTTTTGTTATACGTTGATGTATTATTTGAGGAATAGCCCGCCTAGCTAGGGTAGTGTTTTATTGTCTCCCGTTCGCTATAGGCTTGATTCATGTATGGGTGCCCATTCCATATGTGGATTGAACTATAGTGCGGGGGATGTAGTGCCTTGCGTTAAGGGTATTACAAAAACATTTTAATCCCTCACCTTTTAAAAGCTTCCAAACTGCAAAAGAAAGAAACGATCAACACGATCAGGGCTCCTCCCTAGGAACGCCTGTTACACAAGACTACAAGTTAAGACTCGACTCAACACTTAATAATATGACTGACTGTACGACTGCAACAAAGAAAATCAGGCTATTTAAACACTTTAATTAGGTATAAACATATGTTCTCACTAATACAATTGAAACTGATTGTTAAGTACGTACTGTACCTGAAAGTGTGTATCAATATAAATTACTTTGATCAATTTATACATAAGGAAATAAATAATATATGTGAAATACAAATAGTTCAATAGGAGTTTAATAATAATTGTTATATTAAATTTTTCATCCCCATCGCAACATGTATATATGTTAGATGGAAAAAAATCAAATGGGTCATTCTGCGCCAAATTGATCTTAGAAAAACACAACAGTTCTTGTCGGGTGTTTAGTTCCATTAAAACACGGTAATTATCTTTAGGGGACTAATTAAGCACACGAAACTACCAACAAGAATTAAGATAAAATATTCTGTGTATATTCCCGATATATCCATACATATATTTATAAAACGCAAAGATGATTTATTTTATGGCTCTTAGAATTAAAATTCTACTCTGTTCAAAAATTAATTATTATTCTATTTAGATAAACACATAAATTTCAGAAATTGGATTAATCAGGACGGTAGATTCACTTGACTAATTATATAACATATTCCTAAAGATTTAGATTAATTCAAAATTGCAACACAATATTAAGTCTAAAATAAAACTCATATAACAATAAACAAATTCCAAATTTAGAGTAGTGAATAATGTAACTTACAATAAGGAGAATACTAATTGTCAGGGATTTCAAAAGGAGTTCGGTCTTATGCGCTGAAATCGGAGATCACTACCAATATCCTTAGCTTTAAAAAAAATAGAACTTCTGTTTGTTTTGGTTTGGGAATGAACCGAAACTCATCTTATAAAATAAAAGTCTTTTGTTTCTTTTGTAATCTCACCCTTAGAATCAATAAAGTTATTAAAATATTCAATACAATTGAGTGCATTTAAAAGAGTGATGGCACGTAACCTTATGCCTATTTCTTTGGTTGGCATGTGGTTGATGAGTAATGTTTGGAGACTTAATGACTAAGTCTAAAGGAAAGCACATCTATCTATTATATTAGTATATGTGCAAGCAGTACAGACAAATCTTATAAGAGAAAATATGTCATCCAGTAACATATAAAGAATTGTCATAATAATTCGTGTAATAAAGTTAATTATTGATTTCAAATAAAATAGTCACTTGACTAATAATAAGTAATGATTACAACCTATTTTGGAATAGTTCATAATAATCGAATGTTTTTCTTTAAAATATAAGACATGGATGTATTTTAGTCAACAAATAAAATATAATTAACTTAATCAATGGGGAATCATTAAGCGCATATCAAATAATTTAATTATGTCAAAATCCATACAGTTACGTAACATATTTAACTTATTTTAAGCAAAGAGCACTTGGTTTGGTAATTTATCCGATCAATTTCTAGACATGCCCTGATATCTTAATTAACTTACCCGTTTGATTCGGTTCAAAATCTGGGCTGTTACACTCTTCCCTCCTTAAACGAATCTGGTCCCCAGATTCCACTTCTGATCTTTCAAACAATTCAGGGTACTGCTTTTTCATTTTCTCCTCTGTTTCCCATGTAGCTTCCTCGGTTGTCTGGTTCCTCCACAACACCTTTACCAACAGAATCCTTCTATTTCTGAGTTCTTGATATTTACGATCTAATACTTGTATTGGTTTCATCGTGAAGGTTAAAATATTTATGATCTAATACTTGTATTGGTTTCATCGTGAAGGTTAAATTTGGCTCCAATTGTGCTTCCCCTACTGGGAGACTGTGAGATTCATCTGGATAATACTTTCGAAGCTAGGAAACATGAAAGACGTTATGAATTCCTGTGAGACTTGGTGGTAAATCCAATCGATAGGCTGTTTCCCCAATTCGTTCTAGAATTTCAAATGGACCAATGCATCTTGGATTCAGCTTTCCACCATTTTCGATTCTTGTGAACCCTTTTCTTGGTGAGGTTTTCAAAAATACACGATCACCAACCTCAAATGCTAAGTCTTGTCGCCTTTTATCCGTATAGCTCTTTTGTCTGTCTTGAACAGCCTTCATTCTTTGTTGGATAACCTGTACTTTCTCGATTGCGTCTTGAATCAAATCTGGAGGTGTCGCTCGATTAATACCATCCTTAGTCCATCTCCAGTCCTCCAAGTCCCAATATAGTGGAGATCTGCATTTTCTACCATATAGGGCCTCGTACGGTGCCATTCCAATTGAGGCTTGATAACTGTTGTTGTAAGCGAACTCGATTAGGGTCAATTGTTTGTTCCAACTATCATGGAAATCTAATGCGCAAGCACTTAACATATCTTCTTAGTATTTGATTAACCTCTCTGATTGACCGTCCGTTTGTGGGTGGGCTGCAGTACTGAACTTTAACTTAGTTCCCAAATAGCTCTGCAAGTCCTGCCATAACTTTGAAGTGAATTTAGGATCCCTATCGGAAACGATACTTATTGGAACTCCGTGCAGCCTGACAATCTCCGAATGATACAGTTCTGCCAATTTTTCCACCTTATCAGTTGATTTTACTGCGAGAAAGTGAGCTGATTTGGTTAATCTGTCGATTATAACCCAAATACTATCATAACCACCTCTAACTTTAGGAAGTCCTGTTAGGAAATCCATAGTCACTTGTTCCCATTTCCACGTTGGTATTGGTAATGGTTGCAACATTCCACCTGGTTTCTGATGCTCGGCTTTCACTTGTTGGCATGTAAGACATCTTTTTACGAAATCTGCCACATCTCGTTTCATTCCATTCCACCATTAATGCCTCTTGAGATCCTTGTACATCTTGTTTCCTCCAGGATGAATTGTGTAAGCAGACTTATGAGCTTCTTCGAGGATTTCTCTTCTTAGTGTGGCTGGAATATAGACCCTATTCTTGTATCTGAAGATGCCTGTATTATCAAAGCCAAACTTTGAATCTGGGGTCTCCTTGATCCGTTCTGCCTGTCTCTGAACCCAGTCATCAGTCGTCTGTGCTTCTTTTACTCGTACACCCAAATCCGACTTAATGGTGATATTCGCCACTCGCGGTTCAGATGTAATACGAACTTTTTTCGGTGCATTTTCACTTGAAGTTGAAGCTCCTTTTAAGCAAGCTATGCTCGTTTTTCTGCTTAAAGCATCAGCTACCACGTTTTCCTTTCCTAGATGGTATTGAATTCTACAATCATAGTCTTCTAGAAACTCCATCCATCTTCTCTGTCTCATGTTTAGCTCCTTCTGGGTAAATAGGTGTTTCAAGCTCTTATGATCGGTAAAAATGTCAAATGAAACACCATACAACTAATGTCGCCACTTAGCCAATGCGAAGATGACCGCTGCCAACTCCAAATCATGGGTAGGGTAGTTTTGCTCATGGGAACGCAACTTTCTTGATGCATACGTAATAACCTTTCCTTTCTGCATCAATACGCATCCCAAGCCTTCTTTTCAAGCATCTGTGTATACCGCAGACCCTTCTGATCCTTCTGGTAATGCTAGTACGGGTGTTGTGGTCAATCTCTTCTTTAACTCCTGAAAGCTGGTTTCACATTTGTCATCCCACTGAAACTTCAGGTTCTTTTTGGTTAACCGAGTAAGTGGGGATGTAATCTTGGAAAAATCTCGAACAAACCTCCGGTAGTACCCAGCTAATCCCTAGAAACTCCTTACTTCTGAAGGTGTCTTAGGTTGTTCCCAATTCATAACTGCTTCGATCTTGGATGGATCAACTTCTATACCATTCCCTGAGATGATATGTCCAAGAAATGCAACTCGATCTATCCAAAACTCACATTTGCTGAACTTGGCAAAAAACTGATGTCATCGCAGGGCTTCCAACATAATACGAAGGTGTTCTGCATGCTCTTCTTCTGATTTAGAGAACACTAGAATATCATCAATAAAGATGACAACGAACTTGTCAAGATATGATCTGAAAATTCGATGCATCATATCCATGAAAGTTGCTGGTGCATTGGTTAAACCAAATGGCATCACGACAAATTCAAAATGCCCATACCGTGTGTTAAATCCGGTCTTGGGGATGTCCTCCTTTTTTATACAAAGTTGATAGTACCCTTGCCTAAGATCGAGTTTGGAGTAAACTCTCGATCCTTGCAATAAGTCGAATAACTCCTCGATGTGAGGTAGAGGATACTTGTTCTTTATTGTCATTCTGTTCAGCTCTCTGTAGACGATGCACATCCTGAGAGATCCGTCTTTCTTCTTTACAAACAAAACTGGAGCACCCCAAGGTGAGGTACTCGGACTGATGTATCCACTGGCCAACAAATCATCCAATTGAGTCTTTAATTCCTTTAGTTCTGCCGGGGCCATTCTATAGGGTGTCTTTGAATATGATTCTGCTCCCGGAATAAGGTCAATCACAAACTCGATCTCTCGTTCTGGTGGTAGTGAGTTTAGACTCTCAGGAAATACGTCAGGAAACTCCTTGACCACATCCATCTCCTCTAATTTCACTTGATCCTTCGGTCGGTTGAACAAGTAGGCAACATATCCAATCGCCCCAACTTTAATAAGTTGTTTCGCCTCCATTACTGATATGATAGGCACCTGCATTACTTTGTCGTCTTTAACTTCCTTCTTAGTTGACTCTTCAATTCCCAAAATAACCTTCTTCTTGTAACAGTTCACTTGTGCCCGATGCTGGAACAACCAATCCATTCCTAAAATAACCCCATACCTTTCCATCGGTATCTCGATTAGGTCAGCCGGATAGATCTTATTATTAATCCTTATGGGACAACGTCTATAAATTCGATCGGTTGTAAAGCTAGATCCTAGAGGGGAACTAACTTCATACACATAAGGCAAGCACTCAACATACACAGGTAATTTTAAAGCAACATCATGCGCAATAAATGAGTGTGTCGCACCCGGATCATATAATACCCTAACTGGGATGTCTAAGATGTTTAGCGTACCTTCTACAACTGCAGTTGGATCCACTTGTTCCTCTTCTTCCCCCAATGCATATGTCCAAGCACGAACAACTGGTCTCCCTGCTCCCCCAGCCTGTTGGACATTTCTCACTGGTGCTCTTGGACCTTGTTGTGGTTGTGCCTTTGGGCAGTTTCTGATCATGTGTTTGTCACTACCGCACCGTATACAACGGCCTAACTTCCTCCAGCAATTGTTTTCCTCATGATTTGGTCCACCACAAAATCCACACTTATGTTCTGGAGCATAGGCCCCCATTGGGCGTTGAGCTGCATTAGGCTTGTGGCCTATAGGTCCATTCCCAAATTTACGAGGCTTTTTGTATGTAGGTTGGTTCGTCCTCATGAATGGCCTCTTTGATCCAGAAGATTGATTCATTATGTTTATTGGCACAGGAACCGATCGCATATCTCGTATCTCAGACTCCACCTCCATAGCCCTCGACACTGCATCCGTATACTCGGTGACTTTAGAAGCCATCAAGGTGTATCTTATTTCATGCCTAAGCCCTTGGATGAATCTTTTAGTTCTCCTCCTTTGATCCGACACGATATGAGGTGCATAATTGATTAGACGAGCAAATCGTGCCTCATATTCCGCAACACTACCATTTCCTTGAACCAATTCCGTAAACTCTTTCTCCCTACGATCACTAATCACTTGGGGAATATACTTGTCTCTAAATTCAGTTAGGAATCGCTCCCAGGTAATTGGTCCTCCAATAACCTGCCATCCTTGTCGTGTGAGTTTCCACCAATCTTGAGCAGGACCTTTGAGGAGGAACACTGCAAATTCTACCCGATCAGGATCTCCGGTTCGAGTAACTTGAAAATTTTATTCCATTTCAGATATCCACTCTTCAGCCTTCAGATCATCAGTCTGGCCATAGAACTTGGGTGGATTATACTTGAGGAACTTATCTAATGCTTTCTCTTCTGCCTGCACTGGTCCTTGACACTGTTGTTGAGCCTGCTGGGTGGCTTGTTGTACACAAGCTTGTGCAAAATGTCGTGCAAAGTCATTAACATTAACATTCTCAGGTGGGGCTTGTTCTGGCACTGGCGGTGGGATCTTAGCACGAGGGGGTCTTCCGCGTAGCATTGCTGCAATCACAACTTACTGAAAATATGATGCGTGGTTGATTAGAGCGTAATCATATAAAGCACCGAAATATCACATAGGCACGTACAATGAGTTCACACAAAAGCACATAATGACTCAAATCCTATAACTGTACAACCTATACTCAATCAAATACCCAACCTAGACTCATTCTAGACACGACAAGAGCTCCGATTGACAATCGGGCTCTGATACCACCCAAATGTGGCGCCCTTGCCACATCCCGCACCGAGAAAAACCCCGAGTGTTAGCTTTGGGCCTTCACTCGTGATCTTTCCCAGCGAACGGTGATGAAGAAACAAACAAAAGCATAGTGGAAGCATAAAATAATGTCAGTCGACATCAAACTTCAAAAATAATTAGAAGGCCGGTAAGGCCAACGACAAACGACAACCGTATTAAGTATAGGTACATAGACTGTACATACTGAGTTTCCCATGAAGGAGAAATTCCAAAACAGTAACTTCGAAACAAACTATCTAAACGGCACCAGACGACCTAGACTAAACGTGCCGCTTATTGTCATTTACCCTGAAGCCAAAACCAGAAGAAAAGGGACGTTAGTCAAAGGGACTAAGTGAGAGGGTTATACATATATATATAAACGAAATCACAAGCTTGGTTCACATTTTCCTTATCTTAAAAAAAAACAAAGTATAAACGTATAAGAAGGGATATCTTTTAGTTGGTACGAAAATACACTTGTGAACCAATAATCCAAACGATCGATCAATCACAATAACCCGGCGAGTACGGGTAAGTTCTCCAACCTTTCACACCCTGAACACAAGAAACACAAAACAGAAACCAACCTTCTCCCTCCAATTGTTAGTCGAGGTGCCCCCCAACCAACCACAAGATCACACAGATAGGGGCAATATACCCTGGTACCAATAACCTCACTCTATACGTGTCGTTGTCAACCTCCGGCTACGCCCCGTATAGAGCTTCACAGAAGTACGTAGTAAAGATCAGTCTTTGGCGCACACCTCCGGGCTTCACCCACTAGATACTTCGGGCCCATATTCCCCAAAGGCGTCCCCAAGGGTTCTATTAGATCAATACTCGCTTTTCAAAACAGTTTCACATGTTCAAACACTTTCTTTCTCTTAACCGTTTCACAGTTCAAAATCAAACTTTTCGTTCACTCACGCCGTCACGCGTATATATAATATAACAAGAACCCATTTTTATAAGAAAATCCGATTTTTCAATAAAATAATAAAATATTATAAAACAACTAATAATATATATAGTATCAATGGTTCAAAATCAATTCAATATAAATAAGGGTTGGGTTTTAAGAATATATATGTTTACATAATATATGTTTTGGCCCCAGTTGAAAACATTTTAATTCCTCACCTTTTAAAAGCTTCCAAACTGCAAAAGAAAGAAACGATCAACACGATCAGGGCTCCTCCCTAGGAACGCCTGTTACACAAGACTACAAGTTAAGACTCGACTCAACACTTAATAATATGACTGATTGTACGACTGCAACAAAAAAAATCAGGCTATTTAAACACTTTAATTAGGTATAAACATATGTTCTCACTAATACAATTGAAACTGATTGTTAAGTACGTACTGTACCTGAAAGTGTGTATCAATATAAATTACTTTGATCAATTTGTACATAAGGAAATAAATAATATATGTGAAATACAAATAGTTCAATAGGAGTTTAATAATAATTGTTATATTAAATTTTTCATCCCCATCGCAACATGTATATATGGTAGATGGAAAAAAATCAAGTGGGTCATTCTGCGCCAAATTGATCTTAGAAAAACACAACAGTTCTTGTAGGGTGTTTAGTTCCATTAAAACACGGTAATTATCTTTAGGGGACTAATTAAGCACACGAAACTACGAACAAGAATTAAGATAAAATATTCTGTGTATATTCCCGATATATCCATACATATATTTATAAAACGCAAAGATGATTTATTTTATGGCTCTTAGAATTAAAATTCTACTCTGTTCAAAAATTAATTATTATTCTATTTAGATAAACACATAAATTTCAGAAATTGGATTAATCAGGACGGTAGATTCACTTGACTAATTATATAACATATTCCTAAAGATTTAGATTAATTCAAAATTGCAACACAATATTAAGTCTAAAATAAAACTCATATAACAATAAACGAATTCCAAATTTAGAGTAGTGAATAATGTAACTTACGATAAGGAGAATACTAATTGTCGGGGATTTCAAAATGGAGTTCGGTCTTATGCGCTGAAATCGGAGATCACTACCAATATCCTTAGCTTTAAAAAAAATAGAACTTCTGTTTGTTTTGGTTTGGGAATGAACCGAAACTCATCTTATAAAATAAAAGTCTTTTGTTTGTTTTGTAATCTCACCCTTAGAATCAATAAAGTCATTAAAATATTCAATGCAATTGAGTGCATTTAAAAGAGTGATGGCACGTAACCTTATGCCTATTTCTTTGGTTGGCATGTGGTTGATGAGTAATGTTTGGAGACTTAATGACTAAGTCTAAAGGAAAGCACATCTATCTATTATATTAGTATATGTGCAAGCAGTACAGAAAAATCTTATAAGAGAAAATATGTCATGCAGTAGCATATAAAGAATTGTCATAATAATTCGTGTAATAAAGTTAATTATTGATTTCAAATAAAATAGTCACTTGACTAATAATAAGTAATGATTACAACCTATTTTGGAATAGTTCATAATAATCGAATGTTTTTCTTTAAAATATAAGACATGGATGTATTTTAGTCAACAAATAAAATATAATTAATTTAATCAATGGGGAATCATTAAGTGCATATCAAATAATTTAATTATGTCAAAATCCATACAGTTACGTAACATATTTAACTTATTTTAAGCAAAGAGCACTTGGTTTGGTAATTTATCCGATCAATTTCTAGACATGCCCTGATATCTTAATTAACTTACCCGTTTGATTCGGTTCAAAATCTGGGTTGTTACACTCTTCCCTCCTTAAACGAATCTGTTCCCCAGATTCTACTTCTGATCTTTCAAACAATTCAGGGTACTGCTTTTTCATTTTCTCCTCTGTTTCCCATGTAGCTTCCTCGGTTGTCTGGTTCCTCCACAACACCTCTACCAACGGAATCCTTCTATTTCTGAGTTCTTGATATTTACGATCTAATACTTGTATTGGTTTCATCGTGAAGGTTAAAATATTTACGATCTAATACTTGTATTGGTTTCATCGTGAAGGTTAAATTTGGCTCCAATTGTGCTTCCCCTACTGGGAGACTGTGAGATTCATCTGGATAATACTTTCGAAGCTGGGAAACATGAAAGACTTTATGAATTCCTATCGGAAACGATACTTATTGGAACTCCGTGCAGCCTGACAATCTCCGAATGATACAGTTCTGCCAATTTTTCCACCTTATCAGTTGATTTTACTGCGAGAAAGTGAGCTGATTTGGTTAATCTGTCGATTATAACCCAAATACTATCATAACCACCTCTAACTTTAGGAAGTCCTGTTAGGAAATCCATAGTCACTTGTTCCCATTTCCACGTTGGTATTGGTAATGGTTGCAACGTTCCACCTGGTTTCTGATGCTCGGCTTTCACTTGTTGGCATGTAAGATATCTTTTTACGAAATTTGTCACATCTCGTTTCATTCCATTCCACCAATAATGCCTCTTGAGATCCTTGTACATCTTGTTTCCTCCAGGATGAATTGTGTAAGCAGACTTATGAGCTTCTTCGAGGATTTCTCTTCTTAGTGTGGCTGGAATATAGACCCTATTCTTGTATCTGAAGATGCCTGTATTATCAAAGTCAAACTTTGAATCTGGGGTCTCCTTGATCCGTTCTGCCTGTCTCTGAACCCAGTCATCAGTCGTCTGTGCTTCTTTAACTCGTACACCCAAATCCGACTTAATGGTGATATTCGCCACTCGCGGTTCAGATGTAATACGAACTTTTTTCGGTGCATTTTCACTTGAAGTTGAAGCTCCTTTTAAGCAAGCTATGCTCGTTTTTCTGCTTAAAGCATCAGCTACCACGTTTTCCTTTCCTGGATGGTATTGAATTCTAAAATCATAGTCTTCTAGAAACTACATCCATCTTCTCTGTCTCATGTTTAGCTCCTTCTGGGTAAATAGGTGTTTCAAGCTCTTATGATCGGTAAAAATGTCAAATGAAACACCATACAAGTAATGTCGCCACTTAGCCAATGCGAAGATGACCGCTGCCAACTCCAAATCATGGGTAGGGTAATTTTGCTCATGGGAACGCAACTTTCTTGATGCATACGCAATAACCTTTCCTTTCTGCATTAATACGCATCCCAAGCCTTCTTTTGAAGCATCTGTGTATACCGCATACCCTTCTGATCCTTCTGGTAATACTAGTATGGGTGTTGTGGTCAATCTCTTCTTTAACTCCTGAAAGCTGGTTTCATATTTGTCATCCCACTGAAACTTCAGGTTCTTTTTGGTTAACTGAGTAAGTGGGGATGCAATCTTGGAAAAATCTCGAACAAACCTCTGGTAGTACCCAGCTAATCCCAAGAAACTCCTTACTTCTGAAGGTGTCTTAGGTTGTTCCCAATTCATAACTGCTTCGATCTTGGATGGATCAACTTCTATACCATTCCGTGATATGATATGTCCAAGAAATGCAACTCGATCTATCCAAAACTCACATTTGCTGAACTTGGCAAACAACTGATGTCGTCGCAGGGTTTCCAACACAATACCAAGGTGTTCTACATGCTCTTCTTCTAATTTAGAGAACACTAGAATATCATCAATAAAGATGACAACGAACTTGTCAAGATATGATCTGAAAATTTTATGCATCATATCCATGAAAGCTGCTGGGGCATTGGTTAAACTAAATGGCATCACGACAAATTCAAAATGCCTATACCTTGTGTTAAATCCAGTCTTGGGGATGTCCTCCTTTTTTATACGAAGTTGATAGTACCCTTGCCTAAGATCGAGTTTGGAGTAAACTCTCGATCCTTGCAATAAGTCGAATAACTCCTCGATGTGAGGTAGAGGATACTTGTTCTTTATTGTCATTCTGTTCAGCTCTCTGTAGTCGATGCACATCCTGAGGGATCCGTCTTTCTTCTTTACAAACAAAACTGGAGCACCCCAAGGTGAGGTACTCGGACTGATGTATCCACTGGCTAACAAATCATCCAATTGAGTCTTTAATTCCTTTAGTTCTACCGGGGCCATTCTATAGGGTGGCTTTGAATATGATTCTACTCCAGGAATAAGGTCAATCACAAACTCGATCTCTCGTTCTGGTGGTAGTGAGTTTAGACTCTCAGGAAATACGTCAGGAAACTCCTTGACCACATCCATCTCCTCTAATTTCACTTGATCCTTCGGTCGGTTGAGCAAGTAGGCAACATATCCAATCGTCCCAAGATTGAAGGGAGCTCCCTCGCCAAGTCTTAAAGGCCCCAAGATTTCTCTGAAAAGTGAGCTTTCCGGGAAAAGTCATTCCTCCGGCAATCTTGCCCCTTGCTTAGCCAAAATATCAGCAACTTTATTACCTTCTCTGAGAATGTGTGAGAACCGGATTTCCATCAAAGTCATAACAAATCTAATTTTCATAATCAGGTTTTGCATAGCCAACGACCCTGCGCAGCCCCTTTTTATAATATCTACAATCACCTTTGCATCGACTTCAATCTATAACCTTTGACATCCTAGCTTATAGGCCAACTTGATCCCATCCCAAACAGCTTGCAATTCTGCCATAGTTTTTGTTTCAAAATCAATGCCTTTACTATAAGCAGCCAACACCTTCCCATGATCATTTCAAATTAAACCCCTGATCCGGTCATGGGTTACCTCTCGAGGCTCCATCTGAGTTTAATTTTAGCCACCCGACATGCGGTCCCTTCTGTTGGAAAACAAGTTCGAAACGCAGAGGAAAATTAAAATTTTTCAACAAGGAATCGTGAGCTTGCAATTTTTATTCCTAAACAAAACGAGAGAATGTCGTAGACCTACTTGAATAGGCCTTTTATTAATTCTTAATTAATCTAAAGTTCCAAAATTTAGTTATACAATGCAATTAAATACAAACACTCACACACACAACACATGTGGCTCGTGCCACACGTCCCACACTTTCCACGTGCAAGTGTGGGGTCCGTTTGGTCAATTTCTTGACCCCTACCAAAACCCTCATGACCTGACATTTGTGTGTGACCCTTTAGTCTCATTATTCGAATAGCAGTGACTCTAATTAATTAATATAGAATTAATTAACTAGTCCACAGATCACACAACCATAGTCTAGTAACAGGAGTGTGACCCCTAGCCGAATAATGAATTAAATGAAGAACCTTTCTAGTCAATGCCATGGCGTGAAATACAATTTCTCAATTAAGACCTAAGGCACGGGAATAAATAGAACCCTAATTATCTTAATTGTAAAGTTAAGTATGTTTCGTATCTATTTGATCTCGATTCAAGAACCTCATTTCTTGATCTCGATCGAACTGCCTTGGCCAAGGACTCCGAGATGGAATACGAACAACTTATGCAATAAGAGATCTTTCTGCTTTAAGCAAGTGTAGGTCCTTTATTAATTCTCAAATGTCTTCACGTGCCACTTTTGCAACCCTGACAAAAGTCATAATTCAGTTGTCTCGAGTGACACCCTTTTAAACCCCTATCTAAGATTGCCCAGTTAGCTCACATAAGACAACTACGAAATCTCAAGTCTAAGGACTACTTAATCACAATATTGCCCTGTGAGCTATTTCCTAATCTAGAAGCCTCTATTCTAGAAGTGGATGTTTTCTTTCCTATTTAGGAATGTTCTCACGCGGGACACCCCAGTGAACTCACTATCAATGAGTACCCTCATATATTGCGTACGCGTTATTATGCACTTGATCATCCCATGAAAATAGGATGATTCCTTCTTAAGGATGCAATCACACGAACAAGTCTCAACCGAGTCTATCAACACTCCCACTGTTTGTAGGACTAATCGACTTGGAGTAAATTCTAGTCCAGCTTAGATTAGGGCTTGTTAATGTACCATTTAACTTAAATGACAAAACCCTAAAAGCTTGATAGATTATGAGAGTTCTAATACATGCACACTTAAATGTAAACACCCACAACACATAAGAACACATAAAGAAGTTGTTGCCTTAGTTCAAAACCTTTTGTTCATTATTCAAAGATTGTTTATGATTAACAAGGAAATAGATAAGGCAGACATTACAAGTCAGCTTTAAGGGCACTCTATCTAACATCTTCCACCACATTATTATAGGTTTTTTAGGCTGAGTTTTGAACAAAACCATTCCAAATTTCCCCGCGATGTGTGCATCTCCATGCCACCACAAATAATTTATTTTTCATATTCGATGAAGGTCCACCGCATGTTTGGTAACACGCCTAATAATATTATATGCTGAGAACGTGTGTCTGTCGTGCTTTGCCCTGTTTCTTTCCAACCACGTATACCAAAGTATCAGGATCGACACTACAAGTCTAATGTGCTTCTTAGCAGTGATATGGAGATGATATCATCTAAATTTTAATAACCACCATACAGTCGCTCGTCTCTATATCAACTAAATTAAAAGCTTTCCTAAAATGTTCCCACACTTGCTTAGCTTTTCCTAAGGCCTGCACAACATGAGTATTTCGAAGGCATTGCAATCATTCCTAATCTCCATATGAAGATCATTATATTTGGCATGAGATTCGTTAACCAAATGCCTATTAAGATTTCAGACTTGTCATTTTTGTTTTTGACTTCTTCCCACATGGTTCGAATAGAGAAATGGCCAACAACATCATTTCTTCACAAAGGCATGTCAGCTGCTTCTGCCTCAATTGGGGTTCGTGAAATGAGTTTCCCCAATTGCTCTCCAAATATTTCTTCAGACCGTTCCACATCCCAATCATTTCCTATCTAAAGCTCCCTAACCTGTGTTTGGCCCGATGCCCCATCTATGAAATCAACCAGTTTCCCTTCTTCCATCCAATAGTCATAGAGGAACGACACCATACTACTTCTAAGTCCCCATCCAATACAAGAATCCTTTTCTCTGATCCTTCCAAACCATCTCCAAATTGCAGAATGAAACGACCTAACCTTTGCATTTAGAGGGTGAGAATTTCTACAATACTTATCTCTCAAAAAAGATGACCAAATATTGTTCTATGTTCAGAGTCTCCACCATAGCTTCCACACAAACGCATCTGACATTTCCTAAATACCTGGTATACCCAGGCCTCCCACCACTGTAGGGAAACAAAGTTTATCCCAACTTGCCCAGTGCATTCGTTCGTCATTTGAATCTGAGCCCCAGAAGAATCTGTGACATATTCTTTAAATCCTATGCATTACTGTCTTTGGCGGTTCAATAACATGTATCATGTGCATTTTCATGTAGTAAATGACTGATCTTAGAAGTTGCAGTCGTCCTCCATGAGATAGCATAACCGATTCCCACCCTTGAAGGCGAGCTCGAATTTTGTCAATCAAATTCTCAAACATAGTGACCCTTTTCCTCTACACAAAAACAGGTACTCCCAAATAGTGCATAGACAACTCTCCTTTTTTGAATTCTAGAATTTCCTTGACTCTATCTACCGCCCAAGGGCTATTCTCCGCCACAAAGAATTCACTTTTGTTGACATTAATCTTTTGCCCCGAAAGCTTATTATACTTGCCCAGAATGTTCTTGATACAATAAAGCGAGGACCTGCAGGAGTTTGTGAAAATAATAGTGTCGTTAGCATAAGCGAGGTGCGAGATAGGGGCCTCACATCTTGTCTCATAGTGTGTACTCATCTTCTTTGCTGCTAACCTATTAAAATTCACAAGATAGATAATCTGCAGCAAGTACGAATAAAGAGGGGGATAAAGGGTCTCCCTGATGCAATCCTCGAGAGGATTTAAAAGTACCTGACGTTGCTCCATTGATCATCTCTGAGAACCAACAATTACTTATGCAATGCCTTACCCACTTTGAGTAAGAAATCCCAATTTATCCTATCATACGATTTCTCTATGTTGACTTTCAACACTATAATTTGTTCTTCCCCCTTACTATTGATTGAGTGCATTAATTTTTAAGCGAGCAGAATATTAACGCTAATAAGATGCCCCTTGATAAAACCACTTTGGTTTCGAGATATCACCTTATGAGAGAAATTCAAAAGTCAATCATTCAGCAGTTTAGTGATTATCTTATTGGAGACATTGCAAAGGCTGACCAGATGATAGTCACTCCAGTAGGCTGGGTTATCTTTTTTGGGGATAAGAGCAATTACGGTGGCTCTATAGGCTCTTGGCAGTGGGGTGCCATCAAAGAAATTCAAAACTGTAGCTTATATATCAATAGCAATTAGTTCCCAAAACACCTGATAAAATTTTGAATTAAATCCATTTGGACCCGCCACATTGTAAGGAGATACGCCAAAAATAAAGTCCCTAATCTCCTCTAAACTAGGTCTTATACAAAACTTTTCCCTCTCCTCATTGTTGAGCACCGAAGTGAACTCTCGTGACAAATTGTCCCCTTGATTTCGTCCATGGTTCGTTGTTAAAATCTATTGGAAGTATCCATTAGTTAAAGTTCTAATCATATCCAAATCTTTAATCTCGGCACCACCTTCCATTATGCTCCTGATTGGAGATCGATAACATTTCTTTTTGACTAGGGAATGAAAATACCTTGTATTTCTTTCCCCCTCGTCCATCCATTTGCAAGCTGATTTTTATCGCCAGAAATCCTCCTACATAGCAAGTACATTATTTAGAGTAGTTGTGCACCTATTCAATCCTGTGAGGTTTTCATCCGTTGGATCATTGTCGCACTCCTTCTCCACGTGTGTCACTCTTTCTTCCTCTATCTTCACTCTATCAAACACATTGTCAAATACCATCTTGTTCCACTGCTTTAGGTGTAGCTTTAGGCATGGGAGTTTCTGACGTAATCCTCACAAATCGGATCCCTAAACTGATTAATTCCAATTATCCTCAACAATTTTATCGAAGTTCAGATGTCACAGCCACATATCCTAGAATCTAAATGAAGAAGCTCTTTTGGTCAAAGGAGTTACACAATAAGTGCCGCACGTTTGAATTATGGCAGACCTCATTCCAATTTTTCGACACTAGAATTCTATTCAACCTCTCCAAAGAGACTTATTCGTCCATGTATATACTGATCCTTGAAAAGACGGTTCAAAAATATTGCAATCTTGTATACATGCATTAAATTCCACAATACCTCTGAAGTCTGGCGATCCACGCCCCCCTTTTCGCTCCTCCAATTCATAGATGATATTGAAATCCCCTCCAATCAGCCAGGGAATAGAAGCATCATGATTATCACGAAGGATGTCCAACAATGGTCTTCTATCTGTTGTCTCGTAAAATCCATACACAATAGTAATATAGATATCAATGTACCAATTTATGCAACCAGGACGTAAGTGAAGAAATTGACGGTTATTATTCACAATATCAACTTTAATGCCTTCACTCACAAAAAAACAAATGTGGTTTGATATATTAGAAATAAAATGAATAAAGTTCAGCTTAGGCAACATGACATTACTGTCAAGTTGAATAAAAGGTTCAAGTATAGCAAGAAAGGAGAACTTATTCTTTTTGCAAATACATTACAGGATTTGGCGTCTCCCATCATTTTCGATCCCGTGAATATTTCATATTAGGCTGTTTAAATTCATGACAAACCGATAGTTGAGGCCGACAATCTAAGTTCCCTTTTAGTGGCCTAGGTAGTATTCGGTTGCTTTTTCTTCCTTTGAGCTTCTGTTGTAGCTTCTTTCTTGTTCTTGTCCATAGATTTTGCCCTCTTGTGTAGAGCTTTTTCCTTCATCGGAACCTCATCATCTTCAAGAAAAAGCTCCTCGTCACTATTGCATAACATAGATTAAATTTCTTTTCCACACAAATTCGCTATCCCTGAGTAGCTGTCCGCCAAAGCTTTCCTAATTTCCTCGTTCGTCTTCCCCAATTCATGTTGCTGTGTATTTGGTATATTATGCTCGGTAACACAGATAATTGCTAACTGATTTTCCCCCGCAGTGTCTGTTTCAGCTAGCTTTTTTATCTCTCTTATCTCTCCGTTCTCTTTTACTCCCAACTAATCGTTACTAGCGCTCTCACCGTCTTTTCCTCCCTGATTATTTTGAATCCGATCTCCAGCAGCTTTATCTTCAAGAGCATGGTTGGTTGTCCTTTCCGTTCTGGTTGTTACCTCTGTGTCTTTTTCTGTCTCAGGTATGTTCTCAGTTGGCCTTGTATCCTCCTTAATTCCTTCTAAGGCCTAAAACCTATTTTCCTTGTATATCTTCTCTCTGTGTTGGTTGTTTATCTTTCCTCCCACCTGTGCACGCTTATTAGCATCCATTGTTCATACATATTTTGAGCTTTGTCCACTTATAAGGCACTGGTTTGGCCCCTTCTTTTTGTTTCCATCCTTTCTATTGTTATCTTTTTTTTCAAATCTCGTGGCAGGGTTTCCATCATATCACTTTCCTCATCATCTTCATCACCACACCCAACCATACAATTTTTTGTCTTGTGATATAACTTATTGCATCTCTTGCAATAGTCCGGCACTGATTCGTATACTACCTCTTGCTCTACATATGACTTACCAACACGTACAAAAATTGATCTTTGTAGCGGTTGGGCTACATCTAGTTCAATACAAACTCTAGGGTTGCTTGTGTTTTTCTCTCGTGTCGTGGCTTCATCAGCAATCAACGGTACTCCAAGGGTCGATTCCACTGTATAGATTCCTTTTTTTTTCACTATCTGCACTTTTAAGCCCAAAAATAACACCCATATGGGCATAACTGATGATTCCGCGTCTGAGTCGAAATTCGGAGTCCATTTCAGGACCCGCATCGGGTAGTCCCTGAAATACCAAGTATCTTTAGAGAAGATTCTGACATAGTCGTTATCATCCTCACACTTGATAAGAACGTGTGTTTTGTTTAGAAAGCTCAATTTCGCTTCTCTGGAAAAAGCCATTATTGAAAACAGTACTCGAGAGAGCGCATAGAGGGATAACCTCGAATAAATTTCCCAATTAGCTCATACATAAAATCTTCGTAGAGTTCCTCCTCTTCTTCCTCAGTGAAAACCATAGCCGGACGTCCATGATATTCTGTAATATGTCCTGTAGCACCCGATACGTCAGGATGCCACATTCTCCACACTATAGTGCAGTCCACATATGAAATGGAGAATCCGTATATAAACCAAACGTATAGCGAACGGGAGACAATAAAAAAAATAATTCTAGCTAGGCGGGACTAACCCCAAACCAAGTAAATCAATGCATAACAATTTAAGCGGAATGATAATATATACAATCGACCAAGGACTATATACTATCAAAAATACATATTCTTCAACCTTCTAACCATAAGAACATATACAATCCTCCAAAAGTAGCATGAAGAAGTCATAAGGATGATAGCAATATCCCAAAATACAATAACAGTATGATAGTGTCCTATGCTAGACACGAATAAAAGGCTCTACAAGACTCTAATTCCCACCTAGCACGCACTTGCAAAATACTGAAAGGTGGAGGCGTCAGTCAATGGAAGACTGAGTGAGGGGTTTAATAATTATAAGCGCAATTATCATGCAAGTTATAAGGGTAAAGTTTTATAAAAGAGACAATATAAGTTCAATAATAAACTAAACATCGCCCGACATTACTGTTAGGAATAGTGCCCTTAAAGCAGATTTTGCTTTAGTATTTCCTTGTAAAATCATAAACAATCTTTGAATAATAAACAAAATGATTTTGTTCATAGGCAATCACTTCTTTATGCGCTTATTTATGTCTGTTTGGGTTTGACTGTATTTTGCATATACTGAACTCCCCTAATCCGATGAGGCCGTTAAGAACTTTTTCGTTATGGGAACGACACATGAAACAAGTTCTTAACTCCATAGGCGAGGATTAAAACCTTCTCCAAGTCAATGAGTCCGACAGACAGTGGGAGTGTCGACCTTGACTCTGTTGAGACTTGCTTATGTGATTATGTCCTTTTGAAGGAACACATAGTTTCATGGAGTGATAACTGCATACGTTGATGCATTCATAATACATAAGGGTGATTGTTACAAGAATTTCATCACTGAGATGTCCCGCGTGAGAACATTCCTAAATGGGAAAGGAAGTTTCCAGAAACTTCTAGATTAGGAAATATCTCACAGGTCAGTGACATGATTCATTAATCCTTAGACTTGAGATTCTGTAATATCTCATATGAGCTAACTCTGTAATCTTTGATATAGGCTCAAAAGGGTGTTGCCTTATAGACACCTGAACCACGGCCTATGTTAGGATTACACAAGTGGCATATGCAGAATTAGTAGAATCGATAAAGGACCTACACTTGTTAAGAACAAGAATGATCTATTACTGATTGAGTTGTTTGTAGTCCATTAAACATTAAACCTTTGGCCAAGGTGGATAAAAGATCAAGACATCTAGAAAATGGGGTTTTCTAGGATTGAGGTCGAAATGGATATGAAACGAACTTAACTTTAAAGATCAAGAATATTTAGGCCCCGAGAATATTCCCATGCCTTAGTTCTTGATTGAGAGATGGGGTTGTAGGAGGATCGTATTTCACAGATTATCATTGGCTGAAAGGTTCTTCGATTCATTTCGTTATTTGGCTAGGGGTCACACACCCATTGCTAGATTACGGTAGTGTGATCTGTGAAGTGATTAATTAATTAGGGAATTAATTAATTACTGTCACTGCTAATCGAATAATAAACCTAAAGGGTCACACACAAATGCCAGAATACGAGGGTTATGGTAGGATGTTAATATGATTAACGAAGGATCAAAATAGTTGATCGAAACGAAGCATGAAACGTGACTGCAGCCACGTGTCAAGCACATGTGGCTTCACGCGTGGCCTCGTGCGTGTGATTTATTTTACACGCGAATTCTTTTCTGGAATTAATTAATTAAATTTTAATTAATTAATTTTAGTCTCTTAATTAATTTTGAATTAATTGTTAAGACTATTCTCAAATAAAGTTAACCCAATAAATAATTAATTGGAAATTAATTTATTTATTGAATCTTGACTTTTAACTTTGGGAAAGTTGAAAAGTCCAACTTCCTATTATAGGAGAGAGAAGACTATTCTTGCAAGACTTGGAGAACAAGTTGGGAACTTATTATTCCAATTAAATTAAATAATTAAATTAGTTAATTAGTGAGCAAGAAAACAAAGCCCATTGGTTTAAAAAACCCTAATAGGGTTCGAACCACCTAGTATAAATACTAGGGATGGTGCTTCTCTTATTCTTTAGACCAACACTCACAAAGTGTTAAGTTTTTGAGAAAATCCAAAAGAAAAGTTTTCAAAGTAAATCCTAGCCTAACACAAGCCATAGAACTAGCATTCTCACTCGCTTGATCGTGTTCTAGGACTGGTGCTGATACGCTTTGGAGGGCTTATAATTTGGAGTCTAATTCGAAGACTGTTCGAGGGATTTCCATTAAAGGGTGTTCATTAGACGGTAATGATATCACTAGAAGGCTTCTATCATTGTAAGTTTCTAAACACCCTACGATACGATACGAAAATTGCAAGACAACGATTAAACTTTTGGAAAATTTTAAACTTCCGCTGCTCAACTCTTTCGTGTTTTCCAATAATTACAACCATCAATTTTAACAACTTAATCAATTTCAGTCAATCAGTAGCCCGGCGAGTGAGGGTAAGTCTCCAACCGTTACTCCGACAGTGTACCATGATTATGTTATCAATTGGTTAAGGGATCATGCAAGTTATTATGGTGCAATCAATCAATAGCAATAACAATAACCTTTTTTCCTCCAGGTGATGGTTGGGTTTGCAAGACCCAACTATCCAATCTCGTTGAGCATTGGGTACATGAATCCCATGCCCGGGAATACTTCCTCCGCCAAACCTCCTGGTGGATTCAGGGTTCATCCCAAAATGGTGAGGGTAGTGCAAGTGTTACCCGTCAGCCCTTGCTTTCCTGGTTGGTTCAATGCAAGAAACATGGTTCGTTTTCAATCATTTGAGGTTTTGTGAAAATTATAGATATATATACATTTTGGCCGAAAATCCACATAAAAATTTTAAAGGTTCTATATAACTATAATTAAACCTCACCTATCGAGACACAATAAGATAAAGGACACGGCCTACGGTGCCTGCTCCTCGTCACCCGAAAGCTGTTATGTGCAAGAAAGACAAGTATACGTGAGATACGACTCTTATGAACCAATTATGACGAACGGCCTAACCATACAATGCTATGACGTGAATTGATAATTATGGCATGTCGTGAACATATTCATGCATAAAATGAGCATATAATAGCATGTATTGATCATTTAAAGGCTTAGGAAAGGAGTTGAAATAATTAAAGTTGAGCAGAAAATTACAGACATCCTCTGGAGCACGGGAACGGTCATTCCGGGTTATAGTGTAAAATGGGAAGGGTTGTTCCCATCTCTCCCCAAAAAAATCCTGCCCATCTATAAAGAATTTGCATTTTGTTCAGGGGTGGGAACAGCCATTCCGGCCGTAAGCCAAAACTGGGAAGGGTTGTTCCCAGCCTCGCGCCAGATCAATCAAAGCAGTGGAAACGGCCATTCCGGAAAAACAACTAGAACAGGATGGGTCGTTCCCGCTCTACTGAAAGTTTAAAAACAGAGCAGAAAACAGGGGAGTCTTGGACCAAACCAACAATACCAAAAACAACCATAAAAACTCATCCAAATGAATCAATTCATGAAGGAAACAAACTTAAGCACTTAAGGTACAATAAAAACCATCATCAACACTCAATTCAAGCCTTGATCAATCAAGAAATTCAATTTGAAACCCACAGCTCAACTCATCATCCAACTCCATAAACTTCATAATATATGCATGAAATTCAAGTTCGAAGTTTACAATCATGCTTCCAACAACTCACACACAAGTTATCACTTCAAATTCAAAAACTCTACTTCACATACCAATTCAAGAATTCAATTAATCAACTCATATATACCTTGAAAGAAAGAGAGAAGAAAAGAGAGAAGTTATGAGGATGATTAGAGCTTCAAAGTTTGAAATTTGTCGGAAATCTAGCTTGAAAGTGTAAAATCCCACTTCTCTTCTACCTTGGAGTTTGATCGAGACATAAGGAGAGCAAGATGATGATATATGTATGAATGTATTGTGTATGATATGTATATCACATAATTTATCTCTTAAAAGAGATTAGATGCCACAATTTGCAATTAAATCCCCCAAGTTTATAAGTTCATGCAATTAAGTTCCAACTTATTAGAAATGACCAATTTATTCCAATTCAATTAAGTCCTCCAATTTATGAAAATGGTCAATTAAGGACAACTAATCAAATAAGACATGCTCGGCAAATAATTCACGTGGCAATTAAATACGACTCATGCCATAATTCTCAAATTGATAGAAATTTCAAATATTATCACTTAACATTAAAGAACGTAATTCATATAATGCCATGAAATGCACAACTTAAGAAATAAAAGAATTATATAAATCCTAACTCTCGAAAACTCACACGCGTGACGCGCGTACCTGAAAAGCCGGAAAACTGGAGCGTTAGATGTCCAAGCGGCTTAAAGGTTTCTAGATCAAAAAGCTTTTTAACATGGCGAGTTCTTTAGGTAATCGAAAGTCTTTCGAGGCGACCCTTCAAATCTCCCCTGACGACAGGCATCGTCGTAGAGGACATACCTATTTACTTTTCTTTCAAATCAATGATAAACATGATATTAATAATTAAAAATACATGAGAAATTAATGAAAA
Source organism: Lantana camara (assembly GCA_037501455.1). NCBI lineage: Eukaryota > Viridiplantae > Streptophyta > Magnoliopsida > Lamiales > Verbenaceae > Lantana > Lantana camara. The sequence continues at coordinate 21,137,517 of CM074862.1, forward strand.
TAAAAAGATAAAAACTAAAAATAACATACATAATTAATAAAAATGTCCTAAAACATATTAAAGTTCAAAGTGAAACGTGGAGAAATTATTAAATCCAATTTTTAAATATCTTTGATTATAAATATAAAATCAATTTAAAGTAAATCTTAAATCATAAATGAGTGACAAAAGAACAAAACGTTAAAAAAGCAAAAATCCTTCAGTAATTTGATTAATTTTGAGCATAAAAAGATATATTTTACGTTAAAAAAATAATTATTAAAATATTCAAAAATAAATTATTCAAAAGTACTTCGAGTGCGTCGAATAAAAAGTTAATACAAATATTAATTTAAGGATTAATCTCGGTCTCCCCCCTATCCTTTGGGGGGTTTTGCACTTTCCCCCCTATACTTTGATTTTTAGCATTTACCCCCCTAACATTTGAAAAATATCACACTTAATCCATTTAAAAAAATTTGACCGAACCGTCTATTTTTCCTCTTACACGGCGAACCAAGCTTCAAAACCAACGCCATCGTGTTCGTCTCTCAAAGGAGAACAAAGCCCATATCTCAGTCGACCGTTATTAGCCGCCAAAAGCTTCGTTCGTCGTGCGTCATCTTTAACCGATGATTTCTACTTTGTCGGCTGTCAGATTTTGATTTCGAGACCATTGTTGTGTTCCTTGCGTCAAGAGCTTCAATTTGATATATAATATCAACACATTTGAGATTAACTTTGTACAGATTTGCTTTGTTAAAGTTTGTTACAAGGGGTTAAGTGTGATATTTTTTAAAGGTTAGGGGGGATAAATGTTAAGTATATGGGGAAAAGTTCAAAAATCCCCAAAGGACAAGGGGTGATCGGGATGAGCCCTTAATTTAAATACAATAAATTCCTTTGAATAAATAAAAAAAAAAAAAAAAATTTAAAATTACAAAAGTGAAAAGTTAAAATAACTAAACAAATGTATAAAACAATAAAAAGAAAAGTCCAAATTCTCCAAATAAATTTCATAAAAAAGCATAAATAAAAAGATTTTTAATTAGTAAATCGAAACAAATGTAAAAACTAACAAAACTCTGTGTGATACATAAATTTGAATCTCGATAATTGTTTGTGATGAGGTTTGCAACATAAAAAATAAGAAAAATAATTGTGTGTACCATGAAAAAGGCAAAAGAAGATGAATGGAGTCGGAGGTATGAGAATGAAGAGAAAATGAGGGAGGTATGAGGAAAAAATAAATGAAATAAGAACAAAACTATTATATTTGAAGATAGTAGATTTTTTTTAAATGGAAACCGGACCCAGGGGTCCGTAGAGTGATTAATGAGGACTCCACCTCATATATAAAAACAAACAGAATTACAAAAAAAAGTAATGTCCACTCCCTACAACAGAAAAGGGGAATCCACCTAGCTAAGCTCAAGACCCAAATTAAACCAATTAAATGGTTAACATCAGAGATGAAGTAAACAGGAAGATCAAACATGAAGTCCCAAGAGTAACACCCGTCATGCTTCCACCTCTCGATCCTAAGTGTCCAGAACCTATCTCTACACCAATCACCATCAACATCCGTATGACCACAAACATCCTTCCAAAGACTCTGAAAACTCCAGTACACAAAACAAAGCATGAAGACTTTCCCAACCTCGATATTGATTAAGCTTCCAGCACACACAAAATGATCGCCCTTGTTCATGAGAAAGTTTTAATTAAACCTCACGTGCGTGTAAACGTACATTTATCATGTGTAGCACATAAGGTGTCAATCCCACAGGAAAGGGAAACCAATCAATCACTCCTATGTATTCTCCAATCGATAGACCAACACAGAATCTAGAAGGGTTGACTAAACTACTACAAAAAACACTTAAACTATATACGAAAGTAAATAACTAAAACTAATAAACTAACACATAGCCAAGGAAGTAACAATAGCATAGCTTAATGCTCAAATTCATGCTTCAACAAATTCATAGAATATCACAAATATATATGCACATTTGATTGATTGTTTGTGTATGCCACTCTTGTAGTCTAACATGTATAAACAATCCAAACCCATTAAATAGGATTAGTGTGAATCAAACAGCAGGGGCTAGTCATGCACTATTCAATCACAAATTGCTCAAAGAAAGACCGAATCTCTTCGTGACTTTAACTTCAAGTGTCATGGAATTAATAATCTGAATTCACCAACTATTTCTCAATTAAAGGGTAAATTCTAGAATCATGTTAAAGTTGTGCAGGCTCCAACATGCAATTAAATCATAACTCCATCACATAATATCATATGAATTCATCTAGGCATTTCATCGAACACATATAATACACAATCATTATTCCTCCGCTAAAGACAACTACTCAAACATGATCCAAGGAATCATAAAAACAATAAATAGTCAATAATTCCATTACAATCATAAATAAATAAATATCCAACAATTAATCCATAAAACTGAATTTAATAAACTGAAATCAAATTTAGAATTGTTCTAGAAAAACTGAGAAAGATGATGAAACGAATTCGGATGTCATGGTGTTGTCATCTTAAAAAAATAGTGGATTTCTCCATCTTCAAGTTTTCATCGACTCCCCAAGACTACAGAACTCGAAACCCTAATCTTCCCAACAGCTGCATTCCGTAAGTGGGAGATAAATATCTGAAAGTTAGGTCATAGTTGCTATTTATGCGTGTCACTGTACCGCATCACGACCGTGAAGCGTTTCGCGTGTATTTGATCCCAGGTGTGATCGGGTACAGAGCCTCCTAAAATCGGGAATCTGCATCATCGCGGCAGCGAAGGATTCCTACGTTTTTTAGTCGCGGCCGCGCGCGATGAAGGTCTTTGTCGCGGGCCTGCTTTCTCCTCTTCGCGGGCGCGATGGTTTCGCGACTGAATCACTTAGGCTGCGATCATGAACTCATTTTTCGTCCTTTTTACGTCTTAATGCTTTGTTTATAAATTATACTACAACATCGTCATTTTGCATATTGATGACTTCGAAAATAACTTTTTTAACGGTCAAACCGTTATCTTGGACGAAAATGGGTCAATGGGACAAAAAATGAGACAAATGCCACTTTATGGGACCAAACGTAAGACACCGACCACTTTTGGGACCAAAACCGTATATGGCTCACTTTACTGGACGTTTTTGATAATTTGCTCAAATATAAAATATTTTATGCTCAACAGTCATCCGTCAAGTTATCGCAGCCACCCACCCAAACGACAAGGATTGACCTCGCCTCAATCACAATCATTGGCGTGTCACATTAATGGTTCCTTGTGGGGACAAGATAATCCCAAATGGAGGTAGCTTTACCTGCACAAGAAAAAAGGGGAGGGAATGAAGTTATCACCCGCAGCCGGAGAGCATTCCATTGATCGATGGCCATATACTGAAGGTTAGGATTGAAAACGCTGAGTTTAAAAGAGTTCTGGTCTCTCAGTTTCCTTGATCACTCCCTCGCATCGGTACTTTTTATCCCTCAAGAAACAAACACACATTCTCACAGATAGTGACAACCCCGAGGCTCTACGGAGCAGCCAAACATAATCCGTCAATTCAAAAAGTAACATCTCTAGCAAGACATAATTCTTACACCAGCTGGCATAGAAATCGTAGGTCTTATTCAACTTTAGGAAAGAACTCTTCTCATAAGCCTTCCCCTGCCACAAAGCAAAGGCATATTACGACCCACGGCAACAAGAAAGTGCATTATATCCCAAATTGAAAATCCAGAAAAAAGCACAACTAATCAACCTGGAAAAAGGCAACTTACAGAGATCAGGATTTCGAGAGGTTCGCCTATCCATTAGAAATGAAATGATGGCAGCTCCCATTTGTCCATATGTAACAGCCCCTTCAGTTCGTGAAGCAGTGGTCGTTCAGGGTGAAAGTGTATATTATTTTCTCCGTTTAATAATATCAGAGTACAACGGAATATATATAAAATACAGAAACCCTAACAAACTATACAAAATATTCTAGACGATTCTATATGATAATTACAATTAATTATATCTTAAATATAATACTAAAAGAATATATCTAAATATAATAGAATAACAAATCTCCAAAGGATATCTACAAGATCTACAAAATATTTACTAGAGAGAACAGCTCAAGGAGTGATCCGATGTGATGGTCGATAGAGCATCGTAGGTGACGGTCAACAAAGCGTCACAAGATAAAAATTCGGTGATGGTCGACAGAGCGTCATAGGGTAGATGGTCGACAAAGTATCACAATAACGAAGATCCTAACGATGGTCAGGTGACGGTCGACAAAGCATCACAGAAGTTGATGGTCGATAGAGTGCCGCAAGATCCCAATGAGACTGAGGTGATGGTCGACAGAGCGTCGGTGACGGTCGACATAGCATCACAAGAGATCCCAATTCAAAAGGCCAAACTTGGGAGGGAGAAAAACATAAGCTCTGATATCATAGAAGTATATATTGTTTTCTTCCTTTAAAAATATTAGAGTACAACGGAATATGAAGAATACAAAACTCTAACAAACTATACAAAATATTCTAGACCATTCTATAAAATATTTACAATTAATTATATCTTAAATATAATATTAAAAGAATAAATCTAAATATAACAGAATAACAAATTTCCAAAGAATATGTACAAGATATACAAAATATTTATTATAATGTAATATGAATATTAAGTTCACACAGGGAACCTCCACTCCTCTACATCAGGGCACCTCTGTTTGCGAGAAAATCCACCGTAGCATTTCCTTCCCTATAGATATGCGATATATAAACCTGCATATATTTGGTATATGTTTTGAATTTCTACATCAAATGATGAACCCTTAAGTCGCTATAGCTTCCTCTTAAAATGAAATTAATAATGACTTTCGCATCAAGCTCTATTCATAAACGCTGACAACCAATCATACAAGCCCTACTCACTCCCTCAAATAATGCCGACATCTCACCCACTGTATTCGTCGCCTCACCAGACACCAATACCATAGCTAACAGCATTAAGTAAATTACCTTCAGAATCCCTGATCACACAACCGATACCTGCCGGGACGCCATCCGAGTTAAGCTTGAGTCAAGAAGTCTTCGGTTTTCTCCAATGAACAATGGAGGCTCTTTTGGTTTCCGGTTGTTGGTATTAAATTCCCACTATCCGAGATTCCAGAATATCACCTCTCCACCATTTATAGTCTAATCTTCTGATGTTGTAGAGGTTAAAAATATGGTTTTTGATCCGCCTGACAACGTTGTACTTATTAAAACCACCTCTATTGTGTCTAGAATTATTCCTCTCCAACCAAGTGTACCAAAGAATGAGAATGGGGACCACAATGCGTATATGACGGTCATTACTATACGGAAACGAATTAGCCCAAGACATAAGAATTGTTTCTACATTCAGGGTCTCCAAATGTGGAACACTAAAAAGCTGCCTAAAATGATTCCACACCCATTCCAATTTATTCGAATTTAAGAATAAGTAGTTTCCACCTGTGAGCAACATTCACTGATAAGAGATGAAATCGAGAGAAATTTCTTCATTGAAAGACATCAAAGAAAAAGTGAGTGTTTACACAGACTCAGTTCCTATATATATTACAATCAGGGACTTTGTACACGTGTAACAAAAATGGGAGGTTTTAACTAAACTCAACCCTTATCTTATTGGTTAGTATTAAGTTGTGTTTAACTAACATAATGTACAGCTTAATTAGCTTAATTATTCGGTGATACCCCCCCGCAAACTGGAGCAGTGATGTTCTTCATGCCCAGTTTGGCTAGATGTGAATGGAAGAGAGGCGAAGCTAACGGTTTGGTGAATATGTCAGCTGTTTGATCGTAAGTGCGAAGCGGAAGAAGATGGATGAGTCCTTGTTGCAGCTTTTCACGTACCACATGACAATCTATCTCAATGTGCTTTGTACGTTCATGAAAGCTTGGATTTGCAGCTATGTGGAGAGCAGATTTGTTGTCGCAATAAATCAATGCCGGTTTTGTAGTTTGTATCCCAAGGTCATTGAGTAAGTATTTGAGCCACTGAATTTCACAAGTTGTATCAGCTAAGGCCCTGTATTCGGCTTCGAAGGATGAGCGGCTAACTGTGGTTTGCTTTTTAGATTTCCAACTGATTAGTGCATTGCCTAAGAATACACAGTATCCAGTGACAGATTTTCTGGAATCTAGGCAGCCTGCCCAATCTGAATCACTAAAAGCCTTGATGTTGCAGTCATATTTTGCTGGAAAGAATAGGCCTTGTCCTGGATTGCCCTTGATGTATTTTAGTATTCTTATGGTAGCTTGGTAGTGATCTGTAGCAGATGAAAATTGGCTTAATTGTTGGATGCTATAAGCAATGTCAGGCCTTGTTGTGCAGAGATATAAGAGGCGGCCTATCAACCTTCTGTAGCATTGAATGTCAGCATATGGTTCACCTTCTTTTGTTATTTTAATTGTTGAATCCATTGGAGTGTTGACGGGTTTTGCAGCAAGTAATCCAGAGTCTTCAAGCAATTCCAAAGCATACTTCCTCTGATTTATTGTTATGCCAAGCTTTGATCTGGCAATCTCAAGTCCCAGGAAGAATTTCAACTGTCCAAGATCTTTTATCTTGAATGAATCATCCAAGAACTTCTTGATGGAGGTTATTTCTGTCTGATTATTGCCACAAAGAATTATATCATCTACATAAACCAAAAGAAACGCAAATGTATTAGCAGATTTCTTTACAAATAAGCTATAGTCTGATAGGGATTGAGAATATCCTTGTGAAATGAGTGAGGAAGACAGTTTATTGAACCATTGTCTTGATGCCTGCTTTAAGCCATACAAAGACTTCCTAAGCCTGCAAACTTTATTAGTAGAATCAGTCATGAAGCCTTGTGGTAAAGTCATATAAACTTCTTTATTAAGATCTCCATGAAGAAAGACATTATTGACATCTAATTGCTGTAATAACCAACCATTGCTAGCTGCTAAGGCAATAAGCAGTCGTATTGTTGTTATTTTGGCAACTGGACTAAAGGTGTCAAAGTAATCTATGCCTTCAGTTTGTGTATAACCTTTGGCTACCAATCTCGCTTTATAATGTTCAATGGATCCATCTGCTTTGTATTTAATTCTATATACCCATTTACAACCAATGGGTTTCTTTCCTGCAGGAAGATCAACTATTTCCCATGTTTTGGTAGATTGTAAAGCTTCAATCTCTTTGTGCATAGCATCTCTCCACTCAATATGTTGAACAACTTATTTATAAGTTTTTGGTTCAACATGAGATGTGATGTTAAGAGTAAAATACTTATAACCAGAAGATAAATTACCATAATTAAGCACAGAAGGGAAAGAGGACACCTGAGGAATTGTGAGGAAATTGATTGTGAGCAGAAGTGATATCCAGTGTTGAACCAGAGTTGATTAAATTACAATGGTAGTCCTGTAGATATGAAGGTGATTGTCTGGCCCTGGGAGCCCTGTTGTTCTGTTGAGGAGGTTGCTCATTGTGAAGAGGTGGCTGATTGTTGACAGCAGGTGCCAGACTGATATTTGCAGAATTTGAAGAGATAGATTGTTGTGCTACCTGATTATCTATAGCTGGTGGAGGATCCTGCAAGGAACTATCTAGATGATCCATGTCAGTGTAGATAACATCAGAAGAGTTTGGTAATGATAACAGATAGGGTTGGGAGTTGCTATGCTTATCATGAAGAGGAAAGCAACGCTCAATAAATTTAACATTTTTGGAAACAAAAATGTCTGAAGTTTGCAGATCTTGCAAAACATATCCCTTAGTACCAGGCTTGTAGCCTAAAAAGATGTATTTCCTGGCCCTTGGATCAAATTTGGTCCTACCCTGACAGATTGTAGAGGCATAAACCAAGCACCCAAAAACTTTGACATCAGAATAAGTAGGCAAAGTACCATACAACAATTGATATGGGGATTTGTTAGCTAATAAAGGTGTTGGCAAACGATTGATGATGAAAACAGACTGGATAACACTGTAGGACCATAAATTCTTTGATATACCAGATTGGAAAAACAGAGCTCTAGCTATGTTTAAAATATGTTGGTGTTTTCGTTCCACAATGCCATTTTGTTCAGGAGTTTCAATGCATGAAGTTTGATGAAAAATGCCCTTTGAAGAGTAAAAATCATTCATGAGAAATTCAGGGCCATTATCAGTTTTAACAGACTGAACATTGAAAGGAAATTGAGTTTCAAGAAGATTAATCAAACTTTGCAATTGAGACCTGACTTCAGACTTGTGTGTTACCATAGCCACCCAAGTATACCGTGTGTAGTCATCCACAACTGTGAGGAAGTATTTATGATCTGCAACAGAAGGAACAGAGTAGGGTCCCCAAATATCGGCATATAACAATTGAAAATGAGCAGAAGTAGTGGACGTGCTTAAAGAGAAAGGAAGCTTCCTCTGCTTAGATAAGTGACAGATATCACACTTGTCAAAAGAAGTTTTGCATTTTATTGATTGATCCAATGAACCCAGTACATTCAAAGTAGAAGAGGACAGATGTCCTAAACGAAAATGCCACAAAGTTCTAGAATCCACAACACTAGAGCTGGAGAAATTTACAACAGAAGTTTGTAAAGAATCAAGTGCATTAGGTTGTAAAACATATAAACCAGCAGTGAGCTTAGCTAAACCAATCGTCTTCGAAGTCCTGGGATCTTGAATAAAACAAGAAGAATCTTGAAACATAAAACGATAACCAGGTGACTTTGTTAACTGAGAAACAAATATCAGATTGAATGAAAATTTTGGAAAGAATAACACATTATGCAATGTGATAGTAGCAGATATTGTAATAGTTCCAGCGTGCTTGGCTACGATATGGCTACCGTTAAATGTAGCATCCGGAACGCCGAGATGCCACACCCCCGCACTATAGCTCAGTCCACATACGAAATGGATGATCCGTACATGAACTAAGACTATAGCGAACCGGTGACAATAAAAAAAACGACCATAAAGCGAGGCGGGACTAACCCCAAACTAATCAATCAACTCAGAGCAATAAAAGCGGAAACAATAATTCAATCATTACTTTTAGGTACCAATATACATATCAATACAATATCATACCACTTATCAACCAAAGCAAAAGGCATAAGTACCAATAAGATACAAGCCAAAGTAAAATGACAATGCTAGACCCAAAGCGATTTTGTACGTTTCTCTATGCACAAAAATCCACGCCCGTGGATCACTCTTACCGAAACTCCCAAGTTTCTGAAGAAAAATCCACGGTCGTGGGTCAAAATCCACGCCCGTGGATCACTCTCCAGCAGCAAATACGAAGGGAAAACAAGGCATAGGCATGGGATTTGGCTCCCAAGGCATATAAACACCAAATCAATGCAAGAATCAACTCAAAACTAACATATATCATGCATATAACTCATATATATCAAGTTGGCATCAAGTAATCCATCCAAGCTTGCTCAAATCATCAAGAATTAACCAACCAAACCCTATAATTCCTCATGCCATCAACTTCCCTATAACTGTTGGGATTAATGCCCTGAAAATCCAATTATATTGTAAATATTTTGGATTAATAAAACTGAAATTAAAGCAAGTTATGAGTATTTTACAAATTTAATGGCGTGTGATGGTATTTTTATATGAAATGTGTTTCATAGGAAAAGACTTTAAATACCAGAAGTCACGTGTCATTAGAGTTCTAGTCAGTATGATAAGAAGATGTTCTTATCGAGACTATAATGTGTTATATAAGATGATTAGTCTTTAGTCATAGGGAAATGGAGTTTCCAATTATAACACAGTGATGATTTTCAATGAGATTGGATACATCGAACTGGACCACTGAGATTGTTCATTTTATACTGCTCTCTAAAATGAATAAAATCTCGGAAGCATTAGACTCTTAATCCTAGCAGTGTTTCTACTTTAGGCATGTAGTGTTAATCACTGTGATGTACTCAGAAGTGAGGTCTCGGTAACGGGTGGCCAAAATACTTTGTACGTTCGGTGATTGCATGAAATGTGCTAGAGAGAAATATTGATCAAGGAATCTGTAGCCTTGCTGGAAGGTTTAAAGATATCCCTGAAATAGATTTGCAAAAAGTTCGAATTAAAACTTTGGCCAAAGTACTTCGTGTGTGCGTCACCGAAGTTGTATGTTGAATGTGTTTCACATACAGGGAATTTGGATTTAAGGCGAATCAAGAAATTTCAGATTGAAAGTGAAAAATAAATGATAGTAGTATTGATTTATTTTTCATGGATATCTGTATAGAGGAGTAAAATGTAAAATTATTCTAGATCGAGAAATTCGTGAATAATTTAATTAATTTTAGAGTTCAACAATATTTATTTAGTGAAATTAAATATTGTTAAACGGTAATCAATTATTGTCATGGGATGATAATAGATTGACCCGTTTGGAGCTAAGATTAATTAGTCATGCAGGTCCCCCCGCAAGCTCCAACGAAGATCAAAGAGAAAATATTAAAACGAGAGAGAGAAATGATTTTTCAAAGAGTTTGAAAATAGCCAAGTAATTTATTTTGAGAAAATAAATTAAATTCCAAAGAGTTGGAAATGCCCAAATTTTATTTTGGAGAAAATAAAATTTTTCGAAAAAAAAAAAGGTTTGATGACGTGGCAGAAATGCTGACTTGGCAGGTGACGTGTCACGCCACGTCAGCAGGTCAGCGCCAAGTGGCACTGACTGGGCGCCAAATGGCATGCCGCGTGGACGGACAGGATTGAGCCAAGTCGCGGGAAACAGCGGTCCAGATCACGTTGACTGAAAAGTCAACGGGTCGTGGAAGCGGGTCAGATGGTAGGGTCATCGGTTAGGGTCCGGATAGGGGCGGTCATGGTTTGACCGACCCGGACACGTGGACGAAGGGGATTTGGACACGTGGCGTTGCTGGAGCCCAACTTGAACCGACCGGTTCACCCCTGAACCGGTCTGACCGCTGAACCATCCGGTTGGACCGGACCGGTCTGCCACGTGGCAGGTGCTCACGCCTGCGTGAGCATCACACGCGCGGAACACACAGCCGCCACTTGGGCGGCGCGAGCGGGCGCGTGCGGCGGCTGCTGGGCGCGTGCTCGATGTCGCTGGCCGCGTGGTGGCGGATTTGTCGGCCGAACATGAAGTGCACGGCATTTTGCTGAAAAAGGACGAAAATGGCCCTCAATTGAAGCCTATAAATAGGCTTTGCATCTCTTTCATTTTCAGTACAATTTTTTTTGGCTTTCAGTGTTCAGCTCACGAAATTTTCTCTCTCGACAATTAATTAATCTTTAATTAGATTAATTAATACTTAATTAGGTGGTTATATAATTAATATATAATCCACTTAATTATTAGAAAATAGGGATTTTCAGGTTTTAGAGAAAAAGGGTTTTTTCTGAAAAATAATTTCTCAAAGTATTTAGGGAAATACTGCCGGAGCCCACACTCCAATTTCTTAATCGGGGATATTGCGGGGAAGCTCTGCCGGTTTCACGAGAAGATATCGAGGTGCTGGAAAAGTGCCGTTGATAGCCAATTTTGCAGTACGGTAATAATGTTGTGCTGCCAAAATTATTATTTGCATATAGTGATTATATGCTAGATGATTTAAAATTATGTTATCGATGCCTGTATATATTAGAGTTATGCTGCCCGATTTATTCCGCTGCTTTATTAAAATATTTTAGAAATATTTTGATAACGAGGTTACGGCGAAATTTTTGAATATTACGCTGTCCGTCACTCTGCTTCGGGCCCACCACAATCCAACAATAACTCATTCTTTCATGCAAGAATCCAACTCTAATGATCATCATCATGCTCTTAACCTCAAATAAACAAGAAAGCACCACATAAACATCAAACCCTACTCATATAACATTCAAGAGTTCAAAACAATTCATCCATTTATACCTTGAATGAAAGAAGATGGAATGGAATGATAAAATGAGTATGATGCCTCCATTTATGCAATTTATCTTCCTTGAATTTAGCTTGATAAATGAAGAAATCCTTCCCTTCCCTTCTCTTGGTGATTTGATCGATATTTACTGGGTGTGTGTGTGTATCTTGTAGGAAAGGGATGAATGAAATGTGGGAGAGATATGATATGTATAAGATATAATATATGTCTTCCACTATAATACATGAGTCACCATATTTTGCTATTTAGTCCCTCATTTATGTGAATGGATGCAAACAAGTATTTTACGTTAAATGTAGCACCCGGAACGCCGAGATGCCACACCCCCGCACTATAGCTCAGTCCACATACGAAATGGATGATCCGTACATGAACTAAGACTATAGCGAACCGGTGACAATAAAAAAAACGACCATAAAGCGAGGCGGGACTAACCCCAAACCAATCAATCAACTCAGAGCAATAAAAGCGGAAATAATAATTCAATCATTACTTATAGGTACCAATATACATATCAATACAATATCATACCACTTATCAACCAAAGCAAAAGGCATAAGTACCAATAAGATACAAGCCAAAGTAAAATGACAATGCTAGACCCAAAGCGATAAAACTTGACTCAACCCCGCCTAGCACACAACCTGCAAAAACAGAAAAGTTGAGGTGTCAGTCCAACACGGACTGAGCGAGGGGTTTATGAATAAATATTAGCGCAATTACCATGCCAGCCATAATCTCGGGTAAGGGTTTATAAAAAAAAAACAATACAAGTTCAATAAGAAAAGACAACTCGCCCGAGATTACAACTAATCAATTTAACAATACAATCAATTCAATTCAATTCAATCAGTGGCCCGATGAGTGAGGGCAAATCTCCAACCTTTCTCCGACAGTGTACAATAATTCAGTTGTAATTAATTAAGTGATCAAGCAATACAAATTAGTGCACAATTAGCAATTTCCATCCATCCTTCGTCCTCCGGGTGATGGGGGATTGTAAGGCCCCGCCATCCAATCTCATTGAGCATAGGGTTCATAAGTCCCTATGCCCGGAACTCCTTCCCCCACTAATCTCCTAGTGGGTTCAGGGGGCATCCCAAGGTTTGTGAGGATAGTGCAAGAGTTACCCGTCAGCCCTTGCATCCTCGATTAGCTCAATACACTACCCTCGGGCCCAAAGTGAACATGTTTTACTCACCAAAACAATCAATCAATCAATCCGTTCGATCTGTGAAACCAGTTGCAAATCAATAGATTTTGGAAAACTATAGATATATAGATACATTTTGGCTTAAAACGTCACATAGGGTTATATGAGTTCTTTATATCTAGAAATTAAACCTCACCTGACGAGCGATGGAACAAGACAAGGATAAAAGAAAGGCCTAACCGATCAGTGATCTCCGCCCTGGAGAAAAACCGGACAAGAAAGGGAATTGTGGAAACTCGTGAGACATGACTCAATATGAAACCAAGTATGACGCACGGCAATGCTCATGTAAATAAATAAAACCCAAGAAATCAATTAACACTAAGCATGTATAAACACCAATTAACACCTAAGAGGTGAAATTAGTATCAAGAAATCATGTATTCATATTATTCAATTATTTCAAGTTCAATTCAAACAAGGCATGAAGTCACACAATAACGTTTGAGAAATTAAGTACCAAGAAGTGTCAAGTAGGAGCATACTTATCAATTAATCAATTATATATATCATATAAATCACATATAGTGAAAGGAATGCAATAAGGAAGGTTTTGTTGAAGTTTGGTAAAAACGGACAATTTTAAGAAACGTACATGCTGAGGGAAAACTGGAATATCTTAAATTCTAGAAGTGTGAATTGAGTTTTGTTTGTTGGGAATGAAACTAGACACAAAGACCTTTTCGAGGATATATGGATCGTTTTCTAGTTCAAAGCGAGGAGAAAATGGCATAGGCTTGAATTTGAATGATTACAGTTTGTCGGTAAAGCAGCGACACCAGAAATAATTGTTAATATCTCCGAAATGGGAAAACATAATGAGGTTATTCCAATTTTACGTTGTTCTAGACTTCAAGATCTTTCCTTTGGTTTAAGAATCAGGTAAATCGGAGTTCGTATGAGGGAGAACGAAGTAAAACAATCTCAGGCCGAAAACAGAGGAAGATCCACGGCCGTGGATTTCTCTATGCACAAAAATCCACGCCCGTGGATCACTCTTACCGAAACTCCCAACTTTCTGAAGAAAAATACACGGCCGTGGGTCAAAATCCATGACCGTGGATCACTCTCCAGCAGCAAATACGAAGGGAAAACAAGGCATAGGCATGGGATTTGGCTCCCAAGGCATATAAACACCAAATCAATGCAAGAATCAACTCAAAACTAACATATATCATGCATATAACTCATATATATCAAGTTGGCATCAAGTAATCCATCCAAGCTTGCTCAAATAATCAAGAATTAACCAACCAAACCCTATAATTCCTCATGCCATCAACTTCCATATAACTCATTCTTTCATGCAAGAATCCAACTTTAATGATCATAATCATGCTCTTAACCTCAAATAAACAAGAAAGCACCACATAAACATCAAACCCTACTCATATAACATTCAAGAGTTCAAAACAATTCATCCATTTATACCTTGAATGAAAGAAGATGGAATGGAATGATAAAATGAGTATGATGCCTCCATTTATGCAATTTATCTCCCTTGAATTTAGCTTGATAAATGATGAAATCCTTCCCTTCCCTTCTCTTGGTGATTTGATCGATATTTAGTGGGTGTGTGTGTGTATCTTGTAGGAAAGGGATGAACGAAATGTGGGAGAGATATGATATGTATAAGATATAATATATGTCTTCCACTGTAATGCATGAGTCACCATATTTTGCTATTTAGTCCCTTATTTATGTGAATAGATGCAAACAAGTATTGTCTCATGGAAAATGTTCAATTAACTCCAATTAGTTAACAATTAATTCACGTAAATTTTACGTTAAATGTAGCACCCGGAATGCCGAGATGCTACACCCCCGCACTATAGCTCAGTCCACATACGAAATGGATGATCCGTACATGAACTAAGACTATAGCGAACCGTTGACAATAAAAAAAACGACCACAAAGCGAGGCGGGACTAACCCCAAACCAATCAATCAACTCAGAACAATAAAAGCGGAAACAATAATTCAATCATTACTTATAGGTACCAATATACATATCAATACAATATCATACCACTTATCAACCAAAGCAAAAGGCATTAGTACCAATAAGGTACAAGCCAAAGTAAAATAACAATGCTAGACCCAAAGCGATAAAACTTGACTCAACCCCGCCTAGCACACAACCTGCAAAAACTGAAAAGTTGAGGTGTCAGTCCAACACGGACTGAGCGAGGGGTTTATGAATAAATATTAGCGCAATTACCATGCCAGCCATAATCTCGGGTAAGGGTTTATAAAAAAAAAACAATACAAGTTCAATAAGAAAAGACAACTCGCCCGAGATTACAACTAATCAATTTAACAATACAATCAATTCAATTCAATTCAATCAGTGGCCCGATGAGTGAGGGCAAATCTCCAACCTTTCTCCGACAGTGTACAATAATTCAGTTGTAATTAATTAAGTGATCAAGCAATACAAATTAGTGCACAATTAGCAATTTCCATCCATCCTTCGTCCTCCGGGTGATGGGGGATTGTAAGGCCCCGCCATCCAATCTCATTGAGCATAGGGTTCATGAGTCCCTATGCCCGGAACTCCTTCCCCCACTAATCTCCTAGTGGGTTCAGGGGGCATCCCAAGGTTTGTGAGGATAGTGCAAGAGTTACCCGTCAACCTTTGCATCCTCGATTAGCTCAATACACTACCCTCGTGCCCAATGTGAACATGTTTTACTCACCAAAACAATCAATCAATCAATCCGTTCGATCTGTGAAACCAGTTGCAAATCAATAGATTTTGGAAAACTATAGATATATAGATACATTTTGGCTTAAAACGTCACATAGGGTTATATGGGTTCTATATATCTAGAAATTAAACCTCACCTGACGAGCGATGGAACAAGACAAGGATAAAAGAAAGGCCTAACCGATCAGTGATCTCCGCCCTGGAGAAAAACTGGACAAGAAAGGGAATTGTGGAAACTCGTGAGACATGACTCAATATGAAACCAAGTATGACGCACGGCAATGCTCATGTAAATAAATAAAACCCAAGAAATCAATTAACACTAAGCATGTATAAACACCAATTAACACCTAAGAGGTGAAATTAGTATCAAGAAATCATGTATTCATATTATTCAATTATTTCAAGTTCAATTCAAATAAGGCATGAAGTCACACAATAACGTTTGAGAAATTAAGTACCAAGAAGTGTCAAGTAGGAGCATACTTATCAATTAATCAATTATATATATCATATAAATCACATATAGTGAAAGGAATGCAATAAGGAAGGTTTTGTTGAAGTTTGGTAAAAACGGACAATTTTAAGAAACGTACATGCTGAGGGAAAACTGGAATATCTTAAATTCTAGAAGTGTGAATTGAGTTTTGTTTGTTGGGAATGAAACTAGACACAAAGACCTTTCCGAGGATATATGGATCGTTTTCTAGTTCAAGCGAGGAGAAAATGGCATAGGCTTGAATTTGAATGATTACAGTTTGTCGGTAAAGCAGCGACACCAGAAATAATTGATAATATCTCCCAAATGGGAAAGCATAATGAGGTGATTCCAATTTTACGTTGTTCTAGACTTCAAGATCTTTCCTTCGGTTTAAGAATCAGGTCAATCGGAGTTCGTATCAGGGAGAACGAAGTAAAACAATCTCAGGCTGAAAACAGAGGAAGATCCACGGCCGTGGATTTCTCTATGCACAAAAATCCACGCCCGTGGATCACTCTTACCGAAACTCCCAACTTTCTGATGAAAAATACACGGCCGTGGGTCAAAATCCATGACCGTGGATCACTCTCCAGCAGCAAATACGAAGGGAAAACAGGGCATAGGTATGGGATTTGGCTCCCAAGGCATATAACACCAAATCAATGCAAGAATCAACTCAAAACTAACATATATCATGCATATAACTCATATATATCAAGTTGGCATCAAGTAATCCATCCAAGCTTGCTCAAATCATCAAGAATTAACCAACCAAACCCTATAATTCCTCATGCCATCAACTTCCATATAACTCATTCTTTCATGCAAGAATCCAACTCTAATGATCATAATCATGCTCTTAACCTCAAATAAACAAGAAAGCACCACATAAACATCAAACCCTACTCATATAACATTCAAGAGTTCAAAACAATTCATCCATTTATACCTTGAATGAAAGAAGATGGAATGGAATGATAAAATGAGTATGATGCCTCCATTTATGCAATTTATCTTCCTTGAATTTAGCTTGATAAATGATGAAATCCTTCCCTTCCCTTCTCTTGGTGATTTGATCGATATTTAGTGGGTGTGTGTGTGTATCTTGTAGGAAAGGGATGAATGAAATGTGGGAGAGATATGATATGTATAAGATATAATATATGTCTTCCACTATAATACATGAGTCACCATATTTTGCTATTTAGTCCCTCATTTATGTGAATGGGTGCAAACAAGTATTGTCTCATGGAAAATGTTCAATTAACTCCAATTAGTTAACAATTAATTCACGTAAATTTTACGTTAAATGTAATACCCGGAACGCCGAGATGCCACACCCCCGCACTATAGCTCAGTCCACATACGAAATGGATGATCCGTACATGAACTAAGACTATAGCGAACCGGTGACAATAAAAAAAACGACCCCAAAGCGAGGCGGGACTAACCCCAAACCAATCAATCAACTCAGAGCAATAAAAGCGGAAACAATAATTCAATCATTACTTATAGGTACCAATATACATATCAATACAATATCATACCACTTATCAACCAAAGCAAAAGGCATAAGTACCAATAAGGTACAAGCCAAAGTAAAATAACAATGCTAGACCCAAAGCGATAAAACTTGACTCAACCCCGCCTAGCACACAACCTGCAAAAACTGAAAAGTTGAGGTGTCAGTCCAACACGGACTGAGCGAGGGGTTTATGAATAAATATTAGCGCAATTACCATGCCAGCCATAATCTCGGGTAAGGGTTTATAAAAAAAAAAACAATATAAGTTCAATAAGAAAAGACAACTCACCCGAGATTACAACTAATCAATTTAACAATACAATCAATTCAATTCAATTCAATCAGTGGCCCGATAAGTGAGGGCAAATCTCCAACCTTTCTCCGACAGTGTACAATAATTCAGTTGTAATTAATTAAGTGATCAAGCAATACAAATTAGTGCACAATTAGCAATTTCCATCCATCCTTCGTCGTCCGGGTGATGGGCGATTGTAAGGCCCCGCCATCCAATCTCATTGAGCATAGGGTTCATGAGTCCCTATGCCCGGAACTCCTTCCCCCACTAATCTCCTAGTGGGTTCAGGGGGCATCCCAAGGTTTGTGAGGATAGTGCAAGAGTTACCCATCAACCCTTGCATCCTCGATTAGCTCAATACACTACCCTCGGGCCCAAAGTGAACATGTTTTACTCACCAAAACAATCAATCAATCAATCCATTCGATCTGTGAAACCAGTTGCAAATCAATAGATTTTGGAAAACTATAGATATATAGATACATTTTGGCTTAAAACGTCACATAGGGTTATATGGGTTCTATATATCTAGAAATTAAACCTCACCTGACGAGCGATGGAACAAGACAAGGATAAAAGAAAGGCCTAACCGATCAGTGATCTCCGCCCTGGAGAAAAACTGGACAAGAAAGGGAATTGTGGAAACTCGTGAGACATGACTCAATATGAAACCAAGTATGACGCACGGCAATGCTCATGTAAATAAATAAAACCCAAGAAATCAATTAACACTAAGCATGTATAAACACCAATTAACACCTAAGAGGTGAAATTAGTATCAAGAAATCATGTATTCATATTATTCAATTATTTCAAGTTCAATTCAAATAAGGCATGAAGTCACACAATAACGTTTGAGAAATTAAGTACCAAGAAGTGTCAAGTAGGAGCATACTTATCAATTAATCAATTATATATATCATATAAATCACATATAGTGAAAGGAATGCAATAAGGAAGGTTTTGTTGAAGTTTGGTAAAAACGGACAATTTTAAGAAACGTACATGCTGAGGGAAAACTGGAATATCTTAAATTCTAGAAGTGTGAATTGAGTTTTGTTTGTTGGGAATGAAACTAGACACAAAGACCTTTCCGAGGATATATGGATCGTTTTCTAGTTCAAGCGAGGAGAAAATGGCATAGGCTTGAATTTGAATGATTACAGTTTGTCGGTAAAGCAGCGACACCAGAAATAATTGATAATATCTCCCAAATGGGAAAGCATAATGAGGTGATTCCAATTTTACGTTGTTCTAGACTTCAAGATCTTTCCTTCGGTTTAAGAATCAGGTCAATCGGAGTTCGTATCAGGGAGAACGAAGTAAAACAATCTCAGGCTGAAAACAGAGGAAGATCCACGGCCGTGGATTTCTCTATGCACAAAAATCCACGCCCGTGGATCACTCTTACCGAAACTCCCAACTTTCTGAAGAAAAATACACGGCCGTGGGTCAAAATCCATGACCGTGGATCACTCTCCAGCAGCAAATACGAAGGGAAAACAGGGCATAGGTATGGGATTTGGCTCCCAAGGCATATAACACCAAATCAATGCAAGAATCAACTCAAAACTAACATATATCATGCATATAACTCATATATATCAAGTTGGCATCAAGTAATCCGTCCAAGCTTGCTCAAATCATCAAGAATTAACCAACCAAACCCTATAATTCCTCATGCCATCAACTTCCATATAACTCATTCTTTCATGCAAGAATCCAACTCTAATGATCATAATCATGCTCTTAACCTCAAATAAACAAGAAAGCACCACATAAACATCAAACCCTACTCATATAACATTCAAGAGTTCAAAACAATTCATCCATTTATACCTTGAATGAAAGAAGATGGAATGGAATGATAAAATGAGTATGATGCCTCCATTTATGCAATTTATCTTCCTTGAATTTAGCTTGATAAATGATGAAATCCTTCCCTTCCCTTCTCTTGGTGATTTGATCGATATTTAGTGGGTGTGTGTGTGTATCTTGTAGGAAAGGGATGAATGAAATGTGGGAGAGATATGATATGTATAAGATATAATATATGTCTTCCACTATAATACATGAGTCACCATATTTTGCTATTTAGTCCCTCATTTATGTGAATGGGTGCAAACAAGTATTGTCTCATGGAAAATGTTCAATTAACTCCAATTAGTTAACAATTAATTCACGTAAATTTTACGTTAAATGTAATACCCGGAACGCCGAGATGCCACACCCCCGCACTATAGCTCAGTCCACATACGAAATGGATGATCCGTACATGAACTAAGACTATAGCGAACCGGTGACAATAAAAAAAACGACCCCAAAGCGAGGCGGGACTAACCCCAAACCAATCAATCAACTCAGAGCAATAAAAGCGGAAACAATAATTCAATCATTACTTATAGGTACCAATATACATATCAATACAATATCATACCACTTATCAACCAAAGCAAAAGGCATAAGTACCAATAAGGTACAAGCCAAAGTAAAATAACAATGCTAGACCCAAAGCGATAAAACTTGACTCAACCCCGCCTAGCACACAACCTGCAAAAACTGAAAAGTTGAGGTGTCAGTCCAACACGGACTGAGCGAGGGGTTTATGAATAAATATTAGCGCAATTACCATGCCAGCCATAATCTCGGGTAAGGGTTTATAAAAAAAAAAAACAATATAAGTTCAATAAGAAAAGACAACTCACCCGAGATTACAACTAATCAATTTAACAATACAATCAATTCAATTCAATTCAATCAGTGGCCCGATAAGTGAGGGCAAATCTCCAACCTTTCTCCGACAGTGTACAATAATTCAGTTGTAATTAATTAAGTGATCAAGCAATACAAATTAGTGCACAATTAGCAATTTCCATCCATCCTTCGTCGTCCGGGTGATGGGCGATTGTAAGGCCCCGCCATCCAATCTCATTGAGCATAGGGTTCATGAGTCCCTATGCCCGGAACTCCTTCCCCCACTAATCTCCTAGTGGGTTCAGGGGGCATCCCAAGGTTTGTGAGGATAGTGCAAGAGTTACCCATCAACCCTTGCATCCTCGATTAGCTCAATACACTACCCTCGGGCCCAAAGTGAACATGTTTTACTCACCAAAACAATCAATCAATCAATCCATTCGATCTGTGAAACCAGTTGCAAATCAATAGATTTTGGAAAACTATAGATATATAGATACATTTTGGCTTAAAACGTCACATAGGGTTATATGGGTTCTATATATCTAGAAATTAAACCTCACCTGACGAGCGATGGAACAAGACAAGGATAAAAGAAAGGCCTAACCGATCAGTGATCTCCGCCCTGGAGAAAAACTGGACAAGAAAGGGAATTGTGGAAACTCGTGAGACATGACTCAATATGAAACCAAGTATGACGTACAGAAATGCTCATGTAAATAAATAAAACCCAAGAAATCAATTAACACTAAGCATTTATAAACACCAATTAACACCTAAGAGGTGAAATTAATATCAAGAAATCATGTATTCATATTATTCAATTATTTCAAGTTCAATTCAAATAAGGCATGAAGTCACACAACAACGTTTGAGAAATTAAGTACCAAGAAGTGTCAAGTAGGAGCATACTTATCAATTAATCAATTATATATATCATATAAATCACATATAGTGAAAGGAATGCAATAAGGAAGGTTTTGTTGAAGTTTGGTAAAAACGGACAATTTTAAGAAAGGTACATGCTGAGGAAAAACTGGAATATCTTAAATTCTAGAAGTGTGAATTAAGTTTTGTTTGTTGGGAATGAAACTAGACACAAAGACCTTTCCGAGGATATATGGATCGTTTTCTAGTTCAAAGCAAGGAGAAAATGGCATAGGCTTGAATTTGAATGATTACAGTTTGTCGGTAAAGCAGCGACACCAGAAATAATTGATAATATCTCCCAAATGGGAAAACATAATGAGGTGATTTTAATTTTAAATTGTTCTAGACTTCAAGATCTTTCCTTCGGTTTAAGAATCAGTTCAATCGGAGTTCGTATGAGGGAGAACGAAGTAAAACAATCTCAGGCTAAAAACAGAGGAAGATCCACGGCAGTGGATTTCTATATGCACAAAAATCCACGCCCGTGGATCACTCTTACCGAAACTCCCAACTTTCTGAAGAAAAATACACGGCCGTGGGTCAAAATCCATGACCGTGGATCACTCTCCAGTAGCAAATACGAAGTGAAAACAGGACATAGGCATGGGATTTGGATCCCAAGGCATATAAACACCAAATCAATGCAAGAATCAACTCAAAACTAACATATATCATGCATATAACTCATATATATCAAGTTGGCATCAAGTAATCCATCCAAGCTTGCTCAAATCATCAAGAATTAACCAACCAAACCCTATAATTCCTCATGCCATCAACTTCCATATAACTCATTCTTTCATGCAAGAATCCAACTCTAATGATCATAATCATGCTCTTAACCTCAAATAAACAAGAAAGCACCACATAAACATCAAACCCTACTCATATAACATTCAAGAGTTCAAAACAATTCATCCATTTATAACTTGAATGAAAGAAGATGGAATGGAATGATAAAATGAGTATGATGCCTCCATTTATGCAATTTATCTTCCTTGAATTTAGCTTGATAAATGATGAAATCCTTCCCTTCCCTTCCCTTCTCTTGGTGATTTGATCGATATTTAGTGGGTGTGTGTGTGTATCCTGTAGGAAAGGGATGAATGAAACGTGGGAGAGATATGATATGTATAAGATATAATATATGTCTTCCACTATAATACATGAGTCACCATATTTTGCTATTTAGTCCCTCATTTATGTGAATGGGTGCAAACAAGTATTGTCTCATGGAAAATGTTCAATTAACTCCAATTAGTTAACAATTAATTCACGTAAATTTTACGTTAAATGTAGCACCCGGAACGCCGAGATGCCACACCCCCGCACTATAGCTCAGTCCACATACGAAATGGATGATCCGTACATGAACTAAGACTATAGCGAACCGGTGACAATAAAAAAAACGACCACAAAGCGAGGCGGGACTAACCCCAAACCAATCAATAAACTCAGAGCAATAAAAGCGGAAACAATAATTCAATCATTACTTATAGGTACCAATATACATATCAATACAATATCATACCACTTATCAACCAAAGCAAAAGGCATAAGTACCAATAAGGTACAAGCCAAAGTAAAATAACAATGCTAGACCCAAAGCGATAAAACTTGACTCAACCCCGCCTAGCACACAACCTGCAAAAACTGAAAAGTTGAGGTGTCAGTCCAACACGGACTGAGCGAGGGGTTTATGAATAAATATTAGCGCAATTACCATGCCAGCCATAATCTCGGGTAAGGGTTTATAAAAAAAAAAACAATATAAGTTCAATAAGAAAAGACAACTCACCCGAGATTACAACTAATCAATTTAACAATACAATCAATTCAATTCAATTCAATCAGTGGCCCGATAAGTGAGGGCAAATCTCCAACCTTTCTCCGACAGTGTACAATAATTCAGTTGTAATTAATTAAGTGATCAAGCAATACAAATTAGTGCACAATTAGCAATTTCCATCCATCCTTCGTCGTCCGGGTAATGGGCGATTGTAAGGCCCCGCCATCCAATCTCATTGAGCATAGGGTTCATGAGTCCCTATGCCCGGAACTCCTTCCCCCACTAATCTCCTAGTGGGTTCAGGGGGCATCCCAAGGTTTGTGAGGATAGTGCAAGAGTTACCCATCAACCCTTGCATCCTCGATTAGCTCAATACACTACCCTCGGGCCCAAAGTGAACATGTTTTACTCACCAAAACAATCAATCAATCAATCCATTCGATCTGTGAAACCAGTTGCAAATCAATAGATTTTGGAAAACTATAGATATATAGATACATTTTGGCTTAAAACGTCACATAGGGTTATATGGGTTCTATATATCTAGAAATTAAACCTCACCTGACGAGCGATGGAACAAGACAAGGATAAAAGAAAGGCCTAACCGATCAGTGATCTCCGCCCTGGAGAAAAACTGGACAAGAAAGGGAATTGTGGAAACTCGTGAGACATGACTCAATATGAAACCAAGTATGACGCACGGCAATGCTCATGTAAATAAATAAAACCCAAGAAATCAATTAACACCTAAGAGGTGAAATTAATATCAAGAAATCATGTATTCATATTATTCAATTATTTCAAGTTCAATTCAAATAAGGCATGAAGTCACACAATAACGTTTGAGAAGTTAAGTACCAAGAAGTGTCAAGTAGGAGCATACTTATCAATTAATCAATTATATATATCATATAAATCACATATAGTGAAAGGAATGCAATAAGGAAGGTTTTGTTGAAGTTTGGTAAAAACGGACAATTTTAAGAAACGTACATGCTGAGGGAAAATGGAATATCTTAAATTCTAGAAATGTGAATTGAGTTTTGTTTATTGGGAATGAAACTAGACACAAAGACCTTTCCGAGGATATATGGATCGTTTTCTAGTTCAAAGCGAGGAGAAAATGGCTTAGGCTTGAATTTGAATGATTACAGTTTGTCGGTAAAGTAGCGACACCAGAAATAATTGATAATATCTCCCAAATGAGAAAACATAATGAGGTGATTACAATTTTACGTTGTTCTAGACTTCAAGATCTTTCCTTCGGTTTAAGAATCAGGTCAATCGGAGTTCGTATGAGGGAGAACGAAGTAAAACAATCTCAGGTTGAAAACAGAGGAAGATCCACGGCCGTGGATTTCTCTATGCACAAAAATCCACGCCCGTGGATCACTCTTACCGAAACTCCCAAGTTTCTGAAGAAAAATCCACGGCCGTGGGTCAAAATCCACGCCCGTGGATCACTCTCCAACAGCAAATACCAAGGGAAAACAGGGCATAAGCATGGGATTTGGCTCCCAAGGCATATAAACACCAAAGCAATGCAAGAATCAACTCAAAACTAACATATATCATGCATATAACTCATATATATCAAGTTGGCATCAAGTAATCCATCCAAGCTTGCTCAAATCATCAAGAATTAACCAACCAAACCCTATAATTCCTCATGCCATCAACTTCCATATAACTCATTCTTTCATGCAAGAATCCAACTCTAATGATCATAATCATGCTCTTAACCTCAAATAAACAAGAAAGCACCACATAAACATCAAACCCTACTCATATAACATTCAAGAGTTCAAAACAATTCATCCATTTATACCTTGAATGAAAGAAGATGGAATGGAATGATAAAATGAGTATGATGCCTCCACTTATGCAATTTATCTTCCTTGAATTTAGCTTGATAAATGATGAAATCTTTCCCTTCCCTTCTCTTAGTGATTTGATCGATATTTAGTGGGTGTGTGTGTGTATCTTGTAGGAAAGGGATGAATGAAATGTGGGAGAGATATGATATGTATAAGATATAATATATGTCTTCCACTATAATGCATGAGTCACCATATTTTGCTATTTAGTCCCTCATTTATGTGAATGGATGCAAACAAGTATTGTCTCATGGAAAATTTTCAATTAACTCCAATTAGTTAACAATTAATTCACGTAAATTTTACGTTAATGGTAATTCATATAAATGCATGAAGATATATTACTTATAAGATCATGAATTGTAGATAAATTATCACATAATGTATAAATTGAAAACGGGGAGTTAGAACTCTCTCCCCCTTAAGAGGACCTGGTCCCCATGTCCATTCTCGAGTTCTAAATCTTTAAAGCAAGCGGTGAGGGAGCCCCGTCTCTTAAACAAGCAACGAGAGCACCACGACTCTCAAACAAACAATGAGAGCACCCCGTCTCTCAAACAAACAATGAGAGAACCCCGTCTCTCAAGTTTGTAATGAGAGAACCCCGTCTCTCAAACAAGCAATGAGAGAACCCCATCTCTCAAACAAAAAAAAAAAACACACAACTTAAGCTCAAATGAATAAACACACATACATAAATCGTCACATAAGGAGCAAGTATAAGAGATCAAGTATACTAATTAGTCATACAAACAATTAACACTTACAAAGAACCATAGATGGTAATAATAAAATGCATAGTGCACGTGATATGCATGTTTAGGTGTACCGTTCACCGATGCAATGAAGTTTGAAATTGATAACCTTCCAGTATCGTTGCATAGTCTGATCCCTAACTGACTCGATTCATCAACATGCCCATTGTATGTATTAAATATCCTCTCAATCTTCATCCCAAGATCAACTCTTTATATTTTCCCGACACGATAATCCGGAGTCTCAACTCTTGAATGTGCAAGTTAGTAATCCAACTCACTCCTTCTTCCTACAAATTAAAGCTAATCTCCTCTGATGCAAGAGCTAATTATGTGATAGCTCGAAGTTCGGTTTCTACATTTATAATAGAGTAGCACCTTTGTGCTCCTTTCACGGAGATCTTGAATGACAATCGCATCGCCTTCCTTGTAGAATGCTCATTTATGATTAAATTATGTTCACTCTACTTGTAGAAACCATTATCTCTCCCATTTCTCATCAAATTTCTTTTCGTTTCAGCTCGGATTAGGACATGCCTCCTTATGGCTTTCGAAATCTCCATTTGAGAACTTTAGGGGCATGAGCTTTGAGATATTGAAGATTTCGTCCACATGGTTCTGATAGAGGGAAAGAAAAACCACTTTTCTTGGAGTTTTCTGGCTGGCTCTCCCCCTTTAAGAAAATGAAACATATATATATATATATATATTCTATCTCGCTTCTTGAACTTGTTCTACCATTCATCAAATCAAAGAATCTCTTCTTACTATTTCTGTTGAAGTACCTATCACTTCCGATCTTGTTCCCGAAAATTCCTCCATCCCGGCTGGAAATCGATACGAGCACTAAGTCTACCATCCTTTCTCAAATGCTCACCTCCGGTTCTTGAAGCACTTAGCCTTTCTGAAATTGTTCTCTCATAACTTTCGTTCGAATCTATAAATTCATCCAGTATTAAAATCTTCTAATTCCTTCCTTTTTCCATTTCCAAGAAATCCCTTTATTGCGACTCTTGAAATTGTGTTGCTCCTAGTAGAATAGTCCACTTATTTGTAACTCTTGCATTTTTATTTTATTTTTCTCCTATTTCCTCCTCATTTTGCAACCCAATTCTTTCTGTATCATACTTCGGTTGTGTCTCGGTTGAAATAATGCTTGACAGATGAGGTGGAGAGATTTTCTATCAAGAAAACACTTAAAATACATGTTGGGTTAAGATGTCGATGTAAGTATCACACTTGTAATTAATTAAAGATGCAACACGTTGTAACAATTATATCCATTAAAGACATGCACCTAAATAAAGGAATTTAAATAATGTAAACAACGTATGATGCACGTGCCATGAATGCTTTGAACCTATCACCATAGCTGCATCCTTTAACTTAGCACTTGTTCTTTGTTTTGTTGAATTACGAGCTTGCCTCGAATTTGTTGGTTATTCCTTGTTACCCACGGTCTTCCAATTCTTCAAAATCCATAACGTCAACTTGCACATTTCATTACTCGAGAATTGAAGTTTCTTGAACTCGATTCCATCCCCAAGCATTCCTTCCAATTTATTGATTCTAAGTGTGGCTCGAGCCTTCACCTTAAACCTCCTCTTGACCAAAGTTTCCTTGTATCAACTCGCATAACTTTGTAGTCAACATTATGATTCTTGAACTCAAATGCTTCTACTTCCATGAAATTGGTACCTTGCCTTCTTTCGAGGAATTACTCTCTAATTGCTACCGAAGTTCTTCCTTAGCCATCACTTCTAATGAAGTCCTCTAAATCTACTCTTTGCGAATTGAATCGATTATGTGCTTTGTTTCTTTCTTGCCTACACCTTGAGCATATGATTCCCTCCAAAAGTTAATTGTCTTTCTTTACCGTTTTCATTTGTTGATCCATATCTACCAATTCAACTTCTTCCTTACTCGAAATCTATAGTGGCTTTAATTCCCCTTTTTCTTAGTCTCTTCCTTCTTCTTCATCGATCTAACCCTCTCCAAGATTTACTTCGTTCCATTTCTCGGTTTACACAACCCCGTTGAGTTTGGTTGACTAACTTTCGATGTGGCATGAGTGTATATGTTGATCTTATGATGACTTAGCATCATCTACCCTAACTCCACCTCTTTGAATTTCTTCAACTTCCCTAAAGCTTGTAAGTCATCCCATAACTTGATTTTCGGTTCCAATAGTGAAAAATCCTCAACTTGCTTTCAAATCCGAACCCTAAGTCCCTAGTACCCTCGAGGCCTCCCTGTTAATTGAGACCTCGAATCTTAAAACACTTTAGAAATTTTCTTCACTTTGCTTCTAAAATTAATTCGTCTGATCCGGACCTTATCACTCGAACCATAATCCGTTAGAGAGAGAACCATAGCTCTTGAATTCTCGTGTGAAGTTTCCCCGGTGCATTCCTTACAACTCCAAATCTAGAGAAAGGGCTTGCGATAACATGGGATTATAGTAGAAATTGACCGTGGTTTGATATGTCTTTATAACCTATATATCAAAATTAATTCAAAGCTAAATGCATGCGGTTAATACATGCTCATGTCACATAATCGACACCAAAGATATGGATTTGATGCAAAATGTAACAAATAATTCAACAGAGTGGAAATTAAAACAATTTGATTACACAAAGTTCAAGCAAATTTTAATAGTAAGAAGTCAACGAGTAAAGCCAATAATCAATACAATGCGCAAGTTATCAAGTAATTTTAAAGATTCAAGTAATCAAATAATTTCAAATAAAATGCAAGACCCTCAAGTTGTCAATTATTTCCTATGTCGCATGACTTAGACTCACAAGACACGACACTAGAACCTCGGTTTTGCAATCGGGCTCTGATACCACCTAAGATGTAGCACCTGGAACGCCGAGATGCCACACCCCCGCACTATAGCTCAGTCCACATACGAAATGGATGATCCGTACATGAACTAAGACTATAGCGAACGGGTGACAATAAAAAAAACGACCACAAAGCTAGGCGGGACTAACCCCAAACCAATCAATCAACTCAGAGCAATAAAAGCGGAAACAATAATTCAATCATTACTTATAGGTACCAATATACATATCAATATAATATCATACCACTTATCAACCAAAGCAAAAGGCATAAGTACCAATAAGGTACAAGCCAAAGTAAAATGACAATGCTAGACCCAAACCGATAAAACTTGACTCAACCCCGCCTACCACACAACCTGCAAAAACTGAAAAGTTGAGGTGTCAGTCCAACACGGACTGAGCGAGGGGTTTATAAATAAATATTAGCACAATTACCATGCAAGCCATAATCCCGGGTAAGGGTTTATAAAAGAGAAAATAATATAAGTTCAATAATAAAAGACAACTCGCATGAGATTACAACTAATTAAATTAACAATACAATCAATTCAATTCAATTCAATCAGTGGCCTGACGAGTGAGGGCAAATCTCCAACCTTTCTCCGACAGTGTACAACAATTCAGTTGTAATTAATTAAGTAATCAAGCAATACAAATTAGTGCACAATTAGCAATTTTCGTCCATCCTTCTTCCTCTGGGTGATGGGGGATTGCAAGGCCCCGCCATCCAATCTCATTGAGCATAGGGTTCATGAGTCCCTATGCCCGGAACTCCTTCCCCCACTAATCTCCTAGTGGGTTCAGGGGGCATCCCAAGGCTTGTGAGGATAGTGCAAGAGTTACCCGTCAACCCTTGCATCCTCGGTTAGCTTAATACACTACCCTCGGGCCCAAAATGAACATGTTTTACTTGCCAAAACAATCAATCAAACAATCCGTTCGATCTGTGAAACCAGTTGCAAATCAATAGATTTTGGAAAACTATAGATATATAGATACATTTTGGCTTAAAACGTCACATAGGGTTATATGGGTTCTATATATCTAGAAATTAAACCTCACCTGACGAGCGACGGAACAAGACAAGGATAAAAGAAAGGCCTAACCGATCAGTGATCTCCGCCCTAGAGAAAAACTGGACAAGAAAGGGAATTGTGGAAACTCGTGAGACATGACTCAATATGGAACCAAGTATGACGCACGGCAATGCTCATGTAAATAAATAAAACCCAAGCAATCAATTAACACTAAGCATGTATAAACACCAATTAACACCTAAGAGGTGAAATTAATATCAAGAAATCATGTATTCACATTATTCAATTATTTCAAGTTCAATTCAAATAAGACATGAAGTCACACAATAACGTTTGAGCAATTAAGTACCAAGAAGTGTCAAGTAGGAGCATACTTATCAATTAATAAAGTATATATATCATATAAATCACATATGGGAGCCAAGGGAGTGAAAGGAATGCAATAAGGAAGGTTTTGTTGAAGTTTGGCAAAAACGGACAATTTTAAGAAATGTACATGCTTAGGGAAAACTGGAATATCTTAAATTCTAGAAGTGGGTAATTGAGTTTTGTTTGTTGGGAATGAAACTAGACACAAAGAGCTTTCCGAGGATATATGGCACGTTTTCTAGTTCAAAGCGAGGAGAAAATGGCATAGGCTTGAATTTGGATGATTGTAGTTTGTCGGTAAAGCAGTGACACCAGAAATAATTGATAATATCTCCCAAATGGAAAAACATAATGAGGTGATTCCAAATTTATGTTGTTCTAGACTTCAAGATCTTTCCGTCGGTTCCAGAATCAGGTCAATCGGAGTTCGTATGAGGGAGAACAAAGCAAAATAAACTCAGGCTGAAAACAGAGGAAGATCCACGGCCGTGGATTTCTCCATGCACAAAAATCCACGCCCGTGGATCACTCTTACCGAAACTCCCAAGTTTCTGGACAAAAATCCATGCCCGTGGGTCAAAATCCACGGCCTTGGATCACTCCCCAACAACAAATACGAAGGGAAAACAGGGCATTGGCACGGAATTTGGCTCCCAAGGCATATAAACACCAAATCAATGCAAGAATCAACTCAAAACTAACATATATCATGCATATAACTCATATATATCAAGTTGGGATCAAGTAATCCATCCAAGCTTGCTCAAATCATCAAGAATTAACCGACCAAACCCTATAATTCCTCATGCCATCAACTTCCATATAACTGATTCTTTCATGCAAGAATCCAACTCTAATGATCATAATCATGCTCTTAACCTCAAATAAACAAGAAAGCATCACATAAACATCAAACCCTACTCATATAACAATCAAGAGTTCAAAACAATTCATCCATTTATACTTTGAATGAAAGAAGATGGAATGGAATGATAAGATGAGTATGATGCCTCCACTTATGCAATTTATCTTCCTTGAATTTAGCTTGATAAATGATGAAATCCTTCCCTTCCCTTCTCTTGGTGATTTGATCGATATTTAGTGGGTGTGTGTGTGTATCTTGTATGAAAGGGATGAATCAAATGAGGGAGAGATATGATATGTATAAGATATAATATATGTCTTCCACTGTAATGCATGAGTCACCATATTTTGCTATTTAGTCCCTTATTTATGTGAATAGATGCAAACAAGTATTGTCTCATGGAAAATGTTCAATTAACTCCAATTAGTTAACAATTAATTCACGTAAACTTTACGTTAAATGTAGCCCCCGGAACGCCGAGATGCCACACCCCCGCACTATAGCTCTGTCCACATACGAAACGGATGATCCGTACATGAACTAAGACTATAGCGAACGGGTGACAATAAAAAAAACGACCACAAAGCTAGGTGGGACTAACCCCTAACCAATCAATCAACTCAGAGCAATAAAAGGGGAAACAATAATTCAATCATTACTTATAGGTACCAATATACATATCAATACAATATCATACCACTTATCAACCAAAGCAAAAGGCATAAGTACCAATAAGGTACAAGCCAAAGTAAAATGACAATGCTAGGCCCAAAGCGATAAAACTTGACTCAACCCCATCTAGCACACAACCTGCAAAAACTGAAAAGTTGAGGTGTCAGTCCAACACGGACTGAGCGAGGGGTTTATGAATAAATATTAGCGCAATTACCATGCCAGCCATAATCTCGGGTAAGGGTTTATAAAAAAAAAAAAACAATATAAGTTCAATAAGAAAAGACAACTCACCCGAGATTACAACTAATCAATTTAACAATACAATCAATTCAATTCAATTCAATCAGTGGCCCGATAAGTGAGGGCAAATCTCCAACCTTTCTCCGACAGTGTACAATAATTCAGTTGTAATTAATTAAGTGATCAAGCAATATAAATTAGTGCACAAATAGCAATTTCCATCCATCCTTCGTCCTCCGGGTGATGGGGGCTTGCAAAGCCCCGCCATCCAATCTCATTGAGCATAGGGTTCATGAGTCCCTATGCCCGGAACTCCTTCCCCCACTAATCTCCTAGTGGGTTCAGGGGGCATCCCAAGGTTTGTGAGGATAGTGCAAGAGTTACCCGTCAGCCCTTGCATCCTCGATTGGCTCAATACACTACCCTCGAGCCCAAAGTGAACATGTTTTACTCGCCAAAACAACCAATCAATCAATCTGTTCGATCTGTGAAACTAGTTGCAAATCATTAGATTTTGGAAAACTATAGATATATAGATACATTTTGGCTTAAAACGTCACATAGGGTTATATGGGTTCTATATATCTAGAAATTAAACCTCACCTGATGAGCGACGGAACAAGACAAGGATAAAAGAAAGGCCCAACCGATTAGTGATCTCCACCCTGGAGAAAAACTGGACAAGAAAGGGACTCGTGAGACATGACTCAATATGAAACCAAATATGACGCACGGAATTGCTCATGTAAATAAATAAAACCCAAGCAATCAATTAACACTAAACATGTATAAACTCCAATTAACACCTAAGAGGTGAAATTAATATCAAGAAATCATGTATTCATATTATTCAATTATTTCAAGTTCAATTCAAATAAAGCATGAAGTCACACAATAACGTTTGAGCAATTAAGTACCAAGAAGTGTCAATTAGGAACATACTTATCAATTAATAAAGTATATATATCATATAAATGACATATGGGAGCCAAGGGAGTGAAAGGAATGCAAAGAGGAAGGTTTTGTTGAAGTTTGGTAAAAATGGACAATTTTAAGAAACGTACATGCTGAGGGAAAACTGGAATATCTTAAATTCTAGAAGTGGTAATTGAGTTTTGTTTGTTGGGAATGAAATTAGACACAAAGACCTTTCCGAGGATATATGGCTCGTTTTCTAGTTCAAAGCGAGGATATCTATGCCATTTTCTCCTCGCTTTGAACTAGAAAACGATCCATATATCCTCGGAAAGGTCTTTGTGTCTAGTTTCATTCCCAACAAACAAAACTCATTCCCACTTCTAGAATTTAATATATTCCAGTTTTCCCTCAGCATGTACGTTTCTCAAAATTGTCCGTTTTTACCAAACTTCAACAAAACCTTCCTTATCGCATTCCTTTCATTCCCTTGGCTCCCATGTGTGATTTATATGATATATATACTTGATTAATTGATAAGTATGCTCCTACTTGACATTTCTTGGTACTTAATTGCTCAAATGTTATTGTGTGAGCCTTATTTGAATTGAATTTGAAATAATTGAATAATATGAATACATGATTTCTTGATATTAATTTCACCTCTTAGGCGTTAATTGGTGTTTATACATGCTTAGTGTTAATTGATTGCTGGGGTTTTATTTATTTACATGAGCATTGTCGTGCGTCATACTTGGTTTCATATTGAGTCATGTCTCACGAGTTTCCACTATTCCCTTTCTTGTCCAATTTTTCTCCAGGACGGAGATCATTGATCGGTTGGGCCTTTCTTTTATCCTTATCTTGTTCCGTCGCTCGTCAGGTGAGGTTTAATTTCTAGATATATAGAACCCATATAACCCTACGTGATGTTTTAAGACAAAATGTATCTGTATATCTATAGTTTTCCAAAATCTATTGATTTGCAACTGGTTTCACAGATCGAACGGATAGATTGATTGATTGTTTTGGCGAGTAAAACATGTTCACTTTGGGCCCGAGGGTAGTGTATTGAGCCAACCGAGGATGCAAGGGCTGACGGGTAACTCTTGCACTATCCTCACAAACCTTGGGATGCCCCCTGAACCCACTAGGAGATTAGTGGGGGAAGGAGTTCTGGGCATAGGGGCTCATGAACCCTATGCTCAATGAGATTGGTTGGCGGGGCCTTGCAATCCCCCATCACCCGGAGGAAGAAGGATGGACGGAAATTGCTAATTGTGTACTAATTTGTATTGATTGATCACTTAAGTAATTACAACTGAATTATTGTACACTGTCGGAGAAAGGTTGGAGATTTGCCCTCACTCGCCGGGCCACTGATTGAATTGAATTGAATTGATTGTATTGTTAAATTGATTAGTTGTAATCTCGGGCGAGTTGTCTTTTATTATTGAACTTATATTGTTTTCTCTTTTATAAACCCTTACCCGAGATTATGGCTTGCATGGTAATTGCGTTAATATTTATTTATAAACCCCTCGCTCAGTCCGTGTTGGACTGACACCTCAACTTTTCAGTTTTTGCAGTTTGTGTGCTAGGCGGGGTTGAGTCAAGTTTTATCGCTTTGGGTCTAGCATTGTCATTTTACTTTGGCTTGTACCTTATTGGTACTTATGCCTTTTGCTTTGGTTGATAAGTGGTATGATATTGTATTGATATGTATATTGGTACCTATAAGTAATGATTGAATTATTGTTTCCACTTTTATTGCTCTGAGTTGATTAATTTGTTTGGGGTTAGTCCCGCCTAGCTTTGTGGTCGTTTTTTTTATCGTTACCCGTTCGCTATAGTCTTAGTTCATGTACGGATCATCTATTTCGTATGTGGACTGAGCTATAATGCGGGGGTGTGGCATCTCGGCGTTCCGGGTGCTACATCTTAGGTGTTCATGGAAAATGTTCAATTAACTCCAATTAGTTAACAATTAATTCACGTAAATTTTTCGCTAATGGTAATTCATATAAATGCATGAAGATATATTACATGTAAGATCATGAATTGTAGATAAATGATCACATAATGCATAAATTGAAAACGGGGCATTACACGTAAATTGTGTAGATGAAAAACAAATGTGGTCTGTTGCGCCAGTGTCTAAAATCCAAGAGGAAGAGACACTGGAGCAAGCAAGAACACAGCTTCCTGAAGGAAAAGAAGACTCATTGTTGGAAGA
Organism: Lantana camara; assembly: GCA_037501455.1. Taxonomy (NCBI): domain Eukaryota; kingdom Viridiplantae; phylum Streptophyta; class Magnoliopsida; order Lamiales; family Verbenaceae; genus Lantana; species Lantana camara. Next base: position 21,172,919 of record CM074862.1, read on the forward strand.
TTCTATGGTGAACTGATTGGCATGGTGTGGCTGAGAGGGATCAGGTTGGGATGGAATCAGCTGCAGCAACCGTTGAAACTGCTCCTGAGTAAGAGAAACCTGAGAACCTTCCGAAGCAGATGCAACTGGAGACGAGTCAATGACCTGATTATCAACAACATCAGGAACTTGAGTGTCTTGACTGTACAAAGCAGCGGCAACAGGATTCTTGAAGCGAAAGTTAGGGGGAAATCCAAATTTCTTGTAGCAATTATTTTCTGTGTGATTTGGACCACCACAATGCCTGCATGATTTTCCAGTAGTTGAAGGCTCTTTAGAGAAAGTTTTGAAACGTTGACCTCTGCCATAAGATTGAAAATTTTGACTAGCAGTAGACTTGGAAGAACTTGCGCCTGGAGTAATGAACTTGCGGCCTGTAGACTGAAAACCTTGCTAACCTTGAACGGCAAAAGACTTATGCACCGCACCAACATAGAGTTGGTGTTCTTGTTGAACGACCAGACCAAAGACCTTCGTAAGTGGAGGTAGCGGATCCAGAATCATGATCTGAGATCTAACACCAGCAAATCGATCATTCAAACCGTTGAGAAAGAGAATCACATAATCGCTCTGCTAGTTGCGTTTGAACGTACAATAGCTCCACAAGAACAAGGCGAATTACAGGTACAAACGGGCAATGGCCTAAAATTGAAGTACTCATCCCATAAAACCTTGACGAACAGAGTACAAATCCTCTTGAATCTCAGCAATCCGAAACGCGTCACCGTGAGAAGACCGATCACGAAGATCTGACCAAACATCCGATGCCGTATCCATCTAGAGAATTGATTGAGCAATTGTACGGGAAACGACGCGAGAGATCCACACCAACACCATGGTGTTACAGCGTTCCCGCACCTGAAGCAGCGGATCGAGCGGTTGAGGCATCGGAATAGCGCCAGAGATAAATCCAAACTTGTTTTTGGATAGAAGCGCCATTTTCATACCTCTGGCCCAGGTATGATAATTCGAACCATCAAGAGGCGTAGAAACCAAATTGAGACCTGGATTCTCATTCGCGTGGAGAAAAAACGGACTGGATGCGGTCAATTTGGACTCCGCCGCAGCTATGGCATCTTGAGTGGCCATGAAAGGGGCAAGAACGAACAAGACAAAAGCAGAAAAAACAGCGAAGAAGAAAAGAAATCGAAGATGCAGCAATAATCGGAAGAGAGCTAAGTTGAATCTCCTGATACCATGATGAATAATGTGTTCGGCCTTACTCACCCCAAAAGCTAGCTGTTGAGGGGAGGGTTGCCAAACCATTATATATTGAGCTCCACATCTTTGATTATTCGATGTGGGATACTTGACATTGATGAATAATGTGTTCGGCCTTACTCACCCCAAAAGCTAGTTGTTGAGGGGAGGGTTGCCAAACCATTATATATTGAGCTCCACATCTTTGACTATTCGATGTGGGATACTTTACACACCCCCGTCACGCCCAGGGCCGCGGAATGCGGGACAAACTGGAGCGTGAATATTGCAGGAATCGGAACATCTGCAAGCCGGGAATCGGAACATCCGACGGGGCGAAGAGACAGGCCTAGAATCGGACCTGCTCTGATACCATGATAAGAGATGAAATCGAGAGAAATTTCTTCATTGAAAGACATCAAAGAAAAAGTGAGTGTTTACACAGACTCAGTTCCTATATATATTACAATCAGGGACTTTGTATACATGTAACAAAAATGGGAGGTTTTAACTAACCTCAACCCTTATCTTATTGGTTGGTATTAAGTTGTGTTTAACTAACATAATTTACAGCTTAATTAGCTTAATTATTCGGTGATATTCACAGTTCGATGCCAACACTATCCCTTTCCTTTGAATATGAGCATCCAAAAGAAGCCACCTCTTAATCAGCCTCACTAGGAAAACTTGAATCGACGGGGTTAAGTTTGCCGACCACATCGATTTCCAAAAGCTGGAGCTTTCATTGCTCAACCTCACCATGTGTCAGGCCGAACGAAACAAAAATAGACCTCCCAACCAGATTTTAAAGTTTGTGGAAATCCCAATTTCCTTTTTGTCACATATCTTTGTTCAGGCAAGATACTGTTCAACCTAAACACGGACTGCACATAACCTTCGCCATAGAGGCGAGTGATGGGGATTGACCGCTGCCACCAAGGGGTGTCCCGGCGTGCAATATTTTGCATGCATAAACGTATTCCAAATATTATTACCTATCTACCCAGCCCTCCCTTTGTTGTTGGGAAAGAAAGCTTGTTCCAAATTGCCCAATGAATCCTCTTGAACTTGAACATGGTTCGCCGTCGCGGTAGCGGGGAATGGGACGGAGGCCACCATTCCAGTTCCGTTGCAATGACGCGGAACGATCGCGGTAAAAACGCGGCCACTTTGCAAAAAGAGGTATAAAATCCCTAAAAATTGCTTTAAAAGTCATTTTAATTTGTAATTTTATATTAGAATCAATTAGTATTATATTTAGATTTGTTATATTTACTCAAATAAGAGATTCACATATTCTTACAATAAATACCGAACGATACAATAAACATAGTTGTGTCAATGTTTACTACAAAAGAAAAAATGGTTCAACATACTACACCAGAAATAGATATATAATAATACATTATTTATTAATAATGAGTGGGAAAAATTGCAAAATGGGTATACCAACTCCAAAATTTTAGTATTTTTGGTACTGTAAATTTTCCGGGGAAAAACAAAAACCCGCAACTCTAAAAAATAAGTAAAAAAGTGCCAATTTTGCCCAAATAAACCAAAACCCGGCCGAGATCCGACCCGGGTGCTGACGTGTCTCGCCGGAGTCACAGCTGGCATATGAAGCCTTCCACATAAAAAAAAAAAAACAGTCCAACTCACATACCACATACACAATGAACAAATTATTGATGCCAAATAAGCAAAATTTTTGGTGCAGGTCTTCCCAACATTCTCAGAACGATTGGTTCTTCATAAAAACACTTAGTATAATGATTGTCAAATTCTGGACAACATAATCTCAAAACTAAAACAAGAACAGGCAACTAGACATCCACCACCGTCACAACCCCAAATCGCCACCACACCACCAACAATCTGCCTCCACCACAACACAACCCCAAATTGCCGCAACAATCTGGCCGCCACCACCACCACAACCCCAAATCACCACCGCACCACCAACAATCAACGAATGATAAGCAGTCTCGCCCGTCGCGGTTCTTCAGAATCTCATTCTCACCGCACTTCGCGAACGCTTCAACAAACCTCGCAACGGCGTGACGAACCTCAAATTCTCCTTCGACGCGGCCATAAATGCTACAACCTTCGCCAAATCGGGGGTGAGATTGGGCGTGGTGTGGGTGTCCAACAACTAAAATCGCCACTACCACCACCAACAATCTTGCCACCACTAACACCCCACCCCAAATCACCGCCAATAATCTCGGGATTCAGCACCGCCAATCTCGCCACTCACCACCACCAACAATTTCGTGAGCAGATCTGATGGTTGCGCATTCCGATCTGATGAAGCAAAGGCTGGAATCTCACTTTCGGAAAGGAGTTCACCGGTAGAGATTTTTGCAGGGGGTTTTCTTTTTCTGGCCATGGGTTTTGCTGGGGGGGTGACGACGGTGATGGCTATGTTTGCGAATCTGATAGTGGTGACGGAGCTAGTGGCGGCGACAGAGAGGGGGAGGGGCGAGAGGGTGGATAGTGGCGACGGAGCTAGCCGCGGCGGCGGCGGCGGCGATACTTTGTCTTCGATGGAGAATATCGTTCTGTCCTTGGCTATGGCTATAAAAATGTGCAGCCAGAAATGGGCTTTTTTTAAAAAAAAAAATTGTTTTATATTTTTATTTTCCTAAAGATATCTATATCTCTATATATATATATGAATATCTGTATATATACACGTAGTATATATATGTTGGGGTGGGGTAGTTTTATTTTTATCTTTTATTTTTATTTTTTTTTCCTGAATATATATAAATTGAAGCATTTTAATAATTTATAAATTATTATTGTTTCCTTACTTATTATGTAATGTTAATTAAAATATCGATACATCCAACAATAATAAAGTGTAAGAATAATGTTTTAAATGTAAAAATATTAATAATCAAAATTAAAAATTACATAAAATTTCTTAATCTTTTTAATTGTATTTATGTTGAAATAGTTCCAGTTTAATACTCATTTCAATTAAATTTTTTGATCACAAATATTTGATGAATTTTAAATTTACATGTGAAAAAAAAAATTTCATACCAAAAATTTTGCTTATTTGGCATCAATAATTTGTTTATTGTGTATGTGGCATGTGAGTTGGACTGGTTTTTTTTTTTATGTGGAAGGCTTCATAGGCCAGCTGTGACTCCTATGAGACACGTCAGCATCTGGGTCGGATTTCGGCCGGGTTTTGGCTTATTTGGGCAAAATTGGCACTTTTTTGCTTATTTTTTAGAGTTGCGGGTTTTTTTTTTCCGCCGAAAAATTTACAGTACCAAAAATGCTAAAATCTTGGAGTTGATATACAGATTTTGCAATTTTCCCATAATGAGCGGAATGACGAATTCTATGGTGGAATTAGTAAAAGATATGTATTCAAATTAAAATTAAATGGTGGAATTTGGTATGGACATCGGCTAACATCAAATAATATGGTGGACTTAATAAGAAAAAAATCAAATAAAATTATATGGTGGAATTAGTAAAAGATCTTGTGGGTTTTGTTCAAATTAACATCGGCTAATTTTATTTGGAAAATTCCAAGAGAAATACAAAATAAACAACCAAAATGATATATGAGAACTAGACCATATTGAATATCAGCTGAAATGAACCACCTTAATATGCAAAAATCACGTTTTCACCCATCCCACCAGCTCCACACCCCAAAAAAACAAAATCTTAGTTCAAAATATGAAAGAGCAACATAGGAAATTGTTCACCCATCTATGAAATACTGAAACTTTCTTCAAACATTTATGTACACCAGCAATCAACCATCTCATTCACATGCCCCCACAAAATGAGCAAGAAAAAGATCAAATCTTTTGAGTAAAAACCAAATCTTTTCGCCTGGATTGCAGAAAATATGAATTCCGCTTTCTCTGCAGATGGGAGAGGTCTTATTCGTCTCACAAAGCTAGAGCAGATTTGGGTAAATGGGTGGATGAAGAGTGAAGAAAGAGGAAAGCAAGTTGTGAGAACAATGATTCAATTGGAATCTTATGTCATATCATAAATTAAAAAAGGAGTACACAGTTTCTTCTCTTTTTTTTCCGTTCCGTTCCGTGCTGTGGCGTTAATGCCTTTCCAAAGCACACAAAACGGCGTTCCAGGTCAGTACACATTCCATACCGGAACAGCGGAAAGGAGGCTTCCGTTCCCGTTCCAGCGAACCATGGACCTAAATCAGAACCCCAGAAAAATTTATTGCAAATGCCTTCCAATTTCTCTCTGACTGAACCAGGTAGTTCCAGAGGTGCATATGCATAGAGTGATTGTTTCAATATTCGTAATTAAAAGCAGACTTTGATTAAATATTCGTAATTAAAAGTAGAATTTGTAGAGTGATGGTTTCAATATTCGTAATTAAAAGCAGGCCTTATAGAGTGATGGGTTAAATAATCGTAATTAAAAGCAGACTTTGCAGAGTGATGGGTTAAATATTTGTAATGAAAAGCAAAATTTGTAGAGTGATGGGTTAAATATTCGTAGTTAAAAGCAGACTTTGCAGAGTGATGGGTTAAATATTCGTAATTAAAACCAGATTTTGTAGAGTGATGTGTTAAATATTCATAATTAAAAGCAGATTTTGTAGAGTGATGCGTTAAATATTAAGAATTAAAAACAGACTTTGTAAAGTGATGAGTTAAATATTAAAAATTAAAAGTAGACTTCATAGAGTGATGCGTTAAATATTAGGAATTAAAAACAGACTTTGTAAAGTGATGAGTTAAATATTAGGAATTAAAAGCAGTCTTTGTAGAGTGATGCATTAAATATTAGAAATTAAAAGCAGACTTTGTAGAGTGAAACGTTAAAAACTAATAATTAAAAGCAGACTTTGTCTAGTAAATCATTAAAAACTAATAATAAAAAGCAGACTTTGTCTAGTGAAACGTTAAAAACTAAGGCAGACTTTGTCTAGTGAAACGTTAAAAATTAGTAATAAAAAACAGACTTTGTTAAGTGAAACATTAAAAGCTAGTAATAAAAAGCTGACTTTGTCTAGTGAAACGTTAAAAATTAGTAATAAAAAACAGACTTTGTTAAGTAAAACGTTAAAAACTAGTAATAAAAAGCAAACTTTGTCTAGTAAAACGTTAAAAATTAGTAATAAAAAACGAACTTTGTTAAGTGAAACGTTAAAAAGTAGTAATAAAAAGCAGACTTTGTTAAGTGAAACGTAAAAAACTAGTAATAAAATGCCGACTTTGTTAAATGAAGCGTTAAATACTAGTAATAATAAGCAGACTTTGTCTAGTGAAACGTTAAATACTAGTTACCATTACATGTTGTTAATCTCCATATTTAGTGTTTACAAAAGTTACCATTACATATTGTGAATCTTACTTCCGTATAAATAATGACACTCAATATTGAGTTACATGTTGTGGACATTTACCTTTTTATGTAATGTTATTGAATCTTGAGTGTCATTATTGTAATGTTGTCCACAAAATGTAACTCAATACTGAGTGTCATTGTTTATAAGGAACTAAGATTTACAATATGTAATGGTAACTTTTGCAAACACTAAATATGGAATTAAGATTCACAACATGTAATGGTAACTAGTATTTAACGGTTCACTAAACAAAGTCTACTAATTATCACTAGTTTTTAATGTTTTACTAACCAAAGTCTGCTTTTTATTACTAGTTTTTAATGTTTCACTAAACAAAGTTCTCTTATTATTACTAGTATTTAATGTTTCACTGGACAAAGTCTACTTTTTATTACTAGTTTTTAATCCCGTTTCACTTAACAAAGTCTGTTTTTTATTTCTAGTTTTTAATGTTTTATAAACAAAGTCTGCTTTTTATTACTAGTTTTTAACGTTTCACTTGACAAAGTCTGCTTATTATTACTAGCATTTAATGTTTCACTGGACAAAATTTGCTTTTTATTACTAGTTTTTAACATTTCACTTAACAAAGTCTGTTTTTTATTACTAATTTTTTACGTTTCACTAGACAAACACTGCTTTTTATTACTAGTTTTTAATGTCACTTAACAAAGTCTGTTTTTTATTATTAATTTTTAACGCTTTACTAGACAAAGTTTGCTTTTTATTACTAATTTTTAACTTTTCACTTAACAAAGTCTGTTTTTTATTACTAATTTTTAACGTTTTACTAGAGAAAGTTTGCTTTTTATTACTAGTTGTTAAATTTTAACTTAACAAAGTCTGTTTTTTATTACTAATTTTTAACGTTTCACTAGACAAAGTCTGCTTTTTATTACTAGTTTTTAACGTTTCACTTAACAAAGTCTGTTTTTTATTACGCATTTTTTAATTTATTACTCCATAAACAACATTATTATTTCCCCATTTATTTCATCACTCGACAAACTGCACGTTTAGTTCCGCATTTTTAATTCATCACTCTACAAACTGCACGTTTAGTTCTTTATTTTTAATTCATCACTCTAAAAATTGATTAAAATTCCTTGCTCATTCGTAAATTACAACGAGAACCGAAGAAAATAAACATAAATACCAAACTAGAATTCTGTAATTCAAAAATGGATCTTATAACATGGTTCATCATCATAAAATGGTCATGCATCCTCTAGAAGCTCGATTACTCTTCAGTTTTCCGTGAGAAAACAAATCATTACAATAGGTGATTATAATCTATTTATGAGAACAAATATAGTAGCAGATAATAAATCAGTTTATACAAAATATATTCAGATATATGTAGAAATCCCACAATCAATTTATGTAAACATATATTTAGATACATATTGAAATCTTACAGTAAATTTATACAGGAATATATATGTAGATTAGTTTACACAAAAATATATACAAATATACATATATTTGTATATATCTCAAATATATATCTCTATATATCTCTACAAAAATCTTAGAAATCCAAAATGATGCAGAGATATATTTAGATATATATTGAAATCGTACAGTAATTTATAAAGAAACATATGCAGATTAGTTTATACAAAAATATATTCAGATATATATCTGTGTATATATCAGATATCTAGAAACATATGCAGATTAGTTTACCCAATATATATCTCTACAAATATACATTGTGTACATATATCAGATATCTCAAATATATATCTGTATATAAATCAGATATCTTAAAACACATAATAACAGATCCAATACCAGATTACCCAACCAAAAACAATTGCGAATTTAGTAGCACACATCAAATCTATTGAGATATATATAGAAATTTCAAATCATAAAAATCTCATTACACGTACAGAAATCTCAAATCTATAGCTCCCATAAATCTCTTTAGATATTCACAAAATTACAATGAGAAATCAAATTTGCAGAAATTTATTCACATATATACAGAATTCTGAAATTTACAGAAATTTTACAAGTTTGAATCTAAAAATATCGAATCGAAAAAATTATAAAAAATACCTGAGATTAAACTTAGGTGTTTCAATTTCTTCTTCTTCTTCTTCTTCTTCTTCTTCTTCTTCTTCTTCTTCAATAACGATGAGGTGGTCGGATTTTGACAGCGATGAGGTGGTCGGATTTTGAAAATTGATCGGTAAAGTGAACGGGAAGTAAGAAGAAAGATAATTAAATGAATGTGAGATTGGTAAAAGTAAGAATGGTGTGGTTGTAGTAAAAAATAAGGGCAAAATAGACTTTTTAGGGCTTTAGGGGTTTTACAAAAAATAAGATGTGTATTGGTGATCTAAAACATATTTTTTCCAAACTAAGGGGTTTTAGATAAGTTTTGAAGATATTTGGTCCTTTTTATTAACTGCCCCTAACCTTTTTTAGTAACATATAATTATATGCCCATGTGCGACCTATGCGATACATAGAATTATAATTTTTTGACAAGATAAAATTATAAGCTAGCATGCGATCGTGCGATACTCGTAGTTTTATAATTATATTATATTATATTTTAAAGTAACTAAAACTATTACACACTAAAATGATATTATAATTATAAAGAAGTTATATTATAATCTATACTGTTATATAATAATAATGATGTTTGACTTTAATTATGTAATTTTGACTGAATGGAATTGTTTTCTTTTTAATATTTAATTAGATAGGAAAAAAATATGATTGGTCGATCTATAATTGTATATTATTTTATTATAGAAAAAAGTAGTAATTAAGGAGAGTAATTATCTTTGGTAAGTGTTGACACCGAAAAATCGATGATCATAATTAATTAATGGCCCAAATAAAATTTACTATTGATTAATTATTTTCATTTGTAAATCCATAAAAATTTTGGGTTTTATTATATTTGGATTCAAAATAATAAATATAATCTATTATTATTTTGTGTTAATTAAATAGGCTCTCAGATCCAAGCCCAATTTCAAGTCCAAGCCCATTAAATGAAACGAACCCAACACAAGTCTATAAATAAAGCACTCGGGCTCACAAATCAGGCATCAAGAAGAGGACATTATCAACAAATCAAATTGAAAGAAGCTCTCAAATTCCCAAGCTCCTGCCATGACGATATGCTCCCGCCATAAAGATTCAACACTTTTTTAAGGCCTAAAACTCTAAATCTTCAAAGCAATTCCCAAGTCTTTCAAATCGAAGATCAATTACCCAAGCTCTCAAGTCTCTGAACCCGTGCAATGATCCAACATTTTCAGCCCAAGCACTACATCAATTTAACCAAATTCTACATTCAATGCGAAATCAAGCATCATGTCCTCGAATCAACTTGTGGAGAAAAATTAGAGGATATTTAGAGATTGTACCATTTATCAAATTAAATCAATATTATATTTGTTTTCCTATTTTCTTGTATTTTGCATTCATTTACTGCAAATTTAACGAAAATTAATATACATTGATAAAAATATGTATAATTTTTTTTAAAAAAAATTCACATTTGTAAAGTATCTTTCTAAAGATAATTACTCTCATTAATTACTACTTATTTTTATAATAAAATAATATATAAATAAAGATCAACCAAACATATTTTTTTATGTAATTAAATATTTTTAAAAAAATCACAAAATTTCATTCAGTCAAAATTATACGATTAAAGTCAAACATCGATATCAAATATAAAATAGTATATATATATTAAAGAGACGAATAATAAAAGAAAGTGAGGGAGCGTTTGATATATTAGATTAGCCCCATTTCGCACACTTAATTTTAGTTAATTTTCTGTTTGATACCGCATATTAAATCTCGCTGACCCGGAAGAGTTATTCTTAGACCGATGTAATCTGTGTACTTTAGAGAGATTAAGTTCTCAAACAGATCCTAGGGGAAGGGGTGTGTTTATCACAGATTAACTCTTATCTTAGCGGGAACGATATTTTTATGCCCCTTTTGCCCTATCTTGGCGGGAACAATATTTTTGTGCGCCTTTTTGCAATTCTCATCTAATCAGAGTCCGTACAGGTTAGAACTTTTATCTTTCGCTTCCTTGGAATCTATTTTTCTGTGTTAGGTTTTTGTAATTTGTGTTCTACGCGGGCATCATATTTGAGAGAGAAATCTAGGTACTGATTATAGTTTTTACCCAGAAATAAACTTCAATTTTGGCTCTGATTTTCTGTAATTTGCCATGGTTTTGTACCAAGACATCTTTCACAAATTTTGGTCTCTTCTTGCCCATGCCGTTATTTTTTCACCAAAAAATTAATCCTACGCATATATACTTGAAAATCTCGCTTAACCTTTTTCTGTTTCGAGTTGCACGAGGCGTTGCGGACCTTGATTTGAAATTGTCATCGAATTTTTTTGCAAATTTGAGGTAAGAATTAGTATTCAACTAAGAATCATTTTATATTTATTGTTTTCCATGTGCAGCTTTAACTTTTTGTGAATTGTAATTGTCTCTGTGAGTGCTTTTTATGTTTTATCTCTCTATGTATACCTTGCAAATTACTTTGCAGATTACTTGGAAAATTTGATGAATCTTTCTTTCAAACCATGTTGATATTTTCAGCTGAGTTGATTTTGTAATTTTTCTAGTTGTTTTGTATTGGAACTGTTAGCTATGTTGTGCGACCTGGCAGTACATCGGAATGGATCATTACACGAAACTTAAAATACTTTTATTGTTAGAATTAATAGTATTTCAATCTAACACCATATTAGCCCTCGCGTACCTATACTACCTTCGCTTAAGGTCACGAAATGTGCGTCGAAACACCAGGGGTGTACGCGGTCGGGTATGGGCGGTTTGTAAGTATCACCCGACCCGAAGTATGCGGGCTTGTAAAAATATAAACCGTAAATACATAATTATTTTTTCAAACCGAACAGTTCGGGTTGGACGGGTAAGGTTTTATAGCGGGTGGATTGGCGGTTTAACAAATTTTATATATAATTTTTTAATAAAAATATTTTATACTCATAATTTTAACTTAATAACCAAAAAGATAAAAAGAATATGAGAATTTATTCTAGTTTATAACTTATTGCAACTAATACATAATGATTTCAAAGTAGATGAAAATATATATAAACATTATTCAATAAATAATATAATATTATAAATATAAATCATGTAATATAATTTTATCTTTTGTTAAAGAACTTGTATAATATTAGTTTAACACAAAAATATTTATTATATATAAGTATAATTAGTATAATATACGTGACAATTGTATTGTTTGTATCATGTATTTATATAACTATAATTACGAATAAAATATAAATATATATATAGCGGTAGGGTTACGGGTAGGCGGATTTGAATTATTAGACCCACCACCCGACCCGAATGTACGGGGTTGTAATATTTTCCAACCGCGGTTATTTTTTAAAAAATTTCAACCGACGATCTTCGGGCGGTTTGATTCGATTCGGGTGGATTTAGTAGGTTGTGCGGGTTTATGTACACCCCTACGAAACACAGCTGAAAAGACATGGAATATAATCGCAAAGATGCCAGACCAACTCAACCAACTACGTCGTTATACAAAAATTAGCGATACCAACTGTATTGATAATCTTAGGATGGATAGAAACGCTTTCTATCTTATGTGTTACTTGTTTGAGAACTTTGGTGGTCTAACAAATGAGTGCTTCGTAAGTATTCCCATAGAGGTTGCCATGTTTTTGAATATTTTAGAGCATCACAAAAAAAAATCAAGTGGTGAAGGCTCTAAAGCACGGACACGCATAAAAAATGGCCCGTACAGTGTCTGACACGTGTCGGACACGGACACGGCTTCGACACGTGTCGGACATGGCTGAAGGAGTGTTCGAAAACAAAAAAAACAAAAAAAAAAATTGGGACACGGTGTCGGACACGGCGAGGTGGAGTGTCCGACATGGCTCGGACACAGCGGGGCAAATTTGATTATTTTTTTATGCTTTTTTTAATATTTTATGAATTTTTTGGAGAGAAAATTGAAATAACAAAAATTATTTTAGTTTTTAATATTTTATATTTTTATAAATATTTTATGTTACCTAAATTACACTTATAAAATATTTTTATTTATATATAAAATATTTTTATTTATATAAAATATAGCTTTCAAATAAATTGTAATTACACCCTCGTCATGTATAAATCACACAATTCCATAAAATTGACATAAGATTCTCGAAATTCATAATTTTGCAAGTTCAATCATATATTCACATTTCTAATTGGAATTCAAATGAAATTTAGACAATTATTTCAAATAATAAGTGAATTTAAAACATATATTAATAAAATAAAATCATATAAAACACAAATTAAACACACGTATCACTTACCTGCACGTGCGAAATGCGGGGCTTTACAACCTCTCCCCCTTAAAAGGAATCTGTCCTCGGATTCACTGCTTGCCCCGGAAACAACTCAGGGTAGAACCTTTTCATTTTATCCTCCGTCTCCCACGAAGCCTCTTCTGTTTTATCACTTCTTCACAAAACTTTTACTAGTGGGATACGCTGATTTCTGAGTTTTTGAAATTTTTGATCCAGAATTTTAACCGGCTTCTGAACAAAGGTAAGATTAGATTCAAGTTCCACTTCCTCCACTGGAAGGACTACTACTTCGTCTGGAAAGTATTTTCGGAGCTGAGAAACATGGAACACGTTATGAATTCCTATCAAACTTGGACGTAAATCTAACCGATAAGCTATATCCCCGATTCTCTCCAGAATCTCAAAGGGTCCCATGTATCGAGGGTTTAACTTTCCTCCTTTACCGATTCTCGTAAATCCTTTACTTGGAGAGGCTTTAAAGAAAACTTTGTCCTCAACTTCAAACTCAAGATCTTTCCTCTGATTGTTAGCATAACTCTTTTGACGATCTTGAGTCGCTTTCATCCGTTGCCGAATTAATTGGACCTTCTCAATGGCGTCTTGAGCAGCCTTAGAAAGTTTTTCCTTTTTCTCACCTCTTTTCTCGCCCTCCTGTTTAGTTCAATTCCATTCCTCCAAGTCGAAAAACAACTGAGATCTGCACTTTCTTCCGTAGAGAAACTCATATGGTGTCATTTCTATTGAGGTTTGATAGCTATTATTATAAGCAAACTCAATCAATGGCAGTTGTTGTTGAGTGTAAAATTTGCATGAATTTGAACGTTAATTAGAGTATATTTTTGTGTCATTTGATGCGTTTATGTATTTATTTTGCTCCATTTAGGTGTTTAGGAACTTGGAGATGAGAAATGGTGAAACGACGCAAATTCACGAATTTTCAAAAGAATTAGGATTAACCCCCGTTAGTCTTTCGAAGAACGATTTTGTTAACTCCCGTGAGCAGACCGCATCACCTTTTGGCGAATTAAGGGAGTAACGGGTGGAAGAGCAACTCTGGTAACGCTCGTTACCAGAGGCAGTAGGCGAGGAACTTTGGAGCAGAAGGGGTAACACCCGTTACCCTTGGGCAGTAGTTACCACTAATAAAAGCGCGGACATGATTTTTGGCTAGTAACGGGCGTTAATGAAAGATGTGCTTGGACTGGTAACGCTCGTTACCTAGGGCGGCGAGAGAGTTTTTGTTCGGCTATATATGCACGACTTGGAGTATTTTTTAGGGTCACTTCTGGAGTTCGTGACCTAGCATTGAGAGAGAGATATGGAGCTTCGAAAAGAGTTTTCTAGAGAATTTCGAGAAGACGAAAGGATCGTATTCTTCAAACAATTTTAGTTTTTTCGGTTTTATTTATTGCTTTAATCATCAAACTAATTCCTCTAAGTTTCATTTTAATTCGTTTTACATGTTTAAATTCGTTTTCCAGAATTTATGAATGTTTAGGGTTTCGTTTTTGAGAGTTTGTTTCGATTTGATGAACATGAATTTCATTAATGCAATTTCCTTTAGTTTTATGAGTTTTGAATTAATTATGAGTAGCTAAACCCCTAGGGCTAGGGGAGTTATGATGAATGCATGCAAAGTGTTTGATATAATGCTTGAATGACTTGCGTTAATTCTTAGTTTTGAATACTTGTTTGAATTGAATTGCAATGGTCTGGCCAACCTTAGCATAATCTAGGATTACCTAAGTATTGAAAAATTAAAGGTAATTGAGATTGTTTTCACAACTAGTAGATTTAGATTTTAAAGAGATTTGTTTCTTAATCTATACAACTTGTAAATCTTATTCCATGCCAAGCCGCTAGAGTTTGAATCGCACTAGTCTTGATCATATTGGTTTAATTACTTATTAATGATTGTGAGAACAACGTTGAAATTAGTTGAACACTTGTTTATACCTTGAAAAAGGATAATACGAATCTAAGCGACTAGGTTGTAGAATTGCACTTGTCAAACGAGTATTATATTGAATCGTGAATGCATAATTATTACTCCCTAGCCTAATTAGTTTACTGAATTTAATCCACGTGTATTAATTAGTTAATTGTGTTTTATTCCAGTTAATTGTTTAATTCTCATTTTAGTAGATTAATAACCAACTTGAATTCATTCAGTCTTTAGATTAGAAAGAGATATTGAGTGGTGATTGATTTTCCTTCCCTGTGGGTACGATCCTGTTGTGCTACGCGTATATTTTTAGTGTACACTTGTACGATTTGTTTAACTTAAAATCATAACAAGTTTTTGGCGCCGTTTTAAATTAATATTACTCAAATAATTTGATCTAGTGCTTTAGACCATTACTTTACTTTGTGTTCTGAGTATTTGTCATTATAAAATTGAACTAAGGATTTTCTTTGCTCTTGTGTAGGTCCACGGTGCATGCGACGATCTCAAAATCCGGAACTAGAACCCTTCGATCCGGAATTGAGAAAACACTTAGCACCATTAGGAGAAAGCGAAAGCAAGACAAGAAATCCACTACCAAACCAATGGCTGAAGATCCGAACAATGCAAGAGGCGGTGGAACTGAAGATCACAACCCCCACCTCCTCCTGCGATCAGAGATTACAATTTGCCGAATGTTGGGGCAATTCAGAGCGCAGTCCGTCCCCCAATTGTTGTAAACAACTTTGAGATCAAACCAGCTATAATCAATTTGCTGCAGAACAATCCATTATCAGGGTTACCACTGGAGGATCCAGCATCACATCTTGAGTACTTTCTTGAGGTGTGTGATACCTTCAAGATTCACAATGTCACACCCGATGCCATCAGATTTAGGTTTTTTCCATTCTCATTAAGGGAACGAGCTAAAGTATGGTTGAGTACTGTACCTAATGAATCCTTTCAGAGCTGGGATGCACTTTCTCAGGCCTTCCTAGCCAAGTTTTTCCCGCACAACAAAACCACGAAGTACAGGAATGACATTCAAGGATTTAGACAATTGGATGGGGAGTCTTTCATGAGGCTTGGGAGAGATTCAAGGATCTGCAGAAGAAATGCCCACATCATGGCATTCCCGGTTGGCTATTGATACAGGCTTTCTATAATGGGATATCCCCAACTTTCAGAGGAGCGATGGATGCCGCAGTTGGCGGAGCATTCTTGTCAAAATCTGAGACGGTCGCCACTGAACTGTTAGACAATATGTCACAAAATGATGTTTTTGTGCATGAAAGGAGCCACTCTCAACCAACCAAGGGTATAATGGGAGTCTCAAAGCTAGATGGCCTAATCGCCATTAATGCTAAATTTGAGGCCCTTAGCAAGAAATTGGACCAACTTTTTGTGAATGCAGTTGGGACTCATGCCCAACCAGTACAAGTGACTTGTGAAATTTGTAGTCGTCCACATGCATTTAACGTGTGTCCTTATACCAATGCAGGTGAACAGGTGCAAGAGCAAGTGAGCTATGCAAATAATTCAAAACCGGAGAATGATCCTTACCCAAACACTTACAACCCTGGGTGGAAGAATCATCCCCCCACTTCTTTTGGTCCAACAACCAAAATGCTCAACCACCACACCAACCCAGACCACAATTTCAACCTAGACCTCAAGCTCTACCTCAACAAAACCTCCACCAATGTCCAGGCCAATACCTGATGCAGCCACAACCTCCACCATACATTCCTTATACTCAACCTCAACAGGAACAAAAGCAGGGATGGGAGACTGCACTTGAGAAGTTCATAGCCGTATCTTCAGATAGATATCAGAAATTGGAGACTCAAGTAGAACAGGTGGTGAATCAGAACAGGAATTTGGAGACTTAGATTGGTCAGATTGCACAATCTTTGAATATGAGGGGCCCAGGAATGTTGCCTAGTCAAACTGAAAATAATCCTAAGGAGCACTGTAAGGCCGTAACCTTGAGAAGTGGTAAGGATTATGAAGGACCGAAGTTGCTAACAGATTCTGATGTACACAATAGTGTAGGTGAGAGAGTTGAGGAAGTAGAGGAGAAAAAGGAAGAGCTCCCTTCAAAGCCAAAAGTGAATGTGGCACCCAAGGAATATGTGCCACGGGTTCCTTTCCCTTAAAGATTACGGAAGCAGAACATGGAGAAGCAATTTGAAAATTTCTCAATGTGTTCAAGCAGCTTCACGTTAATATCTTATTTGCATATGCATTAGCTCAGATGCCCACGTACTGGAAGTTCTTGAAGGAATTGGTTTCGAGCAAAAGGAAGCCTGAAGACTTCACCACTGTTGCATTCACCAAAGAGTGTAGTGCCATCATTCAAGGGAAGCTGCCCCCAAAACCCAAGGAACCCGGGAGTTTTTTTTATCCCTCTAACTATTTGTTTTTTACAATTTCATAATTTTTTATGTGATTTAGGAGACAGTGTGAGTCTAATCCCTTTATCTACTTGCAGGAAACTGGGAGTGAAGGAGCTCAACCCGACTAATATGACGCTCCAATTATCTGACAGATTGGTGAAATACCCAACAGGAATTCTTCAGGATGTGTTGGTAAAAGTTGGTAAATTCTACATCCCCAATGACTTTGTGGTTCTTGATGTCGAGAACGATGAGAGTATGCCATTGATTCTTGGGAGGCCATTTCTAGCCACGGCCGGAGCGAGTATTGATGTTAAAAATGGACTTCTCACATCCAACATAGGGGAGGAAAGAATGGAGTTTAGGATTTTCATTTCCAGGAAGCCACCACCGATTCCGGATGAGTGTTGCAAGATCGAGGCTATCATTAAGACTCCGGTAAGAATGGTACAACTCCAAGAGAAATTGGATCCGGTTAAAAGGGGGAGAGAACCGATGTGTCAACCTTCAAGTAAAACGAATGTGTTAGAATTAGATACGTGGAGATCAAGATCCGGTGTTGTGGATATCAAGAACGAGGTCACGCCATGTGACTCGTCATGTTTGAATTTTTGATCACTAATCCGGGTTCCAAAGTCAAGCTAATGACTATAACTTAAAACTATTTTCTCTTTCCTTTCTCTTCTTTCTTTGTTTTCTTTTCTTTCGTTCTCATTTTTCTCGGGTTAATTTTGGTTATCTCTCTTGTTTTTCAGGATAGTTAAGGCTTTGGGAGGAGTTTGAAGTTTAGAATGGATGCAAGGACCACGATTTGAGCTTTAATGTCGATGTTAAGGTCCATTTAGTTTGTTCGTGTGCGTGTGCGTGTGCGTGAACGTGTGCTTGAGATTGATTTGCTTGTGTGGAGAATACATTGTTGCGATTTATTGCAATATGTGTTATGAGATGTTTATGTGTTTTCGTGATAGGTGCACTACGGTTTGATTGAATTTTATGAGTTAATTTGTGTTAATTAACGAAGCACCGTTCGAATTGTGTTGTGTTGAATTAACCCTGTTACTGGAAACCGGAGTCTGTTTTGTATGGTAATGGGCGTTACCCCATTGTAGGCAATTCTAGGTAACACCGGTTAATAGAGGCAGACTCCCAAGGAAGGTATGGTAACAGGCGTTTCTTTTCAGTATAGTATGTGTAACGCCCGTTAATCGAGTCAGGTGAGTGGGGAGTGGGAGTAACGGGTGTTACTCCCAGGAAGGCCAATTTTGTTAACCCCGTTACCAAGTTAAATCGCGATTTTGAGAGGTTTGGTTAACGCGTTTTTAGGTTTGTTTATTCCAATGTTTAAAAATCGGTCTCCCCCCTCCCAAACACATAAAACACGCACGAGACACACAGAGCAGCAGCTCTTCTCCTCGCAAACTACCACCAGTCCGCCACCACGAGCCGCTGTCGTCGTCGTTTTTCTGGCGAGTTTACCACCCACAAAAACACACTCTCTTTTTTCTTGTTAATTGGTAAGTTGGTTCCCCCCTTTTGAGTAGTTTGGCATTAATTCTTCCAATTTATAATTTTCACCCTAGGATTTAAAAGTGAACTTTATGGGCGATTTTCGGGTTATACCTTGGGAATTTTTTTAGTATTATGCATGCTAGAATTAGGGTGGGCGATATGAAGTGATTCTAAGTTGAATTTAGTTGTTGTTTTGGAGAACCCTAGTCTCTAATTTTCCCTTGTTAGTTGAATCCGAACTTAGGGCCGAATGTGGAGTATTTTGAGCTTGATTTGAGCAAATGTAGGGTAGTTTTGATTTGAGTTGTGTAGGATAAAGAATTTTAGATAAAAACTCTTACCCTAAGACTATGCCAACAAGGTGTTTGATATTTTCTCCGAGTGAATTGTAATTGATATTATGTGCTTTGCTTTGGTATATTTGTTTATTTTAGGTACAATGGGGCGTTCTAAGTGTGCTCGACCCAATGAGGCCTTCACTTCCTCAGCTCCCGTGGGCTGCCAACCGCAGGAGTCGGTTAATGTAACAGTGAATGATTTGGGTAATCTGTATGGAAGGAATTTGACAAGGAATATCATGCCTACTCGATTCTTCAGGCAAACGTTGTTGGAGAGACTCGGGGTTTGGGAGGAGGTGAAGAGGCTTTTTAACAACATTGGTTGGTTGCCTTTTCTGACTAAGACATATATCACATATGCGGAGTTGACTGCCGCCTTCTTCACCACTATGGCCTTTGATCCCGTGGATAACAAGCTGACCTTTACTTTTGATGGACGGGTGACTCATACTTTGAGTACGGATAGGATAAGGAAAACCCTACGATTTTTGGGTCATGTTACTTCTTCTTTACATAAGTCGGATAGAGCTCAGAGAGAGGCGGTGTGGAGGTCTTTCCTGCTTCGTGAAGGTGCCCCGAACTACTCCACCCGAAACACAAAGGATAGCTACTTTGATTCTTTGGCTTGGAGGATTGTGCATAGGATTTTGGCTGCAGGATTTTGTGCCGGTCACGAGAGTGACGGCCACATCAATGAGATGGAGCTGGGAATCATGTCCATGAGGAAGGATGGAATCAAATTCGATAGCACGAATGAGTTCCTCTGGAAGCTACGAGAGATTGTGGGGAGAGCCACGGAGACAATAGCCTATGGATCTTATGTGACTATGTTTGTCCGTCAGGTGGGATGGAGGCCCACGGATCAGTTTCCCATTGATATAGGTGTATATCTTGATGCGCAGCCCTTGTTAGATTTGGGTGTGGTCATCAAATGGGAATCGGGAAGACTAAGGGAGCAAGTCTTGCCTTAGTGGCCAATCAAGGACAGGGATAGGTTCATGCAGATGTATAATTGGGGCATTGCACGATTTGAGGATCTCTCTGATGTGCAAAAGGAGCTTTTGGCTCAAATTCCCGACCGGCCAGATAATGAGTTTCAGGTCCGCATCCGTGCTGCGCAGGTTGTTATTGATGATGATGAGGAGAATACCCCAGCAAGTGTGAGGGGTCTTAGCACAGAATTGGCTGGGTTAAGAGCTGATGTGACTGTCATGTACACAAGATTGGAAGATTTGGAGCATTATGTGGATGAGAGATTTGATTCATGGCAAACGCATGTCGATGCACAGTTTGAGGTGTTCGATACCCGTTTTGACCAGTATTTTCGAGGCCCCGGCATCCACCTGAGCCTTGATAGCTTTGCCCTTATTTCTTTTGCGTTCTTGACTTTTTATTTGGGTCTGTACTTATTGATATATTCTGATACTTTTACTACTTAGTTCTTTGTTATTGTCTTTTGAACTCCTTTAATGATGATGCAATTGTGCCTTTTCTTTACTTGAGTTTGTGACTTCGATATTACTTGTTGGATGCATGTTGATTGTCATTTGCTTTTGCATTTGATCCGTGTTTTTCTAGTCACTTGTTCAGGTTTTAGAAGCTTTGCTAGCATGTTGCCTGGTCTTTAATTGTTCAGGGAGTTTTCTTGATCTTTAACTCTTTCATTTACTAGAGCACATTGCAAAAACTGAGTGTGGGAGGGAAGTGCATGTGTGATATGGTTATGATTGTGAGCTTGCATTGGATACTTGTTTGATTTTGATGCTTGTGTGTAGGGAACCTTGATACGAGAAACCTTGTGAATTGTTAGGAATTGAGAAATTGTGAGAATTTTGAAAATTTTCCCCCATTTTTAACTTTTTCTTCGGAGTTTGATCGTTAAGTTTTTGCTAGAATAAGTTAGGCTATTTGAATTGAGGGAAATTTGCATGAGATTGGATAACTTAGTGTGTTAGTATGCCCTTACATTCTGAGCACTTTTGAACGTGGGGAAATTCATATTAAAACCCCATTTTCATGCATGAAGCTTAATTATCCTTTAATGGAAACTTTCATTTCATGCAACCAACACTTGATCCATGCTTGTAGAAATGATAAGGAAGCTAGATAGAACATATTTCATGCACAAAAATATAAGATATTCCATGGATGATCACCTAACAAGATTCAAGCTTTCAACTTCACTATTCATGTTCTTCTTCAAACTCATGAATTCCTAACATAGATCATGCTTATTATGGATGAAAATATGTATGAAGATGAGGAGATTTCATTACAATCCTTACCTTGGAAGAAGAATGGATGGTGGTAAACCTTGAGCTCAAAGATGGATGACCAAGGTGAGGGTTTCTTGGAGTTTCTTCTCTTTTCTTCCTTGGAGGTGCTAATCGATCAATATGGAAGGAAAAAGAAGAATGTTTCATCTCTTAAGTGTGAAAAACGGGTCAAGAAATGGGTCGAACCAGATCCGAAATGAATTAGAAGGGTTAAGTGTTGGCATATGAGTCATATAGGCTTAATTTTGCTTCGTCGAAAGTTCAAACGAGATCAAAAAGATAAAAGTTCAAGTTCATTGAGTCCGAGTCGTCGAAACAAACTTAACACAAAAGATGGATCTCGAATTCGAGGACCCAAGCTCAAGATATTCGAAAAACCGTTTAGGGTGGCCTATTATTCAAATAGGTCCCTAAACTTCCAAAAAGTGACAATTAAGCCCAAGGCTTATTTTCAATCAAGTCCATAACTTTCAAATAAGTTGCAATTACACCCTCGTCATGTATAAATCACACAATTCCATAAAATTGACATAAGATTCACGAAATTCATAATTTTGCAAGTTCAATAATATATTCACATTTCAAATTGGAATTCAAATGAAATTTAGACAATTATTTCAAATAATAAGTGAATTTAAAACACATATTAATAAAATAAAATCATATAAAACACAAGTTAACACATGTATCACTTACCTGCACGTGCAAAAAAGCGGGGCGTTACATTGGTATCCTATTAAGGTGCAAAATTTGACGATATTAGCTTGTGCCATGCTACACAACTTCACCCGTATACAAATGGCGATGGATCCTGATGAGGAACGGATATTGCGTGAAGCAAGGGAGCACGAGGGAGATGATAGGGAATACATAGACACCATCGAGCCAACACCGGCGTGGACGAACCTTAGGGACACCTTAGCCACATAAATGTTCCAAAGTTTGCATAACCACTAATGGGGATTCAACATTATATTTTTAGTTATCAAAATATGTTTATCCATGTTTCAAACATCTAATTGAGAATCATCTTATGAAGAACCTATCGACAGTTTGATGTTATTTCTAAATAGTTTGGAACATTTCGCTTTAACTTTTTATATCATTTGGAAAGAAAGTTGATGATTTTACTCGATTGCCATTTCATAGTTTGTGGCGTTGTCTTGCTGGCATTACATTCTCTTCTTGCAGCTCCTCTTTTAATTCAACAGTTTGTGTTAATACTTTATTTATAAATATTTCTGGTGAAATATGCAGACAAACATTATACATGTATGATAGTGGTTAATTGTTCTTTTTCTCTTCAGGATAAGGATATGGATGGGCCGCGAGTGACTTCACATGTTCGCACTGACAAGGGCAAGGGCTGTAACATGCCCCATCGATTTTGAACAAGTAAAGAAGAAGAACATCTTATTCAATGTTTAGAAACGTTGTATGCTGAGGGGATGAAGCTGGACAGTTCACTGATGGGTGGCTACATAAATCAAGTTGAAAACCTCATGGAGATAAAGCTACCCAGTTGTGGCATTGTACCCATTCATGTTATGTAGTGCCCCAACGGAAGGCCCCACATCCCCCGCACCGAGACCCGACCCGCATATGAAATGGAGAGTCCATACACGAGCCGAATCACGGCGAACGGGGACTCACTCACACACTAGGCTAGGCGGGAGTTAGAACCTCGAAACCAAATAAGCAAGCTCACCAATTAAATGCGATTGTCGAAGCAGAACATATATTCAATCACGAGGTTTATCGTAAAAGACGGGTTCCACTAGCATGAGTACCTAGTACCGAAAATTTAAAACCTAAATCATAAATCACAAATTTACAGGTTCAACTATCCCTAGAAACCTGTCCCGAGTCAATATAATATAATCATAACAATTCATACATTATTCTATAACTTATTCAATATACAAAAAGCACATGAACAGACTCCAACTCGATCAAGAGACTCGACTTCCCGCCTAGCACTCCAAAACCTACAAAAGCACTGAAAACAAAGCCGGGTTTAGTCTATAGGAGACTGGTGGGTATGAAACAGGACATATCATAATTATATTTCATAATTTAAACACCCCCACAAGCAAGCCATAATCCCGTGCGAGGTTTTTAAGATACTTCCCAAGTGGGTTAAAACAAAGAAAACAACGCTCGGGACTACAACAATCAATTTCATTCATAATCATAATCGTTCATGTGGTCAATACATGAGCCCTGGCAGGTGGGCGAATATCTCCAACCTACTCCTCGTGTGTACATAACAATTTAATCTTTATATTAGCGATCATACATATTCGTTCATAATCATTCATATTCATCTTATTCATATTCATATCATTCATAATCATAATCACTTACACCTTTTTCCTCCGGGTGGTGGACGGGCTTGCAAGACTCGACCATCGGTCCATACATAGGCCAATGGGGGTACATGAATCCCCCAAGAGCACTCAGCTCCCATTCCCCGCTATATCTCCTAGCGAGGGCCGGTATCACCGTAAATGTGGTGGGACTAGTACAAGGGATCACCATCGGCCCTTGCCTCCCTGGATAGCCACTTGCACTAAGTCCCTGAGCCCGTGCAATCATAATCATGTCCACGCTAAAAATCATAAGGTGGGGATACATAAGAGAAGGCTTTACGTTGGAAAGCCTACACTCTTTTGAAAAGACTTGATATATATACATATATATACTATTTTAGCTTTAAACTTTCACATAAGGGATATATTGGGTCATCATAGCTAATAGAAGAGAAACCCACTTGTTACACCTTACCGAACGATAACCTATGAACCCAGCACATCTCCGCCCTGGAGAAAACTGTACAGGAATTGACACGGTGCAAATGTGAGACTCAAGACTCCATATGAACCATATATGATGCACGACAATGCATTAACGTGATAAGAAATGCATAAGAAGTAAGAGAACATCATGAAGTCATGAAATCAAGTAATTCATTCAACAGGTTCAAGTATACACAATGCGTGAAGGTTGAATATTCATTCGTGTCCATATCTCTCATACATCGAATCAAACGATCCATGAACTTCATACAATAATCGTAATCCACGCATCAACATGTTTACGACACATTTAGGCCATAAAATAAGTGAGAAGTTATTATTTTAAATGAATAATTAGAGCAATAATTCATGCATGTAAGCTAGGGAGCATTTAAGTCACATTAGGTCATAATAAATCCTAGCTGCATAATTCAGGTTAAACAAATTCATATATTTCATACAACGAGGTGAAGAGCAAGGAAATATCACACGAGGTGAAGAGACAAAGTTTGAATTCATGCATGCACGTACGAGAGCATTTAAGGCATATCATGTCATATATCACCTAAAACTCATATCAAATAAGTTCATAAAATTAATTCAAGATTTATATCATAGAGTATAACATGTCTACATAGTTCATAAATAAAAAATATACGGATAAGAGGCATAGGAAGCAACTAAAGGAGTACAATAGTCATACATGCGAAATCGAGTTATTGAATCCATATCAAGTAAAATATTCAAATTAAATTATATAAAAAAAAACATATTAACTAATTAATAACTAAATACATGCGATAACTAATACATATATGTATATATATATCTACGTACTTGCTACAACCATATAAACAAATTCCATGCATGCAAATCAAACCCCAATTAATTTCATGCATAACATATACTCATGCTGCTGAATTTTCACAACAAAGCAAGGAAAGAAATCAAACATGGAAAAAGGAAAACAAAACAACAACGTTGCAGCAATACAACTCGAAGTATCACCAAAAATAGGTCACGGTCGGGACCATAAATCAGTACAAATGGAGCCGCGGCCGCTACCATCAGCTCCAGCACCAGTTGCAGCACAAACAAGTCAAAACTTGGCAAAAATTGGGTCGTGGGCGCGACCCAAAAACACCTTCTAGCGCAGTCGCGAATTTGCAGCAGTCAGCCCCTGTTTCTTCTCCATTTTTGCAGCAGCAGCAGGGGACTCTTTCCATGCCAAAGTAGCAGCAAAGTAACAACAAAAAGCAGCAAGAAAAGGCAACAAAACAACACAACAACAGCATCAAAGCTCACGCAGCAATAAGGAATGCAAATCAGACCCAATTTTCCCAAAAAACTCATTTCATCAATGGTGGATCAAGAAGCTGTAAGTTCCCACAAATTTCATGCTCATAAATTAAACAATTAAGCCATCTAGATCACATATATGCTTTCATATCAAGAAATGAATCAATAATTCACAAGATTTCAACAAATTTCACATAACCCTTACTATTCATGTATATCTCCAAATCATGCTCAGTACTCCATAAAAATCAGCAATATAGCACTTAAAAGAGAGCCAAAAAGATGGACAACAAGATCATAAACTTACCTCTTGAATTCGGTTGAGTTTGGAAGAGATTTGAGCTCAAAATCTCCAAAATGGGCAAAGTGGCGAAATGGAACTGTGAGCAGGGTTTTAGCTGAGCTTTTCTCCTTTGGTTTGAGTGTGGTTAGAATAGGGACTGTTATTGGATGATAGAGGCTTGAACTAGGGTTCCAAAAAGTCCAACCATGGTTAATTTGGTCAAGTATGGTGGGAGTTATGATTAAAATGGCTAAGTGTGGCAAATCTACGGTCGAGGCTCGTTTCGGTTGAATTTCGGAGGTTCAAACGTGTTTAGAAAAATATAAGGCTTGTTCCATTAAACCCAAATCTTTGATACGAGTTCAACGGAGGTGACGGAACTCGAAACCTAGTTCCCGAGCTCAAGTTATGACACCCGGAACCAAAGGTGCACTAAATGCTCTTTAGCCCCCGACTTGGTCTCGTTCCCAAAATAAAATTCGTTACCACATCAAACGAGACCGAAAACATGAAACAAGCACAACGACATATTCATAACACATAAATCTACCACATACTAAATTTTCACAAAATTTCGGAGTCAAATCAGATAGAAACGGCATGCGATCAAAACACTTAAGTGCATAACATTCAAGAATCATTTAAACTTCATATTTCAATTGTAAAATTAAATTCCATTTTAAATATTCAATAAAGTATAACGAAATAATTGTAATTAAAATGATTAATTAAAAATTATAATTATAATAAACAATTAATTACATAATTAAATAATTTAAACGCGCAATTACATAAACACATACGTCATGCTATACGACTATAAAGCCAGGGCGTTACAACCTCTCCTCGTTAAAAGAATCCATCCTCGGATTCACTGTTCCCCGAGCAAACAATGAGAGAGCCCCGTCTCTCAAACAATAATGAGAGAACCCCGTCTCTCAAACAATAATGAGAGAACCCCGTCTCTCAAAAAAACAATAAAGGAAATACAACTAAATCACAAAATAATCACAAGCGAAGAGTAGCACAATACTAAATACAACAATTAAGATTCACATAAGTCACACAAGAGGACAGGTAGTAATTTATGCAACACATTAATCGTCGATCATATAAGGTAATTAACACTAGAGATTGATCAAAGCACATCTCGACAAAATTTATTTGAATTAAACTTGCATGTAGGCATATGTCATAAATGTTTTATGTACCGGTCACCATAGTCGAGAGTTTTGAAGTTGGTAGCTTGTTTGCCCAAGACATGGTCTGGCCCAAGGTTGGCTCGATACTTGATTTGTCTTCAATATCTTTAGTGTGCCCAATGACAAGATGACAAACCCCCTAATAATTCTATTCTCTCCGATCCCTCCTCATTCACCTATAACCTTCTTTAAGCAAGTCCAACACCTTTTTGGCAACCGAACTTTGACCTCCTCGTACCTTTAGATCATTCATCCCAGTATCAGGTCCGTAACTACTATCTTCACCCATATCGGAGTCTATCATATTCTCGAAAGCAACGACTCTTGACAACCTTAAGAGTTCAATCCCGATCTTAAGATATTCATCATTATCAACCCGAATCCTTTCACATCTTCTTCTTAGGTAATCCCTTCATCCTCTTAAAGCCTTTAAGGTTGCATTCAGCGTTCAGTCCATTCGATTCCTTAATCGAAGATAAAACGTTCTGGATGATTCTTGAAGTCTGATCCAAGTCCTCTAATGATCACCCTTTTCGATTCAAATTCCCTCCCGGATTATCATGGAAAGTAGCTGACAACTTAATAATATCGATTTTGTTATGCGTCATCCTAACCCCTTTAATACCTGATTGAATAAACCCTTATTGGCATCATCCTATTATATAATAACTTGATCCAATTTACTTTTGCCAACGCTGACTTAGGAGTCCCCAGAAGCACCCTCATAAATCCATCGTCTTCAAATTCCAAATCTCATCCTATAAATACCCTTTAGCAATCTTCAACCTAAATTACCCTCAATCATCCTATACCCAATTCTATCATTTCAATTTCCAAGCATTCCTTGAATCCATATCCTTATCTCTCGAAGTACATATTTCTTCCGATATTAATCTCGAAGCTTCATCCACATCGGTTTTAGAATTGCATTAAGTGCTAAATCTCTCATTTCTTCTTTAGCCACTTTGGTAGAATTGTCGCTACTTGCTAACTCTTACGTTCCACCGTTCCTTCTAGGAGTTACCCCGTTCAAGCACAACTGTGATTTTTAATTTATTTCCCGATCGAGCTCTCCCTCCTTAAAAGTTCTAGTCTCGATTCTTTTAAACTCGTTTTATCGTTCATGGAATAGGAGATTCCCAACTCCTTTATTTTAGCTTCCCTGATAAAACAGTTCTAGGCATGCCACAGGTCCGGTGATCTCGCCTACATTCACTTTGAAGTAACCTACTTCCTTTGTTCATCCTCCAGTTCTATTTTCCCGAGCCCCTGTATTTCCTCTTTCCTTTTTAATTCATAATAAGCCACTCAACTATTTCTTCTCATCCTGATTCGAATGTGGCTCGGTTAGAATAACGTTTGATAGGTGAGGTGAAAGAACTTCCTATCAAGTAAACACTAAAATGCATGTCGGGTTAAAATGTTAATGCACGTGATACAATTGAAAACAATTAACCATGCGACGCGTTGGAGCAATTATGTCAATTAAAAATGCATATATAAATAAGGGAATTTAAATAATTTAAAGCGGCGTACGATGCACGTGTCATGAATGTATTACACTTGTCAGCGTAGTAGTAAGCTTTAGCTTGGCAACTTGTTCTTCATTTCTCTAAGTACACTTGCCTCGAATTGTCGTTCATTTCTTGTTTTACCACGGTCTTCAAAATTTTCAAAGTTTTCTGCAAAGTTTTCTTATATCGACTTATATGTCTCCATGGTCCGAGATTGTGATTCCTTGAACCCTGTGACGCCCCGTATTCTCGAAAGGCATCCTGATGACATTTACAAGTAAGTCTCTACACTTGTGCGTGTTTAATTTAAGAGTTCTTGAATTATGTGATTTAATGTAAATCCAATTTAATATGTGTTCATTCGAATTATTCTAAGATTAATTGTCAACTTGATTAATTACATGCATATTTAACCCTAACCTTCTAATTTGATTTAATTCAAATTTATTCCATGAAATAATTGTCAAGTTGATTTTAAATCCATCATGTTACTTAACTTGTTTAATTTCGATTTACTTGAATTCCTTGAAATTAATTGTTAATTATGTGTTTACAAAGTGTCGTTAAATTGTATGAAAGGTTTCCAAAATTAAATTGAATTAAACTCAAATTGGTAAATCTTCATTTCATTTTAATTTATAAATTTATGCGGAGCTTGAATGTTTAGTCGTAACTTTACCGATTTTATTTACTATTATTTGTACTATTTGTACGCGCTATTACTTGCTACGCGATAAGGATACCCGGTTGTATATAGCTTGTGCACAAGACACATTTCTCCCAATCCCTTTTTCTCTCTCTCTCTCTCTCCTCTCCCACTTTCTCTTTCCCGCAAGTCACTATGCGCGGCTTCGGTTACGAGCCCATAACTCGATCGTTTCTCGACGGAATTCAACAAACGAATAGTCCATTTCGATTATCTCGGCGAGACCGACGTAAGAGTACCAATTTCACGGCCTAATGACGAACGGTGGCGGAGTTATGGCCGGATTTCAGTAGCAGCGGCGGAGCTGTCAGACCGCCGCCACTTCGCCGGCGTTTCGGGCGTTTTCCGGCCACCTCCTTGATGCACGCGCCCCATGCCCAGACAGAGGACTTCCAGGCACTTCGTTTGAAGTCAGCGGCGAGGCCATCGGATCAGAGACGGATCCGCACGCGCCGCCCAAAGCTCGCGGCGGCGGCGCGAGTTACTGTAGCAGCAGCGGCAGAAACTTCGGCGGCCAACGGGGGCCTTTTCCGGCCATCTTTTGGTCTCGGGCTCTTCACGAAAGTTGTTCGGAACGACGAGAACTAGTGACCTGTGATCAGGCGACTCCAGATTCGGTGGTTTGGCGGTGGATCGGCGGCGGCAAAGTGGCGGTGCAACGGCGGCACTAGCTCCGAGGATTTTTCCGGAAATCTACCTTAGGGCTTTCGAAGAGCTCGTCATGGGTAAGACAACACCTCTTTCGGATCGTATTTTGGTTCACCGGTTTGGAAGTAATTTGAGTTTGAAGATTTAGGGTTTTCGTGCTCTTAGATTTCAGATCTACGATAATCGGCTTGGAATTTCCAGAAATTGATCGAAGATTCGGAACGGGCACGAAGACTTCATTCAGGACTGATTTTTCGGGATTTTTCCGGCGACTTTTGACGGCGGCCCGGTGGCGGCCCGGCGACTTTCCGGCGGCTCCGGTGGCGGCACTCCGGCGACTTTCGGACAGAATGTTCGTCTCGTTGTGGTGAGTTCAACGCCACTTTCCGTTCGTTAATCGGACACTCGATCTATTTATTATGAATTATTTTGCGTAATTGTGATTACTTGAATTAATTGTTTTAAGTGCAAATAAATTGGTTATTGTTGGTTTGTTGATCGAGATGTCTTCCAATCATATTCGAAAACATGTATTGAATGGATTGTGACATGCATGAATGTTTCGATTTACAATTTGAATCCCGATGTGATGAATTTGTGCTATGTGTTTAGATATGAAGGGGTGTTAGTGTAATATTTAGAAACTAATCTTTTATGTGACTAAATGAACTTGAATGGTATTTTAGAAAATGTTGTGATTTCTCTATATGAATTTGAGACGTTCTCAATGTTATGTTTATTGTAAATTGTGTTTCAAATGTAAATTTAGATACATGAAAGATGCTTGAACAACTTGAGACTTGATGCATGATATGAGTTAGAATTGTAATATCTTGATTTACTCTTACTACTTGAAAATGGTATATTATGAATTACGATAAATTGATAATTGTAATGCTTGTAAGTAATTAATTCCTAGTTGAATAATTGTATAAACACTTTAAATGAACAATTATGCTTAGTAATCAACTTAGGGGATGTAAGTGTAATATTTATGAAACTATGTATGTGGCTTGAGCTTGTGTACCAAACATGTTGTGAAGTTGTAAAGTATGATCTCAAGTGAATTAAATGCACTCTTTATTTGTATCAAGCATGCCATCTACGTACAACGACTTTGTATGTTTATATGATCAAGTTGCTCTTACTTATGCACTTTATAACTCGACATGAACTTGATGCTTAATTCTAATATTATAATTGAACCCTGTGACATTGGATGATTTAATATGCATTTCGTGAATACATTGACTTCCTAAATTGATCTTGCATCTTTGGATATGGAATTGCATGATGGTTGCTTGTAAATATGACCTTGTTGAGCATTGATATGCCTTGAATGACCACGACACCTTATCCAAGCACAACATGAACACTTATGCATAACCACGATCATGTTGAGCAATGCCGTGCGTCTTGTTTGGTTCATATAGAGTCTAAGTC
The DNA here is from genome assembly GCA_037501455.1 of Lantana camara. Taxonomy (NCBI): domain Eukaryota; kingdom Viridiplantae; phylum Streptophyta; class Magnoliopsida; order Lamiales; family Verbenaceae; genus Lantana; species Lantana camara. The sequence goes on from CM074862.1 coordinate 21,204,252, forward strand.
TGGGCTTCTGTATGTCTTGTCACAGAGTTTGGTGGTGCCGGTGGGCCCGAGGTTTAGAGTGTTTGGCCCTTCACACTCTCAGACTCTACTTTCACGAGGTGAGGTTTAGAATTTTGTATAGTTATGCGACCTATGGCCTTTACATGTTGATTTCTACCCCTGCATGCGAGTATACCTTATAATAGTTATGTATGTGTTGAATATGATATTTTTATGACCTTATGCTTGCACTTCTCCGTGGGCGGGCTATCCCTGCAGCGTGGGAATGTAAGTGTGTGAGTCTTGCGTGGGCGGGCTATCCCTGCAGCGTAGGAATATATATAAAAACCAGTTTTTGAAGCATATGTAAGCTATTTTGGAAAAACAGTTGTGTTGTGATTATGTAGCGAGTTGGCCATGAAATATTGGTATCTGTATGTTTGTATGTATGTTATGTTATGTGGATCCAGGAACTGGTACGAGTGGAGACCGGCACGGCATAGGGCCATCGGATAAGCCACTGTGCTAGTTCCATTTGAGATATCTTCACGCGACCAGTGCTGTAGGGAAGGTGTGGTATCTTGAGCCTTCGGCTAAGGCCGGGGAGGACTCTTGTGGGTTCGCTACCCATTGAGGGTATGTCTGTTATGGATGGTTTGGGGACGGTACATCTCCTCCATCATTGGTGTGACGGTTGGATTGATTTTGTATTTTATGATATGTTCTGAGGAGTAAAGGTTGGAAGCTCGTACTCGCCGAGCATGTGTTCTGTTCTGTCTGGGAATCATGAATCGAGATAGAGTTTCTGAAATGTTTTCTAAAGCTTATACTTATAACTATCTTTTGGGTACTTTTGGAAATGTCTTTGGTATGCAACACCTATCTCCGGTTCATGAGTCCACCCTTCTGATATGTGCTATGCTCCATATATATATACAGTGGGTGTGCGTTAGCCCCCTCACTCGGTCAAGTTGACTGACCCCTCATTTACACTTTTAGTTGCAGGTTGTTGGCGTTTGCTAGGCGGAAGTGAGTCCTTTGAGTTGCACTTCATCGGTCTAGTCTTTCTATTTGCATTTATCCTCTCATACACTTTACTTATACTTAAGACTTGTAGACTTGAGATTATACTTTACTTTTCGGTAGCCCCTTGTGGCACCCTCATTCGGCCCCTTGTGACACTTGATGATTATTAATTTATGTTGATATTCGGGATTAGGTATCTATGCTAGTTGAACCCGTCACCTGCTTTGCATGTTTTGTTTTAAATGCTTCCGCTATCTATTGTTGTTGGTTTTAATTGCTTCCGCACTCTGAGTTTTGGTCAAGTTAGATCCGCCTAGCCTAGTGTGTGAGTTGGTCTCCAGTTCGCTCTGATTCGGATTCGGGCATGGATTTCCATTTCATGTTCTGGGTCTGGGTCATAGTGCGGGGAATGTGACATCCTCCGTTTGGGGTGTTACATCCTTAAGTGGTATCAGAGCTCTAGGTTGCAAAACCGAGCTCTTGAGTCGTGTTGAGTCTGTCTAGGTCGTACGGCATAGGAATAACTGCGCATTGCATTTATTTGACTTGATATTTTGACCCTTCAGCATGAATTGTTTTGTGATTATATGATTGTGTGCACATTGTGACTTTGATTATGCCACATCTTATTTTATGTGCTTTATAAATTACAACTAATTGTTGCATTTACGTGATATACGTGTTACATTTCATTTGCACTTTAACTCCCATGCATCGAATTTAGTGTTCGAATTTCAGGGTACCCTATGAGTCAACACTAAGATTTCCCTCCGTCAACACTACCTATTGGTACTACAACGGAAACACGCCATAATTCGAAGATGAAAGGATTCTTTACCAAGATCAATGGTCATGAAAAGGTTCAGAGTTGAAGGACTGAGATTTGCTATGTTGACTTACTATCTTAAAGTCAATTGAAAGATGGAGTTTGATGAATTTTCACCTTGACGATTAGTTTATTTGGAAGTAGTCACCTTGTTGATGGAAACGAGTTAATATAGAAGAATCCGATCAAATACGATCCGATCAAGTTCAAGGGATGTGGATAGGTAACCATGTTACTTAAGCAACGAGCTACAAACCATCGGTGAGTGTTGAAGGTTTTGGTGCCATTTAGAGTTAACGAACGACAAGACAAGATTGGTTGTTAGCTCTTTGGGTGTTTCTCTAAGATGAGATGGAAGACATTGTTGATGCGGGAATATAACACTTAGATGCTGAAAGACTTTATTCAAGTTTTAGAATTATATACCATGGATTGCTTTGGGAAGTACTTAGCACCACGATCATCCAACGAAACTCTGAGGTAAATATCTAATTGACAAATGAATCATGGACAACTCCTTGAAGATGAGCAGACTAAGATTTAACACATAAATGAGAATTCTTGGGAGAAACTGAGGATGATTCTAGTTGAGCAAGGATTAGGGTCTAGTAAGGGGTTTGGTGATAAACGAGCTTTGCTGAGTTACCACTTTATGAGAAGACTCAAGACAAAGAAGTTCAGATGACGAAGGTTGCATCATTACCGGCTTAATCAACTCCTACTGCTTCATCTCGACTTTCTTGTCAAGATTTTTACACTTTGGTTAACGGTACGCCAAGCATTCATGGCATTTGCATACATGCATCGTTTAAATACTCTTACATTGTTTTGCTTGATGTGGGTGATGACTATTGCTATTTTAATTGTGATAACTTGGATACCTGATCTAGTAATTGTAACTTGAAATTTCTACTTGTTATGAACCGTGCTGGAATGAATGAGTTATGTATTTATGTGAACCATTCATGCCTATGTGATTTAAAACTCTCTTGATTGCTCACTAACTTCCCATACAACATACATACATACTGTAACCTTGTTTTATAGGGATTCCATCGCGATATCCCCCTTGAGTTGAGGTATGAGCGTTGAATCTATACTCAAGGGACACCGATATCAGTTGTATAAGGTACACCAAACATGCATCGCATACTTTTCGTCAAGTGTTACTATGATGTGTGTATGTATGAATAACTGATCAGTGGATTTATGTGCAAGAGAGACCTTAGGTTCCCTCTTTTACGTGTTGGAGAGATGTAGGATACTCTCTATTTATGTGGTAGAAAGATGTTGGAATTTTTCTAAGTTTTGTGCGCAAGAGATGTTGGATTCTCTTGTATTTAGATATTCGGAGATGCTGGATTCTCTTGAATCTAAGAGTTTGAGGAATGCCGGATTTTCTCAAACTAGAATGTTGGCAGATGCTGGAATCTGTCCGACTTAGGTTGAGAGACGGGGTTCTCTCAATTATGTGCTTGAGAGACGGGGTTCTCTCTTTTGTGTGTGCTCGAGAGACGGGGTTCTCTCTCTTGTGGGTGCTGAGGGACGGGGCTCTCTCACTTACGTACTGGGAGATGAGATTCTCTCTTGTTTGTTGTGGTTGCGTTACGCGCTGATCTGACTACGGGTAGCAAGTGGTGCATCTGAGACGACATCGAGGTTGGGTGCAGTTGCAGCTATCCGATCATGGGAATAACCGATCGAGTTCGAACAACTAGCGGATCAAGTACTCGCACGGACCTCGACGATAACAAGACATCCTAAAGGAGGTTCGGTGTAGATGACAGGAGTAAGCCTCACCATTAGAGTTATGTTCTTATGTGAGTTCCGGAGAAGAGTTGGAGCACTACTACACGAGGATCTACATTTTTGCAGTGGAACCTGGGGACCAGGTTCTCTTAAGGGGGGAAGGTTGTGACGCCCCGTATTCTCGAAAGGCATCCTGATGACATTTACAAGTAAGTCTCTACACTTGTGCGTGTTTAATTTAAGAGTTCTTGAATTATGTGATTTAATGTAAATCCAATTTAATATGTGTTCATTCGAATTATTCTAAGATTAATTGTCAACTTGATTAATTACATGCATATTTAACCCTAACCTTCTAATTTGATTTAATTCAAATTTATTCCATGAAATAATTGTCAAGTTGATTTTAAATCCATCATGTTACTTAACTTGTTTAATTTCGATTTACTTGAATTCCTTGAGATTAATTGTTAATTATGTGTTTACAAAGTGTCGTTAAATTGTATGAAAGGTTTCCAAAATTAAATTGAATTAAACTCAAATTGGTAAATCTCCATTTCATTTTAATTTATAAATTTATGCGGAGCTTGAATGTTTAGTCGTAACTTTACCGATTTTATTTACGATTATTTGTACTATTTGTACGCGCTATTACTTGCTACGCGATAAGGATACCCGGTTGTATATAGCTTGTGCACAAGACACATTTCTCCCAATCCCTTTTTCTCTCTCTCTCTCTCTCCTCTCCCACTTTCTCTTTCCCGCAAGTCACTATGCGCGGCTTCGGTTACGAGCCCATAACTCGATCGTTTCTCGACGGAATTCAACAAACGAATAGTCCATTTCGATTATCTCGGCGAGACCGACGTAAGAGTACCAATTTCACGGCCTAATGACGAACGGTGGCGGAGTTATGGCCGGATTTCAGTAGCAGCGGCGGAGTTGTCAGACCGCCGCCACTTCGCCGGCGTTTCGGGCGTTTTCCGGCCACCTCCTTGATGCACGCGCCCCATGCCCAGACAGAGGACTTCCAGGCACTTCGTTTGACGTCAGCGGAGAGGCCATCGGATCAGAGACGGATCCGCACGCGCCGCCCAAAGCTCGCGGCGGCGGCGCGAGTTACTGTAGCAGCAGCGGCAGAAACTTCGGCGGCCAACGGGGGCCTTTTCCGGCCATCTTTTGGTCTCGGGCTCTTCACGAAAGTTGTTCGGAACGACGAGAACTAGTGACCTGTGATCAGGCGACTCCAGATTCGGTGGTTTGGCGGTGGATCGGCGGCGGCAAAGTGGCGGTGCAACGGCGGCACTAGCTCCGAGGATTTTTCCGGAAATCTACCTTAGGGCTTTCGAAGAGCTCGTCATGGGTAAGACAACACCTCTTTCGGATCGTATTTTGGTTCACCGGTTTGGAAGTAATTTGAGTTTGAAGATTTAGGGTTTTCGTGCTCTTAGATTTCAGATCTACGATAATCGGCTTGGAATTTCCAGAAATTGATCGAGGATTCGGAACGGGCACGAAGACTTCATTCAGGACTGATTTTTCGGGATTTTTCCGGCGACTTTTGACGGCGGCCCGGTGGCGGCCCGGCGACTTTCCGGCGGCTCCGGTGGCGGCACTCCGGCGACTTTCGGACAGAATGTTCGTCTCGTTGTGGTGAGTTCAACGCCACTTTCCGTTCGTTAATCGGACACTCGATCTATTTATTATGAATTATTTTGCGTAATTGTGATTACTTGAATTAATTGTTTTAAGTGCAAATAAATTGGTTATTGTTGGTTTGTTGATCGAGATGTCTTCCAATCATATTCGAAAACATGTATTGAATGGATTGTGACATGCATGAATGTTTCGATTTACAATTTGAATCCCGATGTGATGAATTTGTGCTATGTGTTTAGATATGAAGGGGTGTTAGTGTAATATTTAGAAACTAATCTTTTATGTGACTAAATGAACTTGAATGGTATTTTAGAAAATGTTGTGATTTCTCTATATGAATTTGAGACGTTCTCAATGTTATGTTTATTGTAAATTGTGTTTCAAATGTAAATTTAGATACATGAAAGATGCTTGAACAACTTGAGACTTGATGCATGATATGAGTTAGAATTGTAATATCTTGATTTACTCTTACTACTTGAAAATGGTATATTATGAATTACGATAAATTGATAATTGTAATGCTTGTAAGTAATTAATTCCTAGTTGAATAATTGTATAAACACTTTAAATGAACAATTATGCTTAGTAATCAACTTAGGGGATGTAAGTGTAATATTTATGAAACTATGTATGTGGCTTGAGCTTGTGTACCAAACATGTTGTGAAGTTGTAAAGTATGATCTCAAGTGAATTAAATGCACTCTTTATTTGTATCAAGCATGCCATCTACGTACAACGACTTTGTATGTTTATATGATCAAGTTGCTCTTACTTATGCACTTTATAACTCGACATGAACTTGATGCTTAATTCTAATATTATAATTGAACCCTGTGACATTGGATGATTTAATATGCATTTCGTGAATACATTGACTTCCTAAATTGATCTTGCATCTTTGGATATGGAATTGCATGATGGTTGCTTGTAAATATGACCTTGTTGAGCATTGATATGCCTTGAATGACCACGACACCTTATCCAAGCACAACATGAACACTTATGCATAACCACGATCATGTTGAGCAATGCCGTGCGTCTTGTTTGGTTCATATAGAGTCTAAGTCTGGGCTTCTGTATGTCTTGTCACAGAGTTTGGTGGTGCCGGTGGGCCCGAGGTTTAGAGTGTTTGGCCCTTCACACTCTCAGACTCTACTTTCACGAGGTGAGGTTTAGGATTTTGTATAGTTATGCGACCTATGGCCTTTACATGTTGATTTCTACCCCTGCATGCGAGTATACCTTATAATAGTTATGTATGTGTTGAATATGATATTTTTATGACCTTATGCTTGCACTTCTCCGTGGGCGGGCTATCCCTGCAGCGTGGGAATGTAAGTGTGTGAGTCTTGCGTGGGCGGGCTATCCCTACAGCGTAGGAATATATATAAAAACCAGTTTTTGAAGCATATGTAAGCTATTTTGGAAAAACAGTTGTGTTGTGATTATGTAGCGAGTTGGCCATGAAATATTGGCATCTGTATGTATGTATGTATGTTATGTTATGTGGATCCAGGAGCTGGTACGAGTGGAGACCGGCACGGCATAGGGCCGTCGGATAAGCCACTGTGCTAGTTCCATTTGAGATATCTTCACGCGACCCGTGCTGTAGGGAAGGTGTGGTATCTTGAGCCTTCGGCTAAGGCCGGGGAGGACTCTTGTGGGTTCGCTACCCCTTGAGGGTATGTCTGTTATGGATGGTTTGGGGACGATACATCTCCTCCATCATTGGTGTGACGGTTGGATTGATTTTGTATTTTATGATATGTTCTGAGGAGTAAAGGTTGGAAGCTCGTACTGGCCGAGCATGTGTTCTGTTCTGTCTGGGAATCATGAATCGAGATAGAGTTTCTGAAATGTTTTCTAAAGCTTATACTTATAACTATCTTTTGGGTACTTTTAGAAATGTCTTTGGTATGCAACACCTATCTCCGGTTCATGAGTCCACCCTTCTGATATGTGCTATGCTCCATATATATATGCAGTGGGTGTGCGTTAGCCCCCTCACTCGGTCAAGTTGACTGACCCCTCATTTACACTTTTAGTTGCAGGTTGTTGGCGTTTGCTAGGCGGAAGTGAGTCCTTTGAGTTGCACTTCATCGGTCTAGTCTTTCTATTTGCATTTATCCTCTCATACACTTTACTTATACTTAAGACTTGTAGACTTGAGATTATACTTTACTTTTCGGTAGCCCCTTGTGGCACCCTCATTCGGCCCCTTGTGACACTTGATGATTATTAATTTATGTTGATATTCGGGATTAGGTATCTATGCTAGTTGAACCCGTCACCTGCTTTGCATGTTTTGTTTTAAATGCTTCCGCTATCTATTGTTGTTGGTTTTAATTGCTTCCGCACTCTGAGTTTTGGTCAAGTTAGATCCGCCTAGCCTAGTGTGTGAGTTGGTCTCCCGTTCGCTCTGATTCGGATTCGGGCATGGATTTCCATTTCATGTTCTGGGTCTGGGTCATAGTGCGGGGAATGTGGCATCCTCCGTTTGGGGTGTTACAAACCCAAATTCTTCTACGACCCTGGGATCGACGTTGACTTCTTCCAAGTATCGGCCTCCATATATTGTCCGCATCTTTACCATTGGTGCCACCTTCATCAAAGTTCTTTTAATTACTCTCGCGACTTTAAGCTAGTTGAAGAACTCATTTTCCAATGGTTCACACTTGATCACATAACTTCCTCCAAAAGCTCTTTGCCTTTCTTGATCGTTTCCATATTTCTCAATTCGACCTCGCCACACGAAAATTCAGCTTGGATTGGGAAATTAACTCTAATCCGTTCGAAGATGGAACTTCTAGCCTCTTTATCTTCCATAGGTTTGTATTCACCGGTTGATTGATTTTCTTTATTTCTTCTTGATTCGATCCCTACCTTCCATTCCTAGCGAAAAGATCTCCCTTTTCCTGGCTTTAAGCTTAGAGTTGGCAATTCACGGCTTTCATCCTGAGTAAGGCTATTACCATTAGAGAGCCCCACAAGATCGAAGCATAGGTTCCGCATCGGAGGTGTTGATATTCGAAGTCTTTCTGAGAACTGACATCCTCCCTTGTGGTTTTTATCTTAATTTCTCCCAGAATCTTCAATCACTTTGTTGTCTTAATGGCTCGCTTTCTTATACACGCCGAGTCTTCACCCATAATTTAGTTATCATTTTTATCTTAAATTCCCATCTTGTAACCTTGTCTTGAAAATCATCAGTTGCCCGAATTTCTCTAAATCCCCAGAGTCTTCTTTAAATCATCCCCGCCTGAAAGAAGAGCTCGTGGCGAGTTGTTGTGATCGTGAGAATTGGCCATGGTTTGATGTTATAAGAATATCCAACAATCACAACTCTTCTAAAATATTAATGCATGCTGGTTAGTAAGTGCATATAACACATACTTAGCACCAAGAGCAAGTATTTAATGAAGATGCAACCCATAAGTCAACAAAATTTAAGTTAAACACATTTCATCAAGTATTTCCATAGCAATGCTCGTGATCAATGCGGTGCAAACGTTAACAAGTTGTTCCTATACTGTACGACCTAAGATGACCCAATCACGACACAGAACCCCAGTTTTGCAACCTGGGACTCTGATACAACTTAAGGATGTAGCGTCCCAAAGGAAGGCCCCACATCCCCCACACCAAGATCCAACCCCGCGTATGAAATGGAGAGTCCATACACGAGCCAAATCACAACGAACGGGGACTCACTCACACACTAGGCTAGGCGGGTGCTAGAACCTCGAAACCAAATAAGCAAGCTCACGAATTAAATGCGAGTGCGGAAGCAGAACATTTATTCAATCATGAGGTTTATTATAAAAGACGGGTTCCACTAGCATGAGTACCTAGTCCCGAAAATTTAAAACATAAATCATAAATCACAAATTTACGGGTTCAACTATCCCTAGAAGCCTGTCTCGAGTCACTATAATTTAATCATAACAATTCATACATAATTCTATAACTTATTCAATATACAAAATGCATATGAACAGACTCTAACTCGATCAAGAGACTCGACAGACTCGACTTCCCGCCTAGCACTCCAAAACCTGCAGAAGCACTGAAAACAAAGCCGGGTTCAGTCTATAGGAGATTGGTGGGTATAAAACAGGGCATATAATAATCATATTTCATAATTTAAACACCTCCACAAGCAAGCCATAATCCCGTGTGAGGTTTTTAAGATATTTCGCAAGTGGGTTAAAACAAAGAAAACAACGTTCGGGACTACAACAATCAATTTCATTGATAATCATAATCGTTCATGTGGTCAATACGTGAGCCCTGGCGGGTGGGCGAATATCTCCAACCTACTCCTCGTGTGTGCAAAACAATTTAATCTTTATATTAGCGATCATACATATTCGTTCATAATCATTCATAATCATTTTATTCATATTCATATCATTCAAAATCATAATCACTTACACCTTTTTCCTCCGGGTGGTGGACGGACTTGCAAGACCCGACCACCGGACCGGCCAATGGGGGTACATGAATCCCCCAAGGGCACTCAGCTCCCATTCCCCGCTATATCTCCTGGCGAGGACCGGTATCACCGTAAATGTGGTGGGACTAGTACAAGGGATCACCATCGGCCCTTGCCTCCCCGGATAGCCACTTGCACTAAGTCCCTGGGCCCGTGCAATCATAGTCATGTCCACGCCAAAAATAATAAGGTGGGGATACATAAGAGAAGACTTTACGTTGGAAAGCATAAACTCTTTTGAAAAGACTTGATATATATACATATATATACTATTTTGGCTTAAAACTTTCACATAAGGGATATATTGGGTTATCATAGCTAATAGAAGAGAAAACCACCTGTTACACCTTACCGAACGATAACCTATGAACCCGGCACGTCTCCGCCCTGGAGAAAACTGTACAAGAAATGACACGGTGCAAATGTGAGACTCAAGACTCCACATGAACCATATATGATGCACGACAATGCATTAACGTGATATGAAATGCATAAGAAGTAAGAGAACATCATGAAGTCATGAAATCAAGTAATTCATTCAACAGGTTCAAGTATATACAATGCGTGAAGGTTGCATATTCATTCGTGTTCATATTTCTTATATGTCAAATCAAACTATCCATGAACTTCATACAATAATCGTAATACACGCATCAACATGTTTACGACACATTTAGGCTATAAAACAAGTGAGAAGTTATTATTTTAAATGAATAATTAGAGCAATAATTGATGCATGCAAGCTAGGGAGCATTTAAGTCACATTAGGTCATAATAAATCCTAGCTGCATAATTTAGGTTAAACAAATTCATATATTTCAGACAACGATCATAACTCACCATATAACAAGTTAACACCTTAATAACATAAAAAGAGGAAGGAAATATACCACGAGGTGAAGAAACAAATTTTGAATTCATGCATGCACGTACGAGAGCATTTAAGGCATATCATGTCATATATCACGTAAAACTCATATCAAATAAGTTCAGAAAATTAATTCAAGATTTATAACATAGAATATAACATGTCTACATAGTTCATAAATAAAAAATATACGGATAAGAGGCATATGAAGCAACTAAAGGAGTACAATAGTCATACACGCGAAATCGAATTATTGAGAGCATATCAAGTAAAATATTCAAATTAAATTATGTAAAAAAAATCATATTAACTAATTAATAACTAAATACATGTCATAACTAATATATATATATATACACACATACATATATACGCAGCTTACAAGATTTACATACAAATAATATATATATATATATATATATATATATATATATATATGTACTTGCTACAACTATATAAACAAATTGCATGCATGCAAATCAAACCCCAATTAATTTCATGCATAACATACACTCATGCTACTGAATTCTCACAACAAAGCAAGGAAAGAAATCAAACATGGAAAAAGGAAAACAAAGCAGCAACGTTGCAGCAGCACAACTCGAAGTATCACCAAAAATAGGTCACGGCCGCAACCATAAATCAATACAAATGGAGTCGCGGCCACTGCCATCAGCTCTAGCACCAGTTCCAGCACAAACAAGTCGACACTTGACAAAAATTGGGTCGCGGGCGCGACCCAAAAACTCCTTCTCCCGCGCAGTCGCGAATTTGCAGCAGTCAGTCCCTGTTTCTTCTCCATTGTTGCAGCAGCAGCAAGGGACTCTTTCCAGGCCAAAGTAGCAGCAAAGTAACAACAAAAATTAGCAAGAAAAGGTAGCAAAAGAACACAACAACAGCATCAAAGCTCACGTAGCAATAAGGAATGCAAATCAGGCCCAATTTTTCCAAAAAAACTCATTTCATAAATGGTGGATCAAGAAGCTGCAAATTCCAACGAATTTCATGCTCATAAAGGAAACAATTAAGCCATCTAAATCACATATATGCTTTCATATCAAGAAATAAATCAATAATTCACAAGGTTTCAACAAATTTCACATAACGCTTACTATTCATGTATATCTCCAAATCATGCTCAATAGTCCATAAAAATCAGCAATATAGCACTTAAAAGAGAGCCAAAAAGATGGACAAAAAGATCATAAACTTACCTCTTGAATTCGGTTGAGTTTGGAAGAGATTTGAGCTCAAAATCTCCAAAATGGGCAAATTGGCGAAATGGAACTGGAGAGTAGGGCTTTAGCTGAGCTTTTCTCTTTTTGTTTGAGTGTGGTTCGAATTGGGGCTGTTAGTGTCTGATAGAGGCTTGAACTAGGGTTTAAAAAGTCCAACCATGGTTAATTTGGTCAAGTATGGTGGGAGTTATGATTAAAATGGCTAAGTGTGGCAAATCTGCAGCCGAGGCTCGTTTCAGTTGAATTTCAGAGGTTCAAACGTGTTTAGAAAAATATAAGGCTTGTTCCATTAAACCCGAATCTTTAGATACGAGTTCAACGGAGGTGACGGAACTCGAATCCGAGTTCCTGAGCTCAAGGTATGACACCCGGACCCAAAGGTGCACTAAATGCTCTTTAGCCCCCGACTTGGTCTCGTTCCCAAAATAAAATTCGTTACCACATCAAACGAGACCGAAAACATGAAACGATCACAATGACAAATTCATAACACATAAATCTACCACATACTAAATTTTCACAAAATTTCGGAATCAAATCAGATAGAAACGACACGCGATCAAAACACTTAAGTGCATAACATTCAAGAATCATTTAAACTTCATAATTCAGTTGTAAATTTAAATTCCATTTTAGATATTCAATAAAGTATAACAAAATAATTGTAATTAAAATGATTAATTAAAAATTATAATTATAATAAACAATTAATTACATAATTAAATAATTTAAAGGCGCAATTACATAAACACATATGTCATGCTATTCGACTGTAAAGCCGGGGCGTTACATGTTAAGTCCAAAATTAGCATGTGGCGTATAACTCATTCTGTTTGCCGCAAAATCTTGGCGGCTAGCAGTATAAGTGGCTTCAGGTTTGATCCTACCACAAAAATGTTTATGGCGGAAAAGAAGGATTCTTGGGAGGAGCATGCAAAGGTACCGCTTTTGAACTGCGTATGTTTATTAGGGAGTTTAATACCCTTCTTGTTTTTTTTCAAAATTTGTATATGTTCCGCTTACTTTAGAATTTATTGCAGGTCTATCCGGATGGTGTTAAACTGTTGAGGGGGAAGTCATTTCCATGGCTTGAGAAATGGAACATTTTGTTCGGTATGGATAAAGCCACGGGAAACCAGGCTGTTGATGTGGTTGATGCTATGAACAATCTATTTTCAAGCAACCACTGAGATTCTAATGTACCGAACCCTACAATTGAAGGAGACAATCACCCTGGAAAGTTATGCACTCCCCTCGATATAGACAACGACAGCAAGAACGATGGGTCAATAACTCCGGACGATGAACACTACACAAAATCAAAACCGAAAGGCAAGCGTAAATGAAGCAAGCTTGATAATAATGATGACATAACAAAATATGTTGGGCGAAATTTTGCCTTCAACGCGTTCTGCAATTGGTGATGTTACCAAATCGCTAAAGCAACTACTGCCTCAACCCAAGTCCACTTCAGCTGATGACGACGCATGGAAAGCTGGTTTGTATGAAGCTTTAGCTATGTTACCCGGGTTGTCATTGGATGATGTCATGTGGTCTGTGGTCCATCTTGCAAACAATCGTAACGACATGCTGGCCTTCTACGGCATGCCCATTGAGGTTAGAGCTGCATTTGTGATCACACTTATCCGAAATGCGAAGTAAAATTGGCAAAAGTAACAACATCCCTGTACTTTTGGTGGGTTCATGTTTGAGAAATGTTATTTTGCTTGTGTTAAACACTTCCACTGGTTATTTCATTATTTTGTTAGCACATTGCAGATTGGACATGTCACTAAAACTGAAGATATAGCCGGGCCTCGTATCTTGGAGCACATTGTGGATGTTGTTTTATATATGGAAGTTGGTACCTATATTTTATTTATTTTTTTTTTTTTTAGACCAGGGACTTAAACTTTCAATTGAAATTGAATTAGATTACCTATTACTATTATGTGCAATGCATACTGACAGGGTTCTTGGAATGATTTCATATTCATGTTATTTACATGCATTTTTGTTATCTTTTAGTTATTTTTTATGTGTGTGAGATTCTAAGGAAAAAATAAAGTTGCCTGAACATTGTTATCAACTTTAATCTCGGTTGATGATACCTTTTGGGTAGAATAATTTTGTGGTAGAAAGTAATCTGTTCATGGTCCAGTAATTCGGATACTCTTTCAAATTAATGAATAACTAAATCTAACTTTAAGCTCGGTTTGATGATACCTTTACTTTGCCAATGTTTTTTGTCTAGTTTTACAACAATCTAAATGAGGTTTATGTAGGGGATTAACAAATTATTTAGTGGTTTATGGTTTTGTCTGGTAGTATGTGATAATGTTATGTATCATGTAATATCTGCAGACATATAATTTGATCTTTTGTTCCAGGGGCATATCTGTCAATGTACAGAATGACACAATACTAATCTCCGATATCAGACAGGATAATAAGTGAAATTAAACGGAATTGAATTTGTCAATTGAATGTATCAAACATAAAATTAACTTCTTCTAAGAACACTTAATTCCCCACAAACAGATTAAGTGAAATTGAATAACCTACGTTATCAAACGCTCTCTGATAATTTTAAGAAACAAAGCATAATGTGAGAGACACTATTAAATCGATAAATTTAAATAATTTATTGGGGTCATAAAAGAGAAAATATAAATTTAATTTAAGATTATTCATTAAAATTATACATAAATAAAATAGGCAGTGTAGTTATGTCATATGTGCTATCTACACAAGTTTGACTATGAAATTATTATTGAAACAATTAAATAAAATAATTGGAGAGATTTATGTATAGGTAAAACATGTGGAACGCAAGGACGACAACCCATGAATTAAAAAATTATCCGATTATTTTTTAAAAAAGAGTAAAACATGTCGAACGAAGATAATTTATTTTCTAATCTTCACTTACAGAGTTTTCATTTTGATTAAAAAATTCGGGTAATGTAGCATAAATCCCCAATTGTGTATTATATTTTTAATTAACTCCCCATTTTGGCAAAATGACGTATGATTTTCACATAATGTCGTACTTAAAATACTTCTCAAAATATGTTGTATAATTTTCACAAAATGTAGTACTAAAACGTTCTAATGTAGTATTTATATTCTATTATGTCGTATAATTTTATGGGGAGTTAAGTAAAAATATTCCAAACTAATGGGGAGTTATTCCAAACTGCCCCTAAATAATTTAGAAAAAGAATCATAAAATTTCAATCCATCAAAATTGAATATTTACGGCCAAATATCTTTATGCTATATAATGGCATAGAATCTATGTTTTGAAACCCGGACCGGACCGGCCGGTCGGACCGGTTCGACCGGTGACCGGCCGCTTGTCCGGTCCGGGTGAACCTCCAAAACCAGCCCCTCTTTGGACCAGTTTGGCCCGCTGAAAACCGGATAAAAACCGGTTATAGAACCGGACCGGACCGGTTAGCGGGCCGTTTGGCCCGGATTTTTTGGTTTTTTCTTTTTTTTTTTTTTCAAAACTATAAAACCAAGTCAATTTGTTCCACCAGGGGTTCGATCCCATGACCCTCAAGTTAGAGAAATAGGGCCTCAACCAACTCTGCTGCATACTTTGTTGGTTAATTTTCGTAAAATTTTATATAAATCGTCAATTAGTGAGCTTACAAAGTGGATTATACTTTTAAATTGAATTTTAGAAAATTATTAATTATGACTACAACTATTATAATAAAGAATTCAATTTAATTTTGGATAAAATAAAATGAAATAGTTTATTTTTTATAATATATATTTATAAAAATATAAACACTTATGTGGTACTTTTCCAAATAGAAAGTGACATTTTTTCAATTAATTTTTTATCTATATTACTAATTTAGTTGATGTTGATTATTTTGTTATTTAGTTAGATGTTTAATCTATATCTTTGTAGATTTATAATTTGAAAATTTATCATTAAATATAGTATTTGAAAATTAATAAATAGTTTAAAGTGATTTATAATTATATCTGTTCTTTTATATTATAAAATCTAATGGATTATTTTTAATTAATATGTATAATATTATATAATTGAATATAATTGATATATATATATATATATATATATATATATATATATAAAATTAAATATAATTATTACGTAATTATGACGTCATACCGGTCCGACCGGTGGTCCAACCGGTCGAACCAGTAAAACCAGTAACCAGTAAGGGGTCCCGGTTCGACGTCCGGTCCGGGTTTCAAAACATAGCATAGAATAACATGTATATGAAGTGATAAAAAATTTGAGGACAAAAAAAGTTGATTTTCCTCTGAACCTTTAATTTCCTCTGTAAAATCCTACCCTAGCACGTCTTTGATGGCAACATCGCTGGTAACTGCGGAGCAGCTATCGTCGGGTCCGATGAATGCTCATGTGGCAAACCTTGCCTTGCCTGTCCAAGACCTTACCCTCAATTTAAACCCTGACCTTCCTGAACAACTTAATGTTGCGACACCTTCAACTATTGAAAAATCTTCTTATATCGTCGTTTTGTCAGGGAAAGACTCTGCGTCGATACCTTTCAACTCTAAACGGATATCTATGTCGCAATGTAAAGTCGTAGTCTTTAACAAAACCACCCCTCAACGTAAATATGGTGTGGTATATATCTGAAAGGAATGGACTCACTGTCACAGTTCATTTAAATTTGGCGGGGATTGAGGAAGATGTGTTTCTATCAAGACCGTCGGATTAAATTTAAGTTAGCTCCAAACGGTGTCGTACAAGTCAAGCAGGAAGAGATCTCAGTCGTTTCCTTATTAGATGCTGATCCTGTGGCAGCGAGTGGCTCTTACCTTCAGAGCATACCAGTCGTTGATGAGAGGAATGATCCAAGGGCTCAGACAGAGGTAGTTGCTAACGGAATGGAGGGGACAAATTTCATCTGAGAAGCAGTGGTGATTTGGAGGAGATTATTCTTTCTTTCAATTCCTTTCATGACGTTGATGGATTGTCTTCTGTGAACATTGGTATTTAGGGTTGTGGAGTTAGCTTTGTACTCAAGTTTTGCCATATGAAATTTCTGATTTTCCCATCTCCTTTTGTGGTCTTCTCTTCCCTCCTCATACTCTGTTTTCATAAACTTAGCTACTGTTCCATTCAACTTTGAGTGTTAATTACATTCCTTATTAAGATCATAACACTCACACATATACAATTTTCTGATGTTGAGATTAGACGGTTATCTCAACCTTATAAATTCGCTTTGATCGGCAAATTCTCTCGTGGCTACCCGACCATGGCCCGTCTCCATGAAAATTTCATGGCCATGGAATTAACATGAGAATTCAAGCTCGGGCTTTTAAATATGGAACATGTGTTGACTCGTTTGAATTGTGATGAAGACTTTACTAAATTATGGCTACAGAAAATCATATTTTTGATGACTTCCCAATGAGGGTGTTCAAGTGGTCTCCCATTTTCAACCTACAAGTTTAGTTGTCGCTCGTCAGTAGTCCCTGTTTGGATCCGCTTACCAGGTCTTAAGACACAGTTTTTCGATAAAGATGCTTATATGATATCATCAGCGTGATAGGTGAACCTCTATGTATGCATGAAGGGATAGATAATGCTACAAGACCGGGTTTCGCTAGTGTGTGTGTAGAATTAGACCTCAAGAAGCCTCTCATAACAAGAGTGAGTATGGGATTTAAAGGAGAGTGTGTGTAGAATTAAACCTCAAGAAGCCTCTCATAACAAGAGTGAGTATGAGATTTGAAGGCGGCACGTTGATCCAAGAATTGATATATGAAAGGTTCCCTTCATATTGCTCTAAATGCTCAAGATTGGGACACAAAGCAAAAGACTGCTGTCTCTGAGGTGGAAGGAGTTCAGGACCAAGTTAATGCACTTACACAAAAGGACTCGAAACAAACTATAACTAGCTGAAATAGAAAATGACCGGAACAGCAATGAGCCGTCTGAAAGTGATAAGATAGGGAGAACAGGAGGTCTACACAAGAATAATCAAGTATGGGTGGAAAGAAATAACATCTCAAATTTAAACCCTGACCTTCCTGAACAACTTAATGTTGCGACGCCTTCAACTATTGAAAAATCTTCTTATGTCGTCGTTTTGTCAGGGAAAGGCTCTGCGTCGATACCTTCCAACTCTAAACGGATATCTACATCGCTATGTAAAGTCGTAGTCTTTAACAGAACCACCCCTCAACGTAAATATGGTGTGGTATATATATGAAACGAATGGACTCACACATATACAATTTTCTGATGATGAGATTAGACAGTTATCTCAACCTTACAAATTCGCTTTGATCGGTAAATTCTCTCGTGGCTACCCGACCATGGCCCGTCTCCATGAAAATTTCATGGCCATGGAATTAACAGGAGAATTCAAGCTCGGGCTTTTAAATACGAAACATGTGTTGACTCGTCTGAATTGTGATGAAGACTTTACTAAATTATGGCTACAGAAAATCATATTTTTGATGACTTCCCAATGAGGGTATTCAAGTGGTCTCCCACTTTCAACCCACAAGTTGAGTCGTCGCTCGTCAGTAGTCCCTGATTGGATCCGCTTACCAGGTCTTAAGACACAGTCTTTCGACAAAGATGCTTATATGATATCATCAGTGTGATAGGTGAACCTCATCGGTAAAGTGTTACATAGTAAACATTTTTCGTTTCCCACAGACGGCGCCAATGTTGGGTCCAGCCCAAACCCTTAGAGATTAATCCCTCTTTCCTCAAGGATCTTACCGAAGTAAGCCAGGGTTTCAGAGAGATTAATCAAGAGATCAGACCAAAAGTCACGATCGTCATATCTCAAGGGTCGTTTATATAGAATATCGGACTTAGAGTTTTAGTCATTCACGTTACCTTCTCTTCTATTCGATTTGTTATGATCTTACCAGATTCTTCCGTATCTTATTTAGTTGTTACTTGCCCGGCACTCCTCTAGATATCCTTCTGCTCCACGGTCTTCTATCAGCTCGTTATACTTGCGAGCTGATTCGTCTGTTCTCTTCTGTTCGTCTTGTTCTTAATGAACTCTTCTATTCGCGTTGTGCTATTGACTTGGACTTTGGCATTATCCTCTTAGTGGGTTGAACCTTGTACTAGATGGGTAGGACCCCATCATATATATATATATATATTTTAAGTATGTGTATAATATGGGGAAGTGTATAGCCACATTATAATTTTTAAATATTAATTATGTATTTATGTTTTTTTTCCCCTCATGTGATCATGTGTACGTTTTATTTTTTTTTATGTTTTTCACTTTACGTTTTTTTTTTTTTTTTTTTTTTTCTAACACACACACCCCAAGTGGTCCAAGGGATTCGAACTCCGGGACCTTGCCTTCGAGAAAGAACACTCAGACCACTTGACCAATCCCTGTTGGCTTTTTCACTTTATGTATTTCTTATAACTAAATGTAATATTAAATATATATATAATAAATTTTTTTGTGGGATATATATAATAATTAATATTACAAATATGAATTATTTTTAGTTTTTTAATTTACGTATTTTTAATTAAATATATATATATATATATATATATATATATATATATATATATATATATATATGTGTGTGTGTGTGTGTGTGTGTGTGAAATAAATAAATATTACAAATATTATTTTGCTTTTTCGTGGATGAAGAAAGTGTGAGAATGTGAAGGGGTGTCTGATTTAAATTTCGAAAAAAAAAAAGGTTAAGACAATGATGAAATCCCAACATAAGTGAATTTTTTTTATTCTTTAATGATGTGTTAGTGTCATGTTGGGTGGACATAGTGGTTTTGACATGTCAGCGCTTTACAGACATGTAATGGTACTTTTTGGCCATGTAGGATGACGGGTCGGGTTTCCGGTAGGGTCAGGCGGTTTCAGGCGAAAATTGACCCAAAATTGCTAATTTTTGGAGATACAGGGTTTTTTTATCATCGGAAAATGAAGTGTCCTCAAAGTACAAAATGAGGTGAGTTGGTATCCCAATTTTGCAATTTTCCTGTGTATGTTTTGTGAAGGCAACAATTCATTTAAATAGAACTTCAACACTACATGATGTATATGTGAATTTAATGCATTGGAATGACAATTCATTTTTACTTTTCACCTTTCAGAATTGAGGTGACGTTACACGTCGCTATACAGTAAATTAAGGGATCCAATGTGTACAAAATATGAAATCTAAGGTAAGAAATAGCAAACTCGTGATTGAAAAACATAAGTTTTTGCTAAAATAATTAGTAACTCGTGTCTGACATGATGAGGCTAAATTACGCTCGTGACACGTAAAGCGACACGTGGCGCAATCCTCGCATTACAGCGTGGCGCATCAAGGGCACTTCAAATCATCCCTAGTGATTGGGTGTTCCCCTCGAGGAAATGATCATCCCATCATCACTAAGGACCTTGACCCTCCCGAGTGTAGAGACTATATTTCAGATATGAACACTATTCAACTCTCGAGGGTGCTCCCAAACTGACCCTCGGGAGTACCCCCCTGACATCACAAGGGTATAGCTACCCTCTCCATAACCATGCTTTTGGTCCAGGCATCCCTTCGGACCAAGCGAGCCCATAAAGCCCCTATCCAAACCCAAGCGTATCTAGCCCTCGGTAACAACCAAAAAGGCTCTCTAACACACAGTACATGCCCGCGCACCTGCTACTGTTGCCGCCACCAACCTTTTTAACAGGCTTTTGTAGGAGATCCCTTTCAGAGACTCCTCATTGCGCCACGTGGCTAGGACAACATCAATGCAGGACCACATGGCAACAGTTACCAAAAGGGCCCTGACCCTCAACTATAAATATACAGATCTCACACATGCTTTGTAAGCAAGCTTCATTCTCTCAAGCTTTGTTTTACCTACTTCATTCACCGTCTAACTTGGGCATCGTAGAACCAAACTGTGTATCACCCCCATTCCCCCAGCTTGGCCTTCTGATCCTTTTATGTTTGTTCCTAGCAGGTAGAACCCAGCCATCTCTAGCGACCTTTGCTTGAGTTTACAGTCTTTGTTTCCCCACATAAATAAATTGTAAAGTATTGAAGTTTGCGACCTTGGATCAGATCCCATCATGACAAACACGAGTTTTGGGGAAAATATTAAAAAATTATAACTCATGGATGAGACCCACGAGTTACAATAAAATATTTTTAAAAAATAAACTCGTGTCTGGCAGACACGAATTTTTGGAAAAAAATTATAAAAAATTAGAAATTCGTGGTTGCTCCCCACGAGTTATATCAAAATTTTAACCCACCAAAAACCTGTATCATTTAATCAATCCACTATTAAAATAATATTATTCTTAAAAAATCGTCTGATTAACCCCATGAATATATATATATATATATATATATATATATATATATATATGTATACTATTACTTAAAATAAATATATATTTAACATAAAAATAATTTTAATCATATATTTAATCATTATTATTTATAATATTATTATTTTTTAATTTAATCTATTGTTAGATAATAGGGGCGTTTCATTACAATAGTCATTTTATTCCAAACTTAGTTATCCTGATTCCTGCATCTTCACGGAGGCTTAATCGAGCTACAATGGCGGCTCGCTCCCTCTTGCTCAGTCTCACTCGGTACGCCTCTCTAACTTCAACCTCCCACGTTGGTGTGTAGTCGATGATCAATTTATTGCTTGATTAGGGCAAAATGAAATTGGGTTTCCCATATATGTAGGAATGCACGAAGGAACAAGAATATCCCTTTCAGATCTATCTCTACGAGCACCGAAGCTGTTGAAGCAGAACCCGTCAGGACAACTCATGAAACAAGCGTGGATCGATTCACGGAAGACGAAAAAGATGATTTAAAGAGCAGAATTTTCAGGCTCAGACTCCCCAAGAGAAGCGTAACTAATGTTTTACAAAAATGGGTCAGCGAAGGCCACGAAATCACCGTTTCTGACCTCCGAAGCATCTCCAAGGATCTCCGTAGATCAAACCGCTACAAGCACGCTCTCGAGGTTTGTACAATTTCTACTCTTTGCTTTTTTCATTTTATTTCTAGTTTGTTTGATTGACCCCGAACTTGAATGGATGAAAAAGGTGGTTCCTTTTAGTTATGCTGTTATTTGTTTTACTTTTATTTTATTTACTGATAGGGTATGGAGAAGGGTTTCTATAAATTTGAATCTTTATGAACGCAAATGCTTGTGTTTCTTACTTGATTTTCTGATCTGGGACTTCTTCATTTGAGAGGATTGCTATGAATTTGATTTATTCTTTTGTCAGGGTGATGACATAGTATGCTGCGTGTCATTGTTCTTTGTTTGTTCGTTTATGGCATCAACTCAGGAAAATATCATAATGGATCCTGGTCTTGTGGGAAAATTAGTGCTTTAATGATAAGGTAGTTAGTTCAAACTTGAGCGGGTGGAGTTAACTAATGCCAATCTGCAAAGCCACCCACTCTGCAAAACTAGTGTTTGCATTTTTTGTTAAGGGCTATAATTTCCATAAATAGGATGACCATGGACCATTAGGAAACTATATGCTATTTGGTTCTTGATATGGAGGCTTTTGTCAGCCCTTGAGATATCTACTCTGCCTTTTTTATTTACCCTTGCTCCCTTTGAAGCTATTCCTTTGGAGGCGGACATAATTGAAGACAAAAGAATTGAACGTTGTTATTGTTACTTGATTTTGAGAGTTAGTGTTTCTCTGTATTGAAGTCAAGACCTTTTTGAGACGTCATGTGGAAGGTGCACAGTTTCATTTTTGCCAACAAGTTAGCAACTTCTTGTTGAGCTAGAATCTAACTTCTTGATGACTTTGTAAGTATTACAGAACATGTTTTTGCTGGCAAAGCTTGGAAAACCCCTTGTGATGACATCACTGATTTTTAATTCATCGTGTTGCTAAAACCTGAGCAAGAATTCGACTGAAACTGAATCCAGGATGGTGCTTTTTATCATTGCCTCGGAGGAAGTTTAATGTCAAAGAAGGATCAAAGGGGATCTTAGTTTTAGGTTGAGTGAAGGAATGCTGCTTGCTGAATGAGAATAAGCTATAATCATCTTTTAATTTATTGGAACTAACAAGTTTTGAGCACACAATTGATTCTTCTCCAACTTTGTCTATTTGCGATCTTGTGCATACTGGTTCTTGAAGCAAAAGTATTCATTAATTTAACGATCTTGTGAAACATCTTGCTCTAATCTATCTGTTATATATATATTCCTCCAATATGCTTCACATTTTTCATTCTTTGCCCTACATTAACAATTGATTTTTTGCATTTTATGAACTTTCAGGTATCTGAATGGATGGTTAGTCATGAAGAATATGAAATATCCGACTCAGATTATGCCATCCGCATAGACTTGATGACCAAAGTTTTTGGCATAGATGCAGCAGAACGGTACTTTGAAGCTCTGCCTCCGTCAGCCAAAACTGGTGAAACATACACAGCTCTCCTTCACTCATATGCAGGACAAAAGCTAGTTGAAAAGGCAGAGAACCTTTACCGAAGAATCAAAAATGCAAATCTTTCATTGAGTGCCATCACTTACAATGAGCTAATGACCCTATACATGTCGGTAGGGCATCTTGAAAAAGTTTCTTCAACCGTTGAAGATCTAAAACGCAACAATATTGCTCCTGATCTGTTTACATACAATCTGTGGGTAAGTTCGTGTGCTGCATCTCTAAATATGGATGAAGTGAGAAGGATTCTTGATGAAATGACTGCTGATACGTGCTGTAATGAAAGTTGGATTAGATATATGAATCTCGCTAAAATATATATTTCTGCTAGTCACTTAGTGAATTCAGATTTAGGCTCTGTTGTCGAAAGTGAGAAGGGCCTTACACAAAGAGAGCTGATTTCGTACGACTTCCTTGTCATTCTATACGGTGGGTTAGGGAATAAAGATAAAATTGATCAAATTTGGAAGTCTTTAAGGATGACTGGGCAAAAGATGACAGCACGAAACTATGTTTGTGTACTTTCTTGTTATTTGATGCTCGGACATTTGAAGGAAGTCGGTGAAGTAATTGATCAATGGAAGCAATCTTCTACGTCAGAGTTCAATGCCGTCATGTGTGGTAAATTGTTGGAAGCATTTAAGGATGTTGGCATGGAAGATAAAACATCTGCCTTTCATATGATACTCTGCGAAAAGGGTTGTGATCAAGTAGATGCATTGAGATGAGAGGGTATTCCTGTTTTACTGAATTCTTGTGTGATCAGTGCCTGTAATTTAACGAATAGACTTTAGGGGTTGCAGAGGCAACAAGAGAGAAAAAATAATGGAAACAGAGTAATGGATAGTGCAAGAGTTGTTTTCTTAGAGTGGCCCGCCTAATCAAGCCGGCTTTGGTATTTTCTGCTCGACTTAGAAAGATAGTTTTATAGAAAGGTGGAAGAAGTAATTTGGAGCCCATTTTTGAAAAATTACAAACAACGCCATAAGGTTTGGACATGGATTAGTGTAAACACTTCTCATAAATTAGGAAAAATACCCTGATCAAGATGGTTTTTGTTAATATCTATCAAAATTAATATTATTCAAAGATTTTATCTTCACGAGCATTTCGCACACACATCCTTCTACATTTTCCTCACACACCATTTTGTTTCAAAACTTTCTATAAATCTTATTGAATAGCAATGTAGTTGATTATTATTTATGATTTTTTTTAGAAAAATTAGATGTACTATCCCTTACTTTAGGTTTAATTATAACTTACTTTTTAGATTTTATTAGTTATAAAAAAGTCTCTAATATTTCATTTCTATTACAAAACTAACGGTACGTGTTAAATTTCTCGTTAAATTTTATATTGAAAACAATTGTTAGTTTTATGATATTGTTAGGAATTTTTTGTAGATAAATTTAGGAAACTATTTTTCTTTTTAAATCTCTCTTTCTTTTACTATTTATGGTTATCTCATAGTTGTATCAAAAAGTTTATATTTTAATTGGGATGGACTGACTTGTAACTTTAGAACAAAGACATGTATCGTAATTTTTCATGAGTTCAATTATCATATTTTTGTATTTTCTACATGTTTTGATTCTATATTCTACATGTTTTGATTCTATATGTTATTATAATAACTTATTAATATTCTAAAAAAAAACTTATTAATATTTTATAAAGACAAATCACATTGTATGAAAAACACACAACTTTTTTTTTTTTTTTTTTAACCTTTCTTAATATATCCTAACAAGTATCTTAATCAATCAAATCATCTCTTTCTTAACACATACAAAAATCCAAGGTTTGGGGTATTATCATTATATTGCATCTTTTTTAACCATGTGATGGTGTTTCGATCTAAGTTGCCGAGTTAGATCTGAACCGAGCACACTAATACTAATTTATATTTGTATGAGAATCTTGACCTGAAAGTTAGCTGAGATAATGAATAAACGTTAGGTATCGACTAAATTGGGGGCATGGGGTTAGACCCAGCATTGACATTTTGACACTCAAATCAGTAAACTGATCGAAAGAGAGGGAAGTGTGTATGCATGTGTGTGAGAGAGAGAGAGAATGCTTATAAATGATGGGGGTATTTATAGCATCGACCTTTATGTCTGTTCAAGTACACGCAGACAAGGTGCATTAAATGCAGTTGCGACAATTGGTGAACATGCTACATAACACCTTGTACTTATGTCAGAGAATGGCATGCGAATCTTAGGCATGTAATATTGTGTCAGAGGGAATTTCAAACATTTAATGCAGCTCCAACTGGATTATCTCCGGTTTGAATGGGATATGTTGCTCAAGCTATACAAAACTAGGTATTCCACACTTCAAGTTTGCAGCGGAGGGGCGACCACACGCTTGAATAGCTTTGGCCACGTGAGATGTGCTCATGGAACCTTAGATTAGTGTCACATGCCATTTACTATTAGATCGATATGCGGCGTTGTCACCGGAATCTCAATACAATCTTTGCATGCACAAAATGGAACTTGAATCCCTGATTGTGGCTCTACGGTCTAAACCTGTTACGGCTGACTCCAAAGCCCAGGAGAAAACTTTACGTAGGCGTATCGAGGAATTGGCGAAACAGGCAGAAATCGCGTGGAAACAGCGATCTAAGGCTCACTGGTTAAAAGAAGGTGATCGAAATACAAAGTTCTTCCACAACAAAACCTCCTTTCGTGCTAGAAACAACAGAATTGAGGGTCTCAGAGATGACAGTGGCAGACTTTGTACCTCTAAAGAGGAGATCCAGAATATCATTGAACAATATTTTGGTGATCTCTTCATGTCCTCTAGCTGTTCAGAGGAGGATATGGATAAGATTATTCGCTTGGTTCACCCGAAACTGGATGATCCTGCGAGAGAGGCACTGGAACGTCCCTTCGGTTCCGATGAGGTAAAACAAGCTCTGTTAGTATGGATCCCCTCAAATCCCCGGGTCCCAACGACCTTCCCCCGTTTTTCTTCCAAAAATATTGGCATGTTGTGGGGTAAAAGTGTTTCTGCTAGTATTCTAAATTTTCTTAATAAAGGTATTTTTTGCAATGATCTCAATTTCACCCATAT
This sequence comes from Lantana camara, assembly GCA_037501455.1. Classification (NCBI taxonomy): domain Eukaryota; kingdom Viridiplantae; phylum Streptophyta; class Magnoliopsida; order Lamiales; family Verbenaceae; genus Lantana; species Lantana camara. The sequence continues at coordinate 21,230,668 of CM074862.1, forward strand.
TGTCCTAATTCCCAAAGCTAATAAGCGAGATTCTATTACTATGTTTAGACCGATTAGCCTTTGCAATGTGGTTTACAAGATTGCCTCTAAGTGTATTGCCACGCGTATAAAACCTGTGCTTGATGATATTATCTTAGTCTCTCAGTCTGCTTTTGTCCCTAAACGCCTTATTACAGATAATGTTCTCCTTGCTTTTGAAATTTCCCATTTTCTGAAACATAAGAACAGGGGGAAGGAGGGTTATTTTGCTTTGAAGCTCGATATAAGCAAGGCGTATGATCGTATTGAGTAGCAGTTCCTTATCCGGATGCTTGAGAGGTTAGGTTTTCCTTCTTCTTTGGTTCACCTTATCTCCATATGTAGCACCCGGAGCGGTAAGCCACCACATCCCCCGCACCTAGACCCAAACCCACATATGAAATGGACGTCCATACATGAGTCCAAGTCTAAGGGAACAGGAACCTACACACACACACTAGGCTAAGCGGGGCTATACACTAACAGAGCGCACCAAACAAACATACAAAGTGCGGAAGCAAGGAATAAAATCTACTAAAGACATATACAGTGGCCATACGGCCTAAAAGAAATCTAATATGTACATGAGTACGTCAAGTAGTGTCATAATCTCCAAATGCATACTCTAAGTTCAAATACATAACCAAAATAAGAGGGAAGTAAATATGCATTTGACTCAACTTAGACCGCTAAGTACGACACGAGACGCACTTCCCCACTTAGCTCAAGCAACCTGCAACTAAAGGAAGGAAAATGAGAGGGGTCAGTCACAACTTGACTGAGTGAGGGGGCTAACGCACACCCACACACTATGTACATATAAAGCAGAGCATTTATTAAATAAAAGATTATGAACCGGAAAAGGGTTTTGCACTCCAAACCATTTTCGAAACAAACTTATACATTTCATAATCAAAACAAAACATACTAGAGTTTAAAGAAAGCTTCTATCCCGTTTCATAATCAACGAATCAAACAAAAGAGCTCGGTGAGTACGAGCACTTAACCCTTACTCCTTTACAAACGAATAAAACCAAGAAACGAAAATACATAAAATAATCCATCCCCAACGACAACGGTGTTTTGGGAGTCAAACCCTCTCCACCTAATTTACCAACACATACGGGGTAGCTAACCCACGATATGCCTTCCCCGGTTTTCCACCGAGGGCTCAAGATACCACGTCTTCCCAACCTCCAAGAGTCGCACGTGAATATCTAAAATGAGAGCGTGCACAAGGGTCATAACTGGAGACCCCTATGGTCGTCCCGGGTCTCCCTTACTCATGTCTCCAGGGTCCAACAATAACCAAATAACTCATTAACGTACTTAACTTGCTACAGAATCAAACGTAATTTACGTACCTTATCAAATATACCTTACCTTGCAACTCGGCATATGCTATAAGCGTACCTCTCCGTGTCTTCCTTAATAATAGGATGTTGAGGTAGGTCCTAGCTTGCGTGACAACACACGGTTTGGAGCATAGCCATGTTGCAAAACATTTTCAAGCTTATATACGCTCATACTTATAGTTTCAAAACGTTTTAAACGTAAGATAAGATCATAAACATAGCATAAAGCACGTATCTAATATATAATATATATAGTATAATCACATGCGGGTGAGGAAATCATCACATTTAGGCCATAGGTTGATTATCTAAAAGAAAGGTCCTAAACCTCACCTTGTAGCAAAAGTAGAGTGAATTCTGGCAAAACAAACGAAGAGACACTTAAACCTCGGGCTCACGAACGTCTGGAAGAGGCTCTGAAACAAAAGAAGACAAGACCCTAAACTTAGACTTAAATATGTACCACATAGACGCTCGGCAATGCTCATGGATGCAATGGATGCAAATGAAATGCAACAAATTGCCACTTAAAGCGTTCAAGTTCAAATCACGTATCAAATAAATTCATAAAACTAATATAAGACATCTAACATATAGTATAACATGTTCACATAGCATATAAGTCATAAACGAATAAGAAGGCATTAGAAGGCACGAAACGAAACACGAAAGTCATGTATGCGAGATCGAATTATTTAAGTTCATATTATAAAAAAAAACAAATTCAAATAAATCAAAATAATTTAAATATATAACATACAATATATATATACATATATGCATGTAATAATCATGCAAAAGCCATGCAATTTCCAACACTTAATATATGTAATATATATATATATATATATATATATATATATATATATATATATATATATATAATCAGTTTCCCTCGAATTAATGCCCCTGACGTAACCTTTCTCCTCCAAAAACGCAGCAGCAGGCCCAGTGGCGGAGCCAGAAATTTTATTTAGGGGGGTCGACGGAAGCATAATATTAAAGGGGAGTCAATAATTTATTATATCGACCCTCATTAGTATTAATTTTAACTTTGATGAGGGGGTTGAATAATTAAAAAAACCCCATAAAATTACATATACAAATATGTATATATCTATATAATAATTAAAAAAAAAATTTGAGGGGGGTCAATTGTACCCCCTCGGGCAAGGGTGGCTCCGCCACTGGCAACAACAGTTCTCAAATGCAGGGGATGATGCAGGGGATAAAACAGCAGCAAAGCAAGCAATTAAGGCAGCAATTTACAACATGAAAATGCAAGGAAAAGTAGCAAACTATCCCTCAAATTCACACGCAGCAGCAGTTTAAGAAAGCAACCAAATTCCATGTTTAAGTGAAATAAAACTCAAGTGAATTAATGTCAACTTATTATACAACCAACTACCAACAAAATTAGGTTCATCTACTCATAAATGAGGCAACATAGATCACATATATAGCTTCATATCCAAATTTCATGCAAAGAAACCTAACTATTCACTTCAAGAATCAAATCTCAATCATACTTGGCTCAAATTCAGAAAATTATGTACGAAAATGATCACATAATCATATAGATATCAAATATAAGCTTACCCCTTGAAGAAGATGGAGGGAAATGGAGATTGGAGCTCAAAATCTCACTTGGGTGAATAGTTACGGGATTGCAGTTTATTTCTCCAAAACCGACTGAATTTCTCCTCCTTGCCTTGTGTGGATCGATGTGAGGGAGAGAGTGATCATAGAGGATCAAGTTGGGGTCATGTGGGTCCAGGTTTCATGTGAAAAGCTTGAAAATTTAGGTACTTATGTGCAAATTAGTGAAAGGTGGCCATATGAGCGCGAGACAAAGTTACGGGCTGATTTCGGGGTACTAAACGAGGTCAAAAAATTACAAGGCCCATTCCATTGCACTCGAACCATCGAAACGAGTCCAATGGAGGTGACGGAATTCCAATCCAAATTCCCGAACTCAAGATATGCTACCCCGAAACCGAAGGTGCGCTAAGTACACTTTAGCCACCTTTAGGTCACCCAACGAAAACAATTCCCGAAAACCCGACATATAAACCCGAAAACACATAACGAGCACGTATTCAAGTTCACGACTCATAAAACTCCAACATATTAAAATGGCACAAAATTTTCTCAAATCGAACACGAACGCAACTCATTTTAACAAATAAGCATATTATTCAAATAATAAAATTTAAATTTCAACGAAATAAAAAAAATAAAATAACACTTAAAAGAATTAAAATAAATAAAATTTTATTAAAAAAAAAACTATTTTACAATTAGGTCCAAAACTTTCAAAAAGTGTCAAATAAGTCCAAGTTCAAATTTTCAATTAAGTCCAAAATTAAATAAAATCATACAATTAAGCCCTTAAGTCACATAAATCACATAATTTATGAAATTAGCTTGCTCGGGAATTAAATTCACATATCATAAATTCATAAAAAATTCATATCATAAATCACTTGAGGCAAATTTTGACATATAATTCAAATATTTCATATAAATTCAAATAATTCATATAAGAATTTCAAATAATAAAATATAATTCAATTAAATACATCAATTAAATATGAAATTAAAATAATTTAAATTACGCACATACGTCATACCTATACGGTCGCGGAGTCGGGGTGTCACACCATGTGTATTTCTTTGGTGTCCTTTTCCTTTATTCTTGACGGCGTCTAGTCTTGGAGCCTTGTCCCGGGTAGAGGCATCCGTCAGGGTGACCCTCTTTCTCCTTACCTTTTCCTTCTTTGTGCAGAAGCTTTCTCTCTTTGCTTACAGGACTTGGAGACGAAAGGAATTCTCCAGGGTATCGCTGTTTGTTGGAATGCTCCAAGGATTTCCCATCTGCTATTCGCGGATGATACTCTTGTTTGTGGACGGGCCGATTCCCAGGCTTTTATTGGCATTGCTGAAGTTCTTAAGTTGTATTCTCGTACTTCCGGACAGGTTATCAATTTCTAAAAATCCTCGGTGGTGTTTAGCCGTAATGTCACATGTGATTCCAGATCCGTTTTGGCTAATTGTCTGAGGGTTCCGTAGGTTGAAAATTTTGATCTCTATTTGGGGTTGCCCTCGACTGTAGGAAAATCTAAGAAGACCCTTTTTGCTTCCCTCCGTGACCGTATCCGAAGTAAGGTGTGTGGTTTCTCGAAGAAGAATTTGTCTGCGGCCGGAAAAGAGATTCTTATCAAAGCGGTTATCCAAGTCATCCCCTCGTATGCTATGGGCTGCTTTAAGTTACTCGATTCCTTCATAAATGAACTTGACTCTTTCTCAGCAAATTTTTGGTGGAACAATAAACATAAGAACCGCATTCATTGGCTTGCTTGGGAGAAACTGTATCTACGTAAGTGCAACGGAGGTTTGGGCTTTCGGAATTTTAAGGCATTCAACCTTGCTCTTCTCGCCAAACGGGCCTGGAGGATTATCTCCTCCCCAAACTGTCTCCTCAGCCAAGTTCTTAAAGCAAGATACTTCCCTGACACTGATTTTTTTGGCGCTAGGCTGGGGTGCTCCCCCTCTTTTACTTGGAGGAGTATCTTATCCTCTAGGCCGATTGTTATTGTTGGATCGAGATGGCGTGTTCGATCTAGACTTTCTGTTAATATTTGGACTGATAGATGGCTCCTGAGACTGAACTCTTTTCGTCCTATTGTTCGCCAACCGTGGGACCCGAATGTCTCCAGAGTTGCTCAACTTATTCTCCCGAACGGAGCGGGTGGGAACTTGAAACTGGTTGAAGAAACTTTTTGCCCTATAGATGCTGCTCTTGTCTGGAGTATTCCGTTTGGTCGCATTTGCCACGAAGGTAAGCTTATTTAGCATTTTGAGAGGAATGGTTGTTTTTCTGCTCGTAGTGCACACCGGTTGGTGTTTTCTTGCTCCTTTGAGGCGTTATTTAGGTATTTTTAGCCCTACATTTAGAATCTTATTGGAATTTATGCTCTTTGCAGGTGTTTTTAACATAAGAAGAGTTAGAGGGATGAAATGGAGCAATACCGCCAAAATTCAAGATTAAAAAGGATATCTTACAACTTTGAATTGCAGCTGCCTTCATTTGGAAATCCACCCACGTGGATTTCACAGTTCAAGATTTTCCACCCTCGCGGAAATGAGGCAGACGTTGTTAATTGCTTCTGACCTAAATCCACCCCCATGGATTTCGTAGTAGAAAAAAATCCACCCTCGTGGATTTTATTATAAAGTGTCAGTGGGTTTTTAAAATCCACCCCCGTGGATTTATTTGCCCTTGAAAATCCACCCCCGTGGATTTTCTCCAGAAATACGTTTTTCCTAGTTTATAACCTACTTTTCGGGGGTGTTCGGGAGAGCTTCGCTTTTTTTAACCTAATTGGGGACAAGGACCAGCGGAGGAGAGATTCTGAAGCCGCCATTTCCATTCCTTGAAGCCATGAAGATCATTTGATAAATTAGTTTGCATTTAAATTCCTTTATTGTTTTCTTAGCTAATATAGTGTAATTTCACTTTCTAGTTTATTTAAGTAAGTTCTAGCTCTTGTATGAACCTTTTGACCTTGGATGTTTGAGTTTGAATCTTGATATATGAATATGATTTACTTTTAGAATGATTCATCTTATTCTTGGGTTGAGTGTATGGATATGAGTGGATAGATCTCAAGAGCTAGGGGGATAACACAAAGTAAGGATTAGTTGTTTGATAAAATGTCTCAATGAATGAGTTTGGTTCTTATGTTGGGAAGATGGTTTCAAAGCTTGTGTGAGTGTGGCCTACTTATACTTCATCCCTAATTCACCTTCTAATTGAGAAATTGTTTGTGAGTTTGGTAATATTTTCCTAAACACTTGAAGTCTAGGTCTAAAGAGATTTAACTTAGCTTTGAGCAATTGAATCATGATTAATCATGCCAAGCCGCTAATTAGTTAATGATACTAACCTTGAGCTTTTGGCCTAATCTTTATTTCAATGATCACGAGAGTGGCTTTGTCTTAGGCTAGGTACGCGTACTAGACTTTGAGAAAAGCTAGTGTTTATATAAGTGGTTAGAATTGTAAGAACAACTTCATTTGTTGAGCAATGAATTTACACCAAAGCCTTATGAACGTGTTATTCCCCCAGCTCCCTTTTTATTACTTGAGTTTCATTTAAGAGTTTAATTACTTGTTTACCTTAGTTTGCTTGTGTTTACCTTTCTCATTTTCTTAGTTGCTATTTCTTTACCACAAATTCCTTCCGGTCTATAGATTAACAAACGCACTTTACAATTGATCCTTCCCTAGGGACTCGACCCCTTGTGCTATTATTGATTCTTTTACAACTTGCACTTGGGTTAAATTTTGCTATCAATTCAATCATTTTGCACATTTTGAGATTCCTTTCCGATTTGATACCTTCCCAGGCCTTGTTCTGCCCGGATGAGGTTTAACGAAGATCGGACTGCCTCATAAGCCGGAGTCAATTGTGTGTTTAGGTGTAGAGTTGAGAGTTAACAAGTTTTTGGCGCCGTTGTCGGGGAAGGCGTTTAAAATCACTCTTGTTCTAGTGTTAGTAGTTAGTGACTTAGACCTTTAATTTTGTTAGTGTTAATCGTTTCTTTGTCTCTTGTAGGTATATACGAAGGGCCAGAGTTGGTAGAATCTCAAACATTACCCCGAGAATGAGATGAAACTTCGTGCTCTTAGGAAGGAAAGGAGACAAGAAGAGTTTGCTACACCATTTCCTCTTGAGATGGAGGACAATCAAAGACGTGACAACTTGCCACAACAACCAATTGATCCAAATGCACCGCCACCGAGACAAATTCGAGATTATGCCATATCTAGCATGGAAAATATTCAACAAAACCTTGGAAGACCAAGAGTGGCGGCGAATCACTTTGAAATCAAGCCGGCCTAGATCTCCTTTCTACAACAAAATCAGTTTACGGGCTCAGCTACGGAGGACCCGATCTCCCATGTAAATTGGTTCTTGGAAGTTTGTGATACATTTAAGCTTAATAATGTACCCCGAGGATGCCATACGGATCAGCCTATTTCCTTTCTCCTTAAAAGATAGAGCGAAAGCGTGGCATAGTACACTCCCATACGAAACCAAGGGTTCATGGGCCTCATTATCACAAGCATTTTTAGATAAGTTCTTTCCTCATGCTAAGACGGTCAAGCTTCGGAATGAGATCACATCATTCCGGCAATATGAGGGGAGAGTCTATATGAGGCTTGGGAAAGGTTTAAAGAGCTACAAAGGAAATGTCCTCATCATGGGTGTGAGGGTTGGAAACTTGTCCAATCGTTCTAAGGAGGAATCTCCCAAGCGTTGAAGGTAATGGTAGACTCCGCCGCGGGAGGTGCGATTATGAGCATGTATGAGGCCGATGCAATTCATTTGCTAGAGAGAATGGAAGCGAACAATGCGTGGTATTCCGAAAGAGCCAATGCACCCATTCCAAGACCACACGGTTCTACTCCCGGCATGATGCAAGTGGGGGAATACACTTCGATGCAAGCCAAGATCGAAGCCTTGGAGAAACAAGTAGAGCAATTCACCGCGAATGCGGTGGCAAATCAAACTCCACAAGTCCAATCAATGGCATGTGAACTTTGTGGTGCTCCTCATACCTATGATGTTTGCCCTTATGCAAATCAAGGAGAATCTTCCTCAACCTCATCCGAGCAAATGAATGCCATAAATCCCCAAAGACCCGTGAATAATCCTTACTCTCCCACATATAATCCGGGTTGGCAAAACCATCCTTATTTTTCATGGTCAAACAATGCTAATGTCCAAAGTGCACCAAAACCTCCTTTTCAACCAAGACATCCTCTTAACCAACAACACCCTCCACCATTCCCTCCTCAAAACCAATACCAACCACCTTCTCCTCAATTTCATACACCACCCCCTCAACATCAACTGCAATATCAAGCACCAACACCCCAACCACCTCAACAACAAGCCGAAAAGCAAGGATGGGAAGCCGCTTTTGAGAAGTTCCTTAATGTTTCCTCGGATCGTTTCAAGAGTTTGGAAACACAAGTGGATCAAGTGGTTACACAAAACCGAAACATTGAAATCCAAATTGGGCAACTTGCTAATGCCATCGATCCTAGACCTCAAGGAATGCTACCTAGCAAGACGGATACAAATCCAAGGGAGCATTGCAAGGCTATAACTCTTAGAAGTAGGAAGGTTTATGATAAGCCACCTTTGCCTACACGGTATGAGTCCGGTTCGAGTGGTGTAAATCAACAAGAGAAGTTGGCGGATGTTAATGTTGAAAAAGGTAAAGCAAAGATAAACATAATGGAAGAATTGGAGGAAAAGAAGGGGAATGAACAAGAAGTGGAAATAGAAATGGAAAAGTCAAATTTGGATGAGCATCGTAACAAAGAAAAAGAGCCCCCTTTGAAGCCAAATGTTTACATCCCACCTAAACCGTATGGTCCACCGGTACCATTCCCTCAAAGGCTTCAAAAACAAGCGATGGAGAAGCAATTTGAGAAGTTTCTCACTATGCTCCAGCAACTTCATATCAACATACCATTCGCTGAGGTATTAGCTCAAATGCCATCTTATTTGAAGTTCTTGAAGGATCTTGTATCGAACAAGAAGAAGTTGGAGAATTTCGCGACTATTGTACTTATCAAAGAGTGTAGTGCCATCATACAAAGGAAGCTTCCTCCCAAACTTAAAGATCCCGGGAGTTTTTCTATCCCTCTCACCATTGGTCCTTTACATTTTGATAATGCCTTATGTGATTTGGGAGCGAGTGTAAGTCTAATTTCTTTATCTACTTATAGAAAATTGGGCTTGAAGGAGCTAAGGCCAACCAACATGACGCTACAACTCACGGATTGGTCGATAAAGTATCCAATGGGAGTGCTTGATGATGTGTTAGTTCAAGTGGGAAAATACTACATCCCGGTAGATTTAGTCGTTCTGGACATAGGTGATGATGAGAGTATGTCTCTCATATTGGGAAGGCCGTTCCTAGCTACGGCCGGAGCATTGATTGATGTCAAAAATGGACGCCTTACTCTACAAGTCGGTGAAGAAAAGGTAGAATTCAACTTATAAAAGGCAATGAAGAATCCCACCGAGGAGGAAAAGTGTTCTCGAGTTGAAGTTTTATAGGATCACCGCATGTTTGAGTTACACAACAAGGATCCTCTAGAGCTTTGCTTAGGAGGTTTTGAGAAGATTGAGGGAGAAGAAGAGATTCTTGAAGAGCTTGAGTCTTATGTGAAGGCAATGGAGGCCACACCTTTTGTTCCATTCCAAAGGAGGTACCAGTTTGAGGATTTGGGGAGTGGTAAACCATTTTCTCCTCCTTCTTGTGTTAAAGCTCCTGTACTTGAGTTGAAGCCCCTCCCCTCTCATTTAAAATATGCCTATCTTGGTAATAATGATACCTTGTCGGTTATTGTGTCTTCGGATCTAAATGATGTGCAATTAGATGCCTTATTGCGTGTTTTAAGAATGCATGTAAAAGCTTTAGGATGGTCAATTTCGGATATCAAGGGAATTAGTCCCTCAATTTGCATGCATAGAATCTTGATGGAAGATAACCATAAACCCTCTATTGAGCATCAACGTAGGTTAAACCTAAATATGAAAGAAGTTGTGAGAGCCGAGATTTTAAAATTGTTAGATGCGGGTATAATTTACCCGATTTCGGATAGCTCTTGGGTTAGCCCGGTACAAGTTGTACCGAAGAAGGGAGGGATGACGGTTATTAGAAATGAGAAGAATGAACGTATCCCTACACGTACGGTTACAGGATGGAGAGTGTGCATAGACTATAGGAAATTAAATAGTGCAACCTGTAAGGACCATTTCCCATTACCTTTCATTGATCAAATGTTAGAGAGGTTAGCCGGTCATGAATACTATTGTTTTCTAGATGGATACTCGGGTTATAATCAAATTGCCATAGCACCCGAGGACCAAGAAAAATGCACATTCACTTGCCCCTATGACACTTTTGCTTTTAGAAGAATGCCATTTGGTCTTTGTAATGCACCGGCTACATTCCAACGTTGTATGATGGCAATTTTCTCGGATTTTATTGAGCGAACAATGGAAATCTTTATGGATGATTTTTCGGTGTTTGGTTCTTCTTTTGATGCTTGCCTTGCTAATCTTACTAATGTGTTGAAACGTTGTGAAGATGCTAATTTGGTTTTGAATTGGGAGAAGTGTCACTTCATGGTGCGTGAGGGTATTGTGCTAGGTCATCGCATTTCGGCGAAGGGAATTGAAGTCATTGCTAGATTGCCACCGCCTACCAATGTTAAGGGAGTTAGAAGTTTCCTTGGTCTCGCCGGATTTTATCGCCGGTTTATCAAGGACTTCTCCCAAATTACCTTACCTCTTTGCAAGCTTTTACAAAAAGATATTGAATTTGTGTTTGATAATGATTGTTTGCTTGCTTTTGACAGGTTGAAGAAGGAGCTTACTTCAGCCCCGATTATGGTGGCACCGGACTGGACTTTACCATTTGAGCTAATGTGTGATGCAAGTGACTTAGCTATAGGAGCTGTTCTTGGTCAAAAAAGGGAGAAACGTTTACACGTTATTGCATACTCTAGCAAGACACTTAATGATGCACAATTAAACTATGCCACCACTGAAAACGAATTATTAGCAATTGTGCATGCATTTGATAAATTTCGTTCGTATTTGATAGGGTCGAAGATAGTGGTTTACACGGATCACGCAGCCATCAAATACTTGTTGCCAAAGAAGGATTCCAAACCTCGTCTCATTAGATGGATCTTGCTACTTTAGGAATTTGATCTTGAGATCCGAGATAAAAAGGGAACGAAAAATGTAGTAGCAGACCATTTATCTCGTTTGGAGCTCGAGGAGAATGAGGAGGATCGCAAGTTGATCATTGCTGAAAATTTTTCGGATGAGCAGCTCTTTAAAGTGGTTTCAGAAGTCCCATGGTTCGCGGATTTCGTGAATTACTTAGTGAGTAGGATCATACCACCCAATTTGAGCTTTCACCAAAGAAGGAAATTTCTGTCCGATGCAAAGTATTACTTTTGGGAGGAGTCTTTACTTTACAAAAATTGCTCGGATGGATTGGTGAGAAGGTGTGTTCCCGAAAATGAAGTTGAAAAGATTTTGGATCGTTGTCATGCGAGTCCCTATGGAGGCCACTCGAGTTCAAGAAAGACAGCGGCAAAAGTACTACAATCGGGTTTTTGGTGGCCCTCTTTGTTTAAAGATGCACATAATTTCGTGGAGAGATGTGACTCTTGTCAAAGAACGGGGAACATAGGGAAGAGAGATGAGATGCCTTTGCGATATATTCTGGAGATAGAGTTATTTGATGTATGGGGCATCGACTTTATGGGCCCGTTTCCGTCATCCCATGGCAATCAATACATCCTAGTAGGCGTTGATTACGTGTCTAAATGGGTAGAGGCCATGGCGAGTCCCACGAACGATTCGAAGGTTGTATTGAAGTTTTTAAAAAAGAACATTTTCACTCGATTTGGAGTCCCACGGGCCCTCATAAGCGATGGAGGGTCCCACTTTTTCAACAAGCCTCTCGAAATACTTTTGAAGAAGTACGGTGTCCATCACCACGTTGCCACTCCATACTATCCTCAGTCGAGTGGGCAAGTCGAAATCTCAAATTGGGAAATCAAGCACATCCTCAAAAAGACCGTGAGCAAATCAAGAAAAGATTGGGCAACCAAACTGGATGATGCATTGTGGGCTTACCGAACAGCCTTCAAGACACCAATCGGAACATCTCCATATATATTGGTTTATGGCAAAGTGTGCCACCTTCCGATCGAGATCGAACACAAGCCATATTGGGCTATTAGGGCCATTAATTTTGATCTTAAGCAAGCCGGGGAGAATAGAGCCTTGCAATTACATGAACTCGAGGAATTCCGGTTGAATGCATATGAGAATGCCAAGGTCATAAGGAGAGAACAAAGAGATGGCATGACAAACACATTCGGGTGAAGGAGTTCAAAGTGGGATAACTAGTATTGTTGTTCAATTCAAGATTGAAATTATTTCCCGAAAAGTTAAAATCTCGATGGTCGGGTCCTTTTCGAGTTGTTAAGGTTCTTGAGAATAGAACAGTGGAAATTGGAAACGAAAAATCTGGAACTTTCCTCGTAAATGGGCAGCCTTTAAAGCCTTATTTTGTGGGGGAGCCGTTTGAGAAGAGCACCTCGTGTGTGCTCACAACTCCAACCATCTAATTCGGTGACTAAGTCGAGCTAGCGACTATAAACCTAGAACTACTTTTCTCTCCTTTACTCTTTCTTTCCTTCTCCTTTATCTTTTAGGTAGTCTTTAATCGTATTTTTGTTGCTTTTGTCTTCTTGTGTGTAGGTTGTTGATTTTAGGAGAAGAAGAGTTACCTCCGTGATGTACTTGCAAGTTTCGACACCCCTTATGGGGTTGAGGTCCAATTTCTTCTAAATTCTTGCTCTTATGATGTTTGATGCTTGCGTTGTTTGATGGAATTCCTTGCCTTATGTTTTTGGGTATGTTGAGTTGCATAGAGAATGACTGATGCTCTTGTCATTTGGGGTCTTGCTTTGGTGTATTATGGTTTGTACTGCTTCATTTGAGTTGTCATTTGTGAATTATAGCTCGTGTACACTGTTTGCATAAGTGGTGGTAATTGTTGAGTTTCGGGTGTCAACCGGTATACTATGGTGTGCATTGTATACTTGATTCTTGTGAGGGTTAATACCGTTTTGTTTTCATTAAAGTGCATTTTTTGGTCGTTAAGTGCTCCGGTTGAGGTAACGGTTGATTCAGAGTTGATTCGAACTATTTTTGAAACTGTTAAGTGCATATTTTCGTTTTACTCGGATCTCATGTTTTGAAAATTACACCGTCCTCCCCCATGAATTCTTTCCAATTTTGGAGCCTTCTGTAGAGAATCCACCCCCATAGATTTTCCAGCACAATGAAATCGCGGGTTTTTGTCAAAGTCAGACCTTAAGCTACTGTCCTGAATCCATCCTCGCGGAATATTTCCCTTACAGAAATCCACCCCCATGGAATTCCTTTTTCCAGAAAATTAGATTTTTCCTAATTGCTGAAACACGTTTTCTTTTGTTTAATTGCTTTCCAACAACCCGGTTATACCTTCTCTCTTTCTAACATAAGGGTTTAACATTCTTGCACAATACACCCTCACATTCAAACACTACACCAAAATACACCACATTTCTCCAGCATACGTAAACCGAGGTGAATTCCAGTAGCTGCTCGAGACTTTTTCCAGCTATTCTTCTTCCCCTGTTTCTCCTCTCACTTGGTAAGCTTCGTTTCCTTCCTTTTCTCTGAAATTTTGGTTAAGTTTGAAGCTTTGTCACTCTCCCATCTCCAAATCTAAGTACCACTTGAAATTTTTGTTCTTTCTTGTTAAATCCTTAAGGTTTTTTTTTACTGAACTTGCTGCTTTCATGCTTTACTTGCTTAGGGTAGGCTGAACTTTCGACTCTCTTGCAATTTTTGTGAAGTTTTTGGTAGCGTGAAACCCTAGAAGCATGCTAGTTCCATTTTGTGTGAGTATGGAATTATTCTTGGATTTGTACTTAATGTGAGCATGAAGCTATGAAAGGATGCTAAGATTTGTAGGGATCTAGTGGATTCTGAAGCATGCTAATCTCTTGAACCCTATATTCAATTTTTCTGAAATTCTGATGAAATTCTTGGAGTTAATTGTTGTAGTTACATTTTTTTTTTGTGAAGTTCTTGCTTTTGAGCATGTTAGAACACACCACCTTTGAGAATTGAGTTAAAGCCACACACTTTTCTTGATGCACACAAGGTGTTTGATGAAAGTCTTGAATGAACTTTGGTGCTTTAAATGTTGTTAATCTTTGGTTAGGTGCTTTATGCATGTACCGGTGTTGGAAGAGTTGGGTATTTACAAATACATTCGACACTTTGCAAATGGGCTTGAATAGGTTGACTTTCTCCACAAATGGGCACCAACTTACCCTACTCTAACTAGGGAGTTCATCCTGACGATGGAATGGAAAGATGCTGAGTTGACTTTCCGAATTAACAATGAGAGATACACACTTAAGGTGGCTGATTTGTGTGAAGTTTTTGGATTTCCAGACTCCAACCAAAACTCGAGGGTGAGGCCTCTCACCAAACTCCCAAAGATGAAGGTTGATGAGCGAGAGACAGTTTAGAGGGCATTCCCATTGGCTCCAGATGCAATACCGTATGATGAAAGCAATACAAAGTCTTCTAACATTCATTCCCTCACTTGGCGCGTCATCCACCGAATCTTGTCTGCGGATTTCTGTGCTCGATCGAACAATAAAACCACTGTCAATGTTGCCGATCTTACACTCATGGACTGCATGAGTAAAGGTATAAGTATTGATGGTACTTATATGTTAATGGACAAGATGTACATTGCTGCAAATAGGAAGCAAGGTAGATTCGTATTTGGTGATTTTGTCACGATGATAGCCACGAGTGTTGGTTGGGATCCCCCGGAAGACATTGTGCCCCTGGAAATGAACCCATTCTTAGATGAGAAACATCTTTCGCACATAGAATTGATAGCATTGTGGAGATCACCTCTTAACAAGTGGGTTAATTATTGGCCAAAGGAAAAGTGCAACATTTACAATGTCATGTATGATTGGGGTATTGAGTATTGGAAGGATTTAAGCCCGGAACGACGGGAGTATTTGAATAAGTTGTCTAGTTCGGATAACCAGCCACAACTGTCAGCACTTGAGGCACCGCCAAAAGCATCGCAAGAAGATATGCCTAATACAGAGAGTTCTCCGAGTATGGCGGGATTGTTGGAAAGAATGGGTAATTTGGAGCTTAGTTTGACGAGTGTTAGAGATGAAGTGGCTGCTTTCCATGCTTCGCAGGATCGAGCAAATGAGGCAAATGAGGCCAATTTCAAAGCTCTCAATGACCACTTTATGGCCTGGAATGCAAACATGACTTCTTACTTCCGTGGATGGCCGAACAATCCCCTGGAGTGATGGTTTTTATCTTGAAATTCCCTTCTTACGGCCGAATTTGTGTGTAGAGAAAGGCTATCTTAAATCTCACTACCGTTTTTCATACTTTCCTATTGTGATTAACCTTGTGCCTTAACTTGTTATTTGTGCTCCGTCTGTGGAGTTTGTGTGGATTTGTGTTTAAATTCGTTACTTTTGATACCCCGTATATGGGGTTGTGTGTGGTGATGTCTAAAAACTAGGATGTTGCTTGTTTGTTGATTAGTGTTGTTACCTTCTTTTATGACTCGTACCTTATTGACCTATGCATGTTGATTGTCACTTGCCACCGAGGCTCTTGATCCGTGTTATGAGTCGTTGTTTTACAGGGATAGAAATATTATTGTTCGTGCCCCATTGCCGGTTTTTCATCAATTTGAGGGAGTTTTCTTTATCTCCTAATTCTTCTTTCTTGCATGGGGACCATGCTTCGATTATAGTGTGGGGGAGGGGTTATGAGTTTGGTTTGAAATTTTTAACATGTTTGTTGATAGAGAGTGATATGAAATAAGAATTGACTCCGACTCTTAATTTTGCTTTGATCTTTTGACGCATAATTATTAATTTGAGTTAGGCTAGTCGAATGTATGAAAACGTGTATGAGAATTCAAAAAGAATAGTGTGTAAGCATGCTATAAATTTTGTGCAATTTTAAACGATACATTGGACTTCCAATTCTTAGAGGAAGTTTATATTTCCCAATAAGAGCTAAAATATGGTTAGAGTGAGCTTTAATGTCTTTCGAGGCGAAATTTTGAATTCACAAAAGATTAGGGAAATGACTTAGGCATTCGTTGTCGGCGGATAAAGCCTTTCATTTGCCTTTTTCACTAAATAATATAGTCCAATTGACCCCATTGAGCCTTTTTGTTGTGCAAAAATTTCTTTCTAGCCACATTACAAGCCTAAGCACAACAAAGTTTACAACAGTCCCTTTTATTTTGTCACACCATGCTTGCTCATTTGATTTTATGTTATTGTATCCTTTGACACATTCTTGTACGAAAAAAACAAAAGAAAAGAGCAAAGAAAAGAAAAGAAAAATATGCAAAGTGAGATAAGAAAGTGAGGACAATTGTAAACATCTTAGTGTGGGGGAATGTGTATTAGGCAAAGTAAATGTTTGGTCTTGTATTGTAAAACGATGTGAGCTTTGGTGTTTAGTCACTTGAATCCATCTTTTCATAACCGTGACCCTAAGCTAACATTACAAGCTCGAAAGACCTTTCGATCTCGAAATCTTGAGTCGATTCCATTAGTGGAGATAGGCATGAAGGGTGATCTCGAACCCGTAAATTAGTTTCTACAAGGGAAATATAAACCTATCCTGGAATTTGTCATGTTTTGTTTCATTTATTATTGCACATTATTTAGAGTATGCTAACTACACTATTTTGATTAATTCCATATGCATGAGTAATATGTTGGATAGGCTAGACTCGAATAGGTGATAGTATGTCGGTTGATTATTGCGAGGTTGATTGAGTTGGATTGACTTTTCGAGTTTTACATCATTACTCGAGGACGAGCATTGTTCTAGTGTGGGGGAGTTGTTGAGTTGTGTTTTCTTGCTCCTTTGAGGCGTTATTTAGGTATTTAGCCCTACATTTAGAATCTTATTGGAATTTTATGCTCTTTGCAGGTGTTTTTAACATAAGAAGAGTTAGAGGGACGAAATGGAGCAATACCACCAAAATTCAAGCTTAAAAAGGATATCTTACAAATTTGAATTGCAGCTGCCTTCATTTGGAAATCCACCCCCGTGAATTTCGCAGTTCAAAATTTTCCACCCGTGCGGAAATGAGGCAGACATTGTTAATTGCTTCTGACCTAAATCCACCCCCATGGATTTTGTAGTAGAAAAAAATCCACCCCCGTGGATTTTATTATAAAGTGTCAGTGCGTTTTTAAAATCCACCCCCGTAGATTTATTTGCCATTGAAAATCCACCCCCGTGGATTTTCTCCAGAAATACGTTTTTCCTAGTTTATAACCTACTTTTCGGGGGTGTTCGTGAGAGCTTCGTTTTTTTTTAACCTAATTGGGGACAAGGAGCAGCGGAGGAGAGATTCTGAAGCCGCCATTTCCATTCCTTGAAGTCATGAGGATCATTTGATAAATTAGTTTGCATTTAAATTCCTTTATTGCTTTCTTAGCTAATATAATGTAATTTCCCTTTCTATTTTAGTTAAGTAAGTTCTAGCTCTTGTATGAACCTTTTGACCTTGGATGTTTGAGTTTGAATCTTGATCTATGAATATGATTTACTTTCAGAATGATCCATCTTATTCTTAGGTTGAGTGTGTGGATATGAGTGGCTAGATCTCAAGAGCTAGGGGGATGACACAAAGTGAGGATTAGGTGTTTGATAAAATGTCTCAATGAATGAGTTTGGTTCTTATGTTGGGAAAATGGTTTCAAAGCTTGTGTGAGTGTGGCCTACTTATACTTGATCCTTAATTCACCTTCTAATTGAGAAATTATCTGTGAGTTTGGTAATATTTTCCTAAACACTTGAAGTTTAGGTCTAAAGAGATTTAACTTAGCTTTGAGTAATTGAATCATGATTAATCATGCCAAGCCGCTAATTAGTTAATGATACTAACCTTGAGCTTTTGGCCTAATCTTTGTTTCAATGATCACGAGAGTGGCTTTGTCTTAGGCTAGGTACGCGCACTAGACTTTGAGAAAAGCTAGTGTTTATATAAGTGGTTAGAATTGTAAGAACAACTTCATTTGTTGAGCATTGAATTTACACCGAAGCCTTATGAACGTGTTATTCCCCCGGCTCCCTTTTTATTACTTGAGTTTAATTTAAGAGTTTAATTACTTGTTTACCTTAGTTTGCTTGTGTTTACCTTTCTCATTTTCTTAGTTGCTATTTCTTTACCACAAATTCCTTCCGGTATATAGATTAACAAACGCACTTTACAATTGACCTTGATTTCTCCTTCCCTAGGGACTCGACCCCTTGTGCTATAATTGATTCTTTTACAACTTGTACTTGGGTTAAATTTTGCTATCAATTCAATCATTTTGCACATTTTGAGATTCCTTTCCGATTTGATACCTTCCCAGGCCTTGTTCTGCTCGGATGAGGTTTAACGAAGATTGGACAGCCTCATAAGCCAGAGTCAATTGTCTGTTTAGGTGTAGAGTTGAGAGTTAACAGGTGGCCCTTGCTCTTGAAGGGGCTAAACGTGCCTCGTCCTCGGGTCCTCTACTAGCCCCTTGTGGAAGAAAATTTGGAAAGTGCCTGTTGTTCCCAAGATTCGTGTTTTCTTATGGCGCGCCTATCACGACATTCTTCTGACCTCCTCCAATTTCCTCGCTCACTGTTGTCCGGTGGATAATCTCTGTCCGAGTTGTCTTAGTGTTTCTGAAGATATTAAACATGTTCTTTTTTATTGCCCTCTCGCCCGTCAGATTTGGGCGATTTCGGTCCTCCCTTGGACTCATCTCAAATTTCACTGGGGGAGTCCAAAAGTGGATCGAAGATGTTCTCTCGGTTTTTCATGAGTCCAATTGTGCTAAATTTGCTGCTCTTTTATGGATTTTGTGGTGGTTCAGGAATAAAAAACAGACAGATGGTTGTTACTTGAGCCCAGCTGATCTTGTTGACCTTGCTTGTTCCTTTTGTGTCCCGTCTTCCCCTCCGGTGAGTGTTCCCCCCGCTTCCCATTCTAAGCCCTCCGCGACTTCCACCTAGTCTCCTCCTGAGTTGGGTGTTATTAAGCTGAATGTTGATGGTGCGATTTTTGTCGAGAAGGGTGAAGTTGGCCATGGTATTGTTGTCAGAGACCATGCAGGGGAATGTGTAGGATGGAGCTGTGACCGTTTTGCTAGCTTGCTAGAACCGGAAGCCTTCGAAGCCCTCGCGATCGAGTGTGCTCTTCGTTTTGCAGCTGCTCAGGGTTGGCAGCAGATTGTTGTTGAGAGTGACTACTTAAACGTTATAAAGAAAGTGCTGGACCCTTTTCCTGACAGCTCCCACATTGGAAACATTATTCTTGACATTAAGTCTGTTGCTTCTTGCTTTCTTAAGTGTAGATTTCAGTTTGCTCGTCGAATGACCAATGTTGTGGCTCATTCCTTAGCTCGTAATGCGGCCCCGGCCTGCGAAGGTGGCACTGTTTTACCACCTTTTTTCGTTGATTTTGTTATTGCTGATCTTGGTGTCTTGTAGTCTTGCCCTCCTGTGTGAGGGCTTCTGTTTCAAAAAGAAAAAAAATGGAATATATATACATATATATATATGTCTCATGCTACAAAAACTCTTAAATTAAGCTAAAGGAATGGTAAATAAGATCAGTTAAAAAGAAATAGATTCGTGGCCTAAAAAAAAGAGAATACTTATGGAAGAATTGACCTCCAAATATCACAAACGACTATATGTTCGTTTTAAATTTATTTATAAAAAAATCTCTAACAGTATCATAAACTAACGAAATACTCCTTATAGTTTTAACATATTATAAACTAATTTTCAGGGGTATGTTTGAAAAATCAAAAAAAATCTTAACAGAAATCTTAGCTGACCATTAAATTTTTAATGTAAATGAAATATTAGGACTTTTTTATATTTAATAAAATCTAAAAGAATAATTAGATCTGAAATCAAGGGTAGTACAATGTAATTTTCTCTCTCATTTTATTTTTTGGATAATTACATACAGGTCCCTGAAGTTAAGCCTAATTACAAATCAGTCCCTATTCTTTTCAATATTATACTATAGTCCCTAAGTTTTGTTAATTTGCTAATTTTTGTATACTTTGAGGGATGATTTTGTATTTTTGGTCATACATTATATGTAACACTCACAAAACCTTTAGGGACATAAGTGTACTTTTACAAAATTCGTTAATGGACCTCACACAAAATAAGAAATATAGGGACTACAGCATAATATTTAAAAGAATAGGGATCGACTTGTAATTAGATCTGTAATTATCCCCGACAGGTTATGAATTGTGAAATGAGGTGGCCTACTATTGAAATAGGAGAAACCTAAGTTTAGGCGTAACATGAAAAAGCGGGCAATTTCCAATTTTGGTGTGTATTTTGAAGCATAGTTTAATTTTAGTGTCTTTTAGAAATATATTGTAAAAATGGTGTTTTCCGTGTTCACCAAAAGTAACTTCCATGTGCATGTTTTGTCTTTTCTTCAATTTCTTTGTTTTTATATATTTTTGTTTTAAGACCCAAATGTTATAAAAATTTTCAATTTGATCCATTAATTTCTCTTTCATGTAATTTTTCTATAAATTTATTGTTTATATGATTTATTATCTTTCCTTTTTCTTTTATACCTTGTATAATTGTATCTCTATTTAATATATTTTTATTTATTGTTTTTTCATAATTTTTCTTATATATTTCTTCTTTTTGTAAAGATATTTCCAAGTTTTTTCCCATTTGTTTAATATTTTTAGTCATCATAATTTCTTTTACTCGTTGTTTTTCTTCTGTTATAGTATCTAATTCTATTTTTGGTTTATAACTCATAATTAAGCGTGTGAGATTTGATATGCTGTATCTCTTTTTCTTTTGGTATTTGTTAAATCCTCGTTTGCAGATTTTATCATTATCTCTTGAGTTCGTTGTGATAAATCTTTATTGTGTCTTAAATTATGGTATGCCATTTTAACAAGATATTCATCTATAATAACTTGTTCTTCTAATTCTCGTATATCTCGTGTTATTCTTGTTTTGTAATTAAATCTTTCCATTATGTTATAGTTAATTGTGTAACTATTTGTTTTGATTTTTCTAAACTAATAATGTTTTTCAAATGTTGTGTCTCGTCTGTTTTACGACCTTCGTTTTTAGCTTTCAAGTAAAGTTTTACTTCTTTAGCATAACTTTCGTTTATTGATTTTATATTGTCTTTATAAAATTTTTGTCTATTATATTCATACATTTTTTAACTATAGTTTTAGTTTTAGTATTTAGAATCGTATACAGGGCTCTGATACCAGAAAGGATCAGAGTGTTTCCTTTATAGTTGTGGTTAATTTAGCCATTTGATCGGCTAATTGTGTGAATTCGTTTTCAATTATTTCATTAGAAGATCCCTCTTCTTTAAAGTTTTTAATAGAGGCCCGTGTACCAGTTTCATTAGTTCTTTGATTTGGTGGTAGATATGTATAACATGTGCTTTTACTTTTTAAAAGTTTAGGTGTTCTATTTTGAAAAACATTAGTATTAACATATTGTATAATAGGTGTCTTTGGTATATATTTTATACGAGAAACTTCTCGAAATATATCTTCCATATATATTTTATCTGTGTTTTTAAATTGTATACTATGATGGTTGTTTGTTAAAGCATATCCAATGGTGTATGTTATTGAAAATGGATAGTCGTTTGTTTCCATTAAATCTTGTCTTTCAAATTTATATGCAATGTTTAAAGATTTATCCAGTTTTTCTGTTACAAGTGGTATAGCATAGTGTAAAGCTACATTAAAAAGTAGTTTAGTATAAGCAAGGTTTCCTTCAATTATTCCAAGTATTTTATCTTTTATGTTCATAATTCTGTCATCACATATAGCTAGTTTTATGGGTGAGTTTATTCCTTCAGCAAATGTACTCTTAATTAGTATTTGTATTGTAGAAATATGTATATATCCTATTTCACAAGGTGTATATTTAGCTTTTTTAATTTTCTGAATTATATCAGCTTTGTTTATCAATGAAATAGCCTGTGTTCCTTTTGTTGTAGAAATTTCAATAGGTGTTTCACATGTAAATTTTCCATATAGTATAATGTTTTTTCTGCTCAGTTTTGTTTTTAAATCTGTTTTTATATCTTGTCCATCAATTAAGTTTAACTCTTTTCTTCTAACTTTGTTTAATTTTTTGTTGTCTATAACCATATCTTAAGAAAAGTATCCGTATTCTTCAGTTGTTTCAAAATTTTCAATCTGGTCTATTAAACTCGTCTCCATGTATATAATTTCTAGTATACAAAAATATTAATAACAATTTCATAATAAAGTTTGTATTGTTTACCTGTTTGCGTATTCTTATCTACTGTCTTCATGCACTCCATGTTACCTGTTCATATTTCTTCAAAGTATATGTTTGATTTTGGTATGAGAATTGTTTGGTTGTGTATGGTTGTGTATGGTTCGGCTATTCAGGCGTGAGGCCAACAGAAAAGAAAAGCTCAAAGGCTTAGAACTCAGAGAGTTTTTTGATCAACACATGATCTTTTTCTTTCTATTAAAGTCTGAATATTACATACGACATTGAGGCCAATATATAGGCACTCGACTCACTGTTACAGATGCGTTTTCATTTACAAAAAGTCAAAAAAGTAGAAACAGACTTAAAGTAAAGATAATAATGGTGCTCAACAACTGCACCTAAAAAGCAGACAAAGACATAAAGTCTGCATTATTGAGGTGTGTTCGTCATTGCTTGCGTATTTCCTTGAGTGTTTGACGTCATTGCATACGTCAGTTTACATTACTCTTCAGTAACAGTGTCTTCCTTTATTGACTCGTTTGAATTATGGGACCCCGTTTCTTCAGCTTTGTCTTGGCACATTGCACAGCTGTGTTCATCAATTATTTTGTTGTATTCACAGAAGATGAGCTTGATTTCCTTAGAAAGTGTCTTCAGGCTGTGTTCTTCTATTTTGATAAAAGTTTTCTCAAAGTTTTCCAACGTTTTTAGCTGTAACGGTGGAATTGTGTATCTCGAAGATCCATATATCAGATGATAATTGGATTTATAGTTTATTTTGACATTACTGTCCTTGTTTATTTCTTGTGATGCATAAAATATTTGATTTAGTTGTTTTGTAACTATCTCATTTATGTCATCAAGTGTCTTCATTGTATCAATGCAGGGGTATTCTCCATTTGAAACTATCAGTTTGATAATTCCATGAGAGTATACTGATACTCCTTCTTTGTTGAAGATAGGGTATGAAAGTGTAGATTTGAAGACTATTTCTTTATCCATGTTTCCTTTTGAGACTCGTCTAGCATAATCCTGAAGTGTCGACATCAGTTTTGGACTGAATTTTCGAAAACAGTTTGCGTTTTTGAAGTATAGGGTGTCAAGAAATCCATGTATGAAGAATTGGTATATCAAATCTGGGTCTGCTTGTTCAAATATAACGACTTTTGGGCCGTTTCTGTTTACTGGGTACCAAAAAAGGTTGTTTTTGTCTGTCTCTGGGTTGTATTCAAAAATGGATTTCAAAAGTTTGTCAAACTTTTCTTTTGAAGGTTGTATTTGGGCCTCTTTTTGGGCTGATGTTTGAACACGGTCCATTGGATTTATCGTGGGTATATTTCCAAGGACTCTCATTTTTTATTTGAAACTGTTTTGGGCTTGGAGTGTTGGAGTGGTTTGAAGGGAATTTTTGTAGGTTTTTGTTTCTTCAAAGGCTTTTTTGGCTTCAGAAAGACTGTTGTATGTTTTGT
This sequence comes from Lantana camara, assembly GCA_037501455.1. Taxonomy (NCBI): domain Eukaryota; kingdom Viridiplantae; phylum Streptophyta; class Magnoliopsida; order Lamiales; family Verbenaceae; genus Lantana; species Lantana camara. Next base: position 21,254,526 of record CM074862.1, read on the forward strand.
ATGATATTGCTGGGTTTCCTTGTATATGAACATTGGCTTTTGACCATTGATCATATATACCTCGGCTTGAGCCATTGAATATAACATACCATTGTTTAATTTGTTTTCTGTCATCTTCATCGTTTTGTGTAGTTGCTACTGGTGATGAAGTATTTCCTTCTGCTGATGTTTGTGGAAATGTTTTTGATTTTGTGAATGCCTTTGTTGTGTTTGATGATGATGGATCCACCACGCTTTCTGGTAACTCTGATGGTGGAAGCCCGGCTGCTTGTTGAACAGCGTGTAATGCGGCAAGAAGTTCTTGACGTTGTGTCATCTTCGATTCTGTGAATCTTTGTATCTCCAAATATTTAGCCTTCGTGAATTGTTGTATCTCACGATCAATTGTTTCAATGTTTTGTTTCATCAAGGCTATTGCGGCCTCCATTCTCGTGTGAGTGTATCTGCAAGAGCGTTCTCTTCTGATTTTATGTATACGATGTGAAATTGGTATCTTCTTATCTCGAGCTGCCAACGTATCAATCTTCCTTGATTATAGTTGTCTCGGAGTATGTACCTGTAGAAGTTTGTTAGGTAATTTGAGTCTGTTCGAAGTTCGAATTCTCGAGGTAAAAGCTCGAGTTTCCATTTCCGAAGTATCTTTAGACATGCAAGTGTCTCTTTTTCATGAACTGTATAGTTTTTCTGGGTTTCTGTGAATGTCCCAGATATGTATTTACAGAGCTGTGTAATCTCGCGAACCTTTTTGGTTCTTGTATTCATATGACCTTCGAGGTCATTTGTATTCATTTTTTCGGCTGGTATTGCAAGCATGCAACCAGACCATGTATCATTTGAAGCATTTGTCTCAATGATAATAAAATCATTTTCCTTTGGATTGTATAAAACAGGCAATGTTTCACAATACTGTTTTATTTTTTGTACTTGTATCGAATCATCAATTCGCCAATTCCATTGTATTTTTTCAGAAAGTTTCTTTTGTAATTGTGTTCTTTCTTTAGCAAGGTTCTTTATGAATCCTTGATCAGAAATATAGTTTAAACACCCAAGAAATCTTTGTAGTTGTTTTCGATCAGTAATTTGATCTGGAAAATCGTTTAATTTTTTCAAAATATTGTCTTGAAGAACTATGTTTCCTTGTGAATCAAAAGTATTTCCAAGAAAATCAATTTTTTGTTTACATAAGACTGCTTTCTTTTTAGAAAGAATCAGTCCTTTGTCTCTACATCGTTTCAAAACTATTGTTAGTTTTTTCAAATGATCTTCTTTATCTTGATTACTAAAGATGATAATATCATCTATGTAAGCAAGGCAAATGTTTTCCAAGCCTTCAAGGTTTTTATCCATAAATCTTTGGTATATTCCAGGTGCTTGTTTCAAACCAAATGGTAAAACATTCCATTGGTAATGTTTCTGTGGAGGACATGTAAAAGCTGTTAGTGGTTTTGTATTTTCATGTAATCTTAATTGCCAGTACCCTGATTTAGCATCTAATGTACTGAACCATGTTTTTCCTTTTAACCTATCTTTGATATAATCAATTCTAGGAAGTTTATATGCATCTCCTATAGTTTTCTCATTTAATTGTTTATAATTTATGACCATTCGTCGTTTTCCTCGTTTTATTTCATTCTTGTTTTCAACATAGAAAGCAGGTGCTGCGTGTGGACTTTTGCTTTCAAAAATTAATCCTTTCTCCAAAAGTTGTTTACATTCTTCTTTAAATTCATCAATATCTTTTTTAGAATAAGGTATATTATTTTTGACATTTACTTCGTCTAAAGGATTTTTAAGTTTGATTTCAACTATCATATAATTATTATTTTTATCTTTGTCTAAAGGATCTTCACTAGTGACAGAGTCTAAAATTTCTTCTATTTCTTTTTCAAGATTTGTTTTTATGAAGAATATTAATTCATGATTGATTAAATAATCTATTTTATCTATGAGATTACTTCTGTCTTTAATCTTTACTATTGGTATTTCAACAGTTTCACTCTTTTGGGATAGTTTTTCATTAACAGGTGATTTTAAAGTGATGTATTTTAAATCTTGACAAAAAGGTCTGTATAATTTCAAAAAGTTATTTCCTAGGATAAATGGTAATCCTGTTTCGTGTCGGTATATGGATGGTATAGTAAAACAATATCCCTGTATCCAAGCTTTTTCTAAGTATGTAGCGTACCATATATAATAATAACTTGCATCTGCTATCATTATTTTTAATGGTTGTTTAAGTTTTTTCCATTTAAATATCGTAAGAGCTGGTGAAGCAAAACATAAACTTGCTCCTGTGTCTATAAATGCTTTAATTGTTTTATGTTTTATTTTTACTTCTATGAATGTAGCGTTAGAGTTTTTCATTTAAAAATCATCAGAACTATATTCACTTTCTGATTCTGTAACTGTTTCTAATTCATATATGTTTTCTAAATCAGAATAGTCTTCTTCTATTGGCTCTAAATCGTATGTTTGAGCTTCTTGAAGTATATGTAATTTTTTATTCGATTGTTTTTGTTGTTTAGGGCATTCTCTTGCATAGTGTCCTTCTTCGTGGCAAAGCCAACATTGACATTTTTTCTTTCCTTCTGGACAGTATTTTTGTTTTGGTTTGTATTCTTTCTTTTTAAAGAAACGTCTTCTTCTTTTTTGAAATTTATGTTTATAATTGTCTACCCATCTTTTAGGTTTCTTTCTCCATCTATATCTTTTATCCTTTCTCCTGTATTTTTCTTTTTTGTTTGGTCGAATTATGTATGGACTTTCTCCGTATTGTTGAGGTACTAAAGGATTTCCCTCACAACATATTGTAACCTTGTTTTTAACTGCATTGTGTAAGTCTCTTTCATAACATTTGTCTCCTACAAATTGTTCGACTACAGTTTGTGCTCCTCCTAATGTTTCCGAAACAAATCCTTCATTTATTTGTTTCTTAAATTCTGCATATACTATTTGGCCAACTGGATAAGGTAATTTATTGAAGTATAATGATAGATATTTTTCTCTATTTTCTTTGGATAGATCATAGTAATACATATTGTATTCACAGTTAAAGTGTTCTATAGCGCACATGTCTAATATTTGTGTATTAGCTAGATGATATGCTGCTCTATCTTGTCTTCTTTTATTTACGAAGAGACCTGAATCTTGTATAGGTATTCCAACGAATTCTGAATGTATTTTTGCAACTATGTTCCAAAAAGTATCTATAGAATCTCCTCCTATCAAGAGTGTTTTCTGTTCTTCTGATAATGAGGCTAAGTAATGTGTTACGTTTCCTATTGTTTTATATTGTACAAAGTTAAATATTGTTTTAAAAGTTCCTAGTCTTAATCTATCTTCGGTTTCTATAATTAATCCTAGTTTATGTGCCCATTCAGTAATAAGTGTTGATTTGTTTGTGACACAGTCTAAATTTAATATTCCATCGACTCCTAGTATTCCTTTTGTAGGTATATATTGGTCAGGTATTTTAGACCATCTTCCTTTTTTATTTGGAATATATCCCTTTTTAAAATTGTATTGTATGCTTGAATTTTTTAGAGGATTAGTATATTGATCTTCTTGATAAGTTTCCCATTTAATTTCTTCTTCCTTATTTGTATTACTTGTTTCTGGGATATCTTTTTTATCTTTTTCTTGTTTTAAACCATGTTCCATTCCTAACACATCGTCTTCTGATGACTCATATCCATATATTACTTCTTCGTTTTCTACTTCTGGTTTTATAGCTTTTAATGTATGAGTTTGTTTATTTTCTTCATCAACTATTTTTAATGATTCCAGTAAATTGTTTAATTCTGAAATTTTTTCTTCTAAATCAAAGGTTTCCATTATAATCGTGGAGCTTCTATTTGAAAAGGTTTGGGATTTTTATTTCCAAAATATGTTTCAAGATCGGCAATAGTTATATGTATAGAATATTCTTTTCGTATAATTACTTTTTTGAGTTGTTTTAATAATTCTTGACAGTTTGACATAGGAAGTATTATTTGTTTTTCTTCAGATGTACCAATTTGGTTTTCCACTTGTTTTCCTTCAATTTCTAGTAGAAGTTTATCTAAAATTTCTTGAGTATTATCTATTTTATTTATAACATTTTGTTTTTTTATCTAAAAGAATTTGTTGTAACATATCTATAATGGTATTTAATTGTGGGTTTGTAGTAGTGTGAAATAAATGTGGATATTCTCCCCCCTCCTGATGACAAGAGAAAATGTTTTGATCAAATTTATAATATGATTCTATTTCTTGATTATTATTGATGTTGGTAATAGTATTTTCAAGTTGAGACATCTTTTCGTTAGTATGTGTTAGTTGTTCTGATAATGTTTTTACTGTATTATTTAAAGAATTTATTTGTTGATTTAATGTTTCTACAAAATTTTGTAATTCGCTCATGCTGATGAAAGTATATTTAATTTAGTTATTTGTTCTCGACACCATTTTATTACTTTTTTATTTTCATCAATTCAGTCTGGTATTCCTCCTTCTGATCGTTTTATAAATTTCATATATTCTTCAAGTCTTGAAATAGTTAGAGGAATGTATATCCTATCTTTTATAAGATTTTCTTCACTCCGTTTCATGCTTTGAAGAATTTTTCCTAGCATTTCATAGTTCGCTGTATTAGTCGTTTTATTTAATATCTCCATTTTTTGTTTAATTTGTTCACGTATTAATCGTATTTCTTGTCCTTTCAATTGTTTTTCAAATTGATCAATTTTTATCCCTTCATTTCCCGTTGATATATTTTTTCTATTAATTTTGTATTTATTATATCAATTTGTTTTGCATTGTCTGTTATATTTTTTAATTCATTTGGGTATATAAAAATTTCTTTCATGATAGAATCGTATTTTGTCGCAACATCCAATTTCTTTCCTAATTTTCTTATCTCAGTTTTAATTTTCCTTTGTTCATTCATTTTATTTTTGAAATCGTTTTAGTATTGAAATAGTTTTTTGTATCTGTTCTTGATAATATTCTGCCCAATATTCATGATATCTTGTTATATACCAGTGTCCATTATTTTTTGCTATTAAGTATAAATTTTTATGATTATTATATTCTTTATATAAATCTGTCAAATATTCATTATATCCTTTCATTTTGAAAAGTATTGTGGGTGTAATTATAATATTTCAAAAGTTATTGTATTGATTTGTAAGAAAATATCAACTGTGTTATGAATTTTGGGTTCCGCTAATGTCATGTGCGGATAACACTAATATTGAAATAGTTTTCAATAGTACACCTTTTTTGCAAAAGGTATTAAAGTTTACACTATTTTTAGAAAATGACCTGAAAAAGCAGTACGTTTGGTTGCTTGTGGGAGCCTTCATGAATTGATGTTTGCTGAAAATATATAAGCACGGCGGCGTGTAAGGTATTTGTCTGCCTTTCCACCACTATCTCAGCCATGTCAGCTGGGACCAAAGCACATGTGTAGAATTATCTTTTCTCTTTTCTTATTAAAAGCTTCCCAAATGTTCTATTTCTTTTTTTTTTTAATTCAAATCAATCAACGAGATCGTGAAGTGATTATCGAGAACCCCCATATCTATTAACTAATCAAAAACCAGTGAAAATATAACGGTAAATTATTGAACAATCCCTAATAAGGCAAAACATTTATCTTAAATCCCCCAACTCAAAAAATAGTTATATTACATCCCTATTATCCTTTCTATTTTTTTGTAAACCCCCCAAATCTTGTAAAAGTACCATAATACCCTTGATAAAATGAAGAAGGACACAGATATCCATTCTTTTCTTCCCGCCTCTGATGTTTTCTTCTTGACATTAAATGCGTCGGCCCTGAATCTATTCCGGCGACTTTTTCCCGAAACCCATTTCTGCTCCGATGACTCGTTTTCGAAACCCATTTCCGGTGAGAAAAAGGAAAAATTAGCAATGATGATTTTTATTCCGGCTAGATTATTGTACCTGCAAAAACTGTCTGGCGACGTTCTAAACACTATTTTTTAATTTCACAATTTATTTATCTTTAATTAGACAAACAAACCTTTCAATAACTAATAAAATGAATTTTTACACGACAAACTTAATAGATTGTGATGCATTCACGATGAGACGCCTGAAATAAATAAAAAGATACCTGCACTCTTTCCCATAGTTTGACTGCCCAAAATTGCAGAGGTGAAGATGAAGGGATGCGACGGTAGGTTTCCCAGCCCAATCACCTTTATTAATATCTTGCCCTATACGTTGAAATTCTGTAAAATTTCACCCTAATTTCATCACCTCCAAAAAGTCCTCTTTCTCTTTCTCTCCCAGATCTCGAATCTTTGATAAACAAAGTAATGAATCACCCTTCAACACCCATTAATGGCGAGGCCGAAGCCTACATGGTTGAACGTCTTCGGTTATATGCCGCAGATAGCCAAATCGATCGGCTAGAAAGCTTCGAGAGAGCCCTGTATCAAGTGTCGTGTGATTTTTCAGGGCGATTCCAAAGAGATTACTCACCCCGGGATGTTATAGAAGCGGTGAAACGGCTGCGGATAGTATTTTACAACTTCCGTAGATTCTTAGGGTGTCCTGGAGTTAAACGACAGGGTTTTCATGGCCAAATTGAAACCCCGTTATACTGTCAACGGAATAGCTATGCTATAAGTCTAATTCATACAGAAATCTTTTTTTTTTTTTTTTAATTTGTTCATTATTTAATGTACAATTCTGCATAGGTCATTCACCAGGATTCTGACGTCAGGGCGCGTGGATGCCCTTATTACGACGACCACCTTTGACAGCGCGGATTACCCCGGATATGAACACTCTGAGGAGAGTGTTAATTCCAATATCCCACAGGATGATCCGGATGAGGTTAATCAGTTTCCTCCCCCATGATATAGACAACGCTTCTCCAAAATTTGTTGTTTGTAGATTGTTTATAGTAGCTTAAATGTTTCTGTTAGTCGGTTGTAGTGTATATTATTGGTTCTGCAATGAAATGTTTATTGTTGGTTGTTTATTGTTGGTTGATTATACTATGTCCTGCAGGGAAGTTTGTTTTAGTTGGAAGAATAAGAGTTAGTTTGATAAACTGATGAACTATATGATAGTTATATATGAAAACAGAGAAACTGATAAACTGATGAACTATATGACAGTTATATATGAAAACAGAGAAACTGATAAACATGAAATATATAGAACCAAAAGTGCAGATTGTTGAGTATTGGTGTGGTCATCTGAAACTAATTCTGCAGTTTGTCGAGTAATGGTGGTAATAAGTGTCGGTCCTTCCATATCATTTTATGATAATATTTTGTCCAATGAAACATTAGAAATACGTAATTAAAAGAAGACTTTGTCCAGTGAAATGTTAAAAATGCGTGATTAAAGGCAGACTTTGTCCAGTGAAACGTTAAAAATGCGTGATTAAAAGAAGACTTTATCCAGTGAAACGTTAGAAATGCGTAATTAAAGTTAGACTTTGTCCAGTGAAACGTTAAAAATACGTGATTAAAGTCAGACTTTGTTCAGTGAAACCTTAAAAATGCGTGATTAAAGGCAGACTTTGTCCAGTGAAACGTTAAAAATGCGTGATTAAAAGAAGACTTTGTCTAGTGAAACGTTAAAAATACGTAATTAAAAGAAGACTTTGTCCAGTGAAACGTTAGAAATGCGTAATGAAAGGAAGACTTTGACCAGTGAAACGATAGAAATGCGTAATTAAAGGAAAACTTTATCCAATGAAACGTTAGAAATGCGTAATTAAAGGAAGACTTTGTAATGTTAAGACATTAAACAGACGTAATGATAATATTTATTGAATCTTGCCCACAACATTACAATAATGATACTCAAGATTTCAATTGAATCATGTAGCACCCGGAACGCAAGGTAGCCACATCCCCCGCACTATAGTTCAATCCACATATGGAATGCACGGTCCATACATGAATCAAGCCTATAGCGAACGGGAGACAATAAAAAAAACGACTCTCTAGCTAGGGGGGACTAACCCTCAATTAATTACAACAATGCATAACGAATAACGCGGAAGTATAATATAATCATATCATCATTCTAGTCCGTTTCTAATCTATCAATGTACAATCTCTCAAAGTAACATAAATGAGTCATAAAATACATATGCTTCAAATATAAATGAACTGTGCTAGACTCAAAATAAAAGACTTGCCCCAACTCAATCCCGCCTAGCACTCAACCTGCAAAGCCTGAAAAGTGAGGTGTCAGTCTATGAACGACTGAGTGAGGGGTTTAAATAAATATAAGTGCAAGCTATAATATCGGGTAAGATTTTATAAAAAAGAAATCAATATAAGTTCAAGAATAAAGTAAATCCTCGCCCGAGATTACAACTATTCAATTTAACAGTTCAATCATTATCAATTCAATCCGTGGCCCGGCGAGTGAGGGCATTCTCCAATCTTTACTCCAAAAGTGAACAATCATAAATGTTTCCGTTTATTAGGCGATCATACAAGTAATTAACGTGCGGTCAATTAGCATTTTCATGAACCCTTTTTCCTCCGGTTGATGGCGGGCTTGCAAGACCCAACCATCCAATCATGGCGCACGTCGGGAACATGACTCCCACGTACGAGATTTCTTCCTCCACCAAACCTCCTGGTGGACTCAGAGGTAATCCCAAAATGGTGAGGATAGTGCAAGAGTTACCCGTCAGCCCTTTGCTTTCCCGGTTGGCTCAATACACTACCCCCGGGCCCACAGTGCAGTACAATATACTTACCAAATCAATCAATCAATCAATTCAGTCCGTTCAGTTCATTCATAAGATCGGTTTAAAATCAATAAGGTTTGGAAAACTATAGATATATAGATATATTTTGGCTTAAAACATCACATAGGGTCATATGGGTTCTATATATCTAGAATTTAAACCTCACCTGACGAGCGACGAAACAAGACAAGGATACAAGAAAGTGTCCCTACGATCAATGATCTCCGCCCTAGAGAAGAACTGGACAAGAAAGGAAATAACGTGTACTCGTGAGACGAAACTCAATATGAAACCAAGTATGACGCACGGCAATGCTCATGTAAATAAATGAACTCCCAACACCTTAATATCTAAATAACTTATTAATCAAGTGACACTTAAACATGTATGAGAATCAATTAACATCTAAGAGATGAAATTGAGTCTGAAGGAGTCACATATTCATATCATTCAAACATTTCAAGTTTAATTCGTATAAGGCATTGTAGCACCCGGGACGATAGGCACCACATCCCCCGCACTATGAGTCTAATCCACATATGAAATAGGCAGTCCACACATGAATCGGACTCACAGCGAACGGGTGACAATCAACAGAACAGTCCTGACTAGGCAGAAGCTAACCCTGGGACAAACAACAAAAACCAGAATGCAGAAGCAAGGAAATCATTCATGTAATATCCATGAAATAAATGAAATCCAATACGAATATAAATACGGGTTCCACTAATCAGTACACCTGTCCTAACCTGTCCCGAAATAATATCAATTCAATAAGGGCACACCGTCCAACAATAATAAATCAATAATATAGTATGCAGTGAGTGGAAATGAGTGAGACTAGAACAATGACTCGACACTCTAACTCCGCCTAGTAACCAACACCTGCAAAAGAAACTGGAAAAAGGGGGAAGGAGGGGTCAGTCTCTAGAAGACTAAGTGAGCTGGAGCGATACATATCATATAGAAACATGCGCATGCAAGTCATAAATCCCAAGCAAGGTTTTATTTAAAGTTAGTTCCCAAAAAGGGCAAAAGAATGACTAAGCAATGCTCAGACTTTACGACTATTCATATTAAATTCATTAAGTTCATATATAATACTTAATCAATAAGGCTCGGCGAGTGAGCGTGCACAATCTCCAACCAAACTCCGACCGTTTAGGACAAATATCATTAATACATTAAATAGGTGATCATGCAATATATCATAATACACACTGATCACATATCATGTCCTGAATATATTCGTTTGGGCAATCTGTTTCCCGGCCTTCCCGCACAGTGCTTATCAATCAATAATCAATCATATTCAATCATAAATAAGTTCCAACCTTCTTCCTCCGGGTTGGTGGTGGGTTTGCAAGGCCCGACCACCCAATCATTGACCAAAAGTGGTTACATGACTCCCCAGATGGCACTCAGCTCCCTTTCCCCGCCAATCTCCTGACGAGGTCCGGTACCGCCGTTCAATAGTGGGACTAGTGTGAGGGTTTACCATCAGCCCTTGCCTCCTCGGGTCCCCACTCAGACCAAGCCCCTGGGCCCCATTCAGTGCAATCAATCAATCATTCTTTCTTTTCTCGCCAAAACATTTGATCCATGAGAAACATAACATATTTCATAATCCATTTGAAAAGGGGTTTACTCGATCATTATATATTTCATAATCCATTTGAAAAGGGGTTTACTCGATCAATATTTACTCGATGACTTTACTTTGAAAATGGTATATGTATATATATATATATATAAGGTTTTGGTCCAAAACTTATCACATACGGGTTGTAGGGATTGATATGTAACTAGAACGAAAACACCCTCACCTGGAATACCACGAGACAAGAAACAAGAGCAATACGGGTGCCTATTCAATTTGGAAGTCTCCGCCCTGGAAACAAACTGTACAAGAGAAGGAACAATGGGTACTTGTGAGAGTTGACTCAATATGAAACCACATAGACGCACGACAATGCTAAACACATGATATGAGAGGTATAAGAAGTAAAATGATGTTATGGAGTTACATAATCAAGTAATTCGTTCAAGTACATTCCATACATGAGGGTTTCAAGCCCAATTATTTCATATCTTTCATAATTCCTTGCAATCAAGTCATGAACTTCATATAACATTTATAACTCAAGTACATCAAGTTTACAATTATAAAATAGACAAAATAGAGACATTCAAATCACTTAAATATCACAAAGTCACATATCAATTCCAACTATATCAATTTTATATAATTCACACGTGGCATACTCAATTCATATATCACTAAACGGATTCAATTAACAAGGTCACCTAATTAAATCAAACAATATTCATGTTGTTTACAAAATTACACATACACCCCTTCAAGTTAGACAAATAGCTCAAATACGGCATATCGGAGTTCAAATTGCAAATCAAAGCATCAACATATATCATAGTTCATTTAATACATGCTTTCGTACACATTGGAATTCATATTGATCGACAAATCAAGCAATTGACAATTCATTGCAATTAAAACAATTAATTTCAATTAAATAGAAATACACAAAATAAATCACAACAAATCAACCGGGCATCCGATTGACGAACGGAAAGTGGCGTTGGACTCACCACAACGAAAGGGACCTTCTGTCCGAAAGTCACCGGAATGCCGCCACCGTAGCCGGCCGAACAGTCACCGGCCGCCACCGGAACACAGTCTCCGGTGGTCGGAAAAATCCCCGGAAGGACAGAAACGTGCGTCTCGGCCTGCTCAACAAAAGCCCTCAATCAATTTCAGAAATTGCCAAACACGCCGGAATTCGTTGACGAAAAACCGAACTTAAATCCTAGTACGAAAACTGAAATTAAACGTAAACCGTAAAACGAAAATGAAATCCGGGCATACCTTTGGAAAGCTTGTAACGAGCCCTACGAAAGCCCCCAGTCAAACCCCGGAAAAAGTTGCCGGAAAATTGGACCGCCGGTCCAGGCCCGGCCCGCCACCGGTCCACCGCCGCCGACCGATTCTCGTGCCGCCACCACCACGAATAGCTCGGACTCGACATCAGGAACAACTTTTGTGAAGGGAGCACCACCAAAACCGGCCGGGAAGAGGGCCCAATTTGCCGCCGAAGTTCCGCCGCTGCGCCACCGCCGATTCGGCCATCTCCACCGCGATTCGCTCAAAAAGAAGGCCGGAAATGGAACGGGAAGGGTCGAAAACGTAGGGTAGGGTAGCGGTTGGCCGGCGAGAGTCGCCGGATCACCGTCGGCGAAGAGGTGGCGCAAACCGCCACCTTCGGATCACCGCTGCGCCGCCACTGGTCAATTTTAGGCCACGAAACTGGTACGGTTGTGACGGGCTCGTCGAGCTGATAAATTTCCACTATTGATTCGTCGAATTCCATCGAGAAACGAGGGAGAACGGGCATGTGTGTGTTTTCACACCTTCACTGTATGTGAATAGTGCCTGTCGCTGGAGGAAGACGATGCAGGAAGACGATCTGATTTAGGCACGCAAAACGAGGAAACCCGAGTATATATCTCGGGTCCTCGTACGCAAAAATGATCAGAAGAATGGGCTAACGAAGTCAGAATTGGGCAAACTTAGAGTCTACGGACTCGTTTCGCTGCCCCGGATGCGTTAAAGGGATCAAAGAAGTCAAAATCTCTACTGAACGAGAAGTGACCGGAAAACCCCCCTAAAAGAAGAAAATTACAAAAAGGGCCCTAACTCTAAAAGAGTTCAAAAGAGGGCCACACAACGCGCCAATCACATAATTAAACACATAAAAAGGTTGGAAGGTGACGTACCTTATTTATCGGATGAGCGGGGCGTTACAATCTTCCCTCCTTCAAAAGGACCTGTCCTCAGGTCCTACTGTTGGACCGAAAAAGTTTCAAACTGAAATGTATCGATCTATTTCCCGAAATTGCTTAGCATCTTAGCCCTGGTTATGAAGTTTACTCCCATTATTTGCATCAACCCCTTCAGAGTCTGGTAGTCACAAAGATCTACTCGAACACTTAGCCGTTAGTCACTTCAAAACTCGTTCGACCGCTACTAGTCCATTGCCTCGTCACTTGTTAACCTTGTCTTTCCAGGCATAACACAAACACGACAAACAAGAGAGAATCCCATCTCTCAACACATAAGTGAGGAAACCCCGTCCCTCAGCACACACAAAAGAGAGAACCCCGTCTCTCGGGCACAGAATTGAGAGAACCCCGTCTCCCAGCCTAAGTCTGTCAGATTCCACATCTTCCAGACATTCTAGTTTGAGAAAATCCAGCATTTCTCAAACTCCTAAATCCAAGAGAATCCAACATCCCTCGAATACCTAAGTACAAGAGAATCCAGCATCTCTCGTGCACAGAAAACAGAAAGAATCCAGCATCTTTCTATCACATAGACAGGGAGAATCCACATCTTCCTGGCACGTAATCAGAGAGAATCAAATCTCCCTTTCACTCAAGCACACAAGCAGAAGCAAGGTTCACAATAATCAACACACACCCCACTGGCCAGGGTATCACACAACAACAAAAATTTAAATATGTAAACGATGCATGTATGCTCGTGCGATGGATGCTTAGTGTACCGTTCACCGTAGTAATGGAATTGATGTTGTGACTTTACTTCTACGATTTGGATAGTCTGATCTCTAGCTGACTTAATTCCCAACTTGTCTTTCCTATCTTTAGTATATGTTTGACTGAGAAAGTCAGACCCTTGGTTGATCCTATTCTCGATTCCATTCGGATCCTTGCTCACAGTTATCTTCTGCAATTAACCGAGCACTAGTTTATTCCGCCTACAATCAGAACATTTATCTTTGTACCAGGTTCATTATATTATCTTTGGCCGTACAAGAATCTTAAACTTTAACTCCCACTTCATACATTGTCACTAACTGGTTAAATTCTTTGTTGAAGATTTGGTCATCTGGAACTAGTTGACATCCTTCTTAAAGGTGATAAATTTTGACCAATTTTCCTTTCTTGAAACTAATTTAGGAATCCATCAGAAGTTCCCTGATAGTATCATCATCCTCACTGTCTGAATCACGTACTTATAAATTCCCAAACGAACCACTCTCTTCGATGCCTTATGAAGATCTTCATCCCAGGTATATTAACTTAACTCAAACTTTGAAGGTTTAAACTGATAACGCCGCCTTATTCTTTTCCTGTTACTATCATTGGGTCATTCATGTCCGTGAGAAGTATCTTCCTCGAGCACAACTGTGAATTTAAGTTTCATGTCTAGTCGTGCTCTTCCCCAAGAAATTTTATCTCAACTCCTTAGACTTTTTCTACCACTTTTCGGATCAAAACACCTCAATTTCTTCAACTTACTTCCTCGGTATAAGTGGTTCTAATCACGCCACTTGTTTAGTGATAGTCCTCACATTTCCTTTGAAGCAATTATTAGGAATGACAACCTGCTTCTTTCGTTCCCACTTTCGATTCTATTTTCCCAAACCTCAGCATTTTCCATTTCCTTTTTAACCAACCAGTGCAACCCAGAATTTCTTCTTTTCTTGATTCCAGCAAGAATCAGTCAGAGTATCACTTGATAAATAAGATGTGGGGGATACCTATCAAGTAAACACTAAAATGCATGTCGGGTTAGGGTGCAAATGCAGTATCACACTTGTAAACAATTAATGATGCAACACATTGGAATAATTATACAAATTAGAGATGCGCATATAAATAGAGAAATTTAAACAATTAAAGCGATGTATGATGCACGTGCTTATGAATGCATAGAACCTGTCACCGTAGTTGTAAACTTTAACTTGGCATATTTCTTTGTTTCTCAAATTGCAGGTTTGTCTTGACTTAATTGTTCCCCTCTTCTTTACCCACGGTCTTTCAAATCTTCAAAGTTCCCGTGTATCAACTTATGGATCTCCCAAGTCCGAGATTAAAATCTCTTGAACCCAAATTCTTCAACACCCATGAAGTTGGTATCTTGACTTCTCTTAAAGAATCAATCTCCAATTGTTGTCCTAGTCCTTACCATAATTGTTCCTTTGATTAAAGCATCTCTGGTTTATTCCTTATGAGTTCGAATAGTTGTATGAGCTCAACCCCCAATTGTTTACATTTGAATACATAATTTCCCTCCAATAGTTCTTTGTCTTTCTTTATCGTTTCCATTTGTTGCTCCAAAGCTCTTAATTTAATCTCACAACTCGACACTTCATCTTGGATTTGGAAGATGAACTCATATCCGGCCGAAGATAAAATCCTTAGCATTGTCATTTTCCATGAACTTATACTTACCACGTCGACTAATTTTCTTTAATTCTTCTCAATTCAACTCCTATCTCATCTCAATTCTGAAGTATGTGAATTCCCTCTTCGTAGTCTCTTCATCCTTTTTCATCGATCTAAATCCCAAGCTATATTATTCTTCATATTTTCTCTTGCCTCTTTCTCAAGTTAGATGGTCTTTACTGCTTCTCAACCACGAACCTACTTTACTTTAATTCTCTTGAAGGTCATCGCCTCCATGTTGATAGAAACCTCGAATCTAAAACATCTTCGAGATTTCTCTTCTTTGGAATCTGGTTGACAAATCTTCGTAGTGTAAATAAACATGTTGATCTCGTGAAACTAAATCATTACACACCACAAATCCCGTCTCATCATGGATTCACCATCGGTAATAGAGCTTGCAAACTTCTCCTTCGAACTGACCTCTTATTCTGGACTTTGTCACTCGAGCCCTAACCTCATTTTAGAAAAGGTTTGACCTTTAAATTTCTGTAGAAATTCCCGAGGCATTCCTTACAGCTTTCGAGCTAGAAAGAAGAGCTTGTGGTAGCCTGTGGTTGTCGTAAAGATTGGCCGTGGTTGGATATTGTCTTCATATCCTATGAATCACAGCTCATTTTGAAAATAAATGCATGCGATTAGTATATGCGCATGCCACATAATTAACACCAAAAGAATGGATTCAATGCAAAATGCAACAAATAATCTAATAAAGTTTGAAAAAATCACAATTCAGTGTTCAAGAATGATGCAATGCACACATTGACAATTAGTTCCTATGTCGTGCGACCTATACTCGAGACAACACGACCCAGAGCACCGGTTCTGAACCTGGTGGCTCTGATACCACCTAAAGATGTAGCACCCGGGACGATAGGCACCACATCCCCCGCACTATGAGTCTAATCCACATATGAAATAGGCAGTCCACACATGAATCGGACTCACAGCGAACGGGTGACAATCAAAAGAACAGTCCTGACAAGGCGGAAGCTAACCCTGGGACAAACAACAAAAACCAGAATGCGGAAGTTGGGAAATCATTCATGTAATATTCATGAAATAAATGAAATCCAATACGAATATAAATACGGGTTCCACTAATCAGTACACCTGTCCTAACCTGTCCCGAAATAATATCAATTCAATAAGGGCACACCGGCCAACAATAATAAATCAATAATATAGTATGCAGTGAGTGTAAATGAGTGAGACTAGAACAATAACTCGACACTCTAACTCCGCCTAGTAACCAACACCTGCAAAAGAAACTGGAAAAAGGGGGAAGGAGGGGTCAGTCTCTAGAAGACTAAGTGAGCTGGAGCGATACATGTCATATAGAAACATGCGCATGCAAGTCATAAATCCCGAGCAAGGTTTTATTTAAAGTTAGTTCCCAAAAAGGGCAAAAGAATGACTAAGCAATGCTCAGACTTTACGACTATTCATATTAAATTCATTAAGTTCATATATAATACTTAATCAATAAGGCTCGGCAAGTGAGCGTGCACAATCTCCAACCAAACTCCGACCGTTTACGATAAATATCATTAATACATTAAATAGGTGATCATGCAATATATCATAATACACACAGATCACATATCATGTCCTGAATATATTCGTTTGGGCAATCTGTTTCCCGACCTTCCCGCACAGTGCTTATCAATCAATAATCAATCATATTCAATCATAAATAATTTCCAACCTTCTTCCTCCGGGTTGGTGGTGGGGTTGCAAGGCCCAACCACCCAATCATTGACCAAAAGGGGTTACATGACTCCCCAGATGGCACTCAGGTCCCTTTCCCCGCCAATCTCCTGACAAGGTCCGGTACCGCCGTTCAATAGTGGGACTAGTGTGAGGGTTTACCATCAGCCCTTGCCTCCTCGGGTCCCCACTCAGACCAAGCCCCTGGGCCCCATTCAGTGCAATCAATCAATCATTCTTTCTTTTCTCGCCAAAACATTTGATCCATGAGAAACATAACATATTTCATAATCCATTTGAAAAGGGGTTTACTCGATCAATATTTACTCGATGACTTTACTTTGAAAATGGTATATGTATATATATATATATATATATATAAGGTTTTGGTCCAAAACTTATCACATACGGGTTGTAGGGATTGATATGTAACTAGAACGAAAATACCCTCACCTGGAATACCACGAGACAAGAAACAAGAGCAATACGGGTGCCTATTCAATTTGGAAGTCTCCGCCCTGGAAACAAACTGTACAAGAGAAGGAACAATGGGTACTTGTGAGAGTTGACTCAATATGAAACCACATAGACGTACGGCAATGCTAAACACATGATATGAGAGGTATAAGAAGTAAAATGATGTTATGGAGTTACATAATCAAGTAATTCGTTCAAGTACATTCCATACATGAGGGTTTCAAGCCCAATTATTTCATATCTTTCATAATTCCTTGCAATCAAGTCATGAACTTCATATAACATTTATAACTCAAGTACATCAAGTTTACAATTATAAAATAGACAAAATAGAGACATTCAAATCACTTAAATATCACAAAGTCACATATCAATTCCAACTATATCAATTTTATATAATTCACACGTGGCATACTCAATTCATATATCACTAAACGGATTCAATTAACAAGGTTACCTAATTAAATCAAACAATATTCATATTGTTTACAAAATTACACATACACCCCTTCAAGTTAGACAAATAGCTCAAATACGGCATATTGGAGTTCAAATTGCAAATAAAAGCATCAACATATATCATAGTTCATTTAATACATGCTTTCGTACACATTGGAATTCATATTGATCGACAAATCAAACAATTGACAATTCATTGCAACTAAAACAATTAATTTCAATTAAATAGAAATACACAAAATAAATCACAACAAATCAACCGGGCATCCGATTGATGAACGGAAAGTGGCGTTGGACTCACCACAACGAAAGGGACCTTCTGTCCGAAAGTCACCGGAATGCCGCCACCGTAGCTGGCCGAACAGTCACCGGCCGCCACCGGAACACCGTCTCCGGTGGTCGGAAAAATCCCCGAAATGACAGAAACGTGCGTCTCGGCCTGCTCAACAAAAGCCCTCAATCAATTTCAGAAATTGCCAAACACGCCGGACTTCGTTGACGAAAAACCAAACTTAAATCCTAGTACGAAAATTGAAATTAAACGTAAACCGTAAAACGAAAATGAAATCCGGGCATACCGTTGGAAAGCTTGTAACGACCCCTACGAAAGCACCCAGTCAAAACCCGGAAAAAGTCACCGAAAAATCGGACCGGCGATCCAGGCCCCGTCCGCCACCGGTCTGCCGCCGCTGACCGGTTCTCGTGCCGCCACCACCACGAATAGCTCGGACTCGACATCAAGAACAACTTTTGTGAAGGGAGCACCACCAAAACGGCTGGGAAGAGGGCCCAATTAGCCGCCGAAGTTTCGCCGCTGCGCCACCGTCGATTCGGCCATCTCCGCCGCGATTCGCTCAAAAAGGAGGCCGGAAATAGAATGGGAAGGGTCGAAAACGTAGGGTAGGGTAGCGGTTGGCCGGCGAGAGTCGCCGGATCGCCGCCGGCGAAGAGGTGGCGCAAACCACCACCTTCGGACCACCGCTGCGGCGCCGCTGGTCAATTTCAGGCCACGAAACTGGTACGGTTGTGACGGGCTCGTCGAGCTGATAAATTTCCACTATTGATTCGTCGAATTCCGTCAAGAAACGAGGGAGAACGGGCATGTGTGTGCTTTTACACCTTCACTGTGTGTGACTAGTGCCTGTCGCTGGAGGAAGACGATGCAGGAAGCTGATCTGATTTTGGCACGCAAACGAGGAAACCCGAGTATATATTTCGGGTCCTCGTACGCAAAAATGATGGGAAGAACGGGCTAACGAAGTCAGAATTGGGCAAACTTAGAGTCTACGGACTCGTTTCGCTGCCCCGGACGCGTTAAAGGGATCAAAGAAGTCAAAATCTCTACTGAACGAGAAGTGACCGGAAAACCCCCCTAAAAGAAGAAAGTTACAAAAAGGGCCCTAACTCTAAAAGAGTTCAAAAGAGGGCCACACAACGCACCAATCACATAATTAAACACATAAAAAGGTTGGAAGGTGACGTACCTTATTTATCGGATGAGCGGGGCGTTACAGGCATAGAGTCACACAATCACGTTAGAGTCATTAAGTACCAAGAAGTGTCAGATAGGAGCATGATTAACAATAAACCAAGTATATTAATCATAGAAACCACATACGAGAGCCAAAGGAGTGAAGGGAATGCAAGAAGGGAGGTTTTGGTGAAGTTAAGCAAAAACCGACAATTTTTGGAAACGCGCATGCTGTAGGAAAACTGGAATATCTTGAGTTCTAGAAGTTGGAATTGAGTTTTCCTTATTGTTTATGAAACTAGATGCAAATACCTTTCCGAGGATATATGACTCGTATTCTAGTTCAAAACGAGGAGAAAATGGCGTATGCTCGAAGTTAGGTGATTGCAGATTTCCGGTAAAGTGGCGACACCAAATTAAAACGGTTATATCTCTCAAACTAGAAATGATAATGAGGTTATTCTAATTGAAGAGTGTTTTAGACTTCAATAGGCTTCCAAAGGTTCAAAAATCAGGTCAATCGGAGTTCGTTTGAGGGGGTAAATGCCCGTTTGAAAAATAAACTGGAAGCAGAAATGGGCTTTTGGAAGCTCTCGGGTGAGGCAGTAGGTTCCCAAACGGGCGTTTGGTGTTATAACTAGGGCCCCAAACGGGCGCTTGGAAGAGATCTAGGCAAAAAAATAGGGAAAAACAGGGCATACACTCGGAAATGGCTCCCAAGCCTTCCCAAAACCAACCACATCAAGAAATCAACTCAAAACTATCATATAACATGCATATGGTTCATATATATCAATTAGGCTTCAATTACTCCAATAATACTTGTATAAATTCATCAAAACCTAACATGAATCCTTAGAAATTGGAAATGATCACTCATGCTCATACCTTCATGTAACTTATGATGGAAATGCATTAACAAGTTCATGATCATCATAAATATTCCATTTTAAGTCAATGAATTCCTATTATTTACAAACCCTAACAAATATTCAAATTCCATCAATTATACCAACATATATCTTACCTTGAAAGTGGAAGAAATGGAAGGAAATGAAGATGATAAAGTCTTGAGCTTAGATTCTTGAAGAAAATGGAAGGAAATCTTGGTCTCTTGCTTCTTAGGTTGGATCGATATATGAGGGGGAGAGAGAGAGATGGAAATATTTTGGCTTATCTCTTGGAAGAAAAATGAAGATAAGGTATGTATATAATTATATGAGTCAAGCTATATATATATATATATATATACATTATATATAATTAAAGTTGGATGAAAAGTCTTGGCCTTAAACTTAATTGCACTTAAGCCCTTGCTTCTTATTAATTTACAAGTTAGAGATACATCAACTTGGCATGCATGATAGATGATTACATACATATATATATAAGGCTCTAAAGGCAAATGATGAAATGGAGTGGAATATATATATGTTATGCTAAATCACTTAAATCATGCTCGGGGAATTAAATACATACTCACGTGATTGCATCAACGAAGTTATAATTTAAATCATAATTGCAAGGATTCAAATCAAGGAAATTAAATAGCGCAATCAATTGAATATGAATCATGCCATAAATTACAAGCTGATAAAGTTTCATGTAGTCACTTGATCAAATAATTCACAAATATCATGAAATGCATAATTTGAAAACTAGGGCGTTTCAAATTGTAGCACCCTATATGCCAGGGCACTAGATCCCCCACACTATAGCTCGGTCCACATACGAAATGGATAATCCGTACATAAACCTCACGTATGGTGAACGGGTGACAATACAAGAAATAATCTAGCTAGGCGAGACTAGACCCCAATTCAATTAAATCCAATACATGGAAATTCAAAACGGAAGCATAACCACTATCATTTCATCATCCCATACCAAATATCCAAAAGCTCATCATATTCTAGTTCACATATCAATACATTATCATCTCCAACATGCCATACATGCATAAGTCTCCAAAAGCTAACAAGAACCAAAACATAATAAATTCGAAAATATCAACATCACATAAATGCTATGCTAGACTCAGCTGAATGAAAGACATAACTCTGAATCCCGCCTAACACGTGACCGTGGATACCTGAAAAGTGAGGGTGTCAGTCTACCGAAGACTGAGTGAGGGGCATAAATATATATAAACACACGTAACATGCAAGTTATAACCTCGGGTAAAGCTTTTGAAATAGAAAATAATATAAGTTCAAAAATGAAATATTCTTTGCCCGAGATTATAACTATCGAGTTTAACAATTCATTTTATTAATTTTAATTCAATACGTGGCCCGGCGAGTGAGGGCAAGTCTCCAACCTTTACACCAATCGTCAACAATACATGCTTGCTTTATTATTTATCACGTGATCATGCAATTCAATTAGTGCGATCAAGTAGCAATTTCATGACCCCTTCTTCCTTCGGGTGATGGTGGGTTTGTAAGGCCCAACCATCCACGACATGGTGTACGTCGGGAACATGACTCCCACGCACGGGACTCCTTCCACCACCAAACCTCCTGGTGGCTTCAGGGGTGATCCCAAAATGGTGAGGATAGTGCAAGAGTTACCCGTCAGCCCTTGCTTTCCCGATTGGCTCAATACACTACCCTCGGGCCCAAAGTGCAATCATGGTACTCGCCAAAACATGCTTGAATCAATATCATTCATGGCTTGCTTGCAATAATTTATAGTTTGAAAATGAAACATTTATAATTATAATAGATTTTGGCCGAAAACTTCACAAAAGGTTATAAGGGTTCTATATAACTAGAACAAAACCTCACATGTGACAAAATGAACAAGGATAGAGTTTAGGGTGCCTGCTCCTCGTTACCGGGATCGTGATCTGTGCAAGAAAGACATGTTATTTGAAACTCGACTCAAAATGGACCAATTATGACGAACGACAAAATGCAATGAAAGGACGTGCAATATTCCATATAGCATGCAAATATCATATTTTGGCATGAAATGTATCATATGAGTATAATTTGGGAACAATAAATGCATTGGAACGAAAAGTGAAAATTTGAAATTTTGGCAGATTATACAAGGTCGCAGGCGCGACCCATTTTGTTCATAAAATGGTCGCGGGTGCGACCTTATTTTTTCTGGAATTTTCGTGAAATTTTCAAGAAGTCGAAAGTTAGCCAAATTTCGGTCGCGCTTATGTGTATTTCAGGTCACGGGCGCGACCTGCATTTTCGCAAAACATGTGAGTGAGTCGCGGGCGCGACCATTTTTGTTCTATATTCGATTGTGGTCGCGACCTTCAAACAGAGCAGAAAAACAGGGGAATGCACGAACCAAAATCAATTCCATCCAAACCTCAATTTTCATGCACTAAAATGTTGTATTTCTGGAAATCATCATGCATATATGCCTAAAATACAATAAAACTCCATTTAAACACCTATCTCACACATGATCATCAAGATTCATCACTTTCAAACTCATGTATGAATTCATCTCATATCTTCAATTTCTTGAAGAATTCATGCATCCATCCAAGTTATAACCATGTATTCATATAGCACACAACAAATAATCCACATAGCTCTTGAAATCATAAACCCTAGCTTCCATGAAAATCATCAAGAATCACATACTCATGCACACACCCACTTTAAATGAAAATAAATGGAGGAAGAAGATGATAATGGATGATTGAGCTTCAAAACTTGAATTTCCTTGGAAAACTTGGTTGAATCTAACAAAATATCTTCTCCTTTTTCTTCTCGAATGGACTGAAGCAACAAGGAAGCAAATATGTTGGAGATTTTGTTGAAAAAATGAACTTGGAAGCATGAAGAAGTTTATGTACGTGATTCATCATTTTTGAAATTGATGAATGTCTCAAATTGCAACTTAATCCCCCAATTCATAAAGTCATGCAATTAAGGATGACATGTTTGGGAAAATGAGCAATTTCGAAATTATTTATGCAATTTAGTCCTTTAAAAGAAAGATCATATAGGGACAATTTGACAATTAAATCACGTTTGGCAATTATTTCATGTAACAAACATTTTCAAGTCATGCAATAGATTCTCAATTTGATATGAATTCATAAAATTTTACGTAAATATGTTGAAATGCAATTCATATAGTTAGGATAAAATATAGGAAATGAATAAATTAGAGAATTAAGTAAATTCCTAACGCTCACAGACTCACACGTGGCGTGTTTACCTGCTCGTCCGGAACCGGGGGGTTACAATTCTCCCCCCTTAAAAGAATCTGGTCCCCAGATTCTCTACTCTTGAGAAAACAACTCTGGATGGAACCGTTTCATTTTATCCACGGTTTTCCATGTAGCTTCCTCCGTTTTATCACTTCTCCACAAAACCTTAACCATGGGAATACTTCAGTTTCTCAACTCCTGAAATTTCCTATCCAAGATCTTAACCGGCTTTTGCACAATGGTTAAATTCGGTTCCAATTCAACTTCATCAACGGGGAGGATTGTGGTTTCATCGGGGTAGTATTTTCTTAACTGAGAGACATGAAATACATTATGAATCCCCGTAAGATTCGGTGGTAGATCCAGTCGATAAGCTACTTCACCAATTCTTTCAAGAATCTCAAAAGGACCTAAATATTGAGGATTAAGTTTTTCTCCTTTCCCGATCCGAGCAAAACCTTTCCTTGGTGATACTTTTAAGAATACCCGGTCTCCAACTTCAAATTCAAGATCTCTTCGGCGTGTATCGGCATAGCTCTTCTGCCTGTCTTGGGCGGCTTTCATCCATTGTTGTGTCAATTGAACCTTTTCAATCATAGCTTGAACGGCCTTAGAAGGTTTCTCTAACTTTTCACCTTTCTTTACACCTTCCTGTTTCGACCATTTCCATTCCTGCAAGTCGAAAAACAACGGAGACCGACATTTTCTACTATAAAGAAATAGGGAGTCATACCGATTAAGGCCTGATAACTGTTATTATATGAAAATTCAATTAAAGGTAGTTGTTCTTGCCAGGAATTCTGAAAATCCATTGCGCAGGCCCAAAGTAAATCCTCCAAATATCTTATTAATCTTTCCGATTGACCATCCGTTTGAGGGTGGAATGAACTACTAAACTTAAGCTTTGTCCCCAAAATTGCCTGTAATTCTTACCACAGTTTGGATGTGAACCTCGGATCTCTGTCCGAAACTATACTTACCGGAATTCCATGAAGTCGAACAATTTCTATATTGTAAATTTCAGCAAACTTGGGAATTTTATAGGACATTCGGACCGGTAGAAAATGTACAGATTTCGTTAATCGGTCTACGATTACCCAAATACCGTCAAATCTACCTTTTACCTTTGGTAACCCGGATACAAAATCCATCGTTACTTGTTCCCACTTTCATTCGGGAATAGGTAACGGCTGTAGAAGTCCCGCGGGTTTCTGATGGTCAATTTTCACTTTCTGACAGGTCAAGCAGTGCTTCACATATTCGGCGACATCTTTCTTTAACCCGTACCACCAATAATACTGTTTCAAATCTTTATACATTTTATTCCCTCCAGGGTGGATCGAATAATCCGACTTGTGAGCTTCCTTGAGCAATACCCGTTTCAATTTCTCAGGCACAACCACTCTATTCTTAAAACGAAGCAACTCGATTTTATCAAGTCCAAAAGGACTTTCCAAATCATCTCTTGCCTTAGCTACCAATTTCTGTATCTCTGGATCACTATTCTGAGCTTCAAATAACCGATATTTCAATTCTGGCTGTATGGAAATATTAGAAACCCGAGTTTTCAAAATAATTGGAACAACTTCGTTATTTTTACTTACTTCCAAATTCGATACACTCGCCTTCCTGCTAAGTGCATCGACAACCACGTTGGCTTTCCCAGGATGGTATTTGATAGTGCAATCATAATCCTCTAATTTTTCTATGTGAATATATATTGGAGGCTTTTATGGTCGGTGAAAATCTCAAAAGACACCTCGTATAGATAATGTCTCCATTTCCCGAGTGCAAAGATCATGGCTGCGAGCTCCAAATCGTGTGTAAGATAATTCTTATCATATTCTTTTAATTTTTGGAAAGCATAAGCAATCACCTTTCCTTTCTGAGTCAACACACAACCCAAACCTTCCTTGGACGGATCGGTATAAACTGCATACTCCTCTGAGCCTTCCGGAAGTGTTAACACGGGAGCTGAAACTAACTTCTCCTTCAAGAAATTGAAACTTTGATCACACTTTTCATCCCACACGAATTTTACATCCTTCTTTATCAACCGGGTTAATGGAGTAGCAATCTTTGAAAAATCCTAAACAAATCTTCTATAATACCCGGCCAAGCTTCTAACTTCCGAGGCATTCCTTGGTTTCTCCCATTTTAACATGGCTTCAATCTTTAAAGGATCGACTTCCAAACCATTTCCCTAGATAACATGTCCCAGAAAGGAAACCCGATCGATCCAAAATTCACATTTACTGAACTTTGCAAATAATTGATGTTCTTTTAAAGTCTGTAGAACAAACCTGATATGTCTTGCATGCTCTTCGGTAGACTTGGAAAATACCAAAATATCATCAATGAAAATTACCACGAATTTGTCGAGGAAAGGCCGAAAAATTCGGTGCATCATGTCCATGAAAGCTGCAGGGGCATTAGTTAAACCGAAAGGTATGACCACGAACTCATAATGCCCGTACCGAGTATTAAACCCTGTCTTTAGAATGTCCTCGGCTCGGATTCGCAGCTGGTAGTATCCCTGTCTTAAATCGAGTTTCGAATAAACTTAGATCTCTGAAGTATATCAAATAACTCCTCGATATGTGGAAGGGGATACTTGTTCTTGATAGTCATCCGATTCAGCTCCTGATAATCGATACACATTCTTAAAGTCCCGTCTTTTTTCTTTACGAATAAAACCGGTGCACCCCAGGGCGAAGAGCTCGGTCTGAGATAACTAACTTCCAATAATGCATCGAGCTGAACCTTTAATTCTGTTGGAGCCATCCGATATGGAGTCTTTGAGTAAGGCTCTGCATTCGGATATAAGTCAATCACGAACTCGATCTCTCGTTCAGGAGGTAAGGAATCCAATTTCTCTAGAAAGACCTCGGGGAAATCCTTTACCACTTCTGTTTCCTCCAACTTCACCTGATCTTTGGGTTTATTTAGGATATAAGCCATGAAGCCCGTAGCCCCATCCTTAACCAATTTTCGAGCCTCAGAAAAAGAAAGTAGGGGTACCGTCTTTGAACTCCAACCTGTAATAACCTCTGAACCCAACTGTACTTTCTTTGCACGACAATCCACTGTAGCATAATGCCTGTATAACCAATCATTTCCCAGAATAGACCCATATCTTTCCATCGGCAGTTCAATGAAGTCTGTCAGAAATTCTCGACCCTTAATTCTCACTGGAACATCCCTGTACAACCGATTTGTCTCTCTACTACTACCGAAGGGAGAACTAACTACATAGAGCACAGAAGAGCATATAGCAGGAAAAGATAAAGTGCTAGCAATAGAATACGCAAGAAATGAGTGTGTAGCTCCTGGATCAAATAAAGTATGGATGTTCGTGCCATGTATGCATATAGTACCTTCAACAACTGCAGCGGGATCAATATCTGCATCCTGCTCCTCTCCAGCTAACGCATAGGCCCGAGCCCTCACAAGTGGTCTCTGACCCAAAGGTGGCGGATCCTGACGATCCGGACAGCCATCAACCCTGTGCTCGGTGCTCCCACAGATCAGACACAACCCTTGTCGATGCCTGCATCAATCGTAGGTATGAGTAGGCAGTCCACAGTAGGTACAACCAGGCTTCTGAGGTGGTGGTAGTAAAACAGGAGCACGTGGAGCCTTCTGAACTGGTTCAGCTGGTTTAAACTTCTTTCTCGGCCCTTTTTGTAGTGGCGGTGTAGAATAGGAAATAGGCCTCTTCTCAGAGCTAGAGCCTTGTCCCAATCCTGAACCTGAAGTTGGCCCTGAGCGAGGAATAGGTCTCCTGGCACTCACGGAATCCTCAACCTTTAAAGCCTTTGTAGTTGCCTTGACCCAGGTACTTGTATTAACCGCCTCCAATGCAATCTGTACATCCGCCCTAAGTCCCTGCACGAACTGCATTGCTTTATGGAAACCATCACTTACTATATTGGGTGCGTAGCGAGATAATCTTTCAAACTCTGCGATGTACTCAACAACAGATCTCCCTCCTTGCTTCAGTTCTGTAAACTCCTTCAACCTACGGGTACGTGTAGCTGGTGGAATGAACTTGTTCTTAAACTCTCTGATAAACACCTCCCAAGTAATAGCTTTCCCGCCAGCCTCTAACATGATCTTAGTACTCTCCCACCAGTGATAAGCCTCGCCTTGAATCAGAGTGATAGTGCAACGAGCTTTCTCTCGGGAATCACATGGAATAAGCTCCCAAATCCTCTCTACTTCCTTGAGCCACATCTCTGACTGAATATCATTGCCCTTATAGAATTTAGAAGGATGTTGATTCTGAAACTCCCGAAGTATAGTAGAAATAGGTGCCTCTGGTTGCACTGGTGGTGCTGGAGGCACATACTCTCAAAGCCTCTGATCAATCAAACCAACCACTGGATTCATGAAATCTTGTGGCTGAGCAGGAGGGGGTGGAGGTGGAGGAGCACGAGGAGAATGCTAATGATGATGTCTCCTGTGTCCTGGAGAGTGCTCGCGACGAGGTCTACCTCGAGGCATCCTGAAATTAGATAACTATACATGCATGTTCGATTAATAAATGCAAATGGGTGCAATTAATTTCATAATACTAATAAATCACATAATTCAAGAAAATCAAGTAATTCAATTAATTCAAGAATTTAAGTAAATCACGTAGTTCAAATAAATGCAAGACTCTCAAATAACAATTAATCCTATGTCGTATGACCTAGACCCACGAGACATGTAGCACCCGGAACGCTAAGCACCACATCCCCCGCACTATAGTTCAATTCACATATGAAATGGACAATCCATACATGAACCAAAGCTATAGCGAACGGGAGACAATAAAAAAAAACGACATTAGCTAGGTGGGACTAACCCCAAACCAAACAATCAATTCAGAGCAATAAAAGTGGAAGCAATAATTTATTCATAATATATATAGCAAGTATTCCCAAAAAGCATTTCATCTATCCATCAACATATCAACACAATATCATCTACATAATAATTCCATAAGACATGCTATAAAATAGCATAAGTATCAATACACGAAAGTAAGATGAAGGTAAAGTGTGCTAGACCCAAATTAAAGACAGGACTCGACTCTAATTCCCGCCTAGCATGCACCTGCAAAACTGAAAGGTTGAGGCGTCAGTCTACCACAGACTGAGCGAGGGGTACAAGTAGATATATGCGCACATACATGCAAGTTATAATCTCGGGTAATATTTTGTAAAAGAACAATACAAGTCAAGAAATAAGATATTTTATCGCCCGAGGTTACAACTATCAATTTTAACAATTATTTCAATTTTAGTCAATCAGTGGCCCGGCGAGTGAGGTAATTCTCCAACCTTACTCCGACTGTGTACAATAAATAGGTTATCCATGATTTAAGTGATCATACAAGTTATTACAGTGCAGTACAT
Organism: Lantana camara; assembly: GCA_037501455.1. Lineage (NCBI taxonomy): Eukaryota > Viridiplantae > Streptophyta > Magnoliopsida > Lamiales > Verbenaceae > Lantana > Lantana camara. The sequence goes on from CM074862.1 coordinate 21,283,244, forward strand.
TCAGTAGCAATTTCATTCCCTTCTTCCTCCGGGTGATGGTGGGTTTGCAAGGCCCAACCATCCAATCAGTGTGAGCAGAGGGTACATGAATCCCTAAGCCCGGAACTCCTTCCTCCCCTAATCTCCTAAAGGGTTCAGGGGTCATCACAAAATGGTAAGGATAGCGCTAGAGTTACCCGTCAGCCCATGCTTTCCCGGTTGGCTCGAGCCACTACCCTCGAGCCCACAGTGCAGTACAGTATACTCGCCAAAACGGTCAGTTCAGTACAATAGACTCGGTGAATTTTGAAATCATTTGAGGTTTATGAAAATCTATAGTATAATAATACATTTTTGGCCAAAATCCACGTAAGGGTTATAAAGGTTCTATATATCTAAAATTAAACCTCACCAGCGTGACCAAAGCAAACAAGGAAACAGCTCACGGGGCCTGCTCCTCATCACCAGGAAGCTGGTCTGTGCAAGAAAGACAATTGTCCGTGAGACACGACTCAAAATGTACCAATTAGGACAAACGGCGTGATAATGATCAATATGACGTGCATTGACAATTTATAATATGATATGATCATTTTCATGCATAAAACAAGCATATAATAACACTATCGATCAATTAAGGCATTAGAAACGGGTTTCAAAAATCACATTTTATACAGAACGTTCACTGAACCCTCTGGAGCATGGGAACAGTCGTTCCGGTTTTGAACTGGAGCTGAGAAGGGCCGTTCCCGGCTCCCCGAACAAATCCCGGGCGTCCGTAAGTTTTGGGAAAATTTTGGGGGTTGGGAACGGCCGTTTCGGTTGTAAGCCAAAACTGGGAAGGGCCGTTCCCAGTCACGCGGGACAGCTGGCAGGGGTGGGAACGGCCGTTCCCAGAATGAACTGGGACGGGAAGGGTCGTTCCCAAAACACAGAAGCAGCAGAAACAGAACAACAGCAGGGGAAAATACGTACCAAAAACCAATCCACCAAAATGATTCAAAACCAAGATCAAATGCATCAATTCCATGATATAACCATACTAGCATACTTATAGATCAATAACAACTCATATAAACACTTAATTCCAAGCTAGATCATCAAGAATCATTCATTACAAACCCATATGTCAACCTATGATCTAAACTCATGAACTTCATAATATATGCATCAAACTTAAGCTCAAAGTTCACAAACATGCTTCCAACAACAATTACTCAATTCAACCAATTCATACCAAAGCCCTAGTTACCACATTTAATTCAAGAATTCATCAAATCTCCAAACTTACCTTAATGAAAGAAATGGAAGAAGAGATGAAGATATGTTGTTGATGATGCTCCAATGGATGTAAAACCCACAAAATATGACTTGAATTGATGAAATTTCTTCTCTTCTTGAAGAGGGTTTGGATCGGTTGAACAAGGAAGAAATGAACAAGTGTATGTAATGTTTTGTATGAAATGAGAAGCAAATGGTAAGTGATTGCTGCTATATGCAAGGAAGAGATGCTCCAATTTGCTATTTAGTCCCTCAACTTATTAAGTTATGCAATTAGGTCCAATTCCATAATAAATGATCACTTAAGTCCCATGATAATTCATGCAATTAAGTCCCCAAATTTAAGAAAAAGATCAAATAAGGACATAAAAGAAATTAAATCATGCTCGGGAATTAATTCACATTTCCATCAAATTCAATTTATGCAAAAAATATCAATTTAATATGAATTTCATAAAAACACTTAGAACAAAATTTTATAAAAATTATGTCATGATGTGAAAAATTGAAGAAATGATCAAATAAAATTGAATTCTAACTCTCAAAACTCACACGTGGCGTTCATACCTGAAAGGCCGAAAGCTGGGGTATTACAATCCTCCCTCCTTAAAAGAATCTGGTCCCCAGATTCACTGATTGGAAGGAAACAACTCTGGATGGAACCGTCTCATCTTGTCTTCGGTCTCCCACGTGGCTTCTTCCGTCTTATCACTTCTCCAAAGAACCTTAACCATGGGAATCCTCCAGTTTCTCAATTCCTGAAACTTCTTATCCAATATCTTAACCGGTTTCTGAACAAAGGTTAGATTCGGTTCCAAGTCCACTTCTTCAACTGGAAGGATCTTGGTTTCATCGGGGTAATATTTCCTCAACTGAGATACGTGAAATACATTGTGAATCCTCGTGAGGCTCGGTGGTAGGTCCAACTGATAAGCAACTTCTCCAACTCTTTCCAAAATCTCAAAAGGACCTAAATAACGAGGATTAAGCTTACCTCCATTCCCAATCCGTGCAAATCTTTTACGTGGAGACGCCTTCAAGAATACCCGGTCTCCAACTTCAAATTCGAGATCCCTTCTACGACAGTCCGCGTAGCTCTTCTGTCTGTCCTGAGCTGATTTCATCCGTTGTTATATTAGCTGAACTTTCTCAATCATAACTTGAACGACCTTAGAAGGTTTCTCTAACTTCTCCCCCTTCTTCACGCCTTCCTGTTTAGTCCATTTCCATTCCTCCAAGTCGAAGAACAACGGAGAACGACATTTCCGACCATAAAGTAGCTCATATGGTGTCATCCCAATAGAGGCTTGAAAACTGTTATTGTAAGCAAATTAAATCAAAGGTAGTTGATCATGCCAAGAAGACTGAAAATCCAATGAACAAGCTCGAAGTAAATCCTCGAGATATCTTATTAATCTCTCTGACTGACCGTCTGTTTGTGGATGAAATATTGTACTGAACTGAAGCTTCGTACCCAAAATCTCTTGCAATTCATGCCACAACTTCAAAGTAAACCGAGGATCTTTGTCTGAAACAATGCTAACCGGAATCCCGTGAAGTCGAACAATTTCCCTGTTATAAAGCTCGGCTACCTTGCGAGTCTTATAAGACATCCTGACCGACAGAAAATGTGCAGACTTAGTCAGACGATCTACAATCACCCAAATACCATCGAACCCTCCTTTTACCTTAGGTAAACAGGATACAAAATCCATTGTCACCTGCTCCCACTTCCACTTGGGAATAGGTAACGGCTGAAGAAGACCTCCCGGTTTCTGATGCTCGGCTTTCACTTTCTGACAAGTGATACAATGCTTCACATACTCGGCCACATCTTTCTTCAATCCATGCCACCAATAATATTGCCTCCAATCCTTATACATCTTGTTTCCTCCAGGGTGGATAGAATAAGCCGATCTGTGAGCTTCCTCGAGCAATACCCGTTTCAACTCTTCGGGCACAACCACTCGGTTCTTGAAATGAAGAAGACCGGTTTCATCGAACCCGAATGGACATTCCAGATCAGCTCTTGATTTAGCTATCAACTTCTCAACATCCGAATCATTAGTCTGAGCCTCGAATAACCTGTGCTTCAAATCCGACTGAATCAAAATATTAGAAACTCGAGCCCTTATGACAATTGGCTCGATTTCAATACTTTCACCCACTTCCAAGCTCGATACACTAGTCTTCCTACTAAGTGCATCGGTGACCACATTGACTTTATCAGGATGGTATTTAATAGTACAATCATAATCTTCCAACCGTTCCATCCAACGCCGTTGCCTCATATTCAAATCCTTCTGAGTGAATAAATACTGGAGGCTTTTGTGGTCGGTGAAAATCTCGAAGGACACCCCGTATAAATAATGTCTCCACTTTCCAAGTGCAAAGACCACGGCTGCAAGCTCTGGATCATGTGTCGGATAATTCTTTTCATGCTCTTTTAACTTCCGGGATGCATAAGCAATTACTTTCCCTCTCTGAGTTAACACACATCCCAAGCCTTCCTTAGAAGCATCCGTATAAACAGCATACCCTTCTGAACCTTCCAGAAGGGCTAACACCGGAGCAGAGACTAACTTCTCTTTCAAGAAAGTGAAACTCTTCTCACAATCTTCATCCCAAATGAATTTCACATTCTTCTTCGTCAACCGGGTTAAAGGAGCTGCTAACTTGGAGAAATCCTTTACAAACCTCCGGTAATAACCTATCAAGCCCAAGACACTTCTGATCTCTAAGGCATTCTTCGGTTTCTCCCATTTCAAAACCGACTCAATCTTCGAAGGATCGATCTCCAAACCGTTGCCCGAAATCACGTGACCCAAGAAAGACACCCTGTCGATCCAAAACTGACACTTACTGAATTTTGCGAATAACCGATGCTCCTTTAAGCTCCTTAATACCAACTGAAGATGTCTTGCATGCTCCTCGGCAGACTTAGAGAATACCAGAATGTCATCGATAAAAATCACCACGAACTTATCCAGAAAAGGTCTGAAGATCCTGTGCATCATATCCATAAAAGTTGCAAGGGCATTAGTTAAACCAAAAGGCATCACCACGAACTCATAATGCCCGTACCGAGTATTAAATCCTGTCTTTGAAATATCCTCTGCTCGGATTCGCAGCTGGTAGTATCCCTGTCTCAAATCCAATTTCGAATAGACTTTAGATCCTTGAAGTATATCAAACAACTCCTCGATATGTGGAAGGGGATACTTGTTCTTGATTGTCATTCGGTTCAACTCCCCATAGTCTATACGCATTCTCAAAGTTCCATCCTTCTTCTTTACGAACAAAACCGGTGCACCCCAGGGAGAAGAACTCGGTCTAATGTACCCAATCTCCAACAACGCATCAAGTTGAGTCTTCAACTCTTTGAACTCGGCCGGAGCCATCCGATACGGACTCTTGAAGTATGGCTCTGCATTAGGGTATAAATCAATCACAAACTCAATTTCCTGATCTGGAGGTAAAGAATTCAATTCCTCAGGAAAGACTTCGGGAAACTCCTTCACTACTACAGTTTCTTCCAACTTACTCTGAGCCTTGGGCTTGCTGAGAACATATGCAATGAAACCCATAGCTCCCTCTCGAACTAACTTTTGAGCTTCTGTGAAAGAAAGTAGAGGCACTGTCTTAGAACTCCATCCCACTATCAAATCTAATCCCAACTGAACTCTCTTAGCCCTGCAATCAATTGTGGCACAATGTCTGTACAACCAACCCATGCCCAAAATAGATCCGTAGTGAGTCATCGGCATCTCTATGAAGTCTGTCAAGAAAACTCGGCCCTCAATACTCACCGAAACCTCTCTGAATACCCGATCAGATTCTATACTACCACCGAAAGAAGTACTAACCAAATAACATGCAAGAGAGCGAATAATAGGCAAAGGCAAAGAAACAAATATAGCACTCGAGAGAAAGGAGTGTGTAGCTCCCGGATCAAATAAAGTATGAATATTCGTGCCATGTATGTAAATGGTACCATCAACTACCGCGGCTGGATCAATCTCAACATCCTGCTGCTCTCCGTCCAGAGCATAAGCACGAGCTCTAATCAATGGTCTCTGAACCCCAGGTGGCGGAATCCTGCGATCTGGACATCCATCTACCATGTGCTCGGCACTCCCACAAATCAAACATAAGCCCAGAAGCCTCCTACAGTTATCATAGATTTGTGTAGTCTGTCCAAAGAAGGTACATGCAGGCCTCTCGGGTGGTGGTGGCAAAGCTGGCACAGCTGGAGCTCTAGACACGGGTCCCGCGGGTCGGGGCTTCTTCCCTTGGCCCTTCGGAGCTGGTGGTGGAGAAAAATAAGTCATAGGCCTCTTGCCCGAACTAGAACCCGAACTTGAACCTCTGAAACCCGATCCAGATCCTGAACCCGAACCTGAGCGATAGGTAGATCGCCTTGCATTCACTGAATCCTCAACCTTCAATGCCTTTGTAGTATCCTTCAACCAGGTGCTCATTTTGACCGCCTCAATCGCTGTCTGAATGTCCGATCTAAGGCCCTGAACAAACTGCATCGCCTTATGGAAATCATCACTCGCTATATTAGGGGCACAGCGGGACAATCTTTCAAACTCGACGATATACTCTGAAACAGACCTGCTTCCCTGCTTAAGTTCAGCAAATTCCTTCAATCTGCGGGTGCGAGAAGATGGAGGAATAAACTTGTTTCTGAACTCCCGGGTGAAAACCTCCCAAGTTACTTCTTCATCGGCGGCATCTAGTATAATTTGGGCACTCTCCCACCATGAGTATACCTCGCCCTGAATCAAATAAATGGTACAACGGGCCTTCTCTTGGGACTCACAAGGTATAAGCTCCCAATTCCTCTCTACCTCTCTTAGCCACTGCTCGGCTTGAATATCATTTCCTTTAAAGAATTTTGGTGGGTGCTGATTCTAAAACTCCCTGAAAACCACTGAAATTTGTGCCCCCGACTGTGGTGGTGGAACGGGTGGTGCTGGAGGAACATACTCCCGGACCCTCTGATCAATAAACCCAACCACTGCATTCATAAAGTCCTGGGACTGAGCCTGAGGAGGTGGAGGAGGAGGTGGTGATCTCTCACGGCGATGATGTCGATGTCCCAGAGAACGATCACGATGATGTCTATCGCGAGCCATCCTGAAATCAAGTCATTAGTATGCATGTTCAATTAGTAAGTGTAAATGTGTGCAAATAACTCACAAATTGCACATAAATTCTAAAATTCAAATAATTCACATAAGTTCAAATAATTCAAATAATGATGCAAGACTCTCAAGTTGACAATTAATTCCTATGCCGAAAGACCTAGACTCACAAGACACGATACTAGAGACCCGGTTTTGCAACCGGGCTCTGATACCACCTTAGGATGTAGCAACCGGAAGGCTAGGCACCACATCCTCCGCACTATAGTTCAATTCACATATGAAATGGACAATCCATACATGAACCAAAGCTATAGCGAATGGGATACAATAAAAAAATGACACTAGCTAGGCGGGACTAACCCCAAACCAAACAATCAATTCAGAGCAATAAAAGTGGAAGCAATAATTTATTCATAATATGTATAGCAAGTATTCCCAAAAAGCATGTCATCTATCCATCAACGTATCAATACAATATCATCTCCATAATAATTCCATAAGACCTGCTACAAAATAGCATAAGTATCAATACACGAAAGTAAGATGAAGGTGAAGTGTACTAGATCCAAATTAAAGACAGGACTCGACTCTAATTCCCGCCTAGTACGCACCTGTAAAACTGAAAGGTTGAGGTGTCAGTCTACCATAGACTGAGCGAGGGGTATAAGTAGATATATGCGCACATACATGCAAGTTATAATCTCGGGTAATATTTTGTAAAAGAACAATACAAGTCAAGAAATAAGATATTTTATCGCCCGAGGTTACAACTATCAATTTTAACAATTAATTCAATTTCAGTCAATCAGTGGCCCGGCGAGTGAGGCAATTCTTCAACCTTACTCCGACTGTGTACAATAATTAGGTTATCCATGATTTAAGTGATCATACAAGTTATTACAGTGCAGTACATTCAGTAGCAGTTTCAGTCCCTTCTTCCTCCTGGTGATGGTGGGTTTGCAAGGCCCAACCATCCAATCAGTGTGAGCAGAGGGTACATGAATCCCTAAGGTCGGAACTCCTTCCTCCCCTAATCTCCTAGGGGTTCAGGGGTCATCCCAAAATGGTGAGGATAGCGCTAGAGTTACCCGTCAGCCCATGCTTTCCCGGTTGGCTCGAGCCACTACCCTCGGGCCCACAGTGCAGTATAGTATACTCACCAAAACAGTCGGTTCAGTATAATAAACTCGGTGAATTTTGAAATCATTTGAGGTTTATGAAAATCTATAGTATAATAATACATTTTTTGCCAAAATCCACATAAGGGTTATAAAGGTTCTATATATCTAAAATTAAAACTCACCAGCGAGACCAAAACAAACAAGGAAAAAGCTCACGGGTCCTGCTCCTCATCACCAGGAAGTTGGTCTGTGCAAGAAAGACAATTGTCCGTGAGACACGACTCAAAATGTACCAATTAGGACGAACGGCGTGATAATGATCAATATGACGTGCATTGACAATTTATAATTTATAATATGATATGATCATTTTCATGCATAAAACAAGCATGTAATAACACTATCGATCAATTAAGGCATTAGAAACGGGTTTCGAAAATCGCATTTTATGCAGAAAGTTCACTGAACCCTCTGGAGCGTGGGAACGGCCGTTCCGGTTTTGAACTGGAGCTGGGAAGGGCCGTTCCTGGCTCCCCTAAAAAATCCCGCGCGTCGGTAAGTTTTGGGAAAATTTTGGGGGCTGGGAACGGCCGTTCCGGCTGTAAACCAAAACTGGGAAGGGTCGTTCCCAGTCTCGCGAGACAGCTGGCAGGGGTGGGAACAGCCATTCCCATAATGAACTAGGACGGGAAGGGTCGTTCCCAAAACACAGAAGCAGTAGAAACAGAATAGCAGCAAGGGAAAATACGTACCAAAAACCAATCCACCAAAATGATTCAAAACCAAGATCAAATGCATCAATTCCATGATATAACCATACTAGCATACTTATAGATCAATAACAACTCATATAAACACTTAATTCCAAGCTAGATCATCAAGAATCATTCATTACAAACCCATATGTCAACCTATGATCTAAACTCATGAACTTCATAATATATGCATCAAACTTAAGCTCAAAGTTCACAAACATGCTTCCAACAACAATTACTCAATTCAACCAATTCACACCAAAGCCCTAGCTACCACATTCAATTCAAGAATTCATCAAATCTCCAAAATTACCTTAAATAAAAGAAATGGAAGAAGAGATGAAGATATGTTGTTGATGATGCTCCAATGGATGTAAAACCCACAAAATATGACTTGAATTGATGAAATTTCTTCTCTTCTTGAAGAGGGTTTGGATCGGTTGAACAAGGAAGAAATGAACAAGTGTATGTAATGTTTTGTATGAAATGAGAAGCAAATGGTACGTGATTGCTGTTATATGCAAGGAAGAGATGTTCCAATTTGCTATTGAGTCCCTCAACTTATTAAGTTATGCAATTAGGTCCAATTCCATAATAAATGATCACTTAAGTCCCATGATAATTCATGTAATTAAGTCCCCAAATTTAAGAAAAAGATCAAATAAGGACATAAAAGAAATTAAATCATGCTCGGGAATTAATTCACATTTCCATCAAATTCAATTTATGCAATAAATATCAATTTAATATGAATTTCATAAAAACACTTAGAACAAAATTATGTCATGATGTGAAAAATTGAAGAAATGATCAAATAAAATTAAATTCTAACTCTCAAAACTCACACGTGGCGTTCATACCTGAAAGGCCGAAAGGTGGGGCGTTACAAGACACGACACTAGAACCTCGGTTTTGAAATCAGGCTCTGATACCACCTTAAGATGTAGCACCTTATACGCCAGGGCACTACATCCCCCGCACTATAGCTCGGTCCACATACAAAATGGATAATCCGTACATAAACCTCACGTATAGTGAACGGGTGACAATACAAGAAACAATCTAGCTAGGTGGGACTAGACCCCGATTCAATTAAATCCAATACATGGAAATTCAAAACGGAAGCATAACCACTATCATTTCATCATCCCATACCAAATATCCAAAAGCTCTTCATATTCTAGTTAACATATCAATACATTATCATCTCCAACATGCCATACATACATAAGTTTGCAAAAGCTAACAAGAACCAAAACATGATAACTCCGGAAATATCAACATCACATAAATGCTATGCTAGACTCAGCTGAATGAAAGACACAACTCTGACTCCCGCATAGCACGCGACAGTGGATACCTGAAAAGTGATGGTGTCAGTCTACCGAAGACTGAGTGATGGGCATAAATATATATAAACACACGTAACATGCAAGTTATAACCTCGGGTAAAGCTTTTAAAATAAAAAATAATATAAGTTCAAAAATGAAATATTCTTCGCCCGAGATTACAACTATCGAGTTTAACAATTCATTTTATTCATTTTAATTCAATACGTGGCCTGACGAGTGAGGGCAAGTCTCCAACCTTTACACCAATCGTGAACAATACATGTTTGCTTTATTATTTATCACGTGATCATGCAATTCAATTAGTGCGATCAAGTAGCAATTTCATGACCCCTTCTTCCTCCGGGTGATGGTGGGTTTGCAATGCCCAACCATCCACGACATGGTGTACGTCGGGAACATGACTCCCACGCACGGGACTCCTTCCACCACCAAACCTCATGGTGGCTTCAGGGGAGATCCCAAAATGGTGAGGATAGTGCAAGAGTTACCCGTCAGCCCTTGCTTTCCCAGTTGGCTCAATACACTACCTCGGGCTCAAAGTGCAATCATGGTACTCGCCAAAACATGCTTGAATCAATATCATTCATGGCTTGCTTGCAATAATTTATAGTTTGAAAATGAAATGTTTATAATTATAATAGATTTTGGCTGAAAACTTCACATATGGTTATAAGGGTTCTATATTGTTGTAAAAACGGAATCAGAAAGTAGCGGAAATTGAAAATTTTTCCAACAAAAAGGATCGAAACTCGCAATCGTGAATCCGAATTCATAGAGATTAGAAACTTACTTTTCAATAATCTTTCTTGAAGCGTTTCAAGCCACGCAAGAACGCTCTTCTCGCGGCTTGAACGCCTCTCCTTGGTAAAGCTCGAATCTTTAAACTTCTAACTTGAAGCTCTCTAGAGATAGTCCACCAACTTGACTACAATCTAACTAGTAAGGATGCTAGTTCTCTAGCTAGTGTTTAGGCTTAACCTAGGGTTTATTTGATCTTGGACAAAGGATGGTGTTAGATCAAAAGGATGGTGTTCAACACATGAACCAAAAGAATTCTCAATTACCCTCTAAGGGGAGCTCGAGCTCCCTATATATAGGAAGGAGAGGGGCGGCCGAACCTAGTCCTATTGGACTAAGGATTTGGTCTCTCTCTCTTATTACTTGATCATCAAGTAATTCCAAACTTTGACTTTTGAATTCTAATTCAAATCAACTTTTAAAAGAGCTAAAATATCCAAACCCCTTTTGGATAATTTTATACTTTATTTATTAATAAATAAATAACTTATTTTATCTAATTAATTAATTAAATAATTAATTAAATAGATTATTTTTCTCCAAAATAAGACTTTCTTTTTAATTCAAAAATTAAACCTTAAATAATTAACACATTAATTATTTAATCACATATACATATATATGCACGTATGACACACGTGTCCCTAAGGACACGTGTCACTCACGTGACCCACACGTGTGATTCACACGTGTGGAACCCTCTCGGCATGATCAACTCTTTTAATCATTTCAAAACCTCAACTCATGTAACCAAGTTGTTGTGTGTGACCCTCTAGTTTCTCAATTCAATTAGCAGTGACCCTAATTAATTAATTCACTAATTAATTAATTAGTCTACAGATTAAACGACCATAGTCTAGCAACAGATGTTTAACCCCTAGCTGAATTGGAATGTGTCGATTCGACAGAACCTTTAAGTCATTGATTCATATGAGATACAATCCTCCTACTTACTATCTCTCAACCAAGATCTAGGGCAAGGGAATAATCCGAACCCGAATAATCTGGTCTTAAAGCTAAGTGCATTTCATATCCATTTGATCTCAATCCAATAAACCCCTTTTCTTCATGTCTTGATCTACTGCCTTGGCCAAGGACTCCATATAGCATATAAATGACTTACACAATAAGAGATCACCTTGCAAATGCAAGTGTAGGTCCTTTCTTGATTCTCATTCACTTTCATGAGTCACTTGTGCAACCCCAGCATAAGGCTTGAATCAGTTGTCTAAGACGACACCCTTTAAAGCTTATACCTAAGACTACAGAGTTAACTTATAAAGTGACATGGAACCTCAAGTCTAAGGATCAATTAATCACACCAATGACTCGTGAGATATTTCCTAATCTGGAAGTTTCCATTTCCTGAAATAGAAACGTCCTTTCCCATTTAGGAATCTTCTCACACGGGGCACCTCAATGAACTTACTTATGGAAGTAAGCACCCTCATGTATCACGCACGTATCAACTATACACTTTGCACCTCCATGAAACAAGGTGGTCCTTCTTAAGGGCGTGATCCCACAAGCAAGCCTTAGAGGGGTCAGGTTGACACTCCCACTGTCTGTAGGACTCATCGGCTTGGAGTATTTTACTAATCATGACTTATGTGATATAGGGCTCGTTTCATGAACCATTTCACCTAAATGGTAGAGTCCTAAAGTCATCAGGATTAGGGGAGTTCTCATACATGCACAATTAAAGTAAACGCATACCAAACAAGAGTATATAAAGAAGTGTTGCCTCAATTCGTTATTTTATTCAAAGATTGTCTGTGATTACAATAAGGAAAAGTACAAAGCGGATATACAATTGGCTTTCTAGGGCACTATTCCTAACAATCTCCCACTTGCCCGTCAAAGCCATTCTAAAGCTACTCTAAGTCCCATCTTCTGAAGATGACCTTGGAAAGCTTCCCGACTAAGGGGTTTAGTAAGTGGATCTGCCATGTTCTCTGCTGATGCGACCCTCTCAATTTGCACATCTCCTCTTTTGATAATATCATGGATTAGGTGATACTTCCTCATAATGTGCTTGGTCTGTTGGTGAGATCTTGGTTCTCTTGCTTGAGCAACCGCCGCAGTGTCATCACAAAACACAGTAATGGGGTCTTTCATGCTAGGAACAACATTCAATTCTTGAATGAAGTTTCTAATCCAAACACCTTCCTTAGCTGCTTTCGCAGCTAAGTATTCGGCCTCAGTGGTCGAATCTGCATTGGTAGTTTGCTTGGAACTCTTCCAACTCACTGCTCCGCCGTTTAGGAAGAAAATGTATCCTGACATTTACTTAAAATCATCTAAGTCAGATTCAAAGCTTGCATCGCAATATCCTTCGACAGTAAGATCTTTCTGACCTCCATAAACTAAGAATAAATCCTTAGTACTTTTCAAGTACTTAAGGATATTCTTCACCGCAGCCCAGTGACCATCTCCAGGGTCAGATTGGAAACGACTTGTTACACTAAGTGCATAATCCACATCCGGTCGAGTACATAACATTGCATACATTATGCTACCTATTGCTGATGCATAAGGTGTATGAGTCATTCTTTCCTTCTCAAGGTTAGTCTTAGGACACATCTTCTTAGAAGACATGTTCCTACACTCATAAGAAGGTTCTTCACCTTTGCTGATTCCATATCAAATCTCTTCAATACTTTGTCAATGTACATCGACTGTGATAGTCCTATTAACCTTCTAGATCTATCTTGATAGATTTTAATTCCAAGGATATAGGACGTATCACCATGATCTTCCATCTCGAATTGGTTCGATAACCATAACTTAGTCACTTTCATGCCATCCTTCGATTTCCCAATAAGAAGGATGTCATCAACATAAAGTACTAAGAATTGCACTGAGGTCTCCAATTCCTTTCTATACACACATGATTCATTCGAAATTTGAATGAAGCCAAACGTTTTGACTGATTCATCAAATCGAATGTTCCAATTCCTAGAAGCCTGTTTCAATCCTTAGATTGATCTTTGGAGTTTGCAAACCTTTTGCTCACTCCCACTGAATGTGAAACCTATGGGTTGCTCCATATAAATGTCTTTATCAATGTCACCATTGAGAAAGGCAATTTTCACAACCATTTGCAATATCTCATAGTCATAATATGCAGCAATGGCAAGCATGATCCGAATAGAATTTTGCATTATAATTGGTGAAAAGGTTTCATCAAAGTCCACGCCGGGTCTTTGAGTGAATCCTTTTGCAACCAGTCTTTCTTTGTAGGTTGCAATGCTTCCATCAACTCCAAGCTTTCTCTTAAAGATCCATTTGTAACCTATGGGTTTTACCCCATCAGGTAAATCTACCAAGGTCCAAACTTGGTTGGAGTTCAAGGAATTCATTTCGGATTTCATGGCTTCTATCCACTGTTCAGAGTCAGAATCTGAAAGTGCCTCTTCATATGTTAAAGGATCATTATCCTTTTGAGAGATCACATGGAAGAATCCATACCATCTCTCCGGCTGTCTAGGAGCGCGTTCAGAATGCCTTAGAGGAGGATTTACGTATGTATCGAAATTCGTGATTGGGTGGCGTGGGGTCACTTTGTACTTCCTCTAATTCTATGATCTTGCCTTTCTTTTCTTTAAGGAACGGTTCCTCAAGAAAAGTGGCATTTCTGGAAACAAACACCTTTTGCTCAGATTGATCATAGAAGTAGTATCCTATGGATTCCTTAGGATAACCTACAAAGTAGCATAAGTTAGAACAAGATTCTAACTTATCTCCCACTGTCCTCTTCACGTAACCAGGACAACACCAAATTCTTAAGTAAGAATAACTAGGGATTTTACCATGCCACATTTCATAGGGCGTTTTAGGGACTGACTTAGAGGGAACTAGATTCAAAATCTTTGTTGTACTTTCTAGGGCATAACCCCAGAAAGAATGTGGTAAGTCAGTGAAACTCATCATGGAACGAACCATATCGAGTAGGGTTCGATTCCTTCTCTTAGAAACTCCATTGTGTTGAGGAGTTCCCAAAGGAGTCCATTGAGAGATAATCCCATTATCTTTGAGATGATTAAGGAATTCTTCACTAAGATACTCGCCTTCTCGATCAGATCGAAGTGCTTTGATCTTGTGACCAGTTTGGTTCTTAACCTCCTTTTGAAATTCTATCAATTTCTCAAAAGCTTCAGATTTATACTTCATTAAGTATACATAACCATACCGACTAAAGTCATCGGTAAAGGTTATGAAATACTGATGACCGTTTCTTGCGCTTACACTAAGCGGTCCACAGACATCAGAATAGATCAAATCCAAGACCACAGTTCCTTTAAAAGGAACTTTGGACATCTTTCCTTTGAGACAGGACTCGCAAGAAGTTAACTCTCTGAGATCATTTTCAGAGAATGATCCTAAAATGTTTATCTTGCTAATTTTGTTCTTGGGAATGTGTCCTAATCTAGCATGCCATAAAAGAACTGAAACTTTGTCATCTCTCTTACATTTAGTTTCTCGTTGTATTCATAATATTGATATTCTGAGTTAGATAAAGTCCATTACTTAGAGTACCGATGTGAACGGAAGAGTTGTTCCGTTTGATAAAATATTTACCATTCTTAATATAAGTTTCATAACCTTCACAGTCTAAAATTGGAACTGAAATTATATTACGAATAATGCTCGGTACATAAAGGACTTTATTTAAAACTAACTCAAAACTACCTAAATCTAATCTAATTGTGCCTAAAGCTCGAGCTTCAACATTTGAGCCATCACCGATCTTCAAGACACATTCTCCTTCTCTGAGTTGTTGGACTTCATTTAGCATCTGTACATCATTACAGATATGAGCTCCACAACCGGTATCAAGTACCCAAGAACTAGAATTAATAGAAAGATTTACTTCAACGAGAAACATACCTTTCTTTAGAGTAGCCTTGTACTCTGGGCAGTTTCTCCTCCAATGTCCCACTTTCCCACAATGGAAGCAAACATCCTCTTTCTGATCACACTTCTTCTTTTGGGCCTTCCCCTTCGAAATGTCACCAGTGGGCCTAAGGGGTTCCTTCTTCTTCTTTTGGGCTTTCTTGCCCTTACCTTTAGAAGGCCCAGAAGAGGAAGATGGAGCATTCACCATCAGAACCTTATTGTCCTTCTTGATCGTGCTTTCAGCAGTTACAAGCTGACTAATCAGCTCAGCTACAGTAGCACCAGCATGATTCATATTGAAGTTAAGGACAAATGGATTGAATGATGGTGGGAGCGAGGCTAGCAACAAGTCCACTAAAAGCTCATCTTTCAGTGGCATGTCCATGGAAGCAAGTTTCTCAGTAAGGGCGAGAAACTTGAGTCCATATTCATGGACACTTGAACCTTCCCTCATTCTCAAGTGGAACAATTCCTTTGAAGTGTTATACCTTATAACACGTTCATGAGGGCGGTAAAGTTTCTCTAAGTGGTCGTAAATCTCCCAAGCAAATTCCATGGCCTCATGTTGCCTTTGCAAGTCTGAAGACATGTTAGCCAACATAAGGCAACGGGTTTGGAGATTATCATCCTTCCACTTCTGGATCGCTTCCCACTAGGCCCGAGTGGGAGCTTCCCCTTCGGGACTAGGCTCCCCTTCGAAGAGAACATAAGTTCTCTTCTCAGAATCTAAAACGATTTTTAGAATCCTCAGCCAATCAGAATAGTTGGGACCAGTCAACTTGTTTGACTCAAGGATCGATACAAGAGGGTTTTTGGTTGCCATTTCAAAACACATAGAGAATCAGAGAATCTACGACCTAAATGGTAAAACAGAGAACTAGTGAGCATGCTGAATTATAACGATATACAAAAGATAAGGTCTTTAATCTAAGGTAGCTCCCACTGTTTTTCAAAGATCTATAATTCCCAAAGATCTAAGAGGAACACGTTTCCCAATGGGTACTAAGATCCTAGGCATTTTACCTTGAACCCACGACTCGCGGACATTCCAAGTAAGAACCCTAGGTAGGTACAACTTACCAATTCTAACACCTTTAGAACTCTTAGTAATTATTTTTGCATCACCTATCTTTCAATATGGACCCACGACTCGTGCGACATCCATATTTACTTAGGCGTTAAGCTAGACCCATCAATCATAAGATCATGATCAAAACTTAGTTCGAACGACCCACGACTCGCGGACATCGTCCTTGCTAAAATTGACCATGAAATATTGATCATTTAAAATGATCAATTAGGTAACTAAGAACTAATAAGCTCCACTAGTTATCCCACGACTGGCGGACAATAACTAGTTTCACTTACTAAACTTAAAACCTATTGATGGAATGCTAGGAATTTAATTCAAAATTTGCATCTCGAATTAAATACCTATTTATTCGAAATTAGCTTAATATTTAGTGGGAATTTTCGAATCAACCGGAGAGTTATCCGGTTCGACCTCACCAACATATATGTTATCCAATTTTATTAGTCTTGATTAATGCAAGTACACTTAAATGCATTTCAAACAAGCACATAAACAGATAACATGTCCAAGCATGATACTAACATGTAATGATCATGGGTTCTACCTATCTTATGCGTGATATGTGGGAGCCACTCCACAATCACAAGTTCTAACATACATGCCACATAAACAGTTTAAATCACATAAGGGAAAGCGGTAACAAAATACGAGCCCTATCTCTATTACATTTTTACAATTAAGATTCCCCTCCCTAACATTTTGAGGGGTCGTCACTTATGGCCTCCTTGTTACTTGAATGTGGTCCATCTTATTCCATGGGTGCATTGTCTCCAAAATGAAAATAAAACCTCACCACCTATCTCTACTCTCAAATTACAATAAAAAGAAAAAGACATAAAGTAATAAGGCTCAATCTTCATATTGGCCTTAGACAATTACACGGGGCATACCCCGGCCTTAAAACAGTAATATGGAAAGCCACATAATAAATCACATAGCAGTACGCATATAAGTGAGGCTCCAACCTCAATTGAAAAAACACAACTATAGGGCTCCAACCCCAATTTAAACCATCCATGTGCATAAATTAAAACCATACATAAGTCTAAACCCATGATCACCTAACATGCTTTTGCGAGAATTTAAATTTAGCCAATAAATTAAAATTCTCGTTTCAAGTCCTAATGACTTAAAGCACGACTTGATGCGAGTCTTATTTATAAAAGTTTTCAATAAATCCCAAATTAACAAAACAAATAAAATTCCAATTAATTTCTGAAAATTAATAATTTTATTAATGATGCAATTTCCCAAAATATAAACCATTTGTATTTCTCAAAAATCCCAATTTTAAGTTTTATTCAAAAATTAAAATAAATATTCAAAAATAAAATTTTAAAATTAAAATAAAAAAATTGGGACTGGATTGCACGAAACACGAAAAGGCCGGATCACGAAAACGGGGCCCATACGCGAAAAGGGTCGCGCCCGTTGCAAGTGCGCGCGGCCAAGGCCGCACGAGTGCGCGCGCATGCTTGCGCGCCTGCTGGGCGCGTCCATTCCGGGCGTGTGCGGGAGGGCTGGGCGACTGATCCCGCACGCCTTGCGGGATCGTCGCCCAGCGTGGGCGGAACGGCATCGGCATTCCTGGGCGAGGCGCCTAGGCGCTCCCGGAACACCTCCCGAGCGGTTGCGGGAGGGAGTAGGCGCATGGCCTGCGCGCCTAGGACAGGCGGGCGGCGGCGCGCGACTCCTTCGCGCGTGGGGTTTCACGTGTTGTCGTAATCCAGGTTTTCGTTTCGTGTTTTCGATCAAAAGCAAAACCAATCCAAGAAATCCAAAAACAGTTTATACAGTTTCAAATCTAAAATAGTTTTCAAAAATTAAATTTTGTAAAAACCAATTTTCAGAAACTTTCAGGAAAAATACAGTTTCGTAATTCAGGCGTTCAAAAACAATTACAAATACTCAATCGCATCAAACCTAAGAATTTCTACCAAATTCAATATAATTGAGACGAATCAGAAACACAATTTACGAGGTGGCTCTGATACCACTTGTTGGAAAACACGAATCAGAAAGCAGCGGAATTTAAATTTTTTTTCCAACAAAAGGATCTTGGACTCGCAATCGTGTATCCAAATTCGTAGAGTTAGAAAACTTACTTTTCTTTTATTCTTTCTTGAAGCGTTTCAAGCCACCCAAGAACGCTCTTTTCGCGGCTTGATCTCCTCTCCTTGGTAAAGCTCGAATCTTCAAACTTCCAACTTGAAGCTCTCTAGAGATAGTCCACCAACTTGATCACAATCTAACTAGTAAGGATGCTAGTTCTCTAGTTAGTGTTTAGGCTTAACCTAGGGTTTATTTGATCTTGGAGAAAGGAAGGTGTTCAACACATGAACCAAAAGAATTGCCAATTAGCTCTAAAGGGGAGCTTGAGCTCCCCTATATATAGATAAGGGAGAGGGACGCCAAACCCAATCCTTGTTGGGCAAGGATTTGGTCCCTCTCTCTCCTATTACTTTATCATCAAGTATTTTCCAACTTTGACTTTGAATTCTAATTCAAATCAACTTTAAGAGAGCTAAAAATATCCAAATTATTTTTGGATAATTTTATACTTTATTTATTTAAAATAAATAACTTATTCTTATCTAATTAATTAATTCATAATTAATTAACTAGATTATTTTTCTCCAAAATAAGACTTTCTTTTTAATTCAAAATTAAACCAAAGTCTATTAAATAATTAACAAATTAATTATTTAATCACCAAATAATTATTCACGCACATGCACACGTGTCCATGAAGGACACGTGTCACGCACGTGACCCACACGTGTGATTTCACATGTGTGGAACCCTTTGGCCCGATTAACTCGTTTAATCATTTTAAAGCCTCAACTCATGTAACCAAGTTGTTGTGTGTGACCCTCTAGGTTCTCAATTCAATTAGCAGTGACCCTAATTAATTAATTCACTAATTAATTAATCAGTCCACAGATTAAACGACCATAGTCTACCAACAGGTGTTTAACCCCTAGCTGAATTGGAATGTTCGGATTCGACAGAACCTTTAAGTCATTAATTAATGTGAGATACAATCCTCCTACTTACTATCTCTCAACCAAGATCTAGGGTAAGGGAATAATCAGAACCCTAATAATCCGGTCTTAAAGCTAAGTGCATTTCATATCCATTTGATCTCAATCCAAGAAACCCTTTTCTTGATGTCTTGATCTACTGCCTTGGCCAAGGACTCCATATGGCATATGAATGACTTACACAATAAGAGATCACCTTGTATATGCAAGTGTAGGTCCTTTCTTGATTCTCATTCACTTTCATGAATCACTTGTGCAGCCCCAGCATAAGCCTTGAATCAGTTGTCTAAGGCGACACCCTTTAAAGCTTATACCTAAGACTACAGAGTTAACTCATAAAGTGACAAGGAACCTCAAGTCTAAGGATCAATTAATCACATCAATGACTCGTGAGATATTTCCTAATCTGGAAGTTTCTATTTCCTGAAATAGAAACTTCCTTTCCCATTTAGGAATGTTCTCACACGGGGCACCTCAGTGAACTTACTTATTAAAGTAAGCACCCTCATGTATCACGCACGTATCAACTATACACTTTGCACCTCCATGAAACAAGGTGGTCCTTCTTAAGGGCATGATCCCACAAGCAAGCCTTAGAGGAGTCAGGTTGACACTCCCACTGTCTACAGGACTCATCGGCTTGGAGTATTTTACTAATCATGACTTATGTGATATAGGGCTCGTTTCATGAACCATTTCACCTAAATGGTAGAGTCCTAAAGTCATCAGGATTAGGGGAGTTCTCATACATGCACAGATAAAGTAAACGCATACCAAACAAGAGCATATAAAGAAGTGTTGCCTCAATTCGTTATTTCATTCAAAGATTGTCTGTGATTACAATAAGGAAAAGCACAAAGCGGATATACAATCGGCTTTCTAGGGCACTATTCCTAACAGTAAGTGAATAGCAGGCGCGACCATTTTTGTTCTATATTCGGTCGCGATCGCGACCTTCAAATTCTGCAGACAAACAGAGCAAAAAAACAGGGGAATGCACGAACCAAAATCAAATCTATTCAAACCTCAATTTTCATGCACCAAAATGTTGTATTTCTGGAAATCATCATGCATATATGCCTAAAATACAATAAAACTCCATTTAAACACCTATCTCACACATGATCATCAAGATTCATCACTTTCAAACTCATGTATGAATTCATCTCATATCTTCAATTTCTTCAAGAATTCATGCATCCATCCAAGTTATTTTCATATATTCATGTAGCACACAACAAATAATCCACATAGCTCATGAAATCATAAACTCTAGCTTCCATGAAAATCATCAAGAATCACATACTCATGCACACACCCACCTTAAATGAAAATAAATGGAGGAAGAAGATGATAATGGATGATTGAGCTTCAAAACTTGAATTTCCTTGGAAAACTTGGTTGAATCTAACAAAATCTCTTCTCCTTTTCTTCTTGAATGGACCGAAGCAACAAGGAAGCAAATATGTTGGAGATTTTGTTGAAAAAATGAACTTGGAAGCATGAAGAAGTTTATGTACGTGATTCATCATTTTTGAAATTGATGAATGTCTCAAATTGCAACTTAATCCCCCAATTCATAAAGTCATGCAATTAAGGATGACATGTTTGGGAAAATGAGCAATTTCGAAATTATTTATGCAATTTAGTCCTTTAAAAGAAAGATCATATAGGGACAATTTGACAATTAAATCACGTTTGGCAATTATTTCACGTAACAAAAATTTTCAAGTCATGCAATAGATTCTCAATTTGATATGAATTCATAAAATTTTACGTAAATATGTTGAAATGCAATTCATATAATTAGGATGAAATATAGTGACATGGCATAATAATACGAGGACACGTGGCACGCCCACGTGGGCGCCACGTAGGCTCCGCGCCAACTCGGACAAACCAAGAACAAACTTTTGGACAGATCATCAGATCGATACCAGGTCCGCAGATCATCAGATCTTCATGAGATCATCAGATCGATTTTGGTAGCCAGGTTGATCTTCAGATCGATCTGCTCCCTTTCTATGAAGAAACCCACAGCATTAAGGATCCCGGAAGGCAATATCGATCTCTAGATCGATATCATACGTCACCGGACACCTGAATACTGTAAAAGCACTCCTGTCTGGACACGTGTACCCTTCTCATTCCCCGGAACAGGCGTACTATGGCTCATTAATGACCGTCAGTCCCTGCTTTTACCCAAAGGGGAAAGAAGGTACAAACGACCCGCCTCAAGCCGGTTCCATCGTCCGACATCCAGATCGACGACTGGCAACGCCATTAATGTACACCTACAGTACACACACTACTGTGTCATTTGGCCATGGCTATAAATACTCGCCCTTTGAACAGTAGTTGGTAAGCCTTTAATACGCATTCAATTGCATTTATTCTCTCTCTAAAGAGCTCCATTACTGACTTGAGCGTCGGAGTGCCAACCTTGGGTAAAACCCCAAGTCCCCCAAGTTGGTTTCGAGCTCACGTTTGCTAGTGCTTTCAGGTCGATAAAGAACCCACTCAAACAAATTCTTGACTGATTGACCCATATCTGACAGACAGATCGACCACGTCAGATCAACCAGATTTGAGCCAGATCAGTTTGGCGTCGTCTGTGGGAAACTTTTTCACATCGACCTAAGAAAAAAAGCCCTTTCATCCTCTTTTCAAGCACGATGGTTAACACAAGGAACACGAACCGCGACGAGGACATGGAGGAGGTTGCCAAAGGCAGGCATGACTACAACGCGCCGCTTGGCAACACCTCCACCGTCCCACCTGCCGGTCCCAGCACCAACGTTCCCCAGCCTCCGCTGGAGGCCACTCCCAGATACACCGTCACCCAGGCGGACCTTGATGGTTTCCTCAATCAGTGGCGGGTCGAGATAGAGCGCGCCCAGACAGAGGGCCGCGAACCCAGACGCCCAGAGTTACCGAGGGCCAGCCCAGCGACCACGATCCCTAGCCCCGTGGTAGGCAACGCGCTGGCCCCCTCCGTCCAAGCATACGGGAACCCAGTTCCCTACGTCTTCCAACCGCTCGACGGTCGACCTGCCCAAATCATTTGGGGCCTCAGTCCTTAGATCGGGGCCGGTCATGTCCAAGAATTTGCTCCGCCGCCGCCACCCCCCGCGGCGAGCAAAGAAGTCCCCCGTGAGGGCCACGGGGACTCCGACCATCCCAGCCGTAACCACCGCGGCAAACGCGTGGTCGACGAGGACAATAAAGAATTCGACGATCTCCGAGCTCGGATCCCAGCTCGATCCTCTAGGGAGGAAGCCGCCAGGATCACTGCCGCTCGCACCGAGAGAGAGCAAGTCCACGGTGAAGACCCACCACGGAGACGGGTCCAAGACCGCCTGGGTGACCGTGGCTCCCACGTCACCCAGAGGCAGGTCGACCTCCGAGAGGGACTGAACCGACGCCCTCTCCGTTACCGCAGCGACAGGGAGGAAGCTTCCCCCTTCTGCGAAGATATTCTCCGCACGACCTGTGATGGAGATCGAATTCCGACCGGTCTACCCATGTACAACGGGACCACCGATCCCGAAAACACGTGACGGCCTTCGAGAACCGGATGCTGCTACACTCCCACCCGCAGCAGATTTGGGCCAAACTCTTCGTCACCACGCTGACGGGCCCTGCGCAAGATTGGTTCATCCGTCTGCCGCCTCGGTGTATATCGACCTACAACCGATTTGTAGATCGATTCACGGCGCACTTCTCCTCGATGTCCGGGGAGAAGCTACCACCCTCCTATCTCAACAGCATCTACCAAAAGGAGGGCGAGTCCTTGCGAGATTTCATGACTCGCTTTTCGAGAGAAGTGGTTCGGGTCGAGAACCCGACGATGGATACTTTACTTTTCGTAGTCCATCGAGCCCTTCGTAACCGCCTTTGGGCCGATGAGATCGTCAGGGCTGGGCCCCGCAACCTGACAGAAATACAAGATATCGCCCACTGTAACACCCCAAACGGAGGATGCCACATCCCCCGCACTATGACCCAGACCCAGAACATGAAATGGAAATCCATGCCCAAATCCGAATCAGAGCAAACGGGGGACCAACTCACACACTAGGCTAGGCGGATCTAACTTGACAAAAACTCAGAGTGCGGAAGCAATTAAAACCAACAACAATAGATAGCGGAAGCATTTAAAACAAAACATGCAAAGCAGGTGATGGGTTCAACTAGCATAGATACCTAATCCCGAATATCGACATACATAATCCAACATAATAAACAACATAAATATCATCAATATCTAGTAACAACCAAATACTATCTTACTAACCCCACACGGGTTGAAGTCTAAAGAGAACATAAACATAATCTGCAAATGTGAAACATAAACACATAAAATAAGTAGAGTATGCGACAAATGCATCCTAACACCTACTAGACTGACAAGTGTGACTCAGAAGACTCACTTCCGCCTAGCTCAAGCCAAAAGAACCTGCAACTAAAAGATAAAATGAGGTGTCAGTCAACTGACTGAGTGAGGGGGGGCTAACGCACACCCACAATATATATATAGAGCACAGCACATATCATAAGGGTGGACTCATGAACCGGGATTAGGGTTTTGCACGCTAAAACAGTTGAAATACCCAAAATAGTATAAGTTTGGAAAACCATTTAGAGAAGCCTATCCCGTTTCACAAATCCCATATATTCATAACATATACCCGGCGAGTACGGGCTTCCAACCTTTACTTCTCATAACTGAACAGAACATAAAGCAGAATCAATCCATCCTCTACTCCAATGATGGAAGAGCCACGTGTTGGCCCTAACCATCAATAACATACATACAAACCCTCAAGGGGTAGCGAACCCACAAGAGTCCTCCCCGGCTGTACACCGAAGGCTCAAGATATCACGCCTCCCTCATCGCCCTAAGGTCGCGCAATGATGTCTCAAATGGAACTAGCACAGTGGCTTATCCGACGGCCCTATGCCGTGCCGGTCTCCACTCGTACCAGCTCCTGGATCCACATAACATATCATACATACATATGCCAATATTTCATGGCAACTCACTACAGAATCATAATATATTAGAGTTTTCCAAAATAGCTTACATATGCCTTAATACTTAATTTTTCTTCAAAACCAAGGATGGTCCACAAGGTCATAATCATATCATATCCAACACATATCTAATCATACATAGTATATAACCACATGCAAGGATTGAAATCATCATTTTAAGGCCATAGGTCGCTTAACTATACAAAATCCTAAACCTCATCTCGTGAAAGTAGAGTCTGAGAGTGTGAAGGGCCAAACACTTTAAACCTCGGGCCCACCGGCACCACCAAACTCCGTGACAAGACATACAGAAGCCCAGACTTAGACTCTATATGAACCAAACAAGACGCACGACGTTGCTCAACATGATCGTGGTTATGCATAAGTGTTCATGTTGTGCTTGGATAAGGTGTCGTGGCCATTCAAGGCATATCAATGCTCAATAAGGTCATATTTACAAACAACCATCACGTAATTCCATATCCAAAGATGCACAATCAATTTAGGAAGTCAATGTATTCAGAAAATGCATATTAAATCATCCAATGTCACAGGGTTCAATTATAATATTAGAATTAAGCATCAAGTTCATGTCGAGTTATAAAGTGCATAAGTAAGAGCAACTTGATCGTATAAACATACAAAGTTGTTGTGCGTAGATGGCATGCTTGATACAAATAAAGAGTACATTTAATTCACTTAAGATCATACTTTACAACTTCACAACATGTTTGGTACACAAGCTCAAGTCACATTCGTAGTTTCATAAATATTACACTTACATCCCCTAAGTTATTTATAAAAGTTTAGAATTATTACACATACATCCCCTTAGTTGATTACTAAGCATAATTGTTCGTTTAAAGTGTTTATATAGTTATTCCACTAGGAATTAATTACTTACAAACATGACAATTATCAATTTATCGTAATTCATAATATACCATTTTCAAGTAGTAAGAGTAAATCAAGATATTACAATTCTAACTCCTATCATGCATAAAGTCTCAAGTTGTTCAAGCATCCTTCATGTATCTAAATTTAATATTGGAAACACAATTTACAACAAACATAACATTGAGAACGTCTCAAATTCATATAGAGAAATCACAACATGTTCGTTCTTCTAAAATATCATTCAAGTTCATTTAGTCACATAAAAGATTAGTTTCTAGATATTACACTAACACCCCTTCGTACTTAACAAATAGCGTAAATTCATCACATCGGGATTCAAATTTTAAATCGAAACATTCATACATATCACAATCCATTCAACACATGTTTTCATATACGATTGGAATACATCTCGATCAACAAACCAACAATAACCAATTTATTTGCACTTAAAACAATTAATTCAAATAATCACAATTACACAAAATAATTCGTAATAAATAGATCGAGTGTCCGATTAACGAACAGAAGGTGGCGTTGAACTCACCACAATGAGACGAACATTCTGACCAAACGCCGCCGGAACACCACCACTGTAGCTACCGGAATTTGGCCGGACCGCCGCCGGGCCGCCGCCGAAGGTCACCGGAAAAATCCTGAAAAATCATTCCTGAATGAAGTCTTCGTGCCCGTTCCGAATCCTCAATCAATTTCTGGAAATTCCAAGCCGATTGTCGTAGATCTGAAATCTAAGAGCACGAAAACCCTAAATCTTCAAACTCAAATTACTTCCAAACCGGTGAACCAAAATACGATCCGAAAGAGGTGTTATCTTACCCATGACGAGCTCTTCGAAAGCCCTAAGGTAGCTTTCCGGAAAAATCCTCGGAGCTAGTGCCGCCGTTGCACCGCCACTTTGCCGCCACCGATCCGCCACCAAACCACCGAATCTGGAGTCGCCTGATGATAGGTCACTAGTTCTCGTCGTTCCGAACAACTTTTGTGAAGAGCCCGAGACCAAAAGATGGTCGGAAAAGGCCCCCGTTGGCCTCCGAAGTTTCTGCCGCTGTTGCTACAGTAACTCGCGCCGCCGCCGCGAGCTTTGGGCGGCACGTGCGGCGTCGTCTCTGCTCCGATGGCCGTGACTCCGATGTCAAACGAAGCGGCTGGAAGTCCTCTGTCTGGGCATGGGGCGCGTGCATCAAGGAGGTGGCCGAAAAACGCCGCGAAAAGCCGGCGAAGTGGCGGCGGTCTGACAGCTCCGCCGCTGCCACTGAAATCCGGCCATAACTCCACCACCGTTCATCGTTAGGCTGTGAAATTGGTACTCTTGCGCACGTCTCGCCGAGATAATCGAAATGGACTATTTGTTTGTTGAATTCCGTCGAGAAACGATCGAGTTATGGGCTCGTAACCGAAGCCGCGATAGTAACCCGCGGGAGAGAGAAAGTGGGAGAGGAGAGAGAGAGAGAGAAAAAGGGATTGGGAGAAATGTCTCTTGTGCACAAGCTATATATAACCGGGTATCCTTATCGCGTAGCAAGGATAAATATCGCGTACAATTAATCGTAAATAAAATTAGTAAAGTTACGAATAAACATTCAAGCTCCGAATTAATTTTACAAATAAAAGTGAAATAGAGATTTACCAATTAGAGTTTAATTCAATTTAATTTTAGAAACTTTTCGTATAATTTAACGGCACTTTGTAAACACATGATTGACAATTAATCTCAAGGAATTCAAGTAAACCGAAATTAAACAAGTTAAGTAACATGATGGATTTAAAATCACTTGACAATTATTTCATGGAATAAATTTGAATTAAATCAAATTATATAGTTAGGGTTAAATATGTTCGTAATTAATCAAGTTGACAATTAATCTTAGAATAATTCGAATGAACACATATTAAATTGGATTTACATTAAATCACATAATTCAAGAACTCTTAAATTAAACACACATAAGTGTAGAGACTTACTTGTTTATGTCATAAGAACGCCCTTCGAGAAAACGGGGCGTCATACCCACGGCTTCATGCGCGTTGAGGAGATCGCCCTCGCGCATGGACCTCCGCCCCGATCTGAGAGGCAGGTCATTGGGTCCAGCTCGCCCCAACACCGGAAAGGGAGCAAGCAAAAGAAAATCAAGGGGAAAGTCGACCAACCGACCCAGGTCGACCGACGAAACTACGTCCCCTTGACCAAGTCCTTAGACCAGATCTACGTGGTCATGGACCAAAGCCTTCTGAAGAAACCAAAGCCCATCCGAGAGGGTCCGAAGGCTGAGAAATCGGGAAAGTACTGTGGCTACCATCAGCAATGGGGCCACACGACCGCGGAGTGTAACGCCCTCCGTGATGAGATCGAAAGACTCATCCAAGTGGGGCACCTGAAGGATTTTGTTCGACGCATCGACCACTACTCTGAAAAGGCGGGGAGATCGAGCGACCGCAACAGGTCCAGATCCAGATCTCCCCCAAAACGATCTGGGAAGCAGCCGCTGGAGAGAGCTGAAGACAATCCCCCCACTCACGGTAAGATCTATATGATAGCCGGGGGGCACGAGGGCGGTGACTCAAATGCAGCTCGAAAAAGGAACATCAGGCGAGCAGCTCGAGAGTACAACGGTCCGCACGAAGAAGTCTTCCAAATCGATCATGGTAGAGAGTGGGAAAGGCAGGAGGTTAGCTTTAGTGAGAGTGATAGCCGCCCTGGCCCCCATCGGGAAGGCGACTCGCCTAGCTGTCCGATGGTGGTGACCTTGGGCGTGGCTAACTATGATGTAACCAAATGCCTAGTTGATAATGGAAGCAGCTCGAATATTATCCCTTACTCGACTCTTGTAAAAATGAAGTTGCATAACCTAAAGCTCGATCCGATCCGAACACCGCTTTCCGGGTTCGGTGGATCGGAAGTCATACAGTTGGGGCGCATCCGACTCCTCACCTCGATGGGAACATCCCCCAAGAGGGTGACCCAGGAGGTCGAGTACGTCATCGTAAATATGCCCCTAGCGTATAACATGATCTTCGGTCGACCTGGCCTCATTCAGTTCAAAGCAATCATCTCAACGTATCATCAAAAGCTGAAAATGCCCACTCCGAACAGGGTCGGAGAGGTGACTTGCGATGTCATGGACAGTTGGGCTTGTTACGCCATCGTCCTAAAAAAGCCATCCGGGAAAGAGGTGGAGGAAGGTCTCGACCTGCAGACCTATGCTGACGGAGAGATCGAGCTACCCACGAAGGAGATGGAGGCTGAGAGGTCCCCCGCCGCTCGGAAAAGAAAGGCCAGCGAGCGGCTCGAGCCCTCGGAAGAACTAAAAGAAATTGCCCTAGTCCCCGGAGACAGCAATAAGACCACCAAGATCGGGGCGAATATGCATCCGCAACACGAGGTCATGATGATAGAATTCTTGAGGGACAACTCTGACATCTTCGCTTGGGCTGCCAAAGATCTGATCGGAGTCGACCCGAAGGTGATCTGCCACCGGCTCGGGATCGATCCGTCGGTCAAACCCATAAAACAAAAGCTGAGACCTCAAAGTCGGGCAAGGAATGATATAATCGAGGCCGAGGTCAATAAACTCCTCGACGCAGGATACGTTACTCCAGCTCAATACGTCGACTGGTTGTGCAATGTAGTCCTCGTGCAAAAAACAGGCGGGAAATGGAGAATGTGCAACGATTTCACCGACCTCAACAAAGCATGCCCGAAAGACCCGTATCCGCTGCCTCGGATCGATCAGCTCGTCAATTCGACAGCTGGGTGCGAGATGCTCAGTATGATGGATGCATTTCAAGGCTACTACCAGATCTCTATGGCTTCCGAAGATCAAAAGCACACGGCCTTTATTGTAGTAAAGGGAATATACTGCTTCAAGGTCATGCCCTTCGGGCTAAAGAACGCGGGAGCTACATACCAAAGATTGGTCAACCTGATGTTCAAAGACGAGATCGGAAGGACCATGGAGGTCTACGTCGACGACATGATCATGAAAAGTCGCTGGGCGCACCATCATCTAGATCATCTACGCAGATCATTTGAGATCTTACGGAAATACGGTATGAAGCTCAACCCCGACAAGTGCACGTTCGGGGTCGAAGGAGGAAAGTTTCTAGGATACATGGTGAGCCAACGAGGCATCGAGGCGAATCCTACGAAGATCAAAGCAATCCAGGTCATCCCTCGACCTCGATGCATCAACCAGGTACAGTCCCTGGTGGGTCGCATAATCTCACTCAACCGGTTCATATCACGATCGTCCGAACGAAACCTCCCATTCTTCAAAGTTTTAAGGAATCTCAAAAAATTCGAGTGGAACGAAGAATGCGACCGAGCGTTAGATCAACTGAAAGAGTACCTGGCCTCCCCACCATTGCTGGCCAAGCCGAATGAGGGAGAGACCTTGTACCTCTACCTGTCCCTCTTTAATGAAACCTTCAGCTCAGTCTTGGTCTCCATTCGAGATCGAAAACACCTACCGATCTACTACCTGAGCAAGATCCTACACGGTGCGGAGCGAAATTATCTTGAGATCGAGAAGTTTGTATTCGCTCTGACGCATGCGGCTCGGAAGCTACGTCCGTATTTCTAAGCTCATCCCATAATCGTCCTAACGGATCAACCACTTAGGCAGGTCTTATCCAAGCCCGACGTGTCGGGTCGAATGATGAAATGGGCGGTCGAGTTGAGTCAGCATGACATCACCTACCAACCCCGGGCCGCCCAACAAGCTCAAGTTCTGGCTGACTTTCTAGTCGAAAAGAACACCAGCTTGATGGAGATCGTCCGTACTGCGCCTAGTTGGACCATGTACACGGATGGCTCATCGACCTCTCAAGGAGGGGGGGTGGGCATATCCCTTATAAACTCAGACGGACTACAGCTCGATTTCGCCATTAAGCTCGATTTTAAAGCGACAAACAACGAAGCTGAGTACGAAGCATTGGTGGCAGGGCTAAGGTACGCCACGGAGAACCAGATCGACAGGTTAGCCGTTGTAACTGACTCCCAGCTCGTCGCGGGCCAAGTCAACGGCACGTACGAAGCTCGGGAAGAGTCCATGGCAGCGTATCTCAAAATGGTGAAAGAGCTGGCCTCTAAGCTGAAAGAGTTCAAAATCGAACAGGTCCCTCGCGAAGAGAACGGTCGAGCTGATGCCCTATCAAAGTTAGCTAACGGATTCCAAGGAACCAAGGATGCGACCATCTCGTTCATGGTCTCGGGGGGCCGTGCGATCGATGAAGGAAAGGTCGAGATCGCCACAATCGATCCGCCGGAGCCTTGCTGGATGGACGATCTAATCGCTTACCTCAAAGACGGGCTTTTGCCCCAAAATCGAGCTGAGGCCAGGAGAATAAAATATCGATCTCTGCTCTATATGATAGATCATGAAGGCAGGCTGTTCAAAAAATCCTTCACCAGTCCCCCGCTAAGGTGCCTACGACCTAGCCAAGCCCAAGATGTCCTGGAAGAAGTCCACGAGGAATGTTGCGGAAACCATTCCGGAGGTTGAGCCTTAGCTCGAAAGATCTTAAGGAGTGGGTATTTTTGGCCGACCATGGTGTGGGATGCGAAGATCCACTCTAGGAAATGCCCCAAGTGCCAAAAACACGGCAACCTAATCCACACTCACCCGGCGTCCATGATACCGATCGATGTGTGCTGGCCCTTCGACCAATGGGGGATCGACATCATCGGCCCTTTCCCCTTGGCACCCAGACAGAAAAAGTTTGCCATAGTATGTGTCGAGTACTTCTCAAAGTGGGTTGAGGCCGAGGCAGTCCCCAAAATTACTGATGCAGTGATAAGAAATTTCCTCTGGAAGAGTATAATCTGCCGTTTTGGGGTTCCGAGGGTACTCATCTGTGACAATGGCCCTCAATTTCGATCTGAGAATACCAAGAGCTATTGTCGAGACCTCGGGATCGACCTCAGATTCACTACAGTTGGTCATCCGCAAGCAAATGGCCAAGCTGAAGTCACCAACCGAATCATTATCCAAAATCTCAAGACCCGCCTCGACGCCAAACTGGGCGCGTGGGCGGACGAACTCGACGGTGTGCTATGGGCTTATCGAACTACCCCGCGGACAGCCACTGGGCAAACACCATACTCTCTGGTTTACGGATCCGAATCCGTCATCCCATCGGAGCTGTTACACGAAACCGCTCGTGTATCACAATACCAGCTCGACCGGAATACGGAGATCAGAGCCGAAGATCTAGATGTGACTGAAGAAAGTAGAGAGCATGCCTATCAGAAGCTCAGGCAGTACAAGGCAGCAGTAGCCCGATCATACAATAAGCACGTACGGCCCAGATCGTTTCAGATCGGTGACCTAGCGCTAAAAAAGGTCGAGGTCTTGCAACATGTCGGAAAACTTGAGCCTAACTTGGAAGGACCTTATCGCGTTACGGAGATCGGGAAAAACATGGCCTACCGGCTTGAAGACATGGCAGGGGAACCGTTACCCAGACCGTGGAACGCGCACAACTTGAAGAAGTTTTACACTTAGCCTACAAATTTATTTCAAAATTGTAATAGTTGAAGAGGTCGAATTCGCCTGAGAATCGATCTCTGATCAGTCAATTAATTCACATGTTTTGGGGTATCCAATTAAAGTCAATCCGCAATCCCACGCCAGGCCACTATCCCCTCGATTAAGCTCTCATTCGACCTACGGTCATAAGTCGAGAAGGGAGTGAGCCACCCCTCATCCGATCGTTAGAGACCGAGATCCAATGAGGTCATTTTTAGACCCAAGGAGATCCTAAGTCCTAACGTGTTTAATGCTTTTTGAATCATCGTTAGAGATCGAGATCCAATGAGGTCGTTTTCAGACCCAACGAGATCCTAAAAATCCTAACGAATTGGGTGATTTTAATTGTTAGACATCGAGATCCAATGAGGTCGTTTTCAGACCCAAAGAGATCCTAAAAAATCCTAACGAACCTAAAGATCCGGAGATCCAAGGAGATCGTTTTAGATCCGAGGAGATCCAGAGATTAATGGTTTTCAAAAATTAATAATCCAGAGATCCAAGGAGATCGTTTTAGATCCAAGGAGATCCCGTGACTCACGATCTCCGAAGAGGTGGATCCTAAGATCCAATGAGATCAACTTAGATCCAAGGAGATCTAGAGATCGAGTTGGATCCAAAGAGGTCCAGTTATTTACGCGTCTCAGAGATCGCTATCGATCCGACGAGAATGCAGCGAAGGGAAAAACGACTAAGGAAAAATGCGAACGCCCGATGAAGCTTGATCGACATCCAAAAGAGTTCGAATAGCTCCGTGAACCTATCGATCCGAAAGCGATAAAAATCTAAGCTAAGGGGTAAGCAAAACCTAGATCGATAAACCATGTGCATGCCAGATCGAACTAATGTTCAACTCGCAAAGTAAAAGAAAGCACAAGTATGAGAAACATAATTCATTCATGCGAAAATCGATCTAAAAAATTAACAAAGATCGATTATACCTAGCGCATCGAGCTCACCACGCGACGTGGCTCGGTGGGCAAATGTTCAAAAACAAGAAACAAACTCCAAGTATTCACCTAGCCACAGACCGGCTGGCTGGTCGAACTGAGTGTTTTAAAAGGGGCAGTGGATAGATCAGTCGACATCGACCTGAGCTGAAGAAGATTCTTGGGCGGATCGACGCCTGGTCCTCTCGAACTCACGGGTGCTAGGAAGGAAATGCTCGACCTCGACCGATTGGGGGAGCTCGCACGTCACCTGGGACTTGGTCTTCTTAGCCTGGGCCATCTCAATGGCGTGCCCATACTTGTAGGTCGCCCAGTCGATGCGAACCGGCTCCTCCTCTTCAGGTTGATCAACGGTGCCCGGATCGGGGAGCATGGGTCCGATAGATTCAAAGTTGAAATTTGGGGGAAAAATGTCCTTAGCCTTGAGCTGATTGATGGCGATTTGAAACCCCTCCGCCAGATCGTTTTCTCCCACAATCAGACTGGCCTCTTCGAACCCAGGGCCCTCCATGAATTCCCGAACTGCGTACCGTTCGATCTGAAGCTTGCACTTCTTCAGATCGTCGGCAGCTTTGTCAATCTTGGTCCTGGCGAGACCGAAGACCTCTGATCTGCCCTCTTCCCTCGCAGTGGCTTTGGCGCTCTCGAGCTCCCCGGCAAATTCCACCCATAGTGCAGCAATGGCATCCTCGTATCGCTTCTCAGCCCTCTCCAGATCCTTCTGGGCATTCTTCATCTGGGTCTCCATCGAATCC
Organism: Lantana camara; assembly: GCA_037501455.1. Taxonomy (NCBI): domain Eukaryota; kingdom Viridiplantae; phylum Streptophyta; class Magnoliopsida; order Lamiales; family Verbenaceae; genus Lantana; species Lantana camara. Next base: position 21,316,910 of record CM074862.1, read on the forward strand.
CTCTACTCGACTCGGGCCCTTTTCTCCTCCCTGGCCTTACGGAGGTCTTCTTCGAGCTGGCGAATGATCTGAGGATCCATCGAGGCAAGTTGGGCTTTGGCGAGCTAGTACTTCTCTTTATATCTTTGCTTACCCGCCTTGAATACCTCCACCTCCTGGATCGAGTTCACCAGCACGGGGAGAACGTCCTGAAAAGCAATATGCAGATTAATCAGAAACAAAGGGATCGATCAGTAAGAAGCAGATCGATCGACAAAGTACAGATCGATCGTCACCGAATCGATCGACACAAAATGTTAAAAAATGATGAAACGATACTCACACAGAAGAGTCCTCGAGCGGCTTTTGCCCTCTTCTGATCCGCCGACCGCGACCTGGACAGCTTCCTCTGTTCGTCAATAATGCAAACGGTATTGAACAGAGCTGAGACCAGATCGATGTCCGGGGTGCCAAAGGCCAAGGCACGCTTCGACCCGTCCGGTCTTTCCAGCTCGAGTCCAGCAGGCCATTGCGGAAGTGGGGTTTGGGAGAAATCCAAAAGCTGGGATTCTTCGTCTGAATCCTCGGACTCCTCCGTCACTCGAGCGGTTTCCCTGAAAGGCCTCTTTCCCGCGTCATGCCTTGCCTGAACAAACTGGGCATAAGGGTCAATGTCTTCATCAAAATGCAATTCTAAGTGGTCTAAATTTATTACTTGCTTGAGGTCGTCATCGACCTGACCCACTGAGGACCCCGCCAGATCGACGAACTCCTGACCTCGAACTGGAGGTGCCACCGTGTCTGGGCCGATCTGCTGAGCACCTTGATCATGCAACTCCTTCCGGAACCCCTCTTGATGAGCCTGTTGCGCCTCCGAGAGGGCGTTGAGTATCGAGCGGGCTGCGTCTATCACCGGTCGCATCTCCGCGGCAGCGACCTCCCTCTGGTTCCTTGCCCTCATTTTTGCGGCTCTAGACATAATTAAAACTCGAAGATCTGCAGATCGAAGGAACTCAAGGATCAGATCAACAGAAAGAGAGAAAAATTCAAAAAATAATAAAGAGAAAAGAAGGAAAGCTCAAGGAACCCCGATCGAGAGGGGATCCGGTCGAAGTAGGAGCATACCAAGGCGGAAGTTCCTACGTCGGTGCCCCAGAATTATGCCCGCTTCGACCAGATTCCCCGTCCTCGTCAGGTTGGTATGGTCAAGCAAGCCCAAACGGGGAAGCAGATCGAAGTTCTTGTGGAGCCACGAGGTCGATCTAGTGGGAAGGCGCTTCGGATCATCTGAGCCCCATGTAGATCGAAATGAAGGGGAGATCGGGAGATCGACGAAAAAGAACTTAGATTTCCAATCTACCCCATACGACGCCGACGGGATAGATACCATCTTCCTGTGAGGTTTCGATTGAAGATTGAAATACCCAGGGCCCAACTTAGCGGCACTATTCAGTGTAAAGAACTCCCCGAAATCTTCGACCTCCGGCGTGAACCCCAAGCTCTTCACAATGATCATCATACAATGGATGAGAGAAAACGAGTTCGGAGTCAACTGGGCCGGACACATGTTGAATCGAACTAAGAAGTCAGAGACGATCGTTGGTAGTGGGAGCCTAAATCCGTATTTTACTGCGTGATAATAGATCCCAATCGACCTAGGCCTCTGCGGGCTCCCCACTGTCTCCCCCTCCAACGGCATTCGAACGACATACGGCAAGTCCAACTCCAGCCTCCTCCTCGCCTCCGCAAACTCGAATTCGGTTATCTTCGATGACCTCTGGGTTACATGGGTCAGAGTGCGGTAGATGTGACGCGGTTGCTCTGCCACTAGAGGGTTCGCCACGGGTTCCTCGATCTCCCCTTCCTCATCGACCGGCGGAACCTCAGGCTCATCCACTAATCCCAACGGCCTTTTCCCCCTCAAGGTCGAGGCGGGCCCCCCCGCGATTGGCCATGCTGCTGGGTCCAGCGAGTGGCTCGAAACTAGCCTCCGGAAGTGAAGGGACGCTTTGCGCGACGTCCCGTTCAGGAGACGGCGTGAAAGCCTCTTCCACAGACCCCCCGCCCAATCCGACCTGATTGTGAGCCATAAGCAATGGGAGAAGGAATGGAAGTTTACGTTGAATGTAGATCGAATGAGCCTCGAAAGAGCGACGGGCAACTGTTGCAGATCGGAGCAGCTCGTTAGATTTGATGTGAAAAGGTGAAGTGTGGCTTGAGGGTGACCCCTTATTTATAGGGGTTGAAAAAGTAACGTCTCGAAATGTCCATTATTACCCCGGACACGCCACCTCCCTCAAAGGTCACGTCGCATTAAATGCGGCATCAGTTCGATAAACTCAAAAGTCGCGCCCCACTATTGGAGCGGCAGCTCGATTCAAACGGCCACGACGGTTTCCCTATCCAATGCCAGATCGATGAAATTACCACCGTGAAATTTCACACTGGTAATTTGGGGGGCCTCTGACATGGCATAATAATACGAGGACACGTGGCACGCCCACGTGGGCGCCACGTAGGCTCCGCGCCAACTCGGACAAACCAAGAACAAACTTTTGGACAGATCATCAGATCGATACCAGGTCCGCAGATCATCAGATCTTCATGAGACCATCAGATCATCAGATCGATTTTGGTAGCCAGGTTGATCTTCAGATCGATCTGCTCCCTTTCTATGAAGAAACCCACAGCATTAAGGATCCCAGAAGGCAATATCGATCTCTAGATCGATATCATACGTCACCGGACACCCGTATACTGTAAAAGCACTCCTGTCGGGACACGTGTACACTTCTCATTCCCCCGAACAGGCGTACTATGGCTCATTAATGACCGTCAGTCCCTGCTTTTACCCAAAGGGGAAAGAAGGTACAAACGACCCTCCTCAAGCCGGTTCCATCGTCCGACATCCAGATCGACGACTGGCAACGCCATTAATGCACACCTACAGTACACACACTACTGTGTCATTTGGCCATGGCTATAAATACTCGCCCTTTGAACAGTAGTTGGTAAGCCTTTAATACGCATTCAATTGTATTTATTCTCTCTCTAAAGAGCTCCATTACTGACTTGAGCGTCGGAGTGCCAACCTTGGGTAAAACCCCAAGTCCCCCAAGTTGGTTTCGAGCTCACGTTTGCTAGTGCTTTCAGGTCGATAAAGAACCCACTCAAACAAATTCTTGACTGATTGACCCATATCTGACAGCCAGATCGACCACGTCAGATCAACCAGATTTGAGCCAGATCATATAGGAAATGAATAAATTAGAGAATTAAAGTAAATTCCTAACGCTCACAGACTCACACGTGGCGTGCTTACCTGCTCGTCCGGAACCGGGGCGTTACACAAATCATGACCACAACATTACAATAAAGAGAATCAAGATTAAACATTTTTTTTTTTTGGGAAACCGGTCAAGGAGACCGTGAGGTTAGCGAGGCCCTCACCTCGTTTATTGAAAGATCCAATGAATAAATGCAATGAGCATACATCCAAAGATCATAGATACTTAAATTAATACAAAGCCCAACCCGAGAGATAGAAACAAAGAGGGACATGGGGCTGTAAACATTATTAAAGGAAGCGTCAGACGAGGAGAAAAGGTGTAGCTTTAAAACCATCTCGCAGCTCCAAACATCCCTGTTACCGATGACACTCAAAGGGGCAGGCTTTGGTCTCATGAGACGCCCAGGGTCCTGGGCAGCGATAGTATCCATAGCGGAAGCTATCTGGCAACGAATGGCCTCAGAAATGGTCATGGCGTCCTGAGGATTAATATAATTGATGTACCTCTTCTTGAAATTGTAGCGAACTACACCGTCAATTGAACATTAATAAAGAGAAACAAGATTAAACATTACAATAAAGAGAATCAAGTTTTATTGAATCATGAACACAGCATTACAATGAAGAGAATACAATAAAGAGAATCAAGAATTATTTAATCATGACCACAACATTACAATAGATAGAATCAAGATTTAAGATTTATTGAATCATGGACACAATATTACAATAAAGAGAATCAAGATTTATTGAATCATGAACACAACATTACAATAAAGAGAATAAAGATTTATTTAATCATGACCACAACAAACTCTGCCTTTAATCACGAATTTCTAACGTTTTACTGGACAAAGTCTTCTTTTAATTACGCATTCTTAACGTTTCACTGGACAAAGTCTGCCTTTAATCATGCATTTTTAACGTTTCACTGAACAAAATCTGACTTTAATCACGCATTTTTAACGTTTTACTGGACAAAGTCTTCTTTCAATCACGTATTTCTAACGTTTCACTGGACAAAGTATGTTAGGAATAGTGCCCTAGAAAGCCGATTGTATATCCGCTTTGTGTTTTTCCTTATTATAATCACAGACAATCTTTGAATGAAATAACGAATTGAGGCAACACTTCTTTATATGCTCTTGTTTGGTATGCGTTTACTTTAGCTGTGCATGTATGAGAACTCCCCTAATCCTGATGACTTTAGGACTCTACCATTTAGGTGAAATGGTTCATGAAACGAGCCCTATATCACATAAGTCGTGATTAGTAAAATACTCCAACCCGATGAGTCCTACAGACAGTGGGAGTGTCAACCTGACTCCTCTAAGGCTTGCTTGTGGGATCACGCCCTTAAGAAGGACCACCTTGTTTCATGGAGGTGCAAAGTGTATAGTTGATACGTGTGTGATACATGAGGGTGCTTACTTTAATAAGTAAGTTCACTGAGGTGCCCCGTGTGAGAACATTCCTAAATGGGAAAGGAAGTTTCTATTTCAGGAAATAGAAACTTCCAGATTAGGAAATATCTCACGAGTCATTGACGTGATTAATTGATCCTTAAGACTTGAGGTTCCTTGTCACTTTATGAGTTAACTCTGTAGTCTTAGGTATAAGCTTTAAAGGGTGTCGCCTTACACAAATGATTCAAGGCTTATGCTGGGGCTGCACAAGTGATTCATGAAAGTGAATGAGAATCAAGAAAGGACCTACACTTGCATTTGCAAGGTGATCTCTTGTTGTGTAAGTCATTCATATGCCATATGGAGTCCTTGGCCAAGGCAGTAGATCAAGACATCAAGAAAAGGGTTTCTTGGATTGAGATCAAATGGATATGAAATGCACTTAGCTTTAAGACCGGATTATTAGGGTTCTGATTATTCCCTTACCCTAGATCTTGGTTGAGAGATAGTAAGTAGGAGGATTGTATCTCACATGAATCAATGACTTAAAGGTTCTGTCGAATCCGAACATTCCAATTCAGCTAGGGGTTAAACACCTGTTGCTAGATTATGGTCGTTTAATCTGTGGACTGATTAATTAATTAGTGAATTAATTAATTAGGGTCACTGCTAATTGAATTGAGAACCTAGAGGGTCACACACAACAACTTGGTTACATGAGTTGAGGCTTCAAAATGATTAAATGAGTTAATCGGGCCAAGAGGGTTCCACACGTGTGAAACCACACGTGTGGGTCATATGAGTGACACGTGTCCTTGTGACACATGTCCCACACGTGTATATATATATATATATATTATATATATATATATATTAAATAATTAAATGTGTATATTATTTAATAGACTTTGGTTTAATTTTGAATTAAAAAGAAAGTCTAATTTTTGGAGAAAAATAATCTAGTTAATTAATTATGAATTAATTAATTAGATAAAATAAGTTATTTATTTTAAATAAATAAAGTATAAAATTATCCAAAAATAGTTTGGATATTTTAGCTCTCTTGAAAGTTGATTTGAATTTGAATTCAAAGTCAAAGTCAAATTACTTGATGATCAAGTAATAGGAGAGAGAGAGACCAAATCCTTAGTCCATAAGGACTAAGAATTTCGGCACTCCCCTCTTTATAAATAGGAGAGCTCGAGCTCCTTATAGAGCTAATTGGCAATTCTTTTGGTTCATGTGTTGAACACCATCCTTTCTCCAAGATAAACGAAACCCTAGGTTAAGCCTAAACACTAACTAGAGAACTAGCATCCTTACTAGTTAGATTGTGATCAAGTTGGTGGACTATCTCTAGAGAGCTTCAAGTTAGAAGTTTGAAGATTCGAGCTTTACCAAGGAGAGGGGATCAAGCCGCGAGAAGAGCGTTCTTGGGTGGCTTGAAATGCTTCAAGAAAGAATAAAAGAAAAGTAAGTTTCTTAACTCTACGAATTCGGATACATGATTGCGAGTTCAAGATCCTTTTGTTGGGAAAAAATTTTTAAATTTCGCTGCTTTCTGATTCGTTTTTCCAACAAAGTATTCTTTTAATTACGCATTCTTAACATTTCACTGGACAAAGTCTACCTTTAATCACACATTTTTAACGTTTCACTGAACAAAGTCTGCCTTTTAATTACGCATTTTTACTGTTTCACTGGACAAAGTCTACCTTTAATCACGCATTCTTAACGATTCACTGGACAAAGTATTCTTTCAATCACGCATTCTTAACATTTCACTGGACAAAGTCTGCCTTTAATCACGCATTTTTAACGTTTCACTGGACAAAGTCTACCTTTAATCACGCATTCTTAACGTTTTACTGGACAAAGTATTCTTTCAATCACGCATTCTTAACGTTTCACTGGACAAAGTTTGCCTTTAATCACGCATTCTTAACGTTTCACTGGACAATGTCTACCTTTAATCACGCATTCTTAACGTTTCACTGGACAAAGTATTCTTTCAATCACGCATTCTTAACGTTTCACAAAGTATTCTTTCAATCACGCATTCTTAACGTTTCACTGGACAAAGTTTGCCTTTAATCACGCATTTTTAACGTTTACTTTTAATCACGCATTCTTAACGTTTCACTGGACAAAGTATTCTTTCAATCACGCATTCTTAATGTTTCACTGGACAAAGTCTGCCTTTAATCACGCATTCTTAACGTTTCACTGGACAAAGTCTACCTTTAATCACGCATTCTTAACGTTTCGCTGGACAAAGTATTCTTCTAATCACGTATTTCTAAAATTTCACTGGACAAAATCTGACTTTAATCATCCATTCTTAACGTTTCCATTAGATCAAATTGAGAAAACAGCATCAAGCAATTTATTGACGTAGTTTCAAACAAATAGAAACAATCATAAGAAGGGTGTATACGATTACAACAACAAATAAAGTTCCTTAAAAAAGAGTGAATAAAATCAATCCTCAACTCCAGAACACGCAGTGGATCGGATCAATCCTCAACTTTAGAACGAACAGTGGTCAAGCATGAACCATCAGCGTAGGGGTTATATCTTCTCTTCCTGACACAGAATGAGAATACTGACTAGAAATTAATACAGTGTTAATATAGAAATGAATAAATTAAAAATCCTAGACCTTCTCTTCGATGCTTGCTTCCCACCTAAATAGGCAGGAGGTCGAATCGCCCTCATCTCAACAATGTTGAGTTTAGCAAGTTCATGCAGTTGGATTATAGTCGGAATCTGCCCGTCGCGTTGCAAACTAACCCACGAACCTTTTTTATGGGGTGCGAAGTATTATACCACGTAAGTATCAGAGTTGAAGTCTGACCACTCTTCACCAAGTTGCGTGTGAATCTCTTCCACTGACGCACTCCGCGGAATTAGAAATACCGTAATTTCGCCGTTAAACCAACAACTTCCTAGGATTTGCTTGTCTTGAGCTTCGTTACCGGACAACGCCATCTTCAGAATACCAATTTGAAGTATCAGTTTGCAGAGGATCAACAATTCGATTCGATACAAATTATCAGCAATTCGATTCGATACAAATTATCAGTGAATTATACTGTCTAATTCACATAATTAACATTCAATTAACGCCAAGAATACTTTCAATTAACATTCATACGCTGAGAATACCTTAGAGCAGCACAGGAAATAGGGCACGATAACTAAATCGACTCCCGTTGCCGCCGCTTATCAAGATCTTGTTGTCTTTGTTGTCGTTATCGTCGCTTATCTTTATCCTGTTGTCGTCGCCGTTAGATCTCGTTGCCTACGAAGTGGAAATGTGGTTGCAGATTACGAGATAAATCTTTCCCAAAATGGGAATCCATTTTTCAGCGAGGGAAAAAAAAAAAAAGAAAAAAGAAATTGGGGGAGGGCAAAACAGACTTTTTCGGGTCATGGGGGGTTTAGGAAAAATAACTAGTGTATTAGAAACCTAAAACATACATTTTTCAAATTAAGGGGTTTAGGATAACTTTTGATGATATTTGATCCTTTTAAATAACTGTCCCTAAATATAAATACTCATTATCCAAGAATTATTAATAGTATTAAAAGCTAAAACATAATGGTGCACACTATCCAAAGGGCGTTCAAATTCAAAATATTATTTACGTACCTTGTGCACATTGATCCTAAGCGATACAATCATCAAATAACCGTCCATTGATACAACTCGATGGTTTAATATTATATTAATTTAATTAAAAATTTTGTATAATTTAATACTGTATCAATTTAATTGCTACATTAATTATAGAAATTTTAATTTTTTACATTCAAACTATTGTATTTTTTTTATTTACAATACAAATTATTTTGATGCATAAATTGCTATCTAATATTTATATGGGGTCTTCTTTGAAAACTCTCTATGAGTTGAAAAAATTCCTCTTTGCTTCCCATTTTCAAAAATATTCCTTTGAACTCCCCAAATGAAAATCAAACATACACAGATGTGAGGAAAATATATCAAATCTGGTGATTTAATTACGTGATTCTTGAATTTTTATACAACATCAATAAAATGAGGAGTAAAGAGGAAGTTTGATTTTCATTTGGGGAGTTCAGAGGAATATTTTTTAAAATGCGGAGCAACAAGAAATTTTAGTTTCCATATGGAGAATTTTCGAAAATTCCCCGTATTTATATTTATAATATACGATTAAAAATATGTCGGGATGAGATCAGGGCCGTCAGATTGGGAAGGCGCATCTGGATTGGTCCATGTCCATCCAATAGGAAGAGCTCACGTACGCCCTTCTGTAGAGACTAGAGTACAACGCGTGAATTCTCTGTCGGGAAAATGAATCAGGCAGACCAATTCTTCCCTGCAACCTTTCGGAGACGATGTAAATTCGACGGATTGTTTCAATAATTTTCATTCTAATCTTTGAGCCTTGGATTTGTGTTACTTGACGATTTTGTTCAGTTGCGATTTTGCGTGCCCATTGCGGATATTTCTAGGGTTTCTTCTGTGCATTGATTGCACGTGAATAATTGATCGTTTGATTTTTGGGACGACAGAAAGTTTATTGGGTCTAGCTGCTCAGACCATCTCCCCAAATGGGTCGCAGGAAAAAATACAAAAACTTGTACATTCCAAGGTACGAAATCATGGATATTTTTTTCCCCTTCTGTAAGAGAAATGTTGCGAAGTTACTTGTTGAGTTTTTCAGATGGTAGGTTTTATTAGACTCGGTTATGATTCAGATTCACTGTCCTAAATTGCAGGAATTTGCGAAATATTGGACCTTTTCTAAATCGGCTGTTGCTGTAAGCTTCTTGGTGGATTCGACGTTAACTGATCGTAATTAGGTTAGAGCAGGCGTAGAGGAATTCTTTTGGGAATAATTTAGCATATTGTTATAGGTTATTCTGGAAGTGTCCGGGGAAAAGAAAAGGGGATCAAATTTTAGCTTTAGGTTCTCTATGATCTTTGAAACTCGTTAGAATTTGTAACGTCCGGACTATCAGATGGAGTGTTTGGGGAAGAAGAGAAAGGGGGTTGAGATCTCGGCTGATTGCCAGAAACAACTTGAAGAACAAAAACAATTGACGATCCTCTGGTCACATTTCTCCCTTGAAGACTATTCGAGAAGAAAAAAGAAATGTAAGGAAGTAGTAGCTTCAAAGGTTGTTGATTTGGGCCGAAGTGTTGCTAATGGAGTCGCCACTGCCCCAGCATGTGGGGCTGCAAGCCTGCGATCCCCAAATAGAGGTCTTAAGAGGAAAATTGGTTGTATTGATGTTGCAACCCGATTGGGTCGTAAGAAGAAGATTGACCAGGAATATGAGCTTTCTGAAACTTTAGGGAAAGGGAAATTTGGATCAGTAGTATTGTGCAGAAGCAAGTCAACTGGAGAGGAATTCGCGTGCAAGACTTTGAGAAAAGGAGAGGAGATTGTGCACCGTGAAGTGGAGATAATGCAGCATCTTTCTGGACATCCAGGTGTTGTTACACTGAAGGCAGTTTATGAGGATGCTGAATCTTTCCATCTTGTTATGGAACTTTGTCCAGGAGGACGTTTACTTGATCAAATGGCTACGGAAGGCCGGTACTCCGAACAGAAGGCTGCTAATATAATTAAGGAATTGATGCTTGCGATCAGGTATTGCCATGAAATGGGAGTAGTTCACAGGGATGTAAAGCCTGAAAATATCCTTCTCACAAATTCTGGACAAATGAAGCTTGCTGACTTTGGGTTAGCTGTGAGAATTTTAGATGGTAATTGTACATAGCTACCTTATTAAGGCTTTATACTATTCTAATATGAGTAATATCTATTCAGTAGGAGAACAAAATACATTTTTCATTGACTAATTCGTAAAGTACTTCAGGGTGCTGCACTTAGCAACATAATAGAGATAATATTGAATTGAACTTTTGGTTGGTGGAGTTGCTTTTGATATATTAGCAAATACTTGCTTCTTTTGTTTTTTTTTGTTTTTTTTTTTTTTTTTTTTGAGTTCTATATTTTGTCTTCTTATTGATGTCACTGACACTAACTGAGAAGTTGGTCGTGGACTTAAGTGGAATAGGGCTTTAAGGCAGTGGTCGGACAGAACCATATTCCAGTCATTCTGAGCAGTTCAACGACATGGTACATCTGGAAGTATTTGTTTTCTATTGGTGCATTTGTATTTGCCTTGAAATCGCAAGTGTTGATAATGCTATTTGGATGTCTAGGCTAGGTTCCTAATTTTATAACCAGTTTCATTTTAATCTGAATCTACGTCGGAACTTAGAAATATAAGTAAACATTTCAAAAGATATCTGGTAATTGTTCTATGTTGGTTATTGCTGGTGCAACTTCAACTAACTTTCAACCTCCGTTCGGTCTCTGGTTCCAATTTTATTTTTCTTGTAATTTGTACATGGAAATCTCTGTGGTTCAGCTAATCTTTCAGAATGTAATTGGGATTTTTCTTAGTAGAAAATGGGTGTATCAGTTGTTTTTGCATGCACATGCTATTTTGTTGCTGCAGCGCTGCTCATTAAACTGTTTTTACGTAGTTGTTTTCCAAATTTCCTCCTCTCTCTCTCTCTCTCTCTCTCTCGAATCTTCTGAGGTGTGTCGAGCCTTATATGTATATATATATATTCATTGCAGGTCAGAGCCTAACTGGTATTGTTGGAAGTCCTGCTTATGTTGCTCCCGAAGTTTTATTGGGTAATTACTCTGAGAAAGTGGATATCTGGAGTGTGGGTGTTCTCCTTCATGCACTTTTGGTTGGTGTTCTTCCATTTCAGGGCGACTCTTTGGAATCTGTGTTTGAGGCCATCAAGAAAGAAAAACTAGATTTTAACCATGGCATGTGGGAATCAGTATCCGAACCTGCTCGTGATCTGTTATCCGGAATGTTGACAAGGACTACCTCGAAAAGATTTACTGCAAATGAGGTTTTAAGTATGTAGATCTCTTTTCATCTTTTTTAATACAATCTTGCTATGTTAATTCATAAAACAAATAATCTCATTCTCTTTCACAGAACATCCATGGATTTCTTTCTACACTGAACCTTCTCTAAAGCGCCGCACTCACGAACAAAAGAAGAAAAATGTGAGATTGACTTCAAAACAGCTGTCCTGTATCCAAGGAACAGAGTCTGAGAGAGCGAGCTTTGTACGCTCCAACGTCCTCAATGATGACTCTGGTCCTAGTTTGACTGAAGTCGTAGAGACAGAAGAGGGTGTTTTTGTTGATGTATTAGCTGCAGCAATTTCACGTGTTAGGATATCAGAGCCAAAACGCAGCAGGATATGCAGCAACAGCCCCTCAAGAGCAATCCAACAGGAGTGTTCCACTAACTTGAAGACCAGCAACCTCTGTACAGCCTTTTGAGCATGGTTATTGATTAGCTTTCCGAATTATGTCACAGTTTCAAAACAAGGTGTAGTCTTGCGTTATAAGCCCGACAAAGTGGTGACGACGGTTGAAGAAGTCGTGGTCTTGACTTGTGCGTGATGAACTGACTTCTGATCATGTACATGAGGTCTTGACCTTCCTTTAGTAGTATCAATAACTGCGTGTGTGTGTGATAACCCAGATAAAGTTGTGTGTTTGTATTGTGTATCTTTGTAATTCCTAATTTTAGCATGAACTGATTAATATATGAAGCTGATATGTTAAGTTGATGTGACACAAGCTATGGTTAATTTAGTCTGATCTCCGTTCTCTGTTGATGGATTGTTGACAAACTGATGGAAGATCATGTGATGTACTGTATATATGTAGGATGAAATAGAGATGATGGCCATAATTTTATTAATTTGCATTTAATAATTTAAAAAAAAAAAAAAGAGGAATAATAAATAAAGAAAATTATTTAATGCACAAAATTTCATTAACAGAGATCATATTTGAGAAAAACATTTTGGGGTTTTTATATTTACATAGATTAACTACGATTTGTATTCACTTACATTATATATATATATATAACATTAATTCGTTATTTAGTGTGTTTTTCATTTAATCATATTCATATATACTCTCCATACTCAAAAATATTAATTGAATTTATCAGAGATCGACTCCAATGGGCAGGCCATCTTCAGAATCCGGATCTACACCAGCTAACAACTGCAAACATCCACGCAGAACCTCAACATCTTCATCTCTTCATTTAGCAAAACTCTCCATCTCCCTCATTTCCATCTTTGCCATCGTAATCTGCATTTTCTTCCACACCCAAGCCTCGCATCAACTCCAAGAGTCATTCAATATGAAAACTAACAATTGCAGCCAAGAAGAACTGATGAAATTCATGGCCTCCAAGCTCCAAGAATCCGTCACTTTCCTTCCTCTGAAGGACCTGCGCTACTCTAGCAAACCCCTCCAAGGCCACACGTGGTTCATGAGCTCCATGGACGACACACAAAAAAAGGGTGAAGTCCAGTACCAAGAATTCCCTTCAAAAGCTTCGAAAGGCAGGGTTTTATGCCTGAAGGGGCGTGACACACATGATGGTTCATGGAATTACTACGCACTCGCGTGGCCTCAAACCCTGCCCGAAAATGCCACCTTTATGGAAGGACTAACATTCGTCTCTTACAACCATTACAACTACGACAACATCTGGCACGGCTTATCGGCCGTAGTTCCTTTCGTCGCGTGGCACGTCAAGAATCACTGCCTGAATCCGCCCACGAGATGGGTTTTGTACCATCGGGGCGAATTGAGGAACAAAATGGCACCTTGGTTGAGTTCTTTAATGGAGGCCACTTTTGGAAAGGCGGCGTTAAAGATTGAAACTTTCGAGGGAATCAACAATGGCACTGGAGATGAAACTTCTCCAGTTTGCTTCGAGAGGGCCGTTGTGATGAGGCACAATGAAGGTGGCATGTCGAGAGAGAAAAGATTAGAAGTGTATGATTTGCTGAGGTCCAAAGCTAGAGTTTTCTGCAACGTGACCTCGAGATCAAGGGTTGGTGAAAATGAATTTCCAATCAATATTGGTATGACTATGTTTATGAGGACCGGGCCAAGGTCGTTCAAGAACGATTCGGCCGTCGCAGGAATATTCCATCGGGCATGCCGGAAAGTGGAGGGATGCCGGCTGACGGTGGCCTATGCAGATAATCTTACATTTTGTCAACAGGTGAAATTAATGGCCATGACAGACATATTGGTGTCCCCTCACGGGGCTCAATTGACAAACATGTTTCTGATGGACAGAAACAGCACGGTTATGGAATTCTTCCCCAAAGGCTGGCTAAACCTCGCCGGAATCGGCCAATACGTCTACCATTGGATCGCCAGCTGGTCGGGGATGAACCACGCCGGTGCCTGGCGGGACTCCAGAGGCGACTGCCCGTTCCCGGAGGACGACCGCCGCTGTATGTCCGTTTACAAAAGTGCAAGAATTGGATACAATGAGAGTTATTTTTCTCAGTGGGCAGCAAATGTGTTGAGCGATGTGAAGTTGAGAAAAGAAAGAGATCTGCCCAAGAAGAGTGGAATTCTCTATAGTCTATAATCAGTATAGTTCTATCATGGGACATGATTGGAGTCGAATCATGTTAAGAACTTTTTTTTTTTCTTCCTATGTTCATTTCAAATAATCATGTATAAGTCGATACAAGTTTCTTCCTTTGGGCTTTAGGTTTCGTGTAAGGAAAAATTACATCTGACTATCCTATTAGATACGATGATTACAATGCAGGTCATCATTATCCGAAAATTACAATTAAACTCTGAATATTATGATTATTTGTAATTCCTCTATTCCGTTAAAATTTAGCTATCTCCTCAGGGACCGGATTGTTATATGCATAATACCCGGGGATCGTTTTGTTAAAATGCTTATTTTGTAGAGATAAATTTGTTATATTATTCATTAAATTAAAGGAATGACAGATTTGAATCTTAACAGAACCTTAACAGAATAGAGAAATCATAAACCAGTTATAATATTTAGCGATTAAATTATAATTTTCAAATAATAATAGCTTACGTAGTAATCGCTCCATCTAAAAGGTAGTCAAATATAATTTTTTCCTTTCCTGCAAATTCATTTGTATTGCATGCATAATGTTAAACGGCTCAATGAAGAAGAATGTAAAACGAGACAATAGAGAGGAATAAAGTTTTGGTTCATGATTTGGAGCCACCACACCTTGTCCCTGCCCCATCTTATCTCTATCATAGTTGTGATGCTCCAAAATATGCTCTTTTCCCGTCTTTATTCAATTATAATATCTATTCATGAGTTAGGTTCGGGCCCTGATAATCAAAATACTAATTAAGTTTTCGTTATTAATAAAAGAACGTAAATATAAAATTTTTAATTGAAAACTAACATAATTCTGAATTGGTAAATTACTATGGTCGATATATAACATGACAATGGTGGTAATTCAGATATTTTATCGCGGTAGGTTTTTGAAGTGTGAATGTATTTATGGCAACAAATTACATTTTGTACTGTATATAGATATTTTCAGATAATTCCAACTGGAAATTCATTTACCAATATTAATGGTAGTAGATGGTTATATGAATTTGGTGCAAAAATACCATATATTTTTTTCTAAAATATAAAACTTTAATTAATTAGAACACGCATATAATACAATGTTTCTTATTGCTCCAACATTGTCCACTTTTCATATTTATGATAAGTGACAACACAGTCGGGGATGGCTGAATTACTAGGTTTGTCATGATATATAATATAATTTGATCATTTTTTTAAAAATACACATTAAAGTTCATGATAAGTGTAGTAAATAAATGTATAATGTTTGTGCATTAGACAGATGGGCTCCTTAAAAGGAAAAAAAACACCAAAAAATTGCAATAATTTTAAGGAAAATTCTAGCTCAAACTTTACTATCGAACTCTCTTCAACTAATTTAATATGAAATGTATTATATTTGTCATCTAATTTGTTATTCTCATTAAATTTTTTATTAGTCATACGATAAGTGTAAAATATTCATCCGTTTGTTATATCAATTTGATTGAAACAGATTCGAGTTAGAATTATCTCGGTGAATATTAGTGGTGGATTGTGGTTCCATCGTTACCAGCACATTTACCATATATTTCCCAAAGACAAAAACAAATGGAAAAAGGTTGTCCTCTCCTCCAATCAAAACCATAAGTTTTCAAATTATTGCAAAACCCCACCTTTTTCCTTTCTTTCTTTTTTCCATCTTTTACATACACTTCCTTTTTAATCATTTCCTCTGGTTATAAGCTATAATCATCAGAATTTCTAAAGACATGACAAGTCAAACTAAGAACCACATAATATAGTACATGCAACTGTACATGAATATATATATATATATATATACACTATATATATTTGTATAGATATGGGTAAATATTATATCCAAATATTATCATTATAATTATTATTGTGGCTCAAATTTATAGTCTCAAGTCCAAGGCCCCTTGATATTGCACCCTCAACTTTCGACCAATCTACAGTCTTCACAGTAGGCTTATCCGTTAGGATCAGATCGTTTATGATCATTATATTAATACGCATTTTATACCACCAACCACAGTAAACATTCATGAACACATTTCGGGAGATGTAACTTAGTTTTTTCTTTTTAATTTGAATCGGTCGCTTCTAAGTTTGTTATTATTTTGAGCCGATCGATCTGTGTGTATGCGAGTTTATGTTGAGATCATGCACGTCTTCCAATGGTTCGTTTGTGTATTCAGGTCTTTTAGTTTTGGAAGACATCATCCAACAATTTTTGAAGGTTCAGTATATTATCATTTTTTATACGTTATAGTGTATGAATACAGGCACAAGTATACAATTTCTTTCTTAAATTTTTTGTATGAAAAGACCGATACAATATGTGACACGAGTGTCCTTCATTACACAATGAAACAAAATGGGATTCTTAAAAATGTTCAAGTATAGAGGTGGTTCGAGAGAGAGTGAGGTTAAAGTCGAAAAAACAATATTGACATTTGACAGTAAAATGAAGAAGATTATTTAGGGAAAGAAGATCCAAAAACAAAGTTTAATGAACCCATTATTTCACAGGCTGTTTGGAGGCCTAGAAATCCGTGAGAAAGCCGACAATTAAAAGATAATTCCAAACAATCCCATGTGAGATTTTCCCTTTTTTACTTCCGTCTTTCTCCCTGCTTCTCCAGCACTTATGACTTATGTTATGCCCTGCAGTGCTCACTATACTATTATCCCTGCACTTCCTCCACTTCCTTCAACAATAATTCCCCTGTCCCATAATTCTCCAGCCATGTGGGAATCAGAAACAGAATCCCTCGGAGGACGAGACTACGCCAATGGAGCCCTCTCCACGACCAAACCCGGCGTCGAAACTGACGGCTTCGAGCAAAGAGGACATTCATGGTACTTACATTTCTTCGCTTCCTCGTTCCAAAACGATTTATTATCAGTTAACGTTGTTAGTTTTTCAATATTTGTAATTATTTTTGAACTGTGAATAGGTACGTAGCGACCGAGATACCAAGTGATTTCTTGGTTCAGATTGGAGATGTCAGTTTCCATTTACACAAGGTAGTTCAAAAAACTCTACATTTTCAGATATTATATATGTATAATTAAGAATGATACATATTAATAATGTTTGTTTTCGGTTCGACATAGTATCCTCTTCTTTCTCGGAGTGGAAGAATGAACAGAATCATATACGAAGCGCGGGAAGTGGTGCTAAACAAGATTTCACTGGACGACATCCCCGGCGGCGCCGAGGCTTTCGAGCTGGCGGCAAAATTCTGCTACGGAATTGCCGTTGATTTAGCGGCGACCAACATCTCAGGTCTCCGGTGCGCGGCGGAGTACTTGGAAATGACGGAGGATTTGGAAGAAGGAAACCTGATTTTCAAAACCGAAGCTTTCCTGAGCTATGTCGTTTTATCCTCCTGGAGAGATTCCATTGTAGTTCTGAAAAACTGCGAGAAGCTCTCTCCCTGGGCAGAAAACCTCCAGATTGTCAGGAGGTGCAGCGAGTCCATAGCCTGGAAAGCCTGCGCTAATCCCAAAGGAATCAAGTGGCAGTACACTGGAAAAGGGGCTCGATCCGTTTCGAGCCCGAAATGGAACAACGAGATGAAAGATTCGAGCCCGAGGAGCTCGCCTGTCCCTTCCGATTGGTGGTTTGAAGACGTCTCGATTTTAAGGATTGATCACTTTGTGAGAGTGATTACAGCAATTAAGGTGAAAGGTATGAGGTATGAGTTGATTGGAGCTGCTGTCATGCACTATGCAGCAAAATGGCTCCCTGGTTTGATCAAAGAAGGATCTGCCGTCGTCGACGAGGGAAGTCGTGGCGGTACTGCTTGGAAAGGTGGGCTTCACATGATTGTTGCAGGGGCTAAAGAGGATTACATGAATCATATACCAGCAATCCAGGCAAAGGATCAGAGGTTGATAGTGGAGAGCCTGATTAGCATACTCCCACCTCAGAGGGATGGTGTTTCGTGTAGCTTCCTTCTGAAGCTTCTCAGGACGGCGAATATGCTGAAAGTGGCTCCGGCTTTGATTACAGAGTTGGAGAAAAGGGTTGGGATGCAATTCGAACAGGCGAATTTGGCTGATCTGTTGATCCCTTCTTACAACAAAAGTGAGACCTTGTATGATGTTGATCTTGTGCAGAGGCTTTTGGAGCATTTCTTGGTTCAGGAACTGCAGCCGGAAGCATCGAGCCCTAGTAGGCAGTCGTTTTCTGATCATAAAATTTATGATGGAGCTCAAAGAGGGGGGAGTAATAATTCGAATGCGAAGATGAGAGTGGCTAAGATAGTTGATAGCTATCTCACCGAGGTTTCGAGGGATAGGAATTTGTCATTGACTAAGTTTCAGGTGTTGGCGGAGGCTTTGCCGGAATCCGCTAGGACCTGTGATGATGGATTGTACAGGGCGGTTGATTCATATCTCAAGGTAATGCATTTCAGAACTATGGTCTCATCATTCGTTTCAACGAAGGCCATCGGGTAGTTTTAGTTTTACTTTCTATGCAAATTTAGAGGGGAGGCAAGTGTAATTTTCAGTGACAAGAATTCTAAGTTCGCATATCGATCAAGCATCCCCCACTTTTGATTAAAAAGTTTTGAATCTTGCAATGTAAAATCCACTTTTAACTATATATATATATACACCTTTTTAAAGTTTAACAAAAAATTTCATTTCCCCCACCGCGAATTAAATTTCTAACTTCGTCCCTCCATCGTAAAACGCTCATTTCCTCTGCATTTCATTTAAAGAAATCTAAGTATCTTGTACCCAAGAAACAGTCCTAGTTTGATCATTGATGTTAAATGCTCAACTTTTCAGGCACATCCAACACTCACAGAACACGAAAGGAAGAGGCTGTGCCGCGTAATGGATTGCCAGAAACTATCCATCGACGCATGCATGCACGCAGCGCAGAACGAAAGACTCCCCCTAAGAGTCGTCGTGCAAGTCCTCTTCTCGGAACAGGTCAAGATCAGCAATGCCATAGCCAACAGCACACTCAAGGAAACTGCTGCTGATCAATCCCACCACCAACCATTAGCTTCCAATCGCAGATCCTTATTAGAAGGAACTCCACAATCGTTCCAAGAGGGATGGACTACCGCGAAAAAGGACATCAATACCCTCAAGTTTGAACTCGAGAACATGAAGGCCAAGTATCTAGAGCTCCAAAATGAAATCGAAGCGATGCAGAGACAGTTCGAAAAACCCGGAAAGGCAAAACGGGCGACGTCCGCGTGGGCCAGCGGGTGGAAGAAGCTGAGCAGATTTGCTAGGAATGAAAACAATGATATGGGATCATCACAGGTGCAGAATAATGCAGATGTGAGAAAGGCTCCCAGAAGATGGAGGAACTCTATTTCTTGAACAAACAGATAAAATTATGAGAATTTTATACTTAAAATTTACATTGTCCAGGGTGTAATACTTTGAGAAGTAGACTTATTAACAGTCTTTATTCTGTAAAACAATTATTATTATTAGTTTTTTATAAAAATAGAAATTGGAGTCGAGTTAAGTTGGTTCTAATCAAGAATCTAATATTGAATATTGGTAATAAACAAAAGAGCAGGAGGAAATGGAACCGTTTGCAAGTAAACTCTATCTGTAAACGTAATGACTTATGTTTATAGATAGAATAATTAGAGTATAGAGCAGGTTGAATGGGATGACTAATTATGATTATTCAAATTAGTCAAAATAAAACATATTATCAATACCCCACATGTCTGGCACTAAGATTACATATATCCATATGATCAGTTTTGGACTTTTGGTAAACTTTGAAATTAACCAAAATTACTACTAAATAAATAGTGATGTATAAATCAAGGTATAGGCAGCCTTGAAATCAGAATTATTCCTATATAAGTAGTCACGTATAAGTTAGAGTACCGTAGTTCTATGTAAATAGTCAGGTATAAGTCCGGATAATAGTAATTTTTAAATCAAAATTACTCTCGTATTTGTAATTTTTTAACTATTAAGAAACGATCTAACTAACTTTTTGACTGTCGGCGTCACTAGACCGTTGTTTGAGTCCTTAACTAACTTTTAAATATCAAAAATGGTCAGTATAGTGATTTAGTTGCTCTATTCACAAGAAATGATGATTTAAAAACCTAACTATCAAGAAAGGGTCCGTATTAATTGGGGCATTTCAATTGCCCATTATATATATGATTAGGGTTTGAGCTTGATATCGTTCAAGTCCGAATTGAGCCACCTTGAGCTCGGCTCGTGCGGCTCACAAGTCAACTCGGAGCAGAGCACATCCCTACATTAGACTGATCGATTTTTTCTTCAGTGACTATCTTTTGTGTTGGATTTTGTCTTCTTCTTCTTCTTCTTCTTCTTCTTCTTCTTCTTCTTCTTTTTTTTTTTTTTTTTTTTTTGTCAAGAAAAAGGAAATCATTCACTCATTTCAACCCCTATACTTAATTTACATAAGGGGTAAATATTTTTTGTCATCCGAACTATATTCATTTGTGCAATTTACCATCCAAACAAACTTTCATTACAAACCGCCATCCAATCTTTGCATTTGTGATAAAACGCTATCTGAAGGTGGTTTGGTGTGACGTATATGTTATAGGAAAATGCCACATGTCAATTTTTTTTTCCCAAAACCACCCAAAAAAATTGTTTAGATGGCGTTTTGTCACAAATACAAAGATTGGATGGCGGTTTGCAATGAAAGTTTGTTTGGATAGTAAATTGCAAAAATGAACATAGTTTGGATGACATAAAAACATATGGACTTGGTGGAGAATTAAAATATTTATTTTCTCATGCAACTTAACCTAATAACCTTTGAAGCTTTAATTTCCAAGTGGAGTTGATGTGATACTGCACTAGCAGCAGTTTTAATTTGCTCTTTGGCAGCGTGGGAATTTTGTGAAATTATTCCTCCATTTCTCTCTTTTTTTTTTTGGGCAAGTCCATTTCTCTTTTTAAAAGATCATGCATGCATCTTAGTCATGGTCAATTAATCCTAAAGGCATATATATGTGCCTCTAAAATACTTCTCATCATTTATGTTTTGGTCCCTTTTCTTCCTTCAGATTTCAGAATAATCAACTCAAACCATTAATGGTTTTTTAATTTTGTGACAACGCCTTTATATTAATACCATACAATGTTGACCTACTATTTTTTAATATACGACTAAAATCTTCACAAAATATCACGAAATATGTGCGTCCATAAAAATTTCAACCAATAAGATCATGAAAGAGTCTTATAGAATTTTCTTTTCTACCGCATGCAATAATTCCTTAATTTAAGTAAGGGTAAGAGCTACGTACAAGTTAGAATATGCTCGTGACCCCTAATTTCAAAATCCTTTTGACGGGAAATTCCCGAAAAATCCTTATATGGGAATTCAAATTCCTCTTTGCTCCCTATTTTCAAAAATGTTCATCTGAACTCCCCAAATGAAAATCAAACTTCCTCTTTACTTCCCATTTTTTTGAAATGTTGTATAAAAATTCAAGAATCACGTAACTAAATCACCAGATCTTGTATATTTTCCTCAGATCTGTGTATATATATATATACACAGATCTGAGGAAAATATACAAGATCTGGTGATTTAGTTACGTGATTTTTGAACTTTTATACAACATTTCCAAAAAAATAGGGAGTAAATGAAACTTTTGATTTTCATTTGGGGAGTTCAGAGGAACTTTTTTGAAAATGGGGAGCAAAGAGAAATTTTTTCTAACTCATGGGGAGTTTTCGAAGAAAACCCCTTTTTTTCATATATAGTACTAGCGATGGAATAGAAGCATTCGCCCTCTGATTTCGAATCTGACTTCTCCATCGATTAGAATAAATAGTATAGACATTGTGGAGACTGGAAATCCCTGGTGCATGCACCCTCCTATTTTTTATTCAAAAAAATTAGTAAAACAATAAAAAAAATTCAAAAATAAATAAAAAATATTTTTTTTCATTTATTTAATGGGTGGGTGGTGCATGCCAGAATTTTCCTGTTGAGACAATAAATGGGCATTCCAACGAGGAATCTGACTTCCATATAATGTTTGATTAATTTCATCTGTTTGATGGTTTAATATAATTAACGTAGAATATATTATATTATAATGGAGAATTACATTTAGCTGTCCTATATTTAGGCCTAATTACAACGTAATTCATTATTATTGAGAAATTATATTTTAATCCCTATAAATCTTGATTGGTTTGAGATCCTTTAACGAACTTTGTAAAATTACACTTATGCCCCTGATAGTTTTATGAGTATTACATTAAATATATGATCAAAATTATAAAATCATCCCTAAAGTTTACAAATATAAAAAAAACGATCCCTACAAATTATGAATTTAACAATAAATTATGAGTATTTTTGGAATGACATAACGGAACCCTATGACCACAAATGGTTCTCAAAGTTAAGGATTAAAATGTAATTTTTTTCAATAATTATGGATTACGTTGTAATTAGATATACATATAGAGTAATTTAAGGTAATCCCTATACTATAAATATTAGAATATTTTTCCATTGGTACAAGAAATTATATAATTCACCAATATGTACAAAAGCTTCACAATAATGTGTTTCTCGAGCATTAGTTTAATTATGTCAACAACCACTTCAAAGATTATGATAGTTCATAATTGTGGCAGTCCTTTTCAACCCACTGCTAATAATGGTTCTTAGTGTAAATTTGTCTTCTTTTTTGTTTTTTCCCTCTATTTTCTTTTGTCTTAATTTCTCAGCCATTTGTTGAGCTACCATTGAATCTGTTCGATCAACTTCAGAAAAAAAAAATGCTCAATTTAAAAAAAAAAAAAAATAATATTCAAATAACTTCTTCAAATCTTGGAGCAACATAGCACAAAGTCAAAATAATAATAATAATAATAAAATCCATATTTTAACTATTAAAAACAATTTTATAACTCGTAAGGTGCAATCGTTAAAGTTAGAAAAATATACAAATAATTTACAATAAATAAAAATCTAAAAACTGGAGCAATCAATCACATGAGAAACAATACAAATCACGAAAAGGGATCCTTAAAAAAATTAATCAAAAAATAGTAATAATAATAACACAAAATTAATAAACAAACAGATATCATTACAAGAACAACTGTAGTAAATCAAATTCAAGAGTACCAATATTCATTACAAAGCACACGACCTTAAAACACTTAGAACAACCAATACACAAAGATTGATGCCCCTTATCTTACAACACACAAACAAGTGGGAAACAAGAACAAGAAGTTTACGAATTCATGAATCATGATGGATCTTGGAGGGGGGGGCGAGGGCCCCCCTTGAATGCCCCATACATTTCACAAAGTGCTTAAAAATCAATAATGGTGACTGGAGAGAGGAGAGGGGCCCTCACCACCAAACGCGCATGCTCTCAATCCATGGAGGTTTTTCTCAAGAAACCCGGAAAAAAGTGTCCTCATTTACAGCACACCATATCACCATGCCTTCATTTAAATCTGCCAATACTTTACTTTCAATCCCAAAAAGCTCATAATATAATCATTTCCAGTCAACAATAAACCATTATAGGCCCCGTTTTCTTCACTAAATGAGAGATTTGAGGGTAAAGATTGAATTTTTATTCACATCCCATCGCGCGTGTCGTTCCGTTCGTCGGCCCACAGCACACTACCAGGAGGGGAAAAGCAGAGCAGAAAAGGGAAAAAGCTACCTTACTACTTTCAAAAACCCATCAATGATTCTTATTCAAATGCACACTTGATGGTTTCTTGATACCCCGTCAAGGGAAAATGCCCGGTTTGCCCTCTGGGTGGCTCAGTCCGAGAGCTTCTGCTTCTGTTTTCATCGACTCCAAGTAGACAATAGCTTTTTCAATAATGGAGAGTGGATCTTTGCTCTTTGCTCCGGGAATTATGTTCTCCATGATCTTCAAGGCCTCACGGATTTTAACCTTCTTCTCTCTCTTAGTAGAATCAATATCATCATCATCACCATTGGAGCTTGTGGATGAATTAGCCCGGTTCACGGGACTATCTAAACCAACGAATGATGATTTCTTGTACCTCCCATCAACCAATCTTTGTCTTTTTGGTAGGCCATCAAAATTTGCCACTTCTTCTAAGCGTTCCTCAAGTAAATTATCTTTGTCATTGCCCTCTTCAATAATAAATTCATTGTGCCTCGTGCTAGTTACTTCATCATCATCATCATCATTGTAATATTCATCATCACTATCAGAGTAAAGGAGGGCATTGATTTCTTCACTATCTTCAAGCATCTCACCTTCCTCGTCACTCAAATGATTTTCGTCCCACTTCTCTTCGTTCACCAAGAATTGCTCATTTGCACTAGCAGGGATCTTGCAGGCGATATTCTGATTGTCGGGAGAAAAGGGAGTGCTAAAGAAAAATCTTGTGTCATTCCCAGACTGATCAAAAATGAGAAATTTTTTCCGAGGTACAGATGAACCATCAATTTGCTTATCAGAAACCCCAAGCCCATGTCGAAGGGCAAACTGGGAGAATTTTAAATACGGGTCGCCAGTAGGAGATGGAATGTTCCATTGTTGAGGTGGAGGTTTGAAAAACCCACCAACTGCATTAGCCTGGCCGGTGCTCAAGCCATGGAAATCAGACGTAAAACCAACACGTGAAGTCTGTGTTGATTTTTGAGGAGGAAAATATGGCAAACTGTCCGGTTTTAGAAGTGCCATATGATCCAATTGTGGTGAATTCCAAGTAGCAAACTGCTGACACACCTTCGACTCTTTGGCGGTAACCATCCAGCCAAAAGACAAACCTGGAATACACATTCGATATTAATTCAAACTCAGGAAACA
The DNA here is from genome assembly GCA_037501455.1 of Lantana camara. NCBI lineage: Eukaryota > Viridiplantae > Streptophyta > Magnoliopsida > Lamiales > Verbenaceae > Lantana > Lantana camara. The sequence continues at coordinate 21,341,935 of CM074862.1, forward strand.
CATCAAGAAAACATTAAGCAACAACGATTAAAAAATGAAAAACTATACCACAATAATGCTTGTATATAGTCCCGCAAATAGTTAACTGTTTGATATTCTTCTAAACACTGGGAAAAAGGAAAAAGACAGAAAGAAAGAAAACACAATATATTGCTAGCTTGATCTGAGAGGTGCAAAACGGGGAAGGATCTACGTCACAGGTTTCAGCAAGTGGCGGAAGTATTCAGCCTGAAAATAGCAGTTGCACAATCCATTAGTTATAAAGCAACAATCACACAGATTAATATCAAAGAAATTGATACCAAATACAAGAAAAGCTACAATACGATAACAAACCTGGCAATTTTGCATAGGTTGAAAGCATGCTATGATTCTAACAATAATGGCTGGTTTCCCAGCAATCCCGTTCTCGTGTTTAAGTGCCCTGAATCTCGTCTGGCTCGCTGCTTGCCACACCATAACTATTCTTTTTCGCTCTTTAACAGAATTCAGAAGGGAATTTAGGAAGTAGAACGCACAAACGAGGCTAGGAAAAAAGCAATAGAAAAACAAGCTGTGTTGAAGAAAGTCCGAAAGTTTCTTATGAAACCAAAAACTAAAAGCTACTCGAGATCAAGAAGATTTCAGAAGGAAAGTTTGATGTAGAAGGCAAAGGGCAGCTAGGTAGAGGGAAGGAGAAAATCCGAAACTTTTAATTCGAAACTAACTCGAAGAAAATGATGGAATAAACTACAGCTACAGATAGGACAATTGTGTAAAGTACCTGAAAGCTTATAACTCTTGGATAATTTACAGAATATAGAAGAAACAAGCGAAGAAAGGAAGGTGGTTGGATCCCATTGGTAGCTAATCGAAGGACAAGATAAAAACAAAGATAGGATCAAGATTCAACAAAAGAACATCAGCTTATAGAATAACCCTGCAGTACAAATTCAAGGAGATGACATAACGAAATACATCAATTGATAAACTCAGCCACCGCATATTATCCGGGTTTATCTGCAAGTTTATGACCCAGAGTTATATATCCCGAGGCACCTGAAATAATAGCAAAAGAGGATATCTTTAGATTCAAACAATAACCATAAATGAGCATTTGAAACACAAAGAAAAAGCATGTTGAGAAGTAACAGAAAAGTGAAAATAGGACTGATTTAATCTTTCAGAAAATTAAAAACAGAGGATCAAAAAAGGCAATTGAAAATCTAAAGTCCACCACTTCATGTTTCACTTTTCCCCTCCAAACTCGACTCTTGTAACACAAAACGTTATCCTTTCCGCATCCGCCACAGATCAGAACTCAGAAGGTAAATAAGAGACTCGGTCAAGCATCTAAATCACCATGGAAATGGAAATTTCATGCCTGGCTTAAAAAACCCAGATAATGAGAAAAGAAAACCCGTCACGTTCAACAAGAAAACGGGACTCCAAGAACAATGCACCAAATTCAACAGGTTAACAGAAAATGGTGAAAGCCCTTCAAGAATTAAATGAGGCTGAAGATATTACAATGACTGGAGCACCAAACAGCTGTGAATGAATCTATCGTGCTAATGTCTTCTCTTGGCTATTCCACCCTAAACCTTAGAAAACATTCAACCCAGAAAGCAAAGACGACTCTTTTTTTGCCTGGTATCCAAGAAAATCATGTAACTGAAAACAACCCATCAAAAGCAAGCCATTCATGAAAAAAAAAGCAATGACAGATATAGAGAGAGATAGGAAGAACATTATTGAGAGAGGTGAGAAGGGACTGAGATGAGACGATTTCCGAGAACTTACAGATCGATGGAGGTGGAAGAAAGTTGAAAACTTTGAGAACTTTCTGATGAGCAGTTTATTTGGATACAGAGTTATTCTGATTTCTGACAAATGGGCGGAAGAAAGAGGAGATCAGCAGTAGTTTGCAGAAGCAGATAGCAGTTGAAAGTAGGCACTAGGCACCCCCTCCAGGCTTCCTCTATTATATAATGTTATATTTTCAATGACCATAATGCCCTTCCTTCCCTATTTACACCACCTTTTTCTTTTCTTAACTTTTTTCTAAGTAAAAGTTTATACAGTTCTTCTCTTCTTATTTAATACAAGTACAGGTAATATTAAAATTTTGAGTTTTTCAATTACTAGTAAATATTACGGGAAATTTCGAAAAATCCCCAAATGGGACTCAAATTTTTGTTTGTTTTCCATTTTTTAAATTATTTTTCTTCACTCCCCAGATGAGAATCATAATTTTCATTTATTCTCCATTTTGTACAGTACGTAGTATAAAAACTCAAGAATCACGTACTTAAACAAATACGTATGTGTTGTCCAAAACGAGGAGTAAACGAAAATTATGATTCTCATCTGGGGAGTGAAGAGGAATAATTTTGAAAATGGGGAGCAAACAAAAAAAATTCAACTCATGGGGAGTTTTTTAAAAAAGACTCCATAATATTAAGGGATGATATAGTGAGAGAAAATATAATTAGAGGAATATATGTATAAAGTATTCACGTATGCAAATAGAGATGAAAGCAGGATCCAATGTATATGAGAACGAAAATTAATATATCAAAAGTGAAAGGAGCAAAATTATGAATATTTTATAATACATATATTTAAAAATTAAAAAAATTTAAAATTAGGAAGCAGGGATCAACCACCCGATGCCCTCTTCTCTAGCTCCGTCCCTATATGTAAGAAGTACTTATATATATGATTATTGGTTCGAATTTCTCTGACGACAATCCTCGAATCTATTTTGCAATAGTGCTCTATTGGTAGGTTATATGTAAATTTTAAATTTCAAAAAAACTTACACTTATGGTCCCATAAATTACGAAAGGTCCATAGTATGTCCAAACTTTGGAAATGAGATAGTTACTCTTATTACTTCTAAATTTTCCAGAGATGATAACAAGTAAATCTCACTGAATTCGCTCTTTCAAAATCAATATAATGAATTTGGCATGTAATGATATACGTTTACGGGGAATGATCCATCAATCAATAATAAATGCAATACAATTATCTTATTAATTAAATTTGATTTAATCGGATTTGAATTAAAAATTTTCGATATTTAGATATATTGATAGAGAATCATTTGGCAAGAGTGCTTATACAGTCTTAATGTATGTATGTGCCTCCTCTAAGACAAACTGCTGATTTATTTGAGAACAAATTAATTTATAGCAATTACTGGGGAAAAAAAATTAAAAAAGCATGCCGATCCTAAAGCCAAGTTTAACAAATTAATTATTCAAAAAATATATGTATATTTGTGTGTGTATACTTGACTAACAATATCTCCCAAAACCTAATCCTTGCTATTGTAATTAGTCAGAGATACTGTTTGATTAGTCAAAGAGTTATGCTTCAAATTATTAATCACAAATTAAATAAACCAAATGGGCCATAAATCCACAAATTCATCTCAAATGCTTTCGAATATATCTACTTAGCAAAGTCAATATAAGAATATGAACTTTGTTTTATTTGCCAAATTATTTTTAATTATTGAAGTGATCTGCAATGGAGACAACTGCCTTTTTCTATCTATACTAATATTCAGGAAAAACTCAATTAACTATATTAAAACTAGAGTATTCTTTATGGAGTGCACCGGCTAATTTAGATTTTAGGGTTCAGCCCAATACGTACTTAAATAAAATCCGAGACTAAAATCACCTAAAGTGACCATGTGAGTTCGGTGTGCGCGAACTGGCAAAGCTTCCCGATGAATGAACTTGCATAGTCGTCACGACATAAATTCTATAAGCATTAGGACTCTTCAAAGATAAACTTCTCCTGTAGCAAATTATCTCTTGGGATAAGAATCAATCACATCAAATCCAATAAGAATCAGGTTACACGAGGTTAGAAAAAAAAATTCAAATAACCTAAACTGTTAGTTTATAAATACGACTCTCTTGATTAGTCTCTTTTAAATTTTGAATTATTGCATTAATTTCTCGAGAAAAGAAAAGTTAATCCTTTATTTAATCGAACTCAACAATTTCATTTAGAATATTCATCAATAGGGATAAATACAAAATACTTTAATTATATAATAAATACTAACATTTCATCACCACATATGTCAATGTGGGCATGGCTGTTAAAATGATTATTAATTTGAAAATTTTGACTTTTTTGTGCATCATATTCAAGTAAATTAATCTTTTGTGCTTCACATTGCTCCTAATTAAGAAGTAATATTAATTATTTTTTTGAAACAGAAGTAATATTAATTATTAAAGTTGTAAGAAAGAGAGTATTAGGCATGGTACACATGAAAAGCAGGTCTAACCACCATATATATATTATACGCAATGATAGCACTCTATTGGAGTGTTGACCACCATATATATACATGTTATACGTAATGACGTTGTATTAATTATGTAAAGATTAACCCTAATAACACATATCATAAAGCATGGTAATTCACGTTAAGTACCTACAAAGAATAATTAAGCAATTAGCATGTGACATGTGTAGCATATTAATTAATTCAATTTAATTATAACTATGTCATAAAGCTGCGTAAGCATAATTAGTACAAGAACTGAGATGGGCTTGTATCAAGAACAACTTTCTTGAAGGGTATCACATATAAAGAATAATACTAGTCACTATATATATTAATTATTAATTAATTAATTTCGATTTTGAAGCAACTTCAAATTATCTAGTCATTTACTATTTAACGAGAAAATAACCTGCACCAATTTGGCATCAATAATCACTTGTAACTAACTCATGTGCATAGACCATCCAAGAAGCTATAGCCACTAAAAAAGTACCTTAATTTCTTGCATATATTGAATTGATGTGGGATTGGGGAACAGATAATAAATATTAAGTAACCAATACTGAAAGAAAATTTAGTTTACTCCTCGATTCTAAATTTTTTTATTTTTAGTACTAATTTCCTTTTTTTCAAAGTTTAATTTTTATGTACTTCTTATTTTGTGTAAAAATACTCAATTATCATCCATGGAAAAAAAAAAACACACACACACAAACCATTTTGTTAGCATAATACCTCATATACACAACTTCATATTTTTATTTTGTATGTTTTTTTTTTTTTTTTTAACATACACACACTCAAGTGAGATTCGAATCAGAACAATACCCTTAAGAATGAACTTATTAACCACTTGGACCAACCCCTATTGGCTTTTATTTTGTATGTTAATATTTCAAAATATAATTTTCATACTTCATATGTAAAAATTGATACTTTTTTTTTTTTTTTTCTGTGTAGGTGGATTTGTGAGTAAAAATTAATTATTGATTTATTTTGGAGTATTATTTATAAACTATAAAGTATCTAAATTATAAAATAGAGTATTGGTCGTAAAAGTTAAAGTACTTACTTTTTAAATTAGATTATTATTCATAAAAACTAAAATATCTATGTTCATAATTAGAATATTATTCAGAAATATTAAAATATTCAAATTTAAGATTAGCGTATTATTTGCAAAAGTCAAACTACTCAAATTTAAAATTGAAGTATGAAAAATAATAATAATAATAATTCAAGGTATTGCAGTCAATTTAAGTGTTTGAGGGGTGAATAAAAATTAATATCTAAAAATAAGAAGGTAATACTAAAAATTTTAATATTTGGGGAGTAAACTAAAGTCTTATCTCATGGCTATTATTTAAAATTAGTTGTTCCAAACAAAAATTATGTACAAAATTGAAATAATAAAAGAAATAATTACTGACATTTAATCCAATTACAAAAGCTCCTCACAAAGGTAAGAGATTACAATAGACACCCTGAGCTCGAACAAGGATCACAAAAAACGCCCTAAAAATTATAAATAAAAAAAATAACACCCTGTTTAGAGTATTTTTTGTGATGTTTTCAACTACGAGGTTTTTTCATAATTGGATTATATTTTATTTGGGAATTTCGTAATTATCTCATAATTAAAATTCACAGTGCTTCGGAAAAAATTTTTTTTCTCTTGAGTAAGTTTTTTTATACCGTTTTCACTTAGTTTACATATGTCATTTATGTTTAAGTTTGATTCGAATTGAACTATTTAGATAAAAAAAAATTCTCCCTCAACTAATTATATATGTATTTTTATAGATTCAAACATAAAATTAAGTTAATAAAATGTCGAACTATTTGGATACTAGGTAGTACTCTTGGATGCACATGTTTTGATATTGATTGTTTTTTATGATCAGTATGATTAATAAATTCTTTTTAAATGAATCTAAAAAGAAAAAGAAAAAGCATATTTCAGTTTTTGGCTTAATTTAAGCTGAAAAGTAGTATCTTTCTCTTTAAATTCGTAAAGTCAATAACTGATAAGTTTGAAAGTTTTATTTGGGCCTGTGATGTTATTTGGGCCCGACTTATAACTGGATTAGCAATTGTTTATTTATTAGGGCCTCAGAGTTGGTCCAGAAAACTCCGCTCAATCTGACTTCCTTTCTTTCTGGTTAGGGTCGTTAATGAATCGAATTTGATCCGAATTTTAATATATTTGTGCGATAATTTGATTATAAATATCCTTTATAAGAAATAAATGGATCAAATATAAAATTAAAGAATTTGATCCGTTAAAAATCCAAATTCGATTTTATATGTAATATTTAATTAAATAGATTATTTACTAGTAAAGAATAAGTAAAATGGTTAAAATTAAAATTTTCACATATCTCTCACTTTAAACAAGAATAAAATTTAAATGGTTTCCTCTAAAAAATATATTCTCTCCTTTATTATAAGTTTAGATTAGCCTATTTTGAATAAATATAAATAAAACCATTAAATAATAACTATTATTTAAATATATGTAATTATATTTATTTATTTATATAAAATATATTTTACTATTAATCAGGTTGAATTTTTTTATCGAATTTGATCTAACCGATTATGTTTAAATTGAAAATCAATGAATTCGAATCCCGATCCATTTACTAGATTTTTTTATCAGGCTCAAATTTAAAATCTTCCAATTCGATTCGAATCTGACCCGCCCCACGGGCCGTTATGCATACATTAATTTTTTATTTTTTTTTGATTCAATTATGCATACATTATTGTCACATACAAAAGTATCAGCAGTATGCATGATCTCCCTCTCTGCAAAATTTAAATATATATTTAATCCGTTCATATAAATTCTGATTCTCTTCTTCATTAACATTAATCCTATTAATGTAAACAAATAAAATGAGGAATCATCTTCAATAATGTAATCTATACTATTATATATTTGAAAACCATATTTGACTATTTGATTTTTTGTGCATTTTGATGATGTGGAATTTTGTGGATTTTTTGAGATTTTTAATTAAATAAAAAAATATGATTGGTTGATTTTTATTTTATATATTATTTTATTATGAAAATAAGTAATAATTAAGGAAAATAATTATTTTTGGCAAGTTTGACTGAATATATTTTGTATTTTTTCAGATTTTCAATAAATAGAAAAAATATAATTGGCTTACTTTTATTTTGTATATTATTTTATTAAGAAAATAAACAGTAATTAAGAAAAATAATTATCTTTCATAAAATTCATACTTTTTTTTTTTCTAATGTGTAATTCTTAGAATTTTAAATTATTTTTAATATTTAAAAAGATTATTATTGGTAATTTCGAAACAAATCTTTTTTTATTTGATATAATTTCATTATTAATTCTTTTATGAGATATAAATTAGTTTTTATTTATCCTAATCATCAATTATAAAATAAATTCAAGAGCTTTATTTGAATGTCAATATAATTAATCTCTTAAAAGCGAATTAATTAATTAGTTGCTTAAATTACTCCATCTAATTAATTAATTTTTTTAAATTTAAAATTAATGCTTAATAAATTTATATCTATATCTATATCTATACTACTATATATTTGAAAACGATGTTTGACTTTTTGTTGTGTATTTTGATGATGTGGAATTTTGTGGGTTTTTTGAGATTTTTAATTAAATAGAAAAAAGGCAATTGGTTGATCTTTATTTTGTATATTATTTATTTTAAAACAAATAGTAACTAATGAAAATAACGCGTTTCTTTATATTATTTAAAAACTTTTTCAATCATCTTTCTTTATCTTATTTTTAAAAAAATTCAATCCTCTTATATTTTAATTTTATAACATTAATTATGATTTTTTTTTATTTTTTTATTCATCGTAATTATTTGTAGCAATTTTTCTTCATTAAATTTATATCTAATAGTTTACCTTTATTTTTTAATTTTTAATGTTGGCCCTTTGCGGGAGAACTCTTATTCTTATTCATGCAATAGTGTTATGATTTTTCCCCTTTCATTATTAGTTTCTTAATCTTCTTAATTAACTTTTTTTTTTACATTCTTATTCTATTTTTTATTTTTTTCTTAAAACCCCAAAAGACACTTGAATAATAAGATTTGATTTAGATTTTATTAAATTTTGTGGGAAAGAGACAGTCGAATAATAGCAGAAGATTTGATTTAATTAGATTTAATGAAGATAATTTTATAAAAGTAAAATATAAGTTGATTCGCAATAGATTGAGAATCGTTAATACCATCAAGGTTGGGTAATGGATAATACCATGAATAAATTAAGGAATTGACATTATCTTGAGAAGGACTAATGAGCATTCTTAATTGTATTTTATACCAATCAAGGGTTTAGGAAAGAATATGAAAATGTTCATTCTATTCATACGTTATTATATCACATCAATCATGTCGTTAGACTATAGAGTAGGGAAAAAAAATGATAAAGAAGAAGAAGAAGAAGAAGAAGAAGAAGAAGAAGATAGACTATAGAGTATATTAACTCTTTAATTGAGGAAGTGATCTTATTTAAGTTTTATTAAAAATTATAATTGATTTTTATTATTATTATTACTAAATTATTACCTTTAATGATCAACTATTACAAATTTATAAAATCTATAAAATAAATATTATATTATGTAAAAATCTATAAATTAATTTTTAAATTATCATATTATTCATAATATTTTCATTATTTAGTATATAATGATATTACAAAATTGATATGTATTTTAAGAATGTGATGTGTTTTCGCGGTTCATGTTTTACTTCTTTTACTTCATATGGTTTTTTTATGCAAAATTACATATATGGTTTTAGAATTATCAAATTGATATTCTTCAAATTTTTTATAATTTTGAGTTTTCTTTTATATACAACCAATTTCACTTTAAAGTTATATTCTTAGTTATATTTTATTCATATTATATACTTCATAGGTTCTATATTCATTTTAGATAAATGAAATATTATTATAATATGATACTCATATTATTGTAATTTTAATGTGTGTAATATGTTTTTAGTTATCTTTTCGTGTTTTTTGGTTCACATATATTTTTTAATTAATTTTATCAATAATAATAACTTCACATATTTTTAGTTAGATGTTCTATATATATATAATATAATATAATATAATATAATTATAATATTACTTCTTTATAATTGTAATATTATTTTAATATTTAATAATTTTTAGTTACTTTAGAAAATATATAACTATAAAACTACGTGTATCACATGCATCGCATGTTAGCATATAATTATATACTATAAAAAAAATATAATTATATACATCGCACGGGTTGTGGGGGCATATAATTATATGTCACTAAAAAAAATAATTGATAATAATTTTCAACTATTTTAAATATAATATAATTTTGATAATTCTATATAATATTTTTTATTTGTTTTAAATATAATATAGTTATAATCATTCCGTGCATTGCACGGGTCGTAGGCTAGTTATTATATATTTAATAACGATGTTTGACTTTAATTGTGCAATTTTAACCAAATAGAATTTTCTTCTTTTTTTGATTTTTTTTATTAACAAGAAAATTTCTCATTGGCTACTAAATTAAGTTGAGATTTATTAAACATAATATCAATATAAATTCCTTAATTTGTGTGAATTATTTGTAAAAATTCCTTAATTAGAGATAGAGTTACTTAGGAAATTAAATTTTCCATAAACAAGCTTGACTTTTGAAATTTGAATTCGAATATTCAAGTTTAAAATGGAAGAAATATTATTAATGATTCTAATACCCAAAAAGTTATAAAGTATTCCTAAAATAGTGTGAATCAATAAGGAATTCCAGTACAACTTAAATTAAAATAATTACGATGAAACTAATTATTTGATTTTTTGTTTTTTTTTTGTCAATATTATTAAGTGTTTATTGTCAATATAGTTATTCATATCCAATTTTTTTTTTTTTCATTTTCTTCTCCCTATTTTCTTCTTTGTGTTTTTGTTCTCATTCATGTAAATCGATTTATTTTTGTTCTTTAACTTTTTATCCACATTTTGTCTCTTATTATTGAGCAGATTATTGATCAATTTTCTATTATTTTTTGTCAGATAATGATCGATGAACACCTATATTGATATGACATCAAGCATTGTTGACAGACCGGGCTATTTTCTTGAAGAAAATTGCAGTTCCTTTCATGCAGAAGGTTAGAGATATTTTATATTTGTTTTCTTCATCCATTATTTGCACTATCATTCCAATCAAATTTTTATATAAGTATTCTAATGTTAATAAATATTAATTATTTTGGATGAATTTCTATAAAATATTTTTTGAAATATAAAATATTGAAAATAATGGTGCCTTGGTTTTCGATGAAATATTAATTTTGGTGAAAATACTATAACTTTAAGCATATACCTAGATTTATAGAATTTCTTTGGTATTGTCTCTTCATATATTTTAAATTTTTTTTAAGAAAATTATATATAAAATTGTTGAACTTTTTTTTTAAATAAATTTTTGTTGTTCTTATTCTCTAATATTTGTGTGGTATGAAAGGTACGTATAATTAGTATTTTATTTTATTCATTTTAATTATTTTTTCTTTTGTTTGTAAATTGTTGCACAAACACTTTAATATATTATTAATTGAATTTTGCCATATTTTTATGATTTTTCATCTATTTGTATTTTTTCGTTTTTTGAGTCATTATCTTTATTTAGTTTTAAGTTTTATTCTTTTTTTATGATTTATCTCCAATGTTTTATGTCTCTGTTCTTAATTAATCTCTCTCTCTCTCTCTATATATATATATAATTTTCTTTATTTTAGAAGATGCATTATGTTTTAATTGTCTTTAACTTTGACTTTTTTTAACCTTTATTTCATTATTCTTTATTTTTTATTTTTAAGTTTATTTTCTTTACCTATTATAAAACCTTTAAAGAGTTTATCTCTAGATAGTCTATATTTTTTAGCTTAATTTGTTTGGTTTTGAAAAACTAGAAATACTAAATTTAAAGATAATATTTTTTTTTAGAATATAATCACTAACTTAATCGACACTTTTATAAGATCAATTTAATATTATTAATAATTTTTATAATATTTTCTATTAAAATAATTTAATTTCCTATTATTATAATTGCATATAATCATAGGATACCATTATTAATATGTTCATTTATATAGTTTATTTTTAATTTATATTTGTTTGGCCAGCCAAATGACTTAAAAATGCAAACAATTTATGCACGAGATTGTTTATTTTTTAGAGAATATAAATTTATATTTACTTTACATTTTCAATTAAGTTTTATAGTTAAAAATGCATGATTTTAAAAAATTGAAAATACTAATATTTAAATCTTTAATTCGGTTTTTAGAATATAATCACTACTAATTTAACCGATACTTTTATATGGCTTATTTGATATTCTTAATAATTTCTTTAATATTTGTTTATTAATATAATTCAATTAATTATTTTTTATTTTTTAGTTTTCATATTCATATTTAGTAATATAAGTTATTTCTTGAATTAAATAAAAAGATATACGATATATAGTTTTTGAATGCTATGAATATTTTGAGATAAAAAATAACATAACTAATATATGAAGTATATTATTATATTTTTAATATGTACTAATTATTTTCAATTATACTTTGTGTTTTTCTTTGTTCATATATAATGTTTTATTATTTTTATCAATAACAATAATTTTTAATTGTAATAACTCTACCATAATTGTAATATTATTTCTCAACAAAAATGTAATTTATAATAATTTTAATTATTTTAAATATAATATAATTATAATTATTCCGTGCATCGCACGGGTTGAATCCTAGTAAGTTAATAACTAATAACTGGGGGAGGTATCAGTATCACCCTTTGCGGTGGGGACCACTGTCCCTCCTGATTACAACAAATTAATAAAAGTAAAACTAATTATTTGTAGCCCTTAAAAAAGGCCAAATAATTACAGCATTTAAATATAATTAAACATACATCTCATCTAGAGACATTTAATTTTACCGAATCCCGAAAATGTCCATCTTTTTCATAATAATGATAAATATAAGTGAGTCATCGATAATTAATACATTAATATTAATTAGGGTTATATGTAATTAAAATATATCTAACGCATATAACACATTTTAATTTTTACGTAAATATCTTACTTTTTTTTTCTATACCTTAATTTTTGTTGAGAAAATGGGAGGAATGGGATCAGAATGACACGGGTAGTCCCTGTCCTTAAAGTGTTAATCGCCCCTACTCTCTGAGTTTGCTAAAGGTTGCAGACGATTTACTTTTAGGATGTATGTCAAGCTGAAAATTATGAATTCGGACAATAGCAATTTGCCAGAATTCAGGTGAGTTTTGCTGTGTTTGTTTCAGGTGAGGGAAGGAGCTATTTATAGCTCTCAAGTGTTGGCCAAAAATAAAACTGCAGTAGGAATATTGAATGGATTAATTTCAGGTGTAATGACCTGAAATTCAATCCCAATGAATGCCCACTACTCAGCTGTTACAGATGCCAATGGACTGATTGGATGTATCTGGACATTGGTTCAAAAGTTTGGACTAGGCCGGCTCTGGCTCAAAAAGTAAGGGAAGTGCAAAGTGCGCCATCAAACGCCACATTCGCCCGTGCGCGTGCGCATGCGCGGGCGGTGCGGCCCATTAGTCCTCTCTTGAGTCCCATAATTTAATAACACATACAGCATTAAAATATATAAAGCTGCCTACTTAGTGTTATTTTTCCAATGTGGGACACAAAAACCAATGCACATTTTTCCAAACAACTCTTGATATGCCTTTGCATAATTATTGATTAATTCTCCGACAATTAATCATATATATATTAATTCTCCAACAATTAATTATATATATATGCACAACATATTCAACAATCCCCCACTTGTTTGGAAAACTACTCTTTTGCCAGACAAGTCCCTGAAGATATTGTCAAAGATCACATGCCTAGAGGAAGGTGTGACGAACATTGAACCTTTCCCTTAGTGTAAATAACTCAAAACTGCATCGAAGTTGACGGTGTCCGTAGATTGAACCTCAACTCCTTCGTGATGCAATCGGAGTTATCACACGCGTGTTTTCTTTCTCATACAGCAAGCACTCCACTGCTTTGCGCTTATAAAGCCATACGCCATATCCCATTTCATGAACCTTTAAGAGAGTAAACCACAACTCTCTATAAGAAGCGGCTTCACTTCTTATTCATATAGGCAAAATGTTTCTCGAGCACTAGTTACATTAGTGCAGCATTTTGTTAAGAGCATAGCTCAACCTTGTCACTTTGCAACTCACTGAGCTATCTTTTACTACATATGAGACCACTTTGATAGCTTTAACCAACTCGTGACTTGTTTTTCCCTTTGAACCTATAACCAGGGGTAACCTAGATTATAGGTAGGGTTACCATCACTTATGGTTCGGGTGGTTTAAGTCCCATATCTCTAGTAGTTGTAGCTACTAAGTCTCTCGTCAGAGGCTTAGTAAATGGATCAGCCAAATTCTTATTTGACCTCACATAGACAATTGTTATGATACCATCTTGTATCAATTGTCTCACAAATGCATGTCTAAGACCAATATGTCTAGACTTACCATTATAGGTACCACTATACGCTTTCGTAAGCGTAGCTTCGCTGTCACAATACAACGAAATTGGAGGCATTGGACTCGGCCATTGATCTATGTCTAACAACATATTTCTAACCCAATCAGCCTCTTGTCCAGCTTGTGCCAAAGCTATGAACTCAGATTCCATGGTAGAGTGAGAGATTATTGTCTGTTTCTTGCTTGCCCAAGAAACAGCCCCACCGGTAAGAGTGAAAACCCACCCACTTGTGGATTTATTATCTCCCACACTAGTTATCCAACTCGCGTCTGAGTACCCTTCCAACACACTAGGGAATTTGTTATAGAACAAACTAAAGCTAATAGTTCTCTTAAGGTACCCAAGTACCCTACTAATAGCTTTCCAATGATCAGCATTGGGACTGCTCGTGTATCTGCTAAGTTTTGAAACTGCAAATGAAATATCTGGTCTAGTGCAATGCATTGCGTACATAAGGCTTCCAATGGCACTTGCATACTCAAGCTGTGCAATAGCTCTACCAGTATTTTCTTTAAGTTTCAGTCCATTGTCAAATGGAGTATTCACCTCCTTGATCTCGAGGTGATTAAACTTAGTCAGAACTTTCTCAATATAATGAGATTGGTTTAGTGAAAAACCCCCACTATGTTTTTTAACTTTAATGCCTAAAATGGTATCTACTTCACCTAAGTCTTTCATCTTAAAGACCGAGGATAGATACTTTTTAGTCTCGTTTACTCCAATCATATTCGTTCCGATGATCAACATATCATCGACATATAGACAGACTATCACCATATAGTCAGCCGTACTTTTGGAGTAAATGCACCTGTCAGCACTGTTATACTTGAATCCGAATTTCAAGATAGCAGTGTCAAACTTCTCGTGCCACTGTTTTGGTGCTTGTTTTAGACCATACAGGGATTTGACTAACTTACACACTTTATTTTCTGTTCCCGGTGCTATAAAACCCTCAGGTTGTTCCATATAGATTTCTTCTTTTAAATTTCCATTTAAAAATGTTGTCTTTACGTCCATTTGATGAACAAATAGATCATAAAGAGAGGCTAAAGCAAGAAGAATTCTAATGGACGCAACTCGAGCCACCGGTGCATAAGTGTCAAAGTAGTCAATCCCTTCTACTTGTCTAAATCCTTTGGCGACTAATCTAGCTTTAAAAGCTGAGATAGTGCCATCAGTGTTTCGTTTTCTTCTAAATACCCACTTGCACCCAATGGGTTTAGAACCACGAGGTAAGTCTGCTAATACCCAATTATTATTACCCAAGATCGAATCCATTTCATCGTTTACAGCTTCCTTCCAAAAAGAAGCATCTCGAGAAGCCATAGCTTCTGAAAATGTTTTAGGATCCATCTCAAGTGAAAATACATATGGTATTTCACTTACCATTTTATTATCTTGGTCCCCCTCCACCAAGAATAATAAAGCATCAGAAGAGATAAAGTCTTTATCTAAACTTTTCTCTTTTTTTGGTCTAGTACTCCTTCTAGGCTCAACTTGTTGTTTAGGAACATCGTTTTCCACAACCGGCCTTATAGGACCTCTAGGCTCAATTTGGAGTGGCACAGATTCGTTTCCAACATCTTTTGAAAACGTGTTTTCGAAGAATTCCACGTCCCTGGATTCAGTTATCACGTTAGACTCCAAATCGAGAAGTCTATAGGCCTTGCTATTAAGAGCATATCCAACGAATACACTTTTAATAGCTCTAGCCCCTAACTTAGTCCGTTTAGCATCAGGAACCCGAAAGTAAGCCACACACCACCACACTTTGAAATAACTTATGTTGGGTTTTCTGCCTTTCCATATTTCATAGGGACTAGACTTCACAACAGTACTAGGCATCCTATTTAGAATATGGCACGCAGACAGAAGGGCTTCACCCCACAAGTTGTGAGGTAAATTTTCTTGATTTAACATGTAATTTATCATATCCAGAAAGGTACGATTTTTCCTTTCAGCTACACCGTTCTGCTGGGGTGTATAACCGGCAGTTGTTTGATGTATGATACCACTTTCTTCGCAAAGTGTATCAAAGGCATTCAAACAATATTCCATGCCTCGATCAGAACGTAAAACCTTAATCTTCTTCTCAAGTTGGGTTTCTACTTCTGATTTGTATTTCACGAAAGAACTAAGAGCTTCATCTTTAGTTCTTAACAAATACACATAGCAAAAACGACTAGCATCATCAATAAAAGTAATAAAATACCTTTTACCACCTCTAGTTAAAATTCCATTTAACTCACAAATATCAGTATGAATTAAATCTAATATTTGTGATTCTCTTTTAACACTTGGAAAAGGCTTTCTTACAATTTTTGATTTTGCACATATTTCACACTTATCAAGTTCGTTTTTACCAATATCAATTAATCCTATTGCATGCATATTTTTCAAATTCTTTGCACTAACATGTCCTAATCGACTATGCCATAAAGAAATTGAAGAACTCATATAAGCAGAAGCAGAAATCATATTATTGATAGACATCTTATACATCCCATTACAAGCATAGCCTTTTCCAACAAATTCACCATTTTTCATGATGATGACTTTGCCAGACTCAACAGAAATTTTAAAACCTTTCTTATCTAACAAATCAACAGAAATTAAACTTTTCCTAACATCTGGTACAAACAAGACATTAATCAAAGTTAATTTCTTTCCGGAGGTAAAGTTGAGTTCGACAGATCCTTTGCCTCCAACACTGGCTTTGGAGTTGTTTCCCATCTGAACCTCTTGCCCAACAGTTTCTTCAAAGGTCTTGAAAAGCCTTCGATCGTTGCAAATGTGAACGGTAGCTCCAGAATCTAACCACCAGCCAGAAAGTTCACTTGCCATGTTAATTTCAGAAATCATAGCCACATCGAGGCTAAGATCAGTCACCATGGCAACTAGGTTCTCCTCAACCATATTTGCAACTCCGGATCCACTCCTCCGTTGTGGGCATTCTCTCGCATAATGTCCTGTTTCTCCACAAACATGACACTTGCCTTTTCTTTTGTTAGCAGCATTAGAAGGTTTAGGCTTCTGTATGGTTTTCTTAAATTGTCCAGAATTCTTTTTAACACCAAAATGTTTCTTTTTAGAAGAATTTCCAGATTCAACAAAATTCACACTCGATTGTCCTTGAACCAAATTCTTTCCATCGCGTTTCCGAGCCTCCTCTTCAATACGCAGATGTTTTTGAATTTGTTCTAAGGACAAATCCTCAGATTTATGCATCAAACGCTTTGCATAATCTTTCCAGGCTGGAGGAAGTTTTGCAATGATTGCACCAACCTGGAATGTTTCTGGAAGGACAATTTTAACCATCCTGAGTTTATTAACGATTACCTGGAGCTCATGCACTTGCTCCAGAATCGGTTTGTTGTCAACCATCTTGAAATCCAAATATTTAGAAACTAAATATTTGTTAGTACCTTCTTCCTCAGCCTTGTATTTGTATTCCAAGGCCTCCTAAAGCTCTCTAGGCGACTTCACGTTTGTGTATAGATCATACAGCCTGTCAGAAAGTGTGTTGAGGATGTGACCACGAGCCAACTCTTCGTCTTCAGCCCTTTTCCTCCTTTGCTATTGAAGAGTCTCCACAATCTCTTGGTGGATCTGCATAGCATTCCTGGAAGGACCTGTTGCTGTGTTGGGAGGAGCAGCAACTCCTGTTGTCGGAGGATTGGCAGGAGGAGCACCACCTGCTTCAGTGGTTGGTGGATCCAAATCAACAGGCTGCTGGGGAGCAGGAGGATCTTCTGGAATAGGTGGCAGGCTGGGATCCAGAACATAAGCCAGCTTCAAAACGGTAAGCAGGAACTTCATCTTGTCTTGCCAGCGGCTGAAATTGTTTCCATCGAAGCGATCCAATTTCTGCTAGTTCATGATGCGGAAGGATTCTGATTCCATCTTCACACAATTAACACTTTAAGATTGTTGAGAAAATTGGAGGAATGGGATCAGAATGACACGGGTAGTCCCTGTCCTTAAAGTGTTAATCGCCCCTACTCTCTGAGTTTGCTAAAGGTTGCAGACGATTTACTTTTAGGATGTATGTCAAGCTGGAAATTATGAATTCGGACAATAGCAATTTGCCAGAATTCAGGTGAGTTTTGCTGTGTTTGTTTCAGGTGAGGGAAGGAGCTATTTATAGCTCTCAAGCGTTGGCCAAAAATAAAACTGCAGTAGGAATATTGAATGGATTAATTTCAGGTGTAATGACCTGAAATTCAATCCCAATGAATGCCCACTACTCAGCTATTACAGATGCCAACGGACTGATTGGATGTATCTGGACATTGGTTCAAAAGTCTAAACTTTTGGACTGGACTAGGCCGGCTCTGGCTCAAAAAGTAAGGCTCTGGGCTCGGAGGCGAGGCTCCAAGCTCCTAGCGACGATGCGCCATCAAACGCCACATTCGCCCATGCCCGAGCCCGTGCGCGTGCGCGTGCGGTGCGGTGCACCGCACCGCGAGTGAGCCCATTAGTCCTCTCTTGGGTCCCATAATTTAATAACACATACAGCATTATAATATATAAAGCTGTCTACTTAGTGTTATTTTTCCAATGTGGGACACAAAAACCAATGCATATTTTTCCAAACAACTCTTGATATGCCTTTGCATAATTATTGATTAATTCTCTGACAATTAATCATATATATATTAATTCTCCAACAATTAATTATATATATATGCACAACATATTCAACAATTTTTATAGGTCGAGTCAGGTAGAACTATTTTAATATAATTTATAGTAATTATATTATCAAGAATTTGATATCAAAATTTTTAATTAAATTGATATCGTATGGAAATATTAAATTATATGATTCGATTTATAGGAAACTTCTTACTTATTGATTCTTTACTTAATTTGTAGTATCCATCGCAATCAGCAGGAAATATCACGTCCAATAACTTTTGGCATGCATGAGTTGTCAATATTAATTGGTACCGTTTGAAACATATGCACGTGTCGAGAACGTATTTGTATTAATTCTTAACTTTGTCCCATTAATTAATGTTTGCTTTTTTAGATATGATGATTGGTTCCAATGTGATGGTATGGGCCTTTACAGTTTTTTTTTTTTTTTTTAATAATTCATTTTTAAGAGTGGAAGCCAATCCGATCATTTTTATAAAACTATTCCTATTAATGATAAATGTATTTTTAGAGTCTTAAACTTGAAATTTTTGATTAAATTAATATAATACTAAATTGTTAAGTTACACTACTCGATAATAGACTGTTGTAGATTTTGTGAATTCAATAATTAGTTAGTTTATATTCATTTGTTTATAATTTATTTCATATATGACGTTAATTTAATTTGCATATTTACATCTTCGTTAGACTAGTAACGTGAAATTAAGTTAATTTTATTGAACACTAGGTCTAAAGAAAATTATATATGTTTGTTAAAAAATGAACCTTAATTTTCTTTTAATTCTTATGTAATTTTTTAAATCATAATTGTCCCAAACTTTTAGCCAAAATCACGTTATTTTACAATTTTATAGATTGATTTGGGTGTGAGTGACCAAGACTTCTAATTACATAATTGGTACACTTTTGGGTCCTTGCACACCCGTGACAAAATTATTGCAATCCCTATAGTTTAATAATAATAATAAAAAAAAATGAATGTGAAAGAACAATACGATGGGGACCAAAATTTGGCTAATTATGCACCAGCAACATTTATTCACCAATAAAGTTGCCTAGCATGTAGCGAAAAAATGAGTATATATTCAATTATTTAGGAAAAGGGACGAAATTGGCACACTAAAACAACCCCACAATAGCATTAAATGATATAATTCAATAATTTGATGTTGTATTAGTTTAACCTAAAATTACCTGTTTGAATCGATCGAAATTTTATGCTTAAGTGGTCATAGCTATAGGGATATGCACTGATATGGATATGCAAATATTATTAGTAGATAGAATTTAACATTTAAATAATTACGGATATAAAAATACAATCACAATGTGAATACATGAAAATTGATTCTTTTTTAAGATTTTACCATTTAACAGGTATCCGATGGATATCTAATACAATATATCACCATAACTCATAAGGTAGTATTCTTAAATATGTGTATATGTTGTGGATGCTTATACCATCCAAAAGTAGGACCATTGAATTATTAGATAAAATTAAAAAGTTGGACCTCACATCTATGTCAAGTGGACCATGACACAAAACATTGAGCATTTAGTATCATTTTAGGTCCAATTATTTCATTCACATTAAAAGAAAAAAACTCCAAATATTTGCAATGTTTTAGAAATATATTTGTGGTCCAGAGTATAGGAAGAAAGAAATTTGTAATTTAAAAAATTCCGAACAGCAAGATTATCATTTATAATACATGCACTCGGTTCAAATATAATGATAATGATACACATCTTTCAGACACACCAATACATTACAATTCAAACATCTCAATTCAATCTTCAAACCAGAATTACCCACCAAATAACACCTAAATATTCCAACATAGGGCATAAACACTTGAAAATAGAAAACCTAAGTACTAAACTCATCTCTTTGCTTACCAACTATGATGTATGGATACATACATGACACCACAAACAGGACACAAAACGAATATAACGATATGAGTTTTTTTAAAAATTTTTTACATGAAAAGTATTAGACAGGGTATCCGATATGAGTATCAAACGCAATCCAATTCAATAATATATATATTTTTTAAAATGTTTGTATATATATATATATTTTTGAGAAAAAGTGTGTGTATATTAGAGCTCACCAAACAAACAATTAGTTAAAAATTAAAACAGTGCACTTCCCTCCTTAATTGTAGGAATTGCAGAAACGACCTTCACCATTAAACAAACAAAACCTAAGACTGTGACTTTTGACTTCCCTTTGGTCCCCACGCGCAACAATTAACCATACATATATACGTATACATAACGTGTATATATAATGACCCCCCTTTACAATTCTACCCGATAATAAAAATCAAATCTTTACACTTTTCTTCTCTCTTCTCCGTCTGCTTCCCCACATCTTCCCTGTCATTCTTCTCTCTCTCGCTCTGAATCTCTCTCTCTCTCCGATTGATGGTGGGTGATTGATTTCAAGCGATCATGTAAAACAGAACAGAGAGAAGAAGAAACCCTTTGAATTGGGGAGAGAAAAAGAGAGAGAGAGAGGGAGAAGAATTTTACAGAACAATCATGGAAATAGCTAGGATTAGGGAATTGTTACTCCTCTGGTCTAGAATCCGAATCAGCCGTGTTGCTCTCGTGGGTGGAAACCACACCGCCTCCAGATTTTGCACTCGCTAGATTCACCCTCCTACGCCGCGCTAGTTTCTCTTTCTCTCTATCTTTTCTAGGATAGATTTTGGCAGACATTTTGCCTCCCTTTTCAATTAGAGATTTCTGTGATTAACAGCCATTTCGAATTGTTCTTCTACCTGCATTGGCTATGAAAGAGATGAATACATCGGCCCGTGGGTACCGGGCCATGAATGATGCGGATGACATGAATGGGGTTGGAATCGGGTTGAATTCCAATACCCTTTTGATTATCAAACTCCCAGATTGGAGGACTCTGCGTGTTATATCGAGATCCCTGTTCTTGGCGATGCTTCTTCTCGCATTGCCTTCAATTGGCTCTATAATGAGGACATCTTCTAATTGGCCTCTGTACGACCCTGATTCCAATTTGGGCTTCAATGATGGGTTCAAGATCCTACCTTTTCTCCTTCGGGATTTGTTGGACGAAGGCCTCATCAAGAAAGGCCACAAGGGTTTCGTCCTCGGCGCCGGCATGCATGGGGTTGACGGAGATTTTGAGTTCCTGAGAGATGCCGGCGTTGATCTGGTTGCCGGAGCCGATCTGCGGCAGAAGATGGTGAATGACCAGCAGGTGTTTGATTTTATGTTCGCTCCAAGTTTTCACGGGATCCACCTGGTTGATGGAGTTCTCAAAGACAACGGCCTCATAATCTCACCACTGCGCGTTGATCTCTCGGATGAGCTGAAAGTGCTGAGAAATTTCAAGATTGTTTATCTCAGAAGATTCGAGAACACCATGATTGCATTGAGGAAATCTGAAGCGCCAGTGGTGAATGCAGCCGCAAAGCGAGTACTATGCGGTGCCAGCCCTGAGGAGAAGAAGAAAGCTGCACTAAAGGAATTGGAGGATGTGTTCCTCGAGCCCCCAAGGCGAACCACATTGGCCAAAACATCAAGTTTCACATCAAGAAAGATCAAGTTCCTCCCGGACTTGTTAGAAGATTCATTGGATGAGTATTCGAGGCGGATATTCATCTCAGATGACTCGGGTGCTCTGGATTGGTTTTACAAGAACTATCCAATGAGGGATCAACAGTTTGAAGTTTACAGCATGGACGTCGCGGATGAGGATCATCAGGAAAATGGGGTTTCACGATGGATAATGGAGAGCGTTAGGCGCGAGGATTATGTGGTGATGAAGGCGGAGGCACAAGTGGTGGAGGAAATGCTGCGGGACAAGACTCTGTGCCTCGTGGATGAATTGTTCTTGGAGTGCAGAAATCAATGGCAGGACGGGGAAGAACAAAGTGGGAGCAAAAGGGCTTACTGGGAATGCTTGGCACTTTATGGTAAAGTGAAGGATGAAGGAATTGCAGTACACCAATGGTGGTATTGATTGTCATGAGATCGAGTACTACTACAAATTATCTGCGTGTCATGTAATTGTTTCCTCGTGATGTTCACATTTGTTATTGTTTCTATTGGTAATTTTAGGCCTGCAATATGAATAAGCTGTGGTTTTTTTATCTTTTTTTTTTTCCCTTCATTTTCTTGTTAACTCGATCCTCTGCAAATGTAATATCTCAAGAGTGATCAGGATTTATTTGTTTGGCGTTTGGTGTGTTAAGTTCTTTTGAAAGTTCAAATATGTTCTATCTTCAATATTATCAAATAAAAGTACTTCGAATGAAGCTTCTTGGCACTGTACCAAACCACTTTAAATAATTCATTTTGATAGAAAAAGGAATAACTAATACGTGTAAAGAAACAAATCGGAAACATGGAAAACGTCAAAACTCTTTGGCCATGTAACCCTGTCCCATCTTGTCGGAAGGACCAAACCAAAGATATTTCTATTACACCAAAACATTAATAACAATCTCGAAATTTGTCACTTGTCTCGAGCACTGAAGTTGGCTTGTAAATTAATATGATGAAAACATATCACTAGAAGAAGTTTATTGCACTCTTAACCTTTCACAAAACGTTTTGAGTTTTATTAAGACAAGACAAGAAACTCCTGATTAACCAATGATTGAGCATTATAGCCACAACGGGTAGCTAACAACCGTAGAGCGTTCACATGGACGGAACATGTATAACTCATTTAGAAAATTAAATAACATGTTGTACACGAAGAATGAATTTTTCGAGCTTGCTATGCACAAATTTACTGTACAATTTTATGACCTGTAACTAAGCTAGACAACATGTGACATACCTACGCTGAAGCTGGGGATCGACAACAGTCACCAATATACAACCACTTTTATGTATGCTACAAAAACTGGCATGCTTCTCATCGCAAATTTGGCACGTTACAAGTAAATAGGCAGTAACTCGTGACCCAATTGCGAAAACAGAAGCTACCAACTAATTTGGGGGGGGGCAAGGGGAAAAGTGAAAAAAGAAATTTATGGTGCCTATGTATCTATTTTTATTCAATACCGGCTTCAGCTTCTACCAATTCAGTATCATACTGATCCAATAAATAGTCACAGAGCTCTAAAAGTTGATCAGCAAGAGGAGGAATACCTGGGTTTCGCCCGTCATTGTATTTATGGGCATTGAAAACAATCTGAAACACATCATGTCTAAAATCATCACGGCTCTTGTACTCCATTCTTCTGACTTTATCCCTGATTGTAGACAAATCCATAGGATGACTAATAATGTCGTGATAGTCGGGAGCTTCCTTTTTGGTCACTGGCTTCAGAAATAGATATGACACTTCTTTCCTTCCCCTCAGAGTCTCCACAACGTTTTCCAAGATGTTTGACAAACCAACCTGCCCGTGAAATCATGTTTCACATAAGTTTGTATCCACCAGCAACAACTATTTCAAGGAATTGTGAAATTAAATCGCGTAACAATATGCACTCTGCCTTTACAGTAAAAAAAAGTACAGCAACATGTGTCTGACAAATGACTCAAATCCACATAATGTTCCCGAAGGACATGAGAAAATTGAGCCCAATTTTACATCTGAGCTTAAAATATAGCAAAGGTTGAGCCAAGTCCATCATTAGTTAAACATAATGGATGCACATTATTCTAAGTTTCAACAATATTTAAGTCCTCTGTCCAACATTTTACTTCCTAAAAATGCGTGGAACGAGATTCAGGCTGTAGGGAGAATTTGAATAAAAACAATAATATTAGGAGGGAACTCAAGTAGTTGTCTAGTTATGTAAACAAACCGTTGAAAGAATAAAAAACAACTCACCTCTCCGCCTCGTCGCCGCTTTGAAGCCTGGGCATAGTCAGGAGCAGGCTTTACATACTCGACTTCTGTCCGTCTCCGCACCATTCTCTCTCTATCTGCTATCCTTCTGTCATTTCTTCTAGAAGGAAGATCATCTATGTAATCATCTTTTATTTCAGGCTTTCTCTTCTTTTTCTTCTTCGCCTTTGCCCTCTGACGCTCTTCATCTTCTTCTTCCCTTTCTCGCCGAATGTCTTCTTCATATCTTCGCAGGTCATACGTCGGCTGCTCCTCAGTCATCCTCATTTTTTCTGCCCTCCTGTTTCGCTCTTGTTGTCTTTCAACATTTCTCCTTTTCTCTTCCATCCACCATAGGTTACCCTCTGGATGTCTCATTCTTGGTGACTCCTGAAATAAGGATTTGCTTTCATGCTCCCGATGCTTATCCAAACTTGATAACTCAATTATTTTCTTCGTTTTCCTGTACCCATGGCCAAAACTTCCATCTTGGCTATTCTCGTCCAAATTAATGAACTCTTTTGGTTGTTTGATTATAATTTTCTTGCGAGGCTGCTCTCTCTCAGCCTCCACTGGTGGCTTTATTACAATGGATGGTTTAGGAGTTTCTACCAGCATATCATCGGGTTTCATTTTGTTTGAAAAAATAATTTTATTGACTTTAACAGAAGACTTGTTTCCTGTTTCAGCATCTGATAGAGCCGGTCGGTCAGAGCTTTGTGATGTTGTGGGCGTGTGTTTTTCTGGAATCTTGTCAGAAGCACTACACTTGACCTTCAGAACTTTTGCCTTTGAAGTATGTTTATCCTCTTCTGGTGCCTCGGACGCACCACTTTTTGCCCCATTTTTCGGAATGAGCTTCTTTGTAAGAGGTCTCAGCTGACTCTGTTCAGGTTGATCTATGAAACTAGGCCTGCTTGATAACTTCTCCGGATCTGTGCTTTCTGCTCGTGTTTCAGGATCTTCCCCGTACTTGGGGCAGTTTTTGTTGGTTCTCATATGACCAAGCTGTGGTAGTTCAGAGATTAGATTAAGGTTCAGCATATACAGAAAGGATACTGATTCTTCAATTGATAAGTACCTGACCACAAGCTCCACAAACGAAACTCTCTCTTGCTGATTTCTTTTCCTTGATAACCTAAAAATATAGAACACAAATTTCAAATTTGGATTTCTCAATCCCATGATACTAGAAATACTACTACATGCCTATATGCTTATGTGCGTGTGTGTTTTCTAATTTCAAGAAGTCCAACTAAAATTATTGGACAAATTGTGTGCATTACAAGTTAAATCAGCAGGCAACAGGTATGCATCCACAAAGGATATCCTGACTCACATTACTAGAGTATACAATAAGCCTAACACACAGCATGCCATCACAATTTGAAAGCCAAACTTACATTAATCCCATCAGCCAATATTTTGACTTTTTTGTTTAGTAACCCCATTTGTTCAATTTCATTCTTCTTTTTGGTTTTAGGTTTTCCCAGTAGATGATTCTTGGCAGAAAAGCTATCTCCCTGCACCAAAAAAATAAATAAAATTGTGATCCTCAATTTCAGAAATTTGACAGTTAATATTACAATTGAATAGAATTTTGTCTGGCATCAGTAATGGACCTCTTTTTGATCTTTTGTGATTTTCTCGGTCAATAGAAAGAATCCTTCATGTTGCATGGTTCTTTTAGAAATTGCGTTGTTTTTGTTAATTCCATCAGCACTTTCAGGACCAAACTTTGACTTGAAGGCCAGCCCAATTTGCTCTACTGCTGCTTTTGCCTTCTTCTTCTTTTTTCGATCAGCTTCATCGTCTAAGGAACAGTCCTTATAGTCAGATTGTGATAGGGGATCGCACAAAAGGAATATGCAAAAAGTAAAGGACTTTAAAATTATCAGCCAAAAATCCTATGGAGTAGAAAAGAATAATCGATAGCAATACTTTTCACGTAAAAGAGAACACAAGATTTGGTACTTGACATGCTAGGAGTTCACTCATTCTCATTCTTTTATCTAAGCAGTCCAGCTTCTATCAACAATAACAGCTTCAAAGGACCAATATCCCTTTAAATTTACAAAATACTACCAGAAGTCCGTCTGACAACTATTCAGAATACTAATTTTCTATAGACTCTGAATTGAGTTTTTTCCAGACCAGTAAAGCATTTCACTCCTGTTTTGGCTCTAGCACAACATGTGAAGCCACCTTCTACATAGTACCAGAAAATAAATGTAAGTTCTACACCCGCACCCCCCTCAGAGGACAACACGAGTATCCTAAGAGGGAATGAGTAGCATTTTGACCCAAATTGACTAGCAGAGAATGCCAGAATCTTACTAATTCTCTTTGTTAGTAAAGTTAGTAAAGATAATCAAGAATGTCTATAAATCTGAGTATGTAATCAATGCAATGCATCTATGCATTTAGCTCACTAGAAGTGGCAAGTTTGTCCCTGCACAGTCTCCAAGTAGGCAATATACTGAAACATTGGCATTCAATGGTGCAAAGAAACATTTGAGCATATATAAACAGTACACTAAAAGGAAAGAGCCAGCAGTCACCATATGTGAACGTTTCAGTGTGGGAAAAATGCACAAAGTTATAACTCCATAAACAACAGAAATATGAACAAAATTTTTACCATCCATGAGCATCTTGCATAATTCAGCTGCCTCTGCTGCCTCATCTTCAATTTCTTCTTCTGCCTGAGTTTGAAACGGGCGCCTTCTCATTTTCAGCCCCCTAACACCATCAATGCTGTCGTGCTTAGAATCATTATCATCCTCTTCGCCCTCTTCACCTTCTTCTGCATCCAGAAGATTTTCCAAATCTCCAGCAAATGAATCCAAGTCACTGTTGGCCTCGGATTCACTCTCATTTTCTTCCCCATCACCGGCACAGAGACTTTGAAATTGTCTTTCCCATATCTCCTGACATTTTTCTCTAGTCTGCTGCTGCAGCTGTAAGAAGGACATTCGTTGGCCACGAGCAAACTTGCTGACAGTTGTTGGATCAACCTTGACACCTGATGCTGCTTGCTCACTTGAGAGCTTGCGTATCAAAGCAATTCGGTGCCATCGAGTTTGCTTTGCAATCTGCTCCTCTGGAACATTAAATTTAAGGAGGAGCTGCATATGATCACATCGAAAGCATTATATAATAAGATCCCAGCATAAACATAGTCATCTCAGAAATTACAAAAGATACGCATTGGTGCATCCCTTACTATCTACCAAAGATGCAAATTGGGAAAAGGTAACCTGAAAATTATTTCAAGAGTGCCAAAGTTTCAGTGATGTATTCATAAGAGCATCACTTCAAAACAAGCACTTATGAAATATCAATAAGATAAAAGATTGTCTTAATCCATCAGTGCCAGACCCTAACCTTGAAATACTAACAGAATCTCAAGTTCTCCAAATCACTACGCATTTGACACGGTAGATTATTGCAAAGGGAAATTTGGATGAACAATGAAAAACCATTCTATCCAATAAAAGAAACAAATCTCTTCTCAGAGGATAGTTTCAACAATATCAATTTGCAATTGCAAACCCAGATACAGTTTCTGATTAAAAATGGCATTTATCTCTTTGCAGGTAATCACACTGTTACACACTTAAAATATTTTATCTAAACACAATCAAATATTGAATACCATATTTCACTCCCACTACCTTGACCAACTAAAGCAGGCATGATCTAATGTTTTTGACATGATGCAAGAAAGTTGGGGAAAAAAAAAAAAAGGAAAAACATGCAACAAGGGATAGCACAACCAACAAGGAAAGAGGGGTTGATAGCACAAAAAAGATACAATTCAGTCTCACTAGAAATTAACCTCGCTAACAAAAATCTTTTAGTATTAAATCAACACACCTCTCTCGCAGCTTCCATGCTCAATCTGCGCAAGTCAGCATCAGTTCCTGTCACAGTCGATCCTTTACCAACAATAGTTTTCTTTTTCACCACTGAATTTGAGATTGGAGCCTTAGGAGTCGCGCGGACATAACTGAACCCTAGTCCCCTTCCTGAAGGATCACCAACACCAGTAATTTCCAGGCGCTCAATATTCTCTCTATCCTGAATATATTGAAGAATAAAACAGATTCATCATCCGCTATATGATTTTAAAAGGATTTAAACCAGCATGTAAAAACGGAATGCAGTGTAAATCAATAACGTGAACAGTACACTTCAACATGTGGATAGTATAATTATTTCTTGAATAGGAACATCCAAGAGTGTTCATAGTAGCATCAACTTACAGCAGAATCTATATGATGTAAAAGACCATCACTAAACCATTTTAAAATAGCATGTTTTATTGGTTCTTTTTCTCTTTTAGCAGAAAGTAAAATCAGTAAAGGAAGAATAGTTTTCCACAAAACTCCTATATATGGTGTATTAATAGATACTGAGATCAGAGTCAACCCCGTAAGCATTACAATTTGAAATGATTAGTTCATTCGTCCAAATCAAATCCTGGAAAAATGACAATTAACCAAAGAGTAATACACATTTTCATTGGTTCTCCAGACTGGATTATGTAAGGATCAGCTAGATTATTATTTCAAGATAAGGGTACGGGACTCTGCTGCACACACACACAGAAATCTACAGCAAATGGTCCATACAGAGTATGAGTTAAACAATATAATAGTTAACACACATGTGAAATCAATCGGACCAAATAGAAAATATTAATAAATCTGATTTCTTTACCCCCCCCCCCCCCCAAAGGAACAAAAAAACCGAAGTATGTCGGAACACAATTGAAATGTACATGGATAGATGATTTTGGCAACTTGTACCACAGCTCAGGTTTCTTCCCAATACCGTAGAAACTTACAGAGGAGCAAAAGAATGCCGTACAAATACTTTAGGTTCATTTAAGGGCATTTTTAGTGTCAGATCATACTTTTGACCACATTGAGAAAATGAACATTAACTTAGGACTTCGCTGACCTCTTATTATCCAAAACACTTAATGTCATGTAGTACTCATTGCAATAAATTGTTAGTTGAAAAGATAAAAAGAGAACATGCATATTGATGTACTAGCAAAGTCCCATATGTCAGACTCATACGTGTTACATTATACAGCAGTAATAATCATCTTATAGAACACCAAAAGATGCTGACCTCACACAAGTAACCAGAATTGAGGTTGAATAAAAGTATGAACTAGAAAGGAACTATGAAGAGAATACATAATAAGAAAATTCAAGAATTTAAGAAAAGCACACCGGGGAAAAAAAAAAAAAAAAAAAGGAGAGTTTATGCATCAAATTTTTTTTTTTTTTGAAGAATCACCAATTGCTCTATTCAACACTGCTTCTTAAGGTATGCACTCTGATCAGTCCCAGGAACAAATTCAAAAAAGCATATGTAAAAGAATACACACCGACATACATGGATGAACCCAAAATGTTGTGCAAGGGTTCTGGGAAGGCAAAAACTCAGGATAGCACAAGTTAAAACAAGGAAGATGCTTGCCTGGTTTGTGCAGGAAACGAAATTACTACTCAAGTTCCATGGTGTTATCTGCAGCTCCCTCTCAATATGTGATGCAGCCGCTAAAGCAATTGCTTCATCTGGTAGCTGATTCATTGCAGATGAAAGCCCTGTGGGATGAGTCAGCCTTGTAATTCCCAATCTTTTTAGCCTGTATTGGCCGGCTTGCATGCTCTCATAGGCACATACCTGAGGCAGAAATGGAATATGTAAGAAAAGAATGTACAATCCTTGATAAAAATGTTAGGGATGTTGTTTCAGGGATTCAATGTAAAGGAGAATTATTGCAACTCGTGCACTTGATATGCTCATGAATTGCTTAAAAGGATGGAGTTTATGAACTTCAGTTTTCTCTTTCCAAACCCAGGACTTACATATGGAACAGGGAGGGGCCTTAATTTAGGGTAGTTCTGATAAATTTTTTATATACATTTTTAAGTGAAAAACGTTCGACATTAGAAAGTTTTTCAGTCTAGAATAGCCTTTACTTGTTTACTCAGTTCATATAAAATTAGCAAACAGACACACTGAACCGAAAAATAAGGTTTTACGACCACTGATTCCCTTTTCTTAGTCATGGGAATCCAAGAAACCATAAACCATGTATATTTGATCTGATCATATAATAAATGCCAGAAATGGCAAAACATTTTCAACTGATATGTTTAATTTAATTGGACTCGTAACAGGCGTTGCCAAACAGAGTATAACATAATCCACAATATAGGGCCACCGAGATACATAATTGGTTTCATAGAGAATCATCTTGTCACAAAATGCTGACTTCTGTTGGTTGGTACCTTAACCCAAATACAGAGGCCCAAGATTCATAGTCGTGCCGACATAATATCATCAAATAGTGGAACTGATAAATTTTAACAAAGTGCTATGACTCTCAAAATCTGGCAGCTCCTGATCATCCAAAATTTTTACACAGAATCTCTTCCTACAGCACCTAACCTATTACCTCAAACTGTGGTAAAAGAGAAGTTGTGTAAATACTCACATTTTCAGGTGTCACCATCCTTCTTAGCTCTTCCTCTGATGGAATGCGAAAATTGCGCTTCATAACCCATAGAAAGTGTCCATTTGGTCCTCTCTAATAGTACATGGAAGAAACATTGTTTCAACGAACATGGAATAAAATATATAAAATATAGATGTCAACAGAAAAAGTACTGCATCTTCCAAGTTTTATATACCTTTTCACGCCAACTCATTCTTTTCTCTCTGTCTCTTTAATTTTAAGGGGGGTTCATAATTTTTTGTGAATTTTATTATTTGAGCATTACTGATTGCCACCACCACCCTCCTCAACGAAGATTGGAGGGCTGCGGGGAGGAGAGGACTAATGGGAGGAAGAAATACCTGTAAATCAGCACAATTTTTTAGCCTCTTCCGAAGAAATACTTCAGACAAGCTAGGAAACTGTGAGAAGAGCTCGTCTGCCCGTATAGAAGGACGCAATCCACGTTTCTCAGAAGCACGAAACTCTCGATACATGTATACCAATAGCCTGTTCATGATATAGAACTGGACACCTTTGGATCCAGGAGACATTACCTCTATGTGAGGCTCCTATACATGGCAACAATTGAGAAATTAGGAAACAGATACGATGGAACTTCCAGAAAACCAAAACAAATCAGCATAAAAAATCCGCTAAAAGATGTTTTCGGTCCCAATGTCGAGGAAAATGCTCAATTTTTTTATTTTTTATTTTAAAGAAAAAGAAAAACACAGTGTAACAGCATTGAAATTCTTCCTAGCAGCATACTTCAGACATATTCATGTCATCCACAACCATACCGGAAAGATAATTGAACATTTGTAATATCTAAGTTCTAACAACAAATGAGAACAATTACGCACAAACTTTATACCCATCACGCATGGTACACGGTCACACGTTCTACATAATCCATAACACTGAAAACTCAAAAAGCTGAGCAGAAAATCCATATGCCAGTTACTCTATATTGTGAATATCACACAAATGCCCAAAAAGATGAAAGACCTCCCCTTGAAAAGGCCAATCATACGGTCATCTTCACAAATCTCAACATCTAAAGTTTAGAAGATCTTCCTATAATATACCTAGACAGAAAAACCTAGAATCAATTCTTGTCCCACCTATTAAATAAAATGTATGCGTTTGGCCTTAAAACAATATGATACATTAATCGACATAACTTTAGTCTATTACCTGACCCATTCAGAAATAAACAGAAAAGTAACAAAAACACATAAATTTGCATAGCCTAAGATCCATGGGCAAGCAACCCACAAGTTAGAACCAATTTTCCTTCTCCTTCCTCCGGTCTAATTTCTAAAACAACCCTGACTGCAGTTTTATACACTGACATAACTTTAGTCTCTTAGCTGAACCGTTCAGAAATAAACAGAAAAGTAACAAAAACACATAAATTTGCATACCCTAAGATCCATGGGCAAGGATCATAATGCATTTCTACAACCCACTAATTAGAACCAATTTTCCTTTTCCTTCCTCCGGTTTAAATTCTAAAACAACCCTGACTGCAGTATTATACATTGATACCAAAGCCAGTTGTACATAATAAAGGGTGGACAGACTTCTTTTTCCATCAAAACTGGTCCAAATATATAAATGGCTGGCTCATGACTCAGTCTAACATAGACAGTATATGTCTCACCATACCATCTAAATATGTTCTTATCTTACTGCATAGTAATTTAACCCCAGATTAAACGCTACATGCAATTATGGAGCAATCCAGGTATAGAACACTTGGTAAGCTTTTTCCAGTAATAGTACTAGTTACAAGCCTAATGCCAGCCAGTGAGCACAGAATGCATGTGGACATGGATGGCATCACATTGCCAACCACAAATTGATTTCCCCTTTACTCCATCTTTTCAAGAATGAGATAAGGTTTTCTCATGACTTGTTAGAATATAGAGCAGTTCTTTCAACGGTGTCTGATGAAGCAATTCCTTTAGAAAAAAAAACAAAACAAGAATGAAAGGGCTCACATATCAGACAGACAACACAAGTTGTTGAGATATTAAAAAGAAATGATTACATAACAAGAACATCATCATAACCTGTTGTCCCACAACATCAATCCTGTCAATGCGTCTGATGGACAGCTTACCCTTTGAAGACCTCACCAATAAATAATCAGTCGACGACACTTTATGTTGAAATATAGGTGCTCTATACATATTAGTTTCAATGCATGGTTGATTGGAACCGGGTTTTATATCTCCAAGAAAAGGGGATTTATCGGCGGGATCAAGAATGACAACACTCCCCAAACCATTATTTCCACTCCGGAGTAAATTTCCTGTTTGATCACCTGGTGCAGATTTCTGATAATATGTACAGAGTCTTGCACCCATTCCAGGATTACCTAGGAGCAAAGGTCTTTCCTCACAGTACCTGAATTGCATAATTTGTAAAAAGAAATGCATAAGTGGCAACTCTACTTGATATATCGTTGTAGAAAGATGAAATGCTTGAGGAAAAAATAAGTCGCAAAATCTGACAGAAATATAGGTGTAATTTAAAATTGTCTTCAGCTTATGGCACTGTAAATTATATAATTAAGCTGTTGAGCTACAAAATACTAGCAATGTTCATAACCAACCAAAACTATAAATAATATAAAGCAAAGATTGGCAAACATTGTAGTACACACTACACAGTGTATTTTAATCTGCATTTCCCTTCAACCAACAAAGCACAAAACTTTATTCATCTGTAAGCTTGAACCTGTCAATATTTCTGAGTGAAAACAATATCCTCAATCTCTAACAAATATGCCACATAATTCCTATCCTTTGTTAATAAACCCTTACGGTTGTACACTAGTAAGACTCACTTTGTTAGACCAAATATCATTAATTTAAGTAGTTCTTCAGGGCAAAACCCTTTTATTGTGCTCCCTAGTATTGCTAGCCATATTATTAGTGTGTTGGGTGAACAGCACTTGATCTAAATTAAAGAAGAACCATAATACATATAGTTTTAAGAAATATAAGAATTTATCATGTACTACTGGTGCGGCTCTTAATGCATCAATTTCTTGGGAGATTCCATGACCACTGCAACATTGACATGGTATAGGGTAATTTCCACAGCATGCTAATGCTCTCATAATTATAATTAAGAAAGAAATGTGTACGACTTCATTAGATGATTGGAAGTTGGATTTTGACTGCAAACGAGTAGATGGGTAAGTAAAACAAGGTTCACAAGTTTAAATAAAAATAGTTTAAGGATTGCTCATCAGAAAATGATGCAAATACACTGAAGATTAGGGCAAACATTACAAGTATTCAGAAAACATGATAGCTAAGCTACGTCTACAGCAGATGACATTGGAGTGGACAAGATGCCCCTTGCCAGAAATGAGTCCAACGGTTTCTTTGCCAGAATAAACAGTTATTGATATATCAAATCAACAATGGCATAAATAAGATATTGACAGGGTTGTCAAAGACTGGAGCACATTTCATGATTAGCCTTGGATGGCAATTTTAAAACTCTGCATTTTATGGACGCCTTAGACCGCACAAATAACTTCATGATTGCAAAGTCATTAGCATACTGGAGGCATGCATACTGTTCCACTTCTAAGCATTGTTACCCAGAAAGGTGACCGTAGTAACCACAGCAAATCAGTGAATGCTATTTTGATATGTCAACCAAAATGTCAGTGACATTAGTAGAGCAGCAAAATATATTGTGATTGACAACACAGATTGAGCATGTACTCAAAATGTTGTTCAGAAATAAGAATGCATACTTTGTCAAACAGCATGGAGAGTAGAACTGAAAAGTAAAACAAATAAAAAAATTTCAAAATTTTTTCAGAATTTAATGGGCCCTACAAAGTCACTAATTCTTTAGCTTTTGATACACCTTTTACCAGGAACTACAAAGATATTGCCTCTAATATCATTTCACATCTTTTTCAATACCAACTTCAGTTTTTACAATAGAGAGTATTTCACTCATCATAATATGTTCTTCAATCGTCAAAGTAGAACATCCATAGCCCCATGAACTTTCATGCAACAGATTCAGCAGTGTTGTATTTATAATTACATGAACGAGATGCTCACAGATAAATTCAATAACTGAATCAAAAATCATAGAACCTAAATTCTAGATTGAATCTAGTATGAGCATCAGTCAAACATGCCCTTTTTTTTTTCCTTAAGAAAAAATGGATACGGAAATTCATAATAACATAGCTGATGCGAGTGTGAATAGGTTAAAAACACAAACAAATAATAAATCAAATTTTTTGAGAACTTACTCCATTAAGAAAACATGTCCATCTTTAACTGAAAGATCGGATTTCTTCTTAAATGCCCCAGGAGGACGGCGAGATTTGTTCTCACCAGGAAGCTTTTGTGCCCGCGGCAAAGGATGTATTTTTGTGCGAATAAGGTGCAAAACAGAGTTTGGATGAACATTTTGTTCCGCAAGGGTTTTCTCGTCATCAAGCTCCCTCCCAGAATAGAAGATCTTCACCGGCTCAGTTAGCTTAAAATCTACAAACAGAAAACAGGGATTCTTGGTTCTGTCAAAGAAACAATAATTCCTACACATAAATCTACTTACTAATTATGGCTAGAATTTAAAACAAATACTTTAGTAAAGATAAGGTACCTAGCTTTTTTGAAGCTTTAGCTTTCACAGAGGAGACGGTTTCTTCTGCATCCACATGAAGTTTACTTCCTTTGCCTCCCAAACTCTTCATAATGATTTTCATTGGTCCCTGTGTGGAAAATTTCCCTTGCTCCTTAAATGGTACTTCAATATCGTGGGGATACCACAAGGCCTTTGGCCGATGAAAATTAGCAATATCTTTGCTGCAAAAGAACAAACACTTAAGAACTAGCACAGGCATAAATATGAGGGAAAGTGGTTCACATATTAATGTGAAGAGAAATTTAGGCATCACAAACTAGCAAAATTCATAAGGCAAACCACTCGATGTTCATAATTTGAACATTTCTATAGCCAATAAATTGCCTACAGGAAGAAGAACTCAAATTACCCAGGTAAATTGATATCAGATTGTCAGATCTAAAAAAGTCATTCTAGTTGTATGAGTTAAAAAAGATAAGTTTCATGCAACATATATCAACGTTTAGCACTAACAGAATGCATGTCAATTTGGATTAGCATGTGACTCCTAATAAAAGCTAGTACAGATTTGGTATCTGCAACAATGTAGCATTGACAAACACAAAGAAAAAGGCAAATAATAAAGTGAGTCCCTACTTGCTTAGCTTAGTTTTCATTGTCTGGAGTTTAAGTGCAGGTACTGAATGCAAAACTTTGAGTCCATGACCAGTACGCTTCTTGGAATGAGATCTCATCTGCTGAGAAGACTTCCTGTTTGAGTAGAATTTGTCATTAGAGATATTGAACCGTCCAGCAGAAGAAATTCCATGATTATGTAGCTCAACTGAATCTCCACTGCTGGAGTGCAGAGATCGAGCTAGAATCATAGCCCCAGAATGAAGTTGCATATGTTTGCTATCCTTCATAATATCTGAAAGTTCAAAAAGCATCTGCGGATCTTGGAGATCAAGAATTAGCTTTGGTTTTGCAGTAGACTGATGTGTTTCCCAGACAATATTATCCAACCAAGATTCTTCGACTAAATCTCTATTTTGCAGGGTGAGTTCACTAAAACGTCTAATAGCATCACTACAGGGTTTTCCTTCAGTAACAACATCTTTTGCACCACCTGAGATTGTTTTATCTTTATCTAATTGAGACTCTAATCTTAGGAGCTGAGGATGATTTCTCCTTCCAGACATGGCAAGGTTTGTAGACTGGGAATCTTCTTTTGAGCCAAAAGATTCCACCAAAATAGAAGAATTACTTATGAACGAGGTGTGATCATCACGAGGTTCACTTTGGAATTCCGGCTCATAAGTTGGCTCTTCAAGCTTCAAATCCCTCACCTTATCAGGAAGAGTATCAGAATCAGGTCCAGACAGATCACAACTCTCTACAAAATTCTCAGTTGAAGTTGGTGAGTTGGTCCAAACAATTTTATCTTCCCAATCTTCCTGATCAAGAGGATAGAATTTTGGTGAAGAAAATGAGTTCCATTCTGGAAAAGTAGAGGGCAATGAATCTTTCATTGGTTCAGCAGAAACACATGAATCCTTCCAACTGCAATCAACTCCTACAGACATCTTTTCCGATCCCCGAATAGTTCCAGATTTTACAGGATCGCCTTCAACGTCGAACGTGAAAACATCACCTTTTCTATGAAAGGCTCTCATCCAGGACACATCCTGGCAAGGCGCCTTCATATATT
The DNA here is from genome assembly GCA_037501455.1 of Lantana camara. Classification (NCBI taxonomy): domain Eukaryota; kingdom Viridiplantae; phylum Streptophyta; class Magnoliopsida; order Lamiales; family Verbenaceae; genus Lantana; species Lantana camara. The sequence continues at coordinate 21,379,248 of CM074862.1, forward strand.
TCTCTTCATCTTCCTCAACAATGTCAGAAGCATCCATGGATTTATATTTCTCTAATAGAATTGAGAAGAAATATGATTGTTAGAAAGACAATAAGCTACGAACTAGACATAAATGTATACCACATACAAACCTGACAAACTTTTTTTTTTTTTTTGAGGGAACCCGACAAACTTAAATGTACCACAAACAAAATGCCAAAAATTCTACCAAAAGTGTGAATAGGAGCACACACAAAACCACAAGCTTCTTATTGTTATGTTGCCTAACAGAATAAGACATACCTCTAGGTATTATATATCTAGAATCCCTTTTTCCTGCCTTTCTTAAGGGTTCATGAACACCAAAAATTTCAGAAAATCGTAAGATTGCTTTTCCATCCTCTACATAAAGAACAGGAAGCAGTGAAGAAATATCATCGCCCATTGAATCTTCGGAAACACTTGAATCATCCTGCTTAAACATGTTCAAACACCAATTAAAAACAAGATAATAGGCCATACTGTGTGATTAGTCGTATCTAGGTACTTCCTGGTAGAAGCAATTATGTAAGATCATCATATATGCTTAAGGTAGTAGCAAATGCGCATAATGTTTTTAAATCAATATTTCCATAAATAGGGAGTTCTAGCCCCAATTGGCCACATTCCAGACTGGAGGAATTTGGTTTTCTTCTTTCAACCCAATTGGGTTTCACAACTCCCATTTATCTCCGAGACACAATAAAGTCAGCACATTGGAAAATGTTGTAATAAACCTTGAACATGCCTTTCTAAATTGAAATCTTATTAACAGCTTAAATGAGTAGTTTAGACAAACATCAGCAAACCAACAAAACTATCTAAAATGTATAACTTTCACTGGCCAAATTGAGATGGCTTGAGCGATATACGCACAGAAACACAAACAACAACATCACCCACAAAAAGGAAAGAAAAGGAAAAAGATAGATGCCAGCCATTAAATTATACATGCACACTCCAGGGAGATCCTTGACTAGTAACCAATTATAAATAACAAGCACTAACCTCCTCAGAATCTACATTTTCATCTGATTTATCCATTTCAACCACATCAGCATTGGCTGGAAGACTTTCCTCTTGAGAAAGCATTTCATGATTGTAATTCTGCTCGCCTGACAGGAGAAAAGTTAACTGTATATCAGAGACAAATATTCAGCATACAAGGATTCTTCTACTTAGAAAACAGGGAGATTATCAAACATTCCCAGTGTCATATTTTCACTTCTTGGAGAATAACCTCTTTCTCACCAGATCTGCATATACTTTCTCATTTCCGAAGGATAAGGATGTTCTGATGAAATTTTTATAGGAAGTCGTCACAAAAATCAAGTAAAATTTCACTGAGCACAAATTTGTGGCAGTGTGAGACAGAAGCAGCATGACCAAAGAGGCACACAGAGGCTGTTCTTTCTGCAAGATTTATGGGCAAGAACTCTCATTCTTGTTCCAGTTTTTATTTGGAACCAACCACATATTAGAACTATAATCTAACCAAGACAAGAACAATTCTTGATAATTTGTTCAAAAGAATAAAAATGTTATACAAGGACATGGGATATTTTTATCAAACTAAAGAACACCAGGGAATTAGAGGAAGTGCAACAATGACCAACTGAAAAAAACACTCTGAATAGTTAAACCTGATGGAGAGAACTGTTGAGTTTCAGCTTTGCCTTCCCTTGCCGTGTTGTGCTTATCCAAATCATCATCTTCATCATCGTAATTCTCATCATCAAATACTGACTTCGAATTCTCCAGAGAAGCCACTGAAACTTGCTGAGCAAAGAAATCCTTTTTTGGCAACAAAAAGTCCTCCTCAGTAGCAGTTTGGACCTCTGGTCCTTCATATTGCTCATCAAAATCTTCATAATCAACAGCATTTTCTGCCTTCCTGTCATAATCTATTTTGCATGGATGATGGGGAAAAACAGTCTGCATTAGGACCACATATGCCATTCCAAAAACAAATGGGAATGCACAAGGAATAATGTCTAAATGTGCCAATTCAAAACTCAAAATCAACGATAAACCTCTAAAATAATGATGTTTTAAAATTGTAATTGATACACTTTGTATTGAGAGAATATTGATTTTTAAAATGGCAACTCAGTCGGTTGTTGATTGAGATAATAACATTATCAATAGCCTCAAGAAAACATATGAACAGGTACGAGGATGCCAAAAATAAAAATATAATTTATCATTGCTTCAGCAGCTAACAAAAGTAACATTCTGAAAGAACAAGCAATGTTTAATGAGCTAGAGACGTAGATTGTAAAGTTGGGTTATTTTCTTCTTTCTCATATCTGAAGTTCTATATGATTTTGTAAACTTGAGTGTTCAATTTTTTTCATCATTAACTTAGGCATTTTCGAGTGGAAGACCTAGGCCTCGCAAAAGAAAGCACATGGTGCATATAATTCTCTACATAAGTACTGATAACCCATCAAATCTGTAGTCATCGACCCATAATAACATTAATAATGAGAAAACTAGTACCACTAGCACCACAAAAAAATGGTCTTAAATAGTAAACTCATGATCGTTTTTAACACAAAAGCAGGAAATTACATAGAAAAGAATATATACTAACAGAAATTCAAAAAGTTTATGAGTTAGTGTTCCCTGGTATGCATCATCACCTTGATCTGTAGCATCAGAAGGTGTCTGGGGTGATCTCACGGTGAGCTGAAACTTGGAAAATATAAAGGCGTTAGTCTATTTATCATTAGATCACAAAATCCAAATGAAATGTAAGTTGTGACTTGTGAGTGTTACTGATAATCACATCAAAATGTAAAACAAATCTATTGCTTCAAAATCATGGTTGAGATGTGAAACGAGATTTCCATACATCTATATCCTTCAAGGATGTGCCAAGCTTGTCAGCCAATGCACCGAGATGCTCCTTTGCGTCCTAGAACCAAGATTTGTTGTTTAGCACAAATGTTTCATGATAAGACTAACTCCAGCAAGAGAGTGAGAGAAAAGAAGGATAAATAGAAGGGCAGAGAAAGTGGATTTAATAACTCATTGTTTTATTAAAAAACAACATCAGCTACAGACATTCTGCAGTGCATCCAAAATGTGTTTGCTGTTACAAGTAGTGCATGAAATTATTAAGATAAGCATTGAACAAGCTGGTAGGAAGTTATATGTATATATTATGAAAAATATACACTCTACTGGAGACAAAAATGAGATTGAATGTTGCATCAAACACATCCACAGGGACAAACTGATCAATGACACTGAATCACAGTACACAAACAACGCATAACCAGGCAGCACATTGTATTCACATCATATGCTGTAGTAGGTGACTCATATGATCAAGTGGGAGACTACAATAACTTCAAACCATTTATGGGAAGTTCAGAGAATTGTAAATATACTCAATTGCTGCAATTTTGCTGTTGCTTATAAACAGAAGAGAAAAGGGTAACATTTAACTTCAAGAATGAATTTTTCATCCTACTCCAGTGTACTGGATATACACGTAAACTATAATGTCCCCAACAATTCAAATAATGCACATCTATGGAGAGTGCCGACGAGCTTAAGCCACAATGAGAGTACTAAGAATAAACAAACGAGGTTTCAGCTGATATATAAAACTCGAACATAATTAAGGCTCTATGTTAACAGAAGGGACCACCAATGCACCATTGTCAGGTTTACATTATAAAAAAAATTAATACCATGGAATTCAGAGTAAAAAATTATTTGGTATAGAACATAGTAAGCATTAGATTACTTGCACCATGTCCTCCTTTAAACTGCACAGTGTATATGGTTACCATGTTCATATCTTGGTCTGCTATAAATCAATTCTGTTTTTTCATATAGAAATGAATATTCTGGGTTTGCAACAAGCGTATAGATTTAGAGTTGAACAAATGAATTATGATGTCTCCATATTTTTCATGACCCAGTAGCTATTGTACTTCAGCATTTAAGCATACCATAAAGTCAAAATCTCATAAGCTAGAGCAAACTCAGGACAGACAAGCCTGTATTAGTAACTAAATCAACTATTGTTTACAATCAAAGCTGGCGTCAGTTGAACACTCAGAATCCTATCTTTCACCAGCATCCAAGTCAGTATGAGGCGAACAGAGGGTAAGTTGTTTGGCTTAATTGGTACAAATGAACATCAAATTCTTTTTCACCGGCAAAAACCCCTACGATGAACACATTTCCAATGTCATTCCACCAACATCTTCAGAAATGCCTCTAGTCGTTCACCATTCGGTTTTCATTTTTCCACATTCAACAGTGAAGAAGATAAGGCTCTTTTACACAAATATATTAGTGCAATAAATTAGGATTATTCTACAAAAACAAAACTGTCACACTGCCCACAGAAAATGGACAAGACAATATCTTTTATTCAAGAGATAACAACAAAAATAATCTTATAGCCTAAAACAAATCAATAATATGCAACATATTTTGCCAAGTCCATACAGCTCTATAATTCTAGGATACTGCCAATTTAGTACAAAAATAAGAGCATTCAACATTTGCATGCGGAAATCAGGCAGCCACATTATTGAGTTCAAAAATTGAATTTATGAAACTGCAATGATGTTCCAACTTTAAGCTTTTAATTTCACGGAAACAGGTACGCTTTTTTTAAGGATAGTCAGCAGAAATGTGAGCCACACTGCACTGCATAAAACTACTTCCAAATTTTTTATCATCACCTTGCTTAGTTGATTTGATAACCTGGGCATATATTGTGACTATTATTTCTATGAAGTTCAATTCTGGTCTGAAAAATTAAATCCTGCCACACAACCACAAGCTGATACTCACACAAGGCAAACAATTAGATAGCACATGGAAGGAATCAACTTGTTTGTTCATCTTTTCCATCCGCTCTTCCCCTCCAAGACCAAATAAGACAATTAAGAAAAAGGGGCAAAGACAAAGAAAATTCACATCACCTCGTCAAGATAATCAACATCAAGGTCGCCAGAGTTATCGACATTGCCAAACATGAACCCAAGAAGACGGTTCCCCCCTTCAGCCTCCTCATACTCCTCCTCGTCATCTGTCAATTCAACACGATTTTAGTTGTCTGCCAAAGAAGAAGAATTCAAAACCTCACGAGGGCCTGCAACTAAGCACAAACAGTTTGACAACAGCAGTGTTCAGGACCAAAACCCCCCGCTTTGGGCGCCCATGTGAAGAAACCCTAATCAGTTTCGAGGGGTTAAGAATTAAGAAATCAATCAGCACGTACCGACGTTCAAGCCCTCTTCGTCGGCGGCGGCCGCAGCGGCGGAGGAACCTTCACCTGTTCCATCGGACCACAGCGCCATATCTATCCTGTTATTCTCTTCACTACCGCTCTCCCTCTTCTCTTCTTCTCTTTTCCTTCTTCTTCTTTCCTCTTCTTCGTCGTCGTCTCCATCTCTGCGTTCCCCTCTTGCTCCTATTTTATAAAAAAAAATTGAGGTACGGGCTTCGTCGACTTGTCAAGCAAATGGGCTGAATTTTACATGGGCTTTTCGTTTCAATATATGGGCTTTTTGGTGGGCCGACAATTTCCAAAGACCTGGCTTTAAAATATTCATTAGTTTATTTGATAAAGTTTTTCTATTTTGCACTAAACTCGGAAAAAAATCTATTTTCTTCGGGTAAAAAACCTTTTATTTTCAAAAAAGAAAAAATTAAACACCTTTAACGATGTTAATCTCATGAAAATTCTAACACAAATCCGACTCCACTGAATCTAACCAATCATATATGATAATACCACAATTTATAATTTTGGATTTTATTTCTATGGACGAATATTCACATATTTTTTTATTAAAAAAAAAAACGATTACCAAAATCGTGGAGAATTTACCGAGAACCCCTCGTTTATTTCAAAGAATTTCGGAGAATACAAACGCACAATCCATATGTCCTCTACAGCAAACCTACAGAAATGCCCGCGAAAATAATAAGGCGTGAACAATATCAGGCAATTAAACTGAAATAGGTTCCTAAACTTAGAAGTCCCATTCGAGGACTTGCCAACCACAGCTACGACAATCAGGCTAGTACCTAAGTTCAAAGACACGACAACCGAGTCAATCGTCAAATGCAGGAGGAGATTCGGACTAATCCTAATCGGAGGCTTATTCTCTATTCGGACTGACTTTTGGATCTTGCTACTTAAAACTTGATTCGAACTAACTTTCATCAGCCAATTAAAACAAAGGAAACCCGAAATTCTATCACCAAAAGTGTTCTTATAGCAGTAGTTCTACTCCAAGATATTAGTTCTCTTCTGCTCAGTGAGAAGGAACAGCCACTAGCAAATCTCAAAAGAAATATTCCTCAAAGGAAACGTCAAATTATTGTCATAGTTTGCTGCTCCATAAGCATCAGACTCCATGTAGTTAATGTAAATTCCCAGCCATACTTATGTGGTAAATCTTGTATACAGCCAGCACCACAACATAATTCTGCAAAATCTCATAACAAATACCTTGCTCAAATCCCTCATTGACCATAGTCTCTCTATAAGCATAAAATAATTCGTGATTAAGGTAAATAAACATACCTCTGAACTTTTGAGTTTCCTATTCCATATCCATTATTAAACCCCTCAAGCCTCAAATCAGATTTTGCATTAGCATTTCTGGACCGTAGCTTCGTCCGAGATAATCATTGGAGTTCCTTATATTCCAAAAGTCAGAGTTAGATTGTACCTGCATACATGAGAAGAAATATACTTCCTCCCTCTCTAGAATTAGATTCGAATAGTATCCAACAAACCAATTAATCATAATCTTATCGACTCTAAACTGATTCATAACCACATACACTAAATTATGGATAGAAATATACTTCATATAAAGATATTTGGAAGTTCTGTTCATCTCATTTGAAATGTGGGTAAACCCCAAAAATCCATCCGGATCCTTCCACGCAGCTCCTTATGCATTTGCTCCTCCGGAAACCATTACACCGCGTTTGTGCCCCCTTTGATGCCTGCCATGTAGCACCCGAGCACGTGACCAGTGACGGAGCCACCTTGAATTGAGGGGTATAATTGACCCCCCTCAAAAAAAAAAAAAAAAATTTATAGAGATATATGTATATGCAATTTTATGGGATTTTTCATTATTGACCCCCCTCATCAAAGTTAATATTAGTAATAGTAAGGGTCAATATAGTAGTTATTAATAATTGACACACCTAAATAAAATTTTATAAGATTTTTTTTTAGTATTATGCTTTGGTCGACCCCCCTATATAAAATTTTTGGCTCCGCCACTGCGCATGACGCCACATCACCTGCACTCAGACCCAATCCGCATATGAAATGGATGATCCATACACGTGTCAGATCAGTAGGCGGGAGCTAACTTTCGAAACCAATTAAGCAATAAATAGAAACAATAGCAGGATAGAAAAACAAGGGGGAAGCATTTTCGTAGTAATAACATAAACAATGAGCTCACGAGGCTCTATTTAAATCAAGAAGGAACTAGGAGTCCCATTCATCAATAATAAATGGCCAACACGGCCTAACAATCAACAATAAGCGCTCACAGACGTTCGAAATCATAATTAACAACTAGAGAATGAGTGCAAGTGTAAAGGTAGAGCTAAACTCTAATGCAAGACTCTGAAAGACTCGAAATCTTGCCTAGCACTCCAACCCCTGCAAGAAAACACTGAAAATAAATCGGGTTCAGTCTTTAAGAGACTGGTGGGTATAAAATAGGGGCTTAGTATAATAATATCGCAGAAATTAAACATATACATGCAAGTTATAATCCCGTACGAGGTTTTGAAATATTTCCCAAGTAGGTGAAAACAAAGAAAGCAACGTGCGGGATTATAACGATCAATTCATTCGTTCATTCATTCATTAGGTCATTACGTGAGTCAGGCGAGTGGGCGAAATCTCCAACCTTCTCCTCGTGTGTGCATTATTCATTCAGTTATTAGCGATCACATAACATTCTTTCATGCATAATCATTCGATCAATCATTAACTCATTCATTCATTCAATTACCCCTTTTTTCTCCGGTTAGTGGACGAACTCGTCCAAAGACCCGTCCACCCATGCAATGTGGCCAGTGAGGTTCATGACTCCCAAAAGGCCCGGTTCCCATTCCTCGCTGACCTCCTAGCGAGGGCCGGTATCGCCGCCATGTCAGAACTAGTGCAAGGGTTCACCGTTAGCCCATGTTTCCCCGGATCGCCTCGTACACTTAGCCCCAGGGCCTTCATTATTTGATTTCATTCATGATCTCACCAAAGCAATTGGTAGGGATTCATTAAGAAAAGGGCTTTAACGTTAAATAATTAACTCTTTGAAAAGACTCGATATATATATATATATATATATATATATTTTTATAGTACTTTGGCCAAAATCTTGCACGTTGGGATATATCGGGTCAGAGTTTATCTAATAGAAAAGAAACCCACCTGGCTACACCTTACCTAACAAAACCAAGAGAAAGGAAAACTTGAAGATAGTCTATGAACACGACACGTCTCCGCCCTGGAGAAAACTGTACAAAAGACAACACGGTGCATTCGTGAGACTCAAGACTCCAAATGAACCATATATGACGCACGATAATACATTAACGTGATATGACATGCATAAGAAATAACAATGTGCTATGAAGATGCTCATGTGCACAATTAATGCCACTTAGACACGTAAACGATTCAATCACTCATTACACGAATAGATCGTGCCCATTCATTATCATGTGTTCATTCCATATCATTCGTTCGTTCAATATTCAATTCATAACACGTTATAATACATGTTAACAATGCATAGCGATCAATTTAAGGTGAAAGGAATCCATTAAACACATAAAGAATGCAAGGGTTGGAAGGAAGGTCACATTGTAGCACTTAAACGTTCATATACGAAAATCAAGTGATTGTACCGAAAAATGACTAAGTAACCTCCTCGTATTTTAGACTATCCATGATCCTCGTATTCCTAAAATTGACTAAGGCAAGGGCTCGTCATACCAAGTGCTCACCTTGTAAGTGCTTAGTATATCCCTTAAAATTGGCTAAGGCAAGCCCTCGTTCTACCAAGTGCCCAGCTCATAGGTGCTTGACATAACTCCTAAAATTGACTAAGGGAAGTCCTCGTTCTGTCGAGGGCCCAGCTCGTAAGTACTAAGCATAACCCCTTAAAATTGGCTAAGGGAAGAGCTCGACTTGTAAGTGCTCGGCGTGTAAGCGCTCGCTCTTGAGCGCTTAGCACGAGCCCAACGTCGACGGTTATCCCCACTCGCCAACCACCCCACGACCTAAGTACGTGGTCCGCGATTCTCGCGCCCACTAAATCAAATCGAACTCGGACCAATTCAAACCATGAATATAAATATCACTTCTTTCACCAGAGTCAGGGACACACAAACTTACATACCGAAACTCTGCCGAAATTCCGACTCAACTCCCTTCAATCCAAAATAATCGGATTTGGTAAAAGAACCCACACTTAATTGATTCGTCGGAGATTCGAAGCCGATTACACACTTTCAAAGGCGACCAATTTCCGGCGTTATCAGTTTGGCGCCGTCTGTGGGAAACCACCGGATTTCCCAATCTTTTTCCAAGGTTATTCTCTTTATTTTCGTTTGGAAGATGACAGGATCTGAAACTAGAAGTCGTGACGAGCGCAACTCTAGTTTGCCGCCGCGACTATCCCCAACCCGAGTAACTCAGACGAACATCAACGTGAGTCAGGCGAACATTGACGTGTTGCGCCGCTTGCCGCCTGCGTTCCCGCATAAGAAAAATCGAACTGGAGCCACCGTGGACTTCAGTCTACCCATCCACTCCTTGCAAGCCCTCGGCACCGGAATGAATCAAAACTTAAACATTCCGGCAGGCATAAACCCGCTGCTGCTGAACCCATTGTTATTTAACCCGGTATGGGGGCTTCAGGGTGGAACGCAAGCCCAGATCGGAGGAGTCCAGGCCACCATTGCTCCACCTCGCACTACCGTCATGACGAGCGGAGCAGAGCGCACGGCCAACCGGCCGCTACAAGAGGAACCGCCCGTTCGAACGGATCCCCCACCCGTTCGTACCGGGGCAAATCCAACGGTAGCGGGACCGAGCCGAGTGAGAGACCCTATCCCACCTCCGGACGGTGATGACCAAGTCCCGTTTGTACGGCGCGATGGGAAACAGACTATGGTGGAAGACGAGAAGGAACCAGATTCTCTCAATCCCGCTCAACATTCAAAAACTCGAGTAGGGGAGAAAGAGAATGACCGTCTCACTCAGTTAGAACAGGAGAACCAGAATTTACGTGCTGCCCTGAGCAAGGTCGTGGAAGGGTCTCACGTTGGTGACCAAGAAGAGGTCCATCATCGACATGCGCGACGTCAAGACGAGGAAGTTCATCATCGGCGTCGGGATAAGGAAGTGGTCGATAAGCCCCAACGTCGTCCAGTACAAGGCGATCGGGAGAGACCTATCGAACTCTCCCCTCGTCGGAAGAATAGGCGACCTCGAAGATCGAGGGCTGAGTGAGCCTCACCACTTTGCGAGGAGATATTGATGGCGCGAGCAGGAAATTCTAAGGTTCCCACCAACGTTCCTCGCTATGATGGTACGAGTGATCCCGAGGAGCATTTAACATCCTTCGATCACCTCATGCATTTGTATGAACATTCATTGGACTTCTGGTGCAAAATCTTCGTTACTTCGCTCTCAGGAACTGCCTATGATTGGTTCAAGCGACTTCCCCCGGGCTCGATTCGGAGCATTGATGACTTGTATGAACAATTCGATAGCCATTTTAGCCCTTTGAAGTAGACCAATGAAACTCTAAGGGAATTCTTTGCTCGTTTTGGTGCTGAACTAACCAAGGTTGAAAGTCCGTCTGGCGACTTCTTGAGGCAAGCGGTTTATCAAGGGCTGAATAACTCCAAGATCAGTACAGAATGTGGAGATGCTATTGCTCGTCAAAGACCTAAGGACATGATACATCTCCGGAGGATAGCAAGCGAGTACATGGAGCAGGAAGACATGGCTCGCATGAAACGAACGCGTGTCCAGGATAGACTATCAAGAAGCTCAAATATCCAGGATAGACTATCAAGAGGCTCAAATATCCAGGATATACTATCAAGAAGCTCAAATAGGGAGGAGCGCAGAGAACGGCGAGCAGGACCCCTCCCCGGGGGACCACGAGTTGAACTTACCAAATGCAACTCCGAGATCTTGAACGTTGCCGGCTCAAAGATCTTCAGAAAGCCTCGTCCGATGCCCCAAAACGAGAAAAACTCCCGTTCCAACAAGTATTGTGCGTTCCACCAATAGAATGGGCACGATACAGATGAGTACATCAGCTTGGAGAAGGAGATCCAACGTTTGGTAGCTGGTGGCAAACTATCAGAATTTGTTAAGTCCATGGATCGACATCATAAAGGGCGAGGAGGCAGAGCACGCTCTCGTTCGCGCAGTCCTCGCAGGTCTCGTTCGCGCTCGCGCAGCCCTCAGCGCAGTCGACGAGCAAGTAAAGGCACTAAGCAAGCACTTGACAATAACATGCCCATTCGTAGAGTGGTTAATATGATTTCCGGAGGGGCAACAAATGGTGATACCAAGACCTCGCGAAAGAAAGCAGGGCGCCGATTTAGCCAAGAGCCTAACACTCCTGCTCAACACATCCTCCATATTGAGAAAGGCGAGGTCCTGGGTTTTACAGATCGAGATTTTGATAAGTCGTAGTCGACGAGGATGGTGAGTGCCCGGATTGTCCAATGGTAATCAATGTCGACATCTACAACACCCAAGTCAAAAGGGTACTGGTAGATAGTGGCAGCTCGGTGAACGTCTTACCACTTTCCACCTTCAAAAAGTTATGTGGAAATGATGTCACGCTGGATGCCGTAGAGACCCCTCTCCTCGGCTTTGGCGGATCAGAGCTATACCCGCTCGGCCAAGTAAGATTGGCGAGCTCCTTAGGTGGCGCCCCAAGAAGAACCACGGTCCCATTGATCTATACGGTGGTCGAGGTTAACCTCCCATATAACGTGATCCTTGGGAGACCCACTCTTGCGAAGTTTAAAGCCATTCATTCAACGTTCCACCGCAAGATGAAGTTTCCAACTCCCAACGGAATCGGAGAAGTAAATTGTCAATTAAAAGAGGCTTGGGAGTGCTACATGCTCTCAACTGTGAAGCCTAAGCCGATTCATGAAACTCCGAAACCGTTGGAAGCGGCTCATGAAGAGGAAGACGAAATGCCTGATATGGAGGGGATTCCTCATCCTAAAAAACGCAAGTTAGAGGCTCGATAAATTGAGCCCAAGGAAACGAGACTGAAGCCCACCGGAGATTTCAAAGAGATCGAGCTCATCCCAGGTGATAGTTCGAAAACAACTAAGGTTGGGGCTCAACTCAAAGGAAAAGAACAAGTCATGTTGATTGATTTCCTACGCGAAAATACAGACATATTCGCCTGGAAGCCCTCGGACTTCAAAGGGATCGATCCAAACGTGATTGTGCATCGACTCAACGTCGATCCCTCTATGAAGCCCTTTCGGCAAAAAGCAAGGAAGTTAGGGAATGAACGGAACACGATTATCGACGAGGAGGTGAATAGACTACTTGACGCGGATTACATTGAGCCTATCCAATTTCCAGAATGGTTGTGTAATGTTGTCCTCGTTCCTAAGGCAAATGGCAAATGGCGTATGTGCAATGATTTTACGGATCTGAACAAGGCATGCCCTAAGGATCCCTATCCACTTCCTCGGATAGACCAGCTCGTTGACTCCACAGCTGGGTGCGAACTCATGAGTATGATGGATGCGTTCCAGGGTTATTATCAGATTTTCATGGCTCCCGAGGATCGAGCGAAAACAACCTTCGTAGTTGTGAACGGAATATATTGCTTCAAAGTTATGCCGTTCGGCCTCAAGATTGCGGGCGCGACTTATCAAAGGCTAGTGAACCGGATGTTTGCTTCCGAGATCGGCGACACTATGGAGGTGTATGTCGATGACATGATCACTAAAAGTTTTAAGGCATCCGACCACTTGGAACATCTTAAAGGAACCTTCTCGATTCTGAGAAAATACGGAATGAAGCTCAACGCGAGCAAGTGCACATTTGGCGTTGAAGGAGGAAAGTTCTTGGGCTATGTAGTTAGCCAGCGTGGAATTGAGGCAAATCCGGATAAGATCGAAGCCATTCAAGCGATCCAACCTCCAGATTCGATCAAGAAAGTTCAAGTGCTCCTTGGGCGAATCATTTCGCTCAACAGGTTTATATCACGCTCGGCTGATCGGAGCCTTCCATTCTTCAAAATTCTAAGGAACATGAAACAGTTCAAATGGACGAAGGAGTGCGATGAGGCCCTCGCTAGTCTCAAGGCGTACCTCGCATCAGCTCCTCTTCTGGCAAAACCCAACAAAGGAGAAACATTGTGTGTGTATCTCGCGGTCTCGTCAGAAGCAATCAGTTCGGTAGTGGTGGTCGTGCGCGAGCGGAAACATTTGCCGGTATATTACTTGAGTAAAGTGCTTCACGGACCAGAGTTAAACTATTTGGAGATTGAGAAGTTCGCGCTTCCCCTTGTGCATACATCGAGGAAGTTGAAGCCCTACTTCCAATCCCACTCCATAGTTGTTTTAACGGATCAACCATTGAGGCAAGTGTTGAGCAAGCCGGACGTTTCGGGGAGACTTGTAAAGTGGGCGATCGAACTTGGGCAGTTCGAGGTCGCCTATCAACCAAGAGTTGCTCAACAAGCCCAAGTGTTAGCGGATTTCTTGTTGGAGCGAAGTGATCTTCCCAACGAGATCGTCCCAGCAGAGGTTGCACTCCCATGGACCCTCCATGTCGATGGTTCCTCGACAAACGGAGGAGGTGGAGCAGGGATCTCACTAAGGAGTTCGGATGGTCAAGAGCTTGATTTTGCTATAAGACTTGAATGGCTAGCCACGAACAATGAGGCGGAATATGAGGCTCTTTTGGCCGGGCTCAACTTGGCGATACGAAGGGGAATACAACATCTGGCGGTATTTACTGATTCCCAACTCGTGGCAAGCCAAGTGGAGGGCTCGTATGAAGCGAAGGAAGAAACCATGATCCAGTATTTGCAGAAGGTCAACGAACTCCGTGTTCGGTTCAAAGCCTTCAGTCTTTCCCAAATACCGAGGGAGGAAAATCAAAGGGCGGACGCCTTGTCCAAATTCGCAAATAGTATGCAAGGCACCTCGGATCATGCAATCACTTTCCTAACCGCGAAGGATCCCGCGATCGCCTTGGAAGGTCGCAAAGAAGTGTTTTCCCTCGATCCAGCCGAGCCATGTTGGCTCGACCCTTTGGTGATCTTTCTCAGGGATGGAATACTCCCCTCGGATCGAACTCAGGCTCGACAGATAAGGTACCGCTCCACCCGGTACACTTTGGATGAAGATGGAAGATTATTTCGCAAGTCATTCTTTGGGCCTGACCAGAGATGCCTTCGTCCATCACAAACCGAGGAAGTGCTCAAACATATTCATTCTGGCCAAGAAGAAAGCACTTGTGGGAATCATGCTGGGGGACGAGCGCTCGCAAAAAAGATAGCCCAGGCGGGTTTCTTCTGGCCAACCCTTCTCGCTGACGCCATTGACTACGCTCGCAAATGCCCTCAGTGTCAGAAGTTCGGGAATGTTCTCCACCAACCCGCTGCGGAAATGGTGAGTCACGAGATCTCATGGCCCTTCGACCAATGGGGAATCGATATCATTGGGCCATTCCCATTAGCAAAGGCTCAAAAGCTGTATGCGATTGTAGCAGTTGAATACTTCACGAAGTGGGCCGAGGCTGAACCTGTTGCAAAGATCACTGATTCTATTATTCAGGACTTCATATGGAAAAATATCGTTTGTCGCTTTGGAGTACCTAGAGTCCTCGTCTCGGACAACGGGCTCCAGTTCATCAGCAAGCGAACAATAGATTGGTGTTATGGGCTTGGGATTGAACAACGGTTCTCCTCGGTCGGCAATCCACAATCAAATGGGCAAGCCGAAGTGACTAATCGAATCATCTTGAAGAATCTGAAGACCGTCCTCGACGGGAAAAGGACCAAATAGGCCGAGGAGCTTCCTCGTGTTCTTTGGGCATACCGAACATCCCTTCGAACCGCCACGAAGGAGAGCCCCTTCTCGCTTGTTTACGGAGTTGAGGCGGTTCTACCAGTTGAGATTCTCCACGAGACCGCTCGGGTCGCATACTTTGCACCGCTTACCAATGAGGATAACAGAGCACTCGAACTCGACTGTCTCGAGGAAAAGCGGATTAGAGCTTGGCAAAACATGAAGCGTTATCAGGCAACAATGGCCAAGCACTATAACAAAGGCGTCAATCCGCGAAACTTCCAACTTGGAGACTTGGTGCTTAGAAAAGTTGAAGTTTCCCAACACGTCGGCAAGCTCCAGCCGAACTGGGAGGGTCCGTACAAGGTGATCGAAGCGCTCGCCAACAATGCTTATCGCTTGGCGGACGCGGAGAATAAGTCCCTGCCTAGGCCTTGGAATGCGATCAACTTGAAAAAGTTCTACGCGTAAGATCTGTTGCATTTTATTCTAAGTATGATGTTCGTTTTCTTTGACATTCAGTTTAGCTTGCATTCAGCTTATGTTAGGAAAGAAAGACATTTGTAGTTGCACAAGTGTTCAGTTCAGTTTGATTCAATGAAAAACGAAGACCTCGCAACGTTGCTCGTTTTATCTCGTATTTGAACGCCCAGCAAATTTTTCTTATAGTATGACCTCGGCTCAAGAAGCCTACTCGAGGGGGGAGCCAAGCCCCCCTTCGATACAAAATTCTCAAAAATTTGGTAACAAGGTTCAAATACACGAAGTGCGAGCACTATATACAACGTTGAAGCACAATACTTAGCCAAATTTCCGTTACCCAATACAAATTATATGAGTTGCATGACAAAGTTTGATCACAATACTTAGATATTTTTCGTACAAATTGCATACATCTTCAAATACATGCATAAAAAGCTAAGTACAAACATACATGCATTCAAATTAGTTTGTCGCGCACATATCTTGCATTTCATTCCAATGGCTTTACAAAGTTCAAGGGGCCCTCAACATAGCAAAACAGACTACGCTACGAATGTCCCCAACTACATCAAATGCAAAAGAAGTAAACAAAGCATCCTAAGGAGCATCTAGGTCAATGTGATCCATAACATCGCCAGTGATCTGCTCGGCACCTCTGATGTCATCCTCGGTACATTGATAGTTGCCGCCCACCCATTCGGTCGTCTCGACCATGACACTCTCGTCTTCACGCTCGCTTCGAGCCTCGTCTTCCCCGCGCTCGCCTCGAGCCTCGGCCAACTCGCGCTCGCCTCGAGCCTCGGCCAACTCGTGCTCGTCTTGAGCCCCTCTTTCAATTTGAACATAGTTGCCCCCAGGCTGAGCAGCATTCCTCTCAGCATCTATAACATGAATCTTAGCAATGGCGAACCCAAACTCATCGTCATTAGCACCCCCTGAGGTCGAATCCTGTTCGCCCACGCGGCCAAGTATTGGCCTCATTTCGTCGTCCCTATCAAGACCGATCTCATCAATCTCGGCATCTTCATGAATGGCTCCCAAGTGGTTAAGCTGGTTATATGTACGATCAAAAGCAGCCTGGAATCCATCAGCATTGTTGAGAGCACAAACAACATCGAATGCGGGACTCCTCATGAAGCGCTTCACCCCCTCAACTACATCCGAACGAGTTCGAGCAGAGGAGGCAAGCTCGCACTCCTCAAGCTTCACGCTCAACTCCATACGCTCTCTCTCGCTTTCCTCGAGCTTCACGCTTAGTTCCAAGCGCGCCCTCTCACTCCCATCAAGTCTTTCCTTGGATAAAACCAATAGGCGATCGTCGCTCGTCGACTTCTCCTTCATCTCCTCGATCACCTTCTTAAGCTCCAACACCTGGTCTTGAAGCGCTTGGGTCCTCGCACACTGACTCTTTTGTGTCTGGATAGTTTCCTTCGCCTTCTCGAACCTGCCTCGAAGGCTCTCAGAAGCCTTAGTTTGTGCATCGAGATCGGTCTTGGCTCGCTTATATAGCTGCTTATACATGACTTTCCTGCTATTATACCAAGAAACTAAGCGAGAGGAGTGCTCGATCCTCAGCATAAGATCCTGAAAATACACCAAGTATAAGGGCTCAGCGTGTTACTCCATATCGACATAAGTATAAAAAACGAAGTGACAAAAAGACTAAGTATGAAACTACCGTGACACCCTCTCTCATAGCTAGCTGGTTGGTTTGAAAATCGACTTGCCCTAAGCGCCGGAGATCGTGCTCTAGCTGCTCCGAGTTAAATATCGCATCAGAAAGTCCTTGCACCTCGCGGGGCTGGTCATGAACAGGCAGTTGATTCTCGTTGTCTGAGTCGGAAGCTTGCACCAAATCTTGATTGTTAGGTGCCTCTCCTCTACTAGCTCCACCCCTCAAAGGTGTTGAGGTGCCCGATGCTGTCGGCATGCTCGTAGAAGGCAGAAAATTATCCAAAGCGACAATCACTTCGACGTCCCTAGCACGATGATTCAAGCACCTCTCTCCCACAATATTATTCACTCTAGGGTGCATGGTGTGGGACCCCTCGACAACAAGATCAGCTGGAGAAGGCACGGGAGGATCAGATTGTCCATCGTTATCACCGACAAGGAGGGCCAGTTCTATAGGTTCTTCTTGGATCGGCTCCAATGCGCGTTCAGAGTTGGGATGTTGTTGATCCGAAGAGGCCCGCTTTCTTTTCCCGGGCTTGCGCCGAACGACCTTGTTCCCTCGAACCGCCTGAGCAAGCGCAAGTTCCACCTGAGCATTCATCAAGTCGTCGATGCCTGGAAAGCGCAAAACAAGCACATTAGCACGAATAGGATACTTAGAATTTTCGAACTCAAAAGCTGGAGTATAACAACAGAAAAGAGATAAGAGTCGGAGCTGTTAGATAATAAAGCTACCTAACGGCTCGGAGCCAATCGAAACGGGAGATATACTGGCCCAAGAAAGATTTCGCTCAGCCAACAGTTTAACGACAGATAAACACCCCAATTCTTTCCACGTTTTTATCGAGTCACTTGAGATCGCACTCGACTCATCTTCGACAGATCCCGCTCGAGCTTTCTTAGCTCGTTTTCCAGAAATAACCCACTTCTCGGGCACACCCCACGAATCGCCCCTCGTATTTCTAATGAATACAAACCGACTCTTCCAAGTCCTGTCATACAGAGTGTCAGCATCTAAACGAGGAGCATCACTCTGAGGCGTGATACACAGGTATCCAGCATCTGCCCCATCGGCAGCCGATCGACTAGACCGTTGAGTCCTATAAAGTTTTGCAAAATTTGCAGCCGAGGGTACCTCTCCCAAACACGCCATGATCACGAGGAAACAATGGATTATCACATACAGCTTGGGTGCCAATTGGCTTAGACTAACACCCGTCGCCTTATATAACTCAAGCACGTCGGGCCCAATCGGGAGTCAAAAACCGCAAGTAAATGCATCGGTATATACCGCTATAGTGCCCTCAGGTGGTGAAGTAATCCTCTCGTGAGGCAATGGTCGTATAATCTCAAAGAAATTTGGAATATGAAACAAACTCCTTAGTTCGTCAAACTCCGAATCACTTATGTTTGACGACATTTCGGATGGGTTGAAGCAAACCCCTTTCTTATTAGCCACAATACAATCGGCCCCGATGGCCTCATTTGTCGCCTCTACTGCGGTGTCCACTTCGGCCCCGACAGCCTCGACACCAACACTTGAGCTCACAATAGCTCCTTCAATTCGAGCACCCCGCTCGTCACTCATATCAACTTCACTATTCCAACCCTACGAATAACGATTATCGTAGGGAAAACATCTCGACATATAAAATCCAATCCAAATAATTCGAGGAAAATAACTCAAGGAGAGAGCTCGGGAATTACCTTAATACTATTAAAAATTCGAGCGGCACCCCCTCTTTTCTCAAGCAGATCCGAACAGCACTCCAACCAAAATTTGTGCAATCTTTCTCCCTCAAATCTCGACGTCGAACAACCTTGAAAATGAAGAACCTTTTCAAAGAATTACCAAGTCCAAGCAGTTCACGCTAGGGCTGTCAACGGGTCGGACTCGGATCGGATTCAAAGATTTCGAATCCAAATCCGATTACAAAACTGAACAACCGAATCCGAATCCAAACCCTATAGGGTTCGGATTCGCCCTCACCAAATTCGAAAGCAATCGGATCGGATAATCCGACTAAAAACTTCGACCCGATAGTGAAAGAAGAAGGGAAGAAGAAGGATATTAAGGGATCTGTGACGGTGGAGCAGATGGGGGAATACTCCAAAAAAATCTGATCAGAAAGTGGAAGAAAAACAAAAGGAGAGATAATTGAGATCTGGCGGTGGAAATGGCAAAAGATTGAAAAATCTTCGGTTGAGAATCTATCTGAGAATAGAGAAGCGGACACGATGTGATGGAAAAATCAAAAGAAAGCCAACCCTCAAAAAAATTTAAAATTTAATGATAGATCTACCTCTTCAGAACATCAACACAAAGCAGCGGTCTCGGTGGCAGCGGCGGAGATACGAAAACTGGGAAGACCACGGAGTTGTGGTTGTCTTTTTTTTTTTTTTGGTGTAAAATGTAGTGTTTGTAAATTTTGGTCCACGCGTTTGAAGTCTTTAATTTAGAATTTATCTAGTTTTTTTTTTTTCTTTTTTCTATTTGGAAGCTTTAGAAATTAGTTTCTTGTGTATTTATTCCCTACTGTTTATATAATAATTCATTATATGTATATATATATACTAGTAATTGTATATATATTAGGGGAAAAATTCAAATTCATCCCTGGGTTTTCATTATAAAATCAAAACAGTCCTTATGTTTCTAATTTTATTCAAATTCATCCTTTTAGTCATTTTTTATTAATAATTTCCAACAAAAATATATAAAAAGACTAAATTACCCTTTATCTATCTAAATATAAAGATAAATCAAAATATCTCTAATCTTTTCAAATAAATAAAGTTGTTCCCTCAATTTCTTCAAATATTTTTTAAACTATAAACAGAATTAAAAATTATATTTTTAGGTTAATTAAATTGAGTTCAATCAAATTCCAAATTTATAAAAATATTAATTTTCAAATTAAAGTTATTTATAATTATCAAGACATATAAATTGAAAATTTTTTACATATTTAAATTATGCAGGTTAAATAATATTTGCGAAGATATTTAAAATTAACAATAAAAAATAAATTAATATCTTAAAATCATATCAAGTGAATAACCTGAAAAGAGGGAAAAAGAATTGAAAAAATAAATAAATAAAAAGAGAGAAAGAATAAAAAAATGGGAAAAAGATTTTTTGCCATCTGAACTTTGTCTCTTTTTGTAATTTACTATCCCAACAAACTTTCATTACAAGCCACCATCCAATCTTTGCATTTGTAACATACGTCCATCTAAATATATATATATATATATATTTTGGTTTTGGTAAAAATAGAACTCACGTGTATGTTTTATAAGCATGCCACGTGTCATGTTTTTTAGTCAAAATCACTAAAAAAAAAATAGTATAGATAGTGGTATGTTATAAAATGTAAAGGTTGGATGACGGTTTGCAACGAAAATTTGTTTGAATGATAAATTGCAAAAATGCACGAAGTTCGAATGACAAAAAAAAAAATTCCCTAAAAAAATTATAGGACTCCAATTTTCAAATTTTATTTATATGACTTAAAAGACATCAGAGTTTGAGAGTTAATATTCTATAAATTCAAATTAATTAAAGAATCAAAATAAAATGAAGCAAAATAAATGATAAGTTAGAAATTAATATCAATTGTTGTTAGCTAAACACAATTCATAAATCCTTATGTTGCATGTCCTGTTTTTGATAAATTTCTTAACATATTTTTCAACTTTTATAAATTGGTTGCTAGTCCCGTTCAAGGTTCATATATTGGTATTTTTATAAATTTGAAACTTACCTGAACTCAATTTCAATTTAACTTAAAAGGATGATTTTTAATTTTTTTCTATAATTTGAGAAATATATGAAGATGGTATTGTAGATATTAGGGTGATTTTATTTATCTTTATACTTAAATAGATAAAGGGTATTTTTGTCTGTTTATATATTTTTGTTGGAAATAATAAATAAAAAATGACTTAAAGGATGAATTTGAGTAAAATTAAAAACATAAGGACTATTTTGATTTTATAATGAAAACACAGGGATGAATATGAATTTTTCTCTATATATTAGTAATTGTGACACACTCGTTGCGTATGCAAATAAAAAATATATAATTTAAATATATTAAAAATAATTTTTATATTAGTATATATTTTATAATTACTTTTGATACATAACCAATTTTTTTTTTTGATATATTTATTAAATTATAAGAAATAAATAACATAAAAGAATAATATACCAACTTTATTTAAAAAATAAATAAAATTGAAGTGATATAATAAAGAGGATAAGTTAGAAACATATTAGTAAAGTGATAAAACAAATAAAGAAAGAATAGAAAAGAATGGAAGAGAAAAAGAAAGAAAAAAAAAAGAAAGACAAAAACATTACTACTTGAATTTATCGCTTAATATATACTATATAGTATAGATATATATTATGTTGTCAAACAACATACATCAGTAAAACATATATCTTAAGGTAATTACTAATTACTATACATATGCATAGGTATGGTATATCTAACTTAACAATATATTATTCATATTTACAATATCATATAATTAACCCTTCCTAATACTATCAACTATATACATATTATTAATATTAAATCTTGGATTAGAACATAAAAAACATTCTATCCAACTTGAAACTATGGTATATTTTTATACATTAATACACACATATATAGGAACATAAATGAACAAAATTATTAATAATTGAGAATAATATTATAGAAATGTAACATTTTTCACATAATATAGTTTTAAATTTAGTAAAATGCTATTCATTATATTCATATTATATTGCTTAATTATATATGCATATTTGAGATTGCTAATTGATATTACATATAATTATCTATTAATTATATATATATATATATATATAATTGGATTCGAATCCTTAACGGATCGGACTGTATGATTCCATACCCGATCCATTTAATTCGGACTTCGAATATTTATAATCGGATATGATCCATCGAATCTTTTTATCGAATGAATGTGTCAAAAATCGGATCGGATTCGGATTAAAATCTAACCCATTGACAGCCCTAGTTCACGCAACAAGTTGGACTCTCCAGAATTGATCAAAACTAAGGTGTCATATGTAAATTGGAGTGGGGACCACCATTAAAGTTCAATATGCAAGAATCTGCATAAAGTTTTCATGGAAACTTTAGTTCAAAATCATTACAAATTGTAATGATTACAACAAATATTCAAATCAATTGGGATGACTACAGCAAATAAAGTTTTCATGGAAGACAATTTGTGATGATTACTACAATTAATCAAATATTTCCAAACGTGGAATTAGGCGGTCATTCGGTGGAAGTCCCCATTTAATATTCAAGCAAACCCAGGAAACTGCAAACTAAATAACACCAAGAAATCCAACAGACCTGTTTCTAGCTCGAAATTCTTCCGGAAGGCAAACGGGATGGCGGCCACCTTCAATATCCCTTTAAGAAGTTGCGGGAAGGCCAAGGAAATTAAAGCTTGGTAAGTTGATTTGCTTGTAATCATCGTGGCATGAAATTAAGAAATTAAGGGCTTCTGCCATGGAAATTGCTAAATGGCGAAAATCACCACAACTGAGACCAAGTCACTAGAAAAACTTTTAGAGCTGTGGAAATGGAAAAATAGGGAGCTCACCGGATCTGGATGAAGCTGGGATGAAGCTCGCCAATGACAGGCAGCTAGAGACCGCGCGGAGGAAACTGGGTTCGCATCTTACTTTTAAGAATTCACCGGCGCCATCCGAAGCCTGGAGATCCCAAACCTGTACTTTTGCTTGAAATCGACACAAAGCCTCCTCTATGTGGCGAAACCACAGTCGTCGTCTCGAACGACACGTAGCCACCGCGGTCGTCGCGTGAGCAGCCCGGAATTGCAAAAACTGAGCAACTAAAAGCCCCTAAATATCAGATCTGAAAGCTCGAGGCTCGCCAGATCTAAAAGCTTCGCTGGAGAAGATGGAAATTACTGAAAGACAGCACGTTGCCGAAGGCCTTGGAGCGAAATGTGGGTGAAACCAGCACCTCTGCCGTCGCGAGGGGCGTGCCGCCGCCGCCGCCGACGAGTGGGCGGCCCCGAATCAACGTTAACCAAGCGGCCAGACACTTTACTTGGTAAGCTGGCAGAGTTCGAGCAAGCTTCTGGGCAAAAGAAACATGAACAATGCCTATGGTAAATACGGAATAATACGGTAACGAACGACGCGAAAAACGTTTAGAAATTTTAAAATTTTAGGACTCGACATTCTCGCTCCACGAGCACCTCGCACGCCTCGTACTCGAGGAGCGGGGGGGGCAAATGATTGTACCGAAAAATGACTAAGTAACCTCCTCGTATTTTAGACTATCCATGATCCTCGTATTCCTAAAATTGACTAAGGCAAGGGCTCGTCATACCAAGTGCTCACCTCGTAAGTGCTTAGTATATCCCTTAAAATTGGCTAAGGCAAGCCCTCGTTCTACCAAGTGCCCAGCTCATAGGTGCTTGACATAACTCCTAAAATTGACTAAGGGAAGTCCTCGTTCTGTCGAGGGCCCAGCTCGTAAGTACTAAGCATAACCCCTTAAAATTGGCTAAGGGAAGAGCTCGACTTGTAAGTGCTCGGCGTGTAAGCGCTCGCTCTTGAGCGCTTAGCACGAGCCCAACGTCGACGGTTATCCCCACTCGCCAACGACCCCACGACCTAAGTACGTGGTCCGCGATACTCGCGCCCACTAAATCAAATCGAACTCGGACCAATTCAAACCATGAATATAAATATCACTTCTTTCACCAGAGTCAGGGACACACAAACTTACATACCAAAACTCTGCAGAAATTCCGACTCAACTCCCTTCAATCCAAAACAATCGGATTTGGTAAAAGAACCCACACTTAATTGATTCGTCGGAGATTCGAAGCCGATTACACACTTTCAAAGGCGACCAATTGCCGGCGTTATCATCACGTTTACATCCTGTAAATCATACCATAAAATTCATAAACATATCATAACATATCATTCAATAAGCCATTAGTATCATAGATACAAGTTTGAGGCAAAAGGGATCAATTTAATCACATACGAAAGTCAAGGAAGTGAAAGGAACGTAAGGAAATAGATTTTGGTAAAAGCTGACAGTTTTTCCATATGCGCAAGCTCTAGAAAAAATGGAGATATCTCAAGTTCTAAAAGTTGGAATTAAGTTTTGTTTGTTGGATATGAAACTAGACAAGTAGGTATTTCCAACGATATAAGGCTTGAATTTTAATTCAAAGCGAGGTAAAAATGGCGTAAGCTTGAATTGGGACGAAAGCAAATTTTCGGCAAAGTGGCGAGACCAAAATGGATCGTTTATATTTCACAATCAAGGTATGATTTTAATGTTATTCCAATGGAATAATACTCTACATTTCAAGAGGTTTCTGTGGTTAAAATTTCAGGTCAAATAGAGCTCGTTTGGATAGGTAACCACTAGCAAAACAGTACATACATGTGTCTCCCCTCAAGGTAAAAGAGAGACATAGCCGTGGCTCAGTCCAGGCGCCACTTCTTCATACATAGACACGGGCGTGTGTGTCTTCAATACAAAAATGAGACATGGTCTAACCTCAGCCCCAAGTCCTCCTTTGTGCAAGTATGAAGAAACGGGCGTGTAGGCCCTGTTCAGCCATCTTCTTCGTGAGCACCCCTACATAACCCCCTAGTCTTACCTTCTAAACACAACAGTATATAGCAGGCAATTAGAGCATAACACAACAATTCAAATTCTCAAGAAAAGGCAGCTAAACTCAGCCACAAACACTCGTATGCAACCGACAACAATTTAGATGGCAAAGAGCTAGTGTTTTTCATGTTTTCTTGCATTTAAAACCTTGAAGTATTAATGGAAAATCTTAATATATCCAACTACCATGGATTGTAAGCATGTAGATGCATGGATGAAGTTCAAATGATCAACAAACAAGTCTCAAATCTCAAAATAGCATATGTTTGATCATTTAATTCAAAATAAGCATATAACCTAACTATTTATCATGCTTCTCATATAATATGAATCCATGGCTTAGAGCAAGTTATAAGGGATGAAAATATGCATAAAGAAGTGGAGAATTCAATCCTTACCTTAGCTTGAAGAGAGGTTGAAGATTAATGAAGATTTGTGCTCAAATGGATTAAAATGGCAAAGGGTGTTCTTGTTTCTCCTCTTCTCTTCATTTCCCAGCTGGTTCGTGTGTATAAGGATGAAAAGAGAGATATTTTCAGCTAAAAAGGCTAGGAAATGGGTCAAGAATGGGGTTGCTTCGTCAGAGGTTCAAACGACATCGAAAAGGTACAAGCTTAGTTCTGTTGTCTCCAAATCGTCGAAACGAGTCCAGCAGGTGAAGACGGATCTCGAATCCAAGTTCCCGAACCCAAGTTATTTGCAAAACAGTTCAAGGTGGCCTATTTTCAAATAGGTCCCTAAACTTTTAAAAAGTGTCAAATAGGTCCAATACCTATTTTTCAATCAAGTCCCAACATTTTAAAATCAATCAATTACACCCCTCAAACATCTTATATCACATAATTTATGAAATTAGCATGCTAAGAAATTAAATTCATATCGTATAAATTCATAAATCATAAGAATTCAAATCATATGAACACTTAGGGCATTTTCTTGGCATTTTAAGTCAAATAATTTCATATAAATTCATATAAATCATAAAATAAAAATTAAATTACAAGAATATAAATCAATTAAAGTATGAAATTAAATACAAATACGGAAAATAAACTCACACGTGGCACGAACTTGCACGTATGAAGACGCAGGGCATCACAAGCCATGTTGGATATTTTTTAGCAACAAAGGGCACGATTTTACTATGATAAATTCAAAGGTTGAGGCGAGAGTTCAACTCTATTTTCTTAAGACGAAATTGCCCGCTTAAGTGCTTACGGATTAGCGACAATCGTCTCCCAAGATACAACGACCACTTCTTATAATAGTAGCACTACAAATTACGAGATCAACGAACTCTAAGTGTTTAGAACTCTCTTAAAACTTAAATGCTTCTATGTGTATTTGTATGTAATTCTAGAATTTGACTGTATTGGAATGCATGATGGTGGGGTCTATTTATAGATGATGAAGTACCTCTTCAAAAGGGTGCTTACCTATTCACTTTTAGTTATTAATTAATAAGACACCTTTTCGGTTGTTACCGAAACAATGCAAGGTTACATGATACCTTTTCGGATAAAATGACAACTATCCATCACAATTATTAATTCGAAACGTCATGCCTTTTGGAAAACATTACATATATTGTGTCTTTATTAATTATTAACTTTAGTTTTAATTTTTTTCATTCAATAATTATTAGTTTTTGATAAATAAAATTATCAAAATTCCAACAATCTCCACATGAATGAAAAATTACCCTTTTGAATATATGCATATAACTAATGCAGACGTGTAATGTAATGCCCCAATTTTCCAGTCGCTCAGGTACGCGCGCCACGCGTGAGAATTTTCAAGAGATAGGATTTATTTTAATTCTTTTATTTCTCAAGTGTCAATTTCATGATATTATTTGAATTATTTCATTTACGTTTATGTGATAAATGTGAAATCGTTACCAACTTGACAGTTATTGCATGATTCGTATTTATTTGACATGTGAAATTATTTGTTGAACATGTCTTGATTGCTTAATTGCACTTACTTGATCATTTTCTTAAATTAAGGATTAAATTGCCACATTCATATCTTTGACACTTGATTGCATTCATTTAAACTCCACAAGGACTTGATAGCAATTTTCTCACTCTCTTCCCTTCTCTTTCACGAGATATACATACACATGCATGCCCCTTCTTCTTCATTTTGTTCAAGAGACAAGCTTAAGACCTCCTCTTTTCTCTCCCTCTCATATCTCGATCCAACCATGGAGTTAGGAGCCAAATCTTCAACCATCTTCACAAGAATCAAGCTCCATATCATCTCTTTCTTTTTCCCCTTCATCTTCTCCATCTTCAAGGTGAGATCATGCATATATCATTGATAATACATGAAGCAATGTTAGGGTTTATTGATTCTTTTGTCTTCTTGAGCTAATATGAAGAGTATGTGATGATTATGGTTTGAGATGTGTATATATAACATGACTTTTATGGAACTTGGAGCATATGTGATCACATGACAATTTTGGGGGTTTCTTGAGTGAATTTTCATGAATCAAAGCATGGTTCCTTGGATTATATGAAGTTTAATTGATATATATGAACCATATTCATGTTATATATTAGTTTTGAGTTGATTTCTTACCTTGGTTTGTTGTGAGAGTGGCTTGGGAGCCAATTTCCGAGTTTTTCCCCTGTTTCCCCTGTTTTCCCGAAGCTGTCTGATGTAGGATCCCGTCCGGGATCCATTTTAGTGTAAATTCGATCCCGGACGGGACGCTTTTAACGTAGCCCCACTGCACTAGGATCCCGACCAGGATCCATTTTAGTACAAATTCAAGCCAGGCCGGGACGACGACCCTCCTCTGCTCCAATTGCTCTAATTTTCACCTGAAGCAAGTACTTGAAGTGTAGAGTATTCTCCTTTTTACGGTTCCTCAATATCAGTTCCGACGAGTGAGATATGGCCGTTTTAATTTGGTGCCGCCAAACTGTCGAATCTGCGTTAACCTAACTTTGGATCTAAGCCATTTTCATTTCGCTTTGAACTAGAATACGAGCAATATATCATCAGAAAGCTCTATTTGTCTAGTTTTATATCCAATAAACAAAACCAAATTCCAACTTCTAGAACTCAAGATATTCCAGTTTTCCTACAACTTGTGTGTTTCCAAAAATTGTCAGTTTTTACCAAACTTCATCAAAACCCCTTTTCCTGCGTTCCTTTCATTTCCTTGGCTCCGGTATGTGATTTATATGAATGATACGCTTGAATAATTGATGATTATGTTGTTATTTGGTCCTTTATGGTCTTTAATTACTTAAACTTAATTGTTAACTCCGTGCCTTATGAGAAACGAATTCGTATGATTGAATGCCTTTAATATGTGATCTCCGTGAGATTTATTGCATTCTTGTGATTTATTCCATTCCAATTCTAAGCATTTATATGATCATTACATGCAATTATATGTTCATTTTATACAAGAATATGTTCAGGACTAGGTCGTGCGTCATATTTGGTATCATTATTGAGTCTTACCTCACAAGTACACAATGTTTCCTTTCTTGTCCAATTCTTCTCCAGGGCGAAGATCATCAACCGATTAGGCACAATCTTGCATCCTTGTATTGTCTTGTCGCCTATCAGGTAAGGGTGTTTTCGTTCTAGTTACGTACATAACCCTAAAACCTGCATGAATGGAATTCGGCTTAAAACCATATTTATACTTATATTGTTTCCAAAATGGTAATCGAGTAAACATTTACTGAAACTGAACCTATTGTTATTGTATTTACTGAACCTTCCTGTTTTGGTGAGATATTATACTGCACGTTGATTGGGGCCCAGGGTTGAGTGTATTGAGTAATCCGGGGAGGTATCGGGCCGACGGTGATCTTTTGTACTCCCCATACTGTTGAGATGAACCTGGAATCCACTAGGAGATTAGTGGAGGATGGAGTCTCGGTCTTCGGGGATTCATGCACCCATTAACCACACTGACTGGATGGCGAGGGCTAGCTGCCCGGACCATCACTGGAGGAAGAAGGATGGAATTGAACTGATTGTGCACTGTACTAAATTGATTGTATTGCAACGATTGAAACCTAATGATTGCATGATCGCCTTAAGTTGGAAGTTAATCATTGTACATTGTCGGAGTTTGGTAGGAGACTGTGCAAGCTCACTCGCCGAGCCACTGATAGCCTAAAATTGCAACAAATTTTATAAATTGATAGTTATAAAATCCGAGCATTGAACCACTGATTTCTTGCCTTCAAGGGAAATACTTTACCTAAACTTTGCTCGGGTTTTACAACTTGCATGTGCATGTTTCTATATATACGTATACCTCCTGCTCACTCAGTCTTCTAGAGACAGATCCCTCTTTCCCCTTTCTTCCAGGTTCTTTACAGGTGGTTGCTAGGAGGAATTTGAGTTGTCGGTCTTTGTTAGAGTCCTACATTCGTACGCTCATTACATATTACATTGCTTATTGTATTGAATTGATTTTATTGGGCCAGTGTGCCATTTATTAAATTATATTGACTCGGGACAGGATTCTAGGGCATTAGTTGAACCCGTTTTGTATTATTACCTTGTATTGATTCGGGACAGGTTACGACAGGTGCTTTATTTAGTGGAACCCGTATTTATTTTCTCGTTAAAGTTGCATTTATTGACTTATTATTGAACAAATAATTGCCTTGCTTCCGCATCTTGATATTGTTGAATTGTTCTAGGGTTAGATTCCGCCTAGCTAGGACAGTCCTTTTTATTGTCTTCCGTTCGCTGTGGGTTTGGTCATGTATGGACTAGCCATTTCATATGTGGATTGAGCTCATAGTGCGGGGGGTGTGGTGCCCTCGTTCCGGGTGCTACACGTAAGAGAGTTTATGCGAACAATTATTGTATCGGGATAGGTAGCTTGTGGTTTTGAACCTTCCGTAGTGATGTACAATCGGATCGACTTGGCTAATCAGTTAACTTAGTGTCTTGAACTGTTCAGCCGTTAGTGTAAGCCAAGACAATCATACTCACACAATAATCATTCTAACACTTGTGGTTCTCATGATTGTGTTCGTTTCGGCCTTGGACAACATCTTGGATTCATAAGTGTTTTCGTTTGAACAGGCCATGTTCACACTTACTTTGGTGATCTCCTAATAAAGAGTATCCTGCTATACTCCACCTTATAGTTCTAGGAATCATTAAAACCATTAGCTTAACCTCATACCCTTTGCATGCCGCACTTTTATTGTTTTAGGAATGAGTTAGAAATAGTTTTCCTAAATGCTCGACTAGTCCTTGTAACTTAGTTGTCCCATTGAACCAAGATCTTGGGATCTCCTGTCAACAAGGTTGGGTTACCATTACTTGGACTTTAATTAGTGGGTTTTAATCCCATTCCCCTCGACAAGCAGTATATTTGATCTCTCGATAGATTGTTCATTCTATAGAAAATATGAGATTAATTAACTTTTTATCCAATATCATTCCGGGGCATGTCATCCATCCCGAATTCATAAAAATATTAATAAATATAAATTTAAGTAGAATTATTAATCTAATCGCCCTTCACTCTACAATTAAATATAAAACTTGAATCTATATTTTGCCGACGTAAACAAATGTTATACAGAGTGAAGTGCAATAAATGAAATATAAATTTTTATGTAATACTGTACCATGATCAAAACAATTAGGAACACAAAAAATTCTACATTAATTTAGTTCGAAGTAATACTTTTGCGGTTGCAAACTATTGTGGGTTTTAAAATTTTGTCCCAAACTTTATTTTTCTTTTTTTTTTTTTGACGACAACTTTATTTTTCTAAAACTCAAAATTGTGTGAATTTTTATTTTCATAACGGGTCGGGTGTGAGTCAAGTCGAGACTGGACAGATCCATTATAAAACCGGGTCTAGATGGGTCTATTTCCTATTTTCCTATATGGGATTCAGAACCTAATAAATCCAGACCCACATAGGCCTAACAGGTCGGTTCCAGTTGTAAGACGGTACTGACCCAGTTCAATTGCCATATCTCCAAAAGGACCAAAACTAATGCTCATATTCCTTACAAAGTAAAGTAAAGAGAAACCTTTACAAAAATGGCTTCTTTAAAGGCTTTGATCTTGTTCATTCTCATTGCCCTGTCAATCCAGATTCCAGGGCCTGAAAAAGCCTCCGCCGTGGGTAACCGTAGGATGCTGAACTACAATTATGTTCCAACTCCTACAAATCAGGAATTTCAAAATCAGCCAGGATATTATCCGGGGGATCCGTGGAGTCCTCCTACAACAACTTCCAACAACCCTTGAAAACTGACTATTATTGGAGGTGTAATGTGTGCCAATGTGTAGCAGTATATATGGAGGATTTCAAGAATATAATATTGTCTTTTTTTATTTTCCTTCCTGTTTTATATATTGTATGTATTGTTTTCCTATTGTATGTATTGTTTTTCTAAATAAATTAAATAGTTGTGTTCGTTGCAAGTGAAAATCAGACTGCAAAACCCATAACTAGTTAGCAAGACGATCATTAAGTGCTGAATTTGCACGGGAGAGACACAACACATGATATTTTGTCAACATATGATATTTTGTGTTTATTGATATTTTGTCTAGGATATAAATACTATATATATTTGAGAATTTGAATATCAAAGTGAGTGTTTGATGTTTGATTTTCTCCTCTGATTCTTCCTTGTTGGAATACTCAATGCTCCTTGATGAATTTGGTGGTTTGATTTTCCTTTAAACTTTGGTTGGACAATACTCAAAACACTCCTTGATGAATTATGAATTTGGTGATTTGATGTTAATTTATAGGTCTTTTGACTTATTTACGAATCCAACATTGAATTTTGACGGATTTAAACTCGAGTAGGTCTTTCGACTTATTTACGAATCAAACGTTGGATTTTGAGTGACTTGAACTTGAATAATGGTAATTCATAGGTCTTTCGGCTTATTTACGAATAAAACATTGAATTTTGATAAACGCCGATGAGTTCATAGGTATCAACATGTATTTGACTTGAGTATAACATCAATTTACTGGTTTAACGTCTTGATAGCAGATCAAACGCTTTGATTTAATAATTTTGGTGAAGAAGTCTTAATAGCAGATCAAACACCTTGATTTAATACAATAATTTTGGGGAAAAACGACATTAAATGCTTTAGAACTTCGCCTTGATAGTAGATCAAACGTCTTGAATTGATGTCTTTAGAACTCCGCCTTGATAGCAGATCAAACGTGATGTTTCTAGAACTCCGCCTTGATAGCAGATCTGAATTGATGTCGCTTCATCTTGGTTTGATGTCATTTAATATCATTTAATATTTATCTATTATATTTATTTGAATAGATAATATCAAATAAAATCATATAGATATTTATCTCTTTAATATATTTATTATTTAAAGAGATAATTATTAAATAAAACTTGAATTTAACTGTAACTAATGAGATAACTCCTTAAAAATATTTAATTAATAGAATAATATTAAATTTTAATCTTAAATTTGGAAATTATTTATTTGATGTTATTCTATTAAATATCAATATTTTTATATCAAATACTATATATATAAATATATATATAGGAGAATTACGTCTGACTACCCTACATTTAGGTTTAATTACAAAGCAGTCCATCATTATTATGAAATTACATTTTAGTCCCTAACTTTGAGAACCGTTTGTGCTCCCTAGTATTCCGTTATGTCATTTCAAAAATACCCCTGATTTGTTGTTAAATTCATAATTTGTAGGGATCGTTTTGTTATATTTGTAAACTTTAGGGTTGATTTTGTAATTTTGATCATATATTCAATGTAACACTCATAAAACCGTAAGGGGCATATGTGTACTTTTACAAATTCCGTTAAAGGACCTAAGACTAAACAAGATTTATAGGGACTAAAATGTAATTTTTCAATAAATATGGATTGCGTTGTAATTAAGTTTAAATGGAGGGTAGTCAGATGGTTTCACATTTAAGGGAACGTTTACTTGGGCCAGAAACGCATGTTGGGGGTCTTCAACATGCGTTATTTGTTGCTTACTTCTCATGTGCCAAAGCCCACAATTAAGGACCAAGCCCGTGTCATCTGCGTGCCAAGGCATGTGAGGCTTCACACGCCAAAAAGACGTGTTTAATAATCACGGCTGCCTGGTTTACAAATTGGTCCTGGGTTTCATAGTATTTACAATGGTATGCCATTGAAATTCCAGATCTCACTTCCGGTAATAATGGCCGCTAGAATTTTCGTTTTGCTGGCCACCAGTTCCCCTGGATCCATTGCGCTCCCTCCAAATCCGCCATCACCACGGCCAGATCCGCACTCCACCACCATCAAAAGTTAGATCCACACCCCTCCTTTCGCGACGCGGCGGCGCTGCTACATTAGGCGGAATGGGTACGCGCCTGTCGGAATCGAATTTTGGCTCGTAGCTCACTTTCCCTGGGTGACTCGTCATGTGCTGGATATCCCTTCCTCACGGCATCATAGCGGATGAACGACATTTCTGTTACTTGAAGCAAGAGGGAGCATATCAGCAGGAGTTGGATAACATGCAGGCCACTTTCAGGTTAGCCATTAAAACTAATATCTCTGAGTTATTCAGAAGAATTCATTGCAGTGGGATTCTAAAATATAAAGGCCTTTGAGAAGTTAATTAAGATCTCTTTTTGAGTAAGTGAAAGCTAGATGTTGATGTTTGATTAATAAATATAAATATGATTTTAATCTTGAGTTGTATGTCATTTATTTTTGTGGTGCAATCGTGCAAGCCTAGAAGACCTTGATATCACATGAGCTGTAAAAAGTAAAAAAGGCATTGAAATATACCAAATTTTAGTGGCAGGGTTGTTCATACAGTTTTAGGAATTAAACCAGGCCAATGTTAGCTTATAATTATATGTGTTGTTTCAAATTAGGCTCGGAAAGAAAGTTGAGAGAATGCCCTATTCTGTTTTCCATAACTCGGGATAGGAATTAGGAACAACTGATTGAAGATATGCATTGTACCATTGTCAGACTTCGTTCTGTCAATGTGTTCAACATCAACTGCAATTCTTTGTTGATCATAGTTTTGAATCATGTACTGTTGCATACAATACAATTCATTCGATGGTTGGACAAAATTGAGATATATTTAGATATACCAAGATGCTTTGTTTAATTTGTGCAGTATCAGCAGTGATTAGTTTGGTGTTAACAATGTATCATTTATTTCAGTTTGTTTGATTTTTAGTTAATTGTAGTTCAATGAATCAGCATCTTACAGTTTAATTTCACAACCTGTGCATACCCAATACTGCAATGGAGTTCTTGTTTTATGATGTTGATAGAATGTTGAGAGGCAGGGTATACTTCTTGTTGAGGTTTATACACCGTTGATTGGAACTTGGAAGTTGGGGTACAGGAAGGTGAAGTAGGTTGTAGCTAATAAAGGTGATTCGAATGAAGTGAAGAATGGTGAGGTTTATTTGACTGCGTATGAAACTTCATTCGAGGTAAAAATGAAATCTTGATTGTTTTCTGTAATTTTAGCCTATTTTCACTTACATTATTGCATAAACTTTGCCTATGCAGCAAAATTGAATTTTGTCTACAATTTTGTCTTTCCCCAGCTTTTAATATCTGGAACAGTAAAAAATTATCTCTTGATTTAATGTCTTAGAATAATATTTGATTAATGCTTGCTTACTGATGTTGGTAATGAGTATGTAATGGGGTTTGAGAAGATTGAGTTGATTAATGGTCAATCTAGTTCTTATTTTACTCTTTCAGAAAGAGGGCTTGGCCCGGGCTATTATGCAATTGACTCAGCAGCACCAACTTCACTCCTCATGTTGTTGCAATTCAAACAGGAGAGGTGAGCATTTTGTATTTGTTTGAGTCTTTATGTTTCTGCTATCGTTCCAGCACGAGTTGTTTATATGAAGTTGTATCTTTATTTTTGTTTTTGCAGAACATTGTTCAAAGAATCCTTTCTTTTTCTCAAAGGGCTTCTGAATCAATTTGCATTCTTTCAACTTGTGGCTCAATTTCCAGTGCTGAAATTGTTCGACCTGGCTCAAGACAGAGATATTTGTATCTTATTTTTGACATTTTCATGCACATGATATTTTAGTGAATACTATTGAATATTGATTATTGATCAAAAGATTTGATGTTTATTATAGAACTTCCAAGATGAGATAATAGATCTCATGAATGTGAGCAAGGTAAATGAGTAATGTTGTTGAAGAAGATGGTTTAAAAATATAAGGGTAAAATGGTATTTTATCCTAATCTTGCTCAAACATACATAAAAAGTAAACACCAATAATTTCAAAACATGAGTGGCTGACATGAAATGTAAATGCATGTTAGCTTACTATCACCAACATACATAAACACAACATGTATTATCATGTCTCGAAAGGTAAACGTTCCCTAAGGAGTTATTACTTTTGTCATATACTTTTCAATCCAGCAAACCAAATGGTAGTTTGGACGGATAGTCTATTTTAATAATTGAAGGAGGTGAAATTCTAACTTAATGCTTCTTTTTTCATGTATCGTAGAAATGGTGTAAAACCCCAAAATATTTCAATTTTAGAGAAAACGCCTTCATCAGAAGTTACTGAAATGATGAAGAGTGAAGACGTTTTTCAAAAAGATGTCTTTAGTAAATTTTTAGTTGACCCAATTAAATGTGATGGTTGACCAAAAAGTGAAGATGTTTTGTAAAAAAGCGTCTTCATTAAATTTTCAGTTAACCAAATTAATGTGGTAGTTGACAAAAAAAAGTGTTGAAACACTAAACCTCAATAAACAGAGTCTCTAAAAACAAGGAATATGCGATTCAATTTAATAATAATCTTTCTAAGACGTTCCTGCTATTCTCTTATAGGATAATGCATTCTTATCTAATGTTGGTATTATCATGATTAAAAAAAATAAAAGAATAGGTAACTAAATGTAACAAATATCGCTCCAACCCGTTATAGCATCCTTATCTAATTGTGTTGGTATTATCACTCTTAAAAATATAAAACTAGTAACTCTGCACATCTTACATTAAATAAAAAAAATTACTATTATTTAAATATATATTAAATTAAATTCTTCATTTTAATATTTATTTTATAATTATTTTAATATAATTACAAATTTATAATAAATAAATAAACAAATAAAATAAAATAAAATAATGTCTAATTAGTAAAAAATAATAGTTAAAGTATAAATCAAAAAATATAGGAAAACGAAAAAAATATAATGGAAAAGTTGGATTGAGGTGAGAGATCATAAAAAAAAGGTGTTAGAGATAAATAAAAATAACAAGTTGTATGATTGGTTCAAAATAATAATTAAAAAAAAAAAGAAATTGAGAGTTCAAGAGATTAAATGGTTTCTACTTGACTGCTCGCTTAATATAATAGAATAGATAATAATAGATTTAATTAATAATAATAATAATAATAATAATAATAATAGTTATCCAATAGAAATCCATTATTAAACTATCAAAGCGTGAAAGTGTGTTTGCAGTACATGATAAAAAGGTTTTCTGAAAATGCGTCTTACTCTGGAATTAAAATATTATGGGGATTCACACCATTTCTGAAACACAGGTGTGAACACTACATTAAAGTTAGAATTTCATTATTGAAAGAAGATAACAACAGAGAAAAATCAAGGCTGTTTGGAAAAAGAATAGTGTTGATTTTCTATCACATCTGAGCAGACTATTGAAGTCTTCTTCAAATGATATTCACATATTTCTTGCTACTTAAAAATATCTGGTGGGATGATCAATGAATATCTATTATGTGAAAAAAAAGAAGAAGAATGAAGCAAGAATATAAAATTAGAATAACAAATTAAATCGTTTTAAAAAGATGCAGATGTATCAAATGGTTTCAACATACAAAATACAAATGAATCAAATAACTTTAAAATTTATAAGAGAAAATAAAATTTGTGAGATTTTCAACCCTAATTTACTAATTATGAAATCCTAATTTGTTAGACACTGATTAAGATAATGGAAAGACTAATTTATTTTTATTAAAAACATGTAGACATCACATTTGGGGTATTTAGCCATTGAAAACCACTTAAAATTGGTGAGGGATGACGGTTTTTATAAAAATCATATAGATGAGATAGCGGTTTGAAAAAATTATAGAAATGAGAAGATGGTTTCATAAAATTTTATAGATAACATGACGGTTTGTAACAAAAATAAGTTCAAATAACAAATTATAAAAACGATCATAGTATGACCTATTTATTTTAGACTATCATATCGAGTTTTTTAACAATAGCAATATAACCTTGTAAGTAATTTCAAGCAGCACAAACATATTTCATTAACCACCATTTGGATATAAAATAATTTTTAATTAAATAATTATTATTTTAATGACCAAAATTATTTTAATTGTCTAAGGAAATCGAGTAAGACCAACTAGTCAGCATGCCATGTGGTGTTTGTGCCATATCGTCAGACTGGATTGAGGAAATTTGGTGTAAATAATTAATTGTAATTTTTGTTAACTTAAGTAATTAAATTATGAAAATCTTTGAATAGTACCAAAAAGTTGAAAAAATTCCTTTTAGGTCCCAAGTTTTGAAAAAGTTCTCATTCAATCCCCAATTGAAAAACAAAATTCCTTTTAGGTCCCCACAAACATTACATGTTCGTACATTGTCTTTAGGAATTGCGTATATTTTTGAGGGAATTGCGTATAAAAATCTCAAAATGTCGTATATACGAGATTCTGAGATTTTTATATGCAATTCCCTAAAAAATGTACGCAATTCCTGAATTATTATACAACCTTGGGGAGTGAAAAAGAATTTTGTTTTTCAATTGGGGAGTGAACAGGAACTTTTTCAAAATTGGGGAGTGAAAAGGAAATTCAGTTTACACCTGGGGATTTTTGATAAATTATCCGTTAAATTTAATTATTTTTGTTAATTTGAGATTTTGCCCAGATGTGGCCAATCTATACTTGTCAGACTCCTGATTCATTACGAGGAATAAGTCTTTGAAGCCTTATCACAAGAACAACCCAGGACGGTTAGGATTCTGAGAAGCTTCGAAATCAAAACGAGTATGTGTCTATAAATTTTCTCTGTACATTTTTTTTTTTTTTGAAAGGGGAAGTCCACGACACAGTGTGGGCACTAGGAGGCAACAACTTGCATATCAAACTGAACAGAAGAGAGAGCCACATAAGGGAAATTGAAAACATCAGAGCTGGCCGGGGCCGCATGACGAGCAATCGTGTGGGCAGCAGTGTTCGCCCCACGAGGAGTAAAGGAGAAGGTAGCCGAACGAAGGTTTGAGGCGAGTAACTTGATGTCCTGAATAATATTGCCTAGGGGAGAATCATCCCACCCGTCACTGCTAATTTTCTCCACCACGTTCAAGCAGTCGCCTTCGAAAATCATAGTAGACCAACCTCTAGACCGCACATGTAGCGCCCGAGCGTGAGGCATCACATCCCCCGCACCGAGACCCGACCCGTATATGAAATGGAAAATCCATACACGTGCCAAATCACGGCGAACGGCTACACAACACACACGCTAAGCTAGGCGGGAGCTAACCCTTAAACCAAGCATAACCAAAACATAATTAAATCAGAGTGACCATAACAATAGCGGAAGCAATTCAACATAAGTACTTATAGGTACCGACACATAGCAATACATATCGTATTTACATATAGGTACCAACACTTACAACCTGTACAAAAGCCATCACGGCACAAAATAACATAATATACGCTCCATACATAATCATAATACAAGAGTAATAAGAACAAGTAGATATGAGTGTAAAAAGAAATGCTAGACACTAATGCAAGATTTAGACGACTCGTATTCCCGCCTAGCACCTCCAAACCTGCACAAAACAACTGAAAACAAACCGGGTTCAGTCTAAAAGAGATTGGTGGGTATAAAAAAAAACGGGGCATAATATATAATACAACGGAATTTAAACATATACATGCAAGCCCTAATTCCATTCGAAGTTTGATAAGAATTTCCCAAGCGGGCAAAACAAAGGAAACATCAATGGAATCCCGACTATCATATTCATTCATAAATAATTACAGGGTTTCATGGCCCGGCGAGTGGGCGTGCATTATCTCCAACCATCACCTCGTGTAATCATATTCATAATTCATTTATTTTCATGCATAATAATCTTATGTGCACATTCATATATGTGGTGGACGGGTTTGCAAGGCCCGACCACCTCATACATTGACCCAGGGGGGGTACATGAATCCCCCAAGGGCGCTCAGCTACCATTCCACGGTAATCTCCTAGTGAGTTCAGGTCTCTGTTAAATGGTTGGGACTAGCACATGGGATCACCGTCGGCCCTTGCCTCCCCGGATAGCCACATGTGCTAGGTCCCGGGCCCATGCATTATTAACAATCATGTCTCGCCAAAACATAAGGTAGGATTCATAAAAGAAAGGCTTACGTTTGAAATCATTTACTCGAGAAAAGACTCTATATACGTATATTATACATTGGGTTTAAAACTTTGCACATTGGGTTTATATAGGGTCATTTTAGCTAGTAGAAGAGAAACCCACCTTGAAGCGGCAAAAGGATAAGAGTAGAGCCTCAAACAACGGCCTCGTTTCCAACTAAACCCGAATCTGTGCAAAAGAGGCAGTGTGAGACTCAAAATGACCATATACGACGCACGGCAATGCAATGTGGATGATATGAGATGCATAAAAAAATGTTCTCAAGTCATGGAAGTATTCTTATGCACAATTAACACAATAAAGTCACATAAACGTTCAAAATCATTCATTGCATTCAATAAGTGGAAGTACCAAGTTCATTCATTCATAAATCATAACAAAACAAGCCATAAACTTGATACATTAATCATAACACATAATAATACATATTAACATAGCGTAGAAGTCATAAAAGAGGTGGAGGAAGATTAAACAAGCGGAGAAAAAGAAGAAAAACGGAACCGGAGTGACGAAAAAAACGCAGGACAAAATCCACCCCCCATGGATTTTTCCAAAGGGAAAAATCCACCCCCATGGATTTCCAGAAACTGACTAACCTAAATCCACCCTCGCGGATTTTTCCAAAGGAAAAATCCACCCCCGTGGATTTAAGTCTGCGGCCAAAAAACACAAAAACAAGGCAAAAACCGAAATGGAAGTTAAAAGGCACAAAACCAACTCACAAATCTCAACCCAAAAGCATGTAAAATCAGGTCATTAACTCATATATTCAAGCTATATCACATTAAACAACAAGAACTCCAAGTAAAGCATCAAGGAATTAACATCCAAATTATAACTCCAAGCTCCATCAATGGCAAGACCAAGAATCTCCAACAATCATGCAATACAAGTTCATATCCATCTAACTCCATGACAAAGGGTCAAATATTACTCATGCA
Organism: Lantana camara; assembly: GCA_037501455.1. Taxonomy (NCBI): domain Eukaryota; kingdom Viridiplantae; phylum Streptophyta; class Magnoliopsida; order Lamiales; family Verbenaceae; genus Lantana; species Lantana camara. Next base: position 21,419,652 of record CM074862.1, read on the forward strand.
ACTCAAAGAAAATCAAAGGAATCAAAGTTGATCATCAAAATGCAAAAAGGGCCACTATTCATCATCTTTTTCCAATATAACTCATAAATGGATGAAACCATGCAAAATTCAACATAAAGGGATTACTAAGAGCTATACTACTAAAAAATAAGCTTACCTTCAAGAAAAAGTGAGGAAAGATAGGGAGATGAGCTCAATTTCTCCAAGGGTTGCACTATTCCTCTTTCTTCTTCTCTTTTCTTCTTCTTTTCTTTTCTTTGGCTGAATTTGGGTGTATGAGAGGGTGGGATTTCGGTTTGGGGCTGAAAGAGAGAGAGAGAGAGAGAGAGAGATACAAGTGGCTTAGGCTTGGGCTTAGGGTCTAGGGACATCATTTAGGGCCGTAACTTGGAAAAAAGCAATGGTTTGTCGTTTTTAAGCACGAGGTGCTCGTTTCGGTTGAAATTTGAGAATCTAAATGATCTTAAAGAGGCATGAGTCTTGTCCCATTGTCTCCGAATTGTCGATACGGATTCAATGGAGGTGACGAAACTCGAATCCGAGTTCCCGAGCTCAAGATATCACATACGGAACCAAGGGTGCGCTAATTGCCTGTTAGCCCCCCTGATTTGGTTCCAAGAATCTAATTAAATTCAAAACTCATGCACCCAAGAACAAAATCATGCAACGAACACATAGGTAAGATCATAATACACATAATTCATTTATACCAAGCTATCACGAAAAACGGAAATCGAATCGGAATAAAAAAAGGTATAATCATATCCGTTTAAGCAAATACGTTGGAAATTCAAATAAAATTCAAATAAAATAAGAAATAGATTCAAGTATGGCAAGAATGAAATAAATAAATGAAAGTTAATGTAATTAAACAATTAAATCACGTAAATAGTAAACACATACGCCATACCTGTACGGCCGAAAAGTCGGGGCATTACAGCACAAGTCAGACAGCTTCGAGCGTGGCAAAAGCTTCTACTGCTTCGGGAGCAAGAAGACCCTTTCCCCTCTCAGAAGACCAACCAACGCACAGCCCTGCTGAGTCGCGTGCAATAACCCCAATTCCGAATTCCCGCTGGTCTACGAAAAGTGCTCCGTCGAAATTGATTTTAATCACCCCCGGAGGGGGCTTCTTCCAACGAGCAGGGGTAGGGGATGGACGGAGCTGATGAACAAGGGGATTAGCCTCCACATAACTAGAATGAAAGTCAAGGACAAAGCGAACCAAGTTGTCGGGCATGAGACAATTAGAATCCATGAGTTTCAAATTCCGATTCCACCACAGGGCCCACAAGCAAGTAAGGAACAGACCTTTCTTCGAAGAGTGGAGAGCCTGGAGGGCATGGAACATCCAAGAGGAGACGTCCTGATCAGAGTGAGAAAGAGAAGCCCCTCGAATGGGTAGGATTGCCCAGACTTGGCGGGCGAAGGTGCAGCGAAGGAGGGTATGGAGGATATCCTCATCAAAAGAACTGCAGAGAGGACAAGAAGCATCCAAGGACAGCTTCCAATGGAGAATATTGGCAGCGGTAGGAAGACTGTCATGCGCTGCCCGCCAGGCGAACAAGAGGACCTTAGGTACATCAAAAGTGTTCCAAATAGCTTTCCAAATAGGCGAAGACAAGACCGAGGAAGTGGAAGCGTACGGGCGTTGCAACAGATCGAAGGCCAGGTGATAAGCACTCTTAACCGAGAAGCGGCCATCCTTAGAGAGATGCCAAATCAGCCGGTCAGGACGGATGACATTACTGATGGGAATACTGAGAACCAAATCGACTTCATCAGCAGGAAAGATGGAGTGGAGAAAAGGAAGATTCCACGCGTGGCGGTCGGGGAGCAATAACTGTGAAACTCGAAGGTCCTCATCAACTGTCGGAGGCCGACAACGTGGTTTAAACGAGTAAGGACGGGGGAGCCAGCGGTCATGCCAAACCCTGATAAACTCACCTGAACCAATTCTCCATCGCGAGCCCGATTCAATCAAATAACGAGAGCCTAGGATGCTTCTCCAAGTAAAAGATGGGGAGCGGCCAAGGCGGGCCGAGAAGATGTCCCCATTCGGGAATTATCTAGCACGAAGAAGCCGGCTTAGAAGGTTGTTTGGATGGGAAAAGAGCCTCCAGAACTGTTTTGCTAACATCGCACTGTTAAATGCCTTGAAAGAACGAAACCCCAATCCTTCTGTAGATTTGCTTCGACATAATTTATCCCAGGCTAACCAGTGAATCTTATTATGCTCTCTATTATTCCACCAAAAGGAAGCAATCAACGAGTCAAGTTCCTTCAGAAAAGAGTCTGGCAAACAGAAACAACCCATAGTGTACGAAGGGATCGCTTGTGCAACAGCTTTAATGAGAACCGTTTTCCCAGCTGAGGAAAGAAACTTTTCTGAAAAACCTTTGAGCTTTTTCCAAACTCTCTCCCTGATAGAGTTGAAAACCGAAGATTTAGAACGTCCAACCACCGAGGGGAGGCCCAAATAAAGATCAAAACGATCAACAACTTGAACTCCAATTCGAGAGGCAAGAGAAAACCTGTCTGATAAAGGAACATTCCCGCTGAACACAATAGAAGACTTATGAAGATTAATGGTTTGGCCAGACACAAGAGCATAATCTTTAAGTATTCGATCAATGCACTCGAGGGACTGGGGGGTGGCAGAGCCACAAATGAGTGTGTTGTCAGCGAAAAGGAGGTGTGAAATACTCGGAGCGCCCCTACAAATCTGAATACCCTTAATCTGGCCACTTACTTCCATCCCCTGAATGAGACAACTGAGGACCTCTGCACAAAAGAGGAAAAGATAAGGAGAGATGGGGTCCCCCTGTCGGATTCCACGTTCAGAGTCAGGTGCCCAAAGGAAGAACCCTCAAGCAAAAAAGAATAAGTAACCGTAGAAACGCAAGCCATAATAAGGGAGATGAAGCGAGCAGGGAAACCAAACCGGGTGAGGACTCGTTCTAGAAAGTGCTATTCAACTCGGTCGTAAGCCTTGCTCATATCAAGTTTGAGCGCGAAAAAGCCATCCTTTCCCCTATTCTTTTTCTTAAGAAAATGGTTAATCTCAAAAGCAATAAGCACGTTACCAGTAATAAGTCGAGACGGGATAAAAGCAGACTGAGATGGGGAAATAATACGATCCAGAAAAGGTTTCAAACGGTTAGCCAGACATTTCGAAGCAATTTTATAGATCACATTACACAAACTAATAGGCCTGAATTGCGTAATTAGACTTGGTTTTTGGCATTTGGGGATCAACACAATATAAGTGAAATTCAAATCCTTAATGAACTTATCCTAGTTAAGAAAAGCAAGAACACAGGCAACAACATCTTTACCCACAATATCCCAATACTTTTGAAAGAAGAACGGGGGGAGGCCATCCGGGCCAGGGGATTTAAGGGGATACATCTGGAAAAGAGCTTTTTTTACCTCGTTACCACTGAACGAAAGGAGGAGCAAACGACCCATCTCTGCATCGACTCTAGGCTCAAGGAGATCAAGGATACGATTGAGATCTTGCTCAGGGCACATGGACGAAGAGAAAAGGTCCCTGAAATAACGCGAAATGATCCCCTGAATATGAGTAGGAGAGGAGTCCAAGATGCCGTTCTCATCAATAAGCCCCTGAATGGAATTATTCTTAGCTCTGTAGGAAGCCTTTGCATGAAAAAATTTAGTATTCTTATCTCCATCCGAGAGCCAATGTGTTTTAGCCCTTTGCTGCCAAATAATTTCTTTTTGTTTGAGAAGTTCAGCAAGTGTCGCTCGAAGGGAGGTCTCTTGTTCCTGAGACTCTCTTGTGACAGTACCTCTCCTGATCTTAATGAGTAGGTCTTCAACAGAATTGATATCTTTCTCAATATTACCAAAGGTGTCTTTATTCCACTTAAGCAGGCCAACCCGACAATTTATGGCACTTTCCAAAACCCTCTCCTGGGCCTCAGTTGCCGTGGATTTCCTCCAGAGGTCATCAATAATAGATTTACAGTCTTCAACACGGGCCCAGGCAGCCTCAAAGCGAAATGGGCGAGCTCTTTTAGGTCTGTGAACAGGGATGAAGCAGGACTCGATGAGGATGGCATAGTGGTCGAAGCTGTGAGTAGGGATATGGGAGATGCGTGAGTTCGGAAAACGGTCCCTCCAACTGGGAGTGGCAACAGCGCGATCAAGCCTTTCGCGAATGGTATGTGGGTGAGGGTGGTTATTAGACCAAGTAAACTTATCGCCGACGAAGCCCAGGTCAACAAGATCAGTAGAATCGAGAACATCACGGAAAGCTTGTATCAGGTTAAGGCTTCTAGGATTTCCACCACACTTTTCTTCCTGAGCCAGAAGTTCATTAAAATCACCACAGACAATCCAATCTCGTAGTGAATTACTGGAGAGACGAGCGAGAAGGGACCAAGATTGCCATCTAAGCTGAGCATTAGGTTCACCATAAAAGCCTGTGAATCTCCAAGGAGGTGAGTCAGGGGATTCCCGAATCAAAACATTAATGTGGTTAGAGGAGTAACTCCTAAGTGTAACATCCAATTCCCGCTTCCAAAGCAAAGCAAGGTCTCCCCCAATGCCCACCGAATCCACATTAACACCGAACCAATCCAACAAACTTTTAAGAACTTCAATCTTTCTTTTTTTGCAACGAGTTTCAGAGAGGGAAATAAGCGAAGGGTTATGCACTCGAACAAGGTCGAGCAATTCTTTCATTGTCGAGGGACCCCCCAGCCCCCGACAATTCCAGCTAAGGGCAATCATTGTTCTCGGCGGGGCTGCTCCGCAGCCTCCGCCGTTGCGTTAGAGGACTCTTTCGATGCTTGGTGATGGGGAATTTTCTTAGTCGGGGGAAGACATTCCGAGGGGATATCACTGTCCTGGAATTTTGCTTTTCTCTTGCCATTTCGTCTGGATATGGGAGGGGGAACGCATGATGGGTTGAAACTTAGAGAGCAATTTTTCTTGGCTGGAAGAGAAGAGACCGCTAAAACAGTGACGTTGAATAGGCCCTCTTTGGCCAGGCATTCCTTAGTGGCGGAAATCTCATTCATCAGAGAAGAATTAGTTATGGTTGGTGGGTTAAGATTAATTTCATTTAAGTTAATTGTAGATGGGCTAATTGTGAGGGAGGAATTAAGGTTTGGGGTCGATTTAATAGGGTTTGGGCTTGTAACAGGGTATGGATTTGTTTGGGAGGATGAGGGGATGTTGGGCTGGGAATCGCCCAAAGAGGGGGCTTGTGTCGGCTGGGTAGTAGGGATTAGAGAGGGTTTGGGTTGGTAGTATTGGGGCCCATAGGGGAAGAGTCCAATATGGTGAAGGATGGGCCCATAAGAGTTGGGCCACTTTTATTTTGTGGCCCAGGATGAGGGAGAGACGTTAAAGAAGGTTTAGAGCAGGAATTGGGGGAAGCATTTCTTTCAGAATTAGGTGCGGCTGCTACAGGGGAGTAGGTCTGCGAAGGAGAAGAAACAGGTGGTGTCAGATGATCTTGTGGAGGGCTAAGTTCCGATGCTGGGTAGTGAGCTTGTTTGGTAGGTTTGGTAGAGGAGGGTTGCGTGTTTTGGCTACTGATTTGGTAAGGTTGGGAATTCAAGGAAGATGGGGTCAATTCGAAGATCTGATTTTGAGGGGTAGTGTACGGCTTTGGAGGATAGAGGTTTGCGGTGGACATAGGTGCCGGAAAAGCCATCGGTGACCCCGGAGGCGAGCTAACGTCGTTGCTTTGGAAGGAAGGAAACCGTGCCGGATTGGCGGCGCTCTTCGGACCTTCCCTGAGCCAAGGTCCGTATGGGAAGTTGGGTTTTGGGTCTTTGAATCCCTCTTCGAATCTTCTTTCACATAATTTCTCGGTATGACTAAGCCGACCACAAATATAGCAAAAGTTTGGGAGACGTTCAAAGGTGAGAGAAACTACGAGATCAGAGCCATCTGGTTGTTTAAGCTTCACACACCGGCGCAGCGGCTTGGAAATATCAATGCTTGCTCTGATACGAAGACTGTCGAATCTAGTGCGATTGGAGCGTTCCAAATCCACATCCACTAGGCGGCCAAGGGCGTTGCCAATGCAGGAGCCCATTTCTCTTGTCATTTTAGCAAAGGGAAGTCCATGTATATGGATGTAAAAGTCACATCTATTGAACTCCATAGTCATAGGGTCCTCAGATTCCTTGAAGGGGCTAATAATAATGAGATGTTTTTCGAAAGACCAAGGGGCTCCGTCAATTGCTCTCTGTCGGTCAATTTTATGATTGAAAGATAATACGAAGCGATCTTCTTTAAGCCTGTGTATAGTTAATCCTTTTGTTGGGTTCAGCACCTTCGAAAGAGTAGACTTTAGAGCTTCGAAATTCAGAGTCCGGGTGGAGAGGAATCTCCCCACAAGGCATAGGTCAGTATTGAATCGAGAGGTGTTCCATTCTTCCTCAGAGATGGAAACTTCGACCAACTCCTCTTCAGTCAGGGAGAGAGATGCTCCCAAGTTGCTAATCTCTTCATCCATATTGTATCAAACAGGACCCACTAGAGGCGAGTCTACAGGAGCCTAGATGCCGGAGCGAGGACGTCCTTTGCCAATCCTCCGTTAGCGATAACCGCACTGCAGGAACCTAGCAGACAAAACACAAGATGGTTAAGGGGAGAAGGTACAGAGACGAGGGATGCAGAGGGAAACGAGAAAGACAAAAAACAGGGAAGAGGAATACCGGCGGTGGGAAGCAGGCTCCCAACAAAGACTCCCAGTTAGAGAGACGAACACTCCCAGGTAGAGAGACTTAAATTTGAATCCAATAAGCCTGCACAATTCTCTGTACATTGTATTTTATTTTTCTGCCTTCACTGCACCCCACAAAACCTTTAAAATTATGCTCTAATTTTCAGCTTTTGATATGTATGTGCTGGTAGACTCAGAAAAACTAAAATTTTATAGCTCTTAGTCATTGCCTTTTTAAATTTCCATGCAAGTTGTAAACCCTGAAGGAAACTCATGCCCTTTTCCAGTCACTTTAGAACTCATCTCGACGTCTTTCTATTTATTTTCATTTCACATTTTGTACGGTTTATTAAATCGTACTGGTTCACCCTCCACAATATCTGTAACGCCCCAATTTTCTAGCCGTTCAGGTACGTGCACCATGCATGTGAGTTTTGAGATTTCGGATTAATTAATTCATTTTCGTTATTTAATTGCGCGGTTCAATTCATTTAATGTGAATTCTTGTGATTATATGATTTCTAGTTTCTTCTTTCGTGAATTTTATTACGTGAATTATATGATTTAAATCTCTAACTTCGTGGATTCAATTACGTGAGTGTGTATTTAATTCCTGAGCATGATTTAAGTGATTTAGCATAACATGTATATATATTCAATTTCATTTCATCTCACTCTTTTAGAACTATATATATATATATGCATGCCACTTGATTCATCTCTAACATGTAAATTCATAAGAGGTAAGGACTTAAGTGCAATTAACTTTTAATTACAAGACTTTTCATCCACCTTTAATTATATACAATGTATACATACATATATACCTTTTGACTCATATATTCTATATACACATATACATATACACATTTTCTCCTCTCCATTTCACTCAAGAGCAAAGCAAGACATCCCTCCATCTCTTCTCCTCACTTTCGAACCAACCAAGGAGGCACGGAAGCCAAGTTTTCACCCATTTTTCTCCAAGAGATCAAGCCATACACTTTCTTCTTTTCATCCCCACCATCTCTTCTCCCTTTCAAGGTAAGATCATGCATATGAATTTGATGAATTCTTGAGTAACGTTAGGGTTTTGAAATTATATGGATTCCATGACTTGAGATGAAGTTTATATGTTGATTATGAGCTTGATTATTCATATATAGCATGAGATTCATGAAGTTTGAAGCATGAGTGAGCATATTCAATTTAAGGGTTCCATGGGTGAATTTACATGGATTAAAGCATGTTTCTTTGATTCTTTTGTTGCCTAATTGTTGTATATGAGTTATATGCATGTTATATGATAGTTTGAGGTGTTTTAATTGTTGTGATTTGGTGTTGGCATGGATTGAGAGCCAAATTTCGAGCCTTGCCTTGTTTTCCCTTCGTTTTGCTGCTGTAGAAGGATCCACGAGCGTGGATTTTGACCCACGGCTGTGGATTTGTGTCCAGAAATTTGGGATTTTCGGTAGGAGAATCCATGGGCGTGGATTTTTGTACATGGAGAAATCCACGGCCGTGGATCCTCCCCTGTTTTCAGCTTGAGTTTGTTTTGTTCTGTTTACTCCTCAAACGAACTCCGATTGACCTGATTTTTGAACCGACGAAAACCTCTTGAAGTCTAGAATACTCTCCAATTGGAATCACCTCGTCATCCTTTCTAATTTGTGAGATATATTCAATCCTTTTTGGTGTCACCACTTCACCGAAAATCTGAATTCACCCAACTTCAAGTTTACGCCATTTTCACCTCACTTTGAACTAGAAAATGAGCCATATATCATCGGAAGGGTATACTTGTCTAGTTTCATATGCAACAAATAAAACTCAATTCCAACTTCTAGAACTCAAGAAAATTGTCGGTTTTCGCCCAACTTCACCAAAACCTTTCTTCTTGCATTCCTTTCACTCTTTTGGATCCCGTATGTGAATTATATGAAGTATATGCTTGATTAATTGATAATTATGCTTCTATATGACGCTTCTTGGTACTTAATTGCTCAAACTTGATTGTGTGACTCCATGCCCTATACGAATTGAACTTGAAATGATTGAATGATACGAATACATGACTCCTTGAGATTAATTTCATCTCTTAGATTTTAATTGGTTCTCGTACATATTTAAGTGTCACTTAATTGCTAATTTGTTTGGTTATTAAGGGGTTACATGAGCATTGCCGTGCGTCATACTTGGTCTCATATTGAGTCTCGTCTTACGAGTTCCCTTTGTTTCCTTTCTTGTCCAGTTCTTCTCTAGGGCGGAGATCATTGGTCGTATGGACACTTTCTTGTATCCTTGTTTTGTTTCTTCGCTTGTCAAGTGAGGTTCAATTTCTAGTTATATATAACCCATACGCCCTATGTGATGTTTTAAGCCAAAATGTATCTATATATCTATAGTTTTCCAAACCTTATTGATTTTAAACGAATTTCATGAATGAACTGAATTGATTGATTGATTTGGCGAGTATATTGTACTGCACTGTGAGCCCGAGGGTAGTGTATTGAGTCAACCGGGAAAGCAAAGGGCTGGCGGGTAACTCTTGCACTATCCTCACCATTTTGGGATCACCTCTGAGGTTTGGTGGAGGAAGAAATCCCGTACGTGGGAGTCATGTTCCCGACGTACGCCACGATTGGATGGTTGGGCCTTGCAAGCCCACCATCACCCGGAGGAAAAATGGTTCATGAAACTGCTAATTGTTTGCACGTTAAATACTTCTATGATCACCTAATAAACGGAAACATTCATGATTGTTCATTTTTGGAGTAAAGGTTGGAGAATGCCTTCACTCGCCTGGCCACGGATTGAATTGATAATGATTGAATTGTTAAATTGAATAGTTGTAATCTCGGGCGAGGATTTACTTTATCCTTGAACTTATATTGATTTCTTTTTTATAAAATCTTACCCGAGATTATAGCTTGCATGTATGTGCGCTTATAATTATTTAAACCCCTCACTCAGTCTTTTGTAGACTGACACCTCACATTTTCAGGTTTGCAGGGTTCGTGCTAGGCGGGATCGAGTCGGTCTTTCATTTTGGGTCTAGCACTTGTCTTTCTCATTTTATTGTACATTTTGATGCGTATCTATTACTTATAATTATTTTGGAGAATTGATATTGTACCTATATGGATATGATGGAATTGAACTTGATATGGTGGCATCGAAATGCTAGTGGAATGTATATGTTTATTACGCTTCCGTTATATTTTGATGCATCGTTGTTATTTAATTGAGGGTTAGTCCCGCCTAGCTAGTGAGTTATTTTTTTTATTGTCTCCCGTTCGCTATAGGCTTGATTCATGTATGGGTGTTCGTTCCATATGTGGATTGAACTATAGTGCGGGCGATGTGGCTACCTAGCGTCCCGGGTGCTACAATATCAAGCACCACATTGGATCGAAAATTACTCAGTGTTAGTCACGGTCACATTTGAAAGCGAAAAGGTGTCAACAATGATATTAGATCCATATTAGAACCTACGAACACGATCCTAAGACTATTTTAATTCGGGTAAAGAAAATAACCTGAATTCTTAACAGTTACAATTTCTCAGGTAAACTACCATGAAATTATGTTTCCACGTTTAAAATATGTATCTTTCTATATTCTTCCTTTTACAAGAAAAGAAAAAAAAGGAAAAATACAGATTTGGTCTTCAATTTAATCTTGTCTGTTTCAAAATTCGCAATTAAGTTCTGTAAGCTTGTAATTTTGGCAATTTTAGTCTTGTCCTTTTCGAAATTTGCAATTAAATCCGGTAAGTTTTAAAATTTTACAATTTATGTCCAAATTCAGACGGTTGAATTCAAACCGAGTCAGACTCTTCTTTGTTTGAGTTGCTCCAACGCACGCAAACCGAAAGATCTCACTTGTCCTGGATTAGAACAAGTTCGTAGAGATTTTCGTGGGACTGTGGTCGTCCGTTTTCGATTTGCCGGTCGATAAGATCTTTGAGATTGACCAGCTATGTTTGAGCGAGACACCTTCTTATAGGTTCCGCTAGACAACATAACATTTTCGTTCAAATATAATTATTATTTTTAATTTAAAATTTCTTTTATCAGGTCAGATGTATAATAATTTTTTTATACAAGTCAGATATTCTTGTCATGTCATCCCGCCAAGTCAGCAAAGAAATGAGCCACGTGGCCAATTGCAGCAACTAACAAATTTTCCTGCGAAAATTTGACATAAATTGAAAAATTTTAGAACTTATAGTACTTAATTGCAAATTTCGAAACGAACAGGACCAAAATTATCAAAATTATAAATTTACAGAATTTAATTGCAAATTTTGAAACAAACAGGATTAAATTGCCAAAATTGCAAACTTACAAGACTAAATTTACATTTTTATCAAAAAAACTATTTTATGGTATTATTTGTGAAGAATTGAGTTTTATATTATTACTAATATTAAAATCATATAAAAGTATATAATTTAATTTGTTTATCATTAAATAATTTTGTAAATATAAATGATCTCGGAAACAAAAACTATTTATAAATGACGATCGATTAGGAAAGATGTCATATTGCCTGTATTTCGTTTTGGGCGATTATAATTTTCATTTAACGATAAGACTTAAGAGTATGTGAAACATTCTCAATATCATAATTTTTTTAAACCCAAAATTTTGTGAAATTTTTTTTCCGTAACAGGTCGTGTGTAAAAGTTGTGTCTGGATAGATCCATTATAATTAGATATTTAGATGGGTCTATTTCCTATATCAGATCCAGAACCCAATAAATCTAGACCCACATAGGCCTAACGGGTCAGGTCCAGTTGTAAGAGCCGATTGACTCGGTACAATTGCCATATCTCGAGAACTCATGTCCTGAGCATTATAAAAGCACTCAACTAATGCTCATATTCCTACAAAGTAAAGTAAAGAGAAACCTTTACAAAAATGGCTTCTTTAAAGGCTTTGATCTTGTTCATTCTGATTGGCCTGTCAATCCAGGGCCTGGAAAAAACCTCCGCCGCGGGTAACCTTAGGAACAATTCCTTTGAAGTGTTATACCTTGTAACACGTTCATGAGGGCGGTAAAGTTGCTCTAAGTGGTCGTAAATCTCCCAAGCAAATTCCATTGCCTCATGTTGCCTTTGCAAGTCCGGAGACGTGTTAGCCAACATAAGGCAACGGGCTTGGTGATTATCATCCTTCCACTTCTGGATCGCGTCCCGCTCGGCCCGAGTGGGAGCGTCCCCTTCGAGACTAGGCTCCCCTTCGAAGAGAACATAAATTCTCTTCTCAGAATCTAAAACGATTTTCATATTCCTCAGCCAATCAGAATAGTGGACTAGTCAACTAGTTTGACTCGAGGATCAATACAAGAGGGTTTTTGGTTGTCATTTCAAAACACGTAGAGAATCACAGAATCTACGACCTAAATGGTAAAACAGAGAACTAGTGAGCATGCTGAATTATAACGATATACAAAAGATAAGGTCTTTAATCTAATGTAGCTCCCACTGTTTTTCAAAGATCTATAATTCCCAAAGATCTAAGATGAACACGTTTCCTAATGGGTACTTAGCTGCCACTGTTTAGTACCCATTGGGAAACGTGTTCCTCTTAGGATCTTAGCTACCAGTGCGGGAGCATGGCGCGCATCCACTGGGCGGGAAGGGCACGTGTGAAACCCTCTTGGTATGATCAACTCGTTTAATCATTTTAAAGCCTTAACTCATGTAACCAAGTTGTTGTGTGTGACCCTCTAGGTTCTCAATTCAATTAGCAGTGACCTTAATTAATTAATTCACTAATTAATTAATCAGTCCACAGATTAAACGACCATAGTCTAGCAACAGGTGTTTAACCCCTAGCTGAATTGAAATGTCTCGATTCGACAGAACCTTTAAGTCATTGATTCATGTGAGATACAATCCTCCTACTTACTATCTCTCAACCAAGATCTAGGGTAAGGGAATAATCAGAACCCTAATAATCTGGTCTTAAAGCTAAGTGCATTTCATATCCATTTGATCTCAATCCAAGAAACCCTTTTCTTGATGTCTTGATCTACTGCCTTGGCCAAGGACTCCATATGACATATGAATGACTTACACAATAAGAGATCACCTTGCAAATGCAAGTGTAGGTCCTTTCTTGATTCTCATTCACTTTCATGAGTCACTTGTGCAGCCCTAGCATAAGCCTTGGATCAGTTGTCTAAGACGACACCCTTTAAAGCTTATACCTAAGACGACAGAGTTAACTCATAAAGTGACATGGAACCTCAAGTCAAAGGATCAATTAATCACATCAATGACTCGTGAGATATTTCCTAATCTGGAAGTTTCTATTTCCTGAAATAGAAACTTCCTTTCACATTTAGGAATCTTCTCACACGGGGCACCTCAGTGAACTTACTTACGGAAGTAAGCACCCTCATGTATCACGCACGTATCAACTATACACTTTGCACCTCCATGAAATAAGATGGTCCTTCTTAAGGGCGTGATCCCACAAGCAAGCCTTAGAGGAGTCAGGTTGACACTCCTACTGTCTGTAGGACTCATCGGCTTGAAGTATTTTACTAATCATGACTTATGTGATATAGGGCTCGTTTCATGAACCATTTCACCTAAATGGTAGAGTCCTAAAGTCATCAGGATTAGGGGAGTTCTCATACATGCACAACTAAAGTAAACGCATACCAAACAAGAGCATATAAAGAAGTGTTGCCTCAATTCGTTATTTTATTCAAAGATTGTCTGTGATTACAATAAAGAAAAATACAAAGCAGATATGCAATCGGCTTTTTAGGCAACTATTCCTAACATTGACAGCAGATCAAACGCCTGATTTAATAACTTCGGGGAAGAACGCTTTCGCTTTAATAGCTTTGGGGAAGAACGCTTTCGCTTTTGAATGCCTTAGAACTTTGTATTGTATGTGTAGAGAGAACTTTCTTCTCCTTCTTCTTCTTGAATTGATGTCTACATCTTGCCTTTTGATGGCTCTTTGACGTGTAGAATGAACTACTCATGACATTTATATAGTGGCGGAATTTGTTCGACTCAATATCATTTAATAATTATTTTTTATATTTATTTAAATAGATAATATCAAATAAAATCACATAGATATTTATCTCTTTAATATATTTATTATTTAAAGAGATAATTACGAATAAAACTTGAATTTGACGATAAACCTGATGAGATTATTCTTTAAAAATATTTAATTAATAGAATAATATTAAATTTTAATCTTAAATTTGAAAGATTATATATTTGATGTTATTCTATTAAATATCAATATTTTTTTTATCAATACTATATAATTTATATAATAATAAATTATATATATATATATATATATATATATATATATATATATATATATATGGTTTTTCACATTTAAAGAGCTATTAATTTTATCATATATTTTTCAGTCCAGCAAACCAAATCGTACTCTGGCCGGATAGTCTATTTTAATAATTGTAAGGAAAATAACCACAGAGAAAAATCGAGGCTGCTTGGAAAAAGAATAGTGTTGATTTTCTATCACATCTAAAGAGAGTAAGAGACTATTGAATTCTTCTTCGAATGATATTCACATATTTCTTGCTACTAAAAAATATCTTGTGGGATGATGATTCATGAATATCTATTATGCGTTGACTTTATATACGTGTTAGTTATTTAATTAACAGTAGAGTACAATTTTATTTATTTTTAACAAAATCGATTAAAGGGGAGGGTTATTTATGAGGTCCGAGCCTCATTTATTTCACTAAACTGATCAAAGAGAAATAAAGTGTCAATGCAACATGGAAAAACGAAAATATACATAAGTGTCCGCGAAACAGATGAGGTAGGAACAATTTCGGACTCCAAACATTGAGCTTAGAGTTTTTTGCACGATTACCCCCTGTGATATACCTAATTAGCACTTCGAATCATGTGATTTGAAAATTCTCAAAGAGAACCCTGTGATTGTAATAAATTAACACTGAAAACCCTGTGATTGTATTAAATTTAGCACTAAAAACCCTACAACCACGACTGTAGGGTTTGAAATGCTAATTGAGTGCTAATTTATTATAATCACAGGGTTCGCTTTGAGAAATTTCAAATCACAGGATTCTGAGTGCTAATTAAGTATTTCATAGGGTTTTTGGTGTAATAAACTCATTGAGCTTAAGAACATTACTAGTCTCATTCGAGGACGAACAATAACTCATATCATTACCAGTTATAGTCAGGTGAACCCAATAAATCTAGACCCACATTCGTATAACGGGTCGGGTCCAATTGTAAGACCCGATTACTCGGACCAATTGCCATATCTCTAGAACTGATCATGTGCTGAGCATTATAAAGGCACTCACCTAATGCTCATATTCCTACAAAGTAGAGTAAAGAGAAAACTTTACAAAAATGGCTTCTTTAAAGGCTTTGATCTTGTTGATTATCATTGGCCTGTCAATCCAGGGCCCGGTAAAAGCCTCCGCCTTGGGCAACCGTAGAATGCTGTACTACAATTATGTTCCAACTCCTACAAATCAGGAATTTCAAAATCAACCGTATTATCCGTTTTATCCGTGGTGGAGTCCTCCTCCTACAACAACTTCCAACAGCCCTTGAAAACTGACTATTATTGGAGGTGTAATGTGTGCGAGTGTGTAGCACACTAGCAGTATATATGGTGGATTTCAAGAATATAATATTGTCTTTTTCTATTTTCCTTCCTGTTCTTTATATTGTATTTACTGTTTTCCTATTGTATGTATTGTTTTTCTAAATAAATTAAATAGTTGTGTTCGTCGCAAGTGAAAATCAGACTGCAAAACCCATAACTAGTTAACAAGATGATCATTAAGTGCTGAATTTGCACGGGAGAGATACAACTAATTTCCCCATACTCTCGGATAAAGTTAACATAAGAAATTAAGCTAAAAGGGATTGGTCCAAGTAGTTAAAGAGTTAGTTCTCGAAGGCAATTCCTCTAATTCCTTGGGCGTGTGTGTGTTAACCAAAAAGGGGAAAAAAAAGAAATTAAGAGATATTTTACTTTATTAAAAATGGGTGGGTTAGTTATTTAACACACCATCAATTTTTATATTTACTAAAAGTCCTACATTGACAAGAAAATATAAGAATGCACTACACTATTTAACAACTTAAAAAAAGAGTTGCTAATTAGACAGGAAAATCTATTGTGGCAAAAAAAAAAAAAAAAAAAAATTGAGTATTTAACAAAATTTTAAGGGAAAACTGTAAATTTGGAATAGTAACATATCCCATTTTGCATTTTTTTATTTTAATTTGGCATTTCTAATTTTAGGGACACTTACTCCTAAAATTTTGTAATTTTGGCCAGATCCCCAATTTCTTCCCGCAATACCGCCCTTTTGCCAACGTGGCCGCCAGAATGTCCTATGAAAATTAGGGATCCGGCTGAATTTCAAAATTACAAAATTTTGGGAGTAAGTGTCCCTAAAATTAGAAATGTTAAATTAAAGTAAAAAAAAAATAAAAAAATGGGATATGTTACTGTCCAAATTTACAGTTTTCCCAAATTTTAACATGATCATTTTATATCCAATTAGATAACAAATTAAGAAATACAGCAAAATATCTTGGAAAAATATATTAATTAGTCCTTAAACTATTATGTCTAAAATTGACAGCTAATTCAAAATAAATCCAGAGTCAAGATCTTCTAAATTTTAAGACAGCTAATTCAAAATCAAAGTTGAAATCTTCTAAATTCTAAGACATATAAGGTTGAAACCTTCTGTGACCAAAAAAAAAAAAAAAAAGGTTGAAACCTTCTAAGTTTTAAGTCTCGATAGGTGGGCAGAAAGGAAGATTTTTATGTATGGTTTTCTATCTGAGATGTGGTCCAGAAGAAAGAAGATAAGAAGATGGTATGTAAGGTTTTCAGTTTTCTCTCTACTAGCAACGGGTGCACGCCGTCCCTGCGTGCAAAAATAATTTGTAATTTATCTATTTTTACCCGTCGTAACTTATTTGAGATGAATATATGGTTACATTTGTCTTTACATATATGTAGTTGATTTTATAATTACAAAACAACAAATATGTAATTTCCGTCTAAAATCGACACCCTTTCTCCAAATATTTAATAATGAATAACATCGTTAATTAGATCTTGGGTTATGCTTTATACAAAAATCAATTTTTTTGTATATTGATTTAAAAAATAAAAATGATGTCTCCCAAAAATGATGAAAAATATATATTAATTGTAATACGCTAAATTTAAAATAAAAAATAAAAATTACAAATGTCCCTGAATCACATGTTACTTATGGATAAAGTGTCTTCTCACCTGTAAAAAAATATATGAAATAGTAAGAAGATAAATCTTTAATTAAAATTGTATACACTGCAACTATTGACATAATTGATTAGATATGTAATATGTACCCGACCTCGATAGAGTGCTCCTTAATTTGTCAAAAATCTCCTTGTAAACCACATTTCTTGTGAAAACTCCATTATGACCATCGATGGAACCCTTTTTCACCAAAATTTTAGTCGTTCTTTCAGAAATACCCCGTGAAAGAGCAACATATAATTGACCGTGACTGAAAACATGATTGCGAAGATAAATTCCGACAATTGGAATTGTTTGTCCCTGAGATTTGTTAATCGTTAGGGCGAAACTTAATCGGATGGAAAATTGTCTTCTTGTCATTTCGAAAGGGACATGTGCATCTTCTGCAGTCTTTAATGGAATTCGTGGCAAAAATACTCTCAATCCTTTGAACTGGCCACCCAAAATTTCAGCTTCAATAATGTTTCTACCAAATCGTTGGCAAATAAGCCTGGTACCATTGCAAAGTCCAATCTTCGGATCGATATTCCTTAAGAGCATCACTGGGGCACCTTTTTTCAAAGTCAACTTGTGAGGTGGCAAACTACCGGGGGATAGAGAGTTCAAAAATTCGGGCAAGTATAAATTGCGAACATCATCGGCTACCGAGTCAAATGAATAGTATGTGACTTCATCTCCATGAAAAGCATCTAGCACTTGCTCATTTAACTTGTTCACATCATCATTCAGAGGAGTTAATAAAGCCCAGCTAGATATATACTCCGTATCATATGTGTGTGAGCCTAACTCTGGGAAAACAAAATCTATTAAATCTTTAATAGAATGTTCTCCCTCCCAAGGTATTGACATAGAGGTAGGAATTCGTATCATGTCATCCTCTATCTTCGGCTCAGAACCATTACCAATACGGAGCAGAAATTCAGAAAAGTCCACATCATTTTGTGCTCTCATATTCTCGGATAAGTGTAGAAGTTTAACATTACACCAAAGCGGTGATTGGACTATGCTAGCATTTATAATTTGTGATTTCGTACCTGAAACCACAACTGGAAGAACTTGACGAAAATCACCTCCTAAAATCATAACTTTGCCCCCAAATGGTAGGTCAAAACGGAACATGTCCCTGAATGTTCGATCCACTGCTTCAAATGCTTTTCTATTTGCCATTGGCGCCTCATCCCAAATAATAGCCGATGCACGTTCTATCAAAGTAGATAACTCTGATTGCTTGCTGAACCGGCACATTGAAAAAGGTTCAAAGACGATAGGAATTTTAAGTTTTGAATGTGTAGTCCTACCACCGGGAAGAAGATTTGCTGCAATGCCCGATGTTGCAGTTGCAAGAATAATGAATCCATCTTTTCTAAAATTAGCAAGCAACGCTTTGTACAAAAATGTCTTACCTATCCCACCTGGACCATCCACAAAAAATATTGCACTGTGTTTTCTTCTGATTGCCCGACTGATCATATCAAATGCTGCAAATTGGCCTTCATTGAAAAAATTTATAGAGTTAACATCTGTATCTGATATAGGAATTGAGAGTTCATGCTCCAGTAATCCGGTGATAGTACCCAAATCTTCAAATCCTTCAGATATTCGAGGCAAATCAAACTCATCTATACTTATCTTGTGTTGCATGAGAATACCATTAATATCATGGAGAAGTCTGTTCAAAACATAAAACTGATTCGTGGTACTCGAAGATGGATAGTCTTCAATCATAAATGAGTAGTTTTCATCCCATAATCTTCTAACTCCACTTGGTTCACAGTACAGTAAAATTGTGGCAAACAACTTTCGAAGTGCTGATGGCATTCTGAAATTTTGAGCTTCAATTAAGCACTCCCTAATGCTATTGTCCTCCTGAAGCAAACCTCTTTTTTCTGCTGCCTGCTTAAAAGTCAAATAATGAACCCCATCAACAGTTAATAGATCCTCAAATGATTTTGGACCCCTAACATGGTTCAGTAGAAGACGCAAATAAAATCTTTCCCCTTCATTTGGGGATACTGCATATACTTGTCCAATCACCTTTTGGCTAGTCCTTCTCTTTACCCAAACCCTTTCGTGTGGCAACCATCTGTAATATTTTGGGAACTCACTATATAAATATTTATTTGGCTCTCTTCCTTCGTTGTATATCCTGAAAAACTCAGTTAACATTGTTCTTGAGTTTCTTTCATCAGCCAATAAATCTGAAATAGATTGATGACTACAAAATCGAACTTGTTGCCTGTTAGGAAGATGCACTTGTAATCGTACAACGGAGGGATAAATTCTGCTCATCGGAAACTTAAACACTCTCCAAAAAGCCTCTGGCGCACATATCCATCTTCCATCAACATATTTGCTGACTTCATCATAATTAGGTCCTGGGCGAACCTCAAATACAACACAATCTGGTCCTTTGTACACATATTTGTACAAATACTTCACACTTTTAATGCTACTGCATACCTCAACATTAATATGACAATCATATTTCAGTAGCAACCACGGGTTATACGGAACCACCCATCCATTATCAATAGCAACGTCCCCAACATCGTCTAAAACTATAGATCTGTTATCGTTCCGATGCCGATAAATTAGATAAGAGTCATTACCTTTCCTAGTTTGTTCCGCAAATGCTTGGGAAATCCTTTTTTACAACTCCCATTCTTCATGCAGGGCGCATTTGGTTTGGTAAGTCCGCACGGTCCATGTATCATGTGTTTAAGGACAGCCGCATATAACTCTGGCTCTTCGTCTTGTTTTGGAATTTCTGCTCGCACTATATTGTCATAATCATCAGGGTTGTTCAACTTATCATCCTCGTCGAAGATTACCAACATATGTACATGTGGTAATCCTCGTTTTTGGAACTCAATAACATGTACGTGAGCAATAACTTTTCCAAGCACCCCTTTATGAATAATATCTTCTTTCAATTCTTCACATTTTGCCCGAAAAATTCTGGTTAGCAAATCAGGGCGGTCTTGTGCCGTTTGTCCCGGGAGAAGCTCTCTTTGTATCTCTTCCCATGAAGGGTTACACGTCATTGTAACAAATATATCTGGCTTTCCAAATTTTTGTACTATTGCCATAGCATCCTGGTACCGTTGATACATATCGCGAGGACTTCCAACAAATGATGATGGTAAGATTGTACGTCGCCCAACATTTCCTAAAAATAATTTATTGGGGATTAAAAACATTATTAGTTCTGTAATACGGTATAGATAAAGGCTCAATAATTTAATATATAATTTACTTTAAAACTTACCTGCATCATTTTCACCAGCATCCAAACAATCTTGAAATCCTTCATACAATTCAGCGCGTATTTCCTTTTGATGAAATCTTATCCAGTGTAATTTTTGGGTCTCTATCTTGACATAATTGTCCACGACGTATTGTTGTAGTAAACGACCCCCATGCAGTAGAATCGATGGGGTAGTACCACGAATCTGTAGGAAAAATACAAAAAAAGTCATGATCTGTAAAAAAAATCATTTTTTTTATTAAAAAATTTTAAATGCGTAGAAATACCTGTAACATATATGCATAGTAATCGCAACACGTGATCCTATTTCCTTGGAATGTTCGAGAATCACTATCCCAACCATACGTCCCGTAAGGCAAAAAAAGTGGATATTGAAGTGGATCATAATACCCAGTGTATTCTTTTATATTCAAAAGCTGACTCGCAACTGTTTGAACAACTATATCTCGATGATTTGTATCCATTGATTCTTCTCCACCGACCAATATTGCAGCTACTTGCGAGGCAGTTGGTAGAGTATATTGCAAATTAGGAGAAGGTTTCTCCTTAATAAGCAACCTACAATCACCAATATCTGTTCATTGAGCAAGTTGGCGAAGTGTTCTGACAAATGGATAGATTATCTAAAATGCTTCTGATTTTCTCAATTGTAGCTCTGTTCAAACCACCGCTTTCTTGTAACCGATTTTCTAGCTCATGCTCTGTATCATAGATGAACAACTGGATGTATCTTAGTCGAATTCCTGGAGGAGGTAATAAAGAACCAATTCTATGATATATTACACCATGAGCCCTAAAAGTGTAAATTCTCCGGTCAAATGGTGCTAAATTTTCATCCAGTGACACACCCATAGAAGTAAAAGAAAATACGTGATTGTAAGCACGTATGTTCAGCCTGAAGTTGCGCCCTTCCGTAGATTGATCGGTGAAAAGATCCATTAGTTCTACAGGAACTGGTATTTCAGGTAATATTACCCTTCCTCCTTTGCAGCAAAAGTTTTTTGTCTCTCGACGAAACAACTTAGCACGACAATGAGAACATATCCCAAAAGGAGGGAGTTGTAATCAACGCACATGGCGCACCGGATAACAATTTCTTGCACGGTTACGAAAATAATTTCTTCGAGTTGCATTCTGATTTGTTGTTCTTTTGTTATCTGGAGGGTCAACATGATGCCCTCGTGGACTTGAGAGTGGACTATCTTCATTGTGACTGATGCCTGCATTCCAATATCCAATTAAAGCTTATGGAAAAATAAGAGTAAAAAATAAACAACATATGGGGGAAAAAAAAAAATAATACATACCTTCGTTATTAGGTGGGGGAGCATTTGAGGTCAATGCTTCGAATTGATTGGGTGCAATTGACCCAAAATACGGTAAAGGAATTGGACGAATAGAAATGTTTGTATTATTTCTATTTGTAACATCTCCTGGTAATAAACAAATAATTAATTTCACTTTTTAGTTATAAGAGTAAATACTAAACACCATATGAAAAAAAATAATAATAAATTATACATACCTTCAATATTAGGTGGGGGAGCATTTGAGGTCGACGCTTCGAATTGATTGGATGGAATTGACCTAAAATTCGGTAAAGGAATTGGACGAATAGAAATATTCGTATTATTTCTATTTGTAACACCTCCTGGTAATAAACAAATATTTTGTTTCACTTTGTGGAAATAAGAGAAAAAAATAAACACCATATGAAAAAATAATAATAAATCAAACTATACATACCTTCAATATTAGGTGGGGGAGCATTTGTGGTCGATGCCTCGAATTGAATAGGCCGAATTTACTCAAAATTTGGTAAAGAAGTTGGACGAATAGAAATATTTGTATTATTTCTATTTGTAACACCCCCTAGTAATAAACGAATATTTAGTTTAACCTTAATCAGTTGACATATTATATATTATATAAAAGAGTTACACCAAATACGCATTGTTACCAGACATTTGTCGATCAGAAATTGGCCTAACAGATTCAATACGATTGTTTGAACTTATTGATATTGGTACAGGAATTGATCGAGCCAAACGAAATACACTTTGATCTGTATTAGAATTGTTCACTGGTGCATAATAACATCATATGTCAATACGAAGAGTACATAGGAGATAAATAAAGGAAGGTACAATATTACATCAAATCAATCTGTCTAATGAAGATATCTTAGTCTATATAGATATTATAAAAATTAGGTAATTTAAAAAAAACCTCGATTGGAGATGTTTCCTCTTCGAAGGTGATACATATAACGTCTTCTTGCAAGGTATGCCTGATGTTCTTCTGAAGTTCTTGCCTCTCTCCTTTCTCTTTCTCGAATGCACTTGAGTGCTCTTCTACGTTGATCGTTTGATTGAACTGAAATATCTGAATCAATACTTTGTCTAGATTGCTGGTGAATTTACCGTTGTGGATGAAGGTGATCTTGATCCACTGGGTTCGTTTCATGTCCTCTTTATCTGACACGAAGGTTATTTCTTTGATGTGCAAGCTCTGGTTCAGTGGTAACATCATCAATATCCATGTCGGAATCTCGCCTCTCCATTATCAGAGAAACACTGGTTGAGTCAACCCAAAGGCACCCAACCTACAAAATAAGCAAAAGGAATCCACCTTTAAAAAATTTATATGTCTTTTTGATGGATTTTTTTTTTTTTTTTTTATGTCTAATATGATTGAATAGTATGAAGTTGTTAATCAAACAATATGAGCCTATATATTATAGGGAATTATTAAATTTTACAACAGACATTTTAGTGTACTCAACCTGAGAGATTTGACAATTTATAGAAACCACGCAAACTATAATTTTATAACAAATATATGTATACTTCATTAGAATTCTAAATAACAAAAGAAATGTGTATAATTCATTAGAATACCACATATATTTTGAAGGTGTAATTAAATGTTAATGTACAAAATAAACATCTAGTATTCCAAAAAATAAAAAGTATGTGTATAATTCATTAGAATACCAAATATATTTTGAAGGTGTAGTTAAATGTTAATGTCCAAAATAAATTATAAATATTCCAAAAAACCAAAAAAAAAAAAAAAAACAAAAAAGTAAAAAAACAAAAAACAAATACAATCACTGTTAAGTAGAACCTTAACATCCTGATTGGTTAAGTAATATCATAGATAAACCACATAATACTTTCTCACCTACTGTCTATCTAAACCAACAAAACAATTTCAACACACAAATTACTGACACCTCATTAAGACAAAACTTGTTTGAAAAAACCGTTTAAACTAAATAATTTGTAGGCAATGATAATATGTAATACCAACATTCATCGGTTTATCAAATTTAAAAGAATATCTAATGAAACTTACAAATTATTTTGTGACAACACCGTTATAATGATTTACATTAACATTCCCATTATCACACTTAATAGAAAATACATAATACCAGTTAGTGTAGTCTCTAATCTTGAATCTTTATTTTGAAAAACAATCAGCCTGTGCTCCACAACCAGCCTGTTACATATATAGAGAAAAGACATAGACATTAACATACTTAATAGAAAAGACTAAGAAAATCTTGCTGAAAAAAGTCTAAAAATCTAAAATAAACATAAAGGAAAAACACAAATGGATTGTTGAATTATTTGTTGAAATAAGTTCAAACAATCACATTATAGCTCAAATAAAATAAAATCACTAATATCGCAATATTAGTGAACAATTTTTGTATTATTTGTAATTGTTCTGTACGTTTTAAGTAAATTAAATGCAGTGAATCACAGTTTCTTTTTAAGTGTTTCCGTACACTAATTTTGTCTTTGTTATCCGATTTTTTCGTGTCAATTTATACAATGAATGATTTATACACAAAATCAAGTAAAATTTACGGCTTACCTCATTAAAAAATTAAGTAAAATTTACGTCTTATAATTTAGACAGTCATCTTAAATTTATATTTCATTTATAACCCAACTATTTATATTAATTTAAAGCCAAATAATGATATAATATGAAATTTAATTTGGATACTTTGAGTACTTTTCAGTCTTGCTCCTCATTTAAATTCAATTTTTGTCCATATAATAATAATAATAATAATTGTAATTTTAATGGAAAAACCGGAATAATTCAACAAATAGTACAAATCCAAATAAAAACTGAATCCTATCAAAACTAATCCTCATATGCAGCTTATCCAGTAATTACGTATAAGTATTATAAGATTTACATTAAAAAAGAATCTTCAACAAAGAGTACAAATCTATGTGATGCAACCGAAAGCACTTTATGTCTTCAAGAATAAAACTCCAAAGTATATAAGCATCAGTATATTTAGAGAAACCCGTTAATTCGTTAAATAGAGATTCAAAAGTTTCAGAAACAAACAAAAATTGCAATGTGCTTTTCAGGATCTCTCAGTTCCTATTGTTTCATTCGAGCATATATTTATTCTTTATCAAAGTAATATATATGTATGAATGAAAGGTTAAGATGGAATTAGCTTACCAATTATCAAATGGAAGAAATTCTAGCCATGGTTGATGAAAAATTGATATAGTAGTGCTAAGTTCTGGATTTTTTTTATTATTATTTTTTTTGAATCCTCAAGAATCAATGCGCCTTCCAAATGAAAACCTGAAAAGGAATACCAAAATGTTATTGTCAGATTTCGAAATATTTTATCACACTTGTACCCAAGATTAGAGGAATACATTGAAGGAAATAATGACACAACATATAAAAATAGCACAAAATCTAAAATCAGTGGCATTCAACTCCATAAATAGGCAATGTTGGTGATGATCAATTTCTCCACATAGTAAACACCAATACAAACAAAACTCAAATATCTACAACTCACTCCAAATTAAACATAGACATTGATACCCCAAAGGTGTCATTGAATGTGTTATCAAGGATTACAGCTGCATCTATTTTGTGTCATAGGCACTGAGGTCCATTAGATCATTTAGAAAGTATAGGATCAAATCTTGGACATCTGAAGTTGTTACAGCTAATATACGTCCAACGTAAGATCCATAAAATTTTTTAATATCATAAAACAAATATATTACTCTTGTAGATTTATGATACTTTATTATCTTTTCCATTATGAGAGGCACCTAAGTTTTTTACTTACAATGAGAAATTTAGAACACCAACGTTGTCGAGGCTCCCAGCAGAATCAATTAGCCAATTAGCGCCCACCTGAAAACATATATAAACCCAGCTCAATTTGGCCGGATCAATCAATTGAAATAAATGGAAAACTAAAACCAAAGAAAGGAAAACAAATGAAACAGATATTATGAGATATCCTTTATGAATGAAAATTTTTGATAGTAATCTTTTATTTCAATCACAATCTAAAGAAAGCCTTGAAGATCCAAAAAGTCCCAATTTTTTTAAAAAAGTTTTCACACACTCAATTTCTGAATAAAAAATGTCAAATATAGCATGCAGAAAGTCGCAATTTGTAAAGAAAGTTTTCACACACTCAATTTCGAAATAAAAAATCTAAATGCAACCGGCCAACAACAACTGTGAATCAACCTTTACCATATGTAAGGAAAAAAACAAAACAGAAATCCTTTAAATAAACTTCTATACACAAAACAAAGCTTGTATCTCATCAAATCATGGAAACACACAACTCACATGCACCAAGGGAGAAGTTACATGAGGCAAAAGCTAACATAACGTGTGAAAAGAATGGCTTAAAACTTCTTTTAAATTCACCAGTTCTTTCAGTCGTCAGCACGATCTCACAATAGCAACTGACTGTCTATGCAAATAAGTTTTGGATAGACTTAAATCCACCTAATTCAAGAAATCCTAAAAGAAAGAAGCAGAAACCCCTGTAAGCAAGGGAATGGATACGACGAAGAAGACTTCTTACCTGAGGAGCAACGGCGGATCGCGAGGGAGTTGGTGGTGACCGGAACAAACGACGTCCGACGGGGATTCAATCCAGTTAATGAGACGGGAACCCAGCACACACGATCAAGAAAGAAAAGAAAATTAAAAAAAATAAAAAATAGCGAAAACATAGAAGAACTGAAATTAAAAAAAATAGCGAAACGAAGAAGGCTTTACCGAAAACACTCACCTTAGTGTCGACCGGCGCAGTTGGAGGAGAGTGACAGATTCGGATCTGCAAGGTAAAGTCCCCAACACCCCTCAAAATCGAGAATTGATAGAAACAAAATAAAGAAGAGGAGAAGTGGATTTTGGTTCGGAAGCCTCACATGAGAGATAGAGAGGGTTGGCGATGGGCCGCAAACGGCAGTGACTTTGCCGAACAAAAAGCGAGACCTAAATCTGCGGGAGAGGAAAGCCAAAGACCATCGGAGGCGGGGTAAAAAAAGGAAAAATAAAAAATTGTGGCTTACCTTGGAGCTACGTGGGCAGAGAGTTGCGGAAGGCGACGGCGCAGTTGCGAAGTCCGGTTGGTCCAGCGAGAGGAAAACTGGGAGGAGTTGATGTTACAGAGAAAAAAGGAAAAAAAAAAAAAAGAGAGAGAAAGATAGGCGGCAGCCGGAGGCACGGACGAAGCGGCAACAGTTGGTGGTCACCGTGAGCACCAGATGGTGGCTTTGCGAGGTTGTGGACGGCTGAAGTAGTCTGAAGGAACTGAGTTTTAGAACTTAGAAGGGCGGCAGTTCCAATGTTACCAACGTGGGTAAGCAATTTACTACTAAACCCAATTAATAGTTTATGATTCTTAACAGCACAGAGGGTATAATAGGTACTTCATAAAAATTGGTATGGCCTTCTAAAAAACCGTTCCTTTTTTATATAGTACAGATACATGGCTGAAAAGAAGACAGACATGTGTCTGGCTTATTAGGTACCTTAATCCTAATAGATCATTAATTGGATACTTTAATTATTGTGTCATCAATTATAACTAAATACTTTCCGTGCATAAAACTCCATTCTTAAATAAATATTGCTACGAATTCATAAGATTAAATATCTTAATTCTTAAACAGGTCACACAGTCAGACTCCTTTAATGAAACGATGTTGCGTTTGACCCATAACGGTATGAGATTAATCCTTCTCTCTTTCCTTTAATGACACGGTATCGGACTCTTTTAATGCAACATTTAATCCTTCTCTCTTTCCTTTAATGACACGGTATCGGACTCTTTTAATGAAACAATGTTGCGTTTGACCTACAATAATCTCTCTTTACTCAAGAAGTAAGCGTTTCAAAAAAGTTAATTAAGAGAGATTAGACCAAAAACTTTCGATCTTATGCACATTTTCTTGTGATTTATGATTTATCTAATTTCTTATGATCATACCTTGCACAAATTCTTTCTCATCTTACTTAGTTATTATTTTCTTGGACAACACTCCTTTGAATTGTCTCGCGAGCATATCCAACCAACTAGCGCTGTGAGCTCGGACCTCTTGTTTAATCCTTCTGCTCGCGAGCACATCTTGCCAACTAGTGTTGCGAGCTCGGACCTCTTGTTTAACCTTTCTGGTAGTCGAGTCTACTCTCTATTACATTTGAGTTGAGACTTGGGTTTGACCATAATTATATGTTGAGCTGAATCTTGAAATAGATGGGTGGAGCCTCAACACAAACCCTTTCTATAATTCAATAATAATTTGGTGGCATATTCATGGCAAACAATTAATTCAAGATCGAGATTAACTCAAGAGTAAACGCGCGCCTTTTATGCTTAGTATGCTTAGTGACGGTCCACAAGTTTGATAAGAAAAAAGACGTTTCCTTGTCCCCAAGGATACGCTAATATGGAAGAATTAAAAGCCAAAGAATGAAAGACATGATTACATTATTTACTGTTGAATGAGTTTATCTCCTTCTTCTTCCTCTATTCACTCCATAATAGTAGATTTGTTAAACTTTCGAGGATGGGGACATATTTATTCTGCAAAAGAATTATTATTTTATATTTATTAAATTTTCTATCATACAATTTAGCTGATTAAATATAATATTTTTACTAAGACAAAGTAAGCGCTTTCAGTTTTTATTTGATTTTCTTTATTAGAATATTATTCAGTTTGAATAATAAAAGCATGTCTATTAAAATATTTAAATTTATATTTTGTCTGCATAAGTATAAATTGAAACAGGTATTTCGTGCATATTTATTCCTATAAAATATAATAAAAAATTATAACATCTAATTTATGTTTATGTCTTAGTTTGAATTATATTTCATATAAGTTTGTTTAAATTTTATTTGTTTGAAATAATATATTTTTTTAAATAGAAAAAATAAATAAATTTGTAAATCATTTCTTTCATTATTTGTCTAGTAATTCTTCCATATAGAGTATCCTTGGGTGAGTGGATGTAAAAAACTACGTTGGGAGAGGTCCCTGCATTAAGCCCCTTCAGCTACCTGTGGAGATTAGTCATTCCCTCAATTGGGCGGGGGGAAACTCTGAGAGATCAAAAATTAAGCATATAGAGTAATTTGTGGATCATTCTTGAATTAATTGGTTGAGATAGGCCAAGAATATACAATAACAATATTCAGAATTTCCAATCTAAATCTCTAATCTCTCTTCTCCTCTAATCTTTCTCCGGCCGGTCAGTCTTTACCGGATTATCCCTCACTTTCATCCCCTTTTCTTACGAGCCTGAGACTGCTCTAAAGTCTCTTATGATACGAAACCGTATCATTGGTGCTTTCATTGAGAGTCGATCATGGCTGAATTCGTTAACACGACAAGTTTTCAAAATATGCAACAACGAGTGCTTGGACAAATGATTTCCCACACTGCGGCGTTGCAACAACTCAATCAAACAATGCAGAAATTGCAACGCGAATTATCAGTCTACCTTTCGCGTACGGAGGAATCACGAGCAGATTTAGAATCGTCTGGTGTGATTCCGTGAGTCGAAGCCCATCCAATCTTCAACCCCAATCTGATAACTAAATTAGGGATTGAGATGCCTAAGGACGTTTTCTCAGTTGACATGCTATTGGAGGAAAATCTTCATGTAATTAAAGATAACCAACCTATAATAGCTGTCGCTCATTGTAAAGGAAATTCGAACAACAATGAATCTGTGGAAAAACAGGTCATTCAGGATCCTGTATCAACTGTCTTTTCCCAACCAAGTTCCGAGTAGCCAATTTTAAAAGAGTCAACTTGTGTAATTTCAGAGACAACTCCGGAGCAGTCAATTTCGAAAGAACCAACTTCTGTAATTTTCGAAACAACTCCTCCTCGGTCTCTTGCTACAACCTCATGGGAACCGGTGGGCACTGTTCGACGGGTTGTTCCCGAGTTACACCTTGAGGACAAGGTGGTTTGTGAACGGCGGGAGAGTGATATGGATGGAGATATGGTGTATCAAGAGAGATATCAAGATGGAGATGCAGAATATCACGTGAGATATCAAGAGAGAATAAGAATTGGATAAGCTTCAATATTTAGTTTGGATAGGATTTATATTATACTATTTAATATTTCGTAGTTGTATTACGTTGTTTATTTCAGCACTTAGTATGGTAGTTACGTGATAGGAGAAGTTTGAGTTATCTTGATAGTCTTACTAGGTCTAGGATATCTTTACCTTTATATATTGTTAGTCATGTTTCATTTATGGTAAGCAATAACAATATTCAGAATTTCCAATCTAAATTTCTAATCTCTCTTCTCGTCTAATCTTTCTCCGGCCGGTCAGTCTTTACCGGATTATCCCTCACTCTCATCCCCTTTTCTTACGAGCCTGAGACTACTCTAAAGTCTCTTATGATACGAAACCGTATCATTGGTGCTTTCATTGAGAGTTGATCATGGCTCAATTCGTTAGCACGACAAGTTTTCAAAATATCCAACAACGAGTGATTGGATAAATGATTTCCCACACTGCGGCGTTGAAACAACTCAATCGAACAATGCAAAAATTGCAACGCGAATTGTTAGTCTACCTTTCGAAAACGGAGGAATCACGAGCAGATTCGGAATCGTCTAGTGTGATTCCATGTGTCGAAGCCCATCCAACCTTCAACCCCAATCTGATAACGAAGTTGGGGATTGAGATGCCTAAGGATGTTTTCTCGGTTGACATGCTATTGGAGGAAAATCTTCATGCAATTAAAGATGATCAACCTACAATGGCTGTCGCTCATTGTAAAGGAAATTCGAACAACAATGAATCTGTGGAAAAACAGGTCATTCAAGATCTTGTATCAGCTGTCTTTTCCCAACCAAGTTCAGAGCAGCCAATTTTAAAAGAGTCAACTTGTGTAATTTCAGAGACAACTCCGGAGCAGTCAATTTCGAAAGAACCAACTTCTGTAATTTTCGAAACAACTCCTCCTCGGTCTCTTGCTACAACCTCATGGGAGCCGGTGGGCACTGTTCGATGGGTTGTTCCCGAGTTACACCTTGAGGAAAATGTGGTTTGTGAAGGGCGGGAGGGTGATATGGATGGAGATATGGTGTATCAAGAGAGATATCAAGTTGGAGATGCAGAATATCACGTGAGATATCAAGAGAGAATAGGAATTGGATAAGCTTCAATATTTAGTTCGGATAGGATTTATATTATATTGTTTAATATTTCGTAGTTGTATTACGTTGTTTATTTCAGTACTTAGTATGGTAGTTAGGTGATAGGAGAAGTTTGAGTTATCTTGAGAGTCTTACTAGTTCTAGGATATCTTTACCTTTATATATTGTTAGTCACGTTTCGTTTACGGTAAGCAATAACAATATTCAGAATTTCCAATCTAAATCTCTAATCTCTCTTCTCCTCTAATCTTTCTCCGGCCGGTCAGTCTTTACCGGATTATCCCTTACTCTCATCCCCTTTTCTTACGAGCCTGAAACTGCTCTAAAGTCTCTTATGATACGAAATCGTATCATAAACTCAATACAAAATGCTAAACAATCTTTAAATATTGTACTACTTCACTAATTCATTTAACCTCACATAATAACGTGAAATAAGGTTAGCACACAAAAATGTTTTTTTGTAGTTGGAAATAATGGGAGTGAAGCGACTAATAACGACGTGAGGTATATTCTTTGTTGGCAAAATTGCAAAACAAGACCTGCAACTTATACCTTTTTGTACTTCAATCTTTTTTGATTTCGTGTTTTCAATTTTGTCCTTTAATTTAAGTTTTTTTGCAATTTTTATCCCATTTCGGTTCAAAATTAAAAAATCCCCAATTTTTGCTGACGTGGTATAATTTCGGGCACAAACTAGGCTTTTTTTTTTCCTGACTAAACCTATTAGAAATTGAGCGTAGTTTGGTATCGACATCACTAGTTTACCAGTCAACAATAAAGATAAAGAAATGAAGCACAAGATGATTTAGAGAGATTTGACCCTAAGAACTATGTAAAATACGAGCCTAAAGGATTAATCCTCTACCTAAGTTATCAAACTTAGGATTTTCAAGCCGACACTTTATTAAGAACAGAGTCACAAAATACAACACAACAGAGCTATCTGGTACCAGATGTTATAAAGCCTGGAACAAAACAGACCAACTCCTGGATCCTCAAGCTTTATCACAAGAGCTACCCACCAAGAGAAAAATAGATAATTTCCAAACGGTGTAAATACAAAATAGATTGTAAAAGTGAGCTTGAAAAGGAATCTCTTTGAAATGTTGAGACTTGAACCCTTTAAGTAGAAACTCCAAGATAGCCGTTGTTTCCCTTCATTTTAATATTTGAAACATACACTTTTCCCAATGCAACCCTTTAAGTGCATATCTTTGCTTTCCAAGGTCAATCAAATAAAGATAATTCCTCTATTATGTCCGTTAGACACAAACCTTAATTACAAATTAAAATAATTTAAGTGCAAATATCTTGAAGCCACATTTTTGTCATTAAACAAAAACACCTATTTTCAGCCATTAATTCCAGTCAGGTCTCAAGGGTTACAATCTCCCCCTTTTTTTTTGATGATGACAAAAATATTTCCTGTTGCAATATCTCTCATTGTCTTTGAGCACACAAAACTTCATAATAAGAGTCATAAAACTCCCCCTGTCACTAAGCATCAAATGTCAGCAAAAATTTAGAGTTCTAAAGACCATAAGGACATGCATCCAGTATACCAAATGATCAGAATTTTAGAGAGTTCCCCCTATCAATGAGCACAATATATATGCAGTAGTAGATTAGATCAAAAACACAGATTACACATCATCACATTGTTTTTCACTAAACACAAATTATGCAGGAAATAAGAAAACAAGAATTCATTAAATTTTTCCCCCTTCTTGTTTCTTATCATTTGATGAGATGATCCACTGTTGAGAATCCACTTGACTTTTCGATTGAACTCTTCTGGTACTTGCAGAATCTATTCTGGTTCCAGGTATCCTGATTTCTGAGGCTCCTTCATTGTTAGTGCTGGGAATAAAATTCCTTGGAATCCAAACCCATTTGGATCGATTTATGTTTCTTGACCAACATTTATTAACAATATGTCCAGTTATTCCACGGTCATAACATTTTTTTCAAGAGCTGTATTTTCGTGATAACTCAAGTTTAAGTTTATTGACATCATAGTGTAGACTGAAATTTTCTTGAGCTAAACATTCTTTCTCTTCTTCAATAACATTCTTTTCATACCGTAATGTATCAAAGATTTCCATGTACCTATGTTCCAAGTCTTGTTTTTCTTTTAGAATTTTGAGAATGTTTCCTTCAAAAATTTATTTCTAGCACTTAATTTTTCAAGATTTTCTCTACATTAGGCTAGAAAGTTATAGATGCTATCTTCAACCTCAGAATCAGAAGAGCTAGATGTGGAAGAGTTGGTTCCAGAGCGTACCTGGTCATTTACAAGAAATCCAATGCAATCTTCTTTATTTTTGAAAGCTTCTGAGTTGGAATCACTCCATGTTACATTGAAGGAAATGTGTTTCTTCTCTTTTCTCGGGTTGCTTTTTAGCTTTGGGCACTCAAACCGTATATGTCCTGGTTCCTGACAATTATGATAAGTAATTTCGTTATTAAAGGAACTAATACTAAGTTTCTTACCAGAGTCTTTCTGACGAAATCTGCTTTTGGCAAAGGTAAGTTGTTTTAGCCTTCTTTTAATAAAAAAAAATTCTCCATCTATCTTGTTTTCTATCTCCTCATCATTATCACAGTCAACATCCAGATCTGTACTTAAGGCAATATTTTTTTTCTTATTCGGAGTCTCCTCTGTGGGCATAAGGGTAATTTCATGAGATGTAAGAGACCCAACAAGTTGAGCTATGGTAATTTTAGTCAAGTTTTTTGCTTCATGAATGGTAGTGATTTTCGAATTCCACTCCTTGAGAAGAGATCTAAGATTTTTTCAAACTTGGTCTTCTTCAGAAATGGACTTCCCAAGAGCAAACATCTTCTTGACAATTTTCATAAAATTGGTATAAATTTGGTTGACGGTTTCACCATCTTTCATGACAAGCATCTCAAATTGGTGAGTAAGGAGAGCAATCCTTTCTTGTCGAACTTGAGATGAACCTTCATGAGTAACTTGTAGCATCTCCCATATATCCTTTGTGGTAGCACACATGCTTACACGGTTGTAATCATCTATACACAAGGAACAAGAAAGCATATATTTTTCCTTTGAATTCATGGACATCAACTTTTTGTCTTTTGCAATGAACTCTCCTTTTTGCGTTGGAACAACAACTCCATTTTCTCTTTTGGTTGGAACCTTAGCTCCGTCTGTGAGAATCTCCCACAAGTCGTAGACTATGGAGATAAAATAATCTTCAATAAGATTCTTTCAGGTTGTATAGTTTGAACCGTCGAGAAGTGGAGGATTGATGTGAGACACCCCTACAGAATAACTTTCATTTTGCGCTGTGACACCCCGTTCGTCCGACCGCACAGGTTCGTGCAACGTGTGAGTTTAATTTTCGTATTTGCCTTTAATTTTATACTTTAATTTGTTTATATTTTGATATATGCTCATTTATTTGAATTGTTTAATTTAAATGTCATAAATATGCCTAAGTGTTTATATTATTTGAAATCTTGTAATATATGAATTTATATGACTATGTATTTAAATTCCTAGCATGCTAATTTCTTGAAATTAAATGAATTTAATCGAATTATATGCTTTTGGACTTGATTTCATGATATTTAAATGTTTTAGGGCTTAATTGAAAATAGGCTTTGGACCTATTTGACACTTTTTGAAAGTTTAGGGACCTATTTGAAAATAGGACCCCTTGAGCTTCTTTAATTCGTATCTTGAGCTACGGAACTCGGTTTCAAGATCCGTCTTCGCCGTTGAACTCATTTCGACAATCTGGACCTAGTGGATTTAACCTCGTACTTTTTCGGTACCGTTTGAACCCCCGACGAAGCCATTTTCAGCCCATTTGAACTAAACCTCAAGAGTTGGCCCCACTTTACCCTAAGATCTGATCTTAAGCCAATTTTTATACCATTTTATACTCATTTCTTCCTCTTACCATCGAGATTCAGCAGCCACTAGAAGCAAGGAGGAGACTTTGTCACTATTCATCATCTTCTTCATCAAATTGCTCAAGATTTTCTTATTTTCTTCGTCTCTCAATGATCAGAGGTAAGATCCATGTTCCTTATGATTCATGCTTCAATATATACTCCATTTTATGTCTTCAATTCAAGGTTTCATGCATGAGTGATTATATGGATGAATAGTTAGGTTTTTATTCAAATTTTGAATACATGCTCTTAGGTGCATTTCTTGAGTTTTATGGCTGAGAATGAGTTCATTAATGCTTGTAGATCTTGTTTCTTTGCATTAATTACATGGTTGTTGGGTGTATTAACTCCTACCATTAATGAACTTTAGATTAGGAATGGAATTTGGGGGATTTTTGGCAAAAACTGAACTGCTGTCAGGAATTCTCTTTCACGTGACTGTGCTGCTGCGTTTTTGGGAGATTTTGCATGATTTTGGTGCATGAAATGCATGAGAAATGAACTGATATGTTGCGCTATCTGTTGCCCCTACTGTGCTGCGATATTGCCCTGCTTTTTCCTTCATTTCAGCTGTTTAAATGGTAGATTTTAGTGCATATATAACTGCTACCATGGCTGAATTGAGTTGTTGTTAATTGCTGCGTTTTTGCTGCTGTTTCTTGTGCATTTTGGACTGATATTACTCATGAGTTTGGCCTGGATTTTGTGCTTAGTTGTAGTCTATTTTAGCTGTTGTTGCATGCGTTTTTCCCCTCTTGGAACAACCTTGCTGCTGCTGTTCGTTTGCCCCTGTAACAATCTCCCCGGGTGGGGAGATTTTGTGGTGTTTTCTTCCCCGGGAGGGGGAGATTAGTGCAGAAAGTTTCTGCCTCCCTCTTCCCCGGGCGGGGAGCCTGCTGATGTTTGCATTTGCTGCTTGTTTGCATGAATATTGTGCATGTGCATGTGTTTGTTTTATTGTGTGTAGGGATGTAAACGAACCGAGCCGAGCCGAACCCTAGTGTTTTTTTAAGGTTCGAGTTCGAGTTCGAGTTCGTGTATATTTTCTCGAACCCGAACTCGAGCCTAACGAACACACAAATTTTGGGTTTGAGTTCGGCTCGAGCCTGGATTCGGTTCGAGGGTTCGTGAACCTTTGTTAGGTTCGTGGATTCGAATTCGCTTCGAATTCGGCTCGGACTCGCCCACCCTATAAAGGCCTATGCAAATCACAATTACATTAAGATTACAAGCCTGCAGGCTACAACAAATGCACAATATCATTTCAGAAGGCTACCAAAACATGCATATTCATCACAATTAATCAATCTCAGCAACACACCTCAGGAAACAAATTGAAAGCTACAAAGTACAAACACAACATAAAAGCAGCAACAGACAATAGACATTGTGTTTCAAGTTTCAACAACAGAACATAATTCAACAAATTAAAAACAACAATAGTAATCCACTGCTGTTAATTTTGCTCAATTCCAACGCAGTCACCAGTCACCACCACTGCTAATAAACAAGTCTCTGAGCTGCCAAAACAACAAAACAAACAAAACATCATCAATTTATGTACATATGCTTAAGAATATCAAAGGACTCCAGAAGGTCCAAACTTTAGTTCCATTTCAACCATACACCCTAAATAAATACAATGTAACATAAAACTTCAGAATTTAATATAGAACAAGAGAGTAAACTAACCTTTGTTTGACAGTTAAACATTCGGTAAATCGATGACTATCGGTTGTTGTTCCTCCTATAAAAATAATAAGTAAATAAACATAAGTTAATATAAAGGCATGCATATTTAAAGTGAAATTTAAATAAAAAAATAACTTACTTCAAGCTTAAGCTTGACGCCGTAACGCTTCCTACACTAATCTCCACCGCACATTAACATTTCCACAGTAGATGGAGCTAAGCGGGCATGGTACTTGTCAATTACTCTACTACCGGCACTAAATGTAGCCTCCGATGCTACTGTGGTGACTGGAACGGACAAGATATCCCTAGCTAATTTGGACATAATTGGAAACTTGTAATCATTCACTTTCCACCACTTCAACGCATCAAAATCACTTGGGTTTTGTGAACGATCATACTCTACGCATCTTTCTTCAAAATAAACTTCCAATTCACTCTTTTTCGGTTGCACAATCTCCGTATCCTCCACAATCGTGGCAAACATTCCCCATCCACAAAAAGTATCAGATTCACTAGATTCACTTGATTCTCCGCGTGCTTGTGGTTGTATTTGCGTTGGTTGACGCTTTCTTTTCGAACCCACGTATCCAGATTTGTTAGATCTTTCAATCTTGCAATAATCCTCATAGAGTTTGTGTAAGGTTCTCTTCACTTCTTCACACCTTTCTACAACCTCCCATTCGGGATAAAAACGAGGAAAGATATACTCCAATGTCCTCATCTTGCATCTTGGGTCCATTATTGCGCCAATAGCCATCAACATATTGGTTTCTCCCCAATACTTATCAAATTTGGACTTCATTTTTTCCACCATTTCCCTAACAAACATGTCTTCGTCTAAAGCACCTATTTCTAGTACCCTTTTCACAACAAAAACCTTATTTAGAAACAAATTAGAGGTTGGATATTCGCTACCTGATATTATCTTCGTAGCAGAATAGAACACCTTGAGAATTTTGATCACTTTCTCCAACATTCTCCAATCTTCATCTTCCGGACAATTCACATAAGTAGATTCTCGAACTTTAAATCGAGGAAATACTTCCTTGAAAGAATGTGCAATCTCCAACATTTCATAAGTTGAGTTCCATCTCGTTTTCCAGTCATCAATCAACTTCTTCCCCGGCAACTTCAGCTGTTTTGCAAGTTCAGCAAACTTGTGCACTCGGCTTTCTGTCTTTCTAATAAACTCAATACTTTCCCGAATGACAGAGACTATGCTTTTGATCTCATTCAGGCCATTTTGTGCTATGAGATTTAGAATATGCGTGGTGCACCTGACATGAAATATCTTCCCATCACAAAGTCGGCTGTTTCTGTTGAAGGAATCCCTCATAACCGTGATTGCAACGTCATTTGCACTAGCGTTATCAACTGAAACGGTGAAGATTTTATTTTCTATTTCCCAATCATGTGTATACCTTAAGACATCATCTACAATTGATACGCCGTTATGAGGATGAGGAAGTCGAATAAAGTTCAGAACACGTTTGTTTAACTTCCAGTTTGAATCCACCCAATGGCCAATGATCACCATGTACTCGAGCTTTTGACTTTTGGACTTCCATAAGTCTGTTGTCAAGCAAATTTTTTCCACACTTTTTAACGCATTCTTCAATATACCCTTCTCCATCTCGTATACCATGAAACAGTTTTTCTTTGTTGTCGCTCGAGATATACCTCTCCACTCCGGCATCCCCCGCTTGCAAAACATATTAAATCCCTCAAACTCCACAAAAGTAAAAGGGATATTGTGCATCATCAACATAATGGCAGCTGCTTCTTTCATCTTCTCCATATCAAACTTCCCATCTTGCATTGGAGGAAGTGTAGTGTTTGCAGTACCAAATGCATTTGCTTAGCATTTTCTGCATTTTTTTTTCTTTCCATTTCCAAGTATGCTGCACACATTTTGAGATGCCTAGTCATGTGTGATGTAGTACTTGTTTTCGTTTTTACAAATGTCTTACCACAACACTTGCATTTATATTTCTCTACCCCTTTCTCATCCACTATTGCCTGCATAATAGACCACACGACAGATATTTTTTGTCTCTTTGGCTTTTCAAAAGGGTTTTTGCTAACTGTGTCTTCAATCTGAATATCCTCTTCAACATGATCCTTCTCAACCTCTTCCGGGACTTCTTCATGCTCATTTGTTGTTTCTGTTGCTGTCTCCATTATATGATCTTCTCATTCTTCAGAAAATGTGACTGGAGTCATGGGAGTTGTTGACTCAATTCTTGAACCTGATCCAGATGTAGACATTTTTTTAGTGACTGCAAATTAAAATTATTCAAGTTATTAGCTAATGATTTAAGAATCAAATTTGCAGCAAGAAAATGATCAATTCTGTTACATTAGCTAATTCTGTTACATTAAGAGTTATAGACAGTAGGAAGCTTAACTACAAGAAATGTCAAATACAAATTAAACTCTCCATCAATTGACATATTTATGATTTAAGCAACAGAAATGATGGGAGCAAAAATGCAACTGCAGAATATATCAACTAGTTCAAATATCTCCGGACATGTTTTCAGGTAACTGAAAGTTCAAATATCAAACATTTATACCCAAAACTAAAGAAAAATAACAACCAAAAAAAAAAGAGAAAATAATTACCTAGAGCTGGAGGCTTTAGCTGCGCCCGTGGTGGAAGGCCTGGTCCGCCTGGACTTGGAGGCGCAAATGGCCGGTGGCCCGATGGTAGTGGTGTAGGCGCCGGGGGAGGTCCTGCAGGTACGGGGGGTGGTTGTGGAGGCGGAATGGCTGCGATTGAAGTGGGTTTTGCGGCGTAGAGTGGTGGGCGACGCACAACCATCGCAATAGAGGATGACTGGGATGGCGGCGACGCCTAGGCGGACGACGGGAGTATCAGCGGGGGAGAGAAAAATAGGATTTGGGGCAGCTAGGGTTTTACAAAATTTCAAAGTTGAGATCTGAGAATTGAGATTAGAATGAGATCTGATTTTGTTTTCTCATTTTAGGACAAAAGTAAAAAACGTGAATTGTACACACAGTTTTATTTTTTCATAAATATTAAACATGTTATATAAATTATAAATAAAATTATATATGTAATATATTATACATATAATATATATATTTATTTATTAAAATTTCAGGGTTCGTGAGCCGGGTCGCGAGCCCAAAATTTAGATACAAAGGGTTCGAATTCGATTCGTATAAGTTGCGAACCGAGCCATGGTTCTGTTCGGGTTCGATAACCTCGAACTCGATCCCGAACTTTAGTTGATTCAGTTCGTTAGGCTCGCGAACGGGCTCGTCTCGTTTACATCCCTAATTGTGTGCATGTAGATTAGTTATTAAGTTGCATGAAATTTTGTATGCATGTGTGTGTACGTGCTAGATGTATATATATATATATATATAAATATGTTATGAAATTAATACTATATGCTATTATATTAATATATTATATATAATATTAATCTAATGTATAATATGTTAATATTAGCTTGTTTGCATGAATATTGTGCATGTGCATGTGTTTGTTTTATTGTGTGCATGTAGATTAGTTGTATTAAGTTGCATGAAATTTTGCATGTATGTGTGTGTACGTGCTGGATGTATATATATATATATAAGTATGTTATGAAATTAATACTATATGCTACTATATTAATATATTATATATAATATTAATCTAATGTATAATATGTTAATATTATATAATTATAAATTTTAATGTGTAATCTAATTTATAAGTTTAATTTAATTTAAATGCGTAATATGTGTTATAAACCTAACTTTAATTTCATGAATTTATTTATTTATTTATAATGTTAGCTTATGATATGATGTGTTATAATTCTTGTTTAATTCTATGAATTTGATTTAAATCGAATTTTACGTGTTACAATCTTGAATGGCTTAAGTGTCGCATTCTCGCATCTCATATCCATAAATTACATGCATTCGCATCGCCGTTCGTCTATTTGGTACATAATCGAGTCTAAGTCTCGGGTTTTGTGTTTGTTTGTCACAAAGGAGGTTCCCGAGGAGGTTGTTGAGCCCGAGACCTAGTTGTTGGTGGTCGGCATACACGTGTTTATTTTGTTCTTGTGTAAGGTGAGGTTTAGGTATTTCTTTTAGTTAAATGACCTAAATCCCCTATATGCTCGTATTTCTAAGCCCGCATGCTATTATATATTATATATATACGTAGATATGTGTTGAATATATATGTTATGATCTTATGAATCACCTTTGGATTTTGAAATTAGTATACGGGCATATGTAAGCTTGATTTTGAAAACCTTATGATATGATATGATATGTAAGCTATGTTATGATATGCTAGCGAGTTAAACCATGAAAGATTGGTATATGTATGTTATGTCCCGTATGTTTGGGCCCCGGATCTATGAGTGAGGACACCCGGGACGGCATCGGGCCGTCGGGATTATCACTCCTTAGCATAGTTCCATCCGAAGTGTTACGTGCGATCCCTGGGAGTTGGGAAGGCGTTCTCTTCGAAGCTCGCGGTGTAAAAGCTGGGAAAGACTCGTAGGGGGAGTACTACCCCTCAAGGTTATGTTATATATGGATAGTTAGGGTTCACGTGGCCTTTCTATCGCGGAGTTTGGGGATTGCATATTTGATTTCGGTTTTCATGATTATGTATGAGAAGCAAGGTTGGAAGCTCGTTTCTCGCTCGAGCATTATGATTTTGTTTTGGAAATTATGAAACGGGGATAGTACTTATGAAACGTTTTGGGTAGGTAAATGTATATGTATGGTTTTTCTTTTAAAAACACTTTGGTATGAAAAACCTATTCCCGGTCCATGAATTCCTCTTGTTAATAAGTGCTTTGCTCTATATTTTTAGTGTGTGGGTGTGCGTTAGCCCCCTCACTCAGTCGGTGGACTGACACCTCTTTTATCATTTCAGGTTTGGTCTTTTTGAGCTCGAGCTAGGCGGAGAAGTGCGTCTTTCGAGTCACACTTCGTTGTTTAGGTCGAGTTAGGATGCATTCTGGCTGCACGTGCATATGCTTTGATACTTTTGGGATTATATGTATATGATCTACGGATTACGTTTAGCACTTGGGATTATGACTTTACCGCTCTTGTATATCTTATATATATTTGATCTACTCGACTTTTGATGTTAATATATGTAAAGTGCTTCCGCTATTATGTTGTTGTACTTTCTTATTTGTTTCTTTTGCGCACTCTGAGTCTGGTCTTAGCTCCGCCTAGCATAGTGGGTGTGTATGTCCTGATTTGGACTTAGATACGGATTTCCCATTTCGTATTCGGGTTCGGGTCTTAGTGCGGGCGATGTGGTATCCCACATGCGAGGTGCTACATGCGCTGCCATCAGGATTTTTTCTCTTGGTTAGTTAGACCAATATCACGAGCACTAGGCTCTGATACCACTTGTTAGAAATTGAGCGTGGGGTGGTATCGACATCACTGGTTTGTACCAGTCAGCGGCAAAGATAAAGAAATGAAGCATAAGATGATTTAGAAATGTTTAACCCTAAAGACTGTGTAAAACATGAGCCTAATGGATTAATCCTCTACCTAAGTTATCAAACTTAGGATTTTCAAGCCAACACTTTATTAAGAATAGAGTTACAAAATACAACATAGCGGAGCTGTCTGGTACTAGTTGTTACAAAGCCTAGAACAAACAGGCCAACTCCTGGATCCTCATTCTTTATCACAAGAGCTACCCACCAAGAGAAAAACACACAATTTCCAAACGGTGTAAACACAAAATAGCTTGTAAAAGTTGTTAGAAAACAGTGGAGTTTGTACAACGGAAGTTTTAAAAAAATTCCAAAAGTAGATCTAAAAGACTTGCAATGTTCGTATCGTATCATAGGGTGTTCCAAAAAACTTACGAAGATAGTAGCTTTCTTGTGTTATTGATACCGCCTATCAAACACCCTTCAAGTGGAAGTCCCTCGAACGTCATTCGATTAGATCCCAAAGTAGGCAATCCTCCAAAGCGTATCCACACCAGTCCTAGAACACGATCAAACTAGTGAGAATGATAGTTCTATGGCTTGTGTTTGGCTAGGATATTTTACTTTGAAAACTTTCTTTTATTTTTCTCAAAAACAATTAACACTTCTTGAGTGTTGGTCTAAAGAATAAGAGAAACACCCCCACTAGTATTTATACTAGTGGGGTTCGAACCCTAGAGCTTCCAAAGCCTAGTGGGACTTTATTTTCTTGCTCACTAATTAACTAATTAATTATTAACTTTTAATTAGAAAATAAGTTCTTAACTTATTCTCCAAGTCTAGCAAAAGATCCTTCTCTCTACTACAATAGGAAGTTTGACTTTTCAACCTTTACCCATTAAAGTCAAAAGTCAATTTATTCAATAAATAAATTAATTATTTATTGGGTTAATTATTTTGAGAATAGTCTTAACAATTAATTCATAATTAATTAAAAGATAAATTAATTAATTATAATTAAATTAATTAATTCTAGAAAAGATTTCTCGTGTGAAATAAATCACATGTTCGAGCCACGCGTGAAGCCACGTGGCAGCCACACAAGCCGCGTGACACTTGGCAGTCACATGTGCATGACACGCGACAGCAGTCCACATGTAAATGCTCCAATTTCGATCAACAATTTGATCCTTCGTTAATCCAATTAACATCCTACCATAACCCTCGTATTTTGGCATTTGTGTGTGACCCTTTAGGTTCATTATTCAATTAGCAGTGACAGTAATTAATTAATTCCTATAATTAATTAATCACTTCACAGATCACACTAACGTAATCTAGCAATGGGTGTGTGACCCCCAGCCGAATAACGAAATGAATGGAAAAACCTTTCAGTCAATGACAATCAGTGAAATATGATCCTCCTACAACTCCATCTCTCAATCAAGAACTAAGGCATGGGAATAAACTCAGAGCCCTGTTATTCTTGATCTTTAAAGTTAAGTTCGTTTCATATCCATTTAGATCTCAATCCAAGAAAATCCCATTTTCTTGATGTCTTGATCTTTTATCTACCTTGGCCAAGGGTTTAATATTTAATGGACTACGAACAACTTAATCAGTAAGAGATCATTCTTGTTCTTAACAAGTGTAGGTCCTTTATTGATTCTACTAATTCTACATATGACAATTATGTAATCCCAACATAGGCCGTGATTCAGGTGTGTTTATGGCGACACCCTTTTGAGCCTATATCAAAGATTACAGAGTTAGCTCATATGAGACATTACAGAATCTCAAGAAAAGGATTATTAATCACGTCATTGACCTGTGAGATATTTCCTAATCTGGAAGTTTCTAAGAGACTTCCTTTCTCATTTAGGAATGTTCTCACGCGGGACATTTCAGAGATGAAGTTCTTATAACAATCACCCTTATGTATTATGAACTCATCATCGTTTGCACTTATCATTCCATGAAACTGAATAATCCTTCAAAAGGACATAATCACATAAGCAAGTCTCAACGGAGTCAAAGTCGACACTCCCACTGTCTGTGACACTCATCGACTTGGAAAAGTTTCTAATCCTCGCCAATAGAGTTAAGAACTTGTTTCATGTGTCGTTCTCATAAGGGCAAAGTTCTTAACGACCTCATCGGATTAGGGGAGTTCAAAATATGCAAAACACAGTCAAACCCAAACAAACATAAATAAGCACATAAAGAAGTGATTGTCTATGAAAT
This sequence comes from Lantana camara, assembly GCA_037501455.1. Taxonomy (NCBI): domain Eukaryota; kingdom Viridiplantae; phylum Streptophyta; class Magnoliopsida; order Lamiales; family Verbenaceae; genus Lantana; species Lantana camara. The sequence continues at coordinate 21,463,785 of CM074862.1, forward strand.
AAATCATTCCGTCTATTAGTCAAAGACTATTTGTGATTTTACAAGGAAATAGGAATCTCTTTGAAATGTTGAGACTTGAACCCTTTAAGTAGAAACTCCAAGATAACCGTTGGTTCCCTTCATTTGAATATCTGAAAAATGCACTTTTCCCGATGCAACCCTTTGAGTGCATACCTTTGCTTTCCAAGGTCAACCAAATAAAGATAATTCCTGCATTATGTCCGTTAGGCACAATAACCTTAATTACAAATTAAAATAAGTTAAGTGCAAATATCTTGAAGCCACACTTCATTAATTATGTTAAAAAGTAACACAAAAAATAAAAGAAAAAAAATATATAGATATATAGATATCATATATCAACACTCTGTCGTTGGTGTGGATTGTGGAGGCAGAAATGTTCCACCCCCATTTTGAAATTGATCTCGGGGAGGACGGCGGTGCCCGCTGCCTTGTTCTACTTTTGGTGGAGCTTTCCGTGGAGAAGAACAGCGGCAAAGCGAAGGACCTCGCAGAGAGGGAGGGTTTTGGGTGATTCAAAACATTAATTAAAACCGAAATATAAGTCTTGTAGCATTGTACAACAACACCATCTATCACATTCAGAATTTTAGGCTACTAATCAATACAAACTTCAAAGATAAAATGAAAAAAAGCTACAAAAATAAGAAGACGTAGCAGCTTATAAAGGTTTGTTAGGTCAAAATGATTGCGTAACCTCCAGATCTGAAGAGGCAATTCACTAGATCTAGTGATTCTGGTGGCGTTGGTGGAGGAGTGGCGGAGGTGGTGATACTGAGACAACATTGAGAGCGGAGACGGAAGTGGCAGAGCGGCGGCTGAGGCGGAAGGCGGTCAATTTGGTGGCGGTGGCGGCAATTTTGGTGGTGAGTAATTGGTGAACGGCGGCACGGGAACGTGGCCTCCTTAAAGCCTTCAAGTTGGCGGCGGCGGCGGCGGAACGATGGTGGTTGGTAGCAGCGGGGTAGGTGCAGGAAAAAGATGGAGATGGCGATTTCCTTATTTATATATATATTTCAGTATATTGTTATTATTATTTTTTCGTATATTTAGAGTTAAACCTTGAATAGAACTTAAATTTTTAGTATACTCTCCGTTCTAAAAAAAAATTTAATTAACTCCCTAATTATTGTAAAATGACTTAAGTATCCTTCATTTAGCCATATTGTTAAATAACACGATAATTTTTCAAAATTTAGATATAATTCCACAATTACATAGTGTTATACATCATATTCAATGAAAAGTTCTTTATTTAATAATTAACAGTTGTGTAAAACAATAATTTCTTAAAATTCATATTTAATGTTCGAAATTCAAATTTAAATACTTCATATTAAAAGAAAAGTTCTTCATTTAACATCTAACCGTTGTATAAAATAATAATTCCTTAATGTTTAGGTATTTATGGGGTCTGATCTGAGTTGTCAAACTCTAATACTTTAGAATTTGTATGATGGGAAAACAGGGGATCAAATGCTCAGGCAAGGGTCGCCGGAGTGAGTGGGTTCTACCTGCTAGGAACAAACACAACAAAACGTTAGTAAGCCAAGTTGGGGAAATGGGGGGTGAAACCCAGTTTGGATCTCCGATGCTCAAGTCAGTTTCAGGTGGTAAAGAAGATGGAGATAAAATAGATTTCAAATATGAAAATCTTGCTTACAGAGTGTGAGAGATTCTGAGTATTTATAGTTGAGGGTGAGGACCCTTTAGTAATTGTCACCAAGTGGTCCTAGGTTAGTGTTGCCCTAGACACGTGGCGTAATGAGGAGCCTCCAAGAAGGGTCTCCTGCAAAAGCTTGCAAAAAGGTTAGTGGCAGGCAACAGTGGCAGGTGTAAGTTTGTGTACTATCTATCAGAGAGCATTTCTGGGTTATTACTGAGGGCTAAGCACGCTCGGGTTAGTATGAACTTTGGGGCTCGCAGGTCCGAGGGGGTTCCTGGGCTCAAAGAGGTGGCATAGAGGGAATGATTTTACCTTTATAGCCATGGAATGATCTCAAGGGTGAACCCTGAGAAGGCCTCGAGGGTCGTGTCATAGTTGTACTGCTAGTCTTGCTCGCTCGCTCGGGGAAAGGTAGCCTTGCTCGCCCGCTCGAGGGTAGGTTAGGGTTACCAGAAAATGAGTGTATACTCTGTCGAGGAGGAGCAGTCAGTTCGAGAGGGAGCTTGGGGTGTGGACCCTGAGATGCCACAGTGTCATACTTTGACTAGGCCACGTGTCGTACTCGTGGTTAGCCATATTTTAGCCTCATCATTTTGCCCCTCAATTCTGTAGTCACAATAATATGGTCTATAGAATTCAGACTCAAAAATTTCCGAGGGTCACCTTTAGCGGGGAAGTTATGCCCTCGAGACACTTGTTCTGAGGACGCATTTAATGCGGTCCTTTCATCTTGACAGCTCGGACTGTCAGGTATTAAATGCTGCTAAGCGAGTGGGTGCGCCTTTTCAGGAAACGACGCGTGAACCATGGGAATGTGTGTGACGGTTCGCAAAAGTGGGTAGTTACCTAGGCAGGAATGATTACAACTTTTGAATTTATTACCCAAATCCCACCAACTCTCTCTTATAAATAAGGAGATGCACATCCATTGATTTCTTTTCACGCATAAATCTCCTTCAAAGCACCCAAAGCTTCAGAACTTCCTTTGCAATTTTATGCAGATTCCAACAATTCCAAGGCTTTGAAACTTAGGTAATACTACGAATCCTTCTCTAACTTTCTCATTTGCTAACCTTAGTTCAGTAGGCATTCTTCTCTTCTTCATTCCACCCAACATTCTCTGCTATATCCGGAGAGTATATTGACGAAGTAGTTAGGGAGATAGAAGATATGGCGAGTTCCAGTTCTTCACCTCACAATCCCACACCTCATCACCAAATGGTGGAGGAAATTTTTGGTGAAGCCAGGGATGAAGAGCTTGATGCCACTGTGTTGCCCATGGGAGAGCGTAACTCAGGAGGAATAGATCATCTCTTTGAAGAGATGGATCTACTTATAGAAGCAGACCGTCAAGGGGTTGCCCTTCCCTTAGTGGAGAGTTCCACTAGGCCACACCGCCACACCGTAACCGTCATGACCTGGAGTTCACCACCCCAAAAGATGGCCATCGGACCCTCAGAAAAACCTCGCACCAAACACCAGATGAAGAGTAAGAAAGCTAAAACACAAGCGGATGGGGAGAGCTTTGGCATGTAGGCCATTAACAGGACCCCTAACGAGATCCAAAACACCATGACCGTGGGGGACCTGGTTACATTGAGGGCCCCAAGGCATTTGGATGAGAGGTACACTTTCCAGTTACCGGAGGAGCACGAGAGAGCCAATAATCCGCCCCCTGGGAAGATGACAGTGTACAAAGACACCATAGCTGCAGGGGGATTAAGGTTTCCTATTCCAATCCCCATGGCGAGCATCCTCAACTACTTAAACTTGAGCCCCTCGCAAATCCTCCCCAATGGGAAGCCCTCATCAATGCCTTTATTATTCTGATGAAGTGCACCGGGCATGAGCCTTCAATCCCTAATTTCATAAGTTTATTCCAAGTAGCCCGTTCACCCGCTGGTCTCCGAGGGCCGGATTCTATTATGTCCAAGCGAAGTCCAATCTTAGGCTCATTGATTCCCCCTCGAGTTCGTATGGTACTGAGTGGAAGGAGAAGTTTTTCTTCGTAAGGGCTCTTGAGGGTAAGGATTTTGGAGTTCCTTGAGCGTGCGTTATTCATGAAGATGGCGCCCTCGTGAAATCTCGTCTAAAGCCTGTCTTTCCCATAAAATGGGCCCAGGACCTAGCCCTCTTGATGAAGAACGAGGGCTGGCTTATTTCAGACCAGGACTTAATGAAGAGTTGTTATTCCTTTGCGGGGTTGTGAGCCCTCCTGAGATGATTGCTAATCCTCCCGAGCGGAGTTTGGAATGTGATAGTTAGAATCTAGGACGGTAACTCTTAGATAGGATTACTAACTTTGTCCCTTAAATTCTTGAAAAAAGAATTGGCCCTCGCTTTCTTCCTTTGGCAGGTGTTGACATACTGATAGCAGGTGGTAATATGGCGAATGTGGCTCAGATGTTGGGCGCTCGGATGAATCAGAGGCGCCCTCAATAGCAGCAACAACAAAAATAACAACAACAACAGCAGCAACGGTCAGACCGCTCAAGCGGCGGCCGAGGAGACTTTCGTGGGGGCGGCCGAGAAGATGGTCGTGGAAGCGGCCGTGGTGAAAGTTCAACTACCCCTAGCCGGGGTCGAGGGGAAGGTCGAGGGGCCACCCCCGAGACCAGGATTGTCCCTCACCAGGGGGATTCTTCCGTTCAACGAGGCAGGGAGCAGCCTTTCCAAATTGCTCCCAACGAGTGCCAAGGACAGAACACGGGTGTTGTCATTCACTAGAGACCGGAGACCCCTCCAACCAGAAAGAGAAAGAGATTGTCGGACGCTGTTCCGGTAACAGAAAAGGGTAAGGCCGTTTTGGTACGCGAGCCTGGTGATGGTAAGACTTCCTCCTCTGAGGGGGAAAGGATTTGGGCTTTCGAGCACCAGGGTGATCATGTGTACCGGCGCCCTTCCTCCTCTCCTACGGGACGCCCAAGCCGCTCAGACTCTAACGCACAGCATATTCTAACGAGTGCAGTTCTCTGGGGATCACAGGAAGTTGCTCTCGCAAAGTACCAACCAGCTTATAAATGATATCTGCTTCTCCATCATTGGGGTAAGCACAACGCTCTACTTTCATACATACCTTCCTTCACTGTCCTTCGCTTTCTTTCTTGAAAATTTTCCTAAGTGTTGGTGCTGATTTCTTTTATGCAGTGATACCGAGGGTGATGAATCTGGGACGCCGCTTGATGACCTTTGTCGAGTGTAAGGCGAAGTACAAGAAAATGGCCCGGGTTGGTCACCCCGCTCAACTCCAGGAAGAGAATGATCTCTTGAGAGCCCAGTACGAGTCCCTCGAGACTGAGTTTAATAAAGTCAAGAAGGATCTGGAGGACAAGGAGAAGGCTCACAGGAAACTCCATGACAGGCTAAACCTAGCCCAACCAGATAATGTAAACTTGGCGAAGGAGTTGAAGGATAGGAATCAGCGGCTGTGTAACACTAGGAAGGAGGCCACAGAAGCTACCAAGAAGGCCTGTCAGGAAGAATTTAACAGGGAGCTCCCCGAGCGCCTGTCTCGAGCGAATATGAAGCTACCAAGAAGGCCTGTCAGGAAGAATTTGACAGGGAGCTCCCCGAGCGCCTGTCTCGAGCGAATATGATCCATTGGACATTTTTATCGGATGAATATGCTAAAATTCGAATCGGATTCGGATTAAAATCCGATCGATTGACAACCCTAATTGCAAAAGGTTGAAGGCTTATTTTAGAATAGAAGCTTGATCAAAAGCCCATTATTCGGTGCCTAGAGTTTTTTGTAGATTCAATCCTTTATCAAGTCCAATGGCCAATCACCACTAATGATGCATCTTAATGGTTCCACCTATGTTAACTTAATCAAAAGTCTCGAGTTTGAGTTTTTGAAAATGCAACTACCATTGGTAGGAAGAGTTTTACACCCTAAGTGGTCCATCCCGTCTCAACCCAAGAAAATGGACAATTAAAAAAAAAAAAGTCCAATGGCCAATCATCCCACCTCTTCGTCGCAACTCGTAAGACTGTAAATATAATTGACTACTAGGTTTCACTTTTATTACATTCTACCCAGGAAAATTCTTGCATATACCGGGTGTTGCATACACCCTCTATTAAAAAACTAAAAAAAAATATTTATTTTTGAATTTTTTTTCATTGTTTTATTATTTTTCTTGAATAAAAAAAGGGGAGGGTGCATGCATCGGGGTCCACACCCTGTGCATGCAAGAATTTCCCATTCTACCCAAAAGAATTGTGGCCAAGTGCCAACTATCAACCAATCCACAAACATTTAGATATAAGTACGGCATTTGGCTTTGCTGAAATTCTGCTACTCTAAGGCATTTGGCTTTGCTGCCACTCTTCACTGCTTCGAGGAGTCGCAGAAGGCCTTTGACTTGGTTGTAGACCAACTAATCACCATGGGCTTGGTGGATGCCCTTCTCCTGACCTCGAGTGCATGGGCCTCTAATTTGACAAGGATCTGAACCTGCAGGTGGCGACGGAGGGGAACCCGGAGGATAACTTGACTGAGCCAGAGTATACTGATCTGGTTTCCTTCATTCAAGGGAAGTTCATGAAGGCCTATGAACCTGTTGAGGAGCCAATCAATGAGGGGGCTATTGACGCTGAACTTGTCCTTGAGGGCCATCCTTCAAATCTTCCTCAAGCACCTGCCATTGAGACGACCTCACTCTCGCGGTCGAGTCCAATGAGCCCCAAGTTCCCCAAGCGCCCACGAATGAGCTGACTCCCGCTCTCGCGGTTGAGACCCTCGAGGTCCAAGCTCCCCAAGCTCCCACCAATGCTTCCGACACTGTGGTGGTGGATTTAGAAAACGGGCAAGGCCAAAATGCTTGAAGGTTCTCAAATTTAGTCTGGAGCATCACAACATATTGCCCCTCACTCGTATCCCATATGCTCTGTAAGTTATTTATGCTCTGACACAATGGGTACTAGTCCAGATAGGCATCCCGTGACCTTTTCAAGGGGTTCAATCTCGTAAACAGGAATTAGATAGCTATACCTGACAGTCTTTTGAATCTTTATTTGTTCTTCTTGGAATTGGCTTGTAATCCTTTTGTTATCAGAGGCTTGGTAGTCTGTCTTTTGTAATCAAACATCTGTTCCATGTCTTTGAATGAATGAATATTGCCTTGAATGAATGCTTTTTTTTTTTTTTCTTTCCTGCATTTAATTTGCTTGGTTTTTCCAGTTTAACTCTAACGTAAGAGGTTTTGAGATGAAGCCAAGTAAAATTGGTATAAGAGTTAGCATTATTTGGATAAAGTAAGAAAACACGAGAGGCCTTTTTCCGAAGGCACCCTGGTTAAGTTAGGGGGTTACTTAGAAAATTTCCTTAAAGAGTTTTTCGTAAGAAATTTTGCTAAGTGTTCCAAAACCACGAGCGTGAAATAGAAGTGAGGTCAAGTTACTTTATTAAAATTGCGAGCATGAACTAGAAGCGAGGTCTAGTTGCTCCATTGAAATTACGAGCGTGAACTAGAAGCGAGGTCTAGTGCTCTATTGAAATTGCGAGTGCGAACTAGAAGCGAGGTCTAGTTGCTCTATTGTTATTTTGCCATCCCAGAACTAACTTTAACTTAGGAGTTGGGGATATATATACATGCATTATCAAGCCTTCCGACGCGAAGTGTCCTCGACGTGGAGTTGGCATTGATAAGAATAATGTGACCCTCATGTGGGGGATCCGCCAAGGGGATTAAATAGCATGTTTTAAGTATGCTTCGCACAGAACCTTTCGCTTTGAGAAACAAATTCCTTTACTTTTCCTTAAAAAGGGGGTTACATTGAGCCCAAAGTTGGGGTTATACAATGTTTGTACTTTTGCAATCTATACATAAAACCTTTTGAGGTTGCAAGCATTCCACGACCGAGGGAGATGCTCGCCTTGAAGTGTTTCAAGCATGTAAGTGTTGTTGGCCCTCATCTGGTTAATTTTAAATGGTCCTTCCCAGTTTGGGTCTAACTTGCCCACATGTCTTGATACTTCAACTTTCTTTAAAACCAAATCTCCTAACTGGAAGGTTCTCTCCTTAACACGCTTGTTGTACTGGCAAGCCACTAAGGCTTTGTATTTGTGAATACACGCCCAAGCATTATCTCTTCTTTCTTCCAACAAATCTAACTCGAGCGTATGACTCCTCTCGTTGGTACCAGGCTCGAAGTAGGCGACGCGTACGGATACTTGTGCGATTTCCGTAGGTATCATAGCTTCTGAGCCATACACAAAGGGAATAAGGGGTCTCTCCCGTGGCAACTCGAGGGGTTGTGCGGTACGCCCATAGGGCCTCTTATAGTTCTTCAACCCATTCTCTTTCTTTGCTCTCGAGCATTGTTTTCAAATGCTGGAGGATGATCCTATTAGTGACATCCGTTTGACCATTGGCTTGGGGGTGCCTCACGGAAGTGAAGTGTTGTTCAATCCCTAGTTTCGAGCACCACTCTCGGGTGTCTGCGGCAATAAACTAGGACCCATTATCTCACACTAGCACTCTGGGGATGCCAGAAGTCTCTAACAATGCGGAAGGTGATCTTGGCGACTACTTCTGCCTTAGCCCATTTTGTGAAGTAATCCACTGCCAAGATGACAAATTTCTTATGTCTTACTGCAATTGGCAATGACCCCACAATATCAATATCCCATTGATCAAAAAGCCATCCAACATCTATAGGAGTTATTTGAGGCGCGGGCAGCTATGGAATGTTGGAATGAAACTGGCACTTGGGATATTTTTTGGAGAAAGCAATTGCATCTTCCAAGACTGTGGGCCAATAGAAGCTGCTCCTTAACACCTTTTTGGCGAGGACATACCCCCAGAATAGTTTTCACAACTTCCACTGTGGATATGCTCTAGAACCTCTTTAGCCTGCGAGGGCCTTAAGCATTTCAAAAGGAGGCCTTGAAAGGACCGCTTGAAGAGTCTCCCCTCGTGGTCGAGGGAAAATCGAGGGGCTTTGCACTTGATATTTCTAGCTTCTACTTTGTCAGTAGGGCAGACGCCTTCTCTAAGGAACCTTACGATGTCATCAAGCCAACAAGGTTCAGTTGGCTCAATCATAACCACTTCCTGAGAGCGCTCCCTTTCCCTCATCAAAGGCTCATCGGTTCTAAGAAAAGTAATGGAGCGGTTGCAGGATCCTTCGAGGGCGAAGGCAAACTTAGAGAGGGCATCGGCACGCTCGTTCTCCGCTCACGGGACCTGAAGCAGGTGAAACTCTTTAAATTTGCCAATGGCTTCTTTAGCTTTTTCCAGATACTGCATCATGGTGGTTTCTCTAGCCTAATAAGTTTCTTCAATTTGGCTCGCGATTAGTTGTGAATCAATGTAGACAGTGATCCGAGAGACTGCATATTGAAGGGAAATATTTAGCCCTTAGACGAGGGCCTCATATTCTGCCTCATTGTTGGTAACTTGGAAATCTAGCCTGATCGTGAAATCTATTTCAATTCCATCAAGGTCTCTAAGGGTCACCCCTGCTCCTCCCTCTTGAGAGGTCGAGGAACCGTCCGTGTATAGGATCCATAAACCATTATTTTCTAGAGTGACTAATAGGTCTGCCACCACCTGCGCTTGGATGGCCGTCCTGGGCTCGAAATTGATGTCAAATTGGCTAAGCTCAATTGCCCATTTAATCAACCTCCTAGAGACATCTGGTTTTGACAGGACCTCCCTCAGTGGTTGGTCTGTGAGCACTGTGATTGAGTGTGCCTGGAAATACGGTCTCAGTCTTCGCCGTCGTTCACGAGGGCGAAAGCAAATTTCTCTATTTCCAAGTACTTCTTTTTGGTGCCTTGCAAGGTCTGGCTCATTGCCTCCTTAGAAACCGAGAGGTAGATAAAGAGGTTTTCACCCTCGATCGGCTTGGTTAGCAATGGTGCACATGAGAGGTAGGCCTTCATATCTTGTAATGCCTTCTCGCAATCCTCAATCCAAGCAAAGTTCTTAACATTGTACAAAATTTTGGAGAATGGCAAGTTCCTGTCTGCCGAGTGGGATACAAATCTGTTTAGGGAGATTGTTTTTCCCAATAGGGCCTGCACTTCTCTAACATTTCGAGGGGAGGAGATCTCCAAGATGGCTTTAATCTTTTCCGATTGGCCTTGATCCCGCGTTGACTTACCACATATTCTAAGAATTTACCCCCTCGAACTCCAAACGTGCATTTGGAGAGATTCAGTTTCATGCCATACCGTCGTAATATGTCAAAAGTCCACTTTAAGTTTTCCAGATTTGAGTGTTGTTGCTTACTTTTAACAATTATATCATCCACGTAGGCTTCCATTGAACCCTCTATTTCCTTCTCGAACATCCTGTTAACGAGGCGCTTATCTGTAGCACCGCATTCTTTAATCCAAATGGCATAACCAAGAAATAGTAGACTCCCATATGCACCACAAATGATGTTTTTGGGTGATCCTTGGGAGCCATGAAGATCTAGTAATATCCTTGGAATGTGTCCATCATGCTCGTCATCGCAACCAGCTGTAGAATCCTCTAGTTGTTCAATTCGAGGCAAGGGGTATGGGTCTTTTGGACAGGCTTTGTTGAGATCTGTGAAATCATTGCACATACACTATTTGTTTGCGCTTTTGAGCACGAGAACGACATTACACAGCCATTCTGGGTAGAGGATCTCCTCAATGTACTGAGTCTCGAGGAGCTTGTTCACTTCTTCCTCAATTATTTTCCTTCTGAATCCATTGGCATCCCTCTTTTTCTGTTTAATAGGCTTGAATGTGGGGTCCACGTTGAGCCTGTGAACTATGATACTGGGGTCGATCCTTGTGAGATCTGACACCTTCTATACGAAGACATCTATGTTTTTCCTCAGGAAATCTATCATCATGATTTGTGAGGGTCCCGAGAGGCTCGAGCCGATTTGCATGGTTTTTTCTTTGTTGCCAGGCTCTAGCTCAATGGTCATAAATTTCTCTATGGGCTCTATCCGTACTTCAGGACGAGGGGCCTCGAGGGCTCTCTTCTTACACGTGAGGCGTTCTTTTCTGCCCTCGGGCTCGTTCTCATCCATGTCCTCTTCCGATGAGGACGCTCCTACTGCACCTGGGGGACCGCCCTCGAGGTTATCTTTCCCGTGCACGTTTTTCTTTTTGTTCTTATTTTTATTAAGCCTCGCCCTCTTGCGAGACAGGTTGTCCTCATCCAAATTAGGAAAATCCACAGATTTCTTGGTGGATCTTGTTTGAAAGGTTTTCTCGGATTTGGGTTTTTCTGTTTTCCCTCATTCCTTTCCTTGGGGCAGCGCCCTCGGGGGCTCCTCGAGTGAGAGGGACTCCTTCTCTTAGCCTTTGCTCGCGCACTACAATGTTCGCCGTAGCGTTCCACGATCTTGACAAATTCCTTTAGGTGGCCCCCGGCAATGAGCCTTTGTATCTCATTCTTCAACTGTTGACACTCATCTGTGTCATGCCCTTTTTGCTTGTGAAAAGCGCAATACTTTCCTGAGCGCCTCTGAGCCTCTGTCTCCCTCATTTTCTAGGGTCTCTTTAAGAGCTTCTTATCAGAGAGGGAGTAAATCTCAGAAATGGGCCTATTGAGGGGAATGCCCTCGTACTTGCGAGGTGGAGGAGATGACTTGCGGCGTTCCTTGTGAGTGTGTTCTTGCCCTCAATCACTCTTGTGATGGCCCAACAGTCTCTGGGCGTTAGACTTGTATATGTCCTCGAGCGCAAAAAGGGATCTGTGATCTCCCTCATCGCCATGAGGGACGGGAGCCTTCCCTTAAGAACGACTTCAGCAAACTCATTGCTCACATAGTACTTGTGGTTGATGGCCTTGAACAACACATCGGTAAGGAAATCCATCAAGGGCCTTTCCACCAGCAACACTTCTTTATTAAACCGACCAAAAAAGAAGTGAAGGGACTCATTCTCGTCCTGGATCAAGTTGTACTGTAACGGCCCGATTTTAATCTACTAGTCATTTACGTTCATTACAATTTTATAAAAGTTCATTTCAATATATTTACATAAAATTATATGAATTCCAATCAAATTGAGGTTTTATCACATGACTTGAAATTGTTTATCGCGTGAAATAGTTGTCAACTTGTCCTTAAATGATCTTTCTTTAAAATTCAAGGACCAAATTGCATATTTATTTCTTTGGACTTAATTGATCAATTCTCAAGCTTTCCATCTTTAGTTGCATGACCTGTATACTTGAGGGATTAACTTGCAATTTAAGGATTTTCACCAAATTCAAAATGGTCATTCACGTACCATTTCTTCCATCCTCTTCCACATCACTTTCATTCAAAATTGCATCACATATATGCTTCCTCTCATTCTCGGTTCATTTAGCAAGAAAAGGGAGAAGAGATTTCATTAATTTTCATCAAGTTTTTCCAAGAAATTTAGGAGAATTCAAGCTTTGAAGCTCAAATCTCCATAGCCATCACTTTCATCCATTTCCTTTTCTTCAAGAGCATGTAAGTTGATATATGTGTGCTCTTTGATAATTATATGAAAGCTAGGGTTTATGATTTCATGGAATAAGTGGATGATTTATTGTTTGCTACATGAATACATGAATTTTCCATGGATTGATGTATAAATTCTTGGAAGATTTGAGCTTGTATGATGAATTCATGCATGAATTTGGAAGTGATGATTCTTGATGTTTATGTGTAAATTAAGTGTTTATGTGAGGCTTTATTGCATATTGAACATGTATACATGTTAATCTCTAGAAATCTTGCAATTGCATGATTAAAACTTGAGGTTTTGAGGTGTTTGTTTTGTTCCCGAAGCTCTCCCCTGTTCTGCTCTGTTTCTGCAATTACAGAGAAGCGGGAACGACCCTTCCTGCCCCCAGTTCATTCCGGGAACAGTCGTTCCCACTCATTTGAACCAAATCCGGGGCGCGCATGGGAACGACCGTTCCCATTTTGGCCTGCGAGCCGGAAGGGCCGTTCCCAGCATAAGTCGCTATTTAAATTTAAAAGCGCAGGGACATTTTTCGGAAGGGCATGGGAACAGCCCTTCCCATTTTACACTACAACCCGGAACGGCCGGTCCCATCCCTCTGGCAGAACAAAAGCTACTGCATAAAATTGAGATTTTCACTTTCAATTCCAATCATTTATTTGACCCCAAATTTTTATTATATAATCAATTACATGTCAAAACAAGATGTTTTCAGGCTACATTGGGTGTTGCTCGTCATCTCATTGCATTTTCGCCGTTCGTCATATTTGGTCCATTTTGAGTCATGTCTCACGTATAATTATCTTTATGGTACAGACCAACACCCCAGTGACGAGGAGCGGGGCCCTTAGGCCGTGTCTTTGCTTATATTTTGTTGGTACAGGTGAGGTTTAATTGCTAGCTAACTAGAACCCGTATAATCTTTACGTGGATTTTGGCCAAAATGTACACATATATCTATAATATTTCCAAAAATCCTCAAATGATTTGAAAGCAAGTTGTGTACCATGTTACCGTGTTATACTGACCGTGTTTTGGCGAGTTACCGTGTATTGTTCACTGTGGGCCCGAGGGCGAGTGTTTGAGCCAACCGGAAAAGCATGGGCTGACGGGTAACTCTTACACTCCTCTCATATCGTGGGGATGAACCCTGAATCTACTAGGAGGTTTGGTGGAGAAAGAAGTCCCTTGCATGGGAGTCATGTTCTCGACGTACACCGTGTTACCATGGATGGTTCGGGCCTTGCAAACCCACCATCATTGGAGGAAGAAGGAGTTTGTGTTATTGATCGTGTGCACTATAAACATTTGTGTGATAACTTAATCAATTGGAAACTTAATCATGGTACACTGTCGGAGTTTGGTTGGAGATCGTGCACGCCCCTCGCCAGGGCACTGATTGATTGATTGAAAGTGATTAACGTGTTAAACTTGATAGTTGTAATCTCGGGCGAGTTCTATGTTGTTCTTGATCTTATATTATCTTTAGTTATAAAACCTTACCCAAGGTTATAACTTGCATGTTATCTGTGCTACTATTTATTTATGCCCCTCACTCAGTCTTCCATAGACTGACACCTCCACCTTTCAGTGTTTTGCAGGTGCGTGCTAGGCGGGAGTCAGAGTTGTGTCCTGTCCTTGTGTCGAGTCTAGCCACTGCACTTCCATGTATCGTTATCTTTGGCATTAGTATTACATGTTATGTATTTTGAGAGATGATAATTTATTGATATGTAAGATTAGAATATGGTTTACTTGGTAAATGATAGATATTATAGCATGTTTTCGCTTTGTTTCTTATGCATTATGGTATTCGGTTGGAGGTTTAGTCCCGCCTAGCTTGTCATTTTTATTTTATTGTCACCCGTTCGCTATAGGTTGGTTCATGTACGGACTATCCGTTTCGTATGTGGATCGATCTATGGTGAAGGGGTATGGCATCTCTACGTATAGGGGTGCTACATCTTAAGTGGTATCAAAGCCCGGTTTCAAAACCGAGGTTCTAGTGTCGTGTCGTGTCAAGTCTAGGTCGAACGACATAGGATTATTTGATAATTGCGAATCTTGCATCTTATATGGAACTACTTGAATCTATCTGAATTTGATGAATTATGTGAACTACGTGTTTTATTTGCATCTTATGATCGTAATTATGTTCATTAGCATTCCCTAATCCAACATGCATATCTAGTGTCCTATTCACAGGATGCCTCGAGGTAGACCTCGTCGTGAGCACTCTCCGGGACATAGGAGACACCCTCATGATCATTCTCCTCATGCTTCTTTACCTCCACCCCCTCAAGCTCAGCCTCAGGATTTCCTAACTTCAATAACTTAGCTTATAGATCAGAGATTAAGGGATCATGTACCTCCAACACCACCTGCTCCACCGGTACAACCAGAAGCACCTATTTCTGCTATACTCCGGGAATTTCAGAATCAACACCCCCCTAAATTCTTCAAAGGCAACGATACTGAGGCGGAGATGTTGTTAAAGGAAGTAGAGAGAATCTGGGAGCTTATACCATGTGAATCAAGAGAGAAAGCTCGTTGCACCATCACTCTGATTTAGGGTGAAGCTTACTCTTGGTGGGAGAGTACTAAAATAGTATTGGAGGTTGCCGGGGAGGAAATAAAGTGGGAGGTATTCACTCGAGAGTTCAAGAACAAGTTCATTCCTCCCTCAGTGCGTGCTAGGAGATTGAAGGAGTTCACAGAGTTAAAGCACGGAGGGATGTCGGTTTCAGAGTATATAGCTGAGTATGAGAGGTTATCTCACTATGCACCTAACATAGCAAGTGACGACTTCCACAAAGCGATGCAGTGTACAAGGACTTCGATGGGACATCAAGGAAGCAATTGAGGCAGTTAATACGAGTACTTGGGCTAAAGCTACCACCAAAGCTCTGAAAGTTGAGGATGCGTAAATGCCCGGAGATCTACTTCTCGAGTAGGATCGACTCAGAAGGTTCCACCTAAGCCGATTTTGTCACCATCTCCGAAAAAGCCTCTCTACACTTATTGTGGACGTGACACACATACCTACGATGGGTGTAGGAAGCGCTTGCGTTTATGTTTCCGTTGTGGGAGTGCTGAGCATCAAATAGATATATGTCCGGAGCGGCAAGAGCAGTCCACCGGGGGTCAGAGACCATTTATCAAGCAAGAACAACGGTGAACGGTACTTTTAATCATGCATAGCACGTGCATCATGTGTTTTCCTAATTTTGTATATGATCCTTTATGTTTGCTAATTGCTCTTGTGTGAATAATTGATGTGGTGGCCTTTCCTACTTGCTTTTCACGTGACGGTTGGTATAAGTGTTTATTTACATATTTCCATGGTGTGATTGCGTGAGAGACGGGGTGCTCTCTCTTCTTTGATCGAGAGACGGGGTGCTCTCTTTCTTATTGAGGGACGGGGTTCTCTCATTATTTGTTTGGAAGACGAGGCTCTCTCGGTATGTATTTTAAATTTGAAAGTCGAGCAGTGGACCTGGGGACCAGGTCCTCTTAAGGGGGGGAGAGTTGTAACGCCCCGGTTTTCATCTACTAATCCTTTACGTTCATTACAGTTTTATAAAATTTCATTTCAATATATTTACATGAAATTATATGAATTCCTATCAAATTGAGGATTTATCACAAGACTTGAAATTGTTTATCGCGTGAAATAATTGTCGAGTATGAATTAATTGTCAACTTGTCCTTAAATGATCTTTCTTTAAAATTCAAGGACCAAATTACATATTTATTTCTTTGGACTTAATTGATCAATTCTCAAGCTTTCCATCTTTAGTTGCATGACTTGTATACTTGAGGGATTAAATTGCAATTTGAGGATTTTCACCAAATTCAAAATGGTCATTCACGTACCATTTCTTCCATCCTCTTCCATATCACTTTCATTCAAAATTCCATCACATATTTGCTTCCTCTCATTCTCGGTTCATTTAGCAAGAAAAGGAAGAAGAGATTTCATTAATTTTCATCAAGTTTTTCTAAGAAATTTAGGAAAATTCAAGCTTTGAAGCTCAAATCTCCATAGCCATCACCTTTATCCATTTCCTTTTCTTCAAGAGCATGTAAGTTGATATATATGTGTTCTTTGATAATTATATGAAAGCTAGGGTTTATGATTTCATGGAATAAGTGGATGATTTATTGTTTGCTACATGAATACATGAATTTTCCATGGATTGATGTATAAATTCTTGGAAGATTTGAGCTTATATGATGAATTCATGCATGAATTTGGAAGTGATGATTCTTGATGTTTATGTGTAAATTAAGTGTTTATGTGAGGCTTTATTGCATATTGAACATGTATACATGTTAATCTCTAGAAATCTTGCAATTACATGATTAAAACTTGAGGTTTTGATGTGTTTGTTTTGTTCCCGAAGCTCTCCCCTGTTTTGCTCTGTTTCTGCAATTACAGAGAAGCGGGAACGACCCTTCCCCCCCCCCCCCCCTCCCGTTCATTCTGGGAACGGTTATTCCCACTCATTTGAACCAAAGCCGGCACGTGCACGGGAACGGCCGTTCCCAATTTGGCCTGCGAGCCGGAAGGGCCGTTCCCAGAATAAGTTGCTATTTAAATTTAAAACCACAGGGACGTTTTCGGAAGGGCATGGGAACGGCCCTTCCCATTTTACACTACAACCCGGAACGGCTGTTCCCATCCCTCTGGCAGAACAAAAGCGACTGCATAAAATTGAGATTTTCACTTTCAATTCCAATAATTTATTTGATCCCAAATTGTTATTATATAATCAATTACAAGTCAAAACAAGATGTTTTCAGGCTACATTGGGTGTTGCTCGTCATCTCGTTGCATTTTCGCCGTTCGTCATATTTGGTCCATTTTGAGTCATGTCTCACGTATAATTGTCTTTATTGCACAGACCAGCACCCCAGTGACGAGGAACGGGGCCCTTAGGCCGTGTCTTTGTTTATATTTTGTCGGTACAGGTGAGGTTTAATTGCTAGCTACCTAGAACCCGTATAACCTTTACGTGGATTTTGGCCAAAATGTACACATATATCTATGATCTTTCCAAAAATCCTCAAATGATTTGAAAGCAAGTCGTGTACCGTGTTATAATAATCGTGTTTTGGCGAGTTACTGTGTATTGTTCATTGTGGGCCCGAGGGCGAGTGTTTGAGCCAACCGGGAAAGCATGGGCTGACGGGTAACTCTTACACTCCTCTCATATCGTGGGGATGAACCCTGAATCTACCAGGAGGTTTGGTGGAGGAAGGAGTCCCGTGCGTGGGAGTCATGTTCCCGACGTACACCGTGTTACCGTGGATGGTTCGGGCCTTGCAAACGTACCATCATTGGAGGAAGAAGGAGTTCGTGTTATTGATCGTGTGCACTATAAACATTTGTGTGATAACTTAATCAATTGGAAACTTAATCATGGTACACTGTCGGAGTTTGGTTGGAACTCGTACACGCCCCTCGCCAGGGCACTGATTGATTGATTGAAAGTGATTAACGTGTTAAACTTGATAGTTGTAATCTCGGGCGAGTTCTATGTTATTCTTGAACTTATATTATCTTTAGTTATAAAACCTTGCCCGAGGTTATAACTTGCATGTTATCTGTGCTACTATTTATTTATGCCCCTCACTCAGTCTTCCATAGACTGACACCTCCACCTTTCAGTGTTTTGCAGGTGCGTGCTAGGTGGGAGTCAGAGTTGTGTCCTGTCCTTGTGTCGAGTCTAGCCACTGCACTTCCATGTATCGTTATCTTTGACATTAGTATTACATGTTATGTATTTTGGGAGATGATAATGTATTGATATGTAAGATTAGAATATGGTTTACTTGGTAAATGATCGATATTATAGCATGTTTTCGCTTTATTTCTTATGCATTATGGTATTCAGTTGGAGGTTTAGTCCCGCCTAGCTTGTCATTTTTATTTTATTGTCACCCGTTCGCTATAGGTTGGTTCATGTGCGGACTATCTATTTCGTATGTGGATCGATCTATGGTGCGGGAGGTGTGGCATCTCTACGTATAGGGGTGCTACATGTACAATGTCGTGGGCGCTGTAACCGGGGGCTTCAATGAATTAAATTAGTTCAAGAAGGTGTTGGTGAGCTCGTCATGCCCCCCTAATCAAGCGAGGAGACAGTCGCTTGTACCATTCCTGAGCCATACCCACGAGGGAGGTGACAAACACCTTAGCCCACTAGTGGCTGGAATGTTCAAAAAGGTGCATCAAATGTACAAAATGGTCCAAGTGCTCTGCAGGGTCGGTGGTTCCATCATAGCGATTGATGGAAGTGGGGACTTTGCCCATTCCTGTGACACCCCGTTCTACAGTCGGTACAGGTAATTATGGGATTTATTATTATTTGCGCTTAATTTAATTTTATATGAATTATATGATTTTATTTGAATTTAGTTCTTACCTGAATTATATGAAATAATTGAATTTTGGACCTGGTTGAACCCGTACCTTTTGAACCAAACCAACTTGAACCGGAAACCTTGAACCGAACCTGTGACCGAACCGGTTCAGCCCTTAAAGGCTAAACCATTTTCTCCCTTGCTCATTATGTGATACAACAACAACAAAGTTCTCCAAGAGAAGCCAAGCCCCAAGTTAAATCTTCCAACTTCAAGAGCCAAGTTCTCCCTCGTTTCTCCACCTTTCCACGAATTTGGGTATATTTCGGAAACCCCTTGTCGAGCTCTTCTTTTCCATGGTTTAATTTTCAATTTGGAATGGTATTTGTATGCTTTTGATTCCCTACGTGAATAGTAAGGGTTTGGTTAATTTGATGAATATGTGATCTATGCTTGTTATATTTGAATTCTAGCTTCATAATTCTGTTGTACATGTTGAATATGTTATATTTATTGCAAGAGAGAAAATGCAAATTGAGCATTCAATGTGTTCATGTGTTTGAGCTTGAATTTGCATTCATTGATCATTAGCATTAATTCTCATTTTTCTTGAGTTATATGAGTGCTAACTTGTCATAAGTGATTTATATGAATTGTTTGCATCTTTTGGTAAGTTATTGCAGCTCTTTGGTATTGGTTTTAGCCATTTTTTGCCAAATTTAGAGCTTCCTCTGCTAATGGAACTGATCTGTTCTGCTTTTCGAACCAGGCCGGAACGGCCGTTCCCATCCCAGCTTTAAACTGGGAATGGCCATTCCGGGCATTTTAATATATTTTGCCGAAAATGGGAACGGCCGTTCCCAGTTTGTACTGGGGATGGGAAGGGCAGTTCCTAAGGCCTAATCGTTACATGTAGCGCCCCAACGGAAGGCCCCACATCCCCCGCACCGGGACCCGACCCGCATATGAAATGGAGAGTCCATACACGAGCCGAATCATAGCGAACGGGGACTCACTCACACACTAGGCTAGGCGGGAGCTAGAACCTCAAAACCAATTAAACAAGCTCAAAATTAAATGCAAGTGCGGAAGCAGAACATATAATCAATCACGAGGTTTATCGGAAAAGATCACTAACATGAGTACCTAATCCCGAAAAATTAGAACGTACATCATAATCATAAATTCACGGGTTCTATTATCCCTAAAAGCCTGCCCCGAATCAATATCATATAATCATAACAATTTATATGTAAATCGATAACTTAACACTTTACAAAATGCATATGAATAGACTCCAACTCGATCAAGAGACTCGACAGACTCGACTTCCCGCCTAGCACTCCAAAACCTGCAAAAACACAGAAAACAAAGCCGAGTTCAGTCTATAGGAGACTGGTGGGTATAAAATGGGGCATAATATAATATTATCGCAGAATTTTAACATTCACGCATGCAAGCTATAATCCCGTGCGAGGTTTTTAAGATATTTCCCAAGTGGGTAAAATAAAGGAAAACAACGCTTGGGATTATAACTATCATATTTATTCATTCCATTCATAAGGTTTCATGGCCCAACGAGGGGGCGTGCATAATCTCCAACCTTCTCCTCGTGTGTGCATATCAATTCAATCTTTACGTTAGTGAGCATTCACATTCATACATATTCGTTCATAATCATGTTCATATCATTCATAATCATAAACACTTACACCTGATCTTCTTCCGGGTGGTGGACGGGATTGCAAGGCCTGACCACCTAATCATATCAATGTGGCTATGAGGTTCATGAGGCCTCAAAGCCTGGTTAGCGTTTTCTCGTCAAAAACTCCTTGACGAGGTCTGTTTCGCCGTAGTTCGTGGTGGAACTAGCACATGGGATCCCCGTCGGCTCGATGCCTCCCCGGATAGCCACATGTACTAATTCCTGGGCCCGTGTTCAGTTCATATCATGCACTCGCCAAAATCATAGGTAGAGTTCATAAATAAAAGGGGTCATACGTTTGAAATCATTTACCCAAAATGACTCGATATATATAAATATACTATTTTTGCTTAAAACCTTTCACGTAAGGGATATATCGGGTCGTTTTAGCTATTAGAAGAGAAACCCACCTGTTACACCTTACCGACAATACCAAGAAGAAAAGAAAGACTTGAGGCGTCCTATGAACCCGGTATCTCCGCCCTGGAGAAAACTGTACAAAGACAACATAGTGTATACATGAGACTCAAGACTCCATATGAACCATATACGACGCACGACAATGTAATGCACATGGTATGAGATGTCAAAGAAGTAAGATGATGTCATGAAGCCACATAATTTAAGTAATTCATTCAAGTACATTCATAGCATAAAGGTTTCAAGCCCAAACATTTCATATCTTTCATTATAATTCGTTCATTCCATATCATTCATTCTTTTCATAGTTCATATAAAATGTATCAAGTCACTCCATAATTTAAATCTATAAATAATAGCACTTAGATTCCATATTAATTCAATACATATCATACCACTTTAGTCTCATAAATTCATTTCAAATTCATACCTTCACATTTTATCAAATGAATCCAAGAATTTCATATAACGATCATAACACGTAATATTTCACGTTTACAATTAGAAAATAGGCAAATAAAACGTTCAAGTTATGATCGGTAAATAAATAACGCGAAATAGATAACAATTAAATTCTAAAATTGAAATAAATTAAATAATACTTAAAGTATATAATATACTTTATAAGATTATAACATAAGGCAAATATTTAAATAACATATTATATCATATGTAATTACATATATATGTATACTTACGTAGCATACATGCATAAAGTAATTTCATAAATTGTATATATATATATATATATATACAATGAAATACATGCACACACATTATCTATATATGTATATATACATATATCACAACACATTACACAATTAAAAGTACAGCAAAGGAAAGAAGAGAAAGAAGCAGCAACGAGAAAGAAGGAAGAAGACGCAGCGGCAACAATCACTGCCCGGCCTGGTGAACTTCCCACGCACCCTTCCCCGGCCGGGGAAGGTGCTTGCAGAAAGTTTCTGCATAAGGTCTCCTCGCCCGGGGACCTTACCCGTACAAACTCTCCCCGCCCGGGGAGAGTGTGGATACAGACTGCGCAGCGGCAGCAGCAGGTCGCAGAACAGGGGAAGGAAAGGAAAGCAAATAGGGTAGCTAATACGCACCAACTCAACCCACAACCAAGAAACACCACTAGGTAAGAAGATGCGGCATTAACAGCAAGAAATGAAGGTAAATTTGACAGCAATTCCAGCAGTAAGAACAACAAGGAAGGTGGTTCCATTCCCCAAAATTCAGTCACGTAACAGCCCCATATCAAGGCAAAATTCATACACTCCATATATATATTGAATTCATGTCCATAAACACATAAAATTAGCTTGAGTTATTACATTACACGCTTCAAGTCTCACAAAAACCGAACCTAAAACATGGATTCAAGAAAAATGGAGAAAACCTAACTATTCACTATAAATCCAATACTCCTTCAAATCTCCATCAAAATCAGCAATTAAGCACTCACAAGAAATAAGAGAAGATGCACAACACATTCATGAATTTACCTTTCAAGTTTGGGGTGATTTGGTGGAGAGATGAGCTCAAAATGGTGAAATGAAAAGTGTTTCACTTGGAGCTTCAAGGGTGTCTCGGTTTGCAGCTGAAAATATCTCTTCTTGATGTATGAAATGAGGTGAGGGAGATTTTGGCTGGTTAAGGGTTAAGTGAGAGTCATGTGGGTCCAAGTTTCACTCCATTTGGCTAACTATGGTTCAAGTTATGGTTAAAAAAGTGGAAGATGGTCATTTAGGCGGACGTCACAAGTTTCGGTTAAATTTCGAAGGTTGAAACGAGCTTAGAAAAATATAAGGCTTATTCCATTAAACACGAATCTTTGATACAAGTTCAAAGGAGGTGGCGGAACTCGAATCCGAGTTCCCGAGCTCAAGATATCACATACGGAACCAAGGGTGCGCTAATTGCCCGTTAGCCCCCGATTTGGTTCCACAACTCAAAATAAATTCGTTACTATGTCAAACAAGATCCAAAACATGAAACGAGCATATAGACATGTTCAAGACACATAAATCTACGACATACCAAATTTTCACGAATTTTCGATATCAAATCATATAAGAACGAAGCTCGTTTAAATCACTCAAAAAGAATGCATTAACAATTTCATAATATTTCAAATTAAATAACAAAAATTTAATTTCTATTTTAATTTAAATGAAAAGTCAATGATATTATAAAATTAATTAATTAGCATAATTAAAGGTACGATTAATTAACATTAACACTTAATTATTAAATTAAAAATACTAATTTTAACAAATTAAAATATAATAACAATTTATAATAAGATTAAATATATAAAACACTTATAAATAATTAATCACATAATTAGATAATTTAATTTGTGCAATTTATAAACACATACGACATATTTGTACAAATGAAAAACCGGGGCGTTACATTACAGACTCGCGGGGAGCAATCGGGTATCTAGGAACGGCTCCTCCCATTTTGAATGAAGGGCCGGAACGGCCGTTCCCATATTCCAGAAACTTTAAGCGAAAACGGGAACAGCCGTTCCCTACAGTGAAAGGGTCGTTCCCATCCTTCCCTAAACCTGGGAGCTGCTTCTGCTTCAGCTTCATAATTGCTTATTTATGCTTTTGAATGGCTTTTATTGTTGATTTTTTGCATGTTTAATGCTATAAATTGATTTTAATTGCATGATAAATTGTAAATAATTGTTATATGCTATGTTTTGTGAATTATATGATATATTTCATAACATTTTGCATTCAAGCATAAGTCATACATTTTGCCGAGCATCTTAATTGGTTCATATAGTGTCTAAGTCTTGGGCTCTCGTGCTTTCTTTTCAGACAGTGTTGTCGAGGACAAGCCCGAGGTATAGCCTGATCACTCCCACTCCTTTCTTCTCTACGCACAAGGTGAGGTTTAGGATTTTGTATAGTTAAAGACCTAAAGCCTTATGTGATGTTTTCGAGCCGCGCATGTGACTATATATTATGTATATAGATAAATAAGTGTTGAATATGATATGTTTATGATCTTGTGAACGAGTTTGATTTTGGGAAAGTTAATATATAGGCGTATGTAAGCTACTTTGGAAAAGTCTTTATGCTCAAGTTAGCGAGTTTTGCCATGAAAGATTGGTATGTGATTGTTATGTGAATGTGGATCCAAGGAGCTATGGGTAAGGAATCCTCGGGACGGTTTTGGGTCGTCGGGGCTTAGCCTGTGCATTGTCTCCATCCAAGGTATCACACGCGACCCCAGGAGCTAGGGAAGGTGTGGTATTTTGATGCCTTCGGTGTAAAAACCGGGGAGGGCACACTGTGGGTTAGCTAGCCCGCGTGAGTTTGTTAATGTTATGGATGGTTAGGGCCGCCGGTGGCTCTTCCATCATTGGTGTAGTGGTTGGTTTGGTTTTGATTTATGTTTTATTTGCTATGAGGAGTAAAGGTTGGAAGCTCGTTCTCACCGAGCATGTGATAAGTTATGATTTGGGGATTATGAATCGGAATAGAGTTTATGAAAATGGTTTAAAGTATATATGTTTGTTTATTTGGTTTGTAAAACCTATTCCGGTTCATAAGTCCACCTTTTGATATGTGCTTTGATTTATATATATAGGGTGTGGGTGTGCGTTAGCCCCCTCACTCAGTCAGTTGACTGACCCCTCGTTTATTCTTTTAGTTGCAGGTTTTTGGGACTTGAGCTAGATGGAGAAGTGTGTCTACCTTTGCACTTGTCGGTCTAGGTCTCATTAGATGCATCTACTTCCATACACTTTACATTATTTTGTACTTGTATAGCTTATGACATGGATACTTGTTGTTTATATTTTGTATAGGTCGTGATGGCCATTGTAGTAGATTTGTAGGTTGGTACCTATATGTAAATATGATATGTATATATGTGTTGGTATATATACGTATCTATGATATGCATCTAATATTTGTTTTGGTTTTATTTATTCGCTTCTGCATACTCTGGTTGTGTTTAGCTCCGCCTAGCCTAGTGAGTGCGTTGGTCTCCTGTTTGCTATGATTCGGATTCGGGTACGGACTTTCCATTTCGTATTCGGGTTTAGATTCTAGTGCGGGGGATGTGGTCCCTACGTGTGGGTGCTACAGTTTCTGCCTAGGCCATCAAAATTTCTTCCACAAGGGGAGAACCCCTCGCAAGGGGATGAAAGTATCCCCCTTCATTATCATAGTTTTCATAGTTCTCTTCATCACCCCTGTGCTAAGGGGCGTGATTCCTGTTCACATAGCGGCGAGGGTCTCTGGCCTTGGGTCTCTCATCCCCAACGTGGGGGGCTTGAGACCGCGCTCGAGAGAGCTGCTCCACTATGTTCTGGAGTCCTTCCAACTGGTCTTGCATAGCTGCGAGTATGTTAAGATCTTCTCCATCTTCCTTATTGCCCCTTTTTGAGGCCCTTGAGTGAACCTCTTCATCAATATCAATCTTGTCCATAGGCTCCTTCCCTTTATTAGCCTGTGGTCATTCCTGTGCTCTTCTTGGGAAAGCTTCCCTGGTGTGAACAAACGGTGGCGGTGCTGGCCGAGCCTGCAGCACGGCCTGAGCGGCCCTGAGTGGATGAACCTGCCACCCTCCCATGGGAGGGGCAATTTGTACAGCTTGCCCTGATGGGAAATAGGTGGCTGTAAAGTTCTTCCAGGCATTCTGTGTAATGTCCCACATCGGAGGAAGATGAGAACTAAGCCTTCCTTATAAGGGGGTGGATACCTCTTCCCTGTAGAGGCCTTTTCCTGGGTGGGCGCCTTTGGCTTAAATTCCACCGGGAAGAAAAAAACCGTGAGGCTATGCCGACTTATGGATAGCAAAGCGGACAATATCTACAGGCGGGTTTTCGGGCTATTACATTCTGAGCCGTCTGGACTTCACACTAGGCGTAAATGGCTTGTAACTATCTCTGGGGCATGGGGGGCATCTCCACCCCCTCAATCTCTTTGGGGATGACAAAGGGGAGTTGCATCATCCCTGCGTGGTATGACTGGATAGCGGGCATCAAACTGGGTGGCGAGATCATGTAACCTGGTGCCAGCATCACCATGGGGTAGCCACCTAGGTTTGCTGCAATGGAGGCTGGCTGATTCAGAGGGGCATTCAAGGTAGAACCCCCTGTTGCTCCGACGACGGGCTATTCCGAGTTAGCTTCCCTCTCTGGCCCTTCATGTCCCGCCGCACTTCTCCGGTGGCAGGTGCGACTCCGGCAGCACCAAAGATGGGTACGTTATCATCGCCGCCACGGGGGAGGTCACCTCCACCTCCTACGGCTCCTGATCTAGTGGTCACCACCATAATGTTGGGTGTTTGTTTTACTTCTAGCAATGGAAGAAAAGCAGAAGAGAAAGAATGGTTTCCCACAGACGGCGCCAAAAATGATGGGGTCTGATCTGAGTTATCAAACTCCAACACTTTAGAATTTGTACGATGGGAAAACAGGGGATCAAATGCTCAAGCGAGGGTCGACGGAGTGAGTGAGTTTTACCTGCTAGGAACAAACACAATAGAACATTAAAAGGCCAAGCTGGGGAAATGTGGGGTGAAATCCAGTTTGGCTCTCCGACGCTCAAGTCAGTTTCAGGTGGTGAAGAAGATGAAGATAAAACAGAGCTCAATATGAAAAGCTTGCTTACAGAGTGTGAGAGATTCTGAATATTTATAGTTGAGGGTGAGGACCCTTTAGTAATTGTCACCAAGTGGTCCTGGGTTAGTGTTGCCCTATACACATAGCGTAATGAGGAGCCTCCAAGAAGGGTCTCCTGCAAAAGCCTGCAAAAAGGTTGGTGGCGGTCAACAGTGGCAGGTGTGCATTTGTGTACTATCTGTCGTCGAGGGCTGAGCACGCTCGGGTTGGTATGAACTTTGGGGCTCGTAGGTCAGAGGGGGTTCCTAGGCTCAAAGAGGTGGTATGGAGGGAATGATTTCGCCTTTACAGCCATGGAATGATCTCGAGGGTGAACCTTGAGAAGGCCTCAAGGCCGTGTCGTAGTTGTACTGCTCGCCCGCTCGAGGGTAGGTTAGGGTTCCCAGAAATTGAGGGAGCGTATACTCCCCCGAGGGGGAGCTGTCAATTTCGAGGGGGAGTAGTCAGTTTCGAAGGGGAAATTAGGGTGTGGACCCTGAGATGCCACGGTGTCATACTTTGACTTGGCCACGTGTCGTTCTCGTGATTAGCCGTATTTTAGGCTCATCAGGTATAGTTATAAGAATTCAAATATAAATACTTGATATTAAGAGAAAAGTTCTTCATTTAACATCTGACTATTGCATAACACAATAATTACTTAATGTTTAGATATAGTTCTATAAATTCAAATATAAATACTTTATATTAAGAGAAAAGTTCTTCATTTAATATCTAACCGTCGCATAACACAATAGTTTCTTAATATTTAGATATAGTTCTACAAATTCAAATATAAATACTTCATATTAAAAAAAATATAAAAATTCTTCATTAAGTCATTCAACTACTAATTACTAAATAATACAATAGGAGAGCGTTTGATAATGTAGATTATCCAATTTCACTTAATTTATTTGTGGAGAATTAACTGAAATTTAGTGTTCTTACAAGAAGTTAATTTTGTGTTTGATACATTCAATTGATAAATTTAGTTGCATTTAATTTCACTTATTATCTTGTTTGATATATCTCATAAACTGAAATATCATTTAAAATAGTAATTTTCATTTTATTTTTTTTTTTGGTGAAATGAATAGTTATTGTCATGTTTAGCAACAAAATGAAACTAAGAGAGCGTTTGATATATGAGATTAGGCTCATTTGACTCACTTAATTTTTGTTAATTTTCTGTTTGATATCGCATATTAAATCTCATCGACCCGGAAGAGTTCATCTTCGACCCGGTGTAATCTGTCTACTTTAGAGAGATTAAGTTCTCAAATGAATCCTAGGGGAGGGGGTGAGTTTATCGCAGATTAACTCTTATCTATTATAGATAAGTTTAAAAAGTTAATTTGATTTTCTGGCTATACATGAAAATTACTATTTATTTCACACAAAAAAATAAAAATTACTATTTTAAATGATATTTCAGTTTATGAGATATATCAAACAGGATAATAAGTGAAATTAGATGCAACTAAATTTATCAATTGAATGTATCAAACACAAAATTAATTTCTTATACGAGTACTTAATTTCACTTAATTCTCCACAAATAGATTAAGTGAAATAGGATAATCTACATTATCAAACGCTCTCTAACTTCTTAAACTTATTTATAACAGATAAGAGTTAATCTGCGATAAAGACACCCCCTCCCCTAGGATTTATTTAAGAACTTAATCTCTCTAAAGTAAGCAGATTACACTGGGTCGAAGATTAACTCTTCGGGGTCGGCGAGATTTAATACGCCGTATCAAACAGAAAATTAGCTAAAATTAACTGGGCCAACAAAACATGTAGATGATTGGGATAACAAAATTTGTTTATTTAACCTGTCAAAATGTGTTATTTGTTTTTATCCACTTATTTTTATAAGTGTAATCATTTTAAAGGAAAATGTTCACTATTTATAAATTATACCAGAATAAACTTTTATGCACAAGGACACCGTGCACCCATTTCTTGATATATTACAAGAATAATCTAAACAAAAAATTATTTTTGGGTGTTAGGATACATTCCAAAAATAATTTAAATCAAAAATTATTTGTGCGTGCACGTAAGATATATATGTAAAAACAACTTATAATCAGATTTTACTTATGCACGTAGGGACGACGTGCCCCAATTACTAGTCTATACTATATAAAAAGCAAAGAGAGTTTTTCTCTCTCAAACGATAGTTTTTTAGGCTGCAATAGTAATTTTTTTATTTTTCAAATATACCCCTTATGTTTTTATTGTTTAAAACAGAATTTGAGGGTTGAGAATGATATTTTATTAAAAAAATAATAACTCTCACTACTCAGCATTTCTATTTTATTTATTTTTCTTTGCTTGAAGTTAGATTTTTAATAGCCAGAGAGGGAGTGTTTTTCAAAATTATCTTCTCTCAGCTTTCTATAAATCCTATCCCAACCAATATTTTCAGCAATGCGGTTAAACATTCTTATTTGAATTTCACAATAGGTAAATTCAAATAATTTATACAAATTTTTTTTTTCATATTTCTGCTTCATTGACATAACAATTTATTATAAGTAATTAATTAGATTATAATTTTTTTTTTCACATAGGGATTGTGTGCACAGGTGACTAGTATCAACATAAAAGTTATTTATTCAATAACAAAGTATTGCGTATCACAGTAGTTCTTCAAAATGTAAATATAGTTTTACAAACTCAAATATCGGTACTTCATATTAAGAAATTTTAGGATAAAATAGGTAATTTATATTAATAGGGACCAAACTAAAAAATTATTGGAATTGGGAGTGAACTAAACAAATTTAATCAGGTACTCAAAAACTCCTTTTTTTAAAGAAAAATAACTTTATTATATTTTTCATTATATATATATATTTTATTTGCAATTTAAAAAAAAAAAGAAAAAAAATATACATGTGGTTGGTCCCATTTACACATCAGCAAAATCCTTAATTTTATAACATATCGTATTTCCACATCAACAAAATTGACCAGAATAAGTGATTCGGGCTGAAATCTACGAAAATTGAAAAGAATAAAAATAAATTAAAGGACAGTTAAAAACACGATATAAAAAAAAAAATTTGAAATCGAAAAGGTAATAAGTTACGAACGATTTTGCCTAAATATAAATATATACATAAGTAAATTTTTTTAGTGGGTCAATTGAACCCACTTTTGAACGTGGCGTCGCCCTTGCCTGCAACTAGGGGTGGGCGTCGGGTCGGGTAATCGGGTTTCGGGTTAATCGGGTCGGGTACCCGAAATTTCGGGCTATTTTTGCTACTCGAACCCGACCCGAAAATATCGGGTACGGGTTTCGGGTACCCGACTTTTTAATCTTTTTTTTTTTTTTTTTTTCTCGTCATTCTAGTTTCGAAAAAAGCAACAATTTGAGCAACAAAAATTTTAAGCAACAATTCCAGTTTCAAAGTAATTCCAACAACAAAAGACTGAAATCTTTTTAATATTATTACATATGTAAATTGTTAATATATATATATAATAATATATATATATACGTATATATAATAATATATATATATATATATATAATTTATACGTATATTATTACATATGAATATTATTAATAATATATATTATATATATATAATATTTTATATATATATGTATATATATATATATATATAAAATATATATTAAATTAAATTCGGGTATCGGGTACCCGTTTGAGTAGAATTTTTCTACCCGAAACCCGATCCGAATTTTATGTCGGGTATCGGATACTCGACCCGAACCCCGATTTACCCGAAATTGGCTATCCAATCGAAGATTACCCGATTGGGTCGGGTCGGGTACCCTAAACCCGACCCGAAACGCCCAGCCCTACCTGCAACTAAGCACAGACAGCTTTAGTGGGTCACTATCCCTCTCCCTCTTCTCTTCTTTTCTTTTCTCTGCGTTCCTCTCTTGCACCTATTTTATAAAAAATTTGGGGTACGGGCTTCGTCGACTTGTTAAACAAATGGGCCGAATTTTACATGGGCTTGTCGTTTCAATATATAGGCTTTTTGGTGGGCTGACAATTTCCAAAGACCTGGCTTTAAAATAGTCATTAGTTTATTTGATAAAGTTTCCCTATTTTGCACTAAACTCGAAAAAATATATATCTTCGCAAAAAGAAAACCTTTTTTTTTTCTTCAAAATAAAAATATTTTATCTAAACACCTTTAATTTGACTTATTTGCATCTAGCCCCCTGATAAGTTTTTAAATAACAGAATACCCCCACATTCAGATATATTAATATTGAACGCTCAAATGAATTTTAAAATTACGAACGATCCCCTCTCCATTAAAAAAATTATTTAGCTACTATTGTATCCATTTGATATCTAAATATAAAAACTCATTTTTTGGAGTGTTCTGTGTTTTAAAAACTCATTTAGATTAAAATTTTTGACGAAGTTATCAAAAACCTCAATGGAGAAGGGGCCATTTGCAATTTTGAAATTTATTTAGGTGTCTCATGTTATTTAATCTAAATATAAGGTTGTTTTGCTATTTAAAAATTTATTTGGGTCTAGATGTAATTCACTCATGTTAGTTTTAATAAAATTCTAGCACTAGTCCGGCTCGATCGAACCTAATAAATTATATGGCTCGATTGAACCTAGCTAGCTAACTAGTTATATGGCTAACTAATTATATGGCCAAATGTATTATAACGCTTGCTATTTAATCGATCGATTTTTCTAAACTTTACCCAAAACCCAACAATAAGTGTATAATCAATAATGTGATCACAAGATACTAATTCGATCCAGCTTAGAATTGGAGTTCTTATCACTTATGGTCGCTGGGCGGCTGGGCCTTCTCAAATTATGCATTGATCCCAATATCTATATAGCTTCATTCAAATTAATTATTCAGGCAAATTTTATCGTCAACGTGACAAAATTATAAGGCAAAAAATATAATATGAATAAAAGATATAAATTTAAAAGAAATAACAAACTTAATATTCTCTTCAATTTTGCATACGCTCGTTTGCATCCAAGGGTATGAAGCTTAATTTCATATGACTAAAGTGTATGATCCTATTTTATGAAAAGATTATAGAAATACAAATTATAATTTAATTTTTTATATTAGTTTTATAATTATCTTTATAATTTTTATATATGATTGGATGTCAACGACGCATGGACACGGGCATAATACGATATAAATTATTTTCTTACGTGAGAGGTGTTCGATATGGTATCCCACTAGAATTCAAACACAATGCAATACATAATATTTTTAAAAAATGTTCGTGTATCATAATTAATTTTAATTTGACACTATAAATTTTTTATTTGTATTATGAGAGATTCAATTAAAAATTTAAGTTTCTATTGCGTTCTTATTATTATATTTGGAGTTTAAAAGTGGTGTTTGAATAATTTAATTTTTATAATTCAATAGTTATAAATATTCACACATTAATTTTACAATTAAATAAAAATATTGGGATAAAAAAAAGAGAAAATGACAATTGATTAGAAAAGATAAAAGGTAAAAGAAATCAGTTTTGGTGAGAATTCATTAGTCAAATTTTCTTACGGGAATTTATGATATTGACAATTTATTATTATTATTATTATTTTTCAAATAGAGGCCCAGGGCGAAAAAACAAAACAAAGAAACAACATCAAGGAGGCTCATCCGAAGGAGAGTCCCACACGACACAATCCACATTAATAGTATGCCCCATCTTGACAAGAAAGTCTGTCCTCTCATTCATCTTTCTATATATATGGTGAAAATTGGTCTCCCAAGGCATGCGAAGGAGCCTATGACAATCCATAATAATATTGCTTATCGAGTGATCTTCAATATCATCCCGCAAAACCTAATTCAGCATGGTGTCGGAATTAACTTCGATCCCCATTTTAGGGAACCTTTTCCCCAAGCAATTTGCAATCCTTGTCGAAGCCCAAGCAATTCAGTCATATCAATCGAAACTCCCCCGAGTTTCATTGATATCCAACAATCCATTCTCCATCAGCATTTCTAATAATCCCCCCAGCGCCTGCTTGTTTTGCTAGATGTAGCTCCCATCCGAATTTATCAACATCATCCAGTGGATAAGGGCGAATGTGGGCTGGATGATACTGATAAATAATTAGACGTATTTATAATTAAGTTTTTTTTTTTTTTAGTAGGGGGAGGAGGTGGGAATCGGTCAAGGAGACCACGGGGAATTCAACGATGACCCCCTCATTCAACTGATATCATAATTATTATTAATAAAGATAATTTTATATTTTAGTAATTCAATCGGTCTCGATCCATATTAGATATATATAAACTTATTTGCCTTTGGCCAAATGTCATATACCTGAATAATTTCAGTAACCACAATGTTAACTAAACATAAAGGTTAATTAAATAATATGACATAAACTTTCAAAAAAAAAAAAATAATTCTGAAATTTTATTTTCTATAAATATCCGATTACCACCGTTGTAATCATAGCTATGTCTTATTAATCCAAGAAAAAATATAATCGATCGAGTCGAGTTTGTGCTAAAATCGTTTATGAAGTAGAGTATGTTGTGATTTGTAATGACAATGTGTCAATGTCCATTTCAAATTATTGAAACATGTCTGTGATTACAATTTACAAATGTGCTATTTCGATCTTAGGTCAATACGGAAATTTTTACGTTTATAACTAAACTGATTACTTTATTGTATTACATAAAATTTTCTATTCCACCATGTATCATATTAGTTCACGTCAATATGAAAATACATTTGTATTTACGAGCACGATAACCATCATATTATATGGAATCAAATTTTTATCATCAGTTTTTAAAAAATATATAAAATTAACTCATTGGACCTATATGTATATATATATATATATAGGTATATGTTGGAAGTACCCCATATGATACGTAATATGGCCAGATAGTCTATTTTGGATCACATATTCACATATTTATAGCTACTTCAAAATATAACCTGTGGGATGAATATTCATGCGTACCTATAATATATTTTTTTTTGGTAAAAGGGTACCTATAATATATGTGTTCATATATATATATATATATATATATATATGGGTTAATTATACGAACCCCTGTCCTTTGGGCCATTTGACGGATTGCCCCCTATCCTTTCATTTTGGGCGATTTGCCCCCTATCCTTTGAAAAATCACTCACTTGACCCCTTTGACCAAGTTTGACTATCGATTTCTCCTCCGACATGAAGATTCAAGTTCCAAGACCACCGTCATCGTACTAGTCTCTCCAAGGAGAACAAAATCCATACCCCAACTGACCCTATTAGCCGTCAAACACTTCGTTTGTCGTGCGTCACCTTTGAGCGATGATTTCTTCTTTGTCGATTGTCGGATTTTGATTTCGAGACCATTGTTGTGTTCCTTGCGTCGAGTGCTCCAATTTGATATATCACATCAACACATTTGATATCAGCATCGTACAAATATGCTTTGCTAAAGTTTTTTGAAAGGGGTAAAGTGAGCGATTTTTCAAAGGTTGGGGGCAAATCGCCCAAAATGAAAGGATAAGGGGCAATCCGCCAAATGGCCCAAAGGACAGGGGGGTTCGTATAATTAACCCTATATATATATATATATAGATATATCTGGCCATATTACATATCATTTGGGGTGCTGGCGTTGGAAGTATCTGATAGAAGTATATAATTTTTTACATATCTATATAAAATAAGGGCGAATTACATCTAGGTACCCTGCATTTAGCTAGGTCTAATTACAATTTAGTCCCTGTACTTTCGTTTATTACATATTAGTCCCTGAAAGTCATGTTTGTTTTGAAGTCCCTGACGGAAAATGTAAAAAGTCACATATGCCCCTGAAGGTTTCAGTTCCTTGTTAAGCAAATGAAAATACAATTTATTATATTTTCTAATTGACTAATTTGCCCTCCATGTTTTTAGCAGATAAGCTAGAAAAACTCTTGGCAAATCCCAAGATCACTCTCATTCCAAAAAAAAAGACCCTTCTCCTTCTTACGAGAAAACCCTAATGGTCACTCTCCACTCTCTCCCGCCATTGAGGGACATCATGAGATAAAAAAATCAAAGATTCTTGTTTGTTAGAGCTCAGGAGATTGAAATCTGTCTAAAACCTCAAGGATTTTGCAAAGGCCAGCGTTGTAGGTGAGTGACGGTTGCCCGAAGTCTCGTTTTACTTTTTTTCTTTTTTTTTTTTTGGGTGGGGGCTCTACCTCAGATAAACCTTATTTTTACGTCGTAAATGTGCGATTCTGGGTTTCTCAAAAACCAACTGAGTTGTGACTTAGGTTTTTTATTCAATGCAGAAATTTTTTGTGAAATAAGTGTCGTTTTTTTTTTATTTTTTGCTTATGAAAACCCTCCTTTTAGTACTTAATATTTGAAGCTCATTTTGAATGGTAAAATTTATCATTCCAGCGAAAAGGCCCAAAATTTTGTGTTAGGGTTTATTTCATTGTTAATCTATTTTTGAAATTCTGAATTATCATGCTATATTTTCTGTGTTTTGATATAGCTTTTATGTTTTTTTAATTGATTTCAGGAACTATGGGTGAGAAAACCTACACGTTGGTTGTGCACTACAAGGACAACATCTCCAGTCTTTATGAAGTTGATGCAGATAAGTACAGTATTATAGACTTTCGTGATGCTTTGAAGAACTTATGTGGTTTTGATGAAAAAGTTCATAAGATATTAGCAGCTACATTTGGTGGTAGGGACAGAATGAATGTTGAATCTGATTTAGATGTCTTGAAAATGTTTGAGAGAAACTCTGAAGATGACTTGCTTGATGTATTTGTGGTACGTGCTTCAAATCAACCAACTGTTAACATTCAGAATATTGATGCATCTATTAAGCTGTCTAATGTTGATGTAAGAGTACAAGCTGAAGAAATACGCGGTACAATCACTGTTAATGAGGTTGTAGGATATAAGAACAGTAGTGCTCAGGGTAAGGGATCACTGAAAAAGGGAAACCAAAAAGCCAAAAAATCTGCTACTAAGAGAAAGGGTACAAATAATGTGGGGGGTAGTACAAGTAAGGCTCCAAATGAAGGGGAATTGGATGATGATGAGGACTATAATTCAGATGATAATTTATTTGTACCTGATATTGATTTGGAAAATGTAGATGACATTGACTTTGATGCATGTAATGACTCTGATGACATGTCTAACTATGAGAGTGATGATCATTGTGAAGCACATAATCTTTCTGATGAAGAATTTGACGATGATCCTTTGAAAGGTACCTTTAATTATCCTTCTGCTGAGTTTGATGATGATAATGGTAGGGTGGAATTGAGGGTTGGTAAATACTACGGAAATGGACGACATTTAAGAAGAAGACTAAAAGATTATGTGATTCAAGAGGGCTTTACAAAGATTAAGAAAAAGAATGACTTGCGTAGAGTGACAGTTGAGTGTGAAAATCATGGTTGTGCATGGAGATTACATGCTTCTGTTATGTTGGATGGTGTTACTTTTCAGATAAAGACTTACAATGTTGATCATACCAGCTTAAGAAGTGATTGCACAAAAGAGGCTAGTGTAGAATGGATGGCTTCTAAGCTGGTGAAAATTTTGAGGAAAACTCCTGACTTGACACCAAAGCATATAGAAGCAAAGTTGCAGAAATTTAACATTAAGCCTAGTTATATGCAGATATATAGGGCTAGGAAAAAGGCAAAAGAAGAGATATAGGGTAGTCATTGTAAATCCTTTGGAAAACTGCCTTACTATGCTAAAGTTCTTCCTCAATATAATGAAGGGACTGTTGTCACTTTGCAGTCATATATTCCAGAAGGTCCAAGCTTAAATGTGATACCAACCTTTTTAAGATTTTTTTTTGGTTTGGAACCATTAAAAAAAGGATTTTTAGCAGGATGTGCTCCATTTTTAGGCTTTGATGGATGTCATTTGAAGGGGCAATTTGGAGGGGTTTTATTAGCAGCTATTGGGTTGGATGGTAACAATGGTTTGTACCCTTTGGCTTATGCTGTGGTTGAGACAGAGAATAAGGAGAGTTGGACTTTTTTCTTTGAGAATTTAAGCAGAATGTTGGGTGGCTTTGATCCAAGCATTCCTTGGACATTCATGAGTGATAGGCAGAAGGTAATATGATTGGTGTTTTTTAATATTTTTTTTGCAGTTAAATTATTGTTAATTTATTGTTAATATTATGTCCCATTTGTCTTTGTAGGGCCTAACTGAGACTATCAATGAGGTTGTTCTACATGCCAACAATAGGAGATGTGCAAGGCACATATTTGCAAACTTCAGATTGAAATTCCCAGGCCATGCACTGAAAAAGTATTTCTGGGAGGCAGTAAGATCTTACAACAGAAGGGGCTTCACTTTTGCTATGAACAAAGTGAAAGAGATCAACCCTAGAGCATATGCATATTTGCTGGACATCCCACCACACATGTGGAGCAGACATGCTTTTGATCAAGCCTTAAAAAATGATCATTGCACAAATAACATCTCGGAGTCATTCAACAGCTGGATTAGCAAACTAAGGGGTAAGCCTATACTTGCACTTATAGATGGTCTTAGGGGTAAGATGATGAGCAGGCTAAATCAAAGGAAAAATAGGGGTGATAAGTGGAAGAACAAAATTGTTCCAACTGTTGTGAAAAGGCTAAACAAAATTAGAAATGATACAAAAAAATGTTCTCTATTAATGATTGGAGATGACAAATATGAAGTGCGAGATGGGACCACTTACTATGTTGTGGATATGGTTGCAAAGAGCTGTCAATGTGGGGAGTGGGACATTTCTGGTATACCTTGCATGCATGCACATACTTGTATTGCATACAGGAGGGAGAGACGGGAAGACTACACAACTTCATTGTTCACTAAGGAGACTTATATGAACTGTTATAGTCATATGATATCTCCAGTTCCAGACTAAAGCTTCTGGGAGGACATGCCTGATGTGGTTCCCAAGGACTTGTTGCCACCCCAGAAAAGAAGGTTACCTGGAAGGCCAAAGAAGAATAGGAGGAAGGAACCAGGTGAATCACAACTTAACGTTCCAAGGTCTAATGTTGTGAGATGCAAAATATGCCAACAATTGGGTCACAATAGAAGGACATGTCCTTCAAGACTGTAGGTATTATCATCTATGATTTAGTTTCTGTTAATTTGTCTACTGCATGATTCAATAAGATTTTTTAATTTGAGAACAATCTTCATATAGGAAAATGATGTTCAGGGAGGCACTGCAGCTGCATCAACTCAGTCTCAGATTGATGCTGGTTTCAATGACAATATTGAAGATTGGATGGATGCTGACTTGGATGCCGTATATGATAGTCTGGACTAAATGGATGTTGTTCCTCAGAATTCAACGTTGAACAATGCCATACCTGATATGGTGACATCTAAAAGGAAGAAACTTTCAGTGTTGAATGCAGATACTTCAGGTATGATTAGTAGTTATCTCATGAATTTAACATTTGATGTTAGTAGTTGTATGATCAAGTAATGTTAGTACTTAGTTTAAGTCAGTACTTGTCTGATGGTATTAGATAATGTTGATGTTAACATTTGATTTTATTGTTGGTATCTTTTAGAATTGAATGTATCTCAGTTGCCCAAGAAAAGAAGATTGACTGTTCAGAAGCGTTATGCAAAAAGAAAGTCACCAACTAAGGGTATACAGATAAGGGAACCTACCAATGCAATAACTAAGCCACAAGTATCTGCAACGAGTAAGGGAAAAGGAACGGATAAATTGGTGCTGTCACAACTACAGCCAGCTAATACTACTTGTAAGAGTTTGCCAGGATTGAGCAATGATGGAGGGGTGAAGTCATTCAGTCAACCAACTGTGTCTTCAAAGGGAAAAGAAAAGCAATAAGTTGTTGTGCAGGAGAAAGGGAAGAACTTAGACTTAACCACCCAACAACTAAGCCGCATGTGGAGGCTTTAGCACTTGAGATTATGAATCTGTTGATTAACTTGTTTTTGTCCTGATCACGACATCAGTCTTTTGAGACAATTTGCTGAATGTTTTGTATCTTTTTGGGCTTTTAATACTACTATGAACTGATGTTTAAGTTTGCTAGGATTGATGAGTAATGACTTTTGTATGTAAGCTGACTTTCATGTTTGATGATAACCGAGTCAGATTTTGATTGAATGAAGATAAATAGGAATTTTATTACAGAATAATTTTTAGTAGATGATACAACAGCAACGTGGCCAAAATAGTCATGTTCACCACCACAAGTTTATGCATAATAACTGAATGTGAATTTGCTTGTACAGTAGTGGTGGCCATAGGAGCTGCACTTGTAACTTCATCATCGTATTCTTGTTGGCCATCCAATGGGTAGCACCAATGAGAAAAGCCATGCACCTCACAACAACAAAAAAGCCTGCCTTTATTGCCATTGTGCTTCTCCACAACTTTAATTGTAGTCCAGCGAGTACAGTTTGCTTCCCGGCATCTCTCCTTCTTAAATCTCAAATGCACATAAGGTGTATAAACTGAACTCCTTGCTTTTTCCATGTTTTTTGTGTATAAAATGGCTATAATGCACACCAAGTATATATAGGAGCTCAATTCTAATGGCTATAAATAGCCACTAACGGCTAGTTTTAAATTATGAAAAGTATTACAATATCACCCTTGTACTTTACATGTAATAACAAAACGACCCCTGATAATTTATGATATTACAAAACAGTCCTTGAGGGTATATTAGTAATTTCATAATTCAATAAAAAATGAAAGGCTATTTTCGGAATAAAAAAAGTTTTTTGGACGGAAACCTAACAGAACCTGGGGACCTCAAACGGACAACAAAAGTTAGGGACTAATATGTAATAAACGAAAGTACAGGGACTAAATTGTAATTAGACCTAAATGCAGGGTACCTAGATGTAATTCGCCCTATAAAATAATTTAGAATTTAGGGTTAGGACCCTTCAAAAAAAATATATATATATATATATAGGACAACCTTCGAAATTATCCAGTTAAGCGATAGCTTCATTAAATTTTATTTTTTTTCACATAAAATAAATACAGAAGTTTTTAAAAATTATTTATGATATCATTATAAATAAATACAAATATATATATTTTAATATCTATATACATAATTTTATATTTAATTAAATTAAATAAAAATAAACTATCAACCGAAATTTATTATTTTTAGGGCCAAACCACTATAAACTTCTTGTCTCAAGCTCTTTCAATTTATTATCTCTGGTTGAGACTTATTAAGCTCAAGGTTGAGCTGTTGTTTGGACTATAACTATATTCTATCTTATCTTTCTTGATTTAGTTTGTTAGCTCAAATTTGAGCTAGCTACTGGATTGAACGAATATTGGGCGATTGAAAATTCAAAAAGAATAATTCACCCCCTCTTGTTTAATAATGTTGCTGACGTGGCTGTCATATAAATATTTCAATGACAAATTAATTTTCCAGTGAAAATCGAACCAACACTATAAATATTCTAATTAAAGTTGTAGAATTTAATTACAGGCAGATCATAGCAGGACCAAATTGATGAAATAGAGAACTTATAGGATCTATTTTACATTTTTACCTAAAACTATTCAATCAAGTATGCATAAGAGCTATGGTACATAAGTACGTATAACCGAGGAAATGATTGACGATTGCCATATCGCGACTTTAGGAGATCTCAACCTCGTATATATCCCTACCCTCGATCAACCGTCAACGAACTTCCATTTTGGGCTTTAATGATTTCGACCTGATTATTTGAGAGCAAATTCATATATGGGATTTTCCCAACATATAACTTTCTTAGGAATTAGACGTGCATACATTAATTTCACCTTTATACTAAGAATTAATTTCTCATTCTGCTTATATTAATTAATTAATTTTATCCGAAAGTATGAAGAAATTGTATCACTCCATTCAAATTCTGCACTCTTCATGATCGATCCTCATGTTAATTATGGGGTTTGCAGTTTGGTCTTCACTTCCAATAACAAACATTCAACCGGTTATTTAAAGAGACAACAATAACACGTACAATATATAATTGATCATTCTCGAAATCCCATAATACACGGACAGACTAACAACGAAACAAGGTACAGAAACTTAATACATGAACCAACAAGAAGAAGCGCTTTATTCCATATATACTGCTATACGCAGACACACATTACGCCTCCAGTAGGTGCCGAACATTCAGTTTTCAAGGGCTGGTGAAAGCTGCTGGAGTACTAGGACCAGAATAGTCCGGATCGGGGGTGGATTCAGGATCTGGAATAGTAGTATATGTCGGAGCTGTAATACTCGGATTTCCAGGGATTTCCAGGGATTTCCAGGGGTAATTACGAGCCGCAGCTGAGGCATTTTCCAGGCCCTGGATTAGTGACAGGGCAATGATGATGAACAAGATGAAAGGCTTTAGAGAAACCATTTTCGTTACTTTGGAATGAGCAATGACAGTGTGGTAGGAATATGACCGTGTGAGCGCGCTTTTATAATGCTGGGGACACTTTGGGGTGATCAGAATGAAATTTTTTGGTACTTTAAGGGGCGAAGTTGTAAATTTTTAAATTTTTTTTGTCTTAACTCTTAACCCAAATTGAATGTAGTCTTGGAATCGTGTTCGTCGGGGCATGGTATAGTGGAAATGAGTCAATGACAATAATTAATTGTCTGAGGACTGAGGACTGAGGACTGAG
Source organism: Lantana camara (assembly GCA_037501455.1). Classification (NCBI taxonomy): domain Eukaryota; kingdom Viridiplantae; phylum Streptophyta; class Magnoliopsida; order Lamiales; family Verbenaceae; genus Lantana; species Lantana camara. The sequence goes on from CM074862.1 coordinate 21,504,759, forward strand.
GGTGATGCATAGTTCAATATGGATTGAATATAATTAGGGGTATGGTTTTGTGGAACTGATTCGTTCATACTTTATATGACATCAACAATATTATTATTTAAAGTTTTAATTGTATTTTTGGGGTAAATTTTAATTATATTAAAAGTGTAGTGATATACTCGTAATGCTGGTTAAATTTAATAAATTTTAATTTAAATTTTATATTTTAATTATTAATACAAATCAATATTTATTTTATCGTATTCAAATTTATATTTATATTCACAAAAATTATGTTAATAATGTTCTATCAGTGATAATTATGAAAATACATACTATAAATATTATGAAAATACATACTATATAAACTTATTTAATATAAGTAAACTTATTTGCCTATGGGCAAATGTAACCACAATGTTAATTAAAAAAAAGGTTATTTTAATAATGTTATAAATTTTCAATCTTTTCTTGAATATATGAAAATCCATTTTCTATAAGCATTCAACCACAACTATAATCAAAATCATAAATATAATTTGATGAGTTGGGTTTGTGTTAAAATTCATCACGAAGTAAAGTACCTTGTGTTTTGAAACAACAATATCCATTTCATATCATTGCAACTTCATCGCAACTACAAATGTTCTACTTAGATCTAGGTCAATATAGATTTTTTTTTCATATTTATTAATATGTTGATCATTGTATTGTGTTACATAAAATTTTATGTTTCATTTTTTGCATTTCACTCTGTTTAGAATTAGTTTATGGAGTTAGAGAGTCTCCTTTGATGCGATAGAAAATCAATGCTATTCTCCGTATACTAAAAAAAACAACCGAATTCCGACAGGAAAAAATCGACGGAAAATTCTATCGGTATCTCGTTGATATTTCCGACGGAAAACCGACGGAATTCCAACAACGGCCCTTGGAATTCCGTCGGAAAATTTGGCGCAATTTTAAAAAAAATTACGCCAAAAATTCCAACGGATCTCCGTTGGAATTCCGTTGGAAGTTTTGGCCCAATTCTAAAACAATTGCGCCAAAAAAACCAACGGGATTTTCCCGTCGTTTTTCTGTTGGAATTTCAATTAAATAAAAATTCCAACGGAAAACCGACGGGAATAACCCCGTCAGTTTTTTTATTCCTCAATTTAAAAAAAAACCGACGGAATTTTCCTGTCGGTTTTCGTTCGAATTTCAATGAAATAAAAATTTCGTTGGTTTTCCGTCGGTTTTCTGTTGGAATTTTTCAATCAAATTTAATTACAAATCTCGATTCAAATATCTTTTAATAAACCAACACATATATTATAGTTTTAAGTCATCCTCGTATTAAAATTTAAGTTTTTTTAATAATAATATTGAAATAATGCGACGAGAACGAATCAATTTTCTCACGTATACTCTAGTCCCAACGGCCTAATAATTCTTCATCTCAACAATGTTTGGACAACTAATTTAATAAGAAATAATTCTTAATAATTGCCTTATTATTTTATTTGTAGCACCCGGAACATCGAGATGCCACACTCCCGCACTATAGCTCAATCCACATACGAAATGGATGATCCGTACATGAACCAAGACTATAGCGAACGGGTGACAATGCAAGAAACAATCTAGCTAGGCGGGACTAGACCCCAATTCAATTAAATCCAATACAGGAAAATTCCAAAAGCGGAAGTATAAACACCAACATTTCATTAATATCATATACTAAATATCCAAAAGCTCATCCCATTCTAGCTCATATATCAATACATTATCATCTCCAACATATTATACATGCATAAGTCTCCAAAACTAACAGGAACCAGGACATGATAAAGGCGGAAATACCAAGAACATGAAAATGCGATGCTAGACTCAGTTGAATAAAAGACACAACTCGGACTCCCGCCTAGCACACGACCGTGAGTACTTGAAAAGTGAGGGTGTCAGTCTACTGAAGACTGAGTCAGGGATGCAAGGTATAATCTCGGGTAAGTTTTCATAAAAGAAAAAATATAAGTTCAAATATTAAAGTAATTCTTGCCCGAGATTATAACTAATCAATTTAACAATACAATCAATTCGACACAATTCAGTTCAATCAATCAGTGGACCGGCGAGTGAGGGAAATTCTCCAACCTTTCTCCGACTGTGTACAATAATTCAATTATTCATTGATTAAGTGATCAAGCAATACATTTCAGTGCACAATTAACAATTTCAATACTCCATCCTTCTTCCTCCAGGTGATGGGGGATTGCAAGGCCCCGCCATCCAATCATGGTGTACGTCGGGAACATGACTCCCACGCACGGGATTTCTTCCTCCGCCAAACCTCCTGGTGGATTTAGAGGTGATCCCACAATGGTGAGGATAGTGCAAGAGTTACCCGTCAGCCCTTGCTTCCTCGGTTGACTCAATACACTATCCTCGGGCCCAATGTGAACATGCTTTACTCGCCACAACAATCAATCAATCAATCAATCTGTTCATTTCATGAAACCCGTTATAAATAAATAAGATTTGAAAACTATAATTATATATATACTTTTGGCCGAAAACAACACATAGGGTTGTAAGGGCTCTAAGTATCTAGAATTAAACCTCACGTGATGAGCGACGGGACAAGACAAGGATTCAAGAAAGTGCCCAAACGATCCATGATCTCCGCCCTGGAGAAAAACTGGACAAGAAAGGGAATAGTGGAAACTCGTGAGACAAGACTCAATATGAGACCAAGTATGACGCATGGAAATGCTCATGTAATTAAGTAAAAATATCAATCAAGTGACACTTAGCATGTACGAGAATCAATTAACATCTAAGAGATGAAATCACTCTCAATGAGTCACATATTCATATCATTCAATCATTTCAAGTTCAATTCATATAGGGCATGGAGTCACACAATAACGTTTGAGCAATTAAGTACCAAGAAGTGTCAAGTAGGAGCATACTTATTAATTAATCAAGTATATATAACATATAATTCACATATGGGAGCCAAGAGAGTGAAAGGAATGCAATAAGAAAGGTTTTGGTGAAGTTTGGCAAAAACGGACAATTTTAGGAAACGCACACGTTGTAGGAAAACTAGAATATCTTTAATTCTAGAAGTGGAATTGAGTTTTGTTTGTTGGAAATGAAACTAGACACAAAGGTCTTTCCAAGGATATATGGCTCGTTTTCTTGTTCAAAGTGAGAAGAAAATGGTGTAAGCTTGAAGTTGGATGATTGCAATTTGTCGGTAAAGCAGCGACACCAAAAAGAATTGATAATATCTTACAAATGGAAAAAGATATTGAGGTGATTCCAATTGTAGGTTGTTCTAGACTTCAAGAGCTTTCCATGTATTCAAAAATTAGGTCAATCGGAGTTCGTTTGAGGGGTAAACAGAACAAAACAACTCAGGCTGAAAACAAGGGAAGATCCACGGCCGTGGATTTCTCCATGCACAAAAATCCACGCCCGTGGATCACTATAACCGAAACTCCCAAGTTTCTGGACGAAAATCCACGCCCGTGGATCACTCTCCAGCATCCTAGACGAAGGAAAAATGGGGCAAGCTCGATTTTTGGCTCCCAATCCATACCAATACAAATCCAAGGCAAGAATCAACTCAAAACTAACATATATCATGCATATAACTCATATATATCAATTAGACACCATTTAACCCATGGAAACTTGTATAGATCATCAAGAATTTATCATAAAAACCCCAAATATTATCATATCTTCCAACCTCCATATAGTTCAAGGATTCATGCAAGCCATCAATTCTAATGAAGATAATCATGCTTCTAACCTGAAATAAACAAGGAATCACATCCAACTCATCAAACCCTACTCAAATATATCTCAAGAGACTCATACAATTAATCCATCTATACCTCAAAGAAATGAAGAAGATGAGCAAGGATGATATGATGATGCTTCACTTATGCAAATCCTCCTTGAATTCTAGCTTGGGAGATGATGAAATCCCTCTCCTCCTTCCTTGGTGTAAATACCGTGTATTAGTGTTTGTGCGAGAGAGATTTCTTGATGAAATGAAATGTATGGAATGAGAGAGAAGAGATGCACATAAGGTATATTATATCTCCCACTAAATGCATGAATCATCATTAGTTGCACTTAAGTCCTTGAATTGTTTGAGTGGATGCAATTAAGTTTCATTCCAAGAAAATTGATCAAATAGCTTCAACTCATGTTATGCAATTAAGTCCATATAATTAGGAAGTGATCAAGTAAAGTCATGTAGAAACATTTAATCACTTATCAATTAATTCACGTATTTTCCACGTTAGTGACAATTCATACAAATGCATAAAAGTATATAATGCATATAATATCATGAAAGTTATAAATAAATAATTAAAATAATTCTCAAGTTAGGGAAAATGATCAATTAAAGACAATTAATCAAATAAGACATGTTCGGCAATTATTTCACATAATTTCTCACGTTAACAATAATTTCATGGAAACAATTAGTAATATAATATCACATAATATCATGTAATGTATAATTGAAAATTGGGGCGTTACATTATTTTTCTAATAATATCGTAATTAGGGCAACGTAGAAGCTAATGTTAGTTTGTAATTAATTAATTAATATTGTGGGGATGCATGTTGTCGCGGGCTTGACATTTATCTCCTATTTCAAGAAAACGATTATTTCTAATTAAGAAAAACTAAGTTATCAATTATATAAGTTAATTAATAGTGAAAGTATCAATTACGTAACGAGAAGATTGCCCTTTTGATGGTTTGATCTTCTTCAACTTCAAATTTAGCTTTTAATAACATTAATCCATAGGTCCTTCAACTTATTTATATATTTAAAAATTATATAATATACAAATTATTAATTATTAATAGACACTAAAGTATATAATATACAAATTATACATTATTAATTAAAATAAAAATATTTAGAACATATATAGATAATATAGTGAGGAGATCCCAATTGGAATTTAATTTTCTATTAGACACTCTCACATATATAGATAAAAGGTTTATAATTTTAAATTACCACTCTTATGATGCTCAAACAATTCTAAATATTATTGTATCGTATGGTGTTGTATCATATTAAGGTTGGACATCTTGACAAACGTCTTTCACTTGTTAAATTTAAAAACTAATATATGTTGTATCATATTTGTATCCATGCATTATAAACACTCACTTATATACATACATACATATATATAGTGTTTCCACACCAAAAAAAAAAAAATATATATATATATATATATAGTGTTAATATACTATTCTATTAGTTATCAATCATAATTTACATAATAAGTATTTTTAATAAATTTAATATTTGGTAATAATATATAGTGTTAATAATATTTGAACTAAGTTTAAAATATAAAAACTACGAAAAATTTTATTAATTATGTATCTTTATAAAAAAGGTTATATATATACAAAAAAAATTGTAGGTTTATAATATAATTAATCGTTATGTAATAGTTATTAGCAATGATTTTATATTTATACAGAAAAATAATTTTATTTATAATTTTGAATTAATAATTTAAGTGAAACAATGTAAAGATTGTTTTTATATTACTAATTTTATTTTTAAATGTACAAATATCTTATAATGTAACTTATAATTAATATATTAATTTTAGAAAGAGTTCTCATTATGATACTCTATATATTTTCTATAGATTGGAGAACTCTTAATTCTAATGAGTTTTATTTTCATTCGAATAAGTATTTTTAAAAATTTTCAATAAATATGATTATATTTAATTCAAATAATCATATATTTAAAATTTTATATTTTAAATTAATAACAAAAAGTATTTAAATAGTTAATTGAAATAAGTGTATAAATATATTTAAAGACATAATATTAATAAGAAGTAAGTTGTCCAAGTTTGTAAGGGAGTCACCATTCTTCCTTGGAGACTCGAGTTCGAATCCCTACGTGTGCAATTATCGCGAGAATTAATTCTCGCATTGGGTTATCTCGTGGCTCGTCCGAGGTGTTGGCGTGGCTCGTTTCCGGTGTGGCTCGGGTCTCACAAATGAATTTTTTTATTTTTTTTAATTTATTTATTTTTATTCTATTTCCGATCCGTCTGTTAACTTAAAAATTAAATTATTTTTGTTCTGTTGGTTTTCCCATTAGCTTTCCGTTGGAAATTATTTTGTTGGAAAACCAACGGAACAGACCCGTCGGGACCAAATTCCGACGATATATTTTCCAACGGGCGCCATCCCGTCGGTTTTCCGTCGGAAATCGGCTTTTCCAACGGAAAACCGACGGGTTTTTCGAAAATCCCTTCGGAAAATGCCCGTCGATTTTCGGGCCTTTTTTTGTAGCACACTCATTTTTTTCTTTTGTCATTTTCCTTGAATTATTAAAATAGACTATTTGGCCAGAGCACTATTTGGTTTGTTGGAACTGAAAGTATTTGATAAAAGTACATGATTCTTCAAAATGTGAAATAATTTTCATATATATATATATATATATATATATTAATTTAGAACTATTGAGACTAAAACATATATGTAGATATAATCATTGAATTATTTTGTTTTTTGTCAATAAATGCATAAGTTTTATTGCATATATATATATTGTTTGTATAAAAATTTATCCAGAAGGATTTTGTTTTTGTGTAAATATGATTTTTTTTATTTAATTTAAATTAAAATACCTTTTATATGACATCATTATAATATATATATATATATATATATCATCTCTTCCGGTAGTTGCCTCTTTCAGAGATTGAGATTTCGGTAACCAAAATCCTAAAATTGTAATAATTTTATGGATAGAGTGTCAAAATTTTCATTTGAAAAAATTTTGTCCTAAAATTACAAGTAAATTATAATTAGTATCCCGATTTTGTATTTTTTACAATTGAGGGATCCATGATTGAAGTATGCAATTAAGGATATATTAGGGTTGTAGTACCTCAATTATATACATGCTAGTAATTCTGGCACACTCACTACGTGTGTGCAGATTGTAAAATTATGTTATCTAAATATATTTAAATTGATTTTGATATTAATATACATTTTATAATTATTTTTAATATAATTATTAAATTATGATAAAGGATGAGACATAAAATCACGCTCGGATCAGAGCCGTCCACGTGTCGCCGTCTACTGACTTAGAGTTTAGACGCTCGCATTTAACGGGCTCGCGTGCCTACCCAGCCCAATCACTTGTTGACTAGTCCACGCCCATGCGCCTCGGCCCACTATTCAAGCTGGGGATTCAGGCTGGTAAACTCAGCGCTCATGTTACGGTCCCCTCGGGGCTACCCCTCCCAGGGAAACATCTCGCGAGGGTACCTCCTTCCTTACGCTCGAGTATCTGACGCTCGTGGGCCATTAGTCAGAGGAGACCCTCTCGTGCATCCCTTCGAGCGTCACTCACGCTCGAGTATGATCATCCCCTAGTAAGGCATCCGTACTCCAGTAAGGCTGATCTTGAGCCTTTCCAATACACGGTCGTCGCCAACAACCTCTGACACTATGGCAGTGAACACCTTGTACCTGGCATGCCGCCTGCTTTTCAGAGCCATCACTCTCATGCCATCACAGGCCGCCACGTGTTAGGGCAGCACAGGTTTGGGACCACACGGTTAAATTACCCAACCTACCCTCACCCCTAACATATAAATAGGGAGAACACCTACATTCTCTCCCAAGCAATCTTCTTCATACACACACCACACTGGGCAAACCTTCCTCCATTGATCTGCATCTTCTCAAGCTTCATACTACCTACACCACAGTTGCATCAGCACTGCATTTTGCACTCTTGGTGTTATCCTAGCTGGAAGAACCCACGCTCAAAAGGAAACCCAGTTCCTGAGGCTCTCACGCCTGTGATGGTCTTTCCCTTTTCATACAAATGTCGAAAGTGTTGTTGCATTTTAGGGAGTTCAGATTCTTGCACCATCAATAAATAAATACATAAATAGCATAAAAGAATAAAACACTAAACAATACTATTTTTAAAATATATATATATATATATATTAAAAGAAAAAAGAAAAAGAATTGAAGTGAGGTGGGAGGAAAGATAAATTAAAAAAATATAGTTAGAGTAATAGAATAAATAAATAAGAAAATATAATAAAAAAATTAGAATGAGTAGAGACTAAAAAAATAAATAAAAATAAATAATAAAAAAGTAAATAAAAAAGAAAAGAATTTGATAGTCTGCGGAAGAAATTAAGATAAAAACTGTTAAAATACGTACATAGAATTTGTTGCTTAAAAAATAAAAATAAAAAGAAAAAAAATAATAAGTGTCCATAACATCAAATAATTTTCTTGCTTAATATAATAGTATAGACGGAGAGTAGGGCTGTAAATGGATATTCGAAAATCCGATATCCGTCCGCATCCGAATTCGTTTACAGAGGATATTATCCGAATCCGTCTCAAGAGGATATTATCCGTATTCGATTATAGACATCCGAATTATAAACGGATAAGGATATGGTAATAAGGCATCCGATCCGTTTAACATCCGATCCGTTTCATTATCCGTTAGATATATCCGTTATCCGATTTATCCGTAATCCGTATCCGATAAATAATGTATTATATTAAAATATATACACAAAACTGTGTATGTATGATAGATTATTAGTATTAAGTAAATTTTTTAGCGCATTTATTAAAGAAAAACCTTAGGTTTTATTAGTAACTATATGTTCATGTCAATATTCATATAGAGATAATATAATTAACATATATTATGTTATTAATAAAAGTATTATATTTCAAATTAATTATATGATAAAATTTATAATTTCACCACATTTATACATTCGCTAAAACATAAAAATGATCTATATAGATATACTTATTATTTCTCTATTCGTCTAAAATATATATATTCAAAGTTAAATAATTTATCTATAAATGAATAGTTGATAATCTGATTAAAAGTAAGAAGTTATATAAATAAATAATTTATGTCAAATTTTGAATAGTTGAAAATCCGATTAAAATCCGAATCCGTCCGAATCCGTCTTGTATCCGTATAAAAAGGATATTATCCGAATTCGATTTAAAAGGATATTATCCGTATCCGTCCGAATCATAAACGGATAAGGATATGGTAATCATACATCCGATCCGTTTATTATCCGTTTACACCCCTAACGGAGAGAAGATCTCAACCAACCTTCGATCAATTGTCAATATAATTTCTGACATGATTCTTTAATAAAGTTAATCAATTAATGTATAGAATTTTGGCAACATATTTTGTTGTATTCCATAGGAATTTGATGCATATATTATTAATTCCACGTACAACTTTGAGAAAATTATTAATTTTGTCCCATAAAGTAATTCATTTTTAATTTTGATTCCAACAATTGTTACTATCTCACTTTACGTCCCATATAGTCACTTTTTCTTAAATTAGGTCTCACTTGACCAATTTTCATAAAAAACAAACGTTTGACCGTTAAAATAAATGTTTGGCGGTCTAAAAAATTGTTTTTCTGCCCTTATTGTTTATTTATGTTTCTAAACCTACCCCAAACTATATGTACATGCGTGTATAAAATATATAATACGTATGTATAAGTACATTGTGTGTGTATATATATACATATTATATGTATTAAATATTATATATTATACCATATAAAACGCGTAATATATTTTACTATCTAATATATTATAATATATTATATATAAAATATACATATATATATATATATATATATATATATATATATATATATATATATATATATATAATAATACATGTATATAATATATATAATCAGTGGCGGAGCCAGAAAATTAATTCAGGGGGTCGAACAAAGTAAAGAAAAAATAACAAGTGAAATTTCAATTTTTTATTTGAAGCACTTACAAGTTTGTATCTCACAAATGTCTGCCTCAGTTACACATATTTTGAAAACGATGCATAATCAAATCATTGGAAACACTGTCAAACATATCATTTTCAATATATGTAACCAAGCAATCATTCAACCATTCGTTGTCCATCCTATTCCTCAACCGAATTTTATATTTTTTATCTCAATTATTATTAATTTACTATATTGACCCTCACTAGTATTAATTTTAATTTTATTGAGGGGGGTCAATAATGGAAAAACACAAAAAAATTACCTACACAATACACAATATATATATACATAATAAAAAAAAAATTTTTTTTTTTTTTGAGGGGGTCAATTGTACCCCCTCACATAAACGTGGCTCCGTCACTGTATATAATACATATATATAATAGTTTGGGGTAAGAATATAGAATTTGAATAGTTTAGGATAGGTTTGAAAACATAAACAAATAAAAAGGGCTTAAAAGTAATTTTTTGAACGGTAAAATGTTTATTTTGAACGGAAATTGGTCAATGGGACCTAATTTAAGAAAAAAGTGACTTTATGGGACCTAAAGTGAGACAGTAACAACTCTTAGGACTAAAATTACAAATGAGTTACTTTACGGGACGAAATCAATAATTTTCTCTACAACTTATGTTAACTTTATCCGATAGTATGGGAAAATTAATTGTATCATCCCGTGCAAATTATGCATTTCATGATCATCTTGTTAATTAGTTATGCATGGTGTTAGCATAGTTTCGTTGTGGCTTAAGATCTGTATTTTATTTCTAATTATTTCATTTACATATACTAGTTTAAGCAGTTCAAATTACGAGAGAGAAATAATGAAAATATTAAAAAAATTAAAAAATAATTTATAAATCTAAAATATTCGCAATTTGAGAATAAAACTTATCGGAAAAATGATGTATACATTGGAATTACACGTAAGTGGCACATGTTCGTTTATTTGATTTTTTCTTACTGATGTGGCTAACCACCTTAATCATTTGGAAAAAACATTATACGCTCAACTAATGATTTGAACTTTTAAAAAATAATCATCAACTATATAAAATTTTTATATGTAAAAAAAACGTTATTTAACTTAATCTAAATATACAAATTAATATTTTAGAATTTTTAGAAAACAAAAAAAAAAAAAAAAAGGAAAAGAATAGATGAACAAAATTATATTTTTAAATGTGATATATATCATTATTAATAAATTACTAGTAATTCTCGCACACTCGTTGTGTATGTAAATTAAAAAATTATATTATACAAATATATTAAAATTAATCTTTATATTAATATATATTTTATTGTTATTTTTAATATAATTATTAAATTAGGATAAATAATAAATAACATAAAAAATAATATACCAAACAACACTATCTTTAAAAAAAAAGATAAGAATCATATAAAAAGGAAAAAGAAATTGAAGAGGTGAGAGAAAAGATAAATTAAAAAGTATTATTGGAATGATAGAATAAATAAATAAAAGAAAAGAGAAGAGAAGAATGCAAAATAAAATAAATAAATAATAAGAAGAAAAAGGGGACAAGAGATCATAATTGTTATTATTTGACTCTCTTGTTTAATATAATAGTATAGATATTTAAAAAGTTAGTATCCCATTTTTATCATTTTCCCATCTCTTTTGCTCGTTGGCTTCTGGTAATTTTTTTCATGTTCTATATCCATGGGTGCGAGGAAATGTCTTTTTATTATCACTTGTCCACGGTCGTCTTTAAGCATAAAAGCGCATCTACTCTGAGTCAACCTTGATCATTCTTAAATTAATTGGTTGAGATATGCCATGAATATATACCAACTATACAGTTATCACTTGGTGGTCCGCATGTTATTAAAACTATCTAAATGTAGTTTCAGGAATTCAGGGGCGGAGCCATTCAAAGACAAGGGGGGGCTTGACCGGCTGACCCCATCTTCCGCCCCCTCCACCCCAACTCACTAATGTCCCTAAAATTGATTTTCAAAATATAAATAAATATATATATATAATATATATGTTACTTTCAATAATTTATATAATAAATGTTATATATTTTATACATTATATTGTGTTTTTATGAAATGAATAATTAGTGTTGTGTATCTTATTGTGTAGATAATGTATCATTATACTAGAGAGATAAAAGATATCATATCACGTGCGTAATTCTAATCAAAACCTAACTCTGTTGAATTAATATAATAAAAAATTCTAATTTCCAAAACATATTGTCTTAATAAAATGTTGTGAGTTCGAATTTTAATTTCGAATATAAAACATTTAATATTTTTTTTATTTAATTGATACTTTAACTTACCTATAATTTATCGAAATGATTAATTACTATACTCGATAGTGAATATTTTAATCGCGAAATAAATCTTAGTTTGTTTTTCTATAAGAGACCATATTAGTATATGTATACGTGAAAACTTTAATTTGAGAAAAAATGAGGAAAGTAAATTGAAGGGATGATAGTTGTCGAAAAAAGTTTTTATTTATGAGTTCTAGCATCTCATATAAATTATAAATACATCCTATATAATTTGAATATTTTAATTAATTTCAAGTAATTATTATTATTTCAATATATTGAGATCTAGGATTTTTCAGCCCGAGCTGTTGAAAAATCCTGGATGCGCCCCTACATAGTTTCACTAAAAAAAATATAGAGGAAATTATTATTTTGGTCCCATAAACTACCCACTTTTTAATTTTAATCCCAACCATTTTTGATTTCTCAATTTTGATCCCGTATTGTCTGATTTTTTACAAATTTCGTCCCAAACAGCATATTCCGTTAAATATTCCATCTCAAAAAACAAATTCAGTTAAGATTAATATCATTTTACCCCCTTACAATATCTTTTATTATCAAATAACCCCAAAAAAGAAATACACACATTAACACCATCTTCCCCACATAACTACCCAAATTAACCAAGTCACGACACGTGCAAGATTCAAATTCAATTATTAACTCCCTTAACGAACTAGATTCGACTTTACGACTTCCTATCGTTAATGTACCACTAATTATCTATCAAGCACTACGTATATTTCATGCAATCAAGATTGGTTATATGTAGTTAAATCTACTTAGATGATCGTGCACTATCACTAAGCAAATAAATCATAATAAACACGACACTCGGAGAATTAATAAATACTTGAATTAAAATTGAATTATAAAAACCAATTAGGTCTCACGATATCAAAAACATAAATTGTAAATTCCTAACTAGGTACTAAAGAATTAGCTATGTAAGAAATAAAATAAAGAGAAAGGAAAGATTTTGCTCTTGTGTCTTCCTTCAAGTTGCTGCTGCGTCCAAACCTGCCTAGTTGCTGCGTAAGAAAATAATGTATGGAAAAAAAGGATGAACCCATCTACCCTCGTGATCCTCAATATATATAGCCTCCAATAATTTCAAATCCTAATTGGAGTTGACTTTCTCACGTAAACTTGCTGCCTAAGTTGAATTCAATTTGGAATGAGGTTCCAATTAATTCCAAAGCTCATGGGCCCATCGGAGACACCAAGCCCACTTTATCAAATTAGTCTAATTCCTTAAAAGACCTTCCTGCATGTACGTGAACAATAAAGTGTCCACTTGCTTCCAAATTAAATAAATATCCCCAACACATCAGCATCTTGACCCATTAACAATTGATTCACCAACTCTTATTCCCAGCTCCAAAATTGCTCTTATCCTGCCTTGATCTATCCAAAACGATTAGTCATGATTTCTTGCATATTTTCGGCCCATAAAACTCCAATAATAAAGAAATTGGCCCAACTGCACTTATAAACATAAAACTGATCAAGGTATCAATTATATCCAATTTAAGCTCTAAAAACACAACCATTAGACACACGAAATATATGAAATTATGCACACTATCAATATAAAAAGATCATCATGTGAATATATTTTTTTATCTTTTTAGTTGCGTATTCTAGTAATTTTTAAATTAATAAATTTTATTTATTTATTTTGTAAAGGTAATAAATATATGTATACATATTATATTAATGTAGTTAAATTTGTTTGATATAAATTAATCCAATTTTGTTTTGTTTTATATATATATATATATATATATATATATATATATATAAATAAAGGGTCTTAAGTAAGAAAGCACGGACACAGCAAAAAAAGTGTCCGTGACGGACACGCCTCAAGGGTGGGAACAAAATATTTGAGAAGGGGTAAATTGCAATTATTTTTGTTTGTGATTGACGGATAATCAACGGTGGGATGGAATTTGCAAAAAATCAAACAATACGGGATTAAAATTGAGAAATCACTAATGGTTGAGAGCAAAATTAAAAAATTGGTAGTTTATGGGACTAAAATAACAATTTCCTCAAAAATATAATTGTGTGATCTATTTTAAGTGAAACAATTACCACTACTATAAGGCGTGCTACTTCAGTCTTTTTGGAGCAACAATATCCATTTTAATTCATTAATAATATAACCTAAAACGAGTAGATAACTTAAATGGTAAGTATGTGTGCTTGTGAAGTGGTAGACTAGGAATTCGAGTCTTAACATAGCTAGTTGGGAACGACCATTTATCCTCTTAAAAAAAAAAAAAAAAAAACTCATTAAAAATATAACCACGATCATAAAGGTGCTACTTCAATCTAGGTCAATATAGAATTTTTTATTTTAATACCTAATATTGATCCGTATTGCATAAAATTTTATACTTCTTTATTGCATTTTAATCTCTATAGCATTAGTTCACGCCATCAATATAGAAATGTATTTATATTTACGGATACAATAACCTTATATTATATCGAATCAAATTTTATGTTTACACTTTGTATTTTAATATCGTACTCTATTATTAATTAAATAATTATGATCATCTATATAAAGTGAATGATACGGCGAAGCCGGATGAGGAGGTTGTGTCAGCCGTGGTTGGAGCGAGTCCGGACGAGGAGATTGTGCCATTACGCAGAAGCACTAGAGTGGAGAAGAAACCTCATTGGCAGAAGGAGTATGCGCTGAAATAAAGTTACTTGGTGGTTCAGCAGTTATACTTATTTTCTAGTTGGGATAGTATTTGGTTTTACTTGGAGAGTCCTAGAGTTTAGTTAAGCCTTCATTTATATATGGTGTTTTTCACGAACAATTTATTATTCAGCAATAATAATTCAATCTTCAACCCTAATTCTCTTATCTCTCTCTCTCGTCCCCAAACTTCTCCCACCGGCGGGTCTTGCCGGATTGTTACTATATTTTTTGTGATTTGTTATGAGTTCGAGACCACTCTAACGTCTCTAGTTGATCTATCCGTTTCAGTGAACCCATAATAGATACTCATGAATCATTCCAAGATATTTTTTAATAGCAAGAAATATGTGAATATTATTCGAACAAGACTTAAAGAGTCTCGTTTGATGTGATAGAATCAACGCTATTCTTTTTTCGCAGTGGACTGACTTTTTTCTTGTCAATTTTATTTGAATTATCAAAATATACTACCTCGCCAGAGTACCATTTGGTTTGATGGAACTGAAAGTATTTGATAGAAGTACATAATTATTATAAATCTAAAAATAATTATTTATATATAATAATTTAGGACCATTGTGACTAAAACATATATGTGGAGTGTGATGGACCCAAATTACGCTCGGATCATCACCGTAGACGTGTCGAGATCTGGACGGCTTAGCCAGATCAATCTGAAACACTTGGGCTTGGACGTTCGTAAAGATGGGCTCGCAATAGCGGATCCAGCCCATCTACCTACAGCCTTATTGCCTAAGGCTTGTCTGCCAGAGTGCATCCCTCGAGCGTGGGAATCTCTCTCCCAGTCTCGCCCGACGCTCGCAATATTGCCTCGCAGGGACAATCACGACTCAAGACTCACGTCGCAGGCACAGGACACTCCCTTACTTGTTCCACGCTCGAGACCATCCTGACGCTCGCGTCCTTCGCAGCGCTCACGTGATCATCAAAACATACCTCATCCACCAGGGTCCACCTCAGCAGACCGCGGGGTCTCTCTCGAGGGTACGAGCGACCTCGTGCCTGAAGCTTCACCGAGCGTCCCAACGCTCGGACAAGCCAATCTGGGGAATCCTCCCCCTCGAGCGTCCCGGAGCTCGGGTCAGGTCACCCCTTAGACGCACCTTCAAGCGTCCTTATGCCCGCGCAACCCTCTCTGGGTAACCTAGCGCTCATACGGTTGTTGTACAACTGCCTCTGACACACACAGCTAGTGTGCACACCAATCCCTGAGATCCACTACCACAGTACCACCCGTACGAAGGTATATCTTAGAGATGTCACTCACATACCATCACACGCTGCCACGTGTCTAGGGCAGCACTGTGTTTGGGACCACTTGATCAGATTACCCAAAACACCCTTGCCCCTAACATATAAATATGAGATTCACATTCAAATTCCCTAAGTCATACTTCCTGCACAAAATACACACCCACTGCACATTGAACTAGACATTGTTTCCTCTGCATCTTCGTCTTCCCCAAGCTCATTACATTTTATCATCTCTGGTGTTATCCTAGCTGGAAGAACCCACGCATCGTTGGAAACCCAGTTCCTGAGGCTCAACGCCTGTGATGGTCTTCCCTCTCACAAACAAATCTTGAAAGTGTTGGTAACTTGGTACATTTTCAGTATTTACACCACCAGAGTGACTCATTAAATTTTATTCTGTCACCTAATAAATACAAGTTTTATTACATATATTATTTGCGTACAATTTTATCCAAAATGATTTTGTTTTCGTGTAAATAAGATTTTTTATTTGATTAAAATTAAAATATCTTTATGACATCATTATAATACATAAATTCAATAAAAATCATATAAATAATTTAATGTTTAACTAAATTAAACAATATTATTCTGTCACCTAATAAATACAAGTTTTATTACATATATTATTTGCGTACAATTTTGTCCAAAATGATTTTGTTTTCGTGTAAATAAGATTTTTTATTTGATTAAAGTTAAAATATCTTTATGACATCATTATAATACATAAATTCAATAAAAATCATATAAATAATTTAATGTTTAACTAAATTAAACATTATAAACTATCCATCGAAAATTGAGAGAAAAGTACTTCATTTTCTAAAGTAGGCAGATAGACTAGCTCATATGGAACATAGCCTCAATGGAAAGATTATGAAATAGGCTATACGACCGACAAACTTTGGAGATTTGGACAAGAAGATAGTAATGATAGTTAGGGTGTCCAAAAAAATAATAATAAATATGTAAATCTCTTTCATTGGTTGGCTGCTAGTAATTCTTTGATATTCTAGTATCCTGGGGTGCAAGAAAATGTCTTTTTCTTATCAAACTTGTCCATTGTCATTAAGCGCATAAAGATGCTTTTACTCCGAGTCAACCTCGATCATACTCTTGAATTAGGGTTAATCTTTTTTTGCACTCCAATCTTTGAGGTGTGTTGCACTTTGGTATCCAACTTTTGATTTTTGACGAATCAGTACCCAACCTTTGCAATTTATTTAATTTCAGTACCTAGGTCAACATTCCGGCCAAAATCTCCAGCCAAGGCACAACGCTTGTGTTTCACGCGATTTTTTAAGGGCAATTTAGTCTTTTCATTTTTTACTAATCAAGAAATTAAAAAATATAAAAAAAAAAAAAAAAAGGAAAATAGAAGAACTCAAATCTAGGAAAGATGAAGATGGAAGAACCCAAATCTTCATCTCTCTTCTCTAAAGAAAGAAGCCCAGAGCTCCATGAGTTTGATGACCTCTGCCTCTTCCACAAAGCAATGGTCATGGACTTCGTCAATTTCATGCGTCGCCCTTCCGCGAGATCCCAGCACTCCGCCACCCTCCCCATCTCTACAGATCTGCAATGGGAGAAAAGAGAATGGCCCACTCTCACCACAAGCTCGCCACCACCATCATTGATTCATCCTTCCTTCAAACTTTGAGGTCTAGGATTTATATTTTGTGATTTTTTTTGTGTAATTTTCGGTTCGAATTTTGTGTGTGCGTGTGCGTGCGTTTGTTCAATTTTGGTGGTGGTGTAAGATGGTGCGATTTCGAGCAGCGGCGGTGGTGTTAAGTGGTGGTGGTGGTGCAAAGCTGGCGGCAGTGGTGGAAAGTAGAGCCGCCGGCCACTGGTGGTGGTGGATGATGTGTATATATATATATGGGGTAGGTGAGGAAAAGGGGGAAATGGGAAGCGATTCGAAGTTGGCGGTTGCCAGCGGAGGTGGTGGTGTTTTCTTGCTGGTCGGATCTAAGGTGGATCCGGCCATCTTCATCTTCCCCACAGCTGCACATATTGACTTGTTTTTGCAAGAATTAACTAACCGGGGAGGTGTTGCCCAACACCACAGCTGCACATATTGACTTGGTTCTGCAAGAATTGGTTGGAATTTCGTTGTGGATTTGCAGGGGTTGCAGAGACAGAGAGATGAATTGGGGAATTTTGCAGAAGGTCCATCTTCATCTGAGTTCTTCCATTTTCATTTTTTTTTTTTTTGGTTTTTTTGCATTTTTTAATTTCTTAATTAGTAAAAAAATGAAAAGACTAAATTGCCCTTAAAAAATTGTGTGAAAACACACGCGCTGTGCCTTGGCCGGAGATTTTGGTCGGAATGTTGACCTAGGTACTGAAATTAAACAAATTACAAAGGTTGGGTACTGATTCGTCAAAAATTAAAGGTTGGGTACCAAAGTGCAATGCACCCCAAAGGTTGGGGTGCAAAGAAATATTAACCCCTTGAATTAACTAGTTGAGATATACTATGAATATAAAATAATGACATCGCCACAAAGCTCTACACATAAAAATCGTTACTATTTTTTATGTGGTTGTCCGCATATTATTAAATTATATAAAGGTAGGCTCACTAAAAGAACCGAATTGCGTGATCTATATAAGATATTTAATTTTATGAATTCGTAGAAATATTTATTTGGCGATGAAATTTTAGGGGTAGAAGTTCATTGATACTTTAATTATGATCGATGGACTTGTAATTAAAATATTCAATTAAAGATACATTAGGGTCGTGGTACCTCAATTAAATATATATAGTGAGAAGATCTTAATCTTGGATCAGCTGTCAATATGATTTCGGGATGACTGTTTAGTAAAGTTAATTAATATATGGGATCTTCCCAACATATATTGTTCATTGTTGTATTTCATAGCAATTAGATGCACATATATTAATTTCTCATACAACTTATATTAACTTTATCTGATAATATTGGGATTCTACTGCACTTCATGATGATCTTCTTAGATCTTAGTTATGCATGGGGTTTGCAGTTTGGTCTTCACTCGCAACAAATTAAGCACAACTATTTAATTCGTTTAGAAAAACAATACATAAAATATAAAAAAGGTACAGGAAGGGAAAAAGGAAAAGATAATTCTTGAAATCCCACACACGGACAGACAAACAAGGAAACAAGAATGAAGCAGCGCTTTATTGTTCTCCATAATCCATACTCCATATATACTGCTACACACTCACAGGTACAGATTACACCTCCAGTCAGGTTTCAAGGCTTGGTGAAAGCTGTTGATGCCGGCGGCCCGCGACTACAATTGACCTTATAGTCACACTTCCGCTTCTTGATTTTAGGACTTATAGTAGGATATGTGATTGTACGACTTGCGGAAGTTGGGATTCCTGCAGGGATGTTGAGGTTCAGCATCCTACGGTTACCTGCAGCTGAGGCTTTCTCCAGGCCCTGGATTGACAGGGCAATGAGAATGAACAAGATATAAGCCTTTAAAGAAGCCATTTTTTTGTATTAGAGGTTTTTCTTTACGTTGGAAGAATATGAGCATTGGTTGAGTGCTTTTATAATGCTCATGCTCATGACATAGACTTAAAAAGAAGGCAATTGGACTGGGTCAAGCCTGGACCCGATCAGTTAGACCCATGTGGGTCTGGGCCCTAGAAAATGATATGTGTCATTAATATCCAACCCATTCCAAAAATAAAAAATCACGAAAAGATTTGCTGAAAATTTGGAGTTGATTTTATTCATTCTAAGACGACCCAATTTCCGGCAACATCAATATGTTAACTTTTCATTGAAATAAAAAAAATTTCCTTCTAATATAATTGGAAAGGCCATACCTGAAAGTAAAATTATGCTATTGAACAAAAAATAAACCTCAACATTGAATTATTTTAGTCGGGATTCATGTTGATCAAAGTGAATTTATCATTTTTTAATTTGATGAAAATAATTTGTAGCATTGATCGTTTATTTGTATGATATAAACTGTCATTTTCAAATTTTAGATTCAAATATCGTTAATATTAAATATCTATTATACATCATTAATTTTTTTAAAAATGCTTATTTAACTAAATTAAGATAACTTATAAAATAAAAATAAGATTCGTCTAATCTAAAAAAAAGTAAGATAGAATTTCAATATATATATTTTGTGCAAATTCATTTTCTGTAAGTATCCATTACCACTGTAGTAATGGATAACCAATCAAAGCGAAAATATAATCAGTCAATTGGAGTTTTATGCTAAAAATTTTTATAATACAAATACGTCGTAGACATGTGTCCTTTTCTCTTGACATGTGATAGAAAATCAACTCTATTATTTTTCCAAGCAGCCTTGCTTTTATTTTTTTGTCATTTCTCTAGATTTTCCAAAATAGACTATTTGGCCATAGTACATACTTCTTATAATAATTTTTTTTTTTTGTGTATATATCTAAATAAAATAATTTAGACTGATCGAAATTATTCAGCTAAGCCCATATGTAGTAGCTTCATTGAATTTTTTCATCACCTAAATAAACACATAAGTTTTGTTAATTAATATATTATTTTTAAACAATTTTATCCTAGAGGATTTTGATTTTGTATGGATATGATTCATTGAATTTATTTCATCACCTAGATAAACACATAAGTTTTGTTAATTAATATATTATTTTTAAACAATTTTATCCAAAAGGATGTTGATTTGGTATGGATATGATTGTTATTTATTTACTTCAAATTTGAATTATCATTTATGGGATTATATATATATATATATATATATATATATATATATATATATATATATATATGATGGGTCTGAATATGGGATACAGAGTCCGATCACTTTAGAATTTGTTTGTACTGGGGAAACCAAGCACAGGATTGCCGGAAAGATGGGGGCTCAACCTGCTAGGACAAACACCAAGAGCAAACGGAGGTCAGATGGCCAAGCTGGGGGAACTGGGGGTGATTCTCAATTTGACTCTCCGACGCTCAAGTCAGATGGCGATCTGAAAGTAGGAATGAAATGGAGAAATCTGTAGAGCTTCAGTAATAGAGAATGCTTACAGTGGAGGAGATGAAGACTCCTATTTATAGTTGAGGGTCAGGACCCTTCGGTAATTCTCCCTTGGTGGTCCTGCATAAATGTTGCCCTAACACGTGGCATAATGAGGAGAAACCTAGAAGGAACCTTCTACAAAAGCTGGTGAAAGTTAGTGCAAGCAGTAGTGGCAGGTGCGGGGGTATGTACGAAGTGTCAGAAAGCCGTTTTGGGGGTTGGTAACGAGGGCCAAAGGCACACTCGTGTTAACCTAGAGCCTGATGGTCTTGAAGATTCGCTTGGGAATCAGTGCCAAGGCTTCCTGATGTGAGGGAGCTGGGTCCCTTAGTATGTTTGCACATGGGAACCCACCCGAGGGTGGGGGCGCTCGAGGGCGTCTCCCGTGGCGAAGCTGGGGCAAGCTGATTTGCCCAGTGGGCGTTCGTTGGCGAGCGGAGTTGATTGATACGTGTCTCGTATTGACGAGGACACGTGTCACCAGGGGAATCGGCAGTGGAGGGCACCTGGCGCTCGTAGGGAGGTTGGCTTGTGGACCGTCGAACCCACTTGTTAGGCTTTGGTTGCGCCACGTGTCAAAACGTGGGCCAACAGTATCTTAACCTCATCATTTTGCCCCCAAATTCTGTAGTCCTTAGTAAATACGGGCTGTAGAATTTGAACTCTTTACCACTCGAGGGTGATGCTCGAGTTTAAGGGTTTCGTGTGCTGCGAAATCTTCTTCTGACAAGTAATTAATGGGGGCCGTTTCATATGACCGCTTGTGGGACCCCGCATTTAATGCTGATAAGAGAGTGGGCACAACTTTTCGGGAAAGGGCGCGTGATCATAGGGAAATGCACGACGTTTCACGAAAGTGGGCGGTTTCCAAGGCGGGAAATGATTGCTTTTCGAAATCCTTACCCCAAAATCCATGCTTATCTCTCCCTATAAATTGGGGATTCTGCATTCTTCATCTTCTTCTTTACGCGAACCAAATTCCAGAGCTTATATCAAAAAATCCCCGGAAAGAATCCCAGAGACTCCCAATCGTCTCCAAGTTTTCCAGAAATCTCTTAGATAATCTTCTTAGTACTTCTGACTTTCTAACTTGCTAACCCTAGTATTGTTAGGATCAAACTTCCCAATAACTACTCCATTTGCACCCTCTAATCTCTATTTCTTCAAGATTTCCCAATATCCGCCAAACTTCCAGAAATCATGTCCGAAAATCATGTTAAAGAGTTTGCCCGCGAAGTTGAAGAAATGACCAGTCAAAATTCATCTCCCAGGGATGAGGATTTAGACGCAGCAATGTGTGCTATGGAGGAAATGGTTATGGAGGCAGAAAGACAAGGGGTGGTTTTGCCGGTGACGGAGAGCGCAACCCACCCCCATCGCCACACTGTAACGATGGCGATTTCTGCTCCCGTTCCCGGGGTTGGGGAAGAGGTTGGGCCCTCGAAGGCACCCATAGTCAAGGGTAAAAAGAAGTCTAAGCCATCCAAAAAATCCAAAAAGGACAAGAAGACCAAAGAACCAACCGAGGGTGAGGGTTAGGGCTCGGGTATGCAAGCGACCGAGAGGACCCCGGGCGAGACCCTGAGCAAAATAACCCTTGGGGAAATAGTCACTATAATTGCCCCAATATACTGGGATGACCGATTCCATTGGAGGATCCCTGCTCCTCACGAGCGTGATAACAACCCCCCTCCTGGGGAGATGGCTGTTTATATGGATTCGGTGACTTTTGGGGGTCTGAGGTTCCCTATCCCCGTACCGGTAGCCAATATCCTCAACAACCTTAACTTAAGCCCTTCCCAAATTATACCTAATGGTTTAGCCCTTATACACACCTTCGTTATCCTCATGGCCTGTACCAGACACCGGCCTTTAATTCACAATTTCAACGCCCCATTCTAAGTTGCTCGTTCGCCGCACTCATCCCCGAGGGCTGGTTTTTACTATATCCAAGCGAAATCTGGCCTAAAACTGATCAACCCCCCCTCGTCCACCTATGGTGTAGAATGGAAGGAAAAATTCTTTTTTGTTAGGGCTCCGGAAGATGATGATTTTGGGATCCCTCGAGAGTGGGTTTTACATGGGGAGGGGCCTATCGTTAGGCATTGTCTGACTTCCTCCCTTCCTGAAAATTGGCCTCAAGACTTGGCCGCTGCTATGAGGGGCGAGGGATGGCTGATACAGGCCAAAGACTTAATAGATGACACGGAGGTCATGTTTCTTTATGGGCTCAGAAACGATCCTGAGTATCTCAGAAACCCCCCCCCCCCTCCCGGCTCTAGATCTGGAAAGAGATCGTTAGCTTCTAGGGAACTGGCTTTAGATAGGGTTGCTAACATTATATTTGCATTCTGCCATTTTTGCAAGGTGAGTTTAACCCTCGTTTTCTCCCTTTTCAGGCTTAAATATCATAATGGCGAGGCGAGGTGGAAACATGAGGAACGTGGCCAATTTTATTAATGCTCGCCAACAGCAGCGCAACCCTCAGCAACAACAACAACAACAACCACAACCCTAACAACAACAACAACCACCCAGAGGCCGGGGAACCAGCCGAAGGGATGCTCGTGGGGGTCACCTAGGCTCCAGCAGTAGCACAAGTGCTCCGCCCCCAGGCCGAGGGGAAAACCGCGAGGTCAGCGCTGACAGGCGGGTCGTTACTAGGCCCGTAGGTACAACAAACACGAGGGGCGCCACCCCGCCTGTTGGTGACCAAGACCGGCCTCACACGAGCATGATTATCAAAGTTTCCTCCCAAGTTTCCAGGAAGATAAAGAGGATGCCTGACAGTATCCCCATACTGGGCAGGGGCAAGCAGGTTACCGAGGGCACCCGTGGAGATAGGGACACTTCTTCCTCTGAGAAGGAACACTTGTGGGATTTCGAGCGAATGGGGGATAGGCACTTCGATCGCGCTCCCGAGGAAGGCCGTACTTTGCTAAGCGAGCGCACCCCTTCCCGTACCATTACTCAGGGACTCTATGTGAGGGTCCAATTTTTGGGGGATCACCAAGCGCTCTTCGCGCAAAGCTCTGAAAAGGTGGCTGGAGATCTCATCCACGCCGTTATTTTCATAAGTCCTCTTTATTCGGTTAACTTCTTTCGCAACTCTTTTTATCCATAAAATGCCAAGTATAGAAACTTTTCCCTTCAAACTGGAAATGCAGCAAGTGCTTCCGAGGGCCAAGAACCTCCAAATGCGAGCGACCGTGTATTCAGAGCGCAAAGCCAAATACAAAAAGATGGAGCGCGCTAATGATCTCGCCCAGATCCAAGAGGAATTGGACGTTGAGAAGGCCAAGTTCCTCTCTCTCCAAACCGAGCACGCCAAGGTACAGGAGGAGTTGAAGAATTTAAAGGAGGATTTCAAAAAATCGGACGATGCACGGAAGAAGTTGCCCTCGGAATATACTAAGCTTCCGACAACTATAAGAAGCTAATGGATGACCGGAACGGGTGGGTCACTAAGTCCAACGCAGCTAAGAAAAAGTATGCGGACATAGTTGTGTAAATTCCCGAGCGCATCGAGAAGGCAAACAAGGAGGCGCTCATCAAATTCTGTCACTCCAAAGCTTTTGGCTTTGCGGCCTCGCTTCACTGCTATGATAATCCTCAAAACGCCTTTAACTTGGCTGTTGAGCAAATGATTCATTTGGGCCTATCAGCGGCTTCTTCACGAGGGTGCCTTGACATGGCGCTAAGGTTTGACGAGCGCTGCGCTGAACCCGATGACAGAGAAGAGGATCCAGAGGCTAACCTTACTGAGCTAGAGTATGGCTACTTAGTAGAGATCCTTCAGGATGAGTATATGGCCGCTCACCCGCCGGAGAAAGCCCCTCGAGTGGATGCTCAGAGCGAGGGGGTTAACGATGTCGTACCTGCCCTCAAAGGAACTCAAGAGGACGCGCCTCAGACAAATATTTCTGCTCCTGCCACAGAAAATGCCCCTGCTCTGCCGGTCGAGACTGTCGAGCCATCAGTTCCCCTTTCTTCCAATGCCCAAGATCCGATGGTGCCTGTCCCTCAAGCGCAGGTCCTGCCGCTCCCGCTCCCGCTCGAAATGAAATAGTAAATCTGGAGGAGGACGTCGCTCCTGCTGCTTGAAATCTCCTTCTGCCTACTTAGGATCCAATCTCTGGTATTTTTTTTATCTTTCTGTAGAATTCCATGGGCTATGGTGCCCTTGTTTTGTAACTTTTGAATGCTTTAGTTCCTTTATTAATGAGAATTTTCTTTCCCATGAATATCTTTGACCTTTTGCAATGTTACATCGTGAATTCTTACTTTGCGCTTGTTTTATCAATACTCTTGTGATGTTTAAGATTCTGAGTAATAAGCTAAGTGAAGACGTAAAATTTGGAAAACTTTGTTAAGTCTTTGAATGAGCACAAGAGTCTCACTTTGAGTTTGCCCTAATTCAAGACTTGTGAAAATTTCGCTGAGTCTTGGAATAATCACGAGGGTCTTACTTTGAGGCTGCCCTAATTCAAGACTTGTGAAAATTTCTCAAATTAGGTGGAAGGGTTTACGGTAAGTCCTTGATGAACACGAGTGTCCTGCTTCGAGGGTACCCTGGTTAAGGACTTACAGAAACTTGTTGAAAAAGTTCCTTTCTTTGCGAGATGTAGCGAATCATTTCCCAGATGATTCCAAAGATGAGGGCTTTCTTCAGGGGCCCCTCGTTTCTCTTAGCACTTGACCAAGGGAGGCCATGAGTCCCGTTTTCGAGCGCTGGGTACCAGATTAGAAGGCACCCGGGCCTACTAGGACGTTCACGTTTGCCCTTGGTTTATTGCCCACTTCCCTAAGCGTTGTGTGAATATGATTCGCACGCTTAGTGGCCCGCATAGCTTACGCTCAGGGTCCTATGGGTGTATCCTCGTTATCCTACTGAATTGAAAAAATAGATATTCTAAAGCGAATTTATTACAACTTTCCTAAAAAAACAAGAGTAAATACACTGGGCCCCAAAGACGGGTTTCTACAGGGCTATCTCAGGTAGATTCAAACATAAAACCGTCTAAGGTTGCATGCATTCCAAGGGCGAGGGAGACGCTCGCCTTGAAGTGTTTCGAGCATGTACGTGTTGTTTGCCCTGACTTGGATAATTTTGTATGGGCCTTTCCAGTTGGGATCCAACTTGCCCACGTGCTTTGAAACTTCGACCTTCTTTTGGACTAAGTCCCCCGACTGGAAGGTTCTTTCTCTGACCCGCTTATTGTATTGTTGAGCGATGGAGGCTTTGTATTTATGGATACGGGCCCATGCTTTGTTTCTCTTTTCTTCCAAAAGATCCAACTCGAATACTCTGTTCTCTTCGTTTACACTAGGCTCGAAATATACTATTCGAGCGGATTCATGTGCAACCTCCGCTGGTATCATTGCTTCTGATCCATAGACAAGGGAATAAGGGTTCTCCCTAGTAGTCGCTCGTGGGGTGGTGCGATAAGCCCATAAGGCCCCTTGCAATTCCTCAGCCCACTCGCTCTTTTTGCTTTCAAGCATGGTCTTCAGGTGCTGTAAAATGACCCTGTGGGTGACTTCCGCTTGTCCGTTGGCTTGGGGATGACCCACGGAAGTGAAACGTTGCTCAATTCCTAACTCAAAGCACCATTCTCGCGTATCTGCTGCTATGAATTGGGATCCATTGTGTGAAACGAGCACCCTCGAAATTCCGTATCTGCAAATGATATTCTTCCATATGAAGTCTCTCACCACTCTGAAGGTGATTTTTGCTACTGTCTCAGCCTCGGCCCATTTCGTAAAATAATCGACGGCCAAGATGACAAATTTCTTTTGTCTAATCGCCATGGGCAAAGGGCCTACAATGTCAATACCCCACTGGTCAAAGGGCCACGTGACATCTATGGGGATCATCTAAGCAGCTGGCAATTGAGGGAGGTTGGAGTGGAACTAACACTTGGGACACTTTTTGGAAAACGCAATGGCATCTTGGAGGACTATCGGCCAATAAAATCCGCTTCTCAGGATTTTCTTGGCAAGGATACGCCCTCCAGAATGATTTCCACAACTTCCACTGTGGATATGTTCGAGCGTTTCTTTAGCTTGTGAAGGCCTTAAACACCTCATTAGTGGACCTTGGAAAGATTTTTTGAATAATCTCCCCTCGTGATCCACAGAGAAACGAGGGGCTTTGTTCCGAATCTTCTGTGCCTCCACCTTGTTAGCAGGACAAATGCCATCCTTGAGGAACCTAACGATGTCGTCGAGCCAGCAAGGCTCGCAGGGATTAATCATGCTTACCGCTCGTGGTGGTACTTTTTCTTGTATCAAAGGTCCTTCCGTTCTTAAAAAAGTGATGGAATGCTCACAGGAGGCCTCTAGAGTGGAAACAAATTTAGAAAGTGTGTCAGCGCGCTCATTCTCCGCTTGTGGTACTTGGATTAAGTAAAGTTCTTCGAACTTTCTGATGATCTCTTTAGCTTTCTCCAAGTACTGCATGCTAGTGGCCTCTCGAGTCTCATAAGTCCCCTCGATTTGGCTCGCAATCAGCTGAGAATCAACATAAGCGGTGATTCTGGAAGCACCATTCTGAAAGGCAATTTTCAACCCTTGTATGAGAGCCTCGTACTCTGCTTCATTGTTTGTGACTTGAAAATCCAATCTGATGGCGAAGTCTATCTCCACTCCGTTAGGATCCCTAAGGGTTACCCCTGCTTCTCCCCCCTGAGAGGTTGAGGAACCATCTGTGTGCAGGACCCATAGTCCCTGGTTTTCAGGAACCGTGGGCTCCAAACCGAATCGCTCAACCAATAAATCCGCAACCACCTGCGCTTTTATGGTTGCTCTGGGCTCGAAGCTCAAGTCAAACTGGCTTAATTCGATGGCCCATTTTATCAGTCTTCCCGAGACATCCGGCTTAGATAAGACTTGCTTCGATGGCTGATCCGTGAGGACAGTGATGGAGTGTGCTTGAAAGTACAGCCTCAGTCTTCGTGATGCATTGATGAGGGCAAACACGAACTTCTCGATCTCCATATACTTCCTCTCAGCGCCTTGTAGTGTTTTACTTAAGTAGTAAACAGGCAAATATTTACGCTCTCACACAGGTACCAGAATTGCGCTTATGGCTTCAGCGGACACGGAGAGGTACACAAACAATTTCTCACCTACCATTGGTTTTGTCAGGAGTGGGGCGCTTGAGAGGTAAGCTTTCATATCTTGTAGGGCTTTCTCACATTCCTCAGTTCATGAGAAATTTCGAGCATTGCGTAGAATTTTGAAGAACGGGAGGTTCCTGTTCGCCGAGCGTGAGATGAACCTGTTTAAAGAGATAATTTTCGCTACCAACACTTGTACCTCCCTTAGATTGCGAGGGGAAGGAATATCCAAGATGGCCTTGATTTTCTTTGGATTAGTCTCTATCCCTCGTTGGCTAACCATGTAACCCAAAAATTTTTCCCCTCGTACCCCAAAGGTACATTTGGAAGGATTCAACTTCATGCCATACTGGCGCAGGATGCCGAAAGTGTGCTTGAGGTCTTCCACGTGCGAGCTTTGTCGTTCACTCTTGATGATCATGTCGTCCACATACACCTCCATGGCCCCTCCAATCTCTTTCTCAATCATCCTGTTAACAAGACATTGGTAAGTGGCCCCGACGTTCTTGAGCCCAAAAGGCATGACAAAGAAGCAGTATACACCCATGTGGACAACAAATGAGGTTTTGGGACGGTCCTCAGGGGCCATGAAAATTTGATATTACCCTAAAGGCATCCATCATGTTCATGAGCTCGCAACTGGCGGTCGAATCCAGCAATTGATCAATTCGGGATAAGGGTTAGGGATCCTTGGGGCAGGCTCTATTGAGATCAGTGAAATCGTTGCACATGCGCCATTTGTTAGCACTCTTGAGTACCAGTACCACATTGCACAGCCATTCTGGATACAATATGGGCTCGATGTACTGGGCCTTGAGGAGCTTGTTAACTTTCTCCTCTGTAACCTTCTTTCAAAAACCATGCACATCTCGCTTCTTCTGCTTGATTGGTTTGAAGGTGGGGTCCACGTTGAGCCTGTGGACTATGACGCTCGGGTCAATTCCGGTCAAATCAGACGCTCTCCATGCAAAAACGTCAATGTTTTTTCTAAGGAAGACTATCATCATAATCTGCGACGGTCCTGAGAAATTGGACCCAATTTGAGTGGTCTTATCCTTGTTCCCCGGTTCCAATTCGATGGTGAGAAATTTTTCAGTGGGCTCGATCCGTACTTCAGGGCGGGAAAATTCGAGCGCCCTTTTCTTTTCGGTCAGACGGTCGTTGGGAGTTTCTTGGTCACCCCCGTCGGCCTCTTCCTCCGACGATGATTCTCCGACCGCTCTGAGTGGTGTGCTCTCGGGGTTGCTTCCAGCGCTGGAAATCATCTTTTTATTTTTCTTTTTGTTCATTCTGACCCTTTTGCACACGGGACCATACTCGTCCAAATTAGGGAAATCTACGGACTTCTTGGTGGATCCAATCCGAATTGCTTTCTCTACTTTGGGCTTCTTGAGGGACAACATATAACACTCCCACGCCTCTCGGACATTGCACAGAACCTCTCCTACCTTGTCGGGGGTGGGGAACTTGATCTTCTAATGGTAAGTGGAGATGAACGCTTTGAAGTCTACAAGGGCTGGACGCCCAATGATGATGTTGTATGGGATCTCAATTTCTGCGTAGGTGACCATGAGTATTTTTTGCTATGGGGCGCGACCAAATGAGGTGTCTAAGCGAATCTGTCCTTGAGGGACAACCTCAGAGCCTCCAAAGCCAACGACGGCTGTTTTGAGGGGCTCAAGCGGGATGTTGGTAATATTCATCTTTTGAAACGTGATATAAGGCAAAACGTTAACAGAGCTTCCACTATCAACCAAAACGCTATTTACAACGTGGTTATGGACATCTAGGCTAACCACAATGGGCCAGTCAGAGGTTTCACTAACCCCATGGGGTGTTACAATATACGCTAAGTCCCTATCGCTAAACCCAACAACTTCGTTCTCCCTAGAGCGGTGGTCGTTCGTTTCTTTAATAGCATAGACTTGCTTGGGAGCTGAGGGACGTTGGTCATAGCTCCTGATATATCGACGGCGGGAAGCATTGGAATCCCCTCCAGATGACCCTTCAGCAATCATGTTGATGACCGCGAAGGGGGGTTCTCCTGTTCCGTGGCCTTTTGCTTGTCGCGGTGGCTGCTCTCTAGGGGGCCTCGCCCTCGTGGGCTTCTTGAGCGCGATGGGCTCCTCTTCCTCTCCCTTGAACGCTCGGTACAGTGTTCATCGTAGCGCTCCAACATCTTCACAAATTCTTTCAAGTGCCCTCCCGCAATGAGTCTCTGAATTTCAGCTTCCAATTGGCGGCATTCGTCTGTGTCATGCCCCTTTTGTTTGTGGAAGACGCAATATTTGTTCGAGCGCCTTAATGTCTCCGTATCCTTCATCTTCGTGGGTCTCTTGAAGAGTTTTTTGTCTGACAGAGAATAGACCTCTGAATTGGGCCTATTGAGAGGGACGCGCTCGAGCCTTCGTGGGGGAAGCGGTGATTTACGGCGTACTCTGTGAGGCTCTTCTCGCCCCCGCTCGCTCTTAAGGGGCCCTCCTGGGAGCATTTGACCCATACATGTCTTCGAGCGCGAAGTGGTGTTCGGCAATCTCTCTCATGGCCATGAGGGACGAGGGGCGCTTCTTCACGATAGCATCCGCAAACTTCTTGCTCACATACTGTTTGTGATTGCAAGCCTTGAAAAGTACATGTATCAAAAATTCTATTGAGGGCCTCTCCACCAAGAGCACCTCCTTGTTGAAACGAGTGAAAAAGGACCAAAGAGATTCATACTCGCCTTGGATCAAGTTGTACAATGCAGTAGGTGCGGTGACAGACGCTTTCAATGAGTAGAAGTGATTGAGGAATGCATTGGTGAGTTCGCCATATGAATGGATCGAGCCGGGCGGTAACGCTTGTACTATTCCTGGGCCATTCCCACAAGGGATGTAACAAAAACGTTAGCCCAATAATGGTTGGAATGCTCGTACAAATGCTTTAGATGCAGGAAATGATCTAGATGCTTCGTCGGGTCTGTGGTTCCATCGTAAAGGTTGACGGAGGTGGGAACTTTGCCCATGCCGGCTTGGGCCATTAGAACTTCCTCCACGAGGGGAGAACCTCTTGCGAGTGGATGGTGGTCATAGTTCTCATAGTTTTCATCTTGCTCCTAGTAAGGAGGAACATGTTGTTGGCGGATAGGGCGACGAGCGTCTCTGGCATTGGCTCACTCGTCCCCAGCATGGGGCACTTGAGACCGCGCTCGAGAGAGCTATCCGACTATCTCCTGCAAGCAGCTGGTCTTGCACAACCACGAGGAGGTTAGGATCTTCCCTTCTTGCTTGGCTCCTTCGTTGGGAGGCTTGAGGCCCTCGTTTTGATACTTGGGAATGGGCTTCCTCATCAACATTGATTCTCTCCATGGGCTCTTTGCCCTTGTCCCCTTAGGGACGCTCTTCCCCTCTTGGTGCGGGGACTTCCTTCTCCTTCACTGGCGGAGGTGGTGGTTAGGCCCCTAGGACGGCTTGTGCCGCCAAGAGCGGATGCGCTTGCAATCCCCCCAAAGGAGGGGCAATCTGAGCAGCCTGCCCAGAGGGAAAATACATGGAAGTAAAATTTCTCCATGCGCCCTGGGCTGCCTGGACCTCACACTGGGTGTAGATGGCATGTAGCTGTTGGTGAGTCATGGGGGGTAACTCTACCCCATCGATCTCCTTAGGAACCACCACCGACAACTGGAGCTGTCGAGCGTGGTATGGCTGTATAGCAGGTATCATGGGGACGGGAGTTAGCACGTATCCAGGGGGCGGCATCATATAGGAGTGTCCTCCTGGGTTGGATTGGGTGTTAGTCCACTGATTTTGGGGAAGATTAGCGGGAGTAGGAAGCCCGGAAACTCCAACTGCGATGGTAGAGGGCTGTTCGGAGGTGAGTCCTGTTGAGGGTACCACTGGCTCAATGGGGGGCGATGCCCCTCCAACGGGCGGTGCTCCGCCGACGGAGGCAGAAGTGGGGATGCCGGTGTTTTCCTCATGATGGTGGTCATCACCTCCTCCTGCAAGTCCGGATCTGGTGGTAACCATGATTCGAGAGGCAACTGGTGTTTGTTTCTCAACTAGCAAAGAAAAAGAGGAAAGGGAAAGAGTGGTTTCCCACAGACGGCGCCAAAAATGATAGGTCTGAATATGGGATACAGAGTCCGATCATTTTAGAATTTGTTTGTACTGGGGAAACCAAGCACAGGATCGCCGGAAAGATGGGGGCTCAACCTACTAGGACAAACACCAAGAGCAAACGGAGGTCAGATGGCCAAGCTGGGGGAACTGGGGATGATTCCCAGTTTGGCTCTCCGACGCTCAAGTTAGATGGCGATCTGAAAGTAGGAATGAAATGGAGAAATCTGCGGAGCTTCAGTAATGGAGAATGCTTACAGTGGAGGAGATGAAGACTCCTATTTATAGTTGAGGGTCAAGGACCCTTTGGTAATTCGCCCTTGGTGGTCCTGCACAAATGTTGCCCTAACATGTGGCATAATGAGGAGAAACCTAGGAAGAATCTTCTGCAAAAGCTGGTGAAAGTTAGTGCAAGCAGTAGTGGCAGGTGCGCGGGTATGTACAAAGTGGCAGAGAGCCGTTTTGGGGGTTGGTAACTGTAACAGCCCGAAAACCCGCCTGTCGATATTGTCCGCTTTGGTGCCTAAAATCGGCACCCTCACGGTTTTGTTCCTCCCAATGGCTAAGATCACCATCCGGGAAAAGGCCTCAACAAGGGAAAGGTATCCACCCCCTTATAAAAGAGGCTTTGTTCCCCTCTTCAACTGATGTGGGACAAACACCTTAGGCTATTATAGTAACGAGGGCCAAAGGCACGCTCGTGTTAACCTAGAGCCTGATGGTCTTGAAGATCCGCTTGGGGATCAGTGCCAAGGCTTCCTGATGTGAGGGAGCTGGGTCCCTTAGTATATTTGCACATGGGAACCCACCCGAGGGTGGGGGCTCTCGAGGGCGTCTCCCGTGCCGAACCTGGGGCGGCTGGTTTGCCCAGTGAGCGCTCGTTGGCGAGCGGAGTTGATTGATATGTGTCTCGTATTGACGAGGACACGTGTCACCAGGGGAATCGGCAGTGGAGGGCACCTGACGCTCGTGGGGAGGTTGGCTTGTGGACCGTCGAACCCACTTGTCACGCGTTGGTTGCGCCACGTGTCAAAACGTGGGCCAACAGTATTTTAACCCCATCAAAATATATATATATATATATATATATATATATATATATATATATATTCAAGAATATCTATATAAATAATTTTATATTTAACTAAATTAAATAAAAATAAGCTACTGATCGAAACTTAAACTAAAAATAATTCATTTTAAACTGGAAAATCATAGTCGTTTACCTGGAAGTAAATTGGAAATAAAACATTTTTTTGTCTTAACTAAATTAAATATTTTAAAAGACGCGGTTTTATGATTTAAACTTAATAATATTTTTGCCTAAAAAACACTTAATAATATTTTAATAAATTAAAAATACAAATGAAAAATAATTAAATAAGTTATGTAATAGAAATCATAATAATTATATAATCATTCTTTTCTATAGTAAACATGGATAAGGCTATTGTATAGTAAATATGTAAATCATCCTCGGTTGCGAGGAAATGTCCTTTTCTCGTTAAGCTTGTGGGTTGTCTAGACCCGCGTTTACTCGACTCAACCTTCTTGATTATGGTGTTAGAATCTTGTTTTAATTATGTATTTTATCTCATATTTTATATATTCACACAATAAATGTATTTATGAATAATTGAGATTTAAAAAAAAAATTTACCTTTTTCTGTATCACAATTATTTATTACAAATTTCAAACACCAGTATTTTTGACTGATTCTCCTAGATCTTATGCATCCGGCTAAAATGTGATATTTCAAACAAAAATATAATCATCTAAAACTATTTTACGCATGGGGAGCGAACAACTCTTTACTTCCATGGTGTCATTCCATGACTTTGGAATTTCTGCATTATGTATAATTTATGATGTACGAATACGGATATTGCGACACGGATACAACATGATAAAGATACGGTGACACGAATTTTTTCTTGAATTTTTATTGTGAGGAGTGTCGAACACGACACGACACGGTAAAATGATAGTTTTAGAAGTGCCGGTACATCATAATGTATAATTATATAACATGTTATGTATGATATGAAGCAATCATTTATAATGATATATTTTTGGACCATTAGAATCCTAAATAACCATAATTGATCCCCCATTAATTTGATGATGTCTAACCATAGTTTCTGAGATATTTTTAATTATTAAATTATTAAAATGTTGATTTGACACTAAAGATTTGCACTCAGAAACTATTGAAGTCTAATTGTTACATATAAAGTAATTACCGTTTCAAATAATTCAATTTCAATAATTTAATAATTAAAAATATTTAAATAAACCATATTTAATGTGCAACAGAGTTCGATTTTACTAGTAAATAAAAATATCATGGTTAAAGAAGAAAAATGGAAATTGAATAGGAAATATAAAAGAAAAAAGTTAATTTCAGCGTGAAATCAATTCCCAAAATTTCTTACGAAATGTACGACATGGATAAGTAGTTAAACTTGTTTATAATTAAGCTTAATTTCAGATACTCTTCATTGTTTGACTGTTAGTATGTTTAATTGTCTCCCTAATTTTTAAAAAATATCACATTACTTAACCCTTTTATGTAAAGAAGATCTATATATAGCACATTTCATTATGCCGATATCATATGTCAAATTGAAGTTTTTGATGCAAGCAATACAACGATGGTCAAAATCAAAACCTGACAACCGATGTAGGAGAAATTACCAATTAAAAACGACGCACGTCAGATGAAGCTTTGTAGCGGCTATTCGCGGTCAATAAAGTCGATCGAGGAATGGTTTTGGTTCGCCTCGAAGAGACAAATACGATGGTTGTGGTCTTGAAGTTTGGGCCGCTACGACGACGAAGAAATCGACGGTCAAAATTTGTAAAAAGGAGTTAAATGTAACACTTTCCAAATGTTAGGACACAATCACATTAATTCAAATGTTAGGAACAAAGTGCACTAAAAATCAAGAAGTAAAAGAATATTTGAAATTAGTCCTTATAATTAACTGATACCAATTCTGATATTTCACTTAAAATATCTGTCTTGATCGAAATATAAACTTAATATAATTGAACTTATTTGCCTTAGGGCAAATGTAACAAAAATATTAGTTAAAAAGAAAAAGGTCATTCTAATAATACGATAAATTTTCAATCTTTTCTTGAAGCTCTGGAAGTTCACTTTCTGTAAGCATTCAAATCAAAATCGCACGTATAATATGACTAGTAAGCTGGCCACCGCGCGAGGCGCGGTGGTTGTGCCCGGGGTAAAGTGATTCTGGCTAAATTATTCGTCAAGTATTTGATCTAAAGACAATATTATCTTTGAAAAACAAGTCAATGTGAATCTATGAGGCAAACAAGACGAAACAATATTGTCGTCATATAAAGACTG
Organism: Lantana camara; assembly: GCA_037501455.1. Taxonomy (NCBI): domain Eukaryota; kingdom Viridiplantae; phylum Streptophyta; class Magnoliopsida; order Lamiales; family Verbenaceae; genus Lantana; species Lantana camara. Next base: position 21,540,606 of record CM074862.1, read on the forward strand.
CACACCTAATATGTATATTAGATAGTATAGAAAAATACATAGCGTGAAAATTAGCTGCCTAATCAAAATTTTCACATACCAAATAAATAAGAAAGTTCACGTAAATTTTAACGAACCTAACTTTTGGATAAAATGCTATTTTCTTTATCTGGCGCTTCCATTTCCCTTATATTGTAATGAAGCACCCCTTGTATCTTAATGCAGGTAGTATATCAAAATAGAATTATTCTATCATCCATATGATTGAAGAATATCTTTCGATGTTCTTGGCACATCCGGAGCTAAAAATACCATTTCTGGATGGACTGTAATATCTTCATACCACCAATGTTCATGCGGCATTAGCATATCACTGCCACATTTTATCGGAATTGCTTAGCTGTATGATATAAATTAAATATATTTCATAAATATTTCAATTAATTAAGCATAGATATTTGACGATTAGTGACGATTGATCACAAAATAAATTTACGTGAGTAGTATACATGACTGCAATAAGTATAATTTAATTAAATTTTGATAAAACATAAATAAACATGATGGAAGTTGACCGATCCATATTTATGAATGTAAAAATAGAAAGTGTATATATAGTGATAACAAACCTTTAATAGCGGTTCAACACGAACAAACCATCCTCATTAAAATCCAAAGTCTCGCACTCAACTGCAATCAATGTAAGCTAATTTTTAGTTTTTAGTTCGAAGAACAGAGATCAATGAATGTAAAAATAACCAAAAGTAAATACACATTTAGAAACCAAGCAAATACAAATCCCAATGTGTATGCACCCCTACACACATATATAAAAAGGTGTTGTAAAACTCCATCAACCATACTTAATGCAAGCAAATACAAATTTCAACACCTTGCATATTTTTATATTATTTATTTTATGCCATGGTGTAATAATTAGTGGGAGGTAAAACATTATCACCTAGTTTGGATTTTATTTCGTGCAGCCTAAAATTTTTGTGTTCATAAGATGTAAAGGGAGAGAGTTTTAAATTACATCTGGCGAAGTGTATTGACTCAAAGGGACTATTTTGCTGGAAAAGTGAGGTTCTAATGCAACGTTTAGGTGGCAATTGACAACAAATGGAAGTTTGGGTGGTTAAATATAAAATCTGTCATAGTTGGATGGCAATGTGTTTTTCATCTCTATAGATACCTGGTAACAGAATTATAAAGAACCAGATTCATAGTTATTATTTCGGAATTTTAGTTGAAACACATTTACTTCTAAAAACAGTTCAAGAATGTAAAGTCATCAAGAAATGTAGCATAGTTATTATGTCGGAATCTTTGTTGAAGCAACATTTACTACGTAAAACAGGTTCAAGAATGTAATATTATCAAGAAATGTATCCACTATCCACAACTTTTATCTCCATAATAGCACAAAGCAGGATAGATATTGCAATGATAATACAAAAGCTTACCAGAAGGCCTTGGTTGTTGTGATAAAAAACGGGGGACCATTAGAATTGAACCCTGAATTAACCATTGTCACAACGCCTGTAAGAATCACATCAAATAAGTTGTTATTCTTCACAATGCATTGTAGGTGTGTGCGCACATCACAGTGGGACTGGAGGGGCCACCTTACTCCCAATATTTATAAATCAATAAATATTTCTCCTCCACCCTCCTTAAAAAAAAAAATTTTTGGCCACATCCCAATTGGATTATTGGTTTCTTTCTGCCCTGTATGTGTGTATGTGATTGTGTGGGAGAGCAACTAATGCAAACCTGCATGCGAATACTTTAACTTGAAATTCTCATCACGAAATGTGCCACTGTATATAGATTGATTTCCTCTGCTCCAAGAGGCAACATCAGCTCCTTGTATCATGTATCCCAATATAATAGAGGAGGACTTTTCCATTCCAGCTTTCCCCAGCCCCCCTGATTCCAGGAAAAAAGAATGTTAATGAAACAAAATCAATTAAAGAAAAGGAGCTGATATACGCACACACACACACAAAGACCTAACATTCTTTGCAGATAAAATAGTATATAATAAGGGATAACATTGTCAAGGCAAATAAAATAAATAAATCTGCTGGAAATGAAGAGTTTCAAAGAAATACACAAAGAATAGAAACATTACCGACAGTCTTTGGCACACCATGGCCATATGATCTAATAGTGATTATTCCTGTAGATATCGAGACACGGGGGATGGATTAAAAGGATATAAAAATGATATTACAATGTCCTGTAGTAAAATTACATGCAACACGAAAATACTTTATTCATATATGATCTTATTGTTGCTGTACGGCTGTACCTATATGCTGTCTATCTATATCAACATCCACAAATACTTTATGAGTAATTTCATGGACCACTTTTGCCTTCTTCAATTCCTGGAGATAAAAAGAAGTAAAAGAAATAAACAATCAAACTACATCACAATAGAGTGAACAGGATGAAAAGATATTGACTGCAATAATAAGAGATTTAAACATAAGTTTAACTGATTGTAATCCAATACAGAAAACAGTTATTTCCATCATTGCAACATAAACATGCACATATAACTCAATCAAATATTGCATTGAAACTATTAATGATTTTTCTTCAGTTCAATAAAATAAGATTCTTAGTGTTTTAAGCTTTAAACAATATGCATATACCGCTATTATTTCGCTTCTAAGTCGTAGACAGCATGAACAGAAATCCACCCCTAATCACAACCATGAGTCAACAACCCACACTTCAGAACACGGATTTTCACTGTTTTTCACTTCTATGCAACTTAAATCAGTAGCTCGTTCTCTACTAATTCACAGTTCATATAATATTACAGATTAAGTAGCTCAGAAAGCAGGCAAACTTATCCTTTCATTGTACGACATATCAGACCGTTTATGTTCTCAAACACACATTTGCAAATTAAACCAACAATCTCAACCTCCCTTCACCTAAAATTGAAAAAGCAAATGAAATTAAGAAAATGAAGATCTAAAATCCGGGAGGAATAAAAACCCATCAGCAAAAAAAAAACAGTCCCAAGAGACCAACTCCAGAACAAAGCGTGCAACCTATGTCTCATGCACCAACTTAAGAATCCAGGTCTATGTGGCCTAAACAACTTGATCATAAACAGATACCATAGGCATTTACCCCAGGACCTTGCAGTTTTTGTCAATAAATAAACAAATCATAAAAACACTCATCTTGTAATCAAGAAGAAAATACGCAAATTCTAAATCTTGGAGGAAAACTCTTTTTGTAGTAGTGCAAATGCTCGATAGTCATGAGGAGATGGACCCACCTATTTTATATGATCAACTATTGCAACGTGGGTGGTCGCGGGATCAAGATATCCGTTCTTATCAATCACAGTAAATGATATAATCAGAACCTGAAATACGTAGAAAATAACTGAGATCAAATACACTAACACTTGATACCATTTGATGAAATGCACCAAGTCTAATAAGCTATGCAAATTCAATCTCAAGCATAAACACATATTATCCAACATAAAATACCACTAAAAGTCACATATCAATTTATAAGTTTAAATCAGGATAAAAGCTTGATAGTTTAATTGGAAACTAAAAGCATAATTTCAGACACACTCCATTCTACCCAACTACTCTCCACTTTACCCAACTACTCATGTATATAACATATCTTGTACCCAAAGAACAACTCCTGCTTGTTAGTAGGGCTGTCAATTATGGACCCGACCCGTGAACCCGACACGACCCACCCGCCTAATTATCAGGTTAGGGTTGGGGTTTTTTCGGGTCCGGGTCAAATCGGGTCGGACCCAAAATCAACCCGGGAAAGAGAGAGAAATTCGGGTGGGTTTCGGGTTGACCCGAATTCACCATATAAAATCAGAAACCCTACCCTAATTCATTCATTCTTTTCTTTTCCTCCCTCAAGCTGCGCAGCCATGTCTTCAATCAAGCAATCCCCAAAATTTCTTCACTCATTATCCATCTCGTCATCGCCGTCCTCCATCTCGCCGTCGCCCACCAGGTTTGTAGCCGTTCATCTCTTCTTCTTTCTGTTGTTTTGTTTTTGTTTTTTCTTTTTTTGAATTTCTCCAATATTCCTTCATTCACACCACTCAAAATCCGATTTCGATTTTCGACCTTCCTTGCGCAGATCTACACTCATCATCGTTGCTTGAAGCCTCCGCCGGCATCATCATCGACCCTTCTTGCGCAGATCTACAATCATCATCGTTGCTTGAAGCCTCCGCCGGCATCATCGTTCCTTCGTTGCGCAGATCTACAATCATCATCGTTGCTTGAGTTCATCATCGACCCTTCCTTGCACAGATCTACAATCTGTATTTTTACATAAGTTAATTAAACAAAGATTAATGTTTTTGTGTGTGTGACTGTGTTCCTGGAGGACTAGAAGTTAGAAAAAAGGAGATTTGGCCTTTGGTTAATGGTGCTTCATTTGGCATTCACTTTGCTTTCGGAAAAGCTTTCCCGCTGGTTTTGTTTGTCTGTCTTTGGCTTTGCACTTATGAACGAGGTAATCTTTTTATTTTATTTTATTTTTTTGGTCTTATGGTCACTTCAAAAAAATTTAAGAAAAATGCCTGGAAGCAACTCATAATTTGATTTACTAATTTTGCAGGTTATTTCGTTGAACTCCAGGTTGCATACTGGACTTGATTCAGGAGGATTCTTGCCCAGGTATGCATATATCTAAAACTATATGTTTGTTTTTGTGTGCGTGTGTAGGTATTGTTTGTATCTATAAATATGTATTTTATTTTACTTGTTTTCAATTCTATAGCTATCTTGAAATTGTGAAGTTAATTTGGATGTTGATGTAAGGCATGTTCTCATTTGTTATTATTTTAGGGATTTTGATGTTGGTTATTGTTTGGTGGATTCCCTTTATCATACATGAATAATATTTACATAAAAGTCCAGTTTCAAATGTTCCAGTTCAATTCCTAAATGCATTCTTGTGCAGGGTTTAATTAATGTTGCAAAATTACTGATGCTTTTGATGAAAACGGATGATGATGCTCTTCAATTCTATTTATAAGAAAACAGGTTATAATTTATAGTGTATTTGTATTGTTCAAATTTAGACTGACAAGCTTCCATTCATCATGTAATAATTGCTCAATTTCTCTAATATTGACTAACCATGTCATTCTACAGGCGTACAAAATCAATGGTGAAAAGGCATTGCATTTGAATCCTAGGCCTCAACTGAAAAATTCAAAATATTCAAAGGCAAAAGGTGGTGGAACTAGCTGTGAAGGTGAGATATATTCTTATTATTATGAATGTTAATAATGATATTAATTGTACGAATGCATCAGTTTTATTTTAAAACCTTCTTTATTGAGAATTGACAAGTTAAAACTAACAAGTTCTTGGAGCATATATATAACAAACCTTCTTTTGCTTTATTGAGAATTGACAACTGATGAATACTCTGTCTCCAAACTCAAATACAATGTAAATGGCCATTTAAATTTCAATTTATTAAATTTAAGTTTATGAATCTCATTAAATTTCAGACGGCTACTTATGTTGATGATTAATAGGTAAGTAATCTTTTTATATTTAATATATGAGTTCTTAATATTTATTATGAATCTAATTTTACTTGACTTGCTTATTAATTTTAGGTGGCATGGTGAAGAATTTTTTTGGGAAGATGATGGTGATGAAAAACTAGCCTATGAAGCTTATTTTAATTGAACTTAGTTTGGCAGTTCTTGGGATGCAAAACTTAGCCTATGAATTTTTTTTGTGATGTTTAGTTAATTGAACTTAGTTTATCAGTTTTTAATGTTATGCATTAAGTTAGTTTATCCGTGTTTATGTGTAAGTTAGTTTTTATGCATAAGTTAGATTTAGCTTGTGAAATTGTAATCTGATTGAATGTACTTCTGTAAAGGTTTTAGCATTACATGCACTTCTGTAAAGGTTTCCAATTCAGCAAAAAAAATTCCAAAAAAAGAGCAAAAAAGGTAAAAAAATAAATAAAAAGGATGCAAATCGGGTCGGGTCGATCAGGTGCGTCGGGTTAGTGGGTGACCTGAAAAAATCAGGTCAACCCGAACCCAACCCTAACCTGATAGGTTCAGGTTCGGGTTCAGCGTTTCGGGTTCATTTCGGGTTCGGGTTGGGTCCGGGTTAAGTCTTTTGTGTAGTACCCCCATCCCAACCCGACCCGACCCCACCCGACCCACCCGAATTGACAGCTTAGTCAACCGCCGAAACTAAGCATGCAAAATACTTATAGTGCTATGAAGATTGAGTAAAAATATAAGCTAAATTCACCAAAAATTTCAATAACTAAAACACCTATGTAGCAAACTACAGAGCCGGAGAAGAAAGGATAATTGTAATCGAAAAAAATGCCGAAACCTAACAGAGCTCTCAATTTGAAGAAACCCAGCAAGTCTCGCTTTTTTTGATGTTATTATTGCGGATGAAGAAGCACTGAAACAGACCCTATTGCAGCTCTTCAGATGATTGATTGGAAAAAAAAGCCCAGGTGACGGAGTTGCGAAGAAGGTGAATGTGATGACGAATTATCCAAATGTTTATTAAAAGGCTCGTTTCTGGTGTGGAGCCGCCGCGCAACGGGGGGTAATAAAAAACACCATATAAAGTAAAGGTAGTGTGTAGTGCATGTTTAAGGGGAAGATGAAAAGGATACCTTGCAAACCTTTTTCGCTGTCTTCATCCGAGATGGAACAACTTCTGAAATTCTAAGGTTGCCATTTTTTCCTTGATTTTCCTGAATTCTTACTTCAATTTGCTATGGAAACTCAAGCGAAATAGGGTCTGTTATGTTAAAGATCATGAACAAAGAGAGGAAAAGAGCCGGTTCAATCCGATTTGGAAGAAAAAGGGAGGAAGGAATTGTGTGCGCGGAGAGCCGGATCAGGTGTGGGAGGTAGAAATTTTGCAATTGTGGGCCTGGTCAACCGCGATTTTGACTCTACGGCTCTTATATATAAGTTAAATGAATTGGGTTTGTAGTAGAATTCGTCATGACGTAAAGTATGCCATCATTTGGAGCGACAACGTCCATTTTAACTCACCGCAACGTGACTGCAACCATAAAAGTGCTATTTCGATCTAGGTTAACATGGATTCTTTTTCATATTTATTATTGTGTTAATCATTATACTATGTTACATAAAATTTTATGTTTCATTTTTCGCATTTCACTCTGCTTAGCATTAGTTCACATCGTCAATATGGAAATATATTTGTATTTACCGGCACAATAACCATTATATTATATAGAATCCGATTTTATGTTTACTCTTTGTATTTAATTTTGTACTTTATTATTAATTCAACAGGAGATGAAACACGAATATGAAACAGGAGACCAAGCCGTTGGGACTTTACTTGCAACAAACATAACTATTTAATTAATTTAGAAAAACAATACATACAATTAATATACAAAACAGGAAGGAAGAAAAAAAAAAAGATTAAAAAAAAAAAAAGACATTGCTTGATCCGCAGGGCGATCAAACCTTAATGCATGATCGAGATCCGCAGAACCAAGCATAATCATAACATGCTCTTTCCATTGCATGAAATTGGAACCATTAAACTCAGGGATGTTGTTCAAGTTGGCAGATATAAAAGACACTATAAAAGAAAATAATATGCTCATAATTAATTAAACACCGAAACATGCATATACAAAGATAAAACCAAATATCAAAATATATATGCACTGGCGGGCCCATCTCAATATACCTAGCACAACTTTATTATTTAGTCTTTGGACAGATATAATAACTTGTAAGTGGTACTCTTACACATAGTCAAAATATTGATAACTAAAAATGGCCTCACAATTAGCGGTGTTCATTCGGTAAATAACCAAAAATTTCGTTATTCAGTTCGGTTAACTGAATTTTCGGTTATTGAATTTGGCTAACCATTTACTGAACCAAATAGGATCGGTTTTGGTTCGGTAAAAACCGAAAATTTTCGATTTCGTTTCGGTAAATAACCAAAAACCCGAATTTGATTTAGAAAAAGGACAAAAAAAAAGGTCTGAATTTAAATGTATAGCTGCAAATCAAAAGCTTCAATTTCAAGTTTCAACCATAGAGTCAGAAACCAAATTCTTATTCCTCAATTCATATTCAACAATAGAGGCAATGAGCTGCCGGAAAAGTATCAATCTTTCCCTTAATGGAGGTGGCGGCGTCGAGCGATTGGAGGCGGCAGGGATCTTTGTAGGTGTGGCGGGGCCGGCGATGAGGCGACGCCCTCTTGGTGGCTGGGTTAGGGTGTCGAGTGATTGGAGGCGGCATCGATCGATTGGAGGCGGAGGCGGTGGCAGGGATCTTGCTAGGTGATGGTGGGGTTGACGGTGAGGTGACATCCTCTTGGTGGCTGGGTTAGGGTGTGGTCCGTGTGGAAGCGCTACCTCGTGAGGCATGAGTGAAAGTCCCAAAGAAATGAAAATCTAGAGCTAAATTCTGAAAGTTAAGTGTGAACAAGAAAATGAAAAAGCGTGGGAGGGTGAAAAACAAAAAACCCTATAAGTAAAAGGGCATTGGTTCGGTTTTCGATAAAAACCGAAAACCGTTCGATTTTTATTGAAATCGAAAGCTTAAAAAATAAATAAGGTTTTTCACCCTATAAGTAAACGGGCATTGGTTCGGTTTTCGATAAAAACCGAAAACCGTTTGATTTTTATTAAAACCGAACCGAAATCGAAAGCTCAAAAAATAAATAACCAAAACCGAAACCGAACCTCTTCGGTTCCGTTCCGTTTCGGGTTTTTTGTTCACCCCTACTCACAATATGTCTTTCTTTGAACCGACACATTGTAAGCATGTTAATACCTAATATATTACATATTTATGACTATCATTATCTGACCAAAACAATCTTCCTTTGGGCAGATTATTTCGCATACATAACAAAAACTTAATTAATAAAAATTAATTAAATCTTACCTAATAGAGATTACTTTGATAACATATTAGTTCAATCTAATCAATTTTCATAATCAATAAAACATAAAAACCAGAACTAATCACACAAGTTCATGAAATAAATCCGAATCCACAATAATGCAAATCAATTGCAACATAAACTGCCACATACGGTAACACTTTATTCAAATACCAAAAAAACCAATTCCACTTTAGTTACATATTGCACGCATATCGATGTGATTTATAGTCCCATAACCACGTAAATCAATGTATACACAATTCTGTAGCCTTTATGAATTTCAAAGTGGTATATCTCCAGAGCATACACGTACACATCTATATTGAGGGCAGGGCCATTTAGTTATTGCATGATTATACATTACATATTTCATCCAAAAGATTTCAGCCATAAATTACAAAAAACTACTATGCAATTCTCATGAATATAATACCCAAAAAACATACACATATTACAAGTGTACGTATACAGAGCGTCAACAACTGCACAACCTTCATTTAACTTATATATAAGAGCCGTAAGTCCAAATTGAGGACAAGACCAAGCTCACAATTTCTGAATTCATCACGGCTGCATGTGAATCCGGACTATTAATTAATTAATTTCTTCCTTCTCTTTTTGTTTTATGCTCAGACATTTCTTTTTCTTTTTTTGCCTTCAATTCTTCATCGAATAAACTTTTTCTCGCTTCCGTCTCCTTGGCCATTCACCGTCACCAGTGTCGCCTACGTTAATTGAACGACGGATCTCCACGCTTGTGTGTGGATGACATCAGATTTTGGCCAAAGTTCGTCATCTTCGGGTAAGTTCTTCAGACGTGCTCTTCACTCAGGCCGCCATTCATGGAATATTTCTTAGCGGTAAATCCACATGAGTTTACAGAAATTTTCAATTCTCGCTATAAAAAGAACAGTACCTCTCTTCTCTACAAGTTTGCCAAGCATCGGATCTGGGTTTTAGTTGGGAATTTTTAATAGGGTTTATCAAGATGCTAGGTTTCAATTTCAATTACTTTTTCCCTTTTGTTCTGTAGTCTTGTGAATTGGGCGTTTATGATTGGGATTTTTGGTTAGGCTTACATTCTAACTAATTATTCGTTGGTAAAGACCCAATTGTTTTTAATTTTTTAGTGGAAGCTTCAAATTTCTATTCACGATTTGGAACTCTTGAGCCACCACCCGTTGTGACTAATGATTTGTTGCCCAAAGAGCTTGGAGCACCACAATTCACTAAGTTTTCTGAGATTCCGGTATGCTTTTATAATCATTTCTTATAAATACCATATTTTCATCATTTTATATGCTAGATTGATATATTATTGTATCACAGATATTCTGGCTATTGTCCCAAAATACAGTACAGACAAACTTCGGAAATTCGATCTGTTCAAGAGCTTATTATTGTTAATGATGAGTAAGATTTCTTCATTTTATACTATATTTCAAACTAAATCAGATCATTAGTGGTTAATTTTTTCAGAATATATTATTATATACAGGAAAATGCCAATGCTATTGAGTTTATGGAATGAGGTGATTTTCACTGACAGAGTAGATATCCTTAATAAAACAAAAAAAAAAAAATGCCTATAATTGCAGCAAGTAAACTATGACTTACTGATTTCAAAGGTATGTTCCTAAACTAATATACATAAAATCTTGTCCCTTATCAAGTGTGATATGCTTTTCGCTTCATATATAAATATTTTATAATGCTTGGTATTAACATAGTTGTAAGCTTATGCCTTTAATATTAGGGGAGTGTACCTAGCTTTCTACTAAAAATAATTTATTGACTTTTCCCCAGTTCCATGATCCATTGCTTAAGGAAACTTTTTAATTATATGGACAAAAAGATACAGGCAAAGGCCAAATTATGGCAGAATACAATGTTGTACAATGTGAATACATATATTTGAACTTAGGATACTTCTATTGAATACATTATTACGTGTATTCAGGAACTTCTCTCGCAGCAAAAAGCTTTGCAAATATTATTGTCAATTCCTCATATCCCGAATCTCAGCATCTAAGAACTTGGTATCTTTTTTTTTTTTCCTTTTTTATATTAGATTTTTCGGTTTATTCATATCCATTTGTTAACATTTAGATATCATTTTTTAAATACCATAAATAGGCGAGTATTAGATTTTTCGGTTTATTTCATATCCATTAGTTGACATTTAGATATTATATTTTTAAAACCACAATTAGGCAAGCAAAAAATCATCAATTTCTGTCTGAATTGTTCGAGAGAAGAGATATCTACAGCGGTCCACTGCACAATTAACAATTCCACACGACAATTTCTCATCTGTTGCGAATGTCATGTCTAACAACACAGTAAGTTGTTTCATCTGCTATACTAGCACATATAGTTGTAATGTCACCATTTTCTTGTTATTGTATAATCTAAATGCCACAATATTGTTTTTTAGTATTTTTTGTTCAATAATATATAATATATTTGTTTTTCTGTGGCATTCTCAGCCTATAGATTCAAAGATGCATGGGTCTCTTGTCCCTGTTGCTCAAATTACACCCGAAGTTAGGAGTTGGACAACAGAAGTCCTCGTAATGCGAAAGCTCAACCCCCAACAGTCTCAAGTAAATTCAAGAAAATTTCAGAAGTTTGTATTTATCGACAAAGATGTATGTATGTTTGATCTGAAAATAACATTCTCTATTTTTTTTTTTTTTGGATAAGCTTTTGTTGCTCTTGCACTTGAAAAAATTTATATTATTATTTTTCACCAGTTTATTTTAAAATGTTATTTAGGAAACCCAAGTGCAAGTTGTAATATATAGTTCAGATGTGGGTTTGGTGGAGCATGTTCTTCAACTCCAAGAACCGTACTACTCTCTTTTATAATCTACCGTATTTCCATTTTGTACTAAATTAATTGATTGTTGTATCACAGATATTTTGGCTATTGTCATTGACAAAATTGAGCAAAAAGTTGTGAACTCGAAGTTGGGACGAAGTTCAACTGTTCAAGAGTTTATTGTTGTTATGACAAGTAAGATTTCGCAGCTTTATTTCATAGTTCCGACTGAACTAAATTATTATTAAACTTTTTATTCCAAAAAATGTTATCATATATAAAGAAAACACGAGCACCGCTCAGATTATGGAATGAAGTGATTTTCAGTGAGGGGATAGTCATTCTTAATACAGCACAAAGAATGGCAATCATCGCTGCAACTGCATTAAATGTCTCCGATTACAAAGGTATGTTCCCGAGGTAGTAAATAAAATGTGATATGCTTTTGTTTCCGTACATAAGTTTGTTATGTATGAAGTTAAAATATACAAATTAAAATTATGCATATTTCAGGAACATCACTCGCAGCTAGAGGATTCACAAGTATTATCGTCAATCTCCCCCATATCGTGGATCACAATATTTAAGAACTTGGTAGTTGGTATCCTTGTTTTCTTTTGAACATTAGATTTTTAAATTTTTTATCATATGCATTTATTAATCTTCAGCTATTTATTTTCTTCAAACTACAAATAGGCGAGCAAAAAGCCATCCATTTCTGTGCAACTTGTTTGACAGAGGAAATATCTTCAGCACTCCAGTCCACGAACTATAATTCACGCCATCTTTTCATCTGTTGCAAATGTTATAACGAATGATATAGTAAGTTCTTTCATTCTACTTTTTTTATAAGTTATATTATCGCAACATTTTTAATAGATCATAATTTCACGGTATTCGTTATCTAATTTGGAATATTTAAAAATTAGTTTTTGCCGGGGTGAAACAATTGCGAGGCCTAGGTATTATTCTATATGTTTCTTTTTCATTTTATTTAATAATATCTGATATTGGATTACATTTTAAAACCTTTCTTAATAAAAATCTTATCTTGAACTTTGTAGGACTAGATTGTTGTCACACTTTCGGACAAGTTAACTCAATTGGATGTTGTCGCCTTTGGAGAGCTTGCAGAAAAGGTTGTTGGTGTAACTACGGTTGAACTCATGAAATGTGATGAAGAGGTAATCATGGTATTAGAATAGTTTATAATACTATTTGTCCTTGCAGCAGTTTTATGATAATGTACGCATATAATTTTTGTGATACAGCATGTAAGGATTGATTTTGCTGACATCACCGAACATCTAAAATATAAATAATATATTGTTCAAATAAAAAAAAATGATGGAATCTTCCTACAGCGCAAAAATATCGATATACTGTCTCTTCGCTTGTTGAGGCTGACAGAACAATCTGTGCAGGCTGAGGTTCAAGGATGAATGTATAAAAACAAGGAATGTATAAAGGTCACCGATATTTATATTTAGCTTCCGCTTTGTAAATATTTTCAAACCTGCATGATGTTTGAGTTTTTTTTTTTTTTTTTTTTTTTTTTTCATTCTTATTTGTTCAATTCGGTTTTTTTATTAGTGGTATGTTATTGCAGCTAAATGTATTATGCTTGGTCGTTTTATAAAGATGAGGTACTGTTAATCTTATTGTTCAACTTTTAAGATTATCAAAATTAGAAATATTAATGTGGTGCAATGATGTTGGCATTCCCTTTCTTGGTTTGTATGAAATTGTTAGAAGCATTGCAGTGTGATAAATTTGATCCAATTTGATATTCTAATAGTGAGCACCTGGGGGAAAGTATACAAGAGCCTATTTATAATCGATACCTATTTATAATGGATAAAGCAATTAGGGTAATGGTCCATGGGAATCCCAAACGTTTTGTGCTATAAACAAATAACCAAAAACTATAAAATATATATTTTTAATAATTTAGACTGATATTTTTACCGGGCACAATCACCGAGCATCGCGCGGTGCCCAACCTCCTAGTAAATTGATAAAGGTGTATATCATATAAGACGAAATCCATTTTCTTTATATGAATTTGTATTCTCGGCCAAAACCACAATCTCACAATTAACAGATAATTACCAACGCCCCCCCTGAGGTTTGACCGTAATACAAAATACCCCCTGAAATTTCGGAAATTACGAACTTCTCCCTGAGAGAAAAATCCATCCATTGATATCATCAATTTTAGATGGTGTGATTAACGGCCGGTGCTATTCGATGCTATTTGTAAGCAAGGGTGTACAAAATTCGTCCATTAACGTCGTCAAATTTAGATGGTTTGATTAACGGCCGGTGTTATTTGTAAGCAAAGGTGTACTATTTAGGGGGGAGTTCGTAATTTCCGAAACCTCAGGGGGGTATTCTGTAATAACGTCAAACTTGAGAGGGGCGTTTGTAACTATCCCCACAATTAATTAAGAGCAAATTACATTTTTGGTCCCATAAGATTGGGCGATTTGCAATTTTGATCCCATTCTTTTAGAATTTGACAATTTTGGTCCCGTAGGTTTCAATTTGTGACAATTTTAGTCCCAACCGTCAATTTTTGGATGGAAACCGTTAAATGCATTTGTGGGGCGAAAGTCAAATAAAATCTTTGACAAAAAAAAAAACAAGGGTGGCCCAGCCCAGCTGGTCGTGAGGCTGCTTCTCCCTACATGAGGTCTTAGGTTCGAAACGCAGGCAATACAACTTCTTTTCTGTTCAAATAATTATTATATTAAAATATAAATAAATTTTAATAATAATTACAAGTATATAATATATAAATATTTAATATTTAATATATATAGGGTATAAATATTTTTTTTATAAATATATACTATACATTTTATACATATATATATATATATATATATATATATTAATGTATATAATATATACTAAATATAATATACAAATATATATTATAGCTTAAAAAATATTTGAACATAATAATATATTTATATTAAATTAGTATTGAAATTTATTTATATTTTAACATAATAATCATTTTAACAAAAAAAATTATTATTATATACGTAATAATTATTATATACTAGTAGTTATTATGTTAAAATATAAATAAATTCTAATAATAATATAATATAAATATATTATTATGTATTTTTTAAGCTATAATATATATTTGTATATTATATTTAGTATATATTATATACATTAATATATATATATATATATATATAAAATACAACTTCTTTTTTGTTCAAATAATTATTATATTAAAATATAAATTAATAATATTTAATAAATATATTATATAATAAATATTAAATAAATTTATTAAATAATATTATAGCTTAAAAATATTTTAACATAATAATATATTTATATTATATTATTATTAAAATTTATTTTTATTATAATATAATAATTACAAGTATATAATATATAAATATTTAATATTTAATATATATAGTGTATAAATATTTTTTTTTTTATGAATATGTACTATACATTATATATAATATATTTATTAAATCTTATTATTAAAATTTATTTATATTTTAATATAATAATTATTTGAACAAAAGAGAAGTTGTATTGCCTGGGTTTCAAACCCAAGACCTCATGTACGGAGAAGGAACCTCACGACCAACTAAGCTAGGGCACCCTTTTGTTTTTTTTTGTCAAAGATTTTATTTGGCTTTCGTCCCACAAATGCATTTAACGGTTTCCGTCCAAAAATTGACGGTTGGGACTAAAATTGTCACAAATTGAAACCTACGGGACCAAAATTGTCAAATTCTAAAAGAATGGGACCAAAATTGCAAATCGCCCAATCCTATGGGACCAAAAATGTAATTTGCTCATTAATTAATATCCAACAGATTCAATATGAGATATTCCGAGAAATAGACATGAATCATAAACAGCCGAAATACTGTATCAAGAACTAAATCTCTATTAACTGAATAACCACATAAAATTTTCGATCTATTTGTTATTAATCGAAAATAAATCTCAATCTTTCGACATTAGAATGACTCTGATACTATTTGTAAGGAAAATCCCTATTCCGTAGCAAACATATCGAAATCATCGAGAACACACAAACGGAAGCATATCTTGGTTTATAGTTATCTGTAGTTGACTAAGCAATCCAAGGTTGAGATCTTCCAAGCCTCGATAGCTGTCAATTCAATTCTTTCTAGGATGGGATAGAAAAGAAGACAAAACATGTATCTGACTTAGGGACCACAACCCTAATTTATAATCAAAAGTAGGACACCTTAATTATGGGTCCATCAATTATAATTAAGTGTACACGAGTTTCTACATATAAAAGAACCATACTCAAAATAAAGATTTCTACAAGCCCATGTAATTAAATAAATTTCAAGTAGATCACTCAATCGGACTCATATTATGAGATATCTCATGTACAATTTATTAAATATGTGAAACCACTAAAAAGGAAATCCAACACTTTCTCCTTAGAAGTAAGTGAAAGGTTCTGAGTTAATCGCGAAAGCTCCTGATCTGTGGTATCCCCTTCCCCGGGTGGGAATTCTTCTGAAGTGGCCATGAACAGAGATGATAGAGGGAACTTGCTCGACGTCATTTTAATAATATGATAAATTTTTAATCTTTCCTTGAAGCTCTGGAGGTTCACTTTCTGTAAGCATTCAAATCAAAATCGCACATATAATATAATGAATTAGGTTTGTATTAGAATGCGTCATGATGTAAAGTATGCCGTGATTCGGAGCGACAACGTCCATTTTAACTCCCCGCAACATGACTGCAACCATAAAGGTGCTATTTTTTAGGTTAAATATGAATTCTTTTTCATATTTATTATTGTGTTAATCATTATATTATGTTACATAAAATTTTATGTTTCATTTTTTGCATTTCACTCTGTTTTTTAAGGAAAATCTTTAATAAATCATATGAATTTAGTAGTGGAATATAGGATCGAAATACCTCCCGCCATTGCTCTTAGTTTTTTTGACTGAGAAACTAATTTAATCGAGAGAATCTGATTAATCGATGACCACGAACTTCAAGTCGTCTTTTTCCAAGAATTCTCCTAGCCCTTTTCTCCTTAAGATTCTTCTAAGCACCGACCCTCACAACCTGATAGATTGATTTCTGCATGTGTATTTTTCGTGTGTAGGGACCTTAGGGATTCTCTATTCTTTATATATACCTAACTTCATCAGTATGTATTTTTGTAAGTTTTCTTTAGCGGTTTTAAACTCACCGATAAGTTTTAGGGTTGTGGGGCTTATTGGGGTTGTGGGATTCGTTATTTACATCATAAATAGTGATGAGAAATATAATATTGATAAGATAAAAATTCTTATCCTTATGTAGTTTAGAAATCCTAAAGGACCACAAACTGCTAATATTCTCCCACTTGGTCCGTAAACCCACATCTACCCAAACTTTAGAAAATATAATACACGAATCATGGCGATAGTTCCTCGTGTTACTATGCATTATGGTTTCAACTTAACCGCATAATCTTTATGAATAAATTCTATGTTTATTCGAGGTCCAAACTTGATTGATATTTCTGAAATAACATAAATGTGTACACAAGATCATAAACTACGAGAAATATCTTGAAATTCAGAGTTTCACAACGCTCATCCAATAACGGAACTTTACATATGAGAAACAAGTCTCATATCAGCTACATGATCCTTAAAATTTATATGGTGGCATGCTTTTAGTCATAGGATCAGCTAACATCAATTCAGTGCTAATGTGTTCAATGACCACTTCCTTATTCTTAACACGTTCCCTTATGGCTAGATATTTGGCGTCGATATGTTTACTTCCACTACCACTTTTGTTATTCTTAGCCATAAAAACAGTAGTTGAATTGTCACAATGAATATTTATTGGCCTAGAAATTAAATCCACAACTCCCAGCTCAAAAATGAAACTCTTTAACCATAATCCATGTGAGGTAGCCTCAAAACATGAAACGAGCTCAACCTCCATAGTGGAAGTAGCAATTAGGGTCTGTTTTGCACTCTTCCATGATACAACTCCATCGGCAAGCATAAAAGTGTATCTTGATGTTGACTTGTGACGCCCCAAACGGGAGGCACCACATCCCCCACACTCAAACCCGACCTGCATATGTGTTGGAAAACACGAATCAGAAAATAGCGGAAATTTAAAATTTTTCCAACAAAAGGATCTTGGACTCGTAATCGTGTATCCAAATTTGAAGGAATTAGAAACTTACTTTCTTAATTGTCTTTCTTGAAGCGTTTCAAGCCGCCCAAGAACGCTCTTCTCGCGGCTTGATCCCCTCTCCTTGGTAAAGCTCGAATCTTCAAACTTCTAACTTGAAGCTCTCTAGAGATAGTCCACCAAGTTGACTACAATCTAACTAGTAAGGATGCTAGTTCTCTAGTTAGTGTTTAGGCTTAACCTAGGGTTTTGTTTATCTTGGAGAAAGGATGGTGTTCAACACATGAATCAAAAGAATTCTCGATTAGCTCTAAGGGGAGCTCGAGCTCCCCTATATATAGGAAGGGGAGGACCAAAAATCCTAGTCCTTATGGGCTAAGGATTTTGGTCCCTCTCTCCTATTACTTGATCATCAAGTAATTTTGACTTTGACTTTGAATTCAAATTCAAATCAACTTTCAAGAGAGCTAAAATATCCAAACTATTTTTGGATAATTTTATACTTTATTTATTTAAAATAAATAACTTATTTTATCTAATTAATTAATTCACAATTAATTAACTAGATTATTTTTCTCCAAAATTAGACTTTCTTTTTAATTCAAAATTAAACCAAAGTCTATTAAATAATTAACAAATTAATTATTTAATATATATACAAAAAAACAGCCGATTTCTGGCGAAAATTTCAGACGAAAATTTGGTCTTGTTCGTCTGAAATCCTGTTCCGACGACCAATTTCAGACGAATCACCGACGAACTCAAGTTGGATGGAGAAACCCTCGTCGGAGTTAAATTCAGATGAAATTTTCGGCGAAAACTCTGACGAACTATTTTTCCGATGAAATTCCGACGAATTTCGGACGAAAAATAATCTCGCCCGAAATCGACAATTTTCCGACGAACTCATTTTCCGTTGAAATTGCGACGAAAGTACCGACGAGTAAATATAGACCAAATTTTCATGGTTTAATTTTCAGACGAAATTCCGGCGAAATTTCCGACGAAATTATATTGGCCAATTTTTCCTCTTATCTTTTTCCGACGAATTTGCGACCCCAGGTTATCGTCTGAATATCTTTTCCGATGAAATTTCCGACCAAATTTCAGACGAAAAAAATTATATTTTATACGAATTTGCGACCCCAGGTTATCGTCTGAATATCTTTTCCGATGAAATTTCCGACCAAATTTCAGACGAAAAAAATTATATTTTATTAATTTTATGTTATTTTTCAGACGAAATTTCAGACGAACTTCAGACCATTTTCAGACGGAAATCTGACAATTATTCAAAATTTTAGAAAATTTTCAGACGAATTTTCGTCGCAATTTTCGTATTATAATTAATTTTTGAATTTTTTTTTAAAATTTTGAACCTGTTTTTCTGAAATTATATACTCCAAAATAAAATAATAAAAAACATGAAATTCAACAATAATGTGTAATAGACCAACAATAATTTAGAAATTCAACTATGTCCATAAATCCAATAATAATGTAATAACATATCCAACTACACAAAATTCGATAAAATCTACCGAATTACAAAATTTTCATGTATTATTACATAAATCCATATTTTGCAAACACTACGTAAAATACGCAACACTAGATATGAAGCGAAAACTTCTCTCCACCATTTGAAAATTTACCAAGTGTTTTTACATTGTCACTTAAGCCATTTGAAGTGCCTGATCTGTCAACAAAAACATTAAACATCCAAAGGTTATCTGCTGACTAAGGATTTAATCTTTAAACACACGTAAATGCATGGATATATAAGATAATGCATAAAAATGATAATAAGTTAGCATATTTTAAGTATGAATATACAAATAGAGAAATTAATATTCATTAATACTGAAAGTGAAGTATTTTTGTAATAAACTTGGAAAAAAAGGATCCAAATAGATGTATTATATCATGGCAGACTAGTATACAAAGAGATATACCTTGTGCTTGTAACAAGAGTTATGCTGCTTTGTGACCAAAGGCTGGAAAAAATAAAGAAGATATCAGATAAAAATTTGTTTCGTAGTACAGTTATTGCAAAATGAAGGACGGGCGAAAAGGAATACGATACTATTAACTAATAAGAGGGTGAACAGATAGAAGAGCAAAGAGCAATATCCCGCAGGAGTAATTTTGTTTATACAAGCCAACAATTTGTACAATCAGTTAAATAAGACTTTACCCGTCAAATCATCCTCAAGGTATCTCAGACAAGTAATATTTACCTTAACCAAGAATTAGAAGAAAATACTAACAAGCTTGCATACCATTTGAATAGGGGCTCAAAAAAATGATATAGTCTGGTATAAAATTTAGGACTAAAATGAGTCCTAATCTAAATTCAACTAACAAGATAAATACAATGTGATGGCAGCTTGGATTATGAGAGGCCTCGTACACCTTCGGGTGGCACAACCGAGTTTATGCTAACCTGAGATCTACTAGCTATTATGTGGATGAAAGCAGGTTTACAGGCTTGTTACAGAAACCTCCCTTACATATTGTTTATTACACTTACACCCCCTGGAGCAGGTTTCTGATCATTGGATGAAAGAGTTTTATTTGCTTATAGCTTTAATGTCAGTTTTCTAGATTTGGTAGGTTTATATGCATGTCCATTCTCCACCGTAATTTCCTCAATTTTAGAAATTAATGAGATGTTAATCAAGGATTATAAGTCCCAAGTTGCTATGATATATATGAATATTCGTGCAGATTATAATGTTATGTCAAGATGAATTGCAAGCTCAAAACTTAACTAGTTCATCTTTTGCTTAAAACCTTCATTGAAAAGAAGATTATAGAGCCAATTACCTTATCTCTTCTCTTCCTTTTACAATAGAAAGTAAAAACCTTCTGTTTTAAACCGGGACAAGTGATCTCTTGCTCGTACCTGCACAACCAGAAGTTGAACACTTAGAAATTATAAGTTAGCAATTGATGAATATACAAATCTGACAGTTTTATACAAACAAAAACAACAAAGAGGCTCGAAGGGCAACATGCTTAAAAACATAAACCAAAAAATCTCAAACTAATAAAGCATCCTCAAACTGATCACAACCACATTCACTCATAGTAACCATCAACATAGCATTCCCAATCAACAACTTCAGCTCAAATTTTATCAAACCGACAAGAAAAATTAATGATGAAAGCCCCTAGCATAAGAATGTTCATGAGATTGTACCTAATAGAAGAACAATGTTTTTCAGCCCAATGGAATCCAAGTGCCATGCAACTAAAGAACTTAATAGTGCTCTATTGAAGGCAGATTGCCAAAACTTGGAGAACATCTTTCAGGAGACCTATTTCCTATATGAAATAAAACTAACAGATTCATTAGAATATAGCAATGGTCTAGTCTATTTTATCTAATGCACGATATTTTTGAATAAGAGTTCCATGAAATCATAATTGATCAAAGATGTAACTAATAATTTCACATATACATCAAAACACAATTTTACAATGATAAATTTTTCTTTAACAATACCGTATTATAAAAATGAAGATTCAAGGATGAAAATCAAGTTTGGACTATTTTAGTCCAAAGAAAAATGAGGAAGACCTTTTAACTCAATCTCTTTTAAGGAAGAACATGAAGGTGAGAAAAATTCTTGTGAATTGTGGTTTAAATTTTGAGAGCAGCATTCTCTCTGTCGGCTAATCAAACTGCGCAGAATCAAAGTTGTCTCATTTTGCAAGGAAAAGAGGTGCCAAAGGAGTTAAAAGGTATGACCAAAATTGATCAATGTGTTTTCACAAATTTCAGATTTAGGACAAAACTGGCTTAGGTGGTGTTATGAATTTAGTGATGTGTTATATACTGTACTTCTCCTCTGGTGGTTGTTACTTTCTCAATTGGTGGCATGATAAAGCTTATGCCAGACAAATATGAGAACTGTTATTTGATTTATGCACCACTTCATATATTTTTTCCACAATAAGCAACAACATCATGATACAAACATGATTAATTAACATAAAAAAAAAAGAGATACAAACACAAATTTTAAAAATTCCATAGATAAAAACATGCCTTCATTACATATGCCACCTTTTTGAGCATTCAAATTCCACCCCCAACTTAAAAACATAAAATTCTACAGAATTCGAGAATATGCGATAGTTTCTGATTTTCAAGGGAGAATTAAAATTCAGAGCTAATATTATAGAACACAACCCAAGAACACAAGCCAAGAAAAAGGAAACTTATAATTTTGTTTAAGTAGAAGTTACCTATACAAAGATGTGGAAGTATAGATCCAGAATCCAAAGAATCAGCAACTTTCTAAAATTTTTTTGATATAATTGAGCAATCCTCTATGTCCAGACTATAGAGATCTGCAAAACAGAAAAGTTCTCTATGAAAAAACAGGTGTCTATGAAGTATTTATGAGTCCTTAGTTCAGTGCAAGTTCAATTGACACATAACTGAAGACATTCAGACTTCATACGATTAACATATAGAAAGAAAACTGGCACTCAGTGACAATGTGATTCAATATGTTTAAAGAATTGTGAATTAAGCAACAAGTTAAGAGGCCACACCATTACAGGTCCGAAGCACGGTAGAAAGGTAAGATGTGGAAACATCAGTCAAACAATTTCCTGAGATGTTGAGAACTTCCAATGTAGCATATAGAGATGGGCACTCACAAATCTGTCAAAAAGGAGCTTACTATTAGGAAAATAGGGAAAAAATGGTGCCATTTTGTGACTTGTAGAAAATCTATGGCTTGGAAAAACCATGAAAAGAATAGTCCAGAATTAATCAAATACATTTTCCATAAAGTTTTTCATATTATTCTTCTTAAAGAGACAATTTCAGTTCATTGAAAACCAATACAATTATAACTATTTACCTCAACAGAAGAATCAAATGCATACTTACCTTATTTCAAGAACGACTCATTTCCTTAACGTTCCAGTCAATAGATTGTGTACTTACCTTATAAAGTGATTGTATGAGAACTTTCTCATCAAAAGTCCAGTTGTAGAAGCGCTTGGAAGGAGCTAACGAAAAACATGATAATCAGATACGGGGTTACATACTTATATTCTCGGTTTATGGTTTGATACTTTAGTGGATAGGCGAACCTGAATCTGAAGAAGATGACTAGGAACTGACACTACTCAGATCAGAGGAGACGGATAAAGTTCTTCGAGGCTTGAGAGGATTGTTAACTTCTTCAACATTCCTATAGGAGTAAAATGAGATATTTAAGTAATATTCCGTTAAAACTGGCAATTTTACATGTGAGCCAAGATATATCCAACTGTACCTTATTGTAGAATCAGATCCATTGTTTTACCTCCACAAAGAACCTTCAGTGCAACAATTTAAAGTAAAAAACCATCTTTGTCTAATATGGCTACTCCAGCAATATGAAAATTAAAATCGCAGATCAAAGTCTAATTTTGAAATTGTAGCTATATATTTTATATGTAATCTGAAAATGATAAATATCAAGAAACGAGAAAAGGATCATGAATTGTGTGTATACCTCTGTGATCATCCCTTGATGAAAGAATAGAGAAAGAAGTAAGAAAACCGGACATTCGTTCTAATGTTGATTCCGAGATAGACCGTTGGAGAGACTGCATCAAAAATAAACTAGAATCAGTATAATCTTCACTCTAAGAACACCCGGTTATTTATCTCCTAAGAAACACATAATCAGAAACAGGTCTTACGGAGTCTTTCTTGGTAATACCATACTTGCTCTGGATCTGGATCATTCCTCAAATAAAGCAAAGAAATAAAACAAGTCAGCCAAAAAATACAAAAAATTTTTTAGCAGCAGTATGAAATAAAGACATCAAACACACAACCTTAAGTGAAAAGTCAGATATATCCAGAAGCAGGAACTTTGCCTCAAATTGATGTGCTAGAGCCTTAGAGAGCATTTGCAGGTATAATTCTATAAAAGGTATAACACGAATACACGATAAAATCAACAAGAGATGAAGACAAATGTTGAGATTTAACCCCAACGCATCATATAAAAGCTGCAAATACCTGCTGGCCCTGACAGCAATATAGCCCTACTTGCAGGGGAAAGATTTCGAGTGTGCTTAGAGACATCTAAATGCTTTAGATGAACATACGCCGAACTCGTTAGCAACACACGTGTTCGATCATTGTTCATTGAAAAGGGAGGATTTGTAATGAAAAAAAAATTCCAACTTTTTCAAGATTTCAAAGAGAATTCTCAGAAAATCACAAAAAGATCCGCGTTTTATCCATTCCTTGCTACCTGATATAATATGGGAAGTCATCAAACGTGACGTTGCTCTCCTTTCCATCTCCGACCAATCTAAGAAGCTCAAGCTCTATTTCATCACCGGAGATGCCTTCCGCGGCGACGGCGGAAGTGGAGGCCCATCGGCCGATTGAGGAGCCGGAAACCAAACCGAGGCTCACACCAAACCTTGCTTCGTAACCTTCTGCGTTGCTACCTCCTCCAATGGCTTCCCGTTCTCCTTCTCTTTCTCTTTTCCCTTCTCCGCCGGTGAAACGAACGAGAAGATCGGGAAGATTGGAACGGAGCAGAGCTTGCGATTGGAAATGGATGATTTGGGGAAAATTGTGAAGAGAGGGAAAGAGTGACGCGGGTAAGAGAAAGGAGGAAGAGGAGCTGCGCTCACTTTTGGGTGAGAAAACTAGGGCTACAAATTGAAATTTTCAGTGGACTTTGAGACGAAGGATTCGTCTGAACATAAAATATTCACATTCACTTATAATTTTGGCACAATATTTCATCCAACCTTTTCTTTTGAGAAGTGTTCAAAAATTTTGAAAATAATTTGCATAAGCCGTCGATTTATACAAATATAATTTTTTTTAGTTTCAGACGAAAAAATGGTCGGTGTTTCGTCTGAAATTAACAAAAAGAATTATAAGATCTTTTCAGACGAAACCTTTCGTCGCAATGGCGCCGGAAAGATTAAATAAGTTAAAATTTCCGGCGAAACTCAGATGAGTTTTCGTCTGAGTTTTTAATTGAAAATAGTTATTCCTTTTTCAGGCGAAATTTTCGTCGCAAAGTTCGTCTGAATGTTATAATTTAATTTTTTTTTTAAAATAAAATTTTATGTTCGTCGCAGTTTTACCGGAGTTTCGTCGGAACGTTTGTAGCTTAGGGGAAAAATAAACATTTTTATGTTTCGCCGGAATTTTATCGGAATTTCGTCGGAAATTTTCAGACGAAAAAAGTTCATCGGAAAGTTCGTCTGAATTTGATTGTTTTCTTGTAGTGTGAGACACGTGTCATAATGACACGTGTCACTCACGTGACCCACACGTGTGGTTTCACACGTGTGGAACCCTCTCGGCCCGATTAACTCGTTTAATCATTTTAAAGCCTCAACTCATGTAACCAAGTTGTTGTGTGTGACCCTCTAGGTTCTCAATTCAATTAGCAGTGAACCTAATTAATTAATTCACTAATTAATTAATCAGTCCACAGATTAAACGACCATAGTCTAGAAATAGGTGTTTAACCCCTAGCTGAATTGGAATGTTGACATTCGACATAACCTTTAAGTCATTGATTCATGTGAGATACAATCCTCCTACTTGCTATCTATCAACCAAGATCTAGGGTAAGGGAAAAATCAGAACCCTAATAATCCGGTCTTAAAGCTAAGTGCATTTCATATCCATTTGATCTCAATCCAAGAAACCCTTTTCT
The DNA here is from genome assembly GCA_037501455.1 of Lantana camara. Classification (NCBI taxonomy): domain Eukaryota; kingdom Viridiplantae; phylum Streptophyta; class Magnoliopsida; order Lamiales; family Verbenaceae; genus Lantana; species Lantana camara. The sequence continues at coordinate 21,566,291 of CM074862.1, forward strand.
TGATGTCTTGATCTACTGCCTTGGCCAAGGACTCCATATGACATATGAATGACTTACACAATAAGAGATCACCTTGCAAATGCAAGTGTAGGTCCTTTCTTGATTCTCATTCACTTTCATGAATCACTTCTGCAGCCCCAGCATAAGCCTTGAATCAGTTGTCTAAGGCGACACCCTTTAAAGCTTATACCTAAGACTATAGAGTTAACTCATAAAGTGACAAAGAACCTCAAGTCTAAGGATCAATTAATCACATCAATGACTCGTGAGATATTTCCTAATCTGGAAGTTTCCATTTCCTGAAATAGAAACTTCCTTTCCCATTTAGGAATCTTCTCACACGGGGCAACTCAGTGAACTTACTTATTAAAGTAAGCACCCTCATGTATCACGCACGTATCAACTATACACTTTGCACCTCCATGAAACAAGGTGGTCCTTCTTAAGGGCGTGATCCCACAAGCAAGCCTTAGAGGAGTCAGGTTGACACTCCCACTGTTTGTAGGACTCATTGGCTTCGAGCATTTTACTAATCATGACTTATGTGATATAGGGCTCGTTTCATGAACCATTTCACCTAAATGGTAGAGTCCTAAAGTCATCAGGATTAGGGGAGTTCTCATACATGCACAGCTAAAGTAAATGCATACCAAACAAGAGCATATAAAGAAGTGTTGCCTCAATACGTTATTTTATTCAAAGATTGTTTGTGATTACAATAAGGAAAAACACAAAGCGGATATACAATCGGCTTTCTAGGGCACTATTCCTAACAATATGAAATGGAAAATCCATACACGTGCCAGATCAGAGCGAACGGGACTCACTTACTAGGCTAGGCGGGAACTAAACCTTCGAAACCAAATAATGAAAGTACAAAGAGAAAAGACGCGTGCGGAAGCATAGCATATATTCCATTACCGAAACAAGAAAAATAACGGGTTCAACTAGCATAATTACCTAGTCCCGAAATTCCAATATAACATAAATCATAATCCAAATCATAATCATAATCACGGGTTCAAACTATCCCTAGAAGCCTGTCCCGAATCAATAAAATAAAATAAATATAATTCATAGCAAAATGATCAGTTTACAATATGCATATGAACAGACTCCAACTCAAACAAGAGACTCAACAGACTCGACTTCCCGCCTATCGCTCCCAACCTGCAAAAACTGAAAACAAAGTCGGGTTCAGTCTATAGGAGACTGGTGGGTATAAAAGAGGGTTTAATATCATAATATTACGAGAATTAAAAGTACACACACATGCGAGTCATAAACCCGTACGAGGTTTTTAAAACATTTCCCAAGTGGGTGAAAACAAAGAAAAATAATGCCCGGGATTACAACCATTAAGTTCATTTATTCATTACAATCATGCGGTCATTACGTGAGCCCTGGCGGGTGGGCGAATATCTCCAACCTACTCCTCGTGTGTGCATATCAGTTCAATCTATACTTTAGCGATCATACACATTCATACATAATCGTTTATATTCATTCATAATCAATATCATACATAATCATAAACACTTACACTTTTTTTCTCCGGGTGGTAGACGGGTTAGCAAGACCCGGCCACCGGTCCATACATAGGCCAATGGGGGTACATGAATCCCCTAAGGGCACTCAGCTCCATTCCCCGGTAAATCTCCTAGTGAGGGCCGGTATCACCGTAAATGTGGTGGGACTAGTACAAGGGATCACCGTCGGCCCTTGCCTTCCCGGATAGCCACTTGCATTAAGTCCCTGGCCCCGTATATGAATAATCATGTCTACGCCAAAAATCATAAAGGAGGGATACATAAAAGAAGGGCTTTACGTTGGAAATCATTTACTCCTTTGAAAAGACTATATATATATATATATATATATATATATATATATATATATAATATTTTGTCTTAAAACTTTCACGTAAAGGATATATCGGGTTATTATAACTATTAGAAGAGAAACCCATCTGTTACATCTTACCGACCAAAATCAAGAAGAAAAAGAAGACTGGAAGGTAGCTTATGAACTTGACATGTCTCCGCCCTGGAGAAAACTGTACAAGAAATGACACGGTGCAATCGTGAGACTCAAGACTCCAAATGAACCATATATGATGCACGACCATGCATTAACATGATATGATATGCATAAGAAATAACAATGTGTCATGGAGACGTTCATGTGCACGATTAATGCCTTTAAGGTATATATAAACAAGCAATTCATTCATTCAAGGAAGCGTTCGAATTCATTCAAGTTCATAACTTCACATTTCATATCAAATTAATCCAAGAATTTAATATAACGATCATAACGCGTACTATTTCATGTTTACAATTAGAAAATAGACAATTAAAGACATTCAAGCCATGATCGGAAATTAAATAACACGAAATAGAAAACAATTAAATTCTATAATTGAATAAATTAAATAATACTTAATATAATAATATATATATATATATATTCAATTTTGATGTATTATGTTTGCATGCATGGCTACGTGTGTGTGTGCATATATATATATATATATATATGCACACACACACGTAGCCATGCATGCAAACATAATACATCAAAATTGAAAGGGAATGCATGGAGAAAAAGAAAATTAAAGCAACACGCATGGAAACACACAGGCGCGGCCGCGACGCCTTCCTTCACAAAATGGGCGTGGCCGCGACACCCTTACAGAACCGGAAATGAACTTGGAGTCGTGGCCGCGACTGAGAATAGGCAATAAGCGATCGCGGCCGCGACCTGCATGCACAACAGCAAAGATCCCAGCAAAACAAGGCAGAAACTCCATACAACAACATCCAACTCAAGGGCAACGAATTAGGGCAAGTTTATACAACAAAATACCATAAAATCAGCTCTCTCTTAAGCACAAAACACCACACAAATCATACACATGAGCAAGAGATGATATGATCAAGTTTTCTCCCAAAATTCTTCAAAGAGCATTAATGGCATCTCATTAATTTCTCAACTACTACGAAATATCAAACTATAGAAATTATAAGGGATGCATAAGGATCAATTATCATACATCAAATTCAAAACAAACTCAAGAATTCAACCATAACCCCAAATTTTGATCAAACCCTTACTATTCACATATATATCATCAAAGTATGCTTTTCAATCCATGAAATTCAGAGATTAAGCAGCCCAAAGAAAGAGGAGGAGGTTTGAAATAACATTCTTAACTTACCTTTCAAATATGAGAAGAAATGATGAAGGATTGAGATCAAAAGGTGAAAGTGAATAGTGTTCTTCTTCTCCTTCAAGGGTATCTCAGTTTCCATCAGTTTTTGATTAAGTTTGGGTGAGTTAGATGTAATGAGATCTAGAGTGGCTGATCAGTAGTTGAGAAAGGGTTAAGTGGGTTCAAGTTTCACCTAATTTGGTTAAATATGGTGCAAGATATGGTTAGATAAGTGAAGGGTGGTCATTTTGGGCGAGATGACAAGTTCGGGTGAAATTCGAAGGTCCAAATGATTTTCGAAAAATGTGAGCCTTGTCTTATTGAACCCGGATTGTTGATAAAAGTTCAACGGAGTTTACGGAACTTGATTCCGAGTTCCTGAGTTCAAGATATCACAAACGGAACCAAGGGTGCGGTAATTGCTCATTAGCCCCCGATTTGGTTCCACAACTCAAAATAAATTTGTTACCACAACAAACGAGATCGAAAACATGAAATGAACACGTAGACATGTTCATGACACATAAATCTACAACATACTAAATTTTCGCGAAATTCCGAATTCAACTCATATAGCAACGACACACAAACATGTCACATATGCGCATATAGTTCAAGAATTCAATTAGATTAAAATTCAAATAATTCAAATATTTATAAAATAAAATATTTCAATTATAACGAATTATAATAAATAAATTAATAACAATTAAAAACTTAATTACAATTATTTTTAAAATTAAATATATAAAACACTTATAACAATTAATTCATGTAAATCGATAAACACATACGTCATGCTATACGACTGAAAAAGTCGGGGCGTTACAACCTTTACCCCTTAAAAGAATCCGTCCTCGGATTCACTGTTCGCCTGGAACAACCAATGAGAGAGCCCGTCTCTCACAAACAACACGGAGAGAACCCCTTCTCTCGAACAACAATGAGAGAACCCCGTCTCTTGCAAACAAAAAGAGCACCCCGTCCCTCACAAACAGCAAAGAGAGAGAACCCCGTCTCTCGAACAGCAATAAGAGAATCCCCATCTCTTACAAGCAACGAGAGCACCCCGTCTCTCACAAACACGAGAAGAAAACCGCACTAAGGTATAAAATATAACACACCAAAGAACAAACACCACGAAGAAGGCATCAAAACATTCAATTAGGGTAACTTATAATTAAAACGATTACACAAAGCCAGGTAATAACTATCACTTACATGAAACATCGATCATACAACAGTAGTTAACAAGCCAGGTGATTAAAGCACATATTATTAAAATTATTTATTAACAATGCATGTATACATATGCCATGAATGTCGGATATACCGTTCACCGTGGAAATGAATTTGAAGCTAAGGCTTCCATAGTCCCAAGGTATGGTCCGAACCCAAAAGCTAGCTCGACCTTTGGGTTGTCTTTAATATTTTCAATGTGTCCACTTGAGAAGTTGATAAGACCCTCAATTGGTCCTATTCTTGATTCCACTCTGATTTTTATCCCTTCTTACCTTCTTCCATTTCTCAGTTATGCGTTGACCCTGATCCAATCAACCGGCCCTTCCAAAATGAGTCTCCAAATTTTGGATCAGCCTTCTTTACGATTCATGTCTTCTTCTGTAGTTTGATGGGGCTTTTGAAATTCGAATAACCTTCCTAATTAATGGTCACCGTCTTCTTCCCGAGTTCTTTCCTAATCGAGTGGTAATCACCGGTTTCCAAAATTTTTGGATTAATCTCTTCGTGGATCTTTTCCTTATCCTTTCATCCTCAGAACCCGAGTTACGATTATGTAAAGAACCAGTCATTTCAAGCTTGGAATGTTGAGCTTGTACGTGTTTCCTAACAAGAAATTGGTGGCATTATATATCTTGGTGTTTCCTCAGCAAAACTTATCTTCACTTTGAAGGTCTTAGACCGACAGACCATCTCATTCTTTTCCATCGCCATTATTAGGATTTTCATTTCTACCAAGACTTGCATTTTTGCCTTCCTACTAAAATACTTCTCCGTGCGCAACCTTACATTTAAGTTTGTCCCTCGGTCATGCTCTCCCCCCTTAAGAATTTCGCCTTCTCAAGTCGAACTCTATCTTTGATCTTTTCATCGAAATTTCTAATCTCATTCGACCGAGTAACTCTGGTTAGAAAATGGTTCGGTGTATTACCCGTATTTATTTAGAGTTGATTGATTTGAAATAACGTCTCTTGTCCATTGCTTCCTTAATTCTCTCTTTTGATTTTCTTGAAATCCAGAATCCCATTCTTTTTCCTCGCTGATCCGAACCACTCGATGTCAACTCCAACCTTTAATCTCTAGAATTGATTTTTATCTCTGTATTAATCCTATCACCCAAAATGTCCTTTCTGACCCACGGTTCGATAGAGCTTCGATTGAGTTAGTAGTTGAAGCATCAAACGAAGAAAGTGCCCTAACAATTAAACACTCAGACAATGCATGTTTGGGTTAGGATGTCCAATGCGTGTAGCACATATTTTCAATAAGGAAGATGCAATATGTAATCATTAATTACAATAATAAAAGGTCAGAATTTAAGTAATTAAATACAATGTATGATGCATGTGCTATGAATGCATTGAACCTGTCACCATAGTAGTGGCATTAGCACAACATCTTATCCTTGATCTCGATGTTGCAAGCATAAGTTGTATGGTTGAATACGACTCTGTCATCAACAATGATTCCCGATCCTTATACTCTTCTCTTCCTCGTATCAACGCATGCCTGGAAGTCCCGAGAAGTTAATATAGTTTCAATTATTCCACTTCTATACGTTCCTTCACTTTATTTTCACTTGTTGATTCATGATAGTTAGTATATTGATTATGCTTGCTTGCAAGGTTCCGTTGCGAACCCACAAGGTGGGTGTCTCTCCATTCCATGCATTTTGGTTTGAGAAACTTCTAGCATCTCCTATAACAATTCTCGGACCTGTAATTACCCTCGAACCTCTCACTTTGACTTTCCATTTTGATCACATCCTTTCATTTTCGAGGTCTCGGTGGGAAAATCTTGAATGATTCAATCTTGCGTTGAATATTCTCATACTCGGATGAATATAAATTTCCTGCTCATCCCGTTGCCTCATGTATCTTTCAAGTTAAATCTCCAAGTCCTCACGACACTCCTATGTTGATGGTTTTCAAGATTTTTTGAGAGGATGAGATCGACCCACTTCTCCATAGTCAAAGCATTCTCTCACGATGCCGAGCAATGAAATGTAATTCTAATTTGTAGCCATGAAGATGCAACACCCGGCCTTCAAATCCCATTGGCTCCATAATCCATTCATTGATAAGTCGGAGACATTTGTAGTTGAGGTTGATAGTAGCTTTGTTAGTGTGATAACCCCCTATAACCAAACATTCAACTCGAATATAGATGCATGTGGGTCAGTGTATGCTTATGGCACGTATTTATAACAGCAAACACGTATTAGATGCAAAATGAAACAAGTAAAGCAATAAGGTGAAACAAGTAAAGCAATAAAGTTGAAAGTGAACCCCACATATCAAGTAATTCCAACAATTCAGGTCAATTAACGATGAAAATTCAATGCAATGCACACGTTGACAAGTTCTTCCTATGCCGTACGACCTAAACTGACTCAATCACGACACGAGAACCCCGGTTTTGCAACTTGGAGGCTCTGATACCACTTAAGGATTTGACGCCCTAAACGGGAGGTACCACATCCCCCGCACTCAGACTCGACCCATATGAAATGGAAAATCCATACACGTGTTAGATCAGAGCGAACGGGGACTCACTCACTGACTCACTAGGCTAGGCGGGAACTAAACCTTCGAAACCAAATAATGAAAGTACAAAGAGAAAAGACGCGTGCGGAAGCATAGCATATATTCCATTACCGAAACAAGAAAAATAACGGGTTCAACTAGCATAATTACCTAGTCTCAAAATTCCAATATAGCGTAAATCATAATCCAAATCATAATCATAATCACGGGTTCAAACTATCCCTAAAAGCCTGTCCCGAATCAATAAAATAAAATCAATACAATTCATAGCAAAGTGATCAATTTACAATATGCATATGAACAGACTTCAATTCGAACAAGAGACTCAACAGACTCGACTTCCCGCCTATCGCTCCCAACCTGCAAAAACTGAAAACAAAGTCGGGTTCAGTCTATAGGAGACTGGTGGGTATAAAATAAGGTTTAATATCATAATATTATGAGAAATAAAATCACACATAAATGTGAGTCATAATCCTTGTACGAGGTTTTTAAAACATTTCCCAAGTGGGTGAAAACAAAGAAAAACAACGCCCGGGATTACAACCATTAAGTTCATTTATTCATTACAATCATGCGGTCATTACATAAGCCCTGGCGGGTGGGCAAATATCTCCAACCTACTCCTCGTGTGTGCATATCAGTTCAATCTATACGTTAGCGATCATACACATCCATATATAATCGTTCATATTCATTCATAATCAATATCATACATAATCATAAACACTTGCACCTTTTTCCTTCGGGTGGTGGACGGGTTAGCAAGACCCGGCCACCGGTCCATACATAGGCCAATGGGGGTACATGAATCCCCCAAGGGCACTCAGCTTCATTCCCCGCTAAATCTCCAAGCGAGGGCCGGTATCACTGTAATTGTGGTGGGACTAGTACAAGGGATCACCGTTGGCCCTTGCCTCCGCGGATAGCCACTTGTACTAAGTCCCTGGACCCGTATGTGAATAATCATGTCCACACCAAAAATCATAAATGAGGGATACATAAAAGAAAGGCTTTACGTTGGAAATCATTTACTCCTTTGAAAAGACTCGATATATATATATATATATATATATATATATATATATATATATATATATATTGGCTTAAAACCTTCACATAAAGGATATATCGAGTCATTATAACTATTAGAAGAGAAACCCACCTGTTACATCTTACCGACCAAAATCAAGAAGAAAAAGAAGACTGGAAGGTAGCTTATGAACCCGGCATGTCTCCGCCCTGGAGAAAACTGTACAAGAAATGACACGGTGCAATCGTGAGACTCAAGACTCCAAATGAACCATATATGACGTACGACCATGCATTAACATGATACGATATGCATAAGAAATAACAATGTGTCATGGAGACGTTTATGTGCACGATTAATGCCTTTAAGGCATATATACACAAGCAATTCATTTATTCAAGGAAGCGTTTGAATTCATTCAAGTTCATAACTTCACATTTCATATCAAATTAATCCAAGAATTTCATATAACGATCATAACATGTACTATTTCATGTTTACAATTAGAAAATAGACAATTAAAGACATTCAAATCATGATCGGAAATTAAATAACACGAAATAGATAACAATTAAATTCTATAATTGAAATAAATTAAATAGTACTTAATATATATATATATATATATATATATATATATATATATATATATGTATATATGTTTACATGCATGTATATTATATTAAATGTGTAATGTATTTAATTTAATCACTGTGATTTCATGCGTATTAGTACGTGTATATACATACATGCATGTATATTGTATTAAATGTGTAATGTATTTAATTTAATCATTGTGATTTCATGAGTATTAGTACGTGTATATATATATATATATATATACCTTTCATGTATGCAAAAAAAAAAAATAAAAAAAATAAAAAAAAAAATATATATATACACACACGTAGCCATGCATGCAATCATAATACATCAAAATTGAAAGGGAATACATGGAGAAAAAAAATCAAAGCAGCACGCACGGAAACACACAGGCGCGGCCGCGGCGCCCTTACAGAACCGGAAATGAACTTGCAGTCGCGGCCGCGACTGAGAATAGGCAAGAAGCAATCGCGGCCGCGACCTGCATGCACATCAGCAAAGATCACAACAAAACAGGGTAGCTACTCCACACAACAACATCCAACTCAAGGGCAACAAATTAGGGCAAGTGTATGCAACAAAATACCATAAAATCATCTCTCTCTCAAGCACAAAACACCACACAAATCATACACATGAGCAAGAGATGATATGATCAGGTTTTCTCCCAAAATTCTTCAAAGAAAAATTAATGGCATCCCATTAATTCCTCAACTACCACGAAATATCAAACCATAGAAATGATAAGGGATGCATAAGGAACAATTATGATACATCAAATTCAAAAGAAACTCAAGAATTCAACCATAACCCCAAATTTTGATCAAACCCTTACTATTCACATATATATCATCAAAGTATGCTCTTCAATCCATGAAATTTTAGAGATTAAGCAACCCAAAGAAAGAGGAGGAGGTGTGAAACCCAAAGAAAGAGAAGGAGGTGTGAAATAACATTCTTAACTTACCTTTCAAATATGGGAAGAAATGATGAAGGATTGAGCTCAAAAGGTGAGAGTGAATAGTATTCTTCTTCTCCTTCAAGGGTGTCTCGGTTTCCAGCAGTTTTTGGTTAAGTTTGGGTGAGTTAGATGTCATGAGAGTTAGAGTGGCTGATCAAGAGTTGAGAGAGGGTTAAGTGGGTTCAGGTTTCACCTAATTTGGTTAACTATGGTTCAAGATATGGTTAGATAAGTGAAGGGTGGTCATTTTGGGCGAGATGACAAGTTCCGGGTGAAATTCGAAGGTCCAAATGATTTTAGAAAAATATGAGGGTTGTCCTATTGAACCCAGATCGTTGATACGAGTACAACAAAGTTGACGGAACTCGATTCCGAGCTCCCGAGCTCAAGATATCATACACAGAACCAAGGGTGCGCTAATTGCTCGTTAACCCTAATTTGGTTCCACAACTCAAAATAAATTCACAACAAACGAGATCAAAAACATGAAACGAACATGTAGAAATGTTCATAACACATAAATCTACAACATACTAAATTTCCATGAAATTCCGAATTCAACTCATATAGCAACGACACACAAAAATGTCACACATGCGCATATGGTTCAAGAATTCAATTAGATTAAAATTCAAATATTTATAAAGTAAAATAATTCAATTATAACAAATTATAATAAAATAAATTAATAACAATTAAAAACTTAATTATAATTAATTATAAAATTAAATATATAAGACACTTATAACAATTAATTCGTGCAAATCGATAAACACATACGTCATGCTATGCGACTGAAAAAGTCGGGGCATTACATGACTTGCGAGAGTCAACACAGCCAACAAAGTCTGAATTGGAGTACCCTATCACCTCCAAATTGTCTGATCGTTTATATGTAAGCATGTAATCCTTAGTTCCTTGAAGATACCTCAAGACTTTCTTTGTAGCTTTCCAGTGGTCAATACCTTGGTTACTCTGATATCTCCCTACCATTCCAACTGCAAATGCAATGTCGGGTCTTGTAAAAACCTGAGCATACATCAAGCTTCTAACAACAGAAGCATAAGGAATGTTTTTCATTTGTTCCCTCTCAAGACTTCGGGCACTGATTCAAATTAAATATGTCACCCTTCACTATGGGAGCGATACTTGGTGAACAATTTTTCATTCGAAATCTTTCTAAAATTTTGTTGATATAGGCTTCTTGAGATAAACCTAAAATGCCCTTATATCTATCTCGATGGATCTTAATGCCAACGTCTCGCCCATGTCCTTCATCTCAAAATTTTTAGAAAGAAATTATTTTACATCATATATAGCTTCTCCTTATCATTGGTAGCAGGTAAAATATCATCCACATATAAGATAAGGAAACAAATATTACTCCCACAAACCTTATGGTATATACATTCATCCTTTATATTCTCAACAAAACCAAATGAAGAGATAACATCATGAAATTTTAAATACCACTATCTGGAGGCTTGTTTCAATCCATATATGGACTTTTCAACTTACATACCAATTGCTCACCATCACTAGAGGAGAATCCTTCAGGTTGTTTCATGTATACCTCTTCCTCTGGATTACCATTAAGAAATGCCGTTTTCATATCCATTTGTTGTAATTCAAGGTCTAATTGGGCTACTAATGCTAGTATAATGCGTAAGGAATCTTTCTTAGAAACAGGACTAAATATCTCTGAATAATCGATTCATTCTCTTTGAGTGACCCCTTTGCAACAAGCTAAGTCTAGCCTTATATCTCTCAATGTTGCCTAATGAATCCCTCTTGGTTATAAACACCCATTTACAACCAATGGGTTTTACACCGTCAGACAGCTTGACAAGATCCTAGACTTCATTACATTTCATAGAACTCATCTCATCCTTCATATCATTGTACCATGATTCTGACTCATTACAACTCATAGCTTGTGAAAAAGACTCGGGATCACTTTTAGCTCCAATATTATAGTCAAATTCTTGTAAATATATAACATACTCACTAGAAAGTGTTGATTTCATTTCTCTAGTAGATCGCCTTAAGGCTTGACCAACATTCTCATTAAGATCATGCTGCTCTACCTGTTGTTCAATGACTTGTGGAGTTTCTTGAACAATTTGATCTACTTGAGTATTTTCAGCAATATGTGGATCTTCATTATGTTGTTCTTCGACACCCAATTATACCTGAGGGGTGTTGTGGATAACAACCAATCTATCACTTGAAGTAGAAGATTGATCCCTCACAGAAATAAAATCCAGCAATTGATTGCTCCTACTGATCAAGTTATTCTCAAGAAATTTTGCATTTCTTGATTCCACAAACCTAGTGCTATGAGATGGATAATAAAACTTGTATCCTTTAGACCTTTCGGCATATCCAACGAAATACCCACTAATGGTCCTTGGATCAAGTTTCTTTTCTTAAGGATTATAAACTCTCACTTCAGATGGGCATCCCCATACTCGTGTATGTCTTAAGCTCGATTTTCAACCTTTGAATAACTAAAATGGTGTTTTAGAAACAGCATTAGTTGGAACTCGATTTAACACGTACACTACCGTTTTGAGAGCTTCAACCCATAAAGATTTAGTTAGCTTAGAACCACTAAGCATACTACGCACCATGTCCATTAAAGTTTGGTTTCTTCTTTCTGCTACATCATTTTGGTCTGGAGATCCAGGCATAGTGTATTGGGCAACAATCTTGTTTTCTTGAATAAACTTCGCAAATGGACCTTGAGCTTGTCCATCTTCAGTGTATCTACCATAGTATACTCACCACCTTTATAAGTCCTCACTATCTTAATTTGCTTACCGCATTGCTTCTCTACTTCAGCCTTGTAAACCTTAAAGGCTTCTAATGCTTCACTTTTGTGGTGATGCATGTAGAGATGCATATATCGTGAGTAGTTATCAATAAATTAAAGGTGATGAAGTATTTCTGACCATATGCATCCATGTCTGGATAACATATATCCGAATGTATGCTTTCTAATAGGGATAACTACATACAGGTCCCTGAGGTTAGGCCTAATTACAAAATGGTCCCTATTATTTTATATATTACACTATAGTCCATAAGCTTGTTAATTTGTTAATTTTTGTATACTTTTAGGGACGATTTTGTATTTTTGATCATACATTATACGTACACTCACAAAACTTTCAGGGACATAAGTGTACTTTTACAAAATTCATTAATGGACCTCACACAAAACAAGAAATATAGGGACTACAGTGTAATATTTAAAAGAAGAGGGACAGACTTGTAATTAGGCCTAACATTAGGGACCTGTATGTAATTATCCCTCTCTAATATGGTTGTACTTCTTTTGGCTCTTTCTCTGACTTGTTAGTCTACTTGCCCTTAATGTAGTCTATACAAGTATAGAGATCAGTAATGTCTAAGGTATTAAGTACCCCTCATTTACTAACCTCTTAATTCTATCAATGGAGATATGTCCTAATCTTCGGTGCCATAAAACAGAAGAATTTTCATTTGTAACACATATCTTAATACCAGCTTGAACATGAATAACACTATGAGTGGTGTCATTTTGCAAATCAAGAGAATAAAGATCATCAGACAACACTCCTTGTCCAATAATTTCAGATTCATAAGACGAATTAAAAGAAGAGTTTGAAAAGTTAAATGAGTACCCAAAAGGAACAAGTCTTGAAACTGAAATTAAGTTTCTAGAAAAACTAGGAATGTAAAAAGTCTTTTCGAATGTCATAATAAAATCACTCTTAAGAACTAAATTGCATGTTCCAATAGCTTCCACATGTGACTGCATCTTGTTTCCCGAATAGATGCAATGTTCACTTTCTACTGGTTCCCGTAGGTTGGTTAATCCCTGCAAGGAATTTGAGGCATGGATGTAGAACCAGAATCAATCCACCATGTGTTATGATTAACATCAACCATATTTGCTTCATACGTGACAAATGAGGTTAAATTACCTTTATTCTCAAGCCATTTCTGATACTTGGTGCAATCCTTCTTTATGTGTCCCTTTTTTTTTTTTTTTTTTTATAGAAGAAACACTTGGATTCCTTCTTGATATCAGCATTAGGAAGTAATTTCTCCTTCACCTTATACTTGGCATGAGAAGTCCTCTTTCCCTGGGTGGTCACCAATGCACTCTCTCTCATTTCCATAACCAATCATCCATCCTCTTGAACACACATGGCCATAAGTTCATTAATAGACCATTTTTCCTTATGTGTGTTGTAAGAGATATTAAATGGACCGTACTGATTAGGAAGAGTATTCAGTATGTAGTGCACAAGGAAAGTTTCAGGCATATCAACCCCAAGATTCTTTAGTTGAGTTGCTATATCCCTTATCTAATTGATGTGGTCACGCACACCTTTAACTCCGGTGAGTCTTAAGTTTGAGAATTTCATTATTAAGGTGCTGGCAAGTGCCTTATCTGAAGTCTCAAACTGTTCATCCAGTGCCTTCAGAAAATGCCCGAACATCGTCATGCTTTTCAATAGAACCATTGATTCCAGCAGGAACTTTAGTCTTTATGAACATGACACTGAGTCGGTTAGACCGCTCCCACTGTTCATAAAGAGCCCTTTCTGCTTGAGTGCTGATTTTAGTGATATGTGGTTTGTCTTTCCGAATAGCATAATCAATGTCCATACACCCTAAATGGAGGAGAACCCCATCCTTCCATATCTTGTAATTCTCACCATTCAGTTCAGGGATTTCAATATTATAATCAGAGACAACCACAGGTTTTCTAACTGCAAAATCATATAAACATGCTTAATAACTAAATTGAGGAAAATAAATTAACTATGATTTACCAATGTAAATCATAAATAAATGAATCAAGTGACATAAAAATTGCCTGTGGGCTAAATTTTTAATTCGATATTATTCATTACTTGATGATAGAATTATCGAAAAACTTGAGATAATTTCTATCCGTTGATAAAATTATTAAATTCAATTTCACAACCTTGTGGGTAATTGTGAAAGGGCATTTCATATTTTATCCTAATAACATAATGAAGTACCATACTCGATCCCCAATAATAAATTTTATTCGATTAAAGATGCTGTGACTAGTCTTTAATAAAATAAAGTTCAATTGATCACTGAAAAATAAATGCCTTAAAATATGCCCTACTATTAGACATTTAAAATACTATATGTGGTTTTACTTTATCACATAATTAAATTTAATTAGAGTTGTTGTGGCTAATCTCCAATTAAACAAAATTATATGTACCAATCGAATAATGTCTAATGCATATTCTTAATGAACAATATTAAACTTTATGGGATCATACCACGAATCCTTCGTACTTCTAAAATGTGATTATAAAAGTCCTTATATAATCACAATATGTATTTATTATCTGTAGATATTCCAGCATAACAGGAATATTACGTTCGTGAAATATTAACCTAAACATAATTTCCTCAATTCAACAAGATAAAGTTGCATACGCATCCCAACAACAGAGTCCTCAATGTATACATATGCAAGCAACAGATTTCCAAATAAATGAATCTCCAAAAGCATATATCATCATTATGCAGAAAGTAATAAGTCTCCCACTAGCACTTATATTCTAATGGCAATGGTGGAAAGAGTTATCAAGCCACTTGCGTACACATCCTTAGACCACTATTTCACATAATCATGAAACTTCCTTTATCATAATGGAAGAAACAAAACGCAGATCACTGACTTAATGAAGAACACAAAATCCGAATTATAAAAGGCGCAGATTAGCGATTGCTTCTCGGCCAAGGGGTCGTTCAGATAATCAAAACGTGAAAGAACACAGATGTGAATCTAACTTCCATATATCAACATCTAATTTCACGAATTAAATTGCTCAAGCGAAACGTAACAACAAGGCAGAGATATATGGTATGTTCTGATACCACATGTAAGCATAATCTTTAATAATTCATAGAAACTTAATTATGAATTTAGCGCAGCGGAATATAGAATCGAAATACCTCCCGCCATTTTAGTTTTGTCCATTGAGAGACTAATTTAATCGAGAGAATCTGATTAACCGATGACAACAAAATTCAGGCCCTTTTTTTCCAAGATTTCTTCTAGCCCTTTTGTCCTTAAGATTCTTCTAAGCACCGACCCTTACAACCTGATGGATTGGTTTCTGTATGTGTACTTTTCGTGCTTAGGGACCTTAGGATTCTCTATTCTTTATATATACGTAACTCTACGTATTTTTGTAAGTTTTCTTTAGTGGTTTTAATCCACCGATTTTTAAGGTATCCTTATGTACTTTAGAAATCGTAAAGGACCACAAGTTGTTAACAAGTTTAGCATTAGTTCATGTCGTCAATATGGAAATATATATGTATTTACTGGCACAATAACCATTATATTATATTGAATCCAATTTTATGTGTACTCTTTGTATTTAATTTTGTACTCTATTATTAATTAAACATGAGATGAAACACGAATATGAAACAGGAGACCAAGCCGTTGGAACTTTATTTGCAACAAACATAATTATTTAATTAATTTAGAAAAACAATACATACAATTAATATACAAAACAGGAAGGAAGAAAAAAAAAAAAAGAAAAAAAATAAATTAAAAGACATTCTTGAAACCCCATACACACAGACCGACAAACAGCAAAACAAGGTCTAGAACCTGAATACAGGAAACAACAACAAGCGCAGCGATTTATTATTCTCCATAGTCCATATATACCGCTACGCACTCCCACACACTACACCTCCAGTACGTTTTCAAGGCTTGGTGAAAGCTGTTGTCGGCGGTCCGTCACACCGGGTCTTATAGGGACACGGCTTTGTAAAATATGGATTTGTGGGATATTGCTGGGGCTGAGTTGGAGTATAATTGAAGTTCAGCATCCTACGGTTACCCGCAGATGAGGCATTTTCCAGGCCCTGGATTAATGACAGGGCAATAACAAGGAACAAAACCAAAGGCTTCAAACAAGGCATTTTTTTTTTTTTTGTTAAGGTTTTTCTTTACTTGGAAGAATATGAGCATTGGTTGAGTGCAATTTATAATGCTCCGGACATTGACTTAAAAGAAGGCAATTGGACGGGGTCAAGCCTGGAACCGAGCAGTTAGACCAATGTGTGGGTCTGGACCCTAGAAAATGATATGCGTCAATAACGGGTCTAGAGTCTACACATACTTGACCTGTTTTAAAAATAAAAATTCACGGAATTTTGAACTTTTAAATTTAATTATTACGTACATATATTATTTGGGTACAATTTTATCCAAAATGATTTTGTTTTCGTTTACATATGACTTTTATTTATTTATATTTAAATTAAAATATCTTTCATGACATTATTATAATATATATAAATTTAATAATATCTATATAAATAATTTAATATTTTAACTAAATTAAATAAAATAAACTATCAATGAAAAATTGAGAGAAAAGTAATTACTTTTTAAAGTAGGAAATCATACCAGTTAACATTAGTAAATTTAACATAAAACTTTTCTATTGGTCACTTGGATACACGTTAAAAACAAATCATAAAACTTTTCTATCTTAACTATATTTAATATTTTAACAGACATGATTTTACTATTCAAAAATAATATTTTAATTAAGAAAACCAAAATATAATGATCCAGTAATTTATTTTGTCGTGATAAAAATATTATATTTAATTAAATAAAGTATTTAATAGAAAAGTAATAATTATTCTTTAAACAAATTGAATATTTTCTCGTGTTTAATTAAGAGTTCAATGAAACTGCTATTATAGAGTGAATAGGGGAAGGAGTCTTCCATAACATAGAACGATAAACTCAATTAGTTAATTATATATATATATATATATATATATATATATATATATATATATATATATTTATTTATTTATTTATAATTAGTTAATTATAATGGACTGCGGGCGCTACTTAATATGTCGCGAGAGGCACACTCGGACACATCAATAGAAATAAACTTTGGCAAAATTATAAAATTGGAATACTAACAAGTCCCATTTGTGTTTTGGAATACTATTTTTTCTGACAGTAAAATAATCTCATAAATCTAAAAAAATTGCAACTTAAGAATAAAATTTATCGGAAAAATGATGTATACATTGGAAAATTACACGTATGTGCCACACGTTCTTTTATTTAATTTTTTTTTATAATGTGACTAACCACCTTAGCCATTTAAAAAAAAAAATATTATATGCTCAACTAATGACTTGAACTTTTCAAAAATAATTATCAACTATATAAGATTTTTATATTAAAAAAAAAAGCCATTTAAATATACAAATTAATATATTAGAATTTTTAGAAAACGGAAAAAAAAAAAAAGGAAAAGAATAGATGAACAAAAATATATTTTTTAAATGTGATATGATTAGTAATAAATTACTAGTAATTCTTACACACTCATTATATGTGCAAATAAAAAAAATCTATTATTTAAATATATTAAAATTAATTTTTATATTAGTATGTATTTTTTTTATTTTTAATATAATTATTAATTATGATAAATAAATTAATATCATGAAAAATAATATACCAAACAACACTATCTTTTAAAAATAAAAATCATATAAAAAATAAAAAGAAATTAAAGAGGAGAGAAAAAAGATAAGTTGAAAAAATATTATTGAAGTAATAGAATAAATAAATAAATAAAAAGAAAAAAAGAGAAAAGAACACAAAAAAATAAATAAATAAACAATAATAAAAAAAAAAGAAAGATACCAAGAGACAATACTGTTATTAGTTGACTCTTTGACTTGATATAATAATATAAATATTCAAATAGTTAGCATCTCATTTTGCCAATTTTCACAATCTCTTTTGTTGTTGGCTTCTATGATGTACGAACACTCCGAAAATTCACCCCGTGTAGTGTTGGATACGTGTCGGACATGGACACGGCTCCGACACGGTAAAATATGTCCAAAAATTTTAAAAAAATTCCGACACGCTAGGGACACGGCGCTGACACGGCTCCAAACCTGCACGACACTCCGACACGAAAAATTCAAAAAAATTTTAATTTATTTTCCTGAATATTTGAGGATAGAATTTTTTTTTTAAAAAAATAATTATATAAATTTACTAAAAATGTATAATATTAATTTTTATTTTTCATAATATCATTACATAAAAAATGTATTAAAATTATTTGTAATGACTTTAATGTTGAATTGAAAAATAATTTAAGTTCTTTAAGATTGTAATATTGAATATTTTTATAAATGTTTTATTTTATATATATATAATATAGCTGTGTTGGAGCCTTGTCGTGTCCTAATTTTTTTTAAAAATCCGTGTCGTCGTGTCCGTATCGTGTCGTATCTGTGTCGCTGTATCCATGTCTGTGCATCATAGGTTAGGGGTGCATTTCGAGCAGAGTCGAGTCGAGTTTGACCAAAAAAATTCTGCTTGAGCTTGAGCTTGAGAATTATTTGCATGGCTTGAGCTTGTCAAGCTTATTCTTTGGGGGCTTGAGCTTAGCTTGCCTAAAGATCTAGCCAAACTCGATTTGACTCGACAAGCCAACATATTTTTGTTGGACATTTTTTAGCTCTCATTCAATAATAATATTAAACAATAACAAAGATATTAAGATATATAATATATATATTATACTAATATTTTTAAATTTTATATCATTATTAATAAATTATAATCATTAATATATATATACTTCATATTTTAGATTATATATGAATATTATTAATTATATTATAATAAACTATAAATCATGTAATTACATGATACAAATTATTAACTAGCATTTTATTAAGACATATACTTATGTTATTAATTAGTTATTATGGTATATGATATTTATTATTTTATTATATTAAATACTTGAGTAAATATTTTATAAATATATTTTTGTATTAGTAATATTATATGGTATAATATGTTATTGTAAAATAATATATTATTAAGACATATTATGATACAAAATTTAGTAAGGATCATACATGTATTATAGATAACATAAAACATAGTGATGGGGACAAAATACGCTTGACCCACGTTTTGACACGTGGCACAGTCAATGCATGACACACAGATTCGACGGTCCCCCAAGCGTCCCGGATCTTCACCCACATGATCACCCCTGCTCACTAACGAGCACCTCAAGGATCGCTGACGAGCGCCAACTTCACCATGCTCACCATGGCTCTAGCAAAATCATCCACGAGCGTCATGTCCCTTCGGACATGCCCTCGTACAACAACGGAATAAAGGGGTCCCTCATCCCCTCGTTGTACTGCTTGGATGCTAATCCCCACGTGGGTCACCCAGTCCATCAGTCCCGGTTGACACGAGCGTGCCTCCCGCCCTCGTTACCAACCCCCAAAACAGCTCTCTGACACCCGTACAAGTCCGCGCACCTGACTCTGTTGCAAACACTAACTTTTACCAGCTTTTGCAGGAGATTCCTCCTAGGATTCTCCTCGTTGCGACACGTGTTAGGGCAACATTAGGGCAGGACCACACGAGACAAATTACCAAGGGGTCCCTGACCCTCAACTATAAATATGGGAGTTCATCTTCATCCCTGTAAGCACTCTCCATTACTGTAACTTCATACCGTCGCTTTTGCTTGCATTCTCTTTGAGATCACTATCTGACTTGAGCGTCGGAGAGCTAAACTGGGAATCACCCCCAGTTCCCCCAGCTTAGCCTTCTGACTTTGTTGGTGTTTGTCCTAGCAGGTAGAGCCCATAGCTTATCCAGCGACCCTCTTTGAGCTTCATCCTCTGTTTTCCCACCTCAACAAAATAGAAAGTGATCGGAGCTTGACCTTTACCTGATCGGACACCATCATTTTTGGCGCCGCCTGTGGGAAACCATTCTCAGCTCACCCTTCTCTTTCAAACCATGGTAGCTACTAGGTCTGGAGCAGTGGGGGGAGGGGATGACCTTTCCCGTGATACCATCATTCCATCGACGGCAGCTGGCGGAGCGCCACCCATTGGAGGAACGCTTTCGCCCACGGAACCAATAATTCCACCACCGGTGCTTCCTAAACAACCCTCTACTGCCGCCGTTGGAGGCGCTCAACTTCCAGCTTTTCCATATCCTCTCCAGAACCAGTGGCTTAATGCCCATGCGAACCCAGAAGGGCACCCCTACATGATGCCGCCCCCTGGGTACACGCTCACCCCTACCGTCGTGATGCCCGCGGTTCAACCATACCACGCCGGGAAAATCCAACTCCCAGTGGTGGTTCCAAGGGAGATTGAGGGGGTGGAGTTACCCCCCTTGACTTCTCAACAGCTACGGGCTATCTACGCCCAGTGTGAGGTTCAGGCGGCCCAGGGTGCATGGGAAAAAATTCACTCCATGTATTTTCCCTCTAGGCAGGCCACTCAGGTTGCCCCTCGTTTGGGAGGATTGCAGGCACATCCGCTTATGGAGGCTCAGGCCATCTTGAGAGTTCAACCGCCGCCTCCACCTGCCAAAGAGAAGGAGATTCCCAGCCAAGGGGAGAACGAGCGTACTCAAGCAGACAGGGGCAAAGAGCCCACAGAAATAATCGACATCGACGAGGAGGCCCACTCGAGAGCATCAAAACGAGGGCCACAAGCATCCCAACAAGGGAGCCAAGCAAGGAGGAAAGACCCCAACCTCCTCGCGGCTGTGCAAGACCAGCTGCAGGGGTTGCAAGATATGGTGGGATAGCTCTCTCGAGCGCGGTCTCAAGTCCCCTATGCCGGGGACGAGCGAGGCAATGCCAGAGACGCTCATCGCAATGTTCGCCAACAGCACGTTCCACGTCATTTGGAGCAAGAGGAAAATTTTGGATGTTACAACCACCATCCGCTCGCAAAAGGTTCCCACCTCGTGGAGGAAGTCCTAGTGGCCCAAGCTGGCATGGGCAAGGTACCTACATCCGTCAACCGCTACGATGGAACCACAAACCCCGCAGAGCATCTAGACCATTTTCTGCACCTGATGCATTTGCACGAACATTCTAGCCATTACTGGGTTAAGGTTTTTATCTCTTCCCTTGTGGGAATAGCCCAAGAATGGTACAAGCGTCTGCCTCCCGGCTCGATCTACTCGTACGGTGAACTCACTGACACATTCCTAAATCACTTGAACTCATTGAAGGCTCCTGTCACCGCACCCACGGCCTTGTACAACTTGATTCAAGGCGAACATGAGTCCCTTCGGTCATTTTTCGCTCGTTTCAACAAGGAGGTGCTCTTAGTGGAAAGGCCTTCCATGGATTTTCTGATCCATGTTCTTTTTAAAGCCTGCAACCACAAGCAGTATGTGAGCAAGAAATTTACTGATTCTATCGTGAAGAAACGCCCCACATCCCTCATGGCGATGAGAGGGATAGCCGAGCCCTACTTCGCGCTCGAAGATATGTACGGGTCTAATGCCCCCAGGCATTCTGGGGCCCCTAAAAGCTAGCGAGGGCGAGAAGAGCCTCCCCACAGAGAACGCCGCAAGTCACCACCTCCCCCACGGAGATTGGAGCGTGTCCCCCTCAATAGGCCTATTTCGGAGGTATATACCCTATTTGACAAGAAGCTTTTCAAAAAGCCCACAAATATGAAGGATACCGAGGCGTTAAGACGCTCGAACAAATATTGCGCCTTCCACAAGCAAAAAGGGCATGACACGGATGAATGCCGCTAATTGGAAGCCGAGATTCAAAGGCTCATCGCCGGGGGCAACCTGAAGGAGTTTGTAAAAATGCTGGAGCGTTATGACGAGTGATGCAACGAGCGTTCAAAGGATAGGAGGAGAAGCCCTTCACGATCAAGGAGCCCACGGAGGAGGGACCGCCCCGAAAACAGCTCTCGTGGCAAACAAAAGGCTCCAGAACAAGAGAATGCTCCTTTCGCGGTCATCAACATGATAGCGGGTGGTTTATCAGGAGGGGATTCCAATGCTTCACGATGCCGATATATCAGGAGTTACGATCAACGTCCTGTTGGAAAACACGAATCAGAAGCAGCGGAATTTAAAAAATTTTCCAACAAAAGGACCTTGGTTTTGCAATCGTGTAACCAAATTCGTAAAGATAGAAAACTTACTTTTCTTTTATTCTTTCTTGAAACGTTTCAAGCCAACCAAGAACGCTCTTCTCGCAGTTTGATCCCCTCTCCTTGGTAAAGCTCGAATCTTCAAACTTCTAACTTGAAGTCTCTAGAGATAGTCCACCAACTTGATCACAATCTAACTAGTAAGGATGCTAGTTCTCTAGTTAGTGTTTAGGCTTAACCTAGGGTTTTATTTAATCTTGGAGAAAGGAAGGTGTTCAACACATGAACCAAAAGAATTGCCAATTAGCTCTAAAGGGAAGCATGAGCTCCCCTATATATAGGAAAGGGGAGAGGGGCACCGATCCCAATCCTTGTTGGGCAAGGATTTGGTTCCTCTCTCTCCTATTACTTGATCATCAAGTATTTTCCAACTTTGACTTTGAATTCTAATTCAAGTCAACTTTTAAGAGAGCTAAAAATATCCAAACTATTTTTGGATAATTTTATACTTTATTTATTTAAAATAAATAACTTATTTTATCTAATTAATTAATTCGTAATTAATTAACTAGATTATTTTCTCCAAAATAAGACTTTCTTTTTAATTCAAAATTAAACCAAAGTCTATTAAATAATTAACACATTTAATTATTTAGTATATATATGTATATATATTCACACGTGTGTGACACGTGTCACTCACGTGAGCCACACGTGTGATTTCACACGTGTGGAACCCTCTTGGTCCGATTAACTCGTTTAATCATTTTTCAAGCCTCAACTCATGTAACCAAGTTGTTGTGTGACCCTCTAGGTTCTCAATTCAATTAGCAGTGACCCTAATTAATTAATTCACTAATTAATTAATCAATCCACAGATTAAACGACCATAGTCTAGCAACAGGTGTTTAACCCCTAGCTGAATTGGAATGTTCGGATTCGACAGAACCTTTAAGTCATTGATTCATGTGAGATACAATCCTCCTACTTACTATCTCTTAACCAAGATCTAGGGCAAGGGAATAATCAGAACCCTAATAATCCGGTCTTAAAGCTAAGTGCATTTCATATCCATTTGATCTCAATCCAAGAAACCCTTTTCTTGATGTCTTGATCTACTGCCTAGGCCAAGGACTCCATATGGCATATGAATGACTTACACAATAAGAGATCACCTTGCAAATGCAAGTGTAGGTCCTTTCTTGATTCTCATTCACTTTCATGAATCACTTGTGCAGCCCCAGCATAAGCCTTGAATCAGTTGTCTAAGGCGACACCCTTTAAAGCTTATACCTAAGACTACAGAGTTAACTCATAAAGTGACAAGGAACCTCAAGTCTAAGGATCAATTAATCACATCAATGACTCGTGAGATATTTCCTAATCTGGAAGTTTCTATTTCCTGAAATAGAATCTTCCTTTCCCATTTAGGAATGTTCTCACACGGGGCACCTCAGTGAACTTACTTATTAAAGTAAGCACCCTCATGTATCACGCACGTATCAACTATACACTTTGCACCTCCATGAAACAAGGTGGTCCTTCTTAAGGGCGTGATCCCACAAGCAAGCCTTAAAGGAGTCAGGTTGACACTCCCACTGTCTGTAGGACTCATCGGCTTGGAGTATTTTACTAATCATGACTTATGTGATATAGGGCTCGTTTCATGAACCATTTCACCTAAATGGTAGAGTCCTAAAGTCATCAGGATTAGGGGAGTTCTCATACATGCACAGCTAAAGTAAACGCATACCAAACAAGAGCATATAAAGAAGTGTTGCCTCAATTCGTTATTTCATTCAAAGATTGTCTGTGATTACAATAAGGAAAAGCACAAAGCGGATATACAATCGGCTTTCTAGGGCACTATTCCTAACAATCTCCCACTTGCCCGTCAAAGCCATTCTAAAGCTACTCTAAGTCCCATCTTCTGAAGATGACCTTGGAAAGCTTCTCGACTAAGGGGTTTAGTAAGTAGATCTGCCACGTTCTCTGCTGATGTGACCCTCTCAATTAGCACATCTACTCTTTTGATAATATCACGGATTAGGTGATACTTCCTCATAATGTGCTTGGTCCGTTGGTGAGATCTAGGTTCTCTTGCTTGAGCAACCGCCCCAGTGTTGTCACAAAACACAGTAATGGGGTCTTTCATGCTAGGAACAACATTCAACTCTTGAATGAAGTTTCTAATCCAAACACCTTCCTTAGCTGCATCATTTGCAGCTAAGTATTGGGCCTCAGTGGTCGAATCTGCAGTGGTAGTTTGCTTGGAACTCTTCCAACTCACTGCTCCGCCATTTAGGCAGAAAATGTATCCTGACATTGACTTAAAATCATCTAAGTCAGATGCAAAGCTTGCATCGCAGTATCCTTCGACAGTAAGATCTTTCTGACCTCCGTAAACTAAGAACAAATCTTTAGTACTTTTCAAGTACTTAAGAATATTCTTCACGGCAGCCCAGTGACCATCTCCAGGGTCAGATTGGAAACGACTTGTTACACTAAGTGCATAAGCCACATCCGATCGAGTACATAACATTGCATACATTATGCTACCTATTGCTGATGCATAAGGTGTATGAGTCATTCTTTCCTTCTCAAGGTTAGTCTTAGGACACATCTTCTTTGAAAGACATGTTCCTACACTCATAGGAAGGTTCTTAACCTTTGCTGACTACATATTGAATCTCTTCAATACTTTGTCAATGTACATCGACTGTGATAGTCCTATTAACCTTCTAGATCTATCTCTATAGATTTTAATTCCAAGGATATAGGACGCATCACCAAGATCTTTCATCTCGAATTGGTTCGATAACCATAACTTAGTCACTTTCATGTCATCCTTCGAATTCCCAATAAGAAGGATGTCATCAACATAAAGTACTAAGAATTGCACTGAGGTCTCCAATTCCTTTCTATACACACATGATTCATTCGAAATTTGGATGAAGCCAAACGCTTTGACCGATTCATCAAATCGAATGTTCCAATTCCTAGAAGCCTGTTTCAATCCATAGATTGATCTTTGGAGTTTGCAAACCTTTTGCTCACTCCCACTGAATGTGAAACCTATGGGTTGTTCCATATAAATGTCTTTATCAATGTCACCATTGAGAAAGGCAGTTTTCACATCCATTTGCCATATCTCATAGTCATAATATGCAGCAATGGCAAGCATGATCCGAATAGACTTTTGCATTGCAACTGGTGAAAAGGTTTCATCAAAATCCACGCCGGGTCTTTGAGTGAATCCTTTTGCAACCAGTCTTGCTTTGTAGGCTGCAATGCTTCCATCAACTCCAAGCTTTCTCTTAAAGATCCATTTGCAACCTATGGGTTTGACCCCATCAGGCAAATCTACCAAGGTCCAAACTTGGTTGGAGTTCATGGAATCCATTTCGGATTTCATGGCTTCTATCCACTGTTCAGAGTCAGAATCTGAAAGTGCCTCAGCATATGTTAAAGGATCATTATCCTTTTGAGAGATTTCATGGAAGAATCCATACCATCTCTCCGGCTGTCTAGGAGTGCGTTCAGAACGCCTTAGAGGAGGATTTACATGTGTATCGAAATTCGTGATTGGTTGTGGTTGATCAGAGTGGGACGTTTCTTCAGTGGGTGGTGTGGGGTCACTTTGTACTTCTACTAATTCTATGATCTTGCCTTTCTTTTCTTTAAGGAACGGTTCCTCAAGAAAAGTGGCATTTCTGGAAACAAACACCTTTTGCTCAGATTGATCATAGAAGTAGTATCATATGGATTCCTTAGGATAACCTACAAAGTAGCATAAGTTAGAATGAGATTCTAACTTATCTCCCACTGTCCTCTTCACGTAAGCAGGACAACCCCAAATTCTTAAGTAAGAATAACTAGGGATTTTACCATACCACATTTCATAGGGCGTTTTAGGGACTGACTTAGAGGGAACTGGATTCAAAATATTTGCTGCACTTTCTAGGGCATAACCTCAGAAAGAAGGTGGTAAGTCAGTGAAACTCATCATGGAACGAACCATATCAAGTAGGGTTCGATTCCTTCTCTCAGAAACTCCATTAAGCTGAGGAGTTCCCGAAGGAGTCCACTAAGAGATAATCCCATTATCTTTTAGATGATTAAGGAATTCTTCACTAAGATATTCGCCTCC
Source organism: Lantana camara (assembly GCA_037501455.1). NCBI lineage: Eukaryota > Viridiplantae > Streptophyta > Magnoliopsida > Lamiales > Verbenaceae > Lantana > Lantana camara. The sequence goes on from CM074862.1 coordinate 21,593,063, forward strand.
TCGATCAGATCGAAGTGCTTTGATCTTGTGACCAGTTTGGTTCTCAACCTCCTTTTGAAATTCTAAGAATTTCTCAAAAGCTTCAGATTTATACTTCATTAAATATACATAACCATACCGACTAAAGTCATCAGTAAAGGTTATGAAATACTGATGAACACTAAGCGGTCCACAAACATCAGAATGGATCAAATCCAAGACCTTAGTGGCACGTTCCACACTCCCTTTAAAAGGAACTTTGGACATTTTTCCTTTGAGACAGGATTCGCAAGAAGTCAACTCTTTGAGATCATTTTCAGAGAATGATCCTAAAGTGTTTATCTTGCTAATTCTGTTCTTGGAAATGTGTCCTAATCTAGCGTGCCATAAGGGAGCTGAAACTTTGTCATCTCTCTTACGCTTCGTTTCTCGTTGTATATTCATAATATTGATATTTTGAGTTAGGTAAAGTCCATTACTTAGAGTACCGATGTGAACGGAAGAGTTGTTCCGCTTGATAAAATATTTACCATTCTTAATATAAGTTTCATAACCTTCACAAATCAATATTGGAACTGAAATTATATTACGAATAATGCTCGGTACATAAAGGACTTTATTTAAGACTAACTCAAAACTACCTAAATCTAATCTAATTGTGCCTAAAGCTCGAGCTTCAACGTTTGAGCCATCACCAATCTTCAAGACACATTCTCCTTCTTTGAGTTGTTGGACTTCACTTAGCATCTGTACATCATTACAGATATGAGTTCCACAACCGGTATCAAGTACCCAAGAACTAGAATTAATAGAAAGATTTATTTCAACGAGAAAGATACCTTTCTTTAGAGTAGCCTTGTACTCTGGGCAGTTTCTCCTCCAATGTCTCGCTTTGCCACAATGAAAGCAAACATCCTCTTTCTGGTCACGCTTCTTCTTTTGGGCCTTCCCCTTCGAAACGCCACCAGTAGGCCTAAGGGGTTTCTTCTTCTTCCTTTGGGCTTTCTTGCCCTTACCTTTAGAAGGCCCAGAAGAGGAAGATGGAGCATTCACCATCAAAACCTTATTGTCCTTCTTGATCGTGCTTTCAGCAGTCACAAGCTGACTAATCAGCTCTGCTACAGTAGCACCAGCATGATTCATATTGAAGTTCAGGACAAATGGGTTGAATGATGGTGGGAGCGAAGCTAGCAACAAATCCACTGAAAGCTCATCTTTCAGTGGCATGTCCATGGAGGCAAGTTTCTCAGTAAGGGCAAGAAACTTGAGTCCATATTCATGGACACTTGAACCTTCCCTCATTCTCAAGTGGAACAATTCCTTTGAAGTGTTATACCTTGTAACACGTTCATGAGGTCGGTAAAGTTGCTCTAAGTGGTCGTAAATCTCCCAAGCGAATTCCATGGCCTCATGTTGCCTTTGCAAGTCCGGAGACATGTTAGCCAACATAAGGCAACGGGCTTGGAGATTATCATCCTTCCACTTCTGAATCGCGTCCCGCTCGGCCCGAGTGGGAGCCTCCCCTTCGGGACTAGGCTCCCCTTCGAAGAGAACATAAGTTCTCTTCTCAGAATCTAAAATGATTTTCAGATTCCTCAGCCAATCAGAATAGTTGGGACCAGTCAACTTGTTTGACTCGAGGATCGATACAAGAGGGTTTTTGGTTGCCATTTGAAAACACGTAGAGAATCACAGAATCTACGACCTAAATGGTAAAACAGAGAACTAGTGAGCATGCTGAATTATAACGATATACAAAAGATAAGGTCTTTAATCTAATGTAACTTCCACTGTTTTTCAAAGATCTATAATTCCCAAAGATCTAAGAGGAACACCTTTCCCAATGGGTACTAAGACCTAGGCATTTTACCTCGAACCCACGACTCGCGGACATTCTAAGTAAGAACCCTAGGTAGGTACAACTTACCAATTCTAACACCTTTGGAACTCTTAGTAATTATTTTTTGCATCACCTATCTTTCAATATGGACCCACGACTCGTGCGACATCCATATTTACTTAGGCATTAAGCTAGACCCACCAATCATAAGATCATGACCAAAACTTAGTTCGAACGACCCACGACTCGCGGACATCGCCCTTGCTAAAATTGACCACGAAATATTGACCATTTAAAATGATCAATTAGGTAACTAAGAACTAATAAGCTCCACTAGCTATCCCACGACTCGTGGACAATAACTAGCTTCACTTACTAAACTTAAAACCTATTGATGAAATGCTAGGAATTTAATTCAAAATTTGCATCTCGAATTAAACACCTATTTGTTCGAAATTAGCTTAATATTTAATGGGAATTTTCGAATCAACCGGAGAGTTGTCCGGTTCGACCTCACCAACATATATGTTATCCAATTTTATTAGTCTTGATTAATGCAAGTACACTTAAATGCATTTCAAACAAGCACATAAACAGATAACATGTCCTAGCATGATACTAACATGTAATGATCATGGGTTCAACCTATCTTATGCGTGATATGTGGGAGCCACTCCACAATCACAAGTTCTAACATACATGCCACATAAACAGTTTAAATCACATAAGGGAAAGCGGTAACAAAATACGAGCCCTATCTCTATTACATTTAACAATTGAGATTCCCCTCCCTAACAATTTGAGGGGTCTTCACTTATGGCCTCCTTGTTACTTGAATGTGGTCCATCTTACTCCATGGGTGCATTGTCTCCAAAATGAAAATAAAACCTCACCACCTATCTCTACTCTCAAATTACAATAAAAAGAAAAAGACATAAAGTAATAAGGCTCAATCTTCATATTGGCCTTAGACAATTACACGGGGCATACCCCGGCCTCAAAAACAGTAATATGGAAAGCCACATAATAAATCACATAACAGTACGCACATAAGTGAGGCTCCAACCTCAATTGAAAAACGCAACTATAGGGCTCCAACCCCAATTTAAACCATCCATGTGCATAAATTAAAACCATACATAGATCTAAACCCATGATCACCTAACATGCTTTTGCAAGAATTTAAATTTAACCAATCAATTAAAATTCTCGCTTTAAGCTCTAATAGCTTAAAACACGACTTAGATGCAATTCTTGTTCAAGAGCCTTTTCAATAAAACCCGAAAAACATTAAACTAATAAAATTCCAATTAATTTCTGAAAATTAATAATTTTATTCTTTCAATATTTTCAGAAAATAAAGATTATAATTTTTCCAAAATTTAAATCGATCAATTTCTCAAAAATCCCAATTTAATCAAAATTTTAAAATAATTTTATTTTAGCAAAAACTGATTTTAAAAGATAAAATTAAAATTAAATTAAATCGGGATTTTACGGACCGAAAACACGAAAAACACGAAACACGAAAACGAGCCCGAAAAGGGCCTAGCCACGCGAGGCACTGTCGCGCAGCAGCGCGCGCAGACGCGCGCCAGTTGCCGCTCGCGTGCGCGCGCTGGCCGCGCATCATGCGCGCACCGCGCGCAACAGCGCCCGCCGCGACTAGGCGGGCTGGGCAGGCGTCCCGCGCGGTTGCGGGACGGGCTGGGCGACGTGCGCGCGCGGGCCTGGGGCATGCTACAAATTGGCACGTCCCAATCCCGTGCGTTTGTTTCGCGTCTCGTTTCGTGCCCAGGTTTCTCAAAACCAATTCAATCCAAAATTTAAAATTTGATTTAAATAAATTTCAACTAAAACGATTTTCAAAAAACATGATTTGAGAAAACAGCTTTAGAAATTCAGGAAAAATTACAGTTTCGTATTTCAGGCTTTCTAAAAGAACTCAAGAATACCTAATTCGCATCTAAGCCTAAGAATTTCTACCAAATTCAGAATAATTGAGACGAATCAGAAACACGATTAACGAGGTGGCTCTGATACCACTTGTTGGAAAACACGAATCAGAAAGCAGCGGAATTTAAAATTTTTTCCAATAAAAGGACCTTGGTCTCGCAATCGTGTAACCAAATTCATAAAGATAGAAAACTTACTTTTCTTTTATTCTTTCTTGAAGCGTTTCAAGCCAACCAACAACGCTCTTCTCGCGGTTTGATCCCCTCTCCTTGGTAAAGCTCGAATCTTCAACCTTCTAACTTGAAGTCTCTAGAGATAGTCCACCAACTTGATCACAATCTAACTAGTAAGGATGCTAGTTCTTTAGTTAGTGTTTAGGCTTAACCCAGGGTTTTATTTAATCTTGGAGAAAGGAAGGTGTTCAACACATGAACCAAAAGAATTGCCAATTAACTCTAAAGGGGAGCATGAGCTCCCCTATATATAGGAAAGGGGAGAGGGGCGCCGATCCCAATCCTTGTTGGGCAAGGATTTGGTTCCTCTCTCTCCTATTACTTGATCATCAAGTATTTTCCAACTTTGACTTTGAATTCTAATTCAAGTCAACTTTTAAGAGAGCTAAAAATATCCAAACTATTTTTGGATAATTTTATACTTTATTTATTTAAAATAAATAACTTATTTTATCTAATTAATTAATTCGTAATTAATTAACTAGATTATTTTCTCCAAAATAAGACTTTCTTTTTAATTCAAAATTAAACCAAAGTCTATTAAATAATTAACACATTTAATTATTTAATACATATATATACAATATATATATATATATATATATATATATATATATATATATATATATATTCACACGTGTATGACACGTGTCACTCACGTGAGCCACACGTGTGATTTCACACGTGTGGAACCCTTGGTCCGATTAACTCGTTTAATCATTTTTCAAGCCTCAACTCATGTAACCAAGTTGTTGTGTGTGACCCTCTAGGTTCTCAATTCAATTAGCAGTGACCCTAATTAATTAATTCACTAATTAATTAATCAGTCCATAGATTAAACGACCATAGTCTAGCAACAGGTGTTTAACCCCTAGCTGAATTGGAATGTTCGGATTTGACAGAACCTTTAAGTCATTGATTCATGTGAGATACAATCCTCCTACTTACTATCTCTCAACCAAGATCTAGGGCAAGGGAATAATCAGAACCCTAATAATCCGGTCTTAAAGCTAAGTGCATTTCATATCCATTTGATCTCAATCCAAGAAACCCTTTTCTTGATGTCTTGATCTACTGCCTTGGCCAAGGACTCCATCTGGTATATGAATGACTTACACAATAATAGGTCCTTTCTTGATTCTCATTCCCTTTCAAGAATCACTTGTGCAGCCCCAGCATAAGCCTTGAATCAGTTGTCTAAGGCGACACCCTTTAAAGCTTATACCTAAGACTATAGAGTTAACTCATAAAGTGACAAGGAACCTCAAGTCTAAGGATCAATTAATCACATCAATGACTCGTGAGATATTTCCTAATCTGGAAGTTTCTATTTCCTGAAATAGAATCTTCCTTTCCCATTTAGGAATGTTCTCACACGGGGCACCTCAGTGAACTTACTTATTAAAGTAAGCACCCTCATGTATCACGCACGTATCAACTATACACTTTGCATCTCCATGAAACAAGGTGGTCCTTCTTAAGGGCGTGATCCCACAAGCAAGCCTTAGAGGAGTCAGGTTGACACTCCCACTGTCTGTAGGACTCATCGGCTTGGAGTATTTTACTAATCATGACTTATGTGATATAGGGCTCGTTTCATGACCCATTTCACCTAAATGGTAGAGTCCTAAAGTCATCAGGATTAGGGGAGTTCTCATACACGCACAGCTAAAGTAAACGCATACCAAACAAGAGCAAATAAAGAAGTGTTGCCTCAATTCGTTATTTCAGTCAAAGATTGTCTGTGATTACAATAAGGAAAAACACAAAGCAGATATACAATCGGCTTTCTAGGGCACTATTCCTAACACGTCCCTCGGTGTCCAAATCGGTTTATGCCATCCAAGAAGCAAAAGATCAGCGCTCGAAGGAGAATGATGTAATAGGATTTAAGGATGAGGACTTGGAACATATTGTAACACCCCATGGGGTCAGTGAAACCTCTGACTGCCCCATGGTGGTTAGTTTAGATGTCCACAATCACATTGTAAAGAGGGTGTTAGTGGAAAGTGGAAGCTCTGTTTATGTTTTGCCCTATACCACGTTCCAGAAGATGAATATTACTAATATCCCACTCGAACCCCTCAAAATAGCCCTCATTGGCTTTGGGGGTTCTGAAGTTGTCCCACGAGGGCAGATTCGCTTGGCCACCTCATTTGGTCGTGCCCCACAGCGAAAAACACTCATGGTCACCTACGAAGTGGTAGAGATTGAGATCCCTTACAACATCATAATTGGACGACCAGAACTGTAGATTTCAAAGCGATTATCTCCACTTACCACCAGAAAATTAAATTCCCAACCCCCGAGGGTGTCAAAGAAGTTTTGTGCAACGTTCGAGAGGCCTGGGAGTGCTCAAAAAACCCAAAGCGGAGAAAGCGTTCCAGATTGGATCCACCATGAAATCCGTAGATTTCTCCAATTTGGACGAGGATGGTCCTGTGCGCAAAAGGGCCAAGATGAACAGAAAGAAAAACAAAAGGAAGGATCTCAACAGCAAGGGCACCCCTCGAAACTGCCCCGCCAGGGATGGTTGGGGAATCTTCTTCCGAAGAAGACGAGCGTGGTAAGGACAAACCTATTGCTGATGGTCATTTGATGGGAAAGAAAAGAGCGCTCGAACTCCCTCGTCCAGAGATACGGATCGAGCCCACGGAGAAATTTCTCACTATTGAGTTGGAACCAGGTAACAAGGATAAAACCACTCAGATTGGGTCTAATCTTTCAGGACCCTCGCAGATCATGATGATAGACTTCCTCCCGGAAAATATTGACGTTTTTGCATGGAAAGCATCCGACCTTACTGGGATTGACCCAAGAGTCATAGTCCACAGGCTCAACGTGGATCCCTCCTTTAAGCCAATAAAACAGAAGAAGCGAGATGTGCACGGTTTTCGAAAGAAGGTTATTGAAGAGGAGGTTAACAAGCTTCTCCAGGCTCAATATATTGAGCCCATATTATATCCGAAATGGTTATGCAATGTGGTCCTGGTACCCAAGAGTGCAAACAAGTGGCGCATGTGCAATGACTTCACTGATCTTAATAAGGCCTGCCCCAAGGATCCTTACCCATTACCCCGAATAGATCAGCTGGTAGATTCGACCGCTGGCTGCGAGCTCATGAGCATGATGGATGTCTTTCAGGGGTACTATCAAATCTTTATGGCCCCTGAGGACCGACCCAAAACTTCATTTGTTGTCCACTTGGGTGTATACTGCTTCTTAGTCATGCCTTTTGGTCTTAAGAACGCTGGGGCCACTTACCAGCGCCTTGTTAACAAGATGTTTGAGAAAGAAATTGGAGGGTCCATGGAGGTGTACGTGAATGACATGATTGTTAAGAGCGAGCGCCAAGACTCACACCTTGAGGATCTTAAGCGAACATTTGCCATCCTGCGTCAGTACGGAATGAAATTAAATCCCTCAAAATATACCTTCGGAGTACGAGGGGGAAGGTTCTTGGGCTACATGGTCAGCCAACGGGGGATTGAAGCCAATCCAGAAAAAATCAAGGTCATTTTGGACATCCCTTCCCCTCGTAACCTCTGAGAAGTCCAGGTGTTAGTAGGGAAAATTATCTCTCTGAACAGGTTTATCTCACGCTCGGCAGATAGGAACCTTCCTTTCTTCAAAATTCTACTTAACGCTCGAAATTTTGTTTGGACTGAGGAGTGTGAGAAAGCGTTACAAGACATGAAGGCTTACCTGTCGAGCGCACCACTCCTGACGAAGCCAATAGAGGTTGTTTATGTACCTCTCCGTTTCCAGCGAAGCTACGAGCGCAGTTCTGGTAGCTATACGGGAGTGCTAAACATCTGCCTGTTTACTATTTAAGCAAAACATTACAAGGGGCGGAGAGAAAGTATTTGGAAATTGAGAAGTTCGCATTCGCCCTCATCAATGCATCACGAAGGTTGAGGCCCTACTTCCAGGCACACTCAATCACTGTCCTCACGGATCAACCATTAAAACAAGTTTTGTCTAAGCCAGACGTATCTGGAAGACTGATAAAATGGGCCATAGAATTAAGCTAGTTTGACTTAAGTTTCGAGCCCAGGGCCGCCATACAAGCGCAAGTAGTTGCAGATTTACTAACCAAGCGGTTTGGTTTGGAGCCCACGGTTCCTGACAACCCGGGCCTTTGGATCTTGCACACGGATGGTTCCACAACCTCTCAAGGGGGAGGAGCAGGGGTAACCCTTAGAGACCCCAATGGAATAGAAATAGACTTCACAATTAGATTGGACTTCCAAGTCACAAAGAACGAAGCGGAGTACGAAGCTCTCGTACAAGGGCTGAAAATTGCTTTTCTAAATGAAGCCTCGAGAATCACCACTTATGTTGATTCATAGTTGATTGCGAGCCAGATCGAAGGAACTTATGAGGCTCGAGAAACCACCATGGTGCAGTATTTGAAAAAGGCAAAAGAGATCATTGAAAAATTTAAGGAATTTCATTTACTCCAGGTCCCACGAGCAGAAAACGAGCGCGCTGACGCTCTTTCAAAATTTGCCTCGGCATTGGAAGGTACTGGCGAGTGCTCTGTCACGAAGAGCCATTGATAAAGGAAGAGATCACCAAACAAGTGGTAGCTATGATCGATCCTCACGAGCCCTGTTGGCTCGACGACATAGTGAGATTTATTAAAGATGGAGTTTATCCCACTGACAAGGTGGAGGCATGAAAAATCAGGAACAAGGCCCCTCGATTTTCTATGGACTCCGAGGGGAGATTATTCAAGAAGTCTTTTCAAGGCCCGCCAATGAGATGCTTAAGGCCCTCGCAAGCCAGAGTGACGCTCGAACATATTCACAATGGAAGCTGTGGAAATCATTCTGGGGGGCGTATCCTTGCCAAGAAAGTCCTGAGGAGCAGGTTCTATTGGCCCACTATTCTCCAAGACGCCATTGAGTTTTCCAAGAAATGTCCCAAGTGTCAATTTCACTCTAATCTCCCCCAGTTGCCAGCTGCTTAGATGATCTCTATAGATGTCTCGTGGCCCTTTGACCAATGGGGAATCGATATTGTAAGCCCCTTGCCCATGGCAGTCGGGCAAAAAAAGTTCGTCATCTTAGTTGTTGATTACTTCACCAAGTGGGCCGAAGGTGAGGCCGTAGCAAAGATCACTTTTAGGGTCGTAAGGGACTTCATATGGAAGAACATTATCTGCAGATATGGCATACCAAGGGTACTCATTTCAGACAATGGGTCCCAGTTCATAGCGGTAGATACTCGGGAATGGTGTTCTGAGTTGGGAATTGAGCAACGCTTTACTTCCGTGGGGCATCCACAAGCTAACGGGCAAGCGGAAGTTACTAACAGGGTCATTTTGCAACATCTAAAGACAATGCTCGAAAGCAAGAAAAGTGAATGGGCAGAGGAATTGCAAGGACCCTTGTGGGCTTATCGCATCACTCCACGAGCGGCCACTTGCGAAACACCCTTCGCGCTCGTCTATGGATCAGAAGCGATGATACCCGTGGAAATTGCACAGGAATCCGCTCGCGTGGCATACTTCGAGCCTAGAGCCAACGAAAAGAGTAGAGCGCTGGAGTTGGACCTTTTGGAAGAAATGAGGGACAAGGCATGGGCACTGATCCACAATATAAAGCGTCCGCCGCTCGGCAATACAACAAACGAGTTAGAGAAAGGACCTTTCAGCTGGGGGACTTAGTCCTAAAGAAAGTGTAAGTCTCAAGGCACGTGCGCAAGTTAGATCCCAATTAGGAAGGTCCATTCAAGGTTATACAAGTGCGAGCAAGCAACACGTACATGCTCGAATCATTGCGAGACGAGCGACTCCCCCGCCCCTGGAACGTATGCAACCTTAGGCGGTTTTATGTTTGATATGACCTTGTAAAAAGCCCATGATTGGGCCTGATGTATTTATTATTTCTCTAGAAGATTATAATAGAAATTGTTTCACATATTTGTCTAATTTTTTAGTATGCAGGCTGTTGAAGATTCTCCCTTGGGAGCCCGAGCACAAACTACGCGGGCCCAGGGTGCATGAATCCCTCCTTATCTCAAAAATCAAAGGCTCCAAGCCGCGGCGTGACCTCACGAGGGTGCTTATACAGTACCTCGGGAAATCTGCACGAAGTCCAATCTGCACACACGAGCATCCTAGTAGGCCCGGGTGGTCTCTAAGCAAGCACCCGACGCTCGAAAGAGGGACCCATAATGGAGTCTGATCAAGCACCAAGAAGGGATCAAGGGTCCCAAATACAAGGCACTAGCATCCTAGTAGGCTCGGGTAGCCTTTAACACGGGCACCAAGCGCTCGAAAATAGGACTCGTTGCGAAATTTGATCGTGTCAAGGGGAAATCAAGGGTCCAAAAACCAAGCCCCTCGGACCAGTACGATTGCAATCTACAAGGAAAGAAACTTTCAGGCAAGTTTCTGTGAGTCCTTAACCAAGATATCCACGAGCGGGATCCTCGGGTCAGCCAGGGACACTACACTAAAGCGAAATTTGCACAAGTCTTGAACGAGGGCAGTCTTCAAATAAAACCCTCGTCATTGCTCAAGACTTAGCTAAATTTTTCAAGTTTTTAAGTAAAATTGCACAAGTCTTAAACGAGGGCAGTCTTCAAATAAGACCCTCGTAATTGCTCAAGACTTAGCTAAATTTTCCAAGTTTTTAAGCAAAATTTCACAAGTCTTGAACGAGGGCAGTCTTCTAGAAAGACCCTCGTGATTGCTCAAGACTTTGCAATATTTCCCAAATTTTACATCTTTTACTTAGTATGTTACCCAGAATCTTAACATCACAAGATTTTGTTACAACAAGCGCAAAGTAAAATTTAGTAACAAGCATTACGGGGAATAAAAAGAGACACAATCATGGAAAGAAAGATTCTTCATTAATAACGACCCAGGCTACAAAACAAGGGCACAAGAACCCATGGAATTCTTATAAAATTAAAAAGAACAGGAAATTTTGACATGGGAAAGCAAAAAGGAACTTCAAGCGGCGGGGCGACATCCTCCTCCAAATTCACAATTACATTCTGAGCGGGGGGCAATGGGATCTTGCGCTTATGGTGGAGGAACTGGAGCCTCGGGAAGTACAGGAGCATTGGCAGGAGGGGCTGGAACATCTGAGGGCACGGGAGCGGGAGCGGGAGCATTTGCAGCAGTTGGGGCAGAGGCATTCTCCGGGGGCACGGTCTCTTGAGGACCCTCGGGGGCGGTTGCAGCGTCATTGGCCCCCTCGATTGGTTACGTTTGAGGCGTCTCTTCCACTGGATGAGCGGCCATGTACTCATCTTGTGCAAGTTCAACCAGAAAGTTGTACTCTGGCTCAGCCAAATTGGCCTCTGGATCCTCGTCCCTATCTACCTCTTCCTCCTCGCACCCCTCATTGAGCCTTAAGCCCATGTCTGACCTTCCACGAGCGGAAGCCTCTGCCAGTCCCTTGTGAATTGATTGCTCCACAGCCAAGTTGAAGGCTTTTTTAGCCACGTCATAACAGTGGAGCGAGGCTATAAAGCTGAAGGCCTTGGAATGAAAGAATTTGATGAGGGCCTTCTTATTTGCCTGCTCGATGCGGTGTGGAAGGTCCCTGAGGGTGTCCGCGCACTTTTTCTCAGATGCATTGGCCTTGGTGACCCACCCATTCGGGTCCTCCATCAACTTCTTATGGTTCTCCTGGAGGTTATTGTAATCCGTGCGCCATTTTCTACGAGACATCTTGGACTTCTTGAAATCATCTTGAAGTTTCTTCATCTCAGCCTCCAATTTCTTATGTTCCGTTTCAAGGGAAAGGAACCTGGCTTTCTCGACATCCAGTTCCTCCTAGATCTGAGCAGGGTCGTTGGCGTACGCCATCTTCTTGTATTTTTCTTTACGCTCGGAATAGACGGTCGGGCGCATTTGGAGGTTTTTGGCCCTAGGTAGCACTTGTTATATTTTCAGAAGGAAAATGGGAATTGACACTTAGTATTTTTTTAGCAGAAAAAGAATGCTATAAGAAAACAAGAAGAAGTAATGAGGAGACTTATAGAAATGACAGCATGAACCATGTCGGCGACAATCCTCTCCGTATTCTGGGAGAACAGTGCTCGATGGTCCCTGGAGAATTAGACCCTCTCGTAGAGCCCTTCGGTAATCGTGCGGGAAGGTGGATGAGCGCTTAACAAAACAGGGCCCTCTTTTGGGTCGTGGTCAATGTTCCTATCCCCCATTCGTTCAAAATCCCACAAATGGTCCTCCTCAGAAGAGGAGGTATCACCGTCGCCTCTCGCACCCTCCACTACTTGTTTGCCCTTGCCTAGAATAGGAACGTTGTCGGGCATCCTTTTCCTCTTCCTTGAAGTGGAGGCGGCATCCCCTTGGGATCTCTAATGGTCATGCTCGAAGCAGGCCTTAGGGGGTTAGCAATGGGAGGAGTGGCTCCCCTCGTAGGGGGAGCATCAGCTGGACGAGTAATTATCCTCGTCTCAGCATTGGGCTCGCGATTATCCCCCTGGCCTTGGGTTTGCTGGGAAGTACTGGAGCTTGCCCCTGCGTGGCCCGCACGACCGTCACCCCGGCCTGTCCCTTGTCCGGTCCCTCGCCCACGAGGGTTCGCCTGGTTTCCCTGTTGTGACTGACGACAGTTGATGAAGTTGGTAACATTCCGCATGTTTGCACCAGCCATGATAATAGCAACGCTTGAAACAAAGATAAAGGAAAACGAGGGTTAATGCTCGTACATAATATTTTTACAAAGTATTATCAAGAGTCAGTATTCCTATCTAAAGTTAGTCCCTAGAAGCTAACCGTCTCTCTCCAAATTTCGAGCGGGTGGATTTCTGATAAAATGAGGGTCATTTGTAATTCCGCAAAGAAACATGACTTCCGCTTCATCAGTCAAATCCTTTGCTTTGACTATCCAACCCTCATCCCTCACGGCACCGGCAAGGTCTTTGGGCCAGTTTTCCGGAAAGGTGTGGGATAAACGATGCCTAAGTATGGGTCCCTCCCCATGTGAAATCCACTCTCGGGGTACCCTAAAATCTTCACCCTCGGGAGCCCTCACGAAGAAAAACTTCTTTTTCCACTCCACTCCATGGGTTGTGGGAGAGTCAATCAGTTTCAGGCCAGATTTAGCTTAGATACAGAAAAAAAACCCGCACTTCGAGATGAACGGGGCGAGCGGACAACTTGGAAAAGGGCATTAAAATTCCGGAATGAGGGTTGATGTTTGGTGCAAGCCATGAGAATTATAAAAACGGTTATTAAAGATAAATCGTTGGGCAAAATTTGGGTAGGGCACAGGTTAAGGTTATTCATGATATCGGCTACGGGTTCAGGTATGGGGAATCTCAGACCCCCATAAACTACGGAGTCTAAATAAATGACCATCTCCCCCGGAGGGGGATTATTTGCTCGCTCATTTTCAGCAGGAATCCTCCATTGGTAACGCTCGTCCCAGTATACTGGGGCCAGCATTGATGCTATCTCCCCTCGTGTGATGGTGCTTTGGATTTCATATGGGGAACTTCAGTCGCTTGAATACCAGAGCCCTCCCCCTCGTTAGACCCCTTGGCCTTCTAGGGTTTTCTGGGTTTCTGGGACTTCTTCCTTTTGCCCTTGGCAGGGGCTTTCTCTGAGGGCCCGACTTCTCCTTCTGCCTCAGGGGTAGGAGCGAAAATGGCCACAGTTACAGTATGGCGATGGGGATGGGTTGCCCTCTCCGTCACGGGTAAAATTCCCCCTTATCTCTCTGCCTCAAGCACCATATCCATTTCTTCAAAAAGGTGCTCAACACCCTTTGGGCTCCTCTCCTCCATGGCAGAACCTGCTGCGTCTAGATCCTCATCCCCTGGGGAACCCGGTTGGGACGAGCTCTGAGTGGCCATCTCATCAACCTCACGGGTAAATTCCTCCACATGATCTCTTGCCATGGCTGTTATGAAGTTTGGAAGAAATATGGGGACTTTTGAAGATGTGAGATATTCAAGGAAGTTTGGAAATTTTTGGAGAAAAGGTGGAATTCTGGGAAGGTTTTCAGTCCTAAACCAGTACTGATGGGTTCCGAATAGGAGGATCTGAATCCAATCACTTTACGATTTGTAGTTGTGGAGGAAACCGCCGGAGATTCGCCGGAAATGAGAAAGGGGGTTCTACCTGTTGGGACAAGCACAATAAAAGTCAGAAGGCCAAGCTGGGGGAACTGGGGGTGATACCCAGTTTGGCTCTCCGACGCTCAAGTCAGTTCAAGGTATGAAGGAGAAATGTAGGTTCAGTAACAGTTTCAGTGATGAAGAATGCTTACCAATGTAGAAGATGACTTTAGCTATTTATAGTTGAGGGTCAAGGGCCCTTTGGTCATTTGCCTCAAGCGGTCCTGGCCGAATGTTGCCCTAACACGTGGCGCCATGAGAGAGAAACCTAGGAGGAATCTTCTGCAAAAGCGGCCAAAAGTTGGTGCTGGCAACAGTGGCAGGTGCGCGGGCATGTACGATGTGTCAGAGAGCCATTTGGGTGGTTGGTAACGAGGGCTTAAGAGCGCGCTCGTGACAACCTGGAGTATTGGAAGCTAAGATATCCGCTGGGGGGAATGAAGGCTCCAGTTCAAGTGACGAGCCAAAGGGGAGGCCACTCTGAGGGAGTGTGACGCTCGAAGAGGGCTCCCTTGGCACGTGGACGTGCCAATCATACAGTATGAATGGCGCTCGTGAGAGTGACAGCGCTCGTTGGGCTTAACTCGTGAAGAAGGATTGCGCTCGTTGCGCTTAGCGCTCGCGCACTGATGGTTGCAACCTTGGGGAGACAGATGTCATCATCTCGGTGGTGCCACGTGTCCTAACGTGGGACGATCGTATTTTGACCCCATCATTTTGCCCCCCCAATTCTGTAGTCCTTAGTGATAAGGACTGTAGAATTTTGACACGTTCTATCTTTCGCATGTAACGCTCGTATAGGACTTGGCGTGTTGAGCAATTTTTCCTCTGATTGTGCCATTAATGCGGTCTTTTCAACTGACCGCTCGTAATGCTTCTGCACTGAGCGTTGTACTATTCTTGAGTATCCGAAACGTCAGAGCATTAAATGCGGGCGCGCGTGGGGCACATGAGCATTGGGAAGCATATGACGGTTCCATAAAGTGGGCGGTTTCCTAGGCGGGAAATGATTACCATTTTGAATTCATTGCCGAAAAAGGTACCAACTCCCATCCCTATAAGTATGGGATTCCGAAATCTTGCTACTCTTTACGCATTCTGAACTTCCAAGCATCCTTTGCAAAAAGAATTCTCTCGCACACCAGTTCTTAGAGCATCTTCTACCTCTCTCCCAGATTTTCTCAGAAATCTTCAAGGTAAACTTCCAGCGCGATTATCTAACTCTGCTAACTTTAGATTCGGACTTTAGGACTTTGTAATCCCTTAGGTTTTACTCCTTTAGGGAACCCTAATTTATTTCCAGAAAACTCCCATTCTCTAACCCAGATTAAATCTCTCCCAAATCTCAGTTTCTGCCATGGCTGACCAACATATTGAGGAATTCGCCCGTGAAATCCATGAAATGACCATTGAGAGTTCCTCTTCCCCTGATTCCCCCAGAGACGAGGAGTTGGGGGCGGCAGTGATGGCCATGGAGGATAGGAATCCAGGTGGAGTGGAACCTCTCTTTGAAGAGATGAATTTAGTAATGGAGGCAGAAAGGCAAGGAGTTACTCTCCCTATAACTCAGAGTGCCACTCACCCCCACCGCCATACTGTGACGGTGGCCGTCGCGACCCCGCTACCGATAGCCGAAGTCATAACAGGGCCTTCAGAACGAGCCCATAATAAAGGAAAGGGCAAGAAATCCAAGAAATCCAAAGGGCCCCACGAGGGGGAGGGATCAGGCTACCAGGCCACCGAACGCACTCCTGAAGAGACTCCCAGCACAGTTACGTTGGGAGAAGTGAAAACAATGCTGGCGCCTATCTACTGGGACGAGCGCTACACGTGGAGAATCCCTGAGGAACACGAGCGTGCCAACAATCCTCCTCCAGGCGAAATGGCGGTTTACGTGGCCACAGTGAGCTCAGAAGGCTTGAGGTTCCCCGTTTCGATCCCGATGGCCCACCTGCTGAATGATCTGGACCTTTGCCCATCGCAAATCGTGCCCAACGGCCTGGCTCTCCTGACCTGCTTCGTAATCCTAATGAGGAGCATGGGTTACGAGCCCTTCGTGCGGAATTTCAATTCCCTCTTTCAAGTGGTTAGTTCATCCCGTTCATCTCCCGAGGCGGGTTTTTACTACGTCCAGGCGGTTTTTACTACGTCCAGGCGAAGGCCCATATGAAACTGATCAACTCGCCCTCAAGCACCTATGGCCCCAATTGGAAGGAGAAATTTATCTTCGCCAAGGCCCCAACAGAAGAGGGCTTTGGGGTGTCCACGCAATGGGGCTCGTTTGCAAAGAGCCGCTTGCAACCCGCACTCCCCAAAGATTGGGCCAAGAATCTGGCAGCAGCCCTGAGGGACGAGGGCCACCTCATTCAAGCGAAAGATTGGATAGATGACGAGGAGCTCATGTTCCTGTGTGGCCTCTCTAACGATCCCTATTTCCTTGATAACCCTCCGGCTCGTGATATAGAGAGAGATGGTTAGATTCTAAGGGCTCTAACCTTTAGATAGGAATGCTGACTACCTTTTTGTACTTGTAATTTGCACACTTAATAATTCTGTTTAAGGATTTATAACCCTTGTACTTTCCATTTTTGCAGGAGTTGCTATATTAGAGATGGCAGGAGGAATAAGACAAGCCGCTCGCTTTGCTCATGCCAACAGGAATCAAGCCCAGCAAGGGGACCAACAGCGCCCCCGAAACTGAGGCAACAGGGGGGACGCTCGTAGCGGGCAACGGGGCGCCGGTTCGAGCGCAGCTTCAGAAGTTCCACCCCCACGAAACCGGGGGGGAAACAGGGCGGCCCTTCCAGAAAATAGAATAGTGGTGCGGCCCTCTTCTTCATCCGACTCGAGGGTGGCTGACCCTCGTGCAGCTGATCAGGTGAGGCCACCCCCCAATTTGGCCATGAACGAGGCCAATCCAAGCGCAAGTAGACCTTCCCGTAAGAGGAAGAGGATGCCCGACACTGCTGCAATCAAGGGCAAAGGAAAACAAGTGGTCGAGGGCCCCAAGGGCGAGGGGGAAACTTCCTCTTCAGAGGAGGAATATTTATGGGAGTTCTCCCGACGAGGGGACAAGGACTTCACAGGTGCCCCCGATGGTGGGCCAGTTCTGCTAAGGCCTGGCACGCTCGCTCAAGCCGTCAGTGAGAATCTCTACGACAAGGCCCAATTCTCGGCGGACCACCGGCATCTCTTCAGTGAGTCTGTGGAGAAAGTGACCTACGACGCGGCCCACGCCTTAATCTCCGTAAGTCTTAACTCCCTTGTTACACTGTCATCCTTGTAACCTCTTAACACTTTCCTGCTAATATTTTCCTTCTTTCAAACCCCCGCAGCAAGTGCTCCCTAGGCTTAAAAACATCCAAAGGCGGGCCTCCATCTATGCTGACCGCAAAGCCATGTATAAGAAGATGGCTCGTTCCAACGATCCGGCTCAGATTCAAGCGGAGCTGGACGCTGAGATTGCTAAGTATGAATCCCTTAAGGATTTGTTCAAGAAGACAAAGGGGGAGCTGGGAAAATTGAAGGAGGACTTTCAGGCGGTGGAAGGCGCTCGAAGCGGCTTGAGCGACAAGTTGGCCCAGGCTGACGAGCGCTGCAAGAAGGCAGAGACCGAGCGGGAAAGCTGGAAGACGAGGGCTCTGGAGGCTGAGAGGAAATTCAACGACACCATGAACGAGTGGCCTCAGAGTCTGGAACGTGCGAACAAGGAGGCCCTTATCAAATTTTGCCACTCAAAGGCCTTTAACTTCGCAGCCTCGTTGCACTGCCTGGATGAGGCCCAGAATGCCTTCAACTTGGCCGTTGAGCAGGGCATCCACAAGGGGCTGACTGACCCGGCTATGAGGGGGGCAGAGGGCACAGGGCTCATGTTCAATGACCGCTGTGAGGAGGAGGATGAAGACCCAAACGACCCTGCGGACGCCATTGCTGAGATGGAGTACGACTTCTTGGTTAAGCTTATCCAAGATGAGTACACGGACGCTCATCGGGAAGGGGGTGCTGCACAGGCCGCTCAGAATGATAACCCTGAAGATGAGCCCCAAGCGCCTATTGCAGAGGATGCCCCTGTCCCAGCTGCGGATAGTGCCAACGCCCTCGATCCAAATGCCAACGAGCCCGTAGATCCGCAAGCTCCCGAGCCACCAGCTGACCAACCCCAAGAGCCAGAAGGCCCCATCCATGGCCCCGTGGCCCAGAACATACTGGTGATTGTGGATGAAGACATTGCTCCGGCCGCTTGAAGTCCTTCCTATTTCAATGTACTTTCCTGCTTTAATGTTTCCTTATTTTAAAACAATGTTCAGAGGCTTTTGAGCCCTTGTCTTGTAATTTTCCTTTCCGTGAATATACATCCTTTTCTTCATAACTTTGTCCTTTTGCTTATTCATGAATCAGAACGTATACTCAGAACTTGCTGGAACAAATCTCATAATAATAAGACTGTGTGTGGCATAGTCTGAATGTTTTATTCTTCTGATAAGCCTTTAGAACTTTTGAGAAATTTTGTTAATTTCTGTAACACTTGAAAATTCGCCTAAGTCTTGAGCGATCGTGAGGGTCTTATTGTGAGATTGTCCCCCCCCCCCCCCCCCCTACTCAAGACTTGTATAAATTTTTGCCTTTGTCATAAGCCTTGAAAAATTGTCTAAGTTTTGAGCGATCGTGAGGGTCTTATTGTGAGATTGCCCTCCCTTTCAAGACTTGTATAAATTTGGTTTTTGTTATAAGTCTTGAAAATTTGTCTGAGTCTTGAGCGGTTGTGAGGGTCTTATTGTGAGATTGCCCCCCCTTTCAAGACTTGGGGACTTTCTTCTTATTCTCGGAAATTATGCTAAGTCTTGAGTATTTACGAGGGTCTTACTTAGAGGTTGCCCTCGTTCAAGACTTACGAAGTTCCGTCTGTAAGGGATCCCACTTTCGAGCGCAAAGCGTTGTAAGAAATGGCCAAGGCCTACTAGGATTTTCCCCATCTCGTTTAATTGGTTATGAGCGTAACCAGTCTATCCTTATGAGGGCGTCCCTCCAAGCGGAGTAGAGTGCTGGCCAGCGTAACCCGTGCGAAATATCAGCATACATATAGGAGGGGATTGCCAACCACGCTCGTGAAAACGAGGGACATGGGTCTCATCCATTCAAGCGATCAAAGAAACATAATGTTAGAACAATTAAGAAAAAGTTATACGGGAACTTACTCACAATTGGAAGTACAGAGGAACCCAACAAAGAGGGTTGTTACATCATGTTCCGCAAAGAGCTTTTAAACATAAAACCGCCGGAGGTTACATGCGTTCCAAGGGCGAGGCAAGCGCTCACCTTGAAGTGTCTCCAGGGTGTAAGTGTTGTTAGCTCTGAGTTGTACGACCTTGAATGGGCCTTCCCAATTGGGGTCCAATTTCCCCACGTGCTTGGATACTTCCACTTTCTTCAAAACCAAGTCTCCCAACAGGAAAGTTCTTTCCCTCACACGCTTGTTGTACTGTTGGGCCACAGAGGCTTTATAATGGTGGATCTTAGCCCAGGCTTTATCTCTCCTTTCATCCAGCAAGTCCAACTCCAAGCTCCTGTTGCCATCGTTGAGCTGAGGCTCGAAATAGCCGACACGAGCGGATTCATTTACTATCTCCGCTGGTATCATCGCTTCTGATCCATAAACGAGCGCGTAAGGTGTTTCTCCAGTGGCCGCTCATGGGGTGGTGCGATAAGCCCAAAGCGCTCCTTGCAGCTCCTCAGCCCATTCACTTTTCTTGCTCTCAAGCATGGTTTTCAGATGTTGCAAGATGATCCTATTGGTAACTTCTGCTTGCCCATTGGCTTGAGGGTGCCCTACAGAGGTAAATCGCTGCTCGATCCCCAACTCAGAACACCATTCTCGTGTGTCGGCTGCTATGAACTGGGATCCGTTATCAGAGATAAGCACCCTCGGGATGCCGTACCTGCAAATGATGTTTTTCCAAATGAAGTCCCTCACAACCTTGAAAGTGATTTTTGCAACGGCATCGGCCTCGGCCCACTTGGTGAAGTAGTCGACGGCTAAAATGACAAACTTCTTTTGTCCCGCAGCCATGGGCAAGGGGCCCACGATGTCTATTCCCCACTGGTCAAAAGGCCAAGAGACGTCTATTGGGACCATCTGTGCGGCTGGCAATTGAGGGAGATTTGAATGAAATTGGCATTTAGGGCACTTCCTCGAAAATTCAATGGCATCTTGGAGAACTGTAGGCCAATAAAACCCACTTCTCAGAACCTTCTTTGGCAGGATACGCCCTCCGGAATGATTCCCACAGCTTCCATTGTGGATGAGTTCAAGCGTCTCCTTCGCCTGTGAGGGCCTCAGGCATCTCATTGGGGGTCCTTGGAATGATTTCTTGAATAACCTCCCCTCATGATCCAAAGTGAAACGAGGGGCCTTACTTCGGACTTTCCTAGCTTCCACCTTGCCAGTGGGGGGAATTCCATCCCTAAGGAAAACGACGATGTCGTCAAGCCAACAGGGCTCGTTTGGATCAATCATAGCGATTATTCCAACGGCGACCCTTTCCCTGATCAAAGGTTCCTCAGTTCTAAGGAACGTGACAGAACGCTCAGAAGTGCCTTCTAAAGCTGACGCAAACTTTGACAGAGCGTCCGCACGCTCGTTTTCTCCTCGCGGTACTTGAAGTAGATGAAATTCCTTGAACTTCCCAATGATTTCTTTGGCTTTACTTAAGTACTGTACCATGGTGGTTTCTCGAGCCTCATAAGTTCCTTCAATCTGGCTCGCAATTAACTGTGAATCCACATAAGCGGTGATTCTGGAGGCTCCATTCTGAAAAGCAATATTCAATCCTTGCACGAGGGCTTCATATTCTGCTTCGTTATTAGTGACTTGGAAATCCAGCTTGATTGCAAAGTCCAGCTCAATCCCATCGGGGTTTCTGAGGGCCACTTCTACTCCTCCCCCTTGAGAGGTTGAGGAACCATCTGTGTGTAGTACCCATAACCCCTCATTCTCCGCAACGGTGGGCTCTAAACCAAAGCGTTCGACCAATAAATCAGCTACAACCTGAGCCTGTACCGCGGTCCGGGGCTCGAAACATAAGTCGAACTGGCTCAATTCGATGGCCCATTTGATTAATCTTCCAGACACATCTGGTTTGGACAACACTTGCTTCAAGGGTTGGTCGGTAAGAACCGTTATGGAGTGCGCTTGAAAGTAGGGTCTCAGCCTTCTAGAAGCGTTAATAAGGGCAAACGCAAATTTCTCAATCTCCAAATACTTCTTCTCGGCTCCTTGCAATGTTTTGCTCAGGTAATAGACAGGTAAGTGTTTCCGCTCTCGTACAGCGATCAGAACCGCGCTTGTGGCCCCGGAAGAAACGGAAAGATACATAAATAATCTCTCACCTTCGACGGGTTTAGTCAGCAGTGGTGCGCTCGATAAGTAAGCCTTCATATCTTGCAGCGCCTTTTCGCATTCTTCTGTCCAAGCAAAGTTACGTGCGTTCCTCAAAATTTTGAAGAAGGAAAGGTTCCTGTCCGCCGAGCGCGAAATAAACCTGTTCAACGAGATGATTTTTCCTACTAGGACTTGCACTTCCCGCAAATTTCGAGGAGAGGGAATCTCCAAGATAGCCTTGATCTTCTCCGGATTGGCTTCAATTCACCTCTGACTGACCATGTACCCCAAGAATTTTCCCCCTTGAACCCCAAAGGTGCACTTCGAAGGGTTCAACTTCATCCCATACTGGCGCAGGATTGAAAAAGTACGCTTGAGATCTTCCAAATATGAACCCTGACGCTCGCTTTTGACAATCATATCATCCACGTAAACCTCCATGGACCTTCCAATTTCTTTTTCAAACATCTTGTTGACGAGCCGTTGATACGTAGCTCCGGCGTTCTTGAGTCCGAAAGGCATGACTAAGAAGCAATATACCCCCAGATGGACAACAAACGAGGTTTTGGGGCGGTCTTCTGGGGCCATAAAGATCTGATAGTATCCCTGGAAAGCGTCCATCATGCTCATGAGCTCGCAGCCAGCGGTCGAATCCACCAATTGGTCTATCCGAGGCAGCGGGTAAGGATCTTTAGGGCAAGCCTTGTTGAGATCAGTGAAATCGTTGCACATGCGCCATTTATTCGCGCTCTTGGGCACCAAGACGACATTACACAACCACTCCGGATACAAGATGGGCTCGATATACTGAGCCTCTAGGAGTTTATTAACTTCCTCTTCAATGACCTTCTTTCGAAAGCCATGTACATCCCGCTTTTTCTGCTTGACGGGTTTGAAAGAGGGATCCACATTAAGCCTATGGACAATGACGCTCGGGTCAATCCCTGTGAGGTCGGAGGCTTTCCACGCGAATATATCACTGTTTTCCCTGAGGAAGTCAATCATCATAATCTGAGAAGGCCCCGAGAGGTTAGATCCTATCTGAGTAGTCTTATCCTTGTTTCCGGGTTCCAGCTCAATGGTAAGGAACTTCTCCGAGGGTTCGATCCTTATCTCAGGGCGAGGAAGTTCGAGCGCCCTTTTCTTTCCCGTCAAGCGATCACCGAGTGCGGGTCCACCCTCTACTGGCTCGTCTCCTTCCGAGGACGATCCACCAACGGTCCCTGGTGGAGCACTCTCGAGGGGATTCTCCACGTTGTCTCCCTTCTTCTTTTTGTTCTTCTTCTTGTTCAATTTCGCCCTTTTCCGCGCTGGGCTGTCCTCATCCAGATTGGGAAAATCCACAGATTTCTTTGTGGACCCAACGTGGAAAGTTTTTTCCGCTCTAGGCTTCTTGAGGGACAACATGTAGCATTCCCAAGCCTTATGTACATTACACAGTACTTCTCCTACGCCCTCGGAGGTGGGGAATTTAATCTTCTGATGGTAGGTGGAGATGATGGCTTTGAAATCAACGAGGGCAGGGCGCCCAATTATGATGTTATAAGGAATGTCGATCTCCACCACCGCATATGTGACCAAGAGCGTCTTCCGCTGAGGGGCTCGGCCAAATGAAGTAGCTAAGCGAATTTGCCCTCGGGGGACAACTTCCGAACCTCCAAAGCCAATGAGGGCTGTTTTGAGAGGTTCGAGCGGAAGATCAGCCTTCATCTTTAAAAATGTAGAATAAGGCAAAACATTAACAGAGCTTCCACTATCCACCAACACCCTTTTTACAACGTGATTGTGAACATCTACACTAACCACCATGGGGCAATCGGAGGTTACACCCTCCCCATGAGGTGTTACAATATGCCCTAAATCCCTATCATCGAAGCCTATTATATCATTCTCTCTCGACATTTGAGCGCTTGAACTCTGGATGGCATAGACAGGTTTAGGCACTGCCGGGCGTTGGTGGTAGCTCCGGACATACCTCCGCCGGGAGGCATTGGAATCCCCTCCAGATGAACCTCCCGCAATCATATTTATGACCGCGAAAGGTGTGTTTTCTTGCTCAGGGGCTTTCCCTTTGCTGCCCCGACGGCTGCTGCTTTCAGGGGGTCCTTATATGGTTGAATACGACTCTGTCATCAACAATGATTCCCGATCCTTATACTCTTCTCTTCCTCGTATCAACGCATGCCTGGAAGTCCCGAGAAGTTAATATAGTTTCAATTATTCCACTTCTATACGTTCCTTCACTTTATTTTCACTTGTTGATTCATGATAGTTAGTATATTGATTATGCTTGCTTGCAAGGTTCCGTTGCGAACCCACAAGGTGGGTGTCTCTCCATTCCATGCATTTTGGTTTGAGAAACTTCTAGCATCTCCTATAACAATTCTCGGACCTGTAATTACCCTCGAACCTCTCACTTTGACTTTCCATTTTGATCACATCCTTTCATTTTCGAGGTCTCGGTGGGAAAATCTTGAATGATTCAATCTTGCGTTGAATATTCTCATACTCGGATGAATATAAATTTCCTGCTCATCCCGTTGCCTCATGTATCTTTCAAGTTAAATCTCCAAGTCCTCACGACACTCCTATGTTGATGGTTTTCAAGATTTTTTGAGAGGATGAGATCGACCCATTCTCCATAGTCAAAGCATTCTCTCACGATGCCGAGCAATGAAATGTAATTCTAATTTGTAGCCATGAAGATGCAACACCCGGCCTTCAAATCCCATTGGCTCCATAATCCGTTCATTGATAAGTCGGAGACATTTGTAGTTGAGGTTGATAGTAGCTTTGTTAGTGTGATAACCCCCTATAACCAAAGATTCAACTCGAATATAGATGCATGTGGGTCAGTGTACGCTTATGGCACGTATTTATAATAGCAAACACGTATTAGATGCAAAATGAAACAAGTAAAGCAATAAGGTGAAACAAGTAAAGCAATAAAGTTGAAAGTGAACCCCACATATCAAGTAATTCCAACAATTCAGGTCAATTAACGATGAAAATTCAATGCAATGCACACGTTGACAAGTTCTTCCTATGCCGTACGACCTAAACTGACTCAATCACGACACGAGAACCCCGGTTTTGCAACTTGGAGGCTCTGATACCACTTAAGGATTTGACGCCCTAAACGGGAGGTACCACATCCCCCGCACTCAGACTCGACCCATATGAAATGGAAAATCCATACACGTGTTAGATCAGAGCGAACGGGGACTCACTCACTGACTCACTAGGCTAGGCGGGAACTAAACCTTCGAAACCAAATAATGAAAGTACAAAGAGAAAAGACGCGTGCGGAAGCATAGCATATATTCCATTACCGAAACAAGAAAAATAACGGGTTCAACTAGCATAATTACCTAGTCTCAAAATTCCAATATAGCGTAAATCATAATCCAAATCATAATCATAATCACGGGTTCAAACTATCCCTAAAAGCCTGTCCCGAATCAATAAAATAAAATCAATACAATTCATAGCAAAGTGATCAATTTACAATATGCATATGAACAGACTTCAATTCGAACAAGAGACTCAACAGACTCGACTTCCAGCCTAGTGCTCCCAACCTGCAAAAACTAAAAACAAAGTCGGGTTCAGTCTATAGGAGACTGGTGGGTATAAAATAAGGTTTAATATCATAATATTATGAGAAATAAAATCACACACAAATGTGAGTCATAATCCTTGTACGAGGTTTTTAAAACATTTCCCAAGTGGGTGAAAACAAAGAAAAACAACGCCCGGGATTACAACCATTAAGTTCATTTATTCATTACAATCATGCGGTCATTACATAAGCCCTGGCGGGTGGGCAAATATCTCCAACCTACTCCTCGTGTGTGCATATCAGTTCAATCTATACGTTAGCGATCATACACATCCATATATAATCGTTCATATTCATTCATAATCAATATCATACATAATCATAAACACTTGCACCTTTTTCCTTCGGGTGGTGGACGGGTTAGCAAGACCCGGCCACCGGTCCATACATAGGCCAATGGGGGTACATGAATCCCCCAAGGGCACTCAGCTTCATTCCCCGCTAAATCTCCAAGCGAGGGCCGGTATCACTGTAATTGTGGTGGGACTAGTACAAGGGATCACCGTTGGCCCTTGCCTCCGCGGATAGCCACTTGTACTAAGTCCCTGGACCCGTATGTGAATAATCATGTCCACACCAAAAATCATAAATGAGGGATACATAAAAGAAAGGCTTTACGTTGGAAATCATTTACTCCTTTGAAAAGACTCGATATATATAAATATATATATATATATATATATATATATATATATATATTGGCTTAAAACCTTCACATAAAGGATATATCGAGTCATTATAACTATTAGAAGAGAAACCCACCTGTTACATCTTACCGACCAAAATCAAGAAGAAAAAGAAGACTGGAAGGTAGCTTATGAACCCGGCATGTCTCCGCCCTGGAGAAAACTGTACAAGAAATGACACGGTGCAATCGTGAGACTCAAGACTCCAAATGAACCATATATGACGTACGACCATGCATTAACATGATACGATATGCATAAGAAATAACAATGTGTCATGGAGACGTTTATGTGCACGATTAATGCCTTTAAGGCATATATACACAAGCAATTCATTTATTCAAGGAAGCGTTTGAATTCATTCAAGTTCATAACTTCACATTTCATATCAAATTAATCCAAGAATTTCATATAACGATCATAACATGTACTATTTCATGTTTACAATTAGAAAATAGACAATTAAAGACATTCAAGTCATGATCGGAAATTAAATAACACGAAATAGATAACAATTAAATTCTATAATTGAAATAAATTAAATAGTACTTAATATATATATATATATATATATATATATATATATATATATATATATATGTATATATGTATATATGTTTACATGCATGTATATTATATTAAATGTGTAATGTATTTAATTTAATCACTGTGATTTCATGCGTATTAGTACGTGTATATACATACATGCATGTATATTGTATTAAATGTGTAATGTATTTAATTTAATCATTGTGATTTCATGAGTATTAGTACGTGTATATATATATATATATATATACCTTTCATGTATGCAAAAAAAAAAAAAATAAAAATAAAAAAATATATATATATATACACACACGTAGCCATGCATGCAATCATAATACATCAAAATTGAAAGGGAATACATGGAGAAAAAAAATCAAAGCAGCACGCACGGAAACACACAGGCGCGGCCGCGGCGCCCTTACAGAACCGGAAATGAACTTGCAGTCGCGGCCGCGACTGAGAATAGGCAAGAAGCAATCGCGGCCGCGACCTGCATGCACATCAGCAAAGATCACAACAAAACAGGGTAGCAACTCCACACAACAACATCCAACTCAAGGGCAACAAATTAGGGCAAGTGTATGCAACAAAATACCATAAAATCATCTCTCTCTCAAGCACAAAACACCACACAAATCATACACATGAGCAAGAGATGATATGATCAGGTTTTCTCCCAAAATTCTTCAAAGAAAAATTAATGGCATCCCATTAATTCCTCAACTACCACGAAATATCAAACCATAGAAATGATAAGGGATGCATAAGGATCAATTATGATACATCAAATTCAAAAGAAACTCAAGAATTCAACCATAACCCCAAATTTTGATCAAACCCTTACTATTCACATATATATCATCAAAGTATGCTCTTCAATCCATGAAATTTTAGAGATTAAGCAACCCAAAGAAAGAGGAGGAGGTGTGAAACCCAAAGAAAGAGGAGGAGGTGTGAAATAACATTCTTAACTTACCTTTCAAATATGGGAAGAAATGATGAAGGATTGAGCTCAAAAGGTGAGAGTGAATAGTATTCTTCTTCTCCTTCAAGGGTGTCTCGGTTTCCAGCAGTTTTTGGTTAAGTTTGGGTGAGTTAGATGTCATGAGAGTTAGAGTGGCTGATCAAGAGTTGAGAGAGGGTTAAGTGGGTTCAGGTTTCACCTAATTTGGTTAACTATGGTTCAAGATATGGTTAGATAAGTGAAGGGTGGTCATTTTGGGCGAGATGACAAGTTCCGGGTGAAATTCGAAGGTCCAAATGATTTTAGAAAAATATGAGGGTTGTCCTATTGAACCCAGATCGTTGATACGAGTACAACAGAGTTGACGGAACTCGATTCCGAGCTCCCGAGCTCAAGATATCATATACAGAACCAAGGGTACGCTAATTGCTCGTTAACCCTAATTTGGTTCCACAACTCAAAATAAATTCACAACAAACGAGATCAAAAACATGAAACGAACATGTAGAAATGTTCATAACACATAAATCTACAACATACTAAATTTCCATGAAGTTCCGAATTCAACTCATATAGCAACGACACACAAAAATGTCACACATGCGCATATGGTTCAAGAATTCAATTAGATTAAAATTCAAATATTTATAAAGTAAAATAATTCAATTATAACAAATTATAATAAAATAAATTAATAACAATTAAAAACTTAATTACAATTAATTATAAAATTAAATATATAAGACACTTATAACAATTAATTCGTGCAAATCGATAAACACATACGTCATGCTATGCGACTGAAAAAGTCGGGGCATTACATGACTTGCGAGAGTCAACACAGCCAACAAAGTCTGAATTGGAGTACCCTATCACCTCCAAATTGTCTGATCGTTTATATGTAAGCATGTAATCCTTAGTTCCTTGAAGATACCTCAAGACTTTCTTTGCAGCTTTCCAGTGGTCAATACCTTGGTTACTCTGATATCTCCCTACCATTCCAACTGCAAATGCAATGTCGGGTCTTGTAAAAACCTGAGCATACATCAAGCTTCTAACAACAGAAGCATAAGGAATGTTTTTCATTTGTTCCCTCTCAAGACTTCGGGCACTGATTCAAATTAAATATGTCACCCTTCACTATGGGAGCGATACTTGGTGAACAATTTTTCATTCGAAATCTTTCTAAAATTTTGTTGATATAGGCTTCTTGAGATAAACCTAAAATGCCCTTATATCTATCTCGATGGATCTTAATGCCAACGTCTCGCCCATGTCCTTCATCTCAAAATTTTTAGAAAGAAATTATTTTACATCATATATAGCATCTCCTTATCATTGGTAGCAGGTAAAATATCATCCACATATAAGATAAGGAAACAAATATTACTCCCACAAACCTTATGGTATATACATTCATCCTTTATATTCTCAACAAAACCAAATGAAGAGATAACATCATGAAATTTTAAATACCACTATCTGGAGGCTTGTTTCAATCCATATATGGACTTTTCAACTTACATACCAATTGTTCACCATCACTAGAGGAGAATCCTTCAGGTTGTTTCATGTATACCTCTTCCTCTGGATTACCATTAAGAAATGCCGTTTTCATATCCATTTGTTGTAATTTAAGGTCTAATTGGGCTACTAATGCTAGTATAATGCGTAAGGAATCTTTCTTAGAAACAGGACTAAATATCTCTGAATAATCGATTCATTCTCTTTGAGTGACCCCTTTGCAACAAGCTAAGTCTAGCCTTATATCTCTCAATGTTGCCTAATGAATCCCTCTTGGTTATAAACACCCATTTACAACCAATGGGTTTTACACCGTCAGACAGCTTGACAAGATCCTAGACTTCATTACATTTCATAGAACTCATCTCATCCTTCATATCATTGTACCATGATTCTGACTCATTACAACTCATAGCTTGTGAAAAAGACTCGGGATCACTTTTAGCTCCAATATTATAGTCAAATTCTTGTAAATACATAACATACTCAATAGAAAGTGTTGATTTCATTTCTCTAGTAGATCG
Organism: Lantana camara; assembly: GCA_037501455.1. Lineage (NCBI taxonomy): Eukaryota > Viridiplantae > Streptophyta > Magnoliopsida > Lamiales > Verbenaceae > Lantana > Lantana camara. Next base: position 21,622,431 of record CM074862.1, read on the forward strand.
CCTTAAGGCTTGACCAACATTCTCATTAAGATCATGCTGCTCTACCTGTTGTTCAATGACTTGTGGAGTTTCTTGAACAATTTGATCTACTTGAGTATTTTCAGCAATATGTGGATCTTCATTATGTTGTTCTTCGACACCCAATTATACCTGAGGGGTGTTGTGGATAACAACCAATCTATCACTTGAAGTAGAAGATTGATCCCTCACAGAAATAAAATCCAGCAATTGATTGCTCCTACTGATCAAGTTATTCTCAAGAAATTTTGCATTTCTTGATTCCACAAACCTAGTGCTATGAGATGGATAATAAAACTTGTATCCTTTAGACCTTTCGGCATATCCAACGAAATACCCACTAATGGTCCTTGGATCAAGTTTCTTTTCTTAAGGATTATAAACTCTCACTTCAGATGGGCATCCCCATACTCGTGTATGTCTTAAGCTCGATTTTCAACCTTTGAATAACTAAAATGGTGTTTTAGAAACAGCCTTAGTTGGAACTCGATTTAACACATACACTACCGTTTTGAGAGCTTCAACCCATAAAGATTTAGTTAGCTTAGAACCACTAAGCATACTACGCACCATGTCCATTAAAGTTTGGTTTCTTCTTTCTGCTACATCATTTTGGTCTGGAGATCCAGGCATAGTGTATTGGGCAACAATCTTGTTTTCTTGAATAAACTTCGCAAATGGACCTTGAGCTTGTCCATCTTCAGTGTATCTACCATAGTATACTCACCACCTTTATAAGTCCTCACTATCTTAATTTGCTTACCGCATTGCTTCTCTACTTCAGCCTTGTAAACCTTAAAGGCTTCTAATGCTTCACTTTTGTGGTGATGCATGTAGAGATGCATATATCGTGAGTAGTTATCAATAAATTAAAGGTGATGAAGTATTTCTGACCATATGCATCCATGTCTGGATAACATATATCCGAATGTATGCTTTCTAATAGGGATAACTACATACAGGTCCCTGAGGTTAGGCCTAATTACAAAATGGTCCCTATTATTTTATATATTACACTATAGTCCATAAGCTTGTTAATTTGTTAATCTTTGTATACTTTTAGGGACGATTTTGTATTTTTGATCATACATTATACGTACACTCACAAAACTTTCAGGGACATAAGTGTACTTTTACAAAATTCATTAATGGACCTCACACAAAACAAGAAATATAGGGACTACAGTGTAATATTTAAAAGAAGAGGGACAGACTTGTAATTAGGCCTAACATTAGGGACCTGTATGTAATTATCCCTCTCTAATATGGTTGTACTTCTTTTGGCTCTTTCTCTGACTTGTTAGTCTACTTGCCCTTAATGTAGTCTATACAAGTATAGAGATCAGTAATGTCTAAGGTATTAAGTACCCCTCATTTACTAACCTCTTAATTCTATCAATGGAGATATGTCCTAATCTTCGGTGCCATAAAACAGAAGAATTTTCATTTGTAACACATATCTTAATACCAGCTTGAACATGAATAACACTATGAGTGGTGTCATTTTGCAAATCAAGAGAATAAAGATCATCAGACAACACTCCTTGTCCAATAATTTCAGATTCATAAGACGAATTAAAAGAAGAGTTTGAAAAGTTAAATGAGTACCCAAAAGGAACAAGTCTTGAAACTGAAATTAAGTTTCTAGAAAAACTAGGAATGTAAAAAGTCTTTTCGAATGTCATAATAAAATCACTCTTAAGAACTAAATTGCATGTTCCAATAGCTTCCACATGTGACTGCATCTTGTTTCCCGAATAGATGCAATGTTCACTTTCTACTGGTTCCCGTAGGTTGGTTAATCCCTGCAAGGAATTTGAGGCATGGATGTAGAACCAGAATCAATCCACCATGTGTTATGATTAACATCAACCATATTTGCTTCATACGTGACAAATGAGGTTAAATTACCTTTATTCTCAAGCCATTTCTGATACTTGGTGCAATCCTTCTTTATGTGTCCCTTTTTTTTTTATTTTTTTATAGAAGAAACACTTGGATTCCTTCTTGATATCAGCATTAGGAAGTAATTTCTCCTTCACCTTATACTTGGCATGAGAAGTCCTCTTTCCCTGGGTGGTCACCAATGCACTCTCTCTCATTTCCATAACCAATCATCCATCCTCTTGAACACACATGGCCATAAGTTCATTAATAGACCATTTTTCCTTATGTGTGTTGTAAGAGATATTAAATGGACCGTACTGATTAGGAAGAGTATTCAGTATGTAGTGCACAAGGAAAGTTTCAGGCATATCAACCCCAAGATTCTTTAGTTGAGTTGCTATATCCCTTATCTAATTGATGTGGTCACGCACACCTTTAACTCCGGTGAGTCTTAAGTTTGAGAATTTCATTATTAAGGTGCTGGCAAGTGCCTTATCTGAAGTCTCAAACTGTTCATCCAGTGCCTTCAGAAAATGCCCGAACATCGTCATGCTTTTCAATAGAACCATTGATTCCAGCAGGAACTTTAGTCTTTATGAACATGACACTGAGTCGGTTAGACCGCTCCCACTGTTCATAAAGAGCCCTTTCTGCTTGAGTGCTGATTTTAGTGATATGTGGTTTGTCTTTCCGAATAGCATAATCAATGTCCATACACCCTAAATGGAGGAGAACCCCATCCTTCCATATCTTGTAATTCTCACCATTCAGTTCAGGGATTTCAATATTATAATCAGAGACAACCACAGGTTTTCTAACTGCAAAATCATATAAACATGCTTAATAACTAAATTGAGGAAAATAAATTAACTATGATTTACCAATGTAAATCATAAATAAATGAATCAAGTGACATAAAAATTGCCTGTGGGCTAAATTTTTAATTCGATATTATTCATTACTTGATGATAGAATTATCGAAAAACTTGAGATAATTTCTATCCGTTGATAAAATTATTAAATTCAATTTCACAACCTTGTGGGTAATTGTGAAAGGACATTTCATATTTTATCCTAATAACATAATGAAGTACCATACTCGATCCCCAATAATAAATTTTATTCGATTAAAGATGCTGTGACTAGTCTTTAATAAAATAAAGTTCAATTGATCACTGAAAAATAAATGCCTTAAAATATGCCCTACTATTAGACATTTAAAATACTATATGTGGTTTTACTTTATCACATAATTAAATTTAATTAGAGTTGTTGTGGCTAATCTCCAATTAAACAAAATTATATGTACCACTCGAATAATGTCTAATGCATATTCTTAATGAACAATATTAAACTTTATGGGATCATACCACGAATCCTTCGTACTTCTAAAATGTGATTATAAAAGTCCTTATATAATCACAATATGTATTTATTATCTGTAGATATTCCAGCATAACAGGAATATTATGTTCGTGAAATATTAACCTAAACATAATTTCCTCAATTCAACAAGATAAAGTTGCATACGCATCCCAACAACAGAGTCCTCAATGTATACATATGCAAGCAACAGATTTCCAAATAAATGAATCTCCAAAAGCATATATCATCATTATGCAGAAAGTAATAAGTCTCCCACTAGCACTTATATTCTAATGGCAATGGTGGAAAGAGTTATCAAGCCACTTGCGTACACATCCTTAGACCACTATTTCACATAATCATGAAACTTCCTTTATCATAATGGAAGAAACAAAACGCAGATCACTGACTTAATGAAGAACACAAAATCCGAATTATAAAAGGCGCAGATTAGCGATTGCTTCTCGGCCAAGGGGTCGTTCAGATAATCAAAACGTGAAAGAACACAGATGTGAATCTAACTTCCATATATCAACATCTAATTTCACGAATTAAATTGCTCAAGCGAAACGTAACAACAAGGCAGAGATATATGGTATGTTCTGATACCACATGTAAGCATAATCTTTAATAATTCATAGAAACTTAATTATGAATTTAGCGCAGCGGAATATAGAATCGAAATACCTCCCGCCATTTTAGTTTTGTCCATTGAGAGACTAATTTAATCGAGAGAATCTGATTAACCGATGACAACAAAATTCAGGCCCTTTTTTTCCAAGATTTCTTCTAGCCCTTTTGTCCTTAAGATTCTTCTAAGCACCGACCCTTACAACCTGATGGATTGGTTTCTGTATGTGTACTTTTCGTGCTTAGGGACCTTAGGATTCTCTATTCTTTATATATACGTAACTCTACGTATTTTTGTAAGTTTTCTTTAGTGGTTTTAATCCACCGATTTTTAAGGTATCCTTATGTACTTTAGAAATCGTAAAGGACCACAAGTTGTTAACAAGTTTAGCATTAGTTCATGTCGTCAATATGGAAATATATATGTATTTACTGGCACAATAACCATTATATTATATTGAATCCAATTTTATGTGTACTCTTTGTATTTAATTTTGTACTCTATTATTAATTAAACATGAGATGAAACACGAATATGAAACAGGAGACCAAGCCGTTGGAACTTTATTTGCAACAAACATAATTATTTAATTAATTTAGAAAAACAATACATACAATTAATATACAAAACAGGAAGGAAGAAAAAAAAAAAAAGAAAAAAAATAAATTAAAAGACATTCTTGAAACCCCATACACACAGACCGACAAACAGCAAAACAAGGTCTAGAACCTGAATACAGGAAACAACAACAAGCGCAGCGATTTATTATTCTCCATAGTCCATATATACCGCTACGCACTCCCACACACTACACCTCCAGTACGTTTTCAAGGCTTGGTGAAAGCTGTTGTCGGCGGTCCGTCACACCGGGTCTTATAGGGACACGGCTTTGTAAAATATGGATTTGTGGGATATTGCTGGGGCTGAGTTGGAGTATAATTGAAGTTCAGCATCCTACGGTTACCCGCAGATGAGGCATTTTCCAGGCCCTGGATTAATGACAGGGCAATAACAAGGAACACAACCAAAGGCTTCAAACAAGGCATTTTTTTTTTGTTAAGGTTTTTCTTTACTTGGAAGAATATGAGCATTGGTTGAGTGCAATTTATAATGCTCCGGACATTGACTTAAAAGAAGGCAATTGGACGGGGTCAAGCCTGGAACCGAGCAGTTAGACCAATGTGTGGGTCTGGACCCTAGAAAATGATATGCGTCAATAACGGGTCTAGAGTCTACACATACTTGACCTGTTTTAAAAATAAAAATTCACGGAATTTTGAACTTTTAAATTTAATTATTACGTACATATATTATTTGGGTACAATTTTATCCAAAATGATTTTGTTTTCGTTTACATATGACTTTTATTTATTTATATTTAAATTAAAATATCTTTTATGACATTATTATAATATATATAAATTTAATAATATCTATATAAATAATTTAATATTTTAACTAAATTAAATAAAATAAACTATCAATGAAAAATTGAGAGAAAAGTAATTACTTTTTAAAGTAGGAAATCATACCAGTTAACATAAGTAAATTTAACATAAAACTTTTCTATTGGTCACTTGGGGGTGTATACGTTAAAAACAAATCATAAAACTTTTCTATCTTAACTATATTTAATATTTTAACAGACATGATTTTACTATTCAAAAATAATATTTTAATTAAGAAAACCAAAATATAATGATCCAGTTTATTTTGTCGTGATAAAAATATTATATTTAATTAAATAAAGTATTTAATAGAAAAGTAATAATTATTCTTTAAACAAATTGAATATTTTCTCGTGTTTAATTAAGAGTTCATGAAACTGCTATTATAGAGTGAATAGGGGAAGGAGTCTTCCATAACATAGAACGATAAACTCAATTAGTTAATTATATATATATATATATATATATATATATATATATATATATATATATATATATTTATTTATTTATAATTAGTTGATTATAATGGACTGCGGGCGCTACTTAATATGTCGCGAGAGGCACACTCGGACACATCAATAGAAATGAACTTTGGCAAAATTATAAAATTGGAATACTAACAAGTCCCATTTGTGTTTTGGAATACTATTTTTTCTGACAGTAAAATAATCTCATAAATCTAAAAAAATCGCAACTTAAGAATAAAATTTATCGGAAAAATGATGTATACATTGGAAAATTACACGTATGTGCCACACGTTCTTTTATTTAATTTTTTTTTTATAATGTGACTAACCACCTTAGCCATTTAAAAAAAAATATTATATGCTCAACTAATGACTTGAACTTTTCAAAATTAATTATCAACTATATAAGATTTTTATATTAAAAAAAAAAGCCATTTAAATATACAAATTAATATATTAGAATTTTTAGAAAACGGAAAAAAAAAAAAAGGAAAAGAATAGATCAACAAAAATATATTTTTTAAATGTGAAATCATTAGTAATAAATTACTAGTAATTCTTACACACTCATTATATGTGCAAATAAAAAAAATCTATTATTTAAATATATTAAAATTAATTTTTATATTAGTATGTATTTTTTTATTTTTAATATAATTATTAATTATGATAAATAAATAAATATCATGAAAAATAATATACCAAACAACACTATCTTTTAAAAATAAAAATCATATAAAAAATAAAAAGAAATTAAAGAGGAGAGAAAAAAGATAAATTGAAAAAATATTATCGAAGTAATAGAATAAATAAATAAATAAATAAAAAAGAGAAAAGAACACAAAAAAATAAATAAATAAACAATAATAAAAAGAAAAGAAAGATACCAAGAGACAATACTGTTATTAGTTGACTCTTTGACTTGATATAATAATATAAATATTCAAATAGTTAGCATCTCATTTTGCCAATTTTCACAATCTCTTTTGTTGTTGGCTTCTATAATGTAAGAACACTCCGAAAATTCACCCCGTGTAGTGTTGGATACGTGTCGGACATGGACACGGCTTCGACACGGTAAAATATGTCCAAAAATTTTAAAAAAATTCCGACACGCTAGGGACACGGCGCGGACACGGCTCCAAACCTGCACGACACTCCGACACGAAAAATTCAAAAAATTTTTAATTTATTTTCTTGAATATTTGAGGATAGAATTTTTTTTTTTTAAATAATTATGTAAATTTACTAAAAATGTATAATATTATTTTTTATTTTTCATAATATCATTACATAAAAAATGTATTAAAATTATTTGTAATGACTTTAATGTTGAATTGAAAAATAATTTAAGTTCTTTAAGATTGTAATATTGAATATTTTTATAAATGTTTTATTTTATACATATATATATATATATATATATATATATATAATATAGCTGTGTCGAAACCGTGTCGTGTCCTAAATTTTTTTAAAAATCCGTGTCGTCGTGTCCGTATCGTGTCGTATCTGTGTCGCTGTATCCATGTCTGTGCATCATAGGTTAGGGGTGCATTTCGAGCAGAGTCGAGTCGAGTTTGGCCAAAAAAATTCTGCTTGAGCTTGAGCTTGAGAATTATTTGCATGGCTTGAGCTTGTCAAGCTTATTCTTTGGGGGCTTGAGCTTAGCTTGCCTAAAGATCGAGCCAAACTCGATTTGACTCGACAAACCAACATATTTTTGTTGGACATTTTTTAGCTGTCATTCAAGAATAATATTAAACAATAACAAAGATATTAAAATATATAATATATATATTATACTAATATTTTTAAATTTTATATCATTATTAATAAATTATAATCATTAATATATATATACTTCATATTTTAGATTATATATGAATATTATTAATTATATTATAATAAACTATAAATCATGTAATTACATGATACAAATTATTAACTAGCATTTTATTAAGACATATACTTATGTTATTAATTAGTTATTATGGTATATGATATTTATTATTTTATTATATTAAATACTTGAGTAAATATTTTATAAATATATTTTTGTATTAGTAATATTATATGGTATAATATGTTATTGTAAAATAATATATTATTAAGACATATTATGATACAAAATTTAGTAAGGATCATACATGTATTATAGATAACATAAAACATAGTGATGGGGACAAAATACGCTTGACCCACGTTTTGACACGTGGCACAGTCAACGCATGACACACAGATTCGACGGTCCCCCAAGCGTCCCGGATCTTCACCCACATGATCACCCCTACTCACTAACGAGCACCTCAAGGATCGCTGACGAGCGCCAACTTCACCATGCTCACCATGGCTCTAGCAAAATCATCCACGAGCGTCATGTCCCTTCGGACATGCCCTCGTACAACAACGGAATAAAGGGGTCCCTCATCCCCTCGTTGTACTGCTTGGATGCTAATCCCCACATGGGTCACCCAGTCCATCAGTCCCGGTTGACACGAGGGTGCCTCCCGCCCTCGTTACCAACCCCCAAAACAGCTCTCTGACACCCGTACAAGTCCGCGCACCTGACTCTGTTGCAAACACTAACTTTTACCAGCTTTTGCAGGAGATTCCTCCTAGGATTCTCCTCGTTGCGACACGTGTTAGGGCAACATTAGGGCAGGACCACACGAGACAAATTACCAAGGGGTCCCTGACCCTCAACTATAAATATGGGAGTTCATCTTCATCCCTGTAAGCACTCTCCATTACTGTAACTTCATACCTTCGCTTTTGCTTGCATTCTCTTTGAGATCACTATCTGACTTGAGCGTCGGAGAGCCAAACTGGGAATCACCCCCAGTTCCCCCAGCTTGGCCTTCTGACTTTGTTGGTATTTGTCCTAGCAGGTAGAGCCCATAGCTTATCCGGCAACCCTCTTTGAGCTTCATCCTCTGTTTCCCCACCTCAACAAAATAGATAGTGATCGGAGTTTGACCTTTACCTGATCGGACACCATCATTTTTGGCACCGTCTGTGGGAAACCATTCTCAGATCACCCTTCTCTTTCAAACCATGGTAGCTACTAGGTCTGGAGCAATGGGGGGAGGGGATGACCTTTCCCGTGATACCATCATTCCATCGACGGCAGCTGGCGGAGCGCCACCCATTGGAGGAACGCTTTCGCCCACGGAACCAATAGTTCCACCACCGGTGCTTCTTGAACCACCCTCTACTGCCGCCGTTGGAGGCGCTCAACTTCCAGCTTTTCCACATCCTCCCCAGAACCAGTGGCTTAATGCCCATGCGAACCCAGAAGGGCACCCCTACATGATGCCGCCTCCTGGGTACACGCTCACCCCTACCGTCGTGATGCCCGCAGTTCAACCATACCACGCCGGGCAAATCCAACTCCCAGTGGTGGTTCCAAGGGAGATTGAGGGGGTGGAGTTACCCCCCCCTGACTTCTCAACAGCTACGGGCTATCTACGCCCAGTGTGAGGTTCAGGCGGCCCAGGGTGCATGGGAAATTTTTCACTCCATGTATTTTCCCTTTGGGCAGGCCACTCAAGTTGCCCCTCATTTGGGAGGATTGCAGGCACATCCGCTCATGGAGGCTCAGGCCATCTTGAGAGCTCAACCGCCGCCTCCACCTGCCAAAGAGAAGGAGATTCCCAGCCAAGGGGAGAACGAGCGTACTCAAGCAGACAGGGGCAAAGAGCCTACAGAAAGAATCGACATCGACGAGGAGGCCCACTCGAGAGAATCAAAACGAGGGCCACAAGCATCCCAACAAGGGAGCCAAGCAAGGAGGAAAGACCCCAACCTCCTCGCGGCTGTGCAAGACCAGCTGCAGGGGTTGCAAGATATGGTGGGATAGCTCTCTCGAGCGCGGTCTCAAGTCCCCTATGCCGGGGACGAGCGAGGCAATGCCAGAGACGCTCGTCGCAATGTTCGCCAACAGCACGTTCCACGTCATTTGGAGCAAGAGGAAAATTTTGGATGTTACAACCACCATCCGCTCGCAAAAGGTCCCCACCTCGTGGAGGAAGTCCTAGTGGCCCAAGCTGGCATGGGCAAGGTACCTACATCCGTCAACCGCTACGATGGAACCACAAACCCCGCAGAGCATCTAGACCATTTTCTGCACCTGATGCATTTGTGCGAGCATTCTAGCCATTACTGGGCTAAGGTTTTTGTCACTTCCCTTGTGGGAATGGCCCAAGAATGGTATAAGCGTCTGCCTCCCGGCTCGATCTACTCGTACGGTGAACTCACTGACACATTCCTAAATCACTTCAACTTATTGAAGGCTCCTGTCACCGCACCCACGGCCTTGTACAACTTGATTCAAGGCAAACATGAGTCCCTTCGGTCATTTTTTGCTCGTTTCAACAAGGAGGTGCTCTTAGTGGAAATACCTTCCATGGATTTTCTGATCCATGTTCTTTTTAAAGCCTGCAACCACAAGCAGTATGTGAGCAAGAAATTTGCTGATTCCATCGTGAATAAACGCCCCACATCCCTCATGGCGATGAGAGGGATAGCCGAGCCCTACTTCGCGCTCGAAGATATGTACGGGTCTAATGCCCCCAGGCATTCTGGGCCCCCTAAAAGCTAGCGAGGGTGAGAAGAGCCTCCCCACAGAGAACGCCGCAAGTCACCGCCTCCCCTACGGATATTCGAGCGTGTCCCCCTCAATAGGCCTATTTCAGAGGTATATACCCTATCTGACAAGAAGCTTTTCAAAAAGCCCACAAATATGAACGATACCGAGGTGTTAAGACGCTCGAACAAATATTGCGCCTTCCACAAGCAAAAAGGACATGACACGGATGAATGTCGCCAATTGGAAGCCGAGATTCAAAGGCTCATCGCCGGGGGGCCACCTGAAGGAGTTTGTAAAAATGCTGGAGCATTATGACGAGCGATGCAACGAGCGTTCAAGGGATAGGAGGAGAAGCCCTTCACGATCAAGGAGCCCACGGAGGAGGGACCGCCCCGAAAACAGCTTTCGTGGCAAACAAAAGGCTCCAGAACAAGAGAATGCTCCTTTCGCGGTCATCAACATGATAGCGGGTGGTTTATCAGGAGGGGATTCCAACGCTTCACGACGCCGATATATCAGGAGTTACGATCAACGTCCCTCGGTGTCCAAATCGGTTTATGCCATCCAAGAAGCAAAAGATCAGCGCTCGAAGGAGAATGATGTAACAGGATTTACGGATGAGGACTTGGAACATATTGTAACACCCCATGGGGTCAGTGAAACCTCTGACTGCCCCCTGGTGGTTAGTTTAGATGTCCACAATCACATTGTAAAGAGGGTATTAGTGGATAGTGGAAGCTCTGTTAATGTTTTGCCCTATACCACGTTCCAGAAGATGAATATTACTAATATCCCACTCGAACCCCTCAAAATAGCCCTCATTGGCTTTGGGGGTTCTGAAGTTGTCCCACGAGGGCAGATTCGTTTGGCCACCTCATTTGGTCGTGCCCCACAGCGAAAAACTCTCATGGTCACCTACGAAGTGGTAGAGATTGAGATCCCTTACAACATCATAATTGGGCGACAACACTGTAGATTTCAAAGCGATTATCTCCACTTACCACCAGAAAATTAAATTCCCAACCCCCGAGGGTGTCAGAGAAGTTTTGTGCAACGTTCGAGAGGCCTGGGAGTGCTCAAAAAACCCAAAGCGGAGAAAGCGTTCCAGATTGGATCCACCATGAAATCCGTAGATTTCTCCAATTTGGACGAGGATGGTCCTGTGCGCAAAAGGGCCAAGATGAACAGAAAGAAAAACAAAAGGAAGGATCTCAACACCAAGGGCACCCCTCGAAACTGCCCCGCCAGGGACGGTTGGGGAATCTTCTTCCGAAGAAGACGAGCGTGGTAAGGGCGAACTTATTGCTGATGGTCATTTGACGGGAAAGAAAAGAGCGCTCGAACTCCCTCGTCCAGAGATACGGATCGAGCCCACGGAGAAATTTCTCACTATTGAGTTAGAACCAGGTAACAAGGATAAAACCACTCAGATTGGGTCTAATCTTTCAGGACCCTCGCAGATCATGATGATAGACTTCCTCCCGGAAAATATTGACGTTTTTGCATGGAAAGCATCCGACCTTACCGGGATTGACCCAAGAGTCATAGTCCACAGGCTCAACGTGGATCCCTCCTTTAAGCCAATAAAACAGAAGAAGCGAGATGTGCACGATTTTCGAAAGAAGGTTATTGAAGAGGAGGTTAACAAGCTTCTCCAGGCTCAATATATTGAGCCCATATTATATCCGAAATCGTTATGCAATGTGGTCCTGGTACCCAAGAGTGCAAATAAGTGGCGCATGTGCAATGACTTCACTGATCTTAATAAGGCCTGCCCCAAGGATCCTTACCCATTACCCCGAATAGATCAACTGGTAGATTCGACCGCTGGCTACGAGCTCATGAGCATGATGGATGCCTTTCAGGGGTACTATCAAATCTTTATGGCCCCTGAGGACCGACCCAAAACTTCATTTGTTGTCCACTTGGGTGTATACTGCTTTTTAGTCATGCCTTTTGGTCTTAAGAACGCTGGGGCCACTTACCAGCGCCTTGTTAACAAGATGTTTGAGAAAGAAATTGGAGGGTCCATGGAGGTGTACGTGAATGACATGATTGTTAAGAGCGAGCGCCAAGACTCACACCTTGAGGATCTTAAGCGAACATTTGCCATCCTGCGTCAGTACGGAATGAAATTAAATCCCTCAAAATGTACCTTCGGAGTACGAGGGGGAAGGTTCTTGGGCTACATGGTCAGCCAACGGGGGATTGAAGCCAATCCAGAAAAAATCAAAGTCATTTTGGACATCCCTTCACCTCGTAACCTCAGAGAAGTCCAGGTGTTAGTAGGGAAAATTATCTCTCTGAACAGGTTTATCTCACGCTCGGCAGATAGGAACCTCCCTTTCTTCAAAATTCTACTTAACGGTCGAAATTTTGTTTGGACTGAGGAGTGTGAGAAAGCGTTACAAGACATGAAGGCTTACCTGTCGAGCGCACCACTCCTGACGAAGCCAATAGAGGTTGTTTATGTACCTCTCCGTTTCCAGCAAAGCTACGAGCGCAGTTCTGGTAGCTATACGGGAGCGCTAAACATCTGCCTGTTTACTATTTAAGCAAAACATTACAAGGGGCGGAGAGAAAGTATTTGGAAATTGAGAAGTTCGCATTCGCCCTCATCAATGCATCACGAAGGTTGAGGCCCTACTTCCAGGCACACTCAATCACTGTCCTCACGGATCAACCATTAAAACAAGTTTTGTCTAAGGCAGACGTATCTAGAAAACTGATAAAATGGGCCATAGAATTAAGCCAGTTTGACTTAAGTTTCGAGCCCAGGGCCTCCATACAAGCGCAAGTAGTTGCAGATTTACTAACCAAGCGGTTCGGTTTGGAGCCCACGGTTCCTGACAACCCGGGCCTTTGGATCTTGCACACGGATGGTTCCTCAACCTCTCAAGGGGGAGGAGCAGGGGTAACCCTTAGAGACCCCAATGGAATCGAAACAGACTTCGCAATTAGATTGGACTTCCAAGTCACAAAGAACGAAGCGGAGTACGAAGCTCTCGTACAAGGGCTGAAAATTGCTTTTCAAAATAAAGCCTCCAGAATCACCACTTATGTTGATTCACAGTTGATTGCGAGCCAGATCAAAGGAACTTATGAGGCTCGAGAAACCACCACGGTGCAGTATTTGAAAAAGGCAAAAGAGATCATTGAAAAATTTAAGGAATTTCATTTACTCCAGATCCCACGAGCAGAAAACGAGCGCGCTGACGCTCTTTCAAAATTTGCCTTGGCATTGGAAGGTACTGGCGAGTGCTCTGTCACGTTCCTTAGAACTGAAGAGCCATTGATAAAAGAAGAGATCACCAAACAAGTGGTAGCTATGATCGATCCTCACGAGCCCTGTTGGCTCGACGACATAGTGAGATTTATTAAAGATGGCGTTTATCCCACTGACAAGGTGGAGGCATGAAAAATCAGGAACAAGGCCCCTCGATTTTCTATGGACTCCAAGGGGAGATTATTCAAGAAGTCTTTTCAAGGCCCGCCAATGAGATGCTTAAGGCCCTCGCAGAGTGACGCTCGAACATATTCACAATGGAAGCTGTGGAAATCATTCTGGGGGGCGTATCCTTGCCAAGAAAGTCCTGAGGAGCAGGTTCTATTGGCCCACTATTCTCCAAGACGCCATTGAGTTTTCCAAAAAATGTCCCAAGTGTCAATTTCACTCTAATCTCCCCCAGTTGCCAGCTGCTCAGATGATCCCTATAGATGTCTCGTGGCCCTTTGACCAATGGGGAATCGATATTGTAAGCCCCTTGCCCATGGCAGTCGGGCAGAAAAAGTTCGTCATCTTAGCTGTTGATTACTTCACCAAGTGGGCCGAAGCTGAGGCCGTAGCAAAGATCACTTTTAGGGTCGTAAGGGACTTCATATGGAAGAACATTATCTGCAGATATGGCATACCAAGGGTACTCATTTCAGACAATGGGTCCCAGTTCATAGCGGCAGATACTCGGGAATGGTGTTCTGAGTTGGGAATTGAGCAACGCTTTACTTCCGTGGGGCATCCACAAGCTAACGGGCAAGCGGAAGTTACTAACAGGGTCATTTTGCAACATCTAAAGACAATGCTCGAAAGCAAGAAAAGTGAATGGGCAGAGGAATTACAAGGACCCTTGTGGGCTTATCGCATCACTCCACGAGCGGCCACTGGCTAAACACCCTTCGCGCTCGTCTATGGATCAGAAGCGATGATACCCGCGGAAATTGCACAGGAATCCGCTCGCGTGGCATACTTCGAGCCTAGAGCCAACGAAAAGAGTAGAGCACTGGAGTTGGACCTTTTGGAAGAAAGGAGGGACAAGGCATGGGCACTGATCCACAATATAAAGCGTCCGCCGCTCGGCAATACAACAAACGAGTTAGAGAAAGGACCTTTCAGCTGGGGGACTTAGTCCTAAAGAAAGTGGAAGTCTCAAGGCACGTGCGCAAGTTAGATCCCAATTAGGAAGGTCCATTCAAGGTTATACAAGTGTGAGCAAGCAACACGTACACGCTCGAATCATTGCGAGACGAGCGACTCCCCCGCCCCTGGAACGTATGCAACCTTAGGCGGGTTTATGTTTGATATGACCTTGTAAAAAGCCCATGATTGGGCCTGATGTATTTATTATTTCTCTAGAAGATTATAATATAAATTTTTTCACATATTTGTCTAATTTTTTAGTATGCAGGCTGTTGAAGATTCTCCCTTGGGAGCCCGTGCACAAACTACGCGGGCCCAGGGTGCATGAATCCCTCCTTATCTCAAAAATCAAAGGCTCCAAGCCACGGCGTGACCTCACGAGGGTGCTTATATAGTACCTCGGGAAATCTGCACGAAGTCCAATCTGCACACACGAGCGTCCTAGTAGGCCCGGGTCTTCTCTAAGCAAGCACCCGACGCTCGAAAGAGGGACCCATAATGGAGTCTGATCAAGCACCAAGAAGGGATCAAGGGTCCCAAATACAAGGCACTAGCATCCTAGTAGGCCCGGGTAGCCTTTAACACGGGCACCCAGCGCTCGAAAATGGGACTCGTTGCGAAATTTGATCGTGTCAAGGGGAAATCAAGGGTCCAAAAACCAAGCCCCTCGGACCAGTACGATTGCAATATACAACGAAAGAAACTTTCAGGCAAGTTTCTGTGAGTCCTTAACCAAGATATCCACGAGCGGGATCCTCGGGTTAGCCAGGGACACTACACTAAAGCGAAATTTGCACAAGTCTTGAACGAGGGCAGTCTTCAAATAAGACCCTCATCATTGCTCAAGACTTAGCTAAAATTTTCAAATTTTTAAGTAAAATTGCACAAGTCTTACAAGTCTTAAACGAGGGCAGTCTTCAAATAAGACCCTCGTCATTGCTCAAGACTTAGCTAAATTTTCCAAGTTTTTAAGCAAAATTTCACAAGTCTTGAACGAGGGCAGTCTTCTAGAAAGACCCTCGTGATTGCTCAAGACTTTGCAATATTTCCCAAATTTTACATCTTTTACTTAGTATGTTACCCAGAATCTTAACATCACAAGATTTTGTTACAACAAGCGCAAAGTAAAATTTCGTAACAAGCATTACGGGGAATAAAAAGAGACACAATCATGGAAAGAAAGATTCTTCATTAATAACGACCCAGACTACAAAACAAGGGCACAAGAACCCATGGAATTCTTATAAAATTAAAAAGAATAGGAAATTTTGACATGGGAAAGCAAAAAGGAACTTCAAGCGGTGGGGCGACATCCTCCTCCAAATTCCCAATTACATTCTGAGCGGGGGGTAATGGGATCTTGCGCTTGTGGTGGAGGAACTGGAGCCTCGGGAAGTACAGGAGCATTGACAGGAGGGGCTGGAACATCCGAGGGCACGGGAGCGGGAGCATTTGCAGCAGTTGGGGCAGAGGCATTCTCCGGGGGCACGGTCTCTTGAGGACCCTCGGGGGCGGTTGCAGCTTCATTGGCCCCCTCAATTGGTTATGTTTGAGGCGTCTCTTCCACTAGATGAGCGGTCATGTACTCATCTTGTGCAAGTTCAACCAGAAAGTTGTACTCTGGCTCAGCCAAATTGGCCTCTGGATCCTCGTCCCTATCTACCTCTTCCTCCTCGCACCCCTCATTGAGCCTTAAGCCCATGTCTGACCTTCCACGAGCGGAAGCCTCTGCCAGTCCCTTGTGAATTGATTGCTCCACAGCCAAGTTGAAGGCTTTTTGAGCCTCGTCATAACATTGGAGCGAGGCTGTAAAGCTGAAGGCCTTGGAATGAAAGAATTTGATGAGGGCCTTCTTATTTGCTTGCTCGATGCGGTGTGGAAGGTCCCTGAGGGTGTCCGCGCACTTTTTCTCAGATGCATTGGCCTTGGTGACCCACCCATTCCGGTCCTCCATCAACTTCTTATGGTTCTCCTGGAGGTTATTGTAATCCGTGCGCCATTTCCTATGAGACATCTCGGACTTCTTGAAATCATCTTGAAGTTTCTTCATCTCAGCCTCCAATTTCTTATGTTCCGTTTCAAGGGAAAGGAACCTGGCTTTCTCCACATCCAGTTCCTCCTAGATCTGAGCAGGGTCATTGGCGCGCGCCATCTTCTTGTATTTTTCTTTACGCTCGGAATAGACGGTCGGGCTCATTTGGAGGTTTTTGGCCCTCGGTAGCACTTGCTATATTTTCAGAAGGAAAATGGGAATTGACACTTTGTATTTTTTTAGCAGAAAAAGAATGCTATAAGAAAACAAGAAGAAGTAACGAGGAGACTTATAGAAATGACGGCATGGACCATGTCGGCGACAATCCTCTCCGTATTCTGGGAGAACAGTGCTCGATGGCCCCCTGGAGAATTAGACCCTCTCGTAGAGCCCTTCGGTAATCGTGCGGGAAGGTGGATGAGCGCTTAACAAAACGGGGCCCTCTTCTGGGCCGTGGTCGATGTTTCTATCCCCCATACGTTCAAAATCCCACAAATGGTCCTCCTCAGCAGAGGAGGTATCACCGTCGCCTCTCGCACCCTCCACTACTTGTTTGCCCTTGCCCAGAATAGGAACGTTGTCGGGCATCCTTTTCCTCTTTCTTGAAGTGGAGGCGGCATCCCCTTGGGATCCTCTAATGGTCACGCTCGAAGCAGGCCTTAGGGGGTTAGCAATGGGAGGAGTGGCTCCCCTCGCAGGGGGAGCATCAGCTGGACAAGTAATTATCCTCGTCTCAGCATTGGGCTCGCGATTGTCCCCCCGGCCTTGGGTTTGCTGGGAAGTACTGGAGCTTGCCCCTGCGTGGCCCGCACGACCGTCACCCCGGCCTGTCCCTTGTCCGGTCCGTCACCCACGAGGGTTCGCCTAGTTTCCCTGTTGTGGCTGACGATAGTTGATGAAGTTGGTAACATTCCGCATGTTTGCACCAGCCATGATAATAGCAACGCCTGAAACAAAGATAAAGGAAAACGAGGGTTAATGCTCGTACATAATATTTTTACAAAGTATTATCAAGAGTCAGTATTCCTATCTAAAGTTAGTCCCTAGAAGCTAACCGTCTCTCTCCAAATTTCGAGCGGGTGGATTTCTGATAAAATGAGGGTGATTTGTAATTCCGCAAAGAAACATGACTTCCGCATCATCAGTCAAATCCTTTGCTTTGATTATCCAACCCTCATCCCTCACGGCACCGGCAAGGTCTTTGGGCCAGTTTTCTAGAAAGGTGTGGGATAAACGATGCCTAACTATGGGTCCCTCCCCATGTGAAATCCACTCTCGGGGTACCCTAAAATCTTCACCCTCGGGAGCCCTCACGAAGAAAAACTTCTTTTTCCACTCCACTCCATGGGTTGTGGGAGAGTCAATCAGTTTCAGGCCGGATTTAGCTTAGATATAGAAAAAACCCGCACTTCGAGATGAACGGGGCGAGCGGGCAACTTGGAAAAGGGCATTAAAATTCCGGAATGAGGGTTGATGTTTGGTGCAAGCCATGAGAATTACAAAAACGGTTATTAAAGATAAACCGTTGGGCAAAATTTGGGTAGGGCACAGGTTAAGGTTATTCACGATAACGGCTACGGGTTCAGGTATGGGGAATCTCAGACCCCCATAAACTACGGAGTCTAAATAAACGGCCATCTCCCCCGGAGGGGGATTATTTGCTCGCTCGTTTTCAGCAGGAATCCTCCATTGGTAACGCTCGTCCCAGTATACTGGGGCCAGCATTGATACTATCTCCCCTCGTGTGATGGTGCTTTGGATTTCATATGGGGAACTTCAGTCGCTTGAATACCAGAGCCCTCCCCCTCGTTAGACCCCTTGGCCTTCTAGGGTTTTCTGGGTTTCTGGGACTTCTTCCTTTTGCCCTTGGCAAGGGCTTTCTCTGAGGGCCCGGCTTCTCCTTCTGCCTCAGGGGCAGGAGCGAAAATGGCCACAGTTACAGTATGGCGATGGGGATGGGTTGCCCTCTCCGTCACCGGTAAAATTCCCCCTTATCTCTCTGCCTCAAGCACCATATCCATTTCTTCAAAAAGGTGCTCAACACCCTTTGGGCTCCTCTCCTCTATGGCAGAAACTACTGCGTCTAGATCCTCATCCCCGGGGGAACCCGATTGGGACGAGCTCTGAGTGGCCATCTCATCAACCTCACAGGTAAATTCCTCCACATGATCTCTTGCCATGGCTGTTATGAAGTTTGGAAGAAATATGGGGACTTTTGAAGATGTGAGATATTCAAGGAAGTTTGGAGAAAAGGTGGAATTCTGTGAAGGTTTTCAGTCCTAAACCAATACTAAGGTTAGCAAGTCAGAAATTGAAAGAATCACAAGAGATTTACCTGTGGATTCCTGAAGAAAAACTTAGAGTTTCTTGAAGTTCTTTGAAGTTTATTCTGGGAGGTTTATGCACAAAGGGAATTCTGAATTCTGGTTCGCGTAAAAAGGAAGAAGAATGGTGAATCCCCTATTTATAGAGAGAGATTTGGGAATATTAAATTCAAAGGCAATCATTTCCCGTCTTGATAACCGCCCACTTTTGGGAACCGTCACCCACTTCCCAAGATTCACGCGCCGTTTCCTTGATATTCGCCCCCACACTCACATCAGCATTTAATGCTGAGCTCAACGAGCGGTCATTTGAAATGACTTCATTAATGGCTTGTCAGAAGAAACTTCCGCAACACATAAGGTATTCAAGCATGAGCGTCACCCTCGGACATTGGAAAGTTTTAAATTCTACAGCCTCTACCAAGGACTGCAGAATTGAGGGGGCAAAATGATGGGGACAAAATACGTTTGACCCACGTTTTGGCACGTGGCACAGTCAACGCATGACACGCAGATTCGACGGTCCCCCAAGCGTCATGATCAACCCATGCTCACTAACGAACGCCTCAAGGATCGCTGATGAGCGCCAACTTCACCACGTTCACCATGGCTCTAGCAAAATCATCCACGAGCGTCATGTCCCTTCGGACATGCCCTCGTACAACAACGAAATAAAGGGGTCCCTCATCCCCTCGTTGTACTGCTTGGACGCTAATCCCCACGCGGGTCACCCAGTCCATCAGTCCCGGTTGACACGAGCGTGCCTCCCGCCCTCGTTACCAACCCCCAAAACAGCTTGACTTGATACAAGACTCGAGCTCGATTAAACTCGGGTTGAGCTTGACATCGTTCGAGTTTGAGTTGAGCTAGCTTGAGCTTGGCTCGTGCGGCTTACAAGCCAGCTTAGTTCAGAGCACACCCCTATCATAGGTTGGCTTCTATTAATTTTTTCATATTCTAGTATCCTTGGTGCGAGGAAATGTTTTTTTCTTATCACTTGGCCATTGTTGTCAATAAGCATAAAAGCGCGTCTACTTTTGAGTCAACCTCGATCATTCTTAAATTAATTGGTGGGTTCATTTTTCGTATTCTAAATATTCTATTTTTCGATTTTGATCTTGAACTTTTACTTTTTCTCATATTACATTTTTTGTAATTTGATTTTTCTCAATGTTAATCCTGCATATCCTACGTGATAGAAATTTGGGAATTTCTCCTGATTTTCCTTCCAAAATCTGAGTTGACATATGACTTAAATTATTAATATATAAGGAAAAAAATAAAAAAATACCACGTAATTACATAAACTATTCTTATTTAACAAAATACCCTTCTATTATAGTTTTTTTTCTAATTTTACCTCAATTTCTCAATATACATATGCACCGATCACACACACTACCGGAAATTGTTTGTTTCTCGACCAAATCTTGCGAATGAGTAGTGTAAATCGAACACCGCGATGCAAGGAGCACAATGACACAGACGGAATCGAAATTTGACCGACATTTTAAGAGATATGGCTAGTTAAACATGGTTGATCGCGGCTCAAATTCAACTGAAATTTTTAACAAGTCGTGCGGCAGATCCCGTGACGGAATTCGGTGAATACCTGAAAATTTATCTACTCGATGAGAACTACAAATTGAGAGTGGTTTCATGGCCTGAAACAGCCGAACGATGGAGATATTGGTCGGAGAAGTGGCGGCCAATGACACACGCAATAGGCGTAACTTACAGAATTCGTTTTCGGCGATTTCGACAGCTAATCAGAGCACCCACGGCATGGGCATTGTAATACGCTTTAGGAGGAATCTATTGGAAGTGGTCTCGAGGATTGACGTGCTATTTTGGCGGACATATCGCCGTTTGAAAACTGCGACGGTGGTTACGCGGTGGCGCGACTTTTAGGTCTCCGAACGGCATTTCCGGCGCCGATGGAATGGAGTCAAATTGGTAGGCATTTTGAACGTCTCGACGAGACGAGTTGAACCGTAATGGTCCCTCATCTAATCATCCGGACAATGAAACAGCGGCGTTAAAATTAGAAAAGTTGGATTTTTTTTATTTTAATTGAGAAATGAGTCGAAGTTGGGCCAAAATATGAAAACACTATAATAGAAGGGTATTTTATTAAATAAAAATTATTTATGCAATTACGTGTTTTTTTTATTTTTTTTTTCTTTAAACGTTAATAATCCACGTCATAAGCTAACTCTGATTTTGAAGGAAAATTCCCAAATTTCTACCATGTAAATGCGCAGGACTAAAATTGAGAAAAATCAAATAAAAAATGATATTGATGGGGTCTAATCCAAGGTGGCTAACTCCAACACTTTACGATTTGTTTAGGTTGAGAAACAGTGATGGTAAGCTCAGGCGAAGGTTGCCGGAGGTGGGGTTCCACCTGCTAGGAACAAACATAGAAGGGTCAGAAGGCCAAGCTGGGGAAACTGGAGGTGATACCCAATTTGGCTCTCCGACGCTCAAGTCAGACTGTGAAGAAGATTAAGTATGAAAACATAGCTCAATTAATGGAAGCTTGCTTACAGAGCATGTTGGAGATCTGCCTATTTATAGTTGAGGGTCAAGGCCCTTTTGGTAATTGCAACGGTGTGGTCCTGCATTAATGCCGCCCTAGACACGTGGAGCAATGAGAAATCTCTAAAAGGGATCTCCTGCAAAAGCCTGTGAAAAGATTGGTGGCGGCAACAGTAACAGGTGTGCGGGCATGTACTGTGTGTTAGAGAGCCTTTTTGAGTTGTTACTGTGGGCTAGACACGCTCGAGTTTAGGTAAGAGCTTTATAGGCTCGCTTGGTCCGAGGGGACGCTAGGACCAAAAGCATGATTATGAAGAGGAGCCTAACTCTTGTGAAGTCGGGGGATCCCTCCGAGCATCAATTTGGGAGCATTCTCGAGGGTGGAATGACGCTCGTATTTGATGTCCAGTTCCTTCGCTCGGGAGGACCAAGGTCCCTTAGGGAGCTGGGGGGCGATCATTTCCTCGAGGGGAGTGCCCCAGCATGAAGGATGGT
The DNA here is from genome assembly GCA_037501455.1 of Lantana camara. Classification (NCBI taxonomy): domain Eukaryota; kingdom Viridiplantae; phylum Streptophyta; class Magnoliopsida; order Lamiales; family Verbenaceae; genus Lantana; species Lantana camara. The sequence goes on from CM074862.1 coordinate 21,644,644, forward strand.
TCAGAGCGTTCTCGAAGAGCCACGTTGCGAGGCAGATATTGGGCCACGTGACATTCACGTGGCTCGAGCGTATTTTAGCCTCGCCAGACATAATATGAGAAAAGGTAAAAATTCAGGATCAAAATCGAAAAATGATATCTTCAAAGGACAAAAAAAAAATGACATTTTCTCTTAATTGGTTGAGATATTCATAAATGTTGATAAGTGGGAATTGCCGAGTTTTCGATTTCATTAATTAGACTGTTCTCTGGAATTCGCCACTTATATTTATTAATTATCTTGATTTGAATAAACTACTTGCTGTTAGTGATTGACAGATCATGTTTGACGGTAGCAGAAGGCTTTGGGAGGAAGGTCAAATGTGGTTTGCTAGACTTCATATCGGAGTACAGACCAAAGATTGCAGGCTCAGGGAAGGATCAATTGTTATTAATAACTCATTCCCTTTATGCTTTAATGATATCTACTTTACCCATTTGAGCTATTGGAAGATCTCGTTGGTGATGCAGATAAACTCTTTGAGGATTATCAATCTAATGGAGGACTACAGTAGCTCGTATCTCAAGCTGCCAGATAGATACTTTAATGACTTTGACGGATTTAATTTTGTACATTTTGTCCGGATTCATCCGAGAACCAGATGCTACCTTGATCTAAGGATAGTTCTTCAAAAGTGTCCTGCGGATCAGAGAATTGTAAATATACTCGAGTGCTGCAATTTTGCTCTTGTTTATAAACAGAAGAGAAAAGGGTAACATTGAACTTCAAGAATGAACTTTTCATCCTATCCAATGTACTGGATATACACGTAAACTACAATGTCCCCAACAATTCAAATAATGCACATCTATGGACCATGGAGACTGCCAACAAGCTTAAGTTAATTTAATACTTGAAAGGGTAACTCAAAAACTTCAACAATGAGAGTAATTAGAATAAAGAAACCAGGTTTCAGCTGATATATAAAACTCGAACATAATTAAGGCACTATGTTAGCAGAAGGGACCACCAATGCACCATTGTCAGGTTTATATTATAAAATAAATACCATAGCATTCGGAGTAAAAAATTATTTGGCATAGAACATAGTAAGCATTAGATTACTTGCACCATGTCTTCCTTTAAATTGCACAGCGTATATGGTTACCATTTTCATACATTGGTCTGCTATATAAATCAATTCTGTTTTTTCATTTAGAAATGAATATTCTGGGTTTGCAATAAGCGTATAGATTTAGAGTTGAACAAATGAATTATGATATGTCTCCATATTTTTCATGACCAACTCAGTAGCTATTGTACTTTAGCATTTAAGCATACCATAAAGGCAAAATCCCATAAGCTAGAGCAAACTCAGGACAGACAAGCCTGTATTAGTAACCTAAATCAACTATTGTTTACAATCAAAGCTGGCGTCAGTTGAACACTCAGAATCCTATCTTTCACTAGCATCCAGGTCAGTATGAGGCGAACAGAGGGTAAGTTGTTTTGACTTAATGGGTACAAATGAACATCACATTCTTTTTCACCGGCAAAAACCCCTAAGATGAACTCATTTCCAACGTCATTCCACCAACATCTTCAGAAATGCCTCTAGTCGTTCACCATTCGGTTTTCATTTTTCCACATTCCACAGTGAAGAAGATAAGGCTCTTTTACACAAATATATTAGTGCAATAAATTAGGATAATTCTAACAAAACAAAACTGTCACACTGCCCACAGAAAATGGACAAGACAACATCTTTTATTCAAGAGATGACAACAAAAATAATCTTATAACCTAAAACAAATCAATAATATGCAACATATTTTGCCAAGTCCATACAGCTCTATAATTCTAGGATACTGCCAATTTACTACAAAAATAAGAGCATTCAACATTTGCATGAGGAAATCAGGCAGCCACATTACTGAGTCCAAAAATTGAATTTATGAAACTGCAATGAGGTTCAAACTTTAAGGTTTTAATTTCACGGAAACAGGTACGCTTTTTTTAAGAGTTAACTGCACCAAACCCCCTGTGTTTTTTCCAATTTGCAGAAAAAAACCCTCTGTTATAAAAATTAGTTCAAAAAACCTTATGTTATTTTATTTTTTGCACACTGCCCCCTTATTCCATTTGGTCAACTATTAAACCTTTTAACCCTAAAAATATATTAAAATAATATTAAAAATATAAATATTTAATATATTAAGAATAAAAATATTATAATTATATTATTTTTAAAATATACATATTTAATATATGCATATTATATTAAAATATAAAAAAATATAAATATTAAAAATCATTTTTAATAGTTTTAAATATATATTAAAATATAGATATAAATGAATAATTATTTTTAAAATACTATTAATAAATAAAAATATACATAGATATGATTTATATATTTTCATTAAAAAATATATTTTAAATATGTATACTAAATAAATATATACATAATATAATATACGATATTTTATATTTATACATTATATTATATGCTTATAATGTATTTCTATTATTTAAAAATATTATTAATAAATAAAAATGTACATAAATATTATTTATATATTTTCATTAAATAAATATATACATAATACCATATACAATATTTTATATTTATATATTATATTATATGCTTATAATGTATTTCTATTATTTAAAAATATTATTAATAAATAAAAATGTATATAAATATTATTTATATATTTTCATAAAAAATATATTATTTATATATGTATATACATTTACTTATACATATATATTAAATAAATATATATACATAATACAATATAAAATATTTTATATTTATATATTATATTATATATACTATTACTATATTACATAAAAATATAAACCTTACCACCTCCCCCCCCCCCCCCCCCACCCCCCCGGCCGTCTTCTTCCCCAGGAAGAAGCGCAGAACCACCAGCCCCAATCCCTCTTCCCCTCATCCCCCCGCCCCACCACTCTCTTCCTTCCCCCGTTCCCCGTCCAGCACCAAATAACAGCCGCCCTTCTCCTCCCCCGATCTACCGCCGCCGCCACCGACCTCCTTCTCCTTCCCCGATTTACAATCGCGGTCACCCCACTCTTCTCCTTCCCCGATTCGCCCGGCCACTCACTCTTCTCGTTCCCCGACCAACAGCCGCCGCCGCCCCCTTCTCCTTCCCCGACCAACAGCCGCCGGAGATCCCCCCTCACGCCCACACAAACGCACACACAGACATACATATATACATACATATATATATATATATATATAATATAATATAATTATATAATATTGTATTATAATAAATATAATATATATATATATATATATTATATTATATATCATTAAGGGCATTGTAGACATTTTGCCCAAAAAAACCTATTCCTACACGCAGTCAACGCGCGTGAGGGCCACACAACGCGCTCAGGGTTTTTTTTGCAAACTTTTAGAAAACACAGGGTTCTTTGGATGATATTCCATATGACGGGTTTTTTTTGTTCTTTTCCCCTAATACGAGGTAGTTTCCGGCAATTTACTCCTTTTTTTTAAGGATAGTCAGCAGAAATGCGATCCACACTGCACTGCATAAAACTACTTCCAAATTTTTTAATTCTACTTCCAAATTTTTTAATTCATCGCCTCGCTTAGTTGATTTGATAACCTGGGCATATATTGTGACTATTATTTCTATGAAGTTCAATTCTGGTCTGAAAAAATAAATCCTGCCACACAACCACAAGCTGATACTCACACAAGGCAAACAATTAGATAGCACATGGAAGGAATCAACTTGTTTGTTCATCTTTTCCATCCGCTCTTCCCCTCCAAGACCAAATAAGACAATTAAGAAAAAGGGGCAAAGACAAAGAAAATTCACATCACCTCGTCAAGATAATCAACATCAAGGTCGCCAGAGTTATCGACATTGCCAAACATGAACCCAAGAAGACGGTTCCCCCCTTCAGCCTTCTCATACTCCTCCTCGTCATCTGTCAATTCAACACGATTTTAGTTGTTTGCCAAAGAAGAAGAATTCAAAACCTCACGAGGGCCTGCAACTAAGCACAGACAGTTTGACAACAGCAGTGTTCAGGACCAAACCCCCCCCCGCTTTGGGCGCCCATGTGAAGAAACCCTAATCAGTTTCGAGGGGTTAAGAATTAAGAAATCAATCAGCACGTACCGACGTTCAAGCCCTCTTCGTCGGCGGCGGCGGCAGCGGCGGAGGAACCTTCACCTGTTCCATCGGACCACAGCGCCATATCTATCCTTGTATTCTCTTCACTATCCCTCTACCTCTTCTCTTCTTCTCTTTTCCTTCTTCTTCTTTCCTCTTCTTCGTCGTCGTCTCCATCTCTGCGTTCCCCTCTTGCTCCTATTTTATAAAAAAAAGGGCTAATCACAGAAAACCCCCCATCCTTTGGGGTTTTTGGCACTTTCCCCCCTATACTTTTATTCTTGGCATTAAACTCCCTAACCTTTGAAAAATATTACACTTAACCCCTTCAAAAAAATTTGATCATCGATTTCTCCTCCGTCAGAGCGATCCAAGCTTCAAGACCAACGCCATCGTGTTCGTCTCTCCAAGGAGAACAAAACCCATACCCCAGCCAACCCTATTGACCGCCAAAAGCTTCGTTCATCGTGCGTCGTCTTTAACCGATGATTTCTACTTCATCGGTTGTCGGATTTTGATTTCGAGACCATTGTTGTGTTACTTGCGTCGAGAGTTTCGCTTTGATATATAATATCTACACATTTGAGATCAACTTTGTATAGATTTGCTTTGTTAAAGTTTGTTACAAGGGGTTAAGTGTGATATTTTTCAAAGGTTAGGGGGTTTAATGCCAAAAATAAAAAGATAGGGGGGAAAGTGCCAAAACCCCCAAAGGATGGGGGGGTTTCTGTGATTAGCCCTAAAAAAAATTGAGACACGGGCTTCGTCGACTTGTCAAGCAAATGGGCTGAATTTTACATGGGCTTTTCGTTTCAATATATGGGCTTTTTGGTTGGCCGACAATTTCCAAAGACCTGGCTTTAAAATATTCATTAGTTTATTTGATAAAGTTTTTCTATTTTGCACTAAACTCGGAAAAAAATCTATTTTCTTCTAGGAAAAAAACTTTTTATTTTCAAAAATTGAAAAAAATCTAGACACCTTTAACAATGTTAACTCATAAAATTCTAACACAAATCCGACTCAACTTAACTTACCCAATCATATGTTTCTCTATTTTGCACTAAACTCGGAAAAAAAATCTATTTTCTTCAGGGAAAAAGCTTTTTATTTTCAAAAATTGAAAAAAATCTAAACACCTTTAACAATGTTAATCTCATAAAAATTCAAACACAAATCCGACTCAACTGAATTTACCCAATCATATATGATAATACCGCAATTTATAATTTTGGATTTTATTTCTATGGACGAATATTCACATATTTTTTTATTTAAAAAAAAAAGGGTCACCAAGACCGTGGGGAATTTACCAAGAACCCCCCTTATTTATTTCAAAGAACGGCGGTGAATACAAACACACAATCCATATCTCCTTCAAAGCAAACGTACAAAAATCTCCACGAAAATAATGAGGCGTGAAGAATATCGGGCAATTACACTGAAATGGATTCCTAAACTTAGAAGTCCCATTCCAAGAATTGCCAACCACAACTACAACAATCAGGCTAGTAGCCAAGTCCAAAGACACGGCAACCGACTCAATCGCCAGATACAGGAAGAGATTCAAACTAATCCTAATCGGAGGCTTATTCTTTGTTAGGACTGACTTTTGGATCTTGCTACTTAAACTTTAATTCGAACTAACTTAGATCAGTCAATTAAAATAAATGAAATCCGGAATTCCATCACCGAAAGTGTTCTTGTAGCAATAGTTCCAGACCAAGATATTAGTTCTCTTCTGCTTAGTGAGAAGGAAAAGCCACCAGCAAATCTTAAAAGAAATATTCCTCAAATGAAATGTCAAATTATTGTCATAGTTTGCTACTCCATAAGCATCAGACTCCATGTAGTTAATGTAAGTCTCAGCCATACTTATGTGGTAAGTCTTTTACACAACTTGCACCACAATATAATTCTACAAAATCTGAGAACAAATACCTTTCTCAAATCCCTCATTGACCATAGTCACTCTATAAGCATTACATAATTCATGATTAAGGTAAATAAACATACCTCTGAACTTTTGAGTTTCCTATTCCATATCCATTATTAAAACCTCCCAGGCCTCAAATCAGATTAAGCATTAACATTTCTGGACCGTAGCTTCGTCCTGGATAATCATTGGAGTTCCTTATATTCCAAATTCAGAGTTAGATTGTACCTGCATATATGAGAAGAAATATCCTTTCTCTCTCTGCAGAATTAGATTCCCTTCTTATTAATCCACCGATACCCAATAAACCCGGATTACGATTAGCTGTTCCATCCATATTCAATTTAAGCTAACCACCAGGTGGCTTTTTCCATGTAACTAATATTCTCCTCTGCATTGACATCTTATTTAACTAAACCCCGAGTCTGCTGCCACCACTGCATCCCCTCTCCACCAAGACCATGCCAAACGTCCAAGCCTGTAAAGTCAAGAGATATGAGTTAGAACTTGTCTGGTAATTCTTTAAGTAGAAAGCGAGCTACCATTATATCTATACTGATTACGTTCCTTCCAAACATACCACAGTGTCCATATAGGCACGATCACACGTATATGCGCATTAGCACTATATCTTGACGACGTAATCCAGCGTTGTATTATCATTAATGGTAACTCCGTTTGTATCATGTTCAGGTACCCAAATTTCTCACCGAAGTAAGAGCAAATCTCCTTCGCTTTATTACTTGAGATGAAGAGTGCCCAATTGTTTACAGGTTCATGCAATAGGGACATTCGGAGACGAGAACTATCCTTTTCCGTTGTAATCTTTCATCGACGGCCACCCACTCATGTATAATGTATTAGTCTCCAAATAAAAATAAGAATATCAGCGCCAACTTAGTACTCCATATCGTTTTAATTCCACATTGCCATATTCTTTGTTCCATACCTGAATGGAATATTCACATATTAATTATGGATTGAAATTTTAATTGTTTTATTGTTTGGGCCTGAAGATTCAATATGCCTGCAGGAAGTCCAGTTTGAGTGGCCCAAGCAGCAGAATCCAGCTCGCGAGGCCTCGTAGGCGTGAGGCCCAGGAAAAATTGTGAGAGTGGAACCCTAATCAACGAATAGTAGATAAGAACTTTGTCCTTATGAGAATGAAAAATGAAACAAGTTCTTAACTAACTCTATTGAGACTTGCTTATGTGATTACGTCCTTGAGAAGGATCACCCAATTTTATAGGGTGAGAAATGCATACTTCATAATATATAAGGGTGATTGTTACAAGAACTGTATCACTGAGATGTCCAGAGCGAGAGCATTCCTAAATGGAAAAGGATGTTTCCAGAAACCTCCAGATTATGAAATATTTCACAGGTCGATAACGTGATTAATAATCCTTTGGCTTGAGATTCAGTAATGTCTCATATGAGCTAACTCTGTGATCTTTGATATGGACTCAAAAAGATTTGACTTTAGACAGTGAAGAATTAGTAGAATCAATAAAGGATACGCTTGTTAAGAACAAGAATGATCACTTACTGATTAAGTTATTTGTAGTCTATTAAATATTAAATCCTTGGTCAAGGTGGATAAAAGATCAAGACATCAGGAAAAAATGGAGTTTTATTGGATTGAAGTTTAAATGGATATAAAACGAACTTAACTTTAAAGATCAAGAACAACAAGGCTCTAAGCTTATTCCCATGCCTTAATATCTTGATTGAGAGATCGAGTTATAGGAGGATCGTATTTCACTGATTGTCATTGACTGAAAGGTTCTTCGATTCATTTCGTTATTCGGGTAGGGATCACACACCCATTGCTAGATTACGATAGTGTGATATTTGAACTGATTAATTAATTATGAGAATTAATTAATTAGTTTCACTGCTAATCGAATAATGAACCTAAAGGGTCACATACAAATGTTAGATCATGAGGGTTTTGGTAGGAAGTTAATCGGATTAACAAAATGATCAAAATGTTGATCAAGTGGGGCCACACGTGCATGGGCTCCACCTCGTGTGGAACACGTAACTGACACGTGTGGGATAAACCACACATGCGAAAACTTTTATTAATTAAATTGTTTAACTCTTTTGGACTTTTAATTAATTATGAATTAATTGTTAAGTTCAAACTCAAAAATAATTAACCCAATGAATATTTAATTATGAATTAAATTATTTATTGAATTTGATATTTAATTTTATATAAGATAAAGTTGAATAGTCAAACTACTAAAGTAGGAAAGAGATTTCTTGAGATGTCTTGGAGAATAAAAAAAGATCTTATTTCGAATAAAAGATATTAATTAATTGGTGAATTATTGAGTAAGAAATCAAAGCCCACATGGTTTAGGAAACGCCCTAGGGTTCGAAATCCCCTAGTATAAATACAAGGGGTGAGACTCTTTCTTGAGTTAGACCAACATTCTTGAAACGTTAATTATTTTTGAGAAAAATCAGAAGAAAAGTTTTCAAAGTATTTCCTAGCCAAAGCACAAGCCACAAAACTAACATTCTCAATAGTTTGATAGGGATCTAGGATTGGTGTGGATATGCTTTGGAGAATTACCTACTTTGGGATCCTTCCGAGAACCGTTCGAGGGACAATCCGCACGAAAGGTGTTTAATAGGCGAGATTAAACATCACTAGAAAGCTTTTATTAACCGTAAGTTACTTGAAAATTTCTTTGTTTTGAAATGAACATTGCAAGAACATGATTCGTTTTTGGAAAAAAAATTTTAAATTCCATCGCTTCAACTCTGTGTTTTCCAACAGTTTATACATGCCAAGCTCTCCTCTTCATTAAAATAACTGAAGTCATTCTTTACACACTCATTTGCAACTAGTTACAGCAAGACTTCGAAGAATACAACCATACCTCGCAGGATTCTCTTAACTGGCAGGATTCTTAGCCGATCATCATCCAAACATTATCGAGAATACAATCCAGTGATAGAGTATCTTTATATGTTGAAGGCTCTTGGCTGAATATTACATGTTTTCTATATCTTGGTCGTTTTTTATACATTCTACATCTTGAAGGCAATGAACTTATCCTAAACCCCCCAATTGAATTTTTACATATTTTTAGAACCAATTATCTATCAAATATTTCCTAAACCCCCCAATTCGCGTGAAAAGACTAATAAAATATGAAAAATTAACCCCTATGCCCCTTTCGTCCCCCCCCCCCCCCCCCCCTTTTTCTTCTTCCTTTTTTCTATTGAAAAAGCAGGTTTTCCGACGGCGCCATCTTTGGCCACTTTCCGGAGATGGGAGCTTCGTGCTTTGACTCATTTTGACGATGCGACTTCATTGGTGGCAACCTCGTCTCATGAAAATGGCAGGAGAAGGCGCTTTAAAGGTCGCTGGAAACCTGCAAAATTTCAATAGAAAATGGGTTTTTCGTCGCCAGTTTCCGGCGGCATTTTTCGACGAAAATGGTATGGATCTTGAAGTTCTCTACATGGTGAACCTATTGCAAGTTACGGATTCGATTTTCGTTAAGCGATTTGGGAGTTATCGCCATTTTTTTTTAGATCTAAAATTTTTAGATTTGAAATGGGGACAAGTGGTTTCGAATTTTGAGAAACTAATCGAAAATTATTAACGAGGATGAGGAGTACTTTCCCATTGAATTTTTTGAGAATTTTTGGATCACCTCCGGCTGTGGCAGCCGGCGACGGTAGAGGTCCGACGAGTATGAAGGAAGAAGAAGATGATGAGGAAGTAGTGGTGTGGAGAATTCGTTAGAATTTTTGAGAAAAACTTGAACTTTTTTCAAATTCTCGAAGAAAATCATCAATATCATTATGAGCAGAATGTAGAGGATACAATCGGAAATTCTATAGAATGGTGAACCAACGGAGGCTACACGGATGTGTGGCATTAGATAAGGCAATCACTCTCACCTTATTTATTTTTACTCTACATGGAACAACTTACGTATATAATTGAGGAGACCATTTCAGCTAGACCTGGAAGCCAATTACGGTATGTCAGAAAAGTCCTCACATCTCAAACTTGCTTTTTGTGGACAATTAATATCGGGAGCCAAAGTAACCGTGGATGTGGCAAAGTGCATTCAAAGTGTGGTTGAGGCGTTTCGCAAGGCGTTGGGTCTCAAATTAAATTTCAGCAAATTACATGTGTTGTTCGCACCTTAATTATGTGTCAAATGATTCAAGGCAGTGGGTTAGTAGAATTCTGGTCATGGAAATTATAAACAACTTAAAGAACTAATTGGGGGTGCAGAATCTAGAACTTTAGCTGAAACTACAATTAGCATTTTTCGATTGTGAAATCAAATAGAAAAATAGAAAGAAGATGGAGAAAGAAATAGAAATACTCATTAAATCAAACTACAATTAGGGAGAAGAAGATGGAGATTTTTGGGAAATGAGGTAATATTGAAAATGATGATATGCCAAACCCACAGTTTTGAGAGATGGATATTTAGTTGAAGGTAATTATACTAAAATTAGTGATTGTTGGGGACATACTCATTAGGCCTATAATGGAACCAAAACTAAGATCAAATATCCTGAGGAGTAGACTGGTCAGTTCTCTATGAGGTGGCAAACTGAGGAAGCGGCGTGAGGCGAACCGGTGAGAGTAAAACCAAGAGACGTTAACACATATGAGATTCTATGAAATATCTCATAACTAAACTTGAAGGTAAGAACAAATCTAGGTTAAGAAGAGAACGAGTAATTGTGACTAAGACGAGTCTGATATCTATAAATAAGGGAAGATGAATCATTAAAGGCATGAGAAAAAATAGGAGATAAAATGAGAGAAAAGAGTGATTAGGAAGGAACCCAAGAGTGATAATGATATACCAAAACTACAGTTTCTCAAGATTATGAATTTTTTTTTAAAAAAAAAAGCAAAATTTCCATTTTAAATGATGGAATCGAGATCGGAATTATAGAGAAAGATAAGGTGCAAAAGTCAAAGTTTTGAAAGTGAATCTAAGTTTTACATTTTGAATGACAGTGAAAAGATTCTCCAAAAATTTATAAAGAAAATTAAAAATAAATCACAAATTATATTAAATAAAATCAAACAAAAGAAAGAATAAAGTATATATAACTAATATAGCATTTTATATGATCTTTTAAGTTTTTGTCTATATTTTTTATAGGGTTAATCCCGGTCACCCTCCCCCACCCCTCCCACCCCCCGCGTCCTTTGGGGGGTTTTGCACTTTCCCCCATATGCTTTGATTTTTAGCATTTACCCTTCTAACCTTTAAAAAATATCACACTTAACCCCTGGTAACAAGCTTTAACAAAGTAAATCTATACAAAACTGGTCTCAAATGTGTTGATATTATATATCAAATTGAAGCTCTCGACATAAGAAACACAACAATGGTCTCGAAATCAAAATCCGACAACCGACGAAGTAGAAATTATCGGTTAAAGATGACGCACAATGAACGAAGCTTTTTGACGGCTAATAGGGTCGACTGGGGTATCAGATTTATTCTCCTTGGAGAGATGAACACGATGACGGTGGTCTTGAAACTTGGGTCACCGTAACGAAGGAGAAATCAACGGTCAAATTTTTTTTAAAGGGGTTAAGTGTAATATTTTTCAAAGGTTAGAGTGATAAATGCTAAAAATCAAAGTATAGGGGGGAAAGTGCACACCCCCCCCCCCCCCCACCCCCCAAAGGACAGGGGAACGATCAGGATTAACCCTTTTTTATATATGTCTTTTTATTTATTAAATATATTTGAAAGTTATAAACTATTACTTATGCTTAAAAGCTATAATTATTTGGACAAATTATTATACAGTTTAATTTTTTTTATATAATAATATAATTTCAAATATTTTTATTTTTTATTTATTTGAATGTTTCTCTACTTTGAATTACTACTTATTGTACCTAATTTGAAATAGAGATTTCATATAAATATTTTTATATGTGTAGTTTTTTAAGATCAAAATAGTTCATCAAAAATATTATTATATTTATTTAATCAAATTAGATATTTTTAATATTTTAATTTATTCAATAAACATAATAGCTAAATTTATTTAAATAAAATTAAATGATAAACGTGCAACGCACGTTCATTTCACTAGTTATATAAAAAAGCACCTATATTCCTTATTTTGCTCATTTTATTTCAATTTATTTACATTTCAACATTAGTGATATCATTATTACTAGTCAACATGGGTTGATTCAAGTGATTTTTTCTAGTATAATGATTTAAGTTTGGATCCCACTTGGGGGTGTGTGTTAAAAAATAAAAATAAAATAACATCATTATTAATGTCAATAGTGGTTGGCCCATTGACTAAAGATTCTTTTTTCAAGACAATGATTCTAAGTGATTAGAATCACATAGTTTTTTGTTTAAAAAAAAATATCATTATTAATATTAATAATAACATAATTAATACTGTATTATTAAAGGTGTCAAAGTGTTTAATGGCATGTCACAGGTATCAAAGTGTTTAATAGCATATCAAGCTAACAAAATTTGTCAAAGTGTGGCCTGTACCGTTCATATGGTGGCTTATGCGGTGTTAATTACATTTAGGGTTTAGGATAAAATTAAAAAAAATTTAGGGTATAGTATCTAAAAATAAAAAAGTCATATATTATATTTTAATTTTGATAAAATTAGCTCAGGAACAATCGAGTGTATAATACAAGTTTATGGAGCACTCATTTTCCTTCATCTCCTTCCTTGACTTCTCAATCTTGGTATCCACACTATTCCTCATAAGATTGTATTTAGGATCGCATTGCACTCTCGATGGAGCCATAGACCAATCTAGAACCAGTAGATATACCTTCACCAGAGTGTGTCCTGAACTTGTGTTATGATCCTAAACTAATTGCAAGGTATGAGACTTATCTCAAATCGGTCGTATAAGCAATTGGCGTAGGCCGTGGGACTTTATAGATCAAATAGGCTCTCTTTCCTACCAGGCTGGTCTTTTGGATGAATTCTATAACAATTTGGTATCAGAGCTGTTCCAATCCAAACGGTTTTGTGGTTGCCATGACTGATGGATTATGGTGTAAGGAAATGCACGAGGGGATTAAAAGGCATGAATATCTCAAGGAGAAAATTCAACAAGAGGTTAATGAGGAGAAAATTCAACGAGGGGCTAATGAGCTGTGAGCATTATGAAGGAGAAATTCAACGAGAGGCTAATGTGCGGAGGAGAAAATTCAACAAGAGGCTAATGAGCAGAAATTCCATGCTTGTATGGAAAAACTAGCTGAAAATCAAGCTAAACTGAATAAATCAATGGAGAAGATGCACGTTCAGTTGAGCAGTATTGCGGAGCAGCTTCGGGCCTCCAATCACAACACAACTTGTTTGGGCGAGGGCTTATCAGCTTCTCAGGACAAAGGAATAGGTTCAACTTCCGAGACTCCACCCTCTCTTGATCATCAAAGCCAAATCAGTCTGGGTTGAAGGATTTCATTTAATAGGGTAGAATTTCCCTACTTTGATGGTGAGAATCCATGGTCATGGGTGAGGAAAAGCCAGAAATTTTTTAGATTTTGACCACATTTCTAGAGGAGTACAAAGTCCGATTGGCTTCGATCTATTTTACTGGCAAAGCTGGTTTTAGCTATACGTTGAAGGGCATCCGGATATTACATGCGATCAACTAACTACAACAGCGGTTGAAAGATTTGATAAGGAAGTATGTGAGGATTTTTTCACTAGCAAGCTGCAGGAGTGGATTAAAGAAAGAGAAATTCATGGTAAAGAGAGCTACAACAGACGTTGACACGCAGCTATTCGATGGAATGCCCAAGTGAGAAGTAAGGATTTGTTGAAAGTAGAAACAGAAAACATGATGTTAATTAATATATAAGTGATAAGTATGCCTTCGAAGAGAAGAAGGAATCAATGACAAAATAAGTTTATTACGAATGAAAAGATAATTATGTGAACCACCAAAAGATAATTATACGAATGACAAAAGAAGTATATCTTAAAGTTTTTATCTTTGAACAATTTTTCCATAACCTTTTTAAATTTAACTTAATAATATGCGGACCACCAAAAGAAAATTACTAACGATGTATATGTAGAGCTTGGTGGTGATATTGTTGTATATTCAAGACATATCTCAATTAATTAATTCAAGATCAAGGTTTCTCTTTTTAAAGGGATAATTAATAAAGAGGATCAAATATCTTCAAAAGTTATCTTAAACCCCTTAATTTGAAAAAAGTATGTTTTAGATTACCAATATACATCTTATTTTTATAAAACCCCCAAAGCCCTAAAAAGTCTGTTTTGCTCTTATTTTTTTTACTACAATGACACCATTTTTAATTCTTCCAATCTCATATCCTTTTAATCATCTCTCTTCTCATTTTTCTTTCTTTTTTTTTTTTTTTCAAGTGAGACGCGAGAAACTTAGTTCTTGCTCTCCTCCATGATCAAACACTTCACGCTCACTAAGGGAGGATTATCCCAAATCGTAACTCCACAAGCAAGCTTGTGTCCCTCCTTGGTCAAATAGTCAGCACAACCATTTGCCTCCATGAGAATATGTCTAATTTTCACTTCCCAAGGATCCCTCAGTAAGTTCTTACAATCTTTTTATTTTTCCATTTTCTTTACTATCGATTTCGGAATTTGACCACCGGCAACCAGCTCATCTCATCGTTGTTGTTGAAGAAGAAGTCGACACACCTAAGTTTAATCTCAGGTATTTTTGTAACCTTTCTGATTCGAAATTTTTTTGGTTCAAATTTGTAAAATTTCTGCAATGAGAATTCTATATGCATATCAATAAATTTCTCCAAATTTGATTTATCCATGTGTTTTTGTGAATATACGAAGAGGTTTTTCGGGAGTTATGAGATTTGAGATTTTTGTGATTTGTGATTTTTGCATATATCTGAGATTTTTGGGATTTGAAATTTCTGCATTTATCTCAATCGATTTGATGTGTGCTATTAAATTGACAATTGTTTTGGTTGGGCAATCTGGTGTTAGATCTAAAGTTATTATCTGTTTTGAGTATTTAGTTGGTTTCTTCAACAATCACTCTATCTATTATTTGTGTATTGAGAATTTTACCAATTATAATATCAACTTATTTGAGTTTTCTGCTAAGAGAATTGAAATTTGAGATTTGAGATTTTGTAAAACAAATGTTTGAGATTTCTAAGATTTTGGCATATATTTGTATATATTTCTGCATATATCTAAATATATCTCTGCATGAATTGATTGTGGGATTTTTGCATATATTTTTGTATAAATTGATATATATATATTTCTGCATATATCTGAATATATATTTGCATAAATTGATCTATATATATTTCTACATAAAATAACTGTAAGATTTCTACATATATCTGAAAATATTTTTGCATAAATTGACTAATTGTCAACTGCTGTGTTTGTTATCCTAAATAGATTATAATCACCTTTTGTAATGATTTGTTTTCTCACAGAAAACTGAAGAGTTACCGAGCTTTTGAAGGATACATGAACATTTTATGATGATGAACCATGTTACATATTCCGATTTTGAATTATAGTATTATCCCTTATGTGGTTTTGTAGATGCGTAATTAAAGGCAGACTTTGTCCAGTGAAATGTTAAAAATGCGTAATTAAAGGCAGACTTTGTTCAGTGAAACGTTAAAAATGTATAATTAAAGACAGGCTTTGTCCAATGAAAGGTCAAAAATGCGTAATTAAAGTGTAACACCCCGTATTTTCAAATTATTCAGGTACGCGCGCCACACGTGTGAGTTTGAGAGTTAGATTGTTAAACATGCTTAATTGAATTTGAGACTAAGTGGATTATGGGAATAATTGTCTAATTGCTTATGTGATCATTTTAAATGCAATTCCATTTCTCAACATATACATAATTTATACATTTCATCCCATAACATATTTTCATATATATATATATATATATATACTTACATAAACTTAAACTTATTTCATAAGAATAATATTTCCAATTCTTTATGCATTTATTCATGAAACATGCATTTATATATATATATATATATATATATATTTATATATACACTAATACACTCACACATGCATTATATATATATATAAAACAAGAGCACTAAAGATTTATATACATATAATATATATAATATCTCCACTTTATGACTTTATACATATATACATTATATCTATAATTATATTACATACATTATATCATATATGCAAGACACACACAAACACATACAAAATCTCTAACACACACACTCATCACATTCTTATCTCCATTTCACACACATTGATCTCTAAGCTAGAAGAGAAGGAAGGGAGAAATTATTTCAAGAAGCACAAGCGTCATCAAGAGGATCTTTATCATCATCATCATCATCATCTCACCATTTCCTTTCTTTCATTCAAGGTTGGATGAGTTTTATTGGTTATATTGTGTGAATAGTTAGGGTTAAATGACTTGGTTGTGTATTCTTGTTCCTAGGCATGATTTCTTGAGCAATCTATGTGAAATTATGAATTCTTAGCCTTGTTTCTTTGTAACTTGAATAGTTTGCATTTATTTGAATTTTGGAAGATGTATTATGATTGTTTGGTTGGATCTTTGGCCTCAACTTGAAGTATATGTGTTGTAATTGAAGTATTAGATGTATATTGGTGTTATATGCTAGTTTTGAGATGTTTAGTTGTTGTAGATTGGTGTTGGAGAGGCTTGGGAGCCAATTTTCTGAGCCATGCCCTGTTCTGCCCTTTTTCCAGCCCTGATAGGCTACCCGGGCGGGTACTTTTTGTGCCTAAAAAGTACCCGGGCGGGTACGCTTGTCCAGAAAAGCTTCTGGTCAGTTTTCCCCGGCCGAGGAACTTTTCCCTTGAACTTTACCCGGCCGGGTACCCCCTCATCCGAACTCCGATTGACCTAATTTTTGAACCCACGAAAACCATTTGAAGTCTAGAACCACCTCCAATTGGATTAATCTCAATATATCTTGTCATTTGTGAGATATAACTATTTTATTTTGGTGTCGCCATTTTACCGGAAATGTGCAATCACCTAACTTCGAGCGTACGCCATTTTCTCCGTGTTTTGAACTAGAATACGAGCCATATATCTTCAAAAGGTCTTTGTGTCTAGTTTCATATTCAATAAAAAAAACTCAATTCCAACTTCTAGAACTCAAGATATTCTTGTTTTACCACAGCTTGCGCATTTCCGAAAATTATCCGTTTTTGCCAAACTTCACCAAAACCCCTCATATTGCATTCCTTTCACTTCCTTGGCTCCCTTATGTGACTTATATCAATTATACACTTGCTTAATTTATAATTATACTCTTATTTGACACTCCTTGGTCTTTACTTTCTTAAGTTTGATTGTTTGAATTCGTGCTTGATATATGAATTGAATTTGTATGAGTAATTGAGCATATGAACACGATCACACCATTCCATGACATTCCTATACTTCATTTCATATTCAATCATGTTATGACACGATACACCACTTCATGAACATTTCCGTGCGTCCTACTTGGTATCATATTGAGTCTCCTCTAGATAAGTATTGAACCCTACTACCGTTTTGGCCAAAAACATAATATATATATATATATATATATATATATATATATATATATATATTATTTTCAAGGGTAATCATCAAGTATATTCTTACCGAGTAAATCATTTCAAGATTATGAAACGTATTATGATTCTTGTGAATTGAATGTTTTGGCGAGATTATGCACATTGATCATACACATGTTATTGGGCCCCGAGGAAATGTGTGAATGGAGAGCGGTGTTGTAAACGGTTTTACTACAGTTAAAAACCAATCGTGCAAGTGTACACTAACATACGCGTAGCACAATAGGATCGAACCCACAGGAAAGGGAAATCAATTACTACTCTCTATTTCTCTCTAATCTAAAGACTTAACGGAAGCAATGGTTGTTTCTATTAATCTACTGATGCAGAAATTAACAAATAACTAAACTAAAATGGCAATTAACAACTTAACACACGAATTAACTTCAGTAAACTAAACAGGCCGGGGAAAAAGCTTTGAATTATACAATCAAGAGTTGACGTGATGCTCGTTTGACAAGTGGAATTCTACAACCTAGTCACTTATATTTGAATTACCCTCTCTCGAGGTATAACCATTCAATGTTGCTCTCGCAATCACCAATAGTTAATTAAACTATAGGAATAAGACTAGTGTAATGCATTATTCTAATGGCTCGGCATGAAATAAGATTACTGTTGTATAAGCTAGGACCAAATCTCTTTGTACCCTACAACTCACAAGTATTGAAAACCCTCTAAATTACCATCACTCTTTCGATCTATAGGTAATTGCAACACATACTACGGGTGATCAGGCCATCGTAAGTCAGTTCAAACCAGTTTTCAATCTAAGAATTAACACGAGTCATTCAAGAATCTCATCAAACATCCATCATGCAATCATCATCACTTCTCCCTAGCCCTAGATAATTAGCTACTCATAATTGAAACAAAAATCATAAAACTAAAGGAAATTGTATTAAATAAAGCATCGTCAAGGAATCTAGACAAAGTCTAACAATTAAACTGATAAACATTCAGCAATACTCAAAAACGAAACTAGCATATGAAACTAAAACTAAAATCAAAGAAATTAGTTGGAAATTTAAGCAACAATAAAACCAAAGATTGTTCTCGGAATTCAATTCTGTCGTCTTCTCGAATTCTCTGAAAATCTTCTGAACTTCTGAGTCTTCTTCTAAACCCTAGGTCTTGACTTGGAAAAGAAACTCTTTTTTTCTCCGAACCTTCTTATGTCCTCCCCCTAAGACTCCAAAACGCACATATATAGTAGCCCTAGGAAATTCTCGCCGCCCTAGGTAACGGGCGTTACCTATACTTGCCTAGCTCCAGTTAACGCCCGTTAATGACCTGAAATCGCCATAACGCTTATACTGGTAACAGGCGTTACCAATTTTCTTCTATATAGGGGTAACATGCGTTACCCCTCTATTCTCGCCAGATCTCTCTTCCTGTGGCCAGTAACGGGAGTTACTCCATGTGTACTGCTAAGTGGTAACGGGAGTTACCACTTTTTCTCCCAAAAATGCGTGAAATCGCTCTATTTTGCCGTTTCATAATTCCAACTCTAGTAACACCTGAACAAAGTCAAATAAACATATAAACGCATCAAACGGCACCAGAATGTAATCTATTTAACGCTTAAAATCGTGCAATTTCTACTCACAACAAAATCTCCCACACTTGAACATTGCTCGTCCCCGAGTAATACAGAAATTAAGAAAACACATCCTCATCACACCCTCTCCTCAAAGCAATCATCAAACCTTCGCCTAAACAAGTCTAGCCAATCAAATCAAATACTCATTGACATGAAATCCTCAAAATTTAGTATGAAAAGTAAACCCTTGTGTAGTGTGTGAGTCAAACGATACAATGTACAAAATTAGAATGACAACTTCACGTTTTCCTCCTGAGCTCTAATCATCAACTTCGGAACACACTCTTCGCACCTATCTCCGCTAATGGAATTAAATCAAAACTTCGGATCGGTAGGTCTTTCGGGCTTGTAATGTAGGCTTAGGGTAAGGTTATGGAAATTTGGATCAAGTGACTATTCACCAAGCTTACATCATTTAATCTAATCAAAACATGGCCACTATTCACCATTAACACAAGAATTGCCCCAACTCTTCAATTGAATCCTACACTTTCAAATTCACACCTTGCATAATCTTATTTTTGTTTTTCTTTGCTCTTTCTCTTTTCATATCTTTTCTTTTCACTCTTTTTCCTTCTTTTCCTTGTTCTGTTTTTTTTTTTTTTTTTTTTTTTCGCGCAATAACTCATTCTCAATCACAAGAACAATTAAAAAGGGGTCTAAGAATAGATACTCGTCATACCAATTCAAATGAGCAAGCCTTGGTGAACAAAATTCTCAAGGTAGGTATTTCTATGTTGTGCCTTGGCTTATAATGTGGCTACAAAAATTTTTGCACAACAATTAGGCTCAGCGGGGTCAATAAGATTACGTTATTTAGTGAAAAATGGCTAAAGTGGAAAAGCTTAAAATCCTCCGACAACGAATGCCTACTTCACTTCCTTAGTCTTTCATTAACTCAAAATTTTGCCTCGATAGGACTAAAGTGCATCCTAATCAAATCATAGACTCATTCGGAAATTATCAACTCATCTCTCTAAGTTAAGTACATTATTTCGTTTAAAGGTGCTCAAAATATAAGGGCTTACTAACACACTAAATCATCGAATCTCATGCAATTTTTCTCAATTCAAAAAGCCTAACTCATTCTAGCAAAAGCTCAACAATCAAACTTTAAAGAAAAAGTTCAAAATGAGGGAAAGTTTTCAAAAAATTTCAAAATTACTCGAATTTTAGCGATTTACAAGTGAAACTACATCTAATCGTGCAAATATTCAATAAAGCTCATAGCAACAATGCACATTCCTCCCCCACACTTAAACTTTGCAATGTCCTCATGCAATTTGAAAGAATTAAAGGATTAGAAAACTTCCTGATTACTGATGAACTGGCAATGTGCTTGCAATGCTTCCGAAACCTGAACAAGTGACTAGAAAACACAGATCAAGTGCACAGGCAATTGATAATCAACATGCATCCAACAAGTATAACAATAGTCACAAATTCACGAAAATAAAAGCACCATTGCATAAACCAAATCAGAAAACCGAACATAGCAAAAATTCAAGTGTAACCAAATATCCAAATATAGTAAAGCATAAACAAAACAATTGTCTAGAACTCTGGGGAAAAATATCAAGATAACAAAATCAGGGCGATGGAAGTCCTCCAAAATACTGATCCAAGCGAGCACTGAACCCGTCACTTGGCCTCCCACTCGTCGAATCGCTCATCTACATAATGTGTCAAATCTTCAACTCTAGCAATAACGGTGGTCAAATCAGCCCTTAATCCTGCTAGTTCTGCACGTACGCCTCTCAAAGTCATAGGAGTATCGTCACTAGCCTCGACAACAACAGGTGCGGGATTGCAAAGAACCGTAAACTCATCATCAGGCCGGTCAGGAATCCGAGCTAAGAGCTCCTTCTACCTCGCAGAAAGCTCATCGAACCGGGCTACCCCCCAGCTGTACATATGCCAGAAACGATCTCTCTCATGGATAGGCCACCATGGGAAAATCCTATTCTTTAACTCTCCCCTATCCCAAGCTATAGCTAAGCCTACGGTCTCCAAGTACTCCGGTCCAATATATCCAAAACTAATATGCAAAGCCCCTCTCGGTGGCCAGTTCATCTCTCTAGCAAACATCGTCACAAAGCCTCCATGAGCAATCGTACCCGTCACGCTTCCAGCACTCTCCTGCAGTTTCCAAAGGAACTCGATCGTACTATCGAATTTAATACCTTCCTTCATCAAATACATGATGCCCAACTCAATTTCTGTAATATGGCTATCTCTCCGGTATCTGGCATAGAATCCCAGGGCTAAAATCCTATGGACTAGTACGCATGTTAACGAATCGAAATAGCTATCATGCGTGAAGCGGGAGGAATAACTAGGGACACCCTCTCTCAAGGGAAAGGATCTCCACACCTCCTCTCGCTGAGCCTCGCTCCATCTGGGTAAAGAAGTGGTGGCATTAGCTGGAAACCGAAGAATATCTCTTATTCTGCTCACACTCCAGGTCCGAGTTTCCATATCATCAAGAGTGAAGGTCAAAGTGTTCTCCACTGAATCAAAATTCATTGTATGGAAGAAAGCAGCGGTCATATCACCATAGGTCATATCCCTCCTCTCAAGAAAAGGTAGCCAACCTATGTTATCGAATAGCCTCTTCACTTCATCCCAAACCTCCAATCTATCTATCCGCTCGAAGAACTTAGTACCCATAATATTCCTTGTTGGATTCCTTTGGAAAGGGTTCCCAAAGACATTAACTGTTACGTTAGCCGACCCCAAAGGTTGGTGGTCTAGTCTGGACGAGGTAGTGAAAGGTTCCGGGACTCTAGAGCGCTTAGTGCGACCCATTGTACCTAAATCAAACAATGATAGCAAAGCAAAGCAGAAGGAAATCAATCACAATTCACATGGACAATTCATCAAACACCTTGTGTGCTTAAGCCTAGTAAGTGAGTCCTAACTCAAGTTCTTCACTCTATCCAATCTCAAATTCGCACTAGCTTAATTACTACAATTTAAGCTCACAATTTTCTACCTTCAACTCCTAAATTCAAAAACAAGGCGACTTAGAACTTTTGGATTCTTCAAAAATTTAACCCAATTCAAGTTAACTTCAATTTAAAGCATCAATCCTAATTTTAGCATAGTTAATCTCTCAAAATTCATCAATTTAATCTCATAGTGATCTCTAGCATGCGAATCAATCCTAATTCTCATCCATTAGATTGGATAATTTTAGCTCCAATAATTTCTCTAAGAAAAAGGAATGGTGACTTACTTTGATTCACAAGAGAGTAAGAATGTAACTTGGAGGGGAAGCTTCTTGCTTGTTAATTTAAGATGATTGACCTAAGGGAACAATTGAATCTCAAGTAAGGTGGGATGGGTACAAGTGTATTTATAGGTTAGGGGGCAAGAAAACCGAAATTGGGTAGGACAAGGCTTAGATTAACCCTAAAAACGTGTGCCTAAAATCCAATTTATGCCAATCGGACCGGTAACAGGCGTTACCGGTCTTCCTAAGAAAAAGGGTAACGGGCGTTAACCCCTGTCGGCCAAGACGCCTGTGTCCCATAAACGGGCGTTACCAAAAAATAACAACAAATATGTAACGCCCGTTACCTTTAATACGCGGTGCGTCTGATCTCATTAACGGGCGTTACCAAAAAATAACAGCAAAGATGTAACGCCCGTTACTTATAATTCCGCCCAAAACTTATTTAAAACACAAACACACAACTAGTAGTGCTCAATCACGTCAATTAACTGAAATTAACTCATAGTATTCAATCAGATCATAGTGCACCTATAACAATTCATATCAACAATTCATTATCCTCAAGAACGACAATCAAACCATGCACAAGCATATGAACAAAATAAATGGACCTCAATATTGACAATGACGCTCAAATCACGGCCCTCGCACTATCAAGATCTCGGCTACCTAGTAAACCATCACATGACCTGCAACGAGAGAGACAGCTCAAATTATCACGAGAAAACGAGGGCGACAGAAACGAAAACAACAGAAACAAAAACAAAACAAAAGAAAAGAAAAAGGGAAGAGTTAGTTCTAAGTTATATTCGTTAGCTTGACTGCAGGAACCAATTTGGGATTAGCAATTCCCAAGCGACGAGTCACAAGGAGTGACCTCGTTCTTGTTACTCACAAACCCAGAGCTTGATCTCCAAGTATCTAAATCCAGAACATCCTTCATTCTCGCTCTCTGAAACTTCGTTTCTATCTGCCAATCAACTGCATCTCTTTGCTCCGTAAACAGAGTCTCTCCGACTGGTGTGTCATTGACAACCTTAATCATGCAACACTTATTTGGAATTGCGGGTGGTGTCCCGGAACCAAACTTCCTGAACTCCATTCTTTTATCTCCTATTTTGAACGTGAGCCGTCCATTTTGAACATCAATATCTGCTCCAGGCGTAGCCAGAAACGGCCTTCCAAGTATCAATGGCATCCTCTCATCGCTCTCTATATCAAGAACTACAAAATCAGTGGGAATGTGAAATTTTCCAACTTTTACGAAAATGTCTTCCAAAATTCCTGTCGGATATTTCACCGATCTATCTGCTAGTTGGAGTGTCATATTCGTCGGCGTGAGTTCTTTCACTCCTAATTTCCTGCAAGTAGACAATGGAATTAAACTCACACTAGCTCCTAAATCACATAGAACATTATGAAATTGCAAAGAACCAATAGTAAGGGGAATTGCAAAACTCCCTGGATCTTTAAGCTTCGAAGGAAGCTTATACTGAATAATAGCACTGCATTCCTCAGTAAGCATCACAGTAGTGAAGTTCTCGGGCTTCTCCTTGCTTGGAATCACCTCTTGAATCACTTCTTCCTCCAAATTCTCATACTTAAAATCAGTTTTCTCTTCAACCTTCTCACTACTCCTTTTTCAAGCATAACCTTCTTAACACCCGAACTTACACACTCGTTTGGACCTTCTTTATCTCTATTGTCTCCTACAAATATGGCCTGGTATTGCTCCTTCAGATTGTTTTCAGTTTGGCTTGGTAGCATTCCTGGGCCTCTCAAATTCAAAGATTGGGCAATCTGACCAATCTGAATCTCCAAAGTTTTGGTTTGATTTACCACTTGATCTACTTGGGCTTCCAACTTCTGATGTCGACCCGTAGACACGGTTATGAACTTTTCAAGCGTAACCTCCCAACCCTGCTTTTGCTCCTGTTGAGGTGGTGCAACATTAAATTGGGCTGGTGGTCGTGGTTGGAATTGCTGCCTAGGTTGGAACTGTGGTCTAGGTTGGGGTGGTTGTTGAACATTCTGATTATTAGACCACGACAAATGAGGGTGGTTCTTCCATCCTGGATTATAGGTGTTTGAGTAGGGATCATTTGCTGGTTTAAAGATATTTGCGTAGTTCACCTGCTCTTGCACCTGTTCTCCTGCATTGGTATGAAGACACATATTAAAATCATGTGGACCACTACAGATTTCACATTTTACCTGAACTGGTTGGGACTGTATCCCAACTGCATTGATAGTTAGTTGGTCCAATTTCTTGTTAAGCGCTTCGAATTTAGCATTGATGGCGGTTAAGCCATCTAACTCTATGACTCCTGTTTGCACCTTCGCTGGTTGCGAATGGCTTCTTTCATGCACCAAAACATCGTTCCGGACATATTATCCAATAACTCAGTAGCAACTGCTTCAGATTTGGCTAAGAATGCTCCGCCAGTTGCGGCATCCATCGCTCCTCTAAAGGTAGGAGACATCCCATTGTAAAAAGTCTGAATCAATAACCATCCGGGAATTCCGTGATGTGGACACTTCTTCTGCAAATCCTTAAATCTCTCCCAAACTTCATAGAAAGACTCTCCATCCAACTGCCTGAAACCTTGGATATCATTCCTGTACTTCGTGGTTTTGCTAAGTGGAAAGAACTTTGCTAGGAAAGCCTGAGATAATGCTGCCCAAGTCTGAAAGGATTCATTTGGGACATTACTCAACTATGCTTTTGCTTGATACCTAAGTGAAAAGGGAAAAAGCCTAACTCGGATAGCATCAGTAGTGACATTATGAATTTTGAAGGTGTCGTAAACTTCTAAAAAATACTCCAAGTGTGAAGTTGGATCCTCCAAAGATAATCCTGAAAATGGATTATTCTGCAACAAATTGATGATAGCTGGTTTAATCTCAAAGTTGTATGTTGCAATCGGGGGACGAGTTGCAGTCTGAATTGCTCCAGCTTGTGGTACGTTATAATCTTTTATAGCCGGTGGTGTGGTGGGTCTGCTTCAGCCATAGGTAAAGCAATTGGTTTCATTTTCTTTTTATGTCTTATCCTAATAGCACTCAGTCTTCTTTCAATTTTCGGATCATATGGAACTAACTCAGGATCTTGAGACCTTCGCATGCACTGTAAACCTGCACAAGGAAAAATAATTCCTCAGTCTAATTCCACAGTAACAAGAATAATGAACACAAAGTAAAGTAATAGTCTAAAGCACTAGATCAAAATAATTGAGTAATATTGACTTAAAACGCCTTCCCCGGCAACGGCGCCAAAAACTTGTTGTAAACGGTTTTACTACAGTTAAAAACCAATCGTGCAAGTGTACACTAACATAGGCGTAGCACAATAGGATCGAACCCACAGGGAAGGGAAATCAATCACTACTCTCTATTTCTCTCTAATCTAAAGACTTAACGGAAGCAATGGTTGTTTCTATTAATCTATTGATGCAGAAATTAACAAATAACTAAACTAAAATGGTAATTAACAACTTAACACACGAATTAACTTCAGTAAACTAAACAGGCTGGGAAAAAAGCTTTGAATCATATAATCAAGAGTTGACGTGATGCTCGTTTGACAAGTGCAATTCTACAACCTAGTCACTTATAACCAAGTGCTTAATTAGCGTTCAATGTTGCTCTCGCAATCACCAATAGTTAATTAAACCATAGGAATAAGACTAGTGTAATGCATTATTCTAGCGGCTCGGCATGGAATAAGATTACTGTGGTATAAGCTAGGACCAAATCTCTTTGTACCCTACAACTTACAAGTATTGAAAACCCTCTAAATTACCATCACTCTTTCGATTTATAGGTAATTGCGACTCATGCTACGGGTGATCAGGCCATCGCAAGTCAGTTTAAACCAGTTTTCAATCTAAGAATTAACACGAGTCATTCAAGAATCTCATCAAACATCCATCATGCAATCATCATCACTTCCCCCTAGCCTTAGATAATTAGCTACTCATAATTGAAACAAAAATCATAAAACTAAAGGAAATTGCATTAAAATAAAGCATCGTCAAGGAATCTAGACAAAGTCTAACAATTAAACTGATAAACATTCAGCAATACTCAAAAACGAAACTAGCATATGAAACTAAAACTAAAATCAAAGAAATTAGTTGGAAATTTAAGCAACAATAAAACCAAAGATTGTTCTCGGAATTCAATTCTGTCGTCTTCTCGAATTCTCTGAAAATCTTCTAAACTTCTGAGTCTTCTTCCAAACCCTAGGTCTTGACTTGGAAAAGAAACTCTTTTTTTCTCTGAACCTTCTTCTGTCCTCCCTCTAAGACTCCAAAACGCACATA
This sequence comes from Lantana camara, assembly GCA_037501455.1. Classification (NCBI taxonomy): domain Eukaryota; kingdom Viridiplantae; phylum Streptophyta; class Magnoliopsida; order Lamiales; family Verbenaceae; genus Lantana; species Lantana camara. Next base: position 21,671,560 of record CM074862.1, read on the forward strand.
TATAGCAGCCCTAGGAAACTCTCGCCGCCCTAGGTAACGGGCGTTTCCTATACTTGCCTAGCTCCGGTTAACGCCCGTTAATGACCTGAAATCGCCACAACGCTTATACTGGTAATGGGCGTTACCCCTCTATTCTCGCCAAATCTCTATTCCTGTGGCCAGTAACGGGAGTTACTCCATGTGTACTGCTAAGTGGTAACGGGAGTTACCATCCCAAAAATGCGTGAAATCGCTCTATTTTGCCTTTTGCTAATTCCAACTCTATTAACACCTGAGAAGAGTCAAATAAACACATAAACACATCAAACGACACCAGAATATAATCTATTTAACGTTTAAAATCGTGTAATTTCTACTTACAACAACCGGTTCGGCATCGGGCCGACGTATAACTAAGCCATTGCACAAAGTACTCATTGAGAATCTCTCACGCTACCGTGTAGTGTGGAAGGTGAGTTATTCTTGAGCCGATGGTGTTACCCCATCGAAGGAGCGGGGTAGGAGCCATGAGCCCCCATCTTGATATAGTATATTATTAGATGGTTCGGGTCTGCAGGCCCGACCATCATGGAGGGAGAAGGTTGGAAATTATTTTATGATTATGATTATGTTATTATGATTAGACACCGTGTGGGAAGGCCGGAACACTGATTGCCCAAATGATTATGTCTCATGTATATGACTCGCATGTATTAGTATGTATTGCATGATCACGTATTCAAAAGTATTATGTCCCGCTTATTGTACATGGTCGGAGTTTGGTTGGAGAATTATGCACGCTCACTCGCCGAGCCATTATGATTATTATGGATTATGAACTTAATGAATTAATATGAATTAGTCGTAAAGTCCGGGTAACGATTAGCTATTCTTTTGCCCTTTACGGGAACTAATTTCAAATAAATCTTTGCTCGGGATTTATGACTTGCATGCGCATGTTTTTATATATATGTATAGCTCCTGCTCACTCAGTCTTCTAGAGACTGATCCCTCTTTTTTCCACTTTTCCAGTTCCTTGCAGGTTTGCTAGGCGGGAGTCAAGTCTTAGTGGTTGTCTCGAGTCTCACTCGTACACTCGAGTCACATTTTATATTTATTACGATTAATTGTATCATGTATTTAATAGGCCTATGTGCCAACGTATGGTTTATGAATTATTGAATATTGATTCCGGACAGGTTGCATGCTTAATTAAACCCGTTGTTAGGTGTAGGTTGAATTTAATTATGTTTATGGATTTAGGGCTTGTATCCCATTGTTGTTTATGTGAGCCTGTGAGCTATTGTTGTGATAAATTATTATTAATTGCTTCCACATTGCACTCATCAGGTTGTTGAATTAATTGGTACAGGGTTAGATTCTGCCTAGCCAGTGAGTTGTTTTCATTTTGTCACCCGTTCGCTATGAGTTCGGTTCATGCAGGATCATCAATTTCATGTGTGGAATAGACTTGTAGTGCGGGGGATGTGGTGCCTATCGTTGCGGGTGCTACATAAAGGCAGGCTTTGTCCAGTTAATCTTAAAAATGCGTAATTAAAGGCAGACTTTGTCCAGTGAAAAGTTAAAAACGCGTAATTAAAGACAGACTTTGTCCAGTGAAACGTTAAAAATGCGTAATTAAAGCTGCTTTGTCCAGTGAAACGTTAAAAATGTGTAATTAAAGGCAGGCTTTGTTCAGCGAAACGTTAAAAATGTGTAATTAAAGGTAGACTTCGTCCAGTAAAAGGTTAAAAAATGCATAATTAAAGGCAGACTTTGTCTAGTGAAATGTTAAAAATGCATAATTAAAGACAGGCTTTATCCAGTATTATAAAGAAAGTTGTTAGGCCATGAAAATACATAATTAAAGGTAGGCTTTATCCAGTGAAACGTTAAAAATGCGTAATTAAAGGCAGACTTTGTCCAGTGAAACGTTAAAAATGCATAACTAAAAGCAGGATTTGTCCAGTGAAAAGTTAAAAATGCGTAATTAAAGGCCGACGTTGTCCAGTGAAAAGGTTAAAAATACGTGATTAAAGACAGATTTTGTCTAGTGAAACGTTAAAATTACATAATTAAAGGCATTTCCAATGAAACGTTAAATCTTCAGTAGCATAATGTTATTGAATCTTGACCACAACATTACAATAATGATTCAATAAATCTTGAGTATCATTATTGTAATGTCGTGGTCATGATTCAATAAACTTGAGTATCATTATTGTAATGTTGTGGTCATGATTTAATAAATCTTGAGTATCATTATTGTAATGTTGTGGTCATATTCAATAAATCTTGAGTATCATTATTGTAATGTTGTGGTCAAGATTCAATAACATTGTGGAATAACGTAAGTGTTCACAACAAGTAACTCAATATTAAGTGTCATTGTTTATAAGTAATTAAGATTCACAACATGTAATGGTAAGTTCTATAAACACTAAATACGTAATTAAGATTCACAACATGTAAATGGTAAATTTTTAACGTTTCACTAGACAAAGTGCCTTTAATTAAGCATTTTTAACCTTTCACTGGATAAAACATGTCTTTAATTACGCATATTTAACGTTTCACTGGACAAAGTCTGTCTTTAATTACGTATTTTTAACCTTTCACTGGATAAAATCGGCCTTTAATTACGCATTTTTAACGTTTCAATGGACAAAGTCGGCCTTTAATTATGCATTTTTAACCTTTCATTGGACAAAGTCTGCCTTTAATTACACATTTTTAACGTTTCACTAGACAAAGTCGGCCTTTAGTTACGCATTTTTAACGTTTCACTGGACAATGCCTGCCTTTAATTACGTATTTTTAACGTTTCACTTGACAAAGTCTACCTTTAATTATGCATTTTTAACGTTACACTGGACAAAACCTGCCTTTAATTACATATCTTCATGGCCTAACAACTTTCTTTTACGCATTTGTATCAAAAAACATATACCATTTTATCCCTCATGTGGTTTTGTAAACTTTCTTTATATATTATCTTAAATTATAATGGTAACTTTTGTAAACGCTAATTATAAGTTCAATTATACATTGAATTATTTCTCATTTCCAATTCTTTACTCTATAAGTTCCGCATTACCAAGTTATCACTTTACAAACTGCACGTTTGGTTCCGCATTTTTAATTTATCACTCTACAAATAGCACGTTTAATTCTAAATTTTTAATTGATCACTCGATGGAAAGCACAATTAGTTCCCTTTTTTTATTTCATCACTCTACAAACTGCATGTTTAGTTCTACATTTTTAATTCATCACTCTATAAACTACACGTTTAATTCCGAATTTTTAATTGATCACTCCATGAAGAACACAACTAGTTCCCTTTTTTTTATTTCATCACTCTACAAACTGCACGTTTGATTCCACATTTTTTATTCATCACTTTACAATCAGAACTGACGAAAATAAAATATAAATACTAAATTAGAATACTGTAATTAAAAAACGGATTATGTAACATGGTTCATCATCATAAAATGGTCACACATCCTCCAAAAGCTCGATCACTCTTCAGTTTTCTGTGAGAACAAATCATTACAATAAGTGATTATAATCTATTTATGAGAAAAAATACAATAGAAAATAATCAGTCAGTTTATACAAAAATATATTCAAATATATGCAGAAATCCCACAATCAGTTTATGCAGAGATATATTTAGATATATACAAAAATCTTACAGTAAGTTTATACAGAAATATATGCAGATTAGTTTATACAAAAATATATTCAGATATATATATCTGCATATATCTCAGATATCTCAAATATATATCTGTATATATCTCTGCATAAATTGACTGTGGGATTTCACATATATACAGAAATCTCAGTCATTTTATGCAAAAATATATACAGATATATGTAGAAATCTCATATATCTCAAATAATTATTTTACAAAAATCTAAAATCTCAAATTTTAAGCAAAAATTTCTTTAGAGATTGTTCAAAAAACCAGTTAAAAAACTTTAGAGATTATTCAAGAAACCATCTAAAAAAAAAAACAGCCAAAACATGAATCATGAATAGAGATTGTTCAAGAAACCAGTTAAAAAACTTTAGAGATTATTCAAGAAACCATCTAAAAAAAAAACAGCCAAAACATGAATCATGAATAGAGATTGTTCAAGAAACCAACTTAAAAATTGAAAATAGTTAATAACTTTAGATTCAAAACCAGATTACCCAACAAAAAACAATTGCAAATTTAGTGGCACATATCAAATATATTGAGATATATAAAGAAATCCCAAATCGCAAAAATCTCAGATATATGCAAAACAAATCGTAAGAATCTCTTCACGTATATATAAAAATCTCAAATCTCATAGATCCCCAAAAAATCTCTTTAGATATTAACAAAATTATATAGAGAAATATCAAATCTCTTAATATACAAAAATCTTTTAAATATGTATAAAAATTGCAAATCACATATATGTAAAAATCTCAAATTTGCAAAAAATTATTCACATATATATAGAAGTCTCAAATTTTCAGAATTTTTCACACATTTGAACCTAAAAATGCCGAATTAGAAGAGTTGCAGAAAATACCTGAAATTAAACTTTGATCCGGTGGAAGACACAACGACTTCTTCTTCTTCTTCTTCTTCTTCTTCTTCTTCTTCTTCTTCTTCTCTCATCATCTTCTTCTTCAACAACTCTGAGGTCCGTTTGTCTGGGCAATGAAGTCTTCCACTTCTCTCATCTTCATCTTCTTCAACAACGACTTCTTCCTCTTCTCTCATCATCATCTTCTTCAACATCAGATTTCGAAACTCGGCGCAATGACTTCTTATCTTCTCTCTTCTTCTTCTTCTTCTTCAAGATCAAATTTCGAAATTCAATCGGTACAGAGAAGGGAGAAGTAAGAAGAGAAAGATGAAGATGGGTGACTTGTCATTCTTCTAATTCATCATGGACATTATGATAATTTTACGCGTTTTGGGGAGGGGGGGGGGGGGGGGGAGGTTAGGAAAAATATGTTGTGTATTGGAGATGTAAATAGGCGAATTTCAGATCAGGGGGTTTAGCAAAAGACTGGAGCCTTATTAGGGAGGATTAATTAATTCTCCGTTTTTTAAACAAACATACCTCTAATATGGTTAGGGGGATTTGATTTTAGAGTCATTATTTGAAGAAAGAACCTTTTAATCATTTGAGTCGACCACTATGGACAGGAATGATCGAGGTTTTTTTTAATTTACATTTTTTTTTTGAATTTTTGAACATTTTTTTAATTACACTTTCTTTTTTCAAAATTTGAACTCTTTTTAATACACAATTTTTTTTTTCAAAATTTGAATTTTTTTTAATACACACTTTTTTTAAGAATGAACGACGTTGACACGGAGTAAACGGCCCCCTTTATGCTTAATGACAATCAATTTGATAAGAAAAAGACATTTCCTCGCAGCAAAGGATACTTTATATATGAAAGAATTACCAGAAGCTAAAGAATGAAAGAGAGGATTTACAAATTTATTTCTTTTTCTGTTTTCAAATGGAAATTTATTATTTCAAATGAATAGAATTTAAATAAATTTATGTAAAATAAAATTGAAACTAAGACATAAATATATTTAAGATAGATTTTAATACTTTATAGGAATAAATATGTATGAAATAACTATTTCAGTTTATACTTATAGACAAAATATAAATACTAAATTAAATTTTAAAATTTTAAATTAAAAAACCCAAATTTTAATCAACATTATAAATATATTTTTACACTTTTAATATTATTAAAATATACCATCCAAAAATAGAATTAAAAATTTTAAAAATAATATTGCTGACATCATTAAAATTTAATAACATAATTAAAAATTGAAACAATTCATAAGATAAAATATAAACCTTAGTGAATTATTCATAATTTCTCAAATATCAGGATAATCCTTATTTACACTGATCAAGTCGATTTCTTGTTGACTGACAACTGGAATATGCATCGACCGATCACTTGAATTTGTATTGTTAGAGAAGATCCTCGAGATATGGTCGAGTTGCGAGAAGGAAAGTAGGGTGAGCTAAAGGCCAACTTGGGACTGTAGGGGTTGGACCCAATGTCGGCACTCTGAAGCTCAAGTCAAATGTCGATTTGTGGAGAAAGAGTCGAGATTATTTGAGGTGCAATGAATGTGCTTACCTAATGACATTTATGAGAGAATATTTATACCTTGGGGGTTAATGATAACTTATAGTACGTTTTGCAGGTGCATTTAATGCCTCTCAGGTATGGTACGAAAATACAATTTGCATTTAATGGAGGGGGCGGCTGGAGGGTCCCACATCCGTATTCTGGGCTTGAACATCGACCTCGGCCTCGATCTGAGTTACCGCCTTGATCATCGGGAAAGATGGTCGAGGCCTATCTGACTGATACAAACCGGGTGGACCTTATATCGGCTTAGGGTCGACCCATATTCTAGGGTTCGAGATGACCATGGCTGCTTAGGTTGCCAGGTCATGGCTGGCTCGCGCAACACATGGCGCACTGTGATTGGTCCAAGTAGCTCGTGAGATTTGTGTTGGGTCCAGCCCACTAATAAAGTTTTTGTTGGCCCAATTGAAACTAAAGCCTATCACAACCTTTTTTCCTAATTTAATAAGGTTGTTTTTTGGGATATATAATTAAAAGCCCATGAAGAATAGGTTTCAGTTTTTCCTTATTTTTGGTGTGTTGCTGATCGTGAAGAGCAGCAGCAGTTTTGGGAAAAATTGAAGTCAGTTTTCTGCACCTTTTTGACAGCAGTTTTTGGGCAGCGACAGCAACTTTGCGTGGACGATCGGGAGGTCATTTGTGGTCCGATCGAGCTGATTTTCGGACAGCAACTTCCTAACTCATCGAACTTGAAAGTGAACGGTGGAGATCGGATTTGGAGCACTGTAAGTCGGGTTTTTCTGTGCGTGAACAGTGACGCGATTTTGGCTTATTTTTCGTGTTCTTTCTCCTTTTGTGTTCTAGTTCGTTTTGGATCGAATCGGTGTTTGGTTCGTGTTTGGAGTTAGATTTATTGGTGTTTGAACCGCTGTAATTTTGCCTCGTATTATAGTGGATTTGTTTTTGGGTCTCGTAGGCCTCGTGGTTTTTACTCTTCGATTTGAAGGGGTTTTCCACGTTAAAATTCTCATGTCTCTATTCTTGGTTTTGTTTGGTTGATTATTTTTCTATCCTTGGGCATACTTGGTTGATTGTTTATTGGGCATTTGGAAAGGAGTTTTAATTTCCGTGGCGTACACTTGGTTTTGGTGTATCCCTTTCCTATCAGAGTGGTATCAAGAGCCGCGTTGGTTCTTTTGCCGGTGTGACCATGGAGATGAGTACAAGTAGGATGATAACTTTAAATGGATTAAATTATCATCTATGGAGTAATAAGATGAAGGATCTCCTCTTTGTTAAATCTTTGCACTTGCCTGTTTTTGCAACTGAAAAGCCCGTGTCTAAAACCGATGAAGAATGGGATTTTGAGCACAAACAAGTTTGTGGGTTTATCAGACAATTTGTTGAGGAGAATGTTTACAACCATATTCAACACGAGACACATGCGAGAAGTTTGTGGGAGAAGTTGCAGAATTTGTATGCATCGAAGACGGGAAACAATAAGCTGTTTTTGCTTAAGAAGATGATGCAGTTGAAATACAAAGAAGGAACTTCTATTGCTGATCATTTGAATGAGTTTCAAGGCGTTCTTGATCAGTTGACAGGTATGGGCATTAAATTTGATGATGAAATTATCGGACTTTGGATTCTTGCCACTTTGCCTGATTCTTGGGAAACTTTTCGTGTTTCACTTGTTAACTCTTCGTCTGATGGTGGTATAACCGTTGAGCTTGTGAAGAGTAGTGTTTTGAATGAAGAGATGAGACGAAAAACTCAGCATTCGTCTCAACCCGAGTTGTTGGTTTCAGAGAATAGAGGGAGAAGCCAACATAAATATAATAATAAAGGTAGAAGCAAAAGTCGAAGCAAGTCAAGGTCAGGATGGAAAGAATTTAAGTGTGATCATTGTGGTGAACTTGGTCATATCAAGAAATATTGTTTTAAATTGAAGAAAGAGCGTAGAGGTAATCGTGATGGGCACGATAAGAGAGACCAGGATAAGAATGATCGTGTTGCTACTGCTACTTCCAATGATGATCTTATTCTTGCATATGATGACAATGTAGTTGTCGTAGCCAGTGATGATTCCAGTTGGGTTATTGACAGGGGTGCCTCATTTCATGTAACATCAAGGAAAGATTTCTTCACTTCTTATACTTCTGGTGATTTTGGAGTTTTGAAGATGGGGAATGATACGGTGGTACCGGTAGTAGGCATTGGGACTGTTTGTTTGAAAACCAACAGTGGGTCGAGTTTGGTGCTTCATGAGGTTAGACATGCACCTAATGTTCGTTTACACCTGATTTCAGCAGGAAGGCTCGATGATGATGGCTATTGCAATTTCTTTGGTAATGGTCAGTGGAAACTCACAAAAGGGAATCTAATTGTGGCTCGAGGTGATAAATTCCATAATTTATATAAGATGAAGGCTTCTATTTATGTGAACTTGGTTAATGCAGCAGAGAGTGACAACTTGTCAGAGCTTTGGCACAAGAGACTTAGTCACATTAGTGAAAAGGGGCTCGATTGTTTGGCCAAGAAGAATTTGTTGTCAGGGCTGAAAGATATAAAGTTAGAAAGATGTGTTCACTGTTTAGCTGGGAAGCAGAAACGGGTTTCATTCAAGAGTCATCCCCCTTCAAGGAAAACTGAGCTTCTTCAACTGGTACACTCAGATGTTTGTGGACCAATGAAGGTACGAACTCATCGTGGTGCACTTTATTTTGTCACTTTTATTGATGATTGTTCGAGAAAAGTTTGGGTTTATGTTTTAAAAACCAAAGATCAGGTATTTGATGTTTTTAAAGTTTTTCAGGCATCAGTTGAGAGAGAAACTGGTAAGAAACTGAAATATATTCGTACTGACAATGGTGGCGAGTATTGTGGTCCATTTGATTCTTATTGCAGAGAACAGGGTATTCGGCATCAGAAGACGCCTCCTAAAACACCTCAGTTAAATGGCTTGGCAGAAAGGATGAATAGGACTCTAGTGGAGAGAGTTAGATGTTTGCTTTCAGATGCGAAGCTACCTAAGTCTTTTTGGGGTGAGGCTTTACTTACTGCTGCCTATATAATTAATTTGTCTCCTTCTGTTGCATTGCATGCTGATGTTCCTAATAGGGTATGGTATGGAAAGGATGTCTCCTATGATCATTTACGTGTGTTTGGTTGCAAAGCTTCTGTGCATGTACCTAAGGATGAGAGGTCTAAGTTAGATACGAAGTGAGAGAATGTATATTTCTTGGGTATGGTTTGGATGAATTTGGTTACAGGTTTTATGATCCGGTTGAAAAGAAACTTGTTAGAAGTCGTGATGTAGTCTTCATGGAGGATCAAACCATTGAAGACTTCGGTAAAACAAGTAATTTGGAGTCTCCAGGTGGTGAGGACTTGATAGATTTGGATCCAAAACCTATTGCTAGTCTTCCTAATGCAGTTGAGTTAGACAATCAGAATAATTTGGAGACAGGGGTTGATCATGATCATGCTGAGGAGGATCATGAAATTCAGAATGGGGAAGATAATCCAATTGTTGAGCAACCTTCAATCCAACCCAGGAGATCTACTAGGAACAGAACGCAGTCTGTTAGATACTCATCTAGTGAGTATGTGCTTTTGACAGATGGAGGAGAACCTGATTGTTATGAGGAAGCCATGGATAGTGAGCTTAAGGAAAAGTGGTTTGAAGCAATGAAAGATGAGATGCAATCTTTACATGACAATCATACTTTTGACCTTGTCAAGTTACCTGAAGGCAGAAAAGCTCTAAAGAACCGATGGATTTATCGGTTAAAACAAGAAGAGAATAATTCACAGCCGAGATACAAAGCCAGATTAGTTGTTAAAGGCTTCAGTCAGAAGAAAGGAATTGATTTTGAAGAGATTTTCTCACCTGTTGTGAAAATGTCGTCAATTCGTCTTATTTTGGGCTTAGCAGCTAGTCTTGATTTAGAAGTTGAACAGATGGATGTGAAGACTGCTTTCCTCCATGGTGATTTGGAGGAGGAGATTTATATGGAGCAACCCGAGGGTTTCGTTGTTAAAGGGAAAGAGAATTTTGTTTGCAGATTGAGGAAAAGCTTGTATGGTTTGAAACAAGCTCCAAGGCAATGGTATAAGAAGTTTGAGTCGGTTATGCTGCAGCAGGGTTATACAAAAACTAATGCTGATCATTGCGTATTTATTCAAAAATTCTCTGATGTTGATTTTGTCATTTTATTGCTTTATGTTGATGATATGCTCATTATTGGTCACAGTGCTTCTAGAATTGACAGGTTGAAGAATGAGTTGAGTAAATCTTTTGCCATGAAAGATTTAGGACCTGCGAAGCACATTCTTGGCATGAGAATTTCTCGTGATAGAAATGCCAAGAAGTTGTGGTTGTCTCAAGAGAAGTATATTGAGAAGGTGATTCAGAGATTTCATATGGATAAAGCCAAAGTTGTAAGTACTCCTCTTGATGGACATTTTAAGCTGAGTAGTGCACAGTCTCCTTCTAATGATGAAGATAAGAAGGACATGCAAGGTGTTCCCTATGCATCCGCGGTTGGAAGTTTGATGTATGCCATGGTTTGTACGAGACCGGATTTGGCTCATGCAGTTGGCAAAGTTAGCAGGTTTCTCTCAAATCCGGGTAGAGAGCATTGGAATGCTGTAAAATGGATTATGAGATATCTCCGTGGCACTACAGATTTGAAGCTTTGTTTTGGGTCTGGGAAACCGATGTTAGTTGGATATACAGATTCAGATTTGGCCGGTGATTTGGACTCGAGAAAGTCTACTTCTGGTTATTTGACTACTTTTGCAGGGGGAGCAGTGGCTTGGCAATCTAGACTGCAAAAATGTGTTGCTTTGTCTACTACAGAAGCCGAATTTATTGCAGCAACTGAAGCTTGCAAAGAATTACTTTGGATGAAGAAGTTTGTTCAAGAACTTGGATTTTCACAGTCGAAGTATGTTTTGTTTTGTGATAATCAAAGTGCAATACATCTCAGCAAGAATTCGAGTTTTCATGGTAAGTCGAAGCATATTGATGTGAGGTATCATTGGATTCGAGATGTTTTGAATTCGAAGTTGATTGAGCTTGAAAAGATTCACACTGATGACAACGGTGCTGATATGTTGACAAAGGTAGTGAGTCGTGATAAACTTGAGGTTTGTGCCGGGATGGCGGGTCTCAAGTTTGAATGATTAAATGGTGGTTTGTCTCCTTCCTCGACTTGGGCTGGAGGGGGAGATTTGTTGGGTCCAGCCCACTAATAAAGTTTTTGTTGGCCCAATTGAAACTAAAGCCTATCACAACCTTTTTTCCTAATTTAATAAGGTTGTTTTTTGGGATATATAATTAAAAGCCCATGAAGAATAGGTTTCAGTTTTTCCTTATTTTTGGTGTGTTGCTGATCGTGAAGAGCAGCAGCAGTTTTGGGAAAAATTGAAGTCAGTTTTCTGCACCTTTTTTACAGCAGTTTTTGGGCAGCGACAGCAACTTTGCGTGGACGATCGGGAGGTCATTTGTGGTCCGATCGAGCTGATTTTCGGACAGCAACTTCCTAACTCATCGAACTTGAAAGTGAACGGTGGAGATCGGATTTGGAGCACTGTAAGTCGGGTTTTTCTGTGCATGAACAGTGATGCGATTTCAGCTTATTTTTCGTGTTCTTTCTCCTTTTGTGTTCTAGTTCGTTTTGGATCGAATCGGTGTTTGGTTCGTGTTTGGAGTTAGATTTATTGGTGTTTGAACCGCTGTAATTTTGCCTCGTATTATAGTGGATTTGTTTTTGGGTCTCGTAGGCCTCGTGGTTTTTACTCTTCGATTTGAAGGGGTTTTCCACGTTAAAATTCTCGTGTCTCTATTCTTGGTTTTGTTTGGTTGATTATTTTTCTATCCTTGGGCATACTTGGTTGATTGTTTATTGGGCATTTGGAAAGGAGTTTTAATTTCCGCTGCGTACACTTGGTTTTGGTGTATCCCTTTCCTATCAATTTGGCCCACGTCATTCATCATATCTTATGAAGGAGTTTGTAGCTATCCCTGTGTATTTATTTAAGTGACAAAATGAAGTCGAATGAGTTTACCGCTTTTGTCTCAACGGTTATAAATTATTTTATATAAATAGGGAAAATATCATTTTTGTCCTATGGTTTAGGCTCATTTTTTAGTTTGGTTCCACGTTTAGTGACTCAGTCAATTTATAAATATAATATGTATTATATATATATTTGTATATTATATATAATATTTTATATATATATATACATAAAATTTCAGTATTCAGTACGGTACGGTATACCGTATCGAAATACCGATATCAAAACGAATATCGAAATTTCAAAAAAAAAAAAGGAATACCGAACCAAAATTTCCGTTTGTAATCGGTATTTTTATCAAATACTTTCAGTCCAGCAAACCAAATGGTACTCTGGCCGGACCGTCTATTTTAATAATTTAAGGAAAATGACAAAGGAGACAAATCGAGTCATCTTGGAAAAAGAATAGTGTTGATTTTCTGTCGCATCAAAGGAGACTATTTAAGTCTTCTTCGGATGATATATATTCACATATTTCTTGCCACTTAAAAATATCTTGTGGGATGATTCATGAAATTCTTGCTATGTTTAGTTTACTTTGTTGATTTGGATGAGATGAGATAGATGGGTAATGAAATAAGTGGTGGAATGTGATGGTGGATTATTCATCTCATGAGGAATTAATTTTTTATCCAATATTATCTCGAATCATGTCATTAATTCTGAACTCGTAAAAGTATTAGTAAATATAAATTTAAGTAAAATTATTAATCTAATCCCCATTCATCTTATCAAGTAAATATAAAACTTTGAATCTATATTTGGCCGACGTAAACAAATGTTATATGGAGTGAAGTGCAATAAATGAAACATAAATTTTTATGTAGTCCAGTACCATGATTAACACAATTATGAAGACAAAAAATTCTACATTAACTTAATTGCAAACTTGCGGTTGTGTTTTAAATTAATGAGTTGAGCTGGACATTGTCACTTCAAACACAAAAAACTTTTTTCCTTACAAAATTCTAACACAAATTTAACTCAATCGGTAAATATATTTAATCAATTAATATGCACAATCATAGATTTTCCTGGTGGTATCTCTTTAAGAGTATTTTTTAATAATATACAATCTTTTTTTTTTTTTTAAATTCATATTTCATTTTCTATTTTACTCGCACATTCTTTTTAATTGTGGTATATATTGATCGAGCCAAATTTCCGTCGATGGGTCGATCTGGATATCGACCGAACACTTAAATTTGTTGAAGGGGAAGTCGCCGCTACCAGCTCGAAATCTGTGGAGGATGAAAGCAAACGTGAGCTCGAGGCCAACTCGGGGAAGGTGGGGGTGATACCCCGAGTTGGCACTCCGACGCTCAAGTTAGAATCGAACAGTGACTATCGAGTGATGGATGCAGTAAATGCGATAGGTGAAAGAACTTCTTGGTCGAGAAAAACGTTCCCCTCAACCAGGAGCATGACGATTCAGTGTGGACTTTAGCAGTCGATGGCTCTTCGACCTCTTCCAGGGGGGAGCTGGCATATCCCTCTCAAACACCAACGGGCAAGAGATCGAATACGCCATCACACTCGAGTTTCTGACAACAAACAGTGAAGCAGAGTACGAAGCTCTCTTGGCAGAGATAAAAATAGCAAAGATGCAAAACATCAAAAAACTCACAGCCATAACCGACTCACAATTGATCGCCGGAGAGATTAACGGAGATTATGAGGCTCGAGAAGAATTGATGATCAAATATCTCGCTTTGGCAAAGAAAGAAATCTTAGGTTTTAAAGAATTCAAGCTCTATCAAGTACCTCGAGAAGAAAACATTCGAGCAGATGCCCTCTCGAAATTCGCCAGCGGATCACAAGGAACAACCAGTCGATCCATAATCTTCATGACATCCTCCAAACGGTCAATTGACACGGCCATCCCTGAAGTCAATTCGATAGACATTGCCGAACCCTGCTGGCTCGATGCGATAGTGCTTTACCTCCGAGATGGCGCTCTACCGAGAGATCCTGTTGACGCAAGGAGAATCAAACATAGAGCTCTGAGCTATTTCCTCGACCAAGAAGACCGATTATACAAACGATCCTTTACTGGCCCTACCAAACTATATCTTCGACCATCCCAGGGTTAGGAAGTGTTAGCTAAAATTCACGAAGGAACCTGTGGAAATCACGCTGGTGGTCGATCTCTAGCTCGGAAGACCTCTCGAGCCAGTTTCTTCTGGCCAACATTACGCAAGGATGCGTTTGAATTCATGAAGAAGTGTGATCGATGCCAGAAGCACGCCAAATTGACTCATCAACATCCTTCCGAAATGATCCTGATTGAATCAGCATGGCCTTTCGAACAGTGCGGTATCGATGTTATCGGACCATTCCCAATCGCCACTTGACAGAGGCAGTTCACCATTGTCGCGATTGACTACTTCTCCAAATGGGTCGAAGCCCTTGCAGTCCCGAGGATCACCTTTCATGTCATTCAAGACGTCCTATGAAAACGCATCCATCACTCGATACTCACTGTTCGATCCTGACTTGAGCGTCGGAGTGTCAACCCAGGTATCACCCCCACCTTCCCCGAGTTGGCCTCGAGCTCACGTTTGCTTTCATCCTCCACAAATTTTGAGCTGGTAGCGGCGACTTCCCCTTCAACAAATTTAAGTGTTTGACCGATACCCAGATCGACCCGTCGGCGAAAATTTGGCTCGATCATATACATTTTTTTTTGACAACTGTTTCATTTAAGTTACAACCTATTTATGTTAGACTATCATATCGAGTTTTTTTTACCATAGCAACTCAATATGACCTTCTAAGTAAATTTCAAGCAGCACAAATATATTTTATTAACCACTATTTGGGTATAAAATAAAATTTAGTTAATAAATTATTATTAATTCATTTTTAATACATACCCAAAATTGTTTTTACCTAAGAGAATCGAGTAAAGTCATACAATCAGCATGCCACGTGATATTTGTGCCACATCATCAGGCTGGATGGGGGAGATTAAGTGTAAATAATTAATTGTATTTTTTGTTAACTTAGGGTAATTACAATTAAGTTTTTTATGTTAATTTGAGATTTTGCCTATGGCAAATTTATACTTGTAAAAACTCCTGATCTATTACGAGGAATAAGTCTTCGAAGCCTTATCAAATGAAGAGCCCGGGAGGATTAAGATTTACGAAAAATCAAAATGAGTACGTGATTATAAAATATCTACACCTTGTATTTTATTTATTTGTCTTTTCCGTATCTCACAAAACCTCTAAAACTACACGCTAATTTTCAACTTTCGACATGTACTAACTACTCTTTTCTTTTTCACTGCTCTTTCCTTTTTCAGGCTTATGCGCTTGTAAACTGGAAGAAATTAAAATTTTATAACTTTAGGTATTGCTTTTTTAAGTCTTAATTCCATACAAATTGTGACTTTTCAAGGGAACTCATGTCCTTTTCCTATCGCTTTAGAAGTCATCTTAGTCTTACTGCATCTTTTTGATTTTCATTTCACATTTTGTTTGATCTTCTTAATTGTACTAGTAAGCCCTCAACACTATCAAGCTCAACTCTGAATAAAAAATTACGCCTGTTTCTAATGTTCGCATTTAAAAGCAAAAAAGTGCCAATAATGTTAGGAAAGCTGAAAATTAGGGATTTGTTATATTTGGTATAGTTGACATTCTGTAATTAGTTTTGGTCTTGTACAGTATTTATGTTGTTATCCTAGCCTAATGTAAAGATATAGAATACACTCAATAAAGAATAATTCCTCCAAGATCATGTCTTTCTTCAAGCTTAACATGGTATCAGAGCGGGCGAAGATCCATTAAACGGATCCGACCCTTGCTCATCACGTACCGTTACCTCTCTCAGCCATGGCCGATCTCAGCGGCACACCCAGTTCCGACAGCACCACCAAGGAATCACAGCAGCCCGTCGATTCCTTGGCCACCCAACTAGCAAGCATCATTGAAACCAAATTCCAAACCCTACAGCAGCCACAACCAGAAGTAAATCAGTTCCAAATACCCCAATCCATAAACATAAACGTCAAACTCAACCAGTTCAATTTTTCCCTATGGTCTCGATTAATGAAGATGGCAATCGGGGGAAGGGGAAAACTCAGCCACATCACCGGAGTACCTGCACCTCCGGCGATTGATCAACCAACTTACCACAGGTGGGAGCAAACCGACTTAATTGTGTGTTCATGGATTCTCGAAAACATGGGGGCAGAACTTGTCACCTACTATGCTGAATACCCGTCTACCAAAGCCTTATGGGACGGACTAATGGCAACGTATGGATCCGGTGGGGATAGTTTTCAGATCTTTGATCTTACCGTCCGAGCCAATAGCATGAAACAGGGCACGGACACAATTGTTCTACAGCAATTTGCAGCGTATCTGGAGAGAAATTGAAGTCAGGCAACCCAACCCCATGGCCTGCGAAAGTGATATTGGAGTCTTCAACCGCCTCAGATCCGAGACCCGTTTGTTTCAGTTTCTCGCCGGGGTAAACGACCGCTACGACTCTGAACGAAGGGATCTCTTGAAAGAGGATCCCTTACCAACGGTGGAGAAGGCGTACGCCACCATCCGGCGAGAATCAGCAAGACGAGAGATCTTGACGGGGACACGAAGTTCATCACCGGCGGGAGGGTCTGGAATTGGAACAGGGTTGGCGGTTCAAAGCAGAAACCAAATCAGCGAGTTTCAGACCCGTTCAGGGCAGGGACAACCGTGGAAGGGTCCAGCGCCGCCATGGCGGAACAGTGCCGGCGACCGCGGCCCAGAGAAGTGCTCGAAGTGCGGCAGGCCCGGACACAAGAAGGAGACATGTTATGAGATAATCGGGTTCCCCGATGGCTGGCGTAGCCGGCGACGTGAGGCTACCACGCCAGGCCACGGCGCAGCCAAGATTGTGGCAGCGGTGACGGAAAGTTCGCCGGAGATGGAGACTACCACGGGAACAGCAGCACAGATGGTGAGGGTCAGAAATGGAGAAGAAAGAGCAGAGGCGGCACACGCAGGAAATGGGGGAGATGTCTCCAATTTAGGTATTGGGGATATGGGAGTCAAATCCCCTAATTGCCCCTCCACTTATATCTCTCATATTTTTAATACTTCTGATGCAAAAATAAACTTGGATATTTGTCAACCACATGCGCATGGAATTGTTAAGAATAAAGATGCAGGCACTTCTCTTCACACGAGTATCAAGGCTAAAGGGAAGAATGGTCGGTGGCTGTTTGACTGTGGGGCCACCGACACAATGACCTATGACCCTACAGATTTTATTCAGAACTCTCCTGCTCCTATTACTGCAATACAGAGTGCAACGGGCAAACTTTCCTCAGTTGATGGGGCCGGAACCATAGCCTTGTCCCCTACTGTGAAATTAAATAATTGCCTTTATATACCAGATTTGTCTTGCAAATTACTGTCCATTAGTCATGTTACGAAAGAGCTTAATTGCATGGTTCTGATGTTCCCTACTTTCTGTTTGTTACAGGATATTCAGTCGGGGAGAGTGATTGGGCGTGGTACTGAGAGTGGGGGCCTGTACTACGTTGATGAGGTGGCTCAACAAGGAACTGCAGCGCTGGCTCACGGAACAGTGGACCGTCAAAGATGGATATGGCACCGAAGATTAGGACACCCGTCAGCAGGGTATCTTCAGTTATTATTTCCTCAGTTTTTTAAAGACAGTTCAGATTTTTCCTGCGAGACGTGTTTGCTCTCTAAAAGTCATAGACAACCGTTTTTTTCGTCAAATTCTCGAACTCAGAGTGTTTTTTCTATTGTTCATTCTGATGTGTGGGGGCCTGCCCCGAACAGTGGTGGTAATATGAATGGACATAATTTTCAGTATTTTTTGTTGTTTGTTGATGACTTTTCCCGAATGACCTGGGTATACTTTCTTAAGCATAAATCTGATGTGTCATCCAAAATTATTGAGTTCTTTAATATGGTTCGCACTCAATTTCGATCCCATATCCAAGTCCTTAGAACAGATAATGGGGGGGAGTTTGTCAACACAACCTTGAAACAATTTTTCCGGGATAATGGGCTTATCCATCAGACCTCGTGTCCCAACACACCACAACAGAATGGAGTTGCTGAGCGAAAAAACCGTCAGATTCTTGAAATGACTAGGGCTATGATGATTGAGTCTCGCTGTCCTAAGAGTTTTTGGCCCGAAGCCGTTGCCACATCTGTGTACCTCATTAATCGACTTCCCACTCAGGCTCTTCAACTAGAAACTCCTCTTAAGTGTTTTAGCTCTCATGTCAGTGTCCCATCCACTCTCACTCTCCAGCCACGAGTCTTTGGGAGTTCTGTCTTTGTTCACATCCCTAGAGCCAACCGAACCAAGCTTGATCCTTGTTCACTAAAATGTGTCTTTGTGGGTTATGGGGTACACCAAAAGGGGTATCGGTGTTATCATCCTACTACCCGGAGGATGTATACCACCATGGATTGTACTTTTCTTGAAACCGAGTATTTCTTCCACCAAACCAGTCCTCAGGGGGAGAAACAGCAACCAGAGTCAGAGTTACTAGTTTGGATGTCATCTTGGCCAGACACAGTTCCAACAGAGCCAGTAGGCGGAACCACCGAGCCCGCCTCTCACAGTACACAGCCGCCTCCCACTCCAATCACTCCGACTGATATCCCTGAGGTAAGTAACAGTAATTCAGATTTCGACAGTACTTCTGATTCCAATAATATAAATCAGCATGAGTCTAACAGTACAGGGCGTGAAGAAGGACAGGGGGAGTGCGAAAGTCAGTCACAGGAGGAAAACAGGAGCCCTGAAACAGGTCAGGAGAACAGATATGTGTTGCCCCCACGAGCTAATAGAGGCATCCCGCCTAAGAGATACGAGCCAGAACTTGGGAGTCGAACCACAAGATATCCGGTAGTTGGGATGGCACAGGGAAACCTGGCACAACGGGCCCGAGCATATGCTGCCTCAGTTTACTCTATTGTGATCCCTAACAAAGTAGAGCAGGCACTTACAGATGTCAAGTGGGTTCAGGCAATGAAGGAAGAAATGAAAGCACTTGAAAAGAATGAAACGTGGGACAAGTGCAGGTTGCCAGACAGGAAGAGAGCAGTTGGATGTCGTTGGGTGTTCACTGTCAAACATAGAGCAGATGGAAGTATAGAACGGTACAAGGCCCGGTTAGTGGCAAAAGGGTACACACAGACCTATGGTGTGGACTACTCAGAGACATTCTCTCCTGTTGCGAAGATAGATACTATCAGAGTCCTGTTCTCTATCGCAGCGAATCGAGATTGGCCACTACATCAGTTCGATGTGAAGAATGCTTTTCTGCATGGGGATCTGATAGAAGAAGTATACATGGAGCCTCCTCCAGGTTTCTCAGAAGGATATGGTGAAGGGGAAGTGTGTAGGTTGAAGAAAGCCCTGTATGGTTTGAAGCAGTCGCCACGGGCTTGGTTTGGGAGATTCACGGTTGCTATGAAAGGTTATGGGTACTACCAGAGTAACTCAGATCACACCCTATTCTTGAAGAGAAGAGATAATAAAGTCACGTGCCTGATAATATATGTGGATGATATGATCATTACAGGGGACGACTCAGAGGAGATTGGGAAGCTTCGGGAGAATCTGTTTAAGGAATTTGAAATGAAGAACTTGGGAGAATTAAAGTATTTCCTAGGGATAGAAGTGCTGAGATCTAAACAGGGCATCTTCATATCCCAACGGAAATTTGTGCTCGATCTTCTCACTGAGGTTGGACTCCTGGAGTGTAAGCCAGTTGACACTCCGATGGTGGTAAACCATGGGCTGCAGATAGTAGATGGGGGAGAGGAAGTTGACAAGGGACAGTACCAACGGTTGGTTGGAAAATTGATTTATTTGTCTCACACTCGGCCCGATGTGGCATATGCAGTTGGGGTGCTCAGCCAGTTCATGCACCGGCCTCAGAAGGAACATATGGATGCTGCACTGAGGGTTTGCAGGTACTTAAAAGGCCATCCAGGGAGAGGGGTCCTGTATCAGAAGCATGGACACTTAGATATTGAAGCCTATACTGATGCAGACTGGGCTGGAAATCCAGTAGACAGAAGATCGACATCCGGGTATGTCACATTAGTTGGGGGGAATCTAGTAACTTGGAGGAGTAAGAAGCAGAAAGTAGTGGCTCTCTCTAGTGCAGAGGCAGAGTTTCGGGGAATTGCAAGAGGGGTAACCGAGGTATTGTGGCTCAGGAAGCTACTCGCAGAAATTGGATTCCCGGCCAAGGGAGCTTGTGAGTTGAAATGTGATAACCGTGCTGCTATTAGTATATCAGAGAACCCAGTACAGCATGATCGCACTAAGCACGTTGAAGTGGATCGGCATTTCATTAAAGAAAAGTTGGAGGAAGGAGTGATCAATATCCCGTTTGTGAGGTCCGAAGACCAATTGGCAGATATCTTGACCAAGGCAGTAAACGGCAGGATCTTCAGCGAGGTTCTAGGCAAGTTGAGTATCGGAGACCCAACACTCGACTTGAGGGGGAGTGTTAGGAAAGCTGAAAATTAGGGATTTGTTATATTTGGTATAGTTGACCTTCTGTAATTAGTTTTGGTCTTGTACAGTATTTATGTTGTTATCCTAGCCTAATGTAAAGATATAGAATACACTCAATAAAGAATAATTCTTCCAAGATCATGTCTTTCTTCAAGCTTAACAAATAATCCATATTATACCTACAAACACAATTCCATCATGACTATTTTAATTCGGGTAAAGAAAATAACCTAAATTCTTGACAGTTTACAATTTCCCCACTTAAATTACCAAGAAATTCCGGTTCCACATTTAAAATATGTATCTTCCTATATTCCGTTTTCACAAAAAAAAAAAAAAAAAAAATGTATCGTGGAAGAATAAAATGTACTAAAAATATTTAATTGGTTGAGTTAACATATCAAATTTGTAATTTTTCCAAACTAATTATAAATGACGATTAGGAAAGATGTCATATTACCTGTATTTCGTTTTGGGCAATTATGATTTTCATTTAACAATAAAATAAGATTTAAGAGTATGTGAAAAATTGTTAATATCATAATTTTTTTAAAACCCAAAATTTTGTGAATTTTTATTTTCGTAACGGGTCGGTGTGAATCGGATAGATCCATAATAAAACGGGGTTTAGATGGTTTCCTATATCGGATCCAGAACCCAATAAATCTAGACCACCCACATAGGCCCTAAGGGGTCGATTCCAGTTGTAAGACCGATTCAACTAATGCTCATATTCCTACAAAGTAAAGAGAAACCTTTACAAAAATGGCTTCTTTAAAGGCTTTGATCTTGTTCATTCTCACTGTCCTGTCAATCCAGGGCCTGGAAAAAACCTCCGCCGCGGGTAACCGTAGGATGCTGTACTACAATTATGTTCCAGCTCCCTACAAATCAGGAATTTAAAAATCAGCCAGGATATTATCCGTGGCGGCGCCCTCCTACAACAACTTCCAACAGCCCTTGAAAACTGACTATTATTGGAGGTGTAATGTGTGCGACTGTGTAGCAGACTAACAGTATATATGGAGGATTTCAAGAATAATAATATTGTCTTTTTCTATTTTCCTTCCTGTTCTTTATATTGTATGTACTGTTTTCCTATTGTATGTATTGTTTTTCTAAATAAATTAAATAGTTGTGTTCGTTGCAAGTGAAATTCAGACCGCAAAACCCATAACTAGTTAAACAAGACGATCATTAAGTGCTGAATTTGCCGGGAGAGATACAACTAATTTCCCCATACTCCCGGATAAAGTTAACAAAAGAAATTAAGCCAACAGGGTTGGTACAAGTGGTTAAAGAGTTAGTTCTCGAAAGCAACGACCCGCGTTCAAATTCTTCTAACCCCTTGAGCATGTGTATGTTAACCAAAAAGGGAAAAAAAATAAATTAAGAGATATTTTACTCTAGTAAAAATGGGTAGGTTAGTTATTTAACACACCATCAATTTCTATATTTACTAAAAGTCCTACGTCCACAAGAAAATATAGGAATGTACTTGTAACGCCCCAATTTCCGGAAGTTCAGGTAAGCAAGCCACGAGCGGGTCTTCGGGAGTTGGGAGGTTTAATTTAATTATTTCATTCATTTATTTATAACTTTCATAATATTACATGTATTACATCTTCATGCATTTGTATGATTTTCATTAACGTGAATTATATGAACTAATTGCTATGTGTGACCTAATTGCACTATATGTCCTTAATTGATCATTTGTGTAAATTTATGGACTTAATTGCATTAAATGAATTGGAGTTACTTGATCACACTACTAGAAAAACTGGATTTTGTGACGCCTGAAAGCGTTACGTTAGACGGGTTATTGTGACGCTTTCGCTTTGGTGACGCTATATGAAAGCGTCACTTGATTCACCGTCACAATACGATATTGTGACGCTCATAGTATGACGTTTCTAATTGTGTCATTAAATGTGTCATGTTGCGACGCTTTTTAGTGTCATTATAAATTGGTAACTACCATAACTGTCCAATAATGCGGTGGTGACGCTTTAAAGCGTCTCAATAACCTTTATAGTGACGCTTTAAAGCGTCATTAAAAAGCTTTTTAGGCCGGTTTAACCGCTGAAACTAACTACTAATGTGACGTTTAGTAGCGTCACAATATGTTTATTAAGACCCCAACTAGCGTCACAATAGATTGTGTTATGACGCCTGTTAGTGTCGCAAAAATAAATTGTTGTGACGCCTGTTATTGTCTCCAAATGGGTTATTATGACGCTTTTCAGCATCTGAAATAACTTAATTGTACCCCCTATTAATTTCTCAAAACACGGTTATTATGATGCTTGAATTTGTCCCAATAGCATGAAATTAAATACAACACATACATAACAAATAAAATAGAAAGGCATAATGTAATATTGTCATTTCTCATAAAACACCACAAAAATATGTAGCTGGTAAATAACCAAGTATTCATATACAAAAAATAATTCACAAGTACCATAACCATATAAACTATGCACAGACCTCGACAAAGGCATTTTAATGCTAAGTGTTTCACAAGTAATTCTTAACCCGAATTACTTGTGAAACATTTTGAAGATGTCCCCAAAATTACCCAAATATGCAGCTTAAGCAAACTAAAAGCCACTTCTAGCCTTTCCCATATCTCCTGTCAGCTTCAAAAAACACATTTTCCCAACTTAAAATCACAAATATATAAGTCCCAAAAGTCAAAAACTCACTTATCATTTGGATCCAAGCTTCACTGCTGCTCCTCCTCCATGAATACCTACATGCAAAAACAAGTACACTTAGTTGATTTATTATTAAAATAAAATATTTATGGGCAGAAGCGTAGTATCATTACCAGATTTTGAGGCCACGCAACCAACTCACCAACTGCCA
Organism: Lantana camara; assembly: GCA_037501455.1. Taxonomy (NCBI): domain Eukaryota; kingdom Viridiplantae; phylum Streptophyta; class Magnoliopsida; order Lamiales; family Verbenaceae; genus Lantana; species Lantana camara. The sequence goes on from CM074862.1 coordinate 21,695,150, forward strand.
AATTCAAAATAGTCTAAACACCTTAGTTTGACCTCAACTTATTAGAGCAAACAAATGTTCATTAGACATACTTAATCATGCTCGAATCTTCCAGAAATATTGGTGTTTGATATTCAATACATGAACTCAGTGCAGTTATTAATTTCCCCCCTTAAGTTCCAATTTCAAGATCTAAGTAATGCAGATTAATTAAAAAGGAAATAAACTATTACTCAATCATTTACACCAGTTTCAAATACTAAAGTTCCTAGATTTAATCATAAGCTGCATAAAAATCTGGAGACAATTGGCATGAAAAAATGTCTTATACAGACACGCAAGCAGTCATACAATAGACAGATAAAGTTCAAGAAGCTTAAAACTTCTAAACTCATCTATATTAATGCATTTATGAAGTGAAACACTCATTCTTGATTCCAATATGCAAGTAGAATACAATTTTAAACCTCTTTACAGCAGGGAAGTTCAAATATAAAATATGTTGTCTTTCAAAAACAAGAAACATTTGTTGTTTGGTATCATGACCTATCTGCGGATCAAATAACATATTTACTCACATTTTATGTATTTGTATTGATCATTTCAGTTTTCAATGACATCTGTTATAAACTAGAAAACAGAATCAAAGTTGTATTTGTTAAGACTGCTTCCAACTCCATATATACTTCTTCAACGCTCATTTTCTTTTCCTACACCATCTTCAAGATTGAAGAGTCCTCTTTCATGCTAGAAGCACTTCTATTCTAACTCATTACTGGAAATTTGAAAATAATTTAACCCTAAAAAAAATCATGTTTTCATTCCAAACTTAGGCATCCACTGTAGACAGTAAAGATGCAGAGCAGGCCCAAACACAACATTTTCTTTCACTTGCATATTGCAGGGCAGTTCAAATGATATAAGAATAGGGGCAATGATGCCTTTATAACTAAGATAATAAACACTGAGATATTCCCATGAATTGCACCTAAAAATATTTTCTTTTTTCCAAATTAAGAGTATAATAGCCTAAGAGTAGGTATAGCAGATAAATTACATAAAACCTATCAAAAGTTAAACCTCTTTGTCTCCCATATGTTGACATGGAACATGAACCTGACAAACTATAAACATAAATGAACACACACACATCAATGCATAGACTGAACACAATAACATGGGATTTTCCAGAAACATCAAAATAAGAAATGAACATAATTGCACCAAGATATGGCTGTCTTTAGGAGTAAACAATTGCACCAAGATTTTAAAGTCAAATTTATGTATCCAACAATGCCTGATCAACCCCAAGAACCGAAAAATTAACAACCACCAAGAATTATCAAGAATTGAAAATCCCAAAAGCTCAAGGATGGCAAAAATTTACCTGTAGAGGCATAACGTTTGATGACAACTTACAAGTAATGATTAGACCTCTTTAATAATAAAGTTACCTTCCAAGTGACAACAAATTTGGAGATTGATCATAAATAATGATTAGACCTGTTTAAGAATGCAACAAAAAGGCTGAAATAAGTATATAAAGTAAAAAATGAAGGAAAACACTAGTTAAAAATGATATCCTGTAACATGAATATTAAAGTAATACTATTTGTTGCAACATACTACTGCATCAAACTTCATGATAGTCCTCAACAAATATAAATTACTGGCCTCAACAAATTTGAATTAGTTCGAAGAAAGGCATGTTATCGCCGCCCAGAGTTTGTGACAGCCTACCTAGCAAGCAGCACAAAAAGGCTGTTAAAAGCCTTTTTTTTTTTTTGGGTGCAAAAACCCGAAGCTGTAAAGAAATTATTGTACATTGAAGGATAGCACGTGCAGTTTATTGATCTTTAATCATAGCCTAATTGAAAAATGAGAAAACAAACATATTTTTTATGAGTTCAGAGAAAACCAGAAAGGAAAAGGTCACAAAGCCAAATCCATTGTGCGTCACTAACCCATATCTTCGGAGGTCGAGATATCACTGATATGGCTCCAGGGGAAGACCCATCTCCAATATCCTGAAATAGTAGACACATGAGAGTGAGAGTGAGAGAGAGAGAGAGAGAGAAAGCAAGGTAAAATGTCATGCATCTCTAACCTGTCCTTGAGAACCTCATAATTCTCTTCTCTTTGGCTTCCACCAATAAGTTCTCCAACCTAAGAGCACATAAAGGGTCAAATCAAAGAAACATTCATGGCAAGCTTCTTCAAAGTATTACCCCTATGGTTTGCATCTACTTGGAGAGAGAGTAAGGGAGATACCTTAGGCACAAGCACGCCCATGGCAGCAATAGTTTTGTTGTCTTCATTGGCCTTCATATAGAATGCTTTAATCGTTTTTGGGTAGTTATAGGTGATTTGAATTTCTCTTCAGTCAAGCATCTGCATTATCAATTTTGACAAGAAACCAATTATATAAAAACTGCAAGCTGATGGAATTCATGGAAAGCAAACAATATTGTAAATATAAACCGCAGGCAGATGGGAATATACAGGATAATATTTACCTTTCATGTTCAGAGGCTAAATCAATCCCATAAATCAGTTGGGAGCCGTGGGGTTTTGACGAGGCCCCCAATTCATTTATAACCGGTCAAAGTCAAGTAAATATACAACTGTTTATGATCCAAAAATCGGATAAGAATTATTCAAACAAGAATGCCCACAAAACAAGTAAGCAACATGTAGCAAATGGATCAAACCCCGACAATCAAACACTATATTTTCTTGCATTTTTCCCTTATAGCGCAACCAAAAATTGCAGTAATACATAACCTCACCCCTCTTACTAAACAATCTCTTCAAGAGGCGCCCAGATATTGGGGCATAAATAATAAAAAATAATAATTTAACTGTAAAGTTCTACACATTTGAACAAATAAATCATAAATTTGAGTTTTGTTGCAATCGTCGTTAAAATAGTTGCATAATATATTAAATTATAATTTCTAATTGTACAAACTTCAATCTTTTCCGAATTTTATATATTGAATTTTGAAAATTATATATTTTATTTGAATGTAGGATGCATTATTATAACATCAAGAAAAATCCAATCCAAATCCATCATTTTAGAATTCACATAAAAATCCATTAATATAATACATTGGTCCTCAATTTCTGCGCATATGGTTTCTTGTCGAATCTTTTTGTTATTGGTGTGATCCGATGTCGTTTATAAGAGTGGAATCAGGTTATCGGATATCAGTGTATGCCTTTATACAATATTCTTCAACAACCGTGTATTCATTATTGAAAACATATGCATCTAAAAAGAATATTGTCCTGTCACCTGAGTTAGCCATAAAAACACTATGTATTCAGCTTGTCCCCATAGGTTGAGCCTACAAGGAATTAAACGCCTCAGTCACTTTATACTCTTCAAAAGTTTACACCCAAATTTCCGAAATCTGCTTAACTTTTAAGTTTTAACACACGCTCAGTTAATAATAGATTTATTTATGTAATAGATTTTATACATACATAAAAAACAAAGCTGGCATGGAAGAACTGCCATTGACAAACATGCTTAAAAGGCCACAGAATAATGGTACAAACTCATGCAGGACAATGCTAGACACCTTTCAACAAGCTACTTCTGCAAGATAGACATATGGGAAAACAGTGTATTTACGATTATGCATACCACATAGATAAGACCAGCTAATCCTCCATTGCAGTTTCCTCAGGCATCTGCGAAACTGCAAAACAACACACCAAGTCATGAATTACAAGGTATAACAGTTGACTATAGAATCAAACCAACAGAAGTGACAAATAGTTGGCACAATGGACCAGATTCGGTCAAGAATGTTGGACCATAAGTTGGTCACTTTGAATTCTCATAAATTCAGTGATGCGCTTATCAGCCACCCTTTTACTCAAAATGGAAATGTTTACTTATCCAAGCTCCGAGAGCTTTAAGTGAGCTTCAGCATAGTCTTGAAAGAATGCATCCTCATCCTATGGATGATTTAAAAGATTCAGACTCTCTTGAGCAGTACATTAGAACAAAACATGAGTATGGTAGATAAAAAAAAAAAATCTTACTGCAGCGTATTTTTGAACAAGTGGACGGAAAACAGTATTTTACCCTCCACAATACACAGACTTACCGATGCAATTCATAATCCGGATAGTATCATGAAGTGACACGAGAACAGTAATTAGGCTCATAAGAACAGAGCTTAAAGATTTACCTTAGAGGGTCATGGGATTGGTAAAAAGAACAATTATTCTGGATAATAAGGACTTGACTTGTAGTAAAACAAAGGTAACATAACAGTGAAACCAATTAACACCAACATCTCACCATTTCCAACAGATAAGTCCCACAATATCTGCATCCATGAGTCACCAAAAAAAGTAAAAGAGACAAAGTTTTAAGGCATACAACTCATCAATCATCAATTTTCTCATTGAAATCCAAAACCCATACCTTATAATTGAAACATACATGCAAACCCTATAATCGAAACACATATTCAAACCCTATAATCGAACACAGAAAATTTGACAAACTTGATTTAAGAATACAATCACATAAATTTTAAACCCTATACTCGCATCCCCAAAAATTTGAGCTAAAAAATCATAAAAATAAAGTAAAGAGTCCCAAACCCATCCGATTACATGAATTCCGCCTGTACGAGATACATACATTAAAGCTCAGAAATTAAGAAGTCGGGTTACCTGAAATGGCGTTTCTCTCTTCCCCGCGGCGTAGCAATATTCAGCTGAAGAAGGCCGACGAAAATGGCATTTCTATCTCCCTCTCGATGTTTTTCACTCCCTCTCGGTGTTGGCTGAAATCGCGTCTGAGCTTCTTCAGTTGTCTTCTCCGATTTGTCCTTCCTTCGATTTGTTGTTTTCTCTGATTTCTTCTCTTCAATTGATTTGGTGTCTGAACTTGGATTTTGGGTGTTTCAATTTTTAGTAAGGTTTAGGGTCTTTGTCGGTTCCCTCTTTTTTTTTAGGTGGAAAGCACCAATTCTTGTCTGAAAACAAGAAGATTTTGTGATAATATTAAACATATAATAATATTAAGACGCTTTTAATTTATGGTGTCATAACAAACATAACATATGAAGATGCTTTTAATTTAGTGTCACGATAACACTACTGTATTATGACACTAAATATAAAAATGTCATAATATTATCACTTTAATTAATAAACAATTTAATATATAAAATAAATTATATCTAAAATGGCAATTTTGAAAAAAGCGTCACAACAGGTAATATATTGTGACGCCTTTTCAAAAACGTCATATTAGGGCGTCACTAAAGCCAGTTTTTCTAGTAGTGTCATATTCCATGGAATGATACTTGATTTAATGAATTCAATAACTTGAGGACTTATGTGCAAATTATGATGACTCATGTCTATTCTTTTAAGACTTTAGAGTATATCATCTCATTTCTTCCAATTCATTCCATTTCATTCCATTTTTCATATAAGAGATACACACTTACACACACCACATATCGATCAATACACCAACGAAGAGAAGAAGAATTTCATCTCATATTTCAAGCTAGATTTTGGAGGAATTGTGGAGCTAGGATCATCATCATCATCATATTACCATTTCATCCCATCTCTATTCCATTTCAAGGTATAATATGGAAATCATGTGAATCTCTTGAATTGTATATGAGTAGGGTTTGAGGTTTAAGGGATAAATTCTTGTGTGTTATGATTAGAAGCATGTTTATGATCAAAAGGATTGAAAGCTTGCTTGAATTCTTGAGTTATATGGAAGTTGGATACATGGAAATATATGGGGTTGGATGAGGATCTCTTGATGAATCAAAGCATGTTTCTTTGGTTTAAATGGTGCTTAATTGATATATATGAGACATATGCATGATATATGTTGGTTTTGAGTTGATTCTTGCCTTGTGTGGGGTTGGGAAGGCTTGGGAGCCAATTCCCGTGCATGTCCCCTATTTTTCCCTGTTTTCTCACCCAGATTACTTCCAAACGCCCGTTTGGGAACCTGCTGCCTCACCCGAGAGCTTCCAAACGCCCCATTTCTGCTTTTAGTTCATTTTTCAAACAGGTGTTTACCCCCTCAAACAAACTCTGATTGACCTGATTTTTGAACCGTTAGAAACCTCTTGAAGTCTAGAACAAACTCCAATTGGAATAATCTCATTATCCTTTGTCATTTGTGAGATATAATCAATTCTTTTTAGTGTCGCCACTTCACCGACAATTCGCATTCATCCAACTTCGGGCTTACACCATTTTCACATCGCTTTGAAATAGAAAACAAGCCATATATCATTTTAAAGGTCTACTTGTCTAGTTTCATTTCCAATAAACAAAACCCAATTCTAATTTCTAGAACTTGAGATATTTCCATTTTCCCACAGCATGCGTGTTTTAAAAAATTATCGGTTTTTGCCAAACTTCACCAAAACCTCTCTTATTGCATTCCTTTCAATTCCTTAGCTCCCGTAGGTGACTTATATGAATTATACACTTGATTTATTGATAATTATGCTCTTATTTAACATTCCTTAATTGTGATTGCATGACATATTGATGCATGACTTTGCCATTCGTCTTAAATGGTTCATACGAGTCGAGTCTTATGTACACTTGTCCTTGTACACAGATCATGGTCCCGGTGATGAGGAACACGCTCCGTAGGGTGCTTCCTTGTTGGTTTGGTTGGTAAAGGTGAGGTTTAATTCTAGATACCTAGAACCCTTACAACCCTATGTGATGTTTTCGGCCAAAAGTATATATATATATGTATATATCAATAGTTTTCAAACCTTAATGATTTTCAACTGATTTCATGAAACGGATCGATTGATTGATTGATTGATTGTGCGAGTATATTGTATTGTACTGTGGGCCCGAGGGTAGTGTATTGAGCCAACCGGAAAAGCAAGGGCTGACGGGTAACTCTTGCACTATCCTTACCATGTTGGGATCACCTCTGAATCCACCAGGAGGTTTGGTGGAGGAAGAAATCCCATGCGTGGAGTCATGTTCCCGACGTACACCATGATTGGATGGTTGGGTATTGCAAGCCCACCATCAGCCGGAGGAAGAAGGGTTCATAAAACTGCTAATTGATCGCACGTAATGACTTGCATGATCACTTAATAAATTGAAACATTCATGATTGTTCACTTTTGGAGTAAGGTTGGAGATTTCCCTCACTGTCCGGGCCACGGACTGAATTGATAATGATTGATTGCTAAATTGACTTAGTTGTAATTTCGGGCGAGAATATATTCTATTCTTAAATTTACATTGTTTTTATAAACTCTTACCCAAAATTATGGCTTGCATGGTAATTGCGCGTATATTTATAAATGCCTCATCCAGTTTTTCATAGACTGACACTTCACATTTTCAGTTTTGCAGGTTGAGTGCTAGGAGGGAATTGGTCTGTATTTTGGGTCTTTCATGTTGAGTCTAGCATTCTCTTTTCATGTTAATATATGTATGACTTATGAATTGTTTTGGTACCTATGTATATCATAACTTGTTATGGAAGATGGTTGTATATATTGAAGTCATCGAGCCGAATATGATAATGAATGTATAGTACTTTGCTTCCGCTTTATTGTTATGCATGGTTGTATCTAATTGAGGGTCAGTCCCGCCTAGCTAGTGAGTCATTTTCTTTATTGTCTCCCGTTCGCTATAGGCTTGATTCTTGTATGGATTGTCCATTCCATATGTGGATTGAACTATAGTGCGGAGGATGTGGCTACCTAGCGTTCCGAATGCTACATCCCAAGGTGGTATCAGAACTCGATTGCAAAACCGCGGTTCTAGTGTTGTGTCTTGTGAGTCTAAGTCGTACAACATAAGATTATTTGATTAATTGTGAGTCTCGCATTTTATTTGAACCTACTTGAACCTATTTGAAGTATGTTAATTATGTGATTTATGTGTATTATGAGCTTTATTACACTCATTTGCACTTGTTAATCAAACATGCATGTACAGTGTTTAAATTTCAGGATGCCACGTGGTCGCCCTCGTAGAGAGCATTCTCCGGGTCATTGACACCATTTTCATGATCATTCTCCTCCACCTCCATCCCCTCACACGCAACCGCAGGATTTCTTGAATTCCATGGTACAACTTATAGATCAAAGGTTGAGAGATTATGTGCCTCCAGCACCACCAGCTCCTCCTCTACCACCACCTGCACCTATTTCGGCTATACTACGAGAATTTCAAAACCAACATCCACCGAGATTCTTCAAAGGAAACGATATCCAAGCCGAGCAATGGCTTAAAGAAGTGGAAAGAATTTGGGATCTTATTCCATGTGAATCTAGAGAGAAGGCTCGGTGTACACTCACTTTAATTCAGGGAGAAACTTATTCATGGTGGGAGAGTACCAAGATCGTCTTAGATGCCACTGAGGAGGAATTTACATGGGAGGTTTTCGTAAGGGAATTCAAGAACAAGTTCATTCCTCCCTTATCTCGCACTAGAAGGCTCAAAGAATTCACGGAGCTCAAGCAAGGGGGTAGATCGGTTGCTGAGTACATAGCTGAGTTTGAGAGGTTGTCCAAGTATGCACCTAACATTGCAAGCAATGACTTCCACAAGGCTATGCAATTTGTACAAGGTTTGAGGCTGGACATTCAAGCGGCGATTGAAGATGTCAACACAAGTACATGAAAGAAGGCCACTACAAAGGCCTTAAAAGTTGAAGATTCAGTTAATGCTCGGAGATCCACATACAGATCGGGTCTAGGCTCCGGTTCAGGGTCGAGGTCGAATTATAATCCCGGGAAAAGGCCAATCAATTATGATACCGCTTCACCACAATCCAAGGGTCCGGTGAAGAAATTTAAGCCACAAGTGCCACAAGTGCCGGTCCAGAAAGCTCCCCGGGTTACTCCTACCGCGCCACCACCTAACGAGAAATCGGGTTGTTCTTATTGTGGGTTGCCTACCCATACTTATGAGGGTTGCCGGCGTCATCTTGGACTTTGTTTGATTTGCAAGAGTGCCGATCACATGGTTGATGGATGTCCGGATAGGCGAGATCCGCCACCTGGGGGTCAGAGGCCGCTGATTAGGGCCTGTGCTTATGCCTTGGAAGGTGAGGAACAAGAGGCGGATGTGGACCCTGCTGCTGTTGTTGAAGGTACCATTTGTATTCATGGCATAAGCATACATACCTTATTTGATCCAGGAGCCACTCAATCCTTTATTTCTTGTGATGTTTCTATTAAATTACCTTTACGTGTTACTTATTCTGATGCATGCTACGTGGTTAGTACTCCATTTGGTGGTAGTGTAGAAACTAACCGGGTTTTCCGAGAGGTGTCGGTGAGTATTGAGGGTCGGGTTTTCTCAACGGATTTCATTGAATTACCGATGTCTTGTTATGGATCTATCTTGGGTATGGACTGGCTTTACAAGCATTGTGCCACCGTTAATTGTCGGGCTAAGAGAGTTCAGTTGGGTTTAGATGTTATTATGGGTTGGAGTTCTAAAACGGTGCCTTTATTATCTTTCTCCGAAGCTCAGAAATTGGTCTGTGATGGGGCTACGGGATTCATAGCTTATATTCTTAATCAACCTAAGGACCAAATGAAGTTAGAGGAAACAGAAGTGGTTAAAGAATTTCCCGAGATTTTTCCCGAGAAGTTAGATTCATTGCCACCGGATAGGGAGATAGAGTTTGTTATTGATTTGTATCCAAATGCCGACCCATACTCTAAAACTCCATATCGGATGGCTCCGGCGAAATTGAAAGAGTTGAAGGTTCAACTTGATGCTTTATTGGAAGTTGGGTATATTAGACCGAGTTCTTCGCCGTGGGGTACACCGGTATTGTTTGTGAAAAAGAAAGATGGTACTCTACGGATGTGTATTGATTACTGGGAATTAAATAGGATGACCATCAAAAATAAATACCCTCTACCATATATCGAGGAGTTATTTGACATACTCCAAGGATCCAAAGTGTATTCGAAACTTGATCTACGACAAGGATGTTATCAATTAAGGATCTGAGCCGAGGATATTCCAAAGACGGGTTTCAATACGAGATATGGGCATTATGGATTTGTAGTTATGCCTTTCGGTTTAACGAATGCTCCCGCCGTTTTTATGGACATGATGCATAGAATCTTCCGACCGTTCCTTGATAAGTTCGTTGTAATTTTTATTGATGATATTTTGGTTTTCTCTAAGTTGGTGGAGGAACATGCAAAGCATCTCAAGCTTGTATTGAAAACTTTGAAGGAACATCAATTATTTGCAAAGTTTAGCAAATGCAAATTTTAGATCGATCGAGTTTCTTTCTTAGGTCATATTATTTCAGGGAATGGATTAGAAGTCGATCCTTCTAAAATTGAAGCGGTGTTGAAGTGGGAGAAACCAAAGAATGCCTCAGAGATTAGAAGTTTTTTGGGATTAGCGGGTTATTAGAGGAGATTTGTTCAAGACTTCTCTAAGATAGCTGCTCATTTAACCCGGTTAACAAAAAAGGAGGTTAAGTATGCGTGGGATGAAGAATGTGAAAAGAGCTTTAATACTTTGAAAGAGAAGTTGGTTTCGGCTTCGGTTTTATAACGCCCCGGTTCCGGATGAACGGGTAAGCACGCCACGTGTGAGATTCCGAGTGTAGGATTTATTTTTGTTCTTTGATTTTATATTTTTCTTACATGACACCTCATATTTTTATAAAATTCATGATATATTATTTATGTGAATTATATGAAATCATATCATTGGAAAATTATTTCAAGTCATGGAAAAATATTTATTACGTGAAATAACTACCAAGAGTGATTTAATTACCGAATTGTCCCTAAATGTTTATTTCTTTAAGTTTAGGGACTCAATTGCATAGCCTTTTCGAGGATTTAATTGATCATATCTCAAAGTCCTACATACTTGATAGCATGACTTCAACTCTTGAGGGACTAAATTGCAATTAAAGCCTTTCACATATTTCAAAAACTCATGAATCACGTAATATAGCTTCCTTATGCTTCCAAGATCAATTTGATCCAAAATATCCCAACATATTTGCTTCCTTTCACTCTCGGTTCATCCAAGCTAAAAAGGGAAGAGAGATTTCATTGTTATCATCCAAGATTTCAAGAAAATTTCCAAACTTTGAAGCTTTATCACCATCTTCATCTCCTTTCTTAATTTCTTTGCTTTAAAGGTGGGTGTTTTGTATGAATTGATGATTCTTGATCATATATGGATTAGCTAGGGTGGTTTGAGAAATTGTGGTTAAATGGATTATTTGGTGATTGTAGCATGATTACATGATTACATCTTGATTTATAGCATGAATTCTTGAAAAATATGGAATTATAAGTGAATATGAGCTTGAACTTGGAAACCTTGATTTCTTGATGATTTTCCATGATTTTGTTGTTTAAATGGAGTGTTATTGCTTGTTGAACTTGTATGCATATATATATTTCCAGAATCATGGCTTTTGTGGGATTAAAACTTGGTTTTGTTGTTGCTTGGTTGTTGCCGTAGCTGCTGCCCTGCTTCTGCTCTGTTTTTAAATTTTGCAGAAGCTGGGAACGGCCATTCCTGCCTTAGTGCATGTTGGGAATGGTCGTTCCCACGCCTCTGATTCAAAGTAGGCGGCCGAACCTGGGAATGGCCGTTCCCATTTTAACCTGCGGGCCGGAAGGGCCGTTCCCTTCTAAGGCGCGCTTTTAAAATAAAAAACGCTGGCATGTTTTAAAGGGGCACGGGAATGGCCCTTCCCATTTTCATAGGGAAGCCGGAACGACCGTTCCCACTTCGGCTGGCAGAAGCTAAGCTACTGCATAAAATTTTGGAGTTTTTATCCAATCATTTATTTGACCCCAAATTGTTATTATATGATAGAATACATGCTAAAACAAGATAATTTCATGCTACATTCCATAATACTCGTCATCTCGTAGCATTTTCGTCATTCGTCCTATTTGGTCCATTTTGAGTCATGTCTCACGTATACACGTCGTGTTTGCACAAGTCACGAGGCCGTAGACGAGGAGCAGGCTCCTTAGAGCATATCCTTATTTTATTTTGTAACAAAGGTGAGGTTTTGCTTTAGGTATATAGAACCTTACAACCCTTATGTGACATTTTCGACCAAAACGTATTATATCTATAAACGTTTTCAAACTCTAAACATTTTCAAGCAAGCAAGCCATGATTGTTCACGATTTCAAGCATGTTTTGGCGAGTTCATGATTGTACTTGGGCCCGAGGGTAGTTCTTGAGCCAACCGGGAAAGCAAGGGCTGACGGGTAACTCTTGAGCTATCCTCACCTCATTGGGATCACCCCAGAAGCCACTAGGAGATTGGTGGTGGAAGGAGTTTCGTGCGTGGGAGTCATGTTCCTGACCTACACCATATCATGGATAGTTGGGCCTTGCAAACCCACTATCACCCGGAGGAAGAAGGAGACTGGGGACGGATCCGGCACCATGGGGTTGTCCTCGGGTTAATGCATGTTTCAAGCATGATTATGTTACTATTTGAGCACTAATGAATGCATGATCACGTACTAAATCATTCAAACAAGCATGTATTGTTCACGATTGGTGTTAAGGTTGGAGAATTCCCTACTCGCCGGGCCTCATGTTTCATGAAATGATCAAGTTAACAAGTTAAATTGGATAGTTGTAATCTCGGGCAAAGAACAAGTTATTCTTGAACAATATACATCTTTATTTCATAGCCAAGTCTTCACCCGAGGCTACAACTTGCATGTGACGTATGTTATATATATTTATTGCCCCTCACTCAGTCTTCAGTAGACTGATACTTCACTTTTCAGGTGCTTTTGGGTCGTGGTTGTGCTAGGCGGGAGTCGAGTCAGGTCCTGCATTTCACAGAGTCTAGCATTGTACCTCTCGTGTATAGCACTTTTGGGCATGTCATGTTATGGTCACCGTTATTACATTTTAGACTTGAATAGGTATATTATATATGAGATGATAACGTATTGATAGTTAATGTTGGTACCTACTATGTATATACTTTGGTAAATATGGTACCTATACGTATTAATTGAATTGCTTCCGCTTTTAATTTCATGTCTTGGTTGTGTTTGGGGGGTGTCCCGCCTAGCCCATTTATTTTGATTGTCACCCGTTCGCTATAGTTTTGGTTTATGTACGGATTCTCCATTTCATATATGGATCGGGGCTATAGTGCGGGGGATGTAGTGCCTTGGGGTTCAGGGTGCTACAGGTTTTAACTCTTCCAGAGGGTTATGAAGGATATGCGGTTTATACGGATGCGTCAAAGAAAGGTTGGGCGGGTGTTCTGACTCAGAACGAGAAAGTCATTGCTTATGCTTCTTGAAAGTTGAAGGAATATGAAAGGAACTACCCCACACATGATCTTGAGCTTGCTGCAGTAATATTTGCACTCGAGAAATAGAGACATTACTTGTATGGGGCGGCATTCGAGATTTTCACCGATCATAAGAGTCTCCAATATCTTTTCACATAAAAGGATCTCAATATGAGGCAATGGAGATGGATGGAACAGTTAGAGGACTATGATTGTGTTATTAAGTATCATCCCGGGAAAGCTAATGTGGTTGCCGATGCTTTAAGTAGGAAGGTTAACGTATCGAATTTGGAAGTTCGAAAAAGTAGTGGGATTGAGCCTATTATGTTTAGAGCTCGGGTTTCTAACATCTCTATTCAACCGGAGTTAAAACATAGAATGTTTGAGGCTCAAAATATGGATCCGGAAGTTCAGAGATTGGTTGCTAAGGCAAGAGAGGATCCAGAAAATCCATTCGGGTTCAATGAAACTGGTCTTCTTCGTTTCAAGAGTCGAGTGGTAGTACCCGATGATTTGAAAAGGTTATTGCTTAAAGAAGCACACAAGTCAGCTTATTCAGTACATCCTAAAGGAAAAAAAATGTGTAAGGATCTCAAGCAATATTATTGGTGGCGGGGATTAAAGAAGGATGTGGGCGAGTTCGTAAAACATTGCTTAACATGTCCAAGAGTTAAAGCCGAGCATCAAAAGCCCAGAGGACTTCTACAACCGTTACCTATTCCCGAATGGAAGTGGGAACAGGTGATAATGGATTTTGTATCCGAGTTACCAAGAGTGAAGGGTGGTTATGACGGTATTTGGGTGATTGTGGATTGGTTGACTAAGTCTGCTCATTTCCTACCGGTCCGAATGTCTTACAAGATTTTTAAATTGGCCGAGATTTATAACAGAGAGATTGTTCGACTTCATGGGATTCCGGTTAGTATTGTATCAGATAGAGATCCCCGTTTTACTTCGAAGTTATGACAAGAGTTGCAAGGTATTTTGGGAACGAAGCTTCAATTTAGTACGGCTTTTCATCCTCAAACCGATGGTCAGTCTGAGAGAGTTATAAGATATTTGGAAGATTTGCTCCGAGCTTGTGCTTTAGATTTTCAAAATTCTTGGCATGATCAACTTTCGTTGATTGAATTTGCATATAACAATAGTTACCAATCTTCAATTGGTATGACTCCTTATGAATTGCTTTATGGTCGAAAATGTCGGTCACCGTTATTATTTGATTTGTAGGAATGGAAATGGATAAAACAAGAAGGCGTGAAGAGAAGTGAGAAACTTGAGAAACCCTCCAAAGTCGTGAGGGCTATGATCGAAAAAGTTCAACAGATACAACAACGAATGAAAGCTGCACAAGATAGACAGAAAAGTTATGCCGATATTCGATGGAGGGAGCTTAAGTTTGAAGTGGGGGACCGGGTTTTCTTAAATGTATCTCCACGAAAAGGATTTTCCCGTATTGGAAAATGAGGAAAATTAAATCCTCGTTATTTGGGTCCATTTGAAATTCTCGAGAGAATTGGGGAAGTAGCTTATCGATTGGATTTACTGCCTAATCTTACTGGAATTCATAATGTTTTTCACGTGTCTCAGTTAAGGAAGTATTATCCGGATGAAACTGAAATTCTCCCCGTTGAAGAAGTGGAATTGGAACAAAATTTGTCATTTGTTCAGAAGACGGTTAGAATTTTAGACAGAAAGTATCAAGATTTAAGGAATCGGAGTATTTCTATAGTCAAGGTGTTATGGCGAAGTGATAAAACCGAAGAGATAACTTGGGAGCCGGAAGAGAAAATGAAGAGGTTCCACCCGGAGTTGTTTATTTCCAATTAGTGAATCTGGGGACCAGATTCTTCTAAGGGGGGAGAGCTGTAACACACCAATTTCCGGAAGTTCAGGTAAGCACGCCACGAGCGGGTCTTCGGGAGTTGTGGCAGTTTAATTTAATTATTTCATTCATTTATTTATAACTTTCATCATATTACATGTATTACATCTTCATGCATTTCTATGATTTTAATTAACGTGAATTATATGAACTAATTGCTATATGTGACCTAATTGCACTATATGTCCTTAATTGATCCTTTGTGTAAATTTATGGGCTTAATTGCATTAAATGAATTGGAGTTACTTGATCATATTCCATGAAATGATACTTGATTGAATGAATTCAATAACTTGAGGACTTATGTGCAAATTATGATGACTCATGTCTATTCTTTCAAGACTTTAGAGTATATCATCTCATTTCTTCCAATTCATTCCATTTTTCATATAAGAGATACACACTTACACACACCACATATCGATCAATATACCAAGGAAGAGAAGAAGAATTTCATCTCATATTTCAAGTTAGATTTTGGAGCAATTGTGGAGCTAGGATCATCATCATCATCATCATATTACCATTTCATCCCATCTCTATTCCATTTCAAGGTATAATATGGAAATTGTATGAATCTCTTGAATTGTATATGAGTAGGGTTTGAGGTTTAAGGGATGAATTCTTGTGTGTTATGATTAGAAGCATGTTTATGATCAAAAGGATTGAAAGCTTGCTTGAATTCTTGAGTTATATGGAAGTTGGATACATGGGAATATATGGGGTTGGATGAGGATCTCTTGATGAATCAAAGCATGTTTCTTTGGTTTAAATGGTGCTTAATTGATATATATGAGACATATGCATGATATACGTTGGTTTTGAGTTGATTCTTACCTTGGTTTGGGGTTGGGAAGGCTTGGGAGCCAATTCCCATGCATGTCCCCTATTTTCCCTAGTTTTTTCGCCCAGATTACTTCCAAACGCCAGTTTGGTACCTTAGTTATACCACCAAACGCCCGTTTGGGAACCTACTGCCTCACCCAAGAGCTTCCAAATGCCTGTTTATGCTTTCAGTTTATTTTTCAAACTGGTGTTTACCCCCTCAAACGAACTCTGATTGACCTGATTTTTGAACCGTTGGAAACCTCTTGAAGTTTAGAACAAACTCCAATTAGTATCATCTCATTATATTTTATCATTTGTGAGATATAATCAATTCTTTTTAGTGTCACCACTTCACTGACAATTCGCATTCATCCAACTTCGGGCTTACGCCATTTTCACCTCGCTTTGAACTAGAAAACGAGCCATATATCATTTAAAGGTATACTTGTCTAGTTTCATTTTCAACAAAAAAAAAAAACCTATTAAAATTTCTAGAACTTGATATATTTCCATTTTCCCACAACATGCGCGTTTTCAAAAATTATCGGTTTTTGCCAAACTTCACCAAAACCTCTCTTATTGTATTTCTTTCACTTCCTTAGCTCCCGTAGGTTACTTATATGAGTTATATACTTGGTTTATTGATAACTATGCTCTTATTTGACATTCCTTAATTGTGATTGCATGACATATTGATGCATGACTTTGCCGTTCGTCTTAAATGGTTCATACGAGTCGAGTCTTATGTACACTTGTCCTTGTACACAGATCACGGTCTCGATGATGAGGAACACTCTCCGTAGGGTGCTTCCTTGCTGTTTTGCTTGGTAAAGGTGAGGTTTAATTCTAGATTATTAGAACCCTTACAACCTTATGTGATGTTTTCGGCCAAAAGTATATATATATATATATATATATATATATATATATATATATATATATATAGTTTTCAAACCTTAATGATTTTCAATTGATTTCATGAAATGGATCGATTGATTGATTGATTGATTGGGCGAGTATATTGTAGTGCATTGTGGGTCCGAGGGTAGTGTATTGAGCCAACCGGGAAAGCAAGGGCTGACGGGTAACTCTTGCACTATCCTCACCATGTTGGGATCACCTCTGAATCCACCAGGAGGTTTGGTGGAGGAAGAAATCCCGTGTGTGGGAGTTATGTTCCCGACGTACACCATGATTGGATGGTTGGGTCTTGCAAACCCACCATCACCCGGAGGAAGAAGGGTTCATGAAACTGCTAATTGATCGCACGTAAAGACTTGCATGATCACTTAAGAATTTGAAACATTCAGGATTGTTCACTTTTGGAGTAAGGTTGGAGATTGCCCTCACTCGTCGGGCCACAGACTGAATTGATAATGATTGATTGCTAAATTGACTTAGTTGCAATTTCGGGCGAGAATATATTCTATTCTTAAATTTACATTGTTTTTATAAACTCTTACTCAAAATTATGGCTTGCATGGTAATTGCGCGTATATTTATAAACCCCTCATTCAGTCTTTCATAGACTGACACCTCACATTTTCAGTTTTGCAGGTTGAGTGCTAGGGGGGAGTTGGTCTTTATTTTGGGTCTTTCATGTTGATTCTAGCATTCCCTTTTCATGTTAATATATGTATGACTTATTAATTGTTTTGGTACCTATGTATATCATAACTTGTTATGGAAGATGGTTGTATATATTGAAGTGATCGACCCCGAATATGATAATGAATGTATAGTACTTTGCTTCCGCTTTATTGTTATGCATGGTTGTATTTAATTGAGGTTAGTCCCGCCTAGCTAGTGAGTCATTTTTTTTGTTGTCTCCCGTTCGCTATAGGCTTGATTCATGTATGGATTCTCCATTCCATATGTGGATTGAACTATAGTGCGGGGGATGTGGCTACCTAGCGTTCCGGGTGCTACAGTACTACACTATTTAACAAGAAAAAAAAGTTGCTAATTGATTAGATAGGGCAATCTATTGTGGGGAAAAAAATTGAATTGAGTATTTAACAAAATCTTAAGGGAAAACTGTAAATTTGGGATAGTAACATACCCCATTTTGCATTTTTGGATTTTAATTTGACATTTCTAATTTCAGGGACACTTACTCCCAAAATTTTGCAAATTTTGGCCGGATCCCCAATTTCTTTCCACAATACCGCCCTTGTGCCAATGTAGCCACCGGAATATGCTTTGAAAATGAGGGATCTGGCTAGATTTGGCTAAAATTGCAAAATTTTGGGAGTAAGTGTCCCTAAAATTAGAAATGTCAAATTAAAGTAAAAAAATACAATGTTTTAAAAACCGGACCGTTAAGCAAACCGGAAAATCAACTGGATCAAGGGTCACTGGTTCAACCTTTTGATCAACCGTGGTCGAACCGGTGACATCATAATTATGTAATAAATAATATTAAATATTAAATATATATAAATAATAAGTAATAAAATGTATTTTAAAATTTACTTTTATATTTTCTCAATTTATAAACAAATATAATATGCAAATATAAGAATATTATAAACAATGAATAAAAAACCAAAGATTATGAACTAAAATAAAACATAAATTCATAATTCATGATTCGTAACATGAACATTTAAAGTTCAAAAGTTCGAGGCAAGAAAATAATCATCCCAAATTAAATGAAAAATATATAATACATTAGTTTTGAAGAAGTGGTTGTATAAAATATATAGAAATAGTGGAGAAAAATATAGAAAATTAGAGAAATTGGGGTTTAATTTATCAATTTATTAATTTTTAAAAAATCGAATGGTCACTTGACCCGGGGACGGTTCACCTGTTTTACAGGTCGAACCGCGGTTTTGAACGGTTCTCTCAAAATATCACGGTTTTGAGCCTTGTCCGGTTTTGGGAGGTTAACCGGATCGTTCCTCGAATCGGTCGACGGTTCTAGCGCTCGGACCGTCCGGTCAGGTTCTTGCAAAAATATAAAATGGGATATGTTACTGTCCTAAATTTGCAATTTTCCTAAATTTTAACATGATGATACTCTATCCAATTAGATAACAAATTAAGAAAGACAGTAAAATATCTTGGAAAAAAATATTAATTAGTCCTTAAACAGTTATGTCTAAAATTGACAACAAGCTGAAATACAGAAAATGTCTTTTTTATGCGCGGAAAGTATTTAGTTATGATTGATGACTCAATAATTAAAGTATCCAATTAATGATCTATTAGGATTATGGTACCTAATAAGCGAGACACTAACTGTCTTCTTTTCAGCCATGTCAAGATCAGAGAAAACCTTACTATCTTCTTTCTTCTCGACCACATCTCATATAGAAAACCAAACATAAAAGTCTTCTTGTCTGCCCACCTATCGGGACTTAAAACTTAGAAGGTTTCAACCTTATACGTTTTAGAATTTAGACGATCGTGACTTTGGATTTATTTTGAAAAATCAAAATAAATCCAAAGTCACGATCGTCTAAATTCTAAGACGTATAAGGTTGAAACCTTCTAAGTTTTAAGTCCCGATAGGTGGGCAGACAAGAAGACTTTTATGTTTGGTTTTCTATATGAGATGTGGTCGAGAAGAAAGAAGATAAGAAGATAGTATGTAAGGTTTTCTCTCTAGACATGTCTGAAGAGAAGACGTAAAGGTATGTGTCTGGCCTATTAGGTACCTTAATCCTAATAGATCATCAATTGGATACTTTAATTATTGTGTCATCAACCATAACTAAATACTTTCCGCGCATAGAACTCCATTCTTAAATAAATATTGCTATGAATTCATAATGATCGAGCCAAATTTACGTCGACTGATCGAGTTAGAACTTTGGTCCGAGCACTTCAATTTATTGATTAGGGAAGCTACGCCTTAGCTCGAAATCTGTGGATGAAGAAGAGAATGGGTGAACTCGAGGCTACTCGGGGAAGGAGGGGGTGATACCCGGGGTTAGCACTCCGACGCTGAAGTCAGAATCGATTTGAGATGGTCGAGAAAAGAATGCAGTAAATGCGGTGGTTGAAAAAGATGTCGTTATAATAAATGAATTATCTTTATATAGGCTAAGGAGAGAGAAAGAAGTCTATTGACGTGCCACTGCCATAAGCTGACAGGTGTCCCATTAGCACGAAACATTTAATGCGTGATCGGCGACTCGCCCTGGTCTCGGAATGGGTCGGAACACCTGGGTCGAACATACGGGGTACTTGATGGTCGAGGTAGAAACGGTAAAATCTGGGAGGGGTTAAATAGTTGACCAAGGGTCTCGAGGGGAGTGGTCGACGTTATCGAGGTGTCAGATGTCACGTTATGATAGGTCTAGCTAGTCAGTGGGTCCGAGCCACGTCATAAGCCCCCCGAAATATCGTCTGCTAGGGCTGACGTGGAGGCGACGTTTAATCTCCCGAAGTAGGACCTGCTGCAATCGTGGCGACATTTCATCTTCTCGATTCCTGCCAATTTTTACTTCTATAAATAGGGCCTCTCTGTAAATTCATTTTTCTGCTTTCATAAGAATTTGAGGAGGAGCTCCGAGCTGTTTTGAGTGATTTCAAAGTCTTCTTGCTTTAAGTGATCGTGCATTTCGACAGAGGAAGTCTTCGATTCCAGCACTACACAAAGGTACATTCTCGACTCGAGTCTAGCTTTCATTTTTACTTATTTTTCCGATCGCTTCGAGGGAGAGGTTTACCTTCTTCCTTCTTCGAGAGCTCTCTCTCTCTCTCGATTTGTTTGAATCCTTTTCAACAAGTGTACATTTGAGGTTTTCCTTGATAACTGTAGGATGTCGACAAATCGAGAGGAGAATGAGCCCGTCGGGATGGAAGTGGGATCCTTATAAGTGGGATCGAGCTCCAGCTCATATTCGAGCTCAGATTCTTCTGATTCCAGGGTTTCTGAGGACACAAGGTTAACCAACCCCCAGGTAGCAGATGAAGAGGTTGATATAATGGGGGTATCGAATTCGACCCTAGAGATTGAGATGGAGGATGTCGTGCCTCGGGTCAATGATGAGGAAACATCGACTTCAGGCCGAGATGAAGAGCAGGATGAAGAGGAAGAAGAAGAAGAAGAGGAGAATGTTGAGCCTGAGGGCTGACTTACGAAGGACCCTCGAGTTATTCCCTGCACTATCTCGTGGGATAAAGTGAGGGATATTCAGTATCTACTTTTTGGTGGGGCTCCCGAGTATGGAGGCTATAGAGCCATTAAACCCGCGCCAAGAGATAGGATGATAAATCCGCCCTCAAATTGTATAGCCATTAACTATCTGACGGTCGAGAATAGGTTTTGAGTGCCTATCCCTGAGAAAATGCTCGAATTTTTCAATGCCCTGAGAATTAGCCCACTGCAACAGATGCCCAATTCTTATGCAATAGTGAATGGGTTGAGGGCTCTACTGAAATGCCTCGGAATATCGACCAATATTTTCTATTTATTGGAGGTATTCCAGGCATCTGTTACAAATGAGACCTCCGGGTCAAGGCCGGGGTATGTGCAGCTTTAGTCGAAGAATAATTTCGACTTGTGAGATCTTTGACCTCGTCCAATGATAAGGGAAGGAGAAGTTTGTGTACATTCAGTGTGAGAAGGGGTGGCCAGGATTGAAGTATCCGAACTGGAGTTGGATTCCTCAAGCAAATCTTCCTAGGGGGAATCCGGGTTGGCCAAATACCTTGATGGCTAGATTAAGAGAAAGGGAGAGTGTCGAGTCCAAGGAGATGATCGACCCCCAGATGTTAGTTGAGCTGGGGATGGCCCCCGGGGTGTACAAGTACTTCGAATCCGGTATCTCGAGCCATATCCATTGAAGCTTTATTTGTTTATTTATTTCTTTGCATTTTGGTTTCACAATTTTCAAGTGTTTGATCGAGTTTTTCCTCAATTTGAAGAATCTTACATCATTTCGGCGGCTTTAGCAGCGAGGAGGAAAGAGATGGAGGAATTGAAAAAAGCTGCTAAGAAGAAGAAACTGCCTCCAGCAATGCAGGCGGAGGTCAATGTAGCCAACAAGTTGACCGTCGAGGCAGTGCCAAAAGTCCTCGAGAAGAGGGCACCAGATGCCCCCGACTAAGAGGGGGATTGCTCCAAGTGGGGGCGATCGATCGGAAGCCCCCCAGTCAAAAAAGCACAAAAAAGATAACTCAAGCCGCCATTATTCCAAGGAGCACCACTCCAAAGAGAAGTCCCAGATCAAAGGCGATAAGTCGAGGAGCAAGAATAAAGAGAAAGAGAAGACCCCTGCAACCCAGCATCTTTTGATAAGGCCAATAGTCGAGGTGCAAGTTGGGGAGCACTCTAATATTCCGACTCCAGCTCGGGGAGCTATTATCCCGAGGAACATCGCGAGCATACTGGCAGGAGTCCGGATGCCCCCGCTTGCTAACCGACTGGCCAACGCTGTCCCCTGGAAGCTTAATGAGGCCGATGTGAAGGCCTTTTCTGAGTATCCTACGATCAAGAAGCCCCGCTTTCCTTGTGGGATGAAGAGTTATAATGAAAAAGGGGAGCCTCGAAGAATTGGCATAGCCCCCCAAGATTATCCTGCAATCGGGGCCCTTTATAGCTTGATCCAAATGGAGGTTGACCGTCGTGACCGCTGGAGGTTTGCTGATGATGAGATCGAGGCCCAAGGGGCTCAGAAGTACATGGCGGTGAGTATACTTAAGTTGTAATTGTATTATTCTCATCCTTTGTGTTTTTTGAGGGTTAATATTCGAGTGTTTCCTTGCAGTTGGGGTAAGATTACTTTCACATTGCTCATCAGAGTTGGGTACATCGCCAGGCAAGGGCCCGGGCAGAGCAGGCGGTCGAGAGATTGAGAATGGAGTTGTCCGAGAAGGACAAAACGTTGGCAGAAGCTGAAAAAGAGAAGGCTAACCTCGACACAGACCTTCTGGATGCCATCGAGGAATTGTCTAAGGTTGAGAAGGACTTGAAATTGGCCGAAGCTAGGGTCACCAAATCGATCGAGGAGGAGGTTGGGGCCAAGTTGTGAGGTCAAATCGAGGGTGAAAGGAAGGGAGCAGACCTGGCCATCAGAAGATGCAAGATTGGCCTCGAGCAGGTCGCTCAAATGTCAAAGAGAAAAGGCGGCTATCGATTTATGAAATCCAAGGCGTTTACTAAGCCCTGCTCGATTATGAGATTCAAGGATGTCGAGGAAGACTTTAACTTATGCCTTACTCAAGTGCAAACTGCTGAGTACCTGCCTCCCGACTATGATAAGGAGAAAGTTGGCCTCTATCAAGATGATCCCCACCCAGTCGACCTGATTACTCGACCTCCCACCCCAAAGCCAGATTGGACCAAAGATGAATTCCGATTCGCTGTATATCTGGCTCGGACAATGTATACTGGGGAGCCCGAGCAAACTGAAAGGATGTCGCCTGATTTCAAACTTGAAGCTTCCCCGAACCGCGTTGAGGTGTGCCCAGAGTATTTTGGTGAGTCGGCGATTATGCCCATCAAGGAGGGGATCTCTCCAGGACCAACCAAGGACTAAGCCAAAGAGAATGTGTTAGCCCTATCTCTGTGCTTTATCGATTAGCTGATTGTTAATCCATATTTTCGGGCTCGACTGTTGGGGTTGAGTTCTTGCATCCTTTTAGGGGTTTTACTGTTAGGGTAAACTCCATTAGTTGTTAGCTCGAAATCCGTTGTATATAGGTAGGGACTCGAGTATGGTAATCCCTCATGTGGAAAATCCAAAATACATTTTAAGTCCTAGAACGAGTATTTTATTTAGCCCTCGTTATGTAATTCTATTTTGTTTAAATCAATGAAACGTTCCTTCAAATTCTCTCGATGTGTTGTGCGAATTTCTCTTGTTAATCGATATTACTATTTTTCAAGATGATTTCAAGATATTGAATCCTTATCATTCGAGTTTATGACGCTTGTTAAATACGAGCAACGTAATACAAAACATCCAAGTATATGATCGACTAAAGCAGTTATATCGAGAAATGTAGTTTTATTTCATTGATCCAAAAGATTTACATAAGAGTTTACATGTAGTACTTTTTCAAATTGTGAGCATTCCAAGATTGAGACAATAGCTTTCCATGGAGAGCTTCGAGATGGTACGATCGATCCTTGCCAATCTTGGAGATTCGATATGGTCCTTCCCAGTTTTCGTCTAGCTTGCCCACATGTTTGTAACTTCTACTTTCTTAAGCACAAGGTAGCCAATTTGAAAGTAGAGGGGTCGGATGCTCTTGTTGTATGCTCGAGCTGTTGTGGCTTGATATTATTGCATTCTCTTATGTCCTTTTTCTCGGGTCTCTTCTTTGGTGTCGAGATCAAAGGCTCTTTGTTTCATGTTTTTCTCCAGTTGAAAGTGGGCGACTCGAGGGGATTGGTGAAGGATTTCTGTTGGGATCATAGCTTTCGACCCATACACCATGGAAAAAGGGGTTAATACGGTCGGTACGTGCGGAGTGGTTCGATACGCCCATAAAACTCTTTCTAGTTCATCGACCCAGAGCTCTTTCTTGGCTTCAAGTTGAGTATAGAATCATAATTGTATGATTGGTAACTTCGACCTAACCGTTGGCTTGAGGATGTCCGATAGAGGTGAATCTTTGGCTAATTCTGAAATCGGAACAATAGGCTTGTAACCTCGAGCTGCGGAATTACGGTCCATTGTCGCAAACAAGGATTTTTGGAACCCCGAATCGAGTGATGATGTGCTTTCATAGGAAATCCTGGATGATGTGAAAGGTAATCTTCGGGACTGCCAAAGCTTCGAACCATTTGGAAAAATAATCAATAACGATAATGATGAATTGCCTCTGTCTAGTTACGATCGGAAATGGACCGATGATATCGATGCCCTATTGCTCAAATGGCCAAGCTGACTCGATTGGGATCATCTCTAAAGGGTGTTGATGAGATAGGTTGGCATGCTTCTGGCATCGGTCGCACTTCTTCACGAATTCGAATGCATCCTTGCGGAGAGTAGGCCAGTAAAAACCAGCTTGAGAGGTTTTCTGTGCTAAGGATCGACTACCAGAATGATTGCCGCATGTTCCTTCGTGAATTTCGGCTAGGACTTCACGACCTTGTAAAGGTCGGAGGCATCGTTTGGTAGGCCCAATGAAAGACTGCTTATATAATCGACATTCTTCATCGAGGAAGTAGTTCAAGGCACAGGACTTAATTCTTCTCGTTTCAAAAAGGTCTTCGGGTAAAATTCCATCTCGGAGATAAACCACTAATCCATCGAGCTAGCAGGGTTCCGCCAGGTCTATCGAATGCACTTCTTGGGAAGGTTGGTCAATTGGTCGCTTTGAAGATGTCATGAATCTTATAGATCGATTACTTGTCCCCTGGGATCCATTTGCGAATTTCGAGAGGGCATCCGCTCGAGTATTCTCTTCCCGAGGAACTTGTAAAGCTTGAACTCTTCAAACTCTGAGATGATTTTCTTTACAAGTGCGAGGTATCGGATCATCGACTCTTCCCTAGCTTCATAGTTTCCGTTGACTTGACCAGGGATCAGTTGAGAATCGGTGAGAGCTGTGAGTTTTTTAATGTTATGGGTTCTGGCTATCTTTAATCCGACTGAAAGAGCTTCATATTCTGCCTCATTGTTTGTAGTAGGAAATTCGAGGGTGATGGCGTATTCGATCTCTTGACCGTTTGTGGCAGAGAGGGATATGCCGGCTCCCCCCCTTGAAGAGGTCGAAGAGCCATCGACCGTAAAAGTCCAAATAATGTTATCTTGATCAATGTGAGGATGCATATCTTTCTCTACAAGGAAATCGGCTAGAATCTGCACTTGATATGATACTCGAGGTCGATAAAGAATCTCGAACTGCCCAAGTTCGATTGCCCATTTGGTAAGCCTACCCGATGCTTCAGGCTTTTCCATGACTTGTTTGAGTGGCTGATTCATTAGAACGATGATGGGATGGCCCTGGAAGTATGGTCGGAGTTTTCGAGAAGTATGCACCATGACAAGGACAAATTTCTCAATCTCAAGGTATCTTACCTTGGGGCCATGAAGAATTTTGCTAACATTGTAACGCCCCGGTTCCGAACGAGCAGGAAAGCACGCCACGTATGAGTTTGTGAGCGTTAGGAATTTATTTTATTTCTATTATTTATTACTTTCCTACATGTTGCAATAATTTTTATAAATTTCATTCAACATACTTGCGTGAAATTATATGAATTCATATCAATTGAGAATTTATTTCATGACTTGAAAATGTTTGTTACGTGAAATAATTGCCGGAAGTGATCTAATTGTCAAATTGTCCCTATATGATCATTCTTTTAAATTCAAGGACCAAATTACATATTCAAATCTTGGACTTAATTGATCATTTAGCAAACTCTTTATCCTTAATTGCATGACTTATATAATTAAGGGATTAAATTGTAATTTGAGACATTCATCAATTTCAAAAATGGATAAATCACGTAATATATTCCATGCTCTTCCATTCCATTTCATCTTCATCATTTTCATCCAAAATTTGCTTCCTTCTCTCCCGAACCAAACCTTCAAGCAAATGAGAAAGGATTTTGTTGAATTCAATCAAGTTTTTCAAGGAATTTCAAGTTTTGAAGCTTAATCATCTTGTTCATCCATTTATTTCCATACAAGGTGGGTGTATGCATGAGTATGTGATCTTTGATGATTTTCATGGAAGCTAGGGTTTAGTAGTTTATGAAATAAATGGATTACTTGTTGGTTGCTACATGAATACATGAATTTTTCATGGATTGATGCATGAATTCTTGAAGAAATTGAGCATATGAGATGATAATGTATTGATATGTTAACTAGAACATGATGAACTTTTGGATATTTAGCATGTGATAATGTAATGATAGTGTTTATGCTTCCGTTTTTTAATTTTCATGTATTGGATTTAAATAAATTAGGGTCTAGTCCCGCCTAGCTAGATTGTTTCTTGTATTGTCACCCGTTCGCTATATGTTTGGTTTATGTACGGATTACCCGTTTCGTATGTGGACCGAGCTATAGTGCCGGGGATGTAGTGCCTTGGCGTATAGGGTGCTACAAACATAGTAAATCGATAAATGTTTGCGATCTCGGATGGTGACGAGCACTGAACTGATTGTCTCACATGAAATGGCTAGGTATGAGTATAAAGGCTCCGCATCGATCGGTTTAGCGAGTAGCGGAAAAGATGTCAGATAAGCCTTGAGATCCTCGAGGGCTCGATCACATTCTAGTGTCCATTCGAAGGCTTTGATGTTCCAAAGGATTTTGAAGAAGGGCAAGTTTTCTCAGAGGATCGAGAGATGAATCGATTTAAAGAGATTATTCAACCCACTAATCGTCAAACGTCGCAGATTGAATTAGGCTTGGGCAATAGCTGGATGGCCTGGATTTTGGCAGGATTGGCTTCAATGCCACGTTGACTGACTATGTACTTGAGGAACTTCCCTCCGTCGACTCCGAACGTGTATTTGGAAAGATTGAGTTTGAGATTGTACTTCCTGAGGTGGTCGAAAGCTCTCTTCAAATGATCGAGATGATCGGTGGCTTTCTCACTTTTAAGCAACATGTCGTCGATATAGACTTCCATCGTCAGATTTTTTACTCGGAAACCTTGTTGACCATCCTCTATATGTGGCTCTGGCGTTCTTGAGTCCGAACGACATGACTTTGAAGCAATAAATGCCATTGAAGACTATGAATGCGGTTTTTGATTGATCCTCTTGTGCCATAAAGATTTGATAGTAACCTTGAAAGGAATCCATCATGCTCAGTCGCTCACATCCGGCTGTGGAGTCAACCAATTGGTAGATCCTAGGTAGTGGGTATAGATCCATTGGGTATGCTTTGTTGAGGATGGTGAAATCATTGTACATTCGTAATTTCCCATGGAGTTTTGGAACAAGGACTACGTTACAAAGCCACTCGACATATTGTATGGGCATAATATATCGAGCATCAAGGAGTTTGTTAACTTCTTGTTCGATGATTGCATTTCGAGACTCGCCTTGGAGGCGGTGCTTCTGTTGGGAATGGTGCCCTGAAAATTCAATTTATTGAATTAATAAAACTGAATTTACAGCGAGTTGTGAGTATTTCACATATTAATAATTAATGACGTGTGGTGGTATTCTCATATGAAATGTGTTTCATAGGAAAAGACTTTGAATACCGAAATCATGTGTCAATAAAGTTCTAGTCGGTAAGATAAGAATATGTTCTTATCAAGACTATAACGTGGTTATATAAGTTGATTAGTCTTTCGTCATAGGGAATGGTGATTCCAATTATAACACGTTGATGATTTTCAATAGGATTGGAAACATCGAACTGGACCACTGAGATAATTCATTTTATACTTCTATCTAAAATGAATAAAATCTCAGGAAGCATTATACTCTTAATCCTGATAATATTTCGGCTTTAGGCATGTAGTGTTAGTCACTGTGACATACTCGAAGTGAGGTCTCGGTAACGAGTGGCCAAAATACTTTGTATGTTCGGTGATTATATGAAATGCGCTAAAGAGTTATATTGATCGAGGAATTTGTGGCCTTGCTGGAAGGTAAGAGATATCCTTGAAATAGATTTGCAAAAGTTCGAATTAAGACTTTGGCCAAAGCACTTCGCGTGATAACGTCACCGAAGTTGTATGTTGAATGTGTTTTACATACAGAGAATTTGAACTTAAGGCGAATCAATAAATTTCAAATTAGAGATGAAAAATAAATGATAGTAGTTGCAATTTATTTTTCATGGATATCTACACGGAGGAATAAAATGCGAAATTATTCTAGATCGAGAAATTCGTGAATAATTTAATTAATTTTAGAGTGCAACAATATTTATTTAGTGGAATTAAATATTGTTAAACGGCAATTAATTATTGTCATGATATGATAATATATTAATCCTTTTGGAGCTAAAATTAATTAGTCCTGCAGGTCCCCCTGCAAGCCCCAAATTGAAAACCCAAAGAGAAAATATTAAAAGGAGAAAGAGAAACGAATTTTTCAAAGTGTTTGAAAATAGCCAAGGGATTTATTTTAAGAAAATAAATCAAGTTCCAAAGAGTTGGAAATGCCCGGAATTTTATTTTGGAGAAAATAAAACATTAAATTAAAAAAAAAAAAAAAGGGACGTGGCATCTGACGTGTCACGCCACGTCAGCGGCTTGGGCCCCAGCTGGCGCTGATGCAGCACCGCATGCCGAGACACGCGTACGGCCGAGATCGGGCCGCGTCATCGCCCATGTGCGGCCCAGATGTGATCTGAAATCTGGCGGGTCAAACGGGTCGGTCAACGGATAGGGCCGGGTCGGTTTCCGGATAGGGTCGATCGGTTTTCGGGCAGGGTCGGATCCGGTCCGTGTCAGACCCGGACACGTGTCACGTTCTGGAGCCTTCTACGCGCACCAACACGCGCCAACCATTTGGCGGCCTTCCGGCGGCGCGTGGAGACACGTGTCGGCGCGTGGTTGGTGGCGTTGGATCCGCGGCGACGAGCTCTTCAACGTGGTGCAATTGGATTGGCCGTCCAGGACGCGGTTTGTACGCGGGGTTGTAAAATGACCTTTTTACCCTTCATTTTATCCCTAAAAAGACCAAAATGCCCTCCGATTTTTGCCTATAAACAGCTGACCCCCTTGCCATATTTTCTCATTCCAATTTTTAGCCAACTTTGGCTTTAGAGAGAGCTCTCCTCTCTCAAATTAATTGATCCCTAATTAAGGGATTAATTAATATATAATTAGGTGGTTATATAATTAATATATAATCCGTTTAATTATTAGAAAATTAGGGAATTTTCTAGTCTAGAAAAATGATTTTTGTAGAAAATATTTTCTCGAGTATTTAGGGAAATACTCGCGGAGCCCACACTCCGAGGGTCGAGTCGGGGATATTGCGGGGAAGCTCTGTCGGTCTCACGAGTGGGAAAGGAGCTGGAAAAATGCCGTTAGATAGCCATGTTTGCAGTACGGTAATATTTTACAGTTATATTATTTTAAGCATGATAAATTATGTGCTCTTAAGTGTTAATTGCATGTTAGATATTTATCTGCTTAAGTGATTTAAAATTTATTATCAATTGCATGTATATACTTGAGTAGATCCGGCTAAGTCTTCCGCTTTGTATTAAAATGTTTTAGAAATATTTTAATACTTATATTATAATAAAAATTTTAAATGTGGTCCCGGACTGCTATTGTTCTGGGCCCACCTCCCAGCAACTGGTATCTGAGTCGTGCTCTAGTTATATACATGCATTGATATGATGCATGCGATGCATAATTTTAAATCTGATACTATGCACGTAAATTCTGTCAAAGGAGGCTGGTTTTTAAGTGGGACCGTTTGTGACCCCTCCAGTGTTTCCTGGGAATTTACGTGGAATGGTAATTTTCTGGGAATCGATTTCAATAATCTTCCTGGTTAATTACCGAATCAGTAAACATGATTTAAATTATGAGATAATTTATTTATAACATGTTTACTTTATGCCATTTATTTTAAACATGATAATTATGTGATAATTATACCAGCATGCTTAATTGATTTAATTTATGGCATATTTATTTTGTGTCATTTAAAATTTTAAGCATGATAATTATGTGATAATTATATGAAAGCATGCTTAATTATTTTATTTTATGGCATGATCATGGTAATATGAGATATTATGATATTTACAATTATGCATATTTTATTTAATGTGATTAAATAATAATGTTTAATAGAGATTGAACGAGATGCATAATTGGACTAATATTTTTCGGCCTAATTAATAAGTAGTTATTAAATTGTCTTAAAATATTATTATTAGGATTATAAGTATGATTTAATAATCCTAGTGGGAGGGTATTAATTAGATTAATTACTTCCGAAATTAAGACGCCAAAAGTGATTATAAGATAATCAAAAGATAATCCACACCTTTTAAAAATTCAAGTGGGAGCGAGATGAAAAGAGTTGGATTCTCACGGACTCCACTACCAGTCTATAGTATAGTAAATATGTACTACTCCCTTCGGGGGGTATATATTCGCGGTGTACAAGATTAGACTTCTACGGATAGAATGAAATACGGGAAAGTCAGCTCGATCATGCCTCCGTGGAGTGTCTTGACCTACTCGTACGGACTTCTATGTAATGGTGCACACTTGACTAAGTAATGTATTAACCTCCCTTCGGAGCTCTGTTACATTTACTTAGAGGCCAAGGGTTGACGTGGTGGATTAACATTGTTTGGTAAGAGTTACCAAGATGACATGTTAATAAAGAATAGTTCCTGCTTTTCTAAGCGGTTTTCGACCTCGCCTCCGAGGAGTCAATTGCAGTTAGTTAAGTCACCATTGCGTAAATCAAAATGCTTATGTGGATTTCATTTATTGGTTGGACGCAGAAGAAAGTGAAATACATAATCATAACTTGCATTTTTTTATTTTTTTTCAGTTTTATAATTACGATCTCTCTTAGCCCACTCCAAACTTTTTGTCTATAAGAAAATAGGCTAGTAAGGGTTCAACTATGCTAACTAGGAAATGAATCTTGACATCGTGTTGAGATACGAATGTTTACGTACTCACTGAACCTTATCCAAAAATTTCGAAAACTACAACCAGTAAGGATTAGAAAGACGCTTATTCTAAATAGATCAAGTGTGATGATCTGGCTAGTCTTATATCCTGACATTTGTTTTAGATGTTCTTGAGCATCAGATGCATGAGATGTCCACTGATAAGAACATATGTTGAAGACAGAGTCGTACGAAGGTACGAGCCATGAAAACGGTTGTCAGTTAAAGATGTTTGAAGGATCACTGTTTCAGAATCATATTATGAATATGATAACTGATCTGAACGAGATTGAAAGCCCCTGTGCTTAAAGAGACAATCTTAACAGATAGGATACGATCCTATACTCTCTGCCTAAGTCACTTGAACGTTCAAGATTATTTTAAATATTTTTTTAAAAACCAGTGAACGACCTCAATATGGCAGAAATGGTGATATAGACTAAGGGAAAAGTTCTCTCTAATCAGACATCAATATCCACGGCCTAGAAAGCCAGTAAGTGGAAGAAAGAAAAAGGAAAAGTTCCCAATCTAAGGTTCAGAAATAGAAAGTCAAATCCGACAATAGAAAAGTGTTTCTATTTCAATGGTAACGGGTATTGGAAAAGAAATTGTCCAAATACTTAGTTTGTCTGTTTGCTACGCCGTTTAGATAAGATATGAAGATATCTTACTCGTTGAAAGTATGTTTAGTTGGAAATTCACCAGAATCGTGGTGTGTGGATTTGAGATCAACTAATCATATTCGCGAGTCGTTGCAAAGATTCAAACTAATCAGAAAGTTTGAAAACGGCTAACACACAACTACTGCTCGGGGATAATACAAGTGTAATTGTATTAGCAGTAAGGACAATAAAGTCGTATTTTGGCAATAGGGTTTTATATTACGCGTGCCGTATAAACAGAAATTTGATTTTTGTAAGTTATTTGATAAGTAATGGTTCAACTATTTGTTTTGAACAAAAGTTTACCATTAAACAAAATAAAGGTTTATTTGCTCTGGCACAATAAAAGAGGGTCTTTTATACCTCAATGAAAAACCCTAATTCAAGTTTAACATTAAGAAGCTTGACTTACCATCTAAGAGGAAAAATTTCTACATGGCACCTATCTATTGGTCAATTGAATCTGATTAGGATCCAAAGACTGATTGTTGAGTCCTATTGACTTGAAAATAGTATCAATCTACGAATCCTATTTAGAAGGTTAAAATGACCAAGAAGCCTTTTGGAAACAAAGGGTATTAAGCCATGAACTTGCTTGAGTTGGTTCATACGAACGTATGATATTATGAATGTTCAAACAAGAGAAAGTTTTTGCGTACTTCATCATTCGTTTGGATGAATACTCTAGATACAGATATGTTTATTTGATGAGACTTAAGTCTATAATTTTGAAGAGTTCAAAGAATATAAGACTGAAGTCAAAGAGTCAAATTAGAAAACATATCAAGGCACTCCGATTAGATCGAAGTAATGATAAGTATCTATGTTCAGAGTTAAATAGAATTTCTCATATGAGATTAGATCTCAACTATCTGTATGAGATACGACTTGGCAAAGATGTATTACAGAAAAGAGAAATACAACTCTGATAATGATGGTAAGATTCATGAAGAGTCATGCTACCCTATGAATTTCGTTTTGGGATCTTGCACACAAAACGTCAAATCTAGTTCTATCTAAGTCAGTTCCTAAAACACTGATGGATCTGTAGCTAGGGTGAAAACCCTGTATCTTTTATCTTCGGATTTAAGGTAGCCTGGTCCATGAGTTAAGGATGGATCCTGACAAGTTAGAATAAAGAACAAAGGCTTACTTGTTCTAAGGTTATCCTAAGAAGAACGAGAGGTGGTATATTTTGTAATTTGAGAAATCACAAAAGATGTTTGTGAATATTTCAAAGATAATTACATAGATAACCACAAAAGGGTGGAAGCAAAGTAGTGTTAAAAGAAATAACAGTATTAGATACTGATTTCCATAAACCCGTGATAATTGAAAATGTATTAGATACATGTGATGTACCAAATACAACATGTGATGTAGAGACGTGTACACAAGAGCATCATTGTAGTGCGAGGATTGTCAGGAGACTTGACAAGATATCTAAGATTAACCCAAGTGGTTGAATCTAACGTATCTGATCCTGCCACATGTAATGAAGCTATGGAAGATATAGACGCTGACCGTTTGGTCAATATCCATGGAATCTAAGTTAGAATCTCTGTATTCTAACAAAGTCTTGAACTTGTAGAGGCGCCTGAAGGCATTAAACCCTATTAGATAAAATTGGGTTCTACAAGACGATAAAAGGAGAAATGGACAAAAGTAGAGACTTTAAAGCAAAGCTTATGGCAAGGGATTTTACCCAGAAAGAAGAAATCATTTATGAGATCTTCTCGCCTATAACAGTGCTTAAGTCCATTATCCTCTCCATTTTATCTCATTATCGATTATGAGATTAGATAAATGGATGTAAAGACTATATCCTTGAACGGGAAAATTTCAAGAAGAAGAGATACATGATACAACTTGAAGGCTTCACAGCCAGAAATCAGGTGCATATAATGTTAGCTTAATAGATCGATTTATGATCTTAAGCAAGCGTCTAGATTATGGAGCATCAGAATTATAAGGCAATTTAAATTCCTTGGATTTGTATAATTGCCTGATAAACCATGAAGTGTACAAAATGACATCATGATAGCGTTGTAACATTTTTACTTTATACCTAAACAATATTCTGCTCATTGGGAATGATGCAAGAATTTTGTCAGTGGTCAAGATTCGAGCGTCAAATCATTCTGACAAGAAAAGACCTATGTGAGACCAATGCTATTCCAAGGATCAGACTTTTGTCGTGATCATGGGAATAAGGAGATTGGTTTATCACAAGAAGCGTATATAGATAAGGTGCTGGTAAGGTATAATATGACAAATTCCAAGAAAGGTTCATCACCTTTTAGATTTGGAATTTATCTATCTCGAGATCAGTGTCCTGAGATAACTGAAGAGATAGAAGACATGATTAGAGTTTCGCAGCGGAAGCTTTATGTATGTCATATTATGTACAGGGCCAGCTGTCTATTATGAAATAGGTCTAAGTCAGCAGATATTAGTCAAACCCTAGAATCTGACACTAGGTAGTAGTGAAAGCATATATTGGAGTGCTTGAGAAGGACTTGAGATTATATGCTTATCTACCACAGTGGTGAGCTCATTTCAATAGAGAATAGAGATTCGGATTTACAATCTGATTTGTATTCTAGATGTTTGACATCAGAATACGTGTTTACTCTAGAAAGAGCAATCGTTAATTGGAGAATGTTAAGCAGAGTTGTATTACTTACACCGGCATGGAAGTCAAATACATGGTAGCTTGAGAAACAGCCAATTAGATGTATTGGATTCATGATTTCCTAGTTGTTGGCTCTGAGAAACATCTGATAAATTCCTTCACTAAAGCATTGGCGCAAAAGAGTGCAAAACGGGTTTTGACACTCATGTGAAAGGAATAGGACTTAGATGTATAGCCAAATTGAATTTAGGGCAAGTGGGAGATTGTTGGGAATGGTGCCCTGAAAATTCAATTTATTGAATTAATAAAACTGAATTTACAGTGAGTTGTGAGTATTTCACATATTAATAATTAATGACGTGTGGTGGTATTCTCATATGAAATGTGTTTCATAGGAAAAGACTTTGAATACCGAAATCACGTGTCATTAAAGTTCTAGTCGGTAAGATAAGAATATGTTCTTATCAAGACTATAACGTGGTTATATAAGATGATTAGTCTTTCGTCATAGGGAATGGTGATTCCAATTATAACACGTTGATGATTTTCAATAGGATTGGAAACATCGAACTGGACCACTGAGATAATTCATTTTATACTGCTATCTAAAATGAATAAAATCTCAGGAAGCATTATACTCTTAATCCTGATAATATTTCGGCTTTAGGCATGTAGTGTTAGTCACTGTGACATACTCGAAGTGAGGTCTCGGTAACGAGTGGCCAAAATACTTTGTATGTTCGGTGATTATATGAAATGCGCTAAAGAGTTATATTGATCGAGGAATCTGTGGCCTTGCTGGAAGGTAAGAGATATCCTTGAAATAGATTTGCAAAAGTTCGAATTAAGACTTTGGCCAAAGCACTTCGCGTGATAACGTCACCAAAGTTGTATGTTGAATGTGTTTCACATACAGATAATTTGAACTTAAGGCGAATCAATAAATTTCAAATTAGAGATGAAAAATAAATGATAGTAGTTGCAATTTATTTTTCATGGATATCTACACGGAGGAGTAAAATACGAAATTATTCTAGATCGAGAAATTCGTGAATAATTTAATTAATTTTAGAGTGCAACAATATTTATTTAGTGGAATTAAATATTGTTAAACGGCAATTAATTATTGTCATGAGATGATAATATATTAATCCGTTTGGAGCTAAAATTAATTAGTCCTGCAGGTCCCCCTGCAAGCCCCAAATTGAAAACCCAAAGAGAAAATATTAAAAGGAGAAAGAGAAATGAATTTTTCAAAGTGTTTGAAAATAGCCAAGGGATTTATTTTAAGAAAATAAATTAAGTTCCAAAGAGTTGGAAATGCCCGGAATTTTATTTTGGAGAAAATAAAATTTTAAATTTAAAAAAAAAAAAAAAAAAGTGACGTGGCATTTTGCTGACGTGGCATCTGACGTGTCACGCCACGTCTGCGGGTTGGGCCCAGCTGGCGTTGACGCAGCACCGCGTGGCGAGACACGCGTACGGCCGAGATCGGGACGCGTCGTCGCCCATGTGCGGCCCAGATGTGATCTGAAATCTGGCGGGTCAAACGGGTCGGTCAACGGATAGGGCCGGGTCGGTTTTCGGATAGGGTCGGTCGGTTTCTGGGCAGGGTCGGACCGGGTCCGGGTCAGACCCGGACACGTGTCACGTTTTGGAGCCTTCTACGCTCACCAACACGCGCCAACCACTTGGCGGCCTTCTGGCGGCGCGTGGAGACACGTGTCGGCGCGTAGTTGGTGGCGTTGGATCCGCGGCGACGAGCTCTTCAACGTGGTGCAATTGGATTGGCCGTCCGGGACGCGGTTTGTACGCGGGGTTGTAAAATGACCTTTTTACCCTTCATTTTATCCCTAAAAAGGCCAAAATGCCCTCCGATTTTTGCCTATAAATAGCTGACCCCTTTGCCATATTTTCTCATTCCAATTTTCAGCCAACTTTGGCTTTATAGAAAGCTCTCCTCTCTCAAATTAATTGATCCCTAATTAAGGGATTAATTAATATATAATTAGGTGGTTATATAATTAATATATAATCCGCTTAATTATTAGAAAATTAGGGAATTTTCTAGTCTAGAAAAATGATTTTTCTAGAAAATATTTTCTCGAGTATTTAGGGAAATACTCGCGGAGCCCACACTCCGAGGGTCGAGTCGGGGATATTGCGGGGAAGCTCTGACGGTCTCACGAGTGGGAAAGGAGCTGGAAAAATACCGTTAGATAGCCATGTTTGCAGTACGGTAATATTTTACAGTTATATTATTTTAAGCATGATAAATTATGTGCTCTTAAGTGTTAATTGCATGTTAGATAATTATCTGCTTAAGTGATTTAAAATTTATTATCAATTGCATGTATATACTTGAGTAGATCCAGCTAAGTCTTCCGCTTTGTATTAAAATGTTTTAGAAATATTTTAATACTTGTATTATAATAAAAATTTTAAAATGTGGTCCCGGACTGCTACTGTTCTGGGCCCACCTCCCAGCAGCTTCTGTTTGATTGGCTTGCAAGATGGTTCAACATTGAGATGCTCTTCTATCACTTTTCTGTCGACCCCCACAAGCTCAGATGTACTCCAAGCAAAGACATCGATGTTTTCTCGGAGAAATTGAATCAACATGTATTGTTCTTTGTCTTTTTGACCTGCCCATATGCGAGTGATTTTCTCGGTTTGCCCCGGTATGAGTTGAATTTCTTCGAGCTCCTCTGTGGGTTTGAGCTTCTTGTCCTCTAGTTTCTTTCTTTTAGCAGCGAGCGATGAACACATTTTCTTTGAATTATCAGGATCGACCAAATCTGGATCTTCAAGTTCATCTTCGATCTTAGGATCGGCGATAAGGAGGAGTACTTGCTTTCCGCTTGGTTGCTTCACCTTTTCCATCGAAATGGAGTAACAGGTCTAAGATGTGGGGATGTCACACCGTACTTCACCAATCCCAGCTGGAGTGGGCAACTTTACCATCTGATGGTAAGTAGAGATGATGGCTAAATTCTATCAACCCTAGTAGACCAAAGATAATGTTAAATGTTGAGGGCATGTCGACGACAAGGTATTTGATCTCACGCGTTGCTCGTCGAGGTAATGTACCCATAGATATCACTAATCGAATGCTACCTTGGGTGTGGAGTTCGGCCCCGCCAAAACCTATAAGAGGAGTTCTAATAGGATCTAGCAGTAGTTTATCATGTAAATTCATTCGTACAAGTGTAGAGTAAATGATAATATTGCTGGAGCTTCCATTATCGATCAAAGTTCGAGATATAGAAAAAATAGCGACATCGAGTGTAACGACCATAGGACAGCTAGGTGTTTCGCTCGAGTGCTATGGTATATCTATTACATCATTTTTGTTAAACACAACTTCCTCTTCAGGCCAAGGTTCTATAGGTCAGACGTTCATCACCTCTCTTTGGGCCAAAGAAGCTTCAATAGGCTTCTTTTCTTGTTTTCTTCCTAGCAGTCTTCAAGTCACCACCCGAGTAGGGATGTAAACGAGCCAAGCCATACCAATTTTTCTTGATTCGGGCTTGTGCTCGCCCCTTAAATTTCTAGCTCGGGCTTGGCTTGCGAGCCACCGAGCCACCAAATTCCTAGATCGGGCTTGGCTCGCAATGGAGTTCGGCTCGGCTCGGCTCGCGAGCCTAACAAACCCATTGAAACAACAGTGCAAAACCATCAACGCAGGCAACTTAAGCAAAAAAAATCTAAAATCACCAACTTCATCAACTATGTAAAACAATAGCAGAAACCATCAATACAGATTAATCACATTCCAAACAACTTGGAAAAAAATCATCAACTATATAGATCATTGGTGGAGATTTAAAGCCCAAAAAATTGAATAAGGAGCAAACAATCAGAAAAATGAAAAAAAAAAGGCAAAAAAAATGGAGATCTAAATCAGATTTGAATGTCGAAAAAGGAAAAGAAAAGAAAAATAAAAAAAATCTACTTCACTTCATTGGGGCGGTCGCCTTCGATCGATGCGGCGGACGGCGGTGGCGTCTTTTGAAGGAGGTGAGGAAGACGGTCTCGGTGCCTGGAGGAGTCTTGAAGTAGGTGGTGGTGACGGCAACATTGAAAGCAGACGGTGGTGGTGATGTCTTGAAGGTGAAGAAGATGGTGGCGGTGCCTGGAGTCTTCTTGAAGTAGGCGGTGGTGGTGGCGTCTTCAAGGTGAAGAAGTGGGTGGTGGTGCCTAGAGTTTTCTTGAAGTAGCGGTGGTGGTATCTTCTTGAATGCAGGCGGCGTTAATTTTGGTGAGAAGATGATGAACTGATTTGTGGATTGTGAATTTGGAAAGAGAAGGAATTAAGGTTTTATTATTCCTTTTTTTACTAAATTATAAAACGTATATGTATATATAAATATATATCTATATGTACATATATAGTGTATACAATATATATTATATTTTATAATTATTTTTTATTTAGTCCACGAGCTGGCTCGTGAGCTTCGAACAACAAATTAGAAGGCTCGGCTTGGAAGATGCACGAGCCGAACCTTGGCTCGGTTCGACTCACCAATTCCGAACTCGAATCCAAGTTTTTCCCGAGCCAACTCATGAAGCTCGCGAGCTAGCTCGACTTGTTTGCATCCCTACACCCGAGGGACCTCCCGCTATCATGTCTATTCGACCGAGACATAGCCGATTATGAGGGTCGCGCTCTATCGGAGGTTTGGCTTGTCGTTGCCTAGGTGGAGACCTCTCATTGTTGTCACGGTTTCATGCATTATCATCGATCTTCTTGACGAATTTGAGTAGATGACCTCCCTTGATGAGACGTTCAATTTCCTTGCATAATGCGTTGGATTCTGAGGTGTAATGTCCTTTCTGTTGATGGAAGTTGCAAAACTTATTACTTTCCCGACTATTGGGAGTTTCCCTCATCGGCTTTGGCTTCTTGAGAAGTTTTGGGTCAGTGACGTTGTAAATCTCATCGATGGGTCGAGTGAGCTGTGTGTAATGTTTTCTGAGGACTTGGGCAGGAGGACTATCGATTTTGGGGCGGCTCTCAGGCTTGATGAACCGAACTGGTTCATTCCTTCTGTTACGAACTGGACTTAGTCGAGAATTCTCTAATTCTTTGAGTTGTATCCAATCGCAAGCTGCAGCCTGGATTTTTGCCAAGTTTTTCGCTTTCTGTAGAACAATGTATCAAGCACAATCATTGTTGATCAAAGCTTGATGAACTATGCGAAGAAATAAGTCGATACTTGGTTCATCTGTTTTGATGACAGCTTGTGAAAACTTTGTGAAGAAATCTCGAAGAGATTTGTTTAGCCCTTGCTTGATGGTGTAGAGGTAGGTCGATGGCAGCTTATCCCCTTTCATGAATGCGAAGTAAGCGATAAAACGCTCGATCAAGTTTTTATAAGAGGGGATGGATCGAGGAGGAAGCCTCGAGAACCAATCTTGAGCTGGACCATCGAGAGTGGTTACAAAGATCTTAGCCCAAATATTGGGACAGTGTCCAAACATACTTAGCTGCATCTTGAGCTGTGATACATGTTTCATGGGATCTGTGAGCCATTATATGTGGGCAGTCCTGTAGGGATGTGCTCTTCCGTAGTAGTCTCAGTCATGATTGAGCTTCCCTGTCGCCACGATATCGCCATGGTCAATCTTGATGATGCCCTGACTGGGTTTCCCAAGGGGATCGAGATCGACTATGAGAGTGACTGCGGGAGCCTTACCCTTCATCGTATCACCTCGAATTTTATCGATTGTCTCGAGGTGGAAGCTAATTTCTGAGGTTATCGGACTTTACTATGTGTCCTCGATTTGATCTCCGAATCTGATTTGGTCGACCATTGGGGCCCAAACGGTCAAAAACTCCACTTGAACCTCTTCGCGAAGCATTGCTTCGATGATTATCTTGCTATGTCCTTGTGTCAGATCTTCGAGGGCTATCATTTCTTATCCGTGAGTCGGTGCATCGGCTCTTCTGCTTAGAACCTTCTTAACGCTCAGGATCCTTAGCGTGGCGTTTGTTTGTGTTGGCGGGAGCTCGAGAATCAGCTTCGTCATCAGTTCGGATGGAGAGGCGTTCTCGAATAGGTCGTTGTGCATTCCCTTGAATTGGAGGAGGTGGTTGATATTGGAAGGGGTGATAAGAAGGAT
This sequence comes from Lantana camara, assembly GCA_037501455.1. Lineage (NCBI taxonomy): Eukaryota > Viridiplantae > Streptophyta > Magnoliopsida > Lamiales > Verbenaceae > Lantana > Lantana camara. Next base: position 21,736,155 of record CM074862.1, read on the forward strand.
ATTCAGCACCTGCCCAATATTTGATTGGATGGTTATAGGGCACTTGTTGGACATAACCCGGGTAATTAGCAGCAGGATGTATTACCTCAATTTGTCGAGTGGGAGGACACTCGGGCATCCTAGGTTCTCTCCCTTCTGCAGCGGCAGTAATGGCCTCCTCACGACAAGCCTTCAAATAGTTGTCTATCTCGGGCGTCGAGTAGACAAGTTGGGGAGTCGGAGTTACAGGAGGCGGTAAGCGGATAGTTGCTTGAGGAAGGATTTCCCGACCATTCTCATCGAATATACGAGCGCTAGTCAGATTGCGATCCGCCATGCTTGATGACCTTTTATCGCTCGTTCCCATAGACGGCACCAAAATAATCAAGCCAAATTTTCGTCAACTGATTGAGTTAGAACTCTAGTCCGAGCACTTTAATTTATTGATTAGGGAAGCTACGCCTAATCCAAAATCTGTGGATGAAGAAGAGAATGGGTGAACTCGAGGCCAACTCAGGGAAGGAGAGAGTAATACCCGGGTTGGCACTTTGACGCTCAAGTCAGAGTCGTTTTGAGATGGTCTAGTAAAGAGTGTAGTAAATGCGGTGGTTGAAAAAGATGCCGTTACAATAAATGAATTACCTTTATATAGGCTGAGGAGAGAGAAACCATAAGCTGACAGGTGCCCCATTAGCACCAAACATTTAATGCGTGGTCAGCACTCACGTTGGAGAGGGATAGTGGGCTAACCAGCCCTGGTCTCGGAATGGGTCGGAACACCTGGTTCGAACATACGGGGTACTTGACGGTCGAGGTAGGGACGGTAAAATTTGGAAGGGGTTAAATAGTCGACCGAAGGTCTCGAGGGGAGTGGTCGATGTTATCGAGGTGACAGATGTCGTGCTATAATAGGTTCAGCTGGTCAGTGGGTCCGAGCCATGTCACATAAGGTTAAATATCTTAATTCTTAAACAAGTCACGCTGTCAGACTCCTTTAATGAAACGATGTTGCGTTTGACCCACGACGCTATGTGATTAATCCTTTTCTCTTTCCTTTAGTGACACAGTATCTGACTCCAACAACTTCCAACACCCCTTGAAAACTGACTATCACTGGAGGTGTAATGTGTAGCAGTATATGTGGAGGATTTCAAGAATATTGTCTTTTTTTATTTTCCTTCCTGTTTTGTATATTGTATGTATTGATTTTCTAAATAAATTAAATAGTTGTGTTCGTTGTAAGTGAAAATCAGACTGCAAACCCCATAACTAGTTAACAAGATGATCATTAAGTGTTGAATTTGCACGGGAGAGATACAACTAATTTCCCCATAGCCGCGGATAAAGTTAACATAAGAAATTAAGAGACAGTTTACTTATTTAGAAACGGATGTATTAGATATTTAACACATCAATTTATATATTTACTAAAAGTCCTACGATAACAAAACCTAAGAAAATATAAAAATGCACTGCACTATTTAATAACTTCAAATAAGAGTTGCCAATTAGATAGGACAATCTATTGTGGCAAAAAAAAATTAAATATAAGTATTTAATAAAATTTTAACATGATCATATTATATCCAATTAGATAACAAACTAAGAAATACAACAAAATATATTGGAAAAAGATATTAATTAGTCTTAAACAATTATGTCTAAAATTGACGGCTAATTCAAAATCAATCCAAAGTTATGATCTTTTAAATTTTAAGAGAGCTAATTCAAAATCAAAGTTGAAATCTTCTAAATTTTAAGACATATAAGGTTGAGACTTTCTAAGTTTTTAGTCACGGTAGATGGGCAGAAAAGAAAACTTTTATGTATGGTTTTCTATATGAGATGTGGTCGAGAAGAAAGAAGACAGTGTCTCGCTTATTAGGTACCATAATTCTAATAGATCATTAATTGGATACTTTAATTATTGAGTCATCAATCATAACTAAATACTTTCCGCGCATAAAAAGACATTTTCTAAAATAATATTTTTTCCAAAATTAATTCATAAAGTAATACTACTTTTTGAAAAGTTAATAAAATAGTATAAGTTGTTGATGAGATAAACAACTTCTATACTATAAAATAAACCCTTTCTCAATTAAGCATTACAATTTTCATAAATTATATTTTCAACCCAAACCTTTTACAAAAAGATCATATATATATATTCTTTAAAAATAAAAATAAATTCAAAAATCAAAAATTTTATATACCATGGATGATAATTCAAGTGGTGATTTTAGCAGAGAACTATTACTTGCATGTAATTTTAGTAAATGTGTTGATGGAGATACATCTAATAAACATTTCAAGCATTTAGTAAAACAATTCTTAAATACAAGAATGAGAAGGTTAGAAAAAGAACATACAGAAAAACATAATATAAATCAAATAGATTGCGATGAAGATTGTGCAAAAAAAATAAAAAATGAAATTTTATAAATAAAATTATAATAGCTATAGAATAAGTTCATGAACAAGAAAATTAAATTGAAATGAATAATATGAATAAAGAAACATTTAAAGCTATGTTATTTAATATTTTAGATGCATATAGACAATTACAATATATCTGTCAGTTAACTTCTGAAGAATTATTATTTTGTTTTTACTTAGATTTTGCTTGGAACAATTTATAAGTATTAAAATGCCGGATAAATATTATAAAAGAATCTGTGAAGCAACAAAAAATGCGCAGATGGATATTAATTTTCAAAAATCTAGAATTCATTTTGAGAAAGAAAAATTAAGATTAATTAGAACAATTAATAAAGATAATTTATTCGATTTCGAAGAATATGCCATTCTTAGAGATATAGAGTTTCATGAGATAATTTTGGCTTCTGAAATAAGAAGACTAAAATATATCGAAAAAACTATAATCTAATTTATAAATAATCATGTCTAGTATCATTGATTTAATATCATGTTTAATATCACCAAAATATAAAATATATCCTATTCAAGCTGATATTCGAACCATATAGTCCAAATAATAAAACAAATAGTACAAAAATCAATATAGTAAATATCCCAATAAATATTATCATGATAGAATGAACAGTTATAAACAAGATAGAGATTATTATATGAACCTTTTGGCAATATAAATGGTAAGATTATTAAAAACTAATCAAATAATCCATCTAAATAAATGGATTAATAATATAAACAATATATTAAGATTAAAAACAATACTTGAAGAATATAAAAGAGAAAATAAAAGTAATAAAGAAAATAAAGAAATAAAAAATAAAATAAAAATATGTAAACAAAAAATAAGAAAACAAAAGGAAGAAGCCTCAAAAATTGGAAAAAATGGGAAAAATCATAAAAACAATAATAGAAAGTTATTTAATAGGAATAATATTACATACAACTTTGATATATTTAAACTTCTGGTCAGATAATTGGAATCTAAATGAAACATATACAGGAGGAGGATATGAATCCTATGATGATACAGATTGTCATTGCAAATGCTATAAATACATTATTAGAAGAAATAGCAAAATTAAAATCTGAAATAAAGAATATAAATATAGAAATCCAAGTTATTAGGATTGAAATAAAACAATTAGATAACCTTATCCAAGATAATATCAAAAAGACAAAATTAGATAAGAAAAGAGAAATAGAAAGAACAATAAAAATACTTACAACGATTATTACTATACCAACTGAAAGAAAATATGAATCTGGATCATTCGACGAATATATGTATACTATATACCTTCCGAAATTATTAAAGGAAGAAGATGATAGAGAAAATAGAATTAAGGAAGAATCAAAATTAAAAGAAATTATAAAAGAAGCTAAACTAGAAGAAAATTCTGAAAATAATGAACGAGACAAATGATTTAATAGAAGAATTTGAAAAAATAAATCTAGATGATATAGTCGAATATGAAGTTAGAATGAATACAACTAGAGGACCTTCAGGAGTAACTAATGAAACTCCAGAATCCTCTATAGGATCTAATGATAATTACCCTAAAACATATTATAGACCTAAGAAAAATAAAGAATAAGGTAAAAAGAATATATCTTATAATCCAAAATATCAACCTATATTGCGAACCTATAAATCTCCAAGGGAGTAAACTAAATCTAGATTGTCAAATAGATAATAGAAAAACTATAGTAAAGTGGCAGAACGATATGATAACCTTCTTATTAACCCAAGATGAAATATATTGGGGAGCTACTAAGAAGAGTGAATATATTATAACTACGTTTGATGGAATAGTTCATAAATGGTGGGAATGAGTATCTCCTGGTATACAAGGAATAATAAAAGCTAGAATGAAATCTGGATTTGATAAAGACAAAAGAAGAGGAGTACAAAGTATAGTTGGAAATATATCTGATGAATTTTTAGGTGAACCATGTATAACTAATAAAGAAATAGAAATGGAAAGAGAAAAAGATGAAGCAAGAAGTAATCTAATAAACCTAAGTATATTCCCTATGTGTAATATAAAAAATTATGTATGTGAATTTAGAGATTATTGTTATACCCAGTATTATAGCATAGAATCTCAAGAAATAATTCTAAATATGTTTTATACTAAACTTCCTTATGAATAAAGTATGGAGAGATAAGAAAGATAAGTATCGTCCAAGATATGTATCCTCAAAATCTTGGAGGAAGGATAAAAGTACTAACAATAGAACTTAAAAGAATATGTATTGAACAACAATTATATAAAAAATCTAAAAGAATAACTAAACTTTGTTGTGATACGGTAGAATTACCTACGCAATGGGGAAGTAATAGAAAAACATACCCTAAAAAGAATAAAAGAAAATTTTATAAGAAAAAATATAGAAAATATAAAAATTTTCGAAGAAAAAATATAAAACCTAGAAGAAACTTTTTTAAAGGAAATAAGTATGAAAATAAATCTAATAAGGAAAGAAATAAAAAATTAACTAAATGTCAATGTTGGAATTGTGGAGAAGAAGGTCATAAATCACCAGAATGTCCTCAACCTAAGGCTAAACATATTAAGAATATAGAAATTGAATTTTTAGAAATAAGAGATGAACTTGAAGAAGTCCCTGATAGAGAAAATTATTTTGGAAAAGGAATATATATAGAAGAATCTGATCTATCGGAAAGTGAAATCTCTTCAGGAATAGATTCTGAATCAGAATGAGTTCCGAATTAACAGAGTTATCTGATGAAGAAATAGATATTTATGAAGGACCAGAAGGATATGCAGAACGCATCACCTTCAATAAAGAAACGCTAAATAAGATAAAGAAATTAAAATTAAATGCTATAAATCCTAGCCAAAGTATTTTCAAAGGGATATCAAGTCTAATATTAATAAAGAAAATAAAATATATAGGACTACCATGAAATAGAAAAATCTATAAATATTGAACATACATCAGGACAAGTTAAGATTAACTTGTTAACAAAAGCTACTATAAACCAAACTTTGAATAAAATGAAAGATAAAAGGGAAAAAAGTAAAATACAATATATATATTTAGGAAGAGTTCAATTCCTGATAAAATCATTATTCAGAGAAGGAATAGATAGTCCTATAGTATTTTCTCTTCATGATCAAAGATTTACGGATGCAAAGAGAAGTCATCTAGGAACTATAGAAGGAAATTTGTGTTATAAACAAATATTATTTGATTTATATCCGAAATATAGTGTAAATATAAATGATCATAATATAGATGAAACATTAAACTTACATTACAAGTTCATAAAAGATATAGGATTGAAAGATAAAAATAAAGCTTTCTCTATTTATTATAGAGCATTATATGTTCTAAGTAATAGTAATTATAGAAAAGTTTATCAGAATACACCACATTTAGGAATAGACGAGGAATGTAGAGAAATAGCTTCAGTTAAATTACCTCTACTTGAAGACCCAAAAGAAATAACAAATTATGAATTATAAATTATAAATAAACCTTTGATAGAAGAAGGATCTTCTAGTAAAACTCCCCAAATAGAATTTGAAATGGGAACTTCTAGCACCCCGGAGCAGAGCACTACACCCCGCGCACTATAGCCCGACACGTGCAATGAAATGGGAACTCCGCACACGTACCAAGCCACAACGAATGGGTGACAAACAAAACACACACACTAGCTAGGCGGTCTAGACCCTAATACAGAGCACGCATAAAAATCATAAATCACATGCGGAAGCCACAGGATCATTACAAACAAGCATACATGCTCGAATTATTACAATTTGTACATATTATGCCCATCCAAGGCCAGTTAATCATACGAGTATCAAATTTCAAAATTCAGAATCCTAACTTATACAAATTCATACATATCTTATTCATAATACCAAGACTTAAAAGTAAAGATGCAAAGATGCAAAAGACCCGACTGACAACCTCGAACAAACTAAACAATGGACCCCCACCTTGCACGAGCCAAACCTGCACCTGCAAACTCAACAAAAAAAAGGGGGAAAAAGAAGACAACGAGGACGGGTCAGTCCTAAAGACTGGTGAGGGAGCTAACACACTCACACGTACATATACATAGAGCATAGCACATTCAAAATTAAAGGTTCATGGACTGAGACGTGGTTTTTGCAATCCAAATCATTTAACACGTGATACTAAGTATAAGGAAAAGGGTTAAGGCCGAAGGCCAAAATCAACCAAATTTTAGTAATTATGAAGTCCACTCCCGTTTCACAAACCAAGTTCAAAATCAAACACATAACTCGGCGAGTACGAGCTTCAGAACAACCTAACTCTGTTCATAAATCAAAGATCTACAACAAAAGAAAATCATAATTCGGAATCAAACACACATACCTCTTCTCTGGTTGATTGGAGGGTGGCCTACCCTGTCCATTGGTCATACAGTATTGGTCGTGAGTTTCATGACGCTCACGCCCGAGGACTCCTTCCCCCACCAAGCCTCCTAGTGGGTTCAGGGTTGATCCTCAAGTGTGGAGACTGTGCTAGGGAATACCCGATGGCCCACACCGTCCCGGGTCTCCTTCGCACAAATCTCCGAGGCCCAGTCTAATTTCAAATTGTTTAAATTGTTCAAAAGTTCTTAATTTTCAAAAATCCAACTTAATTTTCAAAACATAACTCGTTGTTTCAAACATACTCACACCAACCCTTTTCAAAACAAACAAATGAAAATATTTCTTATATATACATAAAATTGTTTTCAAATATTCATAACAAAAGGGCCAAAATCCCACAAAATACGTATCAAACACGTATCTAAGTACTTATACATATACATAGGTCGCGTGTAGGGCTTAAATCACATCAAGGGTTGTAGGTCATAATAACTAAAAGAAAGAAACCTCACCTTGTCGACCACAACGAACAAAGCGAACCGGAACACACCTAAAAGACCACCTCCTTTCCCTCGAAACAAAACTCTGAACAAAACAAAGGACGAAAGACAGACATAGACTCATATATGAACCAAATAGATGTTGCATACATACGGATACAGAAGTTGCATAAGAGATGCAAATGATGTAATGCACTTCATAAAATTCATACTTAGGCACATTGGAGCAAATAACGAAATATCCCACAATTAATCCAAGGAACAAACTTATCACACGTCAAATGAATCCATATTAAGTCATAAGTTACACAATTCATGTCAAATAAATTCATAAATTTCATGCATGCACGTAGGAAGGCATAACAAACGTATTCTTGCCATGTATCACGTGAAATCCGTATCAAATAAATCCATAAAATTAATTCAATATTTATAACACAGAATATAATATGTCTACATAGCTCATAAATCAAAATGAACAAATAAGAGGCATAGGAAAGTAACTAAAGAAGTACGAGAGCCATAAAAGCGAAATGGAATTATTAAGATCATATCATGTGAAATATTCAAATTAAATTACATAAAATTTATAATAACTAATAAATGATTAAATTCATGCCATATATATATATATATATATATATATATATATATATATATATATATATATATATTTATATGCAGCTTACAAGGTTTACACGTACAATATATATATACACACATACTTGTTACAAAAAATCAACAAATTGCATGCATGGAATTCCAAATCCAACCATGCAGCTACTCTCATAACAAGGCAAGGAAAGCAATTATGCAAGCAGCAGCTCCAGCGAACAGGTCGAAACAATCCGCGACCCAAAAACACCTTCCCGCGGTCGCGCCCGCGACGGCGTGGAGCAGTCGCAGAAATGGAGCTGCAACGCCCCTGTTTTTCATCCTTCTCGTGCAGAAGCAACAGAGAAACAAAGCAGCACCAACACAACATCAAAGAGGCCACAAAACACATAAAAAAATAACATAAAACAAGCACAACAACAGCAGCAGATCCATACGCAGCAACAAGGATGCAAAAGTTGAGTTTAAAAAACATTTTCAAAATTTTCATGAAGGCAGCCATGGCATGTCGAAATGCAAGAAATTACCATGATATATGTGCTCCAAAACATGAAAATGAATCAATACAGATCATATATAGCTTCCTATCAAGAAATGGTTCAAGAATTCACAAGATTTCATCAAATTTTTACCAAACCCTTACTATTCATGTTCTTCAATCTAACATACTCCAATCTCAATTAAATTCCGTAAAATAGGGCTTAAATGAAAGGAAAGAAGATGTAGAATAAGAATTCATTCATACCTCTTGAATCGGAGAAGAAATGACGAAGAATCGAGCTCAAAATCCTCCAAGTGTGAATAGTGCTGAGAATCCCCTTCTTCTCCTCTTTTCCTCCAGATCTCTAGGTTTCCTTGGGGTCTGGGCCGAAATAGCTAAGGTTAGGAGATAGGGTTATGAGTTGGGGTCATTTAGGTTCAAGAATCGGGTCATTTGATCAAGAAACGAGAAAGTTATGTTCAAAACCGTAAAAGGTGGCAAATCTACCCGGGGTCCACGTTTTGGGTGAAATTCGGAGGTTCGAACGGGCTTAGAATAATTCAAGGCTAGGTTCCTTAGCTTTCAAATCTCGTTACTAGTCCGACACCACTTCCGAAATCCGAATCCGAATCCCCGAACTCAAGATATAAATTCCGGAACACGAGGCGCGCTAAAACAAGTTAGGCCCTCGAGTCCCTAACAAATAAAATATGGTGCGTTACCATATCAAACAAGTCCGAAAATGAAAAACGAGCATATAGACAAATTCATAACACATATAATCCATGCGTAGCAAGTTATCACAAAAAAAATCAGAAATAAATTCGAACTTAAACGGATTAAAAACGGGTTCAAAAGGTTAAAAACGTTGAAATATTTAATCATATAGTTATCAAATAATTCAGTTAATTAAAGAATATCATTTAAACATTAAAATAAACATATAATTACTTAAATAAATAATTTAAAATGCGTAAATACACTCTCATTACAACGTACCTGTACGGCCGGACGAGGGGGTGTTACAGGTCATTTATTAAAATTACCCCAACTAAACCATCCCTTCAGAGTTCAGTCAGCTAAGCGTGGTGGACACTCTATATATGAAAAAATACAAATATCAATAAATAATATAGTTATAAAAAGAATAAATTTAGAAAGGTTACTAGCAAGATAAAAGAAAATTATAGTGACCATCCATTAGCTTTTTGGAAAAAAGATTACCCAAAAGCTAGAATAGAATTAACAAATAATATTATAATTAAAGAAAGACCTATGAGATATACCTTAAGTGAAGAAGATGAGCTCAAAAAACAAATTAAAGAATTATTAGATAAAGGATTGATTAGGAAAAGTTATAGCCCCTTTTCTAGTCTAACATTCATAGTAATGAAAGAAGCTGAAAAGAAAAGAAATAAAGCAAGAATGATAATAAATTATAAAAGATTAAACCATTTTACTAAGGGTGATAGTTATCAATTACCCAATAAAGAAGTATTAATAAACTTAGTGAAGAATAAATCATATTACTCAAAATTTGATTATACATCTGGATTTTGGCAAGTAAAAATGGAAGATGATAGTATCCAATATACAGCTTTTGGTGCCCCTCAAGGACATTATGAATGGTTAGTAATGCCGTTTGGATTAAAAAATGCTCCATCAATATATCAAAGAAAGATGAATGATATATTTAGCAAATATAGAGAATTCATGGTTGTTTATATAGATGATATTCTTATTTGTTCAAATACTATAGATGAACATAGAAAACATCTATTACTCTTTGCTAAATTATGTAAAGAAAATGGTATTGCCCTATCCAAAAGAAAAGTAGTCATAGAAACTAAAGAAATTGAGCTTTTAGGATTAAAATTTAGTGCTGCAGGTATAAAATTGCAAGCGCATATATCTAGAAAAATTATTAGTTTCCTAATAAATTGTAAAATAGAAAACAAATAGAAAAGTTTTTAGGATGTCTTAATTATGCTGAAGGTTTCATACCGGAGTTAGCTAAGAAAAGACATGAAATACAAACGTTATTGAGAAAAAATAATACTAAAGGTTGGACGCCAAAACATACAGAAATTGTCATAAAGTTAAAAGAAGAATGTAAAACTCTTCTAGAATTAAGGCTTCCAGATAAAAATGATAACCTAATTATGCAAACTGATGGCTCTGATTTATATTGAGCTGCAATCTTAAAAACAAATCTTAATGAGATCTGTAGGTATACTAGTGGTACTTTTAAATCAGCAGAAATAAATTATACTGCGCATGAAAAGGAATTACTAGGAGTAATAAATGGAATTAAAAAATTCTCACTTTTCCTACTCCAAAAGTCTTTCAATGTTCATGTTGATAACACCCAAGTTCCAAGTCTTGCGAACAATAAACTACCCAGTGAACCAAATTATAGAAGGTTACATAGATGACAAGTTTTTCTCTCTCTCTATAATTTCAAAATCATTCCCATAAAAGGAACTGATAATTTTCTAGCAGACTTTTTATCCAGAAATATAGATTTTGATACAAAATGAAGGCCAATATATGGGTATACATATATCTAGTCCATCTCAAACGGTAGATTGTAAAGACAAAATCAAATCCGTTAATGGGTGGTGATTTTCCAAAAATTACTTATAGAAACTTAGTAGACCAATATATGGATATGCATATATCTAATCCGTCTCAAACAGTAGATGGTAAAGACGAAATCAAATCCGTTAATGGGTAGTAATTTCCCAAAAATCACTTATAAAAAATTTTGAAAAGGAATTTTAGTAAACCTTTCTCTCTTTTACAGATGAAGGATAAAATTGATATTTCAGAAATAAAAGAAGAGATCTCATATATCAACAATATGGCAGAAGATCTCTATGAAAGAACTGTTCTTCTGGGACAAACTCTGTATAAAAATCTCCCTCCATTGATAGAATTGGTTACTGAAAACCTGAAAAAGGTGAATAAAGTGACTCAAAAATTAGAAAAATATATTGAAAAGTTTGAGTCAATAAAAATTGAAGAGACTGAGTTATCTGACGAGAAAAATAAAGAAAATTCTAAAGATAAAGTTCCCTCAGTTGTTGAAATAAAACTGGAAAAGAAAGAAGATTCTTCTCCAGAGGTGATAAAAATTAAAACAGAAAAATATGTTCCTAGCACTGAATGGGAACATTTATATATTCATACAGTTGATGAAGTACATAGTATGGAAATTACAGATACTATATTCTTCTCTAAAGGCAAAAACATATATCCAAGAATGACCTGCATAATGGGAGCATGTCCAGAAGCAGTTTATCGATATGCATGTTTTGGGTTTCTTGATATAATCTACCCAAGTAAAGATCTCAGGGAAATATCAAGATTTGATGATACCCGAAAATCTCAAATCAGTAAATTTACCAGAGGAAGGCAGGTGGTTCTCAAGTTCTACACCATATCTCCAGAATGAGATAAGCATATATGGCATGAAGCCTTCTACATGATCACAGTAGACCATTTTTCTGACACCATAAGATTGAGCAAGGAAATAAACCCCTAAGGAAGATCCAAGTTACTAAAGAATGGATTGTCCAAGGGTGTGCCTTGGGAATAAAAGCTATCCACAGTGTTACACAAAATCTATACAAATATAAGTTCGAGACCTTGATGAGTAAAAGAAACTGGATTCTACTCACCAAAGGAGGAAAAATATGTTCTCTTTTAATGGAATTCATAAATAAATTTGAAAAACATGATTTTTTTTGCACTACAGAAACTAGACTAGAAGCTTGCAGGATGATGGGCTATAACCATCAATGATGTAAGCACATACATCAGCAAGAAAGAGACGAATGCCATGACGTCATACTACATTCATCAAGTGACAAATAAAAGTGTCGGCAGCATCTCAACCATAGAAAAGTGTCGGCAAGATCTGAACCTTTGAAGGATAAAGCAATCACTACAAGAAAACAACCGAAAACCGACGGAAAAAAACCGACGGAAAAGTCCATCGATTTTCCGTTGGAATTTCCGACGGAAAACCGACGGAATTCCAACGGAATTCTCACTGCCAAGCAAAATTGCATTCCAACGGAAAAGCCGTCGGAATTCCGTCGAAAAAATTGGCGGAATTTTAAAAAAAATTGTGCCAAAACTTCCAACGGAATTCCGTCGGAAATTTTGGAGCAATTCTAAAAAAAGTTGCGCCAAAAATACGACGGGATTTTCCGTCGGTTTTCTGTCGGAATTTCAATGAAATAAAAATTCCAACGGAAAACCGATGGGAAAATCCCGTCGGTTTTTTTTATTCTTCACTAAAAAAAAGTACCGATGGGATATGTCCGTCGGTTTTCCATTGGAATTTCATTGAAATAAAAATTCCAACGAGAAACCGACGGGAAAATCTCGTCGGTTCTTTTTAATTCTTCATTAAAAAAAATACCGACGGGAAAAGCCCATCACTTTTTTTTTTTTTCTTCATTAAAAAAATACCGACGGGAGTTTCCCGTTGGTTTTCCGCTGGAATTTCAATGAAATAAAAATTCCGATGGAAAACCAGCGGGAAAATCCCATCGCTTTTTTTTTTTATTCTTCATAAAAAAAAAACCAACGGAATTTTTCCGTTGGTTTTCCATTGGAATTTCAATGAAGTAAATATTTCGTTGGTTTTTCGTCGGTTTTCCGTTGGAATTTTTCAATCAAATTTAATTAGAAAAATACAATTATAGTTAATACAAATAATTATATATTTAAAAACCAAATAATATAGAAATTATAAATTATTAATATAATTGTTTGCACTAATAATTCGCGTTTATTGATTTTGTGTAAACATCGGATAAATAGTACAAATAATTTTTAAATTTTGATATCAAAGTGGATCTTCAATTTTCGATTTTCTTCAACTTATTTAACTTTTATTAATTGGTTTGATCTTCTTCAACTTCAAATTTAGCTTTTAATAAAGTTAATCCGCAGATCTTTCGACTTATTTATGAATCAAACGCTAGATTCGTCGGTATCTCCATGGATTTAGCTTGAATATAACGTCGATTCATCGATATAATTCCTTAATAACGGATCAAACGCCTTGATTTGATAACTTTGGGGAAGAACGCCTTTATATAGGTTTTGGATTCAAGAGTTAAGTTCAACTCAAATTTATTTAATAATTATCTCTTGTATTATTTTTTTAAAGAGATAATATCAAATAAAATCACTTGATTATTGATCTCTTTAATATTTTATTATTTTTTTAAAGAGATAATATCACATGAATATTTATCTCTTTATATTTTTACTTTTAAAGAGATAATATCATAGAATACGCCACGTGTCGCCATATGATTTGTTGAGAATTATTATAATATTAATTAATTTAGCTATTTAACTTTGAAATTAAATTTATGATAATTTTACAATATTAAATTAAATTAATAATATAAAGTTTACTTGTTCATCTACAATAATATTTTATATAATTTTAAGTATATGCATTATAATTAAAACATAAAAGTATATAAGCTAGCAATTTTTATATAATATCTCAATAAATATGATTATATTTAATTCAAATAATCATATATTTAAATTTTTATATTTTAAATTAATAAAAAAAAGTATTTAAATAATTAATTGAAATAAGTCTATAAATATATTTAAAGAATAATATTAATAAGAAGTAAGTTGTCCAAGTTGATGCCAACAGGGATTGGCCAAGTGGTTTGAGGGTTAATTCTCGAAGAAAATGACTCGGGTTCAAATTCCTCTGGCCACTTGGGGGTATGCATTTAAAAAAAAAAAAAAAAAAAAAAAGTTGTCCAAGTTGGTAAGGGAGTCGCCATTCTTCCTTGGAGACCCGAGTTCGAATCCCTACGTGCGCAATTATTGCGAGAATTAATTCCCGCATTGGCGGGCTCGGTTGGCTTGAGCTCGATCCGTGACTCATCCGAGGTGTTGGTGTGGCTCATTCCCGAGGTGGTTCGGGTGTCACAAATGATTTTTTTTTAATTTATTTATTTTTATTCTATTTCCGACGGCATACCGACGGAAAATTCCATTGGAAATCCGTTGGTTTTCCGTTGGAAAGAAATTTCGACGGAAAACCGACGGAAGTTGTTCGTTGGTTTTCTGTTGGAATTCCGTTGGAAATTATTTTGTTGGAAAAAATTATTTGCCCGTCGGAATCCCGTCAGAATTCTGTTGGAAATATATTTCCAAAGGAAAACGAATGGAACGGACCCGTCGGGACCCAATTCTGACGATGTATTTTCCAATGGGGGCCATCCCGTCGGTTTTTCGTCGAAAATAAGCTTTTCCAACAGAAAACCGACGGGATTTCTAAAAATCCCGTCGGAATTTGGCCGTCGGAATTCGGCAGTTTTTTGGTAGTGAATGGATCTCAAATAAAAATTTTAAGTCCGAATAGTAGAAAAATATGGCCTATAAATAGAGTCATCTTGTATGGTGAAAGGACTCCTAGTCTTGAATTGAGAGAGTCATATGTAAAATCATTTGAGAGTCTTTAAGTTTTTTGAGTGTTAAAGCATTGTATTTCTAATAAATCTTCTTTTCAGAAATATAGAATGTTTGTATAAACCTCTTTTGAAGGAAATAAAATTCTCCTTTTTATATACACGAGATAAATACTTTGTCCAAGAATTTTATTAAATCTTGTTACTCCATTCTATTCCTGCAAATCTTTTATTGAACCTTATACGCCGTAGTGAGGTTTTCCGTTGGAAGTCGAAGTCTGTTTCCAGTTAATGTCCGAGAGAGCATGAAGCTGTGAGAACTTTGGAACAAGAAGGGCTGACTGAGGAGAAACGAACATGAGTCTTAAGGGATCAATAAATCAGAGTTGTAGAAGAGGAATGAGATAAAGAGAGGTAATAAAATTTTTACAAATTATTTGTGTGTATTATAAATTATAGGATGAATTTTAGAGTACTTCTATTCATTAAGCATGATTAATTTCAATGTCTTTGCTTCCACTTTCGATATTATGAAGAAAGATATACTTTCTATATCCAATTACAATATTTAAAAAAATTTTGGGGTTAAATTTATAAATAACGTAAAGTATATAGTAATAAAAGAAAATAATTAAAAAATATTTTAGTGGAGTTGCAAGGATCATCCACGGCTCCTAGTAAAAGATTAATACTTTTATAAAGAATATTATTTTATTAATATATATAAAATTTAATACTATTTTTGAAAAAGGCTCGCGCATAAAACTCCATTCATAAATAAATATAGCTACGAATTCATAAGATTAAATATCTTGTTGTCAAAAAAGATTAAATATCTTAATTCTTAATGAAACAATGTTGGCCTTGACCCGCAATGCTATGAGATTAATCCTTTTCTCTTTCCTTTAATGACACAGTCGGACTCTTTTAGTGAAACAATGTCGTGTTTTGTAAGTTTTTGAAATCTATTTTGATTGGATTAACAAAAAGTTTCATTTTGCAGGAATAGAAGGTGGATTGAAGATTAAAAGTATATGTCATATCCTCTGGAATCATAGCAGAACAAACACTTTGTTATTAACAAAATAGGATCTCTTATTCATGCATTCTTTGATAATATGTCATGCATATATTATCACTCTCCTAACCATGTTTTTGTAGGATTAAAACTACAAGGCAAGACTTGTCTTTTGAAGTCAGCTAAAAGCAAAAATATAGCTGTTGGAATTTGAAGTCAGCTGGTAGCAAAAATAGTTGTTGGAGCAGTTGCCTTGGGAACTCCACCATATGGGAATTCAAAAGAATGGAGTGCAACGACTATATGGACTCTTCTATAAATTGAGCTCAAGATGCACCTTATTAAGTGATTCTTTTCAAGTTATCTCTTACAAGCTATTTTGTGTTTACACCGTTCGCTTATGTGTTTTTCTCTTGGGTGGGTAGTTGTAGCACCCGCAACGATAGGCACCACATCCCCCGCACTACAAGTCTAGTCCACACATGAAATTAATGATCCAGCATGAACAGGACTCATAGCGAACCGGTGACAAAATAAAGAAAACAACCTAGCTAGACGGAAACTAACTCTGCACCAATTAATCAACTATACCCAAAATGCGGTGCGGAAGCAATAATACCATGTATAAATTCCAATAATAACTCCAAGCTTAAAACATTTCATAGCATGATTAAGTTCCAACATGTAACCTAACCACGGGTTCAACTACGCATGCAACCTGTCCCGATTCCATAATCCAATAATACATAATTGGCACATAGGCCCATTTACATAAATAAATACAAATGAATCATAACATAGTGAAATGTGACTAGAGTGTACAAGTGACTCGAACAAAAGTCTATGACTCGACTTCCGCCTTGCTCCACCTGCAAGAAACTGGGGAAGTGGAAAAGAGGGATCAGTCTCTAGAAGACTGAGTGAGCAGGAGCTGTACATATATATAGAAACATGCACATGCAAGTCATAAATCCCGAGTATGGTTTTATTTAAAATTAGTTCCCACGAAGGTAAGAAAGTAGCTAAGTAATGCTCGGACTTTATGACTAATTCAAATTAAATTCATTAAGTTCATAATTCATGAATAATCATAATAGCTCGGCGAGTGAGCGTGCATAATTCTCCAACCAAATTCCGACCGTGTACGATAAGATGATTAATACTCTTAGAATACGTGATCATGCACTACATAATAATACACGCGAGACATAAACATGAGACTTAATTGTTTGGGCAATCCGTGTCCCGGCCTTCCTGCATGGTGCATAACATTAATAATACATGAACATGATCATAAAAACATTCCAACCTTCTCCCTTCATAATGGTTGGGCCTGCAGACCCGAACTATTTAATTCTTTCTCCCCGCTAGGGGTAACCCAGTCACGGGAGACAATCAGTGCAGTATGAGACGGGGGATCATGGCTCCTACCCGTTCCTTCGATGGTATGGGAACCACCGGCTCAAGAATACTCCGCCTCCCCGTCTCCTAGGTCACGCAGAGGTATTCCCAAAGGGTACTACGTACAAGGGTTCTTTCGGTCGGCCCAATGCTGATCCGGTCACCAAGCCCACGTTTCTCTGGGGCCAATAACATGAACATGATGTGCATATCTCGCCAAAAATTTCAAGTCATGATCATAAATATCATAATTCATTTCATAAATCTTGAGAAAAGGTTTAATCGATAAAGATTTACTCGATGACTTTACTTTGAAATCAATATATATATACTTTAGGTTTTTGGCAAAAACTTATCACATAAAGGTTGTAGGGTTTATTAATTATCTAGAACGAAAACACCCTCACCTGGAATAGCACGAGACAAGGAACAAGAGTAATATGGGTGCCTATTCGATCCGAAAGTCTCCACCCTGGAGAGGAATTGTATAAGAGAAGAAATATTGTGTACTCGTGAGAAAGGACTCAATAAGAAACTAATTAGGACGCACGGCATTGATATGAAGTGTCGTGGAATGATATGAAATGATTCAATATATAATAAATCATAAATGTTATGAAGTGTGGTGATTAAGTTCATGTGCGCCATTAATGCTCTCACGTAATAGGCAATCATATAAGTTTATACCATAACAACTAATCAACCAATAATCAATTACCAAGCCAAGGAGTGAAGTTAACAACATAATAGCCAATTATACATGTATAACAAGCATGTAAAACACATAAGAGGTCGGGGAATCGATAGGAACGCAAGAAAAGAGGTTTTGGCAAAGTTTAGCAAAAGTTAGGAATTTTCAGAATTGCGTAAGCTGTGGTAAAATAGGAATATAATGAGTTTGAAAAGTGGGAATTGAGTTTTTTTTGTTGGATATGAAATTAGACACTTAAACCTTTAAAATGATATGTGGCTCGTATCGTGGTTCAAAGCGAGGAGTAAATGGCATGGGTCCGAAGTTGAAGGAGTGCAGATTTTCGATAAAGTGGTGACACCAAAAAGAATTGATTATATCTCATAAAAAAAAAATATATTGAGGTGATTCCAATTGAAAAATATTCTAGACTTCAAGAGGTTTCCATGCGTTTAAAATTCAGGTCAATTGGAGCTCGAATGAGGGAGAAACAACCGTTTGAAAAATGGTCTAAAAGCAGTAGGTTTCTACACGAGCGTTTAGTGAATGAACTGAGTATCCGCACGCCCGTGTGGATATGTTCTGTCCGAAAAAAAATGAGCAGGGGTCTGATATAGCTCGAAGGAAAGGCTCCAAAATCATCCCAAATCATCAACCCAACCAAAATAACTCACAATTACATCAAAACACAAGATATAGCACACAAAATACACATTAAAACAAGTATTAATCCACAAACCCACATCAAAACACACATATATACGTACACACATATATATACACACACATAACAACTAATTCTTGAAATAAAATCATAGATCCTAACATATATTAGCATAATATCATCAATGAGCAAGAATCCAAACTTAAATCATACCAATCTCTAACAAAACACACATGAACACATACATATATATCTATATACACACATTGAAATGGGATGAGCGAGATGGAGGAATGAAATGATGGAGATGATGAAGATGATGATGATTGCTTGGCTTCCCCTTCTCTTCCTCTTGCTTGAATTAAATGGAGTGTGTGTGTGTGAAGAGATTGAGAGCAAGTGTGTGTTTTAGGTGTGTTAGAGATAAAGTGTGTTAGTTCTTGTGTGAAAGTGTATATATGATATAATGTATGTAATATATTGTGTATATTATATATTAGTCAAAGATATATTTGTATGTATATGTATGTATAAAGTGTAATGAAGATATTATGTTATATAATATGTATATGTATATGTATATATGATGAGAGTGACAAAAGTGTTGCATGATTATGATTATTGCAACTAGAGACTTATTACTTATTGAATTACATGTTAGAGATAATGCTATGAGGGTGTGTATGCAATTATATAAGGTAAAGCTAAGTGTAATATTTATATCTATACATATAAATATGCATATTTCATAAATGTATGCATGAAGTATATATATGTGTAAAGTCACTTAATTATGAAATTAGTTTAAGTATATATATATATATATATATATATATATTAGAAAATATATATGTATTAGAAAATAAGATATGCTTAGGAATTGTATGAACTAAGAAATGTGTATATGTTATAAAATGGAATGGAAGAAATTAAATCAAGATACTTATATAAGCATTTAAATCACATATTCACATAATTCACATAAACATATTACTCAAATAAGCATGTAAAGGAATTCTAACTCTCAAAACTCACACGTTTGGCGTGCGTACCTGTACGACGAAAACACGGGGCATTACAGTAGTTGTTGTAAGGAAGCCTGAGGATCCATGAGTTGGTCTGTTTTGTTCCAGGCTTTGTAACAGCTGGTTCCAGACAGCTTTGAAGTGTTGTATCTTGTAACTCTGTTCTTAATAAAAGTGTTAGCTTAAAAAATCTTAAGTTTGATAACTTAGGTAGAGGATCAATCCTTTAGGCTCGTGTTTTACACAGTCTTTAGGGCTAAACCTCTCTAACTCCTTGTCTCAAAGTTCCTCACTGTATATGTCTTGTTTGAGATTATTTTTCTTAAATGTTTAAGCTCTTGCTCGGCTAAAATTGCTTCATATCTGTTCTGCATAAGCTGAGCTTGAGTTTGCATTTGTTAATGTTCTAAGCTTTGTTGCTAAGCTGCTCTAGCTTTCCATTCATATGCATTAACTAAACTTGTTAAGTTCAAAGATTGAGCTCTTGATTCTGAATAAATCCCATCTGATCTATGACTAAGATCTGAACATCAAAGTAAATATACTTGTGTTGGGCAACAACTTGTTAACCGAGCTAAGATTGGCATCATATCCAATATACACTATATGAGTTGAATAAGCTCTGAGGTTGAGCATTTAAACCATATATATTGAATATTAGAAGATCAAGATTGAATTTGAGAAATCAAAAGGTTAGAATTACAAATTGAAAAAGAACAATTCACCACCCCCCTTGTTCAACAAGTGGTACCAGAGCCTTGTGCTCTATGTTGTTTAGTTTAACAACCAAGAGTACTGAAAATGTCCTATGGAGTTTCAAAATGAGACATACGCTGAGGAGGTGTCACACACTCGACCTCCTCTGCTTGATGGCTAAAACTATGCCATTTGGAAAAATCGTATTGAGGAATAGTTTATCTCTATCGATTATGATTTATGGGAGAGTGGACTAAAAATTCCAATGAAAGATAAAGGTGGTACAAACGTTCCCAAACAAAAACATGAGCTCACCACTGAAGATAAAAAGATGATTTCAATGAATGCTAAAGCAAAAAACATCTTATCTTGCTCACTATGCAAAAGTGAGTACAACCGTGTTAGCATCTGTGACACTGCAAAGGATATGTGAGAAATGTTGTAGGTTACCCATGAAGTGTCATCTCTGTTGTCTTTAGAAGGATTCATGGTTTTGGGGAATTATTATTGTATTTCTGAATACAAGAGACAATGTACAAGAACCAATAAATACAATAGAGGCCTAATCTAAGAAAGGAAACAGAATAAATACAGCTAATCACGGGATTACAGCATATCCCCTAAATATTAACCTTCCTAATGTCTACACTCCCCCTCAAGTTGTAAAGTCGGATCACCGATTTGCAACTTGCCTAAAACTTCTCCAAATATTCTCCCATTCACAGCCTTGGTCAATATGTCTGCCAGCTGATCTTCTGACCTTACAAACGGGAGTTCAACAATACCTTCCTCAATCTTTTCTTTAATGAAATGCCTATCCACTTCCACATGTTTCGTGCGATCATGTTGCACAGGGTTCTCAGATATACTTATAGCCGCCCGATTATCGCACATTAATCTGCACTTTCTAGTAGGAGGCATACCAAGTTCTGTAAGTAATTTTCTCAGCCAAAGGATTTCTACCACACCACGAGCAACTCCCCGAAATTCTGCCTCTGCGCTGGAGAGTGCCACAACCTTCTGCTTTTTACTTTTCCAAGTCACAACATTCCCCCCGACCAATGTGAAATACCCAGAAGTCGATCTCCGGTCATCTGGGCTACCTGCCCAATCTGCGTCTGTATAGGCCTCAATCTCTACGTGTCCATGTTTCCAGAAACAAACCCCTCTTCCTGGACAGCCCTTCAGATATCTACATACCCTGAGTGCTGCTTCCATATGTGCTCTCTGTGGTCAATGCATAAACTGACTTAGTACGCCCACTGCATACGCTATGTCCGGTCTGGTGTGGGACAGGTAGATCAGCTTCCCAACCAAATGTTGATACTGTGCTCTTTCTGTCTCTCCCTCTCCTTCTACTATTCTCAAACCATGATTGACAACCAAAGGAGTGTCTGCTGGCTTACACTCCAACAACCCTGTCTCAGCAAGCAAATCCAGAACAAACTTCCTTTGCGAGATGTAGATCCCTTTCTTGGAACGTAGTACTTCTATCCCGAGAAAGTACCTCAGCGGCCCTAAATCCTTCATCTCGAATTCTTGGAACAGATTCCTTCTGAGCTGTGCAACTTCCTCTTGATCATCTCCGGTGATAATCATATCGTCGACATAAATAATCAAACACGTTACCAGTTCTCCTCGCCTCTTAATAAATAACGTGTGATCTGAATTGCTCTGGTGATAGCCGTACTTTCTCATAGCTGTTGAAAATCTCCCGAACCATGCTCTGGGTGACTGTTTCAACCCATACAGCGCCTTCTTTAACTTACACACTTCCTTACTCCTGAATTTCCCAGTAAATCCAGGAGGCGGATCCATATACACTTCCTCCTGAAGATCTCCGTGCAAAAAAGCATTCTTAACATCGAACTGGTGGAGATGCCAATTTCGGTTCGCTGCTACTGAGAACAATACCCTGATGGTGTCTATCTTTGCTACGGGCGAAAAAGTTTCCGAGTAATCAATTCCGTACGTCTGTGTATATCCTTTCGCCACTAGCCTCGCTTTGTACCTCTCAATACTTCCATCTGCCCGATGTTTCACCGTGAACACCCAACGGCAACCAACAGTTCTTTTTCCATCAGGTATGATACACGTATCCCAAGTTCCACTCTTTTCTAATGCCTCCATTTCTACCTCCATTGCTTTGACCCACTTCTCATCCCTAAGTGCTTCTTCTATTCTGTTGGGGATTTTGACGGACTGAATAGCACTCGTATGAGCAAGGGCTTGTGGGCTTATGTTGTTCCTAACCATGTTGGCTACCGGGTACCGCGGGGCTCGACCGACATGATCCGGCTCATACCTCTTTGGAGGTATACCTCTCGTGGAACGTGGAGGCAACATATATCTCCCTGTATCTCTATCTCCGTTACTCTCATCACTTGCAGTCTCCCCCTGTTCATCGCCACTCCCTGCACTGTTATCATCATAGGGAATAACAGAAACCGAACTACCAACTGTTTTACTTACCTCAGGAGTATTCGCCGGATGGGTGATGGAGTTGTCTGGGCTCGTGGATTGTACCATGGGAGGTGATGGCTCGGTGGTTCCGCCTACTTGTTCTGTTAGGATTGTGTCTGGCCAACTGAGTGGAAGTACCCCACGAAGTGGATCCTGCTGCTGCTCTCCCCCTGACCACTGAGTGGGGCTGTAAAGTAGTACTCAGTCTCAACAAAATCACAATCCATGGTCGTATGGATTTGGCGAGAGGAGGGGTTGTAGCAACGATACCCCTTTTGATGAACCCCATATCCCACAAAGACACACTTGACTGAGCACGGATCTAGTTTGGTACGTGAGGACTTAGGGAGATGGACAAACACTGAACATCCGAACACCCGAGGGGGAAGACTGAGAAGAGAAGGTATACGGACTTGTTTGGCAAGACATTGTAACGGGGTTTCAAAGTGAAGAGGTTTTGAGGGTAAACGATTAATTAGGTATACTGAGGACGCTATTGCTTCAGGCCAGAGAAACTGAGGACAACGGGACTCAATAAGTAAAGCTCTAGACATTTCTAAGAGTTGTCGGTTTCTTCGTTCGGCTACTCCATTCTGCTGAGGAGTGTGAGGACACGATGTCTGGTGTACTAACCCATGTTCACGGAAGAACTGTTGTAGAGTAGAATTAACATATTCCCCCCCATTATCGGATCTAAGAACTTGGATGTGGGTTTGGAATTGGGTTTGTACCATATGATAAAATTCAATAAACTTAGAACAAACTTCAGCTTTATTTTTCAGAAAATAAACCCAGGTCATTCTGGAGTAATCATCAATGAACAAAACAAAATATTTAAAACCATGAGTTGATGTTGTGTTCGGGGCAGGCCCCCATACATCGGAATGAACCAACGAAAAGACAGTACTAGACCTAGAACTGGACACTGGATACGACTGCTTATGACTTTTTGCTAAAGAACAAGTATGACAATTGAGCTGACAATCTCAAGTTCGTCAAAAGAGATTGGCCCAACTGAACCACTAGTACGAAATGTTCCGGATGAATAATGGAGAGATAATCAGCAAAATGTACATCAATTTCATGGAGATTGTCAATAAAATGTTTGCTCTTGGAAAAACAGTACCGGAAAAAGATCAAGTGCAAAAAATTCTCAAATCTCTGCCAAAGGAATGGACTCCCAAAGGTACAGCCATTCGTGAAGCAAAGGATCTAACAAGGATGACAATTGCTCAACTCATTGGGTATCTAACATCTCATGAGCCCATATTAATACCCAAGAAAGAAAGCACTGAGGCTAAGAAGAACATTGCCTTCAGCATTAACGTCGATGAAGTTAGCAAGAATGAAGATGAACTTGAAAGCAAGATTGATGAAAAAGTTACACTCATCACGAGAAGACTGAAACATCTTGCTGCTATCAAAAATAGATTTCGGCGGAACAATTCTGGTAAGAAACCAAGTTCCAATTCTTCTAACAACAACAACATTGTTTGTCACAACTGTTGGAGTCTGGACACAGTAGACTCGAGTGTCCCAAGCCGAAGGAGAATTTCAAAAGGGACAAGAAGCACACCTCTTTCAAAGTTACATGGAGTGACTCAGATTCTGAAGCAATTGAAAATGAAGAGGATTGCCTTGAATTGATGGCTAACAGTCAGGTAAACTCTGAAACTAATTCTTCCACATCCAGTATTCCTGACTCTGACAATGAAGTAAGCTTTGTTGATTTTTTAGCTCATTACAGGGAAAATATTGAAAATCTTACTGCAAGAAATAACGTTCTTGAAGGAAAAATCTTTTGGCCTCTTAAAGAAAAGCATTATCTTCAAAACATTATGAGCAATTGTTTGATATATTAAGATTTGAGAAAAATGTTTTCAAAATGGAACTTGACAATCTAATGCAAGAACATTCCTACTTGAGTTTTAAGTTGAATAAAGCTAACTTCAGAGCTTCTAGAGTACAAAAATATTGGATACATTGTTATACTTGCAATATAAATGGAGATTTTGCCAGTGATTGTCATTCTCCAAGGGAAATTAAGACCAAGTGGACTTAGAGCCGGAAAAGTTCCCCTTCAAGCACTAACCTTGTAGGACCCAAAGTATAAAGGGTACCTGGAATTGATTCACGTTTTACAGGTGATAAAGTGCAAAACCATAGGTATCGAAAAAATACCAAATGGGTTCCAAAACAGTCAAGTTCCTAAAATAGGTAATAGGTGTGCTACTGATAATAAAAGAAGGTGAGATTATCAGTGGAAGTGATTGTTGCACACCTTCTTGAGGTTTGTTGCTTGAATCAGTTCAATGACATATGTTTAAATTGATATTTGGTCTTCAAGAAAAGTTGGTATGCCGCTATGGAGTCTGATCTTTTGTGATATATGTTTTCCTAAGATAAAATCATGTCTTAAATGCTTTGTCCTGGATATACTCTTACTCTTTCATCTTGATAGAGAGACTGTTTGTAAATAAATTGTTGCCAAATAATTTGGTGAGATTAACTAAAGTTGTCCCATAAGTGTTTTAAGTCTTCATAGATCAAAATTAAATTCTACATTCATCTTCTCCCATTCATATCTGTTGATTCTGTTTGTGTTTGAGATTTGAGTAAACTTCTTTTGGATAATATCATGCTCAATAATATTGATTCAGGGACATTTCACAAAATTAACATTTGGTGGAAATGCTAATCCACTGATATGTTTTGAAAAAGTTGTGATTGCTTGGATTAAAATCTATCAGTGAATATGTTGATTGTATGCTCAATCTCTTTTGTTGAAAGTGTTGTTGAGAAAAGTCCATATTTAAAGTTTGACTGTGATGTATCTACGCTTAATTTGCCTGAGTTCATGTTTGAACTTCTCTAAAAAATTTCTTTAAGACTCTTAGCTTCGGATAAAGTTGGATGATGAAAATTGTTTGTGATATGTCCTATCTTAAAAGAAAAATGAATCTTTGGCTACTCAAAGTGATCTACATTTTCTTGAAGTTGTCTAAATATTTTTCAAAGAATCCTCGTGCACCTGGTATAGGACACCTCTAAGTTTTGCAAAATTAAGAACTGTGAATCTTGAGGGTTGAGTATTGGACTCACTTGTTTGTGAACAAAAATATGAAACTCCCTTGTATGAATCACTCATGATCCTGCTTTTTAGGATGACATCTGAAGCTGGTTTTACGGTTGGAAATTCAAAAGACCATTCCAACAGTGGTTCTTCCTCCTTCAAGTTCATCACTTATGGGAGGCAGACGCACTGTTTCACTTTCAAAATGGGGATCTCCAATACAAATCAATACTCGCTCACACATTGCACTAATATTTGAGGAGTTCATCATACACCTACCTGTGTAATATCAGTTCTTAACATCAAAGTGCTCTGGGGTTGAAGACTATTTTGTTGAGGTAAAGAAAGTGATCTTTATCAAGTTTAAGAGGTAACTATACAAACTTGGATCTCAACATCTACTTATAGTTTCTCTTAACATTTCCACAATATGTTGAACATGTGCTGAGAGATCAAAAGTTATTCCATCATTGCTAATCTTTAAAGTTTTGGTCAATAAAGATTTGACACACCATTATGATCCTGCCATGAGTTATCCTTGCTCTAATTGATTATGACAATGTAGTCCATCAGCTCAAAAAATTGACCTAAAGATAGTCTTGGTTTGCTGAAAATAGAGTATGTCAAATATGATGATTCTTCTGATATCTTTGCAACTGTGTAAATGAACATCTTCATCTCACTGGAACCTCTTTGGAATCAATCAACATACAATTTGCCCTGACTTGAAGCCGTGTGAACTTTTCCACTTTATCCTCTGCATATATTTATGAATACACTCTACAGCATCAAAATTTCCTCATAGATTCACACCTGTCCCTCTCTATCTGCTTTTAAAAAGAAAATCTTGGTCTTTATGCAATTTGTTCAACATTTTAGATCCGCACCTATAAGACCCATACTTTTTGTGGATCACTCCGTTAAACCATCAGCTGAGCCAGCTCATTCTCCATTTCTCCTCTTTCACAAAGTGTGTTATCGTTCTCTCCTGTACAAAGAATACCAAATCCAGCTTCCCTTCTCCTTTAAAAAGGAAATGGCTTCATCAAGTATTGAGGATCATAATACCCCTGATCTTAATATTCAAACACTTGATTCTTCCACTTTGTTCAACTCAACTCAAGCTCGCCATCTCTTCTTTGATGAGCTTCTGGCCAGAAAATGGAATAGAGGTAAAGCTGTGACTCTTCCTGAACTTTATCAGTCTGATCTTGCTGGAAAATTTGCTAATCTTGGGTGGCTTAAGTTCCTACAAATTGATGAGCCTGTTTATCCCATGTTGTGCACTCTTTTTTACTCTAATGCCAAATTATTTGCTGAAGTACATGGATGTTGCTCTCTGGTGAAATCATAAGTTCTTGGAAAAGGAATTTGCCTCACTACCGAGTCAGTCAACAACGAAATTGGTTTTCCTGAAGATGGAATCAAAATTTTTGATCTTTATACACTTCCAGAAAATGAACATTTTGCTTGGGAAAATGCTAAAGATTTGTTGTGGGATGGAAAAGACATTGGTGAATATTGGGACATTGCTCTTAGATCTCTTCAACCCTTTCATGCAGTTGTCTTTGAAATCATAAATTCCTCAATATTGTCCGGACTGTCTCCTTTTGACAAACACTTCTCAAAACTCAAACTTGTCAGCTCATTTCTCCTCTATGCCTTTCTAAAAAATATTCAAGTTGATCTTGGTCATATTATTCTTCAACACATGCAGTTCTACATATCTAATGTTCTAAGGCTTCCATATTTCATGATTCTGACACGTCTCCAAAAACTATATCTATCCATCCCTTTTCTATCCAACTAGAAAGAAAAATCTGAGCACTATCAATCTCTTGACTCTCATTCTCTTGGTACTTTGGATCTTCGATATGATTCTGAAAGCAACACTTAGTTCCAGCCCAGCACAAGCAAAATGGTTCATCGTTGCACCATACCCTCACAGAAACATGAAGAATCATCTGCTCTCTTCAATGACTTGTGCCTCAGTTTGAAGAATCTCAAAATTGGTCTTTCATCTATATCAACTAGGCTTAACTCAATCAAGGATCGTGCCGAATCTGAAGGGAGCTCAAAATCCTTCCCTTTTGATGATGAAGGGGGAGATGAGCTATGAGAGGAATTTTGGAAGGAATTATAGAACTATGTTATGAGCATTACAATGTCCTGTTTTTTATCTTATTCTTGAACACTCCTTGTATGGATATTGTATAACCTGCTGTACTACCTTTTTCATTACTTGACATATATGCTTAGTTGATCAAAGACAGGGGAAGCACATTGAAAGGGGGACTATTGGGGAAAACACAAAAATAAACGCAACAGAATTTAAAATTTTTCTCAAAAGTAATTTCGTGACTTACAATTTTTATTTCCAAATCTTAGGGATTTAAGAACTTACCAGGATCGACGCTTTCTTAACACGTTTTGAGCCGTCCTCAAACGCGCTTCATGCGGTAATGAACATCCTCGTTTCTTGATCGATTCTTTCTTCGAGATACCAAAGTAGAAATCCTCTAGAGTAATAATCTACACCAACCTAGATTCAAATCATGTTAGTGAGTATGTTAGTACTATAACATGTGTAAAGAAAAAGACAAAAAACCAGGAGAAAGAGAGTAAAGGAATTATCCCAAAATTCCATGAAGGTTAGGTGTGATCCCATGTCACGCGTAAGCCAAAAAGTCGACCCTCTAGTCCCTTTATAGGGTAGGGTTCAAACCCCTCTAAACTTGTAGGAATTGGATTCTTACTTTGACTTTTCTTTTATTTTTGTCTTCCTCCAAGTAATTGGATCTTAGTTAAAATAACATATTTATTCTTCTAGAAAAAAGAGCTACTAACCAAATTAGGAATATTTAATTATTCTAATTATAATTAAATATCATATCCCAATAATATCTATTCTATTCATATTAGAATTAATATTTACTAGAATAATAAATAAAAGATGTTTAATATTTATCTATTTATTTATTCTAATCAAATTAGAATAACTAAATAATTAAATACTTCGAATTCATTCTCTAATTAATTCCATGAAGGGCTACAGAATTAATTCTTTAATTAATTCTAACGAGCTAAAATTAATTCTCTAATTAATTTTATTTGGCTTTATAACTAATTATTCAATTAATTATATTTAAAAATTTATAATTAATTCTCTAATTAATTATATTTAGGCTTTATAATTAATTCTCCAATTGGACTACGCACCCAAAAACCTTGGCACTACACGTATACTTTATACGTGTAATCACGTTTCGATCAACTATTTGATCTTTCCATCAACACCTTTTGAACCCAACATTTGTGTGTGACCCTCTAGGTTCATTTTCAATTATCAGTAAGCCTAATTAATTAATACACTTTATTAATTAATTATCTCATAGATCACAGGACCATAATCTAACAACAGGTGTGTGACCCCTACTCGAACAATGAATGTGTATTCGAAAGAACCTTTCAGTCAATGACATTCGTGAGATACACTGATCCTACCATTCCATCTCTCGATCAAGATCTAGAGCATGGGAATAATGAGAGCCCTACTAATCTTAATCTTAAAACTAAGTTCATTTCACATCCATTTGATCTCAATCTAAGAAACCCTTTTCTTGATGTCTTAATCCACAACCTCGGCCTAGGGTTTAGGATGGCATATGAACGACTTATGCAATAAGAGAACTTCTTGCATCAAAGTAAGTGTAGGTCCTTTGTTGATTCTCATATGTTTTCATGTGCCACTTGTTCTGTCCCAACATAACCCACTATTCGGTTGTCTCGTGTGACTTCCTTTTAGGAGTATATCAAAAACTATAGAGTTAGCTCACATAAAGCATCGATAGAATCTCAAGTTAAAAGATTAATTTACTCACGCCAATAACCTGTGAGATATTTCCTAATCTGAAAGTTTTCACTTCCTGAAGTGGAAACTTTCTTTCCCATTTAGGATTCTTCTCACGTGGGACACCTCAATGTACCCGTTCTCATAACGAGCACCCTTATATATTACGTACGCATCAACTATGCACTTTACACCCCATGAAATAAGATGATCCTTCCTAAGGACGCAATCCCACGAGCAAGTCTCAATCGAGCCTAATTAACACTCCCAATGTTTGTTGGATTCATCGACTTGGAGTGGTTTCTAATCCTGCTTGAGTTAGGGCATATGTCATTCACCTAATCACAAAGTCCCTAACAGCCTTATAGGTTAGGGAAGTTCTAATACATGTGAACATAATGGAAACACACAAAACACGTATTGCACATTAAGAAGTGTTTGCCTATGATAATAATCAATCGTTATATTATTCAAAGATTTCCTATGATATAAGGAAAGTCCTAAAATGGATTATGAGTAATCGACTTTCTAGGGTACTATTCGTAACAATCTTTCAATTGTCCGTAAAAGCCATTTAGCTATACTCTAAGTTCTCATATTCATTTATTATATCTCATAGTCAGAATATGTAGATATGTTAAACACAATCCGAATGGGTCGTCATTACATTGCAACTAACGAGAAGGTTGTAATGCTTTCCATTTACTCCAAGCTTTTGCTCGTAGATCCATTTACACCCCATGGGCCTGATCCTAGATGGATCAACCAAAATTTAAACTTGGTTCGAATTTATGGAATCCATATCGGATTTTAAGACTTGTTTACACTATGCAAATTCCAAATCTGATAGTGCCTCTACACTATGCAAATTCCAAATATGATAGTGCCTTCTCATAAGTAATTCTTAGGTTATCTAGGAATGTGTTCTAAACACATCATAAGAGAAGGGTTTTCAAACATGTACTTCAAAAATTGGCTAAGTTTTATCAGATGGGCTTATTTCTTCCAAATGTGGCATGGGACATTTTCCCTTAAATTTCTTTGAGGTCTGCCTTCTTACCTTTCTTCTCTTATAGGAATAATTCCTTCAGAAAGGTATATTCCTTGAAACAAGCAATATTTGTTCAAGTGAATTATAGAAATAATACCCTATATTGTTGTGTAAATTTGAACTCGCTTTAAGCTTATCTCCCACTATCCTCTTAACTTAAAAGGATTACCATAAATTTTTGAATAAGAATTATTTTGAATGTCACATTACATAGTGCAATTAAGGGACTGATTTTGGAAGGTACTAGTTTCGAAATCTCTAACTGAATATTCTAAAAACTATTTCTAGAATGAATGTAAGTCAGTAAAACTTGTGATGGAACTAACCATATTCTATAAGAGCTTGTTCCTTCATTCTGAAACACTAAGGTGCTCTCGAACGACTTTACTGATAGATGATCCTATTATCTCTATGATAACTAAGGATTCAGTCACTAAGATATTCTCCATTTTGATCAAATCGAATTGTTTATGTCTTATGACTACTTTGGTTCCTAACCTCCTTTTGAAATTCAAAGAATTTCATACAAGTTTCGAATTTGTAGTTCAATAAGTACATTCATTCATAATGATTAAACTGATGATTGTATCTAGTGCTTACATTAAGCATCTTACACTCATTAGCATGGATCGAAATCCATTACAATTTTGGCACATTCCACGTTTCACATAAACTGGGTTTTGGGGACGTTTCCCTTAAGACAGGATTCACAGGAAGTTAACTCTCTAGGTTCATTCTCGTAAAATGATCCTATGATGTCTAACTCGCTAATCCTTTTGTGTCTTAGCATGCCTAAGTAATTTGAAACTTTGTCATCTTACTTACTTTTGTTATCTCGTTGTATGTTCAAAACATTAGTGCTTTGAGTTTTGCACAACGAATTATGCAAAATTAACTCAAGACTAGCAGTTATAATCCTACTAGAATTACTAAACAAGATAACCTAACAGAGTACTCATACTCTTTGTAGTGCCCTTTCAAAAGTCCTTATTTACCATTATAGAAGCAAACGTCCTTATCTGATCTCTATTGTCTTTTAGGCGTGCCCCTTTACTCACCCCTCCATCGGGCTTTACGGGTTTCTTCTTCATTAGGCCTTCAACCTTTTACCTAAGTAGGTTTAAAAGAAGTGTTAGCTATCATAACCTTTTAGTCCTTCTTAAGGATGCTCTCAACCATTATCAACTAATGGATTAACTATGCTACAATAGCATTATTGTTGTTGAGCATATAGAGGTTAAGTGATGGTGGAAGCAATGAGAGCAATTAGTGCATTAAGAACTCATTACTCAATTAAACGATTGAGGCTAGCTACAAGATCGTCAAGAAGATCTTTAGTCCTTATTTGTGTGCACGTGTATCCTCAATGAAATATGGAATAATTCCATAATATTATACCTTATAACATATTTATGAGGTACAATTGCTCTTAAATGGTTGGAAAAATCCATCCACCTTAGATTGCTTCTGTAACGTCCCGGCTTTTCGTTTAAACTGATGTGCCGTATTTGCTTATAAATTGCGCAATTAAATTAGCTAATTATGTGATTAATTGTTTATAAGTGTTTCGTATTTAATTTTATGATTTAATTTTATTATAAATTGTTACTTAAGTATTATGTTAAATTAATTGTGCATTAATCCTTTGCATTAATTTATTTAAATCCGTTGACCTTGGATCATAATTAAAATGGAATTTAAACTTTAGTTTTAAATTGTAACGCATGAATTTATTAAGGATATACGCATACTTGTTTATTGGTGCTACGTTCTTATATGAAATGACATCGGAATGTCGTGGAAATTTAGTATGTCGTAAATATGTGTGTTATGAACATGCCTATATGCTCGGTTTATATTTTCGAACTCATTTGAAGTGTTAACGAATTTAATTTGATTCGTGGAACCAAATCGGGGGTTAATGAGCAATTAGCGCACCCTTGGTTCCGCACGTGATCTTTTGAGCTCGGGAATTCGGATTCGAATTCCGACACCTCCGTTGCCTTCGTATCGACGATTTGGAGACAATGGAACAAGCCTCATACCTTTTTGAGATCATTAAGACCTCCGAATTCCAACCGTAACAAACAACTCGTGCAAGAATTACCCTTTTGTTGACTAGTCTTCATGGTGGGACCCTTTTTACTCAACCTAACCTAACCAAAGCTTAACCATGACTTATGTACCTTGAGTTAAGCCCTTTCTTCCCCCTTTTAGCAGCAAAAACCGAACCAAACTCCCTCATTGCTGCTACAACTGATCGAGAAAGAGGGAGAGAAGAAAGAAGAAGAGAACTTTACCCTTTTGTGGTTTTTGAGCTCAAACCACCACCTTTCTCTTCCAAATCTTCAAGGTAAGCATATTTTTGTATTCTCTACTCATTTATACATGTTTTAATCCATTTATTTCTTGTTTTGCTTCAGATTTGATAAGGGTTTCATTTATAACATGTTTAGGGTTTTGAGGGATTCTTGCCTTCTTGGAGTAGCTTAGGTTTGGGGCTGATTTCTTGCATGAAACTTGGTTATATGAACTTGTTTCTCTTCCCTTTTGATACCCAAGCCATGCTAGATGACTTATGGATGATTTCTCTTTAGAACCCTTGGATGAAATGAGAGTTTTTGAGCATGAAACTTGAGGTTGGATCCCCTCCCCTGTTTTTCGAACTGCTGCTGCACCTTTTGCCTTGTTGCTTGATTTCGTGCTAGTTTTGAGCTTGTTTCTTAGCCTATTTGTTTCCTAACTGATAGTATAAGATGTTAGAATGATTTTCTCTTTAGACCCTTTGATGAAATTATGAGATATAGAGCTCTAAACTTAAAGATCAAACTACCTCCCCTGTTTCGTGACTGCTGTGTGAAATTATGGTTTGTTGCTTGATCAAATGACCTTCTTTTCGTGTGAATGTGCATGGATATGATGTACACTCATTGATTTATATGTTAGCAGTCATGTTGCAAGCTTTTCGATCCATTTTAAGCCCCAAAACCGAAGTACATGACTTGTTCTTATGCATGATCCATGATAGACCTGCTGCTGTTGCGTGTTGTGACTTGTTGATCATTCTAATGTGTTTCAATTCATGCCATTTTGCATATATATATGATGTATATTAGTTATTTAGTATGTTAGCATGCATTCCCCAAGGTTTTAGATTCAGATTCAAACCCTAAGTACTTGATCATGGCATGATTGAACAATTGAGCTCATATGTGCGGTTTTGGGGCCCCAGGTTTTCTGTATGATTTTGGTGCTCTTAACGTTTGATTTGGACTTTGCACTCTAAATGAAAAATGCTCCTAACATGCTAAATATGTTGTATATCAAGTTTCATAAGATTTGGAGTTGATTTGGTATGTTTTTGGGATTGATTTTTGTATGGGGTTGTTTACCGGTAAGCTTTGGTTGCATTTTTGAGCCTGTACCGTGACACCCCCGTGTCTCATTTGCCTTATAGGGTGAGACACCCCCGTGTCATGGCCTTTTTCAGTTATGTACTGAGACACCACCGTGTCTCAGTCTAGTTTAATTGAGGGACACGGGCGTGTCCCTCCTCCTGCGCATTTCTTGTCTTTTCCTTTCCGGTTTGTGATTGTTTCACCTTTTTAATGCCTTTATCTTCAATTGTGTTGAACTATGAACTTGTTTTGCTATGTGATAGGAGTATTGTGGTTTAATTTCATAACATTTGGATGAGATTTAGGCATGCTTTTGGTGAATTGCTCTGACGTGGTTTGAATGCTTCTATATGAAATGTTAAGTACCTTCTTGTATTCTTTTGATGTCTTAAGTGATACTCTTTGCCTTTTATTTATTATACTCATTGGAAACATGTTGAAAGGTATAATGTGACTATGGTTTTAAAGATATTGTTATGAATTTCGATAGATATGAAAAGATTGAACTTGAATGAATATGAACGTTTATAATATCAAATGAATGGCTCGTCTATATGATTTAAAGAAGTTAATAGTGCACATGAACATGTTCATTACATAACATTATTTCTTATGCACTTATATCATGTTCATTGCATGCCGTGAGTCATAATTGGTTCATTTAGAGTCTTGAGTCTCACGAACACGTTACGTTATCTTTTGTACAGTTTATCTCCAGGGTGGAGAGATCTTGATCTTTCAGGCACTCGGTTACTCGTATCCTTGTATCGTCATGTTTCAGGTGAGGGTGTTTTCGTTCTAGCTATGTATAAAACCCTACAACCGTATGTGTCAAGCTTTGGCCAAAAACCTAATATAGTTATATATGGTTTTCAAATGGTATGTATTGAGTAACTATTGATCGAGTAAACCCCCTTTCAAATGATTTATGAATTATGTTAGGTTTCTTATGAATTGTTATGTTTGGCGAGACATATTTATGATTTATGATTGCACGGGCCCCGGGACTTAGTATATGTGGCTAACCGAGGAAGCAAGGGCTGACGGGGATCCCATATACTAGTTCCAACCAATTACGGCGAAATGGACTTCGTCAAGGAGTTTTTGACGGGGAAACGCTAACCGGGCTTTGAGGCCTCATGAACCTCATAGCCGCATTGATATGATTGGGTGGTCGGGCCTTGCAAACCCGTCCACCACCCGGAGGAAGAAGGTTGGAACTGTTTTATGAATATGATTATGTTATGTTATGATTGTTATGCACCGTGCGGGAAGGCCGGGACACGGATTGCCCAAACGAATATGTTTATGATATATGATCTGCATGTATTATGATGTATTGCATGATCACCTATTTAAAGTATTAATGATATGTGTCGTACACGGTCGGAGTTGGTTGGAGATGATGCACGCTCACTCGTCGAGCCTTTATGTTTATGTCTAAACTATGAATCTAATGAATTTAATATGAATTAGTCGTAAAGTTCGAGCATTGTTTATCTATTTTCTTACCCTTCGTGGGAACTAATTTCAAATAAAACCTTTTCTCGGGATTTATGACTTGCATGTGCATGTTTCTTATATATATATGTATCGCTCCCGCTCACTCAGTCTTTTAGAGACTGACCCTCTCCCTCCCCAACACTTTAGTGTGCAGGTTTGGCTTTGGAGTTTCGAGCTAGGCGGAGTTATGTTGAGTTTGAGTCGGTCAAGTTAAGTTAGAAGTGTCTCTGCATTCGCCTTATGTATTTAAATTGTGATTAATTCAACCTTGTAAGATATTGGAGTTGAATCTTGTATTTCTGCTATTGAATTGCTTTTGTTGGGCTTTGATTATGAGTTCAAAAGAGGCCTGAAGAGCCCAAGTCTGCTTATGGTTTGTGTGTTTGAAATTTTAGTTGTCCGATGCATTATGTTTTGTTGATTGGTTATTATTGCAGGGTCT
The DNA here is from genome assembly GCA_037501455.1 of Lantana camara. Lineage (NCBI taxonomy): Eukaryota > Viridiplantae > Streptophyta > Magnoliopsida > Lamiales > Verbenaceae > Lantana > Lantana camara. The sequence goes on from CM074862.1 coordinate 21,772,290, forward strand.
AAGTTCCGCCTAGCTTAGGAGGGGTTTCTGTTTGTCTCCCGTTCGCTATGGTTTGATACGGGTGCGGATTTACCATTTCGTTACTCGTGTTGAGCCATAGTGCGGGGGATGTGGTGCCTCACGTGCGGGGTACTACAACTTCTCTTTTGCCTCGGGTTGAATTTTCACAAGTAAGTGAAAATCTCGCCTTACAAAGAACACTTTTCTCTTTTTGGAATCTAAAACGAATTTTAGGATCCGAAGCCAATTAGAGTTAGTAAGGACTTAGTCAACTTGTTTGACTTAAGGATGGAGACGGATGGGTTTGCATTTCATATTGTAGAAAACCACAAAACTATAACCTAAATGCTAAGCAGAGAAAATAGGAGCATGTTGAATAATAACGTAATTCATAGGATTTAGGTCTTTTAACGTATGTAGCTCCCACTATTTTTAGAAGATCTTAAAATCCCAACGATAGATCTAAGAGGAAACTTATTTTTCCAATGGGTACTGAGATCCCAAGAACTTTATCTTGGACCCACGACTCGCGGACATCCTCAATAAAGCCTTAGGTAGGTACGAATTACCAATTCCAACTCTGTGGAATTCTCAATACTGTTTTTGCATCACCTATCTTTCAATATGGACCCACGACTCGTACAATAACCATATTTACTTAGGCATTAAGAAAGATCCATCAATCATAAGATCATGATTAAAACTTAGTTCGAATGAACCACGACTCGCGGTCATCGCCCTCTTTAAAATTGGTCACGAAATATTGAAGGAAACTAAGAACTAATGGGTATCACATAGTCACCCCACGACTCGTGGCTAGCAACTAGCTCCCCTATTAAACTTAAATCCTATTGATGGAATGCTAGGAATTTTATTTAAAATTTTCACTTTATATAAAATATCTATTTTTTGGAATTGCTTAATATTTATGGGATATTCGAATACTGGAGAGTTATCTAGTTTAGACCTCACCAATATGTACAATTATCCTTTTTAATTAGTCTTGTTTAATGCAGTTTCACATAAATGCATTACACACAAGCAATTAGCAGATTACATGCCCTAGCATGATACTAATATGAGATGATCATGGGTTTTCCTATCTTATACGTGAGATGTGGGAGCAACCCCACAACAACAAGTTCTAACATGCATGCCACATAAAACAGTTTAAATCACATAAGAGAATTGGAAATAAAACGATGTCCTATCTATTACAATAATAAAAACGCTCTCTAACATTTTGAGGGGTCTTCACTTATGGTCTTCTTGTTACTTGTTGTGTGGATCCTTCTTACTCCATGGGTGCAAAAAGAAAAAACCTCACTTCCTAAGATCTACTCTCTTTAAAGAAATTAATATGGCTCAATCTGCATATTTGCCATAGACAAATACACGGGGGCAGTAATATGGAAAGCCACATAATAAACATATAACAGTACGTACGTAAGTGGGGTACCGACCCCAATTGAAAAACGCAACTATGGGGCTCCAACCCCAAATTTAAACCATCTATGTGCATAAATTAAAACATCCACAAGACTAAACCCATGATCACCTAATATACTAAAATTGCAAGAATTTAAATTTATCAATAAATTAAAATTCTCGGCTTTAAGTTCTAATAACTTAAAAACACGACTTAGATGAAATTCTTATTCATGAATTCTTTCAAATAATCTAAGTAATATTAAATCGATAAAATCTCAATTAAATTCCAAAAATTAATAATTTTATCTTTCAATTATTCCAAAAAATAATATGTGCAATTTTCTCGAAAAATCAAATCCGTTTTAATTTCATAAAAATTCCAATTTTAATAATTATTTCAAAAATAATTTTAATTTAAATAAAAATAGATTTTTCAAAAAATTAAATCGGGATTGGATCTATCAAAACACGAACGATACTGTCACGATCCGGCCTCCTCACAACGTCCGCTTGTCGGCCTGGGCAACTTGCACGCGTCGCGTATAGCCCGCTGGCACCTAGGCCATCAGGCAGGCGCTTCACGTGGATAAGATGCCGACAGTTGCTAGGCACCTGCGCGCACGCCTGCGCGATGCGTGCGCCCCAGCCTGCGTTGGGCTTCTCGCGATGGGTTTTCTCAAGTGGGGCTGGGAGTGCGACTCCTTAGCACGCCCAAGCCTCTCGTTTTTGTTTGTAACACGTTTTCATGTTTTGCAGTTTATTTCAAAAGCTCAAAATCAATCCAAGAAATTAAAACATGATTTAATAAATTTGATTTAAAACAGTTTTTAATCAAAAAATTTCAAAAAATGTTTTTAAAAAATTTCAGAAAAATCACAAATTCGTTTTTCTCAAATTTATAAAAAAATTCAAGAATACTCAATTGCATCTAAATCTAAGAATTTCTACCAAATTCATATAAAAACGATAGATCGGAAATAGACGTTGTAAGGTGGCTCTAATACCATTGGTTGGGAAAAACACGAAACTAAACGTAGTGGAATTTAAAATTTTTCCCAAAAGTAAGATCATAACTTGCAATTTTTATTTCCAAATCTCAGGGATTTAAAAACTTACAAGAATCGACGCTTTCTTGACACGTTTTGAGTCATCCTCAAACGCTCTTCATGCGTCAATGAGCATCCCCATTTCTTGAATGATTCTTTCTTCGAGATTCCAAAGTTGAAATCCTCTAGAGTAATAATCCACACCAACCTAGATTCAAATCATGTTAGTGAGTATGTTAGTACTATAACCTGTGTAAAGAAATAGACAAGAAACGAGAAGAAAGAGAGCAACGGAATTATCCCAAAATTCCATGAAGGTTGGGCGTGATCCCATGTCACGCATAAGCCAAAAATTCGACCATCTAGTCCCTTTTATAGGGTAGGGTTCGAACCCCTCTAGTCTTGTAGGAATTGGATTCCTACTTTGACTTTTCTTCTATTTTTCTTTTCCTCTAAGTAATAGGATCTTATTCAAAATAAGATATTTATTCTTCTAGAAAAAGAGCTCCCAATTAAATTAGAAATATTTAATTATTCTAATAATAATTAAATATCTTACCCAATAATATCTATTCTAATCATATTCGATTTAATATTTACTAGAATAATAAATAAAAGATATTTAATATTTATCTATTTATTTATTCTAATCAAATTAGAATAACTACATAATTAAATACTTAGAATTAATTCTCTAATTATTTCCATGAAGGGCTATAGAATTAATTCTCTAATTAATTCTAACGAGCTAAAATTAATTCTCTAATTAATTTTATTTGTCTTTATAATGAATTCTCCAATTAATTATATTTAGGAATTTATAATTAATTCTCTAATTAATTAACTCATGGTCCAATTTAACAATTGGACTACACGCCCAAAAACTTTGCTCACGCACTACACGTGTACTTTACACATGTAGTCTCATTTCGATCAACTATTTTATCTTTCTATCAATACCCTTTGAACCTGGCATTTGCGTGTGACCCTCAGGGTTCATTTTCAGTTAGAAATTAGCCTAATTAATTAATAAATTTATTAATTAATTATCTCACAGACCACACAACCATAATCTAGCAATAGGTGTGTAACCCCTACCCGAACAATAAATGCATATTCGAAAGAACCTATCAGTCAATGACATCCATGAGGTACGATCCTCCTACAATCCCATCTTTTGATCAAGATCTAGGGCATGAGAATAATGAGAGCCCCACTAATCTTAATCTTAAAACTAAGTTCATTTCATATCTATTTCATCTCAATCCAATAAACTCTTTTCTTGATGTCTTGATCCACTACCTTGGCCGAGGGTTTAGGATGGCATATAAACGACTTATGCAGTAAGAGATCTTCTTGCAGTAAACCAAGTGTAGGTCCTTTGTTGATTCTCATATGCTTTCATGTGCCACTTGCGTTGTCCCAACATAACCCACTATCCAACTGTCTCGTGTGACATCTTTTGAGGAATATATCAAAAACTACAGAGTTAGCTCACATAAAGCATTAATGGAATCTCAAGTCAAATGATTAATTTACTCACATCATTGACCTACGAGATATTTCCTAATATGGAAGTTTCCTCTTCCCGAAGTGGAAACTTCCTTTCCCATTTAGGAATCTTTTCACGAGGGACACCTCAGTGTACCCTATTCTCATAACAAGCACCCTCATATATTGCGTACGCATCAACTATGCACTTTACACCCCATGAAACAGGATGATCCTTCTTAAGGACCCAATCCCACGAGTAAGTCTCAATTGATCCTAATTAACACTTCCATTGTTTGTTAGACTCATCAACTTGGAGTAGTTTCTAATCCGGCTTGAGCTAGGGCTTGTTTAATGTGCCATTCACCTAATGGCAAAGTCCCTAACAGCCTTATGGATTAGGGGAGTTCTAATACATGCGCACATAATAGAAACTCACAAAACGCCTATTACATATAAAGAAGTGTTTGCCTATGATAATAATCAATCGTTATATTATTCAAAGATTGTCTCTGATATAAGGAAAGTTCCAAAACGGATTATGACTAATCGGCTTTCTAGGACACTATTCCCAACAGGGCGTAAAGTCACTATGGTAGGAGGAGCGTTAAATTCCACAAAATCAAGGAGAATACTTTTATCATTATCAAAAAGGGTGATATTGTTAGTCTTTGAAATCCAGTGGCGGAGCCAGAAATTTTTTTTAGGCGGGTCGATCAAAGTATAATACTAAAAAAAAAATTATAAATTTTTTTAGGTGTGGTTTCAATTATTAATAATTTACTATATTGACCCTCGCTAGTATTAATTTTAACTTTGGTGAGGGGGGTCAATAATAAAGAATTGATCTCATAAAATTACACATACATAATCTATATATCTATAAAATAAAAAAAAATTTTTTTGAGGGGGGTCAATTGTACCCCCTCATCAACATGTGGCTACGCCACTGTTGAAATCTATTTTGATTGGATTAACAACAAGTTTCCTTTTGCTGGAATAGGAGGTGGATTGAAGACTAAAAGTATATATCAGATACCCTGGAATCATAGCAGAACAAACACTCTGTTATTAACATAATAGGATCTCATATTCATGCATTCTTTTATAATATGCCATGCATATATTATCACTCTCCTAACCATGTTTTTACAGGATTAAAACTACAAGAACTTGTCTTTTGAAGTCAGCTAAAAGCAAAAATATAGTTGTTAGAATTTGAAGTCAGTTGGTAGCAAAAATAGCTGTTGGAACAGTTGCCTTGGGAACTCCGCCATATGGGTATTCAAAAGAATGGAGTGCAATGACTATATGGACTCTTCTATAAATTGAGCTCAAGATGCAACTTAATAAGTGATTCTTTTCAAATTGTGTCTTGCAAGCTATTTTGTGTTTACACCGCTCTAGAGATTGTGTTTTTTTCTTTTGGTGGGTAGTTGTTGTGAGGAAGCTTGAGAATCCAGGAGTTGGTCTGTTTTGTTCTAGGCTTTATAACAACTGGTTCCAGACAGCTCTGAAGTGTTGTATCTTGTAGCTCTGTTCCTAATAAAAGTGTTGGCTTCAAAAATCCTAAGTTTGATAACTTGGGTAGAGGATTAATCCTTTAGACTCGTGTTTTACACAATCTATAGGGCCAAACCTCTCTAGCTCCTTGTCTTAAAGTTCCTCACTGTATATGTCTTGTTTGAGATTATTTGGCTTAAGTGTTTAAGTTGTTGACTGGGCTAAAATTGCTTCATATCTGTTCTGCATAACCTAAGCTTACTAAGTTCTGAGCTTGAGTTTGCATTTGTTAATGTTCTGGGCTTTGTTGCTAAGCTGTCCATTCATATGCATTATCTGAACTTGTCAAGTTCAAATATTGAGCTCTTGAGTCTGAATAAGTCCCATCTGATCTATGACTAAGATCTGAACATCAAAGTGAATATACTTGTGTTGAGCAATAGCTTGTTAGCCGAGATGAGATTGGCACCGTATCCAATATACACTATCTGAGTTTAATAAGCTCTGAGGTTGAGCTTTTAAACCATACATATTGAATATTAGAAGATCAAGATTGAATTTGAGAAATCAAAAGATTGGAATTACAAATTGAAAAAGAACAATTCAAACGCCCAATTAAGAGAGTTCAAACCAAAAATTTCAATCTTATGCAAAACTTTGATCTTACACAAATTTTCTTGTGATTTATGATTTATCTAATTTCTTATGATCTTACCTTGCACAAATTTTTCCTTATCTTACTTAGTTATTATTTCTTGCACAAGTGCACAACACTCCTTTAAACTGTCTCGCGAGCATATGCAACCAACTAGTGTTGCGAGTTCGGACCTCCTATTTAATCCTTCTACTCGTGAGCACATCTAGCGAACTAGTGTTGCAAGCTCGGACCTCTTGTTTAACCCTTCTGTTAGTCGAGTCCGCTCTCTTATTACATTTGAGTTGAGATTTGGGTTTGACCATATTTATATGTTGAGCTGAATCTTGAACTAGATGGGTGGAGGAATCCAATTAATTCATTATTTTCCTTGGGTGCGAGGAAATGTCTTTTTCTTATCAAATTTGTGGATGGCCGTTAAGCATATAGAGTAATTTGTGGATCATTCTTGAATTAATTGGTTGAGATAGCCAAGAATACACAACAAGGATATCTCCACTAAGCTCTACATATATATCCTTAATTAGTAATTTTCATTTGATGGTCCGCATATTATTAAGTTATGTTGCGGAAACGTTCTGAAAATTTGTCTAAAGTTAAAAACTTGAAGAGTTGGAGTAAATGGAGATGAAAATATTTACATTAATTTTTTACTCAAATTAATATTTTTGTTTAAACTCAATTCAAACTCAATTCTTTTATCAAAACTTTTATTTTTCTCTTTTGTTTTTTTCTTTCTTGTCTTGTTTTTATAGTACAAAATCATATGATAAAACACCTATTTATGCTAGTCTAAAACCATATAGGAGGACTCTAAATAATTATACCAATAAACTCAATACAAAATGCCAAATAATCTATAAATATTGCACTACTTCACTAATTCATTCAAGCACACATAATAACGGGATGGTCGATCGTCGGACTGTTGGTGTTCTGGTGATGTGGCTGAGTTTTCCCCTTCCTCCAATGGCCATCCGTATTAGTCGGAATCATAGGGAATAATTGAATTGATTTAGTTTTATGCTAATATTCACCATTTGTGGTATATGATACTGTTTTAACTCTGTTTGGGGCTGTAGATTTTGGATAATGCTTGCTAACTGTGTGGTCGGGAAGGGTAAGAGTAGGAGATCAGCAAGGTTCAGATCCATTTAATAGATTGTCACCTGCTCTGATACCATATTAGGAATTAACAATGCCATAAGATTGGGGAAAATATTTCTGTATTGATTTTCTATATAATTGTCTGTATACAATGTACAAGAGCTACAACATATATACTGAGAAAACATTAACGCCATAAGATTGGGGAAAATATTTCTGTATTGATTTTCTATATAATTGTCAGTATACAATGTACAAGAGCTACAACATATATACTGAGAAAACATTAACTTAAATCAGGAAAGTCAACTATCAAATTCCTAATTTATATGTTTCATTTCTTAAAAATACATACTATCTTCTAATCTGCTTTCTTTTCGGCCATAGATCAGAGAGAAAACCATGCATACCTTTCTTGCCCTATCTTAGAAAGAAAGAGTCTTCTTTTGCCCATCGAATCTTGGAGAGAAAGAGTTTTCTTTTAGATTGACTGTATATCGAGACTTAGAACTTAGAAGGTCTCAACCTCGAAGGTCTCCACCTTGGATTTGCTGTCAACAAATTAACTTCTACTTTGTGTGAATGTGTCTTGAAGATTTAGACATAATTGTTTAAGGACTAATTAATATATAGGATTTTCCCGACATATATTGCTGTATGTCTTAGGAATTAGATGCACATATATTAATTTTACCTACTAATGTATCTTTAACTTTATACGATAGAATGGGGAAATTAATTGTACCACTCCCGTGCAAATTCAGCCTTCATAATCATCATGTTAATTAGTTATGGGGTTTGCAGTCTGATCTTCACTTGCAACGAACACAACTATTTAATTTATTTAGGAAAAGCAACACATACAATATACAAAACAGGAATGGAAATACAATATATTCTTGAAATCCTATACGCGGACAGACAGACAGACAAACAACGAACCAAGGTCTGGAAACTGAATACAGGAAACAGCAACAAGCAGCGCTTTATTATTCTCCATAATCCATACTTCCACGCACTTACACACATTGCACCTCCAGTACGTGCCCAACCATCAGTTTTCAAGGCAAATCTGGCGCTTCAGGAGTATATGATATGGCCTTCGGCGATTTACGATATGGTTTAAGATTAAATCCCCCTGGGTGTGTGTCTGGAGGGACTCTGGCTGTCGCCCTTTTGGGTGTCGCCCCCTTAAACGCAGCTGAGGTTTTTCCCAGGCCCTGGATTGACAGGGCAATGATAACCAAAAAAACCAAAGGCTTTAAACAAGGCATTTTTGTAAAGGTTTTTCTTTACTTTGCAATCAGTGGCAGTGTGGTAGGAATATGAGTATTAGTTGAGTGCTTTTTAAAGCTCAGGACATGAGCTCTAGTCTCTAGAGACGCGCAATTGGACCGAGTCAAACCGGTCCCGCACCTGGATCGACCCGATATATCCATGTAGGTTTGGATTCATTAGATCCTGAATCGGGTTTGGATCCTAGAAAAATAGAAAATAGATCCATCTAAATTCGCATTTATAACGGGTCTACACACACCTGATACACAACCGGAGCATTATGAAAGTAAAAATTCACAATTTTTTTGAATTTCAATTTGTCTTGCTTTTATTTTCCCCTTATTTCATTGTCATCTAATTAAGTTCCTCGAGGGTTCACAATTTATCTGAAATCACCACCGCATGATTGGTATGATGGAATATGGTAGGAATGGAATAAGCATTATCGTGTCCATTCCTAAACTCTTGATTAGTACAAAACATGGTTAGGAATGCTCATCCCGCGATGATGTCCATTCCCACAAACTTGGGATTACCCATTCCTTTGATCCCCATGGTATTAGTCATTCTCAATGTTTAAAATTTATTGTTATTTTTATACTGTCGTCACATATTTGTTAAATACATATTACATTTTATTATTTTCAAAAATAAAAATTAAATACTATTAATCACCTTGAAAATTTAATAAATTATATTAAATATATATATATATATATATATATAAAGATAAAGATATTATATATTATATATTTAAAAAAATTTTCAAAATATTATCTTATTTATGAGATTTTATGAATTCAAATATTTTATAAAAAAGGAATTTTGATATTTATATTAAAATTTATTTTTAAATATCAAGCAATATATTAAATACAATAAATAATTAATACATAATCTATGTATGAGTAGGGAAATAAATTCACTTTCACACTCACATATATATAGTACATAAAGTAAATGTCCTACATATATATAAATTCACTTTCATACTCACATATATATAGTACATAAAGTAAATGTCCTACATATAACACATTCGATATAAAATAGTAATAATATATTTATATATGAAAATATATTATTGCTCAAAATAAAAAATTAAAATATATATTTAATATAAAAATATTTTAAATTATATACTTTTTTATTATTATTATTATTATTATTATTATTATTATTATTATTATTATTATTATTATTTATGAATAATATTAATAAAATAAGTTTGAAATTTTTACTTCATTCTTAACTTTATTACTTGGCGTATCAATCGTAGCAATCCATAACAGAATCGTTCTATTTCTTTGTTCATTCCATTACAAAGTTCATTCTTTTCTTACCTCATTCCATTTATACATGCCAATTATGTCTCTATTTTTTTCATGTATACAAACGTGAAAAAAAAAATAAAGAAGAAAACTGATTGCAATTTAAAAACGAAAACAATGGTAGATGTCGAAAATTGAAAACTAGAATATAGTTTTAGAATTTTTGAGGTGCACTAAAGAATAATAAATAAATAAAAAAAAGGCCAGGTAAGGGTGTACTTTGATCATGTGATCATGTGATTAAAAATCAACACTATTCTTTTTCCAAGGAGACTGCCTTTTCTTTTGCCATTTTCCTTGAATCTCCAAAACAGACGACAATCTGGCCAGAGGGTGTACAAAACTAACCGAAATCAATATACCGAACTGAAGCTAATAGAACCGAATTGCATAGGTTTGATTTCGATTTCGGTTACTATTTTTTTTAGATTTTGTTTTTAGTTTGATTTCGATAAAAATCGAATGTTTTTTCGGTTTTTACCGAAAACCGAACTACAAGCCTCAAACACCATACTCTACACGTTTTTCAATATCTCTTGCTCACTTTCCTTTCACGTTTTCACGCTTTCAGTTGTTTTTTATTTGTTTAGGTTTTCATTTGACAAAATCACCTTTCCATTCCTCATAGGCACATACAGCCCGACCTCTTGCCTCCCCACCTCCTCGCCGCCACGGCGCCACCAACCCTCTGTGTATCCGCCGCGAGATAGCCACCAATCCCACCGGTAAGTTGTAGGTCTCTCTCTCTGAGCTTCCCCCGTTTTCAGCACTGCTGTGCCGCTGCAAGTCTTTAAACTCAGGGTTCATTCACCATTTTGCTCGTCTCACAAAAACCGGGGACCATAGGGAATTGGATTCATCATAAGAGATTCTAAAGGGATGGTTTTGGCAGCTCATAGTGAGGGAATAGTAAAGCACAAATGCTATTTTAAGGGCACTATTCCTAACAATCTCCCACTTGCCCGTCAAAGTCATTCAGGTGCTATCCTAAGACCCATCTTCTGAAGATGTCCTTCGAAAGCCTGTTGACTAAGAGCTTTAGTTAGTGGATCTGCCATGTTCTCTGTCTCAATTTACACATGTCCTGTCTTGATTATATCACGGATTAGGTGATACTTCCTCAAAATATGATTGGTCTTTTAGTGAGATCTTGGTTCTCTCGCTTGAGCAACCGCCCCAGTATTGTCACAGAACAATGTGACGAGGTCTTTAATGCTAGGAAGTACACCCAACTCGTGGATGAAGTTTCCTACCCAAACACCTTCCTTAGCAGCATCATTTGCAGCTAAGTATTCGGCCTCAGTGGTCGAATCTGCAGTGGTTGCTTGCTTGGAACTTTTCCAACTCACTACTCCACCATTTAGGCAGAATATGTATCCCCGACATGGATTTAAAGTCATCCATGTCCGATGCACTCTAATGACAAGATCTTGCTGGCCTCCGTAAACCAAGAACAAATCCTTAGTTCTTCTCAAGTACTTAAGGATGTTCTTTACAGTAGTCCAGTGACCTTCACCAGGGTCAGAATGGAATCGGCTAGTCACGCTAAGTGATAAGCCACATCCGGTCGAGTACATAGTATCGCATGCATTATGCTTTCTATTGCTGATGCATAAAGAATTTTGCACATCCTGAACTTTTCTAGTTCAGTCTTGGGACCCAGCTTCTTCGAAAGAACTGTTCCCGGTCCCATTGGAATTTTCCCACATTTGGAATCTTCCATACTAAACCTTTTTAGTATTTTATCTATGTAAACAGACCGGGATAATCCTATCAATCTTTTAGATCTATCCCGATAGATCGTTATGCCCAGAATGCACTATGCATCACCGAGATCCTTCATCTCAAATTGGTTCAATAACCAAGACTTTATTACTTTCATGTCATCCTTCGCATTCCCAATGAGAAGGATGTCATCTACACAAAGTATCAAAAATTGAACTGAGGTTTCCAATTCTTTCTTGTACACGCAGAACTCATTCGAATTTTGAATAAAGCCAAACGACTTGACTGCTTTATCAAAACGAATATTCCAATTCCCCGAAGCTTGTTTCAATCCATAGATTGAACGTTAGAGCTTACAAATCTTTTGTTCGCTCCCACTGAATGTGAAACCCATGGGCTACTCCATGTAAATATCTTTGTCAATATCATTGAGAAAGACAGTTTTCACATCCATTTGTCATATCTCATAGTCATAATATGCAACAATGACAAGCAATATTCAAATGGATTTTTGCATTGCAACTGGTGAGAAGGTTTCATCAAAGTCTACATCTGGTATTTGAATTAAACCTTTAGCAACTAATCTTGCTTTAAAGGCTGCTATGCTTCGATCTACTCCAAGCTTGCACTTATATATCCATTTGCACCGTATGGGCCAAATCCCATCTGGTGGATCAACCAAGGTCCAAACTGGATTAGAGTACATGGAATCCATTTTGCATTTCATTACTTCTTTCCACTGCTCAGAGTTCGAATCTAACAGTGCCTCCTCATAAGTTAATGGATCATTATCCATTTGAGATGTTTGGTGGAGAAAACCATACCATCTCTCTGGTTATCTAGGAATGCGTTCAGAACGCCTTATTTAAGGAGTATTTTCACGTGTATCACTCTCCTAGATTGACTGAGGGATGTTAGTCTCCAAACTAGGCATGAGACCTTGGTCTCGAAATTTTTCGAGTACTGCGATTTTGCCTTTCTTTTCTTTAAGGAACGAGTCCTCAAGAAAAGTGGCGTTTCTTGACACAAAGACCTTTTGTTCAAGAGGATCGTAAAAATAATATCCTATTGACTCCTTAGAATATCCTACGAAGTTGCATAAGCTTGATATATCTTCAAGTTTATCTCCCACTGTCCTCTTCAAAATAATAAGGGATTTTGCCAAACCATATTTTAAATGGGGTTTACAGATTTGGAGGGAACAAGATTCAGAATCTTAGTTGCTGATTCTAGATCGTAACCCCAGAATGAAGGTGACAATTCAGTGAATGTCATTGTGGAACGAACCATATCAAGTAAGGTTCTATTCCTTCTCTCCTAAACTCTATTTAGCTGAGGAGTTCCCAAAGGGTTCCACTGAAGATAATTCCATTATCTTTGAGATGACTAAGGAATTTGTCATTTAGATACTCGCCACCTCGATCAGATCGAAGTATCTTTATCTTGTGGCCGATTTGGTTCTCAATCTCATTTTGAAATTCCAAGAATTTCTCAAAGGCTTCGAATTTATACTTCATTAAAAAGATATAACCATAACGACTAAAGTCATCTATGAAGGTTATGAAATACGGATGATTGTTTCTTATACTTACACTAAGTGGTCCACAAACATCAATATGGATTAAATCCAACACTTTAGTGGCCGTTCCACTTTACCATTAAAGGGAGTTTTGGCCATTTTTTCTTTAAGACATGATTCAATATGAGTTAACTCTTTAAGTTCATTATCATAGAATGATCCTAAATTGGTTAACTTAGTAATCTTATCTTTGGAAATATGCCCTAAATGTGTGTGCTATAAAGAAGCGACATCTTGTCTTCTCTTTTGCGTTTGTTATTTGTTGTATATTCAAAATATTAGTGTTTTTAGTTGTGTAAAGTCCATTAGATAATGTACCAAGTAGAACGGAAGTTTATTTTTCTTAAGATAGAAATTTTCATTCTTAGAAACAAGTTTTATATCCTTCACGATCAAGTATTGGAATAGAAATAATATTACGAATAATAAAAGGTACATAAAGGACTTTGTTTAAAAGCAAAATAAAGACACCTAAATCTAATCTCCACGTTCCAATGGCTCGAGCCTGAACACTAGATCCATCTCCAACCTTTAAAATGCATTCTCCTTCTTCAAGCGGCCAAACCTCACTTAGCATCTGTACATCATTACAGATATGAGCTCCACAGCTGGTATCAATTACCCAAGAATTAGAATCAATAGATAGATTTACCTCAACAATAAACACACCTTTATGTAGAGTATCCTTTTACTCTTGGAAGTTCCTCTTCCAATGCCCTTTCTTGCCACAATGGTAACAAACGTCCTCTCTCTGATCTCTTTCTTCTTGGACATTCTATTTTTAACCTCTCTATCACGTTTAAGAGATCCCTTCTTCTTTAGAACTTTCTTCCCATTGCCTTTAGGAGGCCTAGAAGAGGAAGTGACCATCATTACTTTATTATCCTTCTTGATCGTATGTTCAGCAGTCATGAGTTGACTAATCAGCTCAGCTACAGTAGCTTCAGGATGATTCATGTTGAAATTCAGCACAAAAGGATTGAATGATGTTGAAAATCAGCACAACGAGTTCTTCACTCAATGACATATCCATGGAGGTTAGTTTTTCGTTCAAAGCAAGAAACTTAAGATCGTGTTCATGGACACTTGTACCTTCTTTTATTCTAAGATGAAAGAGTTCCCTAGAGATGTTTTACCTTAGAACACGCTCTTTGGGGTGGTACAATTGCTCAAGGTGGTCATAAATCTCCCAAGTATTTTTCATTGACTCGTGTTGCCTTTGCATATCCGGAGACATGTTGGCCAACATGAGGCAACGGGCCATAATCTCCCAAGATTATCTTCATTTTACTTTGCAATCACCTCCCTTTCGGTCCGATTTGGAGCATCGCCTTCAGCCTTAAAAGAAACATAGGGTTTTTAGTTGTCATTTCAATTATAGAGAATCACAGAACTACAACCTAAATAAAAAACAGAGAAATCATGAACATTCTGAATAATAACGATTATATATATTATCAAAGTCTTTAAAAATATGTTCTCCCACTGTTTTTAGAAGGTCTATAAATCTCAAATGACCTTAGAAAACACTTATTTTCTCAATGAGCACTATGATCCCAAGCATTCTTAGTTTTGTACCCACGACTCGTGAGACATCCAAAGGTCTAAGAATCTTTAGGTAGGTACTATTTGTCAATTCCATCTCCATGGAATTCCTAGTAATATTTTTGCATCACTAGTCTTTCAACCATGGACCCACGACTCGTGTGACATCCATATCTACTTTAGTGTTGAGCGGGACCCACCAGTCATAAGATCTCAACCAAACTTTGATATGGTGTCGTGGTCATTCACGACATATCAATGCTCAACAAGGTCATATTTACAAGAAACCAACACGCAATTCTATATCCAAAGATGCAAGATCAATTTAGGAAGTCAATGTATTCACAAAATGCATATTAAATCATCAAATGTCATAGGGTTCAATTATAATATTACAATTAAGCATCAAGTTCATGTCGAATTATAAAGTGCATAAGTAAGAGTAACTTGATCATATAAACATACAAAGTTGTTGTACGTAGATGGCATGCTTGATACAAATAAAGAGTGCATCTAATTCACTTAAGATCATACCTTACAACTTCACAACATATTTGGAACACAAGCTCGAATCACATTCATATATTACACTTACATCCCATAAGTCATTTATAAAAGTTTAGAATTATTACACATACATCTCCTTAGTTGATTACTAAGCAAAATTGTTCGTTTAAAGTGTTTATACAATTATTCAACTAGGAATTAATTACTTACAAGCATGACAATTATCAATTTATCGTAATTCATAATATATCATCTTCGAGTAGTAAGAGTAAATCAAGATATTACAATTCCAACTCCTATCATGCATCAAGTCTCCAGTTGTTCAAACATCCTTCATGTATCTCGATTTTATATTTAAAACACAATTTACAACAAACGTAACATTGAGAACGTCTCAAATTCATATAGAGAAACCACAACATGTTCGTTCTTCTAAAATATCATTCAAGTTCATTTAGTCACATAAAAGATTAGTTTCTAAATATTACACTAACACCCCTTCGTACTTAACAAATAGCATAAATTCATCACATCGGGATTCAAATTGTAAATCGAAACATTCATGCATATCACAATCCATTCAATACATGTTTTCGTATTCGATTGGAATACATCTCGATCAACAAACCAACAATAAACAATGTATTTACACTTAAAACAATTAATTCAAATAATTCCAATTACGCAAAATAATTCGTAATAAATAAACCAAGTGTCCAATTAATGAACGGAAATCGGCGTTGGACTCACCGCGTCGAGGCTGACAAACTGTCCGAAATTTGCCGGAGTGCCACCACCGGAGCCGCTGGAAAGTCAACGGGCCGCCGCGGAAAGTCGCCGAAAAATCCCAAAAAAATACCCGAGAAAGTAGTTTTCGTGCTCGTTCCAAATCCTTGATCAATTTCTGAAAATTCCAATGCAATCGTCCTAGATCTTAAATCCAAGAGTACGAAAATC
Organism: Lantana camara; assembly: GCA_037501455.1. NCBI lineage: Eukaryota > Viridiplantae > Streptophyta > Magnoliopsida > Lamiales > Verbenaceae > Lantana > Lantana camara. The sequence continues at coordinate 21,788,445 of CM074862.1, forward strand.
CCAAAAACTTCAAAATCAAATTACTTCCAATTCGGTGAACTAAAACGAAATCCGTAAAAGGCATCGGCTTACCCATGATGAGTTCTTCGAAATCCCCAAGTCGTTCGCCGAATAAAGTGGCCGAAAAGTGTCGAATTCGGCCGCTACAATGACATGCCGCCGCCACCGTGCTTTCAGGCGGTGCGTGCGCCACCACCTCCACTCCGATGGTTGCGCCACCAACCCAAATCGGTGAGCCATCCCGAGATGCTTCAGATCGGTACCTCATCCGCCCAAAACCGCCACCGGAATCGCCAAAAACGGCCGGTGAAGGTCGCCCAGATCCACCACCAAAGGCGTGAGCTTAAGGCGGCGCATGTGGCGCCACCACTGCCCCAATGACTGCGCCACTATTTTCAAGTTGTAGATCTCATCGAGACGTTCGATTTTCATACCAATTTTGCTAGATTCCGATGTCGGAGGAAGCCGAACGAGGCTGTCGAAGTTGCTGTCGCAATCCAGTCGCGATTTCCGAATTTTTTGAGCAGCCATGTCTGAAAATCGTAGATATCTCCTTCGCAGTTCATTGTTTGGATGAGATCTTTGTACCATCGTGATCCTCTCGTCGAGCTCTTTGAAATGGACTACTCATTCATTGAATTCCGTCGAGAAACGGCCAAGTTACAACTAGTGTGTGTTTTAGGTGTAGTGTGTGTGCGGGAATGAGAGAGAGAACCAAGAGAGAGAAGAGGAGATTGGGAGAAATGTGTCTTGTGCACAAGTTATATACAATCGAGTATCCTTATCGTGTAGCAAAGTGAAATAAAGCGTACAAATAATCGTAAATAAAAATCGGTCAAGTTACGAAAAAACATTCAAGCTCCGAATTAATTTTATAAATTAAAATGAAAGAGAGATTTACCAATTAGAGTTTAATTCAATTTAATTTTTAGACAACATTTCGTACAATTGAACGACACTTCATAAACACATGATTGACAATTAATCTCAAGGAATTCAAGTAAACCGAAATTAAATAAGTTAAATAACATGATGGATTTAAAATCAACTTGACAATTAATCTTAGAATAATCCGAATGATCACATATTAAATTGGATTTCCATTCAATCACATAACTCAAGAAACTCTTAAATTAAACACACACAAGTGTAGAGACTTACTTGTTAATGTCGTCAGGACGCCCTTCGAGAGCACGAGGCATCACACGAACCCCTTAGGGTTTCTAAGAACATTGGTGGAATTTTATTTCTTACTCACTAATTAACCAATTAATTATTATCTTTTAATTGAAAATTAGGCCTTAACTTATTCTCCAAGATTATGCAAGAGATCCTTCTCTCTCCTACAATTGGAAGTTTGACTTTTCAACCTTTATCTAATGTAAAGTCAAAAAACAATTTATTCAATAAATAACTTAATTCATAATTAATTATTTATTAGGTTAATTACTTTGGGAATGGACTTAACAATTTCATAATTAATTAAAAGACCAAAATTAATTAATTATAATTTAATTAATTAATTCTAAAAGAGAATTCACACGTTTAGAGCCATGCGTGCAACCATGTGTACGTGACATGTGGCAGCCACGTGTGCTCGACACGTGGTAGCAGTACACGTTCATGGATTCATTTCGATCAACAATTTGATCCTTCGATCCAATTAACGTCTTACCAAATCTTGGTGATCTGACGTTTGTGTGTGACCCTTTAGGTGCATTATTCGATTAGTAGTGACACTAATTAATTAATTCTCATAATTAATTAATCAGTTCATAGATCATACTACCGTAATTTAGCAATGGGTGTGTGACCCCTATCCGAATAACGAAATGAATAGAAGAACCCTTCAGTTAATGACAATCAGTGAAATATGATCCTCCTACAACTCCATCTCTCAATCAAGGATTAAGGCATGGGAATAATCTTAGTGTTGGAAAACAGCAGAGTAAAAGCAACGAAAGTTTAAAAATTTTTCCAAAAAGGATCGTGATCTTGCAATGTTCGTTTCAAAACTATGGGATTTCAAGAAACTGAAAAGAATTGAAGCTTTCTTGAAACGTATTGAGCCGCCCTCAAACGTTCTTCATGAGGCATGAAATCCCCGTTTCTTGAATGATTCTTTCTTCGAGATTCCAAAGTAGAAATCCTCTAGAGTAATAATCCACACCAACCTAGATTCAAAACATGTTAATGAGTATGCTAGTACTATAACATTTGTATTAAATAAACAAGAAACAAGAAAGGAAGAGAGCATGATTAAATCTCCCTTCAAAACCCCTGTTTAACGAAGACCGATCAGCCACGCCATTGCCTCAAAAACCGTGTCGCTGAGACGTCAAATGCACGAGATGACTTCATATTCCCAAGAAAATCGTATTTTTTCAATCTGAATAAAAAAATCGAACCATCAGCTCTTCATATATAAATGGGGTTTCCTAAACCCTAAGTCTGTTTTAGGAACAGGATTCCTAGTTTGACTTTTCTTCTATTTTTCTTTCTCTCCAAGCAATAACTTCTTATCCAAATAAGATATTATTCTTCTAGAACGAGCCCTTCTAATCAAATTAGGAATATTTAATTATTCCAATAATAATTAAATATCTTGCTTTATAATATCTTATTCTAATCAAATTAGAATAATATTAAATAGAAGACATTTTATATTCAACTTATTTATTTATTCTAATCAAATTAGAACAATTAAATAATTAAATATCTTGAATTAATTCTCCAATTAATTCCATGAAGGGCTTTAGAATTAATTCACTAATTAACTCTAATGGGATAAAATTAATTCCTAATTAATTTTTTTTGGGCTAATTAATTAATTCACTAATTAATTATATATTGTGGCTTTATAATTAATTCTCCAATTAATTATATTTAGGCTAATAATTAATTTTTCAATTAATTAATACATGGTTCAATTCCGAAATTGGAACCAAACACGTCCCAAACGTGCTCTCGGACCCACACGTGTATTTTACACTATGGTCTCGTTTCAATCAATTATTTGATCTTTCCATAATACCCATTGAACCTGGCATTTGTGTGTGACCCTCTAGGTTCAATTTCAGTTAGCAGTGAGCCTAATTAATTAATTACCTCACAGATCACACGACCATAGTCTAGCAACAGGTGTGTGACCCCTACCCGAAATTTGAATGTATATTCGAAAGAACCTTTCAGTCAATGACATCGTGTGGGATACGATCCTCCTACCATCCTATCTCTCGATTAAGATCTAGGGCATGGGAATATGGAGAACGCTACTAATCTTAATCTTAAAACAAAGTTCCCTTCATATTTCATTTGGTCTCAATCCAAGAAAACCCCATTTTCTTGATGTCTTGATCTAACCACCTTACACAAGGATTTTAGGATGGAACATAAATAACTAGTGTAATAAGAGATCATCTTGCCTACAGCAAGTGTAGGTCCTTTATTGATTCCAATAATTCTCATATGCCACTTGTGTAATCCCAACATAGGCCGTGGTTCAGGTGTCTATATGGCGACACCCTTTTGAGCCTATATCAAGATTACAGAGTTAACTCATATGAGACAATGTGGAATCTCAAGTCTAAGGATTAACACTACTAGAAAATCGTTCTATAGCAACAGAAATGTAGCAACGAAAATTAAATAGCAACGAAAAATAAATTCGTGGCAAAATTCTTTAGCAACAGAATTTTCGTTGCTAAATTCGTTGTTATATATGAAAAAAATAGCAACAGAATTTTCGTTGCTAAAATTAAATAATACAAAAAATAAATAAATTGGTATATATATCTGTTGCTATTTAGTAACGGATTTTTCGTTGCTATATGGAAGAAAAAAAGAAATAAATATAAAAAATATTAGCAACAGAAAATCCGTTGTTATTTAGCAACGGATTTTTCGTTACAATATGGAAGAAAAAAAATAAAAATAAATAAATATAAAAAATATTAGCAACGAAAAATCCGTTGCTATAAACAATTGATTAAAATATTGATAAAATATTTATAATTTAGCAACGAAAAATCCGTTGCTATAAATATTTAATTAAAAAATAAAAGAATAATTATAAATTAGGAACGAAAAATTTGTTGCTATTTAGATTGTAATTTCTTTATTTTGACCAAAAAATATATTAAATTATTTTGTTTATATGGTTTAATATACATATACCTATAATTATTTAAACTTTTATCCTTATTCTTTCACGCTCTCTCTCTCACACACACAGATCCATATATATATATATATATATATATATATATATATATATATATATATATATGAATGTTGGAGCAAGATACGATGTCGTTTTCGTGCGAATAGAACGTTATTTGTTTAATTTCGCACTTATTTGAATAGCTTTATTTCATGTTTTAATTGTTTAATTGACTCAATTGCGATCTTATGAAATTACGTGGACTTAATTGAAATATGTGTTTAGTGCCTAATTGCTCTTTAATCTAAATTATGTGGGCTAATTTGAAGTTAATGAAAGTTAGGGATCTATTTCTAATTATGAGAAATTCAATTTGGGCTTAATTGAACCTTACTTTAATTTTGTGGGTGCTTTTATAATTATCAAATGTCTAATTGGGCTTGATTTAAATCATACTTAAATCTGTGGACTTAATCGCCTTACCCAAACTTTCGAGGGACTTATGTGCAATTTCGAAGAAATGGGTGCCCTTATACCCAGAGAAATCCTAGCTGCTATTTCATTCTCCTCTCCTCTTCCATTCTTCTTCCCTTCGTCTTCAATAGCAGCAGCGGCACCACGCCATCTCCACCAAAAGTGCCGCCGACCGCCATCTCCGTCGTATTGTCGCCACTACTGTTAGCTAGCCACCGTCGCCCTCTCTTCTCTCACTCCTTCCCCTTTCGGTTTAAAGCAGCAGAGTAATAGCTCCTCCATCTCCGCATCTCCGCCAACATCGCTATTCGCCTGCACCACCTCGATTCAGCACCACCATTCCAGAACCACCACCGGCCAGATCTGTTCTCTTTTACCGGTCATCATCTCCAAACTCTAACGCCATCTTGTCGCCACCTGTTGCAAGGAAGGAGGCCAGTCCTTCGCCACAGTGAAGCCGTGCACCACCACTTCCGCCAGCGAACCTTGGACAGCCACCGCCTTTCACTCCAAGATTTAGCTGCGACACCCCCCCCCTACGAACACAGCAAGGACGGCACAACAACAACAGCAAATCCGGCGCCTCACGTGCCACCCTCCACCGCCCTCAATCTTCTCTCTCGTTTCAGATCTGAAAAAGGGGCAGACCCTAAGGCCACCACCACTCCAGCAGTGATAACCGAGAGCCACTATCGCCTCTAGTCTTTCCGCCAAGAAAGGAACCCAGCAGCACCGCCGTTGATCGGATTCAGCCATGGTCCGACAATCCTGACAATCGTCACCTCTAGTGCCAACCACCACCTCCAGATTTCATCACCATCAACGCCCCTACTGCTCTTTTTAATTTGTAATTTCCAATCTCTGCATAAATTATTTCATTCTTAATTGTAATGAACACATTAGTTTAATTATTTCAGTTACTTGAACTTAATTAGATGTTTAAGTTAATGGTTGTTACTTGTATAGTTATAAATCGATTTAATTTCTGAATAAATGGAGTTGTTAAGAACATAAATCGAACTGCTGTAAAATGACTGAGCTTGATAATGCTGAATTGTAATGTGGTTGTATCATAAGTTGAGTTGGTTAACTTGTGTATGTATGCGTCTGGTATATATATGTGTATACTATGTGTGATTAATTGTTAATTGTGTATTTGATATATCTGCTCATACCTACTATGACAGTCTGGTAATTATAATTAATTTTGGCAACTGAAATAAAAGAACTGGTTATCTGAACTCAATATGCCTAAACAATTTGTTCTGATTTGTGCATGTGGTGTTGTGTGCGTGGTGTATAAGTATATACGTATACATATGGTTAAGTGTTGTTTAATAATTGTAAGTTTGGTATTTGTTTATTTAAAACAAAGTTAGTTTGGTTTAGAGTAATTGGAATACTAATTACCTTGTACTTAATTATTGAATTTGTCAAGGAAGTACATGTTATATGATTTGAACTATGAAATTGTTTTCATTTAAATTGGAAATTGATCTCAGAGACTGATTATTTCGTGAATTGATGTGTGAGGTGTACTCATGTATATATATATATATGGTGCTAAATTAGTACTAATTGTAATTGTGTTTGGTGAATGAGTTGTGTGTATGTGTTGTGGGGTGTGTGTAACCTGGATATAAGATATATACATATATGTATAGATAGTAGTGTATGTCTCGGCGTGAGTGCTGATTATATTTAGCTTAGATATGCAATTGTTGTTTTAAATATATAAAGTATATATGTATTTATATTATATTCTGGGTAACAAAGTTGCGATTAAAAGTCAATAGTTTTATTTTGATTTGGTGTGGATTCATGTGATTTAATTTAACTCTTTGAAAGTTGAATTGTATAAAATATTGAGAGCCAATGACTTGTTTTGTGTGCTCCTACAAATTGAACTACATGTCTAATTTCTGATTGGGTTAGGGGTTGAGTGACTCATAAGTTTGTTTTACGTAATACGTTAATTGTGCATATGAACACATTCGTGACATGTCATACCATTCTATAATTCCTGTACTCGCAACATGTCATCTCATACCATTACCGTGCGTCCTATTTGGTTCATGTTTGAGTCGCGTCTCACGAGTACACTGTATTTTCATTTTCTGTACAGAGATCTCCAGGGCGGAGATAACCCGAGCGAGTTTGCACCGGTCTTGTCAGTCCTCATATCTCGTCGCTTCTCAGGTGAGGTTTTGGATTTTGTATAGTTATGTGACCTATGGCCTTTACATGCTGATTTCTACCCTTGTATGCGAGTATACCTTATTATAGATATATGTGTGTGTTGGATATGATATGTTTATGACCTTATGCATGCATCCTGCGTGGGTGGGTGCCTTCGGGCTGTATCCCCGCAACGTGGGAATGTATGTGTGTGCATCCTGCGTGGCCGGGTACCTTCAGGCTATATCCGTACAGCGTGGGAATATATATAAAAACCAGTTTTTGAGGCATATGTAAGCTATTTTGGAAAATTCAGTTGTGTTATGATTCTGTAGCGAGTTGGCCATGATATATGGTATTTGTTCTGTTCTGGGGCCCTGGAGCTGCGGGTAATGGGTCCCCCTGGACGGTATCGGGCCGTCGGGGTATTTATCCATTGCGTAGTCTCCATCTGTATGAAGAGGATGTACCGTGACCTACCAGGAGGTTTGGTTGGGAAACAGAGTCCTGAGGGTTGGAGTAGAATAAGCACTCCCCTCGCCTATCTTGATGGTTAGGGTCGTGCAACCCTATCATCACCTGGAGTTGAGGTTGGTATGTTATTTCTGCTTTATGAGGAGTTGAGGTTGGAAGCTCATACTCGTCGAGCATTTGATAGGTTATGTTATGGAATTATGAATCGGGATAGAGTCTTTCTGGAAAAATGGTTTCTAAACTTATATCTATGTCTATTTGGGTTATTTCGAAATGTTTTGGTATGCAACACCTATCCTCGGTTGATGAGTCCATCCTTTTGTTCTGTGTTGTGCTTTTTATATATATATATATTGTGGGTGTGCGTTAGCCCCCTCACTCAGTCAGTTGACTGACCCCTCGTTTACTCTTTTAGTTTGCAGGTTTCCTTTTAGCTTGAGCTAGGTGGAAGTGAGTCTTCTGAGTCACACTTGTCAGTCTAGTTGGTGTTAGGATGCATTTGTCTCCTACTCTATTTACGTTATGTATTTATGTTTCACACTTGAAGATTATGTTTATGTTCTACTTAGATTTAAACCCGTGTGGGGTTAGTAAGATAGTACTTGGATGCTATTAGATATTATGAGGATACTATTGCTGTTTTATTATGTTGGATTATGAATTGATATTCGGGATTAGGTAACTATGCTAGTTGAACCCGTCACCTGTTCTGCATGTTGTTTTAATTGTTTCCGTGCTCTGAGTTTGTCAAGTTAGATCCGCCTAGCCTAGTGTGTGAGTTGGTCTCCCGTTCGCTATGATTCAGATTCGGGCATAGACTTCCTATTTCACGACCGGGTCTGGGTCCTAATACGGGGGATGTGGTATCCTACTGTTCGGGGTGCTACATCCTTAAGTGGTATCAGAGCTTTAGGTTGCAAAGCCTAGCTCTAGTGTTGTGTTGTGTTTGTTTAGGTCGAACGGCGTAGGAAAAATTAGTTATGTGCCCATCTGCATTATGATTTGATGAGCTATGCAATCGAATTTTCATCACTTTGTTCAATTTATACTACGTGATACATTGCATCTCTTGGTAGCTCTTGATTGATTTATTACGTAGCATGAGCATTTACTAGTCGACATGCATATTTCGATATTGAAGTTGTTGAGGTTTTCAGGATGCGTTAACAATACCATAGTCAACCATCTCAGCCAAATCTGAGCGACCGGGGACAATCTTCGACTGAAGTACCACCAATGAATTTGATGGCAATGTTGTCCCAAGAATTTAAAACATTTAACCCTCCCCAATTTCGAGAAGGGGATGATATAAGGGCCGAATAGTGGCTTTCGGAAATAGAGGGCATTTTTGAAATATGGTCGTGCAACTCTCAAGATATGGCTCGCCTTGCTACGTTCCTCCTACAAAGACATGCAAGGCAATGGTGGAAAAGACTTGCCCAACAGCTAGAGGCAACGAGCGAGGAGTTGACATGGGATGTGTTTGTTTGAGAATTCCGAAAGAGGTTTGCACCGGCCATTTTACAAGAACGAAGATTCGAAGAATTCCTTACTTTAAAACAAGGAGAAAGAACCGTTGTGGACTACATAGGAGAATTTGAGATGTTGGGCATCCACGTGCCCCACATTACGAATAATGATCGGGTCAAGGCTAGATACTTTAGGGAAGGTCTTCGGGATGAGTTCAAGGAAGCCTTAATTGCTGAAGATACAAGCACATGGGATAAAGCCACGGAGAAAGCATTACGAATTGAAAATAGGTGGTTGACAAAAAGTAAGGAAAAAGATGTGTCGGAGCCTAGACCTGAGCTGGGTTTATGCTCAAATTTATACGTGAGAGGAAGATCCGATCAACAGGGAACTCGAACCAAGAAGATTCATGGAAAGAAGCATAAGAACAGAAACCTTCCAAAGCCGAAGAAAGAAATCCAACCATGTACCCATTGTGGGGGAATCAACCATGCATACGACGCGTGTCGGGATCGATTGAAGAGGTGTTATGCTTGTGGGTCAAAGGATCACAAGGTTTCCGATTGTGATCGATCGAGAGCTAACAAACAACGAATACGAGATCAACGACTTCAAATTGGAGATCAAGATGAACCCGAACATTGAGGTATTAGCATTCATGGCATTTACATACATGCATCGTTCAAGTGTCCGTATTCATTTTCGCTTGATGTGTGTGATAACTATTGTTGTTTAATTGTGATAACTTGGATACCTGATCTAGTACTTGTAACTTGAAATTTCTACTTGTTATGAATCGCTGCTGAAATGGATGAGTTATGTACTTATGTGAGCTATTCATACCTAGGTGATTTAACTCTCTTGATTGCTCACCGACTTCTCATATAACATACACACATACCGTAACCTTGTTTTACAGGGATTCCATCGCGATATCCCCCTTGAGTTGAGCTATGAGCGTTGAATCTATACTCAAGGGATGCTGATATCAGTTGTATAAGGTACACCAAACATGCATCGCATACCTTTCATCAAGTGTTATTCTGATGTTGGTATGTATGAATAACTGATCAGTGGATTTATGTGCAAGAGAGACCTTAGGTTACCTCTATTTATGTGCTAGGAAGATGCTGGATTCTTTCTAAGTTTCGTGCACGAGAGATGCTGGATTCTTTTGTACTTAGGTATTCGGGAGATGCTGTATTCTCTTGAATTTAGGGGTTTGAGAAATGCTGGATTTTCTCAAACTAGAATGTTGGGAGATGTTGGAATCTTTCCGACTTAGGCCGAGAGACGGGGTTCTCTCAATTCTGTGCTTGAGAGACGGGGTTCTCTCAAATCTGTGCTAGAGAGACGGGGTTCTCTCACCTTTTGTGCTGAGAGATGGGATTCTCTCTTGGTTGTTGTGGCTGCGTTACACGTTGTCCTAGCTGCGGTCTGCAAGTGACGAGTTTGCGACGCCATCGAAGTTGAGTGTAGTGACAACTATTCGTCTTATGGGAATGGTCGAAAAACTTGATCAAAGCAACGGTCCAGTACCCAAACGGATCCCGATGATAATGAGAGTAAACTTCACAACGGAGGCTACAACTTACGCAATTCCTCGAGAAGGGGTTAAGACACTATAACTTGAAGCCTTCCAGCTCAGCAGTGGAACCTGGGGACCAGGTTCTCTTAAGGGGGGGAAGGGTGTAACACCCCGCATTTTGGAGCAAGATACGATGTCGTTTTCGTGCGAATAGAACGTTATTTGTTTAATTTCGCACTTATTTGAATAGTTTTATTTCATGTTTTAATTGTTTAATTGACTCAATTGCGATCTTATGAAATTACGTGGACTTAATTGAAATATGTGTTTAGTGCCTAATTGCTCTTTAATCTAAATTATGTGGGCTAATTTGAAGTTAATGAAAATTGGGGATCTATTTCTAATTATGAGAAATTCAATTTGGGCTTAGTTGAAACTTACTTTAATTCTATGGGTGCTTTTATAATTATCAAATGTCTAATAGGGCTTGATTTAAATCGTACTTAAATCTGTAGACTTAATCGCCTTACCCAAACTTTCGAGGGACTTATGTGCAATTTCGGAGAAATGGGTGCCTTTGTTGTTGGAAAACACGAATCAGAAAGCAGCGAAAATTTAAAAATTCTCCAACAAAAGGATCTAGGACTCGCAATCGTGTAACCAAATTCGTAGGGATTAGAAACTTACTTTCTTAATTGTCTTTCTTGAAGCGTTTCAAGCCACCCAAGAACCCTCTTCTCGCGGCTTGATCCCCTCTCCTTGGTAAAGCTCGAATCTTCAAACTTCTAACTTGAAGCTCTCTAGAGATAGTCCACCAACTTGACTACAATCTAACTAGTAAGGATGCTAGTTCTCTAGTTAGTGTTTAGGCTTAACCTAGGGTTTAATTTATCTTGGAGAAAGGATGGTGTTCAACACATGAACCAAAAGAAGATCATCAATTAGCTCTAAGGGGAGCTCAAGCTCCCCTATTTATATTAAGGGGAGGATCGAAAATCCTAGTCTTTATGGGCTAGGGTTTTGGTCTCTCTCTCCTATTGCTTGATCATCAAGTAATTTTGACTTTGACTTTGAATTCAAATTCAAATCAACTTTCAAGAGAGCTAAAAATATCCAAACTATTTTTTGGATAATTTTATACTTTATTTATTTAAAATAAATAACTTATTTTATCTAATTAATTAATTCATAATTAATTAACTAGATTATTTTTCTCCAAAATAAGACTTTCTTTTTAATTCAAAATTAAACCAAAGTCTATTAAATAATTAACACATTTAATTATTTAATATATATATATACAACATATATATTTACACGTGTGGGACACGTGTCACAAGGACACGTGTCACTCACGTGACCCATACGTGTGGTTTCACACGTGTGGAACCCTCTTAGCCCGATTAACTCGTTTAATCATTTTAAAGCCTCAACTCATGTAACCAAGTTGTTGTGTGTGACCCTCTAGGTTCTCAATTCAATTAGCAGTGACCCTAATTAATTAATTAATCAGTCCACAGATTAAACGACCATAGTCTAGCAACAGGTGTTTAACCCCTAGCTGAATTGGAATGTTCGAATTCGACAGAACCTTTAAGTCATTGATGAATGTGAGATACAATCCTCCTACATACTATCTCTCAACCAAGATCTAGGGTAAGGGAATAATTAGAACCCTAATAATCCGGTCTTAAAGCTAAGTGCATTTCATATCCATTTGATCTCAATCCAAGAAACCCTTTTCTTGATGTCTTGATCTACTGCCTTGGCCAAGGAATCCATATGGCATATGAATAACTTACACAATAAGATATCACCTTGCTAATGCAAGTGTAGGTCCTTTCTTGATTCTCATTCACTTTCATGAATCACTTGTGCAGCCCCAGCATAAGCCTTGAATCAGTTGTCTAAGGCGACACCCTTTAAAGCTTATACCTAAGACTACAGAGTTAACTCATAAAATGACAAGGAACCTCAAGTCTTAAGGATCAATTAATCACATCAATGACTCGTGAGATATTTCCTAATCTGGAAGTTTCTATTTCCTGAAATAGAAACTCCATTTCCCATTTAGGAATGTTCTCACACGGGGCACCTCAGCGAACTTACTTATTGAAGTAAGCACCCTCATGTATCTCACACGTATCAACTATACACTTTGCACCTCCATGAAACAAGGTGGTCCTTCTGAAGGACGTGATCCCACAAGCAAGCCTTAGAGGAGTCAGGTTGACACTCCCACTATCGGTAGGACTCAACGGCTTGGAGTATTTTACTAATCATGACTTATGTGATATAGGGCTCGTTTCATGAACCATTTCACCTAAATGGTAAAGTCCTAAAGTCATCAGGATTAGGGGAGTTCTCATACATGCACAGCTAAAGTAAACGCATACCAAACAAGAGCATATAAAGAAGTTTTGCGTCAATTCGTTATTTCATTCAAAGATTGTCTGTGATTACAATAAGGGAAAGCACAAAGCGGATATACAATCGGCTTTCTAGGAAACTATTCCTAACAATCTCCCACTGGCCCGTCAAAGCCATTCTAATGCTACTCTAAGTCCCATCTTCTGAAGATGACCTTGGAAAGCTTCTCGACTAAGGGGTTTAGTAAGTGGATCTGCCACGTTCTCTGCTGATGTGACCCTCTCAATTAGCACATCTCCTCTTTTGATAATATCACGGATTAGGTGATACTTCCTCATAATGTGCTTGGTCCGTTGGTGAGATCTTGGTTCTCTTGCTTGAACAACCGCCCCAATGTTGTCACAAAACACAAAAATGGGGTCTTTCATGCTAGGAACAACATTCAACTCTGGAATGAAGTTTCTAATCCAAACACCTTCCTTAGCTGCATCATTTGCAGCCAAGTATTCGGCCTCAGTGGTCGAATCTGCAGTAGTAGTTTGCTTGGAACTCTTCCAACTCACTGCTCCGCCGTTTAGGCAGAAAATGTATCCTGACATTGACTTAAAATCATCTAAGTCAGATGCAAAGCTTGCATCAGAGTATCCTTCGACAGTAAGATCTTTCTGACCTCCGTAAATTAAGAATAAATCTTTAGTACTTTTCAAGTACTTAAGAATATTCTTCACGGCAGCCCAGGGACCATCTCCAGGGTCAGATTGGAAACGACTTGTTACACTAAGTGCATAAGCCACATCCGGTCGAGTACATAACATTGCATACATTATGCTACCTATCGCTGATGCATAAGGTGTATGAGTCATTCTTTCCTTCTCAAGGTTAGTCTTAGGACACATCTTCTTAGAAAGACATGTTCCTACACTCATAGGAAGGTTCTTAACCTTTTCTGACTCCATATTGAATCTCTTCAATACTTTTTCAATGTACATCGACTGTGATAGTCCTATTAACCTTCTAGATCTATCTCTATAGATTTTAATTCCAAGGATATAAGACGCATCACCCAGATCTTTCATCTCGAATTGGTTCGATAACCATAACTTAGTCACTTTCATGTCATCCTTCGAATTCCCAATAAGAAGGATGTCATCAACATAAAGTACTAAGAATTGCACTGAGGTCTCCAATTCCTTTCTATACACACATGATTCATTCGAAATTTGAATGAAGCCAAACGCTTTAACTGATTCATCAAATCGAATATTCCAATTCCTAGAAGCCTGTTTCAATCCATAGATTGATCTTTGGAGTTTGCAAACCTTTTGCTCACTCACACTGAATGTGAAACCTATGGGTTGCTCCATATAAATGTATTTATCAATGTCACCATTGAGAAAGGCAGTTTTCACATCCATTTGCCATATCTCGTAGTCATAATACGTAGCAATGGCAAGCATTATCCGAATAAACTTTTGTATTGCAACTGGTGAAAAGGTTTCATCAAAGTCCACGCCGGGTCTTTGAGTGAATCCTTTTGCAACCAGTCTTGCTTTGTAGTCTGCAATGCTTCCATCAACTCCAAGCTTTCTCTTAAAGATCCATTTGCAACCTATGGGTTTGACCCCATTAGGCAAATCTACCAAGGTCCAAACTTGGTTGGAGTTCATGGAGTCCATTTCGGATTTCATAGCTTCTATCCACTGTTCAAAGTCAGAATCTGAAAGTGCCTCCTCATATGTTAAAGGATCATTATCCTTTTGAGAGATTTCATGGCAGAATCCATACCATCTCTCCGGCTGTCTAGGAGTGCGTTCAGAACGCATTAGAGGAGGATTTTCGTGTGTATCGAAATCCGTGATTGGTTGTGGTTGATCAGTAGGGGACGTCTCTTCAGTGGGTGGCGTGGGCTCACTTTGCACTTTCTCTAATTCTACGATCTTCCCTTTCTTTTCTTTAAGGAACGGTTCCTCAAGAAAAGTGGCATTTCTGGAAACAAACACCTTTTGCTCAGATTGATCATAGAAGTAGTATCCTATGGATTCCTTAGGATAACCTACAAAGTAGCATAAGTTAGAAAGAGATTCTAAGTTATCTCCCACTGTCCTCTTCACGTAAGCAGGACAACCCCAAATTCTTAAGTAAGAATAACTAGGGATTTTACCATGCCACATTTCATATGGCGTTTTAGGGATTGACTTAGAGGGAACTAGATTCAAAATCTTTGCTGCACTTTCTAGGGCATAACCCCAGAAAGAAGGTGGTAAGTCAGTGAAACTCATCATGGAACGAACCATATCAAGTAGGGTTCGATTCCTTCTCTCAGAAATTGCATTAAGCTGAGGAGTTCCCAGAGGAGTCCACTGAGAGATAATCCCATTATCTTTGAGATGATTAAGGAATTCTTCACTAAGATATTCGCCTCCTCGATCAGATCGAAGTGCTTTGATCTTGTGACCAGTTTGGTTCTCAACCTCCTTTTGAAATTCTAAGAATTTCTCAAAAGCTTCAGATTTATACTTCATTAAGTATACATAACCATACCGACTAAAGTCATCAGTAAAGGTTATGAAATACTGATGATTGTTTCTAGTGCTTACACTAAGCGGTCCACAAACATCAGTATGGATCAAATCCAAATCCTTAGTGGCACGTTCCACAGTTCCTTTAAAAGGAACTTTGGACATTTTTCCTTTGAGACAGGATTCGCAAGAAGTTAACTCCTCAAGATCATTTTCAGAGAATGATCCTAAAGTGTTTATCTTGCTAATTCTGTTCTTGGAAATGTGTCCTAATCTAGCGTGCCATAAGGGAGCCAGAACTGTGTCATCTCTCTTACGTTTAGTTTGTCATTGTATATTCATAATATTGATATTCTGAGTTAGATAAAGTCCATTACTTAGAGTACCGATGAGAACGGAAGAGTTATTCAGTTTGATAAAGTATTTACCATTCTTAATATAAGTTTCATAACCTTCACAATCTAATATTGGAACTGAAATTATATTACGAATAATGCTCGGTACATAAAGGACTTTATTTAAGACTAACTCAAAACTACCTAAATCTAATCTAATTGTGCCTAAAGCTCGAGCTTCAACGTTTGAGCCATCACCGATCTTCAAGACACATTCTCCTTCTTTGAGTTGTTGGACTTCACTTAGCATCTGTACATTATTACAGATATGAGTTTCACAACCGGTATCAAGTACCCAAGAACTAGAATTAATAGAAAGATTTATTTCAACGAGAAACATACCTTTCTTTAGAGTAGCCTTGTACTCTGGGCAGTTTCTCCTCCAATGTCCCGCTTTGCCACAATGGAAGCAAACATCCTCTTTCTGATCACGCTTTTTCTTTTGGGCCTTCCCCTTCGAAACGCCACCAGTGGGCCTAAGGGGTTTCTTCTTCTTCTTTTGGGCTTTCTTGCCCTTACCTTCAGAAGGCCCAGAAGAGGAAGACGGAGCATTCACCATCAAAACCTTATTGTCCTTCTTGATCGTGCTTTCAGCAGTCACAAGCTGACTAATCAGCTCAGCTACAGTAGCACCAGCATGATTCATATTGAAGTTAAGGACAAATGGGTTGAATGATGGTGGGAGCGAAGCTAGCAACAAATCCACTGAAAGCTCATCTTTCAGTGGCATGTCCATGGAAGCAAGTTTCTCAGTAAGGGCGAGAAACTTGAGTCCATATTCATGGACACTTGAACCTTCCCTCATTCTCAAGTGGAACAATTCCTTTGAAGTTCATGAGGGCGGTAAAGTTGCTCTAAGTGGTCGTAAATCTCCCAAGCGAATTCCATGGCCTCATGTTGCCTTTGCAAGTCCGGAGACATGTTAGCCAACATAAGGCAACGGGCTTGGAGATTATCATCCTTCCACTTCTGAATCGCGTCCCGCTCGGCCCGAGTGGGAGCCTCCCCTTCGGGACTAGGCTCCCCTTCGAAGAGAACATAAGTTCTCTTCTCAGAATCTAAAATGATTTTTAGATTCCTCAGCCAATCAGAATAGTTGGGACCAGTCAACTTGTTTGACTCGAGGATCGATACAAGAGGGTTTTTGGTTGCCATTTCAAAACACGTAGAGAATCACAGATTCTACGACCTAAATGGTAAAACAGAGAACTAGTGAGCATGCTGAATTATAACGATGTACAAAAGATAAGGTCTTTAATCTAATGTAGCTCCCACTGTTTTTCAAAGATCTAGAATTCCCAAAGATCTAAGAGGAACACTTTTCCCAATGGGTACTAAGATCCTAGGCATTTTACCTCGAACCCACGACTCGTGGACATTCTAAGTAAAACCCTAGGTAGGTACAACTTACCAATTCTAACACCTTTAGAACTCTTAGTAATTGTTTTTGCATCACCTATCTTTCAATATGGACCCACGACTCGTACGACATCCATATTTACTTAGGCGTTAAGCTAGACCCATCAATCATAAGATCATGATCAAAACTTAGTTCGAACGACCCACGACTCGCGGACATCGCCCTTGCTAAAATTGATCACGAAATATTGATCATTTAAAATGATCAATTAGGTAACTAAGAACTAATAAGCTCCACTAGCTATCCCACGACTCGCGGACAATAACTAGTTTCACTTACTAAACTTGAAACCTATTGATGGAATGCTAGGAATTTAATTCAAAATTTGCATCTCGAATCAAATACCTATTTGTTCGAAATTAGCTTAATATTTAATGGGAATTTTCGAATCAACCGGAGAGTTGTCCGGTTCGACCTCACCAACATATATGTTATCCAATTTTATTAGTCTTGATTAATGCAAGTACACTTAAATACATTTCAAACAAGCACATAAACAGATAACATGTCCTAGCATGATACTAACATGTAATGATCATGGGTTCTACCTATCTTATGCGTGATATGTGGGAGCCACTCCACAATCACAAGTTCTAACATACATGCCACATAAACAGTTTAAATCACATAAGGGAAAGCGGTAACAAAATACGAGCCCTATCTCTATTACATTTTTACAATTGAGATTCCCCTCCCTAACATTTTGAGGGGTCTTCACTTATGGCCTCCTTGTTACTTGAATGTGGTCCATCTTACTCCATGGGTGCATTGTCTCCAAAATGAAAATAAAACCTCACCCCCTATCTCTACTCTCAAATTACAATAAAAGGAAAAAGACATAAAGTAATAAGGTTCAATCTTCATATTGGCCTTAGACAATTACACGGGGCATACCCCGGCCTCAAAAACAGTAATATGGAAAGTCACATAATAAATCACATAACAGTACGCACATAAGTGAGGCTCCAACCTCAATTGAAAAACGCAACTATAGGGCTCCAACCCCAATTTAAACCATCCATGTGCATAAATTAAAACCATACATAAGTCTAAACCCATGATCACCTAATATGCATAAATTGCAAGAATTTAAATTTAACCAATAAATTAAAATTCTCGCCTTACGCTCTAATAGCTTAAAACACGACTTAGATGCAATTCTTGTTCGAGAGCCTTTTCAATAAAACCTGAAAAATAATAAACTAATAAAATTCCAATTAATTTCTGAAAATTAATAATTTTATTCTTTCAGTATTTTCATAAAGTTTGTAATTTTTCCCAAAATTTAAATCGATCAATTTCTCAAGAATCCCAATTTAATCAAAATTTTAAAATAATTTTATTTTAGCAAAACTGATTTTAAAAGATAAAATTAAAATAAAATTAAATAGGGATTTTTAAGGACCGAAAACACGAAACACGAAAACATAAAAATTGGCCCGGAACCACCCGCCCAAGGGGGCACTGCCGCGCGGCATCAGGCACGCGCTCGCGCTGGGCGCGCGGCCCGTGCGCTTGTCGCGCGCAGCAGTGCCCGCCCGATGGCGGGCGGTCTCGGCCTGGGCGTCCTGCTCTGTTGCGGGACGGTGTAGGCGGCTGTCCCGCGCGGTTGCGCGACAGGCGAGCGGGCGGCCTCTCGCGCGGTTGCGGGAGGACTTGGGAGGGGGGGGCAACGGGGACTGGGCGTGCGACGTGCTAGCACGCCTAGGCTCGTCCTTTTCGTGTTTCGTTCCGTATTTTGGGTTTCTCCAAAATCCGGTTCAATCCATAATTAAGAAAAATACGATTTAAATAGATTTCAATCAAAATGGTTTTCAAAAACACAATTTAAGAAAACAGTTTCAGAAATTCAAGAAAAATTACAGTTTCGTAATTCAGGCTTTCTAAAAGAACTCATGAATACCTGATTCGCATCTAAGCCTAAGAATTTCTACCAAATTCAGAATAATTGAGACGAATCAGAAATACGATTAACGAGGTGGCTCTGATACCACTTGTTGGAAAACACGAATCAGAAAGCAGCGGAAATTTAAAAATTTTCCAACAAAAGGATCTAGGACTCGCAATCGTGTAACCAAATTCGTAGGGATTAGAAACTTACTTTCTTAATTGTCTTTCTTGAAGCGTTTCAAGCCACCCAAGAACGCTCTTCTCGCGGCTTGATTCCCTCTCTTTGGTAAAGCTCGAATCTTCAAACTTCTAACTTGAAGCTCTCTAGAGATAGTCCACCAACTTGACTACAATCTAACTAGTAAGGATGCTAGTTCTCTAGTTAGTGTTTAGGCTTAACCTAGGGTTTAATTTATCTTGGAGAAAGGATGGTGTTCAACACATGAACCAAAAGAAGATCATCAATTAGCTCTAAGGGGAGCTCGAGCTCCCCTATTTATATTAAGGGGAGGATCGAAAATCCTAGTCCTTATGGGCTAGGGTTTTGGTCTCTCTCTCCTATTACTTGATCATCAAGTAATTTTGACTTTGACTTTGAATTCAAATTCAAATCAACTTTCAAGAGAGCTAAAAATATCCAAACTATTTTTTGGATAATTTTATACTTTATTTATTTAAAATAAATAACTTATTTTATCTAATTAATTAATTCATAATTAATTAACTAGATTATTTTTCTCCAAAATAAGACTTTCTTTTTAATTCAAAATTAAACCAAAGTCTATTAAAAAATTAACACATTTAATTATTTAATATATATTTATACAACATATATATTTACACGTGTGGGACACGTGTCACAAGGACACGTGTCACTCACGTGACCCACACGTGTGGTTTCACACTTGTGGAACCCTCTTGGCCCGATTAACTCGTTTAATCATTTTAAAGCCTCAACTCATGCAACCAAGTTGTTGTGTGTGACCCTAATTAATTAATTGATCAGTCCACAGATTAAACGACCATAGTCTAGCAACAGGTGTTTAACCCCTAGCTGAATTGGAATGTTCGGATTCGACAGAACCTTTAAGTCATTGATTAATGTGAGATACAATCCTCCTACTTACTATCTCTCAACCAAGATCTAGGGTAAGGGAATAATCAGAACCCTAATAATCCGGTCTTAAAGCTAAGTGCATTTCATATCCATTTGATCTCAATCCAAGAAACCCTTTTCTTGATGTCTTGATCTACTGCCTTAGCCAAGGACTCCATATGGTATATGAATGACTTACACAATAAGAGATCACCTTGCTAATGCAAGTGTAGGTCCTTTTTTTATTCTCATTCACTTTCATGAATCACTTGTGCAGCCCCGGCATAAGCCTTGAATCAGTTGTCTAAGGCGACACCCTTTAAAGCTTATACCTAAGACTACAGAGTTAACTCATAAAATGACAAGGAACCTCAAGTCTTAAGGATCAATTAATCACATCAACGACTCGTGAGATATTTCCTAATCTGGAAGTTTCTATTTCCTGAAATAGAAACTCCCTTTCCCATTTAGCAATGTTCTCACACGGGGCACCTCAGTGAACTTACTTATTGAAGTAAGCACCCTCATGTATCTCACACGTATCAACTATACACTTTGCACCTCCATGAAACAAGGTGGTCCTTCTTAAGGGCGTGATCCCACAAGCAAGCCTTAGAGGAGTCTAGTTGACACTCCCACTGTCAGTAGGACTCAACGGCTTGGAGTATTTTACTAATCATGACTTATGTGATATAGGGCTCGTTTCATGAACCATTTCACCTAAATGGTAGATTCCTAAAGTCATCAGGATTAGGGGAGTTCTCATACATGCACAGCTAAAGTAAACGCATACCAAACAAGAGCATATAAAGAAGTGTTGCCTCAATTCGTTATTTCATTCAAAGATTGTCTGTGATTACAATAAGGAAAAGCACAAAGCGGATATACAATCGGCTTTCTAGGGCAATATTCCTAACATTTGTACCCAGAGAAACCCTAGCTGCAATTTCATTCTCCTCTCCTCTTCCATTCTTCTTCCCTTCATCTTCAATAGCAACAGCGGCACCACGCCATCTCCTCCAAAAGTGCCGCCGTCTGCCATCTCCGTCGTGTTGCCGCCACTCCTGTTAGCCAGCCACCGTCGCCCTCTCTTCTCTCACTCCTTCCCCTTTTGGTTTAAAGCAGCAGCGCAATAGCTCCTCCATCTCCGCATCTTCGCCAACATCGCTACTCGCCTGCACCACCGTGATTCAGCACCACCATTCCAGAACCACCACCGGCCATATCTGTTCTCTCTCTCCGGTTATCATCTCCAAACTCTAACGCCATCTCGTCGCCACCTGTTGCAAGGAAGGAGGCCAGTTCTTCGCCACAGCGAAGCCGTGCACCACCACTTCCGCCGGCGAACCTTGGACAGCCGCCGCCTTTCACTCCAAGATTTAGCTGCGATACCCCCCCTACGAACTCAGCAGGGACGACGCAACAACAACAGCAAATCCGGCGCCTCACGCGCCACCCTCCACCACCCTCAATCTTCTCTCTCGTATCAGATCTGAAAAAGGGGCAGACCCTAAGGCCACCACCACTCCAACAAGGATAACCGAGAGCCACTATCACCTCCAGTCTTTCCGCCAAGAAAGGAACCCAGCAGTGCCGCCGTTGATCGGATTCAGCCATGGTCCGATAATCCTGACAATCGTCACCTCCAGTGCCAGCCACCACCTCCGGATTTCATCACCATCAACGCCCCTGCTGCTCTTTTTAATTTGTAATTTCCAATCTCTGCATAAATTATTTCATTCTTAATTGTAATGAACACATTAGTTTAATTATTTCAGTTACTTGAACTTAATTAGATGTTTAAGTTAATGGTTGTTACTTGTGTAGTTATAAATCGATTTAATTTCCGAAAAAATGGAGTTGTTAAGAACATAAATCGAACTGATGTAAAATGACTGAGCTTGATAATGCTGAATTACAATGTGGTTGTACCATAAGTTGAGTTGGTTAACTTGTGTGTGTATGTGTCTGGTATATATATGTGTATACTAAGTGTGATTAATTGTTAATTGTGTATTTGATATATCTGCTCATACCTACTATGACAGTTTGGTAATTATAAATAATTTTGGCAACTGAAATAAAAGAACTGGTTATCTGAACTCAATATGCCTAAACAATTTGTTATGATTTATGCATGTGGTGTTGTGTACGTGGTGTATAAGTATATACGTATACATATGGTTAAGTGTTGTTTAATAATTGTAAGTTTGGTATTTGTTTATTTAAAACAAAGTTAGTTTGGTTTAGAGTAATTGGAATACTAATTACCTTGTAATTAATTATTGAATTTTTTCGAGGAAGTACATGTTATATGATTTGAACTATGAAATTGTTTTCATTTGAATTGGAAATTGATCTCAAAGACTGATTATTTCGTGAATTGATGTGTGAGGTGTACTCATGTATATATATATGGTGTTAAATTAGTACTAATTGCAATTGTGTTTGGTGTATGAGTTGTGTGTATGTGTTGTGGGGTGCGTGTAACCTGGATATAAGATATATACATATATGTATAGATAGTAGTGTATGTCTCGGTATGAATGCTCAATATATTTAGCTTAGATATGCAATTGGTGTTTTAAATATATAAAGTATATATGTATTTATATTATATTCTGGGTAACAAAGTTGTGATTAAAAGTCAATAGTTTTATTTTGATTTGGTGTGGATTCATGTGATTTAATTTAACTCTTTGAAAGTTGAATTGTATAAAATATTGAGAGCCAATGACTTGTTTTGTGTGCTCCTACAAATTGAACTACATATCTAATTTCTGATTGGGTTAGGGGTTGAGTGACTCATAAGTTTGTTTTACGTAATATGTTAATTGTGCATATGAACACATTCGTGACATGTCATACCATTCTATAATTCCTGTACTCGCGACATATCATCTCATACCATTGTCGTGCGTCCTATTTGGTTCATGTTTGAGTCGCGTCTCACGAGTACACTGTATTTTCATTTTCTGTACAGAGATCTCCAGGGCGGAGATAACCCGATCGAGTTTGCACCGGTCTTGTCAGTCCTCATATCTCGTCATTTCTCAGGTGAGGTTTTGGATTTTGTATAGTTATGCGACCTATGGCCTTTACATGTTGATTTCTACCCTTGTATGCGAGTATACCTTACTATAGATATATGTGTATTGGATATGATATGTTTATAACCTTATGCGTGCATCCTACGTGGGTGGGTGCATTCGGGCTATATCCCCGCAAAGTGGGAATGTATGTGCGTGCGTCTTGCGTGGGCGGGTGCCTTCAGGCTATATCCCTGCAGCATGGGAATATATATAAAAACCAATTTTTGAGGTATATGTAAGCTATTTTGGAAAATTCAGTTGTGTTATGATTCTGTAGCGAGTTGTCCATGATATATAGTATCTGTTCTGTTCTGTTCTGGGGCCCAAGAGCTACGGGTAATGGGTCCCCTGGGACGGTATCGGGCTGTCGGGGTATTTATCCATTGCGTAGTCTCCATCTGTATGAAGAGGATGTACCGGGACCCACCAGGAGGTTTGGTTGGGAAACGGAGTCCTGAGGGTTGGAGTAGCATTAGCACTCCCCTCGCCTGTCTTGATGGTTAGGGTCGCGCAACCCTATTATCACCCGGAGTTGAGGTTGGTATGTTATTTCTGTTTTATGAGGAGTTGAGGTTGGAAGCTCGTACTCGCCGAGCATTTGATAGGTTATGTTATGGAATTATGAATCGGGATAGAGTCTTTCTGGAAAAATGGTTTCTAAAATTATATCTATCTATTTGGGTTATTTCGAAATGTTTTGGTATGCAACACCTATCCTCGGTTCATGAGTCCATCCTTTTGTTCTGTGTTGTGCTCTTTATATATATATATTGTGGGTGTGCGTTAGCCCCCTCACTCAGTCAGTTGACTGACCCCTCGTTTACTCTTTTAGTTTGCAGGTTTCGTTTTGGCTTGAGCTAGGCGGAAGTGAGTCTTCTGAGTCACACTTGTCAGTCTAGTTGGTATTAGGATGCATTTGTCGCATACTCTATTTACGTTATGTATTTATGTTTCACACTTGAAGATTATGTTTATGTTCTACTTAGATTTAAACCCGCGTGGGGTTAGTAAGATAGTACTTGGATGTTATTAGATATTACGAGGATACTATTGTTGTTTTATTATGTTGGATTATGAATTGTATTCGGGATTAGCTAACTATGCTAGTTGAACCCATCACTTGTTCTGCATGTTGTTTTAATTGCTTCCGCGCTCTAAGTTTGTCAAGTTAGATCCGCCTAGCCTAGTGTGTGAGTTGGTCTCCCGTTCGATATGATTCAGATTCGGGCATGGAATTCCTATTTCAAGACCGGGTCTGGGTCCTAGTGCGGGGGATGTGGTATCCTATTGTTTGGGGTGCTACATATATAATACATGATCATATGTTTGGGGATTATGTAGAATTAATATTTGTATAGTATAACCTTTCATATATAAAAGCATTTAATATTTTATTTGATAGAAAATTTATATTGTTGATATATTATAAGGTATAATATAAATTATAAATCACTAAAAGATGTGCATCATAATTAAAACACAAAAATGTATAAAAGCTGACAATGCTTAATACAATATCTCTATATATACGATTATATATATTTAAAACAAATAATCATATATTTAACGGATAGTTAGATATATAGTTCCACAATTACATAATGTTATTCAAAGAAAAGTTTTTTAATTAATAACTAACAGTTGCGTAGCACAATAATTCCTTAAAATTCATATATAATGCTCTAAATTCAAATGTAAATACTTCATATGAAGAGAAAAGTTTTTCATTCAACATCTAACAGTTGCATAACATAATAATTCCTTACTATTTACATATAGTTCTACAAAGTTAAATATAAGTACTTTATATTAAAGAAAAATTCTTCATTTAACATCTAACGGCTACATAAGACAATAATTCTTCAATATTTAGATATAATTCTACAAATTCAAATATAAATATTTCATATTAATAAAATAATTCTTCATTAAGTTTTTCAACTACGATTGCTAAATAATACAATAGTTCCTCAAAATGCAGATATTGTTCTACAAATGTATAAGTGAATACTTCATATAACATAAAAGTTCTTTATTCAACAACCAACTAAATCTAATTATTTAGTTATGTAAAACTTTCATCTTTTTTTTTTTGTATGTCATAAAAAGTTATACTTAAATTGATGTACATTATATTTTTATATCATAACTAAAACATGGAATATATAGTTAACCAATAATTAAGTATTAAAATTTTTAGTGGAATATGTATTAATATAAATAATTATATATTTAAAAGTATTTTTATTTAAACTATGATAACAAGCATTTAATTATTTATTTAAATTAGTGTATGAATATTTGATTGTTGTTAAATATAACAAATGACATAATATTACTAATAACATAGTTTTCCAAGTTGGTTGAGGCTTCAATCTTCTACATTGGTCACCCAGGTTCGATTCATGAAGGGCCCAAATAATGCAATATATATCATGAGCCACCTTGGGCTGATTTAGCTGTGTCCGGGTGGTGCGGTCCGGTGGGGGTTCTAACCTACTAGGGCTGGTGCAATTGGGGGGTGGTTCTGGGGCCCGCAAATAAAATTTTAATTTATTAATTTGAATTATTACCTTTTGCGCTGGTGCGGTTGGGGGTGGATCTGGGGCCCGCAAATAAATTTTTAATTTATTAATTTGAATTATTACCTTTTGCGACGGATTTTACAACGAAAATTCCGTTGTAAAAAAGGCAAAAAATTAATTAATTATTGGTTGCTTTACAATGGAAAATCCGTTGCTAAATCTGTTGCTAAAAAATTCATTGCTAAAACCGTTGCTAATGTCTGTGGGTAGTAATCCGTTGCTAAAATCGTTGCTATAAATTCGTTGTTAATTCCGTTGCTAATAATTCATTGCTAAATCCATTGCTATAGATTAGCCACGAGGGTTATAGCAACGGAAAATTTTTGTTGCTAAATCCGTTGCTAAGCCGAATCCGTTGCTAATTTGGCCAAAATTCGTTGCTAAATCCGTTGCTATAGGGCGTTTTTCTAGCAGTGTAATTCCTCACGTCATTGACATGTGAGATATTTCCTAATTTGGAAGTTCTAGTAACGTCATTTCCCATTTAGAAATCTTCTCACGCGGGGCACTCTCAGTGTTGAAGTTCTTGTAACTATCACCCTTATGTAATATGAATGCAACATTGTATGCACTTATCACCCCATGAAACTGGATGATCCTTCTTAAGGACATAACTACACAAGCAAGTCTCAACAGAGTCAAGGTCGACACTCCCACTGTCTATCGGACTCATCGACTTGGAGAAGTTTCTAATCCTCGCCTATGGAGTTAAGAACTTGTTTCATGTGTCATTCCCATAATGACAAAGTTCTTAAAGACCTCATCGAATTAGGGGATTTCTAAACATGCTCACGTAATGGAAACATACAAAACATGAAATGGCATATAAGAAGTGTTCGGCTGTGATTATAATCATTCATATATTATTCAAAGATTGTCTGTGATATATGGAAAGTCCCAAAGCATAACAGCTTTCTAGGGCATTATTCCCAACAATCTCCCACTTGCCCATAAAAGCCTTTTAGGTCTATTTTAGATTCTATCTTCCCAAGATGTACTTTGATAGCCTTATTGACTTTGGGCGTTTCCAAAGTGGATCTGCTATATTCTCTGCTGATGTGAATGTTTCTAATTTGCACATCATTAAGGAAACACTTTTCCTTATTCACTTTATTCATAATTAAGCGTCTGGCCTCTTGGTGAGGTCTAAGTTCTCTTACTCGAGCAACCAATCATTTAATCATACAATGTGATAATGGTGTTGTTTCATGCTAGGAACTTCATCTACCGATTAGATGGAGTTTCTTACCCAAACACTTAACTCAACGGTATTCACTACGGCTAAGTATTCAACCTTATAGTCAAATTTATAGTGCCTCTCGATTGGAACTCTTTCCAAAGCACTATTCTGCCATTTAGGCAGAATGCGTATCCTCTCATAGATCAATAATTATCTACGTTTTGATGGTACTGATTACATCAAAATATCCTTTAATGACAAAATCCTACTAGACTCTTAAAATATATCTTCATTTCTTATAAAGTACTCAGAGGGAATTTTTACAACAGTCTAGTAACCTTCTCTAAGGTTACACTAAGAATTGGCCCATCACACTTTGTGGTAAGCCAAATCTTGTCAAGTACAAAACTTTACATACATTATGTACCCTTTTCTATAAAAGTGTTTTGGACATTCCAACTTTCTCATAGTTATTTTAGGACACATCCTCTTCAAAAGAGATGTTCCATTGTCCGTTGGAAATTCTGTAGGAATCTTCCATACTAAACTATTTTAGTACAACGTTTATGTACCTTGACTGTGATAATCCTATTATTCTCTTAGATCCATCTCCGTAGATATGTATCTCGAGAATGTAGGATCCATCACTTAGATCTTTCATCTCAAAATGGTTCCTAACCAGGCTTTGGTGACTTTTATGTCATCCTCCATATTCCCAATGAGAAGGATGTCATCTTCGCAAAGTACCAAAAGTTGAACTTTTAGCCTCTAACACTCTCTTGTACACGCTTACTCGAATAAAATCAAACAACTTTGACTATTTCACTTAATTCAAGTGCTCTAACTCCTAGAAGCCTGATTCAATTTCATAAATTGATTATTTAGAGTTTGCAAACCTTTTGCTTACTCCCACTAAATGTGAAATCCATGGATGTTCCATATTTATATCTTCATCAATCTCACATTGATAAGATAAGCTTGATCCTATCAAGTAGTTCAACTAAGGTCCAAACTTAGTTTGATTGTATGGAATCAATTTTAGATTTTATAATTTGTTTTCACTGCTCAGATTCCAAATCAGACAGCGTCTCCCGATGGGTAAATGGATTGATATCCACTTAAGAAGATTTTATGGAGAAAACCATATTATCTTATAAGCTATCTAGGAATGCGTTCTGAACGCATCGAGGGAGGAGAGTTCACTCGTGTAATATCTCCTTATGTGGCTAAGTATTATCAAAACGGTTCGTTTCTTCCTATTTGCGGCATGGGTTTTGTCCTCGAACCTTTTAA
This sequence comes from Lantana camara, assembly GCA_037501455.1. Taxonomy (NCBI): domain Eukaryota; kingdom Viridiplantae; phylum Streptophyta; class Magnoliopsida; order Lamiales; family Verbenaceae; genus Lantana; species Lantana camara. Next base: position 21,816,571 of record CM074862.1, read on the forward strand.
AGTCTATGGGCATACCTTTCTTCTCTCTTAGGAACGATTCCTCAAGAAAGGTATATTCTTTAAAACAAACAACATTTGTTCAAAAGAATCATAGAAAACAATACTACATATTGTTCATATAAACTTAAACTTGTTTCAAGTTTATCTCCCACTGTCTTCTTCACTTAAGAAGACTCCCACTGTCCTCTTCATATAAGAAGGCAATCCCAACATTCTAAGATAAGAAATATTAGGGAATTTTGAATGCCACAATTCATAGTGCATTTAAGGGACTAATTTGGAATGTGCAAGATTCAAAATCCTAACTGCATTTTCTGAAGCATAAGTTCAGAATGAAGGTAAGTTTGTAAAACTTAACAAGGAACAAACCATATCCTATAAGGTTATGTTCCTTCATTCAAAAATACCAATTTATTCTTGAATGAGCTTACTGAGGGATAATCCTATTATCTCGGAAATGACTAAGGAGTTAGTCAAGAAGATGCATGCCATCTCGATCAAATTGAGATGCACTTATCATGTGACTAGTAAGGTTCCTAACCTTCTAAGTTTGAAATTCTAATAATTTCACAAAAGTTTCAAATTCGTACTTCAGTAAGTACGCACATTCATAATGATTGAAACCAATGATTTTGTCTAGTGCTTAGATTAAGCAATCCAAAATGATTAGTATGGATTGAAATCCATATAAGCTATGGAACATCCCCTCGTTTCATACAAAAGAGGTTTCAGGAATGTTTCCCTCAAAATAGGATTCTTAGGAAATTAAGACTTTGAGTTCATTTTCGTAAAATGATCCTAAGATGATTAACTTGCTAATCCTATTTTCTCTAACATTCCAAAGTTATTTCAAACTTTGTCATCTTACTTACCTATTTTATCGCATTGTATGTTCGAAACATCAATGCTTTGAGTTTTGCATAATAATTTGTGCAAAATCAACTCAAGACTAGAAAATTCTGATCTATTGGAATTATTACAACGAGACTTTTGGAGTATCCATATACTCTTTGCAGTTCCCTTTCCAATGCCCTAGTTTGCCACTGTGGAAGCTAATGTCTGATCTTTCTTTCTTTTAGGCTTTCTCTTTACTCACCCCTCCATCGGGTTTAAGGGTTTCTTCTTCTTTGGCCTTGATGCCTTTACCTCATTAGGTTTAGAAGAAGAACTAACCATCATTACCTTTTAGTTCTTCCTAAGGATGCTCTCTTAAGTTATCAACTAATTAGATCAACTATACTACAATAGCATCATCTAAGGCTGAGCAAAAGGGCTTAAAATAATGATAGAAGCAATTCAAGCAATCAGTGGACTAAGAACTCATTTCTTAGGATACGTCCGTGGCTGCAAGGTCCTCCTCAATGAGGACTTTCAGCCCACATTACACGTGTATTACTTCGTACAAATATGGAATAATTCATTTGATGTGTTTTACTTTGTAACACGTTCGTAAGAGAATACAAATGCTCTTAAGTGTTCCTATAATGTGTTATACTTTGTAACACATCTATGTGTTACGAATGGTGTCCTAAAAAGCCGATTGTATATCCGCTTTGCACTTTTCCTTATTGTAATCACAGACAATCTTTGAATAAAATAACGAATTGAGGCAACACTTCTTTGTATGCTCTTATTTGGTATGCGTTTACTTTAGTTGTGCATGTATGAGAACTCCCCTAATCCTGATGACTTTAGGACTCTACCATTTAGGTGAAATGATTCATGAAACGAGCCCTATATCACATAAGTCATGATTAGTAAAATACTCCAAGCCGATGAGTCCTACAGACAGTGGGAGTGTCAACCTGACTCCTCTAAGGCTTGCTTGTGGGATCACGCCCTTAAGAAGGACCACCTTGTTTCATGGAGGTGCAAAGTGTATAGTTGATACGTGCGTGATACATGAGGGTGCTTACTTCAATAAGTAAGTTCACTGAGGTGCCCCGTGTGAGAAGATTCCTAAATGGGAAAGAAAGTTTCTATTTCAGGAAATGGAAACTTCCAGATTAGGAAATATCTCACGAGTCATTGATGTGATTAATTGATCCTTAGACTTGAGGTTCCATGTCACTTTATGAGTTAAGTCTGTAGTCTTAGGTATAAGCTTTAAAGGGTGTCGCCTTAGACAACTGATTCAAGGCTTATGCTGGGGTTGCACAAGTGACTCGTGAAAGTGAATGAGAATCAAAAAAGGACCTACACTTGCATTTGCAAGGTGATCTCTTATTGTGTAAGTCATTCATATACCATATGGAGTCCTTGGTCAAGGCAGTAGATCAAGACATCAAGAAAAGGGTTTCTTGGATTGAGATCAAATGGATATGAAATGCACTTAGCTTTAAGACCAGATTATTAGGGTTCTGATTATTCCCTTACCCTGGATCTTGGTTGAGGGATAGTAAGTAGGAGGATTGTATCTCACATGAATCAATGACTTAAAGGTCCTGTCGAATCGAGACATTCCAATTCAGCTAGGGGTTAAACACCTGTTGCTAGACTATGGTCGTTTAATCTGTGGACTGATTAATTAATTAGTGATTTAGTTAATTAGGGTCACTGCTAATTGAATTGAGAACCTATAGGGTCACACACAACAACTTGGTTACATGAGTTAGGGCTTTGAAATGATTAAACGAGTTAATCGAGCCAAAAGGGTTCCACACGTGTGAATCACACGTGAGTGGCACGTGTCCTTGGGACACGTGTCTCACACATGTATAATTATTTGTGTATTAAAAAATTAATGTGTTAATTATTTAATAGACTTTGGTTTAATTTTGAATTAAAAAGAAAGTCTTATTTTGGAGAAAAATAATCTATTTAATTAATTACGAATTAATTAATTAGTTAAGTAAGTTATTTATTTATTAATAAATAAAGTATAAAATTATCCAAAAGGGGTTTGGATATTTTAGCTCTCTTAAAAGTTGATTTGAATTAGAGTTCAAAAGTCAAAGTTTGGAATTACTTGATGATCAAGTAATAAGAGAGAGAGGGACCAAATCCTTAGTCCATGAGGACTAGGTTCGGCCGCCCCTCCCTTTCCTATATATAGGGGAGCTCGAGCTCCCCTTAGAGAGTGATTGGATTCTTTTGGTTCTTGTGTTGACCACCATCCTTTCTCCAAGATAAAATAAACCCTAGGTTAAGCCTAAACACTAACTAGAGAACTAGCATCCTTATTAGTTAGATTGTAGTCAAGTTGGTGGACTATCTCTAGAGAGCTTCAAGTTAGAAGTTTTGAAGATTCGAGCTTTACCAAGGAGAAGGGATCAAGCCACGAGAAGAGCGTTCTTGGGTGGCTTGAAACGCTTCAAGAAAGATTATTAAAATGTAAGTTTCTAATCTCTATGAATTTGGATTCACGATTGCGAGTTTTGATTCTTTTTGTTGGAAAATTTTTAAATTTCCGCTGCTTTCTGATTCATGTTTTCCAACACTATGAGGGAGTACAATTGCTCTTAAGTGTTTAGAGAATTTCCCTTCACTTTTCAATTGCTTCTCTTATGCCTAGGTCGAATTTTTAAAATACATGAAAAGTTCGCCTTTTAGAAAACAATTTTCTCCTTTGGAATCTTAAAACAGATTTTAAGATTCGATGCCAATCAGAGTGGTTAGCACTTTAGTCAACTTATTTGACTCAAGGATGGATACTTATGGGTCGCATTTCAACTTGTAGACAATCACAAAACTACAACCTAAATGCTAAGCAGAGAAAATGTAAGCATATTGAATAATAACGTAACACATAGGATTAGGTCTTTTATCGTATGTGGCTCCCACTGTTTTTAGAAGGTCTCTAAATCCCAAACGACCTTAGAAGAAACTTGTTTTCTTAGTAGGTACTAGGATCCCAAGCATTCTTAGTTTTGGACCCACGACTCGTGAGACATCCAAAGATCTAAGAATCTTTAGGTAGGTACAAAATTGCCAATTCCATCTCCATGGAATTCCTAGTAATATTTTTGCATCACTGATCTTTCAATCATGGACCCACGACTCGTGAGACATCCATATCTACTTCAGTGTTGAGCGGGACGCATCAATCATAAGATCTCAATTAAACTTAGTCCGGAATAACCCACGACTCGTGAGACATCGCCCATTCCAAAATGATCAAGAAATATCAATCACCTAAGGTGATCAATTAAGAAACTAAGATTTAATAAGCTGCACTAATTACCCCACGACTCGTAAGACAGCAATTAGCTTACCTACTAACTCTTAAATCCTATTGATGGAATGCTATGAATTTTATTACCGTAATAGAATACCTATTTATTCGAAATTTGCTCAATCTTTTAATCAGGGATTTTTGAATTAACCGGAGAGTTGTCCGGTATAACCTCACCAACATGTACATTTATCCATTTTTAATTAGTCTTGTTTAATACAGTTTCACAAAAGATGCATTCACACAAGCAATTAGCAGATAGCATGTCTTAGCATGATACTAACATGAGATGATCATGGGTATCCTATCTTATGTGCAATTATGGGAGTCACTCCATAATTGCTAGTTCTAACATACATGCCACATAAACAGATATTTCACATAAGGATGCAGAATTTAATGGAAAACCCTACTCTACTACATTAATAGAAACAACCCTCCCTAACATTCTAAGGGTTCTTCAATTATGGCATGTTTCTCCTTGATTTGTGGATCCATCTTGCTCCTTGGGTGCTTGTCTCCAAAATGAAAAGAAAATCCCACTTCCTAAGTTCTACTCTCTTTACGTAAAATAATATGGCTCAATCTTCATATTGACCATAGACAAATACAAGGGGCATACCCCGGCCCAAAATCAATAATAATGAAGGCCACATAATAAATAATCAAGTAACGGTACGCACATAAGTAGGGCTCCAACCCCAATTGAAATAACGCAACTATGGGGCTCCGACCCCAATTGAAATCATCCATGTGCATAATTAAAACATCAACAAGACTAACCCCATGATCACCTAAACTAGCATACTCCGCTTGAATTTTAAACTTACCAATTAAATTTAAAATTCCCTTAATTTCAAGTTCTAGTAACTTAAGTAATTTGAATATAGTTCACTATTCAAGAATTTATTCAATAAACGAAATCGGATCATGACAAAACTTAATTAATCTCAAAAATTAAATTTTTATCAAAAATATCAGTCAAAGTGATATTTAATTTTTTCTCGAAAAATAAGAACTTGACTTTAATTCATAAGAATCCCAAATTTTATAATTATTTCAAAAATGATTAATTTTAAAATTAAAATCAAATTTTAAAATAAAATTAGATTTTACGGGATTTTACGAAATTGGAAAAAACACGAAACGAAAACGGGTTTTGGGACGCCTAGGCGAGGAGTGCGGTTGCCGTCTGCAAGCGCGCGCACGAGGCACGTGCGAGCAGGCAGCGCCGGCCCACACAGCCCACAAGGGCATCCCGAAACCGCCCGCCCATTCCCACACGGCTGCACGTAGGCCTGCGTGCGAGCCTCGCGCACGGGCAGTGCTAGGCGGATAGGGGGTTTTGGGCAGAACGGTCTAATCCCCGGGGAAAACTCGTCAGCAAGGCTTTTCCCGCTCTAGTTGTTGTAGCTCCGTTGCCTCTTGGGCTTCATCCAGTCCAACATCTCATTGGCCTTTAATTCCATAGTTATTTGCTTTCTTCCCCTTTCCTTTGAACTGGCTCACTTATTCTTCTTAAACGGATCTTTGTTATCAAAACGAATATCGCGCGAGGCGGGTCTCGGCAGGTGCGGGGCGGCGTGTTGTCGCCCCATGCGCGTACTTGATGCACGCAATCCCACGCACTATCGTGAGCGGGTTGACCCATTCCGTAATTTTTTTTTTCATTTCGCAATTTCACCAAATTCATACAATCCAAATTCGAATTAAAACATTTCAAAACAATCCGAATTAAAACAGTTTAAAACTAGATTATTCAGAAAACAATTTTTCCAAAATTTTCAAGAAACAGTATAGATCCGACAGATTTCTATTTCAAACAAAAACCAAGAATACATAACTATCATCCAAATTCAAGAATTTTCAGTCAAAATTCAGTTCAAATACAGTTTCAAAACGAAAGTTGCAAGGTGGCTCTGATACCACTTGTTGGAAAACAGCAGAGTAAAAGCAGCGGAAGTTTAAAAATTGTTGGAAAACAGCAGAGTAAAAGCAGCGGAAGTTTAAAAATTTTTCCAAAAGGGATCGTGATCTTGCAATGTTCGTTTCAAAACTATGGGATTTCAAGAAACTTACAAGAATTGAATCTTTCTTGAAACGTATTGAGCCGCCCTCAAACGTTCTTTATGCGGCATGAAATCTCCATTTCTTGAACGATTCTTTCTACGAGATTCCAAAGTGGAAATCCTCTAGAGTAATAATCCACACCAACCTAGATTCAAATCATGTTAGTGAGTATGCTAGTACTATAACATGTGTAATAAAGAAACAAGAAACGAGAAAGGAAGAGAGCATGGTTAAATCTCCCTTTAAAACCCCTGTTTGACGAAGACCGATCAGCCACGCCATTGCCTCGAAAACCATGTCGCCGAGACGTCAAGCGCACGAAATGACTTCGTATTCCCAAGAAAATTGTATTTTTCAATCTGAATATGTCATTGAAAAAATCAAACCATCAGCTCTTCATAAATATATGGGGTTTCCTAAACCCTAAGTCTGTTTTAGGAACAGGATTCCTAGTTTGATTTTTCTTCTATTTTTCTTTCTCTCCAAGCAATAACCTCTTATCCAAATAAGATGTTATTCTTCTAGAAAGAGTCCTTCTAATCAAATTAAGAATATTTAATTATTCCAATAATAATTAAATATCTTGCTTTATAATATCTTATTATAATCAAATTAGAATAATATTAAATAGAAGACATTTTATATTCAACTTATTTATTTATTCTAATCTAATTAGAACAATTAAATAATTAAATATCTTGAATTAATTGTCCAATTAATTCCATGAAGGGCTTTAGAATTAATTCACTAATTAACTCTAATGGGATAAAATTAATTCCTAATTAATTTCCTGTTGGGCTATTTAATTCACTAATTAATTATATATTGTGGCTTTATAATTAATTCTCCAATTAATTATATTTGGGCTAATAATTAATTCTCCAATTAATTAACGCATGGTCCAATTCCGTAATTGGAACCACACATCCCAAACATGCTTTCGGACCCACAGGTGTACTTTACACTATGGTCTCGTTTCAATCAATTATTTGATCTTTCCATAATACCCTTTGAACCTGGCATTTGTGTGTGACCCTCTAGGTTCAATTTCAGTTAGCAATGAGCCTAATTAATTAATACCCTTTATTAATTAATTACCTCACAGATCACACGACCATAGTCTAACAACAGGTGCGTGGCCCCTACCCGAAATGTGAATGTATATTCAAAAGAACGTTTCAGTCAATGATATCGTGTGCGATACGATCCTCCTACCATCCTATCTCTCGATTAAGACCTAGGGCATGGGAATATGGAGAGCCCTACTAATCTTAATCTTAAAACAAAGTTCCCTTCATATTCCATTTGATCTCAATCCAAGAAAACCCCATTTTCTTGATGTCTTGATCTAACCACCTTGCGTAAGGATTTTAGGATGGAACATGAATGACTTGTGTAATAAGAGATCATCTTGCCTACAGCAAGTGTAGGTCCTTTATTGATTCCAACAATTCTCATATGCCACTTGTGTAATCCCAACATAGGTCATGGTTCAGGTGTCTATATGGCGACACCCTTTTGAGCCTATATCAAAGATTACAGAATTAGCTCATATGAGACAATATGGAATCTCAAGTCTAAGGATTAATTCCTCACGTCATTGATATGTGAGATATTTCCTAATCTGGAAGTTCTAGTAACGTCCTTTCCCATTTAGAAATCTTCTCACGCGGGGTACTCTCAGTGATGAAGTTCTTATAACTATCACCCTTATGTATTATGAACGTATCATCATTTGCACTTATCACCCTATGAAACCGGATGATCCTTCTTAAGGACATAGCTACACAAGCAAGTCTCAACGGAGTCAAGGTCGACACTCCCACTGTCTATCGGACTCATCGACTTGGAGAAGTTTCTAATCCTCGCCTATGGAGTTAAGAACTTGTTTCATATATCATTCTCATAATAACAAAGTTCTTAACGGCCTCATCGGATTAGGGGAGTTCTAAACATGCGCACGTAATGGAAACATACAAAACACGTAATGACATATAAGAAGTGTTCGCTTGTGATTATAATCATTCGTATATTATTCAAATATTGTCTGTGATTTAGGGAAAGTCCCAAAGCATAACAGCTTTCTAGGGTACTATTCCCAACACTTAGAGCCTTAATATTCTTGATCTTCAAAGTTAAGTTCGTTTCATATCCATTTAGACCTCAATCCATGAAAACCCCATTTTCTTGTTGTCTTGATCTTTTATCCATCTTGGCCAAAGGTTTAATGTTTAATGGACTACGAACAACTCATTCAGTAAGAGATCATTTTTCTTCTTAACTAGTGTAGGTCTTTTATTGATTCTAGTAATTCTACATATGTCACTTGTGTAATCCCAACATAGGTCGTGGTTCAGGTGTCTATATGGCGACACCCTTTTGAGCCTATATCAATAATTACAGAGTTGACTCATATGAGATATTATAGAAGCTCAAGCCAAAGGATTATTAATCACGTCGTTGATCTATGAGATATTTTCTAATCTGGAAGTTTCTAGAAACTTCCTTTCCCATTTAGGAATGTTCTCACCCGGGACATCTCAGTGATAAAGTTCTTGTAACAATCAACCTTATGTATTTTGAACGCATTATCGTATGCACTTATCACTCCATGAAACCGAGTGATCCTTTAAAATGACATAATCACATAAGCAAGTCTCAACAGAGCTAAGGTCGACACTCCCTCTGTCTGTCGGACTCATCGACTTGGAGGGGTTTCTAATCCTCGCCTATTGAGTTAAGAACTTATTTCATGTGCCGTTCCCATAAGGGTAGTATTCCTGATGAAGAAAATGTCAAAAGTCTACTGGACCAAATAACAAACTGATTCAAAACTAATGAAAAGATTGAGACGAGTACTACTCTTAGTAAGCTCATTTCTATACGGTATAAAGGTAAGGGAAACATAAGGGAGTACGTTATGAAGATGTCCAATCTTGTGACAAGACTTAAGGGCTTAAAGCTTGAGATGTTGGATGACATACTTGTCCACTTGTTCTTAATCTCACTTCCTGCATAATTTAATCCATTTAAAATCTCCTATAATACACAAAAGGATAAATGGGCTCTAAATGAGCTTATAGTTGAATGTGTGCAATAAGAGGAGAGACTGAAACAAGATAGGACTGAAAGTACTCATTTGGCTATGACTTCTAAAGCTAGGCCTATCACCAATAAGAGGAAAAGGAATAAGGATAAGGGAACTGCAGAACCTGGGACAAGCCAACCTAAGGTGCAAAACAAACATAATTCGGTTATTTCCTATTAGTTTTGCAAGAAACCTGATCACATAAAGAAGGATTGTCCTAAATACGCCACTTGGATATATATTAGGGTTGTAGTACCTAAGTCAGATACGTGTTTTATCTTCTTTTCTACCCCATCCCAGAAAGAATTGAATTGACATTGTATCAAGACTTAGAAGACCTCAACCTTGGATTGCTTAGTCAACTACGGATTGCTATGGAACAAGGTACGTTTCCGCTTGTGTGTTCTCGATGATTTCGATATGTTTGTTACGGATTAGGGATTTTCCAATAGTAAACGCAATTTTTTTTTTGGTGGAATAATAAATGCAAATTACATATATAACACGTTATTAATTATGTCTAAGCGAATATTGCTCGCCTTGCAAAAATTGCTATTATCGTACTCCACATAAACTTACTGACTGAAAAAACACAATTGTTTATGACAGCCTATATTAAAATTGCGAATGAATATTAATAACAAGAGTAAATATCACTCAATATATATATACTAGCATAAACCCCGTGCGATGCACGGAAATTATTTCAATATTATTTTTTATTGACATTTTTCTTCAACAAAGAAAAAAAATGATCGATAGAAAAAAATATTTTTAAATATTTTTTTTCACTTCATGCAGAGATAAGAGAGAAAGAAAACATTTGCATGTTTTATATTTTATTTAAAAATTATATCACACAATAAAGGTAAGAATTATACGGATACTTTCACTATTGTTGATAGTTATTTAGGATATTTACCTATTTTGATGCTATGTATTCAATCTAAGGATATTAAAGATAAGAAAAGAAAAATGACATAAACAAAAAATTTAAAAAGTAATAAGGTTAAAAGACATCATAATATCATTCTTCACGTAAACTATACGAAATATTAGAATCGAAAGAATGCTAAGTATATAATTTCTTTTTTGGTGAAAAACTACGTATATAAATGCATTCAAGAAGATAAAAATTATAAAATAAAAATAAAACAATGTAAAATACTTTGATTGATAAATCTCAAAATTCAATGAAAATGATAAACGTAAAGGTCGGAGAAAAACTACAAATATCTTAAAATGAAATAAGAAATATAGAAAAAGGTTAATATATGTATCTAAGAATATAAAACCTATCAAGATGAAAACTTAAAGATACGAAAAGAAAACCGACATGAACAAAGATTTAAAAAAATAATAAGGTTAAAAGGCATTAAAATATCATTTTTCGTGTAAACTATATGAAATATTATAATCGAAAGAATGCTACGTATATAATTTCTTTTTTTGGTGAAAAGCTACACATATAAATGCATTCAAGAAGATAAAAATTATAAAATAAAAATAAAACGATGTAAAATACCTTCATTGATAAATTTCAAAATGTAATGAGAATGATAAATGTAAAGGTCGGAGAAGAACTAAAAAAAAATCTTAAAATTGCAATAAGAAATATAAAAGGGTTAATATATGTATCTAAGAATATAAGACCTGTCAAGATTGAAACTTAAATCATTAAAAATGAGTAAAAGAATATAAAACTCATAAAACTATAAAATAATGGCTTTCAAAATCTCAAGAAAATCTTCAACATAATAAAAAAAAAGTAGTAAATCAATTAAATGTATAGGAATTAAAAAGTGAAATTCCAACCTATCAAAAAATACCAATTTATTCTTAGAATTTCATTACAAATGGATTATCATTCACCGTTAACTGTGCATATTCTTCAATTTATTTTTCAAGATATAGAGTTCAGCAATCGAAACTTTTATTACTTTCTTAAACATATTAAATAATGGATTTTAGTTATGGAAGAAATAATATTTTAAACTATAAAAGCTTGAAGAAAAAATCTCAAATTTTGACAATTACCATAAATAATAAAGTTTTTAGCTAAGATAACTATGATTATTGCTTAAATTAAGGGATTCCATAAACATTATTTTAAATTTGATTAATAGTTTAAATATTTCTTCTAATAAAATAATATAAATTTTTAAAAAGTCACCATTTGATCATAATTGAACTAATTATGGTTTAAAAACATTCGTCTAAATATATAATTTGATTTTTAAAAGAAAAGAAAGATTTGACCAATACGATATATAAAGACTCAACGTCCAAAAGATGTTGCCCTTAACTCTTAACAAAGGAAAATTTTGACCAAAACTAATATGGAAAAATCCATAATACTTGAATTAAAGTTATTAATTATTTTCTTCATCCAAAAGATGTCGCCCTTAAAGACTCAAAATTAAATATAAACCTTTAAATAAGATTTAAAAAGATATTTATTATTTTAAAAGATCATTAATGATGGTTTCCCAACTACACTAAAAAACATCTATTTAAATTCAAATATATATATCAAACACCGAAATAATATAAAACATAAAAAAAGGTATTATTATTTCATAATTAATAATATGGTGAAGATGGACAAAATAAGAATTTAAAAACCACGAACTTAAAATAAGATAAACTAAAATACACTTAAAAAGATATGAAAAATGCGTAGAATTTAGAAAAAAAATAGGGCGAAGAAAAAATAAGTATATATATATATATATATATTTATTTATTTATTTATTTATTTTGTTCTATATCAAATTAATGAATTCAACATACATCTCTCCATTTTATAGAAAAACACCTTTCAAAATAAAAGTTTATAGAACAAAATCAAATCTTTCAGAATAAGATTCACATCGACTAAACCCACAAGAAGTAAATTAAGTCCCAAAGGATCTTAAAAAGTCTAATTTATAACTCTCAATAGGCATATGAACCATCACTTTGTTCAACTTCTCTCTCCGGAGGAAGATCACGTGACAACAATATTTTCTGCATAAAATTGTATCCCTCCTCGCCAATAGATTCGTTCTCGGTGATGATGAAGTAGGCCAACATTGGATAATGGCCAACATAAAATGCATAACTATCTTGATGGATGTTCACCGCCCTTTCAAATCGAGTCAATTCGACATGACCAGTGCCGTCATACCTGGCCTGCAAGTGCTCGAGCTAGGAGTTGATGTTAAACCTGTCACTAAGCTCCTGAATAACAATAAGTTAATTACATCAAAATAATCATGAACGATTGTATATAAACAAAAAGAAAAACAGACTGACAAAACTGAAAGAAAAAATATAAATATCGAATAATTAACCTAAAAGGTTAAATAACAACAATAATCTACTATGAAAAAAAAAATCAAAACACGTAATTTAACAACACAATGAAGGAACATATGCGAGAAAAAAATTGTTTGTTAAAGAGAGAGAGAGAGAGTAATATAATAAAGTGAGTAGTATAAAAGATGAATGAAAAGGAAGAAGTACGTCTCATTTTATAATGTAGGATAAATAAATATTTTGTAATTATGTAAAAATATTACTATGTATAAAATCAATCAGCATTAATTATGATTTTCAAAATTTGAAATCATATAGTGACAAAAAATTAGGTATGGATTGGTAGATAATTATTTACATTTATAGATTAGATTTCATCCAAATTTATTTATATGTGTATATATAAATAATGCATTCCAAATAAATAAATTAATAATAATTTTCTTAAGTAATTAAAAGAATTTGAAGTTAAATGAATTAATTTTTCAAATTAATAAATAGTATAGCATTTAGTTCGTATTCCATATTTTAATATATATATATATATATATATATATATATATATATATATATATATTAACTATTAACTTTAGATTTAAAAAAATTAATTAATTTGATGGAGTAATTTAAGAAACTTAATTAATTCTCTGTATTTTGTAATGTTTGAATTTAAATTTAAAATTGTAGTTATTTAAATTGTATCCGTGATTTAAGTAATTAGCCATTAAAATTAATTTAATAAATTTATAGGAATATCAAATACATGAATATAATATTAACCTTATTTAATTAATAGAAATATCAAAATTAATTCCATTTGGTCAAACTTACCAAGATTAATTATTTTCCTTAGTTACTACTTTTTTTTAAAATAATATACAAAATAAAGATAAGCCAATCACTGATTTTTTTTATGGAAATTGTATCCGTGACTTAAGTAATTAACCATTAAAATTAATTTAATAAATTTATATAAATATCAAATACATGAATATAATATTAACCTTACTTAATTAATAGAAATATCAAAATTAATTTCATTCGGTCAAACTTGCCAAGATTAATTATTTTTCTTAGTTACTTTTTTTTTTTTTTACTTATTTTTATAAAAAAATAATATACAAAATAAAGATAAGCCAATCATATTTTTTCTATCTAATTAAAAACTTCAAAAAAACCACAAAATTACACGTCATCAAAATGTACAATAAAAAGTCAAACATCGTTATCAAATATATAATAGTATAGATATCACCATCAAAGGGAAAGAAAGTTACATCAGACTCTTTTGTTTTTGTTGCATACAATTTTGCAGCGTAGCTTGACCGTCGTCCGTCGGGTTGAGTTTTCTGGCCCGTCAACCTTGAAGGGACATGCCATGTGTAGACAACCATATTATTAAATTTTAGGCGCGCGTTTTCTCGGCCAGTAGACCACGTTATGGAAAGTGGCTTTCAACATAGTGATTCTTCCTGCTAGATATTTCGTTTCAGGTTTATAAATATACAAGTATATACTGACCACAGACATACCATTATTATCATGCATTTCATGGGGCATCCTTGGTTTTCCTTTGCTCTTATTCTGTTGTTACTAAATAGCATTTCACTGTGCTCAGGCAGACAATATTTCAATTTAACCACAGATCATGATGCATTGCTTGCCTTTAGAAATTCCATCACTTCAGACCCTTATGCTGTTTTGGCCAAAAATTGGTCTACTAAGACATCATTCTGTAGTTGGATTGGTGTCTCCTGTGATGGGGAACATCTAAGGGTTATATCCTTAAATCTTTCTAATTTTCACATCGGAGGAACTATTGCTCCTCATCTTGGAAGCCTGACATTTCTTCAATCTTTGGATATTAGCTCCAACTATTTTGCAGGTTTCATACCTCATGAGTTGTTTAATTTGCCCCGTTTGAAGGAGATAAATTTGGAACATAACAACTTGACAGGTTCCATACCATATGGCATCTTCAACATATCTTCTGTGCGAAGCATTAATCTTAGAGATAATGATATATCTGGTAGTCTCCCAAGTGACTTATGCAATTATACACCAGGACTAGAATTGTTGTATCTATCAGAGAATCAACTAGCAGGGCAAATTCCTCAAAATATATACCAGTGCACACAACTTAAAGAGTTACGTTTATCTTACAATCATTTCACAGGTATGATCGAAATCCCACCAATCATATATTGTTGATTGAAAATTAAACCGAAACCAAAGTTCAGCATAAAATTCAAATATTTGTTCAATACTATCAATCTACATATACTATTGCAGGTGAATTGCCACAAGAGCTTGCGAATATATCTCACCTTGAGATACTCTATCTTGGCATCAATTCTTTATATGGTTCCATACCATCCTTCCTATTCAATATGTCATCATTGATGAGAATAGATCTTACCGAGAATGAATTTTCTGGTACTCTCTTCAACTATTGTACTTTCACTTCTCCATCTTGAATGACTTTGTATTCATTAACATGCATTAACTTTATATAATATTTATCCATAATTAAATTTACTAAATATTATAAATTAATAGTTAAACAAACAATTAACAAAGAAACTAGAACTTTAGGGAAGGAGTTCTTTATTTGGTAGACTAACTACAAATATTGGGCTTTCATTTTTCAGTCTTGAATGATTTTGGTTACATTAAATTAATAACTATTTCATGCGTGTATTTTGCTTTTCGGGATGACCTCTGGTGCGCCTTAAATAGAGAGAAAATGAAAATAAATGATATAAACTATATTAGTGTAAAGTCCAAAATTGAAATTTTATCAAAAGTAGGAAAAAAGTGTGGATATATCATTGCTTGCCTGAGAATTTTTTTTAGCTCAAACTTAGATTAATTAAATGAATTAATATATTATATTTATTATTTTTGTGGTCATTTTTCTTAAAATTCAAAAATCACAATAAAACGATCTTCACTCGTGACATTAATTTGACTCAAATCAAATTTAGGATGAAAATTACTGTGATCGGAATGGTTGAGTGGTAAACTGTAAAGGAGAATCACGAATCTTAATGTTCTTAATTAATGAATGAACTGATTAAAAAAGGAAACGGCAAAATACAACTAATGTTGCTAAACAACGGCACGTGATTTATGGACTCTACGCTCTTCGCCAATTGTCTTCAACTGCACCACTCCAGTTATTAGGACCCACACTATATTTAATGTCCTTTGTTTTCAATAATTATAAATATATTTTATCCTATACTATTTTTAAAATGTTTTAAAATTATAAAAAACAATATATATAATTATATATTATAAGTAAAAATTATATAAAAAACTTATATATATATATATATATATATATATTATATATATATATATATATATATATATAAAAGTAATATTATGTATTATAAGTAAAAAATTTAGATAGCCTGAAAAAAATAATGGGAAGAAGTAGAACACTTTATGTCTTTATCCCAATATAAGATGCCCAACAACAGTAGTCTTCTTTATATTGGGCCAGTTTTGTGGTCCTACATTAATTTGGTTAGTTAGATAAAATTATAATCTGTAATGATGGACCAGTTTATTTGAGTTGAATTCGCTAACATTGGCTTTCAAGGCTTGGCCCACCAAAATAGATCTTTCCACACTCCTTTCGCATCTCACTTGCAATTTAACGATCTGATGCCCCACTGCATTGATTAAAATTTAGATATAATGATTTTCACCCATCCGAACTATAGGTCATTTGGTAATTCACCATCCAAACTATTTCGCTTTGGAAACCACCATCTAAACTTTCAATTTCTGACAAACCATCATCCCACAGCGGTTTTGATCTTTTTTTGAGCGGTTTTGACTATTTTTTCAACGATTTTGGATGTTTTAACACATATAAATTTGTCTCTCTTTGTTATTTTTCCATAGATTATGTGTTAAAACATCCAAAACCACTGAAAAAAGAATCAAAACCGCTCAAAAAATGGTCAAAACCGCTGTGGGATGGTGGTTTATCAGAAATTGAAAGTTTATATGGTGGTTTCGGGGCCGAAATAGTTTAGATGGTGAATTGTCAAATGGCCTATAGTTTGGATGGTGGAAAATCATTATCCCTAAAATTTATTATCATATTTGGATCTTCTAAAAACGTCCATTGGTTCAAACTTGATTTTCAAAATTTCAATTAATTAGATTTAATTTAAAACGTATATATCTATTAAATAGTATGTGCTTCAGGCCAGCTAATGAGATGGGAGTTTTTTCCAAACATTTTTAGGCAGTAAAGAGTTTATTATTTAATAATTTTATCAGATAAAACTGAAGAAAACCTCTCTTTTCGCCTCTGGGACAAAACGAAACAAATTGATATCTTTGAATCTCATAGAAAATAGAAATCTAAAATTCTAGATCTTATAGAAAACAAAGATCTAGTTAATAGTTCTAAGAAGATAGCGACAGAAACCGAGCTATGAGAAAGCCTAAAAAAAATAGAGATCGACATATCTAAAAAATTAGCGACAAAATATATTTTAGAGGGCAGTGGTGGCACAAATCTGAAACGGTGGTGGCACACCAAATTTGAGTCTGTCAAACTGTTAAAGTTAAGCCTCTTCAAAGATCCTCCAACACTTTTCATTTTTAGGTTTTCTTTTTTTTTTTTTTTCTAATCTTCCGTATAGAAGTTGAGTTTCTTTCTTAAAGCCAGGTTAATTTTTAATATATAAGTTTGATTTATTACTTTTATTCAGCGTGAGGCTAATTATTTAACCCATTCACTTTTTACTAAAAAAGATGCAGCTTTGCCTTTGGTAAGATCTTCGGATATTCGAGCTCATGAGAGTCACTTGTACTTGATGATTTGTTTGTATAAATTATAAATATGCTTGTTGTTCAAAAAAAAAAAAAAAAAAATGTTATTTATTTAATAGATGTTATTTTGGTTTTAACTATCTAATAGACATGGAATGGGTTAACAATATCTTTTTACCTTTTTATTTTAATCTCATAATTGCTTCCACTATTTTGCTCACGTCCCATTGCCTAATTAAAAAAAAATGCATAATTGTTCTTTTCTAGGTAAGCTCCCAAATAACATGTGCAACAACATGCCAAAACTGAAAACAATGACCCTTGCCGGAAATCAGCTATACGGGCATATTTCTCCAAAAATATACAAGTGCAGTGGCCTTGAAATTCTCTCATTGTCCGCCAATCATTTCAATAGCAACATTCCAAGTGAAATTGGAAATATGAGCATGCTTAGGGAGTTATATCTAGGAGTGAACTATTTCACAGGAGGTATGATCTCTTCCTACTTTCTGAATGATTTGATAACATTATTTGTAATTTGATCACAATAGATGATAACTCAATAAATCCAATTTTTTCATCTAACAAAAATCAGCACATAAACTTTGTTTATTATAAAACAACTTATTAGGAATTAATTACGAATCAACAATAAAATGCATACTCAAAAGGAAAATGAAAATCAGGCTAATTTCACGCACCAAGTTTGTTTTTGTTCTTTCTCTGATTCGAACCTTCTTCTATTTCTGATTCCGTTATAAATTGTAAGAATACTCAAATGTGTGTATATGCTGGAAACAAAGGTAGAAAGGAAAAGAAATATTGCATTTACAAACCAAGTTAACATAAATGTTCTCTTGAGTCTTGAATGTCTTGCAACATTTGCAGGACAAGTTCCTGAGGAATTCGGAAAACTTTCAAAGTTAGAAATATTAGACATCCAAAGTGCTTCTTTGACGGGAAATATCCCATCTTCTGTCTTCAACATTTCTTCGTTGAAGGTGATGATGCTCTACAACAATAGCTTGACAGGTACTTTTAAAATTTCCCACATGGTCTTAAAATTATTTTCTTGCATATTATTTAGATCTTGCAATAACCTTATCAAGATGCTTAAAATCTCATGTCCTCATTTAATTTGGACAATTATAGGATCATATCAATTCAACACTACTCCTTTTGTACCTCATTTGCAATTTAATGTTCCGATTCCCGGTTGCATTGATTAAAGGACAATTTAAAATGTATAACTTACGTGGATCTTCTAAAAATATTCATTAGTTGAAAATTGATTTTATCTCCCCCGATAGAGTCACTTAGACAAGGATTCAAGTCACAAGATGCACGTACAATCGAAGCACGTAACGAGAGGAATACAATGGTTACCTTGGTTCTTCAATCGTGTGGTCGGATGAAGCGTAAACTCGAGTCAAAGCTTGAGGGGCAAAAATGGGTGTTTTCTTCTCTTCTTTTCTTCCTTGTCTTGAACGTGGGAAATGGGAGAGAGAGATAAAGACTTAGCCCTTTTTAGGGCCGGGAAAATGGGTTGGTTGAAACGGGCAGGGTCAAACGGTATCCGATCCATTCGGATCGGATTTTAAAATGGTAGGGCGATCAAATGGCTTTAGGAATTAAACGGTTAATTCATTGAATTAGAATCCTCAAAACGAACTCAACGGTAAGGTTGGAATTCGAATCTGAATTCCCGAGCTCAAGGTAGCCACGAACGACCCTAAAACATCCTAATTAAAATTAGGTCCCTAGCTTGCAAATATTGGATGATTGAGTCCAAGTACAATTTAAATAAATTCTAAAGCGCACGTAATTAAAATTAGAGCTACACGTTGACACGTAGGCATGCGACGTCATATAAAACACATAAAACTGAATTAATCTCTCACGCGACCTCGTACCTGGCTTGCCTGAAAATCGGGTGTCACATATTGCGCCAGTATGGTATGAAACTGAATCCATCCAAATGCACGTTTGGAGTCCGAGGGGGCAAGTTTTTGGGATATGTGGTCAGCCAGCGCGGCATCGAGGCTAATCCTGAGAAAAACATAGTCATCATGGAAATCCTCTCCCCTTGAAATGTCAGAGAAGTACAGGTCTTGGTGGGAAAAATAATCTCCCTGAACCGGTTTATCTCTTGCTCGGTGGATAGGAATTTGCCACTCTTCAAAATTCTGCGTAACGCCAGGAATTTTTCCTGGACCGAAGAGTGTGAGAAAGCATTGCAGGATATGAAGGCCTACCTATCGTGCGCACCACTGTTAACAAAGCCAGTCGAGAGTGAAAACCTCTTCATCTACCTCTCAATTTCTTAGGAGGCAACGAACGCAGTCCTTGCGGCAATTCGTGTGCGCAAGCACTTGCCGGTATATTATTTGAGTAAAACTTTGCAAGGCACTGAAAAGAAGTATCTCGAGATTGAAAAATTCGTTTTCACTCTTGTAAATAAATCGTGAAGGCTGAGGCCGTATTTTCAGGCACATTCCATCACAGTGCTTACTGATCAACCATTAAGACAAGTCCTACCCAAACCGGATGTCTCGGGAAGACTGATAAAATGGGCTATTGAACTTAGCCAGTTTGATATTAGTTTCGAGCCAAGGACAACCATATAAGCCCAAGTAGATGCGAACTTGTTAGTCAAGCAGTTTGGTCTAGAGCCCATTACTCTAAAAAACGATGGTCTGTAGCTCCTGCACATAGATGGTTCCTCAACCTCTCAAGGGAGAGGAGTAGGGGTAACCCTTAGAGACCCCGATGGAGTTGAAATAGACGTCGTAATCAGGTTGGATTTTCAAGTTACCAACAATGAGGCAGAATATGAGGCTCTCATCCAAGGGCTAAAAATTTCCCTTCAAAACGGAGCTTCCCGGGTCACCGCCTATGTGGATTCATAGCTGATTGCAAGCCAAATTGAAGGAACTTGTGAGACTCGAAAAACCACAATGGTGCAGTATTTGGGAAAAGCGAAGGAAGTAATTGGCAAGTTTAAAGAATTTCACCTGCTTCAAGTTCCACAAGCGCGCTGATGCCCTTTTCAAGTTCGCTTCTGCCCTCGAAGGATCATGTGAACACACTATTACGTTCCTTAGAAAAGCGGAGCCCTTGATAAAGGGAAAGGTCTGCACTCAAGTGGTGGTTATGATTGATCCCGGCGAGCTATGCTAGCTCGATGATATCGTCAGATTTTTTAAAGATGGTGTTTGCCCCACCAACAAAGTGAAAGCGCGAAAGATCAGGAACAAGGCCCCTCGTTTCTTTCTGGATCATGAGGGGAGACTCTTCAAAAGATCTTATCGAGGCCCTCCGATGAAATGGTTAAGGCCTTCGTAGGCTAAAGAGGTTCTTGAGCATGTCCATAGGGGAAGTTATGGAAATCACTCTTGGGAGAGAGGGGGGTATCCTCGCTAAAAAGGTGTTAAGAAGCGGTTTCTATTGGCTCACGGTCTTATAAGATGCGATAGCTTTCTTCAAAAAATATCCCAAGTGTCAGTTTCATTCCAACATCCCACAACTGCTAGTGGCTCAGATGACTCCTATAGACGTTGCGTGGCCTTTTGATCAATGGGGCATCGATATTGTGGGGCCATTGCCAATTACAGTCGGGCAGAAGAAATTTGTAATCTTGGCAGTGGATTATTTCACAAAATGGGCTGAGGCAGAGGTAGTTGCCAAGACCACTTTCCGCGTGGTCAGGGATTTCATTTGGAAAAACATTATCTGCACGTATGGTATCCTGAGGGTGTTGATTTTGGATAATGGCTCCTAGTTCATTACGGCAGACACTCGAGAGTGGTGCTCGAAATTAGGAATTGTGCAGTGCTTCACCTCCATGGGGCATCCCCAAGCCAACAGTCAAGCTGAAGTCACCAACAGGATCATTTTACAGCACCTGAAAACAATGCTCGAAAGCAAGAAGAGTGAATGGGCTGAGGAGTTGTAAGGAGCTTTATGGGCCTATTGCACAACCCCTCGAGCGGCTACGGGAGAAACCCCCTACTTCCTCATATACGGCTCGGAAGCTATGATACCTGCGAAAATCGCACAAGAATCCACACGCCTTGCTTACTTCGAGCCTGAAGACAACGAGAGGTATAGGGCGCTTGAGTTGGATCTTCTGGAGGAAAAGAGGAATGACGCTTGGACACATATCCACAAATACAAAGCCTCAGTGACTCGACAATATAACAAACGTGTTAAAGAAAGGACGTTTCAGTTGGGAGATTTGCTCCTAAAGAAAGTTGAGGTATCAAGACATGTAGGAAAGCTGGACCCAAATTGGAAAGGGCCATACAAGGTCACCCAAATAAGGGCTAATAATACCTACATGCTTGAAACACTTCAAGGCGAGCGTCTTCCTCGACCATGGAACGTCTGCAACCTCATAAGGTTTTATATTTAAGAATCTTGGAAATGACCATTGTAAAATCTCAATTCTAGGCTCAATGTATTTCATTTTAAATAGAAGGAGTAATGGAATGGATTTCTTCTAAGCAAAGGGTTCTACGCAAAAGTGTACTCATAACACGCTATTCAAATCCCCACTTGGAATCCTAGGCGAAAGCCACACAGGCCCAAGGCGAGCGGACCCCTTATAACGAGGGTCACAATAGACTTATCAAGCGCCAAATCTATGTTGGGGGGTCACCCATGACGGAAGGCTTGATAACATATGGGTAAGATATCCCCAACAGCTAAGTTAAAGCTAGTCCTCGGATAGCAAGGTAAGGATAGACCAACCAGATCTCACCTCTAGTTAGCGCGCGATACCTTGGTTAGCCAGCTAGATCTTGCTTCTAGCTCACGCTCGAAATTCTAAAACACTTAGCAAAGTTTCTTATGAGAAATCCATTAACGGTAATTTTCTAAGTAACCAGAGAGCCCTCTGAAATGGGCCCCTCGTGTTCTTTATTGTGAAAATTTCCTAAGTAACCAAGTAGCCCTCGAAAATGGGCCTCTCGTGTTTAAGTATTAATAAAAGGAATCTCTTAATGCAAATTTTAACCAGGAAGCCCTTGGAAACGAGCCCCTTGAGTTCTTTAAAATTTCTTATAAGAAATTCATTAATGGAAATTTTCTAAGTGACTAGGGTGCCCTATGAGATAGGCCCCTCGCGTTCTTTGTGGTGAACAAATTCCTTAAGAAACTGGGGAGCCCTCGGAAATAGTCCCCTCGAGTTCTTTACAAGTAAAATTTCTTATGGAAAATTTCTTAAGTGAACAGGGTGCTCTCGGAAAACAGGCCCCTCGCGTCTAGCATTACTAAAATTTCTTATGCAAGTTTTTAACCAGGGCGCCCTCAAAAGCAGATCCCTCGCGCTCCTTTAACTTAGCTTAAATAATGCTAATCTTTATGTCAGTTTTACTTAGCTTCTTCCTTAGAATTCTTAGACTAGAATTTGAATGAGGTAAGCATACAAAGTAAATGCAAAAGTAAAAGATAAAGGCATTCATGATAAAGGAAACATTCATTTCAACAAAAAAAAGAGCTCACGCTCGAATACAAGCTGGGGGGCATTCTAGCCCATGGAAAACAGAAAAAAAAAATTACAAGTTTTTCAGAGAAAGGAACAAATTACATCTAAGCAGCTTGGCCTTGGCCACCCTCTAGGTCCACCACCTCTGCAGTTGTATTTGTCACTTGAGCATCTTGGGGCATAATGGTCTCGACCGATGGAGCGGAAATATCCTCACTAGCCGGTGTTCGGGAGGTAGCATTAGTTGGGCCCTCGAGGGCAGATACAGCATCAGTAGCCCCCTCGTTGATTTCCTTAGTAATTGGCTCCTCTGTGTGCTCGTCTGCCCTCATGAACTCATCTTGGAGGAGAGCAACCAGATCATTATATTCAGGTTCGGAAAGGGTGTCCTCGAGGTTCGCCTCGGCCACTATCGGAGGGTTCGAATTCTCATCATATTGGAGACCCATGCGCTCATGCCCTCGAGAGAAAACGTCCGCCAAGCCCAAGTTTATGAGTTGCTCCACCACCAAGTTAAAGGCCTTTTGGGCCTCTTCGTATCAGTGCAAAGTGGCCGCGAACCCAAAAGCCTTGGAGTGGCAAAATTTGAGAAAGGCCTGACGATTTGCCTCTGAAATGCGCTCGGGGAATATCCTATTAAACTCCTCCTCGCATGCCTTTCTGGTGGCCTCAGTGATCTCCTTCTAAGCATTAGACAGTTGATGGTTCTGGTCCTCTAACTCCTTGGCCAACTTTTCATTGCCCTCCTTGAACTTGGTCAGATCCGTGCGGAGCTTTTTACGGGGCCCTTTACTCTTCTCCATCTCCTTCTTGGTCTTGTCAAATTCTATTTAAAGGGACACCAGTTAGGCCCTCAGCAAGTCATTCTCCTCCTGGAGCTGAGCAGGATGGCCCTCTCG
Organism: Lantana camara; assembly: GCA_037501455.1. Classification (NCBI taxonomy): domain Eukaryota; kingdom Viridiplantae; phylum Streptophyta; class Magnoliopsida; order Lamiales; family Verbenaceae; genus Lantana; species Lantana camara. The sequence goes on from CM074862.1 coordinate 21,840,390, forward strand.
AGCCATTTTCTTGTATTTAGATTTTCACTCAGAGAAGATAATTGAGCGTTGCTGGAGGTTCCTGACCCTCAGAGCACTTGCTGTAAGAAAAGAAATTTTTTGACACTTAGCAGATTTTCCAAGGAAAAGAGAAAGATGAACAAGGAAAAACAAGTGGAGAACATAAAAAAAATGTTGATGCTACTTACCTCGATAAGCGCATAAGTGAGATCCTCCACCACCCGGCCAGTGCTTTGTGAAAATAGCACCCTATGGTCACCCTTGAACTGAACCTTCTGGAAGAGACCGTGTACTAGGTTGTGGGTTTGAGGGTGGTCACTCAGCATGGTGGGACCTACAGTTGGTAAGCACTGGAATGTACGGTCTCCTGAGTGCTCAAAGGCCCAAATTCTCTCCTCCTCGGAGGAAGAAGTTTTGCCATCACCGGGGTCGCCACCGGGGTCACCCATGACCATGGCCTTTCCTTTGCCAGTTACCGAAATGGAATTCGGTAGTCTCTTTCTCTTCCTAGAAGGAAGGGTTTGACCCTACTGGGGTTCTCTGATGACAACACTCGAGCGCTGCCGTTGACTCTCATTGGGAGTAGTTAGGTGAGGCCTCTCCCCGCCTCGTTGGTTGGATCCGTCCCCCTGGCGGGGTACGATTCTTTTATCCGGGGTAGTCCCTCGGTCTTCCCCTCGCCCCCCTTCCAGGGGCGCTCGAACTTTCCCCTCAGCCACTGCCCGAGCGGCCTGGCCTTTGTTGCTGCTTTTGTTGCTGGGGTCGCCCTTGATTCCTATGAGTGCCCAAAAGTGCTGCCACATTAGCCATGCCGCCTCTTCCAGCTATCAGTAAGCTTACTCCTGACAAAGAAAAACTAGGATCAACCTTTCTCTAGGGAATACAGAGATACAAGGGGTAAAATTAGTAACCCTATATAAAGTTAGTTTCCTAAACTCTAACCATCTCTCTCCAAGCTCCGCTCGGGAGGATTAACAATCCTCTTAGGGGGCTCATAAGCCCACATAGGAATAATAATTCCTCATCATCCATTAGGCATTTGGCAGGGATGAGCCAGCCCTCGTTCCTCATCGTTGGGGCTAAATCTTAAGCCTATCGTATTGGAAAAACAGGCTCCAGACGAGATTTTCCCAAAGGCCCTTCACCATGAAGGACCCACATTTGAGGGACACCAAAATCTTCACCCTCAGGGGCCTTAACGAAGAAGAACTTTTCCTTCCATTCTGTGCCGTATGAGGTCGAGGGGGAATCAATCAGTTTGAGATTCGACTTGGCTTGAACATAGTAAAACCCCACCCTTAAAGACGAGTGAGGCGAACGAGCCTCTTGGAACAAGTTGTTGAAGTTATGGATCGAGGGTTCATAGCCGGTACACTTCATCAAGATGATGAAGACATTGATAAGAGCTATTCCATTGGGGAGAATTCGGGAAGAGCTCAGATTCAAATAATTTAGGATGCTCGCCATCGGAACTAGTATCGGAAACTTTAACCCCCTGTTGTTATGGTATCCTTGTACACTGTAATTCCCCCGGGGGGCGGGTTATTGGCCCTCTCGTGGGCCTCCGGGATCCTAAAAACAAACCCCTCTTGTAGGTGCCTCGAGGCCCTCAGTGTGACCAAATCCCCCGTGGTCGCAGTGCTCTGGATCTCATCAGGGGTCCGATCAGTAGCTTGCATGCCTGAGTTTTCCCTTTCCGCTGGCTGCTTGGATTTTTTACTCCTTTTCCGGCGCTTTGCATTGGGCTCATCTGAAGGTCCAACGGCCATCTCCACAAGGGTCGGACCTGGAATGGCCATGGTTACAGTGCGGCATGAGGGATTAATGGAACCCTCTGTCAAACGCAAAGTGCCATCTTGATTCTCTGCCTCTAAAACCAGATTCATTTCTTCAAAGAGATGATCCACTCCTCCAGGATTTCTTTCCCCCATAGCCGATATAGCAGCATCAAGCTCCTCATCCCTGACTTCCCCAAAAATTTCCTCTACTGGTTGATAATGGGGTGTAGGATTTTGAGAAGGGGAACTGGAGCTTGCCAAATCTTCAAGTTCTCTAACAAATTTTTTAATGTGTTCGCCGGACATGGTTTGAGGAAGAGAGAGGAAGAAGAATGAGAATTTTGGGGGAGAAAACCTATTGTTCTAGGGTTAGTAAAAGAAGAATTAGAAAAGATTCAAGGAAATACCTAAATTTCTTGAAGCTCTGAGGTTGTTTGAGTTGTCTGAAGAAGGCGATGGAATTTCTAGAGTTCTAAAGAGCAGATTGCGTAAAAGGAACTTTGAATGGATGTGAATCTCCCCATTTATAGGGAGAGGTTTGGTGGCATTAGGGTAATAAATTCAAAAGATGTAATCATTCCCGCCTAGATAACTTCCCACTTTTGTGAACCGTCGCACACTTCCCTATGTTCATGAGCCGTTTCCCGAAAAGGCGCTCCCACTAGCCTATATGGCATTTAATGCCTGACATCTCGAGCGGTCAAAGTGAAAGGACTGCATTTAATGCTGCCTCAGAGCATAGTCCTTGAGCGCCCAGCCTTCCCGCTAAGAGATGATCCTCAGAATTTTGAATGTCTAATTTCTACAGTCCCCATTACTAAGGACTATAGAATTGGGGGGGAGGGGGGGGGGGGGGGGGGGGGGGGCAAAATGATGAGACTAAAATACGTTTAGACACTATGCAACACATGGCATCATCCAAGCATGACAGGGTGACACCTCGCGGATCACCTTAAATCCCCCTCGAAATTGACCACTCCCCTCGAAGTGACGCACACTCTAATCTCGCAAAGAGCATTAGCCTCCCCCAAGCGGGAGAGCAGGGCTAACGATAATGAATATGGTGCGCACGCGAGACCACCTCTGGACTTACCCTCGAGGGCATCCTACCACAACCCTGAAGGTGGAATCATTCCTGTGGACCTGCGAGCCTCTAAAGCACTTATCAAACTCGAGTGTGTCGGGCCCTCGGTAACAACCCAACAACACTCTCCATTAAACGGTACATCAACGTGCACCTGCCACTGTTGCTTGCGAAAAACCTTTTTGTAGGCTTTTGTAGGACGTCCTTTTCAAAGGCTCCTCATTACGCCACGTGTCTAGGGCAACACCAATGCAGGACCACTTGGTGACAGTTACCAAAAGGGTTTTGACCCTCAACTATAAATCCTCAAGATCATTTGATACTCTGTAAGCAAGCTTCATACTCACAAGCTCTGTTTTACTTTCATCTTCTTCATCTTCATCTTCATCACCTGACTTGAGCGTCGGAGAGCCAAACTGGGTATTTACCCCCAGTCCCCCATTTTGGCCTTCTGACTGCGTGTGTTTGTTCCTAGCAGGTAGAACCCGCTCAATTTTGGCAACTTTGGCTTGAGTTTTGACCCCTATTTCCCCACAATACAAATCTAAAGTGTTGGAGTTTGCCACCACGGATCAGACCCCATCACACTCAATAGTTAGAAAAATAGAAAAAAATAATAATAAAGAAAACAACCGAAATATAAAATAAATATTATTAACAAAGAAAAAATACATCACTATATTAGGAACTGAAATTGAAAATTAGATAAAAAAAAATTTTTAAAAAATCATTGATAATTAATAGAATGTCTGAAAGAATTGTGAAAATCATAAAATTAGATGAAATAAAAGTTGCAAAAAAAATTTATGAAAGTTTGAATGAAAAAGAAAAAGAAATCTATCAAAATTAAACGCATCCACTTTGTGAATAAATCAAAAAAAAATTTAAAATATTAAATAATCTATGGAGAATTTAGTGACATAATAATATTCATATAACAAACCAAATATTATATTATCATAAACTATCAAGAAAAATTGAATAAAAAGAAAAGGCTAATTATATTTGAAAGTTGTATAGTCGGTAAAACCGATGATTCAACATCAATAAATACAAAATATCATATTAGAAACTATTATCGATAAATTTATAACATAAGATCTATGAGAATATGAAAGACATGTAAACCAATAAAATAGTTATTATATTGATGCATTGGGAAGATTGTTTGAAAGCAATAGAGAATTGGTTAGAACTTTTATAATAAAAAGAAAACATATAGCTTTTGTAGTGAAAAGAAAACCTAAAAATAAATAAGGAAACATAAGTTGTTTATTTTGAAAGATTACGTAAATTAAGGAGATAGTTGATTTGATTTTTGAATTGCAATTAATATTAAATAATCTATCATTAAAATATTTTATCAATTAAAAAAAAAAATACCAGAAATTACAACTTAATCAATATTCATATGAGTTAGTTGAATAATACCCTTCCTATATATTACAACTAGAGTATACCCCGTGCTATGCACGGTATTTATATAAAAATTATAGTATATAAATTATGTTATTATGTATCACTCATAAATATTATAAATTAAGATAATCTATATTTTGGAGAAATTTTTAATATAAGAAAAAATATTTGTTTACTTAACAATGATATTAAAAATCTTCACATGAAAAATATTTTTTTTGAAAATGATGAGAATTAAAAATAATTATAAATCTTGATAAACAATGGAGTTATCCTAAAAATTTTAATGAAAAAAAAAATAGATCCGACCGGATTACAATTTGGATGAAAAAAAAAATTTAAAAATTTTAAAAAGTTACAAAATTAATAATAGATAACATTCAAAAAATAAAAACAAAAAAAAAATGTGATTGAAAACTGATATTTTTTCAATTTGAGAAAATCAAATTAGTTAATAATAATAATAGAAATAAAAAGAAAAAAGGAAAAGAAAAAGGAAATAAATTGCACTAAAATATTTTTGGATCAAATTAAAATATATATTAAAATTATAAAAAAATAATTTTATATCATTTGAAATGGAAAGCAAAATATAAATAATGCAACAGATCTCACAAGCCAACATAAAATTTTAAAATATAGTATGATAACCTAATAAATTAGTATAGATATAGATTATTTGATACCATCTAAGATATTGAACCCATAAATAAAGTAATAAACTAATATCATAAAATTCGAATATGAGAAATGAGAAAAGTTTGTTAAATAATTAAATGAAAGATGTTATATAAATAGTATTATATAAGTAATTTTTTTTAGTAAACTTGCAAAATAAATAAGAACAATAGATAATTAGAATAGAAAAGAAAATGAGAAATATTAAGATTTTGAGAATTCAAAAAACTTGGTATATTCGTATAGCCAAAAATGGAATAACAAAGAAAGTCAAACTCTTGAGAAATAAATAAAAAAATAAAAAAGGAAAATATCCAAAAAGAAAAAAAGAATTTTGGGTATGTGATGATAATAATAATAATATTAATAATAATAATAATATACTTCTACCATTTTTCAATATAAAAAGAAATAATTTAGAAAATTATAGATAAACAAAATTATATATAGTTTTTTTTTTTTTAAAAATATAGGATGGCTATAAAGTATGCATAAATTTTTTTTCAAAAAAAAAAAAAAAAAGTAAACCTTGAAATGAATCTTTTGATGTTTAAACGTAAAATAAATTTCAATGACTATCCCTCTAAAAGAAAATGAAAAAGCAATAACTAATCTTTTAACACTTTATCTTGGTTCCACTCTTGCCTTGATCTATTAGATGATTTAAGAACTTCTAATATTTTATATATGATTAAATATTACAAAATTTTGAAAAATTCTAAGCGAAGTATGAAAATAATGATTGTTTTGTAATACGATACAATAATACTAATCAATAAAAATAATCCATTATATAATATTACAAAATAAAAATATAAAAGAATATAAAAAACAATCAAAGTAAATGTGACATTTATAAAAAAAATATATATATATAATGAAAACCATGAAAGAAGAATAACAAAAAATAATAAAATTTAATTAACAAAAAGATAAATATCATAAGTAAAAAAACTAAAACAAAATAAACTTTAATAATCAAATAAAAAATCTCAAAACAAATTCAAAATAAAAATTAATCGAAGAAATAAAAATGATAAAATCATAAAAAATCCTTTTACCTAGATAAATATCATAAGTAAAAAAGCTAAAACAAAATAAACTTTAATAATCAAATAAAACATCTTTTTAAATATATTTTTTTTTTACTTCATCCAGAGATATTTAATTTTTTTATTGCATATTTTATATTTGATTTAAAAATTAAGTCACAAAATAAAAGTAAGAAATATATGGATACTTTCATGTCAATAGTTATTTAGGGCATTTACCTATTTGATGATATCTTGATAGTGTATATTTCAATCTCGTAATATTAAAGATAAGAAAAAGAAAAGGACACAAACAAAGATTAAAAAAAGAAAATGAAGTTAAAAGGCATCATAATATATAAGATAAAATGATATAAAATATTTTGATCGATAAATCTCAAAATTCAATCGAAATGATAAAATGGAAAGCCGGACAAGAACTTAAGAAATCTTAAAATGCATAAATAAAAATAATAGTATTTTTACATTTATACCCCTACAAGATTGGGTAATTACGATTCATATCTCCTTAGATAAAATATTATACAACCTACCTTTCCAAGTTTGAAAAATAACAAATAAACTCATTCCGATAGAATTTTCTACTAATTTTGTTTTGAATTAACTATATTTTAGAACTAATTAGTTCCTAACAACAACCAACACATCATTCTCAAGTGAAAAACCAATATTTTATGAAATTTTTTGGAGGATCAACACATGATTTATTTATAAATTGATATTCATGATAACTTTTTTTTCTCATCAATTAGCAGTGAGGAACTAATTAGTAGTGAGATGTAGTTAATTCAAGAATAATTTTACAAAAAATCCAATCGAAATGGGTTCATTTGTAATTTTTCAAACATGGAAGGATAGATTGTGTAATATTTTCATATAAGGAGATACGATTTATAATTACTAAATCTCACGGGGGGTGCAGATGTAAACCATCCTTAACAATAAAAATACCTATTAAGATGACTTAACCCAATAAAATGAAAATCATAAAAAACATACACACACACTCACGCACTCATTAAAAATGAGGAGTAAAAGAAAATAAAACTTATAAAAATTATAAAATAATGGGCTTTCAAAATCTTAAAAAACCTTCAACAGAATATAAAAAGAAAAGTAAAAAGGTATTCAAAAATCGCAAGAAGAGAAATAAGTTCACAAGAATCAAAAAAATGAAATTCTAAACTCTGAAAAAATACCAACTTGTTCTTAGAATGTCATGGCAAAATGGATAATTATGTATGGTTAATTGCGTATATTTTTCAATTTATTATTTACGGTGTAGAATGAAATAATGACGAGAACTTCTATTACCTTTTTTAACAACATGTGAAATAATAGATTTTAGTCATAGAGGTGTTAATATTCTGAACTATGAACGATGAAGGAAAGATTTTAAATTTGAACGGTTACCATAAATAATGAATTCTTTAATTAAGATAGCTATAATTATTACATAAATTAAAGGATTCAATAAATGCCACTTTAAATTCGGTTAATAGTATAAATATTTCTTTTAATAAAATAATTCAAAATTATAAAAAATTGCCATTTGATAAAAATTAAATTAATTATAGTTAAAAACACTCTTTTTATATAACTAGTAAAACGAACGTGCGTTGCACGTTTAACCTTTATTTTATTTAAATAAGATTGGTTATTATATTTATTAAATAAATTAAGGTACTAAAAATATTCACATCATTTTTTTTTTTCCCTCTCGATACGTGTTTAATCCAAGTTTTCCAAAGTTCGTGGAATATATTTCACTAATAAAAAATTAAAATTTTCATGGGTGCTTTTCAATATCCTCCATCATCCATTTCACCACCATGTTTGAATCAATCTCCACATTATTCTTTGAGAAGTGCCCTCTTCCAAGCTAATGTCAAATCCCTCATATAAACCCAATAACTCTACCACATTTATTGAATCTTTACGAAGATTCATTGCGTGTCCTAGTACTCATCTTTCGTTGTCATCTTGAATGACCTCCCTAACCAAATCCCTTTCAAATTTATTCCACGACTACTCAACGAATATTTTATTTTTCTTGTGTCTTTTGTCCTCACTGATTAGTATTGAGGCATCAGATAACTCTTTTATGTGGCGAAAAATGACCCTCTTAGACTTCACAATATTCTGATAGCTCCACCAGTTTCGTGCTTTCTAAAAATTTCAAAGCATCAAAATTAAGACAATTCACTCTGAACATTCTGGTAATACGCCGCTTTGAATTTTGCTATTAAGCTGTCTTTGAGCTCGTTCGACCCTCACAATCCAAGAAGATCAGTCTATGCATTAACAATCTTTTCCCACACCCAGAGTGCCAACAGATGACTTCTCAACACGCGGTCCAGATCTTCACATCCTGTGCAACATGTACATACATTACATCCCCCAAAATTCCACTCATACTTCAGTACATTTATGAGCAAGCTATTATGTTGGCAAAACCACAAGAAAATTTTGAACTTCTGGGCCAAGGTGATTTTCAAGTCCATCTCCGATTTTCACATATGCCTCATCCTCCATAAACAGACTATAGACCGTTTTATAGGAAAATTTATTGTTAACCGACCCAATACAGAGTTTCTAATCTCCATTATCATGCAGCGCAATTGGGACGCTAAGAATCTTAGTCATCTCTTTCTTGGGCAGTACTATTTTCAGCTTATTAAAGTTCTAGTTTTTATCCGTGCCAATGAAATTACATACCATAATTAAGTTTTTTATCCTTATTATTAATGTTATCTGCAATGATTTTGGTGAGTTTTCCTTGTGATAATCATCTATCATAACATAAAGACACCTATTCCATAAATGGTTTCCACCATCTGAGTGTTTTTATCAATCCCCTTCCATGTTCAAGAAGTTATAAGTTGAGGCTCGTGTCCAATGACACATAAGGTGCAAACAATACATGTGATTTGCTAAAGTTCAATTTGAGGCCCGATGTCTTGCAAAACACCTCAACCACCACAACGGATGCACATTGCTCCATCCATAGTAGATTTGCAAATCAAGTGAGAGATGTGAGGGTCTTTCTGACATACCATAATTGACTTTCAGTGTCAGATTGAAATAGCCTTCTCAATCATATATGAAATGCCCCAACCACACTTTAAATACATTTTGTTCCATCTACAGTAGTTTTAGCTCATAATATTATATTGTCCGTAAAAAGCAAGTGTGAGATATGATCTCTGACATACCTTAGTTAGCTTCTAGTGTCCGGCTAAAATATCCTCCTAAATCATATACGTAAGTTGTTCCATGTAGAGTACAAATAAATATGGCAAGAGTGATTACCTTATCTAATGCCACACATCCATAGATCCTCGGTTGGTTTACTATTCCACAAAATCTCCGGTTGTATCCCCTCCATTTTACTCAACTGATATTGATGATTTTTGTATGGAATTTGAAGGAAGAAAGATTTTCTTTAGAACATTTCACTGAGCTTTGTTGTATCCTTTTCAAGATTAAATTTCAGCACTATCCCCTTTTTTTTCTTTCTTTGGAGTGATGTATCATTCATAACACTTTTTGAAACATCAAGATATTGTAATGGGTGTCTCGATCGTGAAAAACACTATTCTGGTTTGGGCTCACAATTTCTTTGATATACGGCTTAAACGGGGTATAATCATATTCGTGATCATTTTGAGCAATACGTTACACAACGTAATAGGCCAAATCTCGTTTAAATTTTTGGAGAAGTAACTTTCAAAATCAGATAAATAAACGTCTGATAAGCCTTCTTGGGAATTGATATCTCTCTATGCAATTATTGATGAATTTCACCACCGCGTCTCTTACTATATCCTAATCGGTTTGAAAAAAGTAGGCTCGAAATAATAGGTGATGTGGGGATTATAATGGATAGCACTTTATACAGGTGCATGCCACCTTATCGTTGGTGCAAGCTAATACCAACACTCATCACCTTTCCGATAGTATATCCACTTAATAGTTTGGTGTAGTACTCCCAAATGTGTGCTTTAGTTGGTCATTATTGGTTACTCATTCATCTTCTCGTTATGGTTGAGAGAAGCCTCTTTCTTCTCGTTATGGTTGAAAGATGAAAGAAACGTTTATATTTATCCCTAAATTGGAGTCAAATAATTCTCAAGTCTTAAAACCTATGTTTTGAAAACCGGACCGAACCGGCCGCCTATCCGGTCCGGGTGACACCCCAAAACCAGTCTCCTTCCGGACCAGTTTGGCCCGCTAAAAACCGGTTGAAAACCAGTCAATAACCCGGACCGGACCGGTTTGCGAGCCGTTTGGCCCCGGATTTTTTTTTGTTTTTTTGCAAAATCGTAAAACCAAATCAAATGTTGCAACAAGAGTTCGAACCCTAGACCCTCAAATTAGAGAAGGAGGCCTCAACCACTTGAGCTGCTTACTTTTTTGGTTATATGTTGGTAAATTTTAGTATAAATCGTCAAATCATAAGCTTATTATATTTTTAAGTTGAATTTTAGAAAAACAATAATTATGACTACAACTATTATAATAAAGAATTCAATTTAATCTGGATAAAATAATGTGAAATAGTTATATTTTATAATATATAGTTACAAAAATATAAACACTTGTGTGATAACTTCTTATTTGTTTTTTTAAATAAAAAGTATGACATTTGTTTAATCAATTTTTCTCTATATTACTAATTTGGCTGATGTTAATTATTTTGCTATTTAGTTAGATATTTGACTATGTCCTTGTAGATTTTTCATTAGATTGTTATTTAAAAATTAATGAATTGTTTAAAGTGATTTAAAATTTTATCTATTTTTGTATATTATTAAACTTAATTGATTATTTTTAATTAATATTTATAATATTGTATAATTGAATATAATATATATATATATATATAAAATTAAATATAATTATTACGTAATTATGACGTCATACCGGTCCGACCGGTCGAACCAGTAAAACCAGTAACCAGTAAGGGGTCCCGGTTCGACGTCCGGTCCGGGTTTCAAAACATAGCTTAAAACTAAATAATCTCTTCTTCTTGTAATAGTTAGTTATATTCTGTCATCAATTATTTCTCCAAATCTTTCGAATATTTACGTTAATTTCTTATACATAATGCTCTAGAAATTTTTTATAAATTTATTTTTTTTTTCGCTTTTTCGCACACATTGAAAACTGTTCAATGATCATTGTTCTAGAGCAATGACCCAAAGTCCTATATTTAACACTTTCTCATGTCCTTTATAAATATATTTGTAAATTTCACAATTGTCACTATAAGAAAATCCCGATGTTAATGTGAGAATTATAACTTAATAAGAGATATGGATTATAAGGTACTACAAATTGGTTATAAAGTTGTTTATTGCGATCTTGGACCATCAGTGCGATTCTTCTCCTTCCACAGATCGGATATATCCATCTTTACCTTGCGTTCTGTTTTCATAATATGAACATGAGTAACGATATTTACATTCTCCATCCATCATACAAAAATTATTTAAGTTATTTCATCTACATGATTTACGCACCATGTGTTTTATAACTCACTCATAAAGTTGGGGATTATTTTCCTAATAAAAAAACTTTACACAAAAAATTGATCAAGTTGATTGTGTGCTATAATTTTATATTTTAACCCAAAGACTATCAAAATATGAGCATATGACAATCATTTCTTTTGACACTTGATTGTATGAATATGTCCAACCACATTTTCAGAAATAATCTCCTTACTGAATAAGTGATATTTTAAATTTTGTAACTTTTCTCAAAAAATTTGTGACGTCTTTCAAATTATGATCACTAAATGATACAATTAACAACTGATCATTGAGTGACATCATTATTGAATCAAAATATTATTTGGGTTTGTCCCTAATTTGGTATGTGCGTCAATATACATCAAAATCAACTATTCTTTCTTTTAACTAACTATTTTTTTTATCTCTTTTTAATTCTCTATTTGCTATTGATCTTGCATTCCATTTTTTTATTTATATTTCTCTAACGAACATTATTTAAGATTTATATTAATATTTTACTATTTATTTTATATATATAGTAGAAATAATTAAAAGAGTAAATTAATATAAAAAACTCAAGGAATGTTTAATTGAACACCATAAAAATAAATTATATCTTATTTTTACATGCACACATATTAAGTTTCCTTAGAATTCTTAATTTAAAGTAACTTTGGTCTGACGATCTGCAATTCTAAATTGTGGTATATATTAAATGTAAGAAATCAGAAACCCTATTTATACTATTTAATATATATAGACTATGTTAATTATCCTATCTAAATAACATTTACACATTTAATTTATATTTTATTATATAAACTAATGAAATATTATATTGTTAATTATATTTAGGTAATTATAATTATATTAATATTAGTTAATTGAAAATTATTTTATATAAATTATTCAATTATATTATTTTGATAATTAGATATGTTTATAAAATTAAAATATGATTATAATTAAAGAAAGTTTATGAACTTATATAATTAGAATTATGTAGTTATATAATTAGAATTACATTAGGATTGATTTATTGAAACTTATCTTATTTAATTCATTCAATTTAGATCATATTTTATTTTAATTAATTATCAAATTTTATTAAAATTATAAAGTGAATTAATTTAATGTTTTCCAATTCGTTAGGTATATCTTATTATAACATTTTAAATTATAGAGTTTTAAATTAAAAAATAGACAACTTATATTATAAGTTTTGAATACAATTAACTAATATATTAATAGGGTTAATTACAGATAGTTCTCATGGGAGTATTAGAAACTATAACTTGTGATCCTCTTAGTCAAACAATTACACATACACCCATTAAGGGGTTTGAAAATTACACAAAACACCCATGAATTAAGGTTCTTTTAAATATTTTATGACATCATAAAAAATTTTAACTTGATTTCCCTATTTTGACCCTTCATTTAATATATATTCGAATTAGTATTGAAAATTTAAATTTAATAAATTAAATCATTAATTAATATAAAATAATATGATTTTCTCATTTTAAATATTAAATTATATAAATAGAAAATCTAAATTTAATGTGTTAAATATAATATTAGAAAACGTAATATATATATATATATATATATATATATATATATATATATATATATATATATATATATATATAAAGTGACAATATATAATTAATATATATATAATAATGTAATTTTTATATATGTTATATATCATACATATTACATATCAGTATGTATGAATATATATGTATATTGGCGTGTTATAAATATACATATGAATGAATATATGTATTGTCGGGCGGTGGTGGTGTAATTAATATATATATATAAATAAATATTACTTTATTATATATATTTATTATATATTCTAACTCTATATAACATCATTTTCTAAATATTATATTTAACCCATTAAATTCATATTTATTATATATAATTTAATATTTGAAATGATAAATCATATCATCTCATATTAATTAATGATTTAATTTATTAAATTTAGATTTTTAATACCAATCTAGATATAGTTAGGAATAATTATTAAAATAAAAATTGTTATACTAAATGAATTGGTAAAATAGGAAAATCAAGTAAAAGTTTGATGATGTCATCAAAAATTAAAAAGAACCCTACTTTATGGGTGTTTTGTGTAACTTTCAAACTCCTCAATGGGTGTATATGTAATTGTTTGACTAAGAGGGTCACAAGTTGTAATTTCTAATACTCTCATGGGGTCTATATGTAATTAACCCTATAATAATATTAAAACAGTCCTTGTTAAACTACATATATATTTTTATTTTAAAAAATTTTAATTCTACCAAGAGTTCTATTATAAGTGAATAAGTACTTTTTAAGTATAGTTAAATTAATAATTAATAATATGTAATTACATAGTTATCCCTAACTAATAGTTATTCATATAATTATTATGAGGGTATTTTAGGCGATCCGTATTTTGTAAAAAACAACTCACACTTTTATAATATACATAGAATAGATAGATAGAAATAGATAGATAATAGTATAGATGGTCGATAAATATATAATTTGATCTTTAAAAGAAAAAAGACAGATTTAACCAACAGGGTAAAAAGGCAATGTCCAAAAGATGTTTCCCTGAATAAAGGAACACTAATTTGGAAAGATCCATTATACATAAATTATAATTAATTATTTTCTTTGTTCAAAAGATATCGTCTTAACAAAGGGAAGATTGATCAAAAGATTTTGCCCTTAAAGCTATAAATAATAAATGATTCAAAATTAAATATACAAAATAAAAATTAAAAAAATATTTATTTTTTTTAAAAGAGGATCAATGATAATTTTTCAACTATTTAAAAAAATATATATTTAAATTCATATATATCAAATACTAAAATAATATAATACATAAGAATTAATAATGCAAGAAGTGATTAATGTCTCATAATTAATAATATGGCGTGAAAAAACAATAAGAATTTAAAAATTATAAGCGTAAAATAAGATAAACTAAATGATACTTAAAAGATATGAAAAATTTGTAGAATTTAGAAATGTATAACGAGAACATAAAATTTGTAGAATTTAGAAATGTATAACGAGAACATACGCTAATGATCTCAAACATACATTCTCAATTTTATAGAACAATACCGTTCAAAATAAATTTTTATAGAACAATAAGAATAGAAAAAAGTGATAAAAGAATTCAAATCAAATAAATAATTTTTTCATCATTCCACTCAAACCTCTAATATGCAACCGCATAAACATGATTTAAAAACTCTACGGGAATTGTTTTATTATTGATCATATATAAAAAGTTCCAAGATATCTTTCTAAATAAATAAAAATAATAAATAATGTAAATGAAAATAATAAAGAAAAATATCAAAATATAATAACAATAAATATTAATTATATCTAATAAACAAAACAACCATAAACGTTTATAACATAAACGATACCAAAAAAAAAAAAAGATAAAATTAAAAAAAAGTTATAAATACAAAATAAAGGTTAATCAACGAACTTAAATTAATAACAAAATGTAGGAATATATGCGAGAAAAAAAATTATGTATACATAAAGAGGGAGAAGTATAAGGGAGTGAGTGATCATTATCTCCGTACTTTCTTAGCTAGTTCAAATCGTATTTTAAGTAGCAAGCTTTCCAAGTCAGTCCGAATCGGTAATAATTAAGCCATTGATCCGTACTTGTCTGAATCTTGTTGTATATCTAGTGGTTGACTCGATTGCCGTGACTTGAAACTTAATTACTAGCTTGTTTGTCATAGTTGTGATCATTCCGGTCTGGACCTCGAATGGGACTCTTAAATCTCGCACTGATTATTTTGAGCTTGGCCCGAGGTTGTTCATGTCTCATTATTTTCCTTGGCTTTTTTGTAATTTCTCATTGGTTGACATTTGGATTGGTATCTTGTACCTTTCACGCTTCGTTGCAATAAATGAGGGTGTCTCGTTAAATTCTCTACGGTCTTTTGATCGATTTTATTGAAAAAAAAAGGAAAGTATTAATGGAGTGAGTAATGTAAAACTTAAATGAAAAGGAAGAAGTGATCATTTTATAACGTAGGGTAAATAAATATTCTTTAATTATGTAAAAATATTATTCTATACAAAATTAATTAGCATTAATTATAATTTTCACAATTAGAAATCATTGAAAGTGAAAATAAATTAGGCATTTTGAAAAAAAAAAAATGGTATTGATCGATAGATAATTATTTATGTTTATAGATGAAATTTTATCCTTATTTACTTATATGTATACATATAAATAATGCAAACCAAATAAATAAATAGATAAATATCATTTTTAGTCCTTTAAAGATGTTTTTTTTTTTTTTTTTTTTTTTGATTCTAATCTTTTAACTTTCATTGCATCCTTTTTTATTTGATTTTTCCCAATTTTAGCCCTCGGCATCTTACGTGACAGAAATTTAGGAATTTTTCCTGATTTTCTCTCCAAATCTGAGTTGGCATATGAAGTGGATTATTAATGTTTAAAAAAATAAAAATATATTACGTAATTAAATAAACTATTCTTATTTAATAAATTACCCCTCTATTGCAGTTTTTTTTTTTTTTTTTTTAATTTGACCCCAACTGCATCTCCTAACTCAGCTCTCTTCTCTCTCCTATCACATTCTCTCTTTCTTCATTCCCGATACACACACTTACCAATCACACACACTATCAAAATTGCTCATTTTTCGATGGAATCTTGCGAATGAGTAGTGTAAATCGAACATCGCGATGCAAGGAACACGATGACATAGATGGCATCAAAATCCGATCTACAGTTTAAGAGATATGGCCAGTTAAGCATGGCTGATTGCGACTCAAATCAGCTGAAACTTTGAACGAGTCGTGCAGCCAGCTCCGGTGACGGAATTCTTTGAATGAGGTATGAAAATTCATCTACTCGACAAGATCTACAACTTGTAAGTGGTTTTCATGGCCTAAAATGGTCAGACGCAGAGATATTGGCTGGCAAAGTGGCCGCTGAGGACGACGCGCAATAGGCGTGAATTTCAGACTTCGTTTCTGGTGATTTTGGTGGCTAATCGGAGCACCCAACTCATCGAAATTGTAGTATGCTTCAGGAGGAATTTATTGGGAGTAGTCTCGAGGATTGATGTGCTGTTTTGGTGGAGATATTGCCATTTGATTAACGTGCTATTTTGGCGCAAATTTTAGGGCCTCGAACGGGCATTGCCGTTGATGGAATTGGGGTCAAATTGGTAGGCGTTTCGAACATCTCGACGAGAAGAGTTAAACTATGGGGGTCCTGTCATCCAATTCTTCCGGAGGTGGAAGTTGGGTAAAATTAGAAAAAAAAAAATATAATAGAGGGGTATTTTATTAAATAAGAATAGTTTATTTAATTAAGCGGCATTTTTTATTTTATTTTTCCTTAAACATTAATAATCCACCTCATATGCCAGCTCAGATTTTGGAGGAAAAATAAAAAATATCCCCAAATTTATGCCATATAGGATGAGGAGGAATAAAATTAAAAAATATCGAATAAAAAAAAATGCGATATGAGAAAAATTAAAAACCCAGGACCAAAATAGAAAAAGGACATATTTAGAGAACTAAAATTGATATTTTTCCTAAATAAATTAATAAGAATATTCTTAATTAATTAAAAGAATTTTAAATCGAATGAAGTATAATTTTTTAAACAAATAATAGAATAGCATTTAATTCAAACTTTGTAGTTTAATATATAAAAATTTTAATTTATGTGACTTCATTACCATTAGTTGGAATAACCATGCATATTGTTTCCTTTTCCTTTTTTCAAATAATTTAGGTAAAATTTAAAGAATTAATTTATTGATCCTAATTGAACACTCTTCGATGTATTTATAGTGGATAATTAAGATAAATAATTATTAATTTATAGCTCATAAAAGAATTAATAATAAAATTATGTCAAATATGAAAATATTTATTTTGAAACTATCAATAATAATCTTTTTAGGTATTAAAATAATTCAAAATTCTAAGAATTCACCAATTAATTCAAATTGTATTTATTTGGGTCAAATTAACCCTTCTTATATATTATAGTATAGAATAGATAGACATATAAGTGGGATGGTTTAAAAAATATCTTTTTTCTTTTTACAAAAATTGCTTCCACTATTTTGCTAACTGCCCCATTAACCAATTAGTTGTACCTTTTAATGTTGAATACCAATTTTATCCGTCATTATATTATTATTGTCAATTAAAGGACAATTTTCGTCAATATAATTAAAACTTTTTGACATCTTATTAAAATTTATATGCTAATAAATCCAAATACAGGTTGCATACCGAAACAAGTTGGAAACTTCATTTCTTTGAGACTATTATCCCTTGCTTTTAACAATTTAACAGGTATGCTTGGCTTGTATTTCATAATTTACTTCTGAACTAAAATGGTTATGCGTTTTTATGTTCCTACATAATCATTATTGTCGTTTTAAATATTTATTGACAAAAATATTACTGCTAGAAGTTTAGTATTAATTTTCTTTGGTTTTTTCTTAGTTTATTCATTATTTTCATTTTATTTTAATTTTCTTTTCTTTTCTTGTTTTCTTAAATCACAAATAATTACCTCGGATTTGTTCCCAAAATATAATCATTATTAACGTTAGTACTCCAATTTTCCAATATCATTCCTTCAAACATATTACTTCCGTTGACTAAAGTAATAAAATTAACTTGTTTGTTTTTGGGAACAAATGTCACTCCTTTAGCTTGCATATATCTGTTGTTTCTATTTCTTTTCCCTGTTTCTTTCTTATTTCATCGGCTTCATCCGGTCTATTGATTGGGTATCTTGCAATGTTTTGAAAACCGGACCGGACCGGCCGGTCGGACCGGTTCAACCGGTGACCGGTGGCAAGTCCTGTCCGAATGATCCTCCAAAACCGGCGATGACCGGACCGCCTCAGGACCGGAAAAACCGGCCGATTAACCGGCTGTTCTGGCCCTGAGGACCGGACCGGACCGCCGGTTCAGCCATTAATGTTTACCTTTTTTTTTTTAATTACTCTTCTTTTTGTTGTTTTTTCTTACGACACATTCTGAACATTTTTTTCCCCAGAAAATTTGAAGTTTATATTTTTCCCTTGTTATTTTCTGGTTTTGTGATCTCTGATTTTCATTTTCTTGGAGAGAGAGAGAGAGAGAGAGAGACGGGTTGAGAGAGTGATAGAGAAGAGAGAACATGATTTTTCGAAAACGTAAAAGAAAAGATTGTTTCAAGAAATTACCTTTTTCCTTGAGGAAGGAGATGAAGACCACCTATTCTCTGGCGGCGGTTATGAAAAAGTGTTTCAAAATTTTAGCTTTCTAATATAATTTGTTTATGGGCCTGTGCGCTTTAGGTTACCAAAAAAAAAAAAAAATGCTAATCATGTATATTAATATTTATGGTAAATGTTGAATTTCTTTTTTAAATATCGTGTAAGGATATAAGGCAATATGATTTTGTGTGTTTAAGTAGTGAAAATTATAAATTTAATTCTATATTTTTATAATATTATATATTTATTTAAAAAAATAATAATTTATTAATTATTACGTCATACCGGTTCGACCGGTGGTTGAACCGGTAACCAGTAGGCCTACCGGTTCGACCTCCGATCCGGTTTTGAAAACATTGGTATCTTGGTACTTGATACCCTTGATAGCCAGGTTTGAATGGATTAAAAACCTGCAAATTAAACTCAGCCTAATTTTGGTAAAATACAATTAGGTTATGAGAAAAATACTACTAATCAATTTATTTTTTTTTTGTTCTATAAAATACTACTAATAAAGCAAATGATAAATACTGTTATTTTGATAATTAAGGTACCAAACTTGTATATGATGTAATGTTTTAGTTAAATTAAAATTCGAAACATTATATTAAGGCAAAAATGTAAAATTTGTTTGTAAGTTTTTTATTTTGATAATTTAGTCGTGTATGTTTTGTCATTTACAATTAAATTCCTTAACTTCGACCAAAAAAATAAAATTAAATTCCTTAACTTTCAAAATTTTGTAATCTATATCCGATTTTTGTCGGAAGATCAATTGGTTGTCGGATTTATCTATGTGATAGCCACGTTATACCAATATAAATTGAAAAAAAATGGTGACTCAATTAAGGGGGTAAGATGTTGATTTAGACAAGAATACAAAATTAGTTATGTAAGTATTTCATTTCGGGAGTTTAGTCCTGGTTTGTATGGTCATTTGTAATTACTTCCTATAACTTTCAAAGTATTACAACATATATTTGATTTTTTTTGAAAAATTTATTTGTCGTAAAAAAATATCTTCGTGATTGTCATGTCACCGACATATATAAATATAATGATTTTAATGTTTACGTATTTAAATATATAATCACTTCCTGGACTTTAAATATTCTTTCTAATTTTATGTATATTGAAGAAAATTATTTACTTATTTTTAGCATAAAAATAAAAAATGGTATTCAACAATTATAGAGCTTAATTACAAATGACAAAACAAACATAATTAAATTTAAAATTATCAATATCAAAAATTTATAATTATCAACAATTATCAACATAATTAAAAGTAACAAACCACTTTCGAGTTGGACTATTCATCTACACCTATATCAATTCTGAATCATTTACACGCACATATAAAATGATATACTATAATAATATATAATCAAATTTTATTTGAAGGAATTATTGCTTGAAAGTTGAAACTACACTATTCATCATAATTTGTTTGAACGAACAAGGTTATATTTTAGAATTTTCATGTTCCCATCTAATTGTTATTGTCATTGGATTATGTTCATTTACAATATTGCTTTGCATTTTCTTGAGCAAATCCTCAAAGTCCTCTTTTTCAACTCAAATCAACTTTGCCCGCAAATTCCTTCAAATATATATAAGTGCACTGATCTTAGAAATTGGAAGTTAGAGCTTAGAGCTTGCTTAGGCAATACATGTAATTAGTATTGTTTATTCTGATTTACAATGATTTGATCATGTCATATATGGGAATAAATCGTTATTTATTTATTTTAATGGTAATTTCAGAAGTAAGCGAAATCTTTTTCAGTTGGATGTGTAATTTGACCTTGTCAAAAACTCTCTTACAAGTATTGCGTTTTTTTTAGCATATGATCATGTTATGCTAACAAAATAATATTATGTGTCGGTTCATCTCATTGCACATATACTAATAAATTTTACAGGGGGCATACCAATAGAAATTGGAAACCTCACTTCTTTGACACGCCTGTATCTTTTTAATAACAACTTAACAGGTATGTTATTACTTCCGTCTTTTATTTTGATCTTTTATTCTTTTGTTTGTACCTTCCTATCCTATTTTGATTCTTCATTATTCATTTATGATTCACGGCACGATACTGTTGATGTGGTTCGGCCGCTTGTTGAAAATTTACTTCTTTAGTTAAAGATAAAGCTCCTAAATTCTAACTGAGCACGTAAACTTTATAAAAAAAAAAACTTAATCTTACCATAATATGTAAATTTTAAAAGTTTAAATTACGCCCATATATATAAACAAAAAGAAAAATGCAATATTTACAGTGTTAAGAAAAGAAATTAGGGCGACATGATGCTAAAACTCAATTCTTAAACTGCTGCAGTTATGATATAACTATTTGAATGAAAACATTCTAGAAATTGGAAGTTAGAGCATGCTTAGGCATTTAATTGTAACTAGCAACTTTGCACATTCTATGCATGTGCAAATAAAAATAATTATTATGTAAATATATTAAAATTAAAAAGTTTTTATTAAATATATATTCTATAGTTTTTTTTTAATATAATCATTAATTTATGATAAATAAATAAATAAGATAAGATAAGATAAGATAATGTCATATTAATAATTATAAAATTTTAAAATATAAGTGAAAAGTGATAAAAATTATAATTAAAAAAAAAGAAAAAAAATGCAAGTGATAAAAAATAAAAGAGAAATTAAGAAGAGAAGTGATGAAACAGAAAAGAGAAATTAACAGAACGTGGAAGAGATAAAGCTGGATAAAATCAATCAATAAATAAATATAAAAGAAATTATTTTAAATAAATATAAAAGAAATTATTTTTAGAGTCCAAGAGACCAAACTTGGGTCTCTCGCTTAATATATAGTATAGATATTGTTTGTACTGATTATAATGCCATAGATGGGATTAAGCCAAATCCATTAATTTCCTTATTCTATTGCATTTTACGAGTAATTCCACCTCGAAATGGGAAAGCTATTTCAGGTGGATGTGCCACCTCTTGTCAAAAACTATCTTACAAGTATTGTGTTTTTAAGCATATGATCATACATGTTATGCTAACAAAATAATATTATGCGTCAGTTCATCGCATTTCATATATACTAAACAAATTTTACAGGGGCCATACCGAAGCAACTTGGAAACCTCACTTCTTTGGCACACCTAATTCTTTATAGTAACAATTTAACAGGTATGTTTAACTACTTCCCATTTTCTTTTTATGTGATTCTTCATTACTCTTTTCTGATCTGCAGCACGATATTACCAATGTGTTTCAACTGCTTGTTTTCATGTTTAGTTAAAAATATAGCCGCTAAGTGTAAGATATTTTAACTAAGATTTACATCATGAACTTAGAACATCGAGACAATTGAAAGGATAGACATATCATTATAATCGAGGGTGCAAACATACCTGAATTACGTTATATTAAATCTGATTTTACTAATGTTGTTAGACAATTTCATGTGGTATAATCAACTCCTCTGGTTAGATCTTTCTTTCCTTCTCTCACAGAGTTGACAGCTTAGATAGGAAATACAAATATCAAGAACGTGAAGTAGAGAGGGATCTAACCAACAATAAATATAACCCTAGGAGTCCTCCCATCACAGGTTTTTTAGGGTGGACCTACACCAATAGTCAGACCATGTCTACTACACCAAACCTTTAATGATAGTGAGTCAAATAAATATGTCTGATAAGTCTTTTCCTATTAACCATATTTATTTAACCCGTTTTATTTTTAATACAATCATGAATTAATAAAAACCCAATAAGAAAATATTTTCACAATCTCCCATTTGAACAATATTAATTGAAGTTTGATTTCAAAAAACAAAAAAGGAAAAGTGGCACTTTTATGACTCTCAGGCTAAATTACACAAGGAATTTTGATTGTGGCCACATATTTTGAAAAGACAAATAGACAAGATTTTCAACAATTCAGTCCGGCAAAAACCACTAAATACTAGATCATGGCGGTGATTGCTTTCTTTATTGACACCAAGACCTTACAAGGTCACAAATATCAGTAACTTCTACTAACATGGATTTAGACGTGGTAGTATACCCAGAAATAACATCCAAAATATGCTATTTTGTTGTTGGTCCTTTGATTTTCATGTACGATATGGATTTCTACGAAACATGAAATCTCAAGAAGATCTGATTAATTTCCGTATCATATATGAGTTTCAAAAGCAATAGGAAATCCAAATGAAATTATAATTCTCTTATAAGATAGGTATTTTTAAAACAATATGAAATCTCAAGAAAACTCAACAATTTCTCAACAAGTTATGCATATCCCAATATATACAAAGGAAATTATTCAATACTCAATATAAAATATGATGTGTTTATGAGACATACCCAACATTTCTTAAGAACAACACTCAATCTTAAGAGATATATACATACAAGATACACAACTCAATCATGTGCACATAAAAGAATTATTAATGAGTCAAAAATAGTCTCGCCTTGAATGCACATAAGTTATTCAAAATGCATATTATTATTCACATTATGAATTTAAACAAATCACATAACCTAATCCTCACATTATAAAGATAAGTTGCACTCACGTGCTTTCTTGTCAAGATATCACGAGATTTACATACTAATATAGGTAACAGTGGCGGAGCCACAACCAATTGAGGGGGTACCATTGACCTCCCTCAATTTTTATTATTATTATTATTATATAGATATAAAGATATATGTATATGTAATTTTATGAGATTTTTCATTATTGACCTCCCTTACCAAAGTTAAAATTAATACTAGTGAGGATAAATATAGTAAATTATTAATAATTGAGTTCACACAAATAATAATAATAATAATAATAATAATAATAATAATATTAATAATAATAATAATAATAATAATAATAATAAGTTTTGGTCGACCCCGCTGGAAAAAAAATTTGGCTCCCCGCCACTGATAGGTAATAATGTGTTATGTCAAAATAGCGCCACATTAGTTTCCTGGAGTAACATTATAACTACTGATAAGTAGTATATCATCATCAGAAAATATAAGAGATATAAATGTACTCTCACTAATTCAATAATCATCACATATCTACGTGAAATTTAAGGATATATATCCATCAACAGTTAACAATTAGCGCCAAAATACAATATACTTCTCAATAGATCAATAAAATATGTCTTTTATGCGAAATCATTAGATAAATCTATATATCAATGAATATAGGTGAGTTAATTACCAAAGTCAAGTCTCCTATTTGTGACTTGTACTGTTCTACTCAATAAAACTTAAAAAAGACACAATGAATTAATCAATGTTTCAAAATTTACTTTCAAAGTATTTTGTTTCTCAAACCTACTAACTAATACATATATTTAGGTTCAATAAAATACCGATCTATATCAAATTCTAGTAAAATAATGATAATAATTGAATCTATTATTTTCAAGATATTTCACTAAAATAACAAGATATTCTAACAATTGATAAATGAGTGTCTCAAAAACTTAGTCGATAAGCTAATAATGATCAACACCAACCGAAAAATAAAGTTCTGGATATCTCATAAAAAATAAATTTATTAAAAAATAACAATCACTGTCCTAATATTCAATAAATGCAAGATATCTTCATCCAAATAAATTTTGAGATATATGCTAAATGAGATCTCAAACTGGAAAAATTCATCATTTCAAGGCTTAATTATTATAAAAGGGTTTACCTCTTCTACATTCCTATAACATATGGGGAATCAAGTAGTGGGCATTAAAATTTATAGTTGACCAGTCATACCCAAAATATTTTGTCATTTCATATTTGAACAATAAAAGTACGTACGTATATGACAAAAATTAGTATTTGGATCAAGTAATAGATAATAATAAAAAAACAAAAACAAGATCAAATAATTTTTAAATATTGCATACTGCCCAAAATTAACCTATTTTTATGGAATATCACGTAAAGGTTTATGTTACATTTCGAATTTAAGAACTTCTTTTTGCTCCCAAATATAAAAGTCTAAACATAATTTCTACGAGTACTAAAAGTATATGTTCTATGTTACTTGTGTTAACTCCTTTGGAACCAGGCATGACAAATATAGTAATAATTTAAAATGAAATTAACTCATAGTCAAATTCTTATAATTAATGCGAAATCTTACAATTTGACATTTTCTTCAATATCATCATAAATTCCAATCAATTATACTTAAAATGATTAACTCAACTATTTTGAAATCACTTTGGAAAATAATTCTCTTTATGTCTCAAGAAAAATATCTTGAAAGTAAGATTAAAATATTGAGCTAAAGTTGCCATTAGAGTATAGAAAACCTTTAATCTATAATGAAAGAAAAATATTATCGAACAATTTACATGAATAACATATAGCCATAGAATATGTTTCATGAATATAAATGTTTAAGGAATCTTTCAAACTCAAAATCAATTGAAAGATTCTTGCTAATGTGACATAAGCTTTGTATTCAAGTAACTAACATTTCATATTAAAAAAGAAAATATCACATTGATCATATAACTAAAAAGAACAATTTTAGGGATTTATCAAGAGCAACTTCATACCTATAATTAGTCTACAACAAAGAACACCTTGTGTCTAATTTTATATTTAGGCTTAAAATTTTACTTATCCTAAATAAATTCTCATATAGCCTAAAATCAAAATAATTACTAGTATTGTTTCAACTACCAAGACATGAAAATAAGCTCTACTAAAATATTTGCTCATTATTTATGCTAAACACAATAAGTTTTCTTATCACATGCACAATTAATATGGATACGGGCTAATTATGCCACAAGAACACTTATTGAAAATAAGTTGGAACAAAAAATAGCTTATTCATGAGAAAATCAACACATATCATGACGAATTTCCCTTTGGACAGTTATCACACAAAACATATTTTCTCTATGTAAGAACGATACAAGAATATCCTAATTTTGAAAAAGTTGACTCCTTCAAGAAAATAAACCCTCTAAATTAGTAAATTCTTGTAAATATGTTCTGCATCAATAGTTCAAAACATCCATACATATAAGGGCAATTTACATCTGGGTCCCCTGAGGTTTGGCGTAATTACAAATTAATCCCTGCACTTCCAGAAATTACATACAACTACCCTATTGTTTCCTTCCGTTAGAGGTCCCTAGACGCCGTTATAGTTCCGTCCAAAAAATTATCCTGAATATTACAAAAAAGTCCCTGTATTTTACAAAATGTTACAAAACGAGCCCTCAAGAATACCCTGAGTTGGACGAAACTATAACGGCGTCCAGGGACCTCTAACGGAAGGAAATAGTAGGGTAGTTGTATGTAATTTCTGGAAGTGTAGGGATTAATTTGTAATTACGCCAAACCTCAGGGGACCCACATGTAAATTGCCCTACATATAAACTACATTGAATAAGTGAGGATATAAAATAATTCATAAGAATTCTTCAATATATATGTAATAAATTATGCATGTTTCAATATATAACACTTAATCACATAATACATACATACATGATGGAGTTTGAGGTATTATTATTGTATACATCAAACTATGTATACAAAAAATATTACTATTCAAACCCACAATAATAATATGGAAAAATATGAATGCAACATGTTATGATCAACATAAAATCAACAAGAATAAGCCTAGAAAATATAGATTTATTCTTTAGAGAGTTCAGGGTGTCATGACAAACTCCCCTTTGGGCAAAGTATGTCATACATGATAGGCCTCTCCATGCAAAACGGTATAGGAATATATCAATGTTCGAAAGTCGCTTCCTTTGGGAAACTAAATTTTCTTGGTTTGTGTACCCTATCAATATGTTTTGCACAAATAAAATGAAATTACCATACATATCTCACCCTCTTTGGGCAGATAAGAATGCATAATACTTCATTCACTCGAAATATGCATGTTCCAAATTTTACAAGTCTTCACAAATAGAACATTTTGGTGTAAATATTTACTTAGACTTAGTAAATTAAGAACATAACCGAGTTCAAATAGATTTTCAATTTGCACACACACTATATGTATGCAAATAGTCTCACAAAATAAAGTATGAAAAAGATGTAATTTTGAAAGTTATCTATAGCATAATATATTTCATGCAAATTATTCCCTAGATCTAATTCATTTGAATACTCATGTAAAATAGTAATCAAGAAATAATCCGACTCCATCCAATATAATCAAATATGTGAATTTTGTATCATTTCACTTTTATGAAAATTTAGTGAATAATGAATAATATTATCCCAATATAATTATCAATCAATATAAAATATTGCTCACATATTTTTCAAATTGAAACGAGCAATATTTGAAAGCAAAGGGACAACTAGCCTTATAAAGTATGCTCTCAGCCTCTCACTCAAAAGATTCGGTCTCAAAAGCCGAATTAAGCTGCATAACCCATTGGACGAAAACCATCTTTTTTAGCCTTCCAAACATCCGAAAACTGAAATAAATACTTCAACCCACAAGCGAGCTTCCAGATTAATTAGAGTGATAATAACAATAAGTGAAGTGACATAGATGTCAAATATTTCAATCGGAATGCTGATAGCAGTGACTTTAAAAGGTTAGGGAGACAAAAAATATCGACAAAGTTAAAACTACCTTTTTTCTCAATAAAAAATTGGACTTCGACATGTACGCAAAATCATACGAATTCATATAATAAACTGAATCATGAATTCACGCAGCGGAAATTAGAATCGAAATACCTCCCGCCATTACTCGTAATTTTTGCCGACTCGAAAATTGATATAGCCCACGAATATGACCACGAACAACACCGATGGCTTCAAGTCTTCTCTTTTCCAAGAATTCTTCAAACCCTTTTCTCCTTAAGGTTCTTCTAAGCACCGACCCTCACAACCTGATGGATTAGTTCTGTATGTGTAATTTTGTGCTTAGGGACCTTAGGGATCCTGTATTCTATTATATATACGTAACTCCATCAGTTACGTATTTTTGTAAGTTTTCTTTAGTGGTTTTAATCCCACCGATAAGTTCTAGAGTTAGTGGGAATTAGTGGATTAGTGGGATTCTTTATTTACGTCATAATTAGTGTGAGAAAATATAATATTAATAAATAAATATTATCCTTATGCAGTTAGGAATCCCAACGGACCACAAACTGCTAACATTCTCCCACTTGGTCCGTAAACCCACATTTACCCAAACTTTAGAAAACATAATACACGAATCATGGCGATTGTTCCTCTTATGGACGAGTAGTATCTTCCATGTATTACTACGCATTATGGTTTCAACTTTACCGCATAATCTTTATGAATAAACCCTACGTTTATTCGAGGTCCAAACTGTATTGATATTTCTCAAAACAACATAAATGTGCACATATCCATAAAACATGAGAAATATCCATAAATTCAGAGTTTCACAACATTCGTCCAACAACGAAACTTTACATATGAGAAACAAGTCCCATACTAACTATATGATCCTTAAATTTATATGGTGGCATGCCTTTAGTTAAAGGATCAGCTAACATTAATTCAGTGCTAATGTGTTCAATGACCACTTCCTTATTGTTGACACGTTCCCTTATGGCTAGATACTTGGTGTCGATATGCTTACTTCGACTACCACTTCTATTATTCTTAGCCATGAAAACAGCAACTGAATTGTCACAATGTATCTTTATTGGCCTGGAAATTGAATCCACAATTCCAAGCTCAGAAATGAAACTCTTTAACCACAATCCTTGTGAGGTAGCCTCAAAACATGAAACGAGCTCAGCCTCCATAGTGGAAGTAGCAATTAAGGTCTGTTTTGCACTCCTCCATCATACAGCTCCACCGACAAGCATAAAAATGTATCCTGATGTTGACCTACGAGAGTCAACTCAGCCAGCAAAGTCTAAATCGGAGTACCCTATCACATCTAAATTGTCTGATCATTTATATATAAGCATGTAATCCTTAGTCCCTTGAAGATACCTCAAGGCTTTCTTTGCAGCTTTCCAGTGGTCAATACCTGGGTTACTCTGATATCTCCCTAACATTCCAACTGCAAATGCAATGTCAGGTCTTGTACAAACCTGAGCATACATCAAGCTTCCAACAACAGAAGCATAAGGAATGTTTTTCATTTCTTCCCTCTCAAGATCGTTCTTCGGGCACTGATCCAAATTGAATCTGTCACCCTTCACTATGGGAGCTATACTTGATGAACAATTCTTCATCCGAAATCTTTCTAAAATTTTGTTAATATAGGCTTCTTGAGATAAACCTAAAATACCCTTATGTCTATCTCGATGGATCTTAATGCCAATGACATAAGATGCCTCGCCCATGTCCTTCATCTCAAAATTTTTAGAAAGGAATTGTTTTACTTCATATAGCATCCCCTTATCATTGGTAGCAAGCAAGATATCATCTACATATAAGATAAGGAAACAAATTTTACTCCCACTAACTTTACGGTATATACATTCGTCCTTTATGTTCTCAACAAAACCAAATAAAGGGACAACATCATGAAATTTCAAATACCATTGTCGGGAGGCTTGTTTTAATCCATATATAGACTTTTTCAACTTACATACTAATTGCTCACCATCACTAGAGGAGAATCCTTCAGGTTGTTTCATGAACACCTCTTCCTTTAGATCACCATTCAAAACGTCGTTTTCACATCCATTTATTGCAATTCAAGGTCAAATTGGGCTACTAATGCCAATATAATGCGTAAGGAATCTTTCTTAGAAACATGACTGAATGTCTCTGAATAATCGATTCCTTCTCTTTGAGTGAACCCCTTCGCAACAAGTCTAGCTTTATATCTCTCAATGTTGCCTAATGAATCCCTATTGGCTTTAAACACCCATTTACAACCAATGGGTTTTACACAGACAGACAACTTGACAAGATCCCAGACTTCATTACATTTCATGGAGTTCATCTCATCCTTCATAGCATTGTACCATAATTCTGACTCATTACAACTCATAGCTTGTGAAAAAGACTCGGGATCACTTTCAGCTCTAACATCACAGTCAGATTCTTGTAAATACACAACGTAGTCACTAGGAAGTGCTGATTTCCTTTCCCTAGTAGATCGCCTTAAGACTTGACCAACATTCTCATTAAGATCATGATGCTCTACCTGTTGTTCAATAACTTGTGGAGTTTATTGAACAATTTGATCTACTTGAGTATTTTCAGCAATATGTGGATCTTCATTATGTTGTTCTTCAACACCCGGTTGTACTTGAGGGGCGTTGTGAATAACAACTAATCTATTACTTGAAGTAGAAGGTTGATCCCTCACAGAAATAAAATCCTACAATTGATCACTCCCACTAATCAAGTCATTCTCAAGAAATTTTGCATTTCTTGATTCCACAAACCTAGTGCTATGAGATGGACAATAAAACTTGTATCCTTTAGACCTTTCGGCATATCCGACGAAATACCCACTAATGGTCCTTGGATCAAGTTTCTTTTCCTGAGGATTGTAAACTCTCACTTCAGATGGGCATCCCCATACTCGTGTATGTTTTAAGCTCGGTTTCCAACCTTTGAATAACTCAAATGGTGTTTTAGAAACAGCCTTAGTTGGAACTCGAATCAACACATACACTGCCGTTTTGAGAGCTTCAATCCACAAAGACTTAGGTAGCTTAGAACCACTAAGCATACTACGCACCATGTCCATTAAAGTTTGGTTTCTTCTTTCTGCTACACCATTTTGGTCTAGAGAACCAGGCATGGTGTATTGGACAACAATCCCATTTTCTTGAAGAAACTTCGCAAATGGACCTTGAGCTTGTCCATCTTCAGTGTATCTACCATAGTACTCACCACCTCTATCAGATCTCACTATCTTAATTTGCTTACTGCATTGCTTCTCTACTTCAATCTTATAAACCTTAAAGGCTTCTAACGCTTCACTTTTGTGGTGAAGCATGTAGAGGTGCATCTATCGTGAGTAGTCATCAATGAAGGTGATAAAGTATTTCTGACCATATGCATCCATATCCAGACAACATATATCCGTATGTATGATTTCCAATATGGTTGTACTTCTTTTGGCACCTTTCTTCGACTTGTTAGTCTGCTCACCCTTAATGCAGTCTATACAAGTATCGAGATCAGTAAAATCTAAAGTACTAAGTACTCCATCATTTATTAATCTCTTAATTCGATCAATGGAGATATGTCCCAATCTCCGGTGCCATAAAACAGAAGAATTTTCATTTGTAATACATCTCTTAATACCAGCTTGAACATGCATAACATTATGAGTGGTGTCATTTTACAAATCAAGAGAATAAAGACCATCACACAACACTCCTTGTCCAATAATTTCAGATTCATAAGACAAATTAAAAGAAGAGTTTGAAAAGTTAAAAGAGTATCCAAAAGGAACAAGTCTTGAAACTGAAATCAAAATTTCTAGAGAAACTAGGAATGTAAAAAGTTTTTTCTAATGTCAAAACAAAACCACTTTTAAGAACTAGATTGCATGTTCCAATAGCTTCCACATGTGACTGCATCTTGTTTCCCGAATAGATGCATCGTTCACTTCCCACTGGTTTTCGCAGGTTGGTTAATCCCTGCAAGGAATTTGAGACATGGATTGTAGAACCAGAATCAATCCACCATGTGTTACAATTAACATCAACCATATTTGCTTCATACGTGACAAATGAAGTTAAATTACCTTTATTCTCAAGTCATTTCTTATACTTGATGCAATCCTTCTTTATGTGTCCCTTCTTTTTACAGAAGAAACACTTGGATTCCTTCTTGATATCAGCATTAGGAAGTAATTTCTCCTTCACCTTATACTTGGCATGAGAAGTCCTTTTTCCTTGGGTGGTCACCAATGCACTCTCTCCCATTTCCATGACCAATCGTCCCTCCTCTTGAACACACATGGCCATAAGTTCATTAATTGACCATTTTTCTTTGTGTGTGTTGTAAGAGATCTTAAATAGGCCGTACTGATTAGGAAGAGTATTCAGTATGTAGTGCATAAGGAAATTTTCAGACATATCAACCTCAAGATTCTTCAATTGAGTTGTTATATCCCTCATCTTATTGATGTGGTCACGCACACCTTTAACTCCGGTGACCCTTAAGTTTGAGAATTTCATTATCAAGGTGCTGGCAAGTGCCTTATCTGAAGTCTCAAACTGTTCATCCAGTGCCTTCAGTAACGTCCGGACATCGTCATGCTTTTCCACAGAACCACGGATTCCAGCAGGAACTTTAGTCTTTATGAACATGACACTGAGTCGGTTAGACCGCTCCCACTGTTCATAAAGAGCCCTTTCTGCTTGAGTGCTGGTTTCAGTGATATGTGGTTTGTCTTTCCGAATAGCATAATCAATGTCCACACACCCTAAGTGGAGGAGAACCCCATCCTTCCACATCTTATAATTCTCACCATTCAGTTCAGGGATTTCAACATTAAAATCAAAGACACCAATAGGTTTTCTAACTGCAAAATCATATAAACATGCTTTAATAACTAAATTGAGGCAAATAAACTAATTATGATTTACCAATGCAAACCACAAACAAATGAATCAAGTGACATAAAAATTGCCTGTGGGCTAAATCTTTAATTCAATAAGATTCATTTCTTTATGATAGAATTATCGAAAAACCTGAGATAATTTCTATCCCTTGATAAAATTATTAAATTCAATTCCACAACCCTGTGGGTAATTGTGAAAGGGCATTTAATAATTTATCTTATTAACTTAAGGAAGTACCATATTTGATCCCTAATAGACAAATTTTATTCTATTAAAGATGCTGTGGCTAGGGCTACAAACTAGCCGAGCCGAGCCGAGTTTGGCATGAAATAACAGGCTTGAGCTTGAGATTGATATTTTTTGCCCTGGCTCGAGCTGGGGATCGAGCTTGTCAAGCCTGGCATTTTCGGGCTTGAACTCGGCTCGCCCCTAGCTCGGGATCGGCTCGGCTCGGCTCGGTAAGGCTTGAAATGTTTTTCTTTCCTTTCATTTTTAATAAAATTAGTAATATATATATATATATATATATATATATATATATATATATATATATATATATATATATTATAATTGGATTAATTAAATTAAATTAATTAATCATATATATTAATATTATATTATTAAATAACATTTATTAAAATTTTATCACACAAAAATATATAATATATAAGAATATAAATGATTGTTTGGTCAATTATTAAACCCAAATATAATATAATATAATATTAATCTATTATAATATATAACATATTTTATACGTTATCTTATTAAATAATATCGTCATATACATTAGTAAACTAAATGTTATTAAGATTTAAGGTATAATGTATATTTATCATATATATTATGTTACTAAATAATATTCATTATTAGCTCATATATTATTAATACACATACATATTTTATTATAATATATGATATATAATTACATACTATCTCATTAAATCATAATAGTTAGTACCATACATGTTAGTAAATTATATATGTAATTAAGCATTTGACACACAAAGTTATACATATAAAATACATGAAATATCAAAAACACATGTATACATATATAATATTGATTTAACCTATTAAGATGTATAAGATATAAATAAATATTAATTTAATTATTAAATCAAATACATTATTAGCTCATATATTATTAAGGGACACATATAATACATGATTGATATTAACTTGTTAAACTATACACATTGATAAATCATATATTTTTAAGATTTTAAGATATATATAATATATACTATATGATATATAAATGTACATTTACATAATACAATATTGGAGTTTGGACCATATATGATTAATAAAAAGATTATTTATATATATATATATATTAAAAATTAAATATATATATATAAATTATAAAAAATATATATATATATACATATATATATGCCAGGCTCGCGAGCTGGCTCGCAAGCCACGAGCCTGGCACACCAGGATCGAGATCGACTCGATGGCGAGATCGAGCTCGCCAAAGCTCGGATCGAGCTCGTCCAACTACGATCTCAAGCCGAGTCAGCTTGAGCTCGGCTCGTAGAGCTCGCAAGCTGGCTCGGCTTGTTTGCACCCCTAGCTGTGGCTAGTCTTTAATAAAATAAAATTCAATTGATCGCTGAAAAATCAGTACTTTAAAATATGCATAATATTAGACATTTAAAAATACCATATGTGGTTTTACTTTATCACATAATTAAATTTAATTAGAGTTGCTGTGGCTAATCTCTAATTAAATAAAATTATACGAACGACTTGAATAATGTCTAATACATACTCTTTATGATCAATATTAAACTTTAAGGGATCATGAACTCAATTTAAATACTTCTAACCGTATCTCTAATGTGATTATTGGAACTATAAATAATCACTGTTCATAAAGATATCCATGAAAATTCTTGTAGAAAAAACAATAATATTGCAATAGCATCTAATATAATAGGATTTCACATGTATTCCCACAACAGGCTCTCGGACCAATATATGTGCCAAATAATAAATCCCAGAGCATATGTGTTCTAATTACACACGTATTCCAACACAGAGTCCTCAAATTGCATATATACATATGTAAACAACATATTTACAAATAAGTTTCGGAACACATATGTCATCATCATGCTGGAAGAAATAGTTCTGCAAATTGCGAATTTATGCCGCCATAATTAATGGATCCCACATATTCCGTTTTCTAGTGAATAAGTTTCCAGAAGGCACATGTTATTAGTATACTATAAAACATGGATCTACAAATACATGTATTTAGTGGCACATAAACTTTCTGCAATATAGAACCCACGAAATATCTACCGGCTTAAATAGTTCCAAGTCCAAACCGTAATACAGAAATACAGCATGATGAAAATTGAACAAAATTTAACACAGCTTATCCAAGGATCAAAGTAAAAGCGCAGTCACAGAATCACCAAGTCCAAACCGTAATACAGAAATACGGCATGATGAAAAGTGAACAAAATTTAACACAGCTTATCCAAGGATCAAAGTAAAAGCCGCAGTCACAGAATCATTCCAGAATCTCGCAATTAAATCATGAACAAAATTAACTGCAATTCGTTCAATCAATCGGCAAACAAAACGAGCAAGACAGACGTATATTGTCATGCTCTGATACCACATGTACGCAAAATCATACGAATTCATATAATAAACTGAATCATGAATTCACGCAGCGAAAATTAGGATCGAAATACCTCCCGCCATTGCTCATTATTTTTGCCGACTCAGAAATTGATATAGCCCACGAATATGACCACGAACAATACCGATGGCTTCAAGTCTTCTCTTTTCCAAGAATCCTTCAAACCCTTTTCTCCTTAAGGTTTTTCTAAGCACTGACCCTCACAACCTGATGGATTGCTTCTGTATGTGTAATTTTGTGCTCAGGGACGCATTCTATTATATAAACGTAACTCCATCAGTTACATATTTCTGTAAATTTTCTTTAGCGGTTTTAATCCCACCGATTTTAGAGTTAGTGGGAATCCGTGGATTAGTGGAATTCTTTATTTACGTCATAATTAGTATGAGAAAATATAATATTAATAAATAAATATTATCCTCAGTTAGGAATCTCGACGGACCACAAACTGCTGACACGACATACATGATAAAAATGAAATGTTGATGCAATTGCAAGTGATATGACTTCTAGACAAACCATTCATAAAATTCAGAAGATAGCAACATAGAAATTTTCTTCTTAGAAATTAGAGAATACTTACACTAATAAAATTTTATAAAATAAGATGTCCCCCGCGCTGGTATAAAATTTTATAAAATAAGATTTGATACTATCAAAATAAGTAAATTATAAAAAGTTAAATTGTGCCTCAAAAACAAAAGGGTTTTTTGTTTGAGCGCCCAATGTGAAATACCTAATAAATAAGTTAAACCATGTGATATTAAATATCTCAATGAGAACCACCAGAAATATATAAATTAGCTTCGGAAATCCTTAGTCCACGATTGAAAAATCACGCGCTTTCAATTGCAGCGGCAACATGGTAGTGCCATGGTTGACGAAGATGAAACAAAGAAAGGAAAAGAATTGTATTTCTTTGAACTAAAAAAAAAAAAAAAAAAAAAAAATTAAAAAGCAATAATGCAACAATGGGTAAAGTTGGTATTTACCTCCAAAAATTAGTAAATGAGTGTCAGGGCGGTGAATAATTTTTATATACATGAGATATTTTATGAAAATTTTTATATTAGAGGGGTTCTCTTTGCCATTTCACGACAACAAAGACTTTTTGGTTATACTAAACTCCAAAACAAAATATGCAATATTTTCGAATTTCTCTGGTAATTGAAGTTGCGTCATACGTGTGTTAAAAAAATAATAATAAATTTATCTTTCGATGTATCCAAAAAAAAAAAAAAAAAAAAAAAAAAAAAATCAGTAGACATTGTTTTCCAATTTTTATTCAAATTGACAAAACATTAAATCAAATTGGTACCTAAAATTAAAATCAAAGAATAAACATATACACCAACATATTTTGAAAAATTAAAGTTTTGAATAATTAATTTTCGGGTGAAAGATTCAGGTGTTGATGATTCTTCTTGAACCTAGTGAAACAACCGGTTTGGTGCTTTTCTACTCAACTTTGTAATTTAGAATTTCTATAAGACTTTCGATTTTGAAAAAAATATTTGATTTGGAGCTCCCTTTTCATTAAATAATTATTGCAGGTCTGTTTACCAATTTTGTGGAAATCAATTCAGGTGTAATCTTTTTTTTTTTTTTTTTTCCCCTGCTAGGTGCAATCCCTTATGAGATTGGAAACTTGAGCAATTTGATAGAAGTAATGATCAGCAGAAACAAACTGACGGGAACCATCCCAACAACACTTGGGAAATTAAAACATCTCCAAATAATATATCTTGACAGCAATCAGCTGACCGGATTTATACCTCTTGATATTTGTCAGATGAGTAGTTTGGGGGACATGTACTTTGGTACCAATATGCTTACAGGTTTAATACCTGATTGTTTGGGTGAGCTTAAGTCCCTAAGAAATGTCGATTTAAACTCAAACAAGCTCAATTCCACCATACCTTCTAGCTTCTGGAATCTTATAGACCTAATCACACTAGATTTGTCCATGAACAAGTTCAGTGGTCATTTGCCATATGAAATTGGAAAATTGAAAGTAATCAATCAATTATATTTGTTCTCCAATCAGTTCTCAGGTGATATTCCAACTTCAATTGGTGGTTGTCAATCATTAGAAATTATTTCTTTGGCGAATAACAAGTTAGAAGCATCTATCCCTCCATCCTTGGGAAGTGTCAAAGGGTTGACAAAGTTAGATTTATCTAATAATAATCTTTCCGGAGGGATCCCAAAGTCCTTGGAAGATCTCCCATATCTTCAATATTTTAATGTGTCTAACAACATATTGGAAGGAGAAATTCCAACTAAGGGGCCTTTTGTTGACTTCACTCCTCAATCATTCGCTCAGAACTTTGCTCTTTGTGGTGCGGCAAAATTTCAAGTTCCTCCTTGTGTTGAAAATCGAAAGAGTTCAGAGTCAAAACATGTTGTTCTTTTAATGAAGTACATATTGTTCCCCATCATTTCAGCTATCATTTTGGTGATAATCGTAATTCTGCTCATAAGGAGACAACAACGAAACAAAATATCAATCCCTACTATTGTTCCATCACTAGATCGTACTTCTTGGAGAAGGATTTCATACGTGGAGCTTGAACGGGGAACGAGTTCCTTTAGTGAAACTAATCTACTTGGAAAAGGAAGTTTTGGATCAGTTTTCAGCGGAACACTTTCCGATGGGTTAAATGTTGCTGTAAAAGTCTTCAACTTGAAATTGGAAGGAGTAGCTAGGAGTTTTGATACCGAGAGCGAAATATTGAGCAACATCCGACATAGAAACTTGGTTGGAATAATTGGTTGTTGCAGTAACATGGAATTCAAAGCATTGATTCTCGCATACATGCCAAATGGGAGTCTTGACAAATGGTTATATTCAGAGAACCAATGTCTGGATTTGCAACAAAAGCTTGAAATAGTCATTGATGTCGCATTAGCATTGGAATATCTTCATCACGGTCATACATTCCCTGTTGTCCATTGTGACATAAAGCCAAGCAACATATTGCTTGATAAAGATATGACTGCTCGTCTTTCTGACTTTGGCATTAGCAAGCTCTTTGATGAAGGAGAGACTGTGATCCAAACTAAAACAATGGCTACAATTGGTTATGCCGCACCAGGTAACATTAAAAGATTTCAAACTTCTTTTTTTTTTTTTTTCCCCTCTTAACTTACATGCATTGAGATAATTATATTGACATACCTTGAGATTCCCTAAATCTTAAGGTATTTACCCGCAATTATTCATAAATATTTCATTTAATAAATTCAAGTAAATTCGATGAACTGATTCTACGTTAATTGAAATAATTATTAGAGTATGGATCAGAAGGAAAAGTTTCCACAAAGGGAGATGTTTATAGCTACGGCATATTGTTGTTGGAGATATTTGCATGTAAGAAGCCGACGGATGATATTTTTGGCCAAGCTATGAGTTTAAAGGATTGGGTGGGAGAAGCACTACAGGAGAACACAATAGCTGAAGTTGTTGCCCCTGCTTTGCTATCAAAAGAAGATCAGAATTTTCACAAAATGGAGGAATGTGTTACATCTATTTTTAGGTTGGCATTGCAATGCTTAGCCACTTCACCAGATGAAAGAATTAACATGATAGAAACAGTGGCCGCTCTGCATAAAATAAAAGCCAGAGTTGTAGGAGGCACCACAAAAAATAAACAAATTGTAATTTCCACCATTGGAGGTAACAGTTATTGATAATAACTTCAAATGCAAAATTTATGAATTTTGAGAATGAGTGAACAAATTAGAAATATACATGTATCTAATAACTACGCGATCATATTTTGTAGGAGTTTAAAATGCATCATTGTCGTTTGATGATCAAGAGAAGACTTGAACGGGTCAGGAGACCTAAATGTGCTTTCGCATTGTTTCTTTCCTTTGTCTTCCTGCGTATTTGCTATGTTCTTACAAATTTTTGTTGTAATGTTTCATTTTGAATACACTAAAAACATTGAACCTTTCTCAGTGAGGCAAACTAAGTCCAATTATAACTTGTTCTATATTAATTATCTGAACTGCATAATGGCGGACAAGTTATAATGTCGTATTTTATCTTTCTGAGGTGAATCTCATGTTATTGTAACCAGTGCCGCTAACCACTTGGTGCAAATTCAACAAAATCTCAAGCTATCAATTTTCTATCAAACTGGGGAAATTGTCAGGGCCCCAAAAAATCCATGTGAAATGTGATGTGGATGGGAATACAAGTTGGGATTTTTTTTGAAAATTTTCTATCAATTTTTTGAGATGATACATAATGTGGAAGAAGTGTAGTCAAGTCCGATTTCGGCCAGAAAATTGTGCAGCCGCGTGAATAATCCACGTGATGTGACATAAAAATGGATTTTTTTTTTCTAGTTTTCTAAAGTTTCATCTTACATAGTTCTGAATAGGTTAATGTACTTCTGCATTAATTCGTGCCTTTATCTTTCTGTGTAATTCTTATTTTTTAATAAATTTTGGCGAAGATAATTGAACAATTTAACTTTATCTAGCACTTCTATTTTTCCTTTAGACTCATAATATAATGCGATTTTTTTGCCTTTCTTTCTCTGCTTGTTAGTTCTGACATGACGTCTTTTACCTAGGGGGTGGGGTTTTCTTCTTTTTCATTCTCATTTCAAGCCTCAACCGGTGCTCCACACCCACCGGCCATCGGCACACGAAGCCGCCGTATCAGGCCACCACCAATTGGTATGTCTTTCTCACGCCTCTGCTGCTGCTCTACACCCCACCGACTCACGAAACCACCATCATGCCCGCCGCGGCCAATGTTTTGAGGAGCATTTTTTGTGATGTAATGTTATTACTCTCTATTTTTGTTGATTCGTGAAACAGGTAATACTTTGTTTTTGCAAAAACGGAGACTTGATTTTTGATTGAGTAAATCAGGTTTTTATTTTCTGTCTCTTTCTCGGTTTTTAGGGTTTGTTGTCGGATTTTTCTTTTTTCAAATAAATAAATAATATTCATATTCAATATTTTGGTTAATTATCGAAACCGAATCAAAATATTTCGGTTTTTATCGAACTGAAACCAATCTACTTGTGTTCGTAAACAGAAAGCAAATTTATTAACCGAAATTCGGTTAACCGAAATCGAAATAACCAAAATATCGGTTATTTACGATTGTACAATAGTACAATTTGGTTTCTTGGAATTGGAAGTATTTGATAAAAGTACATAATCTATGTATACTATTATATATTTGATAACGATATTTGAATTTTCATTGTACATTTTAGTGATGTGGAATTTTGTGAGTTTTTTTAATTATTTAAATTGTGAAAATTATTTTAATAGTAAGTTATTTTCATATTAAATACAATCTTAATATAATTCAAATTTCTTTTTAATCAAGTCCATAATTTACGAAATCATTACATAACAATTTAATTGTTTTTCCTTATTCGCATTGGTTTAGGTTTTCTTCCAATAGTAAAATAGCACGGTCTACACTTTACACCTACAATTCAATATTTTAGAAAATTTCTTTCATTGTTTTTCTTCTCAAAGCATTAGAAAAAATATAATATAAGTGATCCTTATAAAAATCTAAAAATATGCAAATAAATTAATATGAATTTTATTTTCATAATAAGTGATGGTGCAGGAATCTGAGTTTCCTAAATGCAACAACACTTTAGTATTTGTGTGAAAAGGAAGAGACCATCACAGGCGTGAGAGCCTCAGGAACTGGGTTTCCTCTTTGAGCGTGGATTCTTCCAGCTAGGATAACACCAAGAGTGTATGGTGCAAAGGTGATGCAACTGTGGTGAATGAGGTTACAGAGCTTGAGAAGATGGAGGAAAGATGCCCAGAACTGTGTATGAGTGAATATGAGGAAGATGACTTGGGGGAGAAAGCAAGTGTTCTCCCCTATTTATATGTTAGGGGTAAGGGTAATTGGGTAAATCGACCGTGTGGTCCCAAACCTGTGTTGCCCTAACACGTGGCAGCCCGTGAGGGAGTGAGAATGACGTTTCTGAAAAGGAGGCGGCGTGTCAGGTACAAGGTGCGTACAACCTTTGTGTCAGAGGTTGTTGGCGAGGGTCGCATGTGAGGAAGGCCCAAGATCCTCTTCATTAAGGTTCGGATCCCTCGCAATGGGATATGATCATGTACGAACGCTGGTGACGCTCGAAGAGTGTACGGATGGCCTCCCCACGGTAGATGACCCTTGAGCGCAAAAGTCCCGAGCATCGAGAAGGGGCCCTCAGGTAGGCACTTCCTTGAGGAAGGTGTTCCTGAGGGCCGTAATGTGAGCGTCAAACCAGTCAACGTGAGCCCCTTTACCTGAGCAGTTGGCCGAGGCCCCTTGATCTGTTACGATAAGCAAGCAAGTGGGCTGGGAAGGCCCGCGAGCCCATCCATGCGAGCGTCCAGACTCTCCGTCTCCGAAGCGTTGACACGTGGACGGCTCTGATTCGAGTGTGATTCTGGGTCTCATCATTTTGCCCCCCAAATTCTGTAGTATCGCTTCGAGCGTACTGTAGAATTTAGAAAGAATGGAGCCTTGAATTTTTTAATATCCGAGGGTCAAGCCGTTGTTAGAGAAGTGACCGCTTGCCTTCTGTAACGGACACAGTCTGACACCGCATTAATTGAAGTCATGTCCGCATTTGATGCTGAGTGGGGAACGTGGGCGCGTGCACTCCGGGAGACGTGAGGCGGTTACCAAAAGTGGGGGGATTTCCAAGGCGGGAAATGATTGCGTTTTGAATTTCCATCCCTACTCAATGTAAATTCCCCCCTATAAATAGGGATTTGCAGAGTCTTGGAGCCTCTTTCACGCATTCGAACTCCTCCAAGCACATACGCAGCAAGAAATCTCGGCAATTTTACAGACTCCGGCGAGCTTCTTCTTCAAACTTTAGGTAAAACTCCATAACACTTTCCTTATTTTCCTCGCGCTAACATTAGGTCTAGGTTGAGTGAGTGAAACCCCTTGAGTGGAGAGCCCCCTTCTACCGTTGAATTTGTTTCAGAGAGTTTCTCTTCCACTGAGTTTTCTGCGAGAATTCCATCTTCAAAAATCGAAAAGCAAACATGGCCGGACACCCAGCTGATGATTATGTAAGGGAGATTGATGAGATGTCAGTGGGGAGTTCTTCCCCTCACGACAATGTTCCCACGGCCGTTCCCTTGGCTAGGGCGTCCCCAAGTGAGGGGATTCCCATGGCGATTCCGGTAGCCCAGGCTCCGGCTGATGCCGGGGATGAAGAGGTGGACGCTGCCGTTCAAGGGATGAACGAGCGTGCTCCTGGAGGGGTGAATGACCTTTTTGAAGAGATGCATAACGTGATGGAAATGCAAAGGCAGGGTGAGAGAGTATTCCCGGTGTTGAATAGTGCCGTGCGACCCCAAGACCATAGGATCACAGTGGCCATGATGGCTTCCGAGGGCGAAGCAAGACCGTCTGGGCGTCCATTTGAGGCTGAACCTTCCAGAAGGCGCCAAAGGAGAGGAAAAGAGCCTGCCACTCGAGTGAGGCAAGATAACCGCCATCAAACTGACAGATCTCCAGATGAGATTGAGAGTATTTTGACGCTCGACGATTTGGAGGATTTGATGGCGAAAGCTTATTGGGATGAAGCAGTATTTCCCATGCGACTTCCTGAGGAGGGGGAGAGGGCCAACCGACCGCCGCCTGGGATGATGACGGTCTATTGGGATGCAGTCCTGGCTGGGGGTTTGAGGTTCCCTATCACCCACACCGCCGCTATCATCTACCACCACCTAGGGCTTTGCCCTTCACAAATTCTGCCCAACGGCATAGCTCTAATCAACACCTTCATAATAACGATGAGAGCCTTAAACCAAGCAGCCTCGATCGTCAACTTCGACAGTTTGATACAGGTAGCCCGCTCGCCACGCTCGTCGCCTACGGACGGGTTTTATTATGCCCAGGCCAAATCGGGCTTTAAGATGATAGACTCCTCATCCACCTCCTACGGCGAGCATTGGAAGGAGAAGTACTTCTTCGTGGGGGCCCCCGTAGGGATTTTTGGGGTTCACCGCCAGTGGATGATACATGGCGAGGGTCCTTTGATTAGGGAAAGAACAAGGAATAAAGCCTTTGAGGATTGGGCACAGGGGTTAGCCTTCGAGATGAGGAGTGAGAAGAAGTGGATTAAGGCGGGGACTTTGATGAAGAACGAGGGAATATTGTTCCGTTATGGATTATCATGCCCTCCAGACATGATCCTCAACCCTCCAGCTGACATCATGGCCCTCGATGGTTAGATTCTAGGAACTAACTGCTCTAACTTTTAGAATAGTCTTCTAACTTGGTGTGATTGCTGTATTTTTGCATCTGCGATCCAAGCCACCAACTTCTGATGCTCGTTTCTTCTTATTTGCAGGTGTTCAAATACTATCTCAAGGCATGAATGCTGAAGCTCTTTCCCGCATGTTGGGCGCCCAGGTGCCCGCCGCTGATCCTCAGCCCTCGCAACAGCAGCAAGTCCGCCCTCCCAACGCTCCGAGGGGAAGGGGAACCAGGCGAGGGGCCGGCCGAGGACAAGACGGCGCTCGTAGAGGTAGGGGGAATGAAGTTCCTCCTAGGGGCCCCATCGAGGATTTGACGGTGGGTGGTACCCGCGGGGTTACTCCTCCGCCGGTGGCCCCCGAGGGTCCGATTTCATTGAGCTCGAGCGGATCCCGGAACCGCTCGGGCGAGCACGTCCGTATACACGAAACCCTCCGGGCCGACCACCAAGGGAAGAGGAATAGGCTGCCGGATTCAATTCCAATTTCT
This sequence comes from Lantana camara, assembly GCA_037501455.1. Classification (NCBI taxonomy): domain Eukaryota; kingdom Viridiplantae; phylum Streptophyta; class Magnoliopsida; order Lamiales; family Verbenaceae; genus Lantana; species Lantana camara. Next base: position 21,884,215 of record CM074862.1, read on the forward strand.
GGCAAGGGGAAAGAGGTGGTCGTGGGCCACCGTGGTGAGGGCAGCGATACTTCATCTTCTGAGGATGAAGAATTTTGGAAGATTGGCTGTCGGGGTGACACTCGATTTAAGCGCCAAAGGAAGGACGGTCTCGTCCTACTGAAAAAGAGCGCCTTTTCCGTCAACATGGTCTCCGACATCGTCGGCAAGCTCCAGTTCTCTGCCGACCATGACAAATTAAACGAGCATAACGCCGCTCGGGTCGCAGACGACGCTTGCCATGCGCTTCTGACGGTAAGTCCTTGGTGCCCTCTGAAGATTTCCCACTTCCATTGTTCCCATTGTAACACTAATCTTTGCTACTGACTATCCAGTAGGTGATCCCCAGGTTGAAGAATTTGCAGGGCCGAGCACAGGCCTACTCCAATCATAAGGCCAAATACAAGAAATTGCTGCGCATCTCTGACCCCGGCCAACTGCAAGAGGATTATAACCGTATCCACGCCCAACTGACTGTTGTCAACCTTGAGAGGGATCAGCTGAGGGAGAATCTGCAGAAGGCGGACGCAGCCTATCTCACCCTTGACGACCGCCATAGGAGGTTGAAGGATGAGCGTGACCAACTGCGGGTCCAGAACGGGGAATTGGGCACACAGCTGGCAGAGAGCACACGCCAAAACGAAGTTACCAACAAGGCGCTCGCTGATCTGCAAGGGAAGGTGGAAGGCCTGGCTGCGAGGGTCTCTTGGGACGCAGTAATGAAGTTCGTGCGCTCCAAAGCATTCGTATTCGCAGCCAACATCCAGTGCTTTGACAACGCTCGGCGCTTCTTCCACAAGGCTATCGGGCAAATGGTCAAACTGGGCTTGGCTCCTGAGAGCGCTAGGACTGACGCGCGTTTGCGTATGGATCTGGATGAAAACTGCGAGCCCATGGTCCAAAACGAGGATCCTGCTGAGAGCCTGGCGAAGCCGGAATATCAGGAGTTAGTGGAAACACTCCAACGGGAATTTATTGCTGCCAACACTGTAGGTCCCGAGCCCATCCAAATAGAAGACGAGGGCACCGTCATGGATGCTGCGGACGTCGAGGAACCTGGCGAGGCCCAAACTTCTGACGCCAACGTGCTGGCCCCAGTTCCTCTTGTGATGGCCCCTCCAGAGCCCAACTCTCAAGCCCAGTGAAGATCCCTTGGATGTTGATCCCTTTCCTTGCTGATTTAAATTCCTTGTCACATTTATGAACAAATTATGTTTGTACTTAATTCTCCAGTTATTTTCTGAATATTTTTGATCCATTTATGCTCCTTCTCATATATTTGAACTGCCCTTTTATCGCTTGGATGTTTGAATGCTTTCTTCTTTACTTTCAAATGATGAATGATGTTGTTTCATTACGCTCGTTTGCGATGAGCGTGTTTGTGCACGAGGGCGTTTTTTGAGTGTGCCCTGGCATTCATCACAATGCGCCATCAGTTTAAAGTTTGGCAGCATCTGGCGATTTGAGGGGCGTAGATACGGACGCTAGGGTGTTTCCCATGGGTGTTCCCTGGCCGTATTCGTAATGAGGCTCGAATTTGAACTTAGGAAACCTCTGGGGATTTGCCTAAGTATTTGCCCACTAATGTGCACCCTCATCTTGAATGCCCCATTAGGCTGTATATACTTTAGAAATCAACAGTAGGACTTGCTAAGTAGGGGATTAAAGAGAGCGTGATTGTGGGGTTAGCGTCATTTCGAGGGACCCCTGAAAGGATTGGTCTGGGATCCATTATTTTGCGAGTGTGTTTTTACTCAATAAGTAGAGGGTCATCGGGGGTTTGCGAGCACAAACCGGAGCAGTGAGCACTTGCAAATTAAGCATCTAGCATCCCGCCTTTTGACACGCTCGTACTTAGGATTTTGTACACTTGCAAATCGTCAAACTATTCCGGGTGGATGGTTATCAACACCCGGATAGCGTTGCTTCACAACGATTGAAGTATTACTTAGGCCATTCGACGTGGAGGATGCTCGACACGGAGTAGGCCTTTTGTTGCTCGCATCATTAACCAATTAAGAAAGTAAATCAATGACATAATCAAGAAAAACAATCAAGAAAAATCAAATGCTTGCTGTTATACTTGTAATTTCCAACATGAATACAATATGCTTTCTGTCAAAAGAAAGTATCCCATGCCGCCAACGGGCAATTACCAAAGCTGATATTTACACGTAGAACCTTCTAAGGTTACATGCATTCCATGGCCTAGGGAGACGCTCGCCTTGCAAAGTCTCCAGCAGGTAGGTGTTATTTGCTCGTACCTGAATGACTTTGAAGGGGCCTTCCCAATTGGGGTCCAACTTACCCACATGCTTGGAGATTTCAACTTTTTTGAGGACCAAGTCCCCTAGCTGGAAAGTCCTCTCCTTAACACGTTTGTTGTATTAGCGAGCTACGGTTGCCTTGTATTTGTGGATGCGTGCCCAAGCAGTATTCCTCTTCTCGTCCAACAAATCTAATTCGAGCGCCCGATTGGCCTCGTTGGCAGCAGGCTCGAAATAGGCAACGCGTGCGGATTCTTGAGCAATTTCCGCAGGTAACATAGCCTCAGAGCCATAAACGAGGGAGTAAGGAGTTTCCCCCGTTGCCGCTCGTGGAGTAGTACGGAATGCCCACAGGGCTCCTTGAAGTTCTTCAGCTCATTCTCCCTTCTTACTCTCGAGCATCGTTTTCAGATGCTGGAGTATGGTTCGATTGGTCACCTCCGCTTGACCATTGGCTTGAGGGTGACCCACGGAGGTGAAACGCTGTTCAATTCCTAGCTCATAGCACCAATCCCGCGTGTCAGCAGCGATAAACTGGGAGCCGTTGTCTGAGATGAGCACCCTCGGGATACCATATCTGCAGATGATGTTTTTCCAAATGAAGTCTCTAACCACCTTGAACGTTATCTTGGCGACCGCTTCGGCTTCAGCCCACTTAGTGAAATAATCCACGGCGAGTATTATGAATTTCTTTTGTCCGACCGCCATGGGGAGGGGCCCCACAATATCAATGCCCCATTGATCGAAAGGCCACGAGACATCAATAGGAATCATTTGAGCCGCCGACAACTGGGGGGTGTTAGAATGGAACTGGCACTTAGGGCATTTTTTGGAGTAGCTGATGGCATCCTGCAACACCGAGGGCCAGTAGAACCCACTCCTTAAGATTTTCTTTGCCAAGATTTGACCGCCCGAGTGGTTCCCGCAACTTCCATTGTGCACATGTTCTAAAACTTCCTTGGCCTGCGAGGGTCTCAAGCATCTCAACGGTGGGCCTTGGAAGGATCGCTTGGATAGTCGACCCTCGGCGTCCAATGAGAAGCGAGGGGCCTTGCTTCTGACTTTCCGAGCCTCGACTTTATCAATCGGGATGGTCCCATCCTGGAGGAATCTGATAATTTCGTCGAGCCAACAAGGCTCGGAGGGGTCAATCATATTCACTTCCTTCGAAGGTTCGCCTCTACTTATCAGCGGTTCTTCTGTTGTAAGAAATGTAATAACACGCTCACTAAAACCATCCAGGGCGGATGCGAACTTTGACAGAGCGTCGGCACGTTCGTTTTCTGCCCTTGGGATTTGCAAAAGGTGGAACTCCCTGAACTTGGCTATCACCTCCTTAGCACTCACCAGATACTGCACCATGGTGGCTTCTCGGGCCTCATAAGAACCGTCAATCTGACTCGCGATCAACTGCGAATCAACATATGCCGTGACCCGAGTGGCACCATTTTCGAGTGCAATCCTGAGCCCCTGGATGAGGGCCTCATACTCAGCCTCGTTGTTGGTAACTTGGAATGCCAGCTTGATGGCGTAGTCAACTTCAGCTCCGAGAGGGTCCCTGAGGGTCACCCCGGCTCCTCCCCCTTGTGAGGTCGAGGAGCCATCTGTGTGCAGAAGCCATAGGCCATCTTCTACCGAGGGCCCGGTATCCAAGTTGAAACGCTCCACCAATAGGTCGGCCACGGCCTGAGCTTGAATCGTCGTGCGAGGTTCAAAGGTGATGTCGAACTGACTGAGTTCAATTGACCATTTAATTAACCTCCCTGAAACGTCCGGCTTTGCCAGCACCTGTTTGAGGGGCTGATCTGTGAGCACCACGATGGAGTGCGCTTGAAAATAAGGCCTTAGCCTCCGTGAGGCATTAACGAGCGCGAAAGCAAACTTCTCTATTTCCATGTATCTTTTCTCCGCTCCCTGTAGAGTCTTGCTTAAATAATACACCGGCATATGCTTACGCTCGCGAATTGCCACGAGGACGACGCTCGTGGCTTCCAAGGAAACTGATAGATACACAAACAAGTTCTCCCCCGGGATAGGTTTGGTCAACAAAGGCGCGCTCGAAAGATACCGCTTCATGTCCTGCAGGGCCTTTTCGCAGTCCTCGTTCCAAGTAAAGTTGCGAGCGTTACGCAGAATTTTAAAGAAGGGTAAGTTCCTGTCCGCTGAGCGGAAGATGAACCTGTTTAATGAAATGATCTTACCCACAAGCACCTGGACTTCTCTCAGATTACGAGGCGAGGGTATGTCCAGGATTACTTTAATTTTCTCTGGGTTTCCCTCTATGCCCCGTTGGCTAACCATGTATCCCAAAAATTTGCCGCCCCGCACGCCAAATGTACACTTGGATGGATTCAATTTCATACCGTAACAACGCAGGATACTGAACGCTCGTTTTAGATCTCCTAAGTGAGAATGCTGGCGTTCGCTTTTGACGATCATGTCATCCACATATACCTCCATGGACTTTCCAATCTCACCCTCGAACATTCTGTTGACAAGGCGTTGGTATGTCGCTCCTGCATTTTTGAGCCCAAAGGGCATAACCTTGAAGCAATAAACACCCATGTGGACTACGAACGCAGTTTTAGGACGATCCTCAAGAGCCATAAATATCTGATAATATCCTTGAAAAGCGTCCATCATGCTCATAAGCTCACACCCAGCGGTCGAATCCACCAACTGGTCAATTCTAGGCAAGGGGTACGGATCCTTAGGACATGCCTTGTTGAGGTCTGTGAAATCATTGCACATACGCCACTTGTTGGCACTCTTCGGAACAAGCACCACATTGCACAGCCATTCTGGATATAGAATTTCTTCTATGTATTGAGCGTCAAGCAGTTAACGACTTCTTCTTCTATGACTTGCCTCCGGAACCCATGGACATCCCTCTTCTTTTGCTTTATAGGTTTGAAGGCCGGATCCACGTTCAGCCTGTGTACAATAACGCTCGGATCTATGCCAGTGAGGTCTGAAGCCTTCCAGGCAAAGACATCAATATTCTCTCGCAAGAACTCAATCATCATAATCTGAGAGGGGCCGTCGAGGTTGGAACCTATTTGCGTGGTCTTCTCTGGATTCCCGGGCTCCAATTCGATGGTCAGGAAGCTCTCCGTAGGTTCCACTCGCACCTCAGGCCTAGGCTGTTCGAGCGCTCGTTTCTTGCCTGTAATCCTCCCGCTGGTATCTCCCGAGGGTATATGATCCTCGTCTTCCGAGGAGGAAACCCCAACCTCTCCGAGGGGTGAATTCCCCGCATCTACTGGTTTGTCCGTGGCCTTTTTCTTATTCTTCTTTTTATAGAGCTTGGCCCTCTTGCGCTCGGGGCCGTCTTCATCTAGTTTGGGGAAGTCAACGGACTTTTTGGTGGAACCTGCTTGGGTAGGTTGTTTGGGCTTGTGGCTTCGAAGGGAAAGTATGTAGCACTCCCAAGCTTCCTTAACATTACACAGTACCTCCCCGGTACCCTCGGGGGTGGGAAACTTGAACTTTTGATGGTAGGTGGAAATTACAGCTTTGAAGTCAACGAGGGCTGGGCGCCCAATGATGATGTTGTAAGGTAGGTCCACTTCGACCACCACGTAGAGAACATTTAAAGTTTTTCGCTGTGGGGCACGACCGAAAGAGGTGGCCAAGCGAATTTATCCGCGAGGGATGATCTCGGAACCCCCGAAGCCGACGAGGGCTGTTTTGAGGGGTTCGAGCGGGATGTTTGTGATATTCATTTTCTGAAAAGTGGAGTAAGGCAAAACATTCACGGAGTTTCCACTATCAATCAAGACCCTCTTTACAACGTGATTATGAACGCCTAAGCTAACCACCATGGGCAATCAGAAGTTTCACCGACCCCATGGGGTGTTACAATGTGCTCTAAATCTTTCTCTGTGAAACCTACGCTCTCACTCTTCTCCGAGCGGGATGATTGATCAATGGAGAGCACCGGCCTGGGCTGAGAAGATCTTTGGTCATAACTCCGAATGTAACGGCATCGGGAAGCGTTGGAGTCGCCCCCCGAGGGTCCTCCAGCAATCATGTGAATGACCGCAAAGGGCTGGTTTTCCATATCTGATGCCTTCCCCTTCCCACGGTCATTGGGCTCGGGGTGACGGTGTCGTGGGCTCCGAGAGAGTGAACGGCTTCTCCCACGTGCATGCGCACGCTCGACACAATGCTCGTCGTACCTCTCCAACACCTTCACGAACTCCTTAAGGTGCCCCCCAGCGATCAGCCTCTGAATCTCACTTTCAAGCTGACGACATTCACTAGTGTCATGCCCTTTCTGCTTGTGAAAAGTGCAATACTTCCCCGAGCGCTTCTGAGCCTCAGTTTCTCTCAACTTTGGCGGCCTCTTGAACAGCTTCTTATCCGCCATGGCATATACTTCGGCTATAGGGCGGTTGAGAGGGATGCGTTCGAATTTCCGAGGGGGTGGAGAGTTCCTACGAGCGGGAATAGGGCTGCGGCGGCGGCCTCTGGTTGAATCTCCTCTGTCTTCAAGGGCTTTGTTGGGGCGAGGGGCATTCGCCATTTTCTGATCCCTCGCAAGATACATATCTTCAAGGGTGAAAAACGAGTCAGCTATGTCCCTTATCTCCATCAACGAGCGGGGCTTTTTCTTGGCCACTTCCTCCACAAATTCTTTGCTGACATAATGCTTCATGTTAATGGCTCCAAAGAGAACGTGTCTTAAGAAATCCATCGAGGGCTTTTCCACCAGTAGGATTTCCTTGTTGAACCTTCCCATGAATGACCTGAGGGTCTCGTTCGGCCCCTGGACCAAGCTGTAGAGAGCCGTCGCAGCGGGAGCTGGAGCCTTCAAAGAGTTGAAGTGACTGATGAAAGCGTCAGTCAGGTCATGGTATCCTCGGATTGAGCTCGGAGGAAGCTTTTTGTACCAATCCTGGGCCATTCCCGTGAGAGAAGTGACAAACACCTTGGCCCAATAGTTGCTCGGGTGATCATACAAGTGCATAAGATGCACAAAATGATCCAGATGCTCGGCTGGATCAGTGGTTCCATCGTACCTGTTGACAGCTGTGGGGATTTTGCCTTTTCCCGCACGGGTCATTAGCACCTCCTCGACGAGGGGTGAATCGCCCGTCATGATTCTGTAATCCCTGTCCTCGGGATCTTCATAGCTGGCTTCTCTTCTGCGGCGGGAAATTGGGCTACGTGGTCGGCGAGCGTCTCTGGCCTTGGACCTCTCGTCCCCATCACGGGAGACGTGAGACCGTGCTCGAGAGAGCTGCTCCACCACGTTCTGGAGCCTCCTAATCTGGTCCTGTACTGCTGCAAGTTGAGGGTCACCGATATTTCTGCGGTTTGCCCTTTCTGTGGCTCTCGATTGGACCTCATCGTTATCTCTGGCCTCCTCATTTCGAGGAGCCCTTTCATTTCCCACGGGTGGTTGCTCTTGCTGGACCCTCGGTGGTGCCTCGTTTTCTCGGATTGGTGGAGGGAGAGGCTGCTGGGCCCTCAACGCGTTTTGGGCCATCGTCAGGGGGTGCGCTGGGAGTCCTCCAAGAGGTGGGGCCATTCGAGCGCCAGCGTGCGAAGGGAAATACGCTGCAGTGAAATGTTCCCATGCGTTCTGGACAGCCTGGCCCTCACACTGCGCATACAGCGCCTGAAGTTGCTGGGTAGTGATTTGGGGCATTTCTACCCCTTGTATCTCTCTTGGCAATGATATGGGGAGATTCAGTGTCCCCACTTGATAGGGTTGGATCATCGGCATCACCCCGGGCATCATTCCGGGTTGCATAAAAGGGTATCCCGGTGGGGGCATGGCCATGGGATACATGCCTGAGTAAGGGAAGGAAGCATTGGCGGTATGAGTTGTTGGTGGAACAACGAAACTGGGCCCCCCCCCCTAGCATCTCCTCCCTGCGGGAGAGTTACTGCCACTGTGTCTGGATTATCGCCCCCATTCCCCGCAGCCGGTGGGTTTGTACCTCCGGCGGGGACGTTGCTCTCAGCGTTTCCCTCGTTGACTGGGGGAAGAGTGCCCTTGTCCCCCACAGCTCCAGACCGGGTTGCGGTTACCATTTTCGGAATCAAAAGGTGTTATATCTCAACTAGCTTTCATAGGAAGACTGAGATGATGGCAGTTGTGATGGATTTCCCACAGACGGTGCCAAAAATGATGGTGCAGGAATCTGAGTTTCCTAAATGCAACAACACTTTAGTATTTGTGTGAAAAGGAAGAGACCATCACAGGCGTGAGAGCCTCAGGAACTGGGTTTCCTCTTTGAGCGTGGATTCTTCCAGCTAGGATAACACCAAGAGTGTATGGTGCAAAGGTGATGCAACTGTGGTGAATGAGGTTACAGAGCTTGAGAAGATGGAGGAAAGATGCCCAGAACTGTGTATGAGTGAATATGAGGAAGATGACTTGGGGGAGAAAGCAAGTGTTCTCCCCTATTTATATGTTAGGGGTAAGGGTAATTGGGTAAATCGACCGTGTGGTCTCAAACCTGTGTTGCCCTAACACGTGGCAGCCCGTGAGGGAGTGAGAATGACCTTTCTGAAAAGGAGGCGGCGTGTCAGGTACAAGGTGCGTACAACCTTTGTGTCAGAGGTTGTTGGCGAGGGTCGCATGTGAGGAAGGCCCAAGATCCTCTTCATTAAGGTTCGGATCCCTCGCAATGGGATATGATCATGTACGAACGCTGGTGACGCTCGAAGAGTGTACGGATGGCCTCCCCACGGTAGATGACCCTTGAGCGCAAAAGTCCCGAGCATCGGGAAGGGGCCCTCAGGTAGGCACTTCCTTGAGGAAGGTGTTCCTGAGGGCCGTAATGTGAGCGTCAAACCAGTCAACGTGAGCCCCTTTACCTGAGCAGTTGGCCGAGGCCCCTTGATCTATACCGATAAGCAAGCAAGTGCGCTGGGAAGGCCCGCGAGCCCATCCATGCGAGCGTCCAGACTCTCCGTCTCCGAAGCTTTGACACGTGGACGGCTCTGATTCGAGTGTGATTCTGGGTCTCATCAATAAGTAATAAATTATAATATTTTAAAATATAAATATTATTTAAAATTATAAAATCAGAAAATATTAAAAATTCATATAGGATAACGTAATTATTGAAATAATTTTTTAAAGAAAAATCTAAAATAATAAAATATATACATATATATAATATTATAAAATTAAATTTGTCTTTAAAGTTTGATAAAAAGATTATTTACTAAAATTATTTCATTAATGAATAAACATATTATAGGCCCTAAATATTGTACATCATTTTTAAAATATATATATTAATTAAAAATAAGATATTATTCAAAATTACTTTTTAATTCTAATTAAATATTATATTAATGAATAAAATTATATAAACACTAAATATTATACTTCATATTAGAGCAAATTTATTATAATTTAAATATGTGGGTTATTTACATATAGAAATAATTATAAATATGTAGTATAAAAAAATAATGCAATATATATTAATTTCAATAAAATATTTTCTAATGCCCCAATTTCCGGTTATTCAGAATTATGTGAAATATGTATCAACTTGCGAAATATTATACAAATTGGATTTAATTGTTGCGGGAATTAATTGCCGAATGTGCCTTAATTGTTTATATGTCCTTATTTATCCATTTCTTTAAATTAGAGGACTAAATTGTATGAGATTTTGTTTGGATTTAATTGGTATAATTTAATTAATATAGAAGCTAATTGCATGAACTTGATAACTTGGGGACTTAATAGCAATTTATGGTGAGTCACCCCATCTCTTGGAAACATCACGTAATATGTGTATCTCTTTCATTTCTTCATTTCATAAAAACAAACATATCATATTTCCTCCCCTTTTCTCTCGATCAAACACCAAATAAGAAGGAATAATAGATTCATCATCATCAAGTTATTTCTCCATCAAGATTTGTGAACTTTGGAGTTCAATCATCATCTCAACTTCATCTTCATCTTCTAATTTCTTCAAAGGTAGAGATGGGCTATATGTGTGATTTCTTGAGATTTTTATATGAAGTTAGGGTTGGGATTTGTATGAAATAACTTGTGAATTTATTGATGGAAGCATGATTATAGACTTTTAATTTGAATTGGTGCTTGAATTATTGAGATTTATAGAAATATATGATGAGGTCATATGAGTTTAAAAGTGATGAGTTTTGATGATCAAAGCATGTTTCCATGGATTAAATGTTGCTTAATTGATATATATATGATCATATAAATGTTATATGTTAATTTGGAGTTGAATTCTAGCTTTGGTTTGGTGTGAAAATGGATTGGGAGCCAAAATTCGAGCTTGCCCTGTTTTTCCCAAAACTTTTGCTACTGCTGGAGTTGTGGTCCCGCCCGCGACCATTTCGTGACCATTTTTGGTCGCGGCCGCGACCAACAATTCGAAAAGTTGGTCAATTTTCGTCGTGGCCGCGACTGATTTTCAGTACAATTTTGTCACGGCCTCGACGCCCTCAAACGAACTCTAATTGACCTGATTTTTAAACCGACGAAAACCTCTTGTAGTATAGAACAACCTCCAACTGGAATCAACTCAATATCTCTTCTTGTTTGTGAGATATAATTAATTCTTTTTGGTGTCGCCACTTCACCGGGAAACTGCTTTCACCCAACTTCAAGCTTCCGCCATGTCCTCCTCAGTTTGAACTAAAATACGAGCCATATATCCTCATAAAGGTCTATTTGTCTAGTTTCATATCCAATAAACAAAACTCAATTCCCACTTCTAGAATTTATGATATTCCAGTTTTCCCTCAGCATGCGCATTCCCAAAAATTGCCGACTTTTGCCCAACTTCACCAAAAACCCATCTTATTGCAATCCTTTCACTTCCTTGGCTAGCTCCCATATGTGACTTATATGATTGGCATACTTGAATAAATGATGATTATGTGGTTATTTGACATTTTATGGTCTTTACTTGCTTCATGTAAAATGAATTTGTATGATTACATGCCTTGAATACGTGATCTCCATGAAATTATTTACTTTCTTGTAAGTTATTCCATTCCATTTCTAAATATATATATTATCATTACATGCAAGTATATGTTCATTTCATACAAGAATATGTTCATGGTTACGCCGTGCGTCCTATTTGGTATCATCCTTGAGTTATTGTCTCACGTGTACATTGTCCCATTTCTTGTCCATTTCCTCTCCAGGGGAGAGATTATTGATCGATTGAGCACGTTCATGCATTCTTGAGCCGTCTTGTCGCCTGTCAGGTGAGGTTTAATTGTGAGTTATATAGAACCCGTATAACCTTATGTGAAGCTTTGAGCCAAAAAGGTATATATATCTATAATCTTTCCAAAACTCTTAATTAAATTGCAAGCAAGCCATGTTTATTGCTAGCAAACCATGTTCATGAAAAACAAGCCATGTATCGTGCATGTTTTGGCGAGTAAGCATGATTGTTCACTTTGGGCCCGAGGGTTAGTGTATGAGCCAACCGGGAAAGCATAGGGCTGACGGGTAACTCTGCACTCCCCTCATCATGTGGGATCACCTCTGAATCCACCAGGAGGTTTAGTGGAGGAAGAAATCCCGTCGTGGGAGTCATGTTCCTGACGTACACCATGTCGTGGATGGTGAAGGCTCGCAACCTTCCCATCATTGGAGGGAGAAGGAGACTGGGGATGAGACCGGCACCACGGGCTATCCTCGGGTTACTGTATTGATTGCACTCATTGATTGTATTGATTGAATACACTACCGCACTACTTCACTATAATTGAATTGCATGATCACATGATACCTAATCAAGCAAGCACGTGTTGTTCACTACTAGTGTAAGGTTGGAGACTTGCCCTCACTCGCCGGGCCACGAATTGCATGAAAATAAATTGTAAATAACTGGTAAACTTGATCGTTGTAATCTCGGGTGATGCTTACTTTATTTATTGAACTTATATTGATTTCCTTTCCTAAAACTTCACCCGAGGTTATAACTTGCATGTTATCTGCGCTAATATTTATTTATGCCCCTCACTCAGTCTTTCATAGACTGACGCCTCCACCTTTCAGGCTCTTGCAGGTGCGTGCTAGGCGGGAATTGAGTCGAGTCAAGTCTTTGTATTCGAGTAAAGCACGGTTCATTTATTTATTATTGCATATGAATTGTTGTCGTTCATTATGATATCATTGGAAAGATTGTATCCATTATCATGAGTCGTATCTGAGTAGTGACAGATTTAGTTATATTTCGTTTATATTGTTATATTGAATGTCGTGGTTTGGAGTTAGTCCCGCCTAGCTAGCTTATTTATTTTTATTGTCACCCGTTCGCTATGGGTTGGTTCATGTACGGATTGCCCATTTCGTATGTGGATTGACCTATAGTGCGGGGGTGTAGCATCTCTACGTATAGGGTGCTACATATTTAATATGTAGAAAGAATATTAAAATAAAAAGAAAAGAATATTAAATAATTTTAAAAAATATTTTTTTCCTTTTCTTTTTTAAAAGTAAAATATTAAATAATTATAAATTTTATTTTCATATTTTCCCTTTCCCTTTCCACCCTCCCCACCTCGGCTCACCACCACCACTGCAGCGCCGCCATAGCACCGTCAACGGGAGCAGCGTCGCCACCGGTACTTCTACAATCACCATTAACGGCGGAGGGTGGTGGTGGTGTTTTCTGGGGGAGGAATTTGACCGGTGGGTGGGTAGGGGTTTGTGGAGGGGAATAGATTTTTAAGTTTTATATAATTAATTTTAGATATATTTAATATAAAAAATATATATTTATAGATTATTTTTTGTATTTTTAGATTTTTTTTCCTTCCAATTATTAGGGCGACTTCCATTAGTGATTCTGTTAGTCTTTTGGGTTTGGGACTAAATGTGTCTGAAAAAAAAAAAAGAGTGGAATCATTAAACAAAAGTGTAGGATAAAAAAACATTGATTTTAAACTTATGGGACCAAAATGCAATTTTCTCTTAAACTTTTCTACGCCTACAACTTCTTAAGCAGGTTAGACATACTTTCCTTCAAAACTTAATCGTGTATAGTTATGATAATGTAATACTTGATTTTTATTAAATGATGAGTTGGATATAAATACTTCCTCTTTTTGTCCATTTTATTATTATTTAATCTATTTTTTGTATCTTTTATAATTTATTCAAATATTCATTAATTAATACTTGATTTTTATTAAATAATGAGTTGGATACAAATACTTCCTTTTTTTTTTTTTTTTTTTGTCAATTTCATTATTATTTAATCTAATTTTTGTATTTTTTATATTTTATTTAAATATTCATTAATTCTTGTGGTAGGATGTTAATTGGATTAACGAAGGATCAAAATGTTGATCGAAATGAAGCCACGAACACATGGGCATTGCCACGTGTCAATGACATGTGACTGCCACGTGTCAGGCATACGCCATCGCACCAATGGGCAAGAGATCGAATACGCCATCGCACTCGAATTTCCGGCAACGAATAATGAAGCAGAATATGAAGCCCTCTTAGCAGGATTGAAAATTGGAAAAATGCAAAACATCAAAAGACTCACGGTTATAACTGACTCGCAGTTGGTTGCGGGACAGGTCGACAGAGATTATGAGGCTCGAGAAGAATCGATGATCAAGTATCTCGCTCTAGCAAAAAATGCCATCTTGCAGACTTCGAAGAGCTCAGGATCTGTCAAGTGCCCCTAGAAGAGAACCTTCGAGCAAACGCCCTCTCAAAATTTGCCAGCAGATCACTTGGCACAAAGGATCCATCCATCACCTTCATGACATCCTCCGGAAGATCGATCGACGCGCCCATACCAGAAGTCCGTTCCATTGACGCAGCTGAAACTAGCTGGATCAATGAGCTAGTCCTTTATCTCCGAGATGGTACTCTACCTGAAGATCCTGTCGAAGCAAGGAAGGTCAGGCATCGTGCTCTGAGCTACTCACTCGACCAAGAGGACCGATTATACAAACGTTCCTTCCTCGGCCCCACAAAGCTGTTCCTTCGACCATCCCAGGGCTAAGAAGTACTCGCTGAAATCCATGAAGGAATATGTGGGAATCATGCTGGTGGTCGATCCATAGCTCAGAAGACATCTCGAGCTAGTTTCTTTTGGCCCACCTTACTCAAGGATGCGTTCGAATTTGTGAAGAAATGTGATCGATGTCAGAAGCATGCCAACCTAACCCATCAACATCCTGTTGAGATGATCCCGATCGAGTCAGCATGGCCATTCGAGCAATGGGGGATAGATATCATTGGGCCTTTTCCAATTGCCACTCAACAAAGACAGTTCGTTTGTCGCGATCGATTACTTCTCCAAATGGGTCGAAGCCCTTGCAGTCCCAAAGATCACCTTCCACGTTATTCGGGATTTCCTCTGGAAGCACAACATCACTCGATTTGGAGTTTCTCGAATCCTTGTATGTGACAATGGTCTCCAATTTCGAAGCTCACAACTACGAGCATATTGCTCCGACTTCAAAATCGATCAGAGATTTACGTCAGTAGGACATTCTCAAGCTAACGGACAGGTCGAAGTTACAAATCGAACAATCATTCAGAACCTAAGTACACGGCTTGAAGCAAAGAAGGAACTCTGGGTCGATAAGCCAGAAGGAGTACTTTGGGCCTATCGAACCACACTAAGAGTTCCAACGAGACTAACTCCGTTTGCCATGGTATATGGCTCGGAGGCCATGATACCGGCTGAGATCCTTCATCAATCCCCTCGAGTCACCCAATTTTAACTTGAAAGAACAGCAAACAGAGAGCATTCGACCTTGACACCATAGATGAAACCAGAGAAAAGGGATATTAAAAGGATGCAACAATATTGAGCTACAACGGCTCGAGCGTACAACAAGAATATCCGACCACTCCACTTCCAGATCGGAGATTTGGTGCTCAAGAAGATTGAAGTCACTAAAGATATTGGCAAGCTTGATGCAAATTGGGAAGGACCTTATCGGACATCCAAGATAGGCAAAAACCGATCTTATCATCTCGAAGACCTTGATCGAAAACCCTTACCTCGATCTTGGAATGCACATAACCTAAAGAAATACTACTTGTAAATTCCTTGAATGTACATCTTTTGGTCAATGCAATAAAGTTGTTGCTCTTTTGATTAATGGTGTTTTATTCGATCATACACTTAACACGTTTTATATTACGTCGCTCGTATTCAATAAACGTTATCAACTCAAAAGATAAGGGATCTTTATCTCGACATCTTCTCGGTAATCAACATGCATCGAATAATAAAAAGAACACATGTCTGAAACATTCAAAAGAAACACTTCATTGATCCAAAACTTAAAAGATTACATAAAGAAATTGCTCGAATATATCTGCTAAATTACATATTCGACCTCACATTTGAGACAAATTTGGGTTTTCATAACGGGAGCAACTAAAGCTCGGATCCCTACCTTTTACAATGGATATTGAGCCAACAACTAAATGAACTCACCCTAACAGTCGAGTTCTAACATTACTTAGGCTCGACCCCAACAGTCGAGCCCATAAAAGGGAAATTGACAATCAGCTGAAATAAAAGCACAGAGATAGGGCCAGCACATTTTCTCCGGCTTAGTCCTGGATCGAGATGGGTGAGGTTTCCTCTTCAATAGGCACCGACTCCGAGTCCCCAAAGTATTCTAGGCAGATATCTTTCTAATCGAAGGAGGCATCCAAGTTGATCTCGGCTAGTACCACATCTTCTGGCTCCCCTGCATATCTGGATTGAGCCAGGGTCATAGCGAACCCGAATTCATCCTTGGTCCAATGTAGCTCAGGGGAAGGAGGTTGAGTAACAGGGTCGACAGGCTGGGGATCGTCTTAATACAAGCCAACTTTTTCCTGATCGTAGTCCATGCGGAGATAGTTGGCCAACTGAAATTGTGCTAGGCACAAGTTGAAGCCCTCCTAGAGATCCTTGAAGCTTGTGACCGAGCAGGCCTTGGTGTATGCTTTCGAGTTCATGAAGCGATACACACCTCTCCTCTCCAGGCAGGCTATAGATCTCTAGAGGCCACGCTTGCATCTCTTAATCGCTAAGGCTGCCCCTTTCCTCTCTCCCTTGACCTGCCCTCGCCTTTTGGTGTCGAGCTCTTCCTTGTTTGCCCGGGTGACTCGATCCTCGGTACTCTTAAGCTTCTTCTCGGTGTCAGACAATTTTTCAATTGCCTCGAGAAGATTCTTGTTGAGCTCCTTCTTGTCCTTGTTGTCCGCCGCCAGCTTCTTATCCTTCTCGGCAAGCTCTGCCCTCAACTGATTATCCGCCTGCTCGGCCCACATCCTTTGTTGGCGGTGCACCCATCCTCGTCGGGCAACATGAAAGAAGTCTTGACCCACCTGAAAGGAATGGATCAATCATAAAATTCGAGCTATAACTTGGATGAATACAAGAATAAGTCAGAAATAATTTTTCGATCGAGAACACTTACCGCCATATATTTTTGGACCCATGAGGACTAGATCTCGTCATCCGAGAGGACCCACCACTCCTTGTGGTCAACCACTATTTAGATTGAGCTATACAATGCTCCGATCGCTGGATAATCTCGGGGGGCTATACCTATCCGTCGAGGCTCACCTTGGTCATTCAAGCTTTGACTTTCGCCTGGGAAATGGGGCTTTTAGATGGTCGGATAATCGAAGAAGATCCTCATGTCCTCTTCATTGGGCTTCCAGGGGACCGCAGTGGCAAGTCGGATACCATGTACGGGCTTTCGGACCCCCGCCAGTACACTTACAATGTTCCGGGGGACAATCGCCCCTCAACCTTAATTCGGGGGCTCAGAGAACTCGCCGGCCTGTACCTCGACTATGGGTTCCATGGAGGGTGGCATCGGAAGCATTGGGGTTTTCTCTCGACCTTTACCCCTAAGCTTGTCCGCCTCGACCCTGGACTTAAAAGATTGGGAAGAATGGCGGCTCGATTACGTCTTCTGCCTTTTGGAATGGGGGGCTTCAGGGTCATCCTCACCTCTAGGAGCTACCCCTCGTTTTTTAGGGGCATCGGATGTCCTCTTCTCGAGGACTTTTGGCAACACTTCGACCTTGGCGTTAGTTGCTGCAGTAATTTTCGCCTCGGTTGGAGGAGGCAGATGCTTCTTTTCAGCGGTCTTCTTTAACTCGGCCATCTCCTTCCTCCGAGCAGATAGCGCGGCAGACATGATGTATTTCTCTGCAGAAAGAAAATAAAATCCATCAGACACTTATGCGAAAAAAGAAAATCAAAATTAAGAAACTGCTTCGAAGGGTTAGCTCGATGTACCGGGGTCGAAGTATTTACGGACCCCTGGGGCTATCCCTAGCTCGACAAGCATTTGGGGGTCGATCATGTCCTTCAACTTGACGTTCCCCATATTTCTCAGAGTGGCCATCAACGTGTTCGGCCAACCCGGATTCCCTCTCGGAAGGTTGGCTCGAGGGACCCAGCTCCACTCCGGATACTTCAGATCGGGCCACCCCTTTTCATACTCGATATATACAAACCTTTGTTTCCGACCCTTGCCGTTCGAGGTGGTTGGAGACCTCACTAGTCGAAAATTATTCTTCGACTAAAGCTGCACATACCCCAGTCCTGGAGCCGAGGTCTCGGTCATTAATGAAGCCTGGAAGACCTCCGACAAGAAAAAAATATTAGTCTTCATCTCCAGGCATTTCAACAAGGCCCTTAGCCCATTCACCATCGCATAGGAATTGGGCATCAACTGAAGTGGGCTGATTCTGAGGGTGTTGAGGAACTCGAGTATTTCCTCGGAGATAGGGACCCTAAACCCATTTTCGACCGCCTTGTAATTGATCGCGATACAGTTCTTGGGCGGGTTTGTCATTCTATCTCCCGTCTTGGGTTTAATAACTCGATAACCCCCAAACTCTGGCACCCTGCTAAATAACCAGTCTTGAATCTCCCTAACTTTATCCCAGAAGATATTGGGAGTAATGGCTTTAGGATCCTTCATTAGCCGACCCTCTGGTTCAACATGTTCCTCCTCTTCCTCCTCTTCGCTGTCTCCTTCCTCTTCCCGACCAGAAGTCGAGGCCTCCTCACCTCTCGTCCAAGGCATTACTACCTCTTCCCTCTCCACCTCGGGAACTAGGTCGGAATTCCCCTCAATATCGATGTCCTCATCCTTTTCTTGGGGATTTGTCGATCTAGTCTCTATGGAGACCCCAGAATCAGATAATTCTGAGCTCGAATCCGAGCTGGAACTTGACCCCACACTGATCGTTCCCACCTCCATCCCTACGGGCTCGATCTCCTCTCGATTTGTCGATATCCCACAGTTGACAAAAAAATGGCTAAGGTTTCCGCTTTGTTGAAACGGATTCGAATAAATCGAGAGAGGGGGAGCTTTCGAAAAAGGAAGTGGCGAACCTCTTCCTCGAAGCAATCGAGAAACAAAATGAACAAAATAGAATTGAGTCGAATTAAGAGTCGAAATAGTACCTTTGTGTATAACGGAAAGTCAAAGTCTGCTTCCTCTCGAACTAACAGTCAAAAATCGACGCACAAAGACACTGGAATGGCTCAGAACAGCTCGGGACTTCTCTTCAGATTCTTTTGCAAAATAGTAAGATGAATTTACAGAGGGAACTATTTATAAGGGTGAATTTAGTGGGAATCGAGAAGGTGAAACGTCGCTATGTGTTGTAACGGTTTTACTACAGTTAAAAACCAATCGTGCAAGTGTACACTAACATATGCGTAGCACAATAGGATCGAACCCACAGGGAAGGAAAATCAATCACTACTCTTTATTTCTCTCTAATCTAAAGACTTAAAGGAAGCAAAGGTTATTTCTATTAATCTACTGATGTAGAAATTAACAAATAACTAAACTAAAATTGCAATTAACAACTCAACACACGAATTAACTTCAGTAAACTAAGCAGGCAGGGGAAAAAGCTTTGAATCATACAATCAAGAGCTGACGTGATACTCGTTTGACAAGTGTAATTCTACAACCTAGTCACTTATATTTGAATTACCCTCTCTCGAGGTATAACCAAGTGCTTAATTTATGTCCAATGTTGCTCTCGTAATCACCAATAGTTAATTAAACCATAGGAACAAGACTAGTGTAATTCA
Organism: Lantana camara; assembly: GCA_037501455.1. NCBI lineage: Eukaryota > Viridiplantae > Streptophyta > Magnoliopsida > Lamiales > Verbenaceae > Lantana > Lantana camara. The sequence continues at coordinate 21,903,584 of CM074862.1, forward strand.
GCATTCTATCGGCTCGGCATGGAATAAGATTACTGTTGTATAAGCTAGGACCAAATCTCTTTGTACCCTACAACTTACAAGTATTGAAAACCCTCTAAACTACCATCACTCTTTCGATCTATAGGTAATTGCGACACATACTACGAGTGATCAAGCCTTCGTAAATCAGTTCAAACCAGTTTTCAAACTAAGAATTAACACAAGTCATTCAAGCATCTCATCAAACATCCATCATGCAATCATCATCACTTCCCCCCTAGCCCTAGATAATTAGCTACTCATAATTGAAAATAAAGCATCGTCAAGGAATCTAAACAAAGTCTAACAATTAAACTCATAAACATTCAGCAATACTCAAAAACGAAACTAGCATATGAAACTAAAACTAAAATCAAAGGAATTAGTTTGGAAATTAAAGCAACAATAAAACCAAAGATTGTTCTCGGAATTCAATCCTGTCTTCTTCTCGAATTCTTTGAAAATCTTCTGAACTTCTGAGTCTTCTTCCAAACCCTAGGTCTCGACTTGAAAAAAAAAACTCTTTTTCTCTGTCTAACTCTCTCTTTATTTTTCTCTGAACCTTCTCTTATTCTCTTCTCCTCTCTCTCTCCCCCTACACCAAAGACTCCAAAAACACACATATATAGCAACCCTAGGAGATTTCTCGCCGCCCTAAGTAACGGGCGTTACCTATAATCGTCTTGCTCCTGTTAACGCCCGTTAATGACCTGAAATTGCCATAACGCTTTTACTGGTAACGGGCGTTACCAATTTTCTTCTATATAGGGGTAACGGGAGTTACCCCTCTGTTCTCGCCAAACCTCTCCTCCTATGGCCAGTAACGGGAGTTACTCCTTGTGTACTGCTAAATGGTAACGGGAGTTACCATTTTTTATCCCAAAAATGCGTGAAATCGCTCTGCTTCGCTGTTTTGTAACTCCAACTCTATTAACACCTGAACAGAGTCAAATAAACACATAAACGCATCAAATGACACCAGAATATAATCTATTTGACGCTTAAAATCATGTAATTTCTACACACAACACTATGATTACGGTGGGTCCCACCCTTGGGATCTGAAACGCCACTACCATGTCAGCCCTAGAAGATGACGTTTCGGGGGGCTTATGACGTGGCTCGACCCGCCATCTCACAGAGACCAACCACCGCATGCCACCTGTCAGATCGAATGCGTCACTTCGATCATAGGGTCGGTCTTCTAGTAACCGCCCCAATTTTACCGCCTCTTACTTCGACCTACCAACCTCGATTCATGCCTTTCAACCGTTATTAAGTCGACCCACTACCCCTTTCTAGGTTGAGTGGCCGATCACGCATTTCATGCTAGACAATAATGGGGCACCTGTCAGCTTTTCACAGCGACAAGTCGAGGCGGCCGTTCCTCTCTCTTCACCCTATATAAAGCCTTCTTATTTATTAAAACAGTAAGTCTTCTCACCTACTACATTTACTGCGCTCTTCACTCGATATTCAGACACTCGATCCTGACTTGAGCGTCGGAGTGTCAACCCGGGTATCACCCCCACATTCCTCGAGTTGGCCTCGGTCTCACGTTTCCTTTTCTCCCTCACAAATCTCGAGTTGCTCACGGCGGTTTCGCCTCTTACAAATCGAAGTGATCGACCGGATATTCAGTTTGACCCGTCAGCTGGATTTTGGCTCGATCAACTTATAATTATATATATTTTTGGACTATTAATTAGAACCCTAATTAAACATAATTGATCCCTCATTTGATGATGTCTAAAGTTGTGGTATATTAAAAACAGTCATTTATCATGCATGAACACGAATACAACGATGCGAACACAACACGATACGGATACGATGATACGAGTTTTTTCTTAAATTTTTCACGTGAGGAGTGTCGGACAAGGTATCCAACACGATATTATACGACAAAATAATATTTTTAGAAGTGTTATACATTAGAAACTATCATTAAACCTAGTTTCTTTTTTTTTAATTTCAATTACTAGTTATTCTTTTTACACAAGTGAAAAATAATCATGGAATGGTTATTGGTAGATTCAATATGCAATATAATTAGGAGACATTTATCCTTTGAATATAATATGGTCATTTATCTTTAATATAATGTCAAATGTTGTAATCATATAAGAGACCCGCGTTTACTCGAGTCAACAAAGTGATTATGGTGTTAGAATTTTGATTTAATTATGTATTTTATCTCATATTTTATTTATCTACACAATAAATATATTTATGAATAATTAAGATTTAAAAATAGTAATAATATTTTTCATATTATAATTATTTTTAATAAATTTCAGACATTCGCGACATTTTTTTTTACAAATTTATTGTTGACTGATTCTCCTAGATCTTATGCCGGCTCAAATGTGATATTTCGAACAAAAATATAATAATTTAAAACTATTTTACATTTCACTCGATTTATCATTAGTTCACGAAAAATTCTAGCCCAGACCCGACTTGGTCGAACCCAACCAATTAAAAGGGCAAGTGTATTACACTTACTATTTGATTGGTCACTCTTCCTAAATTTTTCACTAACCACACGGTAAGTGTAAAACACTTGCCCCTCGTTACACGTCAATATGGAAATGTATTTGTAATTACCGGCACAATAACCTTTATATTACATAGAATCAAATTTTATGTTTACTCTTTGTATTTAATTTTGTACTCTATTATTAATTAAATAATTAGCACATATATAAAGTAGACACATAATAGATATATATTCATAAATCATCCCACAAGATATTTTTAAGTAGCAAGAAATATGCGAATGTCATTCGAACAAGACTTAGAGTCTCCTTTGATGTGATAGAAATTCATCGCTATTCTTTTTCCAAGGAGACTTGCTCTTGTATTTTTTCTTTTCTGTCATTTTCCTTGAATTATTAAAATAGACTATATATCTGGCCAGAGTACTATTTAGTTTGCTGGAGTTGAAAGTATTTGATAAAAGTGGTGAAATTTTAACTTTAGCGCACTGTTCATCGGTGTAGTTTAAAAATTGTGTGTTTTTGCCAGATAGTTTAATTTTGGTGTAAACTGCGTTTTAGAAAAACATCTTTACAAGATTTTCCGTTAACCATACTTAAGTGTACGACTGACTGAAAAGGATGGAGACATTTTTCAGAAAAACTTCTTATGAAGATGTTTTCCCGAAAATGGTCTTTGAAGATGTTTTCCCAATAAATATTTTCATAAGAAGACGTATTCTACAAAAATGTCTTCCTGGGAAACTTTTTTTTTTTTCATAAACGCCTTCAGTACTGCATTTCTAGCTTTTTGCAGCACTGAAGGTCAATAATGCATTTGCCTTTTCACGTGCTACAGTGAAATTACAGAATGATATTGTTCTATTTAAAAACTCAGTTTCATTTGCACAATTTGTACTTCAAACTCTTCTGAATTTTCTCATCCATTTTTCCTTGAGAATTTGTTTCACTTTGATCCTAATGGCAGGGTTGAATGCATTTGAGCGTGAGCAATAGATGAAACTCCATCATGAGTATGATCAATATGGTGCATGGTACTCGTGGAAAAGAACAATCGAGATGGAGTCTGATATGATTGAGTATCTTATTAACCGATCGAGTGATGGTTTACCCAAAACCGGGGAAGCATACGAGAAGTTGCTGAAAGAAACAATGGAGCTTATGAGCAGAAAACACGGGTTGGCCTATGACGAAGATTTCTACCTTGATAAGGTAGTGAAGTTGAGGGAGCAGGCAACGGTACTCTTCGCCCGTATTCTGGGTACACCAGGGGTGATATACTTGGAGAAACTGAACTATATCCATGCGCCCTTCCATATTTGGGGGCATTTCCAACGAGAGATTTATCATTTTCGTGGAAAAAAATTAGAGTACTAAAATGTTTATCACATGTTTTCTTTTGTAGGGGTGCCCGGAGGCTTGTTATTACGCCCGCTTAGGAGAGGCTAATTGGGGGAAGATGACCTTATTGTTCAAGGATATAAATGTCACGAAACAACCTGAAATACCCAAACCCAAATCAATGTTGCCCAAACGTCCTCCAATTATTTATAACACATTTGAGAAATCAGGACCGCGCAGAGCCGATGATGGACCATCAAAGCGCCACCATGGGGCTGGATCATCATCTTAGTATTTTTTTCTGTTTCGAGTTGTATTTTCGTTTGTATTTCGTCTTTATTATATGCTTGACCTTGTGATTTTCGTTTTAGCATGTTATGTTTATTTTCAAATAAATGTGAGATGGTAAATATCTTGTATTCCAGCCATAAGCGTATTATGAGTTTTAGAATGTCCAATTAAGATTAGATACGATATAAAATGTAACATTATTCCACAGATCTACAACAGGCTCAAATACGATCAACGTTTATTTTGTGACAGTGGAACAACCATAGGAAATACTAAAATACACTAAAATACATTCAACGTCCACCACGTCTTGGAGTACTTGCTCTCGCAGGAGTTTGTGCACGATCCATCTCCATAGGAAATCGAGTAGTATGTGTTAGAGTAGTGCCCTAGAAGAGCCAAATAGTTTAGGCCTCTTTTTGTAAACTACTCTTATTAGCAGCAATTTGTGACATTAATGAAATAATAAATGTAACGTTTCATAGTCATTTATTTCTATGTGGCTAATTCATCATATCTCATTCAAGTTTATTAATTGCATATTATAACTGTTTGTATATGGATGAAACCCCAAGGTCACATTAAGCTACGGGACTCGACCTCGCATAGGGATGGAGGTTATGAAACAAGTCTCTATGGCGTGACCTAAACCAACTCCAAGTCGAAGAGTCTAATAAGCACGGGGATGTTGAATTGGCTCGTTTGAGACTTGCTCATACGACGTGCCCTTAAGAAAGGTTACTTCGTTTCATAAGTAATGAATGTAGAGACATTCACATGCGTATGGGGGTGCTTGTTAGGGAACAAGTACACCGAGGATCCCGACAGGAACACCTCAATGGGGTAAGGCTTTTATGCCTTAATGATGAGGTTGGTTACCTAGTTATGGTAGTGTCTAAATGGTCCTTAGACTTGAGGCTCCATTGATGCTCTATGCATGACAAGGGCAATGTTTGATATACACCTAGAGATTCATGGGTTCCATGAATCTCGTTATGGTTGTATGTTGGTATTGTTCGAATCATGTATGGGGACATGTGAGATGCCAACATAGAATCTATCGCTCATCTAGAAGAACGAGTGAATCACCCATGAATTCTATTGTAGTACATTCCACTTAAATCCTTGCGCAAGGTAGTGAGATCTAAATTAGGAAATGAGTTTCCTAGAGTGTTAGATCAAATGGAATTGCTATTAGAATTAATTCATAGCATTAGGACTAATAGGGTTCTATTATTCCCATGCCCTAGGTCCTAATCGGGGATTGGACGATAGAAGGATCTTATCTCACGGTATCCATGAGACTGAAAGGTTCACAACATAAACTTCACCTGTTGGATGGGTGGTCATGAGCTTGTCACTAGACATTGATCATGATCTGTAGGTACTGATTAATTAAAAGGAGTTTTAATTAAACAATGATTAATTGAAAGGGTTTAATTGAATCAATAAGATAAATTGTTATCTAAAATACCACGTTAAGAATGTGGGCCTACTACTATTCATTGGTGAACCTAAGGGGTCACACAATGACTCGAATTGAACAACAAGATTATCTAAAGATCAATAGAGATTGATTGATAAATTAAAAGAGTTTAATTTATGAGAGAGTAATTAATTAATAATTGTATTAATTAATTTATGCTTAATTGTTAAGCTATTGAGAATAGATGTTAAAGAGTTAACATTAATTTAAATAAGTGTATTTAAATTAATTGGACTTGAAATTTAATTAGGAGTAATTAATTTTTAAATCCACAAATTTAATTAGATATTGGACTTGTGATTTAATTAATGTAATTAAATTAAGTCCACTAATTAAAATGAATATTGAGTTTTTAATTTAATTAAGTAGTAATTAAATATAAGCCCAAGACTGGCCCATAGGGTTTTTGACCTAGGGCTAAGTATTTAAGAAAGATAAGGGAGAGAAATCAAACATCGTTGTTTTTCTTCTTTTCTGTTTTCTCTCCAAGTCTCTCTCTTCTCTCTCTTTTCTCAATACAGTATTGAGAATACTATTAGATAATCAATATCTAATTAGTGTTCTAGTGTGCTAATTGATTAGTTATTCAATTACGAGTCGTGGACTACCTTAGAGGAATTCCGCGTAGGATTCTTGGAAGAAGCTCGAATAGAAGAGAACCGGATAGGTTTTGGAAAACCTGCACATCATCGTCATCAACCGGAAGCAAAAGAGGTATTTGATTCTTCTTTTGTTTAAATCGTGAATCTTGAATCAAAGACGGATCATAATTGGAATTCCGATAAAACTTGTTTTATAATCCCCAAAAATTTTAACTTCCGCTGCGTTAGGGTTGACGAATTCCAACAGTGGTATCAGAGCCATACTTTGATTGATTTGCGATTTTTGTTCCTCGTATTAATTTGATTAATATTTTGGTGTGTATCATGCTTGTTTTAATTTGAGATTCATTTGGGCATAAGTTTTAAAATTTGAAGAAAAGTTCTTGTTTTAAAACCTAATATGAAAATTATGAGATTTTATGAAAATTCCGAAAAATTTGTTTTTCTTGAATTCGTAAAATTATAATTTTTATTTAATGTTATATTTTAAAAACGTTTTAAAATATACTTAAAAAAAAAAAAAAAAATTTGGGACTGAATAGTGCGTGAAGCACAGTACCGTCGTGCACAGTGTGTGCGTGCAGTGAAGGATGGCTGTTGCTGCTTTAGGGCAGCACATTGGTGGGGCCCAATTCTAATTGGGCTGTTGTGCCGAAATGGGCTCGAGCGCTAGTCACTGGGCCGCTGGTCATGAGGCTAGCCAGTCACTGGGCCGCTCTTTGCAGACCCGAAGTTGGGCCTTCAATAGCCCAAGTTTTTTTATTTTGCAAAAATGTAAGGTATGGGATTTGAACGCAAGACCTCCATTGTGAAAGTAGAGTAACCATGCCACATTACCCCAAATCAATTGTTGGTTTATTTTCGGTAAAGTTTATCTTTATTTTATTGGCCACTGTTTTAAAATTGTTTTAAAACTATATCCTTTTGATTAATTTTGTAAAATTGTTTTACTTGAAAATTAATTATTTTTTTGCCCAAATACGAATTGATAAAATAGAAGCATGATTTTATTAGATAGAGATCTAATGGAAATTAAATTGGATTAGAGAATTCAAATTTAATTAAAATTGAAGGATTAATTTAATTAGTGAATTAAAAGATAATCCTTGGTCAATAAATAATTTTAGAAATTATTTAAGGACTTTAAATCGCATAATGACTATTTACTTGGTAAATTTATTTTATGTTATACATTGGATGTATGTTTGGATCAATCATGGGCTTTATTTGCGCTATGTATGGTTTTATTTTATTTATGCATTTCGATATTGGTTTTAAACGAGAGCCTGCGAGCCTCTTATTCAATTGTTGTAAGCATTGTTTTTTTTTTATTTTCTCCCCCTTAAAATGTAATCCCCCTTTATTTTGTAAAGAGAGTAGTTTTAGGGTGAGATCTCTAATTAGATTAGGAGATGGAGAAACAAGACGGAGCAAGCAACGGAATAAGAAGCCCATCAAGGCCCCAAAACTGTTTGGGTGCAATTATTTTAATGTAATAGAATAGGATTCTATTTGAGTGCTCCCTTTGTATGTTTAATTCCGTTTGATGCATGAATAGAATCATGGTCCATAAAATGGCTATTATGGACCATGCATAGCAAGCCCATGATTGTCCATATTATAGGAGCATGCTAGGCTTTTATTATCTTGTTATGAATGTTATCTTTATGTGCATAAATGTGTTCATGCATTAATTAAGATAAAATAAGATAATAATTACAATTGATGAGTCTTGGTGGAATTTTCGAAATTCTTAAACCGCGAACCGTCTTAGATAGTCTCAGACAAAATAGATATTAAATCCAAATGAAAATTGAAGGATAAAATTCGATTTTATAAATTTCCAAGCATTCCGTCAATAGAATTATTTGTTTTAGAATTAATCAAATCATTAAGTATTGGCCACGAGGCATGGGATACGAAATGACGAGGTTAATTAAACTAAAATAATTCTTTGCATAAAAGATGCAATTTTTCAAAGTCAAAATTATGATATTGGCCACGAGGCGTGGGATATTCATAATGGCGATGGAGAAATCTTAGGGATTGACGGGTCGGATTTAAATACTGATTAGTATAGATGTCGCACGAGTCGTGGGTCTATATGAAAGGTAATGCAAAATAATATTAAGAGTTGTATAGAGATATAATTGGTGATAAGATCGTCTACCTTAAGGCTTAAAGTCGGATGTCTCACGAGTCGTGGGTCCGGTGATAAGTGCTTGGGGGTCTTAATACCCACTATTTGAGAAACATGATTTTTCTAAAATTATAAGGGGGTCAAAGGAGTTTGATTAAAATAGTGGGAGACTACATTTGATAAAAGTCCATATCATTTGTAATTGTTATTATTTCATATCCGTCACTCATACTACGTTTTCTGCTAAAATCGTGATGTCTAAAAATCCACTTAGTGTTATCCTTGAGGCCAATAAATTGACTGGCTCGAATTATGCTGATTGGCTTCGCAATCTCAAGATTGTCTTGGATTCAGAAAAGAGGACCTATGTATTGACACAGTCTCCTCCCGATGTCATACCTGATGACATGGCAGCCGATGAGAGGGAAACAGCTCTCAAGTGGCAAGAAGATGATCTACAGGCTAGATGTCTAATGCTTGCCACTATGTCTCCCGAGTTGCAGAGGCAGCATGCTGAGATGCGCCACTCGACAGAGATCCATCTTCACTTGGAACAGATTTACAAGCCCATCAATAGGATTGATCGATTCGCGGCATCTAACTAGTTATTCTCACTCAAGATGGCTGAGGGATCAAGTGTTCATGAACACTGTATTAGGGCTTTAGGCCTTATTGAAAAGCTTGCAAGTCTCGAGGTGATCATGGATAATGAGCTTTAGTAGATTTGATCTTAACCTCTCTGCCACCTTCATTCAAACAGTTCATAATAAACTTCAATATGAATGGAGCTAAAGTCTCAGTTGAGGAACTGACGAACATGCTCGTAACTGCCGAGCAAACTATGAAGAAGGATAAGACTGTTTTCTTAGTAGGTTCATCTTCATCCCAGACTAAGGCTGCAAAGCTAAAGAAGGGTAAGGGAAAGGGTTTCCAAAAGAAGAAAAAGACTCTTAAGCCCACCAGTGGGGTTAAGAAAACGAACACTATGAAGAAGGCCAATCAAGCTGAGGATCAGTGCTTCCATTGCAAGAAACCAGGGCATTGGAAAAGGAACTGTAAGGAGTATTTTGCTACTCTTACAAAAGGTATAAATCTCATCGAAATTAACCTTTCATTCAATTCTAATAACTGGGTATTAGACTCTGGATGCGCTTCTCACATCTGTAATACGTTACAGGGAATGAGCAACGTCCGTGAGGTTAATGAAAGAGAACATGTTCTTCGAGTGGGCAATGGAGCAAGAGTTGCAGCAAAGGCCATAGGACATGTTAGGTTAATGTTAGGAGATGGTTTTATTTTAGTATTGAACAATGTTTTATTTGTTCCTGAGTTAGTTAAAAACATTATTTCCATTCCTGTACTAGACTTGGAAGGTTTTTCCTTCTCTATTACTAATGCTATGTTTTACATTTTGAAGAATGGTTCTTCACATGCATTAGGGTCTTTACAAAATGGTTTGTATTTAACTAATACTAATTTAAATCTCCTAAATGTCGAACGAGAAAACAAACGAAAATCAAATGACCAAACTTCAACAAAGATTTGGCATGCTAGACTTGGACATATCTCCAAGAATAGGCTTCTAAAGATGGGTAACTTAGGATCATTCAGTACGAATGATCTAAACGAGTTAACCACTTGTGAATCCTATTTAAAGGGAAAGATGACTAAGTCCCCTTTTAAAGGGCATTTAGAGCGAAGCCAAAGTCTTTTGGATTTGATCCACACAGATGTTGGCGGACCGCTAAATGTTAGTACCCGAAACGGCTGTAATTACTTCATCATATTTACTGATGATTTCAGTAGATATGGGTATGTGTACCTGATGAAGCATAAGTCTGAGGCCTTTGAAAAGTTCATAGAGTATAAAACAGAGGTTGAGAACCAGATAGATCGCAAAATTAAGGCTCTTCGATCAGATCGAGGTGGTGAGTATTTAAGCGATCTCTTTCTTGGCTATTTGAAAGATAACGGGATTATCTCACAGTGGACTCCGCCCGGGACTCCTCAGCTGAATGGGGTGTCCGAGCGACGAAATCGGACTTTATTGGATATGGTCCGATCCATGATGAGTTTCACGGATCTTCCAATATCGTTTTGGGGTTATGCCCTTGAAACGGCTGCGAAGATAATTAATTTAGTTCCTTCCAAACCTGTGCCCGAAATACCATCTAAGATGTGGTTTTCAAAACCCCCTACTTATTCATACCTTAGAGTTTGGGGATGTCCTGCATACGTCAAAAGACTAGTGGGAGACAAATTGGATTCGAAATCCAGTTTGTGTAAATTTGTAGGATACCCTAGAGAGTCTGTGGGTTACTATTTTTATGATCCCTCAAAACAAAAGGTGTTTGTTTCGAGGAATGCCACTTTTCTAGAAAAAGAGTTTCTAGTTGAAAAGTCAGGCAAGATTGCAGAACTTACTGAAGTTCAACAAGAACCTACAAATGATCAAGCAATGGAACCTTCCTCTTTCCCACAACAAGAAGTAAACACAAGCCCTCGCAAATCTGCGAGAACAATTAGACCGCCAGACCGACTCAATTTACTAACTGAAACCGGTCAATCGGATAGCGATCCGAGATCATATGATGATGCAATATCGGACAGAGATTCGATAAAATGGCAGCAAGCCATGAATTCCGAAATGGACTCTATGTACTCCAACAAGGTATGGACCTTGGTAGATCTTCCTGAAGGCGAGAAAGCTATAGGATGTAAATGGATCTACAAGCGAAAGCTTGGAGCTGATGGAGAAGTGGCAACCTACAAGGCTAGGTTGGTTGCAAAGGGATACACTCAAAGGCCAGGTGTTGACTTTGAGGAAACTTATTCCCCTGTAGCAATGCCTAAATCCATTCGGATACTTCTAGCCATAGCAGCGTACTATGATTACGAACTATGGTAAATGGATGTGAAAACGGCTTTTCTGAATGGAGATTTAGATAAAGACATTTATATGGAACAACCGGAAGGTTTCATATCCAGTGGGAGCGAACAGAAAGTCTGCAAACTCCAGAGATCCATATATAGACTCAAACAGGCGTCTAGAAGTTGGAATATCCGTTTTGATGAGACAGTCAAATCGTTTGGCTTTATCAAGAACGAGTATGAACCATGTGTTTACAAGAAAATCAGTGGGCGAGTCGTACAATTTTTGGTGTTGTATGTAGATGATATCTTACTCATTGGGAATGAGAAAGATGTGCTGCAAACAACGAAGACTTGGTTGTCTACTCAGTTTTCCATGAAGGACTTGGGAGAAGCTTCCTTTATTCTCGGTATAAAAATCTATAGAGATAGATCACAGAGATTAATAGGTATGTCCCAAGTTCAGTACATAGGCAAAGTACTGAAACGGTTCAGTATGGAGGAATCTAAGAGAGGATTCCTGCCAATGAGACATGGGTTGATCCTCTCTAAATCAATGTGCCCTAACACTGAAGAAGAGAAGGATAGGATGTCTCGTATACCCTATGCATCTACAATAGGGAGCATAATGTATGCTATGTTATGTACTAGACCTGATGTCGCGTACGCTTTGAGCGTTACAAGTCGATTTCAGTCAAACTTTGGTGAGAGTCACTGGTCTGCCGTGAAATCCATCCTTAAGTACTTGAAAAGGACTAAGGATTTATTTCTTGTATACGGCGGAAAGGGAGAACTGAAATTAGAAGGATACACCGACTCAAGCTTCCAGTCGGATGTAGACGACTTTAAATCCACTTCCGGATTCATATTTCGGTTAAATGGTGGTGCAGTAAGTTGAAAAAGTTCCAAACAGGAAACTACTGCCGACTCCACTTGTGAAGCGGAGTATATAGCTGCATCAGAGGCAGCGAAAGAAGGTGTGTGGATGAAAAACTTCATCCAAGAGTTGGATGTAGTGCCTAGCATTGCTGACCAAGTCGTTATCTTCTGCAACAATAACGGAGCGATTGCACAATCAAAAGAACCAAGAGCTCATCAACGGTCAAAGCACATCCTAAGAAGATTTCATCTAATTAGAGAAATCGTAGAAAGAGGCGACGTTATCGTGGAACGTGTACCCTCGGCAGAAAACGTAGCAGACCCGCTTACTAAACCTCTTAGCCAAAAGGTCTTTGAAGGTCTTTGTAAACTACTCTTATTAGCAGCAATTTGTGACATTAATGAAATAATAAATGTAACGTTTCATAGTCATTTATTTCTATGTGGCTAATTCATCATATCTCATTCAAGTTTATTAATTGCATATTATAACTGTTTGTGTATGGATGAAACCCCAAGGTCACATTAAGCTACGGGACTCGACCTCGCATAGGGATGGAGGTTATGAAACAAGTCTCTATGGAGTGACCTAAACCAACTCCAAGTCGAAGAGTCTAATAAGCACGGGGATGTTGAATTGACTTGTTTGAGACTTGCTCATACGACGAGCCTTTAAGAAAGGTTACTTTGTTTCATAAGTAATGAATGTAGAGACATTCACATGCGTATGGGGGTGCTTGTTAGGGAACAAGTACACTGAGGATCCCGACAGGAACACCTCAATGGGGTAAGGCTTTTACGCCTTAATGATGAGGTTGGTTCCCTAGTTATGATAGTGTCTAAATGGTCCTTAGACTTGAGGCTCCATTGATGCTCTATGCATGACAAGGGCAATGTTTGATATACACCTAGAGATTCATGGGTTCCATGAATCTCGTTATGGTTGTATGTTGGTATTGTTCGAATCATGTATGGGGGAATGTGAGATGCCAACATAGAATTTATCGCTCATCTAGAAGAACGAGTGAATCACCCATGAATTCTATTGTAGTACATTCCACTTAAATCCTTGTGCAAGGTAGTGAGATCTAAATTAGGAAATGAGTTTCCTAGAGTGTTAGATCAAATGGAATTGCTATTAGAATTAATTCATAGCATTAGGACTAATAGGGTTCTATTATTCCCATGCCCTAGGTCCTAATCGGGGATTGGACGATAGAAGGATCTTATCTCACGGTATCCATGAGACTGAAAGGTTCACAACATAAACTTCACCTGTTGGATGGGTGGTCATGAGCTTGTCACTAGACATCGATCATGATCTGTAGGTACTGATTAATTAAAAGGAGTTTTAATTAAACAGTGATTAATTGAAAGGGTTTAATTGAATCAATAAGATAAATTGTTATCTAAAATACCACGTTAAGAATGTGGGCCTACTACTATTCATTGGTGAACCTAAGGGGTCACACAATGACTCGAATTGAACAACAAGATTATCTAAAGATCAATAGAGATTGATTGATAAATTAAAAGAGTTTAATTTATGAGAGAGTAATTAATTAATAATTGTATTAATTAATTTATGCTTAATTGTTAAGCTATTGAGAATAGATGTTAAAGAGTTAACATTAATTTAAATAAGTGTATTTAAATTAATTGGACTTGAAATTTAATTAGGAGTAATTAATTTTTAAATCCACAAATTTAATTAGATATTGGACTTGTGATTTAATTAATGTAATTAAATTAAGTCCACTAATTAAAATGAATATTGAGTTTTTAATTTAATTAAGTAGTAATTAAATATAAGCCCAAGACTGGCTCATAGGGTTTTTGACCTAGGGCTAAGTATTTAAGAAAGATAAGGGAGAGAAATGAAACATCGTTGTTTTTCTTCTTTTCTGTTTTCTCTCCAAGTCTCTCTCTTCTCTCTCTTTTCTCAATATAGTATTGAGAATACTATTAGATAATCAATATCTAATTAGTGTTCTAATGTGCTAATTGATTAGTTATTCAATTACGAGTCGTGGACTACCTTAGAGGAATTCCGCGTGGGATTCTTGGAAGAAGATCGAATAGAAGAGAACCGGATAGGTTTTGGAAAACCTTCACATCATCGTCTTCAACCGGAAGCAAAAGAGGTATTTGATTCTTCTTTTGTTTAAATCGTGAATCTTGAATCAAAGACTGATCATAATTGGAATTCCGATAAAACTTGTTTTATAATCCCAAAAATTTTAACTTCCGCTGCGTTAGGGTTAACGAATTCCAACAGTATGGCCCTCTACCGGCATTCCCCCTCCTTCCTCCACGTCTTCTTGGCCTTTCTTCGGTGGTATTGACGAGGCTGAAAGATGCATCTGGCCAGTAATCTTCATCCCATATTGGGGCGAAACCTCCCTCATAAGTTGCCAGGTATCAGTCGATTTCGTAATACCAGGCAACGTAGTTTGACGGTGTAATCCCAAATGAAATGGCTGCCTTAATGACATGTGAACAAGTGATGCCATGTCGTTGCCAGAAACCACATGAGCATGTTTTATTGTTCAAGTAAACGATATGTTTTCTCGAGCGTCCACCTGAAGCCGGATTTTGTGTTATAACTTCAGCCCCGTATTCTCATTGGTCAAATAGTCTTACCTCATGGAGGCCACAATTCTTGAGATTCATCTCGAAAATTATCCAAGCATAATCCGTCCATGCGTGGCAAAGTGTCTTTGTGTGTATGCCACTTTTCTATCGGTCGACGAAGTATTGCGTCGTACGTTTTAATGTGGCTTCCACGATTGGTACGATTGGCCAACGTCGAATATTTCTAAGAACACCGTTGAAGCATTCAGACAAGTTGGTCGTCATCATTCCACATCGTAACATAGTTCTCCCCTACGATAATACACTCGTGTTGCGATCGTAACATAATTCTCCCAGAATGTTGGCACATCCACAGAGTCAGCGACAACCTCTGGGAACATAGCGGCCAGGTATGGATTCACATTTCTATGAATCGGGGTACTTGTTTCTTCACATTTTTCACCTCAATGTTTCTTCACCAACATAAATTGAAAGACTCAATTACACATTCCAATTCCAACACATACAACCAAATTCAACAATTAACATGCTCTCTAGTATTAACCATCCCTCTACAACTATGAGATTTCATATTCCAAAACAACAAACGACCCATTCACGTCCCTTCTTTCCCATATTTGAAAATTTAATTTCTTTTCCAAACACAAAAAAAAAAAAAAAAAAAAAAAAGAGAAAAGAAGGAAGAACTAACCTTGATAGCAACACCTCTCTCAATTGAACGAATCTTCCCACCACTCTCAGTTGGACGCCACTTCTTCCGCCGGAAATCGCCAGCCGCATCGCCCCTTTCTCGTTTTTTTCTCCTGCTAGGGTTCTCTGCGCAGAGAATCCAGCCGGCGCTTTTTTTTTTTAAACGTCTTTTTATGAAGGCATTTTTCTGGAAAACGTCTTCAGAAGATGTTTTCTTGGAAAATGTCTTCATCAGTTTTATGTCAGTCAGCAACTTAAGTATGATCAACGGAAAATCTTGTAAAGACGTTTTTCAAGAAAACGTCTTCAGAAGACGTTTTTCTGATACACGTTTTACACCAAAATTAAACTATCTGGCAAAAACACACCATTTTTAAACTACACCTATGAACAATACACTAAAAGTAAAATTTCACCGATAAAAGTACATAATTCTTTTTTTTTTTTTATCTCTAATTTGTAAATGTGAATTTTTCGCATATATTTATATATAATAATTTAAAACCATTGAGGCTAAAACATATATATGGATAGACTCATTGAATTTTTCTTTAATTTGTCACCTAAATAAATACATAAGTTTTTTTACGTATATTATTTGTATAAAAATTTATCCAAAAGGATTTCGTTTTCGTGTAAATATGATTTTTACTTATTTAATTTAAATTAAAATATCTTTTATGACATCATTATAATATATAAATTCTGTCATATCTATATAAATAATTTAATATTTAACTATATTAAATAAAATAACTATCAATCGAAATTTTGAGAAAAGTAGATCATTTTTGGAAATAAAAAACCATATATAGCAGTTAACATAAATTTAGTAGATTGAACATAAAACTTTTCTAACTTAACTATACTAAATATTTTAGCATATTATTTTACTATTCAAAAAATAAGATTTTGATTAAGAAAACCAAATATAAATGATCCCATTTATTTTCTCTTGATAAAAATACTATATTTAATAAATTAAATTAAATAATAGTAAAATCATAATTATATAATTATAATTCTTTTTTAAAATAAATATGCTCTTGTGTCTTGAAGGTTTAATAGCTATTATTATGAAGTGAATTTGGGAAGAATTCCAGTACCCTAACAAAGAACGATAAACCGGCCAATAATCATAATGGGTTATCGACCGCTACTTAGCATGCCACAGAAGGCCATACTCAGACACATTGATAGGAGTGCTCATAAGAAGGTGAGCAGACTAGCTCATATGGGACATAACCTCGATAGGAAGATCCTGATGTGGGACACCCTCGATAAACTTTAAGATTTGAAGAAGGGAGATATTAGTGTCGATTGTAGTTTTGTTAGACCAAAAAAAATAAAAAATAAATGCAAATATGTAAATCTATCATATTCTTTCATATTCTAGTAACCTTGGATGCGAGGGAAATGTCTTTTTCTTATCAAATTTGTCCATAATTATTAAGCATAAAGGCAGGCGTTTACTCAAGTCAAGCTCGATTTTTGAATTAAGTGGTTGAGAATTGGGATATGCCACGAATATCCAACAACGATATCGCCACAAAGTTCTACATATCATTAATTAGTAATTTTCATTTGGTGATCCGAATATTATTAATAAGGGTTGTCTCGTTAAAAATTCAATTGTATGATCTATTTAACGTAATTAATTTATAAATTTGCAAGAATATTTATTTGAATATGAAAATTTATGCGTAGAAGTTCATGAATATTTTAGCTCCTTAATTAAAGTATCCAATTAAGGATACATTAGAGTTGCAACCTCTAACGTATAATGAGAAAATCTAAACCTTGCAACATCTAATGTATAATGAGAAGATCTCAGCCAAAGATCTCAACCTTGATCGGCTGTATAGTAAAGATCTCAACCAATGTTCGATCAATTGTCAATATAATTTCTGACATGATTGTTTAGTAAAGTTAAACAATTAACATATAGAATTTTGGCAACATATATATATTGTTGTATTCCATAGGAATTAGATGCATAGTTATGAATTCCTCATACAACTTATGTTAACTTTATCTGATAATATGGGGAAATTAATTGTATCACTCCGGTGCAAATTCAACTGCACTTCATGATGATCTTGTTAGTTATGCATGGGGTTTGCAGTGTGGTCTTCACTTGCAAACAAACACAGCTATTTAATTTATTTAGAAAAAACATTATGTACGTACAATATACAAGGAAAATCAAAAAAATAAAAAGACATTCTTGAAATCCCATACAATACATACACGGACAGATAAACAACAAGGGAAAATTCTAGCCCAGACCCGGCTTGGTGAAAGCTGTTGATGGGCCGTGGCCGCAGTTATTCTTATAGTCACACTTCCGGGTTTTCGGACTTGGCGGCGGGTAACACGGCCGGGTCTTGTTAAGTGCACATGAGGTATAAGAGGGCGTTTTCAGAGTTGGGATATTGACGGCGATGGCAGGGTTGGAGCTCAGTATCCTACGGTTACCCGCAGCTGAGGCATTTTCCAGGCCCTGGATTAATGACAGGGCAATAACAAGGAACAAAACCAAAGGCTTCAAACAAGGCATTTTCTTTGTAAAGGTTTTTCTTTACTTGGAAGAATATGAGCGTTGGTTGGGTACAATTTATACTGCTCAATGCTCATGACATGACATAGACTTAAAAAGGCAATTGGACGGGGTCAAGCCTGGACCCAACCATGTGGGTTTGGACCCTAGAAAATTATATGTGTCATTAATAATGGGTCATACCTGACCTGTTTTAAAAATAAAAAATAACGAAATTTTGGCCTTTTAATTTTGATAGTATCTCTTTTGCCTTATTTGATTGACATCCGAACTTAAATTATTAGCAAGTAGAAAATTTTTTTGGCTCCCGAGTGTTGGGTGTTCACCATTATTTACTGTGCACCTGTTCAAACAAGTACCTGTTCAATAGCATGTTCAAATCAAATATAAGGTCTAATTCAGACACCCCATTGTCCTTTGAGACTTAGTGCGCTTCGTCTCATAACCTTTGAATCGGTGCAATTTCCCCCTTAACATTTGAAAAATATCACACTTAACCCCTTTTAAAAAATTTTGACCGTCGATTTCTCCTCCGTCACAGCAACCCAAGTTTCAATACCACTGCCATCATGTTTGTCTCTCCAAGACGAACAAAGTCCATATCCTAGTCGACCCTATTAGCCGCCGAAAGCCGCTACAATGCTTCGTCCGTCGAGTGTCATTTTTGATTGGTGATTTCTACTTAGTCGGATGTCGAATTTTTGTTTCGAGACCATAATTGTGTTCATTGCATCAAGAGCTCCAATTTGACAGGTAATATCAACACATTCGAAATCTACTTTGTACAGATCTACTTTGTTAAAGAGATTAAGTGTGATATTTTTCAAAACTTGGGGAGACAATCGTACAGATTCAAAGCGCACTAAAGTTAAGGGGCAAAGCGCACTAAACCCCCAAAGGACAGAGGTATCTAGAATTAGCCCCAAATATATATATATATATATATATATATATATATATATATACGTTGACCATCATATCTCCTACGCTATGACCTAACCTGTATACGAAATGATGAATCTGTATACTTGTCAAAGTCGTAACGAACGGTTGAAATTTGCATAAATATAATATTTTTCACTAGAACTAAATTAAATATTTTAAAAGACACGATTTTATGATTTAAACTTAATAATATTTTTGCCTTAAAAGAAACTTAATAATATTTTAATAAAATGAAAATACAAATAAATAATAATTAAATAAGTTATGTAATAGAAATCATAATAATTATATAATCATTCTTTTCCATAGTAAGTAAAGGAGGTTAAGTGTGATATTTTTCAAATGTTAAGGGAGCAATCGCACAGAATCAAAGGTTAAGGGACAAAACGCACTAAACCCCAAAGGATAGGGGTATCTAGAATTAGCCCCAAATATAAATTTGTTCCATATTATATTATATATACATATATATACACTGACCATCATATCTCCTACGCTATGACCTAACTTGTATAAGAAATGATGAATCTGTATACTTGTCAAAGTCGAAACTAACGGTTGAAATTTGCATAAATATAATATTTTTCACTAGAACTAATTAAATTAAATATTTTAAAAGACACGATTTTATGATTTAAACTTAATAATATTTTTGCCTTAAAAGAAACTTAATAATATTTTAATAAATTGAAAATACAAATGAATAATAATTAAATAAGTTATGCATGTAATAGAAATCATAATAATTATATAATCATTCTTTTCTATAGTAAACATGGATATGGCTATTATATAGAAAATATGTAAATCATCTCTTTCAATCTTTGGTAATTCCATATTAGCGTATCCTTGAGTGCGTGGAAATGTCCTTTTCTCGTCAATATTGTGGGTTGTCACTAAAAGATCCGCGTTTACTCGACTCAACGACCTTCTTGATTATGGTGTTAGAATCTTGTTTTAATTATGGGTTTTATCTCATATTTTATTTATCAACAAAATAAATATATTTATGAATGATTGAGATTTAAAGAAAAAAATTGATTTTTTTCATATAACAATTATTTCTTATAAATTCCAACACCTGTGGTCTATTTTTTACAAATTTATTTTTAACTGATCATTCTCCTAGATCTTATGCCGGCTAAAATGTGATATTTCAAACAAATATATAACAATCTAAAACTATTTTACACATGGGGAGCTTTACTTCCATGGTGTCATTCCATGGCTTTGGAATTTCTGTACCATGTATAATTTATGATGTATGAATATGGATATGGGTACATGACGATACGGATAAGAGATACATATTTTTTCTTGAATTTTTAACGTGAGGAGTGTCAAATACGATACGACACGATAAAATGATAGTTTTAGAAGTATCCGTGCATCATAGTGTATAAGAGCAAATTACATTTTTGGTCCCATAGGATTGGGGGATTTACAATTTTGGTCCCATTCTTTTAAAATTTGACAATTTTGGTCCCATAGGTTTCAATTTGTGACAATTTTGGTCCCAACCGTCAATTTTTGGACGGAAACCGTTAAATGCATTTGTGGGTGAAAAGTCAAATACGATGTTTGACAAAAAAATGAACAAACTGGCACCTGTAGCCCAGCGGTAGCGGGCTCTCTCCTCTATTAGAGGTCCCAGGTTCGTACCTGGGTAAAACAATTTTTTTTTTGGTCAAATAATTATATTTAATAAATATGTTAAATAATATTATATTTATTTTAACATGATAATATATTATATTTTTATTTTAACATAATAATATGTTTAATATTTTAAATAAATATTTAAAAAATATATTAAATAATAAATATTTTAATAAATATATTAAATAATATTATATTTATTTTAACATGATAATATATTATATTTTTATTTTATCATAGAAATATATTTATATTTTAAATAAATATTTTAAATAATATTTAATAATTATATTAAATAATAAATATTTAAATAAATATTAAATAATATTATAATTTAAAAAATATTTTAACATAATAATATATTATATTTACTATTTATTATATACATTAATATATATATATATATATATATATATATATATATATATATATATGCATATATATATATACTTTATATATATTAAATATTATGTATTTATATATTATATTATATATTATATACATTAATATATACATATATATATAATATTAATATATATAATATATAATATGTATACGTATAAAATGTATATTTTGTATTTATACAAAATAATATTTATATACTATATATATTAAATATTATGTATTTATATATTATATTATATATTATACACATTAATATATACATATATATAAAATATTAATATATATAATATATAATATATACGTATAAAATGTATATTATGTATTCATATATTATATTATTATGTTAAAATATAAATAAATTCTAATAATAAAATAATATAAATATATTATTAAAGTTAAAATAAAAATATAATATATCATTATGTTAAAGTATTTTTTAAGCTATGATATATATTTGTATATTTTATTTAGTATATATTATATACATTAATATATATATATATATATATATATATATATATATATTAATGTATACTAAATATAATATATCATTATGTTAAAGTATATATATATATATATATATATTATATTTAGTAGAATATTTATACACATAATATTTTTATTTATATATTATATACGTGTAATTATTATGTTAAAATAAATATAATATTGTTTAATTTATTTATTTAATATTTATTAAAATATTTATTATTTAATATATTTATTAAATATTATTTAAAATATTTACATAATAATTATTTGACAAAAAAAGAGTTGTTTTGCCCAGGTTCGAACCTGAGATCTCTCATAAAGGAGAGAGTCTCGCTACCCCTGCACTACAGCTGCCTATTTGCTAATTTTTTTGTCAAACATTGTATTTGACGTTTCGTCCACAAATGTATTTAACGGTTTCCATCCAAAAATTGACGTTTGGGACCAAAATTGTCAAATTTTAAAAGAATGGGACCAAAATTGCAAATTGCCCAATCCTATGGGACCAAAAATGTAATTTGCTCATAATTATATAACATGTTATGTATGATATGAAGCAATCACTTATAATTATATATTTTTGGTCTATTTGAATCCTAAATAACCATAATTGATCACCCATTAATTTGATGATGTCTTGTGGTATATCAAAAACCGTCATATTAAACCTAGTGTTTTTTTTTTATTTTTTATTTCAATTACTAGTTATTCTTTTTACCCGAGTAAAAATTAATCATAGGATGGTTATTTATAATTAGGAGACA
This sequence comes from Lantana camara, assembly GCA_037501455.1. Classification (NCBI taxonomy): domain Eukaryota; kingdom Viridiplantae; phylum Streptophyta; class Magnoliopsida; order Lamiales; family Verbenaceae; genus Lantana; species Lantana camara. The sequence goes on from CM074862.1 coordinate 21,925,823, forward strand.
TGATTTATGAGTCATTTATCTTTAATAAAATGTCAAATGTTAGGAAGTCTAAGTTTTAGAATACAACAAGTTTAAATCTTAGAATCAGCTTTCCCACTGTATCCTGCGTGCAATTTTGTATAGGTATATATAAGTCATTTTAGTTTTGATACTAAATCCAAACATGAGAAGCTGCGTGCTTCAAAAAAAGAGTGAGACTTAAATCCATTTTCTTTTTTTTTTTTTTTTTTTCTCATCTCTATTATAAAAGTAGAATATTTTTTTATATATTTACAAAATTTATTGATCACTTAAAATATATTCGCAATAATTATATTAATAATTTTCTATCGGTGATAATTATGAAAATACGTACCTAAAATATTAAGAGAATTGTAATTATTGATTTAAACACTACTCTATATGGGTGTACAAAACTACTTCAGTCAGGGACGGAGCCAGGAATTGCAACGAGGGGGGCGAAAAATTCGTAATATCAATAATATAAATAATATTTTTTCAAGAGTGGTGAAGTTATAATTTATTTTAAAATAAAAGGGATAAAATCTATAATTAGGGGGGCGAAAATCTAAAATAAGGGGGGCAAAATTATAAAATTTTCTAAAATATATAAGTAGTAAACGAATTTTTTTTTAAATTTAGGAGGGGCGAAAATAAAATTTTTCTAAAAAACATAGGTAATAAACGAAAATTTTCAAATTTTAAGGGGGGGGGGGGGGGGGGGGGGGGGGGGGGGAACGAAAATTTTCAAACCCCTGCAGCTCCGTCCCTGACTTCAGTTTATAAAAAAATAATAAGACATACATAGTTTAACAATTGCTTTTTAATATTAATATATTAATTGATTATATTCAAATCTAATATAAGTTGTATTAATTATTTGAATATGATAAAATAATTTGTGATGTCGGGCCCATCAAACTAATAAAATTAATTATTTTGAAGTTATTAAAGTCGATAAAGAATTATACGTTGTTGATCAAATAATGTAGGAAAACTGATTAAGATAAAAAAAAAAAAAAAATGGAAAGTTGGAGTCAGTAGGTTATTTATAAAATTTTATTTTTCTTTTAGATATAAAGAAATCTGCATTCAAAAAAATGCTACTAGTTTTCAACAATTTCAGTAAAATATTGCAAAGTGCATACAGCAGCTACCCAAATCACAAGCATAGAGTCAAAATTACTTTTAATTGAAAGCAAAAACGTAAAGGAGACAATGGCGCCAAGGATTATTATCTAACTCTTGGTCTGCCAAGGATTATACATATTCATTTATATGTATATTTTTAATAAGTAATTATTAATTCGTATGTATAATTTTAATATATATTTTTAATAATATTAAAAAGTGATTTTAATATTTATATATATATATATATATATATATATATATATATATATATATATATATATTTATCAATATGATATATATTTTTAAAAAATAATGTAATTATAATATTTTTATTTTTAATACATATAATATGAATATTTTTTAATATTATTTTAATATTTAAAGTAAGGGTATTTTAGGGTTAAAATATTTAATGGTTGACCAAATGGAATGAGGGAGCGTTGTGCAAAAAATAAAATAATATAGGATTTTTTGAACTAATTTTTATAATAAAGGGTTTTTCTTGTAATTTTGAACAAACATAGGGGGTTTGATGCAGTTAACTCCAATTCAGTATATTCGAAATCGCACGTGAATTCAATCCTAACTCGGTATATTCGAAGTCCCGGATAACAAGTGGTGTACGTCATTTTTGGTAAGCATCAATTACTCTTCAATTTATGACAAAATAAATCAAACATACATAGTTTAACAATTACTCTTTAATATTAATATATTAATTGATTATATTCAAATTTAATAATATAAGTTGTGTAAGTGTCTATTAATCATAAATGGGTGTTAATTTGATACTGAAAGTTTGCACTCAAAAGCTCCTTTGTTTAACAATGAGTTGAACTAAACCCTAATTCCAAATTCTCTCTCTCTCTCAAAGAAGACCCAGCAACACACGCAAGAGATCGCAACGTTGATCCGGCGGTGGAGAACACAGTTCCACCGTCGGATCGGCCCAAATCTATTTCACCTTCTCAGATTTGTTCGTCGAAATCCGCTCAGATTTGCTGCCACTCTCGTGGATTTATCGTAAGTTTCATCGGTATTCTTCCAGATCTATTGGCATCCTCCCAGATCTAGCAGATTTCTCTGGTTTACAGCCGTTTTTCTTATCTGTTTTTTCTTTTCGTTAAATTTTATTTCGTTTCTTCCCTATGGAAGCTTTATCTCTTCCGTATGGAAGTTTTGTCCCTTCCGTATGGAATTTTAGTTTTATCTTTTTCTGTGTTTTTTCCGTGCAACTTTCTGGCCGAGTTCTCTGCTGTAGGTCAACCTATTTGTTCTCAATCCGAAGGAAAAGCAGCTGCGGATCTTCAGCCCGATCAGATCGAGATCCACTTGAAAAGAACAATGTTCAAAGAGTTCTTTTCTTTTATTAATTGTGATGCTAATATAATAGCTCACAAATCTGTTGAAATTGCGGATTCGGCCTGCGTTAATTTTTCTGCTGTTGCTTCTTGTATTTTTCTCGTTGTTTCTCATGATTTGCTATAATATTCCCCTTTGAGGGTTTTGGTTGTCAAAAAAAAAAAGTTTGCACTCAAAAACTATTGAAGTCCTGTTACGTTTAAAGTAATTAGCGTTTTAAATAATTTATTTGAAAAATTCAATAATTAAAAATATTTAATTAAATTATATTTAATGTGCAACACACATCCATTTTACTAGTAAATAAAAGTGTCAGATTAAAAGAAGAAAAATAATAATTGAATAGGAAATATGAAAGAAAAAATAATAATAATTTCAGCGTGAAATCAATTTCCAAAATTTCTTACAAAATGTATGACATAGATAAGTAGTTTTTTTTTTTTTTTAAGTTAAGCTCAGGAATATTATTGCAAATTAACAAGAATAATAAGAAAAATATAAGGAAAAATAACAGCAAAATTAACGCAGGCCGAAAACGCAATTCCAGCAAATTTGTGAGCTATTATATTGGTAGCACCACGTCTAATAGAAGAAAAATGAACCCTAATAATAGAATTCGACTCTTTGAAGTTGAAAATTGTTCCTCCAAGTTGATTTTAATTCGATCCGGGTGAAGTTTCGCAGCCGCTTTTTCTTCGGATTGAGAAGAACAGTTACCTTGACCTACAACAGATAACTCGACCAAAATTTCCCTCGAAGAATCATAGAAAAAAATAAAATTGAACCTAAAGAAGCTAATTAAATTTCCATACGAAAGAAACGAAAGAAAACATAACTAAAAAAGAAAAAAAGCGACGCAGACCGTTTATGCACAAGAAAAAGTCAACAGGGAGCAAATCCCACTAGATCTGGGAGGATGACAGTAGATCTGGATGAGAGGCAACGAATCTGAGAAGATGACGGTAAATCCGAGAGACTGACAGCACATCTGGGCAGACAATACAAGAAAACAGGCGAATTCCGAGGGAAATTTCCGAGGGAATTCTGAGGGATTCCCTCGGAAAATCTCATTTTCCGAGGGAATTCCGAGGGAAATCATTCCCTCGGAAAAAGCCTCCTCGGAATTCGTTCCGAGGGAAAATTTTCCGAGGGAATCCCGAGGGAAAATCTCAATATTTATTTTCCGAGGGAATTCCCTCGGAATGTATTCTATTTTCCGAGGGAATTCCGAGGGATTTTTCCCTCGGAATCTTGCCTTCTAATTTTGTAAAATTTTATTACCGAGGGAATTCCGAGGGATTTTTCCCTCGGAATCTTGCCTTCTAATTTTGTAAAATTTTATTACCGAGGGAATTCCGAGGGAATTTTCCCTCGGAATCTTGTCTTCCATTTTGTGGGATTTTATTTTCCGAGGGAATTCCGAGGGAATTTTCCCTCGGAAGTCTTGTCACTCATTTTGTGAAATTTTATTTTCCAATTGAAATTTTATAAATAAAATTTATTTTATATATATATATATATATATATATATATATATATATATATATATATTTTTTTTTTTTTTTTTTTTTTTTTTTTTTTTTTGAGATTATTATTGTAACTACTGTGAAATACGTATTTATAATGAGAAATAAAGCTATACATCAAAGCTAAAATCTGAAAATATACAATATATATAACAGAAAGACAAAAGTTGTCTATCTTACAAAAAGCCTAAAATTATCTACTGAAATAACAAAATAATCTACCTACATTGTTGTCTAACAACAAACAATGAAAACGTTCTACATGCTTTTAAGAGCTTTGAGCATCAAAGTTGCAATCGCTAGAGGTAGGAACATCACATATGATAGCTTTCCAATTTCATGAAGTGCCTCATCCCAAAGCTTCTACATGCACAAAAGACTTGTCCGCTGATTCAGTGGGCTTTAAAATGAGGAGCCTTTGATCTCAGCTCCTCAACTTGATCATATAAGTTGTAGTTGAGGTAATTCCTCAGTAATAGATACTCTAGAGTTTCCTGCACTGAATTAACCATAATGTCATCGATTATGAGAAGATCAATAAGTAGAAAGCAAACAAATAGCTCAACTAATTATAAGCGAACCTGTCCCAACTCATCACGGCGTAAAGTTGTTGTCCAATCCAAAGAAACCAGAGTGCTGTAAAATATATGATCATTTTTAAATCAGATTATAAACAGGTAAAACAAGTGACATAAGATTTTTTTTTTGTAGGAATACATTCTCAAAGTCCACTCAAGACACAATTTTGTCATATTCAACAGACAAAAGAACTATATGAATGCCAAAATAATCCACACAAACAACAGACTTCCAGATTATTATCCACAACAGGAGCAACTCCAAATAACAGGGGATGCCAACCTCAATGAATCCAATTCCTTTCTTCACACCTTCTTGTCCAGCTCGAAGTCCTTGAGTCTGATAAAATAACCGAAAGACATGAATTACAACAAAGATTCGCACATGAAATAGCAGAATTAATTTCATCAGGGAACTAAGATGCTAGCATGAAATATACATCAAAGATGCCAAAGTTTCAGCTTACAGCAAATCAACCTCTACTAACTCAGGGTTCTAACTCAGGGAACTAAGACTCTAGCATGAAATATTCATGAATCTTCAATCAATTAACTCAGGGTTCTAACTTAGAATATGACTACAACCAAATTTCTTGCATCGACTTGAGTGGAAGACGTACAAACACACACAGATTAATACCGATAACTATCTTACAACAAATACGAATTAACATGGCAAAATTTTCTCAATATTAGCTAATACAACCAAACAGAAAATATTAACACAGACAATCACAACCCAGTTCATTCAGGACTCGATTCCTACAATATTTCGCATAAATCTAAGTATCTAATCCATGCACAAAAGTTTCAGAAATTAATCCATCGTAAATAAAATCTCTTCAGGACTCAAATAACTCCTTTCAATCAACTCCAGAAGTGAAGAATTCTCATACATTAACGAATCGATATTCACAGATTTTGAAGGCGACATCAGATCTAGAAAAAAATTAACAAATCAACACATCAAACAGCAGATCCTCTATTAACAAGAAAAAATTCAAAATCACTGAACAAAATAAAACCAAATCAAGCCAATAATCGAAAATAAATAAATGGATGAAAAAAACAAAAGATTCAAACATATTCTTGTTTTTAGGAGAAGGAAAGAATAAGAGAAAAGGGAAAACTAAAAGCCCTTACCGGAAACCTCAAGCGCGGCCGCTATGGGGGCCTTGAATCGCGGCGGAGACGGCGAGGCTTGGCGGCGTCGGATCTGAAGAAGAAAGAAATTTTCAGAAAGCAAGGTCGGCGTCGACGACGGTGGCGGAACGGAGGTCGGCGTCGGTGGAGAAGATGTTGGGGAAGAGATCTACAGAAGCGGGGAGATTAGCGTTGAGGAGCTGAGTTTCTTTCCCAAATGGAAGGAGAGAGAGGCGTAATGGGGGTTGGGGAGGGGGGGGGGGGGTAGTAATTGGGGAAAATTGAAATAAATTGGGGGGAATAATTGAGGGAAAGTGAAATAACTAAAATTATCTTACTTTATTCACTAATTATACATATAATTGCAATGGATTGTATTTAAACTCAATAAATTATTATGTAGTGTTTAATTTTAAAAAATATATATTGAAAATTCCGAGGGAATTCCGAGGGATTTCCGAGGGAAAATGGTTTTCCCTCGGAAATCCCTCGGAATTCCCTCGGAATTTCGAAAAATATAATATTAAAAAAAGAGAAAAAATTGTTTCTAAGCATTAAATTTAATAACATGATGTTTTCTTTGTTAGTTAATTAAATAAGAAAAATTTCTCTTCCAAAAAAATGTGAAAACGAAATTCGATTTCAATTTAAAATAAAATGAACGTCCTTAACGCTATGATGTCGTTCGAAATACCTACCGAATGTTTGATTACATATGTATAACCATCAATTCACTCATTTAATAACTAAAATTATCTTACTTTATTCACTAATTATACATATAATTGCCATGGATTGTATTTAAACTCAACAAATTATTATGTAGTGCTTAATTTTAAAAAATATATATTCGATTTAATGACTTAAAGTTTTATTTGTTAATTAATTAATTAAAAGAAATCTCTTCCAAAAAATATGTAAAAACGAAATTCGATTTCATTTTAAATAATTAAACACTAACATATTGCTCGAAAAATATACTATACTCGAAAGTTCGACTATATATATATATATATATATATATAACTTGCAATTACTAATTTAATAGATATCATTATAGCTCTTAATTCACTAATAATATTCATAATTGTCATGGATTTTACCTAAGTTCAACAAATTATTATATAATTAATAATTAAAAAATAACTATTCAAAATTCCGAGGGAATTGCGAGGGTATTCCGAGGGAATTTATCAAATTCATTTCCGAGGGAATATTTCCCTCGGAATTCCCTCGGAAAGTAGTTTTATTTTAATAATTAAATAACTTTCAATTTTCCGAGGGAATTTTCCCTCGGAAATTCCCTCGGAAAATACTAAATTGAATTATGCGAACATTTCCGAGGGAATATTTCCCTCGGAAATTAATTTTAATTTAAAAATTAATAATTTTTTATTTTCCGAGGGAAATTTCCCTCGGAAATTCCCTCGGAAACTAGTTATAATTTAAAAATTAATTAAATTTTAATTTTCCGAGGGAATTTTCCCTCGGAAATTAATTTTAGTTTAAAAATTAATAATTTTTTATTTTCCAAGGGAAATTTCCCTCGGAAACTAGTTCTAATTTAAAATTTAATTAAATTTTAATTTTCCGAGGAAATTTTTCCTCGGAAATTCCCTCGGAAACTAATTTTAGTTTAAAAATTAATATTTTTTTATTTTCCGAGGGAAATTTCCCTCGGAAATTCCATCGGAAACTAGTTCTAATTTAAAAATTAATTAAATTTTAATTTTTTGAGGGAATTTTCCCTCGGAAACTAATTTTAGTTTAAAAATTAATATTTTTTATTTTCCGAGGGAAAATTCCCTCGGAAACTAGTTCTAATTTAAAAATTAATTAAATTTTAATTTTCCGAAGGAATTTTCCCTCGGAAATCCCTCGGAAAACTTGGCGGCTAACGTTGGCGCTAACATTTCCGAGGGATTTCCGAGAGAATTTTCCCTCGGAAATTAATTTGGCGAATTCCCTCGGAATTCCTTCGGAAGTCCCTCGGAAATTTCCGAGGGAATTTTCGAGGGAATTCCGAGGGAATATTTCCCTCGGAAATTTTCCTCGGATTTCGGCTGTTTTCTTGTAGTGAGATTTCGACGAAACAAATTCGAAAAACTGATGACGATATGGATTTGGGTCAATCCGGAGGTGGCCGAAGCAATAATAGTATTCTCCACCGTCGGATCAAACCTTCAATTAATTACCTTTTCTTGTATCGAGTCGCGTAGATTAGGTTTAGAAACCAATGAAAAAATTAAAGGGGCACTTCCCAGAAACTCCCCATGAGTTTGGGAAGTTCCTTTTTACTCCCCATTTTCAAATATATCATTTGGGGTTTTAGGTACTTGATTTTGGGATTTAGATACGCGATTTTGGGATTTAGATACTCCCCATTTTCAAATACATCATTTGGGGGATTTAGATACACGATTCTTGAGTTTTTATACATCATTTTTTAAAATGGGAAGCTAAGAGGAATTTGACTTATCATTTGGGGAGTTTTCGGGAATTCCCCGATGAAAAAAAAGATGGGTGAGGGAAAAAAACCGCATGTGAAATATGAGAATTTTTACATAGATAAGTAGTGAGACGTGTTTATAGTTGAGATTAATTTTAGATACCACTCATTCTTTGGCATTTAGTATGTTTTATTCTCTAATATTTGAATTAGTGCGATATTATTCCCTTAATTTTTATAAAATATCACACTTAACCTATTTATGTAAAGTAGATTTATATATAACACATTTCATTGTGTCGATATCATATGACAAATTGAAATTCTTGATGCAAGAAACACAACGGTGGTCAAAACCAAAACCTGACAATCGATGAAGGAAAAATCACCTATCGAATACGATGGTGGTGGTCTTGAAGTTTGGATCGCCATGATGGAGGAAAAATCGACCATCAAAGTTTGTAAAATGGAATTAATATGTTATTTTTTAAAAATTGGGGGGCAATCGCATTAATTCAAAGATTAAGGACAAATCGTACTAAAAATCAAAAAATAAAGGAGTATCTGAAATTAGCCCTTAGGTTACCAACTCTGATATTTCACTTAAAACATCTGTCTTGATTGAAATATAAACTTATTTAATATAATTGAACTTATTTGCCTTTGGGCAAATGTAACCAAAATGTTAGTTAAAAAGAAAAAGAGTTATTTACACCATATCCCATGTGTTAGGTGAAATGGAAAAAAAAAAAAAAAAAAAAAATTGTGTTACAAAAATTAACACAAGCAACCCTGTGTTTTCAAAATATTTGCGTGCCAAACCCTAAAAATTTCTAGTATTGGTAGAATACTAATTTTCTCTATTTATTGGATGCGAAATAACTAATCTAACCTTTTATATTATAATATACATCATCTTAAACCTCTTTATATTGTTCAATATTTTTTTATATGCATCGAAAATCCCTTTTTTTTATATGCACCGAAACCTTATACAAAATAAAAATTACATTAATAACCGTACAAATAAGTATATAAAATTATATATAGAGAGATATGAGATGATGTATATCATAATATAAAATGTTAAATTAGTTATTTCGCATCCAATAAATAGAGAAAATTAGTGCTCTACCAATACTAGAAATTTTCACGATTCGGCATGCAAATATTTTGAAAACACAGGGTTCCCTGTTAATTTTTGCAACACAGGTTTTTTTTACCCATTTCACCTAATATAGAGGGTATGATATAAATAACTCAAAAAAAAAAGGTCATTTTAATAATATGATAAATTTTCAATCTTTCTTGAAGCTCTGGAAGTTCACTTCCTATTGGGATTCAAATCAAAATCGCACATATAATTATGATGAGTTAGGTTTGTATTAGAAATCATCGCGGTGTAAAGTATGCCGTGATTTGGAGCGACAAAGTCCATTTTAAATCACCACAAAATGAGTGCAAACATAAAGATTTTTTTTTTCATATTTATTATTGTGTTGATCTTTATACTATGTTACATAAAATTTTATGTTTCAATTTTTGCATTTCACTTTGTTTAGCATTAGTTCAGGTCATCAATATGGAAATATAATTATATTTACCAGCACAATAACTATTATATTATATAGAATTCAATTTTGTATTTAATTTTGTACTACATTAGTAATTAAATAATTAAAACGTATAAAAGTAAACACATAATAGATATTCATAAATCAACCCACAAGAAATTTTTAAGTAGCAAGAAGTATGCGAATATCATTTGTCATTTTCCTTGAATTATTTTGACGCGATAGAAAATCAACGCTAGTCTTTTTCGGAACAGACTCGTTTTTCTATTTTGTCATTTTCCTTGAATTATTTAAATAGACTATTTGGCTAAAACATATATGTGGGTAGACTCATTGAATTTTTCTTTGTTACCTAAATAAATCTATAAGCTTTTTTACATATTATTTGTATAAAATTTTATCCAAAAGGATTTTGTTTTCGTGTAAATATGATTTTTATTTATTTAATTTAAATTAAAATATCTTTTATGACATCATTATAATATATAAATTCTGTAATATCTATATAAATAATTTAGTATTTGACTATACTAAATAAAATAACTATCAATCGAAAATCTGAGAAAAGTAATTCATTTTTGGATGTAAAAAACCATATATAGCAGTTAACATAAAAGTAAATTGATCATAAAAATTTTCTATCTTGACTATACTAAATATTTTAACATATATTATTTTACTATTCAAGATATAATGTTTTATTAATTAAGAAAACCAAATATAAGTGATCCCGTTGATAGGACCAAATCACGCTCGAATCAGCACCATACACGTGTCACGATCCGAAGGATCCAGTGATCTAACGCTCGCGGTAATGGGCTTGTGGATTCAACCGGCCCATTCCCTAATCACTCCTCCAACCTACACTTGCGCGCCTCGGCCCAAGTCACGAGCGTGAGACCCCCCAACAAACACCTGAACGCTCGTGCTACGGTCCCAATGAATGCTCCTCATCTAGATTTCCTCTCTTCCCTACTAGGGATCCCCCTCGGTAACCGCGCTCGGTTCCCCCCAGCGCTCTGGCGCTCGGTCCCTCAGCGTTCACAGTCTTCCGCCAGGAAGCACTTCGAGCGTAACCAGCGCTCGGGTTAGTACTCAAAAAGGGGCTACCCTCTCCGAGGGTCAATCCCAACAACGTAAGGTGTCCCTTCCGAAAGCACTTTGGAGGTACGGGGAGCATGGTTAGATACCTGTACGCTCGTCGCTCGCTAACCACCTCTGACACAGTGGTAGTGCGCACCTCGTACCTGCCATCCCACAGGCTTTTCAGAGCCATCACTTTCACACCATCACAGACCACCACGTGTCTAGGGCAACACTGGGATTGGGACCACTTGGTCACAATTACTAAAATACTCATGCCCTCAACGTATAAATAGGGGGGATTTTCACTCACATTCCCCAAGCAATCCTAAGTCATCTTCTACACTGAAACACATAACTGGGCATCTACTCCATTGCTGCACATCCATTCCAAGCTCTGCATACTTCACCGTTTTCAGCACCCTTACTACATCTTCTTTCCTGGTGTTATCCTAGTTGAAAGAATCCACGCTCAATCGGAAACCCAGTTCCTGAGGCTAATCGCCTGTGATGGTCTTCCCTTCTTCATACAAATTCTAAAGTGATTGGTTGCATATTATGAATCCATTTCCAGCACCATCACCCGTTTATTTTCTCGTGATAAAAATATGATATTCAATCAAATAAATTAAATAATAGTAAAATCATAATTATATAATTATAATTCTTTTTTAAAATAAATATGCCCCTGTGTCTTGCAGGTTTAATAACTGCTATTATGAAGTGAATTTGGGAAGGATTCCACGCTAATAAAGAACGATAAACCCAATTATTATGGATTATCGACGGCTACTAAGCATATCACGGAAGGCCATACTCACGACACATTAATAAGAGTGGCCATAAGGAGGCGAGTAGACCAGCTCATATGGGACATAACCTCGATAGAAAGATCCTGATGTGGGGACAGCCTCGATAAACTTTGGAGATTTGAAGAAGGGAGATATTAGTGTCTGTTAGACCCAAAAAATAAAAAAATAAAAGTAAATATGTGAATCATCTCTTTCATAATTTGCTTCTAGTTTTAATTCTTTCATATTCTAGTATCCTTGGATGGGAGGGAAATGGCTTTTTCTTATCAAATAAAAATTTGTCCATAATTATTAAGCTAAAGGCAGGCGTTTACTCAAGTCAACCTAGATTTTTGAATTAAGTGGTTGAGATATGCCATGAATTATTCAACAAGCTAAGGCAGGCGTTCTACGTATCATTGATTAGTAATTTTCATTTGGTGGTCGTACGTACGGTTGATAAGGGCTGTCTGCCTGTCTCGTTAAAAAGATCTAATTGTATGATCTATTTAAGATAATTAATTTTATGAAATTGTAAGAATATTTATTTGAATATGAAATTTTATGCATAGAAGTTCATGAATATTTTAGTTCCTTAATTAAAGTATCCAATTAAGGATACATTAGAGTTGCAATACCTAAGTTAGATATTTATGGTCAGAACTCAGAAGATCTCAACCTTGTTCAACTGTATAATCAGAAGATCTCAGCCAAAGATCTCAACCTTGTTCGGCTGTATAGTAAGAAGATCTCAACCAACCTTCGATCAATTGACAAAAAGATTTCAACATGATTGTTAAATAAAGTTAATCAATTCATATATAGAATTTTGGCAACATATATTGTTGTTAATATGGGGAAATTAATTTTATCATTCCCGTGCACTTCATGATGATCTTGTTAGTTATGCATGGAGTTTGCCGTGTGGTCTTCACTCGCAACAAAAACAACTATTTAATTTATTTAGAAAAAACAGTAAGTACAATATACAAAACAGGAAGCTGGAAAAAGCAAAAAAATAAAAAGACATTCTTGAAATCCCACACATACACGGACAGACAAACACCAAATTAACGAGGTCCATAAACTGAATACAGGAAACAACAACAAGCAGCAGCGTTTATTATTCTCCATATATAGTCCATCCCAACACTCATGAGTTTTCAAGGCTTGGTGAAAGCTTTTGGCGGCCCGTGGCACGGGTTCTTATAGTCACACTTCCGGCGGGGAGGCAGTTTCGGCTTCCGGATGCACCCGTTCTTCTTGTTACAGTACTTTTTATTGGGATCCCGAATTGGCTTATATGTGATAGAACCGGGAGATTTCGAAGTTGACAAGGTTGAAGTTTGAATTCCACCAGGGATATTGAAGCTCAGTATCCTACGGTTACCCGCAGCTGAGGCATTTTCAAGGCCCTGGATTAATGACAATTGACAGGGCAATAACAAGGAACAAAACCAAAAACTTCAAAGAAGGCATTTTTGTAAAGGTTTTTCTTTACTTGGAACTAGTTGGAAGAATATGAGCATTAGTTGAGTGCAATTTATAATGCTCAGGACATTGACTTAAAAGAAGCCAATTGGACGGGGTCAAGCCCGGACCCGACCAATTAGACCCATGTGGGTCTGGACCTTTGAAAATGATATGTGTCCATAACGGGTCTACTCACACCCGGCCTGTTTTATAAATTAAAAAATTTACGATAATTTTGGGCTTTTAATTTTAATATTCTTTTTCCTCCCTGATTTATTTGACACCCAAATTTAAATTATTGACAATTAGTATCTCTTTTTCTTTTTAATAAAATTATGGAGATAATGGTTAGGAAAATCCAAAGTGAAATACACAAAATGCAAAATAAACCATATATTATAAGAATTAGCATAAAAATTATGTGTTTCATAAAAACAAGCATAAAAACCATTTACGTGTTGTTTGAGTTATACGTGCCAGAAATTTCAATTTTAAATATAAAAGTTAGATTTTTGCCCTTTTTACAATAAAAACAAAAATTAGATCAAAAAAATTTATAAATAAAGAATTTCAAAAGAATTATAATAAAATATAAAAGAAAATATTGAAATAATATACAAAAGCAATATATATATATCATAAAAAACAATTGGAAAAGGTGGAGAAATATCTAAAAATATATCATGAGGAATTAAACATTTTTAATATATATAGTCCTGAAATAAGGTAAATACTTTATAAAATATGTATTATACAATTACATCAATTATTAACATATAAAGTATGATTACAAAATATTTTAAGACTTATTTGAAAAACTTTATAAATTTTGAAATCAAAACTGAAAATATAAAATTACGAAACTCTGCATATAAATACAAGAATTACCTTTGGCTTAAGAAAATTCGCACAACTCGCACGTATAATACAATTGCCGGTTATAAAGTCTTTTGTGCAAATTTTAAAAATAAAAATGAATTATGAAATTTTTTATAGTACGAGACTTTTTACACCCATTTTGAATAAGGTAATGAGTTGGGTGCATATAACTCTAAAATTATGATATTGAGAATCTTTCACATATATCTCTTATCACTAAATGAAAACTGTAATCATTCAAAAACGCAAAATGCGATTTTCCTAATAGACATTTATGAAACTAGTTATTGTTTCCAGCATTGTATCGGAAACTATGATGTAGTATCATGAGCATAGTGATATGGATATGACACGAATTATTTATGAAATTATCCACTTAAGAAATATTTAATAGTGTCTGACATGGCATGATATGACACCACAAAATAATACTTTTAGAAGTATTTGTGTATCATTGAAAATCATTTATATAATTATTTAATTTAAAACAAATCAAATTATATATCTTTAGATGATTTTAGTATTAGCGATATATAAAACTCAATTATTCACAACTTATACCATAAAATAGTTCTTCTTTTTTTTCTTGAAAACAAAACGAACAAAATATAGGAAAATACCTATTTGAAATGTGGAGATGGCCAGAATTTCTGGATAGTTAGGGGAGCCATTGTAAACTTTTTAAGAATTTAGGTTTTTTCTTGTCCCAAATTGAAAATGAAATTTATTTGTGCTGCTTGAAATTTACTTAAATAGTTATACCGAGTTGCTATTGTCAAAAAACCTCGATATGACATAAATAGGTGAAGGATATATGATCTCAAGATTGTTAAATAGCATATTTAATTACATGCTACCCAAGGGATCTTAGTTCAATATTAACCGGTTAGATCACCAGAGATAAATTTTACTTGATCTTTTAAGAGGTCTAAAAGAATTCTCTTGAGAGAGTTTTACTTGTTGTTCGGCTCGAACCTAATTAAATAGGATATAAACCAAAAAAAAATAAAAAAAAATATTACATGTTGTAACATATAAAAAATAACTTAAATGAAACAATTGCCAAAAGAATTTACATCCCATAATTAATTCCTTATATACATATATATATATATATATATATATATATATATATATATATATATATATATAATTCCTTGTTTCCTATATGTTTTTCATTGTTAACTCTTTACATTTTTACTAACAATTGAAATAACACGTTTAATACGTATTAATTGCTTTAATCTTTTCTATATAAGTTGAAATGAAATTTTCGATTCAGTATTGAATTAGTAATCTCCGATTAAAGCTGCACTTTTGTTTTAGAAGCTAAAAACAGCACCTAAAATTAAAAAGTGAAACTAATAAGAGCAACCCATTTTTATTCAAAAATAAAAATAAAAACAATACATACAATATATAAAACCCGGAAGGAAAAAAAAAAAAAAACATTCTTGAATTCCTATACACCCTGGAGTCCTGGATAAACAAACAACGACACCAACACCACAAAACAAAGGTCTAGAAATAAAACAGGAACAACAACAATAGCCTTATTCTCCACACTTCATACTGGTACGCACTCACACAAATCACACCTACATTCCTTCCCAGCAATCAGTTATCAAGGTTTGGTGAAAGCTGGTGCCGGGACAAGAGGCAATGGAGGCAATCCTGGATTTGGAAGAGTAGGAACTGTCGGCAATGGAGGCAATTCCGGGATTGGGAGCGTTGGAACCGGTGGCAACGGAAGGGTTGGAACCGGCGGCAATGGTAGGGTTGGAACAGGCGGCAATGGCAGGGTTGGAACCGGTGGCAATGGCAGCGTGGGAACCGGTGGCAATGGCAAGGTTGGAACAGGCGGCAATGGCAGGGTTGGAATCGGCACTCCAGGGATGTCGAGGTTCAGCATCTTACGGTTACCAGCAGCTGAGGCTTTTTCCAGGCCCTGGATTGACAGGGCAATGAGAATGAACATGATGAAAGGCTTTACAGAAGCCATTTTTGTGCAGGGCTTTCCTTGCTTTGGAGTGGGAGAGGAATGAGTGGCAGTGTTGTAGGAGGAATATCAGGATTGGCTGAGCACTTTTATAATGCCCATGAGCCAATCAGGACAGGGATGGAGTCAGAATTTCGTGAGAAGTACGCCGAAATTGGAAAATGAAAATACAAAAAGTTCTCGTTGAGGGGGTGAAATTGTAATTTTTCAAAATTTTCAAAAATATTTCGACGGCCACAAAAATTTAGGAAGGATCAGGAGAGAGCCTGGATTTTGTACGAGAGTGGCGCCATCACATGCAAAGGGGCTATCTTATCATCTTAAGAGCAAAATTGTTTCACACAATAGTAAAATTTTATAGAAGAAATTAAAAATAAAATAGATAAAAGGGTGCAGGCTAACATGGATTCTTGTGGTTGTGGACATGAAAGGATCACGGATGTATTTCTTTTTGTTCTATTCCAGCATTGGTTATAAAGGCCGCCATGTGGTTGTTGGCATTTCCCTATACATTCTACACTGAGATAAGTAGGTGAAAAAAAGAATTAATCAATCTTGGAGGGGGCGGCGTTTTACAAAATATTTCAAAATGATAAGTTTGGTTATTCTTGTAATACATAGATTTTGAATTTTAAACTAAATATCGTATTTAAATATTTTAGTAGATTCTTGATTCTTGAATTCACAGAAACACACGCAGTGATGGAAGTAAGGCATAACCTAGAGCTTATGAAAAAGAGTTGTCAGAAACAATAACAAAGTACAGATCATATACATTGTCACGTCTCATTTGTCGGAAGAGCTGCAGTATGGTAGGGTGGTGTGTGGCTGAGGAGTATCCACCTCCTTCCAGTAGAGTGGGGCTCAAAAACAGTTCATCTCAAACATGTTTTCTCTTACGTGCACATGTATATTTCACGGGTTGAACCAAGTAACTAATGGTATGTAGCGGCATTCCAAAAAATCGAATACAAGACATTTGATTAAACTTATATAGTGCCACACCCATTAAACTGCACCACTTTGTGGTATTAGCGCACAGCCGTTTGTTACCTCATAATTTTGTGCCTCTGCTAGCTCATCAAACAGGACTGCATGATTAAGAGTTTCTTAAAGTTTGAATGAGTACATAAAGATGCACTAAATTTTCTATTACACGTGCAAGTGTATGGTATGTGCACCGTTGAAGTTAGGATATTAGAATTAGAGGCCACTTCTTGATAGTTAAATTAAATTTTGAAAAGTCAAAAGTTCACTAGCAGTCCAGCATTCACTGAACTCTAACGTTCGTGCAACACATATAGAGGTAATTTTAAAATCCGATGATCACTGTCACCCGTAGTTTATTTGTTGCTTCAACATTGGATGTGTGATCATTCCAAAGCATTTCATGAAATGCTCCTTTGATAGTTGCACTCAACTCAATAACTCAAAAGAACTTGTGCATGTCTGCATGGAAGAACCATACTTAAGCTGCTAGAAATGTTAAAATTTAGAAGATTAGAAGAATAAAACTTTAATTTATATATGATCTTCAAACATACATAATACACAAACATCGGAACAATGTATAAATAGGTGTACGAACGAAACCACCCATAGACATATATTTGTATTAATACGCCCACATCGTCATCAGTGACGAATGGCAATTACATAGAGACCGCCAAAAAAACCATGGAAATTGTGCAGAATCATTCAACTGTTGATCTTCTCAAGGAGTAGTAGTTGAAGAAACACTGGATGACACTTTAGTGTCCTTAGTGAAATCAGGGAACTGCGGAAAAGAAGGCAACTCAGGCAACTTTGGCAATTCCACTGTTGGCAGAGTGGGAAAGTGGATTTCTGGCAGGCCTGGAAATTGAGGCAGTTCGGGCTCGGGTAACTCAGGGAGCTGTGGCAGAGGAAGCTCGGGCAGGTTCATTTCCAGCAGATTACGGGCATCCGCCATGATTACCGGGCCACTGGTGGTTGCTAATGTGATCAGGAGAAATGACAAGACTAATGAGGAGTAATCCATATTGGCCATGGTTAATGGGGCTGAGTGAGATGATTGAGGAGTACTGAGCAAAAGTTGTTGATGAAAGAGTGTTGGAATTGTGGGGTTCTTATGAATGGGATTTTGGATGATAAGAGGCGCAAATTGGATGGTTTTGGCAGGAAATTGCAGTGTTGGTTGTCCAACTCTCGTCTGCTTTTTCTGGATTCTGAAACAAGGTTCTTGATTGGGTACGACCGATCATGGTCTCTTCAATAAGCTTTCTTTAATGGTAATTAAACTTGAGGAATAATCTGACTGATATACCTTGAGGTTCGACCTATTTCAGCAAACTTTATTTGAGATTTGAGAAATTACAAAAACTTCCTCAATTCAAGTATTTACATTGCACCTGGATCATGAATTTAGACGAAGCCATTTTTCCCGTGAAACTTACTCGTGTTTGTATAGGTCAAACCTCAATGCACGGCAGATAAAGTTTTTCGTAATTTCTTTAACCTTAAGGGGAGTTTGTGTAATTAGGTCAAAACTTCGGGATCTGCCAGTATAATTTGACGCTATAACTTTCATTAAATTAAAATCAGTTAGGTAGTACGAACATTTTTCATTAAAAATTGGAACAAGCTTGAGATGCCAACAGTTAAAATCGTACCAAGTTTGTGAAATTGAAATTAGGACATGGAAAAGATTACAATTATAAATGCCATTATTAAACAGCACTAATGACTTTCTTGCAAGTACCACATGGTATTAATCTCACAATACAAGAAAGAAAAAGACACATTTTTTATTTCCCCCTCACTAACAAGCACTCTTATCAATTATTTAAAAGATGACCAAACCATTTGTTTCAGTTGGTACAAGGGACATGGCCATGGTTTGGACTCTTATCTCAATCCAGGGAATCCAGAATTAGGGGCAATCTCATTTTCAGAATCAGGGAGAGGTGTCGTGAATGGGTATCGGAATCTTGGAGCCGGTAGATTCTGCGATCCGGACGGTCCAAAATCAAGAGGAGTATCACCATCAGGAGTTTCCCTGGATTTTGTCTCCGGTTCTGGTGAAAAATCACTAACAATAGGCCTGAATTCGAACTCCGGAGCTGGCGGATTTAATTCAGGGAATTCAAAATTGGGAATATCAGGGGTTTCTTCCTGGAATTGGCGACCTGCTGCTGATGCAGCAGCAATTGATGAAACTAACACGATCGTGGATAGCATTGGAAGAGAAATTGCCTTGGAACCAGCCATTTTATGAATAAATTGTAGGTCAATGTTTTGGCCGGTTAAAAAAGATGATCTTTGGGTACATTTCTGGGCAGTGATATTCCTGGAATTTATAGTTCATTTTTGAGTTATTGATGGATACTTTGCATTAATTCTACAGTTAAAATCACTGCATTAAAACTTATAGTTTTAATATGTGAACACTATAACATTTAAGTAAAGAGTTACGAGTTATATGTTCTTTTTTGCACACGCATCAAATGTGACCAAGTGTTGGTCAATATGTAAAGCCATAGAAATCTTCAATGCATGAGAAAACAGAGGGAAACAAGGCATTTATTGTTAAAACATATTCAGACATTCAGCAAATCACACACAAATCTAAGAATACAGCATATTGATACACACAACATAAATTGACTTACCGTATTGTTTAAGGTTTGACTTAATGATACACTCATACAAATTGAACAACAAACGTAAGATTTTTAAGTGACGGGAGCAAACTCAGGACCAAAATTCCCTGTTTTTGATAGAACATCCACCGTCAGCTAGCAAACTAGTCTGATTGTAATCAAGGGTCCACTTCTCAAACGTACAATTAGTGAAGTCGTAGTAACCGCCATGGATCACAAGATTCCCCCTCATCACCCGTTCTTCTATCCATGGATAAGTGAGTAAGTTCAACAAGGACCGGTTAATTGATTCCTGTACAAGAGAATTCAAAGTAATTTAATGGAGCTCATTGGTCATTTGGGACTGTGTGTGTGTGTGTGTTTTAGTATGTGTTTTGGGTGCAGAAGTTAAGTTCTATAATACTTGCATCTAACCCCGAATGAAATAAAATTATCTTGCATTTAAGCCCAAAAGAATTGAAATTTTAACGAAATTACTAAAAAATGTTTAATTTTGATTCAAGGGGTCTTTAAGTAATTATACCAAACATCGGGGGTGTACGCTGCAAAGAAAGCAAAAGGGAAAAAGACAAACCTTCTCACAGTGCCTGCATTGCTGATCAAAGTCGAGGTTCGAAGCAGCAGTCTTCGTTTTCAACTTAGCAGGTTTCCCAACAATGACCCAATTTCTAATGAAACTACTGAAAATCACAAAGGAATATTGTGAGAATGTAAACATGTTGACAGCAGAGAACCAGAGAGAAATGAAACCAAACCTTGAAATTACTTCGTCTTCCAAGCTCATCAAGGCTTTGATTCCTCCACAGCAGCTGTGTCCTACAACCAGTATATTTTCAACCTGCACAGAGGAAATGTCTTTAATGGTGAACCCATGAGGAAAAAATACAATAATATTTTTTTGTTTCAAATCACAATATCAACTTACTTCAAGAGAATTAACAGCAAACTCAAGGGCTGCATTTGTTTCTGAAGGTCCGTTCTGCATTAGAGGAATAAACGGGTACAAAATTATCATATCTTGGAATTTTAAATAACTGATGCTCCAGAAAAGTAAGGATTATAAGCCAATAATGAAATAAGTGTTCCATACATCATGTGGAGGTACCAAATTTGCCACATTACGGACCACAAAGGCATCTCCTGGCTGAAATCCTAGGATGCTCGTGGGACAAACTCGCGAGTCTGCACAAGCAATCACCATAAACTGTCCTTCAAAATGTCAGATTTCTGTACATTATTACATAATGGAAAAAAGAAAAAAATTACAAAGAGTACCTTTGGTGCTTGAGCATCAGCAAGTCTTTGGTAGTGTTCCAAGTTTTTTCTACAATAATGAGAAAAATATTGTAACATTTATGCGGCTGTTCACTATTCAACACTAATAAACATCAATTTTTAAAGATTCTTACAAGTATTTATCTTTCTTGAAATCAAGAAATCTATGTCTCAAGTCCTGGAAAGGATTCGGTGTCTCTTCAGTGGTGCTTACATCTTTTGGCCTGTTATCTACAGTATCCTGAGCTAGGCCTGGAGACTCCCTTACGGCCTTTAATTTTACAGTTGGGTTTCTTCTGTTAGAGGAAGCCGTACAGCAGTGAAAAGAACGGATTAGTACAAAAATCCAATCAACTGAGGAGCATATAATTTAAGTCAAAATAAAAGCATGCTTATCTCTCTGGATCAACCTCGAGTGTTGCATGGAAGTCTTTAATCTTAAAAAGTAAGTTGGTCCTATAAACCATCATCAAACAATATTGATTAGAACCTTGAGATGCAAGAATGTATTTATTCACTACATCTCTTTATTGCCTGAGGATTTTCGAAGTACGACTAGTTGATGCTCTCCCAACGAAAAGATTGAGGATTATCAAACTGTTTTAACTTTAGAAACAGACAGAAGCAAGTGGAGTTAATGCACTGACTTCAACTTCTAAATCTCAGTTTCATGTCCCAATTTTATGAACTCCATTGTGACATCTAAAAAGTTGTCAGATGCTCCATTTTAAGTTTCAGATCAAGTAAAATTGCAATCTATAAAAAGAAAAGGCTTGCTCACTTAAATGACCAGATTATCACAGACATTTCCTCAAACATTATGGATTCAAAAAGCACTCGCGTTAGACAAACAAGAAGCCGCAGCAAAAACTCCCAACATATCCAATGAATATTGATCAACAACAACTATTTCACACAAATTAACCGCACTGCACAAAATTTCCGCGATCACGATTCACAGGCAGCTGAAAAACGAAAGATTCGAGCTTTTTGCTCACTTACTTGAAAGAATCCAGAAATCTCAATTGGGTCTGCTCAATCTCCCGAGATCTCAACTGGGAACTCAAGATCTGCCACAAAAAATCAAAAAACGAGCACATATTATCACAACACTGCATCTATAACAACTCCCACGAAGAAAAGCAACAGCAACAAGAAAGCTTTACCTTGAAGCCTTTAGCCGAAGTCTTCGAGCGGTCCACAGAAGAGGAACCAGAGATAGACGAGGATTGAAGCACCGATTGAGCCATTACGGAAGGCGTTTCCGCAGCAGACGCTCAAAGGGCCTTCTATTCTCGGGGAATGTTGAAGAATCGAGAAATGGCAGGACCTCCCTGACTTGGGTTTCCACAGTCATATATATACTGTATACATATATACGTCTGCTAAGGAAGAGTTAGTTTGTACTTTGTCGTAATTGTTGATTTGCAATAATTTAGGCGTTGTCAGTCTGGGTGGATCAACGACACCTGTTCTCCAAGAAAGACGGAGAATACAATGTTTAATGCACGCATAAAGAGGATCTGAGTGGGTGGGTTTCTAAAAACAGATGTGATTTGACGATCAAATCGAGGTTATTACAAGAAAAAGTGAAAATGAATGGCTGTGAAATGGCAAAGTGTGTGTTCCTCGAAAGTCGAGAACGAGAATAACCCTTGGCATCAAGCCAAGGCCACTTCCACTGTCGGACTGAAGAAGAATTGGCATAGTAATGATTTTCGGATAGATTCAAAAAAAAAAAAAAAAATGATTTTCGGATCTGAAAATGGTAAGATTTGAAGTTATTATAATATTACAAAGAACACCCCTGAAGTTTACAAAACCACAAGTAAATCTCTAGTTTATTACTTTTTGAAAGTACACAAACCATTTGGAAATATTACAAATGTAGACTCCTTCTGCTGGTATGGGACTATGGGTGGGGTACAGGGGCGGATCCAGGATTTTTCGTCAGCCGGGGTTGAAAATTTTTATGGCAAAATATATCCATTAATACGAGCAAGGTCCCTTAGATATATATTCTCTTCGAATGCGAACTCTAGAAGGGACATCATAATTTTCAATAGGTTTTGGTAGGCCCAGATCACTAATTATGTTTTCAGGATTAAATTCTACGCTACTAACATTGACTCTTTCTTGGTTGGCACTCGAACTTGATGATTCAATAAAACTTTTTAATCTTTTACTAAAATACCGATGCATGATTACAAACTACGATACTACTTCAAAAAAAAAATAATTAATGAGTTTGCACTCTCAATAAATATATAAAGATTGACATTTTATAAACCTAAAAAACTTAAACATTCAATAAGAATTTACAAAAACAATTCACTTCAAAAAAAATTAAGAATTAAGTAACCCATTTTATAAAAAATTTCAAAAAAATTAAGAACTAAAAAATAGAAATAAAAAAATTTAGGGGTGGGGGGGTGGGGGTGGGGTAGTTTATGTAATTTAAATATCTTTAGAGTGTGTTCTGTAATATGGCAATGTTCAATGGATTGTAGGTGTGTAATAAAGTCCTTCTAAATCCAACAGCACCTAATCCATCTAGAGGGTGTTTGATAGGTAGGATTTGGGGTAATTGCATGAATTAATTTTACGTAATTTCTTATTTGATATGTAAGACCGAATAATTTCGACTCATTTCATTTAATCTGTTATTCAAAATAATTCGAATATTGTGGATCGATTGAATAGAATTAGATGGGTTTGTGGATCTTAGGGGAGGGTGTCTGATTATGGCAAACTAACTTTTTTTTTTGCTACAAACAAATTCAGTTGGTCTTTTTGTTTTTTTGTTTTAAATTCGTTTGATTTCCGCAACCCAATGCATCAAACATTATATTAATTACTTATAACACTTTGTTTTACTTAATACTCCACAAACTGATTATGTTAGTTTACATAGTCTTTGATATCAAACACCCTCCTTTATTTGAATTTTTTTAATGCACATGATATCCAAAGTGATTAGAGGATTCAAAGTCATAACAATTGTTATGAATAAAAAACCATGAATATTTGGGGTCAACCGCCGTTAGAGATGTAAGTTAACCAATATTATTTTGAGATTAATTTGACAAATTTTATTGGGCCCGAAACTAGCCCATCAGGATGGGAAGTTAGAAACATACTTCATTCTGCTTAGATGGCTTTAGGGCCCAAGTTCATGGGCTGAAATATTTCACAAACCTAACTTAATGCTTTGATAACATTCGTTCAAGTAAAATCTTGCACCGTTTGAATATTGATTGGTTTATGCATGTTTGCAAGAACTTGTAAGAAAAAAGTTGAAGTAAAAGTTAATGTTGCGGTGGCAAGAACGAGACGATTGATCGGATTATTTGGAAAAAAAGTTCAAAATTAAAACCCTATTTGCATTGTTTGGCCCTTGAAAGCATGTACAGGCGCAAGAACCCTTGAATATGTGTTATATACATCTATATATATATATATATCCTATTTATTAGGAGTTCGTGATGAGTTAAACCACACATGATAGTTATATAGAGTACTGAAAACCGCATATATATAGCAGAATAACCTAACATATCAATCAATACCACTAAAGCACGGACACGCCTAAAAAATGGTCCGTGCAGTGTCCGACACGTGTCGGACACGGACACGGCTCGGACACGCCTCGGACACGGCTGAAGGCGTGTCCTCAAAAAAAAAATAAAATTGGGACACGGTGTCGGACACGGCGAGGTGGAGTGTCCGACACGGCTCGGACACGGCTGGACAATTTTTTTGAATTTTTTATGCCTTTTTTAATATTTTCTGAATTTTTTGGAGAGAAAATTGAAATAACAAAACTTATTTTAGTTATTAATATTACATATTTTTATAAATATTCTATGTTACGTGGATTATACTTATAAAATATTTTTATTTTTCTATGAAATATTTTTATTTATATATAAAATATATTTATTTATATAAAATATAGCCGTGTCGGAACCGTGTCGTGTCCTAAAATTTTGAAAAAATCCGTGTCGCCGTGTCCGTGTCGTGTCGTGTCCGTGTCGCCGTGTCCGTGTCCATGCAACATAGATCAATACCTTAAAAGTGACTCTCTTTACTCGTATTTTTTAACCTGGAACGTTCTTTCCTTCTATTTTTAAGGCCTCCATCCGAAGTTAGAATCTGAATCCCTTCCTTCCTTCATACTGGAAGAGAGTCTAAACAATCATCTGACAAAATGGATGGACCAACAGAAAACATACATAAAATCTATGCAACATATACTCTCAGACAACTGAAATAATGATACTACTCAACCATTGATCTGCTATCTGTATATTGAAAACGCCCGTGAATGTCGCGCTAACTACAGAAAAAAAAAAAAAGCAAACTTAAACCTTCTTCCACCTTTGCGATGATTAGGGTGATCTGACAACGACATGGTAATGTCGCGCTAACTACAGAAAAGTGCAAACTTAAACCTTCTTCCACCTTTGCGATGATTAGGGTGATCTGACAATGACATGGTATCACACGTCCATGTGCTCAAGAGTTAACACAACATGTTGCACGATATGGGACAGTTGATGCAACTCGATATTCACTTGATTAGACCAAAGCAAGAAACAAAGAACAGAAAGGATATCCCGAAGCGAAGATGCTGTTCAAAGTTGGAATAAAAGAATATAGCAGCCACGACAACAATGCATTAGAATGTACAACATCTTTATTCCATGATAATGCTGTAGCAAAGAGCAGAATATTACCAAAAAAAACCATACTGCTTATTAGCACAACTGAAATCCGAATACCTGATAGAAGGTGGCATTTATAGTTAAAGGGTCCAAGCACAAGTTCAAAGATCCAGTCTTTTTCAAAATGTTCACTCAAACTGTGCAAGTGATCACATATGATGCCCACTACAGAACCAAATCAAAAGAACGCAAGCTACGATATATACACAGCTAAACCATAAGAAGTCGAAAAATACAACACCTAAGTTTATCTACATAACTTACTCCTACAAGCCAAAAGCAACCACCTATTATTATGAGAAAGAAGTTCTTACCCCATTAAGCCGCCTTGACTACCTTGTCATCACCCACCACATTAAGGATCGGCAAACTGTCGAGAAATTCATCAAGACCCTCGAAAAAACCAATGGGATCATCCTCCCCACGCCCCACTACAGCCTCCTCAGCTTCACTATTGCTGAACTCCACATTCAAATCCAATTTCTCAACCCTCCTAGCTGGTCGCTTTCTCTCTTTGGCTACCGCCTCCACCTTACTCGGCTCACCTTTTGTCATACCTTGAGAGCTCACATTTTTACCTCTGTCACTAGTTTTCTTTCTTTTGACAATTCTTGCTTTCTTCTTCTTCTTTTTCTTCGTATTGTTCCTAGTACTCTGCCAATCATCATCAGACTCATTTGAACTGGAAATCTCCACAACGTCCTCATCATCATCATCATAATAAACCCGTTTATTAACAACCTTTTGAGGCTGGTTGAACATAGAAGAAGAAGAAGAGAATGGCGTCCAAGATGAAGCAGTTCTCTTCTTTTTCTTCCAATCCTTCATTGAAAAGCCAAACGGCAAAAAACCCCAGCAACAAAAGTAGGAATTTTGCCCATTTACAATTGGGGGCGGCGACGGAATCACCACAGCCTGAAACGCCTTCTTACAGTGCTGACACCTCAAGGTACAGCCGACATACATTCTGGGATACTCATACATGTAATAGCAATAAGGACATGCAGTCCAGATAGTTGTTCCATCATCCTTGTTTACAGACGAATCAACTATCTCCTCCTCCTCCTCCACCTTCTCCTCAACATCCACTCTCCCACTCTCTTCATCTTCCTCATCCTCTATTTCCTCACTCACATTCTCATTCACATTCATATCATGATTAAAAGCTTTATCAACGACATTAGCGTGATCTTGTTCTGCTTGTTTCTGCTTAATGTTAAACTGCTCCTGATTTGGCCCAGAAGAAGAACCAACAGTACCAGAAAAAATGGAGAAACCACTTTCTTGAGCCTGATTATTAACCGGCTCATGGATTGGTTTAGACCCAGAACCAGACCCGAATAGAAAATTCGTACCCGTAGAGAAATTCAAGAAATTCTGGGGTTCCCTGGCCGACCCACCAAGAATGTGCCCGAGTTGAGGCTGCGAAGGTACCTGTTGATCAACTTGACCGTAGCTGCCCACACCAATACTGCTACTCTGACCACCATGCACCTGCGGCGGAGCAACGGTGCTCGCCATACCACCGCCGGCCCCAAAGAAAATGAAATTCTGCGGCGGCAATGCGGCGGCGGCGGGATCCCCAAACGACTCCAATTGATGCTGAAACTGCAAATAAAAGCCAAGCCCTTTATCGTACGCCGATTTCCTTACCGGGTTCCCGAGGACGGACCAGGCCTCGAACACAAGGCGGAAGGCCTGATCGGAGAAGGGGAACCTATTCGTCTGCGGGTTGAGGAGGTGCACGAGGCGGCGGTACTGGGCGGCGACGAGCTCCCCGTCGCGGCCCTGCTGCGGCGTGAGGCGGAGAATCGCGTACCAGTCGGGTTGGTTATTCCCTACCCGCCTGTCGCCGGCGAGGAGCGTGTCCACCACGGCGAGGATTTCGGTGGCGGGGGAGAGCGTGGGGTCGGAGTCACGTGCGCGCGTGGCGAAGGACTTGCTCCCCAAAAGGTCACGCGCCGACAGCATCTTCTCTGCCGTCGCCAGCCACTGCAGCGGCCCCGCCGCCGTGAAAAATGGGTGTTCCATTTCCTCCTCTCTCTCTCTCTAAACCGAGAAAATCTCTGTAGCTGAAGCAGAGGAAATTGGAGACAATTGGACTGGGGAAGTGAAGTCGAACAAGAAGAGTAGTAGTAGTAGTGAGGTCAGCCGAAATGACGAAAAAGGGCATGGATTAGGGGAAAGGCTTCCCCGAGTGGGAGGGATAGCGAGGGCAAGAAAGGAATTTGAGTAGGTCTGACTGGGAGCGAGGAAGAGTACAAGTGTACAACAATGGTGGTGGTATTCGTAATGTATATGTATATTCATCAGTATATACAATAGATTATGGAAAATTCTACCCAAAATCATCTTCACTGAACCCAATTAATTAAAAAACTAAATTTGATTAATTTAAATTTTTTATCAATTACAAACGATAAATATAAAATACTCATTCTATTAATTAAACCAATTTAATGGAGACAGATTGGAGCTATAATTTCAATTAGATTATATAAGATTTTATTAACTGAGTTCGTGACCGTGACGTTCGAAATTGTGGGCCCCACGCTTGTTTTGTCCGAATGCTAGCTAAAAGTCCTGTACTATGTTATGAACATGTGCAGCTTCCCATTGCACACATGGTGGTCGATATACAGAACAAGAAATTTAGGTTATTAAATTAATTATGTGCCGACTCTCTTATATTTATTTTGTAATGATAAATATAGTATATTCAGCGTCACATTTTAAATTTTTTTTTTTTTTTTTTTGAAGTTCCTAAGTTTGTGCTTTGAGCAAATCTTCTAATATTCATTTAGAGTTTAGACGAAGTTGGAATCTAAGGTCACTAGATGAATGAGGCCCTCGTAATAATCTGATCGGTCGTATTGACTAATTTCTTTTAATTAAAAAAAAATTGACGATTTTGATTACTTCTAATATAAAAAAGAAAGATAAATTAGTTATCGGTCTTGGCATATAGTAAAATATAATAATTAATTAATTAAACTTTTTTTTTAATAACGGGGAATATATAAAAGGTTTCACCTTAACAATAAACAAAAGAATATAAAATAAAAAGATAGAATCTAAATTAAACAATGATATAAGTTAAATGAGAAGTACTACTCCTTTGCAAACAATTACCAAACTCATTATACTCATTAAAGATAGCATGTTCTAACTTTTAACTCATTCATTTTAATCATGATCTCGCCTAGAAAAGTTAGATAACTATGATTCATGTGATGAGTCATGATTTTCAAGAAAAATTTTATACAGATTGACACAATTCGAGAGGGACTTCCTAAAATTAATTCGATTTGATGTTTTAAATATAAACCAAAAATATTTTTTCATAGTTATTTTACATGCAGTTTGAGATAATTTATTTTATTAGAAATAGATGTATTAGTTATTTAACACACTAATTTTTATATTTATTAAAATATTGTAAGAACCATATGCTATTGGCGAAACCCAATAAAATATAAGAATACGCTATGCTATTTAATATGTGATATCTCGTCTGCTCGTACGTATAGGTTTGTGTCACGTGTGAGTTTATTTTTCGTATTTGCATTTAATTTCATGATTAATTTATGCATTTATTTGAATTCTATTTCATTATTCAATTCTTATATGAATTATTTGAAATATTTGATAGGAATACGCCTTAAGTGATTTTATGATATGAATTCTTATGATTTGTGAAATTTGTGAAATATGAATTTTATCTCGAGCATGCTAATTTCGTGAATTGCGTGATTTATATAATTCTAGAACTTAATTGTATGATTTTAATTTGATTTGGACTTGTTTGAACCTTGCTGGACTCGATTGAACTTTTTATTAAAGTTTTGGGCTTTTTTGCAAATTGGCTACCCTTGAGTCTTTTATTCATAACTTGAGCTCGGGGAACTCGGATTCAACTTCCGCCTTCGCCGGTGGACTCTTTTCGACAATTTGGATCCAATAGAACAAGTTTTTTAATTTTTCGATGTCATTTCGACCCCCGAAGAAGCAAATTCTAGCCACTTGTAGCCTATATGACATATTTGTGAGCTATAACACTCATCAATTGTACTTGTTTTGACCCAGACACATCCTAAGCCATCCCTGATCTCCCTCTTGCTACACAATACATACCTTTTCAGCCACAAAGCAAAGGAAGAAGGCAAACAAAAACCACATCTCCATTTTCATCCTTTGAGCTCATTTGAAGCCATTTCTTGCTCCAACTTAAAAGGTAAGAGTGGAATCTTGTTCTCCACATTCTTATGATTGTTTTTATCCATTTGAATATTGTTCTAAGCTTGAGATGCATAGGTTATGGCTTCCATGATGAATAGTTAGGGTTTGTTAGAAAATTCTTGAAACATGATCATCCCTTGCTTGATTTGAGTTTTGAGACTTGTATGTTGATACTTAATGCTCATTTATTGCATATCTTTGGTCTTATTTCATTATAGTTGCTTGGTGGTTGATTTGTCATTAATATGCCTAAGCTTTCATGGAAGAAACACATGCTCTTTTTGATCTCATTCATTGCCGGATTATAGCATGAGTATAAGTGGTTGAACTGCATAAATTTCTTGCATGAATTTGCATGGTTAGCTGCTGCCTTTGTTGCCATACGTTGCTATTGTTGTTGTGAGCT
This sequence comes from Lantana camara, assembly GCA_037501455.1. NCBI lineage: Eukaryota > Viridiplantae > Streptophyta > Magnoliopsida > Lamiales > Verbenaceae > Lantana > Lantana camara. Next base: position 21,956,102 of record CM074862.1, read on the forward strand.
GAAACAGGGAAAAATCTGCAAAAACTCTGTAGCGCCCAAGCACGAGAAGCCACATCCCGCCGAGACCTGACCCGCATATGAAATGGAAAGTCCATACACGTGTCAAGTCAAGGCGAATGGGGACACACACACTCGCTATGTTAGGCGGGAGCTAACCCTTAAACCAATCACACACCAAGATGCAATCATACAGAGTGATGCGATAAAAACGGAAGCTATATAAATACCATAACATGTACATGAGCATTCACGCTCCAAAATAATTACAAATGTTCAAGTATCCAAAGGCCATCAAGGCTCAAACTATCAAGTACGCCCAAGATATCCATAATCATAATACAAAATATACACCAATACAAAAGTGCATATAAGTGTAAAAGAATGCTAGACCTAAACACAAGACTCTAAAGACTCGGGTTCCCGCCTAACACTCCACACCTGCACAAAACAACTGAAAACAAAGCGGGATCAGTCTAAACTAGACTGGTGGGTATAAAAGCAAGGCATAATATATAAGTATCTCGGTATTTGAACACATTCATGCAAGCCATAATCCCGTATGAGGTTTAATAACATTTCCCAAGTGGGTAATGCTGGGAATGGTGCTCAGAATAGTACCGAACTGATACCGTACTTTAAAAAATTTCTTAACATACAGGTATCAAAATATTTCTAAAATATTTAAATATAAACAGCGGAAGACTAGCCGGATCTGATCAAGTATATACATGCAATTGATAATAAACCTTAAATCACAAAGCAGATAAATAAAGCATGCAAGTAACACTTATGAGCACCTAATTTATCATGCTTAAAAATATAACAATGAAATATTACCGTACTCCAAATATAGCTATTTAACGGAAATTTTCCAGCACCTTTGCTTTCACAACAGAAGGTTACCGCTTTCACATCCTGGGAACTCGACACACGATCCCTTCTCGTGAAATCGGCAGAGCTTCCCTGCAATAACCCCAAAGAAACCCTCGAAGTGTGGACTCTGAAAGTATTTCTCTAAATACTTAGAGAAAATAAAACTTTAAACTAGAAAACCTTTTTCAGGGTTTAATCTCCCGAAATTAGGCGTTTTATATATAAACACCTAATTAAAATTAATTCCAAAATAAATCGAAATTAACTAGGAGAAAAGGGATATGGTTTCAAAGCCAAGAACTAGCCAAAACCTTTCCCTAAATTGTGTGTGAAAAATGAAGGGCCAAGACCCCTATTTATCGGGGAAAAACCGAGGGTAAAATGGTAATTTCACATCCCCACTTGCATGCACAACTTGCATCCGAGATCTGAAGGTGCCACGTGGAAGGACTCATCACTGTCGATCCAACGCCGCCGAGAACATGCCGGAATACCCCCACACGCGCCACCTGAAGGTGGCGCGTGTGTTATACATGCGGCTAGGGTTTCTGGCTGACGTGGCCGATTCTGACTCGGTCACGTGTCCGGGGTCGGTCCAATCGGATCCGGTTGACCCGATCCTACCCTTGACCCTGACCCGGTTGACCGGTCCGGTCCAGATCAAATTTGGACCGTTTGTTTCGGCTACGTGGCGCAATTTGCGGCGTACGCGTGGCGCGCCACTTGGCACTTGGCACCCAGTCAGCACCACCTCACCTCCATCTACTGATGTGGCGTGACACGTCACCTGCCACGTCATCATTTTTTTTTTTTTTTAATGATAAATTTCCATTTTCTCCAAAATGAAATTTCGGGCATTTCCAACTCTTTGGAACTTGATTTATTTTCTTAAAATAAATCCCTTGGCTATTTTCAAACATTTTCAAATTTATTTCTCTATTTCCCTTTAATGTTTTATCTTCGGGTTTTCGATTTGAGGCTTGCAGAGGGACCTGCGGGACTAATTAATTTTAGCTTCAAACGGATTAATATATTATCATCTCATGACAATAATTAATTACCGTTTAACAATATTTAATTTCACTAAATAAATATTGTTGCACTCTAAAATTAATTAAATTATTCACGAATTTCTCGATCTAGAATAATTTTGCATTTTACTCCTCCGTGTAGATATCCATGAAAAATAAATTAATACTGCTATCATTTATTTTTCACTTCTAATCTGAAATCTCCTGATTCGCCTTAAGTTCAAATTTCTTGTACGTGAAACACATTCAACATACAACTTCAGTGACGCATCACACGAAGTACTTTGGCCAAAGTTTTAATTCAAACTTTGCAAATCTATATCAGGGATATCTTTTAACTTTCCAGCAAAGTCACAGATTCCTCGATCAGTGTTTCTCTTCAGCACATTTCATGTAATCACCGAACGTACAAAGGTTTCGGTCATTCGATATCGAGACCTCACTTATGAGCAAGTTACAATGATTAACACTACATGCCTAAAGTCGAAATACTACCAGGATTAAGAGTTCAATGCTCCATAAGATTTGTTCATTTTAGATAGTAGTTTAAAATGAATTATCTTAGTGGTCCAGTTCGATGTTTCCAAATCTATTTAAAATCATCAATGTGTTATAACGGGAAACTCCATTTCCCTATGACGAAAGACTAATCATCTTATATAACACATTATAGTCTCGATAAGAACTTATTCTTATCTTACCGACTAGAACTTTAATAACACGTGATTTCGATATCCAAAGTCCTTTCCTATGAAACACCTTTCATATAAGAATATCATCACACGTCATTAATTATGTTAATATACTCATAACTTGCAATAATTTCAGTTTTTATTAATCTAACAAAATACGAAGTATTTACAAAGAAATTGGATTTTCAGGGCACTAATCCCAACAATCTCGCACTTGCCCTAAATCCAATTGGCTACACATCTAAGCCCCATCCCTTCTACATGAGTATTAAAACTCTTTTACGCCAAAGTCTTAGTAAAGGGATCTGCCAGATTGTTTACCGAGTCAATCTTTACTACTGCCACTTCTCTACGTTCCACATAATCTCGAATAATATGGAAATTTCTCTCGATGTGCTTTGTATGTTTATGACTTCGAGGTTCCTTGGAGTTGGCCACTGCTCTAGCATTGTCACAGTACAATGTGATCGGTGCAAGTCCATCTTTGACGACTTCTAAATCCATCAGGAAATTTCGAAACCAATACGCTTCTTTGGCTGCTTCCGAAGCTGCCACGTATTTGGCTTCCATGGTGGACTTAGCAATGCAACTTTGCTAAATACTCCTCCAACTTACGGCTGTTCCTCCCAGAGTAAACACGTATCCAGACGCCGAACGTCTAGAATCTAAATCAGATTGAAAATCTGAATCTGTGTACCCTATAGGAATGAGCTCATCACTGCAACAAACAAGCACATAATCCCGAGTTCTTCTCAAGTACTTCAATATATGCTTTATAGCTATCCCGTGTTGGGGTCCAGGGTTTCACTGATATCTGCTGACCATACCCACAACATAACAGATATCTGGCCTTGTACATAATATGGCATACATGAGGCTTCCGACTGCCGAAGCATACGGAACATTTTTCGAGTTAATTGCGCCAAAACCCCCTGTGTTACGCCTAATTAGCACTCTAAACCCTGTGTTTCAACAATTAGCATAGAAAACCCTGTGAATTACTTTAATTATCATTGAGAACCCTGCGTCAGTGATTGTTGATACACGCGCTCTAATTGCGTCTGGGATTACGAATTTTTACACTTATTGGCTGTTAAATGACAAAAATAACCCTATATGACCTGATAAAATTAAACCCATATTTTTTTTTTTTTTTGAATTCCCCAAAATACACTTCAAATATTATAAAAAAAAAATGAATTAAAAAAATTTTAAAATATGTTTCACTCTTAGAATTTACATTACATTAAAAAGAATATATAAATATATAATATATTATATAATGCATCTATATATATATATAACCCAATAACATAATATATATATATATATATATATTAGTAAGATGATTAATAAAATGTATATTTATTTTATTATTTAAAAAATAAATAAATAGATTTAAATATTATAATGTAAATTTTCATTTTTGATGTTCTTATAAGAAATTATAATTAAAGATTTTTTGATGTTGTAAATTTTTAACGATTTTTCATTTTTTTCATTTTTTTCCTTTCTTCTTCCTCCTGCATTTGTTGAAACAGAGCACCAGCACCACCACCATCGGGAAAGTGCAGAAAAAAGGAACAAATCTAATCTCCTCCCACCACCGTCTCCTTCCACCACTATCTCCACCCTTTGCCTGGCCAACCAAATCTGGTGGCAGATCTAAGCTCTCGCCGCCACCCTTTCTCCTACCAACAGCCTTCGCCCTACCACCATCACCGCCTTCGCACCACCACCGCTTTCATCAAATTCAACCACCTAACTACAGAAATAGAAAATTTAAAAAAGAAAAGAAGAGAAGAGAACGATTCCCGTAACCACCAACCTACGACCACCACCGGCGCCGCAACAACCACCACCATCACCACTGTTGTAGTGCTTGTGCCACCACCGCTCCAAGTCCTCCACATCCAAAACCATCACTGAAACCACCGTCAAATCCAACCCATCCTTTGTCTCTTGAAATATCGAACTATGAAAGGCGGGGGAGAAGCAGGAAAGAGAAGGTCCCAAGGGAAAGAAAGAAAAATCGCGATGCAGACCTCCCTGATTTTGACCATGTACTTGAGAATCGCGATGGTGGTGGTGGCGGCGAGCTGAAGATCTGGCGTGATGGTGGTGGCGGACCTCCATGATTTTGACCATGTACTTGAGAATCGCGATGGGTGGTGGTGGTGGTGGCGGCAGCGAGCTCCAGATCTGGCGCGATGGTGGTGGCGGAAGTGGTGAGGGGTTTTGGGTTGGGGGTGATGAAGATGCAGATGCAGTCCATGGAAATGCAGCTCTTCAAAAACCATAAGAAAAAAAAAAAAGGGAAAAGAAACAAAAAATAATAATATGAATAAATTATTTTTATTTTTAATATTTAAAAATATATCAATAGTTGATTTTTGATTGATAAGATCTAACAGTGTATATTTCAATGGGCAAAAAGGACATTTTAAGTCCTTTATTACCGTTTAAGGGTTAAAGGGGGCGGTGAGCTATTTTAAAAATTCATAGGGTTTTTCATGCTAATTGTTGAAACACAGGGTCTTGTGTGCTAATTAGGGAAAACACAGGGTTTTTGACGCAATTAACTCAACATTTTTCATTTCCTCTGTCTCTTCAGCTGTCTTGGGACACTGATCTCGAGACAGATGAACTCCATGTCAGAAAGGTAATGAACCTTTCTTGGAGTTAGCCATATTGTACCTTTCCAGCATCTTATCTATATATACTGCTTGTGATAAACCAATCATCTTATTTTTACGATCACGACAAAGTCTGATCCCTAAAATATAACTGGCCTCACCTAGGTCTTTCATGTCAAACTGATTTGATAACCAAATCTCGACTGCTGATGATACTCCTATGTCATTCCCAATGAGCAAAATATCGTCTACGTATAAAAATGTTACAACACTACTCTGCTGTCTTTTGTACACACATGGTTCATCAGGCAACTGTATAAATCCAAAGGATTTAATTGCTTCATTAAATCTGATATTCTATGATCTAGACGCTTGCTTAAGACCATATATTGATCTATTAAGCTTGCATACCATATGCTCCTGATTTCTGGCTATAAAGCCCTCAGGTTGAGCCATGTATATCTCTTCTTGAAGGTGCCCGTTCAAGAAGGCAGTCTTCATATCCATTTGCCAGATTTCATAATCATAATGAGCGGCAATGGAGAGAAGAATTCTTATGGACTTAAGCATTGCTACGGGTGAGAAGGTTTCATCGTAATTGATACCTTCTTTCTGAGTATAACCCTTTGCCACAAGCCTTGCATTAAAGGTTTCTACCTTTCCGTCCACCCCTCTTTTTTGCTTGTAGACCCATTTGCATCCAATAGGTTTAATGCCCTCAGTGTTGGAAAACACGAAAGAGTTGAGCAGTGAAAGTTTAAAATTTTTCCACAAGTTTAATCGTTGTCTTGCAATTTTCGTACTGTAACGTTGGGAATAATAAGAAACTCACTTTTATTAAAGCTTTCTTGTGATGTTGTTACTACCTAACAAACACCCTTCAAGCGGAAAGTCCCTCGAACGGCCTTCGATAGATCCCAAAGCAACGATCCTCTAAAGCGTATCCACACCAGTCCTAGAACATGATCAAGCAAGTGAGAATGCTAGTTCTATAACTTGTGTTAATGGCTAGGGTTTTGGTTTGAAAACTTTTCTTTTAATTTTCTCAAAAACTTAACACTTCGTGAGTGTTGGTCTAAAGAATAAGAGAAGCACACCTCCTGTATTTATACAAGAGTTGTTCGATCCTATTAAGGTTTCCAAGACCCAATTAGATTGTTTTCTTGCTCACTAATTAACTAATTTAATTGGAGAAAATAAGTTCCCAACTTGTTCTCCAAGTCTTGCAAGAATAACCTTCTCTCTCCTACAATAGGAAGTTGGACTTTTCAACTTTCCTAAAGTTAAAAGTCAATATTCAATAAATCAATTAATTCTCAATTAATTATTTATTGGGTTAAGTTTATTTGAGAATAGTCTTAACAATTAATTCAATAATTAATTAAAAGACTAAAATTAACTAATTATAATTTAATTAATTAATTAATTCTAGAAAAGAATCCACGTGTAATTAAATCACACGTTAGGAGACACGTACGTGCCACGTGTGCGTGACACGTGGCAGCCACGTGTGTTCAACACGTAGCAGCTACTCACACGGCCCTTGCTCTGTTTCGATCAACAATTTGATCCTTCGTTAATCATATTAACATCCTACCATAACCCTCGTGTTCTGGCATTTGTGTGTGACCCTTTAGGTTCATTATTCGATTAGCAGTGACAGTAATTAATTAATTCACTAATTAATTAATCACTTTACAGATCACACTACCGTAATCTAGCAATGGGTGTGTGACCCCTAGCCGAATAGCGAAATGAATCGAAGAACCTTTCAGTCAATGACAATCAGTGAAATACGATCCTCCTACAGCTCCATCTCTCAATCAAGAACTAAGGCATGGGAATATTCTTAGAGCCCAAATATTCTTGATCTTTAAAGTTAAGTTCGTTTCATATCCATTTCGATCTTAATCCTAGAAAATCCCATTTTCTAGATGTCTTGATCTTTATCCACCATGGCTAAGGGTTTAATGTCTGGTGGACTATGAACAACTCAATCAGTAAGATATCATTCTTGTTCTTAACAATTGTAGGTCCTTTGTTGATTCTACTAATTCTCCATATGCCACTTGTGTAATCCCAACATAGGCCGTAGTTCAGGTGTCTATATGGCGACACCCTTTTGAGCCTATATCAAAGATTACAGAGTTAGCTCATATGAGACATTACAGAATCTCAAGTCTAAGGATTAATGGATCACGTCATTGACCTGTGAGATATTTCCTAATCTGGAAGTTTCAGGACTTCCTTTCCCATTCAGAAATGTTCTCACGTGGGACATCTCAGTGATGAAGTTCTTGTAACAATCACCCTTATGTATTATGAACGCATCAACGTATACATTTATCACTCCATGAAACTGTGTGATCCTTCAAAAGGACATAATCACATAAGCAAGTCTCAGCAGAGTCAAGGTCGACACTCATACTGTCTGTCGGACTCATTGACTTGGAGAAGTTTCTAATCCTCGTCTATGGAGTTAAGAACTTGTTTCATGTGTCGTTCCCATAACGATAAAGTTCTTAACGGCCTCATCGGATTAGGGGAGTTCAATACATGTAAAACACAGTCAACCCGAACAGACATAAATAAGCACATAAAGAAGTGATTGCCTATGAACAAAAACATCTCGTTTATTATTCAAAGACTGTTTGTGATTTCACAAGAAAATAGTAAAGCAAACATCTGCTTTAAGGGCACTATTCCTAACAATCTCCTACTTGCCCGTCAAAGCCACTCAGGTGCTAATCTAAGACCCATCTTCTGAAGATGTCCTTCGAAAGCCTGCTGACTAAGGGCTTTAGTAAGTGGATCTGCCATGCTCTCTGTCGATGTGACCCTTTCAATTTGCACATCTCCTCTCTTGATGATATCACGGATTAAGTGATACTTCCTCAAAATGTGCTTGGTCCTTTGGTGAGATCTTGGTTCTCTTGCTTGAGCAACCGCCCCGGTGTTATCACAAAACACTGTCACGGGTTCTTTAATGCTAGGAACTACACCCAGCTCGTGGATGAAGTTTCTTACCCAAACACCTTCCTTAGTTGCGTCGTTTGCAGCTAAGTATTTGGCCTCAGTGGTCGAATCTGCAGTGGTCGCTTGCTTGGAATTTTTCCAACTCACTGTTCCGCCGTTCAGGCAGAATATATATCCTGACGTGGATTTAAAATCATCCATGTCTGATGTAAAGCTTGCATCACAGTATCCTCTAATGACAAGATCTTGCTAGCCTCCGTAAACGAAGAACAAATCCTTAGTTCTTCGTAAGTACTTAAGGATGTTCTTTATAGTAGTCTAGTGACCTTCAATAGGGTCAGATTGGAATCGGTTAGTCACACTAAGTGCATAAGCCACATCCGGTCGAGTACGTAGTAGGGATGGCAACGAGCCGAGCCGAGCCTTGGCCTTTTTTACAGGCTCGGTCTCGGCTCGACCAAGGCTCGAGACAGGCTCGGCTCGGCTCGAGGCTCGGCCATAAATATTATTTTTAATAAAAAAATTAGTTTTTTTAATAATTTAATATATTTTTATATATAATAATATATATTAAATGAATATATATAATAAATATATTATTTTTTTATTCATTTTGTATAAAATTTAATAAATATATATATAATATTATATATTTATAAAATATTTATATATATAAAAATTAAAATATTAATTTTTTAATTAAATATGTGGGTTCGCGAGCCGGCTCGCGAGCCACGAGCCAAGACTCAAAGGGTTCGGGTTCGGGTTCGGGTTCGGGCTCGGTTCGTGTGGCTCGCGAACTGGCTCGGCTCGTTGCCATCCCTAGTACATAGCATCGCATACATTATGCTTCATATAGCTGATGCATAAGGAATTTTGGACATCCTGGACTCTTCAAGTTCAGTCTTGGGACACAGCTTCTTCGAAAGAACTGTTCCCGGGCCCATCGGAAGTTTTCCACATTTGGATTCTTCCATACTAAATCTCTTTAGTATTTTGTCTATGTAAACCGACTGTGATAATCTTAATAATCTCCTAGATCTATATCAATAGATCTTTATCCCGAGATTGTAGGATGCATCACCAAGATCCTTCATCTCAAATTGGTTCGATAACCAAGACTTTGCTACTTTCATGTCATCCTTCGCATTCCCAATGAGGAGGATGTCATCTACATAAAGTATCAGAAATTAAACCGAGGTTTCCAATTCTTTCTTGTATACGCAGGACTCATTCGGATTTTGAATAAAGCCAAACGATTTGACTGCTTCATCAAATCGAATGTTCCAATTCCTAGAAGTTTGTTTCAATCCGTAGATTGATCTTTGGAGCTTACAAACCTTTTGTTCGCTCCCACTAAATGTGAAACCCATGGGTGGCACCATGTAAATGTCTTTGTCAATGTCTCCATTGAGAAAGGCAGTCTTCATATCCATTTACCATATCTCATAGTCATAATATACAGCAATGGCAAGCAAGATCCGAATAGACTTTTGCATTGCAACAGGGGCAAAGGTTTCATCAAAGTCTACACCTGGTCTTTGAGTGAAACCCTTAGCAACTAATCTTGCTTTAAAGGCTGCAACGCTTCCATCTACTCCAAGCTTACGCTTATATATCCATTTGCATCCTATGGGCCTGATCCATCAGGTGGATTAACCAAGATCCAAACTTGGTTAGAGTACATGGAATCCATTTCGAATTTCATTGCTTCTTTCCACTGTTCAGAGTCCGAATCTAACAGTGCCTCCTCATAAGTTAATGGATCATTATCCAATTGAGATGTTTGGTGGAGAAAACCATAACATCTCTCTGTTTGTCTAGGAATACGTTCAGAACGTCTTACTAGAGGAGGATTTTCGCGTATGTCACTCTCTGCGATTGGCTGAGGGACGTTATTCTCCGAACTTGGCGTGGGACCTTGGTCTCGAACCTCTTCGAGTTCTGCGATCTTGCCTTTCTCTTCTTTAAGGAACGAGTCCTCAAGAAAATTAGCATTTCTTGACACAAAGACCTTTTGTTTAAGAGGCTCGTAGAAATAATATCCTATTGACTCTTTAGGATATCCTACGAAGTTGCTTAAGCTTGATCTAGCTCCAAGCTTATCTCCTACTGTCCTTTTCACGTAAGCAGGACAATCCCAAATTCTTAAGTAAGAATAATTAGGGATTTTGCCAAACCACATCTCAAATGGGGTTTTGGGTACAGATTTGGAGGGAACAAGATTCAGAATCTTAACTGCTGATTCTAAGGCATAACCCTAGAATGAAGGTGATAATTCAGTGAAGCTCATCATGGAATGAACCATATCAAGTAAGGTTTTGTTCCTTCTCTCCAAAACTCCATTTAATTGAGGAGTTCCCGGAGGAGTACACATAACCAAAACGACCAAGGAATTCATCACTTAGATACTCGTCACCTCGATCAGATCGAAGTGTCTTAATCTTGCGACCAGTTTGGTTCTCAACCTCCTTCTGAAATTCTAAGAATTTCTCAAAGGCTTCAGATATATACTTCATTAAGTACACATAACCAAAACGACTATAGTCCTCTATGAAGGTTATGAAATACTGATGATTGTTTCTCGTGCTTACACTAAGTGGTCCACAAACATCACTATGATTAAATCCAATACTTTAGTGGCACGTTCCACTTTACCATTAAAGGGAGTTTTGGCCATCTTTCCTTTAAGACATGATTCACAATTAGTTAACTCTTTAAGTTTATTTTCATAGAATGATCCTAAATTAGTTAACTTAGCAATCATATCCTTGGAAATGTGTCCTAAACGTGCATGCCATAAAGAACCCGAGATCTTGTCATCTCTTTTGCGTTTGTTTAATTATTGTATATTCAAAATATTAGTGCCTTTAGTTGTATAAAGTCCATTAGATAATGTACCAAGCAAAACGGAAGTTTTATTCTTCTTAAGATAAAAGTTTCCATTTCTAGAAAAAGTCTCATAACCTTCACAATCAAGTATTGGAATAGAAATGATATTATGAATAATAGAAGGTACATAATTGACTTTGTTCAAAACTAAATAAAGACACCTAAATCTAATCTACACGTCCCATGGCTTGGGCTTGAATGCTTGATCCATTCCCAACCTTCAAGATGCATTCTCCTTCTTCCAGCTGTCGGACCTCATTTAGCATCTGTACATCATTACAGATATGAGCTCCATAGCCGGTATCAAGTACCTAAGAATTAGAATCAATAGATAGATTTACTTCAACAATAAACGCACCTTTCTTTAGATTATCCTTGTACTCTTTGCAGCTCCTCTTCCAATGCTCTTTCTTGCCACAATGGTGGTAAACGTCCTCTGTCTGATCCTTTCTTTTCCTGACCTTTCTCTTTTTAACCCCTCCATCGGGTTTAAGAGATCCCTTCTTCTTGGGAACTTTCTTCCCTTTGCCTTTAGAAGACCTAGAAGAGGAAGTGACCATCATTACTTTGTGATCCTTCTTGATCGTGTCTTCAGTAGTCATAAGCTGACTAATCAACTCAGCTATAGTAGCATGAGGATGATTCATGTTGAAGTTTAGCACGAAAGGATTGCATGATGGTGGAAGTGATGCGAGCAATAAATCCACAGCGAGTTCTTCATTCAGTGGTATTTCCATGGAGGTCAGTTTCTCATTCAAAGCAAGAAACTTGAGACCGTGCTCATGGACACTTGTACCTTCTTTCATTCTGAGATGAAAGAGCTCCTTAGAGGTGTTGTACCTTAGAACACGCTCTTTGGGGTGGTACAATTGCTCGAGATGGTCGTAAATCTTCCAAGCATTGTCCATTGACTCGTGTTGCCTCTGCATGTCCGGGGATATGGTGGCCAACATGAGGCAACGGGTTTGAAGATTATCTTCAGAACATTTCGCAATCGCGTCCCTTTCGGCCCGAGTCGGAGCCTCCCCTTTAGCGACAGGCTCTCCTCGAAGAGAACATATCTTCTCTTTTCAGAATCTAAAACTATCTTTAGATTCCGAAGTCAATCAGAGTAATTGGGCCCCATCAACTTGTTTGATTCGAGGATGGATGCCAAAGGGTTTTTGGTTGCTATTTCAATTATAGAGAATCACAGAACTACAACCTAAATGAAAAAACAGTGAAATCATGAGCATGCTGAATAGTAACGATTACATATTATCAAGGTCTTTAGAAATATGTTCTCCCACTGTTTTTAGAAAGTCTAGAAATCCCAACAACTTTAGAAGAAACTTATTTTCTCAATGGGTACTAGGATCCCAAGCATTCTTAGTTTTGGACCCACGGCTCGTGACACATCCAAAGGTCTAAGAATCTTTAGGTAGGTACGAATTGCCAATTCCATCCCCATGGAACTCTTAATAATATTTTTGCATCACTAATCTTTCAATCAGGGACCCATGACTCGTGAGACATCCATATCTACTTTAGTGTTGAGCAGGACCCATCAATCATAAGATCTCAACCAAACTTGGTCCGGAACGACCCACGACTCGTGAGACATCGCCCATTCTAAAAATGGTCAAGAAATATTAATTATTTAAAATAATTAATCAGGAAACTAAGAGTTAATAAGCTACACTAATTACCCCACGACTCATGAGACAACAATTAGTTTCACTTATTAAGTCCTAAATCCTATTGATGGAATGCTAGGAATTTTATTACCGTGATAAAATACCTATTTATTCGAATTTTGCTCAATATTTAAAAGGAATTTTCGAATGACCTCACCAACATATAATGTTATCCAAATTATAATTGTCTTGTTAATGCAATTTCACATAAAGTGCATCACAGAAGCAATTAGCAGATAACATGCCCTAGCATGATACTAATTATGTGATGATCATGGGTATCCTATCTTATATGTGATTTTGGGAGCTACTCCAAAATCACTAGTTCTAACATTCATACCACATAAGACAATTCATATCACATAGGGGTACAGAATTTAATGGATAAAACACCCTTTCTATTACATTAATAGAAACCCTCCTAAACATTTTGAGGGATCTACTTATGGCCACCGTTCTTCAAGTGCTTCTTATGGATCCTTCTTATTCCATGGGTGCTTGTCTCCAAAATGAAAATAAAACCTCACTTCCTAAGTTCTACTCTCTTTACATAAAGTAATATGGTTCAATTTTCATATTGACCATAGACAAGTACACGGGGCATAACAGTAACAGTACGCACATAAGTAGGGCTCCGACCCCAATTGAAAACGCGCAACTATGGGGCTCCGACCCCAATTGAAATCATCCATGTGCAGAATTTAAAACCATACATAAGACTAACCCATGATCACCTAAACTAGCATGCTTCCGTTTGAATTTAAATTTACCAACTAAATTTAAAATTCCCTTGACTTCAGGTTACAATTAACTTAAGTAATTTGAATACGGTTCATTATTCAAGAATTTATTCAAAATCGAATCACCGGATCTAGACAAAACAACTATTAAATTCAAAATTAAATTTTTGTCTAAAATATCATTCAAAGTGATATTTATTATTTTCTCGAAAAATTAGAACTGACTTTAATTCATAAAAATCCCAAATTTTATAATTATTTCAAATAAGTAATTTTATAAAATTAAAATCAAAATTTAAAATAAAATCAGATTTTACAAAACGGGATTTTAATGAAACCGAAAACACTATACGAAAAAGGGTCCCGGAACACCCAAGCGAGGCGCGCGACACTAACCCGCAAGCGCGCGCACGTGGAGCGGGCGAGCAGGCAGGGCTCGCGCACACAGCCCGCTAGGGTCTCCCGGGACGGCCTAGCAATCGCCCGCACGGCTGCATGCAGGGCCGCGCGCACCGCGCAGCAGATGCTGCACATGTGCGCACACCTCGCGTGCCAGCCGCGTGCTGCTCGCGGATGGTGCTAGGCGGGATGGGCGGAACAAGGCGGGTAGGCGTGCCCGGCCGCTGTGCAGTCCGTTCCGGCCTTCATTTCGCAATTTTAAAAATTCCAATTTTCGTTTCGAATTAAAACAGTTCAAACCAATCTGAATTAAAATAGCTTAAAACCAGATTAATCAGAAAATAATTTTTGCAAAATTTTCAAGAAACAGTTTTGATCCGGCAACTTCGTATTTCAAACAAAAACCATGAATACACAACATATACTCAAATTCAAGAATTTTCATCAAAATTCATAAAGCAGTAAAGAGATAATACGAACGTTGCAAGGTGGCTCTGATACCACTTGTTGGAAAACACGAAAGAGTTGAGCAGCGAAAGTTTAAAATTTTTCCACAAGTTTAATCGTTGTCTTGTAATTTTCGTATTGTAACGTTGGGAATAACAAAAAACTCACTTTAATTGAAGCTTTCTTGTGATATTGTTACCACCTAATAAACACCCTTCAAGCGGAATGTCCCTCGAACGGTCTTCGATAGATCCTAAAACAGCGATCCTCCAAAGCGTATCCACACCAGTCCCAGAACACGATCAGGCAAGTGAGAATGCTAGTTCTATAACTTGTGTTAATGGCTAGGGTTTTGCTTTGAAAACTTTGCTTTTAATTTTCTCAAAAACTTAACACTTCGTGAGTGTTGGTCTAAAGAATAAGAGAACCACACCTCCTGTATTTATACAAGAATGGTTCGATCCTATTAAGGTTTCCAAGACCCAATTAGATTGTTTTCTTGCTCACTAATTAACTAGTTTAATTATTTAATTTAATTGGAGAAAATAAGTTCCCAATTTGTTCTCCAAGTTTTACAAGAATAACCTTCTCTCTCCTACAATAGGAAGTAGGACTTTTCAACTTTCCTAAAGTTAAAAGTTAATATTCAATAAATAAATTAATTCTCAATTAATTATTTATTGGGTTAAGTTTGTTTGAGAATAGTCTTAACAATTAATTAAAAGACCAAAATTAATTAATTCCAATTCAATTAATTAATTCTAGAAAAGAATTCATGTGTAATTAAATCACACGTTAGGAGACACGTACGTGCCACGTGTGTGTGACAAAGTTAAAAATTGGACTTGTTTCATGTGTCGTTCCTATAACGACAAAGTTCTTAACGGCCTCATCGGATTAGGGGAGTTCAATACATGCAAAACACAGTCAACCCAAACAGACATAAATAAGCACATAAAGAAGTGATTGCCTATGAACAAAAACATCTCGTTTATTATTCAAAAACTGCTTGTGATTTCACAAGGAAATAGTAAAGCAAACATCTGCTTTAAGGGCACTATTCCTAACACTCAAGCGCCTTTACAAGTTCCCAGTGTAGCACCCGGGACGATAGGCACCACATCCCCCGCACTACAAGTCTAGTCCACACATGAAATGGATGATCCAAGCATGAACCGGACTCATAGAGAACGGGAGACAAAAATAAAATCAACCTGGCTAGGCGAAAACTAACCCTGTACCAATTAAATCAGAAATAACCAAGAGTGCAATGCGGAAGCAATAATATGTAATACATAAATTTCAACAATGGTTACAAGCCCAACCGCAACAATACCATACATAAATTTCGATAATAGTCCAAACCTATAACATGATCATAAGGTAATTAAAATTCAACATGCATCCTAACAATGGGTTCAACTAAACATGCAACCTGTCCCGAATCAATATTCAACAATAAATCATGATTGACACACCGGTCCAAATACATAAAGGAATTACAATTAAGTCATAACAATGTAGAATGTGACTCGAGTGTACAAGTGTGACTCAACCAAGAATGCTATGACTCAACTTTCGCCTAGCAAAACCTGCAAGAATCTGGAAAAGCGGGAAAGAGGGGTCAGTCTCTAGAAGACTAAGTGAGCAGGAGAGATACATATTGATAGAAACAGGCACATGCAAGTCATAAATCCCGAGCAAAGTTTTATTTAAAGCTAGCTCCCGAAAAGGGCAAGAAAAGGACAAGCAATGCTCGGTCTTTACGACTAATTCATATTAATTCCATTAAGTTCAAAATTCATGAATAAACATTAAGGCTCAGCGAGTGAGCGTACATAATCTCCAACCAATCTCCGACCGTGTACGATATATATAATTAATATTTTGAATACGTAATCATGCAATACATCATAATACATGCAAGCCATATAACATGAGCTATAATCGTTTGGGCAAACCGTGTCCCGATCTTCCCGCACGGTGCCTAACAATAATAACATAATCATTAACATGAAAATAAATTCCAACCTTCTTCCTTTGGGTGGTGGACGGGTTTGCAAGGCCCGACCACCTAAATATATTAATGTGGCAATTGAGGTTCATGAGTCCTCAAAGCCCGGTTAGCGTGTCCTCGTCAAAAACTCCTTAACGAGGTCCGTTTTACTGTAATCAATGTGGGACTACTGTACGGGATCACCGTCGGCCCGATGCCTCCCCGGATAGCCACATACACTAAGTCCCTGGGCCCGTGTTCAATACATGCTCTCGCCAAAACATTCAATTCATGAGAAACATAATACATTTATAACATAATTAATACATGTCATAATCCTTGAAAAAAGATTTACTCGATGACTCCATTTGAAAACAATATATAGATATACATTAGGTTTTTGGCCAAAACTTGTCACATAAGGTTGTAGGGTTCAATACGTAACTAGAACGAAAACACCCTCACCTGGAATACCACGAGACAAGAGACATGAGTAGTACGGGTGTCTATTCAATTCGAAAGTCTCCTCCCTGGAAACGAACTGTACAAGGGAAGGAATAATGTGTACCCGTGAGAATTGACTCAATATGAAACCACATAGATGCACGGCATGTTATGTACATGATATGAGATGCATAAAAACATGAATCATGTTATGAGGTCATATAATGAAGTAATTCATTCAATTTCAATCAATACATGAAGGTTTGAAGTTCATATGTTCTATATCTTTCATGAACCGTATCAAATCGAGCCATAATCTTCAAATAATCATAATATACATATTACAACATATCACAACATATCATAAGCATTCATGAGTTTAAAATACATAAGAGAGGCAAGGGACTCAAGAAAGCTTCAAACATGTCATTTAAACATTTATACATTCAAGTCACGTTAACATATTGGATTCACGACATAAAATCCATAATCATATCAAAATATATCACATATTATCAATTAATCAAGAATAAAATTCATTCAAGTCACATACGGAGTCCGAGAGAGTGGAAGGAAAGCAAGAACATGGATTGAGCAAGCTTTTGGTGAGAGCTGACAGTTTTCGGGAAATGCATAAGCTGTAAAGAATTGAACATATCTTGCGTTCTAGAATTTGGAATGGCGTTTTGTTTATTGGGAATGAAACTAGACACATAGACCTTTCAAATGATATATGGCCCAAGTCGTGGTTCAAAACTATGTGGAAATGGCGAGGGTCCGAAGTTGGGTGAGTGCAGTGTTCCGGCGAAGTGGCGACACAATTTTCAAATGATCAAAACTGACAAATTACAAAAGATATTGGGATGATTCCAATTTGAGGTTGTTCTAAACTTCAAAATGTTTCTTTGGGTTCAAAAATCAGGTCAATCGGAGTTCATATGAGGGGTACCCAGCCAGGTAAAGTTCAAGGGAAAAGTTCCCCGGTCGGGAAAAACTGTCCCAAAGTCTTCTGGACAAGAGTACCCGCCCGGGTAGCCTTCCAGGGCTGGAAAAAGGGGCAAAACAGGGTTGCTTCGAGGAAGGAAGAAAAGGGATCAAAATCCCAAGCAAACTCGTCCAAAATGCTCCAAAACAATCATATATCATGTAGGAACATCAAATGCAAGTTTAGAGCAAATTAGAACACATTAATTCACAAACCCACACATATATATACATCTATATATACACAAATATACATATACACCTTCTTGCATCAATAATTCAAGAATCAAGCATAGATCAACATGTATTCATGCATATACACCCAAGAATTCAAGTTATCAAGCTTAGAATTAAAATCCCTAACATATTCACAACATTCACTCACATACACATTCATATATATGTATACATACCTTAAAGAAAATAAAGAAGGATGGATGGTGATCGAGCCAAAATCTCTGCTTGGAGTCCGATCGAGAGGTTCGACGCGATCACTCTATTTGTTGATGGGAGAACCGTCGTCCGACTACTAGAGATCTACACAGGTCGATGTGAACGTGAGCTTCGAGGCCAACTCGGGGAAGGTGGGTGTGAGACCCGGGTTGGCACTCCGACGCTCAAGTCAGGCTCGATGAAGATGGTCAAAATGGTTGAGCGAAGAGGGGAGTTAGGTGAGAAAGACTTACCTCGCAATAAATGAGGAGGGGGTATTTATACTGTGAGGAGAGAGAAGTTACCGCCTCGACGTGGTGGCGTGGGGAGTTGACAGGTACCCCATTAAGACCGTGCATTAAATGCGTTGTCGGCCACCTTCCTGCTATGGGGACAGTGCGCCGGCCGGTCGAGGGATCTAGGTCGCCCGTAGCGGTTTGGAGGGTCCGACTGTGGGTCGACTGTCTATGCGGTAACTTCTGCGGGGTAAATGGGTCTTCGAGCGTTATGGTCGAGAGGTAAGCTCCGATCGAATCGCGATCGGTACATGACCGTCAATCCTACACGTGGAGCAAGGTGATTGACCCAACTCGACAGCAGGTACGTGCCACGTCATAAGCTCCCCAAAACATCATCTGCTAGGGCTGACGTGGCAGTGATGTTTCAAATCCCAAGAGTGGGACCCGTTGTAATCATTGCGTCGTTTCATCTTCTCGATTCCCGCCCATTTTCACCCTTATAAATAGTTCCCTCTGTAAATTCATTTGTTACTTTTGCGAGAGAGAATTGAAGAGGGCTCCGAGCTATTTTTGATCGATTTAAGTGTTCTTCGAGTGTCGGATTTCTGGGTCCCTCATTTTAGAAGAGGACAACCTTCGGACTTTCAGACAACAAAAGGTAACACTTCCGATCTTTAGCTCGGTCTCCTTTCTCTATGCTTTTTATTTTATTTTCGATCGCTTCGAGGGAGAGGTGTACCACTTTCCTCTTCGAAGGCTCCCTCTCTCTCGATTTGTTCGTATCCGACCCAAATAGTAAAACATGATTCTATCATTGTAGGATGTCAACAAATCGAGTGGAGGCTGCCCCTAAGGGAATGGAAGTGGCGACCACAAGTATGAGGTCGAGTTCGGATTCATCTGGATCGAGTTCGACATCGGATTCGGAGGCGACTGTAGAGACAAGGTCGACGAATCCCCAAGGAAGGGATGAGATTATCGAGGTTGTGGAGGTCTCGGAACCTCTGCCTGAAGAAGAATCAATGGAGGCAGTTGTGCCTCGGGTATCGGGGGAGGTGACGTCGACTTCCGGTCGACTAGAGGAAGAGGAGGAAGAGGAAGAGGAAGAGGTAGAGAACCTCGAGCCAGAGGGTCGGTTGGTGAACGATCCTCGAGCCATCACTTGTTCGATATCGGAGGACAAGCTCGGGGAGATCCAAAATTGGTTGTTTGGGGGGGCTCCGGAGTAAGGGGGTTATCGAGTAATAAGGCCCAGGGTCGGAGACAGGATGACCGATCCACCGATAAACTGCATCGCGATCAATTATTTGGCAGTTAAAAATGGGTTTAGGGTGCCCATTTCCGAGGAGATGGTCGACTTTCTCAACACTCTTAGGATTAGCCCTCTACAGTTGATGCCCAACTCCTATGCAATGGTAAATGGGCTGAGGGCCTTGCTGAGGTGCTTGGGAATGAAGACCAACATATACTGCATTTCCGAGATCTTCCAGGCTGGGTTGACGACCGAGACCTCGAAGTCAGGCCCGGGGTACATTCAGCTTCAGTCGAAGAGTAATTATCGGGTTGTTAGGTCGCCGACCTCGTCGAATGGTAAGGGATGGAAACAAAGGTTTGTTTTCATCGAGTGCGAGAAGGGTTGGCCCGGTCTAAAATATCCGAGATGGAGCTGGGTTCCTCGAGCGGATCTTCCGAGAGGGCCACCCGGTTAGCCGAATACTTTGATGGCAGCCCTAAGGATGTTAGGAAGTGTGGAGTTAGAAGATATGATCACTCCACAGTCGTTAATAGAATTAGGGCTTGCGCCAGGAGTCAGGAAGCATTTCGACCCTGGTATCCTTATCGAATCTCTCGAAGCATCACACTTACCTGCTTTTGTTGTTGTTATTTTTTATTTTATTTTTTTTTCAACTCTGTGATCGAGTGTAGTCTTTATTGCAGACCAGTACGTCATGTCGGCCGCTTTGAACGCGAGGAGGAAGGAGATGGTCGAGCTCAAGAAGGCGGCCGAGAAAAAGAAAATGCCTCCGCCGACCCAGGCGGAAATAACGGTCGCGACCGGTGCAACGGTCGATGCTCTACCCGGGGTTCTCTCAATGAGAACGAGTGATGCCCCTGAGAAGAGGGGAAGAGGCTCCTCGGGGGGTCGAAAACTTGGAAGCCCCCCAGTCCAAAAAGCAAAAAACCAAAAGCCAACCGAAGTCAGGGGTCGGAGCCGACAAGAATAAGGGTCGAGAGAAGACCCCCATACTCCCAATGCCACCAACGCTTGGTCCGATCATCGAGGTCCAGGTCGGAGATTTCTCGACTCCTCCCAACCAGGGTCGGGGGGCCATCGTTCCCCGAAACATTGCGAGTATCTTATCAGGGGTGCGAAGGCCTCCCACCGGATCTTCCTTGGGGACCGCTGTGCCGTGGAAGCCCAGCGACGAGGAGAAAAAGATGTTCTTCAACTATCCAATCCTCGAGGAACCCCACTTTCCTTGTGGCCTTTCGAGCATCAACGAGAAAGGCGAGTCTAGACGGGTCGGTACTGCGCCCAAGGATTACAATGCGCTCGGGGCATTGTACAGTTCAATCCAGACCACGGTCGACCACAAAGAAAGGATGGCGCTATCCGATGACGAGATCGAGGAGTCGTGGGTCCATAAGTATTTTGCTGTAAGTATGCTTGTAAAATTGTGTTTTTCCCAAGTATTGGATCGAAGTTGCTGAAGGTCGATGATTCCTTGCAGATGGGTCAGGACTTCTTCCAGGTGGCTCGGAGGGGATGGGTTCATCGGCAGCTGAGGATGAGAGCTGAGCAACAGGTCGAGAGGATAAGAATCGAGCTAGAGGAGAAGGACAAGAAGTTGGCTGAGGCCAACAAAGACAAGGAGAAGCTCGATCACGACCTCCTGGAAGCTATTGAACATCTCTCGGAGGTTGAGAAAAAACTGAAGACGGCCGAGGGACGGGTGGCGAAATCGATCCAAGAGGAAGCCGACGCGAGGGCCCGCAGCTTAGCAGAGGGGGAAAGGAAAGGTGCAAAGCTGGCCCTGGATCGATGCAAGAGGGGCCTAGCCGAATCCGTAAACGACCTCGAGCGTCGAGGCGTTTACAGGTTCATGAAGTCCAAAGCGTACGAGAAAGCAGTGTCGATTGCGAGCTTCAAAGACGTCGAGGAGGGTTTCAATTTGTGTCTAGCTCAAGTGTAGGCGGCCAAATACCTCCCGATGGATTATGATCAAGAGAAGGTCGGCCTGTTTCAAGATGATCCCCGGCCCGTCGACCCGGTTACTCGACCCCCTACTCCCTAGCCAAACTGGGAGGAAGATGAGTTTAGCTTCGCCGTGAAGTTGGCCCGATCTAGGGCGGCGGGTGAGCCAGACGACATAGTCACCAAAGAGCTCGATCTTGACACTTCGTTCGACCCGCAGGACATGTGCCCAGAATATTTTGGGGATGGGGCTATCGTTCCGATCGAGGAGGGAACTGGACCCTAGGCAACCGAGGAATGAGTCGGAGAGAATGGACTAGCCCTATTTTTGTACTCGAAAGTCTTTTGCTGAGTGGAACTCAATCTTTCAAAGTTTCGACTGTTGGGGTCGGACTTTTGTAGTTGCTGGCTCGAGATTCATCTGTAAATAGGTAGGAATCCGAGCGTTTGTTGCTCCCGTTTGTAAAATCCAAATTTGTAAGAACGTGATCGAAAAGTTATGATCGATGCACTTTATTTTAAATATATTATGTAAGTTCTCTTCTGGGTTTTAATGAATGTCTTAAGTATTCTCTCGAGTTTCTTTGATGTTTAACTTTTCGTGTTAATCGATAGCTATGATCGAGGAGATGTTGATGCAAATTGCTTTAATCTTTCGTGACATATAAGACATTAGTACGGGCGCCGTATAACGCAAGTACGTGATCGAGTAACACGAGCGTCAAAAGACAAGAGAAAACTTTATTACTTTTTCGACCATAAGATTTACACAAATATGTTTACAAGTAGTACTTCTTCAAGTTGTGAGCATTCTATGATCGAGGCAATGGCTGTCCATCGAGATCTTCGAGATGATATGCTCGATTCTTGCCTACCTTGACAACTCGAAAGGGTCCTTCCCAATTGGTGGCGAGCTTACCTACATGCTTAGTGACCTCAACCTTCTTAAGGACCAGATCTCCGATTTGAAAGTGAAGTGGTCGCAAGTTTTTGTTGTAGGCTCGAGCAGTTGTGGCGCGATATTGTTGCATCTTCATATTTCCTTTTTCTCTGGTTTCGCTTATTGTGTCGAGATCAAAGGCTCTTAGCTCGTCGTTTTGGTGGCGGTGAAAATGAGCCACTCGAGGGGATTGATGTATAATCTCGGCCGGAATTATGGCTTCCGAGCCATACACCATGGCGAAAGGGGTTTGACCAGTTGGGATTCGAGGGGTGGTTCGATACGCCCATAGGACACCTTCAAGTTCATCAACCCAATGGCCTTTCTTAGCTTCGAGTCGCGTACACAAATTTTGTATGATGGTTCGGTTGGTAACCTCGACCTGCCCATTAGCCAGAGGATGTCCGACCGACGTGAACCTTTGGCTGATCTTGAAGTCCGAACAGTAGGTTCTGAAACTTGAACTTTGAAATTGGGGTCCATTGTCGCATACTATGACTCGAGGTACTCTAAATCGAGTGATGATGTGTTTCCAAAGGAAGTCTTGTAGGGCATGAAAGGTGATTTTTGCAACTGCCAGGGCCTCGACCCATTTAGAGAAATAATCAATCGCCACAATGATGAATTGCCTTTGCCGAGTGGCTATCGGAAAGGGGCCAATTATGTCGATTCCCCATTGCTCAAAAGGCCAGCACGACTCGATTGGAATCATGTTAGCGGGGTGCTGATGGGTCAGATTGGCGTGTCTCTGGCAACGATCGCACTTTCTCACGAATTCGAGTGCATCCTTGCGTAGGGTAGGCTAGAAGAATCCAGATCGAGATACCTTCAGAGCTAATGATCGCTCCCCGGCATGGTTCCCACACGAACCTTCATGGACTTCGGCTAAGACTTCTCGACCTTGTGATAGTCGGAGACACCGTTTTGTTGGACCGATGATTGAACGTTTTTACAAGCGACCCTCTTGGTCTAGCGCATAACTTAGTGCGCATTGCTTGAGTCTTCTTGCTCCGACCGAGTCCTTGGGTAAAGTGCCATCGTGCAGATATAAGACTATATCATCGAGCCAACAAGGTTCAGCTGTGTCGATGGGATGGACCTCGGAAGAAATATGATCTATTGATCGAATAGATGATATCATGAAGGTTATGGTCCGATCCTTCGTGCCTAGCGACCCGCTTGCAAATTTAGAAAGTGCATCTGCTCAAACGTTCTCTTCTCGAGGAACTTGTGAAATTCCGAATTCTTCGAATCCGGATATGGCCTTCTTGACTAAGGCGAGATATTTGATCATTGACTCCTCTCGAGCCTCATATTCGCCAGTGACTTGACCGGCAACCAGCTGTGAATCGGTCAGGACTCGAAGTCTTCCGATGTTTTGCATTTTTGCGATTTTCAATCCTGATAAGAGAGCTTCGTACTCAGCCTCATTGTTTGTTGCAGGATATTCGAGGGCGATGGCATATTCGATCTGTTGCCCGTTCGCATTGGTGAGGGATACCCCGGCCCCTCCTCCGGAAGCGGTCGAGGAGCCATCGACCGATAGGGTCCATACGGTTTGATCAACCTCAGATGCTGAGTGAGGGTCTTTCTCGACCAAGAAATCGGCCAATATCTGCGCCTGATATGCCACTCGGGGTCGGTACGTTATCTCGAACTGTTTGAGTTCGATTGCCCATTTTGTGAGTCGGCCGAAAATCTCTGGTTTATCCATGACGGTTCTCAATGGTTGATCGATGAGGACAATGATGGGGTGTGCTTGGAAGTACGGTCGAAGCTTGCGAGATGTGTGGACCACTGCGAGAGCAAACTTTTCAATTTCAAGGTAGCGTACTTCCGGGCCGTGGAGAATCTTACTTACGTAGTACACAGAGAGATGCTTTCGATCTCGAATGGAGACAAGCACCGAGCTGATTGTTTCCTTCGATACGGCCAGATTCAGATATAAGGTTTCCCCATCGACGGGTTTGGCGAGCAGGGGTGGGGAAACCAGGTACTCCTTCAGATCTTCAAGGGCTCGATCGCACTCGGGGGTCCATTCGAAATCTTTGATGTTTCGTAAGATCTTGAAAAACGGTAAGTTCTTCTCCGCGGATCGGGCAATAAATCGATTAAGTGATATGATCCGACCAGTAAGCCTCTGTACGTCACGGATGGAGTTGGGGGTCGGGAGCAGTTGTATAGCCTTTATCTTGACGGGGTTGGCCTTGATCCCCCTCTGACTGACCATGTAGCCGAGAAATTTCCCACCGTCGACTCCGAAGGTACACTTGGCTGGGTTGAGCTTTAAATTGTAGTTTCGGAGGAGGTTGAAGGCTCTCTTCAAATGGTCGAGATGGTCGCTGGCTTTTTCGCTTTTAACCAGTATGTCATCGACATATACCTCGATGGTATCGCCAATCTCTGACTCAAAGACTTTGTTCATCATTCGTTGGTACGTCGCTCCTGCATTCTTGGGCCCGAACGGCATAACCTTGAAGCAGTAAATGCCATTGAAAACAATGAAGGCGGTCTTGGGTTGGTCCTCGATGGCCATGAAGATTTGGTAGTAGCCTTGAAAAGCGTCCATCATGCTCAATCGTTTGCACCCTGCCGTGGAGTCGACCAGCTGATCGATCCGTGGCAGAGGGTAGGGATCCATGCGACAGGCCTTATTTAGGTCGGTGAAATCATTGCACATTCTTCATTTCCCTCCCGGCTTGGGTACAAGGACAACATTGCATAACCATTTGACGTATTGTATCGGCATGATGTATCTGGCATCGAGTAGTTTGTTGACCTCGGCCTCGATAATGGCATTTCGGGAATCGCTTTGAGAACGCAACTGTTGCTTGATGGGTTTGTAAGATAGATCGACATTTAGGTGGTGTTCGATCACCTTCCGGTCCACTCCCACTAGGTCAGAGGCACTCCAGGCAAATACGTCGAGGTTATCGCGGAGGAATTGTATGAGCATGCATTGTTCTTTTCCCGTTCGACCAGCCCCAATGCGTGTGATCTTTTCGGCCTGCCCTGGAATTAACTGAATTTCCTCGATCTCTTCCGTGGGCTCGAGCTTTTTATCCTCTTGCTTTTTCCTTTTTGCAGCGTGGGAAGAACATATTTTCTTGGAGTTTTCTGGGTCAATTGCCGATGGATCTGTAAACTCATCTTCGATGATGGGGTCGTCACAAAGGAGGGGTATATGCTTACCCATGGAGGTTTTAGGCTTATCCAAGGAGATGGAGTAACAACTCCAAGCGGCCGATATATCGCACCTCAATTCCCCGACCCCGGAGGGGGTGGGCAATTTTACCATTTGATGGTAAGTGGATATGACCGCTCGGAAGTCGATGAGACCGGGCCTACCGAAGATGATGTTGTAAGCGGAGGGCATTTCGACGACAAGATATTCAATCTTGCGTGTGGCCCATCGGGGTAGAGTGCCCATGGAGGTGATCAGCCGCACTCGACCTTTAGTGTAAACCTCTGCTCCTCCAAATCCTGTAAGAGGTGTTCGAATAGGGTCTAGGAGCAATTTATCATGTAAATTCATGCGAATAAGAGTCGAGTAAAGGATAATATTGTTAGAGCTTCCATTATCTATTAAGGTGCGGGATACAACGAAATTGGCGACATCGAGCGTGACAACCATAGGACAGCTAGGCGTCTCGCTCGATTGTCCCGGTAGATCGATTACATCGTTTTCGCTAAACACTACTTCTTCATTGACCTACGCGTCTTCTGGTCGAACTTGCATCACTTCTCGCGGCCCAAAGAAACTTTGAACTGCTGCCCATCGAGTCTTCTTCCGGGCAGACCTCGAGTCTCCTCCGGATAGTCCCCCTGAAATCATGTCGATCCTGCCTAGGCATGGTCGGTTATGCAGGTCGCGCTCTGTCGGAGGCTTGGCTTATCGTTGTCTTGGCGGCGACCGGTCGCGGTGATCTCGGTTCCGGGCGTTGTCGTCCATTTTTTTCACAAACTCAAGAAGGTGACCTCCTTTATCAGGCGTTCGATTTTATCTCGTAGTGCATTGCACTCGGAAGTGTTGTGCCCTTTCTGCTGGTGAAAGTTGCAGAATTTGTTACTCTCCCGGGTCTTGGGAGTCTCTCGCATGGGTTTGGGTTTCTTGAGCAGGGCTGGGTCGATGACATTGTAAATCTCGTCGATCGGTCTTGTCAACTGAGTGAAGTTCTTCCGCGGATCCGGTCGGTGTTTCATTTTTAGGGCGGATATCTTGCCTAACGGGGCGGTTGGCCTCTGTTCTCCGACCCTGAGTCGGACTTCTCTGGGAATTCTCCAGTTCCTCAAGTTGCATCCAGTCGCACGCGGCCGCCTGGATGTCCGCTAAATTCTTGGGCTTCTACAAGAAGATATATCGAGCGGCTTCAATGCTGATCAAAGCCTTGTGGACAATTGGTCTCAGGAGGTCGATGCTCGGTTCTTCTGTTTTGACCACTGCTTGTGAAAAGCGAGTGAAGAAGTCCCGGAGAGACTCATTGGGGCCTTGTTTGATGGTGTAAAGGTAGGTCGGAGGTAGCTTATCTCCCTTCATGGCAGAGAACTGAGCCTTGAAGCGGTCGACCAAAACCTTGTACGTAGGTATGGATCGAGGGGGGAGTCTCGAGAACCACTCTAGCGCCGGCCCATCGAGGGTGGTGACAAAGATCTTTGCCCAAATGTTCGGGGAATGATCGAACATGCTGAGTTGCATCTCGAGGCGCGACACATGCTTCTCTGGATCAGTTGACCCGTTATACGTGGGCAGCCCAGTGGGGATCTTTTCCTCGGTGGTGGATTCAATGATCGAATCGCAAAACGGAGATTGAGCTTCCCTTTCGCTACGATACCTCCACTATCGGGCCGGTCGCGGGAGCGAGGGTGTGTGCTGGGGTGATCTAGATCGCTCGCGCCGGGATTGGGTACGCCGGGGGAACCTAGATCGTTCCCTCCGAGTTGAGTGGGATCGGCTGGGGGAGCGGCTATACGAGCCCTGGCTCTCGCTTCGATGTTGGCTACCATGTCGACCGGGACGCTGAGGTATCTGATTCCGGAGGTCATTTGAATTCACGATGTGTCCTCGGTTTGATCTCCTAATTTGGTTAACTCGACCATGGGGCCCGAGTCGACTAAAGATCCCGCTTGAGCTGTGAGGGGATTTGTTACGCGGTAAAGAGCCTCGTACCCTCCGAGATTTCGACCGCCCACGACTGATATCGTTTTCCCGAAAATGAGACAGATGAGACCTTTGTCGGGACGCACCTTGCCCTCGGCGGCTGTCATTCCGACGTATTCTGGAGTCGGTGGGGGTCATAGAGTCGACCTCATTATCAGGTAGGAACGACAATCGGTCTTGAACCAGCCTTCGAGCACTCCCTTGAGCGGGCAACGACTGCTGACGCGGAAACTGGGGTTGTGCGTTTTGTCCAATTCCAGCCCAATATCCGACAGGTGGCTGGTACTGAATTGGGTGTAGGTATCCGGGATGGTTCATCATGGGTTGGATGATCTCTACCGGTCGCGTTTGAAGGCATTCTGGCATTCGAGGCTCTCTTCCCTCTGTTGCTTCGGCGACAGCTTCATCTCGACAAGCTTTTAAGTATTTGTCTAACTCGGACGTCGAGTAGACTAGCTGTGGCGGGATGACGGTAGGCGCAGCGACTTGCACGGGAACCTGAGGGAGGACCTCCCGACCATTTTCATGGAATAAGCGGTTGCTAACGAGATTGCGAGTAGTCATGTCCGATGGCTTATCGTTGCGTGCTTCCCACAGATGGCGCCAAATGATCGAGCCAAAATCTCTGCTTGGAGTCCGATCGAGAGGTTCGACACGATCACTCTATTTGTTGATGGGAGAACCGCCGTCCGACTACTCAAATTCTACACAGGTCGATGTGAACGTGAGCTTCGAGGCCAACTCGAGGAAGGTGGGTGTGAGACCCTGGTTGGCACTCCGACGCTTAAGTCAGGCTCGATGAAGATGGTCAAAATGGTTGAGCGGAGAGGGGAGTTAGGTGAGAAAGACTTACCTCGCAATAAATGAGGAGGGGGTATTTATACTGTGAGGAGAGAGAAGTTACCGCCTCGACGTGGTGGCGTGGGGAGTTGACAGGTGCCCCATTAAGACCGTGCATTAAATGCGTGGTCGGCCACCTTCCTGCTATGGGGACAGTGCGCCGGCCGATCGAGGGATCTAGGTCGCCCGTAGCGGTTTGGGGGGTCCGACTGTGGGTCGACTGTCTATGCGGTAACTTCTGCAGGGTAAATGGGTCTTCGAGCGTTATGGTCGAGAGGTAAGCTCCGATCGAATCGCGATCGGTACATGACCGTCGATCCTACACGTGGAGCAAGGTGATTGACCCAACTCGACAGCGGGTACGTGCCACGTCAGATGGGATGATGATGAGATGATGATAATGGATGTTTGGTTCTCCCTTCTCTTCTTCTTCTTCTTCTTGCTTGGAGATCAAATGTGTGTGAGTGATGGAGATGAGAGAATGTGATGAGTGTGTGTGTAGTAGAGATTTACTATGTGTTCTTGTGTGAGTGTGTGTATATATGATATATTGTATAATGTATGTAATGTATATATAGATATATAACATATATGTATAAAGTAAAAGTAAAGATATTATGTATATTATATTATATAAATGCATATGCTTTTGTGTATGAGTGTGTAATATATATATATAGATAGATAGATAGATGAGTGTGTGTATATTATATATATATCTAGTGCATGTTTCTTGAAGATATACATGAATGCATATATATATATTAGTTCCACTTGCTCAAGAAATTAGTTTAAGTATATTGATATACATATGTATATAGGAAGATATGTTATAAGATGAAATGTATAAATCATGCATGTGTTAAGAAATGGAATTGCAATTAAAATTATCACATAAGCAATTAGGCAATTATTCACATAATCCGCTTAGTCTCAAATTCAATTAAGCATGTTTAACAATCTAACTCTCAAACTCACGCGTGTGGCGCGTACCTGAATAATTTGAAAATACGGAGCATTACACCCAGACTTTATTAGAATACATTGAATCTAACTCAGATTCCATGGCTTTGACCCAACGGTCAGCGTCTATATCTTTTATAGCTTCATCATATGTGATAGGATTAGATATGTCAGATTCAACCACTTGGGTTAATCCTAAGTATCTGTCAAGTGCCCTGACAATCCTCCCACTACGACAAGGTTGTTGTGTACTTGTCCCTACATCATATGTTGTATCTGGTACATCATATGTATCCAACACACTTTCAGTTATTATGGGTTCATGGAGTTCAGTATCTGATACTGTCATTTCTTCTAACACTATTTTTCTTCTACCCTTATGGTCATTTACGAAATCATCTTTCAGATATTTAGCATTAGTGCTTACAAACACTTTGTGATCTCTCGGATCGTAAAATATCCCACCTCTTGTTTCTTTAGGATAACCTATGAACAAACAAACCTCTGTTCTTGATTCCAACTTGTCAGGATCCTTTCTTAACACATGGGATGGGTTTCCCCATATCCGAAAATAGGAGATACTAGGCTTCCGTCTTCGCCACAGTTCCATTGGTGTTTTAGGAACTGACTTAGATGGAACATGGTTTAATATGTGAGTCGTCGTTTCGAGAGCAAAGCCCCAAAACGAACTTGGTAGGGTAGCATGACTCATCATGGATCTTACCATTTCCATTGGAGTTCTATTTCTCCTTTCTTCAACACCATTCTGCTGAGGTGTACCCGGTGCAGATAACTAAGATTTAATCCCATTTGCAGTGAGAAATTCTAGAAACTCTGTTGACAAATACTCTCCACCACGATCCGATCAAAGTGCCTTGATACGTTTTCCAATTTGATTCTCGACTTCAGCCTTATATCCTTTGAACTTTTCAAAAGCTTCAGATTTATGTCTCATTAAATAGATGTATCCGTATCTTGAATAATCATCTGTAAAAGTGATGAAATTCTCAAAACCTCCTCTTGCTTGAATACTCATAGGACCACACACATCCGTATGAATTAACTCAAGCAACTCTGTGGCTCGATTACTTTTAGTCTTGAAAGACCTCTTGGTCATTTTTCCTTCTAAACAGGATTCGCAGACTAGAAGTTCTTTCAAGTCCCAAGGACTTAATAGTCCATCTGAAATCAGTCTTTGGATCCTATTCAGATTAATATGACCAAGGTATAGGTGCCACTTGTAAGCCTCGTTAGGCATAGGAGTTTTTCTCTTGGATGGTAAGTCAAGTTTAGCAGTGTTGAGTTGGGAATTAGGGTTTTTATCGGGGTATAATAAGAAAAGACCATCGTTTACTGTACCAGAGCAAATAAACCTTTTATTATGCTTAATGGTTAAACATCGTTCAAAATAAATACTAAAACCATTATTCATTACACAACTAACAGAATTCAGATTTCTGCGAATAGACGGTACATATAAAGTGTCTTTCAAAATCAAAACCCTACTGCCAAAATATAATTCTATAGTCCCTACTGCTAATACAGATATACTAGTATTATCTCCGAGTAGTAGCTGCATCTCGCCGTCTTCAAGCTTCCAGGTTAGCTTGAATCCCTGCAATGAATTGCAGATATGATTAGTTGAGCCTGAGTCCACACCCCAGGAATCTGGTGGACTTCCAACTAAACATACTTCTAATAAACAAGACATCATCATACCTTATGCAGACGACTTAGCAGGAAGACTGACTAAGTATTTTGGGCAATTCCTTTTCCAGTGCCCATTTCCTCCACAATGGAAACATTTTCCCTTGCTTGGCTTAGCTTTCTTCTTCTGAACCTTACCTTTAGGATTGGAAATTTTTCCTTTTCCTTTCTTTCACTAATTGGCTTTTGGAGCCGTGGAAGTCGATACTTGCGCCAGGAGAACCGTTCCTTTAGCTTTCATTACCCCTTCTGCCACCTTGAGTTCATTCATTAGTTCAGGCAGAGTAAAATCCAACTTATTCATAGAATAATTCTGCCTGAATGTATCGAATGATTTTGGCAGAGAGCACAGGATCATATCCTGTTTGCTAAGATTATCCATCTTAGCACCAAGGCTCTCAATCTCGTTCAGATAAGCCATCATGTTCATAACATGATCCTGAACAGGTGATCCTTCAGACATCTTAGTTACCAACAACCTTCTCATCAGCTCGTGCCTATGTGCACGATTCTGTCCACCAAACATCTGATGAAGATGTTCCATCATGTTCTTAGCAGTGGGCATCTCATACATTTGATGTTTAAGAACATTCGAGACAGATGCCAGGATGTAAGACATAGCCAGATCATTATTCTTGATCCACTTGGTATAAGTGTCTTTCAAAGCCTGGGTGGCTGTGGTTTCTGGTACCCCCGGACAAGGTTCAGTGAGCACATATTTCAAACCCTCGTATCCAAATACGATATCAAGATTCATTTTCCAATCAGCATAGTTTGAACCTTCAAGCCTATTTTCCTTAATAATTTATTGAAGCGGGCTAGCGGACGTCATTGTTTTAAAACTGAAATATTTAAAATACGCGCAAGTTATGAATTTGTATATTACTTCTTTAGCGTCTAACCATTAAATGAAATCCACATAAGCATTTTGGTTTACGCAATGATGACTCAACTAACCGCAGTTAGCTCCCCGGAAGCGAGGTCGAGAACTACTTAGAAAAGCAAGAACTATTCCTAATTAACATGTCATCTAGGTAACTCTTACCAAACTATGTTAATCCACCACGTCAACCTTTGGTCTCTAAGTGAGTGTAACAGAGCTCCGAAGGGAGGTTAATACATCACTCAGTCAAGTGTACACCATTACCTAGAAATTCGTTCTAGTAGGTCAAGACACTCCACGGAAGCGTGGTTGTGCTTGACTTTCCCCGTATTTCATTCTATCCGAAGAAGTCTAATCTTGTATACCGCGAACACATACCCGCCGCAGGGAGTAGTATGTATCCATTATACTGTAGACGGGCAATGGAGACCGTGAGAATCTAATTTTTTCATCTTGCTCCCACTTGAATTTTTTAGAGTTGTGGATTATCTTTGATTATCACATAACTTATTTGGCGTCTTACAATCGGAAGTGATTAATCTAATTAATATGCTCCCACTTGGATTAATAAATCACATTTATAATCCTAAATTTTTAAGTCTATTTAATAACTCTTTATTAATTAGGCCGAAAAATATTAGTCCAATTATGCATCGCATTCAATCTCTATTAAATATTATTTATCTAATCATATTAAATAAAATATGCATAATTGAAAATACCATAATATCTCATATTATCATAATCATACTATAAAATTAAAAACATGCTTGCAAATAATTATCATGCTTAAAATTAAATGGCATAAAGTAAGTATGCTATAAATAAATTATCACATAATTTAAATCATGTCTACTGATTCGGTAATTTTTCAGGAAAAGTAATTGAATTGTTTCCCTAAGAAATATCATTCCACGTAAATTCCCAGGAAACACTGGAGGGGTCACAAACGGTCCCACTTAAAAACCAGCCTCCTTTGACAGAATTTACGTGCATAGTAGCAGATTTAAAATTATGCATCGCATGCATCATATTAATGCAAGTATATATCTAGAGCACGGCTCTGATACCAGTTGCTGGGAATGGTGCTCAGAATAGTACCGAACTGATACCGTACTTTAAAAAATTTCTTAACATACAGGTATCAAAATATTTCTAAAATATTTAAATATAAACAGCGGAAGACTAGCCGGATCTACTCAAGTATGTGCATGCAATTGATAATAAACCTTAAATCACAAAGCAGATAAATAAAGCATGCAATTAACACTTAAGAGCACCTAATTTATCATGCTTAAAAATATAACAATGAAATATTATCGTACTCCAAATATGGCTATCTAACGGTAATTTTCCAGCACCTTTGCTTTCACAACAGACGGTTACCGCTTTCACCTCCTGGGAACCCGATACACGATCCCTTCTCGTGAAACCGGCAGAGCTTCCCTGCAATAACCCCAGAGAAACCCTCGGAGTGTGGGCTCCGAAAGTATTTCTCTAAATACTTAGAGAAAAATAAAACTTTAAACTAGAAAACCCTTTTCAGGGTTTAATCTCCCGAAATTAGGCGTTTTATATATAAACACCTAATTAAAATTAATTCCAAAATAAATCGGAATTAACTAGGAGAAAAGGATATGGTTTCAAAGCCAAGAACTAGCCAAAGGCCCAAAACCTCTCCCAAAATTGTGTGTGAAAAATGAAGGGCCAAGACCCCTATTTATAGGGGAAAAACCTAGTGCAAAATGGTAATTTCACATCCCCACTTGCATACACAACTTGCATCCGAGATCTAAAGGTGCCACGTGGAAGGTCTCATCACCATCGATCCAACGCCGCCGAGAACACGCCGGAATACCCCCGCACGCGCCACCTGAAGGTTTCAGTGGCGCGTATGTTATACACGTGGCTAGGGTTTCTGGCTGACATGGCCGATTCTCACTCGGCCACGTATCCAGGTCGGTCCAATCGGATCCGGTTGACCCAATCCTATCGGTTAATCGGTCCGGTCCATATCAAATCTGGACCGCTTGTTTCGGCTACGTGGCGCAAACTGTGCCGTACGCATGGCATGCCACTTGGCATCCAGTCGGCGCCACCTCACCTCCATCTGCTGACGTGGCATGACACGTCAACTGCCACATCATCATTTTTTTTTTTTAATGATAAATTTCCATTTTCTCCAAAATGAAATTTCGGGCATTTCCAACTCTTTGGAACTTGATTTATTTTCTTAAAATAAATCCCTTGGCTATTTTCAAACATTTTGAAATTCATTTGTCTATTTCCCTTTAATGTTTTATCTTTGGGTTTTCGGTTTAGGGCTTGCAGGGGGACCTACGGGACTAATTAATTTTAGCTTCAAACGGATTAATATATTATCATCTCATGACAATAATTAATTTCCGTTTAACAATATTTAATTCCACTAAATAAATATTATTGCACTCTAAAATTAATTAAATTATTCACGAATTTCTCGATCTAGAATAATTTTACATTTTACTCCTCCGTGTAGATATCCATGAAAAATAAATTAATACTACTATCATTTATTTTTGACTTCTAATCTAAAATCTCCTGATTCGCCTTAAGTTCAAATTTCTTGTGCGTGAAACACATTCAACATACAACTTCAGTGATGCATCATACGAAGTACTTTGGCCAAAGTTTTAATTCGAACTTTGCAAATCTATTTCAGGGATATCTTTTAACTTTCCAACAAAGCCATAGATTCCTCGATCAATGTTTCTCTTCAGCACATTTCATGTAATCACCGAACATACAAAGGTTTCGGTCATTCGATATCGAGACCTCACTTATGAGCAAGTTACAATGATTAACACTACATGTCTAAAGTCGAAATACTAGCAAATTAAGAGTTCAATGCTCCATAAGATTTGTTCATTTTAGATAATAGTTTAAAATGAACTATCTTAGTGGTCCAGTTCGATGTTTCCAAATCTATTGAAAATCATCAATGTGTTATAACTGGAAACACCATTTCCCTATGACGAAAGACTAATCATCTTATATAACACATTATTTTCTCAATAAGAACTTATTCTTTTCTTACCGACTAGAACTTTAATAACACGTGATTTCGATATCCAAAGTCATTTCCTATGAAACACATTTCATATAAGAATATCATCACACGTTATTAATTATGTTAATATACTCATAACTTGTAATAACTTCAGTTTTTATTAATCCAACGAAATACGAAGTATTTATAAAGAAATTGGATTTTCAGGGCACTAATCCCAACAGGTAAAACAAGGAAAAGCATCAAACGGGATTATAACTATCATATTCATTCATTAGGTTATTCGTTAGCCCGACGAGAGGGCTAAGTCTCCAACCTTCACCTTGTGTAATCATAATCATTATTTATTACGTTATCACACACATAATCTTTCGTGCATAATCATTCGATCATTCATAATCATTCATTTACACCTTTTTTCTCCAGGTGGTGGACGGGTTTGCAAGACCCGACCACCTCAATCATTATGGCTAGTGGGGTACATGAATCCCTGAAAGCCCGATTCCCATTCCTCGTTAACCTCCTAGCGAGGGCCGGTATCGTCGTAGTTTTGGTGGAACTAGTATACGGGGTTCACCATCAGCCCATGCTTCCCCGGTTAGCCACATACACTAAGTCTCAGGGCCCCCATTCAGAGTATTCATTCAATCTTGCATTAGGTAGGGTATTTATTGAAGAAAAAGCTTTATGTTCAAAATCATGTACTCTTCAAAAGACTCGATATATACATATAATAATTTGGCTTAAAACTTTACACATTGGGGATATATCGGGTCATTTAACTAATAGAAGAGAAACCCACCTGTAAAGCAAAAGAAACGGTGAAAGAGCCTCAAAGATCGGTCTCATCTCCGTTCGGACCCAAATCTGTGCAAAAGAGGTGAAGTGAGACTCCAAATGACCATATACGAAGCAGGGCAATGTTATGAACATGATATGAAGTGCATACAAGACAATAATATGTTTTGAAGATGTTCATGTGCACAATTAATGCTCTAAAGCCACATAAACGAGCAAAGTGATTCATTCACGTCCATATATTTCATAATCATTGTCGAATCAATTCATAATCTTGTACAACAATCATAATAATTGGTTCAACTAATTCAAGTTTCATATAAGTCATAAATAAGACAGGAAAAGATAACGAGAAGCAATGAAAGAACACCTCAAAGCTGCCAACTAGTGTAACACGGCCGTGTTTGTGACACCCCGCTTGTTTGCAGGTACAGGTTTGTACCACGTGTGAGTTTATTTTCCGTAACTGTATTTATTTTCATTTTTTTTTGATGAATTCATATTTTATTTCTATTGTTTTCTATATGAATTATTTGAAATTATATGAAATATGTGATTTAATGTCAAGAAAATGCCCTAAGTGAAATTATGATGTGAATTCTTGAGAATTATGAATTTATAATATATGAATTTAATTCCCGAGCATGATAATTTCGTGAATTATGTGATATACGTGATTTAAGGATGTAATTGTATGATTTTAAAATAAGTTGGACTTAATTGAAAATTTGGTTTTGGACTTATTTGCAACTTTTTGAAAGTTTTGGACTTATTTGGAAAATGAGTCATTTTAGTACACTTGTGTATGTTTTAATTTATATCTTGAGCTCCGGCACCCAGATTCGAGTGCCGTCTTAGGCGTTCGACTCCTTTCGACGATTTGGATGCAATAGAACAAGTTCTCTAATTTTTTGATGTCGTTTCAACTCCCGATGAGGTAAATTTCAGCCACGCGCGCCTAAAACGCACCTATGACCTATCTTGGAGCTATGAGACCTAATCCTCATCATTTCCTTGACTTAATCTCACCTAAACCATCCCTCTCTCTCTCCCATATGCTGCTGCTACACGATTCAATCCAGGAAAAGCAAGGAAAGAAGCAAGAAAGCAAGAACAAGGAAGAACCTACATTTTCATACCTTTTGAACTCAAACTTTCGATTCTTTGCTCTTTCTTCAAGTCTAAGGTAAGAATCTCGATCTCCATTCTCTTGTGACCATTTTCATCTAAATTAATCATTTTTTATGTTAGAGATTACATGGCGATGGCTTCCTTTATGAATAGTTATGTTTTCTTCAAGATTGTTAATACTTGCTCTACATGTGTATATCTTGAGTTTTATGGCATGAAATGAGATCATTTAAGCTTCTAAAACTAGATTCTTTCCAATAAATGCATGGTTGTTGTGTGTAATAACTTCTACCATTAATGAACTTGAGTTTATGGAGGAAAAATGGGAGATTTTGTATTGAGATTATCCCCGGGCGAGGACACTTGTGCAAAAACATTCTGCATTCCTTCTCACCGGGAGGGGACTTTTGTGCTGGATCTTTCCCCGTGCGGGGAGTTTCCTTGCTTGAAGTTGGTGGGTGTGCATGGTCTTTAATTGTGGTGTATATGCATGTGTTTGTATTTATATAGTGTATGCATGAATTGTGTACGTGAGTATGTGTTTGTGTATATATATATATATATATATATATATATATATATATATATATATATATATATATATATATATATATATGTATATATATATTGTATGCTTTGTGTATGTGTACGTGTGTGCATGCATGAGGAATATGTGCTATGTATATATATATTGTACTATATGTTATGTATGTAATATATTAAATGTTATAAATTTAAGTATTGAATTGTTTTACTAAATCTCGTATATTATGATCTTAAATAATTCAATCTCGGGTGCATAATTTTCGTGCCTCTTTAATTTATTTCCTTTGCCTCTTATTTGTTTAATTTTGATTTATAAGCTATGTAAACATGTTGTATTATATGTTAATGGCTTGAATTAATTTTATGGATTCATTTGATACGAGATTTACATGATATGAATTTGAACTCTTCAAGTGGTACCTTCTTGCACTTCATTTACATACATCGTATTCATTTGCATCGCCGTGCATCTAAGTGGTATATGTTTGAATCTAAGTCTTTAGTATTGCATTTTTTTGTCACAGGGTTGCTTCCGGGAGGAGTCGTACCCGAAGTTTAAGGTTGTTCGGGGTCGTTTTCTCGCACCACTACACTATTTTGTTCAAAGGTGAGGTTTAGGTTTTTTTTACTTTTAGTTAAATGACCTAAGACCCTTAAATGCTCGTTTTCTAGCCCGCATGCGACTGTATACTATACATATAGTTAAATATGTGTAATTTACGATATGTTTATGATCTTGTTGTCAAGTTTCGGCTTTCTAAAGGGCTATATCTACGAGCATATATGAGCTCACGCTTTTAATGAAGGTTTAATATTTATAAAGTTTAATGTTAATGTATGTAATAATGGTTTGTAATGAGCGAGAATGGTATGGAATGGTAATGAAAGGCAATGTTGGGCCCCGAAGACGTGGGTAAGGGAGACCCGGGACGGCCATGGGGTCGCCGGTTATCAACCCTGTGCACGATCTCCATCCGTGGTATTACGTACGACCCCAGGAGGTTAGAGAAGGCGTGGTGCTCTTGATGCCTTCGGTATGAAGCCGGGAAGGACTCGTGTGGGTTAGCTACCCCTGGAGGAATTTATAATGGCACTCATGTGGGTTAATCGCCCCTCGAGGAATTTACTAATGGATGGTTAAGAGTTGGCCGACCCTTCCATCACCGAAGCCGGGGATTGAATGTGATTTTTTTTATGTAATGTAATGTAATGAGAAGTAACGGTGGATGCTCGTACTCATCGAGCTTAATGAAATGGTTGGATTATGAAACAGGAATAGAGTCTTTACTAATGTAATGTATACGTATATGATATATAATGCTTTATGAAAATGTTTTGATATGCAAAACCTATTCCCGGTTCATAACCTTTATCTTTTACGTGTTTTGCTCTATATATGTATAGTGTGTGGGTATGCGTTAGCCCCCTCACTCAGTCAAGATATGACTGACACCTCTCCTTTACCACTTTTAGTTTGCTGGTCTTTTGAGCACGAGCTAGGCAGAGAAGTGGGTCGTTCGAGTTTCACTTTTGGGTATAAGTCGTGCTAGATGTATCGCATTTCATTTTGGACTTGTATTTAATGAATTGATCATGTTATGAATTTTGTTTTGGAGATATGAATTGTTATGGCTATGTATAATTGATCACTTGATGCATATGTCGATTTTGGAATTTTATATTATTAGAATTCCTTGCTTCCGCTATTTAATTATTTGTTGCGACTGGTTCAGTTTTAGCTCCGCCTAGCCTAATGAGTGTGTGGTCTCCCGTTCGCTTAGACTTGGGCTCATGTATGGACTTTCCATTTCATATGCGGGTTCGGGTTTAGGTGCGGGGGATGTGGTGGCCCGCACTCCGGGTGCTATAGTGTTACATTTTCAAACGGATTGGACACGGCCGTGTTCAATTTTTGGAAAATAAAAATCCCAAGTCCGAAAGCTCAACACGGCCGTGTCAGGTTTTTCTTTGTAAATGGACATGACCGTGTCCGAATTTTGAAAAATTAAAATCAAGTTCCAAGAGATCAACACGACCGTGTCCACTTTCAGGCCAATCATGACACGACCATGTCGAGCTTCGTGCTCGAAAATCTAGAGCAGAGCATGGCTCTGTTTCACGAGGGAAAAGCTTAGAAAACAGGGCATCTTTAAAGTCATCCTTAGGCTACACTTCAAGGCATGAAACTGATCCTATAAAAAGTCAAATTCAACCCACAATCATATGCATACAACCGAGCAAGAAAAGGAAAGGAAATGAGGATCAATCATACATCTTCATCTTCAAGAAATTCAAATTCCATTAATGATAGGTCATACAATGCTCAACAACCATCAAAGATAAGTTCATAAATTCATTAAGGATGCAAGAGTGATCAATAATCATGCCTCAAACCAACCCAAAACTCAAAGAAACGCATATACTCAAGAATTCAATCAAAACCTTAACTATTCATTCAATTCATCAAAACATGATCAAAACTCCATGAAAACTAGCAAACTATAGCTTCAAATGATCACAAGGAAGTGGGGATCATAAATATATGCTTACCTTTTGGATTGGATGAGAGTTGAAGAAGATATGAGCTCAAATGATGGAGGGATGAATAGTGACGGGAGAAGGGTTTCTTCCTTGCTTTTGGCTGAAATTTTCTCCTTTCTTGGTGTGAGGGACGTAATGGGGGGTTAAGGAATCAGGTAGAGGGTTTAATTAGGGTTAAGTGGGGCCAAATCTTAGTTAATTTGGTTAAGTATTGAGTGAGTTATGATTAAAATGGCTAAGGGTGGCAAATCTGCGGACGAAGCTTGTTTCGGTGGAATTTCGAAGGTTTGAACGAGCTTAGAAAAATATAAGGCTTGTTCCATTGAACCCAAATCGTAGATACAAGCTCAATGGTGGTGCCGGAGCTTGAATCCAAATTCCCGAGCTCATGTTACGATGCCCGGAACCCAAGGTGCGCTAAATGCTCTTTAGACCCTTTTTGGTTCCGCTAAAAAAAAATAAATCCGAAACCAAGTCAAACAAGTTCGAAATCAAGTGTCGAGCATCAAAACACGTTCATAATACACATATCTCAAGTATACCAAGTTTTTACGAAAATCGGAATTCAAATCGGATGCAAATGACACGTATTCACAGTCATGTAGGTTCATACGTACAAGAATTCAAATATAATTTAAAGAATTCAATTAACATATAAATTAAACATATAATAACATAAATAAATAATTAAAATACGTAAATACGTAAACACATATGTCATACCTCTACCGCCGAAAAGTCGGGGCGTTACAAACTCCATGAAGAAGTTGATGTTGTTGCATGCCACGGCCGTGACACGCTTCCTTCGTGCGAGGTGACACGGCCGTGTCTCTAAGGCCTTCGTTTCTGACCTGAGACACAGCTGTGTCTCTTTTTGTTCTTGGGGGAGGTCACGGCCGTGTCATAGGCTGAGTTTCGAAGAGCTTTGGCTCTGTACTAGTTTACGGCCTTGTCCCCTTTTTCACTAAGGTGGTGACATGGTCGTATGACTGCTGCTCTTTTTCGTTTTCGTTTGCTTCTTTCGTTATTTTCTTGCTTTGTTTATGACTTCTAATTGTTATTAACATGTTATATTATGTGTTGACTTGCTTGTATTAGATTTTCGGATCAATTTGATATGATTTGCATTAGTTATGAACTTATATGTCTCAAGTGGTATGTTTATGAACTTCATATGCATACATTACATTCATGAGCATTGTTGGGCATCTAATCGGTACATAATTGAGTCTAAGTCTTGGGTATTGTGTTTTTTTTGTTTCAAAGCCTCTTCCAATGTTGTCGAGCCCGAGGTTTAGGTCATCGATTGCTTGTTTTGGCCCCGGATTCTACATACTTTTGCTATAAGGTGAGGTTTAGGTTTCTTCTTTTAGTTAAGTGATCTATGACCGATTATGTATTGATTTCTCACCCCACATGCAACTATATATCTTATATATAGTTAAATACATTTGTTTAAGATATGTTTATGATCCTATGAATACCCCTTTAAGTTTATGAAATTGGTATAAGTATGAGCATACTTAAGCTTATTATTTGAATCCTTTTGTAGGTATATGTTATGATATGAGCGAGATATGTCCTGAAATATGAGAATTTGGTATGATTTGGTATTTGGCCCCCCGAAAATTATGGGTAGGGATGCCCGGGACGGCAAGGGTTGTCGGGTTTGACCTGTGCATAGTTCTCATTTGAAGTATTTATGCGCGACTCTTGGAGGTTGGGAAGGCGTGGTACTTTGAGCCCTCGGTGGATAACCAGGAAAGGCATATTGTGGGTTAGCTACCCCATGTGTATTTGTTAAGAAGGTGGAGAGGGATTGATTCCCGAAACACCAAGGATGTGCGGTTGGATTTGTATTTACGATTTCGGTTTTATGTTATGATTTGAGGAGTGTAGGTGGAGGTTCGTACTCTCCGGACATTGGTTTATGTTTTGTATCGATGTATTATGAATCGAATTAGGCTTTCTTTTATATATTATATGTTAAGTTTCTTTGAAAATGATTTGGTATGCAAAACCCTAGCCTCGATTCATGACCATCCCTTTGTTATATGCTTTGCTCTATACTTATATACGTGTGTGGGTGTGTGTTAGCCCCCTCACTCAGTCGAGTTTAGACTGGCCCTCTCTTTTAACACTTTAGTTGCAGGTTGCTCGTGCTAGGCGGGGAAGTACGTCGTCGTCGAGTCGTACTTACGTGTTTAGGTCGAGTCTGCATTCATACTTACTTCTTTTGGAATCTTTGAATATGTATTTGAATATGAATTGTATATTTGGAGAATTTGTAAGTACTCAATGTATTATTTTTGGGTCGTGTGGCCATGTATATATTATTGTAGGCTCATGATGAGCTCTCTTTGGATCCTGTTAATTGCTTCCGCATTTTGTTACTTGTTTTGCGTGCTCTGTCCGTGTTTTAGCCCCGCTTAGCAGTGTGTGTGTGTAGGTCCCCGTTCGCTTAGACTTTAACTCATGTATGGACTTCCATTTCATATGTGGGTTCGGATTTAGGTGCGGGGGATGTGGTGGCCCACCGCTCCGGGTGCTACATAACAACTCTAAAAATGAGTTTTTAATTATTAACTAGAATAATCTATTGTAGTAAACAAAATGAATTGAATATTTAACAA
This sequence comes from Lantana camara, assembly GCA_037501455.1. Taxonomy (NCBI): domain Eukaryota; kingdom Viridiplantae; phylum Streptophyta; class Magnoliopsida; order Lamiales; family Verbenaceae; genus Lantana; species Lantana camara. Next base: position 21,998,944 of record CM074862.1, read on the forward strand.
AATTTTAACATGGTCATATTAAATTCAACTAGATAATAAACCAAGAAAGTAAATATTTCTTACTCAAATCAATAACAAATTTATTTATGGGGTATGGTTGATTGGCGTTTGTTTAGGGGCCTTTTCGAAAAATTCTCTAATCATATAGTGATCTATATTGAGTTTTGAGTTTTTCTTCATATTTGTTGTTCTTGCCTAACTTTGGGTAATTTTGAGTTTTTTCTTCTTCTGGTTTATGGGGAAGTTAATTAATTAAAATTTTGGAATTGTGTCATGCTGCCAACGGTTGGATTCGGACCAAATTATAAAATTTTAGATCCAAATGTGACATGGAAATCCAATAACTAGTTTTGAATTCGAATTCTTTAGGATTTGGATTCATCAATACTGAATATGATGATTCGATAAAAGATCTGACTCATTAACCTTAAAATTTATTATTTTTCAAAACAGTAAATATGAAAAAAGATCATATGAATATATAATCTTTATTTTAAAATTGTTATTTGATGAATTATTGTTATTTTTACTTATATATTTCCAAAAAATATGCTAATTTAAAATTTATTAACAAAATATGACCATATTTTGTTTAGAAAATAGTGCAAAATGTCTTATTAAATACCATAATATACAGGTTGAAATTTTAATTCTAATAGTTACTGTTAGGATTGTTTATTTATATAATAATTAATTTAATAAACATAATAAAAGGTTGAATTCATATTTTTTTAATGGATCGGATTCATAATTTCATATTCGATTCATTTATTTTGAAAAATGAGTACTTTTAATCGAATATGATCTATCAAATTTTGTTATTAATAGAATGTACTAATTCCGGATCAAACACAGACCGAATTCGAATCAAAATCCGATACGTTGACAGCCCTAGAATTGTGTATGGAATATGGAATTTCTTCCCAATAATTGGAGCGGGACAGGCACAAGATATGGGCTGGTGGACAAGCAGAAGCTATTGGGCTTTTGGAAAAATAAAAACAGAAGTTAGCAAATCGATTGCTTGTAACCAAACGGGCCATACCTGAGCATGGGACAAATATAATTTGAATGGTGGATCGTGAAGATTGAATCGAAGGCAGTATCCAATTTATTAAAAGAGCAAATTATATTTTCGGTTCCATAGGAGTTAGGACCTTTTGTAATTTTAATTTCATGTCTTTGAAATTAGACATATTTAGTCCTATTATTTTTAAAATGTTACAATTTTGGTCTCGTCCAACAAATAATTGACGGAAAATATATTTTTTACATTAAATACAATTTGAGGGGAAAAGTTATTGTTCATTAGGTTGTTTTTTGCTAGGGTTTGCTTATTAATACCTCATTTTAACATCATGAATCAACTTTGAAGCATTAATCTGAATCACTCACATTAAGATAATGTAGTGTTGAAATGAGGTGTTAATAAGAAAACTCGGGAAAATTACACTGTTGGTCCCACTAGACGGACTTAATATCACATTTGGTCCCATAGGATTTTTTGTTTTCACATTGTGTCCCATAAGAAATAATTTTGAACACATTGAGTCTCAACGGACATAGAAATGGGAAAAACGTTATCTTAGTGTTAATTTTTTATGAGAGGGACTAAATTAATCCGACATAGAGCTTAGGGTATACTCATTTAAAGATTTGTTTATTTCTTTCTTCAATGATGTCGATGATGGAGAGCGAAAGAGTTTTATTTGGGGAGTGTTTATGAGTTTAAAAAATTTGATTAAAGAATGTCACATAAACTCCACGTCAGATTAATTTAGTCCCTTTCAGGAAAATTAACATTAAAATAATGTTTCTCCCATTTTTAGAGTCAAAAGTTAACGATTGGGACTCAATGTGTAAACAAAAAATCCTATGGGACCAAATGTGATATTAAGTCAGTCTAGTGGGACCAAAAGTGTAATTTTTCCAAGAAAACTCTAACAAAAAACAATCTAATGAATAATAAATTTTCCACCAAATTGCACTTAATGGCAAAAAAAAATACATTTTCCATTGATTATTTAATGGATAAGACCAGAACTGTAACTTTTTAAAATAATGAGACTAAATGTGTCTAATTTTAAAGATACGAGAGTAAAATTGCAGAAGACCTAATCATTTTTTTATTTTTTATTTTTTTTGAGAAGAAAAGATGGAAGAACTAAAAAACAGCAAGGGCAAAAAAGCTAATTCTATGAGACTAAAAATGTAATTTTCTCTTATTAAAAATATTGACGCAGTTTCTCACGTTTTAACTTTTAAGATTCATAATTAATAAGTGTTGTACGGCTTTCCTATAAGTTTTGGTAATGTCATTTTTAACATACTCATACGGATGATAATTTTTATATATGCGTACGTTTTAATTAAAATTAATTATGACAATTTCTACACAATTTTCTGGATCGTGTTGAATTAATTGATCCCTACATACTACATAGTATAATCGATCTACTTTTTTTTTAGAGAGAAAAGATCCGTTAGGGGTATTCATTGCAAATCCAAAGCAACAAAGTTCGAAGCATAATCAGAAATACCCAAAGCACCAACGCAGGTCGAAAACACATTACGAGCTAAATTATGGGCGACTATATTGACATCACGTCTAATAGAAGAGAAGTAACAAGACTCACAAACGAAACAAATTTGCTTGATCTCATAAAAAGTATTCCCTAAAACTAATAGGTCCTCGTTGGATTTCTTGAGACTGTTAATAACGTTGATGTTGTTGCCTTCTTGTAATTGATCTACTTAAGCATAATTTATAGCTTTTTTCCCTTTTTCAATTTATATACATATATACATTGTTTTGAAGTAATTTTGTAAATGTCTTACTTTTTATCTAATGCCGACATGGAGCAACTATATTTTAGATTTGGACAAATTACATCTGACTACCCTCACAATAGGCGAAATTACAATGCAGGACCTCTAGTTTGAAAAATTACATATTGATCCCTGACTTTTATGCTCCGTTTGAGTTCCCTTCATTTCGTTAGTGTTCCGTTAAATTTGACCCCTGTAATGGCCAAAATACCCTCAGGGATAGTGATGGGGTCAAAATACGATCGTCCCACATGAAGACACGTGGCATCACCGAGCTGATGACATCTGTCTCCACAAGGCTGCACCCATCAGCGCACGAGCGCTAAGCCATGCGCTAAGCCAGCCGCCATCAAGGATGAATCCATCTGCGCACGAGCGCCAAGCCCAACAAGCGCAATCCTTCTTCAAGGAGTCAAGCCCAACGAGCGCTATCACTCCCACGATCGTCCAACGAACCGAACGATTGGTACGCCCACGTGCCAAGGGAGCACTCTTCGAGCGTCACACTCCCTCAGAGTGGCCTCCCCTTTGGCTCGTCACTTGAACTGGAGCCTTCATCCCCCTCAGCGGATATCTTGGCCTCCAATACTCCAGGTTGTCACGAGCGCGCTCTTAAGCCCTCGTCACCAACCACCCAAATGGCTCTCTGACACAACGTACATGCCCGCGCACCTGCCACTGTTGCTAGCACTAACTTTTGGGCCGCTTTTGCAGAAGATTCCTCCTAGGTTTCTCTCTCACAGCGCCACGTGTTAGGGCAACATTCGGCCAGGACCACTTGAGGCAAATGACCAAAGGGCCCTTGACCCTCAACTATAAATAACCCAAGTCATCTTCTACACTGTAAGCATTCTCTAAGCTTTCTTCACTTCTGCAACTGTGACTGAACTTACATTTCTTCATACACAAAACTGACTTGAGCGTCGGAGAGCCAAACTGGGTATCACCCCCAGTTCCCCCAGCTTGGCCTTCTGACTCTTCTTGTGCTTGTCCCAACAGGTTGAACCCCTTTTCTCTTTTTCCGGCGAAGCTCCGGTGGTTTCCTCCACAAAATACAAATCGTAAAGTGATCGGATTCAGACCCATCCATTTCTGGACCCATCATTTTTGGCGCCGTCTGTGGGAAACCAGTCTTCCATATTCTTCCTTTCTTTTTGTTGGTAGAAAAACAAGCACATCTTCGTTTTCAACAGCCATGGTTGCAACGAGATCTGGAGCTGTGGGAGGAGGAGAAAACACCTCCCAAGATGCAAACATCGTTCTTCCCTCCACCGATACTGGTGGAGCACCACCTCTTTCCGTCGCCGCTGGTGGGGCACCTCCCGTCGCAGGAGTGACTCCACCAGCTGAATCTTCTGCGCCGCCGCCTGCACCGCCGTTGCTGCCCATTCCCACCACCGCGGGAGGAGTTTCTTTCTCAGCTCCACCGCCGCTTGCGCAGAATTCCTGGGTCCATCCCCAGATGAACCTTGGATTACAAGGTTACATGATGCCTCCGCCTGGCTACACTCTTACTCCGGCTATGATGGCGCCGCCGGTCCAGCCTTACCATGCCGGACAACTCCAGCTCCCAGTGGTGGTCCCCAGGGAGATTGAAGGAGTGGAGTTACCTCCACTAACCACCCAACAGTTACGGGCTCTTTACGCCCAATGTGAGGTTCAGGCGGCCCAGGGGGCATGGGAAAGATTCCATTCCATGTACTTTCCCTCTGGGCAGGCCACTCAGGTTGCGGCACCTTTAGGCGGACAACAGAACTTTCCCCTCAGAGAAGCCCAGGCTGTCCTGAGGGCACAACCACCACCACCACCAGCGAAAGAAGTGCCCCAGCAGGAGGGCAACGAGCGTGCCTCCGTGGGAAGGAACAAAGAGCCCACGGAGCGAGTGAACGAAAATGAAGGAGACTCTCATGTCTCCAGGAGGGGCTCACGAGCCCACAAGGACAAGCAAGTAGAAGTAAATCCTGACGTCCTCGCGGCTGTGCAAGACCAGCTACAGGGCCTCAAGGATATCGTGGGACAGATCTCACGAGGGCGCTCAACTCAGATCTCCCATAGTCGGGATGAACGGGTTGACGCCAGGAGTACCCGCACCAAGGACCCTCCACCAAGGGTCCCCCGTCGAAAGGAGCCGGAGGAAAACTTCGGCACGTACGAATACCACCCATTGGCGAGGGGTTCACCCCTCGTCGAAGAAGTTCTGATGGCCCAAGCCGGAATGGCCAAAGTCCCCACATCCATCAACAGATACGACGGGACAACCGATCCAGCGGAGCACTTGGATCATTTTGTGCATCTCATGCACCTTTACGAGCATTCCAGCCATTACTGGGCGAAAGTGTTCGTCACTTCCTTGGTAGGGATGGCTCAAGAGTGGTATAAGCGCCTGCCACCGCGCTCGATCCACTCGTATGAAGAGTTGGCCGATGCCTTCCTCAACCACTTCAACTCTTTGAAGGCACCCGTCACCGCACCCACAGCGCTTTACAACGTGGTGCAGGGCAAGAGCGAATCACTACGCTCGTTCTTCGCCCGCTTTAATAAGGAGATCTTGCAGGTGGAAAGGCCCTCGATGGATTTCTTGATCCCAGTTCTCTTCCAGGCTGTGGATCACAAGCAGTATGTGAGCAAAAAATTTGCTGACGCCATCGTGGAGAGAAGGCCTGGGACCCTCATGGGCCTAAGAGAAATAGCCGAGCCGTTCTTCGCGCTCGAAGATATGTATGGGACGAATGGTCCCCGTCATCACAGCCCGGCCCGGAACGAGCGACCTCATCACGAGCGGGGGCGGGATGTGGCAGTCAAGAAAGAGCGCCCTCAAGAGCGCAGGAGGTCGCCACCACCCCCTCGTCGATTCGAGCGCATTCCGCTCACCCGGCCAAATTCAGAAGTCTACAATCTCTCTGATAAGAAGCTCTTCAAAAGACCCATCAAAATGAGAGAAACAGACTCACTAAGGCGCTCGAATAAATACTGCGCCTTCCACAAGCAGAGAGGGCACGACACGGATGAGTGCCGACAGTTGGAGGCTGAAATCCAAAGGCTCGTTGCAGGGGGCCATCTGAAAGAATTTGTCCGGGTGCTCGAACGCTACGATGAACAATGCAACGAGCGCTCCGGAAGGAGAAGAAGGAGTCCTTCCCGGTCAAAGAGCCCAAGGGGTAGGGGACCCCCGGAAAGCAGCAGTCGCCGAGGCAACAAAGGCAAAGCCCCTGAGCAAGAGAACGAGCCCTTTGCAGTCATAAATATGATTGCAGGAGGCTCATCAGGGGGGGATTCAAACGCCTCCCGACGGAGGCACATACGGAGCTACAACCAACGCCCAGCAGTGCCCAAGCCTATCTACGCTATCCAGAGATCAAGCGCTCCAAAATCAAGAGAAAATGATGTAATAGGCTTTGATGATAGGGATCTAGAACATATTGTAACGCCCCATGGGGAGGGTGTAACCTCAGATTGCCCCATGGTGGTTAGTTTAGATGTTCATAACCATGTTGTAAAAAGAGTATTGGTTGATAGTGGAAGCTCCGTTAATGTTTTGCCTTACTCTACATTCTTAAAAATGAAGGTTGATCTCCCGCTCGAGCCTCTTAAAACAGCCCTCATTGGCTTTGGAGGCTCAGAAGTTGTCCCCCGAGGGCAAATATGCCTGGCTACTTCATTCGGACGAGCCCCTCAGCGCAAAACGCTTTTGGTAACGTACGCGGTGGTGGAGATTGACATCCCGTACAACATCATAATCGGGCGCCCTGCCCTCGTGGATTTTAAAGCTATCATCTCTACCTACCACCAGAAGATTAAGTTTCCTACTTCCGAGGGCGTTGGAGAAGTGCTCTGCAATGTACGAGAGGCTTGGGAGTGTTACATGCTGTCCCTCAGAAAGCCTAAAGCGGAGAAAACCTTCCATGTCGGCTCCACCAAGAAGTCAGTGGATTTCCCCAATTTAGACGAGGACAGCCCAGCAAGGAAACGGGCGAAATTGAACAAGAAGAAGAATAAGAAGAAGAGGGGAGACAACGGGGAGAATCCCCTCGAAAATGTCCCCCCAGGGGTCGTTGGTGAATCGTCCTCAGGAGAAGATGAGCTGGAAGAGAGTGAACCAGCATCTGGCGATCGTTTAACAGGAAAGAAGAGGGCGCTCGAACTTCCTCGCCCAGAGGTAAGGATCGAACCCTCGGAAAAATTCCTTACCATTGAGCTGGAACCTGGAAACAAAGATAAGACTACACAGATCGGCTCAAACCTCTCAGGGCCTTCTCAGATCATGATGATTGATTTTCTAAGGGAGAACAAGGATGTATTCGCGTGGAAAGCCTCTGATCTCACAGGGATTGACCCGAGCGTCATTGTCCATAGACTTAATGTGGATCCATCTTTCAAGCCTATCAAGCAGAAAAAACGGGATGTACATGGCTTTCGAAAGAAAGCCATTGAAGAGGAAGTCAATAAGCTCTTGGAGGCTCAGTATATCGAGCCCATCTTGTATCCGGAGTGGCTGTGCAACGTAGTCTTGGTGCCCAAGAGCGCAAATAAATGGCGCATGTGCAATGATTTCACTGATCTCAACAAGGCTTGCCCTAAAGATCCTTACCCGCTGCCCCGGATTGATCAATTGGTGGATTCGACCGCTGGCTGCGAGCTCATGAGCATGATGGACGCTTTCCAGGGGTACTATCAGATCTTTATGGCCCCGGAAGACCGCCCCAAAACTTCGTTCGTCGTCCATATGGGGGTATATTGTTTCTTGGTCATGCCCTTTGGACTTAAGAACGCCGGAGCTACCTATCAGCGGCTCGTCAATAAGATGTTTGAAAGTGAAATTGGGAGGTCCATGGAGGTCTATGTGGATGATATGATTGTCAAAAGCGAGCGCCAGGATTCCCATTTGGAGGATCTCAAGCGCACGTTTTCAATTTTGCGCCAATATGGGATGAAGTTGAATCCCTCGAAGTGCACCTTTGGTGTACAAGGGGGAAAGTTCTTGGGATACATGGTCAGTCAGAGGGGAATTGAGGCCAATCCGGAGAAGATCAAGGCCATCTTGGAAATTCCTTCCCCTCGAAATTTGCGGGAAGTACAGGTCTTGGTAGGCAAAATCATCTCGTTGAACAGGTTTATTTCACGCTCGGCAGACAGGAACCTTCCCTTCTTCAAAATCTTGAGGAACGCACGTAACTTTGCTTGGACAGAGGAATGCGAAAGGGCGCTGCAGGATATGAAGGCTTATTTATCGAGCGCTCCACTGCTGACTAAGCCTGTCGAAGGCGAAAGGTTATTCATGTATCTTTCTGTCTCTCCTGAAGCCACGAGCGCGGTTCTGGTCGCTGTACGGGAGCGGAAACATTTACCTGTCTATTATCTGAGCAAAACCTTGCAAGGAGCCGAAAAGAAATATTTGGAGATTGAGAAATTTGCGTTCGCTCTTATTAACGCCTCAAGAAGGCTAAGGCCTTACTTTCAAGCGCATTCCATAACAGTTCTCACCGACCAACCCTTGAAACAAGTATTGTCCAAGCCGGACGTATCTGGCAGATTAATCAAGTGGGCCATCGAATTGAGCCAGTTTGACTTATGCTTCGAGCCCAGGACCGCGATACAAGCTCAGGTTATGGCGGATCTGTTGGTTGAACGTTTTGGTTTCGAACCCGCCGCTGCGGAGAATGAGGGGTTATGGGTACTGCACACGGATGGTTCCTCAACCTCTCAAGGGGGAGGAATAGGAGTGGCCCTCAGAAACCCCGATGGGATTGAACTGGACTTTGCGATCAAGCTGGATTTCCAAGTCACTAACAATGAAGCAGAATATGAAGCCCTCGTGCAAGGTTTGAACATAGCTTTTCAGAATGGAGCCTCCAGAATCACTGCTTATGTGGATTCACAGTTAATAGCGAGCCAGATTGAAGGAACATATGAGGCTCGAGAAACCACCATGATACAGTACTTAAAGAAAGCCAAAGAAATCATTGGGAAGTTCAAGGAATTTCATCTACTTCAGGTGCCGCGAGGAGAAAACGAGCGAGCGGACGCTCTGTCAAAGTTTGCGTCAGCTTTAGAGGGTACTTCTGAACGTTCTGTTACGTTCCTTAGGACTGAGGAACCTTTGATCAAAGAAAGAGTCGCCACCAAGATAATCGCTATGATTGATCCAAACGAGCCCTGCTGGCTTGATGACGTCATCATTTTCCTTAAGGATGGAATTCTTCCCACTGACAAGGTGGAAGCTAGGAAAATCCGAAATAAGGCCCCTCGTTTCGCTTTGGATCCCGAGGGGAGGTTGTTCAAAAAATCATTTCAAGGACCCCCAATGAGATGCCTAAGGCCCTCACAAGCAAAGGAGACGCTCGAACACATTCATAACGGGAGCTGTGGAAATCATTCTGGGGGGCGTATTTTGGCAAAAAAGGTTCTGAGAAGTGGGTTTTATTGGCCTACAGTTCTCCAAGACGCCATTGAATTTTCGAGGAAGTGCCCCAAATGCCAATTTCATTCAAATCTCCCTCAATTGCCAGCCGCACAAATGATCCCAATAGACGTCTCTTGGCCTTTTGACCAGTGGGGAATAGACATTGTGGGCCCCTTACCCATAGCTGCAGGACAAAGGAAGTTTGTCATTCTAGCCGTCGACTACTTCACCAAGTGGGCCGAGGCTGAAGCTGTTGCAAAAATCACTTTCAAGGTTGTAAGGGACTTTATTTGGAAGAACATCATCTGCAGGTACGGAATACCGAGGGTGCTCATATCTGACAATGGATCCCAGTTCATAGCAGCTGACACACGAGAGTGGTGTTCCGAGCTGGGGATAGAACAGCGATTTACCTCTGTAGGACATCCACAATCTAACGGACAAGCGGAAGTTACCAACAGGATCATTTTGCGACATCTGAAAACCATGCTTGAAAGCAAGAAAGGTGAATGGGCTGAGGAGTTGCAAGGAGCGCTTTGGGCTTATCGCACCACCCCACGAGCGACCACTGGAGAAACCCCTTTCGCGCTCGTTTATGGTTCAGAAGCAATGATACCGGCGGAAATAGTAAATGAATCCGCTCGTGTCGGCTATTTCGAGCCTCAGATCAACGACGGCAACAGGGGTTTGGAGTTGGACTTACTGGATGAAAGGAGAGACCGAGCGTGGGCTAAAATCCACCACTATAAAGCTTCTGTGGCCCAACAGTACAACAAGCGCGTGAAGGAAAGAACTTTCCAGCTGGGAGACTTGGTTTTGAAGAAAGTGGAAGTATCCAAGCACGTAGGGAAATTGGACCCCAATTGGGAAGGCCCATTCAAAGTCATACAACTCAGAGCTAGCAACACTTACACCCTGGAGACACTTCAAGGTGAGCGCTTACCTCGCCCTTGGAACGCATGTAACCTCCGGCGGTTTTATGTTTAAAAGCTCTTTGCAAACTCTGATGTAACAACCCTCGTTGACGGGTTCTATGTACTTCAAATCAAAGTAAAAGGTAACATAATCTTTTTGATTTCTTTAATATTCCTGTTTCTTTGGTTGCTTGAATGGATAAGTCCCACGTCCCTCGTCGTCGCGAGCGTGGTTGGCAACCCATTCCAATATGAATACTGTTATCTCTCATGGGTTACGCTGGCCAGCGCTCTACTCCACATGGGGGGACGCCCTCATAAGGATAGACTGGTTACGCTCACAACCAATTAGACAAGATGAAAGAAGATTAAGAAGAAAATCCTAGTAGGCCTTGGCTGTCTCTCACAACGCCTTGCGCTCGAAAATGGGACCTCCTACAAGAGCAAATCCTAGTAGGCCTTGGCCGTTTCTTATAACGCCTTGCGCTCGAAAGAGGGATTTCTTGCAGAACCAGAAAAAAATAAGAGCCAGAGCGCTCGAATGATGGCCTCAGAATCGAAAAAAGGAATTGCTCAAGTCTTGAGCGTAGGGGCAATCCCACAGTAAGACCCTCACGACCGCTCAAGACTTAGACAAACTTTTAAAATAAATTTACAAGGGGAAAATTTACACAAGACTTGAGCGCAGGGGCAATCTCACAATAAGACCCTCACGATCGCTCAAGACTTAAACAAATTTTCAAGGTTTGTGTCAAAGACAAAATTTATACAAGTCTTGAGCAGGGGGGCAATCTCACCATACGACCCTCACAAGCGCTCAAGACTTAGACAAATTTTTCACACAGAAACAAAACATCGTCATAAAAGCAAAACATCCACAGAGTATGCTACGCAGTCCTACTGTATGATTCATAAATGGACAAGAAGAACAACAAAGTCATCAAAAAAGAGACATTTTATTCATTAAAAAGGAAGCGTATTACGAGACAAAAAGGGCTCAAAGGCCCATGAAATTCTAATACAAGGGAAAGCAGAGAATCAGAAAAATACAAAGGAATGATGGAGGAAAAGTCTCAAGCAGCTGGGGCGACATCTTCATCAACAACCACCAGAATTGGGCCCTGAACTGGGCCGTGAATGGGACCCTCAGGCTCTTGCGGATCGTTGGGGGCATTGACAGGAGCAGGCTCATTGGCATCTAGAGCGTTGGCATTTTCAGCGACTTGAGCTGGGGCATCCTCTATGATCGGCGCTTGTGGCTCGTCTTCATGAGCATCAGATGGACCCACACCCCCTTCCCTGTGGGCATCGGCGTACTCATCCTGGATCAATTTCACCAGGAAGTCATACTCCATTTCCGCTATACTGTCTGCGGGGTCGTTGGGATCCTCTTCCGCCTCCTCACAGCGCTCATTAAACATGAGCCCCGTACCCTCAGCGCCCTTCATTGCTGGATCTGTCAGTCCTTTGTGGATACCCTGATCCACTGCCAGATTGAAGGCATTTTGAGCCTCGTCCAAGCAGTGTAACGAGGCCGCGAAGTTGAAAGCTTTGGAATGACAGAACTTGATCAGCGCCTCATTGGTCGCACGCTCTAAGCTCCGAGGCCACTCGCTAACAGTATCGTTAAACTTGCGCTCGGCCTCCATAGCTCTTTTTCTCAAGCTCTCCCTCTCTGCCTCAGCCTTCTTGACCCGCTCGTTAGCTTGGGCCAGCTGGTTGCCCAAGTTGATTCGAGCGCCGTCCACAGCCACAAAGTCTTCCTTCAGCTTTGTCAGCTCCACTTCATTTTTGTTGTATAGACCCTTGAGGGTCTCATACTTGGCAATTTCAGCATCCAATTCCGCTTGGATGTGAGCCGGGTCCATCGAGCGGGCCATTTTCTTGTACTTGGCCTTGCGCTCGGCATATATGGAGGCTCGCATCTGCACATTCCGGAGCCGAGGAAGAACTTGCTGCGTAATCGAGGGGAAAAGTGTTAGCAAAAGAATGGTGAATTACAGAAAAGAAGAATGCAAGGGATGAGGACTTACGGAAATTAGGGCGTGGGCTGCATCGAACGTCACCTTCTCTACAGACTCACTGTAGAGGTGCCTGTGATCTGCTGAGAACTGAGCCCGGCTGAACAAATCATCAGTAATAGTCTGGGCGACCGAGCCCGGCCTCAGCAGAACCGGCCCGCCGTCGGTGGCGCCAGAAAAGTCTCTGTCCCCTCGACGGGGGAACTCCCACATGTGTTCTTCCTCTGAAGAGGAAGTGTCCCCCTCGCCTCGGGGGCCCTCGACCACTCGTTTGCCCTTTCCTTTGATCGCGACGGAGTCAGGCATTCTCTTCCTCTTGCGGGAAGGTCTATTTGCGCTCGAGCTCGGAGGAGCTTCTGTAATCGCCAGAGTGGTTTCTGGCCTCGTTGTTTCTGCAGGAACGGGGGGTTGAACATCATCTCCTCTCTCCGTTCGCCTGTTCTCCCTGGGGACCAACCTACGTTCCCCTCGGCCACGAGGGGGTTGCACCTCAGGGTTGGTGCTTGAACTGGCACCCCCACGGGCGTCCCCTCTATCATTGCGGTTACGGGGGCGTTGGGGCTCGCGCTGTTGGTTCCCCTGGGCGGCTTGATTCCTCTGAGCGTTGGCGAAACGAGCCGCTTGTCTAATTCCACCGGCCATTTCTAAGATAGCGGCTCCTGCAAAAATGAAAATACGAAGGTTATAAATCCTTGGACAAAAATTATTATATGCAAGTTACAAGCGCAAGAAAGAAGTTAGTATCTGTTCCTATCTAAAGTTAGTGCCCTAAGAATCTAACCGTCTCTCTCTATGTCACGAGCCGGAGGGTTGTCAAGGAAGTAAGGGTCGTTGGAAAGACCACACAAGAACATAAGTTCTGCGTCATCTATCCAGTCCTTCGCTTGTATGAGGTGACCCTCGTCCCTCAGGGTTGCCGCTAGGCTTTTGGCCCAATCTTTGGGGAGTGCATGTGGCAGACGGCTCTTTGAATACGAGCCCCATTCCGTGATCACCCCGAAGCCCTCTTCCGCTGGAGCCCTGACAAATATAAACTTTTCTTTCCAGTCAATGCCATAAGTGGTCGAGGGCGAATTGATCAGCCTCATATGGGCCTTCGCTTGGACATAGTAAAAGCCCGCCGCCGGAGAGGAGCGAGAGGAGCTAACCACTTGGAAAAGGGCATTGAAGTTCCGCAAATAGGGCTCGTAACCCATGGTCCTCATCAGAATTATGTAGCAGGTCAGGAGGGCCAAGCCGTTGGGCACTATCTGGGACGGGCACAGGCCCAGGTCATTCAGCAAATGGGCCATTGAGACTGAGATGGGGAACCTCAGGCCTCCCGAGCGCACGGAATCCACGTATACTGCCATCTCCCCGGGAGGCGGATTGTTTGCACGCTCGTGGTTTTGTGGGATTCTCCACGTGTACCGCTCGTCCCAGTAGATGGGAGCCATCATTGTTTTCACATCTCCCACGGTGACAGTGCTGGGAGTTTCATCCGGCGTGCGCTCAGTAGCCTGATAACCGGACCCCTCACCCTCGTTGGGTCCTTTGGATTTTTGGGTTTTCTTACTTTTGCCTTTGTCACGGGCCCTTTCTGAAGGTCCGGCTATGGCTTCCGCCACTGGAAGCGGGTTTGCAACGGCCACGGTCACGGTGTGGCGGTGGGGATGCGTGGCACTTTGGGTTATGGGGAGAACAGACCCTTGCCGCTCTGCCTCCATAACCAGATCCATCTCCTCAAAGAGAGGATCCACTCCGCCTGGGTTTCTGTCTTCCATAGCCATTACCGCCGCCCCCAACTCTTCATCTCTGGGGGAATTGTGAGAAGAAGAACTCTCCGTGGCCATCTCTTGGATTTCACGGGCAAATTCTTCAATGTGTTGGTCAGCCATGGCAGAAGCAGAGGTTTTGAAAGTTTTTCTTGGAAGGAGATTAGGGTTCAGGAAGGCAAGGATCGGAGAAGGTTATGAAATCCTAAAGTCCGAAGTCCACGGTTAGCAAAGTTAGCAAGTTACAATGGAGATTTACCTTGGAAGCTTTAGAGAAAACTGGAGAAGAGGTTGAAGATGCTGGAGATGCGAGAGAATTTTTCTTGCAAAGGAGACTTGGAAAGTTTTGAATGCGTAAAGAATGACAAGATTTCAGAATCCCTTATTTATAGGGATGGGAGTTGGTACCGTTTTAGGCAATAAATTCAAAATGGCAATCATTTCCCGCCTAGGAAACCGCCCACTTTATGGAACCGGCACATGCTTCCCAATGCTCACGCGCCCCACGCGCATCCGCATTTAATGCTCTGACGATTCAAGGGCTTCAGAATAGTACAAACATTTAATGCGGAACTGTTACGAGCGGTCGGTTGAAAAGACCGCATTAATGACACCATCAGAGGAAAAATTGCTCAACACGCCAAGCTTTGCACGAGCGCTATAAACAAGAGATAGAGCGAGATAAAATTCTACAGTCCTTATCACTAAGGACTACAGAATTGGGGGGCAAAATGATGGGGTCAAAATACGATCGTCCCACATGAAGACACGTGGCATCACCGAGCTGATGACATCTGTCTCCACAAGGCTGCACCCATCAGCGCACGAGCGCTAAGCCATGCGCTAAGCCAGCCGCCATCAAGGATGAATCCATCTGCGCACGAGCGCCAAGCCCAACAAGCGCAATCCTTCTTCAAGGAGTCAAGCCCAACGAGCGCTATCACTCCCACGAGCGTCCAACGAACCGAACGATTGGTACGCCCACGTGCCAAGGGAGCACTCTTCGAGCGTCACACTCCCTCAGAGTGGCCTCCCCTTTGGCTCGTCACTTGAACTGGAGCCTTCATCCCCCTCAGCGGATATCTTGGCCTCCAATACTCCAGGTTGTCACGAGCGCGCTCTTAAGCCCTCGTCACCAACCACCCAAATGGCTCTCTGACACAACGTACATGCCCGCGCACCTGCCACTGTTGCTAGCACTAACTTTTGGGCCGCTTTTGCAGAAGATTCCTCCTAGGTTTCTCTCTCACAGCGCCACGTGTTAGGGCAACATTCGGCCAGGACCACTTGAGGCAAATGACCAAAGGGCCCTTGACCCTCAACTATAAATAACCCAAGTCATCTTCTACACTGTAAGCATTCTCTAAGCTTTCTTCACTTCTGCAACTGTGACTGAACTTACATTTCTTCATACACAAAACTGACTTGAGCGTCGGAGAGCCAAACTGGGTATCACCCCCAGTTCCCCCAGCTTGGCCTTCTGACTCTTCTTGTGCTTGTCCCAACAGGTTGAACCCCTTTTCTCTTTTTCCGGCGAAGCTCCGGTGGTTTCCTCCACAAAATACAAATCGTAAAGTGATCGGATTCAGACCCATCCATTTCTGGACCCATCAGATAGTTTTGTAATATACATAAAAGTGAGGGTTCGTTTTGCTAGAAAACTTGACCCTAGGGACTATTTTGTTATATATTAAATGTAAAGGGATCGATTTGTTAATATTTATAAACTTTAAGAATTATTATGTAAATTTTTTGTGTTTACATTATATTTTAAAAAATAATATTTATAATTTATATATAATATAATTAATAAATTTATTATTATTGAATTTAAGAAATTTAAAAATAAAATAAGATTCCAACAAAGAATATCATTGTCATAATATTTATCATATATAAAATAAATATTTTTTTTTATATTCACATAAATTACATTTATTATATTTCTAAATTAATCAAATATAATATTTATAATTGTAAATATATACATAAAAATAAAATTCTACTATTTATCATATATAATATAATATAATTTTATTTTTATTCTAATCAAATATAATATTTTTATTCATAAATATGTATATTTTTTATACATACTTTTTATATTGCATATATACATAAGAAAATAAAAAAAGAAATGCTGCTTAATTAAATATAATATCAAAAAATTTATAAAAAAATCCTACTGTTTAATTTTAGAAAATAGACATTTAAAACTAATTGAAATATAATATCTTAATTAGTGTAAATTTTATATTATTAAAATTTAATTTTATTCTTAAATCTAATTAATCGAACCTTATATTTTCTAATAAAATGAACCCTCACTTTTATGTATATTACAAAACAATCCCCGAGGGTATTTTGGTCATTACAGGGATCAAACTTAACGGAACCCTAACGTAATGAATGAACTTCAAACGGAACATAAAGGTTAGGGACTAATATGTAATTTTTCAAACCAGAGGTCCTGCATTGTAATTTCGCCTATTGTGAGGATAGTCAGATGTAATTTGCCCTTTAGATTTTTGCCAATATCTCAATACTGTAATTCCAAAGGTTTATTTTCCCAAAAGTAAAATAGGTCAATTATTAAATATACATCAAATAATATATGTTTTGCTAATATATAAGGGGGCACTTCCCAAAAACTCCCCATGAGTTTGGAAAGTTCCTTTTTACTCCCCATTTTCAAATATATCATTTGGGGTTTTAGGTACGTGATTCTGAGATTTAGATACGCGATTCTGGAATTTAGATACTTCCCATTTTCAAATATATCATTTGGGGATCTAGATACGCGATTCTTGAGTTTTTATATATCATTTTTTAAAATGGGGAGTTAAGAGGAATTGAACTTATCATTTGGGGAGTTTTCGAGAATTCCCCGATATATATAAGTAACCTTCTCCTTATTTTATTTATTTATTTGTAAACAACCCCTATGAAATGCCTTTTTGTTTGAGTGGCCCCTATGCTATATCTAAAAGAGCCAAAAAAGTAGAATAAATGAATAACATGTGGGAGAATGCCATTGAAAAATATCATGTAGATTGTAGAGTCACGGCAAAAGATCCTTCCATAAAGCAAATCCATATCTTCCTATCTAAAAGAAGTTAAAAATTTAACAAAACACATGTAAGAGTATAGTAATAATATTCTTAAATTCGCCTCTTCATTTTTTTAATTTATTTTTTTGTCTTCCAAATTTTAGAGAGTAGGTTTATGAGAGTTTGAGAAGGTATTTAATTTATACATTTGGAATAAAATATTGATATTTTTAGAAGATAATATTTATGATTATTTTCAAAAAAAAAAAAAAGTCATTAGTAAATTTTTTGGTGAGATCAGTCTTATGGTAGTAATTCAACCAGAAAGTAACACATTAAAAGATGTCACCGGCATTATTAAAATAATACAGTGTTGACAGAGACATCTCCAAAATACATTTAATGTTTATAATAAATAGTACACCAAGGATGGATTTTAATTTAATTATTTAGCAATTGAAATGATAAATACCTTCGACCAAGTGAGACTTAACATATGTTTTAAAACCCGGATCGGAGGTCGAACCCGGAGTCTTATTGATTACTGGTTTTACTGGTTCGACCGGTCTGACCACTGGTCGAATGGGTGTGACGTCATAATTACGTCATAATTATATTTAATTATATATATTTATATAATATTATAAATATTAATTAAAAATAACAAAATAAGTTAAATAATATAAAAAAATAAATATAATTTTAAGTCACTTATAACTACTCATTAATTTTCAATAACATTCTCCAATCATAAATTTTCAAATTATAAATTTACAAACAATTTAGCTAAAGATAAATTTAAGTTTTAACAAATATCATACTATTTATTGTGGAAAAAAATAAAAAAAAAAATATCACACATACATTTATATTTTTATAGATATATATTACAAGAAATAAAATATTTCACATTATTTTATCTATATTTAAATTTAGTTCATACTTCGTATATAATACTTATAGTTGTAATAAATATTTTCTTAACACTCAATTTGAAATATAATCTATAAATTTAGCGAGTCAACAGTTATTAAAATATTTTTAACAAAAGTAGTGCCAAATAGGATACTAGCCTAATTGGTTTGAGCATGTGTTTGGGTCGAGGCTTCAACACCCAACCATTCCAATATTTTTGGGATTAGAATTTAAAAAAAAAGGAAAATCCGGGCCAACTGGCCCGCGAAGCGATCCGATCGGATTTTTTAACCGGTTTTTGACCGGTTCGCCCCGGGCCAGACTGATCCGTGAGAAGGGCGGTTTTAAGGGGTCACCCGGACCGGAAAAGCCAACCGGTCATCGGTCGAACGGTTGGCTTTCCGGTCGAACCGATTCGGGTTTTAAAACATAGGACTTAACTCTTAAGCACTCGAACTTGATAATTCGAGGGAGGACTGAAGACTCAATTGGGCCCGTTATAGTAGGCCTAACGGCACCTCGATGTTGCCACCTGGCCGGTGTTCATTGGAAGAGGCTCGATGATGTGGCTGGTTCTATTAACACATTCTACAAATTATACAATTTCAATATTGGGTTAATTACACATAACCTCCAAATTAGATAGGGTAATTATAGTTGGTACCATATTTTTAGATATAATTATAAAAATAACGATTTTATTAGTCATGGAAGTAGCCGTTGCAATAACTAATTTCAATTTAAAAAATGATACATAGCCCTTATTTTAATTTATTAAATCACAATGAACCCCCAAGGACATGACTGATAATAAAAATTTGACCGAAATTAATAGGGCTAATTTTGGAATTTCACAAATATTTTTGCTGACATCATCAAATTTTTACCAATTTTGGGGGTTAAGTGTAATAAACGAACTCCAGAGGGGTTGTGTCTATAATTATATCTAAAAGTGGAGTACCAACTGTAATTATCCTATCTAATTTGGAGGGTCAAATCTTCAACATTTGTGCATTGCTCTAATTATATCAAGCAATTATTGTTATTATTTTTTTTATGTCAGCAAATACAGATTTTGGAGAGAAATAAACTTTAACTTATTTGGACGGAAAAAAATCGGGAAATTCTTGTATGCACCGGGTGTGGACCCTGATGTATGCACCCATCCCTTTTTTTTATTTCAAAAAATTGAATAAAAGGCCAAAAAAAAATGCAAAAAAATAAAAAATAAAAAATTATTATTAAAAAAATAATGGGGACATACACCGGGGCCATGCAAGAATTTTCCAAAAAAATCTTGAAGTTTGAAAAAGAAAAAAAAAAATCTATCATATTATGAGAAAGTGAGAAGGGGGCGTCCGTACAAGGGGCCGACAGAAATAAAGAGAGTGGGGAACATCCTGGGTACGACGTCCGATCCTGTCATGATTTTCTCTACAGTGAGGCTCCCATGCTTTTTCGTACGGATCGCACCTCCATCACAACAATTACTAGTTTTTATTTATTGCTCTCTTCCAATTAGGGGTGTCAATTCTTGATCCGACCCGCCAATCCGACCCGACCCAACCCGAAAAATATCAAGTTCGGGTTGGGGGATTTCGGGTCGGGTTGAAATCGGGTCGGACCTGAAATTGACCCGAATGAGAGAAGCCGGGTTCGGGTGGGTTTCGGGTTGACCCGATTCAACCCGAAAAGTTAGGTGGGTGACCCAACAACCCGAACCCACCCGACCCGAAATTTTTAAAAAATATATTTAATATATTTAAATTATATGGTGTATTATAATTAGATAAAAAATTTATGAAATGATAATTGGTTTAGGATTAGATATACTTAAAAAATAATAATTAATTTATTATTTGAGAATAACGTGATTTATAATGTTAATATTATATAATATGTCTAAATTATAAAATTTTGTTAATTGAAAAGACATACATGATTGTAATATGATTAAAATTAAACGGAGTTCACGGGAAAAAAAAAAGATATGTATTATTTAAACTTAAACAATTAGAATTGCATTATGATTAGTTTAGTAAAAAATATATTATTCGATCTAAATAATTATTATGTATCTAATTTATATTTTACATAATTGCCCTATTGATTGAATTATATTAAATTTATATAAATAAGAATTTAAATAGAGTTGATATGACAATTAATTATAATTACACTTAGAATTAGATCTTAATTAAGATTATAAACAAGTTTTTAATGTGGGTACAATTTATTAGAGTTAGATTTAGAATTTGATTAAGATTAGACTTGTAACCAAATTTCTATCCATAATTAAGTACTTATAAAATTTCAATAATAATTTATAATACATATTGGTTTACATAATTAACTTAATTAGACATTATGAAATCATTATTTTAAGGATATTTTGGCGATCAATAAATTTCAAAAAAAATTCAAAAATTAACTCGTATTTTTATAATATAATATAATAGAATATTAAATAATGGTTAGTAAAATAATTTTTTTCTATAAACATGTGATTATTATTTGAGAATAACGTGATTTATAATTTTAATATTGTATAAATTTGTCTAAATTATACAATTTTGTTAATTAGAAAGACATACATGATTGTAATATGATTAGAATTAACCAAAAGTTTACGGACAAAAAGAGATGAGTTTTTTTAAAGTTAAACAATTAGAATTTCATTATGATTAGTTTAGTAAAAAATATATTATTCGATCGAAATAATTTTATGTATCTAATTTACATTTTACATAATTACCATATTAATTGAATTTTATTAAATTTATATAAATAAGAATTTAAATAGAGTTCATATAAAACTTACTTATAATTACACTTATAATTAGATCTTAATTAAAATTATAAACAAGTTTTTAATGTGAATACAATTTATTCGAGTTGGATTTAGAATTTGATTAAGATTAGACTTGTAACCAAATCCCTATCCATCTCACCCCATCTCACTCGTTTTTCAACCTGTTCGACGTATTTTGGACTCGTTCTACTTGTTTTAGGCTCATTTTTTACCTCTTTACCCACTTATATCCATTTTACCCATTTTGAATCCATTTTATCCATTTGGATCCAATTTACCCATTTTGGATCCATTTTATCCATTCGGATCCATCTTACCCATTTGGATCTATTGTACCCATTTTGGATTCATTTTATCAACTTGTATCTATTTTACTTGCATTTTACCCATTTTGGACACATTTTACCTACTTGGATCCATTTTACCCATTTATAACCATTTTACCCATTTTAATCAATTTTATCCATATTTTACATATTTTGGATCAATTTTACTAATTTTGAATCCATTTTACACATTTGGATCTATTTTACCCACTTACTTTGATATATTTAACCCAATTGGATCCATTTTACCCATTTGGATCCATTTTACCCACTTGAACTCATTTTATCCATTTTGGATTCATTTTATCCATTTAGATCCATTTTACCTACTTGAATCCATTTTACCCAAATTTACCCATTTTGAATCCATTTTACCCATTTGGATCCAATTTACCCATTTTGGATCCATTTACCCATTTGGATCTATTTTACCCATTTGGATCCAATTTACTCATTTTGGATCCATTTTATCAATTTGAATCCATTTTACCCATTTTGGATCTATTTTGTGCATTTAGGTTCATTTTACCTACTTGGATCCATTTAACTCACTTGCATCCATTTTACCCATCTGGACTCAATTTACCCATTTTGGATCCATTTTACCCATTTGAACTCATTTTACCCATTTTGGATTCATTTTATCCATTTAGATCCATTTTACCAATTTGGATCCATTTTACACATATTTATCCATTTTGAATCCATTTCACCCATTTGGATCCAACTTACCCATTTTGGATCCATTTACCCATTTGGATCAATTTTACCATTTTGGATCTGTTTTACCCATTTTGGATTCATTTTATCCATTTGGATCCATTTTACTCATTTTGGATCTATTTTGTGCATTTAGGTTCAATTTACCCACTTGAATCTATTTTACCAAATTTTAGCCATTTTGGATCGTTGTAACCTATTTGGATCCATTTTACCCATTTGGATCCAATTTACCCATTTTGGATCCATTTAACCCACTTGGATCCATTTTACCCATTTGGATCCAATTTACCCATTTTTGAACAATTTTACCCACTTGAACTCATTTTACCCATTTTGGATTCATTTTATTCATTTAGATCTATTTTAGCCACTTAAATCTATTTTACCCACATTTACCCATTTTGAATCCATTTTACCCATTTGAATCCAATTTACCTATTTTGGATCCATTTACCCATTTGGATCCATTTTATCAATTTGGATCTATTTTACCCATTTTGGATCCATTTTATTCATTTGAATCCATTTTATACATTTTGGATCTATTTGGTGCATTTAGGTTCATTTTACCCACTTGGATCCATTTTACCATATTTTAGCCATTTTGGATGCAATTTACCCACTTGGATCCAATTTACTCATTTCTGATCCATTTTACCCACTTGAACTCATTTTATCCATTTTGGATTCATTTTATCCATTTAGATCCATTTTACCCACTTGGATCTATTTTACCCACATTTACCCATTTTGAATCCATTTTACCAATTTGGATCTGTTTTACCAATTTTGGATCCATTTACCCATTTGGATATGTTTTACCCATTTTGGATCTATTTTGTGCATTTAGGTTCATTTTAACCACTTGGATCCATTTTATCCACATTTTACCCATTTTGAATCCATTTTACCTACTTGGATCCTTTTTACCTATTTTAATCAATTTTATCCATATTTTACCCATGTTGGATCCATTTTACATATTTGGATCCATTTTACCCACAAAGAGACAATCAAAGTAACGTAGACTCGAGACTTCAATTTTAATAAATTTGTGGGCAATCATTATTGTAAGGATATTTTGGCGACCAATAAATTGTAAAAAAAATCCAAAAATCAACCCGTATTTTTATAATATAATATAATAGACTATTAAAAAAAGGGCTAGTAAAATATTATTTTCTATAAACATGTGATTATTATCTGAGAAAAATGCGATTTATAATGTCAATATTATATAATTTGTCTAAATTGTATAGTTTTGTTCATTAGAAAGACATATATGACTGTAATATGATTAGAATTAAACGGAGTTTATGGACAAAAATAGATGTATTTATTTGGACTTAAAGAATTTGAATTACATTATGATTAGTTTAGTAGAAAATATATAATTCGATCTAAATAATGTTTATGTATCTAATTTTTATTTTACATAATTACCTTATTGATTGAATTTATATAAATAGGAATTTAAATAGAGTTGATATAGAACTTAGTTATAATTACACTTAGAATTAGAACTTAATAATATTTATGTATTAATTTTTTTTATCTTATATTAATTGCAATTATGTCAAACTTTACAAACTATATATTTTTATATATTGTTATCAAGTTTTAAAATACTTTAAACATAAATTAGAATTAAAAAAAATCAAAAAAAAAAAAAAAGGAAAAAGGAAATCGGGTCGGGTCGGGTCGGGTTGGGTTCGGGTTATTCGGGTTGGTCGGGTTATCGGGTGACCCGAACAGTGTTCGGGTCAACCCGAACCCAACCCGAACCCGATCAGGTCGGGTTCGGGTTGGGATTTTCGGGTTCAAATTCGGGTCGGGTCGGGTTCGGGTTGGGAATTTTCGTGTAATACCCCTAAGTCGGGTTCGGGTTGGGATTTTCGGGTTCAAATTCGGGTCGGATCGGGTTCGGGTTGGGAATTTTCGTGTAATACCCCTACCTCAACCCGATCCGAACCCACCCGACCCACCCGAATTGACACCCCTTCCAATTAAATATCCCAAAAAGGAATCAATGCCGATTTGACTCTTTTGTCCTTGGAGTTGGAATTAATTAATATTCTCTTCTCTTTTGAGTTTTGACCATTGACTTTTCTTTTTCTTTTTCTTTTTCAAAATTATTGTTACTTTCCTGACTACCCGTTGAAATATTTTATATCAAAATTTTAGAAGATGTGGTGTTATAATGATATACCAGTCATTTCTTTTTTTTTTTGATAAAAGTCATTTCTTTAAATAATTAACTTTTGGATTGAGTTAGATAACACATATTATTCAATAACTCGCGATGGACGTGTAGATACTTATTATTAATCTTTTCACTTATGTAAATACTTAACATTGAATTTTATATTTATTATACGGGGAATTCCCGAAAACTCCCCAAATGATAAGCCCAATTCCTTTTAGCTCCCCATTTTAAAAAATGATGTATTAAAACTCAAGAATCGCGTATCTAAAACCTCAAATGATGTATTTGAAATACAAGGAAAAAATCATGTATCTAAATCCCAGAATCATGTATCCAAATCCCAGAATTGCGTATCTAAATCCTAGAATCGCGTATCTAAAACCCCAAATGATGTATTTGAAAATGGGGAGCTAAAAGGAAGTTTTCAAACCCATGGGGAGTTTTAAGGAATTGCCCCATTATTATATAATTATTACTGATATAAATACTTATCACTAATCTTTTTACTGATATAAATACTTAATAGGAAGGTTTTTTTGTTAATTATCACATACTTATCATTAATTTCTTTTTACGGGTAATGTGGGATAATCCCCAAGTGGGCATCATATTTTTACTTTACTTCCCATTTTGGCAAAATGTCGTATAATTTTCACATAATGTAATAGTTAAAATACCTCTCAAAATATGTTAAATAATTTTCACAAAATGTAATAGTAAAACGTTATAATATAATATTTATATCCTATTATGTTGTATAATTTTATGGGGAGTAAAGTAAAAATATTCCAAACTGATGGGGAGTTATTTCAAATTATCTCTTTTTTTTAGTGTTGTAGATAATTACCACTAAATTCTCTATTTATTTAGTACATATCAATTGTGTAAATACTTATTATTAAATTTTCTATTTATCAAATACTAATGTAAATACGTATCACTAATTTTTATATTTATCATTTTTGGCTAATTGAGTTTAACGTGGGATAATTCCACATGTTTAATATTTGCGATATTTTTGGACATGTAGTTAAGGGAATATTATACCTCATTCCCCGTTCGTCGAAGCAAGTAAATCAAGAACGACTTCAGGATGGTACAATTGGAATACAAAAAATTTGATTCTAATTAAAAATATTTATTTTATAATTATCCTCTAAAGTTTTTTATTTGTATTAAATATATTTTCACCTAAAAAATTTATACTAAATACATCATTAATAATCTTGATTACTCTTTTCCAAATTCTCTAAAATTATTAATTTTCTTTTAAATATATTTTCATCTCTAAGAATGTATTTGAAATTGAAGAAAATTACAAAGTGTCTTTCATATTTATTACCATCAAATAAAATTTTATTTTTATTTTTTAGTTATGAGTTTTTTCAACACACAAGTTCAAAATTTAAAGGGGATAATATAATTCTTTTCATTTTATATGTAAAAAAACTATTTTTAAAATAACAAAATTAAAAATACAAAAAAAATATATAAATATATAACTAAATTATTTAGTAGGGCCAAGGTGAAGTCGCCTTAAATTCAATTATAAAAGTAACTTAACATTATATTTGTTGTTTGATTTATTATACTTTTTAAGATTTTCCATCAAACTTGTTACACCTTGTTTATTGAAATTAGATTCGAATTTGATTTATCCACTAATAGGCAGTTGAATCAAATGGTTAAAGATTTGAATTCATTTAAGCAAGGTCTCGGATTCGAATATTATAAACATACAAAATTAAGTTGAAGAAATCCCTACAATAAGTACCTTCATAAAAGAATTAGACATATCCTATGCTTATAGCCAAAAATTCATTTGTATTTATTGTAGATGAAGCCAAAAGAAGTTATTAAACGCTGACCAAGTATAAATTGAGGTTTTGGATATTACAGACGAGGCACTCATAAAATTAAAATACGGAATAGTTAGGTTCTGTATGGGAGCATTGTAAATTAAAGGAGCACTGCTTTCTCAAGTACGGAATAATTAACCGATCACACTATGCAAAATTATCAATTTTAATGATAAAAAAAGAATTCATTTAATAAACGGCAAATTAATGAAAGCACCCTAATAAGGCCATGAAGTTTTTGAAAACCCCCCAATTTGAAACAAGACCATTTTACATCCCCAATTCATCCCATATTTTTTCAAAATCCCCCAAATCGCATAAAATTACACAAATATCCTTGGTGAAATTGAATAATTCCCACAGAAACAACTGAAGCTTCATCCTCCTTCTTCATCGCAGGAAAACTTCTGATAGTCGACCATCGCAGACCACCGACAATGAGAGCTGAACGCGACACACCACCGCCTTCAAGTGAAGAAGAAGCAGTTGTGAAGTCCACCGCCGACACCCTAAAATCAAGGGCCAATTCTTAGCGACGCACGTTAGTCATTCAGAAAATGGGCAGGTCTCAGATTAAGGGACGCCGTACCCAACGTGGTCAAGTTAGTTTTCTTCCCTAAATAATTGTTCCTTCCCCGGCTGGAACAAGCAGGGGAAAGATAAAAAGTTCAGAGTTAAATGTCCAGGTGGATGATGAGGTAACGGTTTCGAAGAAGCGGGTGGTTTCCATCTTGCATTAGTGCGTGGTGGAGAGATTCAGTCAGGTTATGTCTGAAATTCGTGGCCAAATGTCTCCCGCTCAAGTTGAAGTTGTCAAAATTTCGCCGTTTGGTTGTTTGTTGGTAGCGCCTGTTCACAAGGGGAGCATCAACAGAGTTGGCTTCTTGGTGGATTACTACAACTGCGACACTAATACCTTTAAATTTGGAAGCCAAGAAGTTGTATTTTGTGAGAAGGAATTCAGCATTGTTATAGGAATGCGGCATGTCGGTCATCCCGTCATGGTATTGGGCTAGATTAAATCCAATACACTGACTAAGCATTTCGGCAATAAGACTGACAATGTCTCTCGTGCTAACATTGAATCTGAACTGAATTCGTTGGAAGGTCCGATGATGACGGGATTGATGATTTTTTACGGATGTATATTTTATACGTTTTCAATTGTTTGTTGTTCCCGCGAAGCAGTAAACGTGTGTCTGCTACGCTTGTCCGTTATGTTGATGATTTGGCCAGGATTGGTCAATACGCGTGGGGCACGACGGCTCATATTTTTTTTTATCAAAGCTATTAAGAAGCATGTTGTGGATAAACATGACTTCCTTGATGGTTGTACCATAGGTTTGTTGGTAAGTTGTTGGCTTGTGTTTACTAGATTGTGTCATTTTATACATAAATACACTCGTGCTTATGATGGTTTTTATGGCAGGCATGGTTTCATAAAAGAATTCCGAAGTTTAGCATCTCGACAAGGTTGGTAGTATTCCCTCGGTGGTTCAAATAGAAGAGGAGTGCACTGCCTAATACAAAAGAGAATGCGAGGAATGCTCTGGAAAGTATATGGTGGTCGGAGGTAAGTCCTAAGCCTGCCGAATTCATTGAACCAATATTTTATTTTTATTTAACTCATTTGTGAAGTCCGTTGCTCTAAAAATGCGCAGATTGTTCCTGTAATAGCAGCTTGTAACTTGGAGAAAAGTTTGGGTGAAGTCGAAGAAATATTTTTTGTTGACGAAGTGGTTGAAGTTGAGCGCCTAGAAGAGGATGAGAAAGCAAAAGGTGTTGACCAGCGAGTTCAAACCGATTTTGTGGAAGAGGATATTGAATGTGTCGACGAAGGAGTGCAGGTTGATTTGAGTGAGGAGGGAGAAGCTGCTCGGGGCGTGGATTTTGACGATGATAGTGAATCCGGTCGAGATGAGGTTAGATCTAAACGGAAGAATGATGTGAGGGAGCATGTGGATGAAGCAGTGAGACAATCATTTCCACAAGATTTAATATTACAATGGCTTTTGTTTATGTGCGTGTATTTGATTTGATACCTATTTATCAGGTTGTGTTTGTTGAGGCTCATGTGGACAGTAGGCCTAAGGAGGCCCCAGGCTGTGAGGGGGTCACTGATGAGCAACGTGCTAGGGCCTTTGAGTTGATTATGAACTACTTGGTCACTGATGAGGCTCATGTGGACAGTAAGTGCTCTTAATTTCATTAAATGAACTTAATTGAGTGAAGCGTGTTGATTTTTTTATTATAACCTTTTGCAGAGGTGAAGTTGTGTATAATAGTGAGTCAAGTTTTGTCTTTGTTGAAGATCTACGCGATCTAGTTATGGGGAAAGAGACTAATGATAACGTTATTGTGTCTTATTGCGACCTGATAACAAGTCCTGATCACGTTCGGCCGAAATTCCATCATGTGCATTTTGTCAACCCTCATGTGTCAGCTGATTTTGTGAGGAATTTAAAGAGCAGGGTAAAAGGAAAGTCAAAGAATAACACTGTCCCTTATATTGCGCCATCTTCAATCGACGATTTTATGACAAAAAACGTGAACCAGGAATTCGCCATGGTCCTGAACGATGTGTCTACAAGCGTTATGTTCAACAATCGTTATATTGTTCTCCATTTAATGACAAATGCTCACTGGCATATGTTGGTATATGAGACCGTACAACAACATTTCAGTCACTACAACTCAATGCATACAACAGAAGTTTCCGCTGATGTCGATTTATACTCCGATTTCCTCCGGAAGTTGTGGCGTAAGAACAGAGTTGTCATTTGTTCAAAAAAGAGGGAATTGGTGCGAACACAAATGAGAATTCAGGACAAAGGGAGCAATGACTGTGGCGTATTAGTATGTCTCTATAGTGAGAAGCTTGTTCGAGACTCCGCAGCGTTTGATACATATGCCGATACATGTAGTATAGCCAAGTACCGCTTCAAGTTAGCCAATATTTTTCTCAGCAAACGATATGTTTCCTCTATGTAAATGAAGTTGAATTCGCATTTAGCTTTTATGATATCTTCTTCAATCTGTTTCAAACCTGGTTTAATGCGTAATGGGATGGGGACTTTGTCCAGTTAAACCGTGTTAATGCGTAATGGGGTGGGGACTTTGTTCATTACTATAATATTCTTGTCCACAACATTACACTTGTGATAATCAATCAATCTTGAGTATCATTACTATAATATTCTTGTCCACAACATTACACTTGTGATAATCAATCAATCTTGAGTATCATTACTATAGTATTCTTGTCCACCACATTACACTTACGTTAATCAATCAATCTTAAGTCCCCATCCCATTACGCATTAACACGGTTTAACTGGACAAAGTCCCCATCCCATTACGCATTAACACGGTTTAACTAGACAAAGCCCCCATCCCATTATGCATTAACACGGTTTAACTGGACAAAGTCCCCATCCCATCAAGCATTATACCCGTTTAATTGGACAAAGTCCCCATCCCATTACACAGTAACACGATTTAACTGGACAAAGTCCCCATCCCATTACGCATTAACACGGTTTAACTGGACAAAGTCCCCATCCCATCACGCATTATACCCGTTTAACTGGACAAAGTCCCCATCCTATTACGCATTAACACGGTTTAACTGGACAAAATCCCCATCCCATTACGCATTAACACGGTTTAACTAGACAAAGTCCCCATCCTGTTACGTATTATACCCGTTTAACTGGACAAAGTCCCCATCCCATTACGCATTATACCCGTTTAACTGGACAAAGTCCACATTCCATTACGCATTAACACGGTTTAACTGGACAAAGTCCCCATCCCATTACGCATTAACACGGTTTAACTGGACAAAGTGTCCCCATCCCATTACGCATTAACACGGTTTAACTGGACAAAGTCCCCATCCCATTACGCATTAATACGGTTTAACTGGACAAAGTCCCTATCCCATTACGCATCAAACCCGTTTAACTGGACAAAGTCTCCATCCCATTACGCATCAAACCCTTTTAACTGGACAAAGTCCCCATCCCATTACGCATTATACCCGGTTACACTAGACCCAGTTTACAAAAAAAAAAAAAAAAAAAAAAAAATGCAAAGCCAAAATAGACTTCTTCCAATTTTAAAAACAAAAAATATATATAACAACAGTCAGTTACATCATAGAATATATATACAAAGGCAAAATAGACTCCTTCCATAGAGAGAGCATCCTGCCAGATCCAACATCACCAACCAAAATCTCGCTCAATCTTCATTTTCTGCTCGAACACAAATCAATGAAACGTGATTAGAATCCCGAATTCAACAACATACTCAGCAATTACAAAAAGTCAGTTTGACACAGGTGCCCTGCATGTTCTTTTGTTATGACCTGGCCTTTTAAATGATGAGCATGTTGGAAAACACGAATCAGAAAGCAGCGGAATTTAAAATTTTTTCCAACAAAAGGATCTTGGACTCGCAATCGTGTAACCAAATTCGTAAAGATAGAAAACTTACTTTTCTTTTATTCTTTCTTGAAGCGTTTCAAGCCACCCAAGAACGCTCTTCTCGCGGCTTGACAACCCGTCCCTCGAAAGTCTCTTTCTACTTCAGAATCCATTGTCGGGATAGCAATCCACACCAACCTAGATTCAATTCATGTTAGAGATGTTCTTAACAATATAACATAAAGAAAGAAACATGAAACGAGAAAAGCAGGATTGAAACTCCCTTCGAAAACCAGTTTTGCGAAAGTAGAAAACTGGCAGCCATAAAACCCTCGTGAAAAAACTCATCCTTCAGGATATGGACGAACGGTTTTCGCCATCTTCTTTGGTTCGATTTTTTCACTCGTTTTCTGTTGGGATCAGAATCGTTTCATCATCCCTTCTGATCGTTTTGCTTAATCCCCACTTTTGGTAAAGCTCGAATCTTCAAAACTTCTAACTTGAAGCTCTCTAGAGATAGTCCACCAACTTGGCTACAATCTAACTAGTAAGGATGCTAGTTCTCTAGTTAGTGTTTAGGCTTAACCTAGGGTTTTATTTAATCTTGGAGAAAGGAAGGTGTTCAACACATGAACCAAGAATTGTCTATTAGCTCTAAAGGGGAGCATGAGCTCCCCTATATATAGGAAAGGGGAGGGGCGGCCGAACCTAGTCCTAATGGACAAAGGATTTGGTCCCTCTCTCTCCTATTACTTGATGATCAAGTATTTTCCAACTTTGACTTTGAATTCTAATTCAAGTCAACTTTTAAGAGAGCTAAAAATATCCAAACTATTTTTGGATAATTTTATACTTTATTTATTATAAAATAAATAACTTATTATTTTTATTTTTTTATCTAATTAATTAATTCGTAATTAATTAACTAGATTATTTTCTCCAAAATTAGACTTTCTTTTTAATTTAAAATTAAACCAAAGTCTATTAAATAATTAACTAAATTAATCATTTAATATATATATATATTCACGTGTGTGACACGTGTCACAAGGACACGTGTCACTCACGTGACCCACACGTGTGGCTTCACACGTGTGGAACCCTCTAGGCTCGATTAACTCGTTTAATCATTTTCAAGCCTCAACTCATGTAACCAAGTTGTTGTGTGTGACCCTCTAGGTTCTCAATTCAATTAGCAGTGGCCCTAATTAATTAATTCACTAATTAATTAATCAGTCCACAGATTAAACGACCATAGTCTAGCAACAGGTGTTTAACCCCTAGCTGAATTGGAATGTTCGGATTCGACAGAACCTTTAAGTCATTGATTCATGTGAGATACAATCCTCCTACTTACTATCTCTCAACCAAGATCTAGGGCAAGGGAATAATCAGAACCCTAATAATCCGGTCTTAAAGCTAAGTGCATTTCATATCCATTTGATCTCAATCCAAGAAACCATTTTCTTGATGTCTTGATCTACTGCCTTGGCCAAGGACTCCATATGGCATATGAATGACTTACACAATAAGAGATCACCTTGCATATGCAAGTGTAGGTCCTTTCTTGATTCTCATTCACTTTCATGAGTCACTTGTGCAGCCCCAGCATAAGCCTTGAATCAGTTGTCTAAGGCGACACCCTTTAAAGCTTATACCAAAGACTACAGAGTTAACTCATAAAGTAACATGGAACCTCAAGTCTAAGGATCAATTAATCACATCAATGACTCGTGAGATATTTCCTAATCTGGAAGTTTCCATTTCCTGAAATAGAAACTTCCTTT
The DNA here is from genome assembly GCA_037501455.1 of Lantana camara. Taxonomy (NCBI): domain Eukaryota; kingdom Viridiplantae; phylum Streptophyta; class Magnoliopsida; order Lamiales; family Verbenaceae; genus Lantana; species Lantana camara. The sequence continues at coordinate 22,030,970 of CM074862.1, forward strand.
CCCATTTAGGAATCTTCTCACACGGGGCACCTCAGTGAACTTACTTATTGAAGTAAGCACCCTTATGTATCACGCACGTATCAACTATACACTTTGCACCTCCATGAAACAAGGTGGTCCTTCTTAAGGGCGTGATCCCACAAGCAAGCCTTAGAGGAGTCAGGTTGACACTCCCACTGTCTGTAGGACTCATCGGCTTGGAGTATTTTACTAATCATGACTTATGTGATATAGGGCTCGTTTCATGAACCATTTCACCTAAATGGTAGAGTCCTAAAGTCATCAGGATTAGGGAAGTTCTCATACATGCGCACGTAATGAAAACATACAAAACACGTATTGGCATATAAAGAAGTGTTTGCCTATAATCAATCGTATATTATTCAAAGATTGTCTGTGATACAAGAAAAGTCCCAAAGCAGATTACGTCGAATCGGCTTTCTAGGGCACTATTCCTAACAATCTCCCACTTGCCCGTAAAAGCCATTTAGGTATTCTAAGTCCCATCTTCTCAAGATGCACTTTGAGAGCCTATTGACTTTGGGCGTTTCCAAAGTGGATCTGCTATATTCTCTGCTGATGTAACCCCCTTGTTTACACATCTCTTAGGAAACACCTTTTCCTTATAAAGTGATTCATAATCACGTGTTCAGTCTCTTGGTGAGGTCTTGGTTCTCTTACTTGAGCAACCATCCATTTTATCATACAATATGATAAAGGAGTTGTTTCATGCTAGGAACTTCATCTAACAAGTTAGATGGAGTTTCTTACCCAAACACTTAACTTCGCGTTATATAATACGACTAAGTTCTCAACTACGATAGTCGAGTTTTGCAATGTCCGTCCTTGGAACCCCTTTCCAACAAATTGCATTACCATTCTGGTAGAAGTTGTATCCTTTCAATGATTTCATAATCATCTATGTTTGATGAATGGTTACATCAAATATCCTTCTAATAACAAGATCTTTTGGGCTCTGTAAACTAATACATATCCTCATTTCTTCTCAAGTACTCTGAGGACATCCTTTACAGAGATCTAATGACCTTCTCTGAGGTCATATTAGATTCGGCCCACTACGCTTAGTGTTGCGCCATATCTAATTTAGTACATAACATTTCATACATTATGCACCCTTTCGCTTAAAGGGATTTTGGACATTCTGACTTTCTTAAAGTTATCTTAGGACACATACTCTTCAAGAGAGATGTTCCATTGTCCATGCTAAACTCCTTTTAGTACGGTGGTTATGTACTCGTTTTTGTGATAATCCATCTATGCTCTTAGATCTATCTTCTATAGATCTGAATGTTGAGAATTTAGGATAATCACTAAGATCTTTCATGTCAAATTATTTCTTAAACAAGAATTGGTAACTTTCACGTCATCCTTGACATTCCTAATGAGAAGGACATCGTCTTCTAAAGAACCAAGATTGACTCTTACATCACTAACTTTCATATGTACACTCTGAGACTTATTCGACTTCTATCTGTGTCAAACGATTTGACTATCCTATGGAATCGAATTGTCTAACTCCTAGAAGCCTTTATCAATCCACAGATTGACTTTAGGGATTTGCATACCTTATGCATACTCCCACTGAATATGAGATTTATAGAAATACCTTATTTCACTCTCTTTCAATCTCATATTGAACAAGATAGTTCTCATATTCATTTATCATATCTCATAGTCAGAATATGAGGATATGGTAAACACAATCCAAATGGACTTTTGCATTTCAACCGTCAAGAAGGTTGTAATGCTTTCCATTTACTCGAAGCTCTAGGAGCTTGATCCTATCAGGTGGATCAACCAAGGTCAAAACTCGGTTTAAGTATATGGAATCCATATTGGATTTCAAGGCTTGCTTACACTACTCAGATTCCAAATCTGACAGTGTCTCCTCTTCAAGTAATTCCTTGGCTATCTAGGAACGCGTTCTAAACGCATCTTAAGAGAAGGGTTTCACACGTGTACATACTCTAAAATTTGGCTAAGTTTTATCAGATGGGCCCGTTTCTTCTATATGTGGCATGGATATTTTTCCTTCAAATTTCTTTGAGGTCTGCTTGCTTGCCTTTCTTCTTATATAGGAACGATTCCTTAAGAAAGGTACATTCCTTTGAGACAAACAACCTTTGTGCAAGGGAATCGCAAAACTGATATCCAATATCATTGTATAAACTTGAACTCATTTCAAGCTTATCTCCCACTATCCTCTTCACTTAAGAGGATTCCATTAAATTCTTGGATAAGAATAATTAGGGAATTTAGTATGCCACATTGCATAGTGCAACTGAAGGACTGATTTTGGAAGGTACTAAATTCAAAATCTCTAACTGCATATTCTAGGAGTTTATTCCTAGAATGATTATAAGTCAGTAAAGCTTACTATGGAATGGACCATATCCTATTAGGTTTCATTCCATCATTCGGAAACACTAAGGTGTCTCGAATTAGTTTACTGAGAGATAATCCTATTATCTCTAAGATAAGTAAGGAATTAGTTACTAAGATATTGGCTATCTCGATCATATCGATTTACCTATAACTTATGACTACTTCGGTTCCTAACCTCCTTTTGAAATTCTAAGAATTTCATATAAGTTTCGAATTTGTACTTTAACAAGTACATTCATTCATAATGATTAAACTGACGATTGTATCTAGTGCTTACATTAAGCATCTTATACTTATCAGCATGGATCGAAATCCACTAGAATTTTGGAACGTTCCATGTTTCACCTAAACAATGTTCCGGGAACGTTTTCCCTTTGAGATAGGATTCACAGGAAGTCAACTCTATAGGTCCATTTTCATAGAATGATCCTAAGGTGTCTGACTTGCTAATCCTTTCATATCTCAACGTTCCAAAGTAATTCGAACCTTTGTCATCTCACTTACTTTTGTTATCTCGTTGTATGTTCAGAACATTAGTGCCTTGAGTCTTTGCACAACGGATTATGCAGAATTAACTTAAGACTAGTGAATTCTATTCCTAGTAGAATTACTAAACCAGGTAACATTTCAGAGTACTCATACTCTTTGCAGTTCCCTTTCAAAGTCCTTATTTGCTAACATAGAAGCAAACGTCCTATTTGATCTCTAGTGTCTTTTGGGCGCACCCCTTACATGCCCCTCCATTGGGCTCTTAAGGGTTTCTTCTTCTTTAGGCGTTCAAGCCTTAAACTTAGGGAGTTTAGAAGAAGAATTAACCATCTCAACCTTTTATTCCTTCTTAAGGATGCTCTCAACCATTATCAACTTAAATGATTAACTATGCTACATTAGCATCATTCTAGTTGAGCATAAAGGGTTTGAATGATAGTCGAAGCAATGTAAGCAATCAGTGCATTGAGAACTCTTTTCTCAGTTGATGATCGAGACCATAAGATCTTCAAATAAGATCTTTAGACCTTGTTCGTGTGCACTTGTTTCCTCATTTGGAATATTTGAATAATTCCATAATGTTATACCTTGTAACATTTTTATGAGGTAGTTCAATTGCTCTTAAGTGGTTTGGAGAAATCCACTCACCTCAGATCGCTTCTCTTTTGGCCCGGGTCGAATTTTCACAATTGAAAACTTCGCCCTTTAGAGAACGCCTTTCTCTAGTCGGAATCTAAAATGAATTTTAGGACCCGAAGCCATTTAGAGTTAGTCAGGACTTAGTCAACTTATTTGACTTAAGGATGAATACGAATGGGTTTGCATTTCATATTGTAGAGAATCACAGAACTACAACCTAAATGCTAAGCAGAGAACTAGGTGAGCATGCTGAATAATAACGATATACATAAGATAAGGTCTTTAATCTAATGTAGCTCCCACTGTTTTTCAAAGATCTATAATTCCCAAAGATCTAAGAGGAACACGTTTCCCAATGGGTACTAAGATCCTAAGCATTTTACCTCGAACCCACGACTCGTGGACATTCTAAGTATAACCCTAGGTAGGTACAACTTACCAATTCTAACACCTTTAGAACTCTTAGTAATTGTTTTTGCATCACCTATCTTTCAATATGGACCCACGACTCGTGCGACATCCATATTTACTTAGGCGTTAAGCTAGACCCATCAATCATAAGATCATGATCAAAACTTAGTTCGAACGACCCACGACTCGCGGACATCGCCCTTGCCAAAATTAACCACGAAATATTAATCATTTAAAATGATCAATTAGGTAACTAAGAACTAATAAGCTCCACTAGCTATCCCACGACTCGCGGACAATAACTAGCTTTACTTACTAAACTTAAAACCTATTGATGGAATGCTAGGAATTTAATTCAAAATTTGCATCTCGAATTAAATACCTATTATTCGAAATGAGCTTAATATTTAATGGGAATTTTCGAATCAACCGAAGAGTTGTTCGGTTCGACCTCACCAACATATAAGTTATCCAATTTAATTAGTCTTGATTAATGCAAGTACAACTTAAATGCATTTCAAACAAGCACATAAACAGATAACATGTCCTAGCATGATACTAACATGTAATGATCATGGGTTCTACCTATCTTATGCGTGATATGTGGGAGCCACTCCACAATCACAAGTTCTAACATACATGCCACATAAACAGTTTAAATCACATAAGGGAAAGCGGTAACAAAATACGAGCCCTATCTCTATTACATTTAACAATTGAGATTCCCCTCCCTAACATTTTGAGGGGTCTTCACTTATGGCCTCCTTGTTACTTGAATGTGGTCCATCTTACTCCTTGGGTGCATTGTCTCCAAAATGAAAATAAAACCTCACCACCTATCTCTACTCTCAAATTACAATAAAAAGAAAAAGACATAAAGTAATAAGGCTCAATCTTCATATTGGCCTTAGACAATTACACGGGGCATACCCCGGCCTCAAAACCAGTAATATGGAAAGCCACATAATAAATCACATAACAGTACGCACATAAGTGAGGCTCCAACCTCAATTGAAAAACGCAACTATAGGGCTCCAACCCCAATTTAAACCATCCATGTGCACAAATTAAAACCATACATAGATCTAAACCCATGATCACCTAACATGCTTTTGCAAGAATTTAAATTTAACCAATAAATTAAAATTCTCGCTTTAAGCTCTAATAGCTTAAAACATGACTTAGATGCAATTCTTGTTCAAGAGCCTTTTCAATAAAACCCGAAAAACATTAAACTAATAAAATTCTAATTAATTTATGAAAATTAATAATTTTATTCTTTCAATATTTTCAAAAAATAAAGATTGTAATTTTTCCAAAATTTAAATCGCTCAAATTTTCAAAATCCCAATTTAAACAATTATTTCAAAAATAATTAAAATTTAATAAATAAAATTTTTCAGGAAAATTAAATCGGGATTGGATTGGACTAAACACGAAAATCAAGATCGCGAAACGAACGGTCCGGAATGCCCGGACTGTCCGCCCGCACACCGCGCGACATCGCGCGCTAGGCCCGCACGCCAGCACCGCGCGAGACAGGCAGCAGAAGGCTACCAGCGTGCGCGCGCCCTGCGCGCATTGTGCGCAGCAGCAGGCGGGCGTGCCGGGCGAGGCTCCCGCGCGGTTGCGGGAGGCGAGCAGGCGCGCCTAGGCGCGGGCCTAGGCGCAGGCGAGCAGCAGCGGCGGGCAGTCCCGCGCGGTTGCGGGACTGCTGGGTGGGCGGGCGCGCTGACCTGGACGTGCTACGCCTTAGCACGTTCAGGCACGTGTTTTCGTAACGCGATTTCGTGTTTCGTACTTTTAGTTCAAGAACCAACAACAATCCAAAATTCAAAAACACGATTTAAATTAATTTCAATCAAAACGTTTTTCAAAAACATAATTTAGGAAAACAGTTTCAGAAATTCAAGAAAAATCACAGTTTCGTAATTCAGGCTTTCTAAAAGAACTCATGAATACCTAATTCGCATCTAAGCCTAAGAATTTCTACCAAATTCAGAATAATTGAGACGAATCAGAAACACGATTAACGAGGTGGCTCTGATACCACTTGTTGGAAAACACGAATCAGAAAGCAGCGGAATTTAAAATTTTTTCCAACAAAAGGATCTTGGACTCGCAATCGTGTAACCAAATTCGTAAAGATAGAAAACTTACTTTTCTTTTATTCTTTCTTGAAGCGTTTCAAGCCACCCAAGAACGCTCTTCTCGCGGCTTGACAACCCGTCCCTCGAAAGTCTCTTTCTACTTCAGAATCCATTGTCGGGATAGCAATCCACACCAACCTAGATTCAATTCATGTTAGAGATGTTCTTAACAATATAACATAAAGAAAGAAACATGAAACGAGAAAAGCAGGATTGAAACTCCCTTCGAAAACCAGTTTTGCGAAAGTAGAAAACTGGCAGCCATAAAACCCTCGTGAAAAAACTCATCCTTCAGGATATGGACGAACGGTTTTCGCCATCTTCTTTGGTTCATTTTTTCACTCGTTTTCTGTTGGGATCAGAATCGTTTCATCATCCCTTCTGATCGTTTTGCTTAATCCCCACTTTTGGTAAAGCTCGAATCTTCAAAACTTCTAACTTGAAGCTCTCTAGAGATAGTCCACCAACTTGGCTACAATCTAACTAGTAAGGATGCTAGTTCTCTAGTTAGTGTTTAGGCTTAACCTAGGGTTTTATTTAATCTTGGAGAAAGGAAGGTGTTCAACACATGAACCAAGAATTGTCTATTAGCTCTAAAGGGGAGCATGAGCTCCCCTATATATAGGAAAGGGGAGGGGCGGCCGAACCTAGTCCTAATGGACAAAGGATTTGGTCCCTCTCTCTCCTATTACTTGATGATCAAGTATTTTCCAACTTTGACTTTGAATTCTAATTCAAGTCAACTTTTAAGAGAGCTAAAAATATCCAAACTATTTTTGGATAATTTTATACTTTATTTATTATAAAATAAATAACTTATTATTTTTATTTTTTTATTTATCTAATTAATTAATTCGTAATTAATTAACTAGATTATTTTCTCCAAAATTAGACTTTCTTTTTAATTCAAAATTAAACCAAAGTCTATTAAATAATTAACTAAATTAATCATTTAATATATATATATATTCACGTGTGTGACACGTGTCACAAGGACACGTGTCACTCACGTGACCCACACGTGTGGCTTCACACGTGTGGAACCCTCTAGGCTCGATTAACTCGTTTAATCATTTTCAAGCCTCAACTCATGTAACCAAGTTGTTGTGTGTGACCCTCTAGGTTCTCAATTCAATTAGCAGTGGCCCTAATTAATTAATTCACTAATTAATTAATCAGTCCACAGATTAAACGACCATAGTCTAGCAACAGGTGTTTAACCCCTAGCTGAATTAGAATGTTCGGATTCGACAGAACCTTTAAGTCATTGATTCATGTGAGATACAATCCTCCTACTTACTATCTCTCAACCAAGATCTAGGGCAAGGGAATAATCAGAACCCTAATAATCCGGTCTTAAAGCTAAGTGCATTTCATATCCATTTGATCTCAATCCAAGAAACCCTTTTCTTGATGTCTTGATCTACTGCCTTGGCCAAGGACTCCATATGGCATATGAATGACTTACACAATAAGAGATCACCTTGCATATGCAAGTGTAGGTCCTTTCTTGATTCTCATTCACTTTCATGAGTCACTTGTGCAGCCCCAGCATAAGCCTTGAATCAGTTGTCTAAGGCGACACCCTTTAAAGCTTATACCAAAGACTACAGAGTTAACTCATAAAGTAACATGGAACCTCAAGTCTAAGGATCAATTAATCACATCAATGACTCGTGAGATATTTCCTAATCTGGAAGTTTCCATTTCCTGAAATAGAAACTTCCTTTCCCATTTAGGAATCTTCTCACACGGGGCACCTCAGTGAACTTACTTATTGAAGTAAGCACCCTTATGTTTCACGCACGTATCAACTATACACTTTGCACCTCCATGAAACAAGGTGGTCCTTCTTAAGGGCGTGATCCCACAAGCAAGCCTTAGAGGAGTCAGGTTGACACTCCCACTGTCTGTAGGACTCATCGGCTTGGAGTATTTTACTAATCATGACTTATGTGATATAGGGCTCGTTTCATGAACCATTTCACCTAAATGGTAGAGTCCTAAAGTCATCAGGATTAGGGGAGTTCTCATACATGCGCACGTAATGAAAACATACAAAACACGTATTGGCATATAAAGAAGTGTTTGCCTATAATCAATCGTATATTATTCAAAGATTGTCTGTGATACAAGAAAAGTCCCAAAGCAGATTACGTCGAATCGGCTTTCTAGGGCACTATTCCTAACAGAGCACACTATAACAGCTTTGGCGACTTGCGATGGGAACCTATTTCTCTTCGGACGACCAGGCTGAGGCCTGACATCCGACGACCTTATCTGAACATCTAAGTTTGAGTCCATGTCAGTATTTGGTACAGGGAAATTAATGTTTTCATACGATTTTCTATACATTTCAATTGAATAAACTTCATCACAGAAATCGTAGACCGACCACCCTTTCTTGTCAATGCACGCACAAGCATGCTTGCATGGAAACTTTAAGACCTGCTAGTAATTACAAGAACATTCGTGTTTGCCAAGGTCTACGGTGTGCCGGATTTCCCCTTAATTCACCTCAAATGTAACGCCCCGGTTTTTCGTTTTAACTAATGTGTCGTTTTTGTTTATAAATTGCGCAATTTAATTATTTAATTATATGATTAATTGTTTTTAAATGTGTTATATTTGTTTTAAATTATAGACTGTTGTTGTTTTAATGTAATTCATTTTATTTTAATTTGATACTTAGTGTTTAATTTCTTAATCAAGGTTTCATGTTACCATAACTATTTCGGTAATTTCGTTAATTAATTTCAACATGTTATTAGTTGGATTTAATTTATTTAAAATGGAATTTAAGTTTTAGTAATTAATTTATAACGTTATGAATTCATTCATGCGCATGAGTGTTTATTTGTGCTTCGTTCTTATATGTAATGATATCGAAATGTCATGGAAATTTAGTAGGTCGTAAATATATGTGTTATGAACATGTCTATATGCTCGGTTTATGTTTTCAGATTCATTTGACGTGTTAACGAATTAATTTTGATTGTGGAACCAAATCGGGGGCTAACGAGCAATTAGCGCACCCTTGGTTCCGTACGTGATATCTTGAGCTCAGGAATTCGGATTCGAATTCCGACACCTCCGTTGCCTTCCTATCGATGATTCGGAGACAATGGAACAAGCCTCATACCTTTTTGAGATCATTAAGACCTCTGAAATCCAACCGTAACGAGCAACTCGTGCAAGAAAAGCTCCTTTTGTTGACTAGTCTTCATGGTGGGACCCTTAACACTCCTCTAACCTAACCATACCTTAAACCATGACTTTTGTACCTTGAGTTAAGCCTTTCTTCCCCCTCTTAGCAGCAAAAACCGAGCCAAACAATCCCCTTCTTGCTGCTGCTGCTGATCGAAATAAGGAGAGAAGAGAAGAGAGAAGAGAACTTTGCCCTTTTGTGGGTTTTGAGCTCAAACCACCACCTTTCTCTTCCAAATCTTCAAGGTATGAATATTTATGTCTCCTCTACTCTTTTATGCTTGATTTCATCTACTTAATACATGAATTGGATCAGATTTGGTTAGGGTTTGAGTGATGAGTTTGATATGAACTTTTAGGGATTTTTGTTCTTGTGACCTATTTACTTGTGTAGCTGATTTTCTTGCTTATACATGATTATATGAGCTTGTTTCTTGGCCTATTTCTTTCCTAACTGATAGTATATGATGTTAGGAGGATTTTATCTCTTGACCCTTTTATAAAATTATGAGATTTGGGGCTTCAAACTTGATGTTCAAAACTGCCTCATCTGTTTCGTGATTGCGGTGTGAATTTATGTGTTGTTGCTTGATCAATTGGTCTCCATTTCGTGTGAAATTACATGGAGTTGATGTACACTCATTGCTCTATATGTTAGCATTCATGTTTCAAGTATTTGGATCCATTTTAAGCCTCAAAACCGAAATACATGACCTGTTTTTATGCATGCTCCATGACAGACCTGCTGCTGTTGCGTTTTGTGACTTGTTGGTCATTCTAATGTGCTTTAATTCGTATCATTTTGCACATATATGATGTACATCAGTTGTTTAGTATGTTACCATGCATTCCCCAAGGTTTCAGTTCCAAATTTAGCTCCTAAGTACTTGATCATGGCTTGATTGAAACAATAGGACTCTTATGTACGATTTTGGCGACCCAGTTTTGCTGCATGATTTAGATGCCCTTAATGTGTGATTTAGCCTTTTCACTCTAAATGAAATATGTTCCTTACATGCTAAATATGTTGTATATTAAGTTTCATAGCATTTGGAGTTGATTTGGTATGCTTTTGGATTGATTTTGTATGGGTTCAGTTTTGCCGGTTAAGCCTTGTGTGCGATTTTGGTTCTGTACCGTGACACCCCCGTGTCTCATTTACACTAAAATGTGAGACACGGGCGTGTCACACCTTCTGGGCATGTCTGAACTGAGCCACGGTCGTGGCTCAGTGTAGCTAAGGTGGGTGACACCCCCGTGTCCCTTCCCCTGCGCAGTCCTTGTTGCTTCCTTTTCGGTTTTTGATTTGTTTCACCTCTTTAATGACTTTATCTCCTTTTGTGTTGAACTATGAACTTGTTTTGTTATGTTTTAGGAATATTGTGGTTTAATTTCATAGCATTTGGATGAGGTTTAAAGCATGCTTTTGGTGAATTTCTATGACGTGGTTGAGTGCTTCTATATGGAATATTAAGTACCTTCTTGCATTCTTTTGATGTCTTAAGTGATGCTCTTTACCCTTTTTATTTATCATACTCAATTTAAACATGTTGAAAGGTATAATCTGACTATGGTTCCAAGATTTTGTTAGATATTGCTATGAATTATGAATGATATGAAAAGATGGAACTTGAATGTATATGAACGTTTATAATATCAAATGAATGACTTGGTTATATGAGTTAAATTCCTTAATAGTGCACATGAACATTTTTATGACATAATATCATCTTTTATGCATTCATATCATGCTTATGCATTGCCGTGCGTCATATATGGTTCATTAAGAGTCTTGAGTCTCACGAACACGTCATGTTATCTTTTGTATAGTTTATCTCCAGGGTGGAGAGATCTTGATCTTTCAGGCACTCGGTTACTCGTATCCTTGTTTCGTCTTGTTTCAGGTGAGGGTGTTTTCGTTCTAGTTATGTATAAAACCCTACAACCGTATGTGACAAGCTTTGGCCAAAAACCTAATATAGTTATATTTGGTTTTCAAATGTATATATCGAGTAAATATTGATCGAGTAAACCCTTTTCAAATGATTTATGAAGTATGTTATGTTTCTTATGAATTGATATGTTTGGCGAGACACATTTATGATTTATGATTGTACGGGCCCCGGGACTTAGTATATGTGGCTAACCGAGGAAGCAAGGGCTGACGGGGATCCCATATACTAGTTCCAACCAATTACGGCGAAACGGACTTCGTCAAGGAGTTTTTGACGGGGAAATGCTAACCGGGCTTTGAGGCCTCATGAACCTCATAGCCGCATTGATATGATTGGGTGGTCGGGCCTTGCAAACCCGTCCACCACCTGGAGGAAGAAGGTTGGAACTGTTTTATGAATATGATTATGTTATGTTATGATTGTTATGCACCGTGCGGGAAGGCCGGGACACGGATTGCCCAAACGAATATGTTTTATGATATGATTTATGGTCTGTGTGTATTATGATATATTGCATGATCGCCTAATCAACATATTAATGATATTTGTCGTACACGGTCGGAGTTTGGATGGAGATTGTGCACGCTCACTCGCCGAGCCTTAAGTATATGTATGATTTATGAATGTAATGAATTAATATGATTAGTCATAAAATCCGAGCATTGATTAATCATTCTCTTGCCCTTTTTGGGAACTAATTTCAAATAAAACCTTGTTCGGAATTTATGACTTGCATGTGCATGTTTTTATATATATTTATCGCTCCTGCTCACTCAGTCTTCTAGAGACTGACCCTCTCCCTCCCCAACACTTTAGTGTGCAGGTTTGGCTTTGGAGTTTCGAGCTAGGCGGAGGTGTTTGGAGTCTTTAAGTTGGTCAAGTTGGTTAGGAGAGTCTCTGCACTCACATATGTATTGGAATTATGTTTGATTCGATTCTTTAGTATCATGAACTTGAATATTTATGTAATTGTTATTGAATTGCTGTTTCTGGGTTTTTGCTATGGATTAAAAGAGGCCTGAAGAGCCCAATTCTGGTTATGGTTTGTATGTTTGAACTTTGGCTTTGCGTTGCATTATATTTCGTCGACTGGTTATCATTGCAGGGTCTAGTTCCGCCTAGCTTAGGAAGGTTTTTATGTTTGTCTCCCGTTCGCTAGGGTTTGATACTGGTGCGGATTTACTATTTCGTTACTCGTGTTGAGCCATAGTGCGGGGGATGTGGTGCCTCACGTGCGGAGTGCTACATCAAATGTCACTGAGTTTGCTCGCATGACATCCAAGCATCTCCCTGCTTCAAATTCAGCCTTAACCATTACCTCTATATCCATACAGAGTCGCGTTTGTCATTCATGACTTTGCTCCCGTCTAGTGCACATTATGGTCATGATCTGCTGCTTTATCCGGTCAATCAAAGCTACAATTGGGAGTGATCTCGCATCCTTCACCCAACTGTTCCAAAACTCATCAAGATTGTTATTGATAATACCAAATTGATTGCCGGGAAACAATGAATTCGCTCAATTTTCAGGTTGTGACTTATTTAGGAAGTCTGCGGCCAAAGGTATTGCCTTAAGGATTTTACTGATGTGCAACGAGTACTCAGCCCTAGTAGGAGCATAAGCGGCAGCATTGAATACATTGGTCCAATGTTTTTTGTTGTATTTGGGGTAATGCTTTCTAAGGACCTGAGTTCTGAAGTTATCCACCAAATGTCTCAGGCAGAAGGCATGTTGAGATCCTGGAAAGACCCGTGGCACATGCGTAACAAGTCCTGGATGCCTGTCGGAGAAGAACGTGTACTGTCTAAAATCACAAATGAAAGGCTGACTTTCAAGAGCATGTCTCAATTTCTGGCAGAACCATTCCCAATTCTGATCATTCTCTGAGTCAACGACAGCATACGCTATTGTAAACAATTGATTGTTCCCGTTCTTCACTATCGCACAAAGCAAATGACCTTTGAATTTGCTCTTGATGTGAGTGCCATTTAGGAAAACTACTTTCCTACATCCTCTAATAAAACCAACCAAACATCCATTCAAAGCCATAAACAAGTGGTCAAACCTGTTATCCGGTTATTTTGTTTCCAAATCATATATACCGCCGGGATTCGAGCATCTAACAACATCCACATACCAATGGAGTCGGTTATAAGACCCACATCAGAACCGTGGATTTCGTACAATGTTATCTCCTTCCCCATCCACGCAGTATGGTATGGAATTTCCACATTGTGCTCTTTCAGGATGTAAGAGACTATATCTATCGGTTTGAATTATGATTGGCCATGATATGAGACTTCATTACATTGGGGTGTGACCTTTTATTTGTAACTGTTTCCAAACCACAAACATGGTCAGAAATGAGATTTCTTATGGCAAACACACCGTCTCTCTTGCAATAAGAGGCATATAACCTCCACTTGTAGTTCTCATCCGGGCAAGCAACTATAATCTTATCGGTATCATTCTTTAAGTATTTAAACTTTCTATTCACAGCAATATGATAATTTTTTAAATGAACCCTGCAGTCATTAGCATCCTTAAAGGCCTGGCCAACCCCACAGATGCAACGACTCCTGGATTGATGGTTGTCGGGACAGTTAACGACGACTAGGGTGACGACTAGGGTTTGACTTGTAGATGTCATTCCCTGGTCATCCCTTTTCAAATAAACCACAAACCGAACGAATAACTCATCAAACAAAGACATAAAACAACCACAAGGAAAAAAAAAACAGAGCAATTAAAAAATAGGCACTACCTTCTCTGCGATGAACTCGAAGGGGGCTGAATTGCTCTCAGTTTTGCAATGTACTGTTTTGCTATAGCATGCACTGACACTGTAGCACCCCGCACGTGAGGCACCACATCCCCCGCACTATGGCTCAACACGAGTAACGAAACAGTAAATCCGCACCCGTATCAAACCATAGCGAACGGGAGACAATCATAAAAAAAAACCTTCCTAAGCTAGGCGGAACTAGACCCTGCAATGATAATCGATCAACAAAATATCATACATCACATGCTCAATTCAAGCATATGAATCATAAGTATAATTGGGCACTTCAGGCCTCTTTTAAAATCATAGCAAAACTCAGTAAAGCCAATTTCATAATAAATACATAGATATCCAATTTCTTGATATACTAAAATGAATTATACATAACTCCAATACAGATGAGAATGCAGAGACTCTTCTAGCCTAACTCGACCCACACAAAGACTCCAAACACCTCCGCCTAGCCCGAAACTCCAAAGTCAACCTGCACACTAAAAGATTTGGGAGGGAGAGGGTCAGTCTCTAGAAGACTGAGTGAGCAGGAGCGATACATATATATATAAAAACATGCACATGCAAGTCATAAATTCCGAACAAGGTTTTAATTGAGATTAGTTCCCTAAAAGGGCAAGAAAATAGATAAGCAATGCTCGATTTTTACGACTAATTCATATTAAATTCATTACATTCATAAATCATACATAAATATAAGGCTCGGCGAGTGAGCGTGCACAATCTCCAACCAAACTCCGACCGTGTACGACAAATATCAGTAATAAGTTGATTAGGTGTTCATGCGATATATCATAATACACACGATTCATATATCAAATCCTAAATCATATTCGTTTGGGCAATCCGTTACCCGGCCTTCCCGCACGGTGCCTATCAATCATAACATATTCATAATCATAAGTATAAATCATATTATAACCAACCTTCTTCCTCCGGGTGGTGGACGGGTTAGCAAGACCCGGCCACCCAATCAATGACCAATGGGGTTACATGAATTCCCCAATTGGCACTCAGCTCCCATTCCCCGCTAAAACTCCTAGCGAGGGCCGGTATCACCGTATATAAGTTGGGACTAGTATATGGGATCCCCGTCAGCCCTTGCTTCCTCGGTTAGCCACATATACTAAGTCCCGGGGCCCGATAAGTAATAAGTAATAAATGTGTCTCGCCAAAACAGATCAATACATACATATGATACATACTATAAGAAATCATACCTTACCGTGTAATTCGGCATATGCTATATACGTACCTCTCCGTGTCATCCAAATCCGTAGCTAGCATGAAAACACACGGTTTGGAGCACAGCCTCATTACAAAACCATTTTTGAGCTTATATACGCTCGTAGGTATAACTCAGAAGAATTTACTCGATAACTTCATTTGAAAACCATATATATATATATATATAATCATAAGGTTTTTGGCCAAAGCTTTTCACATAAGGGTTGTAGGGTTTGTTATATAGCTAAAACGAAAACCACCCTCACCTGAACTGCGACGATACAAGGATACGAATACCAAGTGCCTGAACGAACAAGATCTCTCCACCCTGGAGATAACTGTACAGAAGACAACATGACGTGTTTGTGAGACTCAAGACTCTTAATGAACCATATATGACGCACGGCAATGAAGTGAATATGATATGAATGCGTAAATGATCATGTTATATCATAAAAATGTTCATGTGCACGATTAATAAATTTAAAACATATAATCATTCATTCATTCATATATTTCATTCAATTTCATAATTTCATAAATTCATATAAATTTCATAAATTCATAAATTCATAATATTCGTAACATTCAAAACATTTATAATGCATATCAATTAATCTAAAATTCATTTAATAAGCATAACACATATTATTCAAATTCATATATGGGAATAAAATAAATAAAACGTTCAATCAAATATCAGTAATTTAAATACGCGAAATAGCAATCAATTAATTTCAATAATTAAATTAAATCAATAATATTTAAAATATATAATAATTATATATAATATAATATATATAAATAATCATATATATATCTAATATACAATATCTATAATATATATATATATAGTTACGTACACACTCACACACATATGCATGCAATATAAATTTTACATGCATATAATCACAAACCATGCATGCAATATAAACACAACACACACCTTATATATATATAATCACGTACACACATGAACCATGCATATCTATATATATATCACTCATATTACATGCATGCAACACAAAGCCATGCACCAATCCACTCCCATGCATGCAAGAACCAAAACAGCAGCAGCAACACACATTCACGCAGGCAAAGGATCAACAACAGCAGCAGCAAAACTCAAGGAAGACGCGGGAATGGTTCAAGAAAAACGGGGTGACACCCCCGTGTCACCCTGTAAACCTATACCGAGACACCCCCGTGTCTCGGTACAGCAAGTCCAGGCCATTTCTGCACCCCCGTGTCTCGCTGGAACGGCCAGGAATGGCACGCCCGTGACGTGCAACAGCAACAGCCCAGTTGACAGAAAAAGACGCAGAAACAGAGCATGAAAAAGACAGGCATGTACGAGCAAGATAGGCAACATTACAAGGCACAAATTGCTGCAACAACTCAACCATAATACACACTAAAAAGCCATGAAAGATGACAGCAAAAAGGAGAAGGAAAAACAGCAAATTGACAGCAAATTTCTCTGCGTGAAAACAGGGCCAAACGAGAAGACAAACAGGGCATGCTTGAGCTCATTCAATCCGATTTCATTCAAGTCCAAAAGTCCATCAAATGTGCAGCAAAGTACCATATATTCAACAAGGAAATCAGTTCCAAAAGTGATCAATCAAGACATGAAGGTGTACGTGACATAAACGTGGGATTTTCTGAAAATTGTCATAAATGATATGTCATAAATACTTCAACAACCATGTAATCAATGATCATAAATGAAATGAGGATGTCAAAACAATCATTCTCATGCTTGGAATCGATCAAAACCGTTAAGAATCGAAGAAGATCAAAAATTTGTCCAAAATCTTTATTTTCGGTAAAAGTCCAGAAACCATGAAACCATGCTCAAAAATCATGAATGAAAGGATGAAAATGATCAGAATTAATCATACAATACAACCCTAAGCTTACCTTGATGATTGGTTGAAGTTTGGATGAGATTTGAGCTCCAAAATCTACAAGGGATGAAGGGTTACGGGTCTGGAATGCAAGACAGTAGCTTTGGCTGAATTTTGGGACTTGTGTGAGGATAATCTCGGTTAGGGCTTGTTATGTCATGATAGAGGGTTGAGTTAGGGTTTCAAAGAATCCAACCATGGTTAATTTGGTCATGGTTTGTCCAAGATATGGCTGAATTAATGCAACAAGGTCAAGTTGATCACCGATTCGTTTTTCGGTTGAAATTCGAAGGTTCAAACGACTTAGGAAAAATGTAAGGCTAGGTTTACTAAACTCGAATCTTCGTTACGAGTTCAGCGGATTTGACGGAACTCGAATCCGAGTTCCCGAGCTCAAGATATTAAATTCGGAACCAAGGGTACGCTAATTGCTCGTTAGCTCCCATTTTGGTTCCTCAAATGAAATTAAATTCGTTAATCTATCAAATGAATTTAAAAACATAAATTGAGCATAAAATCATGTTCATAACACATATATGTACGACATATTACAAATTCGTGGCAATTTGATATCATATCATATAAGAACGAAGCACAAAATAAACGAACAAACTTAATCATGCAATTCATGCACAATGTATAAAATTCCCATGCACAATTATGATTTCCATGCATGCATATTTAATATTCTCCATGCATAATCCATACAGAAATATTAATCCCATGCATAAATATGATTTACATGCAATAATATAATTCAACGTATATGTATATATATATATATATATTAATAATTAAATAAACCATGATTAATTAACATAACATATAATTAGCATAATCATTAAATTAAAAATATAATAATTAAACATATATATATATACGAAATATATATGTAAAATTTATAATATTAAAATAAGATAATATAATATAATATAATATAATAAACTAATAACAATTATAATAAAAATTAAATATAAAACACATAAAAACAATTAATCACATAATTAAATAATTTAATTGCACGATTTAGAAACAAATATGACATATTAATAAAATTGAAAAACCGGGGCGTTACAATCTCTCCCCCTTAAAAGAATCCGTCCTCGGATTCACTGCACGCTTAAAACCACCAATGAGAGATTCCCCGTCTCTCACAAGCAACAAGGAGAGAGCCCCGTCTCTCGAACAGCAATGAGAGAACCCCGTCTCTCGCAAGCAAAGAGAGTACCCCGTCTCTCAAACAAAATAAGAGAAGCCCCGTCTCTTAGAAACAACGAGAGCACCCCGTCTCTCAAACAAAATAAATAAAGCAAGGAAGTCTCCAATACTCCCAAGCAACACACGCAAAACCCAAGTCAAAATCACACAAGCCACCTCAAGGCAAGTAACATATATCAACCACGTTAATCATCAATTACTTCACGTAATTTAACTTGATAAGAAATTAAAGCACATAACAAAGAAATTAATAACTTGAATTTGCATGAATGTATGCTTCATGAATGCTATAAATACCGTTCACCGTAGGTCACGAAGTTTTAAAATTGTGAGTTGTCGTTGTTCAGTGTACCATCTGTCCAGAAGATAGATTCAGTGCTCAGTTTGTCTTTAACCTCTTCAGGATACCCCGATGAAACCATTAAGGAATCTCTTAGGGATTATACTCTTAGATCCCTTCTATCTGGTACCGCTCCCAGTCTCCACTATTCCTCTTAATCCTCATTCAGCCAACTCTTCTTAATTAACCAAATTTGATTTCTCGAATACCCTTAGACCATCCGTATTGAAGTTAGATCCAAAGCTACTATCTTACCCATATCAGAGCTTGAAATACCCTCGAGGATAACTACTCCTGACAACCCTGACGATTCAATCCCTACCTTGAGGTATTCTTCATTAGGATCTACCTTAACACGAATCCTTTTCTATCTTCCGTTCATATTATCCATTCATTCCTTTTAACCCCTTTAAGGTTGTATTCTGTATCTGACCCTACATCTCTTGGATCAAAGACAGAATGTTCTTGATGCGTTTTGGAGTTTGATGCAAATCCTCCAATGATCATCTTTTCCGGTTTGGTTTCTTCGTGGATTTCCTTCCGGATCACCTTTGATAGAACCGATAACTTAATAATGTTGTCTCGATCCCTTAATACTTCTACTAAATAAATCTTGGTCGACAACATCCCCTTATATAATAGATTGATCCAATTTTCCTTTAGTTAATTCCATCTTAGGAGATCACAGAAACTCCCATATAATTTTATCACTCCCAATTTGGAATTCCAGACATAGAGTCGTTCAGTAACTTTCTTCTTTATCTCTCGAAAAATCTTTCCCCGAACTTAACATCGTTACTTCTCTCTTGACAACTTAACCATTACCGTCCTCTTATTCATTTCCAATGGCCACCATTAGGATTTCCGGATTCTCCTTAATATGCATCCCCGTTGTTGCTATTGACATATTTATTCGAGCATTACTTACATCTTCCATTTTATTTCCCGGTCGTGCTCTCCCCCTTAAAATTTTTGCTCTTTCATCGAACTCCCTCAATCTCTCTTCCCCATTCTTATTCGATCCGAACACCCCAAAGATGAATCTAATCTAACTTTCCTTCGGAGGTCCTTTCCACTAACCTATCCCTTAATAGAAGTTCTTATTTCCCAAGTTCACCTTTCTTCTAACGTCATCCTATTATTTCTCCTCCTCATAACTCAGATGCGGTTCGGTTGAATTGATACTTGATAGTTGAGGCGAAAGGCTTCCTATCATGTAAACACTAAGATGCATGTTGGGTTAAAATGACAATGCATGTGTCACGTTTACATCAAGCAATTATACAACACATTAGCGTAACAAAACCAATTAGAAATGCACGGATAAACATAAGGTTAAAAGAATAAATAATTAATGCAAAATATGATGCACGTGCTATGAATGTTTTAGAACCTGTCACCGATGTGGGAAGTTATTAGCTCGGTAGCTTTTCCTCGTTCCTCCAATCCCGAGGTTACTTTGACTGGGTGATTATCCCTTGCCTTTCCCACGGTCTTCAAGTTTTCCATGAGTCTTTTTGCATCACTTGTATCTTCCACTATCCGAGATTGCAATTCCGTAATCCTTAATTCTTCCACGTCCACCGAGTCAGTATCCAAACTTCTCCTCGAAATTCGACCTTTACTTCTAATCGTCACCTCGATCAAGAATTCCGCGCTTATCCTTTGTGAATTTAATTCACCTCCAATTGTTTATACTTGGGCGCATGATTTCCTTTCCTTCCCGTTTCCATTTGTTGCTCCATATCTTCCAATTTAACCTCACAACATGACAATTCAGCTTGGATTTGGAAAAATGAACTCA
This sequence comes from Lantana camara, assembly GCA_037501455.1. Lineage (NCBI taxonomy): Eukaryota > Viridiplantae > Streptophyta > Magnoliopsida > Lamiales > Verbenaceae > Lantana > Lantana camara. Next base: position 22,051,524 of record CM074862.1, read on the forward strand.
AATCCTGTTCTCCATATCGCCACCTTCCCTCTATTCGTGTTTACCCAAATGCTTGCCTTCTAGAACCCGGCTTCTAATCACTAGGCTTAGTTCGAAGTCCTTCTTTGTAGACCCTTGATGCATAACCTCTACCGAATCCCTGTTATCTCTACTCCTCTTAATTTCTAGTACCTCTTCCATGATCCAAATCCGGGACCAATATATCTTCAAGGTTTTGTTCCCTTCATTCCTTAGGTTGCAAGATCCTGTTGAATCCAATTAATGCACTTCAGGTAGTGGATTCACATAAGTTGTTCTTTTGAGTCACAACCATCTCTTGATTAACCCCTATTCCTACACTACCAAATGTTCCTCTGCCATCGCATCGCCAAGGTCGAACCTCCCATTCTGAATCCCAACCGTTAATTGCAACTCAGTCGACAAAGCCACACAACTAGCATTCTCCACACTCCTCCCAGGGCATCCTTCCTATCTTCCGTGCCTCCGAAGGAATTGTAATAGATTGTTATGATCATAGAACTTGGCCGTGGTTTGATATCATCTTTATAACCTGGAAATCATAACTCTTTTCAAGAATGGATGCATGCGATTAGTGCATGCTCATGGCACATATTCAATGCGAAAAACAAGAATCCATAAAAAAAATGCAACAAGTAATTCAACAAAATTCTTAAGGAAACCAAATTCCATATTCAAGATCGATGCAATGCGCACAATATCACATAGTCCCTATGCCGTTCGACTTAGACTGACTCCAACACGACTCAAGAACACCGGTTTTGCAACCGGGCTCTGATACCACTTAAGGATGTAGCACCCCGCACGTGAGGCACCACATCCCCCGCACTATGGCTCAACACGAGTAACGAAACAGTAAATCCGCACCCGTATCAAACCATAGCGAACGGGAGACAATCATAAAAAAAAACCTTCCTAAGCTAGGCGGAACTAGACCCTGCAATGATAATCGATCAACAAAATATCATACATCAACATGCTCAATTCAAGCATATGAATCATAAGTATAATTGGGCACTTCAGGCCTCTTTTAAAATCATAGCAAAACTCAGTAAAGCCAATTTCATAATAAATACATAGATATCCAATTTCTTGATATACTAAAATGAATTATACATAACTCCAATACAGATGAGAATGCAGAGACTCTTCTAGCCTAACTCGACCCACACAAAGACTCCAAACACCTCCGCCTAGCCCGAAACTCCAAAGTCAACTTGCACACTAAAAGATTTGGGAGGGAGAGGGTCAGTCTCTAGAAGACTGAGTGAGCAGGAGCGATACATATATATATAAAAACATGCACATGCAAGTCATAAATTCCGAACAAGGTTTTAATTGAGATTAGTTCCCTAAAAGGGCAAGAAAATAGATAAGCAATGCTCGATTTTTACGACTAATTCATATTAAATTCATTACATTCATAAATCATACATAAATATAAGGCTCGGCGAGTGAGCGTGCACAATCTCCAACCAAACTCCGACCGTGTACGACAAATATCAGTAATAAGTTGATTAGGTGTTCATGCGATATATCATAATACACACGATTCATATATCAAATCCTAAATCATATTCGTTTGGGCAATCCGTTACCCGGCCTTCCCGCACGGTGCCTATCAATCATAACATATTCATAATCATAAGTATAAATCATATTATAACCAACCTTCTTCCTCCGGGTGGTGGACGGGTTAGCAAGACCCGGCCACCCAATCAATGACCAATGGGGTTACATGAATTCCCCAATTGGCACTCAGCTCCCATTCCCCGCTAAAACTCCTAGCGAGGGCCGGTATCACCGTATATAAGTTGGGACTAGTATATGGGATCCCCGTCAGCCCTTGCTTCCTCGGTTAGCCACATATACTAAGTCCCGGGGCCCGATAAGTAATAAGTAATAAATGTGTCTCGCCAAAACAGATCAATACATACATATGATACATACTATAAGAAATCATACCTTACCGTGTAATTCGGCATATGCTATATACGTACCTCTCCGTGTCATCCAAATCCGTAGCTAGCATGAAAACACACGGTTTGGAGCACAGCCTCATTACAAAACCATTTTTGAGCTTATATACGCTCGTAGGTATAACTCAGAAGAATTTACTCGATAACTTCATTTGAAAACCATATATATATATATATAATCATAAGGTTTTTGGCCAAAGCTTTTCACATAAGGGTTGTAGGGTTTGTTATATAGCTAAAACGAAAACCACCCTCACCTGAACTGCGACGATACAAGGATACGAATACCAAGTGCCTGAACGAACAAGATCTCTCCACCCTGGAGATAACTGTACAGAAGACAACATGACATGTTTGTGAGACTCAAGACTCTTAATGAACCATATATGACGCACGGCAATGAAGTGAATATGATATGAATGCGTAAATGATCATGTTATATCATAAAAATGTTCATGTGCACGATTAATAAATTTAAAACATATAATCATTCATTCATTCATATATTTCATTCAATTTCATAATTTCATAAATTCATATAAATTTCATAAATTCATAAATTCATAATATTCGTAACATTCAAAACATTTATAATGCATATCAATTAATCTAAAATTCATTTAATAAGCATAACACATATTATTCAAATTCATATATGGGAATAAAATAAATAAAACGTTCAATCAAATATCAGTAATTTAAATACGCGAAATAGCAATCAATTAATTTCAATAATTAAATTAAATCAAATAATATTTAAAATATATAATAATTATATATAATATAATATATATAAATAATCATATATATCTAATATACAATATCTATAATATATATATATATAGTTACGTACACACTCACACACACATGCATGCAATATATATTTTACATGCATATAATCACAAACCATGCATGCAATATAAACACAACACACACCTTATATATATATAATCACGTACACACATGAACCATGCATATCTATATATATATCACTCATATTACATGCATGCAACACAAAGCCATGCACCAATCCACTCCCATGCATGCAAGAACCAAAACAGCAGCAGCAACACACATTCACGCAGGCAAAGGATCAACAACAGCAGCAGCAAAACTCAAGGAAGACGCAGGAATGGTTCAAGAAAAACGGGGTGACACCCCCGTGTCACCCTGTAAACCTATACCGAGACACCCCCGTGTCTCGGTACAGCAAGTCCAGGCCATTTCTGCACCCCCGTGTCTCGCTGGAACGGCCAGGAATGGCACGCCCGTGACGTGCAACAGCAACAGCCCAGTTGACAGAAAAAGACGCAGAAACAGAGCATGAAAAAGACAGGCATGTACGAGCAAGATAGGCAACATTACAAGGCACAAATTGCTGCAACAACTCAACCATAATACACACTAAAAAGCCATGAAAGATGACAGCAAAAAGGAGAAGGAAAAACAGCAAATTGACAGCAAATTTCTCTGCGTGAAAACAGGGCCAAACGAGAAGACAAACAGGGCATGCTTGAGCTCATTCAATCCGATTTCATTCAAGTCCAAAAGTCCATCAAATGTGCAGCAAAGTACCATATATTCAACAAGGAAATCAGTTCCAAAAGTGATCAATCAAGACATGAAGGTGTACGTGACATAAACGTGGGATTTTCTGAAAATTGTCATAAATGATATGTCATAAATACTTCAACAACCATGTAATCAATGATCATAAATGAAATGAGGATGTCAAAACAATCATTCTCATGCTTGGAATCGATCAAAACCGTTAAGAATCGAAGAAGATCAAAAATTTGTCCAAAATCTTTATTTTCGGTAAAAGTCCAGAAACCATGAAACCATGCTCAAAAATCATGAATGAAAGGATGAAAATGATCAGAATTAATCATACAATACAACCCTAAGCTTACCTTGATGATTGGTTGAAGTTTGGATGAGATTTGAGCTCCAAAATCTACAAGGGATGAAGGGTTACGGGTCTGGAATGCAAGACAGTAGCTTTGGCTGAATTTTGGGACTTGTGTGAGGATAATCTCGGTTAGGGCTTGTTATGTCATGATAGAGGGTTGAGTTAGGGTTTCAAAGAATCCAACCATGGTTAATTTGGTCATGGTTTGTCCAAGATATGGCTGAATTAATGCAACAAGGTCAAGTTGATCACCGATTCGTTTTTCGGTTGAAATTCGAAGGTTCAAACGACTTAGGAAAAATGTAAGGCTAGGTTTACTAAACTCGAATCTTCGTTACGAGTTCAGCGGATTTGACGGAACTCGAATCCGAGTTCCCGAGCTCAAGATATTAAATTCGGAACCAAGGGTACGCTAATTGCTCGTTAGCTCCCATTTTGGTTCCTCAAATGAAATTAAATTCGTTAATCTATCAAATGAATTTAAAAACATAAATTGAGCATAAAATCATGTTCATAACACATATATGTACGACATATTACAAATTCGTGGCAATTTGATATCATATCATATAAGAACGAAGCACAAAATAAACGAACAAACTTAATCATGCAATTCATGCACAATGTATAAAATTCCCATGCACAATTATGATTTCCATGCATGCATATTTAATATTCTCCATGCATAATCCATACAGAAATATTAATCCCATGCATAAATATGATTTACATGCAATAATATAATTCAACGTATATGTATATATATATATATATATATTAATAATTAAATAAACCATGATTAATTAACATAACATATAATTAGCATAATCATTAAATTAAAAATATAATAATTAAACATATATATATATACGAAATATATATGTAAAATTTATAATATTAAAATAAGATAATATAATATAATATAATATAATAAACTAATAACAATTATAATAAAAATTAAATATAAAACACATAAAAACAATTAATCACATAATTAAATAATTTAATTGCACGATTTAGAAACAAATATGACATATTAATAAAATTGAAAAACCGGGGCGTTACAGACACCATACTCTCAACATCTTGATCTTTCTTCAAACTAATCCATGATTCATCCTCCATATGGGCAGCCTTGTACTACGCCACATATGTATCGCAATCGAACTCGGGCCAATGGGTCTCAATCTCCGAAAAAACTTTTGCAAGAGTATTGCTCTCCCAAAGTTGAAAGACAAGATGTTCGCCTTCGAAAAAAACACTACACCACTTCGAACCAGACACACAGCCGACGGAATCCATTTTTGGTAGCGTGGGTTTTCTAGATTTCGGTTCAAACAAATTGAGTCCTCTTTAGATAGCTAATCAAAAAGGCAAGAGAAACAATGGGGCGACGACGACGACGGCGGAGGCAGAGGCAGAGGCAGGGCAACTATCGGCGGGAAGGGAAAGAGGGAGTGTGAAGAACTGTGTTGTTGCCTTGTTGGCTAATAGTACGCAGTAAGCTTTGGGGGTAAATTGGTCTTTTTAGGTGATTGGGGGGTTTACAAAAAATGTGTTGTGTAGTGGTGATTAAGAACAAAGATTTTTTAAACTAGGGGGTTTTAGAAAAGTTTTGGGCATATTTGGTCCTCTTTAATAAGTGCCCCAATAATAAACTATGTTTTATAACTTATTTTTCTTATTGTTGACAGTGGAAAAAAAAAAGAAAAAGTTTTTTCTTGTCCATATTGATTGCGTGTAAATGCATGCCCCATATGTAAAGTCAAATCAAGCTATTTTGGTGACATATCTAGCCTATATATATAATTTGTCCTAATTTTAACAAAATAAAATTCATAAAAAGATATTGCATTATTTTTTTTACATTATATATTATAAAAGAAATAGAATAATATCAAATATATTGTCTTTTAAAATTAAGATTAAAATTTAATATTATTTTATTAATAAGATTTTTTTAAAAAATAATTTGATCAAATGCCTAGTTGGATTATCTCTTATGAAGTCGGTTACTTCTATAGAAAAGGTTAGATGGACTATTTAATAAGTTATAAAAAAATTGTTTACTTTGAAAGGGCTAGGGCCTATGGGATAAAGCAAAACTTGTAGATAAGTTTGAAAAGAATGGAGTATATTGCAACTTCCAAAAGCTATTGCTAAAGAATCAGCTTATAAATAATCAAAGTAAACAAGTTCATTTTTAATGTTAAGCGGTTTTATTAAATTTATCATATTCATAACCCAAATCCAATAGATTGAGAACAATCAAAGTAAACGACTTCTATGTGTTGATAATTTGTTTGGATCTATCAAATTAAATCTTACCACCTAACAAAGTCAAGACAAATCAAGTGACGACAATGTACTACGAACCAATCAGGTGAATTTCTAAATTTGGTGTCTTTTTTTAGGGATATTTTACTTTTCGTGTATTTTCTAGATGTATTGCAACTTTGGGGTTTTCCGCTTTTTTTAAAAAGCGTATTTAACAAAAAATTTATGATAGCAACGTACACACTCATAATTTTTTTTGTTAAATCCACTTTTTAAAAAAGCGAAATCACTATTCATTACAGTGATTTCGCTTTTTCAAAAAGCAAAAAACCCCAAAATTGCAATACACCCAAAAAATACAATATCCTTAAAAAAGCACACCAAGATTAGAAAAAAACCAACCAATCACCAAAATTTAAAAAATATATAATTTTTTTAAAATAAATATTATCTTATTAAAATAAAAATATTATTTTATTCGATATATATAAATAAAACAAGTATAATTTAAAACAAATATGACTTAAAACTTTAGCTTATTATTTTGTCGTTGAAATTTCAAGAAAATAGGCGTTTTGTCATGGATTGTTGAAGTGTCAAGTGCATTGCTATTATCTTAACGAGGTAAAGTTCCAAATTCATTTTACTCATAGTGCCTATATAAATTAAAAAAATATGGACTGAATTTAACATGATTTAAAATAAAATAATAGACTTTATTAACAAAACAACATAAGAAAATAGAAAATCATTTATCTTTAACCTATTTTAATAGTCATAGAGATAAAGATAACTATAGTTAACAAATTAATTATAAATGTTATCCATAATAAAAAAAAAAAAAAAACTAAAGTTACTATTTAAAATACAAATTTTGAACTAAATAATTTATCCATAATAAAAGAAAAACTAAAATTAACATAGTTATCTTCATCAAACTAAAATTACTATTTAGCTAAATAATCTATGCATAATAAAAACTAAAATTAACACAGTAGTCTTAATAATAAATAAAGAAATTTTAACATACAAAACTCATATCAACAATAAATTATTTAAAATTAAGCACAATATATTATCTAAAATTAAACACAGTTATCTTTATCATATTCAATATTCGTTATACAACTCTACCACTACTAAATTATCCAAAATTAAACACGTATTTATCTTTAACCTATTCAGATACAATATTTTCTCAAAATATTAAACTAATTTACTATTAACAAATTAATCATAAATTTTATCTAAATTTAAAAGACCCCATGCCCCCTAGCTTCGTTATTGCTTAGAACTTGATCTATATGCATCCGATTTCAATTCTGATTTTTGTGAAATTTTGATCTGTATGAACTATGTGAGTTATGAATGTATTTGCATGCTTGTTTTATGTTTTTGGGTTCGTTTGTCGAGGTTTTAAACCTTTGGTGCTTGACGAGGGATTCAAGGACCTAAAACGTTTTTAGCGCACCTTGGGTTCCGGGCGGCATAACTTGAGCTCGGGGATTCGAATTCGACTTTTGTCACCACCATTGACTCGTTTGACGATTCGGAGTTAATGAAACTAGCCTCATATTTTTCTAAACCCATTTGAACATCTAAAATTTCACCGAACCGAGCCTCGTACGTATTTTGTACATTTGATGACTAATTTAGGCATATCTCCCTCCATATTTGTCCAAAAGAGTTCAAACTTGGGCCCACACTCCACTAACTCACTCACCTATCACCTCCATCAGTCCCATTTCGTTCAAGATATAAGAGAGAAGGGAAAAGTAGCTGCAAAACCGAGATAAGAGAAGAAGGAAGAGGAAGAGATTCACTATTCACCTTCTTGTCCATTTTTAGATCAAGACACCATCATTTCGCCTCAAATTTGAAAGGTAAGCCCATGAACTTGTTCTCCATCTTCTCCTCTTTCTTTTAAGTGCTTATTTGCTGAATTTCTTGGAGTATTGAGCATGCTTTGAATCATATGATGAATAGTAAGGGTTAGGGCAATTCTTGATGAATTTGGAGGATTTCTTATGTTTTCTTTTGAATTGAGGCATTCTAAATGACCTTAAGGCATCCATAAATGCTTTTATAAACTGATATTGTGTGGTAGTTAAGGAATTTTGAGCATATCATTTAAGAATTTGTAGGTTTTGCATGAACTTGGAAATGGAAATTGCTTCTTGCTCTTACCTCTTGATGTGCAGTTGTTTGTGCCTAGTTTTAGAGCTTATTATGCATGTATTTTGTGTTCCTAACTTGCCTTAATGTTGATGAGTTTTGTGGCGTGTTTTCCCTACTGTCGCGGCCGCGATCGTACCAAGTTCATTCTTGGTAGCGGCCGTGACCATTTTTTCCTCTTGGTTCGACTTGTAGGTCACGACTGCGACCTTTTCCTGCTCTTTTTGGGTCATGGCCGTGATCCTATTTGGCCCTTGTTTCGAGTTTGAGGTCACGGGCCCGACCTTTTCATGAGAAAAAGTGGTAGCAGCCGCGACCCCCCCTTATGCATGTGATTGTGTTGTTTTCTTTGTTCGTTCGTGCTTTGCTTGATCGTTATGCTTCGTTTATGATTCGTATGTTATGTTAACATGTCATATTATGTGTTAGGTTATATGTTATGGATTTATGACTCGTTTTATGTACTTGGTTCCGAGTTTTGCTCTCATATGCTCTTATGTGACCTAAATGCCTTCTAATATGCATGTATGAGTTAATACTTCATGTACTCGTTTAGTATGCTATTCTTTTGTTTATTTTATGACTTGAGTGCTTTGTTAACATATTAATTTATGTGTTATCTTGAATGGTATTAAATTTATGGATCCATTTGATGTGAAATATGCTAGATATGAACTCGTACATCTTAAGTGTTACCTTGTTACATTTCATATGCACCATATGCATTCATATACACTTGTTGAACGTCTAATTGGTTCATTTTGAGTCTAAGGTTATCTTTTGTTGTTTGCTTTGTTCATTGGTTCGTCCCGGGGGTGACGAGGTGGTTCCATGAGCGTCCGTTTGATCTCTATTTTATCCCTGCTACGTCTCGAAGGTGAGATTTTTTTTCTTTTAGTTAATACGACCAACAACCCTACGTGTTTTGAAGCTCGCATGTGAACTAAGTATATTATATGATAGATATGTGTGTGATATGTAATTTGAGGGCTCGTCCCATTTTGTTGTAAGACTTTGAAAACATTTTATACGTATGTACATCCTATTTTCGTTGTTCTTTTGAAAAGCTTTAATATGTGTTAGTGTGTAGCAAGTTATGGCTTTGAAAGATAAGCTTTATGGGTTTTGATCTTTTCGACTTATGAACTGGGACACGGAGAGTGGTATGGCAACTCGGGACGGTCGTGGGGTCGCCGAGCTCTCCCATCAACACTTTCCTTTGAGAGTCTCACCTAACCTTAGGAGGTTGAGGAAGGGTGGTTCTCTTGAGTTGGCGGGATCCACCGTCGAAGGTGCAATGAAGTGATTACTCCTTAACTCATGTGAACTATGACCGATAGCTAGGGTTTGCTACCCTTCTATCACCCGAAATAAGGATGGTTTATGATTTCAATTTTGATTATGAACTTTGATTTATAATTTAAGGAGGTTGGAAGGAGAACTCGTACTCGTCGAGTTAGTGTGGTTATGTAGGAATCTATGAAACGGGAATGGACTCTTAATTACTTAAAATTGAATGCTTTGGCCTTTGGTCTTTAACTTCTTTTAAGAATATATCTATTATCACGAGAAATGTTTTTGCTTGTAAAAACCATCCCCGGTTCATGGATCTTTTCGAATTTGATAAGTGCTTTGTATTGAGAAATAAGATTGGGGAAAAACTTTTCTTTGTATTCATTGTTTTCTGTTATGGAGTTACAGTACAATACATACATTAATAGGAGACTAAACGTAATCACAACCCTAATTACACTAGCTAAGTAAGGAAAGGAATCAATTAGTATAACTCCCATAATTATAGAAGATATTGTCGACACTCCCCCTCAAGTTGGATCATGGGGTTCGATCATGTTCAACTTGGACAGTGAACGGTGGAAGTTCTGGCTGCTAATGGCTTTTGTTAATATATCTGCAAGCTGATCCTCTGACTTGACAAACGAAAGCTTAACCACCCCGGATTCAATTTTTTCTTTAATGAAGTGGCGGTCGATCTCCACGTGTTTGGCTCGGTCATGCTGTATTGGGTTATGCGAGATACTAATCGCAGCCTTGTTATCATAGTACAAGTCGACCCCCTCTTCAGGAGGAAAGCCAATCTCAGTTAGAAGTTTTAGTATCCACAGGATTTCTGTAATCCCTCGGGCTATTCCCCTGAATTCCGCCTCAGCGCTGGAAAGTGCCACCACTTTCTGTTTCTTACTTCGCCAAGTCACCAGATTGCCTCCCACAAAGGTGAAGTATCCAAAGGTAGATCGCCTATCTGTGATGCTTCCTGCCCAGTCTGCATCAGTGTAGGCAGTGATTCGGGTGTGTCCATTCCTATAGAACATGAGGCCTTTTCCCGGAGATGATTTTAAGTATCTCAAGATCCTCATGGTTGCCTCTATGTGTTCCTTGCTGGGGTTATGCATGAACTGACTTACAACCCCAACGATATAGACAATATTTGGCCCTTGTATGAGCCAGGTAGATCAGTTTGCCTACGAGCCTTTGATATCGATCTTTATTGGCCGGAGTTTGGTCTTGGAATACGCCCAACTGATGATTCTGAGCCATAGGGGTATCAGCCGGCTTGCAGTCAAGAAGACCAACTTCTGTCAAAAGATCAAGTATATACTTCCACTGTGAGATGAAGATGCCTTTATCTGATCTCATTACCTCAATGCCAAGGAAGTATCTCAACCCCCCCAAGTCTTTCATTTCAAATTCTTGTGATAGATTCCTCTAAAGATTGGCTATCTCTTCGGTGTCGCTTCCAGTTATCACCATGTCGTCGACATAGATGATCAGTAGGGTGATGAGACCATCTTTTCTTTTGATGAACAAGGTGTGGTCTGAATTGCTCTGGTTGTATCCATACTTGTTCATAGCCATGGTGAACTTCCCGAACCAAGCTCTAGGAGACTGTTTAAGCCCATAGAGTGAACGTTTCAATCTGCACACCGTGTGCTGACCGTCATGTTACTCAAATCCAGACCGCTGATCCATATAGACTTCTTCCTCAAGATCCCCGTGTAAGAAGACATTCTTTACACCAAATTGATGTAGGGGCCACCCATGATTGGCTGCTATGGATAACAAAATCCGAATTGTGTCTAATTTTGCCACCGGGGAGAAAGTCTCCGTGTAGTCAATCCCATATGTCTGGGAGTATCGTCAATTTCATTTTCCATTGCTTGCCTCCACAGTGGATCATTCAGGGCTTCATTGACAGTGTTGGGTACCTGGTGGGAGTATAGGGCATGGATAAAAGCCCGTAGTTTTGGAGCAGTGTTGACAGCAATGTGATGGACCACTGGATATCGAGAGTTACTTCTCCGGTCTGGGCTGTACCTGTTTGGTGGGACACCCCTGTTGCTTCCGGGGGGGAGGAGGGGCAGGTTATAAATACTAGGTATAGGTATGGAACCAGAAGAGTCAGAGTTACTAACCTCGGGGATATTCGGTGCCTGAGGTTGATCATTAAGGTGGTCTGAGGTGGAGAGAGATGGGGGTTCCTCATGTTCTTCAGGCTCCGGTGCAGTTTGAGACGTGTATTCGTGCAGTGGTTCTAATCTGCCACACATCCAATTTATGCCTTCATTGTTGGTTTCCCCCTGAAGGGGTGAATTGGAAGGCGATCTGAAGTAGTACTCAGTTTCCAGAAAATCCACATCCATGGTGATGTAGTGCCGGTTCTCTGTTGGATCGAAGCAATGATACCCTTTCTGAGTAGGGCTAAAGCCAAGAAAGACACACCGAATGGCACAAGGGTCAAGTTTAGAGCGGGACTGTTTTGGTGCATGCACAAAGGCCACGCATCCGAAGTGGAGTCAACAAAAGTACAGATGGAATGGAGTGAAATCGCCTGAGTGTGTCAAGAGGGGTATCCATAATCAGAGACCGAGTGGGTAATCGATTCATGACATAGACCGCTGTAGACACAAAAGCACCCCAGTATTTGTAAGGTATGTGGGCATCGAAGAGAAAAGCACGAGCACTTTCCAGAACATAACGGTTCTTCCGTTCAGCGACCCCATTTTGTTAAGGGGTGTGTGGGCATGAGGTTTCATGGATAACTCCGTTCTGAGAGAAGAATTCTTGGAGGTTTTGGTTAATGTATTCACCTCCATTATCAGTGTGAACAACTTTGAATGTCGTCGAGAACTGGGTTTGGATCATCTGAAAGAATTTCTTTACCATTGTGGGGACATCAGATTTATGAGTCAAGAAATAAATCCAGGTGAATCTGGTGCAATCATCCACAAATAATATAAACCATCGATATTTCGAAGAAATAAGACTTGGAACTGGTCCCCAAACATCAGAGTGAATTAATGCAAAAGGGGCATTTGTTTTATTCATCGAACTTGAAAAAGTAGCTCGGTAGCTTTTGGCTAGTCCACATGTTTCGCAATGTAAAGTACTTGATACGAAAAATAAACTCGGGAACAACTATTTCATATATTGAAAGGAAGGGTGCCCTATTAGTCGATGCCAAAGCCATAACTGTTTATCACTTTTGCCCTGAACCATGAAACTTGATACTGCTTGTGACACGTCATTGATGTAGTATAACCTATCTCTCTCAATACCACACCCAATGATCGCCCCGGTACGAATATCCTGTAAAAGGCAAAAAGAAGGGTACATCAACACGGTACAGTTTAATTCTTTAGTAAGCTGACTAACAGATAGTAATTTCGTAGTAAGAGCAGGCACAACAAGGCAATGTGATAGATTCAGATTATGTGACAAATTAATTTTTCCTGCTCCAATAACCGGGTGAGGGACCCCGTTTACATTTATCACGGCTGTTCTCCGGGGGGAAGTAGAAGATTGGATATCCTGGACCGTATTGGTCATGTGATCGGTGGCCCCAAAGTCTATGAGCCAATGATTGGAGTTGGGTTCGGACCCTTTTCCAGCACATTTATAGATTTGGCGCAAATTACTTTTTCCTTCAATCTAAGGTTTTGTATCAGATTTGTTATTAGGCCCAAACCTCCCTCCTTTAATTTTTTCCCTCAATTTATCACTTAGTGCAGACCCATTTCTAAGCCCAAATTCCACACTCTCTCTAAACCCTAAGTTGTCTTCTTCCCCGGATGGAGAGAATTCCTTCCCTACCCGACATACCTGCGACGCTGCTAGTTTGTTACATGATTCGTGCGACCCACCGCCGCCGCTGCTGGTGTCGTCATCGTTGGCTGGGTGGCGAGTGGTGGCGTCGTTATCGACCCTGTTGTTGTTCCACCCTGTTGTCATCGCCACCATACGCTGGGTTTCCTATACTCCTTAGGGGACGACGGTTTTGCCGGTCGGTGGTCGGGTTGAGCCGCCACTATTATTTACGACGGTGGGATTCTTTCCTCTTTCCCCCTTCTTCTTCGCTTGGTAATCGGTCCACCATTCCAGAAATCCTACAACGTGAAAGTATGTCTCCTTCGTGTGTTGATTTTCCCTACATACCTCGCACTTAGGGTCGTCAGATTTCTTCAGGTATAGGGGTTGTCTCTGTCCGGGGGGATGATGAGAATTTCTCTGACTGCATCTTTGCTGCAAATGTCGTTTCGCCAGTGGAGATAGGGTCAGTCATGGTGGTGATTCGCCGGTCTTCCCGCCGAACGGCGTTGTACGCCTCTTCCAGGGTTGGTGGTTCTGATGACTTGAGTAAATCTCTCTTGATCGGGTCAAATTTCCCGTCCAAACCCCAAAGGCACGCAAAGACTCTATCTTCTTGTTTCTCCAAGTTGTAGGTTTTTCAATCCTCCTTGCATTTCATCGTTTGAGGCTGTCGGAAGTCGATTTCTCATCAAACCCCTTGAACAGTACTATAATACTGATCTACAGACATATCGCCTTGATTGGTTTGATAGGCCCATTGCTTGAGTTCATACAATTTCCCTCTGTCGTGGTAGGTGGCCTCGATTTCGTCCCACAGTTCCTTCGCATTGGGGCACAAGATGAATTGTGCGACGATCTCGGGTTCCAATGAGTTGAGTATAAGGCTTCGAACAAATCCATCTGTCTGTTCCCAAGCTTCGAATTCAGCATCGTCTGGATCGGGGGATACCGTTTTTCCGGTAATGTATCCCAATCTTCCTCGGCCAAGAAGTACCAAATGGACTATTCTTGACCATACTGCATAATTATTGTCATTGAGTTTTATGTTGATGGTGGTTGTATTGCTAGGTTCTGGTTGTTTTTGCCGAAGGAGTTCGGCCATTTGGGCAAGAAGGTCTGCTGGTATTGGGTTCGGTTTTGTGGGTGAGGCCATTGGTAGGTGATGAGCAAGGTATTCGACTCTATTGAATCGAAACCCGCTTTGATACCATGTTGAGAAATAAGATTGGGGAAGAACTTTTCTTTGTATTCATTGTTTTCTCTTGTGGAGTTACAGTACAATACATACATTAATAGGAGACTAAACATAATCACAACCCTAATTACACCAGCTAAGTAAGGAAAGGAATCAATTAGTATAACTCCCATAATTACAGAAGATATTGTCGACGCTTTGCTCTATACGTATTTATGGGTGCGTGTGTTAGCCCTCACCAGTCTTTAGGACTGACCCTCATTGTTGTTTCTCTTTTCCCCCCTTCTTTTGAGTTGCAGGTGCTTTTGGAGGTTTGTGCTAGGCGGCAGATGTCGTAGTGTTGTTCTTGGGTAGCTCGAGTCTCATGCATTGTTGTTTGATTATATTACGTACTTTGATAATTTTGGATATGTATAAACTTTGATACTTAGATTTTGGCCTGGGATAAGCATTGTATATATGTCTTGTATAGTTGTATATGAATTGTATAAATTGTGTATGATATAGATTGACTTGTGATGATAAATTTTTTTTTTTTTTTGGTAGCCAAAAGAGACCAGCTAGCGCAGCCCAAAATACGATCAATCCTCTATACAAAGGCCATCAGGCGGCTCTTCCCAGATTGCCATTTCCTCTGGCATCAAATGCCCAATCTTGGCTAAAGAATCCGCCATCCCATTCCCCGTTCTCTTGATATGCCGAAGTGTACAATCCCAAGGTTTATGTATCAACGCGCGACAATCCAGCATGAGAGCCCTCAGTGGATGGTCTGTGACATCCGCCTCTTGCACTAATTTCACCACCGTGGCTGAATCGCTTTCCACCTCAATACGATGAAATCTCTTCTCCCAAGCTAGCTTGAGCCCTTCACGTAAACCAAGTAGCTCCGCTGTATCCACACTCGTTTCCCCAAGCTTCATTGCAAAGCCAAGATGCCAAACTCCCAACTCATTCCGAATCACCCCACCAGCACTCGCCAACTTCGAATGCTTCAACACACTACCATCCACATTAAGTTTCACCCAGCCATGGCTTGGTCTCGCCCACTTGACTCTTCACACGCGGCCTTAGCAACATGATGGTTCCTCTGCAGATTACTGATATCCACACTCAGCTCTTTCACTTTATGAAGTAGAATGCTAAGATACTGTTTTTTCTATTCCTAACTCCAACGATTGCGGGCTTTCCAAATCTCCGACAAGCCAGCAATAAACACGAACTTCCAAGCACATTTCTGCTGGGTGGTGGACCCATAACAGTAGTGGTCCAGGACCACATTTTAAAATTTTGTTTATAATACAAGTATTAAAATATTTTAATACAGTAGCGGAAGACTAGCCGGACCAACTCAAGTATATACATGCAATTGATAACAAATTTTAAATCAATTAAGCAGATAAATATCTAACATATAATTAACACTTAAGAGCATATAATTTATCATGTTTAAAATAATATAACTGTAAAATATTACCGTACTCCAAATATGGCTATCTAACGGTATTTTTCCAGCTCCCGAATTCACCTCTCGAGAACCCGATACCCGATCTCCTCGTGAAATCGGCAGAGCTTCCCTGCAATAATCCCAGAGAAACCCTCGGAGTGTGGGCTCCGAAAGTATTTCTCTATATACTTAGAGAAAATAAACTTTAAACTAGAAAACCCTTTTCAGGGTTTAATCTCCCGAAATTAGGCGTTTTATATATAAACACCTAATTAAAATTAATTCCAAAATAAATTAGGCGAAAAGGGATATGGTTTCAACGCCAAGAACTAGCCAAAACCTCTCCCAAAAACGTATGAAAGAAATGAAGGGCCAAGACCCCTATTTATAGGGAAAAACCGAGGATAAAATAGTAATTTCACACCCCCACTTGAGTGTGCAACTTGGACATGAAAACCGAGGTTAGGCGGCACGTGGGGGCGCATGAGAGCTCCGATTGACGTGTTCTCGGCGGCGTTGGACTTGTGATGCTGAGATCTACGACGTGGTCACCTCGGTTTTCGTGTCCAAGTTGCACAAAGGCGGCACGTGTCATGTACTCGCGACTAGGGCTTCAAACCCTTGAACCCGTCCGACCGAACCCGGTTCGGTCCGGTTCGACACGTGGCGTATCCCTGTCCCGATACGTATCCGGTTTGACCGACCCTATACGTTGACCGGATCTGGATACCGACCCACGACCCGTTGACCGGCCCGATCCAGATCTAATCTGGACCGTCGGCGGCGATGTCGTGGCGTGATCTGCGCCGTACGCGTGGCATGCCACTTGGCGCCCAGTCAGCGCCACCTCACGCCTGTCCGCTGATGTGGCATGCCACGTGGGCTGCCACGTCAACAATATATATATATATATATATATATATATATATATATATTTCGATGAAAATTTTATTTTCTCCAAAATAAAATTCCGGGCATTTCCAACTCTTTGGAACTTGATTTATTTTCTTAAAATAAATCCCTTGGCTATTTTCAAACAATTTAAAAATTCATTTCTCTTTCTCCTTTTAATATTTTCTCTTCGGGTTTTCAATTGGGGCTTGTAGGGGGAACTGCAGGACTAATTAATTTTAGCTCCAAACGGATTAATATATTATCATCTCATGATAGTAATTAATTACCGTTTAACAATATTTAATTCCACTAAATAAATATTGTTGCACTCTAAAATTAATTAAATTATTCACGAATTTATCGATCTAGAATAATTTCGCATTTCACTCCTCCGTGTAGATATCCATGAAAAATAAATTGCAACTACTATCATTTATTTTTCATCTCTAATTTGAAATGTATTGATTCGCCTTAAGTTCAAATTCTCTGTATGTGAAACACATTCAACATACAACTTCGGTGACGTATCACGCGAAGTGCTTTGGCCAAAGTCTTAATTCGAACTTTTGCAAATCTATTTCAGGGATATCTTTTACCTTCCAGTAAGGCCACAGATTCCTCGATCAATATAACTCTTTAGCACATTTCATGTTGTCACCGATCATACAAAGTATTTTGGCCACTCGTTACCGAAACCTCACTTCGAGTATATTACAGTGATTAACACTACATGCCTAAAGCCGAAATATTGTTAGGATTAAGAGTACAATGCTTCCTGAGATTTTATTCATTTTAGATAGCAGTATAAAATGAATAATCTCAGTGGTCCAGTTCGATGTTTCCAATCCTATTGAAAATCATCAACGTGTTATAATTGGAATCACCATTCCCTATGACGAAAGACTAATCATCTTATATAACCAGGTTATAGTCTTGATAAGAACATATTCTTATCGTACCGACTAGAAATTTAATGACATGTGATTTCGGTACTCAAAGTCTTTTCCTATGAAACACATTTCATATAAGAATACCACCACACGACATTAATTATCAATATGTGAAATACTCACAACTTGTTGTAAATTCAGTTTAATTAATTCAACAAATTGAATTTTCAGGGCACTATTCCCAATAATCTCCCACTTGCCCTAAATTCAATTTGGCTACACATCTAAGTCTTATTCCTTTCACATGAGTGTCAAAACTCATTTTGCACTCGTTTGCGCCAATACTTTAGTGAAAGAATCTATTAGATGTTTCTCTGAGCCAATAACTAGGAAATCATGAATCCAATACATCTAACCGCCTGCTTCTCAAGCTTGGTAGTGTAAGCAATACAAGTCTGCTTAGCATTCCCCAATTAACGGTTGCTCTTTCTAGAGTAAACATGTATTCTGATGTCAAACATCTAGAATACAAATCAGATTGTAAATCTGAATCTGTGTACTCTATTAAAATGAGCTCACCACTGTGGTAGACAAGCATATAATCTCAAGTCCTTCTCAAGTACTCCAATATATGCTTTCACTACTACCCAGTGTCAGATTCTAGGGTTTGACTAATATCTGTTGCCTTAGACCTAATTCATAATAGACATCTGGCCTTGTATATAATAAGACATACATAAAGCTTCCGTTGCGGAACTCTAATTATGTCTTCTATCTCTTCAGTT
The DNA here is from genome assembly GCA_037501455.1 of Lantana camara. Classification (NCBI taxonomy): domain Eukaryota; kingdom Viridiplantae; phylum Streptophyta; class Magnoliopsida; order Lamiales; family Verbenaceae; genus Lantana; species Lantana camara. The sequence goes on from CM074862.1 coordinate 22,070,199, forward strand.
GTCTCAGGACACTAATCCCGAGATAGATAAATTCCATATCCAAAAGGTAATGAACCTTTCTTGGAATTTGTCATATTATACCTTGCCAGCATCTTATCTATATATGCTTCTTGTGATAAACCAATCTCCTTATTTCTATGATCACGACAAAAGTCTGATCCTTGAAATATTATTGGTCTCACTTAGGTCTTTATTTGTCAAATAGATTTGACAATCGAATCTTGACTACTAACAAAATTCTTGCACCATTCCCAATGAGCATAATATTGTTTACGTACAAAATGAAAATGTTACAACATTATCTTGATGTCATTTGTACACACATGGTTCATCAGGTAATTGCACAAATCCAAAGAATTTAAATTGCCTCTTTAATCCTGATGTTTCATGATTCAGACGCTTGCTTAAGATCTCAAAATGATCTATTAAATTTGCATACTATATGCACTTGATTTCTAGCTGTGAAGCCTTCAGGTTGTGCCGTGTTTTTCTTCTTGAAGGTGCCCGTTCAAGAACAGTCTTTACATCCATTTATCTTATCTCATAATTGATAATGAGATAAAATGGAGAAGACAATGGACTAAAGCATTGCTATAGGCGAGAAGACCTCATAAATGATTTCTTCTTTCTGGGTAAAATCCCTTGCCATAAGCTTTCCTTTAAAGTCTCTACTTTTGTCCATTTCTCCTTTTATCGTCTCGTAGAACCCAATTGTATCTAATAGGGTTTAATGTCTTCAGGCGCTTCTCCAAGTTCAAGACTTTGTTAGAATACAGAGATTCTAACTTAGATTCCATGGATATTGACCAAACGGTCAGCTTCTATATTTTCTATAGCTTTATTACACGTGACAGGATCAGATACATCAGATTCAACCACTTGGGTCAATCTTAGATATCTCGTCAGGTGTCCTGACAATCCTCCCACTACAATGATGCTCTCGTGTACACGTCTCTACATCACATGCTGTATTTGGTAGATCACATGTATCTAATACATTTTCAGTTATCACGGGTTTCTGGAAATCAGTATCTAATACTGTTATTTCTTTTAACGCTACTTTGCTTCCACCCTTTGTGGTTATCTATGTAATTATTTTTGAAATATTCACAAACATCTTTTGTGATTTCTCAAATTACAAAATATACCACCTCTCGTTCTTCTAGGATAACCTTAGAACAAGTAAACCTTTGTTCTTTATTCTAACTTGTCAGGATCCATCCTTAACACATGGACCAAGCTATCTCAAGTTCGAAAATAAGAGATACAGGGTTTTCACCCTAACTACAGATCCATCAGTGTTTCAGGAACTAACTTAGATAGAACTAGGTTTCGTGTGTTTTGTCGTTTTTGAGCACAAGACTCTAAAACAAACTTCGTAGGGTAGCATGACTCTTCATGAATCTTACCATCATTATCAGAGTTCTATTTCTCCTTTCTGCAATACATCTTTGCTAAGACGTATTTCATACAGATAGTTGAGATCTAATCTCATTACAGAGATTCTGTTTAACTCTGAACATAGATACTACTTCGATCCAATCGAAGTACCTTGATATCTTTTCTAATTTGACTTTTTGACTTCAGTCTTATATTCTTTGAACTCTTCAAAATACAGACTTAAGTCTCATCAAATAAACATATATGTATCTAGAGTAATCATTCAAATGAATGATGAAAATTCCAAAACTTTCTCTTGCTTGAACATTCATAATATTACATATCTGTATGAACTAACTCAAGCAAGTTCATGGCTTAAATACCCTTTGTCTCAAAAAGGCTTCTTGGTCATTTTAACATTCTAAATAGGATTCACATATTGATACTATTTTCAGGTCAATAGGACTCAATAATCAGTCTTTGGATCCTATTCAGATTCAATTGACCAATAGATAGGTGTCACGTAGAAGTTTTTCCTCTCAGATGGTAAGTCAAACTGAAATTAGGGTTCTCATTGAGGTATAAAAGACCATATTTTATTGTGCTAGAGCAAATAAACCTTTTATTTTGTTTAATGGTAAACTTTTGTTCAAAACAAATAGTTGAACCATTAGTTATCAAAAATCAAATTTCTGTATATATGGCACGTATAATATAAAACCCTATTACCAAAATACGACTTTATAGTCCTTACTGCTAATACAATTAGACTTGTATTATCCTCGAGCAATAGTTGTGTGTTAGCTGTTTTTCAAACTTCCTGGTTAGTTTGAATCTTCGCAACGAATTGCAAATATGATTAGTTGATCTCAAGTTCACACACCAGAATTCTGGTGAATTTCCAACTAAACATACTTTCAACGAGTAAGATATCTTCATATCTTATCTAAACGGCATAGCAAAAGGACAAACTAAGTATTTTGGACAATTTCCTTTCCAATACCCGTTACCACCGAAATAAAAATATTTTTCCATTATCGGATTTGACTTTCTATTTCTGAACCTTAAGATTGGGAACCATTCCTTTTCTTTTCCTTCCACTCACTGCCTTTCTAGGCCGTAGATGTTGATGTCTGATTAAAGAGAACCTTTCCCTTAGTACTCTATATCACCCTTTCTGCCATATTGAGGTCATTCATTGGTTCAGGTTGGCTTTTAAAAAATTATTTAAAATTAATCGTGAACGTTCAAATGACTTAAGCAGAGAGTATAGGATCGTATCCTATCTGTTAAGATTGTGTCTTTAAGCACAGAGGCTTTCAATCTCGTTCAGATCAGTTATCATATTCATAATATGATTCTGAACTAGTGATCCTTCAAACATCTTTAACTAACAACCTTCTTCGTGGCTCGCACCTTCGTACGATTCTGTTTTCAAAACATGTCCTTATCAGTAGGAATCTCATGCATCTGATGCTCAAGAACATTCAAAACAGATGTCAGGATATAAGACTAGCTATATCATCACACTTGATCTATTTGGAATAAGCGTCTTTCTAATTCTGACTGGCTGTAGTTTTCAGAATTTTCGGATAAGGTTCAGTGAGTACATAAACTTTCGTGTCTCAACACGATGTCAAGATTCATTTTCTAGTCAGCATAGTATAACCCTACTAGCTTATTTTCTTAAAGATCGTTTAGAGTGAGCTAGGGGAGATCATTATTATAAAACTGAAATAAATAAATAAATGCAAGTTATGATTATGTATTTCACTTTCTTTTGCGTCCAACCAATAAATGAAATCCACGTAAGCATTTTGATTTACGCAAGGGTGACTTAACTAACTGCAGTTGACTCCCCGGAGGCGAGGTCGAAAACCGCTTAGAAAAGCAGGAACTATTCTTTATTAACATGTCATCTAGGTAACTCTTACCAAACAATGTTAATCCACCACGTCAACCCTTGGCCTCTAAGTTAATGTAACAGAGCTCCGAAGGGAGGTTAATACATTACTTAGTCAAGTGTGCACCATTACCTAGAAGTTCGTACGAGTTGGTCAAGACACTCCACGGAGGCGTGGTCGAGCTGACTTTCCCGTATTTCATTCTATCCGTACAAGTCTAATCTTATATACTGTGAATACATACCCGCCGAGGGGAGTAGTATATATCCACTATACTATAGACCGGTAATGGAGGCCGTGAGAATCAAACTCTTTTCATCTCGCTCCCACTTGAATTTTTAAAAGGTGTGGATTATCTTTTGATTATCATATAATCACTTTTGGCGTCTTATTGTTGGAAGTGATTAATCTAATTAATACCCTCCCACTATGATTACTAAATCACATTTATAATCCTAATAATATTTTAAGGCTTTAATAACAATTTATTAATTAGGCTGAAAAATATTAGTTCAATTAAGCATCTCGTTCAATCTCTATTAAACATTATTATTTAATCACATTAAATAAAATACGCATAATTGTAAATAACATAATATCTCATATTATCATGATCATGCCATAAAAAAATAATTAAGCATGGTTTCACATAATTATCACATAATTATCATGCTTTAAAATAAATGGCATAATGTAAACATGTTATAAATAAATTATCTCATAATTTAAATCATGTTTACTAATTCGATAATTTTTCAGGAAAAGTAATTAAATTGTTTCCCAAAAAATACCATTCCACGTAAATTCCCAGGAAACATTGGAGGGGTCACAAATGGTCACACTTAAAAACTAGCCTCCTTTGATAGAATTTATGTGCACAGTATCAGAATTAAAATTATGCATCGGATGCATCATATCAAGGCATGTATATATCAGTAACACAACTCTGATACCAGTTGTTGGGTGGTGGGCCCAGAACAGTAGTGGTCCGGGACCACATTTTAAAATTTTGTTTATAATACAAGTATTAAAATATTTCTAAAACATTTTAATACAGTAGCGGAAGGCTAGTCGGATCTACTCAAGTATATACATGCAATTGATAATAAATTTTAAATCACTTAAACAGATAAATATCTATCATGCAATTAACACTTAAGAGCATATAATTTATCATGCTTAAAATAATATAACTGTAAAATATTACCGTACTCCAAATATGGCTATCTAATGACATTTTTCCAGCTCCCGAATTCACCTCTTGAGAACCCAATACCCGATCTCCTCTTGAGGTTTAATTGCTAGTTATATAGAACCCGTATAACCTTTACGTGATCTTTCGGCCAAAGGTATTTATATCTATAATTTCCATGAAATCATTTATCATTTCAAGTCATGTTCATAAAAAGCAAGCAAGCAAACCATGTTTCGTGCATGTTTTAGGCGAGTAGCATGACCGTTCAGGTTGGGCCCGAGGGTAGTGACTAGAGCCAACCGGGAAAGCAAGGGCTGACGGGTAACTCTGGCACTATCCTCACCACATTTAGGATGACCCCTGAATCCGCTAGGAGATTAGTGGAGGAAGGAGTTCCGGGCTTAGGGATTCATGTACCCTCTGCTCAGCACGTCGTGGATGGTGTGTTAGGAATAGTGCCCTAGAAAGCCGATTAGTCATAATCCGTTTTGGGACTTTTCTAGTATCACAGACAATCTTTGAATAATATACGATTGATTAATATCATAGGCAAACACTTCTTTATATGCTCTTGTTTGGTATGCGTTTACTTTAGCTGTGCATGTATGAGAACTCCCCTAATCCTGATGACTTTAGGACTCTACCATTTAGGTGAAATGGTTCATGAAACGAGCCCTATATCACATAAGTCATGATTAGTAAAATACTCCAAGCCGATGAGTCCTACAGACAGTGGGAGTGTCAACCTGACTCCTCTAAGGCTTGCTTGTGGGATCACGCCCTTAAGAAGGACCATCTTGTTTCATGGAGGTGCAAAGTGTATAGTTGATACGTGCGTGATACATGAGGGTGCTTACTTTAATAAGTAAGTTCACTGAGGTGCCCCGTGTGAGAACATTCCTAAATGGGAAAGGAAGTTTCTATTTCAGGAAATGGAAACTTCCAGATTAGGAAATATCTCACGAGTCATTGATGTGATTAATTGATCCTTAGACTTGAGGTTCCATGTTACTTTATGAGTTAACTCTGTAGTCTTTGGTATAAGCTTTAAAGGGTGTCGCCTTAGACAACTGATTCAAGGCTTATGCTGGGGCTGCACAAGTGACTCATGAAAGTGAATGAGAATCAAGAAAGGACCTACACTTGCATATGCAAGGTGATCTCTTATTGTGTAAGTCATTCATATGCCATATGGAGTCCTTGGCCAAGGCAGTAGATCAAGACATCAAGAAAAGGGTTTCTTGGATTGAGATCAAATGGATATGAAATGCACTTAGCTTTAAGACCAGATTATTAGGGTTCTGATTATTCCCTTACCCTAGATCTTGGTTGAGAGATAGTAAGTAGGAGGATTGTATCTCACATGAATCAATGACTTAAAGGTTCTGTTGAATCCGAACATTCCAATTCAGCTAGGGGTTAAACACCTGTTGCTAGACTATGGTTGTTTAATCTGTGGACTGATTAATTAATTAGGGTCACTGCTAATTGAATTGAGAACCTAGAGGGTCACACACAACAACTTGGTTACATGAGTTGAGGCTTTAAAATGATTAAACGAGTTAATCGAGCCTAGAGGGTTCCACACGTGTGGGTCACGTGACTGGACACGTGTCATTGTGACACGTGTGCCACACGTGATTGTTTAATAATATATTAAATAATTAATTTGTTAATTATTTAATAGACTTTGGTTTAATTTTGAATTAAAAAGAAAGTCTTATTTTGGAGAAAAATAATCTAGTTAATTAATTATGAATTAATTAATTAGATAAAATAAGTTATTTATTTTAAATAAATAAAGTATAAAATTATCCAAAAATAGTTTGGATATTTTTAGCTCTCTTGAAAGTTGATTTGAATTAGAATTCAAAGTCAAAGTCAAAATTACTTGATGATCAAGTAATAGGAGAGAGAGAGACCAAAATCCTAGCCCATTAAGGACTAGGAATTTTCGATCCTCCCCTCTTATAAATGGGGGAGCTCGAGCTCCCCTTAGAGCTAATTGACAATTCTTTTGGTTCATGTGTTGAACACCATCCTTTCTCCAAGATAAATAAAAACCCTAGGTTAAGCCTAAACACTAACTAGAGAACTAGCATCCTTACTAGTTAGATTGTAGCCAAGTTGGTGGACTATCTCTAGAGAGTTTCAAGTTAGAAGTTTCGAAGATTCGAGCTTTACCAAAAAGTGGGGATCAAGCAAAACGATCAGAAGGGATGATGAAACGATTCTGAACCCGACATAAAACGAATGAAAAAATCGAACCAGAGAAGATGGCGAAAACCGTTCGTCCATATCCTGAAGGATGAATTTTTTCACGAGGGTTTTGTGACTGGCAGTTTTCTACTTTCGCAAAACTGGTTTTCGAAGGGAGTTTCAATCCTGCTTTTCTCGTTTCATGTTTCTTTCTTTATGTTATATTGTTAAGAACTTCCCTAACATGAATTGAATCTAGGTTGGTGTGGATTGTTATCCCTACAATGGATTCTGAAGTAGAAAGAGACTTTCGAGGAACGGGTTGCCATTACCGCACGAAGCGCGTTTGAGGGCGGCTCAAAACGTGTCAAGAAAGCTACTACCCAAGTGAGTTTCTTGATCTCTACGAATTTGGATACACGATTGCGAGTCCAAGATCCTTTTGTTGGAAAAATTTTTAAATTTCCGCTGCTTTCTGATTCCTGTTTTCCAACAAGTGGTATCAGAGCCACCTCGTTAATCGTGTTTCTGATTCGTCTCAATTATTCTGAATTTGGTAGAAATTCTTAGGCTTAGATGCGAATTAGGTATTCATGAGTTCTTTTAGAAAGCCTGAAATACGAAACTGTAATTTTTCTTGAATTTCTGAAAACTGTTTTCTTAAATCTGTTTTTGAAAAACTGTTTTAGTTGAAATTTGTTTAAATCATAATTTTTAATTTTGGATTGAATTGGGTTTTGGAGAAACCTGTGATACGAAAAACGAAACGCTAAACGAACACGTGGGATTGGGACGTGCCAATGTGTAGCACGCCCTAACCCCGCGAGCACCTCCCGCAACCGCGCGGGGGCCGCCTAGACCAGCCCGCACAGGCGTCCCGCAACCGCGCGGGACGCCCAGGCGGAATCCCCACCAAGCCGCGCGAGCGCTGCTGCGCGGTGCACGCACGACGCGTGCCCAGCCCGCGCACGCATGCTGCAATTACCGCGCGGCGGTGCTTGGCATTCCGGGGATCCAGGTCGTTTTTCGTGTTTTCGTGTTTTTCGTATTTTCGGTCCTTGAAATCCCGATTTAATTTTTCTGAAAAACTTTGTCTAATTAAATTAAAATTATTTTTGAAATAATTGATTAAATTAGGATTTTAAAAAATTTAAGCGATTTAAATTTTGGAAAAATTACAAACTTTATTTTATGAAAAATATTGAAAGAATAAAATTATTAATTTTCAGAAATTAATTGGAATTTTATTGGTTGATAGTCATTCGGGTTTTATTGAAAAGGCTCTTGAACAAGAATTGCATCTAAGTCGTGTTTTAAGCTATTAGAACTTAAAGCGAGAATTTTAATTTATTGGTTAAATTTAAATTCTTGCAATTTATGCATGTTAGGTGATCATGGGTTTAGACTTATGTATGATTTTAATTTATGCACATGGATGGTTTAAATTGGGGTTGGAGCCCTATAATTGCGTTTTTCAATTGAGGTTGGAGCCTCACTTATGTGCGTACTGTTATGTGATTTATTATGTGGCTTTCCATATTACTGTTTTGAGGCCGGGGTATGCCCCGTGTAATTGTCTAAGGCCAATATGAAGATTGAGCCTTATTACTTTATGTCTTTTTCTTTTTATTGTAATTTGAGAGTAGAGATAGGTGATGAGGTTTTATTTTCATTTTGGAGACAATGCACCCATGGAGTAAGATGGACCACATTCAAGTAACAAGGAGGCCATAAGTGAAGACCCCACAAAATGTTAGGAAGGGGAATCTCAATTGTAAAAATGTAATAGAGATAGGGCTCGTATTTTGTTACCGCTTTCCCTTATGTGATTTAAACTGTTTATGTGGCATGTATGTTAGAACTTGTGATTGTGGAGTGGCTCCCACATATCACGCATAAGATAGGTAGAACCCATGATCATCTCATGTTAGTATCATGCTAGGACATGTTATCTGTTTATGTGCTTGTTTGAAATGCATTTAAGTAGTACTTGCATTAATCAAGACTAATCAAATTGGATAACATATATGTTGGTGAGGTCGAACCGAACAACTCTTCGGTTGATTCGAAAATTCCCATTAAATATTAAGCTCATTTCGAATAATAGGTATTTAATTCGAGATGCAAATTTTGAATTAAATTCCTAGCATTCCATCAATAGGTTTTAAGTTTAGTAAGTAAAGCTAGTTATTGTCCGCGAGTCGTGGGATAGCTAGTGGAGCTTATTAGTTCCTAGTTACCTAATTGATCATTTTAAATGATCAATATTTCGTAGTTAATTTTGGCAAGGGCGATGTCCGCGAGTCGTGGGTCGTTCGAACTAAGTTTTGATCATGATCTTATGATTGATGGGTCTAGCTTAACGCCTAAGTAAATATGGATGTCGCACGAGTCGTGGGTCCATATTGAAAGATAGGTGATGCAAAACAATTACTAAGAGTTCTAAAGGTGTTAGAATTGGTAAGTTGTATCTACCTAGGGTTTTACTTAGAATGTCCGCGAGTCGTGGGTTCGAGGTAAAATGCTTAGGATCTTAGTACCCATTGGGAAACGTGTTCCTCTTAGATCTTTGGGAATTATAGATCTTTGAAAAACAGTGGGAGCTACATTAGATTAAAGACCTTATCTTTTGTATATCGTTATAATTCAGCATGCTCACATTTTCTCTGCTTAGCATTTAGGTTGTAGTTCTGTGATTCTCTACAATATGAAATGCAAACCCACTAGTATCCATCCTTAAGTCAAACAAGTTGACTAAGTCCTACCTAACTCTAATTGGCTTCGGACCCTAAAATTTGTTTTAGATTCCGAATAGAGAAAGGCGTTCTCCAAAGGGCGAAGCTTTTCAATTGTGAAAATTCGACCCGGGCCAAAAGAGAAGCGATCTGAGGTGAATGGATTTCTCCAAACCACTTACGAGCAATTGAACTACCTCATAAAAATGTTACAAGGTATAACATTATGGAATTATTCAATATTCCAAATGAGGAAACAAGTGCACACGAACAAGGTCTGAAGATCTTATTTGAAGATCTTGTGGTCTCGATCATTAACCGAGAAAAGAGTTCTAAATGCACTGATTGCTTACATTGCTTCCACCATCATTCAAACCCTTATGCTCAACTAGAATGATGCGAATGTAGCATAGTTAATCATTTAGTTGATAATGGTTGAGAGTATCCTTGAGAAGGAATAAAAGGTTATGATGGTTAATTCTTCTTCTAAACTCACTAAGTTAAAGGCTTGAAGGCCTACAGAAGAAGAAACCCTTAAGAGCCCAATGGAGGGGCATGTAAGGGGTACGCCCAAAAGACACTAGAGATCAAATTGGACGTTTGTTTCTATGGTAGCAAATAAGGACTTTGAAAGGGAACTGCGAAGAGTATGAGTACTCTGAAATGTTACCTCGTTTAGTAATTCTACTAGGAATAGAATTCACTAGTCTTGAGTCAATTCTGCATAATCCGTAGTGCAAAGACTCAAGGCACTAATGTTCTGAACGTACAACGAGATAACAAAAGTAAGTGAGATGACAAAGCTTCGAATTACTTTGGAACGTTGAGATATAAAAGGATTAGCAAGTCAGACACCTTAGGATCATTCTATGAAAATGAACCTATAGAGTTGACTTCCTGTGAATCCTATCTCAAAGGGAAAACGTTCCCGGAACATTGTTTAGGTGAAACATGGAACGTTCCAAAATTATAGTGGATTTCGATCCATGCTGATGAGTGTAAGATGCTTAATGTAAGCACTAGATACAATCGTCAGTTTGATCATTATGAATGAACGTACTTGTTAAAGTACAAATTCGAAACTTATATGAAATTCTTAGAATTTCAAAAGGAGGTTAGGAACCGAAGTAGTCATAAGTTATAGGCAAATCGATATGATCGAGATAGCCAATATCTTATCAACTAATTCCTTAGTCATCTTAGAAATAATAAGATTATCTCTCAGTAAACTAATTCGAGAACACCTTAGTGTTTCCGAATGAGGGAATGAAACCTTATAGGATATGGTCCATTCCATAGCAAACTTTACTGACTTATAATCATTCTAGGAATAAACTCCCAGAATATGCAGTTAGAGATTTTGAATTTTGCACCTTCCAAAATCAGTCCTTTAGATGCACTATGCAATGTGGCACACTAAATTCCCTAATTATTCTTGTCCAAGAATTTAGTGGAATCCTCTTAAGTAAAGAGGATAGTGGGAGATAGGCTTAAAATGAGTTCAAGTTTATACAAACAATATTGGATATCATTTCTGCGATTCCCTTAGACAAAGGTTGTTTGTCTCAAGGAATGTATTTTTCTTAAGGAATCGTTCCTATAGAAGAAGAAAGACAAGCAAGCAGACCTCAAAGAAATTTGAGAATAAATATCCACGCCACATATAGAAGAAACGAGCCCATCTGATAAAACTTAGCCAAATATTAGAGCATGTATACGTGTGAAACCCTTCTCTTAAGACTTGTTTAGAACGCGTTCCTAGATAGCCAAGGAATTACTTGAAGAGGAGACACTGTCGAATTTGGAATCTGAGTAGTGTAAGCAAGCCTTGAAATCCAATATGGATTCCATATACTCAAACCAAGTTTTGACCTTGGTTGATCCACCTGATAGGATCAAGCTCGTGGAGCTTCGAGTAAATGGAAAGCATTACAACCTTCTTGACGATTGAAATGCAAAAGTCCATTTGGATTATGTTTACCACATCCTCATATTCTGACTATGAGATATGATAAATGAATATGAGAACTATCTTGTTCAATATGAGATTGAAAGAGACTAAAATAAGGTATTTCTGTAAATCTCATATTCAGTGGGAGTATGCATAAGGTATGCAAATCCCTAAAGTCAATCTGTGGATTGATAAAGGCTTCAAGGAGTTAGACAATTCGATTCCATAGGATAGTCAAATCGTTTGACACAGATGGAAGTCGAATAAGTCTCAAAAGTGTACATAAGAAAGTTAGTGATGTAAGAGTCAATTTTGGTTCTTTAGAAAACGACATCCTTCTCATTAGGAATGTCAAGGATGACGTGAAAGATACCAATTCTTGTTTAAGAAACAATTTGACATGAAAGATCTTAGTGATTATCCTAAATTCTCGACATTCAGATCTATAGAAGATAGATCTAAGAGCATAAATGGATTATCACAAAATGAGTACATAACCACGGTACTAAAAGGAGTTTAGTATGGACAATGGAACATCTCTTTTGAAGAGTATGTGTCCTAAGATAACTTTAAGAAAGTTAGAATGTCCAAAGTCCCTTTAAGTGAAAGGGTGCATATTGTATGAAAAGTTATGTACTAAATTAGATATGGCGCAACACAACGCGTAGTAGGCCGAATCTAAAATGACCTCAGAGAAGGTCATTAGATTTCTGTAAAGGATGTCCTCAGAGTACTTGAGAAGAAATGAGGGTATGTATTAGTTTACAGAGCCTAAAAGATCTCATCAATAAAAGGATATTTTGATGTAATTGTTTCATCAAACATAGATGATTATAAAATCATTGAAAGGATACAACTTCTACCAGAATGGTAATGTAATGTGTTGGAAAGGGGTTCCAAGGACGGACATCGCAAAACTCGACTATCGTAGTTGAGAACTTAGTCGTATTATATAACGCTAAGTTAAGTGCTTGGGTAAGAAACTCCATCTAACTAGTTAGATGAAGTTCCTAGCATGAAACAACTCCTTTATCATATTGTATGATAAAATGGATGGTTGCTCAAGTAAGAGAACCAAGACCTCACTAAGAGACTGAACACGTGATTACGAATCACTTTATAAGGAAAAGATGTTTTCCTAAGAGATGTGTAAACAAGAGGGTCGCATCAGCAGAGAATATAGCAGATCCACTTTGGAAATGCCCAAAGTCAATAGGCTCTCAAAGTGCATCTTGAGAAAATGAGACTTAGAGTACCTAAATGGCTTTTACGGGCAAGTGGGAGATTGTTAGGAATAGTGCCCTAGAAAGCCGATTAGTCATAATCCGTTTTGGGACTTTCCTAGTATCACAGACAATCTTTGAATAATATACGATTGATTAATATCATAGGCAAACACTTCTTTATATGCTCTTGTTTGGTATGCGTTTACTTTAGCTGTGCATGTATGAGAACTCTCCTAATCCTGATGACTTTAGGACTCTACCATTTAGGTGAAATGGTTCATGAAACGAGCCCTATATCACATAAGTCATGATTAGTAAAATACTCCAAGCCGATGAGTCCTACAGACAGTGGGAGTGTCAACCTGACTCCTCTAAGGCTTGCTTGTGGGATCACGCCCTTAAGAAGGACCGTCTTGTTTCATGGAGGTGCAAAGTGTATAGTTGATACGTGCTTGATACATGAGGGTGCTTACTTTAATAAGTAAGTTCACTGAGGTGCCCCGTGTGAGAACATTCCTAAATGGGAAAGGAAGTTTCTATTTCAGGAAATGGAAACTTCCAGATTAGGAAATATCTCACGAGTCATTGATGTGATTAATTGATCCTTAGACTTGAGGTTCCATGTTACTTTATGAGTTAACTCTGTAGTCTTTGGTATAAGCTTTAAAAGGTGTCTCCTTAGACAACTGCTTCAAGGCTTATGCTGGGGCTGCACAAGTGACTCATGAAAGTGAATGAGAATCAAGAAAGGACCTACACTTGCATATGCAAGGTGATCTCTTATTGTGTAAGTCATTCATATGCCATATGGAGTCCTTGGCCAAGGCAGTAGATCAAGACATCAAGAAAAGGGTTTCTTGGATTGAGATCGAATGGATATGAAATGCATTTAGCTTTAAGACCAGATTATTAGGGTTCTGATTATTCCCTTACCCTAGATCTTGGTTGAGAGATAGTAAGTAGGAGGATTGTATCTCACATGAATCAATGACTTAAAGGTTCTGTTGAATCCGAACATTCCAATTCAGCTAGGGGTTAAACACCTGTTGCTAGACTATGGTTGTTTAATCTGTGGACTGATTAATTAATTAGGGTCACTGCTAATTGAATTGAGAACCTAGAGGGTCACACACAACAACTTGGTTACATGAGTTGAGGCTTTAAAATGATTAAACGAGTTAATCGAGCCTAGAGGGTTCCACACGTGTGGGTCACGTGACTGGACACGTGTAATTGTGACACGTGTGCCACACGTGATTGTTTAATAATATATTAAATAATTAATTTGTTAATTATTTAATAGACTTTGGTTTAATTTTGAATTAAAAAGAAAGTCTTATTTTGGAGAAAAATAATCTAGTTAATTAATTATGAATAAATTAATTAGATAAAATAAGTTATTTATTTTAAATAAATAAAGTATAAAATTATCCAAAAATAGTTTGGATATTTTTAGCTCTCTTGAAAGTTGATTTGAATTAAAATTCAAAGTCAAAGTCAAAATTACTTGATGATCAAGTAATAGGAGAGAGAGAGACCAAAATCCTAGCCCATTAAGGACTAGGAATTTTCGGTCCTCCCCTCTTATAAATAGGGGAGCTCGAGCTCCCCTTAGAGCTAATTGACAATTCTTTTGGTTCATGCGTTGAACACCATCCTTTCTCCAAGATAAATAAAAACCCTAGGTTAAGCCTAAACACTAACTAGAGAACTAGCATCCTTACTAGTTAGATTGTAGCCAAGTTGGTGGACTATCTCTAGAGAGTTTCAAGTTAGAAGTTTCGAAGATTCGAGCTTTACCAAAAAGTTGGGATCAAGCAAAACGATCAGAAGGGATGATGAAACGATTCTGAACCCGACATGAAACGAATGAAAAAATCGAACCAAAGAAGATGGCGAAAACCGTTCGTCCATATCCTGAAGGATGAATTTTTTCACGAGGGTTTTGTGACTGGCAGTTTTCTACTTTCACAAAACTGGTTTTCGAAGGGAGTTTCAATCCTGCTTTTCTCGTTTCATGTTTCTTTCTTTATGTTATATTGTTAAGAACTTCCCTAACATGAATTGAATCTAGGTTGGTGTGGATTGTTATCCCTACAATGGATTCTGAAGTAGAAAGAGACTTTCGAGGAACGGGTTGCCATTACCGCATGAAACGCGTTTGAGGGCGGCTCAAAACGTGTCAAGAAAGCTACTACCCAAGTGAGTTTCTTGATCTCTACGAATTTGGATACACGATTGCGAGTCCAAGATCCTTTTGTTGGAAAATTTTTTAAATTTCCGCTGCTTTTTGATTCCTGTTTTCCAACATGGTGAAGGCTAGCTACCTTCCCATCATTGGAGGGAGGAGACTGGGGACGGGTCCGGTACCACGGATTGTCCTCGGGTTATTGCATGATTTCCATTTCATGAATATGTTACATGATTACACTATCGCACGATTGCACGGTAAATTGAATGGCATGATCACCTATTAAGTAACAATCAAGCAAGCATGTTTCATGTTCATTTGGAGTAAGGTTGGAGACCGCCCTCACTCGCCGGGGCTATGTTTTGATTGCACGAAAATGATAATAATTTAATATTGATAGTTGTATTCTCTGGCGAAGCCATATTAGTATTGAACTTATATATTATCTTTTATAAATCTTTACCCGAGAATATAACGTGCATGTGATCTACGCTAATATGTATTTAAACCCCTCACTCGGTCTTCACAGACTGACGCCTCCACCTTTCAGGTTATTGCAGGTACACGCTAGGCGGGAGTTAAGTCGAGTCGAGTCCAGTTCATGTAGTCAAGTTAATCATGGTTCGTGTATTTGGTTATTTATTGTTAATTATGAAATTACAGTTATTGTTATTCTTTTATTTGAAGATGATATTGTATTGATATGAGAAGTTAGAATATATTTTAGTGGGTAAATGAGAAATGTCATGACTTGATAAATGGAAATATTTGATAGAGAATAGTCTATGCTTCCGCTTTATTTCGTTGCATGTGTAGGTTAATCCCGCCTAGCTTGTCAGTTATTGCATTGTCACCCGTTTTGTGTACGGATTGGCAGTTTTGTGTGTGGATTGACCTATAGTGCGGGGGTGTGGCACCTCCACGTGTACGGGGTGCTACACAGAAGCTTTGCGATTTCTTTCCAAATTTTTTTCCCGCGCTGAACCAGTTGAAAACTCCCCAGAGGGAATAGATTTCTCCCCCGAAACTTGTGGCACCTCAGAATCTTCTCCATTAAACTCGGGATTCAAAAAGATCTCAAATTGATTATCTCCCGGAGGTTTCGAACTCTTGTTGACCGGTTTCTGTGTAGCGCCGCCTTGCGCCACTCTCTGCTTCCCTCGTCCCTTGTTAGCGATCATCCATAGCCCATAAGTTGGGTTATCGGGCACCTTGGGCTTCTCTGTCAATGGTGTTGTCGATGGCCGCTGGGCTGTCGTTGAAGTGTCCACTTTGGGGTTGTCTGGACATGATTCCAACCGGTGTCCAACTTTGCCGCATGGGAAGCAAATCGATGGGAGGTTCTCATATACTAAAGGGAATAGGTGATCCCCAACCACAAGGGTCCTGCGTAGCGGCCGTTCCAGGTCAAGTTCCACACAAACGCGGGCGAACTTGCCCTTAGTCCCATAATACGTGTTCGTATCAATCTTGATTGGGTTACCAATGGACATCGCCAGTTTTCGTAGAATCGACTCCTTGTAGTGTTCCAGCGAAAGCTCTGAAATTCGCACCCAGACGATAGTGGAGGTAACTCGATCCTTGGAGGGTTGAAAATTTGGAATCCATTTCCTCACCGCGAGGTAACAGCCAATAATAACCCATGGTCCGTCAGTGAGGATCGATGTCGCCTTTTCTGGATCGACTGTTTTCAAAACATAGCATCCATGGCCTAGTTCAATGAGATCGAAGTCCCCTCGGAGTTGCCACATCCGATCTAGCCTCGCCACCAGGAAGTTCACGTTCAAACTGCGGCCAAGAATCCGCAAGATGATTGCATGCCGCCATTCACTTTGTATTTCTTCCTCATAATCTTCATCCAGGACTATGCGAGGATAGGGATAATCCTCTGAAGGCTCAACAATGCATATTCTATCAAGATCTTCCATAAGATCTTCATTGAATCTAGGATTCGGCGCCTGTTTCCTACCCAAAAGGGACGCCCGGTATGAGACCTCCGCCGGTGGTTCCATCGCAGCATTCGCCGGCTATTCTGTGTTAACCTCCGTTGGCGTTTCCCTTGTTTCGTCGAAATTACGTTTGTATTTCTTGGTGCTCCTCCTCATTTGATCAAACTCCTCACTTGAGAGCGTTGGGAAACTTTCTCTCGCCATCCTTTGTGATGATAATTACTAGCATGTTATATCTGTATTTAATTACTTCTGTTAATTTATGTTTGATGAACACTCTGATTGAGGGTCTAGTCCGCCTAGCTTAGGTGTGAGTTACGGAGTTTCCATTTCGTTACACGTGTCGGGCTATAGTGCGGGGGATGTAGTGCTCTTCGCTCAGGGTGCTACATATTTAATATTTTCTCTTTAAAAATACAAAAATAAATTTTTTAAAGAGGAAGTACTAAATAAGTTCTAGTTGAACTCCAACTACACGGGCTCATGAGTAGTTCATTCTACACGATCCATCAAATCAAGATGGAAACATTCAAAGATAAGATGTAGACATTAAATCAAGAAGGAGAAGGCCAAAGTTCTTTTTACAAATTAAAGGCAGAGTTTTTCTTTAAGTTAAATCCATGGTGGAAGATAAATTCACGGCGTTACTGGCGAGTTTATCGACGTTCTTCGCGGCGTTTGCCAAAATTCAACGTTTGATTCGTAAATAAGTCAAAAAGGCGCGAAAAACTCAAAAGACTGGACAATAAGTCAAAAAACCGCGAAAAACTCAAAAGATTCTACGTTATTCGTGGCGTTCACCAAAATTCAACGTTTGATTCGTAAAAAACCAAAAAACTTATGAATTGACGTTATTCAAGTTCAAACTCATCCAAGTCAAGCATTTGATTGGCGTACCAGGTAAAGTTAAGTCGTTAAAGAGGTTCACATTGATAGGTACAATCTCATTCCGATAAATGTGATCCAACTTACGGGAGAACTACTTGAGCAAGTTTGGACAACCTTCGAGGCAGACTTCCCCTTCTCAAGGAGGGGATTTTCTCTCCGAGGTAGAAGTGAGCTACTCCTTCTCTCTGCCTTAGCCTTGCCTCCAACTGCTTCAATATAAGTCGAAAGACATATGAAATAATGTTAATCAAACCCAACTGAAGTGCGAAAATGTTCAAATTTGAAGGAAGAATCAGAGAATCAAATCAAAAATCGAAACCACTTTTACTTTACACTATCAACTTTATTTAACAAAAATCAATAAACGCGAATTTTTAGTATAAACAATATCATAATATTAAATCGGAAAGCATGACACATAAAAATATCAAGAACAAAATTTTGATTATTAAAATTGTTTGATTTAAAACGGATATCAAAGTTTATATTCTTCCAAATGTATCATTACGTTTCAGACCGTTTTTAAGATTTACCTCCACGTCTATTTGTCCCGAAAAAAGAACTCATAATCACTTTGACCAACCACAACATATGCTTAAAAGCTTAAATATACAACAGTTTTAACTTCATAAAACTTTCAGTTACATCATCTTAATATTTTTAGTTCATATCCTCACAAAATCATTTATATTTCTATGGGTAATATGGGATAAATCCTCAATTGGGTATCATATTTTTATTTAATTCCCCACGTATAAATTTCATATAATGTAGTACAAATATGATATAATGCAGTATTTATATCCTATTATGTAGTATAAATTTAGTAATAGAGAAAATTGCATTTTTGGTCCCATAGGATATAAGTCAATTTTTTTTTGGTCCCATAGTTTTTAAATCGTCCCGCACTTTTAGTTTTTCGACAAATGTAGTCCCAAAGTGAAAAATTTTCAATATTAGTCCCAAAAAATTTAGAAATATATATTTATAATATTTTTCCTTAATTAAAAAATACATATAAAATATTAGGAAAAATTTAAAAGAATACCAACCACAAGATATGAATTTGATTTTTATAATAAATAATAAATTATTACATTTTAAAGTATAAGTATTACTTTAAAATTATAAAATAAAAAAATAAAAACATATACATAGTAACATAATTAATAAAATAATCTTCAATATTTCATTTAGTTAAAAATATATAAAATAAAAAATTGAAAATAATTAATATATATGGCTACTAATTGAAAATAAAATATTGATGTTATTTTTGAATTCTCATTAAATATATATGGCAATTAATTACTTTTTAATTTTTTAATTAATATTATATTACTGAATAAAATATATATAAATTTTATGTTATTTTCAATTTTAACTAAATCCAAAGTTAATTATTTTAAATAAATACAATGTTATATATATAAGAAATATTTAAATATTATAAATATTAATTATTTTCAATTTTTTATTTTACATATTTTTAACTAAATGCAATATTGAAGATTATTTTATTAATTATATTATTATGTATATATTTTTATTTTATAATTTTAAAGTAATATTTTAAAATATAATAATTTGTTATTTATTATAAAAATAAAATGCATATCATGTGGTTGGTATTCTTTTAAAATTTTCCTAATATTTGATATGTATTTTTTAATTAAGAAAAAATATTATAAATATATATTTCTAATTTTTTTGGGATAATATTGAATTTTTTTCACTTTGGGACTATATTTGTCGAAAAACTAAAAGTACGGGACGATTTAAAAACTACGGGACCAAAAAAAAATTGACCTATTTCCTATGGGACCAAAAATGCAATTTTCTCTTAGTAATATGTTGTATCCAAAAGTGTTATAAATATATTCTAACTCTCAAAATATGTTGTATAATTTTCACATAATGTATTACTAAAAAGTTCTAATGCACTATTTATATCCTATTATGTAGTATAAATTTATGGAGAGTTAAGTAAAAATATTCAAACTGATGGGGAGTTATTGGGGACTGTACTATATTTCTATTTGCTAATCTAAATATTAATGTTTTTCTTCAAGAGAAACACTATTGTTCTTACTGATTGGTCTTGTTTGCTGAAGGAACTGTATAGCACTGTACCCAAAATCCCAGAAAGGTAATTTCGATAAATCAAACTATTCACCCATAGGGCCATACATATATATATATAGAGAGAGAGATTATTAGCTAGCACAAGAATGTCCCTTTCAGAGGGCCGGGCCACCAGCAGCCCACCACTCTTATGGGCAATTTGCAAGCTGCTTTTAGCTCTCATTCCTGTGCTTCTCAAGGACTTGTACAGATTTGGTCATTTGGGTTTGCTTTCTTTCATCTTTTTCTTTTTCTTGATCTTAATCTCTCTCTACTCTCTAGGGTTGGTGTTTTAGGCCTTTGGGCTTTCCCTTCTTCTGCAGTTGCAGGTGATGTCATTTTTCTTCCCTCAATTAGCAAATGGATAACTGTTGCGAAAGCTTCTATTTTTATGCAAATATAGAATCATTCTTCGCCCTGTCGCCCATATTTTTGCTATTTTTTAATGAAAAGATTCTGCCTTGGTGTGAGATTTCCAGCTTTTTCCTTTGATTTTTGGGAAGAAGGGTTTCTGCGTTCAGATTCTTTGTTGTACTTGAAGATATGCTTTGCTTTAATTTTTGCACAGTTTTAACCCAAACCCATTTCTCATCAAACTTGTATAAAAAAAAACAAGAAAAGAAAATTTCTCATCAAACCCATCTTCCATCTCTCTCTCTCTCTGGGTTAATTTTATTTATATACAGCTTTAATCTTGTGTTGCAATGGTTTGCAGTAGCTGCTTGTGAAAATGGTGAGGCAGAAGATTCAGATTAAAAAGATCGATAATCTGACGGCCAGACAGGTGACTTTTTCCAAGAGGAGAAGAGGGCTTTTCAAGAAAGCTCAAGAACTCTCAACCCTCTGCGATGCTGAGATTGCGCTCATTGTTTTCTCCGCCACCGGCAAGCTCTTCGACTATTCTAGCTCAAGGTGCCGTCTCTCTCTATCTCTCTCCCTCTCTCTAACACACACACAACACACAAGAACGTACACTTGACCACGAGTACAACCCCACAGAAGCTATACTGATAACATCACGTGATTATATCGAGGATGAGATCCCTAATCCTTCTCTAATCCTCAAGGTTTAGGCGACTAATTACAACCCGTACTTTCAGAAAGAAAAAGACTGAAACCCCCCACAGTAGATCAAGACGCGTACATTGAATACATATGCTAAAAACCATATGCTTAATGCATCCTAGTTTCTCCTTCTCGTACGTACAGCATTTTAGGGCATTAATCTTGATGTTCTTGCACGAAGATAAGGGAGAAAGAAGGGTCTGTTTATATGATTTTCTTTTTCTGCGAAATTAGAGGAAAATTGATTGCTGTTTTTGTGAAAATCAAGGGGTCAGGCTTTCCCTTGTTCTTTCTTGTCAACAGAAATGGAAACCCAATGTTGAGAGTGTTCATAATGCCTGTGATTTTATGGCATGGTTTTCATCATTTGAAGCCCCTAAACAACTGCCACTGTGCAGACAATTACTTGCTTATAAGCTATGTCTTTCTGATTTCCTCATCATAATTTTTCTTGAGGGCCTCCTCGTTTTCTTGAATAGTGAGAAAAATTAAAGTATTATATTCTTGAAAATGCCGTGTTTTTCTTTTTACTATTGTTTAGTTACGTACTTACATATTTGTGGAGTCTTAAAATAGTAACTTACACTGGCTGGCTTTTCGTGGTATTAAGTACACTGCAATGATGCAAATCTCTTTGTATAAGCATAAATTAAGTGAGAGATTTGACAGCGTAGAAGTCTTAATTACATCATAGTAAGCGCTCTTTTCTTGTGGTTTTTCCTTTGCTTTCAAACACTTTTGATGTTCCATGTTGTTTCTTATAGTGACCTACTTATCTATGTAAGGCATTGGGTTCGTTTCTGGGTTTCATTTCCCGTTTCACACACGTCAAGTGTATTGATAGATGGTTAAAATTTAGGGAGAGAAACAATTATGATACTGAAAGAATCAAAAGATCTTATCTGCTCAAAACACAACACAAGTTTGAGTAAGTGAAGGGAAGATGAAATGCTATACCTAAAACGGGAAATAAGAAATAATACTGCAGATTCCGTATATACGATACATCATGTCCTTGATGAGATAAAGGAAAAACCATCTCAGAACCAAGAGACTGACCAATAGTTTGATCTCTATACAAATTTTTTTTATACCATAAACATTAATGATTAAGAAATGGAAGTTAAATCACAATGTAGTATGATAAGACAAAATCAGTGTAATTAGGGGACGATTAAATTTTTTACACTTGTTGTGTAATTTGTGAAGATCTTATAGGGGATTACTAATCAAATAGAAAATGTAGTACACTTGTGACATGAGATCGAGTTTCTCCTTGCTCCGGTACTATGTATGACAAATAAGAACTTCATATGAGATCATCCTAGTCTATATTTTGCTAGGTTAGACCAATACTAATAATGATGAGCAATCTAATGGCTGCTTCTTGAAAATCATGAAAAAGGTATATATTAAGAAGGAAAAACATATAAAAATAAGGCAATAAGGCAATACTTTTAAAATTCACTTTATATTGTACGTATTGGTTTTTAGCCTTTTGCCAACTCAAATTCACTTGAGGCTGATTCTTTTACTGGTTAGCTTATTGAACCACCCCTTGCTTGGCTTATGAGTATTCTTGTACAAGCTCCACACACCTTTTTATTGTCATTTCAAAAAAAATTACTAAATTTATTACTCAAGTGAATTGAATAAGTAGAGTTTTTTGTTTCTTTGAGACGTCACGGTTGTTCCTCTCTCTCTCGTAAGTCCTAATATCAATCACCTACCAATATTTTTAGTTTGTATGAGTGATTGAAACATGAAACAAAATACAAAATCGAAACGGGAAATCCCGTTGTTTTTTTTTTTTTTTTTTTTTTCTCTTTTGGTTTAACTAAGTTCATTTGCAAGAATTATAATATAACACAAAGAAAACACATAATATATATTTCCTTGCCAAAAAAAGACAAAAGAAGACACATAAGTAACCAATAAACCAAATAATCACTTCCAAAGCAAGAGTATGTTATTATGTTGAAAGCTGTTATATGTAGAGTGCTTTCTCTACCAATTATTGAATGGCAAATATTTTCGTCTCATATGTGTGAATGTGTAGGGTGCAATAATTTGGTCTTGGTACCCTTTTGAGAAGGGCTGCAAATATAAGTTGCTTCTTTTCTTTAAAAGAATCCATACTTATCTAGATTTAACCTAAGTAAAGAAGAGATGAGATGAGAGAGACTATAAGTAACTAGAAGACAAAAGAAAAAATAATGGAGAAGACAATATGTGTGGGAGAGAGGAGTAATTCAAACTCGAGTTTGGTTCGATCAAACCGGTGTAACTAGTGATTGGAGAAAAATTTAGAGAGAATGAAAAATGTATTATACTTGCCATTGTAATTGGTTGGCTTTGACCTTCGAGTTTAGACTAGAATTTTCCGAGAGAGAGAGAGAGAGAGAGGGAGAGGGGTATCATTCTACCAAATTAAGGTATTTTTCCATGCAAAACGTGAACTTCTCCAAATTTAGAGTCATGTATATATCTTTTCAGTTTTCAGACACATTTTGCTATTCTGTGGTGAAATTGGATGGAAACACATGAACAAAAAAATGCAATCTCTTTGTATAGTGTGTCCCAATATCTTTTATTTTCCTATATTTTTGGTTGAAGCCACCGATTTATATATCAGTTATTGACTTTTCTTTTTTTTTTTTTTTTTTGTGATAATAATTTATACTATACTATTATATTAAGTGAGAGGGACAGATAAAAATCGTTTTGGTGTCTTGGACTCTTCACTTTTCTGCCCCTCCACTCTTCAATTTTTTTCTTTTCTGCCATGATTTTGTCTTTGAAGCTCTTTATTTGTTTTACTATTGCACATATTGTCTCTAAATTTTCTTCTCTCTCGTATCTGGATAATTTTTTTCTTTTAATAACTTTTATATATTCTTATTATCTTTTTTTTTACTATGATATTATCAAATTTATTTATCATAATTTAGTACTTATCTAATTTTTGTTAATATAAAAAATTTAATTTTAATCCATTTTAATAATAATATTTTATTTTTTGGCCACATATCAAGTGTGCGTAATTACTAGTATTAGTTATTGACTTGTATACATACTAATTTATTATTTGAAAAGGAACATCAAATATTTAAGCGATTTATATATCATTTATTGACTTTTTTCTTTGATAATAATATCAGTTATTGACTTGTATACATACTAATTTATTATTTGAAAAGGAACATCAAATATTTAAGTAGGAAAATCACATTTTTTGTTATGATGGTGTTTCTCAATTTTTGTTATTTCGAGTCCATGCCATATATTTCCCTAATTTTCACTCCAAATGCTAGTTAACTCATTACCTTTTTATTTTTTTTAACACACGCATGCCGGGATTTGAACACAGAACCTTATCTTAGAGAATGAATCCATTAACCACTTGAAATAACCCCTATTATTTTTTTTTATTTTTTTTTAACTCACACACCCCCCAAACGGGGTTCGAACCCGGGACCTTGCCCTTGGGAATGAACCCTTAAACACTTGGACCAACCGTTGTCGGTGAAATAACCCCTATTAACAACTCATTACCTAAACTTAATATTTAACAAAAAATAAAAATACCACTTAATTACCTAAAATTCATAAAAAGTGAAAATATATGTGGTAATTATGTGGTAAATTGGTGGTGGTTAGGGATTTCTTTGTAATTTTGGAAAGAAGATGGAGTTATCCATTACCCCGCCCTATGGTTTTAACCTATGTTGCACGGACACGGACACGGCGACACGGACACGACACGACACGGACACGGCGACACGGATTTTTTCAAAATCTTAGGACACGACACGGCTCCGACACGGCTATATTTTATATAAATAAATATATTTTATATATAAATAAAGATATTTTATATAAAAATAAAAATATTTTATAAGTATAATCTATGTAACATAAAATATTTATATAAATATATAATATTAAAAACTAAAATAAGTTTTGTTATTTCAATTTTCTCTCCAAAAAATTCAAAAAATATTAAAAAAAACATAAAAAAATGATCAAATTTGCTCCGCCGTGTCCGAGCCGTGTCGGACACTCCACCTCGCCGTGTCCGACACCGTGTCCCAATTTTTTTTTTTTTTTTTTTTTTCTCGGACACTCCTTCAGCCGTGTCCGACACGTGTCCGAGCCGTGTCCGGGCCGTGTCCGTGTCCGATACGTGTCGGACACTGCACGGATCATTTTTTAGGCGTGTCCGTGCTTTAGAGGTTTTAACGATGGCTAATCAGTTTTTATTGTTTTTATATAACATATCCTCGCAAATTCTAATAAAATCAAATCTTATTCTTTTCTGTCTTTTGTTATTCTTTAATGTACTTCTATCAATAAAATCAAATCCCTTTCTTTTTTCTTTTTTCCTCTATTATTTTTGAAAATATTGTTTTTCCAACAAATTTAATAAAATTAAATCTCATTCTTTTCTTCTCTAGTCAACGTATGGTCTTCTCCACCAAATCTAATAAAATCAAATTTCATTTTCTTAAAGGGTAGTTTTGTAATTTGATATAATTTTATTTTGTTACTCTCTCTTAAACTTAGTTTACTGATTATGAGAATGTGATGATATAAAGAACCACAATTCCGTTCCTTATGCATACCAATATAAGGATTAGTATATGAAAATCATTTCATGACCATATTCATTTGACAATTCATTGTCAACGTCATTCCACTCTTAAGCAATTTTATTTCATTATACCAATCATGCCATAATAGCTTTAGATCATATCCACCTATTTTATCTCCCAACGACAAGTCGACAAGGCAAACTTGTTGTGTGTAAAGCATTAAAAGGATATTTGGAAATTCGGCATCCGTCCGCATTCGAATTTGTTTAAAGAGATATTATCCATATCCGTTTGAAGAGGATACTATCTCTATCTCATTATAGACACCCTAATTATAAAAAGATAAGGATATGGTAATAAGATATTCGACCTGTTTGAATATCCGTTGGATATATCAATTATCCGATTTGTCCATAATTCGTATCCGATGAATAATATATCATAGTTAAATATATATATATATACATGCATACACGTGTGTGCATGTATAATAGTTTTATTAGGTGTTAAGCAAATTTTTTAGTTAGTACATTTGTTAAAAAAAAAAAAAAGGTTTTAGTAGTGACCGTACGTTTACTTCAAACATTTACAAGAAGATAATATAAGTAATATATATTATGTTATTGATAAAATTATTATATTTAAAATCAATTATATAATAAATTTTATAATTCCACCCTATCTATAAATTCGCTGAAAAAGTGAAAATGATATTTATAGATATAGTTATTATTTATCTCTTTGTCTAAAATATATACTTCGAAAGTTATATAATTGTTACAATTTATGCTATGAATGAATAGTTTAGAGTTCGATTAAAAATCCAAAATTGTATAGTTAAATAATTGTATTACAAATGAATAGTTGAAAATTCGATTAAAATTTGAAATCCGTCCCAATCCTCTTTATATCCGTTTAGAGAGAATATTATTCGAATCTGTTTAAAAAAGATATTGTCCATATATGTCCGAATCATAAACCGATAAAAATATGATAATCATACATCCGATCCTTTTAATATCCGTTTACACTCCTAGATGCATTATTTGAATGCGTGGTTGGATCGTGATCCTTATAAGAGTATATATTTCGATTTGGGTTTTCTCAAGATTAATATTTCTGTTAATATATTTCACCTTCTTGCTTTTAGTTGTTTTAGATTTAGCCATAGAATTGTCTTGTTTAATTATAGAATACTTGTACATAGTTTATTTTTTTGGTTACATATGTATGGGAAATGAATTATTCAATAATATTTTCCTCACACAGATATAGATCTATTTTATCTCGAATATTTGCTCCATGTCCAAGTTTCAACTAGAATTTTGACTATATTTTTTTTACCAAACATATATTTAAGTGGTTGAAAATTATTTTAGGAAAAATTACATTTATTATCCTAAAGTTAAACGAAATTACACATTACACTGCTGCTGAATTTTAGTTCTTGAAATTGGGATTGTCATGTAATCAAGAATTAATGGTTGTTTTTTTGGTTTTGTAAAGCATGATGCAAGTCATCCATAGACATACCATGCAAACAGAGAAGTCTAAATTTGGGCAACAAACTCTCACCATTCAGGTAAAATTTACACTCCCATCCTTCAATATCTTCCGGTAATCGCATACGTTTCTCGTTTTTGCCCTTTTACTTGTTGTTTTTTCGATTTTAGTACCCTAACTTTCTATTTTTCGCCACATTTAGTCCTACACCCGGTCGGAAACTTCAGTTTCCGGCTAATCAAACTAAATGTGCTAAAAAAACTAGAAATGTTTTTGGTCTGAAATCGAAACAGACAAGTGATAGTACAAAAACCAGAAAGGAGATAAGTTGCATTTGGTGCTATAAAATGAATAGGTATTGATTCATGCATGCAGAGATGGAGCCAGGATTTAACATTCGGGGGGCGCAAGTGGGAGGGCAAAAATTAAAATATTCAAAATTAAGAGGATGAAATTTTTATTTTGGGGGCGAAAATATAAAAATTTCAAAATATATACATACAAATTTATAAAAAAAATTCAAAATTTAGGGGGCGAGGGCCACCTCATGCCCCCCTTGTCTCTGTCGTCCCTGCATGCATGCTTGCAAGTGCAAGTATGGTTGATGTTCTGAGATAACCCTATTTTTCTCTTTTCTTTGGATTTCAGATGGAAAACAGTAATCATGCCATGCTGAGCAAGGAAATTTTGGACCTAAACCTTCAGTTAAAGTACAACACTTTTACTATATACACAGTCATACATGTTACATACTTGAATAGCAACTCATAACTGGAATTGTCCATGTTCATGATTATATGTGTATATTTATAGGCATCTTATGGGAGAAGAGCTCCAAGGACTTAGCATGAATGATTTGATGAAGCTAGAGAAAGTAGTCGAGTCTGGATTAAACCGTGTCGAAAAAACTAAGGTTCGTTTGTCGTATTAAGTTTACATTTAATTATACCTAGTTATTTGGATTAGTTTCTTGATGTATAGCTGCATATATACCAAACCAAATGCTTATCCAGCAAGCATCGGCACGTGTGAATAAATCGTTCATGAGTTCAAGTCTTATTGAAAGTATAGTAATCGGATAGCAAGCAAGTTAGCAATGATATTAAAAAGGGACAAAGCTAACTAGTTTTTCCATGTGTGACATTACAGAATGACAAGCTTTTGAGTGAGATCAGCAAGCTCAAGACAAGGGCAAGTTATCAAAACCTACTCTTTTTTTTCTTTTTTAAAACTGATATACTATTTATTATACATAAAAATACAAAATCGGGATCCCAACTCACCCTTTAATAATGGTAAAATTTTAGTAATAATTGTACTCAAATTACAAAATGTCAAATTACAGTCTAAAAAGTCAACTAAGGATGAGTCACAGTATCCCGATTTTACATTTTTTTTTCCTTTTATAAAATTTTGCTCCTCCAAAATGATGAATTATTTCTTAGTTTCTATTGATATGAAACAAGCAGGAATCAGAACTATTGGAAGAAAACAAACTGTTGAAAGAAAGAATTGAGGTGATTAACTTTTAACTGTATCTTTTTCCATTCACCAAATCTTCTTCAATAAGCAATCAACTCGCGCGCGTGTATCAGAGACGTATTCTTTTTTGAGTTATATACATCATACCCTTTGTATTAGGTGAAATGGACAAAAAAAAACCCTGTGTTACAAAAAGTAATACAAAAAATCCTGTGTTTTCAAAATATTTGCATGGCGAACCCTGAAAATTTCTGGTATTGGATACGTGCTAAAAGCGCGACTGGACATTAATTTTCTCTATTTATTGGACGTGAAATGACTTATTTACCTTTTATATTCTGAAATATATCATCTCATCTCTCACTATATACCCTTTTTTATACTTGTTTATAGAGTTTTTCATGCAATTTTTATTTTGAATAGGGTCTCTGTGCATATAAAAAAGTATTTAACATATACTTATTTATAGGGTTCTTCATGTAATTTTATTTTGTACATAGTCTTGGTGCATATAAAAAAGTATTGGACAATATAGAGAGATGTGAGATGATGTATATCAAAATATAAAATGGTAAATTAGTCGTTTTGCGTCCAATAAATAGAGAAAATTAGTGTTCTAGTCGTGCTTTTAGCGCTTGTCCAACACCAGAATTTTTCAGGGTTTAACATGCAAATATTTTGAAAACACATGATTTTTTGTGTTAATTTTTATAACACAGGGTTTTTTTTGCTCATTTCACCTAATACAGGGGTACAATATGTAAATAACCCATTCTTTTTTATAATGTACGTACCTATCTTTTTTTAATTTAAATGAACTCCAGACCCATAAATGCACACGAAATGTTGTGGAGCAAGGAAATTCTGCAGTATCCTCCATCACCAATGTTTCTCATGGCTTTGGCAATTCTCCTGACGAGGGTAAAACCATGTCTGATACTTCTCTCAAGCTGGGGTAAGTAAACAACAGTACTGTATTAAATGCATATATACTTAGGGTTAAGTTGAGAAATATTTAATTTACTGTGTCGTTATGAAGAGAATATTTGTTCTTGGGTTCAATTCTAACCCAAACGTGGGTCGGTCGACTCAGTATAATGAGAATATTAATGTTTTACACTTGTCTTGTGATTGTTTGGGTTCGACCGAGACTGGTTTGAGTTAGAACTCTCTCGTTTTTGGGTAAATTTAAATGGTAATACCCTAATGTTGTTGCAGATTACCGTACTCCTCCGAGGATAACTGAGAGAGCAATCCAGAAACTGGAGTTTTAGCTGCCAAATGGTTTGCTGTAACTCTTATTACAGTTCTATGTACTTAGAATTTGGATCCCAGATTACTCCTTTTCTTTTCTTGGTGTTAGGTTACTTGATTACTAATTATCAATGTACAAGATTACTCAAATTACTATGACATGTATGCTAGCTGAGTAGCTGTTATGTCCTTTTAGTGGGATTTGGTTGGATTTGAACCCATGGATATATAGTTAGGATTAATGTTTGTGTTGAGTGTGGCCATACAAGTAATTATGATTGTCTCGAACCCTTGTACTTAAGAGAAATTAATGCACATATTCTTGAATCTCGATGTATATCTTATAGCTTAGTTGTTTATATTCGTAGATTTTAGGGATGATTTTATAATTTTATAGACAACTCATAGGGTTGGACGGCTGACCAGAAGATTTAAAGTTGTCCCATATCCAAACTCATAAGATTAAAGATTGATGAATCACTTTCATTCAACCACACTCTCCTAATTATTTGAACAACTACTTCTACTGCAACAAATAAAAATGTAATTTAGTGACAGACATGTGCACGATAGATCATATATTTGAATTTAGAACAACGGATGACATTTCTTTTTCGATATGTATACACACCATATTAAATTGGATGCTACTAATGGCATTAAGTGAACGCAATACCATGGACAGAACCAAGTTTAAATATATATGTATTTTAAAATTTTAAATTTTTGTCCCCAAATTTAAATTTTTACCCGTTTAAAATATTAAAAGTTTCATCCAACTTAAATTAAATTTTAGTTGGTCTCTGTGCAATACACATGAAAACATTCATTCGATCAATCTTTTGGCGACATTATCCATCAGATTTCGGGCAACTGATGACAAGTTATATTCAATTGAGTACTAATAATGTAATTAAGTTAATGCAATATGCATTAAACTATTCATATATACTATTATATTACACAAAAAATTTATTTGGTGTTATGGACTTTTTTTTTTTTTTTTAACAAAAAATTTACCCACATATTTTAACAGTTTTCTACTTAATATATTCCACATCCACTTAACTCTCAATTTTTTTTATTTATATTTAATTTTAATTGTTTTGATTATATATATATATTTAATATTTTTTAATTTTTACTTGAATTATTATTTTATACTAATTTAATATTATCTTATTTTATTTATTTATAAAAAATTATAATTATATTGAAAATAATTTTAAATTAAATAAAAATATAAAAATTTAATTTAATTTAATATCTTTTTACACACACGTATCGAGCGTGAAAAATGTGCTACCTATTTGTCCACCGAGAAATTCTAGCCCAAACCCGGCTTGGCCGAGCCCTCGAATGAAAACACGCCACATGGAAAATCAAATTTTAATTAAAATAATTACTAAACTCAACTAATTTTCTAACTCTACTCTAGTTAACAATATATTTAATTATTATTTTATCGAATATGGAAATAAATGAATATTTGGCAAGAATCCATCTTAAACAAAATTCTCAATATGATCATAACAATTCGTGTATGCCATTATTAAAAGAGATCTACCGCCCAAGTTTGATCCTAACAATTCGTGTACTCCATCATTCCGCTAAAAGAGATCTGCTGCCCAAATTTGATCCTAACAATTCAAGACAAATGATAGTAACAATGCTAAAAGAGTTCTGCAAGACTGCTGCTGCATATTGATCATCGTTACATCATTATGACTCACGCGTTCTCTCAAATTTGAAGGGAAAAAAATCAACAAAATACAGAATATCTTATATCTTGTTGAAATCAAATTGTTTCTCACAAATTGGGAAAACAAAGTTTCACATACAGAATGAAAATGTCTTGCTGAAATCTCACAACAATTATCTCAAAACATGAGAACACTAATCTCAAAATTGAAAAGCCTTTTCATTCGGAAACTATTTGAATTATTTTTATTTTATTTTCTATCTCCCTGTCAAATATTCCCTTTCTAAATTTTCGTTAATCCTACAAACTCTGAGAAGAACCAACTTTCTATTAACATGTGTTCGACCGGGGTTAGAACAAATTATTCGGACCAGGATTTGCTTATCGGGGTAAATCAGTGACTCAACTCAAAGTGTTATCATCAAACGTCATGGCGGCGGATTCCTTTGATCACTAATGGATCATCATTCAATCTCTAACATTAAACTCAAATAAATCCATGTTGATCTGGCTCAAATCCGGTCGATCTGAGATGGACGATCTAAGGGTCAGATTTGGGTCAATCAGTCAAGAATTTGTTTGAGTGGGTTCTTATCGACCTGAAAGCACTAACACACGTGAGCTAAGTACCAAATTGGGGAACTTGGGGTTTTACCCAAGTTTGGCACTCCGACGCTCAAGTCAGTAATTGAGCTCTTTTGAGAGAGAATAAATGCAATTGAATGCGTATTAAAGGCTTACCAACTACTGTTCAATGGGCGGGTATTTATAGCCATGGCCAGATAACACAGTAATGTGTGTACTGTAGGTGGACATTAATGGCGTTGCCAGTCGTCGATCTGGATGTCGGACGATGGAACTGGCTTGAGGCAGGTCGTTTGTACCTTCTTTCCCCTTTGAGTAAAAGCAGGGACTGATGGTTATTAATGAGCCGTAGTACGCCTGTTCCAGGGAATGAAGGGGGTACACGTGTCCCGACAGGAGTGCTTTACGGTATTCGGTTGTCCGGTGACGTAAGTAATCGATCTGGAGGTCGATATTTGCCTTCCAGGATCTTGAATCCTTTTGGGTTCCCGCAAGGGGAGCAGATCGATCGGATGGCCTGGGTCGTCGAAACCGATCTGTTGATCTTGCGATCATGTGATGACCTGACGATCCGTCTTGGTATCGATTCGATGATCTGTTTAAAGGGCCGTATCTGGTTTGTCCAGGCTGGCGCTAAAGTCCACGTGGACCCATCGGGGGCGGCTACGTGGCCCCGTCATACTATGCCATATCAGAGGCCCCCCAAATTACCAGTGTGAATTTTCACGGTGGTAATTTCATCGAACTGGCAATGGGTAGGGGAACCGTCATGACCGTTGGAATCGAGTCGTCACCTCAGTTACGGGCGTGACTTTTCGAGTCAGATCGGTCCGACAAAGCATTTAATGCGACGCGACCTTCCATAGGATAGGCCTGTGCAGGGTAATTATGGCGTCGTTTCGTATTTCGAGGCGTTACTTTTCAACCCCTATATATAGGGGGTCCTCCCTCAGCCTCATTTCACTACTTACTATACTCTGAGAATCGAACTGCTCTGATCGTGATCAGCTCGCCAGCAACTTTCGTCTTCGAACTCGGCCTTTTCAGAGGTAAAATTTTTTTTTTCTTTCTTCCACCTTTATGGCTCAAAATCAGGTAGCGTTCACTCCTTCGCCAGAACGAGAGGAAGACCTGTCGGCCCCACCTTTACCGAATTAGAGTTTTGACCTCACCCCCGGGTCGGCTTCCGGGAGGTGCGAAGCTCCGACGGAGAATAGAGGGGGTCAGGCTTCGACATCGAGGGCACGACGACCCATTGGGCTTTTAGATGAGCTGGAAGGGAAAGTTGTAGAAGAGGTCGGTGAGGGGCAGGTCGATGGAGGGGAACCCATGGCGCAGGTCGGGAACCCTCCCGCTCGACCTCCACATGTGTACAGGACTCTCTCACATGTTTCTGAGAGGTTCTCCAAGATAACCTCTCAGGAGCTTGCGGAGGTCACGCGACTACTGGGATTAGGTCCTCAGTACGTGGTTCGAATGCCGGAGGAGGGGGAGACCGTCGAGAGGCCGAGGGGTCTGAGATCGGTTGGCATGTATTACGCCTCCGTCAAGTATGGGTTCAGGCTTCCTCTTCCCCGGGTCATCTCAAATTTCTTGGTTCGGTACAACTTATGCCCTTCCCAGCTGACCCCGAACTCGTTCTCTCTAATGTACTGTATGAGCATTACCATGAAGTGCCTGGGGTTCGAGCCGGAGATCTGGGACTTCGGGGAGTTTTTCACACTTAATAGTGTCACCAAGTCCGGGGTAGGATACTTCAACCTCCAGTCAAAGTCGAACCGGAAAATTGTATCGATCCCGTCTACGTCACATGGGATCAATTGGAAGTCCAAGTTCTTCTTCATCGATCTGCCTATCGTTCCTCGCTTCCGGATCACTTGGGGGGACAATGACCCAAGACGGCTCGTGACCAAGTCGTCGACCTGGCTGCATAACCACTTCGAACTGTTAACTAATATCGGGCTCCTTGATCATACTGACCTGTCGAGGACGGGGCATCTGGTCGAAGCGGGCATTATACTTGGGACTCGGAGAAAGAACTTCCATTTTGGTATGCTCTCACTTCGACCAGACCCTTACTCGTTCAGGATCTTAAGTTATTTTGCTTTTCTGGTCTATTATTTCGATCTGACTCTTTTCGTTCTGCAGATTTAAGACCGTTATTCATGTCTCGAGCTGCTAGGATGAGGGCGATGAATCAAAGGAATGCCACGCCCGACGAGCTACGACCCGTGGCAGAGGCCACTCGAGCCATCATCAATGCCCTACCTGAGGCCCAGCGAGCTCAGCAGGAAAGGTGCTCGAAGGAACTACACGACCTGGATGCCGATTTGGCGGAACAGTCCGCTGGGGAGCCACTCCGTGGTCAAGAGCTCGAAGGTCAAGCCGGCTCATCTGCGCAGCCTGCTGGTCAGATCGGGGGTGACATCGAACAAGTAATAAACCTTGATCACCTCCCTTTATATTTTGATGAAGATGTTGATTCTCAACTTCAGTTTATTCAGGCAAGGCATGGGGTAGGAAAAAGACCCTTTAGAGAGTTGGTTCATGAATTGCAGGATTCTGACGAGTCCGATGAGGAGGCCCAGCTCTTAAACTTTCCCAAGACCACCCTTCCCCAATGGCCTGCAGGTCTTGAGCTCGAAAAGGCAGATGGTACCAAGCGAGCTCTGGCGTTCGGCAAAGCTGATCCCGAACTACTGGCTGCCCTCTTCAATTCCGGATGCATTATCGATGAGCAGAAGAAGCTCTCTGAGAGGTCGACAAGGCAGAAGAGGTATCAAGCTGCCAGAGGTCTTTTTGGAGTAAGTTCAGTTCATTTCGCTTTTCTTCTTTTTTTTTTTTTTTTTTTTTGAACTCCCAGGGATCGGACTAATTCGATCTGATTGATCGATCTTAGGCTGTCCTCCCCGTACTCATCAACTCGATCCACGAGGCTGAGGTCTTCAAAGCTGGCAAAGAAAAATACAAGGAGAAGTATCTTATGATGAAGGGCCGGCTCGTTTCCGCGAACCCCGAGAGGGTTGAACAGTTCGAGCGGGAGCTCAGTGAAGCCCGGGAGGAGAAGAGAAAATGGGTCGAAGAGAAGGAGACCATGGAGGTCCAGTGGAAGAGCTCACAGGAGGCTCTTGAGAAGGCGGAGAAGGCTCATGCGACCGAGCTGGCCAAGATGAGGGAGGACTTCGCCAATCAGCTCGAGACTGCTAAAGCTGCTTCGAAAGAGGAGGGACGGAACGAGATCTTCGGCTTGGTCCATGCGAAAATTGTCAAAGCCGCGGAGGAGATGAAGAAGTGCAAGCTGGAGATCGAGCGGTATGCCGTTCGCGAGTTCATGGAGGGTCCTGGCTTCGAAGAGGCGAGCCTGGTCGTGGGGATGAACGATGTGGTTGAGGGGTTCCAGATCGCCATTAATCAGCTCAAAGCCCAGGATGCTATTGTCCCCAACTTTAACTTTGAGACCATCGGCCCCATGCTCCCCGACCCAGGTGCCACCGAAGTGCAAGAGGAGGAAGAACCGGTCCAGATCGATTGGGCGACTTACAACTATGGACACGCCGTTGAGATCGCTCAAGCGAAGAGGGACAAGCGTCCAGTTGCATGTGAGCTTCCCATGCCGGTCCAGGTCGAGAGCTTCCTTCCTACCGTCAGAGAACTCGAGAGAACCCTCCGTCGATCTGCTTCGGAATCAACATCGGCTCTTGTTGAGCTCGACTGATTCGTTCTTATTAATTTCCACCTTCCAGCCGGGTTGTGGCTGTGTGAATACTTATTTCATTTCTGCTTTGCTTTTTTATGAACATTTTGCCCATCGAGCTACGTCGCGTGGTGAGCTCGATGCGCTAGGTACATTCGATCTCTCATAATTTTTTGGAGATCGATGTTTGAATGAATGAGTTGTTTTTTCATACTTGTGTTCTTACTTTGCGAGTTGAACACTAATTCGATCTCGCATGCGTTTGATTTATCGATCTATTTGTCGACCTGGGTTTTGCAAACAGATTTTAATCGCTTTTGGATCGATAGGTTTATCACTCTATTCGATCTCGTTTGGATATCTATCTTGAGTGTTCGCGTTTTACCTTGGTCATTTTTCAGTTTGTTGTATTTTGGTCAGATCGATAACAATCTCGACCTATACGGATCTCTGGATCATTAATCAATAATCTCTGGATCTCACCGGATCTAAATCGATCTCCTCGGATCTCTGGATAGTTAAGATTGTTAGGATCTTTAGGATCTCTTTGGGACTAAAAATGACCTCATTGGATCTCGATCCCTAACAAATTTAAAAGCATTAAATACGTTAGGATCTTTAGGATCTCTTTGGGTCTAAAAACGACCTCATTGGATCTCGATCGCTAACGATCAGATGTGGGTGGTTCGCTCCCTCCCCGCCTCATGATTGTAGGTCGAATGAGGGCTTAATCGAGGGGGTAATAACCTATTGTGAAATTACGGATTGACTGAAAATATGCATAATAATTTACTGAACGGAGATCGATTCTCAGGCGAATTTGATCTCCTTAATCATTACAGACTGGAATAATTTCGAAGGCTAAGTGTAAAATTTCTTCATGTTGTGCGCGTTCCACGGTCTGGGTAACGGCTCCCCGGCCATGTCTTCGAGCCGGTAGGCCATATTTTTCCCGATCTCCGTGACGCGATAAGGTCCTTCCCAGTTAGGCTCAAGTTTTCCGACATGTTGCAAGACCTCGACCTTTTTTAACACTAGGTCACCGATCTGGAACGTACGTGCTTGTTGTATGATCGGGCCGCTGCTGCTTTGTACTGTTTGAGCTTTTGATAGGCATGTTCTCTACTTTCTTCAATCACGTCTAGATCATCCGCTCTGATCTCTGTATTTCGGTCGAGCTGGTATTGCGATACACGAGCGGTTTCGTGTAACAACTCCGATGGGATGACGGCTTCGGATCCGTAAACCAGAGAGTAAGGTGTTTGTCCCGTGGCTGTCCGCGGGGTAGTTCGATATGCCCATAGTACGCCGTCGAGCTCGTCCGCCCATGCCCCCAATTTGGCATCGAGGCTGGTCTTGAGGTTTTGGATGATGATTCGATTGGTGACTTCAGCTTTGCCGTTTGCTTACGGATGGCCAACTGTGGTGAATCTGAGGTCGATCCTGAGGTCCCGACAATAGCTCTTTGTATTCTCAGATCGAAATTGAGGACCATTGTCACAGATGAGTACCCTTGGAACCCCAAAACGGCAGATTATATTTTTCCAGAGGAAATTTCTTATCACTGCATCAGTAATTTTGGGGACTGCCTCGGCCTCAACCCACTTCGAGAAGTACTCGACACATACTATGGCAAACTTTTTCTGTCTGGGTGCCAAGGGGAAGGGACCGATGATGTCGATCCCCCATTGGTCGAAAGGCCAACACACCTCGATCGGTATCATGGACGCCGGGTGAGTGTGAATTAGGTTACCGTGTTTTTGGCACTTGGCTTATTTCCTAGAGTGGATCTTCGCATCCCACACCATAGTCGGCCAAAAATACCCGCTCCTCAAGATCTTTCGAGCTAGAGCTCGACCTCCGGAATGGTTTCCGCAGCATCCTTCATGGACTTCTTCCAGGACATCTTGGGCTTGGCTAGGTTGTAGGCACCTTAGAGGGGGACCGGTGAAGGATTTTTTGAACAACCTGCCTTCATGATCTATCATATAGAGCATAGATCGATATTTTATTCTTCTGGCCTCCGTTCGATTTTGGGGCAAAAGCCCGTCTTTGAGGTAAGCGATTAGATCGTCCATCCAGCAAGGTTCCGGCGGATCGACGGTGGCGATCTCGACCTTTCCTTCATCGATCGCACGGCCCCCCGAGACCATGAACGAGATGGTTGCATCCTTTGTTCCTTGGAATCCGTTAGCCAACTTTGATAGGGCATCAGCTCGACCGTTCTCTTCGTGGGGGACCTGTTCGATTTTGAACTCTTTCAGCTTCGAGGTCAGCTCTTTCACCATTCTGAGATACGCTGCCATGGACTCCTCCCGAGCTTCGTACGTGTCGTTGACTTGGCCGGCGACGAGCTGGGAGTCAGTTACGACGGCTAACCTGTCGATCTGGTTTTTCGCGGCATACCTTAGCCCTACGACCAGTGCTTCGTACTCAGCTTCGTTGTTCGTCGCTTTAAAATCGAGTTTAATAGCGAAATCGAGCTGTAGTCCATCTGAGTTTATAAGGGATATGCCCACTCCCCCTCCTTGAGAGGTCGATGAGCCATCCGTGTACATAGTCCACCTAGGCGAGGTACGGACGATCTCCATCGAGCTGGTGTTCTTTTCGACTAGAAAGTCAGCCAGAACTTGAGCTTGTTGGGCGGCTCGGGGTTGGTAGGTGATGTCATGCTGACTCAACTTGACCGCCCATTTCATCATTCGACCCGACACATCGGGTTTGGATAACACCTGCCTAAGCGGCTGATCTGTTAGGACAATTATGGGGTGAGCCTGGAAGTACGGGCATAGCTTCCGGGCTGTGTGCGTGAGGGCGAACAAGAATTTCTCGATCTCGAGATAATTCCGTTCCGCACCGTGCAGAATCTTGCTCAGGTAGTAGATCGGTAGGTGTTTTCGATCTCGAATGGCGACCAAGACTGTGCTGAAGGTCTCGTTAGAAAGGGACAGGTAGAGGTACAAGGTCTCTCCCTCATTTGGCTTGGCCAGTAGTGGTGGAGAGGCCAGGTACTCTTTCAATTGATCAAACACTCGATCGCATTCTTCATTCCACTCGAACTTTTTGAGATTCCTTAAAACTTTGAAGAACGGGAGGTTTCGTTCGGACGATCGTGATATGAACCGGTTGAGTGAGATTATGCGACCTACCAGGGACTGTACCTGGTTTATGCATCGAGGTCAAGGGATGACCTGGATTGCTTTGATCTTCGTAGGATTGGCCTCGATGCCTCGTTGGCTCACCATGTATCCTAGAAACTTTCCTCCTTCGACCCCGAACGTGCACTTGTCGGGGTTGAGCTTCATACCGTATTACCGTAAGATCTCAAATGATCTGCGTAGATGATCTAGATGATGGTACGCCCAGCGGCTCTTCACGATCTTACCGTCGACGTAGACCTCCATGGTCTTCCCGATCTCGTCTTTAAACATCAGGTTGACCAATCTTTGGTACGTAGCTCCTGTATTCTTTAGCCCGAAGGGCATGACCTTGAAGCAGTATATTCCCTTTACTACAATGAAGGCCGTGTGCTTTCGATCTTCGGGAGCCATAGAGATCTGGTAGTAGCCTTGAAATGCGTCCATCATACTGAGCATCTCGCACCCAGCTGTCGAGTCGACGAGCTGATCGATTTGGGGCAGCGGATACGGGTCTTTCGGGTATGCCTTGTTGAGGTCGGTGAAGTCGTTGCACATTCTCCATTTCCCGCCCGTTTTTTGCACGAGGACTACGTTGCACAACCAGTCAATGTATTGAGCTGGAGTAACGTATCCTGCGTCGAGGAGTTTATTGACCTCGGCCTCGATTATATCATTCATTGCCCGACTTTGAGGTCTCAGCTTTTGTTTTATGGGCTTGACCGACGGATCGATCCCGAGCCGGTGGCAGATCACCTTCGGGTCGACCCCGATCAGATCTTTGGCTGCCCAAGCGAAGTTGTCAGAGTTGTCCCTCAAGAATTCTATCATCATGATTTCATGTTGGGGGTGCATGTTCGCCCCGATCTTGGTGGTTTTATTGCTGTCTCCGGGGATAAGGGCGTTTTCTTTTAGCTCTTCAGAGGGCTCGAGCCGCTCGCTGGCCTTTCTTTTTCTAGCTGCGGGGGATCTTTCCGCCTCGCTCTCCTTCGTGGGTAGCTCGATCTCCCCGTCGGCATAGGTCTGGAGGTCGAGTTCTTCCTCGACCTCTTTTCCGGATGGCTTTTTGAGGACGATGGCATAACAAGCCCAACTGTCCATGACATCGCAAGTCACCTCTCCGACCCCGTTCGGGGTGGGCATTTTCAGCTTTTGATGGTACGTTGAGATGATTGCTTTGAATTGAATAAGGCCAGGTCGGCCGAAGATCATATTATACGCTAGGGGCATATTGACGATGTCGTACTCGACCTCCTGGGTCACCCTCTTGGGGGATGTTCCCATCGAGGTGAGGAGTCAGATGCGCCCTAGCGATATAACTTCTGATCCACCGAACCCGGAGAGCGGTGTTCGGATCGGATCGAGTTTTAGATTATGCAATTTCATTTTTACAAGAGTCGAGTAAGGGATAATGTTCGAGCTGCTTCCATTATCAACTAGGCATTTGGTTACATCATAGTTAGCCACGCCCAAGGTCACCACCATCGGACAGCTAGGCGCGTCGCCTTCCCGATGGGGGCCAGAGCGGCTATCACTCTCACTAAAGCTAACCTCCTGCCTCTCCCACTCTCTACCCTGATCGATCTGGAAGACCTCTTCGTGCGGACCGTTGTACTCTCGAGCTGCTCGCCTGATGTTCCTCTTTCGAGCTGCATTTGAGTCACCGCCCTCGTGCCCCCCGGCTATCATATAGATCTTACCGTGAGTAGGGGGATTGTCTTTAGCTCTTTCCAGCGGCTGCTTCCCAGATCGTTTAGGGGGAGATCTAGACCTGGACCGGTTGTGATCGCTCGACCTCCCCGCCTTTTCAGAGTAGTGATCGATGCGTCGAACAAGATCCTTCAGATGCCCTCCTTGAATGAGTCTTTCGATCTCATCACGCAGGGCGTTACATTCCGCGGTCGTGTGGCCCCATTGCTAATGGTAGCCACAGAACTTCCCCGATTTCTCAGCCTTCGGGCCCTCTCGGATGGGCTTTGGTTTCTTCAGAAGGCTTTGGTCCATGACCACGTAGATCTGGTCGATGGACTTGGTCAAGGGGACATAGTTTCGTCGGTCGACCTGGGTCGGTGGGTCTACTTTCCCCTTGATCTTCCTTTGCTCGCTCCCTTTCCGGTGTTGGGACGAGCTGGACCCGATGACCTGCCTCTCAGATCGGGGCGGAGGTCCATGCGTGAGGGCGATCTCCTCAAAGCGCATGAAGCCGTGGGCGATATCTTGTATTTCTGTCAGGTTGCGGGGCCCGGCCCTGAAGATCTCATCGGCCCAGAGGCGGTTACGAAGGGCTCGATGGACTACGGATAGTAAGGTGTCCATCGTCGGGTTCTCGACCCGAACCACTTCTCTCGAAAAGCGAGTCATGAAATCTCGCAGGGACTCGCCCTCCTTCTGGTATATGCTGTTGAGATAGGAGGGTGGTAGCTTTTCCCCGGACATCGAGGAGAAGTACGCCGTGAATCGATCTACAAATCGGTTGTAGGTCGATATGCACCGAGGTGGCAGGCTGATGAACCAATCCTGCGCAGGGCCAGTCAATGTAGTGACGAAGAGTTTGGCCCAAATCTGCTGCGGGTGGGAGTGTAGCAGCATCCGGTTCTCGAAGGCCGTCACATGTTTTTCGGGATCGGTGGTCCCGTTATACATGGGTAGGCCGGTCGGAATCCGATCTCCATCACAGGTGGTGCGGAGAACATCTTCGCAGAAGGGGGAAGCTTCCTCCCTGTCGCTGTGGTAACGGAGAGGGCGTCGGTTCAGTCCCTCTCGGAGGTCGACCTGCGTCTGGGTGACGTGGGAGCCACGGTCACCCAGGCGGTCTTGGACCCCGTCTCCGCGGTGGGTCTACACCTTGGTCCTGCTCTCTCCCAGCGCGAGCGGCGGCGATCCGGGCGGCCTCCTCCCTAGCAGATCGAGCGGGGATTTGCGCTCGGAGGTCGTCGAACTCGTCATTATCCTCGTTGACCACGTGCTTGCCGCTGTTATTACGGCTTGGGTGGTCGGAGTCTCCGTGACCTTCGTGGGGGATTTGTTTGCTCGTTGCAGGGGGTGGCGGTGGCGAAGCAAATTCTTGGACCTGTCCAGCCCCGATCTGGGGACTGAGGCCCCAAATAAATTGGGCAGGTCGGCCGTCGAGCGGTTGGAAGACATAGGGAACTGGGTTCCCGTATGCTTGGACGGAGGGGGCCAACGCGTTGCCCACTACGGGGCTTGGGATTGTGGTGGTTGGGCTGGCCCTCGGTAGTTCGGGGCGCCTGGGCTCGCGACCCTCGGTCTGGGCGCGCTCTATCTCGACCCGCCACTAGTCGAGAAAGCTATCCAGGTCCGCCTGAGTGATAGTGAACCTGGGGGTAACCTCAAGCGGAGGCTGGGGAACATTGGTGCTAAGGCCAATTGGGGGGACGTTGGAGGCGTTGCCAAGCGGCGCGTTGTAGGCATGCCTGCCTTTGGCAACCTCCTCCATGTCCTCGTCACGGTTGGTGTTCCTTGTGTTAACCATGGTGTTGCAAAGAGGATGAAAAGGGCTTTTGTCTAGGTCGATGTGAAAAAGGAGATTTTCCACAGACGGCGCCAAACTGATCTGGCTCAAATCCGGTCGATCTGAGATGGACGATCTAAGGGTCAGATTTGGGTCAATTAGTCAAGAATTTGTTTGAGTGGGTTCTTATCGACCTGAAAGCACTAACACACGTGAGCTAAGTACCAAATTGGGGAACTTGGGGTTTTACCCAAGTTTGGCACTCCGACGCTCAAGTCAGTAATGGAGCTCTTTTGAGAGAGAATAAATGCAATTGAATGCGTATTAAAGGCTTACCAACTACTGTTCAATGGGCGGGTATTTATAGCCATGGCCAGATAACACAGTAATGTGTGTACTGTAGGTGGACATTAATGGCATTGCCAGTCGTCGATCTGGATGTCGGACGATGGAACTGGCTTGAGGCAGGTCGTTTGTACCTTTTTTCCCCTTTGAGTAAAAGCAGAGACTGATGGTCATTAATGAGCCGTAGTACGCCTGTTCCAGGGAATGAGGGGGGTACACGTGTCCCGACAGGAGTGCTTTACGGTATTCGGTTGTCCGGTGACGTAAGTAATCGATCTGGAGGTCGATATTTGCCTTCCAGGACCTTGAATCCTTTTGGGTTCCCGCAAGGGGAGCAGATCGATCGGATGGCCTGGGTCGTCGAAACCAATCTGTTGATCTTGCGATCATGTGATGACCTGACGATCCGTCTTGGTATCGATCCGATGATCTGTCTAAATGGCCGTATCTGGTTTGTCCAGGCTGGCGCTAAAGTCCACGTGGACCCATCGGGGGCGGCCACGTGGCCCCGTCATACTATGCCATATCACATGTGAAATACATTCTAGGTCATTGAAATCTTTTAGAAGGAGATAGTCCAAATTGAGATGTCAAGAAGTGAGAATAAAGGAAAATGCATATTTGTAGGGAAGATGAAGATTTTTTTTTTAAAGAGAAACGATATTTGAGAATATAATAATTAAATATATTATTAACTAGAGTTAGAAAATTAGTTGAGTTTAGTAATTATTTTAATTAAAATTTGATTTTCCATGTGGCCTGTTTTCATTCGCGGGTTCGGCCAAGACGGGTTTGGGCTAGAATTCCCCTTGTCGACCACATTATCGATCAGATTTCGAAACCGGGTAAATTTATAGACGTTAGGTTGTAAAGGGTAAAACTGTAATCTTATTATAAATTTATCTATATATATATATATATATTCAGCTTCACTATTTCTCCCTTGGCTGAAGACTCGTTCCGTTACATCACAAATGTGTCCCATTCATGAATCTCCCGCGCTCTTCGTCTCTCTCGGTGCTTTTTCTCTGCCATCGCTCCATTCATCAATTTCTTTGCTTTCTTCTCTTCTCTTCTCTTTCTCTCTACCATCGGAAAACTTTTGCTTTTGTTCGTTTTTTTGGAGATACAGTGTGAGATAAGATAAACTTCTGATCAGCGGCATGGATGAAGAGTATGATGTGATTGTTCTGGGAACCGGCCTCAAGGAGTGCATTCTGAGTGGTCTCCTCTCCGTTGATGGCCTTAAAGTGAGTGATTTTCTGATAGATTGTTTTTATTCGTCGATTTGCATGCATAATTGTGTTTGGAATTTGGATTTTTTCTCCTTTATTCGATTACGTGGTGGGCATCTTGTGATTTTAAGGGATAACGTACTATGAGTGAACTTTTGTAGCTTCGAAGGTCATTATCTGATGCTAATAACCATGTGATTGGTTGTGTGTGCTTTGTAACGAAGGATGATTTTGAGAGAATTACAGTTGCTTCTTTTAAGCCGTTATCTAATAGATTCCAAACAGGTGCTGCATATGGATAAAAATGACTATTACGGAGGGGAGTCCACTTCTCTCCATTTGACTCAGGTAATGCTTGGAGTCACTATGCTCACAGAGTTGTGCAGTTTCAATTTCAAGAATCTAAAAATTTAGTCGATTCGTAATATGTTGAAAATATGAAATTTGAATATTGGGACAGTTCACCTTTTTTGTATTACCACTTCGTCATCCTTTCTGTAGCTCTGGAAGCGTTTCAGGGGAAGTGAAGATGCCCCGGAACAGTTAGGTGC
Source organism: Lantana camara (assembly GCA_037501455.1). NCBI lineage: Eukaryota > Viridiplantae > Streptophyta > Magnoliopsida > Lamiales > Verbenaceae > Lantana > Lantana camara. The sequence goes on from CM074862.1 coordinate 22,114,561, forward strand.
AAGCAGAGAGTACAATGTTGATATGATTCCCAAGGTACAATATGAGATTTTGTCATATGTATATACATTCCACATGAAGTTATGAATTATCTCTTCTAAACTTTATTGCTTAACTTGGCAATTTTAAAGCTTTTAATTTCATTTCTTAGTTCATGATGGCAAATGGAGCTTTGGTACGTGTGCTAATCCATGCAAATGTTACCAAGTATCTGAACTTCAAGGCTGTAGAAGGTAGTTTTGTCTACAATAAAGGGAAGGTACGCTGTTTGACTTAGAGCTTGCCTGTTTCAAGATTTATTTTGCTATGTGTTTCGACCTTTGCATATTTCTCATTTTGACTTGCAGTAGGAATCTATCTACAGATCTATAAAGTTCCAGCAAACGATGTTGAGGCACTAAAATCCCCACTAATGGGGCTATTTGAGAAACGACGTGCTAGAAAGTTCTTTCTTTTTGTCCAAGACTTTGAAGAGACTAATCCAAAGACTCATGAGGGGATGAATTTGGATACAATCACCGCGAAAGAACTTATTGCGTTAGTTTTTCATATATGATAATATTTCTCTGCATTATATGAACTGAACATATAAATTCTGGTCACATACAGTTGAAGAAAATGGACGCTAGAACTTAAAATCTGCACGTGGTTTTCCTCTTTATTCGGTTGAACACCTTCTTTTGCTTTATAATGCAGAAAATATGAACTGGAAGATGACACGATTGATTTTATTGGTCACTCTTTGGCTCTGCATAGAGATGATGGTTACTTGGACCTGCCAGCTATGGATTTCGTTAAGAGAGTGAAGGTGGGATTTCATTTAACAATATCAAAAAGGCTCAGATCTGATCTACCATTATTTGTATTTCTTCAATTCTCGAACAAAATATGCACCATAACTCTTTATATCGGTTTTTCTTTTTGCTTAAAGCACCAGTCGTGGTATCATGAGTATGATATATAATCTTTGTGTAAGGCTGACTAGCAGAGAGATAAGGGTATTTTCTTCTTTTAACAGCTTTATGCAGAATCTCTGGCACGTTTCCAAGCAGGGTCCCCTTACATCTATCCATTATATGGACTTGGAGAGTTGCCTCAGGTTTGTAATTTGGCTTTTGCCTGCATATAATTTGAGTTCTACCAAGTTGAGTTGGAGTATTTGATATGAGTGGGAATTGGTCATAATTCTCAGGCATTTGCACGTCTAAGTGCAGTTTATGGGGGTACCTATATGCTAAACAAGCCTGAATGCAAGGTAATATTTCAACTATTTCTCCATTCTGAAATATTATTCCTTATGTTTTACGGGTTACAAATATAACATTTCATAATATTGCAATTTTCAGGTGGAGTTTGATGCAGATGGAAAAGCAAATGGAGTAACGTCTGAAGGAGAAACAGCTAAATGCAAGAAAGTAGTTTGTGATCCATCATATTTACCTGATAAGGTAACTTTATGTAATTTAACTTGCTAGACATAATTAATTAACTTATAGTGGAGAACTGAAGCAAAATAAAATATTCCATTTCTTGATCAAAGGAAGTTAATATTCATCACAGGTTCAGAAGATTGGTAAGGTCTCCCGTGCTATATGCATAATGAGCCATCCAATTCCTGAGACCAACGACTCTCACTCTGCTCAAGTCATCATACCACAGAAGCAAGTGGGGCGTAACTCAGATATGTATGATTGCTAACAATCAGAAGATTATATCCATTATTGTGAATTATTTAAACTTAATACAAACCTTTTTCAATTTCGTTTACTACAGGTATCTATTCTGCTGCTCCTATGCACACAATGTAGCTCCAAAGGGAAAATACATAGCATTTGTTTCAGCAGAAGCCGAGACTGACAACCCCGAGACTGAACTGAAGCCTGGAGTAGATCTTCTTGGACCAGTTGATGAGATTTTCTATGACACTATTGATAGATATGTTCCCACTAACGAAAGTGATGCTGATTCTTGTTTTATTTCTACGGTATGCTTGTATGCTTCTATAGACAATTTACCTTAATATTCCCCTTCTTTTTCTCTAATTTTTCCAATCTTCTGCAGAGTTATGATGCCACAACACACTTTGAGACCACAGTGATGGATGTGCTGGACATGTACTCAAAGATAACTGGAAAGGTAATGCGATCTTGTTTGTCTACGTGACATGAAAAGATTAAGGGATAATTGGCCCAACATACTATGAGGTTTAGCCCAACTACAACAATTACCCCTTTTCATACTCTACGATTTGGCCTAACACATCACACATGTTATTATAATCATGATATATAAACTCAAATATATAATGAATGACTAGGGAAAAATAAGGTTTTCCCCCAAAAAAAAAGGGATATGAAAGATGGATCCAGATGTACTATAGAATCATTGAATAAGAGAAGTTTGTGTAATTATGTTGAACTATATAGTAAGCCCATGTAATTATCCCAAAGATTTTATTCATCTGCCCCTGTTTTGGCCCAACTAATGGCGACACACAATGCATGTGTGTTTGCCATTTCAAATTAACGGAAATGGGTCGATGAGATCACATTTTTAAATTCTAAAGAAAAAAAAAATAAAATTATGAGGGTAATATGGGAGGGGACAATAGTTGGGACCAAAATATTAAAAGGATCACTTTATGGGACGAAAATAGTAACTTTTTCTATATTCTCCAATATTTTGCCATCGTCAAAGTATCATTACTCGTAATCTCTAATGTACTGATATTTTTAAAAATATTATTTTGTCGTGTCGTATTAGATACTCGTGTCGGACACCGTGTCCGACACTTCTCACGTGAAAAATCACAAAAAAATCTGTGTCGTTATATCCGTATCATGTGGCGGTATCTGTATCTATGCAAAATTGCTCGTAACAATTACGTCCATGTACACTAACTTTCATTTCTTTGCTATTTGGTTTTTTAGGTTCTTGATTTGTCCGTGGACCTGAGTGCAGCCAGTGCTGGCGGTGAAGAATAAGCTCCCTTTGAAAGCCCGCTATTTATGCAAATTATTATAGGGATATAATCAATATTATTTCTACATTCTTGCTTAGTGAAACGATGTACTTAGAGAGAACGAAATTGGAAATTGGATTTGGCATTAACATATATGATTGATATATGGAATCATATGAGCATGAATTTTCCCTTTGTAAAGCACTACAAATTTTGGAATTTGTAATAAATGCTTCATGATCAAGAATCGTTTCGGTTGGAAAGAAAATCGTGTAATCAATGAAACCAAAAAAGGTTTCCTTTTCTGATGAAAAAGTGAAAACCTTTTCGGAACCCAGTTTCCCACTCGGGGCGTCTTCTAAACTTCTCCTTATAAAACCGAACCCTCTTTCCCTTCTAAAACCTTGCAGTTTTCGAAACTCACCGATCACGATGGGCAAGAAGAAAAACCCATTCCGCGGCGGCGTAGTTGGCGGCGGTGGCGGTGACAAGTTGGCGGTGTTCGAATTCTCCGACGATGACTTGGTCGTGGAGACTGAAGCCCGTAACCTTGCCAAATTCGGGATTGAAAGACCTAGAAAGAGACCCAAAGGCAATCATCAGCCTGTTGACAAATACGTTTTCCTTGAGTGCTGTAAGTTCTTGCCTTCGATCATTCTTACAGTATGTCCTAACATTGAGACATGGAACGATGATGATATGGGGTCTGGTTTTATGGTGCTGGTGTGTTGTGTATGCTTGTGAACATGTCGTTGGGGTGATGATCTTCTGCTGTAGTTTATGCATCGTTGCTATGGTGTTTTGGTTAACAGGGATTTGTGAAAATTTGGCTTGCTTAACGGGGTTTTGAGAAGTTGCTCGTGTGTTTGAAACGTTTGGGTTTTGGAATTTTGGTTTCTTCTGTTCATCTCTGAGTGCACTGGTCGTTGGAGAATGTTAAATTTTATGGGAATCTTTTTTGTTCACAAGTAAAATTATCAATGTTTTATTAAAATACACCAGTATGATGTTTCTACTGTCAACCTTTACTAATGTTTTTTTTATTGGATCCTCTCTGCTTTGGTTGGCTTTTATCTCTATGATTCGATCAGCGTGTATACTCATTGTTCTTGGCATGTCTATTTTATATGAAGAGATTGAATTGACATCTGACTTTCATAGACAATTTCCACAGTTGCAAAAGGAGACAAGGATCAAAGAGATAATTTGGTGAATGAAATTTTTGATGTTGATGTTCTTTCTACTGTTCATGATGGTAGAACTCTTGCGAAAGATGTCATGATATCACCTGGTTCTGTAAACTATGAACCCAATGCACCTTCTTTACTAAAGCATCGGGTTGGATGTTCTTGTGGAGCACATATAAGCAGAAAAGCAGGAGCTTACATAACTGGCAAGAAGCATGTAAGTACTTCAAGTAGTGTCCTACCTTTGATTCTAGTCATGTATTTGATCTCTGAGCTTGGTCTTCGTACCATACTTCACAGTTCAATTCATTGATGTATATATCCTAGGTTGCATTGGTCTTTCTTATATGCAGGTTAATGTACTTCATGAAGATTCTGTTGAAGATCAAAGGATGGAGTCGAGATCATCTTCATCTTTTCAACTAGTAGAGAATGAAGGTTATTGGATCATATATATGAAATAACTTGCTAGCATTTGCAGTGAGATTAATTATGATCTCATTTCAATTTCAGGTTTATTGGACGAAAAATCATCTGATTATGGTGCTGAGAACAATGATTGTGTGAGTGTATTACTACTACATAATAGTTGTTGGTTAAGTTAAATTTATTTCTGGAGTTGAAGGATGGGGAAAAATCACAAAAATAAGCTTTCAGATCTTAAGACTTCTTTATGGTTTTCCCTTATGTAAGTTGTTTTACTAATAAAATCATTTTGCTCATATACTGTTAGAAATATGTTTGTGAATTTAATGTTCTTCCTGGGTTTTGGATATGTATGCACGTCAACTTCTCCAACTCTTCTCTCTCTCTCAAAAGACAAGGGTGCTTGCTGCCTCATTTGCTGTTTTCTTTTTTCACAGGAATACGTGGTGGTTGTTTCTCCGGTTTATGCTAAATGTAAGAACCGGTATTATACAGAATGTCTCTTGACTTTTTCTCAGAACTGGATCAGACTGGAGGGATCATCCCTCGACGAGAGAAGCAGAAGTTATTGTCTTGAATGGTCACCCTTTGATATTTTGAAAATTGAACATCAGCAATCTGAAAGTGTGAGTGTAGTTAACCTTTCCTTAAATGCAGTTTTCTGATTTACATGTGGATGAGAAACTTGAGTTAATTTGAATCGTCATGAATTGTTGAATATAGGTTAGAGCTGATTTTGTAGACCTACATCTGGAATCCAAGTACAAAAATGTTGTTGAAACTGCAATTGGGAATTCAGGTTTGTCAATGTTATTCATCATTGATTCTTTTCAAGGACTTCACTTTTCCTCTTTCTCCTCAACGTGCAATTTGTTTAAAATTGACATTCATTTACATTTTTATCATAAATCGGCCATGCTTTGATTGAAATATCTTGTGCATGGGTGATATTTTTTTAGTAATCATCTTATTTCCCTTCCCTTGTTGAGCACTGTTTACTTCTTCTAGTGTTACTTCGATAGTTGAAGATCTCTAGAACTTGCTTCTCCATAAGGATGACCTTTAGGTTGTTATTTTTCGAGAAGAATATATTCCATGTCAAGCAGTGATTAGATTCACACTTGTGTTTATTGCATTCTTTAAACTCACCTTAGTTTTCTTAGCATCTGGTGTGGATTTGTTTGATGGATTACTGCAACTTATGTTGATCTGATTAGGGTGATTTAATAACACTGTGAATCACATCATATTGACCATGCAAAAGGCACTGGTGAAAGTAGGTAACTGCTTGAGTTGATTAAAATGGCGTCTGTGTTTTCTTCTTCTACTTTCCCTTAAATGCGCTCCATATTTAGTGTTTTTCTTGTATTCCATTTTATTTTCGATTAACATTTCATCTCAACATTAAGGGTTGTTTTGAATGATATTTATAATATATATCTGCTGGTATTCAGTAGGTTTTATATTTATTTATGGGTTACTGGATGCAGGCAGTGTGGAATTAGAATTTGTTGTTCTTGAAGATCCTCAGTGGTTTAAAAAACAAGAATCAATTAAGTCATTGAATTTGAAATATAAAGCTGCATGGAGAACCATCAAGAGGTATGTTGTTCAGAGTGTCTTTCTTTACATGGTGACTTTTCCTCGTGTGGTTGTATTTGTCTTATCCTCATTCTTCTATTTCAAGAACTTGAGTTATTTATCGAGAAAAGCTGAATATATTTTGCTTTCCATGGTTTCCTTATTTGACATTTCAGTTTCACGATTCTGACCTTTTTGCTTTGTTTCTTGTTTGATGTTTTTCTCTCACTTGTAAAATAAAATTTATTTCGTTACTTTTTTAATTTTTCTTCCAGTCCATGCAGATGATAACATGTAAGTGCACTTAATTGTTGGTAAGATGAAATCATTCTTGCGCATTCATTTCATCTCAAATTCAGAACTAGACCTCTGTTTATCTAGTAATATTGAAGCGGACTGAACCATAACATATTTTTGCATTCAATGTTGTTCACGGAAATCTTTAACTTGCACTAATTCTTAAGCCTTTAGAATCTATTTTCTTGTTCTTATTGCATGATTATTCAATTATTTTATTCATTCGTATTGTAGGTCTGATTATGGCTCATCACTGTGCGGGGGTTTTCCTTTTTCTTGTCCTTCTAGATATAGAAGGAAACTAACTGTATCACATCACCAATTGAAGTTTACTTTCCTTTCTTTCTCGTTTTTTAATTTTTTTTCATCAACTTTAGTTTGTTGAAGAAAAATATGATTGAAAATTTTACCCTTTCAATTGTAGTGAATGTAATTTTAGCAAATCCTTTGAAGATATAACATATCCAGATGGGGATCCAGATGCTGTGTTAATAAGTAGAAGGGATCTCAAGCATTTACAGCCAAGAAGTTTTATCAATGATACGATCATTGATTTCTATATTAAGTAAGTTTTACAGGTCTGGTTATCTTCCATCACTTTCATACTTAACTAGTATTTGTTAACATCTGGGGATGTGGATATTATTGCTGGCTTGAAGTTTGTTTAGTGTCCATTCTGTGTCTGTCCCTTTTATTTTGCCTCCTATGTGGATTTCAATATATGATGCTCCTCAACGTTTTGTGTCCCAATACTTTTGCTTTTGACTTCTTTGCCTAATTATTTTTTTCCAAATGTGTGTTTTGAGAAGCTTTAGCCATCACCCTGTTCTTAAAAGAAAAAAGAACAAAGAAAAAGAAACTGAACACTTTTCACAATTGTCTCTGTAATTGATTGAATTAATATTCCTAAAGGATTACTTTACTGCAATTTATGTTATGTTGTGAAGATTAGTAATATCTTGATATTTTCTTTCTTACAAGGAGTTTGCTTCTAACATCATTAGTGGTAATTGTACATTATCTATAATGACAGCGTCTAAGATTGATTTTATTCAGGATAGGCATGTGTAAGTTCCATAAAAGTACATTATGATATTCCTTGAGCAGGGACTATGGTAGTACCTCTGCAAAAATACCAAATTGTCAATAACCAAACCAAACAACATGTGGGTGAGTGACAGGTATCTTCTTAATACAAAGAAGCCCGCAGAAAAGCATAGGTTCCATTTCTTCAACACGTTTTTCTTTCGGAAGCTTCTGGATATGGATCGAGATTTGTCTATGGCTAGTGAAGGAAGTGATGCTTTTCGACATGTTCGTAAATGGACCAGGAATGTGGACCTTTTTGAAAAAACTTACGTAGTTATTCCTATAAACTTCAGGTAATAAGTACTGCCACAGAACTTTCAATTACATGAATTTTTCAGTTGGTTGTCTAAGCTGATCTCTTTTCTTCTACTGTTAGCTTGCATTGGAGTTTGATTGTTATATGCCATCCTGGGGAAATTGCCAATATAAGAGGCATGACCTGTTCAGATTACCTTTTGGTGTTTACTTATATTATAATTGTTGCTTTCTCCACTTCAAATTTGGTATCCTCTTGCAGGCAAAGGTATGGATGACTCATCTAAGGTGCCATGCATATTACACATGAACTCTATCAGAGGAAGCCATCGAGGGTTTGAGAATCTTATTAGAAGGTAAGCTGTTCGTAGTTGATGTTCTGAACAAGTCAGTTTTTTCACAAAGGAAATGGAATCTTCTGTAAAGAAATCCTTGTAGTTTCATCTTATATATAATTGGGAAAATTACGTTCACCCTCCGGTGAGATTTTCCAAAATACTAACACCTTTTCTGGTGTATGTCCAATTTTGAAAGAGAATCTTGGTATTCTTCAGTAGGAGCTACATGGTAAACATTACTTATCGAAAGAGATCAAATATGATACGATCCCATCCCTCCCCCAATCCCTTAGGATTCATTGTTTTCTTAAAATCTTGAAGGCTTTTGATATCTGGTTACGTTGAATAGTTCTTTTCTTGAAAGGGCAGTTACTTGTGGGAAGAATGGAACGAGCGGCAGCAAAAGCAGGATGAAGATATTGCAATGAAGTTCTTGAATTTGAATTTTATTGAGCTTAAGGTTGCCCTTACTCCGCTCTTACTGATCTATATTTCGATCTTCCATAAAAAGTTTCTTGTTCATTAAATAAAGACTGGATGTGTGTGTGTGTGTGTGTTACACTCATCTTCTATAAAGCTGTAATTTTGCATGTAAACTTTAGCAACAAAGTCAACTAGATCTTTTAAAATGCTGTCTTGTCATGTCTATAATCATTTCAGTCCTCATTCCCTCCCCCCTTTCATGCTTTCTTTCAGCTGCCACAGCAGGAAAATTTTTTCGATTGTGGCCTCTTTTTGCTTCACTACGCAGAACTGTTTCTGGAACAGGCTTCAACTCTCGGCCCAACTAGATTATTTGACTTGGTATGTCGTTTTGTTTGCTTTGGTACCTTGAATGTTAAATTCAATGGTGTTTCTTCTGAAAGTCGGCTGGAAGGGTGTTACAAGTTTGAATTATGGCCTTTTGAGCTTCTTTTGGTTTAAGAACATCCTAACTCATTTTGTTCCGACATATCTAGTCATCATCTTTTCTCCTGTTGGAAGCAAACAAATCTGATTGATAAAACTATCCACGTATTATGACAACTGAGATTATGACTTTGTCTTCTGAGTAGCTTTACCTAATCAATATGGTAAATACAGTTCATTTTTATGTTGCTCCAGTAGAAAATGTGATGTTCAAGGTTTTTACTTCAGCTTTTTACTCAAGTGTTACTTTTGATATCAATTTATATTGGTGATTCCTGTATTGTGGCGTCAAATGCAGTGATGAATTTACTTAAATGTAGCACTGTCTGAACTTCATCGTGTCTAATTGCTTTTTGGTGATTGAAGTGGGTCTTATTTTATTTGTAAAATGAGAGCTTCTGTTTGTGTGATAAAATATTTCATGTTTGGATAATTGAGCACAGTGGTAATGCTATATATTTGTATGCCTTTACCTGACATGATTCATCATTGGACATGTATGATTGATGAAAGAATGCCCTGTAGCTTAAATCTGTTATACTTTTTCAATTTATGGCAGGGTAACATGTCAAGCTTTCTATATTTATTCAGCTCGGATCAATTAAAGCCATGTTTTGTATTCTAAGATAATAAAATTTTCGCTAATTTGTTTGATATTTCTCTGGAGCATCTCGAGAAAAAAATAGGAGAGAATGTTAAATTGGAGGAGATGAAATCGTTCATGGTTTGTGTGTGGGCGTGAAATTTATCTGAACGGAACTAGGTTTCTTTGTTTTTTACCAGGTTAAACAATTTATCGCTTTCCCATAACTAGAAAGCATCAGTGGCTGTATGTTGATAATTCCTTTTTGGCTTTCAGTTAGTTGCTGATTTTGCATTTACATTCCTATTTTTCACGTAGTAAACAGTAGTGGAGGATAAATAGAACTTCTCTGTTTCTGCAGCTTAATGAGGATTGGTTCCATCCTGTTGAGGTTTCGCACAAAAAACGTGACCATATTAGGCAGCTGATCTACAGAATAGCTGAACATAATGCCTTGAGAGATCCTTCAGCCGCTTATAATGACAAAAATCTTCAAATCAATATACATGGAGACAGCATTGAACAATCTGTACATGAAAATGGTGTGAAACTATCATGTCTTGATATCAAATCCGATTCCAGTGATGATTGTGATATTAAGGGGCAGCATTATTTTATGGACACAAATGAGCTAAGGAACACTGACAAGTCAGTGACTAATGAAAGCTGTCAGCGTCTTAAGCAGCAACCATGTACTCACTTCAGCAACATGAAGGTGTCCATGCAGGTATACTTAGCTTAACTGTTATATTTGGTGGTTTTCCTTTCTCAATTGATGAAATATATTCAATACTTCCCTATATAAAGTTTGGAAAAGTATTTGCTGCTTTATTTGCTTCTGAACTACTATACATTTTCTAATTATAATTATATCTCAAACAGGAAGGACTTGAGAAGCATGACTGTCTTCCAACCAGGGAGGGGGACCAGAATCCAGTGATTATTGATGTTCATGATGAGGAGAGCGATACTGAAACGGACAAAGAATCATACAAGAGTTGTTCAATGTCCGGTGAGGATCTTGCAGCCTGTGTTGTTGACAAGCAAGCCAGTTTTCCAACTGGGGACGGGGACCCTGCAATCAGGTGGGAAGCGGATGAAAATGATAAACCGATTGCCCCTTGCTGTTCTTTTACCAGTTTCAGCAATTCACTTGGAATTTCTAGCAAGAATCCCTTGATAATTGATGTACGTGACGAGGAGCAATGCACTAAAAGGGATAGCGAATCATACAAGAGTTGTTCATCGTCCGGTGAGGATCTTGCAGCCTGTGTTGTTGAGGATTCCGAAGAAGAATCTGGGACAGAAAGCAACAAGAATGATAGGAGATCCAAGTTTCACAAATACATTTAAGTTTTGTGCATAGGTGGGTCTTGACTCTGAGGACACAGAATTGTATAGCTGCATCTCTCTCTCCACACCATGGTCCATTTTTGTAAATATTTCTTCTCTCTGGTTACTGCTATTTTTACAAGTATCAGTCTCTGACCAGCCATTGCGCTGCATCCTTGCTTCATATTTGAGTTATAGAAATTAGAAACCGTTTTACATAATCTTTATTTCTTTTATGCAAGAATTAAAAATAAAATAAAATGATACCTTTCTTTCTGAAATGAATATAAAAAATCTGTGTAAAAGATAAAATATATCAGAAATAAAATGGGGCATTCCGAGAATCGAACTCGAGACCTCTCGCACCCAAAGCGAGAATCATACCACTAGACCAAATGCCCAGTTTGCTGGTGTAAACTTGTAAGCATTAACCATCTTTATTAATTAATAGAAACTTCTGTTGAAGCCATAAATGACTGCATTATTTCCACAGTTCTACTATGCATGGCTGTAGTTAAAGATCTCAACGCGATCAATTGTTAGTGACTTAATCAAACTTGAGTATTCCGTGGACTCTTTTCCTTCGCATGAGGGACTCCACAAAACAAGAACAACCTAATCTCAGAGTTTTCTCCCTGAAGCTCCATCCACTTGGTCATCTGTCATCATCTCAAAATCTTCTCCTTTTCTTTGAGATTTCCTGACTCCTGTTCTTGCTCTTGTTTTTGTCTGTTTCTTGTTTTTCTTTCCCCCTCTTTCTGTTCCTGTGTTTTCCTCTCTTCCTTGGTATTCTGCCTCTACTGGTAACGGACGCAGCTGGAGCTCTTTTCTAGCCGCCTACGTCTCCAAAATCGTTTTGTGCTATCTATCTCTTTCCATGGAAGACAATCTTTCGTGGGTCAACAAAGCTCTCTCGCTAACCACCGAGGAGGAGAACGGCTGGGTGGCCCCTGACGAAGCATGGACAGGAGGTGCCCCAAAGGATCAATTCTGGGTAGTAGGGAGAATTTTATCTCAAAGGATCTTCAAGTTCGAGACAGTAAAATCTACTCTGCTAAATGCTTTCAGCCCTATTAAAGGAATGGAACTGAATAAACTGGATTATGGTCGCTTCCTCATCATCTTCTACCATGACATTGACAGAAGAAGGTTTCTCAATGGAGCACCATGGACTTTCGAGAAAAACCTCATTGTCTGCAAATCCATAGAGGTCAATGAAGATCCGCTCACAGCGCAACTAGAGCAATGCGATTTCCACGTTCTAGTCCACGGCCTCCCATTAGCTAAGCGCAATCCAATCATGGGCAAATACATTGGCAACAAGCTTGGCACTTTCAGAGAACTCGATAGTAACACTAAAAATGGGTACAGCTTCTCTTCAACCCTCCGTATTCGGGTAGGATTGGACATTACGAAACCTCTTTGCAGGGCCATGAAGATCAGAAACCAAGAAGGGGATGAGGAGATCTTGGTCACTTTCACCTACGAGAAACTGCAAAATTTTTGCTATATCTGTGGCAAATTGGATCATTTAGCTAAGATGTGCCCAAAACAATGCGAAAAAGGCTTCAAAGACCCTGGCACCGAGTATCCTTTCGGCCCTTGGCTCAGGGCAACAACTATGTCAGCCTGTTCCGGGTGGAAGGAAGGCACCACGGGCAGCTCCTCTTTCACTCCCCGGCCAATTTTCACAGGTCCCAAAGAAGACACAGTGTATCCAATTGACAATGATGGATCTGAAGTACGAGCCGCCTCTGTCCAGAAATCTGTTCAACAGACTCCCACCTTTTCTCTGCATCTGACGGAAAACTCACACCAACCACGCCACCCTACACCATGTAGCCCACAACAAAAGTCAATTTGTTACCTTTCTAGCAATCATGACTCTGACAACTCTACTGACCAAACTCCCATATTACCGAACCTTCTTGGTGCTTCCCTGTCTCAAATTAATTATACTTCCGTTCATCGTCCTTTACAACCTGCAACCCCTTTTTCTCGCTCCGGTGATTCTCACGCTACCAAACCTAACTCTTTTAATTTGGATCTGGGCCCAACTTCTCTTAATGGCAAAATGGACTTTGAAACAGGCCCAGATTCACCACTCAAGCCTGCAGACTCCAATTCTCACAAGCCCAGCTCTCCCCCAAGTACAACAGGCCCCAACTGCACCAAAAGCCCACAACCCAACCTTGCTACTCCCATGGTTATTGATCTAAAATCTAACAAGCCGGCCCATATGCTCTTTATTGACCCATCAACTTCAACCCAAAGTAACACCCCTCATTTGGAAGAAAGCCCAACCCTTCACTTCCAAGTAGGGCTGTCAATGGGGCGGATTTTAATCCGAATCCGATCCGAGTCCGATCCGAATTTTAGCATATTCGTTCGATAAAAATATTCGATGGATCATATCCGATTGTAAATATTCGTTATCCGAAATAAATGGAGCGAATATGGATTTAAGGAATCCGATCCGTTAAGAATCCGAATCCGATATTATATATAATATTTAATTAAATAAATTATTTACTAATACATAATATTAAGTAAAATGATTAAAATTAAAATTTTCACATATTTATCATTTTAAACAATAATAAAATTTAAATTTTTTACTCTAAAAAGTATATATTTTCTTTTAATAATAAGTTTAAATTAATTTATTTTAAATAAATATGAACAAAACTATCAAGTAATTCATTAAATAATAATTATTTATTAAATATTATGTAATTATATTTATTTTTTATATCAAATTTGTTATTTAAAAAAATAAATTTTATTACTAATCGGGTCGGATCTTTTATCGGATCGGATCCGATCCGATTATATATGGATTAAAAAACAATGAATCCGATATTCGGATTCTCTTATCGGATTCGGATCCGGAATCTCCTGATCCGGTCCGAATCCGACCCGTTGACAGCCCTACTTCCAAGAACCCCCCTCTCTGCTATTCCTCCCAACTGGTCAACCCCTCCACAATCTGCAAACCCAGAGTCAGGTAATATGATTGAATTCTCGGGAGGCCCACCCTCAAAGAACACTAATTCAGACATCATTGCTACTAAAAATCCACTCTATCAACCGTCGGCAACAGAAAACCCTTTGAACTCCAACTCAACCTCTTCTTGCCTAAACGGAGCCATTTTCCACAATTCTGAAGGTTTAATCAATGTACCCCTTACGGTTGACAATTAGACTCCTTCCCCTCTCATTTTCAATGCCACTCCTACCCCATCTCAACCTCAATCTTCTAAAAAAACCACCAGGAACCATACTAAAACCCGCCCACCTCCTACTCGAAAAACCTCTACCAACAGCTCAGAGAAAAGAAAATTATCTGCAATTCTGACTGACTCTGCTCTCCTGCCCAATCAGAAAAAACGCCCACTTTCCCCAGATAGTAGCTCTACTCTCTGTAATCATGATCCGGCGGAGGCTGCTCAGCAGCCCCGCCAGTCGCCATGAGTCTCTTGTTTTGGAACTGTCGAGGTTTGGGAGGACCTCGAACAGTTCATGAGCTTGGGGCACTACTTCAGGCCCACTCTCCCATCATTGTCTTTTTGTCGGAAACAAAGTGTCGTTATCGAAGAATTGAGTATCTGAAGTCAAAATTCAATTTGTTCGGAATAGGAGTGGATGCTGTAGGTCGAAGTGGAGGTCTCGCCCTGTTGTGGCAGAAAGAAATTGATGTTACCCTGCTCAGTTTCAGCCGTAATCATATTGATGTCGTTGTTTCCATCGATCGTGATAAGCCTTGTTGGCGTCTTACTGGCTTCTATGGTAATCCGGAGCATTCCCGGCGATATGAATCATGGAAAATTCTAACCCACTTGGGCAATCTGTTTAATATGCCCTGGATTTGCGGGGGAGACTTCAACGAAATTCTATCCAACTCTGAAAAAATTGGAGGAGAACCCAGACAGCCTGCTCTCATCAATGCCTTCCGACATTGTATATCCTCCTGCTGCCTCACTGATCTTGGTTACGAAGGCTCTTCTTTCACGTGGACCAATAACAATAAGTTTCCTGACACAATCCGTGCACGCTTGGACAGATGCTTTGCTAATCAAACCTGGGTTGCTTCTTTCCCGTCGTTTCATGTCTCTCATCTTACCTCGGTCAACTCGGATCATGTGCCTATTCTGGTCTCTCTTTACTCCCAACAGACCAATCGTACCCCGGTTGGAAAACGCAGCTTCAAGTTTGAAGCAATGTGGCTCCGTCACAAGGATTGCGATGAAGTTGTTGCTAGCAGTTGGGCCTCCACAACTGTCCTCCGCGGCGCTGGCGCTATCTGGAAAAAATTAGCTCATTGCCGCTCTGCTCTTGCTCATTGGAAGAAGACGGAGTTCATCGATCCGAAGAAACACATTGAAAAGTTGGAGAACAGGCTTATTGAACTCCGGGATGGTCTTATCACTGATTATACGAAAAAAGAGGAACGGAGGATTAAAGATGAGATTGACGAATGTTGTGCTAGGGAGGAAGTCAAGTGGAAGCAAAGGGCGAAATCCCACTGGTTACTTGAAGGAGACCGAAACACCTCATATTTCCATTTTCGGGCTTCTAATAGGCAAAGAAAAAATAGAATTATGAAGCTTAAAGATGAACATGGCATTTGGAAAGACTCTGAGCAGGAGATAAAGGGAATAGTTGAAAGATACTTTGCGGCTTTGTTCTCCTCGAGCATACCTTCTTTGGATGAGATAGAAGCCACTATCGATTGTTTGGAACGACGTGTCACATCAGAGATGAACTCTAGCTTGAGCGTTCCGTTTACTGCTGCAGAGATCGACAAAGCCCTTTCCCAAATGGCTCCTCTTAAATCTCCTGGCCCGGATGGTATGCCCCCAATCTTTTTCCAGAAATATTGGTCTTTTGTTCGCTCTGATGTTATTGATTGCACTCTTGACTTTTTGAATCATGGTCGTTCCTCTAGTCACATGCATCATACCCACATTGTCCTTATTCCGAAATGTAAGTCTCCCGAGTCAATGTCACAACTCCGTCCCATTAGCCTCTGCTCTGTCATCTATAAATTGGCCTCTAAAGCTATTACTAATAGGCTCAAGCCTTTCATGCATCATATTATTTCTCATTCCCAGAGTGCTTTTGTTCCGGGTCGTCTTATTACTGATAACGTTCTTGTTGCTTTTGAGTTAAACCATTACATTAAGCACAGGAAATCTACCAGACAGGGGCTTCTTGCCCTCAAACTTGATATGAGTAAGGCATATGACCGTGTGGAATGGCACTTCTTGGAACGAGTTCTCCTGAGGTTAGGCTTTTGTGCTTCTTTTGTGGAAATCATCATGCGTTGTGTTTCTTCTGTTACTTACTCTTTTGTTCTTAATGGTTTCCATTTCGGCCATATTACTCCTAAACGGGGCCTCCGTCAAGGAGACCCCCTCTCCCCTTATTTGTTTCTTTTTTGTGCAGAGGTTTTCAGTCGACTTTTAGTGCTCGATCACCGTATTCAAGGAATCTCTATTTGTAGACGGGCCCCTAGTATCTCCCACTTACTTTTCGCTGATGACACTTTGATTTTTCTAAGGCCGATGACGACTCGGTTGAGGGGATCCGAAATGTGCTACACACATATGAAAAAGTCTCTGGCCAATCGGTGAACTACCAAAAGTCTTCAGTTGTCTTTAGCCCGAATGTCGCAAATAACATCCGGGAGCGACTTACCCACCATCTTGGGATTTCTGAGGTCCTTAAGCATGATAAATATCTGGGCTTACCTAATGTTGTAGGTGCAAGGAAACGGGAAGTTTTTTATAATATTCGGGAGCGTGTTTGGGCTAAGATACAAGGATGGTCTGAGAAGCTCCTCTCCCAAGCTGGAAAAGAAGTTCTCATCAAAGCGGTCCTTCAAGCAATACCCGCTTACTCCATGAGTTGCTTTCGTTTGCCGGACACGTTACTTTCTGATATCGAGAGAATGATCAGGGACTTCTGGTGGAATAATGGGAATAAAGACAAAATTCACTGGGTCAATTGGCAACGCCTGTGTGAGAGCAAGAAAACCGGTGGGATTGGTTTCCGGGATCTCAAAGCTTTCAACTTGGCTCTTCTGGCAAAGCAGTGCTGGAGAATTACCTCAAAACCCGACTGCCTGCTTGCTCAAATCTTGAAAGCGTGCTATTTCGCCCACACAGATTTTAGTGAAGCTTCTATTGGTTATAAACCTTCTCTTACGTGGAGAAGCCTTCTTGTGGCTCGCCCGGTTTTCTTGGTAGGTTCTAGATGGAGAATTGGTAATGGTAACGCTATTCGGATTTGGCACGACCAATGGATTCCACGTCCTAACAATTTCAAGCCACTTTCACCTAGGCCGGTTGACACTTCGGTCACTTTTGTGAAAGACCTCCTCGATCCTGACACAGGTAACTGGAACATCGGCCTTATTCAGCAGATTTTTCTCCCGGTGGACTATGAACTTATTCTTTCTATTCCCCCTGGTAATCCTTCATATCGGGACAAAATCATATGGCATTTCAGTAAGTCTGGAATCTTCTCTGTCAAGAGTGCATATTATGTCGCGCTCTCACTGCTCCCGAGACGGAATCATAATATCGGCCCCTCCTCTAACTTTGATTGGTCGTTCATCTGGTCCGCTAGGATTGCTCCTAAAGTCAAGGTCTTTATTTGGCGCCTCTGTTCCAATGCTCTTGCCACTTCCATAAATCTCTCCCGGCGGCGGTGTTCCTCTTCTCAGCTTTGTCCTCTCTGTGATGGTTCCCCTGAAGATCTCTCCCACCTCTTCTTTTTTTGTGATTTCGCTCGTCAAACTTGGGCTCTCTCCAACCTTTCATCGGCTTCCATCTACTTTCGTGGTGGTGATGTTCTCAATTGGATCTCCTCTGTTACCCGGACCCTTGACCATAGCGAGACAGCGCTCTTTCTTACTATTTTATGGGCTATTTTGTGGTTCCGGAATGTTAAAATTTTTGAGGAGGAAAAACAGGTTCTTCCCGGTGATGCTATTAATTTTGCCCGGACTTTCAGTTCAACCTTCCTTAATGGCAATCGTTTGCAGCCTTCGCAGCCTTCTCCTCAAGCTCAAGTAAGATGGCTGCCCCCTCCTCGGGACTCTCTTAAAATCAATTTTGATGGTGCGCTTTTTGCCAACGCTGGAGAGGTTGGCATTGGGGTTGTGGCTCGTAATTTTAATGGCGCTTGCGTTGGCTGGCTCTCTGCCCGTTTTCTTGGTCGCTTCAGTGCTGAGGCCGTTGAATGTATGGCTGCCCGAGCTGCTGTGGATTTCGCTTGTAGGAAGGGCTGGACGTCGATTATTTTGGAAGGCGATTGCTCGAATATTATAAAAAAGATTGCGGACTCAGAAGAGGACTGTTCAGATTCGGGGAATATTGTGTCGGATGTTCGTAACCTGCTTGCACTTCTGCCTTCTTTCTCTATTTCCTGCATCCGCAGAACGGGCAACATGGTAGCTCATTGGCTTGCACGTAATGCTCTCTTTTTTCAAGGAAGGAACAGATAATCTTCCTGAAGCTGCACAACGCCTTCTCCTCGCTGATCTTGCAGATTGATCTGGGTGTTGTCTACTTCGTTTTGTGATGTCCCCTTTGCTTTATTTGTTGTTGCTTTTGGCGCCTTTGATGGCGCCTCTGTTGTCAACAAAAAAAAAAAAAAAAAAAAAGTTAAAGATCTCAACAAGAGTACAAAAGAGGTAAATGCATATATGTACGCTGAGTTGGATTATATACAAAAGATATATGAAAGAGGAAAAAAAAAAAAAAAAGGAAAAATTTTTCTTCTAGTTTTGCCCGTTTATTAAAATAGAGTTTTGTATAATTGACAAGAAAAAAAAAAGAAAAATTTGTATAGATGGATAAAACAAGGAATGACACACATAATTAAAATAGAGTTTTTTTTTTTTTAAATCCCGAACCCCATGTATTAGTCAAAATGAACTAAAAAAAAATCACGTGTTATAAATTATCATTCAAAAGATAATGTTTTCAACCTTTTTACTCGTAAAACTCCGATATCGTTGGATGTGTTTCACGTGCTAAGTTTGTGAATCTAACACTACTCAATGGTGTTATATTACCAACGGGCAGTTGGCTCAAATGGATAGGGGTTTGAGTTCACTTAAGCAAGGTCTCGGGTTCGAACCTTGTGGATGTAAAAAACTACGTTGGGAGAGGTCCCCGCAATAAGCGCCTTCAGCTACCTCGGGAGATTAGTCCTTCACTCAATTGGGTGGGGGGGAACTCCGAGAGATCAAAAAAAAAAAAAAAAAAAAGGTATTTTATTAATTAGGGTTAGTTACACTTAGCCCCTAAATTAGATGTGGTAATTACAATTCACCATTAGTGGCGGACTCAGGATTCCTCAGTAGCCGGGCTAAAAATTCGTAGTCCTGAATCACTAATTATGTCTTCAGAATTAAATTCTACACTATCAACATTGATTCTTTTTTGGTTGGCAATTAAATTTGATAATTCAATAGAGCTCTTCGATCTTTTACTAAAATACCGATACATGATTATAAACTATAATGCTAATTCAAAAAAATAATTCATTAGTTAGCAATCTCAATTAACATATAAAGCTTGAACATTTTATAAGCATACAAAGCTTAAACATTCGATAAGAATTCACAGATACAACCACTTTACAAAAATTAAGAACTAGGAAGTAACCCACTTAAAAATCTTCAAAATTTATACAAATTAAAGTTAAAAAAATTAAAAGGAAGCTTACCCATTAAAACTAAGAAATAAAAGGATGAATTTACAATTGTATTTCAGGACAAATATATGTTGATTTTTAATTTTAGAGGGGGATTGCATAAATTTATAATTGGGTTTTTAAGTTGGGGTGGGTCTCTAAATTTGGGGCTATGGGGCGGGGGAGGGGGGTATATAATTTTGTTTTTTTTTTGGGGGGGGGGGGGGGGGAGGAAGGGTGGCTCAAGCCCTAACAGCCTTATGGATTAGGGGAGTTCTAATACATACGCACATAATGGAAACACACAAAACATGTATTGCAAATAAAGAAGTGTTTGCCTATGATAATAATCAATCGTATATTATTCAAAGATTGCCTGTGACATAAGGAACGAATCGGCTTTCTAGGGCACTATTCCCAATAGCGTCCGTCTAGGATTGGCTTGTATATGAGTATTGTTACCTCTCGTTCTAGTTTTGATACTTGTGATCGGTGTGCCTAGTGTAGAACCTTTACTTTGGCCTGTGAGCCTTATTTATATATTTTGTAATCGAATTGGAATTGTATATTTTAAATAACGCCGGCCTGTGGCCATTATGTGTTAAATGACTTATATCGCTTCCGCTACAACATGCTATCTCTGACGACTATTTGTCTAGTGCCACCTAGCTAGGTATGGTGTTGAGTGTCTCCTGTTCGCTAGCGCTTGACATGTATACGAATTGTCCATTTCGTATACGTGTTGGGTTCTAGTGCGGGGGATGTGATAGCTCCATGCTCGAGGCGTCACAAGTGACACACCTTTGTGACCAACATTGTTCATGTTGATAACCATGTGCCTAACACATAATCTATGCTCTGCTACAGGGAACATCTTTGGAAGGGCAAAAATGAACCCTTTCTACTTGTTTGATATAAAAGTTACCCCTTACCCATTTTGTAGCCCCAAGTCTGCTTTCATTACTGTGAAAAACCATGTCCAATTGTCCTTAGTTTAAGAGGAAACCACTGCATAGGCTATTGGAAAATTGGCATTGTTGGGGTCTACATCTACTGCAGTGAGTAGAATTCCTCTCTATGGACCCTTCAAATGGCATTCATCCACTCCTATGACTGACCTACTGTAGCACCCGAGCGCAAGGTACCACATCCCCCGCACCGAGACCCAACCCGAATATGAAATGGACGATCCATACCCGAGCTAAATCACGACGAACGGGGACATACACACTCGCTAAGCTAGGCGGGAGCTAACTTTCGCAACCAAAGAGACAATAAAACTGAAATATTACCAACGCGGAAGCAGAGTACATACATAATTAACAAGATAAGCAAAGAACAACGGGTTCAACTAGCATAGATACCTAATCCCGAAATTCAACAAAATCATAAAACATCAATTCCAGATTCTCTCTATTCCTGTAAGCTTATCTTGAATTCATGATAATATTAATAATTAATGCAACTTATACATACTCTGTAACTCAAACAAAACATGATTCAATATGCACATGGACCGACTCTGACTTAACCGAAAAACTTAATAGACTTGACTTCCCTCCTAGCACTCCAAACCTGCAAGAACACTGAAAACAATTCGAGTTCAGTCTATACGAGACTAGTGGGTATAAAATGAGGTATAAATAGCATATACAACAATATTTAACATTCACATGCAAGTTATAATCCCAAATAAGGTTTTTAGAGCATTTCCCAAGTGGGTAAAATGAAGAAGTCATCAAAAGGGATTATAACGTTTATTTTTCATTAGGTCATTTGTGGCCCGGCGAGTGGGCGTGCATTATCTCCAACCAACACCTCGTGTAGTTCATTAAACATTCATTCATTCTTTCTTTCTTTACTGCATTACATTCTTTCGTGCACATTCATGAAAATTTACACCTTCTTCCTCCGGGTGATGGCCGGATGATCGGCCCGAACCATCCATTCATTGACCAAAAGGGGAACATGACTCCCCAGATGACACTCAGCGTCCATTCCTCGCTAACTCCTATCGAGGTCCGGTTACGTCGTTCATTGGTGGAACTAGTGTGAGGGATCACTGTCAGCCCATGCCTCCTCGGGTCACCACTCACACCAAGTCCCTGGGCCCCATTCTGTGCATTCATTCATTCTTTTCTCGCCAAAACATTTGGTAGGTTCATAAAATAAAGGCTTTACGTTGTAAACATTTACTCTTAAAACGACTCTATATACATATATTAATTTTTGGTCGAAATCTTTGCACATTGGAAGTATATAGGGTTGTTTAACTAAATAGTAGAGAAACCCACTTGTACGCCTCTTACCGAACAAAACCAAGAAGAAAGGAAGACTCGAAAGTGTCCTATGAACCCGTCATCTCGGCCCTGGAGAAAACTGTACAAAGGACAACGTAACGTGTTCGTGAGACTCAAGACTCCAAATGAACCATATATGACGCACGACATGCAATGAACATGATATGAATGCATACGAGTTAACATTATGTAATGAACACGTTCATGTACACAATTAATGCATTTAACTCATATAAACGAGCCATTCATTCGTTCAAGGAAGCGTTCATATTCATTCAATTCAAGAATTCAAATTACGATCATATCACGTACTATAACATGTTTACAATTAAAGAATAGACAATTAATTACATTCAATTCAAGATCGAAAATTAGAAAGGAACAAGAAAAGGGGACCAATTAATTTCCATAACTCAATTAAATCAAATTATACTTAATATATATAACAAACACACACACACACACACACATATATATATATATATATATATATATATATAAAATCATATATATACGTATAAAACCATGCATGCATTAACATATATATTGTCAAGCCTAAATATTAAATTCATGCATGCAATTTACAATTCAATATGTACGCAAATATTTATATATGTATACGTATAATCATGCATGCGACTTTACTAATCAAACATGCATGTAACTTTTATAAACCAAACATATGCAGGCATACACAAGCAATTGCTAAACACACACACACCACATTACATACATAATGAAGCAGCAACAAACAACAGCAACATACAACAGTTCCTTAAACCAATCTCCCCGCCCGGGGAGTTTCGTGCAGAAAGTTTCTGCACAAAGGCTACCCGGCCGGGTCTTTTCACGACCAAAATCTCCCCGCCCGGGGAGATCTATTCAGTCACGCAGCCGCTCCAAAAACAAAGCTTAATCCCCTGTTTTGTGGCATGAATTAACAGCAGCAGGTAGCAGCAACATAAGATATCAAATGCAGCAGCAAAAAGGCACCAAAACTCCCACAAAACGAATGAAAAAGTACAACAACAAAGCATGGAAAAGAGCAGCAGCATGACAACAGCAAAACACAGCAAAACAGGGCCAAAATGAAATAAAACAGGGCAACAATCCATCCACTCTTTATGCAACAAGATCAGCTATATATATGTGCAACAAACAATGCAAAAAGGAGCAGCAAATGACAGCAAAATGAGCCCCAAACGCAGCAGCAACAATACATCGAGAGAGAGGAAGAATTCAGTCCCATTTCATGCCTTTCATAACAAGTTCATTATTGATAACTCATAACTGCTCCAACTACCACATAATACATTACCATAACTGTAAAGAGGGAGTTAAAACAACGATATTCATGCTTTGAATTAACCAAATCCATCAAGGAATGAAAAAGATCAATAAAATGGCACCAAACCTAACTATTTCATCATCTCTTCAAAATCTCATGCTCACATGCTCAAAATTGGGGATGCTTGGCTTAAAATGACACATATTGAATGTATATCACAACCCTAAACTTACCTTGTTGATTGGACGGAAGATGGAAGAGATTTGAGCTTGAATCTCCAAGTATGGCAAGGGTTACGGGATTTTTCTGGAACAGGGGCTTTTGGCTGATATTTCTTGGTGTGAGGTGTGTGGTTCGGGTTGGGGCTGATATGGAGTGTTAGTGGGTTGAGTTAGGGTTCCATAGCCTCCAACCATGGTTAATTTGGTCAAGGTTTGAGGGAGTTATGGCATTTTTAGTAAAGTGTGGCAGTTTTACATCGGTTTCGGTTTTCGATTGAATTTCGGAGGTTCAAATGGTCTTAGAAAAATATGAGGCTAAGTTCATTAAACTTAAATTTTTGTTACGAGTTCAATGAAGTTGACGAAACTCGAATCCGAGTTTCCTAGCTCAAGATATCACATACGGAACCAAGGGTGCGCTAATTGCTCATTAGCCCCCGATTTGGATTCCAAGAACAAAATAAATTCGAAACTAATGCAAATGAATCCAAAAACATGAAACGAGCATATATTCATATTCATAACACGTATATCTTCGACATATTAAATTTGCATGAAATTTCGGTATCAAATCATATAAGAACGAAGTATGTTTATAACACTCATAAACCATGCATTTAAAAATTCATAACATTTCCAAATAAATACAAAACTTTAAAATTCATATTTAATTTATAACTATAATGCACATGTTAAAATACTCATTTAATATTACTAACATTAAGATATAATTATCAACTAATTAACATAAATTTAAATTCATTTAAAAATTATAAAATAAAATGCACGGATTTAATAGTTAATAATTTTTAAACATATGTTAAGAATCCAATTTAAATATTTATTAAAACATAACGAATTACATAATATTAAAAGGTTAATTAAAATACAAATAGTAATTATCATAATCGATTAATTAGGCAATTAAATAATTTAAACGCGTAATTAAGGAGCACACAAGTTATTCATATCAATTCCAATTCAAATATTGCATATATTTCAATTAATCACATATTTAACAATTTAATAATGAGATTTAAATATAGAAAACACTTATAGCCAATTAATTCGCGCAAATTAATAAACACATACGTCATATTAGAATACGAAAAAGTTGGGGCGTTACACCTACAACTCTGGAAACCCATATTCGTAGTATTCAAACAAACATAAAATTTTGAAAATCGAAGCTCACCATTTGTATCATCTGTTCCCAATATAACTGTTGAACCTTGATTAGTTTTCCTCAGCTCCTCTGCATAATCCCACAACTTGGTATACTAGAAGTCAGGATCCCCTTGGATCATTTTAACTACCAATTTCTTGGCCCTATATGCCTGATCCTTTGTCACAGTCACACTCAACTCATCTTCAACATCAGCTCTGAATCCTTTAACACTTCTCTTGGGATCAGATTTGAACCAAGCAACATACTTCTCAACGGCCATTATGTTTTCATGTTCTTGACATTGTAGGTTTTTGGACATGTGTGGGTTAAACACAACTCTTTCACTACAAATGTCTTTTTATTCTCATTTGTGGATTTTGTTACTTTTATTGCATTTATTTTAAAAGGACAACCTCTAACTGAACACCTCACATAGACTCTCTTGCTATCAGACCTAAAAAAGGGAAGTGTTCTTCTTGTTCTTATAGCCAATGAATTCACAGACATTTTGAAAATTATTTTGGAGGCAAAGGTTTGTCCAATATCACAGGTAGGTTCAAATTTATTGTTTTCATTGAATGCTGGAAAACAATCCACCCCACGCTCTTCACCAGACATCCTGTTTAGATCTAGATCATCCTCATGACTTCCCATAACATCCTCATCCTCACTAACATTGTCAGACACCTCCTCATTACCTAGATCCCTATCACTAGTTGCAACTTCACCCATTTCAGCATCTTCAGACACATTGTCCTCAAAAACAACATCATCATCTGAGGATGATGTTGTCTTATCAGGAACATCCCAATCACCATCTTCTTCCTCAGATGTGTTATCTTCTATGTTATCATCAAATGAAAGCCAATATACATAATTCTTAGAGATAATGATTTTTTGCCATCCGAACTATAGGCCATTTTGCAATTCACTCTCCAAACTATTTCGACCCCAGTACCACCATCTAAACTATTAATTCATGACAAACCACCATCCCAAACCCTTTTTGAGCGGTTTATCCCCAACACGAGCACACGCGTGAGTCACACGTGATAAGGGGGAGGGTATTTTTGACGTTTCATCTTATATTATTATATTATCGTTGAAATTAGGAAGATGAATAAACAAATACCAGGATTCACTTCTTCCCAAATACAAAACCTGTCTTGTAACGTAAACTCTAGCTTATCTTTGGAAGAAATTGGAAGTTTGAACTGAATTTTTTCGTTCTCAATGGTGTGGACTTTGAGGGACGATAAAAAAACTCAGATTCCAAGTGGGAAATTGACGCCCCATTATGGTGAGTTTTAGATTTTGTAACAAAGAGTGAAAATGGTCCCATGTGCTTTGTCTGTGTTTGTCGCCATTTCCCCCTTTTTTTTATACACGATTATGGTCCTATATTGTTGGGTTATTCCTTCCATGAGTAGCAGTGGTCCACCATGTTCCCCCAAGGAGAAGTCATTGTTGCTTTAAAGAATTTTATCTAGGGCCAATGTCTCACATGTCCCCCTTTTTTGGGTTTTTCTTTGTTTTTTATTAATTTTGTCTAGGGCTCATGTTATATACTATCTTTTTAACTTACAGGAAAAGATTCTGGTGATTTCACCATTAGAATGCATTATGGGGGACGGATTTTGCGGAATTTGGGAAGCCCGAAGTATTTTGGTGGAGATAAGACATATTGACTTCTGTAATGGTGATGAGTTGCCAACATACAAAATGGTGGTAGATGGACAATAGTCTCACACAAGCAAAAGGGTTTGATAGAGGCTATAGAGAAAATCATGCCAGAATGTGAACATAGGTTTTGTGTGCTACACATGTACAAGAACTTTAAAGTTCAACACAACGGGTTACAGTTAAAGGATCTGCTTTGGAAAGCTGCAAGAGCTACGTACCCAGGTGGTTGATTTTGAGAAACACATGAAGGAACTGAGAGAAAATGACCAAGCTGCTTTTGAGTGGTTGGCTGCAAAACCTCTACATCACTGGTCTAGATCTCATTTCAGCACCTTTCCTAAGACAGATATCCTGTTGAATAACATGTCTGAGAGTTTTAATGCTTTGATCTTAAAAGCTAGAAACAAGCCTATTATCAGCATGCTTGAGGTGATTAGAAACACTCTAATGAAAAAAGTTCATGTTAGAATGGACAGGATGAAGTCTTTCACAGGAGGTGATTTGTGCCCTAAAGTCTGCAACTTGCTAGAGGAGTTGAAGAAAAAAACATGGAGTTTATTGCCCACTGGAATGGCTTGGACCAGTTTGAAATTGAGAGTTCTTATGGAACAAGGTTTAAAGTCAATGTTAAGGAGAAGACATGCAGTTGTAGAAGGTGGGAGAAACAGTTTATGAGAGCCAGTTTATGAGACATATACTTTAATCTTGCACTGAATTTTGTGTTGTATGTAGGATAAAGAGAAACAAGTTCAAGGAAGTCCTTCAAAAGTAACAAGATCTTCAGCATTATTTACAGAACAAAGTCCAAGATGGTTTATAAGGTCGTCACTTCAAAGTCAAAGTGCAGCTGAAAATGTGGCTCCTACTGCTACTCTTACAAATAAGACATTAGGGGTGAAAAGAAAGGTCCCAGTTCATAGACAAGTCATGCAAAAGGTGCATACCAAGCAAACTGGTGTCCACACAAACAGTGAATCTGGAACATCTACACAACAGTCATCATTTTTATCCAAGCCTACATGGAAACCTACTGGAAGCTCTATACACAAGAAGTGTGGTTCTCCACTGGAAAGAAGAGACAAGATCCAAAGAATGTGAAATTTGTGAAAGACTAGTTCTGTTGCAATCATTTTGCCTGTTAGGTTTTATGATGTTTTTGTCTGGAACATTTATGTTTATGATTAGATACAAGTATGGGTAAGCATGTTTTGGCTTAAGTCAGTTATGGTACCAAACAATTAAGGGTGCTTATGTTTATCATATGTTATATTTCAATGGTATTTTAACAATTCATGTCCAATAATTCAGCAATCTATAGTCTTTTCTTCATGACCAGGAATTCTATCTATTCATACTCTTTTCTTCATGTCCAGGAATTCTGTCCATTTTCTTTAGGAAGATAACATCAAGAAAAATAAGACACTAATATGCAACATAACTTCATTACTTACTCATGAACTGCAAAGTACAAAATGTTGCAATATAGCACATTTCTCTTACATTTGAAAATGAGAATCAGTGCTCATCTCAGGAATTTTTTTTTTTTTTGCAACAAACACACTACTTCCACAAATACATAAATGCCCAAGAACAAATTAGCATTATCCACATCCATTTCAGCTTCCTAGTCTTCAACTTCAAAGCAGCTTCTTGTCTATCAGATTTCATACCCGACTCAATGATTACTTGACGAGCCCTGAGAGACATTGGTATGGATCAATCCATACAAAGTAGGAGCACCCATTTATCATCTGACCAAAAATCTTGCAAATCAGATAAAATCCCCAAAATTTAGGGTTTAAATGAGAATAAAAAATGAGATATAACCTTGTAACTCTTGCTAATTGAGAAACACCGACCAGAGTTTTCGTTCTTCCATGATGTCCGATTGTCTGCGCGCTTGCCACAATGACAAAATCATCAACAAGAAATTCAGAAGTCTCCCTCCACATATTGTTCAGTCGCACTTCTCCTTTCTTTGAGATTTTGTGATAGATTTGGGTTCAAAAGAGGGGTACAATGTTTTAAAGGAGACTCAGACATTTAATATAAGATGAAATGTCAAAAATACCCTCCCCTTATCACGTGTGACCAGCGCGTGTGCTGGTTTTGGGGGTAAATCGCTCAAAAAGGGGTTGGGATGGTGGTTTGTCATGAATTAATAGTTTAGATGGTGGTATTGGGGTTGAAATAATTTGGAGGGTGAATTACAAAATGGCCTATAATTCGAATGACAAAAAATAATTATCTCTATTTCTGATCATCTAATTCTTTGTGCAATGTAAATTTTGTTTCAATACTTTCACTTACATTTTCTTCAAAAATAGAGTCATCGTCTTCAAACACAACATATAGCTCAACTTTTCTCCCAAAATATTCATCTTATTATTTTTCTATTTTTAAATTTTTTTTCCCAAATAATCACAGCTTCTAATACTACAAATTTTTACAACTTTAACTTTCGTTTATGGAATAGAGTTGATAAACACGAGAATCAAGAGGTAAAATTAGATGGAATTTTTGACTTAATTTGAGATAATAGAGTAATTTGCACTTTACCCCTAATAAGTGGGCTATTTTACAACAGGGCAATTTTACGGGTTTGAATCCCACTTGGGTGTATGTGAATTAAAAAAAAAAAAAAAAGAAAGCTATTTTACAACCTCATTTTTGAGTTGTTATTTAATCCATTATTTCATATCATATCTCTAGGGGTCGAGGGCTTGACAAGAAAATAGTAAAAGATGTGTTATTAAATATCATGATATATATGTAGAATGTTTATTTATATAATAATTAATTTAATAAATATAATAAAAAATTATATTCGAATCTTTAATTGATCAAATTCAGTGATTTCATATTCAATCCATTTATTTTCAATAAACAAATATTTCTATTTGGATATTTCTAACATAAACCATCGTAAGTAAATGTAGCAAATGTATAAACCTAGTAAATCCAAGACTTTTCATGTCGAAAGCTGAGATAAATCGAGTGAAGAAATAGCTTTGTCCGCCATGTGTCTGGTATATGCGATCGCTTCGTGACATTGGGTTTCGACTGTGCAGCGCCGGCGCCTGATGTGATCCATGGCACAAATTTGAGTATCATCATCATCATAACATTATAAATAAAATTACCTTCTCATTATTGGATATAGAACACAAGACTCAATAATAATAGCAGCCGTAGTAGTAGTTATAAGAACAATAGTAATAATATTGTTATCAGAACAAAGATGTATTTTACCCGGACAACAATCTTATATATTCAAATAACAACTATATTAATTCAAATATCTATTCCAAAATCTATTTCGCGGAATGACCTATCATGATTTAATTAAGTTAACTAAAAGTTGATTGTGTTTTACAATTTTAGCAGAAACGTAATTCATGTTGATGTCGCAATAATATATTAGCAAAAGGGATAATTACAGTTTTGGTCATCCAACTATGCCACTTATTCTCTTTTGGTCCCCCACTTTTCAATTTTAGAAGAATGGTCACTGAACTACCACTTTTTTTACACATTTGGTCCCGCCGTCAACCTTGGCGTTAAATTTAACGGAAATTACAGTTTCAGGCGAATTTTGGCGCCGTTTTCTGCGTTTTCCCTCATTTCTTCCCCTTGTTGCGACTGTGAAGTTCTCCAAGGTGTCAACTGACCTTTTCCCGTATAAGGATGTTTCGGCCACGCCCGTTTCCATCACTGTTGGACTTATGAACCTCATTAGGTGCTGGTTCGGAGCAATGCCTAATTTCTCAAAAGCATTCAGCTTGCTCAGGGCTTGAATTTCGCAATGATGGCTGTTAAGTACATCAGAAAGGTTCAAAATTTCTCAAAGTCGAAATCTTTAGGAGAGAGTCCATAGCTCAGATCGGATGGATTGATTTTGGCCCTCATTTGTGCCTGTTTCATCATAATAGCAAACGGGCCGGGGCAAGAAGAAGCCGAAAACGAAGCTAACTGTGAGGTTGATGATTTAGAGATAAGGGATCAAAAATGGAGGAAAGTCAAGAAAGTGATCTGATCACTTCCCTCTGCTTTCATAGTCTTTTTGGTGGGATTGGTTGTAGCCATCATAAGAGGGCTTAATGCTGTCAAAGGTTTCCAATTCGGGCCGGAGTCAATCGAAACCATCAAAATCTCCAAACATGCATGGAAAGAAGGATTCATCAAGGGAACTATCCCACAGCTGCCTTTATCAATCGTCAACTCTGTTATAGCTGTTTGTAAGCTGTTAACTGACATTTTCACGGATAAGGATGTTTCGGCCACGTCCGTTTCCTTCACTGTTGGACTTATGAACCTCATTGGGTGCTGGTTCGGAGCCACATTTGCAAAAAACTCGCTCAATGGGGAAATTTTGCCTTTGTGTACTCCATGCAGTGGATCCGCTTGACATACTCACCTTGGAGAACTTCACAGCCGCAATAAGGGGAAGAAATGAGGGAAAACGTAGAAAACGGCGCCAAAATTGGCCTGAAACTGTAATTTCCGTTACATTTAACAGCAAGGCTGACGGCGGGACCAAATGTGTAAAAAAAGTGGTAGTTCAGTAACCATTCTTGTAAAATTGAAAAGTGGGGGACCAAAAGAGAATAAGTGGCATAATTGGATGACCAAAACTGTAATTATCCCTTAGCAAAATTTGTTGATCTCTCTGACTCTCTCCTAACTAATACTTTGTAAAATACTATAGTTAATTCTGTAAGCTGCAATTTAGGAATATTTAGCTGATAAATGAGGAAAGTTAAGCATCAGAAGCCGCATCAATCGACATCACAATGATAATTCTTGAAAGACTCTACAAAATATTGAGTTTTGATGTGTCAAGGCCAATTGTTGTTGGTTGGAAGAAGTCCCAACAAAAGATTTGTGTAAAACAAATATTGAGTGTTGAGTTGAAGTGAATCTAAGTATCAATCTCGTACATATGTCGTGTTTTCTAATAATGTAATGTTTGTAATAAGTGTTACGATTCATTATGAATTGATATACTTAACCACAAAATTATCATCGCCGAAAAAAAAAACAAAAAAACAAAAGAGAGAGAGAGAGAGAGAATGACTGCGTGCATTATGGATTGATGGAAACTTTTGTTGAAGCCCGTAGGAGTAAGTCTAGTTGTCAGAAACCATAAATGACTGCGTTATTTCCATAATTCCATTATGTATGACTATAGTTTTTTTTTTTTTTTTGAAAGGATGTATGACTATAGTTCATTATGGAAAGTTCACCTAACGAATTTTGCTTTTTTCTCAATTTAATAAAATTAACTAAAATTTATTTAGAGAGACACCCAAAATACCTCAAAAAAAAAAAAAAAAAAAAAAAAAATCGGGCCTGGGGTTTGACAATTTTAGCAAAAATAAAATTCATGTTGATGTTGCAACAATATAAGCATTTTGTTAATCTCTCTCTAATTAATACTTTGTACTTTGTAGAGATAAAAATACTGTAGTTGTTTTTTTTTTTCATTATTTAACTGATTTTTATATCCTATTTAATTGGGTTTGAGTCGGGCGATACCTAAAGTTCTCTCTAAAAGATTTTTGTTTTTAATAAATAGGTTTTGAATCCCTAACCTCTTAAAGAATCAGGTAAAATTAATTCACCTCTTATAATCTAATCAGTTATCACTAAATCAAGATCTCTTAGATATAAAAACACTGTGGTTCCTCGGTTTCTAACCCAAAAAAATAAAAACACTGTGGTTGATATGAAAGCAATATTTAGCTGATAAATGTGGAAAGTTAACCATCACAATCGACATCACAATAATAATTCTTCAAAGACTGTACAAGATGTTGAGTTTCGATGTGCTTCACGTGCAATTCTTAATTATTGTTGCATAAAATTTGACGTGTCCCACATTGCAATTTTATAAATAAATTCACTTAGTAAAAGCTAAAAGGTGATTACATTTTGTGTGGCATCTTTATTTCGTTCAGCCATTCAGTAACTGTATTGAATGTTAGACAAAATAGATGTATTACAAAATGGTGTGACTTAGATATTACATGTCAGTGTATGACTAATTGACTATTCATAGTGCGAAAAACTTTAACCCCCGATGGTTTGATCCAACTTGAAATTAATCATAGTACTGTAATTTGACGTTATGGATGAATTTATTCTTGAAGGAATAGCAAATTATTTTGGTAGGAATTTATAGAATAAAGTCCATAAACTAATAATAAATAAATTAAAAGTAATAAAGACTGGAACTTTGTGGTATGTTATAATAGACATGATATACTAAGATGTTTGTACTTTACTAGTGAAATGAATATGCATTATACGTTTATCATTTAATTTTATTTAAATAAGTATAGTTATTATAATTATTGAATGAATTAGAATATTAAAAATATCTAATTTGATTAAATAAATATAATAATATTTTTAATAAACTATTTTGATCTTAAAACGCTACACATACAAAAATATTTATATGAAATCTCTCTTTCAAATCATGTACAATAAGTAGAAATTCAAATTAGAGAAACATTCAAACAATTAAACAATAAAAATATTTAAAATTATATTATTATATAAAAAAGGTTTAATGTGTATTATAATTTGTCCAAATAATTCTAGCTTTTAAGCATAAATAATAATTTATAACTTTCAAATATATTTAATAAATAAGACATGTATAAAAAATATAAACAACTTCTCAGCATGTGGTCCACTTATTCATGTCCTGTACGGCAACTTATACATACATTACTTTTTCCAAATTTTCTATCATACTTCAGTACATTCGTGAGCAAGCTATCATGTTGGCAGTCATAGAAAAATCTTGAACTTTTGGGAGTGAGGTAATTTCCAAATTCATTTCCAAATTTTTTCGCATGTTTTATCCCATATCATAGGCAAACTATATGTCGTTTTATAGGAGAATTTGTTGTTAGTTGACCCAATCTAGACTCTCTTATCTCTGTTATCATGAAGTGCGATTAGGACACTACGTATCTCATTCACCACCTCCTTGGACAGTAATGTTTTCAGCTAATTCAGGTTTCAGTTTTTATCTGTGGCAATGAGATTACATGCCATAAGATCTTTCTTCTCCTCATGAATGTTATCTCCAAAGATGTCTGCTAGTTTGCCTTGTGATAACCATCTATCGTTCCATAAAGACGTCCCTTCACCGTTCTCAATCCTCCATTTGGAAAATGGCTCCACCATTCAAATGTTCCTAACTATCCCCTTCCATGCTCGGGAAGCCATAAGTTGAGGCTTATATTGGTTCAAGATTGTCCTCTCCTTTTAAATATTTTTTCTTTTATGTCTAGTTTCACACCGTCGCCTCCTTGTTGAGCATTCTCCATCCCATTTTAGCGAGCATCGCTATATTTCTTTTTAGACTTCTCTAAGACCTAATCCACTTTCTCACTTCTTTCTAGTCACCTTCTTCCAACCTACAAAATGGGTTTGTTTCTTTGTTATATCAGTCACCTAAAGAAAGTTGTACTTGAGTTGATCAGGTTTATCGACACATAATTGAGGACCTAATTTTTGTGAATGTGGTAGATGAAGATCGAGATTGTGATGGATTGAATAAGTGTCATTCATCCAAAAAGGTTTGTCGTTTTGGCTTCTACCCCAATAAACGCTTTTCAACTCTATTAATCACAATCGAGAAATGCTCATTATAGTTTCAACTAAAATTCATCTGCACCCCCAAATAGTTCCTTAAGTTGTCTATACTTTCCATGCCCAGAATTGTACTAACCTACTACTTTAAATCATTTGACACATAAGGTGCGAACAACACATGTGATTTGTTGAAGTTTAATTTGAGGCCCAAGGCCTTGCAATACGCCTCAACCACACTTTGAATGCACTTTGATCCATCCACGGTAGCTTCAACGCAAGGTAATACCAAGACTCATCACCTCTTCAATGGTATCTCCACTAAATAGTTAGGTGTAGTACTCCTAAGTGTGTGGTTTCAGTTGATCATTACAGGTTGCTCATTCATTACCTATTTTGAGAGCATTCATCTTGTTCCTCCTTCTCATTATGGTTGAGAGATAAAAGAAACGTGTATGATTATCCCTGAATTGATGTCAATATTCTCGAATCTTAAAACCAAATGATCTCTTCTTGTTATAATAGTTTGTTGTACTTTGCCATCAATTTTTTCTCTAAATCTTTTGGATATTTACCTTGCTTGCCTGATGTATAATGTTCTGAAATTTTTTTGTATATCTTTTTTTTTTGTTTGCTTTCCGAGCTAATTGAAAACTGTTCAAGAACCATTATTTTGGAGGAATGATTCCAAGTCAAAATGTCCTTCAAGTTTTAATTCGACCAGTAAGTTGTGTGTTGCTACTTTGGAAAATGTAGAGCTAAATTGATAACCATCGGATCAATCTCATTCAATTTAAATTAAAAAAATTCTCCATATTGTTTCTAATGCTGAGACCCAATCTAGCATCTTGAAATTTTTAATCTAATCTTCAAAATTTTATTTAGCGATATTAATTCTCACTTTGTCATGTCCTTTATAAATATATTTGTAAAGATATTTTATAGTTGTCCTTAATTTTGGTATGCGTGTGTATATATATTAAAATCAAATAATTCTTTCTTTTAATTAACTATTTTTTATCTCTTTTTTATATTCTCTTTGCTATTTGATCTTGCATTCTATTTTCTTATTTGTATTTCTCTAATGAGTATTATTTGAGATCTATGTTAATCTTTTTTTATAATTGATTTTATGTATATAGTATAATTAATTAAAAAAGTATATTACAATGTTTAATTGAATACTATAAAAATTATTTAAAATATTATATTATATCTTATTTTTATATGCATACACATTGAGTTTCTTTAGAATTCTTAATTGAAAGTAACTTTTGTCTGGCGATATGCAATTCTAAATTGTGGTATATCAAATCGTAAGAAATCAAAAATGCTATTCGTACTTTTATGCGTTTAATTTATATTTTATCATATAAACTAAAAGAAGATTATATGGTTAGTTAGATTTAAATAATTATAATTATATTAGTATTAGTTAATTAAAAAATATTACATTAGGATTTATTAATTTATTGAAAAATATTTTATGTAAATCATTCAATTATATTATTTTGTTAATTAGATAAGTTTATAGAATTATAATATGATTATAATTTTAAAAAGTTTATAAACTTAGATAATTAGAACTATGGACTTATGTAATTAGATTTACATTAGGATTGATTTATTGAAAGTTGTCTTACGTAACTCATTCAATTTAAATAATATTTTATTTTACATAATTACAAATTTTATTAAAATTTATAAAGTGAATCAAGTTTTTGTATTTTAATTCATTAGATATATTTTATTATAACATTTATAGGCCTTAAAATTAAAAAATAGACAACTTATATTATAAAAATTGAATATAATTAATTAATATATTAATATTAAAACAATTCTTGTTGAACTATATATCTTTTTTGGATAAGTTGAAGAAATTTTAGTTCTAGCAATAGTCCTATTTTAAGTTAATAAGTGCCTTTTAAATATAGTTAAATTAATAATTTATAACATGTATTTACATCCTTATCCTTAACTAATAATTATTGACGTAATTATTGTGAGGATATTTTAGGCGATCCGTATTTTGTAAGAAACCAAAAACTCAACTCGTGCTTTTATAAGATACTAGTGAAATGAACGTGCGTTGCGCGTTTTTCATTTAATTTTATTTAAATAAATTAAGCTATTATATTTATTAAATAAATTAGGATATTAAAAATATCTAATTTGAATAAATAAATATAGTAATATTTTTAATGAACCATTTTGATATTAAAAAGTTACACATACAAAAATATTTATATAAAATCTCTCTTTCAAATCATGTACAATAAGTAAAAATTCAAAATAAACCAACGGACAGTTGACTCAAGTGGATAGGGACTTGAGTTCACTTAACCAAGGTCTCGGGTTTGAATCTTGTGGATGTAAAAAACTACATTGGGAGAGTTGCCCGCAATAAGCGCCTTCAGCTAGCTTAGGAGATTAGTCCTTCACTCAATTGAGTGGGGGAAAACTCTGAGAGATAAAAAAAAAGGGGGAAACTCTGAGAGATAAAAAAAAAGGGGGAAACTCTGAGAGATAAAAAAAAAAGAAGGAAATTCAAAATAAAGAAACATTTAAATAAATAAACAATAAAAATACTTAAAATTATATTATTATATAAAAAAAAGGGTTTAAAGTGTATAATAATTTGTCCAAATAATTCTAACTTTTAGGCATAAATAATAGTTTATAACTTTCAAATATATTCAATAAAAAAAAAAAAGCAGAGGCTGGTTGTAGATTATAAATTTAATCCCTAAATTACATCTGATTTATTTTTAATTTTTTTAATAAATTTTTGAAGAATTTTTTTGTTGTCATTCAAAATACAAAATTTATATTCACTTTCAAAACTATGGTTTTTGCCCCTTATCTGTTGCTATAATTTTGGCCCTGATTCCATAATTTAAAATGGAAATATGTTTATTTTTATTTTTAATTTTTAATTTTTTTTTTTTTATTCCTTAATCTTGGAAAGTTGTAGTTTTGATATATGATTGTCACTATTGGGTTCCTTCCTAATCACTCTTTTCTCTCATTTTCTCTCCTATTGTTGCTTATGCTTTTAATGATTCTTCTTCCCTTATTTATAGATATCAGGCTACTCTTAGTCTCAGTTACTCGTTCTCTTCTTAATCTAAATTTGTTTTTATCTTCAAGCTTAGTTATGACTTGTTGGACATTTCATAAAATCTCATATGTGCTAACCTCTCTTAGTTTTACTCTCATCGGTTCGCCTCACGCCGCTTCCTCAGTTTGTCACCTGATAGAGAACTGACCAGCCTTCTCCTCAGGCGAGTTGATCTTAGGTTTGGATCCATTAAAGGTCCAATGGGTATGTCCTCAATAATCACCAATTTTACTATAATTACCTTGGACTAAATATCCATCTCTCAAAATTATGAGTTTGACATATCATCATTTTCAATATTACCCCTTTACCTAAATCTCCATCTTTTTTTTTTTCCCATAATTGTAGTTTCATTTAATTACTATTTCTATTTTTCTTTATATTTCTACATCGGATTGTATTTTTTCAATTACATCAGCTACCACATACAATTTTCAATTGCAATGATAACTTATACTCTTCGAATTGCATTGAGAAACCGAAACTCCGTGGATATTTGTAAAACTAAGTTTCCTATAATATTTTGAGTTATATTCTCCTTAAACAACTAAAAGTGTGAGTAATTTAATTATACAAAATATCAATGGAACTTTTAATGATTAATTTATTTATAAAGTATTAAAGAAGCAATCTTTTATGAAAATTAATTCTATTCTCAATTGATTTTTGATATTTATATACTGAGCAACTTATATACTCTAGATAATATAATGCAAGCACTATACCACACGTATAACATTTAGTACCACCTTGTACCTATTATTAATTCAAAAATGATTTACAATATGAAATTTATAGATAAAAAATTTACTTATTGATGGTTTGATATTTTTATATTAGTTTTAAATAGGTTTTAGATCTTCATCATTGCACTTTCCATAGAAAGCACTCTTTTCAAAATTTCATATTGATGCATTGAACTTTTTACACATCTCATGTTTTAAGAAGAATTTTTTTTTTCAATCTTGTTAGTCTCCCTTAAAACAATAACATGTATCTTGTATGGTAAAAAAAATATAACTAATATTTTCTTTTGCACTATTTATACGTCCAATCATATTCATTTATTTTTTTCTATCTTTTCAATATTATTTTTTTACCTAAACGAAGCAACCCAACATAGGAAAAACAGCCTCAAGCTAAGACTCATCCAGTTTTGCCAGTGGAGCATCCTAGACGCAATAACCATATTGAACCTTGTGACCTATCCTCGCCAACTTATCTTGGGATTTATTTAATCCAAGTTTCCCAGGGAATATCACATTTCTCATTTGGTGCTTTTCAATATCCTCCGTTGTTATCCATTTCACGATTGTCTTTGAATCAATCTCCAATTTAATTTTCGGAAAGCGCCTCTACTAAGCTAGTGTTAATCCTTCACGTAAGCCTAATAACACACCGCTACATTATTGAAACTCTACCAAGATTCATAGTGTATCGTATCACCCATCTTTAGCTGTCATCTCGTATGATGCCCCGGGCCAACACATTGTTAGTGTGGTTATAAAAGCTTTTATCCGAATTTAGTTTCACCAATCCCTTCTTGGGTTTGTTCAACAACTCAGTCTAGATTTTCTTTTGCCTGTATTTTTTGTTCTCACTGGTAACTCTCAGATAACTCTTTTATGTGGCGAAGAGTGATACTTCTAAACTTCATATTATTTTGATAGGTTCATCGGTTCCATGCTTTCCAAAGATTTTAGAACGTCAACATCAAGACAATTTGCCTAGGATATTCCGGTAACATATTACTTTTAATTTTGATATTATAACTCTCTTTGAGCCCGTCCGACCTTCACAAGCCATGAAAATTTCGTTCAATCTGTGCATCAACAATCTTGTCCTACATCGTAGTACGAACGGATAATTTCCCAACACGTGGTCTACATATTCATGTCCTGTACAACAATTTGTATATACATTACTTTTTCCAAAATTTCTATCATACTTCAGTACATTCGTGAGCAAGCTATCATTTTGGCAAAGCCATAGGAAAATTTTGAACTTTGTGGGTGAGGTAATTTCCAAATTTATTTCCAATTTTTCTCGTATGTTTTATCCCGTATCATAAGCAAACTATATGTCGTTTTATAGGAGAATTAATCATTAATTGACCCATTCCAGACTCTCTTATCTCCATTATCATGCAACACTATTAGAACACTAAGTATCTCATTCACCACCTCCTTAGACATTAATGTTTTCAGTTTATTCAGGTTTCAGTTTTTATCTGTGCCAATGAGATTATATACCATAAGATCTTTATCCTCCTCATGAATGTTATCTCCAAAGATGTCCGCTAGTTTGCCTTGTGATAACCATATATCGTTCCATAAAGACGTCTATTAACTGATTCCAATCCTCCATTTGTAAAATGGCTCCACCATTCAAGTTCTTCTAACCATCCCCTTCCATGCTCAGGAAACCATAAGTTGAGGCTTATATTCGATCAAGAATGTCCTCACCTTTTAATTATTTTTCTTATGTATCTAGTTTCACACCATCATCTCCTTGTTGAGCATTCCTCATCCCATTTTAGAGAACATCGCTATATATATATATATTTTTTTTGGCTTCTCTAAGAGCCAATCCACCTTCTCGTTTCTTTCTAGTAACCTTCTTCCACCCTACAAAATAGGTCCGTTTATTTGTTATATCAATCACTTAAAGAAAGTTGTGCTTGAGTCGATCAAGTTTATCACACAAGTGACTGAGGAGCCAATTCGTGTGCATGTGGTAGATGGAGATCAAGATTGTGATGGACTGAATAAGTGTCATTTGTCCAGAAAGGTTTGTCGTTTTGGCTTTCTATCCCAAGAGGTGTTATTCGACTCTCTTAATTAAAATCGACAATTGCTCATTATAGTTTCAGCTAACATTCATCTGCACCCCCCAAATAATTCCTTAAGTTGTCTGTACTTTACACGCCCAGAATTCTACTAACCTA
Source organism: Lantana camara (assembly GCA_037501455.1). NCBI lineage: Eukaryota > Viridiplantae > Streptophyta > Magnoliopsida > Lamiales > Verbenaceae > Lantana > Lantana camara. Next base: position 22,154,569 of record CM074862.1, read on the forward strand.
CTACTTTAAATCATTTGACACATAAGGTGCGAACAACACATGTGATTTGCTGAAGTTTAATTTGAGGCCCAATGCGAAATGCCTCAACCACACTTTGCTCTATGCACGTTAGCTTTGGCAACCAATATTAAGTCGTTCTCGAAAAGCAAGTGTGAGATCATGTGACAGCTTCTCTAACATACCGTAATTAGCTTCCAGGTCCGGATGAAATAATCTCTTCAATCATATACGTAATTTGTTCCATGCATATTACAAACAAATAAGGTGAGAGTGATTACCTTATCTAATGCAACACATCCGTATAACTTTCGTCGGCTCACCATTCTATAGAATCTCTAGTTGTATTCTCTACATTCTGCTCTTAATGATATTGATGATTTCGGTCGGGAATTTTGAATAAAGTTAAAGTTTTTCTTAGAAAATTCCATCGGATTTTGTCTAACACTTTTCCAATATTCTATTTCAGCACCATGCCCCCATTTTTAATCATTGGAGTGATGTAACATTCATAACACTGTAGGATTTTCTATTTAGTGGTCTCACATATTTAATAAATTGTACATAGGCTATCTCATAATACGGGCCCAATTGAGTGATCTACTTAAGATTTATTTAATTATATGGGCTTATAGAAATATTTGTTGAAGTATGGGCCTTTTATGTGTAGAAACCCGTGGACACTTTATTATGATTGATGGATCCATAATTAAGGTGCCCTACTTTGGTTATATATTAGGGTTGTGGTCCCTAAGTCAGAAAGGTTCCTTGTCTTCTTTTCTGCCCCATCCCAGAAAGAATAGAATTGACGGCGTATCAAGGCTTAGAAGATCGCAACCTTGGATTGCTTCGTCAAGATACGGATTGCTATGGATAAAGGTACGCTTCCGCTTGTGTGTTCTCGATGATCTCGACATGTTTGTTTCGGTTTAGGGATTTTCCCTACAAGTGGTATCAGAGTCACTCTCATGTCGAAGGATTGAGATTTATTTTCGATTGATAACAAATAGATCGAAAATTGAATGTGGTTATTCAATTAATCGAGATTTATTTCTCAATATGGTGGTTCGGTTGATTTTATTATTCATGTTTTAATTCCCGAGACGATGTCATGCTAAATCTTTGAATGCGCTGTTAGACTGTGAATTGATTTTTCAATTCTGCTGTTTCGTCTCCGTTTGTTAATCGGCTTAGTAAAGTTTTTTGCAATTGCTTTGGAGAGTTTGCGCAAATCCTATTCGCATATGGAATAAATGTATTGCTCTGCATATATGTTAAAATTATGTGATTGTGGTTGTAAATATAAAGTTGCGCTTGGTTTTCCGTGCGAATTTATTAGAAAGAGAATACATGTAGGGGTGCGTTTCAAGCCGAGTCAAGCCGAGTTTGGTCAAAACAACCTAACTTGAGCTTGAGCTTGAAAATTATTTATATAGCTTGAGATTGAGCTTGAGATTGACGAGTTAATTTATTGAGGGCTTGAGCTTGGCTTGCCTAAATCTCGAGACGAGTCGAGTTCGGCTTGACGAGCCAATAGATATTTACGCAACGTTTTTAAACTCTCATTCAAGTTTGATAATTCGCCATAATTTAATAACAAATCATTAAACCAATTCAAATTCCAAATAATGCACTATAAAACACTGACCATGTTATTTGCAGAACTACTCTATATACACATCACACACACACACGCATATATATATATATATATATATATATATATATATATATATATATATATTATTAAAAAATATATATAGAACAAAATACATATTATATATATAATTATTAAATGTGCAGTATATTATTGAATCATATAAACCTATATAATACTCAACATATTTATATATATATATATATATATATATATATATATATATATATATATATATATATATATATAAAATAAAATTTAAATGTGCTATCCCAGCTCGCGAGCTACGAGCCTAGCAGCAGCTGGCTCGGGATTGACTCGCTGATTAGCTTGAGCTCGTCCAGGCTCGGCTTGAGCTTGATTCAACTCGAGCTCAAGCCGAGTCAACTCGGGATTGGCTTGTCTGGCTTGCGATCCGGCTTGGCTCAGAGCACACCCCTAAATACATGTTGTATGTGACATAAGTTCTCGCTGCTGAATTGTTGTTCTTCATGTTAATTGGCCAATCAAAAGTTTCATTAAGTTAATAATCAATATGAAGGTGATTATTATTTAGATTCATTCTTGGCCGACCTCATGATTAGAATTTGGATGAAATTGGTGTTACTGCATATTCTTGGTTATTATTATATCAATATGTATATGCTAATTGTCCATGTTTACGGATGTATTTATTCTGTTATTTATACATATTGCCATATGGATTTGGCTGAAATCATGTGGAACAGTTGCGTGGAGTTTCTTTTCGGTTTCGCCATTAATTTGAGATATATGCAATCATGTTTCGGTATTTATGAAAATTAATTAGATTGAACTAATATGTTGCCAAAGTAACCTCTATTAGGTAAAATTTAATTAATTTTTATTAACTAAGTTTGTTTGTTATCTATGCGAAATAATTGGCCCAAAGGAAGATTATTTTGGCCAGATAATGATAGTCATGAATATGTGATACATTTGGTGTTAACATGCTTACAATGTGTCGGTCCAAAGAAAGGCATATTGTAAGGCCGTTTTTTAGTTATCAATATTTTGACTATGTATAAGAGTACCACTTACAAATTATTATTTCTGTCCAAAGACTAAATAATAATGTTGTGCTAGGTATCTTGAGATGGGCCCACCAATGCATATATATTTTTGATATTTGGTTTTATCTTTGTATATGCATGCTTCGATGTTTAATTAATTGTGAGCATTTTTTTTTCTTTTAAAGTGTCTTCCATATCTGCCAACTTGAACAACATCCCTGATCTCAATGGTTCTAATTTCAAACAATGGAAAGAGCATGTTATGATTATGCTTGGTTGTGCAGATCTCAATCATGCATTAAGGTTTGATCGCCCCGCGGATCTCACTGATACTAGCACTGCTGTACAGAGATCCGCATACGAGAAGTGGGAGCGATCAAATCGCATGAGTATGATGATCATGAGGCGCTCAATTCCGGAAGCCATAAGGGGTGGTATTCCTGATGAAGAAAATGCCAAAAGTTTCCTTGACCAAATAGCAAAACCGATTCAAAACTAATAAAAAGGTTGAGACCAGCACTACTCTAAGTAAGCTGGTTTCTATGCGGTATAAAGGTAAAGGAAACATAAGGGAGTACATCATGGAGATGTCTAATCTTGTGACAAGACTTAAGGGCTTAACGCTTGAGGTGTCGGATGACATACTTGTGCACTTGGTCTTAATCTCACTTCCTGTACAATTTAATCCATTTAAAATCTCCTATAATACTCAAAAGGAGAAATGGACTCTAAATGAGCTCATAGCTAAATGCGTGCAAGAAGAGGAGAGACTGAAACAAGATAGGACTGAAAGTGCTCATTTGGCTATGACTTCTAAGACTAGGGCTACCACCAATAAGAGGAAAAGGAATAAGGATAAGGAAACTGCAGAATTTGGGACAACCCAACCTAAGGTGCAAAACAAACAGAATTCGGTTATTTCCTGTTACTTTTGTAGGAAACCTGATCACATAAAGAAGGATTGTCCCAAATACGCCGCCTGGCGTGAAAAGAAAGGTAGACTTCTCAACCTTGTTTGTTCAGAAGTGAATTTGGCTTTAGTACCTAGTGACACTTGGTGGATAGATACGGGTGCAACTACTCACATAAGTGTCACAATGCAGGATTGCCTAAGGTGCCGAGTACCAACTGATGCTGAAAGATACATCTATGTGGGGAATGGCAATAAAGCTTTAGTAGAAGCTATTGGTGTTTTTAAAATTCATTTAGACACTGGTTTTTATTTGAATTTGGAAGAAACTTTCGTTGTACCGTCATTTAGATGGAACTTGATTTCTATTTCTTGTTTGGACAAATCTGGATATTCTTGTTCACTTGGGAATGGAAGTTGTGTTTTTTCTTTAAATTCAAATGTTATTGGTACTAGTACTTTAATTGATAGTCTGTACAAATTGAACACCAAAGCTTCAACTGATATTGAAAATCTGCATTCTTGTAACTTTGGTACTAAACGAAAGTTAACAAATGAGAATTCATCAATGTTATGGCATAAGCGTTTAGGACATATCTCTAAAAAGAGAATACAGAGGCTTATATCACAAGGAATTCTTGATTCCCTTGATTTTACAGACTTTAAAATCTGTATAGAATGTATAAAGGGAAAACAAACAAATATGATGAAATTGGGTGCCAATAGGAGTAAAGAACCTTTAGAGTTGATACATACAGATATTTGTGGTCCATTCCTTACAGCTTCTTGGAATGGACATCGATACTTTATCAACTTTATTGATGATTACTCTCGTTATGGATATTTGTACCTATTCATGAGAAGTCACAGTCTTTGGACGTGTTTAAGTCTTTCAAAGCCGAAGTTGAGAATCAACTAGGCAAGAAAATTAAAGCTGTCAGTTCTGATCGTGATGGAGAATACTATAGAAGATATGACAGATCCGGTTAACAACATCCAGGACCCTTCGCCAAATACTTAAGTGAGTGCGGGATTGTACCTCAGTACACCATGCCGGGGAGTCCAAGCCAAAATGGTGTTTCTGAGAGACGAAACCGAACTCTTAAGGATATGGTGAGAAGTATGATTAATCATTCTTCATTGCCAGAATCACTTTGGGGCGAAGCACTAAAGACTGCAGTTTATATCTTAAATCGAGTTCCAAGCAAAGTAGTAGATAAAACCCCGTACAAGTTGTGGACAGGCAAGAAGCCTAGTATTAGGCACTTACATGTCTGGGGATGTCCAGTTGAAGCTAGGCCCTATAAGCCTAACGAAAGGAAATTGGATTCAAGAACAATTAGCTGCTACTTTGTAGGTTACTCGGAAAGGTCGAGGGGATTTAAGTTTTATGACCCCTCAAACTAGTCCTTTTTCGAAACGAGAAATGCCAAATTCATTGAGGATGTTGATTGCAGTGGGAGGGATCAAATTGGAAGATTGTGTTTGACAAGGAATTTGTTAACATTCCCACTATAGTTGCAGCTGAGAATGATTGGATAAATATTCCTATCACTCATCAGCCTGCGAATCAAGTAAATTCAGAAAACACAATCACATTTGGGATTCCTATTGAATCAGTTACGGGTCCATCATTAACTCAAAATAATGAGTTAGGACCCACTGAATCAGATCCAGAACCATCATCTATTCAAAATGATGCACCACAACAACCTCAAAATGAAATGTCTATAAGGATGTCCACTAGAGAAAAGAGGAAAGCGATTTCAGATGACTATGTCGTTTACCTCCATGAACATGAATTTGATATGGGATTGCAAGATGATCCTACATCTTTCAATCAATTAAAGTTATGTTCAAACTCTAATGAATGGATCAAAGCTATGAATGAAGAGATGAAATCTATGATGGACCATGACGTTTGGGATCTTGTCGAGTTACCACAAGGAGTAAAACCAATTGGTTGTAAATGGATTTTTAAAACCAAAAGGGATTCAAATGGTAACATCGAAAGATATAAAGCACGTCTTGTTGCCAAGGGTTTCACTCAAAGGGAAGGCATTGATTTTAAAGAGACTTTCTCTCCAGTTTCAACGAGAGACTCTTTTAGAATCATTATGGCACTTGTAGCTCATTATGATTTAGAGCTCCATCAAATGGACGTAAAGACAGCGTTTCTCAATGGAGACATTGAAGAAACTATATACATGGTGCAACCGGAGAGCTTTGAGTCCAAAGATTCAAAACACCTAGTATGTAAACTAAAGAAGTCCATTTCTGGTCTAAAGCAGGCGTCCCGTCAGTGGTACCGGAAATTTGATAAGGTGATTTCCTCTTTTGGTTTTGAGGAAAACACTGTTGACCAATGCATATATCTCAAGGTCAGTGGGAGTAAATTTATTATCCTGGTGTTGTACGTAGATGATATTCTACTAGCAAGCAGCGATATAAGCCTATTGCATGAAACCAAGAAATTTCTATCAAGTAAATTTGAGATGAAAGATCTTGGGGAGACGTCATATGTTCTGGGTATACAGATCCATCGGGATCGTTTCAGATGTATACTCGGCTTATCGCAAAAGGCCTATATCGATAAGGTGCTGAGCTGTTTTGGCATGCAGGATTGTGCACCAGGGGACACACCTGTGTCAAAAGGTGATAAGTTTAGTTTGCTCCAATGTCCTAAGACGGACCTTAAGAAGAAAGAGATGGAGGAAATCCCTTATGCTTCTGCAGTAGGGAATCTCATGTATGCTCAAGTGTGTACATGTCCGGATTTAGCGTACATAGTAGGGATGTTAGGCAGATATCTAGTAGGGACATGAGGTATCTACAAAAGACTAAGGATTACATGCTCACTTATCGAAATTCGAATCAGGGGATATAACTCCAAAATTTTATCACTGGGCGGAAAATTGTCAATGACATTGAAAGGCCATTGACAATTAATTGTGATAATGAGGCTACAGAGTTATATTCAAAGAACAACCGGAGTTCATCTAAATCTAAACATATAGATATTAAGTATCTGGTTGTGAAAAAAAGAGTTCAGAGTCTTCAAGTGTCAATAGAGCATATAAGTGCAAACTCAATGCTAGCAGATCCACTCACTAAGGGGTTGCCACCTAAAGTGTTTCATGAACATGTGGCTCATATGGGTGTCATCAAACTAGATGACATGTCTTAGAAGTGTGAGTTTGTGTTTTTCGTCTTGCTTATTGACATGTTTTATGTTCTGTACAGACTGAGGTTTTATGAGACAAATAAAGTTTTATTTGATAAAATACTTTGACAATAAGGATTTTCGCTTTCTATTGTAGTTTTGCATTAAGTATTTGAAAGTGCTTTGGGACTCTTTGAGTCATAAGGTAGGACCAGTTGGAAATAAGCATGACTAAGATCACATTACATGTAATTTCCATGCTACATACCATACTTTTGATCTATGTCATTGATTGTGTTAATATTGTGACTATTGTTCGGTTTAGTTACGAATTGTGTAACGAAAACTGCTTTGATCCTATAATAACATAATTGATGGACCAGATTGTTTGGAAATATTTCGAAAGTAGAGATAGTATAAGGTTGCGCGCACTAAGGTTTAAGACTATGTACAATTATTTGGAACCATATGTGGACCAAGTGGGAGATTGTTGGATTTTCTATTTAGTGGTCTCACATATTTAATAAATTGTACATAGGCTATCTCATAATACGGGCCCAATTGAGTGATCTACTTAAGATTTATTTAATTATATGGGCTTATAGAAATATTTGTTGAAGTATGGGCCTTTTATGTGTAGAAACCGGTGGACACTTAATTATGATTGATGGGCCCATAATTAAGGTGCCCTACTTTGGTTATATATTAGGGTTGTGGTCCCTAAGTCAGAAAGGTTCCTTGTCTTCTTTTCTGCCCCATCCCAGAAAGAATAGAATTGACGGCGTATCAAGGCTTAGAAGATCGCAACCTTGGATTGCTTCGTCAAGATACGGATTGCTATGGATAAAGGTACGCTTCCGCTTGTGTGTTCTCGATGATCTCAACATGTTTGTTTCGGTTTAGGGATTTTCCCTACAACACTTCTTTAGGCATCAAGATATTATAATGGGTGTCTCGGTCGGGAATGGAGCTATTATGGTTTGATCCCATAATTTCTTTGATATACGGCTTAAACGGAGTATAATCATTTTGCTGATCATTTTGAGTAATATGTTGCATAACGTAATGGGTCGAAACTCGTTTATTTTTCTGGAGTATTAATTTTTGAAATTAGGCAAATAAACACCGATAATCCTTCTTGAGAATTGATTCTCTCTCCATGCAATCATTGATAAATTTCACCATTGAGTCTCCTACTATATTCTAATAGGTTTGAAAAAAGTAAGTTTGGAAACTATGTACTCCCAGCGCTTTTTACAGGTGCATGCTATTTACTACCCTCAAGATTTCTTCATTTGAGGTCATTCTTGCCAAGTTATTTTTCCACTAATGCCTATGGTTCTTTCGTGCAAACTAATACCAAGAGTCCAAGACTCGTCACCTCTTCAATGGTATCTCCACTGAATAGTTTGGTGTATTACTCCCAAGTTTGTGGCTTCAGTTGATCATTATTGCTTGCTCATTCATTGGCTATTTTGAGAGCATTCATTTGATTCCTTCTTCTTCTCGTTATGGTTGAGAGTTGAAAGAAACGTGTATGTTTATCCCTAAATTGGAGCCAATTAATTCTCGACTCTTTTGAATATTTACCTTGTTAATCTTATGCACAATCTCTGGAAATTCTTTATATTTTTATTTTAGTTTTTTGCTTTTCGAGTACATTAAAAACTGTTCAAGAACCATTGCTTCGGAGCAATGATCCCAAGTCAAAATGTCCTTCAAGTTTTGATTCGTCCAATAAACTGTGTATTGGTACTTTGAAAAATGTAGATCTAAATTGATAACTATTAGATCAATCTTATTCAAATTAAAATTAATAAATTCTTCATATTGTTTGTTGAGCTGACACCCAATCTAGCATCTTGAAAATTTTAATCTAATCTTTGAAATTTTGTTTACCACGGTACGCGATATTAATTCTCACTTTATCATGTCCTTTGTAAATATATTTGTAGAGATATTTCACAATTGTCCTTAATTTTGGTATGCGTGTGTCGATATATTAAAATCACATAATTCTTTCTCTTAACCTACTATTTTTATCTCTTTTTTTATATTCTCTTTGTCATTTGATCTGTAACGCCCCGGTTCCGGAAGAGCAGGTAAGCACGCCACGTGTGAGTTTTGAGCGTTAGGAATTTAATTTATTTCCTTTATTTATTACTTTCCCACATTTCGTTATAATTATATGAATTACATTTTAACATATTTATGTGAAATATATGAAATTCATTTCATTTTGAGAAGTATTGCATGATTTGAAAATGATTGCTATGTGAAATAATTGCCGACCGTGAATTAATTGCCAAATTGTCCTTATATGATCTTTCTTTAGAATTCAAGGACTAAATTGCATAATTATTGCATGGACTTAATTGATCATTTTTCCAAGCTTTCACCCTTGATTGCATAGCTTATATACTCGAGGGCCTTAATTGCAATTTGTGCATTTCATCAATTTCAAAAATGGTGATTCACGTAAAAGCTTTTCTCCGTGCTTCCAATCTCATTTTCATCCAAACTTCAACCATCTTTGCTTCTTTGTTGCTCTCGGTCCAACAAGCAAGAAAGGAAGAGGAGATTTCATTGATTTCCATCAAATTTTCTCAAAGAAATTTTATATTTGACGCTTAATCATCAATTCCCTCCATCTCTTTTCATTCAAGGTACATGTAAGTTTGTTATGTGATTCTTGTTGAATTTTTATGGAAGCTAGGGTTATGAATTCCTTGAATATATGGATTATATGTTGTTTACTACATAAATATGTGATTACAAATTGAATTGAAGCATGAATTTTTGAAAAACTTGAGCTTATATGATGAAAATATATATGAGTTGAAGTGGAAAAATCTTGATGATCATGCGTGAATTAGTTGGTTATTTGGTGTTTTATCATACTTTCAACATGTATACATATTGATTTCCAGAAATACCACAATTTGGAGCTTGAAAATTCATGTTTTGGTGGATTTTAATTTTGGCCGAGACTTCCCCTGTTTTTCTGCTCTGTTTTTGAAGGTCACGACCGCGACCGAATATAGAACAAAAACGGTCGTGCCCACGACTCACTCACATGTTTTGCGAAAATGCAGGTCGCGCCCGCGACCTGAAATACACATAAAACTGGTCGCGCCAACGACCAAAATTTGGCCAACTTTCGACTTCTTGAAACTTACACGAAAATTCCTGATAAAAATGCGCGACCATTTTATGAACAAAATGGGTTGCGACCGCGACCCTTGTATAATCTGCCAAGAATTTCAAATTTCACTTTTCAATCCAATACTTTTATTGATCTCAAATTGTTCTTATATGATCCATTTCATGTCAAAATATGACGTTTACATGCTACGCTGGTCATTGCTTGTCAGCCCGTTGCATTTTCGCCATTCGTCATAATTGGTCCATTTTGAGTCATGTCTCACGTATACACGTCTCTCTTGCACAGATCACATCCCCGGTAACGAGGAGCAGGCACCCTAGATCGTATCCTTGGTTATTTTGTCACACAGGTGAGGTTTTTATTCTAGTTATATACAACCTTTATAACCCTTATGTGATATTTTGGCCAAAAGATATATATTTATACTTATAGTTTTTCCAAAAAGTCTCAATTCTTGCAAGCAAGCCATGAATGATATTGATTCAAGCATGTTTTGGCGAGTACCATGATTGCACTTTGGGCCCGAGGGTAGTGTATTGAGCCAACCGGCACTACTAGAAAAACGGGTTTTTGTGACGCCGAAAAGCGTCATGATAGGCTGGTTTTTGTGACGTTTTCGATGTTGTGACGCTGTCGAAAAGCGTCGCATAAGTAGGCGTGACAATAGGTTTTTGTGGCGCTAATATTGTGACAGTTTGCAATGTCATTAAAGAAGCGATATTGTGACGCTTTATAGCGTCATGTTAAAGCCTATTGTGACGCTTTTGGGCGTCATATGTGGCGTATAACTACTATAACTACCTGTTAATAGGACGCCTAAAAGCGTCGCAATAGGCCTTAACATGACGCTGTAAAGCGTCACAATAGACCTTAACATGACACTGTAAAAGCGTCACAATAGGCCTAATATATGCCGAAATAAAACGTCATAATAAATTGTATTATGCCGAAATAAATGTCATTAAAACTTACGTTATGACAGAAAAAAACGTCATGATAAAGTATATTATGACGAATAAAATGTCATGATAACATATATATAAATAATATTATGCAATTAATAATAAAATCATAATTAAAAAAAAAAACAAATCAAGTAATATAATATTAATATGTTCACGAAATTTCCAATCCAAAATAATATTAGTTACAATAATGTATGCCTAATATATGATATTGGCCATATCAACAAAAATGACAAAAGGTTATGTATCGATGCCGGCCACTTACAATACATACTTAAGAGTCATTTGAGTATTAAAATAAAACAAACGAAGTCTCACAAATGGTGTCAATCTTGAGCCACAACCTATATAAACATTATTGTAGTCAATATTAAATCCATACGAAATAAATTTTCAAGAGCTAATGAATGATCCTTACCAAATTTTTTGGCCATGCAACAACCTCCCCAATCGCCACGGTTTTAGATGAATCAAATATACTTTTTAATAACACTTTTGATCCAACCTACACAATTTAGACCAAAAAGAACAATAGGATCAACAACTGTCTTGACAAACAACCACAAAATATTCAAGAAAGTGTCCTGGAGTTTAACCTGAAATTTACTCAGAATATTCATAAATATTCATACAAAATAGTGTTGAGAAATTCAAACATTTAACAACTTTTCTGAAACCTTTCTTCCAGTCGAGAAAACATGGGACTGCTATGATGAACATGTGTACAAGAAACTAAAATTCATAGCTCTCTTATAAAAAGTTAAGTTTATTTCTCGTTTTTCCATCCTAACTCGATATTTATGCTCATTTAACCTACCCATAAAGTGGAAAAAATAAACAAGAGTTGAGGAATAATGCCATATTCTTTTGTAGCCGAAAAAATGGTGTCCGATAAACATAAAATTTAACAAACTCAAACCTTAACACACTAGTAATATCCAGTTAAAACAGTTTATAAATCGGAGATTGTACAAGTTCAGAATGTACATCTGAATTTTTTGCACACATGTTGTCACAGTTTGGTTTATGAATTCAACACTCTTGATCATGCAATACTCATCAAAAAACATCAAAACTCATGACCCAACTTTGCCTACAATGTTCCTAAACATATTTAACACATAAACACTCAGTTTCCATGCTTTAATACAGTCCAACCAGCATTTCCATCAAAATTTCTTCATATCCTGTTTTCAAGCAAATTCAAGTTGATAAACTCCAAAACCTTTGCCAATGTGATCCTGATTGTAGTGATGAAAGGAACTTACAAGAACCAAGCAGGCACGAGCAAGAGAAAGCAATGTTGGGTACATATCAACAACAGAAAGAGCAATGTCCTCTGTTACTTGTGGAACCTGGTGTCGTAAACAGAAAAAAGAATCATCACTCTTTCTCCTCTTTGATACAATGACAAAACAAGAATAAGATCATATCACTAAACTTCCTTAAATCAATTGCAAAGATGATGACACAACTAGAATAAGATCATATCACTGAACTTCCTTAAATCAATTGCAAAGTTGTGAAGCAACTGGCATCATTTGCAAATTAGGTAAGTTCCAACAGGACATTATAACCAAAATATATAAATTTTAACCTGAAGTAGATCACTGGAAATGAGCACAGAGGATTATACAATGAGATCATTGGGGGGAAAGGGAGACTCATTGGAGGAAACAGGAGCATTTCTCTCCCTTCTTGGTAATGATTTCATATCTTGCAGCTAAATGGCTCTCTCCGGAAATGGGTGATTTGTATTGACAAAAATAATTGACAGAAAATCATAAAACTAGAGAAAATATGCTGGCCTGCTTACGCTGTTTTGATGCTTTCAGCAGCCTCGGAAGAGTTCGGATCACCTTCCACCAGATATATCATCTTCTTAAGCCCGCATCTCTTTGAAAGATAATTAATAGGGGGAAGGTAACATATTAATGATCATTCATAAACAAGAGAAAGAAACTTAGAAAAAATACATTACTTAGAAAATGTAAATATGAAAAAAAGAAAGAAAAGAAAATGATTCAGTAGATAGCTAGGTTGCAAGTTTAATAAACTGGACACAATTCACAAGACTAATGATTTTTTCATCTAGCTCAAAAAATAGCATGACAAAATATAAATAACATATTAATTGGGAAAGCAAGGGCTGACGGGTAACTCTTGCACTATACTCACCGTTTTGGGATCACCCCTGAAGCCACCAGGAGGTTTGGTGGTGGAAGGAGTCCCGTGCGTGGGAGTCATGATCCCGACGTACACTATGTCGTGGATGTTTGTGTTGGAAAACACGAATCAGAAAGCAGCGGAATTTAAAAATTTTCCCAACAAAAGGACCTTGGACTCGCAATCGTGTAACCAAATTCGTAAAGATAGAAAACTTACTTTTCTTTTATTCTTTCTTGAAGCGTTTCAAGCCACCCAAGAACGCTCTTCTCGCGGCTTGATCCCCTCTCCTTGGTAAAGCTCGAATCTTCAAACTTCTAACTTGAAGCTCTCTAGAGATAGTCCACCAACTTGATCACAATCTAACTAGTACGGATGCTAGTTCTCTAGTTAGTGTTTAGGCTTAACCTAGGGTTTTATTTAATCTTGAAGAAAGGAAGGTGTTCAACACATGAACCAAAAGAATTACCAATTAGCTCTAAAGGGGAACATGAGCTCCCCTATATATAGGTAAGGGAGAGGGACGACCGAACCTATTCCTTGTTGGGCAAGGATTTGGTCCCTCTCTCTCCTATTACTTGATCATCAAGTAATTTCCAACTTTGACTTTGAATTCTAATTCAAATCAACTTTCAAGAGAGCTAAAATATCCAAACTATTTTTGGATAATTTTCTACTTTATTTATTTAAAATAAATAACTTATTTTATCTAATTAATTAATTCATAATTAATTAACTAGATTATTTTTCTCCAAAATAAGTCTTTCCTTTTAATTCAAAATTAAACCAAAGTCTATTAAATAATTAACACATTTAATTATTTAATATATATATACAATATATATATTCACACGTGTGGGACACGTGTCACAAGGACACGTGTCACTCACGTGACCCACACGTGTGCCTTCACACGTGTGGAACCCTCTAGGCTCGATTAACTCGTTTAATCATTTTAAAGCCTCAACTTATGTAACCAAGTTGTTGTGTGTGACCCTCTAGGTTCTCAATTCAATTAGCAGTGACCCTAATTAATTAATTCACTAATTAATTAATCAGTCCACAGATTAAACGACCATAGTCTAGCAACAGGTGTTTAACCCCTAGCTGAATTGGAATGTTCGGATTCAACAGAACCTTTAAGTCATTGATTCATGTGAGATACAATCCTCCTACTTACTATCTCTCAACCAAGATCTAGGGTAAGGGAATAATCAGAACCCTAATAATCCGGTCTTAAAGCTAAGTGCATTTCATATCCATTTTATCTCAATCCAAGAAACCCTTTTCTTGATGTCTTGATCTTCTGCCTTGGCCAAGGACTCCATATGGCATATGAATGACTTACACAATAAGAGATCACCTTGCAAATGTAAGTGTAGGTCCTTTCTTGATTCTCATTCACTTTCATGAATCACTTGTGCAGCCCCAGTATAAGCCTTGAATCAGTTGTCTAAGGCGACACCCTTTAAAGCTTATACCTAAGACTACAGAGTTAACTCATAAAGTGACAAGGAACCTCAAGTCTAAGGATCAATTAATCACATCAATGACTCGTGAGATATTTCCTAATCTGGAAGTTTCCATTTCCTGAAATAGAAACTTCCTTTCCCATTTAGGAATCTTCTCACACGGGGCACCTCAGTGAACTTACTTATTAAAGTAAGCACCCTCATGTATCACGCACGTATCAACTATACACTTTGCACCTCCATGAAACAAGGTGGTCCTTCTTAAGGGCGTGATCACACAAGCAAGCCTTAGAGGAGTCAGGTTGACACTCCAACTGTCTGTAGGACTTATCGGCTTGGAGCATTTTACTAATCATGACTTATGTGATATAGGGCTCGTTTCATGAACCATTTCACCTAAATGGTAGAGTCCTAAAGTCATCAGGATTAGGGGAGTTCTCATACATGCACAGCTAAAGTAAACGCATACCAAACAAGAGTATATAAAGAAGTGTTGCCTCAATTCGTTATTTCATTCAAAGATTGTCTGTGATTACATTAAGGAAAAGAACAAAGCGGATATACAATCGGCTCTCTAGGGCACTATTCCTAACAATCTCCCACTTGCCCGTCAAAGCCATTCTAAAGCTACTCTAAGTCCCATTTTCTGAAGATGACCTTGGAAAGCTTCTCGACTAAGGGGTTTAGTAAGTGGATCTGCCACGTTCTCTGCTGATGTGACCCTCTCAATTTGCACATTTCCTCTTTTGATAAACTCACGGATTAGGTGATACTTCCTCATAATGTGCTTGGTCCGTTGGTGAGATCTTGGTTCTCTTGCTTGAGCAACTGCCCCAGTGTTGTCACAAAACACAGTAATGGGGTCTTTCATGCTAGGAACAACATTCAACTCTTGAATGAAGTTTCTAATCCAAACACCTTCCTTAGCTGCATCATTTGCAGCTAAGTATTCGGCCTCAGTGGTCGAATCTGCAGTGGTAGTTTGTTTGGAACTCTTCCAACTCACTGCTCCGCCGTTTAGGCAGAAAATGTATCCTGGCATTGACTTAAAATCATCTAAGTCAGATGCAAAGCTTGCATCGCAGTATCCTTCGACAGTAAGATCTTTCTGACCTCCGTAAACTAAGAATAAATCTTTAGTACTTTTCAAGTACTTAAGAATATTCTTCACGGTAGCCCAGTGACCATCTCCAGGGTCAGATTGGAAACGACTTGTTACACTAAGTGCATAAGCCACATCCGGCCGAGTACATAACATTGCATACATTATGTTACCTATTGCTGATGCATAAGGTGTATGAGTCATTCTTTCCTTCTCAAGGTTAGTCTTAGGACGCATGTTCCTACACTCATAGGAAGGTTCTTAACCTTTGCTGACTCCATATTGAATCTCTTCAATACTTTGTCAATGTACATCGACTGTGATAGTCCTATTAACCTTCTAGATCTATCTCTATAGATTTTAATTCCAAGGATATAGGACGCATCACCAAGATCTTTCATCTCGAATTGGTTCGATAACCATAACTTAGTTACTTTCATGTCATCCTTCGAATTCCCAATAAGAAGGATGTCATCAACATAAAGTACTAAGAATTGCACTGAGGCCTCCAATTCCTTTCTATACACACAGGACTCATTTGAAATTTGAATGAAGCCAAACGCTTTGACTGATTCATCAAATCGAATGTTCCAATTCCTAGAAGCCTGTTTCAATCCATAGATTGATCTTTGGAGTTTGCAAACCTTTTGCTCACTCCCACTGAATGTGAAACCTATGGGTTGCTCCATATAAATGTCTTTGTCAATGTCACCATTGAGAAAGGCAGTTTTCACATCCATTTGCCATATCTCATAGTCATAATATGCAGCAATGGCAAGCATGATCCGAATAGACTTTTGCATTGCAACTGGCGAAAAGGTTTCATCAAAGTCCACGCCGGGTCTTTGAGTGAATCCTTTCGCAACCAGTCTTGCTTTGTAGGCTGCAATGCTTCCATCAACTCCAAGCTTTCTCTTAAAGATCCATTTGCAACCTATGGGTTTGACCCCATCAGGCAAATCTACCAAGGTCCAAACTTGGTTGGAGTTCATGGAGTCCATTTCGGATTTCATGGCTTCTATCCGCTGTTCAGAGTCAGAATCTGAAAGTGCCTCCTCATATGTTAAAGGATCATTATCCTTTTGAGAGATTTCATGGAAGAATCCATACCATCTCTCCGGCTATCTAGGAGTGCGTTCAGAACGCCTTAGAGGAGGATTTTCGTGTGTATCGAAATTCGTGATTGGTTGTGGTTGATCAGTCGGGGACGTTTCTTCAGTGGGTGGCGTGGGGTCACTTTGTACTTCTTCTAATTCTATGGTCTTGCCTTTCTTTTCTTTAAGGAACGGTTCCTCAAGAAAAGTGGCATTTCTGGAAACAAACACCTTTTGCTCAGATTGATCATAGAAGTAGTATCCTATGGATTCCTTAGGATAACCTACAAAGTACCATAAGTTAGAACGAGATTCTAACTTATCTCCCACTGTCCTCTTCACGTAAGCAGGACAACCCCAAATTCTTAAGTAAGAATAACTGGGGATTTTACCATACCACATTTCATAGGGCGTTTTAGGGACTGACTTAGAGGGAACTAGATTCAAAATCTTTGCTGCACTTTCTAGGGCATAACCCCAGAAAAAAGGTGGTAAGTCAGTGAAACTCATCATGGAACGAACCATATCAAGTAGGGTTCGATTCCTTCTCTCAGAAACTCCATTAAGCTGAGGAGTTCCCGGAGGAGTCCACTGAGAGATAATCCCATTATCTTTGAGATGATTAAGGAATTCTTCACTAAGATACTCGCCTCCTCGATCAGATCGAAGTGCTTTGATCTTGTGACCAGTTTGGTTCTCAACCTCCTTTTGAAATTCTAAGAATTTCTCAAAAGCTTCAGATTTATACTTCATTAAGTATACATAACCATACCGACTAAAGTCATCAGTAAAGGTTATGAAATACTGATGATTGTTTCTAGTGCTTACACTAAGCGGTCCACAAACATCAGTATGGATCAAATCCAAAACCTTAATGGCACGTTCCACAGTTCCTTTAAAAGGGACTTTGGACATTTTTCCTTTGAGACAGGATTCGCAAGAAGTTAACTCCTTAAGATCATTTTTAGAGAATGATCCTAAAGTTTTTATCTTGCTAATTCTGTTCTTGGAAATGTGTCCTAATCTAGCGTGCCATAAGGGAGCTGAAGCTTTGTCATCTCTCTTACGCTTGGTTTCTCGTTGTATATTCATAATATTGATATTCTGAGTTAGATAAAGTCCATTACTTAGAGTACCGATGTGAACGGAAGAGTTGTTCCGTTTGATAAAGTATTTACCATTCTTAATATAAGTTTCATAACCTTCACAATCTAATATTGGAACTGAAATTATATTACGAATAATGCTCGGTACATAAAGGACTCTATTTAAGACTAACTCAAAACTACCTAAATCTAATCTAATTGTGCCTAAAGCTCGAGCTTCAACGTTTGAGCCATCGCCGATCTTCAAGACACATTCTCCTTCTTTGAGTTGTTGGACTTCACTTAGCATCTGTACATCATTACAGATATGAGTTCCACAACCGGTATCAAGTACCCAAGAACTAGAATTAATAGAAAGATTTACTTCAACGAGAAAGATACCTTTCTTTAGAGTAGCCTTGTACTCTGGGCAGTTTCTCCTCCAATGTCCCGCTTTGCCACAATGGAAGCAAACATCCTCTTTTTGATCACGCTTCTTCTTTTGGGCCTTCCCCTTCGAAATGCCACCAGTGGGCCTAAGGGGTTTCTTCTTCTTCTTTTGGGCTTTCTTGCCCTTACCTTTAGAAGGCCCAGAAGAGGAAGATGGAGCATTCACCATCAAAACCTTATTGTCCTTCTTGATCGTGCTTTCAGCAGTCACAAGATGACTAATCAGCTCAGCTACAGTAGCACCAACATGATTCATGTTGAAGTTAAGGACAAATGGGTTGAATGATGGTGGGAGCGAAGCTAGCAACAAATCCACTGAAAGCTCATCTTTTAGTGGCATGTCCATGGAAGCAAGTTTCTCAGTAAGAGCAAGAAACTTGAGTCCATATTCATGGACACTAGAACCTTCCCTCATTCTTAAGTGGAACAATTCCTTTGAAGTGTTATGTCTTGTAACACGTTCATGAGGGCGGTAAAGTTGCTCTAAGTGGTCGTAAATCTCCCAAGCAAATTCCATGGCCTCATGTTGCCTTTGCAAGTCCGGAGATATGTTAGCCAACATAAGGCAACGGGCTTGGAGATTATCATCCTTCCACTTCTGAATCGCGTCCCGCTCGGCCCGAGTGGGAGCCTCCCCTTCGGGACTAGGCTCCCCTTCGAAGAGAACATAAGTTCTCTTCTCAGAATCTAAAATGATTTTTAGATTCCTTAGCCAATCAGAATAGTTGGGACCAGTCAACTTGTTTGACTCGAGGATCGATACAAGAGGGTTTTTAGTTGCCATTTCAAAACACGTAGAGAATCACAGAATCTACGACCTAAATGGTAAAACAGAGAACTAGTGAGCATGCTGAATTATAACGATATACAAAAGATAATGTCTTTAATCTAATGTAGCTCCCACTATTTTTCAAAGATCTATAATTCCCAAAGATCTAAGAGGAACACGTTTCCCAATGGGTACTAAGATCTTAGGCATTTTACCTCGAACCCACGACTCGCGGACATTGTAAGTAAGAACCCTAGGTAGGTACAACTTACCAATTCTAACACCTTTAGAACTCTTAGTAATTATTTTTGCATCACCTATCTTTCAATATGGACCCACGATTCGTGCGACATCCATATTTACTTAGGCTTTAAGCTAGACCCATCAATCATAAGATCATAATCAAAACTTAGTTCGAACGACCCACGACTCGCGGACATCGCCCTTGCTAAAATTGATCATGAAATATTGATCATTTAAAATGATCAATTAGGTAACTAAGAACTAATAAGCTTCACTAGCTATCCCACGACTCGCGGACAATAACTAGCTTCACTTACTAAACTTAAAACCTATTGATGGAAATCTAGGAATTTAATTCAAAATTTGCATCTCGAATTTAAATACCTATTTGTTCGAAATTAGCTTAATATTTAATTGGAATTTTCGAATCAACCGGAGAGTTGTCCGGTTCGACCTCACCAACATATATGTTATCCAATTTTATTAGTCTTGATTAATGCAAGTACACTTAAATGCATTTCAAACAAGCACATAAACAGATAACATGTCCTAGCATGATACTAACATGTAATGATCATGGGTTCTACCTATCTTATGCATGATATGTGGGAGCCACTCCACAATCACAAGTTCTAACATACATGCCACATAAACAGTTTAAATCACATAAGGGAAAGCGGTAACAAAATACGAGCCCTATCTCTATTACATTTTTACAATTGAGCTTCCCCTCCCTAACATTTTGAGGGGTCTTCACTTATGGCCTCCTTGTTACTTGAATGTGGTCCATCTTACTCCATGGGTGCATTGTCTCCAAAATGAAAATAAAACCTCACCACCTATCTCTACTCTCAAATTACAATAAAAAGAAAAAGACATAAAGTAATAAGGCTCAATCTTCATATTGGCCTTAGACAATTACACGGGGCATACCCCGGCCTCAAAAACAGTAATATGAAAAGCCACATAATAAATCACATAACAGTACGCACATAAGTGAGGCTCCAACCTCAATTGAAAAACGCAACTATAGGGCTCCAACCCCAATTTAAACCATCCATGTGCATAAATTAAAACCATACATAGATCTAAACCCGTGATCACCTAACATGCTTTTGCGAGAATTTAAATTTAACCAATAAATTAAAATTCCCGTTTTAAGCTCTAATAGCTTAAAACACGACTTAGATGCAGTTCTTGTTCAAGAGCCTTTTCAAATAAACCCCAAAAACAATAGACTAATAAAATTTCAATTAATTTCTGAAAATTAATAATTTTATTCTTTCAATATTTTTCAGAAAATAGAGATTGTAATTTTTTTTTTTCAAAATTTAAATCGCTTAATTTCTCAAAAATCCCAATTTAATCAAAATTTTAAAATAATTTTATTTTAGCAAAACTGATTTTAAAAGATAAAATTAAAATAAAATTAAATGGGATTTTAAGGACCGAAAACACGAAACAAGAGAAACACGGGCCTAGGACGACGCGGGATCGCCCGCCAGCCGCGCAGGAACGCGCGCTAGGCGGCGCCAGCGCTGCGCACAGCCTGCAGCGATTGCCGCCAGCGTGCGCGCGCCAGGCGCGCACTTGCGCGCAGACGTGCGGCGTGGGCAGGCAGTCCCGCCCATCCCTAGGCGGGCGCTCCCGCGCGGTTGCGGGAGGAACAGGCGGCTGTCCCGTACGGTTGCGGGACAGGCGAGCAAGGCGCCTAGGCGGGCGGGATGCCTCCCGCGCGGATGCGGGAGGGCGGTGATTGGGCTTGGGCGGCGGTGATTGGGCTTGGGCTTGGGCGTGCGACGTCCTAGCACGCCAAGGCCCTTTCTTTTCGTGTCCCGTTTCGTATTTTTGGGTTTCTTCGAAACCCGGTTCAATCCAAAATTAAAAAATTCGATTTAAACATATTTCAATCAAAACGGTTTTCAAAAACACAATTCAAGAAAACAGTTTCAGAAATTCAAGAAAAATTACAGTTTCGTAATTCAGGCTTTCTAAAAGAACTCATGAATACCTAATTCGCATCTAAGCCTAAGAATTTCTACCAAATTCAGAATAATGGAGACAAATCAGAAACACGATTAACGAGGTGGCTCTGATACCACTTGTTGGAAAACACGAATCAGAAAACAGCGGAATTTAAAAATTTTCCTAACAAAAGGACCTTGGACTCGCAATCGTGTAACCAAATTCGTAAAGATAGAAAACTTACTTTTCTTTTATTCTTTCTTGAAGCGTTTCAAGCCACCCAAGAACGCTCTTCTCGCGGCTTGATCCCCTCTCCTTGGTAAAGCTCGAATCTTCAAACTTCTAACTTGAAGCTCTCTAGAGATAGTCCACCAACTCGATCACAATCTAACTAGTAAGGATGCTAGTTCTCTAGTTAGTGTTTAGGCTTAACCTAGGGTTTTATTTAATCTTGAAGAAAGGAAGGTGTTCAACACATGAACCAAAAGGATTACCAATTAGCTCTAAAGGGGAGCATGAGCTCCCCTATATAAAGGTAAGGGAGAGGGACGACCGAACCTATTCCTTGTTGGGCAAGGTTTTGGTCCCTCTCTCTCCTATTACTTGATCATCAAGTAATTTCCAACTTTGACTTTGAATTCTAATTCAAATCAACTTTCAAGAGAGCTAAAATATCCAAACTATTTTTGGATAATTTTATATTTTATTTATTTAAAATAAATAACTTATTTTATCTAATTAATTAATTCATAATTAATTAACTAGATTATTTTTCTCCAAAATAAGACTTTCCTTTTAATTCAAAATTAAAACAAAGTCTATTAAATAATTAACACATTTAATTATTTAATATATATATATACAATATATATATTCACACGTGTGGGACACGTGTCACAAGGACACGTGTCACTCACGTGACCCACACGTGTGGAACCCTCTAGGCTCGATTAACTCGTTTAATCATTTTAAAGCCTCAACTCATGTAACCAAGTTGTTGTGTGTGACCCTCTAGGTTCTCAATTCAATTAGCAGTGACCCTAATTAATTAATTCACTAATTAATTAATCAGTCCACAGATTAAACGACCATAGTCTAGCAACAGGTGTTTAACCCCTAGCTGAATTGGAATGTTCGGATTCAACAGAACCTTTAAGTCATTGATTCATGTGAGATACAATCCTCCTACTTACTATCTCTCAACCAAGATCTAGGGCAAGGGAATAATCAGAACCCTAATAATCCGGTCTTAAAGCTAAGTGCATTTCATATCCATTTTATCTCAATCCAAGAAACCCTTTTCTTGATGTCTTGATCTTCTGCCTTGGCCAAGGACTCCATATGGCATATGAATGACTTACACAATAAGAGATCACCTTGCAAATGCAAGTGTAGGTCCTTTCTTGATTCTCATTCACTTTCTTGAATCACTTGTGCAGCCCCAGCATAAGCCTTGAATCAGTTGTCTAAGGCGACACCCTTTAGAGCTTATACCTAAGACTACAGAGTTAACTCATAAAGTGACAAGTAATCTCAAGTCTAAGGATCAATTAATCACATCAATGACTCGTGAGATATTTCCTAATCTGGAAGTTTCCATTTCCTGAAATAGAAACTTCCTTTCCCATTTAGGAATCTTCTCACACGGGGCACCTCAGTGAACTTACTTATTAAAGTAAGCACCCTCATGTATCACGCACGTATCAACTATACACTTTGCACCTCCATGAAACAAGGTGGTCCTTCTTAAGGGCGTGATCACACAAGCAAGCCTTAGAGGAGTCAGGTTGACACTCCCACTGTCTGTAGGACTCATCGGCTTGGAGCATTTTACTAATCATGACTTATGTGATATAGGGCTCATTTCATGAACCATTTAACCTAAATGGTAGAGTCCTAAAGTCATCAGGATTAGGGGAGTTCTCATACATGCACAGCTAAAGTAAACGCGTACCAAACAAGAGCATATAAAGAAGTGTTGCCTCAATTCGTTATTTCATTCAAAGATTATCTGTGATTACAATAAGGAAAAGCACAAAGCGGATATACAATCGGCTTTCTAGGGCACTATTCCTAACAGTTTGGGCCTTGCAAACCCACCATCATCTGGAGGAAGAAGGGGTCATGAAATTGCTACTTGATAGCACTAATTGAATTGCATGATCACGTGATAAATAATAAAGCAAGCATATATTGTTCACGATTGGTGTAAAGGTTGGAGACTTGCCCTCACTCGCCGGGCCACGTATTGAATAAAAGTAAATAAAATGAATTGTTAACTTGATAGTTGTAATCTCGGGCGAAGAATATTTCATTCTGGAACTTATATTATTTTCTATTTCAAAAGCTTTACCCGAGACTATAACTTGCATGTTAATTGTGATTATATATTTATGCCCCTCACTCAGTCTTTGGTAGACTGATACCCTCACTTTTCAGGTATTCACAGTTGCGTGCTAGGCGGGAGTCAGAGTCGAGTCTGGTCGTCCAGTTGAGTCTAGCATCACATTTTCCATGTTATTGTCAATTATGGATTAATTATGTTATTGATATAGTTTTGGGAGATGATAATGTATTGATATGTGAATCTAGGAGTTAAACCATTTTGAAACACTTTTGGTGTATATGATGAAATATGGTATCTAAAGTAATATTATGCTTCCGTTTTTTTTGAAATTTCATGTATGAGTTGAATGGTCTGGGGTTTAGTCCGCTTAGCTAGAATGTTTCTTGTATTGTCACCCGTTCGCTATATGTTTGGTTCATGTACGGACTATCCATTTCGTATGTGAATCGAGCTATAGTGCGGGGGATGTGGTGCCTTGGCGTGTAGGGTTCTACATGATCTGGTATTCTATTTTTTTATTTGTATTTTTCTAAATGAGATTATTTTAGATTTATGTTAATTTTTTTATAATTGATTTTATGTATGTAGTAGAAATAATTAAAAGAGTATATATATATAAAATATTCAAGGAATGTTTAATCGAATACTATAAAAATTATTTATAAAATTAGATTATATATTTTTTTATATACACACATTGAGTCTTCTTAGAATTCTCAATTTAAAGTAACTTTGGTCTAACGACCTACACTTCCAAATTATGGTATATCAAGCATTAAAAAACCAAAACCGCTATTCGTACTTTTACGTATTTAATTTATATTTTATCATATAAACTAAAAGAAAATTATATGGATAGTTAGATTTAGATAATTACAATTATATTAGTATTAGTTAAGTAAAAAATAGTACATTAAGATTAGTTAATTTACTGAAAAATATTTTACGTAAATCATTCAATTATATTATTTTGTTAATTAGATAGGTTTATAGAATTATAATATGATTATAATTTGAAAAAGTTTATGAACTTAGATAATTAGAACTATGGACTTATAGAATTAGACTTATATTTAGATTGATTTATTAAAAGTTATCTTATGTAACTCATTCAATTCAAATAATATTTTATTTTACATAATTACAAAAATTTATTAAAATTTATAAAGTGAATCAATTTGTTATTTTTTAATTCGTTAGATATATTTCGTCATAACATTTTAAACTATAGGCCTTAAATTAAAAAATGGACAACTTATATTATAAAATTTGAATATAATATAGTAATATTAAAACAATCCTTGTTAAGCTAGCTATATATCTTTTATAGGTAAGTTGGAGAAATTTTTACTTCTACCAAGAGTCCTATTTTAAGTTAATAAGTGTTTTTTAAATATAGTTAAATTAATAATTTATAACATGTATTTACATCATTATCCTTGAATAATAATTATTGATGTAATTATTGTGAGGATATTTTAGGTGATCTATATTTTGAAAGAAACAATGTATCAATTTAGTAAAAATACCCTTAATTATATTTTACTAAAAAATTTACAATAAGGGTATTTTGGCCGATTTCAAAGTTTCAAGAAACCAAATACCCAACTCACACTTTTATAATATATATACATATAGATATAGATATGCAATTAGGGGTTGTATATTATACTATATACTAAGGATTGCATATGGGTAAGTATAAACATGAGTTTTATTGCCGGACATTTATTTTGAATTTGAAATAAAGTTGATACCAGATGGTTACAATGTTAATTGTATGATATTAAAAGCCTTGTTCATGTGCTGGTATCTGTTACAAAACGTTCCAGACGTTTTTGTGAGTTTATTTCTGTATTATGGCTGTATTAATTATGAGGTTATGACCTGCCATAAACAAGACAATTAATAACCATGTATGTCATGGTTTGTGCTCTATAAATCTGCAGTTCCAGACCATAGAATGTGAGAGAGAAATAAAGAGACAAGTATGTAAAATGTGGTGAATTAAGAAGAGTTAGAAGTCTAGATAGATTTCTGGTTTGGTACTGAAAAATACGCTGTAGTACGAAATGCACACGCACTGGTAATTGTGAGTTGAGTCAGAAAACATACTTCCACACACAAAACACATTTTCTTAAGTACCAACCAGACACCACACTCTCTCATAAGAGCCCTGATTAGTAGGCGAAGTGAGATTCTCCTGAGACCGTGCGTATCTATGATTAGGAAATCTCTGGACTGTCTTATCCTGGAAGAAGCTTCACGACAACCCAATGCACCAGTAGTGGGGCGAATACCTTTTTAAAGAAAGTCGGCATTTGCCACGATTCAGTTATATCAAACGATAAGTCTCCCTGTTTACCTTTTATAGTATTGTTCTGATTTTCGTAATCATGTGAATATGTTTCTGGTACATTACTGGTATTTATCCTCATATGGTTCTACACTCTATTGGAACTTATATTACAACAAGTATGCAAGATCTGTGTTTTGGTTATTCCACTGGTATATTGGACTTACATGTTGTTGGTATTTGCATATTAATTTATATATTTTGGCATGATTATGGTACTTATGATTTGAATCATTCATATATGTTGTACATTATATTGTATATTACAAAATCTAATTATCCATCATATTTGATAATCTAGTACTACCCTAAAGCTGATTTCAATACATAGTACACGAGACTTTGATACTCCTGATGCAACTTTGGCTTATGAAAATATCACTATTGAAGTATAGCACATTATTTTCATTCTAATCTAAGAATTGAATCCTCAAGCCTTTTGATTATATATGAACTCTTGATCATTACTAGTTTGAAATTATATTGGCTATGATATAAGAAAAGAAAACAAGTATGAGAGAAGTTGAAGAAATAATATTGACTGTAACCATGGTTTGACTCCAAGAAAACATGGACGTGTAAACGTGAATCACTCTGTCCGAGTAGTAAAATATCTAAGAACGTGAATCAGTACGTATTATACAATTTTCTGAAATAGATTTCAATGATCTGCTTTGTTGCCATGGTCGAATAGGATTTAAGCAAGGATCAAGTAATTATTAAACAACTGCAATTAAATATGTCGGAAAGTTGAAATGTCTTATTAGCAATTAGGGATTAAAACTTTTTATCATCCGAATTAGGTGTTTAAATTTTCACGCCAAAATTAGATTTCCTTGCATACCGTCATCTCTATCTTACGTTTTTTACAAAAAATTATTTCCGATCATTGCCATAGCCCATAGGTCACCCTTGACTTTGCCTCGTGCCCCGCCAAAAAAAAAAATATATATACATATATATATATATATATATATATATATATAACTAGGAGGGAGTTATTAATTATGACCCCATTTTTAAAATTTTTTTTTTAGTTACCCCATTTTCATACGATAACAATAAAATTTTCCCCTTATTTCCTATCTTAACTCTCAATCGAAATCCAACTTTTCGTACATTTCATCTAATTTTGCTGGAAATTTACATGTACTAGTTACTTAAATATAACTTAATTAATTGAAATGTGTTCTTGTATTAAATGCATTAATTAATTTTAAATGAGTATTAATATTAAATTTTAGTGATTTAATGTCACTATGAGTTAACAGAAATTTATTATTAATTGTTGGTATCAATTACGAATTGGTTATAGTTTTTTTTTTTTTAAATAATTTGAATTTGATTTTTCGAAACTTTAATAAATGCTATTAAAAAAAAAGTAAAAACTAGAAAAATAATAATAAAAAAAATTACAAACACCCAGCATATCAATATAGTAGTGGTGTAAGATTTTACGTGAAAAGCATAATTTCGAAAAGGTTAATTTAGGTGGGGAGGATAGTTTTGAAAAGATAAATTTATCCTTAGTAAAAGTATGTGAAATTTACGTTGAATTATTTTCAGGTTATCGGAACTGCTAAATCCCCATCAGAAAAAATTGTTTGTGAAAATCGCAAAGTTGGGATGGCGACATGCAATGAAAGTTTCACATGAATTGTTTTCAGCAAATGGAAGCGTTAAATTTTCATTTAAGAAGATTGTTTTTGAAAATTACAAAGTTAAGATGACGCTTTGTGAAAATTGTAAATTTGAGATGGCGGCATGTAATAAAATTTTTTCAAAATGGTAAATTGCAATAAGGGGTATTATTCGGATGACAAAATCTTTTTTCTCTATTTATTATGCCTAAGTTATTACAACGAGTATGTATACCAACATTGGCATTTGGACGAATACATTGTTCTTGATACTATATATCCAACACATACTTTGTTGCGACAAACTAAATGATTCTACGGCTCGCAGAGATACATCTTCTAAACTAGCTAGAATTACCAAATTCTCATTAGTATTCGAAAATATTATATATTAGCATCGATTATATGGAATATTATATATATCATATTATATTTAATTTGATTACGTTCAGGAATTAAAAAAGAACTTGAATTTTCCGCAAATTTTATAAGTGTTTGATTCGTTATGGATTTATGGAAATTTCTTTTGAAGGAGTTAATCTATTTGTCGGAAGCCATATATGTATGTGGTGTTGGATTATCTTTCATTACTATTAATCTTAGGTATTGTATTCATAAATTTCATTACCAATGCTCCGTGAAAAAATATGCATTTCATGTTAGTTAGGAAGCCAATTACGTTTAGTTCTAGTTGGAACTTAATTTGATTTAATAATTATACGAGAGAGGAGTGATTATACTTTTCACACGATTAATATGAATTTAACAAAAAAATATATCTAATCAAATAATAAATATAATAAATACACTTGCATGCCCCACTCTGTGGGCGATTTGGTTAGTTTCCTGAAGTTAATTGAGACCAAGTCACACCTTACTTTACTTTTTATATTAGGTATGTACGGAAAATTAATTAATAAAAGTATTCTTTAACTTACTCATTGTTAGCAAACAACACAACAATCTATCTCGCACGAATACATTCAAAGCACAAAACAAAAATAACAACACAAGATTTAATGAGGTTAGGCAAAGCCTACGTTATATCCAAATTAGGTTTTCCCCAAACTAATAAACTTCTTATGTTTCCCAGCCCAACAAGAATAAAATCAGTTTCTAACCCTTAGCCGAACACTAATTTTATTTCCTCCTTTTTGGGTCGCACCATAAGTTTATCAGCTCCAGATATAATTTGAATCCACCACAAAATTCAAGACAAAAAACTAACAAATCTTCCCCTTGGCTTTGAATTCTCTTCTCCAACCAGAAAATCAAAACTCTGTCTTGCACACAGTCCTCGTAAGGGCACTACTCAGTACTGCACACACCAAGTAAGTTCAGGTAATGCCTAAACTTGTTAACTGGAACTGCCTTGGTCATCATATCAACTGGATTATCATGTGTACACACTTTCTTCACATCAACAACCCCTTGTGATACAATGTCTTGAATAAAATAATGTCTGACATTAATATGCTTTGTACGCTCATGGTACATCTGGTTCTTGGTCAAATGAATAGCGGTCTGGCTATCACAAAACACTAAAGTTTTATCTTGAACTAAACCAAGAACACTTACCAAACCCTGCAACTAAATAGCTTCCTTTACTGCTTCTGTAACAACCATATATTCAGCCTCTGTAGTAGATAATGCAACAACAGCTTGCAAAGTCGCCTTCCAGCTAAGGGCACCACCAGAAAGAGTAAAAACATAACCTGTCAGCGATCTCCTCTTATCTAAGTCTCCAGCATAGTCTGAATCTACATAGCCAACCACTGAATCACACAATTTGGCTCTGTTGAAAGTCAAACCAACATCTGCAGTACCCTTCAAGTATCTCAATATCCATTTCATGCCCTGCCAATGCTCCTTTCCAGGAAATCCCATGTATCTACTCACAACACTGACCGCATGTGAAATGTCAGGATGAGTGCAAACCATAGGATACATAATACTACCCACAAAACTCGAATATGGAACACTCAACATCTGTTCCATCTCCTCATGTGTTTTCGGGGAGATGTCTGCACACAATCTGAAATGGGAAGCAAGCGGGACAGATACAAGCTTAGCACTTATCATATTAAACCTCCGAATAGCTTTCTCAATATAGAACCGTTGAGATAATATAAATTTCCCAGCACTTCTATCCCGAGTTATTTCCATCCCTAAAATCTTTTTTGCTGTACCCAAATCCTTCATTTCAAACTCCTCACCTAGCTGCTTCTTCAGCAAATTAATCTGAGACATGTCTTTAGCAGTAATAAGCATGTCATCCACGTACAACAGCAAATACACAAAAGAATCCTCAGCAAGCTTCTTATGATACACACAACTATCATATGCACTTCATGTAAAGCCACTATGAACCATAAATGTATCAAACCTTTTATACCACTGCCTAGGGGTCTATTTAAGACTATACAAAGATTTCTGAAGCAAGCAAACATAATTTTCCATACCTGATGCAACGAAGCCTTTTGGTTGACTCATATAAATCTACTCCTCCAACTCACCATGCAAGAATGCAGTTTTCACATCTATCTGCTCAAACTCTAAGTCATGAAGACCCACCATAGCTAACAAGACCCTGATAGAATTGTGTTTCACAACCAGAGAGAATACTTCGTTGTAATCTATCCCCTCTCTCTGAGTAAACCCTTTTGCTACTAACCTTGCCTTGTATCTAGGTGCTTCAAGCCTCGGATTGCCTTTTTTTCTTTTTTGAAAATCCATTTGTAGCATACTACCTTCTGACCCTTTGGCAATGGAACAAGCTTCCAAGCCTGATTCTTATAAAGAGACTCAATTTCCTCACCCATAGATCCTATCCACTGATCTGCATTTGAACTCCAAATAACTTCTTTATGGCTATTAAGCTCATGCACGTCAACTGTCTCTGCAACTGATAAAGCAAATGCCACAAGATTTGCATATCCAATAAGATCTTTTACTAAAATACCGATACATGATTATAAACTATAATGCTAATTCAAAAAAATAATTCATTAGTTAGCAATCTCAATTAACATATAAAGCTTGAACATTTTATAAGCATACAAAGCTTAAACATTCGATAAGAATTCACAGATACAACCACTTTACAAAAATTAAGAACTAGGAAGTAACCCACTTAAAAATCTTCAAAATTTATACAAATTAAAGTTAAAAAAATTAAAAGGAAGCTTACCCATTAAAACTAAGAAATAAAAGGATGAATTTACAATTGTATTTCAGGACAAATATATGTTGATTTTTAATTTTAGAGGGGGATTGCATAAATTTATAATTGGGTTTTTAAGTTGGGGTGGGTCTCTAAATTTGGGGCTATGGGCCGGGGGAGGGGGGTATATAATTTTGTTTTTTTTTTAGGGGGGGGGGAGGAAGGGTGGCTCAAGCCCTAACAGCCTTATGGATTAGGGGAGTTCTAATACATACGCACATAATGGAAACACACAAAACATGTATTGCATATAAAGAAGTGTTTGCCTATGATAATAATCAATCGTATATTATTCAAAGATTGCCTGTGACATAAGGAACGAATCGGCTTTCTAGGGCACTATTCCCAATAGCGTCCGTCTAGGATTACCTTTTACGGCTTTTATTTTATCTTTTGGCTTGTATATGAGTATTGTTACCTCTCGTTCTAGTTTTGATACTTGTGATCGGTGTGCCTAGTGTAGAACCTTTACTTTGGCCTGTGAGCCTTATTTATATATTTTGTAATCGAATTGGAATTGTATATTTTAAATAACGCCGGCCTGTGGCCATTATGTGTTAAATGACTTATATCGCTTCCGCTACAACATGCTATCTCTGACGACTATTTGTCTAGTGCCACCTAGCTAGGTATGGTGTTGAGTGTCTCCTGTTCGCTAGCGCTTGACATGTATACGAATTGTCCATTTCGTATACGTGTTGGGTTCTAGTGCGGGGGATGTGATAGCTCCATGCTCGAGGCGTCACAAGTGACACACCTTTGTGACCAACATTGTTCATGTTGATAACCATGTGCCCAACACATAATCTATGCTCTGCTACAGGGAACATCTTTGGAAGGGCAAAAATGAACCCTTTCTACTTGTTTGATATAAAAGTTACCCCTTACCCATTTTGTAGCCCCAAGTCTGCTTTCATTACTGTGAAAAACCATGTCCAATTGTCCTTAGTTTAAGAGGAAACCACTGCATAGGCTATTGGAAAATTGGCATTGTTGGGGTCTACATCTACTGCAGTGAGTAGAATTCCTCTCTATGGACCCTTCAAATGGCATTCATCCACTCCTATGACTGACCTACTGTAGCACCCGAGCGCAAGGTACCACATCCCCCGCACCGAGACCCGACCCGAATATGAAATGGACGATCCATACCCGAGCTAAATCACGACGAACGGGGACATACACACTCGCTAAGCTAGGCGGGAGCTAACTTTCGCAACCAAAGAGACAATAAAACTGAAATATTACCAACGCGGAAGCAGAGTACATACATAATTAACAAGATAAGCAAAGAACAACGGGTTCAACTAGCATAGATACCTAATCCCGAAATTCAACAAAATCATAAAACATCAATTCCAGATTCTCTCTATTCCTGTAAGCTTATCTTGAATTCATGATAATATTAATAATTAATGCAACTTATACATACTCTGTAACTCAAACAAAACATGATTCAATATGCACATGGACCGACTCTGACTTAACCGAAAAACTTAATTGACTTGACTTCCCTCCTAGCACTCCAAACCTGCAAGAACACTGAAAACAATTCGAGTTCAGTCTATACGAGACTAGTGGGTATAAAATGAGGTATAAATAGCATATACAACAATATTTAACATTCACATGCAAGTTATAATCCCAAATAAGGTTTTTAGAGCATTTCCCAAGTGGGTAAAATGAAGAAGTCATCAAAAGGGATTATAACGTTTATTTTTCATTAGGTCATTTGTGGCCCGGCGAGTGGGCGTGCATTATCTCCAACCAACACCTCGTGTAGTTCATTAAACATTCATTCATTCTTTCTTTCTTTACTGCATTACATTCTTTTGTGCACATTCATGAAAATTTACACCTTCTTCCTCCGGGTGATGGCCGGATGATCGGCCCGAACCATCCATTCATTGACCAAAAGGGGAACATGACTCCCCAGATGACACTCAGCGTCCATTCCTCGCTAACTCCTATCGAGGTCCGATTACGTCGTTCATTGGTGGAACTAGTGTGAGGGATCACCGTCAGCCCATGCCTCCTCGGGTCACCACTCACACCAAGTCCCTGGGCCCCATTCTGTGCATTCATTCATTCTTTTCTCGCCAAAACATTTGGTAGGTTCATAAAATAAAGGCTTTACGTTGTAAATATTTACTCTTAAAACGACTCTATATACATATATTAATTTTTGGTCGAAATCTTTGCACATTGGAAGTATATAGGGTTGTTTAACTAAATAGTAGAGAAACCCACTTGTACGCCTCTTACCGAACAAAACCAAGAAGAAAGGAAGACTCGAAAGTGTCCTATGAACCCGGCATCTCGGCCCTGGAGAAAACTGTACAAAGGACAACGTAACGTGTTCGTGAGACTCAAGACTCCAAATGAACCATATATGACGCACGACATGCAATGAACATGATATGAATGCATACGAGTTAACATTATGTAATGAACACGTTCATGTACACAATTAATGCATTTAACTCATATAAACGAGCCATTCATTCGTTCAAGGAAGCGTTCATATTCATTCAATTCAAGAATTCAAATTACGATCATATCACGTACTATAACATGTTTACAATTAAAGAATAGACAATTAATTACATTCAATTCAAGATCGAAAATTAGAAAGGAACAAGAAAAGGGGACCAATTAATTTCCATAACTCAATTAAATCAAATTATACTTAATATATATAACAAACACACACACACACACACACATATATATATATATATATATATATATATAAAATCATATATATACGTATAAAACCATGCATGCATTAACATATATATTGTCAAGCCTAAATATTAAATTCATGCATGCAATTTACAATTCAATATGTACGCAAATATTTATATATGTATACGTATAATCATGCATGCGACTTTACTAATCAAACATGCATGTAACTTTTATAAACCAAACATATGCAGGCATACACAAGCAATTGCTAAACACACACACACCACATTACATACATAATGAAGCAGCAACAAACAACAGCAACATACAACAGTTCCTTAAACCAATCTCCCAGCCCGGGGAGTTTCGTGCAGAAAGTTTCTGCACAAAGGCTACCCGGCCGGGTCTTTTCACGACCAAAATCTCCCCGCCCGGGGAGATCTATTCAGTCACGCAGCCGCTCCAAAAACAAAGCTTAATCCCCTGTTTTGTGGCATGAATTAACAGCAGCAGGTAGCAGCAACATAAGATATCAAATGCAGCAGCAAAAAGGCACCAAAACTCCCACAAAACGAATGAAAAAGTACAACAACAAAGCATGGAAAAGAGCAGCAGCATGACAACAGCAAAACACAGCAAAACAGGGCCAAAATGAAATAAAACAGGGCAACAATCCATCCACTCTTTATGCAACAAGATCAGCTATATATATGTGCAACAAACAATGCAAAAAGGAGCAGCAAATGACAGCAAAATGAGCCCCAAACGCAGCAGCAACAATACATCGAGAGAGAGGAAGAATTCAGTCCCATTTCATGCCTTTCATAACAAGTTCATTATTGATAACTCATAACTGCTCCAACTACCACATAATACATTACCATAACTGTAAAGAGGGAGTTAAAACAACGATATTCATGCTTTGAATTAACCAAATCCATCAAGGAATGAAAAAGATCAATAAAATGGCACCAAACCTAACTATTTCATCATCTCTTCAAAATCCCATGGTCACATGCTCAAAATTGGGGATGCTTGGCTTAAAATGACACATATTGAATGTATATCACAACCCTAAACTTACCTTGTTGATTGGACGGAAGATGGAAGAGATTTGAGCTTGAATCTCCAAGTATGGCAAGGGTTACGGGATTTTTCTGGAACAGGGGCTTTTGGCTGATATTTCTTGGTGTGAGGTGTGTGGCTCGGGTTGGGGCTGATATGGAGTGTTAGTGGGTTGAGTTAGGGTTCCATAGCCTCCAACCATGGTTAATTTGGTCAAGGTTTGAGGGAGTTATGGCATTTTTAGTAAAGTGTGGCAGTTTTACATCGGTTTCGGTTTTCGATTGAATTTCGGAGGTTCAAATGGTCTTAGAAAAATATGAGGCTAAGTTCATTAAACTTAAATTTTTGTTACGAGTTCAATGAAGTTGACGAAACTCGAATCCGAGTTTCCTAGCTCAAGATATCACATACGGAACCAAGGGTGCGCTAATTGCTCATTAGCCCCCGATTTGGATTCCAAGAACAAAATAAATTCGAAACTAATGCAAATGAATCCAAAAACATGAAACGAGCATATATTCATATTCATAACACGTATATCTTCGACATATTAAATTTGCATGAAATTTCGGTATCAAATCATATAAGAACGAAGTATGTTTATAACACTCATAAACCATGCATTTAAAAATTCATAACATTTCCAAATAAATACAAAACTTTAAAATTCATATTTAATTTATAACTATAATGCACATGTTAAAATACTCATTTAATATTACTAACATTAAGATATAATTATCAACTAATTAACATAAATTTAAATTCATTTAAAAATTATAAAATAAAATGCACGGATTTAATAGTTAATAATTTTTAAACATATGTTAAGAATCCAATTTAAATATTTATTAAAACATAACGAATTACATAATATTAAAAGGTTAATTAAAATACAAATAGTAATTATCATAATCGATTAATTAGGCAATTAAATAATTTAAACGCGTAATTAAGGAGCACACAAGTTATTCATATCAATTCCAATTCAAATATTGCATATATTTCAATTAATCACATATTTAACAATTTAATAATGAGATGTAAATATAGAAAACACTTATAGCCAATTAATTCGCGCAAATTAATAAACACATACGTCATATTAGAATACGAAAAAGTTGGGGCGTTACACCTACAACTCTGGAAACCCATATTCGTAGTATTCAAACAAACATAAAATTTTGAAAATCAAAGCTCACCATTTGTATCATCTGTTCCCAATATAACTGTTGAACCTTGATTAGTTTTCCTCAGCTCCTCTGCATAATCCCACAACTTGGTATACTAGAAGTCAGGATCCCCTTGGATCATTTTAACTACCAATTTCTTGGCCCTATATGCCTGATCCTTTGTCACAGTCACACTCAACTCATCTTCAACATCAGCTCTGAATCCTTTAACACTTCTCTTGGGATCAGATTTGAACCAAGCAACATACTTCTCAACGGCCATTATGTTTTCATGTTCTTGACATTGTAGGTTTTTGGACATGTGTGGGTTAAACACAACTCTTTCACTACAAATGTCTTTTTATTCTCATTTGTGGATTTTGTTACTTTTATTGCATTTATTTTAAAAGGACAACCTCTAACTGAACACCTCACGTAGACTCTCTTGCTATCAGACCTAAAAAAGGGAAGTGTTCTTCTTGTTCTTATAGCCAATGAATTCACAGACATTTTGAAAATTATTTTGGAGGCAAAGGTTTGTCCAATATCACAGGTAGGTTCAAATTTATTGTTTTCATTGAATGCTGGAAAACAATCCACCCCACGCTCTTCACCAGACATCCTGTTTAGATCTAGATCATCCTCATGACTTCCCATAACATCCTCATCCTCACTAACATTGTCAGACACCTCCTCATTACCTAGATCCCTATCACTAGTTGCAACTTCACCCATTTCAGCATCTTCAGACACATTGTCCTCAAAAACAACATCATCATCTGAGGATGATGTTGTCTTTTCAGGAACATCCCAATCACCATCTTCTTCCTCAGATGTGTTATCTTCTATGTTATCATCAAATGAAAGCCAATATACATAATTCTTAGAGATAATGATTTTTTGCCATCCGAACTATAGGCCATTTTGCAATTCACTCTCCAAACTATTTCGACCCCAGTACCACCATCTAAACTATTAATTCATGACAAACCACCATCCCAAACCCTTTTTGAGCGGTTTATCCCCAACACGAGCACACGCGTGAGTCACACGTGATAAGGGGGAGGGTATTTTTGACGTTTCATCTTATATTATTATATTATCGTTGAAATTAGGAAGATGAATAAACAAATACCAGGATTCACTTCTTCCCAAATACAAAACCTGTCTTGTAACGTAAACTCTAGCTTATCTTTGGAAGAAATTGGAAGTTTGAACTGAATTTTTTCGTTCTCAATGGTGTGGACTTTGAGGGACGATAAAAAAACTCAGATTCCAAGTGGGAAATTGACGCCCCATTATGGTGAGTTTTAGATTTTGTAACAAAGAGTGAAAATGGTCCCATGTGCTTTGTCTGTGTTTGTCGCCATTTCCCCATTTTTTTTATACACGATTATGGTCCTATATTGTTGGGTTATTCCTTCCATGAGTAGCAGTGGTCCACCATGTTCCCCCAAGGAGAAGTCATTGTTGCTTTAAAGAATTTTATCTAGGGCCAATGTCTCACATGTCCCCCTTTTTTGGGTTTTTCTTCGTTTTTTATTAATTTTGTCTAGGGCTCATGTTATATACTATCTTTTTAACTTACAGGAAAAGATTCTGGTGATTTCACCATTAGAATGCATTATGGGGGACGGATTTTGCGGAATTTGGGAAGCCCGAAGTATTTTGGTGGAGATAAGACATATTGACTTCTGTAATGGTGATGAGTTGCCAACATACAAAATGGTGGTAGATGGACAATAGTCTCATACAAGCAAAAGGGTTTGATAGAGGCTATAGAGAAAATCATGCCAGAATGTGAACATAGGTTTTGTGTGCTACACATGTACAAGAACTTTAAAGTTCAACACAACGGGTTACAGTTAAAGGATCTGCTTTGGAAAGCTGCAAGAGCTACGTACCCAGGTGGTTGATTTTGAGAAACACATGAAGGAACTGAGAGAAAATGACCAAGCTGCTTTTGAGTGGTTGGCTGCAAAACCTCTACATCACTGGTCTAGATCTCATTTCAGCACCTTTCCTAAGACAGATATCCTGTTGAATAACATGTCTGAGAGTTTTAATGCTTTGATCTTAAAAGCTAGAAACAAGCCTATTATCAGCATGCTTGAGGTGATTAGAAACACTCTAATGAAAAAAGTTCATGTTAGAATGGACAGGATGAAGTCTTTCACAGGAGGTGATTTGTGCCCTAAAGTCTGCAACTTGCTAGAGGAGTTGAAGAAAAAAACATGGAGTTTATTGCCCACTGGAATGGCTTGGACCAGTTTGAAATTGAGAGTTCTTATGGAACAAGGTTTAAAGTCAATGTTAAGGAGAAGACATGCAGTTGTAGAAGGTGGGAGAAACAGTTTATGAGAGCCAGTTTATGAGACATATACTTTAATCTTGCACTGAATTTTGTGTTGTATGTAGGATAAAGAGAAACAAGTTCAAGGAAGTCCTTCAAAAGTAACAAGATCTTCAGCATTATTTACAGAACAAAGTCCAAGATGGTTTATAAGGTCGTCACTTCAAAGTCAAAGTGCAGCTGAAAATGTGGCTCCTACTGCTACTCTTACAAATAAGACATTAGGGGTGAAAAGAAAGGTCCCAGTTCATAGACAAGTCATGCAAAAGGTGCATACCAAGCAAACTGGTGTCCACACAAACAGTGAATCTGGAACATCTACACAACAGTCATCATTTTTATCCAAGCCTACATGGAAACCTACTGGAAGCTCTATACACAAGAAGTGTGGTTCTCCACTGGAAAGAAGAGACAAGATCCAAAGAATGTGAAATTTGTGAAAGACTAGTTCTGTTGCAATCATTTTGCCTGTTAGGTTTTATGATGTTTTTGTCTGGAACATTTATGTTTATGATTAGATACAAGTATGGGTAAGCATGTTTTGGCTTAAGTCAGTTATGGTACCAAACAATTAAGGGTGCTTATGTTTATCATATGTTATATTTCAATGGTATTTTAACAATTCATGTCCAATAATTCAGCAATCTATAGTCTTTTCTTCATGACCAGGAATTCTATCTATTCATACTCTTTTCTTCATGTCCAGGAATTCTGTCCATTTTCTTTAGGAAGATAACATCAAGAAAAATAAGACACTAATATGCAACATAACTTCATTACTTACTCATGAACTGCAAAGTACAAAATGTTGCAATATAGCACATTTCTCTTACATTTGAAAATGAGAATCAGTGCTCATCTCAGGAATTTTTTTTTTTTTTGCAACAAACACACTACTTCCACAAATACATAAATGCCCAAGAACAAATTAGCATTATCCACATCCATTTCAGCTTCCTAGTCTTCAACTTCAAAGCAGCTTCTTGTCTATCAGATTTCATACCCGACTCAATGATTACTTGACGAGCCCTGAGAGACATTGGTATGGATCAACCCATACAAAGTAGGAGCACCCATTTATCATCTGACCAAAAATCTTGCAAATCAGATAAAATCCCCAAAATTTAGGGTTTAAATGAGAATAAAAAATGAGATATAACCTTGTAATTCTTGCTAATTGAGAAACACCGACCAGAGTTTTCGTTCTTCCATGATGTCCGATTG
Source organism: Lantana camara (assembly GCA_037501455.1). Lineage (NCBI taxonomy): Eukaryota > Viridiplantae > Streptophyta > Magnoliopsida > Lamiales > Verbenaceae > Lantana > Lantana camara. The sequence continues at coordinate 22,193,876 of CM074862.1, forward strand.
TCTGCGCGCTTGCCACAATGACAAAATCATCAACAAGAAATTCAGAAGTCTCCCTCCACATATTGTTCAGTCGCACTTCTCCTTTCTTTGAGATTTTGTGATAGATTTGGGTTCAAAAGAGGGGTACGATGTTTTAAAGGAGACTCAGACATTTAATATAAGATGAAATGTCAAAAATACCCTCCCCTTATCACGTGTGACCAGCGCGTGTGCTGGTTTTGGGGGTAAATCGCTCAAAAAGGGGTTGGGATGGTGGTTTGTCATGAATTAATAGTTTAGATGGTGGTATTGGGGTTGAAATAATTTGGAGGGTGAATTACAAAATGGCCTATAATTCGAATGACAAAAATAATTATCTCTATTTCTGATCATCTAATTCTTTGTGCAATGTAAATTTTGTTTCAATACTTTCACTTACATTTTCTTCAAAAATAGAGTCATCGTCTTCAAACACAACATATAGCTCAACTTTTCTCCCAAAATATTCATCTTATTATTTTTCTATTTTTAAATTTTTTTTCCCAAATAATCACAGCTTCTAATACTACAAATTTTTACAACTTTAACTTTCGTTTATGGAATAGAGTTGATAAACACGAGAATCAAGAGGTAAAATTAGATGGAATTTTTGACTTAATTTGAGATAATAGAGTAATTTGCACTTTACCCCTAATAAGTGGGCTATTTTACAACAGGGCAATTTTACGGGTTTGAATCCCACTTGGGTGTATGTGAATTAAAAAAAGAAAAAAAAAAAAAAAAAGAAAGCTATTTTACAACCTCATTTTTGAATTGTTATTTAATCCATTATTTCATATCATATCTCTAGGGGTTGAGGGCTTGACAAGAAAATAGTAAAAGATGTGTTATTAAATATCATGATATATATGTAGAATGTTTATTTATATAATAATTAATTTAATAAATATAATAAAAAATTATATTCGAATCTTTAATTGATCAAATTCAGTGATTTCATATTCAATCCATTTATTTTCAATAAACAAATATTTCTATTTGGATATTTCTAACATAAACCATCGTAAGTAAATGTAGCAAATGTATAAACCTAGTAAATCCAAGACTTTTCATGTCGAAAGCTGAGATAAATCGAGTGAAGAAATAGCTTTGTCCGCCATGTGTCTGGTATATGCGATCGCTTCGTGACATTGGGTTTCGACTGTGCAGCGCCGGCGCCTGATGTGATCCATGGCACAAATTTGAGTATCATCATCATCATAACATTATAAATAAAATTACCTTCTCATTATTGGATATAGAACACAAGACTCAATAATAATAGCAGCCGTAGTAGTAGTTATAAGAACAATAGTAATAATATTGTTATCAGAACAAAGATGTATTTTACCCGGACAACAATCTTATATATTCAAATAACAACTATATTAATTCAAATATCTATTCCAAAATCTATTTCGCGGAATGACCTATCATGATTTAATTAAGTTAACTAAAAGTTGATTGTGTTTTACAATTTTAGCAGAAACGTAATTCATGTTGATGTCGCAATAATATATTAGCAAAAGGGATAATTACAGTTTTGGTCATCCAACTATGCCACTTATTCTCTTTTGGTCCCCCATTTTTCAATTTTAGAAGAATGGTCACTGAACTACCACTTTTTTTACACATTTGGTCCCGCCGTCAACCTTGGCGTTAAATTTAACGGAAATTACAGTTTCAGGCGAATTTTGGCGCCGTTTTCTGCGTTTTCCCTCATTTCTTCCCCTTGTTGCGACTGTGAAGTTCTCCAAGGTGTCAACTGACCTTTTCCCGTATAAGGATGTTTCGGCCACGCCCGTTTCCATCACTGTTGGACTTATGAACCTCATTAGGTGCTGGTTCGGAGCAATGCCTAATTTCTCAAAAGCATTCAGCTTGCTCAGGGCTTGAATTTCGCAATGATGGCTGTTAAGTACATCAGAAAGGTTCAAAATTTCTCAAAGTCGAAATCTTTAGGAGAGAGTCCATAGCTCAGATCGGATGGATTGATTTTGGCCCTCATTTGTGCCTGTTTCATCATAATAGCAAACGGGCCGGGGCAAGAAGAAGCCGAAAACGAAGCTAACTGTGAGGTTGATGATTTAGAGATGAGGGATCAAAAATGGAGGAAAGTCAAGAAAGTGATCTGATCACTTCCCTCTGCTTTCATAGTCTTTTTGGTGGGATTGGTTGTAGCCATCATAAGAGGGCTTAATGCTGTCAAAGGTTTCCAATTCGGGCCGGAGTCAATCGAAACCATCAAAATCTCCAAACATGCATGGAAAGAAGGATTCATCAAGGGAACTATCCCACAGCTGCCTTTATCAATCGTCAACTCTGTTATAGCTGTTTGTAATCTGTTAACTGACATTTTCACGGATAAGGATGTTTCGGCCACGTCCGTTTCCTTCACTGTTGGACTTATGAACCTCATTGGGTGCTGGTTCGGAGCCACATTTGCAAAAAACTCGCTCAATGGGGAAATTTTGCCTTTGTGTACTCCATGCAGTGGATCCGCTTGACATACTCACCTTGGAGAACTTCACAGCCGCAATAAGGGGAAGAAATGAGGGAAAACGTAGAAAACGGCGCCAAAATTGGCCTGAAACTGTAATTTCCGTTACATTTAACAGCAAGGCTGACGGCGGGACCAAATGTGTAAAAAAAGTGGTAGTTCAGTAACCATTCTTGTAAAATTGAAAAGTGGGGGACCAAAAGAGAATAAGTGGCATAATTGGATGACCAAAACTGTAATTATCCCTTAGCAAAATTTGTTGATCTCTCTGACTCTCTCCTAACTAATACTTTGTAAAATACTATAGTTAATTCTGTAAGCTGCAATTTAGGAATATTTAGCTGATAAATGAGGAAAGTTAAGCATCAGAAGCGGCATCAATCGACATCACAATGATAATTCTTGAAAGACTCTACAAAATATTGAGTTTTGATGTGTCAAGGCCAATTGTTGTTGGTTGGAAGAAGTCCCAACAAAAGATTTGTGTAAAACAAATATTGAGTGTTGAGTTGAAGTGAATCTAAGTATCAATCTCGTACATATGTCGTGTTTTCTAATAATGTAATGTTTGTAATAAGTGTTACGATTCATTATGAATTGATATACTTAACCACAAAATTATCATCGCCGAAAAAAAAAACAAAAAAACAAAAGAGAGAGAGAGAGAGAGAATGACTGCGTGCATTATGGATTGATGGAAACTTTTGTTGAAGCCCGTAGGAGTAAGTCTAGTTGTCAGAAACCATAAATGACTGCGTTATTTCCATAATTCCATTATGTATGACTATAGTTTTTTTTTTTTTTTTGAAAGGATGTATGACTATAGTTCATTATGGAAAGTTCACCTAACGAATTTTGCTTTTTTCTCAATTTAATAAAATTAACTAAAATTTATTTAAAGAGACACCCAAAATACCTCAAAAAAAAAAAAAAAAAAAAAAAAAAAAAAATGGGGCCTGGGGTTTGACAATTTTAGCAAAAATAAAATTCATGTTGATGTTGCAACAATATAAGCATTTTGTTAATCTCTCTCTAATTAATACTTTGTACTTTGTAGAGATAAAAATACTGTAGTTGTTTTTTTTTTTCATTATTTAACTGATTTTTATATCCTATTTAATTGGGTTTGAGTCGGGCGATACCTAAAGTTCTCTCTAAAAGATTTTTGTTTTTAATAAATAGGTTTTGAATCTCTGACCTCTTAAAGAATCAGGTAAAATTAATTCACCTCTTATAATCTAATCAGTTATCACTAAATCAAGATCTCTTAGATATAAAAACACTGTGGTTCCTCGGTTTCTAACCCAAAAAAATAAAAACACTGTGGTTGATATGAAAGCAATATTTAGCTGATAAATGTGGAAAGTTAACCATCACAATCGACATCACAATAATAATTCTTCAAAGACTGTACAAGATGTTGAGTTTCGATGTGCTTCACGTGCAATTCTTAATTATTGTTGCATAAAATTTGACGTGTCCCACATTGCAATTTTATAAATAAATTCACTTAGTAAAAGCTAAAAGGTGATTACATTTTGTGTGGCATCTTTATTTCGTTCAGCCATTCAGTAACTGTATTGAATGTTAGACAAAATAGATGTATTACAAAATGGTGTGACTTAGATATTACATGTCAGTGTATGACTAATTGACTATTCATAGTGCGAAAAACTTTAACCCCCGATGGTTTGATCCAACTTGAAATTAATCATAATACTGTAATTTCACGTTGTGGATGAATTTATTCTTGAAGGAATAGCAAATTATTTTGGTAGGAATTTATAGAATAAAGTCCATAAACTAATAATAAATAAATTAAAAGTAATAAAGACTGGAACTTTGTGGTATGTTATAATAGACATGATATACTAAGATGTTTGTACTTTACTAGTGAAATGAATATGCATTACACGTTTATCATTTAATTTTATTTAAATAAGTATAGTTATTATAATTATTGAATGAATTAGAATATTAAAAATATCTAATTTGATTAAATAAATATAATAATATTTTTAATAAACTATTTTGATCTTAAAACGCTACACATACAAAAATATTTATATGAAATCTCTCTTTCAAATCATGTACAATAAGTAGAAATTCAAATTAGAGAAACATTCAAACAATTAAACAATAAAAATATTTAAAATTATATTATTATATAAAAAAGGTTTAATGTGTATTATAATTTGTCCAAATAATTCTAGCTTTTAAGCATAAATAATAATTTATAACTTTCAAATATATTTAATAAATAAGACATGTATAAAAAATTTAAACAACTTCTCAGCATGTGGTCCACTTATTCATGTCCTGTACGGCAACTTATACATACATTACTTTTTCCAAATTTTCTATCATACTTCAGTACATTCGTGAGCAAGCTATCATGTTGGCAGTCATAGAAAAATCTTGAACTTTTGGGAGTGAGGTAATTTCCAAATTCATTTCCAAATTTTTTCGCATGTTTTATCCCATATCATAGGCAAACTATATGTCGTTTTATAGGAGAATTTGTTGTTAGTTGACCCAATCTAGACTCTCTTATCTCTGTTATCATGAAGTGCGATTAGGACACTACGTATCTCATTCACCACCTCCTTGGACAGTAATGTTTTCAGCTAATTCAGGTTTCAGTTTTTATCTGTGGCAATGAGATTACATGCCATAAGATCTTTCTTCTCCTCATGAATGTTATCTCCAAAGATGTCTGCTAGTTTGCCTTGTGATAACCATCTATCGTTCCATAAAAACGTCCCTTCACCGTTCTCAATCCTCCATTTGGAAAATGGCTCCACCATTCAAATGTTCCTAACTATCCCCTTCCATGCTCGGGAAGCCATAAGTTGAGGCTTATATTGGTTCAAGATTGTCCTCTCCTTTTAAATATTTTTTCTTTTATGTCTAGTTTCACACCGTCGCCTCCTTGTTGAGCATTCTCCATCCCATTTTAGCGAGCATCGCTATATTTCTTTTTAGACTTCTCTAAGACCTAATCCACTTTCTCACTTCTTTCTAGTCACCTTCTTCCAACCTACAAAATGGGTTTGTTTCTTTGTTATATCAGTCACCTAAAGAAAGTTGTACTTGAGTTGATCAGGTTTATCGACACATAATTGAGGACCTAATTTTTGTGAATGTGGTAGATGAAGATCGAGATTGTGATGGATTGAATAAGTGTCATTCATCCAAAAAGGTTTGTCGTTTTGGCTTCTACCCCAATAAACGCTTTTCAACTCTATTAATCACAATCGAGAAATGCTCATTATAGTTTCAACTAAAATTCATCTGCACCCCCAAATAGTTCCTTAAGTTGTCTATACTTTCCATGCCCAGAATTGTACTAACCTACTACTTTAAATCATTTGACACATAAGGTGCGAACAACACATGTGATTTGTTGAAGTTTAATTTGAGGCCCAAGGCCTTGCAATACGCCTCAACCACACTTTGAATGCACTTTGATCCATCCACGGTAGCTTCAACGCAAGGTAATACCAAGACTCATCACCTCTTCAATGGTATCTCCACTAAATAGTTAGGTGTAGTACTCCTAAGTGTGTGGTTTCAGTTGATCATTACAGGTTGCTCATTCATTACCTATTTTGAGAGCATTCATCTTGTTCCTCCTTCTCATTATGGTTGAGAGATAAAAGAAACGTGTATGATTATCCCTGAATTGATGTCAATATTCTCGAATCTTAAAACCAAATGATCTCTTCTTGTTATAATAGTTTGTTGTACTTTGCCATCAATTTTTTCTCTAAATCTTTTGGATATTTACCTTGCTTGCCTGATGTATAATGTTCTGAAATTTTTTTGTATATCTTTTTTTTTTGTTTGCTTTCCGAGCTAATTGAAAACTGTTCAAGAACCATTATTTTGGAGGAATGATTCCAAGTCAAAATGTCCTTCAAGTTTTAATTCGACCAGTAAGTTGTGTGTTGCTACTTTGGAAAATGTAGAGCTAAATTGATAACCATCGGATCAATCTCATTCAATTTAAATTAAAAAAATTCTCCATATTGTTTCTAATGCTGAGACCCAATCTAGCATCTTGAAATTTTTAATCTAATCTTCAAAATTTTATTTAGCGATATTAATTCTCACTTTGTCATGTCCTTTATAAATATATTTGTAAAGATATTTTATAGTTGTCCTTAATTTTGGTATGCGTGTGTATATATATTAAAATCAAATAATTCTTTCTTTTAATTAACTATTTTTTATCTCTTTTTTATATTCTCTTTGCTATTTGATCTTGCATTCAATTTTCTTATTTGTATTTCTCTAATGAGTATTATTTCAGATCTATGTTAATCTTTTTTTATAATTGATTTTATGTATATAGTATAATTAATTAAAAAAGTATATTACAATGTTTAATTGAATACTATAAAAATTATTTAAAATATTATATTATATCTTATTTTTATATGCATACACATTGAGTTTCTTTAGAATTCTTAATTGAAAGTAACTTTTGTCTGGCGATATGCAATTCTAAATTGTGGTATATCAAATCGTAAGAAATCAAAAATGCTATTCGTACTTTTATGCGTTTAATTTATATTTTATCATATAAACTAAAAGAAGATTATATGGTTAGTTAGATTTAAATAATTATAATTATATGAGTATTAGTTAATTAAAAAATATTACATTAGGATTTATTAATTTATTGAAAAATATTTTATGTAAATCATTCAATTATATTATTTTGTTAATTAGATAAGTTTATAGAATTATAATATGATTATAATTTTAAAAAGTTTATAAACTTAGATAATTAGAACTATGGACTTATGTAATTAGATTTACATTAGGATTGATTTATTGAAAGTTGTCTTACGTAACTCATTCAATTTAAATAATATTTTATTTTACATAATTACAAATTTTATTAAAATTTATAAAGTGAATCAAGTTTTTGTATTTTAATTCATTAGATATATTTTATTATAACATTTATAGGCCTTAAAATTAAAAAATAGACAACTTATATTATAAAAATTGAATATAATTAATTAATATATTAATATTAAAACAATTCTTGTTGAACTATATATCTTTTTTGGATAAGTTGAAGAAATTTTAGTTCTAGCAATAGTCCTATTTTAAGTTAATAAGTGCCTTTTAAATATAGTTAAATTAATAATTTATAACATGTATTTACATCCTTATCCTTAACTAATAATTATTGACGTAATTATTGTGAGGATATTTTAGGCGATCCGTATTTTGTAAGAAACCAAAAACTCAACTCGTGCTTTTATAAGATACTAGTGAAATGAACGTGCGTTGCGCGTTTTTCATTTAATTTTATTTAAATAAATTAAGCTATTATATTTATTAAATAAATTAGGATATTAAAAATATCTAATTTGAATAAATAAATATAGTAATATTTTTAATGAACCATTTTGATATTAAAAAGTTACACATACAAAAATATTTATATAAAATCTCTCTTTCAAATCATGTACAATAAGTAAAAATTCAAAATAAACCAACGGACCGTTGACTCAAGTGGATAGGGACTTGAGTTCACTTAACCAAGGTCTCGGGTTTGAATCTTGTGGATGTAAAAAACTACATTGGGAGAGTTGCCCGCAATAAGCGCCTTCAGCTAGCTTAGGAGATTAGTCCTTCACTCAATTGAGTGGGGGAAAACTCTGAGAGATAAAAAAAAAGGGGGAAACTCTGAGAGATAAAAAAAAAAGAAGGAAATTCAAAATAAAGAAACATTTAAATAAATAAACAATAAAAATACTTAAAATTATATTATTATATAAAAAAAAGGGTTTAAAGTGTATAATAATTTGTCCAAATAATTCTAACTTTTAGGCATAAATAATAGTTTATAACTTTCAAATATATTCAATAAAAAAAAAAAAGCAGAGGCTGGTTGTAGATTATAAATTTAATCCCTAAATTACATCTGATTTATTTTTAATTTTTTTAATAAATTTTTGAAGAATTTTTTTGTTGTCATTCAAAATACAAAATTTATATTCACTTTCAAAACTATGGTTTTTGCCCCTTATCTGTTGCTATAATTTTGGCCCTGATTCCATAATTTAAAATGGAAATATGTTTATTTTTATTTTTAATTTTTAATTTTTTTTTTTTATTCCTTAATCTTGGAAAGTTGTAGTTTTGATATATGATTGTCACTATTGGGTTCCTTCCTAATCACTCTTTTCTCTCATTTTCTCTCCTATTGTTGCTTATGCTTTTAATGATTCTTCTTCCCTTATTTATAGATATCAGGCTACTCTTAGTCTCAGTTACTCGTTCTCTTCTTAATCTAAATTTGTTTTTATCTTCAAGCTTAGTTATGACTTGTTGGACATTTCATAAAATCTCATATGTGCTAACCTCTCTTAGTTTTACTCTCATCGGTTCGCCTCACGCCGCTTCCTCAGTTTGTCACCTGATAGAGAACTGACCAGCCTTCTCCTCAGGCGAGTTGATCTTAGGTTTGGATCCATTAAAGGTCCAATGGGTATGTCCTCAATAATCACCAATTTTACTATAATTACCTTGGACTAAATATCCATCTCTCAAAATTATGAGTTTGACATATCATCATTTTCAATATTACCCCTTTACCTAAATCTCCATCTTTTTTTTTTCCCATAATTGTAGTTTCATTTAATTACTATTTCTATTTTTCTTTATATTTCTACATCGGATTGTATTTTTTCAATTACATCAGCTACCGCATACAATTTTCAATTGCAATGATAACTTATACTCTTCGAATTGCATTGAGAAACCGAAACTCCGTGGATATTTGTAAAACTAAGTTTCCTATAATATTTTGAGTTATATTCTCCTTAAACAACTAAAAGTGTGAGTAATTTAATTATACAAAATATCAATGGAACTTTTAATGATTAATTTATTTATAAAGTATTAAAGAAGCAATCTTTTATGAAAATTAATTCTATTCTCAATTGATTTTTGATATTTATATACTGAGCAACTTATATACTCTAGATAATATAATGCAAGCACTATACCACACGTATAACATTTAGTACCACCTTGTACCTATTATTAATTCAAAAATGATTTACAATATGAAATTTATAGATAAAAAATTTACTTATTGATGGTTTGATATTTTTATATTAGTTTTAAATAGGTTTTAGATCTTCATCATTGCACTTTCCATAGAAAGCACTCTTTTCAAAATTTCATATTGATGCATTGAACTTTTTACACATCTCATGTTTTAAGAAGAATTTTTTTTTTCAATCTTGTTAGTCTCCCTTAAAACAATAACATGTATCTTGTATGGTAAAAAAAATATAACTAATATTTTCTTTTGCACTATTTATACGTCCAATCATATTCATTTATTTTTTTCTATCTTTTCAATATTATTTTTTTACCTAAACGAAGCAACCCAACATAGGAAAAACAGCCTCAAGCTAAGACTCATCCAGTTTTGCCAGTGGAGCATCCTAGACGCAATAACCATATTGAACCTTGTGACCTATCCTCGCCAACTTATCTTGGGATTTATTTAATCCAAGTTTCCCAGGGAATATCACATTTCTCATTTGGTGCTTTTCAATATCCTCCGTTGTTATCCATTTCACGATTGTCTTTGAATCAATCTCCAATTTAATTTTCGGAAAGCGCCTCTACTAAGCTAGTGTTAATCCTTCACGTAAGCCTAATAACACACCGCTACATTATTGAAACTCTACCAAGATTCATAGTGTATCGTATCACCCATCTTTAGCTGTCATCTCGTATGATGCCCCGGGCCAACACATTGTTAGTGTGGTTATAAAAGCTTTTATCCGAATTTAGTTTCACCAATCCCTTCTTGGGTTTGTTCAACAACTCAGTCTAGATTTTCTTTTGCCTGTATTTTTTGTTCTCACTGGTAACTCTCAGATAACTCTTTTATGTGGCGAAGAGTGATACTTCTAAACTTCATATTATTTTGATAGGTTCATCGGTTCCATGCTTTCCAAAGATTTTAGAACGTCAACATCAAGACAATTTGCCTAGGATATTCCGGTAACATATTACTTTTAATTTTGATATTATAACTCTCTTTGAGCCCGTCCGACCTTCACAAGCCATGAAAATTTCGTTCAATCTGTGCATCAACAATCTTGTCCTACATCGTAGTACGAACGGATAATTTCCCAACACGTGGTCTACATATTCATGTCCTGTACAACAATTTGTATATACATTACTTTTTCCAAAATTTCTATCATACTTCAGTACATTCGTGAGCAAGCTATCATTTTGGCAAAGCCATAGGAAAATTTTGAACTTTGTGGGTGAGGTAATTTCCAAATTTATTTCCAATTTTTCTCGTATGTTTTATCCCGTATCATAAGCAAACTATATGTCGTTTTATAGGAGAATTAATCGTTAGTTGACCCATTCCAGACTCTCTTATCTCCATTATCATGCAACACTATTAGAACACTAAGTATCTCATTCACCACCTCCTTAGACATTAATGTTTTCAGTTTATTCAGGTTTCAGTTTTTATCTGTGCCAATGAGATTATATACCATAAGATCTTTATCCTCCTCATGAATGTTATCTCCAAAGATGTCCGCTAGTTTGCCTTGTGATAACCATATATCGTTCCATAAAGACGTCTATTAACTGATTCCAATCCTCCATTTGTAAAATGGCTCCACCATTCAAGTTCTTCTAACCATCCCCTTCCATGCTCAGGAAACCATAAGTTGAGGCTTATATTCGATCAAGAATGTCCTCACCTTTTAATTATTTTTCTTATGTATCTAGTTTCACACCATCATCTCCTTGTTGAGCATTCCTCATCCCATTTTAGAGAACATCGCTATATATATATATATTTTTTTTGGCTTCTCTAAGAGCCAATCCACCTTCTCGTTTCTTTCTAGTAACCTTCTTCCACCCTACAAAATAGGTCCGTTTATTTGTTATATCAATCACTTAAAGAAAGTTGTGCTTGAGTCGATCAAGTTTATCACACAAGTGACTGAGGAGCCAATTCGTGTGCATGTGGTAGATGGAGATCAAGATTGTGATGGACTGAATAAGTGTCATTTGTCCAGAAAGGTTTGTCGTTTTGGCTTTCTATCCCAAGAGGTGTTATTCGACTCTCTTAATTAAAATCGACAATTGCTCATTATAGTTTCAGCTAACATTCATCTGCACCCCCCAAATAATTCCTTAAGTTGTCTGTACTTTACACGCCCAGAATTCTACTAACCTACTACTTTAAATCATTTGACACATAAGGTGCGAACAACACATGTGATTTGCTGAAGTTTAATTTGAGGCCCAATGCGAAATGCCTCAACCACACTTTGCTCTATGCACGTTAGCTTTGGCAACCAATATTAAGTCGTTCTCGAAAAGCAAGTGTGAGATCATGTGACAGCTTCTCTAACATACCGTAATTAGCTTCCAGGTCCGGATGAAATAATCTCTTCAATCATATACGTAATTTGTTCCATGCATATTACAAACAAATAAGGTGAGAGTGATTACCTTATCTAATGCAACACATCCGTATAACTTTCGTCGGCTCACCATTCTATAGAATCTCTAGTTGTATTCTCTACATTCTGCTCTTAATGATATTGATGATTTCGGTCGGGAATTTTGAATAAAGTTAAAGTTTTTCTTAGAAAATTCCATCGGATTTTGTCTAACACTTTTCCAATATTCTATTTCAGCACCATGCCCCCATTTTTAATCATTGGAGTGATGTAACATTCATAACACTGTAGGATTTTCTATTTAGTGGTCTCACATATTTAATAAATTGTACATAGGCTATCTCATAATACGGGCCCAATTGAGTGATCTACTTAAGATTTATTTAATTATATGGGCTTATAGAAATATTTGTTGAAGTATGGGCCTTTTATGTGTAGAAACCCGTGGACACTTTATTATGATTGATGGATCCATAATTAAGGTGCCCTACTTTGGTTATATATTAGGGTTGTGGTCCCTAAGTCAGAAAGGTTCCTTGTCTTCTTTTCTGCCCCATCCCAGAAAGAATAGAATTGACGGCGTATCAAGGCTTAGAAGATCGCAACCTTGGATTGCTTCGTCAAGATACGGATTGCTATGGATAAAGGTACGCTTCCGCTTGTGTGTTCTCGATGATCTCGACATGTTTGTTTCGGTTTAGGGATTTTCCCTACAAGTGGTATCAGAGTCACTCTCATGTCGAAGGATTGAGATTTATTTTCGATTGATAACAAATAGATCGAAAATTGAATGTGGTTATTCAATTAATCGAGATTTATTTCTCAATATGGTGGTTCGGTTGATTTTATTATTCATGTTTTAATTCCCGAGACGATGTCATGCTAAATCTTTGAATGCGCTGTTAGACTGTGAATTGATTTTTCAATTCTGCTGTTTCGTCTCCGTTTGTTAATCGGCTTAGTAAAGTTTTTTGCAATTGCTTTGGAGAGTTTGCGCAAATCCTATTCGCATATGGAATAAATGTATTGCTCTGCATATATGTTAAAATTATGTGATTGTGGTTGTAAATATAAAGTTGCGCTTGGTTTTCCGTGTGAATTTATTAGAAAGAGAATACATGTAGGGGTGCGTTTCAAGCCGAGTCAAGCCGAGTTTGGTCAAAACAACCTAACTTGAGCTTGAGCTTGAAAATTATTTATATAGCTTGAGATTGAGCTTGAGATTGACGAGTTAATTTATTGAGGGCTTGAGCTTGGCTTGCCTAAATCTCGAGACGAGTCGAGTTCGGCTTGACGAGCCAATAGATATTTACGCAACGTTTTTAAACTCTCATTCAAGTTTGATAATTCGCCATAATTTAATAACAAATCATTAAACCAATTCAAATTCCAAATAATGCACTATAAAACACTGACCATGTTATTTGCAGAACTACTCTATATACACATCACACACACACACGCATATATATATATATATATATATATATATATATATATATATATATATATATATATATTATTAAAAAATATATATAGAACAAAATACATATTATATATATATAATTATTAAATGTGCAGTATATTATTGAATCATATAAACCTATATAATACTCAACATATATATATATATATATATATATATATATATAAAATAAAATTTAAATGTGCTATCCCAGCTCGCGAGCTACGAGCCTAGCAGCAGCTGGCTCGGGATTGACTCGCTGATTAGCTTGAGCTCGTCCAGGCTCGGCTTGAGCTTGATTCAACTCGAGCTCAAGCCGAGTCAACTCGGGATTGGCTTGTCTGGCTTGCGATCCGGCTTGGCTCAGAGCACACCCCTAAATACATGTTGTATGTGACATAAGTTCTCGCTGCTGAATTGTTGTTCTTCATGTTAATTGGCCAATCAAAAGTTTCATTAAGTTAATAATCAATATGAAGGTGATTATTATTTAGATTCATTCTTGGCCGACCTCATGATTAGAATTTGGATGAAATTGGTGTTACTGCATATTCTTGGTTATTATTATATCAATATGTATATGCTAATTGTCCATGTTTACGGATGTATTTATTCTGTTATTTATACATATTGCCATATGGATTTGGCTGAAATCATGTGGAACAGTTGCGTGGAGTTTCTTTTCGGTTTCGCCATTAATTTGAGATATATGCAATCATGTTTCGGTATTTATGAAAATTAATTAGATTGAACTAATATGTTGCCAAAGTAACCTCTATTAGGTAAAATTTAATTAATTTTTATTAACTAAGTTTGTTTGTTATCTATGCGAAATAATTGGCCCAAAGGAAGATTATTTTGGCCAGATAATGATAGTCATGAATATGTGATACATTTGGTGTTAACATGCTTACAATGTGTCGGTCCAAAGAAAGGCATATTGTAAGGCCGTTTTTTAGTTATCAATATTTTGACTATGTATAAGAGTACCACTTACAAATTATTATTTCTGTCCAAAGACTAAATAATAATGTTGTGCTAGGTATCTTGAGATGGGCCCACCAATGCATATATATTTTTGATATTTGGTTTTATCTTTGTATATGCATGCTTCGATGTTTAATTAATTGTGAGCATTTTTTTTTCTTTTAAAGTGTCTTCCATATCTGCCAACTTGAACAACATCCCTGATCTCAATGGTTCTAATTTCAAACAATGGAAAGAGCATGTTATGATTATGCTTGGTTGTGCAGATCTCAATCATGCATTAAGGTTTGATCGCCCCGCGGATCTCACTGATACTAGCACTGCTGTACAGAGATCCGCATACGAGAAGTGGGAGCGATCAAATCGCATGAGTATGATGATCATGAGGCGCTCAATTCCGGAAGCCATAAGGGGTGGTATTCCTGATGAAGAAAATGCCAAAAGTTTCCTTGACCAAATAGCAAAACCGATTCAAAACTAATAAAAAGGTTGAGACCAGCACTACTCTAAGTAAGCTGGTTTCTATGCGGTATAAAGGTAAAGGAAACATAAGGGAGTACATCATGGAGATGTCTAATCTTGTGACAAGACATAAGGGCTTAACGCTTGAGGTGTCGGATGACATACTTGTGCACTTGGTCTTAATCTCACTTCCTGTACAATTTAATCCATTTAAAATCTCCTATAATACTCAAAAGGAGAAATGGACTCTAAATGAGCTCATAGCTAAATGCGTACAAGAAGAGGAGAGACTGAAACAAGATAGGACTGAAAGTGCTCATTTGGCTATGACTTCTAAGACTAGGGCTACCACCAATAAGAGGAAAAGGAATAAGGATAAGGAAACTGCAGAATTTGGGACAACCCAACCTAAGGTGCAAAACAAACAGAATTCGGTTATTTCCTGTTACTTTTGTAGGAAACCTGATCACATAAAGAAGGATTGTCCCAAATACGCCGCCTGGCGTGAAAAGAAAGGTAGACTTCTCAACCTTGTTTGTTCAGAAGTGAATTTGGCTTTAGTACCTAGTGACACTTGGTGGATAGATACGGGTGCAACTACTCACATAAGTGTCACAATGCAGGATTGCCTAAGGTGCCGAGTACCAACTGATGCTGAAAGATACATCTATGTGGGGAATGGCAATAAAGCTTTAGTAGAAGCTATTGGTGTTTTTAAAATTCATTTAGACACTGGTTTTTATTTGAATTTGGAAGAAACTTTCGTTGTACCGTCATTTAGATGGAACTTGATTTCTATTTCTTGTTTGGACAAATCTGGATATTCTTGTTCACTTGGGAATGGAAGTTGTGTTTTTTCTTTAAATTCAAATGTTATTGGTACTAGTACTTTAATTGATAGTCTGTACAAATTGAACACCAAAGCTTCAACTGATATTGAAAATCTGCATTCTTGTAACTTTGGTACTAAACGAAAGTTAACAAATGAGAATTCATCAATGTTATGGCATAAGCGTTTAGGACATATCTCTAAAAAGAGAATACAGAGGCTTATATCACAAGGAATTCTTGATTCCCTTGATTTTACAGACTTTAAAATCTGTATAGAATGTATAAAGGGAAAACAAACAAATATGATGAAATTGGGTGCCAATAGGAGTAAAGAACCTTTAGAGTTGATACATACAGATATTTGTGGTCCATTCCTTACAGCTTCTTGGAATGGACATCGATACTTTATCAACTTTATTGATGATTACTCTCGTTATGGATATTTGTACCTATTCATGAGAAGTCACAGTCTTTGGACGTGTTTAAGTCTTTCAAAGCCGAAGTTGAGAATTGTAACGCCCCAATTTTCAATTATGCAATATGTGAATTAATTTCCAAATATGACTTAATTGTTTAATTGCATAATTGTCCTTAAGTGGTCATTTCATTAATTTGAGGACCTAATTGCATGAAATAGTTTGGACTTAATTGATCAATTTCCATGGGATTGAACTTGATTGCATGACTAATGTTTTGGAGGGATTTAATTGCAAAGTTTGCATAGTCTTATAATATCTAGCTTATATCATTTTATTGCATCTAAAAACACCCACACTTGATCACTTCTCCCTCTCCCTCATCCCGATTCATAAACCCTACCAAGAGGAAGAGGATTTCATCATTTTGAAGCTTGGATTCAAGGGTAAATTGCATGTATTGAAGCATCATCATCATCACAACATCACCTCTTCTCCTCCTTTTCATTCATTCAAGGTATGAGCTTCTAGTTGGGGAAATTCATGAACATATATGAGAGCTAGGGTTATGTGTTGAGCTTAGTAAATTATGTTTTAGTTGTTGGAAGCATGATTACATGATTCTAGCTTGAATTTGATGCATATATTGTGAAGGTTATATGCTTGGAGCATGAGTTCATATATGGGTTTCAAATGAGTGATTATTGATGATCTAACATGGAGTCATGGTTTTATGAATTGTTATTGATCAATATGTATGTTAGCATATTTATTGCATCTTTTATGTGCATTTTAATTTGGCTTGAAGCCATTTTTGTGGTTGTTTGTTATGTTTGCCATTGCTGCCCTGTTTCTGCTCTGCATACAGCTGCTCTCGTATTCTGGGAACGGCCCTTCCCAACCCCAGTTCAAAACTGGAACGGCCGTTCCCATGATGCTGAGACTAGGCCAGCGAGACTGGGAACGGCCGTTCCCACTTTGGCCTGTGAGCCGGAACGGCCCTTCCCAGCCCCAAAACGCATTTTAAATTAAAAACGCTGGCGCGTTTTCTGAGCCATGGGAACGGCCCTTCCCATTTTCAAAGGGAAGCCGGAACGGCCGTTCCCATAGTCCAGAATGTGTGCAAATATTCTGCATAAAATTGTATTTTTCGCACCTCGTTCCGATGGTTTCTTTGATCCCGATTTGATATTATATGATCTGAAATGAAGTGAAACAAGATATTTTCATGGTACATTGCATCATACTCGTCGTCTTGTTGCATTTCGCCGTTCGTCCTATTTGGTACATTTTGAGTCGTGTCTTATGTACACTTGTCTTTGTTGCACAGACCAGCACACCAGTGACGTGGAGTGGGCTTCTTAGGCCGTGTCTTTCTCTTTATTTTGTCGGTACAGGTGAGGTTTAATTGCTAGATATCTAGAACCGTTACAACCCTATGTGATGTTTTAAGCCAAAAGGTATATATATCTATAGTTTTCCAAACTCTATTGAATTGCAAATGATTTACCGAATTGTATTGTATTGTATTCATTGACCGTGTATTGGGCGAGTATATTGTACCGTGCACTGTGGGCCCAAGAGTTAGTGTTTGAGCCAACCGGGAAAGCAAGGGCTGACGGGTAACTCTTACACTCCTCTCAACCGTGGGGATGAACCCTGAATCCACCAGGAGGTTTGGTGGAGGAAGGAATCCCGTGCGTGGGAGTCATGTTCCCGACGTACACCGTGTTTACCGTGGATGGATCGGGCCTTGCAAACCCACCATCATTGGAGGAAGAAGGAGTCATTGAAACTGCTACGTGTGCACTGTAATTGATTGTATGACCACTTAATTAATTAATGAAAAGTATCGTGATTGTACACTGTCGGAGTAAGGTTGGAGAATGCCCTCACTCGCCGGGCCACTGATTGATTGATTGATTGAAAGCATTGATTGTTAAATCTGATAATTGTAATCTCGGGCGAGCTTTATGTTATTATTGAACTTATATTGTTTTCGTTTATAAAACCTTACCCGAGGTTATGATTTGCATGTTATCTGCGCTTATATTTATTATGCCCCTCGCTCAGTCTTGTGGAGACTGACACCTCACCTTTCAGTTTTGCAGGTTGTGTGCTAGGCGGGATTGGTGTCGAGTCAAGTCTTTCATTTTGGGTCTGGCACGTGTTCATTCTACTTTGCATATATAATGTTAAGTTTTTGAGAGATGATAATGTATTGATAGGAGATTAGAAATGGTTTGCTTGTTAAAGACTTGATAGTAATGCATTTCAGTTTATTTTCTGTTATGATAATTGGTTTGGGGTTAGTCCCGCCTAGCTAGATAGCGTTTATTTTTCTTGTCACCCGTTCGCTATGGCTCAGTTCATGTATGGATTGACCGTTTCATATGTGGACTGAGCTATAGTGCGGGGGATGTGGCACCTTTGCGCTTCGGGTGTTACATCCTTTGGTGGTATCAGAGCCCGGTTGCAAAACCGGGTCTCTAGTGTCGTGTCGTGTCGAGTCTAGGTCGTGCGGCATAGGAATTAATTGTCAACTTGAGAGTCTTGCATTATTATCTGAAATTATTTGACCTATTTGAATTAATTGTGACCTGAGACTTATTTGCAACCATTAGCATCCACTAATTCAACATGCATCCTTAGTGTCTTGAATACAGGATGCATCGAGGTCGTCATCATCGTGATCGTTCTCCGGAACATCGACCGCGTAGGCGTCATCGTCGAGAGAGATCACCACCCCCTCCAGCTCAACCACAGGACTTCATGAATGCTGTGGTTGGCCTTATAGATCAGAGGATAAGAGAGCATGTTCCTATTGCACCGCCTGCTCCACCGGTTCAAATAGAAGCACCTATCTCAACTATACTTCGGGAATTCCAGAATCAACACCCTCCTAAATTCTTTCATGGCAATGATACCGAGGCGGAGATGTGGTTAAAGGAAGTAGAGAGAATTTGGGAGCTTATACCATGTGAGTCTCGAGAGAAAGCTCGTTGCACCCTTACGTTGATCCAAGGAGAGGCTTATTCTTGGTGGGAAAGTACTAAGATAGTATTGGAGGCTGCCGAGGAGGAGATTAATTGGGAGGTCTTTACTCGAGAGTTTAGGAATAAGTTCATTCCTCCCTCAGCGCGTACTAGGAGATTGAAGGAGTTTACCGAGTTAAGGCAAGGAAGGATGTCAGTTTCGGAGTATATATCCGAGTATGAGAGGCTGTCTCGCTATGCACCAAATATAGCGAGTGATGACTTTCATAAAGCAATGCAATTTGTACAAGGACTTAGACCGGATATACAGGAGGCATTAGAAGCGGTCAATACAAGCACGTGGGCCAAAGCTACTAGCAAAGCTTTGAAAGTTGAGGATGCCGTTAATGCTAGGAGTTCTACCTCACGAGCGGGATCGATTCAGAAGACTCCATTTAAACCAGCTTTGTCACCACCTCCAGAAAAACCTCTCTGCACTTATTGTGGACGCGACACCCACACTTATGAGGGTTGTAGGAAGCGGTTACGTCTATGTTTCCGTTGTGGGAGTGCTGAGCATCAGATAGATACATGTCCGGAACGACAAGAACTATCCTCCGGAGGTCAGAGACCGTTTAACAGGCCAGAACAACGGTGAACGGTACATCTAAACATGCATAGCACGGGCATCATACGCTTTCTTATTACATATTTGTATACCTTGTGTTTGCTATTTGCTCTTGCGTGAGTAATTGAAGTGTTGTTGTTTCTACTTGCTTCATATGTGTTGGTGCCTGTATGTGACTATTTAAGTTTGTACGTGGTGTGGTCGTGTGAGAGTCGGGGTACTCTCTTCTTTGCTCGAGAGTCGGGGTGCTCTCTTGTGTGTGGAGAAACGGGGTTTTCTCATCAATTGTTTGGAGAGACGGGGTTCTCTCGTCACGTGTTTTAATTTATAGTTCGTGCAGTGGACCTGGGGACCAGGTCCTCTTAAGGAGGGGTGATTGTAACGCCCCAATTTTCAATTATGCAATATGTGAATTAATTTCCAAATATGACTTAATTGTTTAATTGCATAATTGTCCTTAAGTGGTCATTTCATTAATTTGAGGACCTAATTGCATGAAATAGTTTGGACTTAATTGATCAATTTCCATGGGATTGAACTTGATTGCATGACTAATGTTTTGGAGGGATTTAATTGCAAAGTTTGCATAGTCTTATAATATCTAGCTTATATCATTTTATTGCATCTAAAAACACCCACACTTGATCACTTCTCCCTCTCCCTCATCCCGATTCATAAACCCTACCAAGAGGAAGAGGATTTCATCATTTTGAAGCTTGGATTCAAGGGTAAATTGCATGTATTGAAGCATCATCATCATCACAACATCACCTCTTCTCCTCCTTTTCATTCATTCAAGGTATGAGCTTCTAGTTGGGGAAATTCATGAACATATATGAGAGCTAGGGTTATGTGTTGAGCTTAGTAAATTATGTTTTAGTTGTTGGAAGCATGATTACATGATTCTAGCTTGAATTTGATGCATATATTGTGAAGGTTATATGCTTGGAGCATGAGTTCATATATGGGTTTCAAATGAGTGATTATTGATGATCTAACATGGAGTCATGGTTTTATGAATTGTTATTGATCAATATGTATGTTAGCATATTTATTGCATCTTTTATGTGCATTTTAATTTGGCTTGAAGCCATTTTTGTGGTTGTTTGTTATGTTTGCCATTGCTGCCCTGTTTCTGCTCTGCATACAGCTGCTCTCGTATTCTGGGAACGGCCCTTCCCAACCCCAGTTCAAAACTGGAACGGCCGTTCCCATGATGCTGAGACTAGGCCAGCGAGACTGGGAACGGCCGTTCCCACTTTGGCCTGTGAGCCGGAACGGCCCTTCCCAGCCCCAAAACGCATTTTAAATTAAAAACGCTGGCGCGTTTTCTGAGCCATGGGAACGGCCCTTCCCATTTTCAAAGGGAAGCCGGAACGGCCGTTCCCATAGTCCAGAATGTGTGCAAATATTCTGCATAAAATTGTATTTTTCGCACCTCGTTCCGATGGTTTCTTTGATCCCGATTTGATATTATATGATCTGAAATGAAGTGAAACAAGATATTTTCATGGTACATTGCATCATACTCGTCGTCTTGTTGCATTTCGCCGTTCGTCCTATTTGGTACATTTTGAGTCGTGTCTTATGTACACTTGTCTTTGTTGCACAGACCAGCACACCAGTGACGTGGAGTGGGCTTCTTAGGCCGTGTCTTTCTCTTTATTTTGTCGGTACAGGTGAGGTTTAATTGCTAGATATCTAGAACCGTTACAACCCTATGTGATGTTTTAAGCCAAAAGGTATATATATCTATAGTTTTCCAAACTCTATTGAATTGCAAATGATTTACCGAATTGTATTGTATTGTATTCATTGACCGTGTATTGGGCGAGTATATTGTACCGTGCACTGTGGGCCCGAGAGTTAGTGTTTGAGCCAACCGGGAAAGCAAGGGCTGACGGGTAACTCTTACACTCCTCTCAACCGTGGGGATGAACCCTGAATCCACCAGGAGGTTTGGTGGAGGAAGGAATCCCGTGCGTGGGAGTCATGTTCCCGACGTACACCGTGTTTACCGTGGATGGATCGGGCCTTGCAAACCCACCATCATTGGAGGAAGAAGGAGTCATTGAAACTGCTACGTGTGCACTGTAATTGATTGTATGACCACTTAATTAATTAATGAAAAGTATCGTGATTGTACACTGTCGGAGTAAGGTTGGAGAATGCCCTCACTCGCCGGGCCACTGATTGATTGATTGATTGAAAGCATTGATTGTTAAATCTGATAATTGTAATCTCGGGCGAGCTTTATGTTATTATTGAACTTATATTGTTTTCGTTTATAAAACCTTACCCGAGGTTATGATTTGCATGTTATCTGCGCTTATATTTATTATGCCCCTCGCTCAGTCTTGTGGAGACTGACACCTCACCTTTCAGTTTTGCAGGTTGTGTGCTAGGCGGGATTGGTGTCGAGTCAAGTCTTTCATTTTGGGTCTGGCACGTGTTCATTCTACTTTGCATATATAATGTTAAGTTTTTGAGAGATGATAATGTATTGATAGGAGATTAGAAATGGTTTGCTTGTTAAAGACTTGATAGTAATGCATTTCAGTTTATTTTCTGTTATGATAATTGGTTTGGGGTTAGTCCCGCCTAGCTAGATAGCGTTTATTTTTCTTGTCACCCGTTCGCTATGGCTCAGTTCATGTATGGATTGACCGTTTCATATGTGGACTGAGCTATAGTGCGGGGGATGTGGCACCTTTGCGCTTCGGGTGTTACATCCTTTGGTGGTATCAGAGCCCGGTTGCAAAACCGGGTCTCTAGTGTCGTGTCGTGTCGAGTCTAGGTCGTGCGGCATAGGAATTAATTGTCAACTTGAGAGTCTTGCATTATTATCTGAAATTATTTGACCTATTTGAATTAATTGTGACCTGAGACTTATTTGCAACCATTAGCATCCACTAATTCAACATGCATCCTTAGTGTCTTGAATACAGGATGCATCGAGGTCGTCATCATCGTGATCGTTCTCCGGAACATCGACCGCGTAGGCGTCATCGTCGAGAGAGATCACCACCCCCTCCAGCTCAACCACAGGACTTCATGAATGCTGTGGTTGGCCTTATAGATCAGAGGATAAGAGAGCATGTTCCTATTGCACCGCCTGCTCCACCGGTTCAAATAGAAGCACCTATCTCAACTATACTTCGGGAATTCCAGAATCAACACCCTCCTAAATTCTTTCATGGCAATGATACCGAGGCGGAGATGTGGTTAAAGGAAGTAGAGAGAATTTGGGAGCTTATACCATGTGAGTCTCGAGAGAAAGCTCGTTGCACCCTTACGTTGATCCAAGGAGAGGCTTATTCTTGGTGGGAAAGTACTAAGATAGTATTGGAGGCTGCCGAGGAGGAGATTAATTGGGAGGTCTTTACTCGAGAGTTTAGGAATAAGTTCATTCCTCCCTCAGCGCGTACTAGGAGATTGAAGGAGTTTACCGAGTTAAGGCAAGGAAGGATGTCAGTTTCGGAGTATATATCCGAGTATGAGAGGCTGTCTCGCTATGCACCAAATATAGCGAGTGATGACTTTCATAAAGCAATGCAATTTGTACAAGGACTTAGACCGGATATACAGGAGGCATTAGAAGCGGTCAATACAAGCACGTGGGCCAAAGCTACTAGCAAAGCTTTGAAAGTTGAGGATGCCGTTAATGCTAGGAGTTCTACCTCACGAGCGGGATCGATTCAGAAGACTCCATTTAAACCAGCTTTGTCACCACCTCCAGAAAAACCTCTCTGCACTTATTGTGGACGCGACACCCACACTTATGAGGGTTGTAGGAAGCGGTTACGTCTATGTTTCCGTTGTGGGAGTGCTGAGCATCAGATAGATACATGTCCGGAACGACAAGAACTATCCTCCGGAGGTCAGAGACCGTTTAACAGGCCAGAACAACGGTGAACGGTACATCTAAACATGCATAGCACGGGCATCATACGCTTTCTTATTACATATTTGTATACCTTGTGTTTGCTATTTGCTCTTGCGTGAGTAATTGAAGTGTTGTTGTTTCTACTTGCTTCATATGTGTTGGTGCCTGTATGTGACTATTTAAGTTTGTACGTGGTGTGGTCGTGTGAGAGTCGGGGTACTCTCTTCTTTGCTCGAGAGTCGGGGTGCTCTCTTGTGTGTGGAGAAACGGGGTTTTCTCATCAATTGTTTGGAGAGACGGGGTTCTCTCGTCACGTGTTTTAATTTATAGTTCGTGCAGTGGACCTGGGGACCAGGTCCTCTTAAGGAGGGGTGATTGTAACGCCCCAATTTTCAATTATGCAATATGTGAATTAATTTCCAAATATGACTTAATTGTTTAATTGCATAATTGTCCTTAAGTGGTCATTTCATTAATTTGAGGACCTAATTGCATGAAATAGTTTGGACTTAATTGATCAATTTCCATGGGATTGAACTTGATTGCATGACTAATGTTTTGGAGGGATTTAATTGCAAAGTTTGCATAGTCTTATAATATCTAGCTTATATCATTTTATTGCATCTAAAAACACCCACACTTGATCACTTCTCCCTCTCCCTCATCCCGATTCATAAACCCTACCAAGAGGAAGAGGATTTCATCATTTTGAAGCTTGGATTCAAGGGTAAATTGCATGTATTGAAGCATCATCATCATCACAACATCACCTCTTCTCCTCCTTTTCATTCATTCAAGGTATGAGCTTCTAGTTGGGGAAATTCATGAACATATATGAGAGCTAGGGTTATGTGTTGAGCTTAGTAAATTATGTTTTAGTTGTTGGAAGCATGATTACATGATTCTAGCTTGAATTTGATGCATATATTGTGAAGGTTATATGCTTGGAGCATGAGTTCATATATGGGTTTCAAATGAGTGATTATTGATGATCTAACATGGAGTCATGGTTTTATGAATTGTTATTGATCAATATGTATGTTAGCATATTTATTGCATCTTTTATGTGCATTTTAATTTGGCTTGAAGCCATTTTTGTGGTTGTTTGTTATGTTTGCCATTGCTGCCCTGTTTCTGCTCTGCATATAGCTGCTCTCGTATTCTGGGAACGGCCCTTCCCAACCCCAGTTCAAAACTGGAACGGCCGTTCCCATGATGCTGAGACTAGGCCAGCGAGACTGGGAACGGCCGTTC
The DNA here is from genome assembly GCA_037501455.1 of Lantana camara. Classification (NCBI taxonomy): domain Eukaryota; kingdom Viridiplantae; phylum Streptophyta; class Magnoliopsida; order Lamiales; family Verbenaceae; genus Lantana; species Lantana camara. The sequence goes on from CM074862.1 coordinate 22,218,783, forward strand.
CCACTTTGGCCTGTGAGCCGGAACGGCCCTTCCCAGCCCCAAAACGCATTTTAAATTAAAAACGCTGGCGCGTTTTCTGAGCCATGGGAACGGCCCTTCCCATTTTCAAAGGGAAGCCGGAACGGCCGTTCCCATAGTCCAGAATGTGTGCAAATATTCTGCATAAAATTGTATTTTTCGCACCTCGTTCCGATGGTTTCTTTGATCCCGATTTGATATTATATGATCTGAAATGAAGTGAAACAAGATATTTTCATGGTACATTGCATCATACTCGTCGTCTTGTTGCATTTCGCCGTTCGTCCTATTTGGTACATTTTGAGTCGTGTCTTATGTACACTTGTCTTTGTTGCACAGACCAGCACACCAGTGACGTGGAGTGGGCTTCTTAGGCCGTGTCTTTCTCTTTATTTTGTCGGTACAGGTGAGGTTTAATTGCTAGATATCTAGAACCGTTACAACCCTATGTGATGTTTTAAGCCAAAAGGTATATATATCTATAGTTTTCCAAACTCTATTGAATTGCAAATGATTTACCGAATTGTATTGTATTGTATTCATTGACCGTGTATTGGGCGAGTATATTGTACCGTGCACTGTGGGCCCGAGAGTTAGTGTTTGAGCCAACCGGGAAAGCAAGGGCTGACGGGTAACTCTTACACTCCTCTCAACCGTGGGGATGAACCCTGAATCCACCAGGAGGTTTGGTGGAGGAAGGAATCCCGTGCGTGGGAGTCATGTTCCCGACGTACACCGTGTTTACCGTGGATGGATCGGGCCTTGCAAACCCACCATCATTGGAGGAAGAAGGAGTCATTGAAACTGCTACGTGTGCACTGTAATTGATTGTATGACCACTTAATTAATTAATGAAAAGTATCGTGATTGTACACTGTCGGAGTAAGGTTGGAGAATGCCCTCACTCGCCGGGCCACTGATTGATTGATTGATTGAAAGCATTGATTGTTAAATCTGATAATTGTAATCTCGGGCGAGCTTTATGTTATTATTGAACTTATATTGTTTTCGTTTATAAAACCTTACCCGAGGTTATGATTTGCATGTTATCTGCGCTTATATTTATTATGCCCCTCGCTCAGTCTTGTGGAGACTGACACCTCACCTTTCAGTTTTGCAGGTTGTGTGCTAGGCGGGATTGGTGTCGAGTCAAGTCTTTCATTTTGGGTCTGGCACGTGTTCATTCTACTTTGCATATATAATGTTAAGTTTTTGAGAGATGATAATGTATTGATAGGAGATTAGAAATGGTTTGCTTGTTAAAGACTTGATAGTAATGCATTTCAGTTTATTTTCTGTTATGATAATTGGTTTGGGGTTAGTCCCGCCTAGCTAGATAGCGTTTATTTTTCTTGTCACCCGTTCGCTATGGCTCAGTTCATGTATGGATTGACCGTTTCATATGTGGACTGAGCTATAGTGCGGGGGATGTGGCACCTTTGCGCTTCGGGTGTTACAAGAATCAACTAGGCAAGAAAATTAAAGCTGTCAGTTCTGATCGTGATGGAGAATACTATGGAAGATATGACAGATCCGGTTAACAACATCCAGGACCCTTCGCCAAATACTTAAGTGAGTGCGGGATTGTACCTCAGTACACCATGCCGGGGAGTCCAAGCCAAAATGGTGTTTCTGAGAGACGAAACCGAACTCTTAAGGATATGGTGAGAAGTATGATTAATCATTCTTCATTGCCAGAATCACTTTGGGGCGAAGCACTAAAGACTGCAGTTTATATCTTAAATCGAGTTCCAAGCAAAGTAGTAGATAAAACCCCGTACAAGTTGTGGACAGGCAAGAAGCCTAGTATTAGGCACTTACATGTCTGGGGATGTCCAGTTGAAGCTAGGCCCTATAAGCCTAACGAAAGGAAATTGGATTCAAGAACAATTAGCTGCTACTTTGTAGGTTAGTCGGAAAGGTCGAGGGGATTTAAGTTTTATGACCCCTCAAACTAGTCCTTTTTCGAAACGAGAAATGCCAAATTCATTGAGGATGTTGATTACAGTGGGAGGGATCAAATTGGAAGATTGTGTTTGACAAGGAATTTGTTAACATTCCCACTATAGTTGCAGTTGAGAATGATTGGATAAATATTCCTATCACTCATCAGCCTGCGAATCAAGTAAATTCAGAAAACACAATCACATTTGGGATTCCTATTGAATCAGTTACGGGTCCATCATTAACTCAAAATAATGAGTTAGGACCCACTGAATCAGATCCAGAACCATCATCTATTCAAAATGATGCACCACAACAACCTCAAAATGAAATATCTATAAGGATGTCCACTAGAGAAAAGAGGAAAGCGATTTCAGATGACTATGTCGTTTACCTCCATGAACATGAATTTGATATGGGATTGCAAGATGATCCTACATCTTTCAATCAATTAAAGTTATGTTCAAACTCTAATGAATGGATCAAAGCTATGAATGAAGAGATGAAATCTATGATGGACCATGACGTTTGGGATCTTGTCGAGTTACCACAAGGAGTAAAACCAATTGGTTGTAAATGGATTTTTAAAACCAAAAGGGATTCAAATGGTAACATCGAAAGATATAAAGCACGTCTTGTTGCCAAGGGTTTCACTCAAAGGGAAGGCATTGATTTTAAAGAGACTTTCTCTCCAGTTTCAACGAGAGACTCTTTTAGAATCATTATGGCACTTGTAGCTCATTATGATTTAGAGCTCCATCAAATGGACGTAAAGACAGCGTTTCTCAATGGAGACATTGAAGAAACTATATACATGGTGCAACCGGAGAGCTTTGAGTCCAAAGATTCAAAACACCTAGTATGTAAACTAAAGAAGTCCATTTCTGGTCTAAAGCAGGCGTCCCGTCAGTGGTACCGGAAATTTGATAAGGTGATTTCCTCTTTTGGTTTTGAGGAAAACACTGTTGACCAATGCATATATCTCAAGGTCAGTGGGAGCAAATTTATTATCCTGGTGTTGTACGTAGATGATATTCTACTAGCAAGCAGCGATATAAGCCTATTGCATGAAACCAAGAAATTTCTATCAAGTAAATTTGAGATGAAAGATCTTGGGGAGGCGTCATATGTTCTGGGTATACAGATCCATCGGGATCGTTTCAGATGTATACTCGGCTTATCGCAAAAGGCCTATATCGATAAGGTGCTGAGCTGTTTTGGCATGCAGGATTGTGCACCAGGGGACACACCTGTGTCAAAAGGTGATAAGTTTAGTTTGCTCCAATGTCCTAAGACGGACCTTAAGAAGAAAGAGATGGAGGAAATCCCTTATGCTTCTGCAGTAGGGAATCTCATGTATGCTCAAGTGTGTACATGTCCGGATTTAGCGTACATAGTAGGGATGTTAGGCAGATATCTAGTAGGGACATGAGGTATCTACAAAAGACTAAGGATTACATGCTCACTTATCGAAATTCGAATCAGGGGATATAACTCCAAAATTTTATCACTGGGCGGAAAATTGTCAATGACATTGAAAGGCCATTGACAATTAATTGTGATAATGAGGCTACAGAGTTATAGTCAAAGAACAACCGGAGTTCATCTAAATCTAAACATATAGATATTAAGTATCTGGTTGTGAAAAAAAGAGTTCAGAGTCTTCAAGTGTCAATAGAGCATATAAGTGCAAACTCAATGCTAGCAGATCCACTCACTAAGGGGTTGCCACCTAAAGTGTTTCATGAACATGTGGCTCATATGGGTGTCATCAAACTAGATGACATGTCTTAGAAGTGTGAGTTTGTGTTTTTCGTCTTGCTTATTGACATGTTTTATGTTCTGTACAGACTGAGGTTTTATGAGACAAATAAAGTTTTATTTGATAAAATACTTTGACAATAAGGATTTTGGCTTTCTATTGTAGTTTTGCATTAAGTATTTGAAAGTGCTTTGGGACTCTTTGAGTCATAAGGTAGGACCAGTTGGAAATAAGCATGACTAAGATCACATTACATGTAATTTCCATGCTACATGCCATACTTTTGATCTATGTCATTGATTGTGTTAATATTGTGACTATTGTTCGGTTTAGTTACGAATTGTGTAACGAAAACTGCTTTGATCCTATAATAACATAATTGATGGACCAGATTGTTTGGAAATATTTCGAAAGTAGAGATAGTATAAGGTTGCGCGCACTAAGGTTTAAGACTATGTACAATTATTTGGAACCATATGTGGACCAAGTGGGAGATTGTTGGATTTTCTATTTAGTGGTCTCACATATTTAATAAATTGTACATAGGCTATCTCATAATACGGGCCCAATTGAGTGATCTACTTAAGATTTATTTAATTATATGGGCTTATAGAAATATTTGTTGAAGTATGGGCCTTTTATGTGTAGAAACCGGTGGACACTTAATTATGATTGATGGGCCCATAATTAAGGTGCCCTACTTTGGTTATATATTAGGGTTGTGGTCCCTAAGTCAGAAAGGTTCCTTGTCTTCTTTTCTGCCCCATCCCAGAAAGAATAGAATTGACGGCGTATCAAGGCTTAGAAGATCGCAACCTTGGATTGCTTCGTCAAGCTACGGATTGCTATGGATAAAGGTACGCTTCCGCTTGTGTGTTCTCGATGATCTCAACATGTTTGTTTCGGTTTAGGGATTTTCCCTACAACACTTCTTTAGGCATCAAGATATTATAATGGGTGTCTCGGTCGGGAATGGAGCTATTATGGTTTGATCCCATAATTTCTTTGATATACGGCTTAAACGGAGTATAATCATTTTGCTGATCAGTTTGAGTAATATGTTGCATAACGTAATGGGTCGAAACTCGTTTATTTTTCTGGAGTATTAATTTTTGAAATTAGGCAAATAAACACCGATAATCCTTCTTGAGAATTGATTCTCTCTCCATGCAATCATTGATAAATTTCACCATTGAGTCTCCTACTATATTCTAATAGGTTTGAAAAAAGTAAGTTTGGAAACTATGTACTCCCAGCGCTTTTTACAGGTGCATGCTATTTACTACCCTCAAGATTTCTTCATTTGAGGTCATTCTTGCCAAGTTATTTTTCCACTAATGCCTATGGTTCTTTCGTGCAAACTAATACCAAGAGTCCAAGACTCGTCACCTCTTCAATGGTATCTCCACTGAATAGTTTGGTGTATTACTCCCAAGTTTGTGGCTTCAGTTGATCATTATTGCTTGCTCATTCATTGGCTATTTTGAGAGCATTCATTTGATTCCTTCTTCTTCTCGTTATGGTTGAGAGTTGAAAGAAACGTGTATGTTTATCCCTAAATTGGAGCCAATTAATTCTCGACTCTTTTGAATATTTACCTTGTTAATCTTATGCACAATCTCTGGAAATTCTTTATATTTTTATTTTAGTTTTTTGCTTTTCGAGTACATTAAAAACTGTTCAAGAACCATTGCTTCGGAGCAATGATCCCAAGTCAAAATGTCCTTCAAGTTTTGATTCGTCCAATAAACTGTGTATTGGTACTTTGAAAAATGTAGATCTAAATTGATAACTATTAGATCAATCTTATTCAAATTAAAATTAATAAATTCTTCATATTGTTTGTTGAGCTGACACCCAATCTAGCATCTTGAAAATTTTAATCTAATCTTTGAAATTTTGTTTACCACGGTACGCGATATTAATTCTCACTTTATCATGTCCTTTGTAAATATATTTGTAGAGATATTTCACAATTGTCCTTAATTTTGGTATGCGTGTGTCGATATATTAAAATCACATAATTCTTTCTCTTAACCTACTATTTTTATCTCTTTTTTTATATTCTCTTTGTCATTTGATCTGTAACGCCCCGGTTCCGGAAGAGCAGGTAAGCACGCCACGTGTGAGTTTTGAGCGTTAGGAATTTAATTTATTTCCTTTATTTATTACTTTCCCACATTTCGTTATAATTATATGAATTACATTTTAACATATTTATGTGAAATATATGAAATTCATTTCATTTTGAGAAGTATTGCATGATTTGAAAATGATTGCTATGTGAAATAATTGCCGACCGTGAATTAATTGCCAAATTGTCCTTATATGATCTTTCTTTAGAATTCAAGGACTAAATTGCATAATTATTGCATGGACTTAATTGATCATTTTTCCAAGCTTTCACCCTTGATTGCATAGCTTATATACTTGAGGGCCTTAATTGCAATTTGTGCATTTCATCAATTTCAAAAATGGTGATTCACGTAAAAGCTTTTCTCCGTGCTTCCAATCTCATTTTCATCCAAACTTCAACCATCTTTGCTTCTTTGTTGCTCTCGGTCCAACAAGCAAGAAAGGAAGAGGAGATTTCATTGATTTCCATCAAATTTTCTCAAAGAAATTTTATATTTGACGCTTAATCATCAATTCCCTCCATCTCTTTTCATTCAAGGTACATGTAAGTTTGTTATGTGATTCTTGTTGAATTTTTATGGAAGCTAGGGTTATGAATTCCTTGAATATATGGATTATATGTTGTTTACTACATAAATATGTGATTACAAATTGAATTGAAGCATGAATTTTTGAAAAACTTGAGCTTATATGATGAAAATATATATGAGTTGAAGTGGAAAAATCTTGATGATCATGCGTGAATTAGTTGGTTATTTGGTGTTTTATCATACTTTCAACATGTATACATATTGATTTCCAGAAATACCACAATTTGGAGCTTGAAAATTCATGTTTTGGTGGATTTTAATTTTGGCCGAGACTTCCCCTGTTTTTCTGCTCTGTTTTTGAAGGTCACGACCGCGACCGAATATAGAACAAAAACGGTCGTGCCCACGACTCACTCACATGTTTTGCGAAAATGCAGGTCGCGCCCACGACCTGAAATACACATAAAACTGGTCGCGCCAACGACCAAAATTTGGCCAACTTTCGACTTCTTGAAACTTACACGAAAATTCCTGATAAAAATAAGGTCGCGCCCGCGACCATTTTATGAACAAAATGGGTTGCGACCGCGACCCTTGTATAATCTGCCAAGAATTTCAAATTTCACTTTTCAATCCAATACTTTTATTGATCTCAAATTGTTCTTATATGATCCATTTCATGTCAAAATATGACGTTTACATGCTACGCTGGTCATTGCTTGTCAGCCCGTTGCATTTTCGCCATTCGTCATAATTGGTCCATTTTGAGTCATGTCTCACGTATACACGTCTCTCTTGCACAGATCACATCCCCGGTAACGAGGAGCAGGCACCCTAGATCGTATCCTTGGTTATTTTGTCACACAGGTGAGGTTTTTATTCTAGTTATATACAACCTTTATAACCCTTATGTGATATTTTGGCCAAAAGATATATATTTATACTTATAGTTTTTCCAAAAAGTCTCAATTCTTGCAAGCAAGCCATGAATGATATTGATTCAAGCATGTTTTGGCGAGTACCATGATTGCACTTTGGGCCCGAGGGTAGTGTATTGAGCCAACCGGCACTACTAGAAAAACGGGTTTTTGTGACGCCGAAAAGCGTCATGATAGGCTGGTTTTTGTGACGTTTTCGATGTTGTGACGCTGTCGAAAAGCGTCGCATAAGTAGGCGTGACAATAGGTTTTTGTGGCGCTAATATTGTGACAGTTTGCAATGTCATTAAAGAAGCGATATTGTGACGCTTTATAGCGTCATGTTAAAGCCTATTGTGACGCTTTTGGGCGTCATATGTGGCGTATAACTACTATAACTACCTGTTAATAGGACGCCTAAAAGCTTCGCAATAGGCCTTAACATGACGCTGTAAAGCGTCACAATAGACCTTAACATGACACTGTAAAAGCGTCACAATAGGCCTAATATATGCCGAAATAAAACGTCATAATTAATTGTATTATGCCGAAATAAATGTCATTAAAACTTACGTTATGACAGAAAAAAACGTCATGATAAAGTATATTATGACGAATAAAATGTCATGATAACATATATATAAATAATATTATGCAATTAATAATAAAATCATAATTAAAAAAAAAAACAAATCAAGTAATATAATATTAATATGTTCACGAAATTTCCAATCCAAAATAATATTAGTTACAATAATGTATGCCTAATATATGATATTGGCCATATCAACAAAAATGACAAAAGGTTATGTGTCTATGCCGGCCACTTACAATACATACTTAAGAGTCATTTGAGTATTAAAATAAAACAAACGAAGTCTCACAAATGGTGTCAATCTTGAGCCACAACCTATATAAACAAACCATTATTGTAGTCAATATTAAATCCATACGAAATAAATTTTCAAGAGCTAATGAATGATCCTTACCAAATTTTTTGGCCATGCAACAACCTCCCCAATCGCCACGGTTTTAGATGAATCAAATATACTTTTTAATAACACTTTTGATCCAACCTACACAATTTAGACCAAAAAGAACAATAGGATCAACAACTGTCTTGACAAACAACCACAAAATATTCAAGAAAGTGTCCTGGAGTTTAACCTGAAATTTACTCAGAATATTCATAAATATTCATACAAAATAGTGTTGAGAAATTCAAACATTTAACAACTTTTCTGAAACCTTTCTTCCAGTCGAGAAAACATGGGACTGCTATGATGAACATGTGTACAAGAAACTAAAATTCATAGCTCTCTTATAAAAAGTTAAGTTTATTTCTCGTTTTTCCATCCTAACTCGATATTTATGCTCATTTAACCTACCCATAAAGTGGAAAAAATAAACAAGAGTTGAGGAATAATGCCATATTCTTTTGTAGCCGAAAAAATGGTGTCCGATAAACATAAAATTTAACAAACTCAAACCTTAACACACTAGTAATATCCAGTTAAAACATTTTATAAATCGGAGATTGTACAAGTTCAGAATGTACATCTGAATTTTTTGCACACATGTTGTCACAGTTTGGTTTATGAATTCAACACTCTTGATCATGCAATACTCATCAAAAAACATCAAAACTCATGACCCAACTTTGCCTACAATGTTCCTAAACATATTTAACACATAAACACTCAGTTTCCATGCTTTAATACAGTCCAACCAGCATTTCCATCAAAATTTCTTCATATCCTGTTTTCAAGCAAATTCAAGTTGATAAACTCCAAAACCTTTGCCAATGTGATCCTGATTGTAGTGATGAAAGGAACTTACAAGAACCAAGCAGGCACGAGCAAGAGAAAGCGATGTTGGGTACATATCAACAACAGAAAGAGCAATGTCCTCTGTTACTTGTGGAACCTGGTGTCGTAAACAGAAAAAAGAATCATCACTCTTTCTCCTCTTTGATACAATGACAAAACAAGAATAAGATCATATCACTAAACTTCCTTAAATCAATTGCAAAGATGATGACACAACTAGAATAAGATCATATCACTGAACTTCCTTAAATCAATTGCAAAGTTGTGAAGCAACTGGCATCATTTGCAAATTAGGTAAGTTCCAACAGGACATTATAACCAAAATATATAAATTTTAACCTGAAGTAGATCACTGGAAATGAGCACAGAGGATTATACAATGAGATCATTGGGGGGAAAGGGAGACTCATTGGAGGAAACAGGAGCATTTCTCTCCCTTCTTGGTAATGATTTCATATCTTGCAGCTAAATGGCTCTCTCCGGAAATGGGTGATTTGTATTGACAAAAATAATTGACAGAAAATCATAAAACTAGAGAAAATATGCTGGCCTGCTTACGCTGTTTTGATGCTTTCAGCAGCCTCGGAAGAGTTCGGATCACCTTCCACCAGATATATCATCTTCTTAAGCCCACATCTCTTTGAAAGATAATTAATAGGGGGAAGGTAACATATTAATGATCATTCATAAACAAGAGAAAGAAACTTAGAAAAAATACATTACTTAGAAAATGTAAATATGAAAAAAAAAAAAAAAAAGAAAATGATTCAGTAGATAGCTAGGTTGCAAGTTTAATAAGCTGGACACAATTCACAAGACTAATGATTTTTTCATCTAGCTCAAAAAATAGCATGACAAAATATAAATAACATATTAATTGGGAAAGCAAGGGCTGATGGGTAACTCTTGCACTATACTCACCGTTTTGGGATCACCCCTGAAGCCACCAGGAGGTTTGGTGGTGGAAGGAGTCCCGTGCGTGGGAGTCATGATCCCGACGTACACTATGTCGTGGATGTTTGTGTTGGAAAACACGAATCAGAAAGCAGCGGAATTTAAAAATTTTCCCAACAAAAGGACCTTGGACTCGCAATCGTGTAACCAAATTCGTAAAGATAGAAAACTTACTTTTCTTTTATTCTTTCTTGAAGCGTTTCAAGCCACCCAAGAACGCTCTTCTCGCGGCTTGATCCCCTCTCCTTGGTAAAGCTCGAATCTTCAAACTTCTAACTTGAAGCTCTCTAGAGATAGTCCACCAACTTGATCACAATCTAACTAGTACGGATGCTAGTTCTCTAGTTAGTGTTTAGGCTTAACCTAGGGTTTTATTTAATCTTGAAGAAAGGAAGGTGTTCAACATATGAACCAAAAGAATTACCAATTAGCTCTAAAGGGGAACATGAGCTCCCCTATATATAGGTAAGGGAGAGGGACGACCGAACCTATTCCTTGTTGGGCAAGGATTTGGTCCCTCTCTCTCCTATTACTTGATCATCAAGTAATTTCCAACTTTGACTTTGAATTCTAATTCAAATCAACTTTCAAGAGAGCTAAAATATCCAAACTATTTTTGGATAATTTTCTACTTTATTTATTTAAAATAAATAACTTATTTTATCTAATTAATTAATTCATAATTAATTAACTAGATTATTTTTCTCCAAAATAAGTCTTTCCTTTTAATTCAAAATTAAACCAAAGTCTATTAAATAATTAACACATTTAATTATTTAATATATATATACAATATATATATTCACACGTGTGGGACACGTGTCACAAGGACACGTGTCACTCACGTGACCCACACGTGTGCCTTCACACGTGTGGAACCCTCTAGGCTCGATTAACTCGTTTAATCATTTTAAAGCCTCAACTTATGTAACCAAGTTGTTGTGTGTGACCCTCTAGGTTCTCAATTCAATTAGCAGTGACCCTAATTAATTAATTCACTAATTAATTAATCAGTCCACAGATTAAACGACCATAGTCTAGCAACAGGTGTTTAACCCCTAGCTGAATTGGAATGTTCGGATTCAACAGAACCTTTAAGTCATTGATTCATGTGAGATACAATCCTCCTACTTACTATCTCTCAACCAAGATCTAGGGTAAGGGAATAATCAGAACCCTAATAATCCGGTCTTAAAGCTAAGTGCATTTCATATCCATTTTATCTCAATCCAAGAAACCCTTTTCTTGATGTCTTGATCTTCTGCCTTGGCCAAGGACTCCATATGGCATATGAATGACTTACACAATAAGAGATCACCTTGCAAATGTAAGTGTAGGTCCTTTCTTGATTCTCATTCACTTTCATGAATCACTTGTGCAGCCCCAGTATAAGCCTTGAATCAGTTGTCTAAGGCGACACCCTTTAAAGCTTATACCTAAGACTACAGAGTTAACTCATAAAGTGACAAGGAACCTCAAGTCTAAGGATCAATTAATCACATCAATGACTCGTGAGATATTTCCTAATCTGGAAGTTTCCATTTCCTGAAATAGAAACTTCCTTTCCCATTTAGGAATGTTCTCACACGGGGCACCTCAGTGAACTTACTTATTAAAGTAAGCACCCTCATGTATCACGCACGTATCAACTATACACTTTGCACCTCCATGAAACAAGGTGGTCCTTCTTAAGGGCGTGATCACACAAGCAAGCCTTAGAGGAGTCAGGTTGACACTCCAACTGTCTGTAGGACTTATCGGCTTGGAGCATTTTACTAATCATGACTTATGTGATATAGGGCTCGTTTCATGAACCATTTCACCTAAATGGTAGAGTCCTAAAGTCATCAGGATTAGGGGAGTTCTCATACATGCACAGCTAAAGTAAACGCATACCAAACAAGAGTATATAAAGAAGTGTTGCCTCAATTCGTTATTTCATTCAAAGATTGTCTGTGATTACATTAAGGAAAAGCACAAAGCGGATATACAATCGGCTTTCTAGGGCACTATTCCTAACAATCTCCCACTTGCCCGTCAAAGCCATTCTAAAGCTACTCTAAGTCCCATTTTCTGAAGATGACCTTGGAAAGCTTCTCGACTAAGGGGTTTAGTAAGTGGATCTGCCACGTTCTCTGCTGATGTGACCCTCTCAATTTGCACATTTCCTCTTTTGATAAACTCACGGATTAGGTGATACTTCCTCATAATGTGCTTGGTCCGTTGGTGAGATCTTGGTTCTCTTGCTTGAGCAACTGCCCCAGTGTTGTCACAAAACACAGTAATGGGGTCTTTCATGCTAGGAACAACATTCAACTCTTGAATGAAGTTTCTAATCCAAACACCTTCCTTAGCTGCATCATTTGCAGCTAAGTATTCGGCCTCAGTGGTCGAATCTGCAGTGGTAGTTTGTTTGGAACTCTTCCAACTCACTGCTCCGCCGTTTAGGCAGAAAATGTATCCTGGCATTGACTTAAAATCATCTAAGTCAGATGCAAAGCTTGCATCGCAGTATCCTTCGACAGTAAGATCTTTCTGACCTCCGTAAACTAAGAATAAATCTTTAGTACTTTTCAAGTACTTAAGAATATTCTTCACGGTAGCCCAGTGACCATCTCCAGGGTCAGATTGGAAACGACTTGTTACACTAAGTGCATAAGCCACATCCGGCCGAGTACATAACATTGCATACATTATGTTACCTATTGCTGATGCATAAGGTGTATGAGTCATTCTTTCCTTCTCAAGGTTAGTCTTAGGACGCATGTTCCTACACTCATAGGAAGGTTCTTAACCTTTGCTGACTCCATATTGAATCTCTTCAATACTTTGTCAATGTACATCGACTGTGATAGTCCTATTAACCTTCTAGATCTATCTCTATAGATTTTAATTCCAAGGATATAGGACGCATCACCAAGATCTTTCATCTCGAATTGGTTCGATAACCATAACTTAGTTACTTTCATGTCATCCTTCGAATTCCCAATAAGAAGGATGTCATCAACATAAAGTACTAAGAATTGCACTGAGGCCTCCAATTCCTTTCTATACACACAGGACTCATTTGAAATTTGAATGAAGCCAAACGCTTTGACTGATTCATCAAATCGAATGTTCCAATTCCTAGAAGCCTGTTTCAATCCATAGATTGATCTTTGGAGTTTGCAAACCTTTTGCTCACTCCCACTGAATGTGAAACCTATGGGTTGCTCCATATAAATGTCTTTGTCAATGTCACCATTGAGAAAGGCAGTTTTCACATCCATTTGCCATATCTCATAGTCATAATATGCAGCAATGGCAAGCATGATCCGAATAGACTTTTGCATTGCAACTGGCGAAAAGGTTTCATCAAAGTCCACGCCGGGTCTTTGAGTGAATCCTTTCGCAACCAGTCTTGCTTTGTAGGCTGCAATGCTTCCATCAACTCCAAGCTTTCTCTTAAAGATCCATTTGCAACCTATGGGTTTGACCCCATCAGGCAAATCTACCAAGGTCCAAACTTGGTTGGAGTTCATGGAGTCCATTTCGGATTTCATGGCTTCTATCCGCTGTTCAGAGTCAGAATCTGAAAGTGCCTCCTCATATGTTAAAGGATCATTATCCTTTTGAGAGATTTCATGGAAGAATCCATACCATCTCTCCGGCTATCTAGGAGTGCGTTCAGAACGCCTTAGAGGAGGATTTTCGTGTGTATCGAAATTCGTGATTGGTTGTGGTTGATCAGTCGGGGACGTTTCTTCAGTGGGTGGCGTGGGGTCACTTTGTACTTCTTCTAATTCTATGGTCTTGCCTTTCTTTTCTTTAAGGAACGGTTCCTCAAGAAAAGTGGCATTTCTGGAAACAAACACCTTTTGCTCAGATTGATCATAGAAGTAGTATCCTATGGATTCCTTAGGATAACCTACAAAGTACCATAAGTTAGAACGAGATTCTAACTTATCTCCCACTGTCCTCTTCACGTAAGCAGGACAACCCCAAATTCTTAAGTAAGAATAACTGGGGATTTTACCATACCACATTTCATAGGGCGTTTTAGGGACTGACTTAGAGGGAACTAGATTCAAAATATTTGCTGCACTTTCTAGGGCATAACCCCAGAAAAAAGGTGGTAAGTCAGTGAAACTCATCATGGAACGAACCATATCAAGTAGGGTTCGATTCCTTCTCTCAGAAACTCCATTAAGCTGAGGAGTTCCCGGAGGAGTCCACTGAGAGATAATCCCATTATCTTTGAGATGATTAAGGAATTCTTCACTAAGATACTCGCCTCCTCGATCAGATCGAAGTGCTTTGATCTTGTGACCAGTTTGGTTCTCAACCTCCTTTTGAAATTCTAAGAATTTCTCAAAAGCTTCAGATTTATACTTCATTAAGTATACATAACCATACCGACTAAAGTCATCAGTAAAGGTTATGAAATACTGATGATTGTTTCTAGTGCTTACACTAAGCGGTCCACAAACATCAGTATGGATCAAATCCAAAACCTTAATGGCACGTTCCACATTTCCTTTAAAAGGGACTTTGGACATTTTTCCTTTGAGACAGGATTCGCAAGAAGTTAACTCCTTAAGATCATTTTTAGAGAATGATCCTAAAGTTTTTATCTTGCTAATTCTGTTCTTGGAAATGTGTCCTAATCTAGCGTGCCATAAGGGAGCTGAAGCTTTGTCATCTCTCTTACGCTTGGTTTCTCGTTGTATATTCATAATATTGATATTCTGAGTTAGATAAAGTCCATTACTTAGAGTACCGATGTGAACGGAAGAGTTGTTCCGTTTGATAAAGTATTTACCATTCTTAATATAAGTTTCATAACCTTCACAATCTAATATTGGAACTGAAATTATATTACGAATAATGCTCGGTACATAAAGGACTCTATTTAAGACTAACTCAAAACTACCTAAATCTAATCTAATTGTGCCTAAAGCTCGAGCTTCAACGTTTGAGCCATCGCCGATCTTCAAGACACATTCTCCTTCTTTGAGTTGTTGGACTTCACTTAGCATCTGTACATCATTACAGATATGAGTTCCACAACCGGTATCAAGTACCCAAGAACTAGAATTAATAGAAAGATTTACTTCAACGAGAAAGATACCTTTCTTTAGAGTAGCCTTGTACTCTGGGCAGTTTCTCCTCCAATGTCCCGCTTTGCCACAATGGAAGCAAACATCCTCTTTTTGATCACGCTTCTTCTTTTGGGCCTTCCCCTTCGAAATGCCACCAGTGGGCCTAAGGGGTTTCTTCTTCTTCTTTTGGGCTTTCTTGCCCTTACCTTTAGAAGGCCCAGAAGAGGAAGATGGAGCATTCACCATCAAAACCTTATTGTCCTTCTTGATCGTGCTTTCAGCAGTCACAAGATGACTAATCAGCTCAGCTACAGTAGCACCAACATGATTCATGTTGAAGTTAAGGACAAATGGGTTGAATGATGGTGGGAGCGAAGCTAGCAACAAATCCACTGAAAGCTCATCTTTTAGTGGCATGTCCATGGAAGCAAGTTTCTCAGTAAGAGCAAGAAACTTGAGTCCATATTCATGGACACTAGAACCTTCCCTCATTCTTAAGTGGAACAATTCCTTTGAAGTGTTATGTCTTGTAACACGTTCATGAGGGCGGTAAAGTTGCTCTAAGTGGTCGTAAATCTCCCAAGCAAATTCCATGGCCTCATGTTGCCTTTGCAAGTCCGGAGATATGTTAGCCAACATAAGGCAACGGGCTTGGAGATTATCATCCTTCCACTTCTGAATCGCGTCCCGCTCGGCCCGAGTGGGAGCCTCCCCTTCGGGACTAGGCTCCCCTTCGAAGAGAACATAAGTTCTCTTCTCAGAATCTAAAATGATTTTTAGATTCCTCAGCCAATCAGAATAGTTGGGACCAGTCAACTTGTTTGACTCGAGGATCGATACAAGAGGGTTTTTAGTTGCCATTTCAAAACACGTAGAGAATCACAGAATCTACGACCTAAATGGTAAAACAGAGAACTAGTGAGCATGCTGAATTATAACGATATACAAAAGATAATGTCTTTAATCTAATGTAGCTCCCACTGTTTTTCAAAGATCTATAATTCCCAAAGATCTAAGAGGAACACGTTTCCCAATGGGTACTAAGATCTTATGCATTTTACCTCGAACCCACGACTCGCGGACATTGTAAGTAAGAACCCTAGGTAGGTACAACTTACCAATTCTAACACCTTTAGAACTCTTAGTAATTATTTTTGCATCACCTATCTTTCAATATGGACCCACGATTCGTGCGACATCCATATTTACTTAGGCTTTAAGCTAGACCCATCAATCATAAGATCATAATCAAAACTTAGTTCGAACGACCCACGACTCGCGGACATCGCCCTTGCTAAAATTGATCATGAAATATTGATCATTTAAAATGATCAATTAGGTAACTAAGAACTAATAAGCTTCACTAGCTATCCCACGACTCGCGGACAATAACTAGCTTCACTTACTAAACTTAAAACCTATTGATGGAATGCTAGGAATTTAATTCAAAATTTGCATCTCGAATTTAAATACCTATTTGTTCGAAATTAGCTTAATATTTAATTGGAATTTTCGAATCAACCGGAGAGTTGTCCGGTTCGACCTCACCAACATATATGTTATCCAATTTTATTAGTCTTGATTAATGCAAGTACACTTAAATGCATTTCAAACAAGCACATAAACAGATAACATGTCCTAGCATGATACTAACATGTAATGATCATGGGTTCTACCTATCTTATGCATGATATGTGGGAGCCACTCCACAATCACAAGTTCTAACATACATGCCACATAAACAGTTTAAATCACATAAGGGAAAGCGGTAACAAAATACGAGCCCTATCTCTATTACATTTTTACAATTGAGCTTCCCCTCCCTAACATTTTGAGGGGTCTTCACTTATGGCCTCCTTGTTACTTGAATGTGGTCCATCTTACTCCATGGGTGCATTGTCTCCAAAATGAAAATAAAACCTCACCACCTATCTCTACTCTCAAATTACAATAAAAAGAAAAAGACATAAAGTAATAAGGCTCAATCTTCATATTGGCCTTAGACAATTACACGGGGCATACCCCGGCCTCAAAAACAGTAATATGAAAAGCCACATAATAAATCACATAACAGTACGCACATAAGTGAGGCTCCAACCTCAATTGAAAAACGCAACTATAGGGCTCCAACCCCAATTTAAACCATCCATGTGCATAAATTAAAACCATACATAGATCTAAACCCATGATCACCTAACATGCTTTTGCGAGAATTTAAATTTAACCAATAAATTAAAATTCCCGTTTTAAGCTCTAATAGCTTAAAACACGACTTAGATGCAGTTCTTGTTCAAGAGCCTTTTCAAATAAACCCGAAAAACAATAGACTAATAAAATTTCAATTAATTTCTGAAAATTAATAATTTTATTCTTTCAATATTTTTCAGAAAATAGAGATTGTAATTTTTTTTTTCAAAATTTAAATCGCTTAATTTCTCAAAAATCCCAATTTAATCAAAATTTTAAAATAATTTTATTTTAGCAAAACTGATTTTAAAAGATAAAATTAAAATAAAATTAAATGGGATTTTAAGGACCGAAAACACGAAACAAGAGAAACACGGGCCTAGGACGACGCGGGATCGCCCGCCAGCCGCGCAGGAACGCGCGCTAGGCGCGCGCCAGCGCTGCGCACAGCCGGCAGCGATTGCCGCCAGCGTGCGCGCGCCAGGCGCGCACTTGCGCGCAGACGTGCGGCGTGGGCAGGCAGTCCCGCCCATCCCTAGGCGGGCGCTCCCGCGCGGTTGCGGGAGGAACAGGCGGCTGTCCCGTACGGTTGCGGGACAGGCGAGCAAGGCGCCTAGGCGGGCGGGATGCCTCCCGCGCGGATGCGGGAGGGCGGTGATTGGGCTTGGGCTTGGGCGTGCGACGTCCTAGCACGCCAAGACCCTTTCTTTTCGTGTCCCGTTTCGTATTTTTGGGTTTCTTCGAAACCCGGTTCAATCCAAAATTAAAAAATTCGATTTAAACATATTTCAATCAAAACGGTTTTCAAAAACACAATTCAAGAAAACAGTTTCAGAAATTCAAGAAAAATTACAGTTTCGTAATTCAGGCTTTCTAAAAGAACTCATGAATACCTAATTCGCATCTAAGCCTAAGAATTTCTACCAAATTCAGAATAATGGAGACAAATCAGAAACACGATTAACGAGGTGGCTCTGATACCACTTGTTGGAAAACACGAATCAGAAAACAGCGGAATTTAAAAATTTTCCTAACAAAAGGACCTTGGACTCGCAATCGTGTAACCAAATTCGTAAAGATAGAAAACTTACTTTTCTTTTATTCTTTCTTGAAGCGTTTCAAGCCACCCAAGAACGCTCTTCTCGCGGCTTGATCCCCTCTCCTTGGTAAAGCTCGAATCTTCAAACTTCTAACTTGAAGCTCTCTAGAGATAGTCCACCAACTCGATCACAATCTAACTAGTAAGGATGCTAGTTCTCTAGTTAGTGTTTAGGCTTAACCTAGGGTTTTATTTAATCTTGGAGAAAGGAAGGTGTTCAACACATGAACCAAAAGGATTACCAATTAGCTCTAAAGGGGAGCATGAGCTCCCCTATATAAAGGTAAGGGAGAGGGACGACCGAACCTATTCCTTGTTGGGCAAGGTTTTGGTCCCTCTCTCTCCTATTACTTGATCATCAAGTAATTTCCAACTTTGACTTTGAATTCTAATTCAAATCAACTTTCAAGAGAGCTAAAATATCCAAACTATTTTTGGATAATTTTATATTTTATTTATTTAAAATAAATAACTTATTTTATCTAATTAATTAATTCATAATTAATTAACTAGATTATTTTTCTCCAAAATAAGACTTTCCTTTTAATTCAAAATTAAAACAAAGTCTATTAAATAATTAACACATTTAATTATTTAATATATATATATACAATATATATATTCACACGTGTGGGACACGTGTCACAAGGACACGTGTCACTCACGTGACCCACACGTGTGGAACCCTCTAGGCTCGATTAACTCGTTTAATCATTTTAAAGCCTCAACTCATGTAACCAAGTTGTTGTGTGTGACCCTCTAGGTTCTCAATTCAATTAGCAGTGACCCTAATTAATTAATTCACTAATTAATTAATCAGTCCACAGATTAAACGACCATAGTCTAGCAACAGGTGTTTAACCCCTAGCTGAATTGGAATGTTCGGATTCAACAGAACCTTTAAGTCATTGATTCATGTGAGATACAATCCTCCTACTTACTATCTCTCAACCAAGATCTAGGGCAAGGGAATAATCAGAACCCTAATAATCCGGTCTTAAAGCTAAGTGCATTTCATATCCATTTTATCTCAATCCAAGAAACCCTTTTCTTGATGTCTTGATCTTCTGCCTTGGCCAAGGACTCCATATGGCATATGAATGACTTACACAATAAGAGATCACCTTGCAAATGCAAGTGTAGGTCCTTTCTTGATTCTCATTCACTTTCTTGAATCACTTGTGCAGCCCCAGCATAAGCCTTGAATCAGTTGTCTAAGGCGACACCCTTTAGAGCTTATACCTAAGACTACAGAATTAACTCATAAAGTGACAAGTAATCTCAAGTCTAAGGATCAATTAATCACATCAATGACTCGTGAGATATTTCCTAATCTGGAAGTTTCCATTTCCTGAAATAGAAACTTCCTTTCCCATTTAGGAATCTTCTCACACGGGGCACCTCAGTGAACTTACTTATTAAAGTAAGCACCCTCATGTATCACGCACGTATCAACTATACACTTTGCACCTCCATGAAACAAGGTGGTCCTTCTTAAGGGCGTGATCACACAAGCAAGCCTTAGAGGAGTCAGGTTGACACTCCCACTGTCTGTAGGACTCATCGGCTTGGAGCATTTTACTAATCATGACTTATGTGATATAGGGCTCATTTCATGAACCATTTAACCTAAATGGTAGAGTCCTAAAGTCATCAGGATTAGGGGAGTTCTCATACATGCACAGCTAAAGTAAACGCGTACCAAACAAGAGCATATAAAGAAGTGTTGCCTCAATTCGTTATTTCATTCAAAGATTATATGTGATTACAATAAGGAAAAGCACAAAGCGGATATACAATCGGCTTTCTAGGGCACTATTCCTAACAGTTTGGGCCTTGCAAACCCACCATCATCTGGAGGAAGAAGGGGTCATGAAATTGCTACTTGATAGCACTAATTGAATTGCATGATCACGTGATAAATAATAAAGCAAGCATATATTGTTCACGATTGGTGTAAAGGTTGGAGACTTGCCCTAACTCGCCGGGCAACGTATTGAATAAAAGTAAATAAAATGAATTGTTAACTTGATAGTTGTAATCTCGGGCGAAGAATATTTCATTCTGGAACTTATATTATTTTCTATTTCAAAAGCTTTACCCGAGACTATAACTTGCATGTTAATTGTGATTATATATTTATGCCCCTCACTCAGTCTTTGGTAGACTGATACCCTCACTTTTCAGGTATTCACAGTTGCGTGCTAGGCGGGAGTCAGAGTCGAGTCTGGTCGTCCAGTTGAGTCTAGCATCACATTTTCCATGTTATTGTCAATTATGGATTAATTATGTTATTGATATAGTTTTGGGAGATGATAATGTATTGATATGTGAATCTAGGAGTTAAACCATTTTGAAACACTTTTGGTGTATACGATGAAATATGGTATCTAAAGTAATATTATGCTTCCGTTTTTTTTGAAATTTCATGTATGAGTTGAATGGTCTGGGGTTTAGTCCGCTTAGCTAGAATGTTTCTTGTATTGTCACCCGTTCGCTATATGTTTGGTTCATGTACGGACTATCCATTTCGTATGTGAATCGAGCTATAGTGCGGGGGATGTGGTGCCTTGGCGTGTAGGGTTCTACATGATCTGGTATTCTATTTTTTTATTTGTATTTTTCTAAATGAGATTATTTTAGATTTATGTTAATTTTTTTATAATTGATTTTATGTATGTAGTAGAAATAATTAAAAGAGTATATATATATAAAATATTCAAGGAATGTTTAATCGAATACTATAAAAATTATTTATAAAATTAGATTATATATTTTTTTATATACACACATTGAGTCTTCTTAGAATTCTCAATTTAAAGTAACTTTGGTCTAACGACCTACACTTCCAAATTATGGTATATCAAGCATTAAAAAACCAAAACCGCTATTCGTACTTTTACGTATTTAATTTATATTTTATCATATAAACTAAAAGAAAATTATATGGATAGTTAGATTTAGATAATTACAATTATATTAGTATTAGTTAAGTAAAAAATAGTACATTAAGATTAGTTAATTTACTGAAAAATATTTTACGTAAATCATTCAATTATATTATTTTGTTAATTAGATAGGTTTATAGAATTATAATATGATTATAATTTGAAAAAGTTTATGAACTTAGATAATTAGAACTATGGACTTATAGAATTAGACTTATATTTAGATTGATTTATTAAAAGTTATCTTATGTAACTCATTCAATTCAAATAATATTTTATTTTACATAATTACAAAAATTTATTAAAATTTATAAAGTGAATCAATTTGTTATTTTTTAATTCGTTAGATATATTTCGTCATAACATTTTAAACTATAGGCCTTAAATTAAAAAATGGACAACTTATATTATAAAATTTGAATATAATATAGTAATATTAAAACAATCCTTGTTAAGCTAGCTATATATCTTTTATAGGTAAGTTGGAGAAATTTTTACTTCTACCAAGAGTCCTATTTTAAGTTAATAAGTGTTTTTTAAATATAGTTAAATTAATAATTTATAACATGTATTTACATCATTATCCTTGAATAATAATTATTGATGTAATTATTGTGAGGATATTTTAGGTGATCTATATTTTGAAAGAAACAATGTATCAATTTAGTAAAAATACCCTTAATTATATTTTACTAAAAAATTTACAATAAGGGTATTTTGGCCGATTTCAAAGTTTCAAGAAACCAAATACCCAACTCACACTTTTATAATATATATACATATAGATATAGATATGCAATTAGGGGTTGTATATTATACTATATACTAAGGATTGCATATGGGTAAGTATAAACATGAGTTTTATTGCCGGACATTTATTTTGAATTTGAAATAAAGTTGATACCAGATGGTTACAATGTTAATTGTATGATATTAAAAGCCTTGTTCATGTGCTGGTATCTGTTACAAAACGTTCCAGACGTTTTTGTGAGTTTATTTCTGTATTATGGCTGTATTAATTATGAGGTTATGACCTGCCATAAACAAGACAATTAATAACCATGTATGTCATGGTTTGTGCTCTATAAATCTGCAGTTCCAGACCATAGAATGTGAGAGAGAAATAAAGAGACAAGTATGTAAAATGTGGTGAATTAAGAAGAGTTAGAAGTCTAGATAGATTTCTGGTTTGGTACTGAAAAATACGCTCTAGTACGAAATGCACACGCACTGGTAATTGTGAGTTGAGTCAGAAAACATACTTCCACACACAAAACACATTTTCTTAAGTACCAACCAGACACCACACTCTCTCATAAGAGCCCTGATTAGTAGGCGAAGTGAGATTCTCCTGAGACCGTGCGTATCTATGATTAGGAAATCTCTGGACTGTCTTATCCTGGAAGAAGCTTCACGACAACCCAATGCACCAGTAGTGGGGCGAATACCTTTTTAAAGAAAGTCGGCATTTGCCACGATTCAGTTATATCAAACGATAAGTCTCCCTGTTTACCTTTTATAGTATTGTTCTGATTTTCGTAATCATGTGAATATGTTTCTGGTACATTACTGGTATTTATCCTCATATGGTTCTACACTCTATTGGAACTTATATTACAACAAGCATGCAAGATCTGTGTTTTGGTTATTCCACTGGTATATTGGACTTACATGTTGTTGGTATTTGCATATTAATTTATATATTTTGGCATGATTATGGTACTTATGATTTGAATCATTCATATATGTTGTACATTATATTGTATATTACAAAATCTAATTATCCATCATATTTGATAATCTAGTACTACCCTAAAGCTGATTTCAATACATAGTAAACGAGACTTTGATACTCCTGATGCAACTTTGGCTTATGAAAATATCACTATTGAAGTATAGCACATTATTTTCATTCTAATCTGAGAATTGAATCCTCAAGCCTTTTGATTATATATGAACTCTTGATCATTACTAGTTTGAAATTATATTGGCTATGATATAAGAAAAGAAAACAAGTATGAGAGAAGTTGAAGAAATAATATTGACTGTAACCATGGTTTGACTCCAAGAAAACATGGACGTGTAAACGTGAATCACTCTGTCCGAGTAGTAAAATATCTAAGAACGTGAATCAGTACGTATTATACAATTTTCTGAAATAGATTTCAATGATCTGCTTTGTTGCCATGGTCGAATAGGATTTAAGCAAGGATCAAGTAATTATTAAACAACTGCAATTAAATATGTCGGAAAGTTGAAATGTCTTATTAGCAATTAGGGATTAAAACTTTTTATCATCCGAATTAGGTGTTTAAATTTTCACGCCAAAATTAGATTTCCTTGCATACCGTCGTCTCTATCTTACGTTTTTTACAAAAAATTATTTCCGATCATTGCCATAGCCCATAGGTCACCCTTGACTTTGCCTCGTGCCCCGCCAAAAAAAAATATATATATACATATATATATATATATATATATATATATATATAACTAGGAGGGAGTTATTAATTATGACCCCATTTTTAAAATTTTTTTTTTAGTTACCCCATTTTCATACGATAACAATAAAATTTTCCCCTTATTTCCTATCTTAACTCTCAATCGAAATCCAACTTTTCGTACATTTCATCTAATTTTGCTGGAAATTTACATGTACTAGTTACTTAAATATAACTTAATTAATTGAAATGTGTTCTTGTATTAAATGCATTAATTAATTTTAAATGAGTATTAATATTAAATTTTAGTGATTTAATGTCACTATGAGTTAACAGAAATTTATTATTAATTGTTGGTATCAATTACGAATTGGTTATAGTTTTTTTTTTTTAAAATAATTTGAATTTGATTTTTCGAAACTTTAATAAATGCTATTAAAAAAAAAGTAAAAACTAGAAAAATAATAATAAAAAAAATTACAAACACCCAGCATATCAATATAGTAGTGGTGTAAGATTTTACGTGAAAAGCATAATTTCGAAAAGGTTAATTTAGGTGGGGAGGATAGTTTTGAAAAGATAAATTTATCCTTAGTAGAAGTATGTGAAATTTACGTGAATTATTTTCAGGTTATCGGAACTGCTAAATCCCCATCAGAAAAAATTGTTTGTGAAAATCGCAAAGTTGGGATGACGACATGCAATGAAAGTTTCACATGAATTGTTTTCAGCAAATGGAAGCGTTAAATTTTCATTTAAGAAGATTGTTTTTGAAAATTACAAAGTTAAGATGACGCTTTGTGAAAATTGTAAATTTGAGATGGCGGCATGTAATAAAATTTTTTCAAAATGGTAAATTGCAATAAGGGGTATTATTCGGATGACAAAATCTTTTTTCTCTATTTATTATGCCTAAGTTATTACAACGAGTATGTATACCAACATTGGCATTTGGACGAATACATTAACAATGCAGGCATTTCAATACTTGATACTATATATCCAACACATACTTTGTTGCGACAAACTAAATGATTCTACGGCTCGCAGAGATACATCTTCTAAACTAGCTAGAATTACCAAATTCTCATTAGTATTCGAAAATATTATATATTAGCATCGATTATATGGAATATTATATATATCATATTATATTTAATTTGATTACGTTCAGGAATTAAAAAAGAACTTGAATTTTCCGCAAATTTTATAAGTGTTTGATTCGTTATGGATTTATGGAAATTTCTTTTGAAGGAGTTAATCTATTTGTCGGAAGCCATATATGTATGTGGTGTTGGATTATCTTTCATTACTATTAATCTTAGGTATTGTATTCATAAATTTCATTACCAATGCTCCGTGAAAAAATATGCATTTCATGTTAGTTAGGAAGCCAATTACGTTTAGTTCTAGTTGGAACTTAATTTGATTTAATAATTATACGAGAGAGGAGTGATTATACTTTTCACACGATTAATATGAATTTAACAAAAAAATATATCTAATCAAATAATAAATATAATAAATACACTTGCATGCCCCACTCTGTGGGCGATTTGGTTTGTTTCCTGAAGTTAATTGAGACCAAGTCACACCTTACTTTACTTTTTATATTAGGTATGTACGGAAAATTAATTAATAAAAGTATTCTTTAACTTACTCATTGTTAGCAAACAACACAACAATCTATCTCGCACGAATACATTCAAAGCACAAAACAAAAATAACAACACAAGATTTAATGAGGTTAGGCAAAGCCTACGTTATATCCAAATTAGGTTTTCCCCAAACTAATAAACTTCTTATGTTTCCCAGCCCAACAAGAATAAAATCAGTTTCTAACCCGTAGCCGAACACTAATTTTATTTCCTCCTTTTTGGGTCGCACCATAAGTTTATCAGCTCCAGATATAATTTGAATCCACCACAAAATTCAAGACAAAAAACTAACAAATCTTCCCCTTGGCTTTGAATTCTCTTCTCCAACCAGAAAATCAAAACTCTGTCTTGCACACAGTCCTCGTAAGGGCACTACTCAGTACTGCACACACCAAGTAAGTTCAGGTAATGCCTAAACTTGTTAACTGGAACTGCCTTGGTCATCATATCAACTGGATTATCATGTGTACACACTTTCTTCACATCAACAACCCCTTGTGATACAATGTCTTGAATAAAATAATGTCTGACATTAATATGCTTTGTACGCTCATGGTACATCTGGTTCTTGGTCAAATGAATAGCGCTCTGGCTATCACAAAACACTAAAGTTTTATCTTGAACTAAACCAAGAACACTTACCAAACCCTGCAACTAAATAGCTTCCTTTACTGCTTCTGTAACAACCATATATTCAGCCTCTGTAGTAGATAATGCAACAACAGCTTGCAAAGTCGCCTTCCAGCTAAGGGCACCACCAGAAAGAGTAAAAACATAACCTGTCAGCGATCTCCTCTTATCTAAGTCTCCAGCATAGTCTGAATCTACATAGCCAACCACTGAATCACACAATTTGGCTCTGTTGAAAGTCAAACCAACATCTGCAGTACCCTTCAAGTATCTCAATATCCATTTCATGCCCTGCCAATGCTCCTTTCCAGGAAATCCCATGTATCTACTCACAACACTGACCGCATGTGAAATGTCAGGATGAGTGCAAACCATAGGATACATAATACTACCCACAAAACTCGAATATGGAACACTCAACATCTGTTCCATCTCCTCATGTGTTTTCGGGGAGATGTCTGCACACAATCTGAAATGGGAAGCAAGCGGGACAGATACAAGCTTAGCACTTATCATATTAAACCTCCGAATAGCTTTCTCAATATAGAACCGTTGAGATAATATAAATTTCCCAGCACTTCTATCCCGAGTTATTTCCATCCCTAAAATCTTCTTTGCTGTACCCAAATCCTTCATTTCAAACTCCTCACCTAGCTGCTTCTTCAGCAAATTAATCTGAGACATGTCTTTAGCAGTAATAAGCATGTCATCCACGTACAACAGCAAATACACAAAAGAATCCTCAGCAAGCTTCTTATGATACACACAACTATCATATGCACTTCATGTAAAGCCACTATGAACCATAAATGTATCAAACCTTTTATACCACTGCCTAGGGGTCTATTTAAGACTATACAAAGATTTCTGAAGCAAGCAAACATAATTTTCCATACCTGATGCAACGAAGCCTTTTGGTTGACTCATATAAATCTACTCCTCCAACTCACCATGCAAGAATGCAGTTTTCACATCTATCTGCTCAAACTCTAAGTCATGAAGACCCACCATAGCTAACAAGACCCTGATAGAATTGTGTTTCACAACCAGAGAGAATACTTCGTTGTAATCTATCCCCTCTCTCTGAGTAAACCCTTTTGCTACTAACCTTGCCTTGTATCTAGGTGCTTCAAGCCTCGGATTGCCTTTTTTTCTTTTTTGAAAATCCATTTGTAGCATACTACCTTCTGACCCTTTGGCAATGGAACAAGCTTCCAAGCCTGATTCTTATAAAGAGACTCAATTTCCTCACCCATAGATCCTATCCACTGATCTGCATTTGAACTCCAAATAACTTCTTTATGGCTATTAAGCTCATGCACGTCAACTGTCTCTGCAACTGATAAAGCAAATGCCACAAGATTTGCATATCCAATAAGATTGTATATCAGCTACATGTGCATACCTCTGTGGTGGTCTAATTTGTCTCTTCTCTTTGCCTGTTGCAATACTATATTGTTGCTGTTGCTTAGGTGCTTCATCAACCTTATGATTTTGCACCTCCTCCACTCCTAAATTACTGAACTGAGCTAACTGAGTTTCAACATCGAGCCCTATTCGATCTTTCACACTGAGATCTGATTTTGCTATTGTCTTCTCCTACTGACTATCCAGTGAGGCAGACTCGTTAAATGTCACATCCCTGTTGATAATAAATCCTGGAGAATTCTCATCTGTGCACCACAACCTGTAACTTTTCATTCCAGATGCATATCCTAGAAATATGCACTTTTTTACCCTCGGTTCAAGTTTACCATCCTTCACATGAACATAAGAAGGACAACCAAATATTTTTAAATTTGAATAATCAGCAGGAGAACTCAATAGCTATATATAGAGATCCGTTGAAGAAATAACAAACTATGTTGATTGCTTCAGCCTAAAAGTCTTTGCTCACACCCGAATGTGAGAGCATGCAAAGTGCTCGATCACAAAGTGTTCTGTTCATCCGTTCTCCAACACCATTTTGTTGTGGTGTGCCTACGTAAGTGTGGTGTCTCACTATGTCCTCCTTGCTGCAGAAATCATGGAACTTAGAATTGCAAAATTCGAACCTATTGTCAGTCCGGAGACACTTCACTTTTCTTTCAGTCTGCCTTTCAACCATCGTTTTCCACTTAACAAATGTTGGAAATGCCACATCTTTATTTTTCAGAAAATACATCCGCACCATTCCAGAATAATCATCGATCAAAGTCATAAAGTACCTAGCACTACTCTTTGAAGCAATTCTGATGTATCCAATTCCTTCTATGGGTACCAGGTTATTATTACCCAAATAAACAGTCCCATTCATTTGTTTGTAAGTTTCAAACCACTGTTTGTGAGGACATATATGAAAAGTTGCACCAGAATCAAGAGCCCAAGAGTTCTGCCCATGATTTGACCTCACAGACAATACCTCTCCTATAGCTTCACTATTGTCAGAATAAAAACTGTCAACAATATTAGCAGAATTCTCATCCTTCTGCTTTCCCTTCTTCTCCTTCAACTTAGGACAATCTCTCCTAAGGTGACCCAGCTCCCCGCACTCAAAATAATGTAATTTCTTTATTCTAGACTTCGATCTAGCCTTAGATTTCTTCTTAAAAGAATCTCTCATCCGTGTTCTTCCCCTACTCACCAAACCTTCACCTTCTGTTCTGTTTTCGGAAAAACTCTTTTTCAACTCTTGTGACTTCAGACTATTACTGACATCATCCAGTGTGATTCGACTCAAAATTGGTTTGGCTAAAATGGCAATCTAGTTGGCAATCTCAAGTTGATCAATCAAGAATTTATATACGTGAGCTCTTTATCGATCTGAAAACACTCAAACACACGTGAGCTCAAAGACCAAATTGGGGAACTTGGGGTTAGGCCCAAGTTTGGCTCTCCGACGCTCAAGTCAGTATTAGGGGCTTTAGAGAGAGAAATAATTACAGTGAATGCGAAATAA
This sequence comes from Lantana camara, assembly GCA_037501455.1. Lineage (NCBI taxonomy): Eukaryota > Viridiplantae > Streptophyta > Magnoliopsida > Lamiales > Verbenaceae > Lantana > Lantana camara. The sequence continues at coordinate 22,247,855 of CM074862.1, forward strand.
ATGCTCTTAAAATTGCTTACTAACAACTGTTCAAGGGAGGCGTATTTATAGCCTTGGATAATTAACTCAGTAGTGCGTGTATGACAGCTATGCATTAAATACGGTTGAGCGATTGTCCCGAAGAGGAAATGCTCGACCTCACCAAGGGGCCGTAAAGCGCGCCATTTTTCCCTTTTTGGTAAGACCTAGCACAATAGGCATTAAATACACCGGCATGCGTCAGTACCGAGGAATAGAGAGCTGACATGCATCCTGAAAGTGATGCGTCTCGGCGTGCCAAAAGGTGCTCGATGCGAGGCATCGAAAAACCAAGCTCTGATACCAATTGTTAACAAACAATGCAGCAATCTATCTTGCACGAAGACACTCAAAGCACAAAATAGAAATAACAATACAAGATTTAACGAGGTTCGGCAATGCCTACGTCCTCGAGCAAGAGCAGAGAGAGTTTTTCACTATGAAAAAAAATGATACAATGTACGTTACATCCGAATTAGGTTTTTCCCAAACTAATAAACTCCTTATATTTCCCAACCCAACAAGAATAAAATCAGTTTCTAAGCCTGTAGCCTAACACTAATTTTATTTCCTCCTTTTTAGGTCACACCGTAAGTTTATCAGATCCAAATATAATTTGGATCCACCATAAAATTCAAGACAAAAAAACTAACAGTCATTTTGCAAGCAATTTTAGTCCCTTATTATCTAATGATCGTGGGGCTCAAGAGTTGACGTATTGAGCGAATCGAGAAGATATAGGATAGACAATTAATTCTTACACAGTTTCATCATCATGTGAGATGAACTCGATCCCCTAAGATGTTAGTGGATGATGGAGTCTCGATTTTTGGGAGTCATACATCCACTGACCATCATGTTATGGATGGTGATGAGTAGCTACCTGAACCATCGCCGAATGGAGAATGGATAATGTAATTAAATGCTTGATTGCTTATGAAAGTTAACGAGGAGTCCACAATGGATCATGTGAGTGCTCGTTCTCACCGAGTCACCTTAATAATTGTTAATGGACATCTATGATTCGACTCATGTATGCCACTGTCCCTCAGTCTCGCGGTTAAATGGATCATCTATCCTTTCAGTATTACTGACCCTTTTTCTAAGGATCCATTGAATTAAATGAACTTACAGTGGGTCGCGGATATCATTTATGCATGATTTGATGAATGAATGAACGTAATTCCATTCGTACATAATGATCGTTTCATGAATAATATTAAATATTTCATTAAACAACTGTACAGTGAAATTATAGTTGTGTGCTTGTATGTACATGTATGTACGCGTACGTGTGTAATTCCCTTACCAATCCTTTGACTGACCCCATATTTTTTCCCTTCTCAGTCTTATAGGTTTTCAATGGTCATTAAGTGGAAATTGATTCTCATCAGAAACATAACGTATTAAAAAAGGAACCGATCTATACTCACATAATTGTAAGTTATTTTTATTGTTACCGTGTTTTTCAGTAAGCTTACTATATTTTCTTTCCCCATAAATTTGAAGGGCGTTTAGAGTTTCATTTTTTAGGTTTTAATTGATTTGTTTTATAGACATGTATATTATAAAGTTTAAAAGATTATTATAATACAAAATTATAAGAGAAAATTCAAAATTCAAACTTGCATAATTTTAACTTGAACTTGATTTGGTCAAATCAATGTAAAAACATGGATAATCTTTTATTTGATGTGTGATTTGGTGTAAAAGTTAGAAAAAATGATTAATTAAATAGTAAGTTTAATATACCTATCCAAATGATTGATTGAGTTCGACCGGATAAATATGGATTAAATTCTTTCAAAACAAATAAAATGATTAGTTGAGTTCGACCGAAACAACAAACCAGAGCATGCCACACACCCGAACATCAGTGTTTGACTTGGCTACCTCAATCCATACTCACTAGAATGCTCAAACAAGCTTTGACTTGATGGTTGACCAACCGAGGGCATTAGGGGTTGTGGACCCCGAAGTGGGACTTCTAGTGAGTTTGGATCAAGGTAGCCTCCTTGGATCTGAAGGAACTCTCACTAGGGCAGTAGGGCATGAAGAGGGGGATGGGGCTTAGCCTAGTAATCCTGAATTTGAATTCCTGGTCGCTCAAGTGAAGGATCGAGTCTAGAACCCGAATCTGTGTAACTGAGATGGCTCGAATTCAAACACACAAAAGGTCAAATTTTTGTATTATAGGAAAGCTCATGATCTGAAATTTGAACACAGGAAACAAACGATGAACTAGGTCGAGTGACCTCGATGTAAACCCTACTATGCCTAATTCAGCCGATTACTCGAAATGAGAAGGAAAGGAGAAGGGATTATTAAATGTGCTTACCAATTGACGTAAATTCATGAGGTGTTTATTGTGTGGATCATTGTGTGTGAATCAAATACACATGCTCAAGGTACATTAAATGCAATTACAGGGTTGTTGATAGACATTATGATTGCTTAGTGTACGATTTGCAAGAATCCCAAACATTTAGTAGTGGTTCTTAAGGAAATCTCTAGCATTTATTAATGCTGAATCTTGGGTCTGAATCAACCCATCGGTTGAGAGGGACTCGACCTGGGTGATGCCCGAGTTAAGTCTTGGCATCCGTACTATTTTGAGGGAGGGAGGGAATCGAGAGCCCGAGTAAGCAAGGCTCGTCCGATAGAGCAAGCTATGGCAGAGCCCAACTTGTGGTAAGCGATGTAAGGTTCGAGACCATGCCACATCACGCCATGTATCAGATTGAAACCATGTCAGTTTAATTTTCAATTTATTGAAAGAAGCCAAAAAAAAAAAAAAAAAAGATGGTCATAGTTTCAATTTGAAAAATTATAGCCTAAACTCGATTTGGCCGAACTCAATCTATTATGATGGCAAGTGTATTATATTTGCTATTTGATCGGTCACTCTCCCTAAATTTTCCTTCAATCATATGATAAATGTAAAATACTTGCTCATTCGTTACACTTATTTGGCTGAACTAAATTCCGGTTAAAATTATCCAATTCAATTTATACCTAATACACAACTTGGCCAAGTGGTGATTGACTTGATTACAAAGAACATATTATAATTGATTCTCTGAGAAATTTGGGTTCAAAACCTACTTATTAAAAGAGTTTCTTGAAAAAGAGTTTTATTTATGGTTGCCATTTGAAGTGATGTTCCACTTAATTCTAAAAAAAATAAATAATAATAATAATAAATAAAAAAAGAAGAAATGAAAACAAATTAAATTTCAAGTTGTCAATTGTTATCCATTAAACTAGTGTATTACACGGTGAAATTATAAAAATAGTATTATTTTTTAAAAGTTTTGTAAAAGTAGTGTATATTTATATTCTTTTTTACTTTTAGTGTAAGACGTTTTCCTATTCAACGTCTTTATCATATGTTTTTATTTTCTTTTTTATATATTTTATAGTTAAGACCCATAGTTTATAACTGTTTTCTAGTTGGTCCATTAATTTCTCTTTCATGTATTTTTTCTATAAGTTTATTATTTATGTGTTTTATTATTTTTCCTTGATCTTTTATACCTTGTATAATTGTATCTCTATTTAATATATCTTTATTTATTGTTCTTTCATAATTTTTCTGATATATTTCTTTTTTTTGTAAGGATATTTCCAAATTTTTTCCCATTTGTTTAATTCTTTTAGCATTCATAATTTCTTTTGTTTGTTGTTTTTCTTTTGTTATACTGTCTGTTGATATTTTTGGTTTATAATTCATAATTAAGCATATGCCATTTGGTATGCCGTATTTCTTTTTCTTTTTATATTTTTTAAATCCTCGTTTGCAGTGTTTATATCTTGAGTTCTTTGTGATAAATCTTTATTGTGTCTTAAATCATGGTATGTCATTTTAACAATATATTCATTTATAATGATTCGTTCGTCTAATTCTTGTATATCTTGTGTTATTCTAGCTTTACAATCAAATCTGTCCATTATGTTATAGTTAATTGTGTAACTATTTGTTTAGATTTTTCGAGGCTTATAATGTTTTGTAAATGTTGTGTCATGTCTTGTTTACGACCTTCATGTTTAGCTTTCAGGTAAAATTTTATTTCTTTGTTATAATCTCTGTATATAACTTTTATGTTGTCTCTATAGAATTTTAGTCTATTATATTCATAAATGTTGTGAATTTATAATTTTTGTAGTTTAGAATCGTATACGGGCTCTGATACCAGTGCGACTATTAGAATGTTTCCTTTATAACTGTGCAGTGCGACTATCAGAGTGTTTCCTTTATAACTGTGGTTAATTTAGCCATTTGTTCGGCTAATTGTGTGAATTCGTTTTCAGTTATTTCATTAGAAGATCCCTCTTTTCTTATAGTTTTTAATAGAGGCCCGTGTACTAGTTTCATTAGTTCTTTGATTTGGTGGTAGATATGTATAGCATGTGCTTTTGCTTTTTAAAAGTTTGGGTGCTTTATTTTGAAAAATATTAGTATTAACATGTTGTATAATAGGTGTCTTCGGTATATATTTTATACGAGAGAGTTCTCGAAAAATGTCTTCCATATATATCTTATCTATGTTCTTAAATTGTATACTATGATGACTGTTTGTTAGAGCATATCCAATAGTGTATGTTATTGAAAAAGGATAATCGTTTGTCTCCATTAAATCTTATCTTTCAAATTTATAAGCGATGTTTAATGATTTATCTAATTTCTCTGTTACCAGGGGTATAGCGTAGTGTAAGGCTACGTTAAAAAGTAGTTTAGTATATGCAAGGTTTCCTTCAATTATTCCTAGTATTTTATCTTTTATGTTCATGATTCTGTCATCACAGATTGCTAGTTTTATGGGTGAGTTTATTCCTTCAGCAAACGTACTCTTAATTAGTATCTATATTGTAGAAATATGTATATATCCTATTTCACTAGGTGTATATTTTGCTTTTTTTATTTTCTTAATTATATCAGCTTTGTTTATCAACGAAATAGCCTGTGCTCCTTTTGTCGTAGAAATTTCAATAGGTGTTTCACATGTAAATTTTTCATATAATATAATGTTTTTTCTGCTCAGTTTTGTTTTTAAATATGTTTACATATCTTGTCCATCAATTAAGTTTAACTCTTTTCTTCTAACTCTGTTTAATTTTTTGTTGTCTATAACAATATCTTGAGAAAAATATCCGTATTCTTCAGTTGTTTCAAAGTGTTAAATCTGATCTATTAAACTAGTTTCCATCTATGTATATAATTTCAAATATGCAAAATATAAATGATAGTTTCAGAATAAGGTTTGTTTTGTTTACCTGTTTGTGTATTTCTATCTACTGTCTTCAAGCACTCCATATTACCTGTTCATCTTTCTTCGAAATATTTGTTTGATTTTGGTATGGTTGTGTATGGTTCTGCTATTCAGTCGTGAGACCAATAGAAAAGAAAAAGCTCAAAGGCTTTAAAACTCAGAGAGTTTTTTCTTTCCATTCAAGTCTCAATATTACATACTACATTGAGGCCAATATATAGGCACTCGACTCACTATTACAGACACGTTTTCATACACGCTAATATACAAAAAGTCAAAAAGCAGAAAAAAGACTTAAAGTAAAGATAATAATGGTGCTCAACTGCACTTAAAAAGCATAAAGTCTGCATTATTGAGATGTGTTCGTCATTACTTGCGTGTTTTCTTGAGTGTTTGACATCATTGCATGCGTCAGTTTACATTACTCTTCAGTAACATTGTCTTCCTTCATTGACTCGTTTGAATTATGGGACCCTGTTTCTTCAGCTTTGTCTTCAGGTCTGTCTTGGCACATTGCACAGCTGTGTTCATCAATTACTTCACTGTATTTGCAGAAAATGAGTTTAATTTCCTTTGGAAGTGTCTTCAGGCTGTGTTCTTCAATTTTGATAAATGTTTTCTCAAAGTTTTCCAACGTTTTCAGCTGTAACGGTGGAATTGTGTATCTTGAAGATCCATATATCAAATGATAATTGGATTTATAGTTTATTTTGACATTAATGTCTTTGTTTATTTCTTGTAATGCATAAAATATTTGATTTAGTTTTTTTGCAACTATCTCATTTATGTCATCAAGTGTCTTCATTGTATCAATGCAGGGGTATTCTCCATTTGAAACTATCAGTTTGATAATTCCATGAGAGTATACTGATACTCCTTCTTCGTTGAAGATAGGGTATGAAAGTGTAGATTTGAAGACTATTTCCTTATCTATGTTTCCTTTTGAGACTCGTCTGGCATAGTCTTGAAGTGGTGACATTAGTTTTGGACTGAATTTTCGAAAACAGTTTGGGTTTTTGAAGTAGAGGGTGTCAAGAAATCCATGTATGAAGAATTGATATATCAAGTCTGGGTCTGCTTGTTTAAATATAACGAATTTTGGGTCGTTTCTGTTTACTGGGTACCAAAAAAGGTTGTTCTTGTCTGTCTCTGGGTTGTATTCAAAAATGGATTTCAGAAGATTGTCAAAATTTTCTTTTGAGGGTTGTACTATTTGGGCCTCTTTTTGGGCTGGTGTTTGAACACGGTCCATTGGGTTTACCGTGGGTATATTTCCAACGACTCTCATCCTTTCTTTGAAACTGTTTTGGGCTTGGAATGTGGGAGTGGTTTGAAGAGAGTTTTTGTATGTTTTTGTTTCTTCAAAGGCTTGTTTAGCTTCTGCAAGACTGTTGTATGTTTTGTATGATATTGCTGGGTTTCCTTGTATATGAACATTGGCTTTTGACCATTGATCATATATACCTTGACTTGTACCATTGAATATAACATACCATTGTTTAATTTGTTTTCTTTTATCTTCATTGTCTTGTGTAGCTGCTACTAGTGATGAAGCATTCCCTTTGCTGTTGTTTGTGGAAATGTTTTTGATTTTGTGAATGCCTTTAATTTTGTGTTTGATGATGGATCCACCACGCTTGCTGCCAAGTCTGATAGGGGAAGTCCAGCTGCCTGTTGAATGGCGTGTAATGCTGCAAGTAGCTCGTTTCTCCTGACCATCTTCGATTCTGTGAATCTTTGTATCTCCATTTGTTTGGCCTTTGTAAACTGTTGTATATCATGATCAATTGTTTCAATGTTTTGTTTCATCAAGGCTATCGTGGCCTCCATTCTCGTGTGAGTATGTCTGCAAGGGCGTTGTCTTCTGATTTTATGTATACAATGTGAAACTGATATCTTCTAATTTCGAGTTGCCAACGTATCAATCTTTCTTGATTGTAGTTGTCTCAAAGTGTATATCTGTAGAAGTTTGTTAAGTATTTTGAGTCTGTTCGAAGTTCGAATTCTCGAGGTAAAAGTTCGAGTTTCCTCTTCCGAAGTATCTTTAGACATGCAAGTGTTTCTTTTTCATGAACTGTATAATTTTTCTGGGTTTCTATAAATGTCCCAGATATGTATTTACAAAGTTATGTAATCTCGCGAATCTTTTTGGTTCTTGTATTCATATGACCTTCGAGGTCGTTTGTATTCATTTTTTCGGCTGGTATTGCAAGCATGCAACCAGACCATGTATCGTTTGAAGCATCTGTCTCAATGATAATAAAATCATTTTCCTTTGGATTGTATAAAACAGGCAATGTTTCACAATACTGTTTTATTTTTTGTACTTGTATCAAATCAGCAATTTGCCAATTCCATTGTATTTTTTCAGAAAGTTTCTTTTGTAATTGTGTTCTTTCTTTAGCAAGGTTCTTTATGAATCCTTGATCAGAAATGTAGTTTAAACATCCAAGAAATCTTTGTAATTGTTTTCGATCAGTGATTTGATCTGGAAAATCGTTTAATTTTTTTTTTTAAATATTGTCTTGAAGAACTATATTTCCTTGTGAATCAAAAGTGTTTCCAAGAAAATCAATTCTTTGTTTACATAAGACCGCTTTCTTTTTAGAAAGAACCAGTCATTTGTCTTTGCATCGTTTCAAAACAATTTTTAGTTTTTTCAAATGATCTTCTTTATCTTGATTACTAAAGATGATAATATCATCAATGTAAGCAAGACAAATGTTTTCCAAACCTTCTTGGTTTTTATCCATAAATCTTTGGTATATTCCAAGTGCTTGTTTCAAACCAAATGGTAAAACATTCCATTGATAATGCTTCTGTGGAGGACATGTAAAAGCTGTTAACGGTTTTGTGTTTTCATGCAATCTTAATTGTCAATATCCTGATTTAGCATCTAAAGTACTAAACCATGTTTTTCCTTTCAACCTATCTTTGATATAATCAATTCTAGGAAGTTTATATGCATCTCTTATAGTTTTCTCATTTAATTGTTTATAATTTATGACCATTCGTCGTTTTTCTCGTTTTATTTCATTTTTGTTTTCTACATAAAATGTCGGTGCTGCGTGTGGACTTTTACTTTCAGAAATTAATCCTTTTTCCAAAAGTTGTTTACATTCTTCTTTAAATTCATCCATATCTCTTTTAGAATAAGGTATATTATTTTTGACATTTACTTCGTCTAAAGGATTTTTTAAGTTTAATTTCAACTATCATATAATTATTATTCTTATCTTTGTCTAAAGGATCTTCACTAGTGACAGAGTCTAAAATTTTTTCTATTTCTTTTTCAAGATTTGTTTTTATGAAAAGTATTAATTCATGATTGATTAAATAATCTATCTTGTCTATAAGATTACTTCTGTCTTCAATCTTTGCTATAGGTATTTCAACTGTTTCACTCTTTTGAGATAGTTTTTCAATAACAGGTGATTTTAAAGTGATGTATTTTAAATCTTGACAAAAAGGTCTGCATAATTTCAAAAAATTGTTTCCTAGAATAAATGGTAATCCTGTTTCATGTCTATATATAGATGGTATAGTAAAACAATATCCCTGTATCCAAGCTTTTTCTAAGTATGTAGCATACCATATATAATAATGACTCACGCCTGCTATCATTATTTTTAATGGTTGTTTAACTTGTTTTCATTTGAATATATTAAGAGCTGGTGAACCAAAGCATAAACTTGCTCCTGTATCTATAAATGCTTTAATTGTTTTATGTTTTATTTTAACTTCTATAAATGTAGCGTTAGAGTTTTTCATTTAAAAATCTTCATCCGAACTGTATCTATTTTATGATTCTGTAACTGTTTCTATTTCATATATGTTTTCTAAATCCGAATAGTCTTCTTCTATTGGTTCTAGATTATATGTTTGTGCAACTTGAAGTATATGTAGTTTTTTCTCAGACTGTTTTTGTTGTTTAGGGCATTCCCTAGCAAAGTGTCCTTCTTCGTGGCAAAGCCAACACTGATATTTTTTCTTTCCTTGTGGACAGTATTTTTGTTTTGGCTTGTATTCTTTCTTTTTAAAGAAGCTAGCGTCTTCTTCTTTTTTGAAATTTATGTTTATTATTATCAATCCATTTTTTAGGTTTCTTTCTCCATCTGTATCTTTTATCCTTTCTCCTATATTTTCTTTTTTTGTTTGGTCGAATTATGTATGGGCTTTCTTCATATTGTTGAGGTACTAAAGGATTTCCCTCACAACATATCGTGACTTTGTTTTTAACTGCATTGTGTAATTCTCTTTCATAACATTTGTCTCCTATAAATTGTTCTACTATAGTTTGTGCTCCTCCTAATGTTTATGTAATAAACCCTTCATTTACTTGTTTTTTGAATTCTGCGTATACGATTTGTCCTACTGGATAGGGTAGTTTGTTAAAGTATAAAGATAAATATTTCTTCTGTTTTCTATTGATAGATCATAGTAGTACGTATTGTATTCACAATTAAAGAGGTCTATAGCGCACATGTCTAGAATTTGTGTATTTGCTAGATGATATGCTACTCTACCTTGATCTCTTGCAGATATAGTTAATCCAGTATCTTGTAAAGGTACTCCAATGAATTTTGAGTATATTTTATGAGCTATTTTCCAAAAAGTTTCAATAGTGTTTCCTCCGTCTAGTAATGTTTTCTGTTCATTTGTTAATGAGGATAAATAGTGTGATACATTTCCTATTGTTTTATATTGTACGAAATTAAATATTGTCTTAAAGTTTCCTTGTTTTAGTCTATCTTCAGTTTCTATAATTAATCCTATTTTGTTTGCCCATGTCGTGATAAGCGTTGATTTGTTTGTTACACAGTCTATATTTAGTATTCCATCAACTCCTAATATTCCTTTTGTAGGTATATATTGTTCACGTACTTTAGCTCATCTTCCTTTTTTATTTGGAACATATCCTTTTTTGAAATTGTATTGTATACTTGTGTTTTTTAGAGGATTAGTATACTGTTCTTCTTGAGAGTATTCCCAGTCTCTTGCTTCGTTTCTATGACTTGCTTCTGGAATGTCTTTTTTTATCGTTTTCTTGTTTTGTATCTTTTTCTCGTTCCATTCCTAGAACATCGTCTTCTGATGATTCATATCCATATATTACTTTTTCGTTTTCTACTTCGGGTTTTATAGCTTCTAATGTATGTTCTTGTTTACTTTCGTTTTCAACTATTTTTAATGATTCTAATAAAGTGTTTAATTCTGCAATTTTGTCTTCTAATTCAAAAGATTCCATTATAAACGTGGAGGTTCTATTTGAAAAGGTTTAGGGTTTTTTCTTCCAAAATATATTTCAAGATCAGCGATGGCTATATGTCTAGTTTGTTCTGTTTGTATAATTACTTCTTTGAGTTGTTTTAATAATTCATGACAATTTACCATTGGAAGTATTATTTGTTTTTCGTCAGATGTTTCAGTTTGGTTTTCTTTTTCTTTTCCTCTGAATTCTCTTAGAAGTTTATTTAGAATTTCTTGTGTATTATCTATTTCACTTATAACATCTTCTTGTTTTTTTTCTAAAAGAATTTGTTGTAACATATCTATAATAGTATTTAATTGTGGATTTATAGTGGTATGGAATAAATGTGGATATTCTCCCCCCTCCTGATGACAAGAGAAAATGTTTGGATTAATTGTATAATATGACTCTATTTCTTGAGTATTATGTATATTTATTATAGTATTTTCTAATTGTAATATTTTTTCATTAGTATTTATTAATTGTTCAGTTAATGTTTGTATTGTATTATTTAGGGATTGTATCTGTTTGTTTAATGTTTCTACAAATTTTTGTAATTCCTGTGTAAAATTCATGCTGATGAAAGTATATTTATTTTAGTTCTCAGTTTCTTGGACCAATTTATTGTTTTTTCGATTTGTTTTCTAAATTCTTCTGTTTCTATATTACGTTGTTTTAACCATTTAATGTATTCTTCCAATTTTATTAAATTGACTGGAGTGTATATTTCATTTTTTATGAGTTGTCTTTCTCTTCGTTTCCTACTATTAAGAATTTCTTCTTGAATTTTAAGTTTGCTGAATTAGTTATTAAGTTTAACACTAAAGTTTCTTGTTTTATTATGCTCCGAATTAAACTTAATTCTGTTCGTTTTAACTGTTTATTATATTGATCCATTTTTATCCATTTATTTCTCATTGATTTACTTTGTCTATTAATTTTGTATTTATTATATCAATTTGTTTAGCATTGTCTGTTATATTCTTTATCTCGTTGGGATATATAAAAATTTCTTTCATAATAGAATCGTATTTTGTTGCAACCTCTAATTTTTTTCCCAATTTTCTTATATCGTTTTTGATTTTTCTTTGTTTATCCATTTTATTTCTTAGGCGTTTGTTAGTAAAATAAATCTTTGTATTTGTTCTTGATAGTTTAATAGCCAGTCTAAATGATATCTCATCATATACCAGTGTCTTTTATTTTTCATTTCTATGTATTTCTTATTATGATAATTATATCCATCATATATTTCTTGTATATATTCGTCGTATAATGCTAGGAATTTCATACAAAGTATTATGGGTTAAAGTATAATATTCAAAAGTTATTGTAAAGATTTTTAAGAAAATATCAACTGTATCATGATTTTGGGAAGACGTTTTTCATACTCCCGTTTTACACTAGTTTTAAAAAGAAGTTTAAAAAGCACACTATTTTTGAAAAGTCTTCGTATTACACCTATAGAATCTGCGATATTACCAAACACTTTTTGTGTTTATCAAAGTATTGGTGCTATCTGCTATGAGATGATGCGTGTCCTTCTCTGAATGCCTTCGAATAGTCTCTCTCTTCCTTATTTTCGTGTGTGTTTTCTTGAGCTTGATTTGCCTCCTCTCTTATTCCTAGACGTGATCCTATCTATTATTGTTACTTGTATGCCACTCTCTTTAAGAGCCGTACATTCTCTATGTCTTATAAGCTTACGCCTCATCCTCTAGCTTCCTACTAGCGAGCTAGTTTATTTAGGGCTATTGATGGTTCAAATGTTAATTCGAATTTTAGTATATTCGTTTGACAAAAATGTTCATATAAATATTCGTTATTCGAAATAAATGGACAGAATATGAAATTATGAATCCATTCCGTTAAAATTTCGAATCCAATTTTATATATAATATTTAATTAAATAAATTGTTTATTAGTAAAGAACATAAATGTTTAAAATTAAAATTTTCACGTATTTATCACTTTAAATAATAATTAAATTTGAATTGTTTATTATAAAAATTATATATATATATATATATATATATATTTTTATTAATAAGTTTAAATTAAATTATTTTAAATAATATAAAAGAATATCAAATAATCCATTAAATAATAATTATTTGTTAAAAATTTTAAGTAATTATATATTTTTTTTGTAAAAGGAGTTATTTTTTATTGTTAATCCGATTGGATCTTTTATCAAATTCAAATTCAAATTTGGATTCATTATCGAATTTTCTTTTGCATTTATCAAAGCATTAGTATAACGCGATCATCAAACACTTTATGTCATTATATATATTAGGCTCCTTGCCAAAACTAGACTATTAGAGTAACGGCCGCAGACTAAAAAATTGACTAATTAATAAGAGTTTCAATCAATTATATCATAATTACAAGAACTTTGAAAAGGATACTAAAATTTAAGAAGTGTTAAAGCACGATTAAAAGTAGTTAGTATATTTACTCTATTTAAAAAAGTAATGATATTTTTCTCCTCCTTTTTATTCTTTTTTATGGTCGTTTTTTTTTTCTTATTCTCATATTTGCTCGATGAACTCATATATATATATATATATATATACATATTTGCTGCTTTTTATTTCGAGCAAAGAGTCCATAAATTAAGTATGTGACATTAAATTCAACTCTGAAGCTAGGTGAATTTGGCTTAGGTATTATTGCTAGAAATTAAGGAATATGTGTGCATTGGAAAAGCCTGCAACGTAGTGGTCATTTCACAACAGAAACTGTTGAAGCTTTTGCATTCAAGGAGGCTGCTTTGCTAGCGAAGGAGATGGGCTACATGAAGGTGATTGCTTGAATCTAATCACAAAATAGCTGTCTTCCGAGCTAGATTGATCAAGTATTGGTATTATAATCAATGACCTCCGAGAAATTACATCTCATATCCCAGAAATTTCCTTCTCCTTTGTTCGATGAGACAGAAAAAAGCGGTTCATAATTTAGCTCGTTTGGAGTTTAATTCTAGTGACGGATACTGTGTGCTCCCTGATTCGGTTTCGGATTGTGTTACTGATGTTTAATTTCTTCCTTCTCCCCGTAGTAAAAAATAAAATAAATAAAAAAAAAAACGTATGTGACGTAGTGTTGAGTAGTTAAATTTCCTGTCCACTATTCCGTCATATGATATTTAAAAATAATTCGATTATCCGACCCGTTTTAATAGAATTGGATTAAAACAATTAATAAAGTTTTATGTTAATTAAATAGTCTTGTAGATAGGAAACCCACTACCTATGATGCACGGACACTTCTAAAAATATCATTTTGCCGTGTCGTGTCATGCCGTGTCGTGTCGGACACCGTGTCCGATACTCCTTACGTGAAAAATTCAAGAAAAAATCCGTGTCGCCGTATCCGTGTCGTGCCGTGTCCATGTCGTCATATCCGTGTCCGTACATCATAGCCCCACTACAAAAGGATTAAAGGCCAAAAAAGTTGACCAACTCTTTTTTGGTACAAAAAAAGTCGACTAACTAATAAATGTTTCAATCAGTTAATGTTAAATAAAAGTTGAATTAACTTAAATATAAGAAATTTGAAAAAGCTATTACACACGTTCAAAATTAGCTGAATATATTTACAACATTGATAAGTAATAAGTACCTAGTTGAGTGAAAGAGACTCATTCATTCTTAACCACATATTAGGAGTTTGAATTTTGACTTTGAGTATAAAGTATCGTTAAATCTCCTGACCAATTATTTCACTCACAATTCACGAGTGGATTAGTTACTGTACTTTGATGTGCCTATAATTCACAAGGGGACTAATAACTATAGTCGTACAATCACTGTACTTTGAGGTGCCAACAATTAACAAGGAGACTAGTTATTGTAGTCGAAGATGAATACTTTAATTTAGACCAAAAAAGTGAGATGCCCTACTCTAGACCTAAAACAAAAGACTATCAAGACACGTCACTTGGGTACTGAGATGCCGGCTTCGTCACTGGTCAGCTCAATTCTTTTTTTGACATCTCAAAAAAGCAAATTATTTCTTCGTTATTGTTATTAGGAAAAATTGTGTTTTTAGTCCTATTGATTTAACACACCGTTGTAACAAATCTTCAACTTATTGAAGTATCGGGAAATTCCCGAAAAATCCCCAAATGAGAACTCAAATTTGCTTTAACTCCCCATTTTTAAAAAATTTCCTCTTTGCTCCCTAGATGACAGGCCAAATTTGCTTTAACTCCCCATAGTTGTATTAAAACTCAAGAATCTCGTACCCGAACCCCGGAATCACGTACTTAAATGCCCAAATGATGTATTTGCCCCCAAATACGAGATTTGGACATTTAAGTACGTGATTTCGGGGTTCAGGTACGAGATTCTTGAGTTTTAATACAACCTTCAAAAAAAATGGGGAGTTAAAGCAAATTTGGCTTGTCATCTAGGGAGCAAAGAGTAATTTTTTTAAAAATGGGGAGTTAAAGCAAATTTTTTCAACTTTTAGGTACTTTTTAAAAAAGACCCCTTGAAGTATAGAGTTTATTTTGTATTTTTCAAACAAGTGAAATGTCGGTTGCAACGGTTCCAAACCAGTTGGAGGAAAAACACAATTTTCTCTTGCTATGTAATGTTGTTATTATCATTTATGCTTAGTTAAAATATTATGACGAGAAAGATGACATTTTGTCATTGATAAATACAGACGTGAGAAATAGAGAATTGGTGGTTATTTGCTGAACTACAAATATTTAAGTGCCCCGTGTAGTGACCAACAGGGATTGGTCTAAATAGTTAATAAATTTATTTTTCAAAACAAGGTCTTGGGTTCGAATACCACTTAGAGGTACGTATGTTTAAAAAAAAAAAAAAAGTGCCACGGGTCATGAGATGCAGCCCTGCTAAGATAGGAGTGCGAGGGTGTGGTTAAGAGAACCATACAAAAAGTGACCACGTATGCAGACTGTCCTCTTTACAACTTGAATCACATGATCATATTCTGTTGTCTTATCATTTTGGGAAAGGATTTTATAGCTCGCCTCAAGTAATCATAAAGAAACTGCGATTAAATCTTGGAAGTTGAATTTTGTTATATCTATATATGTGAATAAAACAGATTAGGTGATATATCAATACCTATGATGCATTAATATAAATATGAGGATACAAATACGATATAATACCGACACAATATGTAATATAATTTTTTTTCTTGTGAGACGTATCGACATGGTGTATGACAACAAATATCTATCACAATACGATACATTAAATAATAATTTTATACGTGTCCATATACATCATACATCAACAGACACATCTAGATTAATCCACACAAGGTAATATAGATAGCCCCATATTTACGCAAATTCCCAACCGCAACCCAAAAAGGCAAAGAAAAGGAAAAGAAGAGGAGGAAGGAGTAATTCATCAATGGCTATCGTTGTAATTCCTATACCGGTTGTTCATGACAGGCCAAATATCTGTCATTTTAGCTTTGGTAGGAAAAGAAGTTCAATAGTTGCACGCAATACTGTGTCATCTAGAAATAGCGCTGCCCTTATGCCTAATGTTTTCTCCAAACGCAATAATGTTGAGCCTTGTGATCGGATCTTGAGCAGCCGACGATCTGGAAATTACAAGCCTCCAACTTGGGATATCGATTATATTCAAACATTGAGCAGTCAATATACGGTGATTATACTGTGTGATTATGATATATTTCAGTACTCCTTCATTTTTTAAGAGCTATACACAAAATATACAGTGATTTTTGTATGTATAGGAAGAGAGATACTTGAAAAGAGCTAGTGAGCTAGTAGTTCAAGTGAAGAAGTTGCTGGAGGAGGAGTCGATACTGGATCCAACTCGGACATTGGAGTTGATTGATGACTTGCAGAAAATGGGAATATCGTATTACTTTGATGAAATCTACCAGATCTTAAAGTCTATGTACGATGATCATTGCGGCAAGTATAAATGCAAGGATTCTACCGTCGTTGAAAGAGAATTATACTCAACATCACTTGAATTCAGACTCCTCAGGCAACATGGTTTTACCATCAGTCAAGGTGATGAAATTATGTATGCATATATACTTCACATGCCTGAGATAACTTTTCTTGAAGCTTGAAATTAATATATAGGTAAAAATATATATTTGGTCCTATAAGTTTTTCATTTGACAATTTAGTCATGTCAGAATCTTATTTTGCAATTAAATACTATAACTTTTAAAGTTTTACAACGTTGGCCTGATTTTCACTGGAAAATCAATTTGTTACTAGAAATACTTACGTGGCAGCCACGTCAGCAACATCAATTGGGGAAATGATGACTCAATAAAATGTTTACTCAATAAAATGCAAAATTAGTCCTATAAGTTATCCATCTTGGGAAATTTAGTTATATTTGTATTATCATTTACAATTAAGAGTCATAACTTTTAAAATTTTACAATCTATTTTCGATTTTCGCCAGATAATTAATTTATACTTACACTTTAAGTAGATATTTTTCATGATGTGATAACCATGTAAATGTTTTCGACAATGATTTATTATCCGGCGAAAACCAGACAAACATTACAAAATTTTAAGAGTAATGGATCTTAATTGCAAATGATAATACGAAAAGGATTAAATTTGTCAAAATGGAATACTTACGGGATTAATTTTGCATTTTTTTTTGATTCAACATTCACTAAGAAAAAAAATATTTTTTTTGTGACAAAATAATTTGTCACAATACATGATATTTTTGTCACAATAGATCTATTGCGACGATTATTTGTCACAGTCGCTGTCGCAAAAGACCCGTCGTATAAAGTCCCAAACGACAATTTCTAGGTTCATCACAATAGGTTTGTGACAAACGTACCTTTGTCACGAAAAACTCCATTATTGTGACAAACTTATTGTCACAACAGTATATATATATATTGTCACTGCAATTAGATTTTGTCACTAAAGGCCGGTCAAATGACCAATTATTACGACAAATGTTTTTGTCACAACATCATGTTCTATTGTGACAAACTTATTGTCACATATCTGACACTTATCGTCATCATAGTCATATATTTGTCACTACAACCATGTTAGTTGGGCACCTGGTGTGACAAACATATTTGTCACCACATCATATTTTATAGCAAAATAATTAAATAAAAAATAAAAAATTTCATTTGTGAGACCCGAAGCATTACCGACACGAACCGCACCCACCCCTCAGACGAGCCAACACCGAACCCATCGAGCCAAGCACGAGCCAACTCGAGAATTAATTCTTTTCAATAATTGCGCTAGTGGAGAATCGAACTCGGGTCTCCAAGAAAGAATATTGACTCCCAAACCAATTTAGATAACTTATTTGATATTAATACTATGTCTTTTAGTATATTTAATAACAATGGAATATATTCATACACTAATTTTAATTAATTATTTAAATATTTTTGTATTATTAGTTTAAAATATAAAATTTTAAATATATAATTAATTGAATTAAATATAATCATATTTATATTCAATTTTCGGTTGTTTTCTTGTAGTGCTTAAGCGTTTGTTGCAATAAAATCTAGTATGAAAAAATATATTTTGTCACAAATAAAGAAAATTTTATGACAATAAATATATTATCACATAACATATTTCTATTATGACAATATGAATATATAATAGCAAAGTGATTTTTAAAATAATAAATTTTTATATGACAATATTACATTTTGTCACGACAAAACTAATTATTGTGACGGCCAATCATTTATCAAAACATTATATTTCCATGGTAACAATACGAACTTGTCACAATTAAAAATTTATATAAAACAAAAATATTTCACGTGACAATAATTAATTTTGTCACCACAAATGACCTATTGTGGCAATAAAAAATTTGCCATGATACCATAATTTTAAAGTGACTATTATAAGTTGTCACATGTAAATAATTTATAAAATAACAATACTTTATATGATGATATTATTTTTTGACGCAACAAAATAATTTCTTGTGACAAACTTTAAATTTGTCATATATATGATACATAAGTGGCAAAACATTTCGTCACAAGAGGTTAAATAATTTGTCATCGTACATTGTACAATTTAGTGCAACATATGACTGAATGTTTTGTGACGAATATTAAATTTTGTCATATAAAACAAAGTCTTTCGTGACATACAAAACTTTTATCGCTTAAAGTTTATTTTGTGGGACAAACTTATAGATCGTCGCTATAGTGTAATCTATTATGACGTTATTATTTTTCGTCACAACAAATTGTCACGAAAAATAATTTTTTTTGTAGTGATTTAATAAGAGTCATAATTTTCCTCAATTCATGTTGCTGTCGTGGCTGCCAAATAGACATTTTCGATGATAAATTGATTTTCCGTCAAGAATCGGACCAACATTGCAAAATATTAAAAGTTATGGTACTAAATTGCGAAACATGATTTCGACAAGATTGAATTGCCAAAATGAAAAAGTTAGCGGACCAATTTTACATTTTTACCTAATATATATTGTTCTCTTTCCGAAATCGCAGAGGTATTTGATTGTTTCAAGAATGACAAGGGCGATTTTAAGGCAAGCCTTAGTGACGATACACTAGGATTGTTGCAACTATATGAAGCTTCTTTCCTATTGACAGAAGGTGAGGAGACCTTAGAGAAAGCAAAAGAATTCGCCAACCATTTTCTGCTGAAAAAACTTGATGACGAGGATAATAATGGAATATTAATCAATGAGGATCTTTCATTATTGATCCGCAATGCTTTGGAGCTCCCCATTCATTGGAGGATTCAAAGGCCAAACACAAGATGGTTTATTGAAGCATACGAGAGGAGGACCAATATTAGTCCGGTTGTTCTTGAACTTGCGAAATTGGATTTCAACATTGTTCAAGCAATATTTCACGAAGAACTTAAACAAGTCTCAAGGTGACATCCAATACATCTTATTAGCAGGGAAATTGCAAATTTCGTATACCAATTCCATTAATTCAACTTTTTTGATACATTTCATTTTCTGAGAGAAAATAGGACCGTGTCTTAAAAGTCCATTAATTTAATCCACATTTTGACCAGAAACCAATTTTTTTCCAGCGGAGTTTACACGACGTGTAAAACTGGGCTGGGTTTTCAGTCGACAAAATTGGATTGGGGGTCAAAAAAGTGCATTAAATTGTATGATTTTTAAGATATGGTCATATTTTGCAGTCGGAAAATAAAATATGCCAAAATCGCTGAATGGTCGAGTTGGTATACCAAATTCACTATTTTTTCAAAATTTGCATTTTAACATTGAATCCCTCATTGAGAGACCAAAAGGATACCTGACTTCTTTATTTTAATCCATAAAAACAGATGGTGGAAGCAAACACGTTTAGCCGAGTATTTGCCATTTGCGAGGGATAGACTGGTGGAGAATTACTTGTGGAACATTGGTGTACTTTCTCATCCTCAATATGGACATGCAAGAATAATGGCCACCAAAGTCAATGCTTTGATAACAGTAATTGATGATGTATTTGATGTGTACGGTAACTTAGAAGAACTTCAACTCTTTTATGATCTAATTCAAAGGTTAGAACTAATTTTACAACATATATAGTCGTTACATTGCACAAAGTACTTATTCGTGGGGTTTTTTTTTTTTCGTCCCAATTGATGCAGGTGGGATATTGAAGCGATCAATCAACTCCCTCACTATATGCAAATATGTTGCTTAGCACTCAATAACTTCATCGATGAGATGGCGTATGATGTTCTTAAAGAAAAGGGATTTGTTATCATCCCTCATTTAAGAAAATTCGTAATATTATTATACTTTCTTAAAGTACTTCAATTTTTTCTTTCCTTTATATATTCTTTAGTTTGATTGTTTACGGAAACTATTGCAGTGGGCAGATTTATGCTTCACTTATTTGCAAGAGGCAAAGTGGTATTCGAGGGCGTACACACCGACACTGGAAGAATATATGAATAATGCATGGATTTCAATATCAGCTCCTGTAATCCTGTCTCATCTCTATTTTCTTGTGTCAAATGCAATAGACGATGAAGCTATTCAAAGTTTGTATGAAGAACACAACATTATCCGACATTCAGGAATGATTCTACGACTTGCAAATGATTTAGGAACATCATCGGTACTTTATCCGTTTATTTAGCTTCTCACTTTATCTTTTCTTCAATTACTGATTATTTTAGTGCTCCAACTTTATGCAATTTCAGCTTCTAACTTAACTTTTCCAAAAGCAGAATTATAATTAGTCTTTTTTCCTTGAACACATTCTCCCTATCTCACTGTATCTGAAAATTTTAATCACCATAATGATTAGGATGAGATGAAAAGAGGCGATGTACCAAAATCAATCGAGTGTTACATGAACGAAAGCAATGTATCTAGAGAAGAGGCGCAAGAATATGTAAGGACTTTGATATGGAAGACATGGAAAAAGATGAACGAAGAGCGAGTGACAAAGTATCCGTTTCAGCAAAATTTTGTCACAGGTGCCGTAAATCTTGGCAGAATGGCGCAATTTATATATCAAAATGGAGATGGGCATGGAATTCAGAATGAAGAGATTAAGGAACGTATTTCAACTTTGTTGTTTGAGCCTATTTTATAGCTTCGATAGAATATATTTTGTTTTGAGTATAGAATTTTAGGAAGAAAATGGAAAGAATATGACAGGTGCTCCGTATGGTCCCTAAACTTTCAATAATGTAATAATTTGTCTTTAATATTTGATTAGTAACACCAGACCCTAATGTTGATAATTTGCCTCTTTAAATTCTTATGTCCCCAACGATATTTTAGTAGAAATTTTCACTTGCTCCCTAATGTGGTAAGTAAAAAATTTCATCCACCACAAAATTTTATATGGTAATTACAAGTGTTTTAGGGTAAGAAACTTATAAATAACCTGTATTTTTTGAGGATGAATTTCATATTTATTACGTTTGTAATTTTGATATTTGTAAATTTCAAAAGTTATTGTTGAGATTGTTTTTGAAAAGACGGATTTTGCTTTTGGTTTTGTTTCATTGATGATTCATTCCTACTTACATTACGCTCATGCTTATTTTGAATTGATCTTATATCAAAGTGTTTTAGGTAAAACTATTTTATAGTTGTGGGTTTGGAAAGTGTATAACTTGCAGGATTTTGCATACAAACAAAGGAAACTTTGATTTGCAATCTATGATTTGGGGAATCAAGGAGCGATTCCAGCAACAATAGAATCTGCACATGGTAAGGATTTGATTGCCTCCCAACAATTCATTCCATTCACAGCACAAGTTTCAACCATATAAAGTCATGCATATATGAAGGAGAAAATAATATATATAAGTTCATAAGTGCAAGACAAGTTTGTAATACCATAAGTGCAAGACGGGTGTTTTTCTTGAGTGTTGTAAGGATTTGTGATAATCTTGCATTGTATATTTGTATTGCGTAGACGGTAGTTCTCACATGTTGTCAGGTAATCTCTTGTACTTCAATGTGTTGATATCAGAGTTGAGGTAATCTTTTTATTAGTGTGTGTTTGTCCGATAAGTAAGTGAATGAGATTTACTTATCCCACAAGTGTTGGGTTGTAGGGTTACAAGGTTTTTCTTGTAATCTCAAAACTTAATAAAATACATTTGCAAAGCTTTCATGAACTTGGTGACATGAGTAGGTTTACTGAACTTGTATAAATTGCTTGTACATTTCATTTTTAATTAGTATTTATTCTATTTTATTTTTGTTTCTTGTGTGCTGGTATTTTAGTGAATTTAGTCAAAATTATGAGAATAAAAATTTTCAAACGTAGAAATTTATCTATAATGTTGTTTTGCATCTAAAAGTACCTGATAAGATAAGATAAAGAGAACAAGTTTTACTACAACTTTGACCAAGAGATTAAATACTTTACAAGCAGTTAATTCTGCACAAGGATCCAACAAACGGAAGACTTATAAAATGTTTATATCTATTTGTAGGTGAAAAACTTTTACAGCTTGGTTATTTTTATACTCTTTATTTAATAAGTTGTTGGCTATGTATATGAAACTGTGGATTTTACAGTATCAAATTTCATAGTATTACCTTGTTTCATTCCAATTAGGCTTTTAATCGATGCATGAGAGTAACATATGAGTTAAAGATATTTTTTTAATAAAACAAAATTAATAATTAATTAAATTAGTGACAGTTGAATAGATCACAAAATAAAAATATAATAGAAAGAATTAGTGATATTGATTTCAATTGAAATTAGTGACAACCAAGATTTTCACAAATTATGATCCTTTAGTGACTGAAAAATATAACTAATTAGTGACGGATCAAATGCGATTATTGAATTAAGTAACCTTGTTGTAATCCATTTAACGAAATAAAATAATTTAGTTAATGACCAATTTTTATATTAGTGACCGATAAAGATATCTGATGGTGCGAAAACTTAGAAGGTTGCTTTAACACCAAACACCTTGAAATTTGTTTAGGAAAGGGAGACCATCACAGGTGTTGAGCCTCAGGAACTGGGTTTCCTTTTGAGTGTGGGTTCTTCCCGCTAGGATAACACCAAGAGTGCAAGTGTAACAGAAATGCAGCTTTGGTGAATGGAATGTGGAGCTTGAGAAGAAGAAGGGAATGCAGCGGAAATGCCCAGTTTATGCAGAGTATTCTTGTGGAAGAAGATGACTTAGGGAAGAAAGCAAGGGCTTCTCCCTATTTATATGTTAGGGGTGAGGGTGCTTTGGGTATTTTGACCAATTGGTCCCAAACATGGGCGACGCCACATGAGGGTAAGTGGGGTCACTTGACCCCACTCAATTTTTTTTTTTCAATTATTTATTTATATATTTAACTTATAATATTTTGTTAATATACCAAATTATAATTATTTGACCCCATAATAAAATAAGTAAATTATAATTGACCACTTAAAATGAATAGATAAATTTCAATAGTGTTTGTAAACTCTAAAAATAAATACTTATTAATTTTGAGGGTGTTTGTAAACTCTAAAAATAAATTCTTATTGATTTTGAAGGTGTTTGTAATTACTTTTTATATTTAAATAGAACTCTGGCCTATAATTATTTCTTCTCCTTTCAATTAAAAATCTACAAAAAATCTCTAATTATTAGATAAATTTATTTTTCTCTTTTATTAATTCTTATGGATTTATTTATTTTTAAGTCATTCTATGTTATTTTTCATTATCTATGTTTCACATGATTTCATTCATTATACATAATTGTTATAAATAATTTTAATCTATTTTTTATATTTATATATTATTCAAATCATATTAAATTGCCCAAAATGATCTAAAAAAAATTTAGTGATATATATTTAACTTGATAAAGATTAAAAGTAATTCTCAACTTTTCTCTGCAAACATTCTAGTCTCCACCATCCACTGATTTTACTATTGCAAACACTCCATCTCCACCATCCAGTAATTTTTTATTTTTCTGCTTTTCACTTTTTTTTCCCAAACATCCACTGATTTTACTATTACAAAAATTTTACAACTTTAACTTATATGTTTTAACTTCTAAGTGGAGTATAATTTGCAAACACCCATTTCATCATTATATATATATTCTACCTCATCCTATATTATAAAAAATAACTTATTTATTTGAATATTTTAAAAATATTATTAATTTATATAAAAATTTAACACAAAATTATAAACATTTATTTAGTAATGTACTAAAAATAATTTTTTCGACCCCAGTGATCGACAACACTGGAGTCGCCACTGGTCCCAAACCTGTGTTGCCCTAACACGTGGCGACCTGTGACGGCATGAAAGGGATGGCTCTGAAAAGTGGACGAAGGGTCAGGTACGAGGTGTGCACCACCACAGTGTCAGAGGTTGTTGGTGAGCGTCGCGCGCTGGGATGCTCAAGATCTGTTATGCAGGCGTACGGATGCCTCTTTTGGGGCAGATCATACCCGAGCGAGGGTGACGCTCGAAGGGGTGCACGAGAGGGCTTCCTCTGGCAGATGACCCACGAGCGTCAAATACACAAGCGTAAGAGAGGGAGGGGCTCTCGTGGAATGTTTCCCTAGGAAGGGTGGATTTGAGGGGCCGTAGCACGAGCGTCGGGTTTGACAGCCTGAACCACCCGCTCGAATAGTGGACCGAGGCGCAGTGGCCTGGATTAGTCAACAAGTGCGTGGGCTGGGTTTTTCCGCGAGCCCGGTAATGCGAGTGTCCAAGCTCTAGGTCTGTAGATGATGACACGTGGACGGCGTTGATCCGAGCGAGATTTTGGGTCTTATCATTTTGCCCCCCAAATTCTGTAGTAGCGCTTGAGCATATTATAGAATTTAGAGAGACGGACATTCTCTTAAATATCCGAGGGTCAAGCTTCGAAGGGTGAAGTGACCGCCCATCTTCAGTAACGGACAAGTTCTGACATAGTCATTAATGAAGTTCCATACGCATTTAATGCGGCGTGGAGATATGGGCGCGTGCACTCCGGGAAGCGTGGGGCAGTTTCCAGAAGTGGGAGTATCCCAAGGCGGGAAATGATTGCATTTTCAAATCCCTAACCCTAATCAATGCAGGTACTCCACCTATAAATAGGGATCCGGAAGGCTTTTTCACTCTTTTACGCTTCCAAGTCATCTTCTCTCCGAGGGATGACTTCTATTACTTGCAAGCCAAGTCAGGTCTGAAAATGATAGATTCTCCTTCAACGTCATATGGAGAAAATTGGAAGGAAAAATTTTTCTTTGTGGGGGTGCCCGGGGGGGTTTTCAGAGTTCCGGGAGAGTGGGTGGTAAACGGCGAGGGGTCCCTTGTGAGGCAAAGGCATGGGGATAAGTTGTTCGAGCAATGGGCGAAGAGCCTGGCTCTCGTGATAAAGAATGAGAAGTGGTTAATCAAGGCCAAACATTTGATACAGCACGAGGGGGTGTTGTTCCGCTATGGGCTCGTGAGTCCCCCTGAGATGGTGTCTCGTCCACCCGTCGGAATAATGAACATGGACGGTTAGACTCTAGGAAAGAGTTGCTAACTTTGCTAACACTTAGGAAAGAGTTGCTAACTCTTCATAGTGCTTGCTGTTTTGCTTTGTTTTTCTCTTTCCCTCTTTCTTTTTTGACAAGTGCTCTGGGCATAAGGTCTGACGCTCATTTACCTCCTTGTTTGCAGGCGTGGACATACTTATGGCGGGCTCAAACATAGACAACATAGCGGCAATGATGCGCGCTCGCAGGGCAGGCATCCAGCAGTAGCAGCAACAGCATCAGCCCCCATTGCAGCCCTCGAATGCCCCCCGAGGAGGCAGTGGTTCCCGGTGAGGGTCTGGGAGAGGAGATGGCGGTCGGGGAGAGGCCCCGAAGTTCACATAGAAGACTTGACGTTGGACGATGCTCAGGAACCCATCGTTCCGGCCGCTCCCGAGGGTCCAAACACACAGGGGTCAGACGGTTCACGCGTTAATCGCTCGGGGACCCTGGCTCGACTGGTGGAGGAGGTGCGGGCTCAGCGCTCGTGAAAGAGGAAGAGGATGCCAGACTCTCTTTCCATTTTTGGCAAAGGAAAGGAGGTTATCGTGGGTCCGAGGGGCGAGAAAGGTGACACTTCATCGTCAGAAGAAGAGGATTTCTGGAAGTTTGAGCGCACGGGGATGAGCGTTATCGGCGCTCAGTAGGGGAGGGCCCGGTGCTTCTGAAGAACAACCCTTCCACCCATAAATTGGTCACGAGGATCGTGCATAGACGTCAATTCTCTGGAGACCATGAGAAATTGAACAAGCACGGTATCACTCGGGTTGCTGGGGACGCGTGTCATGCCCTCTTGACGGTGAGTGTCTATTTCTCATGAAACCATTTTTATCCTTTCTCCATACTGAAAAGACTTAACCCATTTGATGCACTCAGGAGGTGATTCCCCGGCTCAAAAACTTGGAGAGGCTGTTGCGCGTCTCCGACCCCGGCCAACTGTAGGAGGACTACAACAATCTCTCTGCAGAGCATTCCGCTCTCAAGCTCGAAAATGACAAGGTGAAGGCAGATCTTCAAAACCGAGAGGACGCATGGCTCAAACTGGACAAGCGTCACAAAGAGCTAATGGACGAGCATAACAAGTTAAAGGCTGACCATGAGGAGTTGAGCAAACACCTAACCGAGCGTAACCGAGAGTTTGAGATAATGGGGAAGGAACTTGCTGATCTCCGGGGCCAGACTGCGGACCTGGAAACGAGGGTGGCTCAGGAGATACTTCACAAGTTTGTGCACTCCAAAGCCTTTGCCTTTGCCGCCAATCTTCATAGCTTCCCCAACGTCAAGCGGTTCTTCTGGAGGTCCGTGGGCAAACTAATCAAGTTGGGAGAGGTGCCGCCTAGCACTCATAATGACCCTCGGCTCCGTATAGATCTCGACAAGAACTTAGAGACCCCTAACCAGGACAGGGATCCGAGCGAGGACTTGACGGAGCCAGAGTAAAATGACCTGGTCGTCATGCTCCAGAATGAGTTTATGGAGGCGAACCCCCCTGAGCCTGAGCTTGTTACGCTCGAAGATCGTGGCGGTGATGACGCTCCAGAAGTAGAAAGTCATGGTGATGCTCAACCTTCAAGCTCAAAAGTCCTTGCTCCTATGCCTTTGTCGACCGCGCCTCCCGAGCCCGAAAACTCTCATGCGCCAACTGCGGAAGCTGGAGGCGACCCTCAAGATGTTCTCTGAAATAACCCTCTAAAGTTCTGTTTGTTTATCTCCATTCCTGTAGTGAACATTTGATATCTGTACCTGATTTTTGGTATTTTTGATAATGCATTTTAACTTGTTTTCTGCCTTTTATCCGATAACGTTACTGCCAATGAAGTTTGATTCCCTTCAATATTGGGTATAGAGCACTGTTTATCCGTTCTTGTATGATGCTTGCATGCTTATTTTCACTAGTGTTTGTATGTCTGCAATAGCAACACACGAGCATGTGGGTGTTTCCCTTCAGGGTACCCTGGCTGTCTTCCATCATGGACTTTTAAGATTAGGACTTAGAAATATGTGAGCATTAGTGGGGGGATTATATGGGCGCGAGGGTGTTCCTTACAAGGGTACCCTGGTTATATCCATAATTAGGCTTGAATTTGAACTTAGAAATCCGCTAGGGATTTATCTAAGTATTGGCCGTAAACGTGTGATGCACACTTCTAATTTGAGCGTTTCAGTAGCTTAAGTGGACTTAGAAATCAACTGTAGGATTTGCTAAGTATGGGATTAAAGCGAGCGAGGCTGTATCATTAGCTTTGTACTTGGGCATCCGTAAGAGGATTAGCCTAGCATTAGCTATTTATGAGCGTACTCATACCTAAGAGGATGAGGGTCATTGGGGGTTTACGAGCGCAATCTGGAGTGATCAACATCCAGTTGGTGTAAATTAAGCATTTAGCGTCCCACCTTTTCGACACGCTCATTCTTAGGATTTACGCGCTCACGAGGGTCAAGCTATTCAGTGTGAAGGATTTTCGACACACAGATAGCTTTGATTTAGAGATATGTTGAGTGGTCATAAATCCATTCGATGTAATTGAATACTTAAATTATTAATATAAGGAAACAGCAAGTAATGATTGGTAAAATACTTTCTGTTGTGCTTACGATTAATAGTAATAACGACTGACATGCTTTCTGTCAAAAGAAAGTACAAAGTGCCACGAGGGGGCAATTACAAAGGTTGTCGCTTACACGTAGAACCGTCTAAGGTTACATGCATTCCACGGTCTAGGGAGATGCTCGCCTTGCAAAGTCTCTAGCAAGTAGGTATTGTTCGCTCGTACCTGAATAACTTTGAAGGGGCCTTCCCAGTTGGGGTCCAACTTACCCACATGCTTGGAGACCTCCACCTTTTTGAGGACCAAATCCCCTAGCTGGAAGGTCCTCTTTTTAACACGCTTGTTATACTGGTGGGCTACAGTCGCTTTGTACTTATGGATCCGAGCCCAAGCAGTATTTCTTCTCTCGTCTAGCAAATCCAATTCGAACGTCCGATTACCCTCGTTGGCTGCAGGCTCGAAGTAGGCAATGCGCGCCGACTCTTGAGCAATCTCCGCAGGTATTATAGCCTCGGAGCCGTACACGAGGGAATAGGGGGTCTTTCCTGTTGCCGCTCGTGGGGTAGTACGGTACGCCCAGAGGGCTCCTTGAAGTTCTTCTGCCATTCCCCCTTCTTACTTTCGAGCATTGTCTTCAGATGCTGAAGTATGGTTCGGTTTGTTACCTCAGCTTGACCGTTGTCCTGAGGGTGGCCCACGGAAGTGACACGTTGCTCAATTCCCAGTTCGTAGCACCAATCTCGCGTGTCGGCGGCGATGAATTGGGAATCGTTATCTGAGATGAGTACCCTCGGGATGCCATATCTGCAGATGATATTCTTCCAAATGAAGTCCCACACCACTTTGAACGTTATCCTAGCGACTGCTTCAGCTTCGGCCTACTTGGTGAAATAGTCCATAGCGAGGATTACAAATTTCTTTTGACCGACCACCATTGGAAGGGGCCCCACTATATCGATGCCCCACTGGTCGAAGGGCCATGAAACGTCAATAGGGATCATTTGGGCTGCCGGCAGTTGAGGGGTGTTGGAATTAAACTGGCACTTAGGACATTTCTTGGAGTAGCTAATGGCATCATGCAATAGCGAGGGCCAGTAGAACCCACTCCTCAGTATTTTCTTACCCAAAATTCGACCGCCAGAGTGATTCCTACAGCTTCTATTGTGCACGTGCTCTAACACTTCCTTGGCTTGCGAGGGTCTCAGGCTCCTTAATGGTGGACCCTGGAAAGATCATTTGAATAATCGACCGTCGCTGTCAAGAGAGAAGCGAGGGGCCTTACTCCTAACCTTCCTTGCTTCCACCTTATCGCTCGGGCATGTTCCGTCCCTCAGAAACCTAATGATGTCGTCGAGCCAACAAGGTTCGGAGGAATCAATCATGCTCACCCCACCCAAGGGTCCTATCTCGCGAATCAGTGGCTTCTCCGTTCTGAGGAATGTAACTGAGCGCTCACAAGAATCTTCCAGGGCGGATGCGAACTTGGAAAGAGCATCCGCACGCTCGTTTTTTGTTCTTGGAATCTGCAACAAATGGAACTCTTTGTATTTGGAGATCGTTTCTTTAGTACTCGCCAGGTACTGCATCATAGTGGCTTCTCGAGCCTCTTAAGTGCCATCAATTTGACTTGCGATCAGCTGGGAGTCAACATGCGCAGTGGCCCGAGCGGCGCCATTCTGAAGGGCTATCCTGAGCCCTTGTATCAGAGCCTCATATTCTGCCTCGTTATTGGTGACCTGGAACGCCAGCTTGATAGCGTAGTCTACCTCAGCTCCAAGAGGATCCCTGAGGGTCACTCCGGCTCCCCCCCCTCCCCCCCCTTGTGAAGTCGAGGAGCCATCTGTGTGTGCCATAGCCCGTCCTCAACCGAGGGTGCGGCTTCTAAGTTGAAGCGTTCTACCAGCAGATCTGCCACTGCCTAGGCTTGTATCGCCGTACGAGGCTCGAAGGTAACATCGAATTGGCTGAGCTCAATAGACCACTTGATTAGCCTCCCTGAGATGTCCGGTTTCGAGAGCACCTGTTTGAGGGGCTGGTCTGTAAGCACCGTGATGGTGTGGGGTTGGAAATATGGTCTCAGCCTCCGGGAGGCATTAACGATTGCAAAGGCAAATTTTTCTATCTCCATATATCTTTTCTCCGCCCCTTGCAAGGTCTTGCTCAAGTAGTAAACTGGCAAATGCTTCCGTTCGCGTACAACTACGAGGACAGCGCTCGTGGCTTCTGAGGAGACTGAGAGGTAAATAAGCAAGTTTTCCCCTGGGTTAGGCTTGGTCAGCAATGGTGCGCTCGAGAGATATTGCTTCATGTCTCGCAAGGCTTTCTCACATTCTTCGCTCCAGGCAAAATTACGAATGTTACGCAAGATTTTGAAGAAAGACAGATTTCTGTCAGCCGAGCGGGAGATGAATCTGTTCAAAGAAATGATCTTGTCCACCAGCACTTGGACCTCTCTCACATTTCGAGGGGAGGGAATGTCAAGGATTGCCTTTATTTTCTCTGGATTGGCCTCTATGCCCCTCTGACTAACCATGTACCCCAAAAACTTGCCACCCCGAACGCCAAGTGTACATTTGGATGGGTTTAATTTCATACCATAATGACGCAAGATGTTGAATGCTCGTTTGAGGTCCTCCAGGTGGGAGTGTTGGCGTTCGCTTTTGACGATCATGTCATCCACGTATACCTCCATGGAGTCTCCAATCTCGCGCTCAAACATTCTGTTGACGAGGCGTTGATAGGTTGCTCCTGCGTTCTTAAGTCCGAATGGCATAACTTTGAAACAGTAAACGCCGACATGGACCATGAACGAGGTTTTGGGACGATCCTCGGGCGCCATATAGATCTGATAATATCCCTGGAAGGCATCCATCATGCTCATGAGTTCGCAACCCGCGGTCGAATCCACTAACTGGTCAATCCTCGGCAAGGGGTACGGATCTTCAGGGCATGCTTTGTTAAGGTCTGTGAAGTCATTGCACATGCGCCACTTATTGGTGCTCTTTGGCACAAGCACCATGTTGCAGAGCCATTCAGGATATGGGATCTCCTCTATGTATTGAGCATCAAGAAGTTTGCTGACTTCCTCTTCGATGACCTGCCTCCTGAATCCATGAACATCCCTTTTCTTTTGTTCGACTGGTTTGAAGGCTGGATCCACATTGAGCCTGTGGACGATGACACTCGTATCTATTCCAGTGAGATCTGAAGCCTTCCAGGCGAATGCGTCGAGGTTTTCTCGGAGAAAATTGATCATCATGATCTGAGATGGACCGTCGAGGTTTGATCCAATTTGGGTGGTCTTATCTGGATTCCCGGGTTCCAATTCAATGGTCAGGAATTTCTCAACAGGTTCAATGCGAATTTTGGGCCGAGGGGCCTCGAGCACCGGTTTCTTCCCAGTAAGCCTACTGTTATTCGCATCCGAGGGCCCAGTACCCTCGTCCTCGGAGGAGGATCCTTCGACGACCCCGGTGGACCGTCCTCCGTAGGCTGGTCTTCGCTCAGAGTCTTCTTTTTGTAAAGTTTGGCCCTTTTACGCTCGGGGCCATCCTCATCCAATTTGGGGAAGTCGACGGACTTTTTAGTGGAGCCTGCTTGAATGGTTGATTTGGGTTTGTGGCTTCATAGGGAAAGGATGTAGCATTCCCAAGCCTCTTTTACGTTGCATAGAACCTCGTTCGTCCCCTCGGGAGTGGGGAATTTGACTTTTTGATGGTATGTTGAAATTACCGCTTTGAAGTCAACGTGTGTCGGGCGCCCAATGATGATGTTGTATTGGAGATCCACTTCGACCACTGCATAAAGGACGCTCAAAGTCTTTCACTGTGGGGCGCGACCAAAGGAGGTAGCTAAGCGAATTTGTCCGCGAGGGGTAATCTCGGAACCCCCAAAGCCGACGGGGGCTGTTCTGAGGGGTTCGAGGGGAATGTTTGTTATATTCATCTTTTGAAACATTGAGTACGAGAGAACATTCACAGAGCTTCCACTATCAATTAAGACCCTCTTTACAACGTGGTTATGAACGTCTAAACTAACCACCATGGGGCAATCAGAGGTTTCATCGGCCCCATGGGGTGTTACAATGTGCTCTAGCTCTTTCTCTGTGAACCCTACAATGTCATTCTCCTGCGAGCGTGAAGAGCTATTGATAGAGAGTACAGGCTTGGGCTGGGAAGGTCTCTGATCATAGCTTCGGACATGGTGGCGCCGGGACGCATGAGAATCCCCTCCCGAGGGTCCCCCGGTGATCATGTGGATGACCGTAAATGGTTGGTTCTCCACGTCAGCGGCCTTCTGCTTGTTGCGCTCGTTGGTCTCAGGGCGGTGATGGCACGGGCTTCTTGATCATGAGCGGCTCCTTCCTTTGGCTCTCGTGCGCTCGGAGCAATGTTCATCATACCTCTCCAGCACCTTTACAAATTCTTTGAGGTGCCCCCCAGTGATGAGCCTCTGAATCTCGCTTTCCAATTGGTGACACTTATTTGTGTCGTGTCTCTTCTGTTTGTGGAAGGCGTAGTACTTTCCCGAGCGTTTATTAGCCTCGATTTCCCTCATCTTAGGTGGCCTTTTGAACAGTTTCTTGTCCGCCATGGAACAGACTTCGATAATTAGACGGTTGAGGGGGATGCGCTCGTATCCACGAGGGGGTGGTGAATTCCTCCGAGGGGGCATTGGGCTTCGACGGTGATTCTTGGACTCGACCCTGTCCTCCGTGCCCCGACTGGTTCGAGGGGCATTGGCAATTTTCTGATCCCTCGCAATGTACATGTCTTCGAGGGTGAAGAAGGAGTCAGCTATATCCCTAATCTCTATCATTGAGCGTGGCTTCTTTTTCGCCACCTCTTCCATGAACTCCTTACTGATATAGTTTTTCATGTTGATGGCTCCAAAGAGTACGTGCCTCAAAAAATCCATTGAGGGCTTTTCCACCAACAGAATCTCCTTGTTAAATCTGCCCATGAAGGACCTGAGCGTCTCGTGGGGTCCTTGTACCAGGCTGTAGAGAGCCGTGGCAGCGGGCGCTGGAGCTTTCAAGGAACTGAAGTGGCTCATGAAGGCATCAGTCAAATCGTTGTATCCTCGGATGGAGTGGGGAGGTAGCTTCTTGTACCACTCTTGAGCCATTCCCACGAGGGAAGTAACAAATACCTTGGTCCAGTAATGACTGGAATGCTCATAAAGGTGCATCAAGTGCACGAAGTGATCCAGGTGCTCGGCCGGATCTATGGTCCCGTCGTACCGGTTGACGGAAGTGGGAATTTTGCCCTTCCCGGCGCGGGCCATCAGAACGTCATCAATGAGGGGCGAACCGCCTGTCAAAGGCCTGCAGTTCCCACCCTCCCGGTCATGTTCCTCGCTGTCTTCCTCCCTCCAGCGGGCGGGGACTTGGTTGCTTGGAGGACGACCGTCTCTGGCCTTGGACCTCTCATCCCCCTCGTGGGGGATTTGAGACGGCACTCGAGAGAGCTATCCCACGATGTGCTGCAGGTCTTCCAGCTGGTCCTGCACTGCGGCTAGCCGAGGGTCGTCTCCTTCCCTCCTATTGGCTCTTCTGGTGGTCCTGGATTGGACCTCTTCTTCAATATCTCCCCTCGCGGGGGGATCTTTCTCCTTCTCTCCAGGTCGCAACTCCGGGTCAGCGCTCTGGGGGGGCATCTTTTCCTTGTGCTGGAGGCGGTGGAGGTGGCTGGGCCCCTAGCACATTCTGTGCCATCATGAGGGGGTGGACCCGGAGACCACCAAGCGGGGGTGCCGCTCGCGAGCCTCCCGACTGGGGGAAGTAAGCAGAGGTGAAATGACCCCAGGCGTTTTGCACGACCTGCGTCTCGCACGGAGCGTAGAGCGCCTGAAGTTGCTCTCGGGTTAATGGTGGCATCTCCACTCCTTGGATCTCCTTTGACATGAAGATGGGAAGTTGTAACGTGCCCACTTGGTAGGGTTGGATCATGGGCATCATGCCCGGCATCATTCCGGGCATCATGGTGGGTTGCACATACGTGAACCCCGGCGGCAGCATCTCCATGGAGTAGGCGACGGGATTAGAGATATGGTTGGTGGGGATGAGCGCTGGATGAGGAGGAACGAAACCAGATCCCCCTGCCCCGTTTCCATTGGGTGGGGGAGTTGCAGCTGCTACCTCCGTGTCTCCGGCCCCATTTCAGGCAGCAGGTGGGGGCGCACCTCCGGCAGGGATGTCGCTCTCCACGTTCTCCTCGTTCACTGGAGGAAGGGTATTTCTGTTGTCCACAATTCCAGACCTGGTTGCTGTCACCATGACTGAAAATTGCAGGTGTTATTGTTCACTAGCTCGAGGAAGAAGAATCTGATGAAGATGAAGATGCAGATGATGGTTCCCACAGAAGGCGCCAAAAATGATGGTGCGAAAACTTAGAAGGTTGCTTTAACACCAAACACCTTGAAATTTGTTTAGGAAAGGGAGACCATCAGAGGCGTTGAGCCTCAGGAACTGGGTTTCCTTTTGAGCGTGGGTTCTTCCAGCTAGGATAACACCAAGAGTGTAAGTGTAACAGAAATGCAGCTTTGGTGAATGGAATGTGGAGCTTGAGAAGAAGAAGGGAATGCAGCGAAAATGCCCAGTTTATGAAGAAGTATTCTTGTGGAAGAAGATGACTTAGGGAAGAAAGCAAGGGCTTCTCCCTATTTATATGTTAGGGGTGAGGGTGCTTTGGGTATTTTGACCAAGTGGTCCCAAACCTGTGACGACATGAGAGGGATGGCTCTGAAAAGTAGACGGAGGGTCAGGTACGAGGTGCGCACCACCACAGTGTCAGAGGTTGTTGATGAGCATCGCGCGCTGGGATGCTCAAGATCTGTTATGCAGGCGTACGTATGCCTCTCTTGGGGCATATCATACCCGAGTGAGGGTGACGCTCGAAGGGGTGTACGAGACGGCCTCCTCTGGCAGATGACCCACGAGCGTCAAATACACGAGCCTAAGAGAGGGAGGGGCCCTCGTGGAATGTTTCCCTAGGAAGGGTGGATTTAAGGGACCGTAGCACGAGCGTCGGGTTTGATAGCCTGAACCACCCGCTCGAATAGTAGACTGAGGCGCAGTGGCCTGGATTAGTCAACAAGTGAGTGGACTGGGTTGTTCCGCGAGCCCGGTAATGTGAGTGTCCAAGCTCTAGGTCTGTAGATGATGACACGTTTACGGTGTTGATCCGAGCGAGATTTTGGGTCTTATCAATATCAATGAGTCAGGTTGGGCCATCAAATCGTAAATCAATTCGGGTTAGAATCGGTCTAAGCCCAACCCATGAATAATATGAGGAAAACTGGGTTTGTGGTATTAGACTATGCCCCTATCGGGTCTAATTCTTAAGACAATCCTCGAGAGATACTGGCGGGTGTCGGGACAGGAGATGAACAGGGCGAAATCGTCGTTCATTTTCAGCCCTAACATTTTCGAAGAAGAGGGGATGGACTTGGCTCAGGGTTCGAAGAGTGGACAGGAGGATGGAGGAGTACTTGGGACTTCCCTCCAACGTAGGGCGGTCCAGAAAGTCGGTCTTCTCGAGCATTGCAGATAAAGTGAAGAGACGTATTCAAGGATTCTTGGAGAAATTCCTTTTGAAGACGGGGAAGGAGGTCCTCATTAAGGCTGTGTTGCAGGCTATTCCTTCTTATTCTTTAAATTGTCTCTTGCTCCCGAATTATTTGGTTCATAAGATCGATTCAGCTAGTTCTATGTTTTGGTGGAATGATAGGCATAAAAATCGGATTCATTGACTCCATTGGAATAGAATGTGCGTTAGCAAAGGCAGGGGAGGTATGGCCTTCCTGGCTATCAAGTTGTTTAACCTGGCTATGCTATCTAAGCAACTGTTGTGTTCCATACGGAACCCGGGGAACTTGATTTGTAGGATCATGAAAGCGAGATAATTCGTACTCACAGCCTTAGGATGCAGAACTTGGATGCTCTCCTTCCTTTGCTTGGAGGAGCCTCCATGCTGCGAGTTATCTTCTCAAGGCTGGAACGCACTGGAGGATCGGGAACGACTCGTTGGTTCATGTGTGACGGGATTGGTGGCTTCCGAAATCACCGAAATTCAGGCCAAAGTTCGGAAGCGATGCTAATCAAACCGGAGTGGGTGGAGGAATTGATGAAACCGAATCTAAACGAATGTGATGAGGAGCTCATTCTTAATGCTTTCCACGAGGAAGACGCTCGGACCATTCTCAGCATCCCGGTGGGGGGTTCTCCTAGACCGGATTCGTTGGTCTGGCACTTCAAAAGAATGGGGTTTTCTCTGTTCGCAAAACTTATCATCTAGCGGTGCAAATCGCCGAACGGGAAGCACCGTCGTCCTCTCGAGGTGACTCTCATGATGTTTGGAGGAAGCTTTGGAAGGTGGATGTTTTACCCAAGATTCGCACATTCTTTAGAGGTGTGGCCATAACATTCTGCCCACCGGAGAAGTGCTACTAAGGAGACATATTAGTGACTAGCCAACCTGTGCCCATTGTGGTTGCTCGGTTGAAAGCTTGAAATATGCCCTGCTCTCATGTCCGTTTTCACGATAGGTGTAGGCTCTCTCTCCAATCCCCGAACTCAGTGGTGCGGTGGATGGAAGCAGACTTCCGAGCAAAACTGGCCCGTACGGTTACCGCGCTGACGTCGGAGGAGAGTCGTCGCATGGAGACGATATTATGGTGCATCTGGAGAGCCAAGAACGTAGGCAGAGAAGAGGGCATCGTTCAACAACCACTCGAGGTGGCTAATTCAGTTGTCATCTTTGCTGCACTTGTCCTTGCGTTAGAAGATTCAGTTGCAAACTTTGTAACACCGACAGCGATGGAAAAATGGTCCAAACCGGAGGTGGGCTGGGTAAAAATTAATTTTGATGGGGCAGTCTTCAGTGAGTCGCGGGCTGTAGGTATCGGTGTTATTTCTAGGAATGTGGAGGGCTCTTGCAACGGATGGGAGACGGATCGGAGAAGGAATAGTGTGGACCGTTACGTATCCAAGGCTCTAGTAGCGCTCTCTGTTGCGAAAATGGGTAGAGATTTTGGATAGTGCAAGGTCATTATTGAAGGTGATAACGCTAATGTGATTAGTCAAATCCAGAGTGGAAACGAAGACCTCTCGATTATTGGTAACATTGTGGAGGATGTTCGTGCCATTTGCTCTTGTTTCGATGAGGTGAAATTTTCAGCTATTCATCGTGGTGCCAATAGAGTGGAATATAAATTAGTTAGGAATGCGACTTCGGCCTGCATTGACTTTTCTGATTTTCAGTTTTTTGTTTCTAATTTACTTTCGTCGGACTTGACTTAATGTCTCCCGTTGGGGAGTTTGGTGTTAAAAAAAAAAAAAAAAAAAAAAACTCAATTAATACAAACCCAAATATAAATTAATTAATGGAATCCCCCGGTCCCCTCCCTTCCCACCCCACTTCAATTCCATGTTTAATGAAGTAATTTGACTATTTGGCTTCAACGGGTGTTAATGCCAATTGACATTTGAAATTATAAAGTTGAGTGATGGCCCGCCCAAATAACATGTGGCTAGTGATGTGTGCTAAGATAGACACAAAATCTAATACCTACAACAAATCTTAATTGTGATGATAAAACCACTGGTCTTCGCATCCGGGCGGAATAAGGCCTGATAAGGTATCAAACTAAAAAAGGAGTATCAATTTGTTGCAAGCTACCCTAAGTGCAAGTGGATCGGACACTAGTGTATTGTAAGACAAACAAGTCGAATCTCAATAGAGAAGAGTATCAAACAATTATCCGCATGTTCACGAATCTATAAATCTCAACACAAGACAAGAGAATACGAACTACTAGAAGCAAGCAAAAACACAAGTAACAAGTAAACAAGAGAGAAACTACTAATAATAGAAACTAGGCGAACATGACACGAGAATTAAACTTAAAATAAGAAAAGTAAGCAACCAACGAAGAACTTCAACAATATAAAGGGGAGTCGAGGATGCATTCGTATAGGCCCCATGCCGACTTATGCTCAACAACTCAAGGTAATCTCACAATTCTAATCACAAAATTAACTAGCTTCTCTCGAAGTCTAATACGTGTATCTAACTAAAAAAAATATCGCTCTCGTGATCATTAGTTCAAAAGTTAGGTCGAAAGCTCAAGATTAGTGCAATTAACTAACAAGCGACTTCGCAGTGTTAATCAATCACTTAATTTGCTTAAACGTAAGCTAAATCTCTTTAAACTTTGCAATTAAGTGTTAGGAAAAAAATTATATATTCACTATTAACTTTTCAATTATAAAGTGAATTAAGATCAAGTATTGATAGGTCACACTTATACAAATATTTAGCAACCATTTTCCTAACAATAAGAATATATAATCTCAAGTTGTAGAGACATTTCATCAAACACTCGGTGCACATTATGCATCATCCCCCTAACTCTAAGGTTTAGCTACTCATAGTCAATCAAATAACCATAGAACATAAAGAAATCATACTCATAACACTCATATCTATTAAATTTAGATTAAACTCAATCATCCAAGAAAAAAAGAGCTCAAATTCCATCAAAAAATGCATTAGTTTCAAGCTAGAAATGAAAGGATTATTTTAAAAACATAAAATATTTAAATAGGAATCCTAAGAAAATAGAAATAACACTAAAGATCTTCGGTGAAAGCTTCGAATCTTGCTCTTCAAGCATGGAATGAAATACACATCTTCTAGCCTCCCAAAACATCCTCCTCTATCTAATTAAGTTTGTGTTATCTCTAAGTCTCTCTGTCTCTCGAAAATATGACCTAAACTAGCAAAAACGCATTCCCAGCCTTTCCAACTACAATCGAAAAACAAAGCTAAAAAAGCCCAACAACCGTTGGAAGAGAAAACACACTGGCATATTATAAACACCTCAACGACCGTTGTAGGAAAACTGCTGAGAAAGACAACGACCTTTGGCTTCTCTTCCAAAAGGCAGGCCCAAACATCAACGACCGTTGGTGAAATTCAAATGGAAATCCAACGGTCATTGTAGGAAAACAGCTGAGAAAGACAACGGCCATTGGCTTCTCTTCTAAAAGGTAGGCCCAAACATCAGCGGTCGTTAGTGAAATTCAACTGGAAATCCAACGGCTGCTGTAGCAACTCCATAAGCAACCGATGAAATCAACGACCGTAGGAAATTTTGTTCAGCAAATCCAACAGCCGTTGGCTGGTTTATTCAGCTCAAATATGTCAGTTTCGCTCCGTTTCCAATTATCATAACAAATAGGTTGATGGGTAAAATAATACGAGTTTATTGCACCAAAAATCCTGTGATATACCTAATTAGCACTCAGAACCCTGTGATTTGAAAATTCTCAAAGCGAGCCTTGTGATTGTAATAAATTAGCACTCAATTAGAATTTCAAACCCTACAGCCGTGGTTGTAGGGTTTTGAGTGCTAACTTTAATATAATCATAGGGTTTTCAGTGAAAATTTATACAATCACAGGGTTCTCTTTGGGAATTTTCAAATCACAGGGTTCGGAGTGCTAATTAGGCATAACACAGGGGGTATCCAAGCAAAAAACTCGTTCCCCAACATAGAAATGAGAAATTAGACTAAAAAGAAAATGGAGTATCTTCTGTTTTTTTTTTGTCAACAAAAATAATTCTTTCTTTTTGTTTTTCGAATTTTGTAAGGGAAAGAGAAGAATTCTTTTTATATATATTCTAACAACGGAAATCCAACGGTCATTGGTGAAATTCAACGGCCTTTGGCTTCTCTTCCAAAAGGCAGGCCCAAACATCAACGGCCGTTGGTGAAATTCAAATGGAAATCCAACGGTCATTGTAGGAAAACAGCTGAGAAGGACAACGGCCATTGGCTTCTCTTCTAAAGGGTAGACCCAAACGTCAGCGGTCGTTGGTGAAATTCAACTGGAAATCCAACGGCTGCTGTAGCAACTCCATAAGCAACCGATGAAATCAATGACCGTAGGAAAATTTGTTCAGCAAATCCAACAGCCGTTGGCTGGTTTATTCAGCTCAAATATGTCAGTTTCGCTCCGTTTCCAATTATCATAACAAATAGGTTGATGGGTAGAATAATACTCCCCAACATAGAAATGAGAAATTAGACTAAAAAGAAAATGGAATATCTTCGAATTTTGTAAGGGAAAGAGAATAATTCTTGTTATACATATTCTAACAACGGAAGGATGGACCTATTGATTAACTCAACAGGGAATGAAAATCAGGAATTTGATTTTCGAAATCAAATGAGTCAATTTTTTAGTCAAGCCGATTCAAATTATTTCAAAGTGTTATGTTTTATTACTTTTTTTACTTTTTTTTAGCACAAAAATGCTTTTTGAATTCCCAGTAGAAAGAGATTTGCCCAAGGAAACTCCAAAGTAATAAGTACCTGTGGAGTGAAAAAAAAAATCACTAAGCGCCTAAAACAGACATAAATGAACGCAAATAAAGCTCACAAGAAAGTGAAGGCCTAATAACTAGCCCCGATTAGGTATAACTCAAGGGCAACCCGTTAGTTCGCTAAGGTTGCAAACTATTACATCAATCCTAGGAAATGTGAACTATAGGAGAAAGAGTTAGGATTTGCATGATACGATAAAATAGTCTAGAAAATCTTTAAGAATAAAAGATAAAGATAAAACCAAGTTACGTATAAGCAAAACAAACAAACAAAATTAAATCCTAATAGGAACTCTTTCCTATATAAACGAAGCTCAGGTTAAAAAAAGAGGCCAGAGTAGGGAAAAAAGAAAGAAAGAGAGAGATGGGGTTGCTTCGGAGAATACACATCATTTGGAATGCAAGTTCTCAGCTCTCAGCGACTTACACTCTACCGTCTAATTCAATAGTGCAACACTAAATTTATTTTTTAACGATAAGTTTTTGTTATATATATTTTTATTTAATTCTGATTCCATAAATTCTATCATTCTAACTTCATTTATTTCTCCAATTCTCAATTCTATTTTTGTCCATAATCAATTACTCTCAACTTTTAAAGTTTCTAATACTCAAATTTATTTCTTTAATCATATATTGTATTATTATTATTATTATTATTATAGTTGGAAGATCTTTTGGCAATTGTTGTTGAGAAGCTCTCGTATCAATTTCGGCTTTATTTTTTTATATCATATTTAATTACTTACGATATTTATAATTTATAATTAATTGTTGTTTATAATTAGTTTGATTGCTTTAAATTGTGCATTTATTTAAATTAAAAATGAATATTAGAAATACTAAAAATTAATTTTGTATGTATGATAAAATATAGAATCACTAGTTACAAACCCGTGCCAAGGCAATACACGATTTTGATTTACCTTGATAACACTTGATTTACCTTGATAAATAATGATCCTGCATGAAAAAGAAAATTCTGTAGATAATTAGTAAGAAAATAATTTTTCTATTAGAATCTCAATAAAACACTTGATTTACCTTGATAACATTTTGATATACCTAGATAAAGAATGATACTAAATTTGCTATTAGAATGAAAAAGGAACACCAATACGACTACGAAAATGATCCTGCAAAAAAAAAATCCTCACGATTAAAACCTTAAATACTAATCGTTTATGTGTTTATCACCAAAATTTTAAATTTGAAATATTGTTATTTAGTATCACCAAAATTTTAAATATGAATATTTTCAATAACAAACTTATCTAAAAATTTAAAAATATCTTTGGATAAATTAAGTTATTTAAATTTAAATTTGAATTTATAACTACAATATCTATATAAAATATTTAATTTTTTTTTAGATAAAAGTAATTTGTTAGAGAAAATCTCATTGGATTTTATATTAATACGTGTGTTTTGAATTTAAATATTTCTGGTTAACAGAATTTGAGAAATAAATGAATTTGATTAAGTAGATTTTTAATCAAAAGATAATAAATATTAAATTTAAAATCTATTCAGATATTTAAAATTTTTTGAGACTATCTCGTAACAAACTTAGTGATGGTGCAGAAACTGGAAGTGTGCTAATACACCAACACTTTAAGATTTGTTTGTGAGAGGGAAGACCATCACAGGCGTTGAGCCTCAGGAACTGGGTTTCCAGGTGAGCGTGGGTTTTTTCAGCTAGAATAACACCAGAAAATGCAATAGGGATGCAGTGAAAATGGTGAAATGCAAGGAGATTGGGGAACACGAAATGTAGAGGAAGATGCCCAATTTATGCAGAGTGTGGTGTATGTGGGGAAGACGACCTCCTGTGAGAAGAATCCCTTATTTATAAGTTGAGGGCAAGGGTGTTTTGAGTAATCTGATCAAGTGGTCCCAAACCCAGTGTTGCCCTAGACACGTGACCCAATATGGGAGATCTGTGGGAAAACATCTGTAGGCCTCCATAAAGGTGGTCGTAAAGCAATGGTGGCAGGTGCACTGCCAAGTACGGAGTGTCAGAAAGCACTACATGGTTGTTACCGAGGGGTTGACGCGCTCGGTGTGTAGGCTTGAGGCACCTTTAGGATAGAGGACCTTGAGGGGTCCCAACTTTATGTAGTCCAATGAGGGCCCGAGGGGCTCGACGGTCCAATGAGGGCCCAGGGACCAACGAGGGAGGGTCCAATGAGGGCCCAGGGACCAATGAGGGCCTGAGGGACGCGAGGGTCCAATGAGGGCCTGAGGGCCGCGAGGGTCCAATGAGGGCCTGAGGGACGCGAGGGTCCAATGAGGGCCCTGGGACCAATAAGGGCCCGGGGGTCCAATGAGGGCCCGAGGGTAGGGCCTGAGGGACGCGAGGGTCCAATGAGGGCCCAGGGACCAATGAGGGACGTGAGGGTCCAATGAGGACCTGAGGGACGCGAGGGTCCAATGAGTGCCCGGGGACCAATGAGGGCCTGAGGGACGCGAGGGTCCAATGAGTGCCCGGGGACCAATGAGGGCCTGAGGGACGCGAGGGTCCAATGAGGGCCTGGGGACCAATGAGGCCTGAGGGACACGACTGTCCAATGAGGGCCCGGGGACCAATGAGGGCCTGAGGGACGCGAGGGTCCAATGAGGGCTAGAGGGTCCAATGAGGGCCTGAGGGACGCGAGGGTCCAATAAGGGCCCGAGGGACGCGAAGGACTAATGAGGGCCCGAGGGACGCGAGGGTCCAATGAGGGCCCGAGGGTCCAATGAGGGTCTGAGGGACGCGAGGGACCAATGAGGGCCCGAGGGACGCGAGGGACCAATGAGGGGTCGAGGGGCTCGAGGGATCCCATGAGGGCCCGAGGGGAGACTTGTAGTTTTGGCAATTGCCAAGCTTTAGCAATTTCCAAGTAGTTTATGAGGGCGGCTAAGTTGGCTCGAAGATACAAGTGGCGAATCCATGAGGGCCCACGTGTCATGACGTGGCCTCTTTATATTTGTGCTCCATCACTTAGTATGACCAAAATTTTAAATTTGAATATTTTTAGTGACAAACGTATCTAAAAGTATAAAAATATCTTTGGACAAATTAAGTTTTTTGAATTTAAATTTGAATTTATAACTACAATATCTATACAAAATAATTAATTGTTTTTAGATAAAAGTAATTTGTTAGAGAAAATCTCATTAAATTTTATATTAGTATGTGTATTTTGAATTTAAATATTTCTGGATAACAAAATTTGAGAAATAAATGAATTTGATTAAGTAGATTTTTAATCAAAAGATAATAAATATTAAATTTAAAATTTATTAAGATTATTTAAAATTTTTGAGGCTATCCACGTGCTCAAGGGTTATGAATTATATATATATAGATTAGGTATTAGGCCAAACCCGTGAACAAACCCATTAGGCCCAAATCGTCAAAAATTGGCCCAAATCCAACCCATCCAAACCCAACCCGTCATTGGTGGGCTCTTGGGCTGAACTGGACCACTTCACTTAAAACCAAACCTAGTTTAGACCATTTGACATTTTTAATGACCAATATGTTGGTCACTAATTAATAAAACAACTCCAACACCGAATAAATAGAATTATGATGTTTTACCAACCCACCTAAATCAGCTGCTGACCTCATTTAGAGATTAATTTTTTTAATATTTTAGTGAGCAATGTTTTTGATCACATAAAAATCAATTGGTTAGTGTCCAAACTA
Organism: Lantana camara; assembly: GCA_037501455.1. Lineage (NCBI taxonomy): Eukaryota > Viridiplantae > Streptophyta > Magnoliopsida > Lamiales > Verbenaceae > Lantana > Lantana camara. Next base: position 22,292,037 of record CM074862.1, read on the forward strand.
GACCTTGAGTTGGTGGTAGGCTATGATGCACGGACACGGACACGGCGACACGAACACGACACGATACGGATACGGCGATACGGATTTTTTCTTGAATTTCCCACGTAAGGAGTGTCGGATACGGTGTCGGACACGAGTGTCCGACACGACACGGCATGACACGACACGGCAAAATGATATTTTTAGAAGTGTCCGTGCATCATAGGTGGTAGGGCATCCCTATCACAAGCTTGTAAACCGTTAACACTTACCACTACAAAGCTTGCAATTCTTGTATTTTGATTAAAATAAAAATAAAAAGGTACAACATCATTTACGTTCTTTTATCTAAATTCAAGCGACAACTTTTAAGAGTATTTTTGTCATTTTAAGAATATGTTTGTTCAAAATACAGAGATTTATGTTATTGACGATATAATTCAATTTATATCTTGAATTTGTAGGGAGCTTCCCTACTACCAAATTATAAATGGTTTTTTTTTTTTTTTGAACACAATTATAAATGGTTAACACTACAAATAATTACACTTTTAATTCTTATATAAAAGTTTATTAAAATAAACGGGAGCGCTAGTAGAGTGTGTTGGGAAAATAGATCTTGCAATTTTAATCCTAAAAAAAATTCTATCTTATTGTTCGAATTTATAAGAATGTCTTGCAGTCTTGTCCCTTATTCAATCTCGTGCATCATAAAAAATATAAATAAAATTATCTATCTTATCTATATCTGTCTATATCTATATCTATACTATAATATATAAGAAGTGTGTGTTTGACTTTAATTAAATCAATTTTGACTAAATAAAATTTTGTGTTTTTGTAAAATTTTTAATTAAAGTTAAATTTTGTGATTGCTTGATAGTTATTAAATTTAATTTGTTTATTTAACAATTTTATATATTACTTGATTTTTGGAAGTTGTCCTCAATGAAAATATCAATATATGGTAAAATTTATTTTGAATGCATAAATTCAGGAAAATATGTTCCGATCTTTCTTATTTCATATAATTTCATTAATTTTTTTTTTATGAGCTATAGATTTATATTTATTCATCCTAACATTTATTAGAAATGCTTTCAACATCCCACGTGTTAATATAATTAATTCCTTAAATCATGCTTAAATTTATTGAGAAAAGGAAAAGAAAATCAATATGCATGAAAATTCCAATCGAGCGTAATTAAATTACATGAATTAAATTTCTTATTTATTAAATTATTAACTTAGAACTAAATATTATTCAATTATTGTTTGAAAAATTACTTCATATAATTTAATTTTTTAATTAATTATGAAAATTCTTATTAGTTAATTTATTTAGAATGCATTGTACATATATATGTATATATAGGGATAAAATTTTATCTATAAACATAAATAATTATCTACCGATCAATATTTAATTTATTGGGCCTCTCTCTGGTTTCAAAATTTAAAAATTGTAATTAATGCTCATTAATTTTGATACATAGTAATTTTTGTTTGGGTAATTGAAGAATATTTTTTTACCTACATTATAAAATGAAACTCAACTCTGTCATGAAATTATTAAACAAAAGCAAGAACAACAAAATAAATGTAACACTAAGAGATTTGAGGGAGAAAAGAGCGATATTATTAATTCTTGATTGCACATACACTGTGGGTCTAACTACCCTGTATTACAATATGGATGAGTTACATCTGACTACCCTATATTTAGGCCTAATTACAAACCGGTCTCTATTCTTTTGAATATTACTATATCTTTATATTTCTTGTTTTGTATGAGGTCCATTAATGAATTTTGTAAAAGTACACTTATGCCCCTGATGGCTTTATGAGTGTCACATTTAATATATGACCAAAAATGCGAAATCGTCCCTAAAAGTTTACAAATATTAGGGCTAATTACAAATATTAACAAAAGTTAGGGACTAAAATATAATTTTTAAACAATCATGGACTACGTTGTAATTAGGCCTAATGCAGGGCTATGATGCACAGACACGGATACGGCGATACGGACACGACACGACACGGACACGGCGACACGGATTTTTTAAAAAATTTAGGACACGACACGACTTCGACACGGCTATATTATATATAAATAAATTATATATATAATATATATATATATATATATATATATATATATATATATATATATATATATATATATATATATAAAATAAAATATTGATAAAAATATTCAATATTACAAATTTAAATAACATACATCGTTTTTCAATTCAATATTTACAGTAATTACAAATAACATTAATATATTTTTATATAATAATATATGAAAATAAATAAATATTATATTGAATTTAAATTAATACTATACATCTTTTAACAAATTTATATAATTATTTTTTAAAAAATAAATTATATCCTCAAATTTTGAGGAAAAATAAAATAAAAATTATTTTTTTTTGAATTTTTCGTGTTGGAGTGTCCGCCGTGTCGGATAGGCCTTGAGCCGTATCGAACACGTGTCCTAGCCGTGTTCCCGGCGTGTCGGAATTTTTTTTAATTTTTGGACACATTTTGCCGTGTCGGAGCCGTATCCGTGTCCGACACGTGTCCGACATTGCACGGGACAAAAATTCGGAGTGTCCGTGCATTATAGATGCAGGGTAATTGAATGTAATTATTTCTTACAATATACTAGAAAAAGAAAAGTTGAATAATAATCCCTAATCAACATACTCAATAATTTTTCGCATCATAATTGATCTAAGATGACACGATCGATCATGCCAAATAATAAATGTATTTGAATTAGTAAACTTCTGGTTATTTGTGTAGTATAAATTGAAAGAAAGTGCGGGTAATTCTTACAACACATACGTTTTACCCGAAAGAATCGTAGTAATATAAAGATTTTCAATCTTACCATCATTAGAAGTTTTAATGTGATATTCATTTCAGCGAATATCCTTGAAACTCAATAAGTTTCTTTGAGTTTTACTAGAAAATAAGACACCTTCTTTAATAAGTTTTGTTCCTTCAGGGAACATTACATTATCTTTCTCAATCTCTTTATAATTATTTTGTACTACCTTTGCTTCTTTCATAGGTAAAGAAGAATACTTTTTATTTTCTTGTAGCACTGTTAATGAGACTTTTTTTTTCATTCGCCTCAGATCCAATTGAATTTTGGGAAATATCCATAATTTTCGATTGACTAATATGATAAGTAGTGGGTCAACATAAAACAATAAAATTCGAAATCATTATAAAAAAGAGTAAAACAATGATAAAACTTATATAAAAAATCATTTTATTCCTTCCGATAATTAATTTGCTCATGATTTAAAAGGAGATTTTGATATCGATAAATAAGTGTCATTGAAGTAAACTTGTCTATATGACAATTTTATTTACAGATATTTATATAATTGAAAATTCGATAATTTAATTAAATACCCAATCCGACGTACTACGAGTACATGACTCATTTTTCATATATAGGGATAAAGTCAAATTTATAATCATTTTGGTGGAGTATCTCCTATATATCCTTTTGTACCACTTCCGGTGGTTTGAATAATTATAATTATAATCATCAGAGCGATCATAATATTCCTGGCCCAATTCATGGACTCATTTTTCTTATTTATAATGCAATGCATTATCTCATTCTCTTCACGGACTCATTTTTTTCTTATTTATAATGTGATTCATTATCTTATTCACTTCAGAGAATGGCCAGTCATTCATGATTTATCAATTTCAACCAACATGATACAAGAACAATTTAAAGTATTGTTCACATCTTTCTCATCAAAATTGCTACTTCGGGAGAATTATGAAAATCAAAATTAAATTCTCCAATGAACTTCGATTGACCAAAATCTTCCATTATTTCAAAGGAATATATAATAATATCTCCATTCATCAATATATATTTGATATGATAAAACACTAATATACTAAGGAAGCGAGCATAAGAATTATGATATTAATATCAAGAAGTCAATCGATATACTATATAATAATATTGATCATCATGTTAAGTGTTGAAAACTAATGTTTCATAAATTTGATATTTCAAATTGAACAAACATATATACCACTATGAACAAATGCCATATTAAATAATTAATTAAAGAAATTGCTCAACTAATCATAGGTTTAATAACATGGACTATCGTTCAAAAAGCTTGTGGAAGCAAAACTTAAGAATATGTATCTCACATTGCGAATCAATCCATTTTATAAATAATTCTATCCCAATTGAATTATCTATGATTTTACGAAGGGATTAATCAAGACAAATCATTCGGTCTGTATATACAATATGTTGTTCATATTATTCATTTACCGAGATAATATCAAATATTAAATAAGAAATAAATTTCAATTTAAAATCATATGAAAAGTATATTTTTAATAACATGGCGTGTGCTTCTAGTTAATTAAGTTATTTCAAACTTCATTATGAAAACAATTACAAGCATTACATATCTTATCACAATAAATTGCAGAACATAAAACTTAGTATGTCAATTACATAGCCTATTGTCATGAATCATATATACAGAAGACTTATCATAATCTCAGATTAGCATTTAAGTAAATTTCATAATATCCCACAAAATCGGTAAGATTTAATAAATACTTTAATTAATTAATCTCATGTGTGAATCTAATCAATCAAGAAACAAAATTGGAATATGATAAGGACAAATTGTTTAATCAAAGAGCCAATCATATTATCTAATAAGTAATTCATACTCACATGTCAAAGAAGTGGTTCCTAAAAACACACAAATCATGAACAAAATTATGAATGAAGATATGCACAATAATTTTTATGAATATGATAAACTAATATCATTTCTGCATCAAAAGTAGGCATCACGTAGGTGAAATTATTTTAATCCAAGATCACGTAGTTTTATCACAATATTTTTATCGAGTGAATACGTACTAGTTATCGTCCCGATGTCAAAGATTGATCAAAATAAATAATATAAAATAGTTCTTTTCTTAATCAAATCACCTTCGTCTACATTAACTGTTTAATGAAATACACATGCACATATTCATACAATGCAGATTAATCTAATACAACAATAGCATATATTTATCATGATTATTTTGCATATATTGAGAATAATCTCCAATGGATATGACTAAACAACATATAATCGAAATTAGGAATATATGAAATAGAGTTTACCTTCAACCTAATCGTGGTCTTGTATGAATCGTATTGTCAAATTGAATTTACCTTCAACCTTCAAGCAAATCGTGCTGATAACGTGTTATGAAATTATTAAACAAAAGCAAGAACAACAAGATAAATGCAACACTAAGAGATTTGAGGGAGAAAAGAGAGATTAATTCTTGAGTGCACATACAATGTATCAATAAGCCTCAATTTATAGGCATTACAATTGTTCGTCTTTGAAATCCATTGGTTTTAATGCTTGACTAAAAGTATTATTTTGTAGGACTAAGAGGAAGATTGAAATTTTATGATTGAATACCGAAATGCGTGTGGTGGTTTTCTTATATGAAATGTGTTTCATAGGAAAAGACTTTGAATACCGAAATCACGTGTCATTAAAGTTCTAGTCGGTAAGATAAGAATATGTTCTTATCAAGACTATAACGTGGTTATATAAGATGATTAGTCTTTCGTCATAAGGAATGGTGATTCCGGTTATAACATGCTGATGATTTTCAATAGGATTGGAAACATAATTCATCGAACTGAACCACTGAGATTATTCATTTTATACTGCTATCTAAAATGAATAAAATCTCAGGAAGCATTGTACTCTTAATCCTGATAATATTTTGGCTTTAGGCATGTACTGTTAGTCACTGTAATATATTCGAAGTGGGGTCTCAGCAACAGTGGCTAAAATACTTTGTACATTCGGTGACAACATGAAATATTCTAAAGAGTTATATTGATCAAGGAATCTGTGACCTTGTTGGAAGGTAAAAGATATCCCTGAAATAGATTTACAAAAGTTTGAATTAAGACTTTGGCCAAAGCACTTCGCGTGATATGTCACCGAAGTTGTATGATGAATGTGTTTCACATACAAAGAATTTGAACTTAAGACGAATCAATAAATTTCAGATTAGAGATGAAAAATAAATGATAGTGGTTACAATTTATTTTTCATGGATATCTACACGGAGGAGTAAAATACGAAATTATTCTAGATCGAGATATTCGTGAATAATTTAATTAATTTTAGAGTGCAACAATATTTATTTAGTGGAATTAAATATTGTTGAACGGTAATTAATTACTGTCATGAGATGATAATATATTAACCCGTTTGGAGCTAAAATTAATTAGTCCTGCAGGTCCCCCTGCAAGCCCCAATTGAAAACCCGAAGAGAAAATATTAAAAGGAGAAAGAGAAATGAATTTTCAAAGTGTTTGAAAATAGCCAAGGGATTTATTTTAAGAAATAAATCAAAGTTCCAAGAGTTGGAAATGCCCGAAATTTTATTTTGGAGAAAATAAAATTTTTCATCAAAAAAAAAAAAAAGACTTGCGTTGCGATGACGTGGTAGCTGATGTGGTAAGCCACGTCAACAGGTCAGGGCCAGTTGGCACTGACACAGCGCCTGCGTGGTGCGCCACGTGTGTGGCTGAGATCGTGCCACATCAGCGCACATGGATGGCCCAGATGTGATTTGAAATTGGGCCGGTCAACGGGCTGGTCAATCGGGTTAACGAGTCGAGCTATCGGATAGGTTCGGCCGGATCCGGTCCGGGTCGAATCAGACCCAGACAAGTGTCGTGATCTAGTGGCGTGATGAGTGTGAGGCACGCGCTAACCAAATAGCCACCTTGTGGCCGCACGTGCGGGCGCGTGGTTGGTGGCGATAGTTCGCGGTGGAGAGTTCTACACGATGGTGCAATCTGATTGACCGATTTGTACGCGGTTTGTATGCGGGACTTGTAGAATGACCATTTTACCCTTCATTTTTTGCTATAAATAGGGGCAATGCATGGCTCATTTCATTCATTCAATTTTCAGCCTTCTCTTGGCATTTTTGGCCGAGACTCTCCCTTTTTAATTAATCCAAATTATGGATTAATTAATTATATAATTAGGTGGCTATATAATTAATTTACAAACCACTTAATTATTAGAAAATAGGGATTTTCTTGTTTTGGAAAAATAAGTTTTTCTAGAAAAATATTTTCTCGAGTATTTAGGGAAATGCTCACGGAGCCCACAATCCAAGGGTCGAGTCGGGGAAATTACGGGGAAGCTCTGCCAGTCTCACGAAAGGGAAAGGAGTTGGAAAAATACCGTTAGATAGCCATATTTGGAGTACGGTAATATTTTATAGTTATATTATTTTAAGCATGATAAATTATATGCCCTTAATTGTTAATTGCATGTTAGATATTTATCTGCTTAAGTAATTTAAAATTTATTATCAATTACATGTATATACTTGAGTAGATCCGGCTAGCCTTCCGCTATTGTATTAAAATGTTTTAGAAATATTTTAATACTTGTATTATAAACAAAATTTTAAAACGTGGTCCCGGACCGCTACTATTCGGGCTCGACCACCCAGCAAATGGTATCAGAGCCGTGCTCTAGATATATACATGCATTGATATGATGCATGCGATGCATAATTTTAAATCTACTACTGTGCACGTAAATTCTTTCAAAGGAGACTGGTTTTTAAGTGGGACCGTTGTGACCCCTCCAATGTTTCTTGGGAATTTTACGTGGAATGGTATTTCTTTGGGAAACAATTTAATTGGTTTTCCTGAAAAATTACCAAATCGGTAAACATGATTTAAATTATGAGATAATTTATTTATAACATGTTTACTTTATGCCATTTATTTTAAGCATAATAATTATGTGATAATTATATGAAAGCATGCTTAATTATTTTATTTTATGGCATGATCATGATAATATGAGATATTATAATATTTTCAGTTATGCATATTTTATTTAATGTGATTAGATAAATAATGTTTAATAGAGATTAGACGCAATGCATAATTGGACTAATATTTTTCGGCCTAATTAATAAATAGTTATTAAATTGCCTTAAAATATTATTGAGATTTTAAATATGATTTAATAATCCTAGTGGGAGCGTATTAATAAGATTAATCACTTCCGACAATAAGACGCCAAAAGTGATTATATGATAATCAATAAAATAATCCACATTTTCTAAAAATTCAAGTGGGAGCGAGATGAAAAGAGTTGGATTCTCACGGCCTCCATTACTGGTCTATAGTATAGTGGATATATACTACTCCCTTCGGCGGGTATGTATTTGCAGTATACAAGATTAGACTTCTTCGGATAGAATGAAATACGGGAAAGTCAGCTCGACCACGCCTCCATGGAGTGTCTTGACCTACTCGTATGGACTTCTAGGTAATGGTGCATACTTGACTAAGTAATGTATTAACCTCCCTTCGGAGCTCTGTTACATTTACTTAGAGGCCGAGGGTTGACGTGGTGGATTAAAAATGTTTGGTAAGAGTTACCTAGATGACATGTTAATTAAGAATAGTTCCTGCTTTTCTAAGCTGTTTTCGACCTCGCCTCCGGGGAGTCAACTGTGGTCAGTTAAGTCACCATTGCGTAAATCAAAATGTTTACGTGGATTTCATTTATTGGTTAAACGCAGAAGAAAGTAAAATACAAAATCATAACTTGCATAATTTTAGTTAATTCAGTTTTAAAATTACGATCTCTCTTAGCCCATTCCAAACTATATGTCTATAAGGAAATAGGCTAGTAAGGGTTCAACTATGCTGACTAGGAAATGAATCTTGACATCGTGTTCAGACAAAAAAGTTTACGTACTCACTGAACCTTATCCGAAAATTTTGAAAACTACAACCAATCAGGATCAGAAAGACACTTATGCCAAGTAGATCAAGTGTAATGATCTGGCTAGTCTTAGATTCTGATATCTGTCTCCAATGTTCTTAAGCATCAAATGCATGAGATGCCTACTGATAAGAACATATTTTGAAGACAGAATCGTACGAAGGTGCGAGCCACGAAAAAGGTTGTTAGTTAAAGATGTTTGAAGGATCACTCTTTCAGAATCATATTATGAATATGATAACTAATCTGAACGAGATGAAAAGCCTTTGTGCTCAAAGACACAATCTTAACAAATAGGATACTATCCTATACTCTCTGCCTAAGTCGTTTGAACGTTCATAATTAATTTTAAATAATTTTTTTTAAAAACCCAACCTGAACCAATGAATGACCTCAAAATGGCAGAAAGAGTGATATAGACTAAGGGAAAAATTCTCTTAAGTCAGACATCAATATCCACGGCCTAGAAAGGCAGTGAGTGGAAGGAAAAGAAAAGGAATGGTTCCCAATCTTAAGGTTCAGAAATAGAAAGTCAAATCTGACAATGGAAAAGTGTTTCTATTTTGGTGGTAACGAGTATTGAAAAAGAAATTGTCTAAAATACGTAGTTTGTCTGTTTGCTACACCGTTTAGATAAGATATGAAGATATCTTACTCGTTGAAAATATGTTTAGTTAAAAAATTCACTGGACACCTGGTGTGTGAACTTGAGATCAACTAATCATATTTGCAATTCTTTGCGAAGATTCAAACTAACCAGGAAGTTTGAAAAACGGCCAACACACAACTACTGCTGGGGGTTATACAAGTGTAGTTGTATTAGCAGTAAGGACCATAAAGTCATTTTTTGGCAATAGGGTTTTATATTATACGTGCCACATATACAGAAATTTGATTTTTGTAAGTTATTTGATAACAAATGGTTTAACTATTTGTTTTGAACAAAAGATTACCACTAAGCAAAATAAAAGATTTATTTGCTATGGACAATAAAAGATGGTCTTTTATACATCAATGAAAACCCTAATTTATTGGTTAGTTGAATTTGCTATGGACAATAAAAGATGGTCTTTTAAACATTAAGAAGCTTGACTTACCATCTAAGAGGAAAAACTTCTACGTGACACCTATCTATTGGTCAGTTGAATTTGAATAGGATCCAAAGACTGATTGTTGAGTCCTATTGACTTGAAAATAGTATCAATCTGCGAATCCTATTTACAAAGTTAAAATAACCAAGAAGCTTTTTTGAGACAAAGGCTATTTAAGCCATGAACTTGCTTGAGTTAGTGCATACGGACGTATGATATTATGAGTGTTCAAGCAAGAGAAAGTTTTGAGTACTTCATCATTCATTTGAATAATTACTCTAGATACAGATATGTTTATTTGATGAGACTTAAGTCAAAGAGTCAAATTAGAAAACATATCAAGGCACTTCGATTAGATCGAAGTAGTGATAAGTATCTATGTTCAAAGTTAAACAGAATTCTCAAATGAGATTGGATCTCAACTATCTGTATGAGATACGTCTTAACAAGGATGTTTTGCAGAAAGGAGAAATAGAACTCTGATAATGATGGTAAGATTCATGACGAGTCATGCTACCCTACGAAGTTCGTTTTGGGGTCTTGTGCTAAAAAACGACAAAACACACTAAACCTAGTTCTATCTAAGTCAGTTCCTAAAACACTGATGGATCTGTCTCATCTTCGGATTTGAGGTAGCCTGGCCCACGTGTTAAGGATGGATCCTGACGAATTAGAACAAAGAACAAAGGTTTACTTGTTCTAAAGTTATCCTAGAAGAACAAGAGGAGGTATATTTTGTAATCTGAGAAATCACAAAAGATGTTTGTGAATATTTCAAAGATGATTACATAAATAACCACAAAGGGTGGAAGCAAAATTGTGTTAAAAGAAAATAACAGTATTTGATACTAATTTTCATAAACCCGTGATAACTGAAAATGTATTAGATACATGTGATGTACCAAATACAACATGTGATGTAGAGACATGTACACGAGAGCATCATTGTAGTGGGAGGATTGTCAGGACACCTGACAAGGTACCTAAGATTAACCCAAGTGGTTGAATCTAACGTATCTGATCCTGTCACGTGTAATGAAGCTGTAGATGATATAGACGTTGACCGTTTGGTCAAAAGCAATTGAATCATAGTTAGAATCTTAGTATTCTAACAAAGTCTTGAATTTGTAGAGGCGCCTGAAGGCAACCCATTAGATGCAATTGGGTTCTACAAGAAAATAAAAGGAGAAATGGACGAAAAAGTAGGGACTCTAGAGCAAAGCTTATGGCAAAGGGTTTTACCCAGAAAGAAGAAATCATTTATGAGATCTTCTCGCCTATAGCAGGGTTTAAGTCTATAAGAACTCTCCTCTCCATTATTTCTCATTTTAATTATGAGACTTGACAAATGGATGTCAAGACTATATTCTTGAACGGGCATCTTCAAGAAGAAGAGATACATGGCACAACCTGAAGGCTTCACAGCCAGGTGCATATGATGCAAGCTTAATAAATCGATTTATGATCTTAAGTAAGCGTCTAGATCATGAAACATCAAAATTAAAGAGGCAATTTAAATACTTTGGATTTGTGTAATTGCCTGATGAGCCATGTGTGTACTAATAACATCAAGACAATATTCTAACACTTTAGTTTTGTACGTAAACGATATTCTGCTCATTGGGAATGATGCATGGATTTTGTCAATGGTCAAGATTCGGATGTCAAATCCATTTGACAAGTGAAGACCTTTGTAAGACCAATGTTGTTCTAAGGATCAGACTTTTGTTGTGATCATGAGAATAAGAAGATTGGTTTATTACAAGAAGCATATATAGATAAGATGCTGGTAAGGTATAATATGACAAATTCCAAAAAAGGTTCATTACCTTTTAGATATGGAATTTATCTATCTCGGAATCAGTGTCCTGAGATAATTGAAGAGATAGAAGACATGATAGAGTTCCGCAGCGAAAGCTTTATGTACGTCATATTATGTACAAGGCTAGATGTCTATTATATATTAGGTCTAAGTCAGCAGATATTAGTCAAACCCTATAATCTGACACTGGGTAGTAGTAAGAGCATATATTGGAGTACTTGAGAAGAACTCAAGATTATATGCTAGTCTACCATAGTGATGAGCTCATTTCAATAGAGTACACAGATTCGGATTTACAATCTGATTTGTATTCTAGATTTTTGACATCAGAATACGTGTTTACTCTAGAAAGAGCAACCGTTAATTGGGGAATATTAAGCAAGACTTGTATTGCTTACACAGCCAAAGAAGTTAAATACATGGTAGCTTGAGAAGCAACTAGTTAGATGTATTGGCTTCATGATGTCCTAGTTGTTGGCTCAGAGAAATGTCTAATAAATTTCTTCACAAAAGCATTGGCGCAAAAGAGTACAAAACGAGTTTAGACACTCATGTGAAAGGAATAGGACTTAGATGTATGGCCAAATTGAATTTAGGGCAAGTGGGATATTGTTGGGAATAGTGCCCTGAAAATTCAATTTGTTGAATTAATTAAATTGAATTTACAGCAAGTTGTGAGTATTTCACATATTGATAATTAATGGTGTGTGGTGGTATTCTTATATGAAACGTGTTTCATAGGAAAAGACTTTGAGTACCGAAATCACGTGTCATTAAAGTTATAGTCGGTAAGATAAGAATATGTTCTTATCAAGACTATAACGTGGTTATATAAGATGATTAGTCTTTCGTCATAGGGAATGGTGATTCCGGTTATAACACGTTGATGATTTTCAATAGGATTGGAAACATCGAACTGGACCACTGAGATTATTCATTTTATATTGCTATCTAAAATGAATAAAATCTCAGGAAGCATTGTACTCTTAATCCTGATAATATTTCGGCTTTAGGCATGTAGTGTTAGTCATTGTAATATACTCGAAGTGAGGTCTCGGCAACGGTGGCCAAAATACTTTGTACGTTCGGTGATAACATGAAATGTGCTAAAGAGTTATATTGATCAAGGAATTTGTGGCCTTGCTGAAAGGTAAAAGATATCCCTGAAATAGATTTGTAAAAGTTCGAATTAAGGCTTTGGCCAAAGCACTTCGCGTGATACGTCACGAAGTTGTATGATGAATGTGTTTCACATACAGAGAATTTGAAATTAAGACGGATCAATAAATTTCAGAATACAGATGAAAAATAAATGATACTAGTTACAATTTATTTTTCATGGATATCTACACGGAGGAGTAAAATACGAAATTATTCTAGATCGAGATATTCGTGAATAATTTAATTAATTTTAGAGTGCAACAATATTTATTCAGTGAAATTAAATATTGTTAAACGGTAATTAATTACTATCATGAGATGATAATATATTAACCCGTTTGGAGCTGTAACGCCCCGACTTTTCAGTCGTATAGTATGACATATGTGATGGTGCAGGAATCTGAGTTTCCTAAAATGCAACAACACTTTAATATTTGTATGAGAAGGGGAAGACCATCACAGGCGTGAGTGCCTCAGGAACTGGGTTTCCTTGTGAGCGTGGGTTCTTCCAGCTAGGATAACACCAAGAGCGCTAGGAGTAATGGTGATGCAACTGTGGTGAGGTAATCGGAAAGCTTGAGAAGTCCAGTAGGAATGCCCAGAACAATGCGATGCGTGTGTGGAAGATGACTTGGGGGAGAATGCATGGATTCTCTCCTATTTATATGTTAGGGATGGGGGTAGAGGGGTAAATTGACCATGTGGTCCCAAACCTGTGTTGCCCTAACACGCGCCAGCTTTTGGTGGGGTGAGAATGACATCCCTGAAAAGGGAGACGGCGTGTCAGGTGCCCGGTACTCAGTACCTTTGTGTCAGAGGTTGTTGACGAGGGTGATGCGGGGGACGGGCCCAAGATTCTTTCTGCCGAGGTTCGGATCCAACGCAACGGGGTATGGATATGCCCGAGCGTTGGTGACGCTCGAAGAATGTAAGGATGGCCTCCTCGCGATATATGACCCTTGAGCGTCGAAATACCGAGCGTACTAGTGGGGCCCCCATGTGGGTGCTTCCCTGAGAAGGGTAACCATGAGGGCCGCGATGCGAGCGTCAAAACCGTTGGTTATGGCCCTTGATCCGAATGGTCATCCGCTGACCGACGGATTACATTAACTGGCAATTGAGCGGCTGGAAGGCCCATGAGCCCACCAAGGCGAGCGTCAGAGATATAGTCAGCAGTGTGCTGCCACGTGGACGGCTCTGATTCGAGAATGATTTTTAGGCCTCATCATTTTGCCCCCCAAATTCTGTAGTATCGCTTCGAGCGTACTGTAGAATTTATAAAGGAGGAGTCCTGAATTTCAAATATCCGAGGGACGAGAGATTACCCTCGAGGAGACTGCTGGCCTTCTGTAACGGACACAAACTGACATCGCATTAAATGCTGTCAAGTCCGCATTTAATGCGGAGTGGGAACGTGGGCGCGTGTACTCCGGGAAACGTGAGGCGGTTACCAAAAGTGGGGGATTTCCCAAGCGGGAAATGATTGCATTTTTGAATTTCCAGCCCTAATCCATGTTCCATCTCCCCTATAAATAAGGGTTTGCAGGGCCTTGGTAGCTTTTTCACGCATTCAGACTCCTTTCAAGCATATTCATAGCAAGAGACCTTTGCCAGTTCTACAAGCTCCGGCGAATTCCTTCTCTTCACATCTTAGGTAAAAATTCCTTACCCTTCTTCTTATTTTCCCCGCGCTAACATTAGTTTTAGGTTGTGTGAGAGAAAACCTTGAGAGAAGTTCCACTGTCTACTGTTGAATCTGTTTTAGAAATCTCATCCTCCCTAGAGTTTTCTGTTAGAAATCCTGTCCCCAAGAATTGAAAACTGACCATGGCCGGAAATCAAGCTGATGATTATGTACGGGAGATTGAGGAGATGTCGGTGGGGAGTTCTTCCCCTCATGGTGATGTCCCCATAGCTGTTCCTCTAATTAGGGCGCACCCAGGTGGAGATATTCCCATGGCAATATCGGTGGCCCAGGCTCCGGTTGACGCCGGGGAAGAAGAAGTGAACGCTGCCGTTCAAGGGATGAACGAGCGTGCTCCCGTTGGGACGGACGATCTCTTTGAGGAGATGCACAATGTAATGGAGATGCAGAGACAAGGGGAGAGAGTATTCCCAGTCTTGAATAGCGCTGTGAGACCCCAAGACCACAGGATCACAGTGGCTATGGCGGGTCCCGAGGGTGAAGCGGGGCCATCCGGGCGTCCATTCGAGGCTGAACCTTCCAGAAGGCGTCAGAGGAGAGGCAAAGAGCCTGCCACTCGAGTAAGGCAAGACAACCGCCACCAGACTGACAGATCGCCCGACGAAATTGAGAGTATTCTGACCCTCGCGGATTTGGAGGGGTTGAGGGCGAAAGCGTACTGGGATGAAGTCGTGTTTCCCATGAGACTTCCTGAGGAAGGGGAAAGGGCCAATCGACCACCGCCTGGGATGATGACGGTCTACTGGGATGCAGTTCTTGCTGGCGGTCTGAGGTTTCCAATCGCTCACGATGCCGTCATCCTTTACCATCATCTAGGGCTTTGCCCTTCACAAATTCTGCCCAATGGCATAGCTCTAATCAACACATTCATTATAACGATGAGGGCTTTGGGCAAAGCACCCTCAATAATCAATTTCGACAGCTTGATACAAGTAGCCCGCTCGCCACGCTCGTCGCCTACAGACGGATTTTACTACGCTCAGGCCAAATCAGGCTTTAAGATGATAAATTCTCCATCTTCCTCCTATGGCGAGCACTGGAAGGAAAAATACTTCTTCGTGGGGGCTCCCGGGGGGATTTTCGGAGTTCACCGGCAATGGATGATTCATGGCGAAGGTCCATTGATTAGGGAGAGGATGAGGAACAAGGATTTCGAGGAATGGGCGATGGGGTTAGCCCTCGAGATGAGGGCTGAAAAGAAGTGGATTGAGGCGGAGACACTGGTGAAGAACGAAAAGATATTGTTCCGCTACGGATTATCTTGCCCCCCTGACATGATACTCAACCCTCCAACTGACATCATGGCCCTCGACGGTTAGATTCTAGGAACTAACATCTCTAACCTTTAGAATAGCTCTCTGACTTGCAGTTATCAATGCTTTCTTGTCTATATGATCCAAATAACCAATCTTCTAACGCTCGTTCCCCTTTACTTGCAGGCATCCAAATACTCTCTCAAGGGATGAATGCTGAAGCCCTTTCACGTATGTTGGGTGCCCAAGGTCCCGCGGTTGACCCTCAACAGCAGCAACCGCAGCAGAACCGCCCTCCGAGGGCGAGGGTAAACCACCAAGCAGCGGGCCGAGGACAAGGCAATGCTCGTGGGGGTGCAGGAAATGAGGTTCCTCCCAGGGGCCCGATCGAGGATCTAACGCTGGAAGGTACCCACGAGGCCACTCCTCCGCCGGCGGCCCCCGCAGGCCCAATCTCACTTAGTTCCAGCGGGTCCCGGAACCGCTCGGGGGAGCCTGTCCGTATCCATGAAACCCTTCGGGCTGATCGTCCGGACAAGAGGAAAAGGATGCCGGATTCCCTCCCTATTTCCGGCAAGGGGAAAGAGGTGGTCGTGGGCCACCGGGGCGAGGGCAGCGACACTTCATCGTCTGAAGATGAAGAATTTTGGAAGATTGGTTGCCGTGGTGACGCTCGGTTCAAGCGCCAAAGGAAGGACGGTCCCGTCCTACTGAAAAAGAGCGCCTTCTCTGTTAACATGGTCTCCGATATCGTCGGAAAGCTTCAATTTTCCGGTGACCATGACAAGCTGAACGAGCATGACGCCGCACGGGTAGCTGATGATGCCTGCCATGCCCTTTTGACGGTAAGTCTGTACTCCTCTTTACAAAATCCTCTCTTCTTCTTTCCACACTCGGATTTTGACCCTCGTTTGCGGTTTCCCAGGAGGTAATCCCGAGGCTGAAAAACTTGCAAGGGCGAGCGCAAGCATACTCTGAGCATAAGGCCAAATACAAGAAGTTGCTGCGCATCTCAGACCCTGTTCAACTGCAGGAGGATTACAACAACGTCAGCGCTCAGCTGAACTCCGCCAACATTGAAAACACTCAGCTGAAGGAGAATCTGAGGAAATCTGACGATGCCGTTTTGGCCCTAACTGAGCGTCAAAAGAAACTGAAGGATGAGCGGGATCAGTTGAGGGCTCAAAATGTGGAACTGGGCGAGCAACTGGCGGAGAGCACTCGCCAGAATGAGGTAGCCAACAAAGCCTTTGCTGAATTGCAAGGCAAAATTCAGGGCCTGGAAGCGAGGGTGTCCTGGGAGGCGGTGAAGAAGTTCGTGCGCTCCAAAGCATTTATTTTCGCGGCCAACATCCAGTGCTTTGACAATTCTCGGCGCTTCTTCCATAAAGCGATTGGGCAAATGGTGAGGTTGGGACTGGCCCCAGAAAGCGTTCGATCCGACGCTCGTCTGAGAATGGATCTTGATGAGAATTGCGAGCCCATGATCCAGGAGGAGGATCCCACGGATAATCTGGCGGAGCCCGAGTATCAGGAGTTGGTGGAAACACTCCAAAGGGAGTTCATAGCTGCCAACAGGATAGATCCCGAGCCTCTCCTGATAGAAGATGAGGGCACTGTCATGGACGTCGCGGATGCTGAAGAGCCTGGCGAGGCCCAAACCTCTGACGCCAATGTGCTGGCCCCAGTTCCCCTTTCAACTGCTCCTCCTGAGCCCAACGCTCCGGCCCAATGAAACTCTATTTATACTGATCCCTTTCTCTGTTGTTTTAAATTCCATGTCACACTTTTGAACAATTTATGATTGTAATTAATCTTCCCGTTATTCCTTTAACATTTTGAGTTCCTTTTCATACTTTAGCACTCTTTCTCTACTGCTTTGATGTCTGAATGCTTTTTCCTTTACTCTTGGATGGTGAATGATGTTGTTTTGTTACGCTCGCTGTTTCTATATTATTGTCTTCTGTTTGGAACGCTTGCGATGGTATTGCAAGCATGCAGGGGCGTCTCTTACGATGGTCCCCTGACGCTCATTACCATGCATATTAAGCTTGGTAGCCCACGACGTTAGGCAATTTGGCCTTTTGCAAATATAGGCGCGAGGGTGACCCTTAGGAGGGTTCCCTGGCCATAGTAGAGACGAACCTTGAACTTGGACTTAAAAACCTTCGAAGAAATACAGGCGCGAGGGTGACCCTTAGGAGGGTTCCCTGGCCGCTTTTGAAATGAAGTCTCGAATCCAGATTTAGGAAACCCTTAGCCAAGAATTGGCTTATGACGGTAATATCGGGAGATGCAAATATGGGCACGAGGGCGATCCTTATGGATGTTCCCTGGCTTCATTAGATTGTATATACTGTAGAGATCAACAACAGGACCTGCTAAGTAGGATATTAAAGCGAGCGTAACCCTGGGGTTAGCGTTGTTTCGAGAAACACATGAAGGGACAGTTAAAATCCATTATTTTATGAGTATGTTTTAACTCAATAAGTTGAGGATCATTCGGGCTTTTTGCGCGCACGAGCTGGAGTGGTTAGCACTCAGCTGGCTATAACTGAGCATTGCGCTCCCCGTTGTTCGACACGCTCACTTTTAGGATTTTATATTTACAAACCGTTCAAACTGTTACAGGTGGATGGTTATCAACACCTGGACAGGGTAGTTTTGGAACGATCGAAGTTTCGCGTAGGCTTTTCGACGTGTAGTATGCTCGACACGGAGTAGGCCCTTTGACGCTCGAATCAGTAAACCAAATAAGAAAGCAAGCAAATAATAAAAACAAAGAGTTGAATACTTACTGTTATATAGATGCATTTCCGGGAGTGATTACAACACGCTTTCCGTCAAAGGAAAACCCTTCACGCCACAAACGGGCCATTTCAAAGAAACTGATGTCTACACATAGAACCTTCTAAGGTTACATGCATTCCATGGCCTAGGGAGCCGCTCGCCTTGCAAAGTTTCCAATAGGTAGGTGTTGTTTGCTTGTACCTGGATGACTTTGAAGGGGCCTTCCCAATTGGGGTCCAACTTTCCTACGTGTTTGGAGACTTCAACTTTCTTGAGGACCAAATCCCCTAGCTGGAAGGTCCTCTCCTTGACACGTTTATTGTAATGGCGAGCAACGGTTGCTTTGTATTTGTGGATACGTGCCCAAGCAGCGTTCCTCTTCTCATCCAGCAAATCTAACTCGAGCGCCCGGTTGGCCTCGTTGGCAGCAGGCTCGAAATAGGCAACGCGTGCGGATTCTTGAGCAATTTCCGCAGGTATCATGGCCTCGGAGCCGTACACAAGGGAATAAGGGGTTTCCCCCGTTGCCGCTCGGGGAGTAGTACGGTACGCCCACAAAGCTCCCTGGAGTTCTTCAGCCCATTCTCCCTTCTTACTCTCGAGCATCGTTTTCAGATGCTGGAGTATGGTTCGGTTGGTCACTTCGGCTTGACCGTTAGCTTGAGGGTGGCCCACGGAAGTGAATCGTTGCTCGATCCCTAGTTCATAGCACCAATCTCGGGTGTCAGCAGCGATAAACTGGGAACCGTTATCCGAGATGAGAACCCTCGGGATGCCATATCTGCAGATGATGTTTTTCCAAATGAAATCCCTCACAACTTTGAACGTTATCTTAGCGACCGCTTCTGCCTCAGCCCACTTGGTGAAATAATCCACAGCAAGTATTACGAACTTCTTTTGCCCGACCGCCATTGGAAGAGGTCCCACGATATCAATGCCCCATTGATCAAAAGGCCAGGAGACATCAATAGGAATCATTTGAGCTGCCGGCAACTGAGGAGTGTTGGAGTGGAACTGGCACTTGGGACACTTCTTGGAATATTGAATGGCATCTTGCAATATCGAGGGCCAGTAGAACCCACTCCTTAAGATTTTCTTTGCCAAGATTCGTCCGCCCGAGTGGTTCCCACAACTTCCATCGTGTACATGCTCTAATACCTCTTTAGCCTGCGAGGGTCTCAAACATCTCATCGGTGGGCCCTGGAAGGATCGCTTGAATAATCTACCCTCGGTATCCAACGAGAAACGAGGGGCCTTGCTTTTGATCTTCCGAGCCTCAACTTTGTCGCTCGGGCATGTTCCATCCTGGAGGAATCTGACAATCTCGTCAAGCCAGCAAGGCTCGGAGGGGTCAATCATGTGCACTTCTTTCGAGGGTTCGTCTTTACTTATCAGTGGTTCCTCCGTTCTCAGAAACGTAACTACGCGTTCACTGTGGCCGTCCAGAGCGGACGCAAACTTCGAAAGAGCGTCAGCGCGTTCGTTTTCTGCCCTCGGAACTTGCAAAAGATGGAATTCCTTGAACTTGGCTATCTCCTCCTTGGCGCTCAATAGATACCGTGCCATGGTGGCTTCTCGAGCCTCATAACTACCATCGATTTGACTCGCGATCAACTGCGAATCAACGTATGCTGTGACACGAGCGGCCCCATTTTGGAGCGCAATCCTGAGCCCTTGGATGAGGGCCTCATATTCTGCTTCGTTGTTGGTGACTTGAAACGCCAGCTTGATTGCGTAGTCAACTTCTGCTCCTAAGGGATCCCTGAGGGTCACCCCGGCACCCCCCCCTTGTGAGGTCGAGGAGCCATCCGTGTGCAAAAGCCATAGACCCTCGTCAGCCTGTGGCACAGTCTCCAAATTGAAACGTTCTACCAACAGATCGGCCACTGCCTGAGCCTGTATGGCTGTGCGAGGCTCGAAGGAGATATCAAACTGACTGAGTTCGATTGCCCATTTAATTAACCTTCCCGAAACATCCGGTTTGGATAGGACTTGCCTGAGTGGTTGATCTGTTAGCACTGTGATGGAGTGAGCCTGAAAATATGGCCTCAGCCTTCGGGATGCGTTAACGAGCGCAAAGGCAAATTTCTCAATTTCCATATACCTTTTCTCTGCCCCCTGTAGAGTCTTGCTTAGGTAATATACTGGCATATGCTTACGCTCGCGGACTGCTACGAGGACAGCGCTCGTTGCTTCCAAAGACACCGATAGATAGACAAACAAGTTCTCCCCCGGGATTGGCTTGGTTAACAAAGGCGCGCTCGACAGGTACTGTTTCATGTTCTGCAGGGCCTTTTCGCAATCCTCGTCCCAGGTAAAGTTCCGAGCGTTGCGCAAAATTTTAAAGAAGGGTAAATTCCGGTCTGCCGAGCGAGAAATGAACCTGTTTAGCGAAATGATCTTACCCACGAGTACCTGGACCTCTCTCAGATTGCGAGGGGAGGGTATATCCAGGATTGCTTTGATCTTCTCGGGGTTTGCCTCTATGCCCCGTTGACTGACCATGTATCCCAGAAACTTACCACCTCGAACGCCAAAAGTGCACTTTGAAGGGTTCAACCTCATTCCGTAGCGACGAAGAATATCGAAAGTCTGCTTGAGATCCTCCAGATGGGAGTGTTGGCGCTCACTTTTGACTATCATGTCATCCACGTATACCTCCATAGATTTTCCAATTTCGTGCTCGAACATTCTATTGACAAGGCGTTGATAGGTTGCTCCCGCATTTTTGAGCCCGAAGGGCATGACTTTGAAACAGTAGACACCCAAGTGCACAATAAACGCAGTTTTGGGGCGATCCTCGGGCGCCATAAAGATTTGATAATATCCCTGAAAGGCGTCCATCATACTCATGAGTTCACACCCGGCTGTAGAATCTACCAACTGATCGATCCTCGGTAGCGGGTAATGGTCTTTGGGGCACGCTTTGTTGAGGTCTGTGAAGTCGTTGCACATACGCCACTTATTGGCGCTCTTTGGGACGAGCACCACATTGCAGAGCCATTCTGGGTACAGGATTTCCTCGATGTACTGAGCATCAAGCAACTTACCAACCTCTTCTTCGATAACCCGTTTCCTAAAGCCATGAACGTCCCTCTTCTTCTGTTTGATGGGCTTGAAGGTGGGATCCACGTTCAGTCTGTGGACAATGACACTCGGATCTATTCCGGTGAGATCAGAAGCTTTCCACGCAAAAACGTCTAGGTTCTCCCGTAGAAAGTCGATCATCAAAACCTGCGAGGGCCCATCTAGACCCGAGCCTATTTGGGTTGTTTTATCCGGGTTCCCAGGCTCCAATTCAACGGTCAAAAACTCCTCAGTGGGCTCAATTCGAGCCTCCGGCCTTGGCGCCTCTAGCGCTCGTTTCTTCCCGGTGAGCATACCCTTGGGTTCATCACGCTCGTTTTCTGAAGATGAGCCCTCGACGGCCCCCGGTGGCACATTCTCCGAACACTGAACGTCTCCAGGGGTCCTCTTTTTATTCTTCTTCTTGTACAGCTTGGCTCTTTTACGCTCGGGGCCATCTTCGTTCAATTCGGGGAAGTCCACGGACTTCTTAGTAGACCCAGGTTGGATGGACTGCTTGGGTTTGTGGCTGCGAAGTGAAAGTATGTAACATTCCCAAGCTTCTTTGACGTTACACAGAATTTCTCCGGTACCCTCGGGGGTTGGAAACTTGACTTTTTGATGATAGGTAGAAATTACGGCCTTGAAATCCACGAGGGCTGGGCGCCCAATGATGATATTGTAAGGGAGATCCACCTCAACGACGGTGTAGAGGACGCTCAAAGTTTTTCGCTGTGGGGCGCGACCAAAAGAGGTGGCCAAGCGAATCTGTCCGTGAGGGACGATCTCGGAACCTCCAAACCCTACAAGGGCGGTTCTGAGAGGTTCGAGGGGGATGTTTGTTATGTTCATTTGTTGAAACGTTGAGTACGGGAGAACGTTCACAGAGCTTCCATTATCAAATAAAACCCTCTTTACAGTGTGGTTATGAACGTCTAAACTAACCACCATGGGACAGTCAGAGGTTTTTCCTATCCCATGGGGTGTTACAATGTGTTCAAGATCTTTCTCAGTAAACCCTATGACATCATCCTCCTTTGAGCGCGATGAGCTGTCCACGGAGAGCACTGGGCGAGGGCGTGTCGTGCTCTGGTTATAGCTCCGTACATGGCGGCGACGGGAAGCATTGGAGTCGCCCCCCGAGGGGCCTCCCGCAATCATGTGAATGACCGCAAAGGGCTGATTCTCCATGTCTACCCCTTTCCCTTTGTTGCGCTCGCTGGTTTCAGGGCGCTGGCGACGAGGGCTACGGGAACGTGAGCGGCTTCTTCTTCTTTCAAGCGCCCGTCCTGCGCAATGTTCGTCGTACCCTTCCAGTACTTTTACAAACTCTTTGAGGTGCCCCCCAGCAATCAGCCGCTGAATCTCCTTCTCCAGGTGACGGCATTCGTTAGTGTCATGCCCCTTCTGCTTATGGAAAGCACAATACTTCCCCGAGCGCTTTTGAGCCTCGGTCTCTCTTAGCTTGGGCGGCCTTTTGAACAACTTCTGGTCCGCCAGGGAATAAACTTCTGCAATTGGGCGATTGAGGGGGACACGCTCGAGCTTCCGCGGGGGAGAGGAATGACGACGAGCGGGTATTGGGCTGCGGCGGTGACTTCGGTGGGGCTCCACTTTGTCTTCGTGGTTTCTGGTGGGGCGAGGGGCATTCGCCATCTTCTGCTCCCTCGCTAAATACATATCTTCGAGGGTAAAGAAAGAATCTGCAATCTCTCTAATCTCCATCAACGAACGTGGCTTCTTCTTGGCCACTTCCTCCACAAATTCTTTGCTGACGTAATGCTTCATGTTGATGGCACCGAACAGCACGTGCCTCAAAAAATCCATCGAGGGCTTTTCTACTAGCAAAATCTCTTTGTTGAACCTCCCCATGAAGGATCGGAGGGTCTCGTTCGGCCCTTGGACCAGGCTATAAAGAGCGGTCGCGGCCGGGGCTGGTGCTTTCAGCGAATTGAAGTGGCTGACAAAAGCATCCGTCAAGTCATAATACCCTCGGATTGAGCGCGGGGGGAGCTTTTTGTACCACTCTTGGGCCATTCCAGTGAGGGAAGTGACAAACACCTTAGCCCAGTAGTTGTCCGGATGATCATAGAGGTGCATTAGGTGCACGAAATGGTCCAGATGCTCGGCTGGATCCGTAGTTCCATCATACCTGTTGATTGACGAGGGAATTTTACCCTTCCCTGCACGGGTCATCAGAACTTCCTCGACGAGGGGGGAATCGCCCGCCATGATCCTGTAATCTCGCTCGTCGGGATCTTCATAGCTAGCCTCTCTTCTTCGATGGGAAATGGGGCTGCGTGGTCGCCGAGCGTCTCTGGCCTTGGACCTCTCGTCCCCCTCACGGGGGGCGTGAGACCGTGCTCGAGAGAGCTGCTCTACCACGTTTTGGAGCCCTCGAATTTGGTCTTGTACAGCTGCTAGCTGAGGGTCTCCGACATTTCTGCGGTTTGCCCTCCTTGTGGCCCTTGATTGGACCTCTTCATTATCTACGGCCGCCTCATTTCGAGGGGCTCTCTCATCTCCCACAACTGGCCGTTCTTGCTGGACCCTCGGTGGGGCTTCATTCTCTTGATTGGGTGGTTGGGGAAGCTGCTGTGCCCTCAGCGCATTTTGGGCCATCGTTAAAGGATGCGCCGGGAGCCCGCCAAGTGGTGGGGCCAGGCGAGCGCCAGCCTGCGAGGGGAAGTACGCGGCCATGAAAAGTTCCCAGGCATTCTGAACGGCCTGGCTAGCACTGTGCATACAGCGCCTGGAGTTGCTGGGCTGTAACTTGGGGCATCTCCACCCCTTGTATCTCCCTAGGTAACGACGTGGGGAGATTCAGAGTCCCCACCTGGTAAGGCGGGATCGCCGGCATCACTCCGGGCATCAATCCCGGCTGCATGAACGGGTATCCTGGAGGTGGCATGGCCATGGGATACATCCCGGAGTATGGATAGGAAGCGTGGGCGGTGTGAGCTGCAGGCGGGACGACGGTGCTAGGTCCTCCCGTGGCATTCCCGCCTAGCGGGAGAGTTGTCCCCGCCGGCCCTGTGTTCTCTTCCCCGTTCCCGGCCACTGGGAGGTTTGCTTCTCCGGCGGGAATGTTACTTTCTGCGTTCTCCTCGTTAGCGGGGGGAAGAGCGCCTTTCTCTCCAACTCTTCCAGATCTCGTCGCAGTTACCATGATTCAAGATTTGGGTGTTACTTTTCAACTAGCTTTCAGAGGAAGAAACTGGCAATACCAAAGATGGTGGTGATGGTTTCCCACAGACGGCGCCAAAAATGATGGTGCAGGAATCTGAGTTTCCTAAAATGCAACAACACTTTAATATTTGTATGAGAAGGGGAAGACCATCACAGGCGTGAGTGCCTCAGGAACTGGGTTTCCTTGTGAGCGTGGGTTCTTCCAGCTAGGATAACACCAAGAGCGCTAGGAGTAATGGTGATGCAACTGTGGTGAGGTAATCGGAAAGCTTGAGAAGTCCAGTAGGAATGCCCAGAACAATGCGATGCGTGTGTGGAAGATGACTTGGGGGAGAATGCATGGATTCTCTCCTATTTATATGTTAGGGATGGGGGTAGAGGGGTAAATTGACCATGTGGTCCCAAACCTGTGTTGCCCTAACACGCGCCAGCTTTTGGTGGGGTGAGAATGACATCCCTGAAAAGGGAGACGGCGTGTCAGGTGCCCGGTACTCAGTACCTTTGTGTCAGAGGTTGTTGACGAGGGTGACGCGGGGGACGGGCCCAAGATTCTTTCTGCCGAGGTTCGGATCCAACGCAACGGGGTATGGATATGCCCGAGCGTTGGTGACGCTCGAAGAATGTAAGGATGGCCTCCTCGCGATATATGACCCTTGAGCGTCGAAATACCGAGCGTACTAGTGGGGCCCCCATGTGGGTGCTTCCCTGAGAAGGGTAACCATGAGGGCCGCGATGCGAGCGTCAAACCCGTTGGTTATGGCCCTTGATCCGAATGGTCATCCGCTGACCGACGGATTACATTAACTGGCAATTGAGCGGCTGGAAGGCCCATGAGCCCACCAAGGCGAGCGTCAGAGATATAGTCAGCAGTGTGCTGCCACGTGGACGGCTCTGATTCGAGAATGATTTTTAGGCCTCATCAATATGTGTTTACGTAATTGCACGTTTAAATTATTTAATTATGTAATTAATTGTTTATTATAATTATAATTTCAATTAAATTTATTTCGTTATATTTTAATGCATATTTAAAATGGAATTTAATGTTATAATTGAAAATATTTGAAATTTAATGAATTCTTGAGTGTTATGCACTTATATGTTTTGATCGCGTGTCGTTCTTACTTGATTCAATTTCGAAAATTTATGAAATTTTAGTATGTTGTAGATTTATGTGTTAGGAACATGTCTATGTGCTCGACTCATGTTTTCGATCTTGTTTGATGTGTTAACGAATTTTATTTCGGGAACGAGCCCAAGTCGGGAGATTAAGAGCATTCAGCGCACCTCTGGTTCCGAATGGCGTATCTTGAGATAGGGAATTCGGATTCGAATTCCAGAAGAGGCGTTGGACTTGTAATGAAGAAAGGAAACCAAGGAACCTAGATTCATATTCTTCTAAGCCCGTTTGATCCCTCGGATTTTGCCCGAAACGTGACCCGTGTGACAGATTTGCGACCCTCGCCCGTTTCGTTCATATCCGACCCGTTTCTTATCCGATTTGACCCATTTTTGAACCCATGTAATCCTATTTTAACCCTTTATCACCTTATCTCTCCCTCATCTTGGTTCAACCCAAGGAAAAAGAAGAAAGAAGCAGAAACCGAAGCAGCAAGGGAGAAAAGGGAGAAGAGAGCTGTCACCATTCACTCTTGCACATTCTTGCTCGTTCGACCTCCAATCTTCGTCAAATCTGAAAGGTAGGCTCAGAATTTGAACCTCCATCTCTTTGCATTTCTTTTAAGTCATGATTTATCGATTTTCAACCTTGTTTGAACATGTTTTGGGCCTGCTATGTGAATAGTAAGGGTTTTTGGAAATTTTGATGAGTTCTTGCATTCCTTTGCTTTTTTCCTTGAATTGATAGGTTATTTATGATCTATGTGACTTCTATGTATTATTCCCAAGCACGTTTTTCATGGAAATTGGCTGAAATTCGAACCACCATTGTTAAACCTCCATGAATGTGATGAATGAGTAAAATATATGCATCTCTTCCCTTCTCGATCCGTTTCTACTTCGTTGCTGGGTTGTTTATAGTTGTTAGCTGCTGTTATGTGCTTCAATTTGCTGCCTTTTATTGCTTCCTTGTGGCCTGGTTTGCTGCTGTTGTGTTGAAGCTTTGAACAGGACGAAACAGGGGAAGGAAAGCCGCCTGCGACCTGCTGTGTTGAGGTCGCGCCCGCGACCAAAATTGGAGCCACTTTCGACCTGAGGCGGCTGTGAAGGCTAAAATGCTCATTCTATAAAAGAAAATTGAACTTGTCTATGGGTTCATGTGCAACCGAAATGTACTTGTACTTCCATGTTCATAGACCGATGGAGGTTGTCCAATCTCATGGAGATTAAAACACGGAGAAAAAACTATAAATTAATATATAAATAATACCACAAAATATATAAGAAAAAAAATATATGTGCAAACATATATATCCATTTTTAAATTCAAATTTTTATTTATATTTTCTATCCATTTTTAACATATATGTGCACAGTTAATTTTAAGATCATTAAATATAAATAAACCGTTCATTGTCCAAAAACCAATTCCAAAATTATAGCAACAAATTGTAGCAACTTATGACTCCCAAAAGTAAAATGCAAAATTATAGCAATTTATGACTCATGGATGTAATTTTTACATATTTATAAATGATTTTCGATTTTCATTTTAGAATATTAAATCTTTTAGTCAATATATTAATAATTACTTTCCAAAATTAGTGCATCCTGAAGTTGATTATCTATTTCCGTTTCCTTACAAATCATGCCACATTTTAAAAATAAATTTATAAATATTAAAATATTTTAAAATTACAACAAAAATATAATTTAATTAAAGTTAGCATAATTGATGTGTGGATATTGTTGTTACATTTAAAAAAGGGATTTGAAACATAATTTTCGTGGACCATAAATATAGAAATTACCTCATGATCGGTACTTGACAAAACTTCAGAAAAAGATATTTCTGTATTAAAACACGAAGAAAAAATTATAAATTAATATATAAATAATACCACAAAATATGTAAGAAAAAAAATGGTTCAAAAGGATATATTTCTCTATCCAAAAATTAAGAGAAAACCATAAAACACGAAGAAAAAATATAAATTAATATATAAATAATACCACAAAATATGTAAGAAAAAAATATATTACCTTTTCACGCAGCGTACTTGAACCAATACTTCAAAAGGATATATTTCTCTATCAAAAAATTAAGAGAAAACCATAAAATCAAAACACACACACATACACAAATAATACATAAATTATCATTGAACAACTATATAAATATAATTACCTTACCACACACGGAACTTGAACAACAACTTCAAAGGAAATTCACTACACAAAAAAAAAAAAAGGGAAAAAAAAATATGAATTAATATATAAATAAACACCTTTAAAAACTAAAGTATAAACATGTTATGAATCATTGTTATTGTAATTGATGGCGTACGGTGTAAGAAAAGATTCAATCAAAGGAGAGATTACCTGAGGTATATTCAAAACTTGTGTCAAAACTAATGACGTAAAAATGTTGAGAGTGAATGAATATAATCATAGAGAGACAATAAAAAGTCGATTATATTTAAAATAAAATCACGGATTAATCAATGAGTGCTTAATTTATGTTAATTAAGGAGATTGAGTGCTTAATTTATGTTAATTAAGAAGATTAAGTGCTTAATTTACGTTAATTATACACTCTATATAAAAGCTATTAGCCAATATAATTACGTTAATTATGTAGCCAATATACTAATAATTACTTATCAGTTATTTTATACTTGACATAAATTTTAAGATATGGAAAGTCAAACATCCATATAAAAGTAATTGACATAAATACAATAATATTTATTATATTTTTCTAAATTTAATATATTCTTTATTTTTATCTATTACCTTATATGTGTTTAAGTTTTATATTTTGAAAAATCAAATATTCCGTATAAAATCAGTTTACATAAATAAAACGTTAACCAACCAATCAAATAATTTAAGACATTAATGTCTTAATTAGTGGGATTTAATTATTATTAAAATATTAAATAGTTTGAAAAGTTAACCAACCAATCAAATAATTTCTAAAGAATAAAAAAATTCAAAAAAAACCATAAAATTCTATTCAGTCAAAATTGATTTAATTGGGGTTAAAGACACCCTTCCTATATATTATAGTATAGATTAGCAAACATTGTTGATCTCTCCCCTAAATTAATACTTCGTAGAGATGGAAACACCGCATGATATATGTGGAAAGTTAACCATTAGAAGCTGCATCAACATCATAATAATAATTCTTGAAAGACTACAAAATATAGAGTTTTTGACATGTTTCACGTGATATTCTTAATCAACCCGCATCGCAATTTTATGAATATATTAAGCAAAAAGTAATTACAACACGTGTAGCGTATATATATCTTGTCTCGTTTTCAGTAAACTATATTGAATGTAATTTAGCCAGCTGTTTAAACTTCAAAGTTATATAAATTTAAGGGTTAATTACAATTTTCCATCCCAAGTATTGACTTTTTTACGCTTTGCTACCTAAAGTTTTGATTGTTACGGATCGCCGCCTGAAGTATATTAAGTATTGTAGATTGCTACCTAAAATATTTTTCTAGTTATTTTTCTTTGCCTGAAAATTACACGTGCAATTCACATGTATTTTCGTAAGGGCAAAAAAGTAATTAATTTTCACTTTTTCTTTGGAAAAAACGTAATTGCAGCAAACTAAAAACTCACAATTCTAATTCCTAATAACAACAAACACAATCTCAATTTCTAGGGGGATTTTTTTTTTACGATAATTTCTAGGGTTTTAATTACACTGAAATTGCTCAAATTCATACCATAGAGGCAAGTCCAATTTTTTAAGAAAATTTGTTGAAATGTCTTGGGAGGTTCGAGACGAGACCAACCCCGGCCTTCGTCATGGATGGCTAGCCCCAGATTATGGTAAGAAACTTTTTACTCACTTTTGTATGAAGCATGCTATACTTTTTGTTGGAAAATCAAGTCTTGTGTTTGTTTTTTATTGTTTAGTTGTCGAGGGAACTCTTGTTGGATGCTTCTTATGCAAGGACCACAATATGGTCCTTTCTAATTTTTTATATGCTTTTACACATGTTTGTGTTGATATTCAAGAACTATTTAATTATTTTTTTAAAAAAAATAATTTAAATTTATTTTGCAGGTTCTGATCAACAAGTTTTTTCAATTAGATCACATCACTCTGGATCTTTCATCAATTTAGGTAAAATATGTTATGTTGGTGGTGAGATTAATCACATTGATGGTTGTGATTGTGACAAAATATCCATGCTAGAATTGACGAGCATGATAGAGACAATAGGTGTTGTGGGTGATGTAAAGTTTTATTTCAGTAAAGATGGTGTTGATAATGCATCTGCTGTGAGTATCTTAGTTAATGATGTTGACGTCATGAATCTTATAAACTATGTTGACGAGCATAGAATGGTTGGAGTATTTGTAGACCACAACAAACAAGTTGCTGAACAATTTGTAGATGGTGTGGATGTTGATTTACCAAGTGTTGATGAACCTTTACCTTTTGTAGGGGATGAGGTTGATAATGGTGCTGAAAACGGTGAGTCTTTGCCAAATGAAAATACTAACATTGCTCGTAGCAGTGATAGTGATGATGTATCATTAGGGTCAGACAGTGAATACTCTGATAAACTTTGTGATAGTGAGTTTGAGAACTCTGATGATGATGAACTCTTTGATGAAAACATTGATAACGATGTTGAGTGGGGAGGATTTCAAGAGTCTAGTTCTCAGGGAAGAAGCAATAGAAGAGTCAGAGTTGGTGAAAGTAGTAAAACAAGTCAGAGTCAAAATATGAAGGATGGTTATCCAATATTTGATGACAACATTGATCTTGCTCATCCTGTATTCTATATTGGCCAGTTTTTCATTGATGCAGATTCCTTTAGAAATGCTGTTAGACAATACTCAATTACTAATGGTCGGGATGTCAGATTTCCTATTAATCAGACAAATAAAGTTCAGGTTAACTGTAAATATGAGAAATGTCCATGGCTTATATATAATTCTAAGGCTTATAGTGAAAAGGATCCTCGAGTGAAGACTTATAATCCAACCCATCACTACCCAAGATCTCAAAGTGTGTCACATGCCAATTCCAAATATCTGGCAAATATGTAGAAGAGTTGAGGAGAACAAATCCAAGTACGACTGTGAAAATTAAAAGCAAGATGAATGGTGTACAATGTCATTTCAAAAGAATGTACATTTGTTGGGGGGCTTTGAAGAAGGGATTCCTTGAAGGTTGTAGACCAGTAATTTGTTTGGATGGGTGTCACTTGAAAAATACAACCGGAGGCGTAATGTTGACAGCAGTAGGCATTGATGCAAATAATTGTTTGTATCCCTTTGCATACGGAATTGTTGAGAAAGAGAAGAAGAAATCTTGGCAATGGTTTCTTCAGTTATTGATTGAAGACCTGGATATAAAGAATCCTTACAGGTAGTGCATAATGAGTGATAAACAGAAAGGATTAGTTGATGCAGTTGATGATATTTTGCCTGGTTATGAACACAGGTTTTGTGTGATGCATCTTTACCAGAATTTCAAGATAATACACAAAGGTCTTGCACTAAAAAATCTGGTATGGCAGGCTGCAAGAGCTTGTAGAGTTGTTGATTTCCAAAAGGCATTGGCTGAAATGAAAAACAGAGATGTTGCAGCATTTGAGTGGCTATCTCAAGACATCCATCTCATTGGTCCCGATCTCATTTTAATGTCCACACAAAATGTGACATTTTATTGAACAATATGTCAGAAAGCTTTAATTCCTTGATATTGTCAGCAAGGAGCAAACCAATATTGCAAATGCTTGAATCCATAAGACTGACCTTGATGAAAAGAATTCCATTAAAGAGGGATCAAATGAGCAAGAATCCTCATGAACTTTGTCCTAAGATTTTTAAGATCTTAGAAGAAAACAAGAAGAAATCCATGGAGTACATTGCAATATGGAATGGTAGGGACCAGTTTGAGATTGAAACCGGTTTTGGTAGTAACTTTAGTTTGCATTTGGGTGAAAGATCTTGCAGTTGTAGGAAATGGGACCACTCTGGTATTCCTTGTCCTCATGCTATCTCAGGTATGTGGTATATGAATTATAAACCAGAAGATTATGTGGATGATTGTTCTAAGGTGTCAACTTATATGAGAACCTATAACTATTTGATGGATACCATAAACAGTAGTGAGTTGTGGCCATCTGTTGAGAATCAGCCATTGGTACCACCTGTGGTTTCTAAGTTACCTGGTAGGCCTAAAAACATGCAAGAAAAAGGGCAGCTGGTGAAGACAGAGCAAAGGGACCTACTGACTCAATACATTTAGGTAAAAAAGGAAGTGTAATGCACTACTCATTGTGTAAAAAACCAGATCACAATGTAAGAAAGTGTCCGTTGAAGAAAAAACAACCTGAAGAGAGAATGGAAGTCCCTGCAAGAAACATTCAAGAAAGACCACCCAGATCATTACAGGTATTTTTAATTTTATTCCTTTACACATTTCGAAGGGAAGTCTAACATAAATAATTACATATATAGGCTTCTACTTCAAGAGCTATAAAAAGAAAGACTCTGGGAATTAAGAAGAAGTTGAATGTCAAGAGGGAAAATTGCAAAATTGGTATACCATCTTACCCCATTCAGCCGATCTGGTACACTAAATTTCCGGTCATCAAATAGACCCCACAACTTATTAAACAATGCAAATTAGTGCACTTTTTACCCGAGTAAGCCGAAACCCGCCGGAAATCCGACCCATTTGTACAGGGTCCACTAAGAAATGGGTCGGATTTCCGACGGGTTTTGGCTTATTCGGGTAAAAAGTGCACTAATTTGCTTATTTCTGTTAATTGTGGGGTTTATTTATTGACCGGAAATTTAGTGTACCAGATCGGCTGAATGGGGTGAGATGGTATACCAATTTTGCAAATTTTCCAATGTCAAGAAGCCAAATGCATCAACTCCATTAACAGTGTCGCAACTAACATCACAAGTTGATAAGGGCAAGAAAAAGATGGAAACAATTTCACAGAGTTCAGCTGCATTACAAAAGCCTACTTGGATTCCAATAGGCAACAACATCACTCAAGGTGTTAGGTTTAGTACAAAAAAGACAACTAGCGGGTCTAAGATAGTAGGAGCATTAGAGGAAGCTTATGATTCTCAACAGTAGTGCATGAATATTTTGTTCATCTCTTGTTATCTTTTAGCATGTTTTTTGGTGATGAAATACATGATCATTGGACAATGGTGGTGTTATGTATTACACAGTTTTCTGTTGCCAATGTATTTAACTTTTGTGAAAGTCAATGAGATATTTTTCTGACTTTGTTTTGATTGTTTTTCTTTGCTTTGGTCCCCCTTTTTTCTTCATTGTCTCCCATAGTTATGCTATCAGAAACTCATTTTTATTTTCTAAATATCTTGTTTTGTCTTTTAAAACTTTGTTTGGTATTTGTCGCGATTGTACTGTTTAGTTATTTCTTGCACAAATAATTTTCGAAAAAAAACAAGATATGGGATGTACATGTATGACTAGTGGCAATCGAAAGTTGAGAATTTCTATTTCTTGGGAACTCATTTATTTATACTAGTAACATATATGACTTACATTATAGCAGGTTGTAATTTTATTTTCATTCTTCTCCTGTTATAAGAAATTTTATTTTCCATTTTGAATCTAAATTTATTAAATTTGACTAGCTATGGAAATGACCAAGTGGTTTGGCACCAACTAATAAGTGATGGATCAGTTGCTAGGTATCAGCTCTTTGTTTATAGCTATTGCCTGCCTGCTAGTCAGAAAATTGAGTTAGTGATTTTTACAAGAGTGACCGTTCTGAACTTTTAAATGTATTAGGTATGTTTGTTTCGTTGGATAAGAGTACTTTCCATATTGAGGCCTCAAGCACCACACTCTTCCTTTCACTTTAGTGCTGTTACATGAGGACATCTTTGCCCAAAAGATTGCTTTTTATGGTACTGTTGGTACATAATTCATATAATTGGGGAAGATTCTATTGTGCTATGTGGTGTACAAACACATTGAAATTTGTTGCTGTATGAATTGTGCTGTATTTTGGCTGTTGTTTTCTCATGGCAGTAGCTGTATTTGAGCAATTTCAGCGTACTTAAAACCCTAGAAATTGAGATTGTGTTTGTTGTTATTAGGAATTAGAATTGTGAGTTTTTAGTTTGCTGCAATTACGTTTTTTCCAAAGAAAAAGTGAAAATTAATTACTTTTTTGCCCTTATGAAAATACATGTGAATTGCACGTGTAATTTTCAGGCAAAGAAAAATAACTAAAAAAATACTTTAGGTAGCAATCTGCAATACTTAACGTACTTCAGGCGGCGATCCGTAACAATCAAAACTTTAGGTAGCAAAGCGTAAAAAAGTCAATACTTGAGATGGGAAAGTGTAATTAACCCTAAATTTAATCAAACGTTTCGTGTAAAATGAAAAATCTGCGTCACATAGCGATCCATTGACACTATGCTTGAGTTAACTGAATGTTATTATTAATGTTCGTATCAATTATTAAGTAGAATTCTAAGTTTTAAACGACTAATTAATTAAGCCATAGTCCTTTAATTTGTACTGAAGTGTTATGGCTTCTAGCTAGAAAAAATAATCTCACCCAAAAAAAAAAAAAAAAAACTAGAAACAAAATTGATAAAAATAACCTAAAATCTGTATACATAAATTAAAATATGAATATATATATATATATATATATATATATATATATATATATATATGGTTTTTCGTATTTTAATAACTTGAACTTGATTTTTCCAAACTTTAATCGATGCTATTTAAAAAAATAAAAAGCACGGAAATAATTAAAAAAATTACAAACACCCTGAATATTCAATATAGTAGTAGCTAGCTTTGGGAAAAGCCATCTCTAAGTAACTATGAAAGAAATTACAATTCAGCATATTTGAAATATGCAATGTATGTCTTTCTGTTCAGTGGGCTGCATTCGCTGTTACGTTGTACATAAGTTAAAATATTTGTCTTTTCACTAATCATTACATCAAAATAAAAATTCAAACTAATACTGTATCTGGACTAGTCTAGAATCAGACGATCTTAATATAAATAGCACCTCAATTCAACAAAAGAGTAAAAATATACAAAGAAGTTCAGGAAAATTAATAAAACAATGGCTACATTCAGTATTATAATGCCTCTCGCAATTGCTACTAGTAAGCCAAAAGATTCCCTTTGTCGCTTTGTCAGCAAAAAAACTTCAAGAGTCGCATGCAGTAGCGTCAGATCCAGGCCTAAAACTTCCGATGAAGTAATTAAGTCAGCTGATGAGTTCTTCGTTGGACCGCGATCTGGAAATTACGAGCCTCCGATTTGGGATTTTAATAGTGCTCAATCTTCAAGCAGTCAAAATATGGTATGCATATATATTATTAATACATGTGTCTGTGCGTGTGTTTCAATAATAGTTTGGCATATCATATCAAGTTACTTATAATATCCTACCAATACCTATGGCGATTGTTCATAATAGGCCAAACCACTGTCTTTGTAGCTTTAGTAGGAAAAGAACTTCTATTGTCTCATGCAGTACTTTGCCATCTTATAAATGCAATAATCAGCCTAATGATCACATCCAGGCTGGACGACGATCTGCAAACTACGAGCCACCTCTTTGGAATTTTGACTGCATTCAATCTTCGAGCAGTCAGTTTACGGTATGTATCCTGCACAATTGTGTAGCTAATATGAAGGGAATATTGCAAAACTGGTATACCAACTGCGGTCATTTTGCAGTTTTGGTACAATATCTTTTCCGGCAACAAATTTAGCCCACAACTCGAAAAAAGTTGCAAAATAATGCAAATTTTGGCCGGAGCCCATAAAAGTCGCCGAAAATTTGACCTGTAATCTGACGTGGCAAGATTCTTAATTTCGTGGCAAAACCGCTACTGCCATATCAGAAACCACCCTACAGGGAAAATTGCAAAAATGGTATACCAACTCTACTGTTTCGGCGAATTTGGTACAATAAGTTTTTTGGTGGCAAATGTAACCTATAGCTGTCAAAAAGTTACAATTTAATGCAAATTTTCGCCGGAGACCCGACCCATAATAATTCCATAAATTCAAACACGTAAATAAGAAAAACAAAATAAAATTTTGAAAACCCAATAGGCTCATGTCATCCGAACATACACAGACCTTTCTTTGAAAACAAAGGAAGATGAATTGAAGAACCCTAGAATACCTTAAACGCCACCCTCCACCTGCCCCTCCGCCTCCGATCTCTTCCCCTTCTCTCTCTCTCTCTCACCATTCTCTTCTTCCACTGTAGCAAGGCCTAAGGGCCGCCACTCGCCCTTTCCCCTCAGATCTGCTCATGTCTCCTCGGCCTCTGCCTCAGCATCAGACCCATTCTTGCGTGTAAATGTTTTTGTGGTGGCAAGGATTTTGGTGTCGGCGTCGATTTCATGGTGGCCGCGGATTTGGTGGTGGTGCGCTATGTTAGAGGTGAGGGATCTGGTTGGAGAACAACTAAAAGCAGCCGGAGATGGTGATGATCGGCGTTCTCCGTCGATGAAATTCTTGCGATTGTGAAAAATTCCCCATCACTATCACAATCCGTCATTCAATTATCAAAGACTAAGATTAATTATTTTTTTTATTTTTATTTTTGAAAGGAGATTAATTATATTCTTAATATTCTTATGTTTTATGTGTGTATATTTCCGTTCATTTTCCATCTGTATTTTCTGTGTTGTATGCTGACTTTTTATGTATTTTCAATATAAATAATCTGTATTAATTCTAAAAAAAATTATATTAAATATATATATATATATAATATATTTCCCCTAAATACAAAATATATATTACAAAGTAAGAACAAATATCTATTAACAAATTGAGTTCTTTCAATCTATAAATATTAACAAATATTATTATTTATTAAAATAATAAATGATTAATTATAAATATATATTAAATGTTATATAAAACAAGAATAAAATCTATTGATCATATACATAAATTAAAAATAATAAATTTTTAATGTAATTTAAGCATAAAAATATTCATAATAATTCTTTGAATCTATAAATATTTACAAAATAAAAATATTAACAAAATAATTTAAAATGTGGAGGGATAATTACTCTACCAAACTTGTATTTTTTCTTTTCTAAAAATAAAATTTTAAATATTATTTTAATAATTATGTTATTCTATATGAATTTTTAATATATTTTTATTTTATAATTTTAATATAATACTTATATTTTAAAATTAACAATTTATTCTTTAATTTTTTAACTTTTTTTTTTTGTAAGAGTTATTTATTTTATAATTATAGTATAATATTTATATTTTAAAATATAGCAACTATTATTTATCATAAATAAAATTCAATCCATTTTGTTGGCATTTTATTAGATTCTTTATTACTTATATGATCTTTTTAAATATATAATATGAATTTTTTAAGAGATTTTTTTTTTTTATAAATATGCATTTTTCAAAATAAGAAAAAAAAAAAAAAAACTTTTTGACAGATATGAGTTACATTTGTCACCGGAAAACTTATTGTACCAAATTCGCTGAAACGGTAGAGTTGGTATACCATTTTTGTAATTTTCCTTGTAGGGTGGCGTCTGATGTGGCAGTAGCAGTTTTGCCACACAATTAAGAATTTTGCCACGTCAGATTACAGGTCAGATTCCAAAATTTGCATTATTTTGCAACTTTTTTCGAATTGTGGGCTAAATTTGTTGCCGGAAAAGATATTGTACCAAAATTGCAAAATGGCCGCAGTTGGTATACCATTTTTGCAATATTCCCAAATATGAATTAATATCAATGTGTATCAGTATCACTATAGCACTCTAGCTTTCACAAAAATGTTATATTCGCATTGATCTCATGTTATAGGAAGATAGATTCATGGAAAGGGCTTCTGAGCTGGTGGTTCAAGTGAAGAAATTGTTGGAGGAAGAATTGATGGAGCCAATTCAGAAATTGGAGTTGATTGATGATTTGCACAACATGGGAGTATCTTACCACTTTGAGGATGAAATTAAACAAATCTTAAGGTCTATGTATGATGATCGTCTAAACAAATACAATAGCAAGGATTCTAAAGTTGTAAGAGATTTGTACTCTACGGCTCTCGAATTCAGACTTTTCAGACAACAGGGTTTTGCCGTCACACAAGGTGATATAATTGGACGTCTAATGGTGTACATACCATGCATTAGTGAGTCGATCGCTTAATTCGTTGAGTATTTAAATATTGAATTTTCTTCATTACTATTACTTGCAGAAGTATTCAATTGTTTCAAAAACGATAAAGGTGATTTTGAGGCAACCCTTGCGGAGGATACGAGAGCATTGCTACAACTGTACGAAGCCTCTTTCATGCTGACGGAAGGCGAAGAGACCTTGGAGCAAGCAAAAGAATTTGCCACCTATTTTCTGAAAAAGAAACTTGATGATGATGATAAAAATGGAATATTAATTGATGAGAATCTTTCTTTGTTAGTTTCCCATGCTTTGGAGCTCCCAATTCATTGGAGGACTCAGAAGTTAAATGCAAGATGGTTCATTGATTCATATGAGAAGAGATCATCTCCAAATTCAGTGGTGTTGGAGCTCGCGAAGCTGGACTTCAACATTCTTCAAGCAACATACCAGCAAGAAATAAAGCAAGTCTCAAGGTGAGTAAACATGCTAAATTCAAAAGTACTTTCGATATATAATCATGAATTTTATAAATTTTTACGTATATACAGATGGTGGCAAGAAACAGGTCTCGCTGAAAAACTTCCATTTGCAAGAGATAGGTTGGTGGAAAATTTTTTATGGACGATTGGTTGGCTCAAAGAGCCTCAATATGGATATGCAAGAATAATGTCTACCAAGCTCTTTGTTTTAATAACATTAATTGATGACATATTTGATGTCTATGGCACCTTGGAAGAATTAGAACTCTTCTGTGATTGTTTTGAAAGGTTAGAAATAATCAACATATACAAAATGACATTATTTTCAATTGAAAACTTAATTCAAATCTTCCACCTCAAAATATCATGCATGGATGAACTAATTTTTTTTCTTTAAATAAAATTATCAGATGGGATATTGAAGCAGTGGACCAACTCCCTCACTATATGCAAATATGTTTCTAGCAATCAACAACTTCGTCAATGAGATGGCATATGATGTTCTCAAAGAGCAAGAATTTCTCATCATCCCTCATTTGAGAAAAATGGTGATAATACACTTTCTTGCAAAAAAACTTTATTTATCTGTATATTTATTGGGTATAAATATTAAATTGGTCTATGAAATATGCGTGGCAGTGGGCATATTTATGCGCAGGTTATTTCCAAGAGGCGAAGTGGTATTACGACGAGTATATACCAACAATGGACGAGTATATCAACAATGCTTGCATTTCAATATCAACTCATTTGATACTATCCAATACGTACTTTCTTGTGACAAACCCGATAGAGGAGGAGGTTGTTCAAAACTTCTACAAAAATCACGACGTAGTTAGATGTTCTGCAGTGATTCTACGGCTTGCAGATGATTTAGGAACATCACAGGTATGCATCTTATAAACTAGCTAGTATGCCAAATATATATATATAGAGAGAGAGAGAGAGTGAGAGAGATTATGCTAAAGGTACTTTCCATCTTATCTAGTTTGAGGCGCAAAGAGGCGATGTACCAAAAGCAATTGAATGTTACATGAACGAAAGCGGTGCAAGTCGAGAAGAGGCACGAGAATATGTCAAGTCTATGATATGTGAGGCATGGAAAAAGATGAACCAAGAATTACTTGTGAATTCGTCATTTCCACAATTTTTCCTTAAAAATGCAGCCGATGTTGGCAGAGCGGGACAATTTATATACCAGCATGGAGATGGGTTTGGAATTCAGCATCATCATAATAAGGATCATATTTCTACTTTGTTCTTTGAGCCTTTGTAGGCGTTGAGATATATATAACCGAAGTTTGTACTAATAATCAAAAAATGTTTAGGAATAATTTGCCGTTTGGCTTGTCATATGATTGAAGTTTATAATATAGTTTATGATTTATTAATTTCTTGATTATGAACTTGTGAGTTGTGACACTCATGATTTTGTGTTTAACACTATAAAGCACGGACACTTCATATTTTACCCCCATGTAGTGTCGGACACGTGTCGGATACGGACACGGCTCCGACACGTATCCGACAAGGCAAAATTAAATGTGTACAAAAATTAAAAAAAATTCCGACACACGGGGGACACGGCTAGGACACATGTCCGACACGGCTCTGACACGGCGCGAAACGTGTCCAACACGGCCCGGATACTTCAACACGAAAAATTCAATAAAAAAATAATTTTTATTTTATTTTTTCTAAAAATTTGAGAATATAATTTTTTAAGAAAAAAAGAATTATATAATTGTTATAAAAGATGTATATTATTAATTTAAATTCAATTTTTTTTATAATAACATTATATAAAAAATGTATTAATATTATTTGTAATGACTTAAAATATTGAATTGGAAAATGGTATATGTTATTTAAATTTGAAATATTGAATATTTTATTTTATATAAATTAATATATAATTTATTTATTTATATATAATATAGTCGTGTCGGAGCACTGTCGTGTCCTAAATTTAAAAAAAAAATTCGTGTCGCCGTGTTCGTGTCCTATCGTGTCCGTGTCTGTGCATCATAGGTTTAAAACAATGAGAACAATTGAAATCATTTCAGGGAATTTGAAGAAGAAGTAACATTTTTGTGAATCTGTATTCTTCTTCTGTTATTTTATGATAATTTATTATTGAAATAAAATTTATAAAATAGTCAATCTTGTCTTCCTCTAGGTCTCCACCTGATGAAGCACAAATATAATGAGGCCACGTCATGACACGTGGGCCCTAATGGGTTTGCCCCTTATATCTTTGGGTCAACTTAGCCGCCCTCATAAGCTACTTGGAAATGGCTAAAGCCTGGCAATTGGCAAAACTACAAGTCTCCCATCTGACCCTCATTGGTCTCTGGACCCTCGAGTCCCACGGGCCCTCATTTGACCCTCGGGCCCTCATTGGACCCTCGCGTCCATCAGGCCCTCATTGGACCCTCGCGTCCATCAGGCCCTCATTGGTCCCCAGGGCCCTCATTGGACCCTCGAGCCCCTCGGACCCTCATTGGTCCCTGGACCCTCATTGGACCCTCGCGTCCATCAGGCCCTCATTGGACCCTCGCGTCCATCAGGCCCTCATTGGTCCCCAGGGCCCTCATTGGACCCTCGAGCCCCTCGGACCCTCATTGGTCCCTGGACCCTCATTGGACCCTCGAGCCCCTCGGACCCTCATTGGTCCCTGGACCCTCATTGGACCCTCGAGTTCCTCGGGCCTCATTGGTCTCCGGCCCTCATTGGACCCTCGAGCTCCTCGGGCCCTCATTGGTCTCAGGCCCTCATCGGACCCTCGAGTCCCTCGGGCTCTCATTGGTCCCTGGACCCTCATTGGACCCTCGAGCTCCTCGAGCTCTCATTGGTCTCAGGCCCTCATCGGACCCTCAAGGTCCTCGGGCCCTCATTAGACTACATAAAATTAGGACCCCTCATGATCCTCTATCCTAGATGTGCCTCAAGCCTACTCACACCGAGCACGTCAACCCTCGGTAACAACCATGTAGTGCTCTCTGACACTCCGTACTTGGCTGTACACCTGCCACCATTGCTTTACAGCTACCTTTATGGCAGGCCTACATATGCTTTTCCACATATCTCCCATATTGGGCCACGTGTCTAGGGCAACACTGGGTTTGGGACCACTTGATCAAATTATCCAAAACACCCTTGCCCTCAACTTATAAATATGGGATTTATACTCACATTTCCCTAAGTCATCTTCTTCACAAGACACCACACTACTGAACTGGGCATCATTTTCCTCTGCATCTTCATCTTCTCCAAAGCTTCATATATTTCACCATTTCCTGCACCCTTGCTGCACGATTTCCTGGTGTTATCCTAGCTGGAAGAACCCACGCTCATTGGAAACCCAGTTCCTGAGGCTCAACGCCTGTGATGGTCTTCCCTTCTACAAACAAATTCTAAAGTGATTGGTGTTTAAATCCTTTACAAGTTTCTGCACCATCATTTTTGGCGCCGTCTGTGGGAAACCATCATCATCATCTTCATCATCATCAGTTTCTTCCTCTTAAAGCTAGTTGAAAAGTAACGCCAGAAGCTTTCACCATGGTTGCTACAACGAGATCTGGAGCTTTGGTCAACAGAGGAGTTCTTCCTCCGGTGAACGAAGAGAACCCAGCTGGCGGATCCAACATCGTTGTCGTCACCGCCACACAAGCCGGAAACACCCCAGTGGACGGGAACATTCCTCTCACAGCAGCAGGAAACATGGGTAAAGAGGTTTAGTGGGATCTTTCCCCATCACTGAAACAGGGGCTGGAGGTTCCACTGATCTCTCTGTGACGCTCGTACCCGCCACTACCGTCGCAAACGCCGCCAATACTGGCGCATATACTATGGCAATGCCACCACCAGGGTACAT
This sequence comes from Lantana camara, assembly GCA_037501455.1. Classification (NCBI taxonomy): domain Eukaryota; kingdom Viridiplantae; phylum Streptophyta; class Magnoliopsida; order Lamiales; family Verbenaceae; genus Lantana; species Lantana camara. The sequence goes on from CM074862.1 coordinate 22,334,655, forward strand.
GTACATGCAACCCCATGTGATGTCTGGAGTTATGCCGGGCATGATGCCCATGATACAACCCTATCAGGTGGGCACGCTACAACTCCCCGTCTCCATTCCCAAAGAAATCCAAGAATGGAAATGCCACAAATGACACCGCAACAACTCCAAGCGCTCTACGCTCAATGCGAGGTGCAAGCTGCCCAAAACGCTTGGAAATACTTTACAACCGCCTACTTTCCCTCTGGATTTGGCGCTCAAATGGCCTCTCCAATAGGGGGACTGCAAGTCCATCCATTGATGGCTGTCCAAAACAAGTTGAGGGATCTGCCCCCTTAGGGCTCGAGTCCCCTCGAACTCATGTCCATCGGGCTCGAGTTCCCCTGGGCTCATGTTTTCACCCGGGCTTGAGTCTCCCGGGCTCGAGTCTCCCCTCGGGCTCGAGTCTTCCCTCGGGCTGGAGCAACTCGCTCGAGCACGGTCTCAAGCCCCCCACTGGGGCGAAAGAGCCATGGCCAAAGACGCTCATCACCCTCGGAACCCAGTTCCTCGCCGTTGGAGAAGGGAGGATTATGAGGAGCACGACCATGAGGGCGGGAAGCACAGGACTTTGACAAGCGGTTCCCCCTCATTTTTAAGACGGGAAACACAGGACTTTGACAAGCGGTTCCCCCTCATTTTTAAGATGGGAAGCACAGGACTTTGACAAGCGGTTCCCCCTCATTTTTAAGATTAAGGATCCCCTCGATTTCGACATCGGGGATCCCCTCATTTTCATCATCAGGGTTCCCCTCGATTCCGACATCGGGGATCCCCTCGTTTTCATCGTTAGGGCTCCCCTCGATTTCGACATCGGGGACCCCCTCGTTTTCAACATCAGGGATCCCTTCGATTTCAACATCGGGGTTCCTCCTCGTTTTCAACATTAAGGATCCCCTCGATTTCGACATCGGGGATCCCCTCATTTTCATCATCAGGGTTCCCCTCGATTCCGACATCGGGGATCCCCTCGTTTTCATCGTTAGGGCTCCCCTCGATTTCGACATCTGGGACCCCCTCGTTTTCAACATCAGGGATCCCTTCGATTTCAACATCGGGGTTCCTCCTCGTTTTCAACATTAAGGAACCCCTCGATTTCGACATCGGGGATCCCCACATTTTCATCATCAGGGTTCCCCTCGATTCCGACATCGGGGATCCCCTCGTTTTCATCGTTAGGGCTCCCCTCGATTTCGACATCGGGGACCCCCTCGTTTTCAACATCAGGGATCCCTTCGATTTCAACATCGGGGTTCCTCCTCGTTTTCAACATTAAGGATCCCCTCGATTTCGACATCGGGGATCCCCTCATTTTCATCATCAGGGTTCCCCTCGATTCCGACATCGGGGATCCCCTCGTTTTCATCGTTAGGGCTCCCCTCGATTTCGACATCGGGGACCCCCTCGTTTTCAACATCAGGGATCCCTTCGATTTCAACATCGGGGTTCCTCCTCGTTTTCAACATTAAGGATCCCCTCGATTTCGACATCGGGGATCCCCTCATTTTCATCATCAGGGTTCCCCTCGATTCCGACATCGGGGATCCCCTCGTTTTCATCGTTAGGGCTCCCCTCGATTTCGACATCTGGGACCCCCTCGTTTTCAACATCAGGGATCCCTTCGATTTCAACATCGGGGTTCCTCCTCGTTTTCAACATTAAGGAACCCCTCGATTTCGACATCGGGGATCCCCACATTTTCATCATCAGGGTTCCCCTCGATTCCGACATCGGGGATCCCCTCGTTTTCATCGTTAGGGCTCCCCTCGATTTCGACATCGGGGACCCCCTCGTTTTCAACATCAGGGATCCCTTCGATTTCAACATCGGGGTTCCTCCTCGTTTTCAACATTAAGGATCCCCTCGATTTCGACATCGGGGATCCCCTCATTTTCATCATCAGGGTTCCCCTCGATTCCGACATCGGGGATCCCCTCGTTTTCATCGTTAGGGCTCCCCTCGATTTCGACATCGGGGACCCCCTCGTTTTCAACATCAGGGATCCCTTCGATTTCAACATCGGGGTTCCTCCTCGTTTTCAACATTAAGGATCCCCTCGATTTCGACATCGGGGATCCCCTCATTTTCATCATCAGGGTTCCCCTCGATTCCGACATCGGGGATCCCCTCGTTTTCATCGTTAGGGCTCCCCTCGATTTCGACATCGGGGACCCCCTCGTTTTCAACATCAGGGATCCCTTCGATTTCAACATCGGGGATCCTCCTCGTTTTCAACATTAAGGATCCCCTCGATTTCGACATCGGGGATCCCCACATTTTCATCATCAGGGTTCCCCTCGATTCCGACATCGGGGATCCCCTCGTTTTCATCGTTAGGGCTCCCCTCGATTTCGACATCGGGGACCCCCTCGTTTTCAACATCAGGGATCCCCTCGATTTCAACATCGGGGTTCCCCCTCGCTTTCAACATCGGGGTTCCCCCTCGCTTTCAAGATCAAGGATCCCCTCGATTTCGACATCGGGGATCCCCTCATTTTCAACATCGGGGTTCCCCCTCAATTTTAATATCGAAGTTCACCCTCGTTTTCAACTTAGGGTTCCCCTCAATTTCAACATCGGGGTTCTCTCTCATTTTCAACTTCGGGGTTCCCCCTCGTTTTCAACATCAGGGATCCCCTCGATTTCAACATCGGGGTTCCCCCTCGTTTTCAATATCGAAGTTCACCCTCGTTTTCAACTTCGGGTTCTCCTTGATTTCAACATCGGGGTTTCCCTCTCATTTTTAACATTCGGGTTCCCCTCGATTTCCACATCGGGGTTCCCTTTCGTTTTCAACATCGGGGTTTCGCGAGAAGGATCTTGCATTTAATGCTCTGCAGAATGAGCGCTCGGGATGCCCATTGTCGCCCCTCCTTCACACCCTCTCGGAGTTCAAGTTCAAACTCTATATGCCACAACATTGTGACTATAGAGTTGGGGGGCAAATGATGAAGCACAAATATAATGAGGCCACGTCATGACACGTGGGCCCTAATGGGTTTGCCCCTTATATCTTTGGGTCAACTTAGCCGCCCTCATAAGCTACTTGGAAATGGCTAAAGCCTGGCAATTGGCAAAACTACAAGTCTCCCATCTGACCCTCATTGGTCTCTGGACCCTCGAGTCCCACGGGCCCTCATTTGACCCTCGGGCCTCCATTGGTCTCCGGGCCCTCATTGGACCCTCGCGTCCATCAGGCCCTCATTGGACCCTCGCGTCCATCAGGCCCTCATTGGTCCCCAGGGCCCTCATTGGACCCTCGAGCCCCTCGGACCCTCATTGGTCCCTGGACCCTCATTGGACCCTCGCGTCCATCAGGCCCTCATTGGACCCTCGCGTCCATCAGGCCCTCATTGGTCCCCAGGGCCCTCATTGGACCCTCGAGCCCCTCGGACCCTCATTGGTCCCTGGACCCTCATTGGACCCTCGAGCCCCTCGGACCCTCATTGGTCCCTGGACCCTCATTGGACCCTCGAGTTCCTCGGGCCTCATTGGTCTCCGGCCCTCATTGGACCCTCGAGCTCCTCGGGCCCTCATTGGTCTCAGGCCCTCATCGGACCCTCGAGTCCCTCGGGCTCTCATTGGTCCCTGGACCCTCATTGGACCCTCGAGCTCCTCGAGCTCTCATTGGTCTCAGGCCCTCATCGGACCCTCAAGGTCCTCGGGCCCTCATTAGACTACATAAAATTAGGACCCCTCATGATCCTCTATCCTAGATGTGCCTCAAGCCTACTCACACCGAGCACGTCAACCCTCGGTAACAACCATGTAGTGCTCTCTGACACTCCGTACTTGGCTGTACACCTGCCACCATTGCTTTACAGCTACCTTTATGGCAGGCCTACATATGCTTTTCCACATATCTCCCATATTGGGCCACGTGTCTAGGGCAACACTGGGTTTGGGACCACTTGATCAAATTATCCAAAACACCCTTGCCCTCAACTTATAAATATGGGATTTATACTCACATTTCCCTAAGTCATCTTCTTCACAAGACACCACACTACTGAACTGGGCATCATTTTCCTCTGCATCTTCATCTTCTCCAAAGCTTCATATATTTCACCATTTCCTGCACCCTTGCTGCACGATTTCCTGGTGTTATCCTAGCTGGAAGAACCCACGCTCATTGGAAACCCAGTTCCTGAGGCTCAACGCCTGTGATGGTCTTCCCTTCTACAAACAAATTCTAAAGTGATTGGTGTTTAAATCCTTTACAAGTTTCTGCACCATCACCACCAATGTACTCCTCACAAATAGTTAAACTTTTTTGTTCTTGTTGAATAATGAACTTGATATAACCCAATTTTTTAAAATTAGTTCAAAATGAAAGAATGGTCAAATCAGCATATCCCCACATGCCAACAAGAGAATTATATTTTTGAATTTTTGACGTGGAAAGATAAATTAAGGTGGGTGGATAATTTAAGGAATAATATTTGTAAGGGAAGATAAATGTGGGGACAATTTATTTCAGTCAAAATATGTGGGTGGATATAAAAGTTGGATCGTTGACTGGGCCATCATTGACTATTTACCCTATCATGTTTAGCTAAAATGATATCGGCACATGTAATTACATTTTGTTAATAAAGAAAAAGACTTTATTCAACACATTGTATACATTTTGAGTAAGTTTTGCAGTTATAATTAAGAGTATTATAAATGGTTGTTCACTTATATTTTATATTAAAAGAGAAAGAAATGAATATGGTTGTGCCCAGATTGTCGAGGCAGGCTCGACCATTTAAAATAGTAAAATTTATCAATATATTAATTTAATCGAATTAAATTTAAATTATTAAAATCATATGCCATAAATGGGAATAACTTGTTTGGAATATTCCTAACTATATATAAATAGTACTATGTTATCAAATAGTATTCCTCGTATTTTGACATATCACATGCATTTCTTTTCTTATGACCATATTCAAATCATCATAACTACCATGCATTTGTTTTCTTATGGTATTTAATTATTAAATACAGAATTGGCACGAAAATGGCATGCCACTCCAGATGATTACTGTTAAACCACTGTGGAAAGTAGTCAATTATGTGCTATATATTCTCTCTCTCTCTCTGACTATCTGTCTGTCAGTTTACATATATATATATATATATATATATATAACAAAAACGTGACAGATTTATGAAACAAATCTATTAATGACTATACGAGGTTAAGATGTAGATGTTGCAATATAAATAGCACCAACATTCATCTGATTCTCCACAAGAAAGAAAACTAGTACAGAACAACAAAGGAGTAGAAGAAGCATTAGCTAATTGTTCAATGGCTGCCAATATTGTAAATGCTATGACAATTAAGCTTTCAAACTGCAGGCCAAAGAACTATCTTCGTTGCCCTGGCACAAAGAATGCTTCAATAGTTGCATGCAGTTCCGTCTCATCCAGTACTAAAGCAGTCATTGACCTTAAGCCTAATTTGTCCTTCAAAGGCAATGTTGAGGCTCGTGATCAGATATCGATACGATCGGGGAACTACTCACCTCCCGCTTGGGATTTCGAGTATATACAATCTTTGAACAACCAATATGAGGTATATATATTTATCTTCATCACTTCATGCTTGCGAGCTATATTATTTTATTTATATATATGTTTTACTACTTACTAGTGAATGATATTTTATTTATGTGCAATTGCTTTGTATGCACAGGACGAGAGAGATTTGGAAAGGTTTGATAAGCTGGTGGATCAAGTGAAGAAATTGTTGGAAGAAGAATTCATTGAGCCAGTTCAGAAATTGGAGTTGATCGATGACTTGCAGAGGATGGGAGTATCTTATCACTTTGATGACGAAATCAGTCAAATCTTAAATTCAGTATATGATGAGCATAAACGCAAATACAATAGCAATTGTCGTGATATAGAAAGAGATTTGTATTCAACGGCTCTTGAATTCAGACTCCTCAGACAACATGGTTTCATCATTTCTCAAGGTGACAAATTCCGTGATATATATATGATACATGCATATGCATATATATACTTTTAATCTTCAAACTTGAAATTACATTAATATCTTCTTTTCACTTTTAATACATGCAGAGGTATTTGATTGTTTCAAGAACAATGAAGGAAATTTTAATTCAAGCCTTGTAGAGGATACCAAAGGATTGCTACAACTATATGAAGCCTCTTTCATGTTGATGGAAGGCGAAGAGACCTTAGAGAAAGCAAAAGAATTCACCAATTATTTTTTGCGCAACACACTTGAGGAACATGAACTAATTGATGAGAATCTGTTATTATTGGTGCGTCATGCTTTGGAGATGCCAATTCATTGGAGAGTTCAAAGGCCAAATGCAAGATGGTTCATTGACACCTATGCGAGACGGCCAGATATGAATCCGGTTGTGCTCGAGCTTGCGAAATTGGACTTCAACATTGTTCAAGCAACACACCAGCAGGAACTGAAACATCTCTCAAGGTGATAGCTCTAAATGCCTTTGCTCATTTAAAAGATCTTTATTTTGTTATTTGTGTTGCAATATATATTTTTATGTACAGATGGTGGGAGCAAACACGTCTAGCTGAGTATCTGCCATTTGCAAGGAATAGGCTGGTGGAGAACTACTTGTGGACCGTAGGAAATTGTCAGCAATCCTCAATGTGTATATTCAAGAGTAACAGCCACCAAGGTCAATGTTTTTGCGACTGTAATTGATGATATATTTGTTATCTACGGCACATTGGAAGAACTACAGCTCTTCAATAATGCTATCCAAAGGTTGAATTGTTATTGTAATTGCATTCAGTTTATTACACCAAAATTGTTTTTTATGCTGTTTCCTATATTTATAAATATATCTGAAATTAAGCATCATGGACAAATACTGAATTGCTGTTGTTTTCTTCTTAATCAAGATGGGACAATGAATCAATGGAGAGACTCCCTCAATATATGAAGATGTGTTATTTAGCACTCAATAACTTCATCAATGAAATGGCATACGATGTCCTCAAAGACCAAGGGCTTCTCATCATCCTTCATTTAAGAAAATCGGTAATGATGCATTTCAGCGAAACTCTAAAAAGTAGTTTATTGCTCCGTAATCTATCAATCTTCTATCCATACTTGAGTTTCATTTTTAGAAGTTTTGTACGTACGATTTTTAACTGATCACTTATTTATGAAATCATGTTATTGCAGTGGGCAGATTTATGTGCAAGTTATTTGAAAGAAGCAGAATGGTATTACAGCGGGTACAAACCAACATTGGAGGAATATATCAATAATGCATGGATTTCAATATCTGCTCCAGCCATACTATCACACACTTATTTTCTTGTGACCAATCCAATAGACACCGAGGCTGTTCAAAGCTTGTATAAGTATCATGATATAGTTCGATATTCAGCAATGATTCTAAGGCTTGCAGATGATCTAGGAACTTCAAAGGTGCGTATACATATTGTTAAATCATTATTCTATTATTAAATTAAAAAAAAAGCATAAAACTTTGGTTATGTTGTTTACTTATAGCGAACAAAGTTTAGCATTGGTTATACAATTACTTTATATATATATATATATATATATATATATACAGCTTTGTTAATAAAGCAAATATAATAATGATGTTTGATATTTCGTTGTAATTTATCACAAAAGGAAGTGCTAATTTGTTGAATTGTATCTCTCATCGGCTTGAAATTTTCGAAAATAATTATCAGGATGAGATGGATAGAGGGGACGTACCAAAATCAATTGAGTGTTACATGAATGAAAGCGGCGCGTCTAGAGAAGAGGCACGAGAATACGTAAGGTTTCTAATATGTGAATCATGGAAAAAGATGAACAAAGAACGAGTGAAGGATTCTCCATTCCCACAAATATTTGTGACAAGTGCAGCGAATCTTGGCAGAACGGCGCAATATATGTACCAATATGGAGATGCACATGGCATTCAAAACCCTCTGATCAAGGAACGTATTTCAACTTTATTTTTCGAGCCTATGTTGTAGGTTTTGATGGTAAATTTTCAAGAATTTTTCATATTTGAAATTTGGACTACAATTGGAAGTTGTAGTTGTGATATTTCTCACTTTTTTATTCAAGGGATTAATTGAACTGAATTGTGACATGTACTTAACCGAAACCTTATGTACTAGTATTTACTTTATGTTTTATCATATTGTGTTATTCTTTTCAAACAAATTGACAAGTGTTATATTTGTATATGATAATATTACGACTGGGGTAGCTTGTAGGATATCACGTTTATTTTGGTTAAGACTACAAATAAAAGATGGGTTAGAACTGAAAGAAATATTATATATTTTTTTTCCTTTTTAAAGACACACCCAAGTGGCCAGAAAGAACTTGGGTTGTTGTCATTCTCAAACCACTTAGTCAACCCCTATTGGTTAAAAAAAATTAATGTTATATTTGTACATGATAAATATTAAATTGTAATATTTTATTGTTTATATATCTCTAATTCAAATATTACATTTAATTAGAATAAATTAATATCACATTTCTTTTACATAAATTTTTTTGTTATAATAATGGAATGCTTTGTTGGCATTTCAATTCTTTTCAAATAATATAAATTTAGCAAATCGTCTACGTGGTGAGGTGTTTTTGCCATGCCTTCATTTTCAAGTGGCAAATCAGGGTTGCGGTGGCCTTGGTCTAAATTTGAAAAATAAACTGTAATAGTTATTTGCAAAATCAAAACCGTCAAATTAAAATTGATCAAAATGTCAAAATAGAGATGGAGGGGGCGGCTAAGTTATATTCCCAAATTTACAATTTTTCACATGAAATTCAATACCATTTAATCCACAATTTCATATGCATAGTTGGGACTTTCCAAATTAAGAATATAAATGATAAACCTAGTTATCGCCGAGGGACGTTAGAGCGGTCCCGAGCTCGCAACGAATAAAGATTTCGGATTTCCGGTAAAGACCGACCGGTCGGAGAATTTGGGGGAGGGAGGAGAGACTTGAGACTTAAGATTAGGGAAAAACGATGCACATTAGCGACAGGTTCCCACGTGGCATCATCTAATGAGCCATCGGACCAACTCACCGACCATTGCTCCTCCGGCACTCCATTTCGCAGAATTGTCCGGGCTTCATGAACCCTAACCGGGAAAGAGGGTGTCTTACCATTTATAAGATCACTTGGCAACGGTACAGGCCGTGCACTCCCATTAGGCCCCTTATACGTTCGTAACAACGAAACATGAAAAATCGGGTGAATCCAAGATGACTCCGGCCACTGTAACTTATACGCCATCGGCCCAATCTTCTCCACCACCTCATACAGCCCGTAATATCGCTTAGACAACTTTTGATTACCCCTGCGCGCTACCGAATGCTACTGGTACGGCTGCAACCGTAAAAGAACCATGTCACCCACTTGAAACTGAATATCACTACGCTTCTGATCCCCCAAAAGCTTCATCCTCGACTGAGCCTCGACCAAATTGTGCTTAAGTTAATCCAAAACCTCATCTCGTTCCAGCAGCAATTCCTCAACTGCCAGCAATTTAGTCTCGCCACTTTTTCGATAAGAAAACAAGGCCGGAGGTAGTCTACCATAAACCGCTTGAAAGGGAGTCATACGAATACCTGAATGGAAACTCGTATTCAATGAATACTCGACCCATGTCAAGAAGACTGACCACTGAGAAGGTCGATTGTGACAAAAAGCTCGCAAATATTGTTGTCAAGTGCGATTCATAACCTCCTTTTGCCGATCCGCTTGAGGATGAAATGCCGAACTATGCTTGAGCGTAATGGCACTTATAGAGTGAAGTTCATGCCAAAATTTACTCATAAAGATGGGATCTCGATCAGAAATTATAGACAATGGAATACCATGCAATTTACCACCATTTTGGTAAATAAGAAAGCTGTATGGTGGGCATCAAACTCAGTTGGAAGGGACCCGAAATGAGCATATTTCGACAAGTGATCGACAACTACAAGGATTACCGTGCTTCCCCACGATACTGGCAGCCCGTGATGAAATCCATCAAAACATCCTCCCAAATCTTCGCCGGAATTGGTAAGGGTTGCATGAGACCCGCCGGTGGTGCCGTCAAGTACTTCGTAGATTGACGTACTTCGTAGATTGACACGTGAGGCAATCGACGATGTGGCGGTGAGTGTCAACACGCATCGTCGACCAATAGAACGCCATTGCCAATCGTTGAAACGTGCGCTGAGCCCCTGCGTGTCCCCCCGAGGGTGAATCATGATACTCACGAAGCAACTTAAACCTCAAATCTGACTTCCTGCCAATACGCAACCTGTGGTTATAAAATAGGACACCCTCTTGGACCGAGAATGGTGGCTGTAAAGAGCCCGCTGCATAAGCCGCATGCAAGCGCACCAAATCCGGTTGTGTGGCATTCTCACGCTTAATCACTTCTAAGATATCCAGAACCGGTTGAGAGACCAATTGCAAAACTTGAGGAACTTCATCACTATCCTCCCGATGGGAAAGAGCATCGGCGATGACATTCGTGGCGCCGGACTTATACTCAATTTGAAAGCAAAAACCCAGTAATTTGCGAACATAGAATTGTTGGTCCGAGGTTTGGATCACTTGTTGTAGTAATTCCCTCAAACTCCGTTGATCCGTTCAGATAATAAACTCACGCCCCAAGAGATATTGCCGCCATTTCTAAACCGCCTCCACGATCGCATACAACTCTTTATGATACGTCGAGGCCAATAACAGTCGAGGCCCCAGCTTCTTGCTAAAATAAGCTATCGGTTGATCAAATTGTAACAAAACCGCCCCGATACCGTAGGTCGAAGCGTCCGTATCTACCACAAACGTGGCCTCGAAATCCGGCAAATGCAATACCGGAGCTGTACTCATCGTCTCCTTCAATTGAGTGAAAACCACCGTGGTGACATCTGTCCACGCGTATTTCTCGCATTTGAGCAGGTCCGCGAGTGGGCCAGCAATATGGGAATACCGATTGATGAAGCCACGGTAATATCCCATGAGGCCCAGAAAACCCCTAAGCTGTTTCACAGTCGTGGGAGTCGGCCAGTCCACCATAGCTGTGATTTTATCCATATCAACCTTCAAGAACCCCGCCGAAATCACATGCCCCAGATAGTGTATCGATTCCCTGGCAAAGGAACACTTCGACTGCTGGCAAACAGCAGAGTTAAAGCAGCGGAAGTTTAAAATTTTTTTCCAAAAGGGACCGTGATCTTGAAATGTTCGTTTCAAAACTTAAGGGATATCAAGAAACTTACAACAATTAACTTACAACAATTGAAGCTTTCTTGAAACGTTTTGAGCCGCCCTCAAACGTTCTTCATGCGGCATGAATCCCCGTTTCTTGATCGATTCTTTCTTCGAGATTCCAAAGTAGAAATCCTCTAGAGTACTAATCCACACCAACCTAGATCCAAATCATGTTAGTGAGTATGCTAGTACTATAACATGTGTATTAAAGAAACAGAAACGAGAAAAGAGAGCAGGACAATTATCTCCAAAGTTCCATAAAGGTTGGACGTGATCTCCAAATCACGTGTAAGGCCTCAAAATCGAGCCCCATGTGTCCCTTTTACAGTCTCGGGTTCGAAACCCTACCTTGTAGGAGTTAGGTCTCCTACTTTTACTTTTTCTTCTATTTTTTCTTTCTCTCCAAGTAAATAATATCTTATCTAATATAAGATATTTATTTTATTGAAAAAGAGCTCCTAACTAATTTAGGAATATTTAATTATTCTAGTAATAATTAAATATTTTATCGTAATAATATTTATTCTAATCATATTAAAATTAATACTTTATTAGAATAATAAAATAGAAGATATTTATTTATTTATTTATTCTAATCAAATTAGAACAACTAAATAATTAAATACTTAGAATTAATTCTCCAATTAATTCTATCAAGGACTTTAGAATTGATTCACTAATTAATTCTAACGGGCTAAAATTAATTCTTCTCCAATTAATTTTATTTCGGCTATATAATTAATTCTCTAATTAATTATATTTAGGGATTTATAATTAATTCACTAATTAATTATATTTGGGCTGGATAATTAATTCTCTAATTAATTAACACATGATCCAATTTCTCAAATGGATCACACGTCCCAAACAATGCTCTCGATCCACACGTGTACTTTACACTGTGGTCTTGTTTCGATCAACAATTTGATCTTTCCATAATACCCTTTGAACCCGGTATTTGTGTGTGACCCTCTAGGTTCAATTTCGGTTAGCAGTGAGCCTAATTAATTAATACACTTTATTAATTAATTACCTCACAGATCATACGACCATAGTCTAGCAACAGGTGTGTGACCCCTACCCGAAATGTGAATGTATATTCGAAAGAACCTTTCAGTCAATGACATCATGTGGGATACGATCCTCCTACCATCCTATCTCTCGATTAAGATCTAGGGAATGGGAATATGGAGAGCCCTACTAATCTTAATCTTTTTGTTCCCTTCATATTCCATTTGATCTCAATCCAAGAAAACCCCATTTTCTTGATGTCTTGATCTAACCACCTTGCGCAAGGATTTTAGGATGGAACATGAATGACTTATGTAATAAGAGGTCATCTTGCCTACAAGAAGTGTAGGTCCTTTATTGATTCCAACAATTCTCATATGCCACTTGTGTAATCCCAACATAGGCCGTGGTTCAGGTGTCTATATAGAGACACCCTTTTGAGCCTATATCAAAGATTACAGAGTTAGCTCATATGAGACAATGTGGAATCTCAAGTCTAAGGATTAATTCCTCACATCATTGACATGTGAGATATTTCCTAATCTGGAAGTTCTAGTAACGTCCTTTCCCATTTAGGAATCTTATCACGCGGGGCACTCTAAGTGTACTCGTCTTTACAACAACCCCGCTTGTGTATTGTGTACATATCAACTTATGCACTTTACACCCCATGAAACAGGATGATCCTTCTTAAGGACACAACTACACAAGCAAGTCTCAACAGAGGCAAAGTTAACACTCCCACTGTCTGTCGGCCTCATTAACTTGGAGAAGTTTCTAATCCTCGCCTATGGAGTTAAGAACTTGTTTCATGTGTCATTCCCATAATGACAAAGTTCTTAACGGCCTCATCGGATTAGGGGAGTTCTTGACATACACACGTAATGGAAACACAGAAAGCACGTATTGGCACATAAGAAGTGTTCGCCTGTGATTACAATCATTCGTATATTATTCAAAGATTGTCTGTGATATAGGGAAAGTCCCAAAGCATAACAACTTTCTAGGGCACTATTCCCAACAATCTCCCACTTGACAAAAAAATCATTAGCTCGCAACAGAGCCAGTACAACCTCTAAATGTGATTCATGATCTCCCAATGACGAGTTATAAACAAATATATCATCAAAAAATACAATGACGAACTTACAAAGATGAGCCGCGAATAGCCTGTTCATACATGCCTGAAAAGTCGAGGGTGCGTTGGTCAGACCGAACGACATCACTCGGAACTCATAATGCCCTTCGTGGGTGCAAAAAGAAGTCTTATAGATATCGTGATCGTTCATGCAAATCTGATGATATCCTGAGCGTAGGTCCAACTTCGTAAAGAAACGTGACATACCCAGTTCATCGAAGAGCTCATGCCGTTGGGATAGGAAATTGGTCGGGAACCGTCACCGCATTTAGTGCTCTGTAATCTACACAAAAATGGTAGGTGAGATCTTTCTTTTTAACCAATAACACCGGCGACAAAAAAGGGCTTCGACTAGGCCGGATGAGGCCTTGCTCCAACATCTTCTTAGCCAAACGCTCAATTTTCATTTTTAGGAACTGCGGACAGCAATAGGGTCGCACGTTGACAGGGGTCGTTCCCGGTAGCAACTGAATACGATGGTCGCTTCAATTTGGGGGAGGTAAACTCGTGGTTTCCGAAAAATGACCATAAACCTCCGTAATAGCGCCGTGATCAAGGGGTGTAAATCAGGAGGCACTTCTTCCTCGTCCCAACTCTCCTACGGTGTGACGACCATGAGTTCATAGCAAGCTGCAATGGATTCGGTTGCCTGAAGGGCCTAGAGATGGTGAAGAGAAATTTCCTTGGGAGCCGTTTTGCCGCCCTTGAGCAGGATCGTTTTATCTCCCCACTGAAGTTCCATAGTGAGATTTGCGTAATCATGCGTGACCCGTCCCAAAAGCCGGAGCCATTGCACGCCCAAAACCATGTGAGTACTATGTACGGGTAATACGAAGACATCCACATTAAACGCCTGTTCTTGCATTAGCAGTTTCACCCCAAGATACTGTTGTTTGCAAAGCATGGAATCCCCGTTCCCCATATAAACTCGGAATGGTTGAGCCTCGGTCACAGGGAGTTGAAGCTTTTCCACAATGTGAGGGTGGATAAAGTTGTTTGTGCTACCCCCATCAATGAGAACATCGGCCACGATGGCTCCGATCATGCCCGACACCCGTAACGAACATGGAGCCTAGTTAACTGCCAGACTATGAAGGGAGGACACATCCGCTGTCACCAAAATCTCATCCTCTGGTGTCTGTTCGCCATTCTTCTCGTCCTCATCATCACCCAACAACAACAAATACCACCCGCACCTGTGCCTCTTAACCCACTTCTTATCACAATTGTAACAAAGTCCCTTCGCCTCACGTTTTAACCGCTCCGCACGTGTTAATCGCCGAACCGGTGGGCTAGGGGATATCGTCGATGACACAAGCTGTTTGGGTTGTGGTGTCGACAGAAGAGGTAGTGTGGATGAAACACCACCTGCTGGTGCAAGTGGGACATGGCTAGTCACGTTTGGCCCCGCCGCCAATATGAGACGGTAACGCGGATGCCCACGCGCGATGTTTAGCCTCCAGTTCCCGGGCCAACACTGTAGCACACTAAACGGAATGCACCACATCCCCCGTACTAAGATACAAACTCGATCATGAAATGGGATGTCCGTACCCGAGTCCGAACCATAGCGAACGGGAGACCAACTCACACACTAGGCTAGGCGGACTAACTCAACAAACTCAGAGCGCGGAAGCAATTTAAACAATCATCAACAAATAGTGGAAGCGATTAAACAACATGCAAAACAAGTGACGGGGTTCAACTAGCATAGATACCTAGTCCCGAATATCATCATACATAGCAGGTGATGGGTTCAACTAGTATAGATACCTAATCCTGAATATCAAGTCATCATAACATAATAAAACAACATAAGTATCAGCAGAGTATCTAATAACATCCAAGTACTAGCATACTAACCCCACACGGGTTTAAGTCTAAGTAGAGCATAAAACATAATCTCCAAGTGTGAAACATAAATACATAACATAAGTAGAGTACGCGACAAATGCATCCTAACACCACTGGACTGACAAGTGTAACTCAGAAGACTCAAACATAAATACATAACATAAGTAGAGTATGCGACAAATGTATCCTAACACCACTGGATTGACAAGTGTGACTCAGAAGACTCACTTCCGCCTAGCTCAAGCCAAAAGAACAACTAAAAGATAAAACGAGGGGTTAGTCAACTGACTGAGTGAGGGGGCTAACACACACCCACACACTAAATATAGATAAAGCATAGCACGTAACAGAAGGGTGGACTCATGAACTGGGTATAAGGGTTTACATACCAAAACGTCTGAAAACAAACTTATATTTATACTTAGAAAGTATTTTCAGAAACCTTATTCCGATTTATGATTCCCAATACAGATCATAACATATGCTCGGCGAGTATGAGCTTCCAACCTTTGCTCCTCATATCAGAACAAAACAGAAATACAGAATAAAATCCATCCTCTAATCCGGTGATGGAAGAGCCTCGCGTTGGCCCTAACCATCCATACATACATACTCACAAGGGTTAGGTACCCACAAGTGCCCTTCCAGGCTGTACACCGAAGGCTCAAGATATCACGCCTCCCCTATCTCCCTGAGTCCCGTAATGATATACAACTACGCACAGGTTTATCCCTAATGGCCCTAACCGTCCCGGGGGCTCCTTACCCATAGCTCCTCGGATCCACATACATACACACATATAGATGCTAATATTTCATGGCCAACTCGCTACAGAATCATAACATATCAGAAATTTTCCAATATAGCTTACATATGATATAATACTTAATTTCCAAAAACCAAGGATGGTCCATAAGGTCGTAATCATATCATACCCAACACATATCTAGTCATATATAGTATATAACATGAAATTATAATTAAGGTCATAGGTCGCCTAACTATACAAAAATCCTAAATCTCACCTTTTGCTTGAAGAAAATAGAGTGGAAACCGGACACCACTAAGCCTCGGGCTCACCGCCACCAAAGTCCTCTGGAGTACCAACCATACAAAAAGGCCCAAGACTTAGACTCTATTATGAACCGAGTAAGATGCACGACAACATATAATCATGTATGAAATGCATCATGGAATGATATGGATCACATAGGTCAAGTAGCATAACATAAGACAAGCACTCATACGAAATTATTCAATTAAATGAAGTATTATCATCTAAGAATGCAGTTGAAGTCATATCATAACATATAATTCATAAATCCAATCAAACGGATCAAGCAAACACGGAAAAGATAAGTGAAAAGTGTAACAGTAGCTCCGGAACGGCCATTCCCATGCATAACTAAGCATGGGAACGATCATTCCCAGAAGCCACCTAGCGAGCATGGGAACGGCAGTTCCCATCTCAAGGCAAAAATGGGAACGACCCTTCCCGTTCTCGCGTGCTGACATCATCCCTTGGTGGGAAGGGCTGTTCCGGGCACTAAGGCTAAACGGGAACGACCATTCCGGCCTCAGATCTGTTGCAATCTGTGCAGAAACTTCACAGCTTCCGGAAGAAGACAACCATGGCCGAAAATGGCCGATTTCACACTAATTAAACCATAAAATTTCCACGAAAATCATATAGATTGTCACATAAATCATGCTTATCATCTATCCTAGCTCAAAATCTCAAGATATCATCAAACAAGGCAAGAATCATCAAGTTGGGTCTAAAGTTCATATTTCTCAAAATTTTACCAAATCATTTCAAATAATCAGTTTCATGCCAAGATTAATGGATAGAATTAAAGCTCAAATCAAGAGAAATTCGTTGCTTACCTTAGCTCTTGAATTGATGAAGAAACGAGAGAGATATAAGCTCTAGAAAGTGTGGGAAAACCCTAGATCTTCATCCTTCTTTGAAACTCTCCATGGATTATATGTCTTGTGTGAAATGGAGTTTGAAATGAAGCCAGGTTAGGGTTTCCAAGATATAATATGAGACTAAAGGCTTTATTAGGATTTGGGCTCAAATAAATAACTTTCGGCCCAATAGGTCAAAATTAAAAGGTTTAAGGTCTAAATGGCTTCCGAAAAATATGAAATAAATTCCATCGGATCTGAATCTCAGAATCGAGTCCAATGGTGGTATCGGAATTCGAATTCGAATTTCCGAGCTCATATCGGTTCCAAACGGACCCAAAGTTACCTAATTTAAATTAGGCCCAAAACTTCCAAAATTGCAAATAGGCCCAAGTCCTATTTTACAATCAACTCCAACATTTAAATCAAATTCATGCAAGGTACAATTCATGCCAAGTCATAGAATTCCAAGTATGCACTTAAATCAATTTAAATCACATAATTACATCATAGTTGGAAATTAAGGCACATAATAACGATGTAAATCACGTAAATGCATAAGTAAACACTCTCGTGACGTCATACCTGTATGGATGATCGGACGGGGCGTCACAACCTCCCCCCCCCCTTAGGAGAACCTGGTCCCCAGGTTCCTTGCTCGGCTCGGAACAAGTTCGGATACAGCTTCCTCATCTTCTCCTCGGTCTCCCAAGTGGACTCTTCGGATTTCTGATCTCTCCACAACACTCTGACCAAGGGAATTTGTCGGTTTCTCAACTCCTGCTTCTTTCGATCTTGAATCTCAACCGGATGTTTCAAAATCGTCAAATCAGACTCAAGCTGTACCTCTTCAGTCGGGGAAATGGTTGTCTCATTGGGATAATACTTTCGAAGATGCAAAACATGGAACACATTGTGTATCCCGGTCAACCTAGGCGGTAGACCTAACCTATATGCCACTTCCCCGGTCCATTCCAAGATTTCAAACGGTCCAAGGTATCGTGGATTCAACTTTCCACCCTTACTAATGCGAGAGAAGTCCTTTCCAGGAGATGCTTTCAAGAAAACGTGATCTCCAACTTCGAACTCAAGGGGCCTCCTCCTCTTATCTGTATAACTCTTCTGACGGTCTTGAGCTGCCTTCATTCTTTGCTGAATCAACTTAACTTTGGAAATGGTTTTCTCAATCTTCGCCGAAGGCCTTGCTCTTTCGAGCTTATCTTCTTCTATCCAATGCCACTCCTCAATATCCCAATAGAGAGGCGACCTACACTTTCTTCCATAAAGTGCCTCATAAGGAGCCATGCCAATCAAAGCCTGATAACTATTGTTGTAGGCGAACTCAACCAGAGCTAAATGCTTATCCTACTTATCCTTGAAATCCAACGTACAAGCTCTCAACATATCCTCAAGGTACTTAATCAACCTCTCTGATCGTCCATCCGTTTGAGGATGTGAAGCGATGCTAAACTTGAGTCTCGTACCCAAATACTTCTGAAGATCCTGCCAGAACTTAGCTGTAAACCGCGGATCACGATCTTAAACAATGCTAGTTGGAACTTCATGCAATCTCACAATCTCATTGCAATACAAATCTGCTAGTTTAGGCACCTTGTCACTCATCCGAACCTTGAGAAAATGGGCGGACATGGTGAGTCGATCAATCACAACCCATATCCCATCATAACCTCTCCTAGAACTTGGCAAGCTAGACATAAAGTCCATTGTCACTTGCTCCCACTTCCATTCGGGAATCGGAAGTGGTTGGAGAGTTTCTCCCGGTTTTTCATGTTCTGCTTTCACCATTTGACATGTTAGATATCGTTGCACGAAGTTTGCGACATCTCTCTTCATGCCACTCCAACAATACAATTCCTTCAAATCTCGGTACATCTTAGTACCACCGGGGTGAATCAAATAACCTGAGCGATGCGCCTTCTCAAGTATTACCCTCTTGAGCTGGTTAGGCACACACACTCTCGCCTTGAAACTGAACAGACCCGAATCATCAAACCCAAACTTAGTCTTTAGATCGACCCTCGATCGTGTTACCAATCTCTAAATCTCTGCATCTGTAGACTGAGCATCAATCAACCTCTGTTTCAAGTCAGGCTGAACTGTGATGTTAGCTAAACGAGCCACTGAAACTACTAACTCGGAAGCCTGTCCTGAAGACTCTGCCAACAAACCCGAAACACTCCCTTTCCTGCTCAAGGCATCCGCAATCGCATTTGTCTTACCGGGGTGGTACTCGATCGTGCAATCATAGTCCTCCAGAAACTCCACCCAACACCTCTGTCTATTGTTAAGTTTCTTCTGAGTAAAGAGATACTTGAGGCTCTTATGGTCGGTGAACAC
Source organism: Lantana camara (assembly GCA_037501455.1). Lineage (NCBI taxonomy): Eukaryota > Viridiplantae > Streptophyta > Magnoliopsida > Lamiales > Verbenaceae > Lantana > Lantana camara. Next base: position 22,354,208 of record CM074862.1, read on the forward strand.
CTTAAAAGTAGCACCGTAGAGATAATGGCATCACTTAGCCAAAGCAAACACGACTACTGCAAGCTCGAGATCATGAGTGGGGTAGTTCTTCTCATGTTCTTTCAACTTCCTGAGATGATGTGACCTAGGAATGTGACTCTATCGATCCAAAACTCGCACTTGCTAAACTTACCATAAAGCTTGTGCTCTCTCAAAGTCTCCAAGACAATCCGAAAATGCTGTGCGTGCTCCTCAGCGAACCTCAAATACATCAAGATGTCGTCTATAAAGATCACCACGAACTTGTCAAGAAACGGTCTAAACACTCGGTTTATCATGTCCATGAACACAACACGGGCGTTAGTCGACCTGAACGGCATAACCACGAACTCGTAATACCCATACCGAGTGTTAAACCCGATCTTAGGGATATCCTCCTCCTTGGTCCGTAACTGGTAGTAACTGCTGGGAGACGGGCCCAGAACAGTAGCGGTCCGGGACCACCTTTTAAATTTTTTTATTATAATACAAGTATTAAAATATTTCTAAAACATTTTAATACAAAGCGGAAGACTTAGCCGGATCTACTCAAGTATATACATGCAATTGATAATAAATTTTAAATCACTTAAGCAGATAAATATCTAACATGCAATTAACACTTAACAGCACATAATTTATCATGCTTAAAATAAAACAACTGTAAAATATTACCGTACTGCAAACATGGCTATCTAACAGTATTTTTCCAGCTCTCGAATTCACCGCCCAAGAACTTGATACCCGATCTCCTCGTGAAACCGGCAGAGCTTCCCTGCAATAACCCCAGGGACACCCTCGGAGTGTGGGCTCCGAAAGTATTTCTCTAAATACTTAGAGAAAATAAAACTTTAAACTAGAAAACCCTTTTCAGGGTTTATTCTCCCAAAATTAGGCGTTTTATACAAACACTTAATTAAAATTAATTCCAAAATAAATCGGAATTAACTAGGAGAAAATGGGACTTGATTTCAAAGCCAAGATTTGGCCAAAACCATCCCAAAACTAAATGAGAAATGAGGGAGGGGGGCCAGCCTATTTATAGGTAAAAATCGTAGGGCAAAACGGTCATTTTGGATACAAAAACAAGGGTAAAATGGTCATTTTACCTCTCCACTTGCGTGTACAACTTGGACATGAAAATCGAGATGAACATGTGAAAGGTCTCATCGCCGTGAATCCAACACCGCCGGCCACTCGCCGAGAAACCCCCTCACGCGCCACCATAAGGTGGCGCGTGTGTTGTACACGCGGCTAGGGTTTCTAGCTGACGTGGCCGGCCCCTGTACCGCCACGTGTACGGGTCTGGCCCAGACCCGGTCCGACCGACCCTATCCAAGAACTGACCCGTTAACCCGATTCAATAACCCGTTGACCGGCCCAGCCCAAATCAAATCTGGGCCGTCCGTTTTCGCTGACTTGGCGCAATCTCAGCCATCCATATGGCACGCCACGTGGCATCCTGTCAGCGCCACCTGGGACCCGTCTGCTGACGTGGCATGCCACGTGGACTGCCACGTCAGCTGCAACGTCAGTAATTTTTTTTTTTCAAAAAAAATTTTAAAATTTTATTTTCTCCAAAATAAAATTCCGAGCATTTCTGGAACTTTAATTTATTTTCTTAAAATAAATTCCTTGGCCATTTTCAAACACTTTGAAAACTCATTTCTCTTTCTCCTTTTAATATTTTCTCTTTGGGTTTTCAATTTAGGGCTTGCAGGGGGACCTGCTGGACTAATTAATTTTAGCTCCAAACGGATTAATATATTATCATCTCATGATAATAATTAATTACCGTTTAACAATATTTAATTCCACTAAATAAATATCGTTGCACTCTAAAATTAATTAAATTATTCACGAATTTCTCGATCTAGAATAATTTCGCATTTTACTCCTCCGTGTAGATATCCATGAAAAATAAATTGCAACTACTATCATTTATTTTTCATCTCTAATTTGAAATTTATTGATTCGCCTTAAGTTCAAATTCTCTGTATGTGAAACACATTCAACATACAACTTCAGTGACGTTATCACGCGAAGTGCTTTGGCCAAAGTCTTAATTCGAACTTTTTCAAATCTATTTCAAGGATATCTTTTACCTTCCAGCAAGGCCAGAGATTCCTCGATCAATATAACTCTTTAGCACATTTCATGCTGTCACCGAATCATACAAAGTATTTTGGCCACCCGTTACCGAGACCTCACTTTGAGTATGTTACAGTGACTAACACTACATGCCCAAAGCCGAAATATTATCAGGATTAAGAGTACAATGCTTCCTGAGATTCTATTCATTTTAGATAGCAGTATAAAATGAATAATCTCAGTGGTCCAGTTCGATGTTTCCAATCCTATTGAAAATCATCAACGTGTTATAATTGGAATCACCATTCCCTATGACGAAAGACTAATCATCTTATATAACCACGTTATAGTCTTGATAAGAACATATTCTTATCTTACCGACTAGAACTTTAATGACATGTAATTTCGGTATTCAAAGTCTTTTCCTATGAAACACATTTCATATGAGAATACCACCACATGTCATTAATTATTAATATGTGAAATACTCACAACTCGCTGTAAATTCAGTTTTATTAATTCAATAAATTGAATTTTCAGGGCACCATTCCCAACAGTAACCCTGTCTCAAATCCAACTTAGAGTACACCTGTGAACCCTGTAAGTGATCAAACAACTCCTCGATATGAGGCAACGGATACTTGTTCTTCACTGTCATCCTATTCAGCTCACGGTAGTCTATGCACATCCGTATCGTTCCATTTTTCTTCTTCACAAACAGAACGGGAGCACCCCACGGAGAAGTGCTCGAACGGATATAACCACACGCTAAAAGCTCATCAAGCTGCGACTTCAGTTCCTTCAACTCAGTGGGAGCCATCTTGTAGGGAGTCTTCAAAAATGGCTCAGCTCCGGGATAGAGGTCTACTACAAACTCAATGTCCCTATCGGGTGGTAAAGACCCCAAACTCTCAGGGAACACCTCGAGAAAGTCTCGTACGTCCTCAGCCTCCTCAAGTTTGGCCTGATCCTTCGGTTTATTAAGAAGGTAAGCCACAAAACCTGTCACACCGTCCCAGACGAGTTTACTAGCCTCAACAAAGGACACAAACGGATTGGACTTCAACCTCTCGCCCCGTAAACACAACTATACCAAACCAAACCTTCTTCTTCCGACAATCCATCACTGCCCAGTGTCGATAAAGCCAATCCATCCCAAGTATTACTCCATACCTCTTCATCGGTATCTCTATCAAATCTGCTGGAAAAACTTGACCCTCAAAACTCACCGGGCACTCACGAAACACTCGGTCCGTCTCCCCCCCAAAGGGGAACTCACCACATACACATGCACAGATAGCTCTGCAATCAAAGGCAAAGAAGCAACAATATCCCTAGAAATAAAAGAATGTGTAGCCCCGGGATCGAATAATACATGTAATGATATGCCAAAAGAATGTATTGTACCTTCCACCATGACATTCTGATCAACCTCTGTTGTTTCCTCTTCTCCATCAAGAGCATATGCACGAGCCTGAATAGCTGGCCTCTTCTTCGGACAGGTCTCCACCTTGTGATTAGCAGATCTACACACCAAGCATCTACCCAAATACCTCCAACACTTCTCTAATGGATGAGGGCCCTGACAGTGAGAGTAGTGGGCCTGAGCTGGGGCCGGTAAAGCTGGAGGTGCTGCATTAGCTCGGGGCTTCTTGCTGAGCAAGCCCTGTAGTCGGAAAGTAGAAATGGGGTTTGTAGTAACAACGGGTCTCTTGCCTGAACCTGAACCCAAACCAGAACCATAAGAGAAAGATGAAGGCTTTAGTCTCGCTTTCTGAGCCTCAACCTGAACTGCCCTCTGAGTAACCTGGACCCAAGTACTCACATCTGTAGCCTGAAGTGCCATCTGAATATTCTCTCTAAGCCCATGAAGAAAGTGACGGGCTTTGTGCCTATCGATATCAGTGATATGGGTAGCATACGGTGCAAGCCTCTCGAACTCCAGGACATACTCCTCCACTGTCCTAGATCCCTGCTTCAAATCCATAAACTCCTGAAGTCGGCACTCCTGTGCGCTAGCAAGAATGTACTTCTCCTGGAACTCATGCACAAATATCTCCCAGTTAAACTCCTCTCCAGTCCTCTCCAACCTGGAACGAATACCCTTGAGCCAATTGGTTGCCTGCCCCTGAATGAAACGAGCAGTACAAACAGCCTTATCCTGAGAACTCCCTGGGCAAATCTCCCAAATACCACTGATCTCAGCTAACCACTCCTCAGCCTTGATATCATCTCCTTCAAACCACTTAGGAGGGTTGTTGTTCTCAAACTCTCTATACACAGCTGAGATAGCACCATCATTCTGTTGTAACTGATTGAGAAGTGCCTGAACAATGTTCTCCGCGTTCAGTGATGGTGGTGGAGGTGGATTCGGTGCATCCGGGGAAACCTATCGATCACGGCGTCTAGGAGGCATCCTAAAATTCAAAGATTCAAACAATATGGATGTATGCGGGTTAATACATGTTTATGTATACAAGTATTAGAATTAAGCAAGTATTCAAGCATATGAGTCATATAACCACATTGTCCTATGCCTTACAATCTAGACAGACTCAACATGACTCCAAAGCACGGTTTTGCAACCAGAGCTCTGATACCACTTAAGGATATAACACCCTAAACGGAAGACACCACATCCCCCTCACTAAGATGCAAACCCGATCACAAAATGAGATGTCCGTACCCGAGTCCGAACCATAGCGAATGGGAGACCAGCTCACACACTAGGCTAGGCGGACTAACTCAACAAACTCAGAGCGCGGAAGCAATTTAAACAATCATCAACAAATAGCGGAAGTGATTAAACAATATGCAAAACAAGTGACGGGTTCAACTAGCATAGATACCTAGTCCCGAATATCATTATACATAGCAGGTGACGGGTTCAACTAGCATAGATACCTAATCCTGAATATCAAGTCATCATAACATAATAAAACAACATAAGTATCAGCAGAGTATCTAATAACATCCAAGTACTAGCATACTAACCCCGCACGGGTTTAAGTCTAAGTAGAGCATAAAACATAATCTCCAAGTGTGAAACATAAATACATAACATAAGTAGAGTATGCGACAAATGCATCCTAACACCATTGGACTGACAAGTGTGACTCAGAAGACTCACTTCCGCCTAGCTCAAGCCAAAAGAACTTGCAACTAAAAGATAAAACGAGGGGTCAGTCAACTGACTGAGCGAGGGGGCTAACGCACACGCACACACTAAATATAGATAGAGCATAGTACGTAACAGAAGGGTGGACTCAGGAACCGGGTATAAGAGTTTACATACCAAAACGTCTGAAAACAAACTTATATTTATACTTAGAAAGTATTTTCAGAAATCTTATTTCGATTTATAATTCCCAATACAAATCATAACATATGTTCGGCGAGTACGAGCTTTCAACCTTTACTCCTCATATCAGAACAAAACAGAAATACTGAACAAAATCCTTCCTCTACTCCGGTGATGGAAGAGCCTCGCGTTGGCCCTAACCATCCATACATACATACTCACAAGGGGTAGCAAACCCACAAGTGCCCTCCCCGGCTGTACACCGAAGGCTCAAGATATCACGCCTCCCCTATCTCCCGGAGTGGCGCAATGATATCTCAAATGGAGCTATGCACAAGTTTATCCCCGATGGCCGTAACCGTCCTGGAGGTTCCGTACCCATAGCTCTTTGGATTCACATACATACATACATACATACAGATGCCAATATTTCATGGCCAACTTGCTACAGAATCATAACATATCAGAATTTTTCCAAAATAGCTTACATATGCCATAATAATTAATTTCCAAAAACCAAGGATGGTCCACAAGGTCATAATCATATCATATCCAACACATATCTAGTCATATATAGTATATAACAACATGCAAGGATTGAAATCATCATATTAAGGTCATAGGTCGCCTAACTATACAAAAATCCTAAACCTCACCTTTTGCTTGAAGAAAAGAGAGTGGAAACCGGACACCACTAAGCCTCGGGCTCACCGCCACCAAAGTCTCTGGAACAACAAACATACAAAAAGGCCCAAGACTTAGACTCTATTATGAACCGAGTAAGACGCATGACAACATATGATCATTTATGAAATGCATCATGGAATGATATGGATCACATAGGTCAAGTAGCATAACATAAGATAAGCACTGATACGAAATTATTCAATTAAATGAACTATTATCATCTAAGAATGCAGTTGAAGTCATATCATAACATATAATTCATAAAACCACTCAAACGGATCAAGCAAACACGGAAAAGACAAGTACAAAGTGTAACAGTAGCTCCGGATCGGCCATTCCCATGCATAACTAAGCATGGGAATGGTTATTCCCAGAAGCCACCTAGCTAGCATGGGAACAGACGTTCCCATCTCAAGGAAAAATCGAGAACGACCCTTCCCATTCTCGCGTGCTGACATCATCCCTTGGCGGGAAGGGCCGTTCCGGGTACCAAGTCTAAACAAGAACAGCCATTCCGGCCTCAGATCTGGTGCAGTCTGTGCAGAAACTTCACAGCTTCGGGAAGAAGACAACCATGTCCGAATGGCTGATTTCACACCAATTAAACCATAAAATTTCCACGAAAATCATATATATTATCACATAAATCATGCTTATCATCAATCCTAGCTCAAGATCTCAAGATCTCATCAAACAAGGCAAGAATCATCAAGTTGGGTCTAAAGTTCATATTTCTCAAAATTTTACCAAATCATTTCAAATAATCAGTTTCATGCCAAGATTAATGGATAGAATTAAAACTCAAAACAAGAGAAATTTGTTGCTTACCTTAGCTCTTGAATTGATAAAGAAACGAGAGAGATATGAGCTCTAGAAAGTGTTGGAAAACCTTAGATCTTCATCCTTCTTTGAAACTCTCCATGGATGATATGTCTTGTGTGAAATGGAGTTTGAAATGATGCTAGGTTAGGGTTTCCAAGATATAATATGAGGCTAAAGGCTTTATTAGGAGTTGGGCTCAAATAAATGACTTTCGACCCAATAGGTCAAAATTAAAAGGTTTAAGGTCTAAATGGCTTCCAAAAAATATGAAATAAATTCCATCGGATCCGAATCGAGTCAAATGGTGGTGTTGGAATTCAAATTCGAATTCCCGAGCTCATATCGGTTCCAAACGCACCCAAAGTTACCTAATTTAAATTAGGCCCAAAACTTCGAAAATTGCAAATAGGCCCAAGTCCTATTTTACAATCAACTCCAACATTTAAATCAAATTCATGCAAGGCACAATTCATGCCAAGTCATAGAATTCCAAGTATGCACTTAAATCAATTTAAATCACATAATTACATCATAGTTGGAAATTAAGACACATAATAACAATGTAAATCACGTAAATGCATAAGTAAACACTCTCGTCACGTCACACCTGTACGGATGATCGGACGGGACGTCACAAATGCAAACGAAGAAGATAATGAATTAGGTTTCAGAAGTAGAATCTCGTGTTGCAGGTGGGGTTTGAGCCCGATATGAAACAGAGATTGGAGATTTGTTTCCGAAACGTCCGTGACATTAACCAGTACCTTCTTGAACGCCGTCTGATACTCTGCAACCGTACCTGTCTGTTGCACTTTTGCCAACACACCAAAATAGGCCCACGAAGACAACAAGTTATTGCGCTGCCTCCAGCGGAACCAATCTAGGGCTGGTCCCTCAAGCATCAAGCTAACGGTTGCTAGTCAAGGTTCTTCTGGAATGTCATAAAAAACAAAATACTCATGTGCTTAGAACAACCATCCCAATGGATCCGATCCGTCGCACTTCGGCATCTCAATACGCAATTTGCTAAGGGGGTTGGAATTGGCGAAGGAGTGTGATTCGTCGCCGCGGACTCCGCCTGAGGTTACATTCCCCGCGATAGAAGTAAGGACAACTCCTGCTGTACCTGTTTCATTGATATGCTGAGCTGTTGTATTGTCGTGGACTGGGAATTGACCTGCCCGTCCAAGTGTTTCTATAACTCGGCGAAACGCGCCTCGCTCACAGATTCAGCCATGTGACAACTCGATGAAAGCACCAGTGATAAACCTAGTTATCGTCGAGGGACGTTAGAGCGATCCCGAGCTCGCAACGAATAAAGATTTTGGATTTCCGATAAGGACCGACCGGCGAGAGAATTTGGGGGAGAGAGGAGAGACCTGAGACTTAAGATAAGAATTTAGGAAATATTATTATTGTTGCGCGATAAACTCAAAAACCAGAATATATAGGACAAAGTCATCAGACCCAAGGACTCCTAACTAAAACATAAGTCTTAGCCCAAAACCTTAAACGACAAGAAATTAAATAACAAGTAATTAATTAACGCTGACCACTACTAAACTAACTACTCGACTAACTATTCTGCTAAGGCATCACATACGTATCACTCTTCTACCATCCCGGCTTCTTGCGCACCCTGCTGCTCAGACGCAGCCCTGTCGATACTTCTTCTTCCTCAGGAACACCATCACCTTCTTCTTCCTCTGGAACACCAACATTAGCTCTTTCTTCTTGCTCCTCAAGCTGAGTGCTCCCCTCCATATCAATTAAAGGAACGAAAGCTTGAAATCAACATAGTGTTTAAACGAAAAGAAAAGGAAGAGAATAAAACTATTCGATGCTCGAAGTCTCTTCCCGAATGAAATTAGAGCTGTTGCTGCGTGACTTGGTGTACGAGAGTGATGTTGTGTTCTTCTTCTGCGTGACCTTCTCCCAACTAAATAGTGCTAAGAAGGACTGTTGTCGTCGCCCACTTCGTTACCCCATGTTCTGCCATGAATTGGAGTCATAATTCCTCAAAGTAACACCCATCTTTCTCCCACGTTTGGCTGCCATATTCTTGTCATCAAATGGGGCTTTTAATTCTCAAAGTAATGACCACATAAAATGTGTTGCTCCCACTTCAGCCAAAATTAATTCCCACGTCAAAACAGGCTAAGAGCTGGGCTCTTCACATAATTTGTTTAATAAGAATTTGGGCCTTTTACATAAAGTAGCATGGGCCACAAATTCCCAACAAACATCAAGTGTTTTCCCCCACTTAATTTATTCTCTAAGTCAATGGGCCGCAAAATATTTGTTCTCCAATTTGGTCTAGGAAGTGGGCTTGCGTGACAGCTCATTTTTGTTACAAATTCCTTCAAATTCTTCCAATGATAAATCCTACACAAAATATAGAATGTTAGGCATTTATCCAAAATTAAATCAAATAGTGGGATAAAACATAGGAATTCTAAGTTCCAAAATTAAATGAATATGCAACGTATCAAATCCCCCCACACTTAGGCAATGCTTGTCCCCGAGCATAACATAGAATCAAGACCGTTAGCACACTCTAAATCCCAACTACAGCAGTCCGTTGTGTAAACTAGGAAACTTTTGCTGTCACCAAAGACTATCTACAACGAACACAATCACAAAGCCAAGTCTGAAATCAACCTTCCAAAAACAAGAACATATGAGCTCGAGTCTCAATTATAATCATGCATGACTAGTTTGATTCCATTAATCCAATGCAAACAAAGGAAACAAGTACAAGGTAGTTAGTCAATCGAATATCAATCAATTTTGCGCATACGTTAAAGAACACCAAAGATATGGTGAAGAGCTAAGTTTCATCCTTCTAGATAAGCAACCTAAATCCCTAGAGAGCTTTTAAAACAAACCTTTACTCAAATAATATTTCTCTTTTCTTTTTTTTTGCTCAATATTTTTAATTTTTTTTTTCAGCAACTCGTTTTCTTTTTTTTTTTCTTCTTCTTTTTCTACCTCGTTTCTTTTCTGAGTTTTTCGCAAAGCAAGGCGAACTCCAGTTGTTTATCCCTTTAAGTGTTGGGAAAACAATTTCGAGAGCGACCGGCATTCGACCCTGCTCATGGCACTTTAATGATTTGGAATTCTTCCAAGGCTAGAGGAGTAGTCGCGCGAGTTCTACTGACCAACCTTTCTCTAGTTAGCCCCTCGCAAGCTCCCCCTCACACTACATGCTCATCAAGTCAAACTTAACTTAGCTCAACACCAATCTACCGTTTCTCAACATACTTGCAAAATTTAAAAGATATTAAATCAGCTAACCACTTTAGACAAGGTTCACTCGTAGCATGGTTCCAATTTAGAGCACACACAACATTTAGTTCAAATTTTTATGCTCAAGCTCATACAATTCCTACCATGTCAAGTGTCAAACAACTCAACTTCATGTCATTCGAATCATAAATAATCAATGGTTCAAACTCAGTTTCCTTTTCGAAATTCAATTCCATCACAAGCAAGAAGCTGTAAGAAGTTCATTAGAGAGGATATCATACCTAAATTCCATGTTATTTCAAGCAAGGACAGAGCATAAGAATAACATATTTGCAGCAGCAGCATATAAACTCCAAACTGGCAGCCCTATTCCTGCTTCTAAATTCTCCAAAAGTTACCCAAAAAGCAAACACCACAACAGCAGCAAAATTCTCAGATTATCAGCCAAATATCATCCCAAAAAGTAGTCTGAGATCAAGAAAAAAAATTCATATAAATATGTCTATTCAGCCCTTAACTCCCCCCCCCCCCCCCTCCCCCACACACTTGAAGCATGTTGTCCTCAACATAAAGTAAGTCAGAAATGAAAAATAGAGGACTTCCCTGAACCCGAGGGGGGTTGTGATTCGCTGCTCAGCGGCGCTGGTGGATCTCTCGGACAAAAGTAAGGAGAGTACGAAGCTGCTCCTCAATAACGGGAATGCGTGCTTCCAATCGCGCAAGGCGCTCTTCGATAGTCGGAGGTGGAGCAACAGCAGGCTCACGGCACCTACGAGCATCCGTATGGAATACCCGAACGGTAGCTTTAACACCTGCAGGGGTCATAGAAAGAACACCATCTACACGGACCAAAAGCATCGTCAAATCAAGCGTTAATAAGTCAAGATATTCCAAAGGCCGTGCAACGTGAGTACCTAAGGCTGTTATATCAATCAAATTGTAAAAAGCAACAATACGAGTTATAACATGCCCCATAATAAGTGAACAAGAGGATGCAAGTGCATAATTGAAAGCAGTAACAACCCAATAACCCAAGTTCACTTTAGTTTTAGTCACCATAGCCCACAAGAAAAATAATTCAGTTTGTGTAACTGTGGGTGCACCTTTGGTTCGATCGGAAAAAAATAAGCAAGAAATCTATGCAAATAGCGCAAAACCGGTTCAATAATGTGCCAAAATGAGCCAAATAAACAAATTAAACAACCAACATTATGCAAAAAGAAGAAAAAAAAAACACAAACACACATACAACATTGCTAAAACTCATCATAACTACTTCAGACAATTATCCACCCATCAAGATTAATAAAATGGACGGCAATAACAGGGTTCGAATGTGCCGTAAGTACTTTCGTGCATTTGCCAAACTTGACATCCCAAATTCCGACTGTTTCATCGAAGGAACCGGAAGCAAGCATGTTTTCGTGCACCGTAGGGTCACTGTGCTAATACCAAAAGAATATATATATATATAATTCATAAATTATCATTGAACAAAGATATGTGTAAAATTACCTTCTCACCGTCGGTACTTGAGCAAACATTTCAAAAGAATGAATTTTTCTATCAAAAAATGGAGAAAAAATTTATAATACAAAACACTAAAACTCATTTAAATTTAAACATTGCATAAAAATAGTTTGACTCAATTAAAAAATATACTGATTGATAATGAGTAATAAAAAAAAATGATGCAAGATAAAATAAATAAAAAATACTTAAAAAATGTATAGTCATAATATGTAAAATATATTAAAATAAAAAAAAATCAAATTGATCATTAATGATAAAGTTGTAGAAGTACTTACATGTTATTGAAATTCATAAGATTTTCTCATAGTAAGTTTTGCTCATGAAGAAAAAAACGAAAAAACATATCAAATAGATGAATTAAAGAAGAAAACTAAAACACCAATATTAGCTCATTCAAGTCATATGAAATGTAAAATCAATATTTATGACAATTTTCTTTACTCAACATTAATTTGACTGAGTAATTTAAGCAATTAATTATCTTTTTTATTTTGAAAGATTTAAATTTAAAATTGGAAATGTAGTGATATTTTATGGGAGTTCCCATGATTCGAATGATTTGCTATAAAAATGCAATTTTTAGAAAAACCGAAAAATCTCATTATTACTAATCTCAATTAATACTATTTAACAATAAAAAAATAAAAATTCTAAAAATTCAGAATTTGAAGAAAATTGACACAATTTAGTCCAAAAAAAAAAAATTTTTTTTATATATAATTGTACATATATATATATATATATATATATATATATATATATATATATATATATATATATATTAACTATTAATTTTAAATTTTCAAAAATTAATTAATTTGATGGAGTAATTTAAGCAACTTAATTAATTTTCTTTATTTTTTAATGTTTGAATTTAAATTTGAAATTGCTGCCTTTTTATGGAAATTGTATCAGTGATTTAAGTAATCGGCCATTAAAATTAATTTAACAAAAATATAGAAATATCAAAATATATGCATATAATATTAACCTTACTTAATTAGAATAAATATCAAAATTAATTACATTGAGTCAAAATTTTCCAAAGATAATTATTTTTCTTAGTTGATATTTATTTTCATAATAAAATAATATAAAAAATAAAGATAAACCAATTACATTTTTTCTATTTAATTAAACTTTAAAAAAATCACAAAATTGCACGTCATGCAAAATACACAATAAAAAGTCAAACATTGTTTTCAAATATATAATAATTTACATTAGATGTATATATATGTATATATATATATATATATATATATATATATATATATATATATAAATTATTAATTTTAAATATTAAAAAATTAATTAATTTTGATGGGGTCAAAACACGCTTGTCCTCATCTTGGCACGTGGCACCTTAGCATGATGGCTCTTGCTTCTCTAAGATTGCATCAGACATATACGAGCGCTCAAACCTTCGAGCGCTGGCATCCCGCAAGGACACGCATCAACTCTGCTATGGATACACGTGCATCAACACTATTGCTCTTACCGCTCTTCCACAAGCGTCGTTGGTACTGCATGACTAGTACCTCAATCAATCTAAGCGAGCCTTCTTCGAGCGCTACATTCCCTCGTAGAGGCTTCCGCTTCAACTTCCTACAACAAGCTCTAGCCCTCATCCCCTAGCGGATATCTTGGCCTCCAAAGCTTCTGGTTGTCACGAGCGTGCTCTTAAGCCCTCGTTACCAAGCCCCCCAAACAGCTCTCTGACACACCGTACATGCCCGCGCACCTGCCCCTGTTGCCAACACTAACTCTCAGCAGTTTTTGCAGAAGATTCCTCTTAGGTTTCTCTCTCACAGCGCCACGTGTTAGGGCAACATTCGGCCAGGACCACATGAGGCAAATGACCAAAGGGTCCTTGACCAACCCTCAACTATAAATAAACAGAGTCATCTCCTTCACTGTAAGTGACCTTCATTACTGTAATTCCTACTTAGCTTACATTTCCTCTTTCAGATCATCATCTGACTTGAGCGTCGGAGAGCCAAACTGGGTATCACCCCCGGTCCCCCCAGCTTGGCCTTCTGACTTTTCAGTGTGTTTGTCCTAGCAGGTAGAACCTCATCCTCTCCGACGAAATTCCGGCGGTTTTCCCACTCAATCAAATTATAAAGTGATCGGATTCTAATCCCCCCATTCAGAACCCATCATTTTTGGCGCCGTCTGTGGGAAACCAGCTCTCAGCCTCTTTCTTCTCTTCTGCTAGTTGAAAAGCAAACACCCAAAATCATTACAGCTATGGTCGCTACGAGATCCGGCGCCGTGGGAGGAGGAGATAACACCTCCCATGACGTCAATACCATTATTCCCTCCGTCTCTGTGGGTGGAGGCCCACCTCTTACCGTCGCTGAGGGTGGGGTACCCCCCACAGGAGTGACAACACAGGCAGAATCTTCAGTTCCCCCACCAGCACCGCCAGCACCACCAGCTTCCGGCACCGCCGGAGGAATTCCTCTCTCTGCTCTTCCATAGCCTCCCCAAACTCAATGGGTACATGCCCATGCAAACCCAGGAGGTCAGAGTCACATGATGCCGCCACCGGGATACACGCTTACTCCCACTGTTATGGTGCTGCCGGTTCAACCATACCTCACCGGCCAAATCCAGCTCCCGGTGGTGATCCCCAGGGAGGTTGAAGGAGTAGAGTTACCTCCACTAACTACTCAACAATTGAGGGCTCTTTATGCCCAGTGTGAGGTTCAGGTGGCCCAGGGGGTATGGGAAAGATTCCATTCCATGTACTTTCCCTCTGGGCAGGCCACTCAAATCGCTGCCCCTGTGGGCCGATTGCAAACTTTCCCTATTAGGGAAACTCAGGCCGTCCTGAGGGTGCCGCCACCACCACCACCAGTTAATGAGACGCCCCGCCAGGGCGAAAACGAGCGTCCCCCTGTAGACAGAAACAGGGAACCCACTGAGAGGGTCAACGAGAATGAAGGGGACTCCCACGTTTCCAGGAGGGCTTCCCGTGCCGCCAGACAAGGAGACAGGGAAGGGGATGCGAATCCTAAAATCCTCACTGCTGTGCAAGACCAGCTGCAGGGTTTGAAGGACATGGTCGGACAGCTCTCTCGACCACGGTCTCAGATCTCCCACAGTAGGGATGAACGAGCCGATGACAGAGACGCTCGTCACAAGGACCAACAGCCGCAGGTCCCTCGCCGAAAGGAACAGGAGGAGAACTTCTGCACCTACGATTACCATCCATTAGCGAGGGGCTCCCCCCTCGTGGAAGAAGTTTTGATGGCCCAAGCAGGAATGGCCAAAATCCCCACTTCCATCAACCGCTATGACGGTACAACTGATCCGGCTGAACATTTGGATCATTTTTTACATCTGATGCACCTCTACGAGCATTCCAGTAACTATTGGGCCAAGGTTTTTGTCACTTCCTTGGTAGGAATGGCACAGGAGTGGTACAAGAGACTGCCCCCACGATCGATACACTCCTACAAAGAGTTAGCCGACGCTTTCCTCAACCACTTCAATTCTCTGAAGGCCCCAGTCACTGCGCCCACTGCCCTTTACAATGTGGTGCAGGGCAAGAATAAGTCTCTTCGCTCGTTCTTCGCCCACTTCAACAAAGAGATTCTGCAAGTGGAGAGGCCGTCCATGGATTTCTTGATCTTGGTGCTCTTTCAGGCTGTGGATCACAAGCAATATGTGAGCAAAAAGTTTGCTGATGCTATCGTGGAGAGAAGGCCAGGGACACTCATGGCCTTAAGAGAGGTTGCCGAGCCGTTTTTCGCGCTCGAAGACATGTAAAGGACGAATGGGCCCAGACATCATAGCCCAGCAAGAAACGAGCGCCACTCGGAACGAGGACACGAAATCACTGTTAAGAAGGAGCGTCATCAGGAACGCAAAAGGTCGCCACTGCCCCCTCGACGTTTCGAGCGTATCCCACTCACCCGACCGAACTCAGGGGTTTATAACCTCTCTGACAAGGAACTCTTTAAGAGACCCATCAAGATGAGAGAGACTGAGTCGCTGAAACGTTCGAACAAGTACTGTGCCTTCCACAAGCAGAAGGGATTTGTGAAAATTCTGGAGCGTTTTGATGAGCGCTGTCGGGATCGTTCCAGGGAAAGAAGAAGGAGCCCGTCCCGGTCAAGAAGTCCACGAGGAAGAGGCCCCCTTGAGACCAGCAGCCATCGGGGCAACAAAGGAAAGGCCCCTGAGCAGGAAAATACGCCTTTTGCGGTCATCAACATGATAGCGGGAGGCTCTTCAGGGGGAGATTCCAATACCGCTCGGCGGAGGTATGTCTGGAGTTACGACCAGCGCCCATCCGTGCCCAAGTCCGTTTATGCTATACAGAAGGCCAAGGATCAGCGCTCCCGAGAAAATGATGCAATAGGCTTTGATGATAGGGATTTAGGGCACATTGTAACACCCCATGGGGAAGGTGAAACTTCTGACTGCCTCATGGTGGTTAGTGTTGATGTCCACAATCACGTTGTAAAAAGGGTGTTGGTGGATAGTGGAAGCTCTGTTAATGTTTTGCCTTACTCCACATTTTTGAAGATGAATGCTGACCTCCCACTAGAGCCTCTCAAAACGGCTCTCATTGGTTTTGGGGGATCAGAAGTAGCCCCACGAGGGCAAATACGCTTGGCCACCTCATTTGGCCGAGCCCCCCAGCGTAAGACGCTCACAGTCACATATGCCGTGGTAGAGATCGATATTCCCTATAACATCATAATTGGGCGCCCAACCCTCGTTGATTTCAAAGCCATCATCTCCACCTATCACCAGAAGATTAAGTTCCCTACCCCCGAGGGCGTTGGAGAAGTACTGTGCAATGTGCGAGAGGCTTGGGAATGTTACATGTTGTCCCTCAGAAAGCCTAAGGCGGAGAAAACCTTCCAAATCGGATCTACCAAAAATTCTGTTGACTTTCCCAACCTGGACGAGGATGGCCCAATACGCAAGAGGGCCAAGTTATACAAGAAGAAGAACAAGAAGAGGAAGGATGCTAGCACCAAGAATCCCCTCGAAAGTACCCCGCCAGGGACGGTCGAAGAATCATCCTCAGAAGGAGACGAGCGGGAGGAGGATGAGCCCACTCCTAGTGAGCGCTTGATCGGAAAGAAGAGGGCGCTCGAACTTCCTCGCCCTGAAATAAGGATTGAACCCTCGGAGAAGTTCCTTTCTATTGCGTTGGAACCTGGAAACAAGGATAAAACTACTCAGATAGGGTCCAACCTCTCGGGGCCTTCTCAGATTATGATGATTGATTTTCTCAGAGAGAACATTGATGTATTTGCGTGGAAAGCCTCTGACCTTACAGGGATTGACCCAAGCGTCATTGTCCACAGGCTTAATGTGGACCCTTCGTTCAAGCCCATCAAACAGAGGAAACGAGACGTACACGGCTTTCGAAAGAAGGTCATTAAAGAGAGGTTAATAAACTATTGGAGGCTCAATATATCAAGCCCATCTTATACCCAGAATGGTTGTGTAATGTGGTTTTGGTGCCCAAGAGTGCGAACAAGTGGCGAATGTGCAATGATTTCACTGATCTTAACAAGGCTTGCCCTAAGGATCCTTACCCACTGCCCCGGATAGACCAACTGGTGGATTCGACCGCTGGATGTGAACTTATGAGCATGATGGACGCCTTTCAAGGATACTATCAGATCTTTATGGCTCCAGAAGACCGCCCCAAAACTTCATTTGTTGTTCATTTAGGGGTGTATTGCTTCCTAGTCATGCCTTTTGGGCTGAAGAACGCTGGAGCCACGTATCAGCGGCTCGTCAACAAGATGTTTGAAAGAGAAATTGGAGGGTCCATGGAAGTTTACGTAGACGATATGATTGTTAAAAGCGAGCGTCAGGACTCACATCTGGAAGATCTCAAGTGTACTTTTTCAATCCTGCGTCAGTATGGGATGAAATTGAACCCTTCAAAATGCACCTTTGGAGTACAAGGGGGAAAGTTCTTAGGATACATGGTCAGTCAGAGGGGAATTGAAGCCAATCCTGAGAAGATCAAGGCTATCTTGGAGATCCCCTCCCCTCGAAATCTCCGAGAAGTGCAAGTATTGGTAGGAAAGATCATCTCCTTGAACAGATTCATTTCGCGCTCGGTGGACAGGAATCTTCCTTTCTTCAAGATTTTGAGGAATGCCCAGAACTTCGCTTGGACGGAGGAATGTGAAAAGGCTCTACAGGATATGAAGGCTTATCTAACGAGTGCTCCGCTACTGACTAAACCCATCGAAGGCGAAAGGCTATTTATATACCTTTCTGTTTTGGCCGAGGCTACGAGCGCTGTGTTGATAGCTATACGAGAGCGGAAACACTTGCCCGTTTATTACTTAAGCAAGACGTTGCAAGGAGCTGAGAAAAAATATTTAGAAATCGAGAAATTTGCGTTTGCCCTCATCAATGCATCAAGACGTTTGAGGCCTTACTTTCAGGCGCACTCAATAACGGTGCTCAGTGATCAACCCTTGAAACAAGTTTTGTCCAAACCGGACGTGTCAGGGAGACTGAGAAAGTGGGCCGTTGAATTGAGCCAGTTTGATTTATGCTTTGAGCCCAGAACTGCCATACAAGCTCATGTTGTAGCTGATTTATTGGTTGAGCGCTTTGGTTTAGAGCCCGCTGTTCCTGAGAATGAAGGATTATGGGTCCTGCACACGTGGTTCCTCAACCTCTCAAGGGGGAGGAACGGGGGTAGCCCTCAGAGACCCCAATGGGATTGAGCTGGACTTTGCGATCAGGTTGGATTTTCAGGTCACAAATAATGAGGCAGAGTATGAAGCCCTTGTACAGGGGTTGAAAATTGCTTCTCAGAATGGAGCTTCCAGAATTACTGCGTATGTGGATTCGCAGTTAATTGCGAGCCAAATTGAAGGAGCTTATGAGGCTCGAGAAACCACCATGGTGCAGTACTTAAGCATAGCCAGGGAGATCATTGGGAAGTTCAAAGAATTTCATCTGCTTCAAGTCCCGCGAGCCGAGAACGAGCGCGCTAATGCTCTTTCAAAATTCGCTTCAGCGTTGGAAGGCACTTCTGAGCGCTCAGTGACGTTCCTTAGAACGGAAGAGCCTCTGATTGAGGAGAAAATTGCCAAAGAGGCGGTCGCTATGATTGATCCGCTTGAACCATGTTGGCTGGATGACATCGTCAGGTTCCTTAGAGATGGTATTTGTCCCACTGTTAAGGTAGAGGCTCGGAAAATAAGGAGCAAGGCCCCTCGGTTCTCTTTAGACTCTGAGGAAAGACTGCTCAAGAAGTCATTTCAAGGGCCTCCATTGAGGTGTTTAAGGCCCTCGCAGGCGAGAGAAACGCTTGAACTCATTCACAGTGGGAGCTGCGACAATCACTCAGGAGGGCGTATTCTGGCTAAGAAGATTCTAAGGAGTGGGTTTTATTGGCCCACGGTTCTGCATGACACCCTCGAGTTTTCCAGAAAGTGCCCAAAATATCAGTTCCATTCCAATCTCCCTCAACTGCCGGCCGCTCAAATGATCCCAATAGATGTTTCCTGGCCCTTTGACCAGTGGGGAATAGACATTGTGGGCCCCTTGCCCATCGCTGTTGGACAAAAGAAGTTTGTCATTTTAGCTGTCGATTATTTCACCAAGTGGGCCGAGGCCGAGGCCGTGGCAAAGATCACCTTCCGGGTTGTGAGGGACTTCATTTGGAAAAACATCATATATAGATACGGTATTCCGAGGGTGCTTATTTCTGATAATGGTTCCTAGTTCATAGCCGCTGACACACGAGAGTGGTGTTCGGAATTGGGGATTGAACAACGCTTTACCTCCGTACGCCATCCCCAAGCCAATGGACAAGCAGAAGTTACCAACAGAGTCATTTTGCAGCACCTGAAAACGATGCTGGAGAGTAAGAAGAGTGAATGGGCAGAAGAGTTGCAAGGGGCACTTTGGGCTTATCGCACTACTCCACGAGCGGCCGCTGGCGAGACACCTTTTGCGCTCGTGTATGGGTCAGAAGCAATGATACCAGCCGAGATTGCAAATGAATCCGCTCGTGTAGCTTATTTTGAGCCTCAACTTAACGAGAATAACAGAAGCCTGGAATTGGACTTATTGGAAGAAAAAAAAAACCAAGCTTGGGCCAAGATACTCAAATATAAGGCAACTGTGGCTCAACAGTACAACAAGCGTGTGAGGGAAAGAACCTTCCAATTGGGAGATTTGGTCCTGAAGAAAGTCGAAGTATCCAAACATGTGGGGAAGTTGGACCCCAACTGGGAAGGTCCGTTCAAGGTAGTACAGATCAGAGCAAACAACACCTACACCCTGGAGACACTTCAAGGCGAGATTTTGCCTCGCCTTTGGAATGCATGTAATCTCCAGCGGTTTTATGTTTAAAAACTCCTTACCAGGTGATGGTGTAACCACCTCGTTAATGAGCTCTAGGAGCTCCAAATTACAACTAAAATATGATACCTTCCTCTCAGTATCTTTGGATTTACACTTCTTTATTTTGCTTGGTCGTATAAGACCCACACCCCTCGTCCTCACGAGCGTAATGGGTCACTTATATTGTACATGGGTTACGCTTGCCAGCTCTTCACTCCACATGAGGGGACGCCCTCATAAGGATAGACTGGTAATGCTCACAACCAACTTAATAAAATGGAAGAGAAATACAATGAAAATCCCAGTAGACCTTGGCTGTCTGTCACGACGCCTTGCGCTCGAAAACGGGATCGTTCGCGAGTCCAAAAATGGGACCAGTGCAAGCATGTTCATCCGACAACAACGTCATCAAGAAGAAATTTCACAAGTCTTGAACGAGGGCAATCACTCAGTAAGACCCTCGCAAATACTCAAGACTTAGTAAAATTTCCAGGATTAAGAAGAAATTTCACAAGTCTTGAACGAGGGCAATCACTCAGTAAGACCCTCGCAAATACTAAAGACTTAGCAAAATTTCCAGGATTAAGAAGAAATTTCACAAGTCTTGAACGAGGGCAATCACTCAGTAAGACCCTCGCAAATACTCCAGACTTAGCAAAATTTCCAGGATTAAGAAGAAATTTCACAAGTCTTGAACGGGGGTAGCCACTCAATAAGACCCTCGTATGTACTCAAGACTTGGCCAAATTTCTAAGAACAAAAGCAAAAATTTACACAAGTTTTGAATGGGGGCATTCTCATCATAAGACCCCCGTAATTACTCAAGACTTAGTTAGATTTTTCAAAATATTTAATGGAATCTTTCAAGTTCCAAAGACTTTATCTGAGTAATGCGATTTTCACTAAGCATGTTACACACAATCTTACCACTACAAGATTTGTTCACAACAATCGCAAGATGAAAATTCGCAATCAAGAAAAAGGTAAAAAAAACAGTATTCTGAAGGAAAGAAGGAATTTCATTCATTAAAGGCATTCACCTAAATTACAAAGTGAAGGCTCAAAGGCCCATAAGTTTCTTGACAAGAGTTGAAAGCATTAAAATAGGGAAAGGCTTCAGGCGGCAGGAGCAACATCTTCATCAATAACCACCAAGATGTTCCGGGCCACTGGACCATAAACTGGGCCTTCTGGCTCTTGAGGTTGGGCAGCTGGTGGCTCGGGCGCTTGTGGATCGCTGGGCTCGTTGGCATCAGGAGCAAGTGCGTTGGCACCCTCAGCAGCTGGGACATGGGCATCCTCCCCGACAGGCACTTGAGGCTCATTTTCAGAAGGATCATTTTGTGCGGCTTGTGGAGCATTACTTGTCGGATGGGCATCCATGTATTCGTCTTGGAGAAGCTTAACCAAGAAGTCATACTCCAATTCAGCAATGGTGTCTGCGGGGTCATCCTGATCTTCGTCTTCTTCCTCGCAGCGCTCATTGAACATGAGCCCTGTGCCCTCTGCCTCTCTCATAGCCGGGTTGGTTAGCCCCTTGTGGATGCCCTGTTCGATGGCTAGGTTGAAGGCCTTTTGAGCCTCATCCAAGCAGTGCAAGGAAGCCACAAAGTTGAAGGCCTTTGAGTGACAGAACTTGATGAGGGCCTCCTTGTTCGCTCGGTCAAGACTTTGAGGCCATTCATTCATCGTATCATTGAACTTCCTCTCAGCCTCCAGAGCCCTCGTTTTCTAGCTCTCACGCTCGGCCTCTGCCTTCTTGAAGCCCTCATCCATTTGGGCCAACTTGCCGCTTAAGTTGCTTCGAGCGCTCTCCACCGCCACAAAGTCCTCCCTCAGCTTCTTCAGCTCCTCCTCCGTCTTTTTGTGCAAGTCCTTGAGGGACTCATACTTGGCTATTTCAGTGTCCAGCTCCACTTGAATTTGAGCCGGATCGTTAGCACGTGCCATCTTCTTGTACTTGGCCTTACGATTGGCATAGACAGAAACCCGTATTTGAATGTTCTTAAGCCTGGGGAGTACTTGCTGCGCGGGTTTGAAGGAAGGGAAGTATTAGCAAGAAAGTGTTAGAGAGATACTTACCAGAGATAGCAATGTGACAAAAGAGTAAAGACTTACGGAGATCAAGGCGTGAGCCGCGTCATAGGCCACTGTCTCCACAGACTCGCTGAACAGATGCCTGTGGTCCGCCGTGAATTGGGCCTTGTCGTAGAGGTCCTCGCTGACGGTTTGAGCGAGCGTTCCGGGCCTTAGCAGAACTGGCCCACCGTCGGAGGCGCCTGAGAAGCTCCTGTCCCCTCGTCGGGAGAACTCCCATAAGCGCTCTTCCTCTGAAGAGGAAGTTTTCCCACCACCCTTGGGGCCCTCAACCACTTGTTTCCCTTTGCCCTTTATTGCTACAGTGTCGGGCATTCTCTTCCTCTTACGGGAAGGTCTACTGGCGCTTGGCAGAGTCTCATTTATTGCCAAGGAAGGCCTCACTTGGCTAACGTTGTGAGGATCGGACACCCTCGAGTCCGACGGAGGAGGAGGTGGTCGCACCATTATTCTGTTTTCGGGGTTGGCCGCACGGTTTTCTTCTCGGCCACGAGGGGGTTGCACGTTCGAAGATGAGCCCAAACCACGAGCATCACCCCTGCTACCACGGCTTCGAGGGCGTTGTTGCTCCCCCTGTTGGGCCTGGTTCCTGTTGGCATGAGCGAAACGAGCGGCGTGCCTAATTCCTCCTGTCATCTCTAAGATATTTGCTCCTACAAGAAAGACAAGTACCAGAGTTAAAAATCCATAAACAAATTATTCGTTATGCAAGATTGTAAAGAGAAGAATACAGTTAGTATCCCTATCTAAAAGTTAGTGCCCTAAGAATCTAACCATCTCTTTCCATGTCACGAGCCGGGGGGTTATCAAGATAATAAGGGTCGTTAGAGAGACCACACAAGAACATAAGCTCTACGTCGTCTATCCAGTCTTTCGCTTCAATAAGGTGACCCTCGTCCCTTAGAGCCTTGGCCAAACTCTTGGCCCAATCCTTGGGAAGGGCAGGTTCCAGGCGGCTCTTTGAAACCGAACCCCAATTTGAGGGCACCCCAAAGCCTTCTTCCGTGGGAGCCTTGACAAAGATAAATTTTTCCTTCCAGTTGGGACCATAAGTACTGGAGGGAGAATTGATTAGTTTCGTGTGAGCTTTCGCTTGGACGTAATAGAAGCCCGCCTCATGGGATGAGCGTGATGAAGTGACTACTTGGAAGAGTGCATTAAAGTTCCGCACGAAGGGCTCATAACCAACGCTTCTCATCAGAATCACGAAGCTTGTTAGCAGAGTCAGGCCGTTGGGCACGATTTGGGAAGGACAGAGGTTCAAGTCGTTTAGTAAATGGGCCATTGAGATCGAAATTGGGAACCTCAAGCCCCCAGAGCGGACAGCATCCACGTAAACTGCCATCTCACCAGGAGGCGGATGATTGGCACGCTCGTGTTTAGCAGGGATTCTCCATGTGAAGCGCTCATCCCAGAAGATGGGTGCCAGCATTGTTTGCACCTCCTCTAGAGTAACCGTGCTGGGAGTTTCGTCTAGGGTGTGCTCGGTAGCCTGAGTCTTCACCCTCCTTGGATCCTTTGGACTTTTTAGTTTTTCTGGGCTTTTGAGGTTTTTTTCCCTTTCCTTTGTCACGGGCCCTTTCAGAGGGCCCCGCTGCCTCTTCTGTCATCGGCGCTGGAGCGGCCCTTGCCACCGTCACAGCATAGCGGTGGGGATGGGTAGCACTCTCAGTTATTGGAAGAGTCCCCCTTGTCTCTCTGCCTCCATTACCAGGTTCATTTCTTCAAAAAGAGGTTCAACCCCTTCTGGGTCCCTTACATCTATGACTGTCATGGCCTCTTCCAAACCTTCATCCCCGAAAGAATCCGGAGGAGATGAATTTTGGGTGGCCATCTCCCTGATTCCACGGGCAAATTCCTCTACAAGTCAATTGGCCATGGCGGTGTTGGAATTTGAAAGAGATTTGGGGTTTTTTTTTTCTGGGAAGGTTATACACCTAGAGAGATTTGAGATTTCCGGGGAGGAGAAGCCTAAGGAATTGCTGAATCCTAAATTTGATCCTAAAATTAGCGAAGTTAGAAAGTTTCACCGAATATTACCTTAAGATTTCTGGGAAGAACTTGAAGGAAGGATGGAATGCTCTGTGACTGGTATGCGGAGAAGTTTTTTGCAGAAGGGTGCTTGAAAGATATGTTCACGTGAAAAGGTGGAATGGCTACGGGATCCCTTATTTATAGGGATGGGAGTTGGTACGTTTCTGGCAAGAAATTCAAAATAAGTAATCATTTTCCGCCTAGAAAACCGTTCACTTTATGGAAACGTCGTGCATTTCCCGAGCCGCACGCGCCCCACGCGTATCAACATTTAATGCTTATACGCTCCAAATGGTCAGAAGAAAGGACAGCATTTAATGCTTGGACATAACAAGCGGTCAGACGAAAGGACCGTCTTAATGGCGCAATCAGAAGGAAAATTGCCCAACACGCCAAAAACCCTCCCAAGCATCACGCTCGGAGGATCGTACATGATGAATTCTACAGCCCTTATTACAAAGGACTACAGAACTGGGGGGCAAAATGATGGGGTCGAAACACGCTTGTCCTCATCTTGGCACGTGGCACCTTAGGATGATGGCACTTGCTTCTCTAAGATTGCATCAGACATATACGAGTGCTCAAGCCTTCGAGGGCTGGCATCCCGCAAGGACACGCGTCAACTCTGCTATGGATACACGTGCATCAACACTATTGCTCTTACCGCTCTTCCACAAGCGTCGTTGGTACTGCATGACTAGTACCTCAATCAATCTAAGCGAGCCTTCTTCGAGCGCTACATTCCCTCGTAGAGGCTTCCGCTTCAACTTCCTACAACAAGCTCTAGCCCTCATCCCCTAGCGGATATCTTGGCCTCCAAGGCTTCTGGTTATCACGAGCGTGCTCTTAAGCCCTCGTTACCAACCCCCCAAACGGCTCTCTGACACACCGTACATGCCCGCGCACCTACCCCTGTTGCCAACACTAACTCTCAGCAGCTTTTGCAGAAGATTCCTCTTAGGTTTCTCTCTCACAGCGCCACATGTTAGGGCAACATTCGGCCAGGACCACATGAGGCAAATGACCAAAGGGTCCTTGACTAACCCTCAACTATAAATAAACAGAGTCATCTCCTTCACTGTAAGTGACCTTCATTACTGTAATTCCTACTTAGCTTACATTTCCTCTTTCAGATCATCATCTGACTTGAGCGTCGGAGAGCCAAACTGGGTATCACCCCCGGTCCCCCCAGCTTGGCCTTCTGACTTTTCAGTGTGTTTGTCCTAGCAGGTAGAACCTCATCCTCTCCAGTGAAATTCCGGCGGTTTCACCACTCAAACAAATTATAAAGTGATCGGATTCTAATCCCCCCATTCGGAACCCATCAAATTTGATGGAGTAATTTATGCAACTTAATTAATTCTCTTTATTTTGTAATGTTTGAATTTAAATTTGAAATTACTGGATTTTTATGGAAATTGTAGCCGGGATTTAAGTAATCGGCTATTAAAATTAATTTAACAAAAATATAGAAATATCAAAATATATGTATATAATATTAATCTTACTTAATTAGAACAAATATCAAAATTAATTCCATTGAATCAAAATTTCCAAACATAATTATTTTTTTTAGTTATTATTTATTTTCATAATAAAATAATATACAAAATAAAGATAAATCAATCACATTTTTTCTATTTCATTAAAAACTTCAAAAAAACTACAAAATTTCATATCATACAAAATGCACAATAAAAAGTCAAATATCGTTTTCAAATATATAATAGTATAGATTATAGATCACTTTTTATATTTGAAAATTTTCTCGAGAAGAATATGCTTCGCTTTTAAGTACCATAATGCTAATATTTTAAACCGCATTTACTTCTTTGATTTGCTTCGCTTGCTTCTTGGAAATGGTTTAAATAACAGGTGGTATGGTGTTGACAAGGAACTTTTGTGGATCAACAATTGGGATGAGAGATTTCTGAGGGCACAAAGAGTCCACATATCAAACATGAGATTAAAGATGCTGAAGGGTTTATTGAAGAATTAAAGCTAGACTGTACACTGGATGATTATGGTAGATTGATGAACAAGAATTGGAAATATAACAAAGATGTTGGAGTCCGTACAGGTCTACTTTTTAAAGTTATTGCTGATAAATGCATAGCTCTTATAATTAATTACGCAAATTGGGCTAAGAAGCTTGAGAAAGGTATTGTTTTCTTGTTGTATTTGCAGAAGTTTATAGACGATTGGAACAATGATTGCTATAAGGATGGGGCATGTTATGTCTAGCTACCAGCTTACGAATATGCAATTGACGGTTGGATCTTCATGCAGCTAAAGCATAAGAACCGTGCGTCTTTACCCCAATGTTACGATGATATTGGGGTGTTGTGGCGATTTAATGTTGTGGACGCCTTCGAAATGTTTGCAAATTCGTGCTGCAAGTATGTTGTCACACTAATAAATACTGCTGCCTGGAAGACTGGGTGCCGCTCTCGGCCAGTGCGAATTCCTATTAATTCGTTAGGCATGAGGGATTTTTTAATTAGTAATGCTTTGAGTCGGTCTACCTTGCCGTACTCTTTTATAGCTCATTTTTGCTTATTTTCCCTTGTTGATTCGTGGATTTTCCACCATCACATGTACTCGGTTCGTTTTGGCTATTTATTTATGAGGAGGGGGTCTCATTAATAACCCCACGGTCTCCCTGACCGGTTTAATAAAAAAAAAAAATATATATATGCTTATAATTTTGAGAAATCATCAAATTCAGCGATAAAATCATAAATATCACAAATCAAATATTTCTACCCTAAATCCACCTTTTTCCGAAACAATGTCAACAATACTTGTGAAATTAACAAATATATCAAGGATATGAAAATCGCAAATATAAACAATGTGATATTCATTCTCTGAAAATTATAGAAATTATTTATTATATTTTTTTTACCCTAGGACACTCGTATTTGAATTATCCTTTTTGCCACATGAAAATTTCTATTATCAACATTAGGGAACTGAGTGAAGTCTTCTACGAAAATATTGTCGGTAACTTGTGATTTTGGACATACTAGTGATCAAATCAACGTGCGTTGCACGTTCACTATTGGGTTTTTTTTAAATTAATTTTATTATTAATTTTATTTTAACAAATTGAAACATTCCCAGTTTCTAACTTGATTAAATAAACGTAATATTCTTAAATCAATCATCTTAATTTTGAAAAGTTACAAATAAAATGGCTACACAAACATCTATACAAAAAAATAATTACAAAACAATTAAAATTAGAAAAACATCCAAGTAAAGAAACAATTAGAATATTTAAAATTATATTACTATTTAAAACTAAAATGTTGAGAGTGAATAATAATTTGCCTAAATAATTTTAATTCTTAAGCATAAATAATAGTATAAAATTCTCTAATATACTTAACAAATGAGAAAACATATCTAAAATGTATAGTTAAAAGTTTAAAAAATTGTATAAAAAACTATGAAAATTGCATGTTCATTTCTTTTCTTTTTTGATCTTCTATAATATAATATAGGGGAAAATGTAAATTCGGGACACTATTTATTCCTGAATTGTATTTTTGGGATAAATTTTTTTTTTTCCCGATGATGACATGACCCACTAAGTAAAGAATGTGTTAATTTGAGGACAAACTTGTCGAAAAAAACCATCAGTTTTTCGGAAGACTTCACACGTGGCATTTTTAATGACATGACCACGAAAAACGTGGCTATCTAATAAAAACAAAACGCCATAGACGCCAATTGAGTATCCACATCATAGTTTAACTATTATTCCATTTAGTAAAATACATAAACATTTATTTGTCCCAAAATTGCATTTTTACCTATAATGTGAGATTTATTTTTGTTTTGAGAAAATTATTAATTTCGTCCCGTAAAGTAACCCACTTGCAATTTTGGTTCCAACAGTTGTCACTGTCTCACTTTAGGTATTGGATATTATATATATTATATTATATTATTATAATATTGGGGAAATTACATCCAAATCCCCTAAGGTTTGCCATAATTACAATTTAGTCTATGTTTTTTCGTTTACTACAAAAATACCCCTATGAACATTGTTCCCAGGAACTTTTTTGTAAAACACGAAAAAGTGTATGCCTGAATTTTCCACTATTCCGACAGGGACCTCAACTGAAACAGTGTTTATAGTGGTTCTTTTGTAATAAATGAAAAAGCAGGGATTAAATTATAATTATGGCAAAACTTAGGGGACCTGGATGTAATTTACCCTATAATATAATATAACATATACACACATATACATTAACTTTAAAGTGTCTCCTCATTATAATTTAAAATGTAAAGGTGATTTTCACTTTCAATACTATACTTTTGGCTTCTAATCTTTTTTCCTCCCTTTTTTACCTTAATTCCTTTATTTAAAATGCGGACATCACTATTTATTTCTTTATTTTGTCTGTTCTTCTTCTTTCTGTGATCTCTAGGAATTAGATTTTCGTATGTCATCATCATCGTCATCATCATTTTTTGTGTAATCGCCTTAGTGTAAACCTCCATCTCTTAAAACTATAGTGTTTGGCATATCATCATTTTGAACGTTATCTTCTTGTAACGAACTTTCATCTTCTTCTCTATAATTGTATTTGATCCAATTCTTTTTTTACTTTTAGTTTTTTTGTCTTTCATGTCTACTTCAAGCACTATTTTGTTAATTGCACAACTATACCACATATAATTTTCCATTGATAACTTCTGCTCTTCGATTTTTAATTGCAATAAGAAATCTAAACTTCTTTGATGCTTGTAAATTCAATTTTAAATATATAAATATTTTGAGTCATGTTCTTCCAAACCATTAAAAGTGTTAATAATTTGAATATAAAAAAATACTAATAGAGATTTTAATGATTAGTTTATTTATAAAGTAAAGAAGCAATGTTTTATGAAAATAATTACCTTTTTAATTGATTTTTGATATTGATATATTGAACATTTTATATTCATGGTTGTTGGCTCCTCAAATAATATGATGGAAGAACTATCACCCTCATCAGTAACATTTAGCACTAGTGTGTACCTATTATTGATCTAAAAATTATTTAAAAAATAAAAATTTTAAATTAAAAAATTACTTATTGATAGCTTGATATGTGTATATTACCTCGGTATTGTTTGTATATCTTCAACATTTCCTTTTCTGCAGGGAACACCCTCTTCACATTTGTGTATTGATGTATATTATTTTTTGCACGCCTCATATCATAGGGGGATTCATTCAACTCTATCAACTACTCCTTTAAAATTATAATACATATCCTGCATAATTTTAAAAATATAATCAATATTAAATATTTCGCTCTGATATGTAAAATGAGCAAATTGTAAATACTTCAAATTAAGTATCTCAAAGAGTGTAAATCTTTTGCATATGATTTCTCTTAGCATCACTTCTTTGATATTTTTCATTCTTTTTTACATTGATAACTCAGGTATATTGAGTGAAGTTGAAGTTGTTTTGAACCTAATAACATATAGAGTACATGTTAAGGTTGAAAACAAAAAATGAAAAATTTCAAATATTTGCATTTTTACCTTTGTTGCATATGTAGAACTTTGTCTTACATTGAGTTTACTTGTACAATTGTCCTTAGTCCTTACTTTTGGTATGTGTAGGTATATATAAATTAAAATCAAGTAATTCTTTCTTTTAACGAATTATTCTTTAGCTTTTTTTATACATTAACTTTGCTATTAGTTCTTGCATTGCATTTTCTTATTTGTATTTCTCTAATGAGTATTATTTTAGATTTATGTTAATTTTTTTATAATTAATTTTATGTATGTAGTAGAAATAATTAAAAAAGTATATTTATATCAAAATTCAAGGAATGTTTAATGGAATACGATAAAAATTATTTATAAATTTAGATTATATCATATTTTTATATGCACAGACATTGAGTCTCCTTAGAATTCTTAATTTAAAGCAACTTTGGTCTGACAACCTAAAATTTTAAATTGTGGTATATGAAGTCGTAAAAAACCAAAAAAGCTATTCGTATTTTTAAGTATTTAATTTATATTTTATTATATAAACTAAATGAAGGTTATATGGTTAGTTAGATTTAGATAATTACAATTATATTACTATATTAGTATTAGTTAATTAAAAAATATTACATTAGAATTAATTAATTTATTAAAAAATATTTTATGTAAATTATTGAATTATATTATTTTGTTAATTAGCTAAGTTTATAGAATTATAATATGATATTAATTTAAGAAATTTTATGAACTTAGATTATTAGAACTTGGACTTATATAATTAGATTTACATTAGGGTTGATTTATTGAAAGTTATCTTATGTAACTCGTTCAATTTAAATAATATTTTATGTTACATAATTTCAAAATTTTATTAAAATTTATAAAGTGAATCAATTTGTTGTTTTCCAATTCGTTTTTAGATATATTTTATCATAATATTTTAAATTATAGGGCTTAAAATTAAAATATAGACAACTTATATAATAAAATTTGAAAACAATTAATTAATATATAAATATTAAAACAATCCTTGTTGAACTATATATCTTTTTTTGGGTAAGTTGGAGAATTTTTAATTCAACCAAGAGTCCTATTTTAAGTTAATAAGTGTATTTTAAATATAATTAAATTAAAAATTTTGTAACATGTATTTACATCATTATCCTTGACTAATAATTATTGACCTAATTATTGTGAGGATATTTTAGGCGATCTATATTTTATAAGAAATAATTGAATAAAATATAATAAATTTTTTAATAAATTAATTAATCCTAATGTAATATTTTCAATTAACTAAGATTAATATAATTGTAATTATTTAATTCTGACTAACCAATAAAATCTTCCTTTAGTTTATATAATAAAATATAAATTAAATATGTAAATATTATTTAAAACAATCATTGTTGAACTATATATCTTTTTTTGGGTAATTTAAAAAAATTTTAATTTCATCAAGAGTCCTATTTTAAGTTAATAAGTACTTTTTAAATATAGTTAAATCAATAATTATTGATGCAATTATTGTGAGGATATTTTAGGCGATCCGTATTTTGTAAGAAACCAAAAACCCAACTCGTACTTTTATAATAGACTAGTAAAAAGAATGTGCGTTGCACATTAAGTATACAATTTATTAACATATTTTAAATAATTAAATTACTAAAACGAAAATATTTAGAATATCAATTTTTTAATTTTAAATATAGTGATAAGACCTCAATTGAAATTTAATTTTCTAATAGACACTCTCACATATATAAATAAAAGGCTTATAGTTTTAAATTAACACTCTTATGATGCCCAAAAAATTCTAAATATTATTGTATCTGTAACGTCCCGATTTTCGGTTATTCAGGTACGCACGACACATGTGAGTTTTCCGAGAGTTAGGATTTATTTTAATTCTTTCGTTTATTAATTATTACCTTTCATGAAAGTTATATGAATTAAATTTCAACATGTTTATGTGAAAATATATGAATTTTTCGTTAACGTGAAACTTACGTGAATTAATTGCTAACGTGACTAATTGCTATTATGTGACGTATATGACTTATATGATTTAATTGACTGTGCTATTTAAATTTATTTCTAAGGTGTTTACTTGCTAATTACATGTTTTATTTCACTTATGCGCATATTTGAAATTATATGAAATCCTTTGACTCAATCAGACTTTAGATTTAAACCCAATTGCCAAGTTATCAAACCTCGGCACCCTAATTGAATAACTTAAACTCTCCAAGGAACAAAGTGCAATTTCCTCCTCTTCCCCCTCCATTTACAAGACATAAAGCCCTTCCTTCAACCTCATTCTTCATCTTCATTTTCTCCTAGCAAAACAAAGACTCCCAACCCCTTCTTCTTCTCCTCTTCAATCGATCCAAGTAAGATCAAGGGAGACAAGGATTTTAAGTTCTATTCTTCTCCTTCAAACTCAAGCTTCAAGATCCCCATATTTTTCTTCTTCTTCCATTCCCTCCAAGGTATATGTGTCTATACATGGTTATGTTGGATAATAACTAGGATTGTGTGATTCTTACTTAATCACTTAGAATCTTGTGTGAATATGCATGACTACATGTTAATCCATGAGTTTATGAATTCTTGGAGCAAGATGTGTATATATGTTGTATGTGTGTGTGTATATATATATATAATGTGGGTTTATGGAATTATGGATTAATTGGTGATTTGGTGATGATATGTGATTATATATGTGTATTGTGGTGTATTTTGATACATATTGGTGTATAAATTGATCCGGATATGATTTGGGGTGGATTTGGAGCCTTCCCATTCGAACCCTTGCTTCTTGGCCATGGATTTTTGGAGAAGATGACCCAATACGGCCGTGTCCAACCTTAGTTCTTTTTTAACACGGGCGTGTCAATATTTCAGGTTGGAATTTCTTTATCCTGACACAGCTATGTATGCGAAACTTGACACGGCCATGTCGACTTCGTTTGAACTTGGATTGACCTGATTTTTGAACCCACGGAAAGATCTTGAAGTCTAGAACAACATCCGATTGGAATAACCTCATTATCCTTTGTCATTTGTGAGATATAATCAATTATTTTTGATGTCATCACTTTACCGACAAACTGCATTCACCCAATTTCAAGCTTACGCCATTTTCTCCTACCTTTGAAATAGAAAATGAGTCATATATCCTCGGAAAGATCTTTGTGTCTAGTTTCATACCCAATAAGAAAAACTACTTTCCAAATTCTAGAACTCAAGATATTCCAATTTTCCTACAGCGTGTGCGTTTCCGGAAATTGTCCATTTTTGCCAAACTTCACCAAAACCTCTCTTATTGCATTCCCTTCACTCTCTTGGCTTCCATATGTGAATTATATATTATATATACTTGATTAATTGATAATTATGCTCCTACTTTACACTTCTTGGTACTTAATTGCTCAATCGTGATTGTGTGACCCCATGCCTTATACGAATTGAATTGGAAACATTTGAATGATATGAATGCCTGACTCCTTGAGATTTATTTCATCTCTTAAGTGTTAGTTGGTTCTAATACATGTTTAAATGCCACTTGATTGCTAATTTATTTGGTTGTTAAGGTGTTACATGAGCATTGTCGTACATCATATATGGTCTCATATTGAGTCTTGTCTCACGAGTTCCCGTTATTTCCTTTCTTGTCCATTTTTTCTCCAGGACGGAGATCATTGATCGAGTACACGTTTTCTTGTATCTTTGTCTTGTCCCGTCGCTTGTCAGGTAAGGTTTAATTCTAGATACCTAGAACCCTTACAACCCTATGTGTTGTTTTCGGCCAAAAGTATATATATATATTTATAGTTTTCAAATCTTATTGATTTACAACGGATTTCATGAAATGAACGGATTGATTGATTGATTGATTATTTTGGCGAGTAACTATTGTTCACGTTGGGCCCCGATGGTAGTGTATTGAGCCAACCGGGAAAGCAAGGGCTGACGGGTAACTCCTGCACTATCCTCACCTTTGTGGGATCATCTCTGAATTCACCAGGAGATTTGGTAGAGGAAGAAATCCCGTGCGTGGGAGTCATGTTCCCGACGTACACCATGATTGGATGGTGGGGCCTTGCAATCCCACCATCACCCGGAGAGAGAAGGAGACTGGGGACGGGTCCGGCACCACGGATTGTCCTCGGGTTATTGAATGATTTTTATTCACTGATTGTATTGCTTGAATACACTTCCGCACTAATGCACTATAATTAAATTGCATGATCACCTATTGACTAATAAAGCAAGCATGTATTGTTCACACTTGTACACTTTTGGAGAAAGGTTGGAGAATTGCCCTCACTCGCCGGGCCATGTATTGAATTGATCTTGATTGAATTATTAAATTGATTAGTTGTAATCTCGGGCGAGTTCTATTTATTGAACTTATATTGCTTCCTTTTATAAAACCTTACCCGAGATTATGGCTTGCATGGTAATTGCGCTAATATTTATATATAAACCCCTCACTCAGTTTGTTGTAGACTGACCCCCTCACATTTTCAGTTTGCAGGGTTGTGTGCTAGGCGGGGTCGAGTCCAGTTTTATCGCTTTGGGTTTAGCATTGTCATTTTACTTTGGCCTGTACCTTATTGATACTTATGCTTTTTGCGTCAATTTGTGATCCAATTCGATATTTTCCTTGGGACGTTGGTCTTGAGAAGTGGTATGATATTGTATTGATATGTATGTTGGTACCTATTAGTATTTATACTTGATATGTAAATATGGTACCTATAAGTAATGAATGAATTATTGCTTCCGCTTTTATTGCTCTAAGTTGATTGTTTGGTTTGGGGTTAGTCCCGCCTAGCAAGTGAGTCATTTTTTTTTTATTGTCTCCCGTTCGCTATAGACTTGATTCATGTATGGGTCGTCCATCTCATATGTGAATTGAACTATGGTGCGGGGGATGTGGCTACCTAGCGTTCTGGGTGCTACATCCTAAGGTGGTATCAGAGCCCGATTGTAAAACCGTGATTCTAGTGTCGTGTCTTGTGAGTCTAAGTCGTACGGCATAGGAACTAATTGACAACTTGAGGGTCTTGCATTTTATTTAAAATTATCTGATTACTTGAATCTTTGAAATTACCTGAATTACTTGATAACTCGAGCATTGTATTGATTTTGTTCATAAATTGACGGTTAATTGACCTTACATTGCTTGAAGATTTATATGTCCAACATGTTTTACTTTTAATTTTGTTGAATTATTTGTTACATTTTGCATCAAATCCATGTCTTTGGTGTCGATTATGTGACATGAGCATGTACTAACCGCATGCATTTAGCTTTGAATTAATTTTGAGTTATAGGTTATGAAGATTATATCAAACCACGGCCAATTTCCACGGCAATAACGGACTATCTCCAACCTTTCTTTTAACCATGGAAGCTGTAAGAAATGTACCCGGATTATATATGGGAATTTGGGAGTTGTAGTTTTTCTAACGGAGCTATGGTTCAAGTAATAAGATCGGGAATAGAAGAAACAATTGTGAGAATTGCTTACAAGTTCAATGGAAGTTGGTGGATACTCGATAAGATGATGGATCATTTATTTAAGAGAAAAATGAGGAAAATCTCGAAGACGTTTTAGGGTCAAGGTTTCTATCAACAAGGAGGCAATGATCTTCATGAAAATTTACAGTAAAGTGGAATCGGGATTGATAAACAACACGGATTATCTAGCTCAGGAAAGAAGTCAAGGAAAATATGGAGAAAGCTATAAATCGGGGATTAGATGAATACAAAAGAATGAAGAGACTAAGAAGAAGGGAATTGACATCACTTTAGGCTTCGAGTGAGAAAAAGGCCGATTAGAAGGAGGTAAAGAAAACTGTCAACATAGTGACTTCAAGTCCATGTGAAGCCGAAATATTAAGGGTTCTACTTTGGACGAGTTGGAATTTATTTTCCAAGTTTAAGCCGAATCGTTGTGAAAGAGGTCGAATTGGGAGATATGGAGCAACAAATGGAAACGGTAAAGAAAGGCAAAAAGCTTTTGGAGCAAGGTTACGTGCTCAAGTATGAATAACTGAAAGATGAGTGCGTTCAACCCTTCAGCTCATAAAGAATAAACCGAGGAAGCTTCGATCAAAGTAATAACTATGATGAAAGCCAGGATAACCTTTGGAGATTAATTCTTTGAGAAATGTAAGGCATCAACTTCATAGATGTGGAATAATTTGGATTCAAGAATCCTAAACTCGGATTATAATGTTATATAAGCTAAGATAAGGAAACTTTGATCAAGGAGACATTTATGGTGAAGATTCGGGCAATACATAGAGATCGATATTTGGGAAAGAATCGAGTTCAAGAAATTTCAATCTCGGGCGATGGAAATGTATAAGTCGATGCCCGAGAACACTAAAGATTTAGAAGACCGTGGGGAAAACAAGAAATGATCAACCATTCGGGACAAATTTATGATTCAACAAACAAGGAATAAATATCGGGTTAAAGCTTATCACTACCACGGTGACAGGTTCAACGCATCCATAAGCACGTTCATCATGCATCGCATTCAATTAGTTAATCTCTTTTATTTATACATGCGTGCATCTTTAATTGACATAATTTCTCCAACATGTCGTATCCTTAACTGTTTAAAGAGTGCTATGTGCATTGGCATTTTAACCCAACATGCATTACTTAGTGTTTAATTGTCAGGATGCTCTCCTTTCTATCCATCTTATGTTTCCATGATCGCATCAACTTGAGTCCTACCTAATCAAGGGGGAAAAGGAATATTTTTATGTCATCTGTCATCATTCTTTTGCAATTGGGAATATTCGGTGTTATTCAAAGTCCGGTTATATTCTGAGATTCACGGTTACCCGTTAATCCATGATTTTGGTCTATTCTGGAGTTTGCTCAGGATCAAGGAAACTTGTCATTCGTATGTTGTCATGTTTTCCTCAGTCGTCATAGGAAAGTTTTGAGAAGGTGAACAATCCAATCCGAACTTCGAGGGAAATTGAAAGAAGAGAATCCTCGATTTGAGAAGGGGTGGAACAAGTTTAAGGAGTTAAATAGAAATTTTATTTTAATTTATTTTCTTAAGGGGGGGAGAGCCGACCGGGAATCAACTTAAAGCCGATACTTGGACCCCATTTGAGAAGGGTTGGAAATGGAATATTCAGGTGGAAATGTATTAGAAGAGCAAGATAAGTTAATTGTCAAGAATTGAAACTTCGAACCGTGGTGGTAGAAATGATAGGATAACTTGAGAATAATTTTGATAAGGGTAAGTGCTTCAAGAAATAGGAAGAAATGGGTATTCTAATAGATGAAGCTGGATATCTAGAGAATACTTGGTAATTGGCGAGACAAGACGGCGCAAAGAATCAGTGATGGTAACTTTGGGTGCAAGATTAACATCGTTGGTTTTCTTTTGGGAACCATGCAAATTTAATCTTTTGAGGGTCCAAGGATATTGAGGTGCAAGGTGTTTCAAGCCTTAAAGAATTTTTAAGAATTGAAGATGAAAATATTAGGTAAAGAAATTTGATCGGATACTCATATTCCAAGATGAAGTAAGAGTTCGTTTCATTGAGCGTTGAAAAGGGGCAACATTGGGAGGAAAGCTTAACATGAATAAGATGGATTACCAGCTCGTTGAATTTTCCATGAGGAACCAGAAAAAACTATGAAGATTAAAGACTAGAACTTGAGCCATTAACTGAAAATTTGAGCATCCAAGAAGGCGGATTATAATTTATGATGAGGTTAAGTATGAATGGGGTAAAGAACGAGTTAATTAGGTTGAAACCAAGTATACACTTGAGAGTTAAATTTCAGATTGTGATATTAAGCAGGATAAATAGTTTTAGCTTGGGATAAAGATTGAGTGGTTATCAGAAGATACGTCAGGCACTTTAGACATAATAGTACGGTGAAAAGAAATCTCAATCGAGGACTCAAGTATTCAACCGAGTTGTTACAATACCAGAATTCCCATTCACGGTGAACTGTACTATTAACCATGCATATCACGTGCATCATGTATTTTTTAATTGCCATACATGATTCCTTGCTATTTGTTAATTGATTTTATATGAATGGTAATTGACGTAGTTGATGTTTCTATCTGATTCTTACGTGGTAACTGTGTGAATATTTATTTAATTGTTCTTTCGGTTTTTGTTTTATGTGTTTGAGAGACGGGGTTCCCTCACTGTGCGTTTGAGAGACGGGGTTCTCTCACTGTGTGTTTGAGAGACGGGTCACTCTCATCATTTCTTGCTACTTGTTTAAACTTGTTCTAGTGGCAGATTAGATTTTCTCTCGAGTGTGTAATGAGGGTCGTGACTTGACAGTATTCGAAGGACCTTGTTGATTGAAGATATCATCCAAACTAATCCCTGACGGGGAGTTGCTAACCCGCGTGGGATGAAAACTGTAGAGTTACCAAATTCCAGGGATTCAAGACAGTGGATGTGGGGACCAGATCGTCTTGGATCTGGGGACCAGATCCTCTTAAGGGGGAGAGAATTGTAATGCCCCGATTTTCGGTTATTCAGGTACGCACGACACGTGTGAGTTTTTCGAGAGTTAGGATTTATTTTAATTCTTCCGTTTATTAATTCTTACCTTTCATGAAAGTTATATGAATTATATTTCAACATGTTTATGTGGAAATATATGAATTTTTCGTTAACGTGAAACTTACGTGAATTAATTACTAACGTGACTAATTGCTATTATGTGACGTATATGATTTAATTGACTGTGCTATTTAAATTTGTTTCTAACGTGTTTACTTGCTAATTACATGTTTTATTTCACTTATGCGCTTATTTGAAATTATATGAAATTCTTGGACTCAATCAGACTTTAGATTTAAACCCAATTGCCAAGTTATCAAACCTCGGCACCCTAATTGAATAACTTAAACTATCCAAGGACCAAAGTGCAATTTTCTCCTCTTCCCCCTCCATTTACACGACATAAAGCCCTTCCTTCAACGTCATTCTTCATCTTCATTTTCTCCTAGCAAAACAAAGACTCCCAACCCCTTCTTCTCCTCCTCTTCAATCGATCCAAGCAAGATCAAGGGAGACAAGGATTTCAAGTTCTATTCTTCTCCTTCAAACCCAAGCTTCAAGATCCCCATATTCTTCTTTTTCTTCCATTCCCTCCAAGGTATATGTGTCCACACATGGTTATGTTGGATAATAACTAGGATTGTGTGATTCTTACTCAATCACTTAGAATCTTGTGTGAATATGCATGACTACATGTTAATCCATGAGTTTATGAATTCTTGGAGCAAGATATGTATATATGTTGTATGTGTATATATATATATATATATAATGTGGGTTTATGGAATTATGGATTAATTGGTGATTTGGCGATGATATGTGATTATATATGTGTATTGTGATGTATTTTGATGCATATTGGTGTATAAATTGATCCGGATATGATTTGGGGTGGACTTGGAGCCTTCCCCTTCGAACCTGTGACACCCCGACTTTCAAACCGTACAGGTATGACGTATGTGCGCATTTAAAATTATTATTTACGCATTTTTTATTTATTCTAATTGTTTATTTGAATTATTTAATTTTAATTCTTATATGAATTGTTCGAATTTATATGAAATATTTGAATTATATGTCAAAAATTTGCCTTAAGTGATTTATGATATGTGAATTTAATTCTCGAGCAAACTAATTTCGTGAATTATGTGATTTATATGAGTTAAGGGCTTAATTGTACAATTTCATTTAATTTTGGACTTAATTGAAATTTTGAATTGGACTTATTTGACTCTTTTTGAAAGTTTAGGACTTAATTGAAAAATAACCCTTTTATTAAAATTTTAATTATTTTTAATTCGTTTAATTTAATTTTATTTTTATTTATTATTTCTTGAATTTAACTTTTGTTATTGGAATGATATGCCTATTTGTTGAAATGAGATGCGTTAATTTCGTGCCCTTTTGATATGTTGGAGTTTTATGAGTCGTAAACTTGAATACATGCTCGTTATGTGTTTTCGGGTTTATTTGTCGGGTTTTCGGGAGTTGTTTTCGTTGGGTGACCTAAAGGGGGCTAAAGTGTACTTAGCGCACCTTGGGTTCCGCGTAGCATATCTTGAGCTCGGGAATTCGGATTCGAATTCCGTCACCTCCACTGAACTCGTTTCGACGATTCGAGTGCAATGGAACAGGCCTTGTAATTTTTCGACCTCGTTTGATACCCCGAAATCAGTCCGTAACTTTGTCTCGTGCTCATATGGCCACCTTTCACTAATTTGCACATAAGTCCCTCAATTCTTGGCCAATTGCCCTCAAACCTGGACCCACACTCCACTAACTCAGCCTATTATCACCCCATACCCTTTTCATCTCGATCCATACATAAGAGAAAGGAGGAAAATCAGATTTTGAGCAGCAGCAGTTCCAATCCCGTAACTTTCACACTAGAGGAGATTTTGAGCTCCAATCTCCATTTTCTTCCATCTTCTTCAAGGGGTAAGCTTATATTTGATATATACATGCTTATATGATCATTTGCATCTAAGAAATTCAGAATTTGATCCACTTTTGATTGAGTTTTTGATCCTTGAAGTGAATAGTTACGTTTTGCTCCATAATTTGAATTCTATGACTTTCCTTGAGTTATGGCTTGAATTGATGCATGGAAAGTGAGCTCTAATGCTTCATTTATTGTTGTATGTACCTGACTTTGTTGGTAGTTGAGTTATATGAGAGATACCATTAATGTTCATGAGGTTTTGGAAGTTATATACATGAGTTTAGCACCTTTCTCCTTCTCCTCTACTTGCTGTCAGTTTTGGATCAGATTTGTGGGAGTTTATGTCTTGTTTTTGTTGCTGTTTCTGTTGCCTTTCGTACCTGCTAGCTGCTGCTCTGTTTCTTACCTTTGGAACAGGGGACCGAAGCTTGAACAGCTGCCATTCTCGCGCCTGGAATGTCTCCCCGGACGGGGAGATTTTTCTCATGAAAGTACCTGGCCGGGTACTTTCTATGCAGAAGCTTTCTGCATCAAATGTACCCGGGAGGGTACTTCTGTGTATAAAATCTCCCCTGGGCGGGGAGATGAGGAACAACCCTGGAGTGATTAATTTGTTCCTAGCTTTGCATGATTTATGTATTTGCATGGGACTTTTTTTTGCATGTGAATGTATATATATATATTATATTTGCATGGGACTTTGCATGGGACTTTGTTTGCATGTGAATGTATATACATGTATTATTTATGCATGGTGCAGGTACGTGTATTTGTATATTTATATCAAAATTGAAGGAATGTTTAATGGAATACGATAAAAATTATTTATAAATTTAGATTATATCATATTTTTATATGCACAGACATTGAGTCTCCTTAGAATTCTTAATTTAAAGCAACTTTGGTCTGACAACCTAAAATTTTAAATTGTGGTATATGAAGTCGTAAAAAACCAAAAAAGCTATTCGTATTTTTAAGTATTTAATTTATATTTTATTATATAAACTAAATGAAGGTTATATGGTTAGTTAGATTTAGATAATTACAATTATATTACTATATTAGTATTAGTTAATTAAAAAATATTACATTAGAATTAATTAATTTATTAAAAAATATTTTATGTAAATTATTGAATTATATTATTTTGTTAATTAGCTAAGTTTATAGAATTATAATATGATATTAATTTAAGAAATTTTATGAACTTAGATTATTAGAACTTGGACTTATATAATTAGATTTACATTAGGGTTGATTTATTGAAAGTTATCTTATGTAACTCGTTCAATTTAAATAATATTTTATGTTACATAATTTCAAAAATTTATTAAAATTTATAAAGTGAATCAATTTGTTGTTTTCCAATTCGTTTTTAGATATATTTTATCATAATATTTTAAATTATAGGGCTTAAAATTAAAATATAGACAACTTATATAATAAAATTTGAAAACAATTAATTAATATATAAATATTAAAACAATCCTTGTTGAACTATATATCTTTTTTTGGGTAAGTTGGAGAATTTTTAATTCAACCAAGAGTCCTATTTTAAGTTAATAAGTGTATTTTAAATATAATTAAATTAAAAATTTTGTAACATGTATTTACATCATTATCCTTGACTAATAATTATTGACCTAATTATTGTGAGGATATTTTAGGCGATCTATATTTTATAAGAAATAATTGAATAAAATATAATAAATTTTTTAATAAATTAATTAATCCTAATGTAATATTTTCAATTAACTAAGATTAATATAATTGTAATTATTTAATTCTGACTAACCAATAAAATCTTCCTTTAGTTTATATAATAAAATATAAATTAAATATGTAAATATTATTTAAAACAATCATTGTTGAACTATATATCTTTTTTTGGGTAATTTAAAAAAATTTTAATTTCATCAAGAGTCCTATTTTAAGTTAATAAGTACTTTTTAAATATAGTTAAATCAATAATTATTGATGCAATTATTGTGAGGATATTTTAGGCGATCCGTATTTTGTAAGAAACCAAAAACCCAACTCGTACTTTTATAATAGACTAGTATAAAAAGAATGTGCGTTGCACATTAAGTATACAATTTATTAAAATATTTTAAATAATTAAATTACTAAAATGAAAATATTTAGAATATCAATTTTTTAATTTTAAATATAGTGATAAGACCTAAATTGAAATTTAATTTTCTAATAGACACTCTCACATATATAAATAAAAGGCTTATAGTTTTAAATTAACACTCTTATGATGCCCAAAAAATTCTAAATATTATTGTATCTGTAACGTCCCGATTTTCGGTTATTCAGGTACGCACGACACATGTGAGTTTTCCGAGAGTTAGGATTTATTTTAATTCTTTCGTTTATTAATTATTACCTTTCATGAAAGTTATATGAATTATATTTCAACATGTTTACGTGAAAATATATGAATTTTTCGTTAACGTGAAACTTACGTGAATTAATTGCTAACGTGACTAATTGCTATTATGTGACGTATATGACTTATATGATTTAATTGACTGTGCTATTTAAATTTGTTTCTAAGGTGTTTACTTGCTAATTACATGTTTTATTTCACTTATGTGCTTATTTGAAATTATATGAAATCCTTTGACTCAATCAGACTTTAGATTTAAACCCAATTGCCAAGTTATCAAACCTCGGCACCCTAATTGAATAACTTAAACTCTCCAAGGAACAAAGTGCAATTTCCTCCTCTTCCCCCTCCATTTACAAGACATAAAGCCCTTCCTTCAATCTCATTCTTCATCTTCATTTTCTCCTAGCAAAACAAAGACTCCCAACCCCTTCTTCTTCTCCTCTTCAATCGATCCAAGCAAGATCAAGGGAGAGAAGGATTTTAAGTTCTATTCTTCTCCTTCAAACTCAAGCTTCAAGATCCCCATATTTTTCTTCTTCTTCCATTCCCTCCAAGGTATATGTGTCTATACATGGTTATGTTGGATAATAACTAGGATTGTGTGATTCTTACTTAATCACTTAGAATCTTGTGTGAATATGCATGACTACATGTTAATCCATGAGTTTATGAATTCTTGGAGCAAGATGTGTATATACGTTGTATGTGTGTGTATATATATATATATAATGTGGGTTTATGGAATTATGGATTAATTGGTGATTTGGTGATGATATGTGATTATATATGTGTATTGTGGTGTATTTTGATGTATATTGGTGTATAAATTGATCCGGATATGATTTGGGGTGGATTTGGAGCCTTCCCATTCGAGCCCTTGCTTCTTGGCCATGGATTTTTGGAGAAGATGACCCAATACGGCCGTGTCCAACCTTAGTTCTTTTTTAACACGGCCGTGTCAATATTTCAGGTTGGAATTTCTTTATTCTGACACAGCTATGTCAGATTCCATGCGAAACTTGACACGGCCATGTCGACTTCGTTTGAACTTGGATTGACCTGATTTTTGA
Organism: Lantana camara; assembly: GCA_037501455.1. Classification (NCBI taxonomy): domain Eukaryota; kingdom Viridiplantae; phylum Streptophyta; class Magnoliopsida; order Lamiales; family Verbenaceae; genus Lantana; species Lantana camara. The sequence continues at coordinate 22,397,904 of CM074862.1, forward strand.
ACCCACGGAAAGATCTTGAAGTCTAGAACAACATCCGATTGGAATAACCTCATTATCCTTTGTCATTTGTGAGATATAATCAATTATTTTTGATGTCATCACTTTACCGACAAACTGCATTCACCCAATTTCAAACTTACGCCATTTTCTCCTCGCTTTGAACTAGAAAATGAGTCATATATCCTCGGAAAGATCTTTGTGTCTAGTTTCATACCCAATAAGAAAAACTACTTTCCAAATTCTAGAACTCAAGATATTCCAATTCTCCTACAGCGTGTGCGTTTCCGGAAATTGTCCGTTTTTGCCAAACTTCACCAAAACCTCTCTTATTGCATTCCCTTCACTCTCTTGGCTTCCATATGTGAATTATATATTATATATACTTGATTAATTGATAATTATGCTCCTACTTTACACTTCTTGGTACTTAATTGCTCAATCATGATTGTGTGACCCCATACCTTATACGAATTGAATTGGAAACATTTGAATGATATGAATGCCTGACTCCTTGAGATTTATTTCATCTCTTAAGTGTTAGTTGGTTCTAATACATGTTCAAATGCCACTTGATTGCTAATTTATTCGGTTGTTAAGGTGTTACATGAGCATTGCCGTGCATCATATAAGGTCTCATATTGAGTCTTGTCTCACGAGTTCCCATTATTTCCTTTCTTGTCCATTTTTTCTCCAGGGTGGAGATCATTGATCGAGTACACGTTTTCTTGTATCTTTGTCTTATCCCGTCGCTTGTCAGGTAAGGTTTAATTCTAGATACCTAGAACCCTTACAACCCTATGTGTTGTTTTCGGCCAAAAGTATATATATATTTATAGTTTTCAAATCTTATTGATTTACAACGGATTTCATGAAATGAACGGATTGATTGATTGATTGATTGATTATTTTGGCGAGTAACTATTGTTCACATTGGGCCCCGATGGTAGTGTATTGAGCCAACCGGGAAAGCAAGGGCTGACGGGTAACTCCTGCACTATCCTCACCTTTGTGGGATCATCTCTGAATTCACCAGGAGATTTGGTGGAGGAACAAATCCCGTGCGTGGGAGTCATGTTCCCGACGTACACCATGATTGGATGGTGGGGCCTTGCAATCCCACCATCACCCGGAGGGAGAAGGAGACTGGGGATGGGTCCGGCACCACGGATTGTCCTCGGGTTATTGAATGATATTTATTCATTGATTGTATTGCTTGAATACACTTCCGCACGAATGCACTATAATTAAATTGCATGATCACCTATTGACTAATAAAGCAAGCATGTATTGTTCACACTTGTACACTTTTGGAGAAAGGTTGGAGAATTGCCCTCACTCGCCGGGCCACGTATTGAATTGATCTTGATTGAATTATTAAATTGATTAGTTGTAATCTCGGGCGAGTTCTATTTATTGAACTTACATTGCTTCCTTTTATAAAACCTTACCCGAGATTATGGCTTGCATGGTAATTGCGCTAATATTTATTTATAAACCCCTCACTCAGTTTGTTGTAGACTGACCCCCTCACATTTTCAGTTTGCAGGGTTGTGTGCTAGGCGGGGTCGAGTCCAGTTTTATCGCTTTGGGTTTAGCATTGTCATTTTACTTTGGCCTGTACCTTATTGATACTTATGCTTTTTGCGTCAATTTGTGATCTAATTCGATATTTTCCTTGGGACGTTGGTCTTGAGAAGTGGTATGATATTGTATTGATATGTATGTTGGTACCTATTAGTATTTATACTTGATATGTAAATATGGTACCTATAAGTAATGAATGAATTATTGCTTCTACTTTTATTGCTCTAAGTTGATTGTTTGGTTTGGGGTTAGTCCCGCCTAGCAAGTGAGTCATTTTTTTTTATTGTCTCCCGTTCGCTATAGACTTGATTCATGTATGGGTCGTCCATCTCATATGTGAATTGAACTATGGTACGGGGGATGTGGCTACCTAGCGTTCCGGGTGCTACATCCTAAGGTGGTATCAGAGCCCGGTTGTAAAACCGCGATTCTAGTGTCGTGTCTTGTGAGTCTAAGTCGTATGGCATAGGAACTAATTGACAACTTGAGGGTCTTGCATTTTATTTAAAATTATCTGATTACTTGAATCTTTGAAATTACCTGAATTACTTGATAACTCGAGCAATGTATTGATTTTGTTCATAAATTGACGGTTAATTGACCTTACATTGCTTGAAGATTTATATGTCCAACATGTTTTACTTTTAATTTTGTTGAATTATTTGTTACATTTTGCATCAAATCCATGTCTTTGGTGTCGATTATGTGACATGAGCATGTACTAACCGCATGCATTTAGCTTTGAATTAATTTTGAGTTATAGGTTATGAAGATTATATCAAACCACGGCTAATTTCCACGGCAATAACGGACTATCTCCAACCTTTCTTTTAACCATGGAAGATGTAAGAAATGTACCCGGATTATATATGGGAATTTGGGAGTTGTAGTTTTTCTAACGGAGCTATGGTTCAAGTAATAAGATCGGGAATAGAAGAAACAATTGTGAGAATTGCTTACAAGTTCAATGGAAGTTGGTGGATACTCGATAAGATGATGGATCATTTATTTAAGAGAAAAATGAGGAAAATCTCGAAGACGTTTTAGGGTCAAGGTTTCTATCAACAAGGAGGCAATGATCTTCATGAACATTTACAGTAAAGTGGAATCGGGATTGATAAACAACACGGATTATCTAACTCAGGAAAGAAGTCAAGGAAAATATGGAGAAAACTATAAATCGGGGATTAGATGAATACAAAAGAATGAAGAGACTAAGAAGAAGGGAATTGACATCACTTTAGGCTTCGAGTGAGAAAAAGGCCGATTAGAAGGAGGTAAAGAAAACTGTCAACATAGTAACTTCAAGTCCATGCGAAGCCGAAATATTAAGGGTTCTACTTTGGACGAGTTGGAATTTATTTTCCAAGTTTAAGCCGAATCGTTGTGAAAGAGGTCGAATTAGGAGATATGGAGCAACAAATGGAAACGGTAAAGAAAGGCAAAAAGCTTTTGGAGCAAGGTTACGTGCTCAAGTATGAATAACTGAAAGATAAGTGCGTTCAACCCTTCAGCTCATAAAGAATAAACCGAGGAAGCTTCGATCAAAGTAATAACTATGATGAAAGCCAGGATAACCTTTGGAGATTAATTCTTTGAGAAATGTAAGGCATCAACTTTATAGATGTGGAATAATTTGGATTCAGGAATCCTAAACTCGGATTATAAAGTTATATAAGCTAAGATAAGGAAACTTTGATCAAGGAGACATTTATGGTGAAGATTCGGGCAATACATAGAGATCGATATTTGGGAAAGAATCGAGTTCAAGAAATTTCAATCTCGGGCGATGGAAATGTATAAGTCGATGCCCGAGAACACTAAAGATTTAGAAGACCGTGGGGAAAACAAGAAATGATCAACCATTCGGGATAAATTTATGATGCAACAAACAAAGAATAAATATCGGGTTAAAGCTTATCACTACCACGGTGACAGGTTCAACGCATCCATAAGCACGTTCATCATGCATCGCATTCAATTAGTTAATCTCTTTTATTTATACATGCGTGCATCTTTAATTGACATAATTTCTCCAACATGTCGTATCCTTAACTGTTTAAAGAGTGCTATGTGCATTGGCATTTTAACCCAACATGCATTACTTAGTGTTTAATTGTCAGGATGCTCTCCTTTCTATCCATCTTATGTTTCCATGATCGCATCAACTTGAGTCCTACCTAATCAAGGGGGAAAAGGAATATTTTTATGTCATCTGTCATCATTCTTTTGCAATTGGGAATATTCGGTGTTATTCAAAGTCCGGTTATATTCTGAGATTCACGGTTACCCGTTAATCCATGATTTTGGTCTATTCTGGAGTTTGCTCAGGATCAAGGAAACTTGTCATTCGTATGTTGTCATGTTTTCCTCAGTCGTCATAGGAAAGTTTTGAGAAGGTGAACAATCCAATCCGAACTTCGAGGGAAATTGAAAGAAGAGAATCCTCGATTTGAGAAGGGGTGGAACAAGTTTAAGGAGTTAAATAGAAATTTTATTTTACTTTATTTTCTTAAGGGGGGAGAGCCGACCGGGAATCAACTTAAAGCTGATACTTGGACCCCATTTGAGAAGGGTTGGAAATGGAATATTCAGGTGGAAATGTATTAGAAGAGCAAGATAAGTTAATTGTCAGGAATTGAAACTTCGAACCGTGGTGGTAGAAATGATAGGATAACTTGAGAATAATTTTGATAAGGGTAAGTGCTTCAAGAAATAGGAAGAAATGGGTATTCTAATAGATGAAGCTGGATATCTAGAGAATACTTGGTAATTGGCGAGACAAGACGGCGCAAAGAATCAGTGATGGTAACTTTGGGTGCAAGATTAACATCGTTGGTTTTCTTTTGGGAACCATGCAAATTTAATCTTTTGAGGGTCCAAGGATATTGAGGTGCAAGGTGTTTCAAGCCTTAAAGAATTTTTAAGAATTGAAGATGAAAATATTAGGTAAAGAAATTTGATCGGATACTCATATTCCAAGATGAAGTAAGAGTTCGTTTCATTGAGCGTTGAAAAGGGGCAACATTGGGAGGAAAGCTTAACATGAATAAGATGGATTACCAGCTCGTTGAATTTTGCATGAGGAACCAGAAAAAACTATGAAGATTAAAGACTAGAACTTGAGCCATTAACTGAAAATTTGAGCATCCAAGAAGGCGGATTATAATTTATGATGAGGTTAAGTATGAATGGGGTAAAGAACGAGTTAATTAGGTTGAAACCAAGTATACACTTGAGAGTTAAATTTCAGATTGTGATATTAAGCAGGATAATTAGTTTCAGCTTGGGATAAAGATTGAGTGGTTATCAGAAGATACGTCAGGCACTTTAGACATAATAGTACGGTGAAAAGAAATCTCAATCGAGGACTCAAGTATTCAACCGAGTTGTTACAATACCAGAATTCCCATTCACGGTGAACTGTACTATTAACCATGCATATCACGTGCATCATGTATTTTATAATTGCCATACATGATTCCTTGCTATTTGTTAATTGATTTTATATGAATGGTAATTGACGTAGTTGATGTTTCTATTTGATTCTTACGTGGTAACTGTGTGAATATTTATTTAATTGTTCTTTCGGTTTTTGTTTTATGTGTTTGAGAGACGGGGTTCCCTCACTGTGCGTTTGAGAGACGGGGTTCTCTCACTGTGTGTTTGAGAGACGGGTCACTCTCATCATTTCTTGCTACTTGTTTAAACTTGTTCTAGTGGCATATTAGATTTTCTCTCGAGTGTGTAATGAGGGTCGTGACTTGACAGTATTGGAAGGACCTTGTTGATTGAAGATATCTTCCACACTAATCCCTGACGGGGAGTTGCTAACCCGCGTGGGATGAAAACGGTAGAGTTACCAAATTCCAGGAATTCAAGACAGTGGATCTGGGGACCAGATCGTCTTGGATCTGGGGACCAGATCCTCTTAAGGGGGAGAGAATTGTAATGCCCCGATTTTCGGTTATTCAGGTACGCACGACACGTGTGAGTTTTTCGAGAGTTAGGATTTATTTTAATTCTTCCGTTTATTAATTCTTACCTTTCATGAAAGTTATATGAATTATATTTCAACATGTTTATGTGGAAATATATGAATTTTTCGTTAACGTGAAACTTACGTGAATTAATTACTAACGTGACTAATTGCTATTATGTGACGTATATGATTTAATTGACTGTGCTATTTAAATTTGTTTCTAACGTGTTTACTTGCTAATTACATGTTTTATTTCACTTATGCGCTTATTTGAAATTATATGAAATTCTTGGACTCAATTAGACTTTAGATTTAAACCCAATTGCCAAGTTATCAAACCTCGGCACCCTAATTGAATAACTTAAACTATCCAAGGACCAAAGTGCAATTTTCTCCTCTTCCCCCTCCATTTACACGACATAAAGCCCTTCCTTCAACGTCATTCTTCATCTTCATTTTCTCCTAGCAAAACAAAGACTCCCAACCCCTTCTTCTCCTCCTCTTCAATCGATCCAAGCAAGATCAAGGGAGACAAGGATTTCAAGTTCTATTCTTCTCCTTCAAACTCAAGCTTCAAGATCCCCATATTCTTCTTTTTCTTCCATTCCCTCCAAGGTATATGTGTCCACACATGGTTATGTTGGATAATAACTAGGATTGTGTGATTCTTACTCAATCACTTAGAATCTTGTGTGAATATGCATGACTACATGTTAATCCATGAGTTTATGAATTCTTGGAGCAAGATATGTATATATGTTGTATGTGTATATATATATATATATATATATAATGTGGGTTTATGGAATTATGGATTAATTGGTGATTTGGCGATGATATGTGATTATATATGTGTATTGTGATGTATTTTGATGCATATTGGTGTATAAATTGATCCGGATATGATTTGGGGTGGACTTGGAGCCTTCCCCTTCGAACTTGTGACACCCCGACTTTCAAACCGTACAGGTATGACGTATGTGCGCATTTAAAATTATTATTTACGCATTTTATATTTATTCTAATTGTTTATTTGAATTATTTAATTTTAATTCTTATATAAATTGTTCGAATTTATATGAAATATTTGAATTATATGTCAAAAATTTGCCTTAAGTGATTTATGATATGTGAATTTAATTCTCGAGCAAGCTAATTTCGTGAATTATGTGATTTATATGAGTTAAGGGCTTAATTGTACAATTTCATTTAATTTTGGACTTAATTGAAATTTTGAATTGGACTTATTTGACTCTTTTTGAAAGTTTAGGACTTAATTGAAAAATAACCCTTTTATTAAAATTTTAATTATTTTTAATTCGTTTAATTTAATTTTATTTTTATTTATTATTTCTTGAATTTAACTTTTGTTATTGGAATGATATGCCTATTTGTTGAAATGAGATGCGTTAATTTCGTGCCCTTTTGATATGTTGGAGTTTTATGAGTCGTAAACTTGAATACATGCTCGTTATGTGTTTTCGGGTTTATTTGTCGGGTTTTCGGGAGTTGTTTTCGTTGGGTGACCTAAAGGGGGCTAAAGTGTACTTAGCGCACCTTGGGTTCCGCGTAGCATATCTTGAGCTCGGGAATTCGGATTCGAATTCCGTCACCTCCACTGAACTCGTTTCGACGATTCGAGTGCAATGGAACAGGCCTTGTAATTTTTCGACCTCGTTTGATACCCCGAAATCAGTTTGTAACTTTGTCTCGCGCTCATATGGCCACCTTTCACTAATTTGCACATAAGTCTCTCAATTCTTGGCCAATTGCCCTCAAACCTGGACCCACACTCCACTAACTCAGCCTATTATCACCCCATACCCTTTTCATCTCGATCCATACACAAGAGAAAGGAGGAAAATCAGATTTTGAGCAGCAGCAGTTCTAATCCCGTAACTTTCACACAAGAGGAGATTTTGAGCTCCAATCTCCATTTTCTTCCATCTTCTTCAAGGGGTAAGCTTATATTTGATATATACATGCTTATATGATCATTTGCATCTAAGAAATTCAGAATTTGATCCACTTTTGATTGAGTTTTTGATCCTTGAAGTGAATAGTTACGTTTTGCTCCATAATTTGAATTCTATGACTTTCCTTGAGTTATGGCTTGAATTGATGCATGGAAAGTGAGCTCTAATGCTTCATTTATTGTTGTATGTACCTGACTTTGTTGGTAGTTGAGTTATATGAGAGATACCATTAATGTTCATGAGGTTTTGGAAGTTATATACATGAGTTTAGCACCTTTCTCCTTCTCCTCTACTTGCTGTCAGTTTTGGATCAGATTTGTGGGAGTTTATGTCTTGTTTTGTTGCTGTTTCTGTTGCCTTTCGTACCTGCTAGCTGCTGCTCTGTTTTCTTACCTTTGGAACAGGGGACCGAAGCTTGAACAGCTGCCATTCTCGCGCCTGGAATGTCTCCCCGGACGGGGAGATTTTTCTCATGAAAGTACCCGGCCGGGTACTTGCTATGCAGAAGCTTTCTGCATCAAATGTACCCGGGAGGGTACTTCTGTGTATAAAATCTCCCCTGGGCGGGGAGATGAGGAACAACCCTGGAGTGATTAATTTGTTCCTAGCTTTGCATGATTTATGTATTTGCATGGGACTTTGTTTGCATGTGAATGTATATATATATATTATATTTGCATGGGACTTTGCATGGGACTTTGTTTGCATGTGAATGTATATACATGTATTATTTATGCATGGTGCAGGTACGTGTATTTGTATATATATAATATATGTAATATATGATATATATATATATATATAGTATATTATATATTTAATTAATGAATTTAAGTGCTATCAATTTATTATTTTAAATTAAATGTGATCCTATAGTTTTACATGAATTTTTTTTTATGTATGAAATGTGTTATCTAAATGTGATTTTATGATTTAAATTATTTGTTATATTTTATGAATTACGTTTATGAATTTATTTGATACGTTTCGTACGAGTTTTGAATTTAAATGACTTAAGTAATGCATTCTTGCATTTCATTTTCATCATTTGCATTCATGAGCATTGCCGGACGTCTAATTGGTACATTATTAAGTTTAAGTCCCGAGTCTTGTCTTCTTTTGTTTCAGAGCCTCTTCCGGAAGTTCGTGAGCCCGAGGTTTAGGTGCTTGTTCGCCCGTTTGCCTTCCTATTCCACTACTTTTGTAAAGGTGAGGTTAGGATCCTTTATATTAGATAAGCGACCTAAGACCTATTATGTGTTGTTTTCTTACCCCGTATGCGAATATATATATATATATATATTAAATACGAGTGCTTAAGCTATGTTATGATTTTGTGAAATAAGCTTTACGTTTTCGAAATTGGTATAAGTATTGGCATAAGTAAGCTATGTTTGAAATTCGTTATTCGTATATGAATGTTTGAGCGAGGTGTGCCCTGAAAGATGGGAGTTTGGTTTGATTTGGTATTGTTGGGCCCCGGAGACGTGGGTAAGGGAGACCCGAGACGACCACGGGGTCGCCGGTTATGACCCCTGTACACGCTCTCATTTGAGATATTCACGTGCGACCTATGGATGTTGGGAAGGCGTGGTATCTTGAGCCCTCGGTGGATAACCGGGGAAGGCATATCGTGGGTTAGCTACCCCGTATGTGTTTGGTAGTGTAGGTGTTAGGGTTTGATTCCCGATGCACCATGGATGTGGGGTGGATGTGATTTGAATTCGATTTTATGTTATGTTTGATAGAGTAAGGGATAGTCCGTTCTCGCCGGACTTATGTTTATGTTATGTTCGATAGATTATGGATCGAGATAGGTTCTCCTTTATATTATATGCTATCTTTGGAAAATGATTTGGTATGTAAAACCCTAGCCTCGATTCATGACTATCACCTTTGTAATATGCTCTGTTCTATATGTATTTCGGTGGGGGTGTGCGTTTAGCCCCCTCACTCAGTCGAGTTTTGACTGACCCCTCTCTTTTCCCACCTTCAGTGCAGGTTGTTTCGAGCTAGGCGGGGAAGTGCGAGTCTTGGTCTTGTACTTGTGTGTCTAGGTCGAGTTGCATTCATACTTCTTACATTTTGGATACTCCTCTTATGTATTTGATATCATGACTTGTCTTTTGGAGAATTATGAACTTTTGATGTATATACTCGATCTTTTGGGCCGTGAGGCCATTGTATATGATGTAAATGTTAGCTATAGAGCTCTTTTCGATCCTTATGTTAGTGCTTCCGCATTTATATGTTTGTTTTACGTGCTCTGTCCGAGTTTTAGCCCCGCTTAGCCTAAGGAGTGAGTGTAGGTTCCGTTCGCTTACACTTGGACTCATGTATGGAAATCCATTTCATATGTGGATTCGGGTTTAGGTGCGGGGGATGTGGTGGCCCCCCTGCTTCTTGGCCATGGATTTTCGAATAAGATGACCCAACACGGCCATGTCCAACCTTAGTTATTTTTCAACACGGCCGTGTCAACCCCGGATACAAGGCGGAAACTTATCCGCAATCATGACAATTGGGACGTTGACGGAGCACTCCTATCTATGAATCTAATGTTTCGGGTCGAAATTTCTTTATTCCGACACGGCCGTGTCAGATTCCAGGCCAAATTTGATACGGCCGTGTCGACTTCGATTGAACTCAAATTGACCTGATTTTTTAACCCACGGAAAGATCTTGAAGTTTAGAACAACCTCCAATTGGAATCACCTCATTATCTTTTGTCATTTGTGAGATATAATCAATTATTTTTGATGTCGCCACTTTACCGACAAACTGCATTCACCCAATTTCAAGCTTACGCCATTTTCTCCTCACTTTGAACTAGAAAACGAGCCATATATCCTCGGAAAGATCTTTGTGTCTAGTTTCATACCCAATAATAAAAACTACTTTCCAAGTTCTAGAACTCAAGATATTCCAGTTTTCCTACAGCGTGTGCGTTTCCGGAAATTATCCGTTTTTGCCAAACTTCACCAAAACCTCTCTTATTGTATTCCCTTCACTCTCTTGGCTTCCATATGTGAATTATATGTTATATATACTTGATTAATTGATAATTATGCTCCTACTTCACTTCTTGGTACTTTAATTGCTCAATCGTGATTGTGTGACCCCATGCCTTATACTAATTGAATTTGAAACATTTGAATGATATGAATGCCTGACTCCTTGAGATTTATTTCATCTCTTAAGTGTTAGTTGGTTCTAATACATGTTCAAATGCCACTTGATTGCTAATTTATTTGGTTGTTAAGGTGTTACTTGAGCATTGTCATGCGTCATATATGGTCTCATATTGAGTCTTGTCTCACGAGTTCCCGTTATTTCGTTTCTTGTGCAGTTTTTCTCCAGTGCGGAGATCATTGATCGAGTACACGTTTTCTTGTATCTTTGTCTTGTCCCGTCGCTTGTCAGGCGAGGTTTAATTCTAGATACCTAGAACACTTACAACCCTATGTGTTGTTTTCGGCCAAAAGTATATATATATATATATATATATATATATATATATATATATAGTTTTCAAATCTTATTGATTTACAACTGATTTCATGAAATGAACGGATTGATTGATTGATTGTTTTGGCGAGTAACTATTGTTCACGTTGGGCCCCGAGGGTAATGTATTGAGCCAACCGGGAAAGCAAGGGCTGACGGGTAACTCCTGCACTATCCTCACCATTGTGGGATAACCTCTGAATTCACCAGGAGATTTGGTGGAGGAAGAAATCCCATGCGTGGGAGTCATGTTCCTGACGTACACCATGATTGGATGGTTGGTCTTGCAATCCCACCATCACCCGGAGGGAGAAGGAGACTGGGGACGGGTCCGGCACCATGGATTGTCCTCGGGTTATTGCATGATTTTTATTCATTGATTATATTGCTTGAATACATGTCCGCACGACTGCACTATAATTAAATTGCATGATCACCTATTGACTAATAAAGCAAGCATGTATTGTTCACACTTGTACATTTTGGAGAAAGGTTGGAGAATTGCCCTCACTCGCCGGGCCACGTATTGAATTGATCTTGATTGAATTATTAAATTGATTAGTTGTAATCTCGGGCGAGTTCTATTTATTGAACTTATATTGCTTCCTTTTATAAAACCTTACCCGAGATTATGGCTTGCATGGTAATTGCGCTAATATTTATTTATAAACCCCTCACTCAGTCTGTTGTAGACTGACCCCCTCACATTTTCAGTTTGCAGGGTTGTGTGCTAGGTGGGGTCGAGTCCAGTTTTATCGCTTTGGGTTTAGCATTGTCATTTTACTTTGGTCTGTACCTTATTGATACTTATGCTTTTTGCGTTGGTCTTGAGAAGTGGTATGATATTTTATTGATATGTATGTTGGTACCTATTAGTATTTATACTTGATATTTAAATATGGTACCTATAAGTAATGAATGAATTATTGCTTCCGCTTTTATTGCTCTAAGTTGATTGTTTGGTTTGGGGTTAGTCCCGCCTAGCAAGTGAGTCGTTTTTTTTTATTGTCTCCCGTTCGCTATAGGCTTGATTCATGTATGGGTCGTCCATCTCATATGTGAATTAAACTATGGTGCGGGGGATGTGGCTACCTAGCGTTTCGGGTGCTACAGTATCCCATGGCATTGTGTTATGCTAAGGTTGGACACTGTAACAAACGTCTTTCACTTGTTAAATTTAAAAATTAATTTATGTCATATCATATTTGTATCCATATATCATAGAATTAACATATATATATATATATATATATATATATATATATATATATATATATATATATTATAAAATTAACATAAAAAATTAAATTTCAATTTGTATTTTATTTTTATATGAATCTAAATTAGTTTGATTTACGAAATTGTTCATGTTTTCTTTTGATTAAATGAGTTTCGTTTCTATTTTATTAGTTATCGATCGTAATTTACATAATAAGTATTTTTAATAAATTTAATACTTTATAAGTATATAGTGTTAATAATGTTTGAATTAAATCTAAAATATGAAAAGTATAGCTTGTATCAAGTTGTCAAAACAACAAATTGTCCCAATTGAATTAAAAGATCAGAAATTCAATTAAATTCCCTCAAATCCAACCGGAATAGTTCATTTTGAAAAAATTTACTAATTGTGTGTGTATATATATATATATATATATATATAGTTTTAACTTGTAATTAATTGTTATTTAATATTTATTAACAATTATTTTATTTTGATTTAAATAAATAAATAAAATTAAAAAAAAATCAACAATAAACTTACTGAAAATTAGTTGTATTTCTGATTAATTTTCAATAGTCACTAATTAACTCTTAACGATCTATTCCATAATATTAATAATAAGATAAAGATGTAATTCATAATAGGGAAATGTAATAACAAAAAAACTACAAAAACGTAATTATTAGCAAAATGTAATAACCAGAAAATATTTATTTTTACTAATTTATTAATTATATAATAAAATTTGTTTTGATAATATGTACTAATTATATATCTTGTAGGTTATATATAAGCTCTCTCCCAACTCTCGAACTTCATACCTCGATTCTTTCTTGGCACCTCTCTTTCTCACTCTCAAATATCAGTGCAGTAGCCTTCCGTCCAGTCATCTTTGTTTTTTATTCTTTCGATCGACTCTTGTTTTTGTCTACTTGTCGATCACTCATTCAACTTTAATGTCATCACATACCACTATGTTTGATTATATCTATAATTTATTAATAATTTATTTTTTCATAAACATGATTATTTGTGAGTGTAGAAATAATGACAGTATGTTTCGTTTAATAATAGATATTTTATCCTTTGACATTTATATTATTCACTCTAGTACAATCTCATTAAATTTATATGAGAAAATTACAAATTTAATCCAATAGGATGCAGTGTAGTCTAAAATACACACAAATCATACACTAAGATTTTTTTTTAAAATGTGTATCTCATAATCTGTTACTAAGCATATTTTCGATCTGGCTTAACGGATACTTTGACTTTTCAACTTTTACTCTCATCCGGTATCTTTGACATTAAATGTCTTCTGACAGTTTGACACATGAACTTAGAAGTTGACACATTTTCATGTTCAGGTCGTCAGGTCATTGGTAGTATTTTGGCTGGTAATATCTTGTCGACCTCTTGACCTAGGGTTTGGTCAATGGGGTCTCATTTGGCCTTTAGGCTTTAGCCAATTGGCCCACTTAGCTACCGTATCGACCACACGACTTCTCGTATATTGGTCGACCTGGAGGTTAATCTAGGCTAGTTTTGACTGTTTGACCCATTTGCTTCAACTCGTCGACTTAACAACCTCATGTGGGTCATTTCTTGGCCAGCATGACTTTGTCATGGAGTTTGACCTCAAAGGTTAAAGTCCACGTGGCACCCCTGGGAGGTGTCCATGTGGCCCTTCATGAAGTTTGACCTCAAATTGTATTAGGACGCGCTACGTGATCCAATTGAATTATGTGATATTACCAAATCTTTATTTTTAATATTATATATATATATATATATATATATATATATATATATATATATATATATATATATATATATATATATAATGTGAGAGCTTATTTAATTTTAACATACACGTCAATGTTAATAGGAGTATTTTCAAATATACTATTTATTTTTTTTTTCTGTCAGAACAAAATATACTATTTAAGTTCAATATAATTAAATTTAACAGTTTATAGACTTACAAAATATTTAAAACAACTATCTTTAGATCAATATAATATGAAGTGTAAAAATAATTTAATTACGTTAATGTATTAACATCTTTGTAGTTGTCTTCTACCTCACTTCACTCTTTTACAAATATGCATATTTTCTGTCATCTCTATTCCTCTCTACTTTATACACTTAGTTACTATTTTTTAGTAAATTCATTTTGTACATTTTCTTTTAATTTAATTTAATTTAATTTATGAGTTTTTTTCATATCAAATGTATAATATTCTATTAAAGTTTCACAAACACATATTCACATAAAATAAAATGTTGTTCCTTATATCATCTTATACATTAAATTTAGTGAATAAATACAATAAAAGATATGAATATATATAAGTTCAATAAGTATTTATATTATTAGTAAAGTAATAAACTTAATAGGAGCTAATATATATTGGTCTAAATTGTAAAATTTCACCAAAATTTTTGGCACTCTTTAGTTTAACCTAATTTTATTTTTTAAGTTTTCTTATCTTTCACCCATTTAACTTCTTCATGCTTCTATCCAGTATTTTTTTTTTTTTTTTTGTGTATTTATTTTTAATCTTATTTTTTTTTTGGACATTTTTGTATGTTCTCACTTTTGGATGCTTGGCTTGTTACGCTTGTCCATTTTTTGGGTTTTTTGATTAATAAATGAGGGGGGCCTCATCTAACCCCACTGTCCCGTGACCAATTCTTTTAAAAAAAACCTTATAATTTAATTTTTTATTATTACTTATCACAGGTTGAAATTTTAGCAAAAATTATATCAGAAATATCTATCTATATTATTTTTAATAATGTTTTGACTCTTAAAATAATTATTTGAATTTACTTTTTATTTTTGTATTTTTTTAAAATAATTATCCTTTATATTTTTTTATTTCTCCCTTTTATTTTTATCTTGCACTTTTTTTCTTATTTGTATTTTTAATGAGTATTATTTCAGATTAATTTTAGTTTTTTTTTTTTTATCATTTATGTATGTAGTATAAATGGTTAGAAGAGTATATTTATATAAAAATTAAAGGAATGTTTAATTGAATAATATAAAAAATAATTATAAAATTAAAATATATCTTTTTTCAAAATTAAAATATATCTTGTTTTTATGTGTAGACACGTGGATCTTTTGAGATTTTGATTAGACCTGTAATTTTGGTACATGGAATATTCTTTTGAATTAGTAAAAAAATTTTAAAAATTATTAAAATTTTGTCTATTATAATATATCTATATTTTTTTTTAACTCACACTCGTGAGATTCGAACCCGGGACATATATTTTCCTTTTCCATTCTAAATTTTTATCTACTTTTTTGTGTTTCATTTTTATACTTGTCTCTATCTATAAATTTTTTCCATACTTTTTAATAATTTCATATATTTTCTCTTCTTTTTTTTCACCAAAAAAATATATTCTCTTTTTTTTTTTTTTAGTTGTATAATTAAGTGATATCTTTTTTATATATCAATAAATAATATTAAATTTTAATAGTAAAAATATACATTTATGTGAAATACGGTAAATATTTATATTTGTATTATTAATTTTATTTTTAAATGTTCAAGTATCTAATAATGTAACTATAATTGATATATTAATTTTAGAAAGAGTTCTTACTATGATGTTCTATATATTTTCTATAGATGGGAGGACTTTTAATTCTAGTATGTTCGTTTTTTACTCAAATTATAATTTTTAAAAATTTTAAATATAATAGCATCTTATAATATAACTTATATTAATTAATTTTAAAAAGAATCCTCGTTACTGTGTATGTCGTCTAATAGTATAACTTATATTAATTAATTTTAAAAAGAGTCCTCATTACCATATATGTTGTCTATAGATCTTAGAAGTCTTGATTTTAATTTATTAAGGAGTTATATTTTTATTCAAATAAATATTTTTAAAATTTTGAAATACAATAATATATAGTATAATTTACCAAATTATCCTCTCGTTTTATATTGTTGAAAGGATTATAGTGAGGATATTTTGGCCGATCACAAAGTTTCAGGTAACCAAAAAATCAACTCGTACTTTTATAATATATAGATAGATAGATAGATAGATAGATAGATATAGATAAATAATTAAATGAGACAAATTATCAACATTAGGGTCTGGAACCCTCGAGGGTCAGTCATCTGCCCGTTTTCAGAACAAAAAAAAAAAAAAAAAAAATTTAAGGTCTGTTGTCACTTGATAAAACACTGAAGATGAAATTATTACAAAATTTAAAAGTTCAGGAACCATATATAGTATTTGGTCATATTCTTTCCATTTTCTTATGCAATTCTAAAAAACTCAAACAAAATATATTCTATCCAAGCTACAGAATGGGCTCAAACAACAAAGTTGAAATACGTTGCTTGATATCATCATTCTGAACTCCAAATCCATCTCCATTTTCATACATAAATTGCGCCATTCTGCCAACATTTACGGCAGATTCAACAAAAATTTGCTGGAATGGATAACTTCTTACTCGTTCTTCGTTCATCTTTTTCCATGTCTTCCGTATCAAAGTCCTAACATATACTTCTGCCTCTTCTCTAGATGCATTGCTTTCGTTCATGTAACACTCAACAGATTTTGGTACATCGCCTCTTTCCATCTCATCCTGCATCATGATTTTTCACAGAGAGAGAGAAGGGATGTTTCAGGAAAAAAAAAAAAACTAAAAAGATATAAATATACGTATAGATGGAAGCTGTCACTAAAATAAAATAATAAAAGAAAAGGAAAATATTGAAATCATCATTACATCTCGTAGAAGTTTATTTATGGGGTGTTTAAAAAATTCTGTTGTTAAAAAAGTTAAATTTGAATAGTAAAAATGACAAGTGATTAATAAAAAAAATGAAAAGTTAAAAAAACAGATTGAAGCACCGATGATTTTCCTAAATCATCTGCAAGTCTTAGAATCATTGCTGAATATCGCATAATGTTGTCGTCTTTATACAAACATTGAATAGCTTCATCTTCTATTGGATTTGACAAAAGAAAGCAAATATGGGACAGGATTACAGGAGCTGATATTGAAATCCAAGCAATATTCATATATTCTTCCAGTGTCGGTGTATACTCCCTCAAATACCACTTCGACTCTTGTAAATAAGCGCGACATAAGTTTGCCCACTGCAATAGTTTTTATAAATAAACTAATTAAGATAAGGAATATAGGGAGAGAAGAAAATATTGAGGTACTTCAAGAAAGTATAATATTACGAATTTTCTTAAATGGGTGATGACAACAACTCCTTTTTCCTTAAGAACGCTATATGCAGTCTCATTGACAAAACTGTCGAGTGCTAAATAACATATTTGCATATAGTGTGGGAGTTGGTCGATTGCTTCAGTATCCCACCTGCATCAATTGGGACGAGAAAGATTAAAAAGCCACGAATAAATACTTTTTCTAATTAATGTAATTACTATGTATGTTACAAATTAGTTCTGACCTTTGAATTACATCATGAAAGAGTTGAAGTTCTTCTAAGCTACCATACACATCAAATATATCATCAATCGCTGTTATTAAAGCATTGAATTTGGCGGCTAGTATTCTTGCATGTCCATATCGAGGATGAGAAACAAAACCAGTTGCCCACACGTAACACTCCACCAGTCTATCCCTCGCGAATGGCAAATACTCAGGAAAACTTGTTTGCTTCCACCATCTGTATTTATGTATTGAAAAAAAGAAGTCAGATATCCTTTAGATCTCTCAATGAGGGATTCTTGTGAAAAATGCAAAATTTAAGATATTTTAGTTATCACCTTGAGGCTTCTTTAAGTTCTTGAAGAAATTTTCCTTGAACTATGTTGAAATCCAATTTCGCAAGGTCAAGAACAATTGAATTTACATTTGTCCTCCTCTCGTATGCATCAATAAACCATCTTGCGTTTGGCCTTTGAATCCTCCAATGAGTCGGGAGCTCCAAAGCATTGTGGACCAGTAATGAAAGATTCTCATCGATTAATATTCCATTATTATCTTCGTCATCAAGTGTCTTCCGCAGAAGATGGGTAGCAAATTCGTTTGCTTTCTCTAAGGTCTCCTCGCCTTCTGTTAATAGGAAAGAAGCTTCAGCTGCAACAATCCCGTGTATCTTCACTGAGGTTTGCCTTAAAATCGCCCTTGTCATTCTTGAAACAATCAAATACCTCTGCAATATTGAAAAAGGTACAATAAATATTTCAAGCTTCAAGAGAAGTTATCCATGCGTACATATAACTAATTTCATCACCTTGACCGATGGTAAAACCATGTTGTCTGAAAAGTCTGAATTCGAGAGCTGTGGAGTACAGATCTCTTTCAATTTTAGAATTCTTGCCATTATATTTATTTAGACGATCATCGTACATAGAGTTTAAGATTTTGTTGATTTCGTCCTCAAAGTGATATGATAGTCCCATTTTCCGCAAATCATCAATCATCTCCAGCTAGTGACCACAAGCTCAGAAGCCCTTTCCACGTATCTATCTTCCTATAATACCAGATTAATGCACACATAATATTTATCTTAAAGAACCATAGCATATTAAAGACATTTGTACGGAGGAAACCTACCGTAAATTGAGTGCTCAAAGATTGAATATGATCAAAATCCCACAGAGAACCTGCGTAGTTTCCAGATCGTCGTCCGTCCAGGATGTGATCACAAGGCTGATTATTGCATTTATAAGGTTATATGTAGTAAACTAAGAAACATAGTGCTTTTTGCTTACTCTGTGAAAAACGCACACATATGTATTGATATATATGCTTACCGTCTTTTGACTGCTTGAAGATTGAGCGTAATTTCCAGATCCCCGACCAATGGAGGCCTCATCGGCAGAGTTAATCACTTCATCGGAAGTTTTAGCAATAGATCGCACAATACTGCATGGGACTGTTGAAGTTTTTCTCCTACCAAAGGTACAAAGAGAATCTTTTGGCTTATAATTAGTAACAATCGCGGGAGGCATTATGATATTGAATGTAGCCATTGATTAATTGATTTTCCTCTTCGTCTGCTTCTAAATTAGTCCGGTTACATTGTTAGGTGAGCATTACGGGGGTGCTATTTATACTAACATCGTCTGCTTCTTAATTGGTCCGCCTACATTGTTAGGTGAGAATTATGGGGGTGCTATTTATATTTTATACTAACATCGTCTGCTTCTTAATTAGTCCGGGTACACTGTTAGGCGAGCATTATGGGGGTGCTATTTATAAGCGTCAAATAATTTATTGCAGAAGCGCCCAACAATGTGTTTTGCACCAATTTTATCATGTGCAAAATAAATTTCTAAGACAGAAAATATAATATGCACAATAAATATAAAAATTTACAGAAAATAGGAAAGGGAATAAATCTTATTGAAATTTATTCTTCTAATCATCCTCTTCAACTTTGCATCAAAGGGGCTGAAGCTTATTCCCAGATAAGTAGTTGTGATTTCTTCCCCGAATTTGATGGAGAAAACTACTTTGATCTACTTTGATGTCGAAATTAAATTTTAAAGTCGAAGGTTTCAATTTCTTGAAGTTTTGACGAAACCGTAATCGGAGTTGATGACTTGGTGGTAGCCAAATTCGGAGATCGAATTTGAAGACAAACTTGAAGAAGATTCGAAGACAAAAATTTGATGACCGAAGATGAACTTGGAAACTTGAAGCTGGAGATGTTGGCACTCTCCCATCGTCTTCCTTGGTGTGTTGAATGAACTATTAAACTCATTTTTATAGTGGAAGATTTTGAGAGTTCGAATTTATCACAACAACATTTAATATTTATCTATTGTTTTTTTTTTATTTTTTAAGAGATAATATCAAATGAAATCAATTGATTATTTATCTCTTAAAAATTATTTAATATAATAAAATAATATCAAATTTAATCTTGATTTGAAAATATAACATATTTGATATTATTCTACTAAATTTTTATATTTTTAAAAAATAACTGTGCAAATACAATGTTTAGAACTATAATACTCCAAATTACACTAAGAAAAATTCCAGTTATTTAGGCAAAATAAAACTAAATATAACAAAAAAATAGGCTAATAAAAGCGAATAAAAAAGAACACCAAGATTTTACGAGTTCGGCCAATTTAACCTACGTACTCGGGTACTACTAAAAATGTATTTCACTAAAGAAATATTACAGAGTAAGAGAGAAACTTTGCTTGAGAAGCAAAATTTACAAGGGGAGAGAAATCTATTCATAGTATTAGATCCTCTCCAAACTATTACATAATTTCAATGTGGGACAGCGAACACTTGTTCCAACCTAATTCTCCAACGTGTGATACTAGTTGTGCCATAAAACAACAAATCTCCACCTTAGAACAATTTTGGTCCCACCAAATGCAAACTGACTTTATCTCTATCAGGTTGTAATGCCTCCAAATTGCGCCGTAGGCGCTAACTCAAAAGTATAGGATATTGACTAAATCTAAACAATATGTAAACTTGACTTTTTTCACCACCTTGGTCATTATATCTGCAGGATTATCTGTAATCAAAATTTTCTGAAGAACAATATGCTCTTCTTCGAGAATTTTCCACACAAAGTGACAACGAACATCAATATGCTTCGTTCTTACATGAAAGGACTGGTTCTTTGCTAAATGAATTACACTTTGATTGTCAAAATACACCACAAGGTGTTTCTAACCAACTCTTAAGTTTTCAAGCAATTCTTGAAGCTAAATTTCTTTCTTTACGACTACTGTAACAACCATATACTCGGGCACTGTCGAAGACAACGTCATCATCATTGATTGTAAGGTAAACTTCCAACTAACTGGCACCTTAACTAAGTGAACAAGTAGTCAGTTGTAGACCTTTGCTTATCTAAATCACGTCTATAGTCAGAATCACAATATTTAATTATGCCTTGACCAATTGCTTCATCCCGCTCAAACAATAAACCAACATTCATAGTATCTTGAATATACTGTAGAATCCATTTCACTGCTTGTCAGTGAGTATTTCCAGGATCATGTATGCATCTGCACACAATGCCAACTGCTAGTGAAAATATTGGATTTTGTATACAGGGCTTTTGCCGTATACTCTCGTTCTTCTTTTGTCATTGGAGATAACTGACAGTTAAGTTTCAAGTGAGGGGCAAGAGGAGTACCTATAGATTTTATATCTTGAAATATACCAAATCGTTGTTATACTTTGTTTAAATACTGCTTTTGAGTCAGCCAAAGCTGCCTCTCTGTCGATCTCTACTTATATCCACTTCGAGAATTTTCTTGGCTTATCTCAAATCCTTCATCTCGAACTTTTTACTCAATTGAGCCTTCAATTTGTCGATTTCATCTCGGTTCTTTGATGCTATCAACATATGATCAACATATAAGAGTAAACAGATGTAGGGCCCATCTTGTAGCCTGCGCAAATACACACAGTGGTTGTATTTGCTCCTTGTGTACCTTTGACCAGACATAAACTTGTCAAATCGTTTGTACCATTGCCTCAATGATTGCTTCAATCGGTACAACAATTTGTCTAGTTTGCAAATCCAATTTTCTTTACCAACAACTTTGTGTCCATCTGCCTGACGCATATAGATTTTCTCTTCCAAGTCACCGTGTAGGAACGTAGTGTTTACATCAAGTTGAGCTAGCTTCAAATTCAACTGCACTACGAAGGCTAACAAAATTATAATGGAGGGGTGTTTGACAACTGGAGAAAACAATTCTTTACAATCAACTCCCTCCTTCTGAGCATAAGCTTTAGCTACCAAACTCACCTTGTAGCGAACATCATCTTTGTCAGGAAATCCTTATTTATTTGTAAATACACATTTGCATCTAGTTACCTTCTTTCCCTTTGGTAGTTGTGTCAACTTCCACGTCTTGTTCTTCTGAAGAGACTACATCTCTTCTTCCATTGCGTCTTTCCATCTGTTATTTTCTGAGCTCCGGATAGCTTCTGAAAATATTGATGGAACATCATCAACTACAGAATTGTATAAGCTAGGGTGGGCGTTTTGGATCGGTTCTTGGATACCTGATCTGATCCAATTAAGACTATATATATATATATATATATATATATAGTTGTATTGGTTGAACACGTTTATTGGCAAAGCACATTTTTTTTACCTTTATTAGAAATATACTTTTCCTTTTTCTCCCACACAGCCACAATTGATCTGTATCTCTTTGACTCCCCCTCTCTCTCTTACACTCCCCTACTCTCTGTTTCCTCTTCTAAATCTCACTCTCAATCTTGAACTCTCCGTGTTTCTCGAGTTTGTCGGTCACCTCCAATCTCCTTCAGCTGTCGATTTAGCCTTCCTCAAAGTAAGATTTTGTAAACTAGGCCACCTCTAAAGCTAAGACAAAATCGCCGCCGTCTACCTGAGACCCCAGAAAAATAAGATCCCAAAAAAATAAATGACTTTTCTAGGTATGGTTGTGGACTATGATGCACAGACATGGATACAGGGACATGGACACGACACGGACACGGCCACACAGATTTTTTTAAAATTTTAGGACACGACACGGCTCCGACACGGCTATATTTTATATATAAATAATATATTTTATAAATATTAGTTTATTTTTTTAGCTATGTGGATCCTTTTATTAGCCCAAAAGTTTTAAATCTTTTAATAATTATGAATTCAATAATAAAAACAATTAGCCCAACACTAAAAACATATGGCCCATTAATTTTGTTACTTTTTCTTTTTGAAAATGGTGGGATGGCTAGGGCTTAGCCCATTCTCTTTTTCTTTCTTTTTGGAGATTGAGGCTCAAACTTGTTAAAGAAATCACAAGATTCCAGCGAAAGAAAAATCAAGAAATAAGCAAATGAATGTCAAACACGTCAAACTCCACTCGGCAGATGAAGAGAGAGTGGAGAAATCACAAACCGTGTTCTTTTTCTTTCTTGCTCGTACTTTGGCTACAGAGAGTTATGAGACAGAGGAGCTTGCGGAGACAGAGGTGTTGGGAATAGTGACCTAGAAAGCCGATTGTATATCCGCTTTGTGCTTTTCCTTATTGTAATCACAGACAATCTTTGAATGAAATAACGAATTGAGGCAACACTTCTTTATATGCTCTTGTTTGGTATACGTTTACTTTATCTGTGCATGTATGAGAACTCCCCTAATCCTGATGACTTTAGGACTCTACCATTTAGGTGAAATGGTTCATGAAACGAGCCCTATATCACATAAGTCATGATTAGTAAAATACTCCAAGCCGATGAGTCCTACAGATAGTGGGAGTGTCAACCTGACTCCTCTAAGGCTTGCTTGTGGGATCACGCCCTTAAGAAGGACCACCTTGTTTCATGGAGGTGCAAAGTGTATAGTTGATACGTGTGTGATACATGAGGGTGCTTACTTTAATAAGTAAGTTCACTGAGGTGCCTCGTGTGAGAACATTCCTAAATGGGAAAGGAAGTTTCTATTTCAGGAAATGGAAACTTCCAGATTAGGAAATATCTCACGAGTCATTGATGTGATTAATTGATCCTTAGACTTGAGGTTCCTTGTCACTTTATGAGTTAACTCTGCAGTCTTAGGTATAAGCTTTAAAGGGTGTCGCCTTAGACAACTGATTCAAGGCTTATGCTGGGGTTGCACAAGTGATTCATGAAAGTGAATGAGAATCAAGAAAGGACCTACACTTGCATTTGCAAGGTGATCTCTTATTGTGTAAGTCATTCATATGCTATATGGAGTCCTTGGCCAAGGCAGTAGATCAAGACATCAAGAAAAGGGCTTCTTGGATTGAGATCAAATGGATATGAAATGCACTTAGCTTTAAGACCGGATTATTAGGGTTCTAATTATTCCCTTACCCTAGATCTTGGTTGAGAGATAGTAAGTAGGAGGATTGTATCTCACATGAATCAATGACTTAAAGGTTCTGTCGAATCCGAGCATTCCAATTCAGCTAGGGGTTAAACACCTGTTGCTAGACTATGGTCGTTTAATCTGTGGACTGATTAATTAATTAGTGAATTAATTAATTAGGGTCATTGCTAATTCAATTGAGAACCTAAAGGGTCACACACAACAACTTGGTTACAGGAGTTGAGGCTTTAAAATGATTAAACGAGTTAATCGGGCCTAAGGGGTTCCACACGTGTGAAACCACACGTGTGGGTCACGTGAGTGACACGTGTCCTTGCGACACGTGTCCCACACGTGTGAATATGTATATTGAATATATGTATTAAATAATTAAATGTGTTAATTATTTAATAGACTTTAGTTTAATTTTGAATTAAAAAGAAAGTTTTATTTGGGAGAAAATAATCTAGTTAATTAATTATGAATTAATTAATTAGATAAAATAAGTTATTTATTTAAATAAATAAAGTATAAAATTATCCAAAAATAGTTTGGATATTTTTAGCTCTCTTAAAACTTGACTTGAATTAGAATTCAAAGTCAAAGTTGGAAAATACTTGATGATCAAGTAATAGGAGAGAGAGGGACCAAATCCTTGCCCAACAAGGATTGGGATCGACGTCCCTCCTCCTTTCCTATATATAGCGGAGCTCATGCTCCCCTTTAGAGCTAATCGAGAATTCTTTTGGTTCATGTGTTGAACACCATCCTTTATCCAAGATAAACGAAACCCTAGGTTAAGTCTAAACACTAACTAGAGAACTAGCATCCTTACTAGTTAGATTGTAGCCAAGTTGGTGGACTATCTCTAGAGAGCTTCAAGTTTGGAGTTTTGAAAATTCGAGCTTTACCAAAAAGTGGGGATCAAGCAAAACGATCAGAAGGGATGATGAAACGATTCTGAACCCAACAGAAAACGAGTGAAAAAATCGAACCAAAGAAGATGGAGAAAACCGTTCGTCCATATCCTGAAGGATGAATTTTTTCACAAGGGTTTTGTGACAGGCAATTTTTTACTTTCGTAAAACTGGTTTTCGAAGGGAGTTTCAATCATGCTTTTCTCGTTTCATGTTTCTTTCTTTATGTTATATTGTTAAGAACTTTCCTAACATGATTTGAATCTAGGTTGGTGTAGATTGTTATCCCTACAATGGATTCTGAAGTAGAAAGAGACTTTCGAGGAACGGGTTGCCATTACCGCATGAAACGCGTTTGAGGGCGGCTCAAAACGTGTCAAGAAAGCTACTACCCAAGTGAGTTTCTTGATCTCTACGAATTTGGATACACGATTGCGAGTCCAAGATCCTTTTGTTGGAAAAATTTTTAAATTTCCGCTGCTTTCTGATTCCTGTTTTCCAACAAGTGGTATCAGAGCCATCTCGTTAATCGTGTTTCTGATTCGTCTCAATTATTCTGAATTTGGTAGAAATTCTTAGGCTTAGATGCGAATTAGGTATTCATGAGTTTTTTTAGAAAGCCTGAATTACGAAACTGTAATTTTTCTTGAATTTCTGAAACTGTTTTCTTAAAGTGTGTTTTTGAAAATCGTTTTAATTCAAATCTGTTTAAATCGTATTTAAAATTTTGGATTGTTGTTGGTTTTGAACTGAAACACGAAACACGAAAATCGCGTTACGAAAACACGAGCCTAGGCGTGCTTGGGC
Source organism: Lantana camara (assembly GCA_037501455.1). Lineage (NCBI taxonomy): Eukaryota > Viridiplantae > Streptophyta > Magnoliopsida > Lamiales > Verbenaceae > Lantana > Lantana camara. The sequence goes on from CM074862.1 coordinate 22,423,739, forward strand.
GTCGCACGCCCAGGCCTGTGCGACCGTCTGGCATCACCGCGCGCCTGTCCTAGGCACGCCTAGACTGGCCCAGCAGCCCCTCCCGCAACTGCGCGGGAGCGTCCCGCACCACAGCCCCGCAACCGCGCGGGGACTTCCGCCATCGCCTCCCGCATCCGCCCGGGAGGGTGTCCGCGCAGCGCCGGCCTGATGGCCTAGGCGCCTGCGCGCGATGCGCGCGAGAAGGCGCGTGCCAGGCGTGCGCAAGCGACGTGTGCGGGCGGCCTGGGCCGTTGGGCGGGCACTCCAATCCTTGGCTGTCTCGTTTTCGTGTTTAGTCCAATCCAATCCCAATTTAATTTTCTGAAAAATTTTATTTTATTAAATTTGAATTATTTTTGAAATAATTGTTTAAATTGGGATTTTGAAAAATTTAAGCGATTTAAATTTTGGAAAAATTAAAACTTTATTTTATGAAAATATTGAAAGAATAAAATTATTAATTTTCAGAAATTAATTGGAATTTTATTGGTTTATTGTTTTTCGGGTTTTATAGAAAAGACTCTTGAACAAGAATTGCATCTAGGTCGTGTTTTAAGCTATTATAGCTTAAAGCGAGAATTTTAATTTATTGGTTAAATTTAAATTCTTGCAAAAGCATGTTTGGGTTTAGATCTATGTATGGTTTTAATTTATGCACATGGATGGTTTAAATTGGGGTTGGAGCCCTATAGTTGCGTTTTTCGATTGAGGTTGGAGCCTCACTTATGTGCGTACTATTATGTGATTGATTATGTGGCTTTCCATATTACTGTTTTTGAGGCCGGGGTATGCCCCGTGTAATTGTCTAAGGCTAATATGAAGATTGAGCCTTATTACTTTATGTCTTTTTCTTTTTATTGTAATTTAAGAGTAGAGATAGGTGGTGAGGTTTTATTTTCATTTTGGAGACAATGCACCCATGGAGTAAGATGGACCACATTCAAGTAACAAGGAGGCCATAAGTGAAGACCCCTCAAAATGTTAGGGAGGGGAATCTCAATTGTAAAAATGTAATAGAGATAGAGCTCGTATTTTGTTACCGCTTTCCCTTATGTGATTTAAACTGTTTATGTGGCATGTATGTTAGAACTTGTGATTATGGAGTGGCTCCCACATATCACGCATAAGATAGGTAGAACCCATGATCATCTCATGTTAGTATCATGCTAGGACATGTTATCTGTTTATGTGCTTGTTTGAAATGCATTTAAGTTGTACTTGCATTAATCAAGACTAATAAAATCGGATAACATATATGTTGGTGAGGTCGAACCGAACAACTCTTCGGTTGATTCGAAAATTCCCATTAAATATTAAGCTCATTTCGAATAATAGGTATTTAATTCGAGATGTAAATTTTGAATTAAATTCCTAGCATTCCATCAATAGGTTTTAAGTTTAGTAAGTAAAGCTAGTTATTATCCGCAAGTCGTGGGATATCTAGTGGAGCTTATTAGTTCTTAGTTAGCTAATTGATCATTTTAAATGATCAATGTTTCGTGGTTAATTTTGGCAAGGGCGATGTCCGCGAGTCGTGGGTCGTTCGAACTAAGTTTTGATCATGATCTTATGATTGATGGGTCTAGCTTAACGCCTAAGTAAATATGGATGTCGTACGAGTCGTGGGTCCATATTGAAAGATAGGTGATGCAAAAACAATTACTAAGAGTTCTAAAGGTGTTAGAATTGGTAAGTCGTACCTACCTAGGGTTTTACTTAGAATGTCCGCGAGTCGTGGGTTCGAGGTGAAATGCTTAGGATCTTAGTACCCATTGGGAAACGTGTTCCTCTTAGATCTTTGGGAATTATAGATCTTTGAAAAACAGTGGGAGCTACATTAGATTAAAGACCTTATCTTTTGTATATCGTTATAATTCAGCATGCTCACATTTTCTCTGCTTAGCATTTAGGTTGTAGTTCAGTGATTCTCTACAATATGAAATGCAAACCCATTCGTATCCATCCTTAAGTTAAACAAGTTAACTAAGTCCTAACTAACTCTAATTGGCTTCAGACCCTAAAATTCGTTTTAGATTCCGAATAGAGAAAGGCGTTCTCTAAAGGGTGAAGTTTTTCAATTGTGAAAATTCAACCCGGGCCAAAAGAGAAGCGATCTGATGTGAATGGATTTCTCCAAACCACTTAAGAGCAATTGAACTGCCTCATAGAAATGTTACAAGGTATAACATTACGGAATTATTTAATATTCCAAATGAGGAAACAAGTGCACACGAACAAGGTCTAAAGATCTTATGGTCTCGATCATCAACCGAGAAAAGAGTTCTCAATGCACTGATTGCTTACATTGCTTCCACCATCATTCAAACCCTTTATGCTCAACTAGAATGATGCTAATGTAGCATAGTTAATCATTTAGTTGATAATGGTTGAGAGCATCCTTAAGAAGGTATAAAAGGTTGAGATGACTAATTCTTCTTCTAAACTCCCTAAGTTAAAGACTTGAACGCCTAAAGAAGAAGAAACCCTTAAGAGCCCAATGGAGGGACATGTAAGGGGTGCGCCCAAAAGACACTAGAGATCAAATAGGACGTTTACTTCTATGGCAACAAATAAGGACTTTGAAAGGGAACTGCAAAGAGTATGAGTACTCTGAAATGTTACCTCGTTTAGTAATTCTACTAGGAATAGAATTCACTAGTCTTTAGTCAATTCTGCATAATCCGTTGTGCAAAGACTCAAGGCACTAATGTTCTGAACATACAACGAGATAACAAAAGTAAGTGAGATGACAAAGCTTCGAATTACTTTGGAACGTTGAAAGGATTAGCAAGTCAGACACCTTAGGATCATTCTATGAAAATGAACCTATAGAGTTGACTTCCTGTGAATCCTGTCTTGAGGGAAGCGTTCCTGAATCCCGTTTATTAGAAACGTGGAGCGTTCCAAAATTATAGTGGATTTCGATCCATGCTGATGAGTGTAAGATGCTTAATGTAAGCACTAGATACAATCGTCAGTTTAATCATTATGGATGAATGTACTTGTTGAAGTACAAATTCGAAACTTATATGAAATTCTTAGAATTTCGAAAAGGAGGTTAGGAACCGAAGTAGTCATAAGTTATAGGTAAATCGATATGATCGAAATAGCCAATATCTTAGCAACTAAATCCTTAGTCATCTTAGAGATAATAGGATTATCTCTCAGTAAACTAATTCGAGAACACCTTAGTGTTTCCGAATGAGGGAATGAAACCTTATAGGATATGGTCCATTCCATAGCAAGCTTTACTGACTTATAATCATTCTAGGAATAAACTCCTAGAATATGCCGTTAGAGATTTTGAATTTAGTGCCTTCCAAAATCAGTCCTTTAGTTGCACTAAGCAATGTGGCATATTAAATTCCCTAATTATTCTTATCCAAGAATTTAATGGAATCCTCTTAAGTGAATAGGATAGTGGGAGATAAGCTTGAAATGAGTTCAAGTTTATGCAATGATATTGGATATCGTTTCTGCGATTCCCATAGACAAAGGTTGTTTGTCTCAAGGAATGTACCTTTCTTAAGGAATCGTTCCTGTAAAAGAAGAAAGGCAAGCAAGCAGACCTCAAAGAAATTTGAGAATAAATATCCACGCCACATATAGAAGAAATGAGCCCATCTGATAAAACTTAGCCAAATTTTAGAGTATGTATACGTATGAAACCCTTCTCTTAAGACGTGTTTAGAACACGTTCCTAGATAGCCAAGGAATTACTTGAAGAGGAGACACTGTCAGATTTGGAATCTGAGTAGTGTAAGCAAGCCTTGAAATCCAATATGGATTCCATATACTCAAACCAAGTTTTGACCTTGGTTGATCCACCTGATAGGATCAAGCTCGTGGAGCTTCGAGTGAATGAAAGCATTACAACCTTCTTGACGGTTGAAATGCAAAGGTCCATTTGGATTGTGTTTACCACATCCTCATATTCTGACTATGAGATATGATAAATGAATATCTTGTTCAATATGAGATTGAAAGAGACTGAAATAAGGTATTTCTATAAATCTCATATTCAGTGGGAGTATGCATAAGGTATGCAAATCCCTAAGTCAATCTGTGGATAGATAAAGGCTTCTAGGAGTTAGACAATTCGATTCCATAGGATAATCAAATCGTTTGACACAGATGGAAGTCGAATAAGTTTCAAAAGTGTACATATGATAGTTAGTGATGTAAGAGTCAATTATGGTTCTTTAGAAGACGACATCCTTCTCATTAGGAATGTCAAAGATGACGTGAAAGTTACCAATTCTTGTTTAAGAAACAATTTGGCATGAAAGATCTTAGTGATTATCCTATATTCTCGACATTTAGATCTATAGAAGATAGATCTAAGAGAATAAAAGGATTATCACGAAACGAGTACATAACCATAATACTAAAAGGAGTTTAGTATGGACAATAGAACATCTCTTTTAAAGAGTATGTGTCCTAAGATAACTTTAAGAAAGTTAGAATGTCCGAAATCCCTTTAAGTGAAAGGGTGCATAATGTATGAAAAGTTATGTACTAAATTAGATATGGCGCAACACTAAGCGTAGTAGGCCGAATCTAATATGACCTCAGAGAAGGTCATTAGATTTCTGTAAAGGATGTCCTCAGAGTACTTGAGAAGAAATAAGGATATGTATTAGTTTACAGAGCCCAAAAGATCTTGTTGTTAGAAGGATATTTGATGTAACCATTCATCAAACATAGATGATTATGAAATCATTGAAAGGATACAACTTCTACCAGAATGGTAATGCAATGTGTTGGAAAGGGGTTCCAAGGACGGACATTGCAAAACTCGACTATCGTAGTTGAGAACTTAGTCCTGTTATATAACGCTAAGTTAAGTGTTTGGGTAAGAAACTCCATCTAACTTGTTAGATGAAGTTCCTAGCATGAAACAACTCCTTTATCATATTGTATGATAAAATGGATGGTTGCTCAAGTAAGAGAACCAAGACCTCACCAAAAGAGTGAACACGTGATTACGAATCACTTTATAAGGAAAAGGTGTTTCCTAAGAGATGTGTAAATTGAGAGGATCACATCAGCAGAGAACGTGGCAGATCCACTTACTAAACCCCTTAGTCGAGAAGCTTTCCAAGGTCATCTTCAGAAGATGGGACTTAGAGTAGCTTTAGAATGGCTTTAACGGGCAAGCGGGAGATTGTTGGGAATAGTGCCCTAGAAAGCCGATTGTATATCCACTTTGTGCTTTTCCTTATTGTAATCACAGACAATCTTTGAATGAAATAACGAATTGAGGCAACACTTCTTTATATGCTCTTGTTTGGTATGCGTTTACTTTATCTGTGCATGTATGAGAACTCCCCTAATCCTGATGACTTTAGGACTCTACCATTTAGGTGAAATGGTTCATGAAACGAGCCCTATATCACATAAGTAATGATTGGTAAAATACTGCAAGCCGATGAGTCCTATAGACAGTGGGAGTGTCAACCTGACTCCTCTAAGGCTTACTTGTGGGATCACGCCCTTAAGAAGGACCACCTTGTTTCATGGAGGTGCAAAGTGTATAGTTGATACGTGCGTGATACATGAGGGTGCTTACTTTAATAAGTAAGTTCACTGAGGTGCCCCGTGTGAGAACATTCCTAAATAGGAAAGGAAGTTTCTATTTCAGGAAATGGAAACTTCCAAATTAGGAAATATCTCACGAGTCATTGATGTGATTAATTGATCCTTAGACTTGAGGTTCCTTGTCACTTTATGAGTTAACTCTACAGTCTTAGGTATAAGCTTTAAAGGGTGTCGCCTTAGACAACTGATTCAAGGCTTATGCTGGGTTGCACAAGTGATTCATGAAAGTGAATGAGAATCAAGAAAGGACCTACACTTGCATTTGCAAGGTGATCTCTTATTGTGTAAGTCATTCATATGCCATATGGAGTCCTTGGCCAAGGCAGTAGATCAAGACATCAAGAAAAGGGCTTCTTGGATTGAGATCAAATGGATATGAAATGCACTTAGCTTTAAGACCGGATTATTAGGGTTCTAATTATTCCCTTACCCCAGATCTTGGTTGAGAGATAGTAAGTAGGAGGATTGTATCTCACATGAATCAATGACTTCAAGGTTCTGTCGAATCCGAACATTCCAATTCAACTAGGGGTTAAACACCTGTTGCTAGACTATGGTCGTTTAATCTGTGGACTGATTAATTAATTAGTGAATTAATTAATTAGGGTCACTGCTAATTGAATTGAGAACCTAGAGGGTCACACACAACAACTTGGTTACATGAGTTGAGGCTTTAAAATGATTAAACGAGTTAATCGGGCCTAAGGGGTTCCACACGTGTGAAACCACACGTGTGGGTCACGTGAGTGACACGTGTCCTTGTGACACGTGTCCCACACGTGTGAATATGTATATTGAATATATTTATTAAATAATTAAATGTGTTAATTATTTAATAGACTTTGGTTTAATTTTGAATTTAAAAAAAAGTCTTATTTTGGAGAAAATAATCTAGTTAATTAATTATGAATTAATTAATTAGATTAAATAAGTTATTTATTTAAAATAAATAAAGTATAAAATTATCCAAAAATAGTTTGGATATTTTTAGCTCTCTTAAAAGTTGACTTGAATTAGAATTCAAAGTCAAAGTTGGAAAATACTTGATGATCAAGTAATAGGAGAAAGAGGGACCAAATCCTTGCCCAACAAGGATTGGGATCGGCACCCCTCCTCCTTTCCTATATATAGGGGAGCTCATGCTCCCCTTTAGAGCTAATCGAGAATTCTCTTGGTTCATGTGTTAAACACCATCCTTTCTCCATGATAAACGAAACCCTAGGTTAAGCCTAAACACTAACTAGAGAACTAGCATCCTTACTAGTTAGATTGTAGCCAAGTTGGTGGACTATCTCTAGAGAGCTTCAAGTTAGAAGTTTTGAAGATTCGAGCTTTACCAAAAAGTGGGGATCAAGCAAAACGATCAGAAGGGATGATGAAACGATTCTGAACCCAACAGAAACCGAGTGAAAAAATCGAACCAAAGAAGATGGAGAAAACCGTTCGTCCATATCCTGAAGGATGAATTTTTTCACAAGGGTTTTGTGACTGGCAGTTTTCTACTTCCACAAAACTGGTTTTCGAAGGGAGTTTCAATCATGCTTTTCTCGTTTCATGTTTCTTTCTTTATATTATATTGTTAAGAACTTTCCTAACATGATTTGAATCTAGGTTGGTGTGGATTGTTATCCCTACAATGGATTCTGAAGTAGAAAGAGACTTTCGAGGAACGTGTTGCCATTACCGCATGAAGCGCGTTTGAGGGCAGCTCAAAACGTGTCAAGAAAGCTACTACCCAAGTGAGTTTCTTGATCTCTACGAATTTGGATACACGATTGCGAGTCCAAGATCCTTTTGTTGGAAAAATTTTTAAATTTCCGCTGCTTTCTGATTCCTGTTTTCCAATAAGAGGAGCTTGCGGACTTGCGATGGTGGCTGCTATAAATTCGCCTTGTTTCGATTTGAGAGAAAAGAAAGGGAAAACTCGCCGGAATAGCTAACATAGTTGACGACGGTGGCTGGACACGACGGCGTGGGAGGCGGAGCTGCTGGGTTTCCTTCTTGGGCCCCCCAGTTTCGGCAAAGGGAAGGCAAGGGAAAGGAAGGGGTTGTTGCTTTGCTTTCCATCGGAGAAGAGATGAGGGAGAGAAGCCTTGTCCGTGTCTTCTTCTCATTTTCTTCTGGGTTCAGTAGCCATGTCCGTGTCTTCTTCTCCAGCCGTGTCGGACACTCCGTTGCGGAGTGTTCGACACCGTGTCCCCCTCTTTTTTTTTTTTTTAATTCAGACACGTGTCGGAGGCGTGTCGGAGCCGTGTCTGTGTCCGATACGTGTCCGACACTGCACAGTAACATTTTTCGGCGTGTCCGGACATTAGAGGTTGTGGATTTTCTGAAAAAAAAAAGGAGAATACGAACATATTGTAGAGAGAGAAAGATCTTGTTGTTAGAAAAACATGAAAAAAAGAACAGTCAATATTTACCCTTTTTATTTGGGAAAGTCCATAAGGAAAATGGCTCCAATTTCTCACTGTAATATGGGAAAAAGATTAGCAAAAAAAAAAATAAAAAAAAATATTTAAATGGTGTGGGTACCCGAATCCGATCAGACCGGGCATCCGATTATCGAGTACCCGATAATTTTGGATCGAATTCAGGTAGCAAAAAATGCTACCTTAAATTTTGGGTACCCGACCCGAACTACCCGGGCCCGTAAAATCCGACCCGATGCCACCCCCAGTATAGGCCACCATGTCAACAAAACGAGCTGGTTTTTAAATTTCTCGTTTTGTCCTTCCAATCGCAATTGACTCTAGTTGTTGTCGAGGTGCCTTCATAGTAACTTCCTCCTCATTTGACTCTTCTTTTACTGTAGAAGAATCTTTGATAGAGTCTTTCGCTGGACTCACCACTATTTTCTCAAATTCCACCTACTCAGATGTACGCTCCACCTGCTTCAGAGTACCATCGGTCTCTTCTCGAGTTACCTTATTCAACATGGAAGATTCATCAAAGGTAACATCCTTGCTTCTTATTGTCTTCTTTGTCTCTAGACGCCAAAGACAGTATCCCTTAATCCTAACATTGAAGCTCATAAAGAGCGTTTTCCTTACTCAAGGATCCAACTTTGATTTATTCGAATGATAATATGCAGTAGAACCAAACACACACAGATGGTGGAAAACAATAGATGAGATGTTGAGAGTATGTCATTGCCTCAGCCTAAAACTTCATTTAATTCAACATTAGACAACATAAAACGAACTTTCTCTAATAATGTCCTGTTTATACGCTCTAACACCCTGTTTTGTTGTGGTGTTTCTCTCAATGTGAAGTGTCGAACTATGTCATGTTCTTGGCATACCTTCTAAAATGGCTCGGTCTTGTATTCTCCACCATTGTCTAGTCGGAGAACTTTAATCTTTCTTCCAGTCTGGTTCTCAACTTGAGTTTTTAATTTTAGAAAAACTCCAAACACCTCACTTTTGTTCTTCATAGTAAACCCCCAGACTCTTCTGAAAAATCATCGATAAAGGGGACAAAATAGTGTTTGCCTCCAAGTGACGCCGTCTTGGTAGGTCCCCACACATCAAAGTGCATAGAGTCCAGAATACCCTTGGTTTTGTGAATAGCTGTGCTGAATTTCACCCTTCTTTGCTTTCCAGAATACAATGCTCGAAAAATTCCAATTTGTAAGTCGTCTTACCTTTCAACAAACTTTGCTTTGCAAGAATTTGTAAGGATTTTTCTCCAGCGTGTCCCAAACGCATATGCCACAACCTTGTTGCCTCATCATCCTTCTTGCTGCAAGAAGTCAATGTTGTTGCTACTGTCCTAACAATCATACTACCTTGGTAGAAATACAAGTTATTATTTCTCTTACCCTTTAAAATCACAAGTGCCCCCTAAATTGTTTAAAGAATTTCACTCGCATCATTATAACTAGGCCTCTAGCCCCCAAAGAGATGAGATTTTTCTTCAAATTGGGCACGTACCGAAAATCCTTCAGAATTATGGTAGATCCATCATGATTTTGTGGTTGATTGAACCTATCCTAGTTATTTTACATGTTTGATCATTACCAATGTAAACAACACCTCTATCGAATTCTTCATGATCGAAGAGCCACTCCCGAACTGGAGCCATATGGTAGGTATAACACGAATCCAATATCCACTCGTCTAAACTTGGCGTTTAAGGTGAAGCCACTAAAGAAAAATCTGACTCTGTGTTGCTTTTGCATTCAACTACATTGGCATCTTTTGGAGTTTTTCCTTTCTTCAACTTTGGACAGTCTTTCTTCCAGTGTCTTTTCTTGTGACAAAAGGCACACTCTTCTTTGGTAACTCTGCTCTTTGACTTTTATTTCCCTCTTCTCCTCTTTGACTGGCTTTGCTGACGATATCTCACAACTAGGGCTTCTGTTGCTCCACTAGTGCTTCCTTTTTTGTCTTTTCTTCTCCGTTTATAATTGTACATGGCCGACACATTTCACCGAGCAAAACATCAACCTTTACGTGGAGTATGGATATCTCAAATAACTCGAACTCCTCCGTAAGCGATCCCAATAATATCAGTGTTAGATCCTTGTCTTCAAAAGCCATATCCAAATTCAATATATCAGCTACCAACTAATTAAATTGAGTGATGTGCTCATTCATCGTAGTACCGGGAACATATGTGAAGCGAAACAATCATTTCTTTATGTGCAGCTTATTTTGACTATTTTTCTTCAAGAATTTCTCCAATGCCTTTCACAGCTTGCTTGCGAGGTTTGTTTTGTAGAAAGTATACTTCTGTTCTCTAGAAAGACACAATCTAAATGTACCATTTTCCAATGTAATCAACCTCTTTTGATTTCTTCTCTTCACTGGCGAGATCTAAACCTTACTGGAAAAGAGCATCTAGAATTTCGTTTAGCCACATGTCGAAATGATCGGTTTCATCGAAGATCTCCACCACGATTCTCGTATTTGCCATTCCAGTTCTTGCCAAGTTGAACAACTTGAAAGCTGAGGCGGAAGCCACTTTGGTTTCTTCTTCAGGCAAGATCTCTTCATTTGGCGTTTTTGCTACACCTTTCTTTCGATAGGCACCAACACGCGATGCAACTGAGCCTATGAACCGATGCGCGATGCCAACCTAGCCTGTTGATGCTCGATGCAATTAATCCTGTCAATACACGATGCTAATCGAGCCTGCTGATGCTCGTTGCAATCCAGCCTGTCGATGTACGATGCCAACTGAACTCATCGAAGCGTGATGCTAATCAAGCCTGCTGGTGCGCGATGCTCATTAAGCTCACTCTGTCCATTTCTGATGTGGAAAATCAAACTAAGCTGCAACTACAGAGCATACTCCGCTACCTTTGGCTCTGATGCCACTTGTTGTGGAAGCATTGAACAACTTGTTGTTGAAGCACCGAACAATATTTAGAACTATAATGCCTAAATTTACACCAAGAAAAATCTCAATTATTCAGGAAAAATAATAAACTAAATATAACCCAAAAATAGGCTATTAAAAGAGAATAAAGAAAAGAACACCAAAATTTAACGAGGTTCGGCCAATTTAACCTCTGTTCTTTGGCACTACTCAAAATATATTTAACTAAAATAATATTACAAAGTAAAAAAGAAACTTTATTTTGGGATGTAAAAGCTAGAAGGGAGAAGAGTCTATTTATAGTGTTATATCCTCTTCAAACTATTACAAATTTTCAATATGGGACAAAAAATACTTGTCCTGACCTAATTTCCCAATGTGGGATACTAGTTGTACCAGAAAACAACAATATAGAGAGAGAGTCTTTATATATTTATTTTTAGAGACAATATTAATAAATTAATAATGTCATTCTAAGTTAATGAATTTTATGTTATTTTATCAATTTTGTTTCTAGAAACCATCTACAACATTACGGTACAAAGGACTATGGCCTACTCGCCTACAAGTCTAATAATTAATAAATGATCCGAAGAATTAGTAATAAAATTCAGTTAAGTATAGCGTCTATAGACCACTAAAAGTTATATTAAAACACATTAATGAACAATTTATTTTTTTAATATTTAGCATGTTTCTGGAAGTTAAATAAATTTAATATTCTTCATACTTGAATTGCACTTGCGATGGAATCCGATCTTAAAAAATGTGAACATATTTAAATATTCTATTGAGAAAAAAGCAATTTACCCTCTGTAAATTTTATTGTCTATCTCAAATAGGAAACTTCAACAAAAACTCTATAAGACTTATTTACATCTAAACCCCAAACGAGTTTTTAAATAAAAGAACAACCCCACATTTAGATTTATTAACATTTGACATCCAGATGAATTTTGCAATCACAAACAACTCCCTCTTTATTAGAAAAATTATTTAAAAACTATTGTATTCATTTGAGATCTAGATGTAAAAACTCATATTAGGGATTTTCTGTGTTTTAAAAACTCATTTAGATTGAAAATTTGGACGAAAATTATCAAGAATTCTAACGGAAAGGGGGTCATTTGTAATTTTAAAATTTATTTGGATGTTCCATGTTATTTAATTTAAATGTGGGGTTGTGCTGTTATTTAAAAACTCATTAGGGGTCTAGATGTAATTCACTCAAAACTGTAATAGAAATACTTAGTGGTATTGAATATATAATGGTTTGACGACTTCAAAATTTAGGTTTTTTTCTCTCGTGCGACCACCTCCGTAGGTTATCTTTCTATCATCGTCAAGCTCAACTCCGACTATGGGGGACGATATTCCCTCCCTCCCCCCCGGTCGCCAAGCCACTGTACCCCCCTCTTACACAAATGCATTGGTCGGCAAAACATCTACGTCCTCTAATGCTTTCTTTCTCCCTATTGAGAAGGCCCGCATTAGGAACTTTGATATTTCCTTCTTCATGCTGCTCGAAACGATAATGGAAGACAAGGGAATTTCGATCGTGGTTTTTTGTGAAGAAGAAAGCAAACTTTTGAATTGGCCTTTCAAGCTAGTTGTGATGGATAAATTCAAACACGGATACCCATCCATGCCACAACTAAAGTTCTATTTTTTGAAGATAAGGTTCAAGAAAGGGTTGCGCCTGAGTTTACTCTATGGTACCCACATTCTCATCAGATGTCAGGAACCAGATGATTGTTGTTGAGAAAGGAAAGAATCGGATCACGCAGCAATCTTAGGGATTCTTGTATAGTTGACTTTCCTTATAGAGTATAGCCTGTATAGTTTATATTCTTTCTCCTTTATACAGTGTATTACAACATTACAGTAAACCTTCTCCAAATCCCATGATTTCTGTAATTAACAACATGGTATCAGAGCGGGTTAGGATCCATTAAACAGATCCGATCCTTGCTCATCACGTACCGATTACCTTCCTCAGCCATGGAAGAGAGCAGCGCTACACCCAGTTCCGGCAAGAAATCGCAGCAGTCCGTCGATTCCTTAGCCACACAATTAGCCAACATCATCGAAACCAAATTCCAAACCCTACAACCCCAAACAGACTCAAATCAGTTTCAAATACCACAAACAGTCAGTGTAAACGTAAAATTAAACCAGTTTAATTACTCCCTTTGGTCCCGCCTTATGAGGATGGCGATCGGTGGACGAGGGAGACTCAGCCGTATCACTGGAGTTCCGGCACCGCCAATGCCGGATCATCCCAATTACCACCGATGGGAACAGATTGACTTAATCGTTTGTACGTGGATACTCGACAATATGGAATCAGAGATGGTCACCAACTATGCCGAATATCCTTCGGCGAAAGCCCTGTGGGATGGATTGAAGGCTACGTTTGAATCCAGTGAAGACGGGCTTCAAATCTACGATCTCACGATCAAGGCTAATAGTCTGAAACAGGGAACAGACACGATTGAGCAATACTACAGCAATTTACAGAGAATATGGCGAGAGATCGAAATCCGGGCACTAAATCCGATGTCGTGTGAGAAAGATATCGGTGTGTTCAATCGCCTCAGGTCCGAGAATCGCCTATTTCAGTTTCTCGCCGGGGTAGATGATCGCTACGACGCAGAACGGTGGGACATCTTGAAAGAGAGCCCCATACCGACGGCCGAGAAGGCGTACGCCACCATCCGGCGAGAGATTCTGCTGAACTCATCATCGGCGGAGTCAGGGGTTGGAGGAGGACTTGTTACCCGATTTCCGCCACAGAGAGGAACAGGGCCGGCTTCACGATCGGCGACACATGGAGATGGAAAACCCAGGAATAACTCAGGCCCGCCGCCACGAAATACAGGTCCACCGCGCCGAAATACCTTCGGCGAAAAACCTCCCATCAGGTGCGAACAGTGCGGGAGGAACGGGCATAAGAAAGAGGGGTGTTTTGAACTTGTGGGGTGGCCGGAAGGATGATGGAGCCGGCGCTGCGACGGAGTCGCGATGGGCTACGGCGGCACTGCTAGAGGATAAGCCGGCGGCGATGAACCGGCTGGAGCAGACGCAGAAAAAAAAACAGGGAAAGAAGATGCTCCAATAGCGGCGACCGAGACACAAGATAAGGGGAAAGCTCTTCTAGGTATAGGGTTAGGAAATGGGAAATTCCCATCCTACCCTCCTCCTTATAATTCTTTTAATTCAGCCCCCAATTCTAATTGTAACCCCCATTTTTCATCATTTGTTAATTGTACCCCCCAAGTTTCAGATAAGTGTCAAATAGGTCCTTGTAAGAAAACAGGTTCCGCATTACAGATGGGCATCTCACAGGGTAATCATGGTCAGTGGCTCTTTGACTGTGGTACCACCAACACCATGACTTATGACTAAGCTGATCTAATTGACCGAACCATCGCCAGGACAACGGCAATTGAAAGTGCGAACGGAGTTGTCTCTCCGGTTCATGGTACCGGAACCGTGGGATTATCTCCCACCTTAAAATTAAAGAATTGTTTATATGTGCCGAGCTTGTCTTACAAATTACTCTCTATCAGTCATGTCACAAAAGAGTTGAACTGTATGGTGCTGATATTTCCTTCATTTTGCCTCTTACAGGATATTCAGTCGGGGAGAGTGATTGGGCGTGGTACTGAGCGAGATGGGTTGTACTATGTGGACGAGGTGGCTCAACACGGGACTGCAGTGCTTGCTCATGGAACAGTGAACCGCCAACAGTGGTTGTGGCATCGCCAGTTAGGGCACCCGTCTTTAAGGTATCTTAAGTTTCTGTTTTTGACAATACAGATTCATTATCTTGTGAGACTTGTATGCTTTCTAAAAGTCATAGGCAGTCTTTTACCTCTTCAAACTCTAGAGCTAAGGATGTTTTTTCCCTTATTCATTCTGATGTGTGGGGACCAGCCCCGAACACTGGTGAAAATGGTTTCAAATATTTTGTTTTATTCATTGATGATTGCTCTAGAATGATGTGGGTATATTTTCTTCGAAATAAATTTGAAGTACCAGCAAAATTCATGGAGGTTTTTAAAATGGTTCAAACACAGTATAGTTCTCGCATTCAGGTCCTTCGATCCGACAACGGGGGTGAATATGTTAACTCCATACTCAAACTATTTTTTTCGGGAACATGGGTTGATACACTAAACCTCCTGTCCTAATACTCCCAAGCAGAATGGGGTAGCCGAAAGGAAAAACCGTCAACTTCTTGAGATGTCTAGGGCCCTTATGCTTGACTCTCACTATCCTAAGCACCTGTGGCCTGAAGCAGTGGCCACATCCGTTTATCTTGTAAACCGTTTACCCACTAAAGCCTTAAACCACCAAACACCACTCCAGTTTCTGAGCAGTCAAACTAATATACCCTCTACTCTTACCCTACCACCTCGGGTCTTTGGGTGTTCCGTCTTTGTCCATATTCCCAAATCCGACCGTACTAAACTTGATCCATGCTCTCTTAAGTGTGTCTTCGTGGGGTATGGGGTTCACCAAAAAGGGTATAGGTGTTACCATCCGTCCACTCATCGCCTTTATACCATGATGGATTGTAATTTTCTAGAAACAGAGTATTTCTTTCTCTAGCCCAGGGGTCAGGGGGAGAATATACAGCAGGACCCACTAGGTTGGATATCCTTGTCACAACCCTCTTGGCCAGACGCAGTTCTACCAGAGCAAGTAGGCAGAACCACCGAGCCAACACGCCACACAGTACAACCTCCTGAGCAATCTCATGCGCCAATCACTCAGACTGATAATCCTGAGGTAAGCAGTTATGATTCAGTTGATCACATTACTTCTTCAGTACAGTATGAGGCTAACAGTGCAGGGCGTAATAAGGATAGCGAGGGCCTGGTTCAGGGGGTGATACAGGAGGAAACGCTACAGGAAAACAAATATGTGTTGCCTCCAAGAACTAATCGGGGAGTGCCACCCAAGCGATATGAACCAGAGTACGAGGGCAGGAACCACCGATATCCGATAGCTAATTTAGCTAGAGGAAATCTATCCTTACAAGCCTGGGCCTTTGTCACCTCGGTCTACTCCACCAGAGTTCAGAGTAAAGTTGAGAAAGCAATTATAAATGAGAAGTGGGTTCAGGCTATGGAAACCGAAATGGAGGCCTTGGAGAAAAACAGAACCTGGGAAAAATGCAGTCTTCCCATAGGAAAGAGAGTTGTCGGATGCAGGTGGGTGTTTACTGTTAAACACCGAGCCGACGGGAGCATTGAAAGGTACAAGGCTAGGCTAGTGGCCAAAGGATATATGCAGACCTATGGGATTGATTACTCTGAAACATTTTCTCCGGTGGCAAAGATTGACACGATCAGAGTCTTGTTCTCTGTAGCAGCGAATCGTGATTGGCCGCTGCACCAGTTTGATGTCAAGAATGCGTTCCTACATGGTGAGTTGGAGGAAGAAGTCTATATGGAACCTCCACCTGGGTTCACTAAGGGATACAATAAAGGAGAAGTATGCAGGTTGAGGAACCTCCACCTGGTTTGGTAGGTTCACCGTTGCCATGAAGAAGTATGGCTACCAACAAAGTAACTCTGATCACACTTTGTTCTTAAAAAGAAGGGATGCGTTGACAACTTGCCTCACAATTTACGTGGATGACATGATCATTACTGGAGATGATTCAGAGGAGATCTCCCGGTTACGGGAATATTTATTTCGAGAGTTCGAAATGAAGGATGTAGGGGCGTTGAAGTACTTCCTTGGGATTGAAGTACTAAGATCGAAGCGAGGTATTTTCATCTCACAGCGGAAGTTTGTGCTCGATCTGCTCACAGAAACAGGATTACTAGAGTGTAAGCCAGCAGAAACTCCGATGGTCGGAAGTTTGTGCTCGATCTGCTCACAGAAACAGGATTACTAGAGTGTAAGCCAGCAGAAACTCCGATGGTTGTGAATCATGGATTACAGATAGTAGAAGGAGCAGAGGAAGCTGATAAAGGCAAGTATCAACGGTTAGTGGGGAAATTGATCTATCTTTCTCATGCTAGACCTGACGTAGCCTATGCCGTGGGAGTTTTGAGTCAGTTCATGCATAGTCCACAGAGAGAACATATGGATGCTGCACTGAGGGTCTGTCGGTATCTAAAATAGTATCCAGGGAGGGGTGTCATGTTCCAGAAACATGGACACTTGGACATTGAGGCCTATACAGATGCAGATTGGGCCGGAAATCCAATTGACCGGCGGTCAACCTCAGGGTATTTCACGCTAGTTGGGAGGAACCTAGTCACTTGGAGAAGTAAAGAGCAGAAAGTGGTAACACTCTCAAGTGCAGAGGCAGAGTTTCGAGGTATTGCCCGGGGAATAGCAGAAGTCTTGTGGCTGAGGAAACTACTCACAGAAATTGGTTTCCCAATGATAAGGGCGTGTAAGCTAAAGTGCGACAACTGAGCAGCAATCAGCATATCAGAGAACCCAGTGCAACATGACCGTACGAAGCACGTGGAGGTGGATAGACACTTCATCAAAGAAAAACTCGAAGAAGGGGTTATTGATCTTCTATTTATGTGATCAGATGATCAAATAGCAGATATCTTGATAAAAGCCGTTAATGGAAGGTTGTTCAGTGAAGTTTTGAGCAAGTTGAGCATCGAAAACCCGATACTCGACTTGAGGGGGAGTGTTTAGAAAGGAAAGAATCGGATCACGTAGTAATCTTAGGGATTCTTGTATAGTTGACTTTCCTTATAGAGTGTAGCCTGTATAGTTTATATTCTTTCTCCTTTGTACAGTGTATTACAACATTACAGTAAATTAATACAGAAAACCTTCTCCAAATCCCATGCTTTCTCTTATTAACAACAATTGTGCCATGCTTTTTCTTAAAGAAATCTTGTATTTCCAATATTACCCTATGTGGGTAATAAAGTGGTCTACAAATTTTAACCCTAATGTGGATTTCCTTCCCAGGACTTCTGGCTCAGCTTGTCTATAATCAAGGGTTCTGGAAAGTTGCTGCGTTGGTGGGTAAACCAATTAGAGTGGATAAGTTGATATCAAAGACAGACAACACATACGAACTGAGAGTGTGTGTTGAATTATATATCACGAAGGTACCATGAAAAACGATTTGGGTCAGATATAGGCACACACTTTTCCAGGAAGTGAAGTACGGAGTGATTCCCAAATATTGTAACTCCTGATAGCAATTAGCCCACTCTGCAAACAAATGTAGAATTGGCAACCAAGGGCCCGAGGGATACGATATCGACAAAGACAAAGGGAAAACCCCTAACCATAAACCTAACAAAGCAGATGGACGTACTGAGAGGACAAACAAAAATAATTTGCTGGAAAAGCTCAATAACTGAGCCCCACATGGAAACTAAGAGAGTAGATGGGTTGCAACCAAGTCGAAGAGTAGCGACAAAGAAAGGGAAGCTAGTGTGGAACCTGTAAATCATCAAAAAGTTCTTCAACATGGCTGAGTGGATATACTGCGTGGAGAGAGTGTGCTTGAACGCAAAGGAATACAAATACAAGAAAAGAAATTTGTTACGCTAGCATTAGAAAGCACCAGTGTTAAAGGAATAGCGTTATAACGCGGGCAATATGAAACAAGGATAATGCCTAGGGCGTCTCCACCTGGGAAATATCGGGAAAACGATTTGACTCTCAATAGCTAGGCTAGGTCGGAGGTTTTGAGAGTTCTTAAACAACTTGGTGGTAGTGATTTCGTCAATGATAATCAATCCTATATCAACGAATTCAAGAGTGAGGAAAAAACAACTACAAGCCAACAAAGTGATATAAACACAAGGGAAAATTGTTCCATCCGTTTGGAATATCCAATTTGAAATTTCCAGACACAGTTTTGGGCATTGGCCTTTTCTGATAGTGATCTTACGGAGTGCCAACTATCTAGCCCCAACATTACCCCTTGTGCTTTAAATATAACTTTACCTACCCTTCTCGTCTCTGTCGCCTTATACCAAGAAAGAAACTAATTACTACTCCTATGGCTCTCATAGAACTACTACTAATACGCGTATACTATTAGGTGAACAAGAACTGGGGGAGACCCCCTACTATTGGGAGAAATCCTACACACCTTAGACAGGGTAGGAATAGTCATCTTAAAACTTCAAGCTCTCACTGAACAACATGGCCGCCCCGCCGCTAGAAGAAGCTAAGCGCTTGAAAAGCGCACTGGAAATGGAAATAAAAAGGAAAGAGGTGGAAGTTGGGAAAGAGCAGACTGTCTTCCTTTCTAGGCATACTACCATATAAGTTTCTATCCTTTGACGGTCGGGGGATCTTTCGTGTATAATCCTGCATAATCTCGAATGTTATCAGTTCCGGTACGTAGACCAAATAATACAATGCAAGCAAAAGTTCCTAGATTCATGGAGATATAGAACAACATATAAGTTATCATGCTTGCATATTCGTCCATAGGTCAAATCGGATATGTCATTATTGGAAAAAGTTTTTGCTCAGATTCACTACCACCTCCGACGAACACTAGCACCTAGCCAGCGCACAATTATCACTGCGTTCCACCACCGGCCGACCCTACTAACCGGCACCCTTCTCCGACAAAAATTCACCGACCACGACAACGGAGTCATCGATTTTTCCAACCGAAACGAGGACGATGCATCGCCTTACCACTGGACTGGAATTTCATGTATGAACGATTTTCGAGTCTGATGATCCACGTGTGATCGGTATATCCGTCACCGAAAAAAATCTAGGGGTATATTCCGTCGGAGCTAGGCGGCTTAATTGTGCGGCGGCCGAATGTGGATGCTAGCTAGATGGTGTTGTTCGTCAAAAGTGGTGTAGTGTGCTGGTGGGTGAGAGGGGATGGGGCCGGGGGGCCGGGGGTAGGGGGTATATTTTAGCAATATTTTAAATTTTTATGTATAAAAATATATGTATTTTATATATATCTTTAAATATGTGTGAAAAGACTAAATTTCTTTTTTTTTTCCCCCTAAATTTTTTAATTATTACACTGTCACAAAAAATCTTATGTGTAATCCTAGTTGGCAGAAAAAATCCACGTAGTTGCCAACATGTCACTATATTGTCCATGTGGAAAAATCCGGCGAAGAGAGAGAATTTCTGATGGGGCTTTGTTCTATAATTTCATGATTCAGAAAATTGGAGTCTCAAATTTGCTAATGCCCAAAACTGTGTCTGGAAATTTCAAAACGGATATTCCAGACAGATGATGATGGTGTCAAAATCTCGGTTGTGTGCTGGACTGCAGACTAAGACTCCCAATCACCCAAGATATTTATGATGTGAGGAGAACTCTAGAACTTTCCTAAGCTAAAAAGATGGAACAATCGCAAGCTCAAAGGCCAAAATGGGGAGAGTGGGGCTTGGACCCGTTTTGGCACTCCGACGCTCAAGTCAGCTCAAGCTCTGGGTCGAAAATACGCAGGAGTTAAAAGAGTTTTTACGTGAAGGAGAGCTTACCTCCAATGGTGATGGAGTGGAGTTCTTATAGGGTGGAGATGGGCTCAGTGGGTGCAAGTACACCTCCAAGAAGGTGTGGATCTGGTCTGGAGGGAGAGCGACGGCTGGTGGCCGGAACAGTGCTTTTTCAGCTAAAGCACTGTTTGTCTGCTCCTGCCAGGACGCCTGACACCGTACTTGGCGCAGCTGCAGTTAATGCGGCCAACGGTAGGTGATGCCTGCATAAAGTGCGGTTGTCCTATAGCGCTTGGGTCGGAGTTCCGCTTGGTCACCCCTATCTGGGTCGAAAGGAGACTCCAGGTCGTGGGACTCCGTAGCCTGGCTTGAGGTTCCTCGCCAAGTGCTGGGTCGGAAGACTGACTATGTGGCTCGGTTGTGAAGCATTGACATGGCATAGATTGCCACGACAGAGTAATCTAGTGCTTAGTCATACTTCCCGATTTTTCCCTTATCATTCCCCCCCCGTCCCCCCCCCCGCATCTGGTGGCACTCAGAGAGTGGTGCCTGACCTTGTGGAAGGCTCCCTGATCTTCTGGGAGGCGAGGGAAGATATGCACCGCGATTTCTCGGGGGAACCTAGGTCGCACTGAAAATTGTTCGAGCCAAGCTTCAACGAGCCAGAGCTGCGAGCCAACTTCCTTCGACCCAAGGTCTACTTGACCCAAGGGATGAGCCGTGGCCGTCACATGCGCACGCCAGCTATGTCCCCTTGGGCGGGAAACGCTAGGTTTTCCCCTTGTCAGTGTAATGATTACTCTTTTTGAAACTAGGGGGGTTAGCTTGAATCCTGAGGGAGCGGTTACTTGTAGCCGTCGTTGGGTAATGGGCCACGTTCATCTCCAGGCAGGCTAATCCACCGACACGTGGAGCTAATTAATCTTGCCCAGTGGTAACTGCTGCTATAAATTGGAGACTTAGGCGGGTTTTCCCCTTTTCTCACGCTACTTCACAGGAGCAAACCCTAAATTGAAGAGTCATTTGACCTCAGCATACTTTGCCAAAAACCGTACTTCCGAAGAGCATCCCCAGCATAATCTTAAGGTACACCCCTTCAACCCAGACATCTCCTTTCTTCCTTTCCCGTCCATACACTAGAAATGGCCCCCAAAGAGGAACGTTACCGTACCCGCTGAGAGCCAACCCAAGGGCAAACAGATGAGGGATTACGGGCCCAAGGACTCGGAGGTGTCCGTTGAGTGTATAGGGGTCAAGCGCCCTGGGAAATTGAGGTGGGAAGATCCCACCCAGACGATGTATTTTAGGCAAATGGCGGAGGAGGCCACTGGGCCAATTTTGGGGGAACCGACCGAGAGTGAGCACTCAG
This sequence comes from Lantana camara, assembly GCA_037501455.1. Classification (NCBI taxonomy): domain Eukaryota; kingdom Viridiplantae; phylum Streptophyta; class Magnoliopsida; order Lamiales; family Verbenaceae; genus Lantana; species Lantana camara. The sequence goes on from CM074862.1 coordinate 22,445,490, forward strand.
CGGAAGCGGAATCCGCGCCACTGGGTGGCGACGGAGGGGAGAACAGAGTTGATGAGGAGGCTGTAGAGGACACGACTGAGGAGATAGAAGAAATGTCCTTAGAGGGGGAATCCCACGATCAAAGGGGGAATGCCTATGCTTCAGGTGTTGAGCCAGGGCCCCCAAAGGGGAAAAAGAAGAAAGGACAACAAAAATGCCCCAAGTACTATCATGAGTTTAGGGCTGAAGTATTTGGGTCGGAAAGAACAACGGCCTTGAAAAGATTGACCCGGTGGAGGGATTTGGACATAGACTGCGAAATTTATACCCCCAACCTTGATGAGCACATGGGAGCACCGCCGGAGGGATGCGTCGCCATGTCCCTGCAGGCGATTGAATACGGGTTCAGGCTTCCCCTCTCCCCTTTCGAAGTCGCATTGTTCAATCATCTTCAAATCAGCCCTATTCAACTGCTTCCGAATGGGCACGCAATGATAACGGCCTTCAGGACTCTAATGAAGATCCTGGGTCAGGTAGAGTGCGTGGAGCACTTTGCTGAGTTATTCGTGGCTTCCGTCGACTCAGCGGCTTCCCCTAACAGAAGGGGGTTCATGAAGCTCCAATCTCGCTCGGGGAACAAGATCTTCAACACAGATAAAACTTCCCATAGAGTGGACTGGAAGAAGAAATTTGTCTTCTTGAAGTATAAGGGTGGGTGGAACGGACTAGAGCACACCTCCTGGAACGATGTTGCCCAAGTCCGGTTGGAAAGATGTCCGGAGCGTTGGCCCAACACCCTGCTGGCTGCCTTGAGAGAGGTGCATTTGCTGGATACTGGGATCTTCACAAATACGCACCTGCTGATAAACCTAGGGTTGGCTCCGGGTACAAAGAGACACATTGATTTCAGAATGGGTAACTACACCCTCAATCCCCTTAGACCAAACACGTTCCCGTCCCTACCTCCAACTTTTTCCTTTCCATTTCATGCTCTATTTCTTCTGTTGATCCCATTTTCTTTCTTTGTTCAGGGTCGATAATGGCGAGTGGACGAGCCAGAGCTTTGGATCGCCTTCTGAAGAAGAAACAGGCCTAGGAGGCCAAGAAAATTGCTGAGGGAAAAGCGGCGGGCCCAACTCCCTCTGTCCAAGAGATAGCCCAGGTGGAGTGTTTGACAGAGGCTGACTCATTTGTGAAGATCGCCGCCGTGGAGATAGCGGTCGGGAAAAGGTGGGCAGATGCCCATGTTCCCACGGCGGGGGAGCAGGCGGATGCTCAAGGGTCTGCCTGGGTCCCACCAGAGGCAGACGCCCCTGCTCAGGTCCCAGAAGATAGGGTTGCCCGCTCTCCGAAACATAAGGGCAAAGTGTTCATGTCGACTGGGCGGCCGGAGGCGGACTCAGAGACTAACTCTGGGTCGTTTCCTTTGGAAGTGACAAAAGGCAAGCGCTCACAGAAAAGGAAGGACAGGGACGACCCAGAGGATAGGGCCCCCCCTCAAGGCCTCAAAGCGAGAGAGAACTCTATTCCAGCTAGCCGGCGGATGGGTTCCCCCTACACTCCGGCCCGGGACTTCCCCCGACTTTACTATGCTGCGAGGGGATTATGAAAGAATCATTAACGTCCCCACCTTTGAGGGGCCCAAATATCCCTTCGGCGTCTCGGAGTTCAAGGCGGATGGGACAGAGAGGAGGGTTACGACCGGGATGGTCAACCAGGACGTGTTAGGGGCTACCTATTACTCTCTGCAAACCACTGCAGACCACCAAGAACTGGGGAAGGAAAGCAATGCGACGCTTTCCTACAACAAAATTATCTTGTTGAATGCGGTAGGGGTTTTCACTTTACACTTTTGGTTCGATCTTTCCTTAATTTCCCCTTTAATTTTCCCCCCTTATTTTTCCCTTCAGTTGACCGTGAGGGAGTACCAGTCCGCCATGCGACTAGAGTTGGCCGATGAGTCCCACCGTGAGCTATTGGCGGAGAGGGCTGAGGTATTGCTGGAGAAGAGCGGGAAAGATGAGGCGGCGAAGTTGTCCAAGGAGTTGGAAGATGCCCGGAAGGCCTACACGACGAAATTGGACAAGATGGACAAGGTTGTGAAGGATTCCCTCAAGGAGAGGTCCGTCTTAGAGAAAGAGCTGGGGGAGCTCAAGGCGGCAAATGAGGAGCTACAGACTGGGGTTGCTAAGCGGCAGAGTTTGCTTGATGTGGCAGAGAAGAAAACTGAAGCCGCATACGCTAAAGGCAAGCAGGAGGGGTGGAAGGATGGTTTCGTGGAGGGGTAGAGAGACGGGACCAAGACGACCTTCTGGATTGTTGAGAAACTAGTGCCGCAGATAAAAGATAACACAGTGGCAGAGTTTCTTCGATCCAAGGTGTTTGTTACCGTCTCCGGCACTCTGGGAGTGTCCGACATAGAAACAGGGTTTATGAGGGCCTTGTCCCAAATTCATCTCCATCACCCGATCCCCTTTGATCTTGTAAACGACCCGCGGAAACTTAATGCTGCCAACGGGTACATCCCCAAGACATTGCCAGAAGAATTCATGGCCCGTGTCGCTTTTGAAGAGAGGTCAAATCAGGCGGAGGCGGACGGCGAGGGGGATGATAAGGAACCGGATTAGAGCCAAGTGACCTATGGCTGGGCTGTGGAATGGGCGGAATCCCAACTTGACAAGCACCTACCGGCGGAAGTGGAGCTGCCAGGGTCTGTAGACCTGGAGAAGACGAAAGAAACCTTGTTGGCCGCCTACATTCCTTCTAGTAGTGGGTCGAAGGAAGATGATCTATTAAACGCAAACCCAAACGGCCCTACCTTGGCAATCTCCCCATTGGCAACTCTTCCTCCTGCCATTGAAGAAGCTCCTCTCGTTGAAGTGCCTCACCCTCTGGCTCCGATAAATGAACCAATCCCTAAAGCTGTAGATCCTCCCAGCTGCAACGCTTGATTTTGCAAAGAAGATGTAATTTTTTGTCTGTAATTTCTTTCTGCGTCTCTTTTGTAAGTCTCCGGGGCCTGACCCATTTTTATGAATGAGAATTGAAGGTTTTCTTCTAATTTTGTGTTGTTTAAATGTTGTTACCTAGCTTTTTGGCTTTGTATAGATAGCAACTAGTGATTTCTAAATGGAGCACGACTTTATGAAATTTCTTCCAAGTACTGGCTCGAAATGTATTTTCGTCATGGGTCGCCATGAGCTATCACTTCAAATCCCTCATTGTGATTTACTAGCTCGAAATGTATTTTCGTCATGGGTCGAATAGAGACGTGATCTCTTTTGACTTATGTTTGTCCCCGCGGGGGGGGGGGGGGGGGGGGGGGTTGGCATTGATAGTGTATCGAATGCGCTTTCTGTATTCAAATTCTAATCTTAATCCTAGATTAACTGGTGCACTAAACATTCAGATTAACTGAAAATAAAAAGGCACTCAGATTGACCAACGATACTTTTTATCATGGGACATAAGCTGAAAAGAGTACAAAGCGGCACTTATAACTCAAAAAAACTTTTAAACGTAAAACTTCTTGAGGTTATGTGCGTTCCAAGATTTGGGGATAGTATTTCCCTCCAAATCCTCAAGGTGATAAGCTCTATTGTGCCCCACCTCAGCAATGCGGTATGGGCCTTCCCAGTTGGGCTGTAACTTGCCCACATGCTTTGTCACTTCCACCTTTTTGAGGACTAGGTCGTCGATTTGAAAGGCGCGAGGTTTGACTCCTTTGTTATAGCTCCGAGCCACTGTGGCTCGATATTGTTGCATGAACTGGAATCCCTTCTGTCGGATTTCTTCAATGGTGTCGAGCTCGTGCGCTCGGTCTTCTGTATTCCTGACGAGTTGGTAGTTGGATACCCTCGCTGTTTGGTGTAGAAGTTCTGCGGGGATCATGGCTTCAGACCCGTAAACCATCGAGAAGGGGGTCAGCCCTATCGCGGTTCTGGGAATGGTGCGGTAGGCCCATAAGACCCCATGAAGTTCGTCGACCCAGGCCCCTTTCTTGGCCTCCAACCTGGTTTGGAGGTTCTGGATGATGATACTATTGATCACTTCGACCTGGCCATTTGCTTGGAGATGGCCAACTGATGCGAAACGTTGACTAATCCCCATATCGGAGCAATAAGATCGAGTGCTGGTGTTTTGAAATTGAGTCCCGTTATCGCAAATTAGGACCTTGGGGACCCCGAATCTGCAAATGATGTTGCGCCATAAGAAATTCTGGATAACTTTATCCGTAATCTTCGCAGCAGGCTGGGCTTCAACCCATTTAGAGAAGTATTCCACTGCAACCAATAGGTACTAGCGTTGGCCCGTCGCGAGCGGCAGGGATCCCACAATATCGATCCCCCATTGATCAAAGGGCCAGCAGATGTCTACGGGGACTATCTACGTGGGGTACTGGTGCGGAATGTTGGCATGTTTCTGGCAATTAACACATTTACGGGCGTATTCCTTAGCATCCTCGTTCAGCGTGGGCCAGTAAAACCCATTTCTAGAAACTTTCTTGGCTAAGGATCGACCGCCCGCGTGATTTCCACATTGACCACTGTGGATTTCCTCCAACACTTCTAGGGCTTGCGAAGGACGGAGGCATCGTTTCGTTGTCCCCATGTACGCCCTCTTGTATAATCTCCCTTCCGAATCTAAGGAGTAACCTGCAGCTTTGTATTTGAGGCGTCTTGCGGCATTTCGGTAGGAGGGCAGTACTCCATCTCTGAGGTAAAGTATGAATTCGTCGACTCAGCATGGCTCGGCTGGGTCGATGGAGCAAATCAGCTCTGCCTCGCTATCTATCACCCTTCCCTTGCTTGACAAGTAGGTGATATTCTGATCCTTGGAGCCCCTCATTCCGTTCGCGAATTTTGACAAAGCGTCCGCCCGCGTGTTTTCTTCTCTAGGAACTTGTTGCAGCGTTAATTCTTTAAACTCAGATGCCAGGGATTTGACCTTGGCGAGATACTTGATCATTGTCTCTTCACATGCTTCATAGGAACCTTGAACCTGGCTCGCCACCAGTTGCGAGTCTGTTGTTACGGAGATTCTTTCGATCCCGTGTTCCCTTGCGATTTTGAGGCCAGCGATGAACGCCTCATATTCTGCTTCGTTGTTGGTGGCTGGAAAATCTAGGGAGATGGTGAAATCAAGCGTCTGGTTTTCCGTACTCATAAGGGATATCCCCACGCCTCCTCCTTGAGAGGTTGAGGAGCCGTCAACCGACATGGTCCACAGCATCGAGCGCGGAGTCTGCCTGCTTGGGTCGTTCTTTTCAATGATGAAGTCTGCAAGAATCTGGGCTTGATACGCGGCTTTGGGATGGTAGTTGATATCAAACTGGCTTAGTTCAATAGCCCATTTCACAATTCTTCCGGATTCTTCCAGCTTTTCCAAGACTTGGCGCAAGCCTTGATCCGTGAGGACGACTATGGAGTGAGAATGGAAATAGGGCCTTAACTTCCTGGAAGCGTGCACCAAGGCCAATGCAAACTTCTCGATCTCCAAATAGCGTAGTTTCGCACCGTGCAGTACACGTAGTACACCGACATGTGTTTCTTTTCGCGCAAAGCCACCAGCATGGAGCTCACAGCCTCCTCTGTGACTGCCAGATAAAGGTACATGGTTTCCTCTGCAATAGGATTAGCAAGCAGAGGGGGGGGGAAGCAAGAAATTCTTTGAGCCTTTCAAAGGCCTCATCACACTCGTCAGTCCATTCAAACTTTTTAATACTGTGCAAAATCTTAAAGAATGGAAGATTTTTCTTAGAGGAGCGAGAGATGAACCTGTTTAAAGAAATGATCCGGTCAACGAGACGTTGGACATCCCTGACAGTATGAGGCCTGCTGATGCTTTTTAGAGCCAGGATTTTGTCTGGGTTGACCTCGATCCCGCGCTGGCTGACGATGTAGCCCAGAAATTTCCCTCCTTCCAAACCAAATGAGCACTTGTTGGGATTCAGTTTCATTCTGTACTTGCGCAGCAAGTCGAAAGTCCGGCCTAGGTCTGCCAGATGCATCTCGGCCCTCTCGCTCTTGACGATCATGTCGTCGACATAAACTTCCATCATTTTACCAATCTCATCCTTGAAAACTATGTTAACAAGCCTCTGGTATGTGGCACCAGCATTTTTCAATCCAAAGGGCATGACCTCAAAGCAATAGATCCCTTTGACTACAATGAAAGTGGTTTTCTTCTTGTCTTCCCGAGCCATGAAAATTTGATAGTAGCCTTGGAAAGCATCCATCATGCTCAAGAGCTCACAACCGACGGTGGAATCGACCAGCTGGTCAATCCACGGATGTGGATAGGGATCTTTAGGGCACGCTTTGTTTAAGTCAGTGAAGTCATTGCACATCCGGCACTTCCCTCCAGTCTTGGCGACCAACACAACGTTGCAGAGCCAATCCACATACTTGGCCGGGGTAATGTAGGCTGCGTCCAAGAGCTTGTTAACCTCCTGCTCTATGATTTCATTGCGTTCGTCGCTCTGCGCCCTCAGTCGCTGCTTGATGGGTTGAAAACTCGGATCGACATTCAAGTGATGTTCTATAACCTTTGGGTCGACGCCGACCAAGTCGGAGGATTTCCAAGCGAACACATCTGCATTATCTTGCAAGAATTGAATGAGCATACAATTCTGTTTACCTTTGAGGTTAGCCCCCACATTGGTGGTCTTTGTATCATCACCTGGAACCAGTTGGACTGGGACGATCGCACCCGCGACTTCTATTTTCCCATCGATAATTTTCCTTTTCTTTCTGGCGATGGTTAACGTCATTTGCTTTGAGCACATTTCCACAGTTGGGCCATCAGGATCGGCCAGTTCCGTATCCAAGAAGTCATCCACATTGACGAGCGGTACAATAGTTTTGTTAGAAAGCTTTACCTTTTTCATGGAGATGGAGTAACATTCCCAAGATTCTGGTATGTTGCACCGGAGTTCGCCTATCCCATGCAGAGTTGGCAACTTGATTGTTTGGTGGTAGGTGGAGATTACAACTCTGAAGCTTATGAGGGCTGGGCGCCCTATGATGACATTATCAGCAGAAGGTCCTTCCACTACCAGGTATTCCAACAGCTGCGTGGCTCTTTTGGGCAATTATCCCATGGAGGTAATGAGCTTGACTAGCCCCTTGGAGTAAACCTCCGACCCACCGAAACCTATCAAGGGTGTCCTAATAGGCTCGTATTCAAGCGAGTTATGAATGTTCATCTTTTGCAAGGTGGAATAAAACATAATGTTTGCTGAGCTTCCAATATCAACAAGGGTCTTGTGAACAGCACAGTTAGCAACGTCAAGAGTGACTACCATCGGGCAACTCGGCATTCCGCTGTCCCGTGGCATCACAGGTACAAAGTCCCTATCGCTAAAGGAGATCTCTTGCTCGCGCCACTCCTGTCCAACTTCCACTTACATTATCTCTCTTGGGCCGTAGAGCTCTCTTCCCACCTGTCGCCTCGACTGCTTGCGAGCAGTTTTAGAATCTCCCCCTGTCGGCCCCCCAGCTATCATGAATATCTCATTGGTGGGCAAGTTGTGTGGGTTTTCTTCCCCGGACTTCTCAAGCGGCGGCTTGTGTCCCCTTCTTGGAGGTGGGAAATCTCTCAGGTCAAACGTCTGGCGAGCCCGTTCGTCCAACTTTTTGACGAACTCCATCAGATGCCCTCCCTGGATTAGCCTTTCCACCTCTTCCCTGAGGGCAATGCATTCAGAGGTCCAATGACCGGGGCTGCATGTGGTAAGCACAGCGTTTCCCCGACTCCTTGGCCTTTTTCGTTTCCTTCAGCTGCTTGGGCTTCTTGAGCAGCCCCCTATCCATGACCAAATAGATTTCTTCAATGGGGCAGACCAATGGGGTGTAGGCCCTTTTGGCTTCGCTTGCGGAGGGCATTTCCCGTTTAAGCCTCTGCTCCATCCTATTGGAGAGCCTGGGAGGTTCCGATCGGGGTAGGTCGGCCTAGGGAATCGGTCAGGAGCTGAGTCGCTCGTTCGTCGGTCGCCCTTACGCCCCAATGTGCGAGTGGTGGACTTGACTTCCTCTAGGTGCACAAAGTGACGGACGATAGCCATTATCTCCTCCATATTTCGGGGAGACTGGAGGATGATCTCGTCGGCACACTCCGTGTGACGGATGGCTTTGTGGAGGGTCTACGTAAAAATATCAATGTCCAAGTGCTCCACTTTGACGAATGCCTCATTGAAGCGGGAGAAGAAACTCCTCAAGGTCTCACCCTACTCCTGTACGATACTATACAGATAAGTAGACGAGAGCTTGAATCCCCGTCATGGAAGAGAAGTGGGCCTTGAACTTTCCGGCCAAATGGGCGTAGTTGCGGATGTTGTGGGGAGCCAACCGCTCAAACCAGTCTTGGGCTGGACCCTCGAGCGTGGTTTCAAAGATCTTGGCCCATATGAGCTTGGAGTGGCCGTGGAGGCTGACCTGCGCCTCAAACTTAGAGCAATGCTTCACGGGGTCAGTGTTCCCTTGATAGACCGGCAAGTTGGTGGGGACCCTATCCACCACTTCTGCGTCTATGATCTCGTCGCAAAAGGGGGACCTCGCCTCCCTTTCGCTGCGGTACACCCTCCCTTGACGCTAAGGGGGGTGACCGTGGTGAGCCTCGTGGGCTGGCCCGTGAGTGAAGTGCGATGACACTTCCTCCTGTGGGTCAAAATATTCCGACCCTTGTGCTGGGTCGGGAAGATAACGCTGTTGTTGTTGTTGTTGTTGGGGACCCTATCCACCACTTTTGCGTCTATGATCTCGTCACAAAAGGGGGACCTCGCCTCCCTTTCGCTGCGGCACACCCTCCCTTGACGCTGAGGGGGGTGACCGTGGTGAGCCTCGTGGGCTGGCCCGTGAGGGAAGTGCGATGACACTTCCTCCTGTGGGTTAAAATATTTCGACCATTGTGCTGGGTCAGGAAGATAACGCTGCTGCTGTTGTTGTTGTTGCTGTCTCCGGGTGAGCTGATTTCGGAGGTCACCTTGGCCAACCCAATGACCTCGGTTGGCTCTGTAATAGGCGTCGGGATGGACCCTAGCCCCCAAGCAATCAAAGACGGGAACATTTCTAGGAACGGGAGCATCCCTGTTCATTTCGCTCGTCGTTCCGTGCGCCCCTATCATTCTCCCCCACATTTCGTAAGATTTACGAGGGACGCTCCTCTTCTGCTCCCTGGCGATAAGGGGGGTTCTCGTTGTTATCAAAACCCTCCTCTAAGGGCGCACCCAGGTGGACTGGATGCTGAGCTCCGAGGGCAGGAGCGATGTAGATGGTCTGAGGCTACCCATAAGGGTTCTGGGCATAAGGGAGCTGCGGATATCCCCAGAAACTGGGGGGATGAGTAGGCTGTTGGACAGCGTATGTCAGTGGCGTAGAGGGTCCTTGCACCGTGGGGTATGCGACATTTTGGGGAGTCAATGCCAAAGGACTTCCCCGTTGGGGAGCTGGCATGACCGGCTCCCTGCTTTCTCTTACTACTGCCAATGCCTCCGCCCAAAATTGCTCCGCGTATAAGTCTGCCTCAGACAATACCAGTCGGTTAGGTACGCTTGGACCGACTTCCGCAGCTATAATTCGCACCACAGGTGGCTGGAAATTTCCCCCCAGGGTGTTAAGATCCGGGAAGATCTCTTCCCCGTTTTCGCCATAAACGCGGCGTCCATGACGTGTTTGCACCATGTTGAATGGATGGTTTTAAAGATGATAGTAAGGATAAGGCTTTTGTTCAGAGGTTTCCCACAGACGGCGCCAAGATGATGGTGTCAAAATCTGGGCTGTGTGCTGGACTGCAGACTAAGACTCCCAATCACCCAAGATATTTATGATATGAGGAGAACTCTGGAACTTTCCTAAGCTGAAAAGAGGGAACAAACGTAAGCTCAAAGGCCAAAACGGGGAGAGTGGGGGTTGGACCCGTTTTGGCACTCCGACGCTCAAGTCAGCTCAAGCTCTGGGTCGAAAATACGCAGGAGTTAAAAGAGTTTTTGCGTGAAGGAGAGCTTACCTACAATGGTGATGGAGTGGAGTTTTTATAGGGTGGAGATGGGCTCAGTGGGTGCAAGTACACCTCCAAGAATGTGTGGATCTGGTCTGGAGGGAAAGCGACGGCTGGTGGCCGGAACAATGCTTTTTCAGCTAAAGCACTGTTTGTCTGCTCCTGCCAGGACGCCTGACACCGTACTTGGCACAGTTGCAGTTAATGCGGCCAACGGTAGGTGATGCCTGCATTAAGTGCGGTTATCCGATAGCGCTTGGGTCGGAGTTCCGCTGGGTCGCCCCTATCTGGGTCGAAAGGAGACTCCAGATCGCGGGACTCCGTAGCCTGGCTTGAGGTTCCTCGCCAAGTTCTGGGTTGGAAGACTGACTATGTGGCTCGGTTGTGAAGCATTGACGTGGCATAGGCTGCCACGCGACAGAGTAATCTAGTGCTTAGTCATACTTCCCGATTTTCCCATTATCAGATGAAATAAACGATTTTTTCATAATTACAATAAGCCGCAATTGGAAAGTGTTCTACATAGGAAGGGGTGGTATGTCTAATTTGTTTTTTTAAAAGCTCAAGTGCAAGCTAACGGTGAAGTTGTAGCACAAGGGGTCGTACCCACGAGGAAGGAGAGTCAAGTACCAATCTTATACAGTTCTCTAGTCGATAGACAGGAATAGTTACTAGTAGAGAGTTTAACACTAACTAATACAACTAATTATAAAGCTCAGGAAAATAAATAATTCACTAACAAAAGGTAAGAAATAGGCTAGGGAATGACATATGCAAACTAGAGTTCTCACTATGCCTTAAATTCATGAATTAATCCCTTTAATCTTTTCACAAAATTATACCTTAGGTTCTCTCGAATCCTAAGTACGTGTTCAATCTAATTCAGAAATGTTTTCACAATTATCTGACAATTAAATTTAATCAATAAAACAGAAGAAGTGTAGCTCTTAATTCAGTATCTCGGCATAAATTAAGAGATATAAAACTAGCCGAAATAAGATCAAATTTCTTTGGTTCTTTATTTTCAACTTTTATGAAAACAACTAAGTTACTACGGATCTTTCGATGAAGTAGTGACTACGGATTATGTTAAAGGTGGCCAACCGATCACATATCAATTCAACCAAGTTTTCATAAATTAAAGGGGATAATTCACTTATTCAGACATTTATTCAAACATCTAGCATACATATATTCATTCCCATGCCTTAACAAATTTAGCTACTCATAAAATTACTCAGAACCATGCTAATTAAACATAAGTCCTTCATTTCAAGCATAGAAAGTAGTACGATGCGAATTCTGAGAGAATTAACCAACATTCAAAAGCATTCAAAACCTAGTGTAAATTCTACGAAATTTATAATACGAAACTGAATGAAAAACAATTGTTCAAAAGAAACAGTAATATTTGAAGTAGAAACAATTTTGTTGGATTCGTCGACTTTCATCTGCACGAACTTCCTCCAGAAAACTTCATCCCCAAAACTGTCACCTTTTCTGTGTTTTTCCCATCTCCTGTGGTAATAGAGAAGTCTGTCTTTTATATTCCTTGATCACAACTGTTGAAAACCACCTATCAGTTTTAAAATTCGTGTTTGCACAGGGTCGCGGCCGCGATCAACTAATAGAATCGTGATTGCGTTTTCTTCAGGGGTCACGACCTTGACCAAAAAATAACTGAACTCATTTTTGCAACGTTTCGGGATTTTGAGCTTGTTCGCTGGGTAAAACTTGATCAAAATATTACGGCGCGCCCGCGACGTCATTTTGGCCAAGTTTCAAGATTGATGGGTACAACAACTCCTCTAAGTCCGTTTTATCTCATTCTTGTCTCGTTTTTCGTACATCTTTGCTCCATGGTCGTTTGTACCTGAAAAGGGATCATAAATGTCGCCTTTAGGCTTAAATACATGTAATAAAATGTTCGATTCCTAGTTATAACAAGCACGAAAAACGGACTTAACAAAATCCCCCACACTTGAATGATTACTAGTCCTCGAGCAATTAGGAATACTCATGAAAAATCAATCCAACTCTTAACATTAATGCTCACATCGAGTATCCAACCCAAGCGATTCAATTGGTCAACAAACACATCACTGACAAATGCATGGCTCAAAAGAATAATGTAATTGGCATGTCCTCGTGATAGTGTGTGAAGTGAACAAAGCGATGCACCAATAGTTCCCGGATAATTTATGGCCCCTTTTTGAAGATTAAAGTAGGACTTCGATAAAAATTTCATATCTATCTCCACTAATATGTCTAGCTTTGATTCGGGATCAATAGGACTTTATCGGGCTTGTAATGTAGGCTTAGGGGTGAGTTATGATTCCTATGGTAAGTGACTCAAAACACCGACTTTATCATGCTGAGCATTTTGCATCCCGCTATCGAGTCGACGAGCAGATTGATGCAGGGTAGGGGGTATGGGTCTTTCGGACAGGCTTTGTTGAGGTCGGTGAAGTTGTTGCACATCCTTCATTTCCCTCTGATTTTCTGTATAAGGACTACGTTGCACAACAGTCAATGTATTGAGCTGGTGTCACGTAGCCCGCATTGAGGAGCTTATTGACCTCACCCTCGATGATCTCGGTCCTTTCCTTGCTTTGGACCCTAAGCTTCTGCTTGATAGGCTTTTGAGATGGATCGAGTCTAATAAGATGGCAGATGACTTTGGGGTCGATGCCTAATACGTCTTTTTCCATCCAGGCGAAGACGTCCACATTCTCATGGAGGAAATCGATCATCATGATTTCGTGCTCATGGTCCATGTTCGCTTCTATGAGGGTTACATTGTCGCTATCTCAGGACACTAGGGGCACATCTTTTAGCGACTCGGATGGCTTGAGCCATGCGCTAAGCTTTCTCTTTCGTGCTATCTGCGAACCCTCTTCTCCAGGTCGGGAGGTAGGGAGATGGATTTCTCCATCGGCGTATGTCTTCAGATCAAGACATTCCGCCACTTCCTTGTCCTTGGACTTTTTTAGGGTAATGGCATAGCAAGTCCAACTATCCACCATGTCGTAACCGATCTCCCCAATCCCGTTCGGGGTGGGTATTTTGATTTTCTGGTGGTAGGTGGATATGATGGCTCGGAATAGGATGAGGCTGGGTCGGCCAAAGATTATGTTATATACTAGAGGCATGTTTACGACTATATAATCGACCTCACTGGTTACCCGGCACGGGTCGGTTCCCGTTGAGGTGAGTAGCCGAATGTACCCTGAGGGTAAAACCTCGGGTCCACCGAATCCGGATAGCGGGGTTTGGATGGGATCGAATATCAAATTATGTAATTTCATTTTAACAAGCATGGAATAAAGGATAATGTTGGTGGAGCTTTCATTATCAACAAGACATTTGGTTATATTATAGTTTGCCAGGCCTAAAGTCACCACCATCGGACAACTAGGCGCATCGCCTTCCCAATGGGGGCCCGGGCGGCTGTAACTATCGCTAAACTAACCTCATGCCTAACCCAATCCTCCCCCTGCTCGATCTGGTAGACTTCTTTGTACGGGCCCTCGTATTCTCGAGCTGCTCTTTAGTGAGTCCTCTTACGGGCCGTGTTGGAGTCGCCATCGACCTGACCTCCGGTGACCATGTAGATCGTGTCGTTGATAGCATCATTATTGTTGCCCTTCCTCTCGAGCGGTTACTTCCATGATCGGTGTGTGGGGGATCGGGATTGAGACTTGGAGCGCTTGCGGGGTCGACCTGCCTTCTCTGAGAAGTGGTCGAGCTTGCGAACAAAATCCTTCAAGTGCCCTCCATGGATGAGTCTCTCGATCTCATCACGAAGGGTATTACATTCTTCCATGGTGTGGCCCCACTGCTGGTGGTAGCCACAAAATTTCCCTGACTTCTGAGCCTTTGAACCCTTCGCATATGGTCTTCGGCTGCTTCAGAAGCTTCTTATCCATGACCGTGAAAATTTGTTCGACGGTCATATTCAAGGGGATGTAATTTCTTCGGTTGATCTAGGCCGACGGATCGGCTTTTCCCTTGCTTTTCTTGGGCTCGCTCCCCCTCTTGCTGGGGTTTGAGCTGGACCCAAAGTGGGGACCCTTCGATCGAGACAGGGGTCCATGGGCGAGGGATATCTTCTCGAACCTCATAAATCCATGGGCGATATCTTGGATCATAGTCAGGTTTTGAGGTCCCGCCCTTACAATTTCATCGGCCCAGGCTCGGTTGCGCAGGGCTCGATGAACTATAGGGAGTAAATGATCGATGGTAGGTCCTCGACCCGGACCTCCTCTCTCGAGAATCATGTTAAGAAGTCTCGGAGGGACTCGCCTTCTTCTTGGCGGATGTTTTTGAGGTAGGATAGGAGCAGCTTCTCCCCAGTCATGGAGGAGAAGTGGGCTAGAAACCGATCGATGAATCGATTGTACGTGGTGATACATCAGGGAGACAAGTAGATGAACCAGTCTTACGCCGGGCCGGTCAGCATCGTAACAAAGAGCTTGGCCCAGATTTGTTGCGGATGGGGATGGAGCAGCAGGGTGTTTTTGAAGGCTATCACATGTTTTTCGGGATCGGTCATCCCGTTGTAATGTGGCAGCCCCATTGGGATCCATTCCCCGTTACAGGTGGTACGGAGAATGTCCTCAGAGAAGTGGGGAGCTTCCTCCCTATCACTCCGGAAGCGCACAGATCGGCCTACCTCTGGGAGACAACGGAACCTCGGTCTCCCAAGCGGTCTTATACCCGCCTCCTTGGCAGGTCGATGTAGTGGCTCTCGTTGTTGTCGCACCTCGTGGTAGCGATACGCGTGGCTTTTTCTGAGCAGATCGAGCCAGGATTCGCTGTCGTAAATCGTCAAACTCTTCGTGGTCATCGTCGACCGCGTGTTTGCGGCGATTGATGCGGCTGGGATGGTCTGACTCATCCTGGCCTTTGGGTAAGCCATGGTTACTGCTAACAGGGGGCGGGGGTGGGGGCAAAGATCTCATGGATCTTACGGCCTCTCCCACGCCCGTCTGAGGGGTAAATCCCCAAATGACTTGGGGCGTTTGGCCGTCGATCGGTTGGAAGTAGTAGGGGATAGGAGGTCCAAAAGCTTGGACCACGGGCCCCTCGGCGTTGGCAATGACGGTGCTTGGAGTAGTGATCAAGCTGGCCGGGGCAGCTCTAGACACCTAGGTTCGCGGCCCTCGGTGTGGGCCTGCTCGACCTCGACCAGCTATTGGTCGAGGCAGACATCCAAGTCCGCCTGCTTGACGGTGATCCTAGGGGTTGTCTCTTACCGGGGCAAGATGACGCTCGCTGTGGTGCCAAAGTTTCAGCGACGGGAAGAGAGGTAGAGACATTGCCAAGCGACGCGTTTGCGTCATGCCTGCCTTTGGCAACCTCCTCCATATCCTCGTCACGTGGGTTAGCCTTGCGTTCACTATAGCTGTAGATATCGTGTGCGGGTGTTTTTATCTCTAGATCGAAATTGAGAAAGAGAGAGCGAAGATTTCCCACCAACGGCGCGGAACTGATTCGGGTCAAAATTGGTTTAGTTGATATGGCAATCTCGGGTCGATCAGTCAAGAATTTTTATACTTGGGCTCTTTACCGATCTGAAAACACTCAAACACATGTGAGCTGAAAGACCAAACTGGGGAACTTGGGGTTAGGCCCAAGTTTGGCTCTCCGATACTCAAGTCAGTATTGGGGGCTTTAGAGAGAGAAATAACTGCAGTGAATGCAAAATAAATGCTCTTAAAATTGCTTACTAACAACTGTTCAAGGGAGGTGTATTTATAGCCTTAGATAATTAATGCAGTAGTGCGTGTACGACAGCTATGCATTAAATGCGGTTGAGAGATTGTCCCGAAGAGAAAATGCTCAACCTCACCAAGGGGGTGTAAAGCGCGCCATTCTCCCCTTTTTGGTAAGACCTAGCACAGTAGGCATTAAATGCGCCGGCATACATCAATAGCGGGAATAGAGAGCTGACCTGAAAGTGACGCATCTCGGGGTGCCAAAAGGTGCTCGACGCGGGGCATCGGAAAACCAAGTTGTGATACCAATTGTTAACAAACAATACAGCAATCTATCTTGCACGAACACACTCAAAGCACAAAATAGAAATAACAATACAAGATTTAACGAGGTTCGGCAATGCCTACGTCCTCTAGCAAGAGCAGCGAGAGTTTTTCACTATGAAGAAAGATTATATGTAACGCCCCAATTTTCAGACAGACAGGTACGCTCGACACGTGTGAGTTTCGAGCGTTAAGATTTATTTTATTATCTTGTTTATTCAATTTATACGTGTTATGCTAATTTATAAATTATATTTCAAACGTGATTACATGAAAATATGTGAAAACGTGTTAATTTGTGAATTATTGTGCAAAGTGAATTTAATTTCTACGTGGAATAATTACCGGGCATGATTTAATTGCTTAATTATCCTTAATTGATATTTATTTAAATTAGTGGACCAAATTGCATGAAGATATTCTTGGACCTAATTGGCCATTTTTCAAACCTCTTATACTTGATTGCATAACTTATGAACTTGGAGGATTTAGTCACAAATATTCTATTTTTCCAAAATATATCGATATATGCATCTCTTCCATCTTCCTCATTTTCATTTTCATGCCAAAATATCAATCTTTGCTCCCTCTTTCCACCGAGCTAAACCATGAAGAAGGGAAGAGAAGATTTCATCAAATTCATCAACTTTTTTCCAAGAAAATTAGGAGTTCAGGAGCTCAATCATTCATTTCCATCACCTTCTTCCATTTATTTTCACTTCAAGGTATATATGATCATATATGTGATTTCTTCATTATAATTCTTGAAGCTAGGTTTCATGATTTGAGCTTGATAATTGGTGCATTTGTTTCTAGAAATATGATTACATGCTCGTAGCTTGAATTTCATGTTCGAATCTTGAGAATTATGAAGATACGTGATGAGTTCTTAATTGGGTGAAATTGACAATTAGGAGGGTTAAGGCATGATTCATGTGTTTTTATTGGATTCTATTGAGCTATAAGTGATTAAGTATGTTTCTTGCATGATTTATGTCATTTGGGAATTGATTTCATGGATTATGAGAAGCTTTGGTGTTGGATTTGTGCCTCCCCTGTTCTTCATGTTCTGTTTCTGCAATGCCTGCGTAACGGGAATGGCCCTTCCCGTTCCTAGTTGTTTTGGGGAAAGGTCGTTCCCTTGTTTGAAATGTGTGCTT
Organism: Lantana camara; assembly: GCA_037501455.1. Lineage (NCBI taxonomy): Eukaryota > Viridiplantae > Streptophyta > Magnoliopsida > Lamiales > Verbenaceae > Lantana > Lantana camara. Next base: position 22,462,669 of record CM074862.1, read on the forward strand.
GGCGGCGAAGACGGGAACGATCGTTCCCACTTTCTCTCACAGACGGGAATGGCCCTTCCCATTTTCGGGGAGCAACTTCGGGGAGCTGGGAACGGCCCTTCCCATTTTGAACTAAGGGCCGGAACGGCCGTTCCCAAGCCTCTGGAGAAACATTCTGCATAAAATTCCATTTTTCACTTTCAAATCCAATGGTTTTATTGATCCCAATTTGTGATTAAATTACATGATTGATTACATGCCAAAACATGATATTTACATGCCACATTGCTCATTACACGAAGTCTCATTACTTGATCACGCCGTGCGTATTATTTGGTAATATTCTTGAATTGTGGTCTCATGCACATACATTGTCCCGTTTCTTGTCCAGTTATTCTCCAGGCTGGAGATTGTTGATCATGAGCACGTTCACGCATCCATGAGTCGTCGTGTTGCCTGTCAGGTAAGGTTTAATTGTTAGTTATATAGAACCCGTATACCCCTTATGTGATCTTTCTGTTAGGAAAAGTGCCCTAGAAAGCCGATTGTATATCCGCTTTGTGTTTTTCCTTATTGTAATCACAGACAATCTTTGAATGAAATAACGAATTGAGGCAACACTTCTTTATATGCTCTTGTTTGATATGTGTTTACTTTATCTGTGCATGTATGAGAACTCCCCTAATCCTGATGACTTTAGGACTCTCCCATTTAGGTGAAATAGTTCATGAAACGAGCCCTAAATCACATAAGTCATGAATAGTAAAATACTCCAAGCCGATGAGTCCTATCAACAGTAGGAGTGTCAACCTGACTCCTCTAAGGCTTGCTTGTGGGATCACACCCTTAAGAAGGACCACCTTGTTTCATGGAGGTGCAAAGTGTATAGTTGATACGTACGTGATACATGAGGGTGCTTACTTTAATAAGTGAGGTCACTGAGGTGCCCCATGTCAGAACATTCCTAAATGGGAAAGGAAGTTTCTATTTCAGGAAATGGAAACTTCCAGATTATGAAATATCTCACGAGTCATTGATGTGATTAATTGATCCTTAGACTGGAGGTTCCATGTGACTTTATGAGTTAACTCAGTAGTCTTAGGTATAATTTTTGAAGGGTGTCGCTTTAGACAACTGATTCAAGGCTTATGCTGGGACTGCACAAGTGACTCATGAAAGTGAATGAGAATCAAGAAAGGACCTACACTTGCATTTTCAAGGTCTCTTATTGTGTAAGTCATTCATATGCCATATGGAGTCCTTCGCCAAGGCAGTAGATCAAGACATCGAGAAAAGGGTTTCTTGGATTGAGATCAAATGGATACGAAATGCACTTTGCTTTAGACCGGATTATTAGGGTTCTAATTATTCCCTTACCCTAGATCTTGGTTGAGAGATAGTAAGTAGGAGGATTGTATCTCACATGAATCAATGACTTAAAGGTTCTGTTGAATCGATACATTCCAATTCAGCTAGGGGTTAAACACCTGTTGCTAGACTATGGTCGTTTAATCTATGGACTGATTAATTAATTAGTGAATTAATTAATTAGGCTCACTGCTAATTGAATTGAGAACCTAGAGGGTCACACACAACAACTTGGTTACATGAGTTAAGGCTTTAAAATGATTAAACGAGTTAATCGGTCCAAGAGGGTTCCACACGTGTGGGTCACGTGAGTGACACGTGTCCTCGTGACACGTGTCTCACACGTGTATATTTGATATATGTTTTAAATAATTAATATGATTAATTATTTAATAGACTTTGGTTTAATTTTGAATTAAAAAGAAAGTCTTATTTTGGAGAAAAATAATCTATTTAATTAATTACGAATTAATTAATTAGATAAATAAGTTATTTATTTATTAATAAATAAAGTATAATAATATCCAAAAGGGTTTGGATATTTTAGCTCTCTTAAAAGTTGATTTGAATTTGAATTCAAAGTCAAAGTCAAAATTCTTTGATGATCAAGTAATAGAAGAGAGGGACCAAAAGCCTAGCCCATAAGGACTAGGATTTTAGGCCACCCCTCCCAATTATATATAGGGGAGCTCGAGCTCCCCTTGAGAGTGATTGATGATCTTCTTTTGGTTCATGTGTTGAACACCATCCTTTCTCCAAGATAAAATAAACCCTAGGTTAAGCCTAAACACTAATTAGAAAACTAGCATCCTTACTAGTTAGATTGTAGTCAAGTTGGTGGACTATCTCTAGAGAGCTTCAAGTTAGAAGTTTTGAAGATTCGAGCTTTACCAAGGAGAGGGGATCAAGCCGTGAGAAAAGCGTTCTTGGGTGGCTTGAAACGCTTGAAGAATGATTATTGAAAAGGCAGTTTCTAATCTCTACGAATTTGGATACACGATTGCGAGTCCAAGATCCTTTTGTTGGAAAATTTTTAAATTTCCGCTGCTTCCTTATCCCTGTTTTCCAACAAGTGGTATCAGAGCCACCTCTTTAATCGTGTTTCTGATTCGTCTCAATTAAACCGAATTTGGTAGAAATTCTTAGGCTTGATGCGATTGAGTATTTTTAATTGTTTTAGAAAGCCTGAATTACGAAACTGTATTTTTCCTAAAAGTTTCTGAAAACTGTTTTGTAAAATTTGTTTTGAAAACTATTTTAGATTTGAAACTGTATAGACTGTTTTTGGATTTATTGGATTGGTTTTACTTTTGAACGAAAACACGAAACGAAATCCCGGATTACGATGAACAAACGAAACCCCACGCGTGAAGGTGTCACGCGCGCGGGTTTCGCGCGCACCGCCCGTCTACGCGGGCGCGCCTAGGCTCGCCCGGGAGGTTCCCGCAAGCTTCCGACAGGGGCGAGAATCCCGCAAGGCGTGTGGGATTGCTTGCCCAGCCGCCCGCAAGCTTCCGACAGTGGCCGCACGCAGCAACGCGCGGCGTGCATGAGCAGCGCGCACTCGCGCGGCCTTGGCCGCGAGCTGTGCGTGCCTGCCGCGCGCGCGCAGCCCCTTCGCGTATGGGCCCCATATTTTTCTCGTAATCCGTTTTCATATTTTGTGCAATCCAGTCCCAATTTTATTTATTCTATTAAAATTTGTTTTTAATTAAATTAATTTATTTTGAATAAAAATTAAAATTGGGATTTTTTTAGAAATAGAAACGGTTTAAAATTTTGGGAAACTACATCTTTGATAAAATTATTAATTTTCAAAAATTAATTGGAATTTTATTTGTTTTGGTAATTTGGGATTTATTGAAAACTTTTATACATAAGACTCGCATCAAGTCATGTTTTAAGTCATTAGGACTTGAAACGGGAATTTTAATTTATTGGCTAAATTTAAATTCTCGCAAGTTGGATGTTAGGTGATCATGGGTTTGGACTTATGTATGGTTTTAATTTATGCACATGGATGGTTTAAATTGGGGTTGGAGCCCTATAATTGCATTTTTCAATTGAGGAGCCTCACTTATGTGTGTACTGTTATGTGATTTATTATGTGGCTTTCCATATTACTGTTTTTGAGGCCGGGGTATGCCCCGTGTAATTGTCTAAGGCCAATATGAAGATTGAGCCTTATTACTTTATGTCTTTTTCCTTTTATTGTAATTTGAGAGTAGAGATAGGTGGTGAGGTTTTATTTTTCATTTTGGAGACAATGCACCCATGGAGTAAGATGGACCACATTCATGTAACAAGGAGGTCATAAGTGAAGACCCCTCAAAATGTTAGGGAGGGGAATTTCAATTGAAAATGTAATAGAGTTAGGGCTCGTATTTTGTTACCGCTTTCGGTTATGTGATTTAAACTGTTCATGTCCCATGTATGTTAGAACTTGTGATTGTGGAGTGGCTCCCACATATCACGCATAAGACAGGTAGAACCCATGATCATCACATGTTAGTATCATGCTAGGACATGTTATCTGTTTATATGCTTGTTTGAAATGCATTTAAGTGTACTTGCATTAATCAAGACTAATTAAAATTGGATAACATATATGTTGGTGAGGTCGAATCGAACAACTCTCCGGTTGATTCGAAAATTCCCATTAAATATTAAGTTAATTTTGAATAAATAGGTGTTTAATTCGGGGTACAAATTTTGAATTAAATTCTTAGCATTCCATCAATAGGTTTTAAGTTTAGTAAGTGAAACTAGTTATTATCCGCGAGTCGTGGGATAGCTAATGGAGCTTATTAGTTCTTAGTTACCTAATTGATCATTTTAAATGATCAATATTTCGTGGTCAATTTTGGCAAGGGCGATGTCCGTGAGTCGTGGATCATTCGAACTAAGTTTTGATCATGATCTTATGATTGATGGGTCTAGCTTAACGCCTAAGTAAATATGGATGTCGCAAGAGTCGTGGGTCCATATTGAAAGATAGGTGATGCAAAAACAGTTACTAAGAGTTCTAAAGGTGTTAGAATTGGTAAGTTGTACCTACCTAGGGTTCTTACTTAGAATGTCTGAAAGTCGTGGGTTCGAGGTAAAATGCCTAGGATCTTAGTACCCATTGGGAAACGTGTTCCTCTTAGATCTTTGGGAATTATAGATCTTTGAAAAACAGTGGGAGCTACATTAGATTAAAGACCTTATCTTTTGTATATCGTTATAATTCAGCATGCTCACTAGTTCTCTGTTTTACTATTTAGGTGGTAGATTCTGTGATTCTCTACGTGTTTTGAAATGGCAACCAACCCTCTTGTACAGATCCTCGAGTCAAACAAGTTGACTGGTCCCAACTATTCTGATTGGCTGAGGAATCTGAAAATCATTTTAGATTCTGAGAAGAGAACTTATGTCCTCTTCGAAGTGGAGCCTAGTCCCGAAGGGGACGCTCTCACTCGGGCCGAGTGGGACGCGATCCAGAAGTGGAAGGATGATAATCTCCAAGCCCGTTGCCTTATGTTGGCTAACAATGTCTCCGGACTTACAAAGGCAACATGAGGCCATGGAATTTGCTTGGGAGATTTACGACCACTTAGAGCAACTTTGCCGCCCTCATGAACGTGTTACAAGGTACAACACTTCAAAGGAATTGTTCCACTTGAGAATGAGGGAAGGTTCAAGTGTCCATGAATATGGACTCAAGTTTCTCATCCTTACTGAGAAACTTGCTTTCATGGACATGCCACTGAAAGATGAGCTTTCAGTGGATTTGTTGCTAGCCTCGCTCCCACCATCATTCAACCCATTTGTCCTTAACTTCAATATGAATCATGCTGGTGCTACTGTAGCTGAGCTGATTAGTCAGCTTGTGACTGCTGAAAGCACGATCAAGAAGGACAATAAGGTTCTGATGGTGAATGCTCCATCTTCCTCTTCTGGGCCTTCTAAAGGTAAGGGCAAGAAATCCCAAAAGAAGAAGAAGAAAGCCCTTAGGCCCACTGGCGGCATTTCGAAGGGGAAGGCCCAAAAGAAGAAGTGTGATCAGAAAGAGGATGTTTGCTTCCATTGTGGCAAAACGGGACATTGGAGGAGAAACTGCCCAGAGTACAAGGCTACTTTAAAGAAAGGTATGTTTCTAGTTGAAATAAATCTTTCTATTAATTCTAGTTCTTGGGTACTTGATATCGGTTGTGGAACTCATATCTGTAATAATGTACAGATGCTAAGTGAAGTCCAACAACTCAAAGAAGGAGAATGTCTCTTGAAGATCGGCGATGGCTCAAATGTTGAAGCTCGAGCTTTAGGCACAATTAGATTAGATTTAGGTAGTTTTGAGTTAGTTTTAAATAAAGTCCTTTATGTACCGAGCATTATTCGTAATATAATTTCAGTTCCAATTTTAGATTGTGAAGGTTATGAAACTTATATTAAGAATGGTAAATACTTTATCAAATGGAACAACTCTTCCGTTCACATCGGTACTCTAAGTAATGGACTTTATCTAACTCAAAATATCAATATTATGAATATACAACGAGAAACTAAACGTAAGAGAGATGATAAAGTTTCAGCTCCCTTATGGCACGCTAGATTAGGACACATTTCCGAGAACATAATTAGCAAGATAAACACTTTAGGACCATTCTCTGAAAATGATCTAAAAGAGTTAACTTCTTGCGAATCCTGTCTCAAAGGAAAAATGTCCAAAATTCCTTTTAAAGGGACTGTTGAACGTGCCACTAAGGCCTTGGATTTGATCCATACTTATGTTTGTGGACCGCTTAGTGTAAGCACTAGAAACAATCATCAGTATTTTATAACCTTTACCGATGACTTTAGCCGATATGGTTATATATACTTAATGAAGTATAAATCTGAAACTTTTGAGAAATTCCTAGAATTTTAAAAGGAGGTTGAGAACCAAACTGGTCACAAGATCAAAGCACTTCGATCTGATCGAGGAGGCGAGTATCTTAGTGAAGAATTCTTTAATCATCTCAAAGATAATGGGATTATCTCTCAGTAGACTCCTCCGAGAACTCCTCAACTCAATGGAGTTTCTGAGAGAAGGAATCGAACTCTACTTGATATGGTTCGTTCCATGATGAGTTTCACTGACTTACCACCTTCTTTCTAGGGTTATGCCCTAGAAAGTGCAGCAAAGATTTTGAATCTAGCTCCCTCTAAATCAGTCCCTAAAACGCTCTATGAAATGTGGCATGGTAAAATCCCTAGTTATTCTTACTTAAGAATTTGGGGTTGTCCTGCTTACGTGAAGAGGACAGTGAGAGATAAGTTAGAATCTCATTCTAACTTATGCTACTTTGTAGGTTATCCTAAGGAATCCATAGGATACTACTTCTAAGACCAATCTGTGCAAAACGTGTTTGTTTCCAAAAATGCTACTTTTCTTGAGGCACCGTTCCTTAAAAAAAGAAAGGCAAGATCATAGAATTAGAGGAAGTACAAAGTGACCTCACGCCACCCACTGAAGAAACGTCCCCATCTGATCAACCACAACCAATCACGAATTTCGATACACACGTAAATCCTCCTCTAAGGCGTTCTGAACGCACTCCTAGACAGCCGGAGAGATGGTATGGATTTTCCATGAGATCTCTCAAAAGGATAATGATCCTTTAACATATGAGGAGGCGTTTTCAGATTCTGACTCTGAACAGTGGATAGAAGCCATGAAAACCGAAATGGATTCCATGAACTCCAACCAAGTTTGGACCTTGGTAGATTTGCCTGATGGGGTCAAACCCATAGGTTGCAAATGGATCTTTAAGAGAAAGCTTGGAGTTGATGGAAGCATTGCAGCCTACAAAGCAAGACTGGTTGCAAAAGTATTCACTCAAAGACCCGGCGTGGACTTTGATGAAACTTTTTCACCAGTTGCAATGCAAAAGTCTATTCGGATCATGCTTGCCATTGCTGCATATTATGACAATAAGATATGGCAAATGGATGTGAAAACTGCTTTCTCAATGGTGACATTGATAAAGACATTTATATGGAGCAACCCATAGGTTTCACATTCAGTGGGAGTGAACAAAAGGTTTGCAAACTCCAAAGATCAATCTATGGATTGAAACAGGCTTCTAGGAATTGGAACATTCGATTTGATGAATCAGTCAAAGCGTTTGGCTTCATTCAAATTTCGAATGAATCATGTGTGTATAGAAAGGAATTGGAGACCTCAGTGCAATTCTTAGTACTTTATGTTGATGACATCCTTCTTATTGGGAATTCGAAGGATGACATGAAAGTAACTAAGCTATGGTTATCGAACCAATTCGAGATGAAAGATCTTGGTGATGCATCCTATATCCTTGGAATTAAAATCTATCGAGATAGATCTAGAAGGTTAATAGGACTATCACAGTCGATGTACATTGACAAAGTATTGAAGAGATTCAATATGGAGTCAGCAAAGGTTAAGAACCTTCCTATGAGTGTAGGAACATCTCTTTCTAAGAAGATGTGTCCTAAGACTAACCATGAAAAGGAAAGAATGACTCATACACCTTATGCATCAGCAATAGGTAGCATAATGTATGCAATGTTATGTACTCAACCGGATGTGGCTTATGCACTAAGTATAGCAAGTCGTTTCCAATCTGACCTTGGAGATGGTCACTGGGCTGCCGTGAAGAATATTCTTAAGTACTTGAAAAGTACTAAAGATTTATTCTTAGTTTACGGAGGTCAGAAACATCTTACTGTCGAAGGATACTGTGATGCAAGTTTTGCATCTGACTTAGATGACTTTAAGTCAAAGTCAGGATATATTTTCTGCCTAAACGGCGGAGCAGTGAGTTGGAGGAATTCCAAGCAAACTACCACTGCAGATTCGACCACTGAGACCGAATACTTAGCTGCAAATGATGCATCTAAGGAAGTTGTTTGGATTAGAAACTTCATTCAAGAGTTGAATGTTGTTCCTAGTATGAAAGACCCCATTACTATGTGTTGTGACAACACTGGGGTGGTTGCTCACCAACGGACCAAGCACATTATGAGGAAGTATCACCTAATCTGTGATATTATCAAAAGAGGAGATGTGCAAATTGAGAGGGTCACATCAGCAGAGAACGTGGCAGATCCACTTACTAAACCCCTTAGTCGAGAAGCTTTCCAAGGTCATCTTCAAAAGATGGGACTTAGAGTAGCTTTAGAATGGCTTTGACGGGCAAATGGGAGATTGTTAGGAATAGTGCCCTAGAAAGCCGATTGTATATCCGCTTTGTGCTTTTCCTTATTGTAATCACAGACAATCTTTGAATGAAATAACGAATTGAGGCAACACTTCTTTATATGCTCTTGTTTGGTATGTGTTTACTTTATCTGTACATGTATGAGAACTCCCCTAATCCTGATGACTTTAGGACTCTACCATTTAGGTGAAATGGTTCATGAAACGAGCCCTATATCACATAAGTCATGCTTAGTAAAATACTCCAAGCCGATGAGTCCTACCGACAGTGGGAGTGTCAACCTGACTCCTCTAAGGCTTGCTTGTGGGATCACGCCCTTAAGAAGGACCACCTTGTTTCATGGAGGTGCAAAGTGTGTAGTTGATACGTGCGTGGTACATGAGGGTGCTTACTTTAATAATTGAGTTCACTGAGGTGCCCCGTGTGAGAACATTCCTAAATGGGAAAGGAAGTTTCTATTTCAGGAAATGGAAACTTCCAGATTAGGAAATATCTTACGAGTCATTGATGTGATTAATTGATCCTTAGACTTGAGGTTCCATGTCACTTTATGAGTTAACTCTGTAGTCTCAGGTATAAGCTTTAAAGGGTGTCGCCTTAGACAACTGATTCAAGGCTTATGCTGGGGCTGTACAAGTGACTCATGAAAGTGAATGAGAATCAAGAAAGGACCTACACTTGCATTTGCAAGGTGATCTCTTATTGTGTAAGTCATTCATGTGCCATATGGAGTCCTTGGCCAAGGCAGTAGATCAAGACATCGAGAAAAGGGTTTCTTGGATTGAGATCAAATGGATATGAAATGCACTTTGCTTTAAGACCGGATTATTAGGGTTCTGATTATTCCCTTACCCTAGATCTTGGTTGAGAGATAGTAAGTAGGAGGATTGTATCTCACATGAATCAATGACTTAAAGGTTCTGTCGAATCGATACATTCCAATTCAGCTAGGGGTTAAACACCTGTTGCTAGACTAAGGTCGTTTAATCTGTGGACTGATTAATTAATTAGTGATTTAATTAATTAGGATCACTGCTAATTGAATTGAGAACCTAGAGGGTCACACACAATAACTTGGTTACATGAGCTAAGGCTTTAAAATGATTAAATGAGTTAATCGGGCCAAAAGGGTTCCACACGTGTGAAACCACGCGTGGGTGTCACTTGAGTGACACGTGTCCTTGTGACACGTGTATATACGATATATGTGTTAAATAATTATTATGATTAATTATTTAATAGACTTTGGTTTAATTTTAAATTAAAAAGAAAGTCTTATTTTGGAGAAAAAAATCTATTTAATTAATTACGAATAAATTAATTAGATAAATAAGTTATTTATTTATTAATAAATAAAGTATAATAATATCCAAAAGGGTTTGGATATTTTAGCTCTCTTAAAAGTTGATTTGAATTTGTTAAAGTCAAAATTGCTTGATGATCAAGTAATAGGAGAGAGAGACCAAAACCCTAGCCCGTAAGGACTAGGATTTTTGGCCACCCCTCCCAATTATATATAGGGGAGCTCGAGCTCCCCTTGAGAGTGATTGATGATCTTTTTTTGGTTCATGTGTTGAACATCATCCTTTCTCCAAGATAAAATAAACCCTAGGTTAAGCCTAAACACTAACTAGAGAACTAGCATCCTTACTAGTTAGATTATAATCAAGTTGGTGGACTATCTGTAGAGAGCTTCAAGTTAGAAGTTGAAGATTCGAGCTTTACCAAGGAGAAGGGATCAAGCCGTGAGAAGAGCGTTCTTGGGTGGCTTGAAACGCTTCAAGAATGATTATTGAAAAGTAAGTTTCTAATCTCTACGAATTTGGATACACGATTGCGAGTCCAAGATCCTTTTGTTGGAAAATTTTTAAATTTCCGCTGCTTTCTGATCCCTGTTTTCCAACACTTTCGGCCAAAAGGTATTTATATCTATAATTTTAAATGAAATCACTTACCATTTCAAGCAAGTAATGTTCATGAAAAGCAAGCAAGCCATGTATCGTGCATGTTTTAGGCCAGTAGCATGACCGCTCACGTTGGGCCCGAGGGTAGTAGCTTGTGCCAACCGGGAAAGCAAGGGCTGACGAGTAACTCTCGCGCTATCCTCACCACATTGGGATGACCCCTGAATCCGCTAGGAGATTAGTGGAGGAAGGAGTTCCGGGCTTAGGGATTCATATACCCTCTGCTCAATGAGATTGGATGGTGGGGCCTTGCAATCCCACCATCACCTGGAGGAAGAAGGAGACTGGGGATGGGTCCGGCACCACGGATTGTCCTCGGGTTATTGCATGATTTCCATTCCATGAATGTGTTACTTGATTACACTATCGCACGATTGCACGATAATTGAATTGCATGATCACCTATTAGTTAAATAAAGCAAGCATGTTTCATGTATATTTGGAGTAAGGTTGGAGACTGCCCTCACTCGCCGAGGCCATATATTGAATGCATGAAAGGAACAAGTATTTAATATTGATAGTTGTATTCTCGGGCGAAGAGTACTTCATTATTGAACTTATACATTTATGTTTTCTAAAACTTTACCCGAGAATATGGCTTGCATGTTATCTGCGCTAATATTATTTAAACCCCTCACTCGGTCTTCACAGACTGACGCCTCCACCTTTCAGGTTATTGCAGGTGCACTCTAGGCGGAAAGTGAGTCGAGTCCAGTCCTTGTAGTCGAGTCAAGCACAGTGCATTTTATTTAATTGTTTATTTATTGTTCAAAGGAATTAAGCTTAATGTTATTTGTTATGTATTTTAGAAGATGATAATGTATTGATATGTAAAGTTTAGTTTTGGTTTACTTGTTAATTGCTCATCAGGTTATGCTTCCGCTTATTCCTTTTGCATTATGCTACTTAATTTGCGAGTTATTCCCGCCTAGCCGGTCATTTTATTTTATGGTCACCCGTTTGCTGCAGGTTGGTTCATGTACGGACTATCCATTCCATGCGTGGATCGATCTGTAGTGCTGGGGTGTAGCATCTCCACGTGAAAGGGTGCTACATTATACAATGTACGTTACATCCGAATTAGGTTTTCCCCAAACTAAAACTCCTTATATTTCCCAGCCTAACAAGAATAAAATAAGTTTCTAAGCCCGTAGCCTAACACTAATTTTATTTCTTCCTTTTTGCGTCGTACCATAAGTTTATCTGTAACGCCCCAATTTCCGGATTATTCAGGTACGCACGCCACGTGTGAGTTTTGAGCGTTAGGATCTGTTTTAATTCTTTCATTTCTTAATTTCCTACACTTCGTGATAATTATATGAATTATATTTCAACATGTTGATGTGAAATTATATGAAATCATATCAATTTGAGAATTATTGCACAAATTGGATTTAATTGTTACATGAATTAATAGTCGAATGTGACTTAATTGCTTATGTGTTCTTACTTGATCACTCCTTGAGTATGTGGACTAAATTGCATTAATGTGATTGAAGCTAAATGATCAATTTCTATGGAATGAAACTTGATTGTATCCATTCATATATTTCAAGGACCTAAGTGCAAATAATGGCGATTCATGAGAGTTAGTGGAAGACTTTATAATATATCATATACATTTCACCTCTCACATAATTCATTTATCAATTTGATACAAGAAATACACACACTTCTCACGATCAAAACACCAAGAAGGAAGGAAGGAGTTTCATCACTTTCAAGCTTGATTTCAAGGGGAAATTGCATACTTTGAAGCATCATCATCACTACTTCATCTCTTCTATCTTTTCTTTCATTCAAGGTAGAGCTTGAGATTTGGATGAATTCTGATGTCATGATTAAAGTGGGGTTTGAGATTTATTAGGCAATTCCTTGGTTATTTGTGATTAGAAGCATGATCTTGATCATTATACTTGAAAGCTTGCATGAATTCTTGAAGAAAATGAGAAGTTGATGGCATGAAATTATATGGGTTTTGATTGATGAATTCTTGATGATTTATGCATGTTTCCATGGATTAATTGAAGTCTAATTGGTATACTTGAGTTATAGGCATGATATATGATAGTTTGGAGTTGATTTCTTGCCTTGGTTTGTTGTGGGAAGGCTTGGGAGCCAAAATTCGAAACTTGCCCTATTTTCTCGAAGCCTTTCGCTACTGCTGGAGTTGGGGGTCACGCCCGGGACCATTTTGTGACCACTTTTGGTCGCGGCCGCGACCAACAAGTCGAGAAGTTAGCCATTTTTCTTCGCGGCCGCGAGTGCTTTTTAGTACAATTTTGTCATGGCCGCGAAACCCTCATACGAGCTCCGATTGACCTGATTTTTGAACCGACAGAAACCTATTGAAATTTGAAATAATCTCCAATCGGAATAACCTCAATATCTTTTCTCATTTGTGAGATATAATCAATTCTTTTTGGTGTCACCACTTTACCGACAAACTGCATTCACCTAGGTTCAAGTTAACGCCATTTTCTCCTCGTTTTGAACTAGAATACGAGCTATATATATCCTCGGAAAGGTCTTGGTGTCTAGTTTCATATCCAATAAACAAAAATTAATTCCAAATTTTAGAACTCAAGATATTCCAGTTTTTCTAAAGCGCGTGCGTTTCTAAAAATTATCGGTTTTTGCTAAACTTTGCCAAAACCTCTCTTACTGCATTCCTTTCACTTCCTTAGCTCCCGTATGTGACTTATATGAGTTATATACTTGGTGAATTGATAATTATACTCCTATGTGATGCTTCTTGGTACTTAATTCCTCAAACATGATAGTGTGACTCCATGCCCTTTACGAATTGAACTTGGAATGATTGAATGATATGAATATGTGACTGTTTGAGATTGATTTTATCTATTAGATGCTAACTGGTTCTCATACATATTTAAGTGTCACTTGATTGCTAATTTGTTTGGTTGCTAAGGTGTCACATGAGCATTGTCGTGCGTCATACTTGGTCTCATATTGAGTCTCGTCTCACGAGTTCCTGTTGTTTCATTTCTTGTCCAGTTCTTCTCCAGGGCGGAGATTATTGATGATTGAGCACCTTCATGCATCCTTGAGTCATCTTGTCGCCTGTCAGGTGAGGTTTAATTACTAGTTATCTAGAATCCGTATAACCCTTACGTGAATTTTCAAGCCAAAAGGTATAGATATATCTATAATCTTTCTAAAACCCTTAAATGATTGCAAGCAAGTCATGTTCATTGAAAGCAAGTCATGTACTATACGAAATCAAGCATGTTGACGAGTAACCATGTATTATTCACTGTGGGCCCGAGGGTAGTGTATTAAGCCAACCGGGAAAGCAAGGGCTGACGGGTAACGTTTGCACTATCCTCACCATAATGGGATCACCCCTGAATCTATTAGGAGGTTTGGTGGAGGAAGGAATCCCGTGCGTGGGAGTCATGTTTCTGACGTAAACCATGATTGGATGGCTGGGTCTTGCAAACCCACCATCACCGGAGGGAAAAGGGTTCATCTAACTGCTACTTGTGCACTGTAATAAATTGCATAACCACCATTGAATTGAAACCTTGTTCACTGTCGGAGTAAAGGTTGGAGATTGCCCTCACTCGCCGGGCCATCGATCGATTGAAATTGTAAATAACTGTTAAACTTGATAGCTGTAATCTCGGGCGATGTGTTTAATTATTACTGAACTTATATTGTTTCTTCCCCAAAACTTCACCCGAGTTTATGACTTGCATGTTTATTGCACTTATATTTATATAAACCCCTCACTCAGTCTTCCATAGACTGACGCCTCCACCTTCCAGGTTCTTGTAGGTGCACGCTAGGCGGGATTAGAGTCGTGTCCAGTCTTTCATTCAGGTCTTGCACGGTTCATTTACATTGTTAGTATGTGTCAGGAAATTGATGAAGTACTTAGGCTAGTGTTTTTATTCTGATATTATATCGAAGTGCATGTAAAGAACACTGTATATTTCATGGTGCATGTCGTATAATCATTATTATTGCTTATGCTTTCACCTTAATTATTATGCATTGTTTTATAGGGTTTGGAGTTAGTCCCGCCTAGCTAGATCGTTTTTTTTTATTGTCTCCCGTTTGCTATAGTTTAATTCATGTATGGGTTGTCCATCACATATGTAGATTGAGCTATAGTGCGGGGGATGTGGCATCTTTGCGCTTCGGGTGCTACATTATCAGATCCAGATATAATTTGGATCCACCATAAAATTCGAGACAAAAAACTAACAGTCATTTTACAAGCAATTTTAGTCCCTTATTATCTAATGATCATGGGGCTCAAGAGTTGACGTATTAAGCGAATCGAGAAGATATTGGATAGACCACTAATTCTTGCACAGTTTCATCATCCTGTGAGATGAACTCGATCCACTAAGATGTTAGTGGATGATGGAGTCTCGATTTTTAAGAGTCATACATGCACTGACCATTATGTTATGGATGTTGATGAGTAGCTACCTGAACCATCACCGAATGCAGAATGTATAATGTAATTAAATGTTTGATTGATCATGAAAGTTAACGAGGAGTCCACAATGAATCATGTGAGTGCTCGTTCTCACCGAGTCGCCCTAATAATTGTTAATGGACATCTATGATTCCACTCATGTATGCCAGTGTCCCTCAGTCTCGCGGTTAAATGGATCATCTGTCCTTTCAGTGTTACTGACCCTTTCTCCAAGGATCCATTGAAATAAATGAACTTACAGTGGGTCGCGGATATCATTTATGCATGATTTGATGAATGAATGAACATAATTCCATTCGTACATAATGATCATTTCATGAATGATATTAAATGTTTTATTAAACAACTATACAGTGAAATTATAGTTGTGTGCTTGTATGTACATCTATGTACGCGTGCGTGTGTAATTCCCTTACTGGTCTTTTGTCTGACCCCATATTTTTTCCCTTCTCAGTCTTACAGGTTTTCAATGGTCATTAAGTGGAAATTGATTCTCATCAAAAACATAACGTATTCAAAAAGGAACCGATCTATACTCACATAATTGTAAGTTATTTTTATTGTTACTGTGTTTTTCAGTAAGCTTACTATATTTTCTTTCCCCATAAATTTGAAGGACGCTTAGAGTTCCATTTTTTAGGTTTTAATTGATTTGTTTTATAGACATGTATATTATAAAATTTAAAAGATAATTATAATACAAAATTACAAGAGAAAATTCAAAATTCAAACTTGAATAATTCTAACTTGAACTTGATTTGGTCAAATCATTGTAAAAACATGGAGAATCTTTTATTTGATGTGTGATTTGGTGTAAAAGTTAGAAAAATGGTTAATTAAATAGTAAGTTTAATATATCGATCGAAATGATTGATTGAGTTCAACCGGATCAATATGGATTAAATTTTTCCAAAACAAATAAAATGACTATTAGTTGAGTTCGACCGAAAAAACAAACCAGAGCATGCCACACACCCAAACATCAGTGTTTGACTTGGCTACCTCAATCCAGACTCACTAGAATGCTCAAACAAGCTTTGACTTGATGGTTGACCACCCGAGGGCATTAGGGGTTGTGGACCCCCGATCGAGGTAGCCTCTCCTTGTATCTGAAGGAACCCTCACTAGGGCAGTAGGACATGAAAAGGGGGATGGGGCTTAGCCTACTGATCCTGAATTTGAATTCCTGGTCGCTCAAGTGAAGGATCGAGTCTGGATCCCAAATCCGTGTAACTGAGATGGCTCGGATTCAAACACATGAAAGGTCAAATTTTTGTATTATAGGAAAGCTCACGATCTGAAATTTGAACATAGGAAACAAACGATGAACTAGGTCGAGTGACCTCGATGTAAACCCTACTATGCCTAATTCAGCCGATCACTCGAAATGAGAAGGAAAGGAGAAGGGATTATTAAATGTGCTTACCAATTGAGGTAAATTCATAAGGTGTTTATTATGTGGATCATTGTGTGTGACTCAAATACACATACTCAAGGTACATTAAATGCAATTATAGAGTTGTTGATAGACATTATGATTGCTTAGTGTACGATTTGCAAGAATCCTAAGCATTTAATAGTGGTCCTTAAGAAAATCTCTAGCATTTAATGCTGAATCTTGGGTTTGAGAATCAACCCATCGGTTGAGAGGGCCTCGACCTGGGTGATGCCTGAGTTAAGTCTTGGCATTTGTACTATTTTGAGGGAGGAAGGGAATCGAGAGCCCGAGTAAGCAAGGCTCGTCCGATCGAGCAAGCTAGGGCAAATGTGTCGCAACCTGAGGGAGGCTGACGTGTCAGAGCCTAACTTGTGCTAAGCGATTTAAGGTTCGAGACCATGCCACATCACGCCATGTATCAGATTGAAACCATGCTAGGTTAATTTTCAATTTATTGAAAGAAGCAAAAAAAATAAAAATAAATAAATAAATAAATTAAATAGATGGTCATATCAATTTGAAAAATTATAGCCTAAACTCGATTTGGCTGAACTCAATCTATTATGATGGAAAGTGTATTACATCTGCTATTTGATTGGTCACTCTTCCTAAATTTTCCTTCAATCATATGATAAATGTAAAATATTAGCTCATTCGTTACGCTAATTTACCTGAACTAAATTCCGGTTAAAATTATCCAATTCAATTTATACCTAATACAACCTGGCCAAGTGGTGATTGACTTGATTACAAAGAATATATTATAACTGATTCTTTGAGAAATTTGGGTTCAAAACCTACTTATTAAAAGAGGTTCTTGAAAAAGAGTTTTATTTATGGTTGCGATTTGAAGTGTGTTCCACTTAATTCTTAAAAAAAAAAAAAAAGGACGAAATGAAAACAAATTAAATTTCAAGTTGTCAAATGTTATCCATTAAACTAGTGTATTACACCTATAGAATCTGCGATATTGCCACACACTTTTTGTGTTTATCAAAGTATTGGTGCTATCTGCTATGAGATGATGAGTCTTTTTCAAGAATAGTATTTAATTTTATTTATATTAATAAAATAATATTCTTTGTAGAAGTATTAATATTATAGTGCAAATCGTGGATGATATATGCAACTCCACTAAAATAAATTTTAGTTATATTCTTTTATTGCTCTATACTTTATGTTCTTTATAAATTTGACCCCAAAACTTCTATCCTATTTTAATTGGGTATATAAAGTATGTCTTTATTCATAATATCAAAAATGAAAGCATAGATATTGAAATTAATCATGCTTAATGAATAGAAGTACTCTAAAATTCATCCTATAATTCATAATACACCAAATAATTTGTAAAATTTTATTACCTCTCTTTATCTCCTTCCTCTTCTACAATTTTGATTTATGGCTCCTCTAAGACTCGTCTTCGTTTCTCCTCGGCCAGCCCTTCTTGTTCCAAAAGTCCTTACAGCTTCTTGCTTTCACGGACACCAACTGGAAACAGACTTCAGCCTCAAACGGAAAATCTCACTACGGCTTATGGGGTTCAATAAAAGGTTTGTAGGAATAGACTGGAGTAAAAAGGTTTAATAAAACTCTGAACAAAATATTTATCTCGTGTATATGAAAAGGAGAATTTTATTTCCTTCAAAAGAGGTTTATACAAACATTATATATTTCTCGAAAAGAAGATTTATCTGGAATACAATAATCAACACTCAGAAATTTAAAGACTCCAAGATGATTTTACATATGACTCTCTGATTTCAAGACAAGGTGTCTTTCACCATACAAGATGACTCTATTTATAGGCTGTTGGAAAACACGATCAAAAAGCAGCGAAAATTTAAAAAAAAATTCCAACAAAAGGATCTTAGACTCGCAATCGTGTACCCAAATTCGTAGAGGTCAAGAAACTCACTTGGGTAGCAGCTTTCTTGACACGTTTTGAGCCGCCCTCAAACGCGCTTCATGCGGTAATGGCAACCCATCCCTCGAAAGTCTCTTTCTACTTCAGAATCCATTGTAGGGATAACAATCGACACCAACCGAGATTCAAATCGTGTTATGGAAATTCTTAACAATATAACATAAAGAGAGAAACATGAAACGAGAAAGAGATGATTGAAACTCTCTTCGAAAACCAGTTTTGCGAAAGTATAAATCTGCCAGCCATAAAACCCTCGTGAAAAAATTCATCCTTCAGGATATGGACGAACGGTTTTCGCCATCTTCTTTGGTTCGATTTTTTCACTCGTTTTCTGTTGGGTTCAAAATCATTTCATCATCCCTTCTGGTCGTATTGCTTGATCACCACTCCTTGGTAAAGCTCGAATCTTTAAAACTTCTAACTTGAAGCTCTCTAGAGATAGTCCACCAACTTGACTACAATCTAACTAATAAGGATGCTAGTTCTCTAGTTAGTGTTTAGGCTTAATCTAGGGTTTTTTTATCTTGGAGAAAGGATGGTGTTCAACACATGAACCAAAAGAATTGTTAATTACTCTCTAAGGGGAGCTCGAGCTCCCCTATATATAGGAGGGGAGTGGCCGAAATTCCTAGTCCTTATGGACTAAGGATTTGGTGCCTCTCTCCTATTACTTGATCATCAAGTAATTTTGACTTTGACTTTGAATTCAAATTCAAATCAACTTTCAAGAGAGCTAAAATATCCAAACTATTTTTGGATAATTTTATACTTTATTTATTTAAAACAAATAACTTATTTTATCTAATTAATTAATTCATAATTAAGTAACTAGATTATTTTCCTCCAAAATAAGACTTTCTTTTTAATTCAAAATTAAACCAAAGTCCACCAAATAAATATTCACGCACATACGTGACCCACACGTGTGGTTTCACACGTGTGGAACCCTTTGGCCCGATTAACTCGTTTAATCATTTTAAAGCCTCAACTCATGTAACCAAGTTGTTGTGTGTGACCCTCTAGGTTCTCAATTCAATTAGCAGTGACCCCAATTAATTAATTCACTAATTAACTAATCGGTCCACAGATTAAACGACCATAGTCTAGCAACAGGTGTTTAACCCCTAGCTGAATTGGAATGTTCAGATTCGACAGAACCTTTAAGTCATTGATTCATTGTGAGATACAATCCTCCTACTTACTATCTCTCAACCAAGATCTAGGGTAAGGGAATAATCAGAGCCCTAATATCCGGTCTTAACGCTAAGTGCATTTCATATCCATTTGATCTCAATCCAAGAAACCCTTTTCTTGATGTCTTGATCTACTGCCTTGGCCAAGGACTCCATATGGCATATGAATGACTTACACAATAAGAGATCACCTTGCAAATGCAAGTGTAGGTCCTTTCTTGATTCTCATTCACTTTCATGAATCACTTGTGCAGTCCCAGCATAAGTCTTGAATCAGTTATCTAAGGCGACACACTTTAAAGCTTATACCTAAGACTACAGAGTTAACTCATAAAGTGACAAGGAACCTCAAGTCTAAGGATCAATTAATCACATCAATGACTCGTGAGATATTTCCTAATCTGGAAGTTTCCATTTCCTGAAATAGAAACTTCATTTCCCATTTAGGAATCTTCTCACATGGGGCACCTCAGTGAACTTACTTATTAAAGTAAGCACCCTCATGTATCACGCACGTATCAACTATACACTTTGCACCTACATGAAACAAGGTGGTCCTTCTTAAGGGCGTGATCCCATAAGCAAGCCTTAGAGGAGTTAGGTTGACACTCCCACTGTGTGTAGGACTCATTGGCTTGGAGTATTTTACTAATCATGACTTATGTGATATAGGGCTCGTTTCATGAACCGTTTCACCTAAATGGTAGAGTCCTAAAGTCATCAGGATTAGGGGAGTTCTCATACATGCACAGCTAAAGTAAACGCATACCAAACAAGAGCATATAAAGAAGTGTTTGGCTATGATATTAATCAATCGTATATTATTCAAAGATTTTCTGTGATACTAGGAAAGTCCCAAAACGGATTATGACTAATCGGCTTTCTAGGGCACTATTCCTAACAATCTCCCACTTGCCCGTAAAAGCCATTTAGGTACTCTAAGTCCCATCTTCTCAAGATGCATTTTGAGAGCCTATTGACTTTGGACGTTTCCAAAGTGGATCTGCTATATTCTCTGCTGATGTGACCCTCTTGTTTACACATATCTTACGAAACACCTTTTCGTTATAAAGTGATTCGTAATCACGTGTTCAGTTTCTTGGTGAGGTCTTGGTTCTCTTACTTGAGCAACCATCCATTTTATCATACAATATGATAAAGGAGTTGTTTCATGCTAGGAACTTCATCTAACCAGTTAGATGGAGTTTCTTACCCAAACACTTAACTTAGCGTTATATAATACGACTAAGTTCTCAACTACGATAGTCGAGTTTTGCAATGTCCGTCGTTGGAACCCCTTTCCAACACATTGCATTACCATTCTGGTGGAATTATATTCTTTTAATGATTTCATAATCATCTATGTTTGATGAACGATTACATCAAATATCCTTCTAATAACAAGATCTTTTGGGCTCTGTAAACTAATACATATCCTCATTTCTTTTTAAGTACTCTGAGGACATCCTTTACAGAAATCTAATGACCTTCTCTGAGGTCATATTAGATTCGACCCACTATGCTTAGTGTTGCGCCAAATCAAGTTTACTACATAAGATTTCATACATTATGCACCCTTTCACTTAAAGGGGTTTCGGACGTTCTAACTTTCTTAAAGTTATCTTAGGACACACACTCTTCAAAAGAGATGGTCCATTGTCCATACTAAACTCCTTTTAGTACTGTGGTTATGTACTCGTTTTGTGATAATCCATTTATGTTCTCAGATCTATCTTCTATAGATCTCAATGTTGAGAATTTAGGATAATCACTAAGATCTTTCATGCCAAATTGTTTCTTAAACAAGAATTGGTAACTTTCATGTTATCCTTGACATTCCTAATGAGAAGGATGTCATCTTCTAAAGAACCAAAATTGACTCTTACATCACTAACTATCATATATACACTTTTGAGACTTATTCGACTTCCATCTGTGTCAAACGATTTGACTATCCTATGGAATCAAATTGTCTAACTCCTAGAAGCCTTTATCAATCCACAGATTGACTTAGGGATTTGCATACCTTATGCATACTCCCACTGAATATGAGATTCATAGAAATACCTTATTTCAGTCTCTTTCAATCTCAATTTAAACAAGACAGTTCTCATATTCATTTATCATATCTCATAGTCAGAATATGAGGATGTGGTAAACACAATCCAAATGGACTTTTGCATTTCAATCGTCAAGAAGGTTGTAATGCTTTCCATTTACTCGATGCTCTATTAGCTTGATCCTATCAGGTGGATCAACCAAGGTCAAAACTTGGTTTGAGTATATAGAATCCATATTGGATTTCAAGGCTTGCTTACACTACTCAGATTCCAAATCTGACAATGTCTCCACTTCAAGTTATTCCTTGGCTATCTAGGAACGCGTTCTAAATGCGTCTTAAGAGAAAGGTTTCACATACATACTCTAAAATTTGGCTAAGTTTTACCAGATGGGCTCGTTTCTTCTATATGTGGCGTGGATATTTATTCTCAAATTTCTTTGAGGTCTGCTTGTTTGCCTTTCTTCTTGTATGGGAACGATTCCTTAAGAAAGATACATTCCTTGAGATAAACAACCTTTGTCTAAGGGAATCGCAGAAACGATATCATTGTATAAACTTGAACTCATTTCAAGCTTATCTCCCACTATCCTCTTCACTTAAGAGGATTCCATTAAATTCTTGGATAAGAATAATTAGGGAATTTAGTATGCCACATTGCATAGTGCAACTAAAGGACTGATTTTGGAAGGTACTAAATTCAAAATCTCTAACTGCATATTCTGGTAGTTTATTCCTAGAATGATTATAAGTCAGTAAAGCTTTCTATGGAATGGACCATATCCTATTAGGTTTCATTCCCTCATTCGAAAACACTAAGGTGTTCTCGAATTAGTTTACTGAGAGATAATCCTATTATCTCTAAGATGACTAAGGAATTAGTTGCTAAGATATTGGCTATCTCGATCATATCGATTTACCTATAACTTATGACTACTTCGGTTCCTAACCTCCTTTTGAAATTCTAAGAATTTCATATAAGTTTCGAATTTGTACTTCTACAAATACATTCATTCATAATGACTAAACTGACGATTGTATCTAGTGCTTACATTAAGCATCTTATACTCATCAGCATGGATCGAAATCCACTAGAATTTTGGCACGTTCCACGTTTCACCTAAACCATGTTTCGGGAACGTTTCCCTTCAAGACAGGATTCATAGGAAGTTAACTCTCTAGGTTCATTTTCGTCAAATGATCCTAAGATGTCTAACTTGCTAATCCTTTTATGTCTCAATGTTCCAAAGTAATTCGAAGCTTTGTTATCTCATTTACTTTTGTTATCTCGTTGTATGTTCAGAAAATTAGTGCTTTGAGTCTTTGCACAACAGATTATGCAGAATCAACTCAAGACTTGTGAATTCTATTCCTAGTAGAATTACTAAACGAGGTAACATTTCAGAGTACTCATACTCTTTGCAGTTCCCTTTCAAAGTCCTTATTTGCTACCATAGAAGCAAACAACCTTATTTGATCTCTAGTGCCTTTTGGGCGTACCCCTTACATGCCCATCTACTGGGCTCTTAAGGGTTTCTTCTTCTTTGAGGCCTTCAAGCCTTTAACTTAGTGAGTTTAGAAGAAGAATTAACCATCACAACCTTTTATTTCTTCTTAAGGATGCTCTCAACCATTATCAACTAAATGATTAACTATGCTACATTAGCATCATTCTAGCTGAGTATAAAGGGTATGAATGATGGTGGAAGCAATGTAAGCAATCAGTGCATTGAGAACTTCTTTTCTCAGTTGATGAACGACATCACAAGATCTTCATATAAGATCTTTAGACCTCGTTCGTGTGCACTTGTTTTCTCTTTTGGAATATTTGAATAATTCCATGATGTTATACCTTGTAACATTTTTATGAGGTGGTTCAATTGCTCTTTTAAGTGGTTGGAAAAATCCATTCACCTTAGATTGCTTCTCTTTTGGCCCGGGTCGAATTTTCATATAATTGAAAATCTCGCCTTATAGAGAACCCTTTCTCTTGTCGGATTCTAAAATGAATTTTAGGATCCGAAGCCATTTAGAGTTAGTCAGGACTTAGTCAACTTGTTTGACTTAAGGATGGATACGAATGGGTTTGCATTTCATATTGCAGAGAATTACAGAACTACAACCTAAATGCTAAGCATAGAAAAATGTGAGCATGCTGAATTATAATGATATACAAAAGATAAGGTCTTTAATCTAATGTAGCTCCCACTATTTTTCAAAGATCTACAATTCCCAAAGATCTAAGAGGAACGCGTTTCCCAATGGGTACTAAGATCCTAAGCATTTCACCTTGAACCCACGACTCGCGGACATTCTAAGTAAAACCCTAGGTAGGTACAACTTACCAATTCTAACACCTTTAGAACTCATAGTAATTGTTTTTGCATCACCTATCTTTCAATATGGACCCACGACTCGTGCGACATCCATATTTACTTAGGCGTTAAGCTAGACCCATCAATCATAAGATCATGATCAAAACTTAGTTCAAACAACCCACGACTCGCGGACATCGCCCTTGCCAAAATTGACCATGAAATATTGATAATTTAAAATGATTAATTAGGTAACTAAGAACTAATAAGCTCCACTAGCTATCCCACGACTAGCGGACAATAACTAGCTTCACTTACTAAACTTAAAACCTATTGATGGAATGCTAGGAATTTAATTCAAAATTTGCATCTCAAATTAAATACCTATTATTCGAAATGAGCTTAATATTTAATGGGAATTTTCGAATCAACCGAAGAGTTGTTCGGTTCGACCTCACCAACATATATGTTATCCAATTCTATTAGTCTTGATTAATGCAAGTATAACTTAAATGCATTTCAAACAAGCACATAAACAGATAACATGTCCTAGCATGATACTAACATGAGATGATCATGGGTTCTACCTATCTTATGCGTGATTTGTGGGAGCCACTCCACAATCACAAGTTCTAACATACATGCCACATAAAACAGTTTAAATCACATAAGGGAAAGCGATAACAAAATACGAGCCCTATGTCTATTACATTTTACAATTGAGATTCCCCTCCCTAACATTTTGAGGGATCTTCACTTATGGCCTCCTTGTTACTTGAATGTGGTCCATCTTACTCCATGGGTGCATTGTCTCCAAAATGAAAATAAAAACCTCACAACCTATCTCTACTCTCAAATTACAATAAAAAGAAAAAGATATAAAGTAATAAGGCTCAATCTTCATATTGGCCTTAGACAATTACACGGGGCATACCCCGGCCTCAAAAGCAGTAATATGGAAAGCCACATAATAAATCACATAAAAGTACGCACATAAGTGAGGCTCCAACCTCAATTGAAAAACGCAACTATAGGGTTCCAACCCCAATTCAAACCATCCATGTGCATAAATTAAAACCATACATAAGTCTAAACCCATGATCACCTAACATGCATAAATTGCAAGAATTTAAATTTAACCAATAAATTAAAATTCTCGCTTTAAGCTCTAGTAGCTTAAAACACGACTTAGATGCAATTCTTGTTCAAGAGCCTTTTCAATAAAACCCGAAAAACAATAAACTAATAAAATTCCAATTAATTTCTGAAAATTAATAATTTTATTCTTTCAATATTTTCAGAAAATAAAGATTGTAATTTTCCCAAAATTTAAATCGCTTAAATTTTCAAAATCCCAATTTAAATAATTATTTCAAAAATAATTCAAATTTAATAAATAAAATTTTTCAGAAAAATTAAATCGGGATTGGATTGGACTAAACACGAAAATCAGGATCGTGAAACGAAGGGCCCGGAACGGACTGCACGCCAGCTCAAGACCAAGCCCGGCATACGCGCAGCATCACGCGCATAGATGCGCGCGTCGCGCGCGTTGCGGGAGGGATGTGCGGGCGTGCTCCTAGGCGCTGGCGGGCGGCAGCGGCGGGCAGTCCCGCGCGGTTGCGGGGCTGCTGGGCGGGTGGGCTCGCGGGCCTGGGCATGCTACCCCATAGCACGTTCAGGCTCGTGTTTTCGTAACGCGATTTCGTGTTTCGTACTTTTAGTTCAAAAACCAAGAACAATCCAAAATTCAAAAAACACGATTTAAACAGATTTGAATCAAACCGTTTTTCAAAAACACAATTTAAGAAAACAGTTTCAGAAATTCAAGAAAAATTATAGTTTTATAATTCAGGCTTTCTAAAAGAACTCATGAATACCTAATTCGCATCTAAGCCAAAGAATTTCTACCAAATTCAGAAAAATTGAGATGAATCAGAAACACGATTAACGAGGTGGCTCTACCACTTGTTGGAAAACACGATCAGAAAGCAGCGAAAATTTAAAAAAAAATTTCCAACAAAAGGACCTTAGACTCGCAATCATGTATCCAAATTCGTAGAGGTCAAGAAACTCACTTGGGTAGCAGCTTTCTTGACACGTTTTGAGCCGCCCTCAAATGCGCTTCATGCGGTAATGGCAAGCTATCCCTCGAAAGTCTCTTTCTACTTCAGAATCCATTGTAGGGATAACAATCCACACCAACCTAGATTCAAATCATGTTATGGAAGTTCTTAACAATATAACATAAAGAAAGAAACATGAAACGAGAAAGAGATGATTGAAACTACCTTCGAAAACCAGTTTTCCGAAAGTAGAAATCTGCCAGCCATAATACCCTCGTGAAAAAATTCATCCTTCAGGATATGGACGAACGGTTTTCGCCATCTCCTTCGGTTCGATTTTTTCACTCGTTTTCTGTTGGGTTCAGAATCGTTTCATCATCCCTTCTGGTCGTATTGCTTGATCCCCACTCCTTGGTAAAGCTCGAATCTTTAAAACTTCTAACTTGAAGCTCTCTAGAGATAGTCCATCAACTTGACTACAATCTAACTAGTAAGGATGCTAGTTCTCTAGTTAGTGTTTAGGCTTAACCTAGGGTTTTGTTTATCTTGGAGAAAGGATCATGTTCAACACATGAACCAAAAGAATTGCCAATTACTCTCTAAGGGGAGCTCGAGCTCCCCTATGTATAGGAGGGGAGTGGCCGAAATTCCTAGTCCTTATGGACTAAGGATTTGGTCCCTCTCTCCTATTACTTGATCATCAAGTAATTTTGACTTTGACTTTGAATTCAAATTCAAATCAACTTTCAAGAGAGCTAAAATATCCAAACTATTTTTGGATAATTTTATACTTTATTTATTTAAAATAAATAACTTATTTTATCTAATTAATTAATTCATAATTAATTAACTAGATTATTTTTCTCCAAAATAAGACTTTCTTTTTAATTCAAAATTAAACCAAAGTCTATTAAATAATTAATACGTTAATTATTTAATCGCCAAATAAATATTCACGCACATGCACACGTGTCCATGGAGGACACGTGTCACGCACGTGACCCACACGTGTGGTTTCACACGTGTGGAACCCTTTGGCCCGATTAACTCGTTTAATCATTTTAAAGCCTCAACTCATGTAACCAAGTTGTTGTGTGTGACCCTCTAGGTTCTCAATTCAATTAGCAGTGACCCCAATTAATTAATTCACTAATTAATTAATCGGTCCACAGATTAAACGACCATATTCTAGCAACAGGTGTTTAACCCCTAGCTGAATTGGAATGTTCAGATTCGACAGAACCTTTAAGTCATTGATTCATTGTGAGATACAATCCTCCTACTTACTATCTCTCAACTAAGATCTAGGGTAAGGGAATAATCAGAACCCTAATAATCCGGTCTTAACGCTAAGTGCATTTCGTATCCATTTGATCTCAATCCAAGAAACCCTTTTCTTGATGTCTTGATCTACTGCCTTGGCCAAGGACTCCATATGGCATATGAATGACTTACACAATAAGAGATCTCCTTGAAAATGCAAGTGTAGGTCCTTTCTTGATTCTCATTCACTTTCATGAATCACTTGTGTAGCCCCAGCATAAGCCTTGAATCAGTTATCTAAGGTGACACCCTTTAAAGCTTATACCTAAGACTACAGAGTTAACTCATAAAGTGACAAGGAACCTCAAGTCTATGGATCAATTAATCACATCAATGACTCGTGAGATATTTCCTAATCTGGAAGTTTCCATTTCCTGAAATAGAAACTTCATTTCCCATTTAGGAATCTTCTCACAAAGTAAGCACCCTCATGTATCACGCACGTATCAACTATACACTTTGAACCTACATGAAACAAGGTGGTCCTTCTTAAGGGCGTGATCCCACAATCAAGCCTTAGAGGAGTCAGGTTGACACTCCCACTGTCGGTAGGACTCATCGGCTTGGAGTATTTTACTAATCATGACTTATGTGATATAGGGCTCGTTTCATGAACCATTTCACCTAAATGGTAGAGTCCTAAAGTCATCAGGATTAGGGGAGTTCTCATACATGCACAGCTAAAGTAAACGCATACCAAACAAGAGCATATAAAGAAGTGTTTGCCTATGATATTAATCAATCGTATATTATTCAAAGATTGTCTGTGATACTAGGAAAATCCCAAAACGGATTATGACTAATCGGCTTTCTAGGGCACTATTCCTAACATAGGCTATATTTTTACTACTATTCGGACTTGAAATTTTTATTTGAGATCCATTGCTTTATCCTTCAACGGTTCAGATTTTGCTGACACTTTTCTATGGTTGAGATGCTGCCGACACTTTTATTTGCCACTTGGTGAATGGAGTATGACGTCGTGATATTCGTCACTTTCTTTTTGATGTATGTGCTTACATCATTGATGGTTACAGCTCATCATCTTGCAAGCTTCCTTTCTATTTTCTTCAGTGCAGAAAAATTCATGTTTTTCAAATTTATTTATGAATTTCATTAAAAGAGGAGAACATATCTTTCCTCCTTTGGTGAGTAGAATCAAGTTTCCTTTACTCATCAAGGTCTCGAATTTATATTTGTACAGATTTTCTACAACACTGTGGATAGCTTTTATTCCCAAGGCATGCCTTCGGACAATCCATTCTTTATGAACTTGGATCTTCCCTAGAGGTTTATTTCCTTGCTCAATCTTTATGGTGTCAGAAAGGTGGTCTATAGTGATTATGAAAAAGGCTTGATTCCATATATGCTTCTCTGGTTCTGGAGATATAGTGTAGAACTTAAGAACCACTTGCATTCCTCTGGCAAATTTACTGATTTGAGATTTTAGGGTATCTACAAATCTGAATATTTCCCTGAGATCTTTACTTGTGTAGATTATATCAAGAAACCCAAAACAAGCATATCTATAGACTGCTTCTGGACAGGCTCCAATTATGCAGATCATCCTTGGATATATGTTCTTACCTTTAGAGAAGAATATAGTATTTGTATTTTCCATACTATATACTTCATCAACTGTATGAATATATAAATGTTCCCATTCTATACTATGAACATATTTTTCTGTTTCAATTTTTATCACCTTTGGAGAAGAATTTTTTTTTTTTTTTCAATTTTATTTCAATGACTGAGGGAACTTTATCTTTGGCTTTTTTTTTTTATTTTTCTCGCCAGATGACTCAGCCTCTTCTATTTTTATTGACTCAAAATTTTCAATATATTTTTCTAACCTTTGAGTCACTTTATTTACCTTTTCCAGGTTTTCTGTTACCAAATTTATCAATGGAGGGAGATTTTTATATAGATATTTTTCTAGAACAATAGTTCCTTTGTAGAGATCTTCTGCCATACTGTTGATATATGAGATCTCTTCTTTTATTTCTGAAATATCAATTTTATCCTCCATCTGTAAAAGAGAGAGAAAATTTTATTAAGATTCTTTTCAAAATTTCTATAAGTGATTTTTGGGAAATCACCACCTATTAACGGATTTGATTTTGTCTTTGTCATCTACCGTTCGAGATGGACTAGATATATGCATACCCATATATTAGTCTTCTAAGTTTATATAGGTGATTTTTGGGAAATCACCACCCATTAACGGATTTGACTTTGTCTTTACCATCTACCGTTTGAGATGGACTAGATATATGCATACCCATATATTGGCCTTCATTTTGAATTAATCTCTATATTTCTGGATAAAAAGTCTGCTAGAAAATTATCAGTTCCTTTTATGGGGATGATTTTGAAATAATATAGGGATAAGAAAACTTGCCACCTATGTAGCCTTCTATAATTTGGTTCACTGGGTAGTTTATTGTTCGCTAGACTCGGAACTTGGGTGTTATCAACATGAACAATGAAAGATTTTTGGAGTAAGAAAAGTGAAAACTTTTTGATCCCATTTATTACTCCTAATAATTCCTTTTCATGTATAGTATAGTTTATTTCTACTGATTTAAAAGTACCACTTGTATATCTACAAATCTCATTAAGATCTGTTTTCAATATTGCAGCCCAATAAAAATCAGAGGCATCAGTTTGAAGAATTAAGTTATCATTTTTATCAGGAAGTCTTAATTCTGGAAGGGTTTTACATTCTTCCTTTAACTTTATGACAATTTTTGTATGTTTTAGTGTCCAACCTTTAGTATTAATTTTTCTTAATAACTTTTGTATTTCATGTCTTTTCTTTGCTAACTCAGGTATGAAACCTTCAGCATAATGAAGACATCCTAAAAACTTTTCTATTTTCTAATTTATTGGGAAACTCGACTATTTTCCTAGATATATGTGGTTGCAATTTTATACCTGCAACACTTAATCTTAATCCTAAAAACTCAATTTCTTTAGTTTCTATGACTGCTTTTCTTTCAGACAGTGCTATACCATTTTCTTTACATAATTTAGCAAAGAGTAGGAGATGTTTTCTATGTTCTTCTATGGTATTTGAACAAATAAGAATATCATCTATATAAACAACCATAAATTCTCTAAATTTGTTAAATATATCGTCCATCATTCTTTGATATATTGATGGAGCATTTTTTTAATCCAAATGGCATTAATAACCTTTCATAATGTCCTTGAGGGGCATTAAAGGTTGTATATTGGATACTATCATCTTCCATTTTTACTTGCTAGAATCCGGATGTACAATCAAATTTTGAGTAATATGCTTTATTCTTTACTAGGTCTGTTAATAATTCTTTATTGGGTAATTGGTAGCTATCACCCTTAGTGAAATGGTTTAATCTTTTATAATTTATTACCATTCTTGCTTTATTTCTTTTCTTTTCAGTTTCTTTCATTACCATGAATACTAGACTAGAAAAGGGGCTAAAACTTTTCCTGATCAATCCTTTATCTAAGAGTTCTTTAACTTGTTTTTTGAATTCATCTTCTTCACTTAAGGTATATCTCATGGATCTTTCTTTAATTATGATATTATCTGTTAATTCTATTCTAGCTTTTGGGTAGTCTTTTTTCCAAAAAGCCCAATGGATGGTCACTATAATTTTCTTTTATCTTGCTAGTAACTGTTTCTAAGTTTATTCTTTTTATAACTATTTTATTTATTGGTATTTGTATTTTTTCATATATAGAGTGTCCACCACGCTTAGCTGGCTGAACTCTGAAAGGATGGTTTAGTCGAGGTAATTTTAATAAATGAGCACACTTTGTTTTAAGCACAATAGAATATGCATTTTGGATATAATATTGAAATTGTTGTAGGAAATCATTCCTAATAATATATCAACTTCTAGTTCATTATATTCATATATTCTAGGAACCGTTATTATTTTACTTCCTAAGACAATATCAACATTTATTGCTGATCTATGTATATCTTGTGATTTACCGGTTACATTTTTTATTCTGATTTTTCCATTCTCCTTCCATTTATTAACCAAGAAGGTTTTGAAAATAGTTATTTCAGATCCAGTATCTATTAAAGCACAAGTTATTATTTCATTTTCAGGAGTTTATCTTATTCCTACCCGAATGAAAACACTGACTGTAAAGTTATATCCTTTAATTTTATTCTTGGACAATATATAACTTTGTCTTCTATGCAGAGTGTTACTCCATCCTTTTCTATTTTAAGTAATTACAACTATCAAGGAAAGCATTTCCTAAGATTATGTCATAGGAACTTCCTATCATATTTTCATCTAAATAACATTTAACAATTATTCTAGTTTTATCAATATTTTTTGGGATAGATATTTGTTGAGTACATGCAACTAATTTTCCTTTAAAATTTTCATAATAGAAAACCTCATTTAATGTTTCTATCATTAACCCTTTATTTTTTATTTTGCACTTGCCCCTGTATCTATTAAAATTTTTGGTTCATTGACCATTAAAGTATGCTCCTAAAATGATCATTGTTTTATTGATTGATTGTTTGTTTATACTCAGAGTTCTAGTTATATTCATTCTTTGACTTCTTCTAGATATACTATTTCTTCCAAATTGTATTTGAGGAGTTTTACTAGAAGATCCTTGTTCTATCAAAGGTTTATTTATGATTTCTAATTCATAATTTGTTATTTCTTTAGAGTCTTTAAGAAGAGGTAATTTAGCTGAAGCTATTTCCTTACATTCCTCATCTATTTCTAAATGCGGTTTATCTTGATAAATTTTTTCATAATTACTATTACTTAGAACATATAATGCTCTATAGTAAATAGAGAAAACTTTACTTTTATCTTTCAATCCTATATCTTTTATGAATTTGTAATGTAAACTTAATGTTTCATCTATATTATGATCATTTATCACATGAATTTATATTTGGGATATAACTCAAATAATATTTATTTATAACACAAATTTCCTTCTATAGTTCCTAGATGACTTCTCTTCGCATCTGTAAATCTTTGATCATGAAGAGAAAGTACTATAGGACTATCTATTCCTTCTCTAAATAATGATTTTATCAGGAATTGAACTCGTCCTAAATATATATATTGTATTTTACTTTTTTCCTTTTTAACTTTTATTTTGTTCAAAGCTTGATTTATAGTAGCTTTTGTTAATAAGTTAATCTTAACTTGCCTTAAAGTATGTTCAATATTTATAGATTTTTCTACTTCATGGTAGTCATAAATATTTATTTTCTTTCTTTTTATAAGACTTGATATTCCCTTAAAAATACTTTGGCTAGGATTTGTAGTATTTAATTTTAGTTTCTTTATCTTATCTAGTGTTTCTTTATTGAAGGTAATGCGATCTGCATATCCTTCTAGTCCTTCATAAATATCTATTTCTTCATCAGATAGCTCTGTTATTTCAGAATTCATTCTAATTCGGAATCTATTTCAGAAGAGATTTCATTTTATGATATATTAGATTCTTCCATATATATTTCTTTTCCAAAATACTTTTCTATATCAGAAACTTCTTCAAGTTCATCTCTTATTTCTAAAAATTCAATTTCTATATTTTTAATATGTTTAGCTTTAGGTTTTGGACATTCTGGTGATTTATGACCTTCTTCTCCACAATTCCAGCATTGACATTTACTTAATTTTTTATTTCTTTCCTTATTAGATTTATTTTCATACTTATTTCTCTTTAAAAACTTTCTTCTAGGTTTTATATTTTTTCTTTGAAAATTTTATATTTTTTCTTGTAAAATTTTCTTTTATTCTTTTTAGGATATGTTTTTCTATTACTTCCCCATTGTGTAGGTAATTCTATTGTATCACAACAGGGTTTAGCTATTCTTTTAGATTTTTTATATAATTGTTGTTCACTACATATCCTTCTAAGTTCTGATGTTAATACTTTTATTCTTCCCCCTAGATTTTGAGGATACATATCTTTCTTTTCTTTCCATACTTTATTCATGTGATTATTCCAGGGATAAGGAAGTTTAGTGTAAAATATATTTAGCATTATTTCTTGAGATTATGTACTATAATATTGGGTATAATAATAATCTCTAAATTCACATACATAATTTTTTATATTATACATTGAGAATATACTTAGGTTTATAAGATTACTTCTTGCTTCATCTTTTTCTCTTTCCATTTCTATTTCTTTATTAGTTATCCATGATTTACCTAAAAATTCATCAGATATATCTCCAACTATACTTTGTACACCTGTTCTTATATCTGTATCAAAACCAGATTCCATTCCAGCTTTCATTATTCCTTGTATATCAGGAGATACTCCTTCCCACCATTTAAGGACTATTCCATCAAACGTAGTTTGTAGCACCCCTACACGTGCAGATGCCACACCCCCGCACTATAGGTCAATCCACATACGAAATGGCAATCCGTACATGAACCAACCTATAGCGAACGGGTGACAATGCAATAAAATGATAAGCTAGGCGGGATTAACTCATACATGTAGCATAATAAAACGGAAGCACAATTCATTTAACGGCAATTACCAATATCAAGTGAATCATATTCTAACTTGGCATATCAATACATTATCATCTTCTATATAACATTCATGTACAAGTATTCACAAGCTACTAACACGATACTCCAATATGCTAATACATAAGAGGTAATGCTATGCTAGACTCGGCTGGATGAATGACACGACACGACTCCCGCCTAGCACGCCACGGACGAAACTTGAAAGGTGGAGGCGTCAGTCTGTGAAGACCGAGTGAGGGGTATAATATATATAAACACAAGTAACATGCAAGTTATAACCTCGGGTAAGGTTTTGTAACTAGAATAGTATAAGTGCAATATTGTCAAAGAACTCGCCCGAGATTACAACTGTCCAGTTTAACACGATAACCATTTCATTATAATAATTGGTGGCCCTGGCGAGGGGCGTGCACGATCTCCAACGAAACCTCGACAGTGAACAAGAATTACACTTTCATTTAATTAGGTTATCACACAAGTCATTATAGTGCACACGATCAATAACACGAAATTCTCCTTTCTCCAATGGTAGTGGGTTTGCAAGGCCCGAACCACCCACGATATCACGTTGCACGTTGGGAACATGACTCCCACGTTCGGGACTCCTTCCTCCATCAAACCTCTTGGTGGATTCAGGGGGCATCCCCACGGTTTGAGAGAGGTGTGTGAGTTACCCGTCAGCCCTATGCTTTCCCGGTTGGCTCAAACACTCACCATCGGGCCCATAACACACGATACACGATAATCCGCCAAACATGATCACGGTCCAATCACGGTAACACGGTACACGGCTTACTTTTCATGAACACGATTAACTTTCAAGAAACACGAGTTACTTTCAATGATCATGACTTGTAACACGATACACGACTAGTTATTAAATCATTTGTTTGTTCTTGAAAAACGGTTGTGAAGTTACATATATATGTAATTTGGCCGAAATCCAAGTAAAGGTTATATGGTTCTAGATAACTAACAGCTAAACCTCACCTTTACCAACAAAACGCAAGTCGAGACACGATCTACGGTCTCTGCTCCACGCCACGAGAAGCTAATCTGTGCAAGGGATACATGTATACATGAGACTTGACCCTAAATGGACCAAATCTGACGAACAGCGAAAATGCAACGAGACGACATGCAATGTACAATGTAGCATGAAAACATCTTGTTTTAGCAATGTAATTAATCATATAATAGCAATTTTGGATCAAAGAATGCATTGGATCATGGTGCTAAAATTCCAATTTTATGCAGAAACTCTTGTTGTGTCAGACATGTGGGAACGGCTGTTCCGGCTTCCCTTTGAAAATGGGAAGGGCAGTTCCCGTGGCCCCTTAAAACGAGCCAACGTTTTTTATTTTGAAAACACGCTGAGGCTGGGAACGGCCCTTCCGACACGCAGGCCAAAATGGGAACGGCCGTTCCCAGGTTCGCCAACCCACTTTGAATTAAAAGAGTGGGAACGGCCGTTCCCATAATGCCTTGAGGCGGGAAGGTCGTTCCCAGTTTCTGCAACTAAAAAACAGAGCAGAACAGGGGATGGCTACAGGACAAGCACAAAGCTTCCAAAAACTCAAGTTTTAATTCAACAAGTTCATGATTTCTGAAAAATAGGATACATACATGTTCAACAAGCAATAACACTCCATTTAAACCCATAAATCATGGAAAATCCTCAAGAAATCAAGATTCAAGTTCATGCTAATATTCATATATAATCTTAAATCCTTCAAGAATTCATGCATGAATTCAAGTTATAATCATCTACTCCTACTTCACATAACATATAATCCACTTATCACATAAATCATAAACCCTAGCTTTCCACATAACCCTCAAGAATCAAGAATCCATGCATGAACCCACCTTTAAAGTTAAAGAAATGGATGAAGAAGAAGATAGTGATGAACAAGCTCCCAAATTTGCAATATTTCTTGAAATTCTTGGATAAAATTGATGAAATCTTCTCTCTCTCTCTCTCTCTTAGCTTATGGTTCGGTTATAAAAGGGAAGCAATGATCGATGAATTTTGGTTGAAAAATGAACAAGGAACCTTATGGAAGAGCTATAACGTGATTCATTAATTTTGAAATATGTGAAATGCTTAAATTGTTATTTAGTCCCTCAAGAGTTGAAATCATGCAATCAAGTATGTAGGGTTTTGAAATATAATCAGTTAAGTCCTTGAAAGTTTATGCAATTAACTCCCTAAATTTAAAGAAATGCACATATAGGGACAAGTTGACAATTAAATCATATTCGGCAATTATTTCACGAAATAAATATTTTCAAGTTATGTACTAAATTCTTAGTTTAGTATGAATTCATGAAATTCCATGAAAGCCTGATAAAATGTACTTTATAAAATGGCAATAAAAATAAAATTATGATTAATGAAACTCGGGGCGTTACATAGTTATACTATATTCACTCTTTTTAGTAGCTCCCTAATATATTTCATCTTGGGTTAACCAGAAGGCTATCATATCATTCTGCCACTTTATTATAGCTTTTCTATTATCTATTTGACAATCTAGATTTAATTTACTCCCTTAGAGATTTATAGGTTCACTATATTGTTCTGTAGGTTGATATTTTGGATTATATGATATATTCTTCTTACTTTGTTCTTTATTTCTCTTAGGTCTATAATATGTTTTAGAGTAATTATCGTTAGAACCCATAGAGGATTCTGGAGTTTCATTGGTTACTCCTGAAGGTCCTCCAGTTGTATTCATTCTAACCCCATATTCAATATATCATCTAGATTTATTTTTTCAAATTCCTCTATCAAATCATTTATCTCATTCATTATTTTCAGAATTTCCTTCTAGTTTAGCTTCTTTTATAATTTCTTTTAATTTTGATTCTTCTTTAATCTTATTTTCTCTATCATCTTGTTCCTTTAATAATTTAGGGAGGTATATAGTATATATATATTCATAAAATGATCCAGGTTCATATTTCTTTTCTGTTGGTATAGTAATAATCTTTGTAGTTATTTTTATTGTTCTTTCTATTTCTCTTTTCTTATCTAATTTTGTCTTCTTAATATTATCTTGAAAAAGATTAGTTAATTGTTTTGCAACTGATTCAATTTGATTCATTATAGTGAAGAGAGTTGCCAATCTGTATCATCATAGGATTCATATCCTCCTTCTGTATATGTTTCATTTAAATTCCAGTTATCTGAACATAAATTTAAATATATCAAAGTTGTATGTAATAATATCCCTATTATATAACTTTGTACTATTGTTTTTATAATTTTTTCCATTTTTGCCAATTTTTCGTGGCTTCAGCCTTTTGTTTTCTTATTTTTTGTTTACACAATTTTATTTTATTTTTTATTTCTTTATTTTCTTTATTACTTTTATTTTCTCTTTTATATTCTTCTAATATTGTTTTTAATCTTAAAATATTATTTATATTATTAATCCATTTATTTAAATAGATTACTTGATTTTTTTTTGAATAATTTTACCATTTATATTGTCAAAAGATTTATATAGTAATCTCTATCTTTCTTATGGCTATTCATTCTATCATAATAATATTCATTAGGATATTTATTATATTGGGTTTTATACCAATTATACATTGAATCAAAATATTTTATTGATTCAATTATTTTTCTTTTATCAAATATTTTTATTTTGTTTATCGTAATTTGTCTTTATTTTTTATTATTCGTATAACGTGGCTCGGATACCATATAAACGCAGATATATTTTGTATTTGGGTGATATTAAACATGATATTAAACATGATTGTTTATAAATTAGATTATAGCTTTTTCAATATATTTTAATCTTTTTATTTCTTAAGCTAACATTTTCTCATGAAACTCTATTTATTTAAGAATATGATATTTCTCAACATTAAATAAATTATCTTTATTAATTGTTCTAATAAGTTGTAATTTTTCTTTCTCCATATAAATTCTAGCTTGTTGAAATTCTATACTCATTTGTATATTTTTTGTTAATTCACAAATCCTTTTATAATATTTACTCGGCATTTTAATTTTTATAAATTGTGGCAAACGAAATCTAAGTAAAGACAAAATGATATTTCTTCAATTGTTAACTGACAGATATATTGTAATTTTCTATATGCATCTAAAATATTAAATACCATAGCTCTAAAAGTCTCTTTATTCATATTATTCATTTGTCCAGTTTAATTTTCTTGTTCATAAACTTGTTCTATGGCTATTATAATTTTATTTATAAAATTTAATTTTTTATTCGTTTTTACACAATCTTCATCACAATCTATTTGATTTATATTATGTTTTTCTGTATGTTCTCTTCCTAGCATTCTCATTCTTGCATTTAAGAATTGTTTTACAAAATGTCTAAATTGTTTATTATATGTATCTCCATCAAAACATTTACAAAAATTACATGCAACGAGTAGTTCTCTACTAAAATCACCATCTGAATTATTGTAACACCCAAACGCAAGGTGTCACATCCCCCGCACCGAGACTCGACCCGAACATGAAATGGACGATCCATACCCGAGCCAAAGCACGGTGAACGGGGATATACACACACTCTATGCTAGGCGGGACTAACCCTTGAACCATAAAATCAGAATAATTACAAACAAAGAAGCAATAACTAGCCATTTCTTAAATAATGAGCAACCAAAATCCAAAGATGATCCATACACATTAATCCAACGATTCCATCAGGGCTCAAAACATGTACGCTCCAATAGCAACAGTTATATACAATGATCACAAGTGCAAAATGCGAGTGTAAGACCAAGAAATTACAAGAGCTAACACGAAGGAAAAACCTATGACTCGAATCCCGCCTAGCTCCCTCGACACCTGCACAACACAACTGAAAGCCAAACGGGTTCAGTCCAAAAGGGACTGGTGGGTATAAAAGCAGGGCATAGTTATAATATACAACAGAATTTAACAATCACATGCAAGCTATAATCCCAAGTGAGGTTTTTAAAGGATTTCCCAAGTGGGCAAATAGAATCATCAAAAGGGATTATAACAATTCATTAACATTAGGTCATTAATGCCCCGGCGAGTGGGCGTGCATTATCTCCAACCAACACCTCGTGTACTACATTAACATTCATTCATTCATTCTTTCTTTCTTTTCATGCATATCATTCTTTCGTGCGCATTCAATAACATTTACACCTTCTTCCTCCGGGTTGGTGGCGGGTTTGCAAGGCCCATCCACCCATTCATTGACCAAAAGGGGAACATGACTCCCCAGATGGCACTCAGCGTCCATTCCTCGCTAACTCCTAACGAGGTCCGGTTACGCCGTTTAATGGTGGGACTAGTGTGAGGGTTTCCCGTCAGCCCATGCCTTCTCGGTTCCCCACTCACACCAAGCCCCTGGGCCCCATTCGTGCATTCGATTCTTTCTCGCCAAAACATTAGGTAGGATTCATGAAATAAGGGCTTTACGTTTGCAATCATTTACTCGATAAAAGACTCAATATATATATCATATTACTTTGGCTTAAAACTTTTCACGTAGAGAGATATACCGGGTCGTTTTATCTAAGTAGAAGAGAAACCCACCTTAACCGCAAAAGGGAGCAAACACAAGCCTCACTGACCGGCCTCGTTTCCAACGGACTCAAAATCTGTGCAAGAGAGGTGAGGTGAGACTCAATATGACCAAATAAGACGCTCGGCAATGCAATGATTATGATATGAATGCATATATGATCATGTTATATCATAAAAACGTTCATGTGTACTATTAATGCAATTAAGGCATATGAACAAGTCATTCATTTAAATACTTTCAAGAAGTGAAGGTATCATACTCATTTATTTCATATCCTTCATAATTCATAGCAATATCTTACAAAATCTTAGAACCATAATCATATTATACCTTCAAACATGTTTACATTGAGTATGATACACAAAAAGGGTAAAGAACATCACTTAAGACATCCAAAGAATGCAAGAATGAACTTAATATTTCATATAGAAGCATTCAAGTCACGTCATAGAAATTCACCAAAAGAATGCTTTAAACCTCATCCAAATACCATGAAATTGAACCACAATACTCCTAACACATAGCAAAACAAGTTCATAGTTCAACACGAAAGGAGATAAAGTCATTCAAGAGGTGAAACGAATCAAAAAACCGAAAAGGAAGCAACACGGACTGCGCAGGGGAAGGGACACGGGGGTGCCACCAACCCTAGCCAAACTGAGCCACGGCCGTGGCTCAGTACAGAGCTGCCCAGAAGGTGTGACACGCCCGTGTCTCACTCTTATGAGTAAATGAGACACGGGGGTGTCACGGTACAGAACTTATTCACACTTAAAATTTTCCGGCAAAAACTGAACCCAAACAAACTCAATCCAAAAACATACCAAATGAACTCCAAATTCTCTGAAACTTAATATACAACATATTTGGCATGTTATGAACATTTCATTTAGAGTGCAAAGGCTAAATCACACGTTAAGATCATCGAATCCATGCAACAAAACTGGGTCGCCAAAATCGCACGTATGAACCCTAATGATTCTATCATGCCTTGATCAAGCACTTAGGGCTTGAATTAGGATCTGAAACTTTGGGGAATGCATGCTAACATACTAAACAACTAATATACATCATATATATGTAAAATGGCACAATTTAAAGCACATTAGGGTGACCAACAACCATACATAGGCAACAGCAACAAATCTGTCATGGAGCATGCATAAAAACAGGCCATGTATTTCGGTTTTGAGACTTCAAATGGAACCAAATACTTAAAGCATGAATGTTAACATGTAGAGCAATAAGTGTACATCAACTCCATGCATTTTCACACGAAATGAAGGCCATATGATCAAGCTACAATACATAAATTCACACAGCAGTTCAAAAACAGGGGAATCAATTAGATCATCAAGTTTGGAGCTCCATATCTCATAATTTCATAAAAGGGTCAAGAGATGAAATCCTCCTAATCTCATATACTATCAGTTAAGAAAGAAAAGAGCCAAGAAACAAGCTCATATAGTCATTTACAAACAAGGAAATCGGCTACACAAGCAAACAAGATCATAAGAGCAAATTTCCCCAAAAACCCTATTCATGCTCTTAGCCCAAACCCTAACCAAAACTGATCCAAATCATGATGTAAGGAGATGAAATCAAGTATAATAGAGTAGAGAAGACATAAATATTCATACCTTGAAGATTTGGTGAAGGAGGGAAGAGATTTGAGCTCAAAATCTCAAGAATGGCTTAGGGTTTTCTCTCCTTTCTTCTCTTCCTCCATATCGATCAGTTGCAGCAATGAGAGGAGATGTTTGGCTCGGTTTTCTGAGCTAAAAGGGAAGAGAAAGGGCTTAACTCAAGGTGGATAAGTCATGGTTAAGGTAGGGTTAAGTTAAGAGGTGTTAGGGGGTCCCACCATGAAGACTAGTCAACCAAAAGGAGTTCTTCTTGCACGAGTGGCTCGTTACGGTTGGATTTCGGAGGTCTTAATGATCTCAAAAAGGTATGAGGCTTGTTCCATTGTCTCCGGATCGTCGATCCGAAGGCAACGGAGGTGTCGGAATTCGAATCCGAATTCCCGAGCTCAAGATATCACGTACGGAACCAAGGGTGCGCTAATTGCTCGTTAGCCCCCGACTTGGTTCCAAAAATCAAATTAAATTCATAAACACGCCAAATGAATCCGAAAACATAAACCGAGCATATAGGCATGTTCATAACACACATACTTACGACATATTAAATTTTCACGCCAATCCGATATCATTACATAGAAGGACGAAGCACAAATAGAACACTCATGCGCAAGAACGAATTCATATAGTTATAAATGAATTACTAAAACTCGAATTCCATATTAAATAAATTTAAAGCCAACTTATAACATGTTGAAATTAATTAACGAAATTACCGAAATAGTTAAGGTAACATGAAACCTTAATTGAGAATTTAACACTAAATATCAAAGTGGAAATAAAATGAATTAAATTAAAATAGAAATAGTTTTTAGTTTAAATCAAATAAAAACACTTATGAACAAGTAACCATATAATTAAATAATTGAATCGCGCAATTTATAAACAAATACGCCACATTATTTAAACTGAAAAACTGGGGCGTTACAATCTCTCCCCCTTAAAAAGAATCCGTCCTCGGATTCAAAACACGCTTGAAATCAAACAATGAGAGATTCCCCGTCTCTCACAAACAACAGGGAGAGAGCCCCGTCTCTCGAGCAGCAATGAGAGAACCCCGTCTCTCCAACAACAATGAGAGAACCCCGTCTCTCGCAAGCAAAGAGAGTACCCCGTCTCTCAAACAAAAATAAGAGAATCCCCGTCTCTTAACCGAAATAAAGCAAGGAAGTCTCCAATACTCCCAAGCGACTCACGCAAAACCAAGTTTAAAATCACGTAAGGCACCCAAAGCAAGTAATAAATATCTCCCATATTGATTACCAATTATTCCAAGTAATTCAACACAGTACAGATCAAAACACCTAACATAAGAATTATAAAAGTTA
This sequence comes from Lantana camara, assembly GCA_037501455.1. Taxonomy (NCBI): domain Eukaryota; kingdom Viridiplantae; phylum Streptophyta; class Magnoliopsida; order Lamiales; family Verbenaceae; genus Lantana; species Lantana camara. The sequence continues at coordinate 22,505,069 of CM074862.1, forward strand.
AATTTGCATGGATGCATGTATCATGAATGCTATAAGTACCGTTCACCGTAGTTGCAAAAATTCAGATTTGTGAGTTGTCGTTGTCCAAGGTATGCTCTGTCCTGAATGTAGTTCAGTGTCCAGCTTGTCTTGAACCTCTTCAAGGTTCCTCGGTGAAGCTATTGATAAATCCTTTAAGGATCATACTCTTGGATCCGTTCTGTCTTGTACTATTTCCAGTCTTCATCATTTCCCACAATCTTCGTTCGACCATCCAATTCTTTTTAATTAACCGAGCTTGACCTCCCCGAATATCCTTAGACCATCTCTCTCAATGTTAGATCCATAGCTACTATCTTACTCATTTCAGAGTTTAAAATATCCTCAAGAACAACTACCCCTGACCACCTTGACGATTCAATCCCTACCTTGAAATATTCGTCATTAGGATCTACCTTAACACGAATCCTTTTTCGTCTTCTGTGCATATTATCCATTCATTCCCTTTAACCCCTTAAGGTTACATTCGGCATCAAGCCCCACATTTCTTGTATTGAAGATAGAATGTTCTTGATGATTCTTGTCGTTTGATGTAAATCCTCCAATGATCATCTTTTCCGGTTTGGTTTCTTCATGGATTTCCTTCCAGATCACCTTTGATAGAACCGATAACTTAATAATGTTGTCTCGGATCCCTTAATACTTCTACTAAATAAATCTTGGCCGACAACATCCCCTCCTATAATAGATTGATCCAATTTTCCTTTAATTAATTCCATCTTAGGAGGTCACAGAAACTCCCATATAATTTCATCACTCCCAATTCAGAATTCCAGACATAGAGTCGTTCAGTAAACTTTCTTCTTTATCTCGAAAAATCTTCCCCCGAGTTTGGCATTGTCACTTCTCTCTTAACAACTTAACCATTACCGTCCTCTTATTCATTTCCAATGGCCACCATTAGGATATCCGAATTCTCCTTAATTTGCATCCCCGTTGTTGCTATTGACATATTTATTCGAGCACTACTTCCATCCTCCCTTTTATCTCTCGGTCGTGCTCTCCCCCTTAGAATTTTGCTCTTTCATATCGAACTCCCTCAATCTTTCTTCCCTATTCTTATTCGATCCGAACACCCCAAAGAAGAATCTAATCTGACTTTCCTTCGGAGGTCCTTTCCACTAACCGATCCCTTACCTAAAGTTCTTTATTTCCCAGTCGTCTTTCTCGTCATGTGCTACACCATTATTTCCTTTCCCTTAACTCAGATATGGTTCGAGCGAGGATATACTTGACAATTGAGGTGCCAGATTTTCCTATCAAGTAAACACTAAAATGCATGTCGGGTAAAGATGGCAATGAATGTGTCACGTTTACATCAAGCAAATATACCACACATTAGCGCAACAAAACCAATTAGAAATGTACGAATAACATAAGATCAAGAGAATAAATAATTAATGCAAAATATGATGCACGTGGTATGAATGCTTTGGAACCTGTCACCAATGGGGTAAGTAGTTAGCTCGACAGCTTTTCCTTGCTACTCCAAGTCCCGCGGTTACTTTGACTTGGCAGTTTTTCCTTGCCTTTCCCACGGTCTTCGAGATTCCCATGCATCTTTATAAATCAACTTGTATCTTCCACTTCCAAGGAGTTAGCATCCACACTTCTCTCCGCAATTCGACCTTTACTTCTAATCGTCACCTTACTCAAGAATCCCGTGCCTACCCCTTGTGAGCTCAATTCACCTCCAACTGCTTACATTGGGGCGCATGATTTCCTTTCTTTACCATTTCCCTCTGCCATCGCATCGCCAAAGTCAAACCTCCCATTCTGAATCCTACCCGTTAATTGTAACTCAGTCTATGAAGCCGCGCATCTAGCATTCTTCACATTCCTCCCCTGAGTATCCTGCCCAACTTCCATGTCTCAGAAGGTTTGCAATCGATCTTCTTTGTCATAGAACTTGGCCGTGGTTTGATATTATCTCCATAACCTATAAATCATAGCTTACTTCAAGAATAGATGCATGCGATTAGTGCATGCTCATGGCACATATTCAATACGAAAGGCAAGAATCCATATAAAATGCAACAAGTAATTCAACAAAATTCTTAAGGAAACCAAATTCCATATTCAAGATCGATGCAATGCACACAATATCACATAGTCCCTATGCCGTTCGACTTAGACTGACTCCAACATGACTCAAGAACACCGGTTTTGAAACCGGGCTCTGATACCACTTAAGGATGTAACACCCAAACGCAAGGTGTCACATCCCCCGCACCGAGACTCGACCCGAACATGAAATGGACGATCCATACCCGAGCCAAAGCACGGTGAACGGGGATATACACACACTCTATGCTAGGCGGGACTAACCCTTGAACCATAAAATCAGAATAATTACAAACAAAGAAGCAATAACTAGCCATTTCTTAAATAATGAGCAACCAAAATCCAAAGATGATCCATACACATTAATCCAACGATTCCATCAGGGCTCAAAACATGTACGCTCCAATAGCAACAGTTATATACAATGATCACAAGTGCAAAATGCGAGTGTAAGACCAAGAAATTACAAGAGCTAACACGAAGGAAAAACCTATGACTCGAATCCCGCCTAGCTCCCTCGACACCTGCACAACACAACTGAAAGCCAAACGGGTTCAGTCCAAAAGGGACTGGTGGGTATAAAAGCAGGGCATAGTTATAATATACAACAGAATTTAACAATCACATGCAAGCTATAATCCCAAGTGAGGTTTTTAAAGGATTTCCCAAGTGGGCAAATAGAATCATCAAAAGGGATTATAACAATTCATTAACATTAGGTCATTAATGCCCCGGCGAGTGGGCGTGCATTATCTCCAACCAACACCTCGTGTACTACATTAACATTCATTCATTCATTCTTTCTTTCTTTTCATGCATATCATTCTTTCGTGCGCATTCAATAACATTTACACCTTCTTCCTCCGGGTTGGTGGCGGGTTTGCAAGGCCCATCCACCCATTCATTGACCAAAAGGGGAACATGACTCCCCAGATGGCACTCAGCGTCCATTCCTCGCTAACTCCTAACGAGGTCCGGTTACGCCGTTTAATGGTGGGACTAGTGTGAGGGTTTCCCGTCAGCCCATGCCTTCTCGGTTCCCCACTCACACCAAGCCCCTGGGCCCCATTCGTGCATTCGATTCTTTCTCGCCAAAACATTAGGTAGGATTCATGAAATAAGGGCTTTACGTTTGCAATCATTTACTCGATAAAAGACTCAATATATATATCATATTACTTTGGCTTAAAACTTTTCACGTAGAGAGATATACCGGGTCGTTTTATCTAAGTAGAAGAGAAACCCACCTTAACCGCAAAAGGGAGCAAACACAAGCCTCACTGACCGGCCTCGTTTCCAACGGACTCAAAATCTGTGCAAGAGAGGTGAGGTGAGACTCAATATGACCAAATAAGACGCTCGGCAATGCAATGATTATGATATGAATGCATATATGATCATGTTATATCATAAAAACGTTCATGTGTACTATTAATGCAATTAAGGCATATGAACAAGTCATTCATTTAAATACTTTCAAGAAGTGAAGGTATCATACTCATTTATTTCATATCCTTCATAATTCATAGCAATATCTTACAAAATCTTAGAACCATAATCATATTATACCTTCAAACATGTTTACATTGAGTATGATACACAAAAAGGGTAAAGAACATCACTTAAGACATCCAAAGAATGCAAGAATGAACTTAATATTTCATATAGAAGCATTCAAGTCACGTCATAGAAATTCACCAAAAGAATGCTTTAAACCTCATCCAAATACCATGAAATTGAACCACAATACTCCTAACACATAGCAAAACAAGTTCATAGTTCAACACGAAAGGAGATAAAGTCATTCAAGAGGTGAAACGAATCAAAAAACCGAAAAGGAAGCAACACGGACTGCGCAGGGGAAGGGACACGGGGGTGCCACCAACCCTAGCCAAACTGAGCCACGGCCGTGGCTCAGTACAGAGCTGCCCAGAAGGTGTGACACGCCCGTGTCTCACTCTTATGAGTAAATGAGACACGGGGGTGTCACGGTACAGAACTTATTCACACTTAAAATTTTCCGGCAAAAACTGAACCCAAACAAACTCAATCCAAAAACATACCAAATGAACTCCAAATTCTCTGAAACTTAATATACAACATATTTGGCATGTTATGAACATTTTTCATTTAGAGTGCAAAGGCTAAATCACACGTTAAGATCATCGAATCCATGCAACAAAACTGGGTCGCCAAAATCGCACGTATGAACCCTAATGATTCTATCATGCCTTGATCAAGCACTTAGGGCTTGAATTAGGATCTGAAACTTTGGGGAATGCATGCTAACATACTAAACAACTAATATACATCATATATATGTAAAATGGCACAATTTAAAGCACATTAGGGTGACCAACAACCATACATAGGCAACAGCAACAAATCTGTCATGGAGCATGCATAAAAACAGGCCATGTATTTCGGTTTTGAGACTTCAAATGGAACCAAATACTTAAAGCATGAATGTTAACATGTAGAGCAATAAGTGTACATCAACTCCATGCATTTTCACACGAAATGAAGGCCATATGATCAAGCTACAATACATAAATTCACACAGCAGTTCAAAAACAGGGGAATCAATTAGATCATCAAGTTTGGAGCTCCATATCTCATAATTTCATAAAAGGGTCAAGAGATGAAATCCTCCTAATCTCATATACTATCAGTTAAGAAAGAAAAGAGCCAAGAAACAAGCTCATATAGTCATTTACAAACAAGGAAATCGGCTACACAAGCAAACAAGATCATAAGAGCAAATTTCCCCAAAAACCCTATTCATGCTCTTAGCCCAAACCCTAACCAAAACTGATCCAAATCATGATGTAAGGAGATGAAATCAAGTATAATAGAGTAGAGAAGACATAAATATTCATACCTTGAAGATTTGGTGAAGGAGGGAAGAGATTTGAGCTCAAAATCTCAAGAATGGCTTAGGGTTTTCTCTCCTTTCTTCTCTTCCTCCATATCGATCAGTTGCAGCAATGAGAGGAGATGTTTGGCTCGGTTTTCTGAGCTAAAAGGGAAGAGAAAGGGCTTAACTCAAGGTGGATAAGTCATGGTTAAGGTAGGGTTAAGTTAAGAGGTGTTAGGGGGTCCCACCATGAAGACTAGTCAACCAAAAGGAGTTCTTCTTGCACGAGTGGCTCGTTACGGTTGGATTTCGGAGGTCTTAATGATCTCAAAAAGGTATGAGGCTTGTTCCATTGTCTCCGGATCGTCGATCCGAAGGCAACGGAGGTGTCGGAATTCGAATCCGAATTCCCGAGCTCAAGATATCACGTACGGAACCAAGGGTGCGCTAATTGCTCGTTAGCCCCCGACTTGGTTCCAAAAATCAAATTAAATTCATAAACACGCCAAATGAATCCGAAAACATAAACCGAGCATATAGGCATGTTCATAACACACATACTTACGACATATTAAATTTTCACGCCAATCCGATATCATTACATAGAAGGACGAAGCACAAATAGAACACTCATGCGCAAGAACGAATTCATATAGTTATAAATGAATTACTAAAACTCGAATTCCATATTAAATAAATTTAAAGCCAACTTATAACATGTTGAAATTAATTAACGAAATTACCGAAATAGTTAAGGTAACATGAAACCTTAATTGAGAATTTAACACTAAATATCAAAGTGGAAATAAAATGAATTAAATTAAAATAGAAATAGTTTATAGTTTAAATCAAATAAAAACACTTATGAACAAGTAACCATATATTTAAATAATTGAATCGCGCAATTTATAAACAAATACGCCACATTATTTAAACTGAAAAACTGGGGCGTTACAATTATCATCCATGATATATAAAAAAAATTTATTTTGGATTTTATTTTAACTTTATAGAATAATATATGGGATCCTTTTGTAAAAGGTTTGGGTTGAAAATATAATTTATGAAAGTTGTAATGCTTGATTGAAAAAGTTTTTATTCTATTGTGTAGAAGTTGTTGATCTCATCAACAACTTCTACTACTTTATTAAATCCTCAAAAAGTAGTATTACTTTATGAATTATTTTTGAAATAAATATAATTTTAGAAAATGTCTCATGAGATGACGCGTGTCCTTCTCAGAATGCCTCCGAATAGTCTCTCTCTTCCTTATTTTCGCGTGTGTTTTCTTGACTTTGATTTGCCTCCTCTCTTATTCATAGACGTGATCCTATCTATTATTGTTACTTGTATGCCACTCTCTTTAAGAGCCGTACATTCTCTCTGTCTGGAGATTTTTTATTCTTGGTTGACTTTTCAAAACAAATTTTAAAAGAGGGGTACTTTTAATCAGTGTTTTCAAAAGCGGACCGGACCGGCCGGTCCGACCGGTTCAACCGGTGACCGGCGCATGGTCCGGTCCGGTTGACCCTATAAAACCAACAGTAATCGGATCGGTAGGGAACCGGCAAAACCGGCCGGTTTTGCCCCCCTTGACCGGACCGGACCGCCGGTTCGGGTATGAAAATGACATTTTCATTTTTTTTTTTTTTTTTACCTTCCCTTTTGTTTTCTTCCCGGCGTTCAATCTGCGTCTTGCCTGCTTTCATATTTTTTTTCTCTCTCCCTTTTGCCCTAATCTCCACAATCCATTTGAGGCAGGCCTTCATCTTCTATCCTCTTGTTCCTTTGTTTGTTGAATATCTACTTGATTTAGCAGAAATTGTTGATTTGCTGTTTGCGGGAGGTGGCGGCTTATTAGCCCTAAAATTTCAAGACAAATGGTTTTGGCTTTTGATGAAAAACAGGCAAACAGCCTTTGCGGCTGATTAGTTATTCTAAAATTTAAATTTTAAATGTAATTGTTGTGGGCTGGGCTTTTAGGTTTTGAGTTATTGGGAGATGTATTGATTTTTATGGTAAATAATAAATATTGGTATTTATAAAAAAATAACTTTAAGTAGTAAAATTTGAATTTCTTTTTCTTAGCGTAATAAAATTTATTTTTTTCCTGAATATTGAAAATATAAATTTATTTATGTTTGTAATATTATATAAATAATAATTATTTATTTATTACGTCATACCGGTTCGACCGGTGGTTGAAAAAATCGAACCGGTTGAACCGGTGACCAGTAAGCTTTCCGCTTTGACCTCCGGTCCGCTTTTGAAAACATTGCTTTTAATACATAGTGCAAAATTGGTTCAAAACGTGGACGTTAAAAGCGTCTCTCAAAAATCATGACACAGTTGATATTTTCTTACAAATCAATACAATAAATTTTGAAAATTATATTTTTAACCACAATACTTTTCATGAAAAAATATACTGAATATTTAACAGATCTATATGAAGAATATAATAATCATAAAAACTTATACTTAGTAGCTAAAAATAATGGACACTGGTATATCACGAGATATCATGAATATTGGGCAGAATGTTATAAAGAACAAATACAAAAAACTATTTCAATACTAAAACGTTTTGAAAATTAAATGGATAAACAAAGAAAAACCAAAAACGATATAAGAAAATTGGGAAAGAAATTGGATGTTGCAACAAAATACGATTCTAGTATGAAAGAAATTTTTGTATATCCTAAAGAAATAAAAAATATAACAGACAATGCTAAACAAATTAATATAATAAATACAAAATTAATAGAAAAAATAGATCAAAGGGAAATGAATGGATAAAAATGGATCAATATAATAAACAGTTAAAACGAACATAACTAAGATTAATATTGAGCATAATAAAACAAGAAACTTTAGTTTTAAACTCAATAACTAATCCAGCAAACTACAAAATACAAGAATAAATTCTTAATAGCAGGAAACGAAGAGAAAAACAACTTATAAAAAATGAAATATACACTCCAGTTAATTTAATAAAATTAGAAAAATACATGAAATGGTTAAAACAACATAATGAAAAAACAGAAGAATTTAGAGAACAAACTGAAAATACACTAAAATGGTGCAAGAGACTAAGAACTAAAATAAATATACTTTCATCAGCATGAATTTCACACAAGAGTTACAAAAATTCGTAGAAACATTAAACGATCAAGTACAATCTTTAAATAATACAGTACAAACATTAACAGAACAATTAATAAATACTAACGAAAAGATGTCTCAACTTGAGAATACAATCACACACACCAATACTAATCAAGAAATCGAACCATATTATAAAACTGATCAAAACGTTTTCTCTTGTCATCAGGAGGGGGGAGAATATCCACATTTATTTCACACTAGTACAAACCCACTATTAAACACCATTATAGATATGTTACAACAAATTCTTTTAGATAAAAAACAAAATGTTATAAATGAAATAGATAATACGCAAGAAATTTTAGATAAACTTCTACGAGAATTTAAAGGAAAACAAGTGGAAAACCAAATTGGTACATCTGAAGAAAAATAAATAATGCTTCCTATGTAAAACTGTCAAGAATTATTAAAACAACTCAAAGAAGTAATTATACGAAAAGAATATTCTAGACATATAACTATTGTTGATCTTGAAATATATTTTGGAAACAGAAATCTCAAACATTTTCAAATAGAAGCTCCACGATTATAATGGAAACTTTTGATTTAGAAGAAAAAATTGCAAAATTAAACAATTTATTGGAATCATTAACAATAGTTGATGAAGAAAATAAACAAAATCATACATTAGAAGCTATAAAACCGGAAGTAGAAAATGAAGAAGTGATATATGGATATGAATCATCAGAAGACGATGTATTAGGAATGGAACATGATTTAAAGCAAAAAAAAAAGATAAGAAAGATATTCCAGAAGCAAGTAATACAAATAAGGGAGAAGAGTTTGAATATTATCAAGAAGACAGATATACTAATCCTCTAAAAAATACAAGTATACAATATAATTTTAAAAAGGGATATATCTATGTATATTATAAAAGTGCGAGTTGTTTCTTACAAAATACGGATCGCCTAAAATACCCTCATAATAATTATACGAATAACTATTAGTTAGGGATAACTATGTAATTACATATTACAAATTATTAATTTAACTATATTTAAAAAGTACTTATTAACTTATAATAGGACTCTTGGTAGAATTAAAACTTTTTTAACTTAAAAAATATATATATAGTTTAACAAGAACTGTTTTAATATTAATATAGGGTTAATTACATATAGACCCCATGGGAGTATTAGAAATTACAACTTGTGACCCTCTTAGTCAAACAATTACATATACACCCATTGAGGAGTTTGAAAGTTATACAAAACACCCATAAATTAGGGTTCCTTTAAATTGTTGATGACATTATCAAACTTTTACTTGATTTTCCTATTTTACCCATTCATTTAGTATAAAAAATTTTATTATAATAATTATTCCTAACTATATCTAGATTGGTATTAAAAATCTAAATTTAATAAATTGAATCATCAATTAATATGAGATGACATGATTTATCATTTCAAATATTAAATTATATATAATATGTAGCACCCCAACACGTAAGGATGCCACACCCCCGCACCATAGGCCGCTCCACATACGAAATGAAATGTCCATACATGAACCAACCTATAGCGAACGGGTGACAATAAGATAACATGGGAAGCAAGGTAGGACTAATTTATAATCAATAACCATAATGCGTAATAAATAAATTAAAGCATGCGATATTATCTATCTTTTATCAAGTAATTCATACCCGGAGTTTACATATCAATACATTATCATCTCCTAAAATACGTAACATGTAACCTGGACAATAATTCCTTGAAATGATAACAAATAAGTAAATACACCTCGCGGGACTCGAATGCAAGGACTCGACTCAGCCTAGTTCCCGTCTAGAGTTGTACATGTAAGAACACTGCGCATATATCGATTTCATGAATTACCACATCATTCCATTAAACACCACCACCCTAGTCACATCCACCCCCAATCACTCCATCACTCCAATCACTCCATCACTCCAATTCCCAATCACTCCATCACTCCATTTCCTCCATCACTCCGATCACGGTAACACGATAACACGATAATGGGAAGGTAGCGAGCCCTAACCAATCACGATAACACGATAGGGTTTGTTCTTCCTGTGGTTGGACGGACAACCACCAGCTCTGAGACTGGCCCAGTGCCCTCACTAAGGAGAACCTGGCCAGGAGAACACAGGTACACGATAGGGCTTTGTTCTTCCTGTGGTTGGACGGACAACCGCCAGCCCGAAGACCAGCCCAGCGCCCTCACTAAGGAGGACCTGGCCAGGAGAACACAGGTACATGATAATCACGATGATCACGATAACATGGAGGCGGAATTGCTTTGCATGATCCTGACAATGACACGATAATCACGGTACGTGCATGGCTTGGCATAACCCGACTTGCTTGCTAACGGGTGACACGACGATTCATGAATGCGTGAACATGCTCGTTGATCCCAACCTCTATTCCCGAGAACAACTGGCAAGGAATAGAAACGATTGTGCCCTCATTAGACCATAACTTGATAGCGTTACCAAATAAGCACACGACATGATCAAAAGATGAGATGGCATTCCATGAACAATGTAGCATAATATATTCATATTATGGCATGATATTGATCATATAATAGCAATTTGGGGTCAGATAAGCCATCGGATCGAGGGGCTAAAAATGTAAATTTATGCAGAAACTTTCTGCACTTCCAGGGGTATGGGAACGGTCGTTCCAGGTTTCAATAGAAAATGGGAAGGGCCGTTTCCCCACTCCCGAAACTGCTCCCAAAGGTGGGAACGGCCGTTCCCGTTTATAAGACAAAGTGGGAACGATCGTTCCCCTCCTCGCCGACTGCACATTATTCAAATTAATGGGAACGACCGTTCCCCAATTACAAAGGGAACGGGAACGGTCGTTCCCATTTTACAGAAGATGCAGAAGCAGGGGACGAAACGGGGACCTTCGAACCAAGACCAAATTCACTCAAAACTTCATGCTTTCATTCATTATATGCAAGAATTATGGGGATTAATATTCATAGATGCTCAACATACAATAAGGTCTCATGTAACACTCAAATCATGGCTTAATCACCCAAAATCATCATCATCATCTCAACCATAAATTCATCATATAACTCCCTAATTCTCATGATATATGCAAGGAATTCAAGTTCAAGGCTTCCAATCATGCTTCAAGCATCATATAAACAAGTTATTATAATCAAATCATAACCCTAGCTTCAAGAATTATCACCATGAAATCCTACATATTACCTTAGATGAAAAGGGTGAGATAAAGAAGAAGGATATGGATGATTTGAGCTCCAAAGTTCATAATTCCTTCAACAAAATAGCTTGAGAGGATGAAATTCTTCTTCCCTTTATGGAGGGTTTGGTTCGGTTATGGAGGAAGCAAATATGGAGACGGTTCTTGATGAAAATCAAGTGAAGAATGAGGGAGAGATGCATACCGTGATATATTTGGAAAAATATGGTATTTGCAAGTAAATCCTCCAAGCTCTATAAGTTATGCAATTAAGTATATGAAGTTTGGAGAATATTAATTAAGTCCAATAATATATTTATGCAATTTAGTCCTTGAATTAAAGTGGATGCATATTTAAGGACAATTAAGAAATTAAGGCACATTCGGCAATTAATTTGTGTACCTGGAAAGCCGAAAATTGGGGCGTTACAATTCTCCCCCCCCCCCCCCCCCTAAAAGAATCCGTCCTCAGATTCACTTGGCGAGTATGTAAGGTCATAAATAAATGCAATGCACAAATTAGCAAATAATCCCTAATCTACTTGACTTAAACTGGACACGACACTAGAACCTCGGTTTTGAAACCGGGCTCTGATACCACTTAAGATGTAGCACCCCAATACGTAAGGATGCCACACCCCCGCACCATAGGCCGCTCCACATACGAAATGACATGTCCGTACATGAACCAACCTATAGCGAACGGGTGACAATAAGATAACACGGGAAGCAAGGTAGGACTAATTTATAATCAATAACCATAATGCGTAATAAATAAATTAAAGCATGCGATATTATCTATCTTTTATCAAGTAATTCATACCCGGAGTTTACATATCAATACATTATCATCTCCTAAAATACGTAGCATGTAACCTGGACAATAATTCCTTGAAATGATAACAAATAAGTAAATACACCTCGCGGGACTCGAATGCAAGGACTCGACTCAGCCTGGTTCCCGTATAGAGTTGTACCTGCAAGAACACTGCGCATATATCGATTTCATGAATTACCACATCATTCCATTAAACACCACCACCCTAGTCTCATCCACCCCCAATCACTCCATCACTCCAATCACTCCATCATTCCAATTCCCAATCACTCCATCACTCCATTTCCTCCATCACCCCGATCACGGTAACACGATAACAAGATAATGGGAAGGTAGCGAGCCTTCACCAATCACGATAACATGATAGGGTTTGTTCTTCCTGTGGTTGGACGGACAACCACCAGCTCTAAGACTGGCCCAGCGCCCTCACTAAGGAGAACCTGGCCAGGAGAACACAGGTACACGATAGGGCTTTGTTCTTCCTGTGGTTGGACGGACAACTGCCAGCCCGAAGACCAGCCCAGCGCCCTCACTAAGGAGGACCTGGCCAGGAGAACACAGGTACACGATAATCACGATGATCACGATAGCATGGAGGCCGAATTGCTTTGCATGATCCTGACAATGACACGATAATCACGGTACGTGCATGGCTTGGCATGACCTGACTTGCTTGCTAGCGGGTGACACGACGGTTCATGAATGCGTGAACATGCTCGTTGATCCCAACCTCTATTCCCGAGAACAACTGGCAAGGAATAGAAACGATTGTGCCCTCATTAGACCATAACTTGATAGCGTTACCAAATAAGCACACGACATGATCAAAAGACGAGATGGCATGTCATGTACAATGTAGCATAATATATTCATATTATGGCATGATATTGATCATATAATAGCAATTTGGGGTCAGATAAGCCATCGGATCGAGGGGCTAAAAATGTAAATTTATGCAGAAACTTTCTGCACTTCCAGGGGTATGGGAACGACCATTCCAGGTTTCAATAGAAAATGGGAAGGGCCGTTTCCCCACTCCCAAAACTGGTCCCGAAGGTGGGAACGGCCGTTCCCGTCTGTAAGACAAAGTGGGAACGGTCGTTCCCCTCCTCGCCGCCTGCCCATTATTTAAATTAATGGGAACGGTCGTTCCCCAATTACAAAGGGAACGGGAACGGCCTTTCCCGTTTTACAGATGATGCAGAAACAGGGGACGAAATAGGGGACCTTGGAACCAAGGCGAAATTCACTCAAAACTTCATGCTTTCATTCATTATATAGTAGAATTCTGGGGATTAATATTCATAGATGCTCAAGATACAATAAGGTCTCATGTAACACTCAAATCATGGCTTAATCACCCAAAATCATCATCATCATCTCAACCATAAATTCATCATACAACTCCCTAATTCTCATGATATATGCAAGGAATTCAAGTTCAAGGCTTCCAATCATGCTTCAAGCATCATATAAACAAGTTATTATAATCAAATCATAACCCTAGCTTCAAGAATTATCACCATGAAATCCTACATATTACCTTAGATGAAAAGGGTGAGATAAAGAAGAAGGATATGGATGATTTGAGCTCCAAAGTTCATAATTCCTTTAACAAAATAGCTTGAGAGGATGAAATTCTTTTTCCCTTTATGGAGGGTTTGGTTCGGTTATGGAGGAAGCAAATATGGAGATGGTTCTTGATGAAAATCAAGTGAAGAATGAGGGAGAGATGCATATCGTGATATATTTGGAAAAATATGGTATTTGCAAGTAAATCCTCCAAGCTCTATAAGTTATGCAATTAAGTATATGAAGTTTGGAGAATGATCAATTAAGTCCAATAATATATTTATGCAATTTAGTCCTTGAATTAAAGTGGATGCACATTTAAGGACAATTAAGAAATTAAGGCACATTCGGCAATTAATTTGTGTACCTGGAAAGCAGGAAATTGGGGCGTTACAATTCTCCCCCCCTTAAAAGAATCCGTCCTCGGATTCACTTGGCGAGCATATAAGGTCATAAATAAATTCAATGCACAAATTAGCAAATAATCCCTAAACTGCTTAACTTAAACTGGACACGACACTAGAACCTCGGTTTTGAAACCGGGCTCTGATACCACTTAAGATGTAGTACCCTAACACGTAAGGATGCCACACGCCCGCACCATAGGCCGCTCCACATACGAAATGAAATGTCCGTACATGAACCAACCTATAGCGAACGGGTGACAATAAGATAACACGGGAAGCAAGGTAGGACTAATTTATAATCAATAACCATAATGCGTAATAAATAAATTAAAGCATGCGATATTATCTATCTTTTATCAAGTAATTCATACCCGGAGTTTACATATCAATACATTATCATCTCCTAAAATACGTAACATGTAACCTGGATAATAATTCCTTGAAATGATAACAAATAAGTAAATACACCTCGCGGGACTCGAATGCAAGGACTCGACTCAGCCTGGTTCCCGTCTAGAGTTGTACCTGCAAGAACACTGCGCATATATCGATTTCATGAATTACCACATCATTCCATTAAACACGACCACCCTAGTCTCATCCACCCCCAATCATTCCATCACTCCAATTCCCAATCACTCCATCACTCCATTTTCTCCATCAATCCGATCACGGTAACACGATAGCATGATAATGGGAAGGTAGAGAGCCTTCACCAATCACGATAACACTATAGGGTTTGTTCTTCCTGTGGTTGGACGGACAACCACCAGCCCTGAGACTGGCCCAGCGCCCTCACTAAGGAGAACCTGGCCAGGAGAACACAGGTACACGATGGGGCTTTGTTCTTCCTGTGGTTGGACGGACAACCGCCAACCCGAAGACTAGCCCAGCGCCCTCACTAAGGAGGACCTGGCCAGGAGAACACAGGTACACGATAATCACGATGATCACGATAACATGGAGGTCGAATTGCTTTGCATGATCCTAACAATGACACGATAATCACGGTACGTGCATGGCTTGGCATGACCTGACTTGCTTGCTAGCGGGTGACACGATGATTCATGAATGCGTGAACATGCTCGTTGATCCCAACCTTTATTCCCGGGAACAACTGGCAAGGAATAGAAACGATTGTGCCCTCATTAGACCATAACTTGATAGCGTTACCAAATAAGCACACGACATGATCAAAAGACGAGATGGCATGCCATGAATAATGTAGCATAATATATTCATATTATGGTATGATATTGATCATATAATAGCAATTTGGGGTCAGATAAGCCATCGGATCGAGGGGCTAAAAATGTAAATTTATGTAGAAACTTTCTGCACTTCCAGGGGTATGGGAACGGCCGTTCCAGGTTTCAATAGAAAATGGGAAGGGCCGTTTCCCCACTCCCGAAACTGCTCCCGAAGGTGGGAACGGTCGTTCCGTCTGTAAGACAAAGTGGGAACGGTCGTTCCCCTCCTCACCGCTTGCACATATTCAAATTAATGGGAACGGCCGTTCCCCAATTACAAAGGGAACGGGAAGGGCCGTTCCCGTTTTATAGAAGATGCAGAAGCAGGGGACGAAACAGGGGACCTTCGAACCAAGACCAAATTCACTCAAAACTTCATGCTTTCATTCATTATATGCAAGAATTCTGGGGATTAATATTCATAGGCCTCGTTTACTTTTGTGTTAACCGGAAGTTTAGGCCTTTTGTCCTCCAATATCCCTTGTTTACTTTCTATAGGTTAAAGCCCATAATTTCCGTACAGGCCCGTAGAAATTCGTGTTTTGGGCTAGGCCACTACACATGGAAATTTGGCGTGTTTCATCTGACATGACTTTAAACATGGGACTGGAATTTAAAGCTCAACCCAGAAGTTGGTGGTATTTACCATTGATTGCCACTAAACATAATCTTTCTTGCCTCTGATTTTTTTTGTAATCACTTCAATGGCGAAACGTGAACAAACTTTTCCAAGAAAATTTTCTCTCTCTCTTTCTCAAATGTTTTCCCCTTGCTGAAAAATAGAAATTCCTGACTGCTAGAGATCGTCGGTACAGAGCTTATCACGCCTCGAAATCGAAAATCGACTTCAGAAGATTCAAACTAATCTCCATTCATTCGACTCGACTTCAGAAGATTCAAACGAAATCGACAACCAGGTAATCATTTTTACTCAGTTTTATTTTTTTGTTGAATTTTGTTTTGGTTTTATAGAAATGTCCTAAAAACTTTCGTTCATCTTTACTTTGGTTTCAATTTCTTGGAAGTGTCATTCTGTTCTGTTCTGTTCTTTTTATTTTGTTCACATTTTTATGGGATTCTTTCTATGGATTATGATTACTGTATAGTGTTTGTTTAACGAGTGATATATGTTTAATTTGTTTTCTTTCTCTGAGTTTGTTTCATTCAACCAATTTTGGTTGCTTTTGTTCAATTCAAACTCTGCAATTGTTTTACTAATTGATTTGAATTGGGTTAAAAAACAAAAGTTGTGATGGTTTTATGATGGTCTGAATTTGGCTTAACAAAATATCTTTATTTATCTTTGTATAGAGTAGGTTACTTTTTGTTGTTGAAGAATGGATGTTGATAGTAGTGAAGCTGAGCTATTGTTGCTTTGGAGATCATCTGCATTCAAGTTGTTAATATGTTAATGCTCACTTACCTAATGCTAGAAAGTAGAGTATTAGATGAGCATAGTTGACGTACCTATATCGGAAATGTAGTTTGTTATCTAGATCCCAAAATAAATAGAGCATCTTAACGGACAAGTAAAAAGCGAAAGGGACATCATAGAGCTGTCTTTGGGTACTATATTGCATTCTTAAGTGGGGTTTTGAAGTTCCTGATGCTTAAATAAGAAATTAGGTGTCTAAGTTATAGTTTCTTCACATCTCAATTTAAGTCTGAACCAGATTTTTAAGTGACCTATTTTATCTGTAGTATCTCCTCTATAAAATGATTTTACAGAAAATATTATGCTGACCCTTTTATATATAAGATGATCATGGGGGAAAGTTGCATAGATGTAGTTTCTTTAGCATTCATCTTGTGATTATTGTTTTCTTGTTTTATTCTTGAAAATTTTGAGGAGTATCACTCATCAAAGAAAACAATTAGGACATATATCAAAAGAAAAATGTGGAGCAAAGTTATATATTAGTTTTGCTGGCAATATTTGGAGGTTGTATATACATTTCATTTTTAATAAATGATTTTTGGGAACTAATTATTGGAGGTAAAATAAGTTAGTTCCAATTCATGCATATATATATATATATATATATATATATATATATATATGTGTATATGATGTTGCTGGAATAAGATAGCAAGATCCATTTGTCTGCAAACTTTGGAGTTGCAATTTGAAATTTAGGAAAGAAAATGTTTTTTTACTAAATATGAAAACTGCAGTTTATTACTTGAGAAAGAAAAAATAATCAAGATTGTCCGTAAAAATTACAAATTGATTCCCACTAACTTACAATGTCATGAAAAATGTGTAATAGTTTGTATTAAGCTCTATCTGAACAACACTCAATATGTACAAACTGAACATTTTAAAGTTTGTGGCTTTTTTTAATTGTTGACCGATGTTGAGGCTCATACACTTGGAAAAGTATTTCCATAGTGTTTTAAAAATGACTTCTATTTGATTTCGTTACAGTGTAAGATGTCATCCACGCCCATTATTGAAGGAATTGGAAGTTCCAGAAATACGTCGTGGTTGAACCGTTCAAGAGGAAACTAATCTCGTGTTTGCGTTTAGAGATATTATTGCCACTGATTGGAAGGCTCCGGATAGTTTCAGGAGTGGTTTTTTATTGCAGCTCGAAAATAGACAAAGGGATTAGATGCTGAGAATGGACCTCAAAACCTAACCAAATATATCTTCAAAACAGGCGCCTTGGAAAAACATGTCCTGTTTGCTGCATAATTTTGGTATCTAAATGCTGATTTTGAGGTCTGAAAACCCGTTTCCAGAAAAGTTGAATATGTAATGTCTTCAAGTATGACTTAATTTATGTATTCTTATATGGCAGTTGGAAATTTGATTTGTTATGTTTTTTTTTTGTATTTTTTTTTTCCCCTGGTTCCTTTGTGATGACTCTTGTGTTCTCAAAATAGTGGAGTTTCTAGCATCTGCTTTTTTACAGGGTGAATTAATTGAAAAAAGTTGGAGGGTAAAATAGTAAACTTATGCTAAACACATGAAAACATTATCATAGAAGTAAACAAACAACCTTTTTAAACATTGGATATCACTATGATGTAATGGAAAAGTAAACAAAAGATTATGGCATATAGTTTAGCTACACTAACCTGCCAAAACATGTCCGCTTATATCCTTTTGTTCAAAGTAAACGAGGCCATAGATGCTCAAGATACAATAAGGTCTCATGTAACACTCAAATCATGGCTTAATCACCCAAAATCATCATCATCATCTCAACCATAAATTCATCATATAACTCCCTAATTCTCATGATATATGCAAGGAATTCAAGTTCAAGGCTTCCAATCATGCTTCAAGCATCATATAAACAAGTTATTATAATCAAATCATAACCCTAGCTTCAAGAATTATCACCATGAAATCCTACATATTACATTAGATGAAAAGGGTGAGATAAAGAAGAAGGATATGGATGATTTGAGCTCCAAAGTTCATAATTCTTTCAACAAAATAGCTTGAGAGGATGAAATTCTTCTTCCATTTATGGAGGGTTTGGTTCGGTTATGGAGGAAGCAAATATGGAGATGGTTCTTGATGAAAATCAAGTGAAGAATGAGGGAGAAATGCATACCGTGATATATTTGGAAAAATATGGTATTTGCAAGTAAATCCTCCAAGCTCTATAAGTTATACAATTAAGTATATGAAGTTTGGTGAATGATCAATTAACTCCAATAATATATTTATGCAATTTAGTCCTTGAATTAAAGTAGATGCACATTTAAGGACAATTAAGAAATTAAGGCACATTCGGCAATTAATTTGCGTACCTGGAAAGCCGGAAATTGGGGCAATACAATTCTCCCCCCTTAAAAGAATCCGTCCTCGGATTCACTTGGCGAGCATGTAAGGTTATAAATAAATGCAATGCACAAATTAGCAAATAATCCCTAAACTGCTTGACTTAAACTGGACACGACACTAGAACCTCGGTTTTGAAACCGGGCTTTGATACCACTTAAGATGTAGTACCCTAACACGTAAGGATGCCTCACCCCCGCACCATAGGCCGCTCCACATACGAAATGAAATATCCATACATGAACCAACCTATAGCGAACGGGTGACAATAAGATAACACGGGAAGCAAGGTAGGACTAATTTATAATCAATAACCATAATGCTTAATAAATAAATTAAAGCATGCGATATTATCTATCTTTTATCAAGTAATTCATACCCGGAGTTTACATATCAATAAATTATCATCTCCTAAAATACGTAACATGCAACCTGGACAATAATTCCTTGAAATGATAACAAATAAGTAAATACACCTCGTGGGACTCGAATGCAAGGACTCGACTCAGCCTGGTTCCCGTCTAGAGTTGTACCTGCAAGAACACTGCGCATATATCGATTTCATGAATTACCACATCATTCCATTAAACACCACCACCCTAGTCTCATCCACCCCCAATCACTCCATCACTCCAATCACTCCATTTCCTCCATCACTCCGATCACGGTAACACGATAACACGATAATGGGAAGGTAGCGAGCCTTCACCAATCACGATAACACGATAGGGTTTGTTCTTCCTGTGGTTGGACGGACAACCACCAGCGCTGAGACTGGCCCAGCGCCCTCACTAAGGAGAACCTGGCCAGGAGAACACAGGTACACGATAGGGCTTTGTTCTTCCTGTGGTTGGACGGACAACCGCCAGCCCGAAGATCGGCCCAGCGCCCTCACAAAGGAGAACCTGGCCAGGAGAACACAGGTACACGATAATCACGATGATCACGATAACATGGAGGCCAAATAGCTTTGCATGATCCTGACAATGACACGATAATCACGGTACGTGCATGGCTTGGCATGACCTGACTTGCTTGCTAGCGGGTGACACGACAATTCATGAATGCGTGAACATGCTCGTTGATCCCAACCTCTATTCCCGAGAATAACTGGCAAGGAATAGAAACGATTGTACCCTCATTAGACCATAACTTGATAGCGTTACCAAATAAGCACACGACATGATCAAAAGACGAGATGGCATGCCATGAATAATGTAGCATAATATATTCATATTATGGCATGATATTGATCATATAATAGCAATTTGGGGTCAGATAAGCCATCGAATCGAGGGGCTAAAAATGTAAATTTATGCAGAAACTTTCTGCACTTCCAGGGGTATGGGAACGGTCGTTCCAGGTTTCAATAGAAAATGGGAAGGGTCGTTTCCCCACTCCCGAAACTGCTCCCGAAGGTGGGAACGGCCGTTCCCGTCTGTAAGAAAAAGTGGGAACGGTCGTTCCCCTCCTCGCCGCCTGGCCGTTCCCCAATTACAAAGGGAACGGGAAGGGCCGTTCCCATTTTACAGAAGATGCAGAAGTAGGGGACGAAACAGGGGACCTTCGGACCAAGACCAAATTCACTCAAAACTTCATGCTTTCATTCATTATATGCAAGAATTCTGGGGATTAATATTCATAGATGCTCAAGATACAATAAGGTCTCATGTAACACTCAAATCATGGCTTAATCACCCAAAATCATCATCATCATCTCAACCATAAATTCATCATATAACTCCCTAATTCTCATGATATATGCAAGGAATTCAAGTTCAAGGCTTCCAATCATGCTTCAAGCATCATATAAACAAGTTATTATAATCAAATCATAACCCTAGCTTCAAGAATTATCACTATGAAATCCTACATATTACCTTAGATGAAAAGGGTGAGATAAAGAAGAAGGATATGGATGATTTGAGCTCCAAAGTTCATAATTCCTTCAACAAAATAGCTTGAGAGGATGAAATTTTTCTTCCCTTTATGGAGGGTTTGGTTCGGTTATGGAGGAAGCAAATATGGAGATGGTTCTTGATGAAAATCAAGTGAAGAATGAGGGAGAGATGCATACCGTGATATATTTGGAAAAATATGGTATTTGCAAGTAAATCCTCCAAGCTCTATAAGTTATGCAATTAAGTATATGAAATTTGGAGAATGATCAATTAAGTCCAATAATATATTTATGCAATTTAGTCCTTAAAGGACAATTAAGAAGTTAAGGCACATTCGGCAATTAATTTGCGTACCTGGAAAGCCCGAAATTGGGGTGTTACATAATAAATATGAATTTAATGGGTTAAATATAATATTTAGAAAATGATGTTATATAGAGTTATAATATATAATAGATATATATAATAAAGTAATATTTATGTATATATATATTAATTACACCACCACCGCACGACAATACATATATTCATTCATACGTATATATATAACACGCCAATATACATATATAGTCATACATACTGATATGTAATATGTATGATATATAACATATATAAATATTACATTATTATATATATTAATTATATATTGTCACTTTATATATATATATTACGTTTTCTAATATTATATTTAACCCATTAAATTTAAATTTTCTATATATATAATTTAATATTTAAGATGACAAAATCATATTATTTTATATTAATTAATGATTTGATTTATTAAATTTAAATTTTCAATACTAATTCAAATATATACTAAATGAAGGGTCAGAATAGGGAAATCAAGTTAAAATTTTGATAATGTCATAAAATATTTAAAAGAACCTTAATTCATTGGTGTTTTGTGTAATTTTCAAACTCCTTAATGGGTGTATGTGTAATTGTTTGACTAAGAGGATCACAAGTTATAGTCCCCGTGGGAGCTATGTGTAATTAACCCTATTAATATATTAGTTAATTGTATTCAAAGCTTATAATATAAGTTGCCTATTTTTTAATTTAAAATGTTATAATAAGATATATCTAACGAATTGGAAAATATTAAATTAATTCACTTTATAATTTTAATAAAATTTGATAATTAATTAAAATAGAATATGATCTAAATTGAATGAGTTAAATAAGATAAGTTTCAATAAATCAATCCTAATGTAATTCTAATTATATAACTCCATAATTCTAATTATTTAGGTTCATAAACTTTCTTTAATTATAATCATATTATAATTTTATAAACATATCTAATTATCAAAATAATATAATTGAATAATTTATATAAAATAATTTTCAATTAACTAATATTAATATAATTATAATTATCTAAATATAATTAACAATATAATATTTCATTAGTTTATATAATAAAATATAAATTAAATGTGTAAATGTTATTTAGATAGGATAATTAACATATTCTATATATATTAAATAGTATAAATGGGTTTCTGATTTCTTACATTTAATATATACCACAATTTAGAATTGCAGATCGTTAGACCAAAGTTACTTTATATTAAGAATTCTACGCAAACTTAATATGTGTGCATGTAAAAATAAGATATAATTTAATTTTATAAATTATTTTTATGGTGTTCAATTAAACATTATTTGAGTTTTTTATATTAATTTACTCTTTTAATTATTTCTACTATATATATAAAATAAATAGTAAAATATTAATATAAATCTTAAATAATGTTTGTTAGAGAAATATAAATAAAAAAATGGAATGCAAGATCAATAACAAATAGAGAATTAAAAAGAGATAAAAATAGTTAGTTAAAAGAAAGAATAGTTGATTTTGATGTATATTGACGCACATACCAAATTAAGGACAAACCCAAATAATATTTTGATTCAATAATGATGTCACTCAATGATCAGTTGTTAATTGTATCATTTCGTGATCATGATTTGAAAGACGTCACAAATTTTTTGAGAAAAGTTACAAAATTTAAAATATCACTTATTCAGTAAGGAGATTTCTGAAAATGTGGTTGGACATATTCATACAATCAAGTTTCAAAAGAAATGGTTGCCATATGCTCATATTTTGATAGTTTTAGGGTTAAAATATAAAATTATAGCACACAATCAACTTGATCAATTTTTTGTGTAAAATCTTTTTATTAGGAAAAGAATCCCCAACTTTATGAGTGAGTTATAAAACACATGGTACATAAATCATGTAGATGAAATAACTTAACTAATTTTTGTATAATGGATGGAGAATGTAAATATCGTTACTCATGTTCATATTATGAAAACAGAACGCAAGGTAAAGATGGATATCCGATCTGTGGAAGGAGAAGAATCGGACTGATGGTCCAAGATCGCAATAAACAACTTTATAACCAATTTGTAGTACCTTATAATCCATATCTCTTATTAAGTTATAATTCTCACATTAACATCGGGATTTTCTTAGAGTGACAATTGTGAAATTTACAAATATATTTATAAAGGACATGACAAAGTGTTAAATATAGGACTTTGGGTCATTGCTCTAGAACAATGATCATTGAACAGTTTTCAATGTGTGCGAAAAAGCCAAAAAAAAAAGTTCATAAAAAATTTCTAGAGCATTATGTATGAGAAATTAATGTAAATATTCGAAAGATTTGGAGAAATAATTGATGACAGGATATAACTAACTATTACAAGAAGAAGAGATTATTTAGTTTTAAAACTTGAGAATTAGTTGACTCCAATTTAGGGATAAATATAAACGTTTCTTTCATCTCTCGACCATAACGAGAAGAAAGAGGCTTCACTCAACCATAACGAGAAGATGAATGAGTAACCAATAATGACGAACTAAAGCACACATTTGGGAGTACTACACCAAACTATTCAGTGGATATACTATTGAAAAGGTGATGAGTGTTGGTATTAGCTTGCACCAACGATAAGGTGGAAAACACCTATACAAAGAGCTATCCATTATAATCCCCACATCACCTATTATTTCGAGCCTACTTTTTTCAAACCTATTAGGATATAGTAAGAGACACGGTGGTGAAATTCATCAATAATTGCATAGAGAGATATCAATTCCCAAGAAGGCTTATCAGACGTTTATTTATCTGGTTTTGAAAGTTAATTCTCCAAAAATCTAAACGAGATTCAGACCATTACGTTGTGTAACGTATTGCTCAAAATGATCACGAATATGATTATACCCCATTTAAGCCGTATATCAAAGAAATTGTGAGCCCAAACCAAAATAGTGTTTTTCTCGATCGAGACACCCATTACAATATCTTGATGCTTCAAAAAGTGTTATCTTTAAAAAGAAAAAAAGAGAAAAAAGGGGATAGTGCTAAAAATTAATCTTGAAAAGGATACAACAAAGCTCAGTGAAATGTTCTAAAGAAAATCTAACTTTCTTCAAATTCCAAACAAAAATCATCAATATCAGTGGAGCAAAATGGAGGGGATACAACCGGAGATTTCGTGGAATAGTAAACCGACCGAGGATCTATGGATGTGTGGCATTAGTTAAGGTAATCACTCTCGTCTTATTTATTTGTACTCTATATGGAACAACTTACGTATATGATTTAGGAGGATATTTTAACCGGACACTAGAAGCTAATTAAGGTATGTCAGAGATCACATCTCACACTTGTTTTTTACGAACAATATAATATTAGGAGCTAAAACTACTGTAGATGGAACAAAATGTATTTTTAGTGTGGTTGGGGCATTTCATATATGATTGAGAAGGCTTTTTCAATCTGACATTTAAAGTCAATTATGGTATGTCAAAAAGACCCTCACATCTCTCACTTGATTTGCAAATCTACTATGGATGGAGTGATGTGCGTCCGTTGTATGGTTGAGGTGTTTTGCAAGACATCGGGCCTGAAATTGAACTTCAGCAAATCACATGTATTGTTCGTACCTTATGTGTCATTGGACACGAGCCTCAACTTATAGCTTCTCGAACATGGAAGGGGATTGATAGAAGCACTCAGATGGTGGAACCATTTATGGAATAGGTGTCTTTATGGAATGATAGATGATTATCACAAGGAAAACTCATCAAAATCATTGCAGATAACATTAATGAGAAGGATAAAGAACTTAATTATGGTATATAATTTCATTGGCAGGGAAAAAAACTAGAACCTTAATAAGATGAAAATAGTACTGCCCAAGAAAGAGATGACTAAGATTCTTAGCATCCCAATTGTGCTGCATGATAATGGAGATTAGAAACTCTGTATTTGGTCGGTTAACAATAAATTTTCCTATAAAACGGTTTACAGTCTGTTTATGAAGGATGAGGCATATGTGAACATCGGAGATGGACTTGAAAATCACCTTCGCCCAGAAGTTCAAAATTTTCTTGTGGCTTTGCCAACATAATAGCTTGCTCATAAATGTACTGAAGTATGACTGGAATTTTGGGGGATGTAATGTATGTACATGTTGCACAGGATGTGAAGATCTGGACCGCGTGTTGAGAAGTCATTTGTTGGCACTCTGGGTGTGGAAAAATATTGTTAATGGATAGACTGATCTTCGTGAATTGGGAGGGTCGAACGAGCTCAAAGAGAGCTTTAATAGCAAAATTCAAAGCGGCGTATTGCCAGAATATTGAGAGTGAACTGTCTTAATTTTGATGCTTTGAAATTTTGAAAAAGCACGAAACCGGTGGAGCTATTAGAATATTGTGAAGCCTAAGAGCGTCATTTTTCGCCACATAAAAGAGTTATCTAATGCCTCAATACTAATTAGTGAGGACAAAAGACACAAGCAAAATAAAATATTCGTTGAGTAATCGTGGAATAAATTTGATAAGGGATTCGGTTAGGGAGGTCATTCAAGATGACAACGAAAGATGAGTGCTAAGATACACTATGAATCTTCGTAAAGATTCAATAAATGTGGCAGAGTTATTGGGTTTACATGAGGGATTTGACATTAGCTTGGAAGAGGGCACTTCTCAAAGAATAATGTGGAGATTGATTCGAACATGGTGGTGAAATAGATGACGGAGGATATTGAAAAGAACCCATGAAAAATTTAATTTTTTTATTAGTGAAATATACTCCACGAACTTTGGAAAATTCGGATTAAACACGTATCGGGAGAAAAAAAAAACATGATGTGAATAATTTTAGTACCTTAATTTATTTAATAAATATAATAACCAAACTCATTTAAACAAACTAAAGGTTAAACGTGCAACGCACGTTCGTTTCACTAGTTCCAAATAAAAAAGGAAGATGGTCTAAAATACCTGAACAATATATACCTACTAAAGGAATATTAGGAGTTGATGGAATATTAAATTTAGACTGTGTTACAAACAAATCAACACTTATTACTGAATGGGCACACAAATTAGGATTAATCCTAGAAACTGAAGATAGATTAAGACAAGGAAATTTTAAAACAATATTTAATTTTGTACTATATAAAACAGTAGGAAATGTAACACACTTCTTATCTACATTATCAGAAGAACAAAAAACACTCTTAAGAGAAGAAGACTCTGTAAAAACTTTTTGGAACACAGTTGAAAAAATATATTCAGAATTTATTAGAATACCTATACAAAATTCAGGATTTTTTGTATCTGATAGAGAACAAGATAGAGCAGCATACCATTTAGCCAATACACAAATATTAGACATGTGCGCTATAGAACACTTTAACTGCGAATACAATATGTATTACTATGGTTTAAACAGAGAAAACAGGGAAAAATACCTATCATTACACTTCAATAAATCACCCTACCCAGTAGGACAAATAGTATATGCAGAATTTAAGAAACAAATAAATGAAGGATTTGTTTCAGAAACATTAGGAGGAGCACAAATCGTAGTCGAACAATTTATAGGAGACAAATGTTATGAAAGAAAATTACACAATGCAGTTAAAAACAAAGTCACGATATGTTGTGAGGGAAATCCTTTAATACCTCAACAATATGGAGAAAGTCCATACATAATTCGACCAAACAAAAAAAAAAATACAAGAGAAAAGATAAAAGATATAGATGGAGAAAGAAACCTAAAAGATGGATTGATAATAATAAACATAAATTTCAAAAAAGAAGAAGGTGTTTCTTTAAAAAGAAAGAATACAAACCAAAACAAAAATACTGTCCAGAAGGAAATAAAAAATGCCAATGCTGGATTTGCCACGAAGAAGGACACTATGCTAGGGAATGTCCCAAACAACGAAAACAGTCTGAGAAAAAACTATATATACTTCAAGTAGCTCAAACATACGATTTAGAACCAATAGAAGAAGACTATTATGATTTGGAAAACATATATGAAATAGAAACAGTTACAGAATCGGAAAATGAATAAAGTTCTGATGATTTTTAAATGAAAAACTCTAACGCTACATTTATAGAAGTAAAAATAAAACATAAAACAATTAAAGCATTTATAGATACAGGAGCAAGTTTATTTTTTGCTTCTCCAGCTCTTACGATATTTAAATGGAAAAAAACTTAAACAACCATTAAAAATAATGATAGCAGGTGCAAGTCATTATTATATATGGTACGCTACATACTTAGAAAAAGCTTGGATACAGGGATACTGTTTTACTATACCATCTATATACCGACACGAAACAGGATTACCATTCATCCTAGGAAATAACTTTTTGAAACTATATAGACCTTTTTGTCAAGATTTAAAATACATCACTTTAAGAACGCCCGTTAATGAAAAACTATCTCAAAAGAGTGAAACTGTTGAAATACCTATAGTAAAGATTGAAAACAGAAGTAATCTTATTGATAAAAAAGATTATTTAATCAATCATGAATTAATATTTTTCATAAAAACAAGGGTTAATTACAAATATCCCCCCCCCCCCCCCCCCGGGGCGGTCCTTTGGCCCTTGGGGCGGATTGCCCCCTAACCTTTGAATCCGGGCGATTTGCCCCCAACCTTTGAAAAATCGCTCACTTGACTCCTTTGAAAAAACTTTAACAAAGTATATTTGTACGATGCTGATATCAAATGTGTTGATATGATATATCAAATTAAAGCTCTCGACACAAGGAACACAACAATAGTCTCGAAATCAAAATCCGACAACCGACAAAAAAGAAATCATCGGTTAAAGGTGACGTACGACAAACGAAGTGTTTGACGGCTAATAGGGTCCGATGGGGTATGGATTTTGTTCTCCTTGGAGAGACGAGCACGATGACGGTGGTCTAGGAACTTGGATCTTCATGTCGGAGGAGAAATTGATAGTCAAACTTGGTCAAAGGGGTCAAGTGAGCGATTTTTCAAAGGTTAGGGGGTAAATCACCCGGATTCAAAGGTTAGGGGGCAATCTGCCCCAGGGGCCAAAGGACCGGGGGGGAATTCGTAATTAACCCTAAAAACAAACCTTGAAAAAGAAATAGAAGAAATATTAGACTCTGTCACTAGTGAAGATCCTTTAGACAAAGATAAGTATAATAATTATATGATAGTTGAAATCAAACTTAAAAATCCTTTAGACGAAGTAAATGTCAAAAATAATATACCTTATTCTAAAAGAGATATTGATGAATTTAAAGAAGAATGTAAATAACTTTTGGAAAAATGATTAATTTCTGAAAGTAAAAGTCCACACACAGCACCTGCATTTTATGTAGAAAATAAAAATGAAATAAAACGAGGTAAACGACGAATGGTCATAAATTATAAACAACTAAATGAGAAAACTGTAGGAGACGCTTATAAACTGCCTAGAATTGATTATATTAAAGATAGGTTAAAAGGAAAAACATGGTTTAGTACATTAGATGCTAAATCAGGATACTGGCAATTACGATTGCATGAAGATACAAAACCCCTAACAGCTTTTACATGTCCTCCACAGAAACATTACCAATGGAATATTTTATCATTTGGTTTGAAACAAGCACCTGGAATATACCAAAGATTTATGGATAAAAACCTTGAAGGTTTGGAAAACATTTGTCTTGCTTACATTGATGGTATTATCATCTTTAGTAATCAAGATAAAAAAGATCATTTGAAAAAACTAAAAATAGTTTTGAAACGATGTAAAGACAAAGGACTAATTCTTTCTAAAAAGAAAGCAGTCTTATGTAAACAAAAAATTGATTTTCTTGGAAATACTTTTGATTCACAAGGAAACATACTTCTTCAAGATAATATTTTGAAAAAATTAAATGATTTTCCAGATCAAATTACTGATCGAAAACAATTACAAAGATTTCTCGGATGTTTAAACTATATTTCTGATCAAGGATTCATAAAGAACCTTGCTAAAGAAAGAACACAATTACAAAAAAAAACTTTCTGAAAAAATACAATGGAATTGGCGAATTGATGATTCGATACAAGTACAGAAAATAAAACAGTATTGTGAAACATTGCCTGTTTTATACAATCCAAAGGAAAATGATTTTATTATCATTACGACAGATGCTTCAAATGATACATGGTCTGGTTGCATGCTTGCAATACCAGCCGAAAAATTGAATACAAATGACCTCGGAGGTTATATGAATACAAGAACCAAAAAGGTTCGCGAGATTACACAACTCTGTAAATACATATCTGGGACATTTACAGAAACCCAGAAAAATTATACAGTCCGTGAAAAAGAGACACTTGCATATCTAAAGATACTTCGGAAGTGGAAACTCGAGCTTTTACCTCGAGAATTCGAACTTCGAACGGACTCAAAATACTTAACAAACTTCTACAGGTATACACTTCGAGCAACTACAATCAAGGAAGATTGATACGTTGGTAGCTCGAGATAAGAAGATACCAGTTTCACATCGTATACATAAAATCAGAAGAGAACGCTCTTCCAGACACAATCACACGAGAATGGAGGCCGCAATAGCCTTGATGAAACAAAACATTGAAACAATTGATCGTGAGATACAACAATTCACGAAGGCTAAATATTTGGAGATACAAAGATTCACAGAATCCAAGATGACACAACGTCAAGAACTTCTTGCCGTATTACACGATGTTCAACAAGCAGCCGGGCTTCCACGATCAGAGTTACCAGCAAGCGTGGTGGATCCATCATCATCAAACACAAACACACAAGTAAAGGCATTCACAAAATCAAAAACATTTCCACAAACAGCAGCAGAAGGGAATACTTCATCACCAGTAGCAGCTACACAAAATGATGAAGATGACAGAAAATAAATTAAACAATGGTACGTTATATTCAATGGTTCAAGCCGAGGTATATATGATCAATGGTTAAAAGCCAATGTTCATATACAAGGAAACCCCGCAATATCATACAAAACATACAACAGTCTTTCATAAGCCAAACAAGCCTTTGAAGAAACAAAAACCTACAAAAACTCCCTTCAAACCACTCCAACACTTCAAGCCCAAAACAGTTTCAAAGAAAGAATGAGAGTCCTTGGAAATATACCCACGGTAAATCCAATGGACCGTGTTCAAATATCAGCCCAAAAAGAGGCCCAAATACAACCCTCAAAAGAAAATTTTGACAAACTTCTGAAATCCATTTTTGAATACAACCCAGAGACAGATAAAAAAACAACCTGTTTTGGTACCCAGTAAACAAAAACGGCCCAAAAGTCGTTATATTTGAACAAGCAGACCCAGACTTGTTATACCAATTCTTCATACATGGATTTCTTGACACCCTATACTTCCAAAATCCAAACTGTTTTTGAAAATTCAGCCCAAAACTAATGTCGACACTTCAAGACTATACTAGACGAGTCTCATAAGGAAACATGGATAAAGAAATAGTCTTCAAATCTACACTTTCATACCCTATCTTCAACAAAGAAGGAGTATCAGTATACTCTCATGGAATCACTAAACTAATAGTTTCAAATGGAGAATACCCCTGCATCGATACAATGAAAACACTTGATGACATAAATGAGATAGTTGCAAAACAACTAAATCAAATATTTTATGCATCACAGGAGATAAACAAGGACAGTAATGTCAAAATAAACTATAAATCCAATTATCATCTGATATATGGATCTTCGAGATACGCAATTCCACCGTTACAGCTAAAAACATTGGAAAATTTTGAGAAAACTTTTATGAGGATTGAAGAACACAGCCTGAAGACACGTCCTAAGGAAATCAAGCTCATTTTCTGCGAATACAGTGGAATAATTGATGAACACAGCTGTGCAATGTGCCAAGACAAACCTGAAGACAAAGCTGAAGAAACGGGGTCCCATAATTCAAACGAGTCAATAAAGGACGACATTGTTACTGAAGAGTAATGTAAACTGACGAATGCAATGACGTCAAACACTTAAGGAAATACGTAAGCAATGACGAACACACCTCAATAATGCAGACTTTATGTCTTTGTCTGCTTTTTAGGTGCAGTTGTTGAGCACCATTATTGTCTTTACTTTAAGTCTTTTTCTACTTTTTTGACTTTTTGTAAATGAAAACGCGTCTGTAACAGTGAGTCGAGTGCCTATATATTGGCCTCAATGTAGTATGTAATATTCAGACTTGAATAGAAAGAAAAAGATCATGTATTGATCAAAAAACTCTCTGAGTTTTAAGCCTTTGAGCTTTTCTTTTCTGTTGGCCTCACGCCTGAATAGCAGAACCATACACAACTATATACAACCAAACAAATCCCATACCAAAATCAAACATATACTTCAAAGAAAAGATGAACAGGTAACATGGAGTGCATGAAGACAGTAGATAGAAATACACAAATAGGTAAACAATACAAACTTTGTTCTGAAATTACTGTTTATACTTTTGTATACTAGAATTTATACATATGGAGACTAGTTTAATAGATCAAATTGAACATTTTGAAACAACCGAAGAATACAGATATTTTTCTCAAGATATTGTTATAGACAACAAAAAATTAAACAAAGTTAGAAGAAAAGAGCTAAACTTAATCGATGGACAAGAAATGAAAACAGATTTAAAAACAAAACTGAGCAGAAAAAACATTATATTATATGGAAAATTTACATGTGAAACACCTATTGAAATTTCTATAACAAAAGGAACACAGACGATTTCATTGATAAACAAAGTTGATATAATTCATAAAATAAAAAAAGCAAAACATACACCTATTGAAATAGGATATATACATATTTCAACAATACAGATACTAATTAAGAGTACATTTGTTGAGGGAATAAACTCACCCATAAAACTAGCTATATGTGATGACAGAATTATGAACATAAAAGATAAAATACTTGGGATAATTGAAGGAAACCTTGCTTATACTAAACTACTTTTTAATTTAGCTTTACACTATGCTATACCACTTGTAACAGAAAAACTAGATAAATCTTTAAACATTGCATATAAATTCGAAATACAAGATTTAATGGAAACAAACGACTATCCATTTTCAATAACATACACCATTGGATATGCTCTGACAAACAGCCATCATGTAACGCCCCAAATTCCGGAAGTTCAGGTAAGCACGCCACGAGCGGGTCGTCGGGAGTTGGGGGTTTAAGTTTATACATTACTTGCTTATTATGACATCATTATAATATTGTGTGCATAATACATTTCTATATAATTATATGAATTAACTTTTAATATGAAATTCGTGAATTAAGTGATAATATGTTTAATTGTATTATGTGACTTTAATTGATCATTTCATGAAATTATGGACTTAATTGCATAACTTGGATTGGAGCTAATTGATCTTTTGGGTAGAGATATGACTTGATTTCATTCATTTAAATACTTGAGGGACTATTATGCAATTAGGTTGGTATTAAGCTTGTTAGTGGATGATATAATATATCAAGTATATGTATCTCTTCCATCACATTCTCATACAATACATTACATACAAGAGAACTTCACACACACACCCACTAAGGATCGGTTATTACACATTCAAGAGAGGAAGGAAGATTTCATCTAATCTCAAGCTATAATTGGAGAACCTTGGAGCTAAGATCATCAACATCATCACATCTTCACCTCATCATTTCTTTTCCTTCATTTCAAGGTATATATGGAAGCATTGCTTGAGCTCTTGATTATTTGGTTGAGTAGGGTTTGATGATTGATTGATGCTTTCATGGTTATTCTTGACTAGAAGCATGTTTAGGTCTTTTTCCCTTCATTTCTTGCATAAAACATGAAGTTATGTGAAGGTTGGAAAGCATGTATATTTTTGGGGTTTTCATGAGAAATTCTTGATGCTTTGATGTTTATCTCTTGGTTAAATTGATGAATACTTGAAGTATGATGCATATATGAAGTGTTTCAACATTTGTTATGGTTGGAGTTTGGAATTTATTGGTTTGGAGTTGGTTTTGCATGGAAACCCCTATTTTCTCCCCTGTTTTTCTGTCACGCACAGATGACACGGGCGTGTCATCTTTGCTTTGTGTAAGGTGACACGGGGGTGCTTATTGGCTGGTTTGGTTTTTCTTTACCGTGACACGGGGGTGTCACGGTTTGCCTTGTTTTGGTGACATGGGCGTGTCACCTTCTTTTGCACGCATATGGTCCGCTGTACCGTAACACGGGGGTGTTACGGCTTAGTGTAATTTTGTGACACGGGCGTGCCACCCTCTGTTTTCATGCATATTGTTTTACGTGCATGGTTGTACGTGTATGGGATATATACTTGGTTTATGGACAATCATGCTCCTATTTGACATTCATTAAATCGTTATCGCATAACATATTGGTGCATGACGTTGCCGTTCGTCATAATTGGTTCATTCGAGTCGAGTCTTATTTCACACTTGTCCATGTTGCACAGATCACGGTCCCGGTTTCGAGGAGCCCGCTCAGTAGGGTGCTCTCTTGCTTCCTTTTTGGGTGGTTTGTCAAGGTGAGGTTTAAATTCTAGATATATAGAACCCTTACAACCCTTATGTGATTTTCGGCCAAAACGTATCTATATATCTATAGTTTTCGAACCTTATGATTTTCAAATGATTTCACGAAAATTGATTGATCGATTGATTGACGGATTGATTGTTTTGGCGAGTAACTATTGTTCACGTTGGGCCCGAGGGTAGTGTATTGAGCCAACCGGGAAAGCAAGGGCTGACGTGTAACTCTTGCACTATCCTCACCATTGTGGGATCACCTCTGAATCCACCAGAAGGTTTGGTGGAGGAAGAAATCTCGTACGTGGGAGTCATGTTCCCGACGTACACCATGATTGGATGGTTGGGTCTTGCAAGCCCACCATCACCCGGAGGAAGAAGGATTTATTGATTGAAATTGCTAATTGTGCACTGAACTGTTTGTGTGATCACCTAATTCATTAATTAAATTGAAATATTGTACACTGTCGGAGAAAGGTTGGAGTTTTGCCCTCACTCGGCGGGCCACTGATTGCTTGAATTGATTGTTAACTGTAAATTGAATTGTTATAATCTCGGGCGGAAATTTCTTGCTATTTTAAATTTATTTTGTTTTCTTTCTAAAATCTTACCCGAGGTTATAAATTGTATGGTAATTGCGCTTATACTTATTTATACCCCTCGCTCAGTCCGTGTTGGACTGACACCTCAACTTTTCAGTTTTTGCAGGTTCGTGCTAGGCGGGAATTAGAGTCTCGTGTCTTTTATTCGGGTCTAGCACTGCACCTTCATACTTTGTACATGTGTTGATACTAATTACTTTTGTAGTATATCTTGATATATATTCGGGATTGATATTGTATTGATATGAATTGTTGGTACCTATAAGTAAATATGTAAATATGGTATCTATATGTATTGAATGCTTTTGCTTCCGCTATTTTATTGCTCTGAGTTGTTTTGGTTTTAATTGAGGGTACCCGCCTAGCTGTTGTTGTTTTTTTTCTTTTTTTGTCTCCCGTTCGCTATAGTTTCGGTTCATGTATGAATTGCCCGTTTCATATGTGGATTGAGCCTATAGTGCGGGGGATGTGGCGCCTAGCGTTCCGGGTGCTACATCCCAAGGTGGTATCAGAGCCCGGTTGCAAAACCAAGGCTCTAGTGTCGTGTCTGGTGAGTCTAAGTCGCACGGCATAGGATTATGTGCTTATTTGAGAGTCTTGCATTTTAATTGAAGCTATTTGATTTTAATTGAATTATGTGATTCATGTGTCTTATGAAATTGATTACATTTATTCATACTTGTTAATCAACCATGCATGTACAGTGGTTTTATTTCAGGATGCCTCGTGGAAGGCCCCCTAGAGAGCATTCTCCCGGTCATCGACATCACCATCGTGATCGAACTCTACCCCCACCCCCTCAAGCACAACCTCAGGACTTTTTAAATTTTATGGTTCAGTTAATTGATCAGAGATTGCGAGATTATGTGCCTCCTGCACCACCAGCTCCTCCTCCCGCGCCACAGGCCCCAATTTCAGTTATTTTGAGGGAATTTCAAAATCAACATCCATCCAGATTCTTTAAAGGGAACGATATGGTAGCGGAATAGTGGCTCAAAGAAATTGAGCGAATTTGAGAGCTCATCCCTTGCGAGACTCGAGAGAAAGCTAGGTGTACCCTTACTTTGATCCAAGGAGAAGCTTATTCTTGGTGGGAGAGCACCAAGATTGTTCTAGATGCCGCTGAGGAAGAAGTTACATGGGAGGTTTTCACTAGGGAATTCAAGAACAAGTTCATTCCTCCCTCCTCTCGTACAAGAAGGCTTAGGGAATTCACGGAACTCAAGCAAGGGAATAGATCGGTTGCCGAATATATAGCCGAGTTCGAGAGATTGTCCAAATATGCACCCAATATCGCCGGTGACGATTTTCATAAGGCTATGCAATTCGTGCAAGGTCTGAGGCCGGACATTCAAGCTGCGATAGAAGCTGTTAACACTAGTACTTGGAAGAAGGCTACCCAAAAGGCTTTGAAAGTGGAAGATTCGGTCAATGCTCGGAGATCTACTTATAGATCGAGTCAAGGTTCCGGCTCGGGATCGAGGTCAAATTATAACCCCGGGAAGAGGCCAATCACTTACGATGTCCCTCCACCGCAGTCTAAGGGACCGATGAAGAAATTCAAGCCTCAAGTGCCGGCTCAGAGAGCTCCCCGGGTTACTCCTGTTGCACCACCTTCTACCGGGAAGCCGGGATGTACTTATTGTGGATGGCCTACCCATACTTATGAGAATTGCCGGCATCGCCTGAATCTTTGTCTGGTTTGTGGGAAGGCCGATCATAGAGTGGATACGTGTCCGGATCGTCGGGATCAGCCTGCCGGGGGTCAGAGGGCGATGATTAGAGCCAGAGCTTATGCCTTGGAAAGAGAGGAAGCGGATCCTGATATAGATCCTGCAGCCGTGGTAGAAGGTATTATTTACATCCATGGCATGAACATACATACTTTATTTGATCCAGGAGCTTCCCACTCCTTTATTTCCCGTGCTATTTCTGTGAATTTGCCTTTATGTGTTACTTTATCTTCTGCTTATTATCATGTTAGTACTCCTTTTGGTGGTAGTGTAAAGACTAACCGGGTTTTTCGAGAGGTGCCGGTGAGTATTGAGGGTCGGGTTTTCTCAACGGATTTCATTGAGTTGCCTATGCCTCGGTATGGTTCTATCTTGGGTATGGATTAGTTGTACAAGCACTACGCCACTGTTGATTGCTGGGCCAAGAAAGTTAGTCTGGGCTCTGAGGTTGTTACGGGTCAGGGTTCGAAGACGGTGCCTTTGTTATCTTTTTCAGAAGCTCAAAAATTGGTTCGTGATGGGGCTATGGGGTTTATAGATTATATTCTTAATCAACCGAAGGATCAAACGAAGTTAGAGGAAACTGAGGTAGTTAAAGAGTTTCCCGAAGTGTTTCCCGAGAGGTTGGATTCGTTACCGCCGAAAAGGGAGATAGAGTTTATGATTGATTTGTATCCGGATGCCGAACCTTATTCCAAGACTCCATATAGGATGGCACCGGCGGAATTGAAGGAATTAAAAGTACAACTGGATGGTCTTTTGGAAGTTGGGTATGTAAGACCGAGCTCGTCACCATGGGGCGCTCCAGTTTTATTCGTGAAGAAGAAGGACGGTACTCTAAGAATGTGTATTGATTATCGGGAGCTTAATCGGATGACCGTTAAGAATAAATATCCTCTTCCCCATATTGAAGAGTTGTTTGATATACTCCAAGGGTCTAAAGTATATTCAAAGCTTGATTTAAGACAAGGGTATTATCAACTACGGATCTGAGCCGAGGATATTCCAAAGACGGGCTTCAATACGAGATACGGGCATTATGAATTCGTGGTCATGCCTTTTGGATTGACAAATGCTCCCGCCGCTTTTATGGACATGATGCATAGGATTTTCCAGCCGTTTCTTGACAAGTTCATTGATGATATTTTGGTTTTCTCTAAATCGGCCGAGGAACATGCAAGGCATCTCAAATTGGTGTTAAGAACATTGAAAGAGCATCAATTATTTGCGAAGTTCAGCAAGTGTGAGTTTTGGATCGACCGAGTGTCCTTCTTGGGTCATATTATTTCGGGAAATGGATTAGAGGTTGACCCCTCGAAGATTGAAGCGGTGTTGAAGTGGGAGAAACCAAAGAACGCCTCCGAGATCAGAAGTTTCTTGGGATTGGCGGGTTACTAAAGAAGATTCGTGCAAGATTTCTCTAAGATCGCTGCTCTTTTGACTCGATTAACTAAGAAGGATGTGAAATATGATTGGGATGAGCAATGTGAGAGAAGCTTCGATGTTTTGAGAGAGAGATTGGTTTCTGCTCCAGTGTTAACTCTTCCAGAGGGTTCAGAGGGATATGCTGTGTATACTGACGCGTCGAAGGAAGGTTTGGGAAGTGTATTAACTCAGAAGGGTAAGGTTGTCGCTTATGCCTCACGGAAGTTGAAGGATCATGAGAAGAACTACCCGACGCATGATTTAGAGCTTACTGCCGTGATTTTCGCGCTCGGGAAATGGAGGCATTATTTGTATGGAGTGTCCTTCGAGATTTTCACCGATCATAAGAGCCTCCAATATCTTTTCACCTAAAAGGAGCTCAATATGAGGCAGCGGAGATGGATGGAGCGACTAGAAGATTATGATTGTGTTATCAAATATCATCCCGGGAAAGCTAATGTAGTTGCGGATGCTCTAAGTAGGAAAGTGGGTGTTTCAAACTTGGAAATAGGTACAAGTAAGGGAGTTGAGCCTCTTGTGATTAGAGCTCGAGTTTCTAATATCTCCATCTATCCGGACTTGAAGTACAGAATGTTTGAGGCTCAAGGAAAGGATCCGGGAGTTCAGAGATTGGTCTCTAAGGCTAGAGAGGATCCGGAGAGTCCCTTTGGGTTCGATGAAACCGGTCTTCTTCGTTTCAAGAACCGAGTAGTAGTACCCGATGATTTGAAAATGGTATTGCTCGAGGAAGCTCACAAGTCAGCTTATTCAATTCACCCTGGAGGGAATAAGATGTACAAAGATCTCAAGCAGTTTTATTGGTGGCGTGGATTGAAGAAGGATGTAGCAGAGTTTGTGAAGCACTGTCTCACTTGTCAGAAAGTGAAAGCCGAACACCAGAAACCGGGAGGTCTTCTTCAGCCGTTACCTATTCCTGAGTGGAAGTGGGAACAGGTGACGATGGATTTTATATCAGGGTTACCTAGAGCGAAGGGTGGATTCGATGGTATTTGGGTGATTGTAGATCGCCTGACAAAATCTGCTCATTTTCTACCGGTCAGAATGTCTTTCAAGATTCGAAAGTTGGCCGAGATTTACAACCGGGAGATTGTACAGCTTCATGGTATTCCGGTAAGTATTGTTTCGGATCGAGATCCCTGTTTCACTTCGAAGTTATGGCAAGAGTTACAAGAGATGTTGGGTACGAAGCTTCAGTTCAGTACGGCGTTTCATCCACAAATTGATGGGCAATCAGAGAGGGTTATTCGGTACTTGGAAGATCTACTTCGAGCTTGTGCCTTGGATTTCCAAACCTCGTGGCATGATCAACTTCCTTTGGTGGAGTTTGCTTACAATATTAGCTTTCAAGCAACAATTGGTATGGCTCCGTATGAATTGTTATATGGGCGGAAATGTAGATCTCCGTTATTCTTTGATTTGGAAGAGTGGAAATGGTCAAGACAGGAAGGAGTCAAGAAAGGGAGAAAGCTTGAGAAATCTTCTAAGGCTGTGGAAGCCATGATTGAGAAAGTTTGAATTATACAACAACGGATGAAAGCTGCACAAGATAGACAGAAGAGTTATGCCGAAATTCGCCGGAGGGATCTCAAATTTGAAGTGGGGGACCGGGTTTTGTTGAAGGTATTTCCTCAAAAGGGATTTTCTAGAATTGGAAAAGGAGGAAAGTTGAATCCCCGTTATCTAGGTCCGTTTGAAATTATTGAGAGAATTGGAGAAGTAGCTTATCGAGTGGACCTACCTCCTAATCTTACCGGAATTCATAATGTTTTTCATGTATCTCAACTCAGGAAGTATTATCCGGATGAAACGGAAATTCTCCCCGTTGAAGAAGTGGAGTTGGAACCGAATTTATCTTTTGTACAGAAGCCGGTCGGAATATTGGATAGGAAATATCAAGAGTTGAGGAATCGGAATATTCCTATGGTGAAAGTCTTATGGCGGAGTGACAGGACTGAAGAAATGACTTGGGAACCGGAAAGGAAGATGAAGAAGTTTCACCCGGAGTTATTTTCATCCGACCAATGAATCTGGGGACCAGATTCTTCCAAGGGGGGGAGAGTTGTAACGCCCCAAATTCCGGAAGTTCAGGTAAGCACGCCACGTGCGGGTCGTCGGGAGTTGGGGGTTTAAGTTTATACATTACTTGCTTATTATGACATCATTATAATATTGTGTGCATAATACATTTCTATATATTTATATGAATGAACTTTTAATATGAAATTCGTGAATTAAGTGATAATATGTTTAATTGTATTATGTGACTTTAATTGATCATTTCATGAAATTATGGACTTAATTGCATAACTTGGATTGGAGCTAATTGATCTTTTGGGTAGAGATATGACTTGATTTCATTCATTTAAATACTTGAGGGACTATTATGCAATTAGGTTGGTATTAAGCTTGTTAGTGGATGATATAATATATCAAGTATGTATCTCTTCCATCACATTCTCATACAATACATTACATACAATAGAACTTCACACGCACACCCACTAAGGATCGGTTATTACACATTCAAGAGAGGAAGGAAGATTCCATCTAATCTCAAGCTATAATTGGAGAACCTTGGAGCTAAGATCATCAACATCATCACATCTTCACCTCATCATTTCTTTTCCTTCATTTCAAGGTATATATAGAAGCATTGCTTGAGCTCTTGATTATTTGGTTGAGTAAGGTTTGATGATTGATTGATGCTTTCATGGTTATTCTTGACTAGAAGCATGTTTAGGTCTTTTTCCCTTCATTTCTTGCATAAAACATGAAGTTATGTGAAGGTTGGAAAGCATGTATATTTTTGGGGTTTTCATGAGAAATTCTTGATGCTTTGATGTTTATCTCTTGGTTGAATTGATGAATACTTGAAGTATGATGCATATATGAAGTGTTTCAACATTTGTTATGGTTGGAGTTTGGAATTTATTGGTTTGGAGTTGGTTTTGCATGGAAACCCCTGTTTTCTCCCTTGTTTTTCTGTCACGCACAGATGACACGGGCGTGTCATCTTTGCTTTGTGTTGGGTGACATGGGGGTGCTTGTTGGCTGGTTTGGTTTTTCTGTACCGTGACACGGGGGTGTCACGGTTTGCCTTGTTTTGGTGACACGGGCGTGTC
Source organism: Lantana camara (assembly GCA_037501455.1). NCBI lineage: Eukaryota > Viridiplantae > Streptophyta > Magnoliopsida > Lamiales > Verbenaceae > Lantana > Lantana camara. The sequence goes on from CM074862.1 coordinate 22,545,971, forward strand.
ACCTTCTTTTGCACGCATATGGTCCGCTGTACCGTGACACGGGGGTGTCACGGCTTAGTGTAATTTTGTGACACGGGCGTGTCACCCTATGTTTTCATGCATATTGTTTTGCGTGCATGGTTGTACGTGTATGCGATATATACTTGGTTTATGGACAATCATGCTCCTATTTGACATTCATTAAATCGTTATCGCATAACATATTGGTGCATGACGTTGCCGTTCGTCATAATTGGTTCATTCGAGTCGAGTCTTATTTCACACTTGTCCCTGTTGCATAGATCACGGTCCCGGTTTCGAGGAGCCCGCTCAGTAGGGTGCTCTCTTGCTTCCTTTTTGGGTGGTTTGTCTAGGTGAGGTTTAAATTCTAGATATATAGAACCCTTACAACCCTTATGTGATTTTCGGCCAAAACGTATCTATATATCTATAGTTTTCGAACCTTATGATTTTCAAATGATTTCACGAAAATTGATTGATCGATTGATTGACGGATTGATTGTTTTGGCGAGTAACTATTGTTCACGTTGGGCCCGAGGGTAGTGTATTGAGCCAACCGGGAAAGCAAGGGCTGACGGGTAACTCTTGCACTATCCTCACCATTGTGGGATCACCTCTGAATCCACCAGGAGGTTTGGTGGAGGAAGAAATCCCGTACGTGGGAGTCATGTTCCCGACGTACACCATGATTGGATGGTTGGGTCTTGCAAGCCCGCCATCACCCGGAGGAAGAAGGATTTATTGATTGAAATTGCTAATTGTGCACTGAACTGTTTGTGTGATCACCTAATTCATTAATTAAATTGAAATATTGTACACTGTCGGAGAAAGGTTGGAGTTTTGCCCTCACTCGCCGGGCCACTGATTGCTTGAATTGATTGTTAACTGTAAATTGAATTGTTATAATCTCGGGCTGGAATTTCTTCCTATTTTAAATTTATTTTGTTTTCTTTCTAAAATCTTACCCGAGGTTATAAATTGCATGGTAATTGCGCTTATACTTATTTATACCCCTCGCTCAGTCCTTGTTGGACTGACACCTCAACTTTTCAGTTTTTGCAGGTTTGTGCTAGGCGGGAATTAGAGTCTCGTGTCTTTTATTCGGGTCTAGCACTGCACCTTCATACTTTGTACATGTGTTGATACTAATTACTTTTGTAGTATATCTTGATATATATTCGGGATTGATATTGTATTGATATGAATTGTCTGTACCTATAAGTAAATATGTAAATATGGTATCTATATGTATTGAATGCTTTTGCTTCCGCTATTTTATTGCTCTGAGTTGCTTTGGTTTTAATTGAGGGTACCCGCCTAGCTGTTGTTATTTTTTTTCTTTTTTTGTCTCTCGTTCGCTATAGTTTCGGTTCATGTATGAATTGCCCGTTTCATATGTGGATTGAGCCTATAGTGCGGGGGATGTGGCGCCTAGCGTTCCGGGTGCTACACATCATAGTATACAATTTAAAAACACAGATAAGATATATATGGAAGACATTTTTCGACAAGTCTCTCGTATAAAATATATACCAAAGACACCTATTATACAACATGTTAATACTAATGTTTTTCAAAACAAAACACCAAAACTTTTAAAAAGTAAAAGTACATGTAATACATATCTACCACCAAACCAAAGAACTAATGAAACTATTACACGGGCCTCGATTAAAAACTTTAAAGAAGAGGAATCTTCTAATGAAATAACTGAAAACGAAAATGAATTCACACAATTAGCCGAACAAATGGCTAAATTAACCACAACTATCAAGGAAACACTCTAATTGCCTTTCTGGTAGTAGAGCCCGTATACGATTCTACAAACATGAGTCAACAATTAAAATACTGTTTATCTAGATCTTTAATACAGGTAGAGGAAGATATGATTATAAGTAAACAATTAATTGAAATACATGAAAATAATGAATACTTTGAAAAAGCATGGAAAGAATACTGTAACTATTTAAAATTAAAACATATTAAAGGTATACTTTTATTTCTAATATACACTTAAAATAATGGAAAGATTTAATTATAAAGCAAGAATAACACGAGATATACAAGAGATAGAAGAGCGAGTTATTATAAACGAATATCTGGTTAAAATGACATACCATGATTTAAAATACAATAAAGATTTATCACAAAGAACTCAAGAAATAATGATAGAAATTGTAAACGCAGATTTAAAAAATATAAAAAGAAAAAGAGATACAGTATATCAAATGACATACGCTTAATTATGAGTTATAAACCAAAAATAGAAATAGATACTATAACAAAAGAAAAACTACAAGTAAAAGAAATTATGAAGGCTAAAAATATTAAACAAATGGGAAAAATTTGGAAACATCTTTACAAAAAGAAGAAATATATCAGAAAAATTACGAACGAACATTAAATAAAGATATATTAAATAGAGATACAATTATACAAGGTATAAAAGACCAAGGAAAAATAATAAATCACATAAATAATAAGTTTATACAAAAAATACAAGAAAGAGAAATTAATGGACAAAATTGAAAATATTTTTAAACTATAGGGCTTACACATAATATTTTCTAAATTTCCAAAACACATAATGAAGACGTGTGGCCAATTCACGTCTTATACTAAAAATAAAATACATAAAATATCTACACTACTTTTACACTAGAAAAATCAAGAGATACCATAAATGCAATTTCACCTCTCTGTCTTATAAGCTTACGCCTCATCCTCTAGCTTCCTACTAGCGAGCTAGTTTATTTAGGGCTATTGATGGTTCAAATGTTAATTCGAATTTGATTCGAATTTTAGTATATTCGTTAGATAAAAATATTCAATAGATCATATTTATTTATAAATATTCGTTATTCGAAATAAATGGACAGAATATAAAATTATGAATCCATTCCGTTAAAATTTCTAATCCAATTTTATATATAATATTTAATTAAATAAATTATTTATCAGTAAAGAATATTAAGTAAAATATTTAAAATTAAAATTTTCACGTATTTATCACTTTAAATAATAATTAAATTTGAGTGTTTATTATAAAAATTATATATAATTTTTTATTAATAAGTTTAAATTAAATTATTTTAAATAATATAAAAAAATATCAAATAATCCATTAAATAATAATTATTTGTTAAAAATTTTATGTAATTATATATTTTTTTTATAAAAAGAATTTTATTTTATTGTTAATGGGATTGGATCTTTTATCAAATTCAAATTCAAATTTGGATCAATTATCGAATTTTCTTTTGCATTTATCAAAGTATTAGTATTACGAGATCATCGAATACTTTCTGTCATTATATTATGCTCCTTGCCATAACTAGACTACTAGAGTAACGGCCGCAGACTAAAAAATTGACTAATTAATAAGAGTTTCAATCAATTATATCATAATTACAAGAACTTTGAAAAAGATACTAAAATTTAAGAAGTATTAAAGCACGATTAAAAGTAGTTAGTATATTTACTCTATTTAAAAAAGTAATGAGATTTTTCTCCTCCTTTTTATTCTTTTTTATGGTCAGTTTTTTTTCTTGTTCTCATATTTGCTCGATGAACTCATATATATATATATATATATATATATATATATATATATATACAATATATATATACATATTTGCTGCTTTTTATTTCGAGCAAAGAGTCCATAAATTAAGTATGTGACATTAAATTCAACTCTGAAGCTAGGTGAATTTGGCTTAGGTATTATTGCTAGAAATTAAGGAATATGTGTGCATTGGAAAAGCCTGCAACGTAGTGGCCATTTCACAACAGAAACTGTTGAAGCTTTCGCATTCAAGGAGGCTGCTTTGCTAGCGAAGGAGATGGGCTATATGAAGGTGATTGCTTGAATCTAATCACAAAATTGCTGTCTTCCGAGCTAGATTGGTCAAGTATTGGTATTATAATCAATGAGACAATGACATCCGAGAAATTACATCTCATATCCCAGAAGTTTCCTTTTCCTTTGTTCGATGAGACAGAAAAAAGCGGTTCATAATTTAGCTCGTTTTGAGTTTAATTCTAGTGATGGATACTCCATGCTCCCTGATTCGATTTCGAATTTTGTTACGGAAGATGTTACTGTTGTTTAATTTCTTCCTTCTCCCCGTAAAAAAAAAAAAAGTATGTGACGTAGTGTTGAGTAGTTAAATTTCCTGTCCGACCATTCCATCATATGATATTTAAAAATAATTCGATTATCCGACCCGTTTTAATAGAATTGGATTAAAACAATTAATAAAGTTTTATGTTAAATTAAATAGTCTTGTAGATAGGAAGCCCACTACAAAAGGATTAAAGGCCAAAAAAGTTGACCAACTCTTTTTTGGTACAAAAAAAAGTCGACTAACTAATAATGTTTCAATCAGTTAATGTTAAATAAAAGTTGAATTAACTTAAATATAAGAAATTTGAAAAAGCTATTACACACGTTCAAAATTAGCTGAATATATTTACAACATTGATAAGTAATAAATAACTAATTGAATGAAAGAGACTCATCCATTCTTAAGCACATATTAGGAGTTTTGAATTTTGACTTTGAGTATAAAGTATTTTTAAATCTCCTGGCCAATTATTTCACTCACAATTCACGAGTGGATTAGTTACAGTACTTTGATGTGCCTATAATTCACAAGGGGACTAATAACTATAGTCGTACAGTCACTGTACTTTGAGATGCCAACAATTAACAAGGAGACTAGTTATTGTAGTCGAAGTGAATACTTTAATTTAGACCAAAAGAGTGAGATGCCCTACTCTAGACCTAAAACAAAAGACTATCAAGACACTTCCCTTGGGTACTGAGATGCGGCTTCGTCACTGGTCAGCTCAATTCTTTTTTTGACATCTCAAAAAAGTAAATTATTTCTTCGTTATTGTTATTAGGAAAAATTGTGTTTTTAGTCCTATTGATTTAACACACCGTTGTAACAAATCTTCAACTTATTGAAGTATAGAGTTTATTTTGTATTTTTCAAACAAGTGAAATGTCGGTTGCAACAAACACAATTTTCTCTTGCTATGTAATGCTGTTATTATCATTTATGCTTAGTTAAAATATTATGACGAGAAAGATGACATTTTGTCATTGATAAATACAGATGTGAGAAATAGAGAATTGGTGGTTATTTGCTGAACTACAAATATTTAAGTGCCCCGTGTAGTGTGGTACTTACTGCTTACAGTAGAGGAATCGGAGTAGGTACAAATATTACAGCTGAACTTATGGCAATTGTTGAGGGAATACGAGAAGCGGTCAAAATAGGATGCAGAAACTTGTGGGTGGAAGTTGATGCGAAGGTCGCGATTGATATACTCCGGAGAGGTCGGGCCGGAAATTTGCAAATTCAACACCTCATGCTACAGTTCAGAACTTTGGAAAACCAAGTGCAGTTAAGGTTGACACATATATTCAGAGAGGGAAATGGTGTAGCGGATTTTCTAGCTAATCGAGGTGCTATTTCTCAACAAAGCTGGAAATTCCCTAAAGAACCTCTTCCGAGAGAGATTAGTGGCATGATGAGGCTTGATAAATGGGAGCTCCCTGCAATACGCTTACTATGAATCCAAGTAATTTTATCAAGCCTTTTTGGAATATTCATGAGTGCTTTGCAGAGCTCATTATCTATGTTAATTTAAATAGGCATCTTGCATTTGATCTTGGTTGTAAGGTGCTAATGCAGGAACTTCATATTATCTGGAGCTTACCTAGATGGGGAAATAATGTGTGGGATATCAACGGTGATGAGCAGCAGCTTTGGGTATGCTGTTTATGTTGCAATTGTGAGCGAATAGTCTACCTAGGCATTGGTTATGGTGGGAACTTTGTGAAGTCACCCCAAATGTTGTATTTCACTCGACTCATGGTTAGTTCGAACTGGGTTTTAAGTAGCACTCTTTGGTTAGTCCGAATTGGGAATAAGCCACTGTTCAAGGTTAGTCTGAATCTCTCCTATGAACCGGTGGTTGACTCGGTTGTCGTAACCTGGGTGATGGTTGCTAGTTCGGTTGTCGTAGCTATGAGTTTTTCTTTGTCCTCGAATGGGACTTTTTGGGGGTGTGATATTAAGTTTAAGCTTAGGATTCTCAGTTATATTTTGTTCCATGAGCATTTTTGTCGGTTTTTCCTTTTGGACGATTGACTTTGTGCCTTTGTTTGGTTTTTCTTGCCTTTGTGCTTAATGGATGAGGGGGGGTCCTCGCTCTAACCCCACGGCTCTTCGGACCGGTTTCTTTAAAAAAAAAAAGTGCCCCGTGTAGTGGTCAACAGGGATTGTTCCAAATAATTAATGAATTTATTTTTTAAAATAAGGTATTGGGTTCGAATCCCACTTAGAGGTGCGTATGTTTAAAAAAAAAAAAAAAGAAAAAAAAAATTGCCACGGGTCATGAGATGCAGCCCTGCTAAGAGAGGAGTGCGAGGGTGTGGTTAAGAGAACCATACAAAAAGTGACCACCTATGCAGACTGTCCTCTTTACAACTTGAATCACATGATCATATTCTGTTGTCTTATCATTTTCGGAAAGGATTTTATAGCTCGCCTCAAGTAATCATAAAGAAACTGCGATTAAATCTTGGAAGTTGAATTTTGTTATATCTATATACTAATGTGTGTCCCGTACTACGCACGGTTTTAGTGTATAATATGTAATATATAATATTAAATATAAATATTATAAACTATAATAATTTAAAATATTGTATGTCCCAAAATGCAAATAATCCACTTTTACTCCCAACGATATTAAATCTCTATCAAGACCTAAAAAATTTATATAAATAATTTCTTTTTTAAGAAATACAAATTATAATTCTTTTTTTCTTAAAAAAGTTCATATTAAATATTTAAAAAATATCATATAAGTGATGTGGATTTATATTAAAAGTATAAAATCAAAAAATATTAAAAATTCATATAGCACAACATAATTAATAAAATAACTTCTAATAAAAAAATTAAAACTCTAAAATAAAAGTTAAATATTAAAGAATTCTTTTTGAAGGTTAATAAATTATAAGTCAACTTCAATTTGCCATTTCGAAAAACTTTGTGTATTTGCATTTTACGAAAATGTTGACCTTAAATGCTAAAGCCAAAAATAAGGTGGAGGTTTGAATCCCACTTGAAGGTGTGTGTTTAAAAAAAAGAAAAAATTCAAATTGTTTTAAAATTTATTAATCGATTTATACAATACTTTCTATAATTGAAATTTGCAAGATATATAATTAAAATTATAAAACTATACAAATCAATTTATATGTCCATATATTAACAAATTATCTTTAAGGAACATTTAAATAACTTTTAATGGTTTATTTATATATTGTTTGTATTATTTTTAGAAATAATTACATTCAAAACTACCCTCGGGTTTGACCTAATTACAACTCAATCCTCACTACAAAAAAACAGTCATTTTCAGACAAAACTTTTCCGACGAAAAATTTTGGTCTGAAAATTTCCGATGAAAGTCCGACTAAATTCCGACGAAACTAAGTAAATTTTACTTTTGTCATATGATGCAAAATTTCCGACGAAATTCCATCCAACTAAAATTTTAATTTAAAAAATAATTATATTTTATATTTCAGACGAACTTTTGCGACGAAAGTTCGTCTGAAAATTTTAAATTAATTTCATAAGTTATTAGTCAGACGAAGTGGCCAGAAATTCATCTGAGATTTCAGGCGAAACACCGACGAAAAAGTTGGTCTGAAATTGTTCTAAAAGATAATTATATTTTAATTCAAAAAATTATTATATTTTATAATTCAGACGAACTTTTGCGACGAAAGTTCGTCTGAAAATTTTAAATTAATTTTATAAATTATTAGTCAGACGAAGTGGTCTGAAATTCGTCTGAGATTTCAGACGAAACACCGACGAAAAAGTTGGTCTGAAATTGTTCTAAAACTGCGACGAAACTCAGACGAAAAAGTTCGTCTGAAATCATCACTACAAAAAACAATGCTTTCCGGATGAACTTTTCTGACGAACTTATTTCGTCTGAATAATTTTGAAAATTATTTTTGTGAAACTCATACGAAATTTTGTCTAATAATATCGTGACATATTAATTAATTATTAATATATTGTTGTAATTTTTTTTTTTTTTTTTGTTCAACATACGTACTATTGTAATTACTGAAAGCTATGTAATGAAGTTTAATTAAAGGTTATGTTTCCATAAGATATAATATACATTATAAATCATTATGATGGTATACTTATATAGTGCTTTGATATTATATGATATGTACAATAATTTGAATTAGTAACATAAGATGTGGTATTATTTAAGATGCGCAAATGCACTTTACAAGTGATCGATATAATACAAGAACTATTAAGTGATCTATTAAAATGATATAATACTTAGTGATAAGTCTGTTAAATGAATAATAGAACTATATATCTATTAAATAAATAAACAATATAAAAATATTTACATTTACGATTATTATATATCATATGATATAATAATATCGAATACTATATAGACAACTATATATCGAATACTATATGATGGTGCAGGAATCTGAGCTTCCTAAAGGCAACAACACTTTAATATTTGTTGGAAGGGGAAGACCATCATTGGCGTGAGAGCCTCAGGAACTGGGTTTCCTTTTTGTGCGTGGGTTCTTCCAGCTAGGATAACACCAAGAGTGCAAGAGGTAAAGGTGATGCAACTATGGTGAGGTAATCACGGAGCTTAGGAAGAGGCAGAAAAATGGAGAAAGGGAATGCCCAGTGTGAAGTGTATGCCGAAGATTGCTTGGGGGAGAAAGCATGTGTTCTCCCCTATTTATATGTTAGGGATGAGGGTATATGGGTAAATTGACCGTGTGGTCCCAAACCTGTGTTGCCCTAACACGTGGCAGCCTGTGAGGGTGTGAGAAGGACGTTTCTGAAAAGGAGGCGGCGTGTCAGATGCAAGGTGTGCACTACCTTTGTGTCAGAGGTTGTTGGCGAGGGTCCCGTGAGAGGAAGGCTCAAAAGTCCTCCTGCTAAGGTTCGGATCCGTCGCAGAGGGGGGGGTAGGATCATTCACGAGCGCTGGTGACGCTCGAAGGATGCACGGATGAGTCCCCCACGGCAGATAACCCTTGAACGCCAAAATACCGAGCGTCAAGAATGGGGTCCTCGTGTGGGTGTTTCCTTGAGAAGGATAGCCCTGAGGGCCGAGATGTGAGCGCCAAGCCGGTCGGCTCTGGCCCTTTACCCGAACGATTGTCCGAGGCCCAATGGCCTGAACTAGTTGGCAAGTGAGTGGGTTGGGTTGGCCTGCGAACCCATCAATACGAGCGTATAGTCTTCATGTCAATCGATGGCGACACGTGGACGGCTCTGATACGAGCGCGTTTCTGGGTCTCATCATTTGCCCCCCAAATTCTGTAGTATCGCTTGAGCGTACTATAGAATTTAATAAGGAAGGAGCCTTGGATTTTGAATTACCCGAGGGTCAAACCATCGCTAGAGAAGTGACCGCTTGACTTCTGTAACGGACACCGTCTAACACCGCATTAATTGAAGTCATGTCCGCATTTAATGCAGAGTGGGAACGTGGGCGCGTGCACTCCGGGAGACATGAGGCGGTTACCAAAAGCGGGGAGTTTCCTAGGCGGGAAATGATTGCCATTTGAAATCTTTAAACCCTAATTAATGCCCGCCCCTTCCCCTATAAATAGGGATCTACAAAGCTTCAGAGCCTCTTTCACACATTCAAATTTCTCTAAGCACATACGCAGCAAGAATTCTCTGCAACTTTCACTGATTCCGGCGAGTTTCCGTTCTTCAAACTCTAGGTAAAACTCCATAACACTTGTTTTCTGTACTAACTCTAGATTTAGGTTGTGCGCGAGTGAAACTTTCTAAGCGAAGAACCCTTTCTGCCGTTGAATTCATTCCAGAAACTTTTCTTCTTCACTGAATCTCTTGTGAAAAGCTTCATTCCGATAACCAAAACCCAGATATGGCAGACAACAACGTGGATGCCTATGTGAGGGAAATAGATGAGATGTCAGTAGGGAGCTCATCCCCTCATGGCAATGTACCCACAGCCGTTCCCCTGGCTAGGGCGTCCCCAGGTGAGGGGGTTCCTCTGGCGATTCCAGTGGCTCAGGCTCCAGCTGACGCCAGGGATGAAGAGGTTGACGCAGCCGTTCAAGGGATGAACGAGCGTGCTCCTGGAGGGGTGGATGATCTCTTTGAAGAGATGCATAACGTGATGGAAATGCAGAGGCAAGGGGAGAGAGCATTCCCGGTGTTGAATAGTACCGTGAGACCCCAAGATCACAGGATCACAGTGGCCATGATGGCTCCCGAGGGCGAATCAGGGCCATCCGGGCGTCCATTTGAGGCTGAACCTTCCAGAAGGCGGCATAGGAGAGGTAAGGAGCCTGTCACTCGAGTGAGGCAAGATAACCGCCATCAAACTGACATATCTCCGGATGAGATTGAGAGTATTTTGACGCTCGACGATTTGGAGGAATTGAAGGCGAAAGCTTATTGGGATGAAGCAGTATTTCCCATGCGACTTCCTGAGGAGGGGGAGAGGGCCAACCGACCGCCGCCTGGGATGATGACGGTATATTGGGATGCAGTCCTGGCTGGGGGTTTGAGGTTCCCCATCTCGCCCGTCGCTGCCAACATCTATCACCACCTGAGGCTTTGCCCTTCACAAATTCTACCGAACGGCATAGCACTAATCAACACTTTCGTGATTATGATGGTTGCGCTAGGTCGCGAACCCTCGATCGTCAATTTTGATAGCTTGATACAGGTGGCCCGCTCGCCGCGCCCACACGTACGGACGGGTTTTATTGTGCCCAGGCCAAGTCGGGCTTCAAGATGATAGACTCTCCCTCATCTTCTTATGGCGAGCATTGGAAGGAGAAGTATTTTTTCGTGGGGGCCCCAGGAGGAATTTTTAGGGTTCATCACCATTGGTTGATACATGGCGAGGGTCCTTTGATTAGAGAGAAGACGAGGAATAAAGCCTTTGAGGATTGGGCACAGGGATTAGCCTTCGAGATGAGGAGTGAGAAAAAGTGGATTAAGGCTGAAACCCTGATGAAGAACGAGGGAGTGTTGTTTCGCTATGGCTTGTCTTGCCCCCCAGACATGATACTCAACCCTCCAGCTGACATCATGGCCCTCGATGGTTAGATTCTAGGAATTAACTACTCTAACCTTTAGAATAGCCCTCTAACTTGGTGCGATAGCTATATTTTTATATCTGTGATCCAAGCCACCGGCTTCTGACGCTCGTTTCTCCTTATTTGCAGGTGTTCAAATACTATCGCAAGGTATGAATGCTGAGGCTCTCTCCCGCATGTTGGGTGCTCCGGGAGCTGGTGCTGACCCTCGACAACATCAGCAGCAGAATCAAGAACGACCCCCAAATGCTCCGAGGGGTAGAGGAATTCAGCGAAGGCAAGGGCGAGGCGATGGAGGCAGGGGTACCGAAAACGAGGCTCCAGCCGTTGGTCCAGTCGAGGACCTTACCCTAGATGGCGCTCAGGAGGTTACCCCGACTCCAGTTGCTCCCGAGGGACCTATAGCGCTCAGCTCCAGCACTTCCCACAATCGATCCGGGGAGTTAGTCTGCATCCAAGAAGGGATTAGGGCCGAGCGTCAAGGAAAAAGAAAGAGAATGCCGGACTCTATCCCAATCTCCGGTAAAGGGAAGGAGGTGGTTGTAGGCCACCGGGGCGAGGGTAGTGATACATCCTCCTTTGAGGACGAGGACTTCTGGAAGATTGGTTGTCGCGGGGACGCTCGATACAAGCGCCAAAGGAAGGACGGTCCCATCCTGCTGAAAAAGAGCGCCTTTTGTGTCAACATGGTCTCCGACATCGTCGGAAAGCTCCAGTTCTCCGCCGACCATGACAAACTGAATGAGCATGATGCCGCTCGGGTCGCGGACGACGCATGCCACGCCCTCTTGACGGTTAGACCTTGATTCCCTCAGTAAAATTTCCCTTCTCTTCTTTTTATTCTGATGGTGTTTTTCGCTTATGGCTTACTAGGAAGTAATCCCGAGGCTCAAGAATCTGTAAGGGCGAGCGCAAGCCTACTCCGAGCATAAGGCCAAATACAAGAAGTTGCTACGCATCTCGGACCCAGGCCAATTGCAGGAGGATTGCAACAATGTCAGTGCTCAACTGACCTCCGCCAACATTGAGAACGGTCGGCTAAAGGAAAATCTGAAGAAGTCCGATGACGCTTTTCTGGTCCTTAATGAGCGTCACAGGAAATTGAAGGATGAGCGGGACCAGCTGAGGGTGCAAAATGGGGAGCTGGGTGAGCAGCTGGCGGAGAGCACTCGCCAAAACGAGGAAACACATAAGGCCCTTGCTAACTTTCAGTCCAAGGTACAGGGATTGGAGGCGAGGGTATCCTGGGAGGCAGTGAAGAAGTTCGTACGCTCCAAGGCTTTCGTATTCGCAGGCAACATCCACTGCTTCGACAATGCTCGGCGTTTCTTTCATAAAGCCATCGGGCAAATGGTGAAACTTGGCTTGGCTCCTGAAAGCGCTCGAACGGACGCGCGCCTGCGTATGGACTTGGACGAAAACTGTGAGTCTATGGTCCAAGACGAGGATCCTTCCGAGAGCTTGGCGGAGCCAGAGTACCAGGAGTTGGTGGAAACGCTCCAGCGGGAGTTCATAGCTGCCAATACTGTAGGTCCCGAGCCCATCCAGATAGAAGATGAAGGCACCCTCATGGACACCGTGGATGTCGAGGAACCTGGTGAGGCCCAAACTTCTGACGCCAACATGTTGGCCCCAGTTCCTCTTTCGACTGCCCCTCCGGAACCCAATTCTGAAGCCCAGTGAAGATCCCCTGGTTGCTGACCCCCTGTCTTGTTGGTTGAAATTTCTTGTCTTAATTATGAACAATTTATGTTTGTACTTGATCTTCTAGTTATTTCCTGAACATTTTGGGTTTCTTTCCATATATTAGCACTCTTTCCTTACTGCTTTGATGTCTGAATGCTTTTTCCTTTACTCTTGGATGGTGAATGATGTTATTTCATTGTGCTCGCCACTTTTATATTATCTCTCTCATTTGAACGTTTGCGATGAGCGTGTTTTGCACGAGGGCGCTTCTTGTGAGGGTGCCCTGGCATTCATCACAATACGCTATTAGTTTAAGATTTGGCAGCGTCTGTCGATTTGCGGGGCGTAAATGCGGGCGCGAGGGTGTTTCCCATGGATGTTCCCTGGCCGTATTCGCAATGAGGCTCGAATTTGAACTTAGGAAACCTTTAGGGATTTGCCTAAGTATTGGCCCAATAATGTGCACCCTCGTTCCGGACGCTCCAATGAGTTATACGCACTTTAGAAATCAACAGTAGGATTTGCTAAGTGTGGGAAAGAATAGAGCGTAACCGTGGGGTTAGCGTCGTTCCAAGGGACCAATGCAAGAATTGGTCTAGGATCCAATTATTTTATGAGTGTGTTTTTACTCAATAAGTTGAGGGTCACCGGGGTTTTTACGAGTGCGAGCTGGAGTGGCGAGCACTCAACTGGCGTAAATTAGGCATTCTGCTCCCCGTTGTTCGACACGCTCATTTTTTAGGACTTTATATACTTACAAATCGTTCAAACAGTTTCGGGTGGATGGTTATCAACACCTAGATAGTGTCGCTTTGAAACGATTAATGTATTGCATAGGCCGTTCGACGTGGAGGATGCTCGCCACGGAGTAGGCCTCTCGTCGCTTGAATCATTTGATCAAATAGGAAGGCAAACAAATAACAATAGTAAAGAACTAAATACTTACCGTTATATAAATGCATTTTTGAAATGATTACAGCACGCTTTCCGTCAAAGGAAAGCACTCCCTACCGCAGACGGGCAATTACAAAAGAACTGATGTTTACACGTAGAACCTTCTAAGGTTGCATGCATTCCATGGCCTAGGGAGCCGCTCGCCTTGCAAAGTCTCCAATAGGTAGGTATTGTTTGCCCGTACCTGGATGACTTTGAAGGGGCCCTCCCAATTGGGGTCCAACTTACCCACATGTTTGGAGATTTCAACTTTTTTGAGGACCAAGTCCCCCAGCTGGAAAGTCCTTTCCTTAACACGTTTGTTGTATTGGCGAGCTACGGTCGCTTTGTATTTGTGGATACGTGCCCAAGCAGCATTCCTCTTTTCGTCCAACAAATCTAACTCTAGTGCTCGATTGGCTTCGTTGGCAGCAGGCTCGAAATAGGTAACGCGTGCGGATTCTTGAGCAATTTCCGCAGGTATCATAGCCTCGGAGCCATAAACGAGAGAGTAGGGAGTTTCCCCCGTTGCCGCTCGCGGGGTAGTACGGTACGCCCACAAGGCTCCCTGAAGTTCTTCAGCCCATTCGCCCTTCTTACTCTCGAGCATCGTCTTCAGATGCTGGAGTATGGTTCTATTGGTTACCTCCGCTTGACCGTTGGCCTGAGGGTGCCCCACGGAAGTGAAACGCTGCTCAATCCCAAGTTCGTAGCACCAATCCCGCGTGTCAACGGCAATGAATTGGGATCCATTGTCTGAGATGAGTACTCTCGGGATGCCGTATCTGCAAATGATGTTCTTCCAAATGAAATCCCTCACAACCTTGAACGTTATTTTCGCGACTGCTTCAGCTTCGGCCCATTTAGTGAAGTAATCCACAGCGAGTATTACGAATTTTTTTTGTCCGGCCGCCATCGGGAGGGGTCCCACAATGTCAATGCCCCACTGATCAAAAGGCCACGAAACGTCAATAGGAATCATTTGGGCTGCCGGCAACTGAGGGGTGTTAGAGTGAAATTGGCACTTAGGACATTTCTTGGAGTAGCTAATAGCATCCTGCAGCACCGAGGGCCAGTAGAACCCACTCCTTAAGACTTTCTTTGCCAAGATCCGACCGCCCGAGTGGTTCTCGTAACTTCCACTGTGTACATGTTCTAAAACATCCTTGGCCTACGAGGGTCTCAAGCATCTCATCGGTTGGCCCTGGAAGGACCGCTTGAATAGCCGACCCTCGGCGTCCAACGAGAAACGAGGGGCTTTGTTTCTGATTTTCCGAGCTTCAACTTTGTCGCTTGGGCTGGTCCCATCTTGGAGGAATCTGATAATTTCGTCGAGCCAACAGGGCTCGGAGTGGTCAATCATATTTACTTCCTTCGAAGGTCCGCTTCTGCTTATCAGCGGCTCCTCAGTTCTAAGAAACGTAACAGCACGCTCGCTAAATCCATCCAGGGCGGATGCGAACTTTGAGAGAGCGTTAGCACGTTCGTTTTCTGCCCTTGGGACCTACAAAAGGTGGAACTCCCCGAACTTGGCTATCACCTCCTTAGCGCTCGTCAGATACTGCACCATGGTAGCTTCTCGAGCCTCATAAGAACGGTTAATTTGACTCGCGATCAACTGCGAATCCACATATGCAGTGACCCGAGTGGCACCATTTTGGAGCGCGATCCTGAGCCCCTGGATGAGGGCTTCATACTCAGCTTCGTTGTTGGTGACTTGGAACGCCAGCTTGATGGCGTAGTCAACTTCAACTCCAAGAGGGTCTCTGAGGGTCACCCCGGCTCCCCCCCCCCCCCCCCTTGTGAGGTCGAGGAGCCATCAGTGTGCAGTAGCCATAGACCATCCTCTGCTGAGGGCTCAGTATCTAAGTTGAAACGTTCCACCAATAGGTCGGCCACGGCCTGAGCCTGTATCGCCGTGCGAGGCTCAAAGGTGATGTCGAATTGACTGAGTTCGATTGACCATTTAATTAATCTCCCTGAGACGTCCGGCTTTGCAAGCACTTGTTTGAGGGGCTGATCTGTGAGCACCACGATAGAATGCGCTTGGAAATAAGGCCTTAACCTCCGAGAGGCATTGACGAGCGCAAAAGCAAATTTCTGTATTTCCATGTATCTTTTCTCCGCTCCCTGTAGAGTCTTGCTCAGATAATACACCGGCATATGTTTACGCTCGCGGACAGCCACAAGAACCGCGCTCGTGGCTTCCAGGGAAACTGATAGATAGACAAACAAGTTCTCCCCCGGGTTAGGTTTGGTCAACAAAGGCGCGCTCGAAAGGTACTGCTTCATGTCCTGTAGAGCCTTTTCGTAGTCCCCGCTCCAGGTAAAGTTGCGAGCGTTACGCAGAACTTTGAAGAAGGGCAGATTCCTATCCGCTGAGCGGGAGATGAACCTATTCAATGAAATGATCTTACCCACAAGTACCTGGACCTCTCTCAGATTGCGAGGGGAGGGTATGTCCAGGATTGCTTTAATCTTTTCTAGATTGGCTTCTATACCCCGTTGGCTGACCATGTACCCCAAAAACTTGCCACCCCACACGCCGAATGTACACTTGGAAGGATTCAGTTTCATACCTTAACGACTCAAGATGTTGAATGCTCATTTTAGGTCTTGCAGATGAGAAGATTGACGTTCGCTCTTAACGATCATGTCGTCCATATATACTTCCATGGATTTTCCAATTTCTCCCTCGAACATTCTGTTGACGAGGCGTTGGTATGTCGCTCCTGTATTTTTTAGTCCGAAGGGCATAACCTTGAAGCAATAAACGCCCATGTGAACCACGAACGCAGTTTTGGGGCGATCCCCAGGAGCCATAAATATCTGATAATATCCTTGGAAGGCGTCCATCATGCTCATAAGTTCACACCCCGCGGTCGAATCCACCAACTGATCAATTCTAGGCAGGGGGTACGGATCCTTGGGACACGCCTTGTTCAGGTCCGTGAAGTCATTGCACATACGCCACTTGTTGGCGCTCTTTGGAACGAGCACCACATTGCATAGCCATTCGGGATATAGAATTTCTTCTTATAGAATTTCTTCTATGTACTGAGCGTCAAGCAGTTTATTGACCTCCTCTTCTATGACCTGCCTTCGGAACCCATGAACGTCTCTCTTCTTTTGCTTTATAGGTTTGAAGGCTGGGTCCACGTTCAGCCTGTGGACAATAACGCTCGGGTCAATGCCAGTGAGGTCGGAAGCCTTCCAGGCAAATACATCAATATTTTCCCGCAAGAACTCAATCATCATAATCTGAGAAGGACCGTCGAGACTGGAACCTATTTGCGTGGTCTTTTCTCGATTCCCGAGCTGCAATTCGATGGTCAGAAAGTTCTCCGTAGGTTCTACCCGCACTTCAGGCCTCGGTAATTCGAGCGCTCTTTTCTTGCCTGTAATTTTCCCGCTTGTGTCCCCCGAGGGTATATGGTCCTCGTCTTCCGAGGAGGAAACCCCAACCTTTCCGAGGGGCGAATTCCCAGCAACAACGGGTTTGTCCGTGGCTCTCTTCTTGTTCTTCTTCTTATAGAGCTTGGCCCTTTTGCGCTCGGGGCAATCTTCATCTAGTTTTGGAAAGTCAACAGACTTTTTGGTGGAGCCTGCTTGGATAGGTTGTTTGGGCTTGTGGCTTCGGAGGGAGAGTATGTAGCATTCCCAAGCTTCCTTAACATTACACAACACTTCTCCAGTACCCTCGGGGGTGGGAAACTTGACTTTTTGATGATAGGTGGAAATTATAGCTTTGAAGTCGACGAGGGCTGGGCGCCCAATGACGATATTGTATGGAAGGTCTACTTCGACCACCACATAGAGAACATTCAAAGTTTTTCGCTGTGGAGCGCGACCAAAAGAGGTGGCCAAGCGAATTTGTCCGCGAGGGACAATCTCGGAACCTCCAAAGCCGACGAGGGCTGTTCTGAGAGGTTCGAGCGGAATGTTCGTGATGTTCATTTTTTGGAACGTGGAGTAAGGCAAAACATTCATGGAGCTTCCACTATCAATCAAGACACTCTTTACAATGTGATTGTGTACATCTAAGCTAACCACCATGGGGCAGTCAGAGGTTTCACCAACCCCGTGGGGTGTTACAATGTGCTCTAAATCCTTTTCTGTGAATCCTACGCTCCCATCCTTTTCCGAGCGTGATGGTTGATCAATAGAGAGCACCGGCTTGGGCTGGGAAGATCTTTGGTCATAGCTCCGAATGTAACGGCGTCGGGAAGCGTTGGAGTCACCCCCCGAGGGTCCCCCAGCAATCATGTGGATGACCGCGAAAGGCTGGTTTTCCACGTCCGAGGCTTTCCCTTTACCACGGTCGCTTGACTCGGTGTAGCGGTGGCGGGGGCTGCGCGAGCGCGAACGACTTCTCCCTCTAATACGCGCTCGTTCAGCACAGTGTTCATCGTACCTTTCTAGCACTTTCACGAACTCCTTGAGGTGCCCTCCGGCAATAAGCCTCTGAATCTCACTCTCGAGTTGGCGACACTCGTTGGTGTCATGCCCTTTCTGCTTATGGAAAGCGCAATACTTTCCAGAGCGCTTCTGAGCTTCGGTCTCCCTCAACTTAGGTGGTCTTTTGAACAGCTTTTTATCCGCCATGGAATAAACTTCAGCAAGAGGACGGTTGAGAGGAATGCGCTCGAACTTCCGAGGGGGTGGAGAGTTTCGTCGTGTGGAAACTGGGCTGCGGCGACGACCCCTGTTAGAATCCGTCCGGTCCTCGGGTACTTTGTTGGGACGAGGGGCGTTCGCCATTTTCTGATCCCTTGCGATGTACATATCCTCGAGAGTAAAGAAAGAGTCCGCAATTTCCCTAATCTCCATCAGCGATCGTGGCTTTTTCTTGGCCACCTCTTCCACAAATTCCTTGCTGATGTAATGCTTCATGTTGATAGCTCCAAACAGAACATGCCTCAAGAAGTCCATAGAGGGCCTTTCTACCAACAAGATCTCCTTGTTGAATCTTCCCATGAAAGACCGTAAAGTTTCGTTCGGCCCTTGGACCAAGCTGTAAAGAGCGGTCGCAGCTGGGGCCGGTGCCTTCAAAGAGTTAAAGTGGCTGATGAAAGCGTCTGTCAAGTCATAATACCCCCGAATTGAGCGTGGGGGAAGCTTTTTGTACCAGTCTTGGGCCATTCCCATGAGAGAGGTGACAAACACCTTGGCCCAATAATTGCTTGGGTGATCATACAAGTGCATAAGATGTACAAAATGATCCAGATGCTAGGCTCGATCTGTGGTTCCATCATACCTGTTGACAGCTGTGGGGATTTTACCTTTCCCCGCACGGGTCATTAGTACTTCCTCGACGAGGGGTGAATCGCCCGTCATGACTCTGTAATACCTGTCCTCGGGATCTTTATAGCTGGCTTCTCTCCTGTGGCGAGAAATTGGGCTGCGTGGTCGGCGAGTGTCTCTGGCCTTGGACCTCTCGTCCCCATCACGGGGGACGTGAGACCTTGCTCGAGAGAGCTGCTCTACCACATTCTGGAGCCCTCTAATTTGGTCTTGTACCATGGCCAGCTGAGGGTCACCAACATTTCTGCGGTTTGCCCTTCCTGTGGCCCTCGATTGGACCTCTTCATTATCTCCGGCCGCCTCATTTCGAGGGGCCCTTTCATCTCCTACAGGTGGTTGTTCTTGCTGGACCCTCGGTGGGGCCTCATTTTCTTGATTCGGTGGTGGGGGAGGCTGTTGGGCCCTTAGTGCATTTTGAGCCATCGTCAGGGGGTGTGCTGGGAGTCCTCCCAGGGGTGGGGCTATCCGAGCGCCAGCGTGCGAAGGGAAATACGCCGCAGTGAAATGCTCCCAGGCGTTCTGGACTGCCTGGCCCTCACACTGCGCATACAACGCCTGAAGCTGCTGGGTGGTGATTTGGGGCATTTCCACCCCTTGTATCTCTGTTGGCAATGATATGGGGAGATTTAGTGTCCCCACCTGATAAGGTTGGATCATTGGCATCATCCCGGGCATCATTCCGGGTGGCATAAAAGGGTATCCTGCTGGAGGCATGGCCATGGGATACGCACCTGAGTAAGGGAAGGAAGCGTTGGCGGTGTGAGTTGTAGGCGGAACAACAGAACTGGGCCCTTCCGTAGCGTTCCCTCTCGGT
Organism: Lantana camara; assembly: GCA_037501455.1. NCBI lineage: Eukaryota > Viridiplantae > Streptophyta > Magnoliopsida > Lamiales > Verbenaceae > Lantana > Lantana camara. The sequence continues at coordinate 22,565,890 of CM074862.1, forward strand.
GGGAGAGTTGCAGCCGCCGTATCTGGATTCTCACCTCCATTCCCCGCAGCTGGTGGGTTCACGCCTCCGACGGGAATATTGCTCTCCGCGTTCTCTTCATTGACTGGAGGAGGAGCGCTTTTGTTTCCCACGGCTCCTGATCTTGTTGCAGTTACCATTTTTAGAGTTAGGAGGTGTTATATCTCAACTAGCCTTCAGAGGAAGAATCTGATTGTGGTAGTGATGGATTTCCCACAGACGGCGCCAAAAATGATGGTGCAGGAATCTGAGCTTCCTAAAGGCAACAACACTTTAATATTTGTTGGAAGGGGAAGACCATCATAGGCGTGAGAGCCTCAGGAACTGGGTTTCCTTTTTGTGCGTGGGTTCTTCCAGCTAGGATAACACCAAGAGTGCAAGAGGTAAAGGTGATGCAACTATGGTGAGGTGATCACGGAGCTTAGGAAGAGGTAGAAAATGGAGAAAGGGAATGCCCAGTGTGAAGTGTATGCCGAAGATTGCTTGGGGGAGAAAGCATGTGTTCTCCCCTATTTATATGTTAGGGATGAGGGTATATGGGTAAATTGACCGTGTGGTCCCAAACCTGCGTTGCCCTAACACGTGGTAGCCTATGAGGGTGTGAGAAGGACGTTTCTGAAAAGGAGGCGGCGTGTCAGATGCAAGGTGTGCACTACCTTTGTGTCAGAGGTTGTTGGCGAGGGTCCCGTGAGAGGAAGGCTCAAAAGTCCTCCTGCTAAGGTTCGGATCCGTCGCAGGGGGGGGGGTAGGATCATTCACGAGCGCTGGTGACGCTCGAAGGATGTACGGATGAGTCCCCCACGGCAGATAACCGTTGAACGCCAAAATACCGAGCGTCAAGAATGGGGTCCTCGTGTGGGTGTTTCCTTGAGAAGGATAGCCCTGAGGGCCGAGATGTGAGCGCCAAGCCGGTCGGCTCTGGCCCTTTACCCGAACGATTGTCCGAGGCCCAATGGCCTGAACTAGTTGGCAAGTGAGTGGGTTGGGTTGGCCTGCGAACCCATCAATGCGAGCGTATAGTCTTCATGTCAATCGATGGTGACATGTGGACGGCTCTGATATGAGCGCGTTTCTGGGTCTCATCACTATAGATAGCTATAAGTTATATATATACATACACACACACACTAGTGTAATTACTGAAAGCTATGTAATGAAGTTTAATTAAAGGTTATGTTTCATAAGATATAATATACATTATAAATCATTATGATGGTATACTTATATAGTGCTTTGATATTATATGATATGTACAATAATTTGAGTTAGTAACATAAGATGTGGTATTATTTAAGATGCGCAAATATACTTTACAAGTGATCGACATAATACAATAACTATAAGTGATCTATTAAAATAATATAATACATAGTTATAAGTCTGTTAAATGAATAATAGAACTATATATCTATTAAATAAATAATATAAAAATATTTACATTTACGATTATTATATATCATATCTGCTCGAACTGCTGAGTGTTGATGAAATGTGTGATGAATAAGCTTGAAAAGTTGTATACTTGTTGGGAAATTAACTCTGTGATGAAATTCTGAATTTTAATGATTGTTAGGAATCTTGATTTGCGTTGTCAATCCTGAATTACGTTGTGTAGACATGAAACCTAACTGGCTCTAAGCACTGAGTATTTTAACCTTATGAATGAAGTTGTGCTATGTGAAGAAGTTGATTTTCTTACTGAATTTGCAGGGAGCCGATGAAGTTTGCTGTCGTTGATAAAATTCCCAAGTGAGTTGAATTTGGATTATGTTATCAGTTTTTGTTCTAAATTTCAGCCTTAAGAGTTGGATTGATGGATAATTATTCATGTCATCATGTTGGGGTTTATCTTAACTGTTATAAATTTTGTCTGAGTGAAACAGATGGTCAATCAAGGCAATGAGGGCATTTGCAATAGCTGAGTTGGAAGCCATCAGGGAAAATTCTCTAAAGATTGGCACAGATGCTCTTCTTGCGGGGATCTTATCTGATGGTCGATCATTTTATTTCCTTTTCCATAAAAAATTACTGTTTTAATGATTAATTAATTATAACTTTTGTTTTAGTAAGAAAGAAAGTTGCTTGAGAACATTGGGTAACTATTGCAGGGACGAGTTTTGCCTCACAATTCCTGCGTGCGAATGGAATAACACTTTCTAAAGTTCGTGATGAAATCCTGAAGCGTCGTGGAAAGCTTAGTCCTGTAAATATTATGAGAAGATGCAACCTCATCAGTGGCGTCACCGCTACAAAATGCAATCTCTTTCTTTGTGGATATAGTGAGAAGCTGTTGATGTATTTTCAGGTACAAAAGGACCTAATCTCTTACCAGAAATCCAATTGACAGGTAATTCTTTCTTTGTTGTTGAAGAACATACAAATGTGAAAATTGGAAATTTTGCAACTAGTTTCAATATCGTTTTAGAGTTGAAACACAAGAACAAGCGCACTATTTGTTTCCCTCAGATGGACTGATCATTTAGTTTGTCACTAAATAATGATTAACGGGTAGTTTTTCCATTTCTTTTAAGAGTTTTGAGACGTCAGTTAAGTTCAGGTGGTGTATATGTAATTATCCAAACCTCGGAGTACATTGATGTATTAAACCACACTTTCAAGGGGTGTAGATGTAAGTTGGCTAGTGACACTAACAATCTAATGAAGTTTCAGTTTGAATACTTAAATTCTCAATCTTTAATGAATTGTAGTTTCAACCATGGCACTTTGTCAACATAGAGTGTTTCATTTCCCAGAGGCGGGTTGAATCTTTAATGAATTGTAGTTTCAACCATGGCACTTCGCCTGTGAGTTTCCAGCTTGCATTCGATTTGAAGCTAGAAATGGTATGCACTGCGTTGTGTTGCTGTGTATGTTAATGTATCTAGATATGCGCTTCCTTGATTACTAGTTTATGGGTTGACCTGGGTTGTTTTTCGTCGTTTAAATGTTTTATGTTCTGTTAAATTCGCTTTGTTATAGTCGGGCAGAAAAGAAACCGTGCTTGATTTGGCTAAATTCGTCGACAAAGGTGTTCCAATTTGATGTTTATTACTATTATTGTTATTACTTTTTCAGTCTTATATAACGGAGTGGGATTGACTTCATCAGAGCTGAAGATAGAAAATACCAGTTTTAAGAAATTTTCAATCTTATTTATTATTCTTTGAAATTGTGCTAATGTTATTAAAAGGAAATGAAGTTTTATCATGATGAAGTACTTTTGAGGGCAATTGAAAAGAAGATTCGGACTGTGCTGGGATTAGAGAACTATGTTTAAATGTGAATTGGTGTTTGGGATGATGATTGTACAATCATTTGTGTTTCTATAGATTAAACATTGACTTTGATAATTTGGTATGGCCTCTGTTGGGAGGCATTTGGTGAATGATATTGTCATTATATTGAAATGCTGTCGACGAATCGATTTTTAAACAATTTATGATCATCATGTAGCATCTGTACTGCATACATGTGATATAATGATTCAATTTTGATAGTGTACATTTTTTGGTCCAATATTCCAATTGTTAAATTGATATTAACCTTTGTAGGTTTAATGTTTTTGTTGACAGATCAGGCAATTCAAATGGCTTAAGTGGCAATACAACAGCACTAGGTAAATTTTTAAATGGTGGAGAGAAATTTTCTCTTCATATCTAGTGTTGGGGTATTTTAGCTAGTCTTTGCATAATATGGATTTATGTAATAGTACATGAAGAATTTGTAATCCGGTAGATTTTATCGAATTTCGTGTAGTCGGATTTGTTATTACAATATTGTTGGATTTATGGACATGATTGAATTTCTAAATTATTGTTGGTCTATTATGCAATATTTTTGAATTTTACGGGTTTTATTATTTTATTTTGGATATATAATTGCTGAAATACAGGTTCTAAATTCAAAAAATAAAAAATTGGAAAAATTAATAATATTATCAAAATTTGCGACGAAATTGCGGTGAAATTGCGGCGAAATTGCGATGACAAAATTTCAGAATTTCCTATATTTTTTAATTTTCGTCTGAAAATGGTCTGAATGTTCGTCTGAAAGTTGGTCTGAAATTTCGTCTGAAAGTTGGTCTGAAATTTCATCTGAAAGGCTTTGAATTTCGTCTGAAGTGTAACACAAAACGACAAACTAAAATTTTTCGTCTGAAATTTGGTCGGAATTTTTCCTCGCAAAAGAATTTCAGATGACACTTTTTGGTCGCAAATTCGCCGGAAAATATACGAGATAAATTGCGCGTAGATCTTTTCGTCGTAAGTTTCGTCGCAATTTCGTCTGAAAATGAAAATTTCGTCTGAAAATGAAAATTCGGAATATGTGTTCGTCGGAAATTTTTGATTTCGGGCGAGGAAATTTTCGTCTGAGATTCGCCGGAATTTCGTCGGAAAATTAGTTCATCGGAAATTTCGTCTGAATTTAACTGCGACGAGGGTTTTTCCGACCAACTTCGGTTCGTCTGAAATTCTTCTGAGTTTCGTCTGAGACCTTGGATTTCAGACGAAAATGTCCAAATTTTCGTCTGAAATCGGCTGTTTTTTTGTAGTGCCTTATTATTTGCATATTTACTATATAGTCCCTGAACTTTACATTTCGTTTGAGGTCTCTAATGTCTGTTAGGGTTTCGTTAAGTTGGTTAGATGTCCTACCCAAATTTTCCCTGAATTTATTACAAATACATCCCTATAATTTCTTTTTTCTATTCTATGTATATTATAAAAGTGCGAGTTATTTCTTACAAAATACGGATCGCCTAAAATACGCTCATAATAATTATATGAATAACTATTAGTTAGGGATAACTATGTAATTACATATTATAAATTATTAATTTAACTATATTTAAAAAGTACTTATTAGCTTATAATAGGACTCTTGGTAGAATTAAAACTTTTTTAACTTAAAAAAAAATATATATATATAGTTTAACAAGGACTGTTTTAATATTAATATAGGGTTAGTTACATATAGACCCCATGGGAGTATTAGAAATTACAACTTGTGACCCTCTTAGTCAAACAATTACATATACACCCATTGAGGAGTTTGAAAGTTACACAAAACACCCATAAATTAGGGTTCTTTTAAATTTTTGATGACATCATCAAACTTTTACCTGATTTTCCTATTTTACCCATTCATTTAGTATAACAATTTTTATTTTAATAATTATTCCTAACTATATCTAGATTGGTATTAAAAATCTAAATTTAATAAATTAAATCATCAATTAATATGAGATGACATGGTTTATCATTTCAAATATTAAATTATATATAATAAATATGAATTTAATGGGTTAAATATAATATTTAGAATATGATGTTATATAGAGTTATAATATATAATAAATATATATAATAAAGTAATATTTATGTATATATATATTAATTGCACCACCACCGCACGGCAATACATATATTCATTCATACGTATATATATATAACACGCCAATATACTAAACGAAGGGTCAAAATAGGGAAATCAAGTTAAAATTTTGATGATGTCATAAAATATTTAAAAGAACCTTAATTCATTGGTGTTTTGTGCAATTTTCAAACTCCTTAATTGGTGTATGTGCAATTGTTTGACTAAGAGGATCATAAGTTATAGTTTCTAATACTCCCGTGGGAGCTATCTATAACTAACCCTATTAATATATTAGTTAATTGTATTCAAAGCTTATAATATAAGTTGTCTATTTTTTAATTTAAAATGTTATAATAAGATATATCTAACGAATTGGAAAACATTAAATTAATTCACTTTATAATTTTAATAAAATTTGATAATTAATTAAAATAAAATATGATCTAAATTGAATGAGTTAAATAAGATAAGTTTCAATAAATCAATCCTAATGTAATTCTAATTATATAACTCCATAATTCTAATTATCTAAGTTCATAAACTTTCTTTAATTATAATCATATTATAATTTTATAAACATATCTTATTATCAAAATAATATAATTGAATAATTTATATAAAATAATTTTCTATTAACTAATATTAATATAATTAACAATATAATATTTCATTAGTTTATATAATAAAATATAAATTAAATGTGTAAATGTTATTTAGTTAGGATAATTAATATAGTCTATATATATTAAATAGTATAAATAGGGTTTCTGATTTCTTACATTTAATATATACCACAATTTAGAATTGCAGATTGTTAGACCAAAGTTACTTTAAATTAAGAATTATAAGGAAACTTAATATGTGTGCATGTAAAAATAAGATATAATTTAATTTTATAAATTATTTTTATGGTGTTCAATTAAACATTCCTTGAGTCTTTTATATTAATTTACTCTTTTAATTTAATTAATCTTAAATAATGTTCGTTAGAGAGATATAAATAAAAAAATGGAATGCAAGATCAATAGCAAATAGAGAATTAAAAAGAGATAAAAAATAGTTAGTTAAAAGAAAGAATAGTTGATTTTGATGTATATTGACGCACATACCAAATTAAGGACAAACCCAAATAATATTTTGATTCAATAATGATGTCATTCAATGATCAGTTGTTAATTGTATCATTTCCTGATCATGATTTGAAAGACGTCACAAATTTTTTGAGAAAAGTTACAAATTTTAAAATATCACTTATTCAGTAAGGAGAATGTAACGCCCCGATTTTTCTTTTATACATTACTTGACATTATATGAATTATATTCTTATATGTTTATGTGAAAATATATGATATTACTCTTAAATAATGAATTATTGCATCATTTGTATTTAAGTGATACGTGAATTAGCTGCCGAACATGACTTAAGTGCTTGCATGTCCTTAATTGCTCATTCATTCAAAATTAGAGCACTTAATTGCATGAATTATTCTTGGACTAAATTGATCATTTGCCATGAGAGGAAACTTGATTACATGACATTATATATTTGAGGGGCTTAAGTGCAAAAATGGTAGAGTCATCATAATTCTTGCAAGACTTTATAAAATATCTATGCATCTCATATCTTCCATTTTATTCCTCATCATTCATAAAAAATATCACACACTCACACACACTAAATGCCGGTTCATCACACCATGAAGGAAGGAAGAGATTTCATCATTTTTCAAGCTTGATTTCAAGGGAAATTGCATAAGTTGGAGCATCAACATCATCACACCATCATTTCAAGAGATTTGAGCATGTTAATTTGATTACTTGATGTTGGAAGCATGATTCTATGCCTTACACTTGAATTAATGCTTGGATTCTTGAAAATTATGAAGTTATAGGATGAAATTATATGAGTGTGTTGGATGAATTCTTGATGATCTATGCATGTTTCTTAGTTTAGATGATGCCTAAATGAAGAATATAAGTTATATGCATGATATATGATTATTTTGGAGTGTAATTGGATGATTGAGTGACCACTTTGCTCCCTTTTCCTCTCCTCCCCTATTTTCCCCTGTTTCTTCTCGGTTTTCAGCTGAAAATACTCTACCCGGCCGGGTAAATTCATGAAGAAAAAGTACCCGGGCGGGTAGATTAGTCCAGTGGGTTTTTTCTGCACTCTTTTCCCCGGCCGGGTAAATTTTGACCTGTACATTCCCTGGCCGGTTATCCCGTCAAATGAACTCGGATTGACCTGATTTTCAACTTTTTGGAAACCTCTTGAAGTCTAGAATCTCAATATATTTTTCCAATTGTGATTTATAGTCAATTCTTTTAGGTGTCACCACTTTCCCAGAAAACTGCACTCGCCTAATTTCAAGATTACGCCATTTTCTCCTCACTTTGAACTAGAAAACGATCCATATATATTCCGGAAGGTCTTTGTGTCTAGTTTCATATACAATAACCAAAACTTAATTCCAACTTTTAGAACTCAAGATATTTCAGTTTTCCTACAGCGTGCGCATTTCTTAAAATTGTCCGTTTTTGCCAAACTTCACCAAAACCTCTCTTATTGCATTTCTTTCACTTCCTTGGCTCCCATATGTGAATTATATGAGTTATTTACTTGTTTTATTGATAATTATGCTCTCATTTGACATTCCTTAATTGTTATGGCATAACATATTGATCATGACTTTGCCGTGCGTCTTAAATGGTTCATACGAGTCGTGTCTCACGTACAATTGTCCTTATTGCACAGATTATCTTCCCGTTGATGAGGAGCAAGCTTCGTAACTGTATCCTTACTTTCTTTGTCAGTAGAGGTGAGGTTTATCTTCTTGCTGTAGCCAACAACCTATACCCGTATTGCCTACATGGATTGCAATTGTTTCCCTGCATGTGAATTATTATACATATATATATACCTATCTAATAAATACGTGATTGACTACTATATTCTCGATTTTATTGAAAATGGATTTCAATTAACAAATGGGTTATACATATAGATTCTTGAGCATGTGTTCATGACTTTAATTGTGAAAATGGAAAGTTTCTTGCATGCATTGCATAACCGAGTGCTTGTTCTTGAAAATCCCCTTTCGAGTGTTTCGATTGGGGCCCCATTCGCATGTTTTGATGGGGTAAGGGCTCGAGGCAACATGGGAAGAGGAGCCGGGAAATCAAGGGCTGACGGTAAATCTATCTCGCGACCTCTACGGGGGACTGTGCTATCATCGGAGGTAGTTGGTACCACATGTCGCCTATGACCGGCACTGGATGCCGAAGGAGCATAGTACCGAAATGGGCTATGACTCGCGTGTTCTTGGATGGTTAGGGGTTAGCTACCTCTTCCGTCACCCGGAGGAAGAAGGATGGTTTCTTGTTATTGCTCTTGTTCTTGTCATTATTCTTGTTCTTGTCCTGCGGAGTAAAGGTTGGAGAAAGGGTATAACTCGGTACCCACTAATTGATTGAAATCCTTAATCCGGTATACGCCATCGTTCTTGAAAATAAATGATTGTGTTGTTCTTGAAATTGAGACTGAAGTAAATGATGATTTATTATTGAAAATTAAGGTTATATCGGATCGAGGCAGCTTGTTATTGTATTGCATATCTCTACCTATTGCATCGTGTATATATCTATTATATTCTTTCCGCCTCACCAGTCGCTTGGCTGACCCTCTCTTCTTCTGTTTCTTGTTACCCGTTGGCTGCAGGTTGGAGTGCTAGGCGGGATTTCGTGTCTGTCAAGTCCTGTGGTTAACTCAGAGTCTTTGCACACACGCATTGTAAATTGATGAGTTCATATTGAAACATGTATAAATGCTAATATTATGTTTTATTAATTCGGGACAGATTGAACCCGTGGTCATGATTTATGATTTATGTTTAAAATTTCGGGATTAGGTATTTATGCTAGTTGAACCCGTCAATTGTTACCTGCATTGATGACTGATTATATGCTATGCTTCCACACGTGCATCTTATCCTATTAAATTGTTTATTTGGTCTCGAGTTTCTAGCTCCCGCCTAGCATAGTGAGTGAGTGAGTTCCCGATCGCCGTGACTTGGCACGTGTATGGACTTCCCATTTCATATGCGTGTCGGGCCACGGTGCGGGGGATGTGGCGCCCTCCGTTCGGGGTGTTACATCCTGAAGTGGTATCAGAGCTCCAGGTTGCAACAACCGGGCTCTAGTGTCGAGTCTGTCGGTCGAGGTTGTACGGCTTAGGAACTACTTGATAACTTGTGCATTGCATTGATTCATGCCATTAATTGTTGACTGATTGATCTTATTTGGCTTGGAAATTTATATGTACAACGTGCCTATTTAAACTTTGCTGAGATTTGTTGTTACACTTTGCATTTTAAGTTGGTTATAAATGTGATACGTGCATTAGCATTTTAATCAACATGCATTATTTAGTGTTTGTTGCTAGTAGGTTCTCTCCATTTTCTACTAAGACCATCAATTCAGTTTTACCGAATTGAGGAAGTTTGGACAATTGGACGTCAAAGCTAGATTTCAAAAGGATTAAGAAAGAAAATGTTCATTTTCTTGCTTAAGGAGGAGAGCAGGTCAAGGAAATAATTTTAAAAATTTACGGTTATGCTCGAACGGTGAAGGATGTATCAACTAAAGAATTGAGCATTCAACCGAACATGCATATCACATGCACCACGGTGAACAGTACACATAAACATGCATATCACATGCATCATGTGATTTACTATTGCCGTATATGAATTCTTGTTAGTTGTTAATTGCTTATATACATATGGTAAGTGATATAATTGATGTTTTCTACCTATTCCTTACGTGATAACAATGTGAATGTTTATTTAATTGTTCTTTTGGGTTTTATTTTACGTTTTTGAGAGACGGGGTTCTCTTTCATTACTCGTTTGAGAGACGGGGCTCTCTCATTGCCTGTTTTAAAGTTTAAGAACTCGACAATGGACCTGGGGACCAGGTCCTCTTAAGGCGGAGAGAATTGTAACGCCCCGATTTTTCTTTTATACATTACTTGACATTATATGAATTATATTCTTATATGTTTATGTGAAAATGTATGATATTACTCTTAAATAATGAATTATTGCATCATTTGTATTTAAGTGATACGTGAATTAGCTGTCGAACATAACTTAAGTGCTTCCATGTCCTTAATTGCTCATTCATTCAAAATTAGAGCACTTAATTGCATGAATTATTCTTGGACTAAATTGATCATTTGCCATGAGAGGAAACTTGATTACATGACATTATATATTTGAGGGGCTTAAGTGCAAAAATGGTAGAGTGATCATAATTCTTGCAAGACTTTATAAAATATCTATGCATCACATCTCTTCCATTTTATTCCTCATCATTCATCAAAAATATCACACACTCACACACACTAAATGCCGGTTCATCACACCATGAAGGAAGGAAGAGATTTCATCATTTTTCAAACTTCATTTCAAGGGAAATTGCATAAGTTGGAGCATCAACATCATCACACCATCATTTCTTCCCTTCTTTAGTTGATTCAAGGAAGAGATGAAGATTTATATGAATTCTTGAATCCATGAATTGAAGCTAGGGTTAGGATTTGAGCATGTTAATTTGATTACTTGATGTTGGAAGCATGATTCTATGCCTTACACTTGAATTAATGTTTGAATTCTTGAAAATTATGAAGTTATAGGATGAAATTATATGAGTGTGTTGGATGAATTCTTGATGATCTATGCATGTTTCTTAGTTTAGATGATGCCTAAATGAAGAATATAAGTTATATGCATGATATATGATTATTTTGGAGTGTAATTGGATGATTGAGTGACCACTTTGCTCCCTTTTCCTCTCCTCCCCTGTTTCTTCTCGGTTTTCAGCTGAAAATTCTCTACCCGGCCGGGTAAATTCATGAAGAAAAAGTACCCGGGCGGGTAGATTAGTCCAGTGGGTTTTTTCTGCACTCTTTTCCCCGGTCGGGTACATTTTGACCTGTACTTTCCCCGGCCAGTTACCCCCTCAAATGAACTCGGATTGACCTGATTTTTAACTTGTTGGAAACCTCTTGAAGTCTAGAATAACTAAAATTGGAATCATCTCAATATATTTTGTCAATTGTGAGTTATAGTTAATTCTTTTAGGTGTCGGCACTTTCCCGGAAAACTGCACTCGCCTAACTTCAAGATTACGCCATTTTCTCCTCACTTTGAACTAGAAAACGATCCATATATATTCCAGAAGGTATTTGTGTCTAGTTTCATATACAATAAGGAAAACTCAATTCCAACTTTTAGAACTCAAGATATTCCAGTTTTCCTACAGCGTGCGCATTTCTTAAAATTGTCCGTTTTTGCCAAACTTCACCAAAACCTCTCTTATTGCATTTCTTTCACTTCCTTGGCTCCCATATGTGAATTATATGAGTTATTTACTTGTTTTATTGATAATTATGCTCTTATTTGACATTCCTTAATTGTTATGGCATAACATATTGATCATGACTTTGCCGTGCGTCTTAAATGGTTCATACGAGTCGTGTCTCACGTACACTTGTCCTTATTGCACAGATTATCTTCCGGTTGATGAGGAGCAAGCTTCATAGATGTATCCTTACGTTCTTTGTCGGTAGAGGTGAGGTTTATCTTCTTGCTATAGCCAACAACCTATACCCGTATAGCCTACATGGATTGTAATTGTTTCCCCGCATGTGAATTATTATACATATATATATATACCTATCTAATAAATACGTGATTGACTACTATATTCTCGATTTTATTGAAAATGGATTTCAAGTAACAAATGGGTTATACATATAGATTCTTGAGCGTGTGTTCATGACTTTAATTGTGAAAATAGAAAGTTTCTTGCATGCATTGCATAACCGAGTGTTTGTTCTTGAAAATCCCCTTTCGCGTGTTTTGATTGGGGCCCCATTCACATGTTTCGATGGGGTAAGGGCCCGAGGCAACGTGGGAAGAGGAGTCGGGAAAGCAAGGGCTGACGGTAAATCTATCTCGCGACCTCTACGGGGGACTGTGCTATCATCGGAGGTAGTTGGTACCACATGTCGCCTGTGACCGGCACTGGATGCCGAAGGAGCATAGTACCGAAATGGGCTATGACTCGCGTGTTCTTGGATGGTTAGGGGTTAGCTACCTCTTCCGTCACCCGGAGGAAGAAGGATGGTTTCTTGTTATTGCTCTTGTTCTTGTCATTATACTTGTTCTTGTCCTGCGGAGTAAAGGTTGGAGAAAGGGTATAACTCGGTACCCACTGATTGATTGAAATCCTTAATCCGATATACGCCATCGTTCTTGAAAATAAATGATTGTCTTGTTCTTGAAATTGAGACTCAAGTAAATGATGATTTATTATTGAAAATTGAGGCTATATCGGATCGAGATAACTTGTTATTGCATTGCATATCTCTACCTATTGCATCATGTATATATCCATTATATTCTTTCCGCCTCACCAGTCGCTTGACTGACCCTCTCTTCTTTTGTTTCTTGTTACCCGTTGGCTGCAGGTTGGAGTGCTAGGCGGGATTTCGTGTCTGTCAAGTCCTGTGGTTAACTCAGAGTCTTTGTACACACGCATTGTAAATTGGTGAGTTCATATTGAAACATGTATAAATGCTAATATTATGTTTTATTAATTCGGGACAGATTGAACCCGTGGTCATGATTTATGATTTATGTTTAAAATTTCGGGATTAGGAATTTATGCCAGTTGAACCCGTCAATTGTTACATGTATTGATGACTGGTTATATGCTATGCTTCCGCACGTGCATCTTATCCTATTAAATTGTTTATTTGGTCTCGAGTTTCTAGCTCCCGCCTAGCATAGTGAGTGAGTGAGTTCCCGTTCGCCGTGACTTGGCACGTGTATGGACTTCCCATTTCATATGCGGGTCGGACCACGGTGCGGGGGATGTGGCGCCCTCCGTTCGGGGTGTTACAGAGAATTCTGAAAATGTGGTTGGACATATTCATACAACCAAGTTTCAAAAGAAATGGTTGTCATATGCTCATATTTTGATAGTTTTTGGGTTAAAATATAAAATAGCACACAATCAACTTGATCAATTTTTCGTGTAAAATTTTTTTATTAGGAAAAGAATCCTCAACTTTATGAGTGAGTTACAAAACACATGGTGCATAAATCATGTAGATGAAATAACTTAAATAATTTTTGTATGATGGATGAAGAATGTAAATATCGTTACTCATGTTCATATTATGAAAACAGAATGCAAGGTAAAGATGGATATACGATCTGTGGAAGGAGAAGAATCGCACTGATAGTCCAAGATCGCAATAAACAACTTTATAACCAATTTATAGTACCTTATAATCCATATCTCTTATTAAGTTATAATTCTCACATTAACAACGAGATTTTCTTAGAGTGACAATTGTGAAATTTACAAATATATTTATAAAGGACATGACAAAGTGTTAAATATAGGACTTTGGGTCATTACTCTAGAACAATGATCATTGAATAGTTTTCAATGTGTGCGAAAAAGCGAAAAAAAAATTATAAAAAATTTCTAGAGCGTTATGAATGAGAAATTAATGTAAATATTCGAAAGATTTGGAGAAATAATTGATGACAGGATATAACTAACTATTACAAGAAGAAGAGATTATTTAGTTTTAAGATTTGAGAATTAACTGACTCCAATTTAGGGATAAATATAAACGTTTCTTTCATCTCTCAGCCATAACGAGAAGAAAGAGACTTCACTCAACCATAATGAGAAGATGAATGAGTAACCAATAATGACCAACTAAAGCACACATTTGGGAGTACTACACCAAACTATTCAGTAGATATACTATCGAAAAGGTGATGAGTGTTGGTATTAGCTTGCACTAACGATAAGGTGGCATGCACCTGTACAAAGAGCTATCCATTATAATCCCCACATCACCTATTATTTCGAGCCTACTTTTTTCAAACCTATTAGGATATAGTAAGAGACGCGGTGGTGAAATTCATCAATAATTACATAGAGAGATATCAATTCCCAAGAAGGCTTATTAGACATTTATTTATCTGATTTTCAAAGTTAATTCTCCAAAATTTTAAACGAGATTTGGCCCATTACGTTGTGTAATGTATTGCTTAAAATGATCACGAATATGATTATACCCCCTTTAAGTCGTATATCAAAGAAATTGTGAGCCCAAACCAGAATAGTGTTTTTCTCGATCGAGACACCCATTACAATATCTTGATGCTTCAAAAAATGTTATGAATGATACATCACTCCAAAGAAAGAAAAAAAAAAGGGATAGTGCTGAAAATTAATCTTGAAAAGGATACAACAAAGCTCAGTGAAATGTTCTAAAGAAAATCTAACTTTCTTCAAATTTCATACAAGAATCATCAATATCAGTAGAGCAAAATGGAGGGGATACAACCGGAGATTTTGTGGAATAGGAAACCGACCGAGGATCTATGGATGTGTGGCATTAGTTAAGGTAATCACTCTCGCCATATTTATTTGTACTCTATATGGAACAACTTACGTATATGATTTAGGAGGATAGTTTAACCGGACACTAGAAGCTAATTAAGGTATGTCAGAGATCACGTCTCGCGCTTGCTTTTTACGAACAATATAATATTAGGAGCTAAAACTACTGTAGATGGAACAACATGTATTTAAAGTGTGGTTGGGGCATTTCATATATGATTGAGAAGGCTTTTTCAATCAGACGTTTAAAGTCAATTATGGTATGTCAGAAAGACCCTCACATCTCTCACTTAATTTGCAAATCTACTATGGATGGAGCGATGTGCATCAGTTGTGTGGTTGAGAGGTTTTGCAAGACATCGGGCCTCAAATTGAACTTCAGTCAATCACATGTATTGTTCGCACCTTATGTGTCATTGGACACGAGCCTCAACTTATAGCTTCTCGAACATGGAAGGGGATTGATAGAAGCACTCAGATGGTGGAACCATTTATGGAATAGGTGTCTTTATGGAATGATAGATGATTATCATAAGGAAAACTCACCAAAATCATTGCAGATAACATTAATGAGAAGGATAAAGAACTTAATTATCGTATGTAATTTCATTGGCACGGATAAAAACTAGGTCCTTAATAAGTTGAAAATAGTACTACCCAAGAAAGAGGTGACTAAGATTCTTAGCGTCCCAATTACGCTGCATGATATTAATGGAGATTAGAAACTCTGTATTGGGTCGGTTAACAATAAATTTTTCCTATAAAACGGTCTACAGTCTGTTTATGGAGGATGATGCATATGTGAAAATCGGAGATGGACTTGAAAATCACCTTCGCCCAGAAGTTCAAAATTTTCTTGTGGCTTTGCCAACATAATAGCTTGCTCATAAATGTACTGAAGTATGACTGGAATTTTGGGAAATGTAATGTATGTACATGTTACACAGGATGTGAAGATCTGGACCGCATGTTGAGAAGTCATCTGTTGGCACTCTGGGTGTGGGAAAAGATTTTTAATGCATAGACTGATCTTCGTGGATTGTGAGGGTCGAACGAGCTCAAAGAGAGCTTTAATAGCAAAATTCAAAGCGGCGTATTACCAGAATGTTCAGAGTGAATTGTCATAATTTTGACGCTTTGAAATTTTGAGAAAGCATGAAACTGGTGGAGCTATCAGAATATTGTGAAGTCTAAGAGCGTTATTTTTCGCCACATAAAAGAGTTATCTGATGCCTCAATACTAAACAGTGAGGACAAAAGACACAAGCAAAATAAAATATTCGTTGAGTAGTCGTGGAATAAATTTGATAAGGGATTCGGTTAGGGACGTCATTCAAGATGACAACGAAAGATGAGTGCTAGGATACACTATGAATCTTCGTAAAGATTCAATAAATGTGGCAGAGTTATTGGGTTTACATGAGGGATTTGACATTAGCTTGGAAGAGGGCACTTCTCAAAGAATAATGTGGAGATTGATTCAAACATGATGGTGAAATGGATGACGGAGGATATTGAAAAGCACCCATGAAAATTTTAATTTTTTTATTAGTGAAATATACTCCACGAACTTTGGAAAACTTGAATTAAACACGTATCGGGAGAAAAAAAAAACATGATGTGAATACTTTTAGTACCTTAATTTATTTAATAAATATAATAACCAAATTTATTTAAATAAACTAAAGGTTAAACATGCAACGCACGTTCGTTTCACTATTATAACAAAATGAGCCAAATAAACAAATTAAACAACCAACATTATGCAAAAAGAAAAAAAAAAAAAAGAAAAAACACAAACACACATGCACACACACACACACCAACATTGCTAAAACTCATCATAATTACTTCAGGCAATTATCCACCCATCAAGATTAATAAAATGGACGGCAGTAACAGGGTTCAAATGTGCCGTAAGTACTTTCGTGCATTTGCCAGACTTGACATCCCAATTTCCGACGGTCTCGTCGAAGGAACCGGAAGCAAGCATGTCTTCGTGCACCGTAGGGTCAATATGCTAATACCAAAAGAATATACATATATATAATTCATAAATTATCATTGAACAAAGATATGTATAAAATTACCTTCTCACCATCGGCACTTGAGCAAACATTTCAAAAGAATGAATTTTTCTGTCAAAAAAGTGAGAAAAAATTTATAATACAAAACAGTAAAACTCATCTAAATTTAAACATTGCATAAAAAAGTTCGACTCAATTAAAAAATATACTGATTGATAATAAGTAATAAAAAAAATGATGCAAGATAAAATAAATAAAAAATACTTAAAAAACGTATAGTCATATTATGTAAAATATATTAAAATAAAAAAAAATCAAATGGATCATTAATGACAAAGTTGTAGAAGTACTTACATGTTATTGAAATTCATAAGATTTTCCCATAATAAGTTTTGCTCATGAAGAAAAAATGAAAAAACCAAATAGATGAATTAAAGAAGAAAACTAAAACACCAATATTAGCTCATGCAAGTCATATGAAATGTAAAATCAATATTTATGACAATTTTCTTTACTCAACATTAATTTGACTGAGTAATTTAAGCAATTAATTATCCCTTTTATTTTAAAAGATTTGAATTTAAAATTGGAAATGTAGAGATATTTTATGGGAGTTTCCATGATTTGAATGATTTGCTATAAAAATTCAATTCTTAGAAAAACCAAAAAATCTCATTATTACTAATCTCAATTAATACTTTTTAACAATAAAAAAATTAAAATTCTAAAAATTCAGAATTTGAAGAAAATTGACATAATTTAGTCCAAAAAAACAAATTTTTATATATAATTGTACATATATATAGTTGATGGTGCAGAAACTTGTGGAGGATTTAAACACCAAACACTTTAGAATTTGTATGTAGGAAGGAAGACCATCACAGGCGCAAGAGCCTCAGGAACTGGGTTTCCAATGGGCGTGGATTCTTCCAGCTAGGATAACACCAAGAAATTGTGCAGCGAAAGTGCAGAAAAGGGTGAGGTACAGGAAGCTTTGGAGAAGATGCTAAGGAAAGATGATGTCCAGTTCAGTTACGTGGTATTCTGTGAAGAAGATGTCTTGGGGGAGAATGTATGGGTTCTCCCCTATTTATATGTTAGGGATGGGGGTAAATGGGTAAATGGACCATGTGGTCCCAAACCTGTGGTGCCCTAACACGCGGCAGCCTTTGGTGGGGTGAGAATGACATTCCAGAAAAGGAGACGGCGTGTCAGGTGCACGGTGCACAGTACCTTTGTGTTAGAGGTTGTTGACGAGGGTCGAGTGGGATGAGGGACTAATGTCTTCTTGT
Source organism: Lantana camara (assembly GCA_037501455.1). Classification (NCBI taxonomy): domain Eukaryota; kingdom Viridiplantae; phylum Streptophyta; class Magnoliopsida; order Lamiales; family Verbenaceae; genus Lantana; species Lantana camara. Next base: position 22,584,101 of record CM074862.1, read on the forward strand.
GAAGGTTAGGATCCATCGCATGAGAGGTAGGGTCATTCCCGAGCGTTGATGACGCTCGAAAAATCCACGGATGGGCTCCCCACGATAGATGACCCTTGAGCGACAAGATCCCGAGCGTCAACATGGGACCCCCATCTAGGTGCTTCCCTGAGAAGGGTAACCCTGAGGGCCGAGATGCGAGCGTCAAACTCGTCTGCTCTGGCCTTTTACCTAAATAGTCGTCCGACGCTTGACGGTCTATTTTAGCTTGCAAATGAGTGGGCTGGGAAGGCCCATGAGCCCTTCAAGGCGAGCGACGGGGCTTTAGTCAGCGGTGCGCTGACACGTGGCCGGCTCTGATTCGAGAGTGATTTTAGGCCTCATCATTTTGCCCCCCAAATTCTGTAGTACCGCTTCGAGCGTACTGTAGAATTTATAAAGAAGGAACCCTGAATTTTGAATATCCGAGGGCCAGGCCATTACCAGCGAGGAGACTGCTGGCCTTCTGTAACGGACACAAACTGACACCGCATTAAATGCTGTCAAGTCCGCATTTAATGCTGAGTGGGAACGTGGGCGCGTGCACTCCGGGAGACGTGAGGCGGTTACCAAAAGTGGGGGGTTTCCTAGGCGGGAAATGATTGCGTTTTTGAATTTCCAGTCCTAAATCATGTAAATTATCCCCTTTAAATAGAGTCCGATAGAGCTTTGGACTCTCTTTCACGCACTCTGATTTCTTCCAGCCTTTAAGCAGCAAAGAATTTTCTGCAACTTTTACAGACTCCGGCGAGCTTCTGTTCTTCGAACTCTAGGTAAAGCTCCACAAATTTTGATATTCTGATACTAACTCTTAGATTTAGGTTGAGTGAGTGAAATCCTTAAGTGAAGAGCCACTTTCCGCTACTGAATTTGCTCCAGAAGTTCTTCCCCTTCTCAATTGAATTTTCTGAGAAAAACCCCATCTTCGAAAATCGTAAAGCAACCATGGCCGGACACCCTGCTGACGATTACGTAAGGGAGATTGAGGAGATGTCCGTGGGGAGCTCTTCCCCTCACGACAATGTCCCTACAGCGGTTCCCCTGGCTAGGGCATCACCAGGTGGGGGGGTTCCCGTGGCTATTCCGGTGGCGCGGGCTCAGGCAGATGCTGGGGAAGAAGAGGTGGAAGCCGCCGTTCAAGGGATGAACGAGCGTGCCCCTGGAGGGTTGAATGACCTCTTCGACGAGATGCACAATGTGATGGAGATGCAAAGACAGGGAGAGAGGGTATTCCCAGTACTGAATAGTGTCGTGCGACCCCAGGATCACAGGATCACGGTGGCCGTGATGGCTCCCGAGGGTGAAGCAGGGCCATCCGGGCGCCCATTTGAGGCTGAACCTTCCAGAAGGCGCCAGAGGAGAGGAAGGGAGCCTGCCACTCGAGTGAGGCAGGATAACCGCCATCAAACTGACAGATCTCCGGATGAGATTGAGAGTATTTTGACGCTCGATGATCTGGAGGAGTTGAAGGCAAAAGCTTACTGGGATGAAGCGGTATTTCCCATGCGACTCCCTGAGGAGGGGGAGAGGGCAAATCAACCACCACTGGGAATGATGACGGTCTATTGGGATGCAGTCTTGGCTGGGGACTTAAGGTTCCCTATCGCTCACTCCGCCGCTACCATTTACCACCATCTAGCGCTTTGCCCTTCACAAATTCTGCCCAACGGCATAGCTCTAATCAACACCTTCATAATAGCGATGAGAGCGCTAGGCCATGCTCCCTCGATTGTCAACTTTGACAGTTTGATACAAGTTGCCCGCTCGCCACGCTCGTCGCCTACGGATGGGTTTTATTACGCCCAGGCCAAATCAGGCTTTAAAATGATAGACTCTCCCTCCTCTTCCTACGGCGAACATTAGAAGGAGAAGTATTTCTTCGTGGGGGCACCTGGGGGGATCTTTGGGGTTCACCGTCAATGGATGATTCACGGCGAGCGTCCTCTGGTTAGGGAGAGAACAAGGAATAAGGCTTTTGAGGATTGGGCACAGGGATTAGCCTTCGTGATGAGGAGTGAGAAAAAATGGATTAAGGCTGAAAATCTGGTGAAGAACGAGGGAATACTGTTTCGTTATGGCCTGTCTTGCCCCCCAGATATGATTCTCAACCCTCCAGCCGACATCATGGCCCTCGATGGTTAGATCCTAGGAACTAACTGCTCTGACTCCTAGAATAACCTTCTAACTTGGTGTGATTGCTGTGTTTTGTTTTTTTTTTTTTCGATTCAATCAACCAATTTCTGATGCTCGTTTCTTCTTGTTTGCAGGTGTTCAAATACTATCTCGAGGAATGAATGTTGAAGCTCTTTCCCGTATGTTGGGCGTTCAGGGACCCGCCGCTGACCCTCAGCCCTCACAACAACAACAAAACCGTCCGCCCAACGCTCCGAGGGGGAGAGGGGTCAGGCGAGCGGCAGGTCGGGGACACAATGGCGCCCGCGGTGGTGTCGCGAACGAGGCCCGAAGGGGCCCTATTGAAGATTTGACGGTTGACGGAGCCCGTGGGGCCACCCCTCCGCCGGCGGCCCCCGAGGGTCCCATTTCACTAAGTTCGAGCGGGTAGCGGAACCGCTCGGGGGAGCATATCCGCATCCACGAAACTCTCCGGGCCGACCGTCAGGGGAAAAGGAAGAGGATGCCGGACGCTATCCCCATTTCCGGTAAGGGGAAAGAAGTGGTCATAGGGCACAGGGGCGAAGGCAGCGATACTTCTTCATCAGAGGATGAAGATTTTTGGAAGATAGGCTGCAAGGGCGACTCCCGCTATAAGCGCCAGCGGACTGAAGGCCCGGTGCTCCTAAAAAAGAGCGCCTACTCCGTCAATATTGTCTCTGACATCGTTGGGAAACTCCAATTTTCCGGCGATCATGACAAGCTGAACGAGCATGACGCCGCTCGCGTTGCTGACGATGCCTGCCATGCCCTTCTGACGGTAAGTCTATACCTCCTTTTACAAAATTCTCCTCTTCTTCCTCCTACGTTCTGATTATGACCCTCGTCTACGGCTTCCCAGGAGGTAATCCCGAGGCTCAAAAATTTGCAAGGGCGAGCGCAAGCCTATTCTGAGCATAAAGCCAAATATAAGAAGTTGCTGCGCATTTCAGACCCTGTTCAACTGCAAGAGGATTACAACCACCTTCACGCTCAACTGTCCACTGCCAACCGTGATATGGATCAGCTGAGGGAGAACCTTCGGAAGGCGGACGAAGCCTATCTTACTATTGACGAGCGTCACAAGGAGTTGAAGTTGGAGCGTGACCAGCTGAGGCAACAGAACCGGGAGCTGGGTGAGCAGTTGGCGGAAAGCACTCGTCGAAACGAGGACGCTAACAAGGCCCTTGCTGACTTGCAGGGCAAAGTTCAGGGCTTGGAGGCGAGGATATCCTGGGAGGCAGTGAAGAAGTTCTTGCGCTCAAAAGCTTTCGTGTTCGCGGCCAACATCCATTGCTTTGACAATGCAAGGCGTTTCTTCCACAAGGCCATCGGGCAAATGGTGAAGCTGGGCTTGGCACCCGAAAGCGCTAGGACTGACGCTCGCTTACGCATGGATCTGGACGAAAACTACGAGCCCATGGTCCAAGATGGGGATCCCATCGAGAGCCTAGCGGAGCCGGAATACGAGGAGCTGGTGCAGACGCTCCAGCGGGAGTTTATTACCGCTAACAGGGTAGATCCCGAGCCCCTCCTGATAGAAGATGAGGGCACCGTCATGGGCACCGTCGATGTTGAGGAACCTGGCGAGGCCCAAACTTCTGACGCCAATGTGTTGGCCCCTGTTCCCCTCGCGACTGCTCCTCCTGAGCCCGGCGCCCCAGCCCAGTGAAGCTCCTTCAGCTATCAACCTCTTATCCTTATCAGTTTAAATTCTTCTCTCCATTCACGAACAGTTTTATATCTGTACTTAATCCTCCCTCATTTTCCTGAATACTTTGGATCGTCTATGTTGTTTTCCCTTTTTTTTTTTTTTTTTTTTTTTTTTTTTGATGCTTGAATGTATGGATGATTTCTCTTTTCCTCTTAAATGACGAATGATGTTATTTCATTGTGCTCGTCGTTCTCTCTTGTATGAACTGGTCTTTCTTGTATGAACGTTTGCGATGAGCGCGTTTGTGCGCGAGGGCGTTTTCTTTAAGAGGGCCCCGGCATTCGCACCATCAGTTTAAAATTTGGCAAGGTCTGAAGATTTGAGGGGCATAGATACGAACGCGAGGGTGTTTCCCCCGGGGGTTCCCTGGCCGTATCCGTGATGAGGCTCGAATTTGAACTTAGGAAACCTCTGGGGATTCGTCTAAGTATTGGCCCAGCGACCGTGCACCCTTGTTTCGGATGCACCGATAAGTTATACGCACCTTAGAAATCAGCCATAGGATTTGCTAAGTGTGGGAGAGGATAGAGCGTAACCATAGGGTTAGCGTCGATACGAGGGACCAATGCAAGAGTTGGCCCAGGATCCAATACTCTATGAGTGGACTTTTTACTCAATAAGTTGAGGGTCATTGGGGTTCTTACGAGCACGAGCTGGAGTGGCGAGCACTCAGCTGGCGTAAGTTGAGCAGTGTGCTCCCCGTTGTTCGACGCGCTCATTTTTAGGATTTATTCTTACAAATCGCTCAAACTGTTATAGGTGGATGGTTATCAACACCTGGACAGTGTAGCTTTGGGACGATTGGAGTATCGCGTAGGCTTTTCGACGTGGAGGATACTCGACACGGAGTAGGCCTCTTGTCGCTCGAATCATTAGATCAAATAAGAAAGCAAGTAAATAATAAAAACAAAGAATTAAATACTTACTGTTATATAGATGCATTTTTGGAAATGATTACAACACGCTTTCTGTCAAAGGAGAACACTTCATGCCGCAGACGGGTCATTACAAAGAAGTTGAGGTTTACACGTAGAACCTTCTAAGGTTACTTGCATTCCATGGCCTAGGGAGACGCTCGCCTCGCAAAGTCTCTAACAAGTAGGTGTTATTTGCTCGTACTTGAATGACTTTGAAGGGGCCTTCCCAATTGGGCTCCAACTTACCTACGTGTTTGGAGACTTCAACTTTTTTGAGGACCAAGTCCCCTAGCTGGAAAGTCCTTTCCTTAACACGTTTATTGTACTGGCGAGCAACGGTTGCTTTGTATTTGTGGATACGTGCCCAAGCAGCATTCCTCTTCTCATCCAGCAAATCTAACTCGAGCGCCCGATTGGCCTCGTTGGCGGCAGGCTCGAAATAGGCAACGCGTGCGGATTCTTGAGCAATTTCCGCAGGTATCATGGCCTCGGAGCCGTACACGAGGGAATAAGGGGTTTCCCCCGTTGCCGCTCGCGGAGTAGTACGGTACGCCCACAGAGCTCCCTGAAGTTCTTCAGCCCATTCTCCCTTCTTACTCTCGAGCATCGTTTTCAGATGCTGGAGTATGGTTCGGTTGGTCACTTCAGCTTGACCATTAGCTTGAGGGTGACCCACGGAAGTGAATCGTTGTTCGATCCCTAGTTCATAGCACCAATCCCGTGTGTCAGCAGCGATAAACTGGGAACCGTTATCCGAGATGAGCACCCTCGGGATGCCGTATCTGCAGATGATATTTTTCCAAATGAAATCCCTCACAACCTTGAACGTTATCTTAGCGACCGCTTCTGCCTCAGCCCACTTAGTGAAATAATCCACAGCAAGTATTACGAACTTCTTTTGCCCGACCGCCATTGGGAGAGGTCCCACGATATCAATGCCCCATTGATCAAAAGGCCATGAAACATCAATAGGAATCATTTGAGCTGCCGACAACTGAGGAGTGTTGGAATGGAACTGGCACTTGGGACATTTCTTGGAATATCTAATGGCATCTTGCAATACCGAGGGCCAATAGAACCCACTCCTTAAGATTTTCTTTGCCAAGATTCGTCCACCTGAGTGGTTCCCACAACTTCCACTGTGTACATGCTCTAAAACTTCTTTAGCCTGCGAGGGTCTCAAACATCTCAACGGTGGGCCCAGGAAGGATCGCTTGAATAATCGACCCTCGGCATCCAATGAGAAGCGAGGGGCCTTGCTTTTGATCTTCCGAGCCTCAACTTTGTCGCTCGGGCTGGTTCCATCCCGGAGGAATCTGACAATTTCGTCAAGCCAACAAGGCTCGGAGGGGTCAATCATGTGCACTTCTTTCGAAGGTTCGCCTTTACTTATCAGTGGTTCCTCCGTTCTCAGAAATGTAACAGCGCGTTCGCTGTGGCCGTCCAGGGCGGACGTAAATTTCGAAAGAGCGTCAGCATGTTCGTTTTCTGCCCTCGGAACTTGCAAAAGATGGAATTCCTTGAACTTGGCTATCTCCTCCTTGGCGCTCGATAGGTACTGTGCCATGGTGGCTTCTCGAGCCTCATAACTACCATCAATTTGACTCGCGATCAACTGCGAATCAACGTATGCTGTGACCCGAGTGGCCCCATTTTGGAGCGCAATCCTGAGCCCTTGGATGAGGGCCTCATACTCAGCTTCGTTGTTGGTGACTTGAAACGCCAGCTTGATTGCGTAGTTAACCTCTGCCCCGAGGGGATCCCTGAGGGTCACCCCGGCTCCTCCCCCCTGTGAGGTCGAGGAGCCATCCGTGTGCAAAAGCCATAAACCCTCATCCGCCGATGGCACAGTCTCCAAATTGAAACGTTCTACCAACAAATCGGCCACTGCCTAAGCCTGTATGGCTGTACGAGGCTCGAAGGAGATATCAAACTGACTGAGTTCAATCGCCCATTTAATTAACCTTCCCGAAACTTCCGGCTTAGATAGCACTTGTTTGAGTGGTTGATCTGTAAGCACTGTGATGGAGTGAGCCTGAAAGTATGGCCTCAGCCTTCGGGATACGTTAACGAGCGCAAAGGCAAATTTCTCAATTTCCATGTACCTTTTCTCTGCTCCCTGTAGAGTCTTGCTCAGGTAATACACCGGCATATGCTTACGCTCGCGGATTGCTACGAGGACAGCGCTCGTGGCTTCCAAAGAAACTGATAGATAGACGAACAAGTTCTCCCCCGGGTTTGGCTTGGTCAACAAAGGCGCGCTCGATAGGTACTGTTTCATGTTCTGCAGGGCCTTTTCGCAATCCTCGTTCCAGGTAAAGTTGCGAGCGTTGCGCAAAATTTTAAAGAAGGGTAGATTCCGGTCCGCTGAGCGGGAGATGAACCTATTTAGTGAAATGATCTTACCCACAAGCACCTGGACCTCTCTCAGATTCCGAGGGGAGGGTATGTCCAGGATTGCTTTAATCTTCTCTGGATTTGCCTCTATACCTCGTTGGCTGACCATATATCCCAAAAATTTGCCACCCCGTACGCCAAATGTACATTTGGAAGGATTCAATTTCATACCAAAACGCCGCAGAATATTGAACGCTCGTTTGAGGTCTTCTAGATGGGAACACTGGCGTTCACTTTTAACGATCATGTCATCCACATATACTTCCATGGACTTTCCGATCTCACACTCGAACATTCTGTTGACGAGGCGTTGATATGTCGCTCCTGCATTTTTGAGCCCGAAGGGCATAACTTTAAAGCAATAAACCCCCATATGAACCACGAACGCAGTCTTAGGACGATCCTCAAGAGCCATAAATATTTGATAATATCCCTGGAAAGCGTCCATCATGCTCATAAGTTCACACCCAGCGGTCGAATCCACCAACTGATCAATTCTAGGTAATGGATACGGATCTTTGGGACATGCCTTGTTGAGGTCTGTGAAGTCATTACACATGCGCCACTTGTTGGCGCTTTTCGGAATGAGCACCACATTACAGAGCCACTCGGGATATAGGATTTCTTCTATATACCGAGCGTCAAGCAACTTATTGACTTCTTCTTCTATGACTTGCTTCCGGAACCCATGAACATCTCTCTTCTTTTGCTTTACCGGTTTGAAGGCCGGATCCACGTTCAGCCGGTGGACAATAACGCTCGGGTCAATGTCGGTGAGGTCGGAAGCCCTCCAGGCAAAGACATCAATATTATCCCGCAAGAAATCAATCATCATAATCTGGGAGGGGCCGTCGAGGCTGGAACCTATCTGCGTGATCTTGTCGGGATTCCCGGGTTCCAATTCGATGGTCAGGAAGTTTTCTGTGGGCTCCACTCTTATTTCAGGCCTCGGCAATTCGAGCGCCCTTTTCTTTCCTGTGACCTTTTCGTTGGTGTCTCCCGAGGGTATCGGATCCTCGTCTTCCAAGGAAGAAACCCCAACCTCGCCGAGGGGTGAGTTGCCAGCACCCTCGGGTTTATCCGTGGCCTTCTTCTTATTCTTCTTCTTATAGAGTTTGGCCCTCTTGCGCTCGGGGCCATCTTCATCCAGCTTGTGGAAGTTAACAGACTTTTTGGTGGAGCCTGCCTGCGTGGGTTGTTTTGGCTTGTGGCTTCGAAGGGAAAGTACGTAGCATTCCCAAGCTTCTTTTACATTGCAAAGTACCTCCCCGGTTCCCTCGGGAGTGGAAAACTTGACTTTTTGATGATAGGTGGAAATTATCGCCTTGAAGTCGACGAGGGTTGGTCGCCCAATGATGATGTTGTATGGTAGGTCCACTTCGACCACCACGTAAAGAACATTCAAAGTCTTTCGCTGTGGGGCGCGACCGAAAGAGGTGGCCAAGCGAATTTGTCCGCGAGGGACGATCTCGGAACCCCCGAAGCCAACGAGGGCGGTCCTGAGTGGTTCGAGTGGGATGTTGGTGATATTCATTTTTTGGAACGTGGAATAAGGCAAAACATTCACGGAGCTTCCACTATCAATTAAGACCCTCTTTACAACATGGTTGTGAACATCTAAGCTAACCACCATGGGGCAGTCAGAGGTTTCACCGACCCCATGGGGCATTACAATGTGCTCTAAGTCCTTTTCTGTGAAACCTACGCTTTCATCCCCATCCGAGCGTGATGATTTATCAACAGAGAGTACTGGCCTGGACCGAGAAGATTTCTGCTCATAACTCCGGATGTAGCGGCGCCAGGAGGCGTTAGAGTCACCCCCCGAGGGTCCGCCAGCAATCATGTGAATAACCGCGAAGGGCTGGTTTTCCACGTCCGATGCTTTTCCTTTTCCACGGTCACTGGGCTCGGAGTGATGGTGTCGGGGACTTCGTGATCGTGAACGGCTCCTCCCCCTGGCGCGTGCTCGCTCTGCACAATGCTCGTCGTAACGTTCCAACACCTTAACGAACTCTTTAAGATGCCCTCCGGCGATCAGCCTCTGAATTTCACTCTCAAGCTGCCGGCACTCGCTGGTATCGTGCCCTTTCTGCTTGTGGAAAGCGTAATATTTTCCCGAGCGCTTCTGGGCCTCGGTTTCCCTTAGTTTCGATGGCTTTTTGAACAGCTTTTTGTCCGCCATAGCATACACTTCAGCTATAGGGCGGTTGAGAGGGACTCGCTCGAATTTTCGTGGAGGAGAGGCGTTCCTCCGAGCGGGAATGGGGCTGCGGCGGCGGCCCCTGGTTGAATCTCCTCTGTCCTCATAGGCTTTACTGGGGCGAGGGGCGTTCGCCATCTTCTGATCCCTCGCAAGATACATATCTTCGAGGGTGAAAAACGAGTCAGCGATGTCCCTTATCTCCATCAACGAGCGGGGCTTTTTCTTGGCCACTTCTTCCACAAATTCTTTGCTGACGTAGTGCTTCATGTTTATAGCTCCGAAAAGAACATGCCTCAAGAAATCCATCGAGGGCTTCTCCACTAACAAGATCTCCTTGTTAAACCTTCCCATGAAAGACCGAAGGGTCTCATTCGGCCCCTGGACCAAGCTGTACAGGGCTGTTGCGGCTGGGGCCGGTGCTTTTAAGGAGTTAAAGTGGCTGATAAAGGCATCTGTTAAGTCATAATACCCCCGAATCGAGCGCGGGGGGAGTTTTTTGTACCAGTCTTGGGCCATTCCAGTGAGGGAAGTGACGAACACTTTGGCCCAATAGTTGTTGGGGTGATCATATAAATGCATCAAATGTACAAAGTGATCCAGGTGCTCGGCTGGATCAGTGGTTCCATCGTACCTATTGACAGACGAGGGGATTTTGCCCTTCCCTGCGCGAGTCATCAGTACCTCCTCAATGAGGGGTGAATCGCCCGACATGATTCTGTAATCTCTGTCCTCGGGATCTTCATAGCTGGCTTCTCTCCATCGGCGGGAAATTGGGCTGCATGGTCGGCGAGCGTCTCTGGCCTTGGACCTCTCGTCCCCATCACGGGGGACTTGAGACCTTGCTCGAGAGAGCTGCTCTACCACATTCTGGAGCCCTCTGATTTGGTCTTGTACTGCGGCCAGCTGAGGGTCACCAACATTTCTGCGGTTTGCCCTCCCTGTGGCCCTCGATTGGACCTCTTCATTATCTCCGGCCGCCTCATTTCGAGGGGCCCTTTCTTCTCCTACAACTGGTCGTTCTTGCTGGACCCTCGGTAGGGCTTCATTTTCTTGATTCGGTGGTGGGGGAGGTTGTTGTGCCCTTAGCGCATTTTGGGCCATCGTCAAGGGATGCGCCGGGAGCCCGCCAAGAGGCGGGGCCAGACGAGCGCTAGCCTGCGAGGGGAAATACGCTGCCATGAAATGCTCCCAGGCATTCTGGACGGCCTGGCTCTCGCACTGCGCATACAGCGCCTGAAGTTGCAGGGTTGTAACTTGGGGCATCTCCACCCCTTGTATTTCTCTTGGTAACGACGTGGGGAGATTCAGGGTCCCCACCTGATAAGGTTGGATCGCCGGCATCATCCCGGGCATCATTCCAAGCTGCACAAATGGGTATCCCGGAGGGGGCATGGCCATGGGATATACCCCTGAGTAAGGGTAGGAAGCGTGGGCGGTGTGAGCTGCAGGTGGAGCAACGGCACTGGGCCCTCCCGCAACGTTCCCACCTAGTGGGAGAGTTGCCCCCACCGGCTCTGTGTTCTCGCCCCCGTTTCCGGCAGCTGGGGGGTTTGCTTCTCCGGCGGGGATATTGCCTTCCGCGTTCTCCTCGTTGACGGGGGGAAGAGCGCCTTTCTCTCCAACTGCTCCAGATCTCATCGCAGTTACCATTTTCAGGATTTAAAGGTGTTATATCTCAACTAACTTTATGGGAAGAAGAAAGCGGCGATGGTTTCCCACAGACGGCGCCAAAAATGATGGTGCAGAAACTTGTGGAGGATTTAAACACCAAACACTTTAGAATTTGTATATAGGAAGGAAGACCATCACAGGCGCAAGAGCCTCAGGAACTGGGTTTCCAATGGGCGTGGATTCTTCCAGCTAGGATAACACCAAGAAATTGTGCAGCGAAAGTGCAGAAAAGGGTGAGGTACAGGAAGCTTTGGAGAAGATGCTAAGGAAAGATGATGTCCAGTTCAGTTACGTGGTATTCTGTGAAGAAGATGTCTTGGGGGAGAATGTATGGGTTCTCCCCTATTTATATGTTAGGGATGGGGGTAAATGGGTAAATGGACCATGTGGTCCCAAACCTGTGGTGCCCTAACACGCGGCAGCCTTTGGTGGGGTGAGAATGACATTCCAGAAAAGGAGACGGCGTGTCAGGTGCACGGTGCACAGTACCTTTGTGTCAGAGGTTGTTGACAAGGGTCGAGTGGGATGAGGGACTAATGTCTTCTTGTGAAGGTTAGGATCCATCGCATGAGAGGTAGGGTCATTCCCGAGCGTTGATGACGCTCGAAAAATCCACGGATGGGCTCCCCACGATAGATGACCCTTGAGCGGCAAGATCCCGAGCGTCAACATGGGACCCCCATCTAGGTGCTTCCCTGAGAAGGGTAACCCTGAGGGCCGAGATGCGAGCGTCAAACTCGTCTGCTCTGGCCTTTTACCTAAATAGTCGTCCGACGCTTGACGGTCTATTTTAGCTTGCAAATGAGTGGGCTGGGAAGGCCCACGAGCCCTTCAAGGCGAGCGACGGGGCTTTAGTCAGCGGTGCACTGACACGTGGTCGGCTCTGATTCGAGAGTGATTTTAGGCCTCATCAATATTAACTATTAATTTTAAATTTTAAAAAACTAATTAATTTGATGGAGTAATTTAAGCAATTTAATTAATTTTCTTTATTTTGTAATGTTTAAATTTAAATTTGAAATTACTTTTTATGAAAATTGTATCCGTGATTTAAGTAATCGGCCATTAAAATTAATTTAACAAAAATATAGAAATATCAAAATATATGCATATAATATTAACCTTACTTAATTAGAATAAATATCAAAATTAATTAGATTGAGTCAAAATTTTCCAAAGACAATTATTTTTCTTAGTTGCTATTTATTTTTATAATAAAATAATATAGAAAATAAAGATAAGCATTACATTTTTTCTATTTAATTAAAATTAAAAAAAATCACAAAATTACACGTGATGCAAAATACACAATAAAAAGACAAACATTGTTTTCAAATATATAATAGTATAGATTAGATGTGTATATATATATATATAAACTATTAATTTTAAATATTAAAAAATTAATTAGTTTGTTGGAGTAATTTATTCAATTTAATTAATTCTCTTTATTTTGTAATGTTTGAATTTAAATTTGAAATTACTGGATTTTTATGGAAATTGTATCCGTGATTTAAGTAATCGGCTATTAAAATTAATTTAACAAAAATATAGAAATATCACAATATGTGCATATAATATTAATCTTACTTAATTAGAATAAATATCAAAATTAATTCCATTGAATCAAAATTTTCAAACATAATTATTTTCCTTAGTTACCATTTATTTTCATAATAAAATAATATACAAAATAAAGATAAGTCAATCACATTTTTTCTATTTCATTAAAAACTTCAAAAAAACCACAAAATTTCACGTCATACAAAATGCACAATAAAAAGTCAAACATCGTTTTCAAATATATAATAGTACAAGATTCATAATATACTTTCTATGTAAGGATTTTAAAAAAAATATATTGTATATAATTTTTTGAGAAAGAAATATATAAATTTTATATGTGTTTAGCACCCATAATTAAGGAGAATTAATTGATATCTAACCTATAATTGGGTTAGTATCTAATATTATTATTATAATTAACGAAACTTACGTTAATAAAATTTAAGTTGAGAACTTTTATATATCCAGTAGGGCATCCTTTCCATAATTTGAGAGATCTTTATTACTATATATATATATATATATATATATATATATATATATATATATATAAAACTATTAATTTTAAATATTAAAAAATTAATTAATTAATTCTCTTTATTTTGTAATGTTTGAATTTAAATTTGAAATTACTGGATTTTTATGAAAATTGTATCCGTGATTTAAGTAATTGGCTATTAAAATTAATTTAACAAAAATATAGAAATATCACAATACGTGCATATAATATTAATCTTACTTAATTAGAATAAATATCAAAATTAATTCCATTGAATCAAAATTTCCAAACATAATTATTTTCCTTAGTTACTATTTATTTTCATAATAAAGTAATATACAAAATAAAGATAAGCCAATCACATTTTTTCTATTTCATTAAAAACTTCAAAAAAACCACAAAAGTCCACATCATACAAAATACACAATAAAAAGTCAAATATCGTTTTCAAATATATAATAGTATAGATAGATGTGAATAAAACAGATTAGGTCCAAACCAAAAAAAAAAAAAAAAAAAAAACATATTAGGTGATATATCAATACCTATGGTGCATTAATATAAATATGAGGATACAAACACGATATAATACCGACACAATATGTAATATAATTTTTTTTTTCTTTTGAGAAGTATCGACATGGTGTATGACAACAAGTATCCATCACAATACGATACATTAAATAATAATTTTATACATGTCCATACACATCATACATCAACAGACACATCTAGATTAATCCACACAAGGTAATATAGATAGCCCCATATTTACGCAAATTCCCAACCGCAACCAAAAGAGGCAAAGAAAAGGAAAAGAAGAGGAGGAAGGAGTAATTCATCAATGGCTATCGTTGTAATTCCTATACCGGTTGTTCATGACAGGCCAAATATCTGTCATTTTAGCTTTGGTAGGAAAATAAGTTCAATAGCTGCACGCAATACTGTGTCATCTAGAAATAGAGCTGCCCTTATGCCTAATGTTTTCTCCAAACGCAATAATGTTGAGCCTTGTGATCGGATCTTGAGCAGCGGACGATCTGGAAATTACAAGCCTCCAACTTGGGATATCGATTATATTCAAACATTGAGCAGTCAAAATAGGGTGATTATACTGTGTGATTATGATATTCTTCAGTACTATTTCATTTTTTAAGAGCTATACATAAAATACACAGTGATTTTTGTAATGTATTGATATGTTTGATGTTTAAATTTTTGAAAATTCGTATCTTTGCTTTGCTTCCGCTTTCAGGCCTGGTTTTATCTGTTGTACTGGGTTTAGGTATCACCTAGCTTAGGCAGGGTCTTGTTTGTCACCCGTTCTCTACTGCTTGGTTCGTGTACGGATTTCCCATTTCGTATACGGATTGGGCTTTAGTACGGGGGATGTGGTGGCCTAGCATTCCGGGCGCTACATCTTAAAGTGGTATCAGAGCTACCAGGTTTAGAACAAGTGCTCTAGGTCGTGTTGTGTTGAGTATAGGTCGTACGGCTTAGGAACTAATTGTCTACGTGTGCATTGCATCGAATTGTTTGAAATTTCTCTACTTATGTGCTTTAAATTCTAGTAAATTACGTGTTGAATCTGCATTAATTAGGTGCTCTTAATTGCTTTCATTACTTGACATATTCACGTACTAACCTGCATGCATAGATATTTGTTCAATTTGTGAATGGTAAGGTGACATCTTGGCGCCAAATTGCAATTGATCATGACAACACTTCCCACTTCTACAAGTTAATGAAAGAGGATCTGAAACTGCCTTGTTCTGACCACTTGAATAAAAAGGGCAAATGAATCAACAAGGTGCTTGACGCTAATATTATGGAAACAGCAACATTGGAATCCGAACAGGGATTGACCAAAAAATGTACGATCGAGCTAACATAATCAGGATATAAGGTGAATAAGAGAAGATGGTCATATACAAAGAAGACAAGAGATCTTTTAACTATCAAGGGGGCCCTCGGGATATATACTTAACTACTTTGAGGTGTTCGGGAGTGACATACTTTATAAGAACCCCAGAATTTCTAACTCTGGATGGCTTCCGGTAGCTGGTATTTCAAGTGAAGAAGTTGCAGGAGGAGGACTCGATGCTGGATCCAATCGGACATTGGAGTTGATTGATGACTTGCAGAAAATGGGATATCGTATTACTTTGACGTTGAAATCTACCAAATCTTAAAGTCTATGTACGATGATCATTGCGGCAAATATAAATGCAAGGATTCTACCGTCGTTGAAAGAGAATTATACTCAACATCACTTGAATTCAGACTCCTCAACATGGTTTTACCATCAGTCAAGGTGATGAAATTATGTATGCATATACTTCACATGCCTGAGATAACTTTTCTTGAAGCTTGAAATTAATATATAGGTAAAAATATAAATTTGGACCTATAAATTTTCATTTGACAATTTAGTCATGTCAGAATCTTATTTTACATTAAATTCTATAACTTTTAAAATTTTACAATGTTAGTTTGATTTTCACTGGAAAATCAATTTGTCACCAGAAATGCATACGTGGCAGCCACGTCAGCAACATCAATTGGGGAAATGATGACTTAATAAAATATTTACTCAATAAAATGCAAAATTAGTCTTATAAGTTATCCATCTTAGCAAATTTAGTTATGTTTGTATTATCATTTGCAATTAATTGTCATAAATTTTAAAATTTTGCAATTTATTTTCGATTTTCGCCAGATAATTAATTTATCAACGAAAATATTTACGTGGTTATCATATCACCAACATAAGTTGAAAAAAGTGATTACTCAAATTAAATTACTGACTTATTAAAATATGTGAAATAAAAAGAAAACAAAAGAAATTATAAGACTTTTAAGAATATATTTTTTATATATATTTAATTAATATCTAAATTCGTAAAAAATTAAAATTAAAACAACAAAAGACAGAGAAGGTGATCTTCTGCAGCCTTAAGCTTACATTATACTTACACTTCAAGTCGATATTTTTCATGATGTGATAACCATGTAAATGTTTTCGACAATGATTTATTATCTGGCGAAAATCGGGCAAACATTACAAAATTTTAAGAGTAATGGATCTTAATTACAAACGATAATACGAAAAGGATTAAATTTGTCAAAATGGAATACTTACGGGATTAATTTTGCATTTTTTTTGAGTCAACATTTAATAAGAGTCATAATTTTCCTCAATTCATGTTGCTGTCGTGGCTGCCAAATAGACATTTTCGATAATAAATTGATTTTCCGTCAAGAATCGGACCAACATTGCAAAATATTAAAAGTTATGGAACTAAATTGCGAAACATGATTTTGACAAGATTAAATTGCCAAAATGAAAAAGTTAGCGGACCAATTTTACATTTTTACCTAATATATATTGTTCTCTTTCCGAAATCGCAGAGGTATTTGAGTGTTTCAAGAATGACAAGGGCGATTTTAAGGCAAGCCTTAGTGACGATACACTAGGATTGTTGCAACTATATGAAGCTTCTTTCCTATTGACAGAAGGTGAGGAGACCTTAGAGAAAGCAAAAGAATTTGCCAACCATTTTCTGCTGAAAACACTTGATGACGAGGATAATAATGGAATATTAATCAATGAGGATCTTTCATTATTGATCCGCAATGCTTTGGAGCTCCCGATTCATTGGAGGATTCAAAGGCCAAACACAAGATGGTTTATTGAAGCATACGAGAGGAGGACCAATATTAGTCCGGTTGTTCTTGAACTTGCGAAATTGGATTTCAACATTGTTCAAGCAATATTTCACGAAGAACTTAAACAAGTCTCAAGGTGACATCCAATGTATCTTATTAGCAGGGAAATTGCAAATTTCATATACCAATTCCATTAATTCAACTTTTTTGATACATTTCATTTTCTGAGAGAAAATAGGACCGTGTCTTAAAAGTCCAGTAATTTAATCCACATTTTGACCAGAAACCAATTTTTTCCCAGCGGAGTTTACACGACGTGTAAAACTGGGCTGGGTTTTCAGCAGACAAAATTGGATTTGGGGTCGAAAAAGTCCATTAAATTGTATGATTTTTAAGATATGGTCATATTTTGTCGTCGGAAAATAAAATATGCCAAAATCGCTGAATGGTCGAGTTGGTATACCAAATTCACTATTTTTTCAAATTTTGTATTTTGACATTGAATCCCTCATTGAGAGACCAAAAGGGTACCTGACTTCTTTATTTCAATCCATAAAAACAGATGGTGGAAGCAAACACGTTTAGCCGAGTATTTGCCATTTGCGAGGGATAGACTGGTGGAGAATTACTTGTGGAACATTGGTGTACTTTCTCATCCTCAACATGGACATGTAAGAACAATGGCCACCAAAGTCAATGCTTTGATAACAGTAATTGATGATGTATTTGATGTGTATGGTAACTTAGAAGAACTTCAACTCTTTTATGAGGTAATTCAAAGGTTAGAACTAATTTTACAACATATATAGTCATTACATTGCACAAAGTACTTATTCGTGAGTTTTTTTTTTTTCGTCCCAATTGATGCAGGTGGGATATTGAAGCGATCAATCAACTCCCTCACTATATGCAAATATGTTGCTTAGCACTCAATAACTTCATCGATGAGATGGCGTATGATGTTCTTAAAGAAAAGGGATTTGTTATCATCCCTCATTTAAGAAAATTCGTAATATTATTATACTTTCTTAAAGTACTTCAATTTTTTCTTTCCTTTATATTCTTAGTTTAATTGTTTACGGAAACTTTTGCAAGTCAGGGGGTGTTTTGTAATTTTGATACTTAGACTTTTTCCTCCAGAATATCTGATCCCTTAGATAGCTGTGGAAGATTCTAGTTGGTAAAGTTGTTAGCTGGCCTTACCACGTGGCAATTATTTATTTGTGGAACAGATTGTATATATATCTTGTACTTGAGCTGAGAGCTCAGTTTTCGTAAATGAAATTAGAAAATTCTTCAAATCTATTCTTTCTAATATGGTATCAGTTGTGATTCACGCGTTTCCGCCTTCTTCTCCGGCGTTTTCCAATTAGGTTTTCCGGCGATTTTTCTTCAGTTTTCGACGAGGTTCCTCGTTTTTGTGCCGCTTATTTCCTTTCCTATTTTGATTTGTTGCTTTTCGATCAATTGCGCCATGGATTCTAGTAGTTCAGTCTCTGTTTCTCCGGCGATTACACTAGACGATCCTTACTTCCTTCCTCCGTCGGAGCATCTTAATTCGTTTTTGGTTTCTCAACAATTGACTGGTGAGAATTATACTACTTGGAGCAGATCCATGATAATCGCCTTATCTGCCAAAAACAAACACGGCTTTATGGATGGATCCATCGTTGCTCCTCCTGTCACTGCTCCTGAATCTCGTCGGGCTGCCTGGATCCGCAATAATCATATCGTAATTTCGTGGATTCTGCACTCTGTTTCTAAGGACATTGCCGCCAGTATTTTGTTCTCTGACACTGCGCGCGAGGTTTGGCTTGATCTCAGAGATCATTTTCAGCAGTCCAACGGTCCGCGTATATTTCAGCTTCGTCATGCCTTGTTTTCTACTCGTCAGGATAGTTCTCCGGTGAGTGTTTATTTCACTCAATTGAAGGTTGTTTGGGAAGAATTAACGAATTATCGCCCGGTGTGCACTTGCAATGGAGTTCGTGATCTCTGTGTTTACTATCAGTCCGAGTATATCATGGCGTTCCTCATGGGATTACATGAGTCTTATGCTCAGATTCGTAGCCAAATTTTGATGATGGACCCCCTTCCATCCATCAGCAAGGTCTTTGCCCCGGTTACGCAGGAAGAACGGCAACGAGGCTTGGGCAATGTCTCTGTTCCTACTTCTTCACCTATGGCCTTTGCAGTTCGCAATCCGCCTCCAAATTATGGTCCAAGGCCTGCTTATGGTGGTCGTTCCAGTGGCCGGAACACAGGCACCTACAGGGGGCGTGGTCGCATAGAATGCTCTAACTGTCATGGTACTACTCATACGGTTGACAGGTGTTACAAGATATACGGCTATCCTCCTGGATATTTTTCAGGCAATCGATCACGTTCACATAATTCCATATATCAACCTAGTTCTTCCTCTACTGTCAATCATGTTGAAGTGGCTTCTTCATCCGCTTATCCTAATACCAGCGCTTCAACTAATACTAGTGCTTCATCTTGTCAGTCTTTCCTTCATTCTTTAACTGATCAGCAATATCAGTGCTTGTTCTCCATGTTGTCTAATCAGATGCAGTCTTCTGCAAGCATTTCTGAGGCTAGCTCATCTGGAACTAAAGAGATCACCACAGGTATCTCTTTATCTACCATTCCTAGTTCTCATATGGACAGTCAAAATGGATAATTGATTATGGGGCTAGTAAACATATATCCTATGATAAGTCATTGTTTACTGATTTTGAAGAAGTTTTCAATACTAGAGTCACTCTTCCTGATGGTACTGCGTTTCCAGTGAAATTTAAGGGCTCTATTAAGCTTCATGCTTGTATTACTCTGCATGATGTCTTCTTTGTTCGACAATTTCATTACAACTTATTGTCTCTAAGTTCCATGCTGCAAAAATCTTCAGTCTCAGTTTCTTTTTCTGCTAATGCTTGTCTGATTCAGGATTCAATAATGAAGGGGATGATTGGCAAGGCTGATCTGTTTGATGGGCTTTATGTTCTAGATACTTCTCAATCCTTTATTCCTCATTCTGTTTCCATAAATAAAGTGTCAGTTAACACTTAGCATAATAGATTAGGACATGTATCTTCTCATGTTTTGGAACATTTGAGAGATGTTATTGGTTTTGAAGGGAATATGTCGCCCTCTGTTCCTTGTAATGTTTGTCCTTTAGCTAAACAGAAACGATTGACTTTTCCTATTGGGAATCATAAATCTATCAAAGCTTTTGATCTCATTCATATTGATATTTGGGGGCCATTCAATCATGCACCTGCTAATCCTTACAAATATTTCCTTACCTTGGTAGATGATTTTAGCAGGTTCACATGGATATTTCTTTTAAAGTCCAAATCTGATGTTCTCAGCATCATCCCTCAGTTTTTTAAGTTCATACAAACACAATTTCAGACCTCTATTAAAGCCTTTAGGTCTGATAATGCTCCTGAACTTGCCTTCACTGATTTCTTCAAAGCACAGGGTGTTTTGCACCAATTTTCTTGCGTTGAACTCCACAGCAGAACTCAGTGGTCGAAAGGAAACACCAATATTTATTAAATATTGCTAGAGCACTGCATTTCCAGTCCAACATTCCATTACAATGCTGGACTGATTGTCTTTTGACGGTTGTGTTTCATATCAATAGAGTGCCATCTTTCCATCTTGATCTTGTACACCATTTCACCTTTTGTATGGGACAGATTTTGATTATACTACTTTGAGAGTTTTTGGGTGTCTAGCATATGCTTTTACTTTGGCTTCTCACAGGCATAAATTCTCACCAAGAGCTAGAGCATGTGTATTTTTGGGGTATCCACCTGGCGTTAAGGGATATAGGCTCTTGGATATTGACTCTGTAGCACCCGGAACGCCGAGATGCCACACCCCCGCACCATAAGTCTAGCTCATATATGAAATGGGTAGTCCATATATGAACCGGACTCATGGCGAACGGGTGACAATAAAAATAAACCTGCACTAGCTAGGCGGGATACCCTCAAATAATACAACAATTCCAATTAAAAGCGGAAGCATAGAACTATACATGCATACCACTACTTATTCTATGTTCTCATTTAATATGCACATCACCAAGGATTCAAGTTGCAAGTATACTAGTACAAAATATACATAAAGGTACCAATACATACTCCCCAAATTTATAAACATTCAAGACATGCATTACAATGAAAGATCAATGCTAGACTCCCAAAAGCTGTAAAATGACTCAACCCCGCCTAGCACTCGATCTGCACGACCTGAAAATTGTAAGGAGTCAGTCTACCATAGACTGGGTGAGGGGTTTACATACATATTAGCGCAGATAACATGCAAGTTATATTCTCGGGTAAGGATTTATAAAAGATAAATATATGAGTTCAACTATAATATAGCTTCGCCCGAGAATACAACTATTCATATTAAACACTTTGTTCCTTTTCATGCAATCAATACATGGCGAATTCCAACTGTACATGAACTTGCTTGCTTGATTATTAAACAATAAGTGATCATGCAATTCAGTTATCGTGCAATCGTGCATGTGTAATCATATAGCATGTTCATGGAATGGAAATCATGCAATAACCCGAGGGCAATCCGCGGTGTCGGATTCATCCCCAGTCTCTTTCGGCTCATGATAAGGTTTTGTTCCTCCTGTGGTTGGACGGACAACCACCAGCTCTAAGACCAGCCCATCGCCGTCACCAAGGAGAACCTGGCCAGGATAACATATGTACACGATAGGGCTTTGTTCTTCCTGTGATTGGACGGACAACCACCAGCCCGAAGACCAGCCTAGCACCCTCACCAAGGAGAACCTGGCCAGGAGAACACATGTACACGACAGGGCTTTGTTCTTCCTGTGATTGGATGGACAACCGCCAGCCCGAAGACCAGCCCAGCACCCTCACTAGGGAGGACCTGGCCAGGAGAACACATTTACTACATAGGGCATTGTTCTTCCTGTGGTTGGACGGACAACCACCAGCCCGAAGACCAGCCCAGCGCCCTCACTAAGGAGGACCTGGCCAGGAGAACGCATTCACACGACAGGGCTTTCATGACATGACTTGCTTGATTCATGCACACTAACATAACCTACTTGCTTGATTCATGAACAATAACATAACTTGAAAGGATAAGTGCTTTCATGAAATTATAATATAAATACCTTTGGCCAAAAATCACGTAAAGGTTATACGGGTTCTAGATAACTAGAAATTAAACCTCGCCTGTGACGATCAAAACAAGGATATAACTATGGTGCGTGTCCCACGTCAATTGGAAGAAGATCTGTGCAACAAGGACAAGTGTACATGAGACTAGACTCAAATAAACCAATTAAGACGCACGGCAAAGTCATAATCAATATGTCACGCAATAACAATCAAGCAATGTTAATTATGAGAATAATTATCACTAAACCAAGTTTATAACTCATATAGATCACATACGAGAGCCAAAGAAGTGAAAAGAATGCAATATGAAAGGTTTTGGTGAAGTTTAGCAAAAACAGATAATTTTAGAAAATGTACATGTTGAGGGAAAACTGGAATATCTTTAATTCTAGAAATGGGAATTGAGTTTTGTTTATTGGATATGAAAGTAGACACATAGACCTTTCCAACTCTGTATGGCACGTTTTCTAATTCAAACCGAGGTGAAAATGGCGTTGGTTTGAAGTTGGACAAAATGCAGTTTTTGGAGGGGTCGCAAACCTTCACAAAATGGTCGCGGCCGCGACCAAGTATTTTTGGCCGAATTTTCTTCAATTTTTTCAAAACTCGAAACTTGGCTAAAATGGGGTCGCGGGCGCGACCAGTTTTATGCATGCCCGCGACCATATACGCAGCAGCAACAAAACAGGGCAAATCCGAACCAAAATCAACCAAAACAATTATAACACCAAGTTCCAACCATAACAATTATTTCATATTATCAAATACACATTATACTTCAACCATCTATCAAACTAACCAAGGCTCATGCATCAAATTGTCAAGAATCAAGCTTAAAACCCATAACATATACATGTTTCCAATCTTCATGAAATCCAAGAATTTCATGCAAAGTTCACTCCAAATGATCATCAACATGCTCTCTACTCCAATCATGCAAGAATTCATCACTAAATCCCTAAATTCCTACTTGATCAAATATTCAAGAATTTCATGAAATTTCTAATATCTACCTTGAATCAAAGAAGAAATGGAAGAGATGACGGTATGATGATGTTGATGCTCCAACTTATGCAACTTTCCTTCTTGAAATCAAGCTTGAAATGATGAAATTTACTTCCTTCCTTCCTTGGTGTTTCTCCCGTTTTTTAGTGTGTGTGTGTGTGTGTGTAGGATTTTGATAAAATGAATGGAAGAAATGAGATGCAATAGATATTTTAAAAGTCTTGCACTCAAATGCATGAATCATCACTTTTTGCAATTAAGTCCCTAGTCATAGAATGAATGCAATGAAATCTCATCTCATGGAATATGATCACTTAACTCCAATTCATGTTATGCAATTAAGTCATTAAATTTATGAAATGGTCAAATAAGGTCACATAATATCAATTAGACACGTTATCAATTAATTCACGTAATTTTCATGTTAATGGAAGTTCATATAAACACATGAGAATATAAGGCATATAATGTTATGAAATTTAATATAAGGTAACATAATGCATGACTGAAAAATGGGGCGTTACAATTCTCTCCCCCTTAAGAGGACCTGGTCTCTTGGTCCACTGCCGAGTTTTAAAAGGATGCACAAGCAACAAGAGAGCCCCGTCTCTTAGACAAGTAACGAGAGAGCCCCGTCTCCCTAACACGAAATGAGAGCACCCCGTCTCTCCACAAGAAATGAGAGAACCCCGTCTCTCGAACAAGAAATGAGAGAGTACCCCGACTCCCACAAAACAAGGAGAGTAACCCGACTCTAACAAAAGCAAGGATCCCAAAAGAACACTTAATTAAACATTCATACAGAACTTCACGTAATGAACAAGTGGAGGAAATCAAATACCAACTAGTCTTACAAAAGCAATTAACAAATACCAAGAACCATGCGTGATGATAATAAAATGTACATTGCACGTGATATGCATGTTTAGGTGTACCGTTCACCATGGTCTTAGAAACTCAATGGCAGTGACTTGATTTAATACTTAATTTTTTGATCAGAATCCCTTCTAACCAAAATGCCATTCCTCGAATGCCTGATGTAAGTATGTACCCCAACAATTACTCAATCTTCATCCCGTGATCCAATTTTCTAACCTTTCTACCACCACGGTTCGAAGATTCAATTCTTAAATATGCACTTGGTAGTAATCCGTCCACCCATTCTTCTTACTAATTATAGTTGACCTCCTCCGATGCCCGGATTAATTATTTGCTGACTCGAGGTCTAACTTTTATCCTGCAAAATATTCCCAGTTCAAGTAACTCTCAGGTGATCCCTTACGATAGAGAATGTTCCCGTCGAGTTGTTTTTATCTTGCAATATGGTAATAGTGTCGCACCTCTTTGGTCACTTCGTGCAAATCTTGAATGATAGTCGCTTTTCTTGAAAAATTCTTACCTTTGATCAAAGTAAACTTAATCAACTTATAAAAATCATGATCTTTCCCATTTCTCATCAAATTTGTTTCAATTTCAGCTCGGCTCAAGATATGCCTCCTCATGGCTTTTAGGAATCTCCATTTGAGAACTCTAGGCGCACGAGACTTAAACTATTGAAGATTTCATTCACCTAGTTCCGATAGAGAGTTTCCGAAAGAACCATTTTTCTTGAAGTTTCAACTCTCCCAAGTGAGATCCAAACATCGACTTTAAGTTGTTCCCTGACTGGCTCTCCCCCTTAAGAAAATAGGAATATTTTCTGTCTAACTTCTGGAACTAGTTCTACCCTTTCTCAAATCCAAGCTTCTCTTTTTTCCGATTCTCTTGAAGTACCTCTAACTCTCGATCTCATTCCCGAAATATTTCTCTATCTCAATTGGACATCCAACGAACACTGAATCCTTCCTTATTTCTTGAATATCCATTCCATTTCTTGAAGCTCTCACCCTTTCCAAAATCATTTCCTAAATATCCTCATCCTGACCTTGGAGGTCATCAAGCATCTCAATCTCCTAATTCATCCCTTGTTGTTGCTTTCAAGTAACCCCATCATTTGTAACCCTTACATTTTTGTTACTTCTAACAAATGTAATCCATTTGAGTACAACCACAAATTTGACGTCATTTCCCCAGTCGACTCAACTTCCTTGATATCAACGATTTCAAGTCTCGCCACTTGTTCGGACATTTCATCTCACGTTTATTTTTGAAGTGACAACTTCTTCCATCCAACTCCTAACTACTTTTCCCGGCCTTTTAATTGGTCTTTCTCCTTTTTGTTCCTCACTTTGCAACCCAACTCTTTCCGTATCATACTTCGGTTGTGTCTCGGTTGAAGTAATGCTTGATAGATGAGGTGGAAAGATTTTCTATCAAGAAAACACTTAAAATGCATGTTGGGTTAATATGCCCATGTACATAACACAGTTGTGAGTAATCAAATGCGACATGTTGGGGCAATTGTATCAATTAAAGATGCACTTATAAATAAAGGAATTTGGATAATTAGAACAGCGTATGGTGCACGTGCCATGAATACGTTGAACCTGTCACCGTAGATGTATCCTTTAGCTTGGCACTTGTTTCCCGTTTGCTGAATTACAAGCTTGCTCGAATTTGTTGATCATCTCTTGTTGCCCACGGTCTTCCAATTCTTCAAGATTCATAACTTCAACTGGTACCGCTCCATGACCCGATATTGAAATCTCTTAAACCCAATTCTTTCTCAATTATCGATCTCTAAGTGTCGTCTGGATCTTCCCCGTAGCTATCACCTTGATTACCCTTTTCGTTATTTTAACTGGTATAACTTTATGATCTGGAGTTGTGATTCTCAGATTTGAATTCTCCTAAACTCCTAAAGTTAATATCTTAGTTTCCTCTCAAGAATTAATTTTCCAATTGTCGTTCGACTCCTCCCCATAATTAATACCTTAATCAAAATGGTGACTCCTGAACTTGAATCCTTCAAGTATTCATACTTGACTGCATAACCTCTCTCTAAAACTCTTAATTTGCCTTTCTTTACCGTTTCCCATTCGTTGCCCGACCCTTCACTTTAAACATCTTCTTGCTCGAAGTTTCCTTATCTCAACTCGTACAACTTTTGTAATCAAAATTATGATTCTTGAGCTCAAGTGCTTCTACCTTCATGAAATTGATACCTTGCCTTCTTAATCGATTCCCTTGTAGCCCATATCTCCCAATTCAACCGCCTAACCCGATAATTCAGCTTGGATATGGAGAATAAACTCAATCCGGCCGAACATCGAACCTTTAGTACTCTAATTTACCACGAGCTTGCAATCACTATATTAGTCGTTCTCTTCACTTTCCCATCCGACGTCTTTCTTAACCCGAAATCCAAAATATTTAAATTCCTTGTAGACCTACATCAATTACCTTGTTGTTCAACTTTCCAATTTGTCACTTCCATGAACCCAAAATTACTCCATTTCTTAAATTTTTCCAAGTTAATCCAAATCCTACTCCAAGGTCCAAAATGTCTCGATTTATCTCCAACTTAATTCCTAAACTTTCAACCTCGACCCGAATCATTTGAGTTACTTCCCTCTCACATCGTGATTTTGGTTCCAACTAGTTGAAGATCCTCACTTGTTTACACATCTGAACCTCGAATCATTAGTGCCCTCAAAGTCTCCTTTCTTGAGTTAAATAAGTCTCCTAAAATCATTGCCTCGCTGTTGATAGAAACCTCGAATCTTAAAACACTTTCGAGATTTTCTTTACTCTGCTCTTGGATGAAATGATCCTACGGATTCCCGTTGAAAAGACTTTTACAATATAGGAGTGTGAATGTTAATCTTACAAGTGGTAGGCATCACGCCCTACCACTATCCCGTTAAATATCTACCAACTTCATTAGAGCTTGTAAGTTACTCCCACCTTTGGTCCTTCTATTCCCGAATCTTAACACATGAAGTATAACCCAACCAGAGCAATCCATGACTCTTGAATTCTTGTATGAAGTTCCCCGGTGCATTCCTTATAACTTCAAAGCAAAAGAAAAGAACTTGGGTAGATTGAAGTTGTCATAGAAATTGGCCGTGGTTTGACATGATCTCTATAGCCTATAATCACAACTTATCTCAAATATAAATGCATGGGGTTAATACCTGCTCATGCCACATAATTGATACCAAATACAAGAATTTGATTCAAAATGCAATACATAATTCAACAAAATTTAAAGTGAAACACGTTGGCACATAAAATTCCGCAAAAGTTTAAATAAACACGTTGGATATAAAAATTTCCAAACCATAGAAGATCAATTAATCATCAAGTAATAACATAAATCAATGCCATGCACAAGTCATCAAGTAGCTCAAAGATGTTCATGCAAGTTCAAATAAATTCAAATAGGTTCAAGTAGTTCCAAATAAGATGCAAGACACGTAAATTATCAATTAATCCTATGCCGTTCGACCTAGACTCACGAGACACGACACTAGAACCTCGATTTTGCAACCGGGCTCTGATACCACCTAAGATGTAGCACCCGGAATGCCGAGATGCCACACCCTCGCACCATAAGTCTAGCTCACATATGAAATGGGTAGTCCATATATGAACCGGACTCATGGCGAACGGGTGACAATAAAAATAAACCTGCACTAGCTAGGCGGGATACCCTCAAATAATACAACAATTCCAATTAAAAGTGGAAGCATAGAACTATACATGCATACCACTACTTATTCTATGTTCTCATTTAATATGCACATCACCAAGGATTCAAGTTGCAAGTATACTAGTACAAAATATACATAAAGGTACCAATACATACTCCCAAAATTTATAAACATTCAAGACATGCATTACAATGAAAGATCAATGCTAGACTCCCAAAAGCTGTAAAAGGACTCAACCCCGCCTAGCACTCGATCTGCACAACCTGAAAATTGTGAGGAGTCAGTCTACCACAGATTGAGTGAGGGGTTTACATACATATTAGCGCAGATAACATGCAATTTATATTCTCGGGTAAAGATTTATAAAAGATAAATATATGAGTTCAACTATAATATAGCTTCACCCGAGAATACAACTATCCATATTAAACACTTTGTTCCTTTTCATGCAATCAATACATGGCGAACTCCAACTGTACATGAACTTGCTTGCTTGATTATTAAACAATAAGTGATCATGCAATTCAGTTATCGTGCAATCGTGCATGTGTAATCATATAGCACGTTCATGGAATGAAAATCATGCAATAACCCGAGGGCAATCCGCGGTGCCGGATTCATCCCCAGTCTCTTTCGGCTCATGATAAGGTTTTGTTCCTCCTGTGGTTGGACGGACAACCACCAGCTCTAAGACCAGCCCATCGCCGTCACCAAGGAGAACCTGGCCAGGATAACATATGTACACGATAGGGCTTTGTTCTTCCTGTGATTGGACGGACAACCACCAGCCCGAAGACCAGCCTAGCACCCTCACTAGGGAGGACCTGGCCAGGAGAACACACTTACTAGATAGGGCATTGTTCTTCCTGTGGTTGGACGGACAACCACCAGCCCGAAGACCAGCCCAGCGCCCTCACTAAGGAGGACCTGGCCAGGAGAACGCATTCACACGACAGGGCTTTCATGACATGACTTGCTTGATTCATGCACACTAACATAACCTACTTGCTTGATTCATGAACAATAACATAACTTGAAAGGATAAGTGCTTTCATGAAATTATAATATAAATACCTTTGGCCAAAAATCACGTAAAGGTTATACGGGTTCTATATAACTAGAAATTAAACCTCACCTATGACGATCAAAACAAGGATATAACTATGGTGCGTGTCCCACGTCAATTGGAAGAAGATCTGTGCAACAAGGACAAGTGTACATGAGACTAGACTCAAATGAACCAATTAAGATGCACGGCAAAGTCATAATCAATATGTCACGCAATAACAATCAAGCAATGTTAATTATGAGAATAATTTTCACTAAACCAAGTTTATAACTCATATAGATCACATACGAGAGCCAAAGAAGTGAAAAGAATGCAATATGAAAGGTTTTGGTGAAGTTTAGCAAAAACAGACAATTTTAGAAAATATACATGTTGAGGGAAAACTGGAATATCTTTAATTCTAGAAATGGGAATTGAGTTTTGTTTGTTGGATATGAAAGTAGACACATAGACCTTTCCAACTCTGTATGACACGTTTTCTAATTCAAACCGAGGTGAAAATGGCGTTGGTTTGAAGTTGGACAAAATGCAGTTTCTGGAGGGGTCGCGGGCGCGACCAAAAACCTTCACAAAATGGTCGCGGTCGCGACCAAGTATTTTTGGCCGAATTTTCTCCAATTTTTTCAAAACTCGAAACTTGGCTAAAATGGGATCACGGGCGCGACCAGTTTTATGCATGCCCGTGACCATATACGCAGCAGCAACAAAACAGGGCAAATCCGAACCAAAATCAACCAAAACAATTATAACACCAAGTTCCAACCATAACAATTATTTCATATCATCAAATACACATTATACTTCAACCATCTATCAAACTAACCAAGGATCATGCATCAAATTGTCAAGAATCAAGTTTAAAACCCATAACATATACATGCTTCCAATTTTCATGAAATCCAAGAATTTCATGCAAAGTTCACTCCAAATGATCATCAGCATGCTCTCTACTCCAATCATGCAAGAATTCATCACTAAATCCCTAAATTCCTACTTGATCAAATGTTCAAGAATTTCATGAAATTTGTAATATCTACCTTGAATCAAAGAAGAAATGGAAGAGATGATGGTATGATGATGTTGATGCTCCAACTTATGCAACTTTCCTTCTTGAAATCAAGCTTGAAATGATGAAATTTACTTCCTTCCTTCCTTGGTGTTTCTCCCGTTTTTTAGTGTGTGTGTGTGTGTGTAGGATTTTGATAAAATGAATGGAAGAAATGAGATGCAATAGATATTTTAAAAGTCTTGCACTCAAATGCATGAATCATCACTTTTTGCAATTAAGTCCCTAGTCTATATGAATGAATGCAATGAAATCTCTTCTCATGGAATATGATCACTTAACTCCAATTCATGTTATGCAATTAAGTCATTAAATTTATGAAATGGTCAAATAAGGTCACATAATATCAATTAGACACGTTATCAATTAGTTCACGTAATTTTCACGTTAATGGAAGTTCATATAAACACATGAGAATATAAGGCATATAATGTTATGAAATTTAATATAAGGTAACATAATGCATGACTGAAAAATGGGGCGTTACAGACTCTAAAGAGATTTTCATCTCACGTGATGTTACTTTTCATGAATCAATGTTTCCCTTTATGAAGAATCTTGACTCTAATAGTGAGATGCCTTTCAATGATAGTTTTGAATCTGTCAGTCTTCCAGTACCTGTTATGGATTGTATTCCTACTGCAGATAATGTTCCTTCTCCAGCCTCAATTGCTATTTCAGATATAATTTCGTGTAGAAGATCATCCAGAGCCACACATAGACCTTCATACCTTCAAGATTACCATTGTAATCTTCTACACAATGTCTCCCCACCAACTACAGCAAGTCAATATCCCATCTCTTCTCATTTGTCATATGATAACTTATCACCTGGATATAGAGAGTTTTCTTTGAGCATCTCTACAGTTCTTGAACCTACCAGTTATAAAGAAGCATCCCAGTACCCTGAATGGAGACAGGCTATGCAAGAGGAGTTGAAAGCTATGGAGCAAAATGAAACATGGACAGTTATACCACTTCCTACTGGTTCTCATTCAATAGGATGTCGCTGGGTCTATAAAACTAAGTTTCTTTCAGATGGAACTTTGGAGAGATATAAAGCGAGGCTAGTTGCTAAGGGATACAATCAGTTGGAAGGTGTTGACTTTTTAGATACATACTCACCAGTTGCTAAGTTGGTCACCGTAAAAACCATGTTGGCTTTGGCAAGTTCAAATCATTGGGAACTTGCACAACCAGATGTAAACAATGTCTTTCTTAATGGAGTGTTGTTTGATGAGGTATATATGGATCTGCCTCAAGGTTATGAATCTCCAGTGTCTGTTGCTTTGCCTTCATCACAACAATCTGGAAAGTTAGTTTGCAGGCTACATAAATCGGTTTATGGGTTAAAGCAGGCTTCTAGGCAATGGTATGCTAAATTTTCTACTTCCCTTATCCAGTTTGGCTTCTCTCAATCTAAGGCAGATTATTCACTTTTTGTTAAAGGATCTGGTTCTACATTTCTTGCATTATTGGTGTATGTTGATGACATACTCATCACAGGGCCTGATCCCTCCCTCATTTCAGAGCTTAAGCAATTTCTTCATACACAGTTTAAGCTTAAAGATTTGGATCCTTTGAAATATTTTTTGGGCCTTGAGATTGCTAGATCTAAGAGTGGTGTGATGCTTTATCAACGCAAGTATACCTTGGAGTTATTAGAAGAGGCTGGTTGTCTTGCTTCTAAGCCAATGAGTACTCCCATGGATCCAAACAATAAACTAAATTCATTTGATGGTGATCTTCTTGAGGATAATGCTAGATACAGGCGACTAATTGGAAACCTTCTATATCTCACTTTGTCCAGGCCTGATATTTGTTTTGCTGTGAACAAGCTTAGTCAATTTGTAGCACAGCCACGTGTTCCTCATTTGGATGTTGTTTATCACCTACTGAAATACCTTAAGGGTACTCCAGGACAGGGTATTCACTTTCCATCTCACAGTGATCTCAAGCTCACAGCCTTTGTTGATGCTGACTGGGCATCTTGTCAAGATACAAGAAGGTCTACGACGGGCTTTTGTGTGTTTTTAGGGAATGCTTTAATATCTTGGAAGTACAAAAAACAATCTGTGGTGTCCAGTTCGTCTGCAAAAGTTGAGTATAAAGCTCTAGCAGTCGTCACTAGTGAGTTGGTTTGGATATCACAACTACTTCAAGATTTTCAAGTGCCTTGTTCCGGTCCAGTTGTACTATACTGTGATAACTTGGCAGCTCTGCATTTAGCCGAGAATCCTCTCTTCCACGAGTGCACTAAACACATAGAAGTAGACTGCCATTTTGTGAGGGATAAGGTGGCGACAGGGTTTCTTAAGGTTTTACCAGTACGATCGTCTCACCAATTAGCAGACATGTTCACCAAGGCATTACCTGCATCCCAGCTTAAACAACTGATGATCAAGATGGAAGTCAAAAATATTTTCCTTCCACCTTGAGGGGGATGTTTTACAAGTCAGGGGGGTGTTTTGTAATTTTGATACTTAGACTTTTTCCTCCAGAATATCTGATCCCTTAGATAGCTGTGGAAGATTCTTGTTGGTAAAGTTGTTAGCTGGCCTTACCACGTGGCAATTATTTATTCATGGAACAGATTGTATATATATCTTGTACTTGAGCTGAGAGCTCAGTTTTCGTAAATGAAATTAGAAAATTCTTCAAATCTACTCTTTCTAATAGAAACTATTGCGGTGGGCAGATTTATGCTTCACTTATTTGCAAGAGGCAAAGTGGTATTCGAGGGCGTACACACCGAGACTGGAAGAATATATGAATAATGCATGGATTTCAATATCAGCTCCTGTAATCCTGTCTCATCTCTATTTTCTTGTGTCAAATCCAATAGACGATGAATCTATTCAAAGTTTGTATGAAGAACACAACATTATCCGACATTCAGGAATGATTCTACGACTTGCAAATGATTTAGGAACATCATCGGTACTTTATCCGTTTATTTAGCTTCTCACTTTATCTTTTCTTCAATTACTGATTATTTTAGTGCTCCAACTTTATGCAATTTCAGCTTCTAACTTAACTTTTCCAAAAGCAGAATTATAATTAGTCTTTTTCCCTTGAACACATTCTCCCTATCTCACTCTATCTGAAAATTTTAATCACCATAATGATTAGGATGAGATGAAAAGAGGCGATGTAACAAAATCAATCGAGTGTTACATGAACGAAAGCAATGTATCTAGAGAAGAGGCGCAAGAATATGTAACGACTTTGATTTGAAAGACATGGAAAAAGATGAACGAAGAGCGAGTGACAAAGTATCCGTTTCAGCAAAATTTTGTTACAGGTGCCGTAAATCTTGGCAGAATGGCGCAATTTATATATCAAATTGGAGATGAGCGTGGAATTCAGAATGAAGAGATTAAGGAACGTATTTCAACTTTGTTGTTTGAGCCTATTTTATAGCTTCGATAGAATATATTTTGTTTTGAGTATAGAATTTTAGGAAGAAAATGGAAAGAATATGACAGGTGCTCCGTATGGTCCCTAAACTTTCAATAATGTAATAATTTGTCTTTAATATTTGATTAGTAACACCAGACCCTAATGTTGATAATTTGCCTCTTTAAATTCTTATGTCCCCAACGATATTTTAGTAGAAATTTTCACTTGCTCCCTAATGTGGTAAGTAAAAAATTTCATCTACCACAAAATTTTATACGGTAATTACAAGTGTTTTAGGGTAAGAAACTTATAAATAACCTCTATTTTTTTAGGATGAATTTCATATTTATTACGTTTGTAATTTTGATATTTGTAAATTTCAAAAGTTATTGTTGAGATTGTTTTTGAAAAGACGGATTTTGCTTTTGGTTTTGTTTCATTGATGATTCATTCCTACTTACATCACACTCATGCTTAATTTGAATTGATCTTATATCAAAGTGTTTTAGGTAAAACTATTTTATAGTTGTGGGTTTGGAAAGTGTATAACTTGCAAGATTTTGCATACAAACAAAGGAAAACTTTGATTTGCAATCTATGATTTGGGGAATCAAGGAGCGATTCCAGTAACAATACAATCTGCACATGGTAAGTATTTGATTGCGTCCCAACAATTCATTCCATTCACAGCACAAGTTTCAACCATATAAAGCCATGCATATATAAAGGAGAAAATAATATCTATAAGTTCATAAGTGCAAGACAAGTTTGTAATACCATAAGTGCAAGACGGGTGTTTTTCTTGAGTGTTGTAAGGATTTGTGATAATCTTGCATTGTATATTTGTATTGTGCTGACGGTGGTTCTCACATGTTGTCAGGTAATCTCTTGTACTTCAATGTGTTGATATCAGAGTTGAGGTAATCTTTTTATTAGTGTGTGTTTGTCCGATAAGTAAGTGAGTGAGATTTACTTATCCCACAAGTGTTGGGTTATAGGGTTACAAGGTTTTTCTTGTAATCTCAAAACTTAATAAAATACGTTTGCAAAGCTTTCATGAACTTGGTGACAGGAGTAGGCTTACTGAAGTTGTATAAATTGCTTGTACATTATCATTTTTAATTAGTATTTATTCTATTTTATTTTTGTTTCTTGTGTACTGGTATTTTAGTGAATTTAGTCAAAATTATGAGAATAAAAATTTTCAAACGTAGAAATTTATCTATAATGTTGTTTTGCATGTATAAGTACCTGATAAGATAAGATAAGATAAAGAGAACAAGTTTTACTACAACTTTGACCAAGAGATTAAATACTTTACAAGCAGTTAATTCTGCACAAGGATCCAACAAACGGAAGACTTATAAAATGTTTATATCTATTTGTAGGTGAAAAACTTTTACAGCTTGGTTATTTTTATACTCTTTATTTAATAAGTTGTTGGCTATGTATATGAAACTGTGGATTTTACAGTATCAAATTTCATAGTATTACCTTGTTTCATTCCAATTAGGCTTTTAATCGATGCATGAGAGTAATATATGAGTTAAAGATATTTTTTTAATAAAATAAAATAAAAAATTAATTAAATTAGTGACAGTTGAATAGATCACAAAATAAAAATATAATCGAAAGAATTAGTGATATTGATTTCAATTGAAATTAGTGACAACCAAGATTTTCACAAATTATGATCCTTTAGTGACTGAAAAATATAACTAATTAACGACGGATCAAATGCGATTATTGAATTAGTAACCTTGTTGTAATCCATTTAACGAAATAAAATAATTTAGTTAATGACCAATTTTTATATTAGTGACCGATAAAGATATCAACGAGTCAGGTTGGGCCATGAAATCGTAAATCAATTCGGGTTCGAATCGGTCTAAGCCCAACCCATGAATAATATGAGGCAAGCTGGGTTTGCGGTTAGACTATGCCCCTATAGGGTCTAATTCTTAAGACAATCCTCGAGAGATACTGGCGGGTGTCGGGACAGGAGATGAACGGGGCGAAATCGTCTATCATTTTCAGCCCTAACATTTCCGAAGAAGAGGGGATGGACTTGGCTCGGGGTATTAGGTGTTCCCTCCACCGTAGGGCGGTCAAGAAAGTCGGTTTTCTCGAGCATTGTAGATAAAGTGAAGAGATGTATTCAAGGATTCTTGGAGAAATTCCTTTCGAAGACGGGGAAGGAGGTCCTCATTAAGGCTGTGTTGCAGGCTATTCCTTCTTATTCTTTAAATTGTCTCTTGCTCCCGAATTGTT
Source organism: Lantana camara (assembly GCA_037501455.1). Lineage (NCBI taxonomy): Eukaryota > Viridiplantae > Streptophyta > Magnoliopsida > Lamiales > Verbenaceae > Lantana > Lantana camara. The sequence continues at coordinate 22,619,497 of CM074862.1, forward strand.
TGGTTCATGAGATCGATTCAGCTATTTCTATGTTTTGGTGGAATGATAGGGATAAAATTCGGATTCATTGGCTCCATTGGAATAGAATGTGCGTTAGCAAGGGCAGGGGAGGTATGGGCTTCCTGGCTATCAAGTTGTTTAACCTGCCTATGCTATCTAAGCAACTGTGGCGTTCCATACGGAACCCGGGGAGCTTGATTTGTAGGATCATGAAAGCGAGATAATTCCCGTACTCACAGCCTTGGGATGCAGAACTTGGATGCTCGCCTTCCTTTGCTTGGAGGAGCCTCCACGCTGCGAGTTATCTTCTCACGGCTGGAACGCGCTGGAGGATCGGGAACGACTCGTCGGTTCATGTGTGACGGGATTGGTGGATTCCGAAATCACCGAAATTCAGGCAAAAGTTCGGAAGCAATGCTAGAATCAAACCGGAGTGGGTGGAAGAATTGATGAAACCGAATCTAAACGAATGTGTTGAGGAGCTCATTCTTAATGCTTTCCACGAGGAAGACGCTCGGACCATTCTCAGCATCCCAGTGGGGGGTTCTCCCAGACCGGATTCGTTGGTCTGGCACTTTTATGGGATTTTCTCTGTTCACAAAACTTATCATCTAGCGGTGCAGATCGCTGAACGGGAAGCACCGTCGTCCTCTCGAGGTGACTCTCATGATGTTTGGAGGAAGCTTTGGAAGGTGGATGTTTTACCCAAGATTCGCACATTCTTTAGAGGTGTGGCCATAACATTCTGCCCACCGGAGAAGTGCTGCTAAGGAGACATATTAGTGACTAGCCAACCTGTGCTCATTGTGGTTGCTTGGTTGAAAGCTTGAAATATGCCCTGCTCTCATGTCCGTTTTCATGATAGGTATTGGCTCTCTCTCCAGTCCCGAACTCAGTGGTGCGGTGGATGGAAGCAGGCTTCCGAGAAAGACTGGCCCGTGTGGTTACCGCGCTGACGTCGGAGGAGAGTCGTCACATGGAGACGATATTATGGTGCATCTAGAGAGCCAAGAACGTAGGCAGAGCAGAGGGCATCGTTCAACAGCCTCTCGAGGTAGCTAATTCAGTTGCCATCTTTGCTGCACTTATCCTTGCGTTAGAAGATTCAATTGCAAACTTTGTAACACCGGCAGCGATCGAAAAATGGTCCAAACCGGAGGTGGGGTGGGTAAAAATTAATTTTTATGGGGCAGTCTTCAGCGAGTCGCGGGGGCTGTAGGTATCGGGGTTATTGCTAGGAATGTGGAGGGCTCTTGCATCGGATGGGAGACGGATCGGAGAAGGAATAGTGTGGACCATTACGTATCCGAGGCTCTAGTAGCTCTCTCTGCTGCGAAAATGGGTAGAGATTTTGGATAGTGCAAGGTCATTATTGAAGGTGATCACGCTAATGTGATTAGTCAAATCCAGAGTGGAAACAAAGACCTCTCGATTATTGGTAACATTGTGGAGGATGTTCGTGCCATTTGCTCTTATTTTGATGAGGTGAAATTTTCAGCTATTCATCGTGGTGCCAATAGAGTGACGTATAAATTAGCTAGGAATGCGACTTCAACCTGCATTGACTTTTCTGATTTTTCGTTTTTTGTTTCTAATTTACTTTTTTCGGACTTAACTTGATGTCTCCCCGTTGGGGAGTTTGGTATTAAAAGAAAGAAAAAAAAACTCAATTAATACAAACCCAAATATAAATTAATTAATGGAATCCCCCAGTACCCTCCCTTCCACCCCCACTTCAATTCCATGTTTAATGAAGTAATTTGACTATTTGGCTTCAGCGGGTGTTAATGCCAATTGACATTTGAAATTATAAAGTTGAGTGATGGCCCCACCAATAACACGTGGCTAGTGATGTCTGCTAAGATAGACACAAAATCCTAATACCTACAACAAATCTTAACTGTGATAATAAAACCACTGGTCTTCGCATCCGGGCGGAATAAGGCCTGATAAGGTATCAAATTAAAAAAGGAGTATCAATTTATTGCAAGCTACCCTAAGTGCAAGTGGACACTAGTGTATTGTAAGAGAAACAAGTCGAATCTCAATACAGAAGAGTATCAAACAATTATCCGCATGTTCACGAATCTATAAATCTCAACAAAAGACAAGAGAATACAAACTACTAGAAGCAAGCAAAAACACAAGTAACAAGTAAACAAGAGAGAAACTAAACTACGCGAACATGAAACGAGAATTAAACTTAAACTAAGAAAAGTAAGCAACCAACGAAGAACTTCAACAATATAAAGGGGAGTCGGGGATGACATTCGTATAGGCCCCATGCAGACTTATGCTCAACAACTCACAATTCTAATCACAAAATTAACTAACTTCTCTCGAAGTCTAATACGTGTACCTAACTAAGAAAAATATCACTCTCGTGATAATTAATTAGTTTAAAAGTTAGGTCGAAAGCTCAAGATTAGTGCAATTAACTAACTAGCGACTTCACAGTGTTAATCAATCACTTAATTGCTTAGACGTAAGCTAAATCTCTTTAAACTTTGCAATTAAGTGTTAGGAAAAAAATTATATATTCGCCATTAACTTTTCAATTATAAAATGAATTAAGATCAAGTGTTGATAGGCCACACTTATACAAATATTTAGAAACCATTTTCCTAACATAAGAATATCCTCAAGTTGTAGAGACATTTCATCAAACACTCAATGCATATTATGCATCATCCCCCTAACTCTAAGGTTTAGCTACTCATAGTCAATCAAATAACCATAGAACATAAAGAAATCATACTCATAACACTCATATCTACTAAATTTAGATTAAACTCAATCATCCAAGACAATTAAATTCAAAACAAAGCCCAAATTCCATCAAAAAATACATTAGTTTCAAGCTAGAAATGAAAGGATTATTTTAAAAACATAAAATATTTAAATAGGAATCCTAAGAAAATAGAAATAACACTAAAGATCTTCAGTGAAACCTCTGAATCTTGCTCTTGAAGCTGTTGGGAATAGTGCCCTGAAAATTCAATTTCTTGAATTAATTAAACTGAATTTACAGCAAGTTGTAAGTATTTCACATATTGATAATTAATGGTGTGTGGTGTTATTCTTATAAGAAATGTGTTTCATAGGAAAAGACTTTGAATACCGAAATCACCTGTCATTAAAGTTCTAGTCGGTAAGATAAGAATATGTTCTTATCAAGACTATAACATGGTTATATATGATGACTAGTCTTTCGTCATGGGGAATAGTGATTCCGATTATAACACGTTGATGATTTACAATAGGATTGCAAACATCGAACTGGACCACTGAGATTATTCATTTATACTGCTATCTAAAATGAATAAAATCTCAGGAAGCATTGTACTCTTAATCCTGATAATGTTTCGCCTTTAGGCATGTAGTTTTAGTCACTGTAATGTACTCGAAGTGAAGTCTCGGTAACGGGTGGCCAAAATAATTTGTATGATTCGGTGACAACATGAAATGTGCTAAAGAGTTATATTGATGGAGGGATCTGTGGCCTTGCTGGAAGGTAAAAGATATCCCTGAAATAGATTTGCAAAAGTTCGAATTAAGACTTTGGCCAAAGCACTTCGCGTGATACGTCACCGAAGTTGTATGATGAATGTGTTTCACATAAAGAGAATTTGAACTTAAGGCGAATCAATAAATTTCAGATTGGAGGTGAAAAATAAATGATAGTAATTACAATTTATTTTATATAGATATCTACACGGAGGAGTGAAATGCGAAATTATTCTGGATTGAGAAATTCGTGAATAATTTAATTAATTTTAGAGTGCAACAATAATTATTTAGTGGAATTAAATATTGTTAAACGGTAATTAATTACTATCATGAGATGATAATATATTAACCCGTTTGGAGCTAAAATTAATTAGTCCTGCAAGCCCCCCTGCAAGCCTCAATTGAAAACCTGAAGAGAAATATTAAAAGGAGAAAGAGAAATGATTTTTCTAAGTGTTTGAAAATAAGCCAAGGGATTTATTTTAAGAAAATAAATCAAAGTTCCAAAGAGTTGGAAATGCCCGGAATTTTATTTTGAAGAAAATAAAATTTTAATTAAAAAAAAAAAACAAAAGCTAACCTGGCAGCCCACGTGGCATGCCACGTCCGCGGACAGCGTGATGTGGCACTGACAGGGCTCTAGGTGGCATGCCACGCTTAAGGCGGAGATCGCGCCACGTCGGTGCAAAGCAACGACCCAGATTTACGTTGAACTAGGCCGGTTAACGGATCGGATGGTCCAAGTCAAACCGGGTTAACGGGTCGGTCTCCGGATAGGGTCGAAAGACTGGGTCTGGATAGGGCCAGACCCGGACACGTGGCAGAACAGGGATCGGCCACACCGCGGAAACCCTAAGACCGCGCGTGTCAGACACGCGCCACCTTCTGGAGGCACGTGAGGGCGCGTCCGGTGTCTGATCGGCACGTAGCTGGTGGCGCTGGACTCGTGGTGCTGAGATCTAAGACATGGTTACCTTGGAATTCGTGTCCAAGTTGGCTATGCAAGTGGGATGTGAAATTACCATTTTGCCCTCGGTTTTTCCCCTATAAATAGGGGTCTTGGCCCTTCATTTTTCATTCACAACTTTGGGAAACAGTTTTGGCTGAGTTTAAGCTTTGAAACCAAGTCCCTTTGCTCCTAGTTAATTCCGATTTATTTTGGAATTAATTTTAATTAGGTGTTTATAAATAGAACGCCTAATTTCGGGAGATTAAACCCTTAAAGGGTTTTCTAGTTTAAAGTTTTATTTTCTCTAAGTATTTAGAGAAATACTTTCGGAGCCCACACTCCGAGGGTTTCTCTGGGGTTATTGCAAGGAAAGCTCTGCCGGTTTCACGAGGAGATCGGGTATCGGGTTCTCAGGAGGTGAATTCAAGAGCTGGAAAAATGCCGTTAGATAGCCATGTTTGCAGTACGGTAATATTTTTCAGTTATATTATTTTAAGCATGATAAATTATATGCTCTTAAGTGTTAATTGCATGTTAGATATTTATCTGCTTAAGTGATTTAAAATTTATTATCAATTTCATGTATATACTTGAGTAGATCCGGCTAGTCTTCCGCTTTGCATTAAAATGTTTTAGAAATATTTTAATACTTGTATTAAAAATAAAATTTTAAAATGTGGTCCCGGACCGCTACTGTTCTGGGCCCACCACCCAGCAACTGGTATCAGAGCCGTGCTCTAGGTATATACATGCATTGATATGATGCATGCGATGCATAATTTTAAATATGCTACCGTGCACGTAAATTCTGTCAAAGGAGGCTGGTTTTTAAGTGGAACCGTTTGTGACCCCTCCAGTGTTTCCTGGGAATTTACTTGGAATGGTATTTATTTGGGAAACAATTTAATTGCTTTTCCTGAAAAATTACCGAATCAGTAAACATGATTTAAATTATGTGATAATTTATTTATAACATGTTTACTTTATGCCATTTATTTTAAGCATGATAATTATATGAGAGCATGCTTAATTATTTTATTTTATGGCATGATCATGATAATATGAGATATTATGTTATTTGCAATTATGCGTATTTTATTTAATGTGATTAAATAATAATGTTTAATAGAGATTGAACGAGATGCATAATTGGACTAATATTTTTTGGCCTAATTAATAAATAGTTATTAAATTACCTTAAAATATTATTATCAGGATTTTAAATGTGATTTTATAATCCTAGTGGGAGCGTATCAATTAGATTAATCACTTCCAACAATAAGACACCAAAAATGATTATTAAATAATCAACAGATAATCTACACCTTTTAAAAAATTCAAGTGGGAGCGAGATGAAAAGAGTTGGATTCTCACGGCCTCCATTACCCGTCTATAGTATAGTGGATGTATACTACTCCCTTCGGCGGGTATATATTCGCGGTATACAAGATTAGACTTCTACAGATAAAATGGAATGCGGAAAAGTCAGCTCGACCACTCCTCCGTGGAGTGTCTTGACCTACTCGTACGAACTTCTAGGTAATGGTACACACTTGACTAAGTAATGTATTAACCTCCCTTCGGAGCTCTGTTACATTTACTTAGAGGCCAAGGGTTAACGTGGTGGATTAACATTGTTTGGTAAGAGTTACCTAGATGGCATGTTAATTAAAAATAGTTTTTGCTTTTCTAAGCAGTTTTTTACCTCGCCTCCGAGGAGTCAACTACAGTTAGTTAAGTCACCATTGCGTAAATCAAAATGCTTACGTGGATTTTATTTATTGGTTAGACGCAGAAGAAAGTGAAATACATAATCATAACTTGTTTTTATTTATTTATTTCAGTTTTATAATAACGATCTCTCTTAGCCCACACCAAATGACTTTAAGGAAATAGGCTAGTAAGGGTTCAACTATGCAGACTAGGAAATGAATCTTGATATCGTGTTGACACACGAAAATTTACGTACTCACTAAACCTTAACTGAAAATTCTAGAAACTACAACCAGTCAGGATTAGAAAGACGCTTATTCTAAATCGATCAAGTGTGATGATCTGGCTAGTATTATATCCTGACATCTATTTTAAATGTTCTTGAGCATCAGACGCATGAGATGTTTACTGATAAGAACATGTTTTGAAGACAGAATCGTACAAAGGTAGAAGCCAATAGAAAAGGTTGTTAGTTATAAATATGTTTGAAGGATCACCGATTCAGAATCATATTATGAATATGATAAATAATTTGAACGAGATTGAAAGCCTCTGTGCTTAAAGAGACAATCTTAACAGATAGGATACGATCCTATACTCTCTACCTAAGTCGTTTGAACGTTCAAGATTAATTTTTTAATTTTTTTTAAAAAACCTAGCGTGAACCAATGAACGACCTCAATATGGCAGAAATGGTGATATAGACTAAGGGAAAAGTTCTCTTTAATCAAACATCAATATCCACGACCCAGAAAGCCAGTAAGTGGAAGAAAGAAAAAGGAAAAGTCCCCAATCTAAGGTTCAGAAATAGAAAGTCAAATCCGACAATGGAAAAGTGTTTCTATTTTGGTGTTAACGGGTATTGGAAAAAGAAATTATCCAAAATACATAGTCTGTCTGTTTGCTACACCGTTTAGATAAGATATGAAGATATCTTACTCGTTGAAAATATATTTAGTTGAAAATTCATCGGACTCTTGCTGTGTGAACTTGAGATCAACTAATCATATTTGCAAGTCGTTGTGAAGATTCAAACTAACCAAAAAGTTTGAAAAACGGCTAACACACAACTACTGCTCGGGGATAATACAAGTGTAATTGTATTAGCAGTAAGGACTATAAAGTCGTATTTTGCCAATAGGGTTTTAATATTTTACGTGCCATATATACAGAAATTTGATTTTTGTAAGTTATTTGATAATTAATGGTCTAACAGTTTATTTTGAATAAAAGTTTACCATTAAACAAAATAAAAGGTTTATTTGCTCTGGCACAATAAAAGATGGTCTTTTATACCTCAATGAAAACCCTAATTTAAGTTTAACATTAAGAAGCTTGACTTACCATCTAAGAAGAAAAACTTCTACGTGGCACCTATCTATTGGTCAATTGAATCTGAATAGGATCCAAAGACTGGTTGTTGAGTCCTATTGACTTGAAAATAGTGTCAATTTGTGAATCCTATTTAGAAAGTTATAATGTCCAAGAAGCTTTTTTTGGGACAAAAGGTATTTAAGCCATGAATTTTCTTTTGCCGGCTCATATGGATATGTGATCCTATGAGTGTTTAAGCAAGAGATAGTTTTGGGTACTTCATCATTCATTTGAACGATTACTCTAGATACAGATATGTTTATTTGATGAGACTTAAGTCTGTATTTTTGAAGAGTTCAAAGAATAAAAGACTGAAGTCAAAGAGTCAAATTAGAAAACATCTCAAGGCACTTCGATTAGATCGAAGTAGTGATAAGTATCTATGTTCAGAGTTAAATAGAATTTCTCAAATGAGATGAGATCTCAACTATCTGTATGAGATACGTCTTAGCAAGGATGTATTGCATAAAGGAGAAATAGAACCCTGATAATGATGGTAAGATTCATGAAGAGTCATGCTACGCTACGAAGTTCGTTTTGGGGTATTGCGCTCAAAACAACAAATACACTAAACCTAGTGTTGGGTCCAGCCCAATTCCTTTTATTGGCCCAAAGAAAGAGTTTGAGCCCATATAGAAATAGGTTTCTGGCTTTTCTCTTTATGACTTTCAACAGCCGTGTTTTAACATAAATAAGGTGAGAAATAATCTGCACTTTTGACAGCAGTTTTGAGGGCTGCGATAGCATCTTCACGATGATGAGCGGGAGGTCATTTGTGGTCCGATTGAGTTGATTTTCGGACGGCAGGTTCCTAACTCATCGAACTTGAAAGTGAACGGTGGAGATCAGATTTGGAGCACTGTAAGTCGGGTTTTTCGGCGTGTGAACAGTGATACGATTTTTGGCTTATTTTGGTGTCTTTTTCTCCTTTTGTGTTCTAGTTCGTTTTTGATCGAATCGGTGTTTGGTTCATGTTTGGAGTTAGATTTATTGGTGTTTGAACTGCTATAATTTTTCCTCGTATTATAGTGGATTTGTTTTTAGGTCTCGTAGGCCTCGTGGTTTTTACTCTTGGATTTGAAGGGGTTTTCCACGTCAAATCTCTTGTCTCTATCATTCTTGTTTGGTTGATTATTTTTCTATCCTTTGAGCATACTTGGTTGTTTGTTTATTGGGCATTTGGAGAGGAGTTTTAATTTCCGCTGCGTATACTCGGTTTTGGTGTATCCCTTTCCTATCAGAGTGGTATCAGAGCCGCATTGGTTCTTTTGCCGGTGTGATCATGGATATGAATACGAGTAGGATGATAACTTTGAATGGATTAAATTATCATCTATGGAGTAATAAGATGAAGGATCTCCTCTTTGTTAAATCTTTGCACTTGCCTGTCTTTGCAACTGAAAAGCCCGTGTCTAAAACCGATGAAAAATGGGATTTTGAGTACAAACAAGTTTGTGGGTTTATCAGACAATTTGTTGAGGAGAATGTTTAGAACCATATTCAAAACGAGACACATGCGAGAAGTTTGTGGGAGAAGTTGCAGAATTTGTATGCATCGAAGACGGGAAACAATAAGCTGTTTTTGCTTAAGAAGATGATGCAGTTGAAATACATAGAAGGAACTTCTATTGCTGATCACTTGAATGAGTTTCAAGGTGTTCTTGATCAGTTGACAGGTATGGGCATTAAATTTGATGATGAAATTGTCGGACTTTGGATTCTTGCCACTTTGCCTGATTCTTGGGAAACTTTTCGTATTTCACTTGTTAACTCTTCGTTTGATGGTGGTATAGCCGTTGAGCTTGTGAAGAGTAGTGTTTTGAATGAAGAGATGAGACGAAAAACTCAGCATTCATCTCAACCCGAGTTGTTGGTTTCAGAGAATAAGGGGAGAAGCTAACATAAATACAATAATAAAGGTAGAAGCAAAAGTCGAAGCAAGTCAAGGTCAGGATGGAAAAAATTTAAGTGTGGTTATTGTGGTGAACCTGGTCATATCAAGAAATACTGTTTTAAATTGAAGAGAGAGCGTAGAGGCAATCGTGATGGGCACGATAAGAGAGACCAGGATAAGAATGATCGTGTTGCTACTGCTACTTCCAATGATGATCTTATTCTTACATATGATGACAATATAGTTGTCGTAGCCAATGATGATTCCAGTTCGGTTATTGACAGTGGTGCCTCATTTCATGTAACATCAAGGAAAGATTTCTTCACTTCTTATACTTCTGGTGATTTTGGAGTTTTGAAGATGGGGAATGATACAGTGGTACCGGTAGTAGGCATTGGGACTGTTTGTTTAAAAACCAACAGTGGGTCGAGTTTGGTACTTCATGAAGTTAAACATGCACCTAATGTTCGTTTGCACCTGATTTCAGCAGGAAGGCTCGATGATGATGATGGCTATTGCAATTTCTTTGGTAATGGTTAGTGGAAACTCACAAAAGGGAATCTAATTGTGGCTCGAGGTGATAAATTCCATAATTTATATAAGATGAAGACTTCTATTTGTGTGAACTCGGTTAATGCAGCAGAAAGTGACAACTTGTCAGAGCTTTGGCACAAGAGACTTAGTCACATTAGTGAAAAGGGACTTAATTGTTTAGCCAAGAAGAATTTGTTGTCAGGGCTGAAAGATACAAAGTTAGAAAGATGTGTTCACTGTTTGGTTAGGAAGCAGAAACGGGTTTCATTCAAGAGTCATCCCCCTTCAAGAAAAACTAATTTGCTTGAATTGGTACACTCAGATGTTTGTGGACCAATGAAGGTACGAGCTCATCGTAGTGCACTTTATTTTGTCACTTTTATTGATGACTGTTCGAGAAAAGTGTGGGTTTATATTTTAAAAACCAAAGATCAGGTATTTGATGTTTTTAAAGTTTTTCAGGCATCAGTTGAGAGAGAAACTGGTAAGAAACTGAAATGCATTAGTACTGACAATGGTGGCGAGTATTGTGGTCCATTTGATTCTTATTGCAGAGAACAGGGTATTCGGCATCAGAAGACGCCTCCTAAAACACCTCAGTTAAATGGCTTGGTAGAAAGGATGAATAGGACTCTAGTGGAGAGAGTCAGATGTTTGATATCAGATGCGAAGCTACTTAAGTCTTTTTGGGGTGAGGCTTAACTTACTGCTGCCTATATAATTAATTTGTCTCCTTCTGTTGCATTGTATACTGATGTTCCTAATAGGGTATGGTATGGAAAGGATGTCTCCTATGATCATTTACGTATGTTTGGTTGTAAAGCTTCTGTGCATGTACCTAAGGATGAGAGGTCTAAGTTAGACACTAAAGCGAGAGAATGTATATTTCTTGGGTATGGTCAGGATGAATTTGGTTACAGGTTTTATGATCCGGTTGAAAAGAAACTTGTTAGAAGTCGTGATGTAGTCTTCATGGAGGATCAAACCATTGAAGATATCAGTAAAGCAAGTAATTTGGTGTCTGCTGGTGTTGATGACTTGATAGATTTAGATCCAAAACCTATTGTTAATCTTCCTGATGCAGTTGAGTTAGAAAATCAAAATAATTTGGAGATAGAGGTTGATCATGATCACGCTGAGCAAGATCATGAAATTCAGAGTGAGGAAGATAATCCAATTGTTGAGCAACCTTCAATCCAACCCAAAAGATCTGCCAGGAACAGAACGCAATCTGTTAGATACTCATCTAATGAGTATGTGCTTTTGACAGATGGAGGGGAACCTGATTGTTACGAGGAAGCTATGGATAGTGAGTTTAAAGAAAAGTGGTTTGAAGTAATGAAAGATGAGATGCAATCTTTACATGATAATCATACTTTTTGACCTTGTAAAGTTACCTAAAGGTAGGAAAGCTCTAAAGAACCGATGGATTTATCGGTTGAAACACGAAGAGAACACTTCACAACCAAGATACAAAGCCAGATTAGTTGTTAAAGGCTTCAGTCAGAAGAAAGGGATTGATTTTGAAGAGATTTTCTCACCCGTTGTGAAAATGTCGTCAATCAGTCTTGTTTTGGGCTTAGCAGCTAGTCTTGATTTAGAAGTTGAACAGATGGATGTGAAAACTGCTTTCCTCCACAGCGATTTGGAGGAGGAGATTTATATGGAGCAACCGGAGGGTTTCATTGCTAAAGGTAAAGAGAATTTTGTTTGCAGATTGAGGAAAAGCTTGTATGGTTTGAAACAAGCTCCAAGGCAATGGTATAAAAAGTTTGAGTTGGTTATGCTGCAGCAGGGTTATACAAAAACTAGTGCTGACCATTGCGTATTTATTCAAAAATTCTCTGATGTTGATTTTGTCATTTCATTTCTTTGTGTTGATGATATGCTCATTATTGGTCATAGTGCTTCTAGGATTGATAGGTTGTAGAATGAGTTGAGCAAATCTTTTGCCATGAAAGATTTAGGACCTGCGAAGCACATTCTTGGCATGAGAATTTCTCGTGATAGAAATGCCAAGAAGTTGTGGTTGTCTCAAGAGAAGTATATTGAGAAGGTGATTCAGAGGTTTCACATGGATAAAGCCAAAGTTGTAAGTACTCCTCTTGATGGACATTTTAAGCTGAGTAGTGCACAGTCTCCTTCTAATGATGAAGATAAGAAGGACATGCAAGGTGTTCCCTATGCATCCGCGGTTAGAAGTTTGATATATGACATGGTTTGTACGAGATCGGATTTGGCTCATGCAGTTGTCAAAGTTAGCAGGTTTCTCTCAAATCCGTGTAGAGAGCATTGGAATGTTGTAAAATGGATTAGGAGATATCTCCACGGCACTACAGATTTGAAGCTTTGTTTTGGGTCTGGGAAATCGATGTTAGTTGGATATACAGATTTAGATTTGGCTGGAGATTTGGATTCGAGAAAATCCACATCTGGTTATTTGATTACTTTTACAGGGAGAGCAGTGGCTTGGCAATCTAGATTGCAAAAATGTGTTGCTTTGTCTACTACGAAAGCCGAATTTATTGCAGCCACTGAAGCTTTCAAAGAATTACTTTGGATGAAGAAGTTTGTTCAAGAACTTGGATTTTCACAGTCGAAGTATGTTCTGTTTTGTGATAATCAAAGTGCAATACATCTCAGTAAGAATTCGAGTTTTCATGGTAAGTCGAAACATAATGATGTGAGATATCATTGGATTCGAGATGTTTTGAATTTCAAGTTGATTGAGCTTGAAAAGATTCACACTGATGACAATGGTGCTGATATGTTGACAAAGGTGGTGAGTCGTGATAAACTTGAGGTTTGTGCCGGGATGGTGAGTCTCAAGTTTGAATGATTAGATGATGGTTTGTCTCCTTCCTCACATGGGTTGGAGGGGGAGATTTGTTGGGTCCAGCCCAATTCCTTTTGTTGGCCCAAGGAAAGAGTTTGAGCCCATATAAAAATAGGTTTTTGGCTTTTCTCTTTATGACTTTCAGCAGCCGTGTTTTAACGTGAATAAGGTGAGAAATAATCTACACTTTTGATAGCAGTTTTGAGGGAGGCGACAACATCTTCGCGACGACGATCGGGAGGTCATTTGTGGTCCGATTGAGTTGATTTTCGGACAGCAGGTTCCTAACTCATCAAACTTGAAAGTGAATGGTGGAGATCAGATTTGGAGCACTGTAAGTCGGGTTTTTCGGTGCGTGAACAGTGACATGATTTCTGGCTTATTTTGGTGTCTTTTTCTCCTTTTGTGTTCTAGCTCGTTTTTTATCGAATCGGTGTTTGGTTCGTGTTTGGAGTTAGATTTATTGGTGTTTGAACTGCTATAATTTTGCCTCGTATTATAGTGGATTTGTTTTTAGGTCTCGTAGGCCTCGTGGTTTTTACTCTTCGATTTGAAGGGGTTTTCCACGTTAAATCTCGTGTCTCTATCATTCTTGTTTGGTTGATTATTTTTCTATCCTTTGAGCATACTTGGTTGTTTGTTTATTGGGCATTTGGAGAGGAGTTTTAATTTCCGCTGCGTACACTCGGTTTTGGTGTATCCCTTTCCTATCACCTAGTTCTGTCTAAGTCAGTTCCTAAAACACTGATGGATCTATAGCTGGGGTGAAAACCCTGTATCTCTTATCTTCGGATTTGAGGTAGCCTGGTTCACGAGTTAAGGATGGATCCTGACAAGTTAGAATAAAGAACAAAGGTTTACTTGTTCTAAGGTTATCCTAGAAGAACGAGAGGTGGTATATTTTGAAATTTGAGAAATCACAAAAGATGTTTGTGAATATTTCAAAGATAATTACATAGATAACCACAAAGGGTGGAAGCAAAGTAGTGTTAAAAGAAATAACAGTATCAGATGCAGATTTCCATAAACCCGTGATAACTGAAAATGTATTAGATACATGTGATGTACTAAATACAACATGTGATGTAGAGACGTGTACACGAGAGCATCATTGTAGTGGGAGGATTGTTAGGACACCTGACAAGATACCTAAGATTAACCCAAGTGGTTGAATCTAACGTATCTGATCCTGTCACGTGTAATGAAGCTGTAGAAGATATAGACGCTGACCATTTGGTCAAAAGCCATGGAATCTAAGTTAGAATCTCTGTATTCTAACAAAGTCTTGAGCTTGTAGAGGCGCCCGAAGGCATTAAACCCATTAGATGCAATTGGGTTCTACAAGAAAATAAAAGGAAAGAATGGACGAAAAAGTAGAAACTTTAGAGCAAACTTATGGCAAGGGATTGTACCCGGTGAGAAGAAATCATTTATGAGGTCTTCTCGCCTATAGTAATGCTTAAGTCCATTGTCCTCTCCATTTTATCTCATTATCAATTATGAGATTAGATAAATGGATGTAAAGACTATGTTCTTGAACGGGCACCTTCAATAAGAAAAACATAGCACAACCTGAAGGCTTCATAGCTAGAAATCAGGTGCATATAGTATGCAAATTTAATAGATGATTTTGTGATCTTAAGTAAGCGTCTGAATCATGAAACATCAGGATTAAAGAGGCAATTTAAATTCTTTAGATTTGTACAATTGTCTGATGAACCATATGTATACAAATGACATCAAAATGATGTTGTAACATTTTCATTTTGTACGTAAACAATATTCTGCTCATTGGGAATGGTGCAAGAATTTTGTTAGTAGTCAAGATTCGATTGTCAAATCTTTTTGACAAATAAAGACCTAAGTGAGACCAATAATATTCCAAGGATCAGACTTTTATCGTGATCACAGGAATAAGAGGATTAGTTTATCATAAGAAGCATATATAGATAAGATGCTGGCAAGGTATAATATGACAAATTCCAAGAAAGGTTCATTACCTTTTGGATATGGAATTTATCTATCTCGGGATTAGTGTCCTGAGACAACTGAAGAGATAGAAGACATGATTAGAGTTCCGCAGCGGAAGCTTTATGTATGTCATATTATGTACAAGGCCAGCTGTCTATTATGAAATAGGTCTAAGTCAGCGGATATTAGTCAAACCTAGAATCTGGCACTGGGTAGTAGTAAAAGCGTATATCTGAGTACTTGAGAAGAACTCAAAATTATATGCTTGTCTACCACAGTGGTGAGCTCATTTCAATAGAGTACACAGATTCGGATTTACAATCTGATTTACATTCTAGATGTTTGACATCAGAATACGAGTTTACTCTAGAAAGAGCAACCGTTAATTTGGGGAATATTAAGCAAACTTGTATTGCTTACTTCACCACAGAAGCTAGATACATGGTAGCTTGAGAAGCAATCAAAGAGATATATTGGCTTCAAGATTTCCTGAAAGTTGGCTAGATGTAAGAAACATCTAATAAATTCCTTCACTAAGGTATTGGCGCAAAAGAGTGCAAAACGAGTTTTGACACTCATGTGGAAGGAATAAGACTTAGATGTGTGGCCAAATTGAATTTAGGGCAAGTGGGAGATTGTTGGGACTAGTGCCCTGAAAATTCAATTTGTTGAATTAATTAAACTGAATTTACAGCAAGTTGTGAGTATTTCGCATATTGGTAATTAATGTCGTATGGTGGTATTCTTATATGAAATGTATTTCATAGGAAAAGACTTTGAACACCGAAATCACGTGTCATTAAAGTTCTAGTCGGTAAGATAAGAATATGTTCTTATCAAGACTATAACGTGGTCATATATAATGACTAGTCTTTCGTCATAGGGAATAGTGATTCCGATTATAAAACGTTGATGATTTACAATAGGATTGCAAACATCGAATTGGACCACTGAGATTATTCATTTATACTGCTATCTAAAATGAATAAAATCTCAGGAAGCATTGTACTCTTAATCCTGATAATGTTTCGGCTTTAGGAATGTAGTGTTAGTCACTGTAAAGTACTCGAAGTGAAGTCTCGGTAACGGGTGGCCAAAATAATTTGTATGATTCGGTGACAACATGAAATGTGCTAAAGAGTTATATTGATCGAAGAATCTGTGGCCTTATTGGAAGGTAAAAGATATCCCTGGAAGAGATTTGCAAAAGTTCGAATTAAGACTTTGGCCAAAGCACTTCGCATGATACGTCACCGAAGTTGTATGATGAATGTGTTTCACATAAAGAGAATTTGAACTTAAGGTAAATCAATAAATTTCAGATTGGAGATGAAAAATAAATGATAGTAGTTACAATTTATTTTTCATGGATATCTACAAGGAGGAGTGAAATGCGAAATTATTCTGGATCGAGAAATTCGTGAATAATTTAATTAATTTTAGTGTGCAAAAATATTTATTTAGTGGAATTAAATATTGTTAAACGGTAATTAATTACTATCATGAGATGATAATATATTAATCCGTTTGGAGTTAAAATTAATTAGTCCTGCAGGTCCTCCTGCACGCCCCAATTGAAAACCTGAAGAGAAATATTAAAAGGAGAAAGAGAAATGATTTTTCTAAGTGTTTGAAAATAAGCCAAAGGATTTATTTTAAGAAAATAAATCAAAGTTCCAAAGAGTTGGAAACTCCCGGAATTTTATTTTGGAGAAAATAAAATTTTAGTTTTAAAATAAATAAAAAAAAAACTGACGTGGCAGCCCACGTGGCATGCCACGTCTGCGGACAGCGTGATGTGGCGCTGACAGGGCGCCAGGTGGCATGCCACGCGTACGGCGAAGATCGCACCACGTCAGCGCAAAGCAACGGCCCAGATTTGCCTTGAACCCGGTCGGTCAACGGATCGTACGGTCCAAGTCAAACCGGGTTAACAGGTCGGTCTCCGGATAGGGTCGGAAGACCGGGTCTGGATAGGGCCAGACCCAGACACGTCGCAGAACAGGGATCGGCCACGCCGCGGAAACCCTAAGGCCGCGTGTGTCAGACACTCGCCACCTTCTGGAGGCATGTGAGGGCGCGTCCGGCGTCTGATCGGCGCGTGGCTGGTGGCGCTGGACTCATGGTGCTGAGATCTACGATGTGGTCACCTTGGAATTCACGTCCAAGTTGGCTACGCAAGTGGGATGTGAAATTACCATTTTGCCCTCGGTTTTTCCCCTATAAATAGGGGTCTTGGCCCTTCATTTTTCATTCACAACTTTGGGAAACGGTTTTGGCTGAGTTTAAGCTTTGAAACCAAGTCCCTTTTCTCCTAGTTAATTCCAATTTATTTTGGAATTAATTTTAATGAGGTGTTTATATATAGAAAGCCTAATTTCGGGAGATTAAACCCTGAAAGGGTTTTCTAGTTTAAAGTTTTATTTTTTATAAGTATTTAGAGAAATACTTTCGGAGCCCACACTCCGAGGGTTTCTCTGGGGTTATATCAGGGAAGCTCCACCGGTTTCACGAGGAGATCGGGTATTGGGTTCTCAGGAGGTGAATTCAGGAGTTGGAGAAATGCCGTTAGATAGCTATATTTGCAGTACGATAATACTTTTCAGTTATATTATTTTAAGCATGATAAATTATATGCTCTTAAGTGTTAATTGCATGTTAGATATTTATCTGCTTAAGTGATTTAAAATTTATTATCAATTGCATGTATACTTGAGTAGATCCGGCTAGTCTTCCGCTTTGTATTAAAATGTTTTAGAAATATTTTAATACTTGTATTAAAACAAAATTTTAAAATGTGGTCCGGAACCGCTACTGTTCTGGGCCCACCACCCAGCAGAAGCATGGAATGAAATACACATCTTCTAGCCTCCCAAAACATCCTCCTCTAGCTAATTAAGTTAAGTTTGTGTTATCTCTAAGTCTCTCTGTCTGTCGAAAATATGACCTAAACTAGCAAAAACGCATTCCCAGCGTTTCCAACGACAATCGAAAAACAAAGCTAAAAAAACCCAACAACCGTTGGAAGTGAAAACACACTGGCAAATTATAAACACCTCAACGACCGTTGTAGAAAAACAGCTGAGAAAGACAACGACCTTTGGCTTCTCTTCCAAAAGGCAGGCCCAAACATCAACGGCCATTGGTGAAATTCAAATAGAAATCCAACGGTTATTGTAGGAAAACAGCTGAGAAAGACAACGACCATTGGCTTCTCCTCTAAAAGGTAGACTCAAACATCAGCGGTCGTTGGTGAAATTCAAATTGGAAATCCAACGGCGGCGCTGTAGCAACTCCATAAGCAACTGATGAAATCAACGACCATAGGAAAATTTGTTCAGCAAATCCAACAGCCGTTGGCTGGTTTATTCAGCTCAAATATGTCGGTTTCGCTCCGTTTCCAATTATCATAACAAATAGTTTGATGGGTAAAATAATACTCCCCAACATAGAAATGAGAAATTAGACTAAAAAAAAAATGGAGTATCTTCTTTTTTTTTTTTTTTTTTTTTGTCAAACAAAAAGAATTCTTTCTTTTTGTTTTTCGAATTTTGTAATGGAAGGAGAAGAGTTCTTGTTATACATATTCTAACAGCGGAAGGATGGACCTATTGATTAGCTCAATAGGGAATGAAAATTGGGAATTTGATTTTCGAAATCAAATGGATCAATTTTTTAGTCAAACCGATTGAAATTATTCCAAGGTGTTATGCTTTATTACTTTTTTTTAGCTTTTTTTAGCACAAAAATGCTTTTTGAATTCTCAGTAGAAAAAGATTTGTCTAAGGAAATTCCAAAGTAGTAAGTACCTGTGGAGTGAAAAAAAAAAAAAATACTAAGCACCTAAAACGGACATAAATGAACGCAAATAAAGCTCACAAGAAAGCGGAACTAAGGCCTAATAACTAGCACCGATTAGGTATAACTCAAGGGCAACCCGTTAGTTCGCTAAGGATGCAAACTACCACATCAATCCTAGGAAATGTGAACTATAGGAGAAAGAGTTAGGATTTGCATGATACGATAAAATAGTCTAGAAAATCTTTAAGAATAAAAGATAAAGATAAAACCAAGTTACGTACTAGCAAAACAAACAGACAAAGAAACAAAATTAAATCCTAATAGGAACTCTGTCCTATGTAAACGAAGCTCAGGTTAAAGAAAGAGGTCAGAGTAGGGAAAAAAGAAAGAAAGAGAGAGTGGGGTTGCTTAGGAGTTCGGAGAATACACATCATTTAGAATGCAAGTTATCAGCTCTCAGCGACTTACACTCTACCGTCTACTTCAATAGTGCAACACTAAATTTATTTTTTAACGGCAAGTTTTTGTTATATATATTTTTATTTAATTCTTATTCCATAAATTCTATAATTCTAACATCAATTATTTCTCCAATTCTCAATTATATTTTTGTCCATAATCAATTACTCTCAACTTTTAAAGTTTCTAATACTCAAATTTATTTCTTTAATCATGTATTATTATTATTATTATTATAGTTGGAAGATCTTTTGGCAATTGTTGTTGAGAAGCTCTCGTATCAATTTCGGCTTCATTTTTTTATATCATATTTAATTACTTACAATATTCATAATTTATAATTAATTGTTGTTTATAATTAGTTTGATTGCTTTAAATTGTGCATTTATTTAAATTAAAAATGAATACTAGAGATACTAAAAATTAATTTTGTATGTATAATAAAATATAGAATCATTAGGTATTAGGCCAAACCCGTAAACAAACCCTTTAGGCCCAAATAGTCAAAATTGGCCAAAATCCAACCCATCCAAACCCAATCCGTCATTGGTTGGCTCTTGGGCTGAACTGGACCACTTCACTTAAAACCGAACGTAGTTTAGACCATTTGACATTTTTAATGACCAATATGTTGGTCACTAATTAATAAAACAACTCCAATACTGAATAAATATAACTAGCAATTCTGGCACACTCTACGCGTGTGCAAATAAAAAAATTATAATTATTTAAATATATATTACATTAAAATTTTTATGTTCATATTTATTTTATATTTGTTTTTAATATGACTAAAGTTTAAAAACTAATACAAAATAGAAATTAGAAAATATGAGAAAAAATAAAAATAAATAATAGACCAAAGCGGTTAGTCTCTTAAAAATAGTTAAAATATAAATTAAAAAATATTTTAAAAAAATAAAAGAATATAAAAGAAGAGAATAAAAGTAAGTTGAGAGAAAAGTGGATTTGAAACATGTTCCTTATGGGATGAAAAAAAATTAATTAATTAAATAAAAAAAAGAAATTAGAGACCAATCTAAGATACCACACTTGGGTCTCGCGCTTAATAATAGTGTAAGATTATGATGTTACCAACCCACCTAAATCAACTACTGACCTCATTTAGAGAATAATTTTTTATTATTTTAGTAAGCAATGTTTTTAATCACGTAAAAATCATTTAGTTAGTGTCCAAACTAGACCTTGAGTTGGTGGCAGGGCATCCCTATCACAAGGAAAATTCTAACCCAAACCCGATTTGGCCGGACCCAACCAATTAAAAAGGCAAGTATATTACATTTGCCATTTGATTGGTCACTCTCCCCAAACTTTCCACCAACCACACGACAAGTGTAAAACACTCGCCCCCTCGTTACACCGATTTGGCCGAGCCAGGCTCGAGCTAGAATTACCCTATCACAAGCTTGTAAACTGTTAACACTTAACCACTACAAAGCTGGGCTTTTTTTAAAAATATTATTTAATATATATATTCTTTATAAAATAGTATTTTTATAAAAAGGTTTCATTTTTTATTATAGGTTGCCAAATGAATTGGCGACCATCAATAAGACAAAATAGAAATATTTTATTCTGTAGTCCTAGATTTTGTATTATTCATAATTTTATCCCCAAAACTTTTTAGAATATTTTAAAAAGTATATAAAGTTAGATTTTAACTTTATGAAGACCCAAATAGTTTCAATTTGGTCCATTAATTTCTCTTTCTTGTATTTTTTCCACAAATTTGTTATTTATATGGTTTATTATTTTTCTTTGTTCTTTTATACCTTGTATAATTGTATCATTATTTATTACATTTTTATTTAATGTTCGTTCATAATTTTTCTTGTATATTTCTTCCTTTTGTAAGGATGTTTCTAAATTTTTTCCCATTTGTTTAACATTTTTAGTATTCATAGTTGTCTTTATTTGTTGTTTTTCTTTTGTTATACTATCAATTGATATTCTTTCTTTATGAATCAAAGTTCAAGCAGATAAAAGTATATAAATTTTTCTTATTTTATTTTTATACCCACTCTATTGTCTCACTCATTATTTTCTTCTAATATTCGTTTATCCATTATATTATAATGAGGTATATTTTGCATTGACCATATTATTTCTTTATTTTGTCTTTTAATAAAATTAATACCATCTTCTAACCGTAGCAAAGTATTTTTAGAATTTATTATCTCTTTCGTAAGATATTGTTCTTGTATTCTTAAATTTTCTAATATCTTTTTATGCATAATTTTTTGAAACGGGTTATCTATATTCTTTAACTTTTCCTTGTTGTATTTTATCGCTTTTCTTGCCTTTATTCTTTGGTGTCTATTCATTTGTTTTTCATATAGATCCATTTTTAACCATTTATTTCCCTTTGATGTATTTTTTCTACTAACTTTTTGTTTATAATCTTCTTTTGCATATTCTGATAATCTATTTTCTTGGTCAAGTATCTTAAAAATCTTCATCATGATCCAAGAACTTGAAAATACTGATATTATAGCTTTTAGTCTTAATCTTAACCTTTTTATATCTGCTTTTATTTCTCTGGAATTCATCTGATTTTAAGAATCTGAGGATTCTTCTTGTTCGTAGACTTGTTCTATAGCAAATATTACGTTGTTTATGAAATTTAATTTTTTATTAATCTTTTTGCAATTTTTATCACAATCTTCTTCTTTAGATTTATGTTTATTTGTATGCTCTTGTACTAATGATCTCATTTTAGAGTTCAAAAGTTGTTTTATCATTTGTCTAAAATGTTTATCAGATGTATCTTCATCAAAACATTTGTCAAATTTATAAGCAAGGGTTAATCCTTTTCTAAAATCTCCTTCTGAAGCATTATTCATCTTTGTATGAAATTTATGACTATGACCTAACATTTATGTATGAACTAACCAATTTTAGTAGCAAAATTCATCAAATATTTAACAAGAGTACTCTAAGGCCCATTCTAAAATCATAATACACAAAATATTTTGAGTAAAGTTTATTACCTATCTTTATCTCCTTCGTCTTCTATAAAGATCTATCGGATTCTTCTAAGACTCGTCTTCTCCTTCCTCGATCAGCTCAACATTCCAATAGTCCTGACGGCCTTCTGCCTATATGACTTCAACGGAAAACAAGCTTCGATCTCCAACGGAAAAATCACTACAGCTTATTGGAACCAGATAATCACTCTTGAAAAGATAAAAGGAGTAAAAAGAAGTAATAAGCTCAAAACAAAATAGAATTTGTGTTTTTATGAAAGAAAGGATTTTATTTCCCCTTTAAGGGTTTATTTTTCCATTACAAAGAAAGCACTCGAATTACAACTCTGAACTATTTTCAGACACTCTTTCTCACTCTTGACTATTCATTTTTCGATGCCCTCTCTATTACAAGCAAAGTCTATTAATAGAGCAGAGAAACCGCGTGAAAAGATAAGGTTTTTATCCCTAGAGATAAGGAAATCTTCACTTGTATTTGTAGCCCTTTGATTTATCTTTTTCTTCAAAGGCTGAGATCTTGCCGACAATTTTATAGTGGTTGCAGACGTCATTGCTTACGTCTCTCTATTGGACTTTTTCTTTATGCAGTCACATCTTGATGTCTGTGTGGCACCCAATCAATTTACACGCCTCTTGTCTTGTAGCAGTGGAGCAAATAGTTCTATGGGTAACAGGGCACCTGTAGTATTCCTCTAGTAATCCAGATCTTGGATCATTTACAGAGCCTTTAGTAACCAAAATCCAGTTACCAGCGGCATAAATGGTTTGAAAATATTTATTCAGAAGATTATCCGCGATACTCTGTATTGCTTTTATCCCTAGAGCTCTTCTTGTAACAACCCATTCCGGGGAGTATATTGTAGCCTTGAAGCTTTTCCTTCCAACTTCTAAGCTGATGTTGTTGTATAATGGATTTATTAAGACAATATGAAGTGACTCATACCATCTATTTACATCCAATTCTGGAGATATGATGTAGAATTTTAAGACGCATTGTCTTCCTTTAGAAAATTGGGAACCTTGGACTTGAATGTATCCTTAAATCCACTTATTTCCTTCTGTTCTTTACTCAGATATATTAAATCAAGAAAACCAAATTCTGCAAGTTTTAGAACTTGGTTTGGATCAGCCCCATCGATTGCAGTTAACCTTGGGTATATTGTCTTTCCACTTGAGTAAAAGATTTCTTCACAATCTGGATAGTTATATGCCTGATCAAACATTCTTTTGTATTCTTTCTCATAAGAGTGTTTTGGTATATATTCACCCTTTATTTGCACAGTTTTAAAAGAACCAGATTTTTGAAGTGGTTCTATTTTTATTTTTCTTGTAGAGGATGTCTTTTTCTCTTCCTTGACTTTTATCTCTTGTTTTTTATTTTCTTCAGGCATTTCTGGCTTTTTACTGCCTGAACACTTTGCCTTTTCGTTATCATTTTCTAATTTTTCAATTCTTTTATATAAATTATCCATTCTTTTTGCATTTTCTATGACAAGATCGGATAAAACTCTGAGACTATCTTGTATGGAGTCTTCAAAGATGTTTAGTGCTTCATTTATATCAAGAGTGATTACTCTTAATGTATCAACCTCTGTCTTTATTTCGGCTAGTTCCTGTATGTCCTTCATCCTGCAAAATGAAGATGAACTAAAACTTTATTAGCCTTGAAGTGATTTTTGGGAAATCACCACCCTTCAACGGATTTGTTATCGTCTTTAGCATCTACCGTTTGAGATGGACTAGGTATATGTATATGCATATACTCGTTTTAATATGATTTTTGGGAAATCATCACCCATCAACGGATTTGATAATGTCTTTACCATCTACCGTTTGAGATGGACTAGGTATATGTATACGCATATACTCGTCTTTAATACAGACCAAATTCAATATTTCGAGAAAGGAAATCTGCTAAAAAATTATCCATTCCTCTAATATGTTTAATTTTAAAATTATAATGTGATAAGAAAACTTGCCAACGATGAAGTCTCCTATATTGAGGTTTATTTGGGAGTTTGTTTTGAATTAAACTCTGAATTTGAGTATTATCTGTATGAACTTCAAAAGGGTTTTGTAGGAGAAAAAGAGAAAAATTTTCAATTCCTCTTGTTATACCAAGTAGTTCTTTTTCCTGAAAGTTCCACTGGTATATCTACAAATTTCATTTAGATCTGTTTTTAGAATTGCAGACCAATATACATCAGAAGCATCAGTTTGGACAATTAGGTTGTCTTTATCTTCTGGTAGTCTTAATTCTGGTAATGCTTTACATTCCTCTTTAAGACTAACAACTATATCTGTATGTTTAGAATTCCATCCTTTTGTATTATTTTTCCTAAGCAATTTTTGTATTTCATGCTTTTTCTTTGCTAATTCTGGAATAAATCCTTCAGCATAGTTTAAGCATCCAAGAAACCTTTCTATTTGATTTCTATTATCTAGTTTATCTGGAAATTCTAAGATTTTTCGAGAAATATGAAGTTGCAATTTTATTCCTGCAGCACTCAATTTTAACCCTAAAAATTCTATTTCCTTTTTCTCTATTATAGCTTTTCTTTCAGAAAGTGCAATTCCATTTTCTTTACAAATTTGAGCGAACAATATAAGATGTTTTCTATGATCATCTTCGCTATTAGAAGAGATTAAGATATCATCTATATATACTACCATAAATTTGTGATATTTTGAAAAAATGTTATCCATTTTTCTTTGGTATATTGATGGTGCATTTTTTAGTCCAAAAGGCATTACAAGCCATTCGTAATGTCCTTGAGGAGCACTAAATACAGTGTATTGAATGCTATCTTCTTCCATTTTTATTTGCCAAAAACCTGATGTGCAATCAAATTTAGAATAGAAAGACTTGTTTTTTACTAGATTTATGATAACTTCTTTATTTGGTAAAGGATAACTATCTGTTTTAGTAAAATAATTTAACCTTTTAAAATTTATTACCATTCTAGCTTTATTCCTCTTCTTTTCAGCTTCATTCATAGCCATAAAAGTAGGACTAGAGAAAGGGCTGAAGCTTTTTCGAATGAGTTTTTTATTCATTAATTCTTCTATTTCTTTTTTAAATTCTTGTCTGGTTTCTCTTTTATAATTACATTTTCAGTTAATTCTATTTTAGCTTTAGGATGACTTTCTTTCCAAAAAGCTAATGGGTTATTATTATAATTTTCTTGTATTTTCTTTTTAATAGAATCTAAGTTTATTCTTTTTATAGAAATGGTATTTATTTGTATTGGAATTTTCTCAAACACCTGTCGTCCACCACGCTCAGCTGGCTGAACTCTGAATGGTTTAGTGACTCTTGGTATTTTAAGAAGATGCCCACAAGATGTTTTTAATGTTACCATATATACGTTTTGTGTATAGAATTGAAATTGTTCAAGGAAATCATTTCCTAATAAGATATCTGCTTCTAAAGAATTGTATTTATATACTTGTTTAAGAAGAATTATCTTACTTCCAAGTATTATTTCTACATCTTTAGCTACTTTATTAATAGCTTGAGATTGTCCCGTTATTCCTTGAATTCTTATATTGCTATTTATTTTCCATTTTTTAATTAAGAATGTTTTAAATATTGTTATTTCTGATCCCGTATCTATCAAAGCACAAGTTGTTATATTTCCTTTTAAAAGTGTTA
This sequence comes from Lantana camara, assembly GCA_037501455.1. Classification (NCBI taxonomy): domain Eukaryota; kingdom Viridiplantae; phylum Streptophyta; class Magnoliopsida; order Lamiales; family Verbenaceae; genus Lantana; species Lantana camara. The sequence goes on from CM074862.1 coordinate 22,645,201, forward strand.
ATTGTATAAAAACACTTAAAGGAAAATTAATTCCTTTCATATTTAGGATAAAATATTTCATTTTCTTGTATTTGGAGTGTAACTCCATTCTTTTCTATTTGGTAATATACACAATTATTGAGAAATTCATTTCCTAGAATTATATCAAAGAATTCTCCATTCAGGTATGTATCTATACAACATTTAACTTTCAATTTTATTCCTTGTAGAGTAATTGGGACATATAACTCTTGATTACACGTTGCCTTAAATCCATCAAAGGTTGTATATTGGATTGGTAGGCTAGTAATCATTCCTATTAGTCCTTTATTTTTTACTTGAGCAAAGCGATTAACACTAGCTCTTGTGTCTATCAATATTTTAGGTCCAAATATTCTATCAGTTCCGTTAAAATATTCTCCTTCTATAATCATTGAATTTGTATATCTTAGAGATTTATTAACAGCTAACTTTCTTTCTATTTTTATTCCAGAACTTTCTCCAGTAAGAGAATATTTAGAACTACCTCCTAATAACCTGTTTCCTTGGAAACTAAGTTTAGAGGGTAATAATCTCTTTTCCATTTCTGGTTTATTATTAATTTCTATTTGATATGGTTCTATTGCTTGTATTTCTTCCAAAAGCGGTAGTTTTGCTGTGGCTATATCTTTACATTCTTCATCTATTTTTAAGTATAGTTCCTCTTGATAAGTTTTACCATAATTGCTAATGCTTAACACATAGAGTGCTTTATAGTACATAATGAAAGCCTTACTGCCATCCTTTAAACCTATATCTTCTAGAAATTTATAGTGTAAGTTTAAAACTTCATCTATATTTTCATCTTGCAAATTGATACTGTATTTTGGAAAAACATCAAAAAGAAATTGTTTATAAAATAATTTTCCTTCTATTGTTCCTAAATGACTCGTTTTAGCATCTCTAAATCTTTGATCATGTAAAGATAGCACTAATGGACTATCGATACATTCTCTAAATAGAGATTTAACTAGAAATTGCACTCTTCCCAAATATATATATTGTATCTTTGGTTAAGAGATTTTTTCATTTTATTTATAGCATTATTAGCTATTCCTCTTGTTATAAGACTTATCTTAACATTTCCATAGGTGTTTTCTATACTTGTAGCTTTTTCTATCTCATGATAGTCATAGATATTTATCTTATTTCTTTTTACTAAATTAGCCAATCCAGTAAATATATTATTTGTTGGATTTGCTGCACTTAACTTTAAGTTTTTTATTTTTTCAAGTGTTTCTTGACTAAAAGTTATTCGTTTAGCATATCCTACTGTGCTATCTTCTTCTATTATTTCATCTTCCTTATAATTATGTATTTCAGAATCCATTTAATCAGATTCAGATTCAAATTCAGAATTTTCTGAAGAATTTTCTTCACTTATTTCAACATATATTTCATTTCCTATATGATTTTCTATATCTGAAACTTCTTCAAGTTCGTCTATAATTTCTATAAATTCAGCTTCTATTGTTCTTACCTTTTTAGGTTTAGGGCATTCTGGTGATTTATGACCTTCTTCGCCACAATTCCAGCATCTGCATTGTAATGCCCCGGTTTTTCATTCGTTCAAATATGTCGTATGTGTTTATAAATTGCTTAAATTGAATTATTCAATTATGTGATTAATTGTTTATAAGTGTTTTAAATATTTAATTTTTAATATAAATTGTTATTAGTTTATTTTATTTTATTTTATTTTATTTTATTTTATTTTATTTCATTAAAGTGGAAATTATTTAAATTGATAACTAAGAATTAATGTTAATTAATCTTGTTTAATTATATTAATTGAATTCAACTTTTAATCGTTGACCTTTAATTTTTTTAATTTAAAATTTGAAATTTAATTTTGTTTATTTAATTCGTATTTCATGAATTTGTTATTGTTTAGCGCATGGGTGTTGTATTCGTGCTTCGTTCTTATACGATTTGATATCGAAATTTAGTGCAAATTTAATATGTCGAAGATATACGTGTTATGAATATGAATATATGCTCGTTTCATGTTTTCGGATTCATTTGCATGAGTTTCGAATTTATTTTTAATTTGGAATCCAAATCGGGGGCTAACGAGCAATTAGCGCACCCTTGGTTCCGTTTGTGATATCTTGAGCTCGGGAACTCGGATTCGAGTTTCGTCAACTTCGCTGAAGTCGTAACAAAAAATTCGAGTTTAGTGAACTTAGCCTTATATTTTTCCAAAGTCATTTGAACCTCCGAAATTCAACCGAAAAACGAAACGGCTACAAAACTGCCATGTTTTGCTAAAATGACCATAACTCATCTAAACTTTAACCAAATTAACCATGGTTTGAACCTATGTGACCCTAGTTAACCCCACTATCCTCCCATACCCCTCCCATACCGAGTCATCCCTCACACAAAGCAAAAAACTCAGCCAAAAGGCCTGCACTCCAGAAAATCTAGTAGCCATTGTCAACCTTGAGATTCGAAGCTCAAATCTCTTCCATCTTCCATCCATTCAACAAGGTGAGTTTAGGGTTGTGATGTACATTCAATATGTGTCATTTTAAGCTATGCATCCCCAATTTTAAGCATGCTTTTATGGGTTTTTGAAGAGATGATGAAATAGTTAGGTTATGACTCCATATTTGATTTCATGTTTTAGAGTCTGTTTTCTTGACGAATGGGGCGTGAAATCTGACCACTTCAGTTCCTAATATGTGTATTTGAACTTGAATTCAATTTATGTTAAGTGTATGAGAATCCACCAATGTTGAACTATATGAAACTTGAAGATTTAAGCTAGAAATAAACTGCTCTTCATATGAACTGCTGCTGCTGAGTCGTAGGACTAAAATTGCAGTCAATTGTTGCTCATTTTTGCCTTGTTTGATGCACATATATACCTGATCTTGTGGAGTAAGAAATGGAATGATTGTTGCCCTGTTTTCCTCCCGTTTTGCCCTGTTTATGGCCATGAACTGCTGTTGTTTTTGCTGCGTTGTTGCTGCCATTGCTGCGCGCTCCTGCGTGTTAATTGATACCATGAATACTTGCCTTGATTGTTGTTGTGTTGTTACTGCTTTGTTGGTTGCTGTTGCTGTGAATTAAGGAAAGGAAACAGGGGAGAACTTGGACCTGTTCTGCTGCGTTGTTTCTGTACCGTAACTCCCCGGCCGGGGAGATTTCATGCATGAAATTACCCGGCCGGATACCACCTTTTACAGAACTCCGCTGTTTTGCTGTTGCATTTCATTCCTTCTTTAATTTGTTAATGTTTGTTTGATTTGGAGCTGCTGTGTGCTGCGGTTGTGCTGCTACTGCCTTCATCTCTTCCTTTGCGTGATGAGTGCTTGAATTGCATGCAAATTGATTGATAGCAAATTGTTGCCTCCATGTAACATGCTATGTACGTACCTATGTAATATACTAGTGAGGTCTACGTGTGTGTGTTTAGAATATTGCTTGCGCATGCGTGCATATATATATATATATATATATATATATATTTGGGTTATAAAAGTTACATGCATGTTTGATTGTAAAGTTTGCATGCATGATATTACAGATACATATATAAATATTTGCATGCATGTTGAATTGTAAATTTCATGCATGAATTTAATGTTTAGGCTTGTATATATATATGTTTATGATATATTAAATATTGTTGATTTAATTAAATTATGGAAATTAAATTGTTACCTATATAATGTCCTTTTCTAATTTCCATTATTGGATTGAATGTAATTGTTTGCCTATCCTCAAATTGTAAAGGTGATTTTATGATTTAAATTAGTTGTTATATTTTGTATGGATTACGTTATGAATTTATTTGATATGTTTTATACGAAATATGAAATTGTTGGATTGAATTGTTATGAAATGTGGAATTTATGAACTTAATGAATATGAGCGCCTCCTTGAACGAATGAATGGCTTGTTTATATGATTTAAATCCCTTAATAGTGCACATAAACATTCTCATAACATAATCTTATATTTTATACATTCAAATCATGATCATACATTGCCGTGCGTCGTATATGGTTCATTTGGAGTCTTGAGTCTCACGAACACGTTACGTTGTCTTTTGTACAGTTTATCTCCAGGGTGGAGAAATCTTGATCTTTCAGGCACTCGGTAACTCGTATCCTTGTATCGTCATGTTTCAGGTGAGGGTGTTTTCGTTTTAGTTACGTATTAAACCCTACAACCTTACGCGACAAGCTTTGACCCAAAACCTTATATATATATATGTTACTTTTAAAGTAGAGTTATCGAGTAAATATTGATCGAGTAAACCCTTTTCAAATGAATTATGAAATATGTTATGCTTTTTATGAATCAAATGTTTTGGCGAGATTATGCTGTGTATGATATGCTCATGGGCCCAGGGACTTAGTACATGTGGCTATCCGGGGAGGCATAGACCGACGGTGATCCCATGTGCTAGTTCCACTATGTTACGGCGATACCGACCCTCGCTAGGAGGTTTAGCGGGGAATGGGAGCTGAGTGCCCTTGGGGAAGTCATGAAACCCCATTGGCCTATGTATGAGGTGGTCGGGTCTTGCTAACCCGTCCACCACCCGGAGGAAGAAGGTTGGAACTTCTTTTATGATTATGATTATGATATGATTGATATGCACCGTGCGGGAAGGTCGGGACATGGATTGCCCAAACGAATATGTTTAGGATATGATATATGATTTGTGTGTATTATGATATATTGCATGATCACCTATTTAACGTATTAATGATATTTGTCGTACACGGTCGGAGTTTGGTTGGAGATAATGCACGCTCACTCGCCGAGCCTTTATGTTTATGAATGAATTATAAACTTAATAAATTTAATATGATTAGTCATAAAGTTCGAGCATTGCTTAATTATTCTCTTGCCTTTTTGGAACTAATTTTAAATAAAACCTTTCTCGGGATTTATGACTTGCATGTGCATGTTTTATATATACGTATATCGCTCCTGCTCACTCAGTCTTTTAGAGACTGACCCTCTCCCTCCCCAACCTTTTAGTGCACAGGTCCAGCGTTGGAGTTTCGAGCTAGGCGGAGTTTTGGTTGAGTCTTTGAGTTAGTCAAGTTGAGTAGTAGAGTCTTTGCACTCATATCTGTATTTAATTTGTGTATGATTCAACTCTGTAAGATTATGAATTTGAATCTTTATGCAGTTGTTATTGAATTGCCTTGCAAAGGCTTCGTTATGAATTAAAAAGAGGCCTGAGAAGCTCAAGTCTGCTTGTGGTTCGTGTGTTTAGTTTCTGCAGGCCTATGGCCAATGCTTGTGTTTGGATTTTAGTTTTTCGATGCTTTATGTTTTGATAGTTGGTTATAATTGCAAGGTGTAAGTTCCGCCTAGCCTAGGAGGGTCCTTTTGTTTGTCTCCCATTCACTATGGTTTGATACGGGTGCGGACTTCCTATTTCGTTACTCGTGTTGAGCCATAGTGCGGGGGATGTGGTGCCTCACGTGCGGGGTACTACATGCATTTTGTGGATTTTTTATTAATTTTTTCCCTTCTTTTGAAAAACCTTCCTTTTGGTTTTATATTTTTTCTATCAAACTTCTTATACTTTTTGTATTTGTTTCTTTTGATTTTTCTTTTTTTATAAGGTTCCTTCCTATTTTTCTCTACACAACCCCATTGGGTAGGCATTTCTAATTTTGAGCAATAAAGTCCAGACATTTTTCTAGATTTCTTGTATAAATCTTGTTCATGACATAGCCTTTTAATTCGTCTATTAAAACTCTTATTCTTCCACCTAGATTATTACTTACATTTTCCTTTTCTTTTCCCCAAATTTTATTTATATGTGTATTCCATGGATTTGGGAGTTTTGAATAGAACATTTTAAGATATATGTCTTGTGACTCTCCACTCCAATATTGTCTATAATAATAGTCACAAAATTCTTCTATATAATTTCTAAGGAATTTCATAGAGCATATTGAAAGATTTATAAGATCATTTCTAACTTCTTCTTTTTCTTTTAAATATTCTTTTTCAGCATCATATATCCAGGGTTCTCCTAAAAATTCATCAGCTATATAGTAGGCCATTCGCTCTACTGCAGTTCTAATATCTTTATCAAAACCAGTTTCTGTGTCAGTCCTCATTATTCCTTGTACGTTAGAAGAAATTCCTTTCTACCAACTGTTTATAATTCCATCAAATGTAGATATTATATATTCTGTTCTTCTATTTGCTGTAGCGTATATCTCATCTTGATTTAGAAAATATACAATCATATCATTTATCCATTTGACTAGGGCTTTTCTTTTATCTCTTTTATTATTCAAATTTAATTTGCTTCCATTTACATTTATGGGTTCTGAATATTCATCATTAAGTTGATATTTAGCATTATAGCCTTTATTTCTTTTATCTTGATGCTTATTTTTCTTTGTATTAAAATAAGTTGGATAACTTTTTGGTTCGTTGGATCCCATAGATTCATCTGGATCTTCTAATGTTGATCCATCTTCTCTTTTAGTTCCCGAAGAACCGGCGTTATTCATTCTTATTTCATATTCTACTATATCATCCAAGTTTATTTTTTCAAAATCTTCTATTAAATCATTTATTTCATTCATGTTTGTATTTGATTTTGATTTTCTTCTTGTTTATTTTCATTTTCTATATTAGTTCCTTTAGCTTTTAGCCTTTCAAGAGCTCCTTTAGTCTCTTCTTGTTCTTTTAGCATTCTTGGAACTATGGTATTTAGTATATAATCATCAAAAGAGCCTTTTTCATATGGTTTGACATTTTCTAAATTTATTACTTTAAATGGGGTTTTTATTTCCTTTTCTATATCTTTTAATTTTTCAGCCTTAGATCGTTTTTCTTTTTCTTTAATGGCTATTTCAAGCTGCTTCATATTAATTCTATTTAATTGAACTTCATTCTTTAATTCTCTTATATAATCTTGAAGATTTAACATTTCTTCTTTGATTTTATTAATCGATTCTATTATGGATTGAAGGTTTATGTCTATCGTTTTCATATTTTTCTAGTTTTTATTCTGTTTAATAAAGCCTTATTCTTTTCCTTTTTTAGTAAATTTTTTAGCTTCTTAATATCATTTTTATTTTTCTTACAATGATCTTTATCTACTGAAGTTTTTATTTCATCTCTTAGCTTTTCTATTTTTGTCTCCAATTCTAATATTTTATTTATATTGTTAATCCAATCTCTCCAATAACGATTCATATAGAAAGAAGATTTGAATAATAATTTCTTTTTATTCTAAACTTCCTTATCTTCTTTTTATAATAATTGGAAGGATTTAATTTATTCTTTTTTAGAAAATATTTTAGCATATCTTGATAAAAATTATATAAATTAGCTAACTCGTGTTCATTTAAAATTCTCATGGTGAAGTATATTGTCAATCTGTATCATCATAGGATATGTCGATATTATAACCATCAATATCTAGATAATTCATTTCTTCTTCTAGATCATTTAATCTTTTATCTTCATCTCGAATTTGAAACCATATTATAATTCCTATTTCAAATAATATATACATAGTAGTTATAATTATTTTTATTAAGTTTTTATATTTTTTATCCCAAAAGACATCATCTTCTAGGCTCTGATACCATCTATACAGGGGGTATGTTGACGTTTTGTCCATTACAATTTATTTTAAATATATTTTGTTTATTTAAAAAATTTAGGGGTCTATTTGATATTTTTAGAAAATATATAGATCTTTTTACAAAAAGGTATTGGGTTAGAAATATAATTTCAAGAAACTGTTGTATCAACTGTTGTAATTTATCAATTTAGAAAAACTCAAAGTCTATCAATTTTGGAAAGTCGCCAAATACAATGACGTTTTATAACATTTCTTTAATTTTTTTAAAATAAAATAGTACTTTTCAAAGAATTTTTTATTTAAATATTATTTTTGATTTTTGACCCTACAAAGCTTGCCATTCTTGTGCCAACAAGGGTTGGTCAAGTGGTCTGAGAGTTCTTTCTCGAAGGCAAGGTCCCGAGTTCGAATCCCTTTGGCCACTTGGGGTGTGTGTGTTTAAAAAAAAAAAAAAAAAAAAAAAGAGCTTCCCATTCTTGTATTTATCAAGAAGCTTATTAAAATTAAAATAAAAATAAAAAGGTACAACATCATTTACGTTCTTTTATCTAAATTCAAGCGACAACTTTTTAAGAGTATTTTTGTCATTTTAAGAATATGTTTGTTCAAAATACAGAGATTTATGTTAATGACGATATAATTCAATTTATATCTTGAATTTGTAGGGAGCTTCCCTACTACCAAGTTATAAACGGTTTTAATTTCTTTTTTTTTTTTTTTTTTGGTTTTCTGAACACAATTATAAATGGTTAACACTACAAATAATTACACTTTTAATTCTTATATAAAAGTTTATTAAAATAAACGGGAGCGCTAGTAGAGTGTGTTGGGAAAATAGATCTTGCAATTTTAATCCAAAAAAAAATTCTATCTTATTGTTCGAATTTATAATAATGTCTTGCAGTCTTGTCCCTTATTCAATCTCGTGCATCATAAAAAATATAAATAAAATTACCTAACTTATCTATATCTGTCTATATCTATATCTATATATATACTATAATATATAGGAAGGGTGTGTTTGACCTTAATTAAATCAATTTTGACTAAAATTTTTTTTGTGTTTTTATAAAAATTTTAATTAAAGTTAAATTTTGTGATTGGTTGATAGTTATTAAATTTAATTTGTTTATTTAACAAATTTATATATTCCTTGATTTTTGGAAGTTGTCCTCACTGAAAATATCAATCTATCTATGGTAAAATTTATTTTGAATACATAAATTCAGGAAAATATGTTCCAATCTTTCTTATTTTGTAACGCCCCGCATGTTCAATTATTCAGGTATGCGCACCACACGTGTGAGCTTGAGAGTTAGAACTGTTAAACGTGTTTAATTGCATTATGTGACTCATGGCTTATGTGATTAATTGTCTAATTGCCTAAGTGTTCATTTTAATTGTTAATTCATTTTAATTTCATTTCAATGCATTTCCTAATATATGCATAATTTATACTTTTCATCTTATGACATATTTTCATTTATATGTATATATATGTATATATATATATACCTATTTATATATTTAAACTTATTTCATAAGATTGTTATTTTTTCTAATCTCATTCACTCATGCAATTAATTATCAACATGCATTATATACATATATACATTCATATATTCATGTTACCCTAATACACTCACACATTCATTATATATGTATATAATAATAAGTGCACTAAAGATTTATATACATATAATATACATAATATACATTATATTACATATATTACATAAATTCATCTCTCCCACATTTCATTTTATTCCATCAAAAATCTCACCCACTCACACACTATATCACGGTTCATCACACCAAGAAGAGAAGGAGGAGATTTCGTCACTTTCAAGTTAAATTTCAAGAAGGGAAATTTCATAGGTGGAAGCATCATCATCATATCACCATTTCATCTCATCTTTCTTCCATTTTGAGGTAGTATGATATTTTATATGAATTCTTGAATCTATGATTGAAGTAGGGTTTAAGAATTATGATGTAATTCCTTGATTATTTGTTGTTAGAATCATGATCATGATCTTTGAACTTGAAAGCTTGTTTGAATTCTTGAAGTATATGGAAGTTGAATATCATGATATACATGGGGTTTTGAGGTTGAAGATGATGAAGATTAAGCATGAGTTCTTGGTGTATATTTTCTCCTTGAATGTTCCTATGTAACGCCCCAATTTTCAGATAGTCAGGTATGGTCGACACGAGTGAGTTTTGAGCGTTAGGAGTTTATTTTGTTATTTTCGTTTATTCAATTTATACGTGTTATATTAATTTTATGAATTGCATTTGAACATGATTATGTGAAAATATGTGAAAACGTGTCAAATTGCGAATTATTGTATAATTGGAATTCAATTGCTACATGGAATAATTGCCGAGCGTGATTTAATTGCTTAATTGTCCTTAAATGCTCATTTTTTTTTTCTTTAAGGACTAGATTGCATGAAAATCTTGTAGACCAAATTGATCATTCTTTTATCCTTGTATCCTTAATTGCATGACTTATATGTTTGGAGGATTCAATGGCAAATACCACTCTTTTCCAAGATATATATCGATATATGCATCTCTCCTATCTTCTTCATTTTCATTTCATGCCAAAAAGATCAACCTTTGCTTCCTCTTTCCACCGAGCCAAACCATGAAGAAGGGAGGAGAAGATTTCATCAAATTCATCAAGTTTTTCCATGAAAATTAGGAGTTTTAAGCTCCATCTTCCATTTTAATCATCTTCTTCCATCTTTTTTCCTTTCAATGTATATATGAGCTAATTCTAGGAATTCTTGAATTAGAGCTTGAAGCTAGGGTTATGATTTCTATGTAATAACTTGCTTATATGATGCTAGAAGTATGATTAGGAGCTTTGAACTTGAATTCCTTGCACATATTATGAATTAGAAAGTTATATGATGAATTTATATATATACTTGATGTGATGATTCTTGAAGATCATGGATGATTTGAGTTTTTATATTAAGTTTTATTGTATCTTAGACATGTATAGGTGTTTCCTTTCATAAATTATAGCATATGGGATTGAATTATATGAGTTTTGTTGAGATTGGATGATGATTCGTAGCTTCCTCCGTGTCTTCCCCTGCTTCTGCACTGTCTGCGTAACGGGAGCGGCCCTTCCCGTTCCCAGTTGTTTTGGGGAACGGCCGTTCCCATGTTTGAATTGTGTGCATGGCGGCGAGGACGGGAACGACCCTTCCCGTTTTGACTTGTAAGCAGGAACGGCCGTTCCCATCTTCGGGGAGCAACTTCGGGGAGCTGGGAACGGCCCTTCCCATTTTGGACTAAGGGCCGGAACGGCCGTTCCCAGGCCTCTGGAGAGGCAGAAACATTCTGCATAAAAATGAAATTTTGGGATTTAATTCCCATGATTTATTTGACCCCAAATTGTTATTATATGATTAGTTACATGCCAAAACATGATATTTACATGCTACATTGTTCATTGCATGATATCTCGTTATGTGATCATATCGTGCGTCATATTTGGTACCATTGTCGAGTATTGTCCCACGAATGCACATATGTCCCGTTTTCTTATCCAGTTCTTCTCTAGGGCAAGATTGTCGATCATGAGCACGTTCACGCATCCATGAGTCGTTGTGTCGCCTGTCAGGTGAGGTTTAATTCTAGTTACATAGAACCTATACAACCCTTACGTGAGCTTTCGGCCAAAAAGGTATTTATACTTATAGTTTCCATGAAAATACTCATGATTACAAGCAAGTCATTTCACGCAAGCAAGTCATGTTCATGAAAAGCAAGCAAGCCATGTATCGTGCATGTTTTTGGAGATGATACATGGTTTGCTTGCTTTTCATGAACAAATAACATTAAGCATAATTCCTTGTATCGGTGAATTTTATTTAATTGTTTATTTATTGTTCCAAGGAATTATGCTTAATGTTATTTGTTATGTATTTTAGGAGATGATAATGTATTGATATGTAAAATTGAGTTGTGGTTTACTTGTTAAATGTTCGTCAGGTTATGCTTCCACTTATTCCTTTTGCAGTATGCTATTTAATTTGTGAGTTAGTCCCTCCAAGCCGGTCATTTTATTTTATTGTCACCCGTTCGCTGCAGGTCGGTTCATGTACGGACTATCCATTTCGTGCATGGATCGATCTGTAGTGCGGGGGTGTAGCATCTCCACGTGAAGGGGTGCTACATCCTAAGTGTTCTTTTATGTGTGATGGAATGAGTACACTTAATTCTGAGTATATCTTGCAAATTTCGGTTGGTTGATTGAGCCTTGGATGCCTTCCTTTTTTCTCCTTTATTTTCCCCTGTTTCTTCTCGGTTTTCAGCTGAAAACACTCTACTCGGGCGGGTAAATTCATGAAGAAAAACTACCCGGGCGGGTAGAGCTTGTGCAGAAAGTTTCTGCACAAGTTTTCCCTGGCCGGGTAGATTTTGTCTTGTATTTTCCCCAGTCGGGTATTCCCTCATACAAACTCCAATTGACCTGATTTTTAAACCTTTAGAAACCTCTGGAAGTCTAGAACAATCTTCAATTCGAATCATCTCAATATCTTTTCCCATTTGTGAGTTATGATCAATTCTTTTAGGTGTCACCACTTTCCCGAAAAACTGCACTCGCCTAACTTCAAGCTTACGTCACTTTCTCCTCACTTTGAACTAGAATACGAGCCATATATCATTTTAAAGGTCTACATGTATACTTTCATACCCAACAAGTAAAACTCAATTCCAATTTCTAGAACCCAAGATATTCCAGTTTTCCCATAGCGTGCACATTTCCTAAAATTGTCCATTTTTGCCAAACTTCACCAAAACCTCTCTTATTGCATTCCTTTCACTTCCTTGGCTTCTGTATGTGAATTATATGATATATATGCTTGGTTAATTGATAATTATGTTCCTACTTGACATTCCTTAATTGTTATTGCATGGCATATTGATCATGACTTTGCCGTGCGTAGTAAATGGTTCATACGCGTCGTGTCTCACGAACACTTGTCCTTGTTGCACAGATCTTCTTCCAGTTGATGAGGAGCAAGCCTCATAGTTGTATCCTTGTTAATTTTCGGCACAGGTGAGGTTTAATTGCTAGTTATACAGAACCCGTATAACCTTATGTGAAACTTTGAGCCAAAAAGGGTATACATATATCTATAATATTTCCAAAACTCTTAATTAAATTGCAAGCAAGCCATGTTTATTGATAGCAAGCCATGTATCGTGCATGTTTTGGTGAGTAAGCATGATTATTCACTTTGGGCCCGATTTGAGTAAGCTTCAACTTCAAGTGAAAATGCACCGGAAAAATTTCGTATTACATCTGAACCGCGAGTGGCGAATATCACTAATAAGTCGGATTTGGGTCAAAAAGTTAAAGAAGCACAAACGACTGACGAGTGGGTTCGGAGACAGGTAGAACGGATCAAGAAGACCCTAGATTTAAATTTTGGCTTTGATGATACGGGCATCTTCAGATACAAGAATAGGGTCTACATTCCAACAACATTGAGAAGAGAAATCCTTGAAGAAGCTCATAAGTCTGCTTATACAATTCATCCTGGAGGAAACAAAATGTACAAGGATCTCAAGGCACATTATTGGTGGAATGGAATGAAACGAGATGTGGCAGATTTCGTAAAAAGATGTCTCACGTGCCAACAAGTGAAAGCCGAGCATCAGAAACCAGGTGGAACGTTACAACCATTACCAATACCAACGTGGAAATGGGAACAAGTGACTATGGATTTCCTAACAGGACTTCCTAAAGTTCGAGGCGGTTATGATAGTATCTGGGTTATAATCGACAGATTGACCAAATCAGCTCACTTTCTCTCAGTAAAATCAACTGATAAGGTAGAAAAACTGGCAGAACTGTATCATCAGGAGATTGTCAGGCTGCACGGAATTCTAATAAGCATCGTTTCGGATAGGGATCCTAAATTCACTTCAAAGTTGTGGCAGGACTTGCAGAGCTATTTGGGAACTAAGTTAAAGTTCAGTACAACAGCTCACCCACAAACCGACGGTCAATCAGAAAGGTTAATCAAATACCTAGAAGATATGTTAAGGGCTTGCGCATTAGATTTCCATGACAGTTGGAACAAACAACTGACTCTGATCGAGTTCGCTTACAATAACAGTTATCAAGCCTCAATTGGGATGGCACTGTACGAAGCCCTCTACGGTAGAAAATGCAGATCCCCACTGTATTGGGATTTGGAAGACTGGGGATGGACTGAGGATGGCATTCATCGAGCGACACCTCCAGATTTGATTCAAGATGCAATTGAGAAAGTACAGATCATCCAACAAAGGATGAAGGCTGCCCAAGACAGGCAAAAGAGCTATGCGGACAGAAGACGGAGAGATCTAGAATTTGAAGTGGGTGATCGTGTATTTTTGAAAGCCTCACCAAGAAAGGGATTCACGAGAATCGGAAAGGGTGGAAAACTGAATCCACGATGCATTGGCCCATTTGAAATTCTAGAGCGAATTGGGAAAACAGCCTATCGATTGGATTTACCCCCAAGTCTCACAGGGATTCGCAATGTGTTTCACGTTTCACAACTTCGAAAGTATTATGCTGATGAATCTCACAGACTCCCAGTGGAGGAAGCGCAATTAGAGCCAAATTTAACCTTCACGATGAAACCAGTACAAGTATTGGATCGTAAATATCAAGAACTCAGAAATAAAAGGATGCCTTTAGTAAAGGTGTTGTGGAGAAATCAGACAACCGAAGAGGCTACATGGGAAACAGAGGAGAAAATGAGAACGCACTACCCCGAACTATTTGAAAAATCAGAAGTGGAATCTGGGGACCAGATTCTCTTAAGGAGGGGAGAGTGTAACAACCCCGATTTTGAACCAAACCAAAATGGGTAAGTTAACTAAAATATTGGGACACGTTTAGAAAATTCGATTGGATATATGCATTTCAAGTGTTATTTTATGGCAAAAGAAATAATTAAATAAATTGAACAATGTGCGGTTTAGGTATAAGTAAATTTGCCCAACATTTTTCAAAATGATAAATTATCTTGCATGTGTTTGATTAATTCTCATAACTTAATTAATTATGTATGTTAAATAAAGTATATCTAATTGTGTGTTATTAATTGCTCATCTGATGTTACTCTCACCATGATTCGTTGCACTACATTTTAATGTAATTAATTATAATCTATACAAATGTATAGGTACTTTATGACACAATTATATTAATATAGTAATAGTTACAACACTTCAATATATACATATATAAATATATACGCACAAATGGGTTTACGTATGTATACATTATAGTACTAAATATATAAAAATACATGTACCTTATGTAGGCAAATATCAAGGATGCTGGTACATGCATCTCACCATTTCGTAAGTATGTAGAAGTCTTAATCATTAAGTTTTCATTTTATTGATAAACGTTACAAGTACTTACTCAAAGGTACAGGTGGCCGATGTAAGGGAGTCCTTCTCGTTATTTGGCTGAATCATCATGATAATTAATGAATTAAAAGAAAAATAAATAAATAAATTATTGAGTAAGCCGACAAGCAAATATTATTATAGAATGCATACCTCATTTCTGATAGGAACTACAACACTCAAATATGGACATTCTTCTAAAATGCTTTTCCTGTAACATTCAAGCTTGATTCTTCCTATTTTGTTCGGTCAAAGTGTTCAGGATTTGGGATATCATTCCTGTAAGTGCTTTATCTATTTATTACTTTGAAAATTTGGAGTTGAAATTAATTGACGTATCTTGATTTATTGAAAACGTCATGGATTCATTTAATTTACTGGTTTGTTCCTTGAATTTATTATTGAAGTTGAGCATGATAAATTGCTTATATATTGTTTAGCCTCAACTAGATTAGTTAGTAAATCTAGTTATCTTGATTAGCTCTTCGGATCGATGCAGTATATTCGTGAAATAAACTATTAGCTAGAAAGTTTATGTAATCTTAATAAAAGTGCACGTAGGTAGTAGACAAATTAATTTGAACTAAGCCTGGTGTGTGGTCTTTCGGTTGCTAGCTAACTATGAATTAATCCCTTCCTTTCATTTGATTAATTTACAATACTAGCAACTAGAAGTTAATGAAAATCTGAAAATATGTAAATTAACTGACAGAAGTGGGAAGGCTACCACCGAAATAGGAATCATCACTAATAAAACATCCATGCATATTTAAATTTCCATGAAGGGTCCTGATTATTTTCCCTTTATAGTTGTTTGGTTTATTTGTAATTGGGAACGGACAACTCTGAGCTCCATGAATTTGCTACTACTTCTGGATATCCCATTTCATAATTCTAAAATAGATTGATACATATATAATAATTCGATTAATATAATTGTACCTGAACTTAAGATATTAATGAATTATAGATTTTGGCCTTTATAATCTGTGAGATGCCTATCCTCTTGCTCTTGATTAGCTTAATAAATTATTCGTTCACAATATGATTACGTGATTTAGGTTATAGCCTTACACGTCGGTCATATATACTTGGTCCCCTAGTCGAGTCATAAGTTACAGTTGTATGCATGTCACAGGTGTTCCTAGGGAAGAGCCCTGATCGTGTTGATCGTGTCCTTCTTTTGCAGTTTGGAAGCTTCTAAGGTGAGGGATTAAAATGTTTTCAACTGGGATCAAAACATATATTACGTAAATATATATATTCTTAAAACCCAACCCTTATTTATTGAGTTTGATTTTGACCCGTTGATACTGTATATATTATTAGCTGTTTTATAATATTTTAGTATTTTGTTGAAAAATCGGATTTCCTTATAAAAATGGGTTTTTATTATATTATATGTACGTGTGAGTAAACGAAAAGTTTGATTTTGAACTGTGAAACGATTAAGAGAAAGAAAGTGTTTGAAAGTGTGAATCTGTTTTGAAAAGCGAGTATTGATCTGATAGAACCCTTGGGGACGCCCTTGGGGAATATGGGCCCCGAAGTATCTAGTGGGTGAAGCCCAGAGGTGTGCGCCAAAGGCTGATCTTTACTACGTACTTCTTTGAAGCTCTATACGGGGCGTAGCCGGAGGTTGACTACGACACGTATAGAGTGAGGTTATTGGTACCAGGGCATATTGCCCCTATCTGTGTGGTCGTGTGGTTGGTTGGGGGGACACCTCGACTAACAATTGGAGGGAGAAGGTTGGTTTCTGTTTTGTGTTTCTTGTGTTCAGGGTGTGAAAGGTTGGAGAACTTACCCGTACTCGCCGGGTTATTGTGATTGATCGATCGTTTTGATTATTGGTTCACAAGTGTGTATTTGTACAAAGTAAAAGCTATCCCCTACTTATACGTTTAAACCTTGTTTTCGAAAATAATGAAAATGTGAACCAAGCTTGTGATTTTGTTTAAGTATATGTATAACCCCCTCACTTAGTCACTTTGACTAACGTCCCTTCTTTCTTGGTTTTGGCTTCAGGCAGGTGCGAATAAGCGGCAAGTTTGGTCTAAGTCATCAGGTTCCATATAGATAGTTTGTTTTGGAGTTCACTGTTTTGGGATTTCTCCTTCGTGGGAAAGTCAGTATGTATAGTTTGTGTACCTATACCTAATACAGTTGTCGTTTGTCGTCGGCCTTATCGGCCTTGTAATTGACTTATGTTATGGAGTATTGTTGTCTTTTACGCTTCCGCTATGCTAGTGTTTGTTTGTTTGTTCGCCGTTCGCTGGGAGAAATCTCGAGTGAAGAACCAAAACTAACACTCGGGGTATTTCTCAGTGCGGGATGTGGCAAGGGCGCCACACATCCAATCTTCTTCCAAGGTATAGTATGAATTGTTTTCTCCTCATTCTCCTCTCTATTTTCTTCCGATTATATCTTGGTATGAGTTAGAGAATCATGTGTTATGAAGAAAGCATGAAAATGAGCAACATAACATGAATTCTTAGTTCCATGAATTTCAATGGTTTAAAGTGAGATTTGATGCATGGAAATTGTTGCTTGAAGCCTCCTTATCATTTCTATATGCTTGAATTTCATGTTGATTGAATATAGCATAAGTAGCCATTGAAAGAGCTTGAAGCTCCATGCTTGAAGATCATGAGGATTGATGATGATTTTGCCAACTTTGAGCATGAATTCTTGTAAATATGAATGAGTTACAAGATTTATATGAGTTTCATGGTTTGAATTCATGCTTAGGTGCTGTATAAGAGCTTCCTTATGGCTGCCCTGTTTTGCAAAGCTTTTCCCTCGCAGAAACAGAGCTTTTGCTCTGTTATTCCTTTCAAGACGACGAGCTGACACGGCCGTGTCAGCTTTGAACTGAAAATGGACACGGCCATGTTGGATGTTCGACTCACGAAAATTATTTTCTAAAAATCGGACACGGCCGTGTCCAAATGCTTTGAAAACTCAACACGGCCGTGTCAAGCTCTCGACTTATGAAAATTATTTTCCAAAATTCGGACACGGCCGTGTCCAATTCCTTTGAAAATGCAACACGGCCGTGTCATTTGAATTGGCAGCTTTTGGGAAACTCTTTAATGTTTATATTGTGGTTATTGTTCGTATTCGTAAATTACATACAACGTGAATCTATTAAAGCTATGTCTTGTGATTAATATATGACCCCAAGAGTTACATGCATGCAAGAATGGAAAATTATAGGAATTATGAACGTGAATGAATACGGGTTGCCGTATATTGAACGAAACTTGATGCATTATATATTTAATTGAATTTCATGACATTCATGATCATGTTTGGACATGTGATTACATTTTAAGTACCCCACAGCATGTTATTGCATAGCCGAGCATCAAATGTGGTCATATTTGAGTCTCACACTACCTTTGTCACACAGATATTCATCCAGTGGGAGGTGAGACCGAGCAGTGAGGTCTTTGTCGGGTTCTTTTGTCTACCAGGTGGGTTTTTCTTCTATTAGTTAAAAGATATGACCCAAAACACCGAATGTGCAAGATTTTGGCCAAAACTATATAAATATATATCGAGTTTTCAACGAGTCAATGTTTTTAATGTAAAGCCTTTAATTTAAAAGAAGGGAATCGAGCTTTTGGGGATTCATGTACCCCTCTAGCACCAATGAATGAGGGTTCGGGCCTTGCAAACCCGTTCCCTAACCGGAGGAAAAAGGAGTATACGAACGATCGAATGAATGATCGAATGAATGTGCACGAAAGAATGTAATGTATGAACGAATGAATGAATGAATGATTAATGAATTACATGAGGTGTTGGTTGGAGATAATGCACGCCCACTCGCCGGACAACAAATGACTTAATGAAATTGAGTGTTATGATCCCATGTGATGACTCCTAAATTTCGCCCGTTTGGGAAAATGTTCTAAAAACCTCTGTTGGGATTATAACTTGCATGTATGTGTTTAATTCTGCCTTTATTTTGATATTATGCCTATTTTTTTTTATACCCACCAGTCTGTCTAAGACTGAACCCGGAGTTGTTTCAGTTCTTTTTGCAGGGAGGGATGCTAGGCGGGATACAAGTCTGGGGAGAGAGTCTTGCGTGGTGTCTAGCATTTCTTTTGTATTACACGCATATGGTTTTACTTATTATCTTTTGGATATTATATATAAAATTGAGCGTACTTGTTGGTAATGTATTGATCATACTTGGTTACTAAATGTTGGTACCTAGAGCATATAGCTCAATATATGGAATATGAATTATTGCTTCCGCTGTTATGCTACTTTGGTTGCTGTGTGGTGTTGTAAGTTAAGGGTTAGTCCTGCCTGGCTTAGCGAGTGTGTATGTCCCCGTTCGCTATGGTTTGGCACGTGTATGGAAATTCATTTCATATAAGGGTCGGGTTATTATGCGGGGGATGTGACGTCTCACGCTCGGGCGTTACATTTTTAAACCTTTTATGTTATTTTTTTTCAATTTGTATTCTTTAACCTTTATGTTATAATCTTTTATGGTTGTTTTCGTTTATTTGATGTACTTCAACTTATCGAGTTTTCAGATTTATTAATATGTATTTTTTGGATTTTTTTTTAGGGAAAAAGATTTTTTGGCATCCGAACTATGCCCGTTTTTGTAATTTACCATCCAAACAATTTTTCATTGCAAACCACCATCGAACCTTTGCATTTGTGACAAAACGCCATCTAAACCATTTTTTTGGTGGTTTTGGGGAAAAATTTTGACACGTGGCATTTTTCTAAAACATACACGTCGGACTAAACCACCTTCAGATGGCGTTTTGTCACAAATGCAAAGGTTGGATGGCGGTTTGCAATGAAAAATTGTTTGGATGGTCAATTGCAAAAACGGGCATAATTCGGATGCCAAAAAATATTTATCCCGATATTTGTTAAACGGGCATAATTTGGATGGCGGTTTGCAATGAAAAATTTTTATTTATTTTAATTTAGAATATTTGTTATTTTTGTTTATTTAGATAGATTTTTTTGAATATGATTAATGATATATCACTTCCAACTTTAGCTCATTTTTCTTGGCCCAATCATAAAATTGTTTTCTATGGAGAGGGATAACATTCCGACTCTCTCCAGCGAAGACATCGACCACCTGAGAAAAAGTGTAAAGAAGTTCAAGACTACCAATGAAACCCCAATCAGGGAGAACATGGAGATGGAAAAGGAAGTCAGGGATGAGGAATGCTCGCCCAGACACAGCTCCTACTTGGAATCACTGATGGGACGACAGCCGGATTAGAAATTCCAGGAGGAAAATCTTGAGGACCTGGACAAAATACGGATCTCGGAACCAATGGAGGACTACCCTTACCGAAAGATTACTCTTGCTGATGAGTGCAGGGAGGACATACGTAGGCCCTGGTGCAATGCCATCATCTTGTGAATCCTTGATAGAAACATGAATGTTAACCTTCTTTCCGCCAGGATTGACCGAATGTGAAAGTTGCAAGGAGAGTTTGATCTCATTGAACTCGGACATGGGTGCTATACACTGCGGGTGTATTATCGAGAGAAAACTACCTCAATCCTATCAGACGGCCCCTGAGTGATTAATGGGAATTATCTAGTGCCTCGTAAATGGATCCCAGATTTCCAAACGGCAAAGGGCCGAATCATAACGACAGTTTTGTGGGCAAGGATTCAAGGACTATCCTCGGAATATTACAAAGAACAAATTCTCTATGGCATTGCTTCCACGATTGGTACGCCTATTAAGGTAGACAACAATACCTACTGGGGAGAGAAAGGCAAGTACGCCCTAGTTTATGTAGAAATCGACCTCGAAAAACCCCTTCGGTGTGGTGTGGATTTGGAAGGGAGACTTTTAGCGGTGGAGTATGAAAATCTACCTTTAATATGCTACCACTGTGGACGGGTGGGGCATCGGATTGGAAACTGGCCGACAAAACCATTAGAGCCAACTAATCCGCGGACCAAAAGACGTGACGCGGAACTGAAAAAGAGGGGCTCAGCTACAAGGCTGGACGAACTAGCCTCAGATGGCCCGTGGATGATAGCTAGGAAAGGCAGAAGAAAAAAACCGGAGCCCCAGCCGAGAAGCGGAGGATCTAGGTGGTCCGGCAAGAACAACGGCCGTGAATAGCAAAACTGGAGTAACGGGCCTGCGAACCCTACGGGCGGTAACAGATTCAAAGTTTTCTCAAATCTCTTAAATGACATAATTGAATCTGCTGAGATTGAGGAGCAGATTGGAAATATTTTCCCTACAAGCGGGAAAGGGAAAAAAACGGCACAGACTAGGGAAACTTCTCATACTTATCAAGAAAATCCCCACAAATCTCGCCATCGGCCCAAGAGAGGCATGTCGGACACACCCACGACTAATGAATCTACTAGACTGAAAACTACTCCTAATGAAGAGCGACATAGACTACTGAGGGAAATCAACCAAATCCTATCAATAGCAATACGGCGAATAACAGCCAGCTCCGAGAACATGGAGCCCTACGAGAATGCACAGACAGATTCGGAGAATGAGGACAAAGAAGTGATAGGGAGCTATACCCTCATGGAGGACGGACCAGTCGGGCACAAGGTCACTAATGAATCTGGACCATACGTTCGCCGGAATTGCTTTTATGAACCCAATAATGCACCAAGTGGAAGTGCTTATAACCCTAGAACCTTTTTTGAACCAGGAATTCATAGGGAGGACGAATATAAAGATTACTCCCCAGGATACGATGCGCCAATGCATGTGGATGAAAGCCCTAGTACCACAACTTATACGGGGCTTGGCTCAACGTCCAGTTAAGAACGAGATCATTACCCAACACCTACAAATTTCTCCAATGAAGTTTCTTTCTTGGAATTGTGATGGCACGGGTAACGAAAGGTTTAGAAGAAGTCTTCATGAACTTATTCAGGAGTATAAACCTGACATTGTGTTCCTTCTTGAAACTCGAGTAACGGAAAGCCGTGGGGAGGAAATTTCACAATGTTCGAGTTTCCCTAATGTCTATAGAGCACCGATTGTGGGTAGACAAGGGGGAATTTGGATGATTTGAGATGCTAGTGACATTTAGGTAGAGATTTTACGAGTCATGAACCAGCTGATCCATACTAAGGTTGGGCAGCACGGAATGGTGTTGTACGGGGGTTTATGCTAGCCTCAACCCTCGTAAAAGAGACGATATCTGGCGAGATCCACAGAACCTCAGTAGCAACATGAATGGAGCTTGGATGTTAACAGACGACTTTAATGTTATGAGAGGACCTAGTGAGAAATCAGGGGGCAACCGCATCTCGTGGAGTAAGTGCGAGAAATTCAACACTCATATTGAAAATTATGGGCTAATGGAGATCGATTCTAAGGGTCCAAAATTCACTTGGTCGGGGACTATTAATGGAGGCTGGAGAGTTTTGGAATGACTCAACTATATCTTTGCTAACCTCGAGTGGTTACACAGATTTCCTGATAACAAGGTGGTTATCCTACCGAGAACTCACTCGGGCTACCATCCTCTTTTTACAGATACGTCTGGTGATCTCTCGCTTCACATAGTCAAGCCCTTCAGATTTAAATCGGCTTGGGACAGCCACCCGAATTGCCAGGAGATAATCAAAGATATCTGGAAGACTCATCATGTCTTGGAGGGGGCCCTCAACGTGCTTCCGAATGTCATACGGGAGTGGAATAAACAGATATTCGGCAATATTTTCAGACGAAAAAAACCTCAGAGCCAATATTGGAGGCATCCAAAAAAAATTTAATTGAACGGCTTCGCCCAGACCTCAAGGAGTTTGAAATGGAATTGATCAAAGAATACAATGTTGTCCTTAAACAAGTGAAAGTCCTTTGGTATAAAAAATTTAGAGTGGATTGGCTCAAGCTGGGTGATCGTAACACGAGATTTTTTCACCTTTCCACCCTAACGCGAGGAGGAAAAACAAAATTGAATCCCAGTTTCTCGATAGAAATTCGGTTATAGATGCTGATACGCTAAAAGCTCATGTGTTCAATTTCTTCCAAGAACTTTTCACCCCCTCCGAACAGTTTCAGCGGGAAAGCCTTCCTCGTAGCAGGTTCCAACACACTTTTCAAGCTGAGAATCGGAATACCATCATCAGACCGATCACGGCCGAGGAAGTAAGAGAGGTTATCTTTTCCATGCAACCATTCAAGGCTCTGGGGCCCGATGGGTGTCAATCCTTTTTCTACCAAAGGTATTGGGATGTTGTCGGAACTTTCGTGATTACGCAGATTGAGATGTGCTATGTAAATCAGTTTATTGCGGACAGTATGGGGGTTGCCTATACGTGCCTTATCCCCAAGAAAAATAATCCCAAAAGTGCAGCTGACTTCAGGCCTATTGCTCTCTTGAACGTCACCCTGAAAATCCTCACCAAGCTGGTTGTTTTCAGAATCAAACCGTTTTTGAAAGAGTTGGTTGGTCCATTTTAGAGTTGTTTTATTCCAGGACGGGCAACAAATGACAACATTCTCACGCTGAAAGAAATTACTCACACCATGTACAATTCCAAGAGCAAGCAAGGCAGCATGTTATTGAAATTGGATCTAGAGAAAGCTTATGAAAACGTTGATTGGGCCTTTCTTCAAGAAATTGATCTCGAATATTTCAAGTTCTCTCAGTCCTTGGTAAGCTTGATCATGAGTTCAGTTAAAAGCATGAAACCCACTATTCATTGGAATGGAGATCCAATGGACAAAATTTCCCTATCACGAGGCCTGCGCCAAGGGGATCCCCTGTCACCCTATCTATTCGTATTATGCATCGAACGGTTGAGTTATATGATTGAAGAAGTTATGGATAATAAAACTTGGGGCCCGGTGGAGATATGCAGGAATGGCCCAAAAATTAGTCACCTCCTGTTTGCCAACGACATTATTCTCGTGGCGAAGGTCACAATCAGTAATGCAACCGTCATCAATGCCATCTTCTGTGGCGCTTCGGGGCTTCGGGTCAACCCTCACAAATAATGCGTTTGGTTATCTCCCAGGACTAATAGGACTGTTAGACCCGCCATCATGTAACTTTTGGGTATGGAGAAAATGAACTCGATTGGTAAGTATTTAGGCGTGGTTCTTGGGGCTGGTAGACATTCTGTTGACATATATGGAGAAGTGTTGGTGATAATCCAGAAACGGCTGACCTCATAGAAGACCAAAAACCTAAATTTAGCAGGTCACATAACGTTAATTTAATCGGTCACTACTTCTATTCCTAGCTATCACATACACACAAGTTGGTTTCCGCTAGTGTTTGTGAGAAACTTGATCATTTGAATAACAGTTTTCTTTGGTCTACTGATTTGAATCGATGCAAAACTCATATGGTAGGCTAGAACAAGGTCATTCGTAGGAAAAAAGATGGTGGATTAGGGCTTGGGGAGGCCCAAAAGAACAACATTGCCATGCTCGCAAAAACGAGTTGGAGAGTTCTCAAGGGAACTGGTGGCCTGTGGGACCGTATCTTCACTGCGAAATAATTGAAGGGGGAAAAGCATTCTAAACCACAAACCAAAACCTTCCTCTTCGCACCTGTGGAAAGGTGTCGTGAAGAGCTTCAACCGTGTTCGTGATAATATCCTTTGGAGAGTTAGCAGAGGGGATAAAATCAACCTCTGGAAGGATAAATGGCTCACAGGTGGAACCTTGGAGAGTTTCCTGGTGGGATAGATTGATGAGATAGACATGAACCTCAAAGTGACGGATATTATCACTGATGACAGGCAGTGGGATATAGGACGCATTTATTCTGAGATGCCTGATGAGTTAAAGCAAAAAATAAGTGGAATGCCACTTCCTTTTAACACGGATTCTGAAGATACCTTAATATGGTGTGGGGAATCTAATGGTTGCTTTTCTTTTCGGTCAGCATACAGAGTTGTCGCCCCTCCGGACACCTCTCCTGACAAATTTTGGAGCCTCATTTGGGGTATTGAGCTACTGAATAAACTCAATTGTTTTTATGGCAAATAAACCATAGAAGTATTACGTGCAACTCGCTGTGGTTCGATCGAAAAATAGGTGACGACCCTAAGTGGAACACTTGCAGGGTGATAGAGGAAGATGGTATTCACATTTTCAGAAGTCGCTACATGGCGACGGAGGGGTGGCATAGAGTGGTGGAGCAGCGTGACTGAGCTCAGTTTGAGTCACATAACTATGAAGAATGGTTCAGTTTAGCATGGAACAGGAACCTGAGAAATTGCCTTAGTATTGATGTGAGTTGGAAACTATATTATGTGGCTACTTTGTTGACCATATGGAAAAGGCGTAATAAAAGAAAGTACCAGCACATCAAGAAGCCATTGTCTGTGAGTATTCAGAATCTGAAGGGGCTACTTTTGGACCTTCAAACAATGCAGCAGCCCTCCAAGTGCTTGAAGAACAGCAGGAATATTGAGCGATGGCAAGTCCCAAGTCTGGGCTGGGTTAAATTGAACACTGATGGTAGTGTGTACAAACTCCAAAAATCAACCACGACAGAAGGAGTCATCCGTGATGAGGTTGGAAATTGGGTGACGGGGTTTGCGATGAAGTTGGGCAACACAACGATCACCACGGCCGAACTTCCGGGGATCCGGGAAGGGCTAAGGATTGCTTGTGATAGAAGATTTAATGGGTTGAAGTCAAAAGCGACTCTGAAGTGGCAGTCAAGTTGATTGAGCGGATGGAACTTAACTATCATCCCTTGGAACGGATTGTGGAAGACTGCCGGCTACTCATTCACAAACCGAGGGAGTGTAAGACTAGGCATATCAAGAGGGCGGGGAAGGGGCCAACAAGGGTTGGTCCAAGTGGTTCGAGGGTTGTTTCTCGAAAGCAATGTCCTGGGTTGAAACCCCTTTGGCCACGTAGGTGTGCATGTGTTTAAAAAAAAAAAAAAAAAAAAAAAAAAGGGCGGGGAATGGCCTCGATAATGCTCTTGCAAGACTCGGTCAGTCTATGGAGGATGGTTGGAAGAGTTGGGATGTGAAGCCAGAAGAGATTAGCTTTGAGGAAGAGCAAGATTGACTTTAGCCGGTTCATTTGTCACAAAAAAAAAAAAAAATGATATATCACTTCCCATCGAGCTTCCGAATCATGTTTATGCTACTACATATTCCAGGCTACATATTTCAGGTTTGAATAGAATGGTGCAACAGTTATTTATTTTATTTGAATTCTTTTATTACTTTCCCTATTATTATTATACTACATATATTTTTTTTTAAATGTATTGTCCTATAAAATTGAGAGATTTATGATGAGTTCGTTAATATATGTTTTTTGTATATTTATATATATATATATTATATTCTGAATGTTATATATGTATTGTTCTATAGGTTTTTTGCATTTTATTCTTTTCTAAATTCCACACATTTTTCATCTTTTTTAAAGTACTTTTTAGTTTAACTTATTTTGATTTTGTGTTTTTTAAATCCTTATTTGTCCATCTATACCATATTATTAATTATGAGATAGTAATTAGTTCTTTTAATATTAGTATTCCAGTGTTTGATATATAAACATTTAAATAGATATATTTTTTCTAGTTTTTATTTAAAATTTTATATTTCATTTTGAGTCTTTTATTATCTATGACTTCTAGGGAGACAGTTTTTAGTCAAATATTTCATTTGTTAAGGGTGAATCTTTTGGGCTAAGAAAAAAATTAATAACTTTAATTCCTGTGTGATAGAACTTACCGTATTAGTATTGGCTAAATCTTTCCTTTGTTAAGGATAATATCTTTTGACTGATGTCTTTTTTTCGTGTTGGTCAAATCTCTTTTTGTTAAAGAATCAAATTAGATGTCTATATCTATACTATTATATATATCAAGAGTGTGTTTTACTATAATTAGTTCAATTTACATGTTTTTTTTTTTAAATTTTGAATTATTTTACTATAGGAATATTATACTATTACTCAAATTTAAAATGATATTTATTGAATTCTTCAATTGATGCAATAATCATATCTATCTTAATTAAAGATTTCATTACGTAAGGTAACTGTGTAAATTTGGGATCTTTCCTTCATCGCTTATAGAGGTTTTGATTTTTACCTCACTCGTCACCTTGAAAAATTAATCGAAGAATATGCACAAGTGTCGGGCATGTTAATGATTCATTTGTCATGAAATTTGATGGATAAATTGGTATTTTTTTTGGGAGGTTGAAATTTTATATTTTAATTCATGTGCATTTGTTTCTCTTTTTCATATTTTTAATTGCTTTTCTACATTTTTTTTTATGTTTTGTTGAATTCTTTTTTATGATTTTGAAAATTCATTATTTATAATTTTATGAGTTTTATTTTAGTTTTCTTATATATTTGGTGGTGTAGGAATCTGGGTTCCGAAAATGCAACAACACTTTCAATATTTGTTTAAAAGGGGAAAGACCATCACAGGCGTGAAAGCCTCAAGAACTGGGTTTCCTTTTGAGCGTGGGTTCCTCCAGTTAGGATAACACCAAGAATGCAAAGTGTGATGATGATGCAACTGTGGTGAAGATGGTACAGAGCTTGGGAAGAAAGATGGAGGAACTATGCCCAGTATAATGAGTGCAGTGTGTATGTGGAAGATGACCGGGGAGAGAAAGCATCTGTTCTCCCTTATTTATATGTTAGGGGTGAGGGTAGTTTGGGTAATTCGACCGTATAGTCCCAAACCTGTGTTGCCCTAACATGTGGCGGCCTGTAACGGCATGAGAACGATGGCTCTGAAAAGCAAGCGGCGTGTCAGGTACGAGGTGCGCACTGCCGTTGTGTCAGAGGTTGTTGGCGAGGGCCGTGCGCTGGGAAGCTCAAGATTAGTCCCGCGGGTGTACGGATGCCCTACAAAGGGGAAGGCCATACTCGAGCGCCAATGACGCTCGAAGGAACGCACGAGGGGGTCTCCCCTAGCAGATGACCTACTAGCGTCAACTACACGAGCGTTCGAGAGCAGGTGCCCTCGGGGGTGCCTCCCTGGAAAATGTAGCTCTGAGGGCCGTCGTGCGAGCGTCAGTTTTGACAGCTTGAACGCTTTACTTAAACAGTTGGCCGAGGCTCATGGGCCAATATTAGTCAGCAAGTGAGTGGGCTAGGTTAGCCCGCGAGCCCATCAATGCGAGCGTCCAATCTCTAAGTCGGCTGATGGCGACATGTAGATGGCTCTGATACGAGCGTGATTTTACGTCTCATCATTTTGCCCCCCAAATTCTGTAGTATTGCTTGAGCGTACTATAGAATTTAAGAGAAGCGAGCCTTGAAATTTTGAATATCCGAGGGTCAAGCTTCTGCAAGAGGAGTGACCACTTGGCTTCCATAACGGACACATTCTGACATTGCAATAAATGAAGTCATGTCCGCATTGAATGCTGAGTGGGAACGTGGGCGCATGTACCCCGGGAGACGTGAGGTGGTTACCAAAAGTGGTGGGCTTCTCAAGGCTGGAAATGATTGCGTTTTGAATCTTTAACCCTAATTAATGCTAGCTTTTGCCCCTATAAATAGGGATTTGTAAGGCCTTTGTACCTCTTTCACGCATCCGTTCTTCTCCAAGCAAACAAGAAGCCAAAACTCTCTGCAATTTTTCTGCAAATTCTCGCAAGTTCCTCCCTTCAATCCCTAGGTAAAAACTTCGTAACCTCTGATTTCTTGTGCTAACTTTAGATTTAGGTTGGGTTTGGGCGACATCTTAAAGTGAGGAACCCTTTTCTTTCATTGAGACCATCCCGGAATCCTTCTTCCTCCCTGAACTCTTGTGAAAAGCTTCATCTTCAAGAATCCAAAACCAGACATGGCGGTCAATAACGCAGATGCCTACGTGAGGGAATTAGACGAGATGCCTGTTGGGAGTTCCTCCCCTCTGGTGATGTTCCCATGGCTATTCCCTTGGTGATGGCCTCCCCAAGTGATGCAATCCCCATGGCTATTCCAGTAGCAAGAGCTCCGATAGAGGCTAGAGATGAGGAGCTTGATGCCGTCGTTCAAGGGATGAACGAGCGTGATCCTGAGGGGGTAACTGATCTTTTTGAAGAGATGGACAATGTGATAGAGATGCAGAGACAAGGGGAGAGAGTGTTTCCCGTGTTGAACAGTGCCGTAAGGCCTCAAGACCATCGGATTACGGTGGCGATAGCAGCTCCCGAGGGCAAAGCAGGGCCATCCGGGCGTCAAGTTGGTGGTGAACCTCCCCATCATCGACAGAGGAAAGGAAAGGAGCCAGTGACCTGGGTGAGGCAGAATAACCCTCATCAAACAGACAGATCGCCTGACGATATTGAGAGCATCTTGACGCTCGAAGATTTAGCGGAGTTGAAGTCCAAGGCTTATTGGGATGACAGCGTGTACTGGAGGGTGGCGAGAGGGCCAACCGTCCACCCCCGGGAATGATGACAGTGTACTTAGACTCCGTCCTGGCCGGCGGTTTGAGATTTTCGATACCGCCCGTTGTCGCCAACATCTATAACTACTTAGTTCTTAGCCCCACTCAAATTCTCCCCAACGGCATCGCCCTGATAAAGACCTTTGTGATCTTAATGAGGGCTATGGGCCACGAACCTTCAATAGACAACGTCAACAGCTTAATCCAAGTGGCCCGTTGTCCCCGCTCATCTCCGACTGACGGGTTTTATTATGCTCAAGCTAAATCCGGGTTGAAGATGATTGATTCGCCCTCAACGTCATACGGCGAAAACTGGAAAGAGAAATACTTCTTTGTTGGGGCTCCCGGGGGGATTTTTGGAGCTCACCGAGGGTGGATAGTGCACGGGGACGGCCCTCTGGTTAGGGATAGATCCGCGAATAAGCTCTTTGAGCACTGGACGAAGGGTTTGGCCCTCACGATGAAAAACGAGAGAAAATGGATTAAGGCTAAGGATCTAATGAAGAACGAGGGGGTACTGTTCCGCTACGGACTTTCCTGCCCTCTAGAAATGATACTCAATCCTCCCGTTGACATCATGGGCCTCGACGGTCAGACTCTAGGAACTAACTCTTCTAACACTTAGGATAGCCCCACTAACTTGTTTAGGTTGTAATATCTTCGTGGCGGTTATCCATATACCATCCTTTTAACGCTCATGTTCTTATTTTTCAAACGTTCAAATACTAACAGCCGGAATGGACGCAGAAAGTGTTGTCGTAATGATGTGCGCTCAGCGAGCGGGCGCTAATCAGCAACCACAACAACAACAACAACAAGCACAACCCTCGAATACCCCGAGGGGAAGAGGGACCCGCCGAGGAACAGGGCGAGGCGACGACAGTAGAGGCGCTCGCAGGGGGACAGGGAATGAGGTTCACATCACCGGCCCCATCGAAGACTTGACTCTGGAAGACACTCGGGGTGCCACTCCCCCTCCTGTCGCTCCTGAAGAGCCAGTTACCCTTAGCTCTAGTGCCTCCCGTAACCGTTCGGGAGAAGTCGCTCGCTTCCACGATGCTATAAGGGCCGACCGTCAGGGGAAGAGGAAGAGGTTACCAGACTCTATCCCCATATTTGGAAAAGGGAAGGAGGTGGTTGTGGGGCACCGGGGCGAGGGAAGTGACACCTCATCGTCTGTGGATGAGGAGTTTTGGAAGATCGGATACCGGGGGGATACTTGGTATAAGTGCCAGAGGGCGGATAGCCCTGTCCTCCTGAAGAAGAGTGCGGCCACCACCAATTTGGTTGCTGAGATCCTCGGGAAACTCCGATTTTTCGACGATCATGATAAGCTAAACCAACATGATGCCGCTCGGGTTACTGATGACGCATGCCATGCACTCCTGACGGTAAGCCATCAATTCCTTTTGCACAGTTCCTACTTTTTCTGCTCTACCTCTGATAGTGACCCTCATTTCTGGTTTTCTAGGAGGTAATCCCGAGGCTAAAGAACTTACAGGGCCGAGCGCAAGCTTATTCTGAACACAAGGCTAAATACAAGAAGCTGCTACGTATCTCTGACCCCGGCCAGTTGCAGGAGGATTACAATTCCATTTGCGCTCAACTGACTGCCGCCAACCTTGAGAAGGATAAGTTGAAGGAAGACTTGACGCGTTCGGATGATGCGTATTTGGCCCTCGACGATCGCCATAAGAAACTCAAGGACGAGCGCGATCAATTGAGGGTCGCCAATGGGGAGCTTAGTAAGCAGTTGGCCGAGAGTACATGGCAGGGTGAGGCAACCAAGAAGACCCTCGCTGAGTTGTAGGAGAAAGTGGCCGGCTTGGAGACGAAAGTAGCGTGGGATGCAATGATTAAATTTGTGTACTCGAAGGCTTTTGTCGTCGCAGCCAACCTTCACTGCTTCGACAACGCCCGACGGTTCTTCTGGAAAGCTGTTGGGCAGATGGTGAAACTGGGATTGGCCCCTGAGAGCGCTCGGACCGACGAGCATCTGCAGATGGATCTGGATGAGAACTACGAGCCCATTGTTCGCGATAGGGATCCCTCAGAAAGCCTGGTGGAACCGGAGTATCAAGAGCTTATGACGATGCTCCAGGGGGAGTTCATGGCGGCAAATCCCATAGATCCTGAGCCACTTCAGATAGAGGACAACGGTATCACCCTAGACGCTCAGGACGGCGAGGATCCAGGTGATACACTCACTTCCCAAGCTAACGTCCTGGCCCCCGTTCCCCTTTCAACTGCTCCTCCTGAACCTGAGAGCCAAGCCTAGTGAGGCCTTCCAGCTGCTACTTTAAGATTCTGCTTGTTAAATTTCCATTCCTGTTTATGAACATTCTACTTTTGTACTTGAATTTCGTACTCCTGCTACCATGTTTGGACTAGTTCCTTACTTTATCTTTAATGATCTCTCTGTGTTCAATGAAGTTCAATTCCTCATATTGTCCGTTGGGCACCGTTATCTCTCTGTGTTTGATGTCTGTGTGCTTGTCTTTTATTGATACTTGAATGTCTGTGATGGGAGTGTTTGGGCGCGAGGGTGTTCCTTTTGAGGGTACCCTGGCTGTCCTTCATTGCGGACTTTGAGATTAGGGCTTAGAAACGCTAGAACATTTGAGAGAAAAATTTACGGGTGCGAGGGTGTTCTTTACGAGGGTACCCCCGGCTATACTTTCAGTGAGGCTCGAATTTGAACTTAGAAACTCCCTGGGGATTTAACTAAGTATTGGCCTTAAGTATGTGATGCATACTTCTAATTTGAGCGTTCCAGCAGCATGAGTGAACTTAGAAACCATCTGTAGGATTTGCTAAGTATGGGATCACAGCGAGCGTGGCTGTAACGTTAATATTTAGGCGTTCGTGAGAGGATTAGCCTAGTGATAGCTATTTACGAGCATACTCATACCTAAGAGGATGAGGGTCCTTGGGGCTTTACGAGCGCGAACTGGGGTGATCGGCACCCAGTTGGTGTAAATTAAGCATTTAGCAGCCCACCTTATTGACGTGCTCCTTCTTAGGGTTTACATACCTTCGAACGTCAAACTATTGGGTACGGAGGGGTCTCGGCACACAGATAGCGTTGATTTGGACGACATATTGGGTGGTCACCAAGCCGTTCGACGCAATTGAATACTCAAGTCATAATTTAAGGGAAAAGCAAGTAAATGACAAATAATAATTGGCAAAATGCTTACTGTTATACTTGCAATTAAAAATAATAACTGTCACGCTTTCTGTCAAAAGAAAGTACAAAATGCCGCGAGCGGGCAATTACAAAGGTTGACATTTACACGTAGAATCGTCTAAGGTTACATGCATTCCACGGTCTAGGGAGACGCTCGCCTTGCAAAGTCTCTAGCAGGTAGGTGTTGTTCGCTCACACCTGGATGACTTTGAAGGGGCCTTCCCAATTGAGGTCCAACTTACCCACATGTTTGGAGACTTCAATTTTTTTGAGGACCAAGTCCCCGGCTGGAAAGTCCTCTCTTTGACACGTTTGTTATACTGGTGGGCTACGGTCGCCTTGTACTTGTGGATGCGAGCCCAAGCAGTGTTCATTCTTTCGTCTAGCAAATCCAATTCGAACGCCCGATTGGCCTCGTTGACTGCAGACTCGAAATAGGCAACGCGTCCGGATTCTTGAGCAATCTCCACAGGTATCATAGCCTTGGAACCATTTACGAAGGAGTAAGGGGTCTCCCCTGTTGCCGCTCGAGGGGTAGTACGGTACGCCCAGAGGGCTCCTTGAAGTTCTTCTGTCCACTCCCCCATCTTACTTTCGAGCATTGTCTTCAAATGCTGGAATATGGTCCGGTTAGTCACTTCAGCTTGACCGTTGGCCTGAGGATGGCCCACAGATGTGAAGCGTTGCTCAATCCCGAGTTTGTAGCACCAATCTCGTGTGTCAGTGGCGATGAATTGGGAACCGTTGTCTGAGATGAGCACCCTCGGGATGCCATACCTACAGATGATGTCCTTCCAAATGAAGTCCCTCACAACCTTGAACGTTATCTTTGCGACCGCTTCAGCTTCGGCCCATTTGGTGAAATAGTCCACAACGAGGATTACAAATTTCTTTTGTCCGACCGCCATTGAAAGGGGTCCCACTATATCGATGGCCCACTGGTCGAAGGGCCATGAAACATCAATAGGAATCATTTGGGCTGCTGTTAGTTGAGGAGTGATGGAGTGGAACTGGCACTTAGGATATTTTTTGGAGTAGTTGATGGCATCATGTAGTAACGAGGGCCAGTAGAACCCACTCCTTAATACTTTCTTAGCCAGAATTCGACCGCCAGAGTGATTCCCACAACTTCCACTGTGTACATGCTCTAACACTTCTTTGGCCTGCGAGGGTCTCAGGCACCTTAACGGGGGACCCTGGAAAGACCGTTTGAACTGTCGACCCTCGCTATCAATAGAGAAGCGAGGGGCCTTACTACTAACTTTCCGTGCTTCCACTTTGTCGCTCGGGCAGGTTCTATCCCTCAAAAATTTAATGATGTCGGCCAGCCAACAGGGCTCGGAGGGATCAATCATGTTCACCACATACGAGGGTCCCTTCTCGCGAATCAGCGGCTTCTCCGTTCTAAGGAATGTGACTGAACGCTCGCAACAATCCTCCAAAGCGGATGCAAACTTGGAAAGAGCGTCCGTGTGCTCGTTTTTCATTCTCGGGATCTGCAACAGATGGAATTCTTTGAATTTGGAGATCACTTCCTTAGCACTCGCCAAGTACTGCACCATAGTGGCTTCTCGAGTCTCGTAAGTGCCATCAATTTGACTTGCGATCAGCTGGGAATCCATATATGCAGTGAGCCGAACGACACCATTCTGGAGGGCTATCCTAAGCCCTGGATTAGAGCCTCATACTCTACCTCGTTGTTGGTGACCTGAAACGCCAGTTTGATAGCGTAATCAACTTCAACACCGTGGGGATCTCTGAGGGTCACCCCGGCTCCCCCCCCCCCCCCCCTTGTGAGGTCGAGGAGCCATCTGTGTGCAGAAGCCATAGTCCCTCTGCCAACGAGGGCATAGCGTCCAAATTGAAGTGCTCTACCAATAAGTCTGCCACTATCTGAGCCTGTATCGCTGTGCGAGGCTCGAAGGCGATGTCGAATTGACTGAGTTCAATTGACCACTTAATTAACCTCCCTGAGACATCCGGCTTTGCGAGCACCTATTTGAGGGGCTGGTTTATCAGTACTGTGATAGAATGAGTTTGGAAATAAGGCCTTAGCCTTCGTGAGGCATTAACGAGCGCAAAAGCAAACTTCTCTATCTCCATATATCTTTTCTCCGCCCTTTGCAGAGTTTTGCTCAAGTAATACATTGGCATATGCTTACGCTCGCGAACCGCCACGAGGACAGCCCTCGTGGCCTCCGAGGAGACTGAGAGGTAAATGTACAGGTTTTCTCCTGAGTTAGGCTTTGTCAATAGTGGTGGGCTCGAGAGATATTGTTTCATGTCCTGCAAAGCTTTCTCACATTCCTCGCTCCAGGCGAAGTGCCGAGCGTTGCACAAAATTTTGAAGAAGGGCAAGTTCCTATCCGCTAAGCGGGAGATGAACCTATTTAATGAGATGATCTTTCCTACTAGCACTTGGACCTCCCTCACATTCCGAGGGGAGGGAATGTCGAGAATTGCTTTAATCTTTTCC
Organism: Lantana camara; assembly: GCA_037501455.1. Classification (NCBI taxonomy): domain Eukaryota; kingdom Viridiplantae; phylum Streptophyta; class Magnoliopsida; order Lamiales; family Verbenaceae; genus Lantana; species Lantana camara. Next base: position 22,680,303 of record CM074862.1, read on the forward strand.
GGGTTGGCCTCTATGCCTCGCTGACTGACCATGTACCCCAAGAATTTGCCACCGCGAACGCCAAAGGTACACTTGAAAGGGTTCAATTTCATTCCGTAACGACGCAGGATGTTGAAAGTTTGCTTGAGATCCTCCAAATGGGAGTGCTAGCGCTCGCTCTTGACAATCATGTCATCTACATATACTTCCATAGACTTCCCGATTTCGCGTTCGAACATCTTGTTGACGAGGCATTGGTATGTTGCTCTTGCGTTTTTAAGTCCGAAGGGCATAACTTTGAAGCAGTAAACGCCCACATGGACCATAAAAGAAGATTTGGGCCAATCCTCGGGAGCCATGAAGATCTGGTAGTACCCCTGGAAAGCATCCATCATACTCATAAGCTCACATCCAGCAGTCGAATCCACCAGTTGGTCAATTCTCGGGAGAGGGTATGGATCCTTTGGGCAGCCCTTGTTAAGGTCTGCGAAGTCATTGCAAATGCACCATTTATTAGCATTTTTGGGCACGAGAACAACGTTACAGAGCCATTCCGGGTATAAGATCTCCTTAATGTACCAAGCGTCAAGGAGTTTATTGACTTCTTCTTCGATGACTCATCTCCTGAAACCATGGATGTCCCTCTTCTTTTGTTTGACAGGTTTGAAGGCCGGGTCCACGTTGAGCCGGTGGACAATGACGCTTGGGTCTATTCCAGTGAGGTCAGAAGCTTTCCATGCAAACGCGTCAAGGTTTTCTCGAAGGAAATCAATCATCATGATCTGCGAGGGGCCGTCGAGATTGGAGCCTATTTGCGTGGTTTTATCCGGGTTTCCTGGCTCCAATTCGATGGTCAAGAACTTTTCGACGGGCTCGATACGAACTTCAGGCCGGGGAGCCTCGAGCGCTCTTTTTTTTCCAGTAAGCTTGTCGATACTCTCATCCGAGGGTCCGTTGCCCTCGTTCTCTGAGGAGGATCTTTCGAAGGCCCCAGGTGGGCCATCCTCAATGTGCTGAGCCTCTCCCTGGACCTTCTTTTTGTTCTTCTCTTTGTAAAGTTTGGCCCTTTTTCGCTCGGGCCCATCTTCGTCCAATTTGGGGAAGTCAACAGACTTCTTGGTGGATCCCGCCTGAATGGTTTGTTTGGGCTTGTGGCTTCGAAGGGAAAGGATGTAGCACTCCCAAGCCTCTTTAACATTGCACAAGACCTCGCCAGTTCCCTCGGGAGTGGGGAATTTGACCTTCTGGTGATACGTTGAAATTACAGCCTTGAAGTCCACGAGCGCCGGGCGCCCAATGACAATGTTATATGGGAGATCCACTTCGACTACTGCATAAAGAACGCTCAAAGTTTTTCGCTGTGGGGCGCGACCAAAAGAGGTGGCCAAGCGAATTTGTCCGCGAGGGACAATATCGGAACCCCCAAAGCCGACGAGGGTTGTCCTGAGAGGTTCGAGTGGAATTTTTGTTATATTCATCTTTTGAAACGTGGTCTAAGAGAGAACGTTCACAGAGCTTCCACTATCAATTAAAACCCTCTTTACAACATGGTTATGGACGTCTAAACTAACCACCATGGGACAGTCAGAGGTTTCACCAATCCCATGGGGTGTTACAATGTGTTCCAAGTCTTTCTCTGTAAACCCTACAACGTTATTCTCCTTCGAGCGCGGAGTGCCGGTGACTGAAAGTATAGGTTTGGGCTGGGAAGGCCTCTGATCATAGCTTCGAACATGGCGACGCCGGGAAGCATTGGAGTCACCACCCGAGGGTCCACCGGCTATCATGTGGATGACCGCAAAGGGCTGATTTTCCATATCAGCAGCTTTTTCTTTACCGCGATCACTCGTCTCAGTGTGATAGCGGCGAGGGCTCCTCGAGTGAAAGAACGGCTCCTTCCTCTAGTGTGCGCTCGCTCAGCGCAGTGCTCGTCGTACTTCTCCAATATCTTTACAAACTCTTTAAGATGCCCCCCAGCGATGAGCCTCTGGATCTCGCTATCAAGCTGGCGGCACTCGTTGGTGTCATGCCCCTTCTACTTATGGAAGACGCAGTACTTTCCCGAGCGCTTCTGAGCCTCGGTCTCCCTCATCTTCGACGGTCTCTTAAAAAGCTTCTTGTCCGCCATGGAATACACTTCAGCAATGGGTCGATTGAGGGGGATACGCTCCAAACGGCGAGGGGGTGAGGGATTCCTCCGAGTGGGTGCTGGGCTGCGGCGGCGATTCTTGGGCTCCCTGTCATCTGATCCCCTGCTAGACCAAGGGTCATTCGCAAGTTTTTGATCCCTCGCCAAGTACATATCTTCAAGCATAAAGAAGGAGTCAGCTATGTCCCTGATCTCCATCAACGAGCGCGGCTTTTTCTTGGCTACCTCCTCCACGACTTCTTTGCTGACGTAATGCTTCATATTGATTGCTCCAAAAAGCAAGTGCCTCAAGAAATCCATCGAGGGCTTTTCTACTAGCAGAATCTCTTTGTTAAACCTTCCCATGAAGGACCTAAGTGTCTCATTTGGCCCCTGGACTAGGCTGTAGAGGGCCGTTGCGGCCGGGGCTGGTGCCTTTAGAGAGTTGAAGTGACTTAGGAAGATGTCAGTCAAATCATTGTATCCTCGAATTGAACGGGGAGGAAGCTTCTTATACCAATCCTGGGCTATCCCAACGAGGGAGGTGACGAAGACTTTAGCCCAGTAATAGCTTGGGTGCTCGTACAAGTGCATTAAATGTACGAAGTGGTCCAGGTGCTCAGCTGGGTCAGTTGTTCCATCGTACCTGTTGACGGACGTGGGGATTTTGCCCTTCCCGCTCGGGTCATCAAAACCTCATCGATGGGGGGGACGCGCCCGTCAAGGGTCCGTGGTTCCGACCCTCGTCGTCATGCCCTTCGTAACCCTCCTCTCTCCCAGGGCGAGAAATCTGGCTACGGGGGTGGCGAGCGTCTCTGGCCTTGGACCTCTCACCCCCGACATGGGAGGCTCGAGACCGTGCACGAGAGAGCTGCTCCACCATATTCTGGAGTCCATTGAGTTGATCTTGCACAGCGGCTAATTGAGGGTCATCGGCATTTTTACGGCTTGCTCTCCCTGTGGCCCTTGACTGGACCTCTTCATTTTCAGCTGCCCCATTCTGAGGGGCTCTCTCCTTTTCGACAGGCTGTTGTGGTTGCGGAACCCTCGGCGGGACCTCATTTTCATTTACGGGTGGTGGCGGAGATGGCTGGGCCCTCAGCAGATTTTGAGCAGCTGTTAAGGGATGAAACTGTAGTCCCCCCAAAGGTGCCGCCATCTGGGCCCCTGCACTCGAGGGGAAGTATACAGAGGTAAAGTGCGTCCAAGCCTTCTAGGCTGCCTGTACTTCGCACTACGCGTAGATCGCCTGAAGCTGCTACTGGGTTAGCTGGGGTGCCTCCACTCCTTGAATTTCTTCCGGTAAAGACACAGGGAGTTGAAGTGCGCCCACTTGGCAGGGCGGTATTACTGGCACCATGTTTGGTACCACTCCAGGCATCATTCCGGGTTGTACATATGGGTATCCCGGGGGTGGCATAGCCATAGAGTATACACCGGGATGGGAGGCTGGAACAGTAGGGATGAAGGCTGGTGGAGGAGGAATAGAGCCGGATCCTCCTACCCCGTTTCCACTGGTGGGGAGAGTTGCAGCGGCGATTTCTGTGTTCCTAGCCCCATTTTCGGCAGTTGGTGGGGGCGTGCCTCCAGCAGGGGTGTTGTTACCCACGTTTTCTTAATTGACAAGAGAGAGACCACCCCTGTTTTCTAGAGCTCCGGACCGTGTTGCAGTCACCATATTTAGAGCAGAAGGTGTTATAAATCAACTAGCTCAAAGAAGGATCCGATGAAGATGAAGATGATGGTGATGGATTTCCCACAGACGGCGCCAAAAATGGTGGTGTAGGAATCTGGGTTCCGAAAATGCAACAACACTTTCAATATTTGTTTAAAAGGGGAAAGACCATCACAGGCGTGAAAGCCTCAGGAACTGGGTTTCCTTTTGAGCGTGGGTTCCTCCAGCTAGGATAACACCAAGAATGCAAAGTGTGATGATGATGCAACTGTGGTGAAGATGGTACAGAGCTTGGGAAGAAAGATGGAGAAATTATGCCCAGTATAATGAGTGCAGTGTGTATGTGGAAGATGACCTGGGAGAGAAAGCATGTGTTCTCCCTTATTTATATGTTAAGGGGTGAGGGTAGTTTGGGTAATTCGATCGTGTGGTCCCAAACCTGTGTTGCCCTAACACGTGGCGGCCTGTGACGGCATGAGAACGATGGCTCTGAAAAGCAGGCGGCGTTTCAGGTACGAGGTGCGCACTGCCGTTGTGTCAAAGGTTGTTGGCGAAGGTCGTGCGCTGGGAAGCTCAAGATTAGTCCCACGGGTGTACGGATGCCCTACAAAGGGGAAGGCCATACTCGAGCGCCAATGATGATCGAAGGGACGCACGAGGGGGTCTCCCCTGGCAGATGACCGATGAGCGTCAACTACACGAGCGTTAGAGAGCAGGTGCCCTCGGGGGTGCCTCCCTGGAAAGGGTGGCTCTGAGGGCCGTGGTGTGAGCGTCAGTTTTGATAGCTTGAACGCTTTACTTAAACAGTTGGCCGAGGCTCATGGGCCTGTATTAGTCAGCAAGTGAGTGGGCTGGGTTGGCCCGTGAGCCCATCAATGCGAGCGTCCAATCTCTAAGTCGGCTGATGGCGACACATGGACGGCTCTGATACGAGTGTGATTTTATGTCTCATCAATATTATTCAGTAAGTTTTTTATTCTTAAATACATATATTAATCTTTTTATATATTTGCCATTACATTTTAAGATTTTTAAGTTCTTCTCGACCATTTCATTTTATTTTTTATTATATTTTTAGAGTTAAGATTTTTACATTATTTTATCGTTATTTATAGTTTTTGTCTTCTTAAATGTATCTATACATGCAGCATTCAAATAAAATGAAGTGATGCAAATGTTTTGGAATTTATTCTGGAATTTCTTAAATCACTTTATTTTGGAACTTAATTTTTAAATAAAATATAAAATATGTAAATATTTTTTCTCCTCTCTATCTCTTGATGAAGTGAAAAAGTATTTAAAAATATTTTTTCTATTGATAATATTTTTTCTCATTTTTGAAGAAAAAAATTAATAAAAGATAATACTAAAATAATTTTCGTGCATATATAGCATGGGTTTCATGCTAGTTGGTGTTAGGATAACTAAATATGGGAAATATTAGAATCCCATAAAATCAGGGGAATTAGCTTTGACAAGCCAATCTAGTTCGTATGTATAGGATATTCCTTGGCTTATTAATACTACATCACTGTACCTCTTTGAGTCATTCAGAAATAATCAATAACAATAATGAATTCCATACTATCAATCATGTTTTTGTGTTCAAATTATCATGGTATCAGAGCCGCACGGTCTTGAGGATCCGTGATTGGCGTCATCATCTACCGTACAACTAACCGGACATCATGAGCGACGAAAAAGTTTCGTCACCGATACTGTCTGAGACGGCAACGGTTCTATCCCAGCAGATTACCAAAATCCTACAACAACACAAACTACAACCCCAATCAAATTCCGATAGTCAAGTGACTATCGATCTGAAATTAAACAACAACAATTATGTTCTATGGGCACGAATGCTCGAAATCGCCATAGGGACACGAGGACGTCTCAATCATCTAACCGGACATCCTGCGCCGCCGGCGGAAACAGACAAAGGATATCAGTCCTGGAAACAACGAGATCTTGAGGTCTTTGCTTGGATCACACAAGCAATTAAACCCTCTCTTGTCACACAATTCATACACTACCCAACTGCAAAGGATCTTTGGACAGGTTTATCAATCACATATCAGTCCGGAGAGGATAGTTTGTAGATTTTCGATCTAATAACTCGGGCCGACAGAATAAACCAAGAATCACATACCTTGGAGGAATATTACAGTACCAGTAAAAGTATTTGGGCCGAAATCAATCGTCAGAGGCCGAATCCGATGAAATCCTCGGAAGACATCCTCAAATTCAACCAAATTCAAGAAGAACACTGCCTCTTTAAATTCCTCTCAGGATTGAACTCCGAATTTGACCCGATTGTAAGAGAGATACTCCGAGAAACTCCCGTACCCTTAGTCGACGCGGCTTATGCCACCGTCCGACGGAAAGCTGCCCGGAAAGCCATTCTTGGGCCAACGATAACCTTCGCCGGACCGGACCCATCATCGGGCATAGGGGCTGGATTGGCGGTGCATGGGATAAAATTTCAGGGACCCAAACGAAAACCCTCACGAAGAACAGATCCGGCCAAAACTCCATCAGAACCTTCCTATCGGAAGAAATTCGACAAATCCGACATCGAGTGTGACTATTACGGCAAGAAGGGTCTTCTCCAAAAGGACTGCTTCGAAATTGTAGGGTACCCGGATTGGTGGGACCTCAAGGGGAGACGAGATCCAGAGAAGGGGAAGAACAGGGGAGTCGCCGCCGTCGCCAGCTCCATCGGAGAAGAAAAGAGGCGGATGGCAATGACGGCGGTGAGCATAGCGAGAGGCGGAGGATCTAGAAAAGAGATGACCCGGACCAGCAACCCAGATAGGCAAGCAAATGACCCGGCTGCGCTACAACCTCAGTCCTGGAGTCCAGGTATAGGGCAAGAACGAGTAAAATTACTCTGTTGCCCTTGAAGTCATGCTCCTCCCTCATACTTTAATACTGCACAGTGTAATTCCTCGTTAAGTATTATGGAGATTTGTGCTAAAAATCCGAAAAATTCCCAATGGATATCTGATTGCGGTGCAACGGATATGGTCACTTATGATCCAAATGATATAATTTCTGCTCAAAGTCCTAAAAAACAAAACTTACAAACGGCGAATGGTCAAGAAGTTGATATAATAGGAGGGGGAGTTATTGCAATTAACCCCAATCTTAAATTATCCAATTGTCTTGTTGTTCCTTCTTTGTCAAATAAATTGTTGTCTATTAGTCATGTAACAAAGGGACTCAATTGTACGGTTGTAATGTATCCCACTTTCTGTATATTGCAGGATATCCGTTCAAGGGAGATAATTGGGCGTGGCTCTAAAAAAAATGGTCTGTACTATGTTGTTGAAGTGAACTCTGAGGGGCGGACTTTTTTGGCAAAAGGGTTGGATGATAGACAAAGTTGGTTGTGGCATCGTCGTTTTGGGCACCCTTCTGAGGGTTATCTTAAAAAACTCTTTCCTCATTTTTCTAGGAATCATTTATCTTGTGATACTTGTATTTTAGCTAAGAGCCACAGATAATCTCTTTCTTTGAATAATACTCGTGTTAACACTCCTTTTTCATTAATCCATTCGGATGTTTGGGGACCTGCCCCGGTTATTGGAGGTGGGGGTTTTCAGTATTTTGTGATCTTTATTGATGATTGCACTCGTATGAGTTGGATATATCTTTTGAAACACAAGTCAGACGTGTTCGATAAATTCGTCCACTTTTATCACATGATTAAAACCTAATTTGCAGCCCAAATTAAGATACTTATGTCCGATAATGGGGGTGAGTTTATTTCTCGAAAATTGCAAACCTTTGTTTATGAAAACGGGCTTATTCATCAAACCACTTGTCCTTATACACCTCAACAAAAAGGGGTAGCTGAAAGAAAAAATCGGACTCTCTTAGAAATCACCCGAGCACTAATGCTGGAATCTCATGTCCTAACATCTTTTTGCGCCGAAGCTGTTACCACTGCCACATATCTAACCAACTGCACACCCACTAAAATACTTGGCTTCCGCACTCCTATCCAAACCTTGAGTGATTACACTCAAGTACCGCCCGCCTTGGCTCTCACCCCCCGTATCTTTGGGTGTTCGGTGTTTGTTCACATTCTCAAAATACACCGTACTAAACTAGAACCTTGTGCTGAAAAGTGTGTCTTTGTAGGGTATGGGGTTCACCAGAAAGGGTACCGCTGCTATAACCCTCGAACCAAACGCCTATTTGTCACGGTCGATTGTGACTTTGTTGAAACAGAATACTATTTCCTTGCACCTACCAGTTCTAGCGTTCAGGGGGAGAGAGAAACACAAAAGGATCCACTAGAATGGTTACGTGCACTACCATTGACCGAGCCAAAGGGTCCGCCCCCTCCGTCCTCACCGATCAATCCCGACGTGCACGTCCCTATTGTATCTCCCTCGACAGGTATCCCCGAGGTTAGTTCTAATGACTTTGTACCTGATTCTCCTGTATTAACTCCCACTGCTGTTAACAATGAAAGTACAGGAGATATTGAGTGCACAGGTAAAACTCAAGAATATAGATATGTACTCCCACCACGAAGCACTCGCGAAGTCCCTCCAAGGCGGTACAGTCCGGAAAGGGAACCTAAATCACAAAAATATCCTGTGGCTAATCTATTCAGGGGGAGTCTGACTAACTCCGCTAAAGCTTTTGCAGCAACTATCTATACAGATAACCTGCCTCCAAATATGGAAGAAGCACTGAGAGTGCCAGAATGGAAAGAGGCAATGGACACTGAGATGAATGCCCTAAAAAAGAATGGGACTTGGGAAAAGTGTCTACTTCCACCTGACAAGAAACCTGTTTGTTGTAAGTGGGTATACACGGTCAAGAGAAAGGCCGATGGATCAACTGAACGATATAAAGCTTGTTTGGTGGCAAAAGGGTACACTTAAACCTATGGAGTGGACTATGCAGAGACTTTTACACCTGTTGCGAAGATTGACACAATACAAGTCTTGTTCTCTGTTGCAGCAAATCTGGATTGGCCTCTCCATCAGTTTGATGTGAAGAATGCCTTTCTCCATGGTGACCTGACAGAAGAAGTATATATGAAGTGTCCACCGGGATTCTCTCATGAGTTCGAAAATCATGAGGTGTGCAAGTTGAAGAAAGCCTTATATGGGCTGAAACAATCTCCGAGAGCATGGTTTGGGAGGTTCACGGTTGCTATGAAATGATATGGATACAGACAGAGTAACTCAGATCATACTCTGTTTTTGAAGAGAAGAGATGGAAAGATCACATGTCTCATTATATACGTGGATGATATGGTTACCACTGGAGATGATGTTGAGAAAATTAAGGAGCTTCGAAGGAACCCGTTCGAAGAATTTGAAATGAAAGATTCGGGACATTTGAAATATTTTCTTGGGATTGAAGTCATGAGGTCAAACCAAGGGATTTACATCTCACAAAGAAAGTATATTCTGGACTTTCTAACAGAGACGGGTATGTTAGATTGTAAACCAGTTGATACACCCATGATCACCAACCATGGGTTAAAGTTTGTGGAAGGAGCCGAGGGAGCGGACCAGAGAAGATACCGACACTTAGTGGGAAAGCTCATTTATTTGTCATATACCCGACCTGATATTGGGTATGCAGTGGGAGTGGTCAGTCAATTCATGCACAAGCCACAAAAGGACCACATGGAAGCAACTGTTAGGATCCTGAGATACTTGAAAGGATCACCGGATACATGGGTTCTTTACAAAAAGAATAAACATTTGAGAATCGATGCATACACAGATGCAGATTGGGCAGGGAACTCTGTTGACCGAAGATCAACCTCGGGGTATTTTACCTTTGTTGGAGGTAATCTGGTTACTTGGAAAAGCAAGAAGCAAAAAGTTGTAGCACTCTCGAGTGCTGAAGTGGAGTTTAGAGGAATTGCAAAGGGGTTGTCAGAAGTACTATGGCTGAGAAAGTTGATGACAGAACTTGGGTTTCCACCAATTGGAGCATGTCCCTTAAGGTGCGATAACAAGGCTGCAGTTCAGATATCCGAGAACCCTGTTCAGCAGGACCGAACGAAGCACGTGGAAGTTGACAGGCATTTCATCAAAGAGAAACTAGATGGTGAGATTATCTCTCTACCGTTTGTGCGATCCGAAGATCAGCTTGCAGACATCCTCACAAAAGCTACCTCCGGACGGGTGTTTCATGATGTTTTGCACAAGTTAGGCGTTGGATGTCCCCCCGGCCTAACTTGAGGGGGAGTGTTAGGATAACTAAATATGGGAAATATTAGAATCCCATAAAATCAGGGGAATTAGCTTTGACAAGCCAATCTAGTTCGTATGTATAGGATATTCCTTGGCTTATTAACACTACATCTCTGTACCTCTTTGAGTCATCTATACTATAATATATTTGATAACGATGTTTGACTTTTTATTGTATATTTTGATGACGTGGAATTTTGTGGTTTTTTTGAAGTCTTTTAATTAGATAGAAAAAATATGATTTGCTTATCTTTATTTTATATATTATTTTTTTAATAAGTTAAAAAAAGTAGTGACTAAGGAAAATAATTAATTTGGCAAGTTTGACTGAATGAAATTAATTTTGATATTTCTACTAATTAAGTAAGGTTAATATTATATGCAAGTCTTTGATATTTCTATATATTTATTAAATTAATTTTAATGGCTAATTACTTAAATCACATATATAATTTCCATAAAAAATAACTACAATTTTAAATTTAAATTCAAACATTACAAATAAAAAGAATTAATTAAGTTTCTTAATTTACTCCATCAAATTAATTAATTTTTTTAAATCTAAAATTAATAGTTAATATAATTGACACAAATTGATTAAATTACTCCATCAAATTAATTAAATTTTTAAAATTTAAAATTAATACTTAATAAATTTATATCTATATCTGTATTATTATATATTTGATAACAATATTTGACTTTAATTGTCCAATTTTGATCAAATATATATATTTTTTGACATGATTTTATTACTAATTATTTTATGTGTTGTAAATTGATATTTATTTATCCTAATTATCCACTATTACTATGAATATAATTAATCCCTTAATTTTTACCTAAATCATTTGAAAAAGCAAAAAGGAAATTATATGCAGGAACATTCCAAACGGTGGTAATTAAATTAAATGAATTAAAATTTTGATATATTAAAATATGGAATACGAACTAAATACTATACTATTTATTTATTTGAAAATTTAATTCATTTAATTTCAAATTCTTTTAATTAATTAAAAAAATTATTGTTAATTTATTTATTTGGAATTCATGATTTATATATCTATCTATTTATCTATCTATACTATAATATATAGGAAGGGTGTATTTAATTAAATTGATTCAACTTTGACTGAATACTTTTTTCTCCTTTTTTAGATTTCTTTATTCTTTGAAAGTTATTTCATTGGTCGATTAACTTTCCAAAATATTTGATATTTTGAAAACTTTAATTAGTTACCAAATTATATTAATTTACTTATTAATATCATAAATTTAGGCAATGTCCACCTAAATACATAATTTATAATCTTTTAAGAATTTGATTATTTAACAAATCACATTAATCGATTTGTTAATCTAATAAATTTAGTAATTTCCGATTAACAATGTTTTATTTATATCAAAAATATTAATTGATTTGCACGTGATTTTGAAATCTCTTAATCAATGGATTGATTGCAATTAACTAGAAATAAACTCTAATTAATATCATAAAATTTTAGAAAATGTCCAACTAAATACATAATTTATAATCTTTTAGGACGTTGATTATTTAACAAATCACATTAATTGCTTTGTTAATCTAATAAATTTAGGTAATATAATTTCCAATTAACTATACTATAATATATAACAATGATATATATATATATATATATACATACTAGACTATATATAATATAACAATGATGTCCATTTATTCGATTGCGTCAATTTTGATCAAATTTTAATTTTTTATAATATAGAATTTTTTTTTAATTGAATAATAATTTTAAATGAGATTAATATTAAATAAGTAATTTATTTAATTTTTAAAATATAATACAAATTATGTGAAGTGGCGTCATTTAAATTATGATACAATTTTCATTCAAAACTATTACAATTTTAAATTTAAAGTCAAACCTTTCAAAAATAAAGTGTATTAATTAGGTGGCTTAAATTACTTGAGCAAATCAATTTAATATCTTTGACTAATGAATAAATATTATCTACCAAAATAAATTGGATGTATATAAAAACCAATTTCTAGCTAGCTTTCATCCTCTCCCTCTCTATTTTACGTCTCTACAAATTATTTTTTTCGGGTGAACAAAGGAGCCAAAAGGCATGTGTAAACACGTTTCATTCTATTCTTTTGATTTCTTTTTCGCATTTTCAATTTTATTGTTTTTTTAATCTTTGTTGATTATTATTTTAGTTCATAACCTCTTTAAAAAATTATGTTTATTTATTATTTTGATTATATTTTAATGTTTGTTTATTTAAATCGGATTGTTTATAGTGTTTTACATTTGTTTTGTTGCAATTGTTGATTTGTTGACTATTTTTTTATATTTTTATATTATTGTTGTTTTTACACTTTTATATTTTGTTTATATTTTATTGTCATGTTGTTCTAATAGAATTTGTTGATTTGTTGCCAGGTTTGCACATCAATTTCTTATCCTTGGAATGCATGTTCAAATCTCTGCGTACTCCAAAAATTGTTGATTTGTTGCTTTTCTCTTGAGGATTTGTGGATTTTTTTCCACTCCATGTATTTTTGTCTGCCTGCTATATATGAGGTGGGGTTCTCGATAATAACCTCCGATCTTTTTGACCTATTTTATTTTTTAAAAAAAAGTATTGATTTATAGACTATTTTTTAATATTTTATTATTATTATTTAAGTTTTATATACATTTTTTTTTAATATACGAACTTCGAACTCGAAATATTACCCTAGAGAATGAATCATTAACCACTTGGACTAATCGCGGTTGGGAGATTTTATATACTTTTAATACTTTGTTTGTTATTTTTGTTTATATTTTATGAAAATTTAAAACTATATATCAACTAATATTTATTAATCTTATACTTTCTCATTTTTTGAATTGATTAAGTTTTTTCTTTTCTATTTTGTATTTTTAATATATCAATTCACATTTTTTAATGAAAAAATGTATTTTAAAATATCTCTCCCATCCAAGACAAATACTGTAGAGTTAGGTTTGAATAATATTTGAAAATCTTTTCATTTTTTCTTTATTCACGCTTCATCAAAATACGAAATCGTTAGAGTTTTATAGTCTTTCATGTTTTATGCTAAATTATTTTTCATATTTAAACTTCCTTTTATGTTGATTATATCTGAATTATTATAATATTTTTCCCTTTAAATTTATGAAAATTATAATATTCACTTTGTATCTCTTTAGAATCTATATTATACATTTTAATTAATTATTTATGTCAGCACATTTAGCTTTTTTTTAGTTTCTTTGAGATATGTTTTTGTTTTTATATTAGAGGATGAAAAATATTAATGTGTTTTATTTTCTCATAATTTATTTCAGTTTATATTTTTATGTATATAATTTTTTTATAATTTTTATTTCTTTTTTAAGTAAATGCATAAACATTTTATATTTAACTTATTTTTTATTTTGTTTTTTACTTATTTGTTTTGATTTTTTTCGTATTAGTTTTTTAGTTGTTATTGTATTATTTGTTTACTTCTCTGTATTATATACTTGAAATATTCCGAACTTAGATAATTATAATATATAATAGTTATTTTATTATTGGCATATATATATATATGTGTGTGTGTGTTTAGACTTTAGTTATATTTTTATAATACATGTCACCTTTATTTTATTTAATTTTAAAAATAATATCAATTAAATAAGTTTGTTTGTACACATAATTCTTGATTACGTACTTACAATATTATAAATTTATTTTAATTTTATATAAAATTAGAAATTTTAATTTTATAACAACTTATAAATTATGATTATCATTTTATTAATTAAAATATTACATTTAAAATTCAACTTATTTTTTCAGAAGTTTTTTTTTTTGTCTTAAAAATTAAGTTTTATTTTCTTACCTCCGTGCATAGCACGGGAATTACGCTAGTTCAGAAATAATCAATAACAATAATGAATTCCATACTATCAATCATGTTTCTGTGTTCAAATTATCAGTTGGCTATAATAAGAAGAAGATATTTATTGTACAATATTTATTTCATATCTTGTTATCGGGAGGTAAAAAAAAAATATATATTACCTTATAGTGTCCTGTTCAAATTACAGCTACATTAGTTCAAAAAACCATGCCAAAATCTATTTCGCCAAACGACCTATCATAATTTATTAAAATTAACTAAAATTTATTTAGACAGACATCCAAAATAGGTAAAAAAAAAAAAAAAACCGGGGTTTGACAATTTTAGCAAAAATAAATTCATGTTGATGTTGCAACAATATATATATATATATATATATATATATATATATATATATATACTAGTATGTGCCCCGTGCTATGCACGGAAACAGTAACAGTATATAATGCATGTAACATAATATAATAATTTGAGTTTAATAATAATAAATATCTTTAATTATTTTCATGAGTCCAACATTATATTTATTTGTGTAAAAGAAGCAATATTTCGAAAAGATGGAAGCACTCTTCAAACCAATCAATGATTAGAACGAAATTCACCGTACACCGAACATCTGATCTTACGAAACTCGGCCGTACGGGAATGATAAATGTGAAAATGGGGCCTTTAAAAGAACTTATATAATTTTTCGCCATTTTCCTAAAAATAGTGAAGAGGTAAACATATGTAAATATGTTAAAATTAAACAAAAATAAAATTTTATTATACCTTTTCTTCCAAGATATTGAAATAAATAGCCTTGTTGCGAAATATATATTTACCCTGCTTGTTTAGTGATTTTAAATTAATCGTACTACTTTTGTCTTTTACCCTCAAATATACACGAAACCTACATTAAAAAAAAGAAAATTTTGTTTGCATCAAATAAACTTTTATAATAAATAAATAATTATCTGAAAAAGATTACCTGATAGTGGCATTAACAACGTCGTTGCAACTAATGCATATCATTTGTCCTGAATAAGGCGTCCAACCACTCTAGCAATGATTGCACGTTGCATACCATAATTTATCACAATTTATTTTCGTAATTCATAATTCTATTAACATACAATGAATTAGACATTTAATAGTAAAAAAAAAAAAAGTGAGAATATTTATTGTTAAAAAAAGAATTAAATTAAATATCACATATCTCGATAAAAATAGTAAGAAAAGAAATAAATAAATATATATATTTCTGTGTAGAGTACAAAGAAATAAAAATTATTTATGCGTGGATATATACAAATAATCAGTATTAAAAATTATTTTTTTACTAAAAATATACAAATAATTTGTATTAAAAAAATACATAATATATAAATTATTCTTGAACAAATTAATAATATGTGTAAAAATTACCTCTTTACTGATCGGTACTTGAACAAAACTTCAGAAGAAGATAATTCTGTGTTAAAACACGGAGAAAAAACTATAAATTAATATATAAGTAAATACCACAATATATTAAAATATAAATGTATTGTAAATGTGCAAGAAAAAAATACACTACTAATTCATAAATTGTCATTAAATATATATATATATATATATATATATATATATATATATATACACAAAAAATTACCTTCACACACAGCGCACTTGGACAACAGCTTCACAAGGATATAATTCTCTATCAAAAAATCAAGAAAAATCATAAAATCAAAAAACACATATACACAATACATAAATTATCACCTAACAAAAATACATATAAAATTATTGTGTCACACATGCTATCTGAAGAAAAAAAAAAAAAAAAAAAAAAAAAAAGACGAAAAAAATTATGAATTAGCATACAATAGATACCTTAAACAATTAAAATATAAATATGTTGTGAAACATTTTAATCATAATTTATGATATAACTAGCCTATGTCCCGTGCTATGCATGGAAAGTAATAGATAATAATTTAAATTTTAGTTCAGTAATTAATGACAAAACTTATATAAATATTTTACATAATAGATATTAATAGTTAAATTTGCTACAAAGAAAAAACAAATAACAATTGTTATAATAAAAAATTATTAAACAAAAATAACAATAAATATTAAGAACAACAAACAATGTGGTAAAATAATAATAATGAAATTTACTCAAAGCAATATTGAATAACAAAATTAATAATAAAAGAAGAAAATTAATAAAATAAATGAAAGGCTAAAACTATAACACAAAAATATAAACAAAAATAAAAGTTTAAATTCAAATTAAAGAAAACGCAATAAAGACAAATCAAACAACAATAGTAGTACGTATGCATATAGCGAAAAATTATACTATTGGGAGAGAGCTCATTGTTTGTGTGCAGAAAAATAATAAATAAAGTTGTTGGTAGATAAGAGTTTTTGTGCACGAAAGCAAGAATTGGGATATGAAGGGAGGAAGACGGCTATAAAAAATTAGAAAATGAATGAGAAACTTAGAACAAAAATTTATCCCACATAAATTTTTGAATTTAAATTGTATGCGATCCTTAATTTATGTATTCAAAATATTTTATCATAAATTAATGCTTTAAATGAGGAAAAGTTTTTAAAAATTAAGGGATACATTATTTTAATAAGTAAATATCAAATTATTGAAATTTAATAATCATCAACCAATTACAATTTTTTATTTTAATAAAATAATTTAAAATTACCAGAAAATAATATTCGGTCAATGCATATATTTTTAATATATAACCAAAGTATCAATTTAATATTTATGTGTCCCGACAAAACAAATATTTATTAAGAACAAAATTTAGCATATATTTGATAGTAATCTCTCATCAACCAAATATTAGGTTTTCATTTAACCAAATATTTTCATATAAAGACTAACCAAAGTATATACTCCTATGAATCCTAAATAAATAACCACAATATTCTATATACTTTATGGAAAGATTGTAATAGAAAGAGAGACTAACCAAAGTATTACCAAGAGTCCCGATAGAAAAGAAATCTTTCTATTGGGAGAAAATTTGACAAAACTGACAGCAGGATGCTAATCGTCAATTAGAGTCTTAATATAATGACGGGTAGAAGCAACACAAATCATTAAAAGCCATCATAACTACTTCAAACAATTATGGATCCATCCAATAAAACAAAGGGAATATCCATTTTCTCTATTTTCTGAATCGTATATGTTTATTCTAATATATTTTTAAATTCCAATAAAGCAAATATTACACTACAAATTGTTGCTTATAATAAATATTGTTTAAAAAAGAATGGTAATATAGTTATGGCGATCACATGGGTAATATGCTAATAACAAAAAAAAAAAATAGATATAAATACATAATTATCATTGAACAAAGCAGTGTATAAAAATATCTTCTCATAATCGGTACTTGAACAAAACTTCAAAAAAAAAAAAATTCTCTATCAAAAAATAGAGAAAAAAAATTATAATTTTAAAAAATATGTAAACAATACATATTTTTATCATTCAATGAAGATATGTATAAATTTATCTTATGATGGTAGGTGCTTGAGCATAAACTTTAGAGAAGATATTTCTCTATCAAAAAATGAAGAAAAAAATTGTAATACCAAAAAAATATATAAATTATCATTAAACTAAGATATTTAGAAAATTACCTTCTCACGGTTGGAACTCGAACAAAACCTCAAGACAGAGAAATAGTATACAAATAAATACCATGGAAAAATAAAATATAAATACATTCTGAAGATGGAAGGAAAAAATCTTACCTCTTAGTTCATAAAAAATCTTCTCACACTCAGTACTTGAACAAAACTTGAAAAGAAAGTATTTCTCTATCAAAAAATAGAAAAAAATTATAATATCAAAAAAATATATAACCAATACATATTTTATCATTCAACAAAAATATGTATAAAACGTTATGTACTTGAGCAAAAACTCCAAAGAAGATATTTTTCTATGAAAAAATAAGAAAAAACTATAATACTAAAAAGATATATAAATAATACGTAAATTATCATTAAACTAAGATATGTATAAAATTACCTTCTCACGGTTGGAGCTCGAACAAAAGTCTCAAAACGGAGAAAAAGAAAACTATAATTTAGTATACAAATAAATAACATGAAAAATTAAAGTATAAATACATTGTGAAGATGAAAGAAAAAAAATCTTACCTCTTACTTCCTAAAAACCTTACCACGAACAATTCTTTTCTGTCATTAAAAATTACAGCGAAAAGAAAGTAAGAATTCAAAAATAATATACAAACAATATATACATAAAAAATAAGCTGAAATATATAAACCATTATCACAAATGATGTACAATATTATTGTGGGACTGAAAATTCCAGAGAAAAAATCAAAATATTCAAAATTGCAATGAAGAAAATGCTAGGTTATGTTTACTCTTCCTTATCAACTACATTTTTATATGAGTCACGTTTTGAGTTGGAGGATTTATGCACATATATGATATAATATTTGCTATAAATAAGTTTTAATAAATAAAGTTAATCACCTTAATTTATGCTAAAATAAATTAAGTATATTTTCAATTAATTATGATTAATTAATTAATTAAGATATTTATATTAGTTGGACTTTCTTAAATTTAATAGATTAGTATCTTAATTAATTTGATTTTGGCAAATAATTAAAGCATTCAAAATATTAAATATTGTGGAATGTTTATTAACAAATGAAATATTTTTTAAGGATTAAAAAATTTAGAAAAAAAGAGAAAAAATTATTCGGTTAAAATTGACATAATTAGGGTCAAACACACCATTCCTATATATTATAGTATATTTTTTTAGGTAAGTATATTATAGTATACATATAGATGCATATATAAATATACTATTAATTTTAATTTTTGAAAAATTAATTAATTTGATGGAGTAATTTAAGTAACTTAATTGATTCTCTTTATTTTTTAATGTTTGAATTTAAATTTGAAATTTTAGTGACTTTTTATGGAAATTGTATTCGTGATTTAAATAATCAGTATTAAAATTAATTTAATAAATATATAGAAATATCAAAGTATATGCATATAATATTAACCTTACTTAATTAGTAAAAATATCAAAATTAATTTCATTCAGTCAAACTTGTCAAATATAATTATTTTCCTTAGTTACTACTTATTTTTATAATAACATAATATACAAAATAAAAATAAGCCAATCATATTTCTTTTACCTAATTAAAAACTTCAAAAAAACCATAAAATTCCACATCATAAAAAATGTACAATAAAAAGTCAAACATCGTTATCAAATATATAATAGTATAGATATGTAAGAACAATTTCAATAATTAAAGAAGAGATTACCTGAGTTGTATTGAAAGTTTGTGCCAAAAGTAACGTTATAAAACTAATGTCGTAAATATGCTTCGTGCCAACTGCATCTCTATATATAAAAGTTTTTGTGCAGGTTAATTAATGATTTGGCTTAATTATATAGCTTAATTATAGTGTAGATTTATAAATTAGTAATGGTAACAATTTATATAATTATATGGCTTAATTATACCGTGCATATCCCGCTTAATTATATGACTTAATTATAGCGTGGATTTATAAATTAGTAATAGTAACAATTTATATAATTATATGGCTTAATTATACCGTGTATATCCCAATAAATTAGAATTATAAATTTACCTATAAAATTCTTGACATAAATTGATATTAATTGAGGGTTTCAATATTTATGGGATTAATATCTCAATTAGTGGGATTGAGTAAATAATTTGAAAAGTTGACATAAATAAAATGATATTAGTTGACTTTTCTAAATTTATGATATTAATGTCTTAATTAGTGAAATTTAGTAAATAACTAAAATATTAAATAGGTTGAAAAATTAACTGACCAATGAAATAATTTTTAAAGAATAAAAATGTTAAAAAAAATCATAAAATTCTATTCAATCAAAATTGGAATAATTTGGGTCAAAAACACCCTTCCTATATATTATAGTATAGATAGATATATTGGCGAATCATGAAGATGAAGAAAATGAACCACAATGAAAAATTAATTAAAAACACAAATCTTAGAGCACAACTAACAAAATTAAAACAAAAAATAATTCGATTTAATAAAAAAAAAAATTAACAAAGCTTTCTCATATTTAAAATGGTCTGCTCCATATAAAATTTCTTCTCTTAACCATGAAGTGAAACTCTAAAGTCGTATAATTTTGAGAGTGATGATAGAATTTACAGAGGCAATTTCATCCATTTTAAAACTAATTAGAAAAAAAAAATTAAATGGAGCATAGATTAAGGGGTTTTCATTCATTTATTTAGTTAGCAAACTAAATCCTTTATTATTGGCAACTCTATAATAGTACAAATAATGAATATGACAAATTTATGTAATTAATGTGCCCTTTTTTTGGGTTTTGAAAATTAAAAATTACAAATTAATATAATTCCACATCATCAAAATGCATAAAAAGTCAAATAATCAAATGTGATTTTCAAATATATAATAATATAGATATAGATATAAATTTATTAAGTATTAATTTTAAATTTGAAAAAATTAATTAATTGGATGGAGTAATTTAAGAAATTAATTATATTGACACTCAATTAAAACTCTTGAATTTACTTTATAATTGATTATTAGGATAAATAAAAATTAATTTATATCACGTAAAATAATTATAATGAATTTATATCAAATAAGAAAAGATTTATTTTGGAACTATCATTAATAATCTTTTTAAATAATAAAAATAATTCAAAATTCTAAGAATTACACATTATAAAAAAAAATTACACATAAAAAAAGTACATTATGAAAATTTTCAAAAATAATTATTTTTCTTAATTATTATTTATTTTCAGGATGAAATTTTATACAAAATAAAAATGCGCCAATTATATTTTTTCTATTTATTGAAAATATAAAAAAACACAAAATATCATTCAGTCAACCTTGCCAAAGATAATTATTTTTCTGATTTATTACTTACTTTCATAATAAAATAAAATCAACCAATCACAATTTTTTATTTGATTAAAAGTTCCAAAAAAACCACAAAATGCCACATCATCAAAATGCACAAAAAGTCAAATAGTCAAATGTGGTTTTCAAATATATAATAGTATAGATATAGATATAGATATAAATTTATTAAGTATTAATTTTAAATTTGAAAAAATTAATTAATTGGATGGAGTAATTTAAGAAATTAATTATATTGACACTCAATTAAAACTCTTGAATTTACTTTATAATTGATGATTAGGATAAATAAAAATTAATTTATATCACGTAAAATAATTATAATGAATTTATATCAAATAAGAAAAGATTTATTTTGGAACTATCAATAATAATCTTTTTAAATAATAAAAATAATTCAAAATTCTAAGAATTACACATTATAAAAAAAAAATTACACCTAAAAAAGTACATTATGAAAATTTTCAAAAATAATTATTTGTCTTAATTTTTATTTATTTTCATGATGAAATTTTATACAAAATAAAAATGCGCCAATTATATTTTTTCTATTTATTGAAAATATAAAAAAACACAAAATATCATTCAGTCAACCTTGCCAAAGATAATTATTTTTTTGATTTATTACTTACTTTCATAATAAAATAAAATCAACCAATCACAATTTTTTATTTGATTAAAAGTTCCAAAAAAACCACAAAATGCCACATCATCAAAATGCACAAAAAGTCAAATAGTCAAATGTGGTTTTCAAATATATAATAGTATAGATATATATATTAGCAAACATTGTTGATCTCTCTCCTAAATTAATACTTCGTAGAGATGGAAACACTGCATGTTATATGTGGAAAGTTAACCATTAGAGGCTGCATCAACATCATAATAATAATTCTTGAAAGACTCTACAAAATATTGAGTTTTTGACATGTTTCACGTGATATTCTTAATCAACCCGCATCGCAATTTTATGAATATATTAAGCAAAAAGTAATTACAACACGTGCATGATAAATGTGGAAAGTTAACCATTAGAGGCTGCATCAACATCATAATAATAATTCTTGAAAGACTCTACAAAATATTGAGTTTTTGACATGTTTCACGTGATATTCTTAATCAACCCGCATCGCAATTTTATGAATATATTAAGCAAAAAGTAATTACAACACGTGTAGCGTATATATATCTTGTCTCGTTTAACCTTCAGTAAACTATATTGAATGTAATTTAGGCAGCTGTTTAAGCTTCAAAGTTATATAAATTTGGGATAAATATTTTTTATCATCCGAATTATGTCCATTTTTGTAATTTACCATCCAAACAAATTTTCATTGCAAGCAACCATCCAATCTTTACATTTGTGATAAAACGTCATCTAAACCATTTTTTTTTTGGTGGTTTTGGGGAAAAAAATTTGATACGTGGCATTTTCCTAAAACATACGTGTCACACCAAACCACCTTCAGATGGTATTTTGTCACGAATATAAAGATTGGATGGCGGTTTGCAATGAAAGTTTGTTTGGATGGTAAATTATAAAAATGGGCATAGTTCGGATGGTAAAAAATATTTATCCCTATAAATTTAATCAAACGTTTCGTGTAAAATGAAAAATCTGCGTCACATAGTGATCCATTGACACTATGCTTGAGTTAACTGAATGTTATTATTAATCTTCGGATCAATTACTAAGTAGAATTCTAAGTTTTAAACGACTAATTAATTAAGCCATAGTCCTTTAATTTGTACTGAAGTGTTATGGCTTCTAGCTAGAAAAAAAAATTCTCACCCAAAAAAAAAAAAAAAAAAAAAAGCTAGAAAAAGTAATTGATAAAAATAACATAAAATCTGTATACATAAATTAAAATACGTATATATATATGGTTTTTCGTATTTTGATAACTTGAACTTGATTTTTCAAAACTTTAATCGATGCTATTTAAAAAAATAAAAAGCACGGAAATAATTAAAAAAATTACAAACACCCTGAATATTCAATATAATAGTAGCTTTGGGAAAAGCCATCTCTAAGTAACTATGAAAGAAATTACAATTCAGCATGTTTGAAATATGCAATGTATGTCTTTCTGTTCAGTGGGCTGCATTCGCTGTTACGTTGTACATAAGTTAAAATATTTGTCTTTTCACTAATCATTACATCAAAATAAAAATTCAAACTAATACTGTATCTGGACTAGTGTAGAATCAGACGATCTTAATATAAATAGCACCTCAATTCAACAAAAGAGTAAAAATATACAAAGAAGTTCAGGAAAATTAATAAAACAATGGCTACATTCAGTATTATAATGCCTCTCGCAATTGCTACTAATAAGCCAAAAGATTCCCTTTGTAGCTTTGTCAGCAAAAAAACTTCAAGAGTCGCATGCAGTAGCGTCAGATCCAGGCCTAAAACTTCCGATGAAGTAATTAAGTCAGCTGATGAGTTCTTCGTTGGACCGCGATCTGGAAATTACGAGCCTCCGATTTGGGATTTTAATAGTGCTCAATCTTCAAGCAGTCAAAATATGGTATCCATATATATTATTAATACATGTGTCTGTGCGTGTGTTTCAATAATAGTTTGGCATATCATATCAAGTTACTTATAATATCCTACCAATACCTATGGCGATTGTTCATAATAGGCCAAACCACTGTCTTTGTAGCTTTAGTAGTAAAAGAACTTCTATTGTCTCATGCAGTACTTTGCCATCTTATAAATGCAATAATCAGCCTAATGATCACATCCAGGCTGGACGACGATCTGCAAACTACGAGCCACCTCTTTGGAATTTTGACTGCATTCAATCTTCGAGCAGTCAGTTTACGGTATGTGTCCTCCACAATTGTCTAGCTGATATGAATTAATATCAATGTGTATCACTATAGCACTCTAGCTTTCACAGAAATGTTATATGTTCGCATTGATCTCATGTTATAGGAAGATAGATACATGGAAAGGGCTTCTGAGCTGGTGGTTCAAGTGAAGAAATTGTTGGAGGAAGAATTGATGGAGCCAATTCAGAAATTGGAGTTGATTGATGATTTGCAGAACATGGGAGTATCTTACCATTTTGAGGATGAAATTAAACAAATCTTAAGGTCTATGTATGATGATCGTCTAAACAAATACAATAGCAAGGATTCTAAAGTTGTAAGAGATTTGTACTCTACGGCTCTCGAATTCAGACTTTTCAGACAACATGGTTTTGCCGTCACACAAGGTGATATAATTGGACGTCTAATGGTGTACATACCATGCATTAGTGAGTCGATCGCTTAATTCGTTGAGTATTTAAATATTGAATTTTCTTCATTACTATTACTTGCAGAAGTATTCAATTGTTTCAAAAACGATAAAGGTGATTTTGAGGCAACCCTTGCGGAGGATACGAGAGGATTGCTACAGCTGTATGAAGCCTCTTTCATGCTGACGGAAGGCGAAGAGACCTTGGAGCAAGCAAAAGAATTTGCCACCTATTTTCTGAAAAAGAAACTTGATGATGATGATAAAAATGGAATATTAATTGATGAGAATCTTTCTTTGTTAGTTTCCCATGCTTTGGAGCTCCCAATTCATTGGAGAACTCAGAAGTTAAATGCAAGATGGTTCATTGATTCATATGAGAAGAGATCATCTCCAAATTCAGTGGTGTTGGAGCTCGCGAAGCTGGACTTCAACATTCTTCAAGCAACATACCAGCAAGAATTAAAGCAAGTCTCAAGGTGAGTAAACATGCTAAATTCAAAAGTACTTTCGATATATAATCATGAATTTTATAAATTTTTACGTATATATACAGATGGTGGCAAGAAACAGGTCTCGCTGAAAAACTTCCATTTGCAAGAGATAGGTTGGCGGAAAATTTTTTATGGACGATTGGTTGGCTCAAAGAGCCTCAATATGGATATGCAAGAATAATGTCTACCAAGCTCTTTGTTTTAATAACATTAATTGATGACATATTTGATGTCTATGGCACCTTGGAAGAATTAGAACTCTTCTGTGATTGTTTTGAAAGGTTAGAAATAATCAACATATACAAAATGACATTATTTTCAATTGAAAACTTAATTCAAATCTTCCACCTCAAAATATCATGCATGGATGAACTAATTTTTTTTCTTTAAATAAAATTATCAGATGGGATATTGAAGCAGTGGACCAACTCCCTCACTATATGCAAATATGTTTTCTAGCAATCAACAACTTCGTCAATGAGATGGCATATGATGTTCTCAAAGAGCAAGAATTTCTCATCATCCCTCATTTGAGAAAAATGGTGATAATACACTTTCTTGCAAAAAAACTTTATTTATCTGTATATTTATTGGGTATAAATATTAAATTGGTCTATGAAATATGCGTGGCAGTGGGCATATTTATGCGCAGGTTATTTCCAAGAGGCGAAGTGGTATTACGACGAGTATATACCAACAATGGACGAGTATATCAACAATGCTTGCATTTCAATATCAACTCATTTGATACTATCCAATACGTACTTTCTTGTGACAAACCCGATAGAGGAGGAGGTTGTTCAAAACTTCTACAAAAATCACGACATAGTTAGATGTTCTGCAGTGATTCTACGGCTTGCAGATGATTTAGGAACATCACAGGTATGCATCTTATAAACTAGCTAGTATGCCAAATATATATATATAGAGAGAGAGAGAGAGTGGGAGAGATTATGCTAAAGGTACTTTCCATCTTATCTAGTTTGAGGCGCAAAGAGGCGATGTACCAAAAGCAATTGAGTGTTACATGAACGAAAGCGGTGCAAGTCGAGAAGAGGCACGAGAATATGTCAAGTCTATGATATGTGAGGCATGGAAAAAGATGAACCAAGAATTACTTGTGAATTCGTCATTTCCACAATTTTTCCTTAAAAATGCAGCCGATGTTGGCAGAGCCGGACAATTTATATACCAGCATGGAGATGGGTTTGGAATTCAGCATCATCATAATAAGGATCATATTTCTACTTTGTTCTTTGAGCCTTTGTAGGCGTTGAGATATATATATAACCGAAGTTTGTACTAATAATCAAAAAATGTTTAGGAATAATTTGCCGTTTGGCTTGTCATATGATTGAAGTTTATAATATAGTTTATGATTTATTAATTTCTTGATTATGAACTTGTGAGTTGTGACACTCATGATTTTGTGTTTAAAACAATGAGAACAATTGAGATAATTTCAGGGAATTTGAAGAAGAAGTAACATTTGTGAATCTGTATTCTTCTTCTGCTATTTTATGATAATTTATTATTGAAATAAAATTTATAAAATAGTCAATCTTGTCTTCCTCTAGGTCTCCACCAATGTACTCCTCACAAATAGTTAAAACTTTTTTGTTCTTGTTGAACAATGAACATGATATAACCCAATCTTTTAAAATTAGTTCAAAATGATGAAAGAATTATGAAATCAACATATCCCCACATGCCAACAAGGGAATTATATTTTTGAATTTTTGACTTGGAAAGATAAATTAAGGTGGGTGGATAAATTCAGGAATAATATTTGTAAGGGAAGATAAATGTGACAATTTATTTCAGTCAAAATATGTGGGTGGATATAAAAGTTGGATCGTTGACTGACCCATCATTGACTATTTACCATATCATGTTTAGCTAAAATGATATCGTCACATGTAATTACATTTCGTTAATAAATACCGGAAAATTCTAGTCCAAACCCAATTTGATTGAACCCAACCAATTAAAAAGGTAAGTGTATTACATTTACTATTTGATTGGTCACTCTCCCTAAATTTTCCACCAACCACACGGCAAGTGTAAAACACTCACCCTCTCGTTACACCGGTTTAGCCGAGTCAGGCTCGAGCTAGAATTACCCATTCAACACATTGTATGCATGTTCAGTAAGTTTTGCAGTTATAATTAAGAGTATTATAAATGGTGTTGTTCACTTATATTTTATATTAAAAGAGAAAGAAGTGAATATGGTTGTGCCCAGATTGTCGAGGCAGGCTCGACCATTTAAAATAGTAAATTTTATCAATATATTAATTTAATCGAATTAAATTTAAATTATTAAAATCATATGCCATAAATGGGAATAACTTGTTTGGAATATTCCTAACTATATATAAATAGTACTATGTTAGCAAATAGTATTCCTCGTATTTTGACCTATCACATGCATTTCTTTTCTTATGACCATATTCATATCATCATAACGACCATGCATTTGTTTTCTTATGGTATTTAAATATTAAATACAGAATTGGCACGAAAATGGCATGCCACTCCCAGATGATTACTGTTAAACCACTGTGGAAAGTAGTCAATTATGTGCTATATATTCTCTCTCTGACTATCTGTCTGTCAATTTACATATATAAACGTGACAGATCTATGAAACAAATCTATTAATGACTATACGAGGTTAAGATGTAGATGTTGCAATATAAATAGCACCAACATTCATCTGATTCTCCACAAGAAAGAAAACTAGTACGGAACAACAAAGGAGTAGAAGAAGCATTAGCTAATTGTTCAATGGCTGCCAATATTGTAAATGCTATGACAATTAATCTTTCAAACTGCAGGCCAAAGAACCATCTTCGTTGCCCCGGCACAAAGAAAGCTTCAATAGTCGCATGCAGTTCCGTCTCATCCAGTACTGAAGCAGCCATTGACCTTAAGCCTAATTTGTCCTTCAAAGGCAATGTTGAGGCTCGTGATCAGATATCGATTGAAAGACGATCGGGGAACTACTCGCCTCCCGCTTGGGATTTCGATTATATTCAATCTTTGAACAACAAATATGAGGTATATATGTTTATCTTCATCACTTCATGCCTTGCGAGCTATATTATTTTATTTATATATATGTTTACTACTTACTAGTGAATGATATTTTATTTATGTGCAATTGCTTTGTATGCACAGGACGAGAGAGATTTGGAATAAGCTGGTGGATCAAGTGAAGAAGTTGTTGGAAGAAGAATTCATTGAGCCAGTTCAGAAATTGGAGTTGATTGATGACTTGCAGAGGATGGGAGTATCTTATCACTTTGATGACGAAATCAGTCAAATGTTAAATTCAGTATATGATGAGCATAAACGCAAATACAATAGCAATTGTCGTGATATAGAAAGAGATTTGTATTCAATGGCTCTTGAATTCAGACTCCTCATATGGGAGACTACGGTTAAGATATAGAGGAATCCCAAATTTAGTGGGATTTAGATACTTACGTTTGTATATATCGTTTCCTTATTTGTAGGTAGTTGTATCCTATATATATTGTACTCCTTGTTGTAATCGGGATATTCAGAAATCAATGAATACAGAAAATTCTCAAACCTAAATTCTAATTTGGTATCAGAGCAGGTTTATCGTCATAGCCTTTCAACGATTCTCCGGGCTCATCATCTGCCACCATGACCGAACCTAGCATCAGTTCCGATATCTCTGTCGAGAGTGGGACCTTGGCTGATCAGATAGCCATGCTCCTCCAAAAACAAAATCAATATCAGCCTATAGCGTCAATTTCAATAGCAACGAAATTGAATCAAAATAATTACTCCCTTTGGGCGAGACTCATGAAAATTTCCATCGGTGGACGGGGGAAACTCGGACATATCACCGGTGTTCCGGCACCGCCACAGGAAGGTACCTCCGATCACTCGAGATGGGAGCAAACCGATCTCATAGTTTGCTCCTGGTTGCTGGACAATATGGAACCCGACATGGTGAGTAATTTCGCAAAATATCCCACTGCCAAAGATCTCTGGGAAGGATTGAAAGCCACGTACAGTCAGCAAGTAGATGGAATTCAATTCTTCGATCTTACAGTTAAAGCCAATAGTCTAAAAAAGGGAACGATACTTTGGAAGCATTCTATAGCAATCTTCAGAAATTGTGGAGAGAAATTGAACTTCGACAGCCCAATCCTATGAACAGCCCTGAAGATAACACAACCTTAAATCGACTCCGACAAGAGAACAAATTGTACCAATTTCTTCAAGGAATATCAGAGGAGTTCGATTCTGATCGGCGGGATATCTTACGGACTACACCGTTGCCTACAGTTGAAAGCGCATACGGTATAATCCGGAAGGAGAGGGAACGACAGCATATCATGGCCTCAGAGAAATCATCATCGGCCGGAATTTGGGCTGGACTTTATTGGGCGAAGTCAGTCAGGGAATACCGGATGTGGCACCACCACCAAGCCACGCTCAGAACGGCGACCAATGAAGGCAGAATCTTCACAGCGCGACGGTGGTCGGACGACATGCTCCCATTACGGAAAATCCAATCACACCAAAGAACAGTGCTACGAATTGATTGGTTTTCCGGAGAGATGGTGGAGCAAGAGACGGACTGAGAGCATGGGAAAACAGAGGCGGAACGGCGGCGGCAGCACCGGTAGCGCCGCCATGGCCACCGTCGCTGAGGAAGAAAGTGGAGGAGAAGGCGAAGTTGGTTTCGCCTTCGTAGCACCGTCGGCAAAGCAACGGCCACCGCCATATTTTCAGACTCCACCAGCGGCGGTTGTTCAGTGGAGAACAGGGGCAAGGACTTTCCAGCAGAAGCCGCCGCCAGCCACGGACGGAGTCTTCTCAACAGGGAACCGTCATGGCTCAGTTTCAGGCGAGGGAAAATCTCCAGCACAGGCCACCGGCGGCGAACCCAGTGCCGCCGGTCATCGGATTTTTTAGTGAATATCATGAGGCGGAAACAGAGAAAGAAATGAGGGTTTCTCCTTCAACCCAGAACACAACGGAGGATTACAAAGGTATTAGGGTTGGGAATTTGCAATCCCAAACCTATTTAAGTGATACTTTGCAATGTGGTCCCCCAATTTCTAATATTTTACAGAATAGTCCCCCAAGTTCTAACACTTTGCAGAATAGCCCCCATATTAATGGTACTTTGCAGTTTGCCTCCCACACTCCTAATAATTTGCAGTTTGGCCCCTCACAATGTGGAGTTACTTATTTAACCCAAGGATCAAGACAAACAGGATGGATTCTTGATTGTGGGGCCACCGATACCATGACTTATGACAAATATGACTTGACTACAGTGTCAAAGTCTACGAGATCAGCTGTTCAGACTGCCAACAGGGATCTATTACCGGTTCAGGGCACCAGAAGCATTGATATATCTCCATCCTTAAACTTAAAAAATTATCTCTATGTTCCCAATCTTTCCTGCAAGTTGCTTTCTGTTAGTCATATTACTCGGGGAATTAAATTGCGTTGTAGTGATCTATTCTGGTTTCTGTCTTTTGCAGGATATTCAGTCGGGGAAAGTGATTGGGCGTGGCACTGAACGTAGCGGGTTGTACTATGTGGACGATGTGGCTCAAAACGGAACTGCGGCGCTGGCTCATGGGACTGTCGAGAGGTAGCAGTGGTTATGGCATCGTCGGTTAGGTCACCCGTCAATTAGATACATGTATTTACTTTTTCCTAGTATTTTTCCCTCTAAAAGTCAGTTATCCTGTGAGACTTGTATTCTTGCTAAGAGTCATAAACAGTCATATCAGTATTCTGGAACTCGTATGAATAAAGTTTTTTCCCTTATACATTCTGATGTTTGGGGCCCAGCTCCATATACGGGTTCTCGTTCTGGTTTTCGTTTTGTTGTCCTGTTTGTTGATGATTGCTCACGCATAACTTGGGTTTATTTTTTGAGACATAAAAATCAGAGGTTTTTTCTAAGTTTGTCGAATTTTATAACATGGTCCAAACTCAGTTTAATGCTCACATACAAATTCTTCGGTCAGATAATTGGGGGGGGGGGGGGGGGGGAGTATGTTAATTCTAACTTTAAACAGTTTTCGTCAGAAAAAGGTATTGTTCACCAAACTACTTGTGCTTATACACCTGAACAAAATGGGGTAGTTGAACGTAAAAATTGAATAATTCTTGAAATTACTAGGGCCCTTATGTTTGATGCAGGTGTTCCTAAGTCTTTCTGGCCTGAAGCTATTGCCACAGCTGTTTACCTCCTCAATAGGTTACCCACTAAGATCTTTGATCTTAAGACACCTCTTTCAGAACTTTTCAGATCTATTAGTATTCCCCCACCTCTGACTCTGCAGCCTCGTGTCATTGGGTGTTCGGTCTTTGTCCATCTCCCTAAACAGGAACGTACCAAATTTGATCCATGTTCAGTCAAATGTGTCTTTGTTGGGTATGGAGTCAATCAAAAAAGGTATCGTTGTTATCATCCATCCACACGACATCTGTACACTACCATGAACTGTAACTTCTTAGAAACTGAGTTCTTCTACCACACCCAACCTAGCGGTCAGGGGGAGTAGTTTATAGATCCACTAAGTTGGGTGTCATACTCCACCATGCCAGATCCGGACCCAAAAGATCCAGTAGGTGGGACCACCGAGCAGACATCTCCCACAGTTCAATCCCTCACATCAGCACCAATTCCAGGATCTGAACCACTGAATATTCCTAATGTATCCCTTGAAACTCCCTCATTTGATAATAATACTGTTAGTACTATTGATGATCTGCACATGGAGGAGTTACAGGATCAGGAAACACAGGGTCAGGGGGAGCCCACGGGAACAGAACAGTATGTCCTTCCAACACGGAGTAATCGGGGGGTGCCGCCAAAGAGGTATGAACCTGAATATAAACCTAGAAAATCCCAGTACCCGGTCGCTGATTATGCATAAGGAAAGCTAACAGTAACAGCTAGATCATATTCAGCAGCAGTCTATGCTGATGTGCTTCCTAGAATAGTTGACGAAGCTCAGAAGAAGGATGAATGGAAGTTGGCCATGGAGACAGAAATGATGGCTCTTGAAAAAAAACATGACTTGGGAAAAATGTAGATTGCCACCAGGGAAGAGACCAGTAGGCTGCCGATGGGTGTTCACTATCAAACATCAATCTGATAGGTCCATTGAGCGGTACAAGGAAAGGTTGGTAGCCAAGGGGTATACGCAGACATACGGGGTCGATTATTCAGAGACTTTTTCTCCAGTTACGAAGATTGATACTATCATAGTACTTTTTTCGATAGCAGCTAATCAGGACTGGCCATTGCAGCAGTTTGATGTAAAGAATGCCTACCTGCATGGGAAGTTGGAGGAGGAGGTGTACATAGAACCTCCACCGGGATTCTCTGAGCAATTTTGTAATGGGGAAGTGTGCAGGCTAAAGAGAGCATTGTATGGGCTCAAACAGTCTCCAAGAGCTTGGTTTGGAAAATTCACAGTTGCTATGAGGAAGTATGGTTTCAAACAGAGTAATTCGGACTATACTTTGTTCTTTAAAAGGAGAGGTGAGTTGGTAACCTGTCTTATCATCTATGTTGACGACATGATCATTACGGGGAATGATCTTGAAGAAATTAAGCAATTGAGGAAAAATTTGTTTGAGGAGTTTGAAATGAAAGATTTGGGGGAATTGAAGTACTTCTTAGGAATTGGGGTACTTAGGTCAAGACGGGGAATCTTTATTTCCCGATGGAAGTACGTACTTGATTTGTTAGCAGAGGCAAGATTACTTGACAGTAAACCGGCAGGGACTCCTATCATAGTCAATCATGGGCTGAAGATCACAGACAGGGCAGAAATAGTGGATCGAGGCCGATACCAGCATCTCATTGGGAAGTTAATCTACTTATCTCATACTAGGCCAGACATTATGTAGCACCCCGAACGCCGAGATGCCACACCCCCGTACCATAAGTCTAGCTCACACATGAAATAGGTAGTCCATATATGAACCGGACTCATGGCGAACGGGTGACAATAAAAAAATGACACACTAGCTAGGCGGGACTAACCCTCAATTAAATACGATCATGCATAATCAATAAAACGGAAGCGTAATATACATTCATGTCTTTAACATCTTTCAAGGTCATTTCCATTATCTCCAAATATACAATATCAGTTTCCAAAGGCAAATCATAATATACAAGAGTATCAAGATAACTCATATGCATCAATAATATATATGACATTATGCTAGACCCGAAATTAAAGACTTGACTCGATCCCGCCTAGCATGCAACCTGCAGACCTGAAAATGTGAGGATGTCAGTCAACCGAAGACTAAGTGAGGGGTTTAAATAAATATAAGCGCAATTACCATGTAAGCTATAATCTCGGGTAAGTTTTCATGAAAGAACAATATACGTTCAAATATTAAAGTAATTCTCGCCCGAGATTACAACTATTCAAATTTAACAATTCAATCATGATCAATTCAATCCGTGGCCCGGCGAGTGAGGGCAATCCTCCAACCTTTCACCAAAAGTGTAGAATACATGCTTGATTTAATTATCAGGTGATCATGCGATTCAATTATAGTGTAGTAGTGCAGTAGTGTATTCAATCAATTCAATAAATGAGTGCAATCAATACAATAACCCGAGGATGGCCCGTGGTGCCGGAGCCATCCCCAGTCTCCTTCTCCCTCCAATGATGGTGGGCTTGCAAGACCCAACCATCCAATCATGGTGTACATCGGGAACATGACTCCCACGCATGGGATTTCTTCCTCCACCAAACCTCCTGGTGGATTTAGAGGTGATCCCACATTGTGAGGATAGTGCAAGAGTTACCCGTCAGCCCTTGCTTCCCCGGTTGGCTCAATAAACTACCCTTGGGGCCCAACGTGAACATACTTTACTTGCCAAATCAATCAATCAATCCGTTCATTTCATGAAATCCGTTGTAAATCAGTAAGATTTGAAAATTATAAATATATATATACTTTTGGCTGAAAACAACACATAGGGTTATAAGGGTTCTAAGTATTTAGAATTAAACCTCACCTGATAAACGACGGAACAAGACAAGGATACAAGAAAGTGCCCCAAACGATCCAAGATCTCCGCCCTGGAGAAAACTGGACAAGAAAGGAAATAAAGTGAACTCGTGAGACAAGACTCAATATGAAACCAAGTATGACACACGGCAATGCTCATATAATTAAGTAAAACTAGCAATCAAGTGACACTTAGCATGTATGAGAACCAATTAACATCTAAGAGATGAAATAAATCTCAAGGAGTCACATGTTCATATCATTCAATCAATTCAAGTTCAATTCATATCGGGGCATGGAGTCACACAATAACGTTTGAGCAGTTAAGTACCAAGAAGTGTCAAGTAGGAGCATACTTATCTATTATTCAAGTATATATATCATATAATTCACATATGGGAGCCAAGAGAGTGAAAGGAATGCAATAAGGAAGGTTTTGGTAAAGTTTGGCAAAAATGGACAATTTTAGGAAACGCACACGCTGTAGTAAAACTGAAATATCTTGAGTTATAGAAGTTGGAATTGATTTTTTTTTATTGATAATGAAACTAGACACAAAGACCTTTCCGATGATATATGGCTCTTTTTCTAGTTCAAAGCGAGGAGAAAATGGCATACACTTGAAGTTAAGCGAATGCAACTTATCGGGAAAGTGGCGATACCTAAAATAATTGATTATAACTCACAAATTAGAAAAGATATTGAGGTTATTCCAATTGGAGTTGTTCTAGACTTCAGGAGGTTTCCAACGGTTCAAAAATTAGGTCATTTGGAGTTTGGATGAGGGAGAAACGGGCGTTTGAAAAATGGCCTGGAAACCCAAACGGGCATTTGGAAAGGCTCGGGGAAGACAGTAGGTTCCTAAACGGGTGTTTGGTGTTATAACTAGAATCCCAAACGGGCGTTTGGAAGTATTCTGGGCAAAAAACAGGGGAAAAATAGAGTATAGGCACGGGAATTGGCTCCCAAGGCATATAAACACCAAATCAATGCAAGAATCAACTCAAAACTAACATATATCATGCATATAACTCATATATATCAAGTTGGCATCAAGTAATCCATCCAAGCTTGCTCAAATCATCAAGAATTAACCAACCAAACCCTATAATTCCTCATGTCATCAACTTCCATATAACTCATTCTTTCATGCAAGAATCCAACTCTAATGATCATAATCATGCTCTTAACCTCAAATAAACAAGAGAGTATCACATAAACATCAAACCCTACTCATATAACATTCAAGAGTTCAAAGCAGTTCATCCATTTATACCTTGAATGAAAGAAGATGGAATGGAATGATAAGATAAGTATGATGCCTCCACTTATGCAATTTATCTTCCTTAAATTTAGCTTGATAAATGATAAAATCCTTCCCTTCCCTTCTCTTGGTGATTTGATCGATATTTAGTGGGTGTGTGTGTGTATCTTGTATGAAAGGGATGAATGAAATGTGGGAGAGATATGATATGTATAAGATATAATATATGTCTTCCACTACAATGCATGAGTCACCATATTTTGCTATTTAGTCCCTCATTTATGTGAATGGATGCAAACAAGTATTGTCTCATGGAAAATGTTCAATTAATTCCAATTTATGATATGCAATTGAGTCCATGAATATGTGAAATGATCAAGTAAGGTCACGTATAAATAATTAGACACGTTAGCAATTAATTCACATAAATTTCACGTTAATGGTAAGTCATATAAATACATGAAGATATATTACATATAAGATCATGAAATGTAGATAAATTATCACATAATGCATAAATTGAAAACGGGGCGTTACACATTACCCAGGCAGTGGGTGTATTGAGTTAGTTCATGCACCAACCACAACATGATCATATGGAGGCAGCACTCAGGATTGTTAGATATCTCAAAGGGTTGCCCGGGAAAGGGGTTTTGTTTCAAAAACATGGCGATCTATCTGTTGAAGCTTACACAGATGCAGACTGGGTAGGAAATCAAGATGATCGACGTTCCACCTCAGGGTACTTTACCTTGGTTGGAGGAAATCTTGTCACGTGGAAAAGTAAGTAGCATAAGGTGGTTGCACTTTCCAGTGCAAAGGCTTAGTTTAGGGGAATTGCACGCGGATTGGCCGAAGTTTTATGGCTACGGAAGCTACTTGAGGAGCTTGGTTTTCCTGTGAAGGAAAAGTGTCATCTGTGGTGTGATAATAAAACAACTATAAGTATTTCAGAGAACCCTGTTCAACATGACCGAACAAAGCATATAGAGCTGGATAGGCACTTTATTAAAGAGAAACTCGAAAGTGGGGTCGTGACTTTTCCTTTTGTGCCATCAGAAGATCAATTGACGGACATCCTCACTAAAGCTGTGAACGAAAGAGTTTTCTCAAGTGTTTTGGACAAGCTGAATGTGTGTGATCCCACAGTCAGCTTGAGGGGGAGTATAAGAGACCACGGTTAAGATATAGAGGAATCCCAAATTTAGTGGGATTTAGATACTTACGTTTGTATATATCGTTTCCTTATTTATAGGTAGTTGTATCCTATATATATTGTACTCCTTATTGTAATCGGGATATTCAGAAATCAATGAATACAGAAAATTCTCAAACCTAAATTCTAACTCCTCAGACAACATGGTTTCATTATTTCTCAAGGTGACAAATTCGGTCATATAAATATGATACATGCATATGCATATATATACTTTTAATTTTCAAATTTGAAATTACATTAATATCTTCTTTTCACTTTTAATACATGCAGAGATATTTGATTGTTTCAAGAACAATGAAGGAAATTTTAATTCAAGCCTTGTGGAGGATACTATAGGATTGCTACAACTATATGAAGCCTCTTTCATGTTGATGGAAGGCGAAGAGACCTTAGAGAAAGCAAAAGAATTCACCAATTATTTTTTGCGCCAAACACTTGAGGAACATGAATTAATTGAATAGAATCTGTTATTATTGGTGCGTCATGCTTTGGAGATGCCAATTTATTGGAGAGTTCAAAGGCCAAATGCAAGATGGTTCATTGACGCCTATGCGAGACGGCCAGATATGAATCCTGTTATCTTTAATGGACGCCATAATTGGGAGAAATTGGATTACTCTATTATTTCTCTGTAAGAATACATTGTACACCCTCAACTAAATACAACACAAAAAATGCTAGGAAAGGAAAGAAGAATATTTACAATAATTACGGGATATGTGAGATCCCCTAATCCCTAATTTCCCTTATGTCAACACTCCCCCTCAAGTTGTACAGTCGGATCACCGATTTGCAACTTGCTCAACACACTCTCAAAAATCCTACCATTCACTGCCTTAGTTAGAATATCTGCTAACTGGTCTTCTGATCTTACAAACGGTAGCTTGATGATTCCTTCTTCGATCTTTTCCTTGATAAAATGTCTGTCAACTTCTACATGCTTCGTACGATCATGTTGCACTGGATTTTCTGATATGCTAATAGCCGCCCAGTTATCGCACATAAGGTTACATCCCTGATCAGCGGGAAAACCAACTTCAGCAAGCAGCTTCCTCAACCATAGGACTTCGGCAACTCCTCAGGCAATCCCTCTGAACTCGGCTTCAGCGCTCGAGAGTGCTACCACTTTCTGTTTCTTGCTTCTCCAAGTTACTATATTTCCCCCAACAAGTGTGAAATACCCTGAAGTTGATCTACGATCCCCTGGACTTCCTGCCCAATCTGCATCGGTGTATGCATCAGTTCTGAGATGTCCGTGCTTCCTAAAAAGAACGCCCCTTCCCGGACATCCTTTCAGATACCGACAGACCCTGATGGCGGCATCCATATGCTCCTTTTGAGGCTGATGCATAAACTGGCTCAGGACCCCAACGGCATAGGCTATGTCTGGCCGAGTGTGAGACAAGTATATCAATTTTCCCACCAAGTGTTGATACTGTAACCTGTCAGCTCCTTCTGCCCCTTCCACGATCCTTAGCCCGTGGTTAACTACCATGGGAGTGTTAGCTGGTCTACACTCCAGAAGTCCTGTCTCAGCAAGTAAGTCAAGAACAAACTTTCGCTGTGATATATATATACCACTCTTTGACCGCAAAACCTCGATCCCCAGAAAGTACTTCAGTTGCCCCAAGTCCTTCATCTCAAATTCTCTGAACAAACTTTCCCTCAGTTTGGACATTTCCTCTGTATCATCTCCTGTAATGATCATATCGTCCACATATATGATAAGACACGTCACGAGTCCCTCTCTTTTCTTAATAAAGAGTGTGTGATCTGAATTACTCTGGCAATACCCATACTTTCTCATTGCCGCCGAGAACCTCCCAAACCAAGCCCGGGGTGACTGCTTCAACCCGTATAATACCTTTTTTAACTTACACACTTCACCGTTCCTGAATCCCTTTGTGAACCCTGGTGGAGGTTCCATATACACTTCTTCGAGAAGATCTCTATGCAGGAACGCATTCTTGACATCAAACTGATGAAGTTTCCAATCTCGATTGGCTGCTACCGAGAACAATACCCTGATGGTGTCGATTTTAGCTACTGGGGAAAAGGTCTCAGAGTAGTCGATACCATAGGTTTGCGTGTATCCCTTTGCCACTAGCCTTGCTTTGTACCTCTCAACACTCCCGTCTGCTCTTTGTTTCACGGTGTATACCCACCTACACCCTACCATCTTCTTTCCTGGAGGAAGTATGCACCTTTTCCACGTTCTATTCTTTTCAAGTGCCTCCATTTCTGTCTCCATGGCTTGAACCCACTTATCTTCTGAGAGTGCCTCTTCCACCTTGTTTGGGACTCTGATGGTATAAACTGCAGCTGTATATGCACGTGCCTGTACAGCGAGATTTCCCATAGAGAGACCAGCTAAGGGATACTTCGGATTTCTGCCTGTATGTTCCGGTTCATATCGCCTCGGTGGGATACCTCTGTTGGCTCTTGGAGGCATTACATACCCCCTCACCGCATCCTGCGTGTCTGTTTCGCCCTGTACATCAATCTCCCCCTGTTCCTCATTCTCGCCTGCACTGTTAGGACTATATGGAATGACAGAAGGAACAATAGTAACACCATTATTACTAACCTCAGGATGATTCAGCGGGGTGAGTGGCATAGCTGGAGTGAGTGGCTGTATCACGGGAGATGGTGGCTCTGTGGTTCCGCCTACTTGCTCTTTTGGGACTGTGTCTGGCTAAGAGTAGGGTAACACTCCACTTAGTGGATCCTGCTGTTGCTGTTTCTCCCCCTGACCACTTAGTGGGGTGGTAAAGTAAAACTCGGTTTCAACAAAGTCACAATCCATAGTGGTGTACAGACGTCTAGTGGGTGGATGATAACAACGATACCCCTTCTGATGGATACCATACCCAACAAAGACACATTTGAGGGAACAAGCATCAAGTTTAGTTCTACTGGTTTTGGGAATGTGAACAAAGACAGAGCACCTGAAAACCCTGGGTGGTAGAGCTAACGCGGACGGAATACTGACCTGGGATGCTAGGTATTTTAGGGGTGTGCTAAGGTTGAGAGATTTCGTGGGGAGCTGATTGGCTAAATAAACAGAGGTGGCAACAGCTTCTGGCCACATATACTTAGGGCACTGAGACTCGATGAGGAGAGATCTAGACATCTCAAGAAGTTGGCGGTTTTTCCTCTCGGCTACGCCATTTTGTTGGGGGGTATGGGGACAAGATGTCTGATGTATCAGCCCGTGGTTCTGAAAAACCCGTTTCATTGTCGAATTGACATACTCCCCCCCCATTGTCGGATCGGAGAATCTGAATATGGGACTTAAACTGTGTTTGGACCATTTGAAAGAATTCCATAAACTTAGCTGAGACTTCAGATTTATTTTTCAAAAAATATACCCAAGTCATTCTAGAACAATCATCAATAAACAGAACAAAATACTTAAAATCATGGCCAAAACTAGTATTCGGGGAAGGCCCCCATACATCAGAATGGACTAGTGCAAACACTTTATTAGCACGAGAACTCAAAATTGGAAAGACCTGCCTATGACTTTTTGCTAGAAAACAAGTTTCACAGGAGAAAGTATTATTTGTCGGAAATAACTGAGGAAATAACAACTGGAGATACCCTGAGGATGGGTGATCTAAACGACGGTGCCACAGCCACTGTTGACGGTTCACTGTCCCGTGAGCAAGCGCTGCAGTTCCTTGTTGAGCCACCTCATCAACATAGTACAGCCCACCACTTTCAGTACCACGCCCAATCACTTTCCCCGACTGAATATCCTGTAACAAGCAAAAATGGGGAAACATCAGCACTATACAGTTCAACTCTTTTGTAACATGACTAATAGATAATAATTTACAGGACAGACTCGGAACATATAAACACTTCTGTAATTTTAAAGCTGGGGATAAGGAAATAGTTCCCGCGCCAAGAACAGGGCAAAGACTGCCATTCGCGCTCTGAATTGTATTTATTGGAGGAGTTGTATCAGACACCAAATCAGAGCGATCGTACGTCATAGTATGTGTGGCTCCACAATCAAAAAGCCATCTAGAACTCTTATTCCCTGATGACGCAAGGGCCAAACCAAGCTTCTCACTGTTTAAATTAGGGAATAAGCTGCATTCACTTTGGTTAGGGGGCCCACGGACATTATTAAGGGAAATAGGGACTGAATTGAAAGAGTTTACAATTTGGTGGGTGGAGAGAGAAGATGGGGGGTAAAAGGGAGAATTCCCCTCCCCCCACTCCATACCTAATGTCGGTTCTCTTTGCCTTCCATTCTCACCCGCCGCAGCTGCTAAAGCAAACCCCTCTTTCTCCTCCTTGAAACCTGTTTCTTCTCCGGCGGCTTCCCCGCCGTCCGCGACTGCTGCGGTTCCGGGAGTGGGTCCGGCGCTGTCTCGCCGTTGACTCCTCCACCCCTCCGGAAAGCCTATGAGCTCATAGCAGTTTTCCCGTGTGTGTCCGGGCCGTCTGCACTTCGAGCACTTTACCTCCGTCTTGTTCGTGCCGCTGCCGATCCGGTATGATGAAGCCGGAGCCCTTCTCTGTGCGTCTGACCTGGGTCTGGCGGCGAGGCTTTGATTTGATCCTTTCTCAAATCGAGTTGGGTACTGGGCACTTAAGCCTGCTCCAATTCCTGAGGTATGATTTACCGATGATGGACCGCCATCTCCACCACTTTCATTCCCCATGATGCCCCGCCGGGTCCCTTCTCGTCGGACTACGGCATATGCTTTTTCAACTGAGGGAAGTGGAGTTTCTTTGAGAAGGTCTCGTCTCTCTGCATCAAATTTATCGTCAATTCCGGCTAAGAACTGGAATAGACGGTTCTCGGACCTTAGTCTGTTGAAAATTGTAATATTCCCTTCACAACCCATCGGATTGGGCCGTCTCACGTCTATTTCCCTCCAGATTCTTTGGATGTTGTTGTAATACTGTTCAATCGAGTCTGAGCCTTGTTTCAGATTGTTAGCCCTCATGGTTAAATCGTAGATTTGTAGGCCATCGCCGCCTTGGCTGTAGGTGGCGTGTAGCCCATCCCACAAGGCCTTTGCCGAGGGATATTCAGCGTAGTAAGAAATCAATTCTTGTTCCATATTCTCCAAAAGCCAGGTGCAAACGATAAGGTCGTCTTGCTCCCATCGATGGAAATCTGGGTGACCCGGGACTGGTGGTTTCGGATCTCCTGTGAGATGGCTAAGTTTTCCTCTCCCTCCTATTGCTAATTTTATTAATCGTGCCCAGAGGGTGAAATTGAACTGGTTTAATTTGACACTGATATTGAGGTTTGGTGGTGGATGGTTCTGATTTCTTTCTGGATGGGGTTGCAGGTTTTGAAGGAGGCTAGCTAACTGGATCGCCAAGGAATCGGGCTGTGATTCCTTGGTTGTGC
Source organism: Lantana camara (assembly GCA_037501455.1). Classification (NCBI taxonomy): domain Eukaryota; kingdom Viridiplantae; phylum Streptophyta; class Magnoliopsida; order Lamiales; family Verbenaceae; genus Lantana; species Lantana camara. The sequence goes on from CM074862.1 coordinate 22,721,880, forward strand.
CGGAGTGACCGTTGTTGTCACGTCCGTCGGCCATGGCTAAGAAAGGTATGGGGTAGGTGATGAGCAAGAACACCGGATCACAGTTTGATCGGATTCCGCTCTGATACCATGTTATCTTTAATGGACGCCATAATTGGGAGAAATTGGATTACTCTATTATTTCTCTGTAAGAATACATTGTACACCTTCAACTAAATACAACACAAAAAATGCTAGGAAAGGAAAGAAGAATATTTACAATAATTACGGGATATGTGAGATCCCCTAATCCCTAATTTCCCTTATGTCAACAAATCCGTTGTGCTCGAGCTTGCGAAATTGGACTTCAACATTGTTCAAGCAACACACCAGCAGGAACTGAAACATCTCTCAAGGTGATAGCTCTAAATGCCTTTGATCATTTAAAAGATCTGTATTTTGTTATTTGTGTTGCAATAATATATTTTTATGGGGAAAATTACATTTTTGGTCCCATTCAATTTGGAACGTTGCAATATTAGTCTCATTCGTTTAAAAAATGCAAAAAAGGTCTCATACTTTAAGAAATCGTTGCGATAATAGTCCCGTATGTTGCAATAATAGTCTCACACGTTGCAATAATAATCCCGCCGTTAATTAGGTAATCGAAAAATCACGCGTAGATCACGTGCACCGTTAGAAATTCTTTTGAAATATTTTTTTATATTTTTTTTTATGGAAAACTATCTAATTATGGTTAAAAAATCTATTATTTCAATTATTTTACTAATTTTACTTCAATTTATTTACATTTCAATATCAATTAACATGTTAATAACAATATATATTTTGAGGATTATATATATATTTTAAGAAAAGAGTTGTACAAATTTAGTAAAAATATATATTATATTGATTTAAAAATTTTCTCGTGAATTCAAAATATAATAATGTTATTTAATGACTTTAAATATTAAATTTGATATGAATGTATTTTATTTAAATTTCTAATATCGATTACTTTTATAAATATCTTATTTAAAATTAGTTAATAAATATATATAAATATATTTATTTATATATAATATAGTCGTGTTTTGTCCTATATATATATATTTTTTAAAGTTGTATTTCTGTGTTTGTATCGAGTCGTATCTGTGTCCATGTATCATAGGGTCTAAGGGTCTAATCAACTGTAAATATCTAGATTTAGACTTAAAAATATATATTTTTCCAAAAAGTACACATATTTGATCAATACTTTTCTTCAAATCCTCAATGTCAGTTTCTAATTCCCATGCCATGTTAGTCTAGCATCATATTTGAAATTGGTACGACTTTTATCGTTTAACTTTAAAAAGTTTATAAATATATTAAATTTCTAATGTCACTTTCTCGTACTATATTGCCCAAAATATTGAAAATAAAACTGTGAAGTTATTAAAAACATTATATATGTAAAGAATTGATATGAGTATTAATTAAATATTAATTGATATTGAAATATAAATAAATTAAAGTAAAATTAGTAAAATAATGAAAATAATTGTTTTTTAATTATAATTAGATAGTTTTTGGTCAAAATAATATAAAAAAATATTTCAAAAGAATTTCTACCGGTGCAGTACTTGATCTATGCGTGACTTTTCGGTTAGCTAGTTAATAGCGGCACTATTATTGCAACGTGTGGGACTATTATTGCGACATACGGGACTATTATCGCAATGATTTCTTAAAGTATGAGACCTTTTTTGTATTTTTGAAATGAATGGGACTAATATTGCAACATTTCAAATCGAATGGGATTAAAAATGCAATTTTCCCTATTTTTATGTACAGATGGTGGAAGCAAACACGTCTAGCTGAGTATCTGCCATTTGCAATGAATAGGTTGGTGGAGAACTACTTGTGGACCGTGGGGATTGTCAGCAATCCTCAATGTGCATATTCAAGTGTAACAGCCACCAAGGTCAATGTTTTTGCGACTGTAATTGATGATATATTTGATATCTACGGCACATTGGAAGAACTACAGCTCTTCAATAATGCTATTCAAAGGTTGAATTGTTATTGTAATTGCATTCAGTTTATTACACGAAAATTGTTTTTTATACTGTTTCCTATATTTATAAATATATCTGAAATTAAGCATCATGGACAAATACTAAATTGCTGTTGTTTTCTTCTTAATCAAGATGGGACAATGAATCAATGGAGAGACTCCCTCAACATATGAAGATGTGTTATTTAGCACTCAATAACTTCATCAATGAAATGGCATACGATGTCCTCAAAGACCAAGGGCTTCTCATCATCCCTCATTTAAGAAAATCGGTAATGATGGATTTTAGCGAAACTCTAAAAAGTAGTTTAGTGCTCCGTATCTATCAATCTTCTATCCATACATGAGTTTCATTTTTAGAAGTTTTGTACGTACGATTTTGAACTGACTTATTTATGAAATCATATTATTGCAGTGGACAGATTTATGTGCAAGTTATTTGAAAGAAGCAGAATGGTATTACAGCGGGTATAAACCAACATTGGAGGAATATATCAATAATGCATGGATTTCAATATCTGCTCCCGCCATACTATCACACACATATTTTCTTGTGAACAATCCAATAGACACCGAGGCTGTTCAAAGCTTGTATAAGTATCATGATATAGTTCGATATTCAGCAATGATTCTAAGGCTTTCAGATGATCTAGGAACTTCAAAGGTGCGTATACATATTGTTAAATCATTATTCTATTATTAAATTAATAAAAAAGCATAAAACTTTGGTTATGTTGTTTACTTATAGCAAACAAAGTTTAACATTGGTTCTACAATTACTAAATTATGTGATAATTTATAACATATTTACTTTGACCCATTAAAATTTTAAAGCGTGATAATTATGTGATAATTATTTGCAAGCATGCTTTAATTTTAAATATGGCATGATAATATGAGATATTATGTTATTTCAATTATGCATGATTTATTTAATATGATTAGATAAATAATATTTAATAGAGATTAAACCCGATGCATAATTAGTCTAATATTTTTTGGCTTAATTAATAAATAGTTATTAAAGCCTTAAAATATTATTAGGATTATTTAATAATCCTAGTGGGAACATATTAATTAGATTAATTACTTCCAACCATAAGACGCCAAAAGTGATTATTTAATAATCAAAGATAATCCACAAATCTTAAATATTCAAGTGGGAGCGAGATGAAAAGAGTTGGATTCTCACGGCCTCCATTACCCGTCGATAGTATAGTGGATACGTACTACTCCCTTCGGCGGGTATGTATTCGCTGTATACATGATTAGACTTCCATGGATAGAATGAAGTACGGGGAAAGTCAACTCGACCACGCCTCCATGGAGTGTCTGATTTACACTTGACTAAGTGATGTATTAACTTCCTTCGGAGCAATGTTACATTCACTTAGAGGCCAAGGGTGGACGTGGTGGACTAATATAGTTTGGTAAGAGTTACCTAGATGACATGTTAATTAAGATTAATTCTTGCTTTTCTAAGCGGTTTTCGACCTCGCTTCCGGGGAGTCAACTGCGGTTAGATAAGTCACCGTTGCATAAACCAAAATTGCTTACGTAGATTCCATTTATTGGTTAGACGCAAAAGAAGTAAAATACAAGATCATAACTTGCACTATTTTAAAATATTTTAGTTTTAAAACAATGACGACCGTTAGCCCGCTTCAATCGATCCTAAAGGAAAATAGGATTGAAGGGTCTAATTATGCTGACTGGAAGATGAATCTTGACATCGTGTTTGGTCACGAGAATCTGAAACAAGTGCTCACTGAACCTTGTCCTGGGGTACCGGAAACTACAGCCAATCAGGATATGAGAAATGTTTATGCCAATTGGATCAAGTCCAATTATTTGGCTAGGTCTTATATCCTGGCATCTGTCTCTAATGTTCTTAAGCATTAAATGCACAAAATGCCAACTGCTAGGAACATGATGGATCACCTCCATCAGATGTTTGTTGGACAGAATCAAGCCAAGAGGCTCGAATTGATGCGAAGGCTGTTAGTTACCCAGATGTCTGAGGGATCACCTGTTTAGGTTCATGTTATGAACATGATGGCTTGCCTGAACGAAATTGAAAGCCTTGGTGCTAAATTTGATGATCTCAGTAAACAGGATATGATCCTATGCTCTCTGCCAAAGTCGTTCGACACATTCAGGCAAAATTATTCTATGAACAAATTGGATTTTTCTCTGCCTGAATTGATGAACGAACTCAAAGTGGCAGAAGGAGTAATGAAAGCTAAGGGAACTGTTCTCCTAGCTCAGGCATCAACTTCCACAGCCTCAAAAACTAGCAAATGGAAAAAGGGAAAGGGAAATGTAACACCCCATATTTTTGAAGTAGGCCAAGACAACGTTACGAGTGAGTTTCGGAGTTACGCGTTTTATTTACTAATTTATAATTTCACGTTTTATCGAACTTAATTGCTTCTTTATGAAATATGTGCTTATATGTGAAATTGTGAGGCCTTTGTATAATTTAAGAAAGATTAAGAGGATTTAATTAATTTTTGTTTAGAAATTAGGGGGCCTAATTGCTTAACATCATTTTGGAAGGACTAAACTGTAAATAAATAGAAAAATTGAGCAGAGTTGTTTCTAGCAATACACGTGCATGCCTATTAAGCTTGCAACTTTTAATTTTAAATTCAAATTAAAACAACAAGAAAGCTGCTCCTTTATCCTCATTCCATACACATCCGGTTCCATATTTTTCCTCTCCTGCAATTGAAGAACAAGAAGCATCAGCTCTTAGGTATCATAAGCAACACCACCGAACCCCATCTTCATCACCTCTTCGCGTGCGCCACCTCCATCGGTTCCTTTTCTTTTTCCTTGAATTCCAGAGACAACAAGGTAAAGGCAACATCCTTAATCCATTCTTCTTTCTCGAACATGGCTGGGATGCTTTAACCATCCAAGTAGTATTGAAATAATCTGATTAGTTGGAATTTTTGCAAGTTATGATGAGATTGAAACTTGAGATAAGAGTTATATACTTGCTTACGGTAGGACTAGATTGGGAGATAGATTTCTTGTTGAATTCATGACTTTGGCTAGTTTATATTCTGGGATACCGAATGAATTGATGAGCTTTGTGCTTTTAATATTTTGGAAAGCCTGGATTATTGGTTCGTTTAAGTGTTTATATGCTTAAGAGTGATGTACTTTTCATTTGGCATGAATTCTTGATTTTTATTTATGTGACAGCATGTCTGCGTAAGATTTCAAATGCAAATTCCGAGCTCGTGCGAGGCCGTTTTCAGAAACTGTTTTAACTGGAGATTGATAACATATTAAATTTCATATCTGCCAAGTTTCGTAATTTTCCGAGCCCGTTTGATACCTCGAAAAAATCCCGAAAGTTGCCGCAGTCCCCTGTTTTTGCCCTGTTTTCTGATCTGGAACAGCAGCTGAGCAGAGGGACTAAATCTTCAAATTTTGCAAAACCGTTTTACAGAGGACTACCTATATGTGTTGGGAGTATACCTATTAAGTTTCAGAATTTTCCGACTTCGTTTGGTATGGTAAACAGGCCAGTCTTTGAAAGGTGTCGCTGCAGCCAAGTTGCTGTATTGTTTGAACTTTGACAGCTTATACGCAGAGAATTCCGACGTAAATTCCGAACTCATAAGATCTCAATTTTCAAAACTGTGTTTACTGGATACTCCTAGCATATTAAGGCTTATGTCCGTCAAAATTTAGGTTAATCCGAGTCCATTTGATACCCGAGAAAAATTCGAAACGACTCAGCTGTCCCATGTTTTCTGGTCTGGACTAAAGGCTTGAGAAGAGTGAGTAAACGTATGAATTTCTCAAAACTGTTTTACAGGGGTATTTATGAATGTATTGAGTATATCCCCGTAAATTTTCAGATTAATCCGACTTCATTTGATAGGGTAACGGTAACCTTTTTGGAAATGTGTTTTTGCAGTGTTGATTCTGTTTTTCATGACTTTTGCTCTATAATCTGTATTAATACAGAAACATCCAGGGATTGAGGCCTATACCACGTGAAAGGTCTACGTGTCTAGTTTACTAGGAATTTTACGGTTCGTTAAAATACTTCCCGAGCAATAAGTTATGACGAATTTTCTACAACGTGGCATGAAGAAAGTTTCTGCACAAAAATGCTTGTATTAATGTTGCATGAACTTGTTGTTATATCTGCCCTAGCTCGTTTCCTTGGTTTCCAAAGCATCTATTCTAGATTTTCAGCCACATATATGCTAATTTGCATATGATATGACACTATGATATGTCTAATTGTATTATGTGGCATTAATCATACATATAAACGTGTTCATGCCATTTCATAACTCTTATTACATCTTATATCATCTCATTACATTATGTCTCATTGCCGAGCGTCCTTATTTGGTCTTATTAGAGTCTAATGTCACCCGTACTTGTGTCATGTGTCCAGGTGATCCTCCCGAGGATCCGATCGTTTAGGTTATCTTGTTCTCCTGCCCTTTTTGTCGAGGTCATCCAGGTGAGGTTATCTTCTTGCTGCAACCAATAGCCTATACCTATACAACCTACATGAGTTGGTTTTGCTCCTCGCTTGCGGCGTATTATATGTATATGTATACTATAATAGATACATGATTGACTACCATATTATTGACCTTATTAAAAGCGTATTGCAAACATTAAATGGGTTATACATATATGTTTTTGAGTGAGTTCATGACTTCAAACAAATGAAACGAAATTGTTTTACATGCATTGCATGAACGAGTGCTTGTTAAATGAATCCTCAATGGTAATTCCATTGGGAAGGGATCCGAGGCAACGTGTACGAGGTGATCCGGGGAGGCGACGGGCCGACGGAGAACCTTAATCGCGACCTCTACGGGGGCCCGTATTATCATCGGAGGTAGTTGATAATGCGCGTGTCTACTGTGACCGGTACGCCGAAGGAGCATAGTACCGAAATGGGCTATGACTCGAGTGTTATTGGACGTTAAGGGCCTAATTAACCCTTTCGTCACCCGGAGGAAGAAGGAAGGATTTCTTGTTATTGTTATTGATCGTGTTTGATTGTGGAGTAAAGGTTGGAGAATGGCATAACTCGGTGCCAAATTGATTGATTGAAAAACCTTAATTCGATATAGGCCCATTGTTTTTGAATCTAAAATGATTGTATCTATATTAGAAGATTAAAATGGGACTATATCGGGTCAAGGTGATTGCATTGTATTGTATTGCATATCTATATACTTTGTATATTGTTCCCGCCTCACCAGTCACTCGACTGACTCTCTTTCTCTCTCTTTCTTGTTTCCCTTATTGGTTGCAGGTTGGAGTCGACTAGGCGGCGTGTGTGTCTAGTCCTTTTTCTTTATAGTCGAGTTCAACTAGGATTACTGTGAGCCCGTCCTTAACTTACTTTTGTTAATGACATGTATAATAATGATATAAGTTGAATACTGTTATACTTTTGATAACTATGGCCAGTGCGGCCTAGCGGTAAGAGGTTGTTTTGGCTCGTGTAACTAACTTGCGTATATATATGGTTATGAAGTTTGAACTAGCATGCTTTAAATATCGTTCGTCCGTAACCATTGCTTGTTTAATTCTTTATTCGTTTCCGCTAGTGTATGCTTTCTCTGACGACAATACGTTTAGTGCCGCCTAGTTAGTCATGGGTCTTGATGTCTCCCGTTCGCTAGTGCTTGGTGTGTATACGGATTGCCCATTTCGTATATGTACTGTGTACTAGTGCGGGGGATGTGATGGCTCTACGTTCGGGGCGTCACATCCTTTTGTGGTATCAGAGCTCTAGGTTCAAAACCGGAGCTCTAGTGTCGAGTTTGTCAGTCTAAGTCGCTCGGCATAGGAACAATGTGCTTTCGTGTGCTTTTCTTGTTTAAATTTGGTTGAATTGATTGAACGCTCTCTTATTTGTTCATTATTTCAAATAGTTGCATTCTAACCTTCATGCATATATGTTATTGTTTGTTTAAAGGACAATGCCTCAGCATAGATGTCTGCGCGACCTTTATCCATCTTCTCCTCGTCATGAACAAAATCCACCTCCTGCTCCTCAAGAGCAAGTCCCTCCTCCTCCTCCACCGCCGAATGCTAATGAAGCGTATGCTGCTATGTATCGTTATTATCAAGGGTGAATGGAAACAGCTTATGAAAAATTCAAGAAGAATAATCCTCCCCAGTTCATCGGCACCACTGATGATATTCAAGCAGAACATTGGTTGAAGCAAATCACGAGGATCTTTGAGATTTGCCCTTGCTCGGAGGTTGAAAAGGCTAAATGTGCTATACATCTTTTACAAGAGAGTGCTTATAATTGGTAGGAGGAAGTTCAGCTGAAACTAGATCAAGAAGGGATAGAAGTTACTTGGGAGGTTTTCACTCGAGAATTTCGAGCCAATTATATTCCTCGAGTGGCTAGGGAGCAACGAGAGGCAGAGTTTATGGACTTAAAGCAAGGTAATCATACGGTGGCCGATTACATAGCAGAGTTCAATCGATTGGCCCCTTATGCTAGGCATATTACGAGCGATGAGGCTCGTAAGAGTAATAAGTTTGTTAATGGGCTCCGCTATGATATTCGAAAGGAGCTGTTAGGCCGAAACGTAGATATCTGGACTAAAGCTACCAGAAAGGCATCAATGATTGAGGCCCAAATAGCACAGCTTCGCAAGGAAGGAGCTTATTTGACTCCAGGCTCGAGTTCAGGATCAAAAAGGCCTTCTTTTCACCAGGCACAACCCTCTAGGGGCAATGAGAAGAAGCCACGCCCGCCTGGGGCACCATCCATGCCACCTCGCCCATCCGGGGCACTTGCGTTACCGCCACGGACAGCAGGGGCACCTGCACCCAAACAAGGACGACCCAGATTCGATCCGTGCAAGTACTGTGGAAAGCCTAGTCATTTGGAGAATGATTGTTGGTTTAAGTTAGGAAAGTGCCTAGTTTGTGGCAATCCTGAGCATACGGTGGAAACTTGTCCGAAAAAGAAAAGGATGCCAAAGCCAGCGGTCTACGGACGAGCTTATGCCCTCGAAGGTGAAGGTTACGATGCTCCTGAGATTGATCCAACTGCCGTGGTTGAAGGTATTATACACATACATGATACATGCATTCATACCTTATATGATCCGGGTGCTACACACTCGTTTATTGCGCATGATATAGCTGTTTCTTTGCTTTTACCTGCTTTATGTGCTGAGGTGATGTTTGTTATAAGCTCACCTTTGGGAGGCCGTATAGAAACCGATCGTGTGTTTAAGGATTGTCCGGTGAGAATCGAGGGCAGTGTCTATCCAGCTACGTTGATTGAGATGCCAATGAAACGCTATGGAGTTATTCTCGGTATGGACTGGCTTTACGAGCATCGAGCATTGATTGATTGCTTTAGAAAACGGGTTGTTTTGGGATCCGAAACGATCAAGGGTGAGAGATCAAGTGAAAATCCTTTCGTTTCGATGATAGAGGCAAAGAAAATGGTCCGAGATGGAGCAATTGGATACATTGCCTACTTGTTGAATCAACCCAAGGATCAAGCTAAACTTGAAGAAATAGAGGTGATCAAGGAATTCACGGATGTGTTCCCTGAGTATCTGGGTACCTTACCCCCAGAAAGAGAGATTGAATTTGTGATTGACCTCTATCCAGGCGCCGAGCCACACTCAAAAACTCCATATTGGATGGCTCCAGCAGAACTTAAAGAACTGAAGACGCAACTAGATGAACTCTTGGCTTGTGGTTATATTCGTCCTAGCATCTCTCCCTGGGGTGCTCCAGTTCTTTTTGTAAAGAAGAAAGACGGCTCGTTGCGCATGTGCATCGATTATAGAGAGCTCAACCGGATGACGATCAAGAATAAGTATCCACTCCCTCATATTGAAGAATTATTTGATTTATTGCAAGGATCGAGAGTTTATTCTAAGCTTGACCTAAGACAAGGATACTACCATTGCGCATCAAAGAGAACGACATTCCAAAGACAAGGTTCAATACTCGGTATGAACACTTCGAGTTTGTCGTGATGCCTTTTGGTTTGACGAATGCTCCAGCGGCTTTCATGGATATGATGCATAGAGTCTTCCGGCCATACTTGGATAAGTTTGTCGTGATTTTCATCGATGATATCCTCGTATACTCTAAGTCTGAGGAAGAGCATGCTCAACATCTCCAGATCGTACTTGAGACTCTTCGAGAGCATAAATTGTATGCTAAGTTTAGTAAGTGTGAATTTTGGATCGATAGAGTGGCGTTCTTGGGGCATATTATCTCCGGAAACGGGATTGAAGTCGATCCTTCAAAGATCGAGACCGTGATGCAGTGGGAACAACCTAAGAGTGTTTCAGAGGTTAGAAGCTTCCTAGGTCTTGCAGGGTATTACAGAAGGTTCGTTCAAGACTTCTCTAAAATTGCAGCTCCTCTCACTCAGTTAACGAAGAAGGATTCTAAGTTCGAGTGGAATGAATCTTGCGAGGCTAGCTTTCAGAAGCTGAAGGAAAAGCTGACCTCAACTCCGATCTTGACTTTACCAGAAGGTTTAGAAGGCTTCACCGTCTATACTGATGCTTCGAAAGAGGGACTGGGATGCGTCCTTATGCAACACGGTAAGGTGATTGCATATGCTTCAAGGAAACTTAAACCTCATGAGCTGAATTATCCTACACACGACTTGGAGCTTGCAGCAGTTGTGTTCGCACTTGCTAAGTGGCGTCACTACTTATACGGTACCACGTTCGAGGTTTTTACTGACCATCAGAGCCTCAAATACTTATTTACTCAAAAGGAGCTAAATATGAGGCAACGCCGATGGATAGAGTTTCTTAAAGACTACGATTGCACGATCAAATACCATCCAGGCAAGGCGAATGTTGTAGCGGATGCTTTAAGCAGAAAAGCGAATCTCTCAAGTCTTGAAGTTGGTTTGGGAAATGATGAATCCGATGTTCTAGTCCTTAGAGCTCGAGTGGCTAACATTTCAGTTCAACCAGTTTTAAAGCAAAGAATTATAGATTCTCAAGCTACGGATACGTGGATGCAAAATCAGATTGAGAGGTCCAAGATTGACCCGCAATCCCCATTTGGCTTTGATGAGACGGGTATCTTCAGATTCAAAACTAGAGTGTGCGTTCCTCCAGAATTAAGACAAGAGATCTTAAAGGAAGCACACAAAGCTGCTTATTCCGTTCATCCAGGTGGAAACAAGATGTATCGAGATTTGAAGCAAGCCTATTGGTGGCCAGGTATGAAGCGAGACATTGCCGAGTGCGTTAAAAAGTGCTTAACTTGTCAACAGGTTAAGGCGGAACATCAGAAACCGGGAGGTTTACTTCAGCCATTACCTATCCCAACATGGAAATGGGAGCAAGTCACGATGGATTTCATTTCGGGGTTGCCAAAGGCTCGAGGCGGTGTCGATGGTATTTGGGTGATAGTTGATCGCCTCACGAAATTGGCTCACTTTCTTAAGGTTCGAATGTCTGACAAGGTAAACAAACTAGCTGACCTTTATTGCAAAGAGATAGTGAGACTACATGGAATTCCGGTTAGCATCGTATCAGATCGTGATCCGAGGTTTACGTCAAAATTGTGGCAAGATGTGCAGAAGTGCCTTGGGACTCGTTTGAACTTCAGTACCGCTTCGCACCCACAAACCGATGGCCAATCTGAAAGGGTAATTTGGTATTTAGAAGATATGCTTCGGGCTTGCATTCTCGACTTTGTCGGCAAGTGGGACCAACATTTAACTCTTATTGAGTTTGCCTATAACAACAGCTACCAGGCCTCCATAGGAATGGCTCCTTATGAGGCACTCTACGGTCGTAAGTGTCGATCTCCTTTATTTTGGGACTTAGATGAATGGAGATGGTCCGAAGACGGGATTGAAAGAACATACAAGCCGAAAGTCATTCAAGAGGCGATAGAAAAGGTTAAAGTAATCCAGCAAAGAATGAAAGCAGCCCAGGATCGTCAGAAAAGTTACGCCGATCAAAGAAGACGTCACTTGGAGTTTGAAGTAGGGGAGAAAGTGTTCTTAAAAGCTACTCCGCGAAAGGGATTTGCGAGGATAGGCAAGGGAGGAAAGCTCAGTCCTCGTTACTTGGGACCGTTTGAAATTCTTGAACGAATTGGAGAAATCGCCTATCGTCTAGATTTACCTCCAAACCTTACTGGGATACACAACGTGTTCCATGTCTCTCAATTGAAGAAGTATCTCCCTGATGAGTCAGAGATTTTACCATCGGAAGAGACACCGCTTGAACCCGACTTAACTTTTGTTCAGAGACCCGTAAAGATTTTGGATCGTAAGATTCGAGAATTGAGGAACAAGAGCATTCCACTAGTTAAGGTTTTGTGGCGAAATCAAAAGAACGAAGAAGCTACGTGGGAAACCGAAGAAAAGATGCGGCGTTTACATCCCAAACTTTTCAGTACCGATCAAGAGAATCTGAGGACAGATTCTTTTAAGGAGGGGAGGTTGTAACACCCCATATTTCCGAAGTAGGCCAAGACAACGTTACGAGTGAGTTTCGGAGTTACGCGTTTTATTTACTAATTTATAATTTCACGTTTTATCAAACTTAATTGCTTCTTTATGAAATATGTGCTTATATGTGAAATTGTGAGGCCTTTGTATAATTTAAGAAAGATTAAGAGGATTTAATTAATTTTTGTTTAGAAATTAGGGGGCCTAGTTGCTTAACATCATTTTGGAAGGACTAAACTGTAAATAAATAGAAAAATTGAGCAGAGTTGTTTCTAGCAATACACGTGCATGCCTATTAAGCTTGCAACTTTTAATTTTAAATTCAAATTAAAACAACAAGAAAGCTGCTCCTTTATCCTCATTCCATACACATCCGGTTCCATATTTTTCCTCTCCTGCAATTGAAGAACAAGAAGCATCAGCTCTTAGGTATCATAAGCAACACCACCGAACCCCATCTTCATCACCTCTTCGCGTGCGCCACCTCCATCGGTTCCTTTTCTTTTTCCTTGAATTCCAGAGACAACAAGGTAAAGGCAGCATCCTTAATCCATTCTTCTTTCTCGAACATGGCTGGGATGCTTTAACCATCCAAGTAGTATTGAAATAATCTGATTAGTTGGAATTTTTGCAAGTTATGATGAGATTGAAACTTGAGATAAGAGTTATATACTTGCTTACGGTTGGACTAGATTGGGAGATAGATTTCTTGTTGAATTCATGACTTTGGCTAGTTTATATTCTGGGATACCGAATGAATTGATGAGCTTTGTGGTTTTAATAGTTTGGAAAGCCTGGATTATTGGTTCCTTTAAGTGTTTATATGCTTAAGAGTGATGTACTTTTCATTTGGCATGAATTCTTGATTTTTACTTATGTGACAACATGTCTGTGTAAGATTTCAAATGCAAATTCCGAGCTCGTGCGAGGCCGTTTTCAAAAACTGTTTTAACTGGAGATTGATAACATATTAAAGTTCATATCTGCCAAGTTTCGTAATTTTCCGAGCCTGTTTGATACCTCGAAAAAATCCCGAAAGTTGCCGCAGTCCCCTGTTTTTGCCCTGTTTTCTGATCTGGAACAGCAGCTGAGCAGAGGGACTAAATCTTCAAATTTTGCAAAACCGTTTTACAGAGGACTACCTATATGTGTTGGGAGTATACCTATTAAGTTTCAGAATTTTCCGACTTCGTTTGGTATGGTAAACAGGCCAGTCTTTGAAAGGTGTCGCTGCAGCCAAGTTGCTGTATTGTTTGAACTTTGACAGCTTATACGCAGAGAATTCCGACGTAAATTCCGAACTCATAAGACCTCAATTTTCAAAACTGTTTTTACTGGATACTCCTAGCATATTAAGGTTTATGTCCGTCAAAATTTAGGTTAATCCGAGTCCATTTGATACCCGAGAAAAATTCGAAACGACTCAGCTGTCCCATGTTTTCCGGTCTGGACTAAAGGCTTGAGAAGAGTGAGTAAACGTATGAATTTCTCAAAACTGTTTTACAGGGGTATTTATAAATGTATTGAGTATATCCCCGTAAATTTTCAGATTAATCCGACTTCATTTGATAGGGTAACGGTAACCTTTTTGGAAATGTGTTTTTGCAGTGTTGATTCTGTTTTTCATGACTTTTGCTCTATAATCTGTATTAATACAGAAACATCCAGGGATTGAGGCCTATACCACGTGAAAGGTCTACGTGTCTAGTTTACTAGGAATTTTACGGTTTGTTAAAATACTTCCCGAGCAATAAGTTATGACGAATTTTCTACAACGTGGCATGAAGAAAGTTTCTGCACAAAAATGCTTGTATTAACGTTGCATGAACTTGTTGTTATATCTGCCCTAGCTCGTTTCCTTGGTTTCCAAAGCATCTATTCTAGATTTTCAGCCACATATATGCTAATTTGCATATGATATGACACTATGATATGTCTAATTGTATTATGTGGCATTAATCATACATATAAACGTGTTCATGCCATTTCATAACTCTTATTACATCTTATATCATCTCATTACATTATGTCTCATTGTCGAGCGTCCTTATTTGGTCTTATTAGAGTCTAATGTCACCCGTACTTGTGTCATGTGTCCAGGTGATCCTCCCGAGGATCCGATCGTTTAGGTTATCTTTTTCTCCTGCCCTTTTTGTCGAGGTCATCCAGGTGAGGTTATCTTCTTGCTGCAACCAATAGCCTATACCTATACAACCTACATGAGTTGGTTTTGCTCCTCGCTTGCGGCGTATTATATGTATATGTATACTATAATAGATACATGATTGACTACCATATTATTGACCTTATTAAAAGCGTATTGCAAACATTAAATGGGTTATACATATATGTTTTTGAGTGAGTTCATGACTTCAAACAAATGAAACGAAATTGTTTTACATGCATTGCATGAACGAGTGCTTGTTAAATGAATCCTCAATGGTAATTCCATTGGGAAGGGATCCGAGGCAACGTGTACGAGGTGATCCGGGGAGGCGACGGGCCGACGGAGAACCTTAATCGCGACCTCTACGGGGGCCCGTATTATCATTGGAGGTAGTTGATAATGCGCGTGTCTACTGTGACCGGTACGCCGAAGGAGCATAGTACCGAAATGGGCTATGACTCGAGTGTTATTGGACGTTAAGGGCCTAATTAACCCTTTCGTCACCCGGAGGAAGAAGGAAGGATTTCTTGTTATTGTTATTGATCGTGTTTGATTGTGGAGTAAAGGTTGGAGAATGGCATAACTCGGTGCCAAATTGATTGATTGAAAAACCTTAATTCGATATAGGCCCATTGTTTTTGAATCTAAAATGATTGTATCTATATTAGAAGATTAAAATGGGACTATATCGGGTCAAGGTGATTGCATTGTATTGTATTGCATATCTCTTCTCTTGCATTATATACTTTGTATATTGTTCCTGCCTCACCAGTCACTCGACTGACTCTCTTTCTCTCTCTTTCTTGTTTACCTTATTGGTTGCAGGTTGGAGTCGACTAGGCGGCGTGTGTGTCTAGTCCTTTTTCTTTAGAGTCGAGTTCAACTAGGATTACTGTGAGCCCGTACTTAACTTACTTTTGTTAATGACATGTATAATAATGATATAAGTTGAATACTGTTATACTTTTGATAACTATGGCCAGTGCGGCCTAGCGGTAAGAGGTTGTTTTGGCTCGTGTAACTAACTTGCGTATATATATGGTTATGAAATTTGAACTAGCATGCTTTAAATATCGTTCGTCCGTAACCACTGCTTGTTTAATTCTTTATTCGCTTCCGCTAGTGTATGCTTTCTCTGACGACAATACGTTTAGTGCCGCCTAGTTAGTCATAGGTCTTGATGTCTCCCGTTCGCTAGTGCTTGGTGTGTATACGGATTGCCCATTTCGTATATGTACTGTGTACTAGTGCGGGGGATGTGATGGCTCTACGTTCGGGGCGTCACAGGAAAGGTTCTCAATCCTAAGAAAAAGGTTCAGAAGAAGAAAGGTAAAACAAGCAAGGGAAAATGTTTCCACTGCGGTGAAAATGGGCACTAGAAGAGGAATTATCCAAAATACTTAGCAAGTCCTCCTGCTAAGCCATCTAGACAAGGTATATCGATATCTTGTTTAATAGAATTATATTTAGTTGGAAGTCCACCAGATTCCTGGTGTATGGACTCGGGTTCAACTAATCATATCTGTAATTCGTTGCAGGGGTTCAAGCTAACCAGAAAGCTTGAAGATGGCGAGATGCAACTACTGCTCGGGGATAATATAAGTATATCTGTATTAGCAGTAGGAACTATAAATTTGTATTTTAGTGATAGGGTTTTGATGTTGAAAGACACTCTGTACATACCGTGTGTTCGTAGAAATCTGATTTCTGTGAGTTGTTTAATAAATAATGGTTTCAATGTTTGTTTTGAACAAAATAAAAGGTTTATTTACTCTGGCACGGTAAAAGATGGTCTTTTCTTGTTATACCTCGACAAAAACCCTAATTCCGAACTTAACACTACTAAGCCTGACTTACCATCTAAGAGAAAAACTCTTATGCCTAACGAGGCGTACAAGTGGCATTTAAGCCTTGGTCATTAATCCAAATAGGATCCAAAGACTAATATCAGATGAATTGTTGAGTCCTTTGTGTTAGGAATAGTGCCCTAGAAAACCGATTGTATATCCGCTTTGTACTTTTCCTTATTGTAATCACAGACAATCTTTGAATGAAATAACGAATTAAGGCAACACTTCTTTATATGCTCTTGTTTGGTATATTTTTACTTTAGTTGTGCATGTATGAGAACTCCCCTAATCCTGATGACTTTAGGACTCTACCATTTAGGTGAAATGGTTCATGAAACGAGCCCTATATCACATAAGTCATGATTAGTAAAATACTCCAAGCCGATGAGTCCTACAGACAGTGGGAGTGTCAACCTGACTCCTCTAAGGCTTGCTTGTGGGATCACGCCCTTAAGAAGGACCACCTTGTTTCATGGAGGTGCAAAGTGTATAGTTGATACGTGCGTGATACATGAGGGTGCTTACTTCCATTAGTAAGTTCACTGAAGTGCCCCGTGTGGGAAGATTCCTAAATGGGAAAGGAAGTTTCTATTTCAGGAAATGGAAACTTCCAGATTAGGAAATATCTCACGAGTCATTGATGTGATTAATTAATCCTTAGACTTGAGGTTCCATGTCACCTTATGAGTTAACTCTGTAGTCTTAGGTATAAGCTTCAAAGGGTGTCGCCTTAGATAACTGATTCAAGGCTTATGCTGGGGCTGCACAAGTGACTCATGAAAGTGAATGAGAATCAAGAAAGGACCTACACTTGCATTTGCAAGGTGATCTCTTATTGTGTAAGTCATTCATATGCCATATGGAGTCCTTGGCCAAGGCAGTAGATCAAGACATCAAGAAAAAGGTTTCTTGGATTGAGATCAAATGGATATGAAATGCACTTAGCTTTAAGACCAGATTATTAGGGTTCTGATTATTCCCTTACCCTAGATCTTGGTTGAGAGATAGTAAGTAGGAGGATTGTATCTCACATGAATCAATGACTTAAAGGTTCTGTCAAATCGATACATTCCAACTCAGCTAGGGGTTAAACACTTGTTGCTAGACTATGGTCGTTTAATCTGTGGACTGATTAATTAATTAGGGTCACTGCTAATTGAATTGAGAACCTAGAGGGTCACACACAACAACTTGGTTACATGAGTTGAGGCTTTAAAATGAACAAACGAGTTGATCATACCAAGAGGGTTCCACACATGTGGGTCACGTGACTGGACACGTGTTCCACACGTGTATATTTGTTTATGTATTAAATAATTAATGTGTTAATTATTTAATGGACTTTGGTTTAATTTTGAATTAAAATGACAGTCTTATTTTGGAGAAAAATAATCTATTTAATTAATTAATTAGATAAATAAGTTATTTATTTATTAATAAATAAAGTATAATATTATCCAAAAGGGTTTGGATATTTTAGCTCTGTTAAAAGTTGATTTTAATTAGAATTCAAAAGTCAAAGTTGGAATTACTTGATGATCAAGTAATAAGAGAGACAGGGACCAAATCCTTAGTCCATAAGGACTAGGATTTGGGCCGCCCCTCTCTAATTATATATAGGAAAGCTCGAGCTCCTCTTAGAGAGTAATAGATAATTTCTTTTGGTTCATGTGTTGAACACCATCCTTTCTCCAAGATAAAATAAACCCTATGTTAAACCTAAACACTAACTAGAGAACTAGCATCCTTACTAGTTAGATTGTAGTCAAGTTGGTGGACTATCTCTAGAGAGCTTCAAGTTAGAAGTTTTGAAGATTCGAGCTTTACCAAGGAGAGGGGATCAAGCCGCGAGAAGAGCGTTCTTGAGTGGCTTGAAACGCTTCAAGAAAGATTATTGAAAAGTAAGTTTCTAATCTCTACGAATTTGGATTTACGATTGCGAGTATTCGATCCTTTTGTTGGAAAAATTTTAAATTTTCGCTGCTTTCTGATTCCTATTTTCCAACAAGTGGTATTAGAGCTACCTCGTTAATCGTGTTTCTGATTCGTCTCAATTAAAATGAATTTGGTAGAAATTCTTAGGCTTGATGCGATTGAGTATTTGTAATTGTTTTAGAAAGCCTGAATTACGAACCTGTATTTTTCCTGAAAGTTTCTAAAAAACTGTTTTGTAAAATTTATTTTGAAAACTGTTTTAGATTTGAAACTGTATAAACTTTTTTTGGATTTCTTGGATTGGTTTTGTTTTTGAACGAAAACACGAAACGAAAACCCAGATTACGACAAATATGTGAAACCCCGCGCGTGAAGGCCTCGCGCGCCGCCGCCCGCCTGTCCTAGGGGTGCGTATGGGCATCCCGCCCAACCCCTCCCGCAACCGCGTGGGAGGCCTTCCGGGCGCGCCTAGTAACGCCCGCAAGTGGCCGAAAGGGCCGCGCGGGAGGCCTGAGACGCGCACGACCCTCTTCGC
Source organism: Lantana camara (assembly GCA_037501455.1). Classification (NCBI taxonomy): domain Eukaryota; kingdom Viridiplantae; phylum Streptophyta; class Magnoliopsida; order Lamiales; family Verbenaceae; genus Lantana; species Lantana camara. Next base: position 22,740,867 of record CM074862.1, read on the forward strand.
CTACGGGCCCCATTTTTCTCGTAATCCATTTTCGTATTTCATGTGATCCAGTCCCAATTTTATTTATTTTATTAAAACTTGTTTTTAATTAAATTAATTTATTTTGAATAAAAATTAAAATTGGGATTTTTGACAAATAGAAACGGTTTATAATTTGGAAAATTACACCTTTAATAAAATTATTATTTTTTCAGAAATTAATTGGAATTTTATTTGTTTTAGTAGTTTGGGATTTATTGAAAACTTTTATAAATAAGACTCGCATCAAGTCATGTTTTAAGTCATTAGGACTTGAAACGGGAATTTTAATTTATTGGCTAAATTTAAATTCTCGCAAGTTCGTGTTAGGTGATCATGAGTTTAGACTTATGTATGGTTTTAATTTGTGCACATGGATGGTTTAAATTGGGGTTGGAGTCCTATAGTTGCGTTTTTTAATTGAGGTTGGAGCCTCACTTATGTGCGTACTATTATGTGATTTATTATGTGGCTTTCCATATCATTGTTTTGAGGCCGGGGTATGCCTCGTGTATTTGTCTAGGGCCAATATGAAGATTGAGTCTTATTACTTTTCAATACTTTTTCATTTTTGGAGAGTAGAATAGGTGGTGAGGTTTTATTTTCATTTTGGAGACAATGCACCCATGGAGTAAGATGGACCACATTCAAGTAACAAGGAGGCCATAAGTGAAGACCCCTCAAAATGTCAGGGAGGGGAATCTCAATTGAAGAATGTAATAGAGATAGGGCTCGTATTTTGTTACAGCTTTCCCTTATGTGATTTAAACTGTTTATGTGGCATGTATGTTAGAACTGGTGATTATGGAGTGGCTCCCACATATCACGCATATTATAGGTAGAACCCATGATCATCTCATGTTAGTATCATGCTAGGACATGTTATCTGTTTATGTGCTTGTTTGAAATGCATTTAAGTTGTACTTGCATTAATCAAGACTAATAAAATTGGATAACATATATGTTGGTGAGGTCGAGCCGGACAACTCTCCGGTTGATTCGAAAAATTCCCCTTAAATATTAAGCTAATTTCGAACAATAGGTGTTTAATTCTAGATGCAAATTTTGAATTAAATTCCTAGCATTCCATCAATAGGTTTTAAATTTAGTAAGTGAAACTAGTTATTGTCTGCGAGTCGTGGGATAGCTAGTGGAGCTTATTAGTTCTTAGTTACCTAATTGATCATTTTAAATGATCAATATTTCATGATCAATTTTGGCAAGGGTGATGTCCGCGAGTCGTGGGTCGTTCGAACTAAGTTTTGATCATGATCTTATGATTGATGGGTCTAGCTTAACGCCTAAGTAAATATGGATGTGGCACGAGTCGTGGGTCCATATTGAAAGATAGGTGATGCAAAAACAATTACTAAGAGTTCTAAAGGTGTTAGAATTGGTAAGTTGTACCTACCTAGGGTTTTACTTAGAATGTCCACGAGTCGTGGGTTCGAGGTAAAATGCCTAGGATCTTAGTACCCATTGGGAAACGTGTTCCTCTTAGATCTTTGGGAATTATAGATCTTTGAAAAACAGTGGGAGCTACATTAGATTAAAGACCTTATCTTTTGTATATCGTTATAATTTAGCATGCTCACAAGTTCTCTGTTTTACCATTTAGGTCGTAGATTCTGTTATTCTCTACGTGTTTTGAAATGGCAACCAAAAACCCTCTTGTATCAATCCTCGAGTCAAACAAGTTGACTGGTCCCAACTATTCTGATTGGCTGAGGAATCTGAAAATCATTTTGGATTCTGAGAAGAGAACTTATGTTCTCTTCAAAGGGGAGCCTAGTCCCGAAGGGGATGCTCCCACTCGGGCCGAGCGGGACGCGATCCAGAATTGGAAAGATGATAATCTCCAAGCCCGTTGCCTTATATTGGCTAACATGTCTCCGGACTTGCAAAGGCAACATGAGGCCATGGAATTTGCTTGGGAGATTTACGACCACTTAGAGCAACTTTACCGCCCTCATGAACGTGTTACAAGGTATAACACTTCAAAGGAATTGTTCCACTTGAGAATGAGGGAAGGTTCAAGTGTCCATGAATATGGACTCAAGTTTCTCGCCCTTACTGAGAAACTTGCTTCCATGGACATGCCACTGAAAGATGAGCTTTCAGGGGACTTGTTGCTAGCCTCGCTCCCACCATCATTCAACCCATTTGTCCTTAACTTTAATATGAATCATGCTGGTGCTACTGCAGCTGAGCTGATTAGTCAGCTTGTGACTACAGAAAGCATGATCAAGAAGGACAATAAGGTTCTGATGGTGAATGCTCCATATTCCTCTTCTGGGCCTTCTAAAGGTAAGGGCAAGAAAGCCCAAAAGAAGAAGAAGAAACTCCTTAGGCCCACTGGTGGCGTTTCGAAGGGGAAGGCCCAAAAGAAGAAGCGTGATCAGAAAGAGCATGTTTGCTTCCATTGTGGCAAAGCGGGACATTGGAGGCGAAACTGCTCAGAGTACAAGGCTACTCTAAAGAAAGGTATCTTTCTCGTTGAAGTAAATCTTTCTATTAATTCTAATTCTTGGGTACTTGATACCAGTTGTGGAGCTCATATCTGTAATGATGTACAGATGCTAAATGAAGTCCAACAACTCAGAGAAGGAGAATGTGTCTTGAAGATCGGCGATGGCTCAAATGCTGAAGCTCGGGCCTTAGGCACAATTAGATTTAGGTAGTTTTGAGTTAGTTTTAAATAAAGTCCTTTATGTACCGAGCATTATTCGTAATATAATTTCAGTTCCAATTTTAGATTGTGAAGGTTATGAAACTTATATTAAGAATGGTAAATACTTTATCAAATGGAACAACTCTTCCGTTCACATCGGTACTCTAAGTAATGGACTTTATCTAACTCAAAATATCAATATTATGAATATACAACGAGAAAATAACGTAAGAGAGATGACAAAGTTTCAGCTCCCTTATGGCACGCTAGATTAGGACACATTTCCAAGAACAGAATTAGCAAGATAAACACTTTAGGATCATTCTCTGAAAATGATCTCAAAGAGTTAACTTCTTGCGAGTCCTGTCTCAAAGGAAAGATGTCCAAAGTTCATTTTAGAGGAACTGTGGAACGTGCCACTGAGGTCTTGGATTTGATCCATTCTGATGTTTGTGGTCTGCTTAGTGTAAGCACAAGAAACAATCATCAGTATTTCATAACCTTTACCGATGACTTTAGTCGGTATAGTTATGTATACTTAACGAAGTATAAATCTGAATCTTTTGAGAAATTCCTAGAATCTCAAAAGGAGGTTGAGAACCAAACTGGTCACAAGATCAAAGCACTTCGATCTGATCGAGGAGGCGAGTATCTTAGTGAAGAATTCCTTAATCATCTCAAAGATAATGGGATTATCTCTCAGTGGACACCTCCGGGAACTCCTCAACTCAATGGAGTTTCTGAGAGTAGGAATCGAACTCTACTTGATATGGTTCGTTCCATGATGAGTTTCACTGACTTACCACCTTCTTTATGGGGTTATGCCCTAGAAAGTGCAGCAAAGATTTTGAATCTAGTTCCCTCTAAGTCAGTCCCTAAAATGCCCTATGAAATGTGGCATGGTAAAATCCTTAGTTATTCTTACTTAAGAATTTGGGGTTGTCCTGCTTACGTGAAGAGGACAGTGGGAGATAAGTTGGAATCTCGTTCTAACTTATGCTACTTTGTAGGTTATCCTAAGGAATCCATAGGATACTACTTCTATGATCAATCTGAGCAAAAGATGTTTATTTCCAGAAATGCTGTTTTTCTTGAGGAACCGTTCTTTAAAGAAAAGAAAGGCAAGATCGTAGAATTAGAGGAAGTACAAAGTGACCCCACGCCACCCACTGAAGAAACGTCCCTTTCTGATCAACCACAACCAATCATGAATTTCGATATATAAGTAAATCCTCCTCTAAGGCGTTCTGAACGCACTCCTAGACAGCCGGAGAGATGGTATGGATTCTTCCATGAGATCTCTTAAAAGGATAATGATCCTCTAACATATGAGGAGGCACTTTTAGATTCTGATTCTGAACAGTGGATAGAAACCATGAAATCCGAAATGGATTCCATGAACTCCAACTAAGTTTGGACCTTGGTAGATTTGCCTGATAGGGTCAAACCCATAGGTTGCAAATGGATCTTTAAGAGAAAGCTTGGAGTTGATGGAAGCATTGCAGCCTACAAAGCAAGACTGGTTGTAAAAGGATTCACTCAAAGACCTGGCGTGGATTTTGATGAAACCTTTTCACCAGTGGCAATGCAAAAGTCTATTCGGATCATGCTTGCCATTGCTGCATATTATGACTATGAGATATGGCAAATGGATGTGAAAACTATCTTTCTCAATGGTGACATTGATAAAGACATTTATATGGAACAACCCATAGGTTTCACATTCAGTGGGAGTGAGCAAAAGGTTTGCAAACTCCAAAGATCAATCTATGGATTGAAACAAGCTTCTAGGAATTGGAACATTCGATTTGATGAATCAGTCAAAGCGTTTGGCTTCATTCAAATTTCGAATGAATCATGTGTGTATAGAAAGGAATTGGAGACCTCAGTTCAATTCTTAGTACTTTATGTTGATGGCATCCTTCTTATTTGGAATTCGAAGGATGACATGAAAGTAACTAAGTTATGGTTATCGAACCAACTCGAGATGAAAGATCTTGGTGATGCATCCTACATCCTTGGAATTAAACTCTATCGAGATAGATCTAGAAGGTTGATAGGTCTATCACAGTCGATGTACATTGACAAAGTATTGAAGAGATTCAATATGGAGTCAGCAAAGGTTAAGAACCTTCCTATGAGTGTAGGAACATGTCTTTCTAAGAAGATGTGTCCTAAGACTAACCTTGAGAAGGAAAGAATGACTCATACACCTTATGCATCAGCAACAGGTAGCATAATTTATGCAATGTTATGTACTCGACCGGATGTGGCTTATGTACTTAGTATAACAAGTCGTTTCCAATATGACCCTGGAGATGGTCACTAGGCTGCCGTGAAGAATATTCTTAAGTACTTGAAAAGTACTAAGGATTTATTCTTAGTTTACAGAGGTCAGAAAGATCTTACTGTCGAAGGATACTGCGATGTAAGATTTACATCTGACTTAGATGATTTTAAGTCAATGTCAGGATACATTTTCTACCTAAACGGCGGAACAGTGAGTTGGAAGAGTTCCAAGAAAACGACCACTGCAGATTCGACCATTAAGGCCGAATACTTAGCTGAGAATGATGCAGCTAAGGAAGGTGTTTGGATTAGAAACTTCATTCAAGAGTTGAATGTTGTTCCTAGCATGAAAGACCCCATTATTGTGTTTTGTGACAACACTGGGGCGGTTGCTCAAGCAAGAGAACCAAGATCTCACCAACGGACCAAGCACATTATAAGAAGGTATCACCTAATCCGTGATATTATCAAAAGAGGAGATGTGTAAATTGAGAGGGTCGCATCAGCAGAGAACATGGCAGATCCACTTACTAAACCCTTAGTCGAGAAGCTTTCGAAGGTCATCTTCAGAAGATGGGACTTAGAGTAGCTTTAGAATGGCTTTGACGGGCAAGTGGGAGATTGTTAGGAATAGTACCCTAGAAAGCCGATTGTATATCCTCTTTGTACTTTTCTTTATTGTAATCACAGACAATCTTTGAATGAAATAACGAATTAAGGCAACACTTCTTTATATGCTCTTGTTTGGTATGTGTTTACTTTAGCTATACATGTATGAGAACTCACCTAATCCTGATGACTTTAGGACTCTACCATTTAGGTGAAATGGTCCATGAAACGAGCCCTATATCACATAAGTCATGATTAGTAAAATACTCCAAGCCGATGAGTCCTACAGACAGTGGGAGTGTCAACCTGACTCCTTTAAGGCTTGCTTGTAGGATCACGCCCTTAAGAAGGACCACCTTGTTTCATGCAGGTGCAAAGTGTATAGTTGATACGTGCGTGATACATGAGGGTGCTTACTTCCATAAGTAAGTTCACTGAGGTGCCCCGTGTGGGAAGATTCCTAAATGGGAAAGGAAGTTTCTATTTCAGGAAATGGAAACTTCCAGATTAGGAAATATCTTACGAGTCATTGATATGATTAATTAATCCTTAGACTTGAGGTTCCATGTCACCTTATGAGTTAACTCTGTAGTCTTAGGTATAAGCTTTAAAGGGCATCGCCTCAGACAACTGATTCAAGGCTTATGCTGGGCGCACAAGTGACTCGTGAAAGTGAATGAGAATCAAGAAAGGACCTACACTTGCATTTGCAAGGTGATCTCTTATTGTGTAAGTCAGTCATATGCCATATGGAGTCCTTGGCCAAGGCAGTAGACCAAGACATCAAGAAAAGGGGTTCTTGGATTGAGATCAAATGGATATGAAATGCACTTAGCTGTAAGACCAAATTATTAGGGTTCTGATTATTCCCTTACCCTAGATCTTGGTTGAGAGATAGTAAGTAGGAGGATTGTATCTCACATGAATCAATGACTTAAAGGTTCTGTCGAATCGATACATTCCAATTCAGCTAGGGGTTAAACACCTGTTACTAGACTATAGTCGTTTAATCTGTGGACTGATTAATTAATTAGTGAATTAATTAATTAGGGTCACTGCTAATTGAATTGAGAACCTAGAGTGTCACACACAAGAACTTGGTTACATGAGTTGAGGCTTTAAAATGATCAAACGAGTTGATCATACCAAGAGGGTTCCACACGTGTGAAACCACACGTATGGATCACGTGACTGGACACGTGTTCCACACGTGTATATTTGTTTATGTATTAAATAATTAATGTGTCAATTATTTAATGGACTTTGGTTTAATTTTGAATTAAAATGAAAGTCTTATTTTGGAGAAAAATAACCTATTTAATTAATTAATTAGATAAATAAGTTATTTATTTATTAATAAATAAAGTATAATATTATCCAAAAGGGTTTGGATATTTTAGCTCTCTTAAAAGTTGATTTTAATTAGAATTCAAAAGTCAAAGTTGGAATTACTTGATGATCAAGTAATAAGAGAGAGAGGAACCAAATCCTTAGTCCATAAGGACTAGGATTTCGGCCGCCCCTCTCTAATTATATATAGGGGAGCTCGAGCTCCCCTTAGAGAGTAATAGACAATTTTTTTTGGTTCATGTGTTGAACACCATCCTTTCTCCAAGATAAAATAAACCCTAGGTTAAGCCTAAACTCTAATTAGAGAACTAGCATCCTTACTAGTTAGATTGTAGTCAAGTTGGTGGACTATCTCTAGAGAGCTTCAAGTTAGAAGTTTTGAAGATTCGAGCTTTACCAAGGAGAGGGGATCAAGCCGTAAGAAAAGCGTTCTTGGGTGGCTTGAAACGCTTCAAGAAAGATTATTGAAAAGTAAGTTTCTAATCTTTACGAATTTGGATTCACGATTGTAAGTATTCGATCCTTTTGTTGGAAAAATTTTAAATATCCGCTGCTTTCTGATTCCTATTTTCCAACATTTTGGACTTAACAGAACTACCAGTCTGTGAATCCTACTTGGAAGGTAAAATGACCAAGAGATCTTTTAAAACCAAAGGTAATCGAGCCACAAAGTTGCTTGAGTTAATTCATACAGATGTGTGTGGTCCTATGAGTATTCAAGCAAGAGGAGGTTTTGAGTATTTCATCACTTTTACGGATGATTACTCCATATACGGATACGTTTATTTGATGAGATATAAGTCTGAAGCTTTTGAAAAGTTCAAAGAATTCAAGTCTGAAGTTGAAAATCAAACTGGAAAACGTATGAAAGCACTTCAATCAGATCGTGGTGGTGAGATCTATCTACAGAATTTCTAGAATTTCTCACTGCAAATAGGATTAGATCTCAATGTTCTGCACCGGGTACACCTCAACAAAATGGTGTTGCAGAAAGGAGAAATAGAACTCTGATGGAAATGGTAAAATCTATGATGAGTCATACTATCCTACCAAGTTCGTTGTGGGGCTTTGCACTCGAAATGACAGCACACATATTAAACATTGTTCCATCTAAGTCGGTTTCTAAAACACCAATTGAACTGTGGCGAGGGTGAAAGCCCAGTGTCTCCTATATTCGGATATGGGGAACCCCAGCTCATGTGTTAAGGAAAGATCCTGACAAGTTGGAATCAAGAACAGAGGTTTGCTTGTTCATAGATTATCCTAAAGGAACAAGAGGTGGTATATTTTATGATCCGAGAGATCACAAAGTGTTTGTGAGCACTAATGCTAAATATCTCGAAGATGATTTCGTAAATGACCACAAGGGTAGAAGCAAAATTGTGTCAGAAGAAATGACAATTTCAGATACTGAATTCCAAGAACCCATAGCAACTGAAAATGTGTTAGATACATATGATGTACCAGATACAACATATGATGTAGGGACAAGTACACAACAGCCTCGTCGTAGTGAGAGGATTGTTAGGGCATCTGACAGATACTTAGGATTAACCCAAGTGGTTGAATCTGACGTATCTGCTCCTGTCACATATGATGAAGCTATAAAGGATATAGACACTGACCGTTGAGTCAGAGCCATGGAATCTGAATTAGATTCAATGTATTCCAATAAAGTGTGGGAACTTGTAGAGGCGCCTGAGAGTATTAAACCTATTGGATTCAAATGGGTCTACAAGAGAAAAAGGGGAATGGATGGAAAGGTTGAGACCTTTAAAGCAAGGCTTGTGGCAAAGGTTTATACCCAGAAAGAAGGTATCGATTATGACGAAAACCTTCTCGCCTGTAGTAATGCTTAAGACCATAAGAATTCTCCTATCCATTGCTGCTCATTTTGATTATGAGATTTGGCAAAATGGATGTAAAGACTGCCTTCATGCACGGGCACCTTCAAGAAGAGATATACATGGCTCAGCCTGAAGGCTTCATAGCCAGAAATTAGGAGCATATGGTATGCAAGCTTAATAGATCTATTTATGGTCTTAAGCAAGCATCAAGATCATGGAACATCAGATTTAATGAGGCAATTAAATCCTTTGGATTTATACAATTCCCTGATGAACTATGTGTGTACAAAAGACATCATTATAGTGTTGTAACATTTTTACATTTATACGTGGACGATATTCTACTCATTGGGAATGACACGGGAATATTGTCAGCAGTTATGATTTGGTTGTCAGATCAGTTTGACATGAAAGACCTAGGTGAAGCTAGTTATATTCTAGGGATCAGACTTTGTCGTGTTCGTAAGAATAAGATGATTGGTTTATCGCAAACAACATATATAGATAAGATGTTGGCAAGATATAATATGGCTAACTCCAAGAAAGGATCGTTACCTTTCAGATATGGAGTTCATCTGTCTCGGGATTAGTGTCCCAAGAACCTTGAAGAGATAGAAGAAATGAAAGTTGTTCCGTATGCTTCGGCAGTCGGAAGTCTCATGTATGCCATGTTATGTACAAGGCCAGATATCTGTTATGTTGTAGGTCTAGTCAGCAGATATCAGTCAAATCCTGGACCCCAACACTGGATAGCTGTAAAGCATATATTAAAGTACTTGAGAAGGACTCGAGATTATGTGTTTGACTATCGCAGTGATGAGCTCATTCCTATAAGGTACACAGATTCGGATTTTCAATCTGATTTGGATTCTAGGCGTTCGACGTCTGGATACGTGTTTACTCTAGGAGAAGCAGCGGTAAGTTGGAGGAGTATTAAGCAAATTTGCATTGCTGACTCCACCATGGAAGCCGAATACGTGGCAGCTTTGGAAGCAACCAAAGAAGCATATTGGTTCTGGAATTTCCTAATGGATCTAGTAGTCGTCAAAGACGGACTTACACCGATCATATTGTACTGTGACAATGCTGGAGCGGTGGCCAACTCTAAGGAAACTCGAAGTCATAAACGTGCAAAGCACATTAAGAGGAAATTTCACATTATACATGATTATGTGGAACGTGGAGAAGTGGCAGTAGTGAAAATTGGCTCAGTAAACAATATGGCAGATCCCTTCACTAAGACTTTGGTGCAAAAGAGTTTTGACACTCATGTAGAAGGGATGGGCCTTAGATGTGTAGCCAATTGGATTTAGGGCAAGTGGGAGATTGTTGGTATTAATGCCCTGAAAATCCAATTATATTGTAAATATTTTGGATTAATAAAACTGAAATTATTGCAAGTTATGAGTATTTTACAAATTTAATAATTAATGAACGTGCGATGGTATTTTTATATGAAATGTGTTTCATAGGAAAAACTTTAAATACCAGAAGTCACGTGTCATTAAAGTTCTAGTCGGTATGATAAGAAAATTTTCTTATCGAGACTATAATGTGTTATATAAGATGATTAGTCTTTTGTCATAGGGAAATGGAGTTTCCGATTATAACACATTGATAATTTTCGATGAGATTGGAAACATCGAACTGGACCACTGAGATTGTTCATTTTACACTGCTATCTAAAATGAATAAAATCTCGAAAGCATTAAACTCTTAATCCTCGTAGTGTTTCTACTTTAGGCATGTAGTGTTAATCACTGTGATGTACTCAGAAGTAAGGTCTCGGTAACGGGTGGCCAAAATACTTTGTACGTTCGGTGATTACATGAAATGTGCTAAAGAAAAATATTGATCTAGGAATCTGTAGCCTTGCTGGAAGGTTAAAGATATCCCTGAAATAGATTTACAAAAGTTCAAATCAAAACTTTGGCCAAAGTACTTCGTGTGTTCGTCACCGAAGTTTTATGTTGAATGTGTTTCACATACAGGGAATTTGAACTTAAGGCAAATCAAGAAATTTTAGATTGGAAATGAAAAATAAATGATAGTAGTATTGATTTATTTTCCATGGATATCTGTACAGAGGAGTAAAATGCAAAATTATTCTAGATCGAGAAATTCATGAATAATTTAATTAATTTTAGAGTTCAAAAATATTTATTAAGTGGAATTAAATATTGTTAAACGGTAATCAATTATTGTCATGGGATGATAATAGATTGATCCGTTTGGAGCTAAAGTTAATTAGTTCTGCAGGTCCCCCCGCAAGCCCCAACGAAGATCAAAGATAAAATATTAAAATGAGAAAGAGAAATGAATTTTCAAAGTGTTTGAAAATAGCCAAGGAATTTATTTTGAGAAAATAAATTAAATTCCAAAGAGTTGGAAATGCCAGAAATTTTATTTTGAAGAAAATAAAAATTTTCCCGGAAAAAAAAGGATTTTTAATTGCTAACGTGGCAGCTGAGATGTCACGCCACATCAGCGCTAGGTGGCACTAAGTGGACCCCGCGTGGCACGCCACACCAAGTCGCTCATGGTCAACGCTCCAGATTGAATCTAGAATGGAGCGGGTTCAGATATGGTTCGAGTAGGGCTGGTCCAATGTGGATCGACCCGGACACGTGGCCCCATCGGAGACTACCACGTATCAAAGGGTCAGACCGCCTGAACCAACCGGTTCAACTTCGCACCGGTCTGAACTGCTGGACCACCGGTCTGGCCGGTTGAACCGGCCACGGGGCGGAAACTGGTGGTTGCGTGCGCCTCACACTCGCCAAACACACAGCCGTCACTTACGCGGTGCGTGTGGCGCGTGCGGGGTCCAAACCGCGCGTGGTCGGTGGCGTAAGGCCCACAGTTTCTTGGGTTACACGCCGGTACAATTTGATTGGCTGGTGGAACTTGGCAACCACTCTAAAACTTCGAAAAATGATTCTGAGGTCCCTTAATCTTAGCTATAAATAGGGCCTTCCTATTTTATTTTGAAACAACAGCTTTGGCAATTCCTTTCTTGGCAGTTTAATAGCTATTCGACTCTCTCTCTCTAATTTTATTAATTAATCTTTAATTAAGGATTAATTAATTACTTAAGTAGGTGGTTATATAATTAATATATAATCCACTTAATTAATAGAAAATAGGGATTTTCTGAAATTAGAAAAAGAGTTTTTCTAGAAAATATTTTCTCAAGTATTTAGCGAAATACTGTCGGAGTCCACACTCCAAAATCTTAATCGAGGATATTGCGGGGAAGTTCTGCCGATTTCACGAGAAAATATCGAGGTGCTGGAAAAGTGCCGTTGGTAGACAATTTTGCAGTACGGTAATACCGTTATGCTACCAAAATCATTGTTTGCATATTGTGATTATATGCTATGTGATTTAAAATTATGTTATCGATGCATTTATATATTAGAGTTATGCTGCCCGATTTGTTCCGCTGCTTATTGAAATATTTTTGAAATATTTTGATAACGAGGTTATGGCGAATTTTTTTTGAATATTACACTATACCGTCACTCTGTATCGGCCTGGGCACACCAACACTTTGCTCCATCCACGGTTGCTTTAGCTCCTAATATTAAGTTATCCACAAAAAGCAAGTTTAAGATGTGAGGCCTTTTCTGACATAACGTAATTAGCTTCCAGGTCTGGCTGAAATGGTCTCCTCAATTATATACGTAAGTTGTTCCATGTAGAGTACAAACAAATAAGGTGAGAGTGATTGCCTTATCTAATGCCACACATTCGTACAGCCTCCATCGGTTCACCGTTCTATAGAATTTTTTATTGTATCCTCTACATTCTGCTCATAATGATATTGATGATTTTCTTCGAGAATTTGATGAAAGTTAAAATTTTTCTCAAAACATTCTACCCAATTTTGCCGTACTCCTTTTCAAGATCCAATTTAGCATGCACCATGCCCTTTTTTATCGTTGGAGTGATGTAGCATTCATAACACTTCTTAGACATCAAGATATTGTAATGGGTGTCTCGGTCGGGAATGAAGCTATTCTGGTTCAATCCCATAATTTCTTTGATATACGACTTAAACGGAGTATAATCATCTTGGTAATCATTTTTTAGCAATACATTAACATAATGGCCCAAAACTCATTATTTTTCTACAGCATTAATTTTTTAAATTAGACAAATAAACAATCGATAATCCTTCTTTTGGAATTGATTCTCTTTCCATACAATAATTGATGAAGTTCACAATCGAGTCTCCAACTATATCATTAAAGGTTTTAAAAAATTAAGTTTGGAAACCATCTACTCCCATCGCTTTGTAAAGGCGCATGCTCTTCACTATCCTCAAGATTTTCTCATTTGAGGTCATTCTTGCCAAGTTATTTTTCCGCTAACACCTTAGGGTTCGTTGGTGCAAGCTAATACCAAGACTTATCACCTCTTTAATGGTATCTCCATTGAATAGTTTGGTGTAATACTCTCAAGCGTGTGGCTTCAGTTGACCATTATTGGTTGTCCATTCAATGCTTATTTTGAGAGCATTCATCTAGTTCCTCGTTCTTCTCGTTATGGTTGAGAGATGAAAGAAACGTGCATGTTTATCCCTTGAATTGGACCCAATTAATACTCGACTCTTAAAACTAAACAATCTCTTCTTGTTGTAATAATTTGTTATATCCTGCCATCAATTCTTTCTCCAAATCTTTTGAATATTTCCCTTGTTGGACTCATGCATAATGCTCTGAAAATTCTTTGTATTTTTTTTTTATTTTTTTACTTTTCGAGCACATTGAAAACTGTTCAAGGACCATTATTTTGTAGTAATGATCCCAAGTCAAAATGTCCTTCAAGTTTTGATTCGGCCAATAAGTCGTGTATTACTACTTTGAAAAATGTAGATCTAAATTGATAACTGTTGTATCAATCTCATTCAAATTAAATTCGAAAATTTTCCATATAGTTTATTGAAATTAGTAACACTACTAGAAATCTGTCATATAGCAATGGAAATTTAGCAACGGAAATTATTCGTTGCTATTTAATTTGTCACTATTTAATTCATTGCTATTTAATTTAGCAACGGAAATTTTCCATATCTAACATCTTGAAATTTTTAACACTACTAGAAATCTGTCATATAACAACGGAAATTTGACAACGGAAATTATTCGTTGCTATTTAGCAACAGATATAGCAACGAAAAAAAAATTCGTGGCAAAATGCTTTAGCAACGGAATTTTCATTGCTAAATCCGTTGCTATATATGAAAAGAAATAGCAACGGATTTTTCGTTGCTAAAATTAAATAATACAAAAAATAAATAAATTTAAAAAATATTAGCAACGAAAAATCCGTTGCTAATTTAGCAACGGATTTTTCGCAACGGATTTTTCATTGCTATATGGAAGAAAAAATAAAAAAATAAAAAAATATTTAAAATATTAGCATGTTTTTCATTGCTATTTAGTAACGGATTTTTCATTGCTATAAGGAAGAAAAAAAAAAGAAATAAATATAAAAAAGATTAGCAACGGAAAATCCGTTGCTATAAACATATGATTAAAAAAATTAATAAAATATTTATAATTTAGTAACGGATTTTTCGTTGCTATATGAAATAAAAATAAATGAATAATAAAAAATAGAGCAAATTACATTTTTGGTCTCATAGGATTGCATCGTTTTCAATTTTGGTCCCATTCTTTTAGAATTAGACAAAAATAGTCCCGTTGGTTTCATTTTGTTACATTTTTTGTCCCAACCGCTAAATTTTGGACTGAACCGTTAAGTATATTTAAAAGTCAAATAAAATTTCGTTCAAACAAAACATCAATGGATTGTATCCAAGTTGGTTGGATGCTCATTTTCTTTTCATGAGGTCCTGGGTTCAATCCCAGGCTCTCCCACTACAAGAAAACAGGCGAATTCCGAGGGAAATTTCCGAGGGAATTCCGAGGGAATCCCTCGGAAAATGTCAGTTTCCGAGGGAATTCCGAGGGAATTAATTCCCTCGGAAAAAGCCTCCTCGGAATTGGTTCCGAGGGAAAAGGAATTCCGAGGGAAAATCTCAAAAATTTTATTCCGAGGGAATTCCCTCGGAATTCCCTCGGAAATATTATTCCCTCGGAATATAGAGGAGTTTTCCGAGGGAATTCCGAGGGATATATCCCTCGGAATCTTATGTTGATTTATTTTTCTAAAATTTTATTTCCGAGGGAATTCCCTCGGAAATTTGAAATATAATTTTTTTTTTTAAAAAAAAAAATTAGTTTATTTTTTTTATTTTAAATAATTATTATAAATATATGTACTCATAATATGAAATATTAATTGTATATTAATTCCCAAATATGAAAATCTAAATAGAATTACAATAAAGTTGATTAATAAACACAATTCTCAAAGACAGTCTATTCGTACACCAAAAAATAATAATAATAAATTGTTCATTCAAATAAATACATAAATTTACATACATTTTTCTCTAACAACCCTTTCCCCAAGTCCTACACTCCACAGCAAGACTAACCAATAATATGAACTATGTGTGCCTGTATAATTGCTCTTCTCTTGCAAAAAGTCCCAAGTCCAGCTAAAATTTTCTAGCTTCAACAAACAGTAAACCTGAAAAATATTAAGGGTAAGAAGTTAAAATTAAGACAAGGTCAAAATCACTGATCAAGAAGACATGAACAAACCTTGAGCAAGTTGAATTATATAGTCAAAACCATCTCTTACAGTTCCAGGCTCTCTTAGCTGGAGGCGTGATAACTATCTATTACATGAAAAGAATAAATTCAATTAATGTCAGATATCATTTAATTCAAATATAGAATAAGTTCATAATGCATCAAAGATCAGAACGTTACAGTAATTGAAAATAACCATGAGACTGATCTATGTGAATAATAAACAAAGAAAGCAAGAAATATGTTGATAATTTGTATAAACTCATAGTTCAATACTAGAAAAAAAACCCATATTTCAAAAGAAAAATATAATAAAGGAGCAGAGAGACAATTCGACCAAAAACTAGTTTATCTTCATCAATACGAGGTAACTTCCAATACAAGTTGAACAAAATTATTGTCACCGAAATCAAGTAAGAACACATTTTCTCTAACATATACACAACATAAAAGTTGAATAAACCAAGCACTTCAAGTAGAATATCATACCTTAAAAATGCATACGGAATCTGGAGAAAACAAAGCGCGAAAAGCCACCGGCAGTTAAAGACTAGTTCTTCAAGCTAAACTTCATCAAATTCTGAAGCAAATTACTGAATCCTTTTGTCTAGCACATCTGGTCGATCCCCATTTCAATTACGTATAAATGAAGGCCATTCATCTACATATATAGCAGCCATCACATTCTTGATTATGAGTCAAAGAAAAATCCATGTGCTTTTGTTTCTCAACTTTCACAGCCCACCACATATCCACTTAACATCAATTCTAGTTTTCCTATATATACACACAGCATAACTTCATGATTACAACTATCAACAAGTTCTCAAAATACTTTTAACTTCCTCCGATATAAACTAATCTTCTTGAAACAAAAGGCTTCCAACCATCAAAATTAAGGAAAAATCTTAATAGGCAGTACCACATACATTTATATTTAGAAGAATACTATGTCATGTACTCTACTATATGACATATAAATAAAAGAATACACAAATCAGCAAGATCATGTACGCTACTCCTTTGTATATCAGATAGTGCTCAAGTTATATGCCTACAAAATATTAAAGCGTTTCTTTAGTGTTATGATAAGGTAAACAACATATCCACTTACTAAGGTGAACATATACCGTGCACCCAAGCCCAGACCGGGGGCTGTTACCGAGTTGAACAGAACTGAGAAACCGAGCATTATAAACATCAAGTAATGTTGCAATGCAATTATACGAGCTCTCAGTATATCCGCCACAATTTGAGGTAATTTCGTTCAACGAGAGGAGCAGAAACTCATTTTCAATCTTCATAGCTCGCCGCACAGTCATGCTAGTTGATAGATACCAATTAGCATCAAGTCATGTTATAGTCTGGCAATGTGCAAATCATAGCTACTTATCATTTGCAAAGATCATGTTAATGCACAATCAAATCCATTTCAGCATTAACTTCAACTTTCAAGATTCAAATGTTATGGTCTGATCACACACCATTTAACTGATCTCAATCCTCAATAAAGGCAACTCAAAACAAGAAAGAAAAGAATTCCAATCAGAAGGGGGAAAAAGAACAAGAATCCAAGAACCATAAATCTCAAACAGTTACTCGATCTAGGTTAAACAGTCAAAAGCACATAATCAACACACAACCATTAAATCCCAAATGCAATCAAGAAAATCCCATCCCGGATTACATGCAAATCTAAGTTAACATTCCGAAAAAGAGAAAAGCCCTAAATCCCCACAAATAAACACGAATAACAGAAGCTTAGCTACAAATCGTTGAAAAAAAAAAAACCACCGCCTACAACCAGAAATCTCAAAAGCAGATACAGAATCTCTGTTAAATACCTTGACTGGTGAGACTTGAGAGGCGGATTGGCAGAGACATAAGCCCCTTGAGAAGGGGGGGGGGGGGGAAGTATAAACAGAACCAACGAAGCACAATTAACTCCAAATTTCAAAATCGAGCCGAAAGAAGCAAAAACTAGGGCAAACGAAAACCTAACACAGACAAACTCGCCTGAAAAATCAGATTCTTCCTCAGCAAAGCATAAGCCTGAGTTCAAAAACTCGACCGCCCATTTGTTGAATCCGCCATTCTTTTCGAAAACTTGATCTCTGCGCCTGAAATTCCTCTACAGCCAGATCTGGTAAAATATTTAAAGCAGAACTTCAAATTGAATGTCATAAAATAAGAAAATGGAAGTAGTGAGTATTGAGGGAGATTTAAGTACTCGAAATTTAGATCTGTGTCTGTGATTGCTTCATTGACGGCGCCGACGATGTTCGGTGGTGCTTGGCGGCAACAGTAATTGGAAGCTTCACGGTGGCTGGCGTTCGGCGGAGATGAGAGAACAAAGAAAGGTTGTGAGAAGTTTGAGACAGAAACGGAAGAGACGAGAAGCAATGTGCTAGGGCATGAAATATGTAATCTGTACAGTGCTTTCTTTTGTGGATATGATGATTTCTTGTTTGTCGGGTGTTGGTGGTGATTATTGATCCCAAACACATACCCTAAAATTTAACGAAATAAAATACATCAATAAAAGAAAATGTCTAACAAAATTGATTATAATATATGATACAAATTAGTGTCTTATGGAGTAGTACCATAAATATTAATCTATATAATAAGAATATAAGATAAATATATATTATATATGCACATAATACATTATTATATAATATTGAAATAAATATGTTCAAATAAAAAAACATAGGCACACTGACATAGTATGTTCAAATATTAATTTCAGTCCACGAATAATATTTAGGTGATTGATTGCTCATTGATTGTATTTAAACTCATCAAATTATCATGTAATATTTAATTTTAAAAATTATATAGTGTAAATTCCGAGGGAATTCCGAGGGATTTCCGAGGGAAAATGGTTTTCCCTCGGAAATCCCTCGGAATTCCCTCGGAATTCCGAAAAAAAATAAATATTAAAAAAAGAGAAAAAATTGATTTTAAATATTAAATGTAATAACATGATGTTTTCTTTGTTAGTTCATTAAATAAGAAAAAATTCTCTTCCAAAAATATGTGAAAACGAAATTCGATTTCGATTTAAAATAAAACGAATGTCCTTAACGTATGATATCGTTTGAAATACTTACCAAATGTTTGATTACATATGTATAACCATCAATTCACTCATTTAATAACTAAAATTATCTTACTTTATTCACTAATTATACATATAATTCTCATGGATTGTATTTAAACTCAACAAATTATCATGTAATACTTAATTTTAAAAATTATATATTGCAAATTCCGAGGGAATTCCGAGGGATTTCCGAGGGAAAATGGTTTTCCCTCGGAAATCCCTCGGAATTCCCTAGGAATTTCGAAAAAAAATAAATATTAAAAAAAGAGAAAAAAATTGATTTTAAATATTAAATGTAATAACATGATGTTTTCTTTGTTAGTTCATTAAATAAGAAAAAATTCTCTTCCAAACATATGTGAAAACGAAATTCGATTTCGATTTAAAATAAAACGAATGTCCTTAACGTATGATATCGTTTGAAATACTTACCAAATGTTTGATTACATATGTATAACCATCAATTCACTCATTTAATAACTAAAATTATCTTACTTTATTCACTAATTATACATATAATTCTCATGGATTGTATTTAAACTCAACAAATTATCATGTAATACTTAATTTTAAAAATTATATATTGCAAATTCCGAGGGAATTCCGAGGGATTTCCGAGGGAAAATGGTTTTCCCTCGGAAATCCCTCGGAATTCCCTCGGAATTCCGAAAAAAAATAAATATTAAAAAAAGAGAAAAAATTGATTTTAAATATTAAATGTAATAACATGATGTTTTCTTTGTTAGTTCATTAAATAAGAAAAAATTCTCTTCCAAAAATATGTGAAAACGAAATTCGATTTCGATTTAAAATAAAACGAATGTCCTTAACGTATGATATCGTTTGAAATACTTACCAAATGTTTGATTACATATGTATAACCATCAATTCACTCATTTAATAACTAAAATTATCTTACTTTATTCACTAATTATACATATAATTCTCATGGATTGTATTTAAACTCAACAAATTATCATGTAATACTTAATTTTAAAAATTATATATTGCAAATTCCGAGGGAATTCCGAGGGATTTCCGGGGGAAAATGGTTTTCCCTCGGAAATCCCTCGGAATTCCCTCGGAATTTCGAAAAAAAATAAATATTAAAAAAAGAGAAAAAATTGTTTTTAAATATTAAATGTAATAACATGATGTTTTCTTTGTTAGTTCATTAAATAAGAAAAAATTCTCTTCCAAAAATATGTGAAAACGAAATTCGATTTCGATTTAAAATAAAACGAATGTCCTTAACGTATGATATCGTTTGAAATACTTACCAAATGTTTGATTACATATGTATAACCATCAATTCACTCATTTAATAACTAAAATTATCTTACTTTATTCACTAATTATACATATAATTCTCATGGATTGTATTTAAACTCAACAAATTATCATGTAATACTTAATTTTAAAAATTATATATTGCAAATTCCAAGGGAATTCCGAGGGATTTCCGAGGGAAAATGGTTTTCCCTCGGAAATCCCTCGGAATTCCCTCGGAATTTCGAAAAAAAATAAATATTAAAAAAAGAGAAAAAATTGTTTTTAAATATTAAATGTAATAACATGATGTTTTCTTTGTTAGTTCATTAAATAAGAAAAAATTCTCTTCCAAAAATATGTGAAAACGAAATTCGATTTCGATTTAAAATAAAACGAATGTCCTTAACGTATGATATCGTTTGAAATACTTACCAAATGTTTGATTACATATGTATAACCATCAATTCACTCATTTAATAACTAAAATTATCTTACTTTATTCACTAATTATACATATAATTCTCATGGATTGTATTTAAACTCAACAAATTATCATGTAATACTTAATTTTAAAAATTATATATTGCAAATTCCGAGGGAATTCCGAGGGATTTCCGAGGGAAAATGGTTTTCCCTCGGAAATCCCTCGGAATTTCGAAAAAAATAAATATTAAAAAAAGAGAAAAAATTGATTTTAAATATTAAATGTAATAACATGATGTTTTCTTTGTTAGTTAATTAAATAAGAAAAAATTCTCTTCCAAAAATATGAGAAAACGAAATTCGATTTCGATTTAAAATAAAACGAATGTCATTAACGTTATGATATCGTTCGAAATACTTACCGAATGTTTGATTACATATGTATAACCATCAATTCACTCATTTAATAACTAAAATTATCTTACTTTATTCACTAATTATACATATAATTCTCATGGAATGTATTTAAACTCAACAAATTATCATGTAATACTTAATTTTAAAAATTATATATTGCAAATTCCGAGGGAATTCCGAGGGATTTCCGAGGGAAAATGGTTTTCCCTCGGAAATCCCTAGGAATTCCCTCGGAATTTCGAAAAAAAATAAATATTAAAAAAAGAGAAAAAATTGATTTTAAATATTAAATGTAATAACATGGTGTTTTCTTTGTTAGTTAATTAAATAAGAAAAAATTCTCTTCCAAAAATATGAGAAAACGAAATTCGATTTCGATTTAAAATAAAACGAATGTCATTAACGTTATGATATCGTTCGAAATACTTACCGAATGTTTGATTACATACTTAAAAAATAACTATTCAAAATTCCGAGGGAATTGCGAGGGAATTCCGAGGGAATTTATCAAATTAATTTCCGAGGGAATATTTCCCTCGGAATTCCCTCGGAAAGTAGTTTTATTTTAATAATTAAATAAGTTTCAATTTTCCGAGGGAATTTTCCCTCGGAAATTCCCTCGGAAAATACTAAATTGAATTATGCGAACATTTCAGAGGGAATATTTCCCTCGGAAATCCCTCGGAAAATAATTTTAATTAAGAAATTAAATAAGTTTCAATTTTCCGAGGGAATTTTCCCTCGGAAATTCCCTCGGAAATACTAAGTCGAATTATGTGAACATTTCCGAGGGAAATTTTCCCTCGGAATCCCTCGGAAAATAATTTTAATTTAAAAATTAATTAAGTTATAGGTTTCCGAGGGAACTTCCCTCGGAAAATCCCTCAGAATATTATTTTAATTTAATAAATAAATAATTTTTATTTTTCCTAGGGAATTTTCCCTCGGAATTCCCTCGGAAAACTTAGCGGCTAACCTTGGCGCTAAAATTACCGAGGGATTTCCGAGGGAAAGTTCCCTCGGAAATGAATTTGGCGAATTCCCTCGGAATTCCCTCGGAAGTCCCTCGGAAATTTCCGAGGGATTTTTTCCCTCAGAAATTTCCCTCGGAATTCGCCTGTTTTCTTGTAGTGTCCCTTTTTTATATATGTATATATATATATATATTTATTATATAATATATACATATTATATATTATATATTATTATTATTATAATATTATATAATATTTAATATATTGATATTATATATATCGTATATATATTATATAATCTATAATAATATTATACATATGTATATATATATGTAATACATATGTATTATATATAAATATATAATATGTGATGGGTCCAGAAATGGATGGGTCTGAATCTGATCACTTTACGATTTGTATTTTGTGGAGGAAACCACCGGAGCTTCGCCGGAAAAAGAGAAAGGGGTTCAACCTGTTGGGACAAGCACAAGAAGAGTCAGAAGGCCAAGCTGGGGGAACTGGGGGTGATACCCAGTTTGGCTCTCCGACGCTCAAGTCAGTTTTGTGTATGAAGAAATGTAAGTTCAGTCACAGTTGCAGAAGTGAAGAAAGCTTAGAGAATGCTTACAGTGTAGAAGATGACTTAGGTTATTTATAGTTGAGGGTCAAGGGCCCTTTGGTCATTTGCCTCAAGTGGTCCAGGCCGAATGTTGCCCTAACACGTGGCGCTGTGAGAGAGAAACCTAGGAGGAATCTTCTGCAAAAGCGGCCCAAAAGTTAGTGCTAGCAACAGTGGCAGGTGCGCGGGCATGTACGTTGTGTCAGAGAGCCATTTGGGTGGTTGGTGACGAGGGCTTAAGAGCGCGCTCGTGACAACCTGGAGTATTGGAGGCCAAGATATCCGCTGAGGGGGATGAAGGCTCCAGTTCAAGTGACGAGCCAAAGGGGAGGCCACTCTGAGGGAGTGTGACGCTCGAAGAGTGCTCCCTTGGCACGTGGGCGTACCAATCGTTCAGTTCGTTGGACGCTCGTGGGAGTGATAGCGCTCGTTGGGCTTGATTCCTTGAAGAAGGATTGCGCTTGTTGGGCGCTTGTTGGGCTTGGCGCTTGTGCGCAGATGGATTCACCCTTGATGGCGGCTGGCTTAGCGCATGGCTTAGCGCTCGTGCGCTGATGGGTGCAGCCTTGTGGAGACAGATGTCATCAGCTCGGTGATGCCACGTGTCTTCATGTGGGACGATCGTATTTTGACCCCATCATTTTGCCCCCCAATTCTGTAGTCCTTAGTGATAAGGACTGTAGAATTTTATCTCGCTCTATCTCTTGTTTATAGCGCTCGTGCAAAGCTTGGCGTGTTGAGCAATTTTTCCTCTGATGGTGTCATTAATGCGGTCTTTTCAACCGACCGCTCGTAACAGTTCCGCATTAAATGTTTGTACTATTCTGAAGCCCTTGAATCGTCAGAGCATTAAATGCGGGTGCGCGTGAGGCGCGTGAGTTTAGGGAAGCATGTGACGATTCCATAAAGTGGGCGGTTTCCTAGGCGGGAAATGATTGCCATTTTGAATTTATTGCCTAAAACGGTACCAACTCCCATCCCTATAAATAAGGGATTCTGAAATCTTGTCATTCTTTACGCATTCAAAACTTTCCAAGTCTCCTTTGCAAGAAAAATTCTCTCGCATCTCCAGCATCTTCAACCTCTTCTCCAGTTCTCTCTAAAGCTTCCAAGGTAAATCTCCATTGTAACTTGCTAACTTTGCTAACCGTGGACTTCGGACTTTAGGATTTCATAACCTTCTCTGATCCTTGCCTTCCTGAACCCTAATCTCCTTCCAAGAAAAACTCTCAAAACCTCTGCTTCTGCCATGGCTGACCAACACATTGAAGAATTTGCCCGTGAAATCCAAGAGATGGCCATGGAGAGTTCTTCTTCTCACAATTCCCCCAGAGATGAAGAGTTGGGGGCGGCGGTAATGGCTATGGAAGACAGAAACCCAGGCGGAGTGGATCCTCTCTTTGAGGAGATGGATCTGGTTATGGAGGCAGAACGACAAGGGTCTGTTCTCCCCATAACCCAAAGTGCCACACATCCCCACCGCCACACCGTGACCGTGGCCGTCGCAAACCCGCTTCCAGTGGCGGAAGCCATATCCGGGCCTTCAGACAGAGCCCGTGATAAGGGGAAAGGAAAGAAATCCCAAAAATCCAAAGGGCCCAATGAGGGTGAAGGGTCAGGCTATCAGGCCACCGAGCGCACGCCTGATGAGACTCCCAGCACTGTCACCGTGGGAGATGTGAAAACAATGATGGCTCCCATCTACTGGGATGAGCGGTACACGTGGAGAATCCCACAAAACCACGAGCGTGCAAACAATCCGCCTCCTGGGGAGATGGCAGTATACGTGGATTCCGTGCGCTCGGGAGGCCTGAGGTTCCCCATCTCAGTCTCAATGGCCCATTTGCTGAATGACCTGGGCCTGTGTCCATCCCAAATAGTGCCCAATGGCTTGGCCCTCTTGACGTGCTTCATTATCTTGATGAGGAGTATGGGTTACGAGCCCTATTTGCGGAATTTCAACGCCCTTTTCCAAGTGGTCAGCTCATCCCGCTCATCCCCCGAGGCCGGTTTTTACTATGTCCAAGCGAAGGCCCATATGAGGCTGATCAATTCGCCCTCGACCACTTATGGCATTGACTGGAAAGAAAAGTTTATATTTGTCAGGGCTCCAGCGGAAGAGGGCTTCGGGGTGATCACGGAATGGGGCTCGTATTCAAAGAGCCGTCTGCCACATGCACTCCCCAAAGATTGGGCCAAAAGCCTAGCGGCAACCCTGAGGGACGAGGGTCACCTCATACAAGCGAAGGACTGGATAGATGATGCAGAACTTATGTTCTTGTGTGGTCTTTCCAACGACCCTTACTTCCTTGACAACCCTCCGGCTCGTGACATAGAGAGAGACGGTTAGATTCTTAGGGCACTAACTTTAGATAGGAACAGATACTAACTTCTTTCTTGCGCTTGTAACTTGCATATAATAATTTTTGTCCAAGGATTTATAACCTTCGTATTTTCATTTTTGCAGGAGCCGCTATCTTAGAAATGGCCGGTGGAATTAGACAAGCGGCTCGTTTCGCCAACGCTCAGAGGAATCAAGCCGCCCAGGGGAACCAACAGCGCGAGCCCCAACGCCCCCGTAACCGCAATGATAGAGGGGACGCTCGTGGGGGTGCCAGTTCAAGCACCAACCCTGAGGTGCAACCCCCTCGTGGCCGAGGGGAACGTAGGTTGGTCCCCAGGGAGAACAGGCGAACGGAGAGAGGAGATGATGTTCAACCCCCCGTCCCTGCAGAAACAACGAGGCCAGAAACCACTCTGGCGATTACAGAGGCTCCTCCGAGCTCGAGCGCAAATAGACCTTCCCGCAAGAGGAAGAGAATGCCTGACTCCGTCGCGATCAAAGGAAAGGGCAAACGAGTGGTCGAGGGCCCCCGAGGCGAGGGGGACACTTCCTCTTCAGAGGAAGAACACATGTGGGAGTTCCCCCGTCGAGGGGACAGAGACTTTTCTGGCGCCACCGACGGCGGGCCGGTTCTGCTGAGGCCGGGCTCGGTCGCCCAGACTATTACTGATGATTTGTTCAGCCGGGCTCAGTTCTCAGCAGATCACAGGCACCTCTACAGTGAGTCTGTAGAGAGGGTGACGTTCGATGCAGCCCACGCCCTAATTTCCGTAAGTCCTCATTCCTTGCATTCTTCTTTTCTGTAATTCACCATTCTTTTGCTAACACTTTTCCCCTCGATTACGCAGCAAGTTCTTCCTCGGCTCCGGAATGTGCAGATGCGAGCCTCCATATATGCCGAGCGCAAGGCCAAGTACAAGAAAATGGCCCGCTCGATGGACCCGGCTCACATCCAGGCGGAATTGGATGCTGAAATTGCCAAGTATGAGACCCTCAAGGGTCTATACAACAAAAATGAAGTGGAGCTGACAAAGCTGAAGGAAGACTTTGTGGCTGTGGACGGCGCTCGAATCAACTTGGGCAACCAGCTGGCCCAAGCTAACGAGCGGGTCAAGAAGGCTGAGGCAGAGAGGGAGAGCTTGAGAACAAGAGCTATGGAGGCCGAGCGCAAGTTTAACGATACTGTTAGCGAGTGGCCTCGGAGCTTAGAGCGTGCGACCAAGGAGGCGCTGATCAAGTTCTGTCATTCCAAAGCTTTCAACTTCGCGGCCTCGTTACACTGCTTGGACGAGGCTCAAAATGCCTTCAATCTGGCAGTGGATCAGGGTATCCACAAAGGACTGACAGATCCAGCAATGAAGGGCGCTGAGGGTACGGGGCTCATGTTTAATGAGCGCTGTGAGGAGGCGGAAGAGGATCCCAACGACCCCGCAGACAGTATAGCGGAAATGGAGTATGACTTCCTGGTGAAATTGATCCAGGATGAGTACGCCGATGCCCACAGGGAAGGGGGTGTGGGTCCATCTGATGCTCATGAAGACGAGCCACAAGCGCCGATCATAGAGGATGCCCCAGCTCAAGTCGCTGAAAATGCCAACGCTCTAGATGCCAATGAGCCTGCTCCTGCCAATGCCCCCAACGATCCGCAAGAGCCTGAGGGTCCCATTCACGGCCCAGTTCTGGTGGTTGTTGATGAAGATGTCGCCCCAGCTGCTTGAGACTTTTCCTCCATCATTCCTTTGTATTTTTCTGATTCTCTGCTTTCCCTTGTATTAGAATTTCATGGGCCTTTGAGCCCTTTTTGTCTCGTAATACGCTTCCTTTTTAATGAATAAAATGTCTCTTTTTTGATGACTTTGTTGTTCTTCTTGTCCATTTATGAATCATACAGTAGGACTGCGTAGCATACTCTGTGGATGTTTTGCTTTTATGACGATGTTTTGTTTCTGTGTGAAAAATTTGTCTAAGTCTTGAGCGCTTGTGAGGGTCGTATGGTGAGATTGCCCCCCTGCTCAAGACTTGTATAAATTTTGTCTTTGACACAAACCTTGAAAATTTGTTTAAGTCCTGAGCGATCGTGAGGGTCTTATTGTGAGATTGCCCCTGCGCTCAAGTCTTGTGTAAATTCTCCCCTTGTAAATTTATTTTAAAAGTTTGTCTAAGTCTTGAGCGGTCGTGAGGGTCTTACTGTGGGATTGCCCCTACGCTCAAGACTTGAGCAATTCCTTTTTTTTTTTTTGATTCTGAGGCCATCATTCGAGCGCTCTGGCTCTTATTTTTTTCTGGTTCTGCAAGGAATCCCTCTTTCGAGCGCAAGGCGTTATAAGAAACGGCCAAGGCCTACTAGGATTTGCTCTTGTAGGAGGTCCCATTTTCGAGCGCAAGGCGTTGTGAGAAACAGCCAAGGCCTACTAGGATGCGCTCTTGTGTGAGATCCCGTTTTCGAGCGCAAGGCGTTTTAAGAAACAGCCAAGGCCTACTAGGATTTTCTTCTTAATCTTCTTTCATCTTGTCTAATTGGTTGTGAGCGTAACCAGTCTATCCTTATGAGGGCGTCCCCCCATGTGGAGTAGAGCGCTGGCCAGCGTAACCCATGAGAGATAACAGCATTCATATTGGAATGGGTTGCCAACCACGCTCGCGACGACGAGGGACGTGGGACTTATCCATTCAAGCAACCAAAGAAACAGGAATATTAAAGAAATCAAAAAGATTATGTTACCTTTTACTTTGATTTGAAGTACATAGAACCCGTCAACGAGGGTTGTTACATCAGAGTTTGCAAAGAGCTTTTTAAACATAAAACCGCCGGAGGTTACATGCGTTCCAAGGGCGAGGTAAGCGCTCACCTTGAAGTGTCTCCAGGGTGTAAGTGTTGTTAGCTCTGAGTTGTATGACTTTGAATGGGCCTTCCCAATTGGGGTCCAATTTCCCTACGTGCTTGGATACTTCCACTTTCTTCAAAACCAAGTCTCCCAGCTGGAAAGTTCTTTCCTTCACGCGCTTGTTGTACTGTTGGGCCACAGAAGCTTTATAGTGGTGGATTTTAGCCCACGCTCGGTCTCTCCTTTCATCCAGTAAGTCCAACTCCAAACCCCTGTTGCCGTCGTTGAGCTGAGGCTCGAAATAGCCGACACGAGCGGATTCATTTACTATTTCCGCCGGTATCATTGCTTCTGAACCATAAACGAGCGCGAAAGGGGTTTCTCCAGTGGTCGCTCGTGGGGTGGTGCGATAAGCCCAAAGCGCTCCTTGCAACTCCTCAGCCCATTCACCTTTCTTGCTTTCAAGCATGGTTTTCAGATGTCGCAAAATGATCCTGTTGGTAACTTCCGCTTGTCCGTTAGATTGTGGATGTCCTACAGAGGTAAATCGCTGTTCTATCCCCAGCTCGGAACACCACTCTCGTGTGTCAGCTGCTATGAACTGGGATCCATTGTCAGATATGAGCACCCTCGGTATTCCGTACCTGCAGATGATGTTCTTCCAAATAAAGTCCCTTACAACCTTGAAAGTGATTTTTGCAACAGCTTCAGCCTCGGCCCACTTGGTGAAGTAGTCGACGGCTAGAATGACAAACTTCCTTTGTCCTGCAGCTATGGGTAAGGGGCCCACAATGTCTATTCCCCACTGGTCAAAAGGCCAAGAGACGTCTATTGGGATCATTTGTGCGGCTGGCAATTGAGGGAGATTTGAATGAAATTGGCATTTGGGGCACTTCCTCGAAAATTCAATGGCGTCTTGGAGAACTGTAGGCCAATAAAACCCACTTCTCAGAACCTTTTTTGCCAAAATACGCCCCCCAGAATGATTTCCACAGCTCCCGTTATGAATGTGTTCGAGCGTCTCCTTTGCTTGTGAGGGCCTTAGGCATCTCATTGGGGGTCCTTGAAATGATTTTTTGAACAACCTCCCCTCGGGATCCAAAGCGAAACGAGGGGCCTTATTTCGGATTTTCCTAGCTTCCACCTTGTCAGTGGGAAGAATTCCATCCTTAAGGAAAATGATGACGTCATCAAGCCAGCAGGGCTCGTTTGGATCAATCATAGCGATTATCTTGGTGGCGACTCTTTCTTTGATCAAAGGTTCCTCAGTCCTAAGGAACGTAACAGAACGTTCAGAAGTACCCTCTAAAGCTGACGCAAACTTTGACAGAGCGTCCGCTCGCTCGTTTTCTCCTCGCGGCACCTGAAGTAGATGAAATTCCTTGAACTTCCCAATGATTTCTTTGGCTTTCTTTAAGTACTGTATCATGGTGGTTTCTCGAGCCTCATATGTTCCTTCAATCTGGCTTGCTATTAACTGTGAATCCACATAAGCAGTGATTCTGGAAGCTCCATTCTGAAAAGCTATGTTCAAACCTTGCACGAGGGCTTCATATTCTGCTTCATTGTTAGTGACTTGGAAATCCAGCTTGATCGCAAAGTCCAGTTCAATCCCATCGGGGTTTCTGAGGGCCACTCCTATTCCTCCCCCTTGAGAGGTTGAGGAACCATCCGTGTGCAGTACCCATAACCCCTCTTTCTCCGCAGCGGCGGGTTCGAAACCAAAACGTTCAACCAACAGATCCGCCATAACCTGAGCTTGTATCGCGATCCTGGGCTCGAAGCATAAGTCAAACTGGCTCAATTCGATGGCCCACTTGATTAATCTGCCAGATACGTCCGGCTTGGACAATACTTGTTTCAAGGGTTGGTCGGTGAGAACTGTTATGGAATGCGCTTGAAAGTAAGGCCTTAGCCTTCTTGAGGCGTTAATAAGAGCGAACGCAAATTTCTCAATCTCCAAATATTTCTTTTCGGCTCCTTGCAAGGTTTTGCTCAGATAATAGACAGGCAAATGTTTCCGCTCCCGTACAGCGACCAGAACCGCGCTCGTGGCTTCAGGAGAGACAGAAAGATACATGAATAACCTTTCGCCTTCGACAGGCTTAGTCAGCAGTGGAGCGCTCGATAAATAAGCCTTCATATCCTGCAGCGCCCTTTCGCATTCCTCTGTCCAAGCAAAGTTACGTGCGCTCCTCAAGATTTTAAAGAAGGGAAGGTTCCTGTCTGCCGAGCGTGAAATAAACCTGTTCAACGAGACGATTTTGCCTACCAAGACCTGTACTTTCCGCAAATTTCGAGGGGAAGGAATTTCCAAGATGGCCTTGATCTTCTCCGGATTGGCCTCAATTCCCCTCTGACTGACCATGTATCCCAAGAACTTTCCCCCTTGTACACCAAAGGTGCACTTCGAGGGATTCAACTTCATCCCATATTGGCGCAAAATTGAAAACGTGCGCTTGAGATCCTCCAAATGGGAATCCTGGCGCTCGCTTTTGACAATCATATCATCCACATAGACCTCCATGGACCTCCCAATTTCACTTTCAAACATCTTATTGACGAGCCGCTGATAGGTAGCTCCGGCGTTCTTAAGTCCAAAGGGCATGACCAAGAAACAATATACCCCCATATGGACGACGAACGAAGTTTTGGGGTGGTCTTCCGGGGCCATAAAGATCTGATAGTACCCCTGGAAAGCGTCCATCATGCTCATGAGCTCGCAGCCAGCGGTCGAATCCACCAATTGATCAATCCGGGGCAGCGGGTAAGGATCTTTAGGGCAAGCCTTGTTGAGATCAGTGAAATCATTGCACATGCGCCATTTATTTGCGCTCTTGGGCACCAAGACTACGTTGCACAGCCACTCCGGATACAAGATGGGCTCGATATACTGGGCCTCCAAGAGCTTATTGACTTCCTCTTCAATGACTTTCTTTCGAAAGCCATGTACATCCCGTTTTTTCTGCTTGATAGGCTTGAAAGATGGATCCACATTAAGTCTATGGACAATGACGCTCGGGTCAATCCCTGTGAGATCAGAGGCTTTCCACGCGAATACATCCTTGTTCTCCCTTAGAAAATCAATCATCATGATCTGAGAAGGCCCTGAGAGGTTTGAGCCGATCTGTGTAGTCTTATCTTTGTTTCCAGGTTCCAGCTCAATGGTAAGGAATTTTTCCGAGGGTTCGATCCTTACCTCTGGGCGAGGAAGTTCGAGCGCCCTCTTCTTTCCTGTTAAACGATCGCCAGATGCTGGTTCACTCTCTTCCGGCTCATCTTCTCCTGAGGACGAATCACCAACGACCCCTGGGGGGACATTTTCGAGGGGATTCTCCCCGTTGTCTCCCCTCTTCTTCTTATTCTTCTTCTTGTTCAATTTCGCCCGTTTCCTTGCTGGGCTGTCCTCGTCTAAATTGGGGAAATCCACTGACTTCTTGGTGGAGCCGACATGGAAGGTTTTCTCCGCTTTAGGCTTTCTGAGGGACAGCATGTAACACTCCCAAGCCTCTCGTACATTGCAGAGCACTTCTCCAACGCCCTCGGAAGTAGGAAACTTAATCTTCTGGTGGTAGGTGGAGATGATAGCTTTAAAATCCACGAGGGCAGGGCGCCCGATTATGATGTTGTACGGGATGTCAATCTCCACCACCGCGTACGTTACCAAAAGCGTTTTGCGCTGAGGGGCTCGTCCGAATGAAGTAGCCAGGCGTATTTGCCCTCGGGGGACAACTTCTGAGCCTCCAAAGCCAATGAGGGCTGTTTTAAGAGGCTCGAGCGGGAGATCAACCTTCATTTTTAAGAATGTAGAGTAAGGCAAAACATTAACGGAGCTTCCACTATCAACCAATACTCTTTTTACAACATGGTTATGAACATCTAAACTAACCACCATGGGGCAATCTGAGGTTACACCCTCCCCATGGGGCGTTACGATATGTTCTAGATCCCTATCATCAAAGCCTATTACATCATTTTCTCTTGATTTTGGAGCGCTTGATCTCTGGATAGCGTAGATAGGCTTGGGCACTGCTGGGCGTTGGTTGTAGCTCCGTATGTGCCTCCGTCGGGAGGCGTTTGAATCCCCCCCTGATGAGCCTCCTGCAATCATATTTATGACTGCAAAGGGCTCGTTCTCTTGCTCAGGGGCTTTGCCTTTGTTGCCTCGGCGACTGCTGCTTTCCGGGGGTCCCCTACCCCTTGGGCTCTTTGACCGGGAAGGACTCCTTCTTCTCCTTCCGGAGCGCTCGTTGCATTGTTCATCGTAGCGTTCGAGCACCCGGACAAATTCTTTCAGATGACCCCCTGCAACGAGCCTTTGGATTTCAGCCTCCAACTGTCGGCACTCATCCGTGTCGTGCCCTCTCTGCTTGTGGAAGGCGCAGTATTTATTCGAGCGCCTTAGTGAGTCTGTTTCTCTCATTTTGATGGGTCTTTTGAAGAGCTTCTTATCAGAGAGATTGTAGACTTCTGAATTTGGCCGGGTGAGCGGAATGCGCTCGAATCGACGAGGGGGTGGTGGCGACCTCCTGCGCTCTTGAGGGCGCTCTTTCTTGACTGCCACATCCCGCCCCCGCTCGTGATGAGGTCGCTCGTTCCGGGCCGGGCTGTGATGACGGGGACCATTCGTCCCATACATATCTTCGAGCGCGAAGAACGGCTCGGCTATTTCTCTTAGGCCCATGAGGGTCCCAGGCCTTCTCTCCACGATGGCGTCAGCAAATTTTTTGCTCACATACTGCTTGTGATCCACAGCCTGGAAGAGAACTGGGATCAAGAAATCCATCGAGGGCCTTTCCACCTGCAAGATCTCCTTATTAAAGCGGGCGAAGAACGAGCGTAGTGATTCGCTCTTGCCTTGCACCACGTTGTAAAGCGCTGTGGGTGCAGTGACAGGTGCCTTCAAAGAGTTGAAGTGGTTGAGGAAGGCATCGGCCAACTCTTCATACGAGTGGATCGAGCGCGGTGGCAGGCGCTTATACCACTCTTGAGCCATCCCTACCAAGGAAGTGACAAACACTTTCGCCCAGTAATGGCTGGAATGCTCGTAAAGGTGCATGAGATGCACAAAATGATCCAAGTGCTCCGCTGGATCGGTTGTCCCGTCGTATCTGTTGATGGATGTGGGGACTTTGGCCATTCCGGCTTGGGCCATCAGAACTTCTTCGACGAGGGGTGAACCCCTCGCCAATGGGTGGTATTCGTACGTGCCGAAGTTTTCCTCCGGCTCCTTTCGACGGGGGACCCTTGGTGGAGGGTCCTTGGTGCGGGTACTCCTGGCGTCAACCCGTTCATCCCGACTATGGGAGATCTGAGTTGAGCGCCCTCGTGAGATCTGTCCCACGATATCCTTGAGGCCCTGTAGCTGGTCTTGCACAGCCGCGAGGACGTCAGGATTTACTTCTACTTGCTTGTCCTTGTGGGCTCGTGAGCCCCTCCTGGAGACATGAGAGTCTCCTTCATTTTCGTTCACTCGCTCAGTGGGCTCTTTGTTCCTTCCCGCGGAGGCACGCTCGTTGCCCTCCGGCTGGGGCACTTCTTTCGCTGGTGGTGGTGGTGGTTGTGCCCTCAGGACAGCCTGGGCTTCTCTGAGGGGAAAGTTCTGTTGTCCGCCTAAAGGTGCCGCAACCTGAGTGGCCTGCCCAGAGGGAAAGTACATGGAATGGAATCTTTCCCATGCCCCCTGGGCCGCCTGAACCTCACATTGGGCGTAAAGAGCCCGTAACTGTTGGGTGGTTAGTGGAGGTAACTCCACTCCTTCAATCTCCCTGGGGACCACCACTGGGAGCTGGAGTTGTCCGGCATGGTAAGGCTGGACCGGCGGCGCCATCATAGCCGGAGTAAGAGTGTAGCCAGGCGGAGGCATCATGTAACCTTGTAGTCCAAGGTTCATCTGGGGATGGACCCAGGAATTCTGCGCAAGCGGCGGTGGAGCTGAGAAAGAAACTCCTCCCGCGGTGGTGGGAATGGGCAGCAACGGCGGTGCAGGCGGCGGCGCAGAAGATTCAGCTGGTGGAGTCACTCCTGCGACGGGAGGTGCCCCACCAGCGGCGACGGAAAGAGGTGGTGCTCCACCAGTATCGGTGGAGGGAAGAACGATGTTTGCATCTTGGGAGGTGTTTTCTCCTCCTCCCACGGCTCCAGATCTCGTTGCAACCATGGCTGTTGAAAACGAAGATGTGCTTGTTTTTCTACCAACAAAAAGAAAGGAAGAATATGGAAGACTGGTTTCCCACAGACGGCGCCAAAAATGATGGGTCCAGAAATGGATGGGTCTGAATCCGATCACTTTACGATTTGTATTTTGTGGAGGAAACCACCGGAGCTTCGCCGGAAAAAGAGAAAGGGGTTCAACCTGTTGGGACAAGCACAAGAAGAGTCAGAAGGCCAAGCTGGGGGAACTGGGGGTGATACCCAGTTTGGCTCTCCGACGCTCAAGTCAGTTTTGTGTATGAAGAAATGTAAGTTCAGTCACAGTTGCAGAAGTGAAGAAAGCTTAGAGAATGCTTATAGTGTAGAAGATGACTTGGGTTATTTATAGTTGAGGGTCAAGGGCCCTTTGGTCATTTGCCTCAAGTGGTCCAGGCCGAATGTTGCCCTAACACGTGGCGCTGTGAGAGAGAAACCTAGGAGGAATCTTCTGCAAAAGCGGCCCAAAAGTTAGTGCTAGCAACAGTGGCAGGTGCGCGGGCATGTACGTTGTGTCAGAGAGCCATTTGGGTGGTTGGTGACGAGGGCTTAAGAGCGCGCTCGTGACAACCTGGAGTATTGGAGGCCAAGATATCCGCTGAGGGGGATGAAGGCTCCAGTTCAAGTGACGAGCCAAAGGGGAGGCCACTCTGAGGGAGTGTGACGCTCGAAGAGTGCTCCCTTGGCACGTGGGCGTACCAATCGTTCAGTTCGTTGGACGCTCGTGGGAGTGATAGCGCTCGTTGGGCTTGATTCCTTGAAGAAGGATTGCGCTTGTTGGGCGCTTGTTGGGCTTGGCGCTTGTGCGCAGATGGATTCACCCTTGATGGCGGCTGGCTTAGCGCATGGCTTAGCGCTCGTGCGCTGATGGGTGCAGCCTTGTGGAGACAGATGTCATCAGCTCGGTGATGCCACGTGTCTTCATGTGGGACGATCGTATTTTGACCCCATCAATATGTAATACATATAATATTATATACATATGTATATTATATATAAATATATAGACATATATATCTTATATCTTAAATATTAAATAATAATTAATATTATATGTTTATATATAATATATCTACATATATATAATATGTGTTTATAATATACATTATAAATCATTAAAAGATGTGCATAACACAATAATTCCTTAAAATTCACATATATAACGCTCGAAATTCACATATAAATACTTCAATATTACTTCAATATTAATAGAAAAGTTTTTCATTCAACACGTAACGGTTGCATAATACAATAATTTCTTAATATTTAGATTTAATTCTACAAATTTTAATATAAATTCATTATATTAAAAGAAAACTTCTTAATTTAACATCTAACGGTTGTGAAACACAATAATTCCTCAACGTATGGATATAATTCTATAAATCCAAATATAAATGTTTCATATTAAGAAAATAATTCTTTATATTAAGTTATTCAACTATGATTGCTAAATAATACAATAGTTCTTCAAAATGCAGATATTGTTCTACAGATGTATAAGTGAATACTTCATATTGACATAAAATTAGTTCTTTATTCAACTACCAACTAAATCTAATTATTTAATTATGTAAACTTTCATCTTTTTTTTTTATATGTCATAAAAACTTATACTTAAGTTGATATACATTACTATTATATATATACATATATACATGCTTGGGGTTTATATAGAATTTAACACATTAATTCTTCAATATTTAGATATAATTCTACAAATTCAAATATAAATGTTTCATATTAATAAAATAATTCTTCATTAAGTTATTCAACTACGATTGCTAAATAATACAATAGTTTCTCAAAATGCAGATATTATTCTACTGATGTATAAGTGAATACTTCATATTGACATAAAATTAGTTCTTTATTCAACTACCAACCAAATCTAATTATTTAATTATGTAAACTTTCATTTTTTTTATATGTCATAAAAACTTATACTTAAGTTGATATACATTACTATTATATATATACATATATATACATGCTTGGGGTTTATATAGAATTTAACACAATAATTCTTCACTATTTAG
This sequence comes from Lantana camara, assembly GCA_037501455.1. NCBI lineage: Eukaryota > Viridiplantae > Streptophyta > Magnoliopsida > Lamiales > Verbenaceae > Lantana > Lantana camara. Next base: position 22,776,533 of record CM074862.1, read on the forward strand.
ATATAATTCTACAAATTCAAATATAAATGTTTCAGATTAATAAAATAATTCTTCATTAAGTTATTCAACTACGATTGCTAAATAATACAAATGTATAAGTGAATACTTCATATAATATAAAAGTTCTTTATTCAACAACCAATTAAATCTAATTATTTAGTTATGTAAAACTTTCATCCTTTTTTTTATGTCATAAAAAGTTATACTTAAGTTGATATACATTATATTTTTATCTCATAACTAAAACTTGAGATATGTAGTTAATTAATAAATATTTAAATTTTTAACGGAATATGTATTATAATATAAATAATTATATATTTAAAAATATTTTTATTTAAAATATATGATAACAAGTATTTAATTATTTAAATTAGTATATGAATATTTGATAGTGGTTAAATATAAAAAATTACATAACAATAACAACAATGGAGTTAGCCCAGCTGGTTTTGGGTTCAACCTTCTTCACATGAGGTCCAGGGTTCAATTCCTACTCAACACGAATATGTGGAATTAATGTGTTGGCTCGGTTGGGGCTCGGCTCGTGCGGGCTCGGTTGGGGCTCGGCTCGGTTAGGTGGGGTGATCCGGGCCCCGCAAATGAATTTTTAATTTATTAATTTGAATTATTAGTTTTTGCGACGGATTTTGCAACGGAAATTCCGTTGCAAAAAGGCAAAAAATTAATTAATTATTGGTTGGTTTGCAACGGAAAATCCGTTGCTAAAAAAATCGTTGCTAATTTCCGTGGGTAGTAATTCGTTGCTAAATCCGTTGCTATAAGTTCGTTGCTAATTCCGTTGCTAATATTCATTGCTAATAATTCGTTGCTAAATCCGTTGCTACAGATTAGCCACGAGGGTTATAGCAACGGAAAATTTTCGTTGCTAAATCCGTTGCTAAGCCGAAATCCGTTGCTAATACGGCCAAAATCCGTTGCTAAATCCGTTGTTATAGGGCATTTTTCTGGTAGTGTCTCTAACGCTATATTTGATCCAGGATTAGATCTTCTCAACTCAGCACAGTAGTCAAATAACAACCCATATTGCTCTTTACTGTCACCCTCAATGTTCTCCAAAGCTTTCCACTTTGCCCTATAAGCTTGATTTCTAGAAACATTGAGATTTAAGGTAGTTGAAGCATCCCTTTTAAAACCTTTAACCTTTCTCTCAGCATCTGTTCTAAACATCTTTTCAAATCTTTCTGCTAACCAAGGAGATTTCACATTCTTGCAATGATAATCAGGTGCACAATTATGTCTCTTGTGATACTCCCTAATTCTGAAAACTCCCTTAGTTCCAACTGCAATAGCATGTAATCTCCAATTACATCCTGGTTCAACACACTTAGCATGTACTCTTAATTTATCATTCTTTGTAACCCTCAAACTTTTTCTTGTATTCACAGCATGGGAACGAACAGATTTGACCAACAGTTTTTTATTTGAGAACTCAAGTCCTAGAACAAACTTAGGATGCATTACATCTGCAGGATTAAACTGATGGTATTTCTCAGAGTTCTCCTCTTCATTAGATAATTTGTCACTATCTAAATCATCTGAATGTTCAGGGACTGCAGGCCTAGACTCCTTAACACCTATTTCTTCATCATCAGACTCTGACTCATGTGAAACTCTCTTCTCTTTATGTTGATTATCAGTCACACCCCCATATTCAGCCCTTTTGTCTATATTATTAGTGAATTGATTGTCATCTTCATCACTAGACACATCTATATCACTGTCTTTGAAAACATCATAATCCTCTGACCCATCATTCTCACTCTCAACAACATTCTCAGCATTACTCTCAACATCACCCTCATCACTCTCAACATCACCCTCATCATCACCATCAGCATCACCCTCATCACTTTCAACAACATTCTCAGTTCTCTGATACAAACAATCATCCAAGTACACATGCACAAGCCTATCTTTATGATGTTGAAGACAAATTCTCAGAAATTGAGCACCATCCACAATTAACACAAAACCATGCTGGTCCCTATAGTAATACATATTAGAACCAGGAAGACCTATTTGCCTAGCCATTCCATCAATATAATCCATGCTCATCCCATTTAAATCAACATAGTCAAACACACGAAATGCACCACCAACATATGTAGCAGCAATATTATCAAATTTACCCCCATGATGAAAAACCACGCTGACAACGGGATCCAAATCATCTGATAAAACAGTGAATAAAGAAAAAACACCAAAAAAACAAATAACTTAGAAAATTTTCTGCCTAACACCCACAAATGCGACTAAAATATTACAATATCAAGGGACCACAACAATAAACATATTCTCATCACATACTTCAACATATTCCATCACATTACACGACAACACATATTTATCCAAGTCACAAAACATAAAAAAACCAAAAAAAGACAATGGTGCTTACTGTATTTGGGGTGTGGAAAATTGATCAGCTTGACGTTTCGAGGACTCATTGTCGCACAACAACCTACTTCATCCACACCAACTCCAAAATCAGGAAAATCGTTCAGAGAAATGAGAGAAATCAGAGAAGCGAGAGAAAGGGAAATGAAGAGTCTTGGAGTGAATTTTTGAATTTTAACCCTAGGTAAAGATTTAGGGCTTTTATCTCACTGGCATTATGTTGATTTCGGGCTTTAATCAGGCCACGTGCGTGGCACGTGGTCTTTTCCGTCAAGTTTTTAACACCGTTTGGCAAAAGGACCAAAATTGAGAAATTTAAAATCTAAAAGGACATAAAATGAGAAAAGTCAATAGATTAGGACAAAAAACGAACAAGGCCTTCTTTAGAGGACTAAAAATGAAAATTTCCCAGAAATTTATTAATCACAAACGATATGTATAAACTTTTAAACATATGGCGGGCCAAATGGGAAATATTGCTGAACTTTATTTCATTGGTACAAATTTCGGTCGTTGTATCTCAACGCCTACAGAGGGTCAAAGAACAATGTAGAAATATCTTCCTTATGATGATGAGGATTAACACCAAACCCATCTCCATGCTTAAATTGTCCCGCTCTCCCAAGATCAGCTGCATTTCTGAGGGAAAATGGTGGAAAAGTCGTATTCGTAAGCAATTCTTTGTTCAGCTTTTTCCACGCCTCCCATATCATAGACTTGACATATTCTCGTGCCTCTTCTTGACTAGCACCGCTTTCATTCATGTAACACTCCATTGCTTTTGGTACATCACCTCTTTTCGCCTCAAACTAGTTAAGATGTAACACTCAATTAATTCACGCACATGAATTAAGATTGTAGAAAATTCAATATTCTAAAATAGAAATTAATGAGAATTTGATAACGCTGGCCAGTTTATAAGATGTACACCTCTGAGGTTGCTAGATCATCTGCAAGCCTTAGAATCATGGCGGAAGTTCTAACTACGTCATGATTTTTGTAGAAGCTTTGAACAACCTCCTCTTCTATCGGGTTTGTCACCACAAAGTACGTGTTGGATAGTATCAAAGGCGTTGATATTGACATGCATGCATTGTTGATATATTCTTCAATTGTTGGCATGTACTTGTTGTAATACCACTCCACCTCTTGAAAATGACTTGCGCATAAATCTGCCCACTGCCAGAATTTATTTCACAGAACAATCCAATTAATGCTTTATAAATATGCAGGTAATTAAATAAGGTATTTATGCAAGACGGTATATTTGTTGGAGAATCCCGATATATTTGGGAAAGATTTTCCCTAATTGTGTTTTCCTTGTACAAGACTGTTTTATAGGCATGTAATTAGGGTCACTATTCTATTTAATTTGTATCTTCGGTTCTTTGTAAACATACGAAAGATTACAATGAAATACTTTTCCTCCCAAATTACTCTCTTTAACATGGTATCAGAGTGGGTTTCGATCCAACAGTGATTCGAATACCTTGCTTCTCATCATCTACCAATGGACTCACCTACTCAATCAAACCCGATACCGGCAGAATTTCTTGCCCAGATGGCAGAACTTCTCCGGCAAAAACAACCCGAACCAACCAATCAAACGACCATCAACATTAAACTCAATGACAACAACTACGCAATATGGTCAAGGACCGTACAACTGGTGCTACTTGGCCGAGGAAGAACGAGGTACATTACCGAAAAAACCGTATCCCCAGATCCTGACGATGCCGGATACGAGGCTTGGGAACAGACAGACGGATCCGTTCGAAGCCTCATACTAAATTCAATGGAACCCGAGATTGCCGCACAATTTTTCCTCTGCCCCAATGCGAAGGATTTGTGGGATGAAATCGAAGCCACCTACCATGACAGGGGTGACAAGTTGAAACTCTATGAACTCAAACAACGAGCCTATCAAACCAATCAGGGGGATATGTCCGTAGATCAATATTATCGGACCATACAAGGAATCTGGAGAGAAATTGATTTTCGCCAACCTCCAACGATGAAGTGCCTCTAGGACCGGAAAATCTACAATTCAGAGAAACAAGAGGATAGAGTATTCGCGTTCTTGTGGGGTTTGGACGGGAAAATTGACCCTATCAAACGCGACTTACTCAAATCTCAGAAACCACCCACTCTTGAGGAGGCGTACAACACTTTACGGCGAGAGGATCGCCGCTTGTAGGCCATGAATGACCATACCACCGGCGGAGTGGGAATGGTGGCGAAAGTGCGGTCAGAAATGACTTCATCATCCCGCAAAAATAAAGGAAGAAGATCGGGGACAGTCGGTACCAGATCGAACCAAAAGTGCAGCGTGTGTGGAGGCACCAAACACACAAAGGAGACCTGTTTTGAGGTGGTGGGATATCCAGATTGGTGGGCTGAATATCAGGCGAGGAAGAAGGCCATGGCTTCCACCGGCGGCGGCACATCACGGCCACCAGCCAGCAAAACGAACGGACACCCCGAAAATGTTGCCGTCCGCGGTAGAGGTCCGGGACGAGCAGTTGTGATGCAAGGGGTTCAGGCCGCCGGTAGCGCCACTAGCCGGTTAGACATGGATGATAACATGCTTAAACCTCATATTTTTCGTATATTTGTGACTGCACTTAAGAGTGTAAATTAGATATAATTTGATGCTTTGATCAGTTTATGTGTATGAGTGCAGCCTGGAGCATTATTTGTAAATTGGGAACTTTAGAGGCCAAATTTGGGAGTTTGGTACCATTGTACTATACGTGTGATATTGTGGAGTATAAGTGGCTGGATTGATTTGTTGGCTCGAAGATTAATGTGTTGATGTTGGGCTGAAATTAAATAAGGACAATTCGGGGGATTCCATAGTCACGTGTTTGGGAATTGCTAATTTGGTTTTAAATTGGAGTTGGGCCATGTACTTGTGGGCCACGAGGAGAAGCAACCTTGGGAGTTAAATATGGAAGAAAGTCTTGGTCCATGGGAATTATTTTAATTGGAGAAATCAATTTGAAAGGCAATTCTTGGGTAGCAAGTATCAGGCGAGAATCTAAGTCCTTTTTGGACTAGAATTAGAGGAATTAATTTAGTACTATATATTTCACGTCTGGAGCAGATTTCTACACAACTTTCACGCCACTTTACAAGACTTTTCGCACGTAGCAGTTGAAGATTTGGAGAGATTGAGGCAGCGGCTTGGGAGGCCTTCCGAGATCGGCACCTTTTAATTCCTTGTTTTAGTTAGACTTTGTTTTTGATTTATTTTATGTTTTGGACATGATTTTCATGAGTAGCTAATTTCCTTAGTACCTAGTTAGGAATTTACAATTTATGTTTTTGACATCGTGAGACCTAATTGGCTTTTATAATTCAGTTTTAATTCAAGTATTTATTAATTCTCAGAGTGTCGTGTTTAATGTGATTTATTTGCTTAAGTGGTTACGGCCGGATCATCTAAGTAGGTTATTGCATATTGTCATTCTTGATTGCATGAAGTATACGTAGTGCTTGATAGATAATTAGTGGCGCATTAGTGAGAGGAAGTCGTGAAGTCGAATCTGATTCACTAAGAGAGTTAATAATCGAATTTGAATCTTGCACGTGTCGTGACTAGGTTAATTCGGGCTAGTGTTTTCTTAATTCTTAAGGCTGTTGACTCATTGAATCCTGTCGAGTGTCTCTAGGGGTTTTGAGTTGATTAGGGAATAACTGTCGAGTGTCTCTAGGTTATTCTATTATGTACGAGAAAACGAGGCGGAGTCGAGTGTCTCTATCTGCTATAGCTAGTCTATTTGAATAACTGGAATTTATTTTTGCGTCTATGATCGATGTCCTAAACTGAATTGTGATTCCTAGCCAGGTATTGTTTTCCCATTGATTTATCAAAACCCGACTTTCAAGTGATTATTTATTTAATTGTTAGTTAATTAGTTAAGTAGTTTAATAAATCTCAAACCCCCCCGATTTTTACTCATTAATTTTAGTGAGTTCTTCTGTGATTAAATTGAATTATTTTCTCCCAATCTCTGTGGATTCGACCCGTTTACACTATACTCTATTTTAGTTGTAAATTGGATTATATTTTATTTTGACGGATTCGACACCTGTCAAATTTTGGCGGCGGTGACACCACCTACAACAACTTCAGTGCATCGGTAAGAATGAGGGCGCAGCAGCCCCAAACATTACGGGTAAGACAACTGATGTCAAATCTCCAAACCTAAATTCCTATGTTGGGCTTTCTATTCTTGGGCCAGAAATTAATGAAATTGTTTCCTATAGTGGGCCTTCTAATCTTGGGAACAAAATTGATGAAAGTGGTGAAATTGGCATTTATGGGAATGAGGCAGTAAGTTCACGTGGGGCTGAACCAAAATTTAATGAAATTATTTCCTATAGTGGGCCTTCTAATCTTGGGAATAAAATTAATGTAAGTGGTGAAATTGGCAATTACAAGAATGAGGCACTAAGCCCACGTGGGGCAGAATGTTCTGGACAAGGACAAATGTTTATGCAGGGAGTTCACTCGAATTCAATTCAAACAGAATAGCTCGTTGATAGTGGAGCTACTGATCATATGACCAATACGGTATATGATATCCGGACTTCTACCACTCCTCGAAGGGATTCAGTGATAAAATGGTCTTTCCTATCCGGTCACTGGGGTAGGAAACATAACTTTATCTGAAAAATTGAATTTATCTCATTGTCTTATAGTGCCTGCTCTCACTACTAAACTGCTCTCTGTTAGCCAACTCACTAAAGAACTCAATTGTACTGTGCTAATGTTTCCCTCCTTTTACCTCTTACAGGATATTCGTACGGGGGGGATAATTGGGCGTGGTACTGAGAGAGATGGATTGTATTACATCGGGGATATAGCACAGACAGGCTCAAGTTTTCTGGCTCAAGGCAGCAGTCACAGACAACTATGGTTATGGCATCGTAGATTGGGACACCCTTCATTTCAGTACTTAAAGCAGTTGTTTCTGAAATTAGTTTCAGAGTCAAACTCTGTACATTGTGATACTTGTTTGCTTGCCAAAAGTCATCGAACTACGTATCCAAGTTCAAGAAATAAAACGACTCTACCTTTTGAATTAGTTCACTCTGACGTTTGGGGGCCAGTCCCGAGTTACGTTAATTCAAAATTTCGGTGGTTTATTCTGTTATTGATGACTGTACCAGATTCACTTGGGTGTACTTTCTGAAACAAAAATCCGAGGTGCCACAGACAATTAAGGACTTCTTTAAAATGATTCAAACTCAGTTCTCTACTTTGATCAAAGTCATCCGTACTGACAATGGCGGAGAATTCGTCAACCAGCATCTTCAAAGCTTCTTCTCCCAGAATGGGGTCGTTCATGAAACCACCTGCCCACACACTCCACAACAAAATGGAGTGGCAGAACGGAAGAACCAGTGCATTCTAGAAAGTGCTCGGGCTTTTTTATTTGAGGCCCACGTGCGAAACTCTTACTGGGCCGAGGCTGTCTCAACGGCGGTATGTGTTATGAACAGATTGCCCACACAGGCCTTGAAATATGAGACTCCCTTAGACACTCTCAAAAAGTTCCACTCCATCCCATCTGTCCTTTTGCTGACTCCACGGATTTTTGGGTGTGTGGCCTTTGTACACACTCCCCGACATCAACGAACGAAACTCGACCCCTGTGCAGTCAAATGTGTCTTTCTTAGATTTAACCCTACTTAGAAGGGTTACCACTGCTATGACCCGACCAATAGACGTCATTATACCACCATGGATGTGGATTTCCTGGAAACCGACTATTTCTTCAAAGCTTCGACCAATACACCCCCTCAGGGGGAGAATGGCACAAGTGAGGGGATGAATTGGATGTGTGAGTGGCTGGAACCTCTACAAGAGTACACACCTCCTGATGCCTCTGATCGAACTGATGCTCCATCTCCATCTCTCTCACCCGTCTCAGAGGAACCCCCGACATCGAATATCCCAGAGGTAAGTAATCCTGACCCACCTGTTTCTATTCAAAGCACATATATTTTACCTCCTCGACAGAACAGGGGCATTCCCCCTAACAGGTACAGCCCAGAAAGGGCAAGTAAGTCAAAGTATCCGGTGACTCATCATGTGGCATCCCAATGTTCACCTCAACTTCAGAGTTTTATTCACACAGTCTATTCTCAGGAAATTCCCCGAACCACCAGGGAAGCACAGGAAAACCCCCTATGGCGGCAAGCAATGGAGGAAGAAATCAGTGCTTTGACAAAAAACCAGACATGGGAGATATGTTCTCTTCCAGCAGGAAAGCACTCTGTTGGGTGCAAGTGGGTTTACAGTATCAAATATAAGATGGATGGGGCGATCGAACGATACAAAGCCAGACTGGTGGCCAAGGGATATTCCCAGACCTATGGGATTGACTATACGGAGACCTTTTCTCCAGTAGCAAAACTGGACACCGTTGGAATACTCTTATCTATTGCTGCCAACCAGGACTGGCCGTTGCACCAATTTGACGTAATGAATGCATTCCTACACGGCGATCTTGAGGAGGAAGTATACATAGATTTGCCACCTGGGTTTGAAGATCACCAGAACAAACCCATGGTCTGCAGACTGAAACGGTCCCTTTATGGACTCAAACAATCACCTAGAGCCTGGTTCGAAAAGTTTACTCAAGCCATGAAAAAATACGGGTACAGGCAGAGCAATTCGGATCATTCCCTGTTTATAAAAAAGGAAGGCCAACTAGTCACTCTACTAGTGCTGTATGTGGATGATATAGTGATAACTGGAAATAATACTGAGCAGATATCCAATCTCCAAAGGAATCTGTCAAGGAAATTCGAAATGAAGGATTTAGGTGGACTGAGGTATTTTCTTGGCATTGAAGTAATGAGATCAAAAGAAGGCATCTTTATCTCACAAAAGAAATATATACTTGATCTTCTGACAGAAGTGGGACTACTTAACTGCAAGCCAGCTGAGACTCCGATGGTCCAAAACTACTAGCTAGAAATCTTTCCTGATCAAACCCCGACTGACAAAGAGAGGTACCAAAAGTTGGTGGGAAAACTAATTTACTTGGCCCATACTCGACCAGACATTGCTTATGCTGTGGGAATCATAAGCCAATTCATGCATAATCCGAGAAAAGAACATATGGAGACAGTCACGAGGATTCTGAGATATCTAAAATCCTCCCCAGGAAAGGGGCTTATGTTTGCTAAGAATGGGCACACTCGAATTAAAGCCTACACTGATGCTGATTGGGCCGGAAGCATCACAGACAGAAAATCGACGTCTGGGTACTTTATTTTCATTGGAGGAAACTTGGTTACTTTGCGAAGCAAGAAACAAAAAGTTGTGGCACTCTCCAGTGCCGAGGCCGAATTCAGGGGAATAGCTAGAAGAGTCACAGAAGTTCTATGGGTTCGAAAGCTCCTAACAGAGATTGGTTTTCCTCCGGAAGGGAGCACTGATTTGTATTGCGATAACAAAGCAGCAATAAGCATCTCACATAACCCAGTACAGCACGACCGAACAAAACATGTGAAGATAAATCGTCATTTCATCAAAGAAAAGGTCGAATCAAGGGTGGTTAATCTTCCCTTTGTGAAGTCAGAAGATAAACTTGCAGATGTTCTAACTAAGACAGTGAGCAGCCAAAACTTCCATCATGCGCTGTCCAAGTTGAACATGTTCGTGTTGAATCTAGCAAACGTTTGTGAGTACGAATTGAATGTATTCATTGTTCTGTGTTAAACTCATACATTACAGGGAACAAATACAGGGACTAAATAGCAGACTGAGACCTAATCAAGCCCTAATTACAGCCGACTAACTAAGGAAAAGAATCAATCTATATTATTTCCATATTTACAAGATCTGGCTAACACTCCCCCTCAAGTTGGATCATGGGGGTCGAACATATTCAACTTGGACAGTACCACGTGGAAGTTCTGGCTGCTTACTGCTTTAGTTAGGACGTCCGCGAGCTGGTCCTCAGATTTCACAAACGGAAGGTTAACTAACCCTGACTCGATCTTTTCTTTGATGAAGTGCCGGTCGATCTCCACGTGTTTGGTTCGATCATGCTGCACCGGGTTATGAGAAATGCTTATGGCTGCTTTGTTATCACAGTACAAGTCAATGCCTTCCTCCTGTGGAAGACCAATCTCGGTCAATAGCTTTCGGACCCATAGAACTTCCGTGATTCCGCGAGCTATTCCCCTGAACTCTGCCTCAGCGCTTGAGAGTGCCACAACCTTTTGTTTCTTGCTTCGCCAGGTGACCAAGTTTCCACCGACAAAGGTGAAGTATCCAGAGGTGGATCTTCTATCTGTGATGCTTCCTGCCCAATCAGCATCGGTGTATGCCTCGATCCTAGTGTGTCCGTTCCTGGCAAACATGAGTCCCTTTCCTGGTGAGGACTTGAGATATCTCAGAATCCGTATAACAGCTTCCATGTGCTCCTTACTCGGATTGTGCATGAACTGGCTCACAATTCCAACAGCGTAGGCGATATCTGGTCTCGTGTGAGCCAAGTAGATCAGTTTTCCTACCAATCTTTGGTACCTTTCCCTGTCCGTGGGAATTTGATCTGGAAAGATGCCCAGCTGGTGGTTCTGGGTCATTGGAGTCTCAACCGGTTTACAATCCAGCAACCCGACTTCTGTCAGAAGATCAAGAATATACTTCCTTTGCGAAATGAAGATGCCTTTGTCTGACCTCATTACTTCAATGCCCAAGAAGTATCTCAGCCCCCCCAAGTCTTTCATTTCAAATTCCTGTGATAAGTTCCTTTGTAGACTGGTTATCTCCTCAGTGTCATTTCCAGTTATTACCATATCGTCCACGTAAATAACCAGTAGGGTGATGAGATGATCCCTTCTTTTGATAAAAAGGGAGTGATCCGAGTTACTTTGGCTGTACCCATATTTCTTCATGGCCAGTGTAAATTTCCCAAACCAAGCTCTCGGCGACTGTTTGAGCCCGTAGAGAGATCGCTTCAATCTGCATACCATAGATTTGTCTTGTTGGTCCTCAAAGCCGGGTGGAAGATCCATATATACCTCCTCTTGGAGGTCACCGTGCAGAAATGCATTTTTCACATCAAATTGGTGTAGAGGCCATTCGTGATTGGCGGCTATGGACAATAGAATACGGATGGTGTCTAGTTTCGCCACTGGAGAGAATGTTTCTGTGTAGTCAATCCCATAGGTCTGGGAGTATCCCTTGGCTACTAGTCTGGCCTTGTATCTCTCGATCGTACCATCCATCTTGTACTTGATGCTGTAAACCCATTTGCACCCAACAGAACGTTTCCCGGCTGGGAGTTGACATACTTCCCATGTTTGGTTTTTTTCCAGGGCGTTGAGTTCTTCTTCCATTGCCTGTTTCCATAAGGGATTCTCATGTGCTTCTTTGGTGGTTCTAGGGACTTCCTGAGTGTAGACTGCATGGATAAAGCCTTGGAGTGGAGGTGCGCAGTTGGAAGTAATGAGATGTGTTACCGGATACTTGGACCGGCTTGCCCTTTCTGGGCTGTACCTGTTTGGTGGAATGCCCCTGTTCTGTCGAGGAGGTAAAACATATGTATTTGGAATGGAAACAGGAGGGTCAAGAGTATTTACCTCAGGGATATTCGATGACGGGGGCTCTTCCGCGGCGGGTGAGAGAGATGGGAGTGGATCACCTGTCAGAGGAGGAGGCGGGTTGTACTCCTGAAGTGGTTCTAACCATTCGCACATCCAATTCATCCCCTCGTTCTCACTCTCCCCCTGAGGGGGTGTATTGGGATCCGCTCTGAAGTAGTATTCAGTTTCCAGGAAGTCCACATCCATGGTAATATAATGGCGTTTTCCTATTGGGTCATAGCAGTGGTACCCTTTCTGAGTAGGATTAAACCCGAGAAACACACACCGGACCGCGCAGGGTTCAAGCTTGGTCCGTAGATGCCTTGGAGTGTGGACAAAGGCCACGCAACCGAAGACCCGGGGAGTGAGCAGAAGCACTGAAGGAATGGAGTGGAACTGCCTGAGGGTGTCCAATGGGGTCGCATACTTCAATGCTCGAGTAGGGAGTCGGTTCATGACATATACAGCGGTCAAGACCGCCTCGGCCCAGTAGGAGTTGGGGACGTGGGCTTCGAAAAGAAAGGCCCGAGCACTCTCTAGTACGTACCATTTTTCCGTTCTGCTATCCCATTCTGTTGCGGGGTATGGGGACAAGTTGTCTCATGAATAATCCCACTTTGAGAGAAGAAGTGTTGCAAGGTATGGTTGATAAACTCTCCTCCATTGTCGGTGCGAAGAACTTTGATCGAGGCTGAGAATTGGGTTTGAATCATTTGGAAAAAATTTCGGATTGTGCTTGAGACATCCGATTTTTGGTTCAGAAAGTAGATCCAAGTGAATCTGGTGCAGTCATCAATAAACAGAATAAACCATCGAAATTTGGAGTTAACATGACTTGGGACGGGTCCCCACACATCAGAATGAATAATTTCAAACGGCAACTTTGTTTTATTCGTAGAACTTGGATAAACAGCTCGATGGCTTTTTGCAAGTACACACGTGTCACAATGTAAGGAACCTGACTCAGACACTAATTTTGGGAACAACTGCTTCAGATACTGAAAGGAGGGGTGTCCTAATCGGCGGTGCCATAACCATATCTGCTTGTGATTGCTGCCTTGAGCCAAGAAACTTGAACCAGTTTGTGATATATCTTTGATGTAGTATAGCCCATCTCTCTCAATACCACGCCCAATGATCGCCCCCGTACGAATATCCTGTAGGAGGCAAAAATAGGGAAACATCAGCACTGTGCAATTAAGTTCCTTAGTAATTTGACTAACAGAGAGCAGTTTAGAAGCGAGAGATGGTACAACTAGACAGTGAGATAATTTCAATTTTTCAGATAATTTCACATCCCCCGCCCCAATGACCGGATAGGTAAGGCCGTTTGCATTAATTACTGATGTTCGTCGTGGTTTGGTGGAGGTCCATAAGTCACGGACTTCATATGTCATGTGGTCCGTGGCTCCGGAATCAATCAGCCATTCCATCTCTTGGCCCGCGTGTGAGGTCTGTATAAATGCTTTCCCCAAATCTTTTTCCTTAGGCCCATTATTTATTCTTGCATTAGTCTTGGAATTCTCCTCAAAAGAGCAGCCATTTTCGTGAGGCCCATTCGGCCCATTTTCCAAATTACAACTCTTAGTCCAAGTGCAAATTAGGTTTAGAGGATTACTTTCCATACCTGAGTTGCTCCCAGATTCGGTCTTACCATGGGCGCCGCTACTGTTACTCCATGCTCCACTTCCGGTGGCGTTGCCGCCGCCATTTTCCCTGCTACTAGCGGCGCCGCTGCCGGCGGTGACTCCCTGAGTCATCGCCGCCCGCCCCTGTTCTCCGCCTGTGGATCGTTCGGGTATGGTGGGGGGATCTGGGTTTCCTGTCATCGTGTTGGCTTTACCGGCTGGTGGCCATGGGAAGCCGCCGCCGGTGGGTCCTGTCTTCTTCTTCTTTGCCTGGTATTCCGCCCACCACTCCGGGTAACCGACCACCTCAAAGCAGGTTTCTTTGGTATGCCTTGTTCCTCCACAGACACTGCACTTCTGATTAGGGGTGGGCCTCCTTCCCTTGTTTTCGCGGGATGATGAACTCTGTTCTGACCGCATCTTTGCGGCCATCCCAATACCGCCGGGGTTTTGATCGTTCATTGCCGAGAGACGGCGATCTTCGCGCCGGATGGCACTGTACGCTTCTTCTAGGGTGGGAGGTTGTTGGGCCCTGAGTAAGTCGCGTTTGATGGGGTCAAATCTTCCGTCTAATCCCCATAAGAATGCGAATACCCTGTCTTCCTGTTTCTCCATATTGTAAATCTTCCGGTCCTCTGAGCATTTCATCGATTGGGGTTTGCGAAAATCAATTTCCCTCCAAATCCCCTGTATGGTCCGATAATATTGGTCTACGGACATGTCGCCTTGGCTCGTTTGGTATGCCCGCTGCTTGAGTTCGTATAACTTCAGTTTGTCGCCCCCATCGTGGTAGGTGGCTTCTATTTCGTCCCATAATTCCTTCGCGTTAGGGCAAAGGATGAATTGGGCAGCAATTTCTGGTTCCATTGCGTTGAGTATGAGGCCTCGAACAGATCCATCCGTCTGTTCCCAAGCCTCGTATCCCGCGTCGTCTGGGTCAGGGGATACCGTCTTTCCGGTAATATATCCCGTTCTTCCTCGGCCAAGCAGTACTAATTGGACTGTTCTTGACCATATTGCATAGTTGTTGTCGTTGAGTTTGATGTTGATGGCAGTTGGATTGGTTGGTTCGGGTTGTTTTTGGCGCAGTAGTTCTGCCATTTGGGCGAGGAACTCTGCCGGAATCGGGTTGGATTTTGTGGGTGATGCCATTGGTAGGTGATGAGCAAGGACTCCGATTCGTTTATTGAACCGAAACCCGCTCTGATACCATGTTGAATCTAGCAAACGTTTGTGAGTACGAATTGAATGTATTCATTGTTCTGTGTTAAACTCATACATTACAGGGAACAAATACAGGGACTAAATAGCAGACTGAGACCTAATCAAGCCCTAATTACAGCCGACTAACTAAGGAAAAGAATCAATCTATATTATTTCCATATTTACAAGATCTGGCTAACAGTTCGAACCCCATGATCCAACTTGAGGGCGAGTGTTGGAGAATCCCGACATATTTGGGAAAGATTTTCCCTAATTGTGTTTTCCTTGTACATGACTGTTTTATAGGCATGTAATTAGGGTCACTATTCTATTTAATTTGTATCTTCGGTTCTTTGTAAACATACGAAAGATTACAATGAAATACTTTTCCTCCCAAATTACTCTCTTTAACAATATTATCACCATATTTCTTAAATGAGGGATGATGACAAATTCTTGCTCTTTCAAAACATCATATGCCATCTCATTGTTGAAGTTGTCGATTGCTAGAAAACACATTCGCATATAGTGAGGGAGTTGGTTCATTGCTTCGATATCCCATCTGATAATGTTATTAAGAAAACAAAAAAAAAAAGAAAAAAGAAGTTCATACATGAATGATATTTAATTTTGAGGTGGAAAAGATAGAATTAAGTTTTTCAATTGAAAATTTTATGTGATTATTTATTTGTATATGTCAATTATTCCTAACCTTTGAACAACATCACGGAAGAGTCGTAATTCTTCCAAGGTGCCATAGACATCAAATATGTCATCAACGTATGTTAAAAAAACAAAGAGCTTGGTACTCATTATTCTTGAATATCCATATTGAGGCTCTCTGAGCCAACCAACAGTCCATAAGAAATTTTCGACCAACCTATCTCTCCCAAATGGAAGTTTTTCAGCGAGACCTGTCTGTTCCCACCATCTGTATATATATGGAGAAAAATATAAGTTTAATTTCCTAAAATATCTCAGATATAAAAATTTTAGCTATTATTTATGTTTATATACCAAAAGTAATTTACTCACCTTGAGAGATGCTTTATTTCTCGTTGGTACTTGCTTGAACAATGTTGAAGTCCACTTTTGCAAGCTCAAGCACGGGGGAATTTCGATTTGATCTGTTCTCATATGCATCAATGAACCATCTTGCATTATGCCTTTGAGTCCTCCAATGAATGGGGAGCTCCAAAGCATGGGACACCGATAAAGAAAGATTCTTGTCAACCAATATTCCATGTTTCCCGTCATCCTCAAGCAGGGGCGGATCCAGGAATTTTTATTAGCCGGGACTGAAAATTTCTCGGTCTCAATATATAAAAAAAATAATAATAACTTGACACTACAATTCATATATTATAATTGTTTTCGACGATTCGTATTCCTTTCAATTTGCTCCCACCATTTTTTTTCAAAACTAAAGTCTTCACGTACAGATACAAATATGGTCCCTTATTAAAAAAAAATAATAATAAAATTTATTTCGGGATTATAATATCCACTATCGAGAGTGTAATAATAAACCTTTTGGTAAATTATAACTAGGTAAGTTAAAATATAAACAATTAAATTAAAAAAAAACTATTAAGTCTTTTATATTCGAAATTAAGATTCGAATTCACAACACTTTATTAAAATAATATGTATTGGAAGTTAGAGTTTTTTGTGATATTAATTTGACAGAGTTAGGTTTTGATTAGAATTATCGACGTGATATGATATTTTTATCTCTCTAATATTATATGATACATTATCTATATAATAAGATACATTACACTAATTTTTCTTTACATAAAAACACAATACAATTGATTTTTTAATAAAGTGACCGATCATAACAAAGTTTTCACGAATTATATCTAATATAATATATAAATATAACATTTATTATATATAATAGCTTATAAATTGTATACTTTTTAAAATATTAATTAATTTATTTTTAATAATATATATATATATGTATGTATTTTAAAAATTAAATTTGAGGGGTTAGTGAAGTGGAATGGGGGGGGGGGGGGGAGGGGGTTGGCGGAAGTGGGGGACTTCAGCCCCCCCTTGGCCTTAACTGGCTCCGCCAGTGTCCTCAAGTTTCTTCAGCAGAAAATCGGTGGCAAATTCTTTTGCTTGCTCCAGGGTCTCTTCGCCTTTCATCAGCATGAAAGAGGCTTCATATAGTTGTAGCAATCCTCTCGTATCGTCAACAAGTCTTGCCTCAAACTCTCCTCTATTGTTCTTGAAACAATCGAATATCTCTGCACGCAATAGTGATGAAGAATGTATAATATTTCATGATTCAGAGAATTAAGCGATCAGTTAATGCATGTTATGTACACATTACACATGTCTAATTATACTACCTTGCGGGATGGTAAAACCATGTTGTCTGAAAAGTCTGAATTCGAGAGCCGTAGAGTACGAATCTCTTACAACTTTAGAATCCTTGATATTGTACTTGTTTAGACGATCATCATACATAGACTTTAAGATTTGTTTAATTTCATCCTCAAAATGGTAAGATACTCCCATGTTCTGCAAATCATCAATTAACTCCAATTTCTGAATTGGCTTCATCAATTCTTCCTCCAACAACTTCTTCACTTGAATCACCAGCTCAGAAGCCCTTTCCATGTATCGGGAAAATTGCAAAAATGGTATACCATCTGCACCCTTTCAGCAGGATTGGTATATCAACTATTCCGGCTACAGATCTACCCCATATCTCCTAAAATCGCGCAAAATGATGCACTTTTTCACCGGAAATCCGAAACCCGCCGGAAACCCGACCCGAAGTCCAACGTGGCATGATTTTTTCTTATGTGGCAATACCACTATGGCCACATCAAATACCATTGTACATGTGTTCATTTTATCCATTTAAAAAAAACACAAAAATCCAAATAATATTACTAATAAATTTTGATTTAAAATTAATTTGAAAAAGTAAGCAATAATTATATATATATATATATATATATATATATATATATATATATATATATATATATATATAAAATTATATGTATAACATTGCATTTATTATAAGAAATACATAAAATAATAAATTTTTATAATATCTAATTATTTTCACACACAAAAACATATATATATATATATATATATATAAGAAAATAATGCATAATATTTATATTTAATGGTTTCATATATTACTCAAAAATATACAAACATTCAATATTTAAAATATAAAAAAAAAAAAGAAAAAAGAACCCAACAATTTCGTTTTTCTCCTTGGCTATGGCGATTTGCAGAAAGAGGGAGGGAGGGATAATTCTCCAACCATCTGTTTATTTCATTTCATGAACAAGAAGGCATTGATCTTGCTCATCTACATCTACTACATACTTTTAGCCACAGCTACCCAAAACAATGAACAAGATCAAATTTGTCTCTCATATAAGAAAACCGAACATCTCTCATTACTTTTCCTGAATTTATCCAATTTCTTCAACAAAAGCACCATTGTTTCCCACATGGATCAGTTTATCCAATTTCAACGGAAATGATAAACAGAAAATCGCATCAGTTCATCAAATTTCTTCTACGGGAAACTTTACTTCACGCAACAGTTCGTCAAATTTAAATCAGTAGAAAAATTAAGGGAAAAAAATGTGGTGGTTGCCCGAATCCGTCGATCCGTCGATCACTACAGCAGATCTACCCGAATCCAACCTTAGCCACACCGTGAAACCAAACCAGCAGATCTTCCAACAAAACAGCCAAAATCCATAACCAAAACATAGATCGTGAGACGATCTACACAAGCACGAACACAAAATTCAAAGAGGAGAAAGAACTAAGAGCAGATCTGGATATAGAAGCACCAATTGAAGGCAGCCTCAGAAGGAAGATAAGAAGCAGGAGGCAGAAGACACACAATCATGATAATCATGAGTGGATCGGAGAGAGAGAGAGAAGGCTCCTCATTTTCAGATCCAGGATGAGAGGCCCCGGTGGGGTGGCTGCTATCTAATAGGTGTAGCTTCGCCGGAAATTGAGACGAAGAAGGAGCATGGTGGCAGCGCCCATTTCTGAAGTGGAGAGCATGGGAATCGTGGCGGAGATAGAGGTCGGAACCGTGGATGGAGGCGGGGGAGGATGAATTTGGGGCTGTGCAGGTGCGGCGGCGGCCTGAAGCTACTCTGGAGAAGAGTAGAAGACAATCCTATTGCTGGATATTAAGAACAGAAAGTGTCATCCGTTCCGTTTTGAAGCCATGTAGGCCCGAACTGAGGATTGTGAGAGAATCATTAGGAATTGTTGGAGGGATGATATCGGTGACTCTGCCGTGACTTCGGTGCTGGATAATGTGAAGAGCTGCAGAGTTGGTTTCTTAAACTGGAGGAAAAGAAACCCCTTTGATCACAATAAGGAGATTAGAAAACTGGAGACCAAGCTTGATCGTTTGCAATCAGGTTTTATTTCGGTTGATTCGAAGGCTCAGGAGCATATGCTGCAAGAACGCATCAATGAACTAGCTAAGCAAGCAGAGATTATGTGGAAGCAATGCGCTAAAGCTCATTGGCTTAAAGAGGGTGACAGAAACACCAAGTTTTTCCATAGCAAAGCCAGCATTCGGGCGAAAAATAATCGGATTGATAGACTTATTGATGAAGGAGGCCATTTTTATTCGTCCAGAGAGGAGATCCAGGGGATTACTGAGCGATACTTTGGGGAGATTTTCTCGTCGTCTTATTGCTCAGAGTCAGAGATGGAAGAGGTTCTTTGTTTGGTCAAGCCAAAAATTAACAATTCCATGAGGGAGGAGCTGGTCCGGCTTTTCCACGCTGAAGAGGTAAAGTGCACTTTGAATAGTATGTATCCCCTTAAATCCCCAGGCCCTGACGGGCTTCCCCCCTTCTTCTTTCAAAAATACTGGCATATTGTGGGTAATAACGTTACTGCATGTGTTCTTAATTTTCTTAACAAAGGCATCTTTTCTCGGGATCTAAACTTCACGCATATTGTTCTTATCCCTAAGTGTCAGAAGCCTAATATTATTACCCAGTTCCGTCCGATTAGCTTATGTAATGTGATTTATAAAATTGCCTCGAAATGCATTGCAAACCGTATCAAACCCATTCTTGATGATGTTATTTCTGTGTCGCAATCGGCTTTTATTCCTAAAAGGCTCATTACCGATAATGTCTTGCTGGCTTTTGAGATTAATCATTTCCTGAAGAATAAGAGGAAGGGGAAAGAGGACTTCTCCGCCCTTAAACTTGATATGAGCAAGGCATATGATAGAGTTGAGTGGCGTTTCCTTACGCGGATGCTTGAGAGGTTAGGTTTTCCTCCTCTTTTGGTGCACCGTATTATGACTTGTGTCACGTCTGTCTCATTCTAGTTTGTCCTTGACGGCGTGCAGTTTGGTTTTGTTTCCCCGGAGAGAGGTATTCGCCAGGGTGACCCTCTCTCGCCTTATCTTTTCCTTCTTTGTGCAGAGGCTTTCTCTCTTTGCTTGCAGGATCTCGAGAATAGGGGGATTATCAAAGGAGTATCAGTCTGTAAAAATACCCCAAGCATTTCTCACCTTTTATTTGCTGACGACACACTGGTCTGTGGGCGGGCTGATTTACGGGCGTTGGATGGTATTGTGGGTGTGTTGGATTTATTTTCTAAAGCCACGGACCAAGTAGTTAACTTTCAGAAATCGTCAGTGGTCTTTAGCCGATTAATCCTGAAGAGTGCTCCTTTTTAGCTAATAGGTTGGGTGTTCAAATGGTGCAAAAATTCGATCTTTATCTGGGATTGCCGTTAGTAGCCAGTAGATCAAAGAGGACTCTTTTCGCCTCACTTCGTGACCGTATTCGGAAAAAAATTAGTGGTTTCTCTGAAAAAAATTTGTCCTCAGCAGGTAAGGAGATTTTAATTAAAGCAGTGATTCAGGCGATCCCATCCTACGCTATGAGTTGCTTCAAGTTGCCAGACTCTTTTATCAGGGAGTTTGATTCCTTCGCCGCTAATTTTTGGTGGAATAATAAAGATCGGAACCGCATTCATTGGCTTGCGTGGGAGAAGTTTTGTCTTCAGAAACAGAATGGTGGACTCGGCTTTAGAAATTTTAAGGCGTTCAATCTGGCTCTTCTTGCTAAACAGGCTTGGAAAATTATTACTTCACCGAATAGCCTCCTCAGTCGTGTTCTTAAAGCTAGATATTTCCAACATACGGATTTCTTTGGGGCGGGACTTGGGAGATCACCGTCTTTCACTTGGAGAAGTATTATTTCGGTGAAACCAATTCTGATTGCAGGATCTAGATGGAGAGTTGGTTCGGGCTCCTCTATCAATATCTGGGAGGACAGGTGGATTCCGAGACCAAGCTCTTTTAAACCTTTGATAAGACAGCCACGTGATCCGATGATTACTCGTGTTGACCAGCTTTTGCTCCCTAATTACGCTGGCTGGAATCTTGACTTGATCGAGGAGGACAAACTCATTTGGCATTTTGAAAAAAATGGGGTTTTCTCCGTTCGCAGTGCTCACCGTGTGGCTCTTGCTTTGGATGGATCAGCCCGTGCATCTTCCTCTACTGCCGCCAACAACCCTATTTGGAGGAAGGTTTGGAAACTTCATGTTGCCCCCAAAGTTCGTGTTTTTGTGTGGAGGGTTCTACATGATATTCTACCTACTTCTTGGAATCTTATTTCCCGTAGGTGTCTTGTTGACTTACAGTGCCCGATTTGTGGGGTTACTCCCGAGAATACGAAGCATAATTTTCTAGAGTGCTCTTTTGCTTGACAGGTTTGGGCCATCTCGTTCCTCCCATGGACTACCATCTCAAAGTTTACAGGCGGAGTCCATGAGTGGATCGAGATGGTGTTCTCCTCTTTTGATGCAGGCGAACGCGATAGATTCTCTCTGATCCTTTGGGGATTGTGGTGGTTTCAGAATAAGGTTAGAACGGAAGGGTGCAAATGGCGGCCATATGAATTGTTGAATTTTGCGTTGTCCTTACATAACTCATCCCCGTTGGAGCTTAATACTCCCCCCCCCCCCCATTGGACGACATTAGCAGCTTTCCTTGTTGGAGGCCTCCGCCAGGTTGGGTTGTTAAAATTAATGTTGATGGGACGGTCTTTGCGAATGTGGGAGAAGTTGGTGTGGGAGTTGTGGCACGCGATCAGGAAGGTTCTTGTCTTGGTTGGTTATGCGATAGATTGAAGGGTGAGTTGGAACCGGAGACGGTTGAAGCAGCGGCGGTTATGCGAGCGATGGATCTTGCTCGTGAAAATGGATGGCAGACCATTTGGATTGAGAGTGACTGTCTCAACCTGGTGAACAAAATTGTCACTTCTACTAAGGATCTCTCCCCAATTGGTAACCTGGTGCATGATATTAAATCTGCGGCTGCCTCCTTTCCCTGTTGTCGTTTCTTGTTTGTTCGGCGTGAGGCCAATGTCGTGGCTCATACTTTGGCTCGGAATGCAGCTCCGGCGTGCGTGGGTGGCTCGATTTATGCACCCTTCCTTGTTGATTGTCTTTTGGCTGAGTGTTCCGTTTGATGTATGCCCTCCTCGGAGGGTGTCTCTGTTAAAAAAAAAAAAAAAAAAAAAAAAAAAAAAAAAAAAAAAAGAAGGCAATCCTATTTCTTTTTTTTCTTTTTTAATTTCTTAAGTATGTAATTAAGTTAAATTATATATTAATAAATATCAAGTTAAATTATATATTAATAATATAACATATAATTATATTTATATTATAATTATAATAAAAATAATGTATAATATTTTTGAATTAATGTATTTCTTTATTTTATTAACATAATATTTATATTATTATTTCTTTTGCTTAACATAATTATCAAGTTAGAATTTTAGGTTCTCCGATTTTATTTGATTTTATTAACATAATATTTATATTATTATTATTTTATTTTATATATTTGCAATTAGTTTTTTGTGGATTATATACATATCAACCAAGTCAGCAGCCATGTGGCAAAAAAAATTAACGTGGCACCCATGTAATGTCCACGCAGTAATAAGTGCCACGTCATAAGCAGTTTCCGGTGGGTTTTAGGTTTTTCGGCGAAAATTTGCATCTTTTTGCGCGGTTTTGGGAGCTATGGGGTCGATTTGCCACCGGAATAGTTGGTATACCAATGTTGCTGAATGGATGCAGATCGTATACCATTTTTGCAATTTTCCCCCATGTATCTATCATCCTATAACACGGGATCAATGCGAACATAACATTTCTCTGAAAGCTAGAATATTAATTCATATTAGCTAGACAATTGTGGAAGATACATACCGTAAATTGACTGCTCGAAGATTGAATGTAATCGAAATCCCACACGTTTGCCTCGTAATTTCCAGATCGTCGTTCAGACAGGAGGTTGTCACTGGGCTGATTATTGCATTTAGTAGTAAATAACAAAGTGCTGCATGAGACTATAATTGAAGTTCTTTTTCCTACTAAAGCTACAAAGTTGATTATTTGTCCTATTATGAACAATCGCCATAGGCATTAGATCTTTTTCTCCCACTGATGTCACTTGTTCCCCTTGGTTTTAACTGAACTTCTCATCGAGTTTTGTCTTTAAATGAGTTTTGGCACTTTCAGTTCGGGTTTGTTAGATTTAAATGATGATGGGGAAAGGACAAAATATGGAAACTTCCATATGAAAATGATTGCTTTAAATTAGTGAAATTATTGATAAATGAGTGGACCACACCAAACTCGTCACAAAATTTATTTACTTTTTCATGTAACTGGTACATTGAAAATTTCCGGCAAATTAGAAAAAATGTACAAAAAGATGGATTTTAATAGAATTTGAGACAGAAAATAATATATATATACCGCATATTGACTGCGAGGAGATTGAGCATGATTAAAATCCCAAACCGGAGGCTTGTCATTTCCAGGTCTCCTTCCAACGGTGACCTCATCACCGGGCTTAATCGCTTCGCCGGAAATTTTAGCACTAGAACGCACACTACCGCATGCGGCAATTGAAGTGTTTTTCCTAACAAGACAACACACAGAATCTTTTGGTTTATCAGGAAAAATAGCCAGAGGCATTTTAATGTTGAATATAGCCATTGATTTATTACTTTTCCTCTTCTGTATCTGTTTACTCGTTCTGTTGAATTGAGGTGCTATTTAAATTAAGACCCTCTGCATCTTAATTCTCCAATAGTTTAAGGCTTTAAGCATGTTTAAAAATTTTTAGTTTGATGTAGTGACAAATATTTCAACTCTGCAACAGGGAATGCCGATTGTGAAAAGACAAATATTTCAACTCTAGGGCCGAATTGTGAAAAGACAAATATTTCAACTCTGCAACAGGCGTTTAGTACTTTCTCTGGTACTTTTGTCCAAGTGGAAAGCCGACCTATTTATTTTTCATTTCAAAGTGCCTCAACGTACCCGTTTTCAAGAAAAAAAGATAAAACGAGAAAAAAAAAAATCGTTCACTTCTCCTATTTGAAGTTCATTGCATTTATTGGAGAATAAGTGTTGTTAGGTTAATGGGTTCATTATTTAAAGTAATGATTCGGATTTGAGTATCACTTAAAGATGTGTCGGAAAAAAAAAAAGTTTATAGTATTTATTAAAGTGGAGTCATAATTAATAACTCCCTCATACTTGGAAATAATTTAGTTTACTCCTCTTTCTAAAAGAAATCTATACTAACTCTGCAATTCAAATTAATAATTTGATTTCACTCTCCACTCACCTAAATTGACTGTAATGCCTTTACTTATTTCTTTTTTCTTTTCATACTTCAATTTTAAATTTGAGTACTTTAACTTTTACAAATAACTACTCTATTTTTAAATCTGAATACTTTAATATTTATGAACAATACTTCAATTATAAATTTAGGTACTTTAATTTTTATAAATAATACTTTAATTTAAAAGGTAAGTGCTTTACCTTTTTCGAATAATATATATATTGTCTTTTTTTTTTCATGTACTTCAATTTTAAACTTAATTACTTTAACTTTTACAAATGATACTCTATTTTATAATTTGTATACTTTGTTTTATAATTCGGAAACTTTGTAATACACTATTTTATAATTTAAATGTTTTGTTTTATAATTTGAATACTTTATATAGTTTCTAATTAATACTTCAAAATATAAATCAACAATTAATTTTTACCCCACCATCCCCCTACACGAAAAAGAAAATATCAATTTTTACATATGAAGTATGTGATGGTGCAGAAACTTTGAAGGGATTTAAACACCAATCACTTTAGAATTTGTGTGTGGAAGGGAAGATCATCACAGGCGTTGAGCCTCAGGAACTGGGTTTCCTTTGAAGCGTGGGTTCTTCCAGTTAGGATAACACCAAGGGTCAGCACGCAGTATGGATGCAACAATGGCGTGTATGTGAAATGCAGAGCTTGGAGAATAAGAAAAATGGAGGAGAACGCCCAGTTCAGTGCAGGTGAGTTTGTAGAGAAGATGACTTAGGAAAGTGTGCATGTGAATCCCTTATTTATATGGTAGGGGTTAGGGTATTTTGGGTAATCTGACCAAGTGGTCTCAAATCCTGTGCTGTCTTAGAAACGTGGCATCATGTGATGGTGTGAAAGTGATGGCTCTGAAAGCCTGTGGTGTGCTAGGTACGAGGTGCTCACTACCACTGTGTTAGAGGTGGTTAGAGAGCGGCGAGTGTGGAGATACCCAGCAACGCTCCTCGCACCTCTGAGAGTGCCCTCAGAGGGACTTCACTACGGTGGGATTGACCCTCGGGGCGAATAGTGCCTTCTGACACTGAGCCCGAGCGCTGGTGACGCTCGAGAGGGGTTCCCCTGCCGGAGGACCATGAGTGCTAAGGGTACGAACGTAGAGCATGTGAACCCGAGCTCAATTACAGTAGGGGTCCACTGGTGTAGAAGAGTGGGGATTTGGGCGTGAAGCGTCTCTTGGGATCATAGTGCGAGCATCCGAGGGGATTGGTAGATGGATCCCTCGCTCGTGACTTGGGCCGAGGCGCGTAAGTCTGGATTAGACATGTGATGAGGGAATGGGCCGGGTCAATTCCGCGAGCCCATTACCACGAGCGTTAAAGCTCTGGGTCCTTCAGTTCGCAACACGTGTGCAGCGCTGATCTGAGCATGATTTGGCCTCATTATTTTGCCCCCCAAATTCTGTAGTTACGCTTGAGCGTACTGTAGAATTTTGAAACCGGAACCCTGACTTTGAATATATGAGGGTCAAGCTTTTGGAGGGAAGTGACTGTCCACCTTCTGTAACGGATATCCTCTGACAAGTCATTAAATAAAGTCATGTCCACATTAAATGCTGAGTGGCGACGTGGGCGCGTGTTCCGCGGAGTGGGCGCATGTTTGTTGGGAGACGTGCGACGGTTACCAAAAGTGGGGGGGTTTCCAAGGTGGGAATGATTGTGGTTTGAATACCAAACCCTAATTTAATGCAGGTTTTCTCCCTATAAATAGGGATTTGGAAGCCTCTTCTCATTCATTCAAAACCTTTTTAGAGCAAATCAGCAGCAAAGTTCTCTGTCATTTTTTGCGATTCCCAGCAAGCTTTCTTTCAACTTCAGGTAAATCCTCATAATTTCTGATTTTTCTTGTGCTAACCCTAGATTTAGGTTGCCTTGAGTGTTTTTCTTGTGTGAGGAAGCTTTTTTAGCCATCAGATCCATACCATAATTCTTCTTCCTCATTGAATTTCTATTGGAAGCTCCATCTTCAAGAACAAATATCAGTAATGGTGGAAAATATCGTATATGCAATGGTGAAGGAGATAGATGAGATGTCTGTAGGAAGCTCTTCTCCTTATGATGATATCTCTCTCGCTGTTCCGCTGCGGGTAGTCCCAGAAGACTCTAGGGATGAGAAACTTGACGCTGCGTTTCAAGGGATGAACGAGCGTAACCCCGGAGGAGTAGAACAGCTTTTTGAGAAGATGGACCTTTCCCTTAGAATGCAGCAGCAAGGTGAAAGGGTTTTTCCTGTGTTAAATAGCGCTGTTAGGCCCCAGGACCATCAGGTTACGGTGGCTGTCACTGAACCCCAAGGAGAAGAAGGGCCTTTCTAGCGTCAAGAAGGCAAGGAGCCTCCTCGTAAATACCGTCAAAAGGGAAAGGAGCCGGTAACCCAAGTGAGGAAAAATAATCCCCACCAAACAGATAGATCTCCGAACAAAATAGAGAGTACCTTGATGCTCGCGGAGTTAGCAGAGTTGAAGTCCAAGGTTTATTGGGACAATGTATACTGGACTCGCCTCCCTATAGACAGAGAGAGAGCAAATCGTCCATCTCTGGGGATGATGACAGTTACCAGAATGCTGTGCTCGCGGGGTCTTAAGGTTTCCGATTCCGACCCCAATCGTCAACTTGCTGAATTCCTTAAATCTATGAGAAATAGCTTTGATGAATGCCTTTGTGATGCTGGTGAGGGCCACAAGCTATGAGCCCTTGTTCAATAATTTTAATAGTCTGATCCAAATAGCCCGCTCTCCCCGCTCATCTCTGAGGGACGGATTCTACTATGCCCAGGCCAAGTCCGGCTTAAAGATGATAGACTCACCCTCGACTTCGTATAGCAAGAATTGGAAGGAGAAATTCTTTTTCATGGGGGCTCCAGGTGGCATTTTTAGGGTATCTCGAGAGTGGGTGACACACGGGGAGGGCCCCATAGTTAAAAACAGAATCCAAGGTAAACTTTTCGAGCATTGGCAAAGAGTCTGGTCCTTGTGATGAAAAATGAGAAGAAACTGATTAAGGCTAAAGACTTGATGAAGGACGAGGAGGTGCTATTTCGTTATAGGCTTGTGTGCCCTCCGGAGATGGTGGTCAACCCTCCCGCTCGAATCATGAATCGCGATGGTTAGATTTTAGGACTAACTGCTTATATTTTGCTGTTTCTGCCACATGTATTTTTGACAAGCCCTTCGACGCTCAAATATCTCTTTGTTTGTAGACGTAGACATTATGATGGCGGGAGTAAGTGCAGAGAGCATCGCAGCCATGATGCACGTTCGCAGAGCGGGTGGGAACCAACAGCAACAGCAGCCCAGGCCTCCAACTGTACCACAAGGGGCCAAGGCACGAGACGAGGATCAGGCGGCCAAAGGGAAGGCCGCGGAGATGGAAGTGGTGGTCGCGGAGATGGCTATATTGAAGACCTGATAGTTGGGGACGCTGGCGGAGCCACCCCTCCCAGCCAGGAGCAAGTACATGTGCCTAATGCTCCCCGCAAATGCTCGGGGACAGTGATGAGGGTCCTAGATGAGGAGAGGGCCCAACAATCACGTAAGAGGAAAAGGATGGCCGATTCAATCCCCATCTCTGGTAAGGGGAAAGAAATAGTGGTGGGCGCTCGAGGGGAGGAAGGCGACACTTCATCTTCGAAAGATGAGAGCTTCTGAAAGTTTGAGCGGGACGGAGATGCTCGCTACCAGCGCTCAATGGAGGAGGGCCCTGTGCTCTTGAAGAAAAGTTTATCTACCCAGAACCTGGTTACGGGGATCATCCACAAGCTCCAATTCTTCGACGACCACAAGAAATTGAATGAGCAGGAGGCCGCTCAAGTTGCAGACGACGCCTGCCAAGTCCTCTTGAGGGTAAGTGTGTCAAGTTTCTTTCCACAGCTTTAGTCTTTCTCAAGGTAGCTTTGTACTTAACGGAGTTTCTGTTGTTGTAGAAGGTGATTCCCAGGTTGAAGAATATGCAGAGACGCTCAGAAACCTACTCTGAGCTCAAGGCCAAATATAAGAAGCTGTTACGCATCTCTGACCTCGGCCAACTGCAGTAGGACTACGATATGGTTTCTGCTGAACTCACAGCCCTCAAAATTGAAAATGAGAAGGTGAAGACAGTGCTCAAAGATCAAGAGGTTGCATGGCTGAAGTTAAACAAGCGGCACAAGGACTTGAAGGAGGAGCGGGACCGGCTGAAGGAGGATAATAAGCACCTCACCCAAGCTCTAAACGAGCGTGACCAACAACTGGGGTTGGTGAGGAAAAAACTTGCTGACCTACAAGGCAAGACTGCAGACTTGGAGTCGAGGGTAGCCTGGGATGTGGTCCTCAATTTCGTGCACTCCAAGGCCTTCGCCTTCGCTGCCAACCTTCATTGCTTCGCCAACGCCAAACGGTTTTTCTGGAAGTCGGTGGGCCAGCTGATTAAGTTGGGAGTGGTGCCCCCCAACACTCGTAATGACGCTCGCCTACGCATGGACCTTAATGAAAACCTAGAGCCGATCGTGTCAGATAGGGATCCAGCTGAGGACTTAACAGAGCCAGAGTATAATGACTTAGTTATTATGCTCCAGGAGGAATTTATGAAGGCCAACCCCCCAAATCCAGAACCCATTACGGTTGATGAAGATGCTGATGGGGATGCTCTGGATGAAGAGGGCCAGGGTGATGCTCATCCTATAGATTCAGAGGTCCTGGCCCTGGTTCCATTGGTAACCGTACCTCCTGAGCCCGGGACTTCCCAGGCGCTAAATTCGAACGCCGGAGGTGACTCTCAAGAAGCTTCCTGAAGTCAACCCTCAAGATCCTGTTCGCTCCCACTGTTTGATGAGAATTTATCTAAGTGTTGGATAATAACGATCGTAATCGTAGTATGAACTTTACACTTAGAAATCCATGAGAGAATTTGACAAGTGTTTATTATCTACGAGCATACGCATTAGTAATGAGGTGAGAATCTTTAAGGGGTTTACGAGCGCGAACTAGAGTGATCAGCATCTAATTGGTGTAATCAAGCATATAGCAACCCCAATTCTGACTTGCTCGTTCCAAAGGTTCATGCGCTTATGAGCGTCAAGATGTTCGATGTGGGGGGTCCTCGACACACCGATAGCTTTGATTTGGAGTTGGGCTCGCTCATCTAAGAGTTTGGCCCGAGTGGGCATCAAGCCGTTTGACGTGGAGTACCCTCGACACAGAGTGGGCGTTGATGTAATTGACGATGCAAAACATTAATTGAATCAAGTAAATGACAAATAATGAATGGAAAATACCTACTGATGTATTTGTATTTCTGTCAAAAGAAGATACAAAGTGCCTCGAGCGGGCGTTTAAAAGGGTTGCAATTACACATAGAATCTTCTGAGGTTACAGGCGTTCCATGGGCGAGGGAGACGCTCGCCTTGCAAAGTTTCCAACAGGTAGGTGTTGTTCGTTTGTACCTGGATGACTTTGAAGGGGCCCATCCAGTTGGGGTCTAATTTACCCATGTGTTTGGACACTTCAACTTTTTTGATGACCAAGTCCCCCCAGTTGGAAAGTCCTTTCATTGACGCGCTTGTTGTACTGATGGGCCACTGCTACCTTGTACTGGTGCATCCGGGCCTAAGTAGCGTTCCTTTTTGCATCCACTAAGTCTAGTTCGAGCACCCGATTATTTTCGTTGGCCCCCGGGCTCGAAGTATACGACGCATGCGGACTCTTGGATGATTTCCACAGGTATCATGGCCTCGGAACCATAAACGAGGGAGTAGGGGGTTTCCCCTGTTGCCGCTTGCGGGGTAGTACGATACGCCCAAAGGGCTTCTTGAAGCTCTTCAGCCCATTTGCCCTTTTTGCTCTCGAGCATCATTTTGAGATGCTGGAGTATGGTCCTGTTCGTGACTTCAGCTTGACCGTTGGCCTGAGGGTAGCCCATGGAAGTGAAGCGCTGCTCAATGCCAAGCTCTGAGCACCACTCTCGAGTATCAACGGCGATGAATTGAGAGTCGTTGTCTGAGATTAGCATCCTCAGGATGCCATACCGGCAAATGATGCTTTTCCAAATGAAATCGCTTACCACTTTGAACGTTATTTTTGCAACCGCTTGTCTGACCGCCATTGGAAGAGGTCCCACTATGTCAATGCCCCACTGGTCAAAGGGGCATGAAACGTCGATTGGGCTCATTTGGGGTGCTGGAAGTTGAGGGGTATTGGAGTGAAACTGACACTTGGGGCATTTCTTGGAGTAATTGATGGCGTCCTATAATACTGAGGGCCAATAGAATCCGCTCCTAAACATCTTCTTGGCCAGAATCCGACCGCCAGAATGATTCCTACCAGCTTCCACTGTGCACATGTTCCAATATTTCCCTGGCTTGCGAGGGTCTTCGGCACCTCATCGGAGGGCCTTGGAAAGACCGCTTGAAGAGCCAACCCTCATTATCGAGTGAGAAATAAAGGGGGGCTTTACTTCTTACTTTTCGTGCTTCTACTTTGTCGCTCGGGCAAGCTCCATTTTGTAGGAATTTGATGATGTCATCAAGCCAACAGGGCTCATATGGATCAATCATGCTCACTTGACACAAGGGTTTCCCCTCGCTTATCAACGGTTCCTCCGTTCTAAGGAACGTGACAGAACGCTCACAGGAGCCTTCCAGGACAGATGCAAATTTAGAGAGGGCATCAGCGCGCTCGTTTTCTGGTCGGGGAACCTACAGCAAATGAAACTCCTTGAATTTGGCGATCATCTCTTTAGCCTTTGCCAGATACTGCACCATGGTGGTTTCTCAAGCCTCACAAATGCCGTCTACCTGACTAGCAATTAATTGAGAGTCAACGTAAACAGTGACCCGAGAGGCTCCATTCTGAGTCCTTGGATGAGGGCTTCATACTCAGCCTCATTGTTGGTGACTTGGAAAGCCAGTTTGATCGCGTAGTCAATTTCAATTCCTCAAGGGTCCCTGAGGGTCACCCCGGCTCCCCCCCTCCCTGGGAGGTCGAGGAACTATCTGTGTGTCAAAGCCAGAGACCGCCACCTGGCGAGGGTGTGGGTTCCAAACCGAATCTCTCGACCAAGAGATCCGCCACGCTTGAGCCTGGATGGTTGTTCTAGGCTCGAAGTTGATATCAAATTGGCTGAGTTCTATGGACCACTTGATTAGTCTGCCTGAGACATCCAGTTTCGAGAGTACTTGCTTGAGCGGCTGGTCCGTAAGCACAGTGATGGAATGAGCTTGAAAATAAGGCCTCAACCTCCTGGAGGCGTTGACAAAGGCGAAAGCGAATTTCTCTATTCCATATATCTCTTTTCTGCCCCCTGTAAAGTTTTGCTCAAGTAATACACTGGCAAGTGTTTACGCTCGTAGCCTCTAAGGAAACGAAAAGGTAGATGAACAGGTTCTCTCCGGGGACCGGCTTCGTTAGGAAGGGTGCACACGAGAGATACTGTTTCATGTCTTGCAATGCCTTCTCACATTCCTCGGTCCAAGTAAAGTTGCGAGCGTTACGCAGGATTTTAAAGAAAGGTAAGTTTCTGTCCGTCGAGCGGGAAATGAACCTGTTCAAGGAGATGATTTTGACCACCAGTATTTGGACCTCTCTGACATTTCGAGGGGAAGGATATCTATGACCGCCTTGATTTTCTCTGGGTTGGCTTCGATACCTCTTTGACTGACCACGTACCCCAAAAATTTTCCTCTCCGAACTCCAAATGTGCATTTCGAGGGGTTTAGTTTCATACCATAATGGCGCAGAATGTCAAAGGCTCGCTTGAAATTATCCAGGTGGGAGTGTTGGTGCTCGCTCTAGACGATCATGTCGTCCACATAAACCTCCATGGATTTTCCAATTTCGCGCTCGAACATCCTGTTGACGAGGCATTGATAAGTGGCTCCTGCATTCTTGAGCCCAAACGGCATGACCAGAAAACAGTAAACTCCTACATGGGCCACAAAGGATGTCTTGGGGTGATCCTCAGGTGCCATGAAGATCTGATAATAGCCCTAAAATGCGCCCATCATACTCATAAGTTCACAACCTGCCGTCGAATCTCCCAGCTGATCAATCCTTGGTAAAGGGTAAGGATCCTTGGGACACGCCTTGTTGAGGTCCGTGAAGTCGTTGCACATGCGCCATTTGTTAGCGCTCTTGGGTACGAGGACCACATTGCACAGCCATTCGGGATATAGGATCTCTTCAATATACTGGGCTTCGAGGAGTTTGTTGACTTCCTCCTCGATGACTTGCCTTCTGAACCCGTGAACGTCTCTTTTCTTCTGCTTAATAGGTTTGAATGCGGGATCGACGTTCAACCTATGGACTATGAAACTTGGATCTATACCAAATAGATCAGAGGCTTTCCAGGTAAAGACGTCCAGATTTTCTCGCAAAAAGTCGATCATCATGATCTGAGAGGGGCCTTCGAGATTGGAGCCTATTTGGGTGGTCTAATCTGGATTTCCAGGCTCCAATTCGATGGTCAGAAAATCTTCGGTGGGCTCAATCCGTACTTCTGGCCTTGGGGCTTCGAGCACCCGTTTCTTACCGGTTAGTCTGTCGGTTGCCCCTTCTGAGGTTCCGTCCCCCTCGCTGTACAAGGAGGACCCTCCTACGGCGCTCGGGGGGTGGTTTTCTGCACCCTGGGCGGTGCTCGCCTCTCGCCTCTTACTCTTTTTCTTATAGAGTTTGGCCCTCTTACGCTCGGGGCCGTCCTCATCCAGCTTGGGAAAATCCACAGACTTCTTGGTGGACCCCGCTTGGATTGCTTGCTTAGGCTTGTGACTCCTTAGGGATAGAATGTAGCACTCCCAAGCCTCCTTGACATTACAGAGTACCTCGCCAGTGCCCTCGGGGGTTGGGAACTTGACTTTCTGATAGTATGTTGATATGACTGCCTTGAAATCAACGAGGGTTGGGCGACCAATAATGATGTTATATGGGAGATCCACCTCGACCACTGCATAAAGGACGCTCAATATCTTTCGCTGTGGGGCGCGACCAAAAGAGGTGGCCAAGCGAATTTGTCCGCGGGGGATGATCTCAGAACCCCCAAAGCCAACGAGGGTTGTTCTGAGGGGTTCGAGGGGAATGTTTGTTATATTCATCTTTTGAAATATAGAGTAGGGGAGAACGTTCACTGAGCTTCCGCTATCAATCAAAACCCTCTTTACAACATAGTTATGAACGTCTAAACTAACCACCATGGGGCAGTCAGAGGTTTCACCGTTCCCATGGGGTGTTATAATGTGCTCTAAATCTTTTTTATTGAACCCTACTACCTCGTTCTCCTTTGAGTGTGAGGATCCTTCTAACGAGTACACCGGTTTGGGCATTGAGGATCTCTGATCATAGCTGCGGACGTTGCGACGGCAAGAGGCATTGGAGTCACCCCCCGAGGGTCCGCCAGGGATTATATTGATGACAGCGAAGGGCTGGTTCTCCATTTCGGAGGCCTTCTGCTTGCCAAGCTCGCTTGTCTCTGGGCGGTGGTGGCAAGGGCTTCTGGAGCGCGAACGACTTCTCCCCTTAGCTCTCGCATGCTCAGAGCAGTGCTCGTCATACCTTTCTAGCACCTTCACAAACTCTTTGATCTCGCTACCGAGTTGATGGCACTCGTTTGTGTCGTGCCCTTTCTGCTTGTGGAAGGCACAGTACTTTCCCGAGCGTTTCTGAGCCTCGGTTTCCCTCATCTTTGGCGGTCTCTTGAACAGTTTCTTATCTGCCATGGAATAGAACTCATCGATGGGTCTGTTGAGGGGGATGCGCTTGAATCTGTAAGGGGGAAGAGTTTCTTTGAGCGGGCTCTGGGCTGCGGCGGCGGTTCTTGGGCTCTCATCTGTCCTCTAGGCCCCTATTGGTTCGAGGGGCATTTGCGAGTTTCTGCTCCCTCGCGATGTATATATCCTCGAGGCTAAAAAAAGAGTCAGCTATATCTCTGATTTCCATCAGTGAGCGAGGCATTTTCTTTGCCACCTCCTCCACGAACTCCTTACTGACGTAGTTCTTCATATTAACCACCCCAAAGAGTACGTACCTCAAGAAATCCATCGAGGGCTTCTCCACCAACAGGATCTCTTTGTTGAATCTGCCCATGAAGGACCTGAGGGTCTCGCTCAGTCCTTGTACCAAGCTGTAGAGAGCTGTGGCAGCGGGAGCCGGTGCCTTCAAAGAATTAAAGTGACTCATGAAGGCTTCTGTCAAATCTCCATGCCCTCTGATGGAGCGAGGGGATAGCTTTTTGTACCACTTTTGTATCATTACCATGAGGGAAGTGACTAAGACCTTCGTCCAGTAATGACTGGAATGCTCGTACAGGTGCATCAGATGTACGAAGTGATCCTGGTCCCATCGTAACGGTTGACGGATGTGGGGATTTTGCCCATCCCCGCACGGGCCGTCAGAACTTTATCAGTGAGGGGCGAACCGCCTGTTAAAGGCCTATGGTTCCCGTCCTCACGGTCATGCTCTTCATAATCTTCTTCCCTCCAACGGCGAGGGGCTTGGCTACATGGGAGGCGAGCGTCTCTGGCCTTGGACCTCTCGTCCTCAGTATGAGGAACTTGAGACCGTGCTCGAGAGAGCTGCTCCACCATCTAGTGCAAACCTTCGAGTTGGTTCTGGATAGCAGCCAGACGAAGGTCGTCTCCTTCCCTTCTGCTCGTTCTTCCTGTGGCCCTGGATTGGACCTCTTCTTCAACTTCTTCCCTCGCGGCAGGGCCTTTTTCCTTTTCCACTGGGCGCAGCTCTTGATCAGCCCTCGAGGGTGCTTCTTTTCCTTGTGCTAGAGGTGGCGGCGGTGGCTCGGTCCTTAGCACGTTCTGGGCAGCAGCTAAGTGGTGAGTCTGCCATCCACCCATTGGTAGAGCTACCTGGGCACCCGCCCTCAAGGGAAATAGACGGCAGTGAAGTGATTCCAGGCGTTTTGTGCGGCCTGTACTTCGTACTGAGCGTATAACGGTTGGAGTTGCTGCGATGTCATTTGGGGCATTTCCACCCCTTGAATCTTTTTAGGCAGGGAGATGGGAAGCTACAAAATGCCTACCTGGTAAGGCTGTACCATGGGCACCATACTTGGCATCATTCCTGGCATCATCCCAGGCTGCATATACACATACCCCAGTGGTGGCATCGCCATGAAGTGTACAGCGGGGTTGGGGACAGCGGCGGTGGGCGCGAGCGCTGTAGGCAGAATAGCAGAACAAGATCCTCCTACTCTATTTTTTCCATCTAGGTGAGATCCCGACACAGCCTTTTTCCCCTTTCCCCTATCGGCTACTGGAGGAGTCCTCCCACCTACAGGAGTGTTATCGGTTTGAGTAGCGGCGGCGTTGGCTCCGCCATCTAGGTTCCCTTCATTCACTAGAGGAAGAACGCCTCTGTTGTCGACCAAACCTGACCTTGTAGCTGTTACCATGATTCGTGTTGCTGGTGTTACCTTTCACTAGCTCAAAGAGGAAGAAACTGATGAAGATGACGAAGATGAAGATGGTTTCCCACAGACGGCCCCAAAAATGATGGTACAAAAACTTTGAAGGGATTTAAACACCAATCACTTTACAATTTGCGTGTGGAAGGGAAGACCATCACAGGCGTTGAGCCTCAGGAACTGGATTTCCTTTAAAGCGTGGGTTCTTCCAGCTAGGATAACACCAAGGGTCAGAACGCAGTATGGATGCAACAATGGCATGTATGTGAAATGCAGAGCTTGGAGAAGAAGAAAAATGGAGGAGAATGCCCAGTTCAGTGCAGGTGAGTTTGTAGAGAAGATGACTTAGGAAAGTGTGCATGTGAATCCCTTATTTATATGTTAGGGGCCAGGGTATTTTGGGTAATCTGACCAAGTGGTCCCAAATCCTGTGCTGCCCTAGACACGTGGCGTCATGTGATAGTGTGAAAGTGATGGCTCTGAAAGCCTGTGGTATGCCAGGTACGAAGTGCGCACTACCACTGTGTCAGAGGTGGTTGGAGAGCGGCGAGCGTGGAGATACCCAGCAACGCTCCTCGCACCTCTGAGAGTGCCCTCAAGAGGGACTTCACTAGGTGGGATTGACCCTCGGGGCGAATAGTATCTTCTGACACTGAGCCCGAGCGCTGGTGACGCTCGAGAGGGGTTCCCCTGGCGGAGGACCACGAGTGCTAGGGGTACGAGCGCAGAGCGTGTGAACCAGAGCACAATTACAGTAGGGGTCCCCTGGTGTAGAAGAGTGGGGAGCTGGGCGTGGAGCGTCTCTTGGGATCATAGCGCGAGCGTCCAAGGGGATTGGTGGACGGATCCCGCGCTCGTGACTTGGGCCAAGGCTCGCAAGTCTGGATTAGATATGTGATGAGGGAATGGGCCGGGTCAATTCCGCGAGCCCATTACCACGAGCATTAAAGCTCTGGGTCCTTTAGATCGCAACACGTGTGCAGCGCTGATCTGAGCATGATTTGGCCTCTTCAGTATGAAAATTATATTTTAAAATATTAACATACAAAATAAAAGTATAAGATTGTATATATGAGGTATTATGTTAAAAAAATTGTTTGTGTGAGAGAGAAGAGTAATGTGTGATACTATTTCATGTTTTTTCAAGGTTGTTTTGGTAATTTTCTCAAAAATGGGAAATAAAATCAAATTACAAATTTGAATTGGGGAGTTAGTATTTATATTTTTTTCATGGGGGAGTGATGCTAAATTTGTCTTGTATCTTGGTGAGTTTTGCTACATTCCCTCTATTAAAGTTTAAAAAATTCTCATTTTTAATTTTCTTTTCATGCCATTTGCCTTTTCTTGCCGCATTTATTAAAATTTCCAAATATCAAGTTCAAGTTATTAAAATAAGGAAAAAAAACCCTAAATATTACATAGTATTTATATATTTGTTTTTAGATTCAAAATTCGTATCATTATTCTAAGTTGATATATTTTATGTTATTTTATTAATTTTCCTTCTAGAATCAAAGCCCTAATACTACAGGGCTATGGCATAGAAGTCAACTAATTAATAATTGATCCGAACAATTAATAATAAAATTCAGTTGGAATTACAGCTGGTAAGATGCAAACGAGCCGAGGCTTGGTTTTTTTTTTTTTCCATGACCCGAGCTCGACTCGACCAAGGCTTGGGGCTTGCTCGGCTCGGCTCGAGGCTCGGGGGAAATTAATATTGTTTTAGATTAAAAATTAGTTTTTTTTTAATAATTTAATATATTCTTGCATATAATAATATATATATTTTTTGATTAAATATGTTGGGTTGCGAGCCACGAGCCAGACTCAAAGGGGCTTGGATTCGGGTTAGCTCGAGCTTGCTCACCAAGCTTGCGAGCCAGCTCGGCTCGTTTGCATCCCTAGGCCCATGGTTCACTTGAGGAGAACGGAACGGGGGGCACCGGTTCAGTTCCATTATCATGTCCTGGAACGGTCACGGCTTATTGTGGAACGTAGGGTATATTTACGATAAATATAACTGATTAATGTATCAACAAAGACAGAAATTCATCCACTATCATACAACACGAAAAATATTAAAATAGATAATTATATCATATAATACTTATATTAGATTAAATGTTACATTTTTTTTTTAGATTATATTATATGTTACATTTATCATTTTACATCTATGCAATTTCTAGTAACCACGGTAATAATAAATATAATTTATCCATTTAATTACAAAGTTAAAGAAATACAACAATATTATTGAAAATAATTCTACAATATAATGATTTTAAATCACTTATTCATTCATAGTAGTATCCCAAATTTCCTTAAAAAAAATATCCCATTTAATTTATGCTAATATTTTCTTCAAAGGAAAAGCGTAAAATATTAAGCACATAATTACTCATTAGGGTTAATTATAGTATTATACCTAGCCCCCATATTAAATGGGATAATTACAAATCACCACCATTTTTATATTAAATTACAGAAACCACCTACCTAGAAAATTTTAATTACAATGAACCCCCAAATTTTTAGGGTTCCATCCAAATGTTGATGACATTAGCAAAAATTTTAGTAAAAATCAAAAAATACCCTCATTGATTAGGGTTAATTTTTATATTCCAATACTGCCCTTGGAGTTCATTGTAATTAAATATTTTGAAATGGGTGTTTACTGTAATTTTCTTCCACCAAGTTTGCAACTATCATTGTGATATTGATTGAGGGCCAAAATTAAATATCAATTCTGCGAGTAATACATGTAATATTGAAGCATTATGTAATGGAATAACTACCATGCTTATTTTAATAACAGCTGCATAATCATCTTGTTGCACTATAATTCACAGTAAAATACCATTACATTGCCAAATCACAACACATGCGTTGGCTAAGCAATCTTCATATCATAACAAAGAAGAGTATCCATACTTCAGTGATATTCATTGCTATTCATAGACTATTACAACCCATAGATAATTGACATTCAATGGCATTAAAAAAACCATAACACTAGCTATAATTCGTTCATAAATCTAGTACTAAGTAAATAGCCATAGTTCATCCAACAATAATCCATACAACCGCAAAATATTGTGGCAGAGGATTTTGCTGCAGGGTTTTCATTGTTGTTTCTAGTGTAGCTTGATGGAATGCGCTCCTTCAGCAACAACCCAAGACAACGGGCTTGGAGATTATCATCCTTCCACTTCTGGATCGCATCCCGCTCGGCCCGAGTGAGAGCCTCCCCTTCGGGACTAGGCTCCTCTTCCAAGAGAACATAAGTTCTCTTCTCAGAATCTAAAATAATTTTCAGATTCCTCAGCCAATCAGAATAGTTGGGACCAGTCGACTTGTTTGACTCGAGGATCGATACAAGAGGGTTTTTGGTTGCCATAACACGTACAGAATCCCAGAATCTACGACCTAAATGGTAAAACAGAGAACTAGTGAGCATGCTGAATTATAACGATATACAAAAGATAAGGTCTTTAATCTAATGTAGCTCCCACTATTTTTCAAATATCTATAATTCCCAAAGATCTAAGAGGAACACGTTTTCTAATGGGTACTAAGATCCTAAGCATTTTACCTCGAACCCACGACTCGTGGACAATCTAAGTAAAAGTTTAGGTAGGTACAACTTACCAATTCTAACACCTTTAGAACTCTTAGTAATTCTTTTTGCATCACCTATCTTTCAATATGGACCCACGACTCGTGCGACATCCATATTTACTTAGGCGTTAAGCTAGACCCATCAATCATAAGATCATGATCAAAACTTAGTTCGAACGACCCACGACTCGCGGACATCGCCCTTGCTAAAATTGACCACGAAATATTGATCATTTAAAATGATCAATTAGGTAACTAAGAACTAATAAGCTCCACTAGTTATCCCACGACTCGCGGACAATAACTAGCTTCACTTACTAAACTTTAAAACCTATTGATGGAATGCTAAGATTAATTCAAAATTCGCATTTCGAATTAAACACCTATTGTTCGAAATTAGCTTAATATTTAACGGGAATTTTCGAATCAACCGGAGAGTTGTCCGGTTCGACCTCACCAACATATATGTTATCCAATTTTAATTAGTCTTGATTAATGCAAGTACAACTTAAATGCATTTCACACAAGCACTTAGCAAATAACATGTCCTAGCATGATACTAACATGTGATGATCATGGGTTCTACCTATCTTATGCGTGATATGTGGGAGCCACTCCACAATCACAATTTCTAACATACATGCCACATAAACAGTTTAAATCACATAAGGGAAAGTAGTAACAAAATACGAGTCCTATCAATATTACATCTTCAATTGAGATTTCCCTGCCTAACATTTTGAGGGGTCTTCACTTATAGCCTCTTTGTTACTTAAATGTGGTCCATCTTACTCCATGGGTGCATTGTCTCCAAAATGAAAATAAAAACCTCACCACCTATTCTACTCTCAAAAAATGAAAAAGTGCTGAAAAGTAATAAGGCTCAATCTTCACATTGGCCTTAGACAAATACACGGGGCATACCCCGGCCTCAAAACAGTAATATGGAAAGCCACATAATAAATCACATAACATTACGCACATAAGTGAGGCTCCAACCTCAATTGAAAAACGCAACTATAGGGCTCCAACCCCAATTTAAACCATCCATGTGCATAAATGTAAAGCATACAAAGAATAGTACCCATGATCACCTAACATGATTCTTGCGAGAATTTAAATTTAACCAATAAATTAAAATTCCCATTTCAAGTCCTAATGACTTAAAACACGACTTGATGCGAGTCTTGTTCATAAAAGTTTTCAATAAATCCCAAATTACTAAAACTAATAAAATTCCAATTAATTTCTGAAAATTAATAATTTTATCAAAGATGTAGTTTCCCAAAATTATAAACCGTTTCTATTTCTCAAAAAATCCCAATTTTAACTCTTATTCAAAATAAATTAATTTAATCAAAAACAAGTTTTAATAAAATTAAATAAAATTGGGATTGGATTGCACGAGATACGAAAATGGATTACGAGGGAAAAAAGGGGCCCACACGCGAAGGGCTGCACGCGTCGCAGGCGCGCGCGCGTGGCCCTCTCGGCCTGTTACGGGCGATCCCATCAGCCTTAAGCGCACCCGGAACGCCTTCCGCGCGGTCGCGGGAGGGACTAGGCGCAAGGCCGGCGCACGCCTAGGTCAGGCGGGCGGCGGCGCGCGAGGCGATGCCTTCGCCCGCGGGGTTTCGCGTGTTCGTCGTAATCTGGGTTTTCGTTTCGTGTTTTCGTTCAAAAGCAAAACCAATCCAGGAAATCCAAAAACAGAACAGTTTTCAAAAACAAAGTTTTACAAAACAGTTTTCAGAAGCTTTCAAGAAAAATACAGTTTCGTAATTCAAGCTTTCTAAAACAGTTACAAATACTCAATCGCATCAAGCCTAGGAATTTCTACCAAATTCGGTTAAGTTGAGACGAATCAGAAATACGATTAACGAGGTGGCTCTGATACCACTTGTTGGAAAAACGGAATCAGAAAGCAGTGGAAATTTTAAAATTTTCTAACAAAAGGATCGAAACTCGCAATCATGAATCCAAATTCGTAAGGTAAAGAAACTTACTTTTCAATAATCTTTCTTGAGGCGTTTCAAGCCACCCAAGAACGCTCTTCTCGTGGCTTGATCCTCTCTCCTTGGTAAAGCTCGAATCTTTAAAAACTTCTAACTTGAAGCTCTCTAGAGATAGTCCACCAACTTGACTATAATCTAACTAGTAAGGATGCTAGTTCTCTAGTTAGTGTTTAGGCTTAACCTAGGGTTTATTTGATCTTGGAGAAAGGATGGTGTTCAACACATGAACCAAAAGAAATCATCAATTACTCTCTAAGGGGAGCTCGAGCTCCCCTATATATAATATAGGGAAGGGCAGCCGAAACTTAGTCCTATTGGACTAAGGATTTGGTCTCTCTCTCTCTCTCTTATTACTTGATCATCAAGTAATTCCAAACTTTGACTTTGAATTCTAGTTCAAATCAACTTTTAAGAGAGCTAAAAATATCCAAACTCCTTTTGGATAATATTATACTTTATTTATTAATAAATAAATAACTTATTTATCTAATTAATTAATTCATAATTAATTAAATAGATTATTTTTCTCCAAAATAAGACTGTCATTTTAATTCAAAATTAAACCAAAGTCCATTAAATAATTAACACATTAATTATTTAATATATAAACAAATATACACATGTGGAACATGTGTCCATAAGAACACGTGTCCAGTCACGTGACCCACACATGTGGTTTCACACGTGTGGAACCCTCTTGGTATGATCAACTCGTTTAATCATTTGAAAGCCTCAACTCATGTAACCAAGTTGTTGTGTGTGACCCTCTAGGTTCTCAATTCAATTAGCAGTGACCCTAATTAATTAATTAACTAATTAATTAATCAGTCCACAGATTAAACGACTATAGTCTAGCAACGGGTGTTTAACCCCTAGCTGAATTGGAATGTATCGATTCGACAGAACCTTTAAGTCATTGATTCATGTGAGATACAATCCTCCTACTTACTATCTCTCAACCAAGATCTAGGGTAAGGGAATAATCAGAACCCTAATAATCTGGTCTTAAAGCTAAGTGCATTTTCATATCCATTTGATCTCAATCCAAGAACCCCTTTTCTTGAGGTCTTGATCTACTGCCTTGGCCAAGGACTCCATATGGCATATGAATGACTTACACAATAAGAGATCACCTTGCAAATGCAAGTGTAGGTCCTTTCTTGATTCTAATTCACTTTCTTGAGTCACTTGTGTAGCCCCAGCATAAGCTTTGAATCAGTTGTCTAAGGCGACACCCTTTAAAGCTTATACCTAAGACTACAGAGTTAACTCATAAAGTGACATGGAACCTCAAGTCAAAGGATCAATTAATCACATCAATAACTCGTGAGATATTTCCTAATCTGGAAGTTTCCATTTCCTGAAATAGAAACTTCCTTTCCCATTTAGGAATCTTCTCACACGGGGAACCTCAGTGAACTTACTTATGGAAGTAAGCACCCTCATGTATCATGCACGTATCAACTATACACTTTGCACCTCCATGAAACAAGCCTTAGAGGAGTCAGGTTGACACTCCCACTGTCTGTAGGACTCATCGGCTTGGAGTATTTTACTAATCATGACTTATATGATATATAGGGCTCATTTCATGAACCATTTAACCTAAATGGTAGAGTCCTAAAGTCATCAGGATTAGGGGAGTTCTCATACATGCACAACTAAAGTAAATGCAAGAGCATATAAAGAAGTGTTGCCTCAATTCGTTATCTTATTCAAAGATTGTCTGTGATTACAATAAGGAAAAGTACAAAGAGGATATACAATCGGCTTTCTAGGGCACTATTCCTAACACTACGAAATATCTCCTACTCTTATCCAATCCCTATTCTCTCTTGATACACCATATCTCCTACTCTTATCTCTTGATACACCATATCTCATACTCTTATCTCTCAATACACCATATCTTCGTCCATATCAGACTTCTTGCAGCAAGAAGTG
Organism: Lantana camara; assembly: GCA_037501455.1. NCBI lineage: Eukaryota > Viridiplantae > Streptophyta > Magnoliopsida > Lamiales > Verbenaceae > Lantana > Lantana camara. The sequence continues at coordinate 22,820,102 of CM074862.1, forward strand.
CTGAGGCAATGAGGTTATGGCATATGCGTTTGGGACACGCTGGAGAAAAATCCTTATAAATTCTTGTAAAGCAAAGTTTGTTGAAAGGTAAGACGACTTACAAATTGGAATTTTTCGAGCATTGTATTCTGGAAAGCAAAGCAGGGTGAAATTCAACACAGCTATTCACAAAACCAAGGGTATTCTAGACTCTGTGCACTTTGATGTGTGGGGACCTACTAAGAAGGCATCAATCGGAGGCAAACACTACTTTGTCACCTTTATCGATGATTTTTGCAGAAGAGTCTGGGGGTTTACTATGAAGAACAAAAGTGAGGTGTTTGGAGTTTTTCTAAAATTAAAAACTCAAGTTGAGAACCAGACTGGAAGAAAGATCAAAGTTCTCCGATTAGACAATGGTGGAGAATACAAGACCGAGCCATTTCAGAAGGTGACATAGTTCGACACTTCACATTGAGAGAAACACCGCAACAAAACAGGGTTTTAGAGCATATAAACAGGATATTATTGGAGAAAGTTCGTTTTATATTGTCTAATGTTGAATTAAATGAAGTTTTGGGCTGGGGCAGTGACATACTCTCAACATCTCATCTGTTGTGTTCCACCATTTGTACGTGTTTGGTTCTACTGCATATTATCATGCGAATAAATCAAAGTTGGAGCCTCAAGTAAGGAAAATGCTCTTTATGAGCTTCAATGTTAGGATTAAGGGATACTGTCTTTGGTGTCTAGAGACAAAGAAAACAATAATAAGCAAGGATGTTACCTTTGGCGAATCTTCCATTTTGAATAAGGTAACTCAAGAAGAGGCCGATGGTACCCTGAAGTAGGTGGAGCGTACATCTGAGTAGGTGGAATTTGAGAAAATAGTGGTGAGTCCAGCGAAAGACTCTATCAAAGATTCTTTTACTACAAAAGAAGAGCCAAATGAGGAGGAAGTTACTATGAAGGCACCTCGACAACAACTAGAGTCAATTACGATTAGAAGGACAAAACAAGAAATTTAAAAACCAATCGTTTTGTTGACATGGTGGCCTATACTGGGGGTGGGGATCGGGTCGGATTTTGCGGCCCCAGGTAGTTCGGGTCGGGTACCCGAAATTTAGGGTAGCATTTTTTCTACCCGAATTCGATCTAAAATTATCGGGTACTAGATAATCAGGTACCCGATCGGATCCGATTCGGGTACCCACACCATTTATTTTTTTTTCGATATTTTTTTGCTATGCTTTTTCCCAGATTACAATGAGAAATTGGAGTCATTTTCCTTATGGACTTTCCCAAATAAAAAGGGTAACTATTAACTGTTCTTTTTTTCATATCTTCTCCTAACAACAAGAGCTTTCTCTCTCTATAATATGTTCGTTTTCTCCATTTTTTTTCAAAAAATCCACAACCATACCTGGAAAAGTCATTAATTTTTTTGGGAGTTCATTTTTGTGGGTCTCAGGTAGACGGCAGAGATTTTGTCTTAGCTTTAAAGGTGACCTATTTTACAAAATCTTATTTTGAGAAAGGCTAAATCGGCAGCTGAAGGAGATTGGAGGTGATCGAGAAACTCAAGGGACATGGATAGTTCAAGATTGAGAGTGAGATTTAGAAGAGGAAACAGAGAGTGGGGGAGTGTGAGAGAGAGAGGGGGAGTCAAAGAGATGCATATCAATTGTGGCTGTGTGGGAGAAAAAGGAAAAGTATATTTCTAATAAAGGTAAAAACATGTGCTTTGATAATAAACGTGTTCAACCAATACAACTATATATATATATATATTACTTAAAAGGATCGGGTAGATCAGGTACCCAATCGGATATTTCGGGTAGTGAAATACTACCCAAATCCGAACCGATTATTTTGATCGAGTATTGGATTTTTTTCAAATATCTGAAAAAACCCAATTGGATCAGTATCTGATACCTGATCTAAAACGCCCACCCTAGCCTATAAATTTTCGAAGTTAATAATGTTCCATCAATATTTTCAGAAGCTATTCGGAGCTCAGAAAATAACAGATGGAAAGAGGCAATGGAAGAAGAGATGTAGTCTCTTCAGAAGAACAAGATGTGGAAGTTGACACAACTACCAAAGGAAAAGAAGGCAACTAGATGCAAATGGTTATTTACAAAGAAATAAGAATTTCCTGGCAAAGATGATGTTCACTGCAAGGTGAGGTTGGTAGCTAAAGGTTATGCTTAGAAGGAGGGAGTTGATTGTAAACAATTGTTTTCTCCAGTTGTCAAACACCCCTCCATTAGAATTTTGTTAGCCTTCGTAGTGCAGTTGAATTTGAAGCTAGCTCCACTCGATGTAAAAACCACGTTCCTACACGATGACTTGGAAGAAGAAATCTTTATGTGTCAGCCAGATGGACATAAAGTTGTTGGTAAAGAAAATTGGATTTGCAAACTAGACAAATCGTTGTATGGATTGAAGCAATCATTGAGGCAATGGTACAAACGATTTGACAAGTTTATGTCGGGTCAAAGGTACACAAGAAGTAAATATAGCCACTGTGTGTATTTGTGCAGGCTACAAGATGGGTCCTACATCTGTTTACTCTTATATGTTGATCATATGTTGATAGCATCAAAGAACCGAGATGAAATCGACAAATTGAAGGCTCAATTGAGTAAAGAGTTCGAGATGAAGGATTTGAGATAAGCCAAGAAAATTCTCGAAATGGACATAAGTAGAGATCGGCAGAGAGACAGCTTTGGCTGACACAAAAGTAGTATTTAAACAAAGTACAACAACGATTTGGTATATGTCAAGATATAAAACCTGTAGGTATTCTGCTTGCCCCTCACTTGAAACTTAACTGTTAGTTATCTCCAATGACAAAAGAAGAACGAGAGTATATGGCAAAAGTCCTATATGCGAATGTAGTTGGTAGCCTGATGTATGCAATTGTGTGTACAAAATCCAATATTTTCACTAGCAGTTGGCATTGTGAGCAGATGCATGCATGATCCTGGATATACTCACTGACAAGCTGTGAAATGGATTCTACAGTATATTCAAGATACTATGAACGTTGGTGTATTGTTTGAGCGGGATGAAGCAATTGGTCGGGGCATAGTTGAATATTGTGATTCTGACTATACACGTGATTTAGATAAGCAAAGATCTACAACTGACTACTTGTTCACTTAGTTAAGGTGCCAGTTAGTTGGAAGTTTACCTTACAGTCAATGATGATGACGTTGTCTCCGACAGTGCTAGAGTATATGGTTGTTACAGAAGTTGTAAAGAAAGAAATTTAGCTTCAAGAATTTCTTGAAAACTTAAGAGTTGGTTAGAAACACCTTGTGGTGTATTTAGACAATCAAAGTGTTGTTCATTTAGCAAAGAACCGGTCCTTTCATGTAAGAACGAAGCATATTGATATTCGCCATCACTTTGTGTAGGAAATTCTTGAAGAAGAGCATATTATTCTTCAGAAAATTTGGATTACAGATAATCATGCAGATATAATGACCAAGGTGGTGATAAAAGTCAACTTTAAACATTGTTTAGATTTAGTCAATATCCTATACTTTTGAGTTAGCACCTACGGGCACAATTTGGAGGCATTACAACCTGATAAAGATGAAGTTTGTTTGCATTTGGTGGGACCATAAATTGTCCTAAGGTGGAGGTTTGTTGTTTTATGGCATAACTAGTATTGCACGTTGGAGAATTAGGTTGGGAGAAGTGTTTTCTGTCCCACATTGAAATTTTGTAATAGTTTGAAGAGGATCTAACACTATGAATAGATTTCTCCCCCCTTGTAGATTTTGCGTCTCAAGCAAAGTTTCTGTCTTACTCTGTAATATTTCGTTAGTGAAATACATTTTTAGTAGTACCCGAGTACGTAGGTTAAATTGGCCGAAATCGTAAAATCTTGGTGTTCTTTTTTTTTATTCACTTTTAATAGCCTATTTTTTGTTATATTTAGTTTTATTTTGCCTAAATAACTGGAATTTTTCTTAGTGTAATTTTGGGTATTATAGTTCTAAATATTGTATTTGCACAGTTATTTTTAAAAAAATATAAAATATTTAGTAGAATAATATCAAATTGTTATATTTCTAAATCAAGATTAAATTTGATATTATTTTATTATATGAAATATTTTTTAAGAGATAAATAATCAATTGATTTTATTTGATATTATCTCTTAAAAAATAAAAAACAATAGATAAATATTAAACTATGATGCATGGACACTGCTAAAAATATCACTTTGCCGTGTTGTGTCGTGTCGGACACTCGTGTCGGACACTCCTCACGTGGAAAATTCAAGAAAAAATCCGTGTCGCTGTATCTATGTCGTGTCGTGTCCGTGTCGCCGTGTCCGTATCCGTGCATCATAGATATTAAATGATGTGATAAACTCGAACACTCAAAATCTTCCACTATAAAAAGGAGTCTTAATAGTTCATTCAACACACCAAGGAAGACGACGGGGAACGCGAGTGCAAACATCTCCAGCTTCAAGTTTCCAAGTTCATCTTCGGTCATCAAATTTCTGTCTTCGAATCTTCTTCAAGTTTGTCTTCAAATTCGATCTCCGAATTTCGCTACCACCAAATCATCAACTCCGTTTCGTCAAAACTGCAAGAAATTGAAACCTTCGACTTTAAATTTGATTTCGACATCAAAGTAGATCAAGTAGTTTTCTCCATCAAATTCGGGGAAGAAATCACAACTACTTATCTAGGAATAAGCTCCAGCCACTTTGATGCAAAGTTGAAGAGAAGAATTAGAGGAATAAATTTCAATAAGATTTATTCCCTTTGTTATTTTCTGTAAATTTTTATATTTATTGTGCATATTATATTTTCTGTATTAGTAATTTATTTTTGCAGATAATAAAATTGTTGCAAACACATTGTTGGACGCTTCTGCAATAAATTATTTGACGCTTATAAATAGCACCCCCATAATGCTCGCCTAACGGTGTACCCGGACTAATTAAGAAGCTGACGACGTTAGTATAAAATATAAATGGCACCCCCATAATTCTCACCTAACAACGTAGGCGGACTAACTAAGAAGCAGACGATGTTAGTATAAATAGCACCCCCGTAATGCTCACCTAACAATGTACCAGGACTAATTTAGAAGCAGACGAAGAGGAAAATCAATTAATCAATGGCTACATTCAATATCATAATGCCTCCCGCGATTGTTACTAATTATAAGCCAAAAGATTCTCTTTGTACCTTTGGTAGGAGAAAAACTTCAAAAGTCCCATGCAGTATTGTGCGCTCTATTGCTAAAACTTCCGATGAAGTGATTAACACCGGCGATGAGGCCTCCATTGGTCGGCGATCTGGAAATTACGCTCAATCTTCAAGCAGTCAGAAGACGGTAAGCATATCTATTAATACATATGTGTGCGTTTTCACAGAGTAAGCAAAAAGCACTATGTTTCTTAGTTTACTACATATAACCTTATAAATGCAATAATCAGCCTTGTGATCACATCCTGGACGGACGACGATCTGGAAACTACGCAGGTTCTCTGTGGGATTTTGATTATATTCAATCTTTGAGCACTCAATTTCCGGTAGGTTTCCTCCGTACAAATGTCTTTAATATGCTATGGTTCTTTAAGATAAATATATGTGTGCATTAATCTGGTATTATAGGAAGATAGATACGTGGAAAGGGCTTCTGAGCTTGTGGTTCAAGTGAAGAAGTTGCTAGAGGAAGAACTGACGGAGCCAATTCAGCAGCTGGAGATGATTGATGATTTGCAGAAAATGGGACTATCATATCACTTTGAGGACGAAATCAACAAAATCTTAAAGTTTATGTACGCTGATCGTCAAAATAAATATAATGGCAAGAATTCTAAAATTGAAAAAGATCTGTACTCCACAGCTCTCGAATTCAGACTTTTCAGACAACATGGTTTTACCATTGGTCAAGGTGATGAAATTAGTTACATGGATAACTTCTCTTGAAGCTTGAAATATTTATTGTACCTTTTTCAATATTGCAGAGGTATTTGATTGTTTCAAGAATGACAAGGGCGATTTTAAGGCAAACCTCAGTGACGATACACGAGGATTGTTGCAGCTGTATGAAGCTTCTTTCCTATTAACAGAAGGCGAGGAGACCTTAGAGAAAGCAAACGAATTTTCTACCCATCTTAATTCTGCGGAAGACACTTGATGACGAAGATAATAATGGAATATTAATCGATGAGAATCTTTCATTACTGGTCCACAATGCTTTGGAGCTCCCGACTCATTGGAGGATTCAAAGGCCAAACGCAAGATGGTTTATTGATGCATACGAGAGGAGGACAAATATAAATTCAATTGTTCTTGACCTTGCGAAATTGGATTTCAACATAGTTCAAGGAAAATTTCTTCAAGAACTTAAAGAAGCCTCAAGGTGATAACTAAAATATCTTAAATTTTGCATTTTTTACAATGAATCCCTCATTGAGAGATCTAAAGGATATCTGACTTCTTTTTTCCAATACATAAATACAGATGGTGGAAGCAAACAAGTTTTCCTGAGTATTTGCCATTCGCGAGGGATAGACTGGTGGAGTGTTACGTGTGGGCAACTGGTTTTGTTTCTCATCCTCGATATAGACATGCAAGAATACTAGCCGCCAAATTCAATGCTTTAATAACAGCAATTGATGATATATTTGATGTGTATGGTAGCTTAGAAGAACTTCAACTCTTTCATGATGTAATTCAAAGGTCAGAACTAATTTGCAACATATATAGTAATTACATTAATTAGAAAAAGTATTTATTCCTGGCTTTTTAATCTTTCTCGTCCCAATTGATGCAGGTGGGATACTGAAGCGATCGACCAACTCCCACACTATATGCAAATATGTTATTTAGCACTCGACAGTTTTGTCAATGAGACTGCATATAGCGTTCTTAAGGAAAAAGGAGTTGTTGTCATCACCCATTTAAGAAAATTCGTAATATTCTACTTTCTTGAAGTACCTCAATATTTTCTTCTCTCCCTATATTCCTTATCTTAATTAGTTTATTTATAAAAACTATTGCAGTGGGCAAACTTATGCCGCGCTTATTTAGAAGAGTCGAAGTGGTATTTGAGGGGGTATACACCGACACTGGAAGAATATATGAATATTGCTTGGATTTCAATATCAGCTCCTGTAATCCTGTCCCATATTTGCTTTCTTTTGTCAAATCCAATAGAAGATGAAGCTATTCAATGTTTGTATAAAGACGACAACATTATGCGATATTCAGCAATTATTCTAAGACTTGCAGATGATTTAGGAACATCATTGGTACTTCAATCTGTTTTTTTAACTTTTCATTTTTTTATTAATCACTTGTCATTTTTACTATTCAAATTCAACTTTTTTAACAACAGAATTTTTTAAACACCCCATAAATAAACTTAAATCTTATTTTCACTATCTAGATGGCTACGAGATCTAATGGTGATTTCAATATTTTCCTTTCTTTTTATTTTTATTTTTATTTTAGTGACAGATTCCATCTATACGTATATTTATATCTTTTTAGTTTTTTCTCCCTGAAACATCCCTTCTCTCTCTCTGTGAAAAATCATGATGCAGGATGAGCTGGAAAGAGGCGATGTACCAAAATCTGTTGAGTGTTACATGAACGAAAGCAATGCATCTAGAGAAGAGGCAGAAGTATATGTAAGGACTTTGATACGGAAGACATGGAAAAAGATGAACGAAGAACGAGTAAGAAGTTATCCATTCCAGCAAATTTTTGTTGAATCTGCCGTAAATGTTGGCAGAATGGCGCAATTTATGTATCAAAATGGAGATGGATTTGGAGTTCAGAATGATGATATCAAGCAACGTATTTCAACTTTGTTGTTTGAGCCCATTCTGTAGCTTGGATGGAATATATTTTTTTTGAGTTTAGAATTGTAGGAATAAAATGGAAAGAATATGACCAAGTGCTATATGGTCCCTGAACTTTTATATTTTGTAATAATTTCATCTTCAGTATTTCATAAAGCGACACCAGACCTTAATTTTTTCTTTTTCTGTTCTGAAAACGTGCACAGGACTGACCCGCGAGGGTTACAGACCCTAATGTTGATAATTTGTCTCATTTAATTATTTATCTATCTATCTATCTATATCTATATCTATATCTATATCTATATTATTATTTATTTATATTTTATTATATTATTTATATTATTATAATCTTATAAAAGCACGAATAGTTTCTTACAAAATACGGATCGTCTAAAATATCCTCACAACAATTACTTCAATAATTATTAGTCAAGGATAATGATGTAAATACATGTTATAGATTATTAGTTAATTATATTTAAAAAGCACATATTAACATAAAATAGGACTCTTTGTAGAAGTAAAATTTCTCCAACTTACCTAGAAAAGATATATAGTTCAACAAGGATTGTTTTAATATTACTATATTAATTAATTGTATTCAAATTTTATATTATAAGTTGTCTATTTTTTTAATTTTAAGGCCTATAATTTAAAATGTTATAATAAGATATATCTAATGAATTGAAAAACAACAAATTGATTCACTTTATTTTAATAAATTTTTGTAATTATGTAAAATAAAATATTATTTAGATAAGTTACATAAAATAATTTTCAATAATTCAATCATAATGTAAGTCTAATTATATAAGTCCATAGTTCTAATTATCTAAATCCATATCTTAAATTATAATCATATTATAATTCTATAAACTTATCTAATTAACAAAATAATATAATTTATGATTTACATAAAATATTTTTCAATAAATTAATTAATCCTAATGTAATAATTTTTATAACTAATACTAATATAATTTTAATTATCTAAATCCAACTAACCATATAATCTTCCTTTAGTTTATATGATAAAATATAAACTAAATACTTCAAAAGATGAATAGCGCTTTTGGTTTCTTAATTCTACAATTTAGAATTGTAGGTTCTCAAACCAAAATTACTTTAAATTAAGAATACTAAGAAAACTCAATATGTGTGCATATAAAAATAAGATATAAACAAATTTTATACATAATTTTTACAATATTCGATTAAACATTTATATAAATATACTCTTTTAATTATTTCTACTATATATATAAAATCAATTATAAAAAAAATAAACATAAATCTGAAATAATACTCACTAGAAGATTACAAATAAAAAAATAGAATGCAAGATCAAATGACAAAGAGAATATAAAAAAGAGATAAATTAAATAAAAACGAAATAAAGAATAGTTGGTTTAAAAAAAAGAATTACTTGATTTTAATGTATATGCACATGCATACCAAATTAAGAACGACTTGAAATATCTTTACAAATATATGCGAGAATTAATATAGCGTAATGGTAACAAAATTTCGAAGATTAGATTAAAATTTTCAAGATGTTAGATTGGGTGTCAGTTCAAGAAAGATATGGAATTTTTTTTAATTTAAACTAAATGAGATTGATCCAATAGTTATCAATTTATTCTTACATTCTCCAAAGTAGCAACATACAACTTATTGGCCGAATGATTAGATTAAAATTTTCAAGATATTAGATTGGGTGTCAGTTCAAGAAAGATATGGAATTTTTTTTAATTTAAACTAAATGAGATTGATCCAATAGTTATCAATTTATTTTTATATTCTCCAAAGTAGCAATATACAACTTATTGGCCGAATCTAAACTTGAAGGACATTTTGAATTGGGATCATTACTCAGAAATAATGGTTCTTGAACAGTTTTCAATGTGCTCGAAAAGCAAAAAAATAAAACAAAAATACAAAGAATTTCTAAAGCATTATGCATGAGACAAACAAGGTAAATATTCAAATGATTTGGAGGAAGAATTGAGGGCAGAATATAACAAACTATGGCAACACAAAGAGATTATTTGGCTTTAAGAGTTCAGAATTAATTGGCTCAAATTTAGGGATAAACAAACAAGTTTCTTTTATTTGTCAGCCATAATGAGAAGAAGAAGGAATCAGATGAATGCTCTGAAAATAGACAATAAATAAGCAACCAACAAAGATTATCAGGTGTGTATTTGTCTAATTTCAAAAATTAACACTCTACAAAAAAAAAAAAAAAAAAAAAAAACGAGTTTTAGCCCATTACATTGTGCAACATATTGCTCAAATTAATACTCACTAGAAGAATACAAATAAAAAAATAGAATGCAAGATCAAATGACAAAGAGAATATAAAAAAGAGATAAATTAAATAAAAAAGAGATAAAGAATAGTTGGTTAAAAAAAAGAATCACTTGATTTTAATGTATATGCGCATGCATACCAAAATTAAGAACGACTTTGAAATATCTTTACAAATATATGTGAATAAAGCCTAATGGTAACAAAATTTTGAAGATTAGATTAAAAATTTCAAGATGTTAGATTTGGTGTGAGTTCAAGAAACGATATGCAAATTTTTTTAATTTAATCTAAATGAGATTGATCCAATAGTTATCAATTTATTTTTACATTCTCCAAAATAGCAATATACAACTTATTGACCGAATCAAAATTTGAAGGACATTTTGACTTGGGATCATTGCCCAGAAACAATGGGTCTTGAATAGTTTTCAATGTGCTCGAAAAGCAAAAAAAAAATAAAACAAAAATACAAAGAATTTCTAAAGCATTATGCATGATACACACAAGGTAAATATTCAAATGATTTGGAGGAAGAATTGAGGGCAGAATACAATAAACTATTGCAACAAAAAGAGATTATTTAGTTTAAGAGTTGAGAATTAATTGGCTCAAATTTAGGGATAAACAAACAAGTTTCTTTCATCTGTCAGCCACAATGAGAAGAAGAAGGCATCAGATGAATGCTCTGAAAATAGACAATGAATGAACAACCAACAAAGATTATCGGGTGTTTATTTGTCTAATTTCAAAAACTAATGCTCGACAAAAATAAACGAGTTTTAGCCAATTACGCTGTGCAGCATATTGCTCAAAATAATCACCAAGATGATTATACTTCGTTCAAACCGTATATTAAAAAAATTGCGGGATCGAACTAGAATAGCTTCATTCCCGACCAAGGCACCTATTATAATATTTTGATGCCTGAATAAGTGTTACGAATGCTACATCACTCCAACGATAAAAAAGGGGCATGGTGCTGAAATTGAATATTGAAACAGCGTACGAAAAAACCCAGTGGAATTTCTAAAAAGACTTTTAACTTTCTTCAAATTCCCGACGAAAATCATCAATATCATTATGAGCAGAATGTAGCGGATACAATCGGAGATTCTATAGAATGGTGAACCAACGGAGGTTGTATGAATGTGTGGCATTAGATAAGGTAATCACGTTCGTTTTATTTGTTTGTAATATGCATGGAACAACTTACATATATAATTGAAGAGACCATTTCGGCCGGACCTGGAAGCCAATTATGGTATATTAGAGAAGCTCTTACATGATCTCACACTGGCCTTTTGCGGACGACTTAATATTGGGAGTCAAACCTATCGTGGATGGAGCAAACTGCATTAAAAGTGTGGTTGAGACGTTTTGCAAGGAGTTGGGCCTCAAATTAAACTTATACAAATCACATTTGTTGTTTGTACCTTATATGACAAATGATTTAAAGCAGTAGGTTAGTAGAATTCTGGGCATGAAAAATACAGACAACTTAAGGAACTATTTGGGGGGTGCAAATGAACTTTAGTTGTAATTATAATGAGCATTTCCCGATTATGATTAATAGAGTCAAAAAGCATCTCTTGGGATAGAAAGCCAAAATGACCAATATTTATTGACGAATAACACTTATTAAGTCCATCACGATCTCGATCTCCATCAACCACATGCACATAAATTGGCTCCCTAATCAAATGTACGATAAACTTGATCCACTCAAGCACAACTTTCTTTAGGCGATTAATATAACAAGGAACGAACCCATCTTGTAGAGTGAAAAAGGTGACTGCAAAGAAGTAAGAATGTGGATTTGGTTTTAGAGAAGCCCAAAAGAAAATATAGTGATGCTAACTAAAACGGGATGAAGAATGCTTAACAAGGAGATGGCGTTATACATCAAAAAAATATTTAAAAAGGGATAACATTCTTGATCGAATATAAGCCTCGACTTATGGGTTTCCCGAGCATGGAAGGGGATAGTTAAAAACACTTGGATGGTGGAACCATTTTAAAAATGGAGGATTGGGAACGGTGAAGGGACATCTTTATGGAATGATAGATGGTTATCACAAGGTAAGCTGACGGACATCTTTGGAGATAACATTCATGAGGAGGATAAAGATCTTATGGAATGTAATCTCATTGGAAAAGATAAAAATTGAAACCTAAATAAGTTGAAAACATCACCGTCCAAAGAGGTGGTGAATGAGGTACTTAGTGTCCTAACGCGCTGCATGATAATGGAGATAAGAGAGAATGAATTGTGTCAACTAAAGATAAATTCTCCTATAAAATGACTATACTCTACTTATGGCGTCGGATGAGACATGCAAGAAAAATCTTTAAATGAATTTGAAAATTACCTTACCCCAAAAATTCAAGATTTTCCTGTGACTTTGCCAATATGATAGCTTGCTTACAAATGTATTGGAGTATGATAGAAAATTTAGGGAAAACTTGCGAGTGTCGGATGGGCTCAAAGAGAGCTTTAGTAGCAAAATACTGAATAATATGTTCCTAAAATATCCTGGGTGGGTTGTGTTGATCTTGACGCTCTAAAATTTTTGGAAAACATGGAACCGATGGAGCTATCAAAATGTTATGAAGCTTAGAAATGTTGTTATTCGCCACATAAAAGAGTTATCTACGACCTTAGTAATAATCAATAAGGACACAACACAGGCAAAAGAAAATCTGCACTTAGCTGTAGTGAAATAAATTCGAGAAGTGATGGGTAAAACTAAAATCGGATTGAAGCTTTTATAACTACACCAAATGGGGCGTCATTCGAGATGGAAATTGGAGATGAATGCTAGGATATGTTATGAATCTTGGTATAGTTTCAATAATGTAGCAAAGTTATTGAACTTACCTAAAGGATTAAAACTAACTTTGGAGAGATACTTTTCAAAAATTAATGTGGAGATTGATTTGGAGACGGTCGTTAAATGAATAACAATGAAGGATACTCAAAAACAACTAATGAGAAATGTAATATTTGATTGGCGAAGGTTACTCCAAAGATTTTGAGAAACTTTGATTAAATAAATCTCGAGAGAAAGAAACATGATGATGGATAAATTGGCGAGGATAGGTTATAAGGTTTAAGATGGTTATTGCTGCTAGGATGTTCTCATTCTTGAACATAAGCTTCCACTTATGGCTTCCTGAGCATGCAAGGGGATAGTTAGAACCAGTTGAATGGACGTCTCTATGGAATGATAGATGGTTATCACAAGCAAACTAGCGGACATCTTTGGAGATAAGATTCATGAGAAGGATAAAGATCTGATGGTATGTAATCCATTGCATAAATAAAAACTGAAACTTACATAAGTTGAAAACGTTATTGCCTAAGGAGGTGGTGGATGAGATACTTAATGTCCTAATTGCATTGCATGATAACGGAGATAAGAGAGTTTTGATTGGGTCAACTAACGACAAATTGTCCTATAAATCGGTTATAGTCTACTTATGGTGTCGGATGAGACATGGGAGAAAAATTGGAAATGAATTTGAAAATTACTTTGTCCCCGAAAGTTTAAGATTTTCTTGTGGCTTGCTAACATGATAGCTTGCTCATGAATGTACTGAAATATGACAGAAAATTTAGAAAAAGTGATGTATGTACACGCTGCTATATAGGACATGAATATGTGGACCACATGCTCAGAAGTACTTGTCCATTCGCACTCCGGGTGTCTGACAAGATTATTGATGCACAAACTGAACGAAATTTCCATGGCATGCGAGTGTCGAACGGTCTCAAAGAGAGCTTTTATAATAAAATTCAGAGTAATATGTTATTTGATTATCATGCGTGGATTGTCTTGATCTTGACGCTTTAAAATCTTTGAAAAATATGGAACCGATGGAGCTATCAAAATGTTATGAAACTTATAATTGTTCCACTCTTCGCCACATAAAAGAGTTAATGAAACCTCAACACTAATCAGTGTGGACAAAAAATACAGATAAAAGAAAAATATGCACTAAGTTATCGTGGAATAAACCCGAGAAAGGATTGGTGAAACTAAACTCTGAGGTGAGCTTTTATAACCAGGGGAATCATTTGAGATGACAGGGGTGTCATTGTAGATGACAGGGGTGTCATTATGGGTGTTAGGATACGCTATGGATCTTAGTAGAGTTTAAATAATATAGTGAAGTTATTGAGCTTACGCGGAGTATTAACACTAACTTGGGAAAGACACTTTTCGATGACTAAAGTGGGTATTGACTCGAAGATGGTCATGAAATGGATAACAATGAAGGATATTGAAATGGAATAAATGAGAAACGTAATTTAATTGATAAAGTTTACTCCAAAGGCCATACGAAACTTGAATTAAATAAATCTCTAGAAAAAGAAACATGATGACCGATAAACTGAGGAGAATAGGTCATAAGTTTCAAGATGATTACTACGTTTAGGATGCTCCACCGGCAAAATTGGGTGATCTTTTAGGTTTTGTTCTATAATTTTTACATGTTTTTTCATTTTATTAAATATATTTGAAAGTTATGAACTATTACTTATGCTTAAAAGCGAGAATTATTTGGCCAAATTACTATACACTTAAATATATATTTTTTTATATAATAACAAAATTTCAAATATTTTTATTGCTTATTTATTTGGATGTTCTCTACTTCAAATTTCTACTTGTCGTAGATAATTTGAAAGAGAAATTTCATATAAATATTTTTGTATGTGTATATTTATTTAATCAAAATAAATATTTTTAATCTCTTAATTTGTTCAATAAATATAATAACTAAATTTATTTAAAAAAATTAAATGATAAACGTGCAACGCACGTTCACCTCACTAGTATATTATAAAAGTGCGAGTTGTTTCTTACAAAATACGGATCGCCTAAAATACCCTCATAATAATTATATGAATAACTATTAGTTAGGGATAACTATGTAATTTCATATTATAAATTATTAATTTAACTATATTTAAAAAGTACTTATTAACTTATAATAGGACTCTTGGTAGAATTAAAACTTTTTTAACTTAAAAAATATATATATATAGTTTAACGAGTACTGTTTTAATATTAATATAGAGTTAATTACATATAGACCCCATGGGAGTATTAGAAATTACAATTTGTGGTCCTCTTAGTCAAACAATTACATATACACCCATTGAGGAGTTTGAAAGTTACACAAAACACCCATAAATTAGGGTTCTTTTAAATTTTTGATGACATCATCAAACTTTTACTTGATTTTCCTATTTTACCCATTCATTTAGTATAACAATTTTTATTTTAATAATTATTCCTAACTATATCTAGATTGGTATTAAAAATCTAAATTTAATAAATTAAATCATCAATTAATATGAGATGACATGATTTATCATTTCAAATATTCAATTATATATAATAAATATGAATTTAATGAATAAATGATGTTATAAAGAGTTATAATATATAATAAATATATATTGATGAGGCCTAAAAATCATTCTCGAATCAGAGCCGTCCACGTGGCAGCACACTGCTGACTATATATCCCTGACGCTCGCCTTGATGGGCTCATGGGCCTTCCAGCCGCTCAATTGCCAGTAATGTAATCCGTCGGTCAGCGGATGACCATTCGGATCAAGGGCCATAACCAACGGGTTTGACGCTCGCATCGCGGCCCTCCTGGTTACCCTTCTCAGGGAAGCACCCACGTGGGGGCCCCACTAGTACGCTCGGTATTTCGACGCTCAAGGGTCATATATCGCGAGGAAGCCATCCATACATTCTTCGAGCGTCACCAACGCTCGGGCATATCCATACCCCGTTGCGTTGGATCCGAACCTCGGCAGAAAGAATCTTGGGCCCGTCCCCCGCGTCACCCTCGTCAACAACCTCTGACACAAAGGTACTGTGTACCGGGCACCTGACACGCCGTCTCCCTTTTCAGGGATGTCATTCTCACCCCACCAAAAGCTGACGCGTGTTAGGGCAACACAGGTTTGGGACCACATGGTCAATTTACCCCTCTACCCCCATCCCTAACATATAAATAGGAGAGAATCCATGCATTCTCCCCCAAGTCATCTTCCACACACGCATTGCATTGTTCTGGGCATTCCTACTGGACTTCTCAAGCTTTCCGTTAACTTCACCCTAGTTATATTACCTCACCATAGTTGCATCACCATTACTCCTAGCACTCTTGGTGTTATCCTAGCTGGAAGAACCCACGCTCACAAGGAAACCCAGTTCCTGAGGCACTCACGCCTGTGATGGTCTTTCCCTTCTCGTACAAATATTAAAGTGTTGTTGCATTTTAGGAAACTCAGATTCCTGCACCATCATTTTTGGCGCCGTCTGTGGGAATCCATCACCACCATCTTTGGTATTGACAGTTTCTTCCTCTGAAAGCTAGTTGAAAAGTAACACCCGAATCTTGAATCATGGTAACTGCGACGAGATCTGGAAGAGTTGGAGAGAAAGGCGCTCTTCCCCCCGCTAACGAGGAGAACGCAGAAAGTAACATTCCCTCCGGAGAAGCAAACCTCCCAGTGGCCGGGAACGGGGAAGAGAACACAGGGCCGGCGGGGACAACTCTCCCGCTAGGCGGGAACGCCACGGGAGGACCTAGCACCGTCGTCCCGCCTGCAGCTCACACCGCCCATGCTTCCTATCCATACTCCGGGATGTATCCCGTGGCCATGCCACCTCCAGGATACCCGTTCATGCAGCCAGGATTGATGCCCGGAGTGATGCCGGCGATCCCGCCTTACTAGGTGGGGACTCTGAATCTCCCCACGTCGTTACCTAGGGAGATACAAGGGGTGGAGATGCCCCAAGTTACAGCCCAGCAACTCCAGGCGCTGTATGCACAGTGCGAGAGCCAGGCCGTTCAGAATGCCTGGGAACATTTCATGGCCGCGTACTTCCCCTCGCAGGCTGGCGCTCGCCTGGCCCCACCACTTGGCGGGCTCCCGGCGCATCCTTTAACGATGGCCCAAAATGCGCTAAGGGCACAGCAGCTTCCCCAACCACCCAATCAAGAGAATGAAGCCCCACCGAGGGTCCAGCAAGAACGGCCAGTTATGGGAGATGAGAGGGCCCCTCGAAATGAGGCGGCCGTAGATAATGAAGAGGTCCAATCAAGGGCCACAAGGAGGGCAAACCGCAGAAATGTCGGTGACCCTCAGCTAGCAGCTGTACAAGACCAAATTCGAGGGCTCCAAAACGTGGTAGAGCAGCTCTCTCGTACACGGTCTCACGCCCCCCGTGAGGGGGACGAGAGGTCCAAGGCCAGAGGCGCTCGGCGACCACGCAGCCCCATTTCCCACCGAAGAAGAGAGGCTAGCTATGAAGATCCTGACGAGCGAGATTACAGGATCATGGCGGGCGATTCCCCCCTCGTTGAGGAAGTCCTAATGACCCGCGCAGGGAAGGGTAAAATTCCTTCGTCAATCAACAGATATGATGGAACCACGGATCCAGCCGAGCATCTGGACCATTTCGTGCACCTAATGCACCTCTATGACCATCCGGACAACTACTGGGCCAAGGTGTTTGCCACTTCCCTCACTGGAATGGCCCAAGAGTGGTACAAAAAGCTCCCCCCGCGCTCAATCCGAGGGTATTATGACTTGACGGATGCTTTTGTCAGCCACTTCAATTCGTTAAAAGCACCAGCCCCGGCCGCGACCGCTCTTTATAGCCTGGTCCAAGGGCCGAATGAGACCCTCCGATCCTTCATGGGAAGGTTCAACAAAGAGATTTTGCTAGTAGAAAAGCCCTCGATGGACTTTTTGAGGCACGTGCTGTTCGGTGCCATCAACATGAAGCATTACGTCAGCAAAGAATTTGTGGAGGAAGTGGCCAAGAAGAAGCCACGTTCGTTGATGGAGATTAGAGAGATTGCAGATTCTTTCTTTACCCTCGAAGATATGTATATAGCGAGGGAGCAGAAGATGGCGAATGCCCCTCGCCCCACCAGAAACCACGAAGACAAAGTGGAGCCCCACCGAAGTCACCGCCGCAGCCCAATACCCGCTCGTCGTCATTCCTCTCCCCCGCGGAAGCTCGAGCGTGTCCCCCTCAATCGCCCTATTGCAGAAGTTTATTCCCTGGCGGACCAGAAGTTGTTCAAAAGGCCGCCCAAGCTAAGAGAGACCGAGGCTCAAAAGCGCTCGGGGAAGTATTGTGCTTTCCATAAGCAGAAGGGGCATGACACTAACGAATGCCGTCACCTGGAGAAGGAGATTCAGCGGCTGATTGCTGGGGGGCACCTCAAAGAGTTTGTAAAAGTACTGGAAGGGTACGACGAACATTGCGCAGGACGGGCGCTTGAAAGAAGAAGAAGCCGCTCACGTTCCCGTAGTCCTCGTCGCCAGCGCCCTGAAACCAGCGAGCGCAACAAAGGGAAAGGGGTAGACATGGAGAATCAGCCCTTTGCGGTCATTCACATGATTGCGGGAGGCCCCTCGGGGGGCGACTCCAATGCTTCCCGTCGCCGCCATGTACGGAGCTATAACCAGAGCACGACACGCCCTCGCCCAGTGCTCTCCGTGGACAGCTCGTCGCGCTCAAAGGAGGATGATGTCATAGGGTTTACTGAGAAAGATCTTGAACACATTGTAACACCCCATGGGATAGGAAAAACCTCTGACTGTCCCATGGTGGTTAGTTTAGACGTTCATAACCACACTGTAAAGAGGGTTTTATTTGATAGTGGAAGCTCTGTGAACGTTCTCCCGTACTCAACGTTTCAACAAATGAACATAACAAACATCCCCCTCGAACCTCTCAGAACCGCCCTTGTAGGGTTTGGAGGTTCCGAGATCGTCCCTCACGGACAGATTCGCTTGGCCACCTCTTTTGGTCGCGCCCCACAGCGAAAAACTTTGAGCGTCCTCTACACCGTCGTTGAGGTGGATCTCCCTTACAATATCATCATTGGGCGCCCAGCCCTCGTGGATTTCAAGGCCGTAATTTCTACCTATCATCAAAAAGTCAAGTTTCCAACCCCCGAGGGTACCGGAGAAATTCTGTGTAACGTCAAAGAAGCTTGGGAATGTTACATACTTTCACTTTGCAGCCACAAACCCAAGCAGTCCATCCAACCTGGGTCTACTAAGAAGTCCGTGGACTTCCCCGAATTGAACGAAGATGGCCCCGAGCGTAAAAGAGCCAAGCTGTACAGGAAGAAGAATAAAAAGAGGACCCCTGGAGACGTTCAGTGTTCGGAGAATGTGCCACCGGGGGCCGTCGAGGGCTCATCTTCAGAAAACGAGCGTGATGAACCCAAGGGTATGCTCACCGGGAAGAAACGAGCGCTAGAGGCGCCAAGGCCGGAGGCTCGAATTGAGCCCACTGAGGAGTTTTTGACCGTTGAATTGGAACCTGGGAACCCGGATAAAACAACCCAAATAGGCTCGGGTCTAGATGGGCCCTCGCAGGTTTTGATGATCGACTTCCTACGGGAGAACCTAGACGTTTTTGCGTGGAAAGCTTCTGATCTCACCGGAATAGATCCGAGTGTCATTGTCCACAGACTGAACGTGGATCCCACCTTCAAGCCCATCAAACAGAAGAAGAGGGACGTTCATGGCTTTAGGAAACGGGTTATCGAAGAAGAGGTTGGTAAGTTGCTTGATGCTCAGTACATCGAGGAAATCTTGTACCCAGAATGGCTCTGCAATGTGGTGCTCGTCCCAAAGAGCGCCAATAAGTGGCGTATGTGCAACGACTTCACAGACCTCAACAAAGCGTGCCCCAAAGACCATTACCCGCTACCGAGGATCGATCAGTTGGTAGATTCGACAGCCGGGTGTGAACTCATGAGTATGATGGACGCCTTTCAGGGATATTATCAAATCTTTATGGCGCCCGAGGATCGCCCCAAAACTGCGTTTATTGTGCACTTGGGTGTCTACTGTTTCAAAGTCATGCCCTTCGGGCTCAAAAATGCGGGAGCAACCTATCAACGCCTTGTCAATAGAATGTTCGAGCACGAAATTGGAAAATCTATGGAGGTATACGTGGATGACATGATAGTCAAAAGTGAGCGCCAACACTCCCATCTGGAGGATCTCAAGCAGACTTTCGATATTCTTCGTCGCTACGGAATGAAGTTGAACCCTTCAAAATGCACTTTTGGCGTTCGAGGTGGTAAGTTTCTGGGATACATGGTCAGTCAACGGGGCATAGAGGCAAACCCCGAGAAGATCAAAGCAATCCTGGATATACCCTCCCCTCGCAATCTGAGAGAGGTCCAGGTACTCGTGGGTAAGATCATTTCGCTAAACAGGTTCATTTCTCGCTCGGCAGACCGGAATTTACCCTTCTTTAAAATTTTGCGCAACGCTCGGAACTTTACCTGGGACGAGGATTGCGAAAAGGCCCTGCAGAACATGAAACAGTACCTGTCGAGCGCGCCTTTGTTAACCAAGCCAATCCCGGGGGAGAACTTGTTTGTCTATCTATCGGTCTCTTTGGAAGCAACGAGCGCTGTCCTCGTAGCAGTCCGCGAGCGTAAGCATATGCCAGTATATTACCTAAGCAAGACTCTACAGGGGGCAGAGAAAAGGTATATGGAAATTGAGAAATTTGCCTTTGCGCTCGTTAACGCATCCCGAAGGCTGAGGCCATATTTTCAGGCTCACTCCATCACAGTGCTAACAGATCAACCACTCAGGCAAGTCCTATCCAAACCGGATGTTTCGGGAAGGTTAATTAAATGGGCAATCGAACTCAGTCAGTTTGATATCTCATTCGAGCCTCGCACCGCCATATAGGCTCAGGCAGTGGCCGATCTGTTGGTAGAACGTTTCAATTTGGAGACTGTGCCACAGGCTGACGAGGGTTTATGGCTTTTGCACACGGATGGCTCCTCGACCTCACAAGGGGGGGGTGCCGGGGTGACCCTCAGGGATCCTCTAGGAGCAGAAGTTGACTACGCAATCAAGCTGGCGTTTCAAGTCACCAACAACGAAGCAGAATATGAGGCCCTCATCCAAGGGCTCAGGATTGCGCTCCAAAATGGGGCCACTCGTGTCACAGCATACGTTGATTCGCAGTTGATCGCGAGTCAAATCGATGGTAGTTATGAGGCTCGAGAAGCCACCATGGCACGGTATCTATTGAGCGCCAAGGAGGAGATAGCCAAGTTCAAGGAATTTCATCTTTTGCAAGTTCCGAGGGCAGAAAACGAACGCGCTGACGCTCTTTCGAAGTTTGCGTCCGCTTTGGACGGCCACAGTGAACGCGTAGTTACATTTCTGAGAACGGAGGAACCACTGATAAGTAAAGACGAACCCTCGAAAGAAGTGCACATGATTGACCCCTCCGAGCCTTGCTGGCTTGATGAAATTGTCAGATTCCTCCAGGACGGAACTTGCCCGAGCGATAAAGTTGAGGCTCGGAAGATCAAAAGCAAAGCCCCTCGTTTCTCATTGGATGCCGAGGGTCGATTATTCAAGCGATCCTTCCTGGGACCACCGTTGAGATGTTTGAGACCCTCGCAGGCTAAGGAAGTTTTAGAGCATGTACACAATGGAAGTTGTGGGAACCACTCAGGCGGACGAATCTTGGCAAAGAAAATCTTAAGGAGTGGGTTTTATTGGCCCTCGGTGTTGCAAGATGCCATTAAATATTCCAAGAAATGTCCCAAGTGCCAGTTCCACTCCAACACTCCTCAGTTGCCGGCAGCTCAAATGATTCCTATTGATGTTTCCTGGCCTTTTGATCAATGGGGCATTGATATCGTGGGACCTCTCCCCATGGCGGTCGGGCAAAAGAAGTTTGTAATACTTGCTGTGGATTACTTCACCAAGTGGGCTGAGGCAGAAGCGGTCGCTAAGATAACGTTCAAAGTTGTGAGGGATTTCATTTGGAAAAATATCATCTGCAGATACGGCATCCCGAGGGTGCTCATCTCGGATAACGGTTCCCAGTTTATCGCTGCGGACACGCGGGATTGGTGCTATGAATTAGGGATTGAACAGCGATTCACTTCCGTGGGTCATCCCCAAGCCAATGGTCAAGCAGAAGTGACCAACCGAACCATACTCCAGCATCTGAAAACGATGCTCGAGAGTAAGAAGGGAGAATGGGCTGAAGAACTTCAGGGAGCTCTGTGGGCGTACCGTACTACGCCGCGAGCGGCAACAGGGGAAACCCCTTATTCCCTCGTGTACGGCTCTGAGGCCATGATACCTGCGGAAATTGCGCAAGAATCCGCGCGCGTTGCCTATTTCGAGCCTGCCGCCAACGAGACCAATCGGGCGCTCGAATTAGATTTGCTGGATGAGAAAAGGAATGCTGCTTGGGCACGTATCCACAAATACAAAGCGACCGTTGCTCGCCAGTACAATAAACGTGTTAAAGAAAGGACTTTCCAGCTAGGGGACTTGGTCCTCAAAAAAGTTGAAGTCTCCAAACACGTAGGTAAGTTGGACCCTAATTGGGAAGGCCCCTTCAAAGTCATCCAGGTACGAGCAAACAACACCTACCTATTGGAAACTTTGCAAGGCGAGCGACTCCCTAGGCCTTGGAATGCATGTAACCTCAGAAGGTTCTACGTGTAGACATCAGTTTCTTTGTAATCATTTCCAAAAATGCATTTATATAACAATAAGCATTTAACTCTTTGCTTTTATTATTTGCTTGGTTGGTTATTTTGATTTAATAATTCGAGCGACAAAGGGCCTACTCCGTGTTGAGCATCTTCCACGTCGAAAAGCCCACGCGATACCTCAATCCTACCAAAGTTACACTGTCCAGGTGTTGATAACCGTCCACCTTTAACAGTTTGAACGATTTGTAAGAATTGGTCCTAAAAATGAGCGCGTCCGACAACGGGGAGCCCAACGCTCAACTTATGCCAGCCGAGTGTTCATCGCTCCAGCTCGTGCACGTAAGAACCCCCTGTGACCCTCATCCAATTGGGTAAGAGCACGCTCGTAAATAGTGGATGCCACTAACACTACGACTACGCTCGTTTTTACCCATACTAAGCCAATCCTACAGGGATTTCCTGAGTTCAAATTCAAGCCTCAAGAAGAATACAGCGAGGGAATATTTATAAGGATCACCCTCGCGCCTGTGTTTCCTCAAAGGTTTTCCAAGTCCAAATACACAGTTCGTCTATACTGTGGCCAGGGAACCCTCCTAAGGGTCACCCTCGCGCCTATACTTGCAATAAGCCAACCGCCCGACGTCGCGAGCATCTAAGCTTAATAGGCATGGTGATGAGTGTCAGAGGACCGTCGTAAAAGACGCCCTGACCTACTTACACACTAATCGCAAACGCTCAAACAGAAGATTTCGATATGAAAGCGGCAAAGCTAAACAAGTTAACATTATTCACCATCCAAGAGCAAAGAAAAAAAAAAAAAAAAATATATATATATATATTCAAACATCAAAGCAGTAGAGAAAGAACGCTAAAGTATGAAAAGAAACTCAAAATGTTACAGAAATAACAGGAAGGTTAAGTACAAGCATAAGTCGTTCATATTAATGGCAAGGGATTTAAAACAACAGACAAAGGGATCAGCATAAAGAGAGTTTCATTGGGCCGGAGCGTCGGGCTCAGGAGGAGCAGTTGAAAGGGAAACTGGGGCCAGCACATTGGCGTCAGAGGTTTGGGCCTCACCAGGCTCTTCAGCATCCGCGACGTCCATGACAGTGCCCTCATCTTCTATCAGGAGAGGCTCGGGATCTATCCTGTTGGCAGCTATGAACTCCCTTTGGAGTGTTTCCACCAACTCCTGATACTCGGGCTCCGCCAGATTATCCGTGGGATCCTCCTCCTGGACCATGGGCTCGCAATTCTCATCAAGATCCATTCTCAGACGAGCGTCGGATCGAGCGCTTTCTGGGGCCAGTCCCAACCTCACCATTTGCCCAATCGCTTTATGGAAGAAGCGCCGAGCATTGTCAAAGCACTGGATGTTGGCCGCGAAAATAAATGCTTTGGAGCGCACGAACTTCTTCACCGCCTCCCAGGACACCCTCGCTTCCAGGCCCTGAATTTTGCCTTGCAATTCAGCAAAGGCTTTGTTGGCTGCCTCATTCTGGCGAGTGCTCTCCGCCAGTTGCTCGCCCAGCTCCACATTTTGAGCCCTCAACTGATCCCGCTCATCCTTCAGTTTCTTTTGACGCTCAGTTAGGGCCAAAACGGCATCGTCAGATTTCTTCAGATTTTCATTCAGCTTAGCGTTTTCGATGTGGGCGGAGTTCAGCTGAGCGCTGATATTATTGTAATCCTCCTGCAGTTGGACAGGGTCGGAGACACGCAGTAACTTTTTGTACTTGGCTTTACGCTCAGAATATGCTTGCGCTGGCCCTTGCAAGTTTTTCAGCCTCGGGATTACCTCCTGGGAAGCCGCAAACGAGGGTCATGATCCGAACGTGGAAGGAAGGAAAGAGAAGTTGGTAAAGAGGAATAGAGACTTACCGTCAGAAGGACGTGGCAGGCGTCATCAGCAACGCGAGCGGCGTCATAATTGTTCAGCTTGTCGTGGTCGCCGAAAAACTGGAGTTTCCCAACGACGTCGGAGACAAGGTTGACGGAATAAGCGCTCTTTTTTAGGAGCACCGGGCCCTCAATCCGTTGCCGCTTATAACGGGAGTCACCCTTGCATCCTATCTTCCAGAATTCTTCATCCTCGGAAGATGAAGTATCACTGCCCTCGCCACGGTGGCCCACGACCACCTCCTTTCCCTTCCCTGAAATCGGGAGGGAGTCCGGCATCCTCTTTCTCTTCCCCTGACGGTCAGCACGGAGGATTTCATGGATACGGACAGGCTCGCCCGAGCGGTTCCGTGACCCGCTTGAACTCAAGGAGATTGGGCCCACGGGGGCCGCCGGCGGAGGAGTGGCCTCGTGGGCACCTTCCAGTGTTAGATCCTCAATGGGGCCCGTGGGAGGAGCCACGTTCCCCGCGCCCCCTCGAGCATTTCCTTGTCCTCGGCCTGATCCTCGGCGGATAACCCTACCCCTCCGAGCATTGGGAGGGCGGTTCTGGTGCTGTTGCTGCTGTGGAGGATCGACCGCTGGCCCTTGGGCACCCAACATACGTGAAAGGGCTTCAGCATTCATGCCTCGAGAGAGAATTTGGATGCCTGCAAGTGAAGGGAAACGAGCGTCAGATGATTGACGATTTGAATTGTATAAACAGGAAAACAATGATAACTGTAAGTCAGATAACTATTCTAAAGGTTAGGGATGTTAGTTCCTAGAATCTGACCGTCGAGGGCCATGATGTCAGTTGGGGGATTGAGTATCATATCAGGGGGGCAAGATAATCCGTAGCGGAACAATATCTTTTCGTTCTTCACCAGTGTATCCGCCTTAATCCACTTCTTTTCGGCCCTCATCTCGAGGGCTAACCCCATCGCCCACTCCTCAAAATCCTTATTCCTCATCCTTTCCCTAATCAATGGACCCTCGCCATGAATCATCCATTGACGGTGAACCCCAAAAATTCCCCCGGGAGCCCCCACGAAAAAGTATTTTTCCTTCCAATGCTCGCCATACGAGGAAGATGGGGAATCTATCATCTTGAAGCCTGATTTTGCCTGAGCGTAATAAAATCCATCTGTCGGCGATGAACGTGGCGAGCGGGCTACTTGGACCAAGCTGTCAAAATTGATTATTGAGGGTGCTTTGCCCAAAGCCCTCATTGTTATAATGAATGTGTTGATTAGAGCTATGCCATTGGGCAGAATTTGTGAAGGGCAAAGCCCTAGATGATGGTAAAGGATGACGGCATCGTGAGCGATGGGAAACCTCAGACCGCCAGCAAGAACTGCATCCCAGTAGACCGTCATCATCCCAGGCGGTGGTCGATTGGCCCTTTCCCCTTCCTCAGGAAGTCTCATGGGAAACACGACTTCATCCCAGTACGCTTTCGCCCTCAACCCCTCCAAATCCTCGAGGGTCAGAATACTTTCAATTTCGTCGGGCGATCTGTCAGTCTGGTGGCGGTTGTCTTGCCTTACCCGAGTGGCAGGCTCCTTGCCTCTCCTCTGACGCCTTCTGGAAGGTTCAGCCTCGAATGGACGCCCGGATGGCCCCGCTTCACCCTTGGGAGCCGCCATTGCCACTGTGATCCTGTGATCTTGGGGTCTCACAGCACTGTTCAAAACAGGGAGTG
This sequence comes from Lantana camara, assembly GCA_037501455.1. Taxonomy (NCBI): domain Eukaryota; kingdom Viridiplantae; phylum Streptophyta; class Magnoliopsida; order Lamiales; family Verbenaceae; genus Lantana; species Lantana camara. The sequence goes on from CM074862.1 coordinate 22,846,393, forward strand.
CTCTCTCCCCTTGTCTCAGCATCTCCATCACATTGTCCATCTCCTCGAAGAGGTCTTCCTGCTCACCGGGAACACGCTCGTTCATCCCTTGAACAGCAGCGTTCACCTCTTCCTCCCCGGTGTCAACCGGAGCCTGGGCCACAGATATTGCCATGGGAATAACTTCACCTCCTGGGTGCGCCCTAATTAAGGGAACGGCTACGGGGACATCGCCATGAGGGGAGGAGCTACCCACCGACATCTCCTCAATCTCCCGTACATAATCATCAGCTTGATTCCCGGCCATGGTTAGTTTTCAATTCTTGGGGACAGGATTTCTAACAGAAAACTCTAGGGAGGATGAGATTTCTAAAACAGATTCAACAGTAGACAGTGGAACTTCTCTCAAGGTTTTCTCTCACACAACCTAAAACTAATGTTAGCGCGGGGAAAATAAGAAGAAAGGTAAGGAATTTTTACCTAAGATGTGAAGAGATGGAATTCGCCGGAGCTTGTAGAACTGGCAAAGGTCTCTTGCTATGAATATGCTTGAAAGGAGTCTGAATGCGTGAAAAAGCTACCAAGGCCCTGCAAACCCCTATTTATAGGGGAGATGGAACATGGATTAGGGCTAGAAATTCAAAAATGCAATCATTTCCCACTTGGGAAATCCCCCACTTTTGGTAACCGCCTCACGTTTCCCGGAGTACACGCGCCCACGTTCCCACTCCGCATTAAATGCGGACTTGACAGCATTTAATGCGATGTCAGTTTGTGTCCGTTACAGAAGGCCAGCAGTCTCCTCGAGGGTAATCTCTCGTCCCTCGGATATTTGAAATTCAGGACTCCTCCTTTATAAATTCTACAGTACGCTCGAAGCGATACTACAGAATTTGGGGGGCAAAATGATGAGGCCTAAAAATCATTCTCGAATCAGAGCCGTCCACGTGGCAGCACACTGCTGACTATATATCCCTGACGCTCGCCTTGATGGGCTCATGGGCCTTCCAGCCGCTCAATTGCCAGTAATGTAATCCGTCGGTCAGCGGATGACCATTCGGATCAAGGGCCATAACCAACGGGTTTGACGCTCGCATCGCGGCCCTCCTGGTTACCCTTCTCAGGGAAGCACCCACGTGGGGGCCCCACTAGTACGCTCGGTATTTCGACGCTCAAGGGTCATATATCGCGAGGAAGCCATCCATACATTCTTCGAGCGTCACCAACGCTCGGGCATATCCATACCCCGTTGCGTTGGATCCGAACCTCGGCAGAAAGAATCTTGGGCCCGTCCCCCGCGTCACCCTCGTCAACAACCTCTGACACAAAGGTACTGTGTACCGGGCACCTGACACGCCGTCTCCCTTTTCAGGGATGTCATTCTCACCCCACCAAAAGCTGACGCGTGTTAGGGCAACACAGGTTTGGGACCACATGGTCAATTTACCCCTCTACCCCCATCCCTAACATATAAATAGGAGAGAATCCATGCATTCTCCCCCAAGTCATCTTCCACACACGCATTGCATTGTTCTGGGCATTCCTACTGGACTTCTCAAGCTTTCCGTTAACTTCACCCTAGTTATATTACCTCACCATAGTTGCATCACCATTACTCCTAGCACTCTTGGTGTTATCCTAGCTGGAAGAACCCACGCTCACAAGGAAACCCAGTTCCTGAGGCACTCACGCCTGTGATGGTCTTTCCCTTCTCGTACAAATATTAAAGTGTTGTTGCATTTTAGGAAACTCAGATTCCTGCACCATCATATATAATAAAGTAATATTTATGTATATATATATTAATTACACCACCACCCCACGACAATACATATATTCATTCATACGTATATATATAACATGCCAATATACATATATATTCATACATACTGATATTAATATGTATGATATATAACATATATAAATATTAAATTATTATATATATATTAATTATATATTGTCACTTTATATATATATATATATATATATATATATATATATATATATATATTACGTTTTCTAATATTATATTTAACCCATTAAATTTAGATTTTCTATATATATAATTTAATATTTAAGATGACAAAATCATATTATTTATATTAATTAATGATTTAATTTATTAAATTTAAATTTTCAATACTAATTCAAATATATACTAAATGAAGGGTCAAAATAGGGAAACCAAGTTAAAATTTTGATGATGTCATAAAATATTTAAAAGAACCTTAATTCATTGGTGTTTTGTGTAATTTTCAAACTCCTTAATCGGTGTATGTGTAATTGTTTGACTAAGAGGATCATAAGTTATAGTTTCTAATACTCCCGTGGGAGCTATCTGTAATTAACCCTATTAATATATTAGTTAATTGTATTCAAAGCTGATAATATAAGTTGTCTATTTTTTAATTTAAAATGTTATAATAAGATATATCTAACGAATTGGAAAACATTAAATTAATTCACTTTATAATTTTAATAAAATTTGATAATTAATTAAAATAAAATATAATCTAAATTGAATGAGTTAAATAAGATAAGTTTCAATAAATCAATCCTAATGTAATTCTAATTATATAACTCCATAATTCTAATTATCTAAGTTCACAAACTTTCTTTAATTATAATCATATTATAATTTTATAAACATATCTAATTATCAAAATAATATAATTGAGTAATTTATATTTTAACTAATATTAATATAATTAACAACATAATATTTCATTAGTTTATATAATAAAATATAAAATAAATGTGTAAATGTTATTTAGATAGGATAATTAACATAGTCTATATATATTAAATAGTATAAATAGGGTTTCTGATTTCTTACATTTAATATATAGCACAATTTAGAATTGCAGATCGTTAGACCAAAGTTACTTTAAATTAAGAATTCTAAGGAAACTTAATATGTGTGCATGTAAAAATAAGATATAATTTAATTTTATAAATTATTTTTATGGTGTTCAACTAAACATTCCTTGAGTTTTTTATATTAATTTACTCTTTTAATTTAATTAATCTTAAATAATGTTCGTTAGAGAAATATAAATAAAAAAATGGAATGCAAGATCACTAGCAAATAGAGAATTAAAAAGAGATAAAAAATAGTTAGTTAAAAGAAAGAATAGTTGATTTTGATGTATATTGACGCGCATACCAAATTAAGGACAAACCCAAATAATATTTTGATTCAATAATGATGTCACTCAATGATCAGTTGTTAATTGTATCATTTCGTGATCATGATTTGAAAGACGTCACAAATTTTTTGAGAAAAGTTACAAAATTTAAAATATCACTTATTCAGTAAGGAGATTTCTGAAAATGTGGTTGGACATATTCATACAATCAAGTTTCAAAAGAAATGGTTGTCATATGCTCATATTTTGATAGTTTTTGGGTTAAAATATAAAATTATAGCACACAATCAACTTGATCAATTTTTTGTGTAAAATTTTTTTATTAGGAAAAGAATCCCCAACTTTATGAGTGAGTTACAAAACACATGGTGCATAAATCATGTAGATGAAATAACTTAAATAATTTTTGTATGATGGATGGAGAATGTAAATATCGTTACTCATGTTCATATTATGAAAACAGAACGCAAGGTAAAGATGGATATCCGATCTGTGGAAGGAGAAGAATCGCAGTAATGGTCCAAGATCGCAATAAACAACTTTATAACCAATTGGTAGTACCTTATAATCCATATCTCTTATTAAGTTATAATTCTCACATTAACATCGGGATTTTCTTAGAGTGACAATTGTGAAATTTACAAATATATTTATAAAGGACATGACAAAGTGTTAAATATAGGACTTTGGGTCATTACTCTAGAACAATGATCATTGAACAATTTTCAATGTGTGCGAAAAAGCGAAAAAAAATAAATTTATAAAAAATTTCTAGAGCATTATGAATGAGAAATTAATGTAAATATTCGAAAGATTTGGAGAAATAATTGATGACAGGATATAACTAACTATTACAAGAAGAAGAGATTATTTAGTTTTAAGACTTGAGAATTAACTGACTCCAATTTAGGGATAAATATAAACGTTTCTTTCATCTCTCAACCATAACGAGAAGAAAGAGGTTTCACTCAACCATAACGAGAAGATGAATGAGTAACCAATGATGACCAACTAAAGCACACATTTGGTGTAACGCCCCATTTTAGTTGATAATGTGATTAATTGCTCATATATGACTTTAATTGTTCTTTCTCTAAATATGAGGACTTAATTGCATAAATCCTTTGGAGTGACTTGATCATATTCCATGAGATAATACTTGATTGCATACACTCATATATTAGAAGGACTTATTTGCAAAGATTGATGACTCATGCATATACTTGCAAGACTTTGGATATATCATTTTATCTCTTCCATTTCATCATTTTTCATCCAATTTCCTCACACATACACACACCATATACCGATTAAAACACCAAGAAGAGGAGAGGAAAACTTCATCAAATTCAAGCTATAATTCAAGGAATTAGCAACCAAGTTGGAGCATCATCTTCATCTCTTCATCTCATCTCATTCTTCTTTCATTTCAAGGTATATATTGGGGAGTATTTGAATTCCTTGATTGAGTATATGAGTAGGGTTTGAGGTTTGATTGATGCTTTCATGCTTATTCATGATTAGAAGCATGTTTAGGTCCTTGTTTCTTCATTTCTTGCATGAATTCATAAGTTCTATGGAAGTTTATGACATGAATTTGTGTGGGTTTTTTGAATGAATTCTTATGAATCAAAGCATGTTTCCATGGAGTATATGATGCCTAATTGATACATATGAGTTTTATGCATGATAGATGGTTGTGTTGGAAGAATTTGGGTGAGTTTTGGTGTAACTTTACTCCCTTTTCCTTCCCTCCCCTGTTTTCCCCTGTTTCTTCTCGGTTTTCAGCTGAAAACCCTCTACCGGCCGGGTAAATTCATGAAGAAAAACTCCCGGGCGGGTAGATTTTTTATTGTACTTTCCCCGGCCGGGTACTCCCTCATCCGAACTCCAAATGACCTGATTTTTGATTCTTTGGAAAGCTCTTGAAGTCTAGAACAACATCAAATTGCAATCATCTCAATATCTTTTCCCATTTATGAATTATGATCAATTCTTTTTGGTGTCGCTGCTTTCCCGACAAACTACACTCGCCTAACTTCAACCGTCCGCCATTTTCTCCTCGCTTTGAACTAGAAAACGAGCCATATATGCTCGGAAAGTTCTTTGAGTCTAGTTTCATATCCAACAAGAAAAACTCAATTCCCGCTTCTAGAATTAAAGATATTCCAGTTTTCCCTCAACATGTGTATTTTCTAAAATTGCCCGTTTTTGCCAAACTTCACCAAAACCTCTATTATTGCAGTCTTTTCACTTCCTTAGCCCGTATATGACTTATATGAGTTATAAACTTGGTTTAGTGATATTTGTGCTCCTAATTGACATTACTTAAATGTTATTGCATAACATATTGATTATAAATACGCCGTGCGTAACTATTTGGTATGTACCTATTTATCACTAATCATTTCCAAGCTCTCGAGTGTTTAGCAAGTAGGTTATGATCGTGCAAAGCAATGCGCGTACCGTGATCGAATCGTTCAATGGATAACAAGCGAATCAGGCTCATGCAAAGCAATGCGTGTAGTTTGATTGGTATCATGTTCACGCAAAGCAATGCGTGCAATGTGATTAATGCCATGAATGGGATGACCCATGAATCCAGCAAGAAACTGGTGGAGGAAGGAATCCCGCACGTGGGATTCATAAATCCTAACATGCGTAGCATGTATGAACGGGATGACCCCTGAATCCATCAGGAAACTGGTGGAGGAAGGAATCCCGCACGTGGGATTCATAAATCCTAACGTGCGTAGCATGTATGAATGGGATGACCCCTGAATCCATCAGGAAACTGGTGGAGGAAGGAATCCCGCACGTGGGACTCATAAATCCTGACGTGCGTAGCATGAATATGTATCGACAAGGAAGGGCCATTCCGTTTAGGTTCCCCTTACCTTGAAGATGTTTTTTCGTGTTCTTGCAGGTATATGCTAGACAGGAATCGAGCTGAGTCGAGTCCTCGCATTCGAGCCCCGTAAGGTGTATTTATTTATTTGTTTATCATTTCCAAGGAATTATTGTCAAAACTACTTGTTATGTATTTAGGAGATGATAATGTATTGATATGTAAAACCCATGTGTAAATTACTTGATAAATGGTCGATAATATATTATGCTTCCGCTTTGTTCTATTACATGTATGAATTAGTCCCGTCTAGCTAGTTGATCTCTTTGCACTGTCACCCGTTCGCTGTAGGTTGATTCATGTATGGACCACCCACTTTGTATGTGGATCGACCTGTAGTGCGGGGGTGTGGCATCCTTATGTGTTGGGGTGCTACATCTGGGAGTACTACACCAAACTATTCAGTGGATATACTATCGAAAAGGTGATGAGTGTTGGTATTAGCTTACACCAACGACAAGGTGGCATGCACCTGTACAAAGAGCTATCCATTATAATCCCCACATCACCTATTATTTCGAGCCTACTTTTTTCAAACCTATTAGGATATAGTAAGAGACGCGGTGGTGAAATTCATCAATAATTGCATAGAGAGATATCAATTCCCAAGAAGGCTTATCAAACGTTTATTTATCTGATTTTGAAAGTTAATTCTCCAAAATTTTAAACGAGATTCGGCCCATTACATTGTGTAACGTATTGCTCAAAATGATCACGAATATGATTATACCCCGTTTAAGTCGTATATCATAGAAATTGTGAGCCCAAACCAGAATAGTGTTTTTCTCAATCAAGACACCCATTACACTAACTTGATGCTTCAAAAAGTGTTATGAATGATACATCACTCCAAAGAAAGAAAAAAAAAGGGGATAGTGTTGAAAATTAATCTTGAAAAGGATACAACAAAGCTCTGTGAAATGTTCTAAAGAAAATCTAACTTTCTTCAAATTTCATACAAAAATCATCAATATCAGTAGAGCAAAATGGAGGGGATACAACCGGAGATTTTGTTAAATAGTAAACCGACCGAGGATCTATGGATGTGTGGCATTAGTTAAGGTAATCACTCTCGCCATATTTATTTGTACTCTACATGGAACAACTTACGTATATGATTTAGGAGGATATTTTAACCGGACACTAAAAGTTAATTAAGGTATGTCAGAGATCACATCTCACACTTGCTTTTTACGAACAATATAATATTAGGAGCTAAAACTGCTGTAGATGGAACAAAATGTATTTAAAGTGTGGTTGGCCCATTTCATATATGATTGAGAAGGCTATTTCAATCGGACATTGAAAGTCAATTATGGTATGTCAGAATGACACTCACATCTCTCACTTGATTTGCAAATCTACTATGGATGGAGTGATGTGCGTCCGTTGTATGGTTGAGGTGTTTTGCAAGACATCGGGCCTGAAATTGAACTTCAGCAAATCACATGTATTGTTCGTACCTTATGTGTCATTGGACACGAGCCTCAACTTATAGCTTCTCGAACATGGAAGGGGATTGATAGAAGCACTCAGATGGTGGAACCATTTATGGAATAGGTGTCTTTATGGAATGATAGATGATTATCACAAGGAAAACTCATCAAAATCATTGCAGATAACATTAATGAGAAGGATAAAGAACTTAATTATGGTATATAATTTCATTGGCAGGGAAAAAAACTAGAACCTTAATAAGATGAAAATAGTACTGCCCAAGAAAGAGATGACTAAGATTCTTAGCATCCCAATTGTGCTGCATGATAATGGAGATTAGAAACTCTGTATTTGGTCGGTTAACAATAAATTTTCCTATAAAACGGTTTACAGTCTGTTTATGAAGGATGAGGCATATGTGAACATCGGAGATGGACTTGAAAATCACCTTCGCCCAGAAGTTCAAAATTTTCTTGTGGCTTTGCCAACATAATAGCTTGCTCATAAATGTACTGAAGTATGACTGGAATTTTGGGGGGATGTAATGTATGTACATGTTGCACGGGATGTGAAGATCTGGACCGCTTGTTGAGAAGTCAATTGTTGGCACTCTGGGTGTAGGAAAAGATTGTTAATGCATAGACTGATCTTCTTGGATTGTGAGGGTCGAACGAGCTCAAAGAGAGCTTTAATAACAAAATTCAAAGCGGCGTATTACCAGAATGTTCAGAGTGAATTGTCTTAATTTTGACGCTTTGAAATTTTGAGAAAGCACGAAACTGATGGAGCTATCAGAATATTGTGAAGTCTAAGAGTGTCATTTTTCGCCACATAAAAAAGTTATCCGATGCCTCAATACTAATCAGTGAGGACAAAAGACACAAGCAAAATAAAATATTCGTTGAGTAGTCGTAGAATAAATTTGATAAGGGATTCGGTTAGGGACGTCATTCAAGATGACAACGAAAGATGAGTGCTAGGATACACTATGAATCTTCGTAAAGATTCAATAAATGTGGCAGAGTTATTGGGTTTACATGAGGGATTTGACATTAGCTTGGAAGAGGGCACTTCTCAAAGAATAATGTGGAGATTGATTCGAACATAATGGTGAAATGGATGACGGAGGATATTGAAAAGCACCCATGAAAATTTTAATTTTTTTATTAGTGAAATATACTCCACAAACTTTGGAAAACTTGAATTAAACACGCATCGGGAGAAAAAAAAAACATGATGTGAATATTTTTAGTACCTTAATTTATTTAATAAATATAATAACCAAACTTATTTAAATAAACTAAAGGTTAAACGTGCAACGCACGTTCGTTTCACTAGTATATCTTATAAAAGCAGGTTTTTGGTGTCTTACAAAATACGGATCGCCTAAAATATCCTCACAATAATTACGTTAATAACTATTAGTCAAGGATAATAATGTAAATACATGTTATAAATTATTAATTTAACTATATTTAACCAGTACTTATCAACTAAAAATAGGACTCTTGGTAGAATTAAAATTTCTTCAACTTACCTAAAACAAAAATATATATAGTTTAATAAGGATTGTTTTAATATTAATATATCAATTAATTGTATTCAAATTTTATGATATAAGTTGTCTATTTTTTAATTTTAAAGTTTATAATTTAAAATGTTATAATAAGATATATCTAAAAACGAATCAAAAATTAACAAATTGATTCAATTTATAAATTTTAATAAATTTTTATAATTATGTAAAATAAAATATTATTTAAATTGAACAAGTTAAATAAGATAACTTTCAATAAATCAATCATAATGTAAGTTTAATTATACAAGTCTATAGTTTTAATCATCTAAATTCATAAACTTTCTTAAATTAATATCAAGTTAAATAAGATAACTTTCAATAAATCAATCCTAATGTAAGTTTAATTATACAAGTCTATAGTTTTAATCATTAAGTTTAATTATACAAGTCTATAGTTTTAATCATCTAAATTCATAAATTTTCTTAAATTAATATCATATTATAATTCTATATACTTATCTAATTAACAAAATAATATAATTGAATAATTTACATAAAATGCTTTTCAATAAATTAATTAATTCTAGTATAATATTTTTTAATTAACTAATACTAATATAGTAATATAATTGTAATTATCAAAATCTAACTAACCATATAATCTTCCTTTAGTTTATATAATAAAATATAAATTAAATAAGTAAAAGTACAAATAGCATTTTTGGTTTCTTACAACTTAGTATACCACAATTTAGAATGCCAGGTCGTTAGACCAAAGTTACTTTAAAATTAATAATCCTAAAGAAACTCAATGTGTGTGCATATCAAAATAAGATATAATCTAATTTTATAAATAATTTTTATAGTATTAAACATTCCTTAAATTTTTATATAAATATACTCTTTTAATTATTTCTACTACATACATAAAATTAATTATAAAAAAAATTAACGTAAATTTGAAATAATACTCATTAGAGAAATACAAATAAGAAAATGGAATGCATGATCAAATGTCAAAGATAATATAAAAAAGAGATAAAGAGTAGTTAGTAAAAAAAGAAATACTTAATTTTAATGTATATATCCACGCATACCAAAATTAAGGACAACTGTAAATATATACATATTAATTTTGGTATGCGTGGATATATACATTAAAATTAAGTATTTCTTCTTTTACTAACTACTCTTTATCTCTTTTTTATATTATCTTTGACATTTGATCATGCATTCCATTTTCTTATTTGTATTTCTCTAATGAGTATTATTTCAAATTTATGTTAATTTTTTTTATAATTAATTTTATGTATGTAGTAGAAATAATTAAAAGAGTATATTTATATAAAAATTTAAGGAATGTTTAATACTATAAAAATTATTTATAAAATTAGATTATATCTTATTTTGATATGCACACACATTGAGTTTTTTTAGGATTATTAATTTTAAAGTAACTTTGGTCTAACGACCTGGCATTCTAAATTGTGGTATACTAAGTTGTAAGAAACCAAAAATGCTATTTGTACTTTTACTTATTTAATTTATATTTTATTATATAAACTAAAGGAAGATTATATGGTTAGTTAGATTTTGATAATTACAATTATATTACTATATTAGTATTAGTTAATTAAAAAATATTATATTAGAATTAATTAATTTATTGAAAAGCATTTTATGTAAATTATTCAATTATATTATTTTGTTAATTAGATAAGTTTATAGAATTATAATATGATATTAATTTAAGAAAGTTTATGAATTTAGATGATTAAAACCATAGACTTGTATAATTAAACTTACATTAGGATTGATTTATTGAAAGTTATCTTATTTAACTTGTTCAATTTAAATAATATTTTATTTTACATAATTATAAAAATTTATTAAAATTTATAAAGTGAATCAATTTGTTAATTTTTGATTCGTTTTTAGATATATCTTATTATAACATTTTAAATTATAAACTTTAAAATTAAAAAATAGACAACTTATATCATAAAATTTGAATACAATTAACTGATATATTAATATTAAAACAATCCTTATTAAACTATATATATATATATTTTTTTTTGGGTAAGTTGAAGAAATTTTAATTCTACCAAGAGTCCTATTTTAAGTTGATAAGTACTGATTAAATATAGTTAAATTAATAATTTATAATATGTATTTACATTATTATCCTTGACTAATAGTTATTAACGTAATTATTGTGAGAATATTTTAGGCGATCCGTATTTTGTAAGACACCAAAAACCTGCTTTTATAAGATATATAGATAAATAATTAAATGAGACAAATTATCAACATTAGGGTCTGACCCTCGCGGGTCAGTCCTGTGCACGTTTTCAGAACAGAAAAAGGAAAAATTAAGGTCTGGTGTCACTTTATGAAATACTGAAGATGAAATTATTACAAAATATAAAAGTTCAGGGACCATATAGCATTTGGTCATATTCTTTCCATTTTATTCCTACAATTCTAAACTCAAACAAAATATATTCTATCCAAGCTACAGAATGGGCTCAAACAACAAAGTTGAAATACGTTGCTTGATATCATCATTCTGAACTCCAAATCCATCTCCATTTTGATACATAAATTGCGCCATTCTGCCAACATTTACGGCAGATTCAACAAAAATTTGCTGGAATGGATAACTTCTTACTCGTTCTTCGTTCATCTTTTTCCATGTCTTCCGTATCAAAGTCCTTACATATACTTCTGCCTCTTCTCTAGATGCATTGCTTTCGTTCATGTAACACTCAACAGATTTTGGTACATCGCCTCTTTCCAGCTCATCCTGCATCATGATTTTTCACAGAGAGAGAGAAGGGATGTTTCAGGGAAAAAAAAACTAAAAAGATATAAATATACGTATAGATGGAATCTGTCACTAAAATAAAAAAAATAATAAAAAAGAAAGGAAAATATTGAAATCACCATTAGATATCGTAGCTATCTAGATAGTGAAAATAAGATTTAAGTTTATTTATGGGGTGTTTAAAAAATTCTGTTGTTAAAAAAGTTGAATTTGAATAGTAAAAATGACAAGTGATTAATAAAAAAATGAAAAAAAAAACAGATTGAAGTACCGATGATGTTCCCAAATCATCTGCAAGTCTTAGAATCATTGCTGAATATCGCATAATGTTGTCGTCTTTATACAAACATTGAATAGCTTCATCTTCTATTGGATTTGACAAAAGAAAGCAAATATGGGACAGGATTACAGGAGCTGATATTGAAATCCAAGCAATATTCATATATTCTTCCAGTGTCGGTGTATACCCCCTCAAATACCACTTCGACTCTTGTAAATAAGCGCGGCATAAGTTTGCCCACTGCAATAGTTTTTATAAATAAACTAATTAAGATAAGGAATATAGGGAGAGAAGAAAATATTGAGGTACTTCAAGAAAGTAGAATATTACGAATTTTCTTAAATGGGTGATGACAACAACTCCTTTTTCCTTAAGAACGCTATATGCAGTCTCATTGACAAAACTGTCGAGTGCTAAATAACATATTTGCATATAGTGTGGGAGTTGGTCGATCGCTTCAGTATCCCACCTGCATCAATTTGGACGAGAAAGATTAAAAAGCCAGGAATAAATATTTTTTCTAATTAATGTAATTACTATATATGTTGCAAATTAGTTCTGACCTTTGAATTACATCATGAAAGAGTTGAAGTTCTTCTAAGCTACCATACACATCAAATATATCATCAATTGCTGTTATTAAAGCATTGAATTTGGCGGCTAGTATTCTTGCATGTCCATATCGAGGATGAGAAACAAAACCAGTTGCCCACACGTAACACTCCACCAGTCTATCCCTCGCGAATGGCAAATACTCAGGAAAACTTGTTTGCTTCCACCATCTGTATTTATGTATTGGAAAAAAGAAGTCAGATATCCTTTAGATCTCTCAATGAGGGATTCATTGTAAAAAATGCAAAATTTAAGATATTTTAGTTATCACCTTGAGGCTTCTTTAAGTTCTTGAAGAAATTTTCCTTGAACTATGTTGAAATCCAATTTCGCAAGGTCAAGAACAATTGAATTTATATTTGTCCTCCTCTCGTATGCATCAATAAACCATCTTGCGTTTGGCCTTTGAATCCTCCAATGAGTCGGGAGCTCCAAAGCATTGTGGACCAGTAATGAAAGATTCTCATCGATTAATATTCCATTATTATCTTCGTCATCAAGTGTCTTCCGCAGAAGATGGGTAGAAAATTCGTTTGCTTTCTCTAAGGTCTCCTCGCCTTCTGTTAATAGGAAAGAAGCTTCATACAGCTGCAACAATCCTCGTGTATCGTCACTGAGGTTTGCCTTAAAATCGCCCTTGTCATTCTTGAAACAATCAAATACCTCTGCAATATTGAAAAAGGTACAATAAATATTTCAAGCTTCAAGAGAAGTTATCCATGTAACTAATTTCATCACCTTGACCAACGGTAAAACCATGTTGTCTGAAAAGTCTGAATTCGAGAGCTGTGGAGTACAGATCTTTTTCAATTTTAGAATTCTTGCCATTATATTTATTTTGACGATCAGCGTACATAGACTTTAAGATTTTGTTGATTTCGTCCTCAAAGTGATATGATAGTCCCATTTTCTGCAAATCATCAATCATCTCCAGCTGCTGAATTGGCTCCGTCAGTTCTTCCTCTAGCAACTTCTTCACTTGAACCACAAGCTCAGAAGCCCTTTCCACGTATCTATCTTCCTATAATACCAGATTAATGCACACATATATTTATCTTAAAGAACCATAGCATATTAAAGACATTTGTACGGAGGAAACCTACCGGAAATTGAGTGCTCAAAGATTGAATATAATCAAAATCCCACAGAGAACCTGCGTAGTTTCCAGATCGTCGTCCGTCCAGGATGTGATCACAAGGCTGATTATTGCATTTATAAGGTTATATGTAGTAAACTAAGAAACATAGTGCTTTTTGTAAGAATTTTTAGCCAAGATCTACACCATGAATTTAGAACACCGATATAATTGAAAGGATAGATGTACCTGATTTTCGCCTATTGAATTGAACCTGATATTTACCGATCTTGTTGGGCAATTTCGCGTCGTATGGTCGACTTCTCTGGCTAGATCTTCCTCTCCTTCTCACACCGACAGTTGACAGCTTAATGGGAAAGCAGAATATCAAGAACGTGGAGTGGAGAGGGGACCTAGCCATCAATAAATATAACCCTAGAGGCCCTCCCATCACGGGCTTTCTAGAGTGGGCCTACACCAGCTGTCAGACCACGTCTGCTAACATCAAGGCTTTAACAATAGTGGGTCAAACCAATAAGCCTGATAAGTCTTGTCCCATTAACCGTATTTATTTAGCCCGTTTTATTTTAGTACAATCATCAATTAATAGAAGTCCAACAAGAAAATTCTTACAGTCTCCCACTTGGACAATATTAATTGAAGTTTTTGACTCCAAAAGACAAAAGAAAAATGACACTATTTTAAAAAATTAACTCTCGGGCTAAATTACACAAAACAGTTTTGACTGTGGCCACAGATTTTAAATAACAATACGGTAATAGACAAGACTTTAAACAATCCGGTCCGGCGAAAGTTACCAAATATCGGATTATGGCGATAATTGCATCTCTTATTGATGCAAGACCTTCCATGGTCACAAATACCAGTAACTTCCACTGACATTGATTCAGACGTGGTGGTGTAGCAAGAAATAACATCCAAAATATGACCCAAATATGTTATTTCATTGTCGGTCCTCCGATTTTCTTGTAAGATACGAATTTCTGCACAATATGAAATTCCAAGAAAATCTAATTTCCTTATCATATATGGTCTCGGAAGCAATATGAAACCCAAAGGAAATTACAGTTCTCTTGTAAGATATGGATTTCTAAAACAACATGAAATCCCAAGAAAATCTAATTTCCTTATCATATATGGTCTCGGAAGCAATATGAAACCCAAAGGAAATTATAGTTCTCTTGTAAGATATGGATTTCTAAAACAACATGAAATCCCAAGAAAACTCAACAACTTCTCAGGAAGTTATATATGTCTCATTCAATGCTCAATATACAATATGGTGTGTTTATGAGACATACCCAACATTTCTTAAGAACAACACCCAATCTTAAGATAAATATACATGCGAGAGACACAACTCAATCATGTGCAAATAAAAGAATCATTAATGAGTCAAAATAGTCTCGCATTGAGTGCACATAAGACATTCAGAATGCATATTTTATTCGCATTACGAATGTAAACAAATCACATAGACTAATACGCACATTGTAAGATGCACTCACATATTCTCTTGTCAAAATATCAAGAGATTTCATACTAGCATAGGTAATATGCTATGTCAAAATAAAGCCACATCAGTTTCATGTATGGAGTAACATTATCACTACTGACAAGTATTATATCATCATAAAACATAAAAGATGTACATGTACTCCCACTGATTCAATAATCATCACATATCTACGTGAAAATTATGGATATCTATCGACAATTAGCAAATAGAGCCAGAAAACAGTATGCTCATCAATAGGCCAATCAAATATGTCTTTTCAACCAAAATAATTGTCCTCGTCAAGTTTCTTTATAAGAAACCACTTATTTAGACAAAATCATATCAACACGGAAACTAGGAGAGTTAATCACCAACCATAAGTCTCCTATTTTGTGACGTGTGTTTTTCTACTAAATAAAACTTACAAAAAGTCACAGTGAATTAATCAATATTCCAAAATTCACTTTCAAAATATTTTCTTTCTCAAACCTACTAACCAATATGCACATGTAGGTTATATAAAGCACCGATCTGTCTCAGATTCTCGTGAAATAATAATAATAATAATAATAATCAAATTTATTATTTTCAAGATATTTCACTAAAATAGCAAGACATTCCAATAATTGATATATGAATGTCTCAAATACTTGGTCGGTTAGCTAATGACCAACAATGACTGAGAAAAGATCACGTTTCACAAATGTCATGGGTTGTTTCAATTATTCCATAACAAAACTTTTAGCTTTCACAATTTTCAAGAAATTATTAAAAACTAATATATCCACATTCACCCCATTTTTAAATAATTTCTTTGAAATCAAATTTTGACAGAAATAATTGTGAAAGAACTCCCACATATCTAGATAAATTAAACACTAGTATGAGTTCATGATGGTATGAACTCGCACACATCTAGATGAGTTAAAATTGAACCAGGATCAATTTGATAACAGAATAACAATCATTCCCCAAAAAAAAAAAAAAAAACCAATAAATGCAAGATATCTTTATTCAAATAAATTTTAAGATACTTGCTGACTAGGATCTCAAAGTGAAAGAACTCAGTATATAAATAATAAATTTATCTTAAAAGAGTTTACTATTTCTTTCACACATTCCTATCACATATTGGGAATCAAGCTAGTAGTGGAGATCAAAATTTAAAATTACCAGTCATACCTAAAACATCATGTCATTTCAGGTTTAACCAATATCAGTATGCATATGACAAAAATTAAATATTTGAATCAAGCAATAGTCAAATAAAGTGCAAGATCAAATCATTTTAAATATTGCATACTAACCCAAAACTGTCAATTTTACACATATTTGGTGAAGATTTATGTTCAAGTTTGAATACAAGAACTTCCCTTTGTTTCCAAATATAAGAGTTCAAACATAATTTCTCAAAGTACTAAAAGCACATGTCGAATGTAACTCGTGTCAACTCATTTGGAATAAAAGAGACATATATAGTAACAGTTTAAGATGAAACTCAGTCGAATTCTTTCAATAAATGCGGAAATTTAGAATTTGACTTTTTTTTTTTTTTTTTTTTTTTTTTTTTTTTTTTTTTTTTTTTTTTTTTTTTTTTTCCCAATATCATTATAGCTTCCATGAATTATATTTAAAATGACTTACTCAACTATTTTGAAAACAGTTTGGAAAATAATTTTCTTTATATCTCAAGAAAAGTATCTTGAAAACAAGACTAAAAAATGAGTAAAGCCGCCATTAGAGTATAGAAAAATCTCTAATTCATAATGTAACAAATATGACGGAACAGTTAAGTTACACATAGTCATATAATATGGTTCACGAATCTAAAAGTTTAAGGAATATTTCAACCTTAAAACCAACTGCAAGATTCTTGCTAATGTGACACAAACACTAAAACTCAATTAACTAAAATTATGGCATAAGAAAAGAAAATCCCACATAAATCATAAAAATATCAACTTTAGGGATTTTTAAAAAACAACTTCATGCCAATAATTAGCCTACAATTAACAATACATTGTGGCAAATCTAATATTTTAGACTTAAAATTTTACTTGTCTCAAGAAAATTCTCATATAGTCTAAAATCAAACAATTAACAGTATTGTTTCATATACCAAGGCAAGAAAACTGCTCAACCAAAGAGTATTAACTTATCATCTCTGCTAATAGACAATAAAGTATCTCACAGGCACAATTCATATAAATGCAGAGTGATTATGCCACAGAAACACTTATTCAAATAAGCTGGAACCAACATAGCTTATTCATGAGAAAATCAACACTTGTCATGACAAACTCCCCTTTGGGCAGAGTTTATCACACAAATGATATTTTCTCCATGCAAGAACGGTGCAGGAATATCCTAATTTTCGAAAAGTTGACTCCTTTGGGAGAACAAACCCTCTAAATTAGTAAATTCCAGTCAATATGCTCTGCATCAATAGTTCAAAATATCTATGCTTATAAACTCCATTTAACAAGTGAGGATATATTTTGTCATCATAAGAATTCCTCAATATTCATGTGATATGTCATGCACGTTTCAATATAGGACATTTAATCACATGAGATCATATAACATACAGATGATGGAGTTCAACATATTATTGTGTATACTTCAAACTATGTATACAAAAAACCATTACTATTTAAACTCATAGTAATAATATGGGAGACCATGAATGCAACATATTATGATCAGCAGACAATCAATAAGAATAAGCCTAGAAAATATAGCTTTATTCTATAGAGAGTCCAGGGTGTCATGACAAACTCCCCTTTGGGCAGAGTATGTCATACGTAATAGGCCCCTCCGTGCAAAACAGCATAGAAATACCTCAATGTTCGAAAATCGCTTCCTTTGGGAAACTAAATTTTCTTGATTGATGCACCCTATCAATATGTTTTGCACAAATAAAATAAAATTATCATACATATTTCACCCCCTTTGGGCAGGTAAGAATGCATAATAATTCATTCACTCGAAATATGCATGTTCTGAATTTTACAAGTCTTCATAAATAGAACACTTTGGTGTAACTATCTACTTAAACTCAGTAAATTAAGAACATAGCCGAGTTCTAATAGATTGCCCAATTTGCACACGGACGATATGTATGCAATTACTCCCACAAAATAAAGTACGAAAACTATGTACTTTTGGAAGTTATCCATAATATAATATGTTGCATGCAAATTATTCCCAAGATCCAATTTGTTTGAATACTCATGTAAAGCAGTCAATAAACATAGTTCAATTCCAATCAATATGATCAAATATGTTAATTTTATATCATATTCACCTTTTATAAAAACTTAGTGAATAATGAACAATTTAATCTCAACACAATGTTCATTCGATATAAAATATTTATCACACATATCTCAAATTGAACCGAACAAGAGCAAAAGGGACAACTAACCTTCCAAAACATGCTCTTTCTCAAAAGATTTGGTACCAGAAGTCACATTCGGCTGCAAAGTGCCTCGGGTGAAAAATCATCTTTCTCAGTGTCTTCCCAATATGCGAACACTGAAATAAACACCTCAACCCACAAGCGAGCTTTCAAATTAATTAGTAATGACAATAACGATAAGGGAAGTGACATAGGTGTTAAATATTTCGTTATGGGGTAATCTCTCAAGTACCATTCAAAACATCAACCATAGCAGTACCACTGTTCAAGTTTATTGCAACTGATACAAATAACAAGAATGCAACAATTAGATCAACAGGCAATAATTGGAATAAGCTCAACAAATATATCTTTATTCATACGAGAGTCCAGGATGTCTTGACAGACTCCCCTTTGGGCAGAGCATGTCACACATATTAGTTCTCTCTGTGCAAAACGGTATAGGAATACCCCAATTTTGAAAGCTGATTCCTTTGGGAAACAAACTTCCATAACTGTTGTACCCTATCAATATGTTTTACACAAACAAATGAAATCATTGTACACATCTCACCCCCTTTGGGCAGGTGAGAATGCACAACAATCCATTTACTCGAGATATGCGTGTTACTGACTTTACAAGTTTCAATAAATAGAACACTTTGGTGTAACTACATACTGAAATTTGCAAAATAAGCACATGACCGAGCATAAATAAAATTGCCTAAATTACATACGCACAATATGTATGCAACACTCCCACGAAATAAAATACCAAAGATATGTATTTTGGGAGTTACAAATATTAATTTGTTGCATCTAATTATTTATTCAAACTCTCGAAGCAAAAACAACTCTCACAATTGTCCTTATCTATATATTGTACTTCCTTCCATTAGCCAGAATGTGGAAAAAATATTCAAAGAACGAAATTAGGATACCAAACCAATGTTTAATAAAACATAACTACAGAAGATTAGTTATGGACTAAAAAGAATATCAAATTCTGCTTCAATTGTCAATCCAAATATACACCATCGATAAACGTGCATCTTCTGAACACTCAAATTATACATAAAAAAAAAGTTTTATCTTTAATTGGAGAGTGGATGGTGCAGTTCTGTATGGAGGGCCTATCAAATAAATAAGGAAAAAGAAACATGCCCACACGTAGGTCCCACAATCAAAGAGGTTAACTAAATATGAAACCCATGTCCTCAGACAACAATCCTTAACAGCTATGCACGAGATTCAGGATTTATACGTGATATCAATATTTGACAAATCGAAACGTCAATATTCATAGCACAACTATTCACTATGGACAGAAGCGTGAAGCGCAGTCTTCAAAACACTTAAAATATGTGTAAAAGGTTTTCCTATGTCACATAGAAACCAGTATGTCTAATTTAATATATGGGTCCCTCCATAAATCAATTTACCACAAGAACTCAAAATAAATGCAGCAAGCCCCAACCAAATTCAAGATTGAAGTAAATTGGCCTACCAAATCGGCGTGTATATGAAAACCGTTGCAAATACATATCAAAATTCGCATAGGCATACCTATCACAACTCACGTAATCAAAAATTGATTCACAAAAGGATTCACATGAATAACGCAGCACATATATAATTTATTCTCAATAACAATTGTAACTCAAGTTCGCACCAACAATCAATAAATTCATAGGCAAAATATACGAACTCAAATTTCATAAATTCAAATAACATCAACTATATCAAATTACGGGTTTAATGTAATAAAAATTTTAAATCCGTATTTTGATATTCGTATTAATTCAATAATCCCAATTAGGGTTCTAAATTCATGAATGTTTGGCTCTGATACCAACTGTAAGAATTTTTAGCCAAGATCTACACCATGAATTTAGAACACCGATATAATTGAAAGGATAGATGTACCTGATTTTCGCCTATTGAATTGAACCTGATATTTACCGATCTTGTTGGGCAATTTCGCGTCGTATGGTCGACTTCTCTGGCTAGATCTTCCTCTCCTTCTCACACCGACAGTTGACAGCTTAATGGGAAAGCAGAATATCAAGAACGTGGAGTGGAGAGGGGACCTAGCCATCAATAAATATAACCCTAGAGGCCCTCCCATCACGGGCTTTCTAGAGTGGGCCTACACCAGCTGTCAGACCACGTCTGCTAACATCAAGGCTTTAACAATAGTGGGTCAAACCAATAAGCCTGATAAGTCTTGTCCCATTAACCGTATTTATTTAGCCCGTTTTATTTTAGTACAATCATCAATTAATAGAAGTCCAACAAGAAAATTCTTACACTTTTTGCTTACTCTGTGAAAACGCACACATATGTATTAATAGATATGCTTACCGTCTTCTGACTGCTTGAAGATTGAGCGTAATTTCCAGATCGCCGACCAATGGAGGCCTCATCGCCGGTGTTAATCACTTCATCGGAAGTTTTAGCAATAGAGCGCACAATACTGCATGCGACTTTTGAAGTTTTTCTCCTACCAAAGGTACAAAGAGAATCTTTTGGCTTATAATTAGTAACAATCGCGGGAGGCATTATGATATTGAATGTAGCCATTGATTAATTGATTTTCCTCTTCGTCTGCTTCTAAATTAGTCCTGGTACATTGTTAGGTGAGCATTACGGGGGTGCTATTTATACTAACATCGTCTGCTTCTTAGTTAGTCCGCCTACGTTGTTAGGTGAGAATTATGGGGGTGCCATTTATATTTTATACTAACGTCGTCAGCTTCTTAATTAGTCCGGGTACACCGTTAGGCGAGCATTATGGGGGTGCTATTTATAAGCGTCAAATAATTTATTGCAGAAGCGTCCAACAATGTGTTTGCAACAATTTTATTATCTGCAAAAATAAATTACTAATACAGAAAATATAATACGGATAATCCTCAATAACTCCCCCAAATATTGGTCCAATTTCCTTCAACTCCCCCATTTGTATTCTCTCCCCACTAACTCCCCAACATACTTTAAAAATCTCCCTTTACTCCCTATTTTGGCTGAATTTACAAAGATGCCCTTCAACCCTATTAATTTCCCTCCTAAACACTTTAATTCATTAATTAAATGAAAACCCCCCAAGCTCCAAATAACCGGCGATTCCCAATAACCGGTGGCACAGTTTGCATTTCGCGACGACCGGACAGTAAGTGACATTGGAGCGAAGTAGTCGACGTTGGTGGCCGGGGTAGGGTTTGTTGCAGGAGGTTTGTGGCCGGACTCAGCAGTTGAAGGAGGTTTTTTGTCGGACGCAATTTTGCCGCAGTAGGGTCGCCACTCGCCGGCATTGAGGTCTGAAATATCAGAAAGAAAGTTTTGAAGCGACGACGAGGGCGAGGACCACGAAAACTGAGGTAATTTCCGCCAAAATTTTGGGCGTTTTCTTCAGTTTTCTCCAATACGAAATTGAGCGCATTAGGTTAAGTATTAGGTAATTTTGGTTCAGGAAGAAGGTTGGGTTTTCATATAATTTGAATGTCCTGGGGTATTTGGGCCTTGATCGAACAGAAATGCTGAAAAAATGGATGTATGTTGGTTGAATATAAAAGCCTTAGCTTTTCGTCCCCACATTGTGCTTCATATGATATTCCAGAATTTAGGCATATTGTTATACCAATTTTGTACATGGAATTGTCCTTTAGATGAATTATTTGAAATGCCCTGAATTCTGTGAAGGTTCCTTCTCCCATGAATGCAATTGCTTATTAGTTGTTTGTTTGAAATTGAATGTCCTACATTGATATGAACTGTGTTTTGTTATATTTGGCAGCAATGGACCGTTTCCAAACCCGTTGTTCCCCCGTGGCATTCTGCAAAGAAATGGAAAATCTTCGGGTTTTAATGAGGCCCGTACACCATGAAGCCATTTCTAGATTACCATTTGGATGTTTGTTGGACATGCCGTTTGCATATGCATCCCATTCCAGACTGAAGCTCTTGATATCCAGATTCGACGTGCAAACCTGTTTTGTGGTTGTGGGGCAAGATATCGATGTTCCATTCACCGATACCGAATTCTGTATAGTTAATGGGCTGCGGCATTATGGTTTGAGCGTTGATTTACACCTGAAGCTGCCATCATCGACACTTGAAGAATTTTTTGGTAACGATCCATCGAAGTGTAAGAAGGAAGTAATTGCAGAAATGATGAAAGAGCTGGTCCAGAGTACAGACAAGGATGATGTGGAAGATCTTTGCCGGCTGTATGTACTATTTGTATTCTCGACATTGTTGTTTCCTCAGAGCTCAGGTACTATTCCTAGAGGACTCTTTTGCTATGTGGATGACCTGTCTTGCATTGGAGAGTATGCCTGGGGTGTGGCTGTTTATAAGTTTTTGGTGGGAGCAATGAGTCATTATCTGAACAATAATACAGCCTACGTCAACGGTTTCGTGGCTGGTTTCATGGTATTAAGATCTATAGTATATGTTATTTTCTATTATAAGTATAGTTCTGTTAAATAATTGAATACTGAATATGTTTTATGAATATGAAATAGGCTTGGTTTTACGAACATTTTCCTACGCGTGGCTATCCTACCGCGCTGAGGGTATTTCCGAGATTTTTTAGATGGCAAGCACAAGAATCCAATTTGCCCAGCAACTTTGAAAGAGGCCAGGTTGCACTGAATGACATTCAGAGGATTGAGGTAACTCATTTAACATTTTAACTTTACTATTTTGAGTCTATTATTAATAACAAATTTTTTTGGTTATCATCTGCAGCTTGTGGACATTGTTGCAACTCAACCGAGGGAGTTGCAACTGTTCTAACCTCCCACATCAAACACTAATATTGAATCGGGGACTATATCTTTGCTGAGGGAAATTGTTGCGAATCAACGAAGAGAGTTAAAGTTGTTGGGAAAATTGTTAAAGAAGGGTGTTGAGGATGTAGAGGGTGGAGATTCTGAAACTGAGGAGATTTCGGCAGAGGAGAATGACAACGAAGATGGAGAGGGGCTTGCTGAAGACGGTGAGGATAACCTGACTGTCGGGGCGGAGGGTGAACGGGGGAGTGACATTGAGAGTGAGAGTGATGGGCTGATAGGTGAAAATGTTGAAGAGGAACAGGATAATAAAAGTCCTGAAAATGCTACAGTTAATGAGATGGTGGGGGTGGATTCTGAACAAGATGTTGAGAACAATGGGGAGGTTGCAGAAGAGAAGGAAAGTAAAAAGGTCGAGGAAAGTGAGAAGAATGAGGAGCACGTAGATGCGACTGTTATATTAACTGATTTGCAAGAGAAAGAGGTGGAGAATGATGTGGAGGTGAAAGAAACCAAAGATGAAGGTGTTTTGGAGATTGGAGAGTATGTTGCGGAGCCGATAATAATTGAGGATAAAGTAGTGAAGGCTGACGAGGATCATGACTGTGGGTCCATTTATGCCAGTGGTTCCGATTCGAACAATTCACGTGCTGAGCGGAGAATGAAGAGAGTTGATGATACTGTTAGCTCCCTTATCACTAGCTCCATTGTCACTAGCTCCATTGTTACTGATGTCAGAGAGAGGGCTGATAGGAAAAAGAAAAGAAAATCCCCCGACTTCGTTACACCTCCGTCGTCCACGGTCCCGAAGACCAAGAAGAAGGTAATATATCAGATTTTCAGTTAATTATAATCAATGTCAGTTAGTTATATGATAATATTACAATCTGTAAATTTACATTCTTGTGTTGTGAAGGTGAAAACCCTTATGGATGACTGCATTGAATATGTTGGGAGGTTAGACTACCCTGGACGGGAGGATCTTACTACAGAAGAACGCAAATTGATCGATGGATTCATCCGGGGTGAGTCGGGTGGGGAGGATGTGGTTGTTGTTTACAGAGGGGTTGAAGAGGAAGTCCATAATTCTGACATTTACAGACTACTTTGGGGATGCGAGATGATGCAAAAGGTATTTGAGTGCTATGCTCAGATGCTGAACAGCAGGAATAATTCGATAAAAATTTGGGTGATGTCAGCTCACGCGACAACCGAGATATTGAAGGGCCTGCACAGCCAAAAGTTCATTAAGGGTTCAAAGAAGAGATTGCATCGTGTGGATATGGGAGAGCTTGATGCATTCTTCCAAGTTGGTGTCATGGGGAGTGTGCGTATGTATCTTGATCGTTTGAATCTCGATGTGTTGTCAGGACACCGTTACATCATCTTCCCGATAAATACGAAATTTCATTGGCATATGGTGGTCCTGGACACTGAAAGGAAGGTATTCACACGTTTAAACTCAATGTTATCTGCGGTGGCAACTGGGCAGGCGAAAACATGGGCAAAGTTCATCCGAATATACCTGTTTAATGTGCACAATTATGAGATCCCAAGTGATGAAGTTCAAGGTCAGGTCTGTCCCCAGCAAGATCCCGACAGCCTTGATTGCGGTGCCTTTTTCTGCCTGTTTGCCGAATGCTTTTCTAGGGATGATCCTACGTTTTGGAGGGAGATGCCGAATGTGAAGATGCCGTATTACCGGGCTCATCTGGCTGCTACGATATTGAGTGAAGCAAAGATGCTATGTTGATTTGTGTAGGAAACATTTGCTTAATTTCTGGATAATTTCTGTTTTTTTTTTTTTTTTGTTGGTTTTTCCGTTATGTTGTTGTGCCGTGACGTAATTTTTTAGTGTTGGCCCTTGAACATTTTGTAGCCTGATGCACATATTAATGCATTATAGTATCACAAGGCGTCCAATTCGTACTAATTCAGTAATTATACGTATCCTTTGCTGCGATGACACATCTTTCTTCATCTCGTATACACTTGTGAATATGTTGGTACATAAATGGCCCAATGCCGTATCTAATCGGCCATATCTCGTATAATTTCTGGAAAACAATCTCGTATACACTTGTGAACATGTGCGTACATAAATGGCCCAATGCCGCATCTAATCGGCCATATCTCGTATAATTTCTGGAAAAGTTCCTCGTATACACTTGTGAATATGTTGGTACATAAATGGCCCAATGCCGTATCTAATCGGCCATATCTCGTATAATTTCTGGAAAACAATCTCGTATACACTTGTGAACATATGCGTACATAAATGGCCCAATGCCGCATCTAATCGGCCATATCTCGTATAATTTCTGGAAAAGTTCCTCGTATACACTTGAGAATATGTTGGTACATAAATGGCCCAATGCCGTATCTAATCGGCCATATCTCGTATAATTTCTGAAAAACAATCTCGTATACACTTGTGAACATGTGCGTACATAAATGGCCCAATGCCGCATCTAATCGGCCATATCTCGTATAATTTCTGGAAAAGTGCCGCGTATAAACTTGTCTCAACCCCCCGCAAGCCTGAATTACACAACTTTTAGTCGTATAAGTGGTCATTGTTGGTAGAACAAGGTGACATAATTACATTGCATGTAATATAAGATCCCATAATAGCATTTGTGTCTCAGTTGCTACATGGCACCACCACATATATGTTACTCTAGTATGTATCACTTGGTGCGATGTCCCAAACGCTTCAATTAAAGAGTCTCATGTAGTACGTATAGCACATATTAATGCATTATAGTATCACACGACATACCATTCGTACTAATTCAGTAATTGTACGTATCCTTTGTTACGATGACACATCTTTCTACATCTCGTATACACTTGTGAATATGTTCGTACATACATGGTCGAATGCCGCATCTAATCGGCCATATCTCGTATAATTTCTGGAAAACAATCTCGTATACACTTGTGAACATGTGCGTACATAAATGCCCCAATGCCGCATCTAATCGGCCATATCTCGTATAATTTCTGGAAAAGTGCCGCGTATAAACTTGTCTCAACCCCCCGCAAGCCTGAATTACACAACTTTTAGTCGTATAAGTGGTCATTGTTGGTAGAACAAGGTGACATAATTACGTTGCATGTAATATAAGATCCCATAATAGCATTTGTGTCTCATTTGCTACATGGCACCACCACATATATGTTACTCTAGTATGTATCACTTGGTGCGATGTCCCAAACGCTTCAATTAAAGAGTCTCATGTAGTACGTATAGCACATATTAATGCATTATAGTATCACACGGCATACCATTCGTACTAATTCAGTAATTGTACGTATCCTTTGTTACGATGACACATCTTTCTACATCTCGTATACACTTGTGAATATGTTCGTACATACATGGTCGAATGCCGCATCTAATCGGCCATATCTCGTATAATTTCTGGAAAACAATCTCGTATACACTTGTGAACATGTGCGTACATAAATGGCCCAATGCCGCATCTAATCGCCCATATCTCGTATAATTTCTGGAAAACAATCTCGTATACACTTGTGAACATGTGCGTATATAAATGGCCGAATGCCGCATCTAATTGTCCATATCTCGTATAATTTGTGGAAGACAATCTCGTACACACTTATCAATATGTTGGTACATAAATGGCCTAATGCCGCATCTAATCGGCCATATCTCGTATAATTTCTGGAAAAGTTCCTCGTATACACTTGTGAATATGTTGGTACATAAATGGCCCAATGCCGCATCTAATTGGCCATATCTCGTATAATTTGTGGAAGACAATCTCGTACACACTTATCAATATGTTGGTACATAAATGGCCTAATGCCGCATCTAATCGGCCATATCTCGTATAATTTCTGGAAAAGTTCCTCGTATACACTTGTGAATATGTTGGTACATAAATGGCCCAATGCCGCATCTAATCGGCCATATCTCGTATAATTTCTGGAAATTATATGAGATACACTTATCAATATGTTGGTACATGCATCTAATTTGCCATATCTTGTATAATTTCTGGAAAACAATCTCGTACACACTTATCAATATGTTCGTACATAAATGGCCGAATGCCGCATCTAATTGGTCATATCTCGTACAATTTCTGGAAAAGTTCCGCATACAAACTTATTAAAAAACAAGTCAATACAACAAACACAAGTCACCACAACAAACAGAAGTCAATACATCAAACACAAGTCTCCACAACTGAAAGAAAAACTACGAATGAATTTCAACAAACTAAGAATCAAGGGTCTCTTTGCAACCACGGCGATTGTGACCCTTTCGCTTGCACCGTGAACATGTAATTTCTCTTTTGACAACCTGAGATGGTATTCTTTTTTGTCTCCTACGTCCGGGTTGAACTCTCACTTCGGGTGGATAAACAAATTGATCATGTTCGTTTTCAACCAAAACCATCTCTCCACCTGTTGGTATGGGGTAGATAGGCAACCTGTACGCTTCTCTAAATGTTACGACAGAATACGCTTCGTCGCAGAATTCATATAACGAAAATCCTTTGTCCTCAATACAAGCACAAGCATGCCTACAAGCTATTCTGAATATCTGCCACTGCTTACAAGTACATATTCTTGTTTCCAAATCCACGGCATAAGTTGACTTACCCTCGGTAACTTCAAATAGAAACGGGCTTGCACGCTTTAAGGTCATTTTGCGACCCTCAATATAATTCTGCCTCAGTATCTCTTCTGGTTCAGGACATAGAAGTTCAATGTTGTATGTTTCTCCAAGATCGCGCCTATCCTTCATCATGGTCATTATTTGTACGCGTATCTGATCAACCATACCTAACATAGGTAGAACCCTTGCATTAGTCACCCAGGCGTTCCAAGACTCCGCAACGTTGTTATTTATGACACCAAATCGTTCGCCTGAAAAGAGAGAGTTCGCCCAATTCTGTGGCTCCGATTGCAGGATGAAGTCTTCTGCACGAGGCATAGCTTTCACAATCTCAGCCACATATTTCTGGTAGTCATTGAACGAGGTAGTGTACGCGGCTTTTTGAAACATAGATTCCCAATGTTTTTTGTTCTTGTAAGGATAGAATCTGAGAATCTGCAAAAAAAAAAAAAAAAAAAGGATTACATAGGACACAATAAATACTACATAAAGTTTGAGATTTCTCGTAAACAATCTCGTATAAACTTATGAATCTGTTCGTACATAAATGGCCAAATGCCGCATCTAATTGGCCATATCTCGTATAATTTCTGGAAAAGTTCATGTTTCTTAATTAAAAAACAAGTCAACACAACAAACATAAGTTCATGTTCTGAATTAAATACTTCATGTTAACAAATAAGTAAATCAAATAAGTATGATGTTTCTTACCTGCGTCCGGAAATTATCAACCAAATGTCGTAGACAATACGCATGGTGGCTGCCAGGAAAAACTATTGGGATGGCCTTCCGTAGCCCAGAATGTCTGTCCGAGAAAAATGTATACGATCTAAAACTGATTATGCCTCGTGTCTGACTCGCTAATGCTTCATGCAATTTCCTACAAAACCATTCCCAATTGGCATCGTTTTCAGCGCTTACAACCGCATATGCGAGGGTGAAAAAACCATCATTGCCGTCCTTCGATACGGCAGACAAGAGACAGCCTTTGAAGTTATTCTTGATGTGAGTTCCATCCAGAAAAATCAACTTCCGGCAACCTCTAAGAAAACCAACCAGACATGCATGAAAGCAAAGAAACAGCCTCGTGAATTTTTTGCTATTATCCACCTCATAATCAGCAAAACTCCCCGGATTTGTTTGTTTTACGGCATCACAATACCATCTCACTCGATCATACGATGCACCATCATACCCATGGATATCATACATAGCTATTTCTTTACCCTTCCACACCCGTTTGTAAGGGATTTCAACACCATAATCCCTTTCTAAATCGTCTTTCATTTCTTAGGAGAATACTTGGGACAAGTTCTAACCTTATCTTTCACAAGGTTCGCAATCCAGTTAGCATCAGCTCTAGGATGACCCTTCGACATCAGAATACCCTCTCGACACGTGTGCTGCAAGCAACATTTTCTTATTGCAAATTTTAAGTCTTTCTTGCCATAGGATGCATAGATACGCCATTTACAATTCCTATCGAGACACACCGCTATGATCTTCGAACTATCGTTTTTAACATACTTGAATGAACGATGGATGGCCATAGAGTAATTTTTCAGTTTTGTCCGAAACTCACCCGCATCGCTGAAACCTTGGCCTACCCCGGTTATGCACATACTCCACGAATCTCGGGAATTAGAAGCCATAGCCTCAGATTGGGGTGTAAGTGACGTTCTCGCATCTTCTCCTCGGTACCTAACAAGGCTGCCGAACAAAACAATGAGGCGAAATACAACGGGTCAGTTTCATCATTGTAGCAAAATACAACATGTCAGTTTCATCATTGTAGCAAAACACAAAGTACCTGAACTCAGTCGATCCCATATGCTCGGTTTCATCATCCCTATCAGTGGCCTTAATATCAACATATGTCAAATTGAACGTTTTATGTAGATCAATCATGTTATAGACATCTTCATCACTCAATAACCTAACTTCATGATCCTTAGCATGAGGCGCAGTGTAGGTCAATCTTAATTCATTCATGTTTACCTCAGGCCAACAACCACATACAATTGTCTTCAAAGTCGTCAAATTAAAGTCGACCCTAATTGAGATTACCTGCATTTTGTGATTATAACGAATACCACCAAGAAGCCGCACAGGTGTGTTACATTCACCAACTTCATGTGGGCTACCCATGTCTAATGCCGAAACAGATGCAACAATTAATTCAGCAAACTGAGCTAAAAAATGGTGAAAGGAAAGAATTAACTCAGAGGCAACAATTAATTCAGAAATTGTCTGAGATTAGCAAAGAGGGGAGTCAATAATCAGTCCTACATTTCGTCGGCGAAGGTCGTCGGAGCCAATTACAGTAAAGTGCATCGACGGGAACGGCGAGAGAGATGGCATCTTCTAAATGTGCAGAGAAATTGCGGGAGAGGGTGGTACGCTAGGCAAGATGGATTCGTCGCCGGAAACCCACCGGGAACGTCTTCAAATCGGTGCCGACGGTAGAACACTTTCTTCCTCAGCGCTGCACCGATCCCCTTTTCATTTTTTTCCGATGGTTGATCTTGAAATATACAATAATAGTGATAAAGGTGGGTAATATTATTAATGGTTAATCACTCAATTAAGTTATTAAGGGTTAATCACTCAATTAAGGTCATTAGGGAGCAAATAAAAATTCAAACTTTCATTTGGGGAGTTAGTAGGGATGAGCTAAAAATGAGGGAGTGAATGAGCATTTTAACAAACCTTGGGGAGATATCAAAGACAATCCCAATATAATATGCACAATAAATATAAAAATTTACAGAAAATAACAAAGGGAATAAATCTTATTGAAATTTATTCCTCTAATTCTTCTCTTCAACTTTACATCAAAGTGGCTGGAGCTTATTCCTAGATAAGTAGTTGTGATTTCTTCCCCGAATTTGATGGAGAAAACTACTTGATCTACTTTGATGTCGAAATCAAATTTAAAGTCGAAGGTTTCAATTTCTTGCAGTTTTGACGAAACGGAGTTGATGATTTGGTGGTAGCCAAATTCGGAGATCGAATTTGAAGACAAACTTGAAGAAGATTCGAAGACAGAAATTTGATGACCGAAGATGAACTTGGAAACTTGAAGCTGGAGATGTTTGCACTCGCGTTCCCCGTCGTCTTCCTTGGTGTGTTGAATGAACTATTAAGACTCCTTTTTATAGTGGAAGATTTTGAGTGTTCGAGTTTATCACATCATTTAATATCTATGATGCACGGATACGGACACGGCGACACGGACATGACACGATATAGATATGGCGACACGGATTTTTTCTTGAATTTTCCACGTGAGGAGTGTCCGACACGAGTGTTCGACACGACACAACACGGCAATGTGATATTTTTAGGAGTGTCCATGCATCATAGTTTAATATTTATCTATTGTTTTTTTATTTTTTAAGAGATAATATCAAATAAAATCAATTGATTATTTATCTCTTAAAAAATATTTCATATAATAAAATAATATCAAATTTAATCTTGATTTAGAAATATAACAATTTGATATTATTCTACTAAATATTTTATATTTTTTTAAAAATAACTGTGCAAATACAATATTTAGAACTATAATACCCAAAATTACACTAAGAAAAATTCCAGTTATTTAGGCAAAATAAAACTAAATATAACAAAAAATAGGCTATTAAAAGTGAATAAAAAAAAGAACACCAAGATTTTACGAGTTCGGCCAATTTAACCTACGTACTCGGGTACTACTAAAAATGTATTTCACTAAAGAAATATTACAGAGTAAGAGAGAAACTTTGCTTGAGACGCAAAATCTACAAGGGGGGAGAAATCTATTCATAGTGCTAGATCCTCTTCAAACTATTACAAAATTTCAATTTGGGACAGAAAACACTTCTCCCAACCTAATTCTCCAACGTTCAATACTAGTTATGCCATAAAACAACAAACCTCCACCTTAGGACAATTTATGGTCCCACCAAATGCAAACAAACTTCATCTTTATCAGGTTGTAATGCCTCCAAATTGTGCCCGTAGGTGCTAACTCAAAGGTATAGGATATTGACTAAATCTAAACAATGTTTAAAGTTGACTTTTATCACCACCTTGGTCATTATATCTGCATGATTATCTGTAATCCAAATTTTCTGAAGAATAATATGCTCTTCTTCGAGAATTTCCTACACAAAGTGATGGCTAATATCAATATGCTTCGTTCTTACATGAAAGGACCGGTTCTTTGCTAAATGAACAACACTTTGATTGTCTAAATACACCACAAGGTGTTTCTAACCAACTCTTAAGTTTTCAAGAAATTCTTGAAGCTAAATTTCTTTCTTTACAACTTCTGTAACAACCATATACTCTAGCACTGTCGGAGACAACGTCATCATCATTGACTGTAAGGTAAACTTCCAACTAACTGGCACCTTAACTAAGTGAACAAGTAGTCAGTTGTAGATCTTTGCTTATCTAAATCACGTGTATAGTCAGAATCACAATATTCAACTATGCCCCGACCAATTGCTTCATCCCGCTCAAACAATACACCAACGTTCATAGTATCTTGAATATACTGTAGAATCCATTTCACAGCTTGTCAGTGAGTATATCCAGGATCATGCATGCATCTGCTCACAATGCCAACTGCTAGTGAAAATATTGGATTTTGTACACACAATTGCATACATCAGGCTACCAACTACATTCGCATATAGGACTTTTGCCATATACTCTCGTTCTTCTTTTGTCATTGGAGATAACTGACTGTTAAGTTTCAAGTGAGGGGCAAGCAGAATACCTACAGGTTTTATATCTTGACATAAACCAAATCGTTGTTGTACTTTGTTTAAATACTACTTTTGTGTCAGCCAAAGCTGTCTCTCTGCCGATCTCTACTTATGTCCATTTCGAGAATTTTCTTGGCTTATCTCAAATCCTTCATCTCGAACTCTTTACTCAATTGAGCCTTCAATTTGTACATTTCATCTCGGTTCTTTGATGCTATCAACATATGATCAACATATAAGAGTAAACAGATGTAGGACCCATCTTGTAGCCTGCACAAATACACACAGTGGCTGTATTTGCTTCTTGTGTACCTTTGACCCGACATAAACTTGTCAAATCGTTTGTACCATTGCCTCAATGATTGCTTCAATCCATACAACGATTTGTCTAGTTTGCAAATCCAATTTTCTTTACCAACAACTTTATGTCCATCTGGCTGACACATAAAGATTTCTTCTTCCAAGTCATCGTGTAGGAACGTGGTTTTTACATCGAGTGGAGCTAGCTTCAAATTCGTAGTGTTAGGAATAGTGCCCTAGAAAGCCGATTGTATATGCTCTTTGTACTTTTCCTTATTATAATCACAGACAATCTTTGAATAAGATAACGAATTGAGGCAACACTTCTTTATATGCTCTTGTTTGGTATGCGTTTACTTTAGTTGTGCATGTATGAGAACTCCCCTAATCCTGATGACTTTAGGACTCTACTATTTAGGTGAAATGGTTCATGAAACGAGCCCTATATCACATAAGTCATGATTAGTAAAATACTCCAAGCCGATGAGTCCCACAGACAGTGGGAGTGTCAACCTGACTCCTCTAAGGCTTGCTTGTGGGATCACGCCCTTAAGAAGGACCACCTTGTTTCATGGAGGTGCAAAGTGTATAGTTGATACGTGCGTGATACATGAGGGTGCTTACTTCCATAAGTAAGTTCACTGAGGTGCCCCGTGTGAGAAGATTCCTAAATGGGAAATGAAGTTTCTATTTTAGGAAATGGAAACTTCCAGATTAGGAAATATCTCATGAGTTATTGATGTGATTAATTGATCCTTTGACTTGAGGTTCCATGTCACTTTATGAGTTAACTCTATAGTCTTAGGTATAAGCTTTAAAGGGTGTCGCCTTGGACAACTGATTCAAGGCTTATGCTGGGGCTACACAAGTGACTCAAGAAAGTGAATGAGAATCAAGAAAGGACATACACTTGCATTTGCAAGGTGATCTCTTATTGTGTAAGTCATTCATATGCCATATAGAGTCCTTGGCCAAGGCAGTAGATCAAGACATCAAGAAAAGGGGTTCTTGGATTGAGATCAAATGGATATGAAATGCACTTAGCTTTAAGACCAGATTATTAGGGTTCTGATTATTCCCTTACCCTAGATCTTGATTGAGAGATAGTAAGTAGGAGGATTGTATCTCACATGAATCAATGACTTAAAGGTTCTGTCGAATCGATACATTCCAATTCAGTTAGGGGTTAAACACCTGTTGCTAGACTATAGTCGTTTAATTTGTGGACTGATTAATTAATTAGTGAATTAATTAATTAGGGTCACTGCTAATTGAATTGAGAACCTAGAGGGTCACACACAACAACTTGGTTACATGAGTTGAGGCTTTAAAATGATCAAACGAGTTGATCATACCAAGAGGGTTCCACACGTGTGAAACCACACGTGTGGGTCATGTGACTGGACACGTGTTCTTATAGACACGTGTTCCACACGTGTATATTTGTTTATGTATTAAATAATTAATGTATTAATTATTTAATGGACTTTGGTTTAATTTTGAATTAAAATGACAGTCTTATTTTGGAGAAAAATAATCTATTTAATTAATTATGAATCAATTAATTAGATAAATAAGTTATTTATTTATTAATAAATAAAGTATAATAGTATCCAAAAGGAGTTCGGATATTTTTAGCTCTCTTAAAAGTTGATTTGAATTAGAATTCAAAGTCAAAGTTTGGAATTACTTGATGATCAAGTAATAAGAGAGAGGGACCAAGTCCTTAGTCCAATAGGACTAAGTTTCTGCTGCCCCTCCCTATATTATATATAGGGGAGCTCGAGCTCCCCTTAGAGAGTAATTGATGATTTCTTTTGGTTCATGTGTTGAACACCATCCTTTCTCCAAGATCAAATAAACCCTAGGTTTAGCCTAAACACTAACTAAAGAACTAGCATCCTTACTAGTTAGATTGTAGTCAAGTTGGTGGACTATCTCTAGAGAGCTTCAAGTTAGAAGTTTTTAACGATTCGAGCTTTACCAAGGAGAGAGGATCAATCCGCGAGAAGAGCATTCTTGGGTTGCTTGAAACGCTTCAAGAAAGATTATTGAAAAGTAAGTTTCTTTACCTTACGAATTTGGATTCATGATTGCGAGTTTCGATCCTTTTGTTAGAAAATTTTAAAATTTTCGCTGCTTTCTGATTTCGTTTTTCCAACAAGTGATATCAGAACCACCTCGTTAATCGTGTTTCTGATTCGTCTCCACTTAACTGAATTTGGTAGAAATTCCTAGGCTTGATGCGATTGAGTATTTGTAACTGTTTTAGGAAGCCTGAATTACGAAACTGTATTTTTCTTGAAAGTTTCTGAAAACTGTTTTGTAAAAATTTGTTTTTGAAAACTATTTTAGATTTGAAACTGTATAAACTATTTTTGGATTTCTTGGATTGGTTTTGCTTTTGAATGAAAACACGAAATGAAAACCCGGATTACGACGAACAAGCGAAACCCCGCGGGCGAAGGCGTGCGTAGGCCTTGCGCCTAGTCCCTCCCACGACCGCGCGGGAGGCGTTCAGGGCACGCCTAGGGCTGACGGGATCGCCCGCAACAGGCCGAGAGGGCCGCGACGCGTGCAGCCCTTCGAGTACGGGCCCCATTTTTCCCTCGTAATCTATTTTCGTATCTCGTGTAATCCAGTCCCAATTTTATTTAATTTTATTAAAACTTGTTTTTGATTAAATTAATTTATTTTGAATAAGAGTTAAAATTGGGATTTTTTGAGAAATAGAAACGGTTTATAATTTTGGGAAACTACATCTTTGATAAAATTATTAATTTTCATAAATTAATTGGAATTTTATAAGTTTTAGTAATTTGGGATTTATTGAAAACTTTTATGAACAAGACTCGCATCAAGTCGTGTTTTAAGTCATTAGGACTTGAAACAGGAATTTTAATTTATTGGTTAAATTTAAATTCTCGCAAGAAGCATGTTAGGTGATCATGGGTACTATTCTTTGTATGCTTTACATTTATGCACATGGATGGTTTAAATTGGGGTTGGAGCCCTATAGTTGCGTTTTTCAATTGAGGTTGGAGCCTCACTTATGTGTGTACTGTTATGTGATTTATTATGTGGCTATCCATATTACTGTTTTGAGGCCGGTGTATGCCCCGTGTATTTGTCTAAGGCCAATGTGAAGATTGAGCCTTATTACTTTTCAGCACTTTTTCATTTTTTGAGAGTAGAATAGGTGGTGAGGTTTTTATTTTCATTTTGGAGACAATGCACCTATGGAGTAAGATGGACCACATTCAAGTAACAAAGAGGCCATAAGTGAAGACCCCTCAAAATGTTAGGGAGGGGAATCTCAATTGAAGATGTAATATTGATAGGGCTCATATTTTGTTACTGCTTTCCCTTATGTGATTTAAACTGTTTATGTGGCATGTATGTTAGAACTTGTGATTGTGGAGTGGCTCTCACATATCACGCATAAGATAGGTATAACCCATGATCATCACATGTTAGTATCATGCTAGGACATGTTATCTGCTAAGTGTTTGTGTGAAATGCATTTAAGTTGTACTTGCATTAATCAAGACTAATTAAAATTGGATAACATATATGTTGGTGAGGTCGAACCGGATAACTCTCCGGTTGATTTGAAAATTCCCGTTAAATATTAAGCTAATTTTAAACAATAGGTGTTTAATTCGAAATGCGAATTTTGAATTAAATTCCTAGCATTCCATCAATAGGTTTTAAGTTTAGTAAGTGAAGCTAGTTATTGTCCACGAGTCGTGGGATAACTAGTGGAACTTATTAGTTCTTAGTTACCTAATTGATCATTTTAAATAATCAATATTTCGTGGTCAATTTTGGCAAGGGCGATGTCCGCGAGTCGTGGATCGTTCGAACTAAGTTTTGATCATGATCTTATGATTGATGGGTCTAGATTAACGCCTAAGTAAATATGGATGTCGCACGAGTCGTGGGTCCATATTGAAAGACAGGTGATGCAAAAAGAATTACTAAGAGTTCTAAAGGTGTTAGAATTGGTAAGTTGTACCTACCTAAGGTTTTACTTAAAATGTCCACGAGTCGTGGGTTCGAGGTAAAATATTTAGGATCTTAGTACCCATTGGGAAACGTGTTCCTCTTAGATATTTGGGAATTATAGATCTTTGAAAAATAGTGGGAGCTACATTAGATTAAAGACCTTAAATTCAGCATGCTCACTAGTTCTCTGTTTTACCATTTAGGTCGTAGATTCTGTGATTCTCTACGTGTTTTGAAATGGCAACCAAAAACCCTCTTGTATCGATCCTCGAGTCAAACAAGTCGACTGGTCTCAACTATTCTGATTGGCTGAGGAATCTGAAAATTATTTTAGATTCTGATAAGAGAACTTATGTTCTCTTTGAAGGGGAGCCTAGTCCCGAAGGGGACGCTCTCACTCGGGCCGAGCGGGATGTGATCCAGAAGTGGAAGGATGATAATCTCCAAGCCCGTTGCCTTGGGTTATTGCTGAAGGAGTGCATTCCATCAAGCTACACTAGAAACAACAATGAAAACCCTGCAGCAGAATCCTCTGCCATAACATTTTGCGGTTGTATGGATTATTGTTGGATGAACTATGGCTATTTACTTAGTACTAGATTTATGAAGGAATTATAGCTAGTGTTATGGTTTTTTTAATGCCATTGAATGTCAATTATCTATGGGTTGTAATAGTCCATGAATAGCGATGAATATCACTGAAGTATGGATACTCTTCTTTGTTATGATATGAAGATTGCTTAGCCAACGCATGTGTTGTGATTTGGCAATGTAATGGTATTTTACTGTGAATTATAGTGCAACAAGATGATTATGCAGCTGTTATTAAAATAAGCATGGTAGTTATTCCATTACATAATACTTCAATATTACATGTATTACTCGCAGAATTGATATTTAATTTTGGCCCTCAATCAATATTACAATGATAGTTGCAAACTTGGTGGAAGAAAATTACAGTAAACCCCCATTTCAAAATATTTAATTACAATGAACTCCAAGGGTAGTATTGGAATATAAAAATTAACCCTAATCAATGAGGGTATTTTTTTTATTTTTACTAAAATTTTTGCTAATGTCATCAACATTTGGACGGAACACTAAAAATTTGGGGGTTCATTGTAATTAAAATTTTCTAGGCAGGTGGTGTCTGTAATTTAATATAAAAATGGTGGTGATTTGTAAGTATCCCATTTAATAGGGGGGCTAGGTGTAATACTATAATTAGCCCTAATGAGTAATTATGTGCTTAATATTTTACGCTTTTCCTTTGAAGAAAATATTAGCATAAATTAAATGGGGATATTTTTTTTAAGGAAATTTGGGATACTACTATGAATGAATAAGTGATTTAAAATCATTATATTGTAGAATTATTTTCAATAATATTGTTGTTTATAATACCGTGGTTACTAGAAATTGCATAGATGTAAAATGATAAATGTAACATATAATATAATCTAAAAAAAAAATGTAACATTTAATCTAATATAAGTATTATATGATATAATTATCTATTTTAATATTTGTCGTGTTGTATGATAGTGGATGAATTTCTGTCTTTGTTGATACATTAATCAGTTATATTTATCGTAAAAATACCCTACGTTCCACAATAAACTTCGACCGTTCTGGGACATGATAATGGAACTGAAACGGTGCCCCCCGTTCCGTTCTCCTCGACCGCAACAGTAAACCATGGGCCTAGGGATGCAAATGAGCCGAGCTGGCTCGCAAGCTTGGTGAGCAAGCTCGAGCTAACCCGAATCCAAGCCCCTTTGAGTCTGGCTCGTGGCTCGCGAGCCAACATATTTAATCAAAAAATAAAATTTTAATTTTTATATATATAATATTATATATATATATATATATATATATATATATATATATATATATATATATTGATTTTTATATAAAATTAATAAAAAAGTAATATATTTTTATAAATATGTATATATATTATTATATGTAAGAATATATTAAATTATTAAAAAAACTAATTTTTAATCTAAAACAATATTAATTTCCCCCTAGCCTCAAGCCGAGCCGAGCAAGCCCCAAGCCTTGGTCGAGTCGAGCTCCAGTCATGAGGAAAAAAAAAAAAAAAACCAAGGCTCGGCTCGTTTTCATCTTACCAGCTGCAATTCCAACTGAATTTTATTATTAATTGCTCGGATCAATTATTAATTAGTTGACTTCTATGCCATAGCCCTGTAGTATTAGGGCTTTGATTCTAGAAGGAAAATTAATAAAATAACATAAAATATATCAACTTAGAATAATGATACGAATTTTGAATCTAAAAACAAATATATAAATACTATGTAATATTTAGGGTTTTTTTCTTATTTTAATAACTTGAACTTGATATTTGGAAATTTTAATAAATGCGGCAAGAAAAGGCAAAAGGCATGAAAAGAAAATTAAAAATGAGAATTTTTTAAACTTTAATAGAGGGAATGTAGCAGAACTCACCAAGATACAAGACAAATTTAGCATCACTCCCCCATGAAAAAAATATAAATACTAACTCCCCAATTCAAATTTGTAATTTGATTTTATTTTCCATTTTTGAGAAAATTACCAAAATAACCTTGAAAAAACATGAAATAGTAACACACATTACTCTTCTCTCTCACACAAACAATTTTTTTAATATAATACCTCATATATACAATCTTATACTTTTATTTTGTATGTTAATATTTCAAAATATAATTTTCATACTGATGAGGCCAAATCATGCTCAGATCAGCGCTGCACACGTGTTGTGATCTGAAGGACCCAGAGCTTTAAAGCTCGGGGTAATGGGCTCGTGGAATTGACCCGGCCCATTCCCTCATCACATATCTAATCCAGACTTGCGAGCCTCGGCCCAAGTCACGAGCGCGGGATCCGTCCACCAATCCCCTCGGACGCTCGCGCTATGATCCCAAGAGATGCTCCACGCCCAGATCCCCACTCTTCTACACCAGGGGACCCCTACTGTAATTGTGCTCGGGTTCACACGCTCTACGCTCGTACCCCTAGCACTCGTGGTCCTCCACCAAGGGAACCCCTCTCGAGCTTCACCAGCGCTCGGGCTCAGTGTCAGAAGACACTATTCGCCCCGAGGGTCAATCCCACCGTAGTGAAGTCCCTCTTGAGGGCACTCTCAGAGGTGCGAGGAGCGTTGCTGGGTATCTCCACTCTCGCTGCTCTCCAACCACCTCTGACACAGTGGTAGTGCGCACTTCGTACCTGGCATACCACAGGCTTTCAGAGCCATCACATGATGCCACGTGTCTAGGGCAGCACAGGATTTGCGACCACTTGGTCAGATTACCCAAAATACCCTGGCCCCTAACATATAAATAA
The DNA here is from genome assembly GCA_037501455.1 of Lantana camara. Classification (NCBI taxonomy): domain Eukaryota; kingdom Viridiplantae; phylum Streptophyta; class Magnoliopsida; order Lamiales; family Verbenaceae; genus Lantana; species Lantana camara. The sequence goes on from CM074862.1 coordinate 22,886,976, forward strand.
GGGATTCACATACACACTTTCCTAAGTCATCTTCTCTACAAACTCACCTGCACTGAACTGGGATTCTCCTCCATTTTTCTTCTTATCCAAGCTTTGCATTTCACATACATGCCATTGTTGCATCCATACTGCGTTCTGACCCTTGGTGTTATCCTAGCTGGAAGAACCCACACTTTAAAGGAAACCCAGTTCCTGAGGCTCAACGCCTGTGATGGTCTTCCCTTCCACACACAAATTCTAAAGTGATTGGTGTTTAAATCCCTTCAAAGTTTTTGCACCACCATTTTTGGGGCCTTCTGTGGGAAACCATCTTCATCTTCATCATCTTCATTAGTTTCTTCCTCTTTGAGCTAGTGAACGGTAACACCGGCAAGACGAATCATGGTAACAACTACAAGGTCAGGTTTGGTCGATAACAGAGGCGTTCTTCCTCCAGTGAATGAAGGGAACCCGGATAACGGAGCCAACGCCGCCGCTACTCAAACCGGTAACACTCTGTATGTAACGCCCCAATTTTTTAATTATGCAATATGTGAATTTATTTCCAAATATGACTTAATTGTTTAATTGCTTAATTGTCCTTAAGTGGTCATTTTATTAATTTGAGGACCTAATTGCATGAAATAGTTTTGGACTTAATTGATCAATTTCCGTGGGATTTAACTTGATTGCATGACTTTTGAAGTGGAGGGATCTAATTGCAATTTGTGCCTAGCTTTATAATATCTAGCCTATATCTTTGATTGCATACAAACCTTTACACACATGATTCCTCCTCTCTCACCCTCATACCGATTCATAAACCCTACCAAGGAAAGAAGAGGATTCTTCATTGGGAGCTTGAATTCAAGAGTTATTTGCATGCTTTGAAATATCATCACCATCCCAACATCATCTCTTTTCCTTCTATTCATTCATTCAAGGTATGAGCTTCTAGTTGGGGAAATTCATGATCATATATGAGAGCTAGGGTTGTGTGTTGAGTTTGGCAATTTATGTTTGAGTTGTGGAAAGCATGATTACATGATTCTAGCTTGGATTTGATGCATATATTGTGAAGGTTATAAGCTTGGAGCATGAGTTCATTATGGGGTTTTGGGGTTTGATTCTTGGAGATTTGATGCATATTTATTGGTTTGATTGTTGATTACTTGAAGTATGATGCATGTATGAGGTGTTTTAACAATTGTTTTGGTTGGTGTTTGGGATTTATTTGGTTTGGAGTTGGTTTTGCATGGAAACCCCTGTTTTCTCCCCTGTTTTTCTGTCACGCACAGGTGACACGGGCGTGTCACCTTTGCTTTGTTTTGCGTGACACGGGGGTGTGGGTTGGCTGGGGCGGTTTTTCTGTACCGTGACACGGGCGTGTCACCTTTGCTTTGTTTTGGTGACACGGGCGTGTCACCTTGTTTTGCAAGCTTTTAGTCCGCTGTACCGTGACACGGGCGTGTCACGGCTTAGTGTAATTTTGTGACACGGGCGTGTCACTCCCTGTTTTCTTGCATATTGTTTTGCATGCTTGGGTTGTACGTGTATGTGTTATATACTTGGGTTATTGACATCATGCTCGTATTTGACATTCATTAGATAATTATTGCATAACATATTGGTGCATGATATTGCCGTGCGTCTTAAGTGGTTCATTTGAGTCGTGTCTTATGTACACTTGTCTTTGTTGCACAGACCGGCACGCCAGTGACGTGGAGTGGGCTTCTTAGGCCGTGCCTTTCTCTTTGTTTTGTCGGTTCAGGTGAGGTTTAATTGCTAGATATCTAGAACCGTTACAACCCTATGTGATGTTTTAAGCCAAAAGGTATATATATCTATAGTTTTCCAAACGCTATTGAATTGCAAATGATTTACCGAATTGTATTGTATTGTATTGATTGACCATGTTTTGGGCGAGTATATTGTACCGTGCACTGTGGGCCCGAGAGTTAGTGTTTGAGCCAACCGGGAAAGCATGGGCTGACGGGTAACTCTTACACTCCTCTCTACCGTGGGGATGAACCCTGAATCCACCAGGAGGTTTGGTGGAGGAAGGAAATCCGTGCGTGGGAGTCATGTTCCCGACGCACACCGTGTTTACCGTGGATGGATCGGGCTTTGCAAACCCACCATCATTGGAGGAAGAAGGAGTTATTGAAACTGCTACGTGTGCACTGTAACTGATTGCATGACCACTTAATTAATTAATGAAAAGTATCGTGATTGTACACTGTCGGAGTAAGGTTGGAGAATGCCCTCACTCGCCGGGCCACTGATTGATTGATTGATTGAAAGCATTGATTGTTAAATCTGATAATTGTAATCTCGGGCGAGCTTTATGTTATTATTGAACTTATATTGTTTTCGTTATAAAACCTTACCCGAGGTTATGATTTGCATGTTATCTGCGCTTATATTTATTATGCCCCTCGCTCAGTCTTGTGGAGACTGACACCTCACCTTTCAGTTTTGCAGGTTGTGTGCTAGGCGGGATTGGTGTCGAGTCAAGTCTTTCATTTTGGGTCTGGCACGTGTCCATTCTACTTTGCACATATATTGTTATCTTCGGTTGTAGATAATGTTATGTTTTTGAGAGATGATAATGTATTGATAGAAGTTTAGAAATGGTTTGCTTGTTAAAGACTTGATAGTAATGCATTTCAGTTTATTTTCGGTTATGATAATTGGTTTGGGGTTAGTCCCGCCTAGCTAGATAGCGTTTATTTTTCTTGTCACCCGTTCGCTATGGCTCAGTTCATGTATGGATTGACCGATTCACATGTGGACTGAGCTATAGTGCGGGGGATGTGGCACCTTTGCGCTTCGGGTGTTACATCCTTTGGTGGTATCAGAGCCCGGTTGCAAAACCGGGTCTCTAGTGTCGTGTCGTGTCGAGTCTAGGTCGTGCGGCATAGGAATTAATTGTCAACTTGAGAGTCTTGCATTATTATTTGAAATTATTTGACCTATCTGAATTAATTGCGACCTGAGACTTATTTGCAACCATTAGCATCCACTAATGCCACATGCATCCTTAGTGACTTGAATACAGGATGCATCGAGGTCGTCATCATCGTGATCGTTCTCAGGATCATCGACCGCGTAGGCATCATCGTCGAGAGAGATCACCACCCCCTCCAGCTCAACCACAGGACTTCATGAATGCTGTGGTTGGCCTTATAGACCAGAGGATGAGAGAGCATGTTCCTCCCGCACCGCCTGCTCCACCGGTTCAATTAGAAGCACCTATCTCACCTATACTTCGGGAATTCCAGAATCAACACCCTCCTAAATTCTTTCATGGCAATGATACCGAGGCGGAGATGTGGTTAAAGGAAGTAGAGAGAATTTGGGAGCTTATACCATGTGAGTCTCGAGAGAAAGCTCGTTGCACCCTTACGTTGATCTCAGGAGAGGCTTATTCTTGGTGGGAAAGTACTAAGATAGTATTGGAGGCTGCCGAGGAGGAGATTAATTGGGAGGTCTTTACTCGAGAGTTTAGGAATAAGTTCATTCCTCCCTCAGCGCGTACTAGGAGATTGAGGGAGTTTACCGAGTTAAGGCAAGGAAGGATGTCAGTTTCGGAGTATATATCCGAGTATGAGAGGCTGTCTCGCTATGCACCAAATATAGCGAGTGATGACTTTCATAAAGCAATGCAGTTTGTGCAAGGACTCCGACCGGACATACAGGAGGCATTAGAAGTGGTCAACACAAGTACGTGGGCCAAAGCTACTAGTAAAGCTTTGAAAGTTGAGGATGCCGTCAATGCTAGGAGTTCTACCTCACGAGCGGGATCGATTCAGAAGACTCCACTTAAACCAGCTTTGTCACCACCTCCAGAAAAACCTCTCTGCACTTATTGTGGACGCGACACCCATACTTATGAGGGTTGTAGGAAGCGGTTGCGTCTATGTTTCCATTGTGGGAGTGCTGAGCATCAGATAGATACATGTCCGGAACGACAAGAACTATCCTCCGGGGGTCAGAGACCGTTTAACAGGCAAGAACAACGGTGAACGGTACATCTAAACATGCATATCACGGGCATCATACGCTTTCTTATTTTATATATTGTATTCCTTGTCTTTGCTATTTGCTTTTATGTGAATAATTGAAGTGTTGTTCTTCCTACTTACTTCTTATGTGATGGTGCATGTATGTGATCATTTAAGTTTGTACGTGGTGTGGTCGTGTGAGAGTCGGGGTGCTCTCTTCTTTGCTCGAGAGTCGGGGTGCTCTCTTCTTTGCTCGAGAGTCGGAGTGCTCTCTTCTTTGCTCGAGAGTCGGGGTGCTCTCTTGTGTGTGGAGAAACGGGGTTTTCTCATCAATTGTTTGGAGAGACGGGGTTCTCTCGTCACGTGTTTTAATTTATAGTTCGAGCAGTGGACCTGGGGACCAGGTCCTCTTAAGGAGGGGTGATTGTAACGCCCCAATTTTTTAATTATGCAATATGTGAATTTATTTCCAAATATGACTTAATTGTTTAATTGCTTAATTGTCCTTAAGTGGTCATTTTATTAATTTGAGGACCTAATTGCATGAAATAGTTTTGGACTTAATTGATCAATTTCCGTGGGATTTAACTTGATTGCATGACTTTTGAAGTGGAGGGATCTAATTGCAATTTGTGCCTAGCTTTATAATATCTAGCCTATATCTTTGATTGCATACAAACCTTTACACACATGATTCCTCCTCTCTCACCCTCATACCGATTCATAAACCCTACCAAGGAAAGAAGAGGATTCTTCATTGGGAGCTTGAATTCAAGAGTTATTTGCATGCTTTGAAATATCATCACCATCCCAACATCATCTCTTTTCCTTCTATTCATTCATTCAAGGTATGAGCTTCTAGTTGGGGAAATTCATGATCATATATGAGAGCTAGGGTTGTGTGTTGAGTTTGGCAATTTATGTTTGAGTTGTGGAAAGCATGATTACATGATTCTAGCTTGGATTTGATGCATATATTGTGAAGGTTATAAGCTTGGAGCATGAGTTCATTATGGGGTTTTGGGGTTTGATTCTTGGAGATTTGATGCATATTTATTGGTTTGATTGTTGATTACTTGAAGTATGATGCATGTATGAGGTGTTTTAACAATTGGTTTGGTTGGTGTTTGGGATTTATTTGGTTTGGAGTTGGTTTTGCATGGAAACCCCTGTTTTCTCCCCTGTTTTTCTGTCACGCACAGGTGACACGGGCGTGTCACCTTTGCTATGTTTTGCGTGACACGGGGGTGTGGGTTGGCTGGGGTGGTTTTTCTGTACCGTGACACGGGCGTGTCACCTTTGCTTTGTTTTGGTGACACGGGCGTGTCACCTTGTTTTGCAAGCTTTTAGTCCGCTGTACCGTGACACGGGCGTGTCACGGCTTAGTGTAATTTTGTGACACGGGCGTGTCACTCCCTGTTTTCTTGCATATTGTTTTGCATGCTTGGGTTGTACGTGTATGTGTTATATACTTGGGTTATTGACATCATGCTCGTATTTGACATTCATTAGATAATTATTGCATAACATATTGGTGCATGATATTGCCGTGCGTCTTAAGTGGTTCATTTGAGTCGTGTCTTATGTACACTTGTCTTTGTTGCACAGACCGGTACGCCAGTGACGTGGAGTGGGCTTCTTAGGCCGTGCCTTTCTCTTTGTTTTGTCGGTTCAGGTGAGGTTTAATTGCTAGATATCTAGAACCGTTACAACCCTATGTGATGTTTTAAGCCAAAAGGTATATATATCTATAGTTTTCCAAACGCTATTGAATTGCAAATGATTTACCGAATTGTATTGTATTGTATTGATTGACCGTGTTTTGGGCGAGTATATTATACCGTGCACTGTGGGCCCGAGAGTTAGTGTTTGAGCCAACCGGGAAAGCATGGGCTGACGGGTAACTCTTACACTCCTCTCTACCGTGGGGATGAACCCTGAATCCACCAGGAGGTTTGGTGGAGGAAGGAATCCCGTGCGTGGGAGTCATGTTCCCGACGCACACCGTGTTTACCGTGGATGGATCGGGCTTTGCAAACCCACCATCATTGGAGGAAGAAGGAGTCATTGAAACTGCTACGTGTGCACTGTAATTGATTGCATGACCACTTAATTAATTAATGAAAAGTATCGTGATTGTACACTGTCGGAGTAAGGTTGGAGAATGCCCTCACTCGCCGGGCCACTGATTGATTGATTGATTGAAAGCATTGATTGTTAAATCTGATAATTGTAATCTCGGGCGAGCTTTATGTTATTATTGAACTTATATTGTTTTCGTTATAAAACCTTACCCGAGGTTATGATTTGCATGTTATCTGCGCTTATATTTATTATGCCCCTCGCTCAGTCTTGTGGAGACTGACACCTCACCTTTCAGTTTTGCAGGTTGTGTGCTAGGCGGGATTGGTGTCGAGTCAAGTCTTTCATTTTGGGTCTGGCATGTGTCCATTCTACTTTGCACATATATTGTTATCTTCGGTTGTAGATAATGTTATGTTTTTGAGAGATGATAATGTATTGATAGAAGTTTAGAAATGGTTTGCTTCTTAAAGACTTGATAGTAATGCATTTCAGTTTATTTTCGGTTATGATAATTGGTTTGGGGTTAGTCCCGCCTAGCTAGATAGCGTTTATTTTTCTTGTCACCCGTTCGCTATGGCTCAGTTCATGTATGGATTGACCGATTCACATGTGGACTGAGCTATAGTGCGGGGGATGTGGCACCTTTGCGCTTCGGGTGTTACACTGTAGGTGGGAGGACTCCTCCAGTAGCCGATAGGGAAAGGGGAAAGAGGCTGTGCCGGGATCTCACCTAGATAGAGAAAATGGAGTAGGAGGATTTTGTTCTGCTATTCTGCCTGCAGCGCTCGCGCCCGCCGCCACTGTCCTCAACCCTGATGTACACTCCATGGCGATGCCACCACCGGGGTATATGTATATGCAGCCTGGGATGATGCCAGCAATGATGCCAAGTATGGTGCCCATGGTACAGCCTTACCAGGTAGGCATTTTGCAGCTTCCCATCTCCCTGCCCGAAAAGATTCAAGGGGTGGAAATGCCCCAAAAGACATCGTAGCAACTCCAAGCGTTATACGCTCAGTGCGAAGTACAAGCCTCACAAAACGTCTGGAATCACTTCACTGCCGTCTATTTCCCTTGAGGGCGGGTGCCCAGGTAGCTCCACCAATGGGTGGATGGCAGACTCACCACTTAGCTGCTGCCCAGAACGTCCTAAGGACCCAGCCACCGCCGCCACCTCTAACACAAGGAAAAGAAGCACCCTCGAGGGCTGATCAAGTGCTACGCCCAGTGGAAAAGGAAAAAGGCCCTGCCGCGAGGGGAGAAGTTGAAGAAGAGGTCCAATCGAGGGCCACGAGAAGAACGAGCAGAAGGGAAGGAGACGACCCTCGTCTGGCTGCTATCCAGAACCAACTCGAAGGTTTGTTGCAGATAGTGGAGCAGCTCTCTCGAGCACGGTCTCAAGTTCCTCATACTGGGGACGAGAGGTCCAAGGCCAGAGACGCTCGCCTCCCATGTAGCTAAGCCCCTCGCCGTTGGAGGGAGGAAGATTATGAAGAGCATGACCGCGAGGGCGGGAACCATAGGCCTTTAACAGGCAGTTCGCCCCTCACTGATAAAGTTCTGACGGCCCGTGCAGGGATGGGCAAAATCCCCACATCCGTCAACCGTTACGACGGGACCAGGATCACTTCGTGCATCTGATGCACCTGTACGAGCATTTCAGTCATTACTGGACGAAGGTCTTTGTCACTTCCCTCGTGGTAATGACACAAAAGTGGTACAAAAAGCTACCCCCTCGCTCCATCAGAGTTTATGGAGATTTGACAGAAGCCTTCATGAGTCACTTTAATTCTTTGAAGGCACTGGCTCCCACTGCCACCGCTCTCTACAGCTTGGTACAAGGACAGAGCGAGACCCTCAGGTCCTTCATGGGCAGATCCAACAAAGAGATCTTGTTGGTGGAGAAGCCCTCGATGGATTTCTTGAGGCACGTACTCTCTGGGGCGGTTAATATGAAGAACTACGTCAGTAAAGAGTTCGTGGAGAAGATGGCAAAGAAAATGCCTCGCTCACTGATGGAAATCAGAGATATAGCTGACTCATTTTTTACCCTCGAGGATATATACATCGCGAGGGAGCAGAAACTCGCAAATGCCCCTCGAACCAATAGGGGCCTAGAGGACAGAGGAGAGCCCAAGAACCGCCGCCGCAGCCTAGTGCCCGCTCAAAGAAACTCTCCACCCCCTCGCAGATTCGAGCGCATTTCCCTCAACAGACCCATCGATGAGTTCTATTCCATGGCAGACAAGGAACTGTTCAAGAGACCGCCAAAGATGAGGGAATCCGAGGCTCAGAAACGCTCGGGAAAGTACTGCCACAAGCAGAAAGGGCACGACACAAACGAGTACCACCAACTCGAGAGCGAGATCCAGAGGCTCATTGCTGGGGGGGCACCTCAAAGAGTTTGTGAAGGTGCTAGAAAGGTATGACGAGCACTACTCCGAGCATGCGAGAGCTAAGGGGAGAAGTCGTTCGCACTCCAGAAGCCCTTGCCACCACCGTCCAGAGACAAGCGAGCGCGGCAAGCAGAAGGACTCCGAAATGGAGAACCAGCCCTTCGCTGTCATCAATATGATCGCTGGCGGACCCTCGGGGGGTGACTCCAATGCCTCTCGCCGTCGCGACGTCCGCAGCTATGATCAGAGATCCTCAATGCCCAAACCGGTGTACTCGTTAGAAGGATCCTCACGCTCAAAGGAGAACGAGGTAGTAGGGTTCAATGAAAAAGATTTAGAGCACATTGTAACACCCCATGGGATCGGTGAAACCTCTGACTGCCCCATGGTGGTTAGTTTAGACGTTCATAACTATGTTGTAAAGAATTTTGATTGTTAGCGGAAGCTCAGTGAACGTTCTCCCCTACTCCACATTTCAAAAGATGAATATAACAAACATTCCCCTCGAACCCCTCAGAACAACCCTCGTTGGCTTTAGGGGTTCCGAGATCGTCCCCCGCGGACAAATTCGCTTAGCCACCTCTTTTGGTCGCGCCCCACAGCGAAAGACATTGAGCGTCCTTTATGCAGTGGTCGAGGTGGATCTCCCATATAACATCATTAGTGGTCGCCCAGCCCTCGTTGACTTCAAGGCAGTCATATCAAGGTACCATCAGAAAGTCAAGTTCCCCACCCTCGGGGGCACTGGCGAGGTACTCTGTAATGTCAAGGAGGCTTGGGAGTGCTATATTTTATCCCTAAGGAGTCACAAGCCTAAGCAAGCAATCCAAGCGGGGTCCACCAAGAAGTCTGTGGATTTTCCCAAGCTGGATGAGGACGGCCCCGAACGTAAGAGGGCCAAACTCTATAAGAAAAAGAGCAAGAGGCGAGCACCGCCCAGGGTGCAGAAAACCATCCCCCGGGCGCCGTAGGAGGGTCCTCCTTGGACAGCGAGGGGGACGGGACCTCAGAAAGGGCAGGCAACCGACCAACTTGTTGGAAAACACGAATCAGAAAGCAGCGAAATTTAAAAAATTTTCCCAACAAAAGGACCTTGGACTTGCAATCGTGTAACCAAATTCGTAGAGATAGAAAACTTACTTTTCTTTTATTCTTTCTTGAAGCGTTTCAAGCCACCCAAGAACGCTCTTCTCGCGGCTTGACAACCCGTCCCTCGAAAGTCTCTTTCTATTTCTGAATCCATTGTCGGGATAGCAATCCAAACCAACCTAGATTCAATTCATGTTAGGGAAGTTCTTAACAATATAACATAAAGAAAGAAACATGAAACGAGAAAAGCAGGATTGAAGCTCCCTTCGAAAAGCAGTTTTTCGAAAGTAGAAAACTGCCAGTCACAAAACCCTCGTGAAAAAATTCATCCTTCAGGATATGGACGAACGGTTTTCGCCATCTTCTTTGGTTCGATTTTTTCATTCGTTTCATGTCGGGTTCAGAATCGTTTCGTCATCCCTTCTGATCGTTTTGCTTGATCCCCACTTTTTGGTAAAGCTCGAATCTTCAAAACTTCTTACTTGAAGCTCTCTAGAGATAGTCCACCAACTTGGCTACAATCTAACTAGTAAGGATGCTAGTTCTCTAGTTAGTGTTTAGGCTTAACCTAGGGTTTCATTTATCTTGGAGAAAGGATGGTGTTCAACACATGAACCAAAAGAATTCTCGATTAGCTCTAAGGGGAGCTCGAGCTCCCCTATTTATAAGAGGGGAGGACCGAAAATTCCTAGTCCTTTATGGGCTAGGATTTTGGTCTCTCTCTATCCTATTACTTGATCATTAAGTAATTTGACTTTGACTTTGAATTCTAATTCAAATCAACTTTCAAGAGAGCTAAAAATATCCAAACTATTTTTGGATAATTTTATACTTTATTTATTTTAAATAAATAACTTATTTTATCTAATTAATTAATTCATAATTAATTAATTAGATGATTTTTCTCCAAAATAAGACTTTCTTTTTAATTCAAAATTAAACCAAAGTCTATTAAATAATTAATCACATTAATTATTTAACATATAAATAAATATACACATATATTTACACACGTGTGAGACACGTGTCACAAGGACACGTGTCACTCACGTGAGCCACACGTGTGGTTCACACGTGTGGAACCCTCTTGGCCCGATTAACTCGTTTAATCATTTTCAAGCCTCAACTCATGTAACCAAGTTGTTGTGTGTGACCCTCTAGGTTCTCAATTCAATTAGCAGTGACCCTAATTAATTAATTCACTAATTAATTAATCAGTCCATAGATTAAACGACCATAGTCTAGCAACAGGTGTTTAACCCCTAGCTGAATTGGAATGTTCGGATTCGACAGAACCTTTAAGTCATTGATTCATGTGAGATACAATCCTCCTACTTACTATCTCTCAACCAAGATCTAGGGCAAGGGAATAATCAGAACCCTAATAATCCGGTCTTAAAGCTAAGTGCATTTCATATCCATTTGATCTCAATCCAAGAAACCCTTTTCTTGATGTCTTGATCTACTGCCTTGGTCAAGGACTCCATATGGCATATGAATGACTTACACAATAAGAGATCACCTTGCAAATGCAAGTGTAGGTCCTTTCTTGATTCTCATTCACTTTCATGAGTCACTTGTGCAGCCCCAACATAAGCCTTGAATCAGTTGTCTAAGGTGATACCCTTTAAAGCTTATACCAAAGACTACAGAGTTAACTCATAAAGTAACATGGAACTTCAAGTCTAAGGATCAATTAATCACATCAATGACTCGTGAGATATTTCCTAATCTGGAAGTTTCCATTTCCTGAAATAGAAACTTCCTTTCCCATTTAGGAATCTTCTCACACGGGGCACCTCAGTGAACTTACTTATTGAAGTAAGCACCCTCATGTATCACGCACGTATCAACTATACACTTTGCACCTCCATGAAACAAGGTGGTCCTTCTTAAGGGCGTGATCCCACAAGCAAGCCTTAGAGGAGTCAGGTTGACACTCCCACTGTCTGTAGGACTCATCGGCTTGGAGTATTTTACTAATCATGACTTATGTGATATAGGGCTCGTTTCATGAACCATTTCACCTAAATGGTAGAGTCCTAAAGTCATCAGGATTAGGGGAGTTCTCATACATGCACAACTAAAGTAAACGCATACCAAACAAGAGCATATAAAGAAGTGTTTGCCTATAATATTAATCAATCGTTTATTATTCAAAGATTGTCTGTGATACTAGGAAAGTCCCAAAACGGATTACTTCGAATCGGCTTTCTAGGGTACTATTCCTAACAATCTCCCACTTGCCCGTAAAAGCCATTTAGGTACTCTAAGTCCCATCTTCTCAAGATGCACTTTGAGAGCCTATTGACTTTGGGCGTTTCGAAAGTAGATCTGCTATATTCTCTGCTGATGTGACCCTCTTGTTTACACATCTCTTAGGAAACACCTTTTCCTTATAAAGTGATTCGTAATCACGTGTTCAGTCTCTTGGTGAGGTCTTGGTTCTCTTACTCGAGCAACCATCCATTTTATCATACAATATGATAAAGGAGTTGTTTCATGCTAGGAACTTCATCTAACCAGTTAGATGGAGTTTCTTACCCAAACACTTAACTTAGCGTTATATAATACGACTAAGTTCTCAACTACGATAGTCGAGTTTTGTAATGTTCGTCCTTGGAACTCCTTTCCAACACATTTCATTACCATTCTTGTAGAAGTTGTATCCTTTTAATGATTTCATAATCATCTATGTTTGATGAAACAATTACATCAAAATATCCTTTCAATGATAAGATCTTTTGGACTCTGTAAACTAATACATATCCTCATTTCTTTTCAAGTTCTCTGAGGACATCCTTTACAAAGATCTAATGACCTTATCTGAGGTCATATTAGATTCGACCCACTACGCTTAGGCTGCGCCATATCAAGTCTAGTACATAACTTTTCATACATTATGCACCCTTTCACTTAAAGGGATTTTGGACATTCTAATTTTCTTAAAGTTATCTTAGGACACATACTCTTCAAAAGAGATGTTCCATTATCCATACTAAACTACTTTTAGTACCGTGGTTATGTACTCATTTTGTGATAATCCATTTATGCTCTTAGATCTATCTTCTATAGATCTGAATGTCGAGGATTTAGGATAATCACTAAGATCTTTCATGTCAAATTGTTTCTTAAACAAGAATTGGTAACTTTCATGTCATCCTTGACATTCCTAATGAGAAGGATGTCGTTTTCTAAAGAACCAAAATTGACTCTTACATCACTAACTTTCTTATGTACACTTTTGAGACTTATTCGACTTCCATCTGTGTCAAACGATTTGACTATCCTATGGAATCGAATTGTCTAACTCCTAGAAGCCTTTATCAATCCACAGATTGACTTTAGGGATTTGCATACCTTATGTATACTCCCACTGAGTATGAGATTTATAGAAATACCTTATTTCAGTCTCTTTCAATCTCATATTGAACAAGATAGTTCTCATATTCATTTATCATATCTCATAGTCAGAATATGAGGATGTGGTAAACATAATCCAAATGGACTTTTGCATTTCAATCGTCAAGAAGGTTGTAATGGTTTCCATTTACTCGAAGCTCCACGAGCTTGATCCTATCAGGTGGATCAACCAAGGTCAAAACTTGGTTTGAGTATATGGAATCCATATTGGATTTCAAGGCTTGCTTACACTACTCAGATTCCAAATCCGACAGTGTCTCCTCTTCAAGTAATTCCTTGGCTATCTAGGAACGCGTTCTAAACACGTCTTAAGAGAAGGGTTTCACACGTGTACATGCTCTAATATTTGGCTAAGTTTTATCAGATGGGCTCGTTTCTTCTATATGTGGCGTGGATATTTATTCTGAAATTTCTTTGAGGTCTGCTTGCTTGTCTTTCTTCTTATATAGGAACGATTCCTTAAGAAAGATACTTTCCTTGAGACAAACAACCTTTGTCTAAGGGAATCGCAGAAATGATATCCAATATTGTTTGTATAAACTTGAACTCATTTCAAGCCTATATCCCACTATCCTCTTCAAGTAAGAGGATTCCACTAAATTCTTGGACAAGAATAATTAGGGAATTTAATATGCCACATTGCATAGTGCAACTAAAGGACTGATTTTGGAAGGTACTAAATTCAAAATCTCTAACCGCATATTCTGGGAGTTTATTCCTAGAATGATTATAAGTCAGTAAAGCTTGCTATGGAATGGACCATGTTGCATTAGGTTTCATTCCCTCATTCGGAAACACTAAGGTGTTCTCGAATTAGTTTACTGAGAGATAATCCTATTATCTCTAAGATGACTAAGGAATTAGTTGATAAGATATTGGCTATCTCGATCATATCGATTTGCCTATAACTTATGACTACTTTGGTTCCTAACCTCCTTTTGAAATTCTAAGAATTTCATATAAGTTTCGAATTTGTACTTTAACAAGTACATTCATTCATAATGATTAAACTGACGATTGTATCTAGTGCTTACATTAAGCATCTTACACTCATCAACATGGATCGAAATCCAATATAATTTTGGAACGTTCCATGTTTCACCTAAACAATGTTCCGGGAACGTTTTCCCTTTGAGATAGGATTCACAGGAAGTCAACTCTATAGGTTCATTTTCATAGAATGATCCTAAGGTGTCTGACTTGCTAATCCTTTTATATCTCAACGTTCCAAAGTAATTCGAAGCTTTGTCATCTCACTTACTTTTGTTATCTCGTTGTATGTTCAGAACATTAGTGCCTTGAGTCTTTGCACAACGGATTATGCAGAATTGACTCAAGACTAGTGTATTCTATTCCTAGTAGAATTACTAAACGAGGTAACATTTCAGAGTACTCATACTCTTCGCAGTTCCCTTTCAAAGTCCTTATTTGCTATCATAGAAGCAAACGTCCTATTTGATCTCTAGTGTCTTTTGGGGGCACCCCTTACATGCCCCTCCATTGGGCTCTTAAGGGTTTCTTCTTCTTTAGGCGTTTAAGCCTTTAACTTAGGGAGTTTAGAAGAAGAATTAACCATCTCAACCTTTTATTCCTTCTTAAGGATGCTCTCAACCATTATCAACTAAATGATTAACTATGCTACATTAGCATCATTCTAGTTGACCATAAAGGGTTTGAATGATGGTGGAAGCAATGTAAGCAATCAGTGCATTGAGAACTCTTTTCTTAGTTAATGATCGAGACCACAAGATCTTCAAATAGGATCTTTAGACCTTGTTCATGTGCACTTGTTTCCTCATTTGGAATATTGAATAATTCCACAATGTTATACCTTGTAACATTTTTATGAGGTGGTTCAATTGCTCTTAAGTGGTTTGGAGAAATCCATTCACCTCAGATTGCTTCTCTTTTGGCCCGGGTCGAATTTTCATAATTGAAAACTTCGCCCTTTAGAGAACACCTTTCTCCATTCGGAATCTAAAACGAATTTTAGGGTCCGAAGCCAATTAGAGTTAGTTAGGACTTAGTCAACTCTTTTGACTTAAGGATGGATACGAATGGGTTTGCATTTCATATTGTAGAGAATCACAGAACTACAACCTAAATGCTAAGTAGAGAACTAGGTGAGCATGCTGAATAATAACGATATACATAAGATAAGGTCTTTAATCTAATGTAGCTCCCACTGTTTTTCTAAGATCTATAATTCCCAAAGATCTAAGAGGAACACGTTTCCCAACGGGTACTAAGATCCTAAGCATTTTACCTCGAACCCACGACTCGCGGACATTCTAAGTAAAATCCTAGGTAGGTACAACTTACCAATTCTAACACCTTTAGAACTCTTAGTAATTGTTTTTGCATCACCTATCTTTCAATATGGACCCACGACTCGTGCGACATCCATATTTACTTAGGTGTTAAGCCAGACCCATCAATCATAAGATCATGATCAAAACTTAGTTCGAACGACCCACGACTCGCGGACATCGCCCTTGCCAAAATTGATCACGAAATATTGATCATTTAAAATGATCAATTAGGTAACTAAGAACTAATAAGCTCCACTAGCTATCCCACGACTCGCGGACAATAACTAGCTTTACTTACTAAACTTAAAACCTATTGACAGAATGCTAGGATTTTAATTCAAAATTTGCATCTCGAATTAAATACCTATTATGAGCTTAATATTTAATTGGAATTTTCGAATCAACCGAAGAGTTGTTCGGTTCGACCTCACCAACATATATGTTATTCAATTTTATTAGTCTTGATTAATGCAAGTACAACTTAAATGCATTTCAAACAAGCACATAAACAGATAACATGTCCTAGCATGATACTAACATGTAATGATCATGGGTTCTACCTATCTTATGCGTGATATGTGGGAGCCACTCCACAATCTCAAGTTCTAACATACATGCCACATAAGCAGTTTAAATCACATAGGGAAAGCGGTAACAAAATACGAGCCCTATCTCTATTACATTTAACAATTGAGATTCCCCTCCCTAACATTTTGAGGGGTCTTCACTTATGGCCTCCTTGTTACTTGAATGTGGTCCATCTTACTCCATGGGTGCATTGTCTCCAAAATGAAAATAAAACCTCACAACCTATCTCTACTCTCAAATTACAATAAAAAGAAAAAGACATAAAGTAATAAGGCTCAATCTTCATATTGGCCTTAGACAATTACACGGGGCATACCCCGGCCTCAAAAACAGTAATATGGAAAGCCACATAATAAATCACATAACAGTACGCACATAAGTGAGGCTCCAACCTCAATTGAAAAACGCAACTATAGGGCTCCAACCCCAATTTAAACCATCCATGTGCATAAATTAAAACCATACATAAGTCTGAACCCATGATCACCTAACATGCTTTTGCGAGAATTTAAATTTAACCAATAAATTAAAATTCCCGTTTCAAGTCCTAATGACTTAAAACACGACTTGATGCGAGTCTTATTTATAAAAGTTTTCAATAAATCCCAATTTAACAAAACAAATAAAATTCTAATTAATTTCTGAAAATTAATAATTTTATCAAAGATGTATTTTCCCAAAATATAAACCGTTTCTATTTCTCAAAAATCCCAATTTTAAGTGTTATTCAAAAATTAAAATAAATATTCAAAAATAAAATTTTAAAATTAAAAATAAAAATTGGGACTGGATTACACGAAACACGAAAAGGCCGGATCACGAAAACGGGACCCGTACGTGGAGAAGACCGCACACACGCGGTGCGCGCGCGCGCGACAGGCGGGTACAGTGCTCGGCCAAGGCCGCGCGAGTGCGCGCGCTGCGCGCGCCCGTTGCGGGCTGCTGCGTGCGGTCTTCCCGCATGCTTGCGGGCGGCGGTGGGCGGCCAGTCTCGGCCGCTCTGGGCGGGAGCGCTAGGCTCCTGCACGGCGTCCGGGAGGTGCTGGGCGGGACGCCCTGCGCGCGCCTAGGCCAGGCGGGCGGTGCGTGCAAAGCCCGCGCGCGCGACTCCTTCGCGTGTGGGGTTTCGCATGTTTGTCGTATTCCGTATTTTCGTTTCATGTTTTTGTTCAAAAGCAAAACCAATCCAAGAAATCCAAAAAACAGTTTATATAGTTTTAAATCTAAAATAGTTTTCAAAAATTAAATTTTACAAAAACCAATTTTCAGAAACTTTCAGGAAAAAAATACAGTTTCGTAATTCAGGCTTTCTAAAACAATTACAAATACTCAATCGCATCAAGCCTAAGAATTTCTACCAAATTCAGAATAATTGAGACGAATCAGAAACACGATTAACGAGGTGGCTCTGATACCACTTGTTGGAAAATACGAATCAGAAAGCAGCGGAATTTAAAAATTTTTCCCAACAAAAGGACCTTGGACTCGCAATCGTGTAACCAAATTCGTAGAGATAGAAAACTTACTTTTCTTTTATTCTTTCTTGAAGCGTTTCAAGCCACCCAAGAACGCTCTTCTCGCGGCTTGACAACCCGTCCCTCGAAAGTCTCTTTCTATTTCTGAATCCATTGTCAGGATAGCAATCCAAACCAACCTAGATTCAATTCATGTTAGGGAAGTTCTTAACAATATAACATAAAGAAAGAAACATGAAACGAGAAAAGCAGGATTGAAACTCCCTTCGAAAAGCAGTTTTCCGAAAGTAGAAACCTGCCAGTCACAAAACCCTCGTGAAAAAATTCATCCTTCAGGATATGGACGAACGGTTTTCGCCATCTTCTTTGGTTAGATTTTTTCATTCGTTTCATGTCGGGTTCAGAATCGTTTCATCATCCCTTCTGATCGTTTTGCTTGATCCCCACTTTTTGGTAAAGCTCGAATCTTCAAAACTTCTAACTTGAAGCTCTCTAGAGATAGTCCACCAACTTGGCTACAATCTAACTAGTAAGGATGCTAGTTCTCTAGTTAGTGTTTAGGCTTAACCTAGGGTTTCGTTTATCTTGGAGAAAGGATGGTGTTCAACACATGAACCAAAAGAATTCTCGATTAGCTCTAAGGGGAGCTCGAGCTCCCCTATTTATAAGAGGGGAGGACCGAAAATTCCTAGTCCTTTATGGGCTAGGATTTTGGTCTCTCTCTCTCCTATTACTTGATCATTAAGTAATTTGACTTTGACTTTGAATTCTAATTCAAATCAACTTTCAAGAGAGCTAAAAATATCCAAACTATTTTTGGATAATTTTATACTTTATTTATTTTAAATAAATAACTTATTTTATCTAATTAATTAATTCATAATTAATTAATTAGATGATTTTTCTCCAAAATAAGAATTTCTTTTTAATTCAAAATTAAACCAAAGTCTATTAAATAATTAATCACATTAATTATTTAACATATAAATAAATATACACATATATTTACACACGTGTGAGACACGTGTCACAAGGACACGTGTCACTCACGTGAGCCACGCGTGTGGTTCACACGTGTGGAACCCTCTTGGCCCGATTAACTCGTTTAATCATTTTCAAGCCTCAACTCATGTAACCAAGTTGTTGTGTGTGACCCTCTAGGTTCTCAATTCAATTAGCAGTGACCCTAATTAATTAATTCACTAATTAATTAATCAGTCCACAGATTAAACGACCATAGTCTAGCAACAGGTGTTTAACCCCTAGCTGAATTGGAATGTTCGGATTCGACAGAACCTTTAAGTCATTGATTCATGTGAGATACAATCCTCCTACTTACTATCTCTCAACCAAGATCTAAGGCAAGGGAATAATCAGAACCCTAATAATCCGGTCTTAAAGCTAAGTGCATTTCATATCCATTTGATCTCAATCCAAGAAACCCTTTTCTTGATGTCTTGATCTACTGCCTTGGCCAAGGACTCCATATGGCATATGAATGACTTACACAATAAGAGATCACCTTGCAAATGCAAGTGTAGGTCCTTTCTTGATTCTCATTCACTTTCATGAGTCACTTGTGCAGCCCCAACATAAGCCTTGAATCAGTTGTCTAAGGCGACACCCTTTAAAGCTTATACCAAAGACTATAGAGTTAACTCATAAAGTGACATGGAACCTCAAGTCTAAGGATCAATTAATTACATCAATGACTCGTGAGATATTTCCTAATCTGGAAGTTTCCATTTCCTGAAATAGAAACTTCCTTTCCCATTTAGGAATCTTCTCACACGGGGCACCTCAGTGAACTTACTTATTGAAGTAAGCACCCTCATGTATCACACACGTATCAACTATACACTTTGTACCTCCATGAAACAAGGTGGTCCTTCTTAAGGGCGTGATCCCACAAGCAAGCCTTAGAGGAGTCAGGTTGACACTCCCACTGTCTGTAGGACTCATCGGCTTGGAGTATTTTACTAATCATGACTTATGTGATATAGGGCTCGTTTCATGAACCATTTCACCTAAATGGTAGAGTCCTAAAGTCATCAGGATTAGGGGAGTTCTCATACATGCACAACTAAAGTAAACGCATACCAAACAAGAGCATATAAAGAAGTGTTTGCCTATAACATTAATCAATCGTATATTATTCAAAGATTGTCTGTGATACTAGGAAAGTCCCAAAACGGATTACTTCGAATCGGCTTTCTAGGGCACTATTCCTAACACAACTAACCGGCAAGAAACGGGTGCTCGAAGCCCCAAGGCCAGAAGTGCGGATTGAGCCCACCGAAAATTTTTTGACCATTGAATTGGAGCTTGGAAATCCAGATAAGACCACCCAAATAGGCTCCAATCTCGAAGGCCCCTCTCAGATCATGATGATCGACTTTTTGCAAGAAAATCTGGACGTCTTTCTGGAAAGCCTCTGATCTAACTGGCATAGATCCAAGTTTCATAGTCCACAGGTTGAACGTCGATCCCGTATTCAAACCTATTAAGCAGAAGAAAAGAGACGTTCGCGGGTTCAGAAGGCAAGTCATCGAGGAGGAAGTCAACAAACTCCTCGAAGCCCAGTACATTGAAGAGATCCTATATCCCGAATGGCTCTGCAACGTGGTTCTCGTACCCAAGAGAGCTAATAAATGGTGCATGTGCAACAACTTCATGGACCTCAACAAGGCGTGTCCCAAGGATCCTTACCCTCTACCAAGGATTGATCAGCTGGTAGATTCGACGGTAGTTTGTGAACTTATGAGTATGATGGACGCATTTCAGGGCTATTATCAGATCTTCATGGCGCCCGAGGATCACCCCAAGACATCGTTTGTGGTCCATGTAGGAGTTTACTGTTTTCTGGTCATGCCGTTTGGGCTCAAGAATGCAGGAGCCACTTATCAACGCCTCGTCAACAGGATGTTCGAGCGCGAAATCGGAAAATCCACATGGACGATATGATCGTCAAGAGCGAGCACCAACACTCCCACTTGGATAATTTCAAGCGAGCCTTTGACATTCTGCGCCATTATAGTATGAAACTGAACCCCTCGAAATGCACATTTGGAGTTCGGAGAGGAAAATTTTTGGGGTACGTGGTCAGTCAAAGAGGTATCGAAGCCAACCCGGAGAAAATCAAGGCGGTCATAGACATTCCTTCCCCTCGAAACATCAGAGAGGTCCAAATACTGGTGGGCAAAATCATCTTGCCTTTCTTTAAAATCCTACGTAACGCTCGCAACTTTGCCTGGACCGAGGAATGTGAGAAGGCATTGCAAGACATGAAACGATATCTCTCATGTGCACCCTTACTAACGAAGCCGGTCCTCGGAGAGAACCTGTTCATCTACCTTTCGTTTCCTTAGAGGCCACGAGAGCAATCCTTGTCGCAGTCCGTGAGCGTAAACACTTGCCAGTGTATTACTTGAGCAAAACTTTGCAGGGGGCAGAAAAGAGATATATGGAATAGAGAAATTCGCTTTCGCCTTCGTCAACGCCTCCAGGAGGTTGAGGCCTTATTTTCAAGCTCATTCCATCACTGTGCTTACGGACCAGCCGCTCAAGCAAGTACTCTCGAAACTGGACGTCTCAGGCAGACTAATCAAGTGGTCTATAGAACTCAGCCAATTTGATATCAACTTCGAGCCTAGAACAACTATCCAGGCTCAAGCGTGGCGGATCTCTTGGTCTAGAGATTCGGTTTGGAACCTACACCCTCGCCAGGTGACGGTCTCTGGCTTTTACACACAGATAGTTCCTCGACCTCCCAGGGAGAGGGGGAGCCGGGGCGACCCTCAGGGACCCTTGAGGAATTGAAATTGACTACGCGATCAAACTGGCTTTCCAAGTCACCAACAATGAGGCTGAGTATGAAGCCCTCATCCAAGGACTCAGAATTGCCCTTCAGAATGGAGCCTCTCGGGTCACTGTTTACGTTGACTTTCAATTAATTGCTAGTCAGGTAGACGGCGTTTGTGAGGCTTGAGAAACCACCATGGTGCAGTATCTGGCAAAGGCTAAAGAGGTGATCACCAAATTCAAGGAGTTTCATTTGCTGTAGGTTCCCCGAGCAGAAAACAAGCGCGCTGATGCCCTCTCTAAATTTGCATCTGTCCTGGAAGGCTCCTGTGAGCGTTCTGTCACATTCCTTAGAACGGAGGAACCGTTGATAAGCGAGGGGAAACCCTTGGGTCAAGTAAGCATGATTGATCCATCTGAGCCCTGTTGGCTTGATGACATCATCAAATTCCTACAGAATGGAGCTTGCCCGAGCGACAAAGTGGAAGCACGGAAAGTAAGAAGTAAAGCCCCTCCTTATTTCTCACTCGATAATGAGGGTAGGCTCTTCAAGCGGTCTTTCCAAGGCCCTCCGATGAGGTGCCGAAGACCCTCGCAAGCCAGGGAAGTATTGGAACATGTGGACAGTGGAAGCTGGTGGGAATCATTCTGGGGGTCGGATTCTGGCCAAGAAGGTGTTGAGGAGCGGATTCTATTGGCCCTCGGTATTACAGGACGCCATCAATTACTCCAAGAAATGCCCCAAGTGTCAGTTTCACTCCAATACCCCTCAACTGCCAGCACCCCAAATGAGCCCAATCGACGTTTTATGGCCCTTTGACCAGTGGGGCATTGACATAGTGGGACCCCTTCCAATGGCGGTCGGACAAAAGAAATTCGTGATCCTCGCTGTGGACTATTTTACCAAATGGGTTGAGGCTGAAGCGGTCGCAAAAATAACGTTTAAAGTGGTGAGCGATTTCATTTGAAAAAGAATCATTTGCCGGTATGGCATCCCGAGGGTGCTAATCTCAGACAACGACTCTCAATTCATCGCCGCTGATACTCGAGAGTGGTGCTCAGAGCTTGGCATTGAGCAGCGCTTCACTTCCATGGCCCACCCTCAGGCCAACGGTCAAGCTGAAGTCACGAACAGGACCATACTCCAGCATCTCAAAATGATGCTCGAGAGCAAAAAGGGCGAATGGGCTGAAGAGCTTCAAGAAGCCCTCTCGGCGTATCGTACTACCCCGCAAGCGGCAACAGGGGAAACCCCCTACTCCCTCGTTTATGGTTCCGAGGCCATGATACCTGTGGAAATCATCCAAGAGTCCGCATAAGTCGCATACTTCGAGCCCGGGGGCCAACGAAAATAATCGGGTGCTCGAACTAGACTTAGTGGATGAAAAAAGGAACGCTACTTGGGCCCGGATGCACCAGTACAAGGCAGCAGTGGCCCATCAGTACAACAAACGCGTCAATGAAAGGACCTTCCAACTGGGGGACTTGGTCCTCAAAAAAGTTGACGTGTCCAAGCACGTGGGTAAATTAGACCCCAACTGGATGGGCCCCTTCAAAGTCATCTAGGTACAAGCGAACAACACCTACCTGTTGGAACCTTTGCAAGGCGAGCGTCTCCCTCGCCCATGGAACGCCTATAATCTCAAAAGATTCTATGTGTAATTGCAACCCTTTTAAATGCCTGCTCGAGGCACTTTGTATCTTCTTTTGACAGAAATACAAATACATCAGTAGGTATTTTCCATTCATTATTTGTCACTTACTTGATTTAATTAATGTTTTGCATCGTCAATTACATCAACGCCCTCTCCGTGTCGAGGGTACTCCACGTCAAACGACTTGATGCCCACTCGGGCCAAACTCTTAGATGAGCGAGCCCAACTCCAAATCAAAGCTATCGGTGTGTCGAGGACCCCCCACATCAAATAGCTTGACGCTCATAAGCGCATGAACCTTTGGAACGAGCAAGTCAGAATTGGGGTTGCTATATGCTTGATTACACCAACTAGATGCTGATCACTCTAGTTCGCGCTCGTAAACCCCTTAAAGATTCTCACCTCATTACTAATGCGTATGCTCGTAGATAATAAACACTTGTCAAATTCTCTCATGGATTTCTAACTGTAAAGTTCATACTACGATTACGATTGTTATTATCCAACACTTAGACAAATTCTCATCAAAAGCCCACACTTAGCAAGTCCCCTAATGGATTTCTAAGTTCAAAGTTGGGCCTTATATTGAAAATGGCCAGGGTAACCCTTGCATAGCTTATCCTCACGCCCATACGTTCACACATCACAAGCATTCAAGCATCAAAAATAAATCAATAAGCAACACTCAAAGCTTAGCACAGCTAAAGGAAAAACAGTTTCTATTGCCAAAAGAAAGATAAATAAACAGTACTGAAAGCAGGACAGAGTACTTTGCAAAAACACAGGAATTAATAACAAGAATTCAAAAGGAGTTCAATGATGTTCATAGCAGAAATAGGGGAAAATGAGCAGCATGAATCCATGATAAGCAGTAGGAGCGAACAGGATCATGAGGGTTGACTTCAGGAAGCTTCTTGAAAGTCACCTCCGGTGTTCGAATTTAGCGCCTGGGAAGTCTCGGGCTCAGGAGGTGCGGTCGCCAAAGGAACCAGGGCCAGGACCTCGGAATCTGTAGGATGAGCATCACCCTGGCCCTCTTCATCCAGAGGATCCTCATCAGCATCTTCATCAACCGTAATGGGTTCTGGATCCGGGGGGTTGGCCTTCATAAATTCCTCCTGGAGCATAATAACTAAGTCATTATACTCCGGCTCTGTTAAGTCCTCAGCTGGATCCCTACCTTACACGATCGGCTCCAGGTTTTCATCAAGGTCCATGCGTAGGCGAGCGTCATTACGAGTGCTGGGGGGCACCACTCCCAACTTAATCAGCTGGCCCACCGACTTCCAGAAAAACCGTTTGGCGTTGGCGAAGCAATGAAGGTTGGCAGCGAAGACGAGGCCTTGGAGTGCACAAAATTGAGGACCACATCCTAGGCTACCCTCGACTCCAAGTCTGCAGTCATGCCTTGCAGGTCAGCAAGTTTTTTTCTCACCAACCCCAGTTGTTGGTCACGCTCGTTTAGAGCTTGGGTGAGGTGCTCATCATCCTCCTTCAGCCGGTCCCGCTCCTCCTTCAAGTCCTTCTGCCGCTCGTTTAACTTCAGCCATGCATCCTCTTGATCTTTGAGCGCTGTCTTCACCTTATCATTTTCAATTTTGAGGGTTGTGAGTTTAGCAGAAACCATGTCGTAGTCCTACTGCAGTTGGCCGGGGTCAGAGTTGCGTAACAGCTTCTTATATTTGGCCTTGTGCTCAGAGTAGGTTTCCGAGCATCTCTGCATGTTCTTCAACCTGGGAATCACCTCCTACAACAACAGAAACTCCGTTAAGTATAAAGCTACCTTGAGAAAGACTAAAGCTGTGGAAAGAAACTTGACACACTTACCCTCAAGAGGACTTGGCAGGCGTCGTCTGCAACTTGAGCGGCCTCCTGCTCATTCAATTTCTGGTGGTCGTCGGAGAATTAGAGCTTGTGGATGATCCCCGTAACCAGGTTCTGGGTGGATGAACTTTTCTTCAAGAGTACAGGGCCCTCCTCTATTGAGGGCTGGTAGCGAGCATCTCCGCCCCGCTCAAACTTCCAGAAGCTCTCATCTTTTGAAGATGAAGTGCCGCCTTCCTCCCCTCGAGCGCCCACCACTATTTTTTTCCCCTTACCAGAGATGGGGATTGAATCGGCCATCCTTTTCCTGTTACGTGATTGTTGGGCCCTCTCCTTATCTAGGACCCTCATCACTGTCCCCGAGCGATTGCGGGGAGCATTAGGCACATGTACTTGCTCCTGGCTGGGAGCGGTGGCTCCGCCAGTGTCCCCAACTGTCAGGTCTTCAATGTAGACATCTCCGCGACCACCACTTCCATCTCCGTGGCCTTCCCTTCGGCCGCCTAATCCTCGTCTCGTGCCTTGGCCCCTTGTGGTACAGTTGGAGGCCTGGGCTGCTGTTGCTGTTGGTTCCTACCCGCTCTGCGAGCGCGCATCATGGCTGCGATGCTCTCTGCACTTACTCCCACCATCAGAATGTCTACGTCTGCAAACAAATAGATATTTGAGCGTCAGAAGGGCTTGTCAAAAATACGTGTGGCAGAAACAACAAAATATAAGCAGTTAGTGTTTCTACTCTAAGTGTTAGTGGTGTTAGTTTCCTAAAATCTAACCGTCGTGATTCATGCTTCGAGCGGGAGGGTTGACCACCATCTCCGGAGGGCACACAAGCCTATAACGAAATAGCACCTCCTCGTCCCTCATCAAGTCTTTAGCCTTAATCAGTTGCTTCTCATTTTTCATCACAAGGGCCAGACTTTTTGCCAATGCTCGAAAAGTTTATCTCAGATTCTATTTTTAACTATGGGGCCCTCCCCGTGTGTCACCCACTCTCGAGATACCCTAAAAATGCCACCTGGAGCCCCCACGAAAAAGAATTTCTCCTTTCAATTCTCGCCATACGAAGTTGAGGGTGAGTCTATCATCTTTAAGCCGGACTTGGCCTAGGCATAGTAAAATTCATCCCTCAGAGATGAGCGGGGAGAGCGGGCTATTTGGATCAGACTATTAAAATTATCGAACAAGGGCTCATAGCCTGTGGCCTTCATCAGCATCACAAAGGCATTCATCAAAGCTATTTCGCATAGATTTAAGGAATTCAGCAAGTTGACGATTGGGGTCGGAATCGAAAACCTCAAGACCCCCCGAGCACAGCGTTCTGGTAAACTTTCATCATCTCCGGAGGTGGACGATTGGCTCTCTCTCTGTCTATAGGGAGGCGAGTCCAGTATACATTGTCCCAATAAACCTTGGACTTCAACTCTGCTAACTCCGCGAGCGTCAAGGTACTCTCTATTTTGTCCGGAGATCTATCTGTTTGGTGGGGATTATTTTTTCTCACTTGGGTTACCGGCTCCTTTCCCTGTTGACGGCATTTACGAGGAGGCTGCTCGCCTACTTGACACTAGTAAAGCCCTTTTTCTCCTTGGGGTTCAGCGATAGCCACCGTAACCTAATGGTCCTGGGGCCTAACAGCGCTATTTAACACAGGGAAAACCCTTTCACCTTGCTGCTGCATTCTAAGGGAAAGGTTCATCTCCTCAAAAAGCTGTTCTACTCCTCCGGGGTTACGCTCGTTTATCCCTTGAACTGCAGCGTCAAGTTCCTCATCCCTAAAGTCTTCTGAGACTACCCGCAGCGGAACAGCGAGCGGGATATCATCATACGGAGAAGAGCTTCCTATAGACATCTCATCTATCTCCTTCACCATTGCATCTACGATATTTTCCGCAATTACTGATCTTTGTTCTTGAAGATGGAGCTTCCAATAGAAATTCAATGGGGAAGAAGAATTATGGTATGGATCTGATGGCTAAAAAAGCTTCCTCAAACAAGAACAACACTCAAGACAACCTAAATCTAGGGTTAGCACAAGAAAAATTAGAAATTATGAGGATTTACCTGAAGTTGAAAGAAAGCTTGCTGGGAATCACAAAAAATGATAGAGAACTTTGCTACTGATTTGCTCTAAAAAGGTTTTGAATGAATGACAAGAGGCTTCCAAATCCCTATTTATAGGGAGAAAACCTACATTAAATTAGGGTTCGGTATTCAAACCACAATCATTCCCACCTTGGAAACCCCCCCACTTTTGGTAACCGTCGCACGTCTCCCAAAAAACATACGCCCACTCCGCGGAACACCCGCCCACGTCGCCACTCAGCATTTAATATGGACATGACTTTATTTAATGACTTGTCAGAGGATATCCGTTACAGAAGGTGGACAGTCACTTCCCTCCAAAAGCTTGACCCTCATATATTCAAAGTCAGGGTTCCGGTTTAAAAATTCTACAGTACGCTCAAGCATAACTACACAATTTGGGGGGCAAAATAATGAGGCCAAATCATGCTCAGATCAGCGCTGCACACACGTCGCGATCTGAAGGACCCAGAGCTTTAACGCTCATGGTAATGGGCTGACGGAATTGACCCGACCTATTCCCTCATCACATGTCTAATCCAGACTTGTGCGCCTCGGCCCAAGTCACGAGCGCGGGATCCATCTACCAATCCACTCGGATGCTCGCGCTATGATCCCAAGAGACGCTCCACGCCCAGATCCCCACTCTTCTACACCAGGGGACCCCTACTGTAATTGAGCTCAGGTTCACATGCTCTACGCTCGTACCCCTAGCACTCGTGGTCCTCCGACAGGGGAACCCCTCTCGAGCGTCACCAGCGCTCGGGCTCAGTGTCAGAAGGCACTATTCGCCCCGAGGGTCAATCCCACCGTAGTGAAGTCCCTCTGAGGGCGCTCTCAGAGGTGCGAGGAGCGTTGCTGGGTATCTCCACGCTCGCCGCTCTCTAACCACCTCTGACACAGTGGTAGTGCGCACCTCGTACCTGGCACACCACAGGCTTTCAAAGCCATCACTTTCACACCATCACATGATGCCACGTTTCTAAGGCAGCACAGGATTTGAGACCACTTGGTCAGATTACCCAAAATACCCTAGCCCCTAACATATAAATAAGGGCTTCACATGCACACTTTCCTAAGTCATCTTCTCTACAAACTCACCTGCACTGAACTGGGCATTCTCCTCCATTTTTCTTATTCTCCAAGCTCTGCATTTCACATACACGCCATTGTTGCATCCATACTGCGTTCTGACTCTTGGTGTTATCCTAACTGGAAGAATCCACGCTTCAAAGGAAACCCAGTTCCTGAGGCTCAACACCTGTGATAGTCTTCCCTTCCACACACAAATTCTAAAGTGATTGGTGTTTAAATCCCTTCAAAGTTTCTGCACCATCACATACTTCATATGTAAAAATTGATATTTTTCTTTTTCATGTAGGTGGATGGTGGGGTAAAAATTAATTGTTGATTTATATTTTGAAGTATTAATTAGAAACTATATAAAGTATTCAAATTATAAAACAAAATATTTAAATTATAAAATAGTGTATTACAAAGTTTCCGAATTATAAAACAAAGTATCCAAATTATAAAACAGAGTATTTAAAAGTAGAGTATCATTTGTAAAAGTTAAAGTAATTAAGTTTAAAATTGAAGTACATGAAGAAAAAAAAAAAGGAAAAAAAAAAGACAATATATATATATATATATATATATATATATATATATATATATATATATATATATATTCGAAAAAGTTAAAGCACTTGCCTTTTAAATTAAAGTATTATTTATAAAAATTAAAGTACCTAAATTTATAATTGAAGTATTGTTCATAAATATTAAAGTATTCAAATTTAAAAATAGAGTAGTTATTCGTAAAAGTTAAAAGTACTCAAATTTAAAATTCAAGTATGAAAAGAAAAAAGAAATAAGTAAAGGCATTGCAGTCAATTTAGGTGAGTGGAGAGTGAAATCAATTTATTAATTTGAATTGCGGAGTTAGTATAGATTTCTTTTAGAAAGAGGAGTAAACTAAATTATTTCGAAATATGAGGGAGTTATTAATTATGACTCCACTTTAATAAATGCTATAAACTTTTTTTTTTCGACACACCTTTAAGTGATACTCAAACCCAAATCATTACTTTAAATAATGAACCCATTAACCTACCAACACTTATTCCCCAATAAATGCAATAAACTTCAAATAGGAGAAGTGAACGATTTTTTTTTTTTCTCGTTTTATCTTTTTTTCTTGAAAACGGGTACGTTGAGGCTAGGGATGTAAACGAGCTGAGCCTGGCCCTTTTTTCTTGGCTCGAGCTCGGCTCGACCAAGCTTGTGAGCGGCTCGGCTCGGCTCGCGAGCCATGAAAAACACATTTTTTTATTTAAAAAATAATTATTTTTAATATTTATATATAAAAATAAGTATATACATATATAATATTATATATTATATAAGTATTTATATATATAAAAATTAATATTTATTTATTTTTAATTAAAAATAGTGGCTTGTGAGCCGGCTCGCGAGCCACGAGCCAAAAACAAAGGCGCTTGGGTTCGAGCTCGACTCGACTCGAGAAAGCTCACGAGCCGGCTCGCTTGTTTACATCCCTAGTTGAGGCACTTTGAAATGAAAAATAAATAGGTCGGCTTTCCACTTGGACAAAAGTACCAGAGAAAGTACTAAACGCCTGTTGCAGAGTTGAAATATTTGTCTTTTCACAATTCGGCCCTAGAGTTGAAATATTTGTCTTTTCACAATCGGCATTCCCTGTTGCAGAGTTGAAATATTTGTCTTTTCACAATTCGGCATTCCCTGTTGCAGAGTTGAAATATTTGTCACTACATCAAACTAAAAATTTTAAAACGTGCTTAAAGCCTTAAACTATTGGAGAATTAAGATGCAGAGGGTCTTAATTTAAATAGCACCTCAATTCAACAGAACGAGTAAACAGATACAGAAAAGGAAAAGTAATAAATCAATGGCTACATTCAACATTAAAATGCCTCTGGCTATTTTTCCTGATAAACCAAAAGATTCTGTGTGTTGTCTTGTTAGGAAAAACACTTCAATTGCCGCATGCGGTAGTGTGCGTTCTAGTGCTAAAACTTCCGGCGAAGCGATTAAGCCCGGTGATGAGGTCACCGTTGGAAGGAGACCTGGAAATGACAAGCCTCCGGTTTGGGATTTTAATCATGCTCAATCTCCGCGCAGTCAATATGCGGTACATATATATTATTTTCTATCTCAAATTGTATTAAAATCCATCTTTTTGTACATTTTATCTAATTTGCCGGAAAATTTCAATGTACCAGTTACATGAAAAAATAAATAAATTTTGTGACGAGTTTGGTGTGGTCCACTCATTTATCAATAATTTCACTAATTTAAAGCAATCATTTTCATATGGTAGTTTCCATATTTTGTCCTTTCCCCATCATCATTTAAATCTAACAAACCCGAACTGAAATTGCCAAAACTCATTTAAAGACAAAACTCGATGAGAAGTTCAGTTAAAACCAAGGGGAACAAGTGACATCAGTGGGAGAAAAAGATCTAATGCCTATGGCGATTGTTCATAATAGGACAAATAATCAACTTTGTAGCTTTAGTAGGAAAAAGAACTTCAATTATAGTCTCATGCAGCACTTTGTTATTTACTACTAAATGCAATAATCAGCCCAGTGACAACCTCCTGTCTGAACGACGATCTGGAAATTACGAGGCAAACGTGTGGGATTTCGATTACATTCAATCTTCGAGCAGTCAATTTACGGTATGTATCTTCCACAATTGTCTAGCTAATATGAATTAATATTCTAGGTTTCAGATAAATGTTATGTTAGAATGATGAGCAAATAAGGAAGGTCTGACCATGGTCCCTAATATGAATTAATATTCTAGCTTTCAGATAAATGTTATGTTAGAATGATGAGCAAATAAGGAAGGTCTGACCATGGTCCCTAATTAGACGTAATAGGCCCTGATTTGGTGTGATTTGATTTCCTTGTAATATTGATATATTCCCCTTCCTTGATGTAATCTATAACAGAGAAAAACACACAGAAAATATACGAACTATGAATTCTACACCTTTCTCTTCCACATACCATGTTCCAACATGGTATCAGAGCGGTGACAAGATCTTGAGGACTCAGGATTAACATCACTGTCCCATACCGTTCTCAACCCAGAATTTTTTTTTCTCAACCAACAAGAACAAGATGTCAGTACCAAATAACAACAATCAAGAATTGGCAATTCAGATTGCACAACGAACCACACTCAACTCGGATAATTTGTCAATTGGTATCAAATTGAACCATGACAATTACCCGATTTGGGCCAGAATCATGAAGATGGCGATCGGTGGAAAAGGGGGCCGTTCGCATATAACCGGCACCCCACCGGCCCCAGCAGAAACAGATCCCAAGTATGATCAATGGGAACAAACCGACCAACAGATTTTTACCTGGATAATTCAGAACATGGAGGCGAATCTCATCAACAGCGTCCTTCAATACCCTACATCGAAGGCGTTGTGGGATGGTCTCGCCACCACCTACGGAAGCGGCGGCGATCCCCTCCAACTCTTCGACCTTCATCGGAGAGCCAACACACTCCGGCAAGGGGAGGACAACCTTGAGGATTTCTGGAGCAAGCTTCAAAATCTCTGGATGGCAATTGATAGAAAACAGCCAAATCCGATGAAGTGCGCTGAAGATATTGCAACCTTCAATCGGATAACCCAAGAACAAAGGCTATATCAGCTACTCACCGGAATTGATGACCAATACGACTCAATCCGGCGGGATCTGCTCAAACAGGAGACCAAGCCCACCGTGGAGGCGGCTTATGCCACCATCCGTCGTGAGGCGGCGCGCCTCCATATATTACAGGCTGCGGCGAACGGAAGGGGCAAGGAAGCTCACCCCTCTGAAATCGGATCAGGCCTTGTGGTGAGGAGAGAGAAAAGTGGGCGGAACTTCCCACGCTCAGACGGAGCCGGGCGGAGTGACAGCGCCGGCCGGAGATCTTCATCGCGTGAGGACAGATCTGGACTCACGTGTGACCACTGCGGCAAACCCAAGCACACTAAAGAGGAGTGCTTTGAAGTTATTGGGTATCCGGAGTGGTGGGTTGGTAATCGGAAGACCAACAGTGGCGGAGCCGCTGCAAGAGGCGGCGGAAGACGAGCAAATGTCGCCATAGGCGGCGGAGAAGAACAGGGGACGAAGCCGGCTACAGGCGTCAACACAAGGGACGCCGGTGTAGCGGCTATTGCAGTAGCGACGGGTGGACGCGGCGGCACCACCGTCTCTCCCGGCGAGAAGTTGGCAGGAGAAGGCCTGCTTGGCGGCGGATCAGACGGACCAGGTATAGGGTTTGGGAGTTATAACCCAAACCCTCATTTTTTCCTTTATAATCTCTCCACTGTTGCTAAAGGGCCCCCCAATTCTCAAGTCTTCAATTTAAGCCCCAAGAATTATGATAATTGTGTGTTTCATACCCGAACTGCGTCGAATAAAACTGTCAAGTGGATTTTTGATTGTGGGGCGACTGATTCTATGACCTTTGATTATTCTGATATAATTGAACCTGTGAACCCAAGAATATCTTATATTCAAACTGCAAATGGTGATCGGGCAATGATTGAAAAAGAAGGCTCTGTTCATGTTACACCGAAACTTAAATTGAGCAAGTGTCTTTATGTGCCATCCCTGTCTTGCAAATTACTGTCCTTGAGTCAGATTACGAGGGAATTGAATTGCGTGGTTCTAATGTACCCTCGATTTTGTTTGTTACAGGACATTCATACGAAGGAGATCATTGGGCGTGGTACTGAAGATGGTGGATTATACTATGTTGATGAGGTGGAAACTCATTCAAAGGCACTACTTTCGGTTGGAAAAGCTGAGACACAACTCTGGCTTTGGCATCGTCGTTTGGGACATCCCTCAGCTGGGTATTTGCAAGTGTTATTTCCTGCTTTGTTTCAGAATAATCAGACTGTGAATTTGTCATGTCAGACTTGTCTTTCTTCGAAAAGTCATAGAACTTCCTTTAAGTCTAATAATACACGAGTGGAACATGTGTTTTCTTTAGTACACTCGGATGTGTGGGGGCCTGCCCCAGTTACTACTCAAAATCAGTTTCGTTACTTTGTGTTGTTTGTGGATGATTTTTCAAGAATGACCTGGGTCTACTTTCTGCGACATAAGTCTGAAGTCTTTGATACTTTTGTTGCATTTTTTAAAATGGTGCAAACTCAATTCAACCATACTATCAAAGTTCTTCGATCAGACAATGGAAGGGAATACATTAATCAGGATATGATGAATTTTTTCAAAGAAAAGGGCCTTATACACCAAACCTCGTGCCCCAATACCCCACAGCAGAATGGTGTATGCGAAAGAAAGAACCGTACCATACTTGAAATGACCCGAGCATTATTAACTGAATCCCATGCTCCGAATTACTTCTGGCCCGAAGCTGTTGCAACTGCAACCTACTTAACAAACCGGTTGCCCACCAAAACTCTGGACTTCAAAACACCCCTTAATATCCTCCAAACACAGACCAACATACCACCCTATCTTACCCTGCCACCACGCATATTTGGATGCACAGTATTTGTGCATGTTCCCAAGTCAGATAGAACCAAATTGGACCCGTGTGCAGTGAAGTGCGTATTTGTGGGATATGCACCCCATCAGAAGGGGTACAGGTGTTACAACCCGATAAGCAGGCGTATCCACATCACCATGGATTGTAACTTTGTGGAATCTGAATACTATTTCCTTACCCAGTCCAGTGTTCAGGGGGAGAGTCCAATAGAATCACTGCACTGGTTAAACTATCCTGATTCAGACGTGTCAGTATCTGCTCCTGAAGACCTCAGTACCACCCCTACTTCCAATGATCTTCCTTCGAATGATGTCCAAACCGAGGTAAGCGATACTCTAAACTTTGTCTCAGCGCAAATTCATGATACTGTTGATTCCACATATGCTCCTGATCCTGTTTCTGAGTCTGTCACAGTAAACCACAGGTACTCTTTGCCACAACGCAGCAACAGAGGGGTCCCTCCCCTCCGGTACTCCCCTGAACATGTTTCCCAACACTCCAGATACCCTATAGGGAACATGGTCAGGGGGAGTGTATCTGAGGTTGCCAAGGCCTTCTTTGGCAATCTCTGCAAAGAGGAAATCCCGAAAACAGTTCAAGAAGCCCAGCAGAACAAAGAATGGGAGAATGCTATGGTTAATGAGATGCGGGCTCTGGAAAAAAATGGCACTTGGGAGAAATGTTCACTGCCCAGAGGAAAACGAACAGTTGGTTGCAGATGGGTATTCACTGTAAGCACAAAGCTGATGGCTCAGTTGAGAGATACAAGGCGAGGTTGGTTGCAAAGGGGTACACTCAGACATACGGGATTGATTACTCCGAAACTTTCTCTCCCGTGGCCAAGCTAGACACCGTTCGAGTATTACTCTCAGTGGCTGCAAACAAAGACTGGCCTCTCCATCAGTTTGATGTAAAGAACGCATTCTTGCATGGTGACCTGGCAGAGGAGGTCTACATGGAACCCCCACCGGGTTTTACAGCTGATTTTGGGAAAGACGAAGTTTGCAGGCTTCGCAAAGCTCTGTATGGGTTGAAACAATCACCACGGGCATGGTTTGGTAGATTTACCCTCGCTATGCAGCGCCATGGGTATGTTCAGAGCAACTCAGATCACACTCTCTTTCTGAAACGGCGGGGGGATCTAGTTACGTGCTTAATCATTTATGTGGATGACATGATAATAACTGGAAGCGATACAGAAGAGATCAATCAACTCAGGAAAAATCTCTTCAAGGAATTCGAAATGAAGGATCTCGGGGGGCTGAAATACTTTCTGGGAATTGAAGTTTTACGGTCAAAACAGGGGATTTTTCTCTGCCAAAGGAAGTATATCCTGGATCTATTAACAGAAACTGGAATGCTTGAGTACAAACCAGTGGAGACCCCAATACAGGTTAATCACAGGCTGAAGATAGAGGAAAGTGGGGAACCAGCTGAGAAGGACAGATATCAACGCCTGGTTGGTAAGTTGATATACCTGTCACATACCAGACCTGATATTGCATATGCTGTGGGAATTGTTAGCCAGTTTATGCACCGACCACAGAGGGAACATATGGAAACAGTAGTGCGGATTATCAGATATCTAAAAGGCACCGTTGGCACTGGAATCATGTTTGGCAGACATGGGCACCTAGATATAGAAGCCTATACCGATGCAGATTGGGCAGGGAACCCAAACGACAGAAGGTCCACCTTTGGGTACTTTACGCTTGTAGGTGGAAATGTGGTCACTAGGCGCAGTAAAAAGCAGAAGGTTGTTGCCTTGTCAAGTGCAGAAGCGGAGTTCAGGGGCATAGCAAAAGGAGTGGCTGAAATAATTTGGCTAAGGAAGTTGATGACAGAAATTGGGGTGACACCTTCCAGTGCTACCCCCCTTAGGTGCGATAACAGGGCTGCTATCAGTATCTCTGAGAATCCTGTCCAGCATGATAGAACTAAGCATGTGAAAGTGGATCGGCATTTTATCAAGGAGAAACTGGAAAGTGGTATCATCACGATTCCGTTTGTAAGGTCAGAAGACCAGTTGGCCGACATTCTGACCAAAGCCGTTACTGGTCAGGTATTTCAGACAACTCTGAGCAAGTTAAGGATCGGCAATTCCATCACTTAACTTGAGGGGGAGTGTTAGAATGATGAGCAAATAAGGAAGGTCTGACCATGGTCCCTAATTAGACGTAATAGGCCCTGATTTGGTGTGATTTGATTTCCTTGTAATATTGATATATTCCCCTTCCTTGATGTAATTTGTAACAGAGAAAAACACACAGAAAATATACGAACTATGAATTCTACACCTTTCTCTTCCACATACCATGTTCCAACATGTTATGTTCGCATTGATCCCGTGTTATAGGATGATAGATACATGGGGAAAATTTGCAAAAATGGTATACCATCTGCATCCATTCAGCAACATTGGTATACCAACTATTCCGGTGGCAAATCGACCCCATAGCTCCCAAAACCGCTCAAAAAGATGCAAGTTTTCGCCGAAAAACCTAAAACCCACCGAAAACTGCTTATGACCTGGCACTTATTACTGCGTGGACATTACATGGGTGCCACGTTAATTTTTTTTGCCACATGGCTGCTGACTTGGTTGACATGTATATAACAAAAAACTAATTGCAAATACATAAAATAAAATAATAATAATATAAATATTATGTAAATAAAATCAAATAAAATCGGAGAACCTAAAATTCTAACTTGATAATTATGTTAATAAAATGAAATAATAATATAAATATTATGTTAATAAAATAAAGAAATACATTAATTCAAAAATATTATACATTATTTTTATTGTAATTATAATATAAATATAATTATATGTTATATTATTAATATATAATTTAACTTGATATTTATTAATATATAATTTAACTTAAATACATACTTAAGAAATTAAAAAAGAAAAAAAGAAATAGGATTGTCTTCTACTCTTCTCCAGAGCAGCTTCAGGCCGACGCCGCACCTGCACAGCCCCAAATTCATCCTCCCCCGCCGCCATCCACGGTTCCGACCTCCATCTCCGCCACGATTCCCATGCTCTCCACTTCAGAAATGGGCGCTGCCACCATGCTCCTTCTTCGTCTCAATTTTCGGCGAAGCTACACCTGTTAGATAGCAGCCACCCCGCCGGGGCCCCTCATCCTGGATCTGAAAATGAGGAGCCTTTTCTCTCTCTCCGATCCACTCATGATTATCATGATTGTGTGTCTTCTGCCTCCTGCTTCTTATCTTCCTTCTAAGGCTGCCTTCAATTGGTGTTTCTATATCCAGATCTGCTCTTAGTTCTTTCTCCTCTTTGAATTTTGTGTTCGTGCTTGTGTAGATCGTCTCACGATCTATGTTTTGGTTATGGATTTTGGTTGTTTTGTTGGAAGATCTGCTGGTTTGGTTTCACAGTGTGGCTGAGGTTGGATTCGGGTAGATCGGATCGACGGATTCGGGCAGCCACCACCTTTTTTTTTCCCTTAATTTTTTCTACTGATTTAAATTTGACGAACTGGTTCGTGAAGTAAAGTTTCCCGTGGAAGAAATTTGATGAACTGATGTGATATTCTGTTTATCATTTCCGTTGAAATTAGATAAACTGATCCATGTGGGATGACAGGTGTCGAATCCGTCAAAAATAAATATAAATCCGATTTACGACTAAAACAGAGTATAGTGTAAATGGGTCGAATCCACAGAGATTGGTTGAAAATAATTCTAATTAATCACAGGAAAATTCACTAAAGTTAACAAGTAAAATCAGGGGGGGTTTAAGATTTAATTAAACTAACTAAATTAACTAACAATTAAAGTAAACTAAACTAGAGAAAAACAATAAATTACTGGGTTTTGATAAATCGGTGGGGAAACCAATACCGAGCTAGGAATTACAATTCAGTTTAGGACATCGATCATAGACGCAAAAATAAATTCAATTATTCAAATAGACTAGCTATAGCAGATAGAGACACTCGACTCCGCCTCGTTTTCTCTTAAATAATAGAATAACCTAGAGACACTCGACAGTTATTCCCTAATCAACCTACAACCCCTAGAGACACTCGATAGGATTCAATGAGTTAACAGCCTTAAGAATTAAGAAAACACTAGCCCAAACTAACCAAGTCACGACACGTGCGAGATTCAAATTCGATTATTAACTCCCTTAGTGAATCAGATTCGACTATACGACTTCCTATCACTAATGCACCACTAATTATCTATCAAACACTACGTATACTTCATGCAATTAAGATTGGCTATATGTAATTAAATCTACTTAGATGATCGTGCACTATCACTAAGCAAACAAATCACAATAAACACGACACTCGG
Organism: Lantana camara; assembly: GCA_037501455.1. Taxonomy (NCBI): domain Eukaryota; kingdom Viridiplantae; phylum Streptophyta; class Magnoliopsida; order Lamiales; family Verbenaceae; genus Lantana; species Lantana camara. Next base: position 22,924,612 of record CM074862.1, read on the forward strand.
AGAATTAATAAATACTTGAAATAAAACTGAATTATAAAAACCAATTAGGTCTAACGATGTCAAAAACATAAATTGTAAATTCCTAACTAGGTACTAAAGAAATTAGCTAATCATGAAAATCATGTCCAAAACATAAAATAAATAAAAAGCATAAACTAATTAAGAAATCAAGAAGAATTCGTGATGAATGATTTTCACTCTCGAAGAAGACTTCAAGCCGCTGCTCCCCAAATTCCAATCTTTCTCGCCTGCTGCTGCGTGAAACATGGATGAAAGATCTCTCCCTAAGTTGCTGACCCAAAGCTTCTTAAATAGCACTCCCAATTTCAGCCCTCAAAGTCTAATCCAATTCCAAATTGGACTCTTGCTTCTCACGTGAACATGACTTGCAGCCAAAGTCTAATTAAATTAGCCTTGCTCCAATTGTCTTCCACGTGGGCTTGCAGCACACTAATTCCAAGACTTCAATGGGCTTACTTCCAATTAATTCCATGCTCTTCAACTATCGGCCCAATCTTTAATTAAGATAATTCCAAAGCAAAAGCCAGACCAAAATCAAACATAATGATGTCAGCACTTTCCACAATGCAATGTGCATGCATGCATGATTCAAAAATCATAATTGCTTCCAATTTCTTCTTTCATGCGTGCATGACCCATGTCACTTAGCTTCTCCAAACTAAGTCAGCCACACTCCAAGCATCTTTGACTTGGGCTCTTTCCAAGACTTCAGCCGTACCCATGGCCCAGCTCATCCAGGCCCTAGAAATCCGCCCAACACTTCCTAATTGGCCCGAAAAGTTTCCAAAATAATAAAATTGGCCCAGCTGCACTAGAAACACAAAACCATAACATGACCCCAATTTATATCAATTAAAAGCACTAAAAACGTGTCCATAAAAACACAAATATTAGATAATAATGCACGCTAACAAATCCCCCCACACTTGTCCATTCACTCATCCTCGAGGGAAATAGGAATCAATTGAAACATTAATCCCCATCAAACACATTCACTAAAGTGAACCTCAAAATTTTTGCCTAAACGAATCTAGCAAATTGAACAGATTACTCAATCATATGGAATTCAACTAATCAGTACAAAAATCATACCCTCGTGTGTAGTGTGAATTGAACAAGTAAATGTACAAAGATTAGACAAATAAGTTAATACTTTTCGCATAAGAACCGATCATCAATTTCGAATACACCCATCATTCCAATCTCCACTAATTTGATCAACTCATAACTCAGGATCGAAAGGTCTTTCGAGCTTGTAATGTAGGCTTGGGTCAAGGTAGGAAAAAGTAAATCAAAGGAACACACCAAGCTTACACATTTAAAATTAACTGTTTCCCTTTATTTCTTCCCCAAAAACTCCATTTTCTTCAATCAATTCCCATCCCCTTATTGAATTTTCAACAAGATTCAAACTCTCTTTTTCTTTCTTTTATTGTTTTCATCACTCTCAGAATTTTTTCTATTCCAAACATAATGAAACTTTTCTCTTCAAACCAAAGAAAAAGGAGTCTAGACATCAATCAATACAATCCCGAAAAGAAAATAAGTAAGCAAGGTGTAAATAAGATGTGGGTAGGAAATTCGTATTGTGCATTAGGCTTATAACGCGGCTAAGAAAGAAAATTTGCACAATACTAAGGCTCAGCGGGGTCAATCGGGCTATTTTATTTAGTGAAAATCAGATAAAAGGCCAAAAACATCGACAACAAATGCCTAAGTCATCTCCCGAATTACTTGTCAATCGATCTATTTCGCCTCGAAGGGAGTTAAAGTGCACTCTAATCAATTTTCAGAACTTTATTGAAAAACATAACTACTTATCTAAGCAAAGTACAAAAACTGTGCAATTAGTGCGCGAGAAATAAGGGCATGAAGTCATACTAATTCATCAAATTTCACACAATCTTTCATGTATTCAAGTGCCTAATAACTTCTAGCAAAAATTTAAAGCTCAAGCTTAGGCAACCACGTTCAAAACTGGGCAAATCATTCATAATTTCTAACATCCTCAAATTCAAGTAAACAACAAGTCAAAACAGTTGACGCAGGAAAAAAAAATCGAATTCAAACACTTAAGCCAAGCAGTAAATAGGCTTATCCCTCCCCCCCACACTTAAATCATGCATTGTCCTCAAGGCATAAAAAAAAATCGAGAGAAAAGAGAACTTCCCTGAAGTGTGAATCTGGGGCGTTTTTTTTTTTTTTTTCGTAAAAATTGTATGGGGTCCCTGTATGGCCAAACCTTTCTATCAAACCTATACAGATGCATCAGTAGTGGGACAGCAGCAAATCGGTAAAATTTGGGCAAACAAGGCACGCCTGAAAGACAACCAAGAGCAGCGACCAACTCAATTGGAGGTAGAACCTCCATATAGATCCCCTCGACTATGTGGAGCTGAATCTTCTAATCAATTGCGCCCTCTAGATTGGGGATGATGATTCCTAGAGGTTCTCAATATGATTCGACACTTATAAAAAAAATTTCCACGATCCCTCACAATGGCTCTTAGGTTCCTAAACTCAAAAAATATGTGAGATCTGAAGAAAATAGTGGTTAAATAATTAATAATGTCAGCATACCAGTGCGTGACCTCAAAGCGTGGCCATGTCTTACGGTCACGTGTCTCGAAAAATTGCTCATCCAGCAATGCAGCTTGTTGGCTTTGAGTCTGCATAATTTTCTCCAGATTTGAAGGCATAACTCAGATTATCCAAAAATTTCTTGAGTTTCAAAATAGGTGCCTGAAACACGAAGGAATTTAGTTCAGTTATAGCAATAGGCACATCAAGAATCAGAACATCCCTATTCAAAGACTTAAAGGCCTCTAATGGTAAAACCATCCCACAAGGATTAATAGACAACCCAATATATTTTGGCTTACTCTCAAGATTTTCAAGACTTAGTTCCTCTACCTTGTTCAGCTCATTAGGTAGGTTTTCTATCACATCAATGCTAAAAACACTAGAAAATTTATTAGGACCTTCACTTGACTCATAAACATTAAACTGCACAATATCACCATCGAATTCTAGAGTCAACAGGCCTTTTTTAACATCTATTTTAGCATTAGCAGTGCTCAAAAATGGGCTACCCAAAAGGATATCAGAGGATTTCTCAGAATAATTATCCTCCATGTCCACCACGAAGAAATCAGCCGGGAAGGCTAAATTGTTGACTTGAACGAGGACATCTTCCAAAACGCCTTCCGGGTATACTATAGAACGGTCCGCCAATTGTATGATAACACCTGTACCTTTCAAGGGACCAAGATTAAGTGCATTATAAACAGATAAAGGCATAACAGTAATAGATGCACCTAAATCACACATAGCCTTTTTAATTCCCAGATTACCAATTTTACACGGTATTGAAAACATACCTTGATCATGGCAATTCGGTGGGAGTTTCTTTTGTAAAACAGCTGACACGTTTTCCCCCTCACTTACCTTTTCGTTACCCTTCAACTTCCTCTTATTGGTACAGAGCTCCTTGAGGAATTTGGCGTATTTGGGAATCTGCTGGATCGCGTCCAACAATGGTATGTTCACCTGAACTTTACGAAACATCTCTAGAATATTCTTTTCTTCCTTCTGTTTCTTCGTTTCGGCCAGACGTTGAGGGAATGTAGGTGGTATCACCAGGGGCTTAGGCTGTACGACAATCTCTGCCTGGTTACCTCGGTTCGGGGTTACAGTAGGGTCATCCCTTGAAATAGTACCTTCAGTCCGATCATCAGTAGACCTCGTTTTTCGTCCCTGTTCTTTCTCTGGTGGTGGCGGAAGCTCCTTGCCACTCCTGAGCATGACTGCGCTGACATTCTGCCTAGGATCCTCCGTCTGCGAAGGCAACTTTCCTTGGTTTTCCAACCTACTCAACGCAGCAGCGATTTATCCCAATTGGGTCTCTAAATTTTTAACCGATGAACCCAAGTTTTGAACGGTGGACTCCAAGTTGTTGAATCGGATAGCTTGGGGTTAAGGGGTGGGTTCTGAGGCTATGGGGGCCTAGGTACAAAATTTTGGAAATAGGTATTTGAGTAAGGATTATAGTTCTGTTGTTGGTGCCCTGCAGTGTTAACATTCTCCAACGTGCCCTCTTGAAGGGATGGGCATACATCAGTGGGGTGTAAGGTACTTGAGCACAACTGACAAACCATTGCTGCTTGAGGAGTACCTACAGTAAGGTTAGAGGCCAAAGCAGTTATCATACTCTTGAGTTCATCAAACTGGGAAGAATTTACCTCTTTTACCTGTCTCGTCATGTCGGACTTAGCATAGTATTTTTGAGAGGCTCTAGAGATTCTGCTAATCATGTCCGTCAATTCTGCAGGCGTTTTGATCATAATGGAACCTCCACTCGAAGCATCCAACTGCCTTTTGTCAGCAGGCATCAGGCCCCTATAAAAGTTATGGACGACTGAATTTTCCGGTAGGTTGTGATGTGGGCACATTGCAAGCAAGTTCCGGTATCGTTCCCAATACTCATGCAGGCCTTCATGTTCCTTTTGCTTGATGGTAATTATCTCCTGAAGGAGATCCAAGTATTGCTCAGCTGGGAAAAACATGTCCAAGAATTTATCGTGCATTTGCTGCCAAGTAGTAATGGTCGCTGATGGTAGAGAATACAACCATTTTTCTGCGACATCTTGTAGGGAGAACGGAAAGGCACGGAGCTTGATTTGGTCCTCGGTAACTCCATAAGGTTTTGTTGAGCAGCAAACCGTGTGGAATTCACTCAGATGTTGGTGAGGGTTTTCGTTTACCAGACCGCGAAAGACGGGGAATAGGTGAATTGTTCCCGTCTTTAGCTCGAAGCCAGCACCCACCTCTGGAAAAGTGATACAGAGGGGCTGCTGTGTGGCGGCAGGGCGCACCAGATCCTCCATGGTACGACGTTCTGCTACTGCCATTGTTAAGGTATGGTCAAACCCTTCTGTTCGTCTTCTGGATGTTCCGACTCGATGCTGGACTCTTCAGATTGGATTTTTCCGCTAACTTCGTGCGTGTTTTGGTCTGTTTCCTTAACGATTTTGTGTTTTTTTTCGATCTCGGGATCGAAAATCGGCTCGTCAACTCCACAAACGCACCTGTTCATAAAAAGAATTAAATTCGATTAGCACCAATCCCCGATAACGGCGCCAAAATTTGACAGGTGTTGAATCCGTCAAAAATAAATAAAAATCCGGTTTACGACTAAAACAGAGTATAGTGTAAACGGGTCGAATCCACAGAGATTGGTTGAAAATAATTCTAATTAATCACAGGAAAATTCACTAAAATTAACAATTAAAATCAGGGGGGATTTAAGATTTAATTAAACTAACTAAATTAACTAACAATTAAAGTAAACTACTAGAGAAAAACAATAAATCACTGGGTTTTGATAAATCGGTGGGGAAACCAATACCTAGCTAGGAATTATAATTCAGTTTAGGACATCGATCATAGACGTAAAAATAAATTCAATTATTCAAATAGACTAGCTATAGCAGATAAAGACACTCAACAGGATTCAATAAGTCAACAGCCTTAAGAATTAAGAAAACACTAGCCCAAACTAACCAAGTCACGACACGTGCGAGATTCAAATTCAATTATTAACTCCCTTAGTGAATCAGATTCGACTGTACGACTTCCTATCACTAATGCACCACTAATTATCTATCAAACACTACGTATACTTCATGCAATCAAGATTGGCTATATGCAATTAAATCTACTTAGATGATCATGCACTATCACTAAGCAAACAAATCACAATAAACACGACACTCGGAGAATTAATAAATACTTGAAATAAAACTGAATTATAAAAACCAATTAGGTCTCCCGATGTCAAAAACATAAATTATAAATTCCTAACTAGGTACTAAAGAAATTAGCTAATAATGAAAATCATGTCCAAAACATAAAATAAATAAAAAGCATAAACTAATTAAGAAATCAAGAAGAATTCATGATGAATGATTTTCGCTCTCGAAGAAGACTTCAAGCCGCTGCTCCCCAAATTCCAATCTTTCTCACCTGCTGCTGCGTGAAATATGGATGAAAGATCTCTCCCTAAGTTGCTGACCCAAAGCTTCTTAAATAGCACTCCCAATTTCAGCCCTCAAAGTCTAATCCAATTCCAAATTGGACTCTTGCTTCTCACGTGAACATGACTTGCTGCCAAAGTCTAATTAAATTAGCCTTGCTCCAATTGTCTTCCACGTGGGCTTGCAGCACACTAATTCCAAGACTTCAATGGGCTTACTTCCAATTAATTCCATGCTCTTCAACTATCGGCCCAATCTTTAATTAAGATAATTCCAAAGCAAAAGCCAGACCAAAATCAAACATAATGATGTCAGCACTTTCCACAATGCAATGTGCATGCATGCATGATTCAAAAATCATAATTGCTTCCAATTTCTTCTTTCATGCGTGCATGACCCATGTCACTTAGCTTCTCCAAACTAAGTCAGCCACACTCCAAGCATCTTTGACTTGGGCTCTTTCCAAGACTTCAGCCGTACCCATGGCCCAGCTCAACCAGGCCCTAGAAATCCGCCCCACACTTCCTAATTGGCCCGAAAAGTTTCCAAAATAATAAAATTGGCCCAGCTGCACTAGAAACACAAAACCATATCATGACACCAATTTATATCAATTAAAAGCACTAAAAACGTGGTCATAAAAACACAAATATTAGAGAATAATGCACGCTAACATGGGAAACAATGGTGCTTTTGTTGAAGAAATTGGATAAATTCAGGAAAAGTAATGAGAGATGTTCGGTTTTCTTATATGAGAGACAGATTTGATCTTGTTCATTATTTTGGGTTGATGTGGCTGAAAGTATGTAGTAGATTTGGATGAGCAAGATGAATGCCTTCTTGTTCATGAAATGAAATAAACAGCTGGTTGGAGAATTATCCCTCCCTCCCTCTTTCTGCAAATCGCCATAGCCAAGGAGAAAAACGAAATTGTTGGGTTCTTTTTTCTTTTTTTTTTTTTTTTATATTTTAAATATTGAATGTTTGTATATTTTTGAGTAATATATGAAACCATTAAATATAAATATTATGCATTATTTTCTTATATATATATATATATATATATATATGTTTTTGTGTGTGAAAATAATTAGATATTATAAAAATTTATTATTTTATGTATTTCTTATAATAAATGTAATGTTATACATATAATTTTATATATATATATATATATATATATATATATATATATATATATAATTATTGCTTACTTTTTCAAATTAATTTTAAATCAAAATTTATTAGTAATATTATTTGGCTTTTTGTGTTTTTTTTAAATGGATAAAATGAACACATGTACAATGGTATTTGATGTGGCCATAGTGGTATTGCCACATAAGAAAAAATCATGCCACGTTGGACTTCGGGTCGGGTTTCCGGCGGGTTTTCGGATTTCCGGCGAAAAAGTGCATCATTTTGCGCGATTTTGGGAGATATGGGGTAGATCTGTCACCGGAATAGTTGATGTACCAATCCTGCTGAAAGGGTGCAAATGGTATATCATTTTTGCAATTTTCCCGATACATGGAAAGGGCTTCTGAGCTGGTGGTTCAAGTGAAGAAGTTGTTGGAGGAAGAATTGATGAAGCCAATTCAGAAATTGGAGTTAATTGATGATTTGCAGAACATGGGAGTATCTTACCATTTTGAGGATGAAATTAAACAAATCTTAAAGTCTATGTATGATGATCGTCTAAACAAATACAATATCAAGGATTCTAAAGTTGTAAGAGATTCGTACTCTACGGCTCTCGAATTCAGACTTTTCAGACAACATGGTTTTACCATCCCGCAAGGTAGTATAATTAGACATGTGTAATGTGTACATAACATGCATTAACTGATCGCTTAATTCTCTGAATCATGAAATATTATACATTCTTCATCACTATTGCGTGCAGAGATATTCGATTGTTTCAAGAACAATAGAGGAGAGTTTGAGGCAAGCCTTGTTGAGGATACGAGAGGATTGCTACAACTATATGAAGCCTCTTTCATGCTGATGAAAGACGAAGAGACCCTGGAGCAAGCAAAAGAATTTGCCACCGATTTTCTGCTGAAGAAACTTGAGGATGACGGGAAACATGGAATATTGGTTGACAAGAATATTTCTTTATCGGTGTCCCATGCTTTGGAGCTCCCCATTCACTGGAGGACTCAAAGGCATAATGCAAGATGGTTCATTGATGCATATGAGAACAGATCAAATCGAAATTCCACCGTGCTTGAGCTTGCAAAAGTGGACTTCAACATTGTTCAAGCAACGTACCAACAAGAAATAAAGCATCTCTAAAGGTGAGTAAATTACTTTTGATATATAAACATGAATAATAGCTAAAATTTTTATATCTAAGATATTTTAGGAAATTAAACTTATATTTTTCTCCATATATATACAGATGGTGGGAACAGACAGGTCTCGCTGAAAAACTTCCATTTGGGAGAGATAGGTTGGTCGAAAATTTCTTATGGACTGTTGGTTGGATCAGAGAGCCTCAATATGGATATTCAAGAATAATGAGTACCAAGCTCTTTGTTTTTTTAACATACGTTGATGACATATTTGATGTCTATGGCACCTTGGAAGAATTACGACTCTTCCGTGATGTTGTTCAAAAGTTAGGAATAATTGACATATAGAAATAAATAATCACATAATTTTTTCAATTGAAAAACTTAATTCTATCTTTTCCACCTCAAAATTAAATACAGATAATTACCAACGCCCCCCTGAGGTTTGGTTTTAATACAGAATACCTCCTGAGGTTTCGAAAATCTTAGTTCATGTGCGTGAATTAATTGAGTGTTACATCTTAACTAGTTTGAGGCGAAAAGAGGTGATGTACCAAAAGCAATGGAGTGTTACATGAATGAAAGCGGTGCTAGTCAAGAAGAAGCACGAGAATATGTCAAGTCTATGATATGGGAGGCGTGGAAAAAGCTGAACAAAGAATTGCTTACGAATTCGACTTTTCCACCATTTTTCCTCAGAAATGCAGCTGATCTTGGGAGAGCGGGACAATTTATGTAGCAGCATGGAGATGGGTTTGGTGTTAATCCTCATCATCATAAGGAAGATATTCCTACATTGTTCTTTGACTCTGTAGGCGTTGAGATACAACGAACGAAATTTGTACCAATGAAATAAAGTTCAGCAATATTTGCCATTTGGCCCGCCATATGTTTAAAAGTTTATACATATCGTTTGCGATTAATAAATTTCTGGGAAATTTTCATTTTTAGTCCTCTAAAGAAGGCCTTGTTCGTTTTTTGTCCTAATCTATTGATTTTTCTCATTTTATGTCCTTTTAGATTTTAAATTTCTCAATTTTGGTCCTTTTGCCAAACGGTGTTAAAAACTTGACGGAAAAGACCACGTGCCACGCACGTGGCCTGATTAAAGCCCGAAATCAACATAATGCCAGTGAGATAAAAGCCCTAAATCTTTACCTAGGGTTAAAATTCAAAAATTCACTCCAAGACTCTTCATTTCCCTTTCTCTCGCTTCTCTGATTTCTCTCATTTCCCTGAACGATTTTCCTGATTTTGGAGTTGGTGTGGATGAAGTAGGTTGTTGTGCGACAATGAGTCTCCGAAACGTGAAGCTGCTCAATTTTCCACACCCCAAATACAGTAAGCACCATTGTCTTTTTCTGGTTTTTTTATGTTTTGTGACTTGGGTAAATGTGTGTTGTCGTGTAATGTGATGGAATATGTTGAAGTATGTGATGAGAATATGTTTATTGTTGTGGTCCCTTGATATTGTAATATTTTAGTCGCATTTGTGGGTGTTAGGCAGAAAATTTTCTAAGTTATTTGTTTTTTTGGTGTTCTTTCTTTATTCACTGTTTTATCAGATGATTTGGATCCCGTTGTCAGCGTGGTTTTTCATCATGGTGGTAAATTTGATAATATTGCTGCTACATATGTTGGTGGTGCATTTCGTGTGTTTGACTATATTGATTTAAATGGGATGAGCATGGATTATATTGATGGAATGGCTAGGCAAATAGGTCTTCCTGGTCCTAATAAGTATTACTATAGGGACTAGCATGGTTTTGTGTTAATTGTGGATGGTGCTCAATTTCTGAGAATTTGTCTTCAACATCATAAAGATAGGCTAGTGCATGTGTACTTGGATGATTGTTTGTATCAGAGAAATGAGAACGTTGATGCTTATGGTGATGATGAGGGTGATGTTGAGGGTAATGCTGAGAATGTTGTTGAGAGTGAGAATGATGGGTCAGAGGATTATGATGTTTTCAAAGATAGTGATATAGATGTGTCTAGTGATGAAGATGACAATCAATTCACTAATAATATAGACAAAAGGGCTGAATATGGGGGTGTGACTGATAATCAACATAAAGAGGAGAGTTTCACATGAGTCAGAGTCTGATGATGAAGAAATAGGTGTTAAGGAGTCTAGGCTGTTAGGAATAGTGCCCTAGAAAGCCGATTATATATCCGCTTTGTGCTTTTCCTTATTGTAATCACAGACAATCTTTGAATGAAATAACGAATTGAGGTAACACTTCTTTATATGCTCTTGTTTGGTATGCGTTTACTTTATCTGTGCATGTATGAGAACTCCCCTAATCCTGATAACTTTAGGACTCTACCATTTAGGTGAAATGGTTCATGAAACGAGCCCTATATCACATAAGTCATGATTAGTAAATTACTCCAAGCCGATGAGTCCTACAGACAATGGGAGTGTCAACCTGACTCCTCTAAGGCTTGCTTGTGGGATCACGCCCTTAAGAAGGACCACCTTGTTTCATGGAGGTGCAAAGTGTATAGTTGATACGTACGTGATACATGAGGGTGCTTACTTTAATAAGTAAGTTAACTGAGGTGCCCCGTGTGAGAACATTCCTAAATGGGAAAGGAAGTTTCTATTTCAGGAAATGGAAACTTCCAGATTAGGAAATATCTCACGAGTCATTGATGTGATTAATTGATCCTTAGACTTGAGGTTCCTTGTCACTTTATGAGTTAACTCTGTAGTCTTAGGTATAAGCTTTAAAGGGTGTCGCCTTAGACAACTGATTCAAGGCTTATGCTGGGGCTGCACAAGTAATTCATGAAAGTGAATGAGAATCAAGAAAGGACCTACACTTGCATTTGCAAGGTGATCTCTTATTGTGTAAGTCATTCATATGCCATATGGAGTCCTTGGCCAAGGCAGTAGATCAAGACATCAAGAAAAGGGTTTCTTGGATTGAGATCAAATGGATATGAAATGCACTTAACTTTAAGACCGGATTATTAGGGTTCTGATTATTCCCTTACCCTAGATCTTGGTTGAGAGATAGTAAGTAGGAGGATTGTATCTCGCATGAATCAATGACTTAAAGGTTCTGTCGAATCCGAACATTCCAATTCAGCTAGGGGTTAAACACCTGTTGCTAGACTATGGTCGTTTAATCTGTGGACTGATTAATTAATTAGTGAATTAATTAATTAGGGTCACTGCTAATTGAATTGAGAACCTAGAGGGTCACACACAACAACTTGGTTACATGAGTTGAGGCTTTAAAATTATTAAACGAGTTAATCGGGCCAAGAGGGTTCCACACGTGTGAAATCACACGTGTGGCTCACGTGAGTGACACGTGTCACGCACGTGTGAATATATATATATATATTATATATATATGTATTAAATAATTAAATGTGTTAATTATTTAATAGACTTTGGTTTAATTTTGAATTAAAAAGAAAGTCTTATTTTGGAGAAAATAATCTAGTTAATTAATTACGAATTAATTAATTAGATAAAAATAAGTTATTTATTTTATAATAAATAAAGTATAAAATTATCCAAAAATAGTTTGGATATTTTTAGCTCTCTTAAAAGTTGACTTGAATTAGAATTCAAAGTCAAAGTTGGAAAATACTTGATGATCAAGTAATAGGAGAGAGAGGAACCAAATCCTTGTCCAACAAGGAATAGGTTCGGCCGTCCCTCTCCCTTTCCTATATATAGGGGAGCTCATGCTCCCCTTTAGAGCTAATTGGCAATTCTTTTGGTTCATGTGTTGAACACCTTCCTTTCTCCAAGATCAAATAAACCCTAGGTTAAGCCTAAACACTAACTAGAGAACTAGCATCCTTACTAGTTAGATTGTGATCAAGTTGGTGGACTTTCTCTAGAGACTTCAAGTTAGAAGTTTGAAGATTCGAGCTTTACCAAGGAGAGGGGATCAAGCCGCGAGAAGAGCGTTCTTGGGTGGCTTGAAACGCTTCAAGAAAGAACAAAAGAAAAGTAAGTTTTCTGTCTCTACGAATTTGGTTACACGATTGCGAGTCCAAGGTCCTTTTGTTGGGAAAATTTTTTTAAATTCCGCTGCTTTCTGATTCGTGTTTTCCAACAAGTGGTATCAGAGCCACCTCGTTAATCGTGTTTCTGATTCGTCTCAATTATTCTGAATTTGGTAGAAATTCTTAAGCTTAGATGCGAATTAGGTATTCTTGAGTTCTTTTAGAAAGCCTGAAATACGAAACTGTAATTTTTCCTGAATTTCTAAAACTGTTTTCTGAAATCGTGTTTTTGAAAATTGTTTTAGTTGAAATTTATCTAAATCGAATTTTTTAATTGAAACGGGTTTTGGAGAAACTTTAAAAATACGAAACGAACACAAAATAGGACGAGCCTAGGCGTGCTAGCAAGTCGCACGCCCAGCCCGTCGCCACCGCCCAGCCCTCCCGCAACCGCGCGGGAGGCCCTCCCGCCCGCGCCTAGGCGCGACTGCTCGCCTGTCCCACAACCGCGCGGGACAGCCGCCCGCACCGTCCCGCAACAGAGCGGGACGCCCTGGCCGAGACCGCCCGCCATCGGGCGGGCATTGCTGCGCGCGACAAGCGGCGAGCGCGCACGCGGGCGGCAATTACCGCAGGCTGTGCGCACAGCTGGCGCGCGCGCGCCTGATGCCGCGCGGCGATGCCCTCCTTTGGGCAGATGGTTTCGGGCCAAACTTCGTGTTTCGTGTTTCGCGTTTTCGGTCCTAGAAAATCCCGATTTAATTTTATTTTAATTTTATCTTTTAAAATCTGTTTTGCTAAAATAAAATTATTTTAAAATTTTGATTAAATTGGGATTTTTGAGAAATTAAAGCGAGTTGGATTTTGGGAAAATTATGAATTTTATTTTCTGAAAATAATGAAAGAATAAAATTATTAATTTTGGAAATTAATTGGAATTTTATTGGTTTATTGTTTTTCGGGTTTTATTGAAAAGGCTCTTGAACAAGAATTGCATCTAAGTTGTGTCTTAAGTCATTAGGACTTGAAACGAGAATTTTAATTTATTGGTTAAATTTAAATTCTTGCAAAAGCATGTTAGGTGATCATGGGTTTAGATCTATGTATGGTTTTAATTTATGCACATGGATGGTTTAAATTGGGGTTGGAGCCCTATAGTTGCGTTTTTCAATTGAGGTTGGAGCCTCACTTATGTGCGTACTGTTATGTGATTTATTATGTGGCTTTCCATATTACTGTTTTTGAGGCCGGGGTATGCCCCGTGTAATTGTCTAAGGCCAATATGAAGATTGAGCCTTATTACTTTATGTCTTTTTCTTTTTATTGTAATTTGAGAGTAGAGATAGGTGGTGAGGTTTTATTTTTATTTTGGAGACAATGCACCCATGGAGTAAGATGGACCACATTCAAGTAACAAGGAGGCCATAAGTGAAGACCCCTCAACATGTTAGGGAGGGGAATCTCAATTGTTAAATGTAATAGAGATAGGGCTCGTATTTTGTTACCGCTTTCCCTTATGTGATTTAAACTGTTTATGTGGCATGTATGTTAGAACTTGTGATTGTGGAGTGGCTCCCACATATCACGCATAAGATAGGTAGAACCCATGATCATTACATGTTAGTATCATGCTAGGACATGTTATCTGTTTATGTGCTTGTTTGAAATGCATTTAAGTGTACTTGCATTAATCAAGACTAATAAAATTGGATAACATATATGTTGGTGAGGTCGAACCGGACAACTCTCCGGTTGATTCGAAAATTCCCATTAAATATTAAGCTAATTTCGAACAAATAGGTGTTTAATTCGAGATGCAAATTTTGAATTAAATTCCTAACATTCCATCAATAGGTTTTAAGTTTAGTAAGTGAAGCTAGTTATTGTCCGTGAGTCGTGGGATAGCTAGTGAAGCTTATTAGTTCTTAGTTACCTAATTGATCATTTTAAATGGTCAATATTTCGTGATCAATTTTGGCAAGGGCGATGTCCGCGAGTCGTGGGTCGTTCGAACTAAGTTTTGGTCATGATCTTAGATTGATGGGTCTAGCTTAACGCCTAAGTAAATATGGATGTCGCACGAGTCGTTGGTCCATATTGAAAGATAGATGATGCAAAAACAATTACTAAGAGTTCTAAAGGTGTTAGAATTGGTAAGTTGTACCTACCTAGGGTTCTTACTTAGAATGTCCGCGAGTCGTGGGTTCGAGGTAAAATGCCTAGGATCTTAGTACCCATTGGGAAACGTGTTCCTCTTAGATCTTTGGGAATTATAGATCTTTGAAAAACAGTGGGAGCTACATTAGATTAAAGATCTTATCTTTTGTATATCGTTATAATTCAGCATGCTCACTAGTTCTCTGTTTTACCATTTAGGTCGTAGATTCTGTGATTCTCTACGTGTTTTGAAATGGCAACCAAAAACCCTCTTGTATCGATCCTCGAGTCAAACAAGTTGACTGGTCCCAACTATTCTGATTGGCTGAGGAATCTAAAAATCATTTTAGATTCTGAGAAGAGAACTTATGTTCTCTTCGAAGGGGAGCCTAGTCCCGAAGGGGAGGCTCCCACTCGGGCCGAGCGGGATGTGATTCAGAAGTGGAAGGATGATAATCTCCAAGCTTGTTGCCTTATGTTGGCTAACATGTCTCCGGACTTGCAAAGGCAACATGAGGCCATGGAATTTGCTTGGGAGATTTACGACCACTTAGAGCAACTTTACCGCCCTCATGAACGTGTTACAAGGTATAACACTTCAAAGGAATTGTTCCACTTGAGAATGAGGGAAGGTTCAAGTGTCCATGAATATGGACTCAAGTTTCTTGCCCTTACTGAGAAACTTGCTTCCATGGGCATGCCACTGAAAGATGAGCTTTCAGTGGATTTGTTGCTGGCTTCGCTCCCACCATCATTCAACCCATTTGTCCTTAACTTCAACATGAATCATGCTGGTGCTACTGTAGTTGAGCTGATTAGTCAGCTTGTGACTGCTGAAAGCACGATCAAGAAGGACAATAAGGTTTTGATGGTGAATGCTCCATCTTCCTCTTCTGGGCCTTCTAAAGGTAAGGGCAAGAAAGCCCAAAAGAAGAAGAAGAAACCCCTTAGGCCCACTGGTGGCATTTCGAAGGGGAAGGCCCAAAAGAAGAAGCGTGATCAGAAAGAGGATGTTTGCTTCCATTGTGGCAAAGCAGGACATTGGAGGAGAAACTGCCCAGAGTACAAGGCTACTCTAAAGAAATGTATCTTTCTCGTTGAAGTAAATCTTTCTATTAATTCTAGTTCTTGGGTACTTGATACCGGTTGTGAAACTCATATCTGTAATGATGTACAGATGCTAAGTGAAGTCCAACAACTCAAAGAAGGAGAATGTGTCTTGAAGATCGGCGATGGCTCAAACGTTGAAGCTCGAGCTTTAGGCACTATTAGATTAGATTTAGGTAGTTTTGAGTTAGTCTTGAATAAAGTCCTTTATGTACCGAGCATTATTCGTAATATAATTTCAGTTCCAATATTAGATTGTGAAGGTTATGAAACTTATATTAAGAATGGTAAATATTTTATCAAATGGAACAACTCTTCCGTTCACATCGGTACTCTAAGTAATGGACTTTACCTAACTCAAAATATCAATATTATGAATATACAACGAGAAACAAAGAGTAAGAGAGATGACAAAGTTTCAGCTCCCTTATGGCACGCTAGATTAGGACACATTTCCAAAAACAGAATTAGCAAGATAAACACTTTAGGATCATTATCTGAAAATGATCTCAAAGAGTTAACTTCTTGCGAATCCTGTCTTAAAGGAAAAATGTCCAAAGTTCCTTTTAAAGGAACTGTGGAACGTACCACTAAGGTTTTGGATTTGATCCATACTGATGTTTGTGGACCGCTTAGTGTAAGCACTAGAAACAATCATCAGTATTTCATAACCTTTACTGATGACTTTAGTCGGTATGGTTATGTATATTTAATGAAGTATAAATCTGAAGCTTTTGAGAAATTCTTAGAATTTCAAAAGGAGGTTGAGAACCAAACTGGTCACAAGATCAAAGCACTTCGATCTGATCGAGGAGGCGAATATCTTAGTGAAGAATTCCTTAATCATCTCAAAGATAATGGGATTATCTCTCGGTGGACTCCTCCGGGAACTCCTCAGCTTAATGGAGTTTCTGAGAGAAGGAATCGAACCTTACTTGATATGGTTCGTTCCATGATGAGCTTCACTGACTTACCACCTTCTTTCTGGGGTTATGCCCTAGAAAGTGCAGCAAAGATTTTGAATCTAGTTCCCTCTAAGTCAGTCCCTAAAACGCCCCATGAAATGTGGCATGTTAAAATCCCTAGCTATTCTTACTTAAGAATTTGGGGTTGTCCTGCTTACGTGAAGAGGACAGTGGGAGATAAGTTAGAATCTCGTTCTAACTTATGCTACTTTGTAGGTTATCCTAAGGAATCCATAGGATACTACTTCTATGATCAATCTGAGCAAAAGGTGTTTGTTTCCAGAAATGCCACTTTTCTTGAGGAACCGTTCCTTAAAGAAAAGAAAGGCAAGATCATAGAATTAGAAGAAGTACAAAGTAACCCCACGCCACCCACTGAAGAAACGTCCCCTACTGATCAACCACAACCAATCACGAATTTCGATACACATGTAATTCCTCCTCTAAGGCGTTCTGAACGCACTCCTAGACAGCCGGAGAGATGGTAAGGATTCTTCCATGAAATCTCTCAAAAGGATAATGATCCTTCAACATATGAGGAGGCACTTTCAGATTCTGACTCTGAACAGTGGATAGAAGCCATGAAATCCGAAATGGATTCCATGAACTCCAACCAAGTTTGGACCTTGGTAGATTTACCTGATGGGGTCAAACCCATAGGTTGCAAATGGATCTTTAAGAGAAAGCTTGGAGTTGATGGAAGCATTGTAGCCTACAAAGCAAGACTGGTTGCAAAAGGATTCACTCAAAGACCCGGCGTGGACTTTGACGAAACATTTTCACCAGTTGCAATGCAAAAGTCCATTCGAATCATGCTTGCCATTGCTGCATATTATGACTATGAGATATGGCAAATGGATGTGAAAACTGTCTTTCTCAATAGTGACATTGACAAAGACATTTATATGGAGCAACCCATAGGTTTCACATTCAGTGGGAGTGAGCAAAAGGTTTGCAAACTCCAAAGATCAATCTATGGATTGAAACAGGCTCCTAGGAATTGGAACATTCGATTTGATGAATCAGTCAAAGCGTTTGGCTTCATGCAAATCTCGAATGAATCATGTGTGTATAGAAAGGAATTGGAGACCTCAGTGCAATTCTTAGTACTTTATGTTGATGACATCCTTCTTATTGGGAATTCGAAGGATGACATGAAAGTAACTAAGTTATGGTTATCGAACCAATTCGAGATGAAAGATCTTGGTGATGCGTCCTATATCCTTGGAATTAAAATGAGTAAATTGCCGAAAACTACCTCGTGTTAGGCGAAAAGAACAAAAAAAACCCCGTCATATGGAATATCATCCAAAGAACCCTGTGTTTTCTAAAATTTTGCAAAAAAAACCCTGAGCGCGTTGTGTGGCCCTCACGTGCGTTGATTGCGTGTAGGAATGTGTTTTTTTGGGATAAAATGTCTATAATGCCCTTAATGAGTTAACTGCATAAAACCCCCTGTGTTTGTCCCAATTTGCAAAAAAAACCCTATGTTACAAAAATTAATTCAAAAAACCTTATGTTATTTAATTTTTTGCACATCACCCCCTCATTTCTTTGGTCAACTGTTAAAAAAACCTTATGGAGTAAGGGTATTTTAGGGTTAAAAGATTTAATAGTTGACCAAATGGAATAAGGGGGCCGTGTGCAAAAAATAAAATAACATAAGGTTTTTTCAACTAATTTTTATAACAGAGGGTTTTTTTTACAATTTGGAACAAACACAGGGGGTTTGGTGCAGTTAACTCGAATTAAAATCTATAGAGATAGATCTAGAAGGTTAATAGGACTATCACAGTCGATGTACATTGACAAAGTATTGAAGAGATTCAATATGGAGTCAGCAAAGGTTAAGAACCTTCCTATGAGTGTAGGATCATGTCTTTCAAAGAAGATGTGTCCTAAGACTAACCTTGAGAAGGAGAGAATGACTCATACACCTTATGCGTCAGCAATAGGTAGCATAATGTATGCAATGTTATGTACTCGACCGGATGTGGCTTATGCACTTAGTGTGACAAGTCGTTTCTAATCTGACCCTGGAGATGGTCACTGGGCTACCGTGAAGAATATTCTTAAGTACTTGAAAAGTACTAAAGATTTATTCTTAGTTTACGGAAGTCAGAAAGATCTTACTGTCGAAGGATACTGCGATGCAAGCTTTGCATCAGACTTAGATGATTTTAAGTCAATGTCAGGATACATTTTCTGCCTAAACGGCGGAGCAGTGAGTTGGAAGAGTTCCAAGCAAACAACCACTGCAGACTCGACCACTGAGGCCGAATACTTAGCTGCAAATGATGCAGCTAAGGAAGGTGTTTGGATTAGAAACTTCATTCAAGAGTTGAATGTTGTTCCTAGCATGAAAGACCCCATTACTGTGTTTTGTGACAACACTGGGGCGGTTGCTCAAGCAAGAGAACCAAGATCTCACCAACGGACCAAACACATTATGAGGAAGTATCACCTAATCCGTGATATTATCAAAAGAGGAGATGTGCAAATTGAGAGGGTCACATCAGCAGAGAACGTGGCAGATCCACTTACTAAACCCCTTAGTCGAGAAGCTTTCCAAGGTCATCTTCAGAAGATGGGACTTCGAGTAGCTTTAGAATGGCTTTGACGGGCAAGTGGGAGATTGTTAGGAATAGTGCCCTAGAAAGCCGATTATATATCCGCTTTGTGCTTTTCCTTATTGTAATCACAGACAATCTTTGAATGAAATAACGAATTGAGGTAACACTTCTTTATATGCTCTTGTTTGGTATGCGTTTACTTTATCTGTGCATGTATGAGAACTCCCCTAATCCTGATAACTTTAGGACTCTACCATTTAGGTGAAATGGTTCATGAAACGAGCCCTATATCACATAAGTCATGATTAGTAAATTACTCCAAGCCGATGAGTCCTACAGACAGTGGGAGTGTCAACCTGACTCCTCTAAGGCTTGCTTGTGGGATCACGCCCTTAAGAAGGACCACCTTGTTTCATGGAGGTGCAAAGTGTATAGTTGATACGTACGTGATACATGAGGGTGCTTACTTTAATAAGTAAGTTCACTGAGGTGCCCCGTGTGAGAACATTCCTAAATAGGAAAGGAAGTTTCTATTTCAGGAAATGGAAACTTCCAGATTAGGAAATATCTCACGAGTCATTGATGTGATTAATTGATCCTTAGACTTGAGGTTCCTTGTCACTTTATGAGTTAACTCTGTAGTCTTAGGTATAAGCTTTAAAGGGTGTCGCCTTAGACAACTGATTCAAGGCTTATGCTGGGGCTGCACAAGTAATTCATGAAAGTGAATGAGAATCAAGAAAGGACCTACACTTGCATTTGCAAGGTGATCTCTTA
Source organism: Lantana camara (assembly GCA_037501455.1). NCBI lineage: Eukaryota > Viridiplantae > Streptophyta > Magnoliopsida > Lamiales > Verbenaceae > Lantana > Lantana camara. Next base: position 22,944,516 of record CM074862.1, read on the forward strand.
TTGTGTGAGTCATTCATATGCCATATGGAGTCCTTGGCCAAGGCAGTAGATCAAGACATCAAGAAAAGGGTTTCTTGGATTGAGATCAAATGGATATGAAATGCACTTAACTTTAAGACCGGATTATTAGGGTTCTGATTATTCCCTTACCCTAGATCTTGGTTGAGAGATAGTAAGTAGGAGGATTGTATCTCGCATGAATCAATGACTTAAAGGTTCTGTCGAATCCGAACATTCCAATTCAGCTAGGGGTTAAACACCTGTTGCTAGACTATGGTCGTTTAATCTGTGGACTGATTAATTAATTAGTGAATTAATTAATTAGGGTCACTGCTAATTGAATTGAGAACCTAGAGGGTCACACACAACAACTTGGTTACATGAGTTGAGGCTTTAAAATGATTAAACGAGTTAATCGGGCCAAGAGGGTTCCACACGCGTGAAATCACACGTGTGGCTCACGTGAGTGACACGTGTCACTGTGACACGTGTCACGCACGTGTGAATATATATATATATTATATAAATATGTATTAAATAATTAAATGTGTTAATTATTTAATAGACTTTGGTTTAATTTTGAATTAAAAAGAAAGTCTTATTTTGGAGAAAATAATCTAGTTAATTAATTACGAATTAATTAATTAGATAAAAATAAGTTATTTATTTTATAATAAATAAAGTATAAAATTATCCAAAAATAGTTTGGATATTTTTAGCTCTCTTAAAAGTTGACTTGAATTAGAATTCAAAGTCAAAGTTGGAAAATACTTGATGATCAAGTAATAGGAGAGAGAGGAACCAAATCCTTGTCCAACAAGGAATAGGTTCGGCCGTCCCTCTTCCTTTCCTATATATAGGGGAGCTCATGCTCCCCTTTAGAGCTAATTGGCAATTCTTTTGGTTCATGTGTTGAACACCTTCCTTTCTCCAAGATCAAATAAACCCTAGGTTAAGCCTAAACACTAACTAGAGAACTAGCATCCTTACTAGTTAGATTGTGATCAAGTTGGTGGACTTTCTCTAGAGACTTCAAGTTAGAAGTTTGAAGATTCGAGCTTTACCAAGGAGAGGGGATCAAGCCGCGAGAAGAGCGTTCTTGGGTGGCTTGAAACGCTTCAAGAAAGAACAAAAGAAAAGTAAGTTTTCTGTCTCTACGAATTTGGTTACACGATTGCGAGTCCAAGGTCCTTTTGTTGGGAAAAATTTTTTAAATTCCGCTGCTTTCTGATTCGTGTTTTCCAACATAGGCCTGCAGTCCCTGAACATTCAGATGATTTAGATAGTGACAAATTATCTAATGAAGAGGAGAACTCTGAGAAATACCCTCAGTTTAATCCTGCAGATGTAATGCATCCTAAGTTTGTTCTAGGACTTGAGTCCTCAAATAAAAAACTGTTGGTCAAATTTGTTCGTTCCCATGCTGTGAATACAAGAAGAAGTTTGAGGGTTACAAAGAATGATAAATTAAGAGTACATGCTAAGTGTGTTGAACCAGGATGCAATTGGAGATTACATGCTATTGCAATTGGAACTAAGGGAGTTTTCAGAATTAGGGAGTATCACAAGAGACATAATTGTGCACCTGATTATCATTGCAAGAATGTGAAATCTCCTTGGTTAGCAGAGAGATTTGAAAAGATGTTTAGAACAGATGCTGAGAGAAAGGTTAAAGGTTTTAAAAGAGATGCTTCAACTACCTTAAATCTCAATGTTTCTAGAAATCAAGCTTATAGGGCAAAGTGGAAAGCTTTGGAGAACATTGAGGGTGACACGAAAGAGCAATATGGACTGTTATTTGACTACTGTGCTGAGTTGAGAAGATCTAATCCTGGATCAAATATAGTGTTAGAGATACAGCCTAGTATGTTCCCAAATGTCAAGGTATTTGATAGATTGTATATGTGTTTTGCTGCAATGAGAGAAGGATGGCTGAATGGGTGCAGGCCTATTATTGGGGTAGATGGTTGTCACCTCAAGGGGCCTCATGGAGGGGTAATCTTGAGTGTTGTGGGTGTTGATCCCAATAACAACGTATATCCTATTTGTTTTGTTGTTGTCAATGGGGAAACTAAAGATACATGGGTATGCTTTCTGCAGTTACTGAAAAGGGACTTGAATATTGAGGTTGGGCATGAGTACACATTCATAAGTGACAAACAAAAGGGCTTGGTTCCAGCTTTTGAGTTAGTGTCTCCTACTTCTGAAATTTGATTCTGTGTTAGGCATCTGAATGGGAACATGAAGAATGCAGCGTTTAGAGGGACAATTCACAGAAATGCCTTGTGGAAGGCTGCTAGGGCATCAACAGTTCCTGAGTTTGAAAGTGCCATGCAGGAAATAATTGAAGTAGATAAGAGCATGGCTGAATGGTTAAATGACAAGCCTCCTACTCAATGGAGTAAATCCCATTTCCAAACATTTCCCAAGTGTGATTTATTGCTAAACAATCTCTGTGAGTCTTTCAATGCTAGTATCTTGGAGGCAAAAGACAAGGAGATATTCTCAATGTGTGAGTGGATAAGAAATCACTTCATGGAGACATTACAGGAAAACAGGGATGTGGGGAAAAAATGGACAAGGAAATTGTGTCCTAAGATTCGAAAACTGATGCTAAAGAATGCAGAGAGGGCAGGGATAGATTGAAGGGTTGTGAAATCAAATGATGTACACTATGAGATACACTGCTATGATGGTACTATATGTGCAGTTGATTTATCTAAACATACATGCTCATGCAGGATGTGGGACTTGTCTGGTATTCCTTGCAAACATGCACTGAGTGCCATTCAAGCACAAAGGTATGATGGTGAAGACTTTGTAGCTGATTGCTACACTGTTGATTGTTTCAAAAGAGTGTATGAACCATTCCTCTTACCTGTAAATGGAACTGAGAAGTGGCCTGCCACAAATTCAGTTAAATGCATACCTGCTCTGCCTAAGAGAGGTGTTGGCAGACCCAAAAAATTAAGGAGGAGAGAAAGAGAAGAGCCACCTGCTGGAAATGGAAAGAGAGGACCCATTAAGCTTAAAAAGAGAGTGTCAGTGATTAAGTGTGGCATCTGTGGTCAACCAAGCCATAGCAAAAGGGGTTGCAAGAAGAGGAAGAGGTCTGAGATCAATGAAAAGCTAGAATTTCAACCAGTGGATCCTGAACTTGATAACCTGATGCAAGCTGCTGAAGAGCAGTATTTTGGTCAAGAAGAGATAGATGTATCTCAGTCTATACCATCAGTGGATTCTCAGGTGCAGAGGAATGAACAAATGGAGACACCTACCCAAGAAATTGTTGGAGAATCTTCTCAAGTTATCCCTGAAGCTGCTGCAAAGGTGAAATTCACAAGAAAGAAGCAAACTGTAAGTTTTTATGCTTTCCATTTTTTTATTAGTTATTTTCATGGTGTTGCTAATCAAAGATTGTTATAATTGTTATATATGTTAATCAGACAAGGAAGAAAGTGTCACACCATACGGGGTTCAATGCACCTAGGCAGTTGGTTGATTGTAGCATCAATAATGATGTTGAACCATCAAAAAGGAGAATTTCATTTTCCCAAGACCATCCCAGGGTTGCAGTGTCTTTGGTGACAAAGCCAAACAAGCCCACTAATTGCAAAATCATTCAGAAGGATGGCAAGAAGTTTGTTACCTTGCAAAACCTATGTGCCGTATTGGACAGGATTAGAAAGGAAGGCCAAGGAATTCCTAAGTGATGTAATTCTGTAGTGAAATACCAAAACTTTTGTCCATAACTTTTGTCTGGCAATGTTGGATTTTGTTTAGGTATGCACATGTTTGCATAACCAATTCATAGTGTTTTGAGAGCTATGATATTTACAGACTCTTTTTATATATGGGAACATGTTTGTCTTTTGCAGTACATTATGTGGTTACCAATGAATGGAGCCTTGTATTTTGCAGCACAATTCATTGTTTAATGAATGACTTTTTATTATCTTTTGTCTTTTGCAGTAGATTTTTTGTTTTTTTTGCATCAGAATTCATTGTTTATGAATTCATTTTGTATATGGCAGTAGATTAATGCATATTTGCCTTTGGATGATTGGTCCACACATACTGCATATATGTTCAATACATAAACCACAAAAAGTTCACAACACAAACAATCCATTACATTACCAGAAGCATTACAACTGCATTACATTCCGAGTAGTTTGGGTAATTACATAAACCCCCAAAACCTCCCAAACTACATACATGTACATTACATTAACATTCAAAAAAAAAAGTTGAAAAAATAGAATAACACAAGCACCATAATGATATAAATCAAGCGGCCATCTCTCTTATTCAACCTACCAATCTCAGCTTCATGCTCGTTAATCTTGCGAAGAAGCCCAGGAATTATAACTTTGGATCTTGCACACATGGGAGGATCTTCCCTAACAAAGAAACCACATGCTCCATCACTGTTATTACAAGTGTAGAATCTTCTCCCTGGGTTTGATGGAGTCCACGAAGTGTGGAGGGTCGAATTCCGCCCACAGAAGCACATTACAACACCATTTGTAGCAGCCATGGAGATTGAAGAAGTAAGAACCCTAATTCGGTTTTTTTGGGGGAAAAGTGTGACAAACCCTATTAATATCCCAATTTTCCCTCCAATTTTGTTGCTGCGTTTTAGCGCCAATATACAAGTTTTCGGGTTGAAATGAATTACCTTCACGGGCCACGTGTGTGGCACGTGGTCTTTTCCGTCAAGTTTTTAACACCGTTTGGCAAAAGGACCAAAATTGAGAAATTTAAAATCTAAAAGGACGTAAAATGAGAAAAGTCAATAGATTAGGACCAAAAACGAACAAGGCATTCTTTAGAGGACTAAAAATGAAATTTTCCCTAAATTTCTTGATTTTGAACTTGTGATCAGTTGTGACATTGATTGGTCAGAACTGCACTTTGGTCCTATAAGTATGTATCTAATCTAATTTCGATCTTATAAGTTTAGGCATAAATATTTGGTCCTATCTGTTTTTAATTTTTAATATATTTAGTTCGAATTTTCATATTTGTTCCTTAATTTTAACACACTTAGTACTACGTACATATCATATTTACTCCGTTATTTTGCTCCATATATGCATCAATTTTGTTGAATACATTTTTGGGAAAATTATATTTGACTACCCTACTAAATATGATAATTACAACGCAGTCCATCTTTATTCGAAATTTACAATTCAATCCCTAAATGTTATGGATCGTTTGTGATCCCTCTATTCCATTAGGGTTGGGCTTTGTCATGCCATTAGTGTAATAAATAAAATAACAAATTCATCCTTACAATTTACACATTCCAACAAAACGATCCCTATATATTACACATATAACAATGCACTTCTTGGGGATAGAGCCTAATCCTAATGGTACTTTGTTGAATTAATTTTGTTGGATTAACAATTTGTCTTGCAGGTTTAAGGAAGATTCAGGAATTCAAACGGAAAGGTCTATAGTACTAACAATTTGCCATGCAGGTTGCTAGATACCTTGGTGAACGTGTAAATTCAAACTCCAAAATCGGAACGTTGCTCCAATGGCTACAAACACTCCCTTCTCTACACCTATATATTCTCCAAGAAGAATGAACAAAAAGTATGTTGCTTCCTTCGATTCTTTGTTTTCTCGTAGTGATATCTATCAGCTTGAGTCTTTTGGCTCTTAGAACTTTTGGTTCCATAGTTGTTGTAACATAGGTTCCACCTATTCTCTTTCTTCTTGTAAATTATTACTACTCAAGTAAACCTCGGGTACGGGACACAACGGTTGTACTTTTTTTACTCATGAGGATTTTGTCCCACGCGGTTTTCCCGAGTGAGGTTTTTAATGAGGCAATCACCGTACCCGAGAAGGAAGATAAACCATTTGAAGACATCCAACATCTAAAGTTGTTCTTCAGATTTTACTACTCTTACAGCCGTCCACAATGTTCGACTGTAAGAGTAGGGGGGAGTGATGATGTGGGCCATATTTTCCACATTATCTGATTTAATTAATTAGATAATATTCAAGGGATATTACGTCAATTGAATAAGAGAAAAAGAAGTTAGAGAAAGAGGGAGGAAGAAAAAGTCAACAGTGAAAACGTGCAGATGTGCTAAGATTTGAAGTGCCCACGTGCCTACAATATGGGAGAATATTCCAAATATCCACAACCAATTTCTAGAGAGATTAAAAAGGCTGGAGAGGGTAAGAAGAGACAGATTCATTGAACGTACTCCTACAGAAACCCTAAAGACTCCATACTCTCAAGATCATCTACAGAAGAGTTTCAGCAGCTTAGCAGTTCCCATCCCCCTTCTCATTATCACGATAGATTCTCCACATATTTCTTTATATTATAATTTATATCAGTTGTACAGATTGTATTTTCCTGGAATCCCTACTGTACACAAAAGACAGAAGATTATCATCAATTTCATATTTCATTCTCATTCTTCGTTATTTTCAGTTCTTATTTTAATTTAGCACCTATCTTCTTACTATTCTCTTTTGCAGCTCGTTACAATCAAATTCGATGTGGGCTATATTTTCCACATTAATTAAATCAAGAAATAAGAGGATTATTATTACGGTTGAAGAAGGAAAAAGAGATTGAGAAAAGTAGGGAAGAAGGGGTCAAAGCAAGAACGTGGTCATAGAGTTTGAATTTGAAAGAGTCCCCATGTGCCTAACTTTCGGGGGAGCTACAACCAACTTCTAGAGAGAATATAAGAAGAGAGAGAGAGAAGAGAATTTCAGCACATATCGTCATTTGAGCTACCTACAGAAAACCCTAGCAGCAGTCCCAACTCTGAGAACTACTACTTTCATTCTTAGCCATTTTCCATCGTTTTCTTTTATTATTTTCCATTGTAATTTCCATAGATTTTTAGTATAGAGATTCTCCTCAGCCAGATATCACAATTTGTCCATTATCTACAGAATATCATTGTATTTCAAAATCATCAAGTTTTCTAACACGATACGAAGGAGATTTATTCATCTCACTTTAATTCTCTTTTTATATTGTTATCTCGCTATTATTATTATTTCTCCTTATGCGTTAATATTTGAATTGATTGCTCTATTTTACAGCTTGATACGTCGAATTCCCAATCAAACAAATTAATTGGTGTTAGTCAATTTTTGACTAACATCATTTGGCGCTGTCTGTGGGAACATCTCCCCACCTTTCGCAAATGGGGTGGCAGATCAGCTCTTGCAAGTAGCCTTCCTGAACTAGCCATTCAATTTCATTTCATAGGTGTTGGCTTTCATTGGTCTCATGGCCATAGTCATTGTGAAATTGACAAAATCTCTCCGAAGTAGGATTATAGGGCCCATCCTTCAAGCTTCTAGGCCAATTCAAAAGTCCCGTTCCTTGAATCTGCATCAAAGTTTGTGATGGCATTATGTGCAGCCTAGTGTATTGATCGTATCGGGGGTTCAAATCAGAATGCTCTCGCCCTTCAGGTATTCTGATCCTTTTGGCCGAAGCTGGCAGGTGTCCGTCCTCCTTTCTTTCCCGCTTCTGCTTCCTCCAAATTAATATACTTTTCCGCCCTAGTTAGAAGGTCATCCCAGCTAGTAGGTGGCTTCTTGGACAGCGAAGTAAAGAATGCTCCTTTCCTCAGGCCTTCCTGGAAGGCACTGACACGTACTTCTGCAGTAGCAGAAGGAACTTCCAGCGTTGCTTTAGTGAATATGTTGATGTAACTCCTCAAAGACTTCCCCTTTCTGTGCTTTACCGTGAAAAGAGCATTCGGAGTTTTCTGGTAGCCGCTGCTGCTAGCGAACTGACGTAAGAACAACGCAGCGAACTGGTCGAAGGAATGTATGGATCCAGGCTCAAGCTGCCGGGCCCACTCTTGTGCATTGTCTGTAAATGTGGTCAAGAACACTCTGCATTTCACCCCTTCACTGTATTGGTACAGAAGAGCTAAATTCTCGAACCGATCCAGGTGCTTTTGGGGGTCCGTTGCCCCATTGTACTCCGGCAGCCCGGATGTCTTGCAACCTGGAAGGAGTTCATCAGCTAGGATCCTCTGGCTGAAAGGTCCACCCTTCCTGGTTACTCTGGCAGGTCCTGCTCTCATTTGCCTCTCCATCTCTTCCAGCCTCTGCTGTAACCTGGCAGCTCAGTCGGGCTGCTCGGGGAAGCCTGGTTCTCTTCTTCCCGTCTGGTAATCCATGGTTGGTGGTGGCGCCATTGGTTGCCATGCAGCTCTGCCTGTTGCCCAATTTCCGATCCCGCCTGCTCCTTGCAGCTCCAAGGGGTCCCTAACTGGAGGTAAGCCTTCTCTAGCTGGAGGGGGTATCATTTTTCTCATGGTCGGTTCTGTTACATGTGGTGGCGGGGATGTTCCGCACCCCGGAGCTGACGGCTGGTCTCGCTGCACCGTGGCAGCGGCCACAGCTACGTTAATCCATTGCTGGAGCTCCCTAGCTGTAAGGTGAATGGGTGCATCTGGCAGTAAAAAGCCACTTCCTGATCCACCAGATCCGTCAGCTGCTCTCTTAGCCTGCAACTGTATGGCAGCGGTGCTGCTTCATGACGACACCCCTCCAGGTATATCCGCCACCCTGGTAATCTGTTGGGGGTTGAAGGTATGGTTCAGCAATGCTTCCAGCTCTTCAGCAGACGGCTGGTAGCCCGCCTGCCTGCCTGCTCCTACGGGTAGGTTCAATCTTTCAGGCAAAGACGTCCTCCCAGGTGAGGAGCCTCCTGCACCTGTAGGGGTCAGCAGGTCTGCACCCCCAACTTCGAGATTCTCGCTTCACGGATTCTTCAAACCTTCCCTCGAGCTGGATTCCGGGTGATCCACGTTGTCCTCGGTTAGTAGTGTGACTCCTATAACCGTAACGCGGGTTACGTCGGTTATTATGGGGATACTTCCAATGAGGAGGGGATTTGAGGCACTACCAGCCGGTTTTTCAGCACCGTCGTGGCCGAAGCAGACGGATTAACTAAAGTTGCTACGCCGCTAGATCCGATGTAGGATGCCATAGAAAATCGCAAGAACTCACGCCTTTCGCTCGATTTAATCGTTTTCCCACAGACGGCGCCAAATGATGTTTGCCAAAAATTTGACAATCACCAAAATAATTTATTTCTTGGGGAATTTGATTGTAACGAGCTGCAAAAGAGAATAGTAAGAAGATAGGTGCTAAATTAAAATAAGAACTGAAAATAACGAAGAATGAGAATGAAATATGAAATTGATGATAATCTTCTGTCTTTTGTGTACAGTAGGGATTCAAGGAAAATATAATCTGTACAACTGATATAAATTATAATATAAAGAAATATGTGGAGAATCTATCATGATAATGAGAAGGGGGATGCGAACTGCTAAGCTGCTGAAACTCTTCTGTAGATGATCTTGAGAGTATGGAGTCTTTAGGGTTTCTGTAGGAGTACGTTCAATGAATCTGTCTCTTCTTTCCCTCTTCAGCCTTTTTAATCTCTCTAGAAATTGGTTGTGGATATTTGGAATATTCTCCCATATTGTAGGCACGTGGGCACTTCAAATCTTAGCACATCTGCACGTTCTCACTGTTGACTTTTTCTTCCTCCCTCTTTCTCTAACTTCTTTTCTCTTCTTCAATTGACGTAATATCCCTTGAATATTATCTAATTAATTAAATCAGATAATGTGGAAAATATGGCCCACATCATTATCTTTAAAATCCTAAGCATAACAAACTTACGTAGTGGACTAACTTATCCAACTCATGTTTCCACAGTTGGGGTAAGCCAGACACAATAATTTTATGTGTTCTTATTGATATCTTTTAGAGGAAATTGTTATTTTCGTCCCATAAACTACTCATTTTTTAATTTGACTCCCAACCATTACTGATTTCTCAATTTTAATTTCATATTGTTTGTGTTTTTTTTTTGCAAATCTCATTCCCATTGAGCATATTCTGTTAAATATTCTATTTCAAAAGGTATATTTCGTTAAAACTAATATTATTCTGACCTCTACAAAATATTTTATTTTCAAATAAACTCCCCAAGGATTACATACATACACATTAAGACCACTGTTTTTAAAATTAAAAAAAAAAAAGAAAAAAGAAAAAAGAAAAACTAAAAATATCATCTTCCCCACATACTACCCCCACACCATTCCACGACCTAACCCTCCGGAAGCCCAATCCCCACTGCCGCCTCCGCCGCTGCTACCACCACATGCTGAGCAAATCGCCACCGCCGCCACCACCACCACCACTACTACACCAATAGTGACCGCTACCACCACTATCACACCAAGCCGCCACCTCCACCGCCACAACCACCACACACCTCGCAAATCGCAACCTCCGCCACCAAATACCAACACACTCGGAACAAATCTCAGCCATTTCCACCACCACTATGACACCAAGTCGCTGTTGCCACTTTACCAAATCCGTCGCCACACAAATTTTCCATGACGTATTTGCAGAAGGAGGAAGGGGGTTTTGTGCGTGTGTGGAGTGGGTGTTGGATTTTTTGGCAATACTGCGCCTCTGTGTGTGTGGTGGGGGGTAGGGGTGTAAACGGATAATAAACGGAGCGGATGTGCAGTATCCGAATCCGAATCCGTTTAGCATATCCGCTATCCGAATCTGTATCCGTTATCCGACGGATAATGAAAATGCTATCTGTATCCGAATTCGACGGATATTATCCGAATATCGGATTATCCGTATCCGTGAGGATATCCGATTAGTGAGTTATCCGAAATCCGAATTCGAATCCGTTTATCTGTTTTACATATATTTTTTAATAAAAATTAATTAATTGAAATTTCATAACACAATTAAATATTAATATAACTAACTATAAATCTATTAAATCTATACACATTAACTCATAAGTATAATATATAATTTATAATATATGTTTAGAATAATTAATGGAGTTTATTATTATAAATAATATGATATACGTTTACTGTTATTTTTTTTTATAATTCTCAAATAATTATATAATGTGTAAATTAATATATGTTTTATCAAGGGATAAAAAATATATAGATATATATGTTATCGGATACGGATAACGGATATATCTAACGGATGTATAAACGGATCGGATGTGTCATTACCATATCCTTATCCGTTTATAATTCGGATGTCTATAATCGGATACGGACAATATCCTCTTTGAACGGATACGGATAATATCCTCTTTAAACGAATTCGGATGCGAACGGATATCGAATTTTCGGATATCCATTTACAGCCCTAGTGGGGGGGAGGGGTTTGGGGGGAGGGTGTGTATAGAGAGAGAGAGGGGTTGATTGTTTTCTTTTTTTTGGTTTAAATTTTATCTTTTTAATTATATATAATAATGAAATGTATATACATAAATATTGACATATTTTCTTTGAGTTATTATTATATAATTTTTTAAAAATATGATCACATGTATATATATATATTTTTAATTTTTATGTAACTTATTTTAGTAATTTTTTATAAATTAATAATTTTATTTAACTATTTTGTAATGGTAATAAAAATATTGTATACATATTTATATTAATATAGCGAAAAGAATTTTTGATATAAATTAATATTGTTTTTTTTTTAATGAAAATTAATTAATACATTAATTTTTTTGTAGGGTCTTAAATGAAAATAAAATATTTTATAAGGGGTAAATTACAATTATTTTTCTTTGTAATTGACGGTTAATTAACGTTGGGAGTAAACTTGAACAATATGGGATTGAAATTGAGAAATCACTAATGGTTGGGTCCAAAATTAAAAAGAGGATAGTTTATGGGACCAAAATAACAATTTCCTCTATCTTATATGATTGAATGATTTGAACATATTGTTTCTTGTGCTACTGGTATTTTCCTTTAACAAGTGGTACCAAGTGGTACTCGTATATTTGGCCTAATAGCCAAGAGGTATGATACTGAGAAGCTGCGCATATATATGGCTCATATCCATCCACCATTCTTCAATGGTGATAATTATCTCATCTGGAGAAACAATATGAAGGAATATCTAATATCTATTGATTATGACTTATGGGGAGTCACACTTAAATGATAAAAAATTCCAATGAAAATTGAAAATGGGTTAAGCTCACAAAAGAACAAGGACGAATACTCGTCTGAGGATAAGAGACTCATCTCACTAAATGCCAGAGGAAAAATCATTCTTTTGAGCTCTCTGTGCAAAAGTGAGCACTATCGTGTTTGTACGTGCATCACGGCTAAGAACATCTGGCAAACCCATGAAAAAACACACATTAATAATTTAATACTGAAACTCATGAAAGTGAGTCTGCCTTGAGTCACACTTGTTGCTGCAGCACAGTTGACAACAAAAAAAAGGAAATTGATGATGGAATCGCTCAACTAATGAGCATGGTTCGCCGGAACGTCGCGATAACGGCCGGAACGGGCGTTCTGGAACCGGATCGGCAGTGTCCGTTCCACCTTGACAGGGTTGGAACGCCGGCACCTCGGAGTGGGGTTGGAAAGCAGTGAAATCGGTCGGAACGGCGTTCCACCCCGTTTTCTCGGTTGGAATTGGAATGGAACGGTGCTTTCAAGGCATATATCGGGGTGGAACGGCGATGAAGAAGTGTCGTTGGTAATAAAAACAGAGGACGACGGCTGCATTGCAGGCTGAACAGAAACGAAAGAGATAAAACTAGGTTTATTTCCGTTTAATTTGAAGAATTAATGGGGTTAGTAACTAATGGGCTATTGGCACAAAAAAAAAAAAACGTAATGGGCTTTAGCTTTCGTTTTCTTGGTTGTTGCTTTGATTTAATAATTAAGAGAAGGTATAAAAGTTTTAGGCTAACAAATAGGTCTGCCATTTTTATATAATCTATCTATACTATTATATATTTGAAAACCATATTTGACTATTTGACTTTTTGTACATTTTGATGATGTGGCATTTTGTGGTTTTTTTGGAACTTTTAATCAAATAAAAAATTGTGATTGGTTGATTTTATTTTATTATGAAAGTAAGTAATAAATCAAAAAAATAATTATCTTTGGCAAGGTTGACTGAATGATATTTTGTGTTTTTTTATATTTTCAATAAATAGAAAAAATATAATTGGCGCATTTTTATTTTGTATAAAATTTCATCATGAAAATAAATAATAATTAAGAAAAATAATTATTTTTGAAAATTTTCATAATGTACTTTTTTATGTGTAATTTTTTTTTTATAATGTGTAATTCTTAGAATTTTGAATTATTTTTATTATTTAAAAAGATTATTATTGATAGTTCCAAAATAAATCTTTTCTTATTTGATATAAATTCATTATAATTATTTTAAGTGATATAAATTAATTTTTATTTATCCTAATCATCAATTATAAAGTAAATTCAAGAGTTTTAATTGAGTGTCAATATAATTAATTTCTTAAATTACTCCATCCAATTAATTAATTTTTTCAAATTTAAAATTAATACTTAATAAATTTATATCTATATCTATATCTATACTATTATATATTTGAAAACCACATTTGACTATTTGACTTTTTGTGCATTTTGATGATGTGGCATTTTGTGGTTTTTTTGGAACTTTTAATCAAATAAAAAATTGTGATTGGTTGATTTTATTTTATTATGAAAGTAAGTAATAAATCAGAAAAATAATTATCTTTGGCAAGGTTGACTGAATGATATTTTGTGTTTTTTTATATTTTCAATAAATAGAAAAAATATAATTGGCGCATTTTTATTTTGTATAAAATTTCATCCTGAAAATAAATAATAATTAAGAAAAATAATTATTTTTGAAAATTTTCATAATGTACTTTTTTATGTGTAATTTTTTTTTTATAATGTGTAATTCTTAGAATTTTGAATTATTTTTATTATTTAAAAAGATTATTAGTGATAGTTCCAAAATAAATCTTTTCTTATTTGATATAAATTCATTATAATTATTTTACGTGATATAAATTAATTTTTATTTATCCTAATAATCAATTATAAAGTAAATTCAAGAGTTTTAATTGAGTGTCAATATAATTAATTTCTTAAATTACTCCATCCAATTAATTAATTTTTTCAAATTTAAAATTAATACTTAATAAATTTATATCTATATCTATATTATTATATATTTGAAAATCACATTTGATTATTCGACTTTTTATGCATTTTGATGATGTGGAATTATATTAATTTGTAATTTTTAATTTTCAAAACCCGAAAAAAGGGCACATTAATTACATAAATTTGTCATATTCATTATTTGTACTATTATAGAGTTGCCAATAATAAAGGATTTAGTTTGCTAACTAAATAAATGAATGAAAACCCCTTAATCTATGCTCCATTTATTTAATTTTTTTTTTCTAATTAGTTTTAAAATGGATGAAATTGCCTCTATAAATTCTATCATCACTCTCAAAATTATACGAATTTAGAGTTTCACTTCATGGTTAAGAGAATAAATTTTATATGGAGCAGACCATTTTAAATATGAGAAAGCTTTGTTAATTTTTTTTTTTATTAAATCGAATTATTTTTTGTTTTAATTTTGTTAGTTGTGCTCTAAGATTTGTGTTTTTAATTAATTTTTCATTGTGGTTCATTTTCTTCATCTTCATGATTCGCCAATATATCTATCTATACTATAATATATAGGAAGGGTGTTTTTGACCCAAATTATTCCAATTTTGATTGAATAGAATTTTATGATTTTTTTTAACATTTTTATTCTTTAAAAAATATTTCATTGGTCAGTTAATTTTTCAACCTATTTAATATTTTAATTATTTACTAAATTCCACTAATTAAGACATTAATATCATAAATTTAGAAAAGTCAACTAATATCATTTTATTTATGTCAACTTTTCAAATTATTTACTCAATCCCACTAATTGAGATATTAATCCCATAAATATAGAAACCCTCAATTAATATCAATTTATGTCAAGAATTTTATAGGTAAATTTATAATTCTAATTTATTGGGATATACACGGTATAATTAAGCCATATAATTATATAAATTGTTACTATTACTAATATATAAATCCACGCTATAATTAAGTCATATAATTAAGCGGGATATGCACGGTATAATTAAGCCATATAATTATATAAATTGTTACCATTACTAATTTATAAATCTACACTATAATTAAGCTATATAATTAAGCCAAATCATTAATTAACCTGCACAAAAACTTTTATATATAGAGATGCAGTTGGCACGAAGCATATTTACGACATTAGTTTTATAACGTTACTTTTGGCACAAACTTTCAATACAACTCAGGTAATCTCTTCTTTAATTATTGAAATTGTTCTTACATATCTATACTATTATATATTTGATAACGATGTTTGACTTTTTATTGTACATTTTTTGTGATGTGGAATTTTATGATGTTTTTGAAGTTTTTAATTAGGTAAAAGAAATATGATTGGCTTATTTTTATTTTGTATATTATTTTATTATAAAAATAAGTAGTAACTAAGGAAAATAATTATATTTGACAAGTTTGACTGAATGAAATTAATTTTGATATTTTTACTAATTAAGTAAGGTTAATATTATATGCATATACTTTGATATTTCTATATATTTATTAAATTAATTTTAATACTGATTATTTAAATCACGAATACAATTTCCATAAAAAGTCACTAAAATTTCAAATTTAAATTCAAACATTAAAAAATAAAGAGAATCAATTAAGTTACTTAAATTACTCCATCAAATTAATTAATTTTTCAAAAATTAAAATTAATAGTATATTTATATATGCATCTATATGTATACTATAATATACTTACCTAAAAAAATATACTATGATATATACGAATGGTGTGTTTGACCCTAATTATGTCAATTTTAACCGAATAATTTTTTCTCTTTTTTTCTAAATTTTTTAATCCTTAAAAAATATTTCATTTGTTAATAAACATTCCACAATATTTAATATTTTGAATGCTTTAATTATTTGCCAAAATCAAATTAATTAAGATACTAATCTATTAAATTTAAGAAAGTCCAACTAATATAAATATCTTAATTAATTAATTAATCATAATTAATTGAAAATATACTTAATTTATTTTAGCATCAATTAAGGGGATTAACTTTATTTATTAAAACTTATTTATAGCAAATATTATATCATATATGTGCACAAATCCTCCAACTCAAAACGTGACTCATATAAAAATGTAGTTGATAAGTAGGGCTGTAAATGGATATTCGAAAATCCGATATCCGTCCGCATCCGAATTCGTTTACAGAGGATATTATCCGAATCCGTCTCAAGAGGATATTATCCGTATTCGATTATAGACATCCGAATTATAAACGGATAAGGATATGGTAATAAGATATCCGATCCGTTTAACATCCGATCCGTTTCATTATCCGTTAGATATATCCGTTATCCGATTTATCCGTAATCCGTATCCGATAAATAATGTATTATATTAAAATATATACACAAAATTGTGTATGTATGATAGATTATTAGTATTAAGTAAATTTTTTAGCGCATTTATTAAAAAAAAACCTTAGGTTTTATAGTAACTATATGTTCACGTCAATATTCATATAGAGATAATATAATTAACATATATTATGTTATTAATAAAAGTATTATATTTCAAATTAATTATATGATAAAATTTATAATTTCACCACATTTATACATTCGCTAAAACATAAAAATGATCTATATAGATATACTTATTATTTCTCTATTCGTCTAAAATATATATATTCAAAGTTAAATAATTTATCTATAAATGAATAGTTGATAATCTGATTAAAAGTTCGAAGTTATATAAATAAATAATTTATGTCAAATTTTGAATAGTTGAAAATTCGATTAAAATCCGAATCCGTCCGAATCCGCCTTGTATCCGTATAAAAAGGATATTATCCGAATTCGATTTAAAAGGATATTATCCGTATCCGTCCGAATCATAAACGGATAAGGATATGGTAATCATACATCCGATCCGTTTATTATCCGTTTACACCCCTATTGATAAGGAAGAGTAAACATAACCTAGCATTTTCTTCATTGCAACTTTGAATATTTTGATTTTTTCTCTGGAATTTTCAGTCCCACAATAACATTGTACATCATTTGTGATAATGGTTTATATATTTCAGCTTATTTTTTTTGTATATATTGTTTGTATATTATTTTTGAATTCTTACTTTCTTTTCGCTGTAATTTTTAATGACAGAAAAGAATTGTTCGTGGTAAAGTTTTTAGGAAGTAAGAGGTAAGATTTTTTTTCTTTCATCTTCACAATGTATTTATACTTTAATTTTTCATGTTATTTATTTGTATACTAAATTATAGTTTTCTTTTTCTCCGTTTTGAGACTTTTGTTCGAGCTCCAACCGTGAGAAGGTAATTTTATACATATCTTAGTTTAATGATAATTTACGTATTATTTATATATCTTTTTAGTATTATAGTTTTTTCTTATTTTTTCATAGAAAAATATCTTCTTTGGAGTTTTTGCTCAAGTACATAACGTTTTATACATATTTTTGTTGAATGATAAAATATGTATTGGTTATATATTTTTTTGATATTATAATTTTTTTCTATTTTTTGATAGAGAAATACTTTCTTTTCAAGTTTTGTTCAAGTACCGAGTGTGAGAAGATTTTTTATGAACTAAGAGGTAAGATTTTTTCCTTCCATCTTCAGAATGTATTTATATTTTATTTTTCCATGGTATTTATTTGTATACTATTTCTCTGTCTTGAGGTTTTGTTCGAGTTCCAACCGTGAGAAGGTAATTTTCTAAATATCTTAGTTTAATGATAATTTATATATTTTTTTGGTATTACAATTTTTTTCTTCATTTTTTGATAGAGAAATATCTTCTCTAAAGTTTATGCTCAAGCACCTACCATCATAAGATAAATTTATACATATCTTCATTGAATGATAAAATATGTATTGTTTACATATTTTTTAAAATTATAATTTTTTTTCTCTATTTTTTTATAGAGAAATTTTTTTTTTTTTGAAGTTTTGTTCAAGTACCGATTATGAGAAGATATTTTTATACACTGCTTTGTTCAATGATAATTATGTATTTATATCTATTTTTTTTTTTGTTATTAGCATATTACCCATGTGATCGCCATAACTATATTACCATTCTTTTTTAAACAATATTTATTATAAGCAACAATTTGTAGTGTAATATTTGCTTTATTGGAATTTAAAAATATATTAGAATAAATATATACGATTCAGAAAATAGAGAAAATGGATATTCCCTTTGTTTTATTGGATGGATCCATAATTGTTTGAAGTAGTTATGATGGCTTTTAATGATTTGTGTTGCTTCTACCCGTCATTATATTAAGACTCTAATTGACGATTAGCATCCTGCTGTCAGTTTTGTCAAATTTTCTCCCAATAGAAAGATTTCTTTTCTATCGGGACTCTTGGTAATACTTTGGTTAGTCTCTCTTTCTATTACAATCTTTCCATAAAGTATATAGAATATTGTGGTTATTTATTTAGGATTCATAGGAGTATATACTTTGGTTAGTCTTTATATGAAAATATTTGGTTAAATGAAAACCTAATATTTGGTTGATGAGAGATTACTATCAAATATATGCTAAATTTTGTTCTTAATAAATATTTGTTTTGTCGGGACACATAAATATTAAATTGATACTTTGGTTATATATTAAAAATATATGCATTGACCGAATATTATTTTCTGGTAATTTTAAATTATTTTATTAAAATAAAAAATTGTGATTGGTTGATGATTATTAAATTTCAATAATTTGATATTTACTTATTAAAATAATGTATCCCTTAATTTTTAAAAACTTTTCCTCATTTAAAGCATTAATTTATGATAAAATATTTTGAATGCATAAATTAAGGATCGCATACAATTTAAATTCAAAAATTTATGTGGGATAAATTTTTGTTCTAAGTTTCTCATTCATTTTCTAATTTTTTATAGCCGTCTTCCTCCCTTCATATCCCAATTCTTGCTTTCGTGCACAAAAACTCTTATCTACCAACAACTTTATTTATTATTTTTCTGCACACAAACAATGAGCTCTCTCCCAATAGTATAATTTTTCGCTATATGCATACGTACTACTATTGTTGTTTGATTTGTCTTTATTACGTTTTCTTTAATTTGAATTTAAACTTTTATTTTTGTTTATATTTTTGTGTTATAGTTTTAGCCTTTCATTTATTTTATTAATTTTCTTCTTTTATTATTAATTTTGTTATTCAATATTGCTTTGAGTAAATTTCATTATTATTATTTTACCACATTGTTTGTTGTTCTTAATATTTATTGTTATTTTTGTTTAATAATTTTTTATTATAACAATTGTTATTTGTTTTTTTTTTTGTAGCAAATTTAACTATTAATATCTATTATGTAAAATATTTATATAAGTTTTGTCATTAATTACTGAACTAAAATTTAAATTATTATCTATTACTTTCCGTGCATAGCACGGGACATAGGCTAGTAATAATATATTTAATAAAATTAAATTATATGAGTAGTGAGTACAAGCATAATATAATTATGAATATGTTTTTATTACCAAGGAGCAGTTGGCTCAAGTGGATAGGGGCTTAAGTTCACTTAAGCAAGGTCTCGGGTTCGAACCTTGTGGATGTAAAAAACTGCGTTGGGAGAGGTCCCCGCAATAAGCGCCTTCAGCTACCTCGGAAATGAATATGTTTTTAGTATTTTATGCTTCTAACTTTTCAAAATTTTCCTTGCAGAAAATACTAGTTTAAATTGAATGGGAATATTTGTAACGCCCCAAACTTTCATTTACTAAACTCTTATGTTTTATTCTAATTTTATAAATTCTTATCAAATTGGGAATTTCTTTTATGACTTGCAAATATTTATTGCGTGAAATAATTGTCGAGTATGATTTAATTGTCAACTAGTCCTTAAATGATTTTTCTTTAAAATTCAAGGAGCAAATTGTATTTTATTTCCTTGGACTTAATTGATCAACCTTCAAAGTTTTTCATCCTTGATTGCATGACTTAATAAGTTGAAGGATTAGATAGCAATTTGAGCAATTCACACATTTCAAAAATGGATGAATCACGGTATATCTTTTCTTCAAGCTTCCTTGATCATTTCTCACCCAAGATCATCGATCATTTGCTCCCTTCTCTTACCGAACCACAACCCTTCAAGAAAGGAAGAGGAATTCATCATCTCAAGCCATTAATTTGGAGGAATCATGGGTTTTGAAGCATCATCATCATCTATCTTTATCTCTTTTCTTCTAATTTTCATTCCAAGGAATAAATGAGTTATTATATGAATTCTTGAAGTTAGATTTGAGGCTAGGGTTTATGAATTCATGAAATAATTGGATTATTTGATGTTAGAAGTATGATCATGTGCTTGTAACTTGAATTTCATGCTCATATCTTGAGAATTACGAAGTTTTATGGTATACATGTTCATGAGAGTTGATCTTGAATTCTTGGTGATTTAAGCTTGAACTAAGTGTTTATATTAGTTTTACTGTGCCTTAAGCATGTATACATATCCCTTTTCATGAATTAATGTCTCTAGAGATTGAATTATATGAGTTATGATGAATTGGAGATTGGTTCGTGCATCCCCTGTTTCTTCCCCTGTTTCTGCATCTTCTGTGTAACAGGAACGACCCTTCCCGTTCCCAGTTATTTGGGGAACGACCGTTCCCATATGTGAATCACCAGCACGACGGCGAGAACGGGAACGGCCTTTCCCGTTTTGGCTTACGAGCCGGAACGGCCGTTCCCATCTTCGGGGAGCAACTTCGGGGAGTTGGGAACGGCCCTTCCCATTTTACACTAAGGGCTGGAACAGCCATTCCCAGGCCCCTGGAGAGGCAGTGAGTTTCTGCATAAAAGAATGAAATTCCAATTCCATTCTTTTACCCTTAATTAATCCCAACATGCTATTATATGATCAATATCATGTCATAATAAAAGTATATCATGCCACATTGATCAATACATGTTATCTCGTTACATACTTATGCCGTGTATCACATTTGGTAACATTATTGAATCTTTGTCTCATGAGTGCACAAATGTTTCTGTTTCTTGTCCAGTTGTTCTCCAGGGCGGAGATTGGGATAAATGAGCACGTTCACGCATCCATGAGACGTCGTGTCACCTGTCAGCAAGCAAGTCAGGCCCATGCAAAGCAATGCGTGTAGCTTGATTAATGTCATAGTCGTGCAAAGCAATGTGCGTACCGTGATTATCGTGTTAATGTCATGATCATGCAAAGCAATGCGTGCATCGTGATCATCGTGATTACCGTGTTACCGTGTACCGCTCGTCAGCCGCAGGAGCTAAGTGCTATACGGGACAGCGTGCTACGCACATGGGAGCCACCTCTTGAACCTGTGGGGCAAAGTGCTACATGTGTAGGAGCCACCTCCTGAACCCGTAGGAGCCACCTCTAGAATCCTAACGTTGCGTGCATCATGATTATCGTGCTATTGTGTTACCGTGAACGGTGAAGGCTCGCAACCTTCCCATTAATGGAGTGATGGAGTGTATTGGAGTGATGGGATTTATGGGAGTGATGGAGGTATTCATGAAATCGATATATGTGCAGTGTTGTTGCAGGTACACTCTAGGCGGAAAATTGAGCTGAGTCGAGTCCTTACTTTCGAGTCAAGCACGGTGCATTCACTTATTGTTCAAAAGCATTGTTATTATTGTAAATGTTATTTATTTTGTATTTTAGGAGATGATAATGTATTGATATGTAAATTCATAATACGGACTACTGGATAAATGATCAATAGTTTAGTATGCTTCCGCTTTATTCTATTGCATGTATAAGTTTAGTTCCGCCTAGCTTGTTATTTTATTTGCATGGTCACCCGTTCGCTATAGGTCGATTCATGTAATGATTACCCGTTTCGTATGTGGATCGACCTATAGTGCGGGGGGTGTGGCATCCTCACGTATTGGGGTGCTACAATATTTTTATGAAGAAATAATTTATTTTAACCATCATTATATTATAGAAATATTTTTATTGATGTATTTTTTAATTATGTATTAAATGAATAAATTATATTTATTATTAATGTGATTATAAAGTCATTATAGGCGTCATAAATTTCACTAATTCTTACGATTTTGAATTTTTTACCATCATCATTCCACTTATTATTAGACTAATTCTTACAATTCTAAATCTCTTATCTTCATCATTCCGATTATTATTGGTAAATAATGTATTATTATTTCTCTATTGTAATATTTATGGTGTTGTATGATAGTTTATGAACTTTTGCTTGTATTGATATATTAATTAATTATATTTACCACAAAAATACCTTCCGTTCCACGAAGTACCGCAACCGTTCCACGACATGACGTTGGAACTGGAACGGTGCCCCCGTTCCGTTCCCCGCTGCGAACCATGCTAATGAGTCGACTAGAGTTTCTCATCAAGGGTAAAAGCTCACAATGAGTTTTCATCAAATAATCAGGGAGAAGAAATGGGTCTCATGGCTAACAATCAGGTACCTCACAGAGTAACTTTTCAAATTTATCTGACTCTGACTCTAAATTAGAGGAAGTGACATCAAACTACTCTACTCAAATCAGAGAAAATCTTGGAAAATTTAGAGCTAGTAACAAGTTCATTGAGCATAATCTTTTAAGAATAATAAAATAAAAAGAGCTTGAAAACAAGCTGATGAAAATGACTGAAAGACTAAAAGTTGTTGAAGAAGAAAGCAGTGATCTCTTAAGAAAGGTGTCCAAACTTCTCTGTGATATAAACTGTAACATCCCGCTCGCCCGGCGCTACAGGTACGTTGTAACGAGAGTGTTATTTGTGTTTTAAATAAATTAATTAAGCAATTGTGTGTTATTTTAATTATTACGTAATTATATGAAACTACTTGAATTATTTGATTTAAATGCCAAAATGTGCCTAAGTGTTTAAATTACTTGAAATCTTGTAATATGTGAATTTATAATTTATGAATTTATTTCCCGAGCATGCTAATTTCGTGAATTATGTGGTATACGTGATTTAAGGATGTAATTGTATAATTTTATAATATGTGGACTTAATTGAAACTTGGTTCTTGGACTTAATTGTAACTTTTTGAAAGTTTTGGACTCATTTGAAAAATGAGTCATTTTGTACACATGCGTACATTTTAATTCGTATCTTGAGCTACGGTACTCGGATTCGAGTCCCGTCTTCGCCGTTCAACTCCTTTCGACGATTCAGATGCAATGGAACAAGTTTCATAATTTTTTGACGCCGTTTAGACCTCCGACGACGTGAATTTCAGCTCCTCGTGCCCTATTACGCCCCTATGACATATATTTTGAGCTATGGGACCCATCCTTCACCAATTCTTTGAACCTAAGCCATTTGTAGCCACATATCTCTCTCATTTCTTCCTCCCTCACATGATTTTCAGCAGCCAAGACCAAGGAGGAGAGATTTTTACTATTCATCATCTCCAAGCTCAAGATTTGCTCAAGATCTTCTAGCTTTCTTCGATCCTCAACAATCCGAGGTAAGATCCGTAATCCTTATGATTTGTGCTTCAATAGATGCTCCATTTTATGTCTTATACTTGAGGTTTTATGCATGATTGGAGAAAGGAATGAATAGTTAGGTTTTCTCCAAAATTTTGAATACATGCTCATATGTGTTTATTATGAGTTCTAAGCTAGAGAATGAGTTCATTTATGTCCTTATATCTCGTTTGTTTGCATTAAATACATGGTGGTTATGTGTAGTAACTTCTACCATTAATGAACTTGATCTTATGAAAGAAAAATGGGGGATTTTAGGCTCAAAACCGAACTGCTGTCACAACTCTTAGTTGCTGTCAATATGCTGCTGTTTTAATGAAGTTTTGCATGAATTTTGGACATGAAATGCATGGTAAATGATCAGATATCGTGGTGCTCTGTTACATGATGTTGTTGCTCTGCTTTAACCTTCATTTTAGATGCATTATGGTTGAGTTTGAGCATGAAACGAACTGCTGCATGCTGCTACTTCTTACACTCATTTGCTGTCAATTTTGTGAAGTTTTGAACTTGATTCTTGCATGATTTGAGGCCTAACTTACATGTAAAGCTCCAGCCCTGTTTCATGATCATGTTGCTTGCATTTAACCTTCATTTAGATGCGAATTGATTGAGTTTTATGCATGAAAAGTGACTGGAAAATCTGCTCCTTTCTTACCGAGTTGTTGTCAGGATTTTGTGCCATATTTGTTAATTCTTTGAGCTCCATTTCATGTGAAATTACATGGTTATGAAGTATTTGAGTTGCTTTACATGTTAGCTTTATTTTCCCAAGCTTTTAACTCTTATTTCAACTCCAAACTTGATGAAATGGCTGCTTGAATCCATGCCCTTCCTTGCTCCAAGTTTCTTGCACGTTTGAAGTGATCTTGTGTAGATTTCTTGAAAGTTATGCATCCTAATTGGTCTTAAGACATCATATAATAAGTGTATGGTTGGAATTTACATGAAAGTCTTGGATTCATTAGGTTTCATTTTGGGTTTTGAAACTTTTGGCTTGAATATGAATATATGCACCTCTCTTGCATTCCTCCTTGTATATCTTCATGTATGCATGAGTTTATAACTTGATATGGTATGCATTTGGTTGAGTTTTGTGTTGGTTTCATGCATTTTGGCCTCCCACTTCGTTCTTGCCTTGTTTTTGCTTCGTTTTGTTGCTGGAGAGTGATCCAGGGCGTGGACTTAGATCCACGACCGTGGATTTGCGTCCAGAAACTTGGGACTTTCGGCAGAAGAATCCACGGGCGTGGATTTTTGTACATGGAGAAATCCACGGCCGTGTATCCTTCTCTGTTTTCAGGCTGAGTTTGTTTTGTTCCGTTCACCCCTCAAATGAACTCCGATTGACCTGATTTTTAAACCGACGGAAACCTCTTGAAGTCTAGAATATTCTCCCAATTGGAATTTCCTAAATATCTTTTCCCATTTGTGAGATATAATCAACTCTTTTTGGTGTCGCCACTTCTTCGAAAATCTGCACTCATCCAACTTCGGGCCTATGCCATTTTCACCTCGCTTTGAACCATGATTTGAGCCATATACTATTTGAAAGGTCTATTTGTCTAGTTTCTTATCCAACAAACCAAACTCAATTCCAATTTCTTAAACACAAGATATTCTCAGTTTTCCATAGCCTATTTTCGAGAATTTCCAATTTTGACCTCTTTTCGCCCGGAGCCACCCTTTGTTTGTTTTCTTCCATTTTGCTTGTACTTTTCCAACTTGTTTATCTTGTATTTGTGTGTTATTGAGCTAATATGCTTTATGTTTTGCATTTATGTTATGACTTCAACTTTTGTATACGTATATGAACTTGATTGCTCGACGTGCAATATATGCTCTTAGGTGATATACATGTTACTCTACGTGCATAATTGAGTTGTTGCTCCCTTTGTTCACCTTGTATGATCTCTTCTTGTTACTTTATGTTATATATGCATTGCTAATATGTTAATTTATGTATTAACATGTAAGAACTCGATTTATGGATTCGTTTAATGTGAAATATGTGAAATATGAACTCATATGACTTAAGTGTTACATTCCATTTGCATCATATGCATTTGCCGAGCTTATATTTGGTACATTTTGAGTCTAAGAGTATCCCTTGTCATTTCTTTAGTTCAGTTCTTGGTCCCGTGGGTAGCAAGGAAGTTCCCTAAGCGTCCGTTTGCGTCCGTTGCATATCCTTTTGCTCCACTTATGTGGAAAGGTGAGGTTTTGTTCTTTTAGTTAATATGACCTGCAACCCTAATTTGTATTTTGAACCCGCATGCGATGTATATATATATATATGTATATAGATACGTGTTGAATAAGTATTTTGTGGGATTTATCCCGTTTTGTCATGAGACTTTGAAAACACTTTGTATACGTATATAAGCTATTTTGCCTTTTGTTTTGGTAAAAATTTGGTAAGTGTGTGTGTGTAAGTGAGATAGCTTTGTGATATGTTTAAGTGTAAGTTTAGGCCCCGGAGGAGTGGTATGTGATCTCGGGTCGGCCATTGGGTCGCCGGGCTCTCTCATCAACACAACTCCACAAAAGGGAGGCTTAGCCCATCCTCGGGAGGTCAAGTGGAAGGCGGGTCTTCTTGAACCGACGGTGTGCTACGTGACCCGTCGAAGGAGCGGGCGGATCCCCCGTCTCATTAAATTTATAAGTGGGGTTTGAGGGGTAGCGCCTCTCTCCCCAAACGGTGTTAGGTGGGATTGATTTATGAGTTTTGCTTATGTTATGGAGTAAGTGGGTTAGAACTCGTACTCGCCGAGTTATTATGCTTTGTTCATGGTTATGAAACGGGAGTGGATTTCTAAACTTTAAAACTTGGTTGATTTTGGCCTTCGGCCTTAAACCCATTTTTCCTTATTACGTAATATCACGGGTCAAAATGTTTTAGATTGTAAAAACCACACCCGGTTCATGAACCCCCTTTAGCTTTGATTATGCTTTGCTCTTATATATATACGTATGGGTGCGTGTGGTAGCCCCCTCACCAGTCTTTAGGACTGACCCTCGTGGTTGTTTTTCCCTTTTTCCCCTTTTTGAGTTGCAAGTGCTTGGAGATTTGATCTAGGCGGTTGTCTTGTGTCGTGGTTGGGGATAGCTCTAGTCCCATGCATTGTATTTTGTTTCCTTTCGCTTTTTGGCTAGTTTTTGAAATATGTATAAACTTATGCTTTATAATTTTGGATTTCGGATAATTGTATGACTTAATTTGGCCCGGGTTAGGCATGACATGTTTAATTGTTTTAGTTACCCTTAGTTGGAAAGCATGTATGTTTGGTTATTTGAAATCCTGGTGCTTCCGCATTCGTTATGTATTTTTTTTATTGCGCACTCTGAGTAGGGTCTAGACCGCCTAGCTTAAGTTGTGTTTTTGTTTGTCACCCGTTCGCCATGGCTTAATGCGTGGGCGGAGTCCCCATTTCATTTCACGTGTTGGGCTATGGTGCGGGGGATGTGGCGCCCTTCACTCCGGGGTGTTACATAAACACTCTCAAAGCTAGAAAACCTCGGAAAGATTATCATGAGATAAAATGTTATGTCTGTGGGAAATATCGGCACTTTACTAAAAATTGTTCTCTTAAGAGGAACCTTAAGGGTAAAAGTGTTAACACTAGCATATGGGTTTGGAGACCCAAAGCTTCCCAATTGTATCCTAACATTGAAGGACCCTTGCTAAAAAAGGGGACCTAAAGTTGCAATAGATGTTGCAGGTTCCACAGACGAACTCAAGATGGATACTGGACAGCGGCTGCTCACGCCACATGATAGGAAACAAAACATGTTTTATTCAGATCCAAGATATTGGTGGAAGAAGTGTTCTATTTGCCGATAACACAAAAGGTAAAATTATCGGTGAAGGAACCATTGATATGATTTTTGGTACCAGCATTGAAAAAGTTTACTTGGTAAGTGGCTTTGAACATAATCTGCTTAGCATTAGTCAACTGTGTGATTGTGGCTAAGATTCTCTCCTACTAAATGTGTTGTCTCCAAAAATTACAAAGTCATCGTTTCAGCTAAAAGGGATCGGAACATTTGTTGTTTTACTTTGAATGATCTTGCTAATCAATATGTTGAGTCTCTTATTGCAAATGATGATTTGAGTTGTACCTGCCATAGAAGGATGGGACATGCAAATATGGAACTAATCTCACAGCTTGCTTTAAAGGAACTTGTAAAAGGCTTGCCTAAGATAAAATTTGTCAAAGGTAGAATCTGCTCAGCATGTCAAATGGGTAAGCAAGTCAGAACTTCATTTAAATCCAAGACTGAGGTAACTACTTCTCATCCTCTTGAACTATTACATATTGATCTTTTCAGGCCTATGAAAACCGAATCTCTTGGTAAGAAAAGATATACCTTTGTCTTTGTTGACGATTACTCTAGATTTACCTAGGTTCTGTTCTTAGCATATAAGAATGATGTCCTTAAACATTTCATTCCCTTTGTGAAAAGAGTTGAAAAAAAAAATGGAGAACAATTGTCAAAATACGGAATGATCATGGAACTGAATTCAAAGAGAAAATTTTTGCAAAGTTCTATGATGATTATGGTTATGTTCATAACTTCTCTGCCCCAAAAATACCACAACAATATGGAGTTGTGGAAAGAAAAAATAGAGTCATTTAAGAAATGGCTAGAACCATGTTAAATGAGTATCACTGTCCTAAATCCTTTTGGGGAGAAGCTGTTAACACAACCTGCTATATTTCAAATAGTGTATTCCTACTTCCTATCTTGAAGAAAACACCATATGAGCTATGGAAGAGTAAAAAGGCAAAAATCTCCTACTTTCATGTATTTGGTTGCAAGTGTTATATCTTAAATGATAGAGATCAACGTGGTAAGTTTGATTCCAAATGTGATGAAGGAATCTTTCTTGGATACTCAGATCGCAACAGAGCATATCGTGTCTTTAACAAAAGAAAATCTACTGTTCAAGAGTCTATCCATGTCTCTTTTGATAAATCTGATCCTTTTAACAAGGATCCTGTGATCATGCATCCCACTGGCCCTCCTACTCTTGTTGAATATCTTCCTCAAACTTACAACAACAATGAAAATGAAGGTTCAGCAGAAAATACTGAATCACTTGTTGAATCAAATGAACCTGTTCAAGTTGATCAGTGTCAAAATCAACAAATTATGGAACACGATCATGTTTCCAATATGGAAATGACACCTAGAAAGTTCAAACATGCCTCAAGTCATCCCTCTAAAAACATCATTGGTGATAAGGATGCTAGAATCATGGCAAGGGGCGCCAGAGGTCATTCCAATCTTAATCACGAAAGCATACTTTCTATCACTGAACCAAAAAATATAAGAGATGCCTTAAATGATGAACATTGGGTCAAAGTAATGAGGGAAGAACTTGCTCAATTTCAAAAGAATGATGTGTGGGAGCTTGTTGAGAAACCCGCTGATTAAGATGTTATTGGAACCAAATGGGTGGGTGTTTCGAGAAATAAGCTGAATGAGAACGGAGATGTTACAAGGAACAATGCAAGATTAGTTGCCAAAGGATATGTCAACAGGAGGGTATTGACTTTGATGAAACCTTTGCTCCTGTAGCAAGGCTTGAATCAATAAGAGTTCTTCTTGCATTTGCTAGAGTTCACAATTTCATCCTATACCAAATGGATGTCAAGAGTGCATTTTTGAATGGACTTATTTCAGAAAGGAGTTTTGTTGATCAACCGCCCGGCTTTGAAAGCCAGACACATCCTGATCATGTCTAGAAATTGAAAAAGGCCTTATATGGTCTTAAACAGGCACCACGGGCTTGGTATAATCACTTAAAAAAGTACTTGACTGACAACGGTTTCACCATTGGTACAGCTGATACCACTTTATTCGTCAAATCCGTTGATAAGAAACTCATTCTTGTCCAAATATATGTTGATGACATCATATTTGGAAGTCAAAATCCAAAACTATGTGATGACCTCTCTAAATGTATGAAGTCAGAGTTTGAAATGAGCCCACATAACCACGCGCATGCGGGACATATATCCCTACAGTGATTTTAGACGATATTTCAACAAGTAGAAAAATTCAAAAAAACACTTTTATCTCCCTACGGTGATTGCAGATGATATTTCGATAAGTTTAAAGTTTTAAGGTATGATTAGATTATAATTTGTTTGAAAAACCACATATAATGTTCAAAAAATTAGTTTTGAAATAATATTTGTGATACCTTGACATATGAAAATATATTTTAGCTTAGGTTCTGTTTATTATCCCAACCTATGGAAAGAAACCATTTTGTTGATTTTACTCCACGTCGTAAGTTGAATTTTTCTATGGGGGAGAATAATGAGGAAGAAGAGATAGTTGGGATTGATAATGAAGTAAATAAGATACATGAACGTCATTCTACAATTTCTGAGGAAAAAATACCAAAAGTTGGTATGGAGTTTGATATATGAAGCAGAAGCTTACACGTTTTGTAATGCCTACGCAAAGGAAGTTGGATTTAGTATCAGAAGACATTCTGTATGCAAAGATATTAATGGGATGATCATCAAGCATGTATTTTGCTGCTCATGGCAAGGTCATAGAGAAAAAGATTAGCGAGCTATACAACTTAAACCTCGTGCCGAAAGCAAGAATGATTGCAATGCGATGATGAAAATTGATGGTCACATCAATCGTAAATATAAGGTCGAAGAATTTATTATTGAGCACAACAGTCACAATTTAGTTAGTCCACTTAAAGTTAATATGTTAAAATCTCATATAAGTATGACGGTTGCGCAGGCATCACAAATAAATGACATAGAGAGTTCGAAAATAGCTCCTAAAGTAGATTTCTCCTTAATGGTTAAAGAAACCTGCGGACGTGAAAATATTGAGTTTGTATTTGAGGACTACAAAAATTACTATGTTCAAAAAGGACAGTGGAAATGAAGATGGGAGATACATGTGGTGTACTAGAATATTAGCAAGGAAAACAATCAGATGATCCAATTTCTTTTATGTGATTCAAGTTGATGAGGATGATTTGATTTGCAATATACTTTGCGTTTATACACAAATTTCTTTTATTAACTTTTTAAATTTTAGTGATCTTTTAAAATTGTACTCGAGTTAACGATTTATTGTTAATTGTTTGGATCAATAATTAATTAGTTGATTTCTATGCAATAATCCTGTAGTACTAAGGCTTTGATTCTAGAAGGAAAATTAATAAAATAACATAAAATATACTAACTTAGAATAATGATATGAATTTTGACTCGCATGAAAAGAAAATAAAAAATGAGATTTTTGGAAACTTTAATAAATGCTATAAACTTCAAATAGTAGAAGCTATGTTGCACGGACATGGACACGACACGATACGGACACTACGACACGAATTTTTTAAAAGTTTTAGGACACGATACGGCTCCGACACGGCTATATTTTATATAAATAAATATTTTTTATATGTAAATAAAAATATTTTATATAAAAATAAAAATATTTTATAATTATAATCTAGGTAAAATAAAATATTTAAAAAAATATGTATAGTTAAAAACTAGAAATAAGTTTTGTTATTTTATTTTTCTCACAGAAAAATTCTAAATATATTAAAAAATACATAAAAAACTTTATATAATTATAAAATTCGTCTCGCCGTGTCCGAGCCGTGTCGGCCACTTCATCCCGCCGTGTCTGGCACCGTATCCTTTTTTTTTTTTTTAATTTTTTTTTTATTTCGGACACGTTTTAACCGTGTCCGATACGTGTCGGAGCCGTGTCCGAGGAGTGTCCGTATCCAATACTTGTCGGACACTGCACAGACACTTTTTTAGGAGTGTCCGTGCTTTCTAGTGAGGAGAAGTGAACGATTTTTTTTCTCGTTTTTTCTTTTTTTTCTTGAAATGAAAAACAAATAGGTCGGCTTTCCACTTGGAGAAAAATATTACGACATTCAATTTCTGAAAAGGTGGGCCGCCTCTAGCAATTACCAGAGAAAGTACTAAACGCCTGTTGCAAAGTTGAAATATTTGTCATTTCAGCACTACATCAAACTAAAATTTTTAAAATGTGATTAAACTATTGGACAGTTAAGAAGCAGACGGTCTTAATATAAATAGCTCCTCAATTCAATAGAACGAGTAAACAGATAAAGAAGAGGAAAATTAATAAATCAATGGCTACATTCAATATTAAAATGCCTCTGGCTATTGTTCCTAAAAAAGATTCTGTTTGTAGTCTGGTTAGGAAAAACACTTCAATCGCCGCATGCGGTAGTGTGCGTTCTAGTGCTAAAACTTCCGGCGATGAGGTCTCAGTTGGAAGGAGATCTGGAAATTATAAGACTCCCATTTGGGATATTAGTCGTGCTCAATCTCCGAGCAGTCAATATACGGTATATATATTATTTTCTATCTCAAATTTTATTAAAATCCATCTTTTTGTACATTTTATCTAATTTGCCGGAAATTTTCAATGTACCAGTTACATGAAAACATTAAATTTTTTGACGAGTTTGTTGTGGTCCACTTATTTATCAATAATTTGACTAATTTAAAGCTATCATTTTCATATGGTAGCTTCCATATTTTGTCCTTTCCCCATCATCATTTAAATCTATCAAACCCGAACTGAAAGTGCCAAAACTAATAAGCTGGGTACTAAATTGAAATCATGAGGCAAGTTAATTTAAAGACAAAACCCGATGACAAGTTCAGTTAAAACCAAGGGGAACAAGTGACATAAGTGGGAGAAAAAGATTTAATGCCTATGGCGATTGTTCATAATAGGACAAATAATCAACTTTGTAGCTTTAGTAGGAAAAGAACTTCAATTATAGTCTCATGGAGTACTTTGTCATTTACTACTAAATGCAATAATCATGCCAGTGACAACCTCTTGTCTGAACGACGATCTGGAAATTACGAGGCAAACGTGTGGGATTTCGATTACATTCAATCTTCGAGCAGTCAATTTTTGGTATGTATCCTCCACAATTGTCTAGCTAATATGAATTAATATGAAATGTGTATCACTATAGCATTCTAGCTTTCAAAGAAATCAGAAATGTTAAGTTCGTATTGATCCCGTGTTATAGGAAGATATATACATGGAAAGGGCTTCTGAGCTGGTGGTTCAAGTGAAGAAGTTGTTGGAGGAAGAATTGATGGAGCCAATTCAGAAATTGGAGTTAATTGATGATTTGCAGAACATGGGAGTATCTTACCATTTTGAGGATGAAATTAAACAAATCTTAAAGTCTATGTATGATGATCGTCATCGTCTAAACAAATACAATAGCAAGGATTCTAAAGTTGTAAGAGATTTGTACTCTACGGCTCTCGAATTCAGACTTTTCAGACAACATGGTTTTACCATCCCGCAAGGTAGTATAATTAGACATGTGTAATGTGTACATAACATGCATTAACTGATCGCTTAATTCTCTGAATCATGAAATATTATACATTCTTCATCACTATTACGTGCAGAGATATTCGATTGTTTCAAGAACAATAGAGGAGAGTTTGAGGCAAGCCTTGTTGAGGATACGAGAGGATTGCTACAACTATATGAAGCCTCTTTCATGCTGATGGAAGGCGAAGAGACCCTGGAGCAAGCAAAAGAATTTGCCACCTATTTTCTGCTGAAGACACTTGACGCCAAACATGGAATCTTAGTTGACGAGAATCTTTCTTTATCGGTGTCCCATGCTTTGGAGCTCCCAATTCATTGGAGGACTCAGAGGCATAATGCAAGATGGTTCATCGATGCATATGAGAAGAGATCAAATCGAAATTCAACTGTGCTTGAGCTTGCAAAAGTGGACTTCAACATTGTTCAAGCAATGTACCAACAAGAAATAAAGCATCTCTCAAGGTGAGTAAATTATTTTTGAGAGAAAATTATCAAAATCGTCTCGTTCCCGTAAAGTGAGGCATATACAGGTTTCGTCTCAAAAGTGGGCAATGTCTCACTTTTAGTCCCATAAAGTGGCACTTGTCTTAATTTTAGTCCCATTGACCACTTTCCGTCCAAAGATAACGTTTGACCGTGAGTAATTTTTTAGCCCTTTTGGTTCTTTTATATTTTCAAAACTACCTCAAACTATATAAATTCCATATTTTCACCGCCAAACTATTTAAATTGTATATTTTCACCCCAAACAAAATATAATATGCATTATTTATTATAATACGTATATACACATATATAATACGTGTAATATATATAATATATGTATATATACGTATAATATAATATTATATATTTCTTGTAGTGATAATATATGTATATATACGTATAATATAATATTATAGATATATATATATATAAAATATGTTTTAACAATAACAGTAATTTTTTTAAAAAGTAATTTTTTTAAAGAAAACAGGATAAAAAATAACTTTTTTTAACGTCAAATGTTATCTTGGACGGAAATTGGTCAATGGGACCAAAATTAAGACAAATATCACTTTATGGGACTAAAAGTGAGACATTGCCCACTTTTGGGACGAAACCTGTATATGGCTCACTTTACGGGAAGATTTTGATAATTTTCTTTTCGTTTTGATATATAATCATGAATAAAAGCACGAATTTTATATCTAAGATATTTTAGGAAATTAAACTTATATTTTTCTACGTATATACAGATGGTGGGAACAGACTGGTCTCGCTGAAAAACTTCCATTTGCGAGAGATAGGTTAGTGGAAAATTTCTTATGGACGGTTGGTTGGCTCAGAGAGCCTCATTACGGATATTCAAGAATAATGTGTACCAAGCTCTTTGTTTTTATAACATATGTTGATGACATATTTGATGTATATGGCACCTTGGAAGAATTACGACTCTTCAATGATGTTGTTCAAAGGTTAGTAATAATTGCCGTATACAAATAAATAATCACATTTTTTTCAATTGAAAAACTTAATTCTATCTTCCACCTCAAAATACCATGCATGTATGAACTACTTTTTCCTTTTTGTTTTCTTAATAAAATTATCAGATGGGATATTGAAGCAATGGACCAACTCCCTCACTATATGCAAATGTGTTTTCTAGCAATCGACAACTTCATCAATGAGATGGCATATGATGTTTTGAAAGAGCAAGAATTTGTCATCATCCCTCATTTAAGAAATAAGGTGATAATATACTGTCTTGCATAAATACCTTACTTCATCTGCATATTTATGAGGCATTAATTAATTAGATTGTTCTGTGAAATAAATTATGGCAGTGGGCAGATTTATGCGCAAGTTATTTCCAAGAGGCAGAGTGGTATTACAACAAGTACATGCCAACAATGGACGAATACATCAACAATGCATGCAGGTCAATATCAACTCCTTTGATACTATCCAACACGTACTTTGTTGTGACAAACCCCATAGAAGAGGAGGTTGTTCAAAGCTTCTATAAAAATCATGACGTAGTTAGAACTTCCGCCATGATTCTAAGGCTTGCAGATGATCTAGCAACCTCAGAGGTGTACATCTTATAAACTAGCCAGCGTTATCAAATTCTCATTAATTTCTATTTTGGAATATTGAATTTTCTACAATCTTAGTTCATGTGCGTGAATTAATTGAGTGTTACATCTTAACTAGTTTGAGGCGAAAAGAGGTGATGTACCAAAAGCAATGGAGTGTTACATGAATGAAAGCGGTGCTAGTCGAGAAGAGGCACGAGAATATGTCAAGTCTATGATATGGGAGGCGTGGAAAAAGTTGAACAAAGAATTACTTACGAATTCGACTTTTCCACCATTTTTCCTCAGAAATGCAGCTGATCTTGGCAGAGCGGGACAATTTATGTACCAGCATGGAGATGGGTTTGGTGTTAATCCTCATCATCATAAGGAAGATATTTCTACATTGTTCTTTGAGCCTCTGGCGTTGAGATACAACGACCGAAATTTGTACTAATGAAATAAAGTTCAGCAATATTTGCAATTTGGCCCGCCATATGTTTAAAAGTTTATACATATCGTTTGTCATTAATAAATTTCTTGATTCTGAACTTGTGATCAGTTGTGACATTGATTGGTCAGAACTCTTGTACTAAGGTTAATTCAGTTCTAATCGGTAAAATTGCACTTTGGTCCTATAAGTATCTATCTAATCTAATTTCGATCCTATAAGTTTAGGCATAAAATAGTTGGTCCTGTCTGTTTTTAATTTTTAATAAATTTAGTTCGATATTCCAAATTTGGTCCTTAATTTTAACACACTTAGTACAACATACATATCATATTTACTCCGTTATTTTTCTTCAACAAAATACATCTTTAATGGGAAAATGCAATTTTGGTACCATCCTGTGTAAAGTGTGTGAGTGTGTACCATTATTTATACTTATTAGGGGCAATTAGCCCTGTGGTTTGCCATAATTATAAATTAGTCCCTCTTGTTTCGTTTATCACATATTAACCCCTGATCTTAACAGACCGTTTGAGATCCTTGGGCACTGTTAGTATTCCGTTAATTTTGAAATTTGAATTTCCGAAAAATATTTAATAAAAGTCCCTGAACTATGAATTTTCTTACGAAACGACCCCTTAACTAAATCGCATCAACAATGTAGTCCCTGAAGGTATTTAAATCATTTCGCCCATAAATAAAATATTCTAGAGAAATTCAGGGGTATTTTCAGAAATTCAAATATCAAAATTAACGGAATACTAATGGCGTCCAAGAACCTCAAACGATCCGTCAGGATTAAGGGTTAATATGTAATAAACGAACCAAGAGGGATTAATTTATAATTATGGCAAACCACATGGGACCTGGATGTTTGCCCCTACTTATTATTCAATTTTAGTACCATCATTTTTTTAGAAAATTCTACAATATTATTGGTTCTACCATCAGCTATTTGGATGGAATTTTCACGTGTCTCTCGCGTGGGTCGTTAGTGGGTCCCACTAATTATCTTATCGGTTATTTCACAATTTCTAACCCTATGCGGAGGGGAAATCAATTGTTGTTGCTTAAACACTCATTTGAAAAAACAACCACGAATAGTTATAATTAATTGTGAAAAAAAAAAACGCTTAAAATACTATTAATTGTACCCACTAACGATGTATGTAAGGGGAATGTGAAAAAACCATATAAAAAACTAACGGTTGGACTAGTATTACACTATTTTAAAAAATTTTGGGACAAAAATTGAATAAATGGAAATAATGGTATACACACTTTACACTTTATGGTACCAAAATTGCATTTTTTTCTCCCAATTATATATTATTGCAGATGGAAAATTAATTGGGACTACAATTGCAATCTTCACAATTTACATAGTAGGTTTTGGTCTAGACAATTAATTTTAATATTTTATTTTGTTATAAGAGTAAGCAATGGGCTCCACATAACCACGCGCATGCGGAACATATGATATTTCTGTAAAAAAAATTAACGGTTGAGACTAAAATTGCACAAATAAAATATATTAGTGCACATATTCACACATTTTTCAAGCTATGGTAACAAAAATGCATTTTTCCCCAGCTTTAATATTAGTTATGGAAATATGAAAAGATGTATTTGTTTGTAAAATATAAGACTGTTGGACTACTTATAATTAGTGGAGGTATTAATTCTGAAACGGAAAAAACTGTTGGCACTTAATGCGTACATTTTCTATGCATGTGATTGTTGGTATGATTGATACATCAAAACTGAATGGAGCTACAAAAATTTTCGGTAAATAATGTTTTAAAATGGTGCGGAAGTTAGAGAATGTTAATATCAACTTATCCATAATCTTCTGAAGATCTTAACTAGCTTGATTCAGCAGTCCTGTGTGGTTAAGAGCATGATTCACCGCCTCTTCTCGCGACACGAACAGTTGGCCCGGTCGGAGGATACTGAAGAGAGCGAAGCCTGCAGCTATCCGCAATTAGCGGACGAGGAAGATAGCAGGAAGCTCAAAGTTCCAGAAGAGCTTTCGGAAATTAAATGCATGGAGAACATGTATTTGAAGCTCAGTATCTCGGCTCTGAGGACCTTGAAGGAAATCAGAAGTGGAAGTTCGACTGTGAACATGTTTTCTTTGCCACCCATGCAGGGGTGTGAGTTTGATTAATCTGGGAAGTGAAATCTGGCTCTTAAGTCGCTGTTGTTGAAGCTTGAAAATAGGGGAGAAAGATAGGATATATGTTGGATGTTGTATAAAGCAGAGCTTAATGATATGGATCTGCAAATTGACTATAATCACTTCATCTTGCAGCAGATTTTGGTGCACATATAAAGGGAGTGTTATTTACTGTTGTAAAGTTCTTCTTTTGATGAGTGACTTTGTGGTTTTTTTATTCCCAAAAAAAAAATAGAAAAAAAATAAAAAATTATCCATAATCTTCTAACCGTCTATAATCGTAAAAAGAGTCAAATCGTATTAAAAACCAGTAATTATTGGGTTAAAAGTTAAAACTAGAACAATATAAATACCCTCTTTCAAATAAGCAATATCATCACTTACAAAGGAACACTTTCTTTAAATAAATTGCCATCACTTAAAACTTAAGATTTTTTTAAGTGTTAATTTTTTTTTTCCGAGGTGCATTACTTAGAACCTTTAGCGAACTATTCAGTAAGCACAATAGAAACCATAAGCACAAGAACTACCCGTATTAATCGCCTCATATTATTGTAAAGAATTTGTTCCATTCTCTACAGAACAATTATACCAACCACTTATAGAATTCGTATGGAATTTCTACTCAAAATTCTTCTAGATGGTAATTCTAGTTTTTCTTAACAAACGTTCAAATTTGTGGTGCACTTTCTTATTATCGGATACCATCATAGGTGTGTGTAGTCCCATTATGCAATATGAAATATTTATTTAATGCTCGATATAGGAGTTAATTTAACAAATATTAGAAAATAATTGCGCTCTTCTCTATGTTGTTTAAACACATGATTAACCAATTTTAAATGTGTTTTAACAACTAGTTAAATTTTAACGATCCTTCGAAACTGTACACGAGTTAACTGAATTTTATTGTTAATTGTTTGGATCAAGCGAAAATTACAAAATTAGTATACCATCTCCCCTATTTTAGTCCATCGGGTACGTTAACTTTTCCGGTATTAAAAAAACCCCACAACTTATTAAATAATGCAAATCAGTGCACTTTTTACCCGAATAAGCCGAAACCCACCGGAAATCCGACCCATTTGTATAGGGTCCACCAAGAAATGGGTCGGATTTCCGGTGGGTTTCGGCTTATTCGGGTAAAAATTGCACTAATTTGCTTATTCTAGATAGTTGCGGGGTTTTTTTGTTGCCAAAAAAGTTAATGTACCTGAACGACTAAATTAGAGGGGATAGTATAACAATTTTGTAATTTTCCGTTTGGATCAATTATTAATTAGTTGACTTCTATGCCATAGTTCTTGAAAATGTAGTCCTTTATTCGATTTATGAGAAAATTGTATCGGTATCCTTTGCGTTAGATGAAAAAACTAAAAAAAAACCTATCATAAAAAAATTTGTTTATAAAATCTCGTGTTTATTTGTCTTTGCAATAAAAACTCCGAATTCAGTAAAGATATTACACGGGTGTTGACTGAGTGTAAAACTAAATTTTTCTTCACTTTTTCTTGCAAAATGACTATTTTACCCCTATACTATATTTATTAAATTATATTTCTTATATATATATATGTATAAACAAACTTATGTATAACATAATTATATATATATATATATATATATATATATATATATATATATATATATAGGGATAATTACGAACGACCCCCTAAATTTGGCAAAATTACAGATTAACCCCTAAAGTTTGAGAAATTACAAACTCTCCCAGACCTTTACACTCTCACACAAATTTCAACATCATTAATCACACCGTTTAAACTCATATTTACATTCCAAAAACACCCTTAGGGGGTATATTGTAATTTTACTGAGAGTTTAATGATATAATTTTAATATTATTCAATTTTAAATTTTTTGTATTTAAAAAATTGCTATTTAATTTACATTTAATATTTTATATATAAATATAAGAGAAAATTATTAAAATCGTTCCGTAAAGTGAGCCACTTTTAGTTTTGGTCCCAACAGTTGCCAATGTCTCACTTTTGGTCCCATAAAGTGGCATTTTTCTTAATTTTGGTCCCATTGACTACTTTTCATCCAAGATACCGTTTGACCGTTAAAAAAGTTACTTTTTAGCCCTTTGGTTCTTTTATATTTTCAAAACTATCCCAAACTATTTAAATTCTATATTTTCACCCCGAAACTATTTAAATTGTATATTTTCACCCCAAACAAAATATAATATATATAATAAATAATATATAATATATATGTATTATATATTATAATACGTATATACACATATATAATTCGTGTATATATATATATAATATAATATATATATATATTATATGTATATATACACATATATGATACATGTAATACATATATATATACTTATATATACATATGTGATAAGGCCAAAATACGCTCTAGCCACGTATGCGACATGTGGCCCAATCAGAGCCTGACATCACGGCATTTCAGGGTCAATATCTCAGGCTTCCCCTCGGAGGCCAGCCGTTCCCCTCGAGGGACCATCCACTTCATCTTGAAAGAAAATCCCACCCTCTACCCCGAGCGGACGTACAGGGCTGGCGATGCAACTACAATGCGAGCCTCGAGGGTGCCTCAAGGGTCCCCTGTTGGGAAAAACACGATTAGAAAGCGCAGCGTAATTAAAAAATTTTCCAAAAAAGCAAGATCGGACTTGCAATTTCTATTTCTAATCTTAGAGATTCAAGAACTTACAAGAATCGACGCTTTCTTGACACGTTTTGAGCCGCCCTCAAACGCGCTTCATGTGGTAATGGCAACTCTCGTCCCTCGAAAGATTCTTTCTACTAGATTCCAAAGTAGGTTTCCTCTAGAGTAATAATCCACACCAACCTAGATTCAAATCATGTTAGGGAAAGTTCTATCGATATAACATGTGTAAAGAAAGAAACATAAAACGAGAAGGAAGAGAGCAATAGAATTCTCCCAAATTCTTGAAGCCACGTAGATTGGGCGTGAATCCCAAGTCACGCGTAAGGTGAAAAATTCGAACCCCTTGGCTTATTTATAACCTAGGGTTCGAACCCCAAACCCTAATCGGAATCGGATTCCAACTTTGACTTTACTTCTATTTTCTTTCTCTCCAAGTAATAGGAATCTTATTCAAAATAAGATATCTATTCCTCTAGAAAGAGAGTTCCTAACTAATTAGGAATATTTAAGTATTCTAATAATAATTAAATACCTTATTCCAATTATATCTATTCTAATCATATTAGAATTAATATTCACTAGAATAATAAATAGAAGTAATATTTATTTATTTATTTATTCTAATCAAATTAGAACAACTAAATAATCAAATATTAAATACTTAGAATCAATTCTCTAATTAATTCCATGAAGGGCTTTAGAATTAATTCTCCTAATTAATTCTAATGGGCTAAAATTTATTCTCTAATTAATTTCTTTGGGCTATATAATTAATTCTCTTAATTAATTATATTAGGGATTAATTCTCTAATTAATTATATCTGGGCTTTTTAATTAATTCTCCGATTAATTAACATATGGTCCAATTTCTCAATTGGACCACACGCCCAAAAGCTTGCTCACGTGCCACACGTGTACATTTACACGTGTGGTCTCGTTTCGATCAACTATTTGATCTTTCTTTCAATACCCTTTGAATCTGGCATTTGTGTGTGACCCCCTAGGTTCATTTTCAGTTAGCAGTGAGACTAATACGCTTTATTAGTTCACAGATCACACGACCATAATCTAGCAATAGGTGTGTGACCCCTACCCGAACAATGAATATATATATTCGAAAGAACCTTTCAGTCAATGACAGCTGTGAGGTACGGTCCACCTACCAACCTATCTTTTGATTAAGATCTAGGGCATGGGAATAATGAGAGCCCTACTAATCTCAATCTTAAAACTAAGTTCATTTCATATCCATTTGATTTCAATCCAAGAAACTCTTTTCTTGATGTCTTGATCCACTACCTCGGCCGAGGGTTTAGGATGACATATGAATGACTTATGCAATGAGAGATCTTCTTGCATTACAACAAGTGTAGGTCCTTTGTTGATTCTCATATGCTTTCATGTGCCACTTGTGCAGCCCCAGCATAAGCCTAAAATTAGTTGTCTAAGGCGACATCCTTTAAAACTTATACCTAAGACTACAGAGTTAGCCCACAAAGCATCAATGGAATCTCAAGTCAAAGGATTAATTTACTAACGTCATTGACCTGTGAGATATTTCCTAATCTGGAAGTTTCTATTTCTAGGTATAGACACTTCCTTTCCCATTTAGAAATCTTCTCACGCGGGACACCTCAGTGTACCTGTTTTAATAACGAGCACCCTCACGTATTGAGTACGCATCAACGTAACTATGCAATTTACACCCCATGAAACAGGATGATCCTTCTTAAGGACGCAATCCCATGAGCAAGTCTTAATCGAGCCAAATCAACACTCCTACTGTTTGTTGGACTCATCGACTTGGAGTGATTTCTAATCCGGCCTTGAGTTAGGGCTTGTTTCATGTGTCATTCACCTAATAACAAAGTCCCTAACAGCCTTATGGATCAGGGGAGTTCTAATGCATGCGCACGTAGTGGAAACACACAAAACACGTATTGGCATATAAAGAAGTGTTTGCCTATGATAATAATCAATCGTGTATTATTCAAAGATTGTCTGTGACACAAGGAAAGTTCCAAACCAGATTACGTCAAATCGGCTTTCTAGGGAACTATTCCTAACATCCCCTCGAGGGTTAGCCCATGACTGAAAAGGCGAAGCCACTCGCCTCACCTCTTTGGGCCCAGATGTCCCCTCGGACCTACGAGCCCCAAAGCCCATACCAAACCCGAGTGTGCTTGGCCCTCAGTAAAAACCCAGCAATGCTCTCTGACAAACAGTACACAAGCGTGCACCTGCCACTGTTGCCCGCCACCCACCTTTTTTGCAGGCTTTTGCAGTAGACCCCTTTCAAAGGCTCCTCATTACTCCACGTGTCTAGGGCAACATCAATGCAGGACCACTTGATGTCAAATTATCAAAGGGCCGCGACCCTCAAACTATAAATATGGAGAATTCCACGCATACTCTGTAAGCAAGCTTCATACATTTGAGCTCTGTTTAATTTCCATCTTCTTTAGCACCTAACTTGTGCATCTGAGCCAAACTGGGTCACACCCCCCATTTTCCCAGCTTGGCCTTCTGACTATTTTTGTGTTTGTTCCTAGCAGGTAGAACCCGTCTGAGCTTTTTGCTGGGTGGTGGGCCCAAAACAGTAGCATTACGAGACCACATATTAAAAATTTTCATATAATACAAGTATTAAAATATTTCTAAAACATTTTAATACAATACCAGAAGACTAGCCGGATCTGCTATGTTCTCTGCTGGTGTAACCCTCTTATTTACACATCTCTATGGAAACACGTTTTCCTTATAAAATGATTCGTAATCATGTGTTCAGTCTCTTGGTGAGGTCTTGATTCTCTTAATTGAGCAACCACCCATTTTATCATACAATATGATAATAGAGTTGTTTCATGCTAGGAACTTCATCGAACTAGTTAGATGGAGTTTCTTACCCAAACACTTAACTCAGCAGTATTCAATACGGCTAAGCTCTCAACTACAAAAGTTGAGAATTTTGCAACGTTTGTGCTAGGAACGCCTTTCCACACGTCGCTTTGTCATCAAGGTGAAAATTGCATCCTTTCAATGATTCACAATCATCTATGTTTGGTGTAACGATTGCATCAAAATATCCTTTGACAGGTGTCGAATCCGTCAAAAAAAAATAAATAAAGTTCCTATTTAACGACTAAACACAGAGTATAGTGCAAACAGGGTCGATCCACAGAGACTGGTTGATTTATTTCTAACAATTCCAAGTTATTAACGAAAAGAAACAATTAAAGAGGGGGGTTTTGAATTATTAAAACTAAGGTATGCAATTAAAATAAACTAACAAGAATTAAATAGCTAACTAAAACTAAACAAATAAGATCACGTAGGGTTAAATCAATCAAAGGGAAAATTACCTAGCCAGGGATATTCGATTCGAATTGTTATATTGATCATTGACTCAAGGATAAATTCAAGTTATTCAGACAGATTGGCTATAGTTGATAGAGACACTCGACTCAACCTCGTTTTTACTTAATTCGTTGGATAACCTAGAGACACTCGACAGTTATCTTCCCTAACAAATTCACAACCCCTAGAGACACTCGACAGGATTTAATGAATTCGCAGCATAAGAACCATAAAAACACCAATCCTAATTAACCAAGTCGTGACACACGCAAGATTTAAATTAGATTATCAAATCCCTTAGTGAACGAGGAATGTTATCGCTAAGACCCTGCCACTAATTTACCACAATATATCAATCAAACTCTACTACACTTCAAGTATCATGAATGGCAATATGC
The DNA here is from genome assembly GCA_037501455.1 of Lantana camara. Lineage (NCBI taxonomy): Eukaryota > Viridiplantae > Streptophyta > Magnoliopsida > Lamiales > Verbenaceae > Lantana > Lantana camara. The sequence continues at coordinate 22,988,633 of CM074862.1, forward strand.
AAATTAAACAACCTAGAGATCGTGCACTATCCCGAAATTTGCCTAATCACAATAAACGCGAAACACGGAGATAAGATAAATGCCTAAATAAACATGAATTGATAAAAACGTTTAGGTCTCACAATATCCAAATCAAATCTATAGTCCCTAGCTAGATAATTAAAGTTTAGCTACTCATAAAATAAAAATTCATCAGAACAATAGAGAAATTCTTTAACATAAATAAACTAAAAATCTAAAAGAAGAGAGAAGAGAAAATCTTAGAAAATAGCGTGGAGAAGTGCTCCCGAATTCCTCCCCTGTTGCGTCCCTAAACGTGAAAGAAGGCTCGTCCCTTTCTCCTCCAGAATACGTGAATAAATACATTCCATGTTCAAGACTTTTTCTCCAAGTAAAAGCCTTCTTTTTTCCAATTATGAATCCTAATTGCTTCCAATTTCCTGCTTCCGTGTGTGACTTCAAGTATCCATAAGGCATGGGCTTCCTTTTATTTTAATCCCACTGGCAACCTCGGCCCACTCCATCCTAAAATTCAAGCTAATTGAATTTCTCAAAATCCAACCCTCACATGCAGCCAATTTGATTACCCAATTGCCTGCATGCAATTCAATTTCATCCAAAAATATTCTCCATGCAGCAACCATGCTTGATCACGGCAAAATGCAACAAGTCAACTAGAGTCCGCCCTTTTTGCGTAGATTTCTTCTAAAAACAGCCAAGTTTGTTCCAATTTTGCCTTCGACCCCCAAATCTACATCAATTTCTTTCAAGATAATATCAATTCAAACACAATTTAGGAAATAATTCAATCATAAAGATAACGAATTAACGAGTTATCATCCTTTCAATAATAAGATCCTTTTGGGTTCTGTAAACTAATACATATCCTCATTTCTTCTCAAGTACTTTAAGGACATCCTTTACAGAAATCTAATGACCTTCTCTAGGGTTATATTAGATTCGGCCCACTGCGCTTAGTGTTGCGCCATATCTAATTTTGTACATAACTTTGCATACATTATGCTCCCTTTTTTATGGGGTTTTTGGACATTCTAACTTTCTTAAAGTTATCTAAGGACACATACTCTTCAAAAGAGATGTTTCATTGTCCATACTAAACTCCTTTTAGTACCATGGTTATGCACTTGATTGTGATAATCCTTTTATTCTCTTAAACCTATCTTCTATAGATCTAAATTTCGAGAATTTAGGATAATCACTAAGATTTTTCATGTCAAATTGTTTCTAAAACAAAAATTTTGTTACTTTCATGTTATCCTTTGCATTCCTAATGAGAATGATGCCATATCTAAAGTATCAAAGGTTGAAGCTAACATCACTAACTATCACACGTGCATTTGAGAGTTATTCGACTTTCATCTGAGTTAAACGATTTTGACTATCCTATGGAATCGAATTTCTCGAACTCCTAGCAGCCTTTATCTTAGTGGTTTGCATACCTTATGCATTCTCCCACTGAATATGAGATTCATAGAAATACCATATTTAAGTCTCTTTCAATGTCCTATTGAGGAAGACGGTTCTCACATTTATTTATCATATCTCATCGTCAGAATATGCAGATACCGTAAATACAATCCAAATTGACTTTTGCATTTCAAACGTCAAGAAGGTTGTAATGCTTTTCATTTTCACGAAGCTCTAAGAGCTTGATCCTATCAGGTGGATCAACCAAGGTCCAAACTTGGTTTGAGTATATGGAATCCATATTAGATTTCAAGGCTTGATTACACTACTCAGATTTCAAATCTGGCAGTGCTTCCTCTTTAAGTAATTCCTTGGCTATCTAGGAATACGTTCTAAACGCATCTTAAGAGGAGAGTTTCAGACGTGTAATTACTCTAAAATTTGGCTAACTTTTATCAAATGGGCTCGTTTCTTCTATATGTGGCCTGGGTTTTTTATCCTGAAATTTCTTTGAGCTCTGCCTACTTGCCTTTCTTGTCTTATAGGAACGGTTCCTCAAGAAAGGTACATTCCTTGAAACAAACAACCTTTGTTCAAGAGAATTGCATAAACAATATTCTATATTGTTGAGTAAACTTGAACTCGTTTCAAATTTATCTCCCACTATCCTCTTCACTTAAGAGGATTACCACTAAATTCTTGGACAATAATAATTAGGGAATTTAGAATGCCACATTGCATAGTGCAACTAAAGGACTGATTTTGGAAGGTACTAAATTCAAAATCTCTAACTGCATATTCTGGGAGTTTATTCCTAGAATGATTATAAGTCAGTAAAGCTTGCTATGGAATTAACCATATCCTATTAGGTTTCATTCCCTCATTCGGAAACACTAAGGTGTTCTCGAATTAGTTTACTGAGAGATAATCTTATTATCTCTAAGATGATAAAAGAATTAGTTGCTAAGATATTGGCTATCTCGATCATATCGATTTGCCTATAACTTATGACTACTTCGGTTCCTAACCTCCTTTTGAAATTCTAAGAATTTCATATAAGTTTCGAATTTGTACTTCAACAAGTACACTCATTCATAATGATTAAACTGACGATTGTATCTAGTGCTCATTAAGCAACTTACACTCATCAGCATGGATCGAAATCCACTATAATTTTGGCACCTTCCACGTTTCACCTAAACTATGTTTCGGGAACGTTTCCCTTAAGATAGGATTCATAGGAAGTTAACTCTCTAGGTTCATTTTCGTAAAATGATTCTAAGATATCTAACTTGCTAATCCTTTTATGTCTCAACGTTCCAAAGTAATTCGAAGCTTTGTCATCTTACTTACTTTTGTTATCTCGTTCTATATTCAGAACATTAGTGCTTTGAGTCTTTGCACAACGGCTTATGCAGAATCAACTCAAGACTTGTGAATTCTATTCCTAGTAGAATTACTAAACGAGGTAACATTTCAGAGTACTCATACTCTTTGCAGTTCCCTTTCAAAGTCCTTATTTGCTACCATAGAAGCAAACGTCCTATTTGATCTCTAGTGTCTTTTGGGTGTACCCCTTACATGCCCCTCTAGTAGGCTCTTAAGGGTTTCTTCTTCTTTAGGCCTTCAAGACTTTAACTTAGTAAGTTTAGAAGAAGAATTAACCATCACAACCTTTTATTCCTTCTTAAGGATGCTCTCAACCATTATCAACTAAATGATTAACTATGCTACAATGGCATCATTCTAGTTGAGCATAAAGGGTTCAAATGATGGTGGAAGTAATGTAAGCAATCAGTGTATTGAGAACTCTTTTCTCAGTTGATGATCGAGACCACAAGATCTTCAAATAAAATCTTTAGACCTTGTTCGTGTGCACTTGTTTCCTCATTTGGAATATTGAATAATTCCATAGTGTTATACCTTGTAACATTTTTATGAGGTGGTTCAATTGCTCTTAAGTGATTTGAAAAAATCTATTCACCTCAGATTGCTTCTCTTTTGGCCCGGGTCGAATTTTCACAATTGAAAATTTATCCCTTTAGAGAACACTTTTCTCTATTCGGAATCTAAAACGAATTTTAGGGTCTGAATCCAATTAGAGTTAGTTAGGACTTAGTCAACTCTTTTGACTTAAGGATGGATACGAATAGGTTTGCATTTCATATTGTAGAGAATCACAGAACTACAACCTAAATGCTAAGCAGAGAAAATGTGAGCATGTTGAATAATAACGTAATACACAGGATTTAGGTATTTTAATCATATGTAGCTCCCACTGGTTTTAGAAGATCTTAAAATCCCAATGATCTTAGAGGAAACTTGTTTTCCCAATGGGTACTAAGATCCCAAGCACTTTATCTTGGACCCACGACTCGCGGCCATCCTCAATAAAGCCTCAGGTAGGTACAACTTGCCAATTCCATCTCCATGGAACTCTTAGTAATATTTTTGCATCACCCATCTTTCAATATGGACCCACGACTCGTGCGACATCCATATTTACTTAGGCGTTAAGCAAGACCCATCAATCATAAGATCATGATTAAACTTAGGCCGGAACGACCCACGACTCGCGGACATCGCCCATTCCAAAATAACCATGAAATATTAATCACTTAAAGTGATCAATCAGGAAACTAAGAACTAATAGGTTTCACATAGCCACCCCACGACTCATGGACATCAACTAGCTTCCCCTGTTAAACTTAAATCCTATTGATGGAATGCTATGAATTTTATTTAAAGTTCTCACTTTATACAAAATACCTATTTTTTGAGTTTGCTTAATATTTATGGGATTTTTCGAATACTGGAGAGTTGTCCAGTTTGACCTCACCAACATGTACAGTTATCCATTTTAATTAGTCTTGTTTAATGCAGTTTCACATAAATGCATTACACACAAGCAATTAGCAGATAACAAGTCCTAGCATGATACTAATATGAGATGATCATGGGTTTTCCTATCTTATGCGTGATATGTGGGAGCCACTCCACAATCACAAGTTCTAACATTTCATGCCACATAAAACAGTTTAAATCACATTAGGGAATTGGAAATAAAACTATACCCTATCTATTACAATAATAGAAACCCTCCTAACATTTTGAGGGGTCTTCACTTCATGGCCTCCTTGTTACTTTATTGTGTGGATTCATCTTACTCCATGGGTGCAAATCTCCAAAGTAAAATAAAAACCTCACTTTCTAAAATCTACACTCTTTGCATAAAATAATATGGCTCAATCTTCATAGTGACCATAGACAAATACACGGGGCATACCCCGGCCTCAAAAACAGTAATATGGAAAGCCACATAATAAACACATAACAGTACGCACATAAGTGGGGCACCGACCCCAATTGAAAAATGCAACTATGGGGCTCCAACCCCAAATTTAAACCATCCATGTGCATAAATTAAAACATCCACAAGACTAAACCCATAATCACCTGATACTCTAAAATTGCAAGAGTTTAAATTTACCAATAAATTTAAAATTCTTTTAACCTTAAGTTCTACTAACTCAAAGTAATCTGAAAACAGTTCCTTGCTCAAGAATATATTCATAATCAAAAGCTCAAATCTGAGAAAATTCAAGTTAATTCAAAATTAACAATTTTATAAACTTATTATTTCAAAAATAATAATATCAAATTTCCCGAAAAATTAAATCTGACTTTAATTCCCAAAACTCCCAAATCATGATTTTATTTCAAAAATAAAATATTTTCAATTGAAAATTAAATCAAAATTAAAATTCAATTCTAATCTTGGGGAATAAATTTTGTCCGGAAACGACAACACATGTCGCTCACGGGGTGCCTGAGTGACAATTTGTTTGTATACCACAATACGAAGTCCACTTAAATTGCTTATAAAATCAATTTTGTTTTGAGAACAAAGCTAAGGATTCATTCAGCAATGATTAGCTTTCAATGATTAATAACAATGCCATTAACTTATTTCAATAAAAAAGTCAACTTCCAATTTAGCCAAAGTGGATTTCATAATTTAGATGCCCAATTCAATAGTCCTCCCGTGAGCTGACCGACGGAATAGGCAGTAGCGGCTGCTCATGTGCAGCCATGCGTGCGCTGGGCGCCGCGATCACGGGCAGCCCCACCACGCGGGGGCGGGTGGCCAATGCGTTTGGCCCTCGCCATCCCGTTTCGTTTCCGATCGATAAATCAAAATTTTCGTTTTAAAATTTGGGAATTAAAACAAAATTTTAATTAATCTAAGATTTAAAACGATTTTAATGAATTTTCAGAAAACGTTTTTTCTCAACTTTTCAGGAAACATCTCAGATTCAAAAGCTCAGATTACGAAACAAATTCAAGAATACTTAACCGTAACTTAGATTCAAGAATTTCTCAAAATTCAATTAAAAGATAGATTTGAAATTGACCTTGCAAGGTGGCTCTGATACCACTTGTTGGGAAAAACACGATCAGAAAGCGTAGAGGAATTTAAAATTTTTCCCAAAAAGCAAGATCGGACTTGCAATTTCTATTTCTAATCTTAGAGATTCAAGAACTTACAAGAATCGACGTTTTCTTGACACGTTTTGAGCCGCCCTCAAATGCGCTTCATGTGGTAATGGCAACTCTCGTCCCTCGAAAGATTCTTTCTACTAGATTCCAAAGTAGGTTTCCTCTAGAGTAATAATCCACACCAACCTAGATTCAAATCATTTAGGGAAAGTTCTATCGATATAACATGTGTAAAGAAAGAAACATAAAACGAGAAGGAAGAGAGCAATAGAATTCTCCCAAATTCTTGAAGCCACGTAGATTGGGCGTGAATCCCAAGTCACGCGTAAGGTGAAAAATTCGAACCCCTTGGCTTATTTATAACCTAGGGTTCGAACCCCAAACCCTAATCGGAATCGGATTCCAACTTTGACTTTACTTCTATTTTCTTTCTCTCCAAGTAATAGGAATCTTATTCAAAATAAGATATCTATTCCTCTAGAAAGAGAGTTCCTAACTAATTAGGAATATTTAAGTATTCTAATAATAATTAAATACCTTATTCCAATTATATCTATTCTAATCATATTAGAATTAATATTCACTAGAATAATAAATAGAAGATATTTAATATTTATTTATTTATTTATTCTAATCAAATTAGAACAACTAAATAATCAAATATTAAATACTTAGAATCAATTCTCTAATTAATTCCATGAAGGGCTTTAGAATTAATTCTCCTAATTAATTCTAATGGGCTAAAATTAATTCTCTAATTAATTTCTTTGGGCTATATAATTAATTCTCTTAATTAATTATATTAGGGATTTATATATAATTAATTCTCTAATTAATTATATCTGGGCTTTTTAATTAATTCTCCAATTAATTAACATATGGTCCAATTTCTCAATTGGACCACACGCCCAAAAGCTTGCTCACGTGCCACACGTGTACATTTACACGTGTGGTCTCGTTTCGATCAACTATTTGATCTTTCTTTCAATACCCTTTGAATCTGGCATTTGTGTGTGACCCCCTAGGTTCATTTTCAGTTAGCAGTGAGACTAATACGCTTTATTAGTTCACAGATCACACGACCATAATCTAGCAATAGGTGTGTGACCCCTACCGGAACAATGAATATATATATTCGAAAGAACCTTTTAGTCAATGACAGCTGTGAGGTACGGTCCTCCTACCAACCCATCTTTCGATTAAGATCTAGGGCATGGGAATAATGAGAGCCCTACTAATCTCAATCTTAAAGCTAAGTTCATTTCATATCCATTTGATCTCAATCCAAGAAACTCTTTTCTTGATGTCTTGATCCACTACCTCGGCTGAGGGTTTAGGATGACATATGAACGACTTATGCAATAAGAGATCTTCTTGCATTACAACAAGTGTAGGTCCTTTGTTGATTCTCATATGCTTTCATGTGCCACTTGTGCAGCCCCAGCATAAGCCTTGAATTAGTTGTCTAAGGCGACATCCTTTAAAACTTATACCTAAGACTACAGAGTTAGCCCACAAAGCATCAATGGAATCTCAAGTCAAAGGATTAATTTACTCACGCCATTGACTTGTGAGATATTTCCTAATCTGGAAGTTTCTATTTCTAGGTATAGAAACTTCATTTCCCATTTAGGAATCTTCTCACGCGGGACACCTCAGTGTACCCGTTTTAATAACGAGCACCCTCATGTATTGAGTACACATCAACGTAACTATGCACTTTACACCCCATGAAACAGGATGATCCTTCTTAAGGACGCAATCCCATGAGCAAGTCTCAATCGAGCCAAATCAACACTCCTACTGTTTGTTGGACTCATCGACTTGGAGTGATTTCTAATCCGGGCTTGAGTTAGGGCTTGTTTCATGTGTCATTCACCTAATGACAAAGTCCCTAACAGCCTTATGGATCAGGGGAGTTCTAATGCATGGGCACGTAGTGGAAACACACAAAACACGTATTGGCATATAAAGAAGTGTTTGCCTATGATAATAATCAATCGTGTATTATTCAAAGATTGTCTGTGACACAAGGAAAGTTCCAAACCAGATTACGTCAAATCGGCTTTCTAGGGCACTATTCCTAACATCCCCTCGAGGGTTAGCCCATGACTGAAAAGACGAAGCCACTCGCCTCACCTCTTTGGGCCCAGATGTCCCCTCGGACCTACGAGCCCCAAAGCCCATACCAAACCCGAGCGTGCTTGGCACTCAGTAAAAACCCAGCAACGCTCTCTGACAAACAGTACACAAGCGTGCAACTGCCATTGTTTCCCGCGACCCACCTTTTTGGCAGGCTTTTGCAGGAGACCCCTTTCAAAGGCTCCTCATTACGCCATGTGTCTAGAGCAACATCAATGCAAGACCACTTGATGTCAAATTACCAAAGGGCCCTGACCCTCAAACTATAAATACGGAGAATTTCACACATACTCTGTAAGCAAGCTTCATACATTTGAGCTCTGTTTAATTTCCATCTTCTTTAACACCTAACTTGTCCATCTCAGCCAAACTGGGTCACACCCCCCATTTTCCCAGCTTGGCCTTTTGACTATTTTTGTGTTTGTTCCTAGCAGGTAGAACCCGTATTAGCTGGCGACCATCGTCTGAGCTTTTTGCTGGGTGGTGGGCCCAAAACAGTAGCATTACGGGACCACATATTAAAAATTTTCCTATAATACTAGTATTAAAATATTTATAAAATATTTTAATACAATACCGGAAGACTAGCCAGATCTACTCAATTATATACATGCAATTGATAATAAATTTTAAATCACTTAAGCAGATAAATATCTAACATGCAATTAACACTTAAGAGCATATAATTTATCATGCTTAAAATAATATAACTGTAAAATATTACCGTACTCCAAATATGGCTATCTAACGGTATTTTTCCAGCTCCTTTCCATTTCGTGAGACCGGCAGAGCTTCCCAGCAATATCCCCGACTCGACCCTTGGAGTGTGGGCTCCGCGACTATTTCCCTAAATACTCGAGAAAATATTTTTTTAGAAAAACTCATTTTTCTAAAACTAGAAAATAGGATTTTTTAATAATTAAGTGGATTATATATTAATTATATATTAATTAATCTCTAATAAAAAGATTAATTAAACTAAAAAAGGAAAAAAAGGCTCTGAAAACCAGCCCAAAACTGGCTGAAAATGTTATGAAAAAACAGCAAGAGGGTTCGGCTATTTATAGGCCAAAAACCTGGGGTATTTTTGTCATTTCATACCTCACATTACTACCACGACCAATCAGAGGGAGCCACGTGGCAGAACGCGGCGGCACGAGTCGGCCACCGCCTGGCACGCGCCAAGCGAGTGAAGCACGCGCCCTCACGCGGCGACACATGGCGACTGCCCGGCTAGCGCGTGGCACACACGCACATCGCTCAGATGTAGCCACGTGTCCGTGTCTGGCCTGCCGAGACCCGGTCCGACCCTACCCGTTGAATAACCCGGATGATCGGCCCATATTTGACCAGATAATCCGACCCGTTGACTGACCCGCTTTCTTTGTACATTAAACAATGGACTTTATCTAACTCAAAACAGTAATATTTTGAATATACAACGAGAAACAAAACGTAAGAGAGATGACGAAGTCTCAGCTTCTTTGTGGCACACCAGATTAGGATACATTTCTAAGAACATAATTAGCAAGTTAACTACCTCAGGGACATTATTTGAAAATGACCTTAAATAGTTAACTTCCTGCGAATCCTGTCTCAAAGGAAAAATATCCAAAACTCCTTTCAAAGGAAGTGTGGAACGAGCCACAAAGACCTTGGATTTGATCTATTCTGATGTTTGTGGACCGCTTAGTGTAAGCACTCGAAACAATCATCAGTAGTTCATAACCTTTACTGACGACTTTAGTCGTTTTGGTTATGTGTACTTAATGAAGTACAAATCTGAGGTTTTGGAGTAATTCTTAGAATTTCAAAAGGAGGTTGAGAACCAAACTGGTCACAAGATCAAGACACTTCGATCTGATCGAGGTGGCAAGTATCTTAGTGAATAATTCCTTAATCATCTCAGAGATAATGGAATTATCTCTCAGTGGACTCCTCCGGGAACTCCTCAACTTAATGGAGTTTCTGAGAGAAGAAAATCGAACCCTACTTGATATGGTTCGTTTCATGATGAGTTTCACTGACTTACCACCTTCTTTCTGGGGTTATGCTCTAGAAAGTGCAGCAAAGATTTTGAATCTTGTTCTTTCCAAGTCAGTCCCTAAAACGCTCTATGAAATGTGGCATGGTAAAATCCCTAGTTATTCTTAGTTAAGAATTTGGGGTTGTCCTGCTTATGTGAAGAGGACAGTGGGAGATAAGTTAGAAGCTCGTTCTAACTTATGCTACTTTGTTGGCTATCCTAAGGAATCCATAGGATACTACTTCTATGATCAAACTGAACAAAAGGTGTTTGTTTCAAGAAATGCAACTTTTCTTGAGGAATCTTTCCTAGAAGAAAAGAAAGGTAAGATCACAGAACTCGAAGAAATTCGAGATATTCCCACGCCACATTTAGAGGACACGTCCCATCCTGATATCCCACAACCAATCACGAACTTCGATACACGTAAAAATCCTCCTCTAAGGTGTTCTGAACTCACTCCTAGACAGCCTGAGAGATGGTATGGTTTTCTCCATGAAATCTCTCAAGAGGATAATGATCCTCTAACATATGAGGAGGCACTGTTAGACTCAGATTCTAAACAGTGGAAACAAGCCATGAAATCCAAAATGGATTCCATGTACTCCAACCAAGTTTGGACCTTGGTAGATTTTCCTGATAGGGTTAAACCCATAGGTTGCAAATGGATCTTTAAGCGAAAGCTTGGAGTAGATGGAAGCATTGCAGCCTATAAGGCAAGACTGGTTGCAAAAGGATTCACTCAAAGGCCCGGTATGGGCTTTGATGAAACCTTCTCACCGGTTCCAATGCAAAAGTCCATTCGCATCATGCTTGCCATTGCTGCATATTTCGACTATGAGATATGGCAAATGGATGTGAAAACTGGCTTTCTCAATGGAGACATTGATAAAGACATTTATATGGATCAATCCATAGGTTTCACATTCAGTGGGAGTGAGCAAAAGGTTTGCAAACTCTAAAGATCAATCTACGGATTGAAACAGGCTTCTAGAAGGTTTGCAAAGGTTTGCAAACTGCCAATTCCTAGAAGCCTGTTTCAATCCGTTGATTGATCTTTGGAGTTTGCAAACCTTTTGCTCACTCCCACTGAATGTGAAACCTATGGGTTGATCCATATAGTTTCTTTATCAATGTCTCCATTGAGAAAGGTAGTTTTCACATCCATTTGCCATATCTCATAGTCGTAATACGTAGCTATGGCAAGCATGATCCGAATGGACTTTTGCATTGCAACCGGTGAGAAGGTTTCATCAAAGTCCACACCGGGTCTTTGAGTGAATCCTTTTGCAACCAGTCTTGCATTATAGGCGACAATTCTTCCATCTACTCCAAGCTTTCTCTTAAAGATCCATTTGCAACCTATGGGTTTAAACCCATCAGACAAATCTACCAAGGTCCAAACTTCGTTGGAGTACATGGAATCCATTTCGGATTTCATGGCTTGTTTCCACTGTTCAGAATCCGAGTCTGACAGTGCCTCCTCATATGTTAGAGGATCATTATCCTCTTGAGAGATTTCATGGAGAAAACCATACCATCTCTCAGGCTGTCTAGGAGTGCGTTCAGAACGCCTTAGAGGAGGATTTTCACGTGTATCGAAGTTCGTGATTGGTTGTGGGATATCAAGATGGGACGTGTCCTCTAAATGTGGCGTGGGAATATCTCGAATTTCTTCGAGTTCTGTGATCTTGCCATTCTTTTCTTCTAGGAAAGATTCCTCAAGAAAAGTTGCATTTCTTGAAACAAACACCTTTTGTTCAATTTGATCATAGAAGTAGTATCCTATGGATTCCTTAGAATAGCCAACAAAGTAGCATGAGTTAGAACGAGCTTCTAACTTATCTTCCACTGTCCTCTTCAGACAACCCCAAATTCTTAACTAAGAATAACTAGGGATTTTACCATGCCACATTTCATAGGGCGTTTTAGGGACTGACTTGGAAAGAACAAGATTCAAAATATTTGCTGCACTTTCTAGAGCATGACCCCAGAAAGAAGGTGGTAAGTCAGTGAAACTCATCATGGAACGAACCATATCAAGTAGGGTTCGATTTCCTTCTCTCAGAAACTCCAGTAAGCTGAGGAGTTCCCGGAGGAGTCCACTAAGAGATAATTCCATTATCTCTGAGATGATTAAGGAATTATTCACTAAGATACTTGCCACCTCGATCAGATCGAAGTGTCTTGATCTTGTGACCAGTTTGGTTCTCAACCTCCTTTTGAGATTCTAAGAATTACTCCAAAACCTCGGATTTGTACTTCATTAAGTACACATAACCAAAACGACTAAAGTCGTCAGTAAAGGTTATGAACTACTGATGATTGTTTCGAGTGCTTACACTAAGCGGTCCACAAACATCAGAATAGATCAAATCTAAGGTCTTTGTGGCTCTGTAACGCCCCGACTTTTCGGCTATACAGGTATGACGTCACGAGTGGGTTTAGACTGAGAGTTATGTAACATTTATGTGTTTTAATTGTTAAGTGATCGTTTAACATATTAATTTCGTGAACTAAATTACTAGCATGTGACTAATATGACTTAGATGATTTATTTGATTATGCTATTTGAATTTGCTTATAACATGCTTACTTGCCAATTAAATATTTATTTCACTTGTGCACTTATTTGAAATTATATGAAATCCTTGGACTCAATCGAACTTTTAATTGGACCTCAATTATTCACCAACCAAACTTTCGGGACCCAATTGGAGCTTTTAAATTGTAGAAGGACCAAAGTGTGATTTTCCCTCTTTCCTTCCCTTTAATTCACGATCAAAGCCCCCCTCCCCCCCCCCCCCCCCCCCCTAATCCATTCTTCTTCTTTCATTTCTTCTATCAAAAGAAAGGCTCCCAACTCCTTTCCTCTTCTCCTTCTTTGATCGGACCATCAAGCAAGCAAGGAGACAAGAGATTTCTTCAAGCTTTGGCCCAAGAATTCAAGCTCCAACCATTTCTTCTTCTTCTCCTCCATCCTTTTCTTCCAAGGTATAAGTGTATATATATGAGTATGTTGGGTGATAACTAGGGTTGGGGAATTCTTGCTTTATAACTTGAATCTTTGGGTGTATATGCATGAATAGATGATAATCTTTGAATCCTAAGCTTGATTGTTGATATTCTTGGGGCAAGAAGGTGTATATATATATGTGGGTTTATGAATTTAGTTGTTTTAATTTGCCATAAACTTGCATTTGATGTTTCTTCTTGGTATACTACATGTTTTAAGTGATTTGGGTTGAGTTTTGAGGTGTTTTGGTGATTTTGGTCTTCTCCCACGTTTGTGCCCTGTTTTCTGCGTTTTTTTTTGGCCCCTGACCTGAATCCGCGAGGGTGGATTTGAGGCAGAAACTTTGGACCATCCCCTGTTTTGGCCTGAGATTGTTTTGCTTCGTTCTCCCTCATACGAACTCGGATTGACCTGATTTTTGAACCCACGGAAACCTATTGAAGTCTAGAACATCCTCAAATTGGAATCATCTTAATATCGTTTTCCATTTATGAGATATGATCAATTCATTTTGGTGTCGCGACTTCTTCGACAATCTGCGTTCGTCCAACTTCAAACCTATGCCATTTTCACCTCGCTTTGAACCATGATTCGTGCCACATATCCTTGAAAACCTCTATGTGTCTAGTTTCACCTCCAACAAGCAAAACTTAATTCCAATTTCTCAAACTCAAGATATACCCATTTTTCTACAGCTTGCACATTTCCGAAAATTGTCAACTTTTCCTAACTTTTGCTAAACTTTGCCAAAACTCTTTCTATCGCCTTCCTTGCACTTACTCGACCCCTTATGTGACTTATATACATTATATACATGACTAATTGATCCATATTCCTTGTTAACACGTATTTTAATTTATTATGAATTTATTGATGGATTAAATCATTTATGTGTTTAAAATGAACTTAATGGTGTGCATGAACATGATCACATCAACTCATGATATTTTATGATCCATTGTATATTGAAACATGACATAGCATTTCAAGAACACCTCATGTTAATGCCGTGCGTCCTAATTGGTTTTATATTGAGTTATTTCTCACGAGCACACATTATGTCTTTCTCTTGTACAGTTCATCTCCAGGGAGGAGATATCATGATCAATAGGCACCCGGCCTAGCTTGTATCCTCGTATTGCCTTCTTCCAGGTGACAGTATTTTCGTTCTAGATATGTATTAAACCCTACAACCTTATGTGATAAGTTTTGGCCAAAAACCTAATGTATTTCTATATTGTTTTCAAATGGAGTCATCGAGTAAATCTTTTCTCAATGATTATGAAAGGTATTAATTATGTTATAAATGTATTATGTTTCTCATGAATTGAACGTTTTGGCGAGAACATGAATGAATGCACGGGCCCGGGATCTAGCACATGTGGTTACCCGGGGAGGCAAGGGCCGACGGTGATCCCATGTGCTAGTCCCAACCATTTAACAGAGACCGGACCTCGCTAGGAGATTAGCGTGGAATGGTAGCTGAGCGCCCTTGGGGGATTCATGTACCCCCCTGGGTCAATGCATGAGGTGGCCGGGTCTTGCAAGCCCGTCCACCACCCGGAGGAAGAAGGTTGGAACTTATTTTATGTCAATGTTTATGTATGATTGTTTTGCACCGTACGGGAAGGCCGGTACACGGATCGCCCAAACGCCTATATCTTAGGTTATATGGCTTGCATGTATTATAAGATATTGCATGATCATGTATTCAATGTATTAATGATATTTGTCGTACACGGTCGGAGTTTGGTTGGAGATGATGCACGCTCACTCGCTGAGCCTTTATGATTATGTATGAATTATGAACATAACAAATTTAATATGAATTAGTCATAAAGTCCGAGCATTACTTGTTAATTTCTTGCCCTTCGTGGGAACTATCTTTGAATAAACTCTTGCTCGGGATTTATGGCTTGCATGCGCATGTTTCTATAGTATATGTATCGCTCCTGCTCACTCAGTCTTCTAGAGACTGACCCCTCTTTCCCACTTCTCAGTTTCTTGCAGGTTTTGCTAGGCGGAGGTCAAGTTTTACTTCTTTTGTTAGATCACTTGTACACTCGAGTCACATCTTACATTATTATGTTCTAATTGGATATTCCTATGTAATTGGGCCTTTGTGCTAGTTATGAAATTATTGGATATTGATTCGGGACAGGTTGTGTGCTTAGTTGAACCCGTTGTTAGGATGCATGATGGATTTAATTTTATGTATTGGAAATTCGGGCTTGTAGCCTTTGTTGAAATCTATGAATTGCATATTAATGCTTCCGCACAGCCTTTTGATTATAGGGTACGGGGTTAGTTTCCGCCTAGCAAGGTTGTTTTTGTTTTGTCACCCGTTCGCTATGGGTCCGGTTCATGCTGAACTATCCATTTCATGTGTGGACTAGACTTATAGTGCGGGGGATGTGGCGCCTATCGTCCCGGGTGTTACATTCTTAAATGGTATCAGAGCTCCAGGTTGCAAAACCCGGGCTCTCGTGTCATGTCGTGTCAGGTGTAGGTCGAACGGCTTAGGAACAACATGTCAACGTGTGCATCGCATTGATCATGAGCATTGTTATTGAAATTTGACATGGAAAAACTTATTATTAAATGTGTTTAACTTAAAATTTTGTTAATTTATGTGTTACATTTTTCATTAATACGTGCTCTTGGTGCTAATTGTGTGTCATATGCACGTACTAACGGGCATGCATTATATTTGAATTGAATTGTGAATTGTAGGATATTAATATAACCTCAAACCACGGCCAATCCTCAAAACCACCACAACTTGCAACGGGCTCTCTCTAAAGTGTGGATGTTTGCTTCGGATATTTAGAATAATACGGGTAATCGGTGACCCTTATGATAAGATTATAGGTTGAGAGTTCGAGCTCAAAAAGGGAATTAAATTTTGGGTGAAGATTTTGAATGAATGAAGTAATAGTACGAGGTTGTGATGTTTATATCCACAAAATAAACACCTACCTCTTTATATCGCGAAGGGAGTCGATCAACCGGGCATGAGATTCATTTAATTCAAGAAGGAGGCGAAATCAATACTTGAAGGTATCAAATGTTTACAACATCCGGGTTTAGAAGACCAAAGAAGAAAACTTGAGTTGAAAGAAATGATCCGAATTGAAGCTAAAGACCGAGAAGCTTAATTATGGAAAAAGGGAATTTATAATTTTTAAAATAAAGAGGAATTTGGTGTAAAGAAATATGTCGAGATACTTAGGGTTTTGGAATGAGGCTAGTGGAAGAAGCTAGAGACCACTTCACTTTCGGAATTACAAAAGGATGACCAAGATACTCGAATCAACCCCTAAATTCGTCAATTCAACCCGGAGTGAGAATGAAAGCATCCGATCTTGGAAAGTTTATGAAGTTGCTCGACCACGAGAAATTCTTTAAGGCTAGAGCGAGAAGGTTTTGGTCAAGATAACAATTGCGGTAAAGAATAGGATAAGAGATGAGTGAGATACTTTGGATGCTAAAATAAATCTTAGATTGGGTTGGAGACCAAACAATTTTGGATTCATGAAGGTGACAAGTAGAGGAACCAAGCAACGGCATAATCCCTATAAATCTATGGGAAGTCAAGGTACCCAAACTGATATTCAAGTTTGATAACTTGATCGAAACGGAACACTAAGATCATACAATCATGGAAGCCAAATCCATTCACTTTTATGAACTTAAGAAGAAGGAAATATAGAGACTATGATTAAGGTGACGACTATGGTGGAAATCCTACAATTTGGGATCGAAATTTGGGGAGACTAGCGCTACCGATTTCGTGAATGTGAAAGGATTGGAGTTTAATGGAAACTTTGGATTTGGGGCCTCACAAGAGGATTAAGGAAGTAAAAAGGAACTTGGAAATTGGCATTTGGGAGGATTGAGGTATCAAGATGTTCGGGTATAGAAAATTGGAATTTAATAGCAAACATGGATGGATGCAAGGAGAATTAAGGAAGTTAGAAGACCATGGGTAAGCAAGAAGTGGTTGATGAGCTCAAGGTCAAAGGATCAAATTGTCAAGCTAAAAGCTTACCACCATGGTGACAGGTTTAATATATTCATGGCACGTGCATCATACTTCGCTTTAAATTAATTACTCTTCTATATTTCTATATGTGTGCATACATCTTTACATTAAATACTTGCTCTAATGTGTTGCATCCTTATATGTTGGCTATGTGCATGGGCATCTTAATCCAACATGCATGGTTTAGTGTTTACTTGATAGGAACTTTCTCCACTCCATTCCTCAAGTGTTACTCCGACCGAGCCGTATCCGATTTGAGATAAGAGGACAATTGGATTGCAAAGTGTGTGGAACAAAAGGAAAGAGGAAATATCGAGGCTCGGGAAAACAGAGCTTGAGGGTAGAATAGAAGAAGTAGGTTGTTATCTCTACCAAAATCACTTCAACGTAAATATGAATAATGTCACCGGACACGTAGCTTGACTAGGACCTTTATACCAAGGAAGCTGAAGTTAAGAAGTTGGGAATCCCATATTCCATAAGTGATAGAACAAGTTCAAAGGGGTGAGATAAAATCTCTTAAGGGGGAGAGCCGACCCAGAAGAATGATAGTTGGTAACTTCAGTTGAAGAATCAACCTCGTTGATTTCTTGTTATGAGACTTCCAAGTTAAATCTTCCAAGATTAAAAGGATCATAGATAGTATAACGTGTCTTCAGCTTGGAGACATGGAACTGTGAAAGAATTTTAAGAATTGGCAAGGAAAGTATTGGGTAAAAGGGAAGCTAATCGGATCATCATATTCCATGATAAATGAAGGTAGAATCAACTCACGTGATGAAAACAAGAGTTACTTTGAAAGAGGAATACTTAGAAGGAAAACACACAACATGAAAGATGGGTTACCATCTCGTCGGGCGTTTTTCCAGGATTAACCGGGGAAGTTATTGGGATTGGAGAATGGAAATTGAGCTACTAAAGATTAACTCAAGTATTCAAGTTGGAGGTTAGAACTTGAGCATATAAAAGCTAACTTGAACAACTAAGAAGGTCGAATACTAATCGAGGTGGATAACGAGCTAATTGGGTAACGATCAAGTACACACTAAAAATTTGAGCTTCGGACTATGGTGTTTAGAGAAGGCAAGAGAAAAGATTATGTGATGAAGATCGGGTGGTTATTTAAGTATTGAATACATCGGGGATTGCAATGCCTGACACTATGGAAGGAATCAAGTGTTGAATCGGATCACTACAATATAAGATTCTCGAGCGTCAGTGAACGATACATTTAGCATCCATGGCATATACATACATAAAACTTTATTTCGAATAATTTTATGATGCTAAGTGCTTGGATTACTTGTTGTATTAACTGTTCTTGTATGAGTGATTCTCGATGTATTTGATAACTCCTACTTGTTTCTTGTGTGGTTGTGATATGATTGTTTATTTAATTGTTGTTTTGAGAGTTTGAGAGTTTCTCGTTCTTTTTCTATTTGAGAGACGGGGTTCTCTCGTTGTTGTTCGAGAGACGGGGTTCTCTCGTTGTTGCTTGTGAGAGACGGGGTTCTCTCCTTGTTGTTCGAAAGACGGGGCTCTTTCATTACTTGCTACCTGATTAGACTTTCGAGTGCTTAGGCTTCGGTGAGTTAAGGGTCGTGATTTAACAATAATTGAAGACCCCTTGTTGCTTGGAGACCTTTTCCGAACTAATTCCTGACGGGGAGTTGCTAACCCGCATGGGATGAACACGGGAAAGTTTACGCAAAGTTCAGAATCAAGGCAGTGGACCTGCGGACAGGTCCTTCTTAAGGGGGAGAGGTTGTAACGCCCCGACTTTTCGGCTATACAGGTATGACGTCACGAGTGGGTTTAGACTGAGAGTTATGTGACATTTATGTGTTTTAATTGTTAAGTGATCGTTTAACATATTAATTTCGTGAACTAAATTACTATCATGTGACTAATATGACTTAGATGATTTATTTGATTATGCTATTTGAATTTGCTTATAACATGCTTACTTGCCAATTAAATATTTATTTCACTTGTGCACTTATTTGAAATTATATGAAATCCTTGGACTCAATCGAACTTTTAATTGGACCTCAATTATTCACCAACCAAACTTTCGGGACCCAATTGGAGGTTTTAAATTGTAGAAGGACCAAAGTGTGATTTTCCCTCTTTCCTTCCCTTTAATTCACGATCAAAGCCCCCCCCCCCCCCCTCCCCAAACCATTCTTCTTCTTTCATTTCTTCTATCAAAAGAAAGGCTCCCAACTCCTTTCCTCTTCTCCTTCTTTGATCGGACCATCAAGCAAGCAAGGAGACAAGAGATTTCTTCAAGCTTTGGCCCAAGAATTCAAGCTCCAACCATTTCTTCTTCTTCTCCTCCATCCTTTTCTTCCAAGGTATAAGTGTATATATATGAGTATGTTGGGTGATAACTAGGGTTGGGGAATTCTTGCTTTATAACTTGAATCTTTGGGTGTATATGCATGAATAGATGATAATCTTTGAATCCTAAGCTTGATTGTTGATATTCTTGGGGCAAGAAGGTGTATATATATATGTGGGTTTATGAATTTAGTTGTTTTAATTTGCCATAAACTTGCATTTGATGTTTCTTCTTGGTATACTACATGTTTTAAGTGATTTGGGTTGAGTTTTGAGGTGTTTTGGTGATTTTGGTCTTCTCCCACGTTTGTGCCCTGTTTTCTGCGTTTTTTTTTGGCCCCTGACCTGAATCCGCGAGGGTGGATTTTTCCTTTTGGAAAAATCCGCGAGGGTGGATTTGAGGCAGAAACTTTGGACCATCCCCTGTTTTGGCCTGAGATTGTTTTGCTTCGTTCTCCCTCATACGAACTCGGATTGACCTGATTTTTGAACCCACGGAAACCTATTGAAGTCTAGAACATCCTCAAATTAGAATCATCTTAATATCTTTTTCCATTTATGAGATATGATCAATTCATTTTGGTGTCGCGACTTCTTCGACAATCTGCGTTCGTCCAACTTCAAACCTATGCCATTTTCACCTCGCTTTGAACCATGATTCGTGCCACATATCCTTGAAAACCTCTATGTGTCTAGTTTCACCTCCAATAAGCAAAACTTAATTCCAATTTCTCAAACTCAAGATATACCCATTTTTCTACAGCTTGCGCATTTCCGAAAATTGTCAACTTTTCCTAACTTTTGCTAAACTTTGCCAAAACTCTTTCTATCGCCTTCCTTGCACTTACTCGACCCCTTATGTGACTTATATGCATTATATACATGCCTAATTGATCCATATTCCTTGTTAACACGTATTTTAATTTATTATGAATTTATTGATTGATTAAATCATTTATGTGTTTAAAATGAACTTAATGGTGTGCATGAACATGATCACATCAACTCATGATATTTTATGATCCATTGTATATTGAAACATGACATAGCATTTCAAGAACACCTCATGTTAATGCCGTGCGTCCTAATTGGTTTTATATTGAGTTATTTCTCACGAGCACACATTATGTCTTTCTCTTGTACAGTTCATCTCCAGGGAGGAGATATCATGATCAATAGGCACCCGGCCTAGCTTGTATCCTCGTATTGCCTTCTTCCAGGTGAGGGTGTTTTCGTTCTAGATATGTATTAAACCCTACAACCTTATGTGATAAGTTTTGGCCAAAAACCTAATGTATATCTATATTGTTTTCAAATGGAGTCATCGAGTAAATCTTTTCTCAATGATTATGAAAGGTATTAATTATGTTATAAATGTATTATGTTTCTCATGAATTGAATGTTTTGGCGAGAACATAAATGAATGCACGGGCCCGGGATCTAGCACATGTGGTTACCCGGGGAGGCAAGGGCCGACGGTGATCCCATGTGCTAGTCCCAACCATTTAACAGAGACCGGACCTCGCTAGGAGATTAGCGTGGAATGGTAGCTGAGCGCCCTTGGGGGATTCATGTACCCCCCTGGGTCAATGCATGAGGTGGCCGGGTCTTGCAAGCCCGTCCACCACCCGGAGGAAGAAGGTTGGAACTGATTTTATGTCAATGTTTATGTATGATTGTTTTGCACCGTACGGGAAGGCCGGTACACGGATCGCCCAAACGCCTATATCTTAGGTTATATGGCTTGCATGTATTATAAGATATTGCATGATCATGTATTCAATGTATTAATGATATTTGTCGTACACGATCGGAGTTTGGTTGGAGATGATGCACGCTCACTCGCCGAGCCTTTATGATTATGTATGAATTATGAACATAACAAATTTAATATGAATTAGTCATAAAGTCCGGGCATTACTTGTTAATTTCTTGCCCTTCGTGGGAACTATCTTTGAATAAAATCTTGCTCGGGATTTATGGCTTACATGCGCATGTTTCTACAGTATATGTATCGCTCCTGCTCACTCAGTCTTCTAGAGACTGACCCCTCTTTCCCACTTCTCAGTTTCTTGCAGGTTTTGCTAGGCGGAGGTCAAGTTTTACTTCTTTTGTTAGATCACTTGTACACTCGAGTCACATCTTACATTATTATGTTCTAATTGGATATTCCTATGTAATTGGGCCTTTGTGCTAGTTATGAAATTATTGGATATTGATTCGGGACAGGTTGTGTGCTTAGTTGAACCCGTTGTTAGGATGCATGATGGATTTAATTTTATGTATTGGAAATTCGGGCTTGTAGCCTTTGTTGAAATCTATGAATTGCATATTAATGCTTCCGCACAGCCTTTTGATTATAGGGTACGGGGTTAGTTTCCGCCTAGCAAGGTTGTTTTTGTTTTGTCACCCGTTCGCTATGGGTCCGGTTCATGCTGAACTATCCATTTCATGTGTGGACTAGACTTATAGTGCGGGGGATGTGGCGCCTATCGTCCCGGGTGTTACAGGCTCGTTCCACACTTCCTTTGAAAGGAGTTTTGGATATTTTTCCTTTGAAACAGGATTCGCAGGAAGTTAACTATTTAAGGTCATTTTCAGAGAATGTCCCTGAGGTAGTTAACTTGCTAATTATGTTCTTAGAAATGTATCCTAATCTGGTGTGCCACAAAGAAGCTGAGACTTCGTCATCTCTCTTACGTTTTGTTTCTCGTTGTATATTCAAAATATTACTGTTTTGAGTTAGATAAAGTCCATTGTTTAATGTACCAAGATGTATTGAAAAATTATTCTTTTTGAGGAAAAAGTTACCATTCTTAATATTAATTTCATAGCTTTTGTAATCAAGTATTGGAACTGAAATAATAGTACGAATAATGTCTGGTACATAAAGGACTTTATTTAAAACTAAAACAGAATGACCTAAATCTAATCTAATTGTGCCTAAAGCTTGAGCTTCAACGTTGAGCCGTCCCCAATCTTCAAGACACATTCTCCTCCTTTGAGCTGCCGGACCTCACTTAGCATCTGTACATCATTACAGATATGAGATTCACAACCGGTATCAAGTACCCAAGAGTTAGAATTAATAGAAAGATTTACTTCAACGAGAAACATACCTTTCTTTAGAGTAGCCTTGTACTCTTGGCAGTTTCTCCTCCATTGCCCCGGTTTGCCACAATGGAAGCAAACGTCCTCTTTCTAATCACGTTTCTTCTTTTGGACTTTTCCCTTCGTGATGCATCCATTGGGCCTAAGGGACTTCTTCTTCTTTTGGGCTTTCTTGCCCTTGTCTTTGGAAGGCTTAGAAGAAGATGGAGCGGTGACCATCATAACCTTACTGTCCTTCTTGATCGTTCTTTCAGCAGTCACAAGCTGACTAATCAGCTCATCTACACTAGCATTTGCATGATTCATGTTGAAGTTAAGGACAAAAGGGTTGAATGATGGTGGGAGCGAGGCTAGCAACAAATCCACTGAAAGCTCATCCCTCAGTGGCATGTCCATGGAAGCAAGTTTCTCTGTAAGAGCAAGAAACTTAAGTCCATATTCATGGACACTTGTACCTTCCTTCATTCTCAAATGGAAAAATTCCTTTGAGGTGTTATACCTTGTAACACGCTCATGAGGTCGGTAAAGTTGCTCTAAGTGGTCGTAAATCTCCCAAGCGAATTCCATGGACTCATGCTGTCTTTGCATGTCCAGAGATATGTTAGCAAACATGAGACAACGGGCTTGGAGATTATCATCCTTCCACTTCTGGATCGTATCCCGCTCAGTCCGGATCGGAGCGTCCCCTTCGGGGAACGGGCTCAGTCTCGTAGAGAACATAAGTTCTCTTCACGGAATCTAGAACGATTTTTAGATTCCTAAGTCAATCAGAATAGTTGGGACCAGTCAACTTGCTTGACTCGAGGATCGATACTAGAGGGTTTTTTGTTGCCATTTTAAAACACATAGAGAATCACAAAATCTACGACCTAAATGGAAAAACAGAGAACTAGTGAGCATGCTGAATAATAACGATATACATGAGATTAGGTCTTTAATCTATGTAGCTCCCACAGTTTTTCAAAGATCTATAATTCCCAAAGATCTTTGAGGATACTTGTTATCCCAATGGGTACTAAGATTCTAAGCACTTAACCTTGAACGCACGACTCGTGGCCATTCTCAATTAAGCCTAAGGTAGGTACAACTTACCAATTCCAACACTGTGGAATTCTTAGTAAAGTTTTTGCATCACCTATCTTTCAATATGGACCCACGAGTCGTGCGACATCCATATTTACTTAGGCGTTAAGCTAGACCCATCAATCATAAGATCATGATCAAAACTTAGTTCGAACGACCCATGACTCGCGCCCATCGCCCTTGCTAAAATTGATCATGAAATATTGATCATTTAAGATCAATTAGGAAACTAAGAACTAATAGGTTTCACATAGACACCCCACGACTCGTGGCCAGCATCTAGCTTCCCTTATTAAACTTAAATCTTATTGATGGAATGCTAGGGATTTAACTCAAAGTTTGAACCTCGAATTAAACACCTATTTTCGAAAATTAGCTTAATATTTAATGGGAATTTTCGATGTAACCGGAGAGTTGTCCGGTTCGACCTCACCAACATATATGTTATCCAATTTAATTAGTCTTGATTAATGCAAGTACAACTTTAAATGCATTTTGTTAGGAATAGTGCCCTAGAAAGCCGAATGTATATCCGCTTTGTGCTTTTCCTTATTGTAATCATAGACAATCTTTGAATAGAATAACGTATTGAGGCAACACTTCTTTATATGCTCTTGTTTGGTATGCGTTTACTTTAGCTGTGCATGTATGAGAACTCTCCTAATTCTGATGACTTTAGGACTCTACCATTTAGGTGAAATGGTTCATGAAACGAGCCCTATATCACATAAGTCATGATTAGTAAAATACTCCAAGCCGATGAGTCCTACAGACAGTGGGAGTGTCAACCTGACTCCTCTAAGGCTTGCTTGTGGGATCACGCCCTTAAGAAGGACCACCTTGTTTCGTGGAGGTGCAAAGTGTATAGTTGATACGTGCGTGATACATGAGGGTGCTTACTTTAATAAGTAAGTTCACTGAGGTGCCCCATGTGAGAAGATTCCTAAATGGGAAAGGAAGCTTCTATTTCAAGAAATGGAAACTTCCAGATTAGGAAATATCTCATGAGTCATTGATGTGATTAATTGATCCTTAGACTTGAGGTTAATTATCACTTTATGAGTTAACTCTGTAGTCTTAGGTATAAGCTTTAAAGGGTGTCGCCTTAGACAACTGATTCAAGGCTTATACTGGGGCTGCACAAGTGATTTATGAAAGTGAATGAGAATCAAGAAAGGACCTACACTTGCATTTGCAAGGTGATCTCTTATTGTGTAAGTCATTCATATGCCATATGGAGTCCTTGGCCAAGGCAGTAGATCAAGACATCAAGAAAAGGGTTTCTTGGATTGAGATCAAATGGATATGAAATGCACTTAGCTTTAAGACCGGATTATTAGGGTTCTGATTATTCCCTTACCCTAGATCTTGGTTGAGAGATAGTAAGTAGGAGGATTGTATCTCACATGAATCAATGACTTAAAGGTTCTGTCGAATCTCAACATTCCAATTCAGCTAGGGGTTAAACACCTGTTGCTAGACTATGGTCGTTTAATCTGTGGACTGATTAATTAATTAGTGAATTAATTAATTAGGTTCACTGCTAATTGAATTGAGAACCTAGAGGGTCACACACAACAACTTGGTTATATGAGTTGAGGCTTTAAAATGATTAAACGAGTTAATCGGGCCGAGAGGGTTCCACACGTGTGAAACCACACGTGTGGGTCACGTGAGTGACACGTGTCATTATGACACATGTCTCACGTGAATATATATATATATATATATATATATATATATATATATATATATATATTATATATATATTAAATAATTAATTTGTTAATTATTTAATAGACTTTGGTTTTGAATTAAAAAGAAAGTCTAATTTTGGAGAAAAATAATCTAGTTAATTAATTGTGAATTAATTAATTAGATAACATAAGTTATTTATTTTAAATAAATAAAGTATAAAATTATCCAAAAATAGTTTGGATATTCAGCTCTCTTGAAAGTTGATTTGAATTTGAATTCAAAGTCAAAGTCAAAATTACTTGATGATCAAGTAATAGGAGAGAGGGACCAAATCCTTAGTCCATGAGGACTAGGAATTTCGGCCACTCCCTTCTTATAAATAGGGGAGCTCGAGCTCCTTTTAGAGCTAATCGAGAATTCTTTTGGTTCACGTGTTGAACACCATCCTTTCTCCAAGATAAACAAAACCCTAGGTTAAGCCTAAACACTAACTAGAGAACTAGCATCCTTACTAGTTAGATTGTAGTCAAGTTGGTGGACTATCTCTAGAGAGCTTCAAGTTAGAAGTTTGAAGATTCGAGATTTACCAACGAGAGGTGATCAAGCCGCGAGAAGAGCGTTCTTGGGTGGCTTGAAACGCTTCAAGAAAGACAATTAAGAAAGTAAGTTTCTAATTCCTTCGAATTTGGATACACGGTTACGAGTCCAAGATCCTTTTGTTGGAAAAATTTTAAATTTCCGCTGCTTTCTGATTCGTGTTTTCCAACACATTTCACACAAGCACTTAGCAGATAACATGTCCTAGCACGATACTAACATTTAATGATCATGGGTTCTACCTATCTTATGCGTGATATGTGGGAGCCACTCCACAATCACAAGTTCTAACATACATGCCACATAAAACAGTTTAAATCACATAAGGGAATTGGAAATAAAACGATGCCCTATCTATTACAATAATAGAAATCCTCTCTAACACTTCGAGAGGTCTTGACTTATGGCCTCCATCTTGTTACTTGTTGTGTGGATCCATCTTACTCCATCGGTGCATTGTCTCCAAAATGAAAGAAAAAGACCTCACTACCTATCTCTACTCCAAATTACAATAAAAAGAAAAAGACATAAAGTAATAAGGCTCAATCTTCATATTGGCCTTAGACAATTACACGGGGCATACCCCGGCCTCAAAAGCAGTAATATGGAAAGCCACATAATAAACACATAACAGTACGCACATAAGTGGGACACTGACCCCAATTGAAAAAACGCAACTATGGGGCTCCAACCCCAATTTGAACCATTCATGTGCATAAATTAAAACCATACATAAGACTAAACCCATGATCACCTAACATGCATAAATTGCAAGAATTTGAATTTAACCAATAAATTAAAATTCTCGCTTTAAGCTTTAATAGCTTAAAACACGACTTAGATGCAATTCTTGTTCAAGAGCCTTTTCTATAAAACCCGAAAAACAATAAACTAATAAAATTCCAATTAATTTCTGAAAATTAATAACTTTATTCTTTCAATATTTTCATAAAATAAAGCTTGTAATTTTCCCAAAATTTAAATCGTCTTAATTTCTCAAAAATCCCAATTTAAAAATATTTTTAAAATAAAAAACAATTTTAATAAAACATGTTTTTACAGAAATTAAATCGGGATTGGATTGAACTAAACACGAAAATCAAGATCGCGAAACGAAAGGCCCGGAATGCCCGGACTGACCGCCTGTACGCCGCGCGCCAGGTGTGTGCAATTGCTATTCCCAAATTCGTTGAGATCAAGAAACCCACTTAGTTAGTAGCTTTCTTGACAGGTTCTAGCCGTCCAAGAACGCTCTTCACGCGGCTTGATCCCCAAAAGCTCCTTCGAATCTTTCAAGACTTCACGATAGTAGCCCTCTAGAGAAATAGTCCACCAACCGCGACCACGATCCGAATAGGGAGGATGCTAGTTCTATATTCGGTGTTTTGGCTCTAGGGTTTAGTGTATAATTTAGAGAATGAGAAATTTGCTATCATCATCCCATGGTGTTCAAACCCCTTTATTTATAAGGCTAGGGTTCGAACCCCTTATCCCTTGTGGAAAAGGATTCAAAACTCCTTTTGGAAAGGGATCTCTTGCTTAGAGACTAAGTCTCTTACTTTGACCAAAAGTCCACCTTTTGACCAACTTGTTGGGCAAGAATAATATCTAACTCTTTTAGATATTAATTTTACTTTATTTATTTCACAATAAATAACTTGAAGACTAATAATATAATTAATTCATAATTAATTATTTATTAGACTTTATTTCTCTAAAATTGGACTTTAATATTAATTCAAAATTAAATCAAAGTCCATTAAATAATTAACACATTAATTATTTAATATACACATATACACGCACATGTGACTACATTGTCAATAATGACACGTGTCATCCACGTGTTCCACACGTGTGGACCCCACCGTTTACTTAATGGTTCGATCAACTCGTTTAATCGATTCAAACCTTAACCCACGTGACCGGGATATTGTGTGTGACCTTCTAGGTTCTTAATTGAATCAGCAGTGACCCTAATTAATTAATTCCCTAATTAATTAATCAGTCCACAGATCAAACGACCATAGTCTAACAACAGGTGTTTGACCCCTAGCTGAATAAGAATGTCTCGATTCGACAGAACCTTTAAGTCATTGACATATGTGAGATACAATCCTCCTGCGTCCCATCTCTCAATCAAGTTCTAGGGCAAGGGAATAATTAGAACCCTAATAATCTTGATCTTAATGTTAATTGCATTTCATATCCATTTGATCTCAATCCAAGAAACTTTTTTCTTGTTGTCTTGATCCACTGCCTTGGCCAAGGACTCCTAGATGACATATGAATGACTTACACAATAAGAGATCATCACCTTGCTAATGCAAGCGTAGGTCCTTTATTGATTCTCATATACTTTCGTATGCCACTTGTGCAGCCCCAGCATAAGCCTTGAATCAGTTGTTTAAGGCGACACCCTTTAAAGCTTACACCTAAGACTACAGAGTTAGCTTATAAAGTATCAATGGAACCTCAAGTTTAAGGATCACTTAATCACATCAATGACTGGTGAGATATTTCCTAATCTGGAAGTTTCTATTTCCAGATATAGAAACTCCCTTTCCCATATAGGAATCTTCTCACACGGGACACCTCAGTGTACCTACTTAGAATAAGTAAGCACCCCCATGTATCACGCACGTATCAACTATACACTTTGCACCCCACGAAACCAAGTGGTCCTTCTTAAGGGTGTGATCACACGAGCAAGACTCGAACGAGTCAGGTTGACACCCCCACTGTCTGTAGGACTTACCGACTTGGAGTGATTTCTAATCATCACTTATGTGATATAGGGCTCGTCTCATGAACCACTTCGCCTAAATGGTTGAGTCCTATAAGTCATATTGATTAGGGGAGTTCTTATACATGCGCAGTCAAAAGGAAACACACAATTAAACAAGAGCATATAAAGAAGCGTTGCCTTAATTCGTATTATTCAAAGATTGTCTGTGATTTACAAAAAGGAAAGTACTAAAGCTGACTATTACATCGGCTTTCAGGGCACTATTCCTAACAATGTTGGCAGAAGAACTTGCAGCTAGCAAGACATAACTTTTCCGCTGGACCTCCTGCAAAAGTTGTTGTTTCATTCCTGCAGGCAGGCAGGCAAGCTCCAGAAACGGTCCTGCCTGGTCATCCCCGATAAGAAGAGTGAAAGAGGAAGAGCAACAAGTATGTCGTCAATAGATAGCACCGGGAAGTACGGGGATGTCAATAGAAAGTTATGCCTAAGGTGTGAATCGGAAGGGCTTATAAAAGGAGATAAACGGCGACTCTGTTGGTTGAGTGAGAAAGTGCTGCTGATGCTAGGAGTAATTGAAGATTAAAACCCCGAGTGCCGCGTAGACTCCTCACTCCCCTGGTGATATCATTCTTTTTTTGTTTTTCTTACTTTCGAAGTTATTAATGATTATAATTATATGAAAAACGAATAGTCTTTAGCCAAAGGGATATTGGATTTTTTTTTAGAAGTATCTTAATAATTTTCTTAGTTTCATTAAAATTATCTTAATGGTAGTGGTGAATTATTTCAGTGATCTTGGAAGTTGTCTCATTGAGTTGAGGGATTTATCGCGATAGAGTGAGAATTATTTTGCTGATTTGAGATATAATCAGATTTTGAGAAATATTTCTGTAGAAATTACATTCCCTCCAAAGCCCAAAGAAGGAGAAACGTTTGCTTGGAAGCCAAAAAGCCTTGTCTGCTAGCATGAGAGACGAAAAGGGAGCTAATCAAAGAGATTCTGATAATTGCCTCCAATATTTGCAGATATCCCAGACGTAAAAGGAATGGTGATGTTCATCAAGGGAAAAGAAATCCTGAATTTTTGAATAACCAGAATATCAAGATGAGGAAGCTGATCAGCTGAAGCTGGAAGATGGGGCGGACGACCCTGCCTGGGGCGGTCTTATGAAGACGTCAAGGCACCGCTGCCAATACGATGTCCCGGTTGCACTCTTTTCCTTATGGGGGTTTTCTCCCACGCGATTTTTCCTCATAAGGTTTTTAACGAGGCAACCACATTGAACGAGGGATGAAACTAAGGAAATGGAACAAAGCAGGAGTGTGCGAGTGAAGTGAGCAGAAATACGACTCAAACGTTCCAAGCTGGTACTACGTGGACATGACTACTCTCACAGTTAGATCCCTCTAACTATGAGAGCGGGGGGAGTGAATGATGTACCACAAAATCAGCAATGGCCCAATATGTAAAAACGACCCCAGAAGCCCATAAAAGTAATCACTAGACCCAATTTATGAAGGAGGTCCAATGGTGGATCAGGGAGCCCAAACTCTTGATAAGTAGCAGGAGAGTGAAGTTCGCCTTCCAGCCAGGAAGCACGTCGCAGAGCTGCTAGTCACTAGCAGAAAGATGGTAAGGTTTTGTCCGATCGGGTTAACTGAAATCTTCATGAGGTTAAATGAGTGCAAGGCAGTCATACCAAGTCAAGACATGATCAGTCGGTTGAGGATATTAAGGGATAATGGGAGTTTAAATTAAAAGAGTGGGGGAGAAGTTACCTCCCCACTTTTCTCTCAAATTCTAACCATTCTTAGCTAAAAAAAGGAGAATAGTTAAAAAAGGAAAAACCGTCCACTTTGTAAAGGTTAATTGATCTCGGGCATTTGTACGCAGATTTTGTGATTTTTAGTCTCCAACTCTCTTGTGTGTAATTCTCTTTCGTGACAAGCAATAATATCATTCCTTTTTTCTCCTCAATTTTCTTTGGGTTTTATCTTCTTAATTCATAATCCCTAACTTATTTGTATAAATCTAGTGTTGCCACATTTTTTGTGCACATCCATATAGAGATTTTCATTTGACTACCCTACTATTAGGCCTAATTACAATGTAGTCCATCTAGACTGGAAAATTACATTTTAATCCCTATAAATCTTGTTTGGACTGAAATTCCTAACGGAATTTGTAAAAGTACAATTGTGGCCCTGACGGTTGTATGACTGTTATATTGAATATATGATCAAAATTACAAATCATCCCTAAAATTTATAAAAAATAACAAAACGATCCCTACAAATTTTAACAATGAATCAGGGGTAGTTTTGGAATGACATAACAGAACCCTAGGGACCACAAACGGTTTCAAAAGTTAGGGAATAAAATATAATTTTTCAATCTAGATGGACTACGTTGTAATTAGGCCTAATAGTAGGGTAGTCAAATGTAATTCTCCCCGCATCAATAAATATATATATATATATATATATATATATATATATATATAATAAATATACATATATATTATATAATATATATATGTATGTAATACGTATAATATTATATATAATATAATATATGTATATATACATATAATATAATATTATATATATATAGCATGTTTTAACAATAAAATTAATTTTTTTAACGGAGTAAAAAGTAATTTTTTTAAGAAAATAAGGTAAAAAGTAACTTTTTTAACGGTCAAACGTTATCTTGGACGGAAAATGGTCAATAGGACCAAAATTAAGAAAAATATCACTTTATGAGACCAAAAGTGAGACATTGGCAACTGTTGGGACCAAAACTAAAAGTGGCTCGCTTTACGGGACAATTTTAACAATTTTCTCTAAATATAATTAAATTAGATATTCCATGCATATTTATTTTTATGAAGTATGATAGAAAATTATAACTTTCCTCTTATATTTATGTCTTAATTTTAAATATATTTTGTTCACGTTCATTTAAAGTTAATTTAAAATCATTTATTTGCAATTATAATAATTTTTTCCTCAAAATAAAAATTCATATAAAAAACCACACAAGTATGAATTAGGGTATTACCAAATTTTTCCCTCAAAATTGAAAATCATAACAAACACACCAACATAAATAAATGCATTAGTATATTCACATAAATATCAGTCAGAGTCATTTAAACAATTATTTCAAACGTTGAATATACATGATCAATATCTACAGTAAAATATTAGGCATTCATAAACTCTATGTATAAAATTAGTTTATCATAAAAATATTAAAATATCATTAAATAGTATTCATTGAAAAACAAATGTTAGGTAGACACAAAACTCAAGTATTTACATCAAAACTCCTAAAAATTTCAGTCTTTTCATTAACCCCCTTACCTTTGAGCTCTTTATTACATATATCCCCCTGAGTTTCAGCAGGGCAAAATAGTAAATTTTGCACTCCGTTAAATTTAACGAAAGAGATAACAGGTTAGGGGAAAGTTTGTAATTTTTCAAATCTCAAGGATAATCTGTAATTTTATTAAATCTCAGGGGATTATTCGTAATTATCCCTATACTTAAAGATAATCTGGTAACAAGAATCCCTAAAAATATTCTAACTAAATACAAAAAAATAGGTAAACTTATTCTGAAAGAAAATAAAAATGACTAATTGCTAGACAAATCATTGACTTGGTAAACCTACCTTTCTCAATAATTCCACTTGTTTTAACATATGCCCATATAATGCTTTTATTTTAAATTTGTTGTACTCAGTTTTATATTCCTTTTTTTTTTTTTTTCTGCCAGAAATGTTTATTACAATGGAAAAACCCGCCTCTAGTAATACAATAAAAGTACTATTCAACACTCTAGTAATACAATGGCAATATAATAAAAGTACTGTATATTCAGCACTCTAGTAATACAACGAAAGTAGTATTCGGCATTTTCTGTTACCGAGTTTAAATATTTGTCCTTTTCCTATGTTAAAATAAAAATGAAAACACGTGCACGAGTAGCTAGTGTAAAAATGCACACCTAATAATGTACCGGGACTAATTAAGAAGCAGACGATGTTCCTATAAGTAGCACACCTCTATACAACAAAAAGTGCAAATAAGAGGAAAATTAATTAATCAATGGCTACATTCAACATTATATGGCCTCTCACTATTGTTTCTAATAAGCCAAAAAATTCTCTACTTAGCTTTGTGATAGGAAAGGGATATACCAAACACTAGTGTACGCAGTGGAAATTAAAACTCCTCTCAAAATACCCAATAAACAATCAACCAGGTATGCCTAAAGGATAGAAAAATAATCAACCAAACAAGAATAATAGAGACACGAGATTTAACGTGGAAAACCCCTTCAAATCGAAGAGTAAAAACCACGAGGCCTACGAGACCCAAAAAACAAATCCACTATAATATGAGGCAAAATTACAGCGGTTCAACACCAATAAATCTAACTCCAAACACGAACCAAACACCGATTCGATCCAATACGAACTAGAACACAAAAGGAGAAAAAGAACACAAAACAAGCCGAAAACGTGCAACTGTTCACACGCCGAAAAACCCGAGTTACAGTGCTTCAAATCCGATCTCCACCGTTCACTTTCAAGTTCGATGAGTTAGGAACCTACTATCCAAAAATCAGCTCAATCGGACCACAAATGACATCCCGATCGTCCGCGCGAAGATTCTGCCGCCGCCCAAAATCTGCTGTCAAAAAGTGCAGAAAATTGACCTCTCTCTTTTTCACGTCAAACGGCTGCTGCTTTCTTATACCAAAAACAAAGTCAAAACCTATTCAACTAAAAAGAGTATTACATGGGCTTTAATTTTAATTTTAATTTTAATTGGGCCAACAAAATAATATTTATTGTGGGCTTGACCCAACAAATCCCCCCCTCCAGCCCGTGGGAGGAAGGAGACAAATCACTATTTAATCATTCAAACTTGAGACCCGCCATCCCGGCACAAACCTCAAGTTTATCACCACCTTTGTCAACATATCAGCACCGTTGTCATCGGTGTGAATCTTTTCAAGCTCAATCAACTTGGAATTCAAAACATCTCGAATCCAATGATATCTCACATCAATATGTTTCGGTTTACCATGAAAACTCGAATTCTTACTAAGATGTATTGCAATTTGATTATCGCAAAACAAAACATACTTCGACTGTGAAAATCTAAGTTCTTGAACAAACTTCTTCATCCAAAGTAATTCTTTACATGCTTCAGTGGTTGCAATAAATTCAGCTTCTGTAGTAGACAAAACAACACATTTTTGCAGTCTAGATTGCCAAGTCACTGCTCCCCCTGCAAAAGTAATCAAATAACCAGATGTGGATTTTCTCGAATCCAAATCTCTAGCCAAACCTGAATCTGTATACCCAAACAACATCGGTTTCCCAGACCCAAAATAAAGCTTTAAATTTGTAGTGCCACAGAGGTATCTCATAATCCATTTCACAGCATTCCAATGCTCTCTGCCTGGATTTGAGAGAAATCTACTAACTTTGCCAACTGCATAAGCCAAATCTGGTCTCGTACAAACCATAGCGTACATCAAACTTCCAACGGCTGATGCATGGGGGACACATTGCATATCCTTCTTATCTTCATCATTAGAAGGAGACTGCGCACTACTCAGCTTAAAATGTCCATCAAGAGGAGTACTTACAACTTTGGCTTTATCCATATGAAACCTCTGAATCACCTTCTCAATGTACTTCTCTTGAGATAGCCATAACTTCTTGGCATTTCTATCACGACAAATTCTCATGCCAAGAATGTGCTTCGCAGGTCCTAAATCTTTCATGGCAAAAGACTTGCTCAACTCTTTCTTCAACCTGCCAATTCTAGCAGCACTATGACCGACAATGAGCATATCATCAACATAAAGCAATAAAATGACAAAATCATCATCAGAGAATTTTTAAACAAATACGCAGTGGTCAGCAGTAGTCTTCATATAATCCTGTTGAAGCATAACTGACTCAAACTTCTTATACCACTGCCTAGGAGCTTGTTTTAGACAGTACAAGCTCTTTCTCAATCTGCATACAAAATTCTCTTTTCCTTTGACAACAAAACCCTCTGGCTGCTC
Organism: Lantana camara; assembly: GCA_037501455.1. Taxonomy (NCBI): domain Eukaryota; kingdom Viridiplantae; phylum Streptophyta; class Magnoliopsida; order Lamiales; family Verbenaceae; genus Lantana; species Lantana camara. The sequence continues at coordinate 23,023,467 of CM074862.1, forward strand.
CATATAAATTTCTTCCTCCAAATCACCGTGGAGAAAAGCAGTCTTCACATCCATCTGTTCGACTTCTAAATCAAGACTAGCTGTAAGCCCAAAACAAGACGGATTGATGACATTTTCACAACAGGTGAGAAAATCTCTTCAAAATAATCCCTTTCTTTTGACTGAAACCTTTAACAACTAATCTGGCTTTGTATCGTGGTTGTGAAGTGTTCTTTTCTTGTTTCACCCGATAAATCCATCGGTTCTTCAGAGCCCTTCTGCCTTCAGGTAACTTAACAAGGTCAAAAGTGTGATTGTCATATAAGGATTTCATTTCCTCTTTCATTGCTTCAAACCATTTTTCCTTGAGCTCACTCTCCATGGCCTCCTCATAACAATCAGGTTCTCCTCCATCTGTTAAAAGAACATACTCACTAGATGGGTACTTACCAGACTGCATTCTATTTCTGTTAGATCTTCTTAGTTGGATTTCAACTTGCTCAATAGTTGGAGTATCTTCTCCATTTTCAATTTCATGATCTTCCTCAACATGATCATGATCAACCTCTGTCTCCACATTATTCTGATTGTTAAAATCAACTGCATCAGGAGAACTTGTAATAGGTTTCGGATCCAAATCAATCAAGTTATCACCACCAGGAGATTCTGAATTACTTGATTTACCAATGTCTTCAATGGTTTGGTCTTCCATAAAGACTGCATCACGACTTCTAACAAGTTTCTTTTCAACGGGATCATAGAACCTGTAACCAAATTCATCCTGCCCATACCCAAGGAATATACATTCCCTCGCTTTGGTGTCTAACTTAGACCTCTCATCCTTAGGTACATGCACAGAAGCTTTACAACCAAACACACGTAAATGATCATAGGAGACATCCTTTCCATACCATACCCTATTAGGAACATCAGCATGCAATGCAACAGAAGGAGACAAATTAATTATATAGGCAGCAGTAAGTAAAGCCTCACCCCAAAAAGACTTAGGTAGCTTCGCATCTGAAAGCAAACATCTGACTCTCTCCACTAGAGTCCTATTCATCCTTTCTGCCAAGCCATTTAACTGAGGTGTTTTAGGAGGCGTCTTCTGATGCCGAATACCCTGTTCTCTGTAATAAGAATCAAATGGACCACAATACTCGCCACCATTGTCAGTACGAATACATTTCAGTTTCTTACCAGTTTCTCTCTCAACTGATGCCTGAAAAACTTTAAAAACATCAAATACCTGATCTTTGGTTTTTAAAACATAAACCCAAACTTTTCTCGAACAATCATCAATAAAAGTGACAAAATAAAGTGCACCACGATGAGTTCGTACCTTCATTGGTCCACAAACATCTGAGTGTACCAGTTTAAGATGCTCTGTCTTTCTTGAAGGGGAATGACTCTTGAATGAAACTCGTTTTTGCTTCCCGGCTAAATAATGAACACATCTTCTCAGCTTTGTAGCTTTCAACCCTGACAACAAATTCCTCTTGGCCAAACAATCGAGTCCTTTTTTACTAATATGACTAAGTCTCTTATGTCATAACTCTGACAAGTTGTCATTCTCTACTGCATTAACTGAGCTCACACAAATGGAAGCATTCATCTTATATAAATTATGGAATTTATTACCTCGGGCCACAATCAGATTCCCTTTCGTGAGTTTCCACTGGCCATTACCAAAGAAGTTACAATAACCATCATCATCAAGCCTCCCAGCTGAGATCAAATGCAAACGAACACTAGGTGCTTGCTTGACATCATGAAACACCAAACTTGTCCCACTGTTGGTTTTCAAACAAACAGTCCCAGTGCCTACTACCGGTACCACCGTATCATTCCCCATCTTCAAAACTCCAAAATCACCAGAAGTATAAGAAGTGAAGAAATCTTTCCTTGATGTCATATGGAATGAGGCACCGCTGTCAATAACCCAATTGGAATCATCACTGGCTACGACAACAACATTGTCATCATATGCAAGAATAAGATCATCATTGGAAGTAGCAGTAGTAACACGATCATTCTTATCCTGGTCTCTCTTATCGTGCCCATCACGATTGCCTCTACGCTCTCTCTTCAATTTAAAACAATATTTCTTGATATGACCAGGTTCACCACAATGATCACACTTAAATTCTTTCCATCCTGACCTTGACTTGCTTCGACTTTTGCTTCTACCTTTATTATTATATTTATATTGGCTTCTCCCCCTATTCTCTGAAACCAACAACTCGGGTTGAGACGAATGCTGAGTTTTTCGTCTCATCTCTTCATTCAAAACACTACTCTTCACAAGTTCAACAGTTATACCACCATCAGACGAAGAGTTAACAAGTAAAACACGAAAAGTTTCCCAAGAATCAAGCAAAGTGGCAAGAATCCAAAGTCCGACAATTTCATCGTCAAATTTAATGCCCATCCCTGTCAATGATCAAGGACACCTTGAAACTCATTCAAGTGATCAGCAATAGAAGTTTCTTCTTTGTATTTCAGTTGCATCATTTTCTTAAGCAAAAACAGCTTATTGTTTCCCGTCTTTGATGCATACAAATTCTGCAACTTCTCCCACAAACTTCTCGCATGTGTCTCGTATTGAATATGATTGTAAACATTCTCCTCAACAAACTGTCTAATAAATCCACAAACTTGCCTGTGCTCAAAATCCCATTCCTTATCAGTTTTAGATTCGGGCTTTTGAGTCGCAAAAACAGGCAAGTGTAAAGCTTTCACAAATAGGAGATATTTCATCTTATTACTCCATAGATGATAGTTTAATTCATTCAAAGTAATCATCCTATTTGTATTTATATCCCTGACCACACCGGTAACAGAACTAATGTGGCTCTTGATGCTAGTTTTAGATGATAGTTTGGTGCTTCATGATGTTAGGCATGCACCTACTGTTCGTTTGCACCTGATTTCAGCAGGAAGGCTCGATGATGATGGCTATTGCAATTTATTTGGTAATGGTCAGTGGAAACTCACAAAAGGGAATCTAATTGTGGCTCAAGGTGATAAATTCCATAATTTATATAAGATGAAGGCTTCTATTTGTGTGAACTCGGTTAATACAGCAGAGAGTGACAACTTGTCAAAGCTTTGGCACAAGAGACTTAGTCAAATTAGTGAAAAGGGACTCGATTGTTTGGCCAAGAAGAATTTGTTATCAGGGCTGAAAGATACAAAGTTAGAAAGATGTGTTCACTATTTGGCTGGGAAGTGAAAACGGGTTTCATTCAAGAGTCATCCCCCTTCAAGAAAAACTGAGCTTCTTGAACTGGTACACTCAAATGTTTGTGGACCAATGAAGGTACGAACTCATCGTAGTGCACTTTATTTTGTCACTTTTATTGATGATTGTTCGAGAAAAGTTTGAGTTTATGTTTTAAAAACCAAAGATCAGGTATTTGATGTTTATAAAGTTTTTCAGGCATCAGTTGAGAAAGAAACTGGTAAGAAACTGAAATGTATTCGTACTGACAATGGTGGTGAGTATTGTAATCCATTTGATTCTTATTGCAGAAAACAGGGTATTCGGCATCAGAAAACGCCTCCTAAAACACCTCAGTTAAATGGCTTGGCAGAAAGGATGAATAGGACTCTAGTGGAGAGAGTCAGATGTTTGCTTTCAGATGCGAAGCTACCTAAGTCTTTTTGGGGTGAGGCTTTACTTATTGTTGCCTATATAATTAATTTGTCTCCTTCTGTTGCATTGCATGCTGATGTTCCTAATAGGGTATGGTATGGAAAAGGATGAGAGGTCTAAGTTAGACACTAAAGCGAGAGAATGTATATTTCTTGGGTATGGTCAGGATGAATTTGGTTACAGGTTTTGTGATCCGGTTGAAAAGAAGCTTGTTAGAAGTCGTGATGTGGTCTTCATGGAGGATCAAACCATTGAAGACTTCGGTAAAACAAGTAATTTGGAGTCTCCAGGTGGCGAGGACTTGATAGATTTGGATCCAAAACCTATTGTTAATCTTCCTAATGCAGTTGAGTTAGACAATCAGAATAATTTGGAGATAGAGGTTGATCATGATCATGCTGAGGAAGATCATGAAATTTAGAATGAGGAAGATAATCCAATTGTTGAGCAACCTTCAATCCAACCCAGAAGATCTACCAGGAATAGAATGCAATCTGTTAGATACTCATCTAGTGAGTATGTGCTTTTGACAGATGGAAGAGAACCTGATTGTTATGAGGAAGCCATGGATAGTGAGCTTAAGGAAAAGTGGTTTGAAGCAATGAAAGATGAGATGCAATTTTTACATGACAATCATAATTTTGACCTTGTCAAGTTACCTGAAGGCAGAAAAGCTCTAAAGAACCGATGGATTTATCGGTTGAAACAAGAAGAGAACACCCAAAAGGCCTCATCCCAACTCCACATTGGTATGATATTGTCCGCTTTGGGTCAAGCCCGCGCGGATTTGTTTTTGGGCATCTCCCAAAAGGCCTCATACAAATGGAGTTAGGTGAACACTTATATATTGGACAAACTTCCGCCAATCTTCCGATGTGGGATGAGTTTGCTACCCCACACTTTGTTTGGAAGAAAGCTTCAATAGTCACATGCAGTAGTGTGCGATCAAGTGCCAAAATTTCCGGTGAAGTAATGAAGCCCGGTGATGAAGTCTCTATTCGGCGACGATCTGGAAATTACGAGCCTCCGATTTGGGATTTAAAGCATTCTCAATCTTCAACCAGTCAATATGTGGTATATATATTAATGTGTTACTGTGTGAAGTGATGGAGGCAAAGGGGGGCATGGGGTGGCCCCTAAATTTTGAAAAGTTTTGTTTATCCCCTTATATTTTAGAAAAATTTTAGTTTTGTCCCCCTAGTTTTAGATTTTCGCCCCTTCCTAATTATAAATTTTAGACCTTTTATTTTAAAAATTTTAGTTTCGTCCCCCTCCTCGTAAATCTTGGCTAAGTCCCTGACTGTGTGTTACTTAAAGTAGGCTAAAAACACTATGGTTTTCAGTTTAATAAACATAACAACCTTATAAAAATAACTATTAATTAGCACATTGTGAGTAGGTCAAATTTTATTATAAAAGAAAACTAAATACATAATTAATCTTCTCTTATGCATAAAAGTATTATTGTTCGTACGTGCATGGTATTATTAGTTCATGTCTGTTATATTCATGCTCAATTTATTACTATGGTATTTTAAGTTAATTAATGCAGGCTCTATTTTTTCTAGTTTTTGTTGCTTAAATTTATTACAATATTGTCAGTTTAAATTCAAACCATGTTACAAGTCAATACCAGACCTCGATTAATGTAACTGTTTAAGTGTAAGGTTTAGAATTGTATTTCTGAATCAATAAACTGATTACACAATCAAAGATAAATAGCCTAAGTTCCCTATAAATCAGGGAAAATAAATCTCCTATCGAAGGCAACTATATCAATCCTGAGATTTGTACTAATCTTCTAACACTCCCCCTCAAGTTAAGAAATGGTATAGCCGATTCTTAACTTGCTCAATGCTTTCAGATATGCTTGTACAGGAACAACCTTTGTTAAGAGATCAGCAAGCTGATACTCTGACTTTACGAATGGAATTGCCACCGTACCATCCTCAAGTTTCTCCTTTATGAAGTGCCGGTCAACTTCCACGTGCTTGGTCCTGTCATGTTGCACAGGATTCTCTGAGATACTAATTGCGGCCTTGTTGTCACATCTCAGTAGGCTCGGACCTCGCGGGTTCACCCCAATCTCTGTCATCAATTTCCTGAGCCAAATTATCTCTGTTACAGCTTTGGCTATGCCTCTGAATTCAGCTTCTGCGCTCGAGAGAGCAACAACTCTTTGTTTCTTACTCCTCTATGTTACCACATTTCCACCAACTAATGTAAAGTATCCCGAGGTGGACCTCCTGTCATTCGGGTTACCTGCCCAATCTGCATCCGTATAAGCCTCAATGTCAAGGTGACCATGTCGCCCAAACAGAATTCCTATCTCCACTGTGCCTTTCAAATACCGTATAATCCTCGTTACGGCTTCCATGTGACTCTTCTGTGGTTGGTGCATAAATTGGCTGACCACCCCCACTGCATAGGCAATGTCTGGCCTAGTATGTGACAAGTATAGCAGCTTTCCAACCAACCGCTGGTACTTCCCTTTATCTGCTAGTTCCTCGCCTTCATCCAACTTGAGTCTGTGGTTCACTTGAATAGGAGTATCTGCTGGTTTACAATCCAACATTCCTGTTTCAACCAACAAGTCAAGAACATATTTCTTCTGGGAAATGAAAATCCCCCGTTTGGACCGCAGAAGTTCTATCCCAAGGAAGTATTTCAGACCTCCCAAATCCTTCATCTCGAACTCTTGGAATAGGTTCCTTTTGAGTCTCTCGATTTCCTCCTGATCACTCCCCGTTATGATCATATCATCCACATAGATGATTAGGCATGTGATCAGCTATCCCCTCTGCTTGAGAAATAAGGTATGATCAGAGTTGTTCTGCCTGTATCCATACTTTTGCATTGCAACCGTGAATCTACCAAACCATGCCCGAGGAGACTGCTTGAGTCCATACAATGCTTTACGAAGTCTGCACACTTCATTATTTTTGAAGCCATCTGTAAATCCTGGAGGTGCTTCCATATACACTTCTTCGGTTAGGTCTCCATGTAAGAAGGCATTTTTTACGTCAAACTGGTGAAGGGACCAGTCTCTGTTTGTTGCCACTGACAGAAGAACCCGAACCGTATCAATCTTTGCCACTGGTGAGAAAGTTTCTGAGTAATCAATCCCATATGTCTGAGTATATCCCTTTGCTACTAGACGTTCTTTGTATCGTTCAATTGTCCCGTCAGCTTTGTGTTTAATGGTAAACACCCATCTACACCCCACTGGTTTCTTTCCCGGTGGTAGCTCACATTTTTCCCAAGTTCCATTCTTGATCAGGGCACTCATCTCAGTTTCCATGGCTTCAGACCATTCTCCTCTTTTCATGGCTTCTGTAATTGTTCTGGGGATCCCTTCGGAGTAAAGCGTCACCATAAACGCCTTTGCCCTTTCGGACATACTCCCCCTGATCATGTTACCCATTGGATATCTGGAATTTCGAGACACATGCTCAGGGGAATAACGAGTTGGAGGAACACCCCTGTTACTCCGTTGTGGTAATGTATACCTGTGGCTTTCTGTGTCATCAGAAACGGGATTAACTGCAACTGAGTTATCATCAATATTATCAGACTCAGAAGAAGGGTTCTCAGATATCATTACCTCAGGTCGGACATCATTCGGAGGAGGGTCATTGGAGATGGTACTGAGCTCGATTTGTGGCGGCTCTGCAGCAGTGTCTGATATATCCAAACAGACAAAGGGATCATCCTCATTCTCCCCCTGAACCCTTTGAGGATTCTGATAGAAATACTCCGTTTCTAGGAATTCACAGTCCATCGTGACATGGATTCGGCGTGTCACAGGGTCATAACACCGATATCCCTTCTGGTTAGGGGCATACCCAACAAAGACACATTTAACTGCACACGGGTCAAGTTTGGACCTTTCATGTTTGGGAATATGTACGAACACTGAACAACCAAAGATTCGAGGTGGCATGGTGAGATGAGGTGGTACTAGTGTTTGTGTTTCCAGGACGGATAGGGGTGTTTGGTGGTTAAGAGTTTTAGTGGGCAGCCGGTTAGTAAGATATGTGGCAGTGGCTATGGCTTCGGGCCAGAAGTGTTTTGGTACTTGGGATTCAGTCATGAGGGCCCGGGATATTTCGAGCAGGGTCCGGTTTTTTCGTTCAGCGACACCATTTTGTTGTGGTGTATTTGGGCAGCTAGTTTGGTGAACAAGGCCATGTGTTTGGAAAAAATCCCCCATTTTCTGATTCACATATTCCCTCCCATTGTCTGATCTAAGAATCTGGATTTTGTGTTTAAACTGGGTTTGGATCATATTAAAAAGAGAAAGATTTTCGCCCATCCGAACTATAACCCTTTTGGCATTTTACCATCCCAACTATTTTTCACCCGAAACCGCCATCTAAACTTTCAATTCCTGACAAACCACCATCCCACCGCGGTTTTGACCCTTTTTTTAGCGGTTTTGACTCTTTTTTCAACGGTTTTGGATGTTTTAACACATGTAAATATGTCTCTCTTTGTTATTTTTCCATAGATTATGTGTTAAAACATCCAAAACCGCTGAAAAAAGAGTCAAAACCGCTAAAAAAAGGGTCAAAACCGCTGTGGGATGGTGGTTTGTCAGAAATTGAAAGTTTAGATGGCGGTTTCGGGTGAAAAATAGTTGGGATGGTAAAATGCCAAAAGGGTCATAGTTCGGATGGGCGAAAATCTTTATCTCTATTAAAAAATCTCACAAAAGTTTCATAGACTTCAGATTTGTGTTTCAAAAAATAAACCCAAGTCATGCGAGAATGATCATCAATAAATAACACAAAATACTAAAATCGATTATCACTAGTCACCGGGGCAGGGCCCCAAACATCAGAATGGATTAACGAAAAAACTGTCTGAACCCGAGTGTTTGTGGGTTTAAAAGTGGTCCTATGACTCTTAGCAATTGAGCATGTTTGACAAGGAAAATGAACATGCGTTTTATTCTGAAATAAAGTAGGGAATAACAATCGGAGATACCCAATGGATGGGTGTCCAAGTCGACGATGCCAGAGCTAAATTTGAGTGTCTTGGGTGCCTTTGGTTAAGAGAGCTTTGGACGGGATATCCACTTTATCAATGTAGTAAAGTCCATCGCGCTCAGTACCACGCCCAATTATCTCCTTCGTATGAATGTCCTGCTAGGAATAGTGCCCTAGAAAGCCGATTAGTCATAATCCGTTTTGGGACTTTCCTAGTATCACAGACAATCTTTGAATAATATACGATTGATTAATATCATAGGCAAACACTTCTTTATATGCTCTTGTTTGGTATGCGTTTACTTTAGCTGTGCATGTATGAGAACTCCCCTAATCCTGATGACTTTAGGACTCTACCATTTAGGTGAAATGGTTCATGAAACGAGCCCTATATCACATAAGTCATGATTAGTAAAATACTCCAAACCGATGAGTCCTGCAGACAGTGGGAGTGTCAACCTGACTCCTCTAAGGCTTGCTTGTGGGATCACGCCCTTAAGAAGGACCACCTTGTTTCATGGAGGTGCAAAGTGTATAGTTGATACGTGCGTGATACATGAGGGTGTTTACTTCAATAAGTAAGTTCACTGAGGTGCCCCGTGTGAGAACATTCCTAAATGGGAAAGGAAGTTTCTATTTCAGGAAATGGAAACTTCCAGATTAGGAAATATCTCACGAGTCATTGATGTGATTAATTGATCCTTAGACTTGAGGTTCCTTGTCACTTTATGAGTTAACTCTGTAGTCTTAGGTATAAGCTTTAAAGGGTGTCGCCTTAGACAACTGATTCAAGGCTTATGCTGGGGCTGCACAAGTGACTCATGAAAGTGAATGAGAATCAAGAAAGGACCTACACTTGCATATGCAAGGTGATCTCTTATTGTGTAAGTCATTCATATGCCATATGGAGTCCTTGGCCAAGGCAGTAGATCAAGACATCAAGAAAAGGGTTTCTTGGATTGAGATCAAATGGATATGAAATGCACTTAGCTTTAAGACCGGATTATTAGGGTTCTGATTATTCCCTTGCCCTAGATCTTGGTTGAGAGATGGTAAGTAGGAGGATTGTATCTCACATTAATCAATGACTTAAAGGTTCTGTCGAATCCGAACATTCCAATTCAGCTAGGGGTTAAACACCTGTTGCTAGACTATGGTCGTTTAATCTGTGGACTGATTAATTAATTAGTGAATTAATTAATTAGGGTCACTGCTAATTGAATTGAGAACCTAGAGGGTCACACACAACAACTTGGTTACATGAGTTAAGGCTTAAAAAATGATTAAACGAGTTAATCGGGCCAAGAGGGTTCCACACGTGTGAAATCACACGTGTGGCTCACGTGAGTGACACGTGTCACTGTGACACGTGTCACACACGTGTGAATATATATATATTGTATATATATGTATTAAATAATTAAATGTGTTAATTATTTAATAGACTTTGGTTTAATTTTGAATTAAAAAGAAAGTCTTATTTTGGAGAAAATAATCTAGTTAATTAATTACGAATTAATTAATTAGATAAAAATAAGTTATTTATTTTATAATAAATAAAGTATAGAATTATCCAAAAATAGTTTGGATATTTTTTAGCTCTCTTAAAGTTGATTTGAATTAGAGTTCAAAGTCAAAGTTGGAGATTACTTGAAGATCAAGTAATAGGTGAGAGACAAACCGAATCCTTGCCCAACAAGGAATAGGATCGGCGCCCCTCTCCCTTTCCTATATATAGGGGAGCTCATGCTCCCCTTTAGAGCTAATCGAATTCTTTTGGTTCATGTGTTGAACACCTTCCTTTCTCCAAGATCAAACGAAACCCTAGGTTAAGCCTAAACACTAACTAGAGAACTAGCATCCTTACTAGTTAGATTGTGATCAAGTTGGTGGACTATCTCTAGAGAGCTTCAAGTTAGAAGTTTTGAAGATTCGAGCTTTACCGAAAAGTGGGGATCAAGCAAAACGATCAGAAGGGATGATGAAACGATTCTGAACCCGACATGAAACGAATGAAAAAATCGAACCAAAGAAGATGGCGAAAACCGTTCGTCCATATCCTGAAGGATGAATTTTTTCACGAGGGTTTTGTGACAGGCAGTTTTCTACTTTCGCAAAACTGGTTTTCGAAGGGAGTTTCAATCCTGCTTTTCTCGTTTCATGTTTCTTTCTTTATGTTATATTGTTAAGAACTTCCCTAACATGAATTGAATCTAGGTTGGTGTGGATTGCTATCCCGACAATGGATTCTGAAGTAGAAAGAGACTTTCGAGGGACGGGTTGTCAAGCCGCGAGAAGAGCGTTCTTGGGTGGCTTGAAACGCTTCAAGAAAGAATAAAAGAAAAGTAAGTTTTCTATCTTTACGAATTTGGATACACGATTGCGAGTTCAAGATCCTTTTGTTGGAAAAATTTTTAAATTTCGCTGCTTTCTGATTCGTGTTTTCCAACAAGTGGTATCAAAGCCACCTCGTTAATCGTGTTTCTGATTCGTCTCAATTATTCTGAATTTGGTAGAAATTCTTAGGCTTAGATGCGAATTAGGTATTCATGAGTTCTTTTAGAAAGCCTGAATTACGAAACTGTAATTTTTCCTTGAATTTCTGAAACTGTTTTCTTAAATTGTGTTTTTGAAAACCGTTTTGATAGAAATTAATTTAAATCGTGTTTTTGAATTTTGGATTGAATTGGTTTTGAGAAACCTGGACACGAAACGAGACGCGAAACAAACGCACGGGATTGGGACGTGCCAATTTGTAGCACGCCCCAGGCCCACGCGCGCACGTCGCCCAGCTCCTCCCGCAACCTCGCGGGAGCCGTCCCGGGCGCGCCGCCCAGCCCGTCCCGCAACCGTGCGGGGCGCCTGCCCAGCCCGCCTAGTCGCGGAGGGCGCTGCTGCGCGGCCAGCGCGGGCACGCGAGCGGCAACTGCCGCGCGCTGTGCGCTCTGCTGACGCGCGCTGCTGCGCGACAGTGCCTCAAGCGGCTAGGCCCTTTTCGGGCCCGTTTTCGTGTTTCGTGTTTTTAGTGTTTTCGGTCCGTGAAATCCCGACTTAATTTTATTTTAATTTTATCTTTTAAAATCAGTTTTGCTAAAATAAAATTATTTTAAAATTTTGATTAAATTGGGATTTTTGAGAAATTAAGCGATTTAAATTTTGGAAAAATTATAATCTTTATTTTCTGAAAATATTGAAAGAATAAAATTATTAATTTTTAGAAATTAATTGGAATTTTATTAGTTTAATGTTTTTTCGGGTTTTATTGAAAAGGCTCTTGAACAAGAATTGCATCTAAGTCGTGTTTTAAGCTATTAGAGCTTAAAGCGAGAATTTTAATTTATTGGTTAAATTTAAATTCTTGCAAGAGCATGTTAGGTGATCATGGGTTTAGATCTATGAATGGTTTTAATTATGCACATGGATGGTTTAAATTGGGGTTGGAGCCCTATAGTTGCGTTTTTCAATTGAGGCTGGAGCCTCACTTATGTGCGTACTGTTATGTGATTTATTATGTGGCTTTCCATATTACTGTTTTTGAGGCCGGGGTATGCCCCATGTAATTGTCTAAGGCCAATATGAAGATTGAGCCTTATTACTTTATGTCTTTTTCCTTTTATTGTAATTTGAGAGTAGAGATAGGTGGTGAGGTTTTATTTTCATTTTGGAGACAATGCACCCATGGAGTAAGATGGACCACATTCGAGTAACAAGGAGGCCATAATTGAAGACCCCTCAAAATGTTAGGGAGGGGAATCTCAATTGCTAAATGTAATAGAGATAGGACTCGTATTTTGTTACCGCTTTCCCTTATGTGATTTGAACTGTTTATGTGGCATGTATGTTAGAACTTGTGATTGTGGAGTGGCTCCCACACATCACGCATAAGATAGGTAGAACCCATGATCATTACATGTTAGTATCATGCTAGGACATGTTATCCGTTTATGTGCTTGTTTGAAATGCATTTAAGTGTACTTGCATTAATCAAGACTAATAAAATTGGATAACATATATGTTGGTGAGGTCGAACCGGACAACTCTCCGGTTGATTCGAAAATTCCCATTAAATATTAAGCTAATTTCGAACAAATAGGTGTTTAATTCGAGATGCAAATTTTGAATTAAATTCCTAGCATTCCATCAATAGGTTTTAAGTTTAGTAAGTGAAGCTAGTTATTGTCCGCGAGTCGTGGGATAGCTAGTGGAGCTTGTTAGTTCTTAGTTACCTAATTGATCATTTTAAATGATCAATATTTCATGGTCAATTTTAGCAAGGGCGATGTCCGCGAGTCGTGGGTCGTTCGAACTAAGTTTTGATCATGATCTTATGATTGATGGGTCTGGCTTAACGCCTAAGTAAATATGGATGTCGCACGAGTCGTGGGTCCATATTGAAAGATAGGTGATGCAAAAATAATTACTAAGAGTTCTAAAGGTGTTAGAATTGGTAAGTTGTACCTACCTAGGGTTTTACTTAGAATGTCCGCGAGTCGTAGGTTCGAGGTAAAATGCTTAGGATCTTAGTACCCATTGGGAAAAGCGTTCCTCTTAGATCTTTGGGAATTATAGATCTTTGAAAAACAGTGGGAGCTACATTAGATTAAAGACCTTATCTTTTGTATATCGTTATAATTCAGCATGCCCACATTTTCTCTGCTTAGCATTTAGGTTGTAGTTCTGTGATTCTCTACAATATGAAATGCAAACCCATTCGTATCCATCCTTAAGTCAAATAAGTTGACTAAGTCCTGACTAACTCTAAATGGCTTCGGATCCTAAAATTCATTTTAGAATCCGACTAGAGAAAGGCGTTCTCTAAAGGGCGAAGTTTTCAATTGTGAAAAGTCGACCCGGGCCAAAAGAGAAGCAATCTGAGGTGAATGGATTTGTCCAAACCACTTAAGAGCAATTGAACCACCTCATAAAAATGTTACAAGGTATAACATTATGGAATTATTCAATATCCCAAATGAGGAAACAAGTGCACACGAACAAGGTCTAAAGATCTTATTTGAAGATCTTATGGTCTTGATCATCAACTGAGAAAAGAGTTCTCAATGCACTGATTGCTTACATTGCTTCCACCATCATTCAAACCCTTTATGCTCAACTAGAATGATGCTAATGTAGCATAGTTAATCATTTAGTTGATAATGATTGAGAGCATCCTTAAGAAGGAATAAAAGGTTGAGATGGTTAATTCTTCTTCTAAACTCCCTAAGTTGAAAGCTTGAACGCCTAAAGAAGAAGAAGCCCTTAAGAGCCCAATGGAGGGGCATGTAAGGGGTGCGCCCAAAAGACACTAGAGATCAAATAGGACGTTTGCTTCTATGGCAGCAAATAAGGACTTTGAAAGGGAACTGCAAAGAGTATGAGTACTCTGAAATGTTACCTCGTTTAGTAATTCTACTAGGAATAGAATTCACTAGTCTTGAGTCAATTCTGCATAATCCGTTGTGTAAAGACTCAAGGTACTAATGTTCTGAACATACAACGAGATAACAAAAGTAAGTGAGATGACAAAGCTTCGAATTACTTTGGAACGTTGAGATATGAAAGGATTAGCAAGTCAGACACCTTAGGATCATTCTATGAAAATGGACCTATAGAGTTGACTTCCTGTGAATCCTATCTCAAAGGGAAAACGTTCCCGGAACATTGTTTAGGTGAAACATGGAACGTTCCAAAATTATAGTGGATTTCGATCCATGCTGATGAGTGTAAGATGCTTAATGTAAGCACTAGATACAATCGTCAGTTTAATCATTATGAATGAATATACTTTTTGAAGTACAAAATTCGAAACTTATATGAAATTCTTAGAATTTTAAAAGGAGGTTAGGAACCGAAGTAGTCATAAGTTATAGGCAAATCGATATGATCGAGATAGCCAATATCTTATCAACTAATTCCTTAGTCATCTTAGAGATAATAGGATTATCTCTCAGTAAACTAATTCGAGAACACATTAATGTTTCCGAATGATGGAATGAAACCTAATAGGATATGGTCGATTCCACAGTTAGCTTTACTGACTTATAATCATTCTAGGAATAAACTACTAGAATATGCAGTTAGAGATTTTGAATTTAGTACCTTCCAAAATCAGTCCTTTAGTTGCACTATGCAATGTGGCATACTAAATTCCCTAATTATTCTTATCCAAGAATTCAATGGAATCCTCTTACTTGAAGAGGATAGTGGGAGATAAGCTTGAAATGAGTTCAAGTTTATGCAATGATATTGGATATCGTTTCTGCGATTCCCTTAGACAAAGGTTGTTTGTCTCAAGGAATGTATCTTTCTTAAGGAATCGTTCCTATAGAAGAAGAAAGGCAAGCAAGCAGACCTCAAAGAAATTTGAGGAAAAATATCCATGCCACATATAGAAGAAACGAGCCCATCTGATAAAACTTAGCCAAATTTTAGAGTATGTACACGTGTGAAACCCTTCTCTTAAGATGTGTTTAGAACGCGTTCCTAGATAGCCAAGGAATTACTTGAAGAGGAGACACTGTCAGATTTGGAATCTGAGTAGTGTAAGCAAGCCTTGAAATCCAATATGGATTCCATATACTTAAACCAAGTTTTTGACCTTGGTTGATCCACCTGATAGGATCAAGCTCCTAGAGCTTCGAGTAAATGGAAAGCATTACAACCTTCTTGACGGTTGAAATGCAAAAGTCCATTTGGATTGTGTTTATCACATCCTCATATTCTGACTATGAGATATGATAAATGAATATGAGAACTATCTTGTTCAATATGAGATTGAAAGAGACTGAAATAAGGTATTTCTATAAATCTCATATTCAGTGGGAGCATGCATAAGGTATGCAAATCCCTAAAGTCAATATGTGGATTGATAAAGGCTTCTAGGAGTTAGACAATTCGATTCCATAGGATAGTCAAATCGTTTGGCACAGATGGAAGTCGAATAAGTCTTAAAAGTGTACATATGAAAGTTAGTGATGTAAGAGTCAATTTTCGGTTCTTTAGAAGACGACATCCTTCTCATTAGGAATGTCAAGGATAACGTGAAAGTTACCAATTCTTGTTTAAGAAACAATTTGACATGAAAGATCTTAGTGATTGTCCTATATTCTCGACATTCAGATCTATAGAAGATAGATCCAAGAGCATAAATGGATTATCACTAAATGAGTACATAACCACGGTACTAAAAGGAGTTTAGTATGGACAATGGAACATCTCTTTTGAAGAGTATGTGTCCTAAGATAACTTTAAGAAAGTTAGAATGTCCAAAATCCCTTTAAGTGAAAGGGTGCATAATGTATGAAATGTTATGTACTAAATTAGATATGGCGCAACACTAAGCGTAGTGGGCTGAATCTAATATGACCTCAGAGAAGGTCATTAGATCTCTGTAAAGGATGTCCTCAGAGTACTTGAGAAGAAATGAGGATATGTATTAGTTTACAGAGCCCAAAAGATCTTGTTGTTAGAAGGATATTTGATGTAACCGTTCATCAAACATAGATGATTATAAAATCATTGAAAGGATACAACTTCTACCAGAATTGTAATGCAATATGTTGGAAAGGGGTTCCAAGGACGGACATTGCAAAACTCGACTATCGTAGTTGAGAACTTAGTCGTATTATATAACGCTAAGTTAAGTGTTTGGGTAAGAAACTCTATCTAACTGGTTAGATGAAGTTCGTAGCATGAAACAACTCCTTTATCATATTGTATGATAAAATGGATGGTTGCTCAAGTAAGAGAACCAAGACCTCACCAAGAGACTGAACACGTGAATACGAATCACTTTATAAGGAAAAGGTGTTTCCTAAGAGATGTGTAAACAAGAGGGTCACATCAGCAGAGAATATAGCAGATCCACTTTGGAAACGCCCAAAGTCAATAGGCTCTCAAATTGCATCTTGAGAAGATGGGACTTAGAGTACCTAAATTGCTTTTACGGGCAAGTGGGAGATTGTTAGGAATAGTGCCCTAGAAAGCCGATTAGTCATAATCCGTTTTGGGACTTTCCTAGTATCACAGACAATCTTTGAATAATATACGATTGATTAATATCATAGGCAAACACTTCTTTATATGCTCTTGTTTGGTATGCGTTTACTTTAGCTGTGCATGTATGAGAACTCCCCTAATCCTGATGACTTTAGGACTCTACCATTTAGGTGAAATGGTTCATGAAACGAGCCCTATATCACATAAGTCATGATTAGTAAAATACTCCAAGCCGATGAGTCCTACAGACAGTGGGAGTGTCAACCTGACTCCTCTAAGGCTTGTTTGTGGGATCACGCCCTTAAGAAGGACCACCTTGTTTCATGGAGGTGCAAAGTGTATAGTTGATACGAGCGTGATACATGAGGGTGCTTACTTCAATAAGTAAGTTCACTGAGGTGCCCCGTGTGAGAACATTCCTAAATGGGAAAGGAAGTTTCTATTTCAGGAAATGGAAACTTCCAGATTAGGAAATATCTCACGAGTCATTGATGTGATTAATTGATCCTTAGACTTGAGGTTCCTTGTCACTTTATGAGTTAACTCTGTAGTCTTAGGTATAAGCTTTAAAGGGTGTCGCCTTAGACAACTGATTCAAGGCTTATGCTGGGGCTGCACAAGTGACTCATGAAAGTGAATGAGAATCAAGAAAGGACCTACACTTGCATATGCAAGGTGATCTCTTATTGTGTAAGTCATTCATATGCCATATGGAGTCCTTGGCCAAGGCAGTAGATCAAGACATCAAGAAAAGGGTTTCTTGGATTGAGATCAAATGGATATGAAATGCACTTAGCTTTAAGACCGGATTATTAGGGTTCTGATTATTCCCTTGCCCTAGATCTTGGTTGAGAGATGGTAAGTAGGAGGATTGTATCTCACATTAATCAATGACTTAAAGGTTCTGTCGAATCCGAACATTCCAATTCAGCTAGGGGTTAAACACCTGTTGCTAGACTATGGTCGTTTAATCTGTGGACTGATTAATTAATTAGTGAATTAATTAATTAGGGTCACTGCTAATTGAATTGAGAACCTAGAGGGTCACACACAACAACTTGGTTACATGAGTTAAGGCTTAAAAAATGATTAAACGAGTTAATCGGGCCAAGAGGGTTCCACACGTGTGAAATCACACGTGTGGCTCACGTGAGTGACACGTGTCACTGTGACACGTGTCACACACGTGTGAATATATATATATATTGTATATATATGTATTAAATAATTAAATGTGTTAATTATTTAATAGACTTTGGTTTAATTTTGAATTAAAAAGAAAGTCTTATTTTGGAGAAAATAATCTAGTTAATTAATTACGAATTAATTAATTAGATAAAAATAAGTTATTTATTTTATAATAAATAAAGTATAGAATTATCCAAAAATAGTTTGGATATTTTTTAGCTCTCTTAAAGTTGATTTGAATTAGAATTCAAAGTCAAAGTTGGAGATTACTTGAAGATCAAGTAATAGGTGAGAGACAAACCGAATCCTTGCCCAACAAGGAATAGGATCGGCGCCCCTCTCCCTTTCCTATATATAGGGGAGCTCATGCTCCCCTTTAGAGCTAATCGAATTCTTTTGGTTCATGTGTTGAACACCTTCCTTTCTCCAAGATCAAACGAAACCCTAGGTTAAGCCTAAACACTAACTAGAGAACTAGCATCCTTACTAGTTAGATTGTGATCAAGTTGGTGGACTATCTCTAGAGAGCTTCAAGTTAGAAGTTTTGAAGATTCGAGCTTTACCGAAAAGTGGGGATCAAGCAAAACGATCAGAAGGGATGATGAAACGATTCTGAACCCGACATGAAACGAATGAAAAAATCGAACCAAAGAAGATGGCGAAAACCGTTCGTCCATATCCTGAAGGATGAATTTTTTCACGAGGGTTTTGTGACAGGCAGTTTTCTACTTTCGCAAAACTGGTTTTCGAAGGGAGTTTCAATCCTGCTTTTCTCGTTTCATGTTTCTTTCTTTATGTTATATTGTTAAGAACTTCCCTAACATGAATTGAATCTAGGTTGGTGTGGATTGCTATCCCGACAATGGATTCTGAAGTAGAAAGAGACTTTCGAGGGACGGGTTGTCAAGCCGCGAGAAGAGCGTTCTTGGGTGGCTTGAAACGCTTCAAGAAAGAATAAAAGAAAAGTAAGTTTTCTATCTTTACGAATTTGGATACACGATTGCGAGTTCAAGATCCTTTTGTTGGAAAAATTTTTAAATTCCGCTGCTTTCTGATTCGTGTTTTCCAACATGTCCTGTATAAGACATAAGCGAGGATATATCAGAACAGTGCAATTGAGTTCACTTGTCAGGTGACTAACAGACAGCATGCAAGGTTATCTTCTGGTTAAATAAAATTTTTCCCTCATTTTTAACCTCCATCCGGGCTCCATTGGCTGCCTGTATATAGGATTGTTCGGGTGTACAGGGTTCAAGAATATCTGAATAATCAAATGTCATCGTGTTCGTTGCACCACAATCAATTATCCAAGGTGATACTTTTTGAGTGAGGAGGGCCCTTTTGTCAGAAATAGTGGAAAGTGGGGTACAACTGCAATTTTCCTTTGTATGGGGTTGTTTTGTAATTAAGAGAGAATTTGGAGACTTAAATAATAAATCACTAGGGTTTGGGTCATTACCCCCAAACCCATTACCTCCACTTCGGTGTTCAATTTCCGCCGCTGCATCAAGCCTGACCAAATTGCCTCGCCGGGCTCCGCCTGTCGCCATACCGGCTTCTCCCTCACGGCCGACGAAGCCTATGGTGGCGGCGGAGCCGCCGTGTTGCTTCTCCCTCTTTGCCGTCTGCCCGATTTTCAGAGATGGCAATGTGAGCCTTTCTGTTGCCTCCATTTTTCGCCGTTCCGGCGACGGGTTTCTTGGTTCCCGGCCACCAATCCAGAAATCCCACAATCTCAAAGCACTCTTCAATTGAGTGCTTGGGTTTTCCACAGTGCCCGCACACGATCTGTTCTCGGTCCTCGCGCGATGAGGAGTTTCTCCGGCCGGCGTCTCCGAAACGTCCGGTGAAGTCTGAGCGCCCCTGTTTCTTGAACCTTCCCTGTTTTTCCCTTTTTGCAGCAAGCCCAGATCAGATGCCATTGGAGTCGCCTTCGCCGCCGGTTGCTGTTTTCATAATTTGGAGACGGGCCGCCTCTCGTCTGATGGTGGCGTAGGCCGACTCCGGCGAGGGCTTCGTTTCCTGTTTCAGGAGGTCTCTCCTTATGGGATAGAACTTTTCATCTATACCAGTCAGAAATTGGTAAAGGCGATGCTCTTGGGTGATCCGGTTGTAGATGGTGATGTCCTCGGGACACTTCATGGGGTTGGGTTGTTTTCGATCGATAGCGGTCCATATCGATTGGAGCTTGTTCCAGAAGTCCTCTAGACTATCTTGCCCTTGCTTCTGCGTGTTTGCTCGTCGGTGGAGATCGAAGAGCTGTAACGGATCCGAACCACTCCCATATGTGGTTGCAAGTCCGTCCCATAGGGTTTTTGCTGTCGGGTAATGTAAAATATTATTCACTAGATTTACTTCAATATTTTGTATAATCCAAGTGAATACATTTTGATCTATTTGTTCCCATTGATCATATGTCGGGTCGGTTTCGTGTGGAGGATCAGGAATTCCGGTTAGATGTGAGCGGCATCCCCTTCCCCCAATGGCCATCTTCATCAGCCTTGCCCATACGGGATAGTTGTCATTGTTTAACTTGAAGCCAATCGATAGATTGTCGAAATTGGACAGGTTTGTTTGTGGTTGGGTATTGGTTTTCAACAGATTTGCAATTTGGATCGAGAGATCTGTGTTGGTTGGTTCGGTTTTGGCCCCTGATTCTTTTGCCATGGTTTTGGTTTTGTAGTGTTCCTTTCTTGGTTTTTGGCTAATTGGTTTGGGAAAAGGTTGGAGACGATGATGTTTGGCTGAGTCTCATGGATCGAAACCTGGCTCTGATACCATGTTTAAGTGTAAGGTTTAGAATTGTATTTCTGAATCAATAAACTGATTACACAATCAAAGATAAATAGCCTAAGTTCCCTATAAATCAGGGAAAATAAATCTCCTATCGAAGGCAACTATATCAATCCTGAGATTTGTACTAATCTTCTAACAGTAACCCTTAAGGGATTATGGTTTAAAATGCTAATATTAAAATGTTTGATTTGTTGTCAAAATATTACAATGCTTGAATATAATTTTAGAAAGTTTGATTCATTAACTACGTGTCATCAGATTTGTTTGACAATAATTTGGCATATAATATCAAGTTATAATACCCTGTGTAAAAATCTCCATATTTATCGCTTAACATGTTGTCTTTTATATGAATAATATAAGTGTTATTTACAAGCACAGGAAGAGAAATACTTGACAAGAGCTAAGGAGCTAGTGTTGAGAAAATGGGAGAAATGGGATCAGAATGACACGGGTTGTCCCTGTCCTTTAAGTGTTAATCGTCCCTACTCTCTGAGTTTGCTAAAGGTTGCAGACAATTTACTTTTAGGATATATGTCAAGCTGGAAAATGAATTTCGTGCAAAAGCAATTTGCCAGAAATTCTAAGAATGTTGCTATTTTATTCAGGTGGGAGAATGAGCTATTTGTAGCTCTCAAGTGTTGGCCAAAAACAAAACTGAAAGTTGGGAATTTGAATGGATTAATTTCAGGTGTAATGACCTGAAATTCAATCACAATGAATGCCCACTACTCAGTTGTTACAGATGCCAACGGATTGATTGGATGTATCTGGACATTGGTTCAAAAGTTTGAACTTTTGGACTGGACTAGGCCGGCTCTGGCTAAAAAAGTAAGGCTCTGGGCTCGGAGGCGAGGCTCCTTACGAAGTGCAAAGTGCGCCATCAAACGCCACATTCACCCATGCCCAGCCCCGGCCCGTGCCCGTGCCCGAGCCCGTGCATGCGCACCCCATTAGTCCTCTCTTGGGTCCCATAATTTAATAACACATACAACATTTTAATATATAAAGCTGCCTACTTAGTGTTATTTTTCCAATGTGGGACACAATAACCAATGCACATTTTTCCAAACAACCTTTGATATGCCTTTGTGTATTCATTTATTAATTCTCCAACAATTAATATATAAATACATGGCATATTCAACAATCCCCCACTTGTTTGGAAAACTACTCTTTTGCCAGACAAGTCCCTGAAGATGTTTTCAAAGATCACATGCCTAGAGGAAGGTGTGACAAACATTGAACCTTCCCTTAGTGTAGATTACTCAAAACTGCATCGAAGTTGACGGTGTCCATAGATTGAACCTCAACTCCATTGTGATGTAATCGGAGTTATCACACACATGTTTTCTTTCTCATACAACAAGCACTCCACTGCTTTGCGCTTATAAAGCCATACGCCATATCCCGTTTCATTAACTTTTAAGAGAGTAAACCACAACTCTCTATAAGAAGCGGCTTCACTTCTTGTTCATATAGGCAAAATGTTTCTCGAGCACTTGTTGCATTAGTTCAGCATTTTGTTAAGAGCATAGCTCAACCTTGTCACTTTGCAACTCACTGAGCTATCTTCTACTATATCTGAGACCACTTGATAGCTCTAACCAACTCGTGACTTGTTTTTCCCTTTGAACCTATGACCAGGGGAAACCTAGATCATAGGTAGGGTTACCATCACTTATGGTTCGGGTGGTTTAAGTCTCATATCTCTAGTAGTTGTAGCTACTAAGTCTCTCGTTAGAGGCTTAGTAAACGAATCAGCCAAATTCTTATTTGACCTCACATAGACAATTGTTATGATACCATCTTGTATCAATTGTCTCACAAATGCACGTCTAAGACCAATATGTCTAGACTTACCATTATAGGTACCACTGTACGCTTTTGCAAGCGTTGCTTCGCTATCACAGTACAACGAAATTGGAGGCATTGGACTTGGCCAAAGATCTATGTCTAACAACATATTTCTTATCCAATCAGCCTCTTGTCCAGCTTGTGCTAAAGCTATAAACTCATATTCCACGGTAGAGTGAGAGATTATTGTCTGTTTCTTGCTTGCCCACGAAATAGCCCCACCGGCAAGAGTGAAAACCCACCCACTTGTGGATTTGTTATCTCCCACGCTAGTTATCCAACTCGCGTCTGAGTACCCTTCCAACACACTAAGGAATTTGTTATAGAACAAACCAAAGCTAATAGTTCTCTTAAGGTACCCAAGTACCCTACTAATAGTTTTCCATTGATCAGCATTGGGACTATTCGTGTATCTGCTAAGTTTTGAAACTGCAAAGGAAATATCTGGTCTAGTGCAATGCATTGCGTACATAAGGCTGTCAATAGCACTTGTATACTCAAACTGTGCAATTGCTCTACCAGTATTTTCTTTAAGTTTCAGTCCGTTGTCAAACGGAGTGTTCACCTCCTTGATCTCGAGGTGATTAAACTTAGTCAGAACTTTCTCAATATAGTGAGATTGGTTTAGTGAAAAACCCCCACTAAGTTTTTTAACTTTAATGCCTAAAATAGTATCTACTTCACCTAAGTCTTTCATCTTAAAGACCGAGGATAGATACTTTTTAATCTCGTTTACTCCAATCATATTCATCCCGATGATCAACATATCATCGACATATAGACAGACTATCACCATATAGTCAGTCGTACTTTTGGAGGACATGCACCTATCAGAACTGTTATACTTGAATCCGAATTTCAAGATAGCAGTGTCAAACTTCTCGTGCCACTGTTTTGGTGCTTATTTTAGACCATAAAGGGATTTGACTAACTTACACACTTTATTTTCTGTTCCCGGTGCTACAAAACCCTCAGGTTGTTCCATATAGATTTCTTCTTTTAAATTTCCATTTAAACAGGTTGTCTTTACGTCCATTTGATGAACAAAAAGATGGTAAAGTGAGGCCAAAGCAAGAAGAATTTTGTTGGAAGCAACTCGAGCCACCGGTGCATAAGTGTCAAAGTAGTCAATCCTTTCTACTTGTCTGAATCCTTTGGCAACTAATCTAGCTTTAAAAGCTGAGATAGTGCCATCAGTGTTCCGTTTTCTTCTAAATACCCACTTGCACCCAATGGATTTAGAACCACGAGGTAAGTCTGCTAATACCCAAATATTGTTACCCAAGATCGAATCCATTTCATCGTTTACAGCTTCCTTCCAAAAGGAAGCATCTCGAGAAGCCATAGCTTCTGCAAATGTTTTAGGATCCGTCTCAAGTGTAAATACAAAAGGTATTTCACTTACCACTTTATTATCCTGGTCCCCCTCCACCAAGAACAATAAGGATTCAGAAGAGATAAAGTCTTTATCTAAAATTTTCTCTTTCCTTGCTCTAGTACTCCTTCTAGGCTCAGTTGGTTGTGTAGAAATGTTATTTTCCACAACCGGCCTTATAGGACCTCTACGCTCAATTTGGGGTGGCTCGGTTTCATTTCCAACATCTTTTGAAAATGTATTTTCGAAGAACTCAACATCCCTGGGCTCAGTTATCAAATTAGACTCCAAATCAAGAAGTCTATAAGCCTTGCTATTAAGAGCATGTCCAACAAATACACTTTTAATAGCTCGGGCTCCTAACTTAGTCCGTTTCGGATCAGGAACCCGAAAGTAAGCCACACACCCCCACACTTTGAAATAGCTTATGTTGGGTTTTCTTCCTTTCCATATTTCATAGGGACTAGTCTTCACAACAATACTAGGCATCCTATTCAGAATATGGCACGCAGACAGAAGGGTTTCACCCCATAAGTTGTGAGATAAGTTTGCATGATTCAACATGCAATTTATCATGTCCAGAAAGGTACGATTTTTCCTTTCAACTACTCCGTTCTGCTGGGGTGTGTAACCGGCAGTTGTTTGATGAATGATACCACTTTCTTCGCAAAGTGTATCAAAAGCATTCAAACAATATTTCATGCCTCGATCAGAACGTAGAACCTTAATCTTCTTCTTAAGTTGGGTTTCTACTTCTGATTTATATTTCACAAACGAGCTAAGTGTTTCATCCTTAGTTCGTAAAAGATATACATAATTGTTGGGAATAGTGCCCTGAAAATTCAATTTGTTGAATTAATTAAACTGAATTTACAGCGAGTTGTGAGTATTTCACATATTGATAATTAATGGCGTGTGGTTGTATTCTTATATGAAATGTGTTTCATAGGAAAAGACTTTGAATGCCGAAATCACGTGTCATTAAAGTTCTAGTCGGTAAAATAAGAATATGTTCTTATCAAGACTATGACGTGGTTATATAAGATGATTAGTCTTTCGTCATAGGGAATGGTGATTCCGGTTATAACACGTTGATGATTTTCAATAGGATTGGAAACATCGAACTGGACCACTGAGATTATTTATTTTATACTGCTATCTAAAATGAATAAGATCTCAGGAAGCATTGTACTCTTAATCCTGATAATAGTACGGCTTTAGGCATGTAGTGTTAGTCACTGTAATATACTCGAAGTGAGGTCTCGGTAACGGGTTGCCAAAATACTTTGTATGTTCGTTGATTACATGAAATGCGCTAAATAGTTATATTGATTGAGGAATCTGTGGCCTTGCTGGAAGGTAAGAGATATCCTTGGAATAGATTTGTAAAAGTTCGAATTAAGACTTTGGCCAAAGCACTTCGCATGATACGTCATCGAAGTTGTATGTTGAATGTGTTTCACATACAGAGAATTTGAACTTAAGGCGAATCAATAAATTTCAAATTAGAGATGAAAAATAAATGATAGTAGTTGCAATTTATTTTTCATGGATATCTACACGGAGGAGTGAAATGCGAAATTATTCTAGATCGAGGAATTCGTGAATAATTTAATTAATTTTAGAGTGCAACAATATTTATTTAGTGGAATTAAATATTGTTAAACGGTCATTAATTATTGTCATGAGATGATAATATATTAATCCGTTTGGAGCTAAAATTAATTAGTCCTGCAGGTCCCCCTGCAAGCCCCAATTGAAAACCCGAAGAGAAAATATTAAAAGGAGAAAGAGAAATGAATTTTCAAAGTGTTTGAAAATAGCCAAGCAATTTATTTTAAGAAAATAAATTGAAGTTCCAAATGACATGGCAGATGACACGTCAGGCCACGTCAGCCGGTGGGTGCCACGTGGCGCTGACGTAGTGGCCACGTGGCGCGTCAAATGAAAGGTCCAGATCGTGCCACGTCATCGATCACGGGTGGCCCAGATGCGATTAGGCCGGGTCGGTCAACCGGTCAGGGTCGGTCAACGGGTCAGGTCGGGAACGGATAGGGTTGGGTCAAACCGGGTCCGGTTGGACCGGCCCGGACACGTGGCAGCACCAGAATTGGCCCACGTGTCGAACCGAGTTCGGTTGGAGCGGTTTGGTCCAGAAACCCTAAGACAGCGCGTGAGGGCGCGTCCGGTGTCCTACTGGCGCGTGCTCGACGGCGTTAGATTCGTGGCGACGAGACCTTGAACGTAGTCACCTTGGAATTCATTTCCAAGTTATGCACGCAAGTGGGGGTGTGAAATTACCTTTTTACCCTCGGTTTTTCCCCTATAAATAGGGGCCTTGGGTCCTCATTTTTTCTCACAAAGTTTGGGAGAGGTTTTGGTTGAGTTCTCAGCTTTGAAACCATATCCCTTTTCTCCTAGTTAATTCCGATTTATTTTGGAATTAATTTTAATTAGGTGTTTATATAAAACGCCTAATTTCGGGAGATTAAACCCTGAAAAGGGTTTTCTAGTTTAAAGTTTTATTTTCTCTAAGTATTTAGAGAAATACTTTCGGAGCCCACACTCCGAGGGTTTCTTTGGGGTTATTGCAGGGAAGCTCTGCTGGTTTCACTAGGAGATCGGGTATCGGGTTCTCGGGAGGTGAATTTGGGAGCTGAAAAAATACCGTTAGATAGCCATATTTGGAGTACGGTAATATTTTATAGCTACATTATTTTAAGCATGATAAATTATGTGCTCTTAAGTGTTAATTGCATGTTAGATATTTATCTGCTTAAGTGATTTAAAATTTATTATCAATTGCATGTATAACCTTGAGTAGATCCGGCTAATCTTCCGCTATTGTATTAAAATGTTTTAGAAATATTTTAATACTTGTATTATTAACAAAATTTTAAAATGTGGTCCCGGACCGCTACTGTTCTGGGCCCACCACCCAGCAATAACAAAATCTGCTAGCATCATCAATAAAAGTAATAAAATACCTTTTACCACCGCTAGTTAAAATTCCATTTAACTCACAAATATCTGTATGAATTAAATTTAACACTTGTGATTCTCTTTTAACACTTGGAAAAGGTTTTCTTACAATTTTTGATTTTACACAAATTTCACACTTGTCAAGTTCATTTTTACCAATATCAATTAATCCCATTGCATGCATATTTTTCAAATTCTTTGCACTAACATGTCCTAATCGACTATGCCATAAAGAAATTGAAGAAATCATGTAAGCAGAAACGGAATTCATATTATTGATAGACATCTTATACATCCCATTACAAGCATAGCCTTTTCCAACAAATTCACCATTTTTCATGATGATGACTTTGCCAGATTCAACAGAAATCTTAAAACCCTTCTTATCTAACAAATCAACAGAAATTAAGCTTTTCCTAACATCTGGTACAAACAAGACATTAATCAAGGTTAATTTCTTCCCGGAGGTAAAGTTGAACTCGACAGATCCTTTGCCTCCAACACCGGCTTTGGAGCTATTACCCATCTGAACCTCTTGCCCAACAACTTCTTCAAAGGTCTTGAAAAGCCTTCGATCGTTGCAAATGTGAACCGTTGCTCCAAAATCTAACCACCAGCCAGAAAGTTCACTTGCCATGTTGATTTCAGAAATCATAGCCACATCGAGGCTAAGATCAGTCACCATGGCAACTAGGTTCTCCTCAACCATGTTTGCAACTCCGGATCCACTCTTCCGTTGTGGGCATTCTCTCGCATAATGTCCTGTTTCTCCACAAACATGACACTTGCCTTTTATTTTGTTAGCAACATGAACAGATTTAGATTTCTGGCCGGATTTCTTAAACTGTCCTTGATTCTTTTTAACCCCGAAAGGCTTCTTTTTAGAACTTCCAGCCTCAAAATAATTCACGCTGGATTGTCCTTGAACCAAATTCTTACCATCGCGTTTTCGAGCCTCAGATGTTTCTGAATTTGTTCCAAGGACATATCCTCAGATTTATGCATCAATCTCTTTGCATAATCTTTCCAGGCAGGAGGGAGCTTTGAAATTATAGCTCCTACCTGGAAGGCTTCTGGAAGGACAATTTTCAGTATCCGTAGTTTTTTTACAATTACCTGGAGCTCATGCACTTACTCCAGGATTAGTTTATTATCAACCATTTTGAAATCGAGGTATTTAGATACTAAATATTTGTTAGTACCTTCCTCCTCAGCTTTATACTTGTATTCCAGCGCCTCTCAAAGCTCTCTAGGCGATTTGACATTTGTATAAAGATCATATAATCTGTCAGAGAGAGTGTTGAGGATGTGGCCACGAGCCAACTCTTCATCTTCAGCCCTTTTCTTCCTTTGTTGTTGAAGAGTTTCCACAATCTCCTGGTGGATCTACAAGGCATTCCTAGATGGACCTATTGCTGCAGCATTGGCAGGAGCAGCAACGCCTGTTGTCGTAGGATTGGCAGGAGGAGCACCACCTGCTACAGTGGGATTATTAGCAGGAGGAGCAACACCTGCTGCAGTGATTGGATGATCCAAATCAACAGGCTGCTGGGGAGCAGGAGCATCTTCTGGAATTGGTGGCTGGCTGGGATCCAGAACATAGGCCAGCTTCAAGACAGTAAGGAGGAACTTTATCTTGTCTTAACACTCAAAGCGATCTAACTTCTGCTGGTTCATGATGCGGAAGGATTCTTATTCCATTTTCGGATTTAACACTTAAAGATTGTTCAGAAAATGGGAGAAATGGGATTAGAATGACACGGGTAGTCCTTGTCCTTTAAGTGTTAATCGCCCTTACTCTCTGAGTGTGCTAAAGATTGCAGACGATTTACTATTAGGATATATGTCAAGCTGGAAAATGAATTTCGTGCAATAGCAATTTGCCAGAAATTCTGTGAATGTTGCTATTTTATTCAGGTGGGAGAAGGAGCTACTTGTAGCTCTCAAGTGTTGGCCAAAAACAAAACTGAAAGTTGGGAATTTGAATGGATTAATTTCAGGTGTAATGACACGCCACATTCGCCCAGCCCCAGCCCCAGCCCGAGCGCGTGCACGTGCGCGGGCGAGTGAGCCCATTAGTCATCTCTTGGGTCCCATAATTTAATAACACATACAACATTTTAATATATAAAACTGTCTACTTAGTGTTATTTTTCTAATGTGGAACACAATAACCAATGCACATTTTTCCAAACAACCTTTGATATGTCTTTGTGTATTCATTTATTAATTCTCTAACAATTAATATATAAATACATGGCATATTCAACAACTAGTGGTTCGTGTGAAGAAGTTATTGGGTGAAGAATTAAAAGAATCCGTTCAGCAATTGGAGTTGATTGATGACTTACAGAGAATGGGAATCTCTTACCACTTCAACAACCTAATCAACCAAATCTTAAATTCTATATATCATGATCATCATCTTCACAAACCCAATACCAAGAATTCCGAAACTGAACGAGATTTGTATTCAACAGCTCTTGAATTCAGACTTTTCAGACAACACGGTTTTAGCATATCTCAAGGTGCCTGATAAGATTGATGTTCTTTATAATGCTTTACTATGGATCACTTAATCAATTCGTAGAATCTTGAAATTATAACAAGCATTTTTCGTGATTTTTGCATGCAAATGTTTTTGAGAATTTCCGGAACAACGAGGGAGATTTTAAGGCAAGTCTTGTGGACGATACAAGAGGATTTTTGCAACTATATGAAGCCGCTTTCATGTTGATGGAAGGCGAAGAGACTTTGGAGCTAGCAAAACAATTCTCCACCAATCATCTGCAGAAAAAACTTGATGGCGAGGGTACTCATGGAACATTAACTGATGAGAAATTTTCTTCATTGATTCATCATGCTTTGGAGCTTCCAATTCATTGGAGGGTTCAAAGGCTAAATGCAAGATGGTTCATCGACGCATACGGAAAAAGGGCTAATAAAAATTCAGTTGTGCTTGAGCTTGCAAAGCTGGACTTCAACATTCTTCAAGCAACATATCAAGACAAACTATAGATGGTGGAAGCAAACAGAACTAGTTGAAAAGCTACCATTTGCGAGGGATAGGTTGGTGGAGTCAATGTTTTGGAGCATTGGTTGGATTTATGAGCCTCAGTATGCATATGCAAGATCAGCAGCCACCAAGGTCATTGCTTTAATAACAGTAATTGATGATATATATGATGTCTATGGCACCTTGGAAGAACTACATCTCTTTCAGGATGTTATCCAAACGTTAGAAACAATTAATTAACGATCATTATATAACATACTAGAAGCTTCAATTAATCTAATTTCATGTTATTTTCGTCTTCTGATCTTTCAGATGGGACATTGGAGCATTAGACAAACTCCCACGCTACATGCGGATTTGTTTCTTGGCACTCAACAACTTCATCGATGAGATAGGATACTGTGTCCTCAAAGAACAAGGATTTCTAGTCATCCCTTATATGCGAAAATTAGTAATAACACTTTCTTGCACTGCCCTAATTTGTTATACTTGACTTTTCTGTATGATGAAATCTAAATCGTATACAAAATAAAATGTTGTACATGGATGCAGTGGACAGATTTATGCAACAGTTATTATCAAGAAGCCAACTGGTATTACAGTGGATATATACCGACACTTGAAGAATATATGGAAAATGCAAGTGTGTCGATAGGAGGTCATTTAATAACATTCCAGACATATCTCCTCGTGGCAAATCCAATAGAAAAGGAGGTTGTTCAAACCATTTATGAGGGTTATCCTGATTTAATCCAATACTCGTCTATCATCTTTCGACTTTCAGATGATCTGGGAACATCACCGGTATGTACATGCATACATGCAAAAATAAATGGACAAATCTTGTCGTATTTCTGATTCTCCCGCATTTTAATTTTTCTCCAGGACGAGTTGAAGAGAGGCGATGTTCCAAAAGCAGTCGAGTGTTACATGAATGAAAGTGGTGCTACTAGAGACGAAGCACAAAGATATATTGAGTTTCTGATATTTGATACATGGAAGAAGCTGAACCAAGAACGATATGAGAATTTATTATTTCCTGAGTTTTTTGGCAAAAATGCAACCGATTTGGAATTCTAAACCCTTACATCAAGGAACATATATCTTCTTCGCTATTTGAAACTATTGTGTAGGACAGTGTGATCGATATATTGATTTTCATTAATGTTTGTCATTCACATTAATGTTGCATGAATAAATATAATAACTATTTTGGAGTAAATTGCCGAAAACTACCTCGTGTTAGGCGAAAAGAACAAAAAAAACTCCGTCATATGGAATATCATCCAAAGGACCCTGTGTTTTCTAAAATTTTGCAAAAAAAACCCTGAGCGCGTTGATTGCGTGTAGGAATGTGTTTTTTTGGGATAAAATGTCTATAATGCCCTTAGTGAGTTAACTGCATAAAACCCCCTGTGTTTGTCCCAATTTGCAAAAAAAAAAACCCTATGTTACAAAAATTAATTCAAAAAACCTTATGTTATTTAATTTTTTGCACATCACCCCCTCATTTCTTTGGTCAACGGTTAAAAAAACCTTATGGAGTAAGGGTATTTTAGGGTTAAAAGATTTAATAGTTGACCAAATGGAATAAGGGGGCCGTGTGCAAAAAATAAAATAATATAAGGTTTTTTAAACTAATTTTTATAATAGAGAGTTTTTTTTACAATTTGGAATAAACACAGGGGGTTTGGTGCAGTTAACTCTAACTATTTTGTATTGATTTCCTATAACGTACATGTGGCTTGTGACCTTTATATAATGCAAACTTACGTACGTGGATCGATCATGTTATTAAAATAATAAAATGAACTCTTTTCAACACCACCGCCTACGGGCTACAAACATATCATAAAAGAACATTGCCAACCGAAATTTAAAGTTTATTGAGTTTTGGTCACCTTGATTAATTTCACATTCTAAAGTTTGATTGTTCGGTAAGAATGAATCCGCTCAATCTTGAGTCTTCTGATTTAAAATATGATTTTATCCTTTTATCCTTATTTAATTGTGCATTAAAAAAAAATTCTCAATTTCTCATACCAGCATATCGTTTCTTTCAAAACTTGAAGGATGCTCTTAAACAATTTTTTCCCAAGCAAAAACCCCAACCGCTATCTTCCAATAGTCATGATTTTGTTGTGAATCGAAGGAACAATAATTTAGAAGAAAAATTAGTATTTGAGTCGTACTAGAAGTACTTGAGAGCCAACAGACATAAGGTTTTCTGTACAGCGTTTTATAAAACACAATGTTTTATATATTATATTTTATAACATGGGGTTTAGCATGTTTATTAGGTCAAACATAGGGATAGAGTGTGCAAAAAGCTCAAGAACATTGCCAACAAAAATTTAAAATTTATTGAGTTTTTGGTCACCTTAATTAATTATACAATTTGAAGTTGATTGTTTCGTAAGAATGAATCCTCTAAATAACATCGTAAAAGTCATCATGAAACTTACACGTTTTCGGACTTAACTCTTTTCAATATCGTGTTTTCAATTTTGTCCTCTAATAAAAATTTTAATGAATAATTTTGATTTGGAGTTATTCACTAGACAGATCACGCAGTTCGTTCCACATTATTACTTTTTTTTTTAAAAAAGAAAAAAATTGGCAACGAGCCGTGGAGGTTTTAGCGAGGCCTCCACCTCACATATAAACAACCAAACTCGAAAAAGGTACGGAGATGCATGATCCAAGGATCAGCCAAACTGTTCAAACAAGGGTGCCCGCGAAAGTACATAATAAGGAAAGAATGGGCACCACTCAAATTACACCACCAAAAATTCAAAGTAAAAACAGCCCCATACAGGTTAGGCCAGGCTTCAAAGTGGTTATTATCGCCCCTCTTGCGAAGTGGAACCTTAGGAATTCTCACCGGCCTCTCAAAGAGGCGCCCGGACTTCCGGGCGAAAGCAATGGCCATCAACATGACACCCATTTGGCGGCAAGAATACGCATTCACGTCACTCGCGTCCTCAGGGCTTTCACATTACCACTTTATTACTCTATAGCTGCACATTTAGTTTTAAATTGAATTCTTTCCCGTTTTGATTTATTTACTAGACAAATCACGCAGTTAGTTTTGAAAAAAAAAAAAAACCGGTCAAGTCGACCATAGGGTGTTTAATGAGGCCCCCACCTCATATATATCACAAAAAAAACCAAAGATACAACAATGTAGTTAGTTCCACATTACTATTTCATTACTCCATAAACTGCACATTTAGTTCTAACTTGAATTCTCTCCCGTTTTGAGTTATTCACTAGACAGATCACGCATTTAGTTTCACATTACTATGTCATTACTCCATAAACTGCACATTTAGTTCTAATTCGAATTATTTCCTATTTTGAATTATTCACTAGACAGATCACGCAATTAGTTCCAAATTTCCACTTCATTACTCTATAAACTTCACATTTAGTTCTGTAAAAAATTTCATTCCAACTAAAACAACAAGACATCAGTTTATTACACTGAGTCACTGATCAAATAATGATTTCATTCCAACCGCAACCGAAAATTTTCATTCCAATTAATACTAATAAACATTCCATTATAGTACAAGTAATATAAACAATCTAACTGTAATATAAACAATCAACCTCTCGCTACCCCTACTATCAACAGCAAATCTCCTACAAAGGACTCTCGATGGCTGACAAGGGAGCCATTGTTCCAAAGTCCGTTTTGAAGAAGCAAAAGTATATTACGCGGGAGGAGACCGATCAACCTCATTCGGATCACCCTGTAGGAGGCTGCAATTGACACTCTCCATGGAATGTTCATTTCTGGGATACTCCTCAGCGTCTGAGTCCCTATTCTCAGTGTTTTCAGCATGGAGGTTCCCTTCTTCGAACTACATGCTCGATGCACTTTGAAGATAAACCTAAGGGAGTCCTAGTAATTGCATCATCTCTCCCCCACCGCAGCATGCTCCACAAGTTGCTGTGAAAAACTGTATATTAAATAATGAACAAAAAAAAAATTTGAGTATGAATACGACTTACATAAAAGGATGATGTTGTTCCCAATACAATTGGCTATATCGGGCATGAACACAATCAGCAAACAATTCAACACCAGGAAGCCTAAAAAACCTAGAAAAATTGTAAAATCTTTAAGTCCGACGTTCAAGTCAGATAACCCATTTTGGCACTCCGATGCTCAAGTCAGACAATGGTCTGGGTCGATAATGCGAAAGTAATTAATGTTGTTGTGTTGTTTTAATAAAGCCCAAGTGCAAGCATCAATAAATCAATGTAGCAAAAGGGGTCGAATCCACAGGGAGGAGTAAATCAATCAGTCACCTAATGTATTCACCAATCTATAGACCAAATTGAGTGCAAGAGTGAATTAACTACTTACGGAAATGAAAGTTAACTAAGATTAACAAACTAGACACAACTAGGAAGTGAATAAAGTAGCAAATAACCAAGTTAACTAAGTGGCAAGGGGAAGTAATGATCATGCAAAGTTCGTGTTCAATTAGTGCTTTAATGGGACAAGGATCTCACAATCCTAATCACTAATGTATACACAAGCTCCTCTCGAAGTCAAGTGCGTGTACCTAATCAAAGTCTAAACCTACTCTCGTGGTCATTAGCTCATTAATTAGATCAAACAAACAAGATTAGTGCAACAAGATAACTAGCGGCTTGGCCCGGTTAACCTATTGCTCGATTGCTCAAGATTAGGCTAAATGTCTTTGTACCTAAAACTTAAGTGTTGTGAAACCTCTTCCAACTCACATACAACCTCTCGATTAGCATGCAAATCTAAGTTCATATCTAAGGTGATCAAGCTTAAACATGCAAACAAAACAATTTCACAAGTATAAGATCAAGTAGTCCCACCGAGGCATTTCATCAAACACTTACCCTACATAATTCATCACCCCCCTTTGCCCAAGAAATTAGCCACTCATATTAACACTAGAAAGCAAGGAAATAATAGAAATCAAACTGAAAACATGTATATTCATTGAATTAAACCAAATATCAAGTATCAAGAACAAAACTCTCAAAAACATAATCAAATCTCAAAACTAGAGACATTAGTATCAAACTTAAAGCAATCAAATCTAACTAGGACTGAAAATAAAGGGAAGTAATTGTTCTAGAAAGGAATTAACAACT
This sequence comes from Lantana camara, assembly GCA_037501455.1. Lineage (NCBI taxonomy): Eukaryota > Viridiplantae > Streptophyta > Magnoliopsida > Lamiales > Verbenaceae > Lantana > Lantana camara. The sequence continues at coordinate 23,058,452 of CM074862.1, forward strand.
ATAATCTAATTAAAGCTCTAAGGATCAAAGATAAAACTAGAAGAGACTCCTAAATTAACACTAAATTAAGCCCTCCACCAGTCTCTCCCAAAGAAGTGCTGAAAATCTTCTTTAAATAGTCCACAAAGCTCCCCCGGAACGGCCTGCGGAATGACCCTGCTCAAATGTCTGCCAGCGCTGCTGGGAACGGCCGTTCCCAGTAAAGGCTTGGGACGGGAACGGTCGTTCCCATCCTCGGTCAAAGGCATTATGCTGACTTACCGGAACGGCCTTTCCCAAAATACACATGGCCCGGAAGGGCCGTTCCCATCTCCAGAAGCTGAAACTTGGTGCATTTTCCATTCTTCACACTTTTTAATCATTCTCGGCATCTAAAGTCTCGTTTCTAGCTTCGTTTCACCACGAACCATCTCCGAGCATAATACACCTGAAATAAGAGCAATTATGACATTGTAAGACCTAAAATCTATCAAATCATGACATAAAACATGCTCAAATAAAGGTTTAAAATAATCCTAACAAACTCTTCCACACTAGAACTATTGCTCGTCCTCGAGTAATGCCAAACACTTGAAAAGTCAATCCACTCACGAACAAATTCGCAAAGGTCAATCATCAAATCGTCACAACAATCAAGTTTAGCCTATCAAACGCACTAATCACAAGTACAAAATCCAACAAAAATAGTATAATTATCATACCTTTGTGTAGTGTGTGAATTTGAATAAAATAATGCACAACAATCACTCGGATTGGTTTATATCTTTTGTTTAAGCACTAATTTACAACTTCGAAATACACTCTTCGTGCCTATCTCCACTAATGGAATTAACTCAAGACTCGGGATCGAAAGGTCTTTCGAGCTTGTAATGTAGGCTTGGGTTACAGTTATGGAAATGTGGATTCAAGTGATTAAACACCAAAGCTCACATCGTTTTACAATACAAGACCAAACACTTTCTTCGCCTAAAACACATTCCCCCACACTAAGATGTTTACAAATACCTCTCTTTCTTTCCACACTTTGCATATTTTTCTTTTCTTTTCTATGCTCTTTTCTTTTTCTTTTCTTTCGACTTTTTTCTCAATTTTTCTTTCTTTCTTTTCATCTTTTCTCTCTTTTCGTACAAGAATCATCAAGAATGTGTCAAAAGATACAACAACATAAAGTCAAACAAGCAAGCATGGTGTGATAAAATAAAAGGGACGGTTGTAAACTTTGTTGTGCTTAGGCTTGTAATGTGGCTAGAAAGAAATTTTGCACAACAAAAAGGCTCAATGGGGTCAATCGGACTATGCTATTTAGTGAACACGGCAAAAGAAAAGCTTTATCCACCGACAACGAATGCCTAAGTCATTTCCCTAATCTTTTGTCAATTCAAAATTTCGCCTCGAAAGACACTAAAGTGCACTCTAATCGTATTTTAGGCCTATTTAAAAGAAATAAACTTCCTCTAAGGGATCAAAGTGCATTAAAACATTCAAAGTGCTAAAAAATGAAGGCATGCTAACACACTATCTTTATCAAAAATCACACAAGTTTTCGCACATTCAATTAGCCTAACTCGATTAAGCAACAATTCAACGATCATCCTAAGCAAAAATGTTCAAAAACGGAGTCAATTTGCCTATTCAAAGCAAAACTCAATAATAAGAAAGGTCTAATCATAATATAAGAATCAAAAATCGATTAATTCCCCCCCCCCCCCCCCAAAGAAATTGCAATGTCCTCATGCAAATAGATATAAAGTTCCAAGAGACTCCCTGTTTATGAAGAAACCGGCAACGGGGCATGCACAGCGTATCCCTAATCCTGTGATCACAACTACACAAGCAAGCATAACAAGTATGTATAGAAGTAATAATAACGAGGAAATGAATAAATCAATACAAATCCAAAACATGCCAAAGTCAAAGATAATAATCTATTCATGCCGAATTCTACACAAAAGATACCAAGTTAAGTACACATATTCAACAACAAGAACCGAAGTCTCAAAATGAATTGAAATATCTAAACAACAAAATACAAACACGGGGGAAATCAAGGGGGAGGGGGTGGCTGAAAAGTCCTAAGCATCTCGTAGAACCCACGTATATCACCTCGAACAGCGGTGATATCAATCTGTATCGTGGTAAGGCCTTCATCCACGGAAGTGGTATGCTCAGTTTACCGTGTCTCAAGACTAGTCATACGCAGTTCCATATTCTGAAACTGTTCCACAAAGTAAGCGCGGTCAGGGAAATCAGCCTGAGGCTCTGGGGCGGCAACATGAGGCACATTATCATCAACGGGAGGCTCATGTTCATCAACGTGCTGTGGTGTAGTAAAAGATGGCACCTCTTCCTCCTCCACGTGCCTACGATCGAGAATACCCTCATCATAAAGTCTAGTCAATCGATCTCGGTCCGCCATCGGCCAATATACCACATAATGGTTCAAAGGCTCTCCCCAAAGTCTAATCAGATCCATGTTGAACAACACACGCGCATTCACCGTAATAGCATCATCCAAAGGAGCCTCATGCTCAGCCGGCTCAAGACCTAATGCTAGCGCAATGGTCGTCACAAATCCACCCATGACAAGGCTCGCATCCTCACGTCGAGTAGCATTAAACATTCAGTCCATCAACAAGTAAGTACCATCCATCTTAATTTGCTCCCGCATACAATAAAGAACATAGAGCTCCCAAGTTGTGACATTACCGGTGCTCTGGGCACAGCCAAAGATAGATGCGGTGAGGAGCTTGTGGACAATGCGCCACAAAGGATCATTGATGCAAGTGCTCTTAGTGGAACGGGGAGTGTATATAACACCAGTGTCAAGCACATCAAAAGATCGCCAAATGTTGTCCAAATGATGAATACTCTCCCATTCAATGGGCAAATCACGGCCGGTAGCAACAGGAAAGCCAAAAGCCTAGCGAAGAAAGTTAGCATCTTTCGTGTATTCCACTCAATAAAGCATGAAAGTGGCTATCCCCGAATGTTTATTCCATTGCAATGTCTCGGCGAACTCTCTTGTGAGTTGGGGATAAGTGTGCACCCGGTTAGTAATGAAACTCCACCACCCGATATTCTCAAACAATTGTTTGACTTGGCGGAAGAGTCAGAGCTCTCTAAGAATAGGCTCGTCCAAATACTTGGTGGAAATGAGCTTTCGGCCGGAAAGATTACGTCTAGACCCCAATCTCTTCTTCAACTTCCGGTGGAGGGTTGGATGCTGAGGCTCGATCGGTATTAGTTCTAGCACGCTTACGGACATTCTTGCAGAGAATTAGGAAGAAAAGGACTGAAATTTTGGTTCGGGCAATTGATCGAACACCTTGTGTGCAATGGGTAAAGAGACTGTCTTGTGAACAAATTGGTGTGGGAATGCCAACAAATGCTCAAGAATTCTTAGATTCTGAATTTAAAGCACTAGAGCAACATAATTTCGCACAAAAAGGGCAAAATTCCCCAAGTTCGGATGAGGGAATAGCTGGAAATGGGGAGAAACTGGACAAATTAGTGAAATGGGCGAAGGCTTACCGAAATGGGAGGAGATCGGTGCCGGAATTACAGTCATCGGCTGCCGGAACTGAAGCAGAAGTCGTCGGACTCGCCGGAGAAGGCTGCTGCTACTGCGTGGTTTTTACAGAGAGGGGGAAGAGTTGCGCTTCTGTTTCGTTTGAATTGGGGTGAGAAAGGGGATATGCCTTTTATGTTTTAATGCAGAATTAGGGGCAAGTGAAATCGAGTTTCGGACTTGGAAAAAAGAGAAGTGAAAAGCGTGTTCGGATTTAAAAACGGGCCCCGCTTATGGGAACGGTCGTTCCAATAAGATGCTGATACGGGAAGGGTCGTTCCGGGTCTCGGAAAAGAATAAAAGAGGCGAACATGGGAACGGCCCTTCCCAGTTTGTACCTAATATCGGAACGGCCGTTCCCGCCTTCGGCGAGAGGCAGAAAGCTACTGTAATGGAATCCCCGGGCGTGGAAAAATTAAGCAAGAAAATTCCCCGGGCGGGGAAATAGAACAGGAGAATTACAGAAGGTTGGCCAAGGATATGGAGGGAGGTAAGTGTAATATTTGAAACTAAGGTCCGGAAATCACATAATAAGTCACAAAATGACCCAAAACAAGTCTAAACAAGCCGGAAATGAACAATTCCACAACCTCACCATTAAATCCACCAAAAATTGACCTCTACCAAATTATTCCGGTATTTAAACACGCAAGAATTACGAATTCAAGCTCGCATTTTCAACACATACCATAGTATACCGGAAATTAACTAGCCCTAAATAAACACATGAATGCACATTTAAATCACAATTTCATCAAAATTTAACATTCAAAACATATGATTTTTCAACATGTGCATAAGAATTCCCAAATTTTCACATATTTCACAAAATTTTCACACTCAAAACACTTCACAAGCAAAAATCACCCCACAAGAGCATACTTCCCAATAAATTCAAAGATTTTCATTGCAACACAACCATTTCACTCATACATCCTTATCATGAATTTTACACTACAAAACACATAGATTCGTCAATCACACACATATTTCTCAAGAGCACAAGATCTCACATGTATCAAGTTATCCCCAAACAACATGCATAAACGTCAATGATTCTTAACCATACAAATCACATATGCATTCAAGTCAAGCAAAAGATCATCAAATTTAAAGCCATAAAAGACCTCAATTGGCCAGCCACTTTCTTCAAGCACTTCAATCCAAGATAATCAAGTCTACATGCAAAAGAGCAAACACAAAAGAGTTAATTCCAAACAAAGACAAGGGAGGGGGAAAAGAAAAGAGAAGGGTTAGAAAATTGTAGTTCTAGGTTTATAGTCGCTAGCTCGACTTTGTAACCATGATCAAGGATCAAAAATCCAAACGTGACGAGTCACATGGAGTGACCTTGTTCTTGATACCCTCGAAACCGGATTTTGATCTCCAAGTATCCAAAGCCATCACATCTCTTCTCCTTGAATTTTCAAACTTTGGTTTTCTCCCTTTGTCACCCGGATCTATCTTCTCTTGGATTGGCACCATCTTGACCGGTTTCTCATTGACGAACTCCACCTTACAACAATTATCCGTAGTGGTGGAACATACACCTTTGGTGGAATGTATGCCTTTGGTTTCGAAGAGAGCTCATCATCATGATTTTTCTTGACTTCTTTGTCTTTTGGCTCATCTTTCTTCTCGGATTTCTTCTCAACACTCATCTTAGGCATAAGATTGCCCTTTTCTCCAACTTCCTTAGTCTTCACTTGCTTTTCCCATTCTTCATCCAATTCTCCTCTTGACTCACCCCACTTGATCCAGCATCAAACCATTTAGGCAAAGGAGGTTCATCATAATACTTGCCACTCCTTAGCATGATAGCATTACAATGCTCTCTTGGATTAGCCTCCGTTTTACTAGGAAGTGTTCCTTGTGGCCTAGGATTGATAGCATTTGCAAGTTTCCCAATTTGAACTTCAATGTTTCGGTTTTGTGTAACCACTTGATCCACTTGTCTTTCCAAACTCTTGAAACGATCCGAGGAAACGTTAAGGAATTTCTCAAAAGTGGCTTCCCATCCTTGCTTTTCAGCTTGTTGTTGAGGGGGTTGAGGGGGTGGTGTACGAAATTAAGGAGAAGGTGGTTGATATTGGTTTTGAGGAGGGAATGGTGGAGGATGTTGTTGGTTGAGGGGATGTCTTGGTTGGAAATGAGGTTTTGGTGCACTTTGGACATTAGCATTGTTTGACCATGAAAAATAGGGATGGTTTCGCCATCCGGGGTTGTAGGTGGGTGAATAAGGATTATTTGGGGGTCTTGGTTGATTTAGAGCATGAACTTGCTCGGGTGATGGAGATGGGCTAGATGGCACACCTTGAGATGCATAAGGACATGAACCAATATCGTGTGGCCCATTACAAATTTCACAAACTATCGGTGGTATTGGGGGAGGTTGGCTGGAGATGGCATTCACCTTGAATTGCTCTACTTGTTTCTCCAAGGCTTCAATCTTGGCTTGCTTTGAAGTGTATTCTCCCACTTGCATCATCCCTGGAGTAGAGTTTGAAGGTCGTGGGATCAGTGTATTGGCTCTTTCGGAATACCACGCATTGTTTGCCGCCATTCTCTCTAGCAAATGAATTGCATCGGCCTCATACATGCTCATAATCGCCCCTCCGGTGGCGGAATCAATCATCACCTTCAACGCTTGGGAGATCCCTTCGTAGAACGATTGGACAAGCTTCCAATCCTCACATCCATGATGAGGACATTTCCTTTGCAGCTCTTTGAATCTCTCCCAAGCCTCGTATAAACTCTCCCCCTCATATTGCCGGAATGATGTGATCTCGTTCCGAAGCTTGACCGTCTTAGCATGAGGAAAGAATTTATCCAAAAATGCTTGTAATAATAAGGTCCATGAACCCTTGGTTTCGTATAGGAGTGCACTATGCCAAGCTTTCGCTCTATCTTTTAAAGAGAAAGCAAAAAGGCGGATTCGTATGGCATCCTCGGGTATATTATTAAGCTTAAATGTATCACAAACTTCCACGAACTAATTCACCTGGGAGATGGGATCCTCCGTAGCTGAGCCCGTAAACTGATTTTGTTGTAGAAGGGAGATATAAGCCGGCTTGATTTCGAAATGGTTCGCCGCCACTCCGGGTCTTCCAATGTTTTGTTGAATATTCTCCATGCTAGGAATGGCATAATCCTGAATTTATCTCGTTGGCGATGCATTTGGATTGTTTGGTTGTGCGGGTGGAAACGGTTGGTGTTGTGGCAAGTTGCCACGTCTTTGGTCGTCCTCCATCTCAAGAGGAAACGGTATGGCAAACTCTTCTTGTCTCCTTACTTTCCTTAGAGCACGAAGTTTCTTTTCAATCTCGGCGTAATGCTTGAGATTTTCCCAACTTCGGGCCCTTCGCATATAATTACAAGAGACAAAGAAAAGTATCAAATACAATATAAATAACGGTCTAAGTCACTAGTTACTAACAATCGGCAAGGGTGATTTAAACGCCTCCCCGGCAACGGTGCCAAAAACTTGTTGTGTTGTTTTAATAAAGCCCAAGTGCAAGCATCAATAAATCAATGTAGCAAAAGGGGTCAAATCCACAGGGAGGAGTAAATCAATCAATCACCTAATGTATTCACCAATCTATAGACCAAATTGAGTGTAAGAGTGAATTAACTACTTACGGAAATGAAAGTTAACTAAGATTAACAAAGTAGACACAACTAGGAAGCGAATAAAGTAGCAAATAACCAAGTTAACTAAGTGGCAAGGGGAAGTAATGATCATGCAAAGTTCGTGTTCAATTAGTGCTTTAATGGGGCAAGGATCTCACAATCCTAATCACTAATGTATACACAAGCTCCTCTCAAAGTCAAGTGCGTGTACCTAATCAAAGTCTAAGCCTACTCTCGTGGTCATTAGCTCATTAATTAGATCAAACAAACAAGACTAGTGCAACAAGATAACTAGCGGCTTGGCCCGGTTAACCTATTGCTCGATTGCTCAAGATTAGGCTAAATGTCTTTATACCTAAAACTTAAGTGTTGTGAAACCTCTTCCAACTCACATACAACCTCTCGATTAGCATGAAAATCTAAGTTCATATCTAAGGTGATCAAGCTTAAACATGCAAACAAAACAATTTCACAAGCATAAGATCAAGTAGTCCCACCTAGGCATTTCATCAAACACTTACCCTACATAATTCATCACCCCCCTTTGCCCAAGAAATTAGCCACTCATATTAACACTAGAAAGCAAGGAAATAATAGAAATCAAACTGAAAACATGCATATTCATTGAATTAAACCAAATATCAAGTATCAAGAACAAAACTCTCAAAAACATAATCAAATCCCAAAACTAGAGACAATAGTATCAAACTTAAAGCAATTAAATCTAACTAGGACTGAAAATAAAGGGAAGTAATTGTTCTAGAAAGGAATTAACAACTATAATCTAATTAAAGCTCTAAGGATCAAAGATAAAACTAGAAGAGACTCCTAAATTAACCCTAAATTAAGCCCTCCACCAGTCTCTCCCAAAGAAGTGCTGAAAATCTTCTTTAAATAGTCCACAAAGCTCCCCCGGAACTGCCTGCGGAACGGCCCTGCTCAAATGTCTGCCAACGCTGCTGGGAACGGCCGTTCCCAATAAAGGCTTGGGACAGGAACGGTCATTCCCATCCTCGGTCAAAGGCATTATGCTGACTTACCGGAACGGCCCTTCCCAAAATACACATGGCCCCGGAAGGGCCGTTCCCATCTCCAGAAGCTGAAACTTGGTGCATTTCCATTCTTCACACTTTTTGATCATTCTCGGCATCTAAAGTCTCGTTTCTAGCTTCGTTTCACCATGAACCATCTCTGAGCATAATATACCTGAAGTAAGAGCAATTATAACAATGTAAGGCCTAAAATCTATCAAATCATGACATAAAACATGCTCAAATAAAGGTATAAAATAATCCTAACAAATGTTCGGTGCGTAAAGGAAAGCTTAGGCTTATGAGTAATGGAGAAAGGTTTATATAGCAAGGAGAAGGCTTTGATTCGTGCAAATGCACCGCCAGAAAGGTGTGGATCTGGTCAGCTAAGAGAGGGGGTTGTTACGACCGGAACAGTGCTTTACGGCTAAAACAATGTTCACCTACCTCTATAGAGATGTCTAACACCGTACTTGGTGCGGCCGCAATTAATGCGGCCAGCAGTGGACGGTACCAACATTTAATGCACTTATACTGTAGCGTGTGGGTCGGTCCCTTACCTGGCTCGAAAGACCGGAGTCGAGGACCTCTCTAGATCGAATCTCACCCAACGCGGTAGGTATAGTTGCCTTTCCTCAGAAGGAACCAAAGTGTTGGCTCGACGAGAGAGTGATGACTAGGTCGAATGCAAGTGTTGACCTAGCTCGGCTCTCTCACTGTGGTGAGGACACGTGGTGCCTAGTCACAGCTCCCGATTTTTCCCTTATCATCTCCCCCCCTGCCCCCCAAGGTCGAGTGGCACATTTATGTGGCAGGGGACCTTGAGAGAGGCGCCTGACTGCTTGGGAAAGAAGAGGGCTAGAAGAGTCGTGTCGCCACCAATTGTCGAGCCAGAGAAATCGAGCCAAGCGAGTCTCGCTACTGACTCCGACCCGCGGGGGTCGATGGCCGTGTGGTGACCCCACGTACGCGTGAGCCCCAGACTTCACTGTGTGGGGAACGCTAGGTTTCGCTACGTCAGAGTAGTGATTGCGCTTTTTGAATTTTGGGGCACTGGGCACGGTTCCTGAGAGGCGATTGCTTGGAGCTGTCGTTAGGGTAACGGGTCACGTTTCTCCCAACATCAGTTAATTAATTGACGCATGGGAAGCATTAATTCTGACTTGATTGAATCTAGCTATAAAAGGGGGACTTATACGGTTTTTTCCCTTTTCACGCTATCTGCCAGAAAAACTCTAGATCTTGAAGAGACTCGAGCATTCAAGGCATTCAAGAGTAACCGCTTCCCAGAAAGAATTAAAAGTGAAAACCTTTGAGGTACGTCCCTTACACTTGAAATCTCTCCTCTTCTTTCTTTCTACAAACCCCATTCCAAAAATCCAATAGCCTCCAAGAAGTCTGCTACCCCGCCCTCCGGGAGCCAACCTAGAGCTACGCGTTAGAGGGACTCCATGCCAAGAGATGAAAAATCTGATTCTCAAGGTGTGTCTTTAACCCATCTGTCAAGCAGACTTGCGATCCCTCAGAGTTAGCCCATGGCCTTCACGGGACTTCCTGGGGGAACTACACCCCCTCCCAAAGCATTGATAGGAAATCGAATGCGGGCTTACGAAGTAATTTCGGAGCACTCAATAATTAAAACAAGTACAAGACATTCAGATTGACTGAAAACTGCTTTTATTGATATAAGTAAGTCGAGTACAGAACACTTACAACTAAACGCAACTTAAACAAAAAACTTCTTAAAATTGTGTGTATTTCAAGATCTAGGAATGGGATTCCCGTCCATGTCTTCTAGGTGATAAGCTTTGTTTCGCCCTATTTCTGAGACACGAAACAGACCTTCCCAGTTGGGTTGTAGCTTGCCCACGTGCTTGGTTACTTCCACTTTTTTTAGGACCAGATTGCCTATCTGAAAGTTTCGGGGTCGGAAGCCTTTGTTGTAGCTCCGAGCCACTGTGGCTCGATATTGTTACATACGCTGGAAACCCTTCTGTCGGACTTCTTCAATTGTATCGAGATCTGCGCTCGGTCTTCCGCATTCCTAGAAGTTGGTAGTTGGATACTCTGGTGGTTTGATGGAGTAGCTCCACAGGGATCATGGCCTCCGACCCATAAACCATCGAGAAATCTGTTAGCCCTATCGCGGTTCTTGGGGTGGTGCGGCAGGCCCAAAGGACTCCATTGAGTTTGTCGACCCAGGCTCCTTTCTTAGCCTCGAGCCTGGTTTGGAGGTTCCGAATGATGATGCGATTGATGACTTCGACCTGGCCGTTTGCTTGTGGATGGCCAACTAATGCAAAACGCTGACTAATGCCCATGTCTGAACAGTACGATCTGCTGCTGGCGCTTTGGAACTACGTTTTATTGTCGCAGATCAGGACTCTGGGGACTCCGAACCTACGGATGATATTCCACCATAGAAAATTCTGAATGACCTTATCTGTGATTTTTGCGGCCAACTGGGCTTCTGTTGGGATTATTGCCCTGAAAATCCAATTATATTGTAAATTTTTTGGATTAATAAAACTGAAATTATTGCAAGTTATGAGTATTTTACAAATTTAATAATTAATGACGTGTGATGGTATTTTTATACGAAATGTGTTTCATAGGAAAAGACTTTAAATACCAAAAATCACGTGTCATTAAAGTTCTAGTCGGTATGATAAGAAAGTGTTCTTGTCAATACTATAATGTGTTATATAAGACGATTAGGCTTTCGTCATAGGGAAATGGAGCTTCCAGTTATAACACATTTATGATTTTCAATGAGATCGGAAACATCGAACTGGACCACTGAGGTTGTTTATTTTATACTGCTATCTAAAATGAACAAAATCTCGAAAGCATTAAACTCTTAATCCTGGTAGTGTTTCTACTTTAGGCATGTAGTGCTAATCACTGTGATGTACTCAGAAGTGAGGTTTGGCAACGGCTGGCCAAAATACTTTGTACATTCGGTGATTGCATGAAATGTGCTAAAGAGAAATATTGATCGAGGAATCTGTAGCCTTGCTGGAAGGTTAAAAGATATCCCTGAAATAGATTTGCAAAAGTTCGAATTAAATCTTTGGCAAAAGTACTTCGTGTGTTCGTCACCGAAGTTGTATGTTGAATGTGTTTCACATACAGGGAATTTGAACTTAAGGCTAATTAAGAATTTCAGATTGGAAGTGAAAAATAAATGATAGTAGTATTGATTTATTTTTCATGGAAATCTATACAGAGAAGTAAAATGCAAAATTATTCTAGATCGAGAAATTCATGAATAATTTAATTAATTGTAGAGTGAAACAATATTTATTTAGTGGAATTAAATATTGTTAAACGGTAATCAATTATTGTCATGAGATGATAATAGATTGGCCCGTTTGGAGCTAAGATTAATTAGTCCTGCAGGTCCCCCCGCAAGCCCCAACAAAGATCAATGAGAAAATATTAAAAGGAGAGAGAGAGAGAAATGAATTTTCAAAGTGTTTGAAAATAGCCAAGGGATTTATTTTGAGAAAATAAATTAATTCCAAAGAGTTGGAAATGCCCGAAATCTTATTTTGGAGAAAATAAAATTTTCCCGAAAAAAAAAAAAGTTTTATTGATGACGTGGCGAAAGTGTTGACGTGTCAAGCCACGTTAGTGAGTCAGACTCCAAATGGCGCTGAAAGGGCACCGGGTGGCGAGACACGTGGACGGCTGGAATCGTTCCGTGTCAGCGCGAAGGAGCGGCCCAGATTTGATTGGGGCTGAACCGGGTCATCGGTTAGGGTCGGTTCAACTTGAACCGACCCGAACACGTGGACGAATGGTACTTGTCCATGTGGCAGATGGTCTAGACCAAGTCGAACCGATCGGTTCACCCCTGAACCGGTCTAGTGGTTGAACCATCGGTCAGACTGCACCGCTACGTGGCAGCGTGCCCTTCACACGCGCCAAACACACAGCCGCCATATGGGCGGCCCGTGCGGTCACGTGTGGACCCCAATTAACGCGTGATCGGCGCCGCCTTGCTCGTCTTGGCGTGTACTACACTCTGATGGTCTGGGATTGGCTAAAGCATCTTGGATGCCATGGCAAAAAGACGAAAATTGCCACAAGAGTCCCAAATTTGTAACTATAAATAGGGGCTGTGTATTTCATTTGAAATCATCAGATTTGGCAATTCATTTTCTCATTCTTATACAGCCATCCAGCACTCTCTCTCTCTACAATTAATTAGTCCTTAATTAAGGATTAATTAATTACTTAATTAGGTGGTTATATAATTAATATATAATCCACTTAATTAATAGAAAATAGGGATTTTCTGATGTTTTTCTAGAAAAATATTTTTTGAAAGTATTTAGTGAAATATTATCGGAGCCCACACTCCAAAATCTTAATCGGGGATATTACGGGCAAGCTCTACCAATTTCACGAGAAAATATCGGAGTGCTGGAAAAGTGCCGTTGATAGCCAATTTTGCAGTACAGTAATACCGTTTTGTTGCCGAAATTAATATTTGCATATTGTGATTATATGCACTGTGATTTAAAATTATGTTATCAATGCATGTATATATTAGAGTTATTCTGCCCGATTTGTTCCGCTGCGTATTAAAATATTTTAGAAATATTTTCATAACAAGGTGATGGCAAAATGTTTGAAATATTGCGTTATACCGTCACTCTGAATCGGGCCCGCCACCCAGCAGCTTCGACCCATTTGGAGAAGTATTCGACTGCGACTATCAGATATTGCCTCTGGCCAGTTACAAGTGGGAGTGACCCTACTATATTGATTCCCCATTGGTCGAAAGGCCAGCAAATATCAACTGGGATAATTTTCGTGGGGTGCTGGTGTGGAATGTTTGGCATTTTTTTGGCAGTTCATGCATTTACGGGCGTATTCCTTAGCATCTTCGTTAAGGGTGGGCCAATAGAACCCACTTCTAGAGACCTTCTTCGCTAAGGATCGACCGCCCGCATGGTTCCCACACTGTCCGCTATAGATTTCCTCCAGAACGTCCTGGGCTTGGGATGGGCAAAGACATTTCTTCGTTGGCCCCATGTACGCTCTCTTGTACAACCTTCCTTCCGAGTCAAGGGAATAACTCGCTGCTTTGTATCTAAGGCCCCTTGCCGCATTCCTATCAGCTGGCAAGACCTCGTCTTTGAGGTACAGTATGATCTCATCGAGCCAGCAAGGTTCAGCTGGATCGACTGAGCACACAGTTTCTATTTCTCCGTAAATCAAACGACCTTTTCTTGAAAGGTAAGTGATACTCTGGTCCTTGGAGCCTCTCAATCTATTTGCGAATTTGGACAAGGCATCCGCTCGCGCATTCTCCTCTCAAGTGACCTGTTGTAGCTTGAATTCCTTGAATCCGGATATCAAAGATTTGACTTTTGCCAGGTACTTGATCATTAAGTCCTTTCGCGCCTCATAGGAGCCCTCAACCTGACTTGATACTAGTTTTGAATCTGTGACCACCGAGATTCTCTCAATCCCAGATCCTTGGCAATTTTGAGCCCTGCGATAAGCACCTCATATTATGCTTCATTGTTGGTAGCTGGGAAATCTAAGGAGATGGCAAAATCAAGCTCTTGACCCTTTGTACTTTTCAGGGATATCCCCACGCCCCCTCCTTGGGAGGTTGAGGAGCCATCGATCGATATGGTCCACAGCACTGAGCGCTGGGTCTGCTTGTTTGGGTTGTCTTTCTCGATAAGGAAGTCCACGAGGATTTAGGCTTGGTATGTAGCTTTGGGCTGGTAGCTTATGTCAAACTGGATCAATTCTATCGTTCACTTTACTATCCTCCCTACAGGATCTGGCTTCTCCAGGACTTGGCGCAAACCTTAGTCTGTGAGGACTACAATTAGGGATGCAAACGAGCCGAGCCTTGGTGTTTTTTACTGGTTCGGGCTCGGGCTCACACCTCGAATATATGGCTCAGGTTGGGCTCGTGAGCCAATGAACCCCTCTTGGCATGGCTCGGGCTTGGCTCGCACTAGGGTTCAGCTCGGCTCGCGAGCCAACCGATCCCATTTTCTTTTTCACAGAACAAGAAGGAACAAAATAATTTCCACATCCCCTTTCAAGACATTTGACAAAAAAAATCCAACTCATATCAACTGCAAACCCGGAACAAGCAACAACCATAAACATAGAAAAAAAAGCCAAAAAACAGAGATCTAGAATTAGATCTGGGTTTCTAAGAAAGGAGAATAAAAATAGAAAGAAATCCACTTCAAGTCACCGATGTTCGACAGATCGGTGGAGAGTGGGGGCATCTTTGAAGGTTTATACGGCAGACGGTGGTCGTGGCATCTTTTAACAGAGCAGAAGATGCGGAGACGATGGTGGTCTCTTTTGAAAACGTAGAAGATCATTCGGTCACATCGTTGGTGACATCTTGAAGGCTTGGAGGAGGACGGTGGTGCCTGGAGAACGGTAACAATGGCTTCTCATGGTGGTGAAACAATCTTTGGTGGTGGTGACCTTGAGAAGCGGCGGAGGTGGTTTAAGATTTTGAGAAATTGATTTTTTGTGGGCTGGTGGTGAATCGGACATAGTACATTGGGCATTAGGGTTTTATTATATACATATAATTTATTTATATATATATAGTGTATATAATATATAATATATTTTATATTTATTTTTACTTAGCTCACGAGCTGGCACGCGAGCCTCGAACCACAAACAGAACGGCTTGGGCTTGGTTCGAACAAGGCTCGGCTCTACTTGACAGCCTCGAACCCAAGCCCGAGCTTTCGACGAGCCAGCTTGCGAAGCTTGCGAGCCAGCTCATCTTGTTTGCATCCCTAACTACAATTGAATGGGATTGGAAATAGGGCCTCAACTTTCTGGACGTGTGCACGAGTTCCAAAGCGAACTTCTCAATTTTCAAGTAGTGCGTTTCCACTCCATGAAATATCTTGCTCACATAATAAACTGGCACATGTTGTCTGCCGACATCAATCCTCCATAAAAATAATGGATGATGGTGTTCTCTGGGAAACCATGTTGTGGGCAAAGTGCAAGCAATTTCTTGTAACGTTCCCAATACTCATGAAGACCCTCATGCTCTTTCTGCTTGATTGCAACAATCACCCGGTGTAGGTCAAGTTCTCGTGAAGCTGGAAAGTACTTATCCAAGAATTTCTCCCGCATTTGTGCCCAGGTGGTGATGGTTCCGGGTGGAAGAGAGCAAAGCCAAATTTCGGCTGCATCTTGGTAGAGCAGCAAACTGTGTGGAACTTACTTAGATGTTGGTGGGGGTTTTCATTTTCCAGACCACGAAAGACGGGAAATAGATGAATTGTGCCCGTCTTCAGCTCAAAACCAGCACCCACATAAGGAAAAGTGATACAAAGGCGTTATTGTGTAGTAACAGTGCGTGCCAGATCGTGCATGGTTACGCGGGCCGATTCTTCTGCCATCGCTAAAGTATGGTCAAACCTGTCTGTTCGTCTTCTGAATGTTCCGACTCAGTGCTGGACTCTTCATATTTTATCAGATTGGAACTCTCCGCCAGGTTCTTGTGTGTTTTGGTTTGTTTCCCCAACGATCTTGCAGTTTTCTCGATCTCAGCATCGAAAATTGGCTCATCAACTCCGTGAATACTCCTGTTCATAAAAAAGAATTAAATTCGATTAGTACCAATCCCCGGCAACTGAGCCAAAATTTGACATGTGTCGAAATTTTCAAAATAAAGTGTAGTCCGACTCACAATTAAAATAAATTGTAGTGCAAAGGGGAAGAATCCACAGAGATTGGGTGAAATTAATTCTAACTTAATCACAGGAAAATTCACTATAATTAACAAGTAAAATCGCGGGGGGAGGGGGGTTTAAGATTTAATTAACTAACTAAATTAACTAATAAAACAAACTAGAGAAAAACAGATAAACACTTGGGAAGTTGGGTTTTGAATAATCAGTGGGGAGACAATACCTAGCTAGGAATCACAATTCAGTTAAGGACATCGATCATAGACGCAAAAATAAATTCAATCATTCAAGTAGACTAGCTATAGCAGACAGAGACACTCGACACCGCCTCGTTTTCTCTTAAATAATAGTATAACCTAGAGACACTCGACAGTTATTCCCTAATCAATTCACAACCCCTAGAGACACTCGACAGTTATTCCCTAATCAATAGCATTAAGAATTAAGAAAACACTAGCCAAATTGACCTAATCACGACATGTGCAAGATTCAAATTTGATTATTAACTCCCTTAGTGGATTACATTCGACTTTACGACTTCCTATCACTAATGCACCACTCATTATCTATCAAGCACTACATAAACTTCATGCAATCAAGAATAGCAATATGCAATCATCTACTTAGAAAATTGGGCACTAATCAACTAAGTAAATAAATCACAATAATCACGACACAAGGAGAGTTAATAAATATTTGAAAAAAATTGAACTATAAAAACTAATTAGGTCTCACGATGTCAAAAACTAAATTACGAATTCCTAGCTAAGTACTAAAGATTTAGCTACTCATAGCCATATTGTTCAAAAGCATGAAATAGAGTAAAAACATATGCTAACTATGCTAAAGGAAAATTGAAGAGGAAGGATTTTGCTCTCGGAAGAATCTTCGAGCTCACTCCGACTTCAAGTCTCTTGCCCAGCCTGCTGCGTGAAAAGTGATTATGAAAAGGTTGTCCCCAAAATCTGCACCCCAAGACGTGATTATATAGCTACCAAATTGATCCTCAAATCCTAGTCCAAAAAGGACTTAGCTTCTTCACCCAACTTGCTGCCCAAGTTTGCTGCTCACGTGATCTCTAATTCAATCCACACGCACAAGCCGAAATCTTTAAAGCCCATTTCCAAATATAAACACTTTTGCCACTAAAATCCATCCCACGCATGCACTTGATTTTTTCCCAGTTGATTTGGTCCAGCGAATCATTAATTCCAGCCTATTCCCATTGTAGACGATGCGGCCAAATAAATTAATTGCTCCAAACTCTCATGCACACGTGCACTTGCATGACTCCAAATTCTCCAATTCTAAAAATCGCAGCTCAATCAGTATTAATTAGCTCAAAATTACATCAAAAGCTCACTGCACTTCTTAAACATCAAAACTCATCAAATGCATCATTATATACACAAATTAAGCTCTAAAGTGCAGTCCCAAGTATATGAAAATTAGGAAATTTAGCACGTTATCAAATTCCCCCACACTTGCCCATTCACTCGTCCTCGAGGGAAATAAAAATAATGAAACATCATGTAATAGCCCGGATCGGGGCCTAGTCGTAAACGGTAAGCTAAGGGTATCGTAAGAGCGGTTATAGACCTTGATCCATATTTAAAACACTTCATGCATTGCATCTTTAAGTGAAATATGTGCTCTTTTGTGATATTATGTTATTTCGAGGGAAATTCGGCACCAAAACCCTAAAGTACTATTCATTTCCCGAACCACTACTGCTCCGTTTTGTCAATGAAATTTTAAAGGATCAAAACTCATGATTTTTAATCATTCAAACTTGTTTTTCAAGTCCCGAGAACATTTCATGAATTTTTGAAGCAATTTAGGATTTTCTTTTGAAGTTACTATTCACCACCGAAATGAACTTTTGATCGGTACACCGTTTACCCCTCAATATTATAATTAAAACGACCCTTGGATTATTTCATGAATTTTGATATGATTTTCAAGCCCTAATTCCGATCCTAGCTCGAGTAGTAAACGAAAACGTTTAACAAATAAATTACTATTCATTTCAAGAATTAGAACTTTTAAACCGTACGTCCGATTTTGACGTATGAGCAGTCGTTTCGAAGGAAATTTTATTTCCCAAACTTTGAACATTTTTCCCACTCTCGTAGCTGCTCGTTTGAAGGTGAAATGACTTAAATACCCATTTTCTACCATTTTATATTTAATTTTGAAGAAAAATTCATTTATTTCCTATAATTACATTAAGTACCCCACACAAGACCCTAATGTAATTATTAATTTCACCTAAACCCCTAATTACTCCTATAAATAAGTACCTTTGGCAGCCATTTTTCCTTGTCCCATTTGGCTGCCAAATTCCCCTCTGTAAAGGTAAGCTTTCCTTTTTCCTTTTGTCTTAATTTATTTAAAGGGATAATTACCAACGCCCCCCTGAGGTTTGGCGTTATTACAGAATACCCCCTGAGGTTTCGGAAATTACAAACTCCCCCCTAGGTCGTTATCTCCTCCGTTAAATTTAACGGATTGTGTGAAATTTACTATTTTACCCCTACTATATTGAAACTCAGGGGGATATATGTAATAAAGAGCCAAAGGTAAGGGGGCTAACGCAAGAACTGAAATTGTTAAGGGGGTTTGATGTAAGTACTTGAGTTTTGTATCTACCTAGCTTTTTTTTTTAATAAAATGCTACTTAATGTTATTTTAATATTTTTATGATAGACTCATTTCATACCTAAAGTTTATGGATGCTTAATATTTTCTGTAGATATTGACCTTACATGTTTATTGTTTGAAATAATTGTTTAAACGGCTGGCGGATATTTTTGTGAATTTACTTATGCGTTTCTTGATATTAGTGTATTTGTTATGATTTTCAGTTTTGAGGAAAAAATTGATAATGCACTAGTTGATCTTTGTGTGGGTTTTTTTATATGAATTTTTATTTTGAGGGAAAATTTGTTATAATTGCAAATAAATTATTTTAAATTAACTTTAAATGGACTTGTACAAAATATATTTAAAACTAAGAAATAAATATAAAAGGAAATTTATAACTTATCATATTTTATAGAAATAAATATGCATGAAATATCTAATTCAATTTATATTTATAGATAAAATATTAAATATTAAATTAAATAACAACTTTTTAAATACAAAAAATCCAAAATTAACTAATATTACAATTATATCATTAAACTCTAAGTAAAATTACAATATACCCCCTAAGGGTGTTTTTGGAATTTAAATTTGAATTTAACGGTGTAATTAACGGCCGGTGCTATTTGTAAGCGAGGGTGTACTATTCAGGGAGGAGTTCGTAATTTCCAAAACCTCAGGGGGTATTCTGTAATAACGCCAAACCTCAGGGGGGCGTTTGTAATTATCCCTTTATTTAAATTATGTTTTATTTATGTTTTAGTTTTTAGTTTTAATTTATGTTATGTTTGAATTAATATATGCCTTATTTTGTGTAAAAATTATGTGTTTATATCATGCCCTAATTCCATGCTAGATATATAATTGTTTAGATTATAGTATATGATTTAATTGTTTAATAATCTATAGTTTATAAATTAAATGTTATATGATTTAATTATGCTACAATTTAATTATGTGACAACTATTATGACATGATACATGTTACATTTAATTATAATTCGTTCATACTTAGGTAATTTGATATGATACGATTAAATTGTGATACATGTTACATGAATTATAAATTATAACCTATAGTTTTAATTATTTCATATTTGATTAATTAGCCTAACCAATTGATATAAGTTATAGTATACATGTATAAAATACGTATACATATTAGTTTTCCTACGTATAATACGGTATGTATTTTTGTATAAATACCAAATGTATTTTTAGTATAAATACTTAATGTATTTTCATAAATACCAAATGTATTTTGGTATAAATACTTAAACTATTTTCGTATAAGTACCAAATGTATTTTTGTATTAATACTATATGTACCTTCGTACAAATACCATATAAATACAGTACAAATACCGTATACGTGAACAGTACCTTTGACCGGAACAGTAACTTTGACTTGAACAGTTACTTTGACCGGAATAGTACCTTTGACCATTTACTTTCTAGCGTTGACTTTTTCGGCGCTGACTTTTGAGTTGACTTTTTCAGTTGGCTTTTCGCGTTGACTTTTTGGCCAACTTTGAATTTCACCTATAAACTCATTTTGGCGAGACGGATTCAACGGCGAAAGCCTTTTTCACAAATTTTCAAAATCGGGAATCAAAATTAAGTTTCTCAAACCAAACTCTTACTCAATTGAAGTTGTTTCAGAATCCTAAGCGTGATATTTGATTTTACGTTATAATCTTTCGTGTAAGATTAATCATTTACCTGAATTCTTTTTCTGATAAGGGTGATCCTTCTTGAGCAATGTTCTTTCTTATCAATTGTGTGATTTATTACTTGAACTCGATCATGCTTTCATGATGTATTATGGTATTAATGATTATCAGATTTTACCATGAGATTTCGTTACATGTTATGATATGCTTCGATAAAGTTTTGTCCTGATCATATGATATCATTATGTGTTATTGAATGTTTTGAGGTGGTTTGAAGGTGCTTCTGTGACTATATGGTTTGAGGATAGAAACTTATAGTTATTCACCACTTACAGGTGAAGTTTGGATACTGAGGCTCCGGTATTATTGCATAATACCATTTTCTGTAGGTGAGGTTTAAATCTATTTTCAACTGGAACCATGAAAATATGTATGTATGCAAAACGTTTGAAAACAACCCCTAAAGGTTTTAAAGATCCTTGTTTTCAAAGATAAACGTTTCCCTTCTTAGGGCACTGTTTCATTTTAAAGATACTCTGTTTTGTTTAAAGATAATGTTTTCTGATATTCCATTTGTTTAAAGTTGTACCGTTTTGATTAACGAGCAATGAGTAATGTTTTAGAGTTCTGTTCTGATCAACGTTTAGTTCTGGATTTTGTGAGCTTTATGCACTTCTGAAATTTTGAACAATGCAAGCTTTTTGGATATAATGTTCTGTTGGGCCCTGACGGTATGGTTGAGTAGTACACCGGGAGGCGTGCGCCAATGGCTACTATGATACTGGCCGTCGTATAGACCTTGATGATGGTTTAATCGGAGGTTGGTTACTCCACATCGAAGGTCGGGAGAGGTGGATGTAATTCCTCCCATTCCTGTTTACGTCACCGCGGGGTAGCTCCCTGGGCGCGACAACTGGAGGAAGAAGGATGGTGCATGTGATTATGGGTGTCGGGATCCTAACCGGTCTCGATACCAATTCTGTTAAATGTTTTCTGGGAGTAAAGGTTGGAGAACGCCTAGCTTGCGGGCAAATTTTGTTTTTAAAGACTGGTTCATACTTTGAAAAATATACCCAATACCTTATTCCCGTTTTGTAAAGTATATATGAACCGAAAACTCTGATGTGTGCGCATGTGTGTGCTTTCTTGGAAATCCTGTTCCAAAGTAATGTTTTGGAGTTCCATTCTGAAATAAAGTGTTAAAGTAAAGTTTTGAAATTCAGTATTAAAGTACCGTTTTGAAGTAAAACCTTTTCTGAAAAGCCTAAAGTTTTAAGTATTTATCTTGTTTCAAATTTATGCTTCACTTAGTCCCTTTGACTAATACCTCTGCCCCGTTTTCTAACCTCATGGTTTCAGGTTCTGCGTTTGCTGGTTGGTTGGTATCTTGAAGCATAGGAAATCTTCTATTGTACTCTTTTGGTCAGGTTCTTTTGAACCATATTGAATTCCACTCACTTGTTGTTATTATATTGTTCCGTTAGGCCTTAATCAGCTTAGCCTCTTGAATCCTTGTTATTGTTTCCAAAAGTTTTAAATTGCCCATATTTCTGCTGCAATGTTTTCTTTTAGTACTCTGATCCTATAATGTATAGTCCATTCGCCGGCGTGCCTTTTGGGTGCTAGGCTCATATTCACTCGAGAGGTCTGACGGTGCGGGGTTATGGTACCATCGGGGTGCTACACATCATTCCCATCAAACACATTTACTAAAGCGATCCTTGAATTCTCGCCTAAACGAATCTAGCGAATAATTAGACACATTACTTAATCATACGAAATTCAATCAATTAGTACAAAAATCATACCCTCGTCTTTGGTGTAGATTGAACAAATCAATGTACAAATATTAGGCAAATAAGTTAATATTTTTCGCATAAGAACCAATCATCAACGTCGAATACACTCTTCACTCCAATCTCCACTAATTTGATCAACTCATAACTCGGGATCAAAAGGTCTTTCGAGCTTGTAATGTAGGTTTGGGTTAAGGTAGGAAAAAGTAAATCAAAGGATAATCACCAAGCTTACACATTCTCAATAAACCCCAAAGTGTTTCCTTTTTACTCTTCCCAAAAGACTCATTTTTCTCAACTAATTCCCAACCCTTAACTGAATGTTCAACAAGGCTCATACTCTCTTTTTTTCTTTTGTTTTTCACTCTTGCTTGCTTTTTTTTTTCTTTTTCAGCTCTTCTTTTCTGCTCATTTTTTTGTTTCTTTTTTTCTAACTTCTTTTTTCTTTTCTTTTGTGTTTCATCATTCTCTAATTCTTCCTTTCAATCCCAATGAACTCTCACACTTCAAACCAAGGAAAAGGAATCTAGATATCAATCACTACAATCCCAAAAAGAAAATGAGTAAGCAAGGTGTAACAAAGATATGGGTAGGAAATTCGTATTGTGCTTTGGCTTGTAGCGTGGCTAAGAAATAAATTTGCACAATACTAAGGCTCAGCGGGGTCAATCAGGCAAGGTTATTTAGTGAAAATTAATAAAAAGGCTAAAAACACCGACAGGAATGCCTAAGTCATCTCCCGAATCATTCGTCAACCAATTTATTTCGCCTCGAAGGGAGTTAAAGTGTACTCTAATCAATTTTTCAGACCTTTATTGAAAAACATAACTAACTCATCTAAGCAAAGTACATAAATTGTTCAATTGGTGCGTGAGAAATAAGGCCATGAAGTCATACAAATTAACCAAATCCCACACAATTGTTCACGTATCCAATTGCCTAATAAGTTCTAGCAAAATTTCAAAGTTCAAGCTTAGGCAAACACGTTCAAAACGGGAAAAAATTATTCACAATTTCTAACATCCTTGTTTCAAGTAAAATTAAACAGTAAAATCATACAAAACCCACTCTCCCATCTGCCCTAAAACTGTCAGCAAATATTCCCCCACAATTGGTACTACAATACAAGAATTCAGCCCCCTAAAATATGGAATACAACTGCACAAAATTAGAAAATATGAACAGAGCTATATACATGCAAAATCCATCATATCTACACCCGAAAACAGCCCTAAAATTTAAAAAAAAACAACGAGCCTACAAAGTGAGCTCAGCTCTTATCGCTCCCCCACACTTAAATCATGCATAGTCCCTAGGCATTGACAGAATTGAAACGAGGACTTCCCTGAAAGCTTTGGGGCGCGACGGTGTCAAATAGGGGTTTGTGAATGACCAATGGAAGCAAGGTTGATGTCCAGTTTTCGGTTGGTACTCTCTCGAAGCTCTAATAGTTCGCGTTCGACGTGCTTTAAACGTGTTCGCAAGTCACGATCAGCCATACAGGGCTGCTGCTCAACAGGAGGTCCATCTTTCTTAGGGAATACACGTGGGACATCTTCAGGCCTGACACCTGCACGGAAAATAAAATACCCTTCATCGGTTTTGACAGACATTCCCATTTTATCCAAACTAAACAAGTCAAGACGAGATATGCTACATACAATAGTCAAATCAGGCATATCACGATCAATTAAATCTAAGCAGCGTGTAATGTGCGTGATAACATTCCCTAAACTCAAGTCCCAACAGCCACGTCTAACATCCCGAAAAGCAATAGCCAACCAAAGACCCAAATTGACTTTCTTTTTTTGCATCATACCCCACAAAAAGAACAGCTCAGTTTTAGTTATTACCCCTTGGCTACTAGTACGGTGGGAAAAAGTAGAGGAAATAAATCTATGCAAATATTGCAAGGTGGGGTCAATTAAATCATAGCCTTTGGAAGTTTTGGAATTATACACAGGTGCACCCCTAACAGAAAGTTCCCTAAAAACATCACTATCAACAAAGTCAGGTTCATTTTTAAAATCAGACACCATGTGCAATACTCCTCACTACCTAAATCTGTGGTGGGCACAAAACGGATGGCAATATTAAACTCATTAATGGACATATGAAAGTGAGCACCCATTAAGGAAAAGATGATACAAGGCATGTCCAGGTTAAAGTCCGTCTGGAAACGAAAAGTATGATAAAATTCTCGAACTAACTCCACATAAATGGGATCATCCAACACCAAAAAGTCATACCACCCAATATAACGCATATACTCATAGGCATCTTCATATAATCCAAGTTTACCTAAAGCAGCAAAGTCTAGAAGTGTTCCTGCAACGATGGTGGTGGTTTGGGCATTAAATTTGTGCTTCTTCCGGCCAGTGGGGGCGTCTTCCTCCGAATCCGTAAAATCATCTGAATCATCAACTGGGAGGTGAACAGTGACCTTGATAGGGCATCCCAATTGCGAACGTGTAGAAACTCATCTCTGGGGCTCAGGACATAGCGGAATCTCACCCTCAAAAGTGAATTCGGGATCAGAACCGGAATTGTGGAAAATCTCGTCTCCAGAAATAGAGGTTGGTGTGCTTGGGGAGCCAGCAGGGGAAGATAAAGGTTCAGAGGGACCTGTTTCTGTAAATACCGAAATCGATGGACAGGGGATGGTTTGTGCCCCATCTTCTGAGAAACCGGTGGTGGAGACGGAGATGAAGTGGTAGGTGGTGCACCACCACGTTAGTAGGCGACGGAACACAGGCAGACTCATGGGTAAATAGATAGCGGCGTCTCGACTTTTTGGAAGGGAGGTGGCTCAGGTCAATAACGATCGGAGGCTATGGTGGCGCGTGTCGGACGGTAGCGTCTCGGACTCGGCTAGATCTCTGGATCGCAAACGGCGGAGGTTGGAATTTTGGAGGAATTGGGAGTGGAATCGCCGCAGAAGTGGTGGCTAGGTTATCTCTATGGCGTTTGGCTCTTCTTTCAGCTGCTGTGAGTGGAGGCGCTGCGGTGGAGGATGGTTTGGCGGCGAAAATAGTTGGTGAGACGGCGGCATCCACCTAAATAGCGGCCACTGTATCTGCCTTGGCTTTCGCCGATAGAAACCGGTGGAGATCCTCCGGCGTACGGACAATGGGGACAGCAGCGGTGGCACCGCCTTCTAAAGGGACGGAGGGCGGCTGACCAGGTTGCTTGCATGGCGAAGGTAGGGTGTGTGGTCTCCGTACGCTGGAAAGTTTAAGCATAGTGATGGTGTTGAGGCGGCGGAGGGATGATGTTACTGTGATTTGGAGGTGGCGAGACGGTGGTTGGGGTGGCGAGACTTGGCCGCGGTAAGTCTGATGGTGGCTCTGTGAAAAGATGAAAGTGAAAGTTAAATTAGGTTTAGGGTTTGGTTAATGGAAATTGGGGCTGAGTTGGTTTATTTTCTGGGACGAGTAGGTGGGTCAGAGGTTCGAGTAGGTTGGTGGGTTATCGGGCCAGGGTGATGGTAATTGGATAAGGGCATGGTCCTCGGGTAGGGTATGCTCTAGGCGGATCTTTTATTTTAAAAGTGAGGTATTTTTCAACTAAAATAAATATAGTAAGGGCTCTGGGTATGGTCAAACCTCCACTCGACATTGCCGTAAAAATCTGAATTTCGGGCATAAAATACGAACCTGCAAAATACAAGAGCTCAAAAACAACACGAGAGCAGAACAAAGAAATAAGGAAAACGAAAAAATAAATAAAAGAAAAACGGGACTAAGGTGACGCCGGAATCGTCACAATTTGGGTTGCCTCTCAAGAGCGTCCTTGTTTATTGTCTCGGACTCGACGAGGCGTTTCAAAAATGTTTGAACAGCTGGAGACGGGGCCTCCAAACGGATATCCTCAATTTTAGATGGCTAAGAAAACTCATAGAAAGGTTTCAGCCGATGCCCGTTTACTTAAAAAATATTTTCATTCTTCATATCTTTGATCTCAATTGCTCCATGTGCAACAATGTTCGTGACCACGAAGGGACCTGTCCATCGTGATTTCAACTTACCTGGAAAGAGACACAAACGAGAATTAAAAAGTAAAACTTTCTGACCCACTAAGAAAATGTTTCTAGAAATCATCATATCATGAAATTTCTTAGTCTTAGATTTATAGATCATTGAATTCTCATATGCATCATTCCAAATTTCTTCCAACTCTTGAAGTTGGAGTTTCCTTTTATCCCCCGCAGCATCCATTTGCATCTTGCAAGTTTTGATAGCCCAAAAAGCCCTATGCTCCAACTCTACGGGGAGATGGCAAGCTTTACCATAAATTACTCGAAATGGGGACATCCCCAATGGCATCTCGTACGCTGTTCGATAAGCCCATAAGGCGTCATTTAATCTTTGACTCTAATCCTTCCTATTCTGATTCACCGTCTTCTCCAGGATAGACTTAATCTCCCTATTAGATATCTCAGCTTGTCCATTCGTCTGAGAGTGATAAGGTGTAGAAGTCCGATGCGTGACATGATACTTAGTTAAAAGTGACTCCACCAATCGATTGCAAAAGTGTGTGCCTCGATCACTAATAATAGCGAGAGGTGTTCCAAACCTAGAGAAAATTTTAAACCTGACAAATCCTACAACCACTTTTGAATCGTTAGTCCGGGTGGCCTTAGCCTTCACCCATTTAGAAGCATAATCAACGGCTAAAAGTATGTATGTGTTGCCAAAAGGCGAAGGGAACGGACCCATATATCAATGCCCCAAACATCAAAAATTTTGCAAGGTTGAATAGGGTTTAATGACATTTGATTTTTAGGGCCTATATTACCCGTTTTCTAACAATTCTCACAGCTTTTACAAAATAGGTACGTATCTCGAAACAAGGTAGGCCAAAAGAAACCACATTCAAGAACTTTTAAAGTTGTTCGTTTTAACCTAAAATGACCCCCAAATGCATAAGAGTGACTAAATTTCAGAATTGACTCAAATTCACTCTCAGAAACACAACGCCGGATAAATTGGTCTAAACAAATTTTCCACAAAAAGGGATCATCCCAAATAAAATACTTTGCATTGTTTTTTATCTTACCCTGTTCAGAACGAGACAAAGTGTTAGGCGGTATACCTGATACTAAGTACTTAGCGATGTCCGCGTACAAGGGTGGGGACTTAAGGTATGGTCGTACCTTACGGTATGCTGCAAAAAGCTGTTCTTCAGGAAACTCGTCACGTATTGGCCTTGAAACTGTGATGTCTCCTGGAATTCTGCTCAGATGGTCAGCGACAAGATTTTCAGCACCTTTCTTATTGCTAATTTCTAGATCAAACTCTTGAAGGAGTAAAATTCAACGGATCAGCCTTGGCTTTGTATCCTTCTTCATCAACAGGAACTTCAATGCTGCATATCAGAGAAAACAACCACTTTAGTCCCCAAAAGATATTATCTAAATTTATCTAAAGCAAAGACAATGGATAAGAGTTCTTTTTCCGTAGTGGTGTAGTTGATCTGTGCATTATCAAGTATCTTGGATGCATAATAAACGACGTGCGGGTTTTTGTCGATTCGTTGACCCAAAACAGCTCCAACCGCATAGTCACTTGCGTCATACATGATCTCGAAGGGGTAGTTCCAATTCGGTGGTTGCATAATTAGTGTGGAAATGAGCCTTTCTTTCAATACATCGAAAGCTTCCTTGTATTTCTCATTAAAATCGAATTCCACATCCTTTTGCAAGAGCTTACAGAGAGGTCTAGTGATCTTTGAGAAATCCTGTATAAAACGTCGATAGAAACCTGCATGGCCAAGGAAAGATCGAATCTCCCGTACACTTACGGGGTAAGGCAAGGATTTCACAACATCTATTTTCAATTTATCAACCTCTATTCCCTTATGAGAAACCACATGACCAAGAATAATTCCCTTATCTACCATAAAATGACATTTTGCAAAGTTTAAGACCAAATCATGTTCAGAACATCTTTCAAAACCTTAGCCAAATTTCCAAGACATTCATCAAAGGAATTACAATAAACTGTAAAATTGTCCATGAAAACCTCAATTATTTGCTCGAAAAGGAATATGCTCACCACACATCGCTGAAAAGTCACCGGAGCATTGCAGAGTCCGAACAGCATCCTTCTGAACGCGAAAGTTTCAAATTGGCAAGTGAAAGTAGTTTTACTTTGATCCTCGGGAGCCACGGGAATTTGGTAGAAACCTGAATAGCCATCAAGACAACAATAGTGAGATTTACCGGCTAAACGTTCTAACATTTGGTCAATAAAGGGGAAGGGAAAATGATCCTTTTTTTGTTAAAGAATTTAAGCCTCTATAGTCCATACAAACCCTCCACCTGTTTGGAACACGGGTGGGTACCATATCACCTTCGTCGTTCTCAATAACCGTGATACCTGTTTTCTTTGGAACTACCTGAACCGGGCTTACCAACTCGTTATCTGAAACTGGAAATATCACACCTGCTTCTAAAAGTTTTAATATCTCGTTTTTAACGATTTCCTTCATTGGTGGGTTAAGCCGGCGTTGAGCTTGTCGTTTCGGTTTTGCATCATCGGTTAGGATTAACTTGTGCATGCAGGTTGATGGACTTATCCCCTTGATGTCGGCTATGGTCCAACCGATTGCCTCCTTGAACCCTCTAAGCACCCTAATTAATTTTTCCTCTTCTAACGGGCTTAGTGTATTGGAGATTATCACGAGTAGGGTCTCTTTTGCACCAAGAAAGGCGTACTTAAGATGTTCCGGTAACGGCTTGGGTTCCAATTCGGGAGCCTGCACAATTGAAGGAAGTAATTTAGTTTGTGAGATAGGCAATTCAAGCTTTGACAAACTACTTTCAAAATGATTCAAAACATCTAATTCATGCACTGCATCAAAGAGTTCATTAGGTAGTTCAAATTCTCTTGCAAAATCACGTGATTCCTTAGTGCTAAGACTCTGATAAAGAGCATAATGCAAGACCTCTAAATTATCCAAATCAAACACTTTCTCAGTTAAATCGTCAACTACATCAATGTTAAACACTCTAGAAAGTTCATCAGGCCTTTTCATAGCATCATACACATTAAATTGAACCATGTCACCATCAAAATCAAGAGTTAGTAAACCATCATGAACATCTATGTTAGCCCTAGCAGTGCTCAAAAATGGGCGACCCAAAAGGATATCAGAAGATTACTCAGAATTGTTGTCCTCCATGTCTAGTACGAAGAAATCAGCTGGGAAAGCTAAATCATTGGTCTGAACCAGGACATCTTCTAGAACACCCTTCGGATATACAATAGAACGGTCCGCCAATTGTATGATGACACCTGTACCTTTCAAGGGGCCAAGATTAAGTGCATCATATACAAATAATGACATAACATTAATAGATGCACCTAAATCACACATTGCTTTTTTAATTCCCAAATTGCCAATTTTGTACGGAATTGAAAACATACCTTGATCACGGCACTTAGACGGGAGTTTTTTTTGTAAAACAGCAGATACATTTCCCCCACACTTACCTTTTCGTTACCTAACAATTTCCTCTTGTTTGGGCAGAGCTCCTTGAGGAATTTGGCGTATCTGGGAATTTGTTGGATGGCGCCAATAGTGGTATGTTCACCTCAACTTTTCGAAACGTCTCTAGAATGTTGTTTCTTCCTTCTGTTTCTTCGTTTCTGCCAGAATTTGAGGGAACGGAGGTGGAATCACCAGGGTCTTAGGTTGTACGATAATCTCCGCCTCTCTGTCGTGGTTTGGGTTTAAGGTATGGTCGTACCTCGAAGCCGTACCTTCTGTCCAATCATCAATCGACCCATTTTTTTTCCCTGTTCCTTCTCCAGTGGTGGCGGAAGCTCCTTTCCACTTTTGAGCGTGATGGCACTGACAATCTGCCTAGGATCCTCCGTTTGCGAAGGCAATTTCCCTTGATTCTCAATCTTACATAACGCAGCAGCAATCTGACCTAGTTGGGTTTCCAAATTCTTAACTGAAGAACCTAAATTCTGAACGGTTGATTCCAAGTTATTAAATCAGATTGCTTGTGGGTTAAGAGGCAGGTTTTGTTGCTGGTTGTATTGTTGGGGTTGTGGAGGCCTAAGTATGAAGTTTTAGAAGTTTGGTGATTGAGGTTTTGGGGCATAGCTAAGATTGGGATGATTTTTCCACCCGGACTTGTATGTGTTGGAGTAGGGGTTGTAATTCAGCTGTTGGTAACCTGCCGCACTATCGTTTTCTACCGTTTTATCTTAGAGAGTCGAGCAAGCATCAGTGGGATGAATTGCGCTTGCACAAAGTTGACAAACCTTGGCAAGTTGAGGGTTACCTGGACCAAGATTAGAAACCAAAACATTCAGCATATTTTTAATTTCATCTAAAGAGGAAGAATTGACCTAATTAGTATTCCGAGAGGTGGACCCGGTGGCATAGAACTTTGAAGAATGACCAGAGGCTTTTTCGATCCTGTCCTTCAATTCTGCTGGAGTCTTATCCATAATGGTTCCCCCACATGCAACATCCATCATGTTCTTGTCTGCCAGCATCAATCCTCCAGAAAAGTAATGGATGATAGTGTTCTCTGTAGGGCTGTTCATTCGGTCGGTTTTCGATCGAACCGAACTTTCGGTTCGGTTAACCGAACCATTCGGTTTTGGAAAACCAAAATCGAAACCGAACAGAACACCTCTCGGATCGGTTCGGTTTTAACCGAAAAAGTTCGGTTCGGTTTCGGTTTTTGACCAAAAACCGAACATATTCAAGAAATTATAAAAAAAAAAACAAAGAAAAGAAGGAAAACAGTAATTCCAAGACCGACTGCATAGGGATGAAAGACGAAAACCTAATTCAATTTCCAAACATGAGAAAACAAGCCCCCCAACTAAAAAGATGCCAACTCTTTTTCCATGGCGGTGTACCAATCATTATTCACAAAATCAATTTTCCACTCAAAATCATCATTCACAGCACATCAGCTTGATAAAATCAATTTCCACGGCCAATTTCTCAAGAAATCCACAAGGACCACAAGTCACGACTGCTGGGCTTTGATGTCGGCACCGGCGTGGTGGTTGGTTGTACGCTGAAGACTGCCGTTGTTTTGCTGAGAGGTGAGGAGGTGAGTCTTGGATGGAGGCTAGGGTTGCATTTTTTAAATTCATAATTGCACATATTACTTTATATATATAAAACGTAAGTGGGAGAAAACTGAAAAGGGGAAAAAAATAATTTTGCATTACTCGGTTTTCGGTTCGGTTCGGTTTAACCGGGCCACCAAACCGAAAAAACCAAAAAACTGAAAATCGAACCGAACACTCCTCGGTCGGTTCGGTTTTTCGGTTTTCAGTTTTCATGAACACCCCTAGTTCTCTGGGAAACCATGTTGTGGGCAAAGTGCAAGCAATTTCTTGTAACGTTCCCAATACTCATGAAGACCCTCATGCTCTTTCTGCTTGATTGCAACAATCTCCCAATGTAGGTCAAGTTTTCGTGAAGCTGGAAAGTACTTATCTAAGAATTTCTCCCGCATTTGTGCCCAGCTGGTGATGGTTCCGGGTGAAAGAGAGTAAAGCCAAATTTCGGCTACATATTGCAAGGAGAATAGAAAGGCTCGCAGGTTGATTTGGTCCTCGGTGACCCCATGACGCTTGGTAGAGAAGCAAACTGTGTGGAACTTACTTAGATGTTGGTAGGGGTTTTCGTTTTTCAGACCGCGAAAGACGGGAACTAGATGAATTATGCCCGTCTTCAGCTCAAAACCAGCACCCACATAAGGAAAAGTGATACAGAGGGGTTGTTGTGCAGTAGCAGGGCACTCCAGATCGTGCATGGTTACACGGGCCGATTCTTCTGCCATCGCTAAGGTATGGTCAAACCTTTCTGTTCGTCTTCTGAATGTTCCGACTCAGTGCTGGACTCTTCATATTTGATCAGATTGGAACTCTCCGCCAGGTTCTTGTGTGTTTTGGTTTGTTTCCTCAACAGTCTTGCAGTTTTCTCGATCTCAGGATCGAAAATTGGCTCGTCAACTCCGTGAATACTCCTGTTCATAAAAAAGAATTAAATTCGATTAGTACCAATCCCCGGCAACTGAGCCAAAATTTAACAAGTGTCGCAATTTTCAAAATAAAGTGTAGTCCGACTCATAATTAAAATAAATTGTAGTGCAAAGGGGAAGAATCCATAGAGATTGGGTGAAATTAATTCTAACTTAATCACAGGAAAATTCACTATAATTAACAAGTAAAATCGCGGGGGGAGGGGGGTTTAAGATTTAATTAACTAACTAAATTAACTAACAAAACAAACTAGAGAAAAACAGATAAACACTTGGGAAGTTGGGTTTTGAATAATCAGTGGGGAGACAATACCTAGCTAGGAGTCACAATTCAGTTAAGGACATCGATCATAGATGCAAAAATAAATTCAATCATTCAAGTAGACTAGCTATAGCAGACAGAGACACTCGACACCGCCTCGTTTTCTCTTAAATAATAGTATAACCTAGAGACACTCGGCAGTTATTCCCTAATCAATTCACAACCCCTAGAGACACTCGACAGTTATTCGCTAATCAATAGCATTAAGAATTAAGAAAACACTAGCCAAATTGACCTAGTCACGACATGTGCAAGATTTAAATTTGATTATTAACTCCCTTAGTGGATTACATTCGACTTTACGACTTCCTATCACTAATGCACCACTCATTATCTATCAAGCACTACATAAACTTCATGCAATCAAGAATAGCAATATGCAATCATCTACTTAGAAAATTGGGCCCTAATCAACTAAGTAAATAAATCACAATAATCACGACACAAGGAGAGTTAATAAATATTTGAAAAAAATTGAACTATAAAAACTAATTAGGTCTCACGATGTCAAAAACTAAATTACAAATTCCTAGCTAAGTACTAAAGATTTAGCTACTCATAGCCATATTGTTCAAAAGCATGAAATAGAGTAAAAACATATGCTAACTATGCTAAAGGAAAATTGAAGAGTAAGGATTTTTCTCTCGGAAGAATCTTCGAGCTCACTCCGACTTCAAGTCTCTTGCCCAGGCTGCTGCGTGAAAAGTGATTATGAAAAGGTTGTCCCCAAAATCTGCACCCCAAGACGTGATTATATAGCTACCAAATTGATCCTCAAATCCTAGTCCAAAAGGGACTTAGCTTCTTCACCCAACTTGCTGCCCAAGTTTGCTACTCCCGTGATCTCTAATTCAATCCACACGCACGGGCCGAAATCTTTAAAGCCCATTTCCAAATATAAACACTTTTGCCACTAAAATCCATCCCAAGCATGCACTTGATTTCTTCCCAGTTGACTTGGTCCAACGCAATCATTAATTCCAGCCCATTCCAATTGTAGACGATGCGGCCAAATAAATTAATTGCTCCAAACTCTCATGCACACATGCACTTGCATGACTCCAAATTCTCCAATTCTAAAAATCTCAGCTCAATCAGTATTAATTAGCTTAAAATTACATCCAAAGCTCACTGCACTTCTTAAACATCAAATGCATCATTATATACACAAATTAAGCTCTAAAGTGCAGTCCCAAGTATACGAAAAATAGGAAATTTAGCACATTATCAAGTAGCATTTCCAAGACTTTGGAATGTTGCACCTGAGTTCCCCGATCCCATACAGAGTCGGAACTTGACAGTTTGGTGATATGTGGAGATCGCACAGAAGCTTATCAGGGTAGGGCGCCCCACAATGATGTCGTAAGCGGAAAGACCCTCGACTACCAGACACTCAATCGTTTGTGTGGCTGTCTTGGTTAGCTTTCCCATGGAGGTGACAAGCTTGACTCGCCCCTTGGAGTAGAGTTTCGATCCACCGAAACTTGTCAATGGTGTTTTGATTGGTTCATAATCAAGCTTATCATAGATATCCGTCTTTCGTAAAGTCGAGTAAAAGATAATGTTGGCTGAGCTTCCACTATCAATAAGTGTTTTGTGTACAGCGTGGTTTGCAACATCTAGTGTAACTACCAGTGGACAACTCGGCATTCCGCCATCTCATGGCATCATTGGTACAAAATCCCTATCACTAAAGGAGACCTCCTGCTCCAGCCTGTCGCCGTGACCTCTCTAGGCCCATAGAGTTCTCGACCCACCTGTCGCCGTGACCGCTTGCGAGTGGTCTTTGAATCTCCTTCTATTGGGCCCCCTGCTATCATGAATATCTCATTGGTAGGCAAATTGCGGGGGTTCCTTTCTTCAGGCTTCTCGAGGGGCTGCTTGGGTCCCCTCATGGGAGGTGGGGAGTCTCTTGGGTCGAAAGCTTGGCGGGCTCGTTCGTCCAACTTCTTGACGAACTCCATTAAGTGGCCCCCTTGGATAAGCCTTTCGACTTTTTCCCTCAGGGTGATGCATTCTGAGGTCCAGTGCCCAAATTGCATATGGTAGGCACATCTCTTCCCTGATTCCTTGGCCTTCTTGGTCTTTTTCAGCTGCTTCGGCTTTTTGAGCAGCCCCCAATCCATGACTTCGTAGATTTCTTCGATGGGGCAGACCAGCAGAGTATAGGCTTTCTTGGCTCCGCTGCCCGAGGGCATCTCCCTCTTGAACCTCTGCTCCACTCAACTAAAGAGTCTGGGAGGCTCCGACCTAGGTGGGTCGAACCTGGGATGTCGGTCGGTGGCTTGCTCATATGCCCGCCTTTCAGGCATGCGCTTGAGTGGTCGATTTTACTTCCTCCAATTGCATGAAGCGGCTAGCAATAGCCATGACCTCCTCTATGTTTTACGGGGACTAGAGGATGAGCTCATCGGCGTACTCCCTGTGTCGGATAGCCTTGTGGAGAGTTTGAGCCAATACGTCAATCCCTGGATGCTCCACTTTGACAAAGGCCTCATTGAAACGAGCAAAGAAACTCCACAGGGTCTCACCTTCCTCTTGAATGATGTTGTAGAGATAGGTCGACGGGAGCTTGACTCCCGCCATGGAGGAGAAATAGACCTTGAATTTCTCGGCCAAGTGAGCGTAATCTCGGATGCTATGGGGGGCCAATCTCTCGAACCAGTCTTGGGCTGGGCCCTCGAGCGTGGTTTCAAAGATCTTGGCCCAGATGAGCTTGTTGTGGCCATAGAGGCTAACCTGAGTCTCAAACTTGGAGCAATGTTTTACAGGATCTGTGTTCCCGTGATAGGTGGGTAGGTTGGTGGAGACTTTATCCACCACCTTCGCGTCGATGATGGCATCGCAAAAGGGGGATCTCGCCTCTCTCTCGCTGCGATATGCCCTAACCTGACGCTGGGGAGGGATATCTTTTGGGTCCGCAAGCTGCGAGGCCTCACGGGCTCACCCGCACAAGATAAAGGAGGACACCTCCTCCTAGGGATCGAAATATTCCGACCCATGAGCTGGGTCAGGAAGATATTGTTGTTGTTGCTATTGTTGTGGTGGTGATTGTTGTTGTTGTTGTTGTTGTTGTTGTTGTTGGCCTCTTCTGGGAAGCTGTTTCCGGAGGTCATCGGGGCCGACCCAATGTCCTCGATTTGCCCACAAGTAGGCGTCGGGATGGACCCTAGCCCCAGGCGGTCAAACACTGGGACGTTTCTTGGAACAGGTGCATTCCTGTTCATCTCACTCGCTGTGTCGACGACATGTCGCCCCCCCCCCCCCCCTGTTTCGGTAGACTTGGGAGGGTCTCTCTTCCTCTTGAAACTGTCTTCTTTCCGCAGGCTCCTGCCTGCGGGGAGGGTTATCATTGTCATCAAATCCTTCCTCAACGTGAGCACCAGAGTGGACCTGGTGCTGGGCTCCAGGAGCCGTCACGATGTAAACAGTTTGGGGCTGAGCGTATTAGTTTTGATCGTAAGGAAGTGGCGGATATCCCCAGAAGCTAGGCTGGTAAGTGGGTTGTTGGATAGCATAAGGCATCGGGATAGAGAGCCCCTGAATGGTAGGATACGCAACGTTCTGTGGAGTTAGCGCAAGGGGACTTCCTCGCGAGGGAGTCGGCATGTTAGGCTCCCTGTTCTCCCTCACCGCCGCCAGGGCCTCGGCCCGGTAGTGTTCCACATAGGCGGTCAGATCCACCTCTGTGAGCACCACCCTGTTAGGTGCACTTGGGCTGGCCTCTACCGCGGCTATCCCTACCGCAGGGGGGCTGGAAGCTTCCTTCGGGGGTGTTGAGATCAGGGAAGATCTCTTCACCGTTCTCGCCGTAAATGCATCAGCCGTGACAGGTTTGCACCATTGTTAAGGATATCAAAAGGTTTTCTCAAAAACTGAAAAGGAAATGAGCTTTTCGTTCAGAGTTTTCCACAGACGGCGCCAAGATGATGGTGTCAAAATCTGGCTATGTACGGAACGGCAGACTTGGACTCCCAATCACCCAAGATATTTGTTTACGTGAGACAACTCTGGTGCTTTCCTGAACTGAGATGAAGAAACAAACGTGAACTCAAAGCCCAAAACAGAGGAATATGGGGGGTTGGACCCGTTATGCCACTCCGACGCTCAAGTCAGAAAATGGTCTAGGTCGATAATACGAAAGTAATGAATGTTCAGTGCATAAAGGAAAGCTTACCCTTATAAGTGATGGAGAAGGGTTTATATAGCAAGGAGAAGGCTTTGGTGCGTGCAAGTACACCTCCAGAAAGGTGTGGATCTGGTCTGCTAAGAGAGGAGGTGTTACGGCCGGAACAGTGTTTTACGGCTAAAGCACTGTTCACCTGCCCCTGCAGAGATGCCTGACACGTTACTTGGTGTGGCCGCAATTAATGCGGCTAGCAGTGGGTGGTACCAGCATTTAATGCACTTGTACTGTAGCGTGTGGGTCGGTCTCTTGCCTGGCTCGAGAGGCCGCGGTCGAGGACCTCTCTGGATCGAATCCCACCTAACGCGACAAGTACAGTTGCCTTTCCTCAGAAGGAACCAAAGTGCTGGCTCGACGAGAGAGTGATGACTGGGTCGAATGCAAATGTTGACCTGGCTCAGCTCTCTCACTGTGGTAAGGACACGTGGCTCTTAGTCACAACTTTCGATTTTCCCCTTATCAGAATTAAATCGAAAAAATTAAAGAAAAACTGAAACAAGAAAACTATTAATAAAATATTAAAAAAATCAATTACCTTCTTCTACCTTCTTCTCGTCGGAGCGCTGGTTGGTTGACGGATAAAAAACCTTACCTTAGGATTCGTGCGATAGTTAGAAAGGGAAATAGCGTTTAGAAGGTGTGATTTGTGGTTGGTGGAGGTACAGCAGTGTCGCCAAAGGGGCTGGTTGCCGAAATACAAATCGACGGCCGTTGGGGATTTCTGCTTCTCCGATACTAAGATAGTTTGAGAGAGAAGGTAGGTGAGTTGATTCATAAGATTCCCGGAAAAGATATACAGGCGATAATTTTTCCCCCTTTTTGACAGAAAATAATTATCGGCGATGAATTTTTCCGTCAAGAAGAAAAATGGAGAAAGGATTAAGAAGATAAGAGTATATGGGATATGGATTGTGTTCTTCTTGGGGAGAGGAACACGATGGTAGTGGTATTGACTCTTGGGTCGGCATGACGGAGGAGAAATCGACTATCAAAGTTCAACTTGATCGAAATATTCCCAAAATATTCCGTCGGAAACGTTGAAAAGGGGTTAAGTGCTACAATTTTGAAAGGTAAGGAGACAAATCACCCAAAATGAAAGGATGGGGGACAGCCCGCATGGGGGAAGTTTGTGTAACTAACCCTTTTTTAAATTTATTGGGGTATTACGATATTTTCATATAGATAGGATATGTGTGTCTTTCTTAAATTTATTAAAAGTACTATGGTATTTCTAGAGTATTTGGGAGGTTTACGGAAAAATAAGAAGAATAATAGGATCTAAGATTACTATCTCTTAAATTGGAAATTTAAAAAAAAGTTTTCCGACATAATCAATTATTAATTTTCCGTAAGAGAAGGAATGTCCCTCCAAGATAAAGGTTTAGAATATGATAAGTCCTTATCCATTGAGTCATTTCTTTCAAATTTTAACACTTCACTTTCTCTCTCTCTTTTATTTTTTATGTATGTTTGTTTAGTTTTTTCTTATTTTATGTTTTCTATTTCGTTAGATTATTAATTCTTATAAAAAATATATATAATTTTATTTATTTTTTAATTATGACATGTATAAAATAAATTTAATTATTTATATTACATTTTTTATCTAATAAAAAAAATAAGAAAAATTAAATAAAGATAATGTATAAAAAATAAAAAAAAACAATTACAAATATCATAATTTAAGAGGAATGAAATAGTATATACTAAACCAAGATAAATTGCTAGAAATTACAAAGTCTATATATAAAGATAATAAACAGTAGACTTTTCCAAAAGGACAAGTATAGAGATTAGAGAGAGATGGGAGACGAAGGAGTGAAGAACGAAGCAATGCAGATTATGGGCTTGTGTCAGCTGCTGCCTCGCCTCGTCGTCTTCGATCTCGATTACACACTCTGGCCTTTTTACTGGTATCTTTTTTTTTAATCATTTTCCCCCATTTACTTACTCCTCTGTTCCAATTTCCGAGTCGAAAAGCCCTCGTTCTTGTCGGGTTTTTCAATTTTTTGATGGAATATAGAACCCCTATAAAGTGCTCATACTTGGTGAAATTGAATTGTTTGTCATTGTTGATGGCTTGAATTCGCTTTTCTCATTGTATTTTCTGAACATATTGTCAGAACTATGGAAATGTAAAGATTGTTATTGTTATTATACCCAGATTGGTTGTGGTGAAAACCTTGTTTCTTGGTCTTGTTACTTCGTGCGTATACTTTGTGGGATTGTTTTGTGCATTGATCTAACAAGTACAGGAAACAGGGCTGCTTTGATGTGGTTAAAGAGATAACTTAAGAGGGATGTGTGGTGGCTCTTCTATTGGCTTTTCTCTTATTTGGGATTATGTTCTTGAATCTTGATTATGTTTTGTTTGTTGCTGAGATTTCTGTTCATTGATTATTGCAGTGAGTGTCGCTCCAAGCGCGAAATGCCGAAATTGTATCCTCAAGCTAAAGGCATTCTCTATGCCCTCAAGGATAAAGGTGTTGATGTTGCTATTGCCTCAAGATCGCCGGCTCCTGATATAGCAAATGCATTTCTCGACAAATTAGGGATAAAACCATTGTTTGTTGCCCAGGTAGCATACACCGGACAAAACCATGTTCCTTACGCGAATACCATATCAAACATTCCATTGTTGTGCTTAATATTCACTGTTATTTTCAGGAGATATTTTCCAGTTGGACCCATAAGACTGATCACTTTCAGAGGATACATAGGAAGACTCGCGTCCCATACAATGAAATGCTCTTCTTTGATGATGAGGATCGCAACATAGAAGCAGTAAGGTTTTATCTTCGGAAATGGACAGTTATTAGTATTCTTTATCTAGAATACGACGAAATTATTTACTTTTTCTTGTTCACTATTACCATCCACAGGTTTCTAAAATGGGAGTTACAAGTATTTTGGTGGGCAATGGTGTAAATTTAGGAGCTTTGAGACAGGGGCTCTCAAATTTTTCACAGAATCATTATCCTTTAGAGAGAAACAAGCGAGGAAGGCCAAATCTTTCAAAAAAATCAAGTTCATCAGAAACAGAGGAGAAGCAATGACTTTACATCCATTCTTGAAGTACGAATTCCTTGTATTTGGCATGTATTTTAGTTACTATACATACTGGCATTTTCAAACAGAACACAGATGTATGATTGCGCAAAAAGAATCAAAATTTATTCCAATTTGATTGATGCAAAGTTGTCGTTCGAAAATATTTTACTTATCATTGCAAATCAAATGAGAAAACCAGCAATAGACATCCTGTTCGTTTCGCTCCTCTTCTCAGGGTGCAAATACAACACTTGGTTTAGATTTATAACACAATTACACAACATGCATGTAAATTTATGTTTACCTTTTCAGAAAGAATCTAGCAATTGAGCTCTGTCAATGGAGTTCTTTTATCCAAATTCACTGCAGTGTATTTTCTGGAGGGTTCAAAGGTGACAGCATCAAGTCCATCTTCTCGATTTCTTCCCATTTCACCATCTTCCCCAGAAAGGTGAGATGTTTTCTCCAACATACTCATCAATTCAACATCATCTTTGCAGAGAACTCCAATTTGTCCAAAAAGAACCTCAAGTTGTGCGACCAAATTCTCCCTATCATCTGATGCTTTCTTAAGATCTTCAAGCAGTTCGCACTTGGTGGATTCTTTTCTTTGCAGTGAATCTTCAAGCTGCGACGCGACTTTCTTCGCCTCGACCAGTGACTTTTCCTGAAATTCCAATTCAGTGCTCAAAATATTCACTTCTTTCTCCAATTTGGCAATTATCTGGTTTTTCTCTTGAATTTCTGTGACTTTCTGATTCTCAGCTGCTTTTAAAGCTTCATCAAGCATACCCTCCTTCTCTGCAAAAGAGATCATAGCATTTTTTAAGTCCTGGTCCAATGATTCAACCTTTTCCTGAAGTTCTTGTATTTTCTGCTCTTTCTCTTTTATACGAGCAGAAAACCTCTCATTTTCCTGCCGAAGAGCAACATTTCCAGCTTCTGCTTCAGCCAACTGATCCTTTAATTGAGCAATCTCATTCTGGAGAATTTCAGCTCTGAAGTTCCTATCTTCAGCAATATGCATGTAGTTATCCTTCTCCTGATTGATCACTTCTGCAGCCTCAGATTTTGATAAAATTTCTGATTCCAGCACACGGATCTCTTCCTGCAATTTACTGATTTCAGCATCTTTATCATTCAGCAGAACAAGAAACCGGGCACGCTCGTGCTTATTTGCTAGCTGATCTTCTTCCATATTTGATTTCAGAATTTCCACCTCCGATTTCAACTTCTGCAATTCGTGCTTGGATTTCTCAACTTCAGAAGTTCTTTTCGCCAGCTCAGAGTTCACCATGTCTAAAGCAGTTTTTTTTTTCTCATTCTGGGTATTTTCCAATTCAATTAATTGTTGATTCAAGCAACGTTGGCTCTCATTTGATTCGTCAAGCATTGCTTTATACCTTCTAACTTCCTCCTCCATCAGACTATCTTTCTCTTTAATTGAATCCAAAGACTCAACCCTCTCCATTAAAACTGCTATCTCATTACATCTCTGCTTCAGTTCAGCATGAGTTTCATGCAGCTCAGAGTTCTTTGACTGCAATAGCTGATTTAGAAGCATATTTTTCTCTTCAATTTCCATGACGCCCATTTCCTCCTTCTCCTTTGCATCAAGTATCTTCGAGTAGGCAACATAAAACTCAGATTTCAAAACCATGACCAAATAAGATATTTCTTCGTTCTTTACCTCCAATAGGCACCGATAATCCTCCAGTTCTTTGTGCACTTCTCTTATACTTCTATTTTTATCAGCCATCTGAGAATTCCATTTGTCCTCCTTCTCTTTGAGATTCATCCCACATCTATTATGCAACTGCTCCAAACCTTGAAGTTTGTTTTTCAACTTTTTCAATGAAGAAGATAACACACTATTATTAATCTGACATTCTTGAATATCTTTCAGAGAAGCCAGCAAATCCCTGTTTTCTTGCTCCAGTTGTGCATTTCTATATTTCGTTTCATTTGCCTGTATATCTTGTTTCCTTACTAAGGTTCGTAGCTCAGAAATCTCTTCATCCCTTTTCATGGTTAAATGCTCAATCTCTGATTTAGCAACTTGACACTCTTGGAAAACATTCTCAAACTGTGATCTATATTCAGATACCTCGATTTCAACAACTTTCCGTCTGCTTTCTTCATGAGCTAAGGCTTGATTGCTCATCCTCAACTGGGATTCCAGGCTTTCTGAAACTCGAACCTGAGCATTTAATTTTTCTTGCAAGGAAGAAATTTCATCAATGAGTGATGAGTTCTCTGTCTCCCACTCCACCTTACTAGTGTGGAACTC
Source organism: Lantana camara (assembly GCA_037501455.1). Classification (NCBI taxonomy): domain Eukaryota; kingdom Viridiplantae; phylum Streptophyta; class Magnoliopsida; order Lamiales; family Verbenaceae; genus Lantana; species Lantana camara. The sequence goes on from CM074862.1 coordinate 23,100,390, forward strand.
ACTCTGGAGCTTCTCGTGAGCTTCTTCAAGGTGCGAAAACTGCTCGTTTTTCCATTTCATCTGATCCTGAGTGATCCTATTCTCCTCCTCCAGTTTAAGCACATATTCATCTCTTTCTTTCTGGTGTTTTGACGCGCTCTTCTGAATTTCCAAGCTCTTCTCAGGTTTAATTGATATAAGCCTCTTAAGAATGGCGATTTCCTCGGAATTTTCACTAGCCTTCTTCTCCAGATCCTCGATTCTCGCAGATGCTTCATCTAACGCCGATACAAGAACTCCGTTTTCACCCTCCAACTTTAGAATCTTCTCTCCGTATTCTGATCGAAGCTTTTCATTTGCAGTACTAATCTGCTGTAGAGACAAGTCCTTTCTATGTAAGCTGCACTGAAGTTCATCATACATTTGTCTGATCTCACATATCTCCTCAGACTTGGCATTCAGTTCCTGGGCAAGTTTATCAGTCTCCAGCTTTGCTTGTTGAATTTTCGCCTCTTGCTCAACATGGGCCGTCCTCAAACTCGTCAACAATTCAGTTTTGGCCCAGCATTCTTCCCTGAGCTTTTCCACCTCAACCTTAACATCATCCAGTTCATCATAAATTCGGTCCATTTTGCTTCACCTCTAAGGATGAGAAACGGGTCTGGTGCACGTAAACTTGAGTTTAGCAAACAACTGGGTATAAGTCTATAAGAAGGAATCAGGAGAGTGAAAGTAAAACAAACAAAATACAACAGTTTCTGTAACTGTATCCATCCATCAGAAACATTAAGTTCAAGTGCCCTAAGAACAGCAGATGCACTTTGGCCATTACTTGAATAATTGGACCAACCTATAGCGGACATTCAGTTTATTTAAGGTGACAATTGAGTGCACGTAAATGGAGGAAAAGAAAAACCCAGTGCATAATTGACCTAACAATTAATTCATCAAATGTAGAATTGAGTGCACTCATTAATACGATACAAAATGAATGATAAACAATTATCTAAAACCCGAAAATTCGTGACGGTAAACAGAAGAAAGTTCACCTTCCCGTCGACGGAGCGAATCGCAGCGCTTGCCAGTTGCCACAAATGCGTATCTGTCTCTGTGTGCGTGAGAGAGAGAGAATTGGCGGAGCGGGAAGAAGGTTTATTTGAAATTTTGAGCGTTTCTTCAAAAGGTGTGTTTGGCAGAGCCCAGAGGCAAGTGTGGGAAGACAAAGCAATGGAAAGGGGATCAAACTTTTAATATTTTATTTAGAAAAGGAAATGAGACGCAATATGGAAGGAAATGTATATACATTTGGAATATATATATATAGGGCAAATTACATTTGGGTAACCTATTATTAGGCGAAATTACAATCCAGTCCATCTAGATCCATTTATTACATAGAAGTCCCTAATGTTTCATTCTGGATGTGCTCCCTAGGTTTCCGTTAATATTTTCACCTGAAATACCGAAAATGCCCCTGAATATTATATGTTATTTGTGGAATTACTGAACTACCCCTAGGGACTACGTTGTAATATAGTTATAATGTAAGGATCATTTTGTTACTATGTAAACATATGGGGATGTTTTTGTAATATTTTTAAAAATAGTTTCATATGGTTGTTTATGACCGTTGGGGCTTTTCTATATATAGAGATTGCTGTGTTTTTTACCCCATGATTCTAAGAAATAATGGCAACGTCATCTCGTTCCGGTTATACAAGCTATGGTACGCTAAGATATCGGAAAGACAAATGTCGCGAATGGAATTGCAATTTGTGGACAACTATCAAAGTTGTAGAGAAGAATAATGGTAATAAAGGGAAGCTTTTCTACTGTTGCGAGCACCATGGTTTTTCGCACTGGTGCCGCCCTCTTGAAGATGCATCAGCCACTGAAGAAGAAGAAGAAGTAACAAGTGGACCACCCATCGCCACTATGAATGGAAAGGAGGAAAATAGATCAATGTTGTATAACCTTGTAGTATTGAACATGCTTCTATTATCTATTGCAATGTTGTACTACTTGCTCAAAACAATGTATTAATGCTAGTGCAGTTTGTTGCAACTACCAAAAGTTCCACAAAATAAATCAAATGTTCCTAGTGCAAACACCAAGTTGCAAATATTCCAAATGACACCACACATACTAAGGTGTAATTTAAATGGCTGCTAGGTTCAAAAGACATTCATAGTTTTAGCAAAACAAAAAGCAAGATAGTGTACTTAGTTTCACTCCTGCTGTCTAAAACCTGAGCACACGCCTCAGCATTTTCTTTTCCATCTCCTGGTCTTTCTTGTTCCCAACTGAAGCAGTAGGCTACACCACAGCCTTTTGTTTTCCCTTAGAGCATTCAGTAGGTTGGCTGTAAGACTTCAGACTAGTATCCTTTATCAACCTTGATAAAATTTGCTTGGTGTTAATGACAGTCTCTGGTTGCGCCATAACCATTTTTTCTTTGCCTTTCCCCATGCTACTGGCTCCAGGAACAACTTTTGGAATTGAAGGAGCTGGTTCATTGATCTTCAGTCTTTTAGCTGGGGATTACTTCTTAGAGTATCTCTTTTGTACGCACATTCTTAACCTCTTCACAGCAAGAACAGTCTGACTGTCTGCAAAGTTAATAAATACCAGATAAGCAATACAAATAGATAAAAAATCAGATACATGTATGCAAAAAAATTAGACACAAATGGATAAGAAATCAGATACAAATTACAGATTGTAACTCCCCATTTTCATACCATTTGTTGTCTCATTATTGCCTGACAAAGTCCTTTTGTTTGCTCTTCTTGTAGCTGTCTCTGGTTGCTTAACTATAAAAGTTAATTAAACAACATAAGCAATATGGTATTATTACTCAAGTAGATTAAAATCACTAATTTAATTACCATTTGCTGCCTCATTAAGATCTGATAGTCTCTTTCTTCTTGAAGTTTCCATGCCTGAGACTTCATTATCCAACTGCACAGTTTGATCAGATGTCATTTGTTGGTGTTGTACATCATTATGCACTTGGGTTCCAGCTTCATACTAGTCTAAGTTGGCATACAGCTGGTCTAATGCAGACTCATCCCAATCATCAAAATTGTCTGGAGAAGAAGCACTTGGTTGATTGACTTCCACATGTTCTTTTGCATCTCCATGGTTATTGTCAACATTTAGCTGCAACAATTCAAAACACAAAATGTAGCAGATTACCAAGAACTTCAAAACATAGCAGATTACCAAGAACCTCAAAACCAAAGTGTGTTACCTGGACTCTGAGTGGACATGTCCTTCTGTTGTGTCGAAGTTGCATACAAACTTTGCATTTGATAACACTTCTCCTGGGCATGCCTAGAGCTTCTCCTGATTCCTTTCTTCTATTCTTCCTTGGCCTTCCTAGCAATCTTTTCTTTTCTGGGGGTTTAAATCCCTTGGAAGAACTTCAGGCATCTTTCTGTGACCACCCTCAATTTCAGCAGTTGCCATCTTTCTAGCTCTATATACTTGCATGTATTGAGGTGTGATGTTATACTTTTTCAGCTTTGCTTTGATTTCCTTAGGTGTCAAATCAGGTGTTTTTCTTAACCATTGAACCAACTTAGAAGCAATCCAGTTAATATTAGCCTCTTTTGTGCAATCTGATCTCAAACAAGTGTGCACATTATGGGGAGTTTTGATTTGAAATGTACGGCCATCACACAACACAGAAGCATGCAACCTCCATTCACATCCATAATTTTCACACTCAATACTGACCCTTTGCAAATCATTCTTTTTTTCTAATCATTTTAAACCCCTCGTGAATAACATAATCCTTAAGAGCCCTCCTCAACTCATTAACATTACCAAAATACTTCCCTACATGCAGATTAACCTTACCACTCTCTTCATCAGAATCTTCATTGGGATAGTTAAAAGTACCTCTAAATGGATCATTATCAAACTCTTCATCTGATACATTCTCAACCTCACAATGATCATCAGACTCATAATCAAACAAATCATCATAATTGTCCTTATCAAAATCCACATTATCAACATTCTCAAGGTCAATTTCTGGCACATACAGACTAGCATCAGAGTTGTAATCTTCCTCTTCTTCAGAAATTCCCATTTTATCTCTAGTATTACTAGTACTAGCATCATCCTTTTTCTTTTTACCCTTAGGATCAGTTGTATTTTTCCCAGAAGAACCAATTCCCCCACTTTTCTTAACATTACTTTTACTCTTAACTTTCTTACACATACATGAAATGTTCAGTGCACGACAAAAATCCATGTATACAAAACATTGCATGTCAAACACCAAACTCACCTCAGAAGTTCATGGCTAACGATGGAAATGAGATTCGGACACCCTACTGTGCGCGCACCATAAAACATCAACAGATTACACCGTTAACGAGCTTCAAATGGTCTTCATTGGCTGACTTTTGGTATGGTTTAAGGGTTTTCTTTGTTCTTCAAAAGAGAGAGAGAGAGAGAGAGAGAGAGTATATGGATTGTACTTAGTGCTTTATGGAGGGATTTCTCCCGCCTTCAGTCAAGGGCAATCCTGACATTTTACTCTCTAACATTTTTATTGAATTTTTTTAATTTTTGGTCTAACGGAAGGTGAGGGCATTTGATGTCATTGGCTGACTTTTGGTATGGTTTAAGGGTTTTCTTTGTTCTTCAAAAGAGAGAGAGAGAGAGTATATGGATTGTACTTAGTGCTTTATGGAGGGATTTCTCCCGCCTTCAGTCAAGGGCAATCCTGACATTTTACTCTCTAACATTTTTATTTAATTTTTTTAATTTTTGGTCTAACGGAAGGTGAGGGCATTTGATGTCTTTTAACATTTTCTGTTAATGACCTCAGTCCAGAATGAAACATTAGGGACTTCAATGTAATAAACGGATCTAGATGGACTGGATTGTAATTTCGCCTAATAGTAAGGTACCCAAATGTAATTTGCCCTATATTTATATATACTAGCAAGGTGCACGTGCGTTGCACGTGGATGCCAATTTGTATTTATTATTGTCGTAGATTTTTATTTGCTTATTATTTATTTGAGATGTTGTGATTTTTAAATATTTTTTTTCATTTCCTTTGATCTTTCCAGGATGTCTGTGTCGTGTTTGTGGAATTGCGTTTGTTTAGAATTTAGTTAGTACGTTCTTTATTTTTATTTTTTTCCAATAGCAAGTGTTCAATCCATACCTCAATTTTATTGTTTTTATTATTATGCATTAAAGAATATATAGTTTTTGTTTGTTTCTTTCCTTTGTGGTACATGATATTTCTCATCTATATATATTGCTGACAATAGTTAAGAGTCCCTTCCAAGAACACCACTGGTAACCAAATCTCTCCCGAACATATGATAAAAGAACAATATTTCTTGTTGTGGCCTATTTTGTGTTTTTTAATGTATAATCATACTCATCTTTATTTCTGATCCTTTGAACCACCCTCTTCATAATTTCTAAAACAATTGTTCCATACCTTCATTCTAATATTGAAAACTCAACATTGCAGTTTTTATTCTTCCTTTCTGTTATGCTGGGACGCTCTTTTATTCTTTTTCTTTTTTTATTATCTTCAACATCTTCTATTTTCCAGTCTTCTCCTCTTTTTTGTTTGGGTATTTTCTCTTGTAAAATGATGCCAGAATTTCGTCATCGTCATCCGTATTATTCTCATCGATGTTGACAACTGTTTTCCCCTCATTTTTAGGCAACAGAAAAATATTATTAACCTCAAGTATAAGTAAAACTGTAAAACAATATAGTGATTAAAAATATATATAGGCCCAAATTAATTGGGTTTTAAATGATTGAGTTAAAAAATTAGAAAATTTAGTATTTTTCAAAATTCAAAAATCCAGTACTAAGTTGTTTCTTGGAAAAACAGTAAGAACATGTACCTTGATTATGAACTTATGAAGTACAGGAGCGGACTTAATCATTGCAGTGAAGAAGAGGAGCCTCTGCCCAAGTGAAGTTGCCAAAAGATTATACGTAACCTGAATATTGTCACTCAATTATCAATGTAAGTGGTCTTGCGTATAAACATTAACAACTTCAAAGGCCGAAGTGAAGGGAATTAAACAACAACATTTAGTGTACATTAAAAGAGAATAGGAAGAGTGAGAGAAGGGGAATAGTTGATCCTTAAAATTAAATATAATTAAGTTAATATATTTAGTTCACATGTTTGTTATATATTTTCATACATAACATCCATTACTTCAGGCGATAAATCATTTTAAGCAAATAAATTTATTTTCTAATGATCAACTTTGAAAACTCAATTTAGCCAAACAGACAACTTTTTCAGAATTCATACGAAGATGCCAGGTTAAAAAATGTTCACACACACACATCAAATAACAAATTCTCTGAATAAAAACATAAATATATTATCATGTTGAAATCTCACAAGAAGAAGATTTGCGGCAATTTTGATTCTTGTAAGAAAGATTAGAATAATAGCCACCTAAATACTCGAAAACTTAAAAGTGGAAGAATGTCACGTGATTCTTCTTTATGATCTTTCGGTGAACTGGAAATTAAATAAGAGGAAAGATTCTTCATCTACATATTTTGTTTTTCAATCTCCTCGAGGGTTGCATGCTTAAGAAAATACCACTTAGATATGAATAATCTTTGAAAACTCTAATTCAGTTATAAAAGCAACAATTAAATATTTACAAAAAAGAAAGAGTAATAAAATCAACTATAACACATCCAAAACGCACATTGTTTTTCTGAGATAAGTTGATAATTGTTGTAAGAATGCTAAAATAAACAATAGAAACCTAAAAAATAGAAGAGCGCTTTTAAACAGATCGTGCTTAAACTAAAAAAAAAAAATTTGTAACAATTTATTTTGACCAATATTCACATAGAAAAACAGGTATTTTATATAAAATAATATAAATAATAAATAAAAGTGAAATAATAATATTACAGATCTATGTATAGATAAAGCATATACTGCAGAAGGATTCTAGGTATAACAAATAAGAATATGGTTGAAAGGCATATAAGTTGCCTTTAGCTCAATCTGTGCTATACAGTCCCAGACTTTAGGAAGGAGCCCATTAGTATCTAAACAATTTAAATTGTAATTTCACTGGTTTCTGCAGGACCATTGCAAAATATTGCAATGAGCTCGAAAAGTAAGAATTATAATTTACGTCAGCGTGAGAAAAATAATCCCTTACGTCTATCAGAATTGAACAAACACTGATGGTTAGTATCACATTTAGTAAACCAATTGTCCAAAATTTATATTTTCCTTAGCATATGATTCTACTCCCTCGTAAATCCTACTGTAGTGACCTAATATTATACAGTTTAAAAAGATATTCCAAGTACATAGTGCTATTATTTGCAAGACTGGGATAAGTAAACAAAGAACCGACATCTGCATCACAATAGCAAAAAATATGGACGAAAAGTAGGCTTACTTGAAGCAACAGTCAAAATTGTTCCTCGGAGTCGGTGGATTGCATGAGACTCTGTCTTCTGACGTTTCCACTTCTAGAGGAACAAAAATTGCAAATTCAACGCCACAACATAATGTGAAAAGAACAATGTCAAAGATGGGTTATAATCAACAAATGATGCAACTATATCATTGCTAAATTATTCTTCTATCAAGAAGATAACTTAACTTTGTAAGAATATCTCTTATTGGACTTCTATTAATTGATGATTGTACTAAAATAAAACGGGCTAAATAAATACGGTTAATGGGACAAGACTTATCAGGCTTATTGGTTTGACCCACTATTGTTAAAGCCTTGATGTTAGCAGACGTGGTCTGACAGCTGGTGTAGGCCCACTCTAGAAAGCCCGTGATGGGAGGGCCTCTAGGGTTATATTTATTGATGGCTAGGTCCCCTCTCCACTCCACGTTCTTGATATTCTGCTTTCCCATTAAGCTGTCAACTGTCGGTGTGAGAAGGAGAGGAAGATCTAGCCAGAGAAGTCGACCATACGACGCGAAATTGCCCAACAAGATCGGTAAATATCAGGTTCAATTCAATAGGCGAAAATCAGGTACATCTTCACTTTCAATTATATCGGTGTTCTAAATTCATGGTGTAGATCTTGGCTAAAAATTTCTTACAGTTGGTATCAGAGCCAAACATTCATGAATTTAGAACCCTAATCGGGATTATTGAATTAATACGAATATCAAAATACGGATTTAAAATTTTTATTACATTAAACCCGTAATTTGATATAGTTGATGTTATTTGAATTTATGAAATTTGAGTTCGTATATTTTGCCTATGAATTTATTGATTGTTGGTGCGAACTTGAGTTACAATTGTTATTGAGAATAAATCATTCATGTGCTGCGTTATTCATGTGAATCCTTTTGTGAATCAGTTTTTGATTACGTGAGTTGTGATAGGTATGCCTATGCGAATTTTGATATGTATTTGCAACGGTTTTCATATACACGCCGATTTGGTAGGCCAATTTACTTCAATCTTGAATTTGGTTGGGGCTTGCTGCATTTATTTTGAGTTCTTGTGGTAAATTGATTTATGGAGGGACCCATATATTAAATTAGACATACTGGTTTCTATGTGACATAGGAAAACCTTTTACACATATTTTAAGTGTTTTGAAGACTGCGCTTCACGCTTCTGTCCATAGTGAATAGTTGTGCTATGAATATTGACGTTTCGATTTGTCAAATATTGATATCACGTATAAATCCTGAATCTCGTGCATAGCTGTTAAGGATTGTTGTCTGAGGACATGGGTTTCATATTTAGTTAACCTCTTTGATTGTGGGACCTACGTGTGGCCATGTTTCTTTTTCCTTATTTATTTGATAGGCCCTCCATACAGAACTGCACCATCCACTCTCCAATTAAAGATGAAACCTTTTTTTATGTATAATTTGAGTGTTCAGAAGATGCACGTTTATCGATGGTGTATATTTGGATTGACAATTGAAGCAGAATTTGATATTCTTTTTAGTCCATAACTAATCTTCTGTAGTTATGTTTTATTAAACATTGGTTTGGTATCCTAATTTCGTTCTTTGAATATTTTTTCCACATTCTGGCTAATGGAAGGAAGTACAATATATAGATAAGGACAATTGTGAGAGTTGTTTTTGCTTCGAGAGTTTGAATAAATAATTAGATGCAACAAATTAATATTTGTAACTCCCAAAATACATATCTTTGGTATTTTATTTCGTGGGAGTGTTGCATACATATTGTGCGTATGTAATTTAGGCAATTTTATTTATGCTCGGTCGTGTGCTTATTTTGCAAACTTCAGTATGTAGTTACACCAAAGTGTTCTATTTATTGAAACTTGTAAAGTCAGTAACACGCATATCTCGAGTAAATGGATTGTTGTGCATTCTCACCTGCCCAAAGGGGGTGAGATGTGTACAATGATTTCATTTGTTTGTGTAAAACATATTGATAGGGTACAACAGTTAAGGAAGTTTGTTTCCCAAAGGAATCAACTTTCAAAATTGGGGTATTCCTATACCGTTTTGCACAGAGAGAACTAATATGTGTGACATGCTCTGCCCAAAGGGGAGTCTGTCAAGACATCCTGGACTCTCGTATGAATAAAGCTATATTTGTTGAGCTTATTCCAATTATTGCCTATTGATCTAATTTGTTGCATTCTTGTTATTTGTATCAGTTGCAATAAACTTGAACAGTGGTACTGCTATGGTTGATGTTTTGAATGGTACTTGAGAGATTACCCCATAACGAAATATTTAACACCTATGTCACTTCCCTTATCGTTATTGTCATTACTAATTAATTTGAAAGCTCGCTTGTGGGTTGAGGTGTTTATTTCAGTGTTCGCATATTGGGAAGACACTGAGAAAGATGATTTTTCACCCGAGGCACTTTGCAGCCGAATGTGACTTCTGGTACCAAATCTTTTGAGAAAGAGCATGTTTTGGAAGGTTAGTTGTCCCTTTTGCTTTTGTTCGGTTCAATTTGAGATATGTGTGATAAATATTTTATATCGAATGAACATTGTGTTGAGATTAAATTGTTCATTATTCACTAAGTTTTTATAAAAGGTGAATATGATATAAAATTAACATATTTGATCATATTGATTGGAATTGAACTATGTTTATTGACTGCTTTACATGAGTATTCAAACAAATTGGATCTTGGGAATAATTTGCATGCAACATATTATATTATAGATAACTTCCAAAAGTACATAGTTTTCGTACTTTATTTTGTGGGAGTAATTGCATACATATCGTCCGTGTGCAAATTGGGCAATCTATTTGAACTCGGCTATGTTCTTAATTTACTGAGTTTAAGTAGATAGTTACACCAAAGTGTTCTATTTATGAAGACTTGTAAAATTCAGAACATACATATTTCGAGTGAATGAATTATTATGCATTCTTACCTGCCCAAAGGGGGTGAGATATGTATGATAATTTCGTTTTATTTGTGCAATACATATTGATAGGATGCACCAATCAAGAAAATTTAGTTTCCCAAAGGAAGCGATCTTCGAACATTGAGGTATTTCTATGCCGTTTTGCACGAAGAGGCCTATTACGTATGACACGCTCTGCCCAAAGGGGAGTTTGTCATGACACCCTGGACTCTCTATAGAATGAAGCTATATTTTCTAGGCTTATTCTTATTGATTGTCTGCTGATCATAATATATATGTTGCATTCATGGTCTCCCATATTATTACTATGAGTTTAAATAGTAATGGTTTTTGTATACATAGTTTGAAGTATACACAATAATATGTTGAACTCCATCATCTGCATGTTATATGATCTCATGTGATTAAATGTCCTATATTGAAACATGCATGACATATCACATGAATATTGAGGAATTCTTATGATGACAAAATATATCCTCACTTGTTAAATGGATTTTATATGCATAGATATTTTGAACTATTGATGCAGAGCATATTGACTGGAATTTACTAATTTAGAGGGTTTGTTCTCCCAAAGGAGTCAACTTTTCGAAAATTAGGATATTCTTGTACCGTTCTTGCATGGAGAAAATATCATTTGTGTGATAAACTCTGCCCAAAGGGGAGTTTGTCATGACAAGTGTTGATTTTCTCATGAATAAGCTATGTTGGTTACAACTTATTTGAATAAGTGTTTATGTGGCATAATTACTCTGCATTTATATGAATTGTGCCTGTGACAAGATACTTTATTGTCTATTAGCAGAGATGATAAGTTAATACTCTTTGGTTGAGCAGTTTTCTTGCCTTGGTATATGAAACAATACTGTTAATTGTTTGATTTTAGGCTATATGAGAATTTACTTGAGACAAGTAAAATTTTAAGTTTAAAATATAAGATTTGCCACAATGTATTGTTAATTGTAGGCTAACTATGGGCATGAAGTTGCTTTTGAAAAATCCCTAAAGTTGATATTTTTATGATTTATGTGGGGTTTTCTTTTCTTATGCAAAATTTTAGTTAATTGAGTTTTAATGTTTGTGTCACATTAGCAAGAATCTTGCAGTTGGTTTTAAGGTTGAAAGATTCCTTAAACTTTTAGATTCGTGAACCATATTCTCTGACTATGTGTAACTTAATTGTTCCGCCATATTTATTACATCATGAATTAGAGATTTTTTTTATGCTCTAATGGCGGCTTTACTCAATTTTTAGTCTTGTTTTCAAGAAACTTTTTTTGAGATATAAAGAAAATTATTTTCCAAACTGTTTTCAAAATAGTTAAGTAAGTCATTTTAAATATAATTCATGGAAGCTAAAATGATATTGGAAAAAAAAAAAATGTCAAATTCTAAAATTCCGCATTTATTGAAAGAATTTGACTGAGTTTCACCTTAAACTGTTAATATATATGTCCCTTTTTATTCCAAATGAGTTGACACGAGTTACATTCTACATGTGCTTTTAGTACTTTGAGAAATTATGTTTGAACTCTTATATTTGGAAACAAAGGGAAGTTCTTGAATTCAAACTTGAACATAAATCTTTATCTAATATTTCATACAATTGTTGGTTTTGGATCGATAGGCAATATTTCAAATTATTTGAACATGTGGTTTATTTGACAGTTGCTTGATCCAAGTATCTGTTTGTGTCATATGCATGCTACTATGGTTTAAATTTGAAATGACATAATATTTTAGGTATGACAGGTAATTTTAAATTTTAATCTCCACTACTAGCTTGATTCCCAATATGTGATAGGAATGTGTGAAAGAAATAGTAAACTCTTTTAAGATAAATTTATTAGTTATATACTGAGTTCTTTCACTTTGAGATCCTAGTCAGCAAGTATCTTAAAATTTATTTGAATAAAGATATCTTGCATTTATTGATTTTTTGGGAATGATTGCTATTCCGTTATCAAATTGATCCTGGTTCAATTTTAACTCATCTAGATGTGTGGGAGTTCATACCATCATGAACTCATACTAATGTTTAATTTATCTAGATATGTGGGAGTTTTTTTTTTATTTAAAAACGGGGTGAATATGGATATATTAGTTTTTAATAATTTCTTGAAAATTGTGAAAGATAAAAGTTTTTGTTATGGAAAAATTGAAACAGCTCATGACTTTTATGAAACGTGATCTTTTCTCAGTCAGTGTTGGTCATTAGCTAACCGACCAAGTATTTGAGACACTCATATATCAATTATTGGACTGTCTTGCTATTTTAGTGAAATATCTTGAAAATAATAAATTTGATTATTATTATTATTATTTCACGAGACCCTGAGATAGATCGGTACTTTATATGACCTACATGTGCATATTGGTTAGTAGGTTTGAGAAAGAAAATATTTTGAAAGTGAATTTTGGAACATTGATTAATTCACTGTGACTTTTTGTAAGTTTTATTTAGCAGAAAAACACACGTCACAAAATAGGAGACTTATGTTTGGTGATTAACTCTCCTAGTTTCCGTATTGATATGGTTTTGTCTAAATAAGTAGTTTCTTATAAAGAAACTTGACGAGGACAATTATTTTGGTTGAAAATACATATTTGATTGGCCTATTGAAGAGCATATTGTTTTCTGGCTCTATTTGCTAATTGTCGATAGATATCCATAATTTTCACGTAGATATGTGATGATTATTGAATCAGTGGGAGTACATGTACATCTCTTATGTTTTATGATGATGATATACTACTTGTCAGTAGTGATAATGTTACTCCATACATGAAACTGATGTGGCTTTATTTTGACATAGCATATTACCTATGCTAGTATGAAATCTCTTGATATTTTGACAAGAGAATATGTGAGTGCATCTTACAATGTGCGTATTAGTCTATGTGATTTGTTTACATTCATAATGCGAATAAAATATGTATTCTGAATATCTTATGTGCACTCAATGCGAGACTATTTTTGACTCATTAATGATTCTTTTATTTGCACATGATTGAGTTGTGTGTCTCGCATGTATATTTATCTTAAGATTGGGTGTTGTTCTTAAGAAATATTGGGTATGTCTCGTAAACACACCATATTGTATATTGAGCATTGAATGAGACATATATAACTTCCTGAGAAGTTGTTGAGTTTTCTTGGGATTTCATGTTGTTTTAGAAATCCATATCTTACAAGAGAACTATAATTTCCTTTGGGTTTCATATTGCTTCCGAGACCATATATGATAAGGAAATTAGATTTTCTTGGGATTTCATGTTGTTTTAGAAATCCATATCTTACAAGAGAACTGTAATTTCCTTTGGGTTTCATATTTCTTCCGAGACCATATATGATAAGGAAATTAGATTTTCTTGGAATTTCATATTGTGCAGAAATTCGTATCTTACAAGAAAATCGGAGGACTGACAATGAAATAGCAATATTTGGGGTCATATTTTGATGCTATTTCTTGCTACACCACCACGTCTGAATCAATGTCAGTGGAAGTTGCTAGTATTTGTGACCATGGAAGGTCTTGCATCAATAAGAGATGCAATTATCGCCATGATCCGATATTTGGTAATTTTCACCGGACCGGATTGTTTAAAGTCTTATCTGTTACCGTATTGTCTTTTAAAATCTGTGGCCACAGTCAAAATTGATTTTGTGTAATTTAGCCCGAGAGTTAATTTTTAAAATAGTGTCATTTTTCTTGTCTTTTGGAGTCAAAACTTCAATTAATATCGTCCAAGTGGGAGACTGTAAGAATATCTCTTATTGGACTTCTATTAATTGATGATTGTACTAAAATAAAACGGGCTAAATAAATACGGTTAATGGGACAAGACTTATCAGGCTTATTGGTTTGACCCACTATTGTTAAAGCCTTGATGTTAGCAGACGTGGTCTGACAGCTGGTGTAGGCCCACTCTAGAAAGCCCGTGATGGGAGGGCCTCTAGGGTTATATTTATTGATGGCTAGGTCCCCTCTCCACTCCACGTTCTTGATATTCTGCTTTCCCATTAAGCTGTCAACTGTCGGTGTGAGAAGGAGAGGAAGATCTAGCCAGAGAAGTCGACCATACGACGCGAAATTGCCCAACAAGATCGGTAAATATCAGGTTCAATTCAATAGGCGAAAATCAGGTACATCTTCACTTTCAATTATATCGGTGTTCTAAATTCATGGTGTAGATCTTGGCTAAAAATTTCTTACAAACTTTTCCTGTTTGGCTTCACAAGAAACATAATCATCGCTGCTACAGATTCTCTGTGCCTCGAGCGCATCTGTCAAAAGAGATTGAAAAACCAATTGTACCATGGATCAATTTGCATATCAAAAACCACTAATTTCGTGACCTATATGGTTCTCAAGGGAAAAAGTGATTGCCTCATTGAGAAATTTTTTCGTGCAACTGACAACTACACTCAAAGATGTTAAAATAAGATATGAAGTGAAACAATCAGAGCAATAGAAACATAAATTCAATTTCAATCCTAGCAGACTAAAATATGGCAACTAAGAAAAATAATGAAGGATAGAAAGTACAAAAAGTACTTAAATGTATGATGCTTTGCTTCTAAGACATCTCAGATGAACTAATCAGCAACAGTTACTGAGCACTCATAGATCCGACTTATTAAAGAACCTTCTCTGTGATCAAAGAACCTTCTCGATCTGTGAAAGGTGAATTTTATGTCTAAGAAATAGCAATTGAGGTACAGAGGAATTATACATTAGAACAAAGTAGGAAGAGTCAGAGAAGGGGAATAGTTGTTCCTTAAATTAAATATAATTAAGTTATGCAAAGAATTTGATTCACGAATTCATGTATTGCAAAACAAGAGAAAAAAAATGCAATTTTGTTGATAGGCATATCAAAAATAAATAAAAATAAAAAGTTAGATTACAGCCAACATTGAGTGAAGGGAATTAAACAACAACATTTAGTGTACATTAAAAGAGAATAGCAAGAGTGAGAGAAGGGGAATAGTTGGTCCTTAAATTAAATATAATTAAGAATTAAACAACAACATTTAGTGTACATTAAAAGAGAATAGGAAGAGTGAGAGAAGGGGAATAGTTGGTCCTTAAATTAAATATAATTAAGTTAATAGATTGGAGTAAAAAGATTAATTAATTTAATTAACATAAAAAATTATATTAACATACTTCATTAAGATTGGATTATTTTAAATACATAAAATGGTATAAGGGTATTTGAGTAAAAAGATTAATTAATTTAATTAACATAAATTATTAGATTAACATACTTCATTAAGATGGGATTATTTTAAATACATAAAACGGTATAAAGGTATTAGAGTAAAAAGATTAATTAATTTAATTAACAAAAAAATCAGATTAACATAATTTATTAACGTCGGATTATTAGAATTAAGTTAATATATTTGAGTAAAAATATTAATTATTAATTAATTTAATGGAAAAAAATTAGATTCATGTAATTGATTAAGGTTGGATTATGATTGGATTGTTTTAAATAAAAGAAATGGTATAAGGGTTAACGTAATTGATTAAGGTTGGATTAGGGTATTTGAGTAAAAATATTAATTAATTTAATGGACGTAAAAATTAGATTAACATAATTTATTAAGGTCTGATTATTAGAATTAAGTTAATAAATTTGAGTAAAAATATTATTTAATTTAATAGACATAAAAAAATTAGATAGATTAACATAATTGATTAAGGCTGGATATTAATATTTGACCCACCTAACCTACAAATTAGATAGTTAAAAAAACAAAATGGTATAAAGGAAAATTAAATTGAATAAGGGTAATTCAGTCAATTCACATAAAAGGCCATGTTATCCACACTTTTATATAGTTATAGATATAGATTATAGATATATGTGTGTATGTGTTGAGTGAGTGAGTGAGTATATAATTTACATATATTGTGCATCTCTTTATAATTGGTTTTATGGATTATTTGTTTCTTCAATTCTTCCTACAAAATCTGTTGTCTTTTTCTTTTTTTTCTTTTCGATACCCTGTTTAATTAGGGTTTGAACTTGGACTATAAGTAAACTCTTCTCAATTAACTTTTCTAATAAGTATGTAAAGTCCTTATCTTTTAATTTAGTTGGTTACCATTAGACCAAGACCCCTTAGAATAAATCTCCATCATTTTTTTTTAAACAAAAATAAAAGGAAATTTTATAAAGAATCCCACCTCAATAAAAAAAAACAAAATAAATCACAGGTCTAGAAAATTTAAAAAAAAAAAAAAAAGTACTACTTATCTACTTCCCATACATTAAAGCACCTATACCGAAAATATCTTCATCAAAATCCTTAATTTCCCTATCTCTTACTTCAAAATCCTCAATATCTCTGTGTGTCTCCATATCTCTATCTAAACATATCTTCATCAAAATCCTTAATTTTCCTATCTCTTTTTTCAAAATCCTCAATATCTCTATATGTCTCCATATCTCACTCTGAATGAGTTAACAGCTTGTCACAGCTCCTCCGGATAGAGATCTCTTCAAAACTTTGGGGCATTCAATAATATCTTGCAAAACTAATGTTTTGTCCATATTTTTATTACATGAATTTGAGCAATTGAAAGGAGTCATTTGTTTGATTGTCTCAGGGTCATTGTCCGCAACTTCATGAGATTGATTAGTAACGTAATTTTCTCGATTAACACTGTTGCTCTAACTCGTTACCAAAAACAACACCAATAACCGATTTTATTTTCGGTAGAGGTTTTTCCTAAGTCAACTGTAGAAGACTTTGAAAATATTCTAAAGTGCATGTTTTCTTTGCAAACTTTGATTGGTTCCTTTTTCTCCGGAGGGTTCGATCTACAATTTCATCAACAATTGCATCAATGTTTGCTACCCATCTTTTATTGATTTTTTTCTCATTGATTGATTCCTCCTCATAATGTGGATTTTTGAAGTATGAGTTTGACTGATTTATATTAAGAAATATCCGCCTCTCTTTAACTAAGCTAGGCAGATCAGAATGTGTATTTGAGCATTTAGCCGAGTGATCATTGAGTTGGGTATGAGAGATTGCCTCAGTATTGTGTTCACATATCGGGCACAACGATGCAGATTGTTATGTTAATTTAGGGCAGCAGCCGAACCTGGTTGGAACCCCATTGGATGAGCCAGATTTACGTTGGAAAATTGAAGCTAGACGCACAGTGATGCACACGACCCAAGGAAACGCTAGCCAAACTCCGGCGGGTGTCGTTGGCAATGGCAGCATTGGAGCACACCAAGGTGAGGAGTCCACTGCTGCTACGGGATTGGTAGAAAAACCTTGTCCTGCAACTACTGAAACACAGAGTTCTTTGCATGAGAAGGAAGTGAACCCTTCTTGAGCTTGGGTTCTAAAAATCTCCAAGCTCAATCTATAGCGATCCAATAACTTAGAAAAAGCCCTAGAGGAGCACCCCATGGATGATCTATCAAAGACAAACTTAGGCTACAAAAATTTACTCTAATAGTCCAACAAAAAATTAATAAAAATTACTATGCATAACGCGTAACATTTAATACTAGGGTGTAATATTTCAATTTGTATTTCACCTTTGTGTTGATTTTGGCATCCCACTTGAATTATGTCAAATGTTGCGGTGTAACAATTTTGACATTCTCAACACTCCCCCTAGGGAAGCCTGTATGATACGCTCTTGGTGTTGCCTCATTAAAATCCTTATCAGGAAAAACTCAGTGGGATAAAAACCCGAAGAAGGAAAAGAGTGCAGCTGCGTAGGCTCCCTCCTGATGTTGACATTAGTGAGATCTTTTCATAGATCTCGGAGATAGCGCATTCCAATGTCATGGACATGTTTTTTGAAGGTTGTAGTGGGAAGTGACTTCGTGAAGAGATCTGTCGAATTGTTACATGATTGAACATATTGAATACTGATCTCTTCATTCTTCTCAAGATCTTGTTTATATTGGAAGAACTTTGGCTGGATGTGTTTGGATCTCTCACTTTTGATATAACCTTCCTTCATTTGAGCAATACATGCAGCGTTATCTTCATAAATTGTAGTTGGACCTTTATCAGCTGATACACCACAAGAGGTCAAGATGTGTTTTGTTATACATCTTAACCAATCACATTCTCGACTCGCTTCATGAAGTGCAATAATTTCAGTATGGTTGGAAGAAGTAGCAACAAGGGTCTGTTTCTGTGATCGCCAAGAGATCGCAGTACCTCCAAGTGTAAATACATAACCCATTTGGGATCTAACTTTGTGTGGGTCTGATAAATATCCTGCATCTATATAACCAACCAAAACATGTTTTGCCTTCTTAGAATAAAATAATCCCAAATCAACTATACCTCGAAGGTATAGAAATCGGTGTTTAATCCCATTCCAATGTCTTTTAGTTGGGGACGAGCTGAATATTGCTAGTAAATTAACTGCAAAAGATATGTCAGGTCTAGTATAATTAGCAAGATACATAAGAGCCCCAATTGCACTGAGGTATGGTGTTTCAGATCCAAGAACTTCTTCATTTTCTTCGTGAGGGCGAAATGAAGTGCTTAAAGGGTTTGCTTTATCCATGTTAAAGTGTTTCAACACCTTTTCGGTATAAGCTGATTGATGCACAAAAATTCCATTTTGTTTATGCTCAATCTGCAAACCAAGATAAAATTTAGTTTCCCCAAGATCTTTCATTTCAAATTCATTCTTTAAATAAACTGTCGTTTCATAGATTTCTTTGCCAGTTCCGATATTGTTCAAATTATAAATATAGATAGCAATAATAACATATCCTGACATTGTTTTCTTAATATATATGCATGGATAAATTGGATTATTCATATATCCTTTCGTTGATAGGAATTCGTTCAAGCGATTGTACCACATGCGTCCTGACTACTTTAACTAAGGAGATCTTTGTAACTTGATTGAACATTTCTCTTTAGGTTTTGATTCTAATGTTGTAGACATTTTAAATCCTTCAGGGACTTTCATATAAATATCACTATCAAGTGATCCATACAAATAGGTTGTAACAACATCCATTAGACGCATTTGCAATTCTTGAGAGACTGTAAGACTGATTAAATATCTAAATGTAATTGCATCCATAACAGGAGAATATGTTTCCCCATAATCAATTCCGGGTCTTTAAGAAAAGCCTTGGGTAACAAGTCTTGCTTTATATCTTGTGATCTCATTTTTCCTCATTTCGTTTTCACACAAAAACCCATTTGTATCCTACAGGCTTTACACATTCGGGTGTTAGGACAATAGGTCCAAACACATTTCTCTTATTCAAAGAATTTAATTCAGCCTGAATAGCGTCTTTCCATTTATTCTTATCATGTCTATTTTGACATTCAATGATAGATCTTGGTTCAGGATCTTCATTTTCATGAATGATATCGTGTGCTACGGCATAAGAAAATATTTCATCAATTTTGATATCACTTCGATTCCACACCTTTCTTGGATGTAAGTGATTAATTGAGATTTCTTGATTTATCTCACTTTATGTCTCTTCCATGACATTTTCCTCATTTCGTGCCTCTTCTGGGATATTTTTCTTATTCAAAAATTCTTTTGTGCTATCTTTCTCATTTGGTGTCTTTCCTAGAACACTTTTTTCTATACCGAGATCATCATTCATATTAGACCTTTTCTCTTATGAGGATTATTATCCTTCGATCCAGGTGGTCTACCACGCTTTAGGCATGTCGTAGATTCATGAGCAACATTCTTCTCGGATTGACCTTTCGGAATCTCAATCTGAGCAGGGGTATTAACAGCTGGTATATGCGGGCAGAATCCCTCTCTCTAGTGACCTGACTGAGGTCTCTACATAGGTCCCTCGCATGAGCTCTCTCTGCGTGTAACTCCTCCTCAAAGGAATCCCCCGTATCTATCCCAATCACGGCTGAATACACCACGACCTCGGTATCCGTCCCTCATCCCTCTACGACCTTGGGCCCTCAGCCCCCTCTATACGTAATACCATACATCTGCTCTGGGTGATGCTCTGGCTCGGTAGGGCATGGGTGAGATGGAGTGTATTGCTCAATCTGATCAGCGTCTGCCATCCTATCACAACACATACGACTGACTCTAAGTTATAACAAATAAATAACATAAAGGCACACAAGGCATATAAACAAATATCCTATAACACTCTAGACTCGAATCCCTGACTATTTGTCAAGAATTCAAACTCCCAAACTCCAGGTTTCCCAACCTAGAGCTCTGATAACACCACTGCGACGCCCCGACGGAATCCCCGGACCTAGAGGGTCCCGCGGAGTGCCGCCCGCACGGCTTAGTCAAGGTTTGCTAAGCGTTTACCCTGATTCAGCCACATAAACCTAGAGTAACAACTCAAAGTGAAAACCCAAAACAACTGAAAACAGCGGAAACGATAACATACCTTAAAAGAAAAGGTAGTGGTCCTAAAGCAAGAGTCCAAACCGAAACAAAATAACTGAACTTGCATACCGGCCCCGAGGATGACGACGACAAAACAACTACGAGACAAGAGTCAATGCTTTCACCCTTATGCGGGGCTTAAGCTTACAAACCATATAGACATATACATTCCCCGAGGTGGGGTGTTGTACATCAACAGCAAAACAGTAGGCAAGACAGCTCTAACGTCTCTAATCCAAGGGCTGCTTACCTAGCTCCTGGGCTCGCTCAAAAGATCTGAAATACCGGTTAAAAGAGAGGAGTAAGTCAAACTGACTTAGTGAGGCAGGAGGAAGAATGCAGAACTTTAAATAATGACAAAACCATAATCGATGCATGAGCAGGCAAGGAACAGTATACGTAGAATATACAAGCACATGAACGAGCTATGAACAATCCCTCCCCTTTTATCGCCTAAAACCAAAATCATAAAATAACTCCAAACACCAGAGTCGGGGTATCCCCCAACTAACAGAGGTCGAGAGTCCCACGTGCCCGTGAGATCATCTCTTCAGCTAATCACTCGAGACCATCTCCGAATCTCCAAATGGTAACGTCAACATATGGGTGTTACCTCGCACAGC
Source organism: Lantana camara (assembly GCA_037501455.1). Classification (NCBI taxonomy): domain Eukaryota; kingdom Viridiplantae; phylum Streptophyta; class Magnoliopsida; order Lamiales; family Verbenaceae; genus Lantana; species Lantana camara. Next base: position 23,121,805 of record CM074862.1, read on the forward strand.
TACGACCGCGGCCCGATACCGCCCAGCCGATCTGATGTTGAGAGTAACCCCGTGGCCCAGAACTACCCCGTGGGCGTCCCCACTAGTGCAATCAAACAGTAACAGAATAGAATAGCTCGTTAACAAGAACGGTAGATTCTTTTCAAACAAAACGATGAATTTGATGCAGTACTTATAGATAAGAAATCTTTTTTTTTTTTTTTACTCAGAAAATTGTTTGTTTTAAAACTAATAACTAATAATCAAATATTTACATGCGTAAGCATAACATGAAGGGAATAGAAATCGAAATCGTCAAATAAAGGTCTTACGAAGGCTGGTATAATAATATAGATATACGCATTTCAGTTTTAAAAGTAAAGTTTCATCACCGTACTGATTTGCAGCTGGTCCCGGTTCGCCTGACAAAAGATAAACACGGTTTTCGGGTCAAAAAGGTGTTAAGTCTAAAAGTCACTTCCTCAACTCAATATCAGTAATTAATTTGCTACAATACACTTCACACATGCATGCACAATTAGATTGTATATAATATATATATATATATACACTGTGATGAAACGAAAATTTTTTTAAACAACCACACAAATTATATCTAAACATATAATAATCCTTTGAATTACAACCATGTAATTATTGAAAGCTGTACAAAATTCTTTACTCCTTACTGCAACGTACTGATAGTAATTGAAGTTTATCTTATAATGGTCAAGGTCTAATTTATTCAAATTCAAAGAATTGCATAACAAAACGTGTTATAGTTAGAATTTAGGTTTGAGAATTTTCTGTATTCATTGATTTCTCAACAACGATTACAACAAGGAGTACAATATATATAGGATACAACTACCTACAAATAAGGAAACGATATATACAAACGTAAGTATCTAAATCCTACTAAGTTTGGGATTCCTCTATATCTTAACCGTAGTCTCCAATACTCCCCCTCAAGCTGACTGTGGGATCACACACATTCAGCTTGTCTAGAACACTTGAGAAAACTCTTTCGTTCACAGCTTTAGTGAGGATGTCCGCCAATTGATCTTCTGATCGCACAAAAGGAAAAGTCACAACCCCACTTTCGAGTTTCTCTTTAATAAAGTGTCTGTCCACCTCTATATGCTTTGTTCGGTCATGTTGAACAGGGTTCTCTGAAATACTTATAGCTGCTTTATTATCACACCACAGACGACACTTTTGCTTCACAGGAAAACCAAGCTCCTCAAGTAACTTCCGTAGCCATAAAACTTCGGTCAACCCTCGTGCAATTCCCCTAAACTCAGCCTCTGCACTAGAAAGTGCAACCACCTTCTGCTTCTTACTTTTCCACGTGACAAGATTTCCTCCAACCAAGGTAAAGTACCCTGAGGTGGAACGTCGATCATCTTGATTTCCTGCCCAGTCTGCATCTGTGTAAGCTTCAACAGATAGATCGCCATGTTTTTGAAACAAAACCCCTTTTCCGGGCGACCCTTTGAGATATCTAACAACCCTGAGTGCTGCCTCCATATGATCATGTTGTGGTCGGTGCATGAACTGACTCAATACACCCACTGCATAGGCAATGTCTGGCCTAGTATGAGACAAGTAGATTAACTTCCCAATGAGATGCTGGTATCGGCCTCGATCCACTATTTCTGCCCCGTCTGTGATCTTTAGCCCATGATTGACTATGATAGGAGTCCTTGCCGGTTTACTGTCAAGTAATCCTGTCTCTGCTAACAGATCAAGTACGTACTTCCGCTGGGAAATAAAGATTCCCCGTCTTGACCTAAGTACCTCAATTCCTAAGAAGTACTTCAATTCCCCCAAATCTTTCATTTCAAACTCCTCAAACAGATTTTTCCTCAATTGCTTAATCTCTTCAAGATCATTCCCCGTAATGATCATGTCGTCAACATAGATGATAAGACAGGTTACCAACTCACCTCTCCTCTTAAAGAACAAAGTATGGTCTGAATTACTCTGTTTGAAACCATACTTCCTCATAGCAACTGTGAATCTTCCAAACCAAGCTCTTGGTGACTGTTTGAGCCCATACAACGCTCTCTTAAGCCTGCACACTTCCCCATCACAAAACTGCTCAGAGAATCCCGGTGGAGGTTCCATGTACACCTCCTCTTCCAACTTCCCATGCAGGAATGCATTCTTTACATCAAACTGCTGCAAAGACCAGTCCTGATTAGCTGCTATCGAGAAAAGTACTCTGATAGTATCAATCTTCGCAACTGGAGAAAAAGTCTCTGAATAATCGACCCCGTATGTCTGTGTATACCCCTTGGCTACCAACCTTGCCTTGTACCGCTCAATGGACCCATCAGATCGATGTTTGATAGCGAACACCCATCGGCAGCCTACTGGTCTCTTCCCTGGTGGCAGTCTACATTTTTCCCAAGTCATGTTTTTTTCAAGAGCCATCATTTCTGTCTCCATGGCCAACTTCCACTCATTCTTCTTCTGAGCTTCATCAACTGTTCTAGGAAGCACATCAGCATAGACTGCTGCTGAATATGCTTTAGCTGTTACTGTTAGCTTTCCTTGTGCATAATCAGCGACCGGGTACTGGGATTTTCTAGGTTCATATTCAGGTTCATACCTCTTTGGCGGCACCCCCCGATTACTCCGTGGTGGAAGGACATACTGTTCTGTTCCTGTGGGCTCCCCCTGACCCTGTGTTTCCTGATCCTGTAACTCCTCCATGTGCATAGTACTAACAGTATTATTATCAAATAAGGGAGTTTCAAGGGATACCTCAGGAATATTCAGTGGTTCAGATCCTGGAATTGGTGCTGACGTGAGGGATTGAACTGTGGGAGATGTCTGCTCGGTGGTCCCGCCTACTGGATCTTTTGGGTTCGGATCTGGCATGGTGGAGTATGACACCCAACTTAGTGGATCTATTGACTGCTCCCCCTGACCGCTAGGTTGGGTGTGGTAGAAGAACTCAGTTTCTAAAAAGTTACAGTTCATGGTAGTGTACAGACGTCGTGTGGACGGATGATAACAACGATACCCTTTTTGATTGACTCCATACCCAACAAAGACACATTTGACTGAACATGGATCAAATTTGGTACGTTCCTGTTTAGGGAGATGGACAAAGACCGAACACCCAAAGACACGAGGCTGCAGAGTCAGAGGTGGGGGAATACTAACAGATCTGGAAAGTTCTGAGATAGGTGTTTTAAGATCAAGGATCTTAGTGGGTAACCTATTGAGGAGGTAAACAGCTGTGGCAATAGCTTCAGGCCAGAAAGACTTAGGAACACCTGCATCAAACATAAGGGCCCTAGTAATTTCAAGAATTATTCGATTTTTACGTTCAGCAACCCCATTTTGTTCAGGTGTATAAGCACAAGTAGTTTGGTGAACAATACCCTTTTCTGACGAAAACTGCTTAAAGTTAGAATTAACATACTCCCCCCCATTATCTGACCGAAGAATTTGTATGTGAGCATTAAACTGAGTTTGGACCATGTTATAAAATTCGACAAACTTAGAAAAAACCTCTGATTTATGTCTCAAAAAATAAACCCAAGTCATACGTGAGCAATCATCAACAAACAGGACAAAAAAACGAAAACCAGAGTGAGAACCCGTATATGGAGCTGGGCCCCAAACATCAGAATGTATAAGGGAAAAAACTTTATTCATACGAGTTCCAGAATACTGATATGACTGTTTATGACTCTTAGCAAGAATACAAGTCTCACAGGATAACTGACTTTTAGACGGAAAAATACTAGGGAAAAGTAAATGCATGTAGCTAACTGATGGGTGACCTAACCGACGATGCCATAACCACTGTTGCCTCTCGACAGTCCCGTGAGCCAGCGCTGCAGTTCCGTTTTGAGCCACATCATCCACATAGTACAACCCGCCACGTTCAGTGCCACGCCCAATCACTTTCCCCGACTGAATATCCTGCAAAAGACAGAAACCAGAATAGATCACTACAACGCAATTTAATTCCCGAGTAACATGACTAACAGAAAGCAACTTGCAGGAAAGATTGGGAACATAGAGACAATTTTTCAAGGTTAAGGACGGAGATATATCAATGCTTCCGGTGCTCTGAACCGGTAATAGATCCCCGTTGGCAGTCTGAATAGCTGGTCTCGTAGACTTTGACACTGTAGTCAAGTCATATTTGTCATAAGTCATGGTATCGGTGGCCCCACAATCAAGAATCCACCCTGTTTGTCTTGATCCTTGGGTTAAATAAGCAACTCCACATTGTGAGGGACCAAACTGCAAATTATTAGGAGTGTGGAAGGCAAACTGCAAAGTACCATTAATATGGGGGCTATTCTGCAAAGTGTTAGAACTTGGGGGAGCACATTGCAAAGTATCACTTAAATAGGGTTGGGATTGCAAATTCCCAACCCTAATACCTTTGTAATCAGCCGTTGTGTTCTGGGTTGAAGAAGAAACCCTCATTTCTCTCTCTGTCTCCGCCTTATGACCTTCAGCACCAAATCCGATGACCGGCGGCACTGGGTTCGCCGTCGGTGACCTGTGCTGGAAATTTCCCCTCGCCTGAAACTGAGTCGCGACGGTTCCCTGTTGAGAAGGCTCCGTCCGTGGCTGCTGGAGAACCGTCGCTGGCGGCAGCTTGCTCTGCTGAAAAACCGCCGCTGGTGGAGTCTGAAAATACGGCGGTGGCCGTTGCTTTGCCGCCGGTGCTACGAAGGCGAAACCAACTTCGCCTTCTCCTCCACTTTCTTCCTCAGCGACGGCGGCTATGGCGGCGCTACCAGCGCTGCCGCCGCCGTCCCGCCTCTGTTTTCCCATGCTCTCAGTCCGTCTCTTGCTCCGCCATCCCTCAGGAAAACCAATCAATTCGTAGCACTGTTCTTTGGTGTGATTGGGTTTCCCGCAATGGGAGCATGTCGTCCGACCGCCGTCGCGCTGTGAAGATTCTGCCTCCATTGGTCGCCGTTCTGAGCGTGGCTTGGTGGTGGTGCCACGTCCGGTATTCCCTGACTGACTTCGCCCAATAAGTCCAGCCCCAATTCCGGCCGATGATGATTTCTCTGAGGCCATGATATACCGTCGATCCCTCTCTTTCCGGATTATACCATATGCGCTTTCAACTGTAGGCAACGGTGTAGTCCGTAAGATACCATATGCTCTGATACCATGATGAATAACGTGTTTGACCTTACTCACCCCCAAAAGCTAGCTGTTGAGGGGAGGGTTGCCAAACCATTATATATTGAGCTCCACATCTTTGATTATTCGATGTGGGATACTTGACACACCCCCGTCACGCCCAGGGCCGCGGAATGCGGGACAAACTGGAGCGTGAACATTGCAGGAATCGGAACATCTGCAAGCCGGGAATCGGAACATCCGGCGGGGTGGAGAGACAGGCCTAGAATCGGACCTGCTCTGATACCAAGTTAGAATTTAGGTTTGAGAATTTTCTGTATTCATTGATTTCTCAACAACGATTACAACAAGGAGTACAATATATATAGGATACAACTACCTACAAATAAGGAAACGATATATACAAACGTAAGTATCTAAATCCTACTAAGTTTGGGATTCCTCTATATCTTAACCGTAGTCTCCAATAGTTATTACTATTTTAAACTACATAATTAATGATTAGTAAATTGCTGGAGACCACTTTCTCTGATATGCCAACAAAATCAAAAGTTTGTTAACTTTCCAAATGGAAATCCAATGATCATTGAACTAAATATAAAAATCAAGATGATCGATTTGTTAATATTATAAAATATGTTGAGTATAAATAACATTATTTAGTGTTTTCTTAATTACTAACTTTACTTAGATTATAATTAAGCATTATATAATCGATACGAAAATTCATAATGACTAAGTATGTAAAAATTTCAAATATTATTATTGTTATTAGAGTTAAACACGCCACAATTAATATGAATTTTTCTATATATAATACAATACTTGTGCATAAGAAAATAACTAATTTAATTAACTAATCTACTTAGAACTAATATTACAACATCGAGGCATAAGTACATATCCAGGCATGAGTTTAATTGTTAGAAAATAAATCATGGTAAAGAAGCCATACCTACTTGTGTTTGTCCAGAGTAAAAGAGAGTTGGGAATGAATGGAATGTGAAAGATTGTTTGTTTAACTTTTATTTCCACTGATGAGTCACTCAAATATTGAGGCGGCGAGTATAAAGGGAAGGACACGTACAAAACTTCAGTATTAAGAAAATATTTAATATTTCTAAGACATGTGAATTGAGATAAAATGATTAATTATATAGGTAATAAGATTATGAAAGTTATATATATATATATATATATATATATATATATATATATATATGAATTAGGAAACAGACATTTGGACGTTCCCTTGCCTCAAATTTTGAAATTAAAATTGATATATATTTTTATTTTATTTTTATTTTTTTTCGAAATATGAAGAAATGATTTGAATTGAATTATGAAACCTTTAAATTGAAAATTGGTTTATTATTTATTTTAGTTATTTACTAACGATTTTCGTCTAATAAAATTTTGCATATTCTAGTTTCTAAAATGGGCTCTCTAAAACAACTACGCAACAATTTAAGTCCTACGAAATTAGAACAATTCAAATCTATAAATTACATGTTACGCTTATATATATTTTTATTCAAATTTATTATAATTGTTGTAAATGCAAATTTAATCAAGTAGCGCTATAAATTTAAACAAATAAATTGCGCAGTTAATTTGCCAAATAACATGTATGCATGTTGTGATGTAATATTTTCCTAATTCATCTCTTCTTACTTTTCTGAATATTAGGGTGTCACAACTCTCCCCCCCTTGAAAGAATCTGGTCCCCATATTCTACCTGCCGCTCGCAAACAATCCCGGATAGTGTTTCTTCATCTTCTCTTCCATGTCCCAGGTTGCTTCTTCTGTCTTTTGATTTCTCTACAGTACTTTTACCATCGGGATCCTTCTATTCCGGAGTTCTTTGTACTTGCGGTCCAAAATACGCACTGGTTTCTCTGTATATGTAAGATTTGGTTCCAGTGGTATCTCGTCTGAGGGTATTATATGAGATCCATCAGGGTGATATTTGCGAAGTTGCAAGATGTGGAAAACATTATGAATTCCTGTAAGGTTTGGTGGTAGATCCAATCGATATGGCATATGCTACTTCTCCAACCCGTTCAGTGATCTCAAATGGTCCGATGTATCGTGGGCTTAACTTTCCTCCTTTACCAAATCTTTGGATTCCTTTTCTAGGAGAAAGTTTGAGGAATACTCAGTCACCTACTTCAAATTCCAATTTCTTTCTCCGGCGATCGGCATAATTTTTTTGGCGGTCTTGGGCAATCTTCATTTTCAATCTGATGGCTTGCACTTTCTCAATTGCGTCTTGAATTATTCTGATTTTGTTGCTCTACAATGTCCATCCTCAGTTTGTCTCCATTCATCTAAATCCCAATGTAGGGGTGATCGACACTTTCTCCCGTATAGAGCTTCATACGGAGCCATCTGGATAGAGGATTGATAACTGTTATTGTAGGCGAACTCTATCAGTGCTAGTTGCTTGTGCCAACTCTCATTGTACTTGAGGACACACATCCGAAGCATTTCTTCGAGGTACCCAATTAATCTTTCTGATTGGCCATCTGTCTGGGGGTGTGCAGCCGTACTAAATTGTAGCTTCGTGCCTAGTTGTTCTTGAATCTCTTGCCATAATTTGGATGTGAACTTGGGATCTCTGTCGGATATGATACTAGCGGGAATTCCATGCAACATTACGATTTCTTGTATGTAAAGACCCGCTAACTTCTTCACATTATCAGTGGTCTTGACAGGTAGGAAGTGAGCTGACTTCGTTAATCGGTGAACGATAACCCAAATGCTATCATATCCACCTCTGACCCTTGGTAATCCTACCAGAAAATCCATCGTAATCTCGTCTCATTTCCAGGTTGGTATTGGAAGAGGTTGTAAAAGTCCTGTAGGTTTCTGATGCTCTCCTTGTACCTTCTGGCAAGTCAAACACACTTTTACAAAAACTGCTATGTCACGCTTCATTCCATTCCACCAATATTGTTTCTTGAGATATCTGTACATCTTGGTTCCGCCAAGGTGTACGGTGTACCTTGTTTTGTGAGCTTCATCCAATATCACACTTCGAAGAGAGGGTGGAACATATATCCTGTCGCAGTGTCTGGCGATTCCCAAGTTATCTAGTTGTAGAGTAGCTTGTGGATCAGTTTCAGCTCGTGCCAATTGCTCTTGGCACCACTCATCTGCTGTCTGGGCCTCCTTGATTTGTGTTGTGAGTTCTGGTTGTATGACAAGACTCATGAATTGTGCACGAGGTTGCATTTTCAGCTTGTCTCTCAAACTAATAGAGCTTGTGGAGTTAACTGAAATGTGAGATACTTCAGCCTTCCTACTAAGTGCATCTGCCACCACATTAGCTTTACCAGGATGATATAAGATTTTGCAATCATAATCCTCTAATAGTTCTATCCATCGCCGTTGACGCATGTTCAGATTCTTTTGGGTAAATAAGTACTTCAAGCTTTGATGGTCAGTATATATGTCAAAAGTCACTAGGCAGTGTCTCCATTTGGTTAAGGCAAAAACAATTGCGGCGAACTCTAAATCATGGGTAGGATAATTTTGTTCATGTGGGTGAAGCTTTCGTGAAGCGTAAGCAATTACTCTACCCCATTGCATTAGAACACATCCCAGTCCTTCCAGTGAGGCGTCAGTGTACACCACTAGATCATCTGGTCCATCTGGTAGTGCTAATATGGGTGCCGTAGTCAAACGTCTTTTTAACTCTTGAAAACCTGCTTCGCATTTGTCACTCCATAGGAAAGGAGTCTCCTTGCATGTTAATCGAGTCAATGGATCAGCAATCTTCGAGAAATCTTTAACAAATCATCGGTAATAGCCAGCAAGTCCTAGGAAACTCCTGACTTCGGTAGGTGTCTTTGGTTGTTTCCAGTTATTCACGACTTCAATTTTGGATGGATCTACTCCAATGCCTTTTTCAGATATGACATGTCCCAAAAATGCGACTCGATCTAACCAGAATTCACACTTACTAAACTTTTCATAAAGCTTGTGTTCCTCGAGAGTTCGTAGCACAATAAGCAAGTGATCGGCATGTTCTTCTGGAGTTCTTGAGTATATCAGTATATCATCGATGAAAATGACCACGAACTGATCCAAATATGGTCGGAAGATACGGTGCATCATGTCCATAAATGCTGCAGGTGCGTTGGTTAGCCCGAACGGCATGATAACAAATTCAAAATGACCATACCGAGTGTTGAAGTCAGTCTTGGGTACATCTTCTCCTTTGATACGAAGCCGATAGTATCCTTGTCTTAAGTCCAATTTAGAATATACTTTCGACCCCTGTAATGAGTCAAATAGTTCTTCAATATGAGGCAGAGGATACTTGTTCTTGATTGTCATTCGGTTCAACTCTCGATAGTCGATACACATTCGCAGTGTTCCATCTTTCTTTTTCACGAATAATATCGGAGCTCCCCATGGTGATGTACTTGGGCGGATATAACCGATTTTTAGTAGTTCTTCTAGTTGAGTCTTCAACTCTTGTAGCTCGGGCAACGCCATTCGATATGGAGTCTTGGAATAAGGTTCGGCTCCAGGAATTAGATCGATTACAAACTCAACTTCTCGTGCTGGTGGTAAAGACTCCAAGGTTTCTGGGAAAATTCCAGGAAATTCATTGACTACGGGTACTTCTTCCATCTTAACCTGATCCTTGGGCTTATTCAATATGTAGGCTATAAATCTGGATCCTCCTTCCTTGATGTACTTCTTGGCTTCTGAGGATGTTATTAATGGGGCGATCTCAGCAACCCTGTTTATCACTTCTGAATCTTAAATCCCATTTTCTCCCAGTTTGACTCGTTTGTTGTAACAATCCAATTGTGCTTTGTAACGGTACAACCAGTCCATACCAAGTATTACTTCATAACCCTGAACTAATAGCTCGATCAGATCTGCTGGATATCAGTTGCCTTCAAACTCAATAGGACAATCTCGAACCATCTTGTTGGTAAGGGATCGGGGGCCCATCGGTGAAACCACTTCGTAATGGTATGGTAATAATTTTATATCTAAGGGTAGTCGATGCAAGAGATGTGATTATATAAATGAATGCGTAGCACCCGGATCAAATAAAGCTTTAATATGCATGCCATGGATGCAAAATGTACCTTCCACGATAGCGTTGGGATAGGGATTTTCTCCACCTCCTAGGACGTACACTCGGGCTTGTACATTTGGTCTTCCAGGTCTGTTTGCCATCGGTTGACCATGACCAATCCCAGGTACAGGACAGTTTCCCACATATCCCTAATTAGCTATAGCTTTATGGCACTGGTTCCTCTGATGTTGATCACTTCCACATGCTAAACATTTCCCAGCCTTTTTCCAACAATTTGATTCAATGTGATTAGGATTGCCACAGTAGGCACAACATTTTCCCCCATATCCGATTCCTTGCTTTCCCTCGGGTGCTTTAGTTGGCTTTTGACCTACACCTTTCATTAATCTATTGAACGGTCTTCCTCGATTCTCTGATCCCAATGCTCGATTCCTATCTATCTTCTGGTTGATCAGACGAATGTTCTGAAGCTTTGCCTCTACTTCCAAAGCTTTCTCAACTGATGTGGTGTAATCCGGGAGGTCTGCTGTCATCAAGGGATACTGTAGATCAGTCCTTAGGCTATCAACAAACTTCTGAACTTTACGTCGTTCATTTGCCATTATATGTGGTGCATAAGGGAGTAAGCGAGTGAAATTTGCCTCATACTGAACTACCGAGGATACTCCTTGTATCAAACTGAGGAACTCTTTTTCTCGGGCATTCTTCTTAACAAGTGGAATGAACTTTCTGGTAAATTCAGCTTTAAAATTTTCCCAAGTTTGAGGAATTTGCTCCCTCATCCACTTCTCTGAAGTAAGACGCCACCAATGAGATGCAGCATCATCCATCACATAAAAAGCACACTCGATTTTCTTTTCGTCAGTACAGTGGAGAACACAGAAGTTTTTCTCCAAAGCAAAGAGCCAGTTCTCAGCTTTTCTGTCGTCTGGCTCCCCATAGAACTTGGGTGGTTGAAGCCTCAAGAATCTATCTATTATTTGTTCCTGCTGGTTGTGTTCAACTGGTCGTGGTGGAGGGGGTGGTGGTTGTTGTTGTTTCTGTTGTTATTGTTGTTGTAGATATTGATATTGTTGCTTAACAACCTGTGCCAATTATCGAACTGCATCAACCAATTCAGCAATCTCATTATTACGCCGCCTCTGGTTGGATGGCCCAGCTTTATTACCATTGTCTGTTGGTGTGTCGGGGTGTTGGTGTGTTCTTCTAGAAGGCATTCTATAATGCATGTAACAGTTTATCGGATGATTTTAATACAATTAGAAAATTAAGGTAAACGCATATTTAACATAATCATCCACTATATACATAAGATTTCAAAAGATGGAGTTATACATCAGGTCATAGGGTACCGTCCCTGGGTTACCCGAACATCATGCACTAGTCACAGAAGTAAACACTTTCACATATGTACAACTATACAAGTGATAAGGCCTACGGTGCATGGCACAAAATATATGTACAGGGCAAAATACTAGCCTGACGGCTTAGCAAAACAAAAGCATACGAGACCCCTAACTAGCTCAGTGGGGTTGGGAACCTATCGGAGCGTGTGACGGGAATGGCGGTGACAGTAAGGCATGTGGCCCGACGTGAGATGGTCCAATATCAAACTCTCTTTCCTCCCTAATCTCCCTGCTAATAGAACGACAGAACTCCTCCACCAAACGATGTGCCCGTCGCCAAAACATCTGGTAATGGTCCATATCGCTCCTCATAGCCCCTATATCAGACTGCAACCTCCGAATAAGACCCCGGGCTGCCTCCAACTCCATGCGGGCAGAATCCCTCTCTCTAGTGACCTGACTGAGGTCTCTACATAGGTCCCTCGCATGAGCTCTCTCTCTGCGTGTAACTCCTCCTCAAAGGAACCCCCCGTATCTATCCCAATCACGGCTGAATACACCACGACCTCGGTATCCGCCCCTCATCCCTCTACGACCTCGGGCCCTCAGGCCCCCTCTATACGTAATACCATACATCTGCTCTGGGTGATGCTCTGGCTCGGTAGGGAATGGGTGAGATGGAGTGTATTACTCAATCTGATCAACGTCTGCCATCCTGTCACAACACATCTGACTGACTCTAAGTTATAACAAATAAATAACATAAAGGCACACAAGGCATATAAACAAATATCCTATAACACTCTAGACTCGAATCCCTGACTATTTGTCAAGAATTCAAACTCCCAACCTCCAGGTTTCCCAACCTAGAGCTCTGATACCACCACTGCGATGCTCCGATGGAATCCCCGGACCTAGAGGGTCCCACGGAGTGCCGTCCACACGGCTTAGTCAAGGTTTGCTAAGCGCTTACCCTGATTCAGCCGCATAAGCGCAAAAGAAATTATGGTAACCTAGAGTAACAACTCAAAGTGAAAACCCAAAACAACTGAAAACAGCAGAAACGATAACATACCTTAAAAGAAAAGGTAGTGGTCCTAAAGCAAGAGTCCAAACCGAAACAAAATAACTGAACTTACATACTGACCCCGAGGATGACGACGACAAAACAAGTACGAGATAAGAGTCAATGCTTTCACCCTTATGCGGGGCTTAAGTTTACAAACCATATAGACACATACAATCCCCGAGGTGGGGTGTTGTACATCAACAGCAAAACAATAGGCAAGACAGCTCTAACGTCTCTAGTCCAAGGGCTGCTCACCTAGCTCCTGGGCTCGCTCAAAAGATCTGAAATACCGGTTAAAAGAGAGGAGTAAGTCAAACTGACTTAGTGAGGTAAGCGGAAGAATGCAGAACTTTAAATAATGACAAAACCATAATCGATGCATGAGCAGGCAAGGAACAGTATACGTAGAATATACATGCACATGAACGAGCTATGAACAATCCCTCCCATTTTATCGCCTAAAACCAAAATCATAAAATAACTCCAAACACCAGAGTCAGGGTATCCCCCAACTAACAGAGGTCGAGAGTCCCACGTGCCCGTGAGATCATCTCTTCGGCTAATCACTCGAGACCATCTCCGAATCTCCGAATGGTAGCGTCAACATATGGGCGTTACCTCGCACAACTACAACCGCGGTCCGATACCGCCCAGCCGATCTGATGTTGAGAGTATTCCCCGTGGCCCAGAACTACCCCGTGGGCGTCCCCACGAGTGCAATCAAACAGTAACAGAACAGAATAGCTTGTTAACAAGAGCAGTAGATTCTTTTCAAACAAAATGATGAATTTGATACAGTACTTATAGATAAGAAATCTTTTTTTTTTACTCAGAAAATTGTTTGTTTTAAAACTAATAACTAATAATCAAATATTTACATGCATAGGCGTAACATGAAAGGAATAGAAATCGAAATTGTCAAATAAAGGTCTTACGAAGGCTGGTATAATAATATAGATATACGCATTTCAGTTTTAAAAGTAAAGTTTCCTCACCGTACTGATTTGCAGCTGGTCCCGGTTCGCCTGACAAAAGACAAACACGATTTTCGGGTCAAAAAGGTGTTAAGTCTAAAAGTCACTTACTCAACCCAATATCAGTAATTAGTTTGCTACAATACACTTCACACATACATGCGCAATTAGATTGTATGTAATATATATATACACTGTTATGAAACGAAAATTTTTTTAAACAACCACACAAATTATATCTGAACATATAATAATCCTTTGAATTACAACGATGTAATTATTGAAGGCTGTACAAAGTTCTTTACTCCTTACTGCAACGTACTGATAGTAATTGAAGTTTATCTTATAATGGTCAATGTCTAATTTATTCAAATTCAAAGAATTGCATAACAAAACGTGTTATTACTATTTTAAACTACATAATTAATGATTAGTAAATTGCTAGAGACCACTTTCTCTGATATGCCAACAAAATCAAAAGTTTGTTAACTTTCCAAATGGAAATCCAATGATCATTGAACTAAATATAAAAATCAAGATGATCGATTTGTTAATATTATAAAATATGTTGAGTATGAATAACATTATTTAGTGTTTTCTTAATTACTAACTTTACTTAGATTATAATTAAGCATTATATAATCTATACGAAAATTCATAATGACTAAGTATGTAAAAATTTCAAATATTATTATTGTTATTAGAGTTAAACACGCCACAATTAATATGAATTTTTCAATATATAATACAATACTTGTGCATAAGAAAATAACTAATTTAATTAACTAATCTACTTAGAACTAATATTACAACATCGAGGCATAAGTACATATCCAGGCATGAGTTTAATTGTTAGAAAATAAATCATGGTAAAGAAGCCATACCTACTTGTGTTTGGCCAGAGTAAAAGAGAGTTGGGAATGAATGGAATGTGAAAGATTGTTTGTTAGACTTTTATTTCCACTGATGAGTCACTCAAATATTGAGGCGGCGAGTAAAAAGGGAAGGACACGTCCCAAACTTCAGTATTAAGAAAATATTTAATATTTCTAAGACATGTGAATTGAGATAAAATGATTAATTATATAGGTAATAAGATTATTAAAGTTTTATATATACATATATATATATATATATATATATATATATATATATATATATGAATTAGGAATTAGACATTTGGACATCCCCTTGCCTCAAATTTTGAAATTAAAATTGATATATATTTTTATTTTTTTTTTATTTTTTTTTCCGAAATATGAAGAAGTGATTTGAATTGAATTATGAAACCTTTAAATTGAAAATTATTTTATTATTTATTTTAGTTATTTACTAACAATTTTCGTCTAATAAAATTTTGTATATTCTAGTTTCTAAAATGGGCTCTCTAACACAACTAGGTAACAATTTAAGTCCTACGAAATTAGAACAATTCAAATCTATAAATTACATGTTACGCTTATATGTATTTTTATTCACATTTATTATAATTGTTGTAAATGCAAATTTAATCAAGTAGCGCTATAAATTTAAACAAATAAATTGCGCAGTTAATTTGCCAAATAACATGTATGCATGTTGTGATGTAATATTTTCCTAATTCATCTCTTCTTACTTTTCTGAATATTAGGGTGTCACATGTTAATTGCATGTTTTATTTATCTTCTTTGTGATTTAAAATTTATTATCAATTGCATGTATATACTTGAGTAGTTCCGGCTAGTCTTCCGCTGCTTGTATTTAAATATTTTAGAAATATTTTGATACCTGTATATTAGGAAAAAAATTTAAAGTACAGTCCCGGAATAGTACTATTTCGGGTCCTTATACCAGCAACTGGTATCAGAGCCGTGCTTTAGATATATACATGCATTGATATGATGCATGCGATGCATAATTTTAAATCTGCTACTGTGCACGTAAATTCTGTCAAAAGAGGCTGGTTGTTAAGTGGGACCGTTTGTGACCCCTCCAGTGTTTCCTGGGAATTTACGTGGAATGGTATTTCTTTGGGAAACAATTCAATTGCTTTTCCTGAAAAATTACCGAATCAGTAAACATGATTTAAATTATGTGATAATTTATTTATAGCATGTTTCCTTTATGCCATTTAATTTTTAGCATGATAATCATATGATAATTATTTGCAAGCATGTTTTTAATTTTATAGTATGATTATGGTAATATGAGATATTATGGTATTTTCAATTATGCATATTTTATTTAATATGATTAGATAAATAGTATTTAATAGAGATTGAATGCTATGCATAATTGGACTAATATTTTTCGGCCTAATTAATAAAGGGTTATTAAATAGACTTAAAAATATTATTAGGATTACAAATGTGATTTTATAATCCAAGTGGGAGCATATTAATTAGATTAATCACTTCCGATTGTAAGACGCCAAATAGGTTATGTGATAATAGAAGATAATCCACAACTCTCAAAAATTCAAGTGGGAGCAAGATGAAAAAATTGGATTCTCACGATCTCCATTGCCTGTCTATAGTATAGTGGATACTTACTACTCCCTTCGGCGGGTATGTGTTCGCGGTATACAAGATTAGACTTCTTCGGATAGAATGAAATACAAGGAAAGTCAAACACGACCACGCTTCCGTGGAGTGTCTTGACCTACTAGTACGAATTTCTAGGTAATGGTGTACACTTGACTGAGTAATGTATTAACCTCCCTTCGGAGCTCTGTTACACTCACTTAGAGACCAAAGGTTGACGTGGTGGATTAACATAGTTTGGTAAGAGTTACCTGAATGATATGTTAATTAAGAATAGTTCTTGCTTTTCTAAGTAGTTTTCGACCTCGCTTCCGGGGAGCTAACTGAGGTTAGTTAAGTCATCATTGCGTAAACCAAAATGCTTATGTGGATTTCATTTAATGGTTAGACGCTAAAGTAGTAATATACAGATTCATAACTTGCACGTAATTTTAAATATTTCAGTTTTAAAACAATGACGTTTGCTAGCCCGCTTCAATCAATTATTAAGAAAAATGGGCTTGAAGGTTCAAACTATGCTGATTGAAAAATGAATCTTGATATCGTATTTGGACACGAGGGTTTGAAATATGTGCTCATTGAACCTTATCCGGGAGTACCAGAAACCACAGCCACCCAGGCTTTGAAAGACACCTATGCCAAGTGGATCAAGAATAATGATCTGGCTATGTCTTACATACTAGCATCTGTCTCAAATGTTCTTAAACATCAAATGTATGAGATGCCTACTGCTAAGAACATGATGGAACATCTTCATCAGATGTTCGGTGGACAGAGTCGTGCACTTAGGCACGAGCTGATGAGAAGGTTGGTGGTAACTAAGATGTCTGAAGGATCACCTGTTCAGGATCATGTTATGAACATGTTGGCTTATCTGAACGAGATTGAGAGCCTTGGTGCTAAGATGGATAATCTCAGCAAACAGGACATGATCCTGTGCTCTCTACCAAAGTCATTCGATACGTTCAGGCAGAATTATTCTATGAATAAGTTGGATTTTACTCTGCCTGAACTAATGAATGAACTCAAGATGGCAGAAGGGGTAATGAAAGCTAAGGGAACGGTTCTCCTGGCGCAGGCATCAACTTCCACGGCTCCAAAAGCTAATAAGTGGAAGAAAGGAAAGGGAAAAGTTTCCAATCCTAAAGGTAAGGTTTAGAAGAAGAAAGCTAAGCCAAGCAAGGGAAAATGTTTCCATTGTGGAGGAAATGGGCACTAGAAAAGGAATTGCCCAAAATACTTAGCCAGTCTTCCTACTAAGTCGTCTGTACAAGGTATGATAATGCCTTGTTTATTAGAAGTATGTTTAGTTGGAAGTCCACCAGATTCCTGGTGTGTGGACTCAGGTTCAACTAATCATATCTGCAATTCATCGCAGGGATTCAAGCTAACCAGGAAGCTTGAAGACGGCAAGATGCAGCTACTGCTCGGAGATAATACTAGTATATCTGCATTAGCAGTAGGGACTATAGAATTATATTTTGACAGTAGGGTTTTGATTTTAAAAGACACTTTATATGTAACGTCTATTCGCAGAAATCTAATTTCTATTAGTTGTTTAAGGAATAATGGTTTTAGTGTTTATTTTGAATGATGTTTAACTATTAAGCATAATAAAAGGTTTATTTGCTCTGGTACAATAAACGATGGTCTTTTCTTATTATACCTCGATAAAAACCCTAATTCCGAACTTAACACTGCTAAACTTGACTTACCATCCAAGAGAAAAACTCCTATGCCTAACGAGGCTTACAAGTGGCACCTACGCCTTGGTCATATCAATCCGAATAGGATCCAAAGACTAATTTTGGATGGACTATTAAGTCCTTTGGACTTGACAGAACTTCCAGTCTGCGAATCCTGTTTAGAAGAAAAATGACCAAGAGGTCTTTCAAGACTAAAGGTAATCGAGCCACAGAGTTGCTTGAATTAATTCATACAGATGCGTGTGGTCCCATGAGTATTCAAGCAAGAGGAGGTTTTGAGTATTTCATCACTTTTACGGATGATTATTCCAGATACGGATACGTCTATTTGATGAGACATAAGTCTGAAGCTTTTGAAAAATTCAAAGAATATAAGGCTGAAGTCGAGAATCAAATTGGAAAACGTATAAAAGCACTTCGATCGGATCGTGGTGGAGAGTGTTTGTTAACAGAGTTTCTAGAATTTCTCACTGCAAATGGGATTAAATCTCAGTTATCTGCACCGGGTACACCCCAGCAGAATGGTGTTGCAGAAAGGAGAAATAGAACTCTAATGGAAATGGTAAGATCCATGATGAGCCATGCTACCCTATCAAGTTCATTTTGGGGCTTTGCTCTTGAAACGGTGTTCCATCCAAGTCGGTTCCTAAAACACCAATGGAACTGTGGCGAGGGCGAAAGCCTAGTATCTCCTATCTTTGGATATGGGGAAGCGCGAGGGCGAAAGCCTAGTATCTCCTATCTTCGGATATGGGGAAGCCCAGCCCATGTGTTAAGAAAGGATCCTGACAAGTTGGAATCAAGAACAGAGGTTTGTTTGTTCATAGGTTATCCTAAAGGAACAAGAGGTGGGATATTTTACGATCCGAGAGATCACAAAGTGTTTGTAAGCACTAATGCTAAATATCTCGAAGACGATTTCGTAAATGACCACAAGGGTAGAAGCAAAATAGTGTTAGAAGAAATGACAGTATCAGATACTGAACTCCAAGAACCCATAATAACTGAAAATATGTTGGATACATATGATGTACCAGATACAACATATGATGTAGGGACAAGTACACAATAACCCCGTCGTAGTGGGAGGATTGTCAGGGCACCTGACAGATACTTAGGATTAACCCAAGTGGTTGAATCTGACATATCTGATCCTATCACATATGATGAAGCTATAAAAGATATAGACACTGACCGTTGGGTCAAAGCCATGGAATCTGAGTTAGATTCAATGTATTCTAATAAAGTCTGGGAACTTGTAAAGGCGCCTGAGGGCATTAAACCTATTGGATACAAATGGGTCTACAAGCGAAAAAGAGGAGTGGACGGAAAGGTAGAAACCTTTAAAGCAAGGCTTGTGGCAAAGGGTTATACTCAGAAAGAAGGTATCGATTACGATGAAACCTTCTCGCCCGTAGCAATGCTTAAGTCCATAAGAATTCTTCTCTCCATTTCCTCTCATTATGATTATGAAATCTGGAAAATGGATGTGAAGACTGCCTTCTTGAACGGGCACCTTCAAGAAAAGATATACATGGCTCAACCTGAGGGCTTTATAGCCAGAAATCAGAAGCATATGGTATGCAAGCTTAATAGATCAATCTATGGTCTTAAGCAAGCGTCTAGATCATGGAACATCATATTTAATGAAGCAATTAAATCGTTTGGATTTATACAGTTACCTGATGAGCCATGTGTGTACAAAAGACATCAGAGTAGTGTTGTAACATTTTTTGTTTTATACGTAGATGATATTTTGCTCATTGGGAATGACACAGGAGTATTGTCAGCAGTCAAGATTTGGTTGTCAAATCAGTTTGACATGAAAGACCTCGATGAGGCCAGTTATATTTTAGGGATCAGACTTTGTCGTGATCGTAAAAATAAGATGATTGGTTCATCACAAGTAGCATATATAGATAAGATGCTGGCAAGGTATAATATGGCTAACTCCCAGAAAGGTTCATTACCTTTCCGATATGGAGTTCATCTATCTCGATATCAGTGTCCCAAGACAGCTGAAGAGACGGAGAAAATGAAAAATGTTTTGTATGCCTCGGCAGTCGAAAGCCTCATGTATGCCATGTTATGTACAAGGCCAGATATCTGTTATGATGTAGGTATGGTTAGCA
This sequence comes from Lantana camara, assembly GCA_037501455.1. Taxonomy (NCBI): domain Eukaryota; kingdom Viridiplantae; phylum Streptophyta; class Magnoliopsida; order Lamiales; family Verbenaceae; genus Lantana; species Lantana camara. Next base: position 23,141,734 of record CM074862.1, read on the forward strand.
GATATCAGTCAAACCCTGGACCCCAGCACTGGATAGCTATAAAGCTTATATTGAAGTACTTGAGAAGAACTCGGGATTATATGCTTATTTATCGCGGTGATGAGCTCATTCCCATAGGATACACAGATTCAGATTTTCAATCTGATCTAGATTCTAGACGTTCGACGTCTGGATACATGTTTACTCTGGGAGGAGCAGCCGTAAGTTGGAGGAGCATTAAGCAAAGTTGTATTGCTGACTCCACCATGGAAGCCGAATACGTGGCAGCTTCGGAAGCAGCCAAAGAAGCGTATTGGTTTCAAAATTTCCTGATGGATTTAGAAGTCGTCAAAGATGGACTTACACCAATCACATTATACTGTGACAATGCTGGAGCGGTGGCCAGCTCCAAGGAACCTCGAAGTCATAAACGTGCAAAGCACATCGAGAGAAAGTTCCATATTATTCGAGATTATGTGGAACGTGGAGAAGTGGCAGTAGTAAAGATTGACTCGGTAAACAATCTGGCAGATCCCTTCACTAAGACTTTGGCACAAAAGAGTTTTAATACTCATGTAGAAGGGATGGGGCTTAGATGTGTAGCCAATTGGATTTAGGGCAAGTGGGAGATTGTTGGGATTAGTGCCCTGAAAATCCAATTTCTTTGTAAATACTTCGTATTTTGTTGGATTAATAAAACTGAAATTATTGCAAGTTATGAGTATATTAACATAATTAATAACGTGTGATGATATTCTTATATGAAATGTGTTTCATAGGAAAGGACTTTGGATATCGAAATCACATGTTATTAAAGTTCTAGTGGGTAAGATAAGAATAAGTTATTATTAAGACTATAATGTGTTATATAAGATGATTAGTCTTTCTTCATAGGGAAATGGAGTTTCCAGTTATAACACATTGATGATTTTCAATAGATTTGGAAACATCGAACTGGACCACTAACATAGTTCATTTTAAACTACTATCTAAAATGAACCAATCTTATGGAGCATTGAACTCTTAATCCTGGTAGTATCTCGACTTTAGGCATGTAGTATGTTAATCATTGTAACTTGCTCATAAGTGAGGTCTCTATATCTAATGACCGAAACCCTTGTATGTTCAGTGATTACATGAAATGTGCTGAAGAGAAATATTGATCGAGGAATCTGTGGCTTTGCTGGAAAGTTAAAAGGTATTCCTGAAATGGATTTGCAAAGTTCGAATTAAAACTTTGGCCAAAGTACTTCGTGTGATGCGTCACTGAAGTTGTATGTTGAATGTGTTTCACGTACAAGAAATTTGAACTTAAGGCGAATCAGGAGATTTCAGATTAGAAGTGAAAAATAAATGATAATAGTATTAATTTATTTTTCATGGATATCTACACGGAGGAGTAAAATACAAAATTATTCTAGATCGAGAAATTCGTGAATAATTTAATTAATTTTAGAGTACAACAATATTTATTTAGTGGAATTAAATATTGTTAAACGGTAATTAATTATTATCAAGAGATGATAATATATTAACCCGTTTGGAGCTAAAATTAATTAGTCCTGCAGGTCCCCCCTGTAAGCCCCAATTGAAAACCCGAAGATAAAACATTAAAAAGGAAAGAGAGAAATAAATTTTCAAAGTGTTTGAAAATAGCCAAGGAATTTATTTTAAGAAAATAAATTGAAATTCCAAAGTGTTGGAAATGCCCGAAATTTTTTTTTTTAAAAAAAAAAAAAATGCTGACGTGGCAGCTGACACGTCATGCCACGTCAGCAGACAGGCACCAAGTGGCGCTGACTGGGCACCACGTGGAACGTCGCGTGGACGGTTCTGATCACGCCACGTGTCTAAAGATAACGGCCAGATGCGACCGAACCGGACCGGACCGGGTTCGGTCAGACTGGCCACATAGAAACCCTAGACCGCGCGTGCCATAACACGCGCCACCTTCAGGCGGCGCGTGAGGGCGCGTGCAGAGGAGTTTCGGGGAGTAGCCGGTGGCGTTGGACTCGTGGTGATGAGAGCTACGACGTGGTCATCTCGAAATTCGTGTCCAAGTTGTGCACGCAAGTGGGAGGTGAAATTACTATTTTGCCCTCGGTTTTTTCCCTATAAATAGGGGTCTTGGCTCCTCATTTTTTCACACAACTTTTGGGAAAGGTTTTGGCTGAGTTCTCAGCTTTGAAACCATATCCTTTTTTCTCCTAGTTCATTTCGATTTATTTTGGAATTAATTTTAATTAGGTGTTTATATATAAAACGCCTAATTCGGAAGATTAAACCCTGAAAAGGATTTTCTAGTTTAAAATTTTATTTTCTCTAGTATTTAGTGAAATACTTTCGGAGCCCACACTCCGAGGGTTTCTCTGGGGTTATTGCAGGGAAGCTCTGCCGGTTTCGCGAGGAGATCGGGTATCGGGTTCTCGGGAGGTGAATTCCGGGCGCAGTAGTCATCTTCGGTGAAAGGTATTTTTATATTATATTTTGTTTAAGCATGATAAATTAGGTGCTCTTAAGTGTTAATTGCATGCTTTATTTATCTGCTTTGTGATTTAAAATTTATTATCAATTGCAGGTATATACTTGAGTAGTTCAGGCTAGTCTTCCGCTGCTTGTATTTAAATATTTTAGAAATATTTTGATACCTGTATATTAGGGAAAAAAAATTTAAGTACGGTCCCGGAATAGTACTATTTTGGGTCCCTGTACCAGTAGGTCTCATATGATTGCACTGATGTATCCATATCTTTATAAATCAAATAAATTCAGAATAAGAGAACGAAAATAACATGTGTGATAATAATACTAATATCAAACAGGGTACATAATGATAAAAAACAAGAAACATAATAAAATGCAAAGAGGGAATTCAAATAATGTACAACTAATAATCAGCTATAAAACTAGAATTCATTTGTCCTAAGGAAATCAGCCGTATCAAGATGTGTGATACCTACAAGGTTGTCAACTTTATCATCCTTGAGAGCCATATTTGCTTCAATCTCATTTGGATTATCAAAATAAGGGATATCGTCATTATCTGCAAAGTTTGTTTCAACGTTTTTTCCCTTTCCTTTGATTGAAGCTTGATATAGCTTAACAAAGTGGTCAAGTGTACGACAGGTACATGACCAGTGGCCCTGTAAACCACACCGAAAGCATGGGTTTTCTGAACCCTTCTGATAATTATTTTGGGCAGATTTGCCTTTTCTTTGTTTGCTTTCGTGATTATTCTTTTGATTTCCAAAAGGACCACCAAGATGATTATAACTGTAGTTTTCCACGACCTCATCCACGGCCACACCCACGGCCACGACCTCGTCCATGACTGTGACACCCCGTTCTACAGTCGGTACAGGTAATTGTGTGATTTAATTATAAATTGCGTTTTAATCTATTGTATTTGAATTATATGATTTTATTTGAATTAATTTCATACTTGTTTTTATCTGAATTTATATGATTGAACCTTGGGTAAACCTTATACCTTTAAACCGAACCAACTTGAACCGAACACGAACCCTGTGAACCGAACCGGTTCAGCCCCTTAAAGCTGAACCATTTCTCCCTTGTTCATTCATGTAAAACAACAGCAGCTTGTAGCCAAGAGAGAAGCTAAACCCTTTATTTCTCCTTTGATCTTCAAGAGTCAAGTTCTCCCTCAAATCTCCACCTTTTCTCGAGCTTGAGTATGTTTCGGAATCCCCTCGTCATGCTCTTCATTTTCGTGGTTAAATTCTTATTTTTAATGGAGATTTTGAACAAGTTTGATCAACTACGTGAATAGTAAGGGTTTGGCCATTTTTTATGAATATGTGATCTTTGATTGATATATTTGAATTCTAACTTCATAAATGTGCTCTACATGTTATATATGTTGTATTTATTGCAAGGAATAAGTTGGTGGTTGAGTTTTTAGCTTTTGGCCATTAATGAGCTTGATTTATGTTTGAATTTGAACTTGTGATTTATGGCTTTGATTCTTGTTCTTTTTTAGTTTTATGCATCCTTACATGTCCTAGATGATTTATTTGATTGTAGGCATGAATTGGTAAGTTGTTGCAACTCTTTGGTATTGGTCTTTGGCCATTTTTTGCCAATATTGAACCTGCCCTGTTTCTGTAATGTTCTGCCCAGTTTTGCATTTCGAACCATGCCGGAACGGCCGTTCCCGCCCCAGCTTTAAATTGGGAATGGCCCTTCGCGGTTTTTCAATGTTTATTTCTGAAAATGGGAACGGCCGTTCCCAGTTTGTACTGGGGATAGGAAGGGTCGTTCCCAAGGGCCAAATAGTGGAATTCTTTACAGACGCTCGGGGAGCATTCGGGTATCTGGCAAGGCCCTTCCCATTTTGAACTAAGGGCCAGAACAGCCGTTCCCATATTCCAAAAAGTTTTGAGCGAGAGCGGGAACGGCCGTTCTCTACAGTGGCGAGGCCGTTCCCAACCTTCCCGAGACCTGGGAGCTGCTACTGCTTTGCAATTCCTTAATTATGCATTTTTATGCCTTTTATTGTTAATCTTTTGCATGTTTGATATTATAACTTGATTTTTATTGCATGATGAATTGTGAATAAATGTTATATGCTATGTTATGTGAATTATATGATACATTTCATACTATTTTGCATTCATGCACAAGTCATGCATTGGCCGAGCGTCTTATTTGGTTCATATAGAGTCTAAGTCTTGGGCTCTCGTGTTTTCTTTTCAGACGGTGTTGCCGGGGACGAGCTTGAGGCATAGTTTGATCACTCTCACTCCTCTCTCTTCTACGCACATGGTGAGGTTTAGGATTTTGTATAGTTATTGACCTATAGACTTTATGTGACTTTTTCGAACCGTGCATGCGATTATATATATGTTTATGACCTTATGGAACGAGCTTGATTTGAAAAGTTATTATGAAAGCATATGTAAGCTATTTTGGAAAAAGGTATTTAAGTTCAAGTTTGGTAGCGAGTTTTGTCATGAAAGAATGGTATATGATATGTATATGTGAATGTGGATCCAAGGAGCTATGGGTAAGGAATCCCCGGGACAGTATTGGGCCGTCGGGGCTTAGCCTGTGCATAGTTTCCATCCAAGGTATCACGCGCGGCTCCGGGAGCTAGGGAAGGCATGATATTTTGATGCCTTCGGTGTGAAAGTCGGGGAGGGCACGTTATGGGTTAGCTACCCCTCGTGAGTTTGTTAAAGTTATAGATGGTTAGAGCTACGCGTGTGGCTCTTCCATCATTGGAGTGGAGGATGGATATGTTTCTGATTTATGTTTTATTTGATATGAGGAGTAAAGGTTGGAAGCTCGTTCTCGCCGAGCATATGTTATGATCTGTTATGGGAATTATGAATTGGAATAGAATTTATGGAAATGATTTCTAAGTATATGTTTGTTTTCAAATGTTTGGCTTGCAAAACCTATTCCGGTTCATAAATCCACCTTTGTTATGTGTTTTGCTTTATATATATAGTGTGTGGGTGTGCGTTAGCCCCCTCACTCAGTCAATTGACTAACCCCTCGTGTTATCCTTTTAGTTGCAGGTTTTAGAACTTGAGCCAAGCGGAGAATGTCCTTCGAGTCGCACTTACGGGTCTAGGCCTTGTTCTTTTGCATAGGTCTAAATACACTTTATTATTTTGTATATCTATAACTTGTATTCTCCGAGACTTCATCTTTTTGTTTTGATGAGGCCGTGATGGCCAATGTACATGATGTATATATATGTTGGTACCTATATATATCTATGATATGCATCTACTTTACTTGTTAAGGTTTTATTTTGTTACGCTTCCGCATACTCTGGTTGTGTCGTTAGCTCCGCCTAGCCTAGTGAGTGAGTTGGTCTCCCATTCGCTAGGATTCGGATTCGGGTACGGACTTCCCATTTCGTGACCGGGTTTGGATCTTAGTGCGGGGGATATGGTCCCTACGTTTGGTTGCTACAATGACCACAACCACCTCTTCCGGGGTAGTTGTGCACTGCTACATTTGCTTCTGGCAATGGAGCAGATCCAGTGGGGCGACTTTCATGATTTTTCAACAAAACCTCATTATTCATTTTGGCTACCAAGAGACATGAGATTAACTGAGAATATTTTGTAAAAACCTTCTCACGATATTGCTGCTGCAGGAGCAAATTTGGGGGTAAAAAGTAGAGTAGATTTTCTTAAGTAAATCATTATCAGTGAGAGGTTCACCACATAATTTCAACTTAGAACTGATTTTGAAAACCATTGAGTTATACTCAAATACAGTTTTAAAATTTTGCAACCTCAAATGAATCCACTAATAACGAGCATTAGGGAGGATAATAGTTTTCTGATGATCATACCGTTCCCTTAAGTTGTCCCACAATTCAACTGGATCCTCTACAGTTAAATATTCAGTTTTCAATCCTTCATCAAGGTGATGACAGATAAAAATCATGGACTTAGCCTTATCTTGGCTTGATGCATCATTTTCTTTTATAATTGTTTCACCGAGACCTTTTGCATTTAAATGAATCTTTGAATCAAGAACCCATGACTAATAATTTTTTCCAATGAGATCTAGAGCTACGAACTCAAGCTTTGTAAGATTCGACATACTTGTAATCTTGTCTTCTGGAATGATCGTGCTGATAACGTGTAATGAAACTTGAATAATAAATAAGCGAAACAAGATGTGTGTATAATACATATACTTCTGCTTTCGAATGGTTGTACAAAATGCAATGAAATACGTTGCTATTTATAGGCGAAAAATTACATCATGCACAGTGAGAATTACTATGCATAAAGCGTAACATTTAATACTGGGGTGTAATATTTCAATTTGTATTTCACCTTTGTGTTGATTTTGTTTCAAGGTTTCTTCACTCATTTTTCATGCTGAACTTACAAAAATTTCACCTATTTTTCACTTTCCGGCATTTTGGAAATACACAATTTTACTTCAGAAACAAGACATTTTGGGAATAGAGATTTGAGAGCGAAGATCCAAAGTTTCAATTCTACTTCCAATCTAATATCGAAATCAAGTGTTGTGCAGCAAACCAAAACCATAATGAAATTGAACTAATAAGATGGCACTCAACAGAGTTGTGTTTATCCATAAATCTGAAAATATAGCAGAAGATGGGATTCAACAAGTCTATGCAACTGTACAATACAACAGCCTACAAAATGGGATTCGATCATCTCAAAAACAAATCAGCAATCCTATCTAACCTAACTCAGCAATTGTTCAATTCTGGGGCCATTGTAGAGGTATGGATCAAGCTTCTGGGAGCAACAATGACTCGAGTTCTTCTCGGCGACGCTCCAGCTCCTGCAATTGTTCTCTTGATATAAGTATTGAGTAATTGTTTGAGGGTAGATGGATACAACTGGAACATAGATCCTACTGCTAATAGAGATTGAAAATATTAAAAGAATGTGGTGGTGGAAAGCTAAAAGATACAGCTACGATAATTTAGATCGTAGCAATCTATAACAAGAATTACTGTGGAGTTAGTTGAACATGGCCCCTCTGCTAAAGCTAGGGGTGTAAACGGATAATAAACGGATCGGATGTATGATTACCATATCCTTATCCGTTTATGATTCGGACGGATACGGATAATATCCTTTTAAATCGAATTCGGATAATATCATTTTTATACGGATACAAGGCGGATTCGGACGGATTCGGATTTTAATCGGATTTTCAACTATTCAAAATTTGACATAAATTATTTATTTATATAACTTCGAACTTTTAATCAGATTATCAACTATTCATTTATAGATAAATTATTTAACTTTGAATATATATATTTTAGACGAATAGAGAAATAATAAGTATATCTATATAGATCATTTTTCTGTTTTAGGGAATGTATAAATGTGGTGAAATTATAAATTTTATCATATAATTAATTTGAAATATAAGACTTTTATTAATAACATAATATATGTTAATTATATTATCTCTATATGAATATTGACGTGAACATATAGTTACTAATAAAACCTAAGGTTTTTCTTTAATAAATGCGCTAAAAAATTTACTTATTACTAATAATCTATCATACATTCACAGTTTGTGTATATATTTTAATATAATACATTATTTATCGGATACGGATTACGGATAAATCGGATAACGGATATATCTAACGGATAATGAAACGGATCGGATGTTAAACGGATCGGATGCCTTATTACCATATCCTTATCCGTTTATAATTCAGATGTCTATAATCGAATACGGATAATATCCTCTTGAGACGGATTCGGATAATATCCTCTGTAAACGAATTCGGATGCGGACGGATATCGGATTTTCGAATATCCATTTACAGCCCTAGCTAAAGCTAGATAACAAGTATAAAACACCCTTGGAAAAAATATCATGAGAAAACCATGTGAAATGATATTTGCATTGAAAGCTCCTGTGTCACGTGCGTTCACCGCCAAATTGATGTATCTTTTAAGCTTTCCTCCACTCAAAAGTTTTTTTTTTCTTAAAAATTTTATTTGTTCGTCAGGGTAAAATGATAAGTTTATATATTTCTTTTGGTACACATCAAAAGCAAGGGGCTGTAAGGAAAACTAAAAATCACAAGGATAGAGAGGAACTTTTATGCACATTAAAGCAACATCAATATTACCTCAAGATCCTTTATAGCCTGATCTCTGGAGAGTTCTTTTTTCATGCGAGCACGCTTGACCATGCCAATGCAGAATATTCCCTAAAACCCAATTTAAATTTTCGATTATCAGTTTTATAGATACTAAAGCAACAGGCCAGGTTCTTCATCAAAATGAAAGTCATTCATCAGAAATTTTGGAAGGGATATGGGCATAAAACCAAATCATGTAAAATAGCCAAGAAAAAGAAAAAAAACTGCAGATATATTTACTACTGACAAGCAGTAAACAATCACTTGCTACGGTCATGAACTTACTGATATGATATAAACCAGACCACATGCCAGGAGCAGGTAGCTTGCTATGCTCTGGAGAAGGAAAAGTTCTTGATGGCTCCTTAGATATTCAGGATAGGCTCTGGTCATCACTGCAACACTGAAAAAATCCACAATAAGATAAATATCAAACCACCCAGAAGAAATTCTTAAGCGTGGAGGGAGATGAAAATAGGGATGATTCTGTCAAAGTGATTCATTGAATTTTTTATTTCTCTATAAATATAAATGCTGCAGCCAGATCTCTCCATGGTGACTATAAGAATTTAGTAACCTCCAGCAATCAAGATGAAAAGTTTAGTTTGTATATTAAAACAGTGAAGCGAAATGCTGAACTCGGGGAAATTAAAGACCTACATTTCAATCAGATGTTCAAGATTACTCTAGACAAGAAAGTCAATAAGCTGAATATAGCTTAGTTAGCTAAGTAGTTACATACTGCAACAGCATAGAAGAATTCCAAAGCTGTAATACGTTAAATCAAGTTACTCAAGAAATCATCAAAATAGGTTAACTCAAGTTTTTGCTAAAAGTTGGGACATACAAAATTTGCAGCATTCCCCTGCCAACCCAATACTCCAGAACCTGCACATGTTGGTAGCAAGTTAATACATGAGGCAAGTGGTTTAAAAAGATGCGTAACAGTTGAGAGTAATCTATAAAATATGTTAAACAAAAGCAAACACAATTATTCTCTGCATCAGCTCTATTAAATTTTTTAACACCACTGCATCAGATTATTCTTTATTGTTTGATTAATCACAAGTACCAGGATAAGAAAACTATAAGGAAAAGCCCAGAAATGCAGCTCAAGATCATAGATCGCCTGTTCTTCGACGTTCTAGAAGGATTGGAAAGGGATTAGTTTTATCTTGATGCACAACATGAAACCAATCAGTTAGTATCCAAAGTTAATAACTTATTTGACACACAAGCAATTTCTTTAACTAATCAAAATCTATTGAATGTCTATCAATCCAAGACCCCAACACACTTCCCTAAAGATCACTTGAGATTAGCCACAAGTATTACGTCATTCACAACAAAAATCTTGTTAGTACAAGGATGGCCAACCTCATAACCAGAAACAACTAAAAATTTAAGTAAAAAACTCTCCTTGTAAACAAACTCTCTAAATTCCATTATAGAGAGAAAATTGTTGAAGATCAAAACATCTAAAGCTCTAGTCTCTATGAAAGATGCATATGCAGATGTGCTTGCCTAACTTTTATTTTATTTTTTTTAAAAAGGATAGTTACAAAGTTAGCCAGGGCTCAAATGTTCAACAACATTTACTAGCTCTCCCATTTATTTTCCACACAGAACTTCTTTATAGGATGAAAGCCATGATTGTCTACAAGCTTGCAGTACAACTCCAGGATGAAAGTACGATATAAGTGTTAAGTTGTAGATTTATCTCACAAAATAGCAAAGGGTTAAACTTCAGAAGCCAACGACTGTCACCACAAAAGCATGCCACAAAGTTAAAAACACAGTTCACAAAATACGAAGAAAAAGAGTTAACCTTGGAGAACTTCATGATGAATTCCCACTCCGTCTCGGCCACCACCACGAACACAGCTATAACAACCGCGTAACACCGGAATATTCCATCAAATATCTACACCGAACAAATTAAAACGCTCAAAACACACTTACTTCTCCCCACCAACACGAAATCACCATTACACTAAAACCGAACAAGCGAACACAAACATTACATCGGATCCGTTCTTGAAGGATCGGACGGCGGAGAGAACATTGACAACGATGCAGAGAATGGCGGCGAGAGACGTAATGACGCTGAAGCCTCGGCAAGCTATCAGGAAGGGGTCGGGCCTGGAACGGACCCGGACCGCCGGCGCTGACGACTGTCGGCTCGGCCCAGAGCCGTCGCCGGGGGAGGTGGTTGCCTCCATTTTCGCCGGAAAAACTGTGATTCAGCTGTAAAAGGCTCGATGATGATAGGAATGTGGAGGTGGGTGGTTGCGTCGTTGGAAGATTCTTAGACCTGCTTGTTAAGAAATGTAAAATTCCCAATTCCCAATTTAGGGATTAAGCTTAAGTAAGCAACGGATTTGCCCATGCATTAAAATAAAAGTTTTAAAATAAGTAATAATGTCTAATTCGAGACACCTCATTCTTTACTCTCTTGTGCTATTTATTCCTTAATTTTTAAATTAGTACAAGTTATCTCATAATCTTTAAAAATTTATTATATTTAAACTATTTTTAATAAATTTTGACAATGGATTTTTCTCTTGTCATCACGACCCAAGCTTCAAAATTACACCCATCATATTGGTATCTCTAAGGCAAATAAAGTTCTTATCTCAATCAATTCTATTCGGCCGCTGCAAAGCTCCATCGTTTGTGCTTCATTTTTTATTGATCATTTCTTCTTTATTGGTTGTCGAATTTTAGTTTCGAAACTACTGTTGTATTTTTTGTGTCGAGAGCTTCGCTTTAGTATACAATATCAACACATTTGAAATCTACACTATATAAATTTGCTCTTCTTAAAGAAATTAAGTGTGATCTTTTTTAACCAACAAGGGTTCGTTTAAGTGGTTAATAGGTTTACTATCGGGTAAATATCACGAGTTCAAATCCTACTTGTGTGTTTAAAAAGAAAAATGTGATATTTTTCAAAATTTTAGAAAAAAAGTGATATTTTTCAAAAAATTAGAAAAATAATCGCACTAATTCAAAAATTAGGGAGTAAAGCACAATGAATACCTAACAAATAGATTTTATCAATTAAAAAATAACATTAGACTTTATTTTTTATTTTATTTTTTTTACTAACATTAGACTTTATAAAAGCTGTGAATTTCTTTGTCGAAATAATAAATTATTATTTATAACAAAGGTAAACTAAACTAAGGCAGGGGAGTAGTTTACATTTTAGGTTTATTTTCCAATTAACTTAGATTGAGAAAATATTAATTTCCATTTATTTATTCATTTCTACCATTTTAAATTAGCTAGTAAAGCATAGTAATTAGGGGTGGGTACGGGACGAGGAGTTCGGGATTCGAGAAATTCGGGGTCGGGGAATTCTGGATCGGGATGAAAATTTTGGTGCCCGAGCCCGTCCCGAAAATGTCGGGTACCCAACTAGTCGGGGAATTCGGAATTCTGGACGGGCTCCCCGAATTATTCTCCCTTTTTTCTTTTTTTTTTTTTCTCTTTCATATAAATTTTCAGCTTTTATAAATTACAGACTAAACTAAAAAAGGCTGAAATCGTTTCATTATTCAGTCTTTTTCCTACAATATCCAACCAGAAAATACTACTTGACAGAATTTGAAATTCAAAAAATTAAAAGCGGTTTGTGGGGGTGGAGGAGTTGCTTCCGGCGGCTGAGATAGTTTTGCTCCTATCTCCTCAAAACGGCTGTCAGCTGGCCCTGCGGAGTGCAGATCGATGCGTGGCTGCGTGGTGGTGAAGAATAAAAGTTGTTGAGTGAGGAATTACGAAGATGGCGGTGAGAACTTGAGTGAGGTTGTGATGTTGAAGAACAAAGAAAGGAAAAAAAAAAAAAAAAAAAAAAGACTAGAAGGCCATTAGACCAAAGACAGAGAGTGGGTTGCAGAACTCTGAAAAGAAAAAATAATTATTATAATTAATATCTATAATTTTATTTTTTTTAAATATTGTCGGGGAATTTGGGGAGCCCGATCGGGGAATTCAGGGAGTACTTTACTACCCGATTCCGATTTCAAAATTTTGTAAATCCCGAATTTCCCGTCTCGATCGGGAAATAACCGATCAGGTCGGGACGTGCTCCAAATTCCCCGATCCGAACGCCCACCCCTAACAGTAACAAAACTAAAAATCAAAAGAGAATAAAGAGGCGTATTAAATTTAACCCAAATAACAAATGAACATTAAAATGCACTAGCAAAGTTAGAAAAAAATTAGATGGATGATTTTAAGATAAAATTTATTGGGCCGTATTATGTCGTGCGGTATTTATATCAATTTGTTATTGGCGGTGTATTATAATTCTATAACCTATTAATTTTTTCTACTAATCTTCTTATTAACTTAACCACTAGAATGTATCCATGACAATTGTCAATAGCAATATATCTTTTCACAAACTATGACACACTTTTTAATAATTTTTTACTAATTTACACATAAGTCAAGATACATTTACCCTTAAAAAAAGAAAAGAAAAAAGTACATACGTTTAAATTTGAAATAATTGGGTTATAATCGTAATAAAAGAAACCTAAAATCTTTATTAAAAGGGCTAATTTCAAGCATCACTCATCATTTACGGCATGATTGGTATGATGGAATTGGGCGGGAATGGAATGGACATTATTGCGTCCATTCCTAAACCCATGATTGGTACCAAAACATGATTAGGAATGTTCATTCCCTCGGTAATTCCCATTCCCACAAGCATGGGATTACCCATTCCTTTGGTCCCCCATGGTATTAGTCATTCCCAATGTTTAAAATTTATTATTATTTTTATATTATTGTCACATATTTGTGAAATGCATATTGTATTTTATTATTTTCATAAATAAAAATTAAATACTATTAATCACGTTGAAAATTTAATCAATTATATTAAATATATATAAATATAAATATATTATATATTTAAAAAACATGTTCAAAATATTATTTTATTTATAAAATTTTATAAATTCAAATATTTTATAAAGAACGAATTTTGATATTTATATTAAAAAATATATATATATATATCTCAAACTCACTCTCGCACTCACATATATATAGTACATATAGTAAATATCATATATATAACACGTTAGATATAAAATAGTAATAATATATTTATATATGAAAATATATAGTTACTCAAAATAAAAAATTTAAAATATATATTAAATATAAAAATATTTGTAATTATATACTTTTATTATTATTATTATTATTAATAATGAAATAAGTTTAAAATTTTTATTTCATTCCTAACTTTATTACTTGGCGTACCAATCATAGCAATGTCATAATAAAGTCATTTCATTCCTTTGTTCATTCCATTACAAAGTTCATTCATTTCCTATCTCATTTCATTCATGCATACCAATCATGCCGTTAGTCTTTAGTGCGCTTTGTCCCCTAATATTTAAATTAATGTGATTGTCTCCTAATCTTTAAAAAATATAACACTTAATCCCTTTTAACAAACTTTGACCGTCGATTTCTTATTCGTCATGGTGACCCAAACTTTAAAACTACCGCCATCGTGTTTGTCTTTTCAAGGCGAACAACGCCCATACCCCGGTCGATCCTATTAGCAACCAAAGGTCGCTACAAAGCTTCGCCCATCGTGCGTAGTCTTTGACCAATGATTTCTGCTTCGGCTATTGTCAGGTTTTGGTTTCGAGACTATTTTTGTGTTCCTTGCGTCGAGAGCTTCAATTTGATATACAATATCAACACATTTGAAATCTACTTTATTCAGCTCTACTTTGCTAAAAGAGTTAAATGTGATATTTTCAAAGATTAAGGGTACAATCGCACCGATTCAAAGGTTAAGAAACAAAACGCACTAAGCTCTAAAGAATAAGGGTTTAGAGCTTAGTGTTTGAGATTAGCCCTTATTAAAAATCAAGTTATTTGAAAAGTATCCTTTTTTTTTTTATAAAATCACAAAATTATGTCCTTGAGCAGTATTATTGCAAAAGCCAAAAAGAAAGGGGATCATAACTTTGGGAATTTCGAATAAGGGTTCAATGCACCGACAAAGCCTATAATTTTTTAAATCATAATCCGATGTGGAGCCACATATAAATTTTTAAAAATTTATCTATATTATATATAAATTTTAAAATATGTATTCATTATTCAGCTCCATCTTTTTAAAATAAAATTACAGTGTCACTGTACTCAATATTATTTATATTTTTAATATTTAATTGTTTGCTTCTCTTATTTTAATCACAAATGGTTTGATATAAATATAGATATAGGTACGTGATATTATTTTGCCAAAAAAAAAAAAAAAAAAAGGTACGTGATATTATTATATGAATGCGTACAATAACAATTAACAATGACATGACCTCTTCTCCGCCGTGGTCAAAGAGCAAGTGCAAAATTGAGAAAAGAATATGGGGAGCAAGGAAGATGAAATCGCTGCAGAAAATGGGGCGAAGGAGACGATCCCAAGAGACGGTTCCATTTGCGGGTTCGATTCTCTGCACCGACTCCTCCAATCTTCCCTATCTCCCCAAGTTTTTCAGGTCAAAGTTGGTCTCTGTATTGATTTGTCTGGTGTTGGATTCCGTCACTTCTTTGCTGTATTTCTATGTTATTTGAGTTGTGAATTTCGTTTTAGTTTACTTGACTTGATTGAATATTGTGTTATACTGTTTGATTGAAATTAGAATGAAGTGTAAGGACTTATACGTCGAATTAAGCTCGCAATGCGTGTTTGTAAGGATTTATACAATTATACTCTACTTTGATGAAGAACACTGTGTTGTATGCAAAACCCGCATGGATTGACTCAATAAATCTGCATATTTTTCAAGATCGTGTAATTCTTATGTTGCTTTTGATAGCAGGAAGTCAGCCGATTGCTTACCGGGCTGAACTGCGGAAGAGCACTTGATAATTCCGAGTGTGCGGAATCTCTTTCTTCGAAGCATGATTTTGATCTTCAGGTAGGCTGGTAAAGTATGATGTTAAAGTGTTTCACCTTTAGGAACTATTAATCATCAAGATCTGATTAGTTGAATAGTGTTGTGCATAAGTAGTTTAGTAACATGAGTTCTGAGATTGTTGTTGAAAATGTCCCTTTTTCAAACGGAATGGTTTCTTCAATCAACATATTCTGATATAACTCAGAAAGAATCAATGCTAATGTCGCCGGCATATTTCCTGTTCTGGAATGTGCAGGACATAGTGTTGGAAATAACCGGTTGTTTGTTTGATGTTCTTATTCCTGCATCGCGTGTTGTTAATTTTTCTTTTGAAATGTAGGCGTTCGCGTTTCATGCTGAAAAGGAGTCATTGCGAGAACCTCGCATTGTGAGGGTAGGTTTGATTCAGAACTCTATTGCTCTTCCAACAACAGCACCGTTATTAGACCAGAAAAAGGGCATCTTTCAGAAATTGACGCCCATCATTGAAGCTGCTGGTTCTATGGGAGTGAACATATTATGTTTACAGGTTTATTCCATTAAATTAGTGCTCCTTTGAACAATAAAAATGTGGGTTTTCGAGATCAAAATACATAGTTATCAATGCAGGAAGCATGGACGATGCCTTTTGCATTTTGCACTCGTGAGAAGAAATGGTGTGAATTTGCAGAGCCAGTAGATGGAGAATCGACACAATTTCTTCAAGACTTTGCCCGGAAATACAACATGGTTATAATTAGTCCAATTCTTGAAAGGGATTTGAAACACGGCGAGACTATCTGGAATACTGCTGTAATTATTGGAAACCATGGCAACATCATTGGAAAACACAGAAAGGTAATGCAATCATCAACTGTATGTGCCGATGTACTTGTGTGTCTCTTGAATCTGAGTGAATGTGTCTGAACTCTAATATAATGACATTTGTTTTGCAGAATCATATACCTAGAGTTGGGGACTTCAATGAAAGTACTTATTATATGGAAGGAAATACAGGGCATCCAGTTTTCGAGACAGCTTATGGAAAGATTGCTGTGAATATATGTTATGGAAGACATCATCCTCTCAACTGGTTAGCTTTCGGTTTAAATGGTGCAGAGATTGTTTTTAATCCATCCGCAACTGTTGGTGAACTCAGCGAACCAATGTGGCCTATTGAGGTATTCCGTCTTGAAAAAATTTAGTGTATTCTTTGTTTGCCCAAATGCTTCTTTTGCTATTATTGAGTCAAATTTATTGAATGCTATAGCCTATAGGTAGTGCTTGCTTTGGGATAAAGGTTTGAGGTTAATTACTCCTAGACCCCTTTGATATGCTTTACTATGATTAATACCCCTTTAATTATGAAAATTACACTTACACCCTCTGATGTATTTCATTATTGCATATTAACCCTTGACTATTAACAGTAAAGGGTGAACATGTAATTCTGCATTTTGCCCAATCTGTTAGGGGGGGAATATGTAATTCTGAAATTCATGTGGGGGCATAAATGTCGTTTCTCATTGATGAGGTACAACTGATAATATAGCATTTTTGAAGGTGGACTAGATGTAATGTAGCCCTAATATCCGTGGCTAACTTTGAGGGTGCTCGGTTGAGCTTATAATCTGGTTAACAACTTATGAGATGTCTCAAGGTGTTCGGTAAGTTTCTTAGGAAAGGAAAAATAAGATGTAGGAGATTATATATAAGCTCCTTTAGTTGCAGAACACCATCTTATTTTGGGATTTTAAGAAGCTCTCTAATTTTTCATCATATATGAATTGCGCAATTTTCATTACTAATATGTTATGAGCCGAGGATCTTAGCTTTATCCGAACACTTTGAGATCTTATTCTTAGAATATATAATCTCCAAGAACATCTTTTATGAGGCGAGATGATAGTTATAAGCTCTTTAAATCTTATTAGCCAAACGCTCTATAAGCACCGTATCTTAAACACCGCTATGATGTTAGCACCATCCACATTGTCATATTCTTGATTCCATCTTTTCAGGCACGCAATGCAGCAATAGCAAACAGCTACTTTGTCTGTTCAATCAACCGCGTTGGGACCGAAACCTTCCCGAACCCGTTCACATCAGGAGACGGGAAGCCACAGCATGCAGATTTCGGACACTTCTACGGTTCAAGCTATATATCAGCACCCGATTCTTCATGCACGCCATCGCTATCCCATCACAGGGACGGGTTGCTGGTTTCGGACATGGATCTAAACCAATGCAGACAACTAAAGGACAAGTGGGGTTTCTGCATGACTGCACGTTATGAGATCTATGCTGGTGTTCTTGCCCGTTATGTGAAGCCCGAGTTTGAACCGCAGGTTGTTTCTGATCCATTTGTGGATAAGAGGAGCTGTTAAGAAGAGCAAGAATCTGGGAATTGGCTGTGGCTGTAAATAGTGGCCAATTTTTAGCTTTTTTCTTTTTATGTTTTATATTTGTGCAAATTTGTGAACACGAGTAATTTAACACGCTTGTGGAATTAAAAAATTATTATAATTCTATTAATGAATGTTGAAATTTAATTTTTTATTAATTATATTTTATGATTAACTTCAGTGTATTAACTAAAATAATTAGGACCGAAAAAAATGTAACTGAAATATTAATAAACAAACAAATTAATAAATAGAATAGAATAAAATAATACTTTATTAGTCAAAAATAAATTAATATAATCAAAATTAAAAAATATAGAAAATAGAATATAAAATGAAAATAGTAGTAAATTAAGAATTAGTGAAAGAAAATATTATTTCATCATATTAGATTTTCTCTTTGATACATGTTATTTGTTAACTTAAAATATCTATACCATTATCTATTAAATTAAACCTCTAAATATGTATCCTACTATGCATGTATATTTTTTAGGGAAAATTAATGAACTGTTGGAATTAAGAGAGGGTGAATAGATCTTTATATATTTTTTCGCACAATACATGTATAGGTCAAAGACCAAAGAGCAGAGATAAGAAGCTCTATCAAATGTATCAGAGTTGCAATATATTGGCTTAGTTTGGTATCAATGATTCCGATTGAATCAATGCCTTTTAGTTTCAAGACAGTAGTCTTGAGAAACAATTTGAGCACGAGTTGTGAATGGATTGGATTTTTAACTCTTGTCTTGCAGTGATCCAACTTTGGATCAACCAGTATAATACTTCAATAATCACAACCCAAGCTCAAGAGTAGGTACAACAATCAAGCACAAGATTTGTAAAGTTCAGTGACTTAATCAAAGAACTAGTGAACTCACTTAGATATATCAATCTCACAATTTTCACTTAAATCAGTAGCCCAAGCATGAGCTAGCCAACTTAATCAAGATCCGCCAGATAAAGTTCAGTGAGAGTCCACACAATAGCTCAAACAAGAGCTTATAAAGTCTCAATCAAAGATATCAAATGTAAGGAGCAGGAGACAAGAGATTTATAGAGGTTTGGCCCCAAAGGTTGTGAAAACACTAACCAATAGGATTAATCCTCTACCTAAGTTGTTAGACTTAGAATTTTCAACGGATCACTTTTGATAAAAGAAAGATTACAAAATACAACACAAATGGAGCCCGTCGGGTACAATCAGCAACAAAGGTTGGTACAAAGCAGACCAAACTTCAGGATTCCCAATCTTCTTGCAGCACTACCCACCAAAGAAACCAATTCTTTATACGGTGTAAACAAAAGAAATAGCAGCAAACAAAGCTTGGTAGAATCAGTTTTTGTGTTGGAAATGAATCTTCTTAAATAGCTTGCAAAGAGATGACCGTTGCTTCCATTTTGAAACTCAAATTGGTTGTCCTCCCAAGGCACCAACAACTCTTATTTCTTTTCTTCAGCAGTGCCACCAAGTGGGAGAGAGAGTATCAGACTTCATCAAGTTTTGAAGGCACCAACGGCTCTTATTTCTTTTCTTCAGCAGTGTCACCAAGTGAGAGAGAGAGAGAGAGTATCAGACTTCATCAAGTTTTGAGTTCCTGTAAAAAGATTTTCAAAGTTAGTATTATTTTAAGAATAAAATCATTTGATTTCCTCGAAACCTGTGCAGCACTTGTAGACTTTGATTGTTCTTTGAGGAACAATTTGTTCCAGTGAGATTTCCAGACTCATGCAACACTTTTTGTTGATCAATTCAAAAAACCTTGGATGTTCAACATGAATAATCCCTAATAAGGCAAAACATTTATCCTAAAACCCCAAACTCAGAAAATAGCTATATTAGCCTATTATCCTTTCCATTTTTTGTAAACCTCCCAAATCTTGTAAAAGTACCATAATGCCCTTAATAAAATGAAGAAGGACACAGATATCCATTGTCTTCTTCCCGCGTCTAATGTTTTCTGCTTGACAGTAAACTAATTGGCCCTGACCCTTTTTCGATGACTCTTTTCCGAAACCCCTTTCCGGCCACCCTTTTCGGGCAATCCATTTCCGGTGACAAACAGGAAAAATTAGCAATGGTGATTTTTATTCCGGCTAGATTGTTGTACCCACAAAAACTGTCTGTCGACTTTCTAAACGCTATTTTATAATTTCTCGATTTATTTTTCTTTAACTAGACAAACAGACTTGTTAATAACTAATAAAATGAATATTTACACTACAAACTTAATAGATTGTGATGCATTCCCGATGGGGTCTTGAATTAAATGAAAAGGTGCCTGCACTCTTTCCCGTAGTTTGACCACTCAATATTGCAGAGGTGGCGACGAAGGGGTGTGACGATAGGTTTCCAACCTAATCACCTTTATTAAAATCTTGTCCTATACATTGAAATTCTGCACATTTTCATCCCCATTTCATCACCTCCAAGAAGTCCCTTGATGGTTGCCGAATCCACCAAACAATAATCCTAAACTACTAAACACAATAAATTGTGTATAGTGGCAAAGGGTCGATCCCACGGAGATTGGTTGGTCTCGTGAATCTCCTAATAGCCAAGCAAACAACAACAAAAATAAAAGAGGGGGGGAGGTTAACGCAATTAAAACAAACTATTTAAAATCAGATTACTACGAACAACTATGGCTGAAAATAAAGAGAGTTGTGAAGGTTGATTAAGAAGAGAAATATCCTAGCTAAGTTGTTACTTCATTCCAGACCTGAATCTAATCCTTGATGCAAAAATCAAACCTGATCGAATGGTAGATTAACTTACAATAGACAAGAAGCTCATCTATATCATCCTTTCTTATTTTTAACTTAATCAAGAGAAGCTCATCAATTAAATTCTTACCACATAGCAGTCCCGCGAACAAGTATCTAGAATTTAACTATATGATAGCATTGAGCACCAAAAGGACATTAATCATGATCCAAAATCTCAAGAAGCTTGGATTTATGAAATCATATTACGCATGCCTCACCATATTGTTGAGTAAACATGGTGGTAAACTCTCAATGATGTGTGGTTCTTATATACCTTTACAAGACTATTACGTATCAAGTATTGGTATAACCTCATCAAGTTATTATCTAGGCATCGATTGATCAGAAAGATGATTCGAAAACAACTTATTCAAATACGTTCAAAGCATGCATAAATACCACGAACTAGATTCGCATTCATTCTTTTAGATCTCATAGATATTGGCAAGGAATAAGGATACAACCTAACTAAGATAAATATGTTCAGCCACGGATCATATTTACAGAATATATAAGGCTAATAAACTGCTAAGGAACTGAATTTAAACCAACTAAATTAAGCTACAAAAGATATACTAAAGTATTCTATGATCTAAGCATGAAATTCAACTAAAAAGAGGAAAGGAAAAGGGATTTCTTGCTCTTGGCCGAAACAGGGGATCAGCCCCTGTTCTTGCTCTACTCCAGCAGCTGCTGCTGCTACGTTACTTCCTCTCCAGCCCCCAAGATGAATTATCTCCTTCTTTCTCCTCCTCTCTACTTAAGATAATGATCAAGGGGGACAAAATGACTTTTTACAAATCCCAATAAGCATGATTAGGACTCTTGAAACTCCAAAAATACAGGATCAACTCTTGCATGTTAGCCATGTAGCAGGCTGTTGCATGTGTGCCACCTGTCCCAACAAGAGGATTCAGCCGCACTTGTTGACCGTGGTCTGCTGTACGCGCATTGGCCTTAGGGATGATCATGCGTTGGGGTCATGGCTCAGGCATTTTCAACACTTAGCATCTTTTCCTACGTAATTCTGCCAAATCCCTCATTTATCAACTTGTTTCTGCAAAAGCCAAATAAAAGCAAATTAAGTAGAAATCTAATCCAATTCAGGGGGAAAAGAAAGAGTTTTTCATGTATTTTATGCACACTATCATCCCTTCTTCTCTTTCTCTCCCAGATCTCGAATCCTTGATAAACAAAGTCATGAATCACCCTCCAACACCCATTAAGGGCGAGGTTGAAGCCTACATGGTTGAACGTCTTCGGCTATATGTCACAGACAACCAAATCGATCGGCTAGAAGTCTTCGAGAGATGGCTGTTTAACGTGTCGTTTGATTTGTCACAGCGATTCCAATGACAATACTGGCCCCGAGATGTTGTAGAAGCGGTGAAAGAACTGTAGATAAAATTTTACTACTTCCGTAGATTCTTAGGGTGTCTTGGAGTTCAAATGGGTAACGATCGTATTCATGCCCAAATTGATACCCTGACATATTATCGAGGGAATAGCCATGTTGTAAGTCGAATTCATACTCAATCCCCTTTTTTTAAAAAATTTTTGTTCATTATTTAATATTCAATTTTACATAGGTTATTTGCCGGGATTCTGGGGTCATGGCTCATGGATGTCATTATTACGATGATCTTAGGTTTATCTTCAAAGTGTGGCAGACACACCTTTTGGAGGGCGAAGAGGAGCACCTTCACGCATACCACATTGATGGTAGGGACTCGAACCCCGAGTCTTTCACAGCGCAGATTACCCCGGATATGAACATTCTGAGGAGAGTGTTAATTCCAACATCCCTCAGGATGATCCGGATGAGGTTAATCAGTTTCCTCCCCCATAAAATTTATTGTTTGTAGATTGTTTAATGTTTAAATATTACTATTAGTTTGATTGTAGTGTATATTACTGGTTTTGTAATTAAATGTTTATTGGTGGTGGTAATGAATTTCGTGCAGAGCATTATGTTTATTGTTGTTTGATTATAGTATATGAAAATAGATAAACTGATAAACTGATGAAATATATGACAGTTGATATATCCAGTGAGTACACAGATTGTTGAGCAATGGTGTGGTCATTTGAAAGTGCAGTTTGTCGAGTAAATAAGAATATGAGGTAGAACTAAAATTCCAGATTGTCGCCTTTGAAAGTGTGTAGTCGGCTTCGAATCTCCGACGAATCAATTAAATGTGGGTTCTTTTACCAAATCCGATTGTTTGGATTGAAGGGAGTTGAGCTGAAATTTCGGCAGAGTTTCGGTATGTAATTTTGTGTGTGTCCCTTTTTTGGTGAAAGAAATGATATTTATACTCCTGGTCGGAGCTGGCGCGAGCTTGATCTGACTTAGTGGGCGCGAGAATTGCGGACCACGTACTTAGATCGTGGGGTGGTTGGCGAGTGGGGGCAACCGTCGACGTTGGGCTTGTGCTAAGCGCTCAAGGAGCGAGCACTTACATGCCGAGCACTTACAAGTCGAGCTCTTCCCTTAGCCAATTTTGAGAGGTTATGCTAGTATTTACGAGCTGGGCACTCTATAGGACGAGCTCTTCCCTTAGTCAATTTTAAGGGGTTATACTTAGCACTTATGAGGTCGGCACTTGATAGAACGAGCTCTTCCCTTAGCTAATTTTAAGGGGTTATGTCAAGCGTGGCGACGAGGATGTCATGGTCAAGGCGACCAAAGGCGTTGAGGCGTGCAACATCGGCGAGCACATTGTTGACAACAAGCTCCTTGGTGATGTGAAAATTGACCAAGTGTTGTGTTTCAACTCCATGCATTGTGTGTAGTGCTCGAACCTTCTGAGTGCAATGCTCGAGCTTCGAGTGTTTGAACTTTGGAACAAAATTTTGTGTTTAGTTTTTTGTATCGAAGGGGCTTGGCTCCCCCCCTCGAGTAGGCTTCTTGAGCCGAGGTCATGTTGTAAGAACTAAACACTTGTGCAAATAAAATGTCTTTCTTTCTTAACATAAGCTGAATGCAAACTAAACTGGATGTTAAAGAAAACGAACATCATACTTGGAATAAAATGCCACAAATCTTACGCATAAAATTTTCCAAACTGATTGCTTTTCGAGGCCTAGGCCGAGGCTGCTAAGCGGATATGACTGCCTTTTCGTTCAAGAGGTCAATCAGCATGACTTGCTCCTTCTCCTTGGGCTGAGCTCTAGCCTTAGTTGTTTTCAAACTATCACCAGGGATGAGCTCGAATCCTTTGATATCTCCGATTGACTTCAAGTTTGTTTCCTTGGGCTCATTTTGCCGAATTGCCAACTTGCGTTTATTCGAATGAGAGATTCTCCCCATATCGGGCATCTTGTCGTCATCCTCATGAACAACTTCTGATGGCTTTGGAGTTCCATGAATTAGCTTAGGTTTCACAATTGAGAGCATGTAACACTCCCAGGCCTCTTTCAGCTGGCAATTTATTTCTCCAATTCCGTTGGGAGTTGGAAACTTCATCTTGTGGTGGAACGCTGAATGGATGGCTTTAAACTTTGCCAGAGCGGGTCTCCCAAGGATCACGTTGTATGGGAGGTTAACCTCGACCACCGTATAAATCAATGGGACCGTGGCTCTTCTTGGGGCGCAGCCTAAGGAGCTCGCCAATCTTACTTGGCCGAGCGGGTATAGTTCTGATCCGCCGAAGCCGAGGAGAGGGGTCTCTACGGCATCCAGTGCAACATCATTCCCACATAACTTCTTGAAGGTGGAGAGTGGCAAGACGTTCACCGAGCTGCCGCTATCTACCAATACCCTTTTGACTTGGGTGTTGTAGATGTCGACATTGATTACCATTGGACAATCCGGGCACTCACCGTCCTCGTCAACCACGACATTATCAAAATCTCGATCGGTAAAACCCAGGACCTCGCCTTTCTCAACATGGAAGATGTATTGAGCTGAAGTGTTAGGCTCTTGGCTAAATCGGCGCCCTGCTTTCTTTCGCGAGGTCTTGGTATCACCATTTGTTGCTCCTCCAGCAATCATATTAACCACTCCTCGAGTGGGCATGTTATCATTAGGTGTCTGCTTAGTGCCCTTTGCTACTCGTCGATCGCGTCGGGGACTGTGTGAGCGCGAGCGCGAGCGAGACCGACGAGGGCTGCGTGAGCGAGAGCGAGCTCTGTCTCCTCGCTTTCTATGATTTCGATCCATGGACTTAAGAAATTCTGATAGTTTGCCACTAGCTACGAGGCGTTGGATCTCCTTCTCCAAGCTGATGCACTCATCTGTGTCATGTCCGTTATGTTGGTGAAATGCACAGTACTTGTTGGAGCGAGAGTTCTTCTCGCTTTGGGGCATTGGACGAGGCTTCTGGAACATTTTCGAACCAACAATGTTCAGAATCTCAGAGTTGCGTTTGGTGAGTTCAACTCGTGGCCCCCCGGGGAGGGGTCCTGCTCGTCGTTCTCTACACTCCTCCCTATTTGAGCTTCTTGATAGTCTATCTTGGACACGCGCTCGTTTCATGCGAGCCATATCTTCCTACTCCATGTACTCACTTGCTATCCTCCGGAGATGGACCATATCCTTGGGTCTTTGACGAGCAATAGCATCTCCACACTCCGCACTGATCTTGGAGTCATTCAGCCCTTGGTAAACCGCTTGCCTTAGGAAATCGCCGGATGGACTCTCAACCTTGGTTAGTTCAGCACCAAAACGAGCGAAGAATTCTCGTAAAGTTTCATTGGGACCTTGCTCAACGTTCCAGAGGTATGTAGTGGGCAACTTGGTTTCCTTCAAGGGGCTGAAATGGCTATCAAATTGCTCGTACAAGTGATCAAGGCTCCGAATCGAGCCCGGGGGAAGTCGCTTGAACCAATCATAAGCAGTTCCCGAGAGCGAAGTAACGAAGATCTTGCACCAGAAATCCAATGGATGCTCGTACAAATGCATGAGGTGGTCGAAGGCTGTTAAGTGCTCCTCAGGATCGCTCGTACCATCATAGCGAGGAACATTTGTGGGAACCTTTGAATCTCCTGCTCGCGCCATCAATATCTCCTCGCAAAGTGGTGAGGCTCGCTCAGCCCTCGATCTTTGGGATCGCCTATTTCTCCGGCGCGGGGAGAGTTCGATGGGCCTCTCCCGATCACCTCGGACAGGACGACGCTGAGGCTTGTCGACCACCTCCTCGTCTCGGTGCCGCGCCGGTCGGTGACGAACTTCATCATCCCGACCTCTTGCATCTCGGTGATGAACTTCATCTTGGTCACCAACCTGAGACCCTTCTACGATCCTGCTCAGGGTAGCACGCAAGTTCTGGTTCTCCTTTTCCAACTGAGTGAGGCGGTCATTCTCTTTCTCCCCTGCTCGAGTTTTAGAACGTTGAGCGGGGTTGAGGGAATCCGGTTCCTCCTCATCTTCCACCATGGTCTGTTTCCCATCGCGCCGCACAAACGGGACTTGGTCATCGTCATCCGGAGGTGGGATAGGGTCTCGTACTCGGCTCGGTCCCGCTACTTTTGGATTTACCTCGGTACGAACGGGATGGGGATATGTTCGAACTGGCAATTCCCCTTGTAGCGGCCGGTTAGCCGTGCGCTCTGCTCTGCTCGTCACGATGGTAGTGCGAGGTGGAGCAATGGTGGCCTGGACTCCTCCAATCTGGGCTTGCGTTCCACCCTGGGGCCCCCAAAGTTGGTTGATCAACAACGGGTTTAGTAGCAATGGATTTAAACCTTCCGGAATGCCAAGTGAATTCTGGCCTATTCCGGTACCAAGAGCTTGCAGGGGTTGCACCGGCAGGCTGAAACCCATGGTGGCTCCGGTGCGGTTTCTCTTATGCGGGAACGCCGGCGGCAGGCGGCGCAACACGTCGATGTTCGCCTGACTCACATTGAAGTTCGCTTGACTTACTCGGGTTGGAGATAGTCGCGGCGGCAAACTAGAGCTGCGCTCGCCACGGCTAACGTTGTTAGCATCGGCCATTTATTCACACAAAACACAAAAAGGACCTTGAAGAAAAGTTGGGAAAATGGTGGTTTCCCACAGACGGCGCCAAACTGATAACGCCGGAAATTGGTCGCCTTTGAAAGTGTGTAGTCGGCTTCGAATCTCCGACGAATCAATTAAATGTGGGTTCTTTTACCAAATCCGATTGTTTGGATTGAAGGGAGTTGAGCTGAAATTTCGGCAGAGTTTCGGTATGTAATTTTGTGTGTGTCCCTTTTTTGGTGAAAGAAATGATATTTATACTCCTGGTCGGAGCTGGCGCGAGCTTGATCTGACTTAGTGGGCGCGAGAATTGCGGACCACGTACTTAGATCGTGGGGTGGTTGGCGAGTGGGGGCAACCGTCGACGTTGGGCTCGTGCTAAGCGCTCAAGGAGCGAGCACTTACATGCCGAGCACTTACAAGTCGAGCTCTTCCCTTAGCCAATTTTGAGAGGTTATGCTAGTATTTACGAGCTGGGCACTCTATAGGACGAGCTCTTCCCTTAGTCAATTTTAAGGGGTTATACTTAGCACTTATGAGGTCGGCACTTGATAGAACGAGCTCTTCCCTTAGCTAATTTTAAGGGGTTATGTCAAGCTCTTACGAGCTGGGCCCTCGACAGAACGAGGACTTCCCTTAGTCAATTTTAGGAGTTATGTCAAGCACCTATGAGCTGGGCACTTGGTAGAACGAGGGCTTGCCTTAGCCAATTTTAAGGGATATACTAAGCACTTACGAGGTGAGCACTTGGTATGACGAGCCCTTGCCTTAGTCAATTTTAAGAATACGAGGATCATGGATAGTCTAAAATACGAGGAGGTTACTTAGTCATTTTTCGGTACAATCAGTGTGGTCATTTGAAAGTGCAGTTTGTCGAGTAAATAAGAATATGAGGTAGAACTAAAATTCCAGATTGTTGAGTAAATAAGAATATGGGGTATAACTAAAAGTGTAGATTGTTGAGTAATTATGTGGTCATCTGAAACTATTTCTTCAGTTTGTCGAGTAAATAAGAATATGGGGTAGAACTAAAATTCCAGATTGTTGAGTAAATAAGAATATGGGGTAGAACTAAAAGTGCAGATTGTTGAGTAATTGTGTGGTCATCTGAAACTAATTCTGTAGTTCGTCGAGTAAATAAGAATATGGGGTAGAACTAAAATTCCAGATTGTTAGAGTAAATAAGAATATGGGGTAGAACTAAAAGTGCAGATTGTTGAGTAATTGTATGGTCATCTGAAACTAATTCTGCAGTTTGTCGAGTAAATAAAAATATGAGGTAGAACTAAAATTCCAGATTGTTGAGAATTGTGTGATCATCTAAAACTAATTCTGCGGTTTGTCGAGTAAATAAGAATATGGGGGTTGAGTAAATTGGTATTATATTCCTTCCATATCGTTTTATGATGATATTTAGTGAAAAAACATGGTAACTAATATGTTGTTCTCAGAATATATAAACTTTCAGTCCTTCTATATCGTTTTATGATAATATTTAGTGAAAAAAACATGGTAACTAATATGTTTGTTCTTATAATATGTAAACTTTCAGTCTACTTTCAACTACGCATATTTAACCCTTCACTCAACAAAGTCTGCTTTCAACTGCGCATATTTAACCCTTCACTCAACAAAGTCCGCTTTCAACTACACATATTTAACCCTTCACTCAACAAAGCCTGCTTTTAACTACGCATATTTAGCCCTTCACTCAACAAAGTCTGCTTTCAACTACGCAATTCATTTCCATAGATCAAATTAAGAAAAAAACATCTTCAATAAATTTATCAACGTAGTTTTAAACAAACAGAAACAATCATAACAGGGAGTGTATAAAAACAAATCAATCCTCAACTCCAGAACACGCAGTGGATCTGGTCAATCCTCAACTTCAGAACGAACAATGGCCAAACATGAACCATAGGCGTAGGGATTATATCTTCTCTTCCTGATACAGAATGAGATTACTAACCAGAATTAATATAGTGTTAATACAGAACAGAATAAATTAAAAACCCCATACCTTCTCTTTGATGATGCCTGCTTCCCACCTAAATAGGCAGGATGCCGGATCGCCTTCATTTCAACAATGTTGAGTTTAGCAAGTTCATGCAGTTGGATTATAGTCGGAATCTGCCCGTCGCACCGCAAACTAACCCACAAACCTTTTTTATGGGGTGCGAGTTGAAGTCTGACTACTCTTCACCAAGTTGCGCGTGAATCTCCTCCACTGATGCGCTCCGTCGAATTAGAAATACCGTAATTTCGCCATTAAACCAACAACTTCCTAGGATTTGCTTGTCTTGAGCTTCATCACCGGCCAACACCATCTTCAGAATACCAATTTGAACTTTCAGTTTACAGAGGATCAACAATTCGATTCGATACAAATTATCAGCAATTCAATTCGATACAAATTATCAGTGAATTATATTGTCTAATTGACATAATTAACATTCAAATAACGCCAAGAATATATTCAATTAACATTCATACGCGGAGAATATCTTAGAGCAACACAGGAAATAGGGCACGATGACTAAATCGATTCTCGTGCCGCCGCCTATCTTTATCCTGTGGTTGTCGCCGTTAGCTCTCGTTGCCGACGAAGTGGAAATGTGGTTGCAGTCTTACAGAAATGAGATAAATCGTTCCCAAATTGGGAATTGATTTTTCCAGCGAGAGAAGGAAAAGGGGGGGGGGGGGGGGGGCAATTCCTACATAGAAAGTGTTAAAAAGAAGTTCCTACATAGAAAGTGTTACAAGTTACAGAAAACATGATAGCACAAACTAATATTTTTTTATTTTCCACATAAAAAATATCAAATATATTTAAAAATATCATGCCTTAAAGCACGTATCAACGGTCTGCATCGTTAATTTTTAAATTTTAAATTAAATATTTAAATATCTATATTATATTCTATTCATATTCATATATTATATCTTCCACAAAAAAGTGTGAGAAAACAAACACTAAAAAGAACAAGAAAAGGGAAAATTAAGAGAAAGGAAGGGGTAGTTTGAAATAACTTTCCATCAGTTTGAAATATTTTTACTTTACTCTCCATAAAATTATACAATATAATAAGATATGTAACGCCCCGGTTCCGGATGAACAGGTAAGTACGCCACGTGTGAGTTTTGAGCGTAGGTTTTATTTTAATTCTTTAAATCTTTAATTTCTTACGTGGCATCTCATATTTTTATAAAATTCATGACATATCATTTATGTGAATTATGTGATTTCATATCATTGAAAATATTATTTCGTGACACGGAAAATATTTATTGCATGAAACATTTACCGAGAGTGCTTCAATTATGAAATTGTCCCTACTTGATCATTTTTTTGACTTTAGGGACTTAATTACATAACTTTCCAAGGACTTAATTGATCTTATTTCAAAATTATATATACTTGATTGCATGACTTGAACTCTTGGAGGATTAAATGGCAAATTGGCACAAATCACACAAATCAAAATGGTGAATCACGTAACTATATCTTCCATGAGCTTCCTTGGTCCATTTCATCCAAATTTCATCAACAAGTATCCTCTTCCACATATCGAGGAATTATTCAATATACTTCAGGGTTCCAAAGTCTACTCAAAATTGGATTTAAGACAGGGATACTACCAGCTGCGAATCCGAGCAGAGGATATTCCTAAGACAGGATTTAATACTCGGTATGGGCACTACGAGTTCGTGGTTATGCCTTTTGGATTAACCAATGCCCCTGCAGCTTTCATGGATATGATGCACCGGATTTTCAGGCCTTTCCTCGACAAGTTTGTGGTGATTTTCATCGATGATATTTTGGTATTCTCAAAATCAGCCGAGGAACATGCGAGGCACCTTAAGCTCGTTCTTCAGACTCTAAAGGAGCATCAGTTATTTGCCAAATTCAGTAAGTGCGAATTTTGGATCGATCGGGTTTCCTTCTTGGGACATGTAATTTCGGGTAAAGGGTTGGAAGTCGATCCCTCGAAAATCGAGGTCGTGCTTAAGTGGGAGAAACCAAAGAATGCCTCGGAGATTAGAAGCTTCTTGGGGTTGACCGGTTATTACAGAAGATTTGTTCAGGATTTCTCCAAAATTGCTGCACCGTTAACCCGATTAACAAAGAAAGATGTCAAGTTTGTCTGGGACGAGAAGTGTGATCAAAGCTTTAACTTTTTGAAAGAAAAGTTAGTCTCAGCTCCGGTGTTAGCACTTCCCGAGGGTTCAGAGGAGTATGCCGTGTATACAGATGCTTCTACAGAGGGCTTAGGTTGTGTTTTGACTCAGAAAGGAAAAGTGATCGCTTATGTTTCCCGGAAATTAAAGGAATATGAAAGGAATTATCCGACACACGACCTAGAGCTAGCAGCCGTAATCTTTGCTCTTGGAAAGTGGAGACATTATCTTTACGGGACTTCCTTTGAGATTTTCACCGACCACAAGAGCCTCCAGTATCTATTCACGCAGAAAGATTTGAATATGAGGCAACGGCGTTGGATGGAAAAGTTAGAAGACTATGATTGTACGATCAAGTACCATCCAGGGAAAGCCAACGTGGTCGCCGATGCACTTAGCAGGAAGGCGAGTGCATCGAATTTGGAAATAAAGGAAAGTGATGAAGTTGCTCCGATTATGTTAAAGGCTCGGGTTTCCAATATTACAATTCAGCCGGAATTAAAGTATCAGTTATTTGAGGCTCAGAATGACGATCCGGAAGTTCAGAAGCTAGTAAGTAAAGCAAGAGCTGATC
Source organism: Lantana camara (assembly GCA_037501455.1). Classification (NCBI taxonomy): domain Eukaryota; kingdom Viridiplantae; phylum Streptophyta; class Magnoliopsida; order Lamiales; family Verbenaceae; genus Lantana; species Lantana camara. The sequence continues at coordinate 23,173,157 of CM074862.1, forward strand.
CGGAGAGTCCTTTTGGGTTTGATGAGACCGGTTTGCTTCGATTTAAAAGCAGAGTGGTAGTGCCTGAAGGATTGAAATGGGTTTTACTTGAAGAAGCTCACAAATCAGCATATTCAATCCACCCAGGAGGAAACAAAATGTATAAGGATCTAAGACAATATTATTGGTGGAATGGAATGAAAAGAGACGTTGGCAAGTATGTGAAACATTGTCTGACTTGTCAGAGAGTGAAAGCTGAACATCAGAAACCCGCGGGACTTCTACAACCGTTACCTATTCCCGAATGGAAGTGGGAATAAGTAACGATGGACTTTGTTTCCGGGTTACCGAAGGTGAAAGGCGGGTTTGATGGAATTTGGGTAATCGTGGATAGGTTTACAAAGTCTGCTCACTTTCTACCGGTCCGAATGTCTTATAAGATCCCAAAGTTGGCTGAAATTTATAACAGAGAGATTATCCGACTCCATGGCATTCCGGTGAGCATAGTTTCAGACCGAGCCCGAGGTTTACATCTAAATTGTGGCAAGAGTTGCAGGCCGTTTTGGGAACGAGGCTCAAGTTCAGTACAACATTTCACCCACAAACAGACGGTCAAACAGAGAGATTAATAAGATATTTGGAAGATCTTCTTCGGGCTTGCGCGATGGATTTTCAGAATTCATGGGCAGAACAGCTTCCTTTGATCGAATTTGCTTATAATAACAGCTTTCAGGCTTCGATCGGGATGGCTCCTTATGAGCTTTTGTATGGAAGAAAGTGTCGATCTCCGTTGTTCTTCGACTTGGAAGAGTGGAAATGGTCGAAACAAGAAGGTGTAAAGAAAGGTGAAAGATTTGAAAAACCTTCCAAAGTCGTCCAGGATATGATTGAGAAAGTTCAAATGATTCAACAACGGATGAAAGCCGCGCAAGATAGACAAAAGAGCTATGCCGATACGCGCCGAAAAGATCTAGAATTTGAAGTTGGTGACCGGGTATTCTTGAAGGTGTCACCAAGAAAAGGTTTCACCCGGATCGGGAAAGGAGGAAAGCTTAATCCTCGCCATTTAGGTCCTTTCGAGATTCTTGAAAGAATAGGCGAAGTAGCCTATCGCCTGGACCTACCACCGAGTCTTACGGGAATTCACAACGTGTTTCATGTTTCGCAATTAAGGAAATATTACCCCGATGAGACCACTATTCTCCCCGTGGAAGAAGTTGAGTTGGAACCGAATTTGACATTTGTTCAGAGGCCGGTTAAAATCTTGGATAGGAAGTTTCAGGAGTTGAGAAACCGGAGGATTCCCATGGTTACAGTTTTGTGGAGAAGTGACAAAACCGAGGAAGCTACGTGGGAAACGGAAGATAAAATGAAATGGTTCCACCCGGAGTTGTTCACGCAAGACTAGAGAATCTGGGGACCAGATTCTTTTAAGGGGGGGAGAGTTGTAACGCCCCGGTTCCGGATGAACAGGTAAGCACGCCACGTGTGAGTTTTGAGCGTAGGTTTTATTTTAATTCTTTAAATCTTTAATTTCTTACGTGGCATCTCATATTTTTGTAAAATTCATGACATATCATTTATGTGAATTATGTGATTTCATATCTGATCTGGCTCAAATCTGGTCGATCTGACGTGTCGATCTGACTGTCAGATATGGGTCAATCAGTCAAGAATTTGTTTGAGTGGGTTCTTTATCGACCTGAAAGCACTTAGCAAACGTGAGCTCGAAACCAACTTGGGGGACTTGGGGTTTTACCCAAGGTTGGCACTCCGACGCTCAAGTCAGTAAAGGGGCTCTTTAGTGAGAGAATAAATGCAATTGAATGCGTATTAAAGGCTTACCAACTACTGTTCAAAGGGCGAGTATTTATAGCCATGGCCAAATGACACAGTAGTGTGTGTACTGTTGGTGTGCATTAATGGCGTTGCCAGTCGCCGATCTGGATGTCGGACGATGGAACCGGCTTGAGGCGGGTCGTTTGTACCTTCTTTCCCCTTTGGGTAAAAGCAGGGACTGACGGTCATTAATGAGCCGTAGTACGCCCGTTCCAGGGAATGGGAAGGGTACACGTGTCCCGACAGGAGTGCTTTACAGTATTCGGGTGTCCGGTGACGTATGATGTCGATCTGTAGATCGATATTGCCTTCCGGGATCCTTAATGCTGTGGATTTCCTCATAGAAGAGAGTAGATCGATCTGTTGATCTGGTGATCGGATAGTATGCCCATCGATCTGGTGTCCTTAAACAAATCCGATGACCTGAGGACCTGGTATCGATCTGATGACCTATCCAAGAGGTCGTTCTTAGTTTGTCCAGGTTGACGAGAGGGTCCTTGTGGCACCATCCGGGGGCGGCCACGTGGCCTTGTACTATTATGCCATATCAGAGGCCCCCCAAATTACCAGTGTGAAATTTCACAGTGGTGATTTCATCGATCTGGTATTGGGTAGGGGAACCGTCGTGGCCGTTGGAATCGAGCCGTCGTCTCAGTTATGGGCGTGGCTTCTTGAGCCAGATCGGTCCGACAAAGCATTTAATGCGACGCGACCTTCCATAGGATAGGCGCATGCGGGGTAATTATGGCGTCGTTTCGTATTTCGAGACGTTACTTTTCAACCCCTATATATAGGAGGGACCCTGCCTCAGCCCCATTTCACTACTTACCGCACTCTAAGAATCGAACTGCTCTGGTTGTGATCAGCTCGCCGGCAACTTTCGTCTCCGAACTCGGCCTTCACAGAGGTAAAAAGTTTTTCTTTCTTGCACCTTCATGGCTCAAAGTCAGGTAGCGTTTACGCCGTCGCCAGAACGAGAGGAAGACCTGCAAGTCCCACCTTCACCGGATGAGAATTTCGAGCTCAACTCCGGTCCGATTTCCGGAGGGGACGGAGCTCCGACGGCCAACAGAGGGGGTCAGGCATCGACATCGAGGGTACGGAGACCCATTGGGCTTTTGGACGAGCCGGAGGGGGAAGCTGGAGAAGAGGTCGGAGAGGGACAAGATGGGGAACCCGTGACACAGGTCGGGAACCCTCCCGCACGACCTCCCCACGTGTACAGGACTCTCTCACACGTTTCTGAGAGGTTCTCCAAGATAACCTCTCAGGAGCTCACGGAGGTCACGCGGCTGCTGGGGTTAGGTCCTCAGTACGCGGTTCGGAGGCCGGAGGAGGGGGAGACCGTCGAGAGACCGAGGGGTCTGAGGTCGGTTGGCATGTATTACTCCTCCGTCAAGTATGGGTTCAGGCTTCCCCTTCCCCGGGTCATCTCAGATTTTTTGGTTCGGTACAACTTATGCCCTTCCCAGCTAACCCCGAATTCCTTCTCTCTGATGCACTGTATGATCATCACCATGAAGTGCCTGGGATTCGAGCCGGAGATCTGGGACTTTGGGGAGTTTTTCACGCTTAACAGTGCCACCAAATCCGGGGTAGGGTATTTCAATCTTCAATCCAAGCCGAACCGGAAGATCGTATCGATCCCGTCTACCTCTCATGGCATCAATTGGAAGTCCAAGTTCTTCTTCATCGACCTTCCCATCGTTCCCCGCTTCCGGATCACTTGGGGGGATAACGGTCCAAGACGGCTCGTGACCAAATCGTAGACCTGGCTCCACAATCACTTCGAGCTGTTGACCAATATGGGCCTTCTAGATCATACCAACCTGACGAGAACGGGGAATCTGGTCGAAGCGGGCATTATAACCGGGCTTCATAAAAAGAACTTTCGCTTTGGTATGCTCTTACTTCGACCGGACCCCTACTCGATCAGGGTCTTTAAATTATTTAGTTCCAAGTTTTTCCCCCTTTTTTGTTCGATCTGACCCCTTTCGTTTCGCAGATCTTCGTCCATTGATCATGTCTCGAGCTGCTAGGATGAGGGCGATGAACCAGAGGAATGCCACACCCGACGAGCTGAGACCTGTGGCAGGGGCTGCTCGAGCGATCATCAATGCTCTGCCTGAGGCCCAGCGAGCTCAGCAGGAAAGGTGCTCAAAGGAATTGCACGACCTAGATGCCGATCTGGCGGAGCAGACCGTTGGGGAGCCACTCCGTGGTCAAGAGCTCGAAGGTCAAGCTGGGTCGTCCGCGCAGCCGAGCGGTCAGGTCGAAGAGGACGTCGAACAAGTAATAAATCTCGATCATCTGCCTTTATATTTTGACGAAGATTTTAATCCTCAACTCGAGTTTGTTCAGGCGAGGCATGGGGTAGGCAAGAGGCCCTTTAGAGAACTGGTCCACGAACCGCAGGACTCGGAGGAATCTGACGAGGAGGCCCAGCTCCTGAACTTTCCCAAGACCCCCCTTCCACAATGGCCTGCAGGCCTCGAGCTCGAGAAGGAAGATGGCACCAAACGAGCCTTGGCGTTCGGAAAGGCTGACCCCGAACTGCTAGCTGCCCTTTTCAACTCCGCGTGCATAATCGATGAGCAGAAGAGGCTCTCTCAGAGGTCGGCGAGGCAGAAGAGGTATCAGGCTGCCAGAGGTCTTTTCGATGTAAGTTGGGTTTTGTTTTTCTTCTCTTTTTTTGTTTTTTTTTGTCAACCCTTGGAGATCGGACTAATTCGATCTCATCACTCGTTCTCAGGATGTTCTCCCCGTCCTCATCAATTCGATCCATGAAGCTGAGGTCTTCAAGGCTGGCAAGGAAAAGTACCAGCTGATGAAGGGCCGGCTCGTTTCGGCGAACCCCGAGAGGGTTGAGCAGCTCGAACAGGAGCTCAGGGATGCCCGCGAGGAGAAGAGAAAACGGGTCGAGGAGAAGCAGACCATGGAGGCCCAGTGGAAGAGCTCGCAGGAGGCTCTTAAGGAAGCGGAGAAGGCTCATGCGATCGAGCTGGCCCAGATGAGGGAAGAGTTCGCCAAGGAGCTCGAGACTGCTAGAGCTGCCTCGAGGGAGGAGGGGCGGAATGAGGTCTTCAATTTGGCCCGGGTGAAGATCGTCAAGGCGGCGGAAGACATGAAGAAGTGCAAGCTGGAGATCGAGCGGTATGCCATTCGCGAATTCATGGAAGGACCCGGCTTCGAGGAGGCGAGCCTGATCGTGGGTCAAAACGACCTGGCGGAGGGGTTCCAAATTGCCGTGAACCAGCTCAAGGCCCAGGGCGCCATCGTCCCCAACTTCAACTTTGACTCGATCGGCCCACTGCTTCCCGATCCTTGCGCTCCTGATCTTCCTGAGGAAGAAGAGCCTATCCAGATCGATTGGGCGACCTTCAAATACGGCCACGCCATTGAGATCGCTCAGGCCAAGAAAGAGAAGCGTCGGGTAGAGTGCGAGCTCCCTCCGCCGGTTCACATCGAAAGCTTCCTTCCCACCGTCAGGGAGCTCGAGCGGTCACTTCGCCGAACTGCCCAGGAGTCTCCTTCCGAGCCCGTCGAGATCGACTGAATGTTCTCCTGGTAGCTCACTGTTTAAACCTCGCAGCCGGGTTGTGGCTGTGTGAATACTTGTTTTTAATTTTGTTATTGAACATTTGCCCATCGAGCCACGTCGCATGGTGAGCTCGATGCGCTAGGTAAGATCGATCTTTCCTAATTTTGAGATCGATTTTTACGTGAATGAATTATGTTTCTCATACTTGTCTTTTTTTTTGCTTTTACAAGTTGAACATTAATTCGATCTGGCATGCACGTGGTTTATCGACCTAGGTTTCGCATACCCCTTAGCTTAGATTCTTGTCGCTTTCGGATCGATTGGCTCATGAAGCTATTCGATCTCTTTTGGATGTCGATCTAGCTTCATTGGGCGTTTCCCCATTCGCTGCGTTCTCGTCGGATCAATCTGAGACGCTAATCTCTGGACCCCTTTGGATCTAAAACGATCTCGTTGGATCTCTGGATCTTTAATTTCTGGAAATGATTGAAAATGCATTAAACACGTTAGGACTTAGGATCTCCTTTGGCCTAGAAACGACCTCGTTGGACCTCGATCTCTAACTGTGATTTTAAAAGCATTAAATACGTTAGGACTTAGGATCTCCTTGGGTCTAGAAACGACCTCGTTGGATCTCGGTCTCTAACTATGATTAAAAAAGCATTAAATACGTTAGGACTTAGGATCTCCCTGGGTCTAGAAACGACCTCGTTGGATCTCGGTCTCTAACGATCGGATGCGGGGTGGCTCACTCCCTCCTCGACTTATGACCATAGGTCGAATGAGAGCTTAATCGAGGGGATAGTGGCCTGGGGGGATTACGGATTGACTTTAATCGGATATCCCAAAATATGTGAATTAATTGACTGATCAGAGATCGACTCTCAGGCGAATTTGACCTCTTTAACTACGGAGATCGATTCTCAGGCGAATTCGACCCCTTTAACTACAGAGATCGATTCTCAGGCGAATTCGACCTCTTCAACTATTACAATTTTTTGAAATAAATTTGAAGGCTAAGTGTAAAACTTCTTCAAGTTGTGCGCGTTCCACGGTCTGGGTAACGGTTCCCCGGCCATGTCTTCAAGTCGGTAGGCCATGTTTTTCCCGATCTCGGTGACGCGATAAGGTCCTTCCCAGTTAGGCTCAAGTTTTCCGACATGTTGCAAGACTTCGACCTTTTTTAGGACCAGGTCACCGATCTGAAACGATCTGGGCCGTACGCGCTTATTGTATGATCGAGCTGCTGCTGCCTTGTACTGCCTGAGCTTCTGATAGGCATGCTCTCTACTTTCTTCAATCACATCTAGATCTTCGGCTCTGATCTCCGTATTCCGGTCGAGCTGGTATTGTGATACACGAGCAGTTTCGTGTAACAACTCCGACGGGATGACGGCTTCGGATCCGTAAACCAGAGAGTATGGCGTCTGGCCAGTGGCTGTCCGCGGGGTAGTTCGATAAGCCCATAGCACACCGTCGAGTTCGTCCGCCCATGCACCCAGTTTGGCGTCAAGGCGGGTCTTGAGATTTTGGATAATGATTCGGTTGGTGACTTCAGCTTGGCCATTTGCTTGCGGGTGACCAACTGTAGTGAATCTGAGGTCGATCCCGAGATCTCGACAGTAGCTCTTGGTATTCTCAGATCGAAATTGAGGGCCATTGTCACAGATGAGTACCCTCGGAACCCCAAAACGGCAAATTATATTCTTCCAGAGGAAATTTCTTATCACTGCATCGGTAATTTTGGGGACTGCCTCGGCCTCAACCCACTTTGAGAAGTACTCGACGCACACTGTGGCAAACTTTTTCTGTCTGGGTGCCAAGGGGAAGGGACCAATGATGTCGATCCCCCATTGGTCGAAGGGCCAACACACATCGATCGGTATCATGGACGCAGGGTGAGTGTGGATTAGGTTGCCGTGTTTTTGGCACTTGGGGCATTTCCTAGAGTGGATCTTCGCGTCCCACACCATAGTCGGCCAAAAGTACCCACTCCTTAAGATTTTTCGAGCTAGAGCTCGACCTCCGGAATGGTTTCCGCAGCATCCTTCATGGACTTCTTCTAGGACATCTTGGGCTTGGCTAGGTCGCAGGCACCTTAGAGGGGGACCTGTGAAGGATTTTTTGAACAACCTGCCCTCCCGATCCAGCATATAGAGCAGAGATCGATATTTTATTCTCCTGGCCTCAGTTCGATTTTGGGGCAAAACCCCGTCCTTAAGATAAGCGATTATATCGTCCATCCAGCAAGGTTCCGGCGGATCGATGGTCGCGACCTCGACCTTTCCTTCATCGATCGCGCGGCCCCCCGAGACCATGAACGAGATGGTCGCATCCTTTGTTCCCTGGAATCCGTTGGCCAACTTCGATAGGGCATCAGCTCGACCGTTCTCTTCGCGAGGGACCTGCTCGATTTTGAACTCTTTCAGCTTAGAGGCCAGCACTTTCACCATTTTGAGATACGCTGCCATGGACTCTTCCCGAGCCTCGTACGTGTCGTTGACTTGTCCCGCGACGAGCTGGGAGTCAGTTACAACGGCTAACCTGTCGATCTGGTTCTCCGTGGCGTATTTTAGCCCTGCTACCAGTGCTTCGTACTCAGCTTCGTTGTTTGTCGCTTTAAAATCGAGCTTAATGGCGAAATCGAGCTGTAGTCCGTCTGAGTTTATAAGGGATATGCCCACACCCCCTCCTTGAGAGGTCGATGAGCCATCCGTGTACATGGTCCAACTAGGCGTGGCACGGACGATTTCCATCGAGCTGGTGTTCTTTTCGACTAGAAAGTCAGCCAGAACTTGGGCTTGTTGGGCGGCCCGGGGTTGGTAGGTGATGTCATGCTGACTCAACTCGACCGCCCATTTCATCATTCGACCCGACACGTCGGGCTTGGATAAGACCTGCCTAAGGGGTTGATCCGTTAGGACGATTATGGGATGAGCTTGGAAATACGGACGTAGCTTCCGAGCCGCATGCGTCAGAGCGAATACGAACTTCTCGATCTCAAGATAATTTCGCTCCGCGCCGTGTAGGATCTTGCTCAGGTAGTAGATCGGTAGGTGTTTTCGATCTCTAATGGCGACCAAGACTGAGCTGAAGGTTTCATTAGAGAGGGACAGGTAGAGGTACAAGGTCTCTCCTTCATTCGGCTTTGCCAGCAATGGCGGGGAGGCCAGGTACTCTTTCAGTTGATCCAACGCTCGGTTACATTCTTCGTTCCACTCGAATTTTTTGAGATTCCTTAAAACTTTGAAGAATGGGAGGTTTCGTTCGGACGATCGTGATATGAACCGGTTGAGTGAGATTATGCGACCTACCAGGGACTGTACCTGGTTGATGCATCGAGGTCGAGGGATGACCTGGATTGCCTTGATCTTCGTAGGATTCGCCTCGATGCCCCGTTGGCTCACCATGTATCCTAGAAACTTTCCTCCTTCGACCCCGAACGTGCATTTGTCGGGGTTGAGCTTCATACCATATTGCCGTAAGATCTCAAACGATCTGCGCAGATGATCTAGATGATGGTACGCCCAGCGACTCTTCACGATCATGTCATCGACGTAGACCTCCATGGTCTTTCCGATCTCATCTTTGAACATCAGGTTGACCAATCTTTGGTACGTAGCTCCCGCATTCTTTAGCCCGAAGGGCATGACCTCGAAGCAGTATATTCCCTTTACTACAATGAAGGCCGTGTGCTTCCGATCTTCGGGAGCCATAGAGATCTGGTAGTAGCCTTGAAATGCATCCATCATACTGAGCATCTCGCACCCAGCTGTCGAGTCGACGAGCTGATCGATTCGGGGCAGCGGATACGGGTCTTTCGGGCATGCCTTGTTGAGATCGGTGAAATCATTGCACATTCTCCATTTCCCGCCTGTTTTTTGCACGAGGACTACGTTGCACAACCAGTCAACGTATTGAGCTGGAGTGACGTATCCTGCATCGAGGAGTTTATTGACCTCGGCCTCGATTATATCATTCCGCGCTCGACTCTGAGGTCTTAGCTTTTGTTTAATGGGTTTGATCGACGGATCGATCCCGAGCCGGTGGCAGATCACCTTCGGGTCGACTCCGATCAGATCTTTGGCAGCCCAAGCGAAGATGTCAGAGTTGTCCCTCAAGAATTCTATCATCATGACCTCGTGTTGAGGATGCATGTTCGCCCCGATCTTGGTGGTCTTATTGCTGTTTCCGGGGACTAGGGCAATTTCTTTCAGTTCTTCAGAGGGCTCAAGCCGCTCGCTGGCCTTTCTTTTCCGAGCTGCGGGGGATCTCTCCGCCTCGCACTCCTTGGTAGGAAGCTCGATTTCCCCATCGGCATAGGTCTGGAGGTCGAGCTCTTGCTCCACCTCTTTCCCGGATGGCTTTTTCAGGACGATGGCGTAACAAGCCCAACTGTCCATGATGTCGCAAGTCACCTCTCCGACCCCGTTCGGGGTGGGCATTTTCAGCTTTTGATGGTACGTTGAGATGATTGCTTTGAACTGAATCAGGCCAGGTCGGCCGAAGATCATGTTATACGCTAGGGGCATATTGACGACGACGTACTCGACCTCCTGGGTCACCCTCTTGGGGGATGTTCCCATCGAGGTGAGAAGTCGGATGCGCCCTAAGGGTATGACTTCCGATCCGCCGAACCCGGAAAGCGGTGTTCGGATCGGATCGAGCTTTAGGTTGTGCAACTTCATTTTTACAAGAGTCGAGTAAGGGATAATGTTCGAGCTGCTTCCATTATCAACTAGGCATTTGGTTACATCATAGTTAGCCACGCCCAAGGTCACCACCATCGGACAGCTAGGCGCATCGCCTTCCCGATGGGGGCCAGGGCGGCTATCACTCTCACTAAAGCTAACCTCCTGCCTTTCCCACTCTCTACCACTATCGATCTGGAAGACTTCTTCATGCGGACCGTTGTACTCTCGAGCTGCTCGCCTGATATTCCTTTTTCGAGCTGCATTTGAATCGCCGCCCTCGTGCCCCCCGGCTATCATGTAGATCTTGCCGTGAGTGGGGGGATTGTCTTCTGCTCTCTCCAGCGGCTGCTTCCCAGATCGTTTTGGGGGAGACCGAGATCTGGACCTGTCGCGGTCGGTCGACCTCCCCGCCTTTTCAGAGTAGTGGTCGATGCGTCGAACAAAATCCTTCAGGTGCCCCCCTTGGATGAGTCTTTCGATCTCATCTCGGAGGGCGTTACATTCCGCGGTCGTGTGGCCCCATTGCTGATGGTAGCCACAGTACTTCCCTGATGCCTGAGCCTTCGGGCCCTCCCGGATGGGCTTTGGTTTCTTCAGAAGGCTCTGGTCCATGACCACGTAGATCTGGTCTAAGGACTTGGTCAAGGGGACGTAGTTTCGTCGGTCGACTTGGGTCGATTGGTCGACTTTCCCCTTGATCTTCTTTTGCTCGATCCCTTTCCGGTGTTGGGGCGAGCTGGACCCAATGACCTGCCTCTCAGATCGAGGAGGAGGTCCGTGCGCGAGGGCGATCTCCTCAACGCGCATGAAGCCGTGGGCGATATCCTGGATCTCCGTCAGGTTGCGTGGCCCGGCCCTGACGATTTCATCCGCCCATAGGCGGTTGCGGAGAGCTCGATGGACCACAGAGAGCAGGGTGTCCATCGTCGGGTTTTCGACCCGGACTACTTCCCTCGAAAAGCGAGTCATGAAATCTCGCAGGGACTCACCTTCCCTCTGATAGATGCTGTTGAGATAGGAAGGGGGAAGTTTTTCTCCCGTCATCGAGGAGAAGTGCGCCGTGAATCGATCCACAAACCGGTTGTAGGTCGTTATGCACCGTGGCGGCAGGCGGATGAACCAATCTTGAGCGGGGCCTGTCAGCGTGGTGACGAAGAGCTTAGCCCAGATCTGTTGGGGATGGGAGTGTAGAAACATCCGGTTCTCGAAGGCCGTTACATGTTTTTCGGGATCCGTGGTCCCGTTGTATATGGGCAGGCCGGTCGGAATTCGATCTCCGTCACAGGTCGTGCGGAGAATGTCCTCGCAGAAAGGGGAAGCTTCTTCCCTGTCGCTGCGGTAACGGAGAGGGCGTCGGTTCAGCCCTTCTCGAAGGTCGACCTGCCTCTGGGTGACGTGGGAGCCACGGTCACCCAGGCGGTCTTGGACCCTTTTTCGGGGTGGGTCCTCACAGTAGTCTTGTTCTCTCCCCGCGCGAGCCGCGGCGATTCTGGCGGCCTCCTCCCTAGCCGTTCGGGGGGGAATTCGATCTCTGAGGTCGTCGAATTCGTCATCGTCCTCGTCGACCACGCGCTTGCCGCGGTTGTTGCGGCTGGGGTGGTCGGAGTCCCCGTGGTCTTCTCGAGGAACTTCTTTGTCTGCTGCGGGAGGGGGTGGTGGCGGAGCGATTCCTTGGATCTGCCCCGCCCCTACCTGGGGACTAGGGCCCCAAATAATCTGCGCGGGTCGCCCGTCGAGCGGTTGAAATACATAGGGAACTAGGTTCCCGTATGCTTGGACAGTGGGGGCCAACGAATTGCCCACCACGGGGCTTGGTATGGTGGTAGCCGGGCTGGCCCTTGGTAGCTCCGGGCGCCTGGGTTCGCGGCCCTCCGTTTGGGCGCGTTCGACCTCGACCCGCCATTGGTCGAGGAAGGCTTCCAGGTCCGCCTGGGTGACGGTGTACCTGTGAGTGGTCTCCAGTGGAGGTTGGGGAATATTGGTGCTGGGACCGTCCGGTAGGACAACGGAGGTGTTGCCAAGCGGCGCGTTGTAGTCATGCCTGCCTTTGGCAACCTCCTCCAGGTCCTCGTCCCGGTGGGTGTTCCTTGTGTTAACCATCGTGTTTGAAAGGAAGGTGAGAGGGCTTTTATCTAGGTCGATGTGAAAAAGTGTTTCCCACAGACGGCGCCAAACTGATCTGGCTCAAATCTGGTCGATCTGACGTGTCGATCTGACTGTCAGATATGGGTCAATCAGTCAAGAATTTGTTTGAGTGGGTTCTTTATCGACCTGAAAGCACTTAGCAAACGTGAGCTCGAAACCAACTTGGGGGACTTGGGGTTTTACCCAAGGTTGGCACTCCGACGCTCAAGTCAGTAAAGGGGCTCTTTAGTGAGAGAATAAATGCAATTGAATGCGTATTAAAGGCTTACCAACTACTGTTCAAAGGGCGAGTATTTATAGCCATGGCCAAATGACACAGTAGTGTGTGTACTGTTGGTGTGCATTAATGGCGTTGCCAGTCGCCGATCTGGATGTCGGATGATGGAACCGGCTTGAGGCGGGTCGTTTGTACCTTCTTTCCCCTTTGGGTAAAAGCAGGGACTGACGGTCATTAATGAGCCGTAGTACGCCCGTTCCAGGGAATGGGAAGGGTACACGTGTCCCGACAGGAGTGCTTTACAGTATTCGGGTGTCCGGTGACGTATGATGTCGATCTGTAGATCGATATTGCCTTCCGGGATCCTTAATGCTGTGGATTTCCTCATAGAAGAGAGTAGATCGATCTGTTGATCTGGTGATCGGATAGTATGCCCATCGATCTGGTGTCCTTAAACAAATCCGATGACCTGAGGACCTGGTATCGATCTGATGACCTGTCCAAGAGGTCGTTCTTAGTTTGTCCAGGTTGACGAGAGGGTCCATGTGGCACCATCCGGGGGCGGCCACGTGGCCTTGTACTATTATGCCATATCAATATCATTGAAAATATTATTTCGTGACACGAAAAATATTTATTGCATGAAACATTTACCGAGAGTGCTTCAATTATGAAATTGTCCCTACTTGATCATTTTTCTGACTTTAGGGACTTAATTACATAACTTTCCAAGGACTTAATTGATCTTATTTCAAAATTATATATACTTGATTGCATGACTTGAACTCTTGGAGGATTAAATGGCAAATTGGCACAAACCACACAAATCAAAATGGTGAATCACGTAACTATATCTTCCATGAGCTTCCTTGGTCCATTTCATCCAAATTTCATCAACATCTTTGCTCCTTTCTCTCTCGGTTCTTCAAGCAAAAAGGAAGAAGAGATTTTCATCATTCTATACAAGATTTTAAGAAATATTTCAAGGTTTGGAAGCTTAGCCATCATCATCATCATCATCTTTCTTCATTTCATTAACTCTAGGTGGGTGGTTGCATGAATTGATGAATCTTGATCATATATGGGTGAGCTAGGGTTTGAGAATTATGGCATGAATGAGTTCTTTGTGATCTAGGCTTGAATATATGATTATATGTTGGAATTTTGCATGAATTCTTGAGAAGGATTGAGTTTATATCATGAAATATGCATGAACTTGGAAGCTTGAATTCTTGATGATTTTTCATGAATTATGTGTTTAAATGATATATTTTCATATCTTGAATATATATGCATGCATATTCCCAGAAATCATTGCCTTTTATTGATCAAACTTGGAGTTTTGGTGTTTTGTTGTTGTTGCCGTAACCATGCTCTGTTTTCTGCTCTGTTTTTTCGGGTAAGACTGCAGGTCGCGACCGCGACCAAAATACACACCATTTCGGTCGCGCCCGCGACCAACTCACAGCTTTGGCATAACTGTAGGTCGCGCCCGCGACCAAAAATATACATAAAACTGGTCGCGGCCGCGACCCAAATTTGGCCTTGTTTCGACTTTTTGCAAAATTGGCCGAAAAATTCATGAAAAATAATGTCGCGCCCCCGACCAAAAATAGAGCAAAAATGGTCGCGACCGCGACCCTCTCACAGACTGCCAAGATTTCAAAATTTCACTTTTCAATCTAATGGTTAAGTGATTTCAAATTATGATTATATGATACATTTCATGCCAAAATATGACAATTGCATGTTACATTGATCATGACGTGATATTTCATTGCATTTCGCCGTTCGTCCTACTTGGTCCATTTTGAGTCAAGTCTCACGTATACATGTCGTGTTTGCACAGATCACGAGGCCGTGGATGAGGAGCGGGCTCCCTAGAGCATATCCTTGTTTATTTGTAGTCAAGGTGAGGTTTTGTTTTAGGTATTGAGAACCTTACAACCCTTATGTGATAATTTTGGCCAAAATCTAATATATTTATAAACATTTTCCAAAATATAAACATTTCAAGCAAGCAAGCCATTATTGTCATGATTTCAAGCAAGTTTGACGAGTACATGATTGCACGTGGGCCCGAGGGTAATTCTTGAGCCAACCGGGAAAGCAAGGGCTGACGAGTAACTCCTGAATTATCCTCACATTGTTGGGATCACCCCCGAAGCCACTAGGAGATTAGTGGTGGAAGGAGTTCCGTGTCTAGGGAGTCATGTTCCCTACACACACCATATCGTGGATAGTTGGGCCTTGCAAACTCACTATCACCCGGAGGAAGAAGGAGACTGGGGATTAATCCGGCATGTCGGGTTATCCTCGGGTTATTGCATGATTTCAAGCATGAAATTGTCTATGTGAGCACTGAATTGAAATGCATGATCATGTATTGAATTGATAAAGTAAACACGTATTGTCACGTTCGGTGTAAAGGTTGGAGAATCACCCCTACTCGCTGGGGCCACATGTTCATGAAATGATCAAGTTAAACTGTTAAAATGATTGGTTGTAATCTCGGGCAAAGAATGAGTTTCTTGAACTATATAATTATACTGTTTCCAAAGTCTTCACCCGAGGCTACAACTTGCATGTGATGTGCGTATATATATTATTGCCCCTCACTCAGTCTTCGGTAGACTGATACTTCACTTTTCAGGTACTTGAGAGCGTGGTCGTGCTAGGCGGGAGTCCGGTCAAGTCTTGCACTTTCACGGGTCTAGTATTGTACCTTTCATGTATAGCACTTTTGGTACATCATGTCATGATCGTAGCATTACATTTTGTTCACACTTGAGCATGTATAGAATATTAAGAGATGATAATGTATTGATAGTTAAGTTTGGTACCTATTGTATATCTATTCGGTAAATATGGTACCTATATGTATGAATGGTTAATGCTTCCGCTTTCATTATCATGGTTGGTTTGATTATGTTGGGGAGAGTGTCCCGCCTAGCCCGTTTATTTTATTTGTCACCCGTTCGCTATAGTTTTGGTTTATATATGAACTGTCCATTTCATACGTGGATCGAGACTATAGTGCGGGGGATGTAGTGCTCTGGGGTTAGGGTGCTACAAGATATAAATACGATATTAGAATGTTTCATTATTATATTTTGTAAAAATTATATAATATATTTTGAGGGATATTTTAAGTATTATATTATATGAAAATCATATGATATTTTATCAAAATAGGGAGTTAAGTAAAAATATGATGACTAATTGAGGATTTATTCTACATCAGTCGGAAAGGAAAATGAGAAAAAGGAAAGTGAGAAATTGGAAGGGAAATCAGAGGCTGTGAATTAGCAATTGGCTAAAAGGCTTCTGTACTATGTCAGCATATAATATTCTCGTCATCCTTAATCCTTATCCTTGTTCCTCTTCTTCTCCCTCCTCCGTCCCCAATTCTCTCACACTATCAATAGTATTATTCTCTCTCTTTCGCTGTTCTTCTTGCAATATCTCTCTCTATATATACAATTCAATTTTATATATTTATATATACTAATAAATTCAGTGTATGTGCATTGATCCTTACTCCTTCAATTCAACAATGGCGTCGATTTGTCCGCCCACGTTTCCATCGCCGCGTACGGACCCGATTCCGCACAAGCTCAACTTCGCCAATTCGAGATTCGCCTCTTCCAACTTCAGTAGGAGGTCGCCGCAATCGGGTGTGTCTCCGTTTAGGGTTTCCGGGTGCACTCCCTGCTGCCGCTGCGTCAATAGAAGCAGTAGTGGCGGCGATGGTGCCGATTCGGGGTCCGGGGAGTTTTGGCGGTGGGATTTTCACATACAGGAGCTGTTTAGGAATGCGATGAAGCGGTTCGATGATTACTTGAGTTCGTTTAGGGATCAGAGGGAGGACGGGATTGTGGTGGTGGCGGAGAAGGGGGAGGATGAGGAGGAGGAGTGGGATTGGGAGAGGTGGATGAAGCATTTCGTCGAGGTCGATGAGCAGGAGCGCTTTCTATCGATTTTGAAGGTGTGGTGGTGGTTGAAAATTTGTCCTCCTTTTTTATTTTTTTGGTGTGCTGCCGAAGCTTTTCTTGCTGTTAAATTTTAGTGTTTGCTGAAGAGAATTACTTTTTGAAGTGTTCATATTGATCACTACACCATGATATGTTCTGTTAATAATATTCCACCCAAAAGAGAGGCATGTGAGGGGAATGTTGAAGAAGAAAACGATGTTCAAAGAGAATATATATGAATGAAGTAGAGAAATATGCTAATAATTGGCGATGAAGGGCTCAAAGGCTCTATTCCTTTGATAATTCCTGTAGCATAAACGGCCAATTTAGCTGACTATATATCTTTTTGTAGTTGGGTATAGCAATGCACTTAGATATTAATATACACTTTGTCTTAATTTTCTACAGACTCAGTTAACCAGTGCAATTGAGAGAGAGGATTATGAAGATGCTGCTAGGATAAAGGTTGCAATTGCAGCTGCTGCAAAAAATGACACTGTTGGCAGAGTGATGTCCCATTTAAAGGTTCTACTCTTTCATTTCCGAATAGCATATGCTTGTTAGTTATGCATCCCATTTGCTTCTAGGCTAAACTGGTCTGGGACTCCCTTTTTTTCATGACCTGACTTTATAGGTGCATATGTATATCTAACTTCTCTCACTGATATTTTTTAATCTAAGTGCAGAAATTTGTGGAAGAAGAGCGTTACGGAGATGCAGCCCTTGTACGTGATTATGCTGCTGCGGGATTGGTGAGTTAGACAAATCCTTTATGGTATGATGCAAGTGCATATGTCAAGGTTTTCATTTTTAAATACAAGAGTGCTTGACTGTTTTCTAGATCAAAAGGCCAGTCAGTCATTACTAGTTTACTGCTCTTTTCATTGTCTGGCATTACTATTCTTTTCAATGCCGACCTTAGTCATTAATATGCAGAATGATTTTGACCTACTTTAACATGGTCAGAGATGCTTTTCAATTGATGTAACAGGAACCCTGTCTTCTCTATAGAAAAATTGGTCAAGCTTTTGTTTATACACGTTTCTGCAGTTTCATTCTTACTAATAGAAAGCAAGTGGAAAAGGGACTAGTTGGTGCATTGTTCGATTTTCCGGAATATTGGGTGTTAATACTTAGTAAGGTTTTATTTGTTGAACTTGCACCCAGGTGGGATGGTGGTCTGGAATTTCTGAAGATGCCGATGATCCTTATGGTCGTATTATTCATATAAGGGCTGAATATGGCAGATACGTTGCTCGAAGTTACAGTCCTAGGTAATATTCCAGTTCAACTTTTTGGAGGAATTTCATCCTTACTATTTTGCTTTACTTTATAATTTTGCTATACTGTGATGAAAAAGTATGTCTGCTGGAGAAATTGTAAATGAAAAGGCGATCAAATGTAAAGAACTGATGCAATACTTGAGCATTTCAGTGTTACACATCTTTTTATATCTATCTTTCTCAATAAGATTCTAGAAATCCAGGTGGACATGGCTTTCTTCTTACCCATTTATTAGGTTTCTATAGCACACTCCTCATTTATTTTTACATTTCACTGTCACATATTCATCGAAACCTTTTCCTTCTGATACGCTCTGAGAATTTTTAGTTGACCAATCTTCTCACTACTCCCAGAAACCCTTTTACTTGCCTCTGTAGAGAGTATGAAACTTTGATGCATGTAGTTTAAGCATGTTCTTTTGACCTGAATATTTTACAAAGTGGTTTTCTTTTTGTACCTGGGTTTATTTGCTTTATTTAGCCAGCAAGCATGTTTTCCACTTATAAATTACTTCAGGAGATTCACTACCATGATGTTGCAGGCTTTTAAATCCTTTTCCTGTTGTTTGGAGATTTAACCTGAGAAATTAGAAGACCAGATCTGTATCATGCATCTCATCGTATTTTATCTCAAGGTTCAACAAACAGAAAAGTATTCAGCCCTTCTCTGGTTATTTTTGGTTTTAGCTTTATATTTAAGAATTGATGTGGATCAGTTATTGAATATTTTACTAATCACTGTTGGGGGTTGACTCTTTCCACCTGCCACCTGGTGCTTTATATCAATCCATGCTATAAATCACTTCTCAGATTAGATAGTGAGATTTTGCAATAGGAGCCCCCAGCTCATGTTGAGTCTGATTCCTTCCAACTGGTTTCTTTAGGATCAGATTCACCATGGACACTTTGATTTGATGTCTGTCTATGTCTCTTGGCAGGCAGTTGGCCACAGCTTCAGATGGTGCCCCCGTGTTTGAGGTATATCTCACGAACACTAATAGGGGCGATTATAGGCAACAGGTATCTTCCTTTCCCTTCAGAGGTCTGTTTTATGGATCACTAGATTTCATTATGAGCATCCTCAAGTATTATGGTACTAGATGATGCTCTGATTGCACATCATTGGTGAAACTCTTTTCTCCTACCACTCATGCTGGTTCTATCCAATAAGTTGGTGATCGGAGCGAGTTCTTTGGACTACATCTATCTCTTATGATATTCTTCATCTGCTGTGACCCTTTTCATAGATAAGGACTGTAAAATGTTTGATACTTCTCTGTTTTCGTCATTAATATGCGCCCATATTTAACGTTTAAATCATTTTCTGTTTCATTTTTCTGATGGAAGTCCTTGACTGGATGTATGCGACCTTCTTCCTTTTTTCCAAAATAGATAAATACATCATGTACACATTTGCATTTGTTAGGAAGTATTATATAAGGAGCAGCCGCTGATTCCTTTACCTGCAGATTACAATCTGTATAATATGCTACTCACTGAATACAATATTTTATGGTTCACTTGATTTTTAGGCCGTCTACTTAAAGCGTAAAGGATCTCCCCAAGATTTTTATGTTCCATCCTTAAAGTTATCAGGAAGTTCCAGAAGCCTGGACTCTCGTGACACAAGAGACAAGAAAGGTAACCTACTTGACATTAGCTCTGAAGATGCAGAGGACAATGAAGATGATGATTCTGGTTTTGACAATGTCCTGCGTGACATGATTGCTGGTGCGAAAGTCAAAGTTGTGATAGCACCACCAGAGAAGGAGGACAGGGACAAAATATCTAAGGTGATGGAGCAGATAATGGATGAAGAGGAGGAAGAGAAAGATTTTGACTCAGAAGATGTAGACGATGAAGATGAAATTAAAAGTGAAAATGATGAAGAGGACGATGATATTCAACTGGATTCTGGTATTGGAATAACTGAGGACGATGAGCAAAATCAAATTGCTCTTGAGGTCATTGTTGGTGATGGATTGATTCAGAAACTTTCACGTGGTTCACATGTTAAGGACTTGCTCCGTGTTCCGGCAAGGCTTGAGAGAAATGGTAGGTTGTCGTTTACGTTTACTGTCGAGGAAGATGCCAGCGAGGATCTCTCTAGTGGTGATACGCAGTCTCAGAAGAACAAAAGGGCTAAACTTCAAGGAAAACGTAGTGTTGACCATGTTATGCTTGAGCTGGTGAAATCTTTGGGCAAAAGGAAAATTCCCATGAAGGTTATTTAAATTTATGGGTTGGAAGATCCATTTTACTACTTTTTACGTTGTTGCTAAAGTCGCTCAATAATTTCAAGCTCACATATGCAGGTTCTTAAAGATGTTGGTGATTTACTAAATAGAACACTCAGTCAAGCTCGAAACCGTCAGCCGCTGTCTGGGTCAACCACATTTAACAGAATTGATGTTTCATCATCCTCAGATCCACTACATGGTGATCAAATTAATTTTGTTACTATTTTACTAATGCATTGGATAAGTAGTGCTGCTTTTTTGTCACTTCCCTATTATTATGTGCTGTTCCGCAGCATATTTATGAAGAATGTCATTCTTTTCCAGGTCTATATATTGGTGCTCATGGACTTTACACTTCAGAAGTTATTCATTTGAAGCGTAGATTTGGTCAGTGGAAAGAGGAAGGAAGCACAAAGAAGGGATCGAAACTTGAATTTTATGAGTATGTTGAAGCTGTTAAATTAACTGGAGATGCTTATGTTCCAGCTGGCCAGGTAATTTACTCATTTACATCTAGTATTTTTCAAGTATGTTATACCTATTTGTATCAGTGAAATATTGCTGACTCTTTCTTTTTTAATTTTATGATTTGTGAGTGGCCCATCAGTGCTCTGCAGCTGCATTGTTCTGCTATAACACCATAGATCATCATTCTTCAATTGTAGATATTACATGCCAAGCTTGCATAGTTTGATTATTTAGTTCTTGATTCTGATACTATATTTTATGATCAACTTGTCTAGAGGATTTACTTGAATTATGCTGTCTAAAGTTGATTGTATCATAAAGTTGTAAAACAAATAAAGATGGAGAATCTGTTCACTTTTCCCTGAGATATCAATGATTAATGGCACTTGCTACTAACTGAAAACGCTGTATCTACTATTATTAAGATCCCTGTGAGTCATCTATTCAGTAAGACATTATCTGTTCATTTGCAGGTGGCGTTCCGTGCAAAAATTGGGAAAAAATATCAGCTTCCACATAAAGGAATTATCCCTGAAGAATTTGGGGTGGTATGTTATCCCACACTTAGATTAAATTATAAGTTTAAGAAACTTCAATAATTTTCTTTTGATCTTTTACTGTCAGTGATGTACTTAATTTGCATCTTCACTCAGGTTGCTCGATACAGAGGACAGGGAAGATTGGCTGAGCCTGGATATAAGAATCCTCGATGGGTTGATGGTGAACTTGTTATTTTGGATGGAAAGGTTTTTAATTCTCTGAAAATTCCTTTTGCGATTGTTTCTGTGTAGATGATCTGCATTGAAGTTTTAACTAATAGCCCTTGTTTTGGAGTTGCTGATTGCTTCACTAATTTTTATGCAGTACATTAAAGGAGGACCAGTTGTTGGCTTTCTTTATTGGGCACCTGAATACCAGTTCTTAGTATTCTTCAACCGATTAAGGCTGCAGGATTGAGTTGTTCTTGTACATCAAAGTTCCCGAGATTCTTTGTTTATTTTCTCTTAGGTAAGGTTCATTTTCGGTGCATCTATTTCCAGTTTGATGACTTTAATACCTGAAACTATGAACCATGAAGCTTTTTGTGCTGGATCAGCAGACGAGTAGTTAAATTATGACCTTCTATTGTCGACATCTTAATATGTGGTTACAAACCTTAAAAACAATCTCGATAGTTCGCACTTACCTAATGTGGTTTTACGTACTTCCTTTTGCAGCTTAATTGGTGACTTTGGCCTGAAGTCCTTTCTCATTAAAGCTTGAGAGAAGCTGGTTAGTTTCACCTATTAGGCCCGAGTCTCAAGTGACTGACTGTTGTTTTATATTAGCAGTTTAGCACTATGAAGTCTGAACCATCAGGATTTTGTGAAACTAACCTTCCAAAATTTTGAGTTGTTACGGTTATATGAACCACAGGCTCATCTAACCAAGGTGTAGTCGATCCTTTACGGTCTTTCTCTTTTCCAGAATGTACATATCTGTATATATTTCGCTACCGTGTGTATTTCCGAGATTGTACATTATACTCGAAGCCTTATATAACGAGGCCTTCTATTTATGTAGAAGTATGCAATACTTGTAATGTACATGTGCATAAAGAGGAAGTCATTTCCAATAAAGGGAATATACTGGTTTCTATATCAGCACAATCCATTATTAGATTACATTACACGATCCTAAATTTAGGGCTACAGTATGTCGGCCTGTGAATTTGCAGGAAATGATGTTCTTTTAAGCGTGGAAGGACACTTCTCTTGCAATCTTGGCTCCTCTTCCCTTGGCCATGTAAAGCCCCACATGATGCATCAATTCCTGTCATCATCGTTCAACAACAGATTTAGATAGTGTGAATCGTGTGAAATTGCTCCTATGATTATGAGTTCATTTGAGAATACCTGAGGATGAGCTGAAACATCTTTGCTGTTGTTTGCCACTGAAGCTGGAAAATCAAAGGTGGCACATCCTTTGGAATACACGACAACATCCTCAAGGGGTTCGAGAAAACCGCGGTTCTTGGCCGACAACGTTGAGCAAACGAAGTCCAGCACACATATGTCCGTGCAAACACCCACCACCACCAACTACACACAATTCATCTCCATCAGTCTCATCTTAAAAGCAAGACAGCATTCTTTAATCAAAGAGTGTTGGCTGACACTTGAAAAGAAAACACCCACAGTTTGTATCTTATTACTCTTGATCCAGTTAACAAAGATGTTTGAACCATCCTCCTCAATCGAACCGATGAACCCATCGTAGCAATCTTTTCGCCTAATCGTCACATTCCGCTCTGCTTCTATCCAGCTAAGGGCTGCACAAATAGCAGACAATTGCATATGCTAACAACATGATATTGAAAACTATTCTATACTACTACAGAGAAATCGCGTGTAAATATTACCAGGAACAAGGTTTGATTCATCCGTTCCCGTAATACAGTGTGGCGGATAAGGATGCTCGAGTTTTCCAGGCTGATGCGAGTCGAGAAAGGCAAGAACAGGCCATTTCTTGTCACAGAATTTCTTTGCAAGCTTAGCTGATTCTTCAATCATCTCAGAAATCTGCCTGTTGGCTTCTCCTGGAGCCTGGAAATTAATTATAAAACATTGAGGGTAGGGCTTCTGTACATTAGGCTTAGGATAATTACAACGACATACCCCGAGACTCCATCTAATTACACAAACTCCCCCTATGAGAAATTAAAAACTCTCTTGAAGTTTAGCCAACATGCCATTACAATCGTTAACCTAAATCAATCAACCAAATTAGCTTCAACGGCCAAATAGGGTCTTCACAAAGCATCTATCCAGATATAATGTAAATCCCGTGACAAGGAAGGTTTACGTAAATTTCTCAAATCTCAGGAGAAGTTTGTGTAATTACGTTCAAAATCCAAAGCCTGCTTAAACCACGGAACTGTATGTTTCACTTACCAGGCTGCCAGCTCCAACAGTGCAGAAGCCATTGATGATGTCTACAAGAACTAAACCAGCTTTGTTATCCTCAGATATCAGAACTGATTCCTCCTCAAAGGGTATCTCCTTCTTCAAAATCTCCACTGTTTCTAGTACCATTTGGCTCTTATTGATTGTCTCTCAGAGAAGTAATATAAACCTAAGTAGAAATGTGCTTCTCCAAGTGTATAAATAGAGGGGATGTTTTAGGATAAGGACTGTTTCTGATAATAATTGAAGCCAATATTCTCAAAAGAAGTTGTAAAAGTCCAATATGAAGACCAAAGTATTGACACGGAAAAGGATATTAATGATAAAGAATCCAAGATTTTTGTATAATTGAGCCAAATGGCCAAAAAAAATAATTCAAACACCATAATTTAGTCCTTGTCATGATTCTATTTAAGAAAATTGGACAAGAATTTCAAAATAATATTTATTTTGGTGTTGGTTATGATCAGATCCCCACCCTCCATTCTTCCCCAGCAACCCTCCCCACTGGCTGCCACCCCGTCCCACGGTTGAGCCACCACTGCTGGCACCGCAGGTATACAAGTCATCTTTTTAGAGCTTTTTGTTATTTATTTTAATTGTGTCCGTGAAATAGTAACTCTTAGTTTCATAATTTGTACACGTTCTACAATTAGTTATTTGATTGTATGTTATACTTAATTTTGTGTTTTTCCCCCCCTTAATAATATAGTTATTTAGAATTTAATTATCATAATTGTCACTTAATAATTTAATACTTTCATAGCCTATATAATGTCTATAAGGAGTGTTAGAATTGTCTCATTCGTACGGTCCAAATAAAGATGGATTACTACATTTGCAAAAGATTCTTCATTCCAACTACACGATCGATCCTGGCTTATTTATATGATGATATGATTTGTTTCGGTAATTTTTATTGCGGGTATATAGAAATTGACGCCAATTTACTGATTGCATTATTAGAAAGATGACGTCCAAAGAGACATACATTTCACTTTCCGTTGGGGAGACCTTTAATACTGTCTCTTTGCATCCTTATATAGCATGCGAACATGAAATTCTCAATCTTTTCCGATATGCCCAACTACAACCATCCATGTTCAAATGAACTACCTAGCGGTATGCTCGCACTCCTATCCCTGCAGACAGTAAAGACTGTGGCTGATATATCATCCTTATTAACCATCTGCACTTTTCATATGGATATTGTCTGCGTACGCTATGAAGTCTGAAACCAGAGGATTTTATGAAACTAACCTTCCAAAATTTTGAGTTGTTACTGTTATATATATATGAATCACAGGCTCATATAACCAGGGTGTAGTCTGTCGTCCTTTACGTCTTTCTCTTTTCCAGAATGTACATATACTCGGAGCTTTATGTAACTATGCCTTTTAATTATGTAGAAGCATGCAATACTTGTAATGTAGATGTTCGAAGGAGAAGATTATTATTTAGTTGAGAGAGGGGATTTTATGAGGAGAGTTTAGGAATTTATTTAGAGGAGGAGATGAAACAAAACGATTACAGAGAATTTTAGAAGATAAGGAGAACTTCGTATTATTCAAGAGCTCTTTGTTTTTGGCTTGGTTACAAATGAGAGCAACACTTCCTATTTATACTAGTTGGGGGAATATTCTAGTGCTATAATTAATTAAGCTAACTACTCAACCTCCTAACCACCTAATTAATTATTCTTCTATAATAATCTACACTAATCACTTTCTAGTCTAGTTCACTAATTAAATCTAATTATTTGAAACACAAAATTAAGTTTATTTTTCAACACCCTCCCTTAAACTTAATTTTTTTACGCCACGTGAGTTTCTAATCTTCAAAAAGATTTCCGCTTCGAGTGGCTTGGTGAAGATATCTGCAACTTGATTTTGAGTCGTCACATGTTCTAATTGGACCTCCTTCTTACAAATGCACTCCCTTATGTAGTGGAATTGTATATCGATGTGCTTGCTCCGATCATGGAACACAGGATTTTTGGCTAAGGCAATTGCAGGTTTGTTGTCAACGTAGATCGTTGCCGCCTCCTTTTGCTCCATTCATAACTCCTTTAACAAGTTTCTTAGCCAAATCGCATGACACACATTTGATGTTGCCGCAACATATTCTGCCTCGCAAGTGGAGGGTGTCACTATTGGTTGCTTCTTTGACATCCAATTGAATGCGGTATCTCCAACAAAGAAGGCAAACCCACTTGTGCTCTTCCTTTCATCCAAATCTCCGGCCCAATCACTATCACTATATCCATGGAGATAGAAATTGTTAGAATGAGAGTAAAGTAACCCAAGTTCAATCGTACCTTTTATATAGCGGAGTATTCTTTTCGCCGTTTTAAGATGATTCATTGTTGGAGCTTCCATGTAGCGGCTGACCAGTCTAACTACATATAAGATATCGTGCCTCGTACAAGTTAAATATCGAAGGCTGTCGATTAAACTCTCGAAATTTGTTGGATCTATCTTCTCTCCTTTATCATCCTTCGACAACTTTACTCCGCACTCCAAAGGTGTTGCTATAGGCTTGCAATCATTCATTTTGAACTTCTTTAAGATTTCTCTTGCATAACGCTCTTGGCCAACGAATATCCCATCTTTTCCTTGTTTGACTTCGATGCCCAAGTAATATGACATTTGGTCAATATCTGTCATCTCAAACTCCTTGACCATTGCTTTCTTGAACTTATCGGACATGCTTGGATTGCTGCCCGTAAAGTTCAAATCATCTACGTACAGTCACATGATCATGATATCAATATCTTTGACTTTGACGTACAGAGTACGTTCATAAAGGCACCTCGTGAAGCCATGTTATTGAAAGTACTTGTCGATCCGACTGTTCCAAGCCCGTGGTGCTTGCTTTGACCCATACAGTGCTTTCTTCAACCTTAGCACTTTATCTTCGTGGTGTTTTACCTCGCATCCTGGTGGTTGCTCGATATATACCTCTTCTTCAAGTTCTCTATTTAGGAAAGTTGACCTAACATCCATTTGATATATCTTCCACCAATTTGCATAGCAAGCGAAATCATCAACCTTATAGTCTCTAAGTGAACGACCGGAGCAAACATCTCGTCGTAGTCAATGCCTGCTCTTTGACTGTATCTTTTCGCTACCAATCTCACTTTGTATCTCTCAATTTCTTCTTTGGCATTTCGCTTTACTTTGTACACCCACTTCACGCCTACTGCTTTCTGTCCCTTGGGTAATGAGGTGAGTTGCCACGTGTTGTTTGTAGCACCCGGAATGTAAGGTAGCCACATCCCCCGCACTATAGTTCAATCCATATATGGAACGAGCACCCATACATGAATCAAGCCTATAGCGAACGGGAGACAATAAAAAAAAAATCTAGCTAAGCTGGACTAACCCTCAATTAATTACAGCTATGCATAACAAATAACGCGGAAGCATAATATAATCATATCATCATTCTAGTCCGTTTCCAATCTATCAATGTACAATCTCTCAAAGTAACATAAATGAGTCATAAAATACATATGCTTCAAATAGGTAAATGAACTGTGCTAGACTCAAAATAAAAGGCTTGCCCCGATTCAATCCCGCCTAGCACTCAACCTACAAGAACCTGAAAAGTGAGGTGTCAGTCTATGAAAGACTGAGTGAGGGGTTTAAATAAATATAAGTAAACATATCATGCAAGCTATAATCTCAGGTAAGATTTTATAAAAAGAAATCAATATAAGTTCAAGAATAAAGTAAATCCTCGCCCGAGATTACAACTATTCAATTTAACAGTTCAATCATTATCAATTCAATCCATGGCCCGGCGAGTGAGGGCATTCTCCAACCTTTACTCCAAAAGTGAACAATCATGAATGTTTCCGTTTATTAGGTGATCATATAAGTAATTAACGTGCGATCAATTAGCAGTTTCATGAACCCTTTTTCCTCCGGGTGATGGTGGGCTTGCAAGACCCAACCATCCAATCATGGCATACGTCGGGAACATGACTCCCACGTACGGGATTTCTTCCTCCACCAAACCTCCTGGTGGATTCAGAGGTGATCCCAAAATGGTAAGGATAGTGCAAGAGTTACCCGTCAGCCCTTTGCTTTCCCGGTTGGCTCAATACACTAACCTCAGGCCCACAGTGCAGTACAATATACTCGCCAAATCAATCAATCAATTCAGTCCGTTCAGTTCATTCATGAAATCTGTTTAAAATCAATAAGGTTTGGAAAACTATAGATATATAGATACATTTTGGCTTAAAACATCACATAGGGTCGTATGGGTTCTATATATCTAGAATTTAAATCTCACCTGACGAGCGACGAAACAAAACAAGGATACAAGAAAGTGTCCATACGACCAATGATCTCCGCCCTGGAGAAGAACTGGACAAGAAAGGAAACAACGGGAACTCGTAAGACGAGACTCAATATGAGACCAAGTATGACGCACGACAATGCTCATGTAACCCCTTAATAACCAAACAAATTAGCAATCAAGTGACACTTAAATATGTATGAGAACCAATTAGCATCTAAGAGATAAAATCAATCTCAAGGAGTCACATATTCATATCATTCAACCTTTCAAGTTTACTTCGTATAAGGCATGGAGTCACACAATCACGTTTGAGCAATTAAGTACTAAGAAGTGTTAAATAGGAGTATAATTATCAATACACCAAGTATGTAATTCATATAAGTCACATACGGGAGCCAAGGAAGTGAAAGGAATGTAAGAAGAGGGATTTTGGTGAAGTTTGACAAAAACCGACAATTTTCGGAAACACGCATGTTTTAGGAAAACTGGAATATCTTGAGTTCTAGAATTTGGAATTGGGTTTTTTAATTTATTGGGTATGAAACTAGACACACATACCTTTTCGATGATATATGGCTTGTTTTCTAGTTCAAAGCGAGGAGAAAATGGCGTAAGCTTGAAGTTGGGTGAATGCAGATTTCCGGCGAAGTGGCGACACCAAAAAGAACTGATTATATCTCACAAATGACTAGAGATATTGAGATGATTCCAATTGGAGTTGTTCTAGACTTCAAGAGGTTTCCAACGGTTCAAAAATCAGGTCAATCAGAGTTCAGATGAGGGGGGTACCCAGCCGGGGAAAAAGAGTGCAGAAGACCCTCTAGATTAAAGTACCCGCCCGGGTACATTTCCTCACTAAATTTACCCGCCCGGGTAACCCTCCTGGGCTGGAAAAAGGTTGCAAAACGGAGGTTGCTCGAGGGAGAAAGAGGAGAAAGCAAAACCCATAACAAACTCAACCAAAACACTCCAAAATAATCATATATCATGTATATAACTCATATACATCATTTAGGCCACATTAAAACTAAGGGAACATGCTTATATCATTAGAATCACTCATGAAACCAATATGAAATCAAATGATCAATCATGCTCCAAACTTCATGAATTCAAGTTATAATTGTGGGAAATCACCTCAAATCATCATACAAGCTTCATATTTAAACATGGAATCTAAAAGAGTTACAAACCCTAATCACACCCCATGAATTATCAAAGATACATGCTTGATCTTACCTTGGATGAAAGAAGGAATGAAGGGGAAAGAAGGGATAAAGGTATGAAGCTTGATTCCTTGAAGAAAATGGATGAAAATCTTGGCTTCTAGCTTCCTTGGATCAACCGACATGGAGAAAGGGAGGAAGAGATGATTCTCTTATTTTATTTTAATGAGGAAGGAAGAATAAGATGTATGTATATGTGTATGTATAAGATATATCGATCCAAGATGGGGAAAAGAAAAGGGAAATTGCCACTTGGTCCTCAAGAAATTAAGGCAATGCAATTGGGTTTCAACTTATGTAAATGATCAATTTGTAACATCCCGCATCTGAAGCACGACCCGATGACGTTTACAGGTAAGTCCTTCTACTTGAATATTTAATTTATTAATTATGTGGCTTATATGATTAAATGTGAATTCAATTTCGTATGCTAATTATTCGAATTAATTAAGAGTAATCGTTAATTTAAATCATTACGTACGTAAACTTCGACCTTGTAATATAATTCAAGTTTATTTCATGAATAACTCTAAAATCGATTTTTAATAACTTACGTTATTTAACTTTTTTAATTTAAACTTATTCGAATTCTTCGTAAATTATTTTCTATTTAATTATTTTTAAAGCATCGTTAATTTGTACGAAAGGTTTTCTAAAATTAAATTGGATTAAGAACTAATTGGTAAATTCTTTCTCGTTTTAATTCGTAAAATTATTTCGAAATTTATAAGTTTATTTTATTATACTCGGGTTTTATTTTACAGTTTTTCAATGCGTCGGATTCGGGTTAAGTATACGAGATCGTACGTGAACTGGTCATAACTTCTTTTTCTCTCTCTCTCTCCTCTCCCACTCTCTCTCCTGCGGTACTATGCACGGCTTCGGTTACGAGCCCATAACTCGATCGTTTCTCGACGGAATTCGATAAACGAATAGTCCATTTCGATGATCTCGGCGAGATGTACGCAAGAGTACAAATTTCATGGCCTAACGACGAACGGTGACGGAGTTATCGCCGGAATTCAGAAGCAGCGGCGGAGGTGTCGGACCATCGCCACTTCGTCGGCCATTCACGGCGGTTTCCGGCCCTGTTCTTGAAGCACGCGCCTCGGACCCAGAAAGTAGACCCCTCGACGCTTCGTTTGACGTCGGCAGCGTGGCCATCGGGGCCGCGATGGCGCCGTACGCGCCGCCTGAAGCTCGCGTCGGCGGCGCGAGTTACTGTAGCGGCGGGTTTCGCTGCCTTCCGGCGGTGTTTTCCGACGGAGCTTGATGGTTTCCAAGGTTTTTCGACCCCCTGAATTCATTTCCGGCATCAATTTCACCAGATTTTGGCCATAGGTGGTGGTTCCAGCGATCTTCGGCGGCCAACGGGGCCCTTTTCCGGCAATCTTTTGGCCTCGGGCCCTTCACGAAAGTTGTTCGGAACGGCGAGAACTAGTAGCCTTTGATCACGCGACTCCAGATTCGACGGTTTGGCGGCGGATCGTAGCGTTGCAGCGGCGGCACAATGGCCGGACTAGCTCCGGGGATTTTCTCCGGCAACCACCTTAGGGCTTTCGAAGAGCTCGTCACGGGTAAGACAATGCCTTTTACGGATCGCATTTTGGTTCACCGGCTTGGAAGTAATTTGAGTTTGAAGATTTTAGGGTTTTCATGTTCTTAGATCTGAAATTGGAGGAGATTGACTTGGAATTTTCAAAAATTGATCGAGGATTCGGAACGGGCACGAAGACTTCATTCAGGACTGATTTTTCGGGATTTTTTCGGAGACCTTCGACGGCGGCCCGGGCAAATTCCGGCAGCTACAGTGGTGGCATTCCAGCGGCGTCCGGTCAGAATGTTCTTCTCGTTGTGGTGAGTTCAACGCCACTTTTCGTTCGTCAATCGGATGTCCGGTTGATTTATTGTGATTTATTTTGTTTAATTTGAATATTTGAAATTAATTGTCCTAATTGCAATAAATTGTTAATTGCTTGATTTGTCGATCTATATGGATTCCAATATATACGAAATCATGTATGAAATGAATTAGGATATATGTGGATGCTTTGATTTGCAATTTGAATCATCTTTTTGTCTAATTGAGCTAAATGTCTAACTCGAAGGGGTGTATGTGTAATTTTGAAAACGTTATGAATTTGCTTGATTTAAATTAAGTAAACTTTATCAAATTGAATCCGTTATGCGTTATATGAATTGATATAAAATAATGTGAATTCCATTGCCTTTCGAGTTCCCTTAATTGCATTAATTGTGCTTATGGACATGCCTTAATGTTTTGGTTTGCTTGAAATTAATATGAATTTGAATCCTGCTTATATGATTGCATTTGCAGTGCGTCCCTGTGTGGTTGTCTGTCTGAGTCTGAGCTTTGTGGTCTGTTTTGTGTGTTCAGTTGGTTCAGGTGCACCCGGGGTGGTGACAAGTGAGTCGTGCAGGTTCCGGGGTGAACCATCTGCTGTGTTTTCGGCTGTGTTTGGTGCCAGGTGAGGTTAGGATATAGTTATACCCTATTGCAATATGCTCGTTTTCGAATGCATGCGGTTTATAAGCCTTATGTATATGTAGATATGTGTAAGATACGTATTTTGTTGGCTTTGCTATAAGTTTGAAAGTATGAAGTTTTGTATAAGCCTACGTAAGCTTAGCTTTGATTTTGTTATGATTTTGAGGCCAGTCTGCATGATATGTACGTACGATATGATAAATATGATACGCATGAGATATGTCTGTCTGTCTGTCTGTCTATTGCGGGTTAAGCTTCTGATTTCCGTGATCTGTGTAAGTGTGGGGCCCCAATTTCCGTGTAAGGGATGTACCGGAACCCACCTGAGCGTAGGTTGAGGGATGGAGTCCGAGGGTTTGAGCAGCAGTGAGCACTCCCCTCTTCCGCTTTAGGATGGTTAGGGTGGCGCAACCCTTCCATCACACCTATCTGGTATGTTTTGTTTTGTTTTGTTTTGTTCAGTCTGTCTGTGTGCTCGTACCCGCCGAGTTTCGTTATGTCTGTCGGTTATAAGTTCGTGAAACGGGGATAGACTCTTAAGTAAGATAAAAATTGGATTTGCTATTAACCTAATAAGTTATGTTCCGATATGTGTGCTAAGTCTGCATGATTTTGAGCGTATGTTTTGAGTTTTGTATAAGCTAAGTTTTGTCGGTTCTGTTTTGATAAGTCACCCTATATATATATTATCACGGGAAACTGTTTTGGCGTGCAAAAACTAACCCCGTGTTCACGAACGTTACTTTTATAACGTGTTGTGCTCTGTATATACGTAGGTGTGTGTGGGTAGCCCCTCGCTCAGTCTTTGGACTGACCCCTCCCCTTTTATGTTTTTAGTTTGCAGGCTTTGCTTTGGAGGTCGTTGGAGTTCGTGCTAGGCGACAGTGTGTCGTGTTTGTCTTGTCTGTGTCTGTTCGTTTAAGTTGGTTAAATATTTTGTTCTGAATTTTGATTTGTAAATTTCGTATAAGATACGTTGTGAACAGGTTGCATGAATGATTTGGATATATGGAATTCGGGACAGGTTAGGACAGGTGCTCGGATTAGTTGAACCCGTTTTGATGTGTAATTATTCGGGACAGGATAGGACAGGTTTGTTGAACTAGTTGAACCCGTATATTTGATTCTGTTGTATGTACTGTGTTATATGCTTGGTGTGTAAAAGTTTTTCAAAGTTGGTATTTTACCTGGCTTCCGCTGTCATGTTTCACATATTTTCTTTTGTACAGGGTTAGGTACCGCCTAGCTAGTGTGTGTGTTTTCGTTTGTCACCCGTTCGCTGTGACTTGGTGCGTGTGCGGACTCTCCATTTCGTACACGTGTCGGGTCATAGTGCGGGGGATGTGGCGCCTCACGTGCGGGGTGTTACAATTTAGTCCAAAGAATCTTATGCAATTAAGTCCTCAAATTATGGAAATAGATCAAGTAAGGTCATATAATCAAATAAGTCACGTTCGGTAATTAATTCACGTATCACTCAAATACGAGTTGTGCAATAATTCATAATTTGAGAATATTATCACATATTTTCACATGAACATATAAGAATATAATTCATATAATGTCACGTAATGCGTAACCGGAAAAACGGGGTGTTACATTGTTCTTCTCGATCGCCTTATTCTCCTCTTGTATTGCCTCTTGAAAGTTTAGTGGCTCAGAATCCGCAAAAAGACAGAATAAGGTGAGATCATCTTGCCTCTCAGTGGCGTCATAGATATCTTGCAAGTTCGTCATGCGTGGTGTCCTTGAGTTTGAACTTTGAGGATCTTCAAGATTGTTGGCTCTTGGGGAGGATGGTGGAGTCACAAACTCTTGTTGTGGTTGTCCAGTAGCCGGTTGCTTATTTTCATCTACAAAGTAAGGTTGAAAGTTGTAACTTCCTTCACTAGCATTTGACCCCCAAGCACCTTCTTCATCAAACTGTACATCACGACTGATGATCGTCTTTCTGTTGCTTGGATTGTATAACTTGAAGCGCACCTAATGAAGACTAACTTTGTACTTTTGTCATCGAGTTTGGTTCTCCTTATGTCTGGTACATATGTATAGGCCAAGCTCCCTAAAACTTTGAGCTGCGAAACGCCTGGCTTTCTCCCGCTCCACACATCTTGCGGTGTGATTCCCCACACACTTCTTGTTGGAGACTTGTTCATTAGGTACACTGCGGTGGCTACAGCTTCTGCCTAGAACTCCTGTGGCACTAGAATATTCTCTCTTGAGTAGTTAGCTTAATTAACTAGAGCACTAGAATATTCCCCCATCTAGTATAAATAGGAGGTGTTGTTCTCATTTGTAACTTGGCAAAAAACAAAGACTTCTTAATAATAAGAATTTCTTCTCTTCTTCTAAAATTCTCTCTAATTGTTTCTTTAATGTCCTCCTCCAAATGAATTCCTAAACTCTCCTTATAAAATCCCTTCTCCCAACTAAATAATAAGCTTCTCCTTCCAAAAAAATGGTATCAAGAGCCAAGGTTTGAGAAAATGAGTGGTGGTGGAATGACCCTCTTCCAAGTTTCTATGCTCAACAAAAACAATTATGATAATTGGAGTATTAGGATGAAAACTCTCTTAGGAGCACAAGATGTAAAATTAGGAAAAAAAAAGGGAAAGAAGAGAACAAGATGTGTGGGACATTGTTGCTAAAGGCTACAATGAACCCAACGATGATGCCAAAATTGAGAAAGATATAAAAGATTTGAGAATGAGGGACAAGAAGACTCTCTACCTCATCTATCAAGCCTTAGATGAGGAAGGTTTCGAGAAGGTGTCGAATGCAACCACGGTGAAGGAGGCATGGGAGAAACTCCAAGTATCGTATTAAGGAGCTAGGCAAGTAAAGAAGGTTCGTCTTCAAAGATTACGGGGGGAATTCGAAATTTTGCATATGAAGCAAGGTGAGTCCATCTCCGATTACTTTTCAAGAGTTTTATCTATAACTAATCAATTGACAAGGAACATAGAAAATTTAGATGATGTGAGAATAATGGAGAAAATACTACGATCCTTGGATCCCAAATTCATCCATATCGTAGTAGCTTATGAAGAAACAAAGAATTTGGAGGAGATGACGGTTGAACAACTTATCGGATCGCTACAAGCCTATGAAGAAAAACATAAAAGGCAATTAGAGATTCAATAACAACTTCTCAAATGCAACTCAATACTAAGGAGATGAAAGAAACGATTAAAGAGAATTTTAGAAGAAGAGGAGAACTTCTTATTATTTAAGAACTCTTTGTTTTTGGCTTGGTTACAAATGAGAGCAACACCTCCTATTTATACTAGTTGGGAAAATATTCTAGAGCTCTAATTAATTAAGCTAACTACTCAACCTCTTAACTACCTAATTAATTATTCTTCTACACTAATCACTTTCTAGTCTATTCCACTAATTAAATCTAATTATTTTAAATACAAAATTAAGTTTATTTTTCGAACAGACGTGCAGTACACAAAGAGGAAGTTTTGGCCAAGAAACGAAATATACTGTTATCTATATCAACCATATCATATATAGCTCACAGACTGGGAACATATCCTTGCATTTTCATATATCATGCATAAAGTAGGCAGCACATCCATTTATTACATTACATGACATGATCCTAAATATAGATAGGGCTGCACAACATCGGCCTGTGAATTTGCAGGAAATGATATATGTTCTTTTAAGCATGGAAGGACACATCACTTGCAATCTTGGCTCCTCTTCCCTTGGCCATGTAAAGCCCCACATGATGCATCAATTCCTGTCATCATCATCAAGCAAATTTAGATGGTGTGAATCGTGTGAAATTGCCTCTCTCTCTCTCTCTCTCTCTCCTGCCTATGTTTATGAGTTCATTTGACAATACCTGAGGATCATGAGCTGAAACATCTGTGCTGTTGTTTGTCACTGGAGCTAGAGTGGCACATCCTTTAGGATACACCACAACTTCCTCGAGGGGTTCGAGGAAACCACGGTTCTTGGCCGACAATGTTGAGCAAACGAAGTCCAGCACGCATATGTCTGTGCAAGCACCTACCACCAACAACTACACCAATTCATCTCTATTAGTCTCATCTTAAAAGCAAGACAAGATTCTTTTTAATCCAACAGACCTAAAACAACACAAGAAAAAACACTCACAGTTTTTATTTTCTTACTCTTGACCCAGTCGACAAAGATATTCGAACCATCCTCCTCGATCGAACCCACGAACCCATCGTAGCAATCTTTTCGCCTAATCATCACGTTTGGCTCTGCTTCTATCCAGCGTAAGGCTGCACATGCATATGGCAGAAAATATTGTATATATATTCTAAAAATATGATATTGCAAAGGTTATGGTATACTATTCCAGAGAAGACACTGTGTGTAAATATTACCAGGAACAAGGTTTGATTCATCCGTGCCCGTAATACAGTGTGTCGGATAAGGATGCTCGAGTTTTCCAGGCTGATGTGAATCGATGAAGGCAAGAACAGGCCATTTCTTGTCGCAGAATATTTTTGCAAGCTTTGCTGATTCTTCAATCATCTCATTAATTTGCCTGTTGGCTTCTCTTGGGGCCTGAAAATTAATTATAAAACATGGAGGATAGGTTTTTGTACAATAGATATAGAGGTAATTACAACAACATAACCCGAGGTTTCATCTAATTACACAAACTCCCCCTAAATCCTGACAAATTAAAAACTCCCTTGACATACCCTGAATTTTAACTAACATCTAGTATGCCATTAACCTAAATCAATCACCGATCAAATCAGTGTCAATGGCCAAATATGGTTTTTACAAAACATTTAATCCAGATGTATAACCTCCGTGACAGGGGAAGTTTATGTAATTTCTCAAATCTTCAGAAATGTTCGTGTAATTCTGCCAAACTTCAAAGCATGTCAGTGTAATTACCCTTGTAACTCAAACTTAGACTAAACTACTCTATAATAAAGAAGAGCAGAACCACAGGACAGTGTGTTTCAGTTTTCACTTACCAGGCTGCCAGCTCCAACAGTACAGAAGCCATTGATGATGTCTACAAGAACTAAACCAGCTTTGTTATCCTCAGATATCAGAACTGATTCCTCCTCAAAGGGTATCTCATTCTTCAAAATCTCCACTGTTTCTAGTACCATTTTCCCCTTATTGATTGTCTCTCACTCTCAGAGAAGTAATAGTCATATAAACCTAAGCAGGAGTGTGTTTCTCCAAGTGTATAAATAGAGTGGATGATATTTTAGGATAAGGGTTGTTTGTGAATTGTGATGATGATTGAAGCCAATATCCCAAAAGAGGATGTAAAAATTCCAACGGAAAAAGAAGGAAATAGGTGTTAGTGATAAGCAATCCAAGATTTTTGTATAATTAAGCCAAAATGGCCACAAGAAAATTCAATTGAGTCCTTGACTCCTTGTCATGACTCATGAGTCATGAGCTCTCTAAGAAATTACCTGTGCATCCGACAAGTAACTGAAATCCGATAATACATAAGAGTTGAGCAATAACATAGAAATTTGGAGTATACATTCATTTACTCAGTATGCAAATATTTGAAATTCAATGATGCATACCACAAACACAAAAACAAAAATATAGATACCACACAGACATATCAACACAATTTTTACCTTAAATTCTCCGAATGAAAAATGTAGCAAAATTAAATCTTGTTAAGTCCCATGAAATTCTCCCAACTCAAAATTTAATTTATTTGTGATTTCCAAAAATAAAAGGAAAAATATGGAGACCCCACTTGACAATATGATTGACTTATTATGTGAGCAAGTCTGGTTTCCAACACTTGAACGGATTTTGTGTGTTTGTGATCTTTAGGAAATCACAATATATCAATTCTTTTACCAATTTATTTATTTTTTAAAAAATAATATAATATTTGAATATATATATTATGTATATATTCTTATTTTTGTTGTAATAAATTTGATGAAATTAGAGGTGGTCTTTTCTTTTCCTTGTAAAACTCAAATCCCAATATTACAGTCCCTGTTTGATTCTATCCATCCCTTCCCTCTTCTTCTTCCTCTAGAGAGAGTGATATATATATATATATATATATATATATATATATATATATATAGAGAGAGAGAGAGAGAGAGAGAATATGCAGTGAGAAGTGTTTTGGTTGTCGTTGAGGGATGGAAAGTTCGGTTCTTTTTCCTCCCGTAAAGCGCCCCATCTACACAACTTCCACCACCACTATGCCCGAAACCACCGCCCCTTCCGCTGCCAATCCCACCATCACCGCCGCCGGAAAACGCCCCAAGCCACCACAACCTCCGCTCTACATCCCCCAAGGCCACGTCGCCTTCCGCCTGCTCTGCCACGCCTCCCACATAGGCGGCCTCATCGGGAAATCGGGCTCCATAATCAAGCAACTCCAGCAACTCACCGGCTGCAAAATCAGAGTCGAGGACCCCGTCGATTCCTGCGACCAAAGAATTATCAGCGTGCTCTCGTCCGCAGCTATTATCAAGAAAATCAAGATTCGCGCCGCCGCCGCCGCTGCGACGGCGGAAGAAGAGGGGAGCAATGGGGGCAGTGTCGTCGGCGACGAAGGGGAGGGGGAGGAGGAGTTGTTTGAGGTGTCGGCGGCGCAGGAGGGTATGGTGAGGGTGTTTGAGAGGGTGGTGGAGCTGGCGGCGGAGGATGATTCCGTGGCGGAGATTGGCGGCGGAGTGGTTTCGTGTCGACTTCTGGCGTGGAAGAATCAGGCGGGGGCGGTTATCGGGAAAGGGGGGAAAGTTGTGGAGAAAATCAGGAAAGAAACGGGCTGCAAAGTGAAGGTTTTGGGTGTGGATAGGTTTTTTCCAGGTGCAATGCCTGCTGATGAAATCGTTGAGGTGAGGATGTGCATTCTTTTATTTGGGATTTTTCTTGTTTCGTAATCGCCTATCGAGGGTGATTCTTGAAGTTTGATCATCTGATGTGTATAGATTTGAATTCTGTTTTGTGTTTATGAAGTGGGCTGCTGTTTTCCTTTTTTGGGTTTGTCTTTGGATGAGGAACATGATGCTTCCATGAATGTGGATGGGTTTCATCTTTAATTGATTATCTAAGTTTTCCCTCACAAAACCTTGGTTTATAACTGAAATTAGCCGAACCCCGAATGGATTATAAACCCTAATAGCATATATATTGAGTTTTGGATATCCCAATGCATTTTAAACTGCATTCCTACATTGTGTAAATCTGTTTAAGAATGTGAAAAGATCCTTACTTGAATGAGGCTTTTAGCAAGTGTTGCATTTAAATGGGAAACAAATTTGGCGACACCCTTTAGATATCTCGTACTCGTTTTTTTAAGGTTAGCTAATCTGTAAATTTTAACCAAATATTTCTTGAAATTATTGCAGATTGAAGGCAATGTTCTGGCTGTCAAGAAAGCTCTTGTCTTAGTCACCAGTCGCCTTCAAGAATGTGCACCACTTGAGAAACCAACTAGAACATCTGGCACCAAACCTCTAGATGCAGAACCTTCTCCTCCTCCAAATGTAGACCCTCCATTGCAGCGGGGCCCAGTACCTCAATCGATGTCTGTAAACCATTTATCTGGGGAGTCGGAAAACATTTCCAACGTTGAGTCATATAGAACACCCCTGCAAGAAGTGGTTATCAAGGTTCTATGCTTCAACGAAAGAATCGGGTGCATTATTGGCAAGGGAGGATCCATCGTCAAGGCTCTTCAGAATGATAGTGGGGCTCATATAAATGTGGGCCCCACTGTGCCGGACTGTGACGAGCGAATGATATGCATATCGGCTATGGAGGTAATGATCCGTTACTTTTCCATTGTAATTCTATGGTTTTAGTATGGGGTACTGTTATTCTCAACATTATTTCTATTTCGGTTCGAACTATATCATTGTTAATTTGTCTGCAAATTTAGCTGCCTGAATTTAAACACAATGTGCAAATCATGTAATTCTCATTGGTTAAATGTTTGTGCAGAATTGGTAACATAAGTTTCCACTGTATTGAAAATGATACAACTTGACACTTACGGTACCAAATATGAGACAAGCAAAAACTATGCTGGCAGATCGAATTATATGCTGAGTTATGACTTATGATACCAAAAATGATATTCCCGCCTTTTATTTGCAAAAATTGATAATTTGCTCTTTTTTCTTTTGTGTCTATTGTTTCTGGGTAGAGTGTAGAATCCGAATACTCGCCTGCACAACATGCAGCTGTTCTTGTGTTCAACAGGTCTGTGGATCCTAGTCTTCTAAACGGATTTGATTCAGATTCCAGAGAACCATCACCTGTTGCAGCCCGTGTTTTGGTTCCATCTCATCAAGTTGGTTGTTTGTTGGGAAAAGGAGGCGCCATTATTTCAGAGATCAGACAAATGACCGGTGCTTCCTTAAGGATATTTGGCGGCAACCAAGTTCCAAAGTGTGCTTCCGAAGATTTTGAAGTTTTACAGGTACTATTAACACTAAACCTTGCAGATTTGAAGGGATCTTGTCCTATATATTGTCAAATATACACGCTTGTTAATAGCCCCTTTATTATTTTCATAGATTACAGGAGAGTTTGCAAATGTTCAAAATGCTCTATATAGGGTGACTGGTAGATTGCGAGACAACATTTTCTCCTCAAAACTTTTGACTGGAAGTGGGGCGCGTAACCCTTTCAGGACAGAGAGTGGTTCAAATTATGAACAGAAGTCTTTGGTCCAAGGTTTCAAAACTCTTGGAATTTCCAATAATATAGGTCAACGACCGACGCAGAATGTATTGAACTTGGATACCGATGGAAGATTACCTTCAGTTACAGGTGGTATTGAACTTGGCAGGTAATGATTAATAGGGGGTTCAATATTTCGGTATATTTGCTTTTAGAATTCAAATTTTATGATATGTAGGAAGCATCATAACTTTGTTTCGATGTATATTTAAGCAGTGGAAGTAGGTCTGCAATTGTGACAAATACAACTGTAGAGATCGCTGTCCCTGATAACGTGATCGGCTCCATTTACGGGGAGAATGGCAGCAATTTGAATCGTCTGAGACAGGTAACACGAGGCTACTTCCCCAGGAAGATTAAACTTGTTGTATGCATGTACTGAAATCCAGAAATTTCATAATCGCTCCTAACATTTGGGCGAAATATGTAGTTCTGAAACTCATAGGGGGTGCGAGTCTTATTTACATAGTTAGATGGGTGCAACTGGTAATATATAGATTTTCCAGGAAACCTTAGATGCAATCATCATCATCATCATCATCATCATCATCATCATCATCTTGTTTTTGTTCTTTTTATCTTTTTTATCATGTAAAGTACCTCTTTCGTTTTGATTTCATCTGCATCAGATATCTGGAGCCAAGGTCGTAATTCGTGAACCTCATCCTGGAACAACTCAGACAACCGTTATAATATCTGGGACACCAGACCAAACACAAGCAGCCCAAAGCCTACTTCAAGCATTCATACTTGCCGGATCATAATGACGCTGTAATATCCGGGACACCAGACCAAACACAAACAGCCCAAAGCCTACTTCAAGCGTCATACTTCCCGGCTCATAATGACAATATACACGGAACTTTTTCAACATCTTTTTACTTTTCCTTTTCTTTCTGTTGGCAAGTTTCTCAAAGAAGGGAAGAACCAACCACAATAGTGCAGTAAATAATGTCCATTAGCCATTTATATGTAACCTGCTGCATTTTTGCAGTTTTAGTATCATCAGTACTTACTCTGTGACAAGACCAAATTTATCTATTTAGCTTACACACCGAATTATACAGTATTTTTCCTGGTTTTATGTACAACTTATTTGGATTCGAGTTTGATCAGACCATGAAGGTGTAAAAGAACTCTCCCCATGAATGACGACTGCAGTGTACCCCATGAATGACGACTGCGTTCTCAGGGGATTCAATAATACAGATATACAGGGTGAATTTCTACCATTGTAGTTCTGAATTTGAGAGTTAAACAAGATTTATCAAACAAAGCCTTGAGTGTACATTGCACAACATGAGAAAATACACACAAAATTCACAATCTCCACACAACAACACTTCAAACAATAGTGGAACAAGTTTCCCCCTTACAAAAAGAGGCAGAGCAGATTCTTAGCTCTGTGCAGCTTCAGCAGCACTCGGTATTGCTTCTGGCTTGAGAACAATTTCTACATTATCATGTACCCCTTGCAACAGAAGTTCCCCATCATATGTCAATAATTTACGCTTCTTCGCTGCACGTAGAGTTCCGACTAGAGCTTCGAAGATGTTAGCGCATCTGTCGTCATTAAACAGCACGCCAAACGTAACCTGCATAGTTGACACAGATGCCGAAAATGGTGAAATTCCATCAGATATAGTATAGATCCCACACTGTTTCAGCCATTATGGAATGAGATCTCACCTAAGCTGCGTTTTACCTTACCATAGATATCTATCGATCAGGACAACAATCTGAGCACACATAACCTAACTACATTGTGAAGCAGATTGGTGGAACCACATATAAACAAGGGGAAGTTGATGACCCCTTGCACTAAAATTATCCCTATATATGTAATACGAGTGGCGGACCCTGAGATTGCTCGAGTGCTCTAAATATCAAGAAGTGGCTGCCCCGACCCTGACTCCCAACTCGGTGAAGCATTTTCCATTACATTTGACATCCATAGCTAAAAATTAAGCTTTTCCAAGAGTACCATCAAATTTGCTCTTAAGATAAGTTTCTCACCCCAATCACATTACATAAAGACGCAAAACGCAGACTTATCCCAGTTATATACAAAAAGAAAAAACAGAAAGATTGGCAAACGTAATTTCCTGAACAAGCACTCCATCTGGGATCAGATAAATCCCCAAAAGAAAGCAAAGATCTTGCATTACCACTTGCCAAAAGATCATCGACCCAGATGAAAATATCGTTAAAAACCAACAGAATTATCGCAATCCATCACCAACAAGCTCAAATTAACATGGGTCTAGATCCAATCGAGGCTTGCATAAGTTTCTTCTTTTTTTTTTCTCAGATTAATCTCAAATTGAAAGCGATCGAACAATGTCAGATGAAATTACCTTGTAGGAGCCATCATCCTGGTGCTGCCCGAGACGTCTGATCTCCTCCTTGAGTCGCCCCACCTCTTCTTCAACGTTCATGATTTCGGTTCGAGGCGATTTCTTTTTCTTCACAGATATTGATCAGAGTCTAAACGTGTATATATGCTTTTATAGTTGGAACTTGGTTTCTGAGAGGTAAATCAATCAAGGGGCAAAATTGTCATTTCAGTAAAAGGGAAAAATATGTATTTATTTTTAGGTTATATATGTGAACCACTCAACTCAAAGGATGTGATTCATGGGACAATGTATGAATGTAAGTAATAATTGAAGGGATAAATGAGAGCTACCATTTTATTGTATATTTTTGGATTATAATCATATGTTATGCAAATAAGTATAGCAATTTGATGTTTATATTTCATGTGTTACTTTATGCTAAATACATACCTTAATCTTAATTTGTTGCACGCAGTTGAATTTTAGATAAATTTTTATATGAATCAAATATTGCATGTGTAAATTTTTATGTATTTACTAAAAAATTATTTATATAGATAGTTATAATGATCGACGAATATGTTATTTTAGAAAAAGATTATAAGGTGATGTGAGATAATTTAGAATTATCGTGAAGGTCTCTCACTTTCAAAAGAGATGCACCACCTGCTAGCAGAACAAAGGATCTCATCTTAAAAATATGAAGTTTGAGATTCAAGATCCTAATTTAGAAAGAAGGGATCTACTTGAAAGACTCGTCTAAGGATACAACTTAATGTATCGATTTTTATATTTGTCCCTTTTACATTCGACCAACAACCTAACTGTTAACAATATTTAATATATTCATTGGATTGTTCGTCTCAAGTCACCAACTCCTTCTATAATTGATGCCATGATTTTAGTGTCATCTAATCCATCGGTCAAACCCTTATGACCGAGCTTATCAAACATGAAAATACTCTCTAGAAGCTTAAGTTCTCCTTTAATATCTTTAAGATACTTCATAAATGTGAGTATGTCTATATTAGATAAAACCTTAAAAAGACTTTCTTATTCTCATGTATATATTTTTAATAGGAGACGGTCTTCAAACTCTATTTTTAAGTCTCACGTTCAATCAACTATCTAATCAATACTTCGATTAGAATTTTTAAGTAATTCCACCCCAATCCGATTTATCACAATCATATTGATTCAATATCACACAAATATCAATTGTTTTAATTAGATATATAATTATTAAACCTTATTCCTCAAAACAATCATAGCATCACAAATCATTTCTCGACATTAGTGGCAAAGTGACATGGCCTATATGAAATATATGGCTCTCAATTGGGCAATGGCAAATCCTGTAAATTCTCCCATATATGTGGGCTCTTTCCAAGCTTTAATCTTAACCCCCCTAATCCACTAATTTATTGCAATCTAT
The DNA here is from genome assembly GCA_037501455.1 of Lantana camara. NCBI lineage: Eukaryota > Viridiplantae > Streptophyta > Magnoliopsida > Lamiales > Verbenaceae > Lantana > Lantana camara. The sequence goes on from CM074862.1 coordinate 23,217,002, forward strand.
CGCAAGATTTTTTCTTGATAAAATACATATTAAATTACTCAAAGCATACTTTTTACCTAAGTTTCCCCACAAAATTATTGACATTTAAATCAATTAATATAAAGATAAATAAAATTAATATAAGCTGCAAAAGTGTAAAATCATACCTACAGTAGTTGACTCAAGAAAACAAATATAGGAGCTCGCCATGTACGGACCACCACCCCACGCCGCCATGAATGACAACGCCGCCGTGCACCACCACCACCACATCGAGGACGAGGACGACGAAGACGACGTCGTTGAGTGCTCTAATGGGGACGACAACTCCATGGACAACCCCGAATCTCGGATCAGGTACGAACCCCCAAATAATCCCCACTCGCCGCACGCGCTCGGCGGGGGTGGCGTCATGGACGCCGTCGAGGGGGTTGGCTCCCACGCTCTCTATGCGGCGGATGTGGCTGCTCCGGCCGTCGCGCCGGCAATCGGCGACGGTGGACCCGACCAGCTCTCGCTGTCGTTCCAGGGCGAAGTTTTTGTTTTCGACTCGGTTTCGCCTGAGAAGGTTTCTCTTTTTCCCCCTTTTTGTCGTCAATTGCCTTTGTAAGGAGTTCCACGGAACGTTTTTTATTCTGGATTTTGTGATTTCTGGAAAGTTTTTTGTTGCTTGAAATAATTTTTCTGCAGTTGTTTCGATTTTGTGTTCTTAAAGCTTGTAGGGCAATCTGTGTGACTTAGGCCTCCATTCTTTTGTGAAATCTTCATAGTTCCTATACTGCATTGGATTGGGTTTATTTTTCCTTAGGAGAACTTCTTGATTCATTGCCCAGTTTAAGTTCATAAACTGCTTTTATGAATGCAAAGGCATGGATTGCTTTTGAAAAGGTTGTAGATTAATAGTTCTTTTGTTTATTTGAATTTCAGGTTCAGGCAGTTTTGTTACTATTGGGTGGGTATGAAGTGCCCACTGGTATTCCTACTCCTGGAATGACTCCTCAAAACCCTAGAGTACGTGCAAACTAGTTCTGTCTTCAGTCTTCACTAACTAAGTTCCCTACATATCATGAAGTTTATTGTCTTTTTTTCACTTTTGCATTTGCTTCTGTAGAATTTGGGTGAATTCCCAGGGAGGTCAAGTCAACCGCAAAGGGCTGCCTCTTTAAACCGGTTTCGAGAGAAGAGGAAAGAACGATGTTTTGATAAAAAGATTCGTTATACTGTTCGAAAGGAAGTTGCTCTCAGGTAGTAAAGAATTAGATGGTTCTGGTTATTATGGAGGCAATGTGTATTATGCTTACCACTTAACAAGCTAACTTTACGCGTGAATTTTTTATTTGGTTTCTGATTGATTGTGATTTTTCATATGTTCTGATTTTTGTATCTGTGTTCTGTGATTTTTCGAGAATGTCAAGATAATGGGCCTACTCTTTTGATTATATTGTTAATTCATTCGAACATATCCCTATACGTTGTGATGGTATTTTGTCAGAGCATTGCTCAGTTTTAATTTGCTTTTCTATTTTAACCACTTAATTCAGTTTGGATTTCGGCTGAAAAACTTGCTTTTTTGTATTATCTAGTTCTTGGATTTTCTGGCCTGTTGACTGCCTCTTTCTATCTTAGTTTCAGGAGTTGACATTCGTTTTGTTAAATTCACATAGTGGTGATTTGTAACCTTTTGCCAACCTTTGATTTAATTTCAATGCTCAACATCAGAGTCTGATTAATGGTGAAATTTGAATATGGAACATCTCTAGAGGATATTAAGAGAAAACTCTTGAAATTTTAACACAACATACTATGGAACATAGGTAAATGCTTATGTTAAGTATCTAACAGATGATAGTTGTACACATTCATCTCTGAGAACTTTATGGATGAGAAACTTCAATATTAAAAAGTATGCACGCTAAGATTTTGACTTGGTTGTTTGTGCATGTACACTATCCAAATCTTTGCTGGATTACGCATGATGAATTTGTTTATGGATTGTTTTTCAATTAAATTTACTTGTTTCCTCTTTGCATTGACACTCCAATATTTGGCACCATCATCTTGAAATTGATTTATATCTCTTCATCTTCAACCTTCCAGGATGCAGCGCAAGAAAGGGCAGTTTACATCAGCAAAATCAGTCTCTGAAGAACAGGGATCATCCTCTGCAGATATGAATGGAAGTTCAGGCCAAGAAGAGCAGGAGACCTCGTGAGTACCGACACTTTTACTTTTTTTTTTTTTTGTGTTCTATTACTTCTTTAGCTGGTGATTACTGATTCCCAACAGCTTCCTTCGCTTCATACGTATTATTCACATTAGAAAATTGCCCAGTTAAAATTAACTTTATTGCCTTTCTGACTTTGGGAATAAATGCTTTTCTTGATTGCTTTTCAACAGATGTAGGCATTGTGGGATTAGCTCTAAGTCCACTCCTATGATGCGACGTGGACCAGATGGGCCAAGAACTCTATGCAATGCATGTGGTCTCAAGTGGGCCAACAAGGTGTGTGGGAAATGGGAATTAATTATGATATATTTTGAACTTCTTATTTGTTGGCTACTATGGCTATAAGTTCATTATTGTTCTTATTGTCATTATTCCATTTTGTTCTTTTTGCTAGTTCCTGACTTGGTTGTCTTTGAATTAATGTTTTTAGGAATAATCACACGGACATATCTTGAAATTTGACCCGATTACACAAACTTCCCCTGAGGTTTAAGAAAGTACGAAAAACTTCCCCTGTAAAAATATTTACATTACATCTTGAAGTTTGGGTAATTTCTCAAGCCTTAGGGGCAGTTTGCATAACTAGTGTAATTAGGCTAAATATCAGGGTAGTCTGCTGGTGGTGTAGCTATCCTGTTGTTTTTACAATTTCATTTTGTCATTATCCGCGTGTTTCCTTCCGGACATGCATCAACACCAGAATCCGAATTCATTGGAATTAAATGGCAAAGAATGCAGTTAAGAATTTATAAGACACTTGGAATGATTCTTGATGTCTAATTACCGTCATCATAACAAATTCCCGGCTGACGATTTGTATAATACAAAGTACTATTCCTCTCTAATTAAACTTATTTCAACTTCATAATATTGTAGGGAATCCTGAGAGACCTTTCAAAAGTTCCCATTATTCCACTGCAGCAGCTTCCCATGAAGGCTGGTGAAGTTGTAAGTGGCTCTCAAATTCCAAAATCTTCTCATACATTACACTGAAACTTGTTAAAGTTAAGGTTTTCTGTTTTCTGTCTTCTTCTGCTTATATTGTGTGTGTTAAAACTGCTCTTTTTTCATTCACAGCTTAACGGTGAAGCAAACGGCGAACATACCGCCATACCTCCAACAAATGTCATTACATCTTCGAGCGGTGACAGCTAATCCTCGACTGCAGTATGTGTAAGAAGAAGTGATCACCAAATTTATTTGGAATTGGTGTTGATAACTGGGATGTATAATATCTGTCTTGACTTGTGAGGTTGTACATATATTTGCTGCTATATTGGTCAGGTATATTATATGGATTACATACATATATAAGCCTTAATTAATTTTCTTTGCTGGTTTTGCCCCCCATGAGATTTGATGCTTCTCCAGAAATTATGCATGCGAGCGTGTACATACGGTATTTCAGTTTTATATTTCATCTCCTATTTCACTTGTATACATACATTATTGATAAACGGTTGAGACTAATAATAAATAATTTTAGATATGAAAAAAGAAAATAAAATAAAAAAATCCTTATTTATAATTTGGACCGTCTATTAATGCAATACGAAAAGATATAATCAAAACCACCCCAAGTCTCAAAATTTTACATAAGAATTGTCTGGGTAATCAACGCCCAGAACAACGCCCCACTCTCAACAAGCAAAACTAAGAACATCAATCTTCTAATGAGAAGTCTTTGAGGCATGAGAGAGGAAGACAAGAATTGCAGCCATCAACACCGGAAAAACCAGCAACACAGGAGCCGACGGCGGTTGAACGGGGCCGGGTGCCATTCCTAGCGGCAAGAAAAGAAGAAGTATTACAATGCAGAGCATGGCCACCACCGAGCCCACGCCCCATCCGCCGTGCTCAGCCTCCACCCGCCGCATTCTTTAAACTTGCCGGCAAGTAACTGCAATTATAATTATTTACTTGGTTTTTGATCACGTATACATATTTTACGTATATATACATTTTGCATGGCGTCCTTTCGCGGCGGACGCAACTCTTCAAAAAGATGGTAATACAACGTTTGGGCTCAATCGGTGTTTACCTTTTCTGGATTTAACTCTTGAGAAACAAATAATTAGGAAAACCATAATATCCGATACGACGTGGCTCTTCGTCTTTTTTTTTTTTTTTTTTTTTTTTTCACTTTCAACATTATTTTATTTGGAAAGAAATAAATTCTCAACTTCTACTAAAAAAAATTATTATTTAAAATTTAAGGGGTTAAGACCATTACTTGGACTTGGGTTCAAAATTAATAGATCTTTTAAAAAAGAAAAACTATATGTATACAATACATGTCCCAAAAATTCAGTGGGTTAACTGATCCCACTAGAGCTTTTACCTTGTAATCCTTGACACACAATCCTGCAAAAATTTTTAACACTCACATCTGAATAATTATTATTATTTAAATTTATTAAAATTAAATTCTTTCATATTGATATTTGTTTTATAATTATTTTTAATATAACTATTAAATTATATTAATAAAAATAATAATAACTATTATAAAATATAAGGAAAAAAATAAAATAAATATTAAAAAAAAATAAATTGAGGTGATAGAAAAGAGGAGTTAACACGTTTTTGAAGTGTGAATTAACTGACACATTGTAGCAATGATGTAGAAAAACAAAAAAAATAAAAAAACAAGAGTCCACGATATCATATTGGGGCATACTTTGAAAACTCCCCATGAGTTGAAAAAATTTTAGTTTGCTCCCCATTTTCAAAATTATTTTTGTTCACTCCCCAGATAAGACTCATAATTTGAGTTTGCTCCCCATTTTGGACACCACATACGACATATTGCGAAAAATATACGACATAATGCGATTTAGTTACGTGATTCTTGAGTTTTTATACATGTAAAAACTCAAGAATCACGTAACTAAATCGCATTATGTTGTATATTTTTCGCAATATGTCGTATGTGCCCCAAAAAATGGGGAGCAAACTCAAATTATGCATCTCATCTGGGAGTGAACAAAAATAATTTTGAAAATGGGGAGCAAACTAAAAATTGAGTCCACATTTGGGGATTTTTCGCATATCACCCGTATCATATTTGTTTCTTTCACTTAATATAATAGTATAAATACTCAATATAACAGTATAGTTGATGAAAAAACAAAAAACAAGTGTCCACGAAAATTGCACCACCTATTTATACGGGAACTTTGAACTATGAGAACTGTGAAAATTATTATTGAAGAAGAGAGACTTGCAAGAACAATAATTAACGGAGAAAAAAGCCTGCAAAACAGAGATTAAGATATACGCGTAATAAATAAAAATAATAATACGAATAAGAGCGAAAAATAGTAATGAGAAGAAAAGACCTGGTAAAACCTTATTCCACCCAGATCTTTTGCAGCTTTGGGTAGGAAACCACTTAAATCGCATTCCTCTGTGAAAATGCGTTCCCCCATAAAATGCTTTCTTCCTAGATCTATTTGAGATGCCTATCCAAGATGTCAGCTGGGCTAGCCTTTCCTTTGGTTGGGCTTGGGCATATGGCTCGGCCCGTTTCTGTTAGAATTTTCTTCTTACTTGTGCTTGATGAGTTTGTCCTCCAAATGTGCTACAGTCCAAGTACGATGAAAATAGGATGCATCAAATAGTATAGATGAAGATCCTAAAAGGAGAAACTAGAACTTTTCTTTTTTTTACTCACACACACCCAAGTGGGATTCTAACCCGGAACCTTACCCCCGAGAATGAACCTATTAACCACTTGAACCAACCCCTGTTGGCAGGAGAAACTAAAACTTATTTGTTAATAATAATTAAATTAATTAAAAAAGGAAAGAAAAGAAGCTTAAGATATCGGAATTTGATATGACTCAAATCTGGTCGATCTGACTTGGTCGATCTGGCTGTCAGATATGGGTCAATCAGTCAAGAATTTGTTTGAGTGGGTTCTTTATCGACCTGAAAGCACTAGCAAACATGAGCTCGAAACCAACTTGGGGGACTTGGGGTTTTACCCAAGGTTGACACTCCGACGCTCAAGTCAGTAATGGAGCTCTTTAGAGAGAGAATAAATGCAATTGAATGCGTATTATAGGCTTACCAACTACTTTTCAAAGGGCGAGTATTTATAGCCATGACCAAATGACACAGTAGTGTGTGTACTGTAGGTGTGCATTAATGGCGTTGCCAGTCGTCGATCTGGATGTCGGACGATGGAACCGGCTTGAGGCGGGTCGTTTGTACCTTCTTTCCCCTTTGAGTAAAAGCAGGGACTGACGGTCATTAATGAGCCATAGTACGCCTGTTCCAGGGAATGAGAAGGATACACGTGTCCCGACAGGAGTGCTTTACAGTATTCGGGTGTCCGGTGACGTATGATATCGATCTGGAGATCGATATTGCCTTCCGGGATCCTTAATGCTGTGGGTTTCCTCATAGGAGAGAGCAGATCGATCTGTTGATCTGATGATCGGATGGTATGCCAATCGATCTGGTGGCCTCAAACAGATCTGATGACCTGAGGGCCTGGCATCGATCTGATGACCTGTCCAAGAGGTCGTTCCTGGTTTGTCCAGGTGGGCGCGAGGGTCTGCGTGGCGCCAACAGGGGCGGCCACGTGGCCCTGTACTATTATGCCATATCAGAGGCCCCCCAAATTACCAGTGTGAATCTTCGCAGTGGTAATTTCATCGAACTGGCAATGGGTAGGGGAACCGTCATGACCGTTGGAATCGAGCCGTCGTCTCAGTTACGGGCGTGACTTTTTGAGTCAGATCGGTCCGACAAAGCATTTAATACGACGCGACTTTCCATAGGATAGGCGCGTGCGGGGTAATTATGGCATCGTTTCGCATTTCGAGGCGTTACTTTTCAACCCCTATATATAGGGGGTCACCCTCAGTCACCATACCTCTGCTATTTCACTTAGATATTTCGAACTGCTCTGCTCTTTGCTAGCTCGTCAGGGGATCGCCACCTTCGAACTCCACACTTTGAGGTAAAGACATCTCTCCTTATTTAATCTTTATGGCTCAGAACCAGGCTGCCTTTACTCCTTTGCCAGACCGAGAGGATGACATGCCGGCCCCCCCTTTGCCCAACGAGAATTTCGAGCTCTCTCCCTCGCGAGCAAGATTAAACGTTCCGACAGCCAATAGAGGGGGACCCACCTCGACATCGAGGTCGAAGCGGCCCATTGGGCTGCAGGACGAACCTGAGGGGGAGTCTGAAGGGGAACTGGACACAGAAGCCCGGGTCGGAGTAGGGCGGATCGATGCAGGGGTTCCTGCGATGCAGGTCGGAAACCCCCCGGCTCGGCCTCCGCATGTCTACAGGACCCTCTCGCACGTTTCTGAGAGATTTTCCAAGATAACTTCTCAGGAGCTCGCGGAGGTAACGAGGCTGCTGGGGCTGGGTCCCCAATACACGGTTCGAAGACCGGAGGAGGAGGAAACTGTCGAGAGGCCAAGGGGATTGAGGTCGGTTGGCATGTATTACGCCGCCGTCAAATATGGATTCAGGCTCCCTCTCCCCCGGGTCGTTGCAGATTTCTTGGTTCGGTACAACTTATGCCCTTCCCAGCTGACCCCCAACTCCTTCTCGCTCATGCACTGTATGATTGTGACGATGAAGTGCCTCGGGTTCGAGCCGGAGATCTGGGACTTCGGGGAGTTCTTCACCCTTAATAGTGCTACCAAGTCCGGGGTCGGATATTTCAACCTCCAATCGAAGCCGAACCGGAAGATCGTATCGATCCCGTCTACATCTCATGGGGTCAACTGGAAGTCCAAATTCTTCTTCATCGACCTACCAATCGTGCCCCGTTTCCAGATTACTTGGGGGGACAGTGGTCCGAGGCGGCTCGTGACCAAGTCGTCGAACTGGCTTCATGACCATTTCGAGCTGTTGACCAATCTAGGGCTCTTAGATCATACTAACCTGACGAGGATGGGGAATCTGATCGAAGCGGGCATTATACTTGGGACTCGGAGAAAGAACTTCCGCTTCGGTATGCTCTTACTTCGACCAGACCCCTACTCGTTCAGGGTCTAAAATTATTTTGCTTGCTTTGTTTGTTTTTTTTTTTTTTTTGTCGATCTGACCCTTCTCGTTCTGCAGACCTACGACCGCTGATCATGTCTCGAGCGGCCAAGATGAGGGCGATGAATCAGAGGGACGCCACCCCGGACGAGCTCCGACCTGTGGCGGCTGCCGCTCGTACCCTGATTGACTCCCTCCCTGATGCCCAACGAGCTCAACAGGAGAGGTGCTCGAAAGAGCTGCACGACTTGGATGCCAAACTGGCTGCGCGGCCAACTGGAGATTCCCGTCGCGAGCAGGAGCTTGAAGGGCTCGCCGGGTCGTCAGCACAACCGAGCGGTCAGGTCGGGGAGGACGTCGAACAAGTAATAAATCTCGATCATCTCCCTTTATATTTTGATGAAGATGTTGATCCTCAACTCCAGTTTGTTCAGGCGAGGCATGGGGTAGGCAAGAGACCTTTTAGGGAACTTGTTCACGAACTGCAGGACTTCGAAGAATCCGACGAGGAGGCTCAGCTTTTAAATTTTCCTAAGACCCCCTTCCCCAATGGCCTGCCGGTCTTGAGCTCGAAAAGGCGGATGGTACCAAACGAGCTCTGACATTCGAAAAAGCTGATCCCGAACTGTTGGCTGCCCTCTTCAACTCCGGATGCATTATTGATGAGCAGAAGAAGCTCTCCGAGAGGTCGGCGAGGCAGAAGAGGTATCAAGCTGCCAGAGGTCTTTTTGGGGTAAGCTTAGTTCGTCTTGGTTTTCTTCTTGTATTTTTTTTTTGAATTCCCAGGGATCGGACTAATTCGATATGATTGATCGATCTTAGGATGTCCTCCCCGTACTCATCAACTCGATCCATGAGGCTGAGGTCTTCAAAGCCGACAAAGAAAAATACAAGGAGAAGTATCATATGATGAAGGGCCGGCCCGTTTCCGCGAACCCCGAGAGGGTTGAACAGCTCGAGCGGGAGCTCAGTGAAGCCTGGGAGGAGAAGAGGCAGCGAGTCGAGGAGAAGCAGACCATGGAGGCAAAATGGAAGAGCTCACAGGAGGCCCTTAGGGAGGCGGAGAAGGCCCACGCGAACGAGCTGGCCAAGAAGAAGGAGGACTATGCCAAGCAGCTCGAGATTGCCGTCGCTGCGCCAAAGGAAGTGGGACGGAATGAAGTCTTCGATCTCGCTCGGACAAAGATCTGCAAAGCTGCCGATGAGATGAAGAAATGCATGTCGGAGATCGAGCGGTATGCTGTTCGTGAGTTCATGGAGGGTCCTGGATTTGAAGATGCGAGCCTGATCGTTGGCATGAATGACGTTGCTGAGGGGTTTCAGATAGCCATTAATCAGCTCAAGGCCCAGGACGCCATCGTTCCCAACTTTAACTTTGAGACAATTGGCCCCATGCTCCCTGACCCAGGTGCCGTCGAAGTTCAAGAGGAGGAGGAGCCGGTCCAGATCGACTGGGCGACCTACAAATACGGCCATTCCATTGAGATCGCTCGTGCCAAGAAGGATAAGCGCCCGGTTGCGTGCGAGCTTCCCATGCCGATCCAGGTCGAGAGCTTCCTTCCTACCGTCAGAGAACTCGAGAGAACCCTTCGTCGATCTGCTTCGGAATCCACATCGGCTCTTGTTGAGCTCGACTGATTCGATCTTGTTAATTCCACCTTCCAGCTGGGTTGTGGCTGGGTGAATACTTTGTTTCTGCTTGTTTTTGAACATTTGCCCATTGAGCCACGTCGCGTGGTGAGCTCGATGCGCTAGGTATAATCGATCCTTGTTAATTTTTGAGATCGATTTTCGCATGAATGAATTATGTTTCTCATACTTGTGTTTTCTTTTACTTTGCAAGTTGAACATTAATTCGATCTGCATGCGCGTGGTTTATCGATCTAGGTTTTGCTTACCCCTTAGCTTAGATTTTTATCGCTTTCGGATCGATAGGTTCACAGAGCTATTCGATCTCTTTTGGGTGTCGATCTAGCTTCATTGGGCGTTAGCATTTTTCCTTAGTCATTTTTCCATTCGCTGCATTCTCGTCGGATCGATAGCGATCTCTGAGACGCCCTAATCTCTGGACCTCTTTGGATCTAACTCGATCTCCTCGGGTTTCTGAATAAACTTTTCGAAAATCCTCGATCTCTAGATCTCCTTGGATCTAAGTTGATCTCATTGGATCGTAGGATCCACCTTTCCGAAGATCATTAGTCTTTGGATCTCCTCGGATCTAAAACGATCTTGGATCTCTGGATCATTAAATTTTGAAAACCATTAATCTCTGGACCTCTGGATCTAAAACGATCTCCTTGGGTCACTGGATCATTAATTTTTTGAAAACCATTACTCTGGACCTCTCTGGATCTAAAACGATCTCCTTGGGTCACTGTATCATTAATTTTTTGAAAACCATTAATCTCTGGACCTCTGGATCTAAAACGATCTCCATGGGTCACTGGATCATTAATTTTTTGAAAACCATTACTCTGGACCTCTCTGGATCTAAAACGATCTCCTTGGGTCACTGGATAATTAATTTTTTCAAAACCATTAATCTCTGGACCTCTCTGGTTCTAAAACGATCTCATTGGATCTCTAGATCATTAGGTTTAGGAAACCATCGATCTCTGGACCTCATGGGATCTCAAACGATCTCCTTGGGTCACTGGATCATTAAATTTTGAAAACCATTAATCTCTGGACCTCTGGATCTAAAACGATCTCCTTGGGTCACTGGATCATTAATTTTTTGAAAACCATTACTCTGGACCTCTCTGGATCTAAAACGATCTCCTTGGGTCACTGGATCATTAATTTTTTGAAAACCATTAATCTCTGGACCTCTCTGGATCCAAAACGATCTCCTTGGATCTCTGGATCATTAGGTTTAGGAAACCATCGATCTCTGGACCTCATGGGATCTCAAACGATCTCCTTGGGTCACTGGATCATTAAATTTTGAAAACCATTAATCTCTGGACCTCTTTGGATCTGAAACGATCTCCTTGGGCCCTTGGATCATTAACAATGATTTAAAAGCATTAAATGTTAGGGTTTTTAGGATCTCATTGGGTCTAAAAACAACCTCGTTGGATCCTGATCTCTAACGACCAGATGCCGGGGGGGGGGGGGGGAGGAGGGGGGGGCTCACTCTCTCCTCGGCTCATGACCGTAGGTCGAATGAGAGCTTAATCGAGGGGATAGTGACCTGGTGTGGGATTGCTGATTAACTTTAATCGAATATCCCGAAATATGTAAATTAATTAATTGATTAGAGATAGATCCTCAGGCGAAATCGACCTTTTTAACTATTACAATTTGAGATAAATTTGGAGGCTAAGTGTAAAACTTCTTCAAGTTGTGCGCGTTCCACGGTCTGGGTAATGGCTCCCCGGCCATGTCTTAGAGCCGGTAGGCCATGTTTTTACCGATCTCCGTGACGCGATAGGGTCCTTCCCAGTTAGGCTCGAGTTTCCCGACATGCTGCAAAACTTCGACCTTTTTTAACACTAGGTCGCCGATCTGGAACGATCTGGGCTTCACGTGTTTGTTATATGATCGAGCCGCCGCTGCCTTGTACTGTTTGAGCTTCTTATAGGCGTGTTCCCTGCTTTCTTCGATCACATCTAGATCTTCAGCTCTGATCTCCGTATTCTGGTCGAGCTGGTATTGCGATACACGAGCGGTTTCGTGTAACAGCTCCGATGGGATGACGGCTTCGGATCCGTAAACCAGAGAGTATGGTGTGTGTCCTGTGGCTGTCCGCGGGGTAGTTCGATATGCCCATAGTACACCGTCGATCTCTTCCGCCCATGCCCCCAGTTTGGCATCAAGGCGGGTCTTGAGGTTTTGGATAATGATTCGATTGGTGACTTCAGCTTGGCCGTTTGCTTGCGGATGGCCAACTGTAGTGAATCTGAGGTCGATCCCGAGGTCCCGACAATAGCTCTTGGTATTCTCAGATCGAAATTGAGGACCATTGTCACAGATGAGTACCCTCGGAACCCCAAAACGGTAGATTATATTCTTCCAGAGGAAATTTCTTATCACTGCATCAGTAATTTTGGGGACTGCCTCGGCCTCAACCCACTTTGAGAAGTACTCGACACATACTATGGCAAACTTTTTCTGTCTGGGTGCCAAGGGGAAGGGACCGATGATGTCGATCCCCCATTGGTCGAAGGGCCAACACACATCGATCGGTATCATGGACGTCGGGTGAGTGTGGATTAGGTTGCCGTGTTTTTGACACTTGGGGCATTTCCTAGAGTGGATCTTTGCGTCCCTCACCATAGTCGGCCAAAAATACCCACTCCTTAAGATCTTTCGAGCTAGAGCTCGACCTCCGGAGTGATTTCCGCAGCCTCCCTCATGGACCTCTTCTAGGACATCTTGGGCTTGGTTAGGTCGAAGGCACCTTAGAGGGGGACCGGTGAAGGATTTTTTGAACATCCTGCCTTCATGATCTATCATATAGAGCAGAGATCGATATTTTATTCTCCTGGCCTCAGTTCGATTTTGGGGCAAAAGCCAGTCTTTGAAGTAAGCGATTAGATCGTCCATCCAGCACGGCTCCGGCGGATCGATTGTGGCGATCTTGACCTTTCCTTCGTCGATCGCACAGCCCCCCGAGACCATGAACGAGATGGTCGCATCCTTTGTTCCTTGGAATCCATTCGCTAGCTTTGATAGGGCATCGGCTCGACCGTTCTCCTCGTGGGGAACCTGCTCAATTTTGAACTCTTTCAGCTTTGAGGCTAGTTCTTTCACTATTTTGAGATACGCTGCCATGGACTCTTCCCGAGCTTCGTACGTGCCGTTGACTTGGCCTGCGACGAGCTGGGAGTCGGTCACAACGGCTAACCTGTCGATCTGGTTCTCCGCGGCATATCTCAGTCCTGCCACAAGCGCTTCGTACTCGGCTTCATTGTTTGTTGCTTTAAAATCGAGTTTAATGGCGAAATCGAGCTGTAGTCCGTCCGAGTTTATAAGGGAGATGCCCACTCCCCCTCCTTGAGAGGTCGATGAGCCATCCGTGTACATGGTCCAGCTAGGTGACGTACAGACGATCTCCATCGAGCTGGTGTTCTTTTCGACTAGAAAATCAGCCAGAACTTGAGCTTGTTGGGCGGCTCGAGGTTGGTAGGTGATGTCATGCTGGCCCAACTTGACCGCCCATTTCATCATTCGACCCGACACATCGGGTTTGGATAACACCTGCCTTAGCGGCTGATCTATTAGGACAACTATGGGATAAGCCTGGAAGTACGGACGTAGCTTCCGGGCTGCGTGCGTGAGGGCGAATACGAATTTCTCGATCTCGAGATAATTCCGTTCCGTACCGTACAGGATCTTGCTCAAGTAGTAGATCGGTAGGTGTTTTCGATCTCGAATGGCGACCAAGACTGAGCTGAAGGTCTCGTTAGAAAGGGACAGGTAGAGGTACAAGGTCTCTCCCTCATTTGGCTTGGCCAGCAATGGGGGAGAGGCCAGGTATTCTTTCAATTGATCTAACGCTCGGTCGCATTCTTCGTTCCATTCGAATTTTTTGAGATTCCGCAATACTTTGAAAAATGGGAGGTTTCGTTCTGATGATCGTGATATGAACCGATTGAGGGAGATTATCCGTCCTACGAGCGATTGGACCTGGTTGATGCACCGAGGTCGTGGTATGATCTGGATAGCTTTGATCTTGGTGGGATTGGCCTCGATGCCTCGCTGGCTCACCATATACCCCAAGAACTTCCCTCATTCGACCCCAAACGTGCACTTGTCAGGGTTGAGCTTCATCCCATATTGCCGCAAGATTTCAAACGATCTGCGCAGATGGTCTAGATGATGGTACGCCCATCGGCTCTTCACGATCATGTCGTCGACGTAGACCTCCATGGTCTTCCCGATCTCATCCTTGAACATTAGGTTGACCAACCTTTGGTACGTAGCCCCTGCGTTCTTTAGCCCGAAGGGCATGACCTTGAAGCAGTATATCCCCTTTACCACAATGAAGGCCGTGTGCTTTCGATCTTCGGGAGCCATAGAGATCTGGTAGTAGCCTTGAAACGCGTCCATCATACTGAGCATCTCGCACCCAGCTGTCGAGTCGACGAGCTGATCGATTCGAGGCAACGGATACGGGTCTTTCGGGCATGCCTTGTTGAGGTCGGTGAAGTCGTTGCACATTCTCCACTTCCCGCCTATTTTTTACACGAGGACTACGTTGCGCAACCAGTCAACGTATTGAGCTGGAGTAACGTATCCAGCATCGAGGAGTTTATTGACCTCGACCTCGATTATATCATTCCTTGCCCGGCTTTGCGGTCTCAATTTTTGTTTGATGGGCTTGACCGACGGATCGATCCCGAGCCGGTGGCAGATCACCTTCGGGTCGACACCAATCAGGTCTTTGGCTGCCCAAGCGAAAATATCTGAGTTGTCCCTCAAGAATTCTATCATCATGACCTCATGTTGGGGGTGCATGTTCGCCCCGATCTTGGTGGTTTTATTACTATCTCCGGGGATAAGGGCAATTTCTCTTAGCTCTTCAAAGGCTCGAGCCGCTCGCTGGCTTTTCTTTTCCGAGCCGCAGGGGATCTCTCCGCCTCACTCTCCTTCGTGGGTAACTCGATCTCCCCGTCGGCATAGGTCTGTAGGTCAAGTTCTTCCTCCACCTCTTTCCCGGATGGCTTTTTCAGGACGATGGCATAACAAGCCCAACTGTCCATGACATCGCAAGTTACTTCTCCGACCCCGTGCGGGGTGGGCATTTTCAGCTTTTGGTGGTACGTTGAGATGATTGCTTTGAATTGAATAAGGCCAGGCCGGCCGAAGATCATATTATACGCTAGGGGCATATTGACGATGACGTACTCGACCTCCTGGGTCACCCTCTTGGGGAATGTTCCCATCGAGGTGAGGAGTCGGATGCGCCCTAACGGTATAACTTCCGACCCACCGAACCCGGAGAGCGGTGTTCGGATCGGGTCGAGTTTTAGATTATGCAATTTCATTTTTACAAGAGTCGAGTAAGGGATAATGTTCGAGTTGCTTCCATTATCAACTAGGCATTTGGTTACATCATAGTTAGCCACGCCCAAGGTCACCACCATCGGATAACTAGGCGCTTCGCCTTCCCGATGAGGGCCTGGGCGGCTATCACTCTCGTTAAAGCTAACCTCCTGCCTCTCCCACTCTCTACCCTGATCGATCTGGAAGACCTCTTCGTGGGGACCGTTGAACTCTCTAGCTGCTCGCCTGATGTTCCTCTTTCGAGCTGTATTGGAGTCACCGCCCTCATGCCCCCCGGCTATCATATAGATCTTGCCGTGAGTAGGGGGATTATCTTCAGCTCTTTCCAGCGGCTGCTTCCCAGATCGTTTAGGGGGAGATCTAGACCTGGACCGATTGCGATCGCTCGACTTCCCCGCCTTCTCAGAGTAGTGGTCGATGCGTCGAACAAAATCCTTCAGATGCCCTCCTTGAATGAGTCTTTCGATCTCATCACGGAGGGCGTTACATTCCGCGGTCGTGTGGCCCCATTGCTGATGGTAGCCACAGAACTTCCCCGATTTTTCGGCCTTCGGGCCCTCTCGGATGGGCTTTGGTTTCTTCAGAAGGCTTTGGTCCATGACCATGTAGATCTGGTCGATGGACTTGGTCAAGGGGACATAGTTTCGTCGGTCGACCTGGGTCGGTGGGTCGACTTTCCCCTTGATCTTCTTTTGCTCGCTCCCTTTCCAGTGTTGGGGCCAGCTGGACCCGATGACCTGCCTCTCAGATCGAGGCGGAGGACCATGCGCGAGGGCTATCTCCTCAACGCGCCTGAAGCCGTGGGCGATATCTTGTATTTCCATCAGGTTTCGGGGCCCGACCCTGACGATCTCGTCCGCCCAGAGGCGGTTGCGAAGGGCCCGATGGACTACGGAAAGCAAGGTGTCCATCGTCGGGTTCTCGACCCTAACCACCTCCCTCGAGAAGCGGGTCATGAAATCCCGTAGGGATTCGCCCTCCCTTTGGTAGATGCTGTTGAGGTACGAGGGAGGGAGCTTCTCCCCGGTCATTGAAGAGAAGTGCGCTGAGAACCGATCTACGAATCGGTTATAGGTCGTTATACACCGGGGAGGTAGGCGGATGAACCAATCTTGCGCGGGGCCCGTCAACGTGGTGACGAAAAGCTTGGCCCAAATCTGCTGCGGGTGGGAGTGTAGCAGCATCCGATTCTCGAAGGCCGTCACATGTTTTTCGGGATCTGTGGTCCCGTTATACATGGGCAGGCCGGTCGGAATTCGATCTCCGTCACAGGTCGTGCGGAGAATGTCCTCGCAAAAGGGGGAAGCTTCCTCCCTGTCGCTGTGGTAACGGAGAGGGCGCCGGTTCAGCCCGTCTCGAAGATCGACCTGCCTCTGGGTGACGTGGGAGCCACGGTCACCCAGGCGGTCTTGGACCCGTTTGCGAGGTGGGTCCACGTAATGATCCTGCTCTTTCCCCGCGCGCGCTGCGGCGATTCGGGCGGCCTCCTCCCTAGCGGATCGAGCGGGGATTCGAGCTCGAAGGTCGTCGAACTCATCGTTGTCCTCGTCGACCACTCGCTTGCCGCGGTTGTTGCGGCTCAGGTGGTCGGAATCCCCGTGGCCTTCGCGGGGAATTTCTTTGCTTGGTGGCGGTGGTGGCGGTGGTGGCGCGAATTCTTGGACCTGACCGGCCCCGATCTGGGGGCTGAGGACCCAAATGATTTGGGCTGGTCGACCGTCGAGCGGTTGGAAGACATAGGGAACCGGGTTCCCGTATGCTTGGACGGAGGGGCCCAGCGCGTTACCCACCACGGGGCTAGGGATTGTGGTGATTGGACTGGCCCTCGGTAGTTCGGGGGGGGCGCCTGGGCTCGCGACCCTCATTCTGGGCACGCTCTATCTCAACCCGCCACTGGTCGAGAAAGCTATCAAGGTCCGCCTGAGTAACGGTGAACCTGGGGGTGACCTCCAGCGGAGGCTGGGGTACATTGGTGCTAGGGCCGATCGGAGGGACGTTGGAGGTGTTGCCAAGCGGCGCGTTGTAGTCATGCCTGCCTTTGGCAACCTCTTCCATGTCCTCGTCACGGTGGGTGTTCCTTGTATTAACCATGGTATTGAAAAGAGAGAGGCTTTTATCTAGGTCGATGTGAAAAAGAGGTTTCCCACAGACGGCGCCAAACTGATATGGCTCAAATCTGGTCGATCTGACTTGGTCGATCTGGCTGTCAGATATGGGTCAATCAGTCAAGAATTTGTTTGAGTGGGTTCTTTATCGACCTGAAAGCACTAGCAAACGTGAGCTCGAAACCAACTTGGGGGACTTGGGGTTTTACCCAAGGTTGGCACTCCGACGCTCAAGTCAGTAATGGAGCTCTTTAGAGAGAGAATAAATGCAATTGAATGCGTATTAAAGGCTTACCAACTACTGTTCAAAGGGCGAGTATTTATAGCCATGGCCAAATGACACAGTAGTGTGTGTACTGTAGGTGTGCATTAATGGCGTTGCCAGTCGTCGATCTGGATATCGGACGATGGAACCAGCTTGAGGCGGGTCGTTTGTACCTTCTTTCCCCTTTGAGTAAAAGCAGGGACTGACGGTCATTAATGAGCCATAGTACGCCTGTTCCAGGGAATGAGAAGGATACACGTGTCCCGACAGGAGTGCTTTACAGTATTCGGGTGTCCGATGACGTATGATATCGATCTGGAGATCGATATTGCCTTCCGGGATCCTTAATGCTGTGGGTTTCCTCATAGGAGAGAGCAGATCGATCTGTTGATCTGATGATCGGATGGTATGCCAATCGATCTGGTGGCCTCAAACAGATCTGATGACCTGAGGGCCTGACATCGATCTGATGACCTGTCCAAGAGGTCGTTCCTGGTTTGTCCAGGTGGGCGCGAGGGTCTGCGTGGCGCCAACAGGGGCGGCCACGTGGTCCTGTACTATTATGCCATATCAGAATTAACTCATTAGGAACCAATGGGGTCAGTCCAAATTGACCATCCAAGTTTTTACTCTCTTTTGATGAACAATATTCATACTCATACATATGTATGTGATATTGGTTTTTTGACAAGATTTTGTAGACTATTATTTATAGTTATAGGTGAGACGAGTGTAGCCAAGTTGAAGTAATGAAGCATTTTATGTTCAAAACTGGAGCCATATTACAGAATACAACCTATAGGCGCTTTGGACAAAAATGGAAGAATATCGATATTATTGTTGATTTTATGATGCTAGCGCAAATTCTCATTCCTATCGATTGCAACAATAAGAGCAGAGTGATATCGATCTTTATCAGTAAGCTAAAGCTATAAACAAAATCCTAAATTTTCTATACTGAGTGACATGGCATCATATCATTGGATAACGTGGCACACCTTAAGAGAATCCATGTGAACCCTTCATCACCAAGGCCAATCACGGTCGAACATGTGTCCGCCACCTAAGCGCCATGTAAAGTCACATGGACACCACGTGTTGCTACGTGGGCGCCACAAAAAGGCCACGTGGAGGCACGACGCTCCTACACGCAGCAAATCTGCTCCCAGATCAATGTAAAAAGGCCACCAAGATAGTTCTTACTCAAGAGATCGCGAGATCTATAGGGTGGAACCACTCGATCTGGTCAAATGAGTTGGCCCAGATCGAGTTGGACTGACCCTTAGTTCGATAACCAATACGAATCAATCTATCTCAAGTAACTATACGCCTCTGACGACCGTAGATCGATCCCCAAATCGATATATGAGTCACCAGGCATGTCTGTACACAAAAGCATCGTTGTCGGGACACGTGTAACCGTCTTATTCCCCAGGACAATTGTACGAGGAGGCTATTAATTTCCCTCAGTACCTGAATTACCCAAAAGGAAAAGAATGGTACGAACTGTACAACTTCGGTCAGGTCGAAATAGCACACAACCAGGTCAAAATAAGGCACCATTAATACCAGCTCAAAATTCACGAACTAGTGTGTTAATGGCCCAAATTAAGGCTAAAAATACCCCCCATAATGGACAGTTGTTGGTAAACATTTAATAACATTTGATCTTTCAATAATACCCTTTGAACGTGACATTTATGTGTGACCCTCTAGGTTCAATTTCAGCTAGCAGTGAACCTAATTAATTAATATACTTTATCAATTAATTATCTCACAGATCACACGACCATAGTTTAGCAACAGGTGTGTGACCCTTACCCGAAATATGAATATATATATTCGAAAGAACCTTTCAGTCAATGACATCATATGGGATACGATCCTCCTACCATCCTATCTCTTGATTAAGAGTTAGAGCATGGGAATACAGTGAGCCTTACTAATCTTAATCTCAAAACAAAGTTCCCTTCATATTCTATTTGATCCCAATCTAAGAAAATTCAATTTTTTTGATGTCTTGATCTAACCACCTTACGCAAGGATTTTGGAAAGGAACATGAATGACTTGTGTAATATGAGATCATCTTGCTATAACAAGTGTAGGTCCTTCATTTATTCCAACAATTCTCATATTCCACTTGTATAATCCCAACATAAGCCGTAATTCAGGTATCTATATGGCGAACCCTTTTGAGCCTATATCAAAGATTACAGAGTTAGCTCATATGAGATAATGTGGAATTCCTCACGTCATTGACATGAGAGATATTTCCTTATCTGGAAGTTCTAGTAACTTCCTTTCCCATTTAGGAATCTTCTCACGCGGAACATCTCAGTGATGAAGTTCTTATAACAATCACCCTTATGTATTATGACCGCATCATCATATACACTTATCACCCCATGAGATTGGGTGATCCTTCTTAAGGACATAATCACATAAGCAAGTCTCAACGGAGTCAAGGTCGACAGTCCCATTGTCTATCGGACTCATTGACTTGGAGAAGTTTTCAATCCTCACCTATGGAGTTAAGAACTTGTTTCATGTGTTGTTCTCATAAGGACAAAGTTCTTAACGACCTCATCGAATTAGGAAAGTTCTAATACATGCGCACGTAATGAAAACAAACAAAACACGTAATGACACATAAGAAGTGTTCGCCTGATTACAATCATTCATATATTATTCAAAGATTTTATGTGATATAAGGAAAGTCTCAAAGGATACCATCTTTCTAGGGCACTATTCCCGACATTACTATTCCTCCGAAGCAAATTCACCAAACTACCATCTTCATTCATTTCTAAATCTCAATCAAACATTGAATCTTCCACTTTTTTCTTTCTAAAATATGATAATAAACCTTCAATAACGTATGAATATTTCTTCCTCTTAAATTTACATAAACATAGATTAATTTTTTTTTTCCCCGATATTAGTAGATTTCCATTGTTTCTGAGCCTCAACCTCTGCCTCCCACGCCTCAATCCCCGCCACCACCAGGAATCCGTACTATGCTCCAAACAGCCGCTTGTTTCTGGATAGTGTTTTTGCTCTGTTTCTGGGCTTGGCTAAAATACTATGGAGAATCACTTGTTACTGCACTTTGTTTTGGAATTTGGGTGAAATTCTGTGAAGGGAAGACCATCTTCTTCCTGCTCTTATGGTGGATCTGCTGGGAGTCCGTTGGGTGTGAAGGAAGAATCATCCTCTTACCCATCCTCATTCTGGAAATTTCCTGTGCTTTACTTCGTTAAAGTTTGCATATGGTGAATTTTTAGTGTTTCGTCTCTTAAACTTAAACTCGAAGTCTGTTTTTAACTACTTCGTTAAATTTTGCATATGGTGAATTTTTAGTTTTACAATGTTTCGTGTTTTTACACTGTAAGTGTTGGGAAATACGAATAATGAAGAGAGGATCTTGTTACCTTATATAATTGATTTATTGAATCCCTGACTTGTAGGGATTAGTGGCTTAATTTATGGTTTAATTTAGGATAGTGGTTAGGGTTGTATTTTGCTATTTAAACTTGTATTCTCAGTACATTTTTACACAACACAAAGAAATAAAGATGTAGTCCTTAATTTCTAACATGGTATCAGAGCGGGTGACGATCCTTAATGGATCTGAACCTTGCTCATCACTTTCCCATACCTTTCCCGACCATTTTCATTTTTTTGATCAAACCAACACCGGCAAGGAATCGGAATAGCCCATCGATTCCTTAGCCATTATATTAGCCAACATCATCAAAAATCAACAAACACCAAATTCAACAACAACAAAGATCCCTCGACTTCCTAGAAAAACCCAGATTCAGAAACAAGAGAACCAAAATCAGCCTTCCAATTTGCTTCAAATTCCCAACCCCCAATTCCCAGATCCGAAATCTGGAAACAAAATCAGAAAAAAAAAAAGAAAAAAGAAAAAAAGGAGAGAGCAAATCTGGCGTCGAATGTGGCGCTGCGTGGTTGCGTAGCTACGTGGGTTTTTTCTCAATTGGAGATGATGATTGATGATTGATTGCTTCCTGAATCGGGCTTTCATATGGTCCAAACCAAAAAAAAAAAAATGAAAAACTGAAGCCGAAGCTGTGAACACGACAGGGCCAAGCTTCAGAAAAAAAAACGAGGGCGGCGACCATGGCATCAGGCTTACCGTGGTAGCAACGCTGGCTAAGGGAAACTCAGCCCATCTTAGCCCAGAGCGGCGACTAGCGGTTGAGGCCCGCATCCATAACAACCGGATCTGGGGCAATCGCTTCTAGCGCCCATGAGAGCTTCACTTGCTCTCGAAGAAAGAAAAAGAGCAAGAGAGGCCACCAGGAACGAAAGGCCTTACCTGCGCAGGCGGTGGGCGGCGACGGAAGAAGGTGGACAAAAGTGGCGGCATAATTCTGGAGAAGGGAAGAGAGAATTCTCCCAAATGGAGAATTGGAATTACGGGTGAAGGGAATAATTGGGAAAAGGAAGAAGAATTTTGCCGAAAAAAAAAAAAAAAAAAAAAACAAAGAAAAAGGGAGAGACAGATGGGGCCCGGTTGCAAAGAAAAAGAGGTAAAAAAAAAAATGAAGTAAAAAAAGAGAGAGAAAACAAAAAAAGAAAAAGGTTCACAAGTGTGGACCGATTGAAAAAAGGATGGGCCATTTGAAAAAGGAAATGGGTCATTGGGAAAAAAAAAAAAAAAAAAAAAGACGGCACGGCGAGAGTCCGGAAGACGCCGCCAAGAAAAAAAGGCACAGTTGCCCCAAACAAATCGAAGCTCCTTGATATGAGCATAAACTATCAAAAGAAGAAAAGCATGGCTCCCTGATACGAGCATAAACTGTCAACAAATTCAAAGGAAGGCTCCTTGATACGAGCATAAACTGTCCAAATCATGGCTCCTCGATACGAGCATAAACTGTCAAAAGAAAGGAAGCAGATCCGTTCGCACCAAGAATCGTGAGGACCGGATCGTCGGTGGCAAGAAAGCAGTCGCCGAAAACTTGAAGAACCGTCAACAATAATACCGGAATCTGACAAAGAAGATATCCGGTGAAGTCTTGAGCAAGTTGTATATCGGAGATCCGATGATTCAACTTGAGGGGGAGTGTTGGGAAATACGAATAATGAAGAGAGGATCTTGTTACATTATATAATTGATTTATTGAATCCCTGACTTGTAGGGATTAGTGGCTTAATTTATGGCTTAATTTAGAATAGTGGTTAGGGTTGTATTTTCCTATTTAAACTTGTATTCTCAGTACATTGTTACACAACACAAAGAAATAAAGATGTAGTCCTTAATTTCTAACGGTAAGTTTTTTATTTTTCGTGTTTTTTATTCACATTAGTCCAATGCCGAAATTCCTCAGTATTATTTGTTTTCTTCTCGAAGTTTGTTTTTAGCATGTTTTTGTTGAAGCAAAAAAAATTATTTGTTTTCTCTGTTTAGTTTGGGCCTCAATGACTGGGTTATAGAGCCTAATGTCAGTGTACTTAGGCCTTGGCCTATTGTCTCCACAATTAGTTACTCAGATTGGCCCAATTAAACAAAATTCCTAGAATTTTTGAAAAAATTACAAAAACTTTTAATTTTTTCGTTTTATTTTATTATAATTCGAATCGGGTCAGACTGTTAGTGTAAAATTTTTCATTTCGATTTGAGTGGATGAAGACAATGATAACGGTGGGAAAATCGTACTGGGGGCAGCAAGAATTATGGCCATAACCAATCGACTTTCGGAAGCATAGTTTTAATTAAAGATTGAATTTATTTAGTAGTAGAATTATTATGCTTGAAAAGGAAAATGTAATGATTCAACCCTGCCAAAATATCTGAGAGGTACTGATATATAAGTGAGCTCAAACTTATTATCCGAGAGGTTTATTTACTTTTTATTTTTGAGTATTTTAATTTTATTTTTAACTATTAAGATATAAATTATTCCTATTAATAATAATTTTGTGTCCAAAGAACTCAATAGGAGATTAAATTAGCATAATCAGGAATTTTTTTAATATTTTTTTTGTTTCAAGTGAAACGGTTCATCCCTACAAAATTAAGTGTTCACCACCTCATAGAGATCATGCCCTATCTTGATGAGTCTATTAGCACAGTAATTTCGTTCTCATGCCCTATCTTGATGAGACATACTGGATGATCCTGAAGGGCGAAAACTCTGCACAGCAAAAGATTGATGCGTGGAAACAGCAGATAATTGGCGTTCTTGTTGAATCACCATAGCAAAAACCTTGGTAAGAACAGGCAAAGGATCAAGCAACATTATCTGAGAGCGAACACCAGAAAATCGCTCATTCAGGCCATTGAGAAAACGTATAACACAATCTTGGTGCTGATATCGCTTAAACATATCAATAGCGCCACAGGAACAACGCGTAGGGCAAGAACACACATGCAAAGGACGAAAATTATAAAATTCATCCCATATCACTTTCAATTTCGTGAAATAGTCAGAAACAGAGTCATCTCCCTGTTTTACGGAATGAAGATCCTCTTGTAATTCAGCGATACGAAAAGCATCACCGTGCGAAAAACGATCGCGTAAATCAGCCCAAACATCAGAAGCTGCATCTGTCCAAAGGATTGATTGACCAATCGTCGGAGAAACCACACGAGATATCCACGAAAGGACCATTGTATTGCAGCGTTCCCATACCGGAAGAAGAGGATCAAGAGGCGAAGGCATCGGAAGCGATCCATTGACGAAAGCGAACTTGTTTTTAGATAATAACGCCATTTTCATACCCCGCGCCAAGGTGTGATAATTGGATCCATCAAGCGGAGCAGAAACGAGAAGCAACGATGGATTCTCATTTGCGTACAAAAAATACGGACTAGAAGCCGTCAATTTGGATTCCGCAGCTGCAATTGCCTCTGGAGTAGCCATGAATACGGCAAGAAGATGCAAGATCTGAAGGAAAGATACGAAGAAAAGACGGAATTGAAACCACGAAAATTAGATCTGAGTAGAACGTTCTCCTCAGATCTACTTTTTGTGGTTTCAATTCCGCATTTTCTTCGTATCTTTCCTTCAGATCTTGCATCTTCTTGCCGTATTCATGGCTACTCCAGAGGTAATTGCAGCTGTGGAATCCAAATTGATGGCTTCTAGTCCGTATTTTCTGCATGCAAATGAGAATCCATCGTTGCTTCTCGTTTCTGCTCCGCTTGATGGATCCAATTATCACACCTAGGCGCGGGGTATGAAAATGGCGTTATTATCTAAAAACAAGTTCGCTTTCGTCAATGGATCGCTTCCGATGCCTTCGTACTCACGATCAACCCGCTGACATCTTCACAAAGCCTTTACCTGCACTTGTCTTCCATTCTCATGTATCCAAACTGGGCATACTAAATATATACGCTCCAGTTTGCGCGCGCGCGCGCACGCGCGGGGGGGGGGGGGGGGGGGTATTACCGCTAAAATAAACTGATCATTATAGATCTGTTAAGTTAGTTAATCAGGGTTGAGGCTTAATTAATCAGCCTCCCATTATTATGACACGTGTAAACTAAAAGCGTGTATACATTGTATAAATATGAGCTATAAGCGTGTGATGAATACAATTTTGAGTTTTCCTTCCTTCAATGTCTCTCTCTCTCTTTCTTTGAGCTCCAAGTTTGTCATGGTATCAGAGCGGGTTCACAGATGTTCGATTCCTGTGCCTGTCTCTTCTCTCCACCCGACTTGCAGATGTTTCATAGAGATCATGCCCTATCTTGATGAGTCTATTAGCACAGTAATTTCGTTCTCATGCCCTATCTTGATGAGTCTATTAGCACAGTAATTTCGTTCTCTGCGAACGTACGCTCCAGGGTCTTATTATTGAATAATGAGTTTTTGGCCTTACTCACCCCCAAAAGCTAGCTATTGAGAAGAGGGTTGCCAAGCCATTATATATTGAACACCACATCTTTGATAATTCGATGTGGGACACATAACACACCCCCGTCGATGTAGGATACATAACACACCCCCGTCACGCACAAATTGGTGCGTGAACATTGCAAGAATTGAAACATCTGCAAGCCGCAGGTATGAAACATCTGCAAGCCGGGTTGAGAGACAAGTACAGGAATCGAACATCTATCCGCAGGAATGAAACATCTGCAAGCCGGGTGGAGAGACAGGCCCAGGAATCAAACATCTGTGAACCCGCTCTGATACCATATTGAATAATGAGCTTTGGCCTTACTTACCCTCAAAAGCTAGTTGTTGAGGGGAGAGTTGCCAAGCCATTATATATTGAACACCACATCATTAATTATTCGTTGTGGGACATTTAACACTTATTGGATGCGCTTTGGGGGCTTTATTTCATTTATCGACTTTATTTTTTTATTTGCAATTATGGTCATGGCTTTCGACTGCATGAGATGTGCGCTTTGTGGAGCAGTAAATCTCGTAAGCTGATTTTAGAAATTTCTGTACAAATTTTAAACATTCTGCTTTTGGTTGCTTGCAAATATTTTGTACGCTCTTTTTCTTACTGGACTTCCAATGTAATTTTGACCATATTTCTTCTATTTAGCTTTAATATTTCCTTGTTTTTTTTTGCGCTTTTCATGATAGTGTCATCTCCAAGAAGCCATTTATAGTCAGATGCCCTAACATTGCGCCACCAATCTGTACCAATTAAAAGAAATTTATCTAATTGATTAATATTAAATAAGCTAAAATGATTCTGGTATACGTATAATAGAGGAGAAAATTAGAAGAGAGGCTTAAGTTTAAACCTTACGGAAGCCGGTGACTGCGGTGAATTGCTTGATTGATCTTGTGGAGGGGCTTCTTAGGGTTTAAATTAATGCTGCTCTTATGGTTTTATCACTTTAATATATGCGTTAAGATTATGGATTTATGGTAATTATGAAAATAGCAAGAAAAAAAATATATATTTTAATTATGTGTTGATAAGTGTAAATTAGTATATATATTATGGTTTACGATTAAATTAATATGCCTGTACAATATTTTGTAATTGTTAAAATCCTTCACCCACGATGATTTCAGGGATGAAATATGTTAAATTAAATTTTATATGCTAGTATTTTTGCATATATATTGGATGCGGGTGTAATAAAAGAATATTATTACTATTATTATGTAATAATATTGAAATAGAACTTGATGGTGCAGAAACTGGAAAGGGATTAAAACACCAACACTTTAAGATTTGTTTGAGGGGAAGACCATCACAGGCGTGCGAGCCTCAGGAACTGGGTATCCGAAATACGTGGGTTCTTCCAACTAGGATAACCCCTTAAGGTAGCAGTAATGGTGCAAAAGCGATGAAGGGTTCAAGCTTGGGAAGAAGATGAAGATTCAGAGAAAAATGTCCCGTTCTTATGCAGTGTCTGTATGTGATTTTAGGTATGAAAAGTGACTTAGGGAAAGTGTGTATAAATTCCCCTATTTATACGATGAGGGCAGCGGTATTTTGGTGAAAGCGACCATGTGGTCCCAAACCTAGTTCTGCCTTAGACACGTGGCAACGTGTGATGGTGTGAGAGTGACATCCTTGCAAGATACCTAGTGATAGGTGGTTGTGGTGTGTCAGGTGCGGTGTGTGCACTTCCACTGTGTCAGAGGTGGTTATAGAGCGGCTACCGAGCGTGGAGGCACCCAAAGAGCCTCATCAAGTAACTAGGTGTGCCCTCGAGGGGAACCTTTCATTAAGGAGGGGGTTGACCCCTGGGAAATGAGTACCCCCTGCACGAGCGCTGGGATATCCCGAACGGACGTTCCCGAGCGCTGGAGCGCTCGAGAGGAGGAGTTCCTCTAATAACTTGGTCCGAGCGTCGGACAGCTCGAGCAGAGCATGGGCTCGACTGTGAGTTCCCCCGTAGCGGGTTCCCTTGGTGCGGAAGGGAAAAACTCTGGGTAGAGAGCGTTCCGTTGGGCTACAGTGCGAGCGTCAGATGGTATCGGTAGGCAAATCCACGCTTGTGGCTTGGGCCGAGGCGCGCAAGTCTTAATCAATGAGAAAATGGGTGAATGGGCTGGATCTACTTCGTGAGCCAATTATTACGAGCGTCCATGCTCTAGCTCCCTCAGATAGCTTAGATGAGCCGTTCAGAGTGCGACACGTGTTCGGTGTTGATATGAGCGTGATTTGGGCCCATCATTTTGCCCCCCAAATTCTGTAGTTACACTTGAGTGAACTGTAGAATTTTAACATCCGAGCGTTATCCTCAAACATTCGTTGGTCAAGCTTTCGGGAGGAAGCTGTGCTGATTGTACTTCTCAAGGGACATTTCATGACAGTTCATTAAATGCTATCTTGTCATTTTGGCACTCGAGTAAATCCGCATTAAATGCTGAGTGGAGGCGTGGTTGCGCGTATCAAGGAAACGATGCGTGGACCTGGGTAACCGTGTGTTGGTTACCAAAAGTGGGGAGTTTCCAAGGCGGGAATGATTGCCATTTGAATTCCCAACCCTAATCATGTGTATATCACTTCCCTATAAATAGGGATTTGCATACCATACCAAATCTTTACACACTCAGAGTCTTACAAAGCAAAACGGCGAAATACTTTTCTACAAATCTTTGCGATTTCCGGTGAACTTTCTTCTCCAACTCAGGTAAACCACTGCGATTTTTATACTAACCCTAGATTTAGGCCGTGTTGACCACTATTCTTGTGTGAGAGAGCCTTTTGAGCGATTGTTTCCGTACGAAGATTACCCTTTTCTGCTAAACCTCCCTGTAAAACCCTTCATCTTCAAGAACAAGAACAGCAATGGCGGATGAAATTCTGGATCAGATAGTGAGAGAAATAGAGGAGACGTCCAGCGTAAGTCCTTCTCCTCGAGGTGACATACCATATGCCATTTCGATAGTGGGAGTCCCTAAAGAGGCTGAAGATGAGGAACTTGACGCTGCGATTCAGGGAATGAATGAGCGTAATCCTGAGGGAGTGACTCAACTTTTTGAGGAAATGGATCTATCATTACTGATGCAGAACCAGGGGGAAAGGGTTTACCCCTTGCTGAATAGTGCCGTTAGGCCTCAAGACCACCAAGTTACGGTGGCTATGGCTGGCCCCCAAGAGAAAGTGGGGATTTTCAAGCGTCGGGCAGATGGAGAGCCTCCCCGTAAATGCCATTGAAAGGGAAAAGAACCGGTAACTCAAGTAAGGAAATCCAACACTCATCAAATAGATAGAACTCCAGATGAGATTGTGAGTTCCCTGACTCTCGCGGAACTAGCCACCTTGAAGACTCAGGTTTACTGGGATGAAGTCTACACAACCCGTCTCTCTACACAGTGGGAGCGAGCCAACCATCCGCCTTCTGGAATGATGACCATCTATAGAGATGTTGTGTTTGCTGGGGGTCTGAGGTTCCCGATTTCGACCCCGATCGTCAACCTCCTAAACTTCCTAAACATAAGTCCTTCATAGATCCTGCCTAATGGGATCGCTTTGCGGAACACTTTCGTGGTATTGATGAGGGCCACAGGCCACGAGCCCTCGATCGACAAGTTCAATAACCTATTCCAGGTGGCACGTTCTCCACGCTCATCTCTGAGGGATGGCTTTTATTACGTCCAGGCCAAATCAACTTACCTACATGCTTGGACACTTCAACTTTTTTGAGGACTAGGTCCCCCAGCTGGAAGGTCCTTTCCTTGAAACGTTTGTTGTACTGATGGGCTACTGTAGCTTTGTACTTGTGGATGCGAGCCCAAGAAATGTTCCTCTTCTCCTCTACCAAGTTTAGTTCGAGCGCCCGGTTACCCTCGTTGGTTGCAGGTTCGAGGTAAGCAACGCGTGCGGACTCTAGAGCGACTTTCGCATGTATCATAGCTTCGGAACTGTAAATAAGGGAGTAAGGGGTCTCTCCTGTTGTCGCTCATGGGGTAGTACGGTACGCCCAGAGGGCTCCTTGGAGCTCTTCAGCCCATTCACTTTTCTTACTCTCAAGCATCGTTTTCAGATGCTGGAGTATGGTTCTGTTGGTGACTTCAGCCTGAACGTTAGCCTGTAGATGGCCGGGGATGGCGAGGGATTTGGTTCCGTAGATTGCGAGCGTCTCTGGCCTTGGACCTCTCATCCCCAACATGGGGGACTTGAGATCGTGCTTGAGAGAGCTGCACCACCATTTACTGTAGATCCTCAAGTTGGTTCTGGACTGCAGCCAACCGATGGTCATTTTCTTCCCTCCTACAAACTCTTCCGGAGGCCCTGGACTGAACCTCCTCTTTTGCACCCTCTCTCATTTGAGGGGCTTTCTCTTTCTCTGCAGGGTGTTGTTCCAGCTTGGCCCTCGGGGGAGCTTCTTTTCCTTGCGCTGGAGGCGGCGGTGGTGGCTGAGCCCTCAGCACATTCTGGGCAGCCTTCAGAGGGTGTACTTGTAGCCCTTCCATCGGAGGTTCTATCTGAACGCCCATGCCTGTGGAGAAGTAGGCAGAAGTAAAATGCTTTCATACATTCTGGGCGGCCTGTACCTCACATTGAGCGTAGAGCGCCTGGAGTTGTTGCTGTGTCATTTGTGGCATTTCCACTCATTGGATTTCTCTAGGAATGGAGATTGAGAGCTGCAATGTGCCCACTTGGTAGGGCTATATCATGGGCATCATGCCCTGCACCATTCCGGGCATCGCGTTGGGTTGCATGTATATGTATCCCGATGGTGGCATCGCCATGGAATATGCAGAGAGGTTGGTGGCAGCAGCGACAGGTACGAGCATCGCGGGAGGATTAGCAGAACCTCCAACTTCGGCTCCAGCAACGGGGCTTTCCTTGCTTCCTGCGACAACAAGAGGAATGCTTCTGTCCACTGGAGTGTTATCGGGTTATACGGCGGCAACATCAACGATGGCGGCACCGCCACCTGGGTTCTCCTCGTTCACGGGAGGAAGAACCCCTCTGTTGTCCAAAGCTCCGGATTTTGTTGTTGTCACCATGGTGAAAACTGCTGGTGTTACTATTCCACTATCTGAGGAGAAAGAATCAGATGAAGATGAGTAAGATGATGGTGGACTTCCCACAGACGGCGCAAAAAATGATGGTGCAGAAACTGGAAAGGAATTAAAACACCAACACTTTAAGATTTGTTTGAGGGGAAGACCATCACAGGCGTGCGAGCCTCAGGAACTGGGTATCCAAAATGCGTGGGTTCTTCCAGTTAGGATAACACCTTAAGGTTGCAGTAATGTTGCAAAAGCGATGAAGGGTTCAAGCTTGGGAAGAAGATGAAGATTCAGAGAAAAATGTCCAGTTCTTATGCAGTGTCTGTATGTGATTTTAGGTTTGAAAAGTGACTTAGGGAAAGTGTGTATAAATTTCCCTATTTATACGTTGAGGGCAGGGATATTTTGGTGAAAGCGACCATGTGGTCCCAAACCCAGTGCTGCCCTAGACAAACGTGTGATGGTGTGAGAGTGACATCCCTGCAAGATACCTAGTGATAGGTGGTTGTGGTGTGTCAGGTGCGGTGTGCGCACTACCACTGTGTCAGAGGTTGTTATAGAGCGGCTACCTAGCGTGGAGGCACCCAAAGAGCCTCATCAAGTAACTAAGTGTGCCCTCGAAGGGAACCCTTCATTAAGGAGGGGGTTGACCCCTGGGAAACGAGTACCCCCTGTACGAGCGCTGGGATATCCCGAACGGACGTTCCTGAGCGCTGGAGCGCTCGAGAGGAGGAGTTCCTCTGATGACTCGGTCTGAGCGTCGGACAGCTCGAGTGGAGCATGGGCTCGACCGCGAGTTCCCCCGTAGCGAGTTCCCTTGGTGCGGAAGGGACGGACTCTGGGTAGAGAACGTCCGGTGGGGCCGCAGTGCGAGCATCATATGGTATCAGTAGGCAAATCCCACGCTTGTGGCTTGGGCCGAGGCGCGCAAGTCTTAATCAATAAGAAAATGGGTGAATGGGCTGGATCTACTTCGCGAGCCCATTATTACGAGCGTCCATGCTCTAGCTCCCTCGGATAGCTTAGATGAGCCGTTCAGATTGCGACACGTGTTCGGTGTTGATCTGAGCATGATTTGGGCCCATCAGAACTCTTTTCATTAATATATATATATATATATATATATATATATATATAGATATAATTAGTAGTAACTAGCATTTTACCCCGCGTTATGCACTGATTTTAAAATAATGGTATCTTTTTAAAATATAATCAATAAATAACCTACTTATGAACGATGTTTCTAATTGATTAATTAATTATACAAAATTAAATCAAGTAAAAAAGAGTATGTTATTTTTAAAATCAAAATAAATATTTATTATTCAAAATAATTGTAGGCTTGAAATTCAATATATATAAAATAAAAAGGCCGAGAATAACATTAAATAAACAATATGTTAAAATGATATTATCGTGAACTACTTCCTTCTCATGATGTATACTTGAACTTAAATCTCATACTATATATGCATGGCTTTCAAAAACTACATATCATTTTTTATTTGTTTATAATAATGTAATTAAAAAAAGAAAAACTTACCAATTAATATATGAAAAATAAAAAATAGTTAATTGAATTATTTTAATAAAAAATAGGTTTAATTACATTTTTTCTTTTTTGGTAAAAAGGTTGAATTACATATGAACCCCAATGAAGTATAGAAAACTACGATTTAATTCCTATTAGTCAAATAATTAGAGTGAATTTAATAATTATTTTACACACTCAACATTTAGGGTTCCGTTAAATGATTCACGAAATATTTCATAAAATTCATAGAATATTATCTCACAAAATTGACATCTCTTCGGGCACGTTTTGTGAATTTTTTTAAGGGAACCCTATATGTTAGATGTGTGATATAATTATAAAATTTATAAAGGGATATGAATATAATTATTTGATTAAGAGAGATCGAATTATAGTTTTCTATACTTTCTTGGGTACATGAATAATTAACCGTAGAAAATGTTACATGAATTATTAAGAATATGATACAAATTAAACCATATCAGAGCCAGTTTTGGCCGTTAAGTTAATGTTTATGTTCAAAATGAAAAATGAATCAAACCTAATATTTCCTATTTTCATAAGGTTATCGACAGACATTTTGCCAGGTTAGCTCACTTATTGTAATATATATATATATATATATATATATATATATGTTTAGAAAATTCAGGAGATTTATGAAATTTCTTTCTTTTATTATTCTTATCCTTATCTAAAGGAGGATTAGAAATCCCAAACTGATCACATAATTGACCTAATTGTCTTCTTTCACTGATATTATGTTTTTTAATTTGTTGACTTAGCTTTATTTCATTACATAAAGCTAGTCCTTCCGTCTTACAAACAGCTATCAACTGACCATAATTATAATTATCATAATTAATATTAACATCCCCTTGCCTAAGGGTTTTTCTAATTCTTTCAGCAAAAAGAGAGGGTAAACCATCAATAAATTTGGATTTCCAATGAGTACTATTAGATTCAGGAAGTTCCATTACTCTACTAAGGAAAGTATCCTTATACCATCTAAAAGATGTAAGAGTTTTACATCTAAAATTCTGGAGTAGAGTCCTGATATTATCACTGTTTTCCGAAAATCTACCAGTAAAATGTTCAATGATATTAACAATCAAAGTATAAACAGCATCTTGGGTATCGATCCCATTTTCATTTTTAATAGTATTAATAATATCCTGCTTATTAGCATCAGTAAGATAATGATCCCACCAGCCTTTTAATTGACCAGTGAATCCAGCAATTATCATTTTGGCAATATCTTTATCTCTATTACCATTAGTTTTACAAATGGTGCTATACATAAGCATCCTATGAACAGTATTATAGATTTGTCTTTCCGCAAATCCATCAATATTCCATTCATAAATATTTTTCCCACTGTAGGAATTATTAAACATATACTCATTTTCTTCAAGAAGAATATCTTGAGGAGTAGGCCTAGGATAATAATACATCCTTTGAGTCGGCTTATCCGCATATTTGGATAATTTATTAACTTCCTCTTTCACAGTATTATGAAAACCTTCATTCTCAGACATACTATCAGCAAATTCTTTATTAAGAGCACTAATTCTAAGCCCTTTGAATTTTTCATCTAGAATTTTTTCTAGATCGGTCATAGATTTTAATTTAAAATCCTTGACTTCAGGAGGAGGTTGAACACTAGGAATAATTCCCCTAGATGCTTCTTGGGGTTTTTCATTATTATCCTGAATTTTTAAATTATTAATATCAAAAATAAGTTTTTCAACTCTTTTACTTAAAGAAGAAATATTTTCTTCTAGCACAATTAGATACATATTAGTAAAATTATGCTGTTGAACCATATTGTTCATATGCTGTAAAGTAATAGGCAAAGTATTGTTTTCAAATAATTTTTGAAATGCATTATAAAATCTAATCTCATTACCTTTCTCTATAGAGAAAGAATAAGGAGGAGGAAAATTAGCTTTCAATATTTCTCCACTATGAGTAAGTCTGTATTCTCTCTCAATAACAGAGATATGATTTTCAACATACTTGGTTATAAACCAAGGGACAAAAGATATTTTTAAATTCTTTTCCGAAAGATCTTTATAAAATTCTTCTTGAAATATTTTTCTATCTTCTTTAGAAAAGTTTTCATAAAGCCATTTTTTAAATGGTTCCCATTTAGGAAGATTAAAATCATTTTGAATTTGTTTTCTTGCCGGAGAACCCGGGCTAAAATCAATTTTGGGTTTATTAATCATTATAAAGAAAAATTCATTTCTGAAGCAGTTATATCTGCATCTTTGACATTGTAAATGCCTTTCACAATATTATCAGGTTGAATTTTTAATTCTTCAACCCCTTCAAAATCAGATTCTTCAATAGATTCTGTTTCTCTTATTTGAGAAGTAGAAGCTCTTGAAGGCGATTGAGTAAAATATATAGGGGAAATATGATGATGAGATTTAGATCTGGCATAAGATCTACTACTTCCTCTTATAATATTTTTGGAGGGTTCAAAACTTATTTGAACATTTCCTTCAGAAGTTTGAAGAATACTAGTTGGATTATAACTAGTATTAGGTTGAGCAGGGACAGCTTGCTCAATTATCCAATTTTCAGGGAAAGTTATTTCATCCCATTTAATAGATCTTCGAGTAGTAATCTCAGATCTACTAAAATTACTTTCTATAAGAATAGTTTCATCAGCTGGTTTATCAACCATCTTACATCTAGGATTTAAAGTCTGAAGAGGTTTGTAATAAATTCTATAACAAACACATATAACTTCAGATCCAGGTGCATAATTATAACCATGCGTTTTAATATTAAGAGTTAAAGCATCTAATATATTAACATCAGATAAAGATAACTGCAAATTAGGATAAACAATAAAATAAACTGGTCCATGGGCCAGACTGGATTGTATAATACCCATTAAAGACTATTTCCATAT
Organism: Lantana camara; assembly: GCA_037501455.1. Taxonomy (NCBI): domain Eukaryota; kingdom Viridiplantae; phylum Streptophyta; class Magnoliopsida; order Lamiales; family Verbenaceae; genus Lantana; species Lantana camara. The sequence continues at coordinate 23,252,000 of CM074862.1, forward strand.
TAAATTTCTACCATCTCTAAGAGCAGCTATAAAACTCTCAGGCAAACCTTCTAAAGTCAAAGGTTTAAAGGCAACTTGAACTAATCCAATATGGATAAATTTATAAATTCCTCTATATTTATTGAGGTCTCTATTATTAAGCAATCTAATAATCATTTCATCCTTATTAAGAGAAATGGTTTCTTCCGTAGTTTTGACCACATGCTTGAAACTTAATCTATCAAAAGTTCCAAATTTATAAATAACAGTAGTATCTATTTTAGGAATAGTCCATTTATTAAGAAGATCAAGATTTTGAGGGATATCATATTCCTCTTCGATACTGTTTTTAACAGTATCCCTGTTTCTAAACATATTTATCATATGCAGAATGGATGTGTTGAATAAGTACCAGAAATTAAGATCACTACCCATGGCTCTGATACCATTTCAGAGGGGATCTTTTATTAAGGCGGAAATAAAGGAAATGATTAGAGAAAAAATACAGTAAATGTAAACTTTTTTAAAGCCCATATCAAAAACCTTATACTGTACATGGTAATTTTACAGGATTAAATAAGCTAGAGATATGATTCTTAACCAGTCATGGTGGCAAGCCCTAAAAACGCCTAAATCATGGCAACAAAACGGGCGAAACCAGACTTCGGTTTTAAATCTAATCTCGGCTTATTCGAATTCTAACCATCCCAGAAATAAATTTTTTGATCTGGTATTCTTTTTTTTTTTTTTTTTTTTTTTTTTTTTTAAATCTAATCCACCATGAATATTGATCTTAATATCATGATATTATTCAACACAAAGAGAATTAGCCGGCCATATAAGGCGGCAGAAACAGATATAAAATAAAGAACTGAAAAGTAAAATTACTTACTTATTAATTCTTGACACCAGTTTTGCAGGATTTGCAAAATTTTTCACTCAGAATGAAATGTTTACAAAGTAGAAAACTTACAAACTTGAAAAGTTTTGTTCTTTCTAATTCTCGCTCTGCCTAATGCAGTAACAAACTGACCTATAAATACACAAAAATCTCGGATTTGAAATCCGGAACTAAAATCTAATCTAAACTATTAGCACTATTATGAATGTGCAAAGTACAACTTTATTAAAACCATGGTTACTTTATTAAAACCACGGCAAGCAAATCAGCTGGCAATTATTTCCAGCAAATGGTATTTGATGGGTGGTTGGCATATCATCCTTTCAAGGTCCCATCTTGTCCTTTCCTTTTCCTTCTTTATTCAAGTATTTTTGAATAACTTGGTCCAAATCTTCGAACATATCCTCATAAGGATTCTGAGCTTCTCCAGCTGGACAATAATCATCATTGGATAAAGTATCCATAGAGGCACTGGATTGTGTATCAAAACTCAGATTTTTCATTAAATCTTTCTTTACTTCCTTAAGATAGGAAGCCACTTTTTCTTCATCCGAAACTTGTCCCTTTTGAAAATATAATTTCTTTGAAATATATTCAAATGGACTAGGAGTTTTATTCTGTTCCTCCTGAATAATATATTCATGAATTTTTATTTTGATATTATCAATGGTCTCTTGGCCTTCCATACTTCCTTCTTTATTAAGAGCCAGCATTTTCTTCCAGAACTTAGTATAAAAGGTTCTGAATAAACAGGGTATCTTCTGTTGGGTTTCCCCCAACTCTGGTTCCCATTTCCAAATCCAAGGGATACCAAATTCTGTGAAGAAATGGAGAAAAGGCATTCCTTCAATCCATTTTCCATTGTTCTGAGCATCAAGAATTTTGGGAGAAATTTCTACCCACTGGGAATATAATTCCTGAAAATTATTTGGCAAAATTTTTGCTGTAGGGCCAAAATTTAGCTACCATTGGTATAACCAATTTGGAATGTCCTTGTTATAAACATTTGGACAAATTTTGAAAAACCATGAATGTTTATGAAGCTCATTCTGATAAAGGAATGCTTTATTAAATGCTTCAATATAATCCCAATAATTAAATTTAATTTTGACTTGGGAATTTTGGAGACTATATTCTCTTTCTCTGAGTGTACTTATTCCCCACTCTTCAGCAGATATTATCTGCTTAATAATCACTTTACTAAAGCTATAAACTTTAGTTTGTTTTCCTGCAAAATAATGAGTAAATTCACAGGATCCTGTCACTTTGAGTATATTCTCAAAATGGGTTCGCTGTTTATATGAACCAGCAGTAAAGGATGCAGTATCCAAATATCTCTGCATGAGATGCCAGATATTATCTTTCCATCTCAAATCTTTATCTTCAAGGAGGAATATTACCTCTTTATGAGTATTTTGCTCATATGGTAATTCAGATGAATCAATTTCTTCATCTCCTACAATATTAGCATAGGTTGGAGCAGTTTGAGTATTACCCTCCTGCTTAGCTTTATAAGCTAGAAATTCCTTGTATAAAGGATCATCCTTTGGTGTATTACTCGAGGATGATGAAATATTTGCAATATTCTCAGCTATAAGCTTTTGATTGCCAAATTGGGCAATAGTTCTTCCACCTCTTCCTCTATTAGAGGAATTTCGGCCTCCTTGAGGTCTCATCCTGAAATATCAATAGGATTAAGCTATTAGCTTTTGTAATTTATTTTTCACAGCTATAAGCTCTTTTTCATCTTCTTCAATATAACGGTCCAGACCATGATCCATATTAAGATAAAAACATAAAGATTTAGTTTGCTCAATTTGAGCTTCCAAATATTTTTGCCAAGCTATAAGCTTAGGAATTAATAATCTATAACGCCAGACAGTATCAAGTCCGGGTGGTTTAATATTGGTCCTAATATCATAGGGACCAATTAAAGGGGGATCGAATTCATATTTGAATTCTGCCCAATTTTTCACATTCATCTTCCTATTAGAAGATTCCATTCCTGCAAAATTAAGCAATATAATAAGTGATTTCATTCAAAAGTCTTTCATGATTATCAATACTAGTATTAACATTCATACTACCATAAGAATAACTGCTTTTCCTGGTGATATAATCCAGATTATTCCTTGGATCAAGAATTTCATGAATCCTATTATCCCAATAGATGACATTTTTCTCATGCTCTCTAGCAAGAAACACTAAATATTTCACATAATTGTGAAATTTCTTGGCTCTTTCCCAGTTGATATTTCTATCAAAATTGTGGGAAGATGATTCTGTCAATCTTCGAGGATTACACATCCTGTAAATATTCACGAGTTAAAAAATCAGGAAGACTATTGTCAGTTCCTTTTTTATAAATAATTTCAAAATCAAAAGGGGCTAATTGAGCCTGCCATCTAGCAAACATTTGCTTAGAAACTTCATGATCAAAATTTTTATTAAACATATATTTGGCCGCTTGACAATCTGTCTTAATAATAAATTTCTGATTATATAAATCATCTTGAAATTTCAAAACACATTTAAGAATAGCTAAAATTTCTTTAGCTATAGTAGCATAGTTTTTCTGGCTGTCTTTCCACTTCCCAGAGTGGAATCTAACAAGATATTCTTGTCGATTATGGGGAGATATCTGTTTAAGAATACCTCCATATCCTATCTCAGAGGCATCAGTTTCAATAATTTTTTCCCAATTGGGGTTAGCAAGCATTAGGCAAGGAAGATTTATGACTTTTCCTTTAATTTTCTTGATAGCCTGAGTATGATTCTCAGTCCAAGATTTAGGATTTTTCTTTAATCTATCATAAAGAATGGCTGTATCTTCAGCAAGATTCTTATAATAAGGAGAAATATAATTCAAACTCCCAAGAAATCTTTGGAGTTGAGTTTTATCAGTAATTTGATTTGGGAATTTTGAAGCAAATTCTATACTTCTATTAATAGGAATTATTTTTCCTTTTTCAATATTATGGCCTAAAAATCTTATTTTAGTCTGAAAAAGAAGCATTTTTGGTTTAGATATAACCAAACCATTTTGGATAACTATTTTCTTGAATATATCCAAATGTTTAAAATGACTTTCAATATTTTTTGAAAATACTAAAATATCATCAATATAAACAATTATGAAATCACTATAAGGATTGAAAATATCATTCATAATATTTTGAAATTCTGATGGGGCGTTTTTCAACCCAAAAGGCATGACTTTCCACTCATATTGTCCAAAAGGAACATTAAAAGCGGTTTTATAAATATCATTATTATGAATTTGGATTTGCCAATATCCTGATTTTAAATCAAATTTGGAAAATATTAAAGCATCATAAAGTCTATCCAATAAATCCTTTTTATTAGGGATTGGATATCTTATCCATTTAAGAGCAGTATTAAGAGGTTTGTAATTAATAACTAACCTCGGAACTCCTCTTTCTTGTTCAGCTTTTTTATTTACATAAAAAGCTGTACATGACCAGGGAGATTTAGAGGGTCTTATTAACCCTTTAGATTGAAGAGATTCAATCTCTTTTTTACAAAGATCTAAATAATCTTTATTCATTTGACAAGGTCTTGCCTTTGTAGGAATTTTCTTTTCATCAAATTCTTCCTCATAAGGAAGAGAAACTATATGTTTCTTTCTATCCCAAAAAGCATTGGGATGATCATTACATATTTGTAAAGAGAATTGATTATGAAGAAATTTAATTTTTTCTTGTAATTTGACATTTTTCAAAATATTATCAATATTATTGAAATCAATTTCTTGTTTAAGAAAATTAATTTGTTTTTCTTTTCTTTCGATTAAAGAATCCTTTATTTGGTTTAAAACTCTAGTAAAAGGTTCAATAATGAATTGGAAAGATATTTCTTTGCCTTCAAAAGTTCCAATAAAACCTTTTTCATTAATAATTTTTATGGGGAATATTTTCTTTAAAAATGGTGTCCCAAGAAATTAAGATCACTACCCATGGCTCTGATACCATTTCAGAGGGGATCTTTTATTAAGGCGGAAATAAAGGAAATGATTAGAGAAAAAATACAGTAAATGTAAACTTTTTTAAAGCCCATATCAAAAACCTTATACTGTACATGGTAATTTTACAGGATTAAATAAGCTAGAGATATGATTCTTAACCAGTCATGGTGGCAAGCCCTAAAAACGCCTAAATCATGGCAACAAAACGGGCGAAACCAGACTTCGGTTTTAAATCTAATCTCGGCTTATTCGAATTCTAACCATCCCAGAAATAAATTTTTTGATCTGGTATTTTTTTTTTTTTTTTTTTTAAATCTAATCCACCATGAATATTGATCTTAATATCATGATATTATTCAACACAAAGAGAATTAGCCGGCCATATTAGGCGGCAGAAACAGATATAAAATAAAGAACTGAAAAGTAAAATTACTTACTTATTAATTCTTGACACCAGTTTTGCAGGATTTGCAAAATTTTTCACTCAGAATGAAATGTTTACAAAGTAGAAAACTTACAAACTTGAAAAGTTTTGTTCTTTCTAATTCTCGCTCTGCCTAATGCAGTAACAAACTGACCTATTCAAATCCGGAACTAAAATCTAATCTAAACTATTAGCACTATTATGAATGTGCAAAGTACAACTTTATTAAAACCATGGTTACTTTATTAAAACCACGGCAAGCAAATCAGCTGGCAATTATTTCCAGCAAATGGTATTTGATGGGTGGTTGGCATATCATCCTTTCAAGGTCCCATCTTGTCCTTTCCTTTTCCTTCTTTGTTCAAGTATTTTTGAATAACTTGGTCCAAATCTTCGAACATATCCTCATAAGGATTCTGAGCTTCTCCAGCTGGACAATAATCATCATTGGATAAAGTATCCATAGAGGCACTGGATTGTGTATCAAAACTCAGATTTTTCATTAAATCTTTCTTTACTTCCTTAAGATAGGAAGCCACTTTTTCTTCATCCGAAACTTGTCCCTTTTGAAAATATAATTTCTTTGAAATATATTCAAATGGACTAGGAGTTTTATTCTGTTCCTCCTGAATAATATATTCATGAATTTTTGTTTTGATATTATCAATGGTCTCTTGGCCTTCCATACTTCCTTCTTTATTAAGAGCCAGCATTTTCTTCCAGAACTTAGTATAAAAGGTTCTGAATAAACAGGGTATCTTCTGTTGGGTTTCCCCCAACTCTGGTTCCCATTTCCAAATCCAAGGGATACCAAATTCTGTGAAGAAATGGAGAAAAGGCATTCCTTCAATCCATTTTCCATTGTTCTGAGCATCAAGAATTTTGGGAGAAATTTCTACCCACTGGGAATATAATTCCTGAAAATTATTTGGCAAAATTTTTGCTGTAGGGCCAAAATTTAGCCACCATTGGTATAACCAATTTGGAATGTCCTTGTTATAAACATTTGGACAAATTTTGAAAAACCATGAATGTTTATGAAGCTCATTCTGATAAAGGAATGCTTTATTAAATGCTTCAATATAATCCCAATAATTAAATTTAATTTTGACTTGGGAATTTTGGAGACTATATTCTCTTTCTCTGAGTGTACTTATTCCCCACTCTTCAGCAGATATTATCTGCTTAATAATCACTTTACTAAAGCTATAAACTTTAGTTTGTTTTCCTGCAAAATAATGAGTAAATTCACAGGATCCTGTCACTTTGAGTATATTCTCAAAATGGGTTCGCTGTTTATATGAACCAGCAGTAAAGGATGCAGTATCCAAATATCTCTGCATGAGATGCCAGATATTATCTTTCCATCTCAAATCTTTATCTTCAAGGAGGAATATTACCTCTTTATGAGTATTTTGCTCATATGGTAATTCAGATGAATCAATTTCTTCATCTCCTACAATATTAGCATAGGTTGGAGCAGTTTGAGTATTACCCTCCTGCTTAGCTTTATAAGCTAGAAATTCCTTGTATAAAGGATCATCCTTTGGTGTATTACTCGAGGATGATGAAATATTTGCAATATTCTCAGCTATAAGCTTTTGATTGCCAAATTGGGCAATAGTTCTTCCACCTCTTCCTCTATTAGAGGAATTTCGGCCTCCTTGAGGTCTCATCCTGAAATATCAATAGGATTAAGCTATTAGCTTTTGTAATTTATTTTTCACAGCTATAAGCTCTTTTTCATCTTCTTCAATATAACGGTCCAGACCATGATCCATATTAAGATAAAAACATAAAGATTTAGTTTGCTCAATTTGAGCTTCCAAATATTTTTGCCAAGCTATAAGCTTAGGAATTAATAATCTATAACGCCAGACAGTATCAAGTCCGGGTGGTTTAATATTGGTCCTAATATCATAGTGACCAATTAAAGGGGGATCGAATTCATATTTGAATTCTGCCCAATTTTTCACATTCATCTTCCTATTAGAAGATTCCATTCCTGGTGATATAATCCAGATTTGTAACGCCCCGTTTTCAATTTATGCATTATGCGATAATTGATAATGTGCTTAATTGATATTATGTGATACTTTATATATTTTTCATAACATTAGATGCATAATATTTCCATGAGCTTTTATGAATTAATTGTTAACGTGACTAAATGCTCATATATGTAAATGTGTGGATTTAATTGCATGACTTAAATAGAGTTAGATACTCATTTTACATGGATTGAAACTTAATTGCATGCATTCATATAATGGAGGGACTTATGTGCAAAAAGTGATGAGTCATGCATATATGTGGAAGACTTTTGTAAATATCTCATTCATCTCTTCCATTTCATTTCATTCTCATCAAATTAACCTCACACACACACACACTAAATATCGATTTTTACACCATGGAAGAGAAGGAGGAGATTTCATCATTCCAAGTTAATTTCAAGGAGGAATTGCATGAGTATGAGGCATCACCATCATCTCCATAGTTCCTTTCATCTTTTCATTCATTCTTTCAAGGTATATGTATGAATTGTTTGAGCTTTTGATTATTTGGTTGAGTAGGGTTTGATGATTGATTGATGCTTTCATGCTTATTCATGATTAGAAGCATGTTTAGGTCCTTGTTTCTTCATTTCTTGCATGAAACTTGAAGTTATGTTGAAGTTGGGAATATATGATTTTATATGGGATTTTGATGATGAATTCTTGATGATTTGATGCATGTTTCCTTGGATTATATGATGATTAATGGATATATATGATCATATACATGCTATATGTTGGTTTTCAAGTGTTTATTTGATGTAGTTTGGTGATTGATTGGTTTGGGAACCTTTTCCCGCGACATCCCCTGTTTTTTGCCCTGTTTCTTCTGCTGCGTACAGTGACACGGGGGTGTCGCTTTTCCCCTCTTCAGCGTGACACGGGGGTGTTCGTTGGGTTGAGTTTCTGTACCGTGACACGGGGGTGTCACGGCTTAGTGTATTTTGGTGACACGGGCGTGTCACCTTTTCCTGCATTTTGTCCAACTTCGAACCAACGCCATTTTCACCTCGGTTTGAATTAGAAAACGTGCCATATAGCGTTGGAAAGGTCTATGTGTCTACTTTCATATCCAACAAACAAAACTCGATTCCCACTTCTAGAATTTAAGATATTCCAGTTTTCCCACAACATGTACATTTCCAAAAATTGTCGGTTTTGGCCAAACTTCACCAAAACCTTTCTTATTGCATTCCTTTCACTCTCTTGGCTCCCATATGTGAATTATATGAGTTATATACTTGTTTAATTGATAAGTATGCTCCTACTTGATACTTCTTGGTACTTAATTGCTCAAATGTATTGTGTGACTCCATGCCCTATATGAATTGAACTTGAAATGATTGAATGCTTTAAATATGTGACTCCTTGAGATTTATTTCATCTTTTAAGTGTTAGTTGGTTCTCATATATGATTAAGTGCCACTTAATTGTTAATATGTATGGTTATTAAAGTGTTGGGATGGTTATTTATTTACATGAGCATTGCCGTGCGTCATACTTGGTCTCATATTGAGTCTTGTCCCATGAGTTCACGTTATTCCTTTCTTGTCCAGTTTTTCTCCAGGGCGGAGATCATTGATCGTTGGGCACTTTCTAGTATCCTTGTCTTGTTCCGTCCCTCGTCAGGTGAGGTTTAAATTCTAGATATATAGAACCTTACAACCCTTATGTGATTTTCGGCCAAAACGTATCTATATATCTATAGTTTTCGAACCTTATGATTTTCAATTGATTTCACGGAATTGGATTGATTGATTGATTGATTGATTGATTAACGCATTGATTATTTTGGCGAGTAACTATTGTTCACGTCGGGCCCGAGGGTAGTGTATTGAGCCAACCGGGAAAGCAAGGGCTGACGGGTAACTCTTGCACTATCCTCACCATTGTGGGATCACCTCTGAATCCACCAGGAGGTTTGGTGGAGGAAGAAATCCCGTGCGTGGGAGTCATGTTCCCGACGTACACCATGATTGGATGGCTGGGTCTTGCAAGCCCGCCATCACCCGGAGGAAGAAGGAGTTATTGATTGAAATTGCTAATTGTGCACTAAGTTCTATTGCTTGATCACTTAATTAATTACGACTGAATTATTGTACACTGTCGGAGAAAGGTTGGAGATTTGCCCTCACTCGCCGGGCCACTGATTGAATTGAATTAAATTGAGTGTATTGTTAAATTGATTAGTTGTAATCTCGGGCGAGTTATCTTTTACTATTAAACTTATATTGTTTCTATTTTAGGAACCCTTACCCGAGATTATGGCTTGCATGTTACTTGCGCGAATATTTATTTATAAACCCCTCACTCAGTCTGTGGTAGACTGAGACCTCACACTTTTCAGGTACTGTCAGTGGCGTGCTAGGCGGGAGTCCGAGTCGTGTCCAGTTGTCGAGTTGAGTCTAGCATTGCATTTTCATGTTCTTGGTATTTTTGGCTTATCATGTTAGTGGTTTTGGGTTATTTATACATGTACGATGTATAGGAGAGGATAATGTATTGATAAGTGTTGGTACCTACTATTATGTAAATGTTGGTATTTATAAGTAAATATGTAAATATGGTACCTATAAGTATTGATTGCGATTGCTTCCGCTTTTATTGTTCTGAATTGTTTATTGGTAGTATTTGAGGGTACCCGCCTAGCTTTTGAGTTTTTTTATTGTCACCCGTTCGCCATGAGTCCGGTTCATATATGGATTACCCATTTCATGTGTGAGCTAGACTTATGGTGCGGGGGTGTGGCATCTCGGCGTTCCGGGTGCTACATCTTAGGTGGTATCAGAGCCCGGTTGTAAAACCGCGGTTCTACCGTCGAGTCGTGTCATGTCTAGGTCGAACGGCATAGGATTATTTGATAATTGCGAGTCTTGCATCTTATTTGGAACTACTTGAACTTATTTGAATTTATTTGAACTTACCTGAACATCTTTGAGCTACTTGATGACTTGTGTATGGCATTGATTTATGTTACTACTTGATGATTAATTGATCTTCTATGACTTGGAATTTATATGTTTGATGTGTTTTCTTTAATTTAGTTGTATTAATCATTGCGTTCTGCATCAAATATGTGGTTAAATGCTAATTATGTGACATGAGCATATACTAACCGCATGCATTTAGCTTTGAACTAATTTGGAGTTATAGGTTATGAAGATTATATCAAACCACAACCAATTTCTACAACAACTTCAATCTACCCCAAGTTCTTTTCTTTTGCTTTGAAGTTGTAAGGAATGCACCGGGGAACTTCATACAAGAAAATCAAGAGTCATGGATTGCTCTAGTTGGGTTATACTTCAAGTGTTAAGATTCGGGAATTGAAGGGCCAAAGGTGGGAGTAACTTTCAAGCTCTAATGAAGCTGGTAGATATTTAACGGGATAGTGGTAGGGCGTGATGCCTACAACTTGCAAGATTAACACTCACATGCCTATATTGCAAAAGTCTTTTCAACGAGAATCCGTAGGATCATTTCATTCAAGAGCAAAACCGAAGAAAACCTCTTGAGTGTTTTAAGGTTCGAGGTCTCAATCAATAGGGGGGCCTCGAGGGTACTAGGGACTTAGGGTTTGGAGTTGAAAGTAAGTTGAGGATTTTCCACCATTGGAATCGAAAATCAAGTTGTGGGATGATCTACGAGCTCTAGGTAAGTTGAAGAAGTTCAAAGAGGTGGAGTTGGGGTAGATGATGCTAGGTTATCATAAGACTAATATATACACCATGCCACATCAAAAGTTAAGTTAGTCAACCAAACTCAATGAGGTTGTGCAAACCGAGGGATGGAACGAAGGGAATCTTGGAGGAGGTTAGATCGATGAAGAAGAATGAAGAGATTAAGAAAAAGGGGAATTGAAGTCACTACGGATTTTGAGTAAGGAAGAAGTTGAATTGGAAGATATGGAGCAAAAATGGAAACGGTGAAAGAAGGTAACGAGCTTATAGAAGGAAACTATATGCTTGAGTGTAAGCAATTGGAGGGTGATTTCGTTCGACTATTTAAACTTATACAAATTAAATCGAGGATTTCGATTGAGGTGATAACTAGGTGAAGACTTCGGATAACAATTAGAGACTACTTTTCGAAGGAAGGCTAGTTATCAATTTCACGGAAGTAGAAGCATTGGAGTTCAAGAATCATAATTTGATTACCAAGTTATACGAGTCGAGATAAGGAAGCTTTGAACAAGAAAATATTTAAGGTGAAGGCTCGAACCACACTTAGAATCTATAAATTGGAAGGAATACTTGGGGACAGAATTGAGTTCAAGAAATTTCAATCCTCGAGTGATGGAAACGTACGGGTTGATGCTGGGGATTTTGAAGAAAATTGGAAGACCGTGGGTAACCAGGAATAACCAACAAATTCGAGGCAAGCTTGTAATTCAACAAAACAAAGAACAAGTGCTAAGTTAAAGAATGCAGCTACGGTGACAGGTTCAAAGCATTCATGGCACGTGCATCATACATTGTTTAAATTATTTAAATTTCTTTAACTATATATGCATTCCTACTTGAGCGTAAATTTTCCAACTTGTGTATTTATTATTTATAAGTGTAATACGTGCATCGACATCTTAACCCAACATCGACATCTGGACCATTATATTGAAGAAGATGAAAAAGAGCTTATAGCTGTGAAAAATAAATTACAAAAGCTAATAGCTTAATCCTATTGATATTTCAGGATGAGACCTCAAGGAGGCCGAAATTCCTCTAATAGAGGAAGAGGTGGAAGAACTATTGCCCAATTTGGCAATCAAAAGCTTATAGCTGAGAATGTTGCAAATATTTCATCATCCTCGAGTAATACACCAAAGGATGATCCTTTATACAAGGAATTTCTAGCTTATAAAGCTAAGCAGGAGGGTAATACTCAAACTGCTCCAACCTATGCTAATATTGTAGGAGATGAAGAAATTGATTCATCTGAATTACCATATGAGCAAAATACTCATAAAGAGGTAATATTCCTCCTTGAAGATAAAGATTTGAGATGGAAAGATAATATCTGGCATCTCATGCAGAGATATTTGGATACTGCATCCTTTACTGCTGGTTCATATAAACAGCGAACCCATTTTGAGAATATACTCAAAGTGACAGGATCCTGTGAATTTACTCATTATTTTGCAGGAAAACAAACTAAAGTTTATAGCTTTAGTAAAGTGATTATTAAGCAGATAATATCTGCTGAAGAGTGGGGAATAAGTACACTTAGAGAAAGAGAATATAGTCTCCAAAATTCCCAAGTCAAAATTAAATTTAATTATTGGGATTATATTGAAGCATTTAATAAAGCATTCCTTTATCAGAATGAGCTTCATAAACATTCATGGTTTTTCAAAATTTGTCCAAATGTTTATAACAAGGACATTCCAAATTGGTTATACCAATGGTGGCTAAATTTTGGCCCTACAGCAAAAATTTTGCCAAATAATTTTCAGGAATTATATTCCCAGTGGGTAGAAATTTCTCCCAAAATTCTTGATGCTCAGAACAATGGAAAATGGATTGAAGGAATGCCTTTTCTCCATTTCTTCACAGAATTTGGTATCCCTTGGATTTGGAAATGGGAACCAGAGTTGGGGGAAACCCAACAGAAGATACCCTGTTTATTCAGAACCTTTTATACTAAGTTCTGGAAGAAAATGCTGGCTCTTAATAAAGAAGGAAGTATGGAAGGCCAAGAGACCATTGATAATATCAAAACAAAAATTCATGAATATATTATTCAGGAGGAACAGAATAAAACTCCTAGTCCATTTGAATATATTTCAAAGAAATTATATTTTCAAAAGGGACAAGTTTCGGATGAAGAAAAAGTGGCTTCCTATCTTAAGGAAGTAAAGAAAGATTTAATGAAAAATCTGAGTTTTGATACACAATCCAGTGCCTCTATGGATACTTTATCCAATGATGATTATTGTCCAGCTGGAGAAGCTCAGAATCCTTATGAGGATATGTTCGAAGATTTGGACCAAGTTATTCAAAAATACTTGAATAAAGAAGGAAAAGGAAAGGACAAGATGGGACCTTGAAAGGATGATATGCCAACCACCCATCAAATACCATTTGCTGGAAATAATTGCCAGCTGATTTGCTTGCCGTGGTTTTAATAAAGTAACCATGGTTTTAATAAAGTTGTACTTTGCACATTCATAATAGTGCTAATAGTTTAGATTTGATTTTAGTTCCGGATTTCAAATCCGAGATTTTTGTGTATTTATAGGTCAGTTTGTTACTGCATTAGGTAGAGCGAGAATTAGAAAGAACAAAACTTTTCAAGTTTGTAAGTTTTCTACTTTGTAAACATTTCATTCTGAGTGAAAAATTTTGCAAATCCTGTAAAACTGGTGTCAAGAATTAATAAGTAAGTAATTTTACTTTTCAGTTCTTTATTTTATATCTGTTTCTGCCGCCTAATATGGCCGGCTAATTCTCTTTGTGTTGAATAATATCATGATATTAAGATCAATATTCATGGTGGATTAGATTTAAAAAAAAAAAAAAAAAAAAATACCAGATCAAAAAATTTATTTCTGGGATGGTTAGAATTCGAATAAGCCGAGATTAGATTTAAAACCGAAGTCTGGTTTCGCCCGTTTTGTTGCCATGATTTAGGCGTTTTTAGGGCTTGCCACCATGACTGGTTAAGAATCATATCTCTAGCTTATTTAATCCTGTAAAATTACCATGTACAGTATAAGGTTTTTGATATGGGCTTTAAAAAAGTTTACATTTACTGTATTTTTTCTCTAATCATTTCCTTTATTTCCCTCCATATCCTATCTCAGAGGCATCAGTTTCAATAATTTTTTCCCAATTGGGGTTAGCAAGCATTAGGCAAGGAAGATTTATGACTTTTCCTTTAATTTTCTTGATAGCCTGAGTATGATTCTCAGTCCAAGATTTAGGATTTTTCTTTAATCTATCATAAAGAATGGCTGTATCTTCAGCAAGATTCTTATAATAAGGAGAAATATAATTCAAACTCCCAAGAAATCTTTGGAGTTGAGTTTTATCAGTAATTTGATTTGGGAATTTTGAAGCAAATTCTATACTTCTATTAATAGGAATTATTTTTCCTTTTTCAATATTATGGCCTAAAAATCTTATTTTAGTATGAAAAAGAAGCATTTTTGGTTTAGATATAACCAAACCAATTTGGATAACTATTTTCTTGAATATATCCAAATGTTTAAAATGACTTTCAATATTTTTTGAAAATACTAAAATATCATCAATATAAACAATTATGAAATCACTATAAGGATTGAAAATATCATTCATAATATTTTGAAATTCTGATGGGGCGTTTTTCAACCCAAAAGGCATGACTTTCCACTCATATTGTCCAAAAGGAACATTAAAAGCGGTTTTATAAATATCATTATTATGAATTTGGATTTGCCAATATCCTGATTTTAAATCAAATTTGGAAAATATTAAAGCATCATAAAGTCTATCCAATAAATCCTTTTTATTAGGGATTGGATATCTTATCCATTTAAGAGCAGTATTAAGAGGTTTGTAATTAATAACTAACCTCGGAACTCCTCTTTCTTGTTCAGCTTTTTTATTTACATAAAAAGCTGTACATGACCAGGGAGATTTAGAGGGTCTTATTAACCCTTTAGATTGAAGAGATTCAATCTCTTTTTTACAAAGATCTAAATAATCTTTATTCATTTGACAAGGTCTTGCCTTTGTAGGAATTTTCTTTTCATCAAATTCTTCCTCATAAGGAAGAGAAACTATATGTTTCTTTCTATCCCAAAAAGCATTGGGATGATCATTACATATTTGTAAAGAGAATTGATTATGAAGAAATTTAATTTTTTCTTGTAATTTGACATTTTTCAAAATATTATCAATATTATTGAAATCAATTTCTTGTTTAAGAAAATTAATTTGTTTTTCTTTTCTTTCGATTAAAGAATCCTTTATTTGGTTTAAAACTCTAGTAAAAGGTTCGATAATGAATTGGAAAGATATTTCTTTGCCTTCAAAAGTTCCAATAAAACCTTTTTCATTAATAATTTTTATGGGGAATATTTTCTTTAAAAATGGTGTCCCAAGTATAACTTGGTTGGTAATATTTTTTACCAGAAGAAAACTATTAGGAATACAAATTTTATTTTTGCAAATATAAGCTTTAGGAAGTTTATAATTAATTTTCATTTTCTGACCATTTGCAGCACTTATAGAATGAGTAGTTTTATGAAAATACCTGGTCGGAATAATGCCTTCTTGGATACAATTTAAATCCGCACCACTGTCAACAAGAGCTATAAGATCTTGTTTATAATTTCCATCAATTAAAAGAGAAATTTTTATAAACCATTTTTGGGATATAACCATTTCAAGAGTTGAAAGGAAATTATCTTCTTCAGAAAAAGTAATTTGATTTTCTTCTTCTTCTTCAGGAATATAAACTTGTTTTCCACGGCTTATTTCCAATTTAAAAACTCTTTCTTCAAGATGTTGATTATCATTTTTCAAATCTTTTATCTCTTTTTTAAGATTTTGAATCTCCAGAGATAAATCTATTTTGGTAGAAGGATGATTAGAATTTTGTCTCTTTTTCAAAATTTTTTGAACTTCTGCCATAGTATATGGTTCAGAATTTCTTTGAAAACTTTGATTTTGTTCAAAATTGTTAAAATTATTAATCTGATCAATGATTTTTGATCTCACATCAGGATCTTGAATTGTTTTTAAAATATCAAGAATATTATCATTAGTGATAACATTTATTTCCTGGAATTGAGAAAGAATTTGATAAATAACTCCTTCTTCCATATCTGAAGAATCTTCCTGGTTATTACAGGTTAAACCATTTTTACATGGTTCACATTCTTCTGATTCAGAAGAATAATTTTCATTTTCTAAAACTTCTAAATCATCTGAATGTGATGATTTTTCAGTTTCAGAATCTGAATTTAAAAGAATTTTGCAAAGAGTATCCTTGATATTATCATCAACCTCTAAGCTTCTGATTTTCTTCTTAGTCCAACATTGATTAGCATAATGGCCAATCTTACCACATTTCCGACAAATAATAGGAGGACTATTAGTCTTCCTTTTTTCTCTTCTCATCTCTCTCTTTTCCCTACGTTTTCTATGTTTATGTTTAGAAAATTCAGGATGATTTATATAATCAGAAATTTATTATTAAGACAGATTGTCAAGCGGCCAAATATATGATCATGAAGTTTCTAAGCAAATGTTTGCTAGATGGCAGGCTCAATTAGCCCCTTTTGATTTTGAAATTATTTATAAAAAAGGAACTGACAATAGTCTTCCTGATTTTTTAACTCGTGAATATTTACAGGATGTGTAATCCTCGAAGATTGACAGAATCATCTTCCCACAATTTTGATAGAAATATCAACTGGGAAAGAGCCAAGAAATTTCACAATTATGTGAAATATTTAGTGTTTCTTGCTAGAGAGCATGAGAAAAATGTCATCTATTGGGATAATAGGATTCATGAAATTCTTGATCCAAGGAATAATCTGGATTATATCACCAGGAAAAGCAGTTATTCTTATGCTAGTATGAATGTTAATACTAGTATTGATAATCATGAAAGACTTTTGAATGAAATCACTTATTATATTGCTTAATTTTGCAGGAATGAAATCTTCTAATAGGAAGATGAATGTGAAAAATAAATTACAAAAGCTAATAGCTTAATCCTATTGATATTTCAGGATGAGACCTCAAGGAGGCCGAAATTCCTCTAATAGAGGAAGAGGTGGAAGAACTATTGCCCAATTTGGCAATCAAAAGCTTATAGCTGAGAATGTTGCAAATATTTCATCATCCTCGAGTAATACACCAAAGGATGATCCTTTATACAAGGAATTTCTAGCTTATAAAGCTAAGCAGGAGGGTAATACTCAAACTGCTCCAACCTATGCTAATATTGTAGGAGATGAAGAAATTGATTCATCTGAATTACCATATGAGCAAAATACTCATAAAGAGGTAATATTCCTCCTTGAAGATAAAGATTTGAGATGGAAAGATAATATCTGGCATCTCATGCAGAGATATTTGGATACTGCATCCTTTACTGCTGGTTCATATAAACAGCGAACCCATTTTGAGAATATACTCAAAGTGACAGGATCCTGTGAATTTACTCATTATTTTGCAGGAAAACAAACTAAAGTTTATAGCTTTAGTAAAGTGATTATTAAGCAGATAATATCTGCTGAAGAGTGGGGAATAAGTACACTCAGAGAAAGAGAATATAGTCTCCAAAATTCCCAAGTCAAAATTAAATTTAATTATTGGGATTATATTGAAGCATTTAATAAAGCATTCCTTTATCAGAATGAGCTTCATAAACATTCATGGTTTTTCAAAATTTGTCCAAATGTTTATAACAAGGACATTCCAAATTGGTTATACCAATGGTGGCTAAATTTTGGCCCTACAGCAAAAATTTTGCCAAATAATTTTCAGGAATTATATTCCCAGTGGGTAGAAATTTCTCCCAAAATTCTTGATGCTCAGAACAATGGAAAATGGATTGAAGGAATGCCTTTTCTCCATTTCTTCACAGAATTTGGTATCCCTTGGATTTGGAAATGGGAACCAGAGTTGGGGGAAACCCAACAGAAGATACCCTGTTTATTCAGAACCTTTTATACTAAGTTCTGGAAGAAAATGCTGGCTCTTAATAAAGAAGGAAGTATGGAAGGCCAAGAGACCATTGATAATATCAAAACAAAAATTCATGAATATATTATTCAGGAGGAACAGAATAAAACTCCTAGTCCATTTGAATATATTTCAAAGAAATTATATTTTCAAAAGGGACAAGTTTCGGATGAAGAAAAAGTGGCTTCCTATCTTAAGGAAGTAAAGAAAGATTTAATGAAAAATCTGAGTTTTGATACACAATCCAGTGCCTCTATGGATACTTTATCCAATGATGATTATTGTCCAGCTGGAGAAGCTCAGAATCCTTATGAGGATATGTTCGAAGATTTGGACCAAGTTATTCAAAAATACTTGAATAAAGAAGGAAAAGGAAAGGACAAGATGGGACCTTGAAAGGATGATATGCCAACCACCCATCAAATACCATTTGCTGGAAATAATTGCCAGCTGATTTGCTTGCCGTGGTTTTAATAAAGTAACCATGGTTTTAATAAAGTTGTACTTTGCACATTCATAATAGTGCTAATAGTTTAGATTTGATTTTAGTTCCGGATTTCAAATCCGAGATTTTTGTGTATTTATAGGTCAGTTTGTTACTGCATTAGGTAGAGCGAGAATTAGAAAGAACAAAACTTTTCAAGTTTGTAAGTTTTCTACTTTGTAAACATTTCATTCTGAGTGAAAAATTTTGCAAATCCTGTAAAACTGGTGTCAAGAATTAATAAGTAAGTAATTTTACTTTTCAGTTCTTTATTTTATATCTGTTTCTGCCGCCTAATATGGCCGGCTAATTCTCTTTGTGTTGAATAATATCATGATATTCAGATCAATATTCATGGTGGATTAGATTTAAAAAAAAAAAAAAAAAATACCAGATCAAAAAATTTATTTCTGGGATGGTTAGAATTCGAATAAGCCGAGATTAGATTTAAAACCGAAGTCTGGTTTCGCCCGTTTTGTTGCCATGATTTAGGCGTTTTTAGGGCTTGCCACCATGACTGGTTAAGAATCATATCTCTAGCTTATTTAATCCTGTAAAATTACCATGTACAGTATAAGGTTTTTGATATGGGCTTTAAAAAAGTTTACATTTACTGTATTTTTTCTCTAATCATTTCCTTTATTTCCCTCCATATCCTATCTCAGAGGCATCAGTTTCAATAATTTTTTCCCAATTGGGGTTAGCAAGCATTAGGCAAGGAAGATTTATGACTTTTCCTTTAATTTTCTTGATAGCCTGAGTATGATTCTCAGTCCAAGATTTAGGATTTTTCTTTAATCTATCATAAAGAATGGCTGTATCTTCAGCAAGATTCTTATAATAAGGAGAAATATAATTCAAACTCCCAAGAAATCTTTGGAGTTGAGTTTTATCAGTAATTTGATTTGGGAATTTTGAAGCAAATTCTATACTTCTATTAATAGGAATTATTTTTCCTTTTTCAATATTATGGCCTAAAAATCTTATTTTAGTCTGAAAAAGAAGCATTTTTGGTTTAGATATAACCAAACCATTTTGGATAACTATTTTCTTGAATATATCCAAATGTTTAAAATGACTTTCAATATTTTTTGAAAATACTAAAATATCATCAATATAAACAATTATGAAATCACTATAAGGATTGAAAATATCATTCATAATATTTTGAAATTCTGATGGGGCGTTTTTCAACCCAAAAGGCATGACTTTCCACTCATATTGTCCAAAAGGAACATTAAAAGCGGTTTTATAAATATCATTATTATGAATTTGGATTTGCCAATATCCTGATTTTAAATCAAATTTGGAAAATATTAAAGCATCATAAAGTCTATCCAATAAATCCTTTTTATTAGGGATTGGATATCTTATCCATTTAAGAGCAGTATTAAGAGGTTTGTAATTAATAACTAACCTCGGAACTCCTCTTTCTTGTTCAGCTTTTTTATTTACATAAAAAGCTGTACATGACCAGGGAGATTTAGAGGGTCTTATTAACCCTTTAGATTGAAGAGATTCAATCTCTTTTTTACAAAGATCTAAATAATCTTTATTCATTTGACAAGGTCTTGCCTTTGTAGGAATTTTCTTTTCATCAAATTCTTCCTCATAAGGAAGAGAAACTATATGTTTCTTTCTATCCCAAAAAGCATTGGGATGATCATTACATATTTGTAAAGAGAATTGATTATGAAGAAATTTAATTTTTTCTTGTAATTTGACATTTTTCAAAATATTATCAATATTATTGAAATCAATTTCTTGTTTAAGAAAATTAATTTGTTTTTCTTTTCTTTCGATTAAAGAATCCTTTATTTGGTTTAAAACTCTAGTAAAAGGTTCAATAATGAATTGGAAAGATATTTCTTTGCCTTCAAAAGTTCCAATAAAACCTTTTTCATTAATAATTTTTATGGGGAATATTTTCTTTAAATATGGTGTCCCAAGTATAACTTGGTTGGTAATATTTTTTACCAGAAGAAAACTATTAGGAATGCAAATTTTATTTTTGCAAATATAAGCTTTAGGAAGTTTATAATTAATTTTCATTTTCTGACCATTTGCAGCACTTATAGAATGAGTAGTTTTATGAAAATACCTGGTCGGAATAATGCCTTCTTGGATACAATTTAAATCCGCACCACTGTCAACAAGAGCTATAAAATCTTGTTTATAATTTCCATCAATTAAAAGAGAAATTTTTATAAACCATTTTTGGGATATAACCATTTCAAGAGTTGAAAGGAAATTATCTTCTTCAGAAAAAGTAATTTGATTTTCTTCTTCTTCTTCAGGAATATAAACTTGTTTTCCACGGCTTATTTCCAATTTAAAAACTCTTTCTTCAAGATGTTGATTATCATTTTTCAAATCTTTTATCTCTTTTTTAAGATTTTGAATCTCCAGAGATAAATCTATTTTGGTAGAAGGATGATTAGAATTTTGTCTCTTTTTCAAAATTTTTTGAACTTCTGCCATAATATATGGTTCAGAATTTCTTTGAAAACTTTGATTTTGTTCAAAATTGTTAAAATTATTAATCTGATCAATGATTTTTGATCTCACATCAGGATCTTGAATTGTTTTTAAAATATCAAGAATATTATCATTAGTGATAACATTTATTTCCTGGAATTGAGAAAGAATTTGATAAATAGCTCCTTCTTCCATATCTGAAGAATCTTCCTGGTTATTACAGGTTAAACCATTTTTACATGGTTCACATTCTTCTGATTCAGAAGAATAATTTTCATTTTCTAAAACTTCTAAATCATCTGAATGTGATGATTTTTCAGTTTCAGAATCTGAATTTAAAAGAATTTTGCAAAGAGTATCCTTGATATTATCATCAACCTCTAAGCTTCTGATTTTCTTCTTAGTCCAACATTGATTAGCATAATGGCCAATCTTACCACATTTCCGACAAATAATAGGAGGACTATTAGTCTTCCTTTTTTCTCTTCTCATCTCTCTCTTTTCCCTACGTTTTCTATGTTTATGTTTAGAAAATTCAGGATGATTTATATAATCAGAAATTTATTATTAAGACAGATTGTCAAGCGGCCAAATATATGATCATGAAGTTTCTAAGCAAATGTTTGCTAGATGGCAGGCTCAATTAGCCCCTTTTGATTTTGAAATTATTTATAAAAAAGGAACTGACAATAGTCTTCCTGATTTTTTAACTCGTGAATATTTACAGGATGTGTAATCCTCGAAGATTGACAGAATCATCTTCCCACAATTTTGATAGAAATATCAACTGGGAAAGAGCCAAGAAATTTCACAATTATGTGAAATATTTAGTGTTTCTTGCTAGAGAGCATGAGAAAAATGTCATCTATTGGGATAATAGGATTCATGAAATTCTTGATCCAAGGAATAATCTGGATTATATCACCAGGAAAAGCAGTTATTCTTATGCTAGTATGAATGTTAATACTAGTATTGATAATCATGAAAGACTTTTGAATGAAATCACTTATTATATTGCTTAATTTTGCAGGAATGGAATCTTCTAATAGGAAGATGAATGTGAAAAATAAATTACAAAAGCTAATAGCTTAATCCTATTGATATTTCAGGATGAGACCTCAAGGAGGCCGAAATTCCTCTAATAGAGGAAGAGGTGGAAGAACTATTGCCCAATTTGGCAATCAAAAGCTTATAGCTGAGAATATTGCAAATATTTCATCATCCTCGAGTAATACACCAAAGGATGATCCTTTATACAAGGAATTTCTAGCTTATAAAGCTAAGCAGGAGGGTAATACTCAAACTGCTCCAACCTATGCTAATATTGTAGGAGATGAAGAAATTGATTCATCTGAATTACCATATGAGCAAAATACTCATAAAGAGGTAATAT
This sequence comes from Lantana camara, assembly GCA_037501455.1. Taxonomy (NCBI): domain Eukaryota; kingdom Viridiplantae; phylum Streptophyta; class Magnoliopsida; order Lamiales; family Verbenaceae; genus Lantana; species Lantana camara. Next base: position 23,274,383 of record CM074862.1, read on the forward strand.
TCCTCCTTGAAGATAAAGATTTGAGATGGAAAGATAATATCTGGCATCTCATGCAGAGATATTTGGATACTGCATCCTTTACTGCTGGTTCATATAAACAGCGAACCCATTTTGAGAATATACTCAAAGTGACAGGATCCTGTGAATTTACTCATTATTTTGCAGGAAAACAAACTAAAGTTTATAGCTTTAGTAAAGTGATTATTAAGCAGATAATATCTGCTGAAGAGTGGGGAATAAGTACACTCAGAGAAAGAGAATATAGTCTCCAAAATTCCCAAGTCAAAATTAAATTTAATTATTGGGATTATATTGAAGCATTTAATAAAGCATTCCTTTATCAGAATGAGCTTCATAAACATTCATGGTTTTTCAAAATTTGTCCAAATGTTTATAACAAGGACATTCCAAATTGGTTATACCAATGGTGGCTAAATTTTGGCCCTACAGCAAAAATTTTGCCAAATAATTTTCAGGAATTATATTCCCAGTGGGTAGAAATTTCTCCCAAAATTCTTGATGCTCAGAACAATGGAAAATGGATTGAAGGAACGCCTTTTCTCCATTTCTTCACAGAATTTGGTATCCCTTGGATTTGGAAATGGGAACCAGAGTTGGGGGAAACCCAACAGAAGATACCCTGTTTATTCAGAACCTTTTATACTAAGTTCTGGAAGAAAATGCTGGCTCTTAATAAAGAAGGAAGTATGGAAGGCCAAGAGACCATTGATAATATCAAAACAAAAATTCATGAATATATTATTCAGGAGGAACAGAATAAAACTCCTAGTCCATTTGAATATATTTCAAAGAAATTATATTTTCAAAAGGGACAAGTTTCGGATGAAGAAAAAGTGGCTTCCTATCTTAAGGAAGTAAAGAAAGATTTAATGAAAAATCTGAGTTTTGATACACAATCCAGTGCCTCTATGGATACTTTATCCAATGATGATTATTGTCCAGCTGGAGAAGCTCAGAATCCTTATGAGGATATGTTCGAAGATTTGGACCAAGTTATTCAAAAATACTTGAATAAAGAAGGAAAAGGAAAGGACAAGATGGGACCTTGAAAGGATGATATGCCAACCACCCATCAAATACCATTTGCTGGAAATAATTGCCAGCTGATTTGCTTGCCGTGGTTTTAATAAAGTAACCATGGTTTTAATAAAGTTGTACTTTGCACATTCATAATAGTGCTAATAGTTTAGATTTGATTTTAGTTCCGGATTTCAAATCCGAGATTTTTGTGTATTTATAGGTCAGTTTGTTACTGCATTAGGTAGAGCGAGAATTAGAAAGAACAAAACTTTTCAAGTTTGTAAGTTTTCTACTTTGTAAACATTTCATTCTGAGTGAAAAATTTTGCAAATCCTGTAAAACTGGTGTCAAGAATTAATAAGTAAGTAATTTTACTTTTCAGTTCTTTATTTTATATCTGTTTCTGCCGCCTAATATGGCCGGCTAATTCTCTTTGTGTTGAATAATATAATGATATTAAGATCAATATTCATGGTGGATTAGATTTAAAAAAAAAAAAAAAAATACCAGATCAAAAAATTTATTTCTGGGATGGTTAGAATTCGAATAAGCCGAGATTAGATTTAAAACCGAAGTCTGGTTTCGCCCGTTTTGTTGCCATGATTTAGGCGTTTTTAGGGCTTGCCACCATGACTGGTTAAGAATCATATCTCTAGCTTATTTAATCCTGTAAAATTACCATGTACAGTATAAGGTTTTTGATATGGGCTTTAAAAAAGTTTACATTTACTGTATTTTTCTCTAATCATTTCCTTTATTTCCGCCTTAATAAAAGATCCCCTCTGAAATGGTATAGCTTGGCAAAAATATTTGGAAGCTCAAATTGAGCAAACTAAATCTTTATGTTTTTATCTTAATATGGATCATGGTCTGGACCATTATATTGAAGAAGATGAAAAAGAGCTTATAGCTGTGAAAAATAAATTACAAAAGCTAATAGCTTAATCCTATTGATATTTCAGGATGAGACCTCAAGGAGGCCGAAATTCCTCTAATAGAGGAAGAGGTGGAAGAACTATTGCCCAATTTGGCAATCAAAAGCTTATAGCTGAGAATATTGCAAATATTTCATCATCCTCGAGTAATACACCAAAGGATGATCCTTTATACAAGGAATTTCTAGCTTATAAAGCTAAGCAGGAGGGTAATACTCAAACTGCTCCAACCTATGCTAATATTGTAGGAGATGAAGAAATTGATTCATCTGAATTACCATATGAGCAAAATACTCATAAAGAGGTAATATTCCTCCTTGAAGATAAAGATTTGAGATGGAAAGATAATATCTGGCATCTCATGCAGAGATATTTGGATACTGCATCCTTTACTGCTGGTTCATATAAACAGCGAACCCATTTTGAGAATATACTCAAAGTGACAGGATCCTGTGAATTTACTCATTATTTTGCAGGAAAACAAACTAAAGTTTATAGCTTTAGTAAAGTGATTATTAAGCAGATAATATCTGCTGAAGAGTGGGGAATAAGTACACTCAGAGAAAGAGAATATAGTCTCCAAAATTCCCAAGTCAAAATTAAATTTAATTATTGGGATTATATTGAAGCATTTAATAAAGCATTCCTTTATCAGAATGAGCTTCATAAACATTCATGGTTTTTCAAAATTTGTCCAAATGTTTACAACAAGGACATTCCAAATTGGTTATACCAATGGTGGCTAAATTTTGGCCCTACAGCAAAAATTTTGCCAAATAATTTTCAGGAATTATATTCCCAGTGGGTAGAAATTTCTCCCAAAATTCTTGATGCTCAGAACAATGGAAAATGGATTGAAGGAATGCCTTTTCTCCATTTCTTCACAGAATTTGGTATCCCTTGGATTTGGAAATGGGAACCAGAGTTGGGGGAAACCCAACAGAAGATACCCTGTTTATTCAGAACCTTTTATACTAAGTTCTGGAAGAAAATGCTGGCTCTTAATAAAGAAGGAAGTATGGAAGGCCAAGAGACCATTGATAATATCAAAACAAAAATTCATGAATATATTATTCAGGAGGAACAGAATAAAACTCCTAGTCCATTTGAATATATTTCAAAGAAATTATATTTTCAAAAGGGACAAGTTTCGGATGAAGAAAAAGTGGCTTCCTATCTTAAGGAAGTAAAGAAAGATTTAATGAAAAATCTGAGTTTTGATACACAATCCAGTGCCTCTATTGATACTTTATCTAATGATGATTATTGTCCAGCTGGAGAAGCTCAGAATCCTTATGAGGATATGTTCGAAGATTTGGACCAAGTTATTCAAAAATACTTGAATAAAGAAGGAAAAGGAAAGGACAAGATGGGACCTTGAAAGGATGATATGCCAACCACCCATCAAATACCATTTGCTGGAAATAATTGCCAGCTGATTTGCTTGCCGTGGTTTTAATAAAGTAACCATGGTTTTAATAAAGTTGTACTTTGCACATTCATAATAGTGCTAATAGTTTAGATTAGATTTTAGTTCCGGATTTCAAATCCGAGATTTTTGTGTATTTATAGGTCAGTTTGTTACTGCATTAGGGAGAGCGAGAATTAGAAAGAACAAAACTTTTCAAGTTTGTAAGTTTTCTACTTTGTAAACATTTCATTCTGAGTGAAAAATTTTGCAAATCCTGCAAAACTGGTGTCAAGAATTAATAAGTAAGTAATTTTACTTTTCAGTTCTTTATTTTATATCTGTTTCTGCCGCCTAATATGGCCGGCTAATTCTCTTTGTGTTGAATAATATCATGATATTAAGATCAATATTCATGGTGGATTAGATTTTAAAAAAAAAAAAATACCAGATCAAAAAATTTATTTCTGGGATGGTTAGAATTCGAATAAGCCGAGATTAGATTTAAAACCGAAGTCTGGTTTCGCCCGTTTTGTTGCCATGATTTAGGCGTTTTTAGGGCTTGCCACCATGACTGGTTAAGAATCATATCTCTAGCTTATTTAATCCTGTAAAATTACCATGTACATTATAAGGTTTTTGATATGGGCTTTAAAAAAGTTTACATTTACTGTATTTTTTCTCTAATCATTTCCTTTATTTCCGCCTTAATAAAAGATCCCCTCTGAAATGGTATCAGAGCCATGGGTAGTGATCTTAATTTCTGGTACTTATTCAACACATCCATTCTGCATATGATAAATATGTTTAGAAACAGGGATACTGTTAAAAATAGTATCGAAGAGGAATATGATATCCCTCAAAATCTTGATCTTCTTAATAAATGGACTATTCCTAAAATAGATCCTACTGTTATTTATAAATTTGGAACTTTTGATAGATTAAGTTTCAAGCATGTGGTCAAAACTACGGAAGAAACCATTTCTCTTAATAAGGATGAAATGATTATTAGATTGCTTAATAATAGAGACCTCAATAAATATAGAGGAATTTATAAATTTATCCAAATTGGATTAGTTCAAGTTGCCTTTAAACCTTTGACTTTAGAAGGTTTGCCCGAGAGTTTTATAGCTGCTCTTAGAGATGGTAAAAATTTAATATGGAAACAGTCTTTAATGGGTATTATACAATCCAGTCTGGCCCATGGACCAGTTTATTTTAATGTTTATCCTAATTTGCAGTTATCTTTATCTGATGTTAATATATTAGATGCTTTAACTCTTAATATTAAAACGCATGGTTATAATTATGCACCTGGATCTTAAGTTATATCTGTTTGTTATAGAATTTATTACAAACCTCTTCAGACTTTAAATCCTAGATGTAAGATGGTTGATAAACCAGCTGATGAAACTATTCTTATAGAAAGTAATTTTAGTAGATCTGAGATTACTACTCGAAGATCTATTAAATGGGATGAAATAACTTTCCCTGAAAATTGGATAATTGAGCAAGCTGTCCCTGCTCAACCTAATACTAGTTATAATCCAACTAGTATTCTTCAAACTTCTGAAGGAAATGTTCAAATAAGTTTTGAACCCTCCAAAAATATTATAAGAGGAAGTAGTAGATCTTATGCCAGATCTAAATCTCATCATCATATTTCCCCTATATATTTTACTCAATCGCCTTCAAGAGCTTCTACTTCTCAAATAAGAGAAACAGAATCTATTGAAGAATCTGATTTTGAAAGGGTTGAAGAATTAAAAATTCAACCTGATAATATTGTGAAAGGCATTTACAATGTCAAAGATGCAGATATAACTGCTTCAGAAATGAATTTTTCTTTATAATGATTAATAAACCCAAAATTGATTTTAGCCCGGGTTCTCCGGCAAGAAAACAAATTCAAAATGATTTTAATCTTCCTAAATGGGAACCATTTAAAAAATGGCTTTATGAAAACTTTTCTAAAGAAGATAGAAAAATATTTCAAGAAGAATTTTATAAAGATCTTTCGGAAAAGAATTTAAAATTATCTTTTGTCCCTTGGTTTATAACCAAGTATGTTGAAAATCATATCTCTGTTATTGAGAGAGAATACAGACTTACTCATAGTGGAGAAATATTGAAAGCTAATTTTCCTCCTCCTTATTCTTTCTCTATAGAGAAAGGTAATGAGATTAGATTTTATAATGCATTTCAAAAATTATTTGAAAACAATACTTTGCCTATTACTTTACAGCATATGAACAATATGGTTCAACAGCATAATTTTACTAATATGTATCTTATTGTGCTAGGAGAAAATATTTCTTCTTTAAGTAAAAGAGTTGAAAAACTTATTTTTGATATTAATAATTTAAAAATTCAGGATAATAATGAAAAACCCCAAGAAGCATCTAGGGGAATTATTCCTAGTGTTCAACCTCCTCCTGAAGTCAAGGATTTTAAATTAAAATCTATGACCGATCTAGAAAAAATTCTAGATGAAAAATTCAAAGGGCTTAGAATTAGTGCTCTTAATAAAGAATTTGCTGATAGTATGTCTGAGAATGAAGGTTTTCATAATACTGTGAAAGAGGAAGTTAATAAATTATCCAAATATACGGATAAGCCGACTCAAAGGATGTATTATTATCCTAGGCCTACTCCTCAAGATATTCTTCTTGAAGAAAATGAGTATATGTTTAATAATTCCTACAGTGGGAAAAATATTTATGAATGGAATATTGATGGATTTGCGGAAAGACAAATCTATAATACTGTTCATAGGATGCTTATGTATAGCACCATTTGTAAAACTAATGGTAATAGAGATAAAGATATTGCCAAAATGATAATTGCTGGATTCACTGGTCAATTAAAAGGCTGGTGGGATCATTATCTTACTGATGCTAATAAGCAGGATATTATTAATACTATTAAAAATGAAAATGGGATCGATACCCAAGATGCTGTTTATACTTTGATTGTTAATATCATTGAACATTTTACTGGTAGATTTTCGGAAAACAGTGATAATATCAGGACTCTACTCCAGAATTTTAGATGTAAAACTCTTACATCTTTTAGATGGTATAAGGATACTTTCCTTAGTAGAGTAATGGAACTTCCTGAATCTAATAGTACTCATTGGAAATCCAAATTTATTGATGGTTTACCCTCTCTTTTTGCTGAAAGAATTAGAAAAACCCTTAGGCAAGGGGATGTTAATATTAATTATGATAATTATAATTATGGTCAGTTGATAGCTGTTTGTAAGACGGAAGGACTAGCTTTATGTAATGAAATAAAGCTAAGTCAACAAATTAAAAAACATAATATCAGTGAAAGAAGACAATTAGGTCAATTCTGTGACCAGTTTGGGATTTCTAATCCTCCTTTAGATAAGGATAAGAATAATAAAAGAAAGAAATTTCATAAATCTCCTGAATTTTCTAAACATAAACATAGAAAACGTAGGGAAAAGAGAGAGATGAGAAGAGAAAAAAGGAAGACTAATAGTCCTCCTATTATTTGTCGGAAATGTGGTAAGATTGGCCATTATGCTAATCAATGTTGGACTAAGAAGAAAATCAGAAGCTTAGAGGTTGATGATAATATCAAGGATACTCTTTGCAAAATTCTTTTAAATTCAGATTCTGAAACTGAAAAATCATCACATTCAGATGATTTAGAAGTTTTAGAAAATGAAAATTATTCTTCTGAATCAGAAGAATGTGAACCATGTAAAAATGGTTTAACCTGTAATAACCAAGAAGATTCTTCAGATATGGAAGAAGGAGCTATTTATCAAATTCTTTCTCAATTCCAGGAAATTTATTAAGGCGGAAATAAAGGAAATGATTAGAGAAAAATACAGTAAATGTAAACTTTTTTAAAGCCCATATCAAAAACCTTATACTGTACATGGTAATTTTACAGGATTAAATAAGCTAGAGATATGATTCTTAACCAGTCATGGTGGCAAGCCCTAAAAACGCCTAAATCATGGCAACAAAACGGGCGAAACCAGACTTCGGTTTTAAATCTAATCTCGGCTTATTCGAATTCTAACCATCCCAGAAATAAATTTTTTGATCTGGTACTTTTTTCTTTTTTTTTTTTTCTTTTTTTTTTTTTAAATCTAATCCACCATGAATATTGATCTTAATATCATGATATTATTCAACACAAAGAGAATTAGCCGGCCATATTAGGCGGCAGAAATAGATATAAAATAAAGAACTGAAAAGTAAAATTACTTACTTATTAATTCTTGACACCAGTTTTGCAGGATTTGCAAAATTTTTCACTCAGAATGAAATGTTTACAAAGTAGAAAACTTACAAACTTGAAAAGTTTTGTTCTTTCTAATTCTCGCTCTGCCTAATGCAGTAACAAACTGACCTATAAATACACAAAAATCTCGGATTTGAAATCCGGAACTAAAATCTAATCTAAACTATTAGCACTATTATGAATGTGCAAAGTACAACTTTATTAAAACCATGGTTACTTTATTAAAACCACGGCAAGCAAATCAGCTGGCAATTATTTCCAGCAAATGGTATTTGATGGGTGGTTGGCATATCATCCTTTCAAGGTCCCATCTTGTCCTTTCCTTTTCCTTCTTTATTCAAGTATTTTTGAATAACTTGGTCCAAATCTTCGAACATATCCTCATAAGGATTCTGAGCTTCTCCAGCTGGACAATAATCATCATTGGATAAAGTATCCATAGAGGCACTGGATTGTGTATCAAAACTCAGATTTTTCATTAAATCTTTCTTTACTTCCTTAAGATAGGAAGCCACTTTTTCTTCATCCGAAACTTGTCCCTTTTGAAAATATAATTTCTTTGAAATATATTCAAATGGACTAGGAGTTTTATTCTGTTCCTCCTGAATAATATATTCATGAATTTTTGTTTTGATATTATCAATGGTCTCTTGGCCTTCCATACTTCCTTCTTTATTAAGAGCCAGCATTTTCTTCCAGAACTTAGTATAAAAGGTTCTGAATAAACAGGGTATCTTCTGTTGGGTTTCCCCCAACTCTGGTTCCCATTTCCAAATCCAAGGGATACCAAATTCTGTGAAGAAATGGAGAAAAGGCATTCCTTCAATCCATTTTCCATTGTTCTGAGCATCAAGAATTTTGGGAGAAATTTCTACCCACTGGGAATATAATTCCTGAAAATTATTTGGCAAAATTTTTGCTGTAGGGCCAAAATTTAGCCACCATTGGTATAACCAATTTGGAATGTCCTTGTTATAAACATTTGGACAAATTTTGAAAAACCATGAATGTTTATGAAGCTCATTCTGATAAAGGAATGCTTTATTAAATGCTTCAATATAATCCCAATAATTAAATTTAATTTTGACTTGGGAATTTTGGAGACTATATTCTCTTTCTCTGAGTGTACTTATTCCCCACTCTTCAGCAGATATTATCTGCTTAATAATCACTTTACTAAAGCTATAAACTTTAGTTTGTTTTCCTGCAAAATAATGAGTAAATTCACAGGATCCTGTCACTTTGAGTATATTCTCAAAATGGGTTCGCTGTTTATATGAACCAGCAGTAAAGGATGCAGTATCCAAATATCTCTGCATGAGATGCCAGATATTATCTTTCCATCTCAAATCTTTATCTTCAAGGAGGAATATTACCTCTTTATGAGTATTTTGCTCATATGGTAATTCAGATGAATCAATTTCTTCATCTCCTACAATATTAGCATAGGTTGGAGCAGTTTGAGTATTACCCTCCTGCTTAGCTTTATAAGGTAGAAATTCCTTGTATAAAGGATCATCCTTTGGTGTATTACTCGAGGATGATGAAATATTTGCAATATTCTCAGCTATAAGCTTTTGATTGCCAAATTGGGCAATAGTTCTTCCACCTCTTCCTCTATTAGAGGAATTTCGGCCTCCTTGAGGTCTCATCCTGAAATATCAATGGGATTAAGCTATTAGCTTTTGTAATTTATTTTTCACAGCTATAAGCTCTTTTTCATCTTCTTCAATATAATGGTCCAGACCATGATCCATATTAAGATAAAAACATAAAGATTTAGTTTGCTCAATTTGAGCTTCCAAATATTTTTGCCAAGCTATAAGCTTAGGAATTAATAATCTATAACGCCAGACAGTATCAAGTCCGGGTGGTTTAATATTGGTCCTAATATCATAGGGACCAATTAAAGGGGGATCGAATTCATATTTGAATTCTGCCCAATTTTTCACATTCATCTTCCTATTAGAAGATTCCATTCCTGCAAAATTAAGCAATATAATAAGTGATTTCATTCAAAAGTCTTTCATGATTATCAATACTAGTATTAACATTCATACTAGCATAAGAATAACTGCTTTTCCTGGTGATATAATCCAGATTATTCCTTGGATCAAGAATTTCATGAATCCTATTATCCCAATAGATGACATTTTTCTCATGCTCTCTAGCAAGAAACACTAAATATTTCACATAATTGTGAAATTTCTTGGCTCTTTCCCAGTTGATATTTCTATCAAAATTGTGGGAAGATGATTCTGTCAATCTTCGAGGATTACACATCCTGTAAATATTCACGAGTTAAAAAATCAGGAAGACTATTGTCAGTTCCTTTTTTATAAATAATTTCAAAATCAAAAGGGGCTAATTGAGCCTGCCATCTAGCAAACATTTGCTTAGAAACTTCATGATCAAAATTTTTATTAAACATATATTTGGCCGCTTGACAATCTGTCTTAATAATAAATTTCTGATTATATAAATCATCTTGAAATTTCAAAACACATTTAAGAATAGCTAAAATTTCTTTAGCTATAGTAGCATAGTTTTTCTGGCTGTCTTTCCACTTCCCAGAGTGGAATCTAACAAGATATTCTTGTCGATTATGGGGAGATATCTGTTTAAGAATACCTCCATATCCTATCTCAGAGGCATCAGTTTCAATAATTTTTTCCCAATTGGGGTTAGCAAGCATTAGGCAAGGAAGATTTATGACTTTTCCTTTAATTTTCTTGATAGCCTGAGTATGATTCTCAGTCCAAGATTTAGGATTTTTCTTTAATCTATCATAAAGAATGGCTGTATCTTCAGCAAGATTCTTATAATAAGGAGAAATATAATTCAAACTCCCAAGAAATCTTTGGAGTTGAGTTTTATCAGTAATTTGATTTGGGAATTTTGAAGCAAATTCTATACTTCTATTAATAGGAATTATTTTTCCTTTTTCAATATTATGGCCTAAAAATCTTATTTTAGTCTGAAAAAGAAGCATTTTTGGTTTAGATATAACCAAACCATTTTGGATAACTATTTTCTTGAATATATCCAAATGTTTAAAATGACTTTCAATATTTTTTGAAAATACTAAAATATCATCAATATAAACAATTATGAAATCACTATAAGGATTGAAAATATCATTCATAATATTTTGAAATTCTGATGGGGCGTTTTTCAACCCAAAAGGCATGACTTTCCACTCATATTGTCCAAAAGGAACATTAAAAGCGGTTTTATAAATATCATTATTATGAATTTGGATTTGCCAATATCCTGATTTTAAATCAAATTTGGAAAATATTAAAGCATCATAAAGTCTATCCAATAAATCCTTTTTATTAGGGATTGGATATCTTATCCATTTAAGAGCAGTATTAAGAGGTTTGTAATTAATAACTAACCTCGGAACTCCTCTTTCTTGTTCAGCTTTTTTATTTACATAAAAAGTTGTACATGACCAGGGAGATTTAGAGGGTCTTATTAACCCTTTAGATTGAAGAGATTCAATCTCTTTTTTACAAAGATCTAAATAATCTTTATTCATTTGACAAGGTCTTGCCTTTGTAGGAATTTTCTTTTCATCAAATTCTTCCTCATAAGGAAGAGAAACTATATGTTTCTTTCTATCCCAAAAAGCATTGGGATGATCATTACATATTTGTAAAGAGAATTGATTATGAAGAAATTTAATTTTTTCTTGTAATTTGACATTTTTCAAAATATTATCAATATTATTGAAATCAATTTCTTGTTTAAGAAAATTAATTTGTTTTTCTTTTCTTTCGATTAAAGAATCCTTTATTTGGTTTAAAACTCTAGTAAAAGGTTCAATAATGAATTGGAAAGATATTTCTTTGCCTTCAAAAGTTCCAATAAAACCTTTTTCATTAATAATTTTTATGGGGAATATTTTCTTTAAATATGGTGTCCCAAGTATAACTTGGTTGGTAATATTTTTTACCAGAAGAAAACTATTAGGAATGCAAATTTTATTTTTGCAAATATAAGCTTTAGGAAGTTTATAATTAATTTTCATTTTCTGACCATTTGCAGCACTTATAGAATGAGTAGTTTTATGAAAATACCTGGTCGGAATAATGCCTTCTTGGATACAATTTAAATCCGCACCACTGTCAACAAGAGCTATAAAATCTTGTTTATAATTTCCATCAATTAAAAGAGAAATTTTTATAAACCATTTTTGGGATATAACCATTTCAAGAGTTGAAAGGAAATTATCTTCTTCAGAAAAAGTAATTTGATTTTCTTCTTCTTCTTCAGGAATATAAACTTGTTTTCCACGGCTTATTTCCAATTTAAAAACTCTTTCTTCAAGATGTTGATTATCATTTTTCAAATCTTTTATCTCTTTTTTAAGATTTTGAATCTCCAGAGATAAATCTATTTTGGTAGAAGGATGATTAGAATTTTGTCTCTTTTTCAAAATATTTTGAACTTCTGCCATAGTATATGGTTCAGAATTTCTTTGAAAACTTTGATTTTGTTCAAAATTGTTAAAATTATTAATCTGATCAATGATTTTTGATCTCACATCAGGATCTTGAATTGTTTTTAAAATATCAAGAATATTATCATTAGTGATAACATTTATTTCCTGGAATTGAGAAAGAATTTGATAAATAGCTCCTTCTTCCATATCTGAAGAATCTTCCTGGTTATTACAGGTTAAACCATTTTTACATGGTTCACATTCTTCTGATTCAGAAGAATAATTTTCATTTTCTAAAACTTCTAAATCATCTGAATGTGATAATTTTTCAGTTTCAGAATCTGAATTTAAAAGAATTTTGCAAAGAGTATCCTTGATATTATCATCAACCTCTAAGCTTCTGATTTTCTTCTTAGTCCAACATTGATTAGCATAATGGCCAATCTTACCACATTTCCGACAAATAATAGGAGGACTATTAGTCTTCCTTTTTTCTCTTCTCATCTCTCTCTTTTCCCTACGTTTTCTATGTTTATGTTTAGAAAATTCAGGAGATTTATGAAATTTCTTTCTTTTATTATTCTTATCCTTATCTAAAGGAGGATTAGAAATCCCAAACTGATCACAGAATTGACCTAATTGTCTTCTTTCACTGATATTATGTTTTTTAATTTGTTGACTTAGCTTTATTTCATTACATAAAGCTAGTCCTTCCGTCTTACAAACAGCTATCAGCTGACCATAATTATAATTATCATAATTAATATTAACATCCCCTTGCCTAAGGGTTTTTCTAATTCTTTCAGCAAAAAGAGAGGGTAAACCATCAATAAATTTGGATTTCCAATGAGTACTATTAGACTCAGGAAGTTCCATTACTCTACTAAGGAAAGTATCCTTATACCATCTAAAAGATGTAAGAGTTTTACATCTAAAATTCTGGAGTAGAGTCCTGATATTATCACTGTTTTCCGAAAATCTACCAGTAAAATGTTCAATGATATTAACAATCAAAGTATAAACAGCATCTTGGGTATCGATCCCATTTTCATTTTTAATAGTATTAATAATATCCTGCTTATTAGCATCAGTAAGATAATGATCCCACCAGCCTTTTAATTGACCAGTGAATCCAGCAATTATCATTTTGGCAATATCTTTATCTCTATTACCATTAGTTTTACAAATGGTGCTATACATAAGCATCCTATGAACAGTATTATAGATTTGTCTTTCCGCAAATCCATCAATATTCCATTCATAAATATTTTTCCCACTGTAGGAATTATTAAACATATACTCATTTTCTTCAAGAAGAATATCTTGAGGAGTAGGCCTAGGATAATAATACATCCTTTGAGTCGGCTTATCCGCATATTTGGATAATTTATTAACTTCCTCTTTCACAGTATTATGAAAACCTTCATTCTCAGACATACTATCAGCAAATTCTTTATTAAGAGCACTAATTCTAAGCCCTTTGAATTTTTCATCTAGAATTTTTTCTAGATCGGTCATAGATTTTAATTTAAAATCCTTGACTTCAGGAGGAGGTTGAACACTAGGAATAATTCCCCTAGATGCTTCTTGGGGTTTTTCATTATTATCCTGAATTTTTAAATTATTAATATCAAAAATAAGTTTTTCAACTCTTTCACTTAAAGAAGAAATATTTTCTCCTAGCACAATAAGATACATATTAGTAAAATTATGCTGTTGAACCATATTGTTCATATGCTGTAAAGTAATAGGCAAAGTATTGTTTTCAAATAATTTTTGAAATGCATTATAAAATCTAATCTCATTACCTTTCTCTATAGAGAAAGAATATGGAGGAGGAAAATTAGCTTTCAATATTTCTCCACTATGAGTAAGTCTGTATTCTCTCTCAATAACAGAGATATGATTTTCAACATACTTGGTTATAAACCAAGGGACAAAAGATATTTTTAAATTCTTTTCCGAAAGATCTTTATAAAATTCTTCTTGAAATATTTTTCTATCTTCTTTAGAAAAGTTTTCATAAAGCCATTTTTTAAATGGTTCCCATTTAGGAAGATTAAAATCATTTTGAATTTGTTTTCTTGCCGGAGAACCCGGGCTAAAATCAATTTTGGGTTTATTAATCATTATAAAGAAAAATTCATTTCTGAAGCAGTTATATCTGCATCTTTGACATTGTAAATGCCTTTCACAATATTATCAGGTTGAATTTTTAATTCTTCAACCCTTTCAAAATCAGATTCTTCAATAGATTCTGTTTCTCTTATTTGAGAAGTAGAAGCTCTTGAAGGCGATTGAGTAAAATATATAGGGGAAATATGATGATGAGATTTAGATCTGGCATAAGATCTGCTACTTCCTCTTATAATATTTTTGGAGGGTTCAAAACTTATTTGAACATTTCCTTCAGAAGTTTGAAGAATACTAGTTGGATTATAACTAGTATTAGGTTGAGCAGGGACAGCTTGCTCAATTATCCAATTTTCAGGGAAAGTTATTTCATCCCATTTAATAGATCTTCGAGTAGTAATCTCAGATCTACTAAAATTACTTTCTATAAGAATAGTTTCATCAGCTGGTTTATCAACCATCTTACATCTAGGATTTAAAGTCTGAAGAGGTTTGTAATAAATTCTATAACAAACACATATAACTTCAGATCCAGGTGCATAATTATAACCATGCGTTTTAATATTAAGAGTTAAAGCATCTAATATATTAACATCAGATAAAGATAACTGCAAATTAGGATAAACATTAAAATAAACTGGTCCATGGGCCAGACTGGATTGTATAATACCCATTAAAGACTGTTTCCATATTAAATTTCTACCATCTCTAAGAGCAGCTATAAAACTCTCAGGCAAACCTTCTAAAGTCAAAGGTTTAAAGGCAACTTGAACTAATCCAATATGGATAAATTTATAAATTCCTCTATATTTATTGAGGTCTCTATTATTAAGCAATCTAATAATCATTTCATCCTTATTAAGAGAAATGGTTTCTTCCGTAGTTTTGACCACATGCTTGAAACTTAATCTATCAAAAGTTCCAAATTTATAAATAACAGTAGGATCTATTTTAGGAATAGTCCATTTATTAAGAAGATCAAGATTTTGAGGGATATCATATTCCTCTTCGATACTGTTTTTAACAGTATCCCTGTTTCTAAACATATTTATCATATGCAGAATGGATGTGTTGAATAAGTACCAGAAATTAAGATCACTACCCATGGCTCTGATACCATTTCAGAGGGGATCTTTTATTAAGGCGGAAATAAAGGAAATGATTAGAGAAAACATACAGTAAATGTAAACTTTTTTAAAGCCCATATCAAAAACCTTATACTGTACATGGTAATTTTACAGGATTAAATAAGCTAGAGATATGATTCTTAACCAGTCATGGTGGCAAGCCCTAAAAACGCCTAAATCATGGCAACAAAACGGGCGAAACCAGACTTCGGTTTTAAATCTAATCTCGGCTTATTCGAATTCTAACCATCCCAGAAATAAATTTTTTGATCTGGTATTTTTAATGGATGTGTTGAATAAGTACCAGAAATTAAGATCACAACCCATGGCTCTGATACCATTTCAGAGGGGATCTTTTATTAAGGCGGAAATAAAGGAAATGATTAGAGAAAAATACAGTAAATGTAAACTTTTTTAAAGCCCATATCAAAAACCTTATACTGTACATGGTAATTTTACAGGATTAAATAAGCTAGAGATATGATTCTTAACCAGTCATGGTGGCAAGCCCTAAAAACGCCTAAATCATGGCAACAAAACGGGCGAAACCAGACTTCGGTTTTAAATCTAATCTCGGCTTATTCGAATTCTAACCATCCCAAAAATAAATTTTTTGATCTGGTATCTTTTTTTTTTTTTTTTTTTTTTAATCTAATCCACCATGAATATTGATCTTAATATCATGATATTATTCAACACAAAGAGAATTAGCCGGCCATATTAGGCGGCAGAAACAGATATAAAATAAAGAACTGAAAAGTAAAATTACTTACTTATTAATTCTTGACACCAGTTTTGCAGGATTTGCAAAATTTTTCACTCAGAATGAAATGTTTACAAAGTAGAAAACTTACAAACTTGAAAAGTTTTGTTCTTTCTAATTCTCGCTCTGCCTAATGCAGTAACAAACTGACCTATAAATACACAAAAATCTCGGATTTGAAATCCGGAACTAAAATCTAATCTAAACTATTAGCACTATTATGAATGTGCAAAGTACAACTTTATTAAAACCATGGTTACTTTATTAAAACCACGGCAAGCAAATCAGCTGGCAACTATTTCCAGCAAATGGTATTTGATGGGTGGTTGGCATATCATCCTTTCAAGGTCCCATCTTGTCCTTTCCTTTTCCTTCTTTATTCAAGTATTTTTGAATAACTTGGTCCAAATCTTCGAACATATCCTCATAAGGATTCTGAGCTTCTCCAGCTGGACAATAATCATCATTGGATAAAGTATCCATAGAGGCACTGGATTGTGTATCAAAACTCAGATTTTTCATTAAATCTTTCTTTACTTCCTTAAGATAGGAAGCCACTTTTTCTTCATCCGAAACTTGTCCCTTTTGAAAATATAATTTCTTTGAAATATATTCAAATGGACTAGGAGTTTTATTCTGTTCCTCCTGAATAATATATTCATGAATTTTTGTTTTGATATTATCAATGGTCTCTTGGCCTTCCATACTTCCTTCTTTATTAAGAGCCAGCATTTTCTTCCAGAACTTAGTATAAAAGGTTCTGAATAAACAGGGTATCTTCTGTTGGGTTTCCCCCAACTCTGGTTCCCATTTCCAAATCCAAGGGATACCAAATTCTGTGAAGAAATGGAGAAAAGGCATTCCTTCAATCCATTTTCCATTGTTCTGAGCATCAAGAATTTTGGGAGAAATTTCTACCCACTGGGAATATAATTCCTGAAAATTATTTGGCAAAATTTTTGCTGTAGGGCCAAAATTTAGCCACCATTGGTATAACCAATTTGGAATGTCCTTGTTATAAACATTTGGACAAATTTTGAAAAACCATGAATGTTTATGAAGCTCATTCTGATAAAGGAATGCTTTATTAAATGCTTCAATATAATCCCAATAATTAAATTTAATTTTGACTTGGGAATTTTGGAGACTATATTCTCTTTCTCTGAGTGTACTTATTCCCCACTCTTCAGCAGATATTATCTGCTTAATAATCACTTTACTAAAGCTATAAACTTTAGTTTGTTTTCCTGCAAAATAATGAGTAAATTCACAGGATCCTGTCACTTTGAGTATATTCTCAAAATGGGTTCGCTGTTTATATGAACCAGCAGTAAAGGATGCAGTATCCAAATATCTCTGCATGAGATGCCAGATATTATCTTTCCATCTCAAATCTTTATCTTCAAGGAGGAATATTACCTCTTTATGAGTATTTTGCTCATATGGTAATTCAGATGAATCAATTTCTTCATCTCCTACAATATTAGCATAGGTTGGAGCAGTTTGAGTATTACCCTCCTGCTTAGCTTTATAAGCTAGAAATTCCTTGTATAAAGGATCATCCTTTGGTGTATTACTCGAGGATGATGAAATATTTGCAATATTCTCAGCTATAAGCTTTTGATTGCCAAATTGGGCAATAGTTCTTCCACCTCTTCCTCTATTAGAGGAATTTCGGCCTCCTTGAGGTCTCATCCTGAAATATCAATGGGATTAAGCTATTAGCTTTTGTAATTTATTTTTCACAGCTATAAGCTCTTTTTCATCTTCTTCAATATAATGGTCCAGACCATGATCCATATTAAGATAAAAACATAAAGATTTAGTTTGCTCAATTTGAGCTTCCAAATATTTTTGCCAAGCTATAAGCTTAGGAATTAATAATCTATAACGCTAGACAGTATCAAGTCCGGGTGGTTTAATATTGGTCCTAATATCATAGGGACCAATTAAAGGGGGATCGAATTCATATTTGAATTCTGCCCAATTTTTCACATTCATCTTCCTATTAGAAGATTCCATTCCTGCAAAATTAAGCAATATAATAAGTGATTTCATTCAAAAGTCTTTCATGATTATCAATACTAGTATTAACATTCATACTAGCATAAGAATAACTGCTTTTCCTGGTGATATAATCCAGATTATTCCTTGGATCAAGAATTTCATGAATCCTATTATCCCAATAGATGACATTTTTCTCATGCTCTCTAGCAAGTAACACTAAATATTTCACATAATTGTGAAATTTCTTGGCTCTTTCCCAGTTGATATTTCTATCAAAATTGTGGGAAGATGATTCTGTCAATCTTCGAGGATTACACATCCTGTAAATATTCACGAGTTAAAAAATCAGGAAGACTATTGTCAGTTCCTTTTTTATAAATAATTTCAAAATCAAAAGGGGCTAATTGAGCCTGCCATCTAGCAAACATTTGCTTAGAAACTTCATGATCAAAATTTTTATTAAACATATATTTGGCCGCTTGACAATCTGTCTTAATAATAAATTTCTGATTATATAAATCATCTTGAAATTTCAAAACACATTTAAGAATAGCTAAAATTTCTTTAGCTATAGTAGCATAGTTTTTCTGGCTGTCTTTCCACTTCCCAGAGTGGAATCTAACAAGATATTCTTGTCGATTATGGGGAGATATCTGTTTAAGAATACCTCCATATCCTATCTCAGAGGCATCAGTTTCAATAATTTTTTCCCAATTGGGGTTAGCAAGCATTAGGCAAGGAAGATTTATGACTTTTCCTTTAATTTTCTTGATAGCCTGAGTATGATTCTCAGTCCAAGATTTAGGATTTTTCTTTAATCTATCATAAAGAATGGCTGTATCTTCAGCAAGATTCTTATAATAAGGAGAAATATAATTCAAACTCCCAAGAAATCTTTGGAGTTGAGTTTTATCAGTAATTTGATTTGGGAATTTTGAAGCAAATTCTATACTTCTATTAATAGGAATTATTTTTCCTTTTTCAATATTATGGCCTAAAAATCTTATTTTAGTCTGAAAAAGAAGCATTTTTGGTTTAGATATAACCAAACCATTTTGGATAACTATTTTCTTGAATATATCCAAATGTTTAAAATGACTTTCAATATTTTTTGAAAATACTAAAATATCATCAATATAAACAATTATGAAATCACTATAAGGATTGAAAATATCATTCATAATATTTTGAAATTCTGATGGGGCGTTTTTCAACCCAAAAGGCATGACTTTCCACTCATATTGTCCAAAAGGAACATTAAAAGCGGTTTTATAAATATCATTATTATGAATTTGGATTTGCCAATATCCTGATTTTAAATCAAATTTGGAAAATATTAAAGCATCATAAAGTCTATCCAATAAATCCTTTTTATTAGGGATTGGATATCTTATCCATTTAAGAGCAGTATTAAGAGGTTTGTAATTAATAACTAACCTCGGAACTCCTCTTTCTTGTTCAGCTTTTTTATTTACATAAAAAGCTGTACATGACCAGGGAGATTTAGAGGGTCTTATTAACCCTTTAGATTGAAGAGATTCAATCTCTTTTTTACAAAGATCTAAATAATCTTTATTCATTTGACAAGGTCTTGCCTTTGTAGGAATTTTCTTTTCATCAAATTCTTCCTCATAAGGAAGAGAAACTATATGTTTCTTTCTATCCCAAAAAGCATTGGGATGATCATTACATATTTGTAAAGAGAATTGATTATGAAGAAATTTAATTTTTTCTTGTAATTTGACATTTTTCAAAATATTATCAATATTATTGAAATCAATTTCTTGTTTAAGAAAATTAATTTGTTTTTCTTTTCTTTCGATTAAAGAATCCTTTATTTGGTTTAAAACTCTAGTAAAAGGTTCAATAATGAATTGGAAAGATATTTCTTTGCCTTCAAAAGTTCCAATAAAACCTTTTTCATTAATAATTTTTATGGGGAATATTTTCTTTAAATATGGTGTCCCAAGTATAACTTGGTTGGTAATATTTTTTACCAGAAGAAAACTATTAGGAATGCAAATTTTATTTTTGCAAATATAAGCTTTAGGAAGTTTATAATTAATTTTCATTTTCTGACCATTTGCAGCACTTATAGAATGAGTAGTTTTATGAAAATACCTGGTCGGAATATTGCCTTCTTGGATACAATTTAAATCCGCACCACTGTCAACAAGAGCTATAAGATCTTGTTTATAATTTCCATCAATTAAAAGAGAAATTTTTATAAACCATTTTTGGGATATAACCATTTCAAGAGTTGAAATGAAATTATCTTCTTCAGAAAAAGTAATTTGATTTTCTTCTTCTTATTCAGGAATATAAACTTGTTTTCCACGGCTTATTTCCAATTTAAAAACTCTTTCTTCAAGATGTTGATTATCATTTTTCAAATCTTTTATCTCTTTTTTAAGATTTTGAATCTCCAGAGATAAATCTATTTTGGTAGAAGGATGATTAGAATTTTGTCTCTTTTTCAAAATATTTTGAACTTCTGCCATAGTATATGGTTCAGAATTTCTTTGAAAACTTTGATTTTGTTCAAAATTGTTAAAATTATTAATCTGATCAATGATTTTTGATCTCACATCAGGATCTTGAATTGTTTTTAAAATATCAAGAATATTATCATTAGTGATAACATTTATTTCCTGGAATTGAGAAAGAATTTGATAAATAGCTCCTTCTTCCATATCTGAAGAATCTTCCTGGTTATTACAGGTTAAACCATTTTTACATGGTTCACATTCTTCTGATTCAGAAGAATAATTTTCATTTTCTAAAACTTCTAAATCATCTGAATGTGATAATTTTTCAGTTTCAGAATCTGAATTTAAAAGAATTTTGCAAAGAGTATCCTTGATATTATCATCAACCTCTAAGCTTCTGATTTTCTTCTTAGTCCAACATTGATTAGCATAATGGCCAATCTTACCACATTTCCGACAAATAATAGGAGGACTATTAGTCTTCCTTTTTTCTCTTCTCATCTCTCTCTTTTCCCTACGTTTTCTATGTTTATGTTTAGAAAATTCAGGAGATTTATGAAATTTCTTTCTTTTATTATTCTTATCCTTATCTAAAGGAGGATTAGAAATCCCAAACTGATCACAGAATTGACCTAATTGTCTTCTTTCACTGATATTATGTTTTTTAATTTGTTGACTTAGCTTTATTTCATTACATAAAGCTAGTCCTTCCGTCTTACAAACAGCTATCAGCTGACCATAATTATAATTATCATAATTAATATTAACATCCCCTTGCCTAAGGGTTTTTCTAATTCTTTCAGCAAAAAGAGAGGGTAAACCATCAATAAATTTGGATTTCCAATGAGTACTATTAGACTCAGGAAGTTCCATTACTCTACTAAGGAAAGTATCCTTATACCATCTAAAAGATGTAAGAGTTTTACATCTAAAATTCTGGAGTAGAGTCCTGATATTATCACTGTTTTCCGAAAATCTACCAGTAAAATGTTCAATGATATTAACAATCAAAGTATAAACAGCATCTTGGGTATCGATCCCATTTTCATTTTTAATAGTATTAATAATATCCTGCTTATTAGCATCAGTAAGATAATGATCCCACCAGCCTTTTAATTGACCAGTGAATCCAGCAATTATCATTTTGGCAATATCTTTATCTCTATTACCATTAGTTTTACAAATGGTGCTATACATAAGCATCCTATGAACAGTATTATAGATTTGTCTTTCCGCAAATCCATCAATATTCCATTCATAAATATTTTTCCCACTGTAGGAATTATTAAACATATACTCATTTTCTTCAAGAAGAATATCTTGAGGAGTAGGCCTAGGATAATAATACATCCTTTGAGTCGGCTTATCTGCATATTTGGATAATTTATTAACTTCCTCTTTCACAGTATTATGAAAACCTTCATTCTCAGACATACTATCAGCAAATTCTTTATTAAGAGCACTAATTCTAAGCCCTTTGAATTTTTCATCTAGAATTTTTTCTAGATCGGTCATAGATTTTAATTTAAAATCCTTGACTTCAGGAGGAGGTTGAACACTAGGAATAATTCCCCTAGATGCTTCTTGGGGTTTTTCATTATTATCCTGAATTTTTAAATTATTAATATCAAAAATAAGTTTTTCAACTCTTTTACTCAAAGAAGAAATATTTTCTCCTAGCACAATAAGATACATATTAGTAAAATTATGCTGTTGAACCATATTGTTCATATGTTGTAAAGTAATAGGCAAAGTATTGTTTTCAAATAATTTTTGAAATGCATTATAAAATCTAATCTCATTACCTTTCTCTATAGAGAAAGAATAAGGAGGAGGAAAATTAGCTTTCAATATTTCTCCACTATGAGTAAGTTTGTATTCTCTCTCAATAACAGAGATATGATTTTCAACATACTTGGTTATAAACCAAGGGACAAAAGATATTTTTAAATTCTTTTCCGAAAGATCTTTATAAAATTCTTCTTGAAATATTTTTCTATCTTCTTTAGAAAAGTTTTCATAAAGCCATTTTTTAAATGGTTCCCATTTAGGAAGATTAAAATCATTTTGAATTTGTTTTCTTGCCGGAGAACCCGGGCTAAAATCAATTTTGGGTTTATTAATCATTATAAAGAAAAATTCATTTCTGAAGCAGTTATATCTGCATCTTTGACATTGTAAATGCCTTTCACAATATTATCAGGTTGAATTTTTAATTCTTCAACCCCTTCAAAATCAGATTCTTCAATAGATTCTGTTTCTCTTATTTGAGAAGTAGAAGCTCTTGAAGGCGATTGAGTAAAATATATAGGGGAAATATGATGATGAGATTTAGATCTGGCATAAGATCTGCTACTTCCTCTTATAATATTTTTGGAGGGTTCAAAACTTATTTGAACATTTCCTTCAGAAGTTTGAAGAATACTAGTTGGATTATAACTAGTATTAGGTTGAGCAGGGACAGCTTGCTCAATTATCCAATTTTCAGGGAAAGTTATTTCATCCCATTTAATAGATCTTCGAGTAGTAATCTCAGGTCTACTAAAATTACTTTCTATAAGAATAGTTTCATCAGCTGGTTTATCAACCATCTTACATCTAGGATTTAAAGTCTGAAGAGGTTTGTAATAAATTCTATAACAAACACATATAACTTCAGATCCAGGTGCATAATTATAACCATGCGTTTTAATATTAAGAGTTAAAGCATCTAATATATTAACATCAGATAAAGATAACTGCAAATTAGGATAAACATTAAAATAAACTGGTCCATGGGCCAGACTGGATTGTATAATACCCATTAAAGACTGTTTCCATATTAAATTTCTACCATCTCTAAGAGCAGCTATAAAACTCTCAGGCAAACCTTCTAAAGTCAAAGGTTTAAAGGCAACTTGAACTAATCCAATATGGATAAATTTATAAATTCCTCTATATTTATTGAGGTCTCTATTATTAAGCAATCTAATAATCATTTCATCCTTATTAAGAGAAATGGTTTCTTCCGTAGTTTTGACCACATGCTTGAAACTTAATCTATCAAAAGTTCCAAATTTATAAATAACAGTAGGATCTATTTTAGGAATAGTCCATTTATTAAGAAGATCAAGATTTTGAGGGATATCATATTCCTCTTCGATACTGTTTTTAACAATATCCCTGTTTCTAAACATATTTATCATATGCAGAATGGATGTGTTGAATAAGTACCAGAAATTAAGATCACTACCCATGGCTCTGATACCATTTCAGAGGGGATCTTTTATTAAGGCGGAAATAAAGGAAATGATTAGAGAAAAAATACAGTAAATGTAAACTTTTTTAAAGCCCATATCAAAAACCTTATACTGTACATGGTAATTTTACAGGATTAAATAAGCTAGAGATATGATTCTTAACCAGTCATGGTGGCAAGCCCTAAAAACGCCTAAATCATGGCAACAAAACGGGCGAAACCAGACTTCGGTTTTAAATCTAATCTCGGCTTATTCGAATTCTAACCATCCCAGAAATAAATTTTTTGATCTGGTACTTTTTTTTTTTTTTTTTTTCAAAATGAAAAATGAATCAAACCTAATATTTCCTATTTTCATAAGGTTATCGACAGACATTTTGCCAGGTTAGCTCACTTATTGTAATATATATATATATATATATATATATATATATATATATATATATGAAATATTGCATTACAAAAAATACTCTACATTTTATGTCAATTTAATAAATGTAATTAATTAGTGAAAAAATACAAACGTATCATTTTTGTTGAAAGAGATAACTATTTTAAACATCATCTATTATCGGGATTTTTGAAATTTCTATTAAAAATATATGGAGTACATACACTCCATCTAACCTTCGTCCAAACTCCAAAAACCACGAGATGTTTTCATAGTTCTCCATCTCTCGGTGTTATTATGTCTTTGCCTTTGACTTCACTGAACTAGTAATTATAGTTCCCGCGTGCAGCTTATATATTTTATTAAAATAATATTAAATATATTTGGATATTTATAGAATATAACCTTTATATGTTTTTCAAAAAATATATGTATACCCTTTATAAATTTTTATTTTTATCGGAAAAGGAGAAAAGATCCATTAATGAACTCATAATTCGCTTCAAACTCAGATGAAATTTCATATTAGATTTTTTCAAACAAGAGTTTTAGAATGAAAAAATTCAGAAACAGATTTTACAACTCAATCTAATATAAACTTACCTCTCTCTGTTATACATTGCAAAGCTCACTAATTTGAAATGTAAAAAAATGGAGAAAATTTCATTAATGAACTTATGAATTCGCGGCAAACTCACATGAAATTTCAGAAAGAATTCTTTTCAAAAAAGAGTTTCAATACGTTCAAAGCATATTTTACAACTCAATCTAATATAAACGTAGATATCTCTCTACTATACAATTGTAAAACTCACTGATTTGATTTTGTCTATTACCATAGGGCCTGACCCTCACCTATAAATACTGAGAATTTCTCATACTCTGTAAGCAAGCTTCCCATACTTGACCTCTATTTTATCTTCTTCCTCCACACTCACCTGAAACTAACTTGAGTATCAGAGAGCCAAACTGGGTTTCACCCCCCGTTCTCCCAGCTTGGCCTTCTGACGTTTTGTTGTGTTTATTCCTAGCAGGTAGAACCCACTCACTCCGACGACCCTTGCCTGAACATTTAATCCCTGTTTTTCCCACCTTACAAATTCTAAAGTGTTGGAGTTTGCCATATCGGATTAGACCCTATCATTTTTGGCGTCGTCTGTGGGAAACCGTTCTTCTTCTTCTTCTTCTTCTTCTTCTTCTCTCTTTGCTGCTAAAAGTAAAACAAACACCCAGTCAATCTACCATGGTGATGACCACTAGATGAGGAGCTATAGGTGGTGGAGGTGACCTCCCTCGCGGGGGCGACGACAACGTGCCTATCTCTGGCGCTGCCAGAGTTGTCTCTGTCACTGGAGAAGTTCCCCTCGCGGTGGAACCTAACGGGCCAGAGAAGGAAACTAACCCAGAATAGCCCGCCGCCGGAGCAACTGGGGGTTCTGGCTCAAATATCCCCCTGAATCAGCCAATCCTTGCCATCGCTAACCCAGGTAGTTACTCTATGATGATGCTGCCACCAGGTTACATGGTCGCGCCACCCAGTATGATGCCTGCCATCCAACCATACCAAGTAGGGATGATGCAGCTTACTGTCATCGTTCGCAAGGAGATTGAGGGGGTGGAGATGCCCCCCATGACCCAGAGACAGTTATAAGCCATCTACGCCCAATGTGAGGTCCAGGCGGCACAGAACGCCTGGAAGAATTTTACAGCCGCATACTTCCCATCAGGACAGGCCGCACAAATTGCCCTTCCTATGGGGGATGGCAGGTTCACCCGCTCATGGAAACCCAAACAGTGTTGCAGGCTCGGCCACCACCGCCGCCACCTGTTCGCACAAAAGAAGCTGCCCCTAGAGGAGTACAAGAAAGACCGCTGGCTGACAAAAGGAAGGAGCCTGTGGACATGATCAATGTTGATGAAGAGGTTCGTTCACGAGTCTCAAAGAGGGGCAGCAAGGAAGATGAAGAAGACCCCATGCCAACCTACTCGTAGTTGTGTAAGACCAACTGGAAGGGCTCCAGAACATGGTGGAGCAGCTCTCTCGAGCGTGGTCTCAAGCTCCCCACGCCGGGGATGAGAGACCCAAGGCCAGAGATGCTCGCCACCATGTAAACAGGGCGAGAATGAGTCCTTATGTTCTTTCTTTAGTCGGTTTAAAAAAGAAGTGCTGTTGGTGGAAAGACCTCGATGGATTTTCTTATCCGTGTGTTGCTCAAGGCCATCAACCATAAGCATTATCTGAGCAATGAGTTTGCCGAGGCCGTTGTCAAGGGAAGGCCCACGTCCCTCATGGCAATGAGGGAGATTGCAGAGCCCTTTTTTGCACTAGAGGACACGTACAGGTCCAATGAGCCGAGGTCGTTGAGCCATCCCAAGAACGATCGAGGGCTAGAAGATGTTCACAAGGAACGCCGCAAGTCATCTCCGCCGCCCCGCAAGTATGAGCGCATTCCCTCAACCGGCCAATATCTGAGATCTGTTTCCTCTCTAACAAAAAACTCTTCAAGAGGCCCCGAAAAATGAGGGATATTGAGGCTCAGAGGCGCTCAGGAAAGTATTGCGCCTTCCACAAACAGAAAGCGCATGACACAAATGAGTGTTAATAGTTGGAAAATGAGATACAAAGGCTCATTGCTGGGGGCCACCTGAAAGAATTTGTCAAGATTTTGGAACGCTACGACGAGCACTGCAGTGAGCAAGCCAAGGCTCGAAGAATAAGTCCTTCGTGCTCGAGGAGCCCTCAAGGGCGCCACCCTGAGAGCAAAGACACGGGGAAGTAAAAAGTGTCTGAGATAGAAAACACCCCCTTCGTGGTGATTAACATAATAGCCGGAGGCGCAGCAGGGGGAGATTCCAATGCCTCTCATCATCGATACATTTGGAGCTATGACTAGAGGCCCTCAGTGCCAAAACAAGTGTATGCCATCAAGGACGTAGGCGCCCCCAACTCAAGGGAGAATGAAGCAATAGGATTCAGTAACAAGGACCTAGAACACATTGTAACACCCCATGGGGTCAGTGAAACCTTTGATTGCCCCATGGTGGTTAGCTTAGACGTGCACAACCATGTTGTAAAAAGGGTTCTTGTTGATAGTGGAAGCTCTGTGAATGTTCTCCCTTACTCCACTTTCCAAAAGATGAATATCATAAAAATTCCCCTCGAACCCCTCAAAACAGCCCTCATTGGCTTTGGGGGTTCTAAGGTAGTCCCTCGTGGACAGATTTGTTTGGCCAATTCTTTTGGTCATGCCCCACAGCGAAGGACTTTGATGGTCACCTATGCAGTGGTGGAGATAGAGATCCCTCACAACATCATAATTGGGCGACCTGTCCTCATTGATTTCAAGGCAATCATCTCCACCTACCACCAGAAAATCAAGTTCCCCACCCCCGAGGGTACAAGCGAGATTGTTTGCAACGTTAAGGAAGCTTGGGAATGCTATATGTTATCCCTCAGAAAGCCCAAGCCCGAGAGAATCTTTCAAATAAGATCCACCAAGATGTCTGTGGATTTTCCTAACTTGGACGAGAAAGGCCCATTACGGAAGAGAGCGAGGCTCAATAAAAAGAAGAACAAAAAGAAGGGCACACACGGGAAAGATAACCCCGAGGGTGGTCCCCCAGGTGCGGTGGGAGCGTCCTCCTCGGAAGAGGACATGAATGAGGATGAGCCCCCCAACGCCTCAGGGGTAAGAAGAGAGCCCTCGAGGCCCCTCGCCCTGAAGTGCGGATAGAGCCCACAGAAAAATTTCTGACCATTGAGCTCGAGCCTAGCGACAAAAAAAAAAAAGACCCACACAAATAGGCTCGAGCCTCTCTGGACCCTCACAAATCGTGAAGATAGATTTCTTAAGAGAGAACATAGATGACTTTACATGTAAGGCATAAGATCTTAATGGGATCGATGCCAATATCATAGTTCACAGGCTCAACATGGACCCTGCCTTCAAGCCCATTAAGCAAAAAAAGAGAGACGTTAATAGGTTCAGGAGGAAAATCATTAAGGAAGAAGTGAACAAGCTCCTCGAGGCTCAATACATTAAGGAGATCTTATACCAGAATGGTTGTACAACATCGTTCTCGTGCCCAAAAGTGTAAACAAGTGGCGAATATGCAATGATTTCATAGATCTCAATAAGGCTTGTCCCAAAGACCCTTACTCCCTAACTCGGATTGACCAACTAGTGGATTCTACAGTTGGTTGCGAGTTAATGAACATAATGGATGCGTTCCAAGGTTATTATCAGATCTTCATGGCTCCCGAGGATCGCCCAAAAACATCATTTGTGGTGCATATAGGGGTCTACTGTTTCTTAATTATGTCGTTTGGATTAAAAAACACAGGTGCTACGTATCAGTGCCTCGTTAATAAGATGTTCGAGAAGGAAATAGAGGATTCGATGGAAGTCTATGTGGATGATACGATTGTCAAAAGCGAGCGGTAACACTCTCATTTGGAAGATTTAAGGCAGACTTTTGCCATATTATACCAGTATGGTATGAAGCTAAATCCCTCCAAGTGCACGTTTGGAGTTCGAGGGGAAAAATTCCTGGGATATGTGGTCAGTCAGCGAGGAATCGAGGCCAATCCCAAAAAGATCAGGGCCATAGTGAAAATCCTCTCCCCTCAAAATATCCGGGAAGTCTAGGTCCTGGTGGGAAAGATAATCTCCCTGAACAAATTCATATCCCACTCAGCAAATAGAACTTTGTCGTTCGTCAAAATCTTGCGTAATGCTAGCAATTTCACCTGGACTTAGGAGTGTGAGAAGGCATTGTAAGATTTGAAGGCCTACCTCTCATGTGCTCCACTGCTAACAAAGCCGATCGAGGGTGAAAACCTCCTTATCTACCTCTCGGTTTCCAAGGAAGCAACGAGTGTGGTCCTCGTAGCAGTCTGAGACTGTAAACACCTGTCTATCTATTACTTGAGCAAGACCCTACAAGGTGCTGAAAAGAAGTACTTGGAGGCCATATATTTAGGAGCACTCTATCACGGTTATGGAAGGTTGATTAAATGGGCAATTGAGCTTAGCCAAGTTTTATCAAAATCAGATGTTATGGAATGTTGATTAAATGGGAAATTGAGCTTAGCCAATTTGACATCAACTTCGAGCCAAGGATGGCCATCCTAGTGCGGGTGGGCGGTAGATCTATTTGTTGAGCGCTTTGATCTAGAGCTCATTCCTTTAGAAAATGATAGTTTGTGGATCGTGCACACGGACGGTTCCTCGACCTCTCAAGGGGGAGGAGCAGGGGTAACCCTTAGAGACCTCGATGGAATTGAGATAGATTTCACGATCAAGATAGATTTTCAGGTTACCAACAATGAGGCAAAGGATGAGGCCCTGGTCCAGGGGCTAAGTATTGCCCTTCAAAACGGAGCCTCTCGAATCACCGCCTATGTTGACTCACAGCTAATTGCGAGCCAGATTGAAGGAACCTATGAGGCTCAAAAAACCACTATGATGCAGTATCTAGAAAAAGCTAAGAAAGCCATTTGCAAGTTTAGAGAATTACACCTGCTTCAGGTCCAGTGAGTGGAAAACGAGCGCACAGATGCCCTCTCTAAGTTTACCTCCGCCCTCGAACGATCTTGTAATTGCTCCATTACTTTTCTAAGAATAGAAGAGCCTTTGATAAAGGAAAGGGAACACTCTCAGGAAGTGGTTATGATTGACCCAACTGAACTTTGCTGGCTCGATGACATAATAAGGTTCCTTAAAGAAGGCGTCTGCCCTACTGACAAAGTGGAAGCTAGTAAGATCAGGTGTAAAGCCCCTCATTTTTCCCTTGATCATGAGGGGAGACTCTTCAAGCGGTCCTATTAGGGCCCCCCACTGAAGTGTTTAAGGCCCTCGCAGGCAAAGCGGTCCTATTGTGGAAATCATTCTGGGGGGCATATTTTCTCCAAGAAGGTGTTAAGAAGTGGCTTTTATTGGCCTATAGTCTTGCAAGATACAACTGCTTTCTCCAAAAAATATCCCTAGTGCCAGTTCCATTCCAACATTCCACAGTTGCCTACGGCTCAGATGACTCATATAGATGTTACATGGCCTTTTGATCAATAGGGTATTGATATCGTGAAGCCATTGCCAATTGCAGTAGGGCAGAAGAAATTTGTCATCTTAGCAGTAGATTACTTCACAAAATGGGCCGAGGCAGAAGCGGTGGCCAAGATCACTTTTCGCGTTGTTAGAGACTTCATCTGGAAAAATATTATTTGCAGATATGGCATTCCTAGAGTGCTGGTGTCAGATAATGGATCACAGTTTATTGCTGCAAACACCCGAGAATGGTGCTCGGAACTAGGAATTGAACAACGCTTCAGTTTAGTAGGGCATTGCCAAGCCAACAGTCAAGCTGACGTCACCAATAGGATCATCTTGCAGTATTTGAAAACAATGCTCGAGAGCAAGCAAGAAGAATGGGCTGAAGAGCTGCAAGGAGCCTTATGGGCCTATCGCACAACCCCTCGAGCCACCACGGGAGAGACTCCCTATTCCCTTGTGTATAGTTCAGAAGCTATGGTACCTATAGAAATTGCACAAGAATCTGCACGCGTTGCATACTTCGAGCCTGAAACCAACGAGGGGAGTCGCGCGCTCAGCTGGATCTTTTGGAAGAAAGGAGGGATAGTGCTTGGACGTGTATCCACAAATACAAAGCCTCTATGGCTCGCCATTACAACAAGTATATTAAGGAGAGAACCTTCCAGTTAGGAGATTTGGTTTTAAAGAAAGTTGAGGTGTCAAGACATGTGGGTAAGCTAGCCCCAAACTGGGAAGGACCATTCAATGTCACCCAGGTAGGGGCCAACAACACTTACATGCTTGGAACACTTCAAGGCAAGCGTCTACCTCGACCGTGGAATGTTTGTAATCTCAGAAGGTTTTATGTTTAAGTTTCTTAAGAACAAGCATTGTAAAACCCTAATTTTGGGTTCAATGTAATCCCTTTTAAAGGAAAAGTAAAGGAACTTACTTCTTCTAAACAAAAGGTTCTATGCAAAGCCTACTTATAACACGCTATTCGAATCCCCCTTTGGCACCCTAGGCAAAAGCGGCTCAGGCCAAAATGGGTGGATCCCTTACACAAGGGTCACATTGTACTCATCAAGTGCCAACTCCACGTCGAGGGCACTCCGTGTCGAAAGGCTTGATAATGCGTATATACATATTCCCAGCTACTAAGTTAAAGTTAGTTCTAGGATAGCAAAATAAGGATAGAGCAACTAGATTTTACTTCTAGTTCGCGCTTGTAATTTTGGAACACTTAACAAAATTTCTTTTGGAAAACTCCCTAAGGAAATCTTCGAAGTAACCCCACAACCTAACCAGGGCGCACTCGGCCCCTCGCGTTTCTTACTTTGCCTAAATAATGCTACCTTCTATACCAAATTTTACTTAGCTTCATTCCATAACCTCTTATGTTAGATTCAAAATGGGATAAGCAAAAGTAAATATAAAAGGCATCAATCAAGGCAATATTCATCCATTCAAAAGGAACATACGTTCAATTACAACGGATAGGCAACTAGGCCTATGCTAATAAAAGAGTTACAAGCAAATTCTAAGAAGAAACAAACAAGTATTTATAAGACCATCAGATATAGCTATCTAATTCCTGTTTACGAGATTGAGCCCCTTGAAAAGATCGTAGGATACCTATCTGGACCAGTACCTATGGTCTCAGAGTATAAACAACTTACAGAGCATATGGGATACTAGTGAGGGGCAATGTGTTGTGATGCTTCAAACAAAGCATCTTGGCATTGGCCGCCTTCTAAGTCCACTACCACAGCGTCGGAAGTGTTGGTGGGCGCTTGAGGAGCTTGGGGGTCGAGGGTCTCAACCGCGGGACCGGGAGTCTCCTCGATTGTAAGCGCTTGAGTTGCAGCATTAGTTGGGCCCTCGAGGATAGGTGCAACATCATTAGCCCCCTCGTTGGCTGGCTCCTCGATGGGCTCGTGAGCCTTCACGAACTCCCCCTGAAGGAGGGAAAACAAATCAGCATACTCCGGCTCGGTTAAGTTGTCTTCAAGGTTCCCCTCGACCACCACTTGTAGGCTCAGATTCTCATCATACTGGAGGCCCATTCGCTCGAGATCTAGAGAAGAAGCATCACCAAGCCCATAGTGATTAATTGGCCCACGGCCAAATCAAAGGCTTTTTGGGCCTCTTCAAAGCAATGCAAGGTGGTAGCAAACCCAAAGGCTTTAGAGTGGCAGAACTTCAGCAGAGCCTCGTGGTTCACTTGTGATAGGCGCTCGGGGAGCTCTCTCTTAAATTCCTCTTCGCATGCCTTCTTGGTGGCCTCAGTAGCCTCCTTCCGAGCATTATTCAGCTGTTGGTTCGTCTCCTTCAGATTTATGGCTATCTCCTCATTATCGCTCTGGGCTTTGGTTAGCCTGTCATGGAGTTTATTACGAGCCTTCTCCTTCTCCTCTATTTCCTTCTTGACTTTATTAAACTCAGTCTCGAGGGACTCGTACTAGGCTCTCAAGAGATCATTTTCCTCCTGAAGTTGAGAGGGGTGTACGGGCCGAGCCATCCTCTTGTACTTGGCCTTACGCTCGGCAAAGGTCATCGAGCGGTGATCCAGATTCATCACCCTCGACAACACTGCCTGAAAAAAGGTCAGCACCCACACTTAGAGAAATTCAAGAAAGAAAATAAATGGGAGGATGTATGAAAATGGAATGTAGTGCTTACCCCAATAATAGAGAAGTAGATGTCATCTATCAGCTGATTAGTGATCTGAGAGAACAACTCTCTGTGGTCTCCAGAGAATTGCACCCAGTTGAAAATTCTATGTGCCAGAGTCTGAGAGGTTTTGTTGTCCCTCAAAAGGGTGGGAGTTGGGACCAGATGTAGAGGGGCGCCGGTACAAGTGATCACCCTGGCGCTTGAATGCTCAAATCCTTTCCCCCTCAGACGAGGAAGTCTCGTCATCATCAGGCTCACCCACCATGATGGCCTTACAATTTCTAGTGGCCGGAATAGTGTCCTACAATCTCTATCTCTTCCTGGTGGGAAGAGTCTGACCCTCCATGATCTCGTGGATGACAACACCTGTGTGTTTCCCTTGATGCTCATTAGGAGAAATTTGTAGAGGTTGCTCCCCGCCTCATGGAGTGGATTGGTCGCCCTGGCAAGGGACAATCCTGGTCTTAGGGGTGTCCCCTCGGCCCCTTCCAGTGGTGCTCGAACTTTTACCACGGTCGTCACCACGGCCATCTCCTCAGCCACCGCTTGAGCGGTCTGGCCTTTGTTGTTGTGGTTGCTATTTTTTAGGGTGTCTTTGATTCTTCCGAGCGCCCAGCAGTTGAGCCACATTGGCCACACCTCCTCCCGCCATTAGTATGTCAATGCCTGTCAACAAGAAGGATGCAAATGATCAGTCTTCTTTTCAAGATTCCAAGGGACAAACTTAGTATTCCTATCTAAGAGTTAGTGTCCTATATTCTAACCATCACGCTCCAAACTATGCTCGGGAGGGTTAGCAATCATGTCAAGAGGGCTCATAAGCCCGCAGAGGAACAACAGTTCTTTGTCATCCATCAAACCTTTGGTTGAAATAAGCCAACGCTCATCCTTCATCAAGAGGGCCAGGTCCTGGGCCCATTTTATGGAAAAGGCAGGCTCTATGCGGGATTTCACAAGGGGCCCATCTTCATGAATAACCAACGCTCGAGGGACTCCAAAATCTTTACCCTCGGGAGCCCTCACGAAGAAAATTTTCTCCTTCCATTCAGTGTCGTATGAACTTGAGGGGGAATCAATCAACCTAAGATTGGATTTCACCTGGACATAATAGAATCCCGCCCTCAAAAATGAGCGGGGTGAGCGGGCCACTTGGAACAGGCTTGTGAATTTGTGAATTGAAGGCTCATGCCCAGTACACTTTATCAGAATGATAAAGGCATTGATGAGGGTTATCCCATTAGGAAAGGATCTGTGAAGGGCTCAGGTTTAGGTAATTGAGGACGATCTCCATCACGAGAATAGAGAATCTTAATCCTCCAGTGGCTATGGTGTTTTTATACACTGTTATCTCTTCGGAGGGTGAATTATTGGCTCTCTCATGCTCCTCTGGTATCCTGAAAGTGAATCTCTCATCCAAGTGCCTTGGGCCCTCAATGTGACCAAATCCCCCATAGACATAGTGCTCTTCGGCCAGAGTTGTGGCTTTCTTACTCCTCCTCCGACGTTTGGGACGAGGTTCTTTTGAAGGCCCAGTAGCCATATCCTCATGTGGTAACCCTTGGATCGCAACGGTTACGGTGTGGCAGTACGGTCTAGTGGAACTCTCCACCAAGGGAAGGGTAACCCCTTGACGGTCTGCCTCTATGAGCAGATCCATCTCCTCAAAGAGATGATCTACTCCTCCTGGATTATGCTCCCCCATGGCCGACACAGCGGCATCAAGTTCTTCATTGCTAGCCTCACAGAAAATTTCCTCTACTGTTTCATGAAGGGGCCTGGGATTGTGAGAAGGAGAACTAGGACTAGTCATATCTTCTATTTCCCTAACCACTTCATCAATGTATTCACCGGACATGGTGGAAGATGGGAGATAAGAATGTCAAGAGAAATAAAGAACAGAAGAATGCCTACTGAACTAAGGTTAGCAAATGAGAAAGTTAGAAGAGGATTCGAAGTATTACCTATAGTTTTGAAGCCTTGGACTCACTGGAATCTGCCTAAGAATGCAAAGGAGGTTCTGAAATTCTAAAGTGTTCTGAAGAAAGTGTTGCCTGAAAAGGAACTTGTGAAGGGATGTCTCCCTTTTTATAGGAGGGAGTTGGTGGAATTTGGGCAATAAATTCAAGAGTTCTAATCATTCCCACCTACGTAACCACCCACTTTTATGAAACGTTGCACACATCCCCATGTCTCCTGAAAAAGCCACACCCACTCTCTTAAGCGGCATTTAATGACTGACAGTCCGA
This sequence comes from Lantana camara, assembly GCA_037501455.1. Lineage (NCBI taxonomy): Eukaryota > Viridiplantae > Streptophyta > Magnoliopsida > Lamiales > Verbenaceae > Lantana > Lantana camara. The sequence continues at coordinate 23,309,603 of CM074862.1, forward strand.
GCGGTCAAGATGAGAGGACCACATTAAATGCGTTATCAGAACAAGTCCCTCGAGGGCATAACTTCCCCACCAAAGATGACCCTGTTGGAAAACACGAAAGAGTTGAGCAGAGAAAGTTTAAAATTTTCCAAAAGTTTAATCGTTGTCTTGCAATTTTTATATTTTAACATTGGGTGTTTTATAAACTTACAAAGTTAGAAGCTTTCTAGTGATGTCGTTACCGCCTAACGAACACCCTTCAAGCGAAAAGTCCCTCGAACGGCCTTCGATTAGATCCCAAAGCAGCGATCCTCCAAAGCGTATCCACACCAGACCTAAAACACGATCAAGCAAGTGAGAATGTTAGTTCTATGCCTTGTGCTAAGGCTAGGATTTGGCTTTGAAAACTTTTCTTTTATTTTTCTCAAAAACTTAACAATTCGTGAGTGTTGGTCTAAAGAATAAGAGAAGCACCACCCCTTGTATTTATACAAGGTTGGTTCATCCACTTTAGGGTTTCCTAAACCTAGTGGATGAGTTTTCTTGCTCACTAATTAACTAATTAATTATTAATTTAATTGGAAGAATAAGTTCCCAACTTGTTCTCCAAGTCTTGCAAGAATAACCTTCTCTCTCCTACAATAGGAAGTTGGATTTTTCAACTTTCCTAAAGTTAAAAGTCAACATTCAATAAATCAATGAATTCCCAATTAATTATTTATTGGGTTGAGTTTACTTAAGAATAGTCTGAACAATTAATTCAAAATTAATTAAAAGACCAAAATTAATTAATTACAATTTAAGTAATTAATTTTAGAAAAGAATTAGCGTGTGGAAAATTCCACACGCATGAACCACGTCACCACACGTGTACAATGTATGTGTAGGCCACGTGTACATGACACGTGGTAGCCATGAGTTCATGACACGTGGCAGTCACGTTCCAAACGTGACACGTAGTGGGACATGATTCGTCTTGCCCTCTTCGATCAACATTTTGATCCTTCGTTAATCAAATTAACATCCTACCATGACCCTCGTGTTCTGGCATTTGTGTGTGACCCTTTAAGTTCATTATTTGATTAGCAGTGACAACAATTAATTAATTCCCTAATTAATTAATCACTTCACAGATCACACTACCGTAATCTAGCAATGGGTGTGTGACCCCTAGCCGAATAACAAAATGAATCGAAGAACCTTTCAGTCAATGACAATCAGTGAAATACAATCCTCCTACAACTCCATCTCTCAATCAAGAACTAAGGCATGGGAATATTCTCAGAGCCCAAATATTCTTGATCTTTAAAGTTAAGTTCATTTCATATCCATTTCGATCTCAATCCTAGAAAACCCCATTTTCTAGATGTCTTGATCTTGTATCCACCTTGACCAAGGGTTTAATATTTAATGGACTACGAACAACTCAATCAGTAAGAGATCATTCTCGTTCTTAACAAGTGTAGGTCCTTTATCGATTCTACTAATTCTACATATGCCACTTGTGTAATCCCAACATAGGTCGTGGTTCAGGTGTCTATATGGCGACACCCTTTTGAGCCTATATCAATTATTACAGAGTTAGCTCATATGAGACATCACAGAATCTCAAGTCTTAGGATTAATGAATCACGTCATTTACCTGTGAGATATTTCCTAATCTGGAAGTTTCAGGAAACTTCCTTTCCCATTTAGGAAGGTTCTCACGTGGGACATCTCAGTGATGAAGTTCTTGTAACAATCACACTTATGTATTATAAACGCATCAACGTATGTACTTATCACTCCATGAAACTTAGCTATCCTTCAAAAGGACATAATCACATAAGCAAGTCTCAGCAGAGTCAAGGTCGACACTCTCACTGTCTGTCGAACTCATTGACTTGGAGAAGTTTCTAATCCTCGCCTATGGAGTTAAGAACTTGTTTCATGTGTCGTTCCCATAACAACAAAGTTCTTAACGGCCTCATTGGATTAGGGGAGTTCAATACATGCAAAACACATTCAACCTAAATAGACATAAATAAGCACATAAAGAAGTGATTGCCTATAAACAAAATCATCTCGTTTATTATTCAAAGACTGTTTGTGATTTCACAAGGAAATAGTAAAGCGAACATCTGCTTTAAGGGCACTATTCCTAACAATCTCCCACTTGCCCATCAAAGCCACTCAGGTGCTAATCTAAGACCCATCTTCTGAAGATGTCCTTCGAAAGCCTGTTGACTAAGGGCTTTAGTAAGTGGATCTGGCATGTTCTCTGCCGATGTGACCCTTTCAATTTGTACATATCTTCTCTTGATGATATCATGGATTAAGTGATACTTCCTCAAAATGTGCTTGGTCCTTTGGTGAGATCTTGGTTCTCTTGCTTGAGCAACCGCCCCGGTGTTGTCACAAAACACTGTAACGGGGTTTTTAATGTTAGGAGCTACACCCAGCTCGTGGATGAAGTTTCTTACCTAAACACCTTCCTTAACAGCGTCGTTTGCAGCTAAGTATTCGGCCTCAGTGGTCAAATCTGCAGTGGTAGCTTACTTGGAACTTTTCCAACTCACTGCTCTACCGTTCAGGCAGAATATGTAGATAGACATGGATTTAAAGTCATCCATATCCTATGCAAAGCTTGCATCACAGTATCCTCTAATGACAAGATCTTGTTGGCCTCCGTAAACCAAGATCAAATCCTTAGTTCTTCGCAAGTACTTAAGGATGTTCTTTACAGCAGTCCAGTGACCTTCACCAAGGTCAGATGGAATCGGCTAGTCACGCTAAGTGCATAAGCCACATTCGGTCGAGTACATAGCATCGCATATATTATGCTTCCTATAGCTGATGCATAAGGAATTTTGGACATCCTGGACTTTTCAAGTTCAGTCTTGGGACACAGCTTCTTTGAAAGAACTGTTCCCGGGCCCATTGGAAGTTTTCCACGTTTGGATTCTTCCATACTAAACCTCTTTAGTATTTTATCTATGTAAACCAACTATGATAATCCTAATAATCTCTTAGATCTATCCCGATAGATCTTTATCCCGAGAATGTAGGATGCATCACCAAGATCCTTCATCTCAAATTGGTTCGATAATCAAGACTTTGCTACTTCCATGTCATCCTTCGCATTCCCAATGAGGAGAATGTCATCTACATAAAGTATCAGAAATTGAACCGAGGTGTCCAATTCTTTCTTGTACACGCAGGACTCATTTGGATTTTGAATAAGGCCAAACGATTTGACTGCTTCATCAAATCAAATGTTCTAATTCCTAGAAGCTTGTTTCAATCCGCAGATTGATCTTTGGAGCTTACAAACCTTTTGTTCGCTCCCACTGAATGTGAAACCCATGGGTTGCTCCATGTAAATGTCTTTGTGAATGTCTCCATTGAGAAATGCAATCCATTTGCCTTATCTTATATTCATAATATGCAGCAATGGCAAGCAAGATCCAAATGGACTTTTGCATTGCAACCGGGGAAAATGTTTCATCAAAGTCTAAACCTGGTCTTTGAGTGAAACCTTTAGAAACTAATCTTGCTTTAAAGGCTGCCACACTTCCATCTACTCCAAGCTTGCGTTTATCTATCCATTTGTACCTTATGGGCCTGATCCTATCAGGTGGATCAACCAAGGTCCAAACTTGGTTAAAGTACATGCAATCCATCTCGGATTTCATTGCTTCTTTCCATTGTTCAGAGTTAAAAATCTAACAGTGCCTCCCCATAAGTTAATGGATCATTATCCATCTCGGATTTCATTGCTTCTTTCCACTGTTCACAACATCTTACTAGAGGAGGATTTTCGCGTGTATCACTCTCTGCGATTGGCTGAGGGACGTTATTCTCCGAACTTGGCATGGGACCTTGGTCTCGAACCTCTTCGAGTTCTAAGATCTCGCCTTTCTTTTCTTTAAGGAACGAGTCCTCTAGAAAAGTAGCATTTCTTGAAACAAAGACCTTTTGTTCAAGAGGATCGTAGAAATAATATCCTATTGATTCTTTAGGATATCCTACGAAGTTACATAAGCTTAGTCTAGCTTCAAGCTTATCTCCCACTGTCCTCTTCACGTAAGCAGGACAACCCAAAATTCTTAAGCAGGAATAATTAGGGATTTTGCCAAACCACATCTCAAATGGGGTTTTGGGTACAGATTTGGAGGGAAGAAGATTCAGAATCTTAACTGCTGATTTCAGGGCATAACCCTAGAAGTAGGTGGCAATTCAGTGAAACTCATCATGGAACGAACCATATCAAGTAGGGTTTTGTTCCTTCTCTCCGAAACTCCATTTAATTGAGTAGTTCCCGGAGGAGTCCACTGAGAGATAATTCCATTATCTCCGAGATGACTAAGGAATTCGTCACTTAGATACTCACCACCTTGATCAGATCGAAGTGTCTTAATCTTATGACCAGTTTGGTTCTCAACCTCCTTTTGAAATTCCAAGAATTTCTCAAAGGCTTCAGATTTATACTTCATTAAGTATACATAACCAAAATGGCTAAAGTCGCTATGAAGGTTATGAAATATTGATGGTTTTTCTCGTACTTACCCTAAGTGATCCACAAACATCAGTATGGATTAAATCCAATACTTTAGTAGCATGTTCCACTTTACCGCTAAAGGAAATTTTGGCCATTTTTCCTTTAAGACATGATTCACAATGAGTTAACTCTTTAAGTTCATTATCGTAGAATGATCCTAAATTAGTTAACTTAGCAATCCTATCTTTAGAAATGTGGCCTAAACATGCGTGCCATAAAGAAGCCGAGATTTTGTCATCTCTTTTGTGTTTGTTTAATTGTTGTATATTCAAAATATTAGTGTCTTTAGTTGTATAAAGTCCACTAGATAATGTACCAAGCAAAACGGAAGTTTTATTCTTCTTAAGATAAAAGTTCTCATTTCTAGAGAAAGTCTCATATCCTTCACAATCTAATATTGGAATGGAAATTATATTACAAATAATAGAAGGTATATAAAGGACTTTGTTCAAAACTAAAGTAAAGACACCTAAATCTAATCTACACGTCCCGATGGCTTGAGCTTGAACGCTTGATCCATTCCCAACCTTCAAGACGCATTCTCCTTCTTCAAGCTGTCGAACCTCATTTAGCATTTGTACATCATTATAGGTATGAGTTCCACAGCCGGTATCAAGTACCCAAGAATTAGAATCAATAGATAGATTTACTTCAACAATAAACACACCTTTCTTTAGAGTATCCTTGTACTCTTGGCAGTTCCTCTTCCAATGCCCTTTCTTGCCACAATGATGGCAAACGTCCTCTGTCTGATCTTTTCTCTTCTTGGCCTTTCTCTTTTTAACCCCTCCATCGGGTTTACGAGATCCATTCTTCTTGAGAACGTTCTTCCCTTGCCTTTAGAAGGCCCAGAAAAGGAATTGACCATCATTACTTTGTGATCCTTCTTTATCGTGTCTTCAACAGTCACAAGTTAACTAATCAACTCAACTACAGTAGCATGAGGATGATTCATGTTGAAGTTTAACACGAAAGGAATGAATGATGGTGGAAGCGACGCGAGCAACAAATCCACAGCGAGTTCTTCACTCAGTGGAATTTCCATGGAGGTCAGTTTCTCATTCAAAGTAAGAAACTTTAGACCGTGCTCATGGACACTTGTACCTTCTTTTATTCTGAGATGAAAGAGCTCCTTAGAGGTGTTGTACCTTAGAACACTCTCTTTGGGGCAGTATAATTACTCGAGATGGTCATAAATCTCCCAAGCATTTTCCATGGACTCATGTTGCCTTTGAATATCCAGAGACATGTTGGCCAACATGAGGCAACGGGCTTGAAGATTATCTTCAGACCATTTTGGGATCGCCTATCTTTTGGCCGGAGTCGGAGCCTCACCTTTAGCGACAGGCTCTCCCTCGAAGAGAACATAACTTCTCTTTTCAGAATCTAAAATTATCTTTAGATTCCGAAACCAATCAAAGTATTTGGGCCCCGTCAACTTGTTTGATTCGAGGATGGATACCAAAGGGTTTTTGGTTGCCATTTCAATTGTAGAGAATCACAGAACTATAACCTAAATGGACAAACAGAGAAATCATGAGCATGCTGGATAATAACAATTACAAATTATCAAGATCTTTAGAAATATATTCTCCCACTGTTTTTAGAAAGTCTAAAAATCCCAACGACTTTAGAAGAAACTTATTTTCCCAATGGGTACTAGGATCCCAAACATTCTTAGTTTTTGACCCATGACTCGTAAGATATCCAAAGGTCTAAGACTCTTTAGGTGGGTACGAATTGTCGATTCTTGCATCACTTATCTTTCAATCATGGACCCACGACTCTTGAGACATCCATATCTACTTTAGTGTTGAGCAGGACCCATCAATCATAAGATCTCAATCAAACTTAGTCCAGAACGGCCCACGACTCGTAAGACATCGCCCATTCTAAAATGGTCAAGAAATATTAATTATTTAAAATAATTAATCAGGAAACTAAGAGTTATTAAGCTACACTAATTACCCCATGACTCATGAGACAGCAATTAGTTTCACTTATTAAGTCCTAAATCCTATTGATGGAATGCTATAAATTTTATTACCGTGATAAAACACCTATTTATTCTAATTTTGCTCAATATTTAAATGGGATTTTCGAATGACCTCACCAACATATAATGTTATCCAAATTTTAATTGTCTTATTTAATGTAGTTTCACATAAAGTGCATCACAGAAGCAATTAGCAGATAACATGTCCTAGCAAGATACTAATTATGAGAAGATCATGGGTATCCTATCTTATATGTGATTTTGGGAGCCACTCCAAAATCACTAGTTCTAACATTCATGCCACATAAGACAGTTCATATCACATAGGGATACAGAATTTAATGGAAAAACGTCTTATCTATTACATTTAATAGAAACCCTCCTAAACATTTTGAGGGGTCCTCTTATGGCCACCGTTCTTCAAGCGCTCCTTGTGGATCCTTCTTATTCCATGGGTGCTTGTCTCCAAAATGAAAATAAAAACCTCACTTCCTAAGTTCTACTCTCTTTACATGAAGTAATATGGCTCAATTTTCATATTAACCATAGACAAGTACACGGGGCATACCCCGACCCAAAAACAATAATAAGGAAAGCCACAAAATAAACACATAACAGTACACACATAAGTAGGGCTCCAACCCCAATTGAAAACACGCAACTATGGGGCTCCGACCCAATTGAAATCATCCATGTGCAGAATTTAAAACATACATAAGACTAACCCATGATCACCTAAACTAGCATGATTCCGCTCGAATTTAAATTTACCAATTAAATTTAAAATTCCCTTGACTTCAAGTTACAACTAACTTAAGTAATTTGAATATAGTTCATTATTCAAGAATTTATTCAAAATCGAATCACCGGATCTAGATAAAACAACAATTAATTCAAAATTAAATTTTTTGTCCAAAATATCATTCAAAGTGATATTTATCATTTTTTCGAAAAAATTAGAACTTGACTTTAATTCATAAAATCCCAAATTTTATAATTATTTCAAATAAATAATTTTATAAAATTAAAATCAGATTTTAAAATAAAATAGGATTTTACAAAACGGGATTTCACGAAAACCGAAATACGAAACGAAAACAGGGTTCCGAAATAGCCCGGGCATCCCCGCACAGTTGCCCACATGGCCGCATGTGACACGCAGCAGTGTTGCGTATGCGCGCCAGCCAACGTGCTGCTATCGGCTGTTGCTAGGCGGTTCTAGGGGGGGGGGGGGGGGGTCGTGCTAGGCGCGCCTAGGTGATACGCGCGGCAAAACGTGAACGGCCCGGGCTCGCGCGGACTGCAGACAAGACGGGGTGGCGATACGCGCGGTTGGCCACACGCGACAGCACGCGGCAATGCAATCCGACCCGACCTCGTTTCGCAATTTCTAAAATTCCAGATTCAATTTTCAAATTAAAACAGTTCTTAACAAATCAGATTCAAACAGCTTAAAACCATATTAATCAAAAAATGATTTTCACAAATTTTTCTAGAAACAATTTTGATCCGGCAACTTTGTATTTCAAACAAAAACCATGAATACACAAAATATACTCAAATTCAAGAATTTTCATCAAAATTCCAAAAGCAGTAAAGATACAATACGAACATTGCAAGGTGGCTCTGATACCACTTGTTGGAAAACACGAAAGAGTTGAGCAGCGGAAGTTTGAAATTTTCCAAAAGTTTAATCGTTATCTTGTAATTTTCGTATCGTAACATTGGGCGTTTTAGAAACTTACAAAGTTAGAAGCTTTCTAGTGATGTCGTTACCGCCTAACTAACACCCTTCAAGCGGAAAGTCCCTCGAACGGCCTTCGATTAGATCCCAAAGCAGTGATCCTCCAAAGCGTATCCACACCAGACCTAGAACACGATCAAGCGAGTGAGAATGCAAGTTCTATGGTTTGTGTTAAGGATGGGATTTTGCTTTGAAAACTTTTCTTTTATTTTTCTCAAAAAATTAACACTTCGTGAGTGTTGGTCTAAAGAATAAGAGAAGCACCACCCCTTGTATTTATACAAGGTTGGCTCGTCCACTTTAGGGTTTCCTAAACCTAGTGGATGAGTTTTCTTGCTCACTAATTAACTAATTAATTAATAATTTAATTGGAAGAATAAGTTCCCAACTTGTTCTTCAAGTCTTGTAAGAATAACCTTCTCTCTCTTACAATAGGAAGTTGGACTTTTCAACTTTCCTAAAGTTAAAAGTCAACATTCAATAAATCAATTAATTCCCAATTAATTATTTATTGGGTTAAGTTTACTTGAGAATAGTCTTAACAATTAATTCAAAATTAATTAAAAGACCAAAATTAATTAATTACAATTTAAGTAATTAATTCAAAAAAAGAATTCGCATGTGGAAAATCCCACACGCATGAACCACGTCACCACACGTGTACAATGTACGTGTAGGCCACGTGTTCATAACACGTGGTAATCACATTCCAAATGTGACACGTGGCAGGACGTGATTCGTCTCGCCCTCTTTGATCAACATTTTGATCCTTCGTTAATCATATTAACATCGTACCATAACCCTCGTCTTCTGGCATTTGTGTGTGACCCTTTAGGTTCATTATTTGATTAGCGGTGACAACAATTAATTAATTCCCTAATTAATTAATCACTTCACAGATCACACCACCGTAATCTAGCAATGGGTGTGTGACCCCTAGCCTAATAACAAAATGAATCGAAGAACCTTTCAGTCAATGACAATCAGTGAAATACGCTCCTCCTACAACTCCATCTCTCAATCAAGAACTAAGGCATGGGAATATTCTCAGAGCCCAAATATTCTTGATCTTTAAAGTTAAGTTCGTTTCATATCCATTTTGATCTCAATCCTAAAAAATCCCATTTTCTAGATGTCTTGATCTTGTATCCACCTTAACCAAGGGTTTAATATTTAACGGACTACGAACAACTCAATCAGTAAGAGATCATTCTCGTTCTTAACAAGTGTATGTCCTTTATCGATTCTACTAATTCTACATATGCCACTTGTGTAATCCTAACATGGACCGTGGTTTAGGTGTCTATATGGCGACACCCTTTTGAGCCTATATCAAAGATTACAGAGTTAGCTCATATGAGATATTACAGAATCTCAAGTCATTGACCTGTGAGATATTTCCTAATATGGAAGTTTCAGGAAACTTCCTTCCCCATTTAAGAATGTTCTCACTCGGGACATCTCGGTGATGAGGTTCTTGTAACAATCACCCTTCTGTATTATGAACGGATCAACGTATGCACTTATCACTCCATGAAACTGAGCGATCCTTCAAAAGGACATAATCACATAAGCAAGTCTCAGCAGAGTCAAGGTCGACACTCCCAGTGTCTGTCGGACTCATTGACTATGAGAAGTTTCTAATCCTTGCCTATGGAGTTAAGAACTTGTTTCATGTGTCGTTTCCATAACGACAAAGTTCTTAACGGCCTCATCGGATTAGGGGAGTTCAATACATGGAAAACACAGTCAACCCAAACAGATATAAATAAGCACATAAAGAAGTGATTGCCTATGAACAAAATCATCTCGTTTATTATTCAAAGACTATTTGTGATTTTACAAGGAAATAGTAAAGCAAACATCTGCTTCAAGGGCACTATTTCTAACAGACCCTCGAAGGTTTGAAAGTATAAAATTCTATAGACCACATTAATGTGACTACAGAATTTGGGGGGCAAAATGATGAGGCTAAAATACGATCTACCCACGAATGTGACACGTGGCCCAGTCAAAGCATGACACCGTGGCATTTCAGGTCCACATCTTAAGTTCCCCCTCGAGATTGACCATTTCCCTCGGGGAGCGTCCACTCCCTCTTCAAAGGAAATCCTAGCCTTCTCCCAAGCGAACGAGCATGGCTAGAAGTACAATTATAATGCAGCCCTTGAGGCCGCCTCAGGGTTCACCCTCGAGATTACTCCATGGTTGTAAAGGCGAAGCTCTTCGTTCCATGCCAACTGTTTGAGCCCAGGTACCCCCTCGGACCTGCGAGCCCCAAAGTTTATACTAAACCCGAGTGTGCTTGGCCCTCGGTAACAATCCAATAATGCTCTTTGATAAATTATACACAAACGCGTACCTGCCACTGTTGCTCTCCACCAACCTTTTCACAGGCTTTTGCAGGAGATCCTTCTTGGAGGCTCCTCATTACGCCACGTGTCTAGGGAAACATAAATTCAGGACCCCTTGGTGGCAATTACCACAGGCCCCGGACCCTCACCTATAAATATTGAGAATTTCTCATACTCTGTAAGGAAGCTTCTTATACTTGAGCTCTATTTTATCTTCTTCCTCCCCACTCACCTGAAACTGACTTGAGTGTCGGAGAGCCAAACTGGGTTTCACCCCCCATTCCCCCAGCTTGGCCTTCTGGCGTTTTGCTGTGTTTGTTCCTAGCATGTAGAACTCACTCACTCCGGCGACCCTCGCCTGAGCATTTAATCCCTGTTTCCCCCGCCTTACAAATTCTAAAGTGTTGGAGTTTGCCATATCAGATCAGAGCCCATCACCCACCAAAAATCCATTATGGATTATATATCATCCAAATGGTCCAAATGAGATACGAAGATGGTATATAACAAAAGAGTCTTTGCCAACATTTAAGACATATATTTATGAGATAATGCGCCGATTCATCTAGCTTATTGGTTGTAAGACTATTGTTTATTTTAGTTGTGCCTACTGTAACAGTTGAAATGATATTTTCAACATGAAGTTTGTAAAGCATCGACTACAGAATCGTATTTGTTAGGAATAGTGTCCTGAAAGCTTTTGTAATAGTCAACTTTAGTACTTTTCTTTTGTAAATCACAGGCAATCTTTGAATAATACGAATTAAGGCAACCCCTAATCAATATGACTTATAAGACTCAACCATTTAGGCGAAGTGGTTCATGAGACGAGACCTATATCACATAAGTCATGATTAGAAATCACTCCAAGCCGATGAGTCCTACAGACAGTGGGAGTGTCAACCTGACTCGTTCAAGGCTTGCTCGTGTGATCACGCCCTTAAGAAGGACCACCTTGTTTCATGGGGTACAAAGTGTATAGTTGATACGTGTGTAATGCATGGGGGTGTTTACTTATTCTAAGCAGGTACACTGAGGTGTCCCGTGTGAGAAGATTCCTAAATGGGAAAGAAAGTTTCTATATCTGGAAATAGAAACTTCCAAATTAGGAAATATCTCACGAGTCATTAATGTGATTAAGTGATCCTTAAACTTGAGATTCCATTGATACTTTATGAGCTAACTCTGTAGTCTTAGTGTAAGCTTTAAAGGGTGTCGCCTTAGATAACTGATTCAAGACATATGTTGGGGCTGCACAAGTGGCACATGAAAGTATATGAGAATCGATAAAGGACCTACGCTTGCATTAGCAAGATGATGATCTCTTATTGTGTAAGTCATTCACATGTCATCTAAGAGTCCTTGGCTAAGGCAGTGGATCAATACATCAAGAAAGGAGTTTCTTGGATTGAGATCAAATGGACATGAAATGTACTTAACATTAAGATCGAGAATACTAGGGTTCTAATTATTCCCTTGCCCTAGATCTTGATCTAGAGATAAGACGTAGGAGGATTGTATCTCACATATGTCAATGACTTAAAGGTCCTGTCGAATCGAGACATTCTTATTTAGCTAGGGGTCAAACACCTGTTGCTAGACTATGCTCTTTTGATCTGTGGACTGATTAATTAATTAGGGAATTAATTAATTAGTGTCACTGCAAATTGAATTAAGAACCTAGAGGGTCACACATAACAACCCGGTTACGTGGGTTAAGGTTTAAATCGATTAAACGAGTTGATTGAACCATTACGAGAATGGTGGGGTCTAGGTGTGAAGCACAAGTGTGGAACACGTGTATGACACGTGTCCTTGTGACACGTGTAGTCACGTGTGTGTATGCGTATGTATATTAAATAATGGGTTAATTATACAGACCCCCCCGTCCTTTGGGCACTTGGGCGAAGTGTCCCCTATCCTTTGCATCCGGGCAATTTGCCCCCTAACCTTTGAAAAATCGCTCACTTGACCCCTTTGACCAAGTTTGACTATCGATTTCTCCTCCGACATGAAGAACCAAGTTCCAAGACCATCGTCATCGTGCTCGTCTCTCCAAGGAGAACAAAATCCATACCCCATCCGACCCTATTAGCCGTCAAACGCTTCGTTTGTCATGCATCACCTTTGACCTTTGATTTCTTCTTCGTCGGTTGTCGGATTTTGATTTTGAGACCATTGTTGTGTTCCTTGCATCGAGAGCTTCAATTTGATATATCATATCAACACATTTGATATCAGCATCGTATAAATATGCTTTGTTAACGTTTTTTCAATGGGGTCAAGTGAGCGGTTTTTCAAAGGTTAGGGCGCCCGGATTCAAAGGATAGGGGGCACTCCGCCCAAGTGCCCAAAGGACGCCGGGGGGAGGGGGTCTGTATAATTAACCCTTAAATAATTAATGTGTTAATTATTTAATGGACTTTGATTTAATTTTGAATTAATATTAAAGTCCTAATTTGGAGAATTAAAGTCTAATAAATAATTAATTATATTATTAGTCTTCAAGTTATTTATTGTAAAATAAATGAAGTAAAATTAAATGCCTAAAAGAGTTGGACTAGATTCTTACTTTCCAAGTTGATCTAAAAGGAGACTTTTGGTCAAAGTAAGAGACTTGGTCTCCAAGCAAGATATCCCTTTCCAAAAGGAGTTTGGAATCCTTTTCCACAAAGGATAAGGGGTTCGAACCGTAGCCTTATAAATAGAGGGGTTCGAACCCCATAAGATGATGATACAAAATTCTCCTTTCTCCACAATTATACACTAACCCCTTAGAGCCTAAACACCGAATATAGAACTAGCATCCTCTCTATTCGGATCGTGGTCGCGGTTGGTGGACTAATTCTCTAGAGGGCTACTATTGTTAAGTCTTGAAAGATTCAAATGAGCTTTTGGGGATCAAGCCGCGTGAAGAGCGTTCTTGGGCGGTTAGAACATGTCAAGAAAGCTACTATCTAAGTGATTTTCTTGATCTCTACGAATTTGGGAATAGGAATTGCAAGATTCGATCCTAACTTATTGGGAAAATTTTTAAATTTTCGCTGCATTTATGTCTCGTTTTCCCAACAGTATTGGTGATTAGTTTATGAATAATTGTTAGTTACCTATAATAATACAAATTTAGTGCAATGAGTAATAATAAAATTATGGTACGGTTTCAAAATATGAAAATTTATAAAGGGCAATTGTAAAAATGTATTTTAAATAAGGTATTTTATTTTTTCAATAAAATATTTTTTATTTAGAGTTAAAATTTTCTGACCCCCATACAATCCTGGAGTCGCCCCTGACTGTGTTGGTGGATTTCGTGGGACTATGCTGGAAGCACGGGAAAGATAATTCTCTTCATCATTGATGGTCATAGAGATCATAGAAAAAACTATACCTCTCCAACGACATTGATGATTCTTCTTTTTTGTTTTCCTGCACCATGCGCCGCAACTCAGATTACAACAACACAGTAAACACACACACGTTAAACACGCACAATCACGGACTGAGATTAGCATATTCAAACCCATGGAAATTCAATTCATTTCCATCACACAAAATAGCAAACAAATTTTCAATTTACACATTACCGATCAATAAATCCAAAACATAAAAAAAAAATATTTAACCTCAATCTCCCTCTGATTGTTGATTGACTCCCTAGCTGCTATTTTGACTTTTTTCTTCCAGCGATTTAATTGTTATTCCCTCACCCTACCACGTCATCGTGCACACAGCGCACAAAATTTTACCTTTCCCCTCTAATGACTACTCTCTTTCCCTCACACACACACACACTCAGCGCGCTAGCGAACTTGCTTTCCTCTCTCACTCTCTCACTCGAGTACCTATAAATACCTCTCTCACTCTCTCACTTGCACCCACTTCGTGCACCCAATCTGCAAAGATTCTTTCCTCACTTTTTTTCAAAATCATAAGCCCTCCTCCCCCCACCCTGGCGCGCGCGCGTGCCTCTCTCGCGCCACCAGCTCCACGTCCCCGAAGTCCCAGTCTTTATTTCGATCCCTCCTGGGAAGATCTATTTCCCGTGGCTGTCGCTGTCACTCTTTGCTTCTGCTTCCAAGGTGGCGCCGCTCTCAGCAGCGAAGGTAATACATACATTTATTCTCGCCAAACTTAGATTTTAGTTATATTTTGTTTCCATGCTTGTAGATTTCTAGTGGTGTGCCTTAACCCCCTCCGGCTTCTACTGGTTCCGAGCCTCAACATCCTCAACCCCCCTCCCCCCCCCCCCCCCCCCGATTCTATTGGTTCCGAGACTCAACACCTGCCGAAACCCCCTCCACCACCAGCAACCATTACTTTTCTCAAGACCTCTATTCTTTTCAAGATCGCATTATATCTGTGTGTTAGGAAGTGGGCAAAATGCAATGGAGAGTCACTTAAGATTGTCCTCAGTTTTATAATTTGGTGGAACTTTTACGGAGGGAAGATGTATTTGTTACTGTTCTCTGGGCTCGGTGTGTGAATCAGATGGGATTGCCTTGGATATGCAGAGAAACTAATTTTGTTATCGATCCTGTTTCTGGCGAGTTGCTTGATACTTCGTTAAGTTTTGGTTAAGTTTTGCATGTGAATTTTTATTACTCGAAGTCGTTTCTCTGTTTTTGTTGCACCTATGTTTTTTTTTTTCAGTTTATTTGGGCCTCAAACTGGTTATAGAGCCCGATGCCTATTGCTTTTTAATGCCAAATAACAGCCACCAGACTTATTAACACTCGTTATTGCCCTCTGTTTTGGGATTTGAAATTTGGGTAAAAATGGGGATAGAAAAAAGAGAGAAACCCTAATTAGCAATATAATTGTGTATTTTTGCACATTGAATTTAAAATATATATTAATGATTATTTTGATAAATGTTACTTAATATTTCTATCCCTAACCTTTTTATATAGTATATTTTACTTCTCTCAACGAATCAGAAAAATTATATTTGAGGTTGAAGATCAATTGTCTATAATATTCCTGAGAGTATCAACATATTTATATACATTAGAAACTTACCAAATAGTATGATATACTAAATAAATATAGATAGTATTTAGGTAACTTAATTAATTTGATTTAAATTTTAGATACTTAATTTGTTTCGTTAAACTTTTGCGTATGGTGTTTCGTTAAACTTTTGCATAGTGTTTACAGTGTTTCGTAACTGTGTTCTGAGAACAATGTATGATTCACATTAGTCTTTGATTGCTTCACTTTCCTGGTTGTTAGATAACAGGATAAACTGGATGAAGTAATGAGCTGTAATGGTGATTCTGTGGGTGCAAATACAGAAACAGAGTGCAAAATTGATGAAGAAGATAAGAGTAAAGAAAGAGAGAGAATCAGAGAGAATAGAAATGGATTGATACTCAAAACTACCCTGCAACCACGTCTCTGCAACATACAAATACTGGACTCAAAAAATTAGCAACAACCTCCCACTACGTAAAAAGAAATAACAGCAAACTGGAAATTACAATAAAAAGGAAATTAAAAAAGACTGGAGTCTTTCCAAAAGCGTGTTCCCTTTCACTTGAAGAAGCGTAAGACATTTCCCAAAAAACGTAATCCTGCTGCCTGTATAACATTACCCTCTCCTTGATTTAAGGCTTGACCCCAAGCCTCAATCTCAGGGAACTGTTGAATGATGGAGTAATAGTCCTCCCAAGTTGCTTCAGAGGCAGGTAAGTGGAACCACTGGATGAGCAATTGGATCACAGCAGCATTATTACGTTTGACCATTCTTCTTGCTAGGACTTTAACAGGTTTAACAATCACCTGTGCTTCATCATCAAAGAGGGGAAGTTGACTGGTAACCTTATCATTGGGTCCCACATGTTTCTTGAGCACAGACACGTGAAACACGCGATGAATCCTAGCATTAACTGGCAGTTGAAGTTTGTAAGCAACCTGCCCAACTCTTTCTATCACAGTAAAGGGACCAGCAAATTTCGGGCATAATTTCCAGAGTTTACTATTGCGAATGGACAGCTGTCTGTAGGGTTTTAACTTAAGATAGACCTTATCTCCAATAGAAAATTCTCTTTCCTTCCTGTGTCTGTCAGCAAATTGCTTCATCCGGTTTTGGGCTTCGCTGAGATGTTGTTTCAAGAGTTGTTGGATCTGCTTCCTGTTCTTAGTTAACTCGTCCAATCCGGCTGAAGGTACTTGGTACTTAGAGGATAGAGTGAAGTAGGTTGGTTTATATCCATACAGAGCTTCAAAAGGAGTGGCTTTTAAAGTTGTGTGATAGTTGGTATTATACCACAGCTGTGCCAAGGTTAACCATTTCATCCAGCGTTTGGGGTGAAGGCCACACATACACCGCAAATAGTTTTCTAAACATTGATTCACCCTTTCGGTTTGACCATCGGATTGGGGGTGGTATGCAGAACTGAGGTGTTGTTCAATCCCAGCCATCTGTAGCATTTCTGACCAAAAGTGGCTTGTGAATATCTTATCCCTGTCCGAGACTATACTTTTAGGCAAACCATGATGTTTGTACACTTCACTCAGGAAGGTTTGAGCTAGTCGGGCCGCTGTGAAGGGGTGACTCCAAGCAATGAAGTGTGCATACTTTGTAAAGCGATCCACAACTACCCAAATTACCTCCTTTCCTTCAGACTTTGGCAGCTGCTCTATGAAATCCATTGATATATGTTGCCATGCTTGATCAGGAATTGGCAATGGTTGTAATAACCCAGCTGTTCTCCCAGTTTCATGCTTGCTGATTTGGCAAATCTCACATTTCTTAACCACTTCTTCCACTTCCTTCAGCATTCCAGGCCATAAAAACACACATTTGAGTCTCTGATATGTCCCCTGCACTCCAGAGTGGCCTCCTATGGCTAAAGAGTGCAAGCTCTCAATTACTTTACTCCTCAAATCAGAGCCTCTTCCCACGTAAATTTTCCCTTTGAACCTCAAGATTCCCCCAGAGTAATTTAATAGGGACATGTTTTCAGGGTTGATCAGCCTCTCTGATATTGTCTCTTGAGCCTGTGGATCTGTTTCATAACTGAATTCTAATTCTTTCATCCAAGCTGGTTGCAAAGTTGTTAGAGCACTGCAATCAACTTCCTCTACAGTGTCCCTTCTAGACAATGCATCAGCCACCCTATTATCTGCCCCCTTCTTGTACTCAATGGTGTAACTGAACCCCAAGAGTTTAGTCATATATTTATGTTGCAGTGGAGTTGAAATTTTCTGGTCCATGAGGTATTTGAGACTGCACTGATCAGTTCTGATTATGAAGGTGCTGTGCAGCAAATAGTTCCTCCATTTGTCCACTGCTTGTATGATGGCCATGAGTTCCTTCTCATAGACAGATAATCCCAGAGACCTTGTACTCAGTGATTTGCTCATGAAAGCCAATGGATGTTTGTCTTGCATTAGTACAGCTCCAATTCCACTGTAACAGGCATCAGTTTCCAGGATGAATTGTTTGGAGAAATTAGGAAGGGCTAGTACTGGAGCTGAAACCATGGCTGCCTTAAGTTCATCAAATGCTTTATCAGCACTCTCATCCCATTTAAATTGTCCCTTCTTAGTAAGAGAGGTCAGAGGTTTGGCAATCACCCCGTAGTTCTTGATGAACTTTCTATAATAGCCTGTTAAGCCTAAGAACCCTCTCAAACTTTTCACAGTCTTAGGTGTAGGCCAGTTTACCATTGCTTGTATCTTGGTTGACTCAGCTGAAACTCCCCCATTCTCAATGATATGTCCCAGATATTCCACTTGTTTCCTGCCAAAACTGTATTTGGAGGCTTTGGCAAAAAGTTGTTGCTGTCTCAGAATTCCAAAAACAGTCTCCAAGTGTTGGAGATGTTTCTGCAGGTTCTCACTATAGATTCATCGAAAAATACCAACACAAATTTCCTGAGGTATTCTTTGAATATGGAGTTCCTTAAAGATTAAAAAGTGGCAGGGGCGTTTGTCAAGCCAAATGGCATAACTCTGAACTCATATAGGCCTGATGTAGTAACAAAAGCTGTCTTGAGTATATCCTCATGCTTCACCCTAATCTGATGGTACCCAGACCTAAGGTCAATCTTAGAGAAAATAGATGCCTTCCCCAGTTCATCTAAGAGATCATCAACAAGAGGTATGGGATAATTGTCCTTTCCTGTCAGGGCATTTAACTTTCTATAATCTACACAGAATCTCCATCCCCCATCCTTCTTTTTGACTAAGAGTACTGGAGAGGAAAAAGGGCTCACACTGGGTTGTATGATTCCATTCTGCAGCATCTCCTGAACTAGCTTCTCAATTTCACACTTTTGGAGATAGGAGTATCTATAAGGTGCTTGTTTGATGTTTTCCATCCCAGATTTGAGTGTGATTTGATGGTCATGGCTTCTTGTAGGGGGTAATCCTTTGGGTTCTTTAAATAAAACTTCATATTCAGATAACAGGGGTTTAAGCTCATCATGGACATCCAATTCTTCTGAGTTCCCCTCAGCAGATACCAGACAGAAACAACTTACTGAGGTTTTCCCTCTTTTGTTCAGTAGCTTTTGTAATCCTTTCCCTGATATCATCCTCAAAGTGGCCTCATGTTTTCCTCCTTGTAAAGTGATTAATTCTCCCCCTCTGAAAAACCTCACAGTTTGCTTGTCAAAGTTAAGGGTGATATCCCCCAATTTCCTTAAAGCATCAACCCCAACTACCAAATCACATCTCCCCAACCTTAGTAATCTTACAGTGGCTTTGAACTGATGCCCACACATTTGCCATTTGAAGTCACTACATTTGGAGTCACACTGCAACTTTCCCCCATCAGCTACAGTTACTAATAAGGGATTAGTACACTCTATGTCACATCCAGCTTTCCTAGCTATATCCGGATCCAAGAAGGTGTGAGTACTTCCCGAATCTATGAGTACCACTATGCTGATATTCCCTACCCGGCTTTGGATCTTGATGGTATCTGGTGCTGGCCTCCCATTTGCAGCATTGAGGGATATGTGCAAATCTGTGCCATCCGAATCCCCAAGATCAATCACCCCATCATCACCAGACTCCTCTCTGTTATGTCCAGGTTGAAAGAGCTCATCACAGTTGAAACAAAGGCCCTTCTTCCTCCTAGCTGCCATTTCCTCTGCATTTAATCTTTTAATGGGTGGGTACTTCTCCTAGATAGAGTTGTTAGGTTTCTTTACATTCTGATCTCCAATGCCAGTCTTCACTCCCCAAGTTTTGTTTCCTGTTTTAGCATATTTCCCCGTGGCATCCAACAACCCCTGCTGCTTCTTAGCACAGTGGATGGCCTTTGCCAGAGTAGGTGGCCCTATCATTTCCACCATTTGGCTTATCTCCTCCTTCAACCGACAGATATAATAATCTTCATTAAGTGATCTGTTATGATTGACCATAAATGACTTTAGTTCTTCAAATTTCAGAGTATAAGCCTCAACTGAACCCTCCTGTTTAAGCTTATTAAACTGACCGATGATATTACTTTCCCTCTGACTCGAAAACCTTTCCAGAACCAGACTCGAAAACATATCCCATACCATATTTTCCTTCCCATCAACATAATCTAAGAACCAGTTATCTGCTTCCCCTTCCATATGCATCGCAGCTAACACAATTTTTTCATAGTCACCCATGGGGTTAAACTGAAAATACTTAAAACACTTCCTAATCCATTGTCTTGGCTCACTGCCTGTGAATCCAGGGAATTCAAGCTTGTTTCTAAGGGTGGTATTTCCAGTTACCTCATTTATCTTGAGCGCAGGAGTTGGAAGGATTCCTCCATCCACATAGAGCCTATTGGAGGATATCGTTGGATCTACAGAGCTACTGGGTTCCCTCGTCTTCCCCAGATTTTGCAGAGCTTTGACAATTTCTTCCAACTGAGTTTTCATGGCATCTTGCCCTTCTCTGAACGCATCTTGTCCTTCCTTGAGCTCCTTAGTTGTTGCCTCCAATTCATCGATTCTCATTGTGTTGCTCTTCGCCATTTGTGCCCAAGAAACCTGGCTCTGAGTCCACTGTTAGATAACAGGATAAACTGGATGAAGTAATGAGCTGTAATGGTGATTCTGTGGGTGCAAATACAGAAACAGAGTGCAAAATTGATGAAGAAGATAAGAGTAAAGAGAGAGAGAGAATCAGAGAGAATAGAAATGGATTGATACTCAAAACTACCCTGCAACCACGTCTCTGCAGCATACAAATACTGGACTCAAAAAATTAGCAACAACCTCCCACTACGTAAAAAGAAATAATAGCGAACTGGAAATTACAATAAAAAGGAAATTAAAAAAGACTAGAGTCTTGCCAAAAGCGTGTTCCCTTTCACTTGAAGAAGCGTAAGACATTTCCCAAAAAACGTAATCCTGCTGCCTGCATAACACTGGTTTAATCTCTCTCCAATGCCGAAATTCCTCCTTCCACATAGGGTTTCGTTTTCGGTCTGTAATTTTTCTAAATTTCCATTTTTCTTTCATTTTCCACAAAGAAATAAGTTTTTTCAAAAAGAGATATTGGCGAGATGATGCGCCGCCGATTCATTGTGGAAAAACATGTCTTGAATGTTAGCGACACTCTTTTTGCATATACCATATATTGGTGAGATGATGTGTAGTTTCTTTGTGAAAAAACATGTCTTGAATGTTGACAAGACTCTTTTTGTATATAGTAGGCCTGTAAATGGGTAGAGATTCCCCAGGCCCAGGCCCAATAAAATTTTAAAATGTCCAGGCCCAGGCCCATATATTTTGCCCAGACCTAGACCTAGGCTCAGACCCAATATAATTTTTTAATGGGCATGGGCCTGGGTCTAGACCCGAATTAGACCCAATATCCATTTACGCAAACTATACCCATATTAACACTCTATATTTCTTGATTTTTATGCATTTTTTTAAAATTGCAGTATTTCATTTTTCTTTTGAATTTTGATTAAAATAAAGCAAAATTGAATTTATTAATATTCATTCATTATTTTCTCACTATCGTGCTCCTATTCTGCAATAAATTAACAATATCTCTACGAGAAATATAAATGAGTCGAGGCGTCTTTCTTATTTCTAGCTTAACGAGCTGGCTCGAAAGAAGCTCGGAATTGAGATTGAAAATTTTAAATCGAGTCGAGCTCAATTCATTTAAGTGCATTATTGCTACTTCCCCAACTACTTTCGGAATTCAATAAAAAATTTATGTACTTAACTTCAGTACTTCACGCAAATAATATTTGTATATTAAAATTTTAATAAAACAATAAATTTTGAATAAAAGAAATTTGTTATACCAAATTCTGTTGGATATATGAGAGACATTCTCAATTTGGACTTGATTTCTACCCGAAACCCTTTCATTTGGAACTAAAACTCCTTCACTATCTATATTTCTGATCAAACATCAGTTTAATTCCCCCATACTCAAGTTTTTTTTTTTTAACACACACCCCCCAAGTGGATGAAGGGATTCGAACCCGGGACCTTACCTTCGAGAAAGAACTCTCAGACCACTTGGCCAACCCCTGTTGGTAATTCCCCCATACTCAAGTTGATTAAGTTATTAGTTTCTTATGATTAAGCTATTATTCAGGTGGTATTCTAATTACTTGAAGAGCTTGATCAAGCCTTCTTCGCCGCCGATCACATTCGTAACATGAGAAGTGCCCGACATTAGGGGTATGCATTTGGTATATACCGAACCGACCGAACCGAAATTTCAGTGTGTCGAAATGACGTACCGAATATTGAACCGAAATTTTTGGTTCGGTACGATTTTTACCGAAAAAAATTCGGTACGATTCGGTAGATAACCGAATTACCGAATTTTATTATAAAAAAAAAAAATTGAAAGAACTACATGTTTTTACATTAAAAAGTTTCTCTAAGTCTACAAAATACAAACAATAAGATTCAAGACAAGAGTATAAAGTATTATTTTTGTTTTGAATAAAAGTGTTAATTAGACTTGGAAATAAGAATAGCTAAATATATTAAAAATGTTGTTAGTGGGTAGGAATATATATATATACACACACACGTAACTGACAAAAAATTTCATATATATATATGTATTTATTTATAAGCTGATAAACAATTTCGTGTACTCTGTGTAGGAATATAATGTATATAATATAATAAAAATATATATTAAAAAATATATATAATATCTAATTCCGTATTTTGGCCGGTTTGGTATACCGCACATGACCGATACCGAATCGAATACCGAATTTTTAAAAAACTTTATACCGAATCGAATTTTCGGATTGGTATTCGATACGTATCGAATTTTCGGTATCGATTGGCAATACCGAACTCTGCACACCCCTATCCCATATGAATGATAAATATAGCACGACACGATAATAAAGTATTTTTAAAAGTTCTCGCGTGTGTGTGTGTGTGTATATATAAGTGTGGAGGCGCAAAGATCACAAAATTCTGTGAAGTGTGAGGTGTGAAGAAGTCCCGTCAATGAAGGATGGTAATAATAATAATATTAATAATTATAAAAAAAATAAGAGGGTTGGGGCGCTGGGTAGGACCAAGGCCCAGACCCAATAGAAATGGGTCTATTTTTTACCCATTTTTCAACCCCAAATGGGGATTTAATGGGCCTGGGTAGGATCTGGCCATAGCCTTAATTAATGAGCAAATATTGGGCCTGGTTTTGGGCCTGGGGAATCTCTACCTAGGGCTGTCAACGGGTCGGATTCGGACCGGATCAGGAGATTCAAGATCCGAATCCGATAAGAGAATCCGACTACCGGATCCGAATCCGAATCCTATAGGATTCGGATTCATTGTTTTTTAATCCATATATAATCGGGTCGGATCAGATCTGATAAAAGATCCGACCCGATTAGCAATAAAATCTATTTTTTTAAATAATGAATTTGATATAAAAATAAATATATTTATATAATATTAAATAAATAATTATTATTTTAATGAATTATTTGATAGTTTTGTTTATATTTATTTAAAATAGGTTAAGTTAAACTTATTAATAGAAGATAATATATATTTTTAGAGTAAAAAATTTAAAATTTATTATTGTAAATATGAGAAAATTTTAATTTTACTCATTTCACTAAATATTATATATTAGTAAATAATTTATTTAATTAAATATTATATATATTATCGGATTCGGATTCTTAACGGATCGGATTCCTTAAATCCATATTCGCTCCATTTATTTCGGATAACAAATATTTATAATCGAATATGATCCATCGGACATTTTTATCAGACGAATATACTAAAATTCGGACCGGATTCGGATTAAAATCCAACCCATTGACAGCCCTATCTCTACCCATTTGCTATATACCATCTTTGTATCTCATCTCGATCCTTTGTATGATAATCCATAATAATCTATAATTTTCTTAGGCAATTTAGGATATGTTGGAAAACTTTCAAATAGATTACTTCCCGATTGCGATTCAAATAATCTTGATTACTTTTTTGATCGATAAACCCTTTAAAACTATTGATCTCTTTTTGAAATATTTTTTCATATCCAGCAATATCATTTAAATAAAAAAAAGTTACAAAGAGTATGTTTTTATATTTTAATATTTAGAGCACCATTAAATAGGCATTTATTTTTATTTTTGGATCATGTTATTTTTTTGTAATTTTAAAATTTAAGGAGTTAATACATTTTTCTTTTTTTTCATGTTGGGTCAAAAAACTGGTTTTAAAATTAAAAATTAAAAAAATCATTAACATAAATATATATATAATTATTTTTTTAGTGGGGTCAATTGACCCCACTTTACCCAAGATGACGTCGCCCCTGGGTTTTGCGGCTCTGAATTGTGAAGATCATTTGAAGTAGGTAGCTGCAAATTTGAGCTGAAGGGATTGATTAAAGATAAGAAACAGGAGGTGTTACTGTTAGAACAGTTTGACTAAATTAATTATTGTGCTTGTTCTTGTTCTGAAAGAATTCAGATCGAACCCAACATATATCAATCAAGAAAAAGAAACAAATGCTCAAAAATTTCATCTCATGTAGAAAGAAAGATTGCAGACTTCCCACCGGACGCGTCTGCAAACCTACAACTCCATCAATCACGAAAATGGATAGGGGAGCCATCAAAACAAATGCAGGTTAAACTTAAGTGAATCAATCCATATAGAATACAAGTCCTAAATATCGCTGTTGGATAAAGAGCCGGCATAGAATTACGTCCGCCGCCATTAGAATCTGCATATAATGGTGATTGTAGCTCCCCAGATTTGTGTGATTTGGGATTTTTTGGGGAAGCGGTATATGATTCGGTGAAACCACCAGTAGTGTTGAACAAAGATGAGGCAAAGGTGCAACCTTCTGCCTTGGAATAGGTGCAGAACCCCCAGGATGACTTGACCTGTTGTGCTGCCATCTCTAAAGCTTTACTGCCACCAAGAAAATTTGGATGGGAAGTGTTTATGTAATCCATCTGCAGAATATAAAATAAACCATTAAAGAATAGATCAATAATGGAAGTTAATATGAATCTATCAAATTAACTTATTCCTAAGTAAAAAGGGCAGGATTCAGTTCCCTCATGAGCCTATATCCTATTCGGACAACACTGAAGGAAAACTGCATATTTTTCTGTTGATATCACTAACTTCTTTACAACTTGTACTGCATATAAATTTAGCCATTTTCCAACTCAATGGGCTTCTAAATAAAACATATGTACTTCTAATAATCACACTAAAACTCAGATCTTAGAAGGCACAAGATACAAAGTTTACAATTTTAGAGGAGGAGAACAGAAATGTGAAAGTCAGGGATAACCAATTATTTCAGATGTAAAAAATGTTTTGACATGAGAAAGCAGCCGGAAAAACCCACTTCCAAAGGTTAAATTTGGAGGAAGGCCATACAACAATAGCCTGCCATTACCACTATATCATGGCACTATTAAAGGAGCAGTTTCTCTTATTCCCAAATGAATGCAGAAATAAAATACAACCTAATGTTCAAAATGCCTGGCCATTGGTTCACCTCATCCTCACTTGACTACTCCATTTCATTCACACAACAAACCTTTTTATCTGTTTACTCTTAAAAGTTTTCCGCAGTATGAAAAATTTCGAGGATTAACTCATGCAAAACCAAAAGGAAAAGTTAGTCCTGAAAATTTAATTGCCACAATAGACAAACAATCAGTTGATACAGAGGCACATCACAATAATCAAATCAATGAACAAACCTCCAAGCTCTTTACGAAAATATTTTGGAAAATGTAATGGATTCTTGCTCCACCAGACAGCTCTGATGTTGACATTTCTTCATTTTTGCCTTCTATCATTGAAGAGAATGCTGTTCCCAACAAAATGTCCATAAATAAGTAACAATAGGAATGCCCTAATCGTCAATATGCATAAGATAATGCCTATAGTTCAGGGTGGAAATCAAGTGTGATGTTGTATCTGTATACAGATGAGCCAAGCAGGATGTGTGCCTGAACTCAATGTCAGACAACCAATCACTATGGCAGCAGATTTTGTTAAAAAACAAAGGTTTTAGCCAATAAACTGTTAGTTCAAAGGTAAGGATGAACTTTTAGTTTAAAGAGAATTCATGGATAATTGAAATCATAAAACATTGATGCACAGACTATGTTCATGATAAGATCAATGACAATATTTATATGACAAAATAGGCCTACCCCAGCCAGACACCCAAATGAGGACAGTTAGTTTGCACTTTGCAGCACCTTAGTATACAATATGAGGGCTTCAGCAAGTATTAAGTAAGCAAATAGAACTTGATCCCTCCCGTTGTTAAATAGGGAGATCCAGAGTCACATACCATCAGAGTATTTCAAAAGAATGTTAAGCAGTAGTGCTCCCTGGCCAGCCTGCTCAGAAACATAAACAATTTGGTAATTGTCAACACAGCCAATTGAAACTATTAAGTTATCACCAATTAGAATATGAGATATCTGCAAAACTCATATCAGATAGTCCTAGATTATTGTACAAAATTATCGTTCGCAATTGTTTGCAAGCCCTATCCGAATAGGGATCAGTTAATATAGAAATTACTTTTCAACTTCCACTTTCAAAAAAGCTATTTCTGTTTGCGGATAGTCCAAAACGGTAAACACTCGGAACGAATTTAGGCATAATGGTTCAGTTGATATTATTATAAATAAACACCTTCGATTCAGTAATTTCCCCATAGCTAGCATGCTCCTTTGCAACAGAGACCAGTGCAGCACTAATGCGAGACTTCAAAATCTGTGCAACATACAGAGGGGTTATAGTAGTACACCAGCTGACATGATTAGAGTATACATTCCTTGGCTAACTGTGCTCAGATATATTACCTGGTTCAGTTTCTTGGCTAACTGTGGGACTCCACAACGATCAGCAAGATCATTGTATACCTACAAAGAAGATCTTGAAGTTAAGATTAATAAGGTAAGCGAACAGAAAGAAATCATCTGGTAAAGAAAAGATCAGAGTCATCCTGGACGATTGCGAAAGAGCTTCTCCTCTGCGATAAGTGCATCCTTGATGCTACGTCTCATTTGCACAGGTTGAAGGAATAATTTAAAGATAGGTAAAGGTAGTATGTTGCTTATTAAAAAACAATAATTATATGTAGCTAGAAGTTATCTGGTGCCTTTAAATGGCACATTCAAATGGTCATCCCAGCATCAACTTTCTTTTCAATGCTACTGCCATGATACATTGCATAAGATTTCTAAACTTTACAGAATGTCCTCCTGCAGTCTATGGACTTGGTATTTTCTTCATTTAACAAATATAGTTCAAGAACAGAATGAAGAAGCTTTAGCTTTAAACCTCAAAAACAAGAAATATAGCACACAGATTATATATGTTTTTCATCTGTCTAAAAGTGAAATGTTACCTCTTGACTGCGATTCACAACACCTACGTAGCCAAGCCGAAGAGGAATCACTTTTCCGAGCAAAAAGTTCTGGGCATCAGTGCCTTATCCGTAATATCCAACTGGAGTAGCAAAGCAAAACATTAAAAGCCATATTAAGGGAGCCTGTAAGTACACGACAATTACACAGCAAAAATCTTCACCTTCGTAATAGAAATTTGGTACATTAGCTCAGAATTTCAAAAGCTAAAATTCTTCAACTGCTACAAAGTAAATAATAATTCCATTTTCCGGATGAAAGAAAATATTAAGAGCGAAACCAACCATCAGAATCAGCAATTCCAGCCATCTGAAGAGCGTCTGAGTCACTTAAAATTGTCCTCCGTTTTATTATTTGGTGGAACTTTTGCCGAGGGAAGATGTGTTTCTTACTGTTCTCTAGCCTCGATCAGCTGGGAGGACTTGATGTGCAGAAAAACTGATTCTGTTACCGGACTCAGTTACCGAGTTTCTGGCGAGTTGCTTGATACTTCGTTAAGTTTTCGTTGAGTTTTCGTTAAGTTTTGCATGTGAATTTTTACAACTCTATTTTTCTCTATTTTTGTTTATAGAGTCCAATGCTTATTACTTTTAATGCCTCACCAGATTTTTTTTTTTTTTAATTTACATTTTTTTTTTTAAGTTCAGAAGACAGCTTTATAACGAATAATGAACATGCACCCTCTTGAGTTGGATTCACTTTCACAAATACCATTACTCTAACAAAGTTGGTCTATATAATTTATAAATAATTCGGCACACAATACAATATTATTGAACGTTTTGGCACTCCATACCGCAAAATCATTTGTAATGAAGCTTCTATACCTCTCGAACATTGGACGAACATCATTTGTAATGAAGCTTCCATACCTCTCGAACATTAGACGAACCATCTGCAACCTCAGCTATCAGAGACGAGGAAAAAGCACCATCTTTCTCAACTAGAGATAGAAACCTCCTCGATCCTCCTCCCACCCCAAAATAATACTTCTTTGCTGCCATATACACAACTCCATGGGGATAACTCAAGCACTTCTTTATAAGTTTGTACAGATTAGGCAGTGCAGAAATTGAGTAAACTGTCTCTGCCATGAGAATAACATCATAACCAACTGATTTGTCCTCCTGCTCCGGGAGAAGCTGATGCACTTCACCCCAGTCGCCAGAAAAGAATCTAGTTTCAGTGTTGATGAAGCTCTCAGTCACATCGGGAGACAAATACCGAGAATTATTGTCGATATTAGCAGTAACATTGGGAATTGTGAGGAATTTTAGTACTTCAGCATTGAAATCCTGGAAATGCACAGCTGCTGCACCCTTTAGGCAAGCAAATATACCAGGAAGCCCATGACCACATCCAAGCTCTAGAACTCGCTTTCTGGCGAATGAAGACCTCTCATTTTCTATTTCTGATCCAATGGCCGTAATTAGATCCAGAGACCCCTCCCATAGTTTTAATCCTCCTTCATATTTCCCAGGTACTAAATCTGAATTGGCTAACGCAAACACCTCCTGAGTGCTCACCCTTCCTTTCAGCAGTGTGAGCCCACCAATATTCACAGGCTCCACGGTGTAATTTTGGGAAACCTGCGAGGCGAGAACTTCAAGGCAAGGCGGCGGAAGGTGGAGGGGATTTTCCGGGGAGTGAGAAAACCCCAATCCCCAACTTGGTTTTTCATCGAACAGGCGAAAGATTTCTTCTTTTGATGTGCCTGATTGTTTTGAATCCATTGCTCTTCACTGTTGTTTCCTCAGAGAGAGAATTTGCCTCACCAGACTTATTAACCCTCGTCCTCTGTTTTGGGATTTGAGACTTGGGTGAAAATAGGGGTAGAAAAAAGAGAAAGCCTAATTAGCAATATAATTGTGTATATATTAATGATTATTTTGATAAATGTTACTTAATATTGATTTGAGATTTGGGTGGAAATAGGGCTAGAAAAAAGGGAGAAACCCAAATTAGCAATGTTACTTAATATTGATTTGAGATTTGGGTGGAAATAGGGCTAGAAAAAAAGAGAGAAACCGCAATTAGCAATATAATTGTGTATTTTTGCACATTGATTTTTAAATATATATTAATTAGCGTATACCCCGTGTAATGTACGGAAATTATAAAAAAAAAAAAATTAATACGTTAGATGCATTGATAATAGTTGGAGAGATAAAAAAAAATCTAAGAATTTGACTTCTTAAATTATTTATGAAAAAATAATAATAAGAATTTGAGGTTTCACATGGGATCATCAACAAAATAAGTGGTAAATTTCATAAGTTAATTAATATAGATATGTTGATTATGAAAAAAAAAAAAAAGAATTAGGAGGTAAATGACTATGTTGATTATATATATATACATTTACATGAAGAACGACTTTATAAAATGACTTTTAAAAGATACACAAAATGTGTAGGTTGTATATATAAAATCATTTCCGGTTATATTTATCTTCTTTAACTTATAAAGATTTAAAGAATTTCCTGTAAGACTTATCGAATTGAAATAAATAATCAGTTAAATTTGAACCAAAAAAGAAAATCAATTAAATTATACCAAAGAACATGGACTACATAATAAATAATTTTAAAAAATTAAAGACACAAAATATCAACTATTAAAATTTCTAAATCTTTTAAATCTAATAAAAAAGTACCAAAAAAAATATCCAAAATCAAAACATAAATAAATAAATGAAGAATTGGATAATAAAAAATGACAAAAATAAAGCACAATACTAATATATATACATAATAAAGTAGACAAACTATTATTTGAAAAATGATCATTGAGTAAAAAGCATAGATTTATATGAAATAAAATATTAATAATCAACTTAATGAGTTGCAGAGGTGGAAAAACTATAGCTATTAGAATCAAACATATTCAAATTCTTTAAATTAATTCAAATAAAATATACAAAAAATAATAAGAATTTTGAAGATAAAATAATAATAAGTAAAAGTATAAAAAGAATAATAAAAACATATCAAAAAAAGAAAAGACCACACATATGATAATGATAAATAAAAGAAATTGGACATACCAATATATAAATCTAACCATAAACTATGAAAAAAATATATTGTGGCAAAAATTATTTGCGTGAAAGTAAATGGACATATATATTATAGAAATATGGTTGATAATGAGGGAAAAAAATTCAAAAGAAATAATTAATAAGAAAGATATTTACGAAGAATTGAATTGATAAATCTCAATTTAAGAAATAAATAGAAATTGCTAAGATAATTAAATGAAATTCTTGAATAAGTTAGAGAAATAATAAAGGAAAACTCAAAATTTTAGAGAAATAGAGTTGAGTTCAAATAAAATAATTGTGGCCAACCACGACTAACTATATAAATAAAAATAAATAATAAATTTAATCAATTTAGAATAGAGAAAAAGAATAGAGAACATTTAATTTTTGTGAAAAAAAGAAACCATATTAAATCCAACAAAATTCTTTACTAAATGGAAAAGCAAAAAGTTAAAACTTAAAATATCAAATAATATCTTAAGGACAAAATTAAATCAACAAAAAAACCACAAAAATATACAAACAACTAAAAATTAAATCATATTATTAAATTCTGATTTAAAAAAATTATATAATGCTAAATATATGAGAAAAAAAATCATAAAAACAATTATAATATAATTAATCCAACAGTAGCATAAGCTTGGGAAAAAAAATTAAATAACAATAATGAGTAAAAATTGACATAATTTCAACGTACTCGGTTGATTTATGCTAGGTTACCCCCCCCCCCCCCCCCCCCCCCCCAATTGGCCAATAGGATTCTGTTCTGAACAAAAAACCCTTCAACTACTTGAACCAACCACAGTTGGCGTGCAAGATTCTCATGTTGGCATACATGTAATATTTTGCTTCTCACAACAAAAAAATAATAATAATAAAATAAAATATGCAAACATAAAAACAAAAAGAAGAAAAAAGAATAGAACAATCTATTATTACAAAGCGGTATGTGTGCTTTTTTTTACAAAAAATTTGCTCAGTGTTTTTTTGCAGACATAAAATTTATGCAGCATGTCATCGTAGGTTTTGAAAATTTTATAGGAGAAAATAATGTATTTTAAGAAAGATTGACTAACTAATAAGTCAAGGAGATAATTAATGGAATTATACAAATAATTTAAGAAAAAAAAAAGTTAACACTTAAAAAAATAATTATTTATCAGTTATAAATAATTCAAAATTCTAAGAATCCACAAATTTCCAAAATTTTCCTAACCTTATGCATTCAAATAAATTTTACCATAAATTGATACAGTAATTTATGATATTTTGCAAAATTCAAGGGATATTAATTTGTTAAATAAATAAATTGATTTAATATCTATCATTCAATCATAATTTTTAGTTTTAATTAAAATTTTCAAAAATATTACAAAATTCTATTCAATCAAACTTGTTGAATTAGGGTTAAACACACCCTTCTTATATATAGATATAGATTTAAAACATAGCGGATGTGTAACGCCCCAATTTCCGGAAGTTCAAATAAGCACGCCACGTGCGGGCCTTTGGGAGTTGGGAGTTTAATTAATTACTTTAATCATGTATTTATAACCTTTATGCCTTTTGTGAATTATACACTCGTATGCATTTATATGGAATTGGCATAAATGTGAGTTATTTGAAATAAGTGATTATGTGTTTAAATGATATTACATGATCTTATTTGATCATTTCCTGAATTCTTGGACTAAATTGCATTTCATGATTTGGGAGTTAAATGTTTATTTGTTAAAGATGATACTTGTGTGCATTCATTTAAATACATGAGGGACTAACATGCAAATTGTGGTGATTCATCATATTTAGTGGAGGATATAACATATCTTGTATATACATATTGCTCCATACATTACATTCTTCACATTTTGATCAAAAATCACACACACTTTCACACACTAAATACTGGTATTTTCACCAAGAGAAGAAGAAGAATTCATCTCAATTTCAAGCTATAATTTGAAGAAGTCTTGAAGTTAGAAGCATCATCATCACTATCTCTTCACTTCATCTCATTTCTTGCTTGAATTCAAGGTAAACATGGAATTGGATGAATCTTTTGATTGGTGAATGAGTAGGGTTCATGAGTTATATGATGGATTCTTGCAATATTTGAGCTAGGAGCATGATTAGGATGATTAGAATGGAAGTTTGCATGAATACCTTGAAGTATATGGAAGTTGGAAATTCTTGATGATTGATGCATGTTTCATGGTTTATATGCTACCTAATTGATGTCTTTGAGTTATATGCATGATATATGATGATTTGGAGTGATTTAAATGCTTTGGTTTGATGTTGAATGGTTTGGGAACCATTTCCCGTGAACCCCCCTGTTTTTGCCCCTGTTTTTCGCCCAGAATTGCTTCAACACGGCCGTGTCCAACCCTAGTTCATTTCCAACACGGCTGTGTTGGAGGTTCGAGTTGGAATTTTTAATTCCGACACGGCCGTGTCAGTTTTCAGGTCATTATTGACACGGCCGTGTCGACTTCTTTTGAACTCCGATTGGCCTAAATTTTGAACCTACGGAAAGCTCTTGAAGTCTAGAACAACCTCCAATTGGAATCACCTCAATATATTTTTCCATTTGTGAGATATTATCAATTATTTTTGGTGTCGCTGCTTTACCGACAAACTGCAATCATCCAACTTCAAGCCTATGCCATTTTCTCCTCGCTTTGAACTAGAAAACGATCCATATATCCTTGGAAAAACCTATGTGTCTAGTTTCATTTCCAATAAACAAAACTCAATTTCAACTTCTAAAACTCAAGAGATTTCCATTTTCCTACAGCATGTGCGGTTTCAAAAACTGTCAACTTTTCCTAACTTTTGCTAAACTTCACCAAAACCCCTCTTCTTGCATTTCTTTCACTTCCTTGGCTCCCGTATGTGACGTATATGAATTATATGCTTAATTTATTGATAAGTATGCTCCTATTTGACACTCATTGATTATAAATGCATGATTGAGGTTACATATCATTGTCGTTCGTTATAATTGGTTCATTCGAGTCGAGTCTTATTTCACACTTGTCCTTGTTGCACAGATCTCGGTCCCGGAGACGAGGAGCACGCTCCATAGGGTGTTTCTTTGTTCCTTTTTGTTGGTTAAGGTGAGGTTTAAATTCTAGATATATAGAACCCTTACAACCCTTATGTGATTTTCGGCCAAAACGTATCTATATATCTATAGTTTTCGAACCTTATGATTTTCAAATGATTTCACGAAAATGGATTAATTGATTGATTGACGGATTGATTGTTTGGCGAGTAACTATTGTTCACGTTGGGCCCGAGGGTAGTGTGTTGAGCCAACCGGGAAAGCAAGGGCTGACGGGTAACTCTTGCACTATCCTCACCATTGTGGGATCACCTCTGAATCCACCAGGAAGTTTGGTGGAGGAAGAAATCCCGTGCGTGGGAGTCATGTTCCCGACTTACACCATGATTGGATGGTTGGGTCTTGCAAGCCCGCCATCACCCGGAGGAAGAAGGATTTATTGACTGAAATTGCTAATTGTGCACGGAATTGTTTGTGTGATCACCTAATTCATTAATTAAATTGAAGTATTGTACATTGTCGGAGAAAGGTTGGAGATTTGCCCTCACTCGTCGGGCCACTGATTGATTGAATTGATTGTTAACTGTTAATTGAATTGTTATAATCTCGGGCGGGAATCTCTTGTTGTTTTAAACCTATATTGTCTTCTTTATAAAATCTTACCCGAGGTTATAAATTGCATGGTAATTGAGCATATACTTATTTATACCCCTCGCTGAGTCTGTGTTGGACTGACACCTCAACTTTTCAGTTTTGCAGGTTGGTGCTAGGCGGGAATTAGAGTCTAGCCTGTCTTTTATTCGGGTCTAGCACTTCACCTTCATATTTTGTTCATATATGGATACTTGTTATATTTTGTATTATGCCTGAGTTAATGTTGGGAACGATATTGTAGTGATATGTAAATGTTGGTATCTATTAATAAATATGTAAATATGGTACCTATAAGTATTGAATGTTATTGCTTTCGCTTTTATTGCTCCGAATTGTTTATTGGTATTAATTGAGGGTACCCGCCTAGCTTTTGAGTTTTTTTTATTGTCTCTCGTTCGCTATAGGCTTGATTCATGTATGAATTGCCCATTTCATATGTGGATCGAACTATAGTGCGGGGGATGTGGTGCCTAGCATTCCGGGTGCTACAGGATGATTTAGAATTGAGAAGAAAAAAAGAATGATAGAGATAAATTTTAAATTTTTTTTTTTTGGTGCACTTTTTTTGGTGCACATAGAGACAAATTTTAATGAATGCATTAAAAGATTGAGATATTGATCATGTAAGTGTGGATGAAATTTGAATAACATGATACATATTGAGAGAATCAAGGAGGAAATAAATAAAATATATCATAATTGCATATAATTAGGAAATTGATTGTTTATATCATTTTTTTTTTTTAAATTCACTATAAATAAATTCCTATGGTGGTTGTATTTGGTAACTCAAATTCCTTTTCTAATTTTTAGGAGATTTAATTATTAGTAACATATGTAATCTTTATTAATGGAATAGTTAATGGATTACATATAACCTGGGGTTGAGTTTAATAATAATTGAAATATAATAATTCAATGAAATATCATTTTTTTAATAAAATGTTAAAAAAATATAAAATAGTATAGAGTCAAACAATATAATTGCAGTCAAATACCTTTGTGGAGTATATAATAGTGTAGATAATACATTTTAAATAAATTAATTAATGATAATTTTCTTAATTAAGTATAAAAATTTTAAATGACATAACATAAATTTTCAAATAAACAATAGAATAGTATTTAGTTCAAATTCTATAATTTACTATATATAAAAGAAATTAAATCAAATAAAGAAATTGAAAATATACCTTGAACCTTACCAAATAATTACTCTCCTTAATTAATACTTATTTTTATAATTAAATAATACACAAAGTAAAGATTAGCCAATCATGTTTTTTTAATCAAAATAATTTTTTCAAAAAAACCATAAAATTCCACATCATCAAAAATGCACATTGAAAAGTCTAACATGATTATCAAATATATAATAGTATAGATAGATGATTATTTTGATAAATGTTATTTAATATTTCTGTTTTATTAATTCTGATATTTTTGTTATAGATTTCATTTGGGTTATATTTATATTTAAAGGCCCTTTTCTTTTTATATAGTATATTTTACTTCTCTCAACGAATCAGAAAAATTATATTTGAGGTTGAAAATCAATTGTCTGTAATATTCCTAAGGTTATCAACATATTTATGTACATTTAGAAACTTACGAAATAGTAAGATATACTAAATAAATATAGATAGTATTTAGGTAACGTAATTAATTTGATTTTTGGATAGAACAACATAATAGTTTAAATAAGAAATACAAAATATGTTATTGTTAATATTAATGGAAAAAATCTTTTAAAAAAAATCTTTGTTTTTTTTTAATCAGACAGCTTATTTCAACTATTGATAATGCGTCAATGCGAGATAGTTATAGGCGCAAAATTATTTGAAATATCGAGGCATCATTCTTAGTTGTATCTTTATGGATATAAATTATGATGTATATGATAAAGTGATAATTATAATTATTGATGCGTTCCAAAAAATGATATGAATCATCTTATTTATTTGGGAATTTGAGTTGTTGGAATTTCTATACCTGCAAATACGATTATTTGAGAGAAATAAAGAAGAGTTTAGGACTTAGGTAAGCTGTTAATATTACATAAAAAAAGGTATAATATAATAGAAATAATGATACCAAAATAATTAAGCCAATAAAGAGGATAATGAGAGAAATTGTGCTCGTAAATCCCAAGTAGCTACAAATTTATGAGAATATTCTGAGAGAGAGGAAGGGAGAGAGTATTTTATTAATTCTGTAGAAAGTCATAAGTGAGTTACAGAATGGGTTTCAGATTTATTCAAACCAGGTTTACTTGAATGGGATGAAGTGCTGATTCGGAATGTGTTCCACATTAGAGATGTAGAAATGGTGCTAAGTATCCCTCTTGGCTGCACACGTAGGAAGGATTCATTGATCTGGCATTATAACAAGAATGGGTGTTTCTCGGTGAGGAGTGCCTACAAGCTCGCATTTGACATTGCTAATAGAGAAAGGGCATCTTCGGCTGCCTCATCAAGTCACAAGAGCTGGAAGGAAATCTGGAAAATGAAGGCTCAACCGAAAATCAAAAATTTTCTCTGGAGGTGTAATCATAATATACTTCCGACAGGGGTTAATCTCAGCCGACGCCACTGTGCTAACGAGGTTGCTTGTGTTCATTGTGGTGGGACAGAGGAGGATATGGCTCATACGTTATTTTGGTGCCCATTCGCGTGTCAAGTTTGGGCGTTGTCGAATCTACCATGGAGCCTCATCCAGCAATTACCACTCCACTTCAGTAACGGGCTCCTAAATCTTGCTGCTGCACTCACAGGAGTATGAGAGAGCTGCTGCACTCATGTGGGCAATTTGGTTCGCCCGCAACAGGAAGTTTCATGAGGAGGATGTCTGGCAGGCACACCATGTGGTTGCCTTTGCCACGTACAATGTCGATTTGGTACAGGCGATTGATGAGAAAGATAGCCCAACTATGTCAGTTGGTTCCGGTAGTAGATGGAGAAAACCGACTGGGGAGTAGATCAAGATTAATTTCGACGGCGCTGTGTTCAAAGAGACTGTGGCCATCGGAATTGGGATAGTAGCTAGAGACAGTTCGGGTAGCGTGGTTGGCTGGGAAACCGACAGAAAACGTAACACGATTGATCCGTTGGTAGCGGAAGCCAATACAGCTCTTTCGGCGACCCGGTTGGGCCGCGATTTCGGTTGGAGGAAAGTTATTATCGAAGGCGATTGTTTGAATGTGATTCATGGCCTTCAAGGTGATGGTGAGGACCTCTCTTATATTGGGAACATCCTTGAAGATATAAGCTTACTTGTGCTTGTTTTGCGGAGGTCCGGTTTGCTTTTTGTCGTCGTGGTGCTAATTTTGTAGCCTACACCCTTGCTACGAATGCGTCTTATGCCTGCGTTGGTTCTTCCGATTTTCCCTTCTTTGTTTCGGATGCTGTTAGTTCTGATTTTGTTTAGTTTGGCCGAGCTGGCCCCCCGTCAAAAAAAGAAAAAGGGGATTTCCCCATTTAAATTGATCTCCTATATCTTTCTAGTTGTTAGGTTTTCCCCCATTTTAGGGGAGTTAAAAAGGAAGAGAAAATAGGAAAACAGTTTGGGGAGAGGTTTTCTCCACTACCCGTTAGTGTGTTGTCATCTAAAATACTAGTGGGGAGTTACAAGGATAATGGGCAGAATATTCCATCCATGTTTATAGGAGTTGGAAGTTAGCTCATAACAGAAGTTAACTCTTTCGTCCTTCCAGAAGCTCGTCTGGCAATCCTTCCTCCAGGAAGCCTCTTGTTTCGCCCTCCTCAGGAGGACGCCCTTTGCTGCGCCATCCTGCTGGAGCTTCAAGGGGAGAGGCCTTTCTAATGGGCCTTTTCCCGTGGGTCGGCCCAAACTCTCTCATCTCTCTGGTTTAGTGGTTTTGCTCACAAAGGGGTCAAGCCCAATCGTGCTAGAAATAGGGCGCATCATAACTCCCCCCACTCTCTTAGTCAAAATGAAAGTTGGGCTAAGAGTAGAGAGAATAATCGTCACACACAGCTTCGCGGCTTCCTTTCTCTTTAGAGACGAAGCAGAGTTTTGAGGCTTCCTTCCTCCTTGGGATTGAAGATGCTTGTCTACTGGATGACTTCATCAGCTTTCCCCGACTATTTGCGATTTTATTGGCTCGATCGACCACTGCATGCTTGCTTGGATATTGATTAGAAGTTATTTTTCTTTCCACATTAGTATTTGCTGATTGGTGTGTTCTGACGGCTATGAGTTGCTTTGCCACCTTGTTTCTTATGTTGCGACAAGTGAGGACCTTTGTGAGTGAGGATGCCGCTTTGGAGTCTATCCTTGGGTTGT
Source organism: Lantana camara (assembly GCA_037501455.1). Lineage (NCBI taxonomy): Eukaryota > Viridiplantae > Streptophyta > Magnoliopsida > Lamiales > Verbenaceae > Lantana > Lantana camara. Next base: position 23,348,167 of record CM074862.1, read on the forward strand.
CTGCCATGCTCAGGTTTCCTAACTCCTCGATCTCGCTTATTGTTTGCCACACCCTTCTTTTGTGCCTCCTTTTTCTGCATGCTTCCTTAGGTACGGGTTTAGGAGGTCAGAAAAACAGTCCTCTTTGGCTCAGAATGTTGTCTCGAGGAAGGAAACCTCCTCACTGTTGCCGGAGAGGAATTGTAGCACCCAAAACGCCGAGATGCCACACCCCCGCACTATAGCTCAGTCTACATACGAAATAGATAATCCGTATATGAACTAAGACTATAGCGAACGGGTGACAAAAGAAAAGAAACCACTAGCTAGGTGTGACTAACCCTCATTTAATACCAACATGCATAAATAATAAAATGGAAGCATAATATACATTCACTTCATTAACATAATCCTTCTCAACATTTACATAAATCCAATTCCCTAAGATATCAAAGTAGTCATACTTAATACATAAGTACCAAGAGACATAACAATCTATATATGCATCATTAATGTATAGGAAAATGAGGAAGACAAGTGCTAGACCCAACATGAAAGACTCTATCCCGCCTAGCACGAACCCTGTAACCTGAAAATGTGAGGTGTCAGTCTATGAAAGACTGAGTGAGGGGTATAGAAAAATATTAGCGCAATTAACATGCAAGCCATAATCTCGGGTAAGGCTTTAATAAAAGAAACAATATAAGTTCAAGAAATACAATAGGCTTACCCGAGATTACAACTATTCCAATTTAACAATTCAATCAATTTAATTCAATCAATCAGTGGCCCGACGAGTGAGGGCAAATCTTCAACCTTTACTCCGATAGTGAACATTACCATGTTTAGATTATCAATGGATTAAATGATCATACAATTTATTACAGTGCACAAGTAGCAATTTCAATACTCTTTTTCCTCCGGTGATGGTGGGATTGCAAGGCCCCACCACCCAATCAATCTGGGCATAGGGTTCATGAGTCCCTATACCCGCAACTCCTTCCTCCACTAATCTCCTAGTGGATTCAGGGGTCATCCTAACAATGTGAGGGGAGTGCAGAGTTACCCGTCAACCCATGCTTTCCCGGTTGGCTCATACACTAACCCTCGGGCCCACAGTGAACAATATACTCGCCAAAACAATCAATCAATCAATCAATCGGTATAATTCGGTAATTCAATTGAAAATCAATAAGGTTTTGGGAAATTATAGATATATAGATACATTTTGGCCGAAAGATCACATAGGGTTGTAAGGGTTCTATATATCTAGAAATTAAACCTCACCTGACAAGCGATAATACAAGGATGCAAGATAGTGTTTATTCGATCAAGGATCTCCGCCCTGGAGAAGAACTAGACAAGAAAGGAAACAATGTGTACTCGTGAGACGAAACTCAATAATGATACCAAATATGACGCACGGCGTAATCATGAGCATATTCTTGTGTAAAATGAACACATACTTGCATGTAATGATCATATATATGCCTATAAATGGAATATAAATAATCCCGAGTAGGCACTAAATCTCACGGAGACCACGTATTCAAGACATGCAATCATATGAATTCGTTTCACATAAGGCAAGGAGTTAACAATTAAGTTTAAGTAATTAAAGACCATAAAGTGTCAAATAACCACATAATCATCAATTATTCAAGTATTCCAATCATATAAATCATACACGAGAGCCAAGTAAGTGAAAGGAGTGTAATAAAAGAGGTTTTGGTGAAGTTTGGCAAAAATCGACAATTTTAGGAAATGCGCATGCTGTAGGAAAACTGGAATATCTTGGGTTCTAAAAGTTGGAATTGAGTTTTGTTTATTGTATATGAAACTAGACACAAATATCTTTCCGATGATATATGGCTCGTTTTCTAGTTCAAAGTGAGGAGAAAATGGCGTAAGCCTGAAGTTAGGCGAGTGCAGTTTTTCGGGAAAGTGGCGACACCTAAAAGAATTGATTATAAATCTCAAATGGAAATATATATTGAGGTTATTCCAATTGTATGTTGTTCTAGACTTCAATAGGTTTCCAACGGTTCAAAAATCAGGTCAATCGGAGTTCGTTTGAGGGGTAAACGGGCGTTTACAAAATGCACTGAAAACAGAAACGGGCGTTTGGAAGCTCTCGGGTGAGGCAGTAGGTTCCTAAACGGGCGTTTGGTGTTATAACTAGGAGCCCAAACGGGCGTTTGGAAGTGATCTGGGCGAAAAACAGGGTATAGGCACGGGAATTGGCTCCCAAATCATCCCAACACCAAATCAATGCAAGAATTCAACTCCAAACTAACATATAACATGTATATGACCATATATATCAATTAGGCACCATTTAATCCCTGGAAACATGTATAGATCATCCAAAACTCATCTAACAAACCCATATAATTTCATATTACCCAACTCTCATATAAACCAAGAATTCATGCAAGCTTAGAGGTTTAATGATCCTAGTCATGCTTCTAACCACAAATAAACATGAAATAACATCAAGATTCTCAAACCCTACTTCAATCATGGATTCAAGAGTTCAACAAAGTCTCATCTCTACCTTGAATGAAAGAAAGCAATGATGAAATGATGAGATGATGATGATGCTTCCAATTATGCAACTCTTCCTTGAATTCTAGCTTGAAAGTGAGATGTAATCCTTCTTTCTCTTCTTGGTGTGATGAATCGTGATATAGTGTGTGTAGGTGTGTGAGATTTTGATGAAATATGATGAATTGAATGGAATGTGGGAGAGATGAATGTATATGCACAAAAGTCTTCCACTAGGTTGCATGAGTCATCACATTTTGCACTTTAGTCCTTCAATTATTTGAATGCATGTAATCAAGTTTCATTCCATGGAGAATGATCAATTGACTCCAATTCATATAATGCACTTAAGTCCTTGAAATATTTGAATTGATGCAATTAAATCCACACATTTATGAAATGATCAAGTAAGGTCACATAATAGCAATTAGACACGTTAACAATTAATTCACGTAAATTTCACGTTAATGAAAATTCATATAAATACATGAGGATATAATACATATAATATTATGAAATGCATAAGTAAAAACCGGCAAGTTACAGGAATGCTGATTTGAGCCGCTCCTTCCTGTGATGATTGGTAGCTCCTACTAACAATATTTTCTTGGATGTCCTGACTCGTAATGTCACCCAGGACTGCCTATCTTCTTTTAAGGTGATGCTTGTGTCTTCTAGGGTGAGTTAAAATTATTTTGGATGGTTTTTGTCATTGATGGTTGCCTTTATTTCTTCTAGGTTGTTCTCCAGACTAGCCACCTCGTGGAGCTTCCAAAACTTCCTTGTCTGCACTTACACCGGGATGAGACCAGGGCTGAAAAGAAAAAGTTGGAAGTGAGCATGCAAAGTAGGTCTGGTATAGATTCATGGTCTCCTTATTTCGTCATAGATTCTAGGCATGTATTGCGCAATTTGATCCCGATGGCTTCTTGGGTGGTGACTTGCTAAGTGAGGAGGCGGCCCTGGAATTTGCTCTAGGATCGGATGGTTTGCTTGGCTTCCTGAATCCTCGATTTTCTTGAATGCTTTGTTTGGTTTTCTCGGGTAAGAATCCAGGAGGATAGGAGAATGACCTTTCTGGGAAAATGAGTGTTCCTTCCCTCCCCGTGCCGGTCTTCGGTCTCCTAAGCCCTCCCGCAGGATTTGAGGTGACCCCACCTATTTCAGTAGTTCAGGAGGTCGTCCCTACTATCGAGAGCAACTCGAAAGATGACGTTATAAAGGAGGATGGAATTCTCTCAACGCTCCTGCTCCTTGGATTGCTCCATTTGATGTTTGTTGTCTTAGGTTATTTCTTTGAAACTTTCAAATTGCTGAGCCATGTTTCCTTTTAATGGATTATCTCACATGCATGTGTTCCTTTCCTTTTCTAATATTTTAAAGACAATATGATAGCTTAGTATGAGACTATGTACCTTTTGGTCGTTTCATGCTTTGAACATAATTTTGATGATTTCTTTGTCGTATGATTACTCCTTGGTGCGATAATACACCTGCTTTGTTCAACTTGTCCTTTTGAAGATGGTAGACGACTTTCTGTGGTTTCCTCCAGTAAGGAGAAAACAACACTGCCTTTATTTTTCTTTTGCTGGACTTGTGTTAAAACCATAGTCCTTTTGTAGTTGATGGCCTTGTAAAGTAGTATAGGGACGCCATGAATTCCGTAATAGGAAGGAGTGATGTAGCCAAGGACTCCTGTAGGTAGCTGACTTCCTGAATTCTTTAATAAGGATGATTGCTGGAGCTAAGGACTCCTGTAGATAGATGACTTCCCGAGTTTTGTAGTAGAAGAATAATGATATAACCCAAAAATCCTATAGAAGAGCATAAATGGCATCCAGAATTCCATAGTATGAGGGTGCTGATGGGGTCAAAATACGCTCGTCCCACGTTTGGACACGTGGCAACTCAAGAAGACGACACCTGTCCTTTTGTGATTGAGGCTATTATATACGAGCGCTCCGACCCTCAAGCGTCAAGGACACGTGTCAACTCCGCTATGCGTGCAAGTGACCAACCTCGCCTCTTTACGACGAGCGCGAATTCATTCTACACGGCTAACGTTCCAATCAGACAGGGGAGCCCTCTTCGAGCGCTACACTCCCTCAGAGAGGCTTCCCCTCCAACTTATTACACAAGCCTTGGCCTTCATCCCCTAGCGGATTCCTTGGTTTCCATGGCTCTTGGTTGACACGAGCGTGCTCTTAAGCCCTCGTAACCAACCCCTAAAACGGCTCTCTGACACACCGTACATGCCCGCGCACCTACCACTGTTGCCAACACCAACTTTCACCAGCTTTTGCAGGGAAGATTCCTCCTAAGTTTCTCTCGCAATGCCACGTGTTAGGGCAACATTCGGCCAGGACCACCCGGTGCAAATGACCAAAGGGTCCCTGACCCTCAACTATAAATATGTGAGGTCATCTTCTCCACTGTAAGCAACTTTCATTACTGCAACTCCATAATCAGCATTTTATCTCTTTCAGATCTTCATCTGACTTGAGCGTCGGAGAGCCAAACTGGGAATCACCCCCAGTCCCCCCAGCTTGGCCTTCTGACTTTTGTCTGTGTGTTTGTCCTAGCAGGTAGAACCCCCATCTTTTCCGGTGATCTTCCAGTGGTTTCCTCACCTAAACAAATTCTAAAGTGATTGGACTCTGTACCCCATATTCAGACCCATCATTTTTGGCGCCGTCTGTGGAAAACCAGCTCTTAACCCGTTTCTTCTTTTCTACTAGTTGAAAAGCAAACACTCAGAATCTTCTCAGCCATGGTTGCCACAAGGTCAGGAGCTGTGGGAGGAGGTTCTCACGATGCCAATATTGTTGTTACTTCCGCCGCGGCTGGCGGAGCACCGCCTCCTTCCGTCGCCGCTGGTGGAGCACCACCTGCCGGGGATGTAACTCCCCTTGCAGAATCTACAATTCCCCCACCAGCGCCTCCAGCACAGCCAATTTCCAGCACCGTGGGAGGTGCCTCTCTCTCCACCCTTCCTCAGCTTCCCCAGAGTCAGTGGATTCATGCCCATGCGAATCCAGGAGGACAGAACTACATGATGCCACCGCCGGGATATACACTTACTCCCACTGTCATTATGCCGCCGGTTCAGCAATACCACGATGGCCAGATCCAGGTCCTGGTGGTGATCCCCAGGGAGATTGAAGGGGTGGAGTTACCCCCTCTAACTCCTCAGCAGTTGAGGGCTCTTTACGCCCAATGTGAGGTTCAGGCGGCCCAGGGGGCATGGGAGAAGTTTCACTCCATGTATTTCCCCTCTGGGCAGGCCACTCAAGTTGCCCCTCCTTTGGGCGGATTACAGACATATCTGCTTAGGGAGGCCCAGGCCGTCCTAAGGGCACAACCGCCACAACCGCCTGCCAAAGAAACGCCCAACCAGGGCGAAAACGAGCGTCCCTCTGTGAGCAGGAGCAGAGAGCCCACGGAGAGAGTCAATGAAAATGAAGGGGACTCTCATGCCTCCAAAAGGGCTTCCCGAGCCACAAAGCAAGGGGATAAAGAAGGAGATGCAAATCCTAATCTCCTCGCGGCTGTGCAAGACCAGCTGCAGGGGATAAAGGATATGGTTGGACAGCTCTCTCGAGCGTGGTCTCAGATCTCCCACAGCAGGGATAGAGACGCTCGTCACAAAGACCGCCAGCCACGGATCCCCCACCGCAAGGAGCAGGAGGAGAACTTCTGCAATTATGAATATCATCCGCTGGCAAGGGGCTCCCCCCTCGTGGAAGAAGTTTTAATGGCCCAAGCAGGAATGGCAAATATCCCTACCTCCGTCAATCGCTACGATGGAACTACTGATCCAGCGGAACACCTGGATCATTTCTTACACTTGATGCACTTATGGGCCAAAGTCTTTGTCACTAACCTAGTAGGAATGGCTCAGGAATAGTACAAGCGACTACCGCCACGCTCGATACATTCATATCAAGAGTTGGCCGACGCTTTCCTCAACCACTTCAATTCTTTCAAGGCTCCAGTCACTGTGTCCACTGCCCTTTACAACATAGTGCAAGGCAAGAATGAGTCTCTTCGCTCGTTCTTCGCCCGCTTCAACAAGGAGATCTTGCAAGTGGAGAGGCCTTCCATGGATTTCTTGATCCCAGTGCTCTTTCAGGCTGTGGATCACAAGCAGTATGTGAGCAAAAAGTTTGCCGATGCCATCGTGGAGAGAAGGCCTAGAACCCTCATGGCCTTAAGGGAAGTTGCCGAGCCGTTCTTTGCGCTCGAAGATGTGTATGGGACGAATGGGCCCCGGCACCAGAGCCCAGTGAGACACGAGCGTCACCAGGAGCGGGGCCGGGAAGTTGTTATCAAAAAGGAACGAAAGAAATCGCCCCCCGTCCCCTCGACGTTTCAAGCGTATCCCCCTTACCAGGCCAAACTCAGAGGTTTATAACCTCTCTGACAAGAAACTCCTCAAGAGACCTGTCAAAATGAGGGAAACGGAGGCACTGAGGTGCTCGAACAAATACTATGCTTTCCACAAGAAAAGGATGAATGCCGCCAGCTGGAGGCGAAAATTCAAAGGCTCATCGCTGGGGGCCACTTGAAAGAATTTGTCAGGATATTGGAGCGTTATGATGAACGCTGTAACGAGCACCCCGGTGAGAGAAAGAGGAGCCCGTCACGTTCTAGAAGCCCGCGGAGATGAGGCCCCACGGAGAGTAGCCATCGAGGCAAAGGAAAGTCTCCTGAGCAAGAAAATACCCCTTTTGCGGTCATCAACATGATCGCAAGGGGTTCCTCTGGTGGAGATTCTAACGCTGCCCGGCGACGGTACGTCCGAAGTTATGACCAACGCCCATCAATGCCCAAATCCATCTACGCCATTCAGAAGATAAATGATCAACGCTCGAAAGAGAATGATGTAATTGGATTTGACGATAAGGACTTAGGGCATATTGTAACACCCCATGGGGACAGTGAAACCTCTGACTGCCCCATGGTGGTTAGCATAGATGTCCACAATCACGTTGTAAAGAGGGTGTTAGTGGATAGTGGAAGCTCTGTTAATGTCTTGCCTTACACCACGTTCCAAAAGATGAATGCCAACATCCCGCTCGAACCTCTCAAAACAGCCCTCATTGGCTTTGGAGGTTCGGAGGTCGTCCCACGAGGGCAAATTCGCTTGGCCACTTCGTTCGGCCGAGCCCCACAGCACAAAACGCTCATGGTCACTTACGCAGTGGTGGAGATTGATATTCCTTATAACATCATAGTCGGACGTCCAGCCCTCGTTGATTTCAAAGCTATTATTTCCACCTACCACCAGAAAATCAAATTCCCCACCCCCGAGGACGTTGGAGAAGTGTTGTGCAACGTGCGAGAGGCCTGGGAATGCTACATGCTATCCCTCAGAAAGCCTTCCAAATCGGGTCCACCAAGAAATCCGTTGACTTCCCCAATCTAGACGAGGATGGTCCCGTGCGCAAGAGGACCAAGTTGAATAAGAAAAAGAACAAGAAGAAAGATCTCAGTGCCAAAGGCTCCCTCGAAAGTGCTCCGCCAGGGACGGTTGAAGAATCCTCCTCCGAGGGTGATGAGCGGAGGGTAACGAGCCCCTTGTTGATGAGCGTCTGACAGGGAAGAAGAGGGCGCTCGAGCTTCCTCGTCCAGAAGTAAGAATCGAGCCCTCAGAAAAATTCCTTATTGTTGAGCTAGAACCAGGGAACAAGGATAAAACTACTCAGATTGGGTCCAACCTCTCTGGACCCTCGCAGATTATGATGATTGACTTCCTCAGAGAGAACATTGACGTTTTTACATGGAAAGCGTCTGACCTTACAGGGATTAACCCGAGCGTTATAGTCCATAGGCTCAATGTGGATCCCTCGTTTAAACCCATTAAGCAGAAGAAACGGGATGTACACGGTTTTCGGAAGAGAGTCATTGAGGAAGAAGTTAACAAGCTTCTGGAGGCTCAGTACATTGAGCCCATCTTGTACCCAGAATGGCTATGCAACGTGGTATTGGTGCCCAAGAGCGTAAATAAATGGCGCATGTGCAATGACTTTACTGATCTTAACAAGGCTTGCCCCAAGGATCCATACCCATTGCCTCGGATAGATCAATTGGTGGATTCGACCGCTGGATGTGAACTCATGAGCATGATGGACGCCTTCCAAGGGTACTATCAAATCTTTATGGCACCAGAGGATCGCCCCAAAACTTCATTTGTTGTTCACTTGGGGGTATACTGCTTTTTAGTCATGCCTTTTGGGCTCAAGAACGCGGGAGACACTTATCAGCGCCTTGTCAACAGGATGTTTGAGAAAGAAATTGGAGGATCCATGGAGGTTTACGTTGACGATATGATTGTCAAGAGCGAGCGTCAGGGCTCACATCTGGAGGATCTCAAGCGTAATTTTTCAATCTTGCGCCAGTACGGGATGAAATTGAATCCTTCAAAGTGTACTTTTGGAGTACGAGGGGGAAAGTTCTTGGGCTACATGGTCAGTCAGAGGGGAATTGAAGCCAACCCTGAGAAAATCAAGGCTATCTTGGAGATCCCCTCCCCTCGAAACCTACGGGAAGTGCAAGTGCTAGTGGGAAAAATCATTTCCCTGAACAGGTTCATTTCACGCTCGGCAGACAGAAACCTTCATTTCTTCAAAATTTTGAGAAACGCACGAAATTTTACGTGGACCGAGGAGTGTGAGAAAGCTTTGCAAGACATGAAAGCTTACCTTTCGAGCGCTCCACTCCTAACCAAACCCGTTGAAGGTGAAAGGTTGTTTATATACCTCTCCATTTCGACTGATGCAACGAGCGCGGTACTGGTAGCTGTACGGGAACGTAAGCACTTGTCTGTCTATTATTTGAGCAAAACATTACAAGGGGCAGAGAAGAAGTATTTGGAAATCGAAAAATTTGCGTTTACCCTCATCAATGCATCAAGGCGATTGAGGCCTTACTTTCAAGCGCACTCGATAACGGTCCTTACTGATCAGCCTTTGAAGCAAGTTTTGTCCAAACCGGACGTGTCGGGAAGATTGATAAAATGGGCCATTGAGTTGAGTCAGTTTGACTTAAGTTTTGAGCCCAGAACCGCTATACAAGCGCAGGTAGTAGTGGATTTGCTGGTGGAACGCTTCGGTTTAGAACCTGCTGCTCTGGAGAACGAGGGGTTATGGGTCCTGCACACTGATGGTTCCTCAACCTCTCAAGGGGGAGGAGCAGGGGTAACCCTTAGAGATCCCAAAGGGATTAAGTTAGACTTTGCAATCAGGTTGAATTTTCAAGTCACCAATAACGAAGCAGAATATGAAGCCCTTGTGCAGGGATTGAAAATTGCTTCTCAGAACGGAGCCTCCAGAATCACCGCTTATGTTGACTCACAGCTAATTGCGAGCCAGATTGTAGGAACTTATGAGGCTCGAGAAACCACCATGATGCAGTATTTGAGCAAAGCTAGGGAAATCAATGGGAAGTTCAAAGAATTCCATCTACTTCAGGTCCCTCGGGCAGAAAACGAGCGCTCTGACGCTCGATCTAAATTTGCTTCGGCGTTGGAGGGTACCTCTGAGTGTTCTGTCACGTTCCTTAGGACAGAGGAACCTTTGATCAAGGAGAGAAACGCCAAGGAGATGGTCGCTATGATTGACCCGCGCGAGCCTTGTTGGCTTGACGATATTGTCAGATTTCTTAAGGATAGCGCTTGTCCCACTGACAAGGTGGAGGCTCGAAAAATCCGGAACAAGGCCCCTCGGTTTTCTATGGATTCTGAAGGAAGATTATTCAAGAAATCATTTCAAGGGTCTCCGATGAGGTGTCTAAGGCCCTCGCAATCAAAAGAAACGCTCGAACTTGTTCACAATGGGAGTTGTGGAAACCATTCGGGAGGACGTATCCTTGCTAAGAAAATTCTAAGGAGTGGGTTTTATTGGCCCACAGTTCTCCAAGACGCCGTTGAGTTTTCCAGAACATGCCCTAAGTGCCAATTCCATTCTAACCTCCCTCAATTACCAGCCGCTCAAATGGTCCCTGTAGATGTCTCATGGCCCTTTGACCAATGGGGAATTGACATCGTAGGCCCCTTGCCCATCGCGGTCGGATAGAAGAAGTTTGTCATTTTAGCTGTCGATTATTTTACCAAATGGGCCGAGGCTGAGGCCGTAGCAAAAATCACCTTCAGGGTCATGAGGGACTTCATTTGGAAAAACATTATTTGCAGGTACGGTATACCAAGGGTGCTCATTTCAGAAAACGGATCCCAATTCATAGCAGCAGACACGCGAGAATGGTGTTCAGAGTTAGGGATTGAACAGTGCTTCACATCCGTGGGCCATCCCCAAGTCAATGGGCAGGCAGAAGTTACCAACAGGGTCATCCTGCAACATCTGAAAATAATGCTAGAAAGCAAAAAGAGTGAATGGGCAGAAGAGTTGTAAGGGGCACTCTGGGCTTATCGCACCACTCCACGAGTGGCCACTGGCGAGACACCTTTCGCGCTCGTATATGGGTCAGAAGAAATGATACCAGCAGAGATTGTAAATGAATCTGCTCGTGTAGCCTGTTTCGAGCCTCAGCTTAACGAAGATAACAGGAGCCTGGAGTTAGACCTACTGGAGGAAAGAAGAGACAAGGCCTGGGCCAAAATACACAGATATAAAGCAACCGTGGCACAACAATACAACAAGCGCGCGCGAGAAAGAACTTTCAAACTAGGAGACTTGGTTTTGAAGAAAGTGGAAGTACCCAAACATGTGGGGAAGTTGGACCCCAACTGGGAGGGTCCGTTCAAAGTCATACAAATCAGAGCTAACAACACATACACCCTGGACACACTTCAAGGTGAGCGCTTGCCTCGCCCTTGGAATGCATGCAACCTCCGGCGGTTTTATGTTTAAAAGCTCTCTAGAAACGATGATGTAACAGTCCCCCTGATGGGTTCTATGTACTACTTCAAATCTCAAGTAAGTTATAATGCATTTTCTTGAATATTCCTTTACTACTGCTCATAAATTGTGCAAATGGATATGACCCACGTCCCTCGTTTTCACGAGCGTGGTTGGCAATCCGTTCCAATACGCACGATATTATCGCATTTGGGTTACGCTTGCCTGCGCTCTACTCCACATGGGGGGAAGCCCTCATAAGGATAGCCTGGTAACGCTCACAACCAAACAGACGAATCGGAGAAAGAACGCGAGGCAAATCCTAGTAGGCCTCGGTCGTTTGTCACAACGCCTTGCGCACGAAAACGGGATCACCTGCAAATCCTAAAAAATTAACAAACACAGGCGCTCTTGGCCAACGGTAGCATCATTCAGAAGAACTTTCACAAGTCTTGAACGAGGGCAGTCTCTCAGTAAGACCCTCGTATTTACTCAAGACTTAGCAAAATTTCCAAGATTAAGAAGAAATTTCACAAGTCTTGAACGAGGGCAATCTCTCAGTAAGACCCTCGTATTTACTCAAGGCTTAGCTAAATTTCCAAGATTAAGAAGAAATTTCACAAGTCTTGAACGAGGGCAGTCTCTCAGTAAGACCTTCGTAATTACTCAAGACTTAGCAAAATTTTCTAAGCGAAAAAGCAAAAATGTGCACAAGTCTTGAATGAGGGTAGCCTCACAGTAAGGCCCCCATGATTACTCAAGACTTAGTAAAATTTGTCAAAGTTTTAAAGACTTAACTAAGTAATGCAATTTTTACTAAGCAAGTTACACACAAATCTTATTATTACAAGATTTTGTTACAACAAGCGCAAGGTAAGAGTTTCACAATCAAGAAAAGGGAAAGAGACAGTATTATGACAAAGAAGAACTTCATTAACGAAAGGCTTTCGCCAAGATTACACAGCAAGGGCACGAAGGCCCATCACCTCCTTACAAAAAGCGCTGAGACAGAAAAAGAAGAGTTACAACTTAAGCAGATGAAGAAGAACTTCAGGCAGCAGGAGCGACGTCTTCATCCAAAACCACCAAGATGTTTTGAGCCACAGGACCATGAACTGGGCCCTCCAGCCCCTGTGCTAGGGGGCATTTTCCTCTAGGAGTTGGGCCGCTGGAGGCTCAGGCTCATTGATTCCAGGCGCTTGGGGAGCATTGGGCTCATTGGCGTTATTGGCGGGGATGAGGACATTTTCAGCAGCAGGGACGGGAGCATTGGCAATGGGCTCTTGGGGCTCGTTTACTGGAGGGTTCTCCACGTTGCTATTCCCCTCGTTCTGAGCTGCTTGGGAGGCTTATTCTGGAGGATGGGCCGCCATGTACTCATCCTGTATAAGAGTGACCAAAAAGCCGTATTCCGGTTCAGATATATTGGCTTCAGGGTCATCACGGTCGTCGTCATGCTCCTCGTATCGCTCGTTGAACATGAGCCCCGTGCCTTCTGCCCCGCGAATGGCCGGATCCGTCAAGCCCTTGTGGATGCCTTGCTCAATGGCCAAGTTGAAGGCCTTTTGAGCCTCATCTAAACAGTGGAGAGAGGCCGCAAAATTGAATGCCTTGGAGTGGCAGAATTTGATAAGCGGCTCCTTATTGGATTGCTCAATACGATGGGGGAGTTGGTTCATAGTATCAGCGTATTTCCTTTCTGCCTCCAGAGCCCTCGTCTTCCAACCCCTCACGCTCGGCCGTAAGCTTCTTGTGATTCTCATCCAGATGTTTGAACTGGTCGCGCCAACTCCTTCGAGCGGTTTCCGCATTCTGGAAGTCATCTTGCAAACTTTTCACCTCGGCCTCCATTTTGTTGTACTCCTCCTTGAGGGAAATATACATGGCCTTTTCCGTGTCCAGTTCCTCCTGAAGCTGGGCAGCATCGTTCGAGCGCGCCATCTTCTTATATTTCGCCTTCCGGTCAACGTAAACCATGGCACGCATCTGGATGTTCCTCGCCCTCGGGAGCACTTGCAGCACGGGCTCGAAAGAATGTAACTGTTAGCAAAAATATGGAAAAATAACACCTTCCAAAGATAATGAAATTACAAGGGAAAGGAAACTTACGGAGATAAGGGCTTGGACTATGTCGCTCGTCACCTTCTCCACAGACTCAGAGTACAGGTGCTTATGGTCCGCAGAGAATTGGGCCCTCTCGTATATGTTTTGACTGATGGTTTAGGCCACTGTCCCGTGCCTCAGCAATACGGCACCCCCATCAGCGGAGCCCTTGTAGCTCCTGTCCCCCTTGCGGTCGAAGTCCCATAAATGCTCCTCTTTCGAGGAGGAAGTTTCGCCGTCGCCGCCCTTGGGACCCTCAACCACCTGCTTCCCTTTGCCAGATATGGTGAAGGAATCCGGCATCCTTTTCCTCTTCCTAGAGACTGAGGCGCTCGTTTCTTGCTCCCTGATAGTGACGTTTGACGATAGCCTAGGTGGTGGGATCGGAGCAGGAATGATTGCCCCGCTCGCTGAAGAAGCGGTAGGGGCCCTCGTAACCACCCTCGTGTCAGGATTGGGCGCTTGGCTATTACCCCGACCTTGGCCGGCGCTCGAACTTGCCGATTGTCTCCCTCCGCGCTCATTACCACGCCCTGATTTTGTTGATCTCCTTGCTGGTTTTGGCGCCTGTTAGCGTTGGCAAAATGAGCGGCGTGTCTGATTCCTCTGGCCATGCTTAAAATTGCTACTCCTGCAGAGAAGGCAAAAAATTGTCCTCTCCCTCTAATCAGCATTCGTTCTCTGCCCCATTCAAGGATCATTAGGAGGTGCGAGGGTTAGAAACCCTTAAATGTATCTTACAGAATACAAGTTACAAAAACAAAACATGGTTAGCATCTCTATCTAAAAATTAGCGCCCTAAAATCTAACCATCTCTCTCCATATCTCGAGCGGGAGGGTTGCTGAGATAGTGAGGATCGTTAGTAAGTCCGTAGAGAAACATAAGCTCCGCATCATCTATCCAGTCTTTGGCGCGAATTAGGAGGCCCTCGTCCCTCAACGCCTTAGCCAAGCTCTTGGCCCAATCCTTTGGGAAGGCAGGTTCTAAGCGATTCTTTACGAGGGATCCCTTCCCATGAGTTATCCACTCTCGGGTCACCCCGAAATCATCATCTTTTGGGGCTTTGACGAAGATGTACTTCTCCTTCCAATCAGGGCCATAGGTGGTTGAGGGAGAATTAATCAGCTTCAAGTGGGCCTTCGCTTGGATGTAATAGAAATAACCCGCCTCCGGTGACGAGCGTGGTGAGCTCACTACTTGGAAAAGAGCGTTGAAATTCCGCATAAAGGGCTCGAATCCAGCGCATTTCATGAGGATCACGAAGCTGGATATCAGAGCGAGGCCGTTGGGCACAATTTGTGAAGGGCAAAGATTCAAATCATTCAGAATAGAGGTCACCGGGACTGGAATTGGAAACCGTAGGCCCCCCGAGCCAATTGCATCCATGTATACCGCCATCTCGCCAGGTGGGGGATGATTGGCACGCTCGTGTTTGGCCGGAATTCTCCATTTGAAACGCTCATCCCAGTGGATGGGGGCCATGACGGACTTTATCTCCCCCAAAGTGATGGTGCTAGGGGTCTCGTCCGGAGTGCGGTCAGTTTCCTGCATGCCCGAACCTTCACCCTCGTTGGGCCCTTTGGTTTTCTTGCCCTTGCCCTTGTTGCGGGATCTTTCGGAGGATCCCGCTCCTCCCTCGGATTCCAGAACTAGGGCTGCGACGGCCACGGTAACGGTATGGTGGCACTCTCCATCAACGGCAACACCTCTCCTTGCCTCTCCGCCTCTAATACCAGGTTCATTTCTTCAAAAAGGGGCTCAACCCCCTCCGAATTCCTTTTATCTATGGCCATCACGGCCGCGTCCAGCTCCTCATCCCTAGGAGAACCCGGCGGAGACCAATTTTGGGTAGCCATGTCCTCCACTTCACGGGCGAATTCTTCTACATGATCTCAGGCCATGACTATGGTGGATTCTGGAAAAGATATGAGGATTTCGGAAGTGAGGGATTTTTTCGAAGAGATTTGGGGATTTCTAGAAGGAGTAAAGACTGAGGAAATGCTAAATCCTATTTGGTTCTAAGGTTAGCAAAGTTAGAGGAATTTCACCTGTAATTACCTTGAGTTTTCTGGAAAAGCTTGAAGAAAGTTTGGGATGCTCTGAAACTTGCTTGCAAAGAGTTTTTCTGCAAATGTCTGCTTTGAAGATATGTTCGCGTAAAAAGGGGAATGGATGCAGAATCCCTTATTTATAGGGATGAAAGTTGGTACGTTTCTGGCAAAAAATTCAAAATCGCAATCATTTCCCGCCTAGGAAACCGTTCACTTTATTGAACCGTCACGTACTTCCCAAGTCTCACGCGCCCCACGCGCATCAGCATTTAATGCTTAGACGCTCCAAATGGTCAGAAGAAAGGACTGCATTTAATGCTTGGACGTTACAAGCGGTCAGTTGAAGAGACCGCATTTATGGCGCAATCAGAAGGATGATTACCCAACACGCTATACCTCATACGAGCGACACGCTCGATGGATTGTATTGGAAAAAATTCTACAACCCTTATCACTAAGGACTACAGAATTGGGGGGCAAAATGATGGGGTCAAAATACGCTCGTCCCACGTTTGGACACGTGGCAACTCAAGAAGACGACACCTGTCCTTTTGTGATTGAGGCTATTATATACGAGCGCTCCGACCCTCAAGCGTCAAGGACACGTGTCAACTCCGCTATGCGTGCAAGTGACCAACCTCGCCTCTTTACGACGAGCGCGAATTCATTCTACACGGCTAACGTTCCAATCAGACAGGGGAGCCCTCTTCGAGCGCTACACTCCCTCAGAGAGGCTTCCCCTCCAACTTATTACACAAGCCTTGGCCTTCATCCCCTAGCGGATTCCTTGGCCTCCATGGCTCTTGGTTGACACGAGCGTGCTCTTAAGCCCTCGTAACCAACCCCTAAAACGGCTCTCTGACACACGGTACATGCCCGCGCACCTACCACTGTTGCCAACACCAACTTTCACCAGCTTTTGCAGGGAAGATTCCTCCTAGGTTTCTCTCGCAATACCACGTGTTAGGGCAACATTCGGCCAGAACCACACGGTGCAAATGACCAAAGGGTCCCTGACCCTCAACTATAAATATGCGAGGTCATCTTCTCCACTATAAGCAACTTCCATTACTGCAACTCCATAATCAGCATTTTATTTCTTTCAGATCTTCATCTGACTTGAGCGTCGGAGAGCCAAACTGGGAATCACCCCCAGTCCCCCCAGCTTGGCCTTCTGAGAACCCCCATCTTTTCCGGCGATCTTCCAGTGGTTTCCTCACCTAAACAAATTCTAAAGTGATTGGACTCTGTACCCCATATTCAGACCCATCAGGTGGTTATGCAATTCAGAAATCCTGTAGACGAGCATAGATGGCATCCAAAAATCCATAATATGAGAGTAGTTATGTAATTCAGAAATCCTGTAGAAGAGCCTAGACGGCCCCCCTAATTCTTTGAGAAGACTTGATGACACTATTTAATTTCTATTGGAGGGCTGCAATGGCCACCAGAATTTTTGATTTAGGGACGGTTGTGTGATGTGTTGCTTTTCAAGGGTGTTTACCCTACATAAATGAATATCATAAGAAGGGTGTTCGCCCTTTTAATTTGGTAAGGTGATTTTGAATTCGATAGGGCGACTTTGGCCTTTTGCATTTTGTAAGAGGACATTCGTCCCTTAAATTTCGCAATAGGAAGTTCGTCCCTCAAATCTCTACAATAGGACGTTCGTCCCTTAGATTTTGCAATAGGACGTTTGCCCCTTAAATTCTGAAATAGCACATTCGTCCCTTAAATTTTTTCAATAGGACGTTCGCCCCTTAAACAATGAGCCTATATGTCGTCTTTGGATGGTTGCGCCATCCTCTTTAGTGCCTGAGAAAACACAATTTGCATGCCTGCTCGAGCAGTTATAAAGGAAGAAGATTTGCCAAAAAGAATTAGAATTATCAGACTTAATCCGTACTCATTAGAGTTTTAGATAAGTGGACAAGATGCACAAGCGTACGATGAGATAAATGTATGATGGAATAAAGACATAATAAAGTCATGAGAAGGACAATAAGTAAGGTAGTCTTGCATAAAGTAATGAAAGAAAAATTCTGTTAACTTTACTTGACAAGGCATAGTGACGCCTCCAAGGTGAAGAACTTCTTCCAGTCTGGTATATTCCAGAAACACCGTAATTCTCCGTTCCTCATGTCTGCTCTAGTGTAAGCACTATATCTTAGCATCCTGGTCGCGTTGTATGGGCCTCTCATTTTTTGTTTTAGTTTTTGAATATATCCCAAGGTATCCTCTCTCCCAGACGCTAGGTTGCCACCTTGGAGGTCGCGTGGCTTCACTCATCGATTGTATGAACTCGTCATCCTGTTTTTATATCAGGCCATCCTTAGGTGCGCGTAGTCCCGGATTTCTTCGACTATATCGAGGTTTTTCCTTATCAAGCTTTCCTTCCTGTCAGCATCATATGTTTGCGCTTGGTGCACTTAGATTCCTTCCACCATAGGAAATGCAGTTGTTGCTCCGTTTACTAAAACGAATGGTGTTTTCCCATTGTGCCACTTGGGGTAGTTCTTTGTGCCCACAGGTCAGAAGGTAGTTATCCTGGCCATAGTCTTCAAGCTTGCACCATTCTGATTTTGAGTCATTGCAGGGTGTCATGATTTATGGTTTCCTCCTGCCCGTTTGTTGGGCAGTCAATGGCTAAGCCTACTTGTGAGTTAAGGGTGCATTCTTCTGACATTGCCCACGCCCTAACACGAAATTCTTGGCTTCTACTTTTAGAGTGGTCCTGAAGTGGCCGACTTTTAGGGTTCTCCTGGCTAGGATCATCCATCCTGAGTGGCATCCACATGCTCTCTTGTGTACTCCTTGCAGCATTTGGTATCCTTCATCCTGGGATAAGCATAGTAGAAACGATAATGCGAATGACTTCTTATATATGCTTTCTTGTGTCGGTAAGCATTTAGAGGCCCTAGTAGATGATACGCAGAGTAAGTCTAGAGTGAGTACTTCCTCCTCCTCATGACATGCTTTTAGAAATGTTAGGATGCTAATCCTCCTGGTACGACAATCTTCAAGGAAACTTGTCAGCGTGGTGAGATAGTCTACTTTTTGGTTCTCCTCTATTGGGATTTGATTTATTTGGAAGCTTGAGGTTCATTCTCCATTCCTTTTATTTTCTTCAAGTATTTGACCATCCTCTCGTCTTTGGCTTCGTATTGGCCCCATACTTGGGATGTCACCACTTAAGAGTTGGAGTATATGACTGGACTCCTAGCCTCAGCCTCCAGCGATAATCTCATTCCAACAATCAACACTTTGTATGAGACTTTGAACTCGAATCGGATTGCAAACTCGAATTCGTCGCCTTCTGGGTTGGTCAGCATTGCTTCTATTCTACTTCCTGCTTGAGAGGAAAACCCATCTATATGTAGGAGCCAGGGTGTGCTTCCTCCGCTGGGGTCATGGCCATCTCGGAGATAAAGTCTGCTAAGGCTTGGGCTTTTGGTTGCTTCCTTTCTCCCTTAGGAGGACTGCACTGACGGTTTGCTGTGTCGCGGGTAGATTGACGCGCATTGGTTCCCCAGGAAACGGTTTCATTAGAAGTGATATACCTACAAAGTATTTCCTGGGTTCCTCGAAGGGGTCCTGAAATTTTTGGTTCCATTCGTACTTTGAAGAACAAGAGGCTTCTGTGTGCAAGGCGGAATATGAAGCGTCCTAACAGTGCGATCCTTCCTGTTAGTCTTTGAACGTCATCAGTGGTGGAGTGTGTCCCCATGTTTAGAATAGATTGGATCTTCATTAGATTACCCTTGATTCTTTTTTCAGTCACAATGTATCCTGGAATGCTTCCACGAGCTTTGGTATGGGGTGTTCCATCCATTTGCTTTTCATCCGTATGACATCCACGTATATTTTCATATTGCTCGCAATTTGATTGTTGAACCCCTTATTTGTTGAGGTGATGCGTCTAACTCCTTTTGGTCCTTAAGACCTAATTGGATTTGGTAGTATCCCTAGGTCGTGTAGGCCAGGCAGAGCAACTCACACCATGAAGTGGAATCCACTAATCGGTCAATACTGGGTAGCGGGTAGGGATCCTGAGAGTGAGCCTTCTCAATCTTTGTGAATTACCATCAGCGGGGCTTCCTGATATCATCTAGACTATCCCCTTGTATGTTGGGTTTCTTTCTCTTTGAGAAACACTTCGGTTGGTTAGGTTCCCTTTTGGGCTCTTTTACGGAATTGTAGCTATTGGTAAGGCTTCCTTATAGTTGTTATTGCTTAATGCCTTGGCGTCTTCTCAAGTTGGATCAGAAGTTTGGTTCCCTCTACCTACATGAAGGTATTAGACGGCGTGGTTCTGACTGGTTTGGTTACTCCTGGAGTGGGTATCCTAGCGGGTCTGACTCCAGCAAGGTTGGCTGTCCGGGTTGGTTCGGTAGCTCCTGGTATAAGAATGCTTGTTGGTCTGCTTCCAGCCAGGAGGGACGTTGAAACAGGTTTGGTAGTTCCCGGGATGGGAATCCTTGCAGATTCTATCCTGGTATTATCACCAGACATAGAGCTGGTTGAAGCCTCGGCATCGTTTCCTCCTCCAAGTGTCAGGATCGCATGCACCGTAACAGAGTGAAGGCTTCCTGATACTTCGCCATCCTGGGCCGTTTAGTTGCTATCCAGGATGTCTTGTCGTCCTTCCTCTCCCTGGGTTGCCCAAATGCCTCCTGAATTATTTGCTAGAGGTGCTTCTTGTGTAGGGGATACGCTGGATACCTCGGCACTGAGCTTCCTCCTGGGTGCGAGGCTAGGTTTCTTTTTGTGGTGGATTGCTTTTCGCGATTTGGGGTCGTCCCATGATGGTCGCTATCCTCCTCCAGGTCAGGATGCTCCTCGCAAAGTAAGGCTGGAAGCCATCCTAAGGCAGAGAACTAACCACATTTGTTTTGCTAGGCGCTGGAATGTCTGGATAACCAGTTACAAGCGCTCTTTGACTCGGGCTGGCTGTAGGTCCCTCTCCCTTGCGGTTGGTTGGGCTGCTCGATCCAGTTGCTCTTGGAGCAGGAATCCTAACAGATCTGGCTCCAGTAAGGTTAGCTGTTAATTCACGAGCTTTCTAAATCTTAAATTCAATTTAAGATTATAATGCATGATAATCCATTACACTTAGGCAATCGGTATTTAGTCAAGCCTTAATGAAATATAATTAGGCTATTCAAACGAGAAAACATGCAATTTATAGGCTATTCAAATGAGATAACATACAATTTGCAAACCATAGATATTGAAGTCACGTGCAACATGCTAGTTTTTATTATTATTTCTTTTCTTCTTTTTTTTTTTTTTTTTTTTTAAGAGTCGAATAATTTGAAAAGAATTTACAGCCTCGTGATATCAAAATTCTCAAGCAGTAATGCCAAAGGATGCTCCATGTATTGTAATTATCGAAACGAATAAGACTAAGAATAAGAAGAACTTATCTTGCAAACTTGATATTCATAATCTGAGAAGATATCATCCATTGCGTTCTCACGGCTTAGCTCGATTTAATCGATTTCCCACAGACAGCGCCAGATGATGCGTTCCAAAAAATGCATCATCTTATTTATTTGGGAATTTGAGTTGTTGGAATTTCTATACCTGCAAATACGATTATTTGAGAGAAATAAAGAAGAGTTTAGGACTTAGATAAGCTGTCAATATTACATAAAAAAAGGTATAATATAATAGAAATAATGATAGCAAAATAATTAAGCCAATAAAGAGGATAATGAGAGAAATTGTGCTCGTAAATCCCAAGTAGCTACAAATTTCTGAGAATATTCTGAGAGAGAGGAAGGGAGAGACTATTTTATTAATTCTGTAGAAAGTCCTAAGTGAGTTACAGAAAAAGGGGATTTTCCCATTTAAATAGATCTCTATATCTTTCTAGTTGTTAGGTTTTCCCCCATTTTAGGGGAGTTAAAAAGGAAGAGAAAATAGGAAAACAGTTTGGGAAGAGGTTTTCTCCACTACCCGTTAGTGGGTTGTCATCTAAAATACTAGTGGGGAGTTACAAGGATAATGGACAGAATATTCCATCCATGTTTGTGGGAGTTGGAAGTGAGCTCATAACAGAAGTTGACTCTTTCGTCCTTCCAGGAGCTCGTCTAGCAGTCCTTCCTCCACGAAGCCTCTTGTTTCGCCCTCCTCAGGAGGACGCCCTTTGCTGTGCCATCCTGCTGGAGCTTCAAGGGGAGAGGCCTTTCTAATGGGCCTTCTCCCGTGGGTCGGCCCAAACTCTCTCGTCTCTCTGGTTTAGTGGTTTTGCTCACAAAGGGGTCAAGCCCAATCGTGCTAGAAATAGGGCGCATCAATTATGAATTTTTTACAATATATACCTAAATTTCATTATTATTTTTACGTAAATTCGAAAATAAAATATTTTGTAGCTATATATGTACATATTGCTAGTCTCTTTTGGTACTTTTGATCTTAGCTTTTTAATTTGTACATGTTAGAAAAGTTTAATTATTATTATTTTTTTAAACAATTGTCCATTCACCATTGTGAAATGTTTATAAGAATATTTTTCATATCTCTATGATGTCCAATTGTCCTTCTTTTTTGAATATCAATTACCTAATGATTGATTTACTATCTTTTAAATTATTTACTCTTCTTACCCATATACGTAGACTATATATGAAAGATCAAGTAATTTAAAAGATAAATAAGAATTAGTTAATCAAGACTAGATGAATTAGCGCATCATCTCGCCGCTAATATCTCTTTTTGAAAAAAACTTATTTCTTTATGAAAAAACATGTATATATCATCTTTATATCTCATCAGTTGGTTGAATCCATAATAATCTATAATTTTCTTGGGAAATTTAGAATATGTTGGAAAACTTATAAAACAAATTACTTAGTGATTCCATTCAAATAATCTTGATTACTTTTTTGATTGATGAACCTTCTAGAACTACTAATCTTTTTTTTAAATATTTTTCCATATCTAACAATATCATTTAAATTGAAAAAGAGTTACAAAGAGCATGTTTTTAGAATATTTTAATATTTAAAGCACCATTAAACAGGTATTTATTTTTATTTTTTTGTCATGAGTTTTTTCTAATTTTACACAACTTTTAAATTTAAGGAGTCAATACATTTTTTTTTTTATGTTGGGTCAAGAAACTATTTTTAAAATTAAAAATTAAAAAAATCATTAACATATATATATATATTTATAATATAATCATTTGAAGTAGGTATAGCCGCAAATTTGAGCTGAAGGGATGGATTAAAGATAAGAAACAGGAGGTGTTACTGTTAGAACAGTTTGACTAAATTAATTATTGTGCTTGTTCTGTAGTCCAGGAAGCTTGTAATCTGTTTGATGATCTATGAGGAAGAATATGCATCATCAGCAACAAGTGGAAGATCCCACTAGAGCTTAATCCTCGACACACAATCCTGCAAGTTCTTTTAACACTCACATAATGTCTAACTATGTTGGCTCTTTTGATAAACTATGCAATAATTAATTTCCCATAATATCGGATATAAAGCCACATGACAAATGTCAACACATTCATCCGACTGCAAAATGGTAATGGTATTTTAGATCAAGAAGAAAAAGAGGACAAAACAAGAAGAAATCCATAATGTTACCACCAGAAACCTAGAGGAAGAAAAAGTAACACTTCAAGAAATCAGCCATACATTTGTTCCAATGAATTCAGGCACTAAGAGATGAGTTGCTACATTTGTTACATCAAATATAATTATAAGCAACCAGGGACAAGATGGCAGCAAACACATCTATTAAAAAGGGCAAACCAACTACTCCAACTGTTATTGGAGCTTTTATACACTGCATTCAGATCGAACCCAACATATATCAATCAAGAAAAAGAAACAAATGGTCAAAAATTTCATCTGATATAGAAAGAAAGAATGCAGACTTCCCACCAACTCGTCTGCAAACCTACGACTCCATCAATCACGAAAATGGATAGGGGAGCCATCAAAACAAATGCAGGTTATACTTAAGTGAATCAATGCATATAGAATATAAGTCCTAAATATCAACCGTTGGATAAAGAGCCGGCATAGAATTACGTCCCCCGCCATTAGAATCTGCATATAATGGTGATTGTAGCTCCCCAGATTTGCGTGATTTGGGATTTTTGGGGGAAGCGGTATATGATTCGGTGAAACCACCAGTAGTGTTGTACAAAGATGAGGTTGGGAGGCCGTGGATCTTTGGAAGACCCGTTGGATCATTACTGGGGTTGTAACCTCTCTCAACACTCTCAGCTTCAAGTGGAAGTTCATCCAGTGTCTGAGAAAAAACATTTTCGTTCAAACTGAGAAGCTCCGATAGTTTTTGGGATGAAGTATACACAGAAAATTGACAAAATTGCAGAAGCAAACAAAAGGGGCACAAAAAAGGGAAATGTTTTTTTTTTTTTTTCCATTTCTTTAGTAGTTCTTTTTTTTTTTTTTTTTTTTGCTTGGACTTGGAGAAGGGTAGATCGGTTTATTAGTGCTACATTGTTGATGAAAATCGACTTTCTCTAAAACAAGTTGATGAGATGTTCAAAAGAGATTTATTAGTTTGGGTAATGGCTCGCATGCTATAAATTGTTTTGAAGTAGGGCCGTAGAATGAATAAGTTGGAACCACACTTTTCATATGGAGTTGAAGGTTCAATGTCATTTCTTATGGTTCACATAAAACTTAAACAGCCCACAACATTTCCAGGATCTCTATTCAAAGTTTATTGTGAAAATGCAGAAAAACACAAACCAAAAAAAAAATTATGATAGTGCAAAAGCCACTTACCCGGAAAGCTTGCTGCAGGACTTTGAGTGTCTCTCGTGTCCTTTTTCTCTTGATGGAGACCTCATCAGGTTCCTGTAACATCTCTTCAAACAAATTGTCTCTGCTCAAAAAATAACAACATATCAAACCTTCATTACGGGCATGGAAAGAGTTGACATAATGGTATAAAACAGCTTTCCATTCTATGGTAAAAGAAAACGATGAAGGGAACGTCCCATGATATAGGATTCCCATCACAATCAAACAACGTGTGATCTTCAGAAAGAAACGAAGAAACTTGGGTAAATTTCCCATTCCCTTATCTTGTTCAAAAGAATGAGAGATGATAAGAAAATAGAAGAACCGAGTGGCCATCAACAAGGCAACTTGTCTCCCTCTGACATCGTATTCAAAAAGGAAGTATTGCTTTCATTTAAACCAAAAATCGACAATTCCCACTCCATTATCTTCGTTCTGCTTTTTATTTTATTATATTATACCATGCAGCATGCAAGAAAAGCCTTTGATACAAAATGTACCTGTATAGCCTTTTGATGAAAACATTATGGAGCTCTCTCTTGGTATGGTTCACCTGTAAGAGTTCACAAAAGTACAGAATTGATAAACAAATTTCAGAGTATCCATGTATGGCAGACAATTATTACTGAACAGCTATAGAACTCGACCATTCACATATACACAGGAGATAACCAGAAAATGAAAAGTAGGAGCATCTTATAAATGTGTGTATCTCAGGACATGGAGTTTTGAAGGCCACGTGCATCAAGTGAAGAACCAACATTAGTGATTTAAGTTTTATTTGTCAGAGATAAAAAACCATCCATAAGTAACGACAAATGATTGCATAGGTTAATTCCTTCAGTTAGATACCGAACAGCTGGAAATGAGCATTTCAACCCCATGCAGGATAGATCCAACAAGAAGCATGGCACGGACAGATCACATTAAGTAAACCCAAGTCAAAAAAAAAAAATTTAAAACAAAGGGAGAAGAAAATAAAACAAAAACGAAGAGCAATTACCAGAAAATGCATAATTGCTTTTGGCACAGAATCCTCGATGTTCTTCCGAACAATATCATAATACGACCTTAGTAGCAGCTTTGTAACAGTAATCTCAATAGCCTCTTGTTCTGAATGACTTTCTGAAGGCCTCAACACACTGGGGGGCTTTGACAATATTAAGATAAAGAATAAACAAGTTAGCATAGTAGCCAAGACAAAACTAAAAAACAATATTTCAACACTATTTTTCATACTATGACTTTTCTAAGGAAATGAAAAGGAGACCATAAATCCTAAAACTGTTTAGTTGTTAAGGATAATAGGGAGGGAATTTATTTTTGCTTTTAAGAACTGGTTCATTTTTATGGCGATAGAAATGTGAAATTGGCCAAATGAGGGTTTTGGTGATAGAAACAGTAATGTTGGAAAAAGAGGAAATGAATTGTCTAGTGCGTTGCTTTATTTTTTGCGTGTTACTTCATTAGGTTACATTTTCACTCTCCCTTCCTCTACTAATTTCCTTAGTAACCTAACACCAAATATACTTTTCTTTACCCTTATCTTCTCTTTTCCTAGCAAGATCCTTGTACCAAATAAAGTGTAAATCTATACCTCTCTCAAATGAATCATCGACAAGTTGGGCTCCATGCTTTGAACCGGCGGCTCATCAAAAGGTTTGCTGGTGGTATTCTCCTTAACAGATGTGCGACTGTCATGCCCACCAAAAATTGAAGATATTCCCCAGCTTGAACCAGCAGTGTTGCCTGAAAATCATTCAGACCAGAAGTATTAGGACTTTACCATAGGACTATGCAACAAATTGCTATGAGAGCCAGTTCATCTACTTCTTCACTTATTAAGCAGTTAAAAGATGCCCTCAAGCTAGGCTGCTAATGTGATTGGATACAGTAAAGGAAATGCAAAATTCAGGGTTCCAATTCTTTTTAATTACTCAAAATGTTGCAAGGGAGTACCAATCACCAAGAACTGCTCTCTTTTTATACATTTCTAGGACTGAAGTAGTCATATTCAATAATGCAGCGATAAGATATTTTTCCCCCTCCCATTATGTATTCACACTTCCTACATTAACAGGTTGAGAGGCCAACCAAGCCACCTATGCGTTTCTCCCCAAAAGGAAGGAAAAGTGTAGCAAAATACAGAAGCCCTAAAAACACTGTGCTGAATGAATAGGATGGTAACTCAACTCGTTTTATCTAGTTTAATCAGCAATTGATTTAATTTTGTATCACTATGCTGGTAGTTGTGAATTAACAAGCTGAGAAACTTCATCCAATGAGAAACAATATGTAAATAGCACTTCTATTTTTAGTTACACCAACAAACCCTCCAAAGAGAGGAACTTTTCGACAAAAATTACCAGCTGGGGCACTTTTCTCCTCTGCAACAGATCGTACAGCCTTTTTTCCATGTAAAGAGCAGAAACAAGCATTTAGTCAACGTGATAGCAAATAATCAAGGTCACGTCAATTTAAGAGCTAGGTGACATAGCTGACTTACTAGGTCAGGAACAATTCCATTCACTTGCCGGGCAAGTCGAGATTTTAGACTTCTGTCTGAGTTTGATGCTTTATCTGCATCTCCATTCTCCTATATGATAAAGCAAATCAGAGACCAATGAGCAATCAGATGGGTATATAAATCACCAAGTAAAAGCAAAAGTGCAACCTTCTGCCTTGGAATAGGTGCAGAACCCCTGGATGACTTGACCTGTTGTGCTGCCATCTCTAAAGCTTTACTGCCACCAAGAAAATTTGGATGGGAAGTGTTTATGTAATCCATCTGCAGAATAAATAAACCATTAAAGAATAGATCAATAGTGGAAGTTAATATTAATCTATCAAATTCACTTATTCCCAAATAAAAAGAGCAGGATTCAGTTCCCTCATGAGCCTATATCCTATTCAGACAACATTGAAGGAAAACTGCATAATTTTTCTGCTGACGTCACTACCTTCTTTCCAACTTGTACTGCATATAAACTTGGCCATTTTCCAACTCAATAGGCTTCTAAATAAAATATATATACTTCTAATCACACTAAAACCCAGATCTTAGAAGGCACATGATACGAAGTTTACAATTTTAGAGGAGAACAGAAACGTGAAAGTCGGGGATAACCAATTATTTCGAATGTAAAAAGATGTTTTGACATGAGAAAGCAACCGGAAGAAAACTATGTTAAGCATGGTTTTGCAGCAAAACGCAATTGTAAACAGCATAAAGATGCGACGAGCATCAATTTCAGGAAGGAACTATGTTTGGAAAGATTTAAAGCATACACATGCAAACAAAACACAAAAATGAGAAAACAGATAAATAAACAATTGGCATCATCCTTTCTTCGCAAAGTTCTTGCCAACCTGCAGTCATTCTCATGCCTGATAGAAGAGATGTATGTAGGAAAAAGACTGAGTAGACTCGTCGCACAATATGGTCAGCAAACAAATGTTATTTGTTTTGGGACATGGCAATAGAAATACAGACAGATACACAAAAACTACAGTTCACAATACCTCCATTTCAATCATATGTCCTATCATTGTCTCTGATGGCTCAAGACCTTCTCGCAAAAAGTTTCCAATGACCTCATCCATCCGTTTCCTTAGGACTGGAAACCGTTGGAGTTCATTAACCATACAACGATGGCTCATCTAAAAGAAAGTTCGAAGGTCAATGCCCACATAAAATAACTGCACCTGTTTTCCATGTTAAATTTGCAAACGTGTACCTTGATTAGCTCATCATAGATAAATCTAGCACACTGAAGACTTGGATCCAACAGGCGGGCTATCTGCCTTCTAACAAGAAGTTCAAAAGGAACCTACATTTTGTGTTTAATTTCGACGCCGTAAATTAATTAGAAGACCATAATATTGGAATCAGAGGGCATTTCAAGTTTTTGTTAAAAGATAACAGGAAAAGCGGTTGGAACTAAGACCTACTTCAGGCACAAAAAGTGCAGACTTGGGGCCAGTGGCATTTTGAATGGCAGTGTGGATGTCATCATCGGTTAAATCCTCACAAGGATCTACATCCTGCAGAGAAGAGAAAGGAATATCATATCTAACATAACTTGATTCAAATCAGTTGATTATGTCAAGAAACCTGCAGAAGCTCAAGGGAACCAAGTTCCTTCCAAAGTAAAGGTGTGCTGGCAAACAACTTGCAGACAAAATCTATGTGACATCGATAGTGATTGCAGATTTATGCACAAAAGTGCTTTTGGCTTTTTCAACACTTTGGAAGGGTTTAGAAAATCAATATGTGTTTCGTTTAAGCGAAAATGAGCTAGAAGTTGCAGCTTTGAGCTCCAGCTTCAAGATTCCAGGTTATTTCCACAAATAAAGGGAAGGTTGTGTAGAATAGTAAAAGTAATTCCTTTTTCTTTCTTTTTTTTTTTTCCAAATGCTCGATTATTTTTTTCACTTTTTTTTTAAACGCCCAACTTTTACAACAAGAATTCCAAAACTTTGCTCCTACTTTAACTCTCCAAAAGTAAAAGTATTTGCAAAAACCCACTTCCAAAGTTTAAATTTGGAGGAAGGGCATACAACAATAGCCTGCCATTACCACTATATCATGGCACTATTAAAGGACCAGTTTATCTTATTCCCAAATGAATGAAGAAATAAAATACCACTTAATGTTCAAAATGCATGTCCATTGGTTCACCTCATCCTCATTTGACTACTCTATTTCATTCACAGAACAAAGTACTCATCTTCTTATCTGTTTACTCTTAAAAGTTTTCCACAGTACAAAAAATTCAGAGGATTGACTCATGCAAAACCGAAAGGAAAAGTTAGTCCTGAGAATTTAATTGCCACAATTGATACAGAGGCACATCACAATAATCAAATCAATGAACAAACCTCCAAGCTCTTTACGAAAATATTTTGGAAAATGTAATGGATTCTTGCTCCACCAGACAGCTCCGATGTTGACATTTCTTCATTTTTGCCTTCTATCATTGAAGAGAATGCTGTTTCCAACAAAATGTCCATAAATAAGTAACAATAGGAATGCCCTAATTGTCGATGTGCATAAGACAATGTCTACTTCGGGGTGGATATCAAGGTGATTTTGTATCTGTATGCAGATGAGTCAAGCAAGATGTGTGCCTGGACACAATGTCAGACAATCAATCACTACGGCTGCAGATTTTGTTAAAAAACAAAGGCTTTGTAGACTGTAAACTGTTAGCTCAAGGTAAGGATGAACTTTTAGTTTAAAGAGAATTCATTGATAATTGAAATCACAAAACTTTGATGCACAGACTACATTCATGATAAGATCAATCACAATATTTATATGACAAAATAGGCCTATCGCAGCCAGACACCAAAATGAGGACAGTTAGTTTGCAGCATCTTAGCATACAATATGTGGGCTGCAGCAAGTATTAAATAAGCAAATAGAAATACTTGAATTCCTCCTGTTATTCTATAGGGAGTACCAGAGGTCACATACCATCAGAGTATTTCGAAAGAATGTTAAGCAGTAGTGCTCCCTGGCCAGCCTGCTCAGAAACATAAACAATTTGGTAATTGTCAACACCGCCAATTGAAACTATTAATAGATCACCAATTAGAATATGAGATATCTGCAAAACTCATATCAGATAGTCCTAGATCATTGTACAAAGTTACCGCTGGCAATTGTTTGCAAGCCCTATACGAATAGGGATCGGGGTTAAAGAAAGTAAATAAGGAAATATAGAAATTACTTTTTCAATTTCCACTTTTGAAAAAGCTATTTCTGTTAGCGAACAGTCCGAAACACTAAACACTCAGAACAAATTTATGCATAATGGTTCGGTTGATATTATTATAAAAAAACACCTTCGATTCAGTAATTTCCCCATAGCTAGCATGCTCCTTTGCAACAGAGACCAGTGCAGCACTAATGCGTGACTTCAACCCTGGGAGGACAGTCTTAATATGTTGTACCAGAATCTGTGTAACAAGCAGAGGGGTTATAGCAGTACACAAGCTGATATGATTAGATAATACGTTCTTGGGTAACTGCGCTCAGTTATATAACCTGGTTCAGCTTCTTGGCTAACTGTGGGACTCCACAACGCTCAGCAAGATCATTGTATACCTACAAAGAAGATCCTGATGGTAAGATTAATAAGGTAAGCGAACAGAAACAAATCATCTGGTAAAGAAAAGATCAGAGTCATACTGGACGACTGCGAAAGAACTTCTCCTCTGCGATAAGTGCATCTTTGATGCTACGTCTCATTTGAATATCCTGCTTAGTGGTGATAAACACAGGTTCAAGGAATTATTAAAGATAGTTAAAGGTAGTATGTTGCTTATTGAAAACAATAATTATTAGCTAGAAGTTATCTGGTGCCTTTAAATGCCACATTCTAATGGTCATCCCAGCATAAACTTTCATTTCAATTCTACTGCCATGATACATTGCATAAGATTTCTAAACTTTACAGAATGCCCTCCTGCAGTTTATGGTCTAGATATTTCTTCATTTGACAAATATAGTTCAAGAAGGAAATGGAGAAGCTTTAGCTTTAAAACTCAAAAACAAGAAATATAGCATATGGATTATATATGTTTTTCATCTGTCTAAAAGTGAAATGTTACCTCTTGACTGCGATTTACAACACCTACATAACCAAGCCGAAGAGGAATCACTTTTCCAAGCAAAAAGTTCCGAGCATCAGTGCCCCTATCCATAATATCCAACTGGAGTAGCAAAGCAAAAGTGCAAAACATTAAAAGCCAATATTAAGGGATCCTGCAAGTACACATGACAATTACACAGCAAAAATCTTCACCTTCGTAATTACACCAATTGTTCTATAACCTGCGATAGAAATTTGGCACATTAGCTCTAAATTCCAAAAGCTAAAATTCTTCTACGGCTACAAAGTATATAATAATTCCATTTTCTGGATGAAAGAAATATTAAGAGCAAAACCAACCATCAGGATCAGCAATTCCAGCCATCTGAAGAGCGTCTGAGTTCGCTAGATCTGAATTTGCAGGCGTCACAGCCAGGATAAGACAACTTTGAAGTTTGATATAAGACATTATCATTGTTCTAATCCGTGCTTCAATATCTGTTGGTTGATCACCAACAGGAACTTTCGTTAGGCCTGGCAGATCTACAAGTGTAATGTCAAGAACATTTGGCGAGAAAATCTTCAAGCGTATCTGTTTGTCTATTACGCCTTTATTTCCTCCTGCTTCTCTCTCTGTTTCAGCCTAGAAACAATTCCAGAAACCCCAATATTAAAGAAAAGCTACTCGTCGCAGCCGAAGCAGCGAAGCAACATGTACTACTGTTTTTCAGGTACTAAAAGTGGAAAGGATAAACAATCTCTCTTGGTAAGCAAAGCCATTTTGGTATCACTGCTCTCCCGTTATGAGAAAGCTCGACTGAATTTAAACTGCATAGTCCAACAGTATTGAAATTTGAACGACCATTGACCAGGATCAAGAAACACAGAGAAAAGGAGATGCACTGCGGAAGAGTCCCCTCAGATATCACAAACAACCATTGCATCAAACTTATGATCAGAATTAGCATGGTTTAACAGGAAATCATCACGGGGAGTACAGCCGATGTCTCCTTATAAAAAAAAAAAAAAAAAGTCCGATTGCACATATAACTATACACCAAGCATCCTTAGAAAGTGAGTAACGTATGAGTCAATTTTCCACTCCCCCTATATTTTAACTTCATAAAGAATCAAAAATCCCAAACACAATTGTGGTTTAACGACTACTTGTCAAATAATTTTTCAATTCACACGCCCAAACTAATTCGTTTGCATCATACAAAAGAGCAAAGAAATCTAAAATTTATACACTATCAATCAATAAATTGAAGACATAAAAAAAGCTTAACCTCAATCTCCCTCCGAATTTCATTGAAATCGAAGAACTTCTTCCCCGGCAAATGCAGGAACTCCCCCCACTCTTCCTCCGGTCCATCCCCCTTCCTCTTCCTCTGCACCAGCTGCAGCACCAGCGGACGCCGCGTGCATATATCATTACCCCGCGGCAGGAAATCACGCCCCACAAGCGCCTCCAACACACTCGATTTCCCGCTGCTCTGGCTCCCCACCACTGCCACCTGCGGCAACTCGATCGTCGATTGACTCCCTAGCTGCGCAAAAATATCCTGCAGCTTGTTCACCATGGGTATCACCGAATGCCCCAACGCCGCCGCCGCGTTGCCGCCCGACGACGCCGCCGCCGCTTGTTCCTCCGCCATTGAATTGCTCGACTACAGATAACACTCAAACTTGAATTGGCTTTTCAATTGGAATCGATGCGGAACTCAGCAAGGATAGTTGAAAACCCTAGGTAGGGGTTTGTGATTGGCGGTGGACTAGATAGAGAAAGAGAAAGAGAAAGAGGAGTCTCGTCTGAGACAGTATGGAGAGAGAAGCGAAGATTGCGCGTGGATTCCCGTAGCGCCCAAGAAAATTAAATTAGGGAAAGATTTGCATCAAACGGTACAATTTTGGTCTCTGGAATTTGCAGACAACTTTGAGTTTATTTTCTTCTTTGAGTTTAATTTCTCGAAATTCAAATTATAAATTATGAGCATATGTTATAATAATTATTTTGTTCCCTGATCCGTACTCTATCATGAACATGTCTCACTTTCGCATTTTTACTAAATATTTTTATATAAATAGAGGAACTCCGAATACGTTCGTATAGTAATTGACTTTGATTTCTCTTATAAACTATTATTCATAACCTTATGACCAACATGCCAACATAGATATAAGGGAAAATCTTTAAATAGTACCAAAAAATTAAAAAAATTCCTTTTAGGTCCTCAATTTTGAAAAAGTTCTCATTCAATCCCCAACTGAAAAACAAAATTCCTTTTAGGTCCCCATAAATAGAACATGTTCGTACATTGTTTTTAGGAATTACGTACATTTTTTAGGGAATTACGTATAAAAATCTCAAAATATCGTATATACGAGATTCCAGGATTTTTATACGCAATTCCCTAAAAAATGGACGCAATTCCTGAATTATTATACAACCTTGGGGAGTGTGTAACACCCCGCACGTGGGGCGCCACATCCCCCGCACTATGGCCCGACACGTGTACGAAATGGGAAGTCCGCACACGCACCAAGTCACAGCGAACGGGTGACAAACAAAAACACACCCACTAGCTAGGCGGTACCTAACCTTGTACAAAAGACAATATACGAAATATGACAGCGGAAATAGTACGAAATGCCGACTTTCAAAAACTTATACACACCAAGCATATAACGAAGTACCTACATCAGAATCAAATATACGGGTTCAACTAGTTCAGCCAACCTGTCATATCCTGTCCCGAATAATTACACATCAAAACGGGTTCAACTAAATCGAGCACCTGTCCTAACCTGTCCCGAATTCCATAAAAGCAATTCAAACATGCAAACCTGAGCGGAATATATCTTATACAAAATTTCAAAACATAAATCGATTCAAAGGGCTGAACAAACTCAGACAGACCAACAAACACGACAGACAGCCGCCTAGCACGAACTCCAACGAACTCCAAAGCAAAGCCTGCAAACTAAAAACATAGAAGGGGAGGGGTCAGTCCAAAGACTGAGCGAGGGGCTACACACACACGCGTATATACATATACAGAGCACAGCACATATCATAAAGGGGAGTTCGTGAACCAGGGCGTGGTTTTTGCATTCTAAAATATTTCTCACATGATACTAGATATAAGAGAGTAAAAGAGTTAGGCCAAAGGCCAAAAATCCCAATTTTATTAATTAGAAGTCCACTCCCGTTTCCCGAACAATTTCTTAACAAACTAACTTAACGAAAACAAACACACCAAGCAAACGTTCAGACAAAAGGGGAAAATGTGCACAGGAGTAATACTCGACGCTCCGAGGCTCCTTACCCACATCCCGATGATCATGCACAGGAGTAATACTCGACGCCCCGAGGCTCCTTACCCATAATCACCGGGCCCCAAACAAAGCAAAGTCAAACCATCAAATCAGAGGGGAAATGTGCACAGGAGTAATACTCGACGCTCCGAGGCTCCTTACCCACATCCCGATGATCATGCACAGGAGTAATACTCGACGCCCCGAGGCTCCTTACCCATAATCACCGGGCCCCCAAACAAAGCAGAGTCGGAAACATACCAGAATCAGAGGCACAACAAGGTCCAAGGCAAGCGCAAATCATATCCGGAAGCATATCAGAGGCATATCATATCAGCAGTCAAAGCATAGGCATAATCATAGCATATTCATAATCCTATCATATCAGATTCTAGCATAATCAGATTCTAGAACATAAATCATATCAGGCGTATCCATAGGGCTTATATTCACATGCATATCAACACATATCTTTAGGGTTTAACTATAACCTAACCTCACCTGGCACCAAACACAGCCGAAGACACAGCAGATGGTTCACCCCGGAACCTGCACGACTCACTTGTCACCACCCCGGGTGCACCTGAACCAACTTAATACACAAACACGACACAGGGCTCAGACTCAAACTCAGACAACCATACAGAGACGCACGGCAATGCTGAAGCATTTATGAGATGCAATCACATGAGCAGGTTTCAAATTCATATTAATTTCAAGCAAAACAAAATATTAAGGCCTGTCTATAAGCGCAATTAATGCCATTAAGGGAACTCGAAAGGTAATGGAATTCACATTATTTCAGATCAATTCATATATTGCACATTTACAAAGCAATCAAATTAAATTCACATATAACATTTCATAAATTTATACGTATTACAAAGCCAAACAAATCATATAATAAAATGCTACAAATTCTATTTAAAGATCACAAGTTACACATCAAATTCCAATTTACGTGATTAACATATTTATTTACTAAGTGGCAGATTAAAGTTCAATTAATTCAAATCACTCAAGTTCACATGTCACATTTCATATAAAAGCATGTAGTACGAGAACAAACAAATGATATAATAACATGTTTCGAATTTCATTTAAATCTCCCGAAATTACATATTAAATTCTAACCATGCTAAGTTCATGTAATTCATTCATGGCATACCAAATTCATATTTGTCACATTTCATATCATACATGATTTCATACATAACGGAATACATTTCAATCGGCAATTCAAGCATATGACACTTAATTTACAATTAGAACAATTAATCAAATAATTCTCAAATACACAAATAAATTCGTAGAAAATAAACCAAGTGTCCGATTGACGAACGGAAAGTGGTGTTGGACTCACCACAACGAGGCGAACGAGCTGTCCGAAGCCCGCCGGAATGCCGCTGCCGGAGCCGCCGGAATAGTGGCCGGCCGCCGCTCGGCCACCACCGGAACGTGCCGGAAAAATCCCGAAAAATCACCCGTGCAAGGATTCGTCATGCTCAATCCAATTCCTCGATCAATTTCTGCAAATTCCAAGCCAATCGTCACCAATTTCAAATCCAAGAATACGAAAACCCTAAAATCTTCAAACTTCAATTATTTTCAAACCGGTGAACCAAAGTGAGATCCGAAAGGGGCATCGGCTTACTCGTGACGAGCTTTACGAAAACCCTAAGCTATCGTGCCGGAAAAATCCTCGGAGGTGGCGCCGCCGGTGCGCCGCCACTGTAGCAGCCACGAACCGCCGCCAAACGGCAAAATCTGGAGTCGAGCAAATAGGATTCATTAGTTCTCGTCGTTCCGAACAACTTTCGTGAAGGGCCCGAGGCCAAAAGATGACCGGAAAAGGCCCCCGTTGAGCTCCGAAGTTTCTGCCGCCACCACATCGCCGGAACCACCACCTACGGCCAAAATTCGGTGAAAACGATACCGGAAATGGACTCAGGGGGTCGAAAAACCTCGGAAAACACTAACCTTGGTCGGAAAAAGTCGCCGGAGCGCCGTCGTGACACTGTTCACGCGGCGGCGGCGTGAGCTTCAGGCGGCGCGTGCGCCGCCGTCCGGTGGCCATTGGCCGCGCCGCCAACGTCATTCGCTGCGCCGGAAGCTCCTCTTGCCGTCTGTGGGGCGCGTGTCGCCGGAAAGTGGCCGGAAGCCGTCGCAAAAGGGCCACGAAGTGGCGGCTCCGCCACCCCTCCAGCCGCGTCTGAAAATCGGCAATATCTCCGCCGTCGGTCGTCGGTTGGTTGAGTTCTTGGTACGGTTGTGACCGCGTCGTCGAGATAGTCGAAAAGCACTATCGGAACGTCGAATTCCGTCGAGAAACGAGCAAGTTTGGGTTGTGTGTGAAAACACACCTTGGGTGTGTGTGAATGGCGTGAAACGCGGGGAGAGAGAGAGAGGCTGAAGCTGGAAAAATGGCACGCAAAACGAGGATCCGGGGTATTTATCTCGGGTCCTCGTACGCGAAAACGGTCGGATGAACGGGCTAACGAAGTCAGAATGGGGCAAACTCAGAGTCTACGGACTCGTTTCGAAGCCCCGAACGCGTTGAAGGGGTCAAAGAGGTCAAAATCTTGACCGAACGAGAAGTGACCGGAAAACCCCTAAAAAGAGAAAATTACAAAGGGGCCCCTAAACTCTAAAAGAGTTCAAAATAGGGCCTCGAAAAATATAAAATCACATAATTAAACACATAAAAAGGTTAAATAGTGACGTACCTTATAAGTTGGACGATCGGGATGTTACAGAGTGAAAAGGAATTTTGTTTTTCAATTGGGAAGTGAACAGGAACTTTTTCAAAATTGGGGAGTGAAAAGGAAATTTAGTTTACACTTGGGGATTTTTTAGGAATTATCCGTAGATAATAATGGGGAAAATTGCTCAATTCATCCGTTGAAGATGTTCAACTTGTAATCTCTAAATATATTTTTGGATATAAATATCAGACTTTAGTTTTGGAATTCGTAAAACTACAGGACAATGGACCATCGGAAACCACATTTTCTCGTCGAATTTATTGACGTGGCAGTAGGAGCGATAGATGTCAAGTGACAGGTTTTTGCAAAAAAAAAAAAAAAGAAAGGAAAAGAAAGGAAAAACATAAGTGAAATACACCCTCTCTCTCACGAGCTGTGGAGGAAATAGGTAGTGTTGGGACCCTCCGGGAAACGATATGGTGGAGGTTCGTGAATGAGGAGGTGGTGAATGTGTAACTTTTTTTTTTTTTTTTCCCCCTAACGCGGCAAAAAATTGTCACTTGGCATCCAACTTGTCAGCTTTGACCGTCACGTCAATAAATTTGGCAAGGAACGGGGTTTCCGATGGTCCATTGTCCTGTAATTTTCACGAATTCCAAAACTGAAGGCTGATATTTGCCATACCCAAAACTGTGTTTAGAAATTGCAAATTGGACATTCCCGATGAATGAATTGAGCAATTTTTTCCGGTATAACCCGATAAGACTATACAGATTTTTACTTTGAATTTATTATATAAATATTTCCACGATATAATAAGATAATATTTTTTGAAGTGCTAATAAATTATTTTTCTTCTTTTCCTTTTCTTTTTCTTCTCCTATTTCTTTATCTTCTGTTGTCTTTATTTCTTCTAATTAGTCTCCTATTATTTCCCTATATATTCTTTAATTATACAATTTTTTTTTACCTTATCATAAATTATGAATTTAATATGTATATTAACCGTTATTACTATTATTAAAATACAATCACATCACCAAATTTCATGATATTTTCACTTTGCAAGCACATTAAACTGTGAGGCCGCAACCTCGCATCAAACAACAAAAAAAAAACATGACGACGTTGTCCTTACGGGCCAAAGAACATACACTCACTATTTTGTTAATTTTATGGTTTTTTAAAGATTAACTATAACCAGTATTTAATTTAATTTCAGTTCATTTTCCTTTAGAATCAACTTTGTCTTTTATTTGATGTTTTAGGGATCTTAATACCCTAATTTTATGCCCTCGACAATCAAGAGCATCCATAAGTACTTTCGCTCGTCAATATATGGCCTTCTGACCTCTTTGGTGTTTGTTCCTAACAGGTTGAATCCACTCAATCCCGACGGTCCTTGCCTGAGTTCTGACCTCTGTTTCCCTTTTATTACAAATTTTAAAGTGTTGGAGTTTATCGTATCGGATAAACCCCATCACCTCCAACTTGATTTCGTTGATAAAAGTAATATGCTAATAATTGTAGCTATATTCAAACCGAATATACTACCAACTAGTTATCTATGCTAAAAAGTGATTCTCATGATATTCTAGCTTTATTTCCTTAAAAGTGACAATTATCCACTATGGTCAAACAGAATATACCGCCAACTAATTTCACAAATGATGTCATCTAGTAAATATATGCATTTTATGTGATTTACTAAAGGGAAATATTTTGAAAAAAAAAAAAACACAATTTAGTTTGTATGCAGCAGCATACATTTAAAACTAAAAAAAAAGAGCACAAAAAAAATAAATAAATAAGGAGCACCCAAAAAAAAAGAAAAGAAAAAACTAAAAAACATTAACAATTTTGATCTATAATTCAATTTTTAACAAATAATCAGACTTGCTATTCAATTTACCATCAAATTCTGTAGTTTGAGTTTGAACACAATAATTATTGGTACATTGAGCTTTACAGTTTACACACAAGTAAGGTCACTTAATCAAACCCAAATAAATAAGATACCCAAAAAAAAAAAAAACAGGTTTACAATATATCTATATTTCATTTCATTTCATTTCAAAACAAAGATGGCTTTTCCTCCAAGCAAGGTAGAATGTATATAATACAGAAATGACAAAACACATGCCTCGGAACTCTGTTATACCATACGCCGCAACCTCACCAAACGACCCCTGGCCTCGTAGTTTATTGGTCACCTTATTAAGGTAACCAATCATATTAAGCCACGTATATGATTTCATTTGAAACCGATGCACTTGATTACTGATATGTATATATAAATACTGATCCAGGGCTAATATTAACCCGCCTTTCTACATTTCAATAGTTTTTCAGCTTTTTCTACCGTCGTTCTCTCCAAGAAATCGAAACCATGCCTGGCTGTGGTGAGTTACCTCGTTTTCCCGCATATCTGTAGCACTTGCTAGGGTTTTTTTTGTGTTAATTTCTTTGACTGTTGGATTTGATTGGATTAAAGTACGATATAAATGCAACATTTTCCGGCTTTCATGTCATTTTTCGGGCGATAATTGTCCAAAAGATGCGACTTTTTCTGTGTTGTGTTTGTTATTTTTGTTGATTTAGTTGTCATTTAGTCGCATTGGGTTTAATTTTCAGTTTTGCAAGTTTAATTTTTGGTACTATTTCCAGGTTCAGGGGTTTGAGAGCATATGTTTGATGAATTCGATTGTGTTGGGATTTGAGGGTGTTTTCGTTTGCTTTGCATTCATGGCTTAGAGAAGTATTTCTGTTGTTATCTATGCAGATTCTAGTGGTGTCTTTTTGTAGCTTGATAAGTTCTTTAATGGTTGCAATATTATCCTGACTGATCCTGGCCTTTTCAAAACTAGCGTCACCCTAGAGCTGAATTATATTTGTAGGATCTTCACGCGTCGTCGTGCAGCAGCAGGCAGCCGCGGCCCACCCCCACGAACTGGTACCTTTGGCTTCATCGTATAATGTTTTTTTCTCTTCCTATTAGGATACTTCTCTGCTTCTTCTGCTATGTTCATTTAATTATATTTGCTAGATTATTCTGTTGTGGTTTAAGCCAACCTAAAATGTCAGTCTATGCTCATAATTAATTATGTACAGCGAATGATGATGATCATCGTCCTGCTTCCGCTCAAAGTATGTCGAGTGGCATCAGTTCGACCATGGCAGAAGGTAAGTGTGTTGAATGGCTGACTCTTATTGGGAGATCCAAAATTCCAAATGGAAACTTTTGTGTTTGGTTATCTTGCTCTTTAGTTACATATATATTATTTTTTTTAGGTATGGCAATTGCTGCTGGAATTTCCATGGCTGACAGAGCCGTAGATGCTGTTATGGGTGCTCCGACAATTCAACATGAAACAGTTGTTGCTCCAGCTCCTGCTCCTGCTGCATCCACCATGGGAGAATCTGATGCTTGCATTGTGCACTTAAAGGCATTCAAGGATGTAAGTGTTGTCCATTCTCCTTAATTTGTGCTATTTGTCAACCTTTGTGGTTTTCTTGAATGTGAGACCAATCATCTGGCTGCATGACAATAATAAGTATTTTATTGTATGGTGAAAATTTAGTGTTTTAGAGTGCCCTTAATATTCTGTGTTAGTTTAGAGATGTTTTGAAATGTATTATCGTGCTGAATTGCAGTGCTTGAATAGCTATGGCAATGACATGAGCAATTGTGAGTTCTACATTGACATGTTGGCTGAATGCAGGAGAAATTGGGGTTCTGCAATGAGTTCCTAAGTGCAACACCTCCTTCACAAAGTGCTGATCCATCATTTTATGATTGAAATCGCTCTGAAGCTATACTTAATGATCATTTCCATTATTGTGACAATTGAATATATTTTGTTTAATTTCTAGAAAATTGGGTATTGTTAATTCTGACTTCGGCTGGAATTAGCGAGGTAGAAGATAGAATTGTGAGGGAGAAAAGGTGGATTGTTGGTGGGGTTTGTCATGATTTCGGGGAATTTGTCTAAAAAAATAGTGATAAATTTGGTTAATTACTGTGAAGTTTTTGTTTAGAAAATATTGATAAACAAAAACTTCACAATTATGAACAAACTTGTGAAGCTTTTGTTTAGGGGGAAAAAAAAGGTGTGATTGACACACTATAAAACTATATGATATGCTGTAATATTACGAATAAAATATTTTGATAATTTTAAACAGCACACTTATCATATAGAAAATTGTTTAGATTCATATTTCTTTTTCTTGTTTCATTAAGCTCATTTATGTGATCTTATTTACGTGTAAAATTCTTTTCTCTTACTTATGTGTAAAACTCTGTCTACAAATGGTAGAAGCGTTTTCAAAGACATGAGCACAAGTTCTATATACCTACCAATAGTAGAAATGTTCTAATACTCGAATACAAGATCTTTAATTAAACTTTTTGAGAACACAAGCTCTACCTATTCTCAAATACTCGAATACAAATATTTGATTAAGCTCTTCCTACTAATGATAGAAACATTCTCAAAGACTCAAATACGAGCACTTTTTACAAATGATAGAAGCGTTCTTAGATACTCAAATACAAGATCATGGATTGTACCCTTTGGACTAAAGTACCCACCCGGGTAACCCTCCTGGGCTGGAAAAAAAGTGCAAAACAGGGGCTTGTTCGTGGAGGGAAGAAAGGGGACAAAAATCACAACAAAACTCAACCAAAACACTCCAATACAATCATATATCATGCATATAACTTAAAGACATCATTTAGGTAACATTTAATCTAAGGAAACATGCTTAGATCATCAAGAATTCACCATACCAACCCCATATAATTCCATGCCGTAAACTTTCATATAAGCTCATGAATTCATGCAAGCTCTCCAATATAATGACCCTAGGCATGCTTCTACTCCACAAATAAACAAGAATCACAACATACCCATCAAACCCTACTCAACCATATATTCAAGATTCAAGCAAACTCTTCATTTTTACCTTAATATGAAAGAAAGAAAAGATGAAAGGATGGCATGATGGTGAAACTTCAAAGCATGCAAAGTTCCTCCTTGAATCAAGCTTGAAAATGAGATGAAATCTCTTCTTTTTCTCTTGGTGTTTTAATCGTGATTAAGTGTGTGTAAGTGTGTGTGATTCTTGTGTTTGAATGAGAGAAAGATGAGTGAGTGTATATAATGTAATGTATATATGATATATTAGTGAAATGTATATGTATATGTATATAATGAGAGCTGCAAAAGTCTTGCCTAATTATGATTATTGCAACTAGACCCTAATCTCTTAGATAATTACATGTTAGAAGTGAGTGGAATGAGGGTGTAAATGCAATTATATTATATAATGATCAAGTGGATGCATATATATATTTATATATATATATAAGTTGAAGAATATATATATATATATATATATATATATATATATATGTATATATATATATATATATATATATATATATATATATTCTTCAACTTATATATATATATAAATATATATATGTATATATGCATGATTCATTTATGTTATATTAATGCAATTAAGTCCACACATTTAGATAAATGATCATTTAATCACATTAGCAATTAATTCACATAAGTTCCATGTTAACGGTAATTCATATAAGTTTATGAAGATATGATACGTATCATGTTATGAAATAAATGAATAAACAAATAAAATAATTAAAATAAGCCCCCAATTCCCGAAGACCCGCACGTGGCGTGCTTACCTGAACTTCTGGGTAATTGGGGCGTTACAGTGACATCCCTAGAATATGCCCATGTACGGGTGGTAGTGGATGTCAGGGATTGGTGTGCGCACTACCTATGTGTGTCAGAGGCAGTTGTGCAACAACCGTATGAGCACTAGGTTACCCAGAGAGGGTCAAATGGGCGTAGGGACGCTTGAGGGTGCATCCCAGAGGTGATCTGACTCGAGCGTCGGGACGCTCGAGGGAGAGGATTCCCCAGACTGGCTTGTCCGAGCGTGCGGATGCTCGGGTGAAGCTCTAGTCGTGATGTCGCTCGTACCCTCGAGAGGACTCTGAGGCCTGTTGGGGTGGACCCTGGCGGATGAGTTATGCTTTGAGGATCACGTGAGCGCTGCGAGGGTGCGAGCGTGGAACAAGCAAGGGAGTGTCACGTGTCTGCGACGCGAGTCTTGGGTTGTGATTGTCCCTGTGAGGCGATATTGTGAGCGTCAAGCAAGACTGGAAGAGGGATTTCCACATTCGAAGGATGCACTCTGGTAGGTGGGCCTTAGGCAGTAAGGCTGCAGGCAGATGGGCTGGATCTGTTATCGCGAGCCCATCTTCTCGAGCGTTAAAGCCCAATCATTCTAGATTGATCTGGCTAAGCCGTCCAGATCTCGACACGTGTACGGTAATGATCCGAGCGTGATTTAGGCCCATCA
Organism: Lantana camara; assembly: GCA_037501455.1. Lineage (NCBI taxonomy): Eukaryota > Viridiplantae > Streptophyta > Magnoliopsida > Lamiales > Verbenaceae > Lantana > Lantana camara. The sequence goes on from CM074862.1 coordinate 23,391,525, forward strand.
TTTTGCCCCCCAAATTCTGTAGCTACACGAGTGTACTGTAGAATTTTGAAATCCGAGCCCTAACTTTGAATATGCGAGGGTCAATCTCTTGGAGAGAAGTGAGACGGATCGTATTCCATAGGGGACAACTTCTGACAATTCATTAAATTCCATCTTGTCCTTCTGGCGCTCGAGTGAATCCGCAATAAATGCTGAGTGGAGGCATGTCTAAACGTTTACATGAAACGGCGCGTGTATGTCGGGAAACGTGTGACGGTTACCAAAGGTGGGGGGTTTTCTAGGCGGGAATGATTACCTTTGAATTTAATACCCCAATTATGAGTATCTCTCTCCCCTATAAATAGGAATTTACAAGGCTTTTTCACCTCTTTACGCTTTCAAACTCTCTAGAGCAATATAACAACCAAATTCTCTACAATTTCTTGTGATTTTCCAGTGAATCTTCTTCTTCAACCTTAGGTAAATCACTGTGATTCTTGAGTTTTCCTAGTGCTAACCCTAGATTTAGGTTGCGCCAGTCGTCACCCTTACGCGAGGGATCCTTCTGAGTAGTCATTTCTTTATAAAAATTCTCCTTTTTCTGTCAAATACTTCTGCAAAACCTTCATCTCCAAGAGCAAGAGCAGTAATAGCGGATGAGATTATAAACCAAACAGCGAGGGAGATAGAGAAGATGTCCCCTACAGGTTCTTCTCCTCAAGGCGATATTCCACTTGCTGTCCCCATAGTGAGGGTTCCATAAGAGGCCAGGGATGAGGAGCTTGATGCCGCCGTTCAAGGGATGAGCGAGCATGGTCCAGAGGGTGTGAATCAACTATTTGAGGAGATGGATTTGTCTATTCTGATGCAGAGACAGTGGGGGAGGGTTTTCCTCATATTAAATAGTGCCATTAGGCCCCAGGATCACCAAGTCACGGTGGCAATTACTGGTCCCCAAGGGAGGAAGGGACTTCCGAGCGTGGGGCGGATGGAGAGCCTCCCCGTAAACGTCGTAGATAGGGAAAGGAACCAATGACCCAAGTAAGGAAGAACAACCCTCACCAAACAGATAAATCTCCGGATGAAATTGAGAGTACTCTTACGCTCGCGGAGTTAGTAACTTTAAAAACGAGGGTTTACTGGGATAATGTTTATATCACCCGCCTCCCTACTGAGTGTGAGCGGGCCAATCATCCGCCTCCGGGGGTTTGAGGTTTCCGATTCCGGCCCTGATCGTCAACCTGTTGAACTCTTTAAACCTATGCCCTTCCCAGATTCTGCCTAATGGAATAGCCCTGTTGAATACTTTTGTAATATTGATGAGGGCCATTAGTCATGAACCCTCATTTGACAACTTCAACATCTTGATCCAAGTAGCCCGATCTCCCCGCTCATTTCCGAGGGAAGAATTTTATAATGCTCAAGCCAAGTCCGGTTTAAAGATGATTGACTCACCCTCAACTTCTTATGGAGAGAATTGAAAGGAGAAGTTCTTCTTCGTAGGGGCTCCAGGCGGGGTGTTTAGGGTTCTCCGAGAGTGGGTGATACACAGAGAAGGACCCATTGTGAAGCACAGATATGGGGATAAACTTTTTGAGCAATGGGCTAAGGGGCTAGCCCTCGTGATGAAGAATGAGAAATGGCTAATTAAAGCCAAGGACCTGATGCGCAATGAGGAAGTATTGTTCCGCTATGGGCTCGTGAGCCCTCCAGAAATGATAGTTAACCCCCTCCCGCTCAAACAATGGACCGAGACGGTTAGATTCTAGGAACTGACTTTGCTAATACTTAGAGTAGGAATTCTAACTCTTTAAATTTTGCATATGATCATCTGACGCTCATTTGTTCCTTGCATGTAGACGTAGACATCTTAATGGCGGGCGAAAGTGCTGAAGCGGTCGCAGCTATGTTGCGCGCTCGCAGAGCGCTTGGCAATCAACCACAACAACAACAGCACCAACCCCAACCCCAGAGGGTTCCTCGAGTGGGTCGTGGTGCCGGTCGAAGAGCAGGTAGAGGTGAGGACGGCCGGAGGGATGACCGCGCTGATGGAAGTGGTGGTCGCGGGTAGGCCCAATGGAGGATTTGAAGGTCGAGGATGTTGGGGGCACCACTCCCCCGGGTGCCCTCGAGGGGCGAGCACAGTTTGGGCCCGATGCTTCCCGCAGCAACCGCTCGGGGGTGATTCTCCAAGTCATGGGCGAGAATAGATCTGAGCCTTCAAGGAAGAGAAAGAGGCTCGTCGACTCCATCCCTATCTCAGGCAAAGGGAAGAAGGTGATGGTGGGAGCCCCGGGCGATGATGGTGACACCTCATCCTCCGAGGATGAGAATTTTTGGAGGTTTGAACGCACCGAGGACGTGCATTACTGACGCTCGTCAGAAGACGGCCCCGTACTCTTAAAAGACACTCCTGCTTCTCGCAACATGGTTACTGGAGTGGTCCATCGCATGCAATTCTCCGGGGACCATCAGAGACTTAACCAGCAGTCCGCAGCGGAGGTGGCGGCCGACGCTTGTTACGCTCTTATGGCGGTAAGTATCTGTGCGTTATCTTTGATATCTCCATTTTCTCTCGTAATTATGGACTTAATTGTTTTATTGTATGTGTAGAAGGTGCTTCCAAGGCTTAAAAACCTGCAGAGGCACTCGAAGACCTACTCTGAGCCCAAGGCCAAATACAAGAAGTTGTTAAGCATTACCGATCCCGGCAAGCTGCAGGAGGATTATGACGCGATCTCCGCTCAACTTACAGCACTGGAGCTTGATCACGATAAGGCGAAGGAGGCGTTCAAGGATCAGGAGGCTGCCTACCTGAGCTTAAACGAGCGACATAAGAAGCTGAAAAAAGAGCGCAACAAACTGAGGGATGACCAGAAGGACCTTTCCCAGCAGCTGACCGAACGAGACCAACAGTTGGATTCAACGAGAAAGGAGCTTGCTGATCTGTGAGGACAAGTTGCAAACTTTGAGTCGAGGGTCACTTGGGATGCGGTCCTCAAAATTTGTGCACTCAAAGGCCTTCAGTTTTGCTACCAACCTCCATTGTTTTGCCAACGCCAAACGTTTCTTCTGGAAATCCGTGGGTCAACTGGTCAAACTGGGAATGGTGCCCCCCCAGCGTTCGCACAGACAACCGCCTGCGCATGGATCTAGATGAAAACTTGGAGCTGGTCATTACAGACGGGAACCCTTCTGAGAGTTTGGCGGAGCCGGCATACCAGGGCTTAGTCACTATGCTCCAGGAGGAGTTTATTGCGGCCAACCCCATAGAGCCCGAGCCTATCCTGGAGGATGACGATGCTGATGGGGATGCTCTGAATGAAGTGAGCCAGGAAGACGGTCAAACTGCAAATTCTGAAGTCCTGGCTCCTGTTCCTTTGGCAACTGCTCTTCCTGAGCCTCAAAGGTCTCCATCGCCAAATCCCAATGCTGGGGGTAACCCCGAAGAAGCCTCATGAAGGCACCCCTCAAGAAGATCCTACCCGCTTCTGCTGCTAATATTTCCTTGTTTTTTATTTGAACTATTCTGAACTTTTCCCATAACTCCATTGATTTTCGACGTACTTTTCTGCTCCGTTACTGTAATTTTCCTTCTCTTAATGGAATTCTATTTTCGTTCTTTGAGTGTTGTGACACTTTGAATGTTGTTTGTTGATTTCCCTTTGATGCTCGGATTTTTGTAATTTGTGAATGTATGGGTGTGAGGGTGTGTTACATGAGGTCGAAAAACGCTAGGAACCTAGAAATCCACCAGGGGATTTGCTAAGTGTTTTTTCTTGATAAGAGTTAGTCTAAGTGTTGAACAATAGCGAGCGTAGCTGTAGCGCAAACTGGAACTTAGAAATCAACAAGAGGATTTGCTAAGTGTTTATCGTTTACGAGAGTACACATCTTTATTGAGGCGAGGATTACTAAAGGGTTTACGAGCGAGAACTGGGATAGTTAGTACCCAGTTAGTGTAATTAAGCATTCAGCAACCCAGTTTTGACCCGTCCGCCTAAGGAGGGTTTATGCGTTTACGAGCGTCATGTTGTTTAACACGGAATGCCCTCGACACACTGATAGCGTTAAACTGAAAAAAGGGGGTCGCTCGTTTAGAGAGAGAGATCCGCAAGAGAATGGATATCAAGCCGTTCAACGGGGAGTCCCCTCGACATGGAGTAGGCGTTGATACGACTGATGATGTGAGTTACCAAAAATTGGATAAGTAGGCATCAAGCCATTCGACGTGGAACACCCTCAACACGGAGCGGGCCTTAATGCGGCGGCAATACCGATTACCATAAATTAAATCAAGTGAAAGATGGACAGTATATGGAAAAACTTACTGATATATTGGTATTTATTGTCAAAAGAAGATACAAGGTGCCCCGAGCAGGTGTTTACAATGTTTGCGATTTTACACAAAGAACCTTCTGAGGTTGCATGCATTCCATGGCCAAGGGAGACGCTCACCTTGCAAAGTCTTTAGCAGGTAGGTATTGTTCGCTCGTACTTAGATGACCTTGAAGGGACCTTCCCAGTTGGGGTCTAACTTACCCACGTGCTTGGACACTTCAACTTTTTTGAGGACTAGGTCCCCCAGCTGGAAGGTCATTTCCTTGACTCGCTTGTTGTACTGATGGGCCACTGCTGCCTTATACCTGTGCATCCAGGCCCAAGTAGTGTTTCTCTTCTTATATAGCAAGTCTAGTTCGAGCGCCCTATTACTCTCGTTGATTGTAGGCTCGAAATATGCCACACGTGCGGACTCTTCTCATCATAGCCTCGGAGCCGTAAATGAGGGAGTACGGGGTCTCTCCGGTTGGCGCTCGTGGGGTAGTGTGATACGCCCAGAGGGCTCCTTGAAGCTCTTCAGCCCATTCACTCTTTTTACTCTCGAGCATCGTTTTTAAATGTTGGAGTATGGTTCTATTTGTGACCTCAGCTTAACCGTTGGCTTGGGGGTAGCCCACGGAAGTGAAGCGCTGTTCAATGCCAAGCTCTGAACACCACTCTCGAGTGTCTATGGTGATGAACTGAGAGTCGTTGTCTGAGATTAGCACCCTCGGGATGCCATATCTACAGATGATGTTCTTTCAAATAAAGTCCCTTACTACCTTGAACGTTATTTTGGCGACTGCCTTGGCCTCTGCCCACTTAGTGAAGTAATCCACAACGAGGATCACAAATTTCTTTTGCCCGACCGCCATGGGTAGGGGTCCCACTATGTCGATACCCCACTGGTCAAAGGGCTAGGAAACGTCGATGGGGATCATTTGGGCTGCTGACAGTTGAGGGATGTTGGAGTGAAATTGACACTTAGAGCATTTTTTGGAGTAATTGATGGCGTCCTACAACACCGAGGGCCAATAGAATCCGCTCATCAATACCTTTTTGGCCAGAATACGACTGCCCGAATAATTCCCACAACTCCCGCTGTGCACGTGTTCCGGTACTTCCTTGGCTTGCGAGGGTCTCAAGCACCTTAATGGTGGACCTTGAAATGACCGCTTGAAGAGCCTACCCTCATTATCAAGTGAAAAACAAGAGGCTTTATTCCTAACTCTTCGTGCTTCCACTTTGTCGCTCGGGCAAATCCCATCTCTTAGGAATCTGATGATGTCATCAAGCCAACAAGGCTCAGAAGGATCAATCATACTTACTTCACCCGAGGGTATCCTCTCGGATATCAATGGTTCCTCCGTCCTAAGGAACTTGACTGAGCACTCGCAGGAGCCTTCCAGAGCAGATGCAAATTTGGAGAGGGCATCAGTACGCTCGTTCTCTGCTCGTGGAACCTGCAATAGGTGGAATTCCTTGAACTTCGAAATTATCTCTTTAGCCATCGTTAGGTACTGCACCATGGTGGTTTCTCGAGCCTCATAAGTGCCATCAACCTGACTTGCAATTAACTGAGAGTCGATGTAGGCGGTGATCCGGGAGGCTCCATTCTCAAGGGCAATTCTGAGCCCTTGGATGAGAGCCTCGTACTCAGCCTCGTTGTTGGTGACTTGAAAGGCCAGCTTGATCGCATAATCAATTTCAATTCCTTGGGGGTCTCTGAGGGTCACCCCCACTCCTCCCCCTTGTGAGGTCGAGGAACCGTCTGTGTGCAAGAGCCAGAGGCCTTCATTCTCCGAGGGTGTGGATTCTAGACCAAAACGTTCAACCAAGAGATCCGCTACCGCTTGAGCCTGTATAGCGGTACGAGGCTCGAAGCTGATGTCAAATTGACTGAGCTCAATTGACCATTTTATTAACTTTCCGGAGATGTCCGGATTCGAGAGAACCTGCTTGAGCGGTTGGTCTGTAAGCACAATAATGGAATGAGCCTGGAAATATGGCCTCAATCTCCTTGAAGCATTAACGAGGGCGAAGACGAATTTCTCAATCTCCATATATCTCTTTTCCGCCCCCTGCAAAGTTTTGCTCAAGTAGTACACTGGTAGGTGTTTACGCTCGCGGATAGCTACGAGGACTGCGCTCGTGGCCTCCAAGGAAACGAAGAGATAGATGAATAAATTCTCTCCTGGGTTTGGTTTTATCAGTAAAGGCGCGCACGAAAGGTACTGTTTCATGGTTTGCAATGCTTTCTCACATTCCTCGCTACAGGCAAAATTGCGAGCGTTGCGCAGAATCTCGAAGAAAGGCAAGTTCCTGTCGGCTGAGCTGGAAATGAACCTGTTCAGGGAGATAATTTTGCCCACTAGCACTTGGACCTCCCTAACATTTCGAGGGGAGGGTATATCTAGTATCGCCTTGATTTTCTCCGGATTGGCCTCAATGCCCCTCTGGCTAACCATGTATCCCAAGAACTTTCCCCCTCGGATGCCAAATGTACATTTTGAGGGATTCAGTTTCATACCGTAGTGGCACAAAATGTCGAAGGCTCGCCTGAGATCACCCAGGTGTGAATACTGGCGTTCGCTCTTAACGATCATATCGTCCACATAAACCTCCATAGACTTTCCAATTTCACGCTCGAACATCCTGTTCACAAGGCGTTGATAAGTGGCTCCAGCATTTTTGAGCCCAAACGACATGACTAGGAAGCAGTAGATACCCATTTGGACCATGAAGGACGTTTTGGGGCGATCCTCGGGCACCATGAAAATCTGGTAATACCCCTGAAATGCGTCCATCATGCTCATAAGTTCGTATTCAACCGTCGAATCCACTAGCTGGTCAATCCTCGGCAGAAGGTAAGGATCTTTGGGGCATGCCTTGTTGAGATCTGTGAAATCATTACACATACGCCATTTGTTGGCGTTCTTGGGCATAAGGACCACATTGCAAAGCTACTCAGGATACAAGATTTCTTGAATATACTGAGCCTCGAGGAGCTTGTTGACATCCTCTTCAATGACCTGTCTCTGAAATCCATGAACGTCCTTCTTCTTCTGCTTGACCGGTTTGAATGCAGGATCAACATTCAGCCTATGGACAATGACGCTCGGATCTATGCTAGTAAGGCAAGAGGCTTTCCATGCAAAGACGTCAATGTTCTCGCGCAGGAAGTCAATCATCATGATCTGGGAAGAACCGTCGAGGTTGGAGCCTATCTGAGTGATTTTATCTGGATTCCCCGGCTCTAACTCGATGGTCAAGAAATTTTCGGTAAGCTCAATTCGTACCTCTGGTCTTGGGAGTTCGAGCACCCTTTTCTTACCAGTCAAGCGATCGTTTCCTTCTCCCGAGGATCCGTCTTCATCACTGCTCGAGGAGGATCCTCCGACGGCCCCTAGAAGACCATCATTTGCTCCCTAAGTGGTGTTCGACTCTTTTTTCTTATTCTTCTTCCTGTTCAATTTGGCCCTCTTGCGCTCGGGGCCGTCTTCATCTAATTTGGGGTAGTTTACAGATTTCTTAGTGGATCCGGCTTGGACCGTTGACTTGGGCTTATGACTGCGAAGAGAGAGGATATAGCATTCCCAAGCTTCTTTGACATTGCAAAGGACTTCGCCAGTGCCCTCGGGAGTGGAGAATTTGACCTTCTGATGATAAGTTGAAATCACCGCTTTGAAGTCTATAAGGGCCGGCCGACCGATGATGTTGTAGGGCAGATCTACCTCAGTGACGGTAAACAGGACGCTCAAAGTCTTCCGCTGTGGGGTACAACCAAAAGAGGTGGCCAAGCGAATCTGTCCGCGAGGGACAATCTCGGAATCCCCAAAGCCAACGAGGGCTGTCCTGAGGGGTTCGAGGGGAATGTTAGCAATATTCATTTTTTTAAACGTTGAGTAAGGGAGAACATTCACTGAGCTTCCACTATCAATTAAGACCCTTCTTGTAACATGATTGTCAACGTCTAAACTAACCACCATGGGGCAGTCAGAGGTTTCACCGATCCCCTGGGGTGTTACAATGTGCTCTAGGTCTTTCCCAGTAAAACCTACGATTTCATTCTCCCTCGAGCGCGAAGATCCCTCCAGAGAATACACCGGCTTGGGCCTTGAGGATCTCTGAACATAGCTACGGACTTGGCGACGGCGAGAGGCAATAGAGTCACCCCCTGAGGGTCCACCAGCGATCATGTTGATGACGACGAAGGGCTGGTTTTCTATTTCGGCGGCCTTTTGCTTGCCACGGTCGCTTATCTCTGGGCGATGGTGGCGCGGGCTCCTTAAGCGCGAGCGGCTTCTCCCTCGAGCCCTGGCTCACTCGGCACAATGCTCGTCGTACCTCTCAAGCATCTTTACAAATTCCTTGAGGTGCCCCCCCGACAATGAGCCTCTAGATCTCACTTTCGAGTTGGCGGTACTCATTTGTGCCATTCCCCTTCTGCTTATGAAAGGCACAGTACTTCCCCCAAGAGCTTTTGAGCCTCGGTTTCCCTCATCTTAGGCAGCCTCTTGAACAACTTCTTGTCCGCCATAGAGTAGACCTCAGCAATAGGTCTGTTGAGGGGGATGCGCTAGAACTTACGTGGAGGAGGGGAGCTTCTCCGACCGGAGCAGGGCTACGACAGCGGTTTTTGTTGGACTCTCCCCTATCTTCCTGGCCTTTATCGGTGCAAGGGGCGTAGGCAAGCTTATGTGCCCTCGCGATGTACATGTCCTCGAGGGTGAAGAAAGAATCAGCTATGTCCCTTATTTCCATCAGGGAGCACGATTTCTCTTTTGCCACTTCCTCAACAAATTTCTTGCTAACATAGTTCTTCATGTTGATAGCCCCAAACAGAACATGTCTTAGGAAATCCATCGAGAGCCTTTCCACCAATAGGATTTCTTTGTCGAACCTACCCATAAAGGACCTGAGGGTCTCGTTTGGTCCTTGTACTAGGCTGTAGAGAGTCGTGGCAGCGGGCGCTGGTGCCTTCAGAGAGTTGAAGTGGTTTAGAAAGGCATCAATCAAATCCTCGTACCCTCGGATGGAGCGAGGGGGTAGCTTTCTGTACCACTCTTTTGCCATTCCCCTGAGGGAAGTGACAAAAATCTTTGTCCAGTAATGACTGAAATGCTCATACAGGTGCATCGGGTGTATAAAGTGATCCAGATGCTCGGCAGGATCAGTGGTTCCATCATACCGGTTGACGAATGTGGGGATTTTGCCCATCCTGGTGTGGGCCATTAAAACTTCATCGACGAGGGGTGAACCGCCTGTCAAAGGCCTGGTTCCCGCCCTCGTGGTCATGCTCTTCATAGTCTTCTTTCCTCCAGCGGCGAAGGATTTGATTGCATGGGTTGCGAGCGTCTCTGGCCTTGGACCTCTCGTCCCCAGCATGGGGGACTTGAGACCGTGCTCGAGAGAGCTGCTCCACAATCTGCTGTAAACCTTCGAGTTGGTTTTGGACAGCCGCCAATCGAGGGTCATTTCCTTCCCTCCTATTCGTTCTTCCGGTGGCTCTGGATTGGACCTCCTCTTCCGCATCTCCCCTTGCCTGAGGGGTCTTTTCCTTCTCTACGGGACGATGTTCCTGTTCGTCCCTCGGGGGGGGGGGGGGGGGGAGAGAGGCTTCTTTCCCCTGTGCTGGTAGCGGTGGCGGTGGTTGAGCCCTCAATACGTTCTGGGCAGCCATCAATGGATGAATCGGGAGTCCTCCAATGGGAGGGGCAAGTTGAGCGCCCCTCCCCGAGGGGAAGTAGGCAGTAGTGAAGTGCTTCCAGACATTCTGAGCTGCTTGGATCTCGCACTGAGCGTAGAGCGCTTGGAGTTGCTATGGAGTCATTTGTGGCATTTTCACTCCTTGGATCTCTTTGGAAAGGGAGATAGGAAGCTGCAATGTGCCCACTTGATAGGGCTGAATAATAGGCATCATACCCGGTATCAGGAACCATGGTGGGCTGCATGTATGCGTACCCAGGTGGCGGTATCGCCGTCGAAAATGCCCTAGTGTTGGCACCATGGCGGGCTGCATGTATGCGTACCCAGGTGGCGGCATCACAGGAGGATCTGCAGAACCTCCAGCTTGGGCTCCTGTAACTGGAAGTGATCCCACCTGAATTTCTTTATCTTTATTTCCTCCGGCGGCCGAAGGCGTATTCCCACCCAATGGGATACTTCCGGCTTGGGCAGTGGCGATGTCAACGATGTCAGCTCCGCCTCCTGGGGTTCTCTTCATTCACCGGAGGAAGAATGCCCCTGCTGTCCAAAACTCCAGACCTTGTAGCTGTCACCGTGATTGAAACTGCTGGTGTTACTTTTTAACTAGCTGAAGAGGAAGAATCTATTGAAGATAAAGAAGATGATGATGGTTTCCCACAGATGATGCTAAAAATGATGGTGCAGGAAAAAGAATCCTAATAAATCACCAACACTTTAGAATTTGTTTGTGAGAGGAAAGACCATCACAGGCATTTGAGCCTCAGGAACTGGGTTTCCAAGATGCGTGGGTTCTTCCAGCTAGGATAACACCAGAGAAGGTGTGGTGATAGTGCAGGAAATGGTGAAGAGCTTGGGAAGAAGATGAAGATCCAGGAGTGCAAGTCTCAGTTCAGGTTTGTATGCAGTGTTTGTGTAGAAGATGACTTAGATTGCTAGGGGATGTGAGTGAAATTCTTTTATTTATATGTTAGGGGCAGGGGTGATTTGGTAAAAGTGACCGTGTGGTCCCAAACCCATGTTGCCCTAGACACGTGGCAGCTTGTGATGGAGTGAGAGTGACTGTAGCACCCGGAACGCTAGGTAGCCACATCCCCCGTACTATAGTTCAACCCACATATGGAACAAGCACCCACACATGAATCAAGCCTATAGCGAACGAGAGACAAAAAAAAAAAACGACTCTCTAGCTAGGCGGGACTAACCCTCAATTAAATACAAACATACATAATCATTAAAACGAAAGCATAATAATATACATACATTCCATTATCATTTCATTGTCACCATATCAAGTTCACTTCCATCATATCCATATAGATACTGTGACGCCCCAATTTTCCCGGAAGTTCAGGTAAGCACGCCACGTGCGGGTCTTCGGGAGTTGGGGGTCTATTTTAATTATTTTATTCATTTACTTATTAATTGTCATTGCATTACATGTTGTGAATAGTACCCTGAAAATTCAATTTGTTGAATTAATTAAACTGAATTTACAACGAGTTGTGAGTATTTCACATATTGATAATTAATGACTTGCGGTGGTATTCTTATATGAAATGTGTTTCATAGGAAAAGACTTTGAATACCGAAATCACGTGTCATTAATGTTCTAGTCGGTAAGATAAGAATATGTTCTTATCAAGACTATAACGTAGTTATATAAGATGATTAGTCTTTCATCATAGGGAACGGTGATTCCAATTATAACACGTTGATGATTTTCAATGGGATTGAAAACATCGAATTGGACCACTGAGATAATTCATTTTATACTGCTATCTAAAATAAATAAAATCTCAGGAAGCATTGTACTCTTAATCCTGTTAATATTTCGGCTTTAGGTATGTAGTATTAGTCACTATAACATACTCGAAGTGAAGTCTCGGTAACGGGTGGCCAAAATACTTTGTACGTTCAGTGACAACATAAAATGTGCTAAAGAGTTATATTAATCGAGGAATCTGTGTCCTTGCTGGAAGGTAAAAGATATCCTTGAAATAGATTTGCAAAAGTTCGAATTAAGACTTTGACCAAAGCAATTCGCGTGATATGTCACCGAAGTTGTATGATGAATGTGTTTCACATACAGATAATTTGAATTTAAGGCGAATCAATAAATTTCAAATTAGAGACGAAAAATAAATGATAGTAGTTGCAATTTATTTTTCATGGATATCTACACGCAGGAGTAAAATGCGAAATTATTCTAGATCGAGAAATTCATGAATAATTTAATTACTTTTAGAGTGCAATAATATTTATTTAGTGGAATTAAATATTGTTAAACGGTAATTAATTATTGTCATGAGATGATAATATATTAATCCGTTTGGAGCTAAAATTAATTAGTCCTGCAGGTCCCCCTGCAAGCCCCAATTGGAAAAACCCAAAGAGAAAATATTAAAAGGAGAAAGAGAAATGAATTTTCAAAGTGTTTGAAAATAGCCAAGGAATTTATTTTAAGAAAATAAATCAAAGTTCCAAAGAGTTGGAAATGCCCGGAATTTTATTTTCTCTAAATTTTTTTTTTTTGACGTGGCAGCTGACGTGGCATGCCACGTCAGCAGACAGGCGTGAGGTGGCGCTGATTGGGCTCCAGGTGGCGCGACACGTGGACGGATGAGATCGCACCTCGTCAGCGTAAAGCAACGGTTCAGATTAGATTTGGACCGGGTCGGTCAAACGGGGTCAACTGGTCGAGACAACGGATAGGGTCGGTCTGACCCGAACACGTGGCAGAACCAGGATCAGCCACGTGTCGAACCGGGCTGGTTCAAGGGTTTGGAGCCCTAGCCGAGAGTGCTTGACGAGCGCCGCCACGTGCGAGCTCCGATTGGGGCGTTCTCGGTGGCGTTGGACTCGTGGTGATGAGAGCTTCAATGTAGTCACCTTGGAATTCGTGTCCAAGTTGTGCATGCAAGTGGGGTGTGAAATTACTATTTTATCCTCGGTTTTTCCCCTATAAATAGGGGTCTTGGCCCTTTATTTTTCATTCACAAGTTTGGGAGAGGTTTTGGCTGAGTTCTCGGCTTTGAAACCATATCCCATTTCTCCTAGTTAATTCCGATTTATTTTGGAATTAATTTTTAATTAGGTGTTTATATAAAACGCCTAATTTCGGGAGATTAAACCCTGAAAAGGGTTTTCTAGTTTAAAGTTTTATTTTCTCTAAGTATTTAGAGAAATACTTTCGGAGCCCACACTCCGAGGGTTTCTCTTGGGGTTATTGCAGGGAATCTCTGTCGGTTTCACGAGGAGATCGGGTATCGGGTTCTCGGGAGGTGCATTCGGGAGCTGGAAAAATGTCGTTAGATAGCCATGTTTACAGTACGGTAATATTTTACAGTTATATTATTTTAAGCATGATAAATTATATGCTCTTAAGTGTTAATTGCATGTTAGATATTTATCTGCTTAAGTGATTTAAAATTTATTATCAATTGCATGTATATACTTGAGTAGATCTGGCTAGTCTTCCGCTATTGTATTAAAATGTTTTAGAAATATTTTAATACTTGTATTATAAACAAAATTTTAAAATGTGGTCTCGGACCGCTACTGTTCTGGGCCCGCCGCCCAGCAAATGGTATCAGAGCCGTGCTCTAGATATATACATATGCATAATTTTAAATCTGATACTGTGCACGTAAATTCTATCAAATGAGGCTGGTTTTTAAGTGGGACCGTTTGTGACCCCTCCAGTGTTTCCTAGGAATTTGGGTGGAATGGTAATTTTCTGGGAATCGATTTCAATAATCTTCCTAGTTAATTGCCGAATCAGTAAATATGATTTAAATTATGTGATAATTTATAACATATTTACTTAAAGTGCCATTTAATTTTAAGCATGATAATTATATGATAATTATTTGCAAGCATGCTTAATTATTTTATTTTATGGCATGATCATGATAATATGAGATATTATGTTATTTACAATTATGCGTATTTTATTTAATGTGATTAAATAATAATGTTTAATAGAGATTGAACGAGATGCATAATTGGACTAATATTTTTTGGCCTAATTAATAAATAGTTATTAAATTGCCTTAAAATATTATTGGGATTTTAAATATGATTTAGTAATCCTAGTGGGAGCGTATTAATAAGAATAATCACTTCCGACAATAAGATGCCAAAAGTGATTATTAAATAATCAACAGATAATCCACATTTTTAAAAATTCAAGTGGGAGCGAGATGAAAAGAGTTGGATTCTCACGGCCTCCATTACCCGTCTATAGTATAGTGAATATATACTACTCCATTCGGTGGGTATGTATTCGCGGTATACAAGATTAGACTTCTACGGATAGAATGAAATGCGACGAAAGTCAGCTCGACCACGCCTCCGTGGAGTGTCTTGACTTACTCGTACGGACTTCTAGGTAATGGTACACACTTGACTAAGTAATGTATTAACCTCCCTTCGGAGCTATGTTACATTCACTCAGAGGCCAAGGGTTGACGTGGTGGATTGACATTGTTTTGGTAAGAGTTACCTAGATGACATGTTAATTAAGAATAGTTCTTACTTTTCTAAGCGGTTTTCGACCCCGCCTCCGGGGAGTCAACTGCAGTTAGTTAAGTCACAATTGCGTAAATCAAAATACTTACATGGATTTCATTTATTGGTTGGGCGCAGAAGAAAGTGGAATACATAATCATAACTTGCATTTATTTAGTTAATTCAGTTTTACAATTACGATCTCCCTTAGCCCACGCAGAATGACTTTAAGGAAATAGGCTAGTAAGGGTTCAACTATGCTGACTAGGAAATGAATCTTGACATCGTGTAGAGACACGAAAGTTTACGTACTCACTGAACCTTATCCGAAAATTCCGAAAACAACAACCAGTCAGGATTAGAAAAACGCTTATTTCAAATGGATCAAGTGTGATGATATGGCTAATCATATATCCTGACATCTGTTTTGGATGTTCTTGAGCATCAGATGCATGAGATGCCTACTGATAAGAACATGTTTTGAAGACAGAATCGTACGAATGTACGAGCCAATAAGAAAGGTTGTTAGTTATGAAGATGTTTGAAGGATCACCGATTCAGAATCATATTATGAATATGATAACTAATCTGAACGAGATTGAAAGCCTCTGTGCTTAAAGAAACAATCTTAACAGACAGGATACAATCCTATACTCTCTGCCTAAGTCGTTTGAACGTTCAGGATTAATTTTAAATAATTTTTTTAACCTAACCTGAACCAATGTACGACCTCAATATGGCAGAAAGGGTGATATAGACTAAGGGAAAAGTTTTCTTAAATCAGACATCAATATCCACGGCCTCAAAAGCCAGTAAGTGGAAGAAAGAAAAAGGAAAAGTTCCCAATCTAAGGTTCCAAAATAGAAAGTCAGACCCGACAATGGAAAGTGTTTTTATTTCGGTGGTAACGGGTATTGGAAAGAAAATTATCCAAAATACTTAGTTTGTCTGTTTGCTAAGCCGTTTAGATAAGATATGAAGATATCTTACTCGTTGAAAGTATGTTTAGTTGGAAATTCACCAGACTCCTGGTGTGTGGATTCGAGCTCAACTAATCGTATTTGCAGTTCATTGCGAAGATTCAAACTAACCAGGAAGTTTGAAAAACGGCTAACACACAACTATTACTCAGGGATAATACAAGTGTAATTGTATTAGGAGTAAGGACTATAAAGTCTTATTTTGGCAATAGGGTTTTTAATATTATACATGTAATTCACCAGACTCCTGGTGTGTGGAAATTTGATTTTTGTAAGTTATTTGATAACTAATGGTTTAACTGTTTGTTTTGAATAAAAGTTTATCGCTAAGCAAAATAAAAGGTTTATTTGCTCTGGTACAATAAAAGATGGCCTTTTATACCTCAAAGAAAACCCTAATTTAAGTTTAACATTAAGAAGCTTGACTTACCATCTAAGAAGAAAAACTTCTACGTGGCATCTATCTATTGGTCAATTGAATCTGAATAAGATCCAAAGACTGATTGTTGAGTCCTATTGACTTGAAAATAGTGTCAATCTGCAAATCCTATTTAGAAAGTTATAATGACCAAGAAGCCTTTTTTTGAGATAAAAGGTATTTAAGCCATGAAGTTTCTTGTGCCAGCTCATATGGATATGTGATCCTGTGAATGTTCAAGCAAGAGGAAGTTTTGGATATTTCATCATTCATTTGAATGATTACTATAGACACATATATGTTTATTTGATGAGACATAAATCTGTATTTTTGAAGAGTTCAAAGAATATAAGACTGAAGTCAAAGAGTCAAATTAGAAAACATTCGAGGCACTTCGATTAGATCAAAGTAGTGACAAGTATCTATGTTCGGAGTTAAATAGAATTTCTCAAATGAGATTAGATCTCAACTATCTGTATGAGATACGGCTTAGCAAAGATGTATTACAGAAAGGAGAAATAGACCTCTGATAATGATGGTAAGATTCATGAAGAGCCATGCTACCCTACGAATTTTGTTTTGGAGTCTTGTGCTAAAAAATGACAAAATATATTAAACCTAGTTCTATCTATGTCAGTTCCTAAAACACTGATGGATCTGCAGATAGGGTGAAAACCCTGTATCTCTTATCTTCGGATTTGAGGTAGCCTGGTCCACATCTTAAGGATGGATCCTGACGAGTTAGAATAAAGAACAAAGGTTTACTTGTTCTAAGGTTATCCTAGAAGAACAAGAGGTGGTATATTTTGTAATTTGAGAAATCACAAAAGATGTTTGTGAATATTTCAAAGATAATTACATAGATAACCACAAAGGGTGGAAGCAAAGTAGTGTTAAAAGAAATAACAGTATTAGATACTGACTTCCCTAAACCCGTAATAACTAAAAATGTATTAGATACATGTGATGTACCAAATACAACATGTGATGTAGAAACGTGTACACGAGAGCATTATTGTAGTGGGAGGATTGTCAGGACACCAGACAAGATACCTAAGATTAACCCAAGTGGTTGAATCTAACATATCTGATCCTGTCACGTATAATGAAGCTGTGGAAGATATAGATGTTGACCATTTGGTCAAAAGCCATGTAATCTAATTTAGAATCTCTGTATTCTAACAAAGTCTTGAGCTTATAGAGGTTCCTGAAGGCATTAAACCCATTAGATGCAATTGGGTTCTACAAGAAAATAAAAGGAAAGAATGGACACAAAAAGTAGAGACTTTAGAGCAAACTTATGGCAAGGGATTTTACCCAGAAAGAAGAAATCATTTATGAGGTCTTCTCGCCTATAGCAATGCTTAACTCCATTGTCCTCTCCATTTTATCTCATTATCAATTATGAGATTAGATAAATGGAAGTAAAGACTATGTTTTTTAACGGGCATCTTCAAGAAGAAAAACATGGCACAACCTAAAGGCTTCACAGCTAGAAATCAGGTGCATATAGTATGCAAATTTAATAGATCATTTTGTGATCTTAAGCAAACATCTGAATCATGAAACATCAGGATTAAAGAGGCAATTTAAATTCTTTGGATTTGTACAATTTCCTGATAAACCATGTGTGTACAAATGATATCAAGATAATGTTGTAATTTTTTCATTTTGTACGTAAACAATATTCTATTCATTGGGAATGGTGTAAGAATTTTGTTAGTAGTCAAGATTCGATTGTCAAATCTATTTGAAAAATAAAGACCTAAGTGAGACCAATAATATTCGAAGGATCAGACTTTTGTCGTGATCATAGGAATAAGGAGATTGGTTTATCACAAGAAGCATATATAGATAAGATGCTGGCAAGGTATAATATGACAAATTCCAAGAAAGGTTCATTACCTTTTGGATATGGAATTTATCTATCTTGGGGTTAGTGTCCTGAGACAACTGAAGAGATAGAAGACATAGTTAGAGTTCCGCAGCGGAAGCTTTATGTATGTCATATTATGTACAAGGCCAGCTGTCTATTATGAAATAGGTCTAAGTCAGTAGATGTTAGTCAAACCCTAGAATCTGACACTGGGTGGTAGTGAAAGTATATATTGGAGTACTTGAGAAGGACTTGAGATTATATGCTTGTCTACCACAGTGGTGAGCTCATTTCAATAGAATACACAGATTCGGATTTACAATCTGATTTGTATTCTAGATGTTTGACATCAGAATACGTGTTTACTCTAGAAAGAGCTACCGTTAATTGGAGAATGTTAAGCAGACTTTTATTGCTTACACCACCATGGAAGTCAAATACATGGTAGCTTGAAAAGCAGCCAGTTAGATGTATTGGATTCATGATTTCCTAGTTGTTGGCTCAGAGAAACGTCTAATAGATTCCTTCACTAAAGTATTGGCACGAAAGAGTGCAAAACGAGTTTTTGACACTCATGTGAAAGGAATAAGACTTAGATGTGTAGCCAAATTGAATTTAGGGCAAGTGGGAGATTGTTGGGAATAGTGCCCTGAAAATTCAATTTGTTGAATTAATTAAACTGAAGTTACAGCGAGTTGTGAGTATTTCACATATTGATAATTAATGACGTGCGGTGGTATTCTTATATGAAATGTGTTTCATAGGAAAAGACTTTGAATACCGAAATCACATGTCATTAAAGTTCTAGTCGGTAAGATAAGAATATGTTCTTATCAAGACTATAACGTGGTTATATAAGATGATTAGTCTTTTGTCATAGGGAATGGTGATTCCAATTATAACACGATGATTTTCAATTGGATTGGAAACATCAAATTGGACCACTGAGATTATTCATTTTATACTGCAATCTAAAATGAATAAAATCTCAGGAAGCATTGTACTCTTAATCCTGATAATATTTCGGCTTTAGACATGTAGTGTTAGTCACTGTAACATACTCGAAGTGAGCTCTCGGTAACGGGTGACCAAAATAGTTTGTACGTTCAGTGACAACATAAAATGTGCTAAAGAGTTATATTGATCAAGGAATCTGTGGCCTTGCTGGAAGGTAAAAGATATCCTTGAAATAGATTTGCAAAAGTTCGAATTAAGACTTTGGCCAAAGCACTTCACATGATACGCCACCGAAGTTGTATGATGAATGTGTTTCACATACAAAGAATTTGAATTTAAGGCGAATCAATAAATTTCAAATTAGAGACGAAAAATAAATGATAGTAGTTGCAATTTAATTTTCATGGATATCTACACGAAGGAGTAAAATGCGAAATTATTCTAGATCGAGAAATTCATGAATAATTTAATTAATTTTAGAGTGCAACAATATTTATTTAGTGGAATTAAATATTGTTAAACGGTAATTAATTATTGTCATGAGATGATAATATATTAATCCGTTTGGAGCTAAAATTAATTAGTCCTGCAGGCCCCCCTGCAAGCCCCAATTGGAAAAACCCAAAGAGAAAATATTAAAAGGAGAAAGAGAAATGAATTTTCAAGTGTTTGAAAATAGCCAAGGAATTTATTTTACGAAAATAAATCAAAGTTCCAAAGAGTTAGAAATGCCCGGAATTTTATTTTGGAGAAAATAAACTTTAAAATTTTTTTTTTTTTTTGACGTGGCATCTAACGTAGCATGCCACGTCAGCAGACAGGAGTGAGGTGGCGCGACACGTGGACGGATGAGATCATGCCACGTCAGCGTAAAGCAACGGTTCAGATTAGATCTGGACCGGGTCGGTCAAACGGGTCAACTGGTCGGGTCAACGGATAGGGTCGGTCTGACCCTGACACGTGGTAGAACCAGGATCTGCCACGTGTTGAACCAGACCGGTTCAAGGGTTTGGAGCCCTAGCCGAGAGTACTTGACACGCGCCACCTTTAGGCGCGTGTGGGCGCGTGCGAGCTCCGATTGGGGCGTTTTCGGCGGCGTTGGACTCATGGTGATGAGAGCTTCAACGTAGTCACCTTGGAATTCGTGTCCAAGTTGTGCACGCAAGTGGGATGTGAAATTACTATTTTATCCTCGGTTTTTCCCCTATAAATAGGGGTCTTGGCCCTTCATTTTTCATTCACAAGTTTGGGAGAGGTTTTGGCTGAGTTCTCGGCTTTGAAACCATATCCCTTTTCTCCTAGTTAATTTTGATTTATTTTTGAATTAATTTTTAATTAGGTGTTTATATAAAACGCCTAATTTTGGGAGATTAAACCCTGAAAAGGATTTTCTTGTTTAAAGTTTTATTTTCTCTAAGTATTTAGAGAAATACTTTCAGAGCCCACACTCCGAGGGTTTCTCTGGGGTTATTGCAGGGAATCTCTGTCGGTTTCACGAGGAGATCGGGTATCGGGTTCTCGGGAGGTGAATTCGGGAGCTGAAAAAATATCGTTAGATAGCCATGTTTGCAGTACGGTAATATTTTACAGTTATATTATTTTAAGCATGATAAATTATATGCTCTTCAGTGTTAATTGCATGTTAGATATTTATCCGCTTAAGTGATTTAAAATTTATTATCAATTGCATGTATATACTTGAGTAGATCCGGCTAGTCTTCCGTTATTGTATTAAAATGTTTTAGAAATATTTTAATACTTGTATTATAAACAAAATTTTAAAATGTGGTCTCGGACCGCTACTGTTCTGGGCCCGCCGCCCAGCATTATATGCATTACACTTTCATGCACTGCTATAAAATTTTGTTAAATGTGAAATTATGGGAATTAATTGCCAATATGATTAAATGCTTTTATATGTCTTAAGTGATTATTTCATAAATTTGATGACTTAATTGTATAAAATGAGTTGGAGTTATTTGATTATATTCCATGGAATAAAACTTGATTGCATTAATTCAAATTATAGAGGGACTTATGTGGAAATTGTGGTGATTCATCCATTTTCTTGGAAGACTTTGGACTATTCTCATCTCTTTCATTTCATTTATACATTTCATCTCAATTACACATACCTATACACACTAAATATCGATCCATACACCAAAATAAGAGCAAGGAGTATGATTCATCCATTTTCTTGGAAGACTTTGGACTATTTTCATCTCTTTCATTTCATTTATACATTTTATCTCAATTACACATACCTATACACACTAAATATCGATCCATACACCAAAATAAGAGCAAGAAGTATTTCACCAAATTTCAAGCTAGAATTCAAGGGAAAATTTCACAAGTTGAAGCATCATCATCATCTTCTCACTTCATCCATTTTATTTCTTAATTTCAAGGTATAATATGAATTAATATGAATTCATAATGCATAGGTTGAGTAGGGTTTGATGAGTATCTTATGATTTCATGATTATTGGTGGAGTAGAAGCATGTTTATGATCATTAGGATTGGAATCTTGCATGAAACTTTGAGTTATATGAAAGTTGGAAGCTATGAAATTTATGGGGTTTTGATGATTGATTCTTGATAAGTTGATGTATATTTCTTGGTTATATGATGTATAAGTGAAGTATAATATGTATTTGGGGTGTTTGAGTATTTGTTATGGATTGAAATTGCATTTGTTGATGGTTATGGACTCTTAGCAATGAAATGAATGTATATTACTATGCTTCTGTTTTATTATATGCATGTTGGTTGTATAATTGAGGGTTAGCCCCGCCTAGATAGTGTGTTATTTTTATTGTCTCTCGTTCGCTATAGGCTTGATTCATGTATGGGTGTTCGTTCCATATGTCGATTGAACTATAGTGCGGGGGATGTGGCTACCTAGCGTTCTGGGTGCTACAGATACAATATTAATTATCCGAAACAATCTATAAGTAATAGATATGCATCACTATTGTACAATAAAATGAGAAGGACAAGTGTTAGACCCAAAATGAAAGACCGACTCGATCCTGCCTAGCACGAACCCTGCAAACCTGAAAATGTGAGGTGTCAGTCTATGAAAGACTGAGTGAGGGGTTTAATAAATATAAGCGCAATTACCATGCAAGCTATAATCTCGGGTAAGATTTTGTAAAAGAAAGCAATATAAGTTCAAGAATAAAGTAGAACTCACCCGAGATTACAACTAATCAATTTAACAATTCAAACAATTCATTTCAATCCGTGGCCCGGAGAGTGAGGGAAATCTCCAACCTTTACTCCGATAGTGAACAATCATGAATGTTTTTGTTTATTAAGTGATCATACAAGTTATTATCGTGCAATCAAGTAGCAGTTTCGTGAACCCTTTTTCCTCCGGGTGATGGTGGGCTTGCAAGACCCAACCATCTAATCATGGTGTACGTCAGGAACATGACTCCCACGCACGGGATTCCATTATCCACCAAACCTCCTGGTGGATTCAGGGTTCATCCCAAAATGGTGAGGATAGTGCAAGAGTTACCCTTCAGTCCTTGCTTTCCCGGTTGGCTCAATACACTACCCTCGGGCCCACAATAAACAATGTACTCGCCAAAATAATCAATCAGTTCAGTTCAGTTGAAAATCAATGGAGGTTTTGGAAAACTATAGATATATAGATACTTTTGGCCGAAAACATCACATAGGGTTGTAAGGGTTTTATATATCTTAGAAATTAAACCTCACCTTTACCGTTCCAACCAAAAGAAGCAAGGAAACACCCTAAGGAGCGTGCTCCTCATCACCGGGAATGTGATCTGTGTAACAAGGACAAGTGTACGTAAGACTCGACTCGCATGAACCATTTAAGACGAACGGCATAGTCATGTGATGTCAATCATGTTTTTACAATCAATAAATATCATGAATGTGTCTAAATTCCCAAATAAAGTATAAGGAAGTGTCAAATAGGAGCATACTTATTAATAAATCAAGTATATAACTCATATAAGTCACAAAAAGGAGCCAAGGAAGTGAAAGGAATGCAATATGAAGGGTTTTGACAAAGTTTGGTAAAAGCTGACAGTTTTCGAAAATGCGCATGCTGTAGGAAAACTGGAATATCTGGAATTCTAGAAATGGGAATTGAATTTTGTTTGTTGGGTATAAAACTAGACACACATACCTTTCCGGTGATATATCGCTCGTTTTCTAGTTCAAAGCGAGGAGAAAATGGCGTAAGCTTGAATTTGGGTGAATGCAGATTTCCGGCGAAGTGGCGACACCAAATTAAAACGATTATATCTCTCAAACTAGAAAATATATTGAGGTGATTCGAATTGGAGAGTGTTGTAGACTCAAAGAAGTTGATTGTATCGAAAAATCATCTCAATCAGAGGTCGTATGAGGGTGTACCCGGCCAGGGAAAATACAAGGCAAAATTTACCCGGCCGTGGAAAAAGAGTGCAGAAAACCCTCTGGACTAAAGTACCCGCCCGGGTACTTTTCCTCACTAAATTTACCCGCCCGGGAAACCCCCCTGGGTTGGAAAAAAAGTACCAAACAGGGGCTTGTTCGTGGAGGAAAGAAAGGGGGTAAAAATCACAACAAAACTCAACCAAAACACTCCAATACAATCATATATCATGCATATAACTTAAAGACATTATTTAGGTAACATTTAATCCAAGGAAACATGCTTAGATCATCAAGAATTCACCATACCAACCCCATATAATTCCATGCCATAAACTTTCATATAAGCTCATGAATTCATGCAAGCTCTCCAATATAATGACCCTAGGTATGCTTCTACTCCACAAATAAACAAGAATCACAACATACCCATCGAACCCATCAAACCCTACTCAACCATATATTCAAGACTCAAGCAAACTCTCCATTTTTACCTTAATATGAAAAAAAGAAAAGATGAAAGGATGGTATGATGATGAAACTTCAAAGCATGTAATTTTCCTCCTTGAATCAAGCTTGAAAATGAGATGAAATCTCTTCTTTTTCTCTTGTTGTTTTAATCATGATTGAGTGTGTGTAAGTGTGTATGATTCTTGTGTTTGAATAAGAGAGAGATGAGTGAGTGTATGTAATGTAATGTATATATGATATATGATACATTAGTGAAATGTATATGTATATGATGAGAGGTGCAAAAGTCCTGCATAATTATGATTATTGCAACTAGACCCTAATATCTTAGATAATCATATGTTGGAAGCGAGTGGAATGAGGGTGTAAATGCAATTATATTATATAATGATCAAGTGGATGCATATATATATTTATATATATATAAGTTGAAGAAATATATAGTCAAGTATATTATATATATCTATATTTGCATGATTCATTTATGTTATATTAATGCAATTAAGTCCACGTATTTAGATAAATGATCATTTAATCACATTAGCAATTAATTCACATAATTTCCATGTTAACGGTAATTCGTATAAGTTTATGAAGATATGATACGTATCATGTTATGAAATAAATGAATAAACAAATAAAATAATTAAAATAAGCCCCCAACTCCCGAAGACCCGCACGTGGCGTGCTTACCTGAACTTCTGGGTAATTGGGGTGTTACAACTCTCCCCCCTAGAAAAATCTGGTCCCCAGATTCACTGATTGGAAGAAAATAACTCCGGGTGGAACCGTTTCACGTTATCTTCCGTCTCCCAAGTCATCTCCTCGGTCTTGTCACTTTGCCACAATACCTTAACCATAGGAATACTCTGGTTTCTCTATTCTTGAAACTTCCGGTCCAAAATTCTAACCGGCTTCTGAACGAACGACATATTCGGTTCCAACTCTACTTCTTCAACGGGGAGAATCTCGGTTTCATCAGGATAATACTTCCTTAGTTGAGACACTTGAAATACATTATGAATTCCGGTAAGATTCGGCGGTAAATCCAATCGATAAGCCACTTCCCCAATTCTCTCAAGAATTTCAAACGGACCCAAATAACGAGGATTAAGCTTTCCTCCCTTTCCAATTCGAGTAAATCCCTTATGTGGAGACATTTTCAAGAAAACCCGGTCCCCCACATCGAACCTAAGATCTCTTCTACGAAGATCGGCATAACTTTTCTGCCTATCCTGAGCAGCTTTCATCCGTTGTTGAATTTGTTGGACCTTCTTGATCATAGTCCTCATGGCCTTAGAAGGTTTCTCTAGCTTCTCACCCTTCTTCACACGTTTCTGTTTTGTCCATTTTCCCTCCTCCAAATCGAAAAACAACGGAGACCGACACTTCTGACCATAAAGCAATTCATAAGGAGCCATATCAATTGAAGTTTGGTAACTATTATTATACGAAAACCCAACCAACGGGAGTTGCTCATGCCATGAAGTTTGAAAATCCAAGGCACAAGATCGGAGCAAGTCTTCTAAATACCGTATGACCCTCTCGGACTGACCGTCGGTTTGAGGATGAAATGTCGTGCTGAATTGAAGCCTCGTACCCAAAATCCCTTGCAGTTCTTGCCATAACTTTGAAGTAAACCGAGGATCTCTATCTGAAACAATACTCACCGGAATCTCGTGAAGACAATCTCCCTATTATAAACTTCAGCCAATTTACGGATCTTGTAAGACATTCGGACCGGTAGAAAATGCACTGACTTTGTCAACCTATCCACAATCACCCAAATACCATCGAATCCACCCTTCACTTTCGGTAATCCGGAAATAAAATCCATTGTCACCTGTTCCCACTTCCACTCGGGAATAGGTAACGACTGTAGAAGTCCTCCGGGCTTTTGATGCTCGGCTTTAACCTTCTGACACGTTAAACAATGTTTCACAAACTTGGCCACATCCTTCTTCAACCCATACCACCAATAATATTGCTTTAGACCCTTGTACATTTTATTCCCTCCGGGATGGACCGAATACGCTGACTTGTGAGCTTCTTCAAGCAATACCCTTTTCAATTCTTCGGGTACCACCACTCGGTTCTTGAAACGAAGAAGACCGGTTTTATCGAACCCGAATGAACTTTCCGGATCCTTTCTTTCCTTAGCAACCAATCTCTGCACTTCCGGATCTCTATTCTGAGCCTCGAACATTCTATGTTTTAATTTCGGTTGAATGTAGATATTAGAAACTCGGGCTCTAACCACAATAGGCTCAACTTCATTACTTACACCAACTTCCAAATTTGAAACACCAAACTTCCTACTTAAGGCGTCAGCGACCACATTAGCTTTCCCGGGATGATATCTAATAACAAAATCATAATCTTCTAACCGTTCCATCCATCACCGTTGCCTCATATTTAGATCCTTTTGGGTGAATAGATACTTGAGGCTCTTATGGTCAGTGAAAATATCAAAGGACACCCCGTACAAATAATGTCTCCATTTCCTAAGTGCAAATACAACGGCAGCAAGTTCAAGATCATGTGTCGGGTAATTCTTTTCATAACCCTTCAACTTCAGGGAGGCATAAGCAATCAATTTCCCGTTCTGAGTTAAAACACACCCCAAACCTTCTTTCGATGCATCCGTGTAAATTGAATACCTTTCAGAGCCTTCTGGTAGAGATAAAACTGGAGCTGAAACTAACTTCTCCTTCAAGAGGGTGAAACTCTTTTCAAAATTCTCATCCCACACACACTTTACATATTTCTTTGTCAACCGGGTTAAAGGAGCGGCGATCTTTGAAAAATCTTGCACGAACCTCCTATAGTATCCCGCCAATCCCAAGAAGCTTCTAACCTCGGAGGCGTTCTTTGGTTTCTCCCACTTCAAAACGGCCTCAATCTTCGAAGGATCAACCTCTAATCCATTCCCCGAAATAATATGCCCCAAGAAAGAAACCCGGTCGATCCAAAACTCACATTTGCTAAACTATGCAAATAGTTGATGCTCCTTCAATGTTTTCAACACAAGCTGAAGATGTCTAGCATGTTCCTCGGAGGACTTGGAGAAAACTAGAATGTCATCAATAAATATCACAACAAACTTACCAAGGAAAGGTCGGAAGATTCTATGCATCATATCCATAAAAGCAGCTAGGGCGTTCATTAATCCAAAAGGCATAACCACAAACTCATAATGCCCATAACGAGTATTGAAGCTTGTTTTCGGAATATCCTCCGCTCGGATTCGTAATTGATAATACCCCTGTCTCAAATCCAATTTCGAATAAACTTTAGAACCTTGGAGTATGTCAAACAACTCCTCAATGTGTGGAAGAGGATATTTATTCTTGATGGTCATCCGATTTAACTCCCGGTAATCAATACACATCCGTAAAGTTCCATCCTTCTTCTTTACAAACAATACTGGCACACCCCACGGTGAAGAACTTGGTCTGATATACCCGACCTCTAACAAAGCATCAAGTTGAACCTTTAACTCTTTCAATTCTGCCGGAGACATCCGATACGGAGTCTTAGAATATGGCTTTGCATTCGGATATAAATCATTTACAAACTCGATCTCTCTATTCGGCGGTAATACATCCAACTTTTTAGGGAAAACCTCGGGAAACTCTTTAACCACTTCCGTTTCTTCCAACTTCATCTGATCCTTAGGTTGATTAAGAATATAGGCTATGAATCCCGTAGCCCAATCACGGACCAACTTCTGAGCTTCAGAGAAAGATAATAAAGGTATCGTTTTAGAACTCCAACCCATGATAATTTCTAAACCCAACCGAACTCTCTTAGCCCGACAATCCACGGTAGCACGGTGCTTGTAGAGCCAATCCATTCCCAAGATAGAACCATACCGAGCCATTGGTAATTCAATGAAGTCCGTCAAGAAAACTCGACCCCTCAATACTCACCGGCACCTCTCTAAAAACCCGGTCAGTTTCTATACTACCACTAAAAGGAGTACTAACCACATAACATGCAGAAGAACAAGTAACATACGAAGGCAATTTAACAGAAATATCAAATAAAGGAGTGGGTAACTCCCGGATCAACTAAAGTATGTATGTTTGTGCCATGAATGCATTTGGTACCTTCAACAACTGCTACAGGGTCTACATCTGCATCCAGTTCCTCTCCTTCCAAGGCATAAGCATGGGCTCTAATGAGTGGCCTCTGACCCCCAGGTGGCGGATCACGTCGATCTGGACATCCATCTACCATATGCTCTGCACTCCCACAAATCAAACATAGACCCAGACGACGTCGGCAACATTCGTAGGTATGGGTAGGCAACCCACAATAGGTACAACCTGGCTTCCCGGTAGGTGGTAGCATAGCAGGAGTAACCCGGGAAGCTTTCTGAACCTGTCCTTGTGGTTTGAACTTCTTTACCGGACCCTTAGACTGTGGAGGAGTTGTATCATAAGCGATTGGCCTCTTACCGGTGTTATAATTTGACCTCAACCCTGAACCTAAACTTGTCCCGATCTGTAAGTAGACCTCCGTGCATTTACCGAATCCTCGACCTTATGAGCTTTTGATGTGGCCTTCTTCCATGTGCTAGTGTTGACAGCTTCAATCGCAGCTCGGATATCCGGTCTCAATCCTTGTACAAATTACATAGCCTTATGGAAGTCGTCACTTGAAATGTTAGGTGCATACTTGGACAACCTCTCAAACTATGCTATATACTACGCAACAGATTTTCCCCCTTGCTTGAGTTCGGTGAATTCATTTAATCTCCTAATGCGAGAAGATGGAGGAATGAATTTGTTCTTGAACTCCCTTACAAAAACCTCCCATGTGACTTCTTCTTCGGCGGCATCTAAGACTATCTTGGTACTTTCCCACCAAGAGTAGGCCTCTCCTTGAATCAAAGTAAGAGTGCACTGGGCCTTCTCTCGAGATTCACACGGTATGAGCTCCCAAACTCTTTCTACCTCTCTAAGCCATTGCTCGGCTTGTATGTCGTTTCCTTTGAAAAACCTTGGTGGATGTTGGTTCTGGAATTCTTGAAGTATAGCCGAAATTGGTACCGGTTGTGGTGGAGGAGCTAGTGGTGCTGGACACACATAGTCTCTTAACCTTTGATCTATCAACTGAACCGTGGAATTTAAGAAATCCTGAGGTTGAGCTTGAGGGGGTGGAGGTGGAGGAGAATGATCATGGTGATGACGCCTATGGCCCGGAGAATGCTCTCTATGAGGTCTTCCAGGTGGCATCCTGAAAATCAAACACTGTATATGCATGTTTGATTAACAAGTGCAAATGAATGCAATAAAACTCATAATACAAGTAAATCACATAAGCCAAGTAATTCAAGTGGTTTCACGTAAGTTCAAGTAAGATCAAGTAGGTTCAAATAAAATACAAGACTCTCAAATTAGCAATTAATTCCTATGCCGTGCGACCTAGACTCACAAGACACGACATTAAAACCTCGGTTTTACAACCGGGTCTGATACCACCTTGGGATGTAGCACCCGGAACGCTAGGTAACCACATCCCCCACACTATAGTTCAATCCACATATGGAACAAACACCCATACATGAATCAAGCCTATAGCGAACGGGAGACAAAAAAAACGACTATCTAGCTAGGCGGGATTAACCCTAAATTAAATACAAACATGCATAATCAATAAAACAAAAGCATAATAATATACATACATTCCATTATCATTTCATTGTCACCATATCAAGTTCATTTCCATCATATCCATATAGATACAATATTAATTATCCGAAACAATTTATAAGTAATAGATATGCATCACTATTGTACAATAAAATGAGAAGGACAAATGTTAGACCCAAAATGAAAGACCGACTCGATCCCGCCTAACACGAACCATGCAAACCTGAAAATGTGAGGTGTCAGTCTATGAAAGACTGAGCGCGGGGCTTAATAAATATAAGCGCAATTACCATGCAAGCTATAATCTCGGGTAAGATTTTGTAAAAGAAAGCAATATAAGTTCAAGAATAAAGTAGAACTCGCCCGAGATTACAACTAATCAATTTAACAATTCAAACAATTCATTTCAATCCGTGGCCCGGCGAGTGAGGGAAATCTCCAACCTTTACTCCGATAGTGAACAATCATGAATGTTTTTGTTTATTAAGTGATCATACAAGTTATTAACGTGCAATCAAGTAGCAGTTTCGTGAACCCTTTTTTCTCCGGGTGATGGTGGGCTTGCAAGACCCAACCATCTAATCATGGTGTACGCCAAGAACATGACTCCCACGCACGGGATTCCATTATCCACCAAACCTCCTGGTGGATTCAGGGTTCATCCCAAAATGGTGAGGATAGTGCAAGAGTTACCCTTCAGCCCTTGCTTTCCCGGTTGGCTCAATACACTACCCTCGGGCCCACAATAAACAATGTACTTGCCAAAATAATCAATCAGTTCAGTTCAGTTGAAAATCAATGGAGGTTTTGGAAAACTATAGATATATAGATACGTTTTGGTCGAAAACATCACATAGGGTTGTAAGGGTTTTATATATCTTAGAAATTAAACCTCACCTTTACCGTACCAACCAAAAGAAGTAAGAAAACACCCTAAGGAGCGTGCTCCTCGTCACCAGGATCATGATCTGCGTAACAAGGACAAGTTTACGTGAGACTCGACTCGCATGAACCATTTAAGACGAACGGTACAGCCATGTGATGTCAATCTTGCCTTTACAATCAATAAATATCATGAATGTATCTAAATTCCCAAATAAAGTATCAAGAAGTATCAAATAGGAGTATACTTATTGATAAATCAAGTATATAACTCATATAGGTCACACAAAGAAGACAAGGAAATGAAAGGAATGCAATATAAAGGGTTTTGACAAAGTTTGGTAAAAGCTGACAGTTTTCGGAAATGCGCATGCTGTAGAAAAACTGGAATATCTAGAGTTATAGAATTGGGAATTGAATTTTGTTTGTTGGGTATGAAACTAGACACAGATACCTTTCGGATGATATATGGCTCGTTCCCTAGTTCAAAGCGAGGAGAAAATGGAGTAAACTTGAAGTTGAGTGAATGCAGATTTCCGGCGAAGTGGTGACACCAAATTAAAACGATTATATCTCTCAAAATAGAAAATATATTGAGGTGATTCTAATTGGAGAGTATTCTAGACTCAAAGAAGTTGATTGTATCCAAAAATCAACTCAATCGGAGGTCGTATGAGGGGGTACCCAGCCGGGGAAAATACAAAGCAAAATTTACCCGGGCGGGAAAAAAGAGTACAGAAAACCCTCTGGACTAAAGTACCCGCCCGAGTACTTTTCCTCACTAAATTTACCCGCCCGGGCAACCCTTCTGGGCTGGAAAAAAGTACAAAACAGGGGCTTGTTCGTAGAGGGAAGAAAGGGGGCAAAAATCACAACAAAACTCAACCAAAACACTTCAATACAATCATATATCATGCATATAACTTAAGGACATCATTTAGGCAACATTTAATCCAAGGAAACATGCTTAGATCATCAAGAATTCACCATACCAACCCCATATAATTCCATGCCATAAACTTTCATATAAGCTCATTAATTCATGCAAGCTCTCCAATGTAATGACCCTAGGCATGCTTCTACTCCACAAATAAACAAGAATCACAACATATCCATCAAACCCTATTCAACCATATATTCAAGATTCAAGCAAACTCTCCATTTTTACCTTAATATGAAAGAAAGAAAAGATGAAAGGATGGTATGATGACGAAACTTCAAAGCATGCAATTTTCCTCCTTGAATCAAGCTTGAAAATAAGATGAAATCTCTTCTTTTTCTCTTGTTGTTTTAATCATGATTGAGTATGTGTAAGTGTGTGTGATTCTTATGTTTGAATAAGAGAGAGATGAGTGAGTGTATGTAATGTAATGTATATATGATATATGATATATTAGTGAAATATATATGTATATGTATATGATGAGAGGTGCAAAAGTCTTGCATAATTATGATTATTGCAACTAGACCCTAATATCTTAGATAATCACATGCTAGAAGTGAGTGGAATGAGGGTGTAAATGCAATTATATTATATATTGATCAAGTGGATGCATATATATATTTATATATATATATAAGTTGAAGAAATATATAGTCAAGTATAATATATATATATCTATATATGCATGATACATTTATGTTATACTAATGCAATTAAGTCTACATATTTAGATAAATGATCATTTAATCACATTAGCAATTAATTCACATAATTTCCATGTTAACGGTAATTCATATAAGTTTATGAAGATATGATACGTATCATGTTATGAAATAAATGAATAAACAAATAAAATAATTAAAATAAGCCCCCAACTCCCGAAGACCTGCACATGGCGTGCTTACCTGAACTTCCGGGTAATTGGGGCGTTACAGTGACATCCCTGGAATATGCCCATGTACCGGTGGTAGTGGATGTCAGGGATTGGTGTGCGCACTACCTGTGTGTGTCAGAGGCAGTTGAGCAACAACCATATGAGCGCTAGGTTACTCAGAGAGGGTTAAATGGGCGTAGTGACGCTTGAGGGTGCGTCCCAGAGGTGATCTGACACGAGCATCGGGACGCTCGAGGGAGAGGATTCCCCAAATTGGCTTGTCCGAGCGTGCGGACGCTCGGGTGAAGCTCCAGTCGTGATGTCGCTCGTACCCTTAAGAGGACTCTGAGGCCTGTTGGGGTAGACCCTGGCGGATGAGTTATGCTTTGAGGATCACGTGAGCGCTGCGAGGGTGCGAGTCAGGATGGTTTCGAGCGTGGAACAAGCAAGGGAGTGTCCCGTATCTGCAACGCGAGTCTTGGGTTGTGATTGTCCCTGTGAGGCGATATTGCGAGCGTCAAGCGAGACTAAGAGAGGGATTCCCACATTCGAAGGATGCACTACGACAGGTGGGCCTTAGGCAGTAAGGCAGGCAGATGGGCTGGATCTGTTATCGCGAGCCTATCTTCTCGAGCGATAAAGCCCAAGCGTTCCAGATTGATCTGGCTGAGCCGTCCAGATGTCGACACGTGTACGGTGATGATCCGAGCGTGATTTGGGCCCATCAAATACCACGTTGCAAAGTCATTTCGAATAATCTAATAATTGTCACTATATTCAAACCGAATCTACTACCAACTAGTAATCTATCCTAAAAAGTGATATTCTCATTATCTTCTAGTACCTAAAAGGAAATATTTTGAAAAATAAAAAGAACAACACAGCTTAGTTTTTAGGCAGCATACACTTCATACACTTAAAACTAAAAAACATTAACAATTTTGATCTATAATTCAAAATTTAAAAAATAATTAAATTTGCTATTCAATTTACCATTAGATTTTGTAGTTTAATAGTGTTATATAATAAATAATCTATATATATATAATTCACAACTCTTGATGCTATCCACGTAAGTATACAGATGGATAGTCTCAAAAAATTTTAAATTTAATATTTTTTATCTTTTAATTAAAAATCTACTTAATCAAATTCATTTATTTCTCAAATTCTGTTACCCAAAAATATTTAAATTCAAAATACAGGTATTAATATAAAATTGAATGAGATTTTCTATAACAAATCACTTTTATCTAATAGAATTAAATATTTTATATAAATATTGTAGTTATAAATTCAAATTTATATTCAAATAACTTAATTTATCAAAGATATTTTTATGCTTTTAGATAAGTTTGTTACTGAAAATATTCAAATTTAAAATTTTGGTGATATTAAGTTTGTTACAAGAAATATTCAAATTTAAAATTTTGGTGATACACACCCTAAAAAATTAGTATAAATTAGTATTTAAGGTTTAATCGTCAGGATTGTTTTGCAGGATCATTCGTCGTCAGTCTTATTCGTGTTTCTTTTTCATTCTAATAGAAAATTTATTTTTCTTACTAATTAACTACCTCTTTTGATATCCCATATCCATATATGAATTTTATTTTTTCCCTTTCATGCAGGATCATTCTTTATCAAGGTAAATCAAGTGTTATCAAAGTAAATCAAGTGTTTTATTCAAATTCTAATAGAAAATTTATTTTCTTACTAATTATCTACATCTTTTTATATTTTTATATGAATTTTCTTTTTTATGAATGATCATTCTTTTCTCTCGTGTAGGTCTTATTCTAATCAACTGTTCTTTTTTCCATTTTAATAGAAAATTTATTTTTTGCTAATTTCCTACATAATAATATAAAATTTAATGAGATTTTCTCTAACAAATCACCTTTATCCAAAAATAAATAAATATTTTGTATAGATATTGTAGTTATAAATTCAGATAACTTAATTTATCCAAATATATCTTTATGCTTTTAGATAAATTTGTTACAAAAAATATTCAAAATTGAAATTTTGGTGATACATATTCAAATTTAAAATTTTGGTAATACACACCATAAAAGATTAGGTATTTAAGGTTTTAATCGTCTTACAGGATCATTCTAATCAAGTGTTTCTTTTTCGATTCTAATGGAAAACTTATTTTTCTTACTAATTACCTACATCTTTTTATACCCATAAATGTTTCATGATTATTCTTTATCAAGCTAAGTCTTAATAAGTGTTTTATTCATAATCTAAAAAAATTATTCTAATCTGTATGAATTTTCTTTTTTATACAGGATCATTTTTTCCTCTCAGGGTAAGTCTCATTAGTTTTTTTTTTTTTTTTTTGTTAATTTTCTACCTCTTTCTAGATCTATATATGCCTTTTCATGCAAGATCATTCTTTACTCGAGGTAAGTTTTCTTATTCTAATCAAGTATTCTTTTTTTATTCCAATTGTTCTGTTAGTTTGATAATCAATTATTTGTAGGTATTTAAAATACATATTATATTTTCTTACTAATTTCCTATCTCTTCTCATATCCATGTAATTATATTAAAATTATTAATTTAGTTTTTAATATTTAATTTTTAAATATTTTAAAAGTTACATTTTTATAATATATTCTATTCATTATTACGCTCATTGAATTTATTTTTTAATACTTTTAATTAATTTTTTGATTATTATACATGATAGAAATTTTTTATTATATTTTAATAAAATATATTATATTTTGACAATTATCAAATAATAATATAATATATTTTGATTTAACATGATATCTTTATATTTCTTTACATATATAAATTTATTTGTGAAATTCTTCCAAAATTTGTAACATATTTATTTTTTCTTTATAGATGTGAGAATGTATTGCACAATTTTAGAGTTTTATTTTAATTCATTTTTATTTTAGGAATGTACTTTTCATATATTCTTAAATACACATTTTTTATTAATTTATATAATTTACAATAATTTTAATTTTATATTTAATAAAATTTTCTCTAATTTTAGATAGTATTTCTTTTATATAATATTTTCACATGCTATTTGATGGTGCAGGAATCTGAAATTCTTAAAATGCAACAACACTTTCAATATTTGTAGGGAAAGGGAAAGATCATCACAGGCGTGAGAGCCTCAGGAACTGGGTTTCCTTTTTGAGCGTGGGTTCTTCCAGCTAGGATAACACCAAGAGTGCCAAATGCAGTGATGATGCAACTGTGGTAAAGGTAGTACGAAGCTTGAGAAGATGAGGAAAAATGGAGGAAAATGCCCAGAATAGTGAGTGTAGTATGTATTGTGGAAGATGACATAGGAGAGAGTGCAGGTGTTCCCTTCTATTTATATGTTAGGGGTGAGGGTAGATTGGGTAATTTGACCGTGTGGTCCCAAACCTTTGTTGCCCTAACACGTGGCGGCCGGTGATGGCATGAGAGTGATGGCTTCTGAAAAACAGGCGGCGGGCCAGGTACGAGGTGCACTCTGCAATGGTGTCAGAGGTTGTTGGCGAGGGCCGTGTGTTGGGAAGGCTCAAGGTTTGTCTTACAGGAGTACGGACGCCCTACAAAAAGTTGTCACATAATTGATGCCGATAACAAGAATTTAATATAAAATGCAACAAGTAATTCATCAATATTTAAAACAAAACACGTTGATCATATAAAATTCAAGCAAGTTAAAGCCAATTAATCAACAACTGTAGACAAGAATCAATATAATGCTCAAGTTATCCAATAATTCAAGAAATTCAAAGAATCCAAGTAGCCAAAAAATTTTAAATAAAATGCAAGACTCTCAAATTAACAATCAATTCCTAAGCCGTACGACCTAAACTTGACATGACACGACACTAGAATCTCGGTTTTGCAACCGGGCTCTGATACCACCTAAGATGTAGCACCCTTACACGTGGAGATGCCATACCCCGCACTACAGGTCGATCCACGCACGAAATGGATAGTCCGTACATGAACCAACCTGCAGCGTACGGGTGACAATAAAATAAAATGACCGGCTAGGCGGGACTAACTTGTAAATTAAATATCATAATTCAAAAAGGAATAAACGGAAGCATGACTTGATGAACATTTAACAAGTAAACCAAGACTAAAATTTTCATATCAATACATTATCATCTCCTAAAATATATAACATATTACATTAAGCATAATTCTTTTAAACAATAAATAAACAATTAAATTAAAATGCGTCGTGCTTGACTCGACTACAAGGACTGGACTCGACTCACTTCCCGCCTAGCGTGCACCTGCAATAACCTGAAAGGTGGAGGCGTCAGTCTGTGAAGACCAAGTGAGGGGTTTAAATAAATATTAGCGCATATAACATGTAAGTTATATTCTCGGGTAAAGTTTTAACAAAGATAAAAGTATAAGTTCAAGAATGTGATATCTCCGCCCGAGAATACAACTGTCAATATTAATTACTTGATCATTGTCATGCTTTCAATACATGGCCCCAGCGAGTGAGGGCAGTCTCCAACCTTACTCCAAATGTACATGAAACATGTTTGCTTTATTCATCAATAGGTGATCATGCAATTCAATTATCGTGCAATCGTGCGATAGTGTAATAAAGTAACACATTCATGGAATGGAAATCATGCAATAACCCGAGGACAATCCGTGGTGCCGGACCCGTCCCCAGTCTCCTTCTCCCTCCAATAATGGGAAGGTAGCTAGCCTTCACCATCCACGACGTGTTGAGCAGAGGATACATGAATCCCTAAGCCCGGAACTCCTTCCTCCACTAATCTCCTAGTGGATTCAGGGGTCATCCCAATGTGGTGAGGATAGAGCGAGAGTTACCCGTCAGCCCTTGCTTTCCCGGTTGGCTCAAACCACTATCCTCGGGCCCAACGTGAAGGTTATGCTACTCGCCTAAAACATGCACGATACATGGCTTGCTTGCTTGCTTTTCATGAACATGACTTGCTTGAAATGATAAGTGATTTCATAAAATTATAGATATAAATACCTTTGGCCGAAAGATCACATAAGGGGTATATGGGTTCTATATAACTAGCAATTAAACCTCACCTGACAGGCGACACAACGACTCGTGCATACGGAACGTGCTCATGATCAACAGTCTACGCCCTGGAGAAGAACTGGACAAGAAAACGGGACATACGTGCATTCGTGAGACAATACTCGACAATGGTACCAAATATGACGCACGGCATGTTCACATAACGAGATATCATGAAATGAACAATGTAGCATATAATTATCATATTATGACATGTTATTGATCATATAATAACAATTTGGGGTCAAATAAATCATTGGAGTTAAACTCCAAAATTCCATTTTTATGCAGAATATTTATGCCTCTCCAGAGGCCTGGGAACGGCCGTTCCGGACCTTAGCTAAAAATGGGAAGGGCCGTTCCCAGCTCCCCGAAGTTATTCCCCGAAGATGGGAACGGCCGTTCCGGCTTACAAGCTAAAACGGGAAGGGTCGTTCCCGTCCTCGCCGCCCTGCACATAATTCAAAATATGGGAACGGTCGTTCCCCAAATACAAAGGGAACGAGAAGGGCCGTTCCCGTTACGCAGAGGGTACAGAAGCAGAGCAACAAAACAGGGGAAGCACGAAATATAAGCAAAACTCCCCATAATCATCATAATTTCATTTCTAATTGCATATTTTTATGAAAGAAACATATATGGATACTTAAGGCACAATAAAAATCAATATAAACATTTATATCATCCATTGATCACCAAATTCATAAGTGTCAAGCTCATACATAAATCCATCATATATCATCAAATTATCCAAGAATTCATACATGATTTCAAGCTATGATCAAGTACTCATACTTCTAACATCAAATAATCAAGTTGTCAAACTTACATCCTAACCCTAGCTTCAAATACACTTAGCAAAAGATCACATAATCAAGCTTACATGCACCTTGAGTTGAAGGGAATGGAAGAAGATGATGAATATGGATGCTTGAGTTTGAATCATGAAATTCCTTAGCAAATTCTAGCTTGAAGATGATGATTTCCTCCTTGCCTCTCCATGGTGTTGGTTCGGTGGAGGTAAGAAGCAAATATGGGAGATGATTTTGATGAAATGAAATGAAGTTTGTAGAAGGGATGCATATACCGTGATATATCAAGGGAAATATGCTACTTGCAACTAAATCCTCCAAGTATAAAAGTCATGCAATTAAGGATGCAAAGTTTACAAATTGATCAGTTTAGTCCAAGAAGTAATCATGCAATTCTATCCCCTAATTTATTTAAATGATCGATTAAGGACAATTAAGTAATTAAATCGGGTTCGACAATTATTCCACGTAGCAACTGAATTCCAATTATACAATAATTCGCAAATTGACACATTTTCACATATTTTCACGCAATCATGTTGAAATGGAATTTATAAAATTAATATAACATGCATAAATTGAATAAACGAAGATAATAAAATAAAATCCTAACACTCGAAACCCACACGTGTCGAGCGTACCTGACTGTCTGGAATTCAGGGCATTACATGTACGTGTGCATGTGTTAGCCCCCTCACCAGTCTCTAGGATTGACCCTCGTTGCTTCTTTTCTTTTTCCCCCTTTGTCTTGAGTTTGCAAGTACCCGGTTGGGAGTTTGAGCTAGGCGGCGGTCATCTTTCGAGTCTTGGGTCGAGTTGTTCGAGTCTCATGCATTCTCTTTCAGTTTATTATGTATTTTTTAGCTTTGCACCTTGTATATGAATATGATTCGATATGGATAGCATGAGATATGATTTAAGTATTCAACTGGCATGTTATATATAATTGGTTTAAATGATCTTGCTAGTACGTTTAATTGTTTTTATGGATCCTGTTGCTTTCGCACTCTTAATTAAATTTTGTTACGCGTTAGGTATTAGGGTCTAGACCGCCTAGCCTAGGGTTTTGTTTTGTTTGTCTCCCGTTCGCTATGGTTTGGTGCGTGAGCGGAGTCCCTGTTTCGTTACACGTGTCGAGCCATGGTGCGGGGGATGTGGTGCCCTTCGCTCCAGGGCGCTACATCCTTGCGTGGTATCAGAGCTCTGGGTTGTAAAACCGAAGCTGTGACACCCCGCTCGATCGCACGTACAGGTACGCGTCACGTGTGAGTTTATTTTCCGTAACTTAGTTGATTCCTTATTTAATTGATGACTTTATATGACGTATGTTCCCACATTTTATTTCTCATATTAACTACTTGAATTATTTGTTAAGAATTTTCCCTAATTGAGCTCCTAATGTGAATATATGCAATTTGTGAAATTTACGATTTATAAATTAGAATTCCGAGTATGTCAACTTTGTGGACTATGTGAATTAGATGATTTTAGGACTTATTTGTATGTATTAACTTGCCTTGGACTTAATTGATTCTAGTATTGGACTCAATTGCACTTTATTTGAATTTTTGGGCCTTTTTTCAAATTGGCCACTCCTGAGTCCTTAATTCGTATCTTGAGCTAGGGAACTCGGATTCGAGTTCCGTCACCTCCATTGGACTTGACTCGACGATTTGGAGCCAATGGAATAAGCCTTGTATCTTTTTCATGCCGTTTCGACCCCCAGCGATGCAGATTTCGGCTCTACGTACCTATAACGGTCCTAAGACCACTTGACGCGTACAGGTACGCGTCACGTGTGAGTTTATTTTCCATAACTTAGTTGATTCATTATTTAATTTATGACTTTATATGATGTATGTTCTCACATTTTATTTCTCATATTAACTACTTGAATTATTTGTTAAGAATTTTCCCTAATTGAGCTCCTAATGTCAATATATGCAATTTGTGAAATTTACGATTTATAAATTAGAATTCCGAGTATGTCAACTTTGTGGACTATGTGAATTAGATGATTTTAGGACTTATTTGTATGTATTAACTTGCCTTGGACTTAATTGATTCTAGTATTGGACTCAATTGCACTTTATTTGAATTTTTGGGCCTTTTTGCAAATTGGCCACTCCTGAGTCCTTAATTCGTATCTTGAGCTAGGGAACTCGGATTCGAGTTCTGTCACCTCCATTGGATTTGAATCGACGATTTGGAGCCAATGGAATAAGCCTTGTATCTTTTTGATGCCGTTTCGACCCCCAACGATGCAGATTTCGGCTCTACGTACCTATAACGGCCCTAAGACCACTTGGAGCCTAGACCACTCATTACTTGTACTCTCCCTTGACTTATTCAACCAAAATATCAGCCATCTCTCTCCATTTTTCTGCTGAAATTCGAACCAAGAGGAGAAAGAAAAGAGAAAGAGGAACTCCCAAGCTTCTTCCACCATTGTTGCACCTTTAAGCTCAAGTTTTAGCCATTTCTTGCTCCAATCTTTTAAGGTAAGTTAGGATTCTTGATCTCCTTGTTCTTATGATTATTTTGCACTCCTTAAATCATGCTTTCATGGTAGAGATTCATGAATATGCTAGGGTTGATGAATAGTTAGGTTTTGAAGATCTTTGAGAACTTATGCATCTTTTGCCTTTCATGAGTGTGAAGACTTGTATGTTGATCTCTATGGCTCATTTCTTGCTAATATTTGATCCTATTTGATGGTAGTTGGTTATTTGATGATTTTCCATTAATTCTCTTTTGAGTTCTTGGGAGGAATTTGATGAAACTCATGCCTATTTTGC
Source organism: Lantana camara (assembly GCA_037501455.1). Taxonomy (NCBI): domain Eukaryota; kingdom Viridiplantae; phylum Streptophyta; class Magnoliopsida; order Lamiales; family Verbenaceae; genus Lantana; species Lantana camara. The sequence goes on from CM074862.1 coordinate 23,432,177, forward strand.
TCTCCTTACTTTCCGATTTGAAACTTGCATGTTTGGAGCTGATTTAGTATGTTTTTCTTGCATGTATTTGTTGTATATTTGCACCATTTCATGTCTTGATGTTGTTACTTTGGTTTAGGACGGGTTTTCATGGATTTTAGAAGCTTTTTCTCATTTTTTTTAGCCTCTGACCCAAATCCACCGGGGTGGATTTCTGCTTTGAAAATAATCCACCGGGGTGGATTTGAGGCAGAGAGATGTCTGCCCTAAATCCATGGGGGTGGATTTCCCCTTTGGAAAAAATCCACCGGGGTGGATTTAGGGCAGTGGCTCATTTTTGCTCCGAACTTTGTTTTCTTGTTTTCTTCGCTTGTTTGCTTCTCTCCCACCCCTAGTATGATCCCTAAGCTTTACTAACATGAATTATTATGTGTTAATTTGCTTGTTTTGGAATTTTGAATTTATTTGATATGATTTGAACGAGTTATGATTTAATATGTCTTAAGTGATACGTGTAATTCTTTCTTGAATCGTTTATCTCCCTTATGCATTTTAAACTCATGAACACTTATATTATGCTATAATATGACACATTATGAGTTTATTTCATATGGTATGAGTTTAATTCTTGAATTCCTTATGTGATCTCTCGTTATTTGCTCCGATATGCCTAAGTAATAATCCATATGATATGCATTGCATCCGTTTGTATTCGTATGAGTCGCCGTGCATCTAAGTGGTTCATGATTGAGTCTAAGTCATGAGTTTATGTTTGTATGTCTCAGATTTGAGTTCGGGAGGTGTTGGTTCCGCCATTTAGCCTCTTCTTGGTCGTCAACGCTCATCCGTGAGCACTTTTGGTAAAAGGTGAGGTTTAGGTTTGTTTTCTTTGTAGTTAATACGACCTACAACCCTATGTGCTCATTTTCGAGCCCGCATGTGACTATACTATTATATTTATATAATAGATACGTGTTTATAAGATACGTTTATGATCTTGTCATAAGATTAAATGTTTTGGACTATATGTATGAGCATATGTGAGCTTAAAAATAATTTACAACAAGGCTATGCTCCAAAACCGTGTGTCTTCGTGCAAGCTTTGCTCTTCTTCAACTTGATATGTTTTCGGATGACACGGAGAGGTACGTTAAAAGCATAGGCCGAGTTGCACGGTAAGGTATGCTAAGGTATGTAAGTTTGTTACATTCTAATTATGTTAAGTTGCGAGTTTTGGTATGTTAAGTCTTGTTCAGATTTGCCGGGCCCAGGGAATTGTGGGTAAGGACGCCCGGGATGGCAAGGGCCGTCGGGTTAAGCCTGTGCACGATTCCCATTTGAAGTACTAACGCAAGACTCTTGGAGGTTGAGGAGGCGTGGTGCTTCAAGCACAATGTGGGTTAGCTACCCCTTGTGCATTGGTAAGAGTAGTGAGGGTTTGCTCCCCGAACTACATGTTTTTGGGGTTGGATTGGTTTATGATTTGTGTTTTCTGTTTTAATACGTATGTTAATAATTTGGGGAGTTAGAGTAAGACCCGTACTCAACGGGTATAAGAATTCGTTAAGATATGTTGATTATGAAACGGGGTAGGACCTTTCTTGTAAGCTATGTCCGATTATGATATGAATATGTATAAGTTTGATTCGAAAATGGTTTTTGGTATGCAAAATCCTATCCCGGTTCATAGTCTTTTATTTAATACGTGCTTTGCTCTATATGTATACGTGTGTGGGTGTGCGTTAGCCCCCTCACTCAGTCGGTGGACTGACCCTCTCCTTTCAATTTTTCAGTTTGCAGGTTGGTTCGTGCTAGGCGGAGTCGTGAATCGGTCGGGTTCTAGTCTCCTAGTTCGAGTTGCATTTCCTTAGCTTTCGGTCACATTTGTATATGTTTTAGATTTGTTAATCGAATTGTATATGCATCTCTGGGATTTGATTTATGTATGCTCTTTGAATTATATTTATATATTTTTGGGACAGGCTCCTAGGGCTAGATGAACCCGTTTTTGAGGATTTATCTTCTTGGATTTTGATGTATGCTTTCGCTTTCTTAATATTATGCGCGCTCTGGTATTGTCTTAGCTCCGCCTGGCTTAGCGAGTGTGTGTAGGTTCCCGTTCGTTTAGTATTGGGCTCATGTATGGATTTTTATTTCATATGTGGGTTCGGGGTTAGGTGCGGGGGATGTGATGGCTCGTCGCTCCGGGTGCTACATCTCACAGTGGTATCAGAGCTCCGGGTTGCAAAACCGGAGTTCTAGTGTCGTGTTGCGTCGAGTCTAGGTCGTACGGCGTAGAAAAAACGTGCTAATGTGTGCATTGCATCGAAATATGCGAATTTTCTTGCATTATGTGTTTTAAAATTTCTACTTTCTTTTTATTAATTATAGTTGTTGCATATTTTACATGCACTAGTTGTTCTATTTACGTGCCATAATCACTCACTAACCGCATGCATTATACCTTTGCCTCCCTTGTGTATTGTAGGTTATCATCTTATAACAAGCAACCACTCATCTCAACGATCATGACCCCTAAGTTGGAATTGGGATCAAATAGAGATGAAGGCTCTTCAAGACCGAGACTGCCGAATCATCGCACCAATAATCAATCCACCAAGATGAAGGGTAAAATGGCTCGATTTATTGGAAATGATTTTATGTTCTTACCAAACACGTCGTTTCCCGAAGACCAGATTCCATGCAACCATTGTGGAGGACCCAACCATAGTTATAGGAGGTGTTGGAAAAGGTTGGGTAAGTGTACTAGATGTGGCTCCTCCGAACACAAGATTAACGTATGCCCTCGCATCTATTCAAGAAGGCCGAACGAATCCGAAAGAGTGGCCCAATTTATGGAAGGAATTAGAGAAGACCTTCAAGAAATGGAAACCGGGATCGAGTCTAGAGTTTGGATTGAGAGTACCCGAGAAGCCTTCCGAGTTCCAAGAAATTAAAAGAAAAGAGTCGAGTAGGGAGAATTGGATCGGGAAGTAGCTCGGGGTCAGGATCAAAGAGAGGTCGAGAGGACTCTCAAGCGGGGTCCAAGGGAAAGAAGAAAGTGAAAGAATCCCCAGCTATGGAACAACCGCCGTGCGCTCATTGTAGAAGAAATTCTCATACTTACAAGAATTGTTGGAAGAGATTGGGGCAATGCTTTGGATGCGGATCACCAAAGCACAAGTTGGAAGAATGTGAATGGCAAAGACCAAAGAGACACCCGAGAGGTAATTGCATCCATTGCATGAGCATCCATCCCACATTGTATCTTTATACTTATTTGTGATGTGTGTTATGTATTGTTAGTACTTGTTGCTTTCTTGCTTTATTGGATGATAACGTGGCACATAGCATAAGCAAATCTAACCCGGCATGCATAAGTTACATGTCTTCGTGATAGCATGTATGAACTCTCTACATGTCCAAGTGAAGTTTTCCTCGTAGTAATGAGAACCGGGGTAAGGAGAAGGTGAAAATTCAAAGGATTTAGAGGAGATAATTACAAGAAGGCTAAGGACACTACAAAAAGGGAAGAATCCTTTAAGAATGAGTAGTCAAGGGAATAAGTATTTAAACCCAATTCCTATGAGGGAAATGAATAACTCTCGATTCTAGAGAAACTTTAATCCGATTCCACAGGATTATCTAACCCAAGAAAAGAGCAAGGGAAAGAATTGAAACACCTTGGATTTTGGGTAAGGAAGAAGTAGTATTGGGAGAATATAAAAAGAATCGATTATTACAGTGATTCCAAGTCTATAGAAAAACCAAGATGCAAGAAGTTCTATCTTCAGGATGGATTGGAGTTTACTTTCCAGATCCAAGTGGATTTGGCCGTGTTGTGAAGTTGAATTGGGAGATATAAAGCAACAAATGAAAACGATAAAGAAAGGCCGGCAAAGAGTCTTGGAAGGCAATTGTCAACCCAAGTGCAAGTCAATAGAGGACAAGTCGTGCAACCAATTCGAATTCGTAAAGAGTAAAATCTAGGGACTTCCATCGAGGTGATAACTAAATAAAGATTCGAAACAATAGTTGGAGGTCGATTAGTAGGAAGAAGTCAGGATACTAATTCTATGGAAATAGAAGAATTGGATTCAAGAAATCATAATCTCAGACCGTGCAGATATACTAGTTGATGTAAGAAGATTTACAAAGATTTTGAAGACCGTGGGATTTTAAAGGAATTCGAGAATTATCTGGCCATGGTCCAAAGTCGCCTAGGACATGCTCTTACACCTTTTGGCCGAGCATGGGAAGGGTTAATTCAAAGAGGAGTAGAGAGAAACTTTCAAAACGGCTCGACCAGAGCAACTCCACACCACTACAAGGGGATTGTTAGGTGGGACAATGAGAGTCCACCTAGTAAATACTGTGATTAGAACATACGGAGTTGGAGAAAGAAATTGATTATCAAGTTAGGATTCTTCCAAGAAACTTGAGACCGAGATTGTCGAGCTGTGAGCCTTACAACACCAACTTTGGCTACTCACCTAATCATCCAGATGTCAAGAAATTCCAAACAACGATGAACGGTACACAAATCATTCGTGGCACGCACATCATGCATTCTTGTTTTGCTATTTGGATTATTGTCATTTGTTCTTGTGTGTATTTGTTACCTGTTAAGTGCTTACTTGTCCTGAGAGTACGAGAGGGTGGAAAGTCGAGGGTCGAGGTTGCAATGGACTTTCGAGGCAACAACGAATAGAAGGATGGCCATCTTGGAGGAACTTCCCGAGTTAGAAGGTGCGAGTGGTAAAAGTCCAGTAACTACGCTACTCGTGTAATGCCGAACTCTTGAGTTAGTTTGGAACAAATCAAACGGTGGGTGATGAATCAAATTTGGACCCTCCTACCGTGCGAGATGTTTGAATTGCTCCTAGCCCGGATCAAGCGGTGAGGAATTACTCCATCAAGACTTCAGGAGTTGATCAAACCCCCTTCATGTTGGAAGACCTTACCGAGCTAACCCTTGTCGGGCCGTCATGAACCTCAAACTTCGGTGAATACGGAAGTTATTCGAGCTTAAAACTCGAGCAGTAGAACCTGGGGACCAGGTTCTCTTAAGGGGGAAGTTTGTGACACCCCGCTCGATCGCACGTACAAGTACGCGTCACGTGTGAGTTTATTTTCCGTAACTTAGTTGATTCCTTATTTAATTGATGACTTTATATGACGTATGTTCTCACATTTTATTTCTCATATTAACTACTTGAATTATTTGTTAAGAATTTTCCCTAATTGAGCTCCTAATGTGAATATATGCAATTTGTGAAATTTACGATTTATAAATTAGAATTCTGAGTATGTCAACTTTGTGGACTATGTGAATTAGATGATTTTAGGACTTATTTGTATGTATTAACCTGCCTTGGACTTAATTGATTCTAGTATTGGACTCAATTGCACTTTATTTGAATTTTTGGGCCTTTTTGCAAATTGGCCACTCCTGAGTCCTTAATTCGTATTTTGAGCTAGGGAACTCGGATTCGAGTTCCGTCACCTCCGTTAGACTTGAATCGACGATTTGGAGCCAACGGAATAAGGCTTGTATCTTTTTGATTCCGTTTCGACTCCCAACGATGCAGATTTCGGCTCTACGTACCTATAACGGCCCTAAGACCACTTGGAGCCTAGACCACTCATTACTTGTACTCTCCCTTGACTTATTCAACCAAAATATCAGCCATCTCTCTCCATTTTTCTGCTGAAATTCGAACCAAGAGGAGAAAGAAAAGAGAAAGAGGAACTCCCAAGCTTCTTCCACCATTGTTGCACCTTTAAGCTCAAGTTTTAGCCATTTCTTGCTCCAATCTTTTAAGGTAAGTTAGGATTCTTGATCTCCTTGTTCTTATGATTATTTTGCACTCCTTAAATCATGCTTTCATGGTAGAGATTCATGAATATGCTAGGGTTGATGAATAGTTAGGTTTTGAAGATCTTTGAGAACTTATGCATCTTTTGCCTTTCATGAGTGTGAAGACTTGTATGTTGATCTCTATGGCTCATTTCTTGCTAATATTTGATCCTATTTGATGGTAGTTGGTTATTTGATGATTTTCCATTAATTCTCTTTTGAGTTCTTGGGAGGAATTTGATGAAACTCATGCCTATTTTGCTCTCCTTACTTTCCGATTTGAAACTTGCATGTTTGGAGCTGATTTAGTATGTTTTTCTTGCATGTATTTGTTGTATATTTGCACCATTTCATGTCTTGATGTTGTTACTTTGGTTTAGGATGGGTTTTCATGGATTTTAGAAGCTTTTTCTCATTTTTTTTAGCCTCTGACCCAAATCCACCGGGGTGGATTTCTGCTTTGAAAATAATCCACCGGGGTGGATTTGAGGCAGAGAGATGTCTGCCCTAAATCCATGGGGGTGGATTTCCCCTTTGGAAAAAATCCACCGGGGTGGATTTAGGGCAGTGGCTCATTTTTGCTCCGAACTTTGTTTTCTTGTTTTCTTCGCTTGTTTGCTTCTCTCCCACCCCTAGTATGATCCCTAAGCTTTACTAACATGAATTATTATGTGTTAATTTGCTTGTTTTGGAATTTTGAATTTATTTGATATGATTTGAACGAGTTATGATTTAATATGTCTTAAGTGATACGTGTAATTCTTTCTTGAATCGTTTATCTCCCTTATGCATTTTAAACTCATGAACACTTATATTATGCTATAATATGACACATTATGAGTTTATTTCATATGGTATGAGTTTAATTCTTGAATTCCTTATGTGATCTCTCGTTATTTGCTCCGATATGCCTAAGTAATAATCCATATGATATGCATTGCATCCGTTTGTATTCGTATGAGTCGCCGTGCATCTAAGTGGTTCATGATTGAGTCTAAGTCATGAGTTTATGTTTGTATGTCTCAGATTTGAGTTCGGGAGGTGTTGGTTCCGCCATTTAGCCTCTTCTTGGTCGTCAACGCTCATCCGTGAGCACTTTTGGTAAAAGGTGAGGTTTAGGTTTGTTTTCTTTGTAGTTAATACGACCTACAACCCTATGTGCTCATTTTCGAGCCCGCATGTGACTATACTATTATATTTATATAATAGATACGTGTTTATAAGATACGTTTATGATCTTGTCATAAGATTAAATGTTTTGGACTATATGTATGAGCATATGTGAGCTTAAAAATAATTGCAACAAGGCTATGCTCCAAACCGTGTGTCTTCGTGCAAGCTTTGCTCTTCTTCAACTTGATATGTTTTCGGATGACACGGAGAGGTACGTTAAAAGCATAGGCCGAGTTGCACGGTAAGGTATGCTAAGGTATGTAAGTTTGTTACATTCTAATTATGTTAAGTTGCGAGTTTTGGTATGTTAAGTCTTGTTCAGATTTGTCGGGCCCAGGGAATTGTGGGTAAGGACGCCCGGGATGGCAAGGGCAGTCGGGTTAAGCCTGTGCACGATTCCCATTTGAAGTACTAACGCAAGACTCTTGGAGGTTGAGGAGGCGTGGTGCTTCAAGCACAATGTGGGTTAGCTACCCCTTGTGTATTGGTAAGAGTAGTGAGGGTTTGCTCCCCGAACTACATGTTATTGGGGTTGGATTGGTTTATGATTTGTGTTTTCTGTTTTAATACGTATGTTAATAATTTGGGGAGTTAGAGTAAGACCCGTACTCCCCGGGTATAAGAATTTGTTAAGATATGTTGATTATGAAACGGGATAGGACCTTTCTTGTAAGCTATGTCCGATTATGATATGAATATGTATAAGTTTGATTCGAAAATGGTTTTTGGTATGCAAAATCCTATCCCGGTTCATAGTCTTTTATTTAATACGTGCTTTGCTCTATATGTATACGTGTGTGGGTGTGTGTTAGCCCCCTCACTCAGTCGGTGGACTGACCCTCGCCTTTCAATTTTTCAGTTTGCAGGTTGGTTCGTGCTAGGCGGAGTCGTGAGTCGGTCGGGTTCTAGTCTCCTAGTTCGAGTTGTATTTCATTAGCTTTCGGTCACATTTGTATATGTTTTAGATTTGTTAATCGAATTGTATATGCATCTCTGGGATTTGATTCTTGTATGTTCTTTGAATTATATTTATATATTTTCGGGACAGGCTCCTAGGGCTAGATGAACCCATTTTTGTGGATTTATCTTCTTGGAGTTTGATGTATGCTTTCGCTTTCTTAATATTATGCGCGCTCTGGTATTGTCTTAGCTCCGCCTGGCTTAGCGAGTGTGTGTAGGTTCCCGTTCGCTTAGTCTTGGGCTCATGTATGGATTTTTATTTCATATGTGGGTTCGGGGCTAGGTGCGGGGGATGTGGTGGCTCGTCGCTCCGGGCACTACAGCAGCTCTAGTATCGGGTCGGGTTTATGTAGGTCGGTCGGCTTAGGATTATGTGATTGTTTGTATTCACTTTCATCACTATATGACTTACTTGATGTTAATTGTATTAATTGTTCATATGAACATGCATCGAAACCCCACATGCATCGATATTTCTTGGGAATTATGTTTTATTTTAGGAAATCATCTCAACATCGATGAGTATCACCGGGATAGGAACGAAGGAAACAAGAACTTATGGTATACCTAGAAGTTTGGAGATTTTGATCCTTTGAAGTGGTTTGGAGTTGTAGAAATCCAGGTTAAAAGAGGATTGATCGAGGCCAAGATTTAAATGGTTCAAGAAGAGGAGTTGGAGTTTGAAGAGTCCGGGAGGAGCTCACTTTGGAAATTTTGCTTGGAGATTTTCTATGAGTTTACCTCTTCAAGCACAACGGTAAGAAGAATTCCAAGAGTTCTTAAATTTTGGATGAGAATTGAAGGATAAGGTCAAATTTGGGATGGAGCTTAAGAGATGGGGATTCGAAGGAATTATCCTAAATTCAAAATTTACTATAAGGGAATAGAAAAGATGGGATTCAAGAAGCTTACTAAGTTCAATTGCATTTACTCCATTTAAAAAAACAAAAAAAAAAACAAAAAAAAACAAGGGGTACGGTTATAATGGAGATGGACAACCAGAGGTTTTAATCTCATATTTCTTACGTGGGATAAGGACCCGGATTGAGTTTGAATACAAGAGAGAATGTCAAGAGTAAGAAGACTTTGCTATCAGGGATGGAATAAATACCTCACTACCGGAATCGATTCAATAAACTTTTGTCGGGCCTGAATTATATGGAAGAATTAAAAGATGTTTCCAATATGAAGGGTTGAGATAATTGGCAAGCGAGCATTCAAGAAACAAGAATTAGAGATTTTCATGGCGCCGTGACTTCAAGATCCCGGTTCAAGTACAAGGTATCACCTTGGAAATCGGAGAGGTGGATGTCGAGATCGACTCTAACACCATGGTGAACGGTACATAAACCATTCATGGAATTTCATGTTAGGAATAGTGCCCTAGAAAGCCGATTGTATATCCGCTTTGTGCTTTTCCTTATTGTAATCACAGACAATCTTTGAATGAAATAACGAATTAAGGCAACACTTCTTTATATGCTCTTGTTTGGTATGCGTTTACTTTAGTTGTGCATGTATGAGAACTCCCCTAATCCTGATGACTTTAGGACTCTACCATTTAGGTGAAATGGTTCATGAAACGAGCCCTATATCACATAAGTCATGATTAGTAAAATACTCCAAGCCGATGAGTCCTACAGACAGTGGGAGTGTCAACCTGACTCCTCTAAGGCTTGCTTGTGGGATCACGCCCTTAAGAAGGACCACCTTGTTTCATGGAGGTGCAAAGTGTATAGTTGATACGTGCGTGATACATGAGGGTGCTTACTTTAATAAGTAAGTTCACTGAGGTGCCCCGTGTGAGAACATTCCTAAATGGGAAAGGAAGTTTCTATTTCAGGAAATGGAAACTTCCAGATTAGGAAATATCTCACGAGTCATTGATGTGATTAATTGATCCTTAGACTTGAGGTTCCTTGTCACTTTATGAGTTAACTCTGTAGTCTTAGGTATAAGCTTTAAAGGGTGTCGCCTTAGACAACTGATTCAAGGCTTATGCTGGGGCTGCACAAGTGACTCATGAAAGTGAATGAGAATCAAGAAAGGACCTACACTTGCATTTGCAAGGTGATCTCTTATTGTGTAAGTCATTCATATGCCATATGGAGTCCTTGGCCAAGGCAGTAGATCAAGACATCAAGAAAAGGGTTTCTTGGATTGAGATCAAATGGATATGAAATGCACTTAGCATTAAGACCGGATTATTAGGGTTCTGATTATTCCCTTGCCCTAGATCTTGGTTGAGAGATAGTAAGTAGGAGGATTGTATCTCACATGAATCAATGACTTAAAGGTTCTGTCGAATCCGAACATTCCAATTCAGCTAGGGGTTATACACCTGTTGCTAGACTATGGTCGTTTAATCTGTGGACTGATTAATTAATTAGTGAATTAATTAATTGGGGTCACTGCTAATTGAATTGAGAACCTAGAGGGTCACACACAACAACTTGGTTACATGAGTTGAGGCTTGAAAATGATTAAACGAGTTAATCGGGCCAAGAGGGTTCCACACGTGTGAAATCACACGTGTGGCTCACGTGAGTGACACGTGTCACTGTGACACGTGTCACACACGTGTGTGTATGTATATATTATATACATATTAAATAATTAATGTGTTAATTATTTAATAGACTTTGGTTTAATTTTGAATTAAAAAGAAAGTCTAATTTTGGAGAAAATAATCTAGTTAATTAATTATGAATTAATTAATTAGATAAAAAAATAAGTTATTTATTTTATAATAAATAAAGTATAAAATTATCCAAAAATAGTTTGGATATTTTAAGCTCTCTTAGAAGTTGACTAGAATTGGAATTCAAAGTCAAAGTTGGAAAATACTTGATAATCAAGTAATAGGAGAGAGGGACCAAAATCCTAGCCCATAAAGGACTAGGTTCGGCCGCCCCTCCCCTTTCCTATATATAGGGGAGCTCATGCTCCCCTTTAGAGCTAATAGACAATTCTTGGTTCATGTGTTGAACACCTTCCTTTCTCCAAGATTAAATTAAACCCTAGGTTAAGCCTAAACACTAACTAGAGAACTAGCATCCTTACTAGTTAGATTGTGATCAAGTTGGTGGACTTTCTCTAGAGACTTCAAGTTAGAAGTTTGAAGATTCGAGCTTTACCAAGGAGAGGGGATCAAGCCGCGAGAAGAGCGTTCTTGGGTGGCTTGAAACGCTTCAAGAAAGAATTAAAAGAAAAGTAAGTTTTCTATCTTTACGAATTCGGTTACACGATTGCGAGTTCAAGGTCCTTTTGTTGGGAAATTTTTTTAAATTCCGCTGCTTTCTGATTCGTGTTTTCCAACAAGTGGTATCAGAGCCACCTCGTTAATCGTGTTTCTGATTCGTCTCAATTATTCTGAATTTGGTAGAAATTCTTAGGCTTAGATGCGAATTAGGTATTCATGAGTTCTTTTAGAAAGCCTGAAATACGAAACTGTAATTTTTCCTGAATTTCTGAAACTGTTTTCTTAAATTGTGATTTTGAAAATCGTTTTGATTGAAATATGTTTAAATCGAATTTTAATTTTTGGATTGAACCGGGTTTTCGAGAAACCCAGAAATACGAAACGAACACGAAAAGCAACGAGCCTAGGCGTGCTAGCATGTCGCACGCCCAGGCCCGTCGCGCCGCCCAGCTCCTCCCGCAACAGCGCGGGAGCCGTCCCGGGCGCGCCTAGCGCGGGACGCCTGCCCAGTCCGCCTAGTCGCGGCGGGCGCATGATGCGCGGCCGGCACGCGCACGCGAGCGGCAACTGCCGCGCGCTGTGCGCGCGCTGCTGCGCGTCTGTGCCGCGCGCGGCTAAGCCCCTTTTCGGGCCCGTTTTCGTGTTTCGTGTTTTTCGTGTTTTCAGTCCGTAAAATCCCGATATAATTTTATTTTAATTTTATCTTTTAAAATCAGTTTTGTTAAAATTAAATTATTTTAAAATTTTGATTAAATTGGGATTTTTGAGAAATTATAGCGATTTAGATTTTGGAAAAATTATAAATTTTATTTTCTGAAAATAATGAAAGAATAAAATTATTAATTTTGGAAATTAATTGGAATTTTATTGGTTTATTGTTTTTCGGGTTTTATTGAAAAGGCTCTTGAACAAGAATTGCATCTAAGCCGTGTTTTTAAGTCATTAGGACTTGAAACGAGAGTTTTAATTTATTGGCTAAATTTAAATTCTCGCAAAAGCATGTTAGGTGATCATGGGTTTAGATCTATGTATGGTTTTAATTTATGCACATGGATGGTTTAAATTGGGGTTGGAGCCCTATAGTTGCGTTTTTCAATTGAGGTTGGAGCCTCACTTATGTGCGTACTATTATGTGATTTATTATGTGGCTTTCCATATTACTGTTTTTGAGGCCGGGGTATGCCCCGTGTAATTGTCTAAGGCCAATATGAAGATTGAGCCTTATTACTTTATGTCTTTTTCTTTTTATTGTAATTTGAGAGTAGAGATAGGTGGTGAGGTTTTATTTTCATTTTGGAGACAATGCACCCATGGAGTAAGATGGACCACATTCAAGTAACAAGGAGGCCATAAGTGAAGACCCCTCAAAATGTTAGGGAGGGGAATCTCAATTGTTAAATGTAATAGAGATAGGGCTCGTATTTTGTTACCGCTTTCCCTTATGTGATTTGAACTGTTTATGTGGCATGTATGTTAGAACTTGTGATTGTGGAGTGGCTCCCACATATCACGCATAAGATAGGTAGAACCCATGATCATTACATGTTAGTATCATGCTAGGACATGTTATCTGTTTATGTGCTTGTTTGAAATGCATTTAAGTGTACTTGCATTAATCAAGACTAATAAAATTGGATAACATGCATGTTGGTGAGGTCGAACCGGACAACTCTCCGGTTGATTCGAAAATTCCCATTAAATATTAAGCTAATTTCGAACAAATAGGTGTTTAATTCGAGATGCAAATTTTGAATTAAATTCCTAGCATTCCATCAATAGGTTTTAAGTTTAGTAAGTAAAGCTAGTTATTGTCCGCGAGTCGTGGGATAGCTAGTGGAGCTTGTTAGTTCTTAGTTACCTAATTAATCATTTTAAATGATCAATATTTCGTGGTCAATTTTAGCAAGGGCGATGTCCGCGAGTCGTGGGTCGTTCGAACTAAGTTTTGGTCATGATCTTATGATTGATGGGTCTAGCTTAACGCCTAAGTAAATATGGATGTCACACGAGTCGTGGGTCCATATTGAAAGATAGGTGATGCAAAAACAATTACTAAGAGTTCTAAAGGTGTTAGAATTGGTAAGTTGTACCTACCTAGGGTTCTTACTTAGAATGTCCGCGAGTCGTGGGTTCGAGGTAAAATGCCTAGGATCTTAGTACCCATTGGGAAACGTGTTCCTCTTAGATCTTTGGGAATTCTAGATCTTTGAAAAACAGTGGGAGCTGCAATAGATTAAAGACCTTATCTTTTGTATATCGTTATAATTCAGCATGCTCACTAGTTCTCTGTTTTACCATTTAGGTCGTAGATTCTGTGATTCTCTACGTGTTTTGAAATGGCAACCAAAAACCCTCTTGTATCGATCCTCGAGTCAAACAAGTTGACTGGTCCCAACTATTCTGATTGGCTGAGGAATCTAAAAATCATTTTAGATTCTGAGAAGAGAACTTATGTTCTCTTCGAAGGGGAGCCTAGTCCTGAAGGGGAGGCTCCCACTCGGGCCGAGCGGGATGCGATTCAGAAGTGGAAGGATGATAATCTCCAAGCCCGTTGCCTTATGTTGGCTAACATGTCTCCGGACTTGCAAAGGCAACATGAGGCCATGGAATTTGCCTGGGAGATTTACGACCACTTAGAGCAACTTTACCGCCCTCATGAACGTGTTACAAGGTATAACACTTCAAAGGAATTATTCCACTTGAGAATGAGGGAAGGTTCAAGTGTCCATGAATATGGACTCAAGTTTCTTGCCCTTACTGAGAAACTTGCTTCCATGGACATGCCACTGAAAGATGAGCTTTCAGTGGATTTGTTGCTGGCTTCGCTCCCACCATCATTCAACCCATTTGTCCTTAACTTCAACATGAATCATGCTGGTGCTACTGTAGCTGAGCTGATTAGTCAACTTGTGACTGCTGAAAGCACGATCAAGAAGGACAATAAGGTTTTGATGGTGAATGCTCCGTCTTCCTCTTCTGGACCTTCTAAAGGTAAGGGCAAGAAAGCCCAAAAGAAGAAGAAGAAACCCCTTAGGCCCACTGGTGGCATTTCGAAGGGGAAGGCCCAAAAGAAGAAGCGTGATCAGAAAGAGGATGTTTGCTTCCATTGTGGCAAAGCGGGACATTGGAGGAGAAACTGCCCAGAGTACAAGGCTACTCTGAAGAAAGGTATCTTTCTCGTCGAAGTAAATCTTTCTATTAATTCTAGTTCTTGGGTACTTGATACCGGTTGTGGAACTCACATCTGTAATGATGTACAGATGCTAAGTGAAATCCAACAACTCAAAGAAGGAGAATGTGTCTTGAAGATCGGCGATGGCTCAAATGTTGAAGCTCGAGCTTTAGGCACAATTAGATTAGATTTAGGTAGTTTTGAGTTAGTATTAAATAAAGTCCTTTATGTACCGAATATTATTCGTAATATAATTTCAGTTCCAATATTAGATTGTGAAGGTTATGAAACTTATATTAAGAATGGTAAATACTTTATCAAACGGAACAACTCTTCCGTTCACATCGGTACTCTAAGTAATGGACTTTACCTAACTCAAAATATCAATATTATGAATATACAACGAGAAACAAAGCGTAAGAGAGATGACAAAGTTTCAGCTCCCTTATGGCACGCTAGATTAGGACACATTTCCAAGAACAGAATTAGCAAGATAAACACTTTAGGATCATTCTCTGAAAATGATCTCAAAGAGTTAACTTCTTGCGAATCCTGTCTCAAAGGAAAAATGTCCAAAGTCCCCTTTAAGGGAACTATGGAACGTGCCACTAAGGTTTTGGATTTGATCCATACTGATGTTTGTGGACCGCTTAGTGTAAGCACTAGAAACAATCATCAGTACTTCATAACCTTTACTGATGACTTCAGTCGGTATGGTTATGTATACTTAATGAAGTATAAATCTGAAGCTTTTGAGAAATTCTTAGAATTTCAAAAGGAGGTTGAGAACCAAACTGGTCACAAGATCAAAGCACTTCGATCTGATCGAGGAGGCGAATATCTTAGTGAAGAATTCCTTAATCATCTCAAGGATAATGGGATTATCTCTCAGTGGACTCCTCCGGGAACTCCTCAGCTTAATGGAGTTTCTGAGAGAAGGAATCGAACCCTACTTGATATGGTTCGTTCCATGATGAGTTTCACTGACTTACCACCTTCTTTCTGGGGTTATGCCCTAGAAAGTGCAGCAAAGATTTTGAATCTTGTTCCCTCTAAGTCAGTCCCTAAGACGCCCTATGAAATGTGGCATGGTAAAATCCCTAGTTATTCTTATTTAAGAATTTGGGGTTGTCCTGCTTACGTGAAGAGGACAGTGGGAGATAAGTTAGAATCTCGTTCTAACTTATGCTACTTTGTAGGTTATCCTAAGGAATCCATAGGATACTACTTCTATGATCAATCTGAACAAAAGGTGTTTGTTTCCAGAAATGCTACTTTTCTTAAGGAACCGTTCCTTAAAGAAAAGAAAGGCAAGATCATAGAATTAGAAGAAGTACAAAGTGACCCCACACCACCCACTGAAGAAACGTCCCACTCTGATCAACCACAACCAATCACGAATTTCGATACACATGAAAATCCTCCTCTAAGGCATTCTGAACGCACTCCTAGACAGCCGGAGAGATGGTATGGATTCTTCCATGAAATCTCTCAAAAGGATAATGATCCTTCAACATATGAGGAGGCACTTTCAGATTCTGACTCTGAACAGTGGATAGAAGCCATGAAATCCGAAATGGACTCCATGAACTCCAACCAAGTTTGGACCTTGGTAGATTTGCCTGATGGGGTCAAACCCATAGGTTGCAAATGGATCTTTAAGAGAAAGCTTGGAGTTGATGGAAGCATTGCGGCCTACAAAGCGAGACTGGTTGCAAAAGGATTCACTCAAAGACCCGGCGTGGACTTTGACGAAACCTTTTCACCAGTTGCAATGCAAAAGTCCATTCGAATCATGCTTGCCATTGCTGCATATTATGACTATGAGATATGGCAAATGGATGTGAAAACTGCCTTTCTCAATGGAGACATTGACAAAGACATTTATATGGAGCAACCCATAGGTTTCACATTCAGTGGGAGTGAGCAAAAGGTTTGCAAACTCCAAAGATCAATCTATGGATTGAAACAGGCTTCTAGGAATTGGAACATTCGATTTGATGAATCGGTCAAAGCGTTTGGCTTCATTCAAATTTCGAATGAATCATGTGTGTATAGAAAGGAATTGGAGACCTCAGTGCAATTCTTAGTACTTTATGTTGATGACATCCTTCTTATTGGGAATTCGAAGGATGACATGAAAGTGACTAAGTTATGGTTATCGAACCAATTCGAGATGAAAGATCTTGGTGATGCGTCCTATATCCTTGGAATTAAAATCTATAGAGATAGATCTAGAAGGTTAATAGGACTATCACAGTCGATGTACATTGACAAAGTATTGAAGAGATTCAATATGGAGTCTGCAAAGGTTAAGAACCTTCCTATGAGTGTAGGAACATGTCTTTCAAAGAAGATGTGTCCTAAGACTAACCTTGAGAAGGAAAGAATGACTCATACACCTTATGCATCAGCAATAGGTAGCATAATGTATGCAATGTTATGTACTCGACCGGATGTGGCTTATGCACTTAGTGTAACGAGTCGTTTCCAATCTGACCCTGGAGATGGTCACTGGGCTGCCGTGAAGAATATTCTTAAGTACTTGAAAAGTACTAAAGATTTATTCTTAGTTTACGGAGGTCAGAAAGATCTTACTGTCGAAGGATACTGCGATGCAAGCTTTGCATCTGACTTAGATGATTTTAAGTCGATGTCAGGATACATTTTCTGCCTAAACGGCGGAGCAGTGAGTTGGAAGAGTTCCAAGCAGACTACCACTGCAGATTCGATCACTGAGGCCGAATACTTAGCTGCAAATGATGCAGCTAAGGAAGGTGTTTGGATTAGAAACTTCATTCAAGAATTGAATGTTGTTCCTAGCATGAAAGACCCCATTACTGTGTTTTGTGACAACACTGGGGCGGTTGCTCAAGCAAGAGAACCAAGATCTCACCAACGGACCAAGCACATTATGAGGAAGTATCACCTAATCCGTGATATTATCAAAAGAGGAGATGTGCTAATTGAGAGGGTCACATCAGCAGAGAACGTGGCAGATCCACTTACTAAACCCCTTAGTCGAGAAGCTTTCCAAGGTCATCTTCAGAAGATGGGACTTAGAGTAGCTTTAGAATGGCTTTGACGGGCAAGTGGGAGATTGTTAGGAATAGTGCCCTAGAAAGCCGATTGTATATCCGCTTTGTGCTTTTCCTTATTGTAATCACAGACAATCTTTGAATGAAATAACGAATTAAGGCAACACTTCTTTATATGCTCTTGTTTGGTATGCGTTTACTTTAGTTGTGCATGTATGAGAACTCCCCTAATCCTGATGACTTTAGGACTCTACCATTTAGGTGAAATGGTTCATGAAACGAGCCCTATATCACATAAGTCATGATTAGTAAAATACTCCAAGCCGATGAGTCCTACAGACAGTGGGAGTGTCAACCTGACTCCTCTAAGGCTTGCTTGTGGGATCACGCCCTTAAGAAGGACCACCTTGTTTCATGGAGGTGCAAAGTGTATAGTTGATACGTGCGTGATACATGAGGGTGCTTACTTTAATAAGTAAGTTCACTGAGGTGCCCCGTGTGAGAACATTCCTAAATGGGAAAGGAAGTTTCTATTTCAGGAAATGGAAACTTCCAGATTAGGAAATATCTCACGAGTCATTGATGTGATTAATTGATCCTTAGACTTGAGGTTCCTTGTCACTTTATGAGTTAACTCTGTAGTCTTAGGTATAAGCTTTAAAGGGTGTCGCCTTAGACAACTGATTCAAGGCTTATGCTGGGGCTGCACAAGTGACTTATGAAAGTGAATGAGAATCAAGAAAGGACCTACACTTGCATTTGCAAGGTGATCTCTTATTGTGTAAGTCATTCATATGCCATATGGAGTCCTTGGCCAAGGCAGTAGATCAAGACATCAAGAAAAGGGTTTCTTGGATTGAGATCAAATGGATATGAAATGCACTTAGCATTAAGACCGGATTATTAGGGTTCTGATTATTCCCTTGCCCTAGATCTTGGTTGAGAGATAGTAAGTAGGAGGATTGTATCTCACATGAATCAATGACTTAAAGGTTCTGTCGAATCCGAACATTCCAATTCAGCTAGGGGTTAAACACCTGTTGCTAGACTATGGTCGTTTAATCTGTGGACTGATTAATTAATTAGTGAATTAATTAATTGGGGTCACTGCTAATTGAATTGAGAACCTAGAGGGTCACACACAACAACTTGGTTACATGAGTTGAGGCTTGAAAATGATTAAACGAGTTAATCGGGCCAAGAGGGTTCCACACGTGTGAAATCACACGTGTGGCTCACGTGAGTGACACGTGTCACTGTGACACGTGTCACACACGTGTGTGTATGTATATATTATATACATATTAAATAATTAATGTGTTAATTATTTAATAGACTTTGGTTTAATTTTGAATTAAAAAGAAAGTCTAATTTTGGAGAAAATAATCTAGTTAATTAATTATGAATTAATTAATTAGATAAAAAAATAAGTTATTTATTTTATAATAAATAAAGTATAAAATTATCCAAAAATAGTTTGGATATTTTAAGCTCTCTTAGAAGTTGACTAGAATTGGAATTCAAAGTCAAAGTTGGAAAATACTTGATAATCAAGTAATAGGAGAGAGGGACCAAAATCCTAGCCCATAAAGGACTAGGTTCGGCCGCCCCTCCCCTTTCCTATATATAGGGGAGCTCATGCTCCCCTTTAGAGCTAATAGACAATTCTTGGTTCATGTGTTGAACACCTTCCTTTCTCCAAGATTAAATTAAACCCTAGGTTAAGCCTAAACACTAACTAGAGAACTAGCATCCTTACTAGTTAGATTGTGATCAAGTTGGTGGACTTTCTCTAGAGACTTCAAGTTAGAAGTTTGAAGATTCGAGCTTTACCAAGGAGAGGGGATCAAGCCGCGAGAAGAGCGTTCTTGGGTGGCTTGAAACGCTTCAAGAAAGAATTAAAAGAAAAGTAAGTTTTCTATCTTTACGAATTCGGTTACACGATTGCGAGTTCAAGGTCCTTTTGTTGGGAAATTTTTTTAAATTCCGCTGCTTTCTGATTCGGGTTTTCCAACATTTCATACATACATATTTTGATCTTGGGGAAACCCACTTGCTTGATTGAATTGTCTCCCTTAATTGCTTCTTGTTACTTGTTGCTTGTTGTTGTTGCTTTCGTTGTTTCTTTTGTGGAACTCTCTTCTTGAAGAGGGTTTGCGAGTGGTGTGCCCGGGAGAGTGGTGAGTTGCGAGGGTCGAGCTGCTTCCGGTGAGTTGTTTGGAGGTGTTTTGGTCCCGTTGAGCTTGGTGGTTGCTTTTAGGAGGTCTGTTCGGGGCTCAACGGTATCTACGGGTGTTAGATGGAAGGCTAACCCCGTTTATACTCTTCGTAGAAGTGGTTGGTTATTCCGGGACGGTACGACAAGCTTTGTGGCTTGCCCTTAGGATGACCGAAGGGTCGGGCCAAGCTTGGAGAGACAAAGATCATAGTAAGACTTTCTTAGTGTTCCTTGAGGGTAGGAATTTGTTACCACCCGATAGGGATATTAAGGTTGTCGTGATCTTTATTCCGGAATTTGACCTTGTTTGAAGATTCCCTACCGGATGACTCTAGCATGGGTGTTGGAGTTTCAAGACATGGTCGATAAGCTCTTAGAAGGTAGTTTCATCAATTCGGGTACTTCTTTGTGGAGTACTTTAATCCTATCTAAGAAGATGGTGGGACTCTAAGATGAATATAAACTATCTTGAGTTACACGGGTTAACCGTGAAAGGAGAATACCCTTTTGCTTGTTTCGAGAAGTTGGTGGTTCATACTTCTTCAGGGTTTCGTGGTTGGCTCCAGCCAACAAGGGGATTGTCGACTACGCATTCTGGTAGAAGAACCGAGAATTGCCTGAGAGTTTAAGTCCCTAGTGTTATCGGGATTTAACAGGAAGTTCATCTCTCTATAGGCGGCTATCCCCGTGACATGAAAGACAGAGAAGAGGTACGGTTTGAGTGGATGAGGCTTTGAAGAGAGTTGCCTTTGGTAGTAGCTTCGCTTACCCAAGGGTACTCAAAAAAACTTCTCCATTACAATCGAGGTACTAAGGAAGACTTTGTTTTGCGTTGCTAACGGAGAGTTGAAGCCTATGTCACTAGAAGTGCTTGTTTACGAGACAATCCCACTCATGGTTCGAGAACTTGAAGAACCGGTCATGGTGTTTTGGCACAAGAAGAGATGTTGTGGACTTTGTGTAGCAGTGTCAACGTGCCATCAGTAGAAGACCGAGCATCAAGAACCGGTAGGATTCCCCAACTACTTTCGAATTTTAATCGGAAGTGGGAGCAAATCGGACACGAAGTTTGCTAAGGCCAAGGGGATTCACTCGGATTTGGTGAGTACCACCGAGTTACCGGGATATGAGAAGTCTTCCTTATTTTCAATTTAGGAAGTAATATCCCGAGGAGTCTACAACTCTCTTGGATCAGAGTAGCGCAGCGGAAGTGTATAGTTGGGTTCAACCCAGAGTCGTTCAAGATTTTGAAGGAGGGGAGTTTGTAACATCCCGTTCGCCCGCCGTTACAGGTACGCTGTTTCAAGAGTGTTATATGTGCATTTAAATTATTTTAATTATCCAAATACGTGTTATTTTAATGATTATGTGACTATTTGAGATTATTTGATATATTTGTAAATTTGAATATTTAAACGTTTTTAAGCTTTTGAACTTGTTTTTTAATTCGTTTGAGTTCCAACTTGTTTCGAAATTTCGTGAAAATTTGATATCCATGAACTATACGTGTTATGAATTCATTTATGTGCTTGTTTTAATTTTTCGGACTTGTTTGATATGGTAATGCACCATATTTTATTTGGGTAATTTGTATCCAGATACCCTGTGTTATACGAAAATATCACTAAAAACCCTGTAAAAAAAAATACCATAAAAAACCCTATGTTTTTAAAAATTTGTACAAAAACCCAGCGACCAGAACGTGCGTTACACGCACGTTGACTGCAAGTATGATTGAGTTTTTTTATCACTTTTTCACCTAAAATGACTATTTTGCCCATGTATTAATTTAAAATAAAAAAAAAAAGAAAGAAAATTAAAAAAAGGAAGAAGATCGTCTTCTTCCCCCTGTATCACTGTATGGAGGTCGTCTTCTTCATTGATGCCACCAGCATCGCCGGCGGCCTCCATCATTATCTCCCCAACCCAAACAAAAATTCTGGCCATAAGTTCCGACGGCGGGGAGGAGGAGATCTGGGGCGATTGTGTGAGGCGGTGCAGGTGGAGAGAAGATCCGAAGGCGGCGACATTGGAGGAGATCTGGGGCGGTGGAGAAGGAGAAAAGAGAGGCGACGGAGGATCTGTTGGGCGGTGGAGGTGGGGAGAATGAGAGGCAGCGGCGTCGGCGTTGTTGGGCGGTGTAGATGTGGAGAAGAAGAGGCAGCGGCGGTGGTGTTGATCGGTGGTGGAGGTAGAGAGAAAGAGGAACAGTGGCAGCGGTGGTGTTGATCGGCGGTGGAGGTAGAGAGAAAGAGTGGCGGTGGTGGCGGCGTTGGACGGCGGCAGAGGCGGCAACGTTGGCTACTGGAGGTGGAGGCGGCGGGTCTGCAACTCCAGGTGAAGACTGAAGAAGACATGGTATATATGTATAAATATTTCTATATATTATGTATATATATATATATATATATATATATATATATATATATATATATATATTAATATGAATTATGTTCTGATATGGCATAAAATGACCGAGCCACGTGGCACGCCTTAGAGGAAGCCACTTGGACATCTCGCCACCTCAAGCAGACCAAGGTCCCTACGCCAACGGAACAACGGATCGAACCTGACCCGTTACACCTTAACGGATCGAATTTGATCCCTATCCCCAAAAAGGATCGAACCCGATCCCCACGCTTCAAAGGATCGATCCGATCCCTATCCCGAAGACGGATCGATCCGATCCCTATACCGAAGACGGATCGATCCGATCCCGTATACCACAATGGATCGAACTCGATCCCGTATCCGCAACGGACGGTCCGTCCTTGCCCCCGCACGGGAACTACGTATGAAGCTTCCTTATCCCGCACAAGGGTTGGGGTCGAACTCGACCCCATCAACGGGTTCCCTATCACGGGCATCCTTCATCACGACTTGCTTAACCTAGACCTTGCGGATCGAGATCCTACGTCACCCGGCGACAAGATGCCATAAAGCATCTTTGTCAGGACACGTGTAACTCCCCTATTTACCACGGTTAGATGCCCTACAGTGCATTTAATGCTTCCGGTACATGTCTACGCCCAAAAGGGAAACAAAGTACACTCGACCTCGTGGCACCCGCTCAGGCGTCCGACAAACGAACCGATCGACTGCAGAGCATTTAATGCATAGTCGTGGTACACGCACTACTGTGTTAAATGCTCCAAACTATAAATACCCAAGTCTTGAACAGTAGTTGGTAAGCAATTAAGAGCATTTATTTCACTTCTCTAACATTTATTTCTCTCTCTAAGAATCTCCGACTAACTTGAGCGTCGGAGAGCCAAACTTGGGTCCAACCCCAAGTCCCCAATTTGGCCTTTGAGCTCACGTTTGTCTAAGTGTTTTCAGATCGACCAAAGAACCCACCTTACAAATTCTTGACTGATTGACCCGAGAGTGCCAGCTAGACCTCCAACTCAGCTAAACCATTTTCGGGCCGGATCAGTTTGGCGCCGTCTGTAGGAAACCTACTTTCTTTCTTTACCTCGATCTTGAGTAAAAAACACTTCCTTCTTTCTTGCAATCATGGTGAATAGACGGAAGACCCGACAGGAGGAGGACTAGGAGGAGGTCACCAAAGGCAGGCACGATACTAACGCGCCGCTTGGAAACCCCCCAATTGCTCCCCCCATGGCCGGGAACGTCGGACCCAGTACCAGTGTGATCATGCCTCAACCTGAGGCCGCGCCGAGGGTCGTCATTACACAGGCTGACCTTGACACCTTCCTCGACCAGTGGCGGGTCGAGATCGAACAGGCCCAAGTAGAGGGCCGGGAATCGAGACGCCCTAAGTTGCCAAGGGCGAGCCCAGCTGCTATCCCCAGCCCAGTAATAGCTAGCGGACTGGGACCCACGGCACAGACTTACGGGTTTGCTATCCCCTATTACCTTTAGCCACTCAACGACGGACACGCTCAGGTCATCTGGGGCCTCCCCCCCCAGACGGGCGCAGGCTAGGTACCGATCCAAGGATTTGCACCTCCCCCGCCGCCCGAAGGAGGAAGCAAACAGGTCCCGTTGGAGGGCCATGGGGATTCGGAACATCCTAGCCGCGCGAATCGCGGCAAACAAGCGGTCGATGACGACCACGATGAGTATGATGATTTGCGGAACCGGATACCCACTCGATCCGCCCGCGACGAGGCGGCTAGGATCGCCGCCGCCCGCCAGGAGAACGGACAGGATCGATATGTCGATCCGCCACGGAGGTGGGTGCAAGACCGCCTAGGGGATCGAGGATCTGTGGTCTCCCAGAGGCAGGTCGATCTGCGTGCCGGGTTGAACCACCGACCCCTGCACTATCGATCCGATCGGGAGGAAGCCTCCCCATTTTCTGAAGACATTCTCCGCACAACCTGTGACGGAGATCGGATCCCCTCCGGGCTACCTCTTTATAATGGGACTACTGATCCCGAAAAACACGTGACTGCCTTCGAAAACAGGATGCTACTGCACCCTCACCCGCAGCAAATCTGGGCCAAGATATTCGTCACTACTTTGATGGGGCCCGCGCAGGACTGGTTCATCCGTCTGCCGCCTCGATGCATCCGGACCTACAACCACTTCGTAGATCGATTTTCGGCGCACTTCTCCTCCATGGCAGGGGAAAAACTGCCTCCTTCTTACCTCAACAACCTACGCCAGGAGAAGGGAGAATCCCTTCGAGACTTCTTCACCAGATTCTCAAGGGAAGTGGTTCGGGTCGAGGACCCGACGATGGACACTCTGCTTCTGGTCGTCCATCGAGCGCTACGCAACCGCCAGTGGGCGGATGAGATAGTCAGGCCCGGCCCCAAGAACCTGACTGAAATTCAGGACCTCGCCCATGGATTCATGCGGGGCGAGGAAATGGCGCTAGCTCATGGGCCCGTTCCTTTGCCCGCTCCAGAAAGCCATCACTACGGTTCGAGCCCGACCCCATCCCGGAAGGGGTTCGATCCGCCGGGCCATGTTGATCAAAGAAACTATATCCCCCTCAATACGACCGTCCAACAGATCTTCACGGTCATGGACAAAAAACTCCTGAACAAGCCCAAGACTATCAGGGAAGGCCCCAAAGCCCAGAAGTCAGGGAAGTTTTGCGGGTACCACCAGCAATGGGGCCACACCACTGAAGAATGTAACGCCCTTCGTGTTGAGATTGAGAGACTCATCCGAGGAGGGCACCTAAAGGATTTTGTTTGCAAAATAGACCACTACTCCGAGAAGGCCGGTCGAAGCCAGGACCCACCCCGGGATCGATCTCGATCTCGGTCCCCATCCAGGAGATCCGGGAAGCAGCCCCTCGAGAGGACTGAAGACAACCCCCCAACCAACGGCACTATCTACATGATCGCTGGGGGGCACGAGGGTGGTGACTCCAATGCTGCAAGGAATAAAAATATCCGGAAGGCGGCTCGAGAATACAACGGACCCCGCGAGGAGGTCCTCCAGATCAGGCACAGCAGAGAGTGGGAGGGGCAGGAGGTTAGCTTTAGTGAAAATGACAGCCGCTCGGGCCCACATCGGGAGGGTGAAACGCCTAGTTGTCCGATAGTGGTGACCTTGGGAGTGGCTAATTACAATGTAACTAAATGCCTTGTTGATAATGGAAGTAGCACGAACATTATCCTTTACTCTACGCTTGTAAAAATGAAACTAGATCCGATCCGAACGCCCTTGTCCGGCTTCGGAGGATCCCAGGTTATCCCGTTTGGGCGCATCAAACTGCTCACTTCGATGGGAACATCGCCTCAGCGAGTTACCCAAGAGATCGAGTACGTTGTGGTAAACATGCCCCTCGCTTACAACATGATTTTTGGCCGACCCGGCCTCATTCAATTCAGAGCTATAATCTCCACATACCACCAGAAGTTAAAAATGCCAACCCCAAGCGGGGTCGGAGAGGTGGAGTGCGACGTCCCGGACAGTTGGGCATGTTATGCAATCACCCATAAGGAGCCGAAGGACAAGGAGAAGGATGCGAGTGAATGCCTCGATCTCCAGACTTACGCGAGTCCAGAGCTCGATCTCGCGGTGCCAAAGACAGAAGTCGAAGGTTCACGCGTGGCTCAAAAGAGGAAGGAAATAGGTCGGATCGAACGTCCGATTCATTGAAACACGTACCCCTAGACCCGAATAATAGTAATAAGTCAACAAAGATTGGGGCAAACATGAACCCCCAGCACGAGATGATGATGATCAAATTCCTCCAAGAAAATGCCTACGTGTTTGCGTGGACCGCGAAGGACCTCATCGGGATCGATCCGAAGGTGATCTGCCATCGCCTCGGTCTCGATCCGACCCACAAACCCATAAAACAAAAGCTGAGGACCCAAAGCAAAGAACGGAACGAGATCATCGAAGTTGAGGTCAACAAATTGCTCGACGCTGGTTACGTAACCCCGGCCCAATACGTTGATTGGTTATGTAATGTAGTCTTGGTACAGAAGACGGGTGGTAAATGGAGGATGTGTAACGATTTTACAGATCTAAATAAGGCGTGCCCGAAGGATCCATACCCGCTTCCCCGGATCGATCAGCTCGTCGATTCGACAGCTGGTTGTGAGATGCTGAGCATGATAGACGCCTTTCAGGGATACTATCAGATCTCCATGGTGCCCAAAGATCGACCCCACACCGCCTTCATAATTGTCAAAGGCATCTATTGTTTTAAGGTGATGCCATTCGGTCTCAAGAACGCCGGAGTGACCTACCAGAGACTGGTAAACAAGATGTTCAAGAAGGAGATCGGCAAGACAATGGAAGTCTATGTGGATGATATGATCGTGAAGAGCAGATGGGCATGTGATCATCTCGGCCACCTGGGTCGAGTGTTTGAAATCCTCAGAAGGTACGACATGAAGCTTAACCCAGACAAATGCACTTTTAGGGTCGAAGGGGGAAAGTTCCTCGGATATATGGTTAGTCAACGAGGAATCGAAGCGAACCCACCAAAGATCAAGGAAATCCAGGTCATACCTCGACCCGACTGCATAAGCCAAGTCCAATCCTTGGTTGGTCGGATCATTTCCCTAAATCGGTTCATATCCCGATCATCCGAACGGAACCTCCCTTTCTTCAAAATACTACGAAACTTAAAAAAGTTCGAATGGAATGAGGAGTGTGATAGAGCCTTTGAACAACTTAAAGAGTACCTGGCATCTCCACCATTTTTGGCCAAGCCCAAAGAAGGGGAGACCTTGTACCTCTATCTCTCCCTTTCCAACGAAACTTTCAGTTCGGTCCTCGTCGCGGTTAGGGATAGAAAATATATGCCCATCTATTATCTGAGCAAAATCTTGCATGGGCCGAAGCGAAACTACCTTGAGATCGAGAAGTTTGTCTTCGTGCTGACACATGCGGCTCGAAAATTACGACCCTATTTCCAGGCACACCCGATCGTGGTACTAATCGATCAACCTCTCAGACAGGTCTTGTCCAAACCCGAGGTCTCGGGTCGTATGATGAAATGGGCGGTGGAGCTGAGTGAACACGACATCACTTTCCAACCCCGCGTCGCCCAACAAGCTCAAGTTCTGGCTGACTTCTTAGTCGAAAAGAACACAAAGCCCCCAAAGGACGCCCCTGACCCCTTGAGCTGGACAATGTACGTTGACAGCTCATCGACCTCCAAGGGGGGAGGGTTAGGGATATCATTAGTTAGCTCGGATGGTACACAGTTCGATTTTGCCATCCGCCTTGACATCAAGGCCACTAACAACGAAGCAGAATATGAGGCACTCATCGTGGGACTGAAGTTCGCATCGGAGCATCGGGTCGACAGATTGGCGGTCATGACCGACTCCCAGCTTGTCGCGGGTCAGGTCAACAGCACATATGAAGCGAGGGAAGAATCGATGGCGGATTATCTCAAGATGGTTAAAGAGTTAGCCTCAAAATTCAAAGAATTTCGGATCGAGTAAGTCCCCCGTGAAGAAAACGCACGAGCGGACGCGCTATCCAAACTCGCGAATGGCCTCCAGGGCACCCGAGACAGGACCATTTCGTTTCACGTCCCACCCGGTCGGGTCATCGACGTGGATCGGATCGATGTCGCGGCGATCGACCCGGAGGAGCCGTGTTGGATGGATAGTTTAGTCTCCTACCTAAAGGACGGGACACTTTCTCAAAGCCGGTTAGAGGCGAGGCGGATGAAATATCGCTCGTTGTTGTACCTACTGGACCGCGAAGGGAGATTGTTCAAGAAATCATTCACAGGTCCGCCGTTAAGGTGTCTCCGCCCAAGCCAGGCCAAAGATGTGTTAGAAGAAATCCACGAAGGGAATTGCGAAAACCATTCAGGGGGTCGAGCCCTAGCCCGTAAAGTCTTAAGAAGCGGATATTTCTGGCCGACCCTAGTCCGAGACGTAAAGTCGCACTCGATGAAATGCCCCAAGTGCCAAAAATACGGCAACCTCATACACACACACCCCGCAACCATAATCCCGATCGATATCTCATGGCCCTTCGATCAATGAGGGATCGACATTATTTGACCTTTCCCCTTGGCCCCTCGGCAAAAACGGTTCGCCATAGTGGCCGTCGAGTACTTCTCAAAGTGGGTCGAAGTCGAAGTAGTCCCAAAGATAACTGATGCGGTGATAAGAAATTTCCTTTGGAAGAGTATAATCTGCCGCTTCGGGGTCCCGAGGGTCCTCATCTGTGACAATGGGCCTCAATTCCAGAGCGAGAACACCAAAAGCTACTGTCGAGACATCGGGATCGACCTCAGATTCACCACCGTCGGCCACCCTCAAACAAATGGCCAAGCCGAAGTCACCAACAGGATCATCATTCAAAATCTGAAGACCCGTCTCGATGCCAAGTTGGGGGCATGGGCAGACGAGCTCGACGGGGTCCTCTGGGCTTATCGAACGACCCTCAGGACGGCAACGGGCCACACCCCCTATTCTTTGATATATGGGTCTGAGGCAGCGGTCCCATCGGAGTTGCTACATGAGACAGCCCGCGTCAGTCAGTACCAGCTCGATAGGAATAACGAAAATCGATCCGATGACTTGGCTCTGATTGAGGAAAAGCGGGAACGCGCATACCAGAAGATTAAACAGTACAAGGCGGCCGCAGCCCGATCGTACAACAAGCACGTCAGGCCCCGTGCATTCCAAATCGGGGATCTAGTGCTGAAGAAGGTAGAGGTCCTCCAGCATGTGGGAAAACTCGAACCCAATTGGGAAGGTCCCTACCGAGTTATTAAAGTAGGCAAAAACACATACAAGCTCGAAGATATGACCGGCGCACCACTACCATGGCCTTGGAACGCGGACAATCTGAAGAAGTTTTATGTTTGAAAAGGCTTATCTTGAAAAGTTTTATGTTTGAAAAGGCTTATCTTGTATAGTTAACCGAATGGAGCCTGCTCAGAGCCCGGTCCCGAACCTATTTTCGGATCGATTTCGATCCGTCCAATAAAATCTGATAATCATCTTTGCATCTTATGTATTAGTTATGCATCCCATCCACGATCATGCTATCTGGAGGGAGTTACCACATTTGTTGTAAATCCTTTGGTTACTCTCTCGAAATTGCAGATCCCTAAGTCCACCGAGGTCGTCCAACGACCCGACGAGACCGGGACAAACAACGAACAACCCTTTGGGCGGGAGAGTCGAAACTCAAGAACAGATCAATTGGGATCAAACTTGACCCCTTCAGCCCAATGGGATCGAAATCAATCCCACCCAATACAAAGTGATCGAAATGGATCCCTTAGGCCAACCTTGACCGATCCCGTCTAATACAAAGGGATCGAAACTGATCCCTTAGGCCAGACGGGATCGAACTCGATCCGTTAGGCCAAGTCGGATCGAATTCGAACCCTCGTGCAATTTGGGAACAAACTTAATCCCACTACACCAGGGGATCGGACACGATCCCCTGCACTATACATGAAATCCAGAGAATATTGCGATGAAAAGTAAAACCAAGAAATAAAGCAACGCGGAGTTCATGCGGCGACACCCCCAACCGCTGGGTTAAATGAAAGTTGTCTTAAAAATACATGAAGAAATCAAGGCTGAGAAGGAGAGGAGCCCGAGGCACCCGTTTGACCCGATGACTTTTTTCGACTATGTCGGCTCGACGGTAGGAAGCTCTCGATGTCGACCAGAGGAGAGTGTTCATAAACGGGGTCCCTCTTATCCCTCTTGGCGAAGGACATGTCGACGGCGAACCCGTACTTATGGTGACACCAATCGATGTCCACTGGAGGTTCGGTGTCTTCCTCTATCGGATCGGGATATGGATCGGGTTTGTCGAGGCCAATGAGAGACTCGTTGAAGGACACGGGAATGAGGCCCTGGGCTTTAATCTGATTACGTGTGATCCTGAAGCCGGCTTCCAAGTCGATCGCAGCCATGACTGTGTTCGCCTCGTCGAAGGCAAGCCCTTCCATAAACTCGCGTACCGCATACTGCTCGATCGCGGTCTTGGCCTTCCGAAAAGACTCAATCATAGCGTCGATCCTGGCCTGTCCTTCCGCCAATGCGGCCGCTCGACCAGCGTCCCAGCCCTCGTTCTTCGCCTGTTGAACTTTTTCATTGGTTTCGGCCCGGATCATATTGAGTTCGGCTGTATGGGTCGTCTCCATGGTCTCGATCCGCTTGAAAGCGCCCTGCAACTCCGCTGCGCGCGATTGGGCCTCTTCCTCCCTAAGGCTCTGCAACTCTTCGAGCTATCCCTGGAGCTCGGCTAACTTCTCCGCCTTGGCCGACTTCAGCATAGCCTTAGCAGCCCTATACTTCTCCTTGTACCTGATCATCTCCTCTTGATAGACTTCCGCCTTTTGTGACAAGCTGATGGCGGTGGGAAGAGTATCCTGTTCATTAACGCGAGAATCGTCATGGTCCGGGGGAACAAGAATCTACATAATGAAACGATCCGATGCCAACTGATCGATCACGACCCGACGGATACGGGTCGATCTCGATCCGATGATGATAAAAAAAAAAAAGGAGAAAGAAGAAAGAAGTATGAGGTAAAAGCACGTACGCTGAAGATGGTCTTGCTATGCTTGAACCTCAGGTGATCGATGGGCTCTTTATGAAGCACCCGTTGCTCGTCGATCACACAACCGGTGTTGAATAGCGAAGACAACAAGCTGATGTCAGGCCTACCAACGTCAAGATTACGGGTCGATCCGTCCTCTCGAAGCCTCTCAAGTTCACCAGGCCATTGGGGCGGGTGAGTCTGTTTAAAATTCAACAACTTACCCTCCAGGCTCGATCCGCTGGAATCCCCCTCGATTTCAACCCCCGCCTCTTCCACAGACACCTTCTTCTTCCTTTTACGCAAGATCCTGTTGGACGCCTGTTGTTCCTCCTGAGGAAGAGTCAGATCATAAAGCTTATCGTCGAGGTCGAAATAAAGATCTAAGTGGTCCAAATTAATTACTTGATTGGGGTCCTCAGGATCGGGCTCGACCGCATCCGATGCCTGCCCCTGCTCCTGGGTTTCTTCCATGAATTGACCTTGGGGTTGGCGGTTCGAGGGGGCCCGTCGATGGGGCTGTTGGGCCGAGGCTTGAGCCTCCGGTAGAGCTTCATGGATCGCAGCTATCGCGTGATCGACCCTCTCCCGTTCAGCCTGCGGAATGGGCTCCCCCTTTTTCAGCTTCATATTCTTCCTCACCCTCTCCACGCGACTCATGGCTAAGATGTTCAAACCTGCAAACAAGGATCGATTAGTACCTTGAAAGAGAAGGGTGCCGAATATATGCATATGGAAGCAAAAACTCGAACACGATCCGAAACAAACGGATCGCTATCGACCCGCACCAAAGGATCGATGTCGATCCAATACGAGCCGATCGAACTGATCAATTGGGATCGACACCAATGGATCAATTGGGATCGACACCAACGGATCAAACTCGATTCCCAAGAAAGGGGTCGAATTCGATCCCAATGAATGGATCGACAAAACGAGCGAAGGGTTTGGCGCGTAACCCGATCGGGCGGGTCCGGCCTGAGACGGAGGCTCACCAAAATGGAAATTGCGCAACCTCGTCCCCGGGACCAAACCCGCCTCGACCAAGTGTCCCGTCCTCGTCAAGAATTCGGGGTCGAGCGAGCCCAGGTTGGTCAAGAGCTGGAAAACCCGCTTTTTATATAGCTAGGCGCTTTTCCTCGTTGGAAGTTTTTTAAGCTCTTTGGTGGTCCATGTCGAACGGAAGGGAAGAGGCATCGAGCAATCGATGAAGAAAAACCTCTCCTTCCAGCCAATCCCATGAGAAGTGACCGGGATATCCACGAGCTTCCGACCTTGTCTAGCCTGGAGATAGTAGTAACCGGCCCCAGACTTGGGGGAGTTAACAAGGAGGAAAAACTCTCCCAAGTCCTCGAACTGAGGCTAGAACCCCAAATACTTGAGGATGATGACCGCGCTATACATCAAGGCGAAGGAGTTCGGGACGAGTTGAGCCGGGCACAGATTCACCCGATCGAGAAATGTTGATACAAGAGAGTGGGTCGGAAATCAAAAACCGTGCTTCATCGTCGCATGATAAAGACCGAAAGCATACTTGGATTGTGGAGCCCCTACCATCTCCCCATCGAAGGGCAACCGAGCCATGACACCCTCGGGCATCCCACTACACCAATTGCAAACTTCTCGAAATTCTTTGACCGACAATGTCGACGCTCTCTGGGCGACGTCGGATAGAGTTCGGTAGACATGCTCGGATTGACCCCGGGGTTGGCTGCAAGTACACGCCTCTGGCTCCTCTTCCTCTTCCTCGTCTTCCTCCGCCTCCTCGATCTGACGTTGGCGTCTCGAGGTCGAAGCCCGGCCACGGTTTGCCCGGAATTCTTGAACCCGGATATCGTCGGAAGAATCGAAGAATGACCCGAAATCCATGTTGGGTAACGGCGGAACACCGCCCGATGAACCGGAGCAACCCGCGGAGGGGGTGAACGGCTCCTCCACCTCGCTCTCATCGGAAACCACACACATATACGGCCCTCTCGACATTTTTCTTTCTCGCTAAGAAGGAAAAAAGGGGGATCGAAGAATTAACAAAATTACCTCTCTCTTCGCTTAGGGGCGAGTTCTTGATGCTCTGGGAGAAGGGATCGATTTTCTTTGGCAAGGAAGTGTCAAATGAGGAAGGAGAGTGCCCCCTTATTTATAGGAGGGGAAAAGTGACCCCTCGAAGTACGCACCTTGGCCATCAATCCGCTTAGAAGACCGAGCCACCTCTCCCCTCGAAGCGCGAAACGAAGCTACTGTCACACCTAGAGGACTGTGTTGCTTTTCTCGAAGCGTGAAACGATGCGTTTACCGTACACAGGAGACCGCGCCACCTTTCCTCGAAGCGCGAAATGGTGCCGTCAATATTTGCCTCAAAGACCGAATTGATTAAAAGGTGTACCCGTTAAGGAGGTCGCGACTTGGACCTAATGGATTGGGGCGCGAAGATTACCACCGGAGCGATGAAAATTACCCCCGCGAAAATTCGCGCCGGTAATTTGGGGGGCCTCTGATATGGCATAAAATGGCCGAGCCACGTGGCACGCCTTAGAGGAAGCCACTTGGACATCTCGCCACCTCAAGCAGACCAAGGTCCCTACGCCAACGGAATAACGGATCGAACCCGACCCGTTACACCTTAACGGATCGAATTCGATCCATATCCCCAAAAAGGATCGAACCCGATCCCCATGCTTCAAAGGATCGATCCGATCCCTATCCCCAAAAGGGATCAAACCCGATCCCCATGCTTCAAGGGATCGATCAGATCCGATCCTTAGGCTTAAGGGATCGATCCGATCCCTATCCCGAAGACGGATCGATCCGATCCCTATACCGAAGACGGATCGATCTGATCTCGTATACCACAATGGATAGAACTCGATCCCGTATCCGCAACGGACGGTCCGTCCTTGCCCCCACACGGGAACCACGTATGAAGCGTCCTTATCCCGCACAAGGGTTGGGGTCGAACTCGACCCCATCAACGGGTTCCCTATCACGGACATCCTTCATCACGACTTGCTTAACCTCGACCTTGCGGATCGAGATCCTACGTTACCCGGCGACAAGATGCCATAAAGCATCTTTGTCAGGACACGTGTAACTCCCCTATTTACCACGGCTAGACGCGCTACAGTGCATTTAATGCTTCCGGTACATGTCTACGCCCAAAAGGGAAACAAAGTACACTCGACCTCATGGCACCCGCTCAGGCGTCCGACAAAAGAACCGATCGACTGCAGAGCATTTAATGCATAGTCGCGGTACACGCACTACTGTGTTAAATGCTCCAAACTATAAATACCCAAGTCTTGAACAGTAGTTGGTAAGCAATTAAGAGCATTTATTTCGCTTCTCTAGCATTTATTTCTCTCTCTAAGAATCTCCTACTGACTTGAGCGTCGGAGAGCCAAACTTGGGTCCAACCCCAAGTCTCCAATTTGGCCTTTGAGCTCACGTTTGTCTAAGTGTTTTCAGATCGACCAAAGAACCCACCCTACAAATTCTTGACTGATTGACCAGAGAGTGCCAGCTAGACCTCCAACTCAGCTAAACCATTTTCGGGTCGGATCATGTTTATTTATACGTATATAATTTATATAAGTTTGTTAATTTATTATTATTATTATTATTATTATTATTATTATTATTATTATTATTATTATTATACTATTATATGTATATATATTGCATATATATAACCAAAACATATTTACAAATATATGTATTAATTATTATAATAGTGTATAATGTATACATATATTAAAGTTTTATGATAATTATATATATATTTATCGATTTATTAATATTTTTAGTAAATTTGATTTTATATATATAACTATTTATATTAATTAAATACATATATATATATATATATATATATATATATATATATATTAAATGTTTTTTATAAATTTATTTTATATATATTAAATTAATTATTATAATTAGTATAATATATATATATATAATATTATATTTTTTTAAATTATTAATATGTATTTAAAACTTATCAAATATATATAAAATATATCAAATATATATATATATATATATATATATATATATATATATATATAATATGAAATGGTGTTTTTGAAATGAAATTGCAATGAATTGTATGGGTTATGGGGTAAGGGCATTATAGGGTTTTCATCTTCTCTCGTTGACCAGATGGGGATAAGGGGCGGTAAGTTTATTTTATAAAACACAGGGTTTTTTGTGTCATTTTATTTTTCATAGGTTTTTTGTGCTAACTTCGAATAACACAGGGTTTTTGGGGTAGTTAGCTCTATTTTATTTGTTAGGGACATCAGGGTCTAACTAGCTTTAGTGCACCTTGTGTTCCGGAAGCCGTAACTTGAGCTCAGGAATTCGGATTCGAATTTCGGAAGTGACGTCGGACTCATAACGAAGAATGGGAGCTAAGGAACCTAGCTTGTATTTTTCCAAGCCCGTTTGATTTTCCGAAATTTGCCCGATCCATGTACCTCGCGCAGGATTTCCACCCTTTACCGTTTTGCCCATAATTTATTTGTTTTAATTCCGTTTGACCCGATTCTTGAGCCTATTTCTCCCTAACTCTCCCACCTACCCTCTCACTTGCCCATTTCAGCCTCCAGACCTTGGGAAAACTGAGAGAGAGAAGGTGAAAGAGAAGAGAAAGAGGGATTCCCATCACTATTCACCCAAGTTCGATTTTGAGCTCGTTCGACCTTTATTCTTCATCAACTGGAAGAGGTAAGCACATATTCTTGATATACATCTCCTCCTCTTTCATTTAAGTACTCTTTTTCTTGCATTCATGGAGATTTATGCCTGATTTGGTTGAGTTTGTGAATAGTTGTGGGTTTGTGAAGATTTGATGATATCTTGCTCGTTTTTTGCCCGATTCTTTTTCTGTGAAGTGCTTTGTGACCCTTGTTGCATCTTTGATCTTTCACTTACCTTGTATTTGTTGTGTGAACCGAGATTGAGGTACCACCATTGTTGAACCCTTGAGTTTTGTTGAAGCTTTTATGTATGATGGGAATTCCTTGTTTTGCCGGTTGTTTGCTTGAGGAATGGCTCGATTTGTTGCATCTCCTTGCTTTTGTTGTTGCCTTGGTTCCTTATTTTCATGCATAAGCTATGGCTGGACCTTCCCCTGCTTCCCCCTGCACCGAAACGCTATTGTTGCTGCTTTGATTTCTCGAACAAAAGGCCAACACGGCCGTGTCCGATTTGCTTGAAATGGACATGGCCGTGTTGTAATTTCGATTTGGGCAGCAGATTTTAAATAAATGGGATACGGTCGTATCCCATTATGCCTGGAAATGGACATGGCCGTGTCCAAGTCTTGTTTTTGGGCCAAAATGTTTTAATTAATAAGACACGACCTTGTCATGTTGGGGCAGCGACGGTGGCAGTTCGTTTTGTGTTTTTGGTGCTTTTCGTTACTTTCTCCCACCTCGATTATGATCCTAACTTTTTGTATTATATTTTAGGTTGTTTATTTTGATTTTATGGCCTTGTTTTCGATGTGTAAACGTGACCGTAATTGCATATACGTTTTGAGGCTACGTGTGAAACTTTCTTGCGCTTGTTGCATTCTTTGCTCATTCTAACCTTGTATATGCATGAGTTGTGATATGATTTTATATGTATGATGTTTAATTAACATGTTATGCTTTAATTCTTGCCTCGTTCTTGTGATTTGACTCTTGAATACGTGCAGGAACTTAAACACTTGAACATGCTAACTTTTGTAATTTCATTTGCATCACTTGCATACATATGCATTCGTCGAGCGTCTAATTGGTTCATATCGAGTCTAAGTTCGTCTCTTGTCTTTGTTTTGTCCTTAGGTTCGTCTCGTGGGCGACGAGGTTGCCTCTTTAGCGTCCGTTTGCTTCTTTTGTCTCCGTTGCTTCTCGAAGGTGAGGTTTTCTTTCCTTTTAGATATTATGACCTATGACTCAACTTGTGGTTTAAGCCCGCATGCGAAATATATATATATAGATAGATAGATAGATAGATAGATAGATAGATAAGTGTTTGGTATGTATTTTGTGGGAATTAGCCCATTTGCTATAAAATCCATTGAAAACACTTTTATATATATAGATAAGATACGTTTTGTTTGTTCGTTTTCGAAAAGGGTTGGTGTGAGTTGTGATCTAGCGAGCTTTGGGACTTTGAAAGATATGTCCATGTGTGTATATGTATGTTTTGGACCCCGGGGAAGTGGTTGTTAGGAATAGTGCCCTGGAAAGCCGATTAGTCATAAATCCGTTTTGGGACTTTCCTAGTATCACAGACAATCTTTGAATAATATACGATTGATTAATATCATAGGCAAACACTTCTTTATATGCTCTTGTTTGGTATGCGTTTATTTTAGCTGTGTATGTATGAGAACTCCCCTAATCCTGATGACTTTTAGGACTCTACCATTTAGGTGAAATGGTTCATGAAACGAGCCCTATATAACATAAGTCATGATTAGTAAAATACTCCAAGCCGATGAGTCCTACAGACAGTGAGAGTGTCAACCTGACTCCTCTAAGGCTTGCTTGTGGGATCACGCCCTTAAGAAGGACCACCTTGTTTCATGGAGGTGCAAAGTGTATAGTTGATACGTCCGTGATACATGAGGGTGCTTACTTCAATAAGTAAGTTCACTGAGGTGCCCCGTGTGAGAAGATTCCTAAATGGGAAAGGAAGTTTCTATTTCAGGAAATGGAAACTTTCAGATTAGGAAATATCTCACAAGTCATTGATGTGATTAATTGATCCTTAGACTTGAGGTTCCATGTCACTTTATGAGTTAACTTTGTAGTCTTAGGTATAAGCTTTAAAGGGTGTCACCTTAGACAACTGATTCAAGGCTTATACTGGGGCTGCACAAGTGACTCATGAAAGTGAATGAGAATCAAGAAAGGACCTACACTTGCGTTTGCAAGGTGATCTCTTATTGTGTAAGTCATTCATATGCCATATGGAGTCCTTGGCCAAGGCAGTAGATCAAGACATCAAGAAAAAGGTTTCTTGGATTGAGATCAAATGGATATGAAATGCACTTAGCTTTAAGACCAGATTATTAGGGTTCTAATTATTCCCTTACCCTAGATCTTGGTTGAGAGATAGAAAGTAGGAGGATTGTATCTCACATGAATCAATGACTTAAAGGTTCTGTCGAATCCGAACATTCCAATTCAACTAGGGGTTAAACACCTGTTGCTAGACTATGGTCGTTTAATCTGTGGACTGATTAATTAATTTGTGACGCCCGATTTCTCCAAATCGTTCAGGTATGAATTATGTGATAATTACGTGCGCATTTAATTTATTTTAATTACGTTATTTCA
This sequence comes from Lantana camara, assembly GCA_037501455.1. Lineage (NCBI taxonomy): Eukaryota > Viridiplantae > Streptophyta > Magnoliopsida > Lamiales > Verbenaceae > Lantana > Lantana camara. The sequence goes on from CM074862.1 coordinate 23,470,090, forward strand.
TTTCTTTATCTTATATTATATTAATTAGAGGATATTTAATTATTTGAAATATTTGAATTTATATGAATTTTCTTTGAACTATTTGCGCTTGACGAAGTATTTGCTTGCCGTTTATACGTGAAATGATTTCGGAATTTCGTGTGAATTTAAGATGTTGGACTTATATGTGTTATGAATATGGTTATATGCTCGTTTTATGTTTTCGGGTTTGTTTGATTGAGTTTTGAATTTATTTTGATTTGGAATCCAAAACGGGGGCTAACGAGCAATTAGCGCACCATTGGTTCCTTATTTGATAACTTGAGCTAGGAAACTCGGATTCGAGTTTCGTCAACTTCGTTGAACTCGTATCAAAAATTTGAGTTTGATGAGCTTAGCCTTATATTTTTCCAAAGCCAATTGAATTCCCGGAATTCAACCGAAACACTTAACGGACGCCTAAACTGAGCTTGCTACACCAAAATGACCATAACTTATTCATTTGTTACCAAATTAACCATGGTTAGACTCTATGGAACCCTAACTCAACCCTTTCTTCATCCATTAACCCCTCAAACCTAGATAACCCTTCTCACTTGGGGTAAATTGGCCAAACACCCTCTGCATTCTAGAAATCCCGTCACCCAAGCCCTTCTTGGAAATTCAAGCTCAAATCTCCTCTCAAACCCCCATTAATCCACAAGGTAAGCTTGGATATGTTATGTACATTCAATATGAGTCATTTTCATTCATTCATCCCTAAATTTGAGCATGGTTTCATGAGTTTTGGCCAAGATGCATATATAGTTAGGTTTTGAGCATTTTAGTTGATCTCTTCCAACCCTTGAACTTTTTGAATGATTCCAAGCATGAAAATGATTGTTTTGATCTCCTCTTTACATTTATGGTGATGTATTAGTTGTTAGTTGAGGTATTTATGAGCCACCATTAATGAGCTATTGAAGTTTTGGTATGATTTGGTCACCACACACTACATCTCACATTTCAAGGTCTTGGGAGCATGATTGGGAGTTGTTTTTAAGTGGTTTCATTGCATCTTGGTTGTCTTTTGTTGATTGAATGTGTTGAGATGTTGTATCTTGGTTATGCCCTGTTTCTGCGTGTTTTTTTTCTCTGCTGCGTGCGTGCCACGGGCGTGTCACCCCTTTCTTCTTTTGGGTGACACGAGGGTGCAGTTTTGCTTGGTTCCGCTGTACTGTGACACGGGGGTGTCACGGTTTGCCTTGTAGTGGTGACACGGGCGTGTCACCCTCTGATTTCTTATCCTGACTGTACCGTGACACGGGGGTGTCACGGATTGCTTTGTGTTGGTGACACGGGCGTATCACCTTCTGTTTTCATGCATGTTGTGTATGTATGCATGTGTATATATATATACATATATTTTGATTATAGTATTTAAATTCCTCATTAGTGCACATGGACATGTTCATTACATAACATATTCTTTACCATACTCATAGCATGATCATTTTATTGCCGAGCGTATTAGTTGGTCATTTTGAGTCTCACGTCACCTTTCTTGCACAGATTTTGATCCCGTTGGAGACGAGGCCGGTCCTTGAGGCTTTCGTGTCTTCCTTTTCCGGTTCGAGGTGGGTTTCTCTACTAATAGTTATCTTGTCCCAATAAAACCCTTATGTGACCGTTTTAAGCCAAAAGTTATACTTATACTTATCGAGTCTTTTAAAGAGTCTTATGATTTTTGATTGTTAAGCCTTCTTTATGAAAACCTACCTTATGCTTTGGCGAGATTGCATGTACGTTATGATCACGGACCCCGGAGCTTAGTGTATCATGGTAAACCGGGGAGGCAAGGGCCGACGGTGAACCCGTGCACTAGTTCCAACCATTTTACGTCGAAACGGATGTCGTCAGGAGTTTTGACGAGAAAACGCTAGTCGGGCTTTTGAGGATTCATGTACCTCACTAGCCATTATGTATGAGGTGGTTGAGTCTTACAAACTCATCCACCACCGGAGAAAGAAGGTGTATATGAATGATTATGATCATTATGTATGTGCACATATGTTATGTATGATAACTTATGAATTTATGAATATGTTTACACGAGGAGAAGGTTGGAGATGATGCACGCCCATTCGTCGGGCCTTAAACCCTATGCTAATTATGAATGAATATGATAGTCGTAATCCCATTGATGTTTTATTTGCTTTGCCCGCTTGGGAAATTTATTATCAAACTTCTATGGGATTAGGGCTTGCATGTATATGTTTCAATTCTGCGATATTTATACTTATGCCCCGCTTTTATACCCACCAGTCTCTTTTAGACTGAACCCGGTTGTTTTCAGTTGTTTCGTGCAGGTTTGGAGGTGCTAGGCGAGAATTCGAGTCGTCTAGGTCTTGCATTTGTGTCTAGCATTTCCTTTACACTCAATTGCACTAATATTTTGTATCTTGGATTTGTATGGAGTTAATTATGTTATTTGAGCCGTGAGGGCATTGCTACCACTCATTGTATAGGTTGATCTATTTTGGAGCTTGGATGCTCAATGTGAATATTTATGTTTATTGCTTCCGTTATTGCTCTTGTTTCTCGATTTTAAATTCCTGTTGGTTGTTGTTTGGTTAAGGGTTAGCTCCCGCCTAGCTTAGCGTGTGTGTTGTGTCCTCGTTCGCCGTGATTTGACACGTGTAGGGATTTTCCATTTCCTATGCGGGCCGGGTCCCGGTGCGGGGGATGTGGCGCCTCGCGCTCGGGCGTTACATCCTTTGAGTGGTATCAGAGCCAAGGGTTGCAAAACCCGGGCTCTAGTGTCGTGTGAGTCAGTCTAGGTCGTTCGGCTTTAGGACTAATTGACAATGTGATTGCATATGCATCTCTTATGCATTCTATACGTGCTTATGTGCTCTATACTTCGATCTTGACTGAACTAATTGCATTTTCATGCATTAACTAAAGATAGCATGCACTTCAGTGTTTTCTGAACAGGATGCCTCCACGTAGACATCGTGAGAGATCACCGGGGCAACGTAGACACCGTGATCGTTCCCCTTCACCACAAGGACAACAGCAACCGCCTCCGATGGACATGGGAAATTTTATGGAAGCGGTTTTTAATTATGTGGAACATCGACGGGCTCAAGCTCCCCCACCACAACCCGTTGAACAACCGGCTCTGTTGAATAACAACAATCATAGAGATCCTCATGGGACATTTCTAAGTTATAACCCTCCACGGTTTTCTAGCTCAATTGATGATGAGATATCGGAGGGATGGCTGACGAGAATAGAGAGGATATTTGGAGTTCGACAATTTACCAACCAAGAGAAAGTTCAGTTCGCCGTATTTCAGTTGGATGGAGAAGCTTATGATTGGTGGGAAAGGTCGAGGGAAAAGCTAGAGGTTGATGAAGAGGAGATTACGTGGGAAGTCTTCAAAAGAGAGTTTCGAGAGTGTTTTGTGCCCGAGGTGGTGAGAGAGAGAAAGGAGCAGGAATTCATGAACTTGAAGCAGGGTAGTCGTTCAGTGGCTCAGTACATCGCCATTTTCAACCGACTTGGAAAGTATGCACCTCATATCATCACAAGGGATGTAAAGAGGAAGGCGAAGAAGTTTATTGCCGGACTTAGATAGGATTTGAGGCACGGCCAAGCGGGACATAATTACTTATCTTTTGCTGATACGGTACAGAGATCTTTGGAACAAGAAGAGGAATTCAAGAAGAAAGATCCAATTTTTAAGGCTCCTATGGGACGAGGATCGGGGTATGGCAAGAGGCCTATGGTACAAGCCGCTCCACCTACACAAGGTCCTTTCAAAAAACCTAAGTTTGGAGGGCAAGTTTCTCAGATTGCTCCGCCTCGAGTGGTGGCTTCTAAAACTCAACAGACTTTGAGTGAGGATCGATTGTCTAAGCCGCCATGTACGTATTGCGGAGGTCCTACCCACAACTTCTACAATTGTTGGAAAAGATTGGGCTTATGTATCATCTGTGGAAAAGCGGGTCACATGGCGAATACGTGTCCTGACAAGAACCCTGGATTTCAGAACGGGGCTCCAAAGCCTATGATTCGAGCTCGTGCTTATGCCCTCGAGGGTGAGGAACAAAATGTAGAAGTTGATCCCAACGCCGTGGTGGAAGGTACCGTTTGCATCCATAACACAAGCATTCATGCATTATTTGATCCGGGTGCTACCCATTCTTTCTTATCTCGTGATCTATGTGCTTCTCTGTGCCTACCTGTTTTATGTGCCAATTCTTGTTATTTTGTGAGTTCTCCTCTTGGAGGAAATTTGCAGACGGATCAAGTAGTTCGGGGTTGTTCGATTTTGATAGAAGGGAAAGACTATCCAGCCGATTTCATCGTAATGTCTATGAAGAGATATGGGGTAATCTTTGGGATGGATTGGTTATACCGGCATCGGGCTGAGGTTGATTGCTTTAAGAAGAAGATTAAGTTGGGGAATGAGGTGATTGGTGAAATGGGATTGAAGGATGTGCCACTATTATCTTTTATGGAAGCATGTAAGCTAATAAGAGAAGCGGCTACGGGATTCGTTGCTTATCTTCTCAATAAGCCGAAGGATCAAATTAAGTTTGAGGAGACCGCAGTGGTTAAGGATTTTCCTGATGTATTTCCAGAGAATTTGGGTTCATTGCCACCGGATCGTGAGATTGAGTTCGTCATAGATTTATATCCGGGATCAGAACCGTATTCTAAAAACTCCATACAGAATGGCTCCGGCGGAGTTGAAGGAATTGAAAATTCAGCTAGAGGACTTAACGGAGGGATGGCCCTGTCCTTCTGAAAAAGAGTGCGGCCACCGCCAACTTGGTCTCGGATATCATCGGGAAACTTCAATTCTCTGACGATTACGACAAGTTAAACGAGCATGACGCCGCTCGTGTCGTAGATGACGCTTGTCTCGCACTCCTGACGGTAAGTCTTCAGTTCCCTTTGCAAAGTTTCACCCCTTCTATTTTAACTCTGATAGTAACCCTCGCTTCTGGCTTTTCAGGAAGTAATCCCGAGACTGAAGAACTTGTAGGGTCGAGCGCAGGCCTATTCTGAACACAAGGCCAAATACAAAAAGTTGATGCGCATCTCTAACCCCGGTCAGTTGCAAGAAGATTACAATACCGTTAGCGCTCAATTGACTGACGCCAACCTTGAGAAGGATAGGTTGAAGGAAGAGTTGAAACGGTCAGATGATGCCTATCTGGCCCTTGACGAGCGTCACAAGAAGCTTAAAGAGGAGCGTGACCAGCTGATGGTCCAAAATGGAGAGCTGGGTGAGCAACTGGCTGAGAGTACTGGCCAGAATGAGGCAACAAAGTTGACCCTCCCTGAGTTACAGGAGAAAGTGGCCGACTTGGAGACGAGGGTAGCGTGGGATGCAGTGATTAAGTTTGTGCGCTCAAAGGCTTTCGTTTTTGCTGTAAACCTCCATTGCTTTGACAACGCTTGGCATTTCTTCTATAAGGCGATTGGGCAGATGGTGAAGCTGGGACTGGCTCCTGAGAGCGCTCGGACTGACGAGCGCCTACGTATGGACCTGGATGAGAACTGCGAGCCTATTGTCCACGATAGGGATCCCTCGGAGAGCCTGGCGGAGCCGGAGTATCAGGAGCTTGTGACGATGCTCCAGGGGGAGTTCATGGCGGCCAACCCCATAGATCCCGAGCCCATTCAGATAGAGGACGAGGGTACCACCATGGATGCTCTGGTCGCCGAGGAACCTGGTGATGCTCAAACTTCTGACGCCAACGTGCTGGCCCCAGTTCCTATCGCAACTGTTCCTCCTGAACCCGAGCGCCAAGCTTGACAATGCCCTCTAACAGCTGCTTTAAGATTCCTCCCGCTTATTTTCAATTCCAATCTATGAACATTTTGTTTCTGTACTTGATCTTCATACTCTTTTCAGTGTACTCAAACTTTTCCTTTACTGCTTGAATGCTTATGTTTAATTCCTTCCATTTTTTAAGGTTGAGCACTGTTGTTTCATTGCGTTTGATGTTTGCATGCTTGTCTTTCCTGTTATTTGAATATCTGCGATGGGAGTGTATGGGCTCGAGGGTGTTCTTTACGAGTGTGTCCCGGCCATATTCATAATGAGGCTCGAATTTGAACTTAGAAACCCTCTGAGGATTTAACTAAGTATTGGCCTTAAGCGTGTAACACACATTTCTAATTTAAGTGCTCCAGCAATTTGAGTAAACCTAGAAGCCAACTGTAGGATTTGCTAAGTAAGGAATTAAAGCGAGCGTAGCTGTAATGTTAGCTTCATCCTTAGGTATCCGTGAAAGGATCAGCCCAGGGTCTGCCATTTACGAGTGTACTCTTACCCAAGAAGGTGAGGGTCATAGGGGGTTTACGAGCGTGAACTGGCGTGGTGAATATCCAGTTGGTGTAAATTAAGCGTTTAGCATCCCACCCTTTTACACGCTCATTCTTGGGGTTTACACGCTTATGAGCGTTAATGTATTCAGTGTGGGGTGTTCTTAACACACAGATAGCATTGATTTGAGATTAATGGGGTATTAACTAAGCCGTTCGACGTGGAAGACGCTCAACACGGAGTAGGCTTTTTGTTACCCAGACCATTAATCAAAGGAAAAGCAAATAAATGACATAATAATGGGCAAAATACTTACTATTATGCTTGCAATTTAAAGATGATGACAACATGCTTTCTATTAAAAGAAAGTATAAAGTGCCGCGAGCGGGCAATTACAAAGGTTGACATTTACACGTAGAACCGTCTAAGGTTACATGCATTCCACGGTCTAGGGAGACGCTCGCCTTGCAAAGTCTCTAGCAAGTAGGTGTTGTTCGTTCGTACTTGAATGACCTTGAAGGGGCCTTCCCAATTGGGATCCAACTTACCCACATGTTTGGAAACTTCAACCTTTTTTAGGACCAAGTCCCCTAGTTGGAAAGTTCTCTCTCTGACACGTTTGTTATATTGGAGGACTACGGTCGCCTTGTACTTGTGGATGTGAGCCCAGGCTGTATTTCTCTTTTCGTCTAGCAAATCCAATTCGAACGTCCGATTGGCCTCGTTGATTGCAGGCTCGAAATAGGCAACGCGTGCGGATTCTTGAGCGATCTCCGCATGTATCATAGCCTCGGAGCCATACACGAGGGTGTAAGGGGTTTCCCCTGTTGCCGCTCGTGGATGTAGTACGATACGCCCAGAGGGCACCTTGAAGTTCTTCTGCCCACTTCCCTTTCTTACTCTCGAGCATCATTTTCAAATGTTGGAGTATGGTTCGGTTGGTCACTTCAGCTTGACCGTTGGCTTGAGGATGGCCCATGGAAGTGAAGCGTTGCTCAATCCCAAGTTCATAGCACCAATCCCGTGTGTCAGCAGCAATGAATTGGGAACCGTTGTCCGAGATGAGCACCCTCGGGATGCCATACCTGCAGATGATGTTCCTCCAGATGAAATCCCTCACAACTTTGAACATTATCTTTGCGACCGCTTCAGCTTCGACCCACTTAGTGAAATAATCCACGGCGAGTATTACGAATTTCTTTTGCCCGACCGCCATTGGGAGGGGTCCCACAATGTCAATGCCCCACTGGTCGAAGGGCCAAGAGACATCAATAGGGATCATTTGGGCCGCCGGCAGTTGGGGGGTGTTAGAATGAAACTGGCACTTAGGGCATTTCTTGGAGTAACTGATGGCATCCTGCAATAGCGAGGGCCAGTAGAACCCACTCCTCAAGACTTTCTTAGCCAGAATTCGACCGCCGGAATGATTCCCGTAGCTTCCGTTGTGCACATGTTCCAACACTTCCTTGGCTTGCGAGGGCCTCAGGCACCTCAATGGCGGACCTTGGAAAGATAGCTTGAATAGCCGTCCATCGCTGTCAAGAGAAAAGCGAGGGGCCTTACTCCTAACCTTCCGAGCTTCTACTTTATCGCTCGGGCAGGTCCCATCCCTAATAAACTTAATGATGTCATCGAGCCAACAAGATTCGGAGGGATCAATCGTGTTCACCTCGCACGAGGGTTCCGTTTCGCGAATCAGCGATTTTTCCGTTTTGAGGAATGTGACTGAACGCTCGCAAGAATCCTCCAGAGCCGATGCAAACTTGGAAAGAGCGTCTGCACGTTCGTTTTCCATCCTTGGGATCTGCAACAGATGGAATTCTTTGAATTTGGCGATCACTTCCTTAGCACTCGCCAAGTACTGCATCATAGTGGCTTCTCGAGCCTCATAAGTGCCATCAATTTGACTCGCGATCAGCTGGGAGTCAACATACGCAGTGACCCGAATGGCACCATTCTGGAGGGCTATCCTGAGCCCCTGGATTAGGGCCTCATATTCAGCCTTGTTGTTGGTGACCTGGAATGCCAGTTTAATAGCGTAATCAACTTCCACACTGTGAGGATCTCTGAGGGTCACCCCGGCTCCCCCCCCCCCCCCTCTTGTGAGGTCGAGGAGCCATCTGTGTACAGAAGCCACAGTCCCTCTTCCACCGAGGGCCCAGTATCCAGATTGAAACGCTCTACCAACAAGTATGCCACTGCCTGAGCCTGTATCACGGTGCGAGGCTCGAAAGTGACCTAAGACGTCCGGCTTTGCAAGCACCTGTTTGAGGGGTTGGTCTGTGAGCACTGTGATAGAATGAGCCTTAAAATAAGGCCTTAGCCTTCGAGACGCATTAATGTGCGCAAAAGCGAACTTCTCTATCTCCATATATCTCTTCTCCGTCCCCTTCAAGGTTTTGCTTAAATAGTATACCGGCATATGCTTACGCTCGCGGACCGCCACTACGACAGCGCTCGTAGCCCTTGCGGAGACTGAAAGGTAAATGAACAAGTTTTCTCCAGGGCTAGGCTTGGTCAACAGCGGTGCGCTCGTGAGGTATTGCTTCATGTCCTGCAAAGCCTTCTCACATTCCTCGCTCCAGGCGAAGTTGCTAGTTTTGCACAAAATTTTGAAGAAAGGTAAGTTCCTGTCTGCCGAGCGGGAGATGAACCTGTTCAATTAAATGATCTTTCCCACCAGCACTTGGACTTTCCTCACGTTCCGAGGGGAGGGAATATCAAGGATTGCCTTAATCTTTTCCGGATTTGCCTCTATGCCTCGCTGACTGACCATGTACCCCAAGAATTTACCACCCCGAACGCCAAATGTACATTTGGAGGGGTTCAATTTCATTCCATAATGACGTAGGATGTTGAAAGTTTGTTTGAGGTCATCCAGATAGGAATGTTGGCGCTCACTCTTGACTATCATGTCGTCTACATACACTTCCTTGGATTTTCCTATTTCACGCTCGAACATCCTGTTGACTAGGCGTTGATAAGTTGCATCCGCATTTTTGAGTCCGAACGGCATGACTTTGAAATAGTAAACGCCTACATGTACCACGAACGAGGTTTTGGGGCGATCCTCGGTCGCCATGAAGATCTGATAATATCCCTAAAAGACGTCCATCATACTCATGAGCTCACACCCCGCTGTTGAATCTACCAGTTGATCAATCCTCGACAGGGGGTATGGGTCTTTGGGGCACGCCTTGTTAAGATCTGTGAAGTCATTGCACATGCGCCATTTGTTGGCGCTCTTGGGAACGAGCACCATGTTATAGAGCCATTCCGGGTACAAAATCTCCTCAATGTACTGAGCGTCAAGGAGTTTATTGACTTCTTCTTCGATGATTTGCCTCCTGAAACCATGGACGTCCCTTTTCTTTTGTTTGATTGGCTTGAAGGCCGGGTCCACCTTCAGCCTGTGAACTATGACACTCGGATCTATTCCAGTGAGATCAGAGGCCTTCCAAGCGAATACGTCGAGGTTCTCCCGGAGAAAATTAATCATCATAATCTGTGAGGGACCGTCGAGATTTGAGCCAATCTGGGTAGTTTTATCTGGGTTCTCTGGTTCCAATTCGATGGTCAAAAACTTTTCGACGGGCTCGATGCGAACTTCAGGCCGTGGAGCCTCGAGCGCTCGTTATTTCCCAGTAAGCCTGCCGCCTTTCTCACCCGAGGGCCAGTCACCCTCGTTCTCGGAGGAGGATCCTTCGACGGCCCCAGGTGGCCCATCCTCCATGCGCTGGGCCTCGCTGGGGGTCTTCTTTTTGTTCTTCTTCTTGTAAAGTTTGGCCCTCTTACGTTCGGGGCTGTCTTCGTCCAATTTGGGAAAGTCAACTGATTTTTTGGTGGATCCTGCCTGAATGGTTTGTTTGGGCTTGTGGCTTCGAAGGGAAAGGATGTAGCATTCCCAGGCCTCTTTGACATTGCATAGAATCTCGCCAGTGCCCTCGGAAGTGGGGAATTTGACTTTCTGGTGATAAGTGGAGATTACTGCTTTGAAGTCCACTAGGGCCGGGCATCCCATGATGATGTTGTAGGGGAGGTCCACTTCAACGACTGCGTAAAGGACGCTCAAAGTTTTTCGCTGTGGGGCGCGACCAAAAGAGGTGGCCAAGCGAATCTGTCCGCGAGGGACAATCTCGGAACCTCCAAAGCCAACGAGGGCTGTTCTGAGGGGTTGGGTTCGAGCGGAATGTTTGTTATATTCATTTTTTAAAACGTTGAGTAAGGGAGAACGTTCACAGAGCTTCCACTATCAATCAAGACCCTCTTTACAATGTGGTTATGAACGTCTAAACTAACCACCATGGGACAGTCAGAGGTTTCACCAATCCCAAGGGGTGTTACAATATGTTCCAAGTCTTTCTCTGTGAACCCTACAATGTCATTCTCTTTCGAGCGTGAAGAGCTGTCAATGGAGAGCACAGGCTTGAGCTGGGATGATCTCTGGTCATAACTCCGAATGTGGTGGCGCCGGGAAGCATTAGAATCGCCCCCCGAGGATCCTCCAGCGATCATGTGAATGACCGCAAAGGCAGGTTCTCCGTATCTGCAGCTTTCCCTTTGTCGCGGTCGTTTGTTTCGGTGTGATGGTGGCGAGGGCTCCTCGAGTGCGAGCGGCTTCTTCCTCTAGCGTGCGCTCGCTCGCTCAGCGTAATGCTCATCATACCTCTCTAATACCTTCACAAACTCCTTGAGGTGCCCCCCAGCGATAAGCCTCTGGATCTCGCTCTCGAGTTGGCGCCCCTCGTTGGTATCATGCCCCTTCTGCTTATGGAAAGCGCAGTACTTTCCTGAGCGCTTTTGAGCCTCGGTCTCCCTCAACTTTGGCGGTCTCTTGAAGAGTTTCTTATTCGCCATGGAATACACTTCAGCAATTGGGCGGTTGAGGGGAATCCTTTCGAACTTACGCGGAGGCGAAGAGTTGCAGCGAGCGGGTATAGGACTCCGGCGACGACCCCTGTTAGAATCTCCTTTGTCCTCGGGGGATCTGCTGGGGCGAGGGGTGTTCGCCTTTTTCTGATCCCTCGCGATGTACATATCCTCGAGGGTAAAGAAAGAGTCAGTTATATCCCTGACCTCCATCAACGAGCGTGGCTTTTTCTTGGCCACTTCCTCCACGAATTCTTTGCTGACATAGTGTTTCATATTGATCGCTCCAAAAAGTACATGCCTCAAGAAATCCATTGAGGGCTTTTCCACCAGCAAGATCTCTTTGTTAAACCTTCCCATGAAGGACCTAAGCGTCTCATTTGGCCCCTGGACTAAGCTGTAGAGAGCTGTTGCTGACGGGGCTGGCGCCTTTAGAGAGTTGAAGTGGCTTAAGAAAGCATCTGTCAGATCGGCGTACCCTTGGATCGAGCGGGGAGGAAGCTTCTTATACCAATCCTGAGCCATCCCAACGAGAGAAATGACAAAGACTTTGGCCCAATAATTGCTCGGATGCTCGTACAGGTGCATCAAGTGCATAAAGTGATCCAGATGCTCGGCCGGATCAGTTGTTCCATCATACCTGTTGATGGACGTGGGGATTTTGCCCTTCCCCGCGCGGGTCATCAGAACCTCGTCAATGAGGGGGGAAGCGCCTGTCAAGGTTCTGTAATCCCTGTCTTCAGGATCGTATTCCTCGTAGTCTGCTTCTTTTCGGTGGTGAGAGATCTGGCTGCGTGGGCGGCGAGCGTCTCTGGCCCTAGACCTCTCACCCCCGCCATGGGGGGCTTGAGTCCGTGCTCGAGAGAGCTGCTCCACTACATTCTGGAGTCCCTTGAGCTGATCCTATACTGCAGCAAGTTGAGGGTCGCCGATATTTCTGCGGCTTGCCCTTTTTGTGGCCCTCGATTGGACCTCTTCGTTATTTTTAGCCCTCTCATTCTGAGGGGCCCTTTCGTTTTCAGCGGGTTGCTGTCTTTGCTGGACCCTCGGTGGGGCTTAATTCCCCTGGACGGGTGGCGGCGGAGGCGGCGGAGCCCTCAACACATTTTGGGCAGCTACCAAGGGATGAACTGGGAGTCCTCCTATGGGTGGAGCCGCTCGAGCACCTGCCATTGAGGGGAAATAAGCAGCGGTGAAGTGTTCCCAGGCGTTCTGTACCGCCTGCCCCTCGCATTGCGTATAAAGCGCCTGAAGTTGTTGGGTGGTGATTTGGGGTATTTCCACCCCCTGTATTTCTCTCGGAAGTGACATGGGGAGTTGTAATGTTCCCACCTGATATGGCTGAACCATGGGCATCATCCCAGGTTGCACATAAGCATATCCCGGCGCTAGCATGGCCATGGAGTACACACCGGGATGGGAGGCTAGAACACTGTGAATGAGGGCCGGGGGAGGAGGAACAGAGCCAGATCCCCCTACCTCGTTTCCACTGGGGGGGAGAGTTGCAGTGACGGTCTCTATGTTTTCAGCCCCATTTCCGGCAGTGGGTGGGGGCGTACCTCCGGCGGGGGCATTGTTCCCTGCGTTTTCCTCATTGACAGGAGGAAGAACACCCCTGTTTTCTAGAATCCCAGACCTTGTCGCAGTCACCATGTTTAGAGCAAAAGGTGTTACAACTCAACTAGCTTAAAGAAGAATCAGATGATGTTGAAGATGATGGTGATGGAGTTCCCACAGACGGCGCCAAAAATGATGGTGCAGGAATCTGAAATTCCTAAAATGCAACAACACTTTCAATATTTGTAGGGAAAGGGAAAGACCATCACAGGCATGAGAGCCTCAGGAACTGGGTTTCCTTTTTGAGCGTGGGTTCTTCCAGCTAGGATAACACCAAGAGTGCCAAATGCAGTGATGATGCAACTGTGGTGAAGGTAGTACGAAGCTTGAGAAAATGAGGAAAAATGGAGGAAAATGCCCAGAACAGTGAGTGCAGTATGTATTGTGGAAGATGACTTATGAGAGAGTGCAGGTGTTCCCTCCTATTTATATGTTAGGGGTGAGGGTAGATTGGGTAATTTAACCATGTGGTCCCAAACCTGTGTTGCCCTAACACGTGGCGGCCGGTGATGGCATGAGAGTGATGGCTTCGGAAAAGCAGGCGGCGGGCCAGGTACGAGGTGCACTCTGCAATGGTGTCAGAGGTTGTTGGCGAGGGCCGTGTGTTGGGAAGGCTCAAGGTCTGTCTTACAGGAGTACGGACGCCCTAAGGGAGAAGATCCTACGCGAGCGTTGGTGACGCTCGAAGAGCGCGCGGATGGGTTTCCCCCTGTAGATGACCCTTGAGCCTCAAATTTACGAGCGTCAGAAAGCGGGTGCCCTCGTGTGGGTGCCTCCCTGGGAAGGGTGACCCTGAGGGCCGGGGTGTGAGCGTCAGGTCTGACAGCCCGAACCCTTTATTTGAACAGTTGGCTGAGGCTCAAGGGCCTGTATTAGCCAGCAAGTGAGTGGGTTGGGTTGACCCGCGAGCCCATCAGTGCGAGCGTCTAGTCTTTAAGTCGGCTGATGGTGACACGTGGACGGATCTGATACGAGCGTGATTTTATGTCTCACCACTATTCAAATATTTTAAATAAAATTTTGATTTAATAGCTATTATTTTAATAATATATTTTAATTGATTTTTTTGTTGTATTTTTATAAAATTTGGCCCGTGCCTTGTTACGGGTTTGTAACTAGTAATAATAAAATATACAAGGGACAATTGTTCATTTCATCAGGTTGATATGTCCGACTTGAAATCTCAGGACAATTTTGGGAATTGACAAATATAGGGCTCCAAATTTTCGAATCATGAAATTATAGGACAAAAATCTAATCGAAAATCTTTTTCCTTGCCGGAATTTTCCACGTGGACAATGGAAAGACACATGGCTTCCCCATGGATTATTTTTCGCCACGTAAGATTACATATAAGAATTTTTTCCGCAATATATTAGATAAAAAATTCAGGAAAAAAATAGAAAAACAGTGTTATACACATATTCAGTATCTATCTATCTATCTATCTATATATATATTCACATATATACATACATATACACATACATATAATTTTATACAAAAAATGTTTTTAAATATTTTGTATACCCAACCCCACGCCGGCCCCAACCCCACCCTTATGTCATCCACCGCCACCCACTGACCCCCTCCCACCAGAGCACACCAGTCCAGGGGCGGAGCTAGCATAGGCCAGGGGGGGTGCTTGAGCCCCACCTTCCACCCCAGCCCCACCCCCAACCCACACTGTAGCACCCCGCACATGAGGTACCACATCCCCCGCACTATGGCTCAACAGGAGTAACGAAATGGTAAATCCGCACCCGTATCAAACCATAGCGAAAGGGAGACAAACAGAAAAACCCTCCTAAGCTAGGCGGAACTTAGACCCTGCAATTAAAACCAATTAACAAGACACAAAGCAACGGAGAACTAAATCCACCCCTGGTAAATCAATTCGATAACAAATAGATAAAGAGTCAAATTCATGATCTTACAGAGTCGAATCAAACGCAATTTAAGTACATATGTGAGTGCAGAGACTCTTCTAACTAAGCTTGACCGACTCAAAGACTCAATCAAAACTCCACCTAGCTCGAACTCCAACGCTAAACCTGCGCACTAAAAGGTTGGGGAGGGAGAGGGTCAGTCTCTAGAAGACTGAGTGAGCAGGAGCGATATATGAATATATAAAACATGCACATGCAAGTCATAAATCCCGAGCAAGGTTTTATTTAAAATTAGTTCCCAAAAAGGGCAAGAAAATGACTAAGCGATGCTCGAACTTTACGACTAATCATATTAAATTTATTAAGTTTATAATTCATACATAAACATAAAGGCTCGGCGAGTGAGCGTACATCATCTCCAACCAAACTCCGACAGGGTACGACAAATATCATTAATATATTAATTAGGTGATCATGCAATATCTCATAATACACACAGATCATATATCTTATCATAAAACATATTCGTTTGGGCTATCCGTGTCCCGGCCTTCCCGCACGATGCATATCAATCATACATAAACATAAACATAATCATAAAATCATTTCCAACCTTCTTCCTCCGGGTGGTTGACGGGTTAGCAAGACCCGACCACCTTATACATAGGCCAATGGGGTTTCATGACTCCCCCAAGGGCACTCAGCTCCCATTCCCCGCTAAACCTCCTAGCGAGGGCCGGTATCACCGTAAAACATAGTGGAACTAGCACATGGGATCACCGTCGGCCCATGTCTCCCCGGATAGCCACATATACTAAGTCTCTGGGCCTGTGAACATATCATACATGCATAATCTCGCCAAAACATTTGATTCATAAGAACATAACATATTGTATAATTCATTTGAAAAGGGTCTACTCGATCAATATTTACTCGATAACTTTACTTTAAAAGTAACGTATATATATACATAAGGTTTTTGGCCAAAGCTTGTCACATAAGGTTGTAGGGTTTAATATGTAACTAGAACGAAAACACCCTCACCTGGAACATGATGTTACAAGGATACGAGTTACCGAGTGCCTAGTTGATCAGGATTTCTCCACCCTGGAGATAACTGTACAAAGGACAATGTAACGTGTTCGTGAGACTCAAGACTCCAAATGAACCATATAAGACGCACGGCAATGAAATGAATATGATATGAATGCGTGAAAGATGATATTATTTCATGAAAAGGTTCAGGTGCACTATTAAGGCATTTAAGGCATATAACTAAGCCATTCATTCATTCATTTTCATTCAAATTCATAAATTCACATTTCATATCAATTGAATCTAAGGATTTCATATAATGATCATAACACGTACTATTTTACGTTTACAATTAGAAAATAGGTAAATAAAAACATTCAAGCCATGAATTTCATATAACAAGTATAACTCAAATATACCAAGTTTATCATAAAAAAAAATAACAAATAAAGGCATTTAAATCATGAACGGAAATTAGATAACAAATTAATTTCATAAATTAAGTCCATAAATCATAACATAAAATTCCACAATTAAAAGGTCACGCTTCATGAAATAATATTACTATTTAAATCATTAAATTAATAGTACCTAAGTTTATATTAATTAAATATATAATATAAAATATACATAGCATATATTACATATATTATATATATACAAGGAAATACATGCATTGAAATATATATATTTATATACGTATCATGCATGCAAATTAGGCACATGAACATAAATATAGGTACGTATATATAATAACATATATATATATATATATATATATACACCTATACGTACCATGCATGCTTTCATAATATAATATACTTAATGATTTATAAGCATGCATGCACATGCAATTAAAACACACACACATATCTACCACATGCATGTAATATTAGGAATATATATATACATATTCACATATTCAGCCATGTAAACTACCTTATAAATGTCATGCACAGTCCAAATTAAACATGCATAGATCAACTGCACAACAATTACTCAGCAATCAGCATCATAGAGAAAGCAACAGCTGCATAAATATACACATAAACATTACAACCAAACAAAGAAGGAAAGAAGCAGTAGCAGAAGAAGGAAGAGGCAGCAGCACTGCTAGGGACTACCCGCCCGGGGAAGAAAAGCAAACGAAAGTCCCCGACCGGTCAAAGGGGAAGGCGGAAGCTACTGCCTGAGGTGTCCCCGCCCGGGGACACAATCAAGAGAAAATCTCCCCGCCCGGGGAGATTATGCAGGCGCGATTAACAGCAGCAACTGCTGCTCTGTTTTTCTTTTTCATCTAACGCAGCAAAGAGCAGGGCAAAGCAGCAGCAACAAAAGAATGGAAATAAAAAGTGAAAGGAGCAGTAAAACGCACACCCAATGAGCGCATACACAGCAACAACCTAAACATAATATTCAGACCAATTCATGCTCAAAAGTGATCACAATCGCAGCTGTAACTTAGGCAAAACCAAGGAAAAACAGGGGATGAAAGTGCGAGGAGCAGCAGCAACAGACAGACACTCTAAGGCAGCAAATTCGGTAGCAAAACATCACAAACACTCCCTTAAAACAGATCCAAATCTGACAGCAAGGGAAGGAAGGAAAACTCAACACCTCATGCCTTAAACTTTGCTAAAACCCTCTGTTTTTATCCGTTAATCACAGCAGCAACAAAGGCAATGAGGAGAAGCAAATCACAGAAGCTAAGATCACGAAAACATGCGTGAAATCCATATAAAACAGCCACGAAATTACATGATAGCATAGATGTTCAAGGATTTCATTTTAACCTAACTATTCATCTATTAATCCATGACATGCTTAAACCTCCAAGAAAATCAACCAAATTACATTTAGAAGAATGATAAGAAGATGGAGAACAACATTCCAAGCTTACCTTTCAAGTATGGAAAGAGATGGAAGAGTATTGAGCTCTTGAGGGAGGAAATGAGTAGTGTTTCTCTTGGAGCATCAAGGGTGTCTCGGTTTGCAGCTGAATTCCTTTCTTTCTTGGGGTGATCTCGATCTGGGGCTGATTTGAGGTGATAGGGGAGTGAGTTAGGTGAACTAGGGTTCAAGTTTCACTTTATTTGGATAACCATGGTTCAAGTTATGATTAAAATGGTGGAGGGTGGCCATTTAGGCGAACGTCACAAGTTTCGGTTAAAGTTCGGAAGTCAAAACGAGCTTAGAAAAATATGAGGCTTGTTCGATTGAACCCAAATCTTCGATACGAGTTCAGCGAAGGTGACGGAACTCGAATCCGAGTTCCCGAGCTCAAGATATCACGTACGGAACCAAGGGTGCGCTAATTGCTCGTTAGCCCCCGATTTGGTTCCACAAATCAAATTAAATTCATTAACCCGTCAAACGAGTTCGAAAACATACACCGAGCATATAGGCATGTTCATAACTCATAAATTTACGACATACTAAATTTCCACGACATTTCGATATCATTTCATATAAGAACGAAGCACAAATAAACATTCATGCGCATATTCTTAATAAATTCATGCATAATAAATTAAAACTAAAATTTAAATTCTATTATTAAATAAAATTCAAAGTCAACGGATTTTTAAAAATTAATACAAATAATTATGGTTATAACTTAATTAACACTAAACACTTAATTAACAATTTAAAATATTAAGTTAACGAAAAGCTATTAAATGAAATAAAATAAAATAATAACAATTTATAATAAAATTAAATATAAAACTCATATAAACAATTAATTCGCGCAATTTATAAACAAATACGACACATTAGTATAAATGAAAAAACCGGGACGTTACACACACACACATCAGCCCCCACCCCTTAAAAAAAATAATAAATTAATTTTTAGTTCTTAATTTTTTTGAAAATTTTTGTGAAGCGGGTTACTTAGTTCTTAATTTTTTTGAAGTGAATTGTTTCTGTAAATTTTTATTGAATGTTTAAGTTTGGTATGTTTATAAAATGTTCAATCTTTATATGTTTATTGAGAGTACAAACTCATTATTATTATTTTTTGAATTGGTATCATAGTTTGTAATCATTCATCGGTATTTTAGCAAAAGATTGAAAAGTTCTATTCAACATCAAGTTCGATTGTCAACCAAGAAAGAATCAATGTTGGTAGTGTAAAGTTTAATCCTGAAAACATAATTAGTGATACGGGGCTCTGAAAACCTATTGAAAGTTATGATGTCCCTTCTAGAGGTCACATTCGAACAGAATATATATCTAAGGACCTTGCTCGTATTAATGGATATATATTTCCGCCACAAGAATTTTCAACCCCGGTTGCCGAAAAATCCTGAATCCGTCCCTGCACACCACACAGCACCGAGTGCCGCCTCCGCTCCAAACCCATCCCCGCGCATCCCACCCCTCCAAGCCTCGCCATTTCTCTCCTCCCAGCCACCATCTTTGCCGGAATTCTCTCCTCTACCGTCGTTAAAGTCCGCGACACACGGTAGTTCCGGAGGCCGTCGAAAACCCATCTCAGTGGCTCCTCAACTCTACGGCTCCTCAGCTTTTTGTTTGAGATGAATTTTTCGTGAGAATTGAAATATTGATGTTCTTGTTCTTCATTTCTCCCAAGGGAGCTGCAATGGTGGACTGCGGTGGAGGAATTGGGATGTGGGAGCTGTTCTTTTGGGGTGGGACGACAGGGGTTTATATATATAATTAATTTAAATTTTTATGTATAGGAATATGTGTATTTTTACATATATATTTTTAATTAAAATGTATAAAAACTGAATTTTTCTTCTTTTCTTTTTTAATTTTTTAATTAATATATTGTGGGAAAAATTCTTATGTGTTATCCTACATGGCAAAAATAATCCATGTGGCCACCATGTGTCTTTCCGTTGTCGTCCACGTGGAAAATTCCGGCAAGGAAGAAGTTTTCCAATTCGGTTTTGTCCTATAATTTCATGATTTAAAAAATTAGAATCCTACATTTACAAATTTCCAAAACTATGTCCAAAAATTTCAAATCGTACATATCAGATGGATGAAATGAACATTTTTCCCAATATACAACGTAATAATAATAGTTAAAGTTTACCGTATAATAAAAAAAAGAGCAAATTGCATTTTTGGTCCCATACTAATGGGTGATTATCACTTTTGGTCCCATGTTTTTCAAAAGTGGTTTTTTTGGTCCCATAGTAATTTTTTTTTATCACTTTGAGGACTTCCGTCAAATATTTGACGGAAGCCACTGTTCATCCGTTAAATTGGATGAACAGTGATGAATAGTGCCTTCTACCCACGGATGAACAGTGGCTTCAGTCAAATATTTGACGGAAGTCCTCAAAATGATAAAAAAAAATTACTATGGGACCAAAAAAATCACTTTTGAAAAACATAGATAGGACCAAAAGTGATAATGGTCCATTAGTATGGGACCAAAAATACAATTTACTCTAAAAAAAAAAGATGACTTTTCCTCCAAGTAATCTAGAATGCATGCAAGAGAGTGCTCCAGAAATCTGTTATACCATACGGCGCACCCCACCTAACGACCCCGCAGTTTATTGGTCACCTACTAAGTTAACCAATCATATTTGGCCACGTATAGGATTTTTACTGAAACACGACACACCTGATTACCGACCAGTATTCCACTGAAACCGACGTATAAATATGGATCCAAGGCTAATGTTAACCCACATCTCTGCGTTTCAATAGATTTTTAAGGTTTTTACCTCTCCAAGAAATCGGAAACCATGCCCGCTGGCGGTGAGTAACGAGTTATCCTTGTTTTCCCTCATCGATTATTTTGCAGATCAGTAGCA
The DNA here is from genome assembly GCA_037501455.1 of Lantana camara. Taxonomy (NCBI): domain Eukaryota; kingdom Viridiplantae; phylum Streptophyta; class Magnoliopsida; order Lamiales; family Verbenaceae; genus Lantana; species Lantana camara. The sequence continues at coordinate 23,490,609 of CM074862.1, forward strand.
CTTGCTAGGGTCTTTTTGCGTTTCTTTCGCTGCTGGATTTGATTGGTTTAAAGTGTTGGGTTGTCAGTTTTGCAAGTTTAATTTCTGGGTTTGTTTGAGACCATTTAATTTGTGAGTACCTGCGTCCGTGTCATTAGATAAAATGGATTATATGTTTGATGAATTTTATTGTGTTGGGATTTGAGGGTGTTTTCGTTTGATTGGTTTCGCATTCATGGGTTAGAGAAGTGTTTCTTTTGTTATCTATGCAGATTCAAGTGGTGTCTTTTTGTAGCTTGACAAGTTCTTGCAAGATTTACTGTTAACCGATGATTTAATGGTTGCAAATTGCAATATTATCCTGACTGACTGGTTTTTTGAAAACTAGCGTTGCATGCACTAAGAGCTGAATTATATTTGCAGGAGCTGGATCTGCACGCCGAGCTTGTCGTCGTGCAGCACGCAGGCGCAGGCGCAGCCCACGGCCACGAATGATACCGATTAACTTCCTACGCCAACGAATAGGTACCTTTTGCTTCGTCGTATAATGTTTTTTCTTCCTATTATAATATATACTTCTCTGCTTTCATGAGGTTTAATTTTAATTATATTTGGTGGATAATTCTGTTGTGGTTTAAGTCAAGCTAAAATGTCGGTCTATGCTCATAATTAATTATGTGCAGCGAAAGATGATGATCGTCGTCCTGCTCCTGTTCAAAGTAGCTCTGGTGGAGGTAGGTCGAGTGGAACCATGGAGGAAGGTATGTGGAAGTAATTGAATTAAGTTTGTTGAATGGCCAGCGGGCTCTTATTGGGTTTTCTTGTTCTGGTTAGGTACGGCATTAGGTGCTGGAATTTCTATGGCTGACAGGGCCGTAGATGCTGTTATGGGTCCTCGGACAATTCAACATGAAACAGCTCCTGCATCCACCAATCCATGGGAGGATCTGATGCTTGCAATGTGCACTCAAAGGCATTCCAGGATGTAAGTGTTGTCCCTTAATTTCTCCTTTGTGCTAGTTTTCTTGAATCGGTTTAATGTAATCATGATACTTTTACTAGCAGAATTCTGTGAATCTACCAATCACTTCTTTGGGTTAATATATTATATTACCTCTAAATGACTTCTTTTAGAGTGTCCTTGATATATTCTGTGTTAGTTTAGAGATGTTTTGAAATGTATTATGGTGCTGAATTGCACTGCTTGAATAGCCATGGCAATGACATCAACAAATGCCAGTTCTACATGGACATGTTGGCTGAATGCAGGAGAAATATTTCAGGTTCTGCAATGAGTGATCCCTAAATTGCAGCAATCCCTCCTCCATTTATGACTGATGAATTACAATTTTAGAGCTCTGAAACTAGATTTAACGGTTCCTATTGTCGTGACAATATTGAAAATTGTATTCGAAGAACTTCCGTATTGACATCAAATAGTTGCTTGAAAAGGCGAACATTTTCGTTGATGATGCCATGGTTAGTTCGTAAGAATTCCCATTGATGGATGTATATCGACTCATCACATGATCTAAAAAGTTAGATATGAGTATTATTTAATATTTAAATTCTCTAATAATATTATTGTGACAATTGAATTATGTTTGTTTCTAGAAATTTGGGTATTGTTAATCTGGTTTTGTCATGATGTCGTGGAATTCGTCTCAAAAAGTAGTGATAAATTTGGTTGGTTCTTGTGAATTTTTTGTAATTCACACACTATATCGGTTATAACTTCTAATATTACGAATTAAATAGTTTGAAATTTTCAAACAACACCCTTATAATATAGCAAAATTTTTAGATCCATATTTCAATTTTTTTTTTTTCCCCTACAAATCTTTTGCTGGGTTTTATTTATGGGTAAACTAGCTCTTCCTAGTTCCTACGGACGTACAAGCGTTTTCAAATATTGAACACAACCACGAATTCTATCTACCAATGGTAAAAGTGTTATAAGATACTCAAATTTTCAAATATTCAAATATAAATTTTTTTATTAAACCTCTTCCTATCGATGATATAAACATTCTTAAATACTCAAATATGAGCACTCGAATTCTCAAAAACTCAAATACGAGATTTTTTATTAAACTATTCCTATATATCAATGATAGAAGCATTCGTAGACACACAAATACTAACACTCGAATTCTCATAGATTCAAATATAAAATCTTTACTTAAACTCTTTCTATTAACTATAAAAGTATTCTCAGATACTCAACTACGAATTCTTCCTACAAATGATAGAAGCGTTCTAAGATACTCGAATACGAGATATTTGATTAAATTAGAATAATTGATTAAATGAGATTTTTTATTAAATTAATATAACTAATTAAATGAAACGAGATATTTATTAAATTAGTATAATTTAATTAAATAGAACAAAATTTTTAATTAAACCAGTATAGTGCGGACTAATTTACATCATTTGTTGGTTCATATTTCAATTTTTTTTAATGAATAAGAGAAGGGTATTTTTGTCCTTTGAAAAAATAGATGGGTTTTGCTTTTCCTCCAAGTAAGAAGGGCAATTTTGTCCGAACAAAACAACTTGTGCCAGATACCCGGAATAGTCTAGAATCCATAATAAATAAAAATATAAAATACAAAGCATAAATGCTCTGGGAATCTGTTATACCCTACGCCGCAACCCCACCAAAAGACTTCGAGCCTCGCAATAATTGGTCACCCTATTAAGATAACCAATCACACTAAGCCACGTAAAGGACTTCACCGAAACACGATGCACATGATTGCTGAATACTATTCCACAGACAACTATAAATACGCATCCAGGGCTAATTTACACTCACATTTCTTGCGTTTCAATTGATTTTTAGGTTTTGATCGTTGCTCTCTCCGAGAAATCAGGAACAATGCCTCGCCGTAGCTCCGGTGGTGAGTTATCTCGTTTTCCCGCTTCATTTACTCTTCGATTATTCTGCAAATCTGTAGCGCTTGTTAGGGTGTTTTTGTGTTTCTTTCGCTGTTGGATTTTGTTGGTTTAATGTGCATTATGAATGTTCGATTTTTGTAGGGTGATCAAGTTATAGTCATCATTTGCTGCTGTGTTGCGTGGTTATTTTTATTGTTTTAGCCGTCGTTTAGTTGTATTGGGTTTTCGGTGTTGCTCGGGTTTGGTGATTACGGGTCTATGGTTTGGGGCCATTTGTGAGGACCTGCTGCAGTGTCATGAGATAAATGGAGTAAATAGGATTTGAGGATGTTTTTTTTGTTTTTGTTTGCATTCATGGTAGAGAAGTGCTTTTGTTTTTGTAGCTTGACAAGTTCTTGCAAGATTTCCTATTTACTGATGGAATGGCTGCAATATGATCATGGGTGACTGGCTTTTTTAAAATCATTGTCTCACGAACAGCTGAATTGTATTTTCAGGAAGATCTGCCCGCCCACGCCCTGCTCCTCGGCCTGCAGCATGCAGCCCACCCCCACAAAAAGGTACCTGTATAATGCATGAGCTTCATCCTTGTACTTATTGAAAGAAGCTTATAAAATATAACGATTTATTTTGTCCTATAATTCTATTTCTCTGGTTTTCTCTGATATTTTAATGAGGGTTTAAGATATTTGGTGGATTCTGTTGGGGTTTTGAGTCAACCTAAAACTGTGCTCCTAATTATGTTTATGATATTGTGCAGAGAAAAATGCTCCTCCTCCTGCACCTGTTCAAAGTAACTCTGGCGGAGGTATTTTGCGCAGCATCGGGTCAACCATAATGGAAGGTATGTGGAACGTAATTGTATTGTATGACCAGCATACTCTTGTTGGGACATCAAATGGAAACTTTTTTGTTTTGTTATCTTGTTCTTTACATATATTTTATTTTGCCAGGTATGGCATTTGGTGCTGGAAGTTCTGTGGGTCACAGGGCTGTGGATGCTGTTATGGGTCCTCGGACAATTGTCTCTGAAGCCGCTGCAGCTCCAACTCCCGCTCCCGCTCCCGCTCCTGCTGCATCCAGCATGGGAGGATCTGATGCTTGCAACACACACTCAAAGGCTTTCCAGGATGTAAGTGTTATCCTCTATCCTTGATGCTATTGGTTAACCTTTTCGGTTTTCTGTTACCTGGGTATCTGATTGAATCAGTTTGTCTGTGATTTTTTGAATGTACTTATGATACTTATACTAACAGATTTCTGTGAATCTACCACTTCTTTGGTTGTGTTACCACTAAATTTCCCATTTATAATATGTATTTTGATATTTAAGCGATGTAAGTTGCAGACAGTTATGGTGCTGAATGTTTTAACTGCATTTGCAAGTGTATCAAGTGTTTTTCTGTGATGAAATAGTGTTTTGAGTGTCTTAATATGCTTGTGTTAGAGATACATGTAAGGCCTGGTTTAGAGATGCTTTGAAATGTATTATCGTGTCCTTTGGGGTATCAGTTGTCTTTTAATTTCAAAGGAGTATTTGCATTTATGAATGCCTTGTTTTCTTTTCTCTGCAGTGCTTGAACAGCTACGGCAATGACATCAGCAAGTGCCAGTTCTACATGGACATGTTGGCTGAGTGCAGGAGAAATTCAGGTTCTGCAATGAGTTACTAAGTTCAGATGATCCTTCACAAAATGCTCATCCATCATTTATGATTGAATCACAATTTTAGAGCTCTGAAACTAGATGTTTAACAATTCCCGTTGATGGGATATTATTGTGACAATTGAAAATTGAATTCGAAGAACTATTGATATCAAATAACTGCTTTGAAAAGGTGAATGTTTTCCAGACATTTTCGTTGATGCCTGAAATGGATGCGTATTTTCCGGACATTTCCGTTGATGTTTTCCAGACATTTTCGTTGATGCCTGAAATGGATGCCTGTTCTGTTTTGCATGTTTCAAATGATGCCTAAAATGAATGCATATTCTGTTTTGCTTGTTTCGTAATGATTCCCATCGATGGATATTATTGTGACAATTGAATATTGAATTCGAAGAACTATTGATATCAAATAACTGCTCTGAAAAGGTGAACGTTTTCCAGACATTTTCGTTGATGCCTGAAATGGATGCGTATTTTCCAGACATTTTCGTTGATGCCTGAAATGGATGCCCGTTCTGTTTTGCGTGTTTCAAATGATGCCTAAAATGAATGCATATTCTGCTTTGCTTGTTTCGTAATGATTCCCATCGATGGATATTATTGTGACAATTGACATTATATTCAAAGAACTGTTTTGTCCCAACTTTTTTATTGATGCTTAAAATAGATGGAGATTTCTGTTTCCCCTTTTGATTGTACTGGCCCTCTATATTCGTAATAAGTTGATACTACTGTGATGTATTGGTTTCTCTGCGTGGATATATGTGGCTGTCTATGTTTAGATCTCAATTTTCGTTTATCTTCTTTGCAACCTGGGAAGTGGTATTTGTTATCTTGGTTAGTTAATGGATTCAGTGCTTTAAGAAAATGAGTCGCGGTTTGTTTCTTTTCCTTTGGCTACCCTTGTTAGCCTTCAGGTAGTCAATGGAGGACCCTAAAATTTGTGTAGTTTGGCAGCATTTCGCACTATTTGAGTTCCTACTATGGTATAATTAAAAGACCGATTTAGGCCGCGAAGTGACTTTGAGTTTCAGAAGAAAGCTTGCTCGTTCAATCTAATCGAAATGATGTTCAAATAGTTAAACCAATCATATGGTGTAGAAAAAGCTCAGAACAATCAAGCTTCCCTAGAAGCAACTACACTAAAATTGGCTGAGCTATTAGCACAAACATTTCCATTACGTTTCGGTTTTGCAGGTGTGAAAGAAATATCCCGAGACAACTGGAATGGATTATCGTTTCGGTTTTGCAGGTGTGAGAGAAATATCCCGAGACAACTGGAATGGATTATCGGCAATCTTCCGTAATAATTTCAATAGGATGTCCAAAGAAAACCCCTTTTACGATCATTGTATCACTTGGATCTTTTGAAATCGTCTTTCTCATGCGATCTTGAGCCTCGAGTCCCCGGATCTCTTCCCCAAGAACAGGTTTAAACATGGATTGGATCTGTATTTTAACCGCAGCCGTGTATATTTATTCAGAAACTGTTCTCCGAGTTTCATATTCAACCATGTAATGAAAGCTATCAAGAATAGGGCAACGTGCTTGCCACCTGAACTCCTACTCTGCATACATTATACTACATTATCCTCTGAATTATTTTCAAAACGTATAAAAAAGTGTCCCTCCATTCCTCTAACAGCTTCTGGCACCACAACCATTAATATGGAATAAGATATTGCAAATTGTACAACACTGAGATCCTCCAAGGATTGGAAAAATGAAACTAAATAATATTAACTGACAGGGTCTATTACATAAAGATCTCCACTAGATACATCTAATGGTACAGTCCTGGAATAGTTTAAGCCATAGTTGGCAAGATACACACTCCCACGTCCACAGGTTAATAATTATCTTAATGAACTGCCCAAGATTATTTACATTTACATAACGCAAGCCCTAAACTTCTACACCCCTTCACAATCTCCCTTTCAAGAAGCTGGTGCAGAGCTTTTTCCATGCCTCCCTGTCCGGGTCGCAGGCCTCCAACTTTGTCCTGCCCTCTTTAGCAAGTGACTCCTGCAAGAGAGCAAGAGACGCGGATTTGTTTGTTTATATTTGGGACGTTTTGTTTAGATTGGATTATTAGGATCAGGAACGGAGTCAAGATGTGAGCAAATTGAGCGCAAGATAGATTTTTTTGGATTTGAGGGTGGCTGGCTAGATAGCAAAATTTTAGAAATTTGCACGTGAAAATGAATTTGACTACAGAAATTCTAAAAGAAGAATCCACATATTGCTAAAATTGTAGAGCAATTTGTACCTCGATGAGATCACGGTTGAAGAGACGGTCAATTAGGTGCAACAAAATGTCCTTTGTGTACTCAGGATGGCCTTGTATGCCCATAATGTGATCACCATATCTAAACATTTCTACTCCGGTTCTGTTTGACCATGCGAGAACCTCTGCTTTAGGGGGAAGCTCCCTAACCTATGTTGTTGGAAGTAAAATGTGCTGTAATCAGTACGAGCATGCAGCTTTGAAGGTATGAGTTTCAAATAAAGTGGTAGAATTAAACCTCGTCTCTGTGGCACTCGATGACAGAGAGGGAAGCCGGCATATTTAGAGACTCGAAGATTTGTGAGGGATATAGATTAACTTTTGTGATTCCGATATCCCATCCTGCGGTGGCTCGGCCAATCTTTCCGCCTAGAGCTCGTCCCAATATCTAATTAACAAGTTAAAAAGAAAAATCACATACAAAAACATTGGTCACCAGAAATAGTTTCAGATTAATTGTCACTGTGATAATATAAGCCAAAGGAAGAAATCAAGAAACAGATTTGTTAAATAACAGATATTTTTTCTTCTACATGTTTCCATTTGTATAATAGTGCTACTTGTTGAAGGGAAGCTTAAGCTTCACACAAAATGTTGACTTTGCATAGGTGATGGCCAAAAATAAAGGAAATGTTGTTTTTGCTAACAGACAGAAAAGGGTGAGGGTACAAGATGCTGAAAGGAAGGAGGATACTGTGAAAAGCCATTGACAAAACGTGATAGAATGAAATTCACTTGCGTGCATGGAATTGACTTCTTTATCAGCCCACCATTGAAAACCATAAATTGAAGTCTCTTATCACAAAAAAAAAACACTCTTCAGAAATCACATCCCACTTTTGTGATGTGAGGTTGGCTGTGGAGTATGACTCACCCACATAACCGACAACGTTATGTATTTATATATTGGAAGAACAGTCAATTATAATTGCAAAGCAGAATCACATGTTCAGAAGCAACCTGTCTTTTTTTTTAAATTAATTTTGTCAGCCAAACAACCCGGAGCATTACTTCTACGTCACAAAGAAAATAAAAGAAAAGAAATGGCAGAGACCAATTGGCACTGCTGATTTCAATATTTAAAAAGACAAGAGATGGGTGATACAAGTGACTCTATCTGGATACGCGTCATGTAAAATGATGTTAATTAACAAAGTGATTGTCAAACAATATATTTTATATACTCAACAGGAACGCAAAGCTTGAAAAGAAATATACAAACAGAAGTTCAAAATCAGTACTTGCGTTTCTAATGCTCATAGTTTCATATTCAGCAAACAATTAAAATTCTCCCAAATCACTCTCCTTTTAGCAGTAGTGATATAATCCTTGGAAGCATAATTGGTGAACGATATTACTTGAGTCTTGAAATGCCACCACTTAAAAAAACTATTAGGCCCATCAAGATAATACCATGATGGGAAAACACAACTTAGTGGTCTTAGCCTCTTAGGGGTACCTAAATAAGATGGGGAGACAAAATAAAGCTGGATGCTGCGTGGAATGTACTGTCCTAAGACACGAGAGAACTTTTTTCTGATATAGTTTACAAATCAAAATTATCATCTTTATATGGCTAGGGTCTGAAATTTTTATCATGAGAAACGAAACGCAGGGACAATAATGTTTCAGATTAACCAATTGTCTGGAAACAAGATGAGGATAAGGTAAGATTCAATCAAGCAAAGGGGTTTTTCTGCACTGAAAGAAAACATTGAAGAAAATGAAATGGATGCATATTGTTGGTCTGTTTTGAAGAAATTATGAGTGGGTTGACGAAAGTGGTAAAACAGATATCTAGTCTAGATTCAATTAATGGGGGCACTAAAATGTGGTTTATGTAGGTACACATGTCCAAACTATCAATTATAGATAATATTATTGTTCATTAGAATTAGATGGGAAAATAAAATCATTCTTATTTATCGCGTATATCCACTTAGATATTTGTTGTTGAACATCAGAAAAATTAATGGAAATGGGCACATACGGCATAAAAGCATGCATATACACGCAAAATTCAATAAATAGACAAACTGACAAACAGAAGTCCCCATCACATAATAACTAAGTAATATTGAAACATTAAATGCTTACAATTTACCCCACAAACAGTGCCAAACTAGGGAAATGCCCTTGGCCCACTTTCTTGAGGACCACAATAAGATAATAGCTGGAGAAATTAACCTCCTCCTCCATCTGCTAACCATCGTTTGAATTTACATTGGCTCCTTCATTACTTACACCCCAAACCCCCTTTCCCAGTTTCACATTTACACACTTCAGGAATTCGAGTTTGATTTAAAAAAATCAACTTTCACTATTGAGTGGTGTCATTTTTCAATTAACATTTGAGAAATTAAATGCTTGAACTATTATCTTAAAGGACTCCTGTTTCAGGTATACGTTGTAATCAGCATCATTTTCAGTGCCATTCATATATTAGGCAACTATGCAGTGCAAATTTCTGGCCATTTTTATCATATGAAGGACACAACCTAAAGTAACATAAGGTCATATTCACCTTTTAATTCGTGAAAGTTTTGTACAACTATTTCAAGAAGGTATGTGACCGACCAATTCTAGCCGTGAGTGGAATTGAACCATCATTTGACCCACATTTTTGAAATGTGGTTTCTACACTTATTTTATCAATTTTTTTTTTTTTTTTTTTTTTAACAACCCCCCCCCCAAGTGATCAGAGGGATTTGAACCCGGGTCTTTGCCTTCGAGAATCAACCCTCAAACCACTTGGTCAACCCCTGTTGGCTTATTTTATCAATTAATTATCTCATGCAGACAGATAGACATAGGGCCACCAAAACCGGCGTGAGTTGACAAGTTGATAATCTAATTAATCAGTTAAACTAAATTATATGGCTTTTAAGCTTTAAGCAATTAATTCTCTTTATTCAAAGAAGGCTAGGTGGACTGAGTCGGGGTAGTTGTCATTAAATTGCTATGTACGGTGGCCCTATGTTTAGTCACCATTCACATATATTATAGAAATGCTTAAACACATTTTTTTTTTTTCAAAAAAAAAATATATTTTTTAATCTGCTAAATAGTTAAATGCATGTATTGCATGTTTCTTTTTACTTTTTAATTAGTAATTGATGTACAAATTTAACAAATTTATCTACTGTTTTGAGAGAAAAAACAAGAAATTATTATTATTAATTTTTTTTTTTTTTTTGGCAAAGTTAAAACTTTTATATGATATTATGCATCAAAATCGAGTTATAATTAACAGCATGTCTAAAGCTTAATCACACAAACAAAATCTTAATATATGGTATGGCTATATACATATATTAATTGCGCATATATGCAGAAAGCCAGAAAGAACTAAAAACAAGTGTCACGACTCACGCACCCTTGCGAACGAGAAAAGACAAACTACCAAACCAAACGTTGCATTGCAGGCGTAAAAACAAAAAGGACAGCTGTACCCCCAAATCAGCACAGACGAACTGGAAATGGCACGAGCGAAACAGAAAATGGTACGAAGTGCACTCAACAATACAAAACCCCGAAAAAAAAGCAATACATAAATTAAAAAAACTGGAGATATATAGAGACGAAAAAGGCGATATACCTGATGGCCGAAGCAAATGCCGAGCACCTTCTTATTCATGGCGTCCAATTTCCTGAGCAGATTGAGCAGGTTACAGATCCAGGCGTCGTTTCCGTGGGCGTCATTGCAGCTCCCGGTGATCACAAATCCGTCGTATTGGCCGATCTCGTCGTCGGCCGGAAAATTCCCCTTGGCCACCTTGTATACGTCCCAGGTTTCGCCCTCCTCTTTGAGCATTCTGACGAAGACGCCGTAATAACCGCCGTAGATTTTCTTGACGTAATCGGAGTCGTCGGCGCATAGAAGAACGGCGAACTTCTGGCCTCCCATCCTCTCTCTCTCCGTCGATATAGATGTATGAGAAATATTTGTAGAGAGAGAAAAGGCGGAGGACGGCGGAGCTGAGGGAATATGAAAATGGTATTGCAATCGGCAAATGGAGTTTGTCCGCCTGATTTCTAGGAGCTTATTGCCTGCTAATGGAGGGCGATTTTACGCTTTTGCCCCTACAAAAAGTTGCTTGCTTTGCCCCTCCCGAATTAATAAAAATTAAAAATATAAGCTATTGTTAAATGAAAATAGTAAATATGAATTTTAAATAAGGGGAGACGAAGGAATTGACAAAAATGAGAAACATAAGGGAACAGATAAGAGGTACTCATAAAGTATCTGCCCGGGGTTTGGTAATTAATTCATATGAGGATAGGTTTATACACTTTTATTAAGTTCGGACACGAATAATTGGGTCAAGATCAATCTAAAATGTGAACAATAGAGATTAACTTCAAGCGTGAAATTTGTTCTAATATCATATATATGTTCGATTTAACTTATCTAAAAAATTAGCTAATAAGATGAACCTTACTCAGCAGTAGTATATGGTTTTGAATTTTAAAAATAATAAAATTGGAAATAGAGAAGAATGAAAAAAGGAACAAAATATGTTGAAAAAGTTGTTGCGGGCGAAAATATTTATACATATATCACAAATAAATATATAAAGAACTATTCAAATATATATAATAAAAATATGACAACGAAAATTGGTTTAGTGGTTAAAGAGTTCTCTATCCGTCCAGATAGATATATAAGTTTAATATATATATATATATATAAAGAAAATATAATAGTAAGTAAAATAGTTAACTCTAATGCACAGAATCCGATACTCCGATGATTTTTTTGTCCCGTATAGTGTTGAACACGGCACAACACTGACATAGCAAAAAGTGTCCAAAATTTTTAAAAAAATCAACACGACTAGGACTCGTGTCAGACACGGCGAGGACATGGGAATCTCAATTTTTTTTTAATTTTTTAATTTAGGATTGTATTTTTTTTTTTTAAATAATTGTAGAAATTTACTAAAAAGTATATTATATTAATTTAAATCTTTTATTTTTATTTTTATTTTGAATTTTTCTCGTAATACCGTAACATGCAAAAAAAAAAAAAAATTTATAATCAGTTTAAATATTGAATTTGATAAAAATGTATTTTGATTAAATTTGTAATATTGATTACTCTTATAAATATCTTATTTTAAATTAATTAATAAATATATTTATATTTAAATATATAATATAGCCGTGTTGTATTCTTATTTTTATAAAAAATCTGTGTCACTATATCCGTATCCATACATTATAGTAGTTAAATTACAAATTAATTTATTTTTTCTTTCCCTCTCTCATATCCGACTATAAATAGAATTTAATGATATTTTTTAATTTTACGCACATATAGTGTGCCATATTCATGGCCCTTTATAAAGGGTAATTTTGCACCAACGAGCAGTTGGCTCAAGTGAATAGGGGCTTGAGTTCACTTAAGCAAGGTCTCGAGTTCGAACCTTGTGGATGTAAAAAACTACTTTGGGAGAGGTTCCCGCAATAAGCGCCTTCAGCTACCTCGGGAGTGTAACGCCCCGATTTTTCATTTACTAAATTCCTATGTTCTATTATAATTTTATAAATTATATTTTATCATACTTTCATGGAATTTTATGAGTTCATATCAATTGAGAATTTATTTCATGACTTGAAAATGTTTATTACGTGAAATAATATCCGAATATGAGTTAATTGTCAACTTGTCCTTAAATGATTTTCCTTAAAATCCAAGGACCAAATTGCTTCTTTATTTCTTGGGACTTAATTGCTCAATTTTAAAACCATTCATACTTGATTGCATGACTTAAACAATTGAGGGACTAAATTGCAATTTAAAGCATTTCACATATTTCAAAATTTGATGAATCATGTAATATCATTTCTCCAAGCTTCCTTCTTCATTTTTCATCCAAAATCCATCGATACAATTGCTCCCTTTCTCACCGAACCTTAAGCCAAGAAAGAAAGAAGAGATTTCATCATTTTCATCAAGATTCTCAAGAAAAATCTCAAGCTTTGAAGCTTGATCACCATCTTCATCTCCTTTCTCCGTTTCTTTAGCTTCAAGGTGGGTATATGTATGAATACTTGGTTCTTGATCATTTTGGTTGAAGCTAGGGTTTGAGGATCCATGGAATAAATGAATTATTGCTTGTTAGAGACATGAATATATGATTCTTCCTTGGATTATTGCATGAATTCTTGAAGAAAGTAAGCTTGTGTGATGATTTGGAGTAGGAGCTTGGAAGTGAGAAATTGTGATGTTCAAGCATGGTTTAATGGTTTAAATGACATTTTATGTTACTTTGAACATGTATGCATATGTATTACCAGAATTCTTACATTTTAATGTGAATTTGATCAAGTTTTGGGGTGTTTGTTTTGTTCCCGAAACTGTCCCCTGTTCTGCTCTGTTTCTGTAATTACAGAGGAACGAGAACGGCCCTTCCCGTCCCCAGTTTATTCTGGGAACGGCCGTTCCCACTCCTTTGAATTCAAAGCTGGCGCGTGCATGGGAACGGCCGTTCCCATTTTGGCCTGCGAGCCGGAAGGGCCGTTCCCAGCAAAGTCGCCATTTATAAATTAAAAGCGCAGGGGCGTTTTCGGTGAGCCATGGAAACGGCCCTTCCCAGTTTACACTGAGAGATCGAAAAAAAGTAAATAGTATACCAAAGTTAGAATTTCACCTTTTATTTATTTAGGTTCAAATCCGATCAAACCAGTCAACAGAAATTAATTCAAATGATCAATTAATTCTTTTTTTTAGAATAAGAATTAGAGTTCAAATCCCACTTGAAAGCATGTGTTAAAATTAAAAAAAAAAAAGTTCCGATCAAACCATGGAATAACTCTAATCTGGGGATGTTTCATGTTTGCCACTAAAAGAAAATATTTTGGATCATTTATATATACTATCTATTCAGTTGGGCACATGATCTGCTGACACGCAATAACACTTAGCACCATATCAGCCTGGTGAGATTTTTCCCTATCAAGTAAAGTTAGTGCAAAAAGAAAATAATAATGTTTTACATCTATTGTGCAAGTAATGAAATTTTATAAAAAATAATTACTCAAAAAATAAATATAAATAATAGTTGGATCAATGTGGAAATTTTCTTTTATGATTTAAAATTTAAACAGACAATTGTGCATCGAAATAACTCCTTTTTGGAGTAAGTAAAGTATTACTTGTAACACAGAGGATTCAATAATGTATATCTAGTAGACGTATTTGGATTAGAACGCCAACAAGTCATGTTATTTTTCGACATATTTATTTCTTACGTATTTAATTATTTTCCGAGACTTATAACTATATATTTATATATTGTTCGAGACTTAGGAGCTTTATCTATTTATTGTTATTTAAAACATAGCTCAACTCAACGCCGGGCATAAATTAGTAGGCCCAACCTTAGTTACAGGGCCCATATTAGCTTCTTCATTGGTTTTTCAAATTGGGCCGTAGGCCACTCTTAGTGGATTTTTTTTTTTTCCCTTGTCAAATGTAAAAGTAAAATTTAACCACTTAGATCAACGAGGAATTTGAATCGAGATTCAAGAGTTATTATCTATACTTCTATATCTATATCTATACTTCTATACTATTATAAAAAGAAACGTTGTTTACACTCACAAATGGGAGTTATTTTAGGTCAATTACAAATTTATCCTCTCAAATATCAAGAAATATTTTGTAGATTTCTAAAGCTGAGGGTAAAACAGAAATTTCCCATAGATAAGGGTAGTTCTCACACCAAAATTTGAATACCCAAAAATACCCCTTTTATTTATTTTTAATTAGTTTAGGAGTGAGGTTTTATGGGTAATTTCACCTCCAAGATAAAACCCACGTTCTCCATCACCGTCTAAAACCACCTGAACTAATTTCATCTCTCTAGAATTCTACTTTTACTTTCTTCACCCAACACGAAGAGCAAATCGATCGAAGACGACGACGAAATCAAGTTTTCCGCTGAAAATCACGGAAAAGTACATAGGCCCAAAGACGACTTCCCAACTCATTACAACTCTGTCTGACTGTTTTTCATCCAACACGGACACCACATCGACGAAGATGAAGAAATCAAGTTTAATTCAATCTGATGTTCTTATAAGGTGGGTTTCACTTTGCCTCTAAGGAGTTCTTTGATTTTAAAGCCAAATTTCTCCTGTGGTCTGTTGGCATCCGCTAAAAACACACAAAATTTATTAAATGGAATTTATTTTGTAGTGTATGTTGGCGTAATTTCGTTTCTTCCACTTAGCCAAATAGAATGTTGGCATCTGCTATAGTTTTCAATTGAAGAAATGGAATTTATTTGAGAACTTGGAAGAGTTTTAGGCCGAATGTTGTTGGATGTTGAGATATTTGGAATTTGAATTTTCTGGTGTGCCTTAATGATTGGAGTACTGGAAAAACCCATTTTTTATTTTCATTTTCTTTAAAATGTTGAGTTGATTCTGGTTTTGGTTGATCTTATTTCACAGGCTTGAATATTTCATTAATTTCTTCCTTTAGTACATGAGGTTGAATTTTAGTTTATTTGAATTCATTATTTCAGTAAGGTGATTATGCTGCACTGCTTTGTTGCAGATAGTATTTCAATTTGATTTGGTGATTTTTAACATAAATTTTCTCTGATTTCAATCTACTCTGTCTTCGTGGTTTTTAATTGAAATCTTCTCTGATTTCTCCGTTCAATCTCCTCAGATTTTTAACGGAGAGCTTTGTTGCGGACTGTATTTCATCTTGAATATGATTTCCGATAGTTGTGTACCTGAGTTTGGCAAACATGTTTCCATAGGCACTCTACCTAAAGAAACTCTGTACTATAGTTTATTTTCTCTTATAGTTGTAGATTACATACTTTATAATTTTTTCTTATCATTTTGTTGCTGCCACAGTTTGTTGATACCTATTTGATTATACGAAGATACACGTTTTTTTTTCTTCCGGTTGATGATTCCAACTTGGTTGCTACATTTCTCGCTAAAAGAGGTATGTATATTCAAATTTAATTGTATATATAAGTTGGACTATTATACAGAAGATTGTTTGATTAGTATTGTTGAGCACTTTTCGTTGCATTCGTAATCTTTAGTTTACTATTCAAAGCAATGAAAATTTTATGAACAAATATCTGGTAAACCCAAATAGAATATATAAATCTCAGATCAACTGTTAAATATTTTGTTTGGACTATCAACAAATATTAGATATCGAATAGTTGTTTTATGGAACTATATGTATGTTTACATGTATGATATCTCATGTATGCGCCACTTTAGAGAATTAGTTCAAATGCGAATATGCCAATAAGTGAGTTAACGTACAAATTAAAAATAAAGAAAAAATTTATATTTTCTGTTTTCCACTTGGTTGTAAAGTCCAACTACCTCATAATCATATTCAATTTCCTCTTTGTGATCATTTAAACTATGTAAAATCGCTTCTTTGTGATCATATAAATGTTGTAAAGTAGCTGGAGCCCACAATCCATAGTTTTGCTTGGGGGCATTGATTATATGTTTTGTGTTATGTGCCCTCAATTGTTTATGTAAAAAAAGGGGATTCATGATGGAAAATCTAAAAGCATATAAACAATTTTATAGTCTGGGATTACAAGAAAAAAATAATAAGGAAAAAAAAAAAAAAAGGATCTTTACAAAATAAGAGACATCTATTTTGTGAAAGAATAATCGATTTTCATTTTGACTATGAATGAATGTTGATTTTTATTTTGACAGGGCCACAGACAGTGTTTTGTGGTTATTTTGACATCTATATTGGGTTTTGATCTATCATTTTTTACTATATTTGGAAGATTTCAATGTCAAATAATACAACATCTTAGATCAATATAACTTTTAGGCGGAAGTATGCCGGAATGATCATATAATCATGATTTCTTTGCATTGTGTACTTTCTTATATATATCTTAACTAGCCTATGTCCCGTGCTATGCACGGAAAGTAATAGATAATAATTTAAATTTTAGTTCAGTAATTAATGACAAAACTTATATAAATATTTTACATAATAGATATTAATAGTTAAATTTGCTACAAAGAAAAAACAAATAACAATTGTTATAATAAAAAATTATTAAACAAAAATAACAATAAATATTAAGAACAACAAACAATGTGGTAAAATAATAATAATGAAATTTACTCAAAGCAATATTGAATAACAAAATTAATAATAAAAGAAGAAAATTAATAAAATAAATGAAAGGCTAAAACTATAACACAAAAATATAAACAAAAATAAAAGTTTAAATTCAAATTAAAGAAAACGCAATAAAGACAAATCAAACAACAATAGTAGTACGTATGCATATAGCGAAAAATTATACTATTGGGAGAGAGCTCATTGTTTGTGTGCAGAAAAATAATAAATAAAGTTGTTGGTAGATAAGAGTTTTTGTACACGAAAGCAAGAATTGGGATATGAAGGGAGGAAGACGGCTATAAAAAATTAGAAAATGAATGAGAAACTTAGAACAAAAATTTATCCCACATAAATTTTTGAATTTAAATTGTATGCGATCCTTAATTTATGCATTCAAAATATTTTATCATAAATTAATGCTTTAAATGAGGAAAAGTTTTTAAAAATTAAGGGATACATTATTTTAATAAGTAAATATCAAATTATTGAAATTTAATAATCATCAACCAATCACAATTTTTTATTTTAATAAAATAATTTAAAATTACCAGAAAATAATATTCGGTCAATGCATATATTTTTAATATATAACCAAAGTATCAATTTAATATTTATGTGTCCCGACAAAACAAATATTTATTAAGAACAAAATTTAGCATATATTTGATAGTAATCTCTCATCAACCAAATATTAGGTTTTCATTTAACCAAATATTTTCATATAAAGACTAACCAAAGTATATACTCCTATGAATCCTAAATAAATAACCACAATATTCTATATACTTTATGGAAAGATTGTAATAGAAAGAGAGACTAACCAAAGTATTACCAAGAGTCCCGATAGAAAAGAAATCTTTCTATTGGGAGAAAATTTGACAAAACTGACAGCAGGATGCTAATCGTCAATTAGAGTCTTAATATAATGACGGGTAGAAGCAACACAAATCATTAAAAGCCATCATAACTACTTCAAACAATTATGGATCCATCCAATAAAACAAAGGGAATATCCATTTTCTCTATTTTCTGAATCGTATATATTTATTCTAATATATTTTTAAATTCCAATAAAGCAAATATTACACTACAAATTGTTGCTTATAATAAATATTGTTTAAAAAATAATGGTAATATAGTTATGGCGATCACATGGGTAATATGCTAATAACAAAAAAAAAAAAAAAATAGATATAAATACATAATTATCATTGAACAAAGCAGTGCATAAAAATATCTTCTCATAATCGGTACTTGAACAAAACTTCAAAAAAAAAAAAATTTCTCTATCAAAAAATAGAGAAAAAAAATTATAATTTTAAAAAATATGTAAACAATACATATTTTATCATTCAATGAAGATATGTATAAATTTATCTTATGATGGTAGGTGCTTGAGCATAAACTTTAGAGAAGATATTTCTCTATCAAAAATTGAAGAAAAAAATTGTAATACCAAAAAAATATATAAATTATCATTAAACTAAGATATTTAGAAAATTACCTTCTCACGGTTGGAACTCGAACAAAACCTCAAGACAGAGAAATAGTATACAAATAAATACCATGGAAAAATAAAATATAAATACATTCTGAAGATGGAAGGAAAAAATCTTACCTCTTAGTTCATAAAAAATCTTCTCACACTCGGTACTTGAACAAAACTTGAAAAGAAAGTATTTCTCTATCAAAAAATAGAAAAAAATTATAATATCAAAAAAATATATAACCAATACATATTTTATCATTCAACAAAAATATGTATAAAACGTTATGTACTTGAGCAAAAACTCCAAAGAAGATATTTTTCTATGAAAAAATAAGAAAAAACTATAATACTAAAAAGATATATAAATAATACGTAAATTATCATTAAACTAAGATATGTATAAAATTACCTTCTCACGGTTGGAGCTCGAACAAAAGTCTCAAAACGGAGAAAAAGAAAACTATAATTTAGTATACAAATAAATAACATGAAAAATTAAAGTATAAATACATTGTGAAGATGAAAGAAAAAAAATCTTACCTCTTACTTCCTAAAAACCTTACCACGAACAATTCTTTTCTGTCATTAAAAATTACAGCGAAAAGAAAGTAAGAATTCAAAAATAATATACAAACAATATATACATAAAAAAATAAGCTGAAATATATAAACCATTATCACAAATGATGTACAATGTTATTGTGGGACTGAAAATTCCAGAGAAAAAATCAAAATATTCAAAGTTGAAATGAAGAAAATGCTAGGTTATGTTTACTCTTCCTTATCAACTACATTTTTATATGAGTCACGTTTTGAGTTGGAGGATTTGTGCACATATATGATATAATATTTGCTATAAATAAGTTTTAATAAATAAAGTTAATCCCCTTAATTTATGATAAAATAAATTAAGTATATTTTCAATTAATTATGATTAATTAATTAATTAAGATATTTATATTAGTTGGACTTTCTTAAATTTAATAGATTAGTATCTTAATTAATTTGATTTTGGCAAATAATTAAAGCATTCAAAATATTAAATATTGTGGAATGTTTATTAACAAATGAAATATTTTTTAAGGATTAAAAAATTTAGAAAAAAAGAGAAAAAATTATTCGGTTAAAATTGACATAATTAGGGTCAAACACACCATTCCTATATATTATAGTATATTTTTTTAGGTAAGTATATTATAGTATACATATAGATGCATATATAAATATACTATTAATTTTAATTTTTGAAAAATTAATTAATTTGATGGAGTAATTTAAGTAACTTAATTGATTCTCTTTATTTTTTAATGTTTGAATTTAAATTTGAAATTTTAGTGACTTTTTATGGAAATTGTATTCGTGATTTAAATAATCAGTATTAAAATTAATTTAATAAATATATAGAAATATCAAAGTATATGCATATAATATTAACCTTACTTAATTAGTAAAAATATCAAAATTAATTTCATTCAGTCAAACTTGTCAAATATAATTATTTTCCTTAGTTACTACTTATTTTTATAATAAAATAATATACAAAATAAAAATAAGCCAATCATATTTCTTTTACCTAATTAAAAACTTCAAAAAAACCATAAAATTGCACATCATAAAAAATGTACAATAAAAAGTCAAACATCGTTATCAAATATATAATAGTATAGATATGTAAGAACAATTTCAATAATTAAAGAAGAGATTACCTGAGTTGTATTGAAAGTTTGTGCCAAAAGTAACGTTATAAAACTAATGTCGTAAATATGCTTCGTGCCAACTGCATCTCTATATATAAAAGTTTTTGTGCAGGTTAATTAATGATTTGGCTTAATTATATAGCTTAATTATAGTGTAGATTTATAAATTAGTAATGGTAACAATTTATATAATTATATGGCTTAATTATACCGTGCATATCCCGCTTAATTATATGACTTAATTATAGCGTGGATTTATAAATTAGTAATAGTAACAATTTATATAATTATATGGCTTAATTATACCGTGTATATCCCAATAAATTAGAATTATAAATTTACCTATAAAATTCTTGACATAAATTGATATTAATTGAGGGTTTCTATATTTATGGGATTAATATCTCAATTAGTGGGATTGAGTAAATAATTTGAAAAGTTGACATAAATAAAATGATATTAGTTGACTTTTCTAAATTTATGATATTAATGTCTTAATTAGTGGAATTTAGTAAATAATTAAAATATTAAATAGGTTGAAAAATTAACTGACCAATGAAATAATTTTTAAAGAATAAAAATGTTAAAAAAAATCATAAAATTCTATTCAATCAAAATTGGAATAATTTGGATCAAAAACACCCTTCCTATATATTATAGTATAGATAGATATATTGGCGAATCATGAAGATGAAGAAAATGAACCACAATGAAAAATTAATTAAAAACACAAATCTTAGAGCACAACTAACAAAATTAAAACAAAAAATAATTCGATTTAATAAAAAAAAAAAATTAACAAAGCTTTCTCATATTTAAAATGGTCTGCTCCATATAAAATTTCTTCTCTTAACCATGAAGTGAAACTCTAAATTCGTATAATTTTGAGAGTGATGATAGAATTTATAGAGGCAATTTCATCCATTTTAAAACTAATTAGAAAAAAAAAAATTAAATGGAGCATAGATTAAGGGGTTTTCATTCATTTATTTAGTTAGCAAACTAAATCCTTTATTATTGGCAACTCTATAATAGTACAAATAATGAATATGACAAATTTATGTAATTAATGTGCCCTTTTTTCGGGTTTTGAAAATTAAAAATTACAAATTAATATAATTCCACATCATCAAAATGCATAAAAAGTCAAATAATCAAATGTGATTTTCAAATATATAATAATATAGATATAGATATAAATTTATTAAGTATTAATTTTAAATTTGAAAAAATTAATTAATTGGATGGAGTAATTTAAGAAATTAATTATATTGACACTCAATTAAAACTCTTGAATTTACTTTATAATTGATTATTAGGATAAATAAAAATTAATTTATATCACGTAAAATAATTATAATGAATTTATATCAAATAAGAAAAGATTTATTTTGGAACTATCACTAATAATCTTTTTAAATAATAAAAATAATTCAAAATTCTAAGAATTACACATTATAAAAAAAAAATTACACATAAAAAAGTACATTATGAAAATTTTCAAAAATAATTATTTTTCTTAATTATTATTTATTTTCAGGATGAAATTTTATACAAAATAAAAATGCGCCAATTATATTTTTTCTATTTATTGAAAATATAAAAAAACACAAAATATCATTCAGTCAACCTTGCCAAAGATAATTATTTTTCTGATTTATTACTTACTTTCATAATAAAATAAAATCAACCAATCACAATTTTTTATTTGATTAAAAGTTCCAAAAAAACCACAAAATGCCACATCATCAAAATGCACAAAAAGTCAAATGTGGTTTTCAAATATATAATAGTATAGATACCAAGTAAATTATGCTGCTATGTATATTTATATGTTGACTATATTATATATGCACCATTTAAGAGTGTTAGTTCATATGTTAATGTGCAATTGGTTTGAGTTAATGTACAAATTACAACTAAAAATTATATCCTTTTTTGTTTCTCAATTGGTTTTATAGGCAGAGTCTCCTTATTCTGGAAGAAGCTGACTATAGTGAAATTCCCCAAAACAAATTCATGGAATCTGACTCATCATCACAAAATCTAGCAGCGGTTGCTGCCCAAGCTGAGCGTGCAAGAGAAAGACATCGTATTCGTACAAGAGAGAGAAGACAAGCAATGAGTCCTGAAGAACAAGAAGAAGAACGTGCAAGAAGACGAAGAAATTACCAAATCCGAAGATCCAGGATTGCAATTGGTGAAACACATAGAGGACAAAATATATATTCACCATTTTCTGCTCAACTAGGTTAGCTCGCGGTCCCCATACTACTAAAAAATTATTTTATGATATTAGTTTTTCATATAACAGATGGGACATCACATTTGGTTTGTGTCTTACATAGCTATAATGACTTCCTTTTCTTATTGGGTTCTTAGATATTAATGTTATCATATATATATATATATATATATATATATATATATATATATATATTTGTATCTCTGATTGGAAACTGCCTGTGAAGAAAATTTTGGCATGTATTTAATTTTATCTAAGATTGAATATATTGTTTATTTCCAAATTTTCTATCTGTTTTCTTGAATTTTAATTTATTATGCACACGGGAATCAATTGTTTCACAACGATTATAAAATTATTCTTCTTAATAGTCATGACAATGAGCATGATTACTCCTTTCTCTACTTAAGAATTTTTTACTTCATTTTAAATGTATGTATTGTCACAAGAATTTAATGTTGGGTTCATCTCTAGAGGGACTGATTCTCATCAATCAAATTGAGATAAACCTAAATCAAATCCAAATGGAAGTTTCTTAATTTTGTGTGCCTCATACTAAATGATCAAATCTACATTTTACTATTTATGAAAACAATTTAAATTGATTTAAGAATAAAAATCAATTAAAATAAATTTGGTAAGAAAAATATGTTTGTTTTAGTAGAAAAATGAATATTTTATGAAAATAACATTACATGGTGGATACAGTTTATGTGCAATTTGTTATAAAACTCTAATAAATTATTCATGATGGAATATTTATAGTTTTTATACTACTACAAAATATGTAATGATGTTCATTAGTCTTGATATGAAAGTCTATATTAACCTCATAAGTTGATTATAGTGTCAATATATTTTCATCTGTCATATCTGACAAATTTTGTTATACTTCTTAAAGGTTCATACCTATTGTATTCTAATAAACTCGGAAAGTAAGCACTAAAAGATCAATTGATTTTTAAGCTGAATTTGATATTAAACAGGAGTTGGTGTTGGTTCAACAAATGGTCTGGCTCGATCAAATCCGGTACCGATCAACGACGATCCAATTCAAGAGAACCCAAATCATACGTCGAATTTACTCCTTCCAACATTGACTTATACAGGTACACATATTTTATATTTTATATAATTTGCACATATTTTATATTTGACATAATTTGCAGTGGCATATACTTATGTTAGATTGAATATGAATATTTTAATTTTATTTATTTAATTATACTTTACAACGATTTTTCTTTCATTGAAAATTACATATTTAATACCTTATAAATAAGTACGACTAAAAATTATTATTTTAATAATTTCAATATGATTAACTAAATTTTCTTAACATATAACGAGGATGTACTTCACCCATTCAAATTGGTTGTTTTGACACCTTTAGACTATTCAACAATAGTTTTCTAACATGTGTCTCATTAATTATTTGTTTGTTAAATATTCATCAAAAGAGATTAATTTGATTAAAATCACTTTAGAGTTTTAAGTCTTAATTAATATGATATTATTCTATGAATTCATGTGTACATTACCGAGCAAATGAAATTCTTTTGGTCTTAATTTTTAAAAATATCAATCTTTAAATAATTATTATGATGAAATTTTAAGATATATATATATATATATAATTGCATAAATTAAAAATTTAACATTATCATTAAAAATTGATATATGATTGATTACTCAAAAATGGATGATACATTTTAATTATTCGTCGTACAAATCTATGAGTTCTACATTATGTTTCCTCTGTGCATGCAGCATCACATGTTTTTCCTCCACCTATTGGAAGAAGCAGATTGACTCCTCTAAATTATACAAGTTTTGTTTCAAATATGGTTTCCGTTAACCATAGGCAAGGACCAACGTCACGGGCTTCAACTTCACATACACAAAGTACGTATAAAACTATTCCATCAAGATAATATCAACTAAAAACTCTTACGAATTCACAAAAATATTTTCTTATAATCTAACATTTGGGAATTATTATTTTCATTGATTGATCAAATTGTTATGATACAGGCCTTCCAAGAGAGGATAATTTTAATGGTGATGCGGATACGGGTACAGACGACAGTAGTGATCCCGATGACAGAAGGCGTACAAGAAGGCATCGAAGTGAACATTCTAATTCGTATCACAACTGTGCCAGAGATTTTCATGAAGGTCACCAAAATTCTAGATATCATCTACCAACTCCAATAATTGTCATTATTGTCGGGCTAAGTTGTTTCAAGGGGAAACACGAAATTTTTGTTGTAACAGTGGGAAAATTACTTTACCCGAAATTCCTCCACCTGTTGAGCTCTTAAATCTTTTTACTGACCAATCAGCGGAGGGAAGGTATTCAGACAAAATATACGTGCCCTTAATCACGTGTTCTCATTTACTTCGATTGGAGTAAAGCTAGATGAAAGTTTAGCAACAGGTCGCCAAGGTATATACACCTTCAGGGCCCATGGTTCAATTTATCATAGAATTGGTACACTTTTGCCATTGCCTGGAACGAGACCAAGATATATTCAAATGTTTATATATGACACCGAACATGAGATTGAAAATCGATTGTTGGAAAGCGATGGATTGAATCGGGAGTTGGTAGAGAAGGTTAGGAGCATACTTGATAGACATAATCTTTTTGTCCAAACACTACGACAACTTGCTCAACGTTCTGACATTCAAGATTGTAGGTTATTGATTAAAGAGCGACCCATATCACATAATCAATACACTCTTGCTACAACATCACAAGTTGCGGCGGTTATAGTGGGTGGTGAAGAAGTTGCAGAAGCTACTAATAGGGATATTGTTGTTCAAACAATTGGGGGTCAATTAATGGGTATTAAAGAGTTTTCAGGTAATTATGATCCGTTGCAATATCCTTTACTCCTACCTTACGGTACATATGGATGGGATAGTGATTGTCGTACGGTTGATGGTACAAGAGTCACTTGCTGTGATTACTATGCATATATGTTGCAGGTGATACATAATTAAATTTTATTGTATTAATTTCCAATAAATATAATATCTGTTAATTTTTTTAGCTTTGATTGTATTAGATTCGAATGGGTAATCCCTCAATTCTTTTGTACGGAGGACGTTTGCTGCAACAATATGCAGTTGATAACTACGTGAAGATCGAAACGCAAAAGCTCAGATTCATAAGATCGCATCAACAAGAAATTAGAGCTGAATTATATAAAGGTCTTCAGGATTGCTTGAACGCCGGAGAAGATGATGCTGGTAATTAAATTTATTTATTTTTTATTCATTTTATAACAATCACTGCGTTTTTATATATACTTTGAAATTATTTTGAAATAATTGAATCTTTCATCATTTAGGAAATGTGGGGCGGCGTACAATTTTACCTTCATCATTTATTGGTAGCCCTCGCGATATGTATCAACGCTACCAAGATGCAATGGCGTTGGTACAAAAATTCGGCAAACCTGATCTGTTTATCACAATGACATGCAATCCATCATGGGAAGAAATACAAAATGAGCTTCAACCTGGACAAACTCCGCAAGATAGACCTGATTTGTTAACTAGAGTTTTTCGGGCAAAATTTGAAGAGCTTAAAAGGGACATATATACCAAAGGTGTTCTGGGGAAGGTTGTTGCACATGTTCATGTTATTAAGTTCCAAAAAAGAGGTCTTCCTCATGCTCATATGCTGGTAATTCTAGACAAAGGAGATAAATTGAATACTTCTGACGCTTATGATCACATAGTGAGAGCAGAGATTCCTAACAAAGAGGAAGAACCTATGTTGTACGAAGCGGTTTTGAGGCACATGATACATGGGCCATGTGGAGAAATGAATAGAAATGCTCCTTGCATGGGAAATGGAACTTGCAAGAAAAATTATCCTAAGCCATTTGCCTCATGTACTATACAAGGAAATGACTCATATCCAGTATATCGACGTCAGAATGATTATAGATATGTTGCTTTAGATCGTGATGGGGATTTAATGGTTGATAATGGGTGGGTGGTCCCTTATAATCCATGGCTATTATTGAAATATGATTGTCATATCAATGTTGAAATTTGTAGTAGCATAAAGAGCATAAAGTACTTATAAAAATATGTCTATAAGGGGTCAGATTGTGTGGTATTTGAGGTACGTCCAGGGCCTAATTATGATGAGGTTAGTCAATATGTTGATGGAAGATGGATTTGTGCTCCGGAAGCTTTGTGGAAGATAATTAAGTTCTCTATGAACAAGATCTATCCATCCGTGGTAAGACTTCAAATTTATCTTCCAAATATGCAGCAAGTTCAATTTTATAGTTCCCAAAGAATTTCTGATGTGCTTTCTGATGAGCGGAACTCCCGAACTATGCTAACTGAATTTTTCAGAGTTTATGCTGAGGGAAGGGAACCTGTTAAGTATTTGTATAGTGAGTTCCCTAAGTACTACCGGTGGATGGCGAAGGAAAAGGTGTGGCGTAAGAGAAGGTCGCAACAAAGGGTAATTGGACGGTT
The DNA here is from genome assembly GCA_037501455.1 of Lantana camara. Lineage (NCBI taxonomy): Eukaryota > Viridiplantae > Streptophyta > Magnoliopsida > Lamiales > Verbenaceae > Lantana > Lantana camara. Next base: position 23,517,537 of record CM074862.1, read on the forward strand.
ATATTCTGTGTCGCCTAATGAAGGGGAAAGGTTTTATTTACGAATTTTGCTCAATCATGTTAGGGGACCTAAATCATTTGATGATCTTTTAACCGTTGACAATGTCCATTATATGATATTTAAGCAAGCGGCTGAAAAACGAGGACTTCTAGAAGAAGACGATAGTATTCGTCAGTGTTTAGTTGAGGCAAGAAGCATTCGGATGCCCTCAGCTCTCAGAAGATTGTTTGTTACAATTTTAGTGTACTGTCAACCTACTGGAGTAAGAAGGTTATGGGATGAAAATTATGCGTACGTGATTGAGGACTATCCATCTTCAAGCATAGCAAACCATTTAATTGTCCAAAATCGCCTTCTACGGGATATAAATAATATCCTCCTTCAACACAAGAGCAGCTTAAAGGATTTTGATTTGCCCCAAATAGGTGAAGGTTGTGAAGATTTGAACACCGCATCGAGTCTTAGTGAGGATGAACTTTCTATTGATGCCGTAGAGGATGATTTAATTGCTGCTACCAACCTTAATTTTGGTCAAAGAGAGGCATTCAACACCATCAAGGATGCAATTTTCCAAAAGCATAGTGCAGTATTTTTCGTTGATGATCCTGGTGGAACTGGTAAAACATTCCTTTATCGAGCTTTGCTTGCAAATTTTCGTAGAGATGGTCATATTATGCTAGCTACTGCAACATCAGGGATTGCAGCAAACCAACTTCCAGGTGGTAGAACGGCACACTCGAAGCTTAAAATAACAATTAAGCTTGCATTCAACTCTATGTGCAATTATAGTAAGCAATCTGAAATAAGTGAGTTAATAAGTCGCGCATCAGCAATTATTTGGGATGAAGCACCCATGACGGCTAAAAGAGTATTTGAAACGGTGGATCGAACTTTTAGAGAAATGATTGGAGTTGACTTGCCATTCGGTGGTAAAATTATGATACTGGGAGGAGATTTTAGACAGGTTGTTCCTGTTGTTGTTGGAGGTACAAGGTCACAAGCTGTGAAAGCAAGTATCGTGGAGTCATATTTGTGGACTAATGTCAAGGTGCTTCATTTAACCGAAAATATCAGAGCTTATAATGATCTAATTTTCTCAGATTTTTTGTTACGTGTTGGCAATGGTGAAGAACCTACTGTCAAAGAGAATATGATCAGGATTCCAAGTTCTATGGCTACACCATGGGAAGGAGAACACTCGATTGATCGTTTGGTTCAAGCAACTTTCCCAGATCTCGATTCACATACTTATGATCCTGAATATATGATGGATCGAGCTCTTATAACTCCACGAAATGATGAGGTCAACAAGCTAAACGAAAAGGTAATTGAAACCTTTCCGGGTGAAGAAGAAGTTACATACTCTTTATTTGACTTTGTACCTAATGATACGAGCAATTTGTATCAGGCTGAATTTTTGAACTCTCTTTCTCCCGGCAATCTTCCACCACATAAGTTGACTTTAAAGAAAAGGGCACCTATCATGCTGCTTAGAAATATTGATCCAAAAATAGGGCTATGTAATGGTACCAGATTGATATGCCGTAGATTTGGTAGAAATGTAATTGATGCAGAAGTCCTAACCGGCCAATTTAAAGGAACAAGAGTTTTTCTTCCGCGCATTCCTTTGAAGACATCAGAAGATACAAAGATGCCTTTTGAGATGGTAAGGAAACAGTTTCCGGTTAGACTCAGTTTTGCTCTAACCATAAACAAATCTCAGGGACAAACAATACCAAATGTGGGTATTTATTTGCCCGATCATGTTTTCACTTTTCAGTCATGGACAATTATATGTTGCTCTTTCACGTGGTGTTTCGGAGAGAAGTACAAAGGTTTTGGTGAAAAAGGGAAATATGAATGGAGTTGAAGGAATTTACACAAAGAATGTGGTTTTTCCTGAGATATTCGCTAGATTGAGAAGTAGTCGCAACTAACAGGTATGAGACATACTTTTTACAAGAGCATGAAACTTTGACATATCAAAATTTTTTTAATGATTACTTAATTTGCTGATATTGTAGGTGTGTTGCGGTGTCACGTTAATGCTTCGTACATAAGCTCCACAGCAATTGTCATGTCAACAACATCACTCAGGTTTCATCGTGTAGGTAGTAAGTTTTCAATAATATCATTTAAAACAACTGCGTGGTTAGGTTCCATATATATATCGCTAAAAAATTATACTTTTTTAAATTGCAGGTACACACGAAGCAATGGTATAAAGTTATTATATTATTGTTATGTGAGAGATATTAAGCTATAGTTTTAAATTTATCTAGCTTACCACAAGAATACAATAGAGAGTCGTTTTCATGGATATATGATCATTGAATTTGTTTCGTAAGGCTATACTATGATAATTATTAGGGGTTAAAAATTTAAATTTTTGTAGATTAATGTGACAATTGAATAGTATTGTTTGATATTGATGTCAATAATGTGTATGTATTATAAAAATATTATTTTAATTTTTGATGAGCTATGAAATAATTTAATACCTTTTAACTTCTTATAGTATTATCAGTCTTACTAAAGTGGTATTACGCTTAATCAGTAAGCTTTATCTTTGTTTTTTTCAAAATAGCAAAACTATATCGACATTTATGTATCAATCAAACAGGAGTTCGCCGATAGATATACGTTTTAAAGTTATAGGTCAATAATATTTAAATATATATGTACAAAAATTGTAAATATATTTCTTTTTTTTTTTGGTGCACTAAATATATTTCAATTAATGAAACTATATTTAATATTTTTTAATAAAACACATAACCTACTGTATATAAAATATAAAATTATAATAAAATTTATTTATGCTCGCGGGGACCGCGTGCGACGGTTACTAGTCCTTATAAAAAGAAATTTTAACCACTTACGTCAACCATTATTAGTGTAAATTCATTCTTAGAGATAGTTTACTTTATTAAAATAGATGTATTAATTATTTAACACACCAACTCTTATGTTTACTAAAATATTGTAAGAGTCTTATATTATTGGCAAAGCCCAAAAAATATAAAAATACACTATGTTATTTAACAACTCCAAAAAAAAGTTTTTAACTAACTAGGATAATCTATCATAATAAACAAATTGAATTAAGTATTTAATATGATTATATTAAATTCAACTAGATAGTAAACTACAAAAACAAAATACTTTCTTAGTTAAAAATCCAGAAATTATTTTTAAGGCGATATTTTAGAAAATTTTAAGCTCTAGTTCCAACCAAATTATAGTTTTGCTCGTGCAAGTAATTGTGCACTTGAACCCCAAGTCTATTTAAGCTCAAATTTAATGAAAAACATGATGATCAACTTGAAAAATTCAGAGCTCCAAGCATCCAACAGTCTCAGCATTTACTCCATCAAACCCAATAAATTATAAGAGTATTTAATTTTGGGCTAATCACAGAAATCCCCCCATCCTTTGGGGGTTTTGGCACTTTCCCCCATTTTCTTTCATTTTTGGCATTAAACCCCTTAACCTTTGAAAAATATCACACTTAACCCCTTGTAACAAACTTTAACAAAGCAAATCTATAAAAAGTTGTTCTCAAATGTGTAGATATTATATATCAAATCGAAGCTCTCGACGCAAGGAACACAACAATGGTCTCAAAATCAAAATCCGACAACCGACGAAGTAGAAATTATCGGTTAAAGACGACGCACGACGAACGAAGCTTTTGGCGGCCAATAGGGTTGGATGGGGTATGAGCTTTGTTCTCCTTGGAGAGACGAACACGATGGTGGTGGTCTTGAAGCTTGGCTTGCTATGACGGAGGAGAAATCGATGATCAAATTTTTTTGAAGGGGTTAAGTGTAATATTATTCAAAGGTTAGGGGGTTTAATGCCAAAAATAAAAGTATAAGGGGGGAAAGTGCCAAAACCCCCAAAGGATGGGGGGGGGGGGGGGGGGGGGTTATGTGATTAGCCCTTTAATTTTTCACCTCTATGAAGAGTGGGTAATTATAATTTGTATCATTTAGATGAAAATATTACATAATCTACTATTTTAAATTTGAAAAATTACAAATGAATTCATCCCGATAGGATTTTTTATGAATTTTTTTATTGAATTGACTATATTTCACCATTAATTAGTACCTCACAACAAACCACGCATCATTTTTAAATGATAGACAAGTAATTTATAATTCTTTTTGGAGTATCAATGCATGATTCGTCTGTAAATTGATATTCATGATATTTTTTTTCCCCTTAATTAGTCGTGAGTAACTAATTAGTTCATTCAAGAATTAGTTCATTTGTAATTTTCAAAATTTAAAAATTTAGTTAATTCAAGAATGTATCTACAAAAAATCCAACCTGAATTAGTTCTTTGTAATTTTCAAAATTTGAAGGATGGGTTGTGCAATATCTTTTCTAAGGGGATTCGAGTTGTAATTATTTGATCTTGCATGAGGTACAAATACAAATAACCCTAAACTATAATTACAATTACTATTTAATTTATTACATTTCTTAATTTTTTTTTACTAATCATATGACACGTATAAAATACTTACTTTGTCATTAAACTGATTTAACTGAATCAAATTCGATTTAGAATTGCCCAATAAAATTAAATTTAGTATATTTCAAATTATGTGAATCCCGCTCAACATCATTCTTGCTATAAAATAATTAAATATTACGTAAATAAATATTTCATCATCTTTTAAATATCAGTGGTGATGAGGCATAAAACCGCGCTCCAGTCAGAGCCTTCCACGTGTCAGCAATTGACGATTAGGGAGCTAGACGCTCGCATTGATGGGCTCGCGGGCCTACCCAGCCCACTTACTTGCTTATCAGTACAGGCCCATAAGCCTCGGCTAACTATTCAGGTAAAGGATTCAAGTTGGTGGATTTGACGCTCACATTCCGGCCCTCAGTTTCACCCTCCTCAAGGAGGCACCCATACAAGGGCCTTTCCCGCTCGGGGTTTTGACGCTCAGGGGTCATCTGTCGTGGGGGACCTATCTGTACACTCTTCGAGCGTTACCAGTGCTCGTGCAGGGTTCGGATCCACCACCGTGGTGGATCCGAACCCTAATAAAACGGATCTTGGGCCTTTCTCTCACGTAACCCTCGCCAACAACCTCTGACATAAAGGTGGTGCGCACCTTGCATCTGACACGCCGTCCCTTTTTCATGAATGTCACTCTCATGCCCTCACGGGCTGTCACGAGTTAGGGCAACGCAGGTTTGGGACCACACGGTCAATTTACCCAATTACCCTCATCCCTAACATATAAATAGGAGAGAGCACTTGCTTTCTCTCCCAAGTGATCTTCCATTTTTACATACTGCATACATGGTTCTGGGCGTTTTTTTCCTGATCTTCCCAAGCTCCAGATTGCTCTCACCACAGTTGCATCCTCATCATTGCACATTGCATTCTTGGTGTTATCCTAGCTGGAAGACCCCACGCTCAAGAGGAAACCCAGATCCTGAGGCCCTCACGCCTGTGATGGTCTTCTCCTTTTCACATAAATATTGAGGGCCATGATATCAGCTGGTGGATTGATTATCATATTTGGGGGGCAAGATAGGCCATAACGGAATAGCACTCCCTCGCTCTTCATCAAGACCTCGGCCTTGATCCACTTCTTCTCACTCCTCATCTCGAGGGCTAACCCCTTTGCCCAGTCCTCAAAAACCTTATTCCTTATCCTTTCCCTAATCAATGGCCCCTCGCCATGTATCAACCACTCTCGGTGAACCCCAAAAATTCCCCCGGGAGCCCCCACGAAGAAGTACTTCTCTTTCCAATGCTCGACATAGGAGGTGGATGGAGAATCTATCATCTTAAAGCCCGATTTGGCCTGGGCGTAATAGAACCCATCTGTAGGGGACGAGCGTGTTGAGTGAGCCACTTGTATTAAACTGTCAAAATTGGCGATCGAGGGTTCGCGGCCTAGGGCTCTCATCATAATTACAAAAGTGTTGATTAGGGTTATGCCGTTCGGTAGAATTTGTGAAGGGCAAAGCACAAGGTGATGACAGATGGTGGCGACGGCGGACGGGATTGGAAACCTCAGGCCACCGGCTACGACTGCGTCCCAGTAGACCGTCAACATCCCGGGCGGCGGTCGGTTGGCCCTCTCTCCCTCCTCGGGAAGTCGCATAGGAAATACTGCTTCATCCCAATACACTTTTGCCCTCAACTCCTCCAAATCATCGAGCGTCAAAATGCTTTCAATCTCATCTGGAGATCTGTCGGTTTGGTAAGGGTTATTTTGCCTCACTCGCGTTGCAGGCTCTTTTCCCCTTCTTTGACGCTTTCTGGGAGGTTCAACCTCAGCGTGACGCCCGGACGGCCTTGCACCACCCTCAGGGGCCGCGACTGCCACTGTGATCCTATGATCCTGAGGCCGCACAGCACTGTTAAGCACAGGGAACACCCTCTCTCCCTGTCTCTGCATCTCCATGACGTTACCCATTTCTTCAAATAAATCATTTACCCCTGCAGGAGCCCGCTCATTCATCCCTTGAACAGCAGCATCCACTTCTTCATCCCTAGTCTCAACTAAAGCCCTTGCAACAGGAATGGCGGTTCGAATCCCGTCGCCTGGAGAGACTCCGGATCTGGGGATTGCCATGGGCACATCATCGTGAGGGGAAGAGCTCCCCACAGACATCTCATCTATCTCCCTCACATAATCGTCTGCTGGGTGTCCTGCCATGCCTGTTCTTTGGCTCTTGGAAAGCGCAGCTTATCGCAGAAAATGGAGAAGGAAGTCTCAGAATTCAACAACAGAAGGGGATTCCTTCCCTCAAGAGTTTCACTCTCTCAACCTAAGTCTAAAAGTTAGTACCAGAGATATAAAATTTTTGGGTTTTACCTAGAAGATTGAAGAAGAAGTTCACTGGGCTGGGCAGAAGGTGCAGAAAATTCTTGCCTTTTTGAATCGCTAGAAAGAAAGTTGAATGCGTGAAAGAGGTCCCAAAATTCTGTAAGTCCCTATTTATAGGGGGAGATTTGCGTTGATTAGGGTTAGAAATTCAAAAGCAATCATTTCCCGCCTTGGGAGACTCCCACTTTTGGTAACCGCCTCACGCATCCCGGGGTACACGCGCCCACGTTCTCACTCAGCATTAAATGCGGACATGACACCATTTAATGCAGTGTCAGATTATGCCCGTTACGGAAGTCAAGCGGTCACCTCACTTGCGGAGGCTTGACCCTCGGATATCCGAAATTCAAGGCTCCCTTCTTTTAAATTCTACAGTACGCTCAAGCGATACTACAGAATTTGGGGGGCAAAATGATGAGGCATAAAACCGCGCTCCAGTCAGAGCCTTCCACGTGTCAGCACTTGACGATTAGGGATCTAGACGTTCGCATTGATGGGCTCGCGGGCCTACCCAACCCACTTACTTGCTTATCAGTACAGGCCCATGAGCCTCGGCTAACTATTCAGGTAAAGGATTCAAGTTGGTGGATTTGACGCTCACATTTCGGCCCTCAGTTTCACCCTCCTCAAGGAGGCACCCATACAAGGGCCCTTCCCGCTCGGGGTTTTGACGCTCAGGGGTCATCTGTCGTGGGGGACCCATCTGTACAATCTTCGAGCGTCACCAGTGCTCGTGCATGGCCCTCCACCACCGTGGTGGATCCGAACCCTAATGAAACGGATCTTGGGCCTTCCTCTCACGTAACCCTCGCCAACAACCTCTGACATAAAGGTGGTGCGCACCTTGCATCTGACACGCCGTCCCTTTTTCATGAATGTCACTCTCATGCCCTCACGGGCTGTCACGAGTTAGGGCAACGCAGGTTTGGGACCACACGGTCAATTTACCCAATTACCCTCATCCCTAACATATAAATAGGAGAGAGCACTTGCTTTCTCTCCCAAGTGATCTTCCATTTTTACATACTGCATACATGGTTCTGGGCGTTTTTTTCCTGATCTTCCCAAGCTCCAGATTGCTCTCACCACAGTTGCATCCTCATCATTGCACATTGCATTCTTGGTGTTATCCTAGCTGGAAGACCCCACGCTCAAGAGGAAACCCAGATCCTGAGGCCCTCACGCCTGTGATGGTCTTCTCCTTTTCACATAAATATTGAAAGTGCTGTTGCATTTAGGAAACTCACATTTCCTGCACCATCAAGTGGCTAACTTTAAAATAGAGAATATCTAAGTAATATCAGTGGTTAATTTAAGTAGTTAAAAGTTTTTTTTTTTTTAAATAATAATTTTAGGTTAAAATCTATATAACTACTTTGAATGTGTAATTTTATAGGAGACCGTTTGGTACGCGTGTGGAGTTAATTTTACTTAATTTTGTTCGGGTTTATTAACTAAAATTAGGTAACTTTAGAAGAGTCTGATTTTCTGCTTGGTATGCTAATGTTGGGTGTTGTGTTAGCTAATATTCTGTTTGGTACCGTTTAACTCAAAAAGTCACAATTTTCAACATGCCTAAAATGCCCCCCTTTTATTCAGAAAGGGTGAGAGACTTTTCAAACTCACCCTGTCGCTGTTTGTGGCTCTCGTCTTTCTTCGCTGGAAGAACTCTTTCTTCGCTCGTTGCGTGTCCCTGAAATCGCGGGTAAGCCTTTTATCTGGGCCTATGACTTCAATTAAGGTCAGTTCAAGTAGTGTTGCGCTGGAAATTTGGTTTAGAAAGTGAAGGCATCCTACGAACGGCTTTCGCGTTGCTACATCGCCCTTTGTGTGGTTTAATTAGAATAATTTGATAGGCCTATTTTTTTCGCACTCCCATCTCGTTGATGCATGTTTTTTAGTACTCATGGGTGGTTAGGCCTGGGCCTGCCCATTGGTGAAGAATTAATTCCGGTGGGGGGGAACATTGGATATTAATTGTAGGGTTTGTGGTGGGTATTCACTCTAAATTCCATTATCTGTGTTGTACTTCTTTATAGTTATTTAATTTTTTCGTGCGTGGATGTAATTCAACAAAATCTTTTGTTTAAAAACATGGTACTGAATAATAAGACCATTTCATGCACCTTTGCTGTGGATTTCTGTTTGTATTGTGAATATGGTTGTGATGTTTGATTTTGTGGCGGTTCCAAATTAATTGGAGAATACTGTTCTGTACAGATTCCATTGGTATGAGCTCCGCACCCCCTCCACAATGCCCGAAGGGCCATGGCTATATGGTACTTCGTACGTCCAACTCGGCTAACAACCTCGGAAGAATGTACTACATCTGCCCGTCGGAGGTCAAGCATGATGGCTTCTTCATTTGGTGAGACGTTTACCATAGGCGGGGTGTGCGTTCCCATGCTAGTGAAGCTTGCTCCTCAAATAACCAAACGAGTGGACCGATGGATCTCGTTGTCAAGGGCAGAGTGGAGGAGGACACTGTAAGTAGCAAATGCCCCTGCGTGTCTAGTTTGCAAATGTCTGATGCATCGCAACGGGTGAACCGGCAGATGGAAATGGAAAGAGGTCGTTTTCTTATTCATGTCCTGCATGTTTGCATTTTGTCATACGCGGTTGTGCTGGTTGTGGGTATTTTTTTGGGCGTAATTGCTGCTAATGTATTCTGATACAGAGTGTTTGTTTTGCTCGGCAGCAGCTTGTAGTCCTACCTATGTTAACGGTAGTTGTATTTTAGTTTGCGAACATGTTGTGTAGTAACTATGATGTTTAAATCATATGGTAATTACTTTGCTATGATATGTTGTTGTAAAAAATTTCCCTGATTTTGTGTGTAATATTTGTATACTGCTGTTAAATGTACCCTATGTACAACCGCTTTGAAGTAAGGCCATATGCAATTCTGAACGAATCCGATATTTGGCCGATCTGAACAATCGAAGCAGGGGTGGCCGCTTTGTAAAGAAATAAAATGTGTCATGTGAGTTAAAGCATGAGTCTTTGTCAACTGTTATGTCACATGTGGAACAATAATATGAGCTACCCTTTTTACCTATAAGAATGGCTTCCTCACAAATCATTATGCATCTCGCTTTTCCTATAATTCAAGCTTTCGTCTTCCCGTTTCAAACCCAAATAAAAAATAAAAAAAAGAATAGCATACCCAGATTCCTTCAATTACCAGTCATTGCTGTTTTATCCCCGGGGGCTGGACCGAAGAAATCGATGTGGAGTTTATTAAAGAGTTAGGCAAATAAGCTCTGTCTAATGGAGAAAAATTGAACACCGACAATCATGTTTCCATAACGAATGCTATGGAAGCGTTCAACGCCAAGTTTAAGACCCGTTTTGATTATTACTTTTGTTTCACTCGTTTTGAGTTTCTCCATAAACGGTTCATCGCCTGGTTCTGGATGAAGAAATGTAGTAGGGTAACCATTGATCTGGCAATGAACTACGTCTATGCTAGCATGAGGATTGGGATTATATCAACCGGGTAATGTGATATTGGCCTTGTTATTTGCTTTCATTGTCAATAATTTAATTTTGCAATCATGTTTGCTTATTATTATGTGTAGGTGAATTACGTGTGTGGTGCTTATTATTACAAACTGGAGCCAAATATACACGAGATCGACATGATATTTGGCAATGCAGTTACCAACGAGATAAGGAGGAACCGGAGGGTTGTGACCATCCAAAGTGACTCGTCCCTTCCTCAAACCGTCATTAACAGTACATATGTCCACTACTGACATTTTACCTATTAGAATTTACTTATCTTATTTCTCGTATGAAAATTTATTTTACCCTTTGGAACAGTTGACGATGACAGTTCAGTGTCCGGAGCGGAGTCAAGCAATGTTCGGCCACATCGCCGATTGCCCCCGCAATTTCCAAAATTCAATTATGGCCCTTTCGGTGCAAGGAGTTCTTCAGCGGGGCTATCGGGAGCATCATGCGGTTCAAAACCCGTATCACCCGAAAAGTAAGAGGTAATGTCAAGAAATTCCAATCAAAACATATATCCACTTTTGAAAAATCTCCTTGTCAATTTTACCCCTTGGATATTTAACTGTGTGCCTATAAATAGGCTGCATGTTGGTTGTCTCTCAAACTTAGTCTACTCACGTCGGCATGTATGCCCAGCTTTTCTTGATTATTTTTAAATAACATCTTGCAAGTGTGCATTGTATCCATAGTGAGATATGTCTAGTCGGTTGATCGTTGTACTCGCCTAACAGCACAAACAGGAAAAGTGTTTCTATAAAAACGGCTGGAGCGGTACCCATGATGCTTTCTTCATCGCATTGCTTGAACGCGAAGCCCGTATGGAGCGCAGACAATGGCCGAGCGTGAATAAGTATGTTGTCAATGAAGTTGGGGTAATCGTTAATTCCTTCTTCGGTTTGGCTGAAGAAAACAGATATTATAGAAATCGTATTTCTTTGTTACGGAGGTGATTTCACACATTTGATTATCTTTTATCTTTGTCGGGTGTCTTTCACGATGAAGAGGCTGGGCTGCTCCGTGTCCCACCTTGCACATGGGATTTCCTCAGGCGTGAAGTAGGGTTTAGACATTCATGTCAAATTACTCTAATCGCTAACAACGTTGTTCTTAGATAGTTAGAACTAACTGTTTTCTATTGGATATGTGCAGGGTCATGTGTCTTGCTTCTGGTATTATTTTCACGACGAACCGGCATGGAATTCGTTTGTGCGCATCTTTGGTCCTCCACCACAATAACGCAGATGGAGTTGCTTAAGACCGTTTCTAGTGTTGTTTGTAGTAAAGATATCCTCTACTTAACCGTCTGTGTGTTAGATTTCGTGTTGACATGTTCACTTGTGTTGTATATGGAAGAAGGGGTCACGACTGTTGTTTGTGAACGTTTTATTGTAACCTAGTGTTGTCGAGATGTTTGTTGTCTCATGTAAATTAAATGTTATGTACTTTACATTTCAGGCCCCTCTCTTGACTGTCAGGGTTTAATACTGTTTATAGTTTGAAAAGGGAAAGCAGATTTCTGACTTGAGTTGAAATTGCATGCATGCGAGAATCTAAATCAGCCATAATACTTTCAAACAACATTCACGTGAATGGCTAAGTCTTTATTCAATGCTTGTCAAGTCTTTCATTTCAGGTTGGCTGTAGCTTTCAATGCAAGAAAAACCGGAACAAAAAAAAAAAAAAAACCAGGAATACAGGAGAGATTTTTGTTGGATAGATATATCTTTGGTGCCAAATTACCTATGTTGGGTTTTCCAAAAACCTTTGCCTTTCAACTAAAACATGAACCCCCCAAGATTAACGGAGTTAGTAAGTAAGTATGAGCAAGAATTACAATTTTATAATGAGTGTTAGATAGTCGATCAAGACATTTTCTTCATTGACTTGCTACGGCATGCATCAAGGTGGGGAAGAAATATGAACAACGGCCCCGATCGTAGGGTTCTCTGGCATGCAAGAACGTTGATGATCCAATGTTTTGGGACACATCTCCCTGATAAATTTTTATGGTTATCGTCTGCGAGAATTAAGGATACGTTTTGACACTTTCTCGTATATGTTGTCGATTGTCGGGGTTAGCTATCGATCTGATATTGGAGCTTTTATCGTACCACCGGGCATATGAGAGCGGATCCATGCACATGTATTATAAATATTACAGATCACACGAGCGCAACACAATTATATGCATTTGTTATAGCGACTTAGTTTTTACACAGGGGCCACACTTTTGCTTTGTTTATTATCACAGCGACGATCCTAACTGGGGCGCTTTACACACAATCTTCCGCGATGGGCTTCCTTACTTGGGATTACAGTAACAACTGAGGGATGATAAGGTAATGCATAATGGTAGTATTAATTCAATTATTGCCCTCGTTATTTTAGTAAAAAATTAAACATGTAGACCAGCCTTTGCATTGTACAAACATGCTGCATGTGAAGTTCTCAACAAATTTACTAACCATTCAAATCCAATAAAAGGGTCAAAAGTTGTAATCTGCTGTGGTTAATGTGCAATGGTTGATAATGTATGCATGCACCTATACTGGCCTAGGACATGTAAAAAGCACAAGCTTTGTTCAGGCTTTTGTAGCCTTAGGTGTGCAGTCGTAAGTTGTGCCAATACCTCAAGGTTTCCTTCAAACTATTATAAATTTTGTAACACCTCATCTGTGACCTTGTAATTCTTGGCCCAAGACCCTCCCTGCACCCCGACTCTTCAAACTATCAAAGCTCAATAGCTCTTAACAAGCCCAACCATTGTACTCCCATTTGGCTCACTGATGTGGAGCCAAATTGGGCCTGTACGGAGCGCCTCCTCATATTGGAGCTGTACAAATTCGCCGGCCAGAGTTTCATTTCAGAACCTCAAGTCATGCAAATTGCGTCTGAGGTCATTGCGGTTAGTTTACAACGACGATTGGACATCGACATTACAAGCACCGATGTGCGTCGGCATGTAATGCGTCTTAGAGAAATCTATAAAACATTTAGGCTATTCACTTATCGCGTTGGGATTACTTACAATGGCGTCACCAACATTGTCCAAGTTAGGGGTGAATATTATCGTCAGTTTGGAGACCAAGTAACAAGTCTGGTCTAATTGAAGTAGTTCAGTCACATATAGTTTTTCTATGAGCAATTATACTTATAATTTCTATGACTTTTTGCCCAGGAGTCAGCTCTGGATCGTCGGTTTAGAGCCATCGGCTTTCCCTATTATCATGAGCTTCATTTCATCTTCTGCTCATGTAGAACAGCGCTTCTTCCAGGCGAGCCGGCATCTAACTTCATCGATCCAGATGTATTCTCCGACAACGACTATTCGTAGGTTAATTTAAGTCTTTTTTGCATGGTTTAGCCCATCCTGGTTGGTTCTTGCACTGTGTGTCAATGTTTGTTAATTTTGGATTGTATGGAAATGTAAGTACGTTATGTGGTTTGGAGAAATTTTATTTTGCTGGTTGTTGCTGGTGTATTTTATGCCATTCAGTGGTGTAACAAAAAAATTGGAGCCTTAATATAGCCATATCCTGTTTTGTCATGTTAACTGGTTTGCAAATTATAGCTAAAAGAGATTTTGGGCATTCAATATTTATTCCAACAACTTCATTTGTTCCTTAATTGAACGCACAAGTATCCATCAGACTTAGCACTAAAACAATTTTCCATCACACCTGATATTTTTCTTTTGGTTTTCCAACCGTCTATGTGGTAATGGGGGAATACAAGTACAACAAATTTAACACGACTGCATATACATACCATTCCTTCATGAGTTCAGAAACAACTAAGCCAAAAACTCACTGTCACAGAGGCAGTTTCCAGTTTACATAGAAGCGAATTAAACCTACATGAACTAAGTTCTACTCCATAATTACGGGATAAACAAAAAAAAAAAAAACACAAAGTCATTATACAACCATTCGACAATCTGTTGCAATGTTCACCGACAAAAGTTTAACCACAGCAGGAGCCAAGTTAGAAAATGCATGAGGCTCATGATGAACGTGCCTCGTACGTCCACTGGCATGCCATAGAAGGCCCACAAATTGTCGTGGTTGTTGGGCAGGTAATGTGCCGCCTATATTACGGCCCCCTTACTTAGTTCCGGAAGTGAATTCAATACCTCATATATGCCATCTTGCTTTGCGGCTATGTCATTTAGTAGTTGTTGTGCCGAAAATGAAGCACCAGGGGCGAAGTGACCTGCTGACGAGTTCAGTGTAGTTTGAGCGGACTCCATGAGATCGTTCATCAGGGTTTTTATATGGGATGCATCCATTGTTGACAAACGACAGCGCTTGCTCCTGCTTTTCCTTGATTCAGCGCCGTCAACGCTTGGCAGGGTAATTGAAGTTGTATCATCCCCGACATCGTCCAGATCGTCAAATTCACCCGAACGAGAAGTGTAACTGTCTTTATACCCACGACCGCGACTCTGACCGCCTTAAGTTGAGCCATGTTGTAGGTCGTTGAAAGCATCGCCAACGTCCACTGCACAATTGCCCGTTGTACAATCGGTACCAAACAGAATATTCCATCAGCTTAACCACGGGAAAACCTTCCCACGAACCAACTTAACTCCCTCTTTATACACCTTGCACAATAAATATAATAACAACTTCTCAACACCTACAGACTACAAGTATATCCAATCCATGTAAGTATATGACAAACAGCAGCACAATTGAGTCAAATATGATAATACCTTTTCTTGGTCACTCCATGCTTCGAGCTTGTTTGCGACAAGGATATGGCTGTCCTCATCGAAGGAGAACCCCGAACCTCCACTTGCTGCTAATATTGTCACGATTGCAGTGTGAGTTCGCTTCCAAACTGCCAACTTGGACTTCACATGTTTGTCCTCAATTCCACACCAGGGTAACATATCGCCGATCATGTTGGCAAGCCTTATCATGTAATTACTATGCATGGAGCTGTCTAGCTTGATACCTTCCGCGTACAACGCTTCGAGTGACACAAGCAAGCATTTTTCCTCTTTCTTTGTCCAAAATCTGCGAGGAACATTCTCGTCTTTGCCCTTATCCATCCGCACCCGTGAAGTAGCTCGCGTAGCAGCCATTTCAAGCCTGTCCAATTAATATAAACTGATTACCAACTGCAAAATGCAAGGAATTTACATATGAATAATAGGGCCTGTGTTAACAGCAACAAATGCATGCGTTTTCCTCAATTCCACGAAATGCCTCCTCATGCTTTAAATCAGAAAAATAAAAAGCACATATGATGCAACAACCAGAAAATCCAACCCAAAAACCCAGAACATCCTCCATCAGTTACATAATACACAACAAAGCAGCTATCATATTAAGTTCCATGGAGGTCATTACGTACTATAGACAAAAGTCATTACTAACAAACACAAATCCCAACACCAAAAACCACATCAAGTCCGACAACTAAAGCGAAATCTGAAGGTATTCAATGATGCCTCCATGTCTGGAACATGTTGTTAGCCATGGTATCGCGGAAATTGGTCCATAGCGGAGTAGATTCTACACTCCCAATGTACTCCCTAT
The DNA here is from genome assembly GCA_037501455.1 of Lantana camara. Taxonomy (NCBI): domain Eukaryota; kingdom Viridiplantae; phylum Streptophyta; class Magnoliopsida; order Lamiales; family Verbenaceae; genus Lantana; species Lantana camara. The sequence goes on from CM074862.1 coordinate 23,533,471, forward strand.
CATCACCCACGTTCTCCTCCAAGTTCCGTAACACTTCCTCCTCTATAGGATCCACTTCCATATGCGTCCGGATGAATTTGTGGAGCACTGCACAAGTAAGAATTGTCTAGTTTTGGACCTTGATTGGGTACCAAGACCGGCTGCGGAGTATGGCCCATCGTCCTTTCAACAAACCGAATGCTCTTTCTATGACGTTCCTCGTCTTGCTATGGCGTAGGTTGAAAAGTTCCTTGGGTGATTGTGGAGCAGCCGTGCCAGCACCCCATTCCTTAAGATGATAGCGAGTCCCCCGGTACGGTGTGAGGAAACCGTCCGCAGTAGTGTACCCACAATCTGCCAAGTAGTAGCAGCCTACACATACATAAAATCATATCATTTACCATGTTTACTCATTTAAAGGCAGCTTGCAATGGTAAACCATACATACCAGTCTGCATCTTAAGGTCGTTTGGGCGGTGTAACGCATCCCGCAATACCTTGCTGTCGGTTACCGATCCTTCCCAACCGGCAAGAACATATATGAAGTTCATTTGGGGATTACAAACACCAAGAACGTTAACTAACACAGAGCCTTTCCTCGTTCTATATTTCGGCTGATCCTTTTGCCGAACAATAACGTCGACATAAGTTCCATCCAAGGCACCAAGGCACCCCTACAATAGCAAATTTATACAACGTTCAGAACACATGCAACTTACAGCAATTACGAAGGAGCTAGAGTTGACAAACAATACGTGAAGAGTACTTATTAAAGTTGAGGTGCGTTGTTAACACCTGAATTAAACATAACGCACCTTGAAATGTTTCCACGACTTTGAATTACAGTTCTGTGGGATGCCAACTGGCTCTATAAGCAAAACATTGCTTATACGGAGCAGTGATTTCAGAGTCTGTCTAAAATAACGACTTACGGTGTAACCCGACCAATAGAAGTCTCCCTTCACTGTGCGATTCTTGTGATGGTGGCCCAGGATATTAAGAAAGATTTCCACTTTGCACGAAATGGTTACAAACCTTTCATGTGTTAACCCACCAAAGTGTTCGAGCAGGTAGCACAACCGACAAAAGGCATTCCTATCCATCCGGAGATTATCTATACAATTTTGATCACTAACTTGTGTAAACCGACGAAGATGTTTCAATTGGTCCGATTGGTTTGCAATTATAGAATATCGACGCTTACGCGACCGGCGCTCATTCTTAACAGTCTGGTTCTACCAGATATACAACAAGTAGAGCAACGTCATTGAAATAGCAGTACGTTTCAGAACAAACTCAATCCAGGCCACAAACCTTACCTTTGTGTTAGGATCCATTACAAAACACTCAACTAAATCTGCAAGTTAAATCCCACCGGTCAAGTTTAATTAAAGGATAGGATCTACGACATTTCATAACGGGTACTAACCCTCTATCTAAATGAATATGTTTGTCAGTCCGCACTAAGCATGCAAAGCAATATCTGGATACCAAAATCACACAGGATCTGCAACTTCATTTTGCTAAGCTTACAGAAGTAGGAAAACTTCAAATTCGCTTAAAATAACATTACACCCACAAAACAACAGCTGCAGAAACTTGAACTTCACAACTCGCTATTACATGAACAGAATATTTCGACGGAACTGTATTACCTCTGCTGATAACTCGAAGCCCCGTTCCGCTGAATCCAATCGATACTCCTTCAATTCAAAGCTCAAACGATAGATGAGATATATCAACTGTGGCAAAATGGACAATTAATTGCGCAACAAACACGAACGTGCAACATACCAACCCCTTTTATTTGCTGTAATCGCCGTTGTTCAGAATTCTGCCCAAAGAAAGCCAAACCCTAAGGAATAAACACAGATGTGGAATCGTACTTAAAAAGCTTCACCGCGGGGCCAATATCGGAAATTGGAATTATGCACAATAGCGATGCAACTTCATTATAATTCAACAAGAGTTAATATCAACCGAAAATAGATATGAGGTAGGAGACTTAATTGATGAACAATTGCGGGCTTTTATGGGCTGGATATTAAGGAGGCGTTTGGTAGAGTTATTAAGCCATATTAAGCCACATAGATATGAGCAAGGAGACTTAATTTTCCGTTTGCTAAGCAAAATTAGGTTGTGCGGGCTGGAGGCATTTAATATCTGGCCCGCTAAAAGCCCGCACTATTCATGTGTAAAGTGTAGAATCTCATATCCCAATTTAGCTGATATTAAGTTCAATTCAATCTCGCCGCTTTACTGTGCACATTTTAGTTGACAAAAATTGCCCCTTCACTCAATACTCAATAGCTTCCGTTGAAGCTCTAGGGTTCGCGATACAGTGATTCCCAAACTTTGTTCGTGCCCAGCTAGAACGTGAAGGTATCATATCGCTACCATCAACGATTTTGACCCTTCAAATTATTTTATCTTGTCCATCTTAGTCGATTTTCATTGTTATTTGTAGGTTGCAGTTGGGGATAATCTCGTCGTGCATCTTGTAGCTTACCTAATTTGAAGAAAGGTAACATGGCAAATTGATTTGTGGTATGGTTGGGTATTATATTGAAATGTTTATGGCATTCGGGGTCAGGTGTCGAACGTGTTTCGGCTATTAATTACAATTATGCTTAATTAATTTAATCTCAGAATTTATATCGTACTAACTCCGTGAATCTGTGCTCTTTGATTGAATGGGCTTAACTCTTAGTTAGAGGTTGGATAAAAAATTAATCTAGGGTTTTTGCGGACGTCGGTTCAAGGTTGGCCGTGGTTTGACATCGATTGGTCATGGGTTTTGTATTCCATTTTGTGAAATTTTCTGTTTAGATTGTAGTAAAAATTCGGCTTTGGTTGTGAATAAGCCTAGATTTGGTTATAGTTCTGTGAATGGTGGGTTCTAGTTGACCCTTGCTGCAATTCAATTGCGGATTCTTTTTTGTTGGTGAGAAATGTTCAGATAACTAAATTGAGAAATTATTGATTATTTACCGTTTCTTCTGAAATATCTGATCCTTTCCAGGATACCAGTGGTGATTCATGTTTGAATGGCTTTGGTTGCTATTTGTCTTTCATAATTTATGAATGAGCACTCATGAAATGGTAAATTTTCAATGGCTGCTGAATCATATATAATTTTCTATTTGCATGCGTATCATTTTTCTCTTTTCACCCCAGTTGTTGTTCTTTCATGTAGGTTAACTTCTTTGCTCATTAAATGGTTGTACTTTTTCATCTTAAAATTATTTGTAATTCTTAATTATGGACTTCACATCACTTAGTTGAGGCATATGCGTTTGATGAAAATTGGAATTACACTTCAAATTCTTCAAGTTGGATGGCCATTCGAAGTAGCTTGGCATGAAGTTAATATTTCCATGTTCCAGTGGATGGTTTAGTTTATTAAATCACGAGATATTATTCAAAGTAGCATATGCTCACATTTTTAATCAATCAATTTGACAGTGTCTTGCTTTTGATGTTCCAACCTATTTTATGTTATTGCATTTCTGTTCTAAGCTTCTACGCTTTGTTCATCATGCATGTTTTCCATTGAATTTAGACCCTTTTGAGTAACATCACTCTCCTTGAAAGAGAATGTCAACTGAAAGTTTCTCGGCTTGCACATTAGAATGCCTGCAACTGGTCAAATTACCAAACAAAAACATTAATTTTCATTCTTCGATTGGAATTTTAGAATTAAATGTTGATGATAAAGAGTTCTTAATATGTGTCTTATCTTTCTTCTTCCCTTGTTGGTGATGCAGTAAATGATCTCCAAAATGCTTCGAGGCAGGAGGGCAACAGCCGAGGTTGAGGACTCAACGACAGCAACACTCATAAGGATCCAATGAACTTGGATGACGAAGGCGATGATGCAACATCAATTACCCCCCAAGCCTTGATGGTGTTGAGTCTATGAAAAGTACAACCTAGCGTCGGCGCTCTTCTAATTTGGATGCATCACAGATAAAAGACTTCATGAGTGAACTAATGGAATCAGCACGAGTCACCATAGATGGATCTGGCGGCCAATTTGCTCCAAGTTCCTCCAGCTAGAACCACCCACCTCAAGATGATATTGCTGCTAAACAAGGACTGCATAAAGCATTGATCACTCTTCCTGATTTGACAAAAGAGTTTGTGGCTGATCGATTTGCCATCTATGCTGCTTGATGCCCTGTTTTGGGAGTGGTAAATCAGTTGGTTTTATGTAGTGTTGCAGGAACTCCAAAAACTTTGCTTTACTATTATTAGTATTGTGCTACGTTTTGGCCCCAGGTTTGTTACTACAACAATTCAGATCGGTTAAATGTGGGATGATGTCAAGTTATGGACGACTTAAGACATCCTATGTATTATTTTCGCTTTAATATATGAATTAGGGCATTTTCACTATCTTTTTGTTGTTGTTTGTTGGGGTTTTTGGCTATAAAGAGCTGCGTGTAAACATACTCTGATGTCCTGTACAATTTCATTTCACCAAAAGTTTTGAAAGGCCAAGTATATGTTTGCAAGTTGCTGCTGTAGTTGCCTCACAAAGTCTTGTATGAACTTTCCGGTTTCATGAGTGATATTTGCTTTCTTTTATGTTTCCCTTGGAAAATGAATCAAATGATCATCTTTTGGGTTTCGTTTTATTTTGTAAGGACTGTAATTGCATTTTCTGGTGTGTCATATGGGAAGAAAACCTTGGAATTGCAATTGAGATGGGGTTTTGCCCAGATTTCCCCATTTCCAAAGCACTCTAAGGGCAAATGTGTAAAATTGCATAAGAAGTAATGCTAATAACTCCTACCAAACAAATAATTAAGTGGGCCAACTGACCAACTTTTCCACATAAAGAAGCTACCAAACAAAAAATTAAAACACTCTCTCATAGGCTAATATTGGTTAATAGTGGTTAGTAAGCCCGAAAATTATTAGCTAAAATTAAAGCAACATTGCTACCAAACGCCTCCTAAGTGGACAATGCCCATACCACTTAGTATTTGATACCAAACTGAAAATTAGCCTTGGTTCCTCATATCTATGTAGGTTAATAATGATTGCAAACGCGTTATAACAAAATTGAAATTTTAAATAGGTGAAACCCAACTAATTATATATACTGTATACATATTATTCTACACCTTTATTTAATTAGTCATTCCTCACAGATCCACACAATCCCTCTCTATTTATAGTGGTCAAGTTTGACCACATTCATGCTAGAACTGCTTCCAAAAGTCTTAGTTCAAGTACAGTAGTGCACAATACTCATTTTATATCAATCACGCTGCTGTCATTTCATATTAATGATCTGACAAAAAGAAAATCATATCAATGAAGTTAATTTTAGTATATTTCTCCTACTTTATGATAAATATTTACAAAACAAAAATTAAAACATGAAAAAGAGTGAAGGATTTTACAGTTAAATAACACGATTTAAAAAAAAAAGGATTAAATTTTTTTTAAAGAGTTTGTTTGTTCTAATTTGGGATCTTCTATTTTAAATTTACATACAAGACAATCGGATTTGTAAAATTTATGGGGTAGAAATATTTGCATATAGAGACAGATTCATGTTTTGATATCACGATAAATAACCTAATTCATTCTCAAAAGTTAATAATTGGGAGGAAGATTGTCAGTCAAATCATATCTTTCAATTTTTGGTGTGAGACATTTAATAGTTTTATTAACATACATGTGTCAACTATCAAATATATTAAAAATTAAAAATTATATTTAATCACCTATTTTACTTACTTTTATTATACAAGTTGAATATATTAATAATCAATGGAGATTAAAAAAAGAAAATTTAAATTTTTTTTCGGATAATTCTTTAAAAATCCCATGTGTAAACTGAATTTCCTTTTCACTCCCTAATTTTGAAAAAGTTCATGTTCACTCCCCAATTGAAAAACAAAATTCCTTTTCACTCCCCAAGGTTGTATAATAATTCAGGAATTGCGTACATTTTTTAGGGAATTACGTATAAAAATCTCGGAATCTTGTATATACGATATTTTGAGATTTTTATACGCAATTCCCTAAAAAATATAAGCAATTCCTAAAGACAATGTACGAACATGTACTGTTGGTGGGGACGTAAAAAGAATTTTATTTTTCAATTGGGGATTGAATGATAACTTTTTCAAAATCGGAGAACTAAAAAGAATTTTTTCAACTTTTTGGTACTATTCAAATATTTTCCCATTTTTTTTTCATATTACCAATAAATTTTTATTTTTAAATGTAATACGAAATATGGGTATATGGAGGAATCCCGAGTCTTACTAATGAAGTCTTCCTCTCTTTCCCAGGTGAGATTCTCTCTCTACTCTCTCACTAAGTCTCTTCACATTCTGTGAGAGAATTCTGGACAAGATTCGAAGAACACAACCAAAATCCCAATGGGTTTCATCGGACTACTCAAATTTTCTCTCATATGTATCGATTTGCTTGCCTGGTGGGTAGTCTTCCTGCACTTCCAGTGTTATTTCTTAGCTACTTTACCCTTTTTTTTCCGAAAATTTTTGTTGCTTTCTCTGTTTACTTATGATTATAGAAACCATTCATGTAGATGCCTTTCATATCTTAACAACATTCACTGTGTTTTTTCTTTTTTTCCCATGTTTAATTCATGGGTTTGTTCTTGAGATACGTACACATGCATGTATGTCTATATGTAGAAAATGCACATAAAACTAATCTTATTTTCTGTTTTTCTGGACATTTCTTGCAGGCCTGTGCTGGGTCTGGTGTATCCCATGTGAGTTTTGCCTATATTTTCTCTGTAAAATTTGTGCTTTATGATTTGTTTTTAATTTTTTTTTTTTTGACATTTCTGTAAATTGTGTTTATGTGGCAGATATTGTTAATCTTGAAACAAAAAGGTTGTTTTTCAACTAATTAGTGCTTAATCATTGTTATTGTTTATGTAATGTTGTTCCCAGGCTTGCTTCCATCATGGCAATTGAGAGTTGCTCTAAGTATCATCTGAGGCAGCTGGCGATTTATTGGACAGTATTTGCCTTAGTTTCTCTGTTTGAGTTTGCTTTTGTGAAGATCATTGAGTGGTAAGTACAGCCATTGGTGTAGTGCCTTCCTTTTGTAGATATCTCTCTTCTTGAGATTCATACTTGTCTACTGTTGTGGGATGAAATTGTTTTCCTTTTCTGTTGTTGGATTTTTAACATGAAAAGTCGAATCTGTTACGTCGATATTTCCGGGTGTTTTTTCATTGATTGTGCTCATTTCTTTCGTGATTACATGGCCTCCATTATTTGTTTTTACAGGATACCGTTCTGGTCTAGCATAAAACTCGTCGTGACCATGTGGCTAGTGTTGCCTAAATTTGATGGTGCATGCATTACGTACCAATGTGTTGTTCGTCCGTGGTTGCTTGTGAATCTACAATCGGCGATGGACGGGTTTTATGAGCCGAAGAAGGAGAAGCTTGATAGTATAGAAACTTTTCTTGATGTAGCAGACAAATATATCAAAGCGAATGGATATGAAGCTCTAGAAAAGCTTATTTCAATCAAGGTTGGCAATATGATGCAGTTTTAGTGAAGTATGGAAATATGACTATATTCTTCTAATTGAGCTAGTAAATGTATATTGGTTTGAATTAGCCATTTTTATGAGAAGTAATAAATAAAATATTTTTGATGGGCAATTTGTGATACAGCAGGATTGCCAAGCCTTGGACAATTCTCAGAGAGATATCCAAGCTCTTGAATCTGAGGAGATCAATGTTGTTGCAGCTGTATCAGAACAGGTAAGCTACAACTTCTTAACCGTAGTACGTTTAAATTCTTGTAGAATATTACACTCGATTTGTTCTCTCTTTTGTAGCTGGACGAACCTGATACTGCTCAGACACGTGCTGAAGCAGTAGAAGACTCAAAGAAGTGCGCTTCTGCCAACACAAAACCGGTAGATAGATCTAAGATGCTTGTAGAAATGTTAAGAGTATATGTCAAGCAAAATTTCCTTCAATTTTCGTCTTATGTTGTGGTGTTCTGAGATGAACTACTTTTTTGCACATTTATTGAAGTGCTGCTGCATTGTTTTCTAAACCAGCTGATTATCTTCGTGTGCAAACATACCCTTTCGGATTGTATAATTTTTCTTTTTATCAGCCTTACAGAAGTTCTCGAGTCTAAACTTGTGTGTGTATGTGCGTTAGTTTGTGGTTATGCTGTATTTGATGGGAAATGATGAAATCTTGAGCAAAAGAACTGATTACATTCTTTCATAAATTGAAGGTGCAGAATGCTAAGCCAGTATCTGCTGCAGAGGTTAAAGAGACCATACCACCACAAGACACACAACCAAAGACCCCTCCCATGAAGAAAACAGGACAAGAATGGAACTGTATTCTATGTCAGGTCAAAACAAGAAGTGAAATTGATCTAAAATCCCATCTCCGGGGCCAAAGGCACAAGATCATGTGTGATTCCCTTAAAGCAAGCTTTAAACAGAATCAGGGCAAACAGGAGGCAGGCAAGAGCAAAACAGGGGAAGGATCACAGCAGATGCCCCGTAACAAAACCGGGGAAAGTGTTAAGAAGCAGAATGCTAATCAGCCATTTAAACTATGGTGTAGAGTTTGTAAGCTGAAGTTGACCAGCGAGATCGATATGGCGGCTCATGTCAAAGGGAGACGACACTCGGAAAATATGGAAATGAGGCTCAAAGCTGCTGCCGGTGGGAGTTGTTGATTGTGCCGGAGATGATGGATTAGCTGTGGGAAGTTGTTTGAAGTCTGAACAAATGATCAGAGTATGGATATTAGGTTTCGAGTGAATGTCTGGTTTTGAAACTGACTATTATGATATGTGCAAAAACGTATGCAATCCAAAAGCTTTTGTTTCTGCAGAAGTTGAATTCAAAAAGGTTTGGAAGTGATGATTGCTTTGGAAAAGAAGTTAAGGTAGGTGAAAAATGGAAAAGAAATCATGCCCGTCCTGAATTAACATTTTATTTAAATCTGTAGATTTTAATTAGTTAACCTCTCAATTTTTTATATAAATATTTTATTCTGCTGAGGAGACTTTAATGATTAGCATTTGATATATTGAAAATTCTAACTCGAGCCAGGCTCGAGCTGGCTCGAGCAAACTAGTGTAAGGAGGGGTGTTCGCGTAAAAATAATAAACACCACGCAAGTGCAAGTGTGTCATGATTGTAGATTAGGCAAGCGTCGTATCCACAGATATTATCAAATTAACATGCTAAATCCCAACATAATTGTCTCTAGCTGAATTCTAACCAAATAATTAAATGAGGAGGCTAATAAATGCTAAATTAACAATGCAGTAACAATAAACTACCAATAATTATGAGCTAATTGGATCACAACTTCACTCAACTCGCACTTAAATCTCACTCACTGTATTCGAAATTCTTTGTGCAGGTACTCAAAAGTATAGGGAATTTAGGGGATTTTCTACACGCTCCTTTCTTCTGATTAGATACTTCAATTTCCTTAAGTAGATACTCAAAAGTACAGGAATTCTTCAAATTTAGCCTCTTGAGTAGCTTCCCAAAATTCTTCATGCAAATACTCGAATTGTGCACTTCTTTGAGTCTTTAGGTGCATTTCCTCCTCTTTCCTACAATTGAACCAATTGACTTATTAAGCTACAATTTCAGCACTAAAGAGTTAGAAAATATAATATAAGCTCTATTAATATCACTAATAAGAACATGAAAATCCAGACTTATCAAGGGACGAGTGTAAATAATACCTCAAACAACACTTCCTTTAATAAACAACACTTCTTTTGAGGGCTTCTCAATTTTTCTAAACTCACTAAAATTTATAAAAATGCTATAATAATCTTACTAATTTTAATATCACCATCTCTTACTCATCCCTGAAACTCCTAAAACAGAAAATCCAAAACCGAACTTCTAGTAGTCCTTTCTAGTATATCGGTGCGATTATTGGAAAAAAAGAAGTTAATGTTCTGAAAAATAAAGGTTCGAAAGATATTCTTGTTAGACTCAGCAAAATTTCATCTATTTATGAAATAATTTTGAAAGTTGAAATTTTTTTTTTTATACTAGTTCACACTACAAGTATAAAATAATTATTCTCCCTCTTTATACTGGTTTAGTCAATTGGATTCGAAATAGAATAACACTAAAAATTTCAGTTCAATTACACTATCGTCAGTTTACATTTAAGAAGTTAGTTCATTTGTAAACTCTTATGGTTTTGGAAAAATAAAAGCTAAATTTATAAAGTTGAAGCAGTAAAAATGATAAGCATTTAGGGGGAAAAAAGTTAAAAGGAAAACCAAAAAAGAGTCCGTGAGGTTTCGGATAAAATATTTCAAAAAAATATTTTTATTAAACTTAAGCAACAGTTATTCATTTTTATAAAATTAACCTGTAAGCTAAAATAAAAAATTAGAAAAATATATTTTTAGATATTTTTAATATTCCAAATATTTATAAAGTAAAATTTGAAATACGGGTGTACGGAGGAATACCGAGTCTTACCTTACTAATAAAGTCTTCCTGACTTGCTCTTTCCATAAAGTGAGAGAGTTGAGGACAAGATCGGAAGAAGACAACATCACAGACTCAGAAATCAGAATCCGAATGGGTTTCATCGGACTCCTCAAATTTACTACTATATGTATCGATTTGCTTGCCTGGTACGTAGTTTTCCTCTACTTCAAGTGATCTCTTTAGCTACTTTACCCTTTTTTCCTAAAAAAGTTTGTTGCTTTCTCTCTTTCCTAATGATTCTAGACACCATTTATGTGTAGGGGCCGAAGAATCATTTTTTATTTATTTATTTTTTTCCCTATGTTTAGTTTGTGGATTTGTTCTTGAGATACGTACGCATGCATGTATATGTATATGTAGACAATGCACATAAAACTAATCTTGTTTTCTGTTTTTCTTGACATTTCTTGCAGGCCTGTACTTGCTCTGGTTTATCCCCTGTAAGTTTGCAATATACGAATTTGGGCGTTGTGGGTTGTTTTTGGTGTATTTTTTTTCATATTTCTGTAAATTGTATTTTGTTGGCCAATGTTGTTAATCTTGAAACACATAATTAGTGCCTAATTGTTAATTATTGTTTATGTATCTTGTTCCCAGGCTTGCTTCCATCAGGGCAATTGAGTGTTGTTCTAAGTATCATCTGAGGAAGCTGGCCATTTATTGGACAGTATTTGCCTTAATTTCTCTATTTGAGTTTGCTTTTGTGAAAATCATTGAGTGGTAAGTACAGCCATTGGTGTATTGCCTTCTTTTTGTAGATACCCTCTCTTCTTGGGATTCATATTAGTCTACTGTTGTCGATTGAAACTGATTTCCTTTTCTTTTGTTGGATTTTTAACTGGGAAAGTCGAATCCGTTACATTGTTATTTCCGGAGTTTTTTTTTTCATTGATCGGGCTAATTTCGTTTGGGATTATATGGTTTTCGTTATTTGTTTTACAGGATACCGTTCTGGTCTAGCATAAAACTTGTAGTGACCATCTGGTTAGTGTTGCCTAAATTTGATGGTGCATGTGTCGCATACAAATTTATTGTTAGTCCATGGTTGCTCGTGAATCTACAAGCGACGATGGACAGGTTTTACCAGCCAAAGAAGGAGAAGCTTCATAGCATAGAAACTTTTCTTGATGTGGCAGACAAATACATCAAAGAGAATGGATATGAAGCTCTAGAAAAGCTTATTTCAATCAAGGTTGGCAAAATATAATGCAGTTCTAGTAAATTATGAAAATATGACCACATTGTTTTGTTCTAATTGAGCTAGTAAATGTGCATTGGTTTAAATTAGCCATTGAATTTTTGTCAAAAATAAAAGTTAATATTTTTTGATGGGCAATGCGTGATACAGCGGGATTGCCAAGCCTCCGACAATTCTCAGAGGGATATCCAAGTTCTTGAATCTGAGGAGAACGTTGTTGCAGCTGTATCAGAACAGGTAAACTGAAACTTGAATAATTACACCGGACGTTTGGCATAATTACCCAAACTTCCCTTGTGGTTAAAGAAATTACTGGACGTTTGGCCTAATTACACAAACTTCCTTATTAAAGAATTTATAGTACATTTGAATTCATGAATTTTGAAGAATACATCCATAAATTTTATTGAATATCCTATTTTACCCCTAGAAGTTATAAACCATGTTTGTAAAATTTTAACTGTAATATTATGCATTACACATGTTAGAATTAATTGATATCTAAGTTGATTTCTAGTGTTTTAGGAAGTTTATTGGCATCTCTACCTAATCTCTATATAATGGAGGTTAGTTGTTCTCAACATAATAGTAATACACAACAGCAATAATAATAATATCCAATTTATATTTCCTTTCAACATGATATCGAGCAGGTTCAAGAAGAAAAAGAAGAAAAAGAAAGGGAAAGTTCAAGAAGAAGAAGAAGAAGAAAAAGAAATGTTGAAGAAAAAGAATCAGACAGTTTTCACTCCACCTCTTCCGCTACTCTCGAAAACGTTTGCGTTCTCTCCCCTACTCTTAAGATTCGCCAGTTTAAAACAATCTTTTTAATTTTTTTTGTCCTTAGTTTTCTGAAAAACCAAAACAAAAAGATATCTAGTCTGTTTTAGTTCTCCATAAATTTGTAAGTTTTCAAAATGTCACGACTAGATTGTGATTTTTCTGAAGGCAGAGTATACTTTTGTCAACTCTTTCTTATCATTACATGATCATAATTTTCTCATATCTGACTTTTTCATACTCTCTATCACGATTGGTTCATGATTTTTAACTCATGGCAATGGCATAATGTCTAGTTTCACAGGTTGTCTGTGATTCTCTTTTTGTCTACTCTATCGCATTATATTGTGATATTCCGAATGGTGCTTTTGCTCAGGGATACTGATGCGCTGAAACTTAATTCAATCTTCAAGGTTTCTCACCTTGAGGGGAAGGATGATTCAGATTTTAGAATAATTTTAATTGTTACTATTATAATTTCTTTAGGTTTTGCAACAAGTTGTGAATGCCTTTTACGCATGCTCCAACTTGGGGGAGAGTGTAAGAATTGATATCTAAGTTGATAGGCTTTGATATATGTCATGTGATAGGATCAGCACTCCATAGTCTATTTGGCATCTCTATCTGATAGTATATAATAGAGGTTAGTTGCTCTCTAAATAATACACAACAACAATAATATATTCAGTTTATATTTCCTTTGAACAACTCCAAATCTTGGGGTATGTGAAGGTGGAGTTTTTTGTAATTTCTGAAAACTTTATGTAATGTAGTGTCAAACCTCATGGCATGCTAGTGTAATTATACCTTGTAGAAAATTATTGGACCTGATTTTCTTTTTATTCTTTTTATAGCTGGAAGAACCTGATTCTGCTAAAAAACGTGATGAAGCGAAAGCCACAATGAAAAGTGCACCGGTGAGAGATCAAAGATTTTCACTATCTTAATAACTGATGTTGACGAAGCTTTCTTGCCTATTATTTTTCTTGTCTTTCTGTTTAGTTCCTATGGAGGAGGGGCTGCACTATTTATTACTTGATGTGTTAATTAACCCTTACAAAAGGCAAAAAATATAGTTCTTATATCTATTTTATGTGTAATACAGTAATGCAGCTATGAAGTAGAAATATTGAGTTTACCTCGACCGATTCCCTTACTTTTTTCAGTTATTTTGTTGTATTGTTTTCAAAAGCAGTTGATTTTCTTCGTGTGCATGAATCATCACCCCCTTACGCCCCCTTTTGGATGATTGTGATTTCTTATATATACTTTTACAGAAGTTCTTGCATGTCAGTGTAGAGAACTATTCTTCTGCTCGTATGCGTGCATCAGTGTGTTGTATTTGATGGGAACTGATAAAACCTTAGATCAACAAAGTTGATTTAATTTCTATCATGGAATGCAGGTGCAGAATAGTAAGCCCGTATCTGTCGCAGCTGCTGAGACTCAAGAGACCACACCACCACAAGATGCCCGCCCGAAGACCCCTCCTGTGAAGAAAATAGAACAAGAATGGAACTGTGTACTCTGTCAGGTCACAACAACATGCGAAAACAATCTAAAGTCACATCTTCAGGGAAAAAAGCACAAGTTAATGTGTGATACCCTTAAAGCAAGCTTTATGCAGAATAAGGGCAAACAGGAGGCAGACAAGAGTAAAACCAAGGAAGGATCACAGCAGATACCTCATAAGAAAACCGAAGGAGTTAAGAAGCAGAATGCTAATAAGCAATCGAAACTATGGTGCAAATTCTGTGAGTTGAAGTTGAACAGCGAGATCGATATGGCGGTTCATGTTAAAGGGAAAAACCACTCAATGAGGGTCAAAACTGCAGATGGGAGTTCTTGATTGTGCCGGAGACGTTGGATTACTTGTTGGAAATTGAAATCCGACTAGAGGTGGGGAGTCTATGTAGTGGTATGGATGTTAGGTGCAGAGTTAATGTGGGTACCAGAACTCCATTATAACGCGTATGTAAATGTATGCATCGATTGCAAAAACTCGTTGTTGGAGAAGTCGAAGTGGCCTAATGGTTTACAATATTTCTAGCGTATATCTGTTCACATTTCAATCTTCCTACCTTCAATTGTAATTTGTAAGTTCTTGAATGCTTATGATGATTTCACTTGTTACAAAAACATGGATCATAGGTAGCATTAATTTGTTACCACATCTTATGTTTCATTATTTGATGATTTCTAATGTAAAATTATTTTTAGGGCAAGAATTGGCTGAACTTGGTTAATAATACTGCACTCAGATTTTATTCCTTTTGTAGATAATACCAGCACAAGGGAAGATCACATTGTTAGAGGCTACATAGTCATCAAGACAAATAATGAATTCCATTTATGGCTTTTGGGAAGTTGGCATTGCAAGAGAAACTCCAGAACCACCTGGCAAATCCTTCCATTGTTGGGTCACTGTCTTAATCTGTGTGTAAAACTTAACTCCAGCTTTGCCTGCAATTCACCCAACAAGCAAAGCAAAATGGCAAAATTATTAGGGTTTCAAAAGTAAAATTAATGGCGAAAAACGGATTTTCTTAAGGATTATGATTTACCATAGAAATTGAGATCCCCCGCAAAAGAAGCCTTGGAGCCCGTAAATGAAAAGAAGGGTAACGGTACAGGAATCGGGACATTGATACCAACCTGAAAGACGAAAGCGGCGTTAAGAACTGAAACTTGAAAAGGTTTAGGAAAATCAGATATGTGAAAACAATTTGGTACCTGGCCAGCTTCTATTTCAGTTTGGAATTTTCTAGCAGCTACTCCGGATGAGGTGAAAATAGCTGCGCCATTGCCGTATCTGCATATTTTAAAAAACATTTAGAAATAACATTGCTATACTCAGATTAAGTTGATTTTTTCCCAAAGAAAGAAAAGAAAGAGGTCAGAAAAATTGAAGACGTGAACAAAAAAGGAATCAGGGAAATACTTATTTCTGTTGACAATGTTTATGGCCTCTTCCAAACTGTTAGCCTGAGAGGAGCAATCAGATAACATTACTTAGCAAAAGAACTAATGCTGCATAATCGAATAGGGCCGTTAAATTACTGATAACTACCTGCATGCAAACTAGGACAGGGCCAAAGATCTCCTCCTGGAAACACACAGTAAGGAATAGGTATAAATCCAAACAAAAGATTCATGATAACCTTGCAAGATAAAGAGAGAAAAAATTTAGGGATAGTACCTTATAACATTCCATATCAGCTGAGACATCAGCTAAGATGGTCGGACCAATGAAGTTACCTTGTTCATATCCTGGAACCTGTTAGTCATCAATGACTGGCAAAGGTAAGCTTGTTGGTCATATCACCATTTACGTACTATTTCTGGACAAACAGGCATTTTACAGAATTCAATTAGAGTAAAGAGATAAGGATGAATTTCAACGAGTACCTTAATATTTCTCCCATCAAGCAATAGTCTCGCTCCACTATCAACCCCACTTTGGACCAATTTGCATACCCTTTCCTTTGCCTAAGAATATAGATAATTGTTTAAAAAAATTGAACAGATAAAGCCTCAAGAATAAGACATATAAACAGATTTAGAGTTAATCAGTAGAAAGAAGAAGTCCTAAGGAAGATCTTCATAGATTCGGTTTGAAGATGGGCTCTGCACTAACCTGCTTGCTAATGACTGGACCAAGATCTGCCTCAGGATCTGTTCCAGCACTCACTTTAAGTGCTTTGGCGCGCTCCACTAGCTTTTCTTCCCTGCAAGAATCGAAGTGATTAGTATACATGGGAACGATACAGATCTTTTGAGTATGATAATTCTTGGCAGATTTCTTGTTAACAGCATTTGAAGCAACTGTCAGAAGGAATTCATTAGAAAACTATGCCACCTATTTCTGCAAGTAGTTAAACATTCATGTAATCTTGGCTGGATGAGGTTGAAACTGTAAATATGGTACACAAGGAATAGAATACCAAAATTTTGAGTCTCCAACAAAAACCACGGTGCTAAGTGCCATGCATCTTTGGCCAGCAGCACCAAAGCCAGCTGCAACTAAAGCATTTAAAGTTGCATCCACATTTGCGTCGGGCATCACTATCCCATGGTTCTTTGCTCCCATGTTGGACTGAAGGCGGATATCAGTTAAGCAGTAGATAATTAGGTAACATTTAGAATTATCAATGTCAATATATACATAATCTGCAGCGAGGAAAACATTATTATAACACTGGAACTTTGGTCTATGAAACTAACCTGAACACGTTTTCCGCTAGCTGAGGCTCTTGCATAGATATGCATGCCAGCCTAGAAAATGAGAGCAAAATATAAGCCCCTCAACTTTACAACATTAAGATATAAAAATTGCTCAAGCTCAGCTATTGTGTACAAAATGGTTTAAGAAGAGCTATCATTTCAAAGCGACTTCGTGTTGTTCAGATTGTGTATCACTCCGATTTGTAGCAATAAATTACACAAAGTAACTTCTTTGTTTTTCAAACAATTAGTCATTAAGAGAAAGCTTAAGTGCAGCATCCTTAAAAGCGGGACAGCAAGTGCATGCATAAACAAGCAGCCCCGGATATGGGCGCACAACCCACTCAGAGAGTTGCTAAGGCACTCAATTTGGAATAGGAGGAAGTGTTGTGTTTGTGTGTGAGTTACTTAGGCACTCAATTGGGAATAGGAGGAAAAGTAAACATAGAGATATTACTCACTGTATTTGACCCAACAAATGATACAGCTCTAATATCATCATCATCACATATGGCATTAACCGTGTCCTGCAAGAAATAGCAACAAAGATGAGAACAATCGGATCCATCCTGGAGGTTAAACTTCTTCTGTTCAGCCTTTTTTTTTTTTTCTTTTTCAATTTGATCCAAGAGTAAAATGATAAAAAGAGTTGGACAACCCAAAACATACATTAGTGCCATGAACAATATTCAGGACGCCACCAGGCAAACCAGCCTCCATTGCCAACTCCGCAAGAATCATCGAAGCCCCTAAAGAGGAAATATAAGGCGTCAAAGACCTAAAAAGAAAAAAAAAAGGGAAAAAAAGAGGAGAACAATAATTTAGAAGCAACCAGGTGAGAAATGCAACAATCGTACCCTACATTCCATAACCAATATCTTCTAAGTGAAGTATACAAAGTGCCCATTTTTTGTGAACTCATAATGAAGAACAAAGGCCAATGGATATTTGTCCAGTTAGAAAAGCAAAACATTGGACTTCTATAAATTCGTTGTAATAACAGATATTTGTCCAGATTGCAAATTGAACTTCTATAAATTTGTAGTAACAACAGATATTTGTCCAGAATAGCAAAACAACAACATTTAACTTCTATTGATTTGCGGTGTGTATTTAATTTGTTAAAGTTAAAACTGTTACTCGTATGTATGCATGCATCAAAGTCCTAACACTACCTATTCTTATTCCAGGATTGACCTATTGAAGCACGAGGAATAGAGATCACAAGAATACTAAGAAAAAACTCACCTGGATCTTTTTCGGATGGCTTTAGAACAAAGGTGTTTCCACACGTAACTGCAGCAGGAAACATCTGCATCATCACCAACAAAGGAAAAAACTTCTTATCAAAGATTGTTCGTGAAAAGCATTTAACTATGCAAAGAAAAACGGCCAAATATACCTCAGAAAGAAAGAAATATAGAAAGAAAGAAATGGAAGAGGCATTAAGATACAAATTATGCACAAATCTCTAGAAAAAGAAAAACAAACACAACATACCCATAAAGGAATCATTGCAGGAAAGTTAAAGGGGCAAATTCCTGCACAAACACCAAGTGGTTCTCTAACACTGTAGGTATCAATTCCATGTGATACATTAGACACGTATTCTCCCATCTGTAAGGTTGCCATTCCACATGCATGTTCGACCACCTCTTCAAGAAATTCCCCAAAAAAAAGTAGGATTCAGCAACAATCAATATCTGTTGTCAAATATAAGAAAATAAGAACTACAGGTATACTACAAACCTAGTCCTCTGAACACATCTCCTTGAGCATCCTTCAATGTTTTCCCCTGTTCCGTGGTAATATTCAAGGCAAGCTTATCCTACATTACAACTCCAATCCCTTTAGAAATATTTCCAAAAAAACAAAATAAAACTAAAGCATCTCAAAAGAATTTCATCCACTGACGGTGTTTTTACGAATAAGATCTTGGAGCTTAAACATGATCCGCTGCCGTGTTGTAATTGGTGTATTTCGCCAGGAAGGGAATGCCTCTTTTGCAGCAGATACCGCAGATTGAAACTCCTCCTTCGTTGTCAGTGGTACTTGTGAAACCACTTCTTGTGTTGCCTACACACAAAATATCAAGAAGGAATGGAAAAATCAAACAGCAAACTAAGATTAGCAACTCAAACAAACAAATGCCGTCATTCTATCATCTAATTGACTTACTGGATTTATGACATCAATGGAATCAGACGAACTAGAATCCACAAACCTGCCACCAATTAGATTTGGAACCCTCTGCATATACATATATGTGCGAGAGGCATAAGCAAGGAGCATCATAGGTTAAACTTTAATCTATTAGAGATCAAAATAAAATATTTCCCCCTTACATACCCTGGCTTTCTTTTCCTGGTTGGTTGACTTCACATTACATTTTGAAACTGATTTTGAACTCTCGCAAAGCGAGTTAGACACTTCAACCCTAATTTTTCTCTTGTTCTCTTTTCCTTAATCTTTATTTTCCATTTTTCGGTGTTATTATAACTATGTCAAGACTCGAAACTTTTGAACTCAGGAAACCTTGATTGCAATTTCCACACATCATAAAATCTGAATTAGGTTCTCTAAGCTTGATCAACTTCAAACTCTATTCTCATTTTCAATACAAAAATGGGGAAGGAAAAAAAAAACTAATAAAGGAAAACGAAAACCAACAGTAATCAGTCAGTTCAAAACGAATCCAAAAGTACAAAACACTGACCAGCGAGTTGCCATGCGTCCACGATGGTTGAGTAGCAGTCGAGAAATGAGAACTCACAACCCCAAACACCCGAGGACTCAACCTCCTCATGTTTCTCACTACATAAAAAACCACAATACCAAATACTTCCATAAGAACACCACATCCACATGCACGCAGAACCGAGGAAAACATTACCAAACGCGAAAACATAAACATCAACCACACGATTAGGGATTTCACGATGCAACTGAACTAATCCATCTCTCCCCATCTCACATGCACGAAAAATCAAGAATTCACTAACAAGGACTCAACCAATCACAAAGCCCATCTATTCATCACAAGATAGCAACGCTGCAAATGAATTGATTACCTCGATTGACTGAAAACTGCAACATCTTGAGTTTCTGCTGAAGAAGTGAAATGCCAGTTCTCTGCTCTCTCTCACTGCAGATAGACTCCACTCTCCAGCAAACAATTTTAATAATTTTCTTGATAATTTATTTGTTATAGACTTATAGTGATGGCTAATGAGTTGGGTCTGATTGTAATTTTCTGAAATCGGTACGAAGAATCTTTATCCATTAGTAGGTGGATTCGACTTTTTCATTATTTTTGTGTATAATATGTTCAATTGTGTGCTCATTTTTCTTTAATTTTAATTATATGTAATGTAACAATCCCAATTGTTTCTAAAATTATTAACAATAGTTTTTGTCCCTATTTGTATCCAGATTTATTAGTTTATGCTCAATTTGTAGTGCTTATCTTAACGTGATTATGGCTCATAAGCCGACAAAAATCAATAGTAATATATTTTCTTCGTTTGTTAACTAGGGAAAAGTTCATCAATTGATTTGATAAATATTTTGGTTCAGAATATCAAGAACTATAGTAGGATTCAATCACGAAACAAGATCCAATATAAAATCTTTAATTTGATAAATATTTTGATCCGGAATATCACATACTATCACAGAAATTCAATCACGTTACAAGATACAAATATACAATACAAAATTTTTCTAAAATTAGTTTTAATAATTAAATACAATTATCCAACGCGACACACACGATACTAACAGAATAATATTTTTAAAGTATCATTTTGCAGTCAAGAATTTGGTCATTCAAATATTTAAAGTGGGCAATTTTTGTGCAAAATTCGAATATATCAATCAAATAACAAACTCAAGATCCGAATTTGATCGACTTGAAGATAAAATCACGGAGGACACCTATCACGTCAAAATTTAAGAAAAGAATCACATCACTGAATTCGTGTTATATTTATATTATTGTGTCTGTCTATTGTAGACCCGCCTAAATATAAAAACCATTTCATAAGAATCCAGATCAAAACTAACATGGAATGCCATATGTTCGTTCATGTTATGACACTCAAATGAATAAATATTACCCCCAATCACGAAATTAATCAGTCTCTGATTATGAGAAAAAGCTAAAAAAGAGAACAATGACATAATACATACAACACTATTAAGGTTTGAGCAGAATATCTAATTCCCCACCTTATAACTTACCCTAATTCTGTTAAAACTAAACTCACCAACATCGAAAGCTACCAAAAAATCCAGGAAAACAAATATTAACAAGCTTAAAGTAAAATACCAAGAAAGAGAAAAGTTGAGTTACTTAGAAATTTAAAGTCCACTGAGATCCATCCAATGCTGGAATGGCTGGAGATATTCCATCGGCGTTAGGAATATTCCGGGGTTGTTCTACAAGAGATTCTGTTTCGCTATTTGGAAAATCCTTGGAATGCAACGGTAGAGATTCCCCTTCATGACTGGGAATATTATGATGATGCAATGGTAAAGATATCCCTTCGCTGTTTGAGAAGTCCCTCAAATGCAACCCTAATGATACATCATTACTTGGGAACTCCATCGACTGCAATGTCTGGGGTTCCTCACTGTCGCTTGCTGCATTATCTGTACTTACTAGAGCAGATACTCCACCACCCGAAAAGTCCTTCCATTGCTGAGTCACGGTTTTGATTTGGGTGTAAAACTGAAGTCCGGATTTTCCTGAAAGTCCCATGGAAAACAATCAAGGGTTCCTCATTTTCTTTTGGGGGGGGGGGGGGGGGGGGGGGTTCTGTTAGTGGCATACCGTAAAAGTTGATGTCTCCAGTAAATGAAGCTTTGGAGCCATCAAATGAGAACAAAGGCAATGGAGCTGGAATAGCCACATTTATACCAACCTGGATTTAACCAAATTTACATCAAACTTAAAGAGTGCAGAAGCATTTTCATACAGTTTTCATGTCCATCGATAAATTAAATGGGCAATTGCACATACTAAAATAACTTTTTTTGCAACAAAAAAATTGGAGATTTTTTGACACATTATTACATTTAAATCCTTAAATATATATTAGTCTTGGAAAAAGTTTCAAGAGTTTGACTTAATACTGACAAGGGAAAATAGAAATTTCATTAAAAGGTTCAATGAGGTCCATAAATTTTGTTAAAAATCACAATGGCTGGACCAACTGTAGGAGAGGTTCAAATCACAGGGGACGGTGAGATGTAATTACCCGTACCTGGGTTACTGGCTATATTAAGCCATACCTTAGGAGGAGGTTTACGCGTAATTATCCCTAATTTGAAAATGATAATGAAAGCAACATTATTCTAGGCAGACATTTTTCGGTGGAAATGAACCCTCAATGGAATTTCCTAATAGCCTGTACTTACCTGCCCAGATTCGACCTCAATCTGAAATTTCCTTGCAGCAACACATGAGGAAGTAAAAATTGAAGCTCCATTTCCATGT
The DNA here is from genome assembly GCA_037501455.1 of Lantana camara. Classification (NCBI taxonomy): domain Eukaryota; kingdom Viridiplantae; phylum Streptophyta; class Magnoliopsida; order Lamiales; family Verbenaceae; genus Lantana; species Lantana camara. The sequence goes on from CM074862.1 coordinate 23,555,673, forward strand.
CTGGGCCAAGTAAACAACTAAGTCAAAGTCAAACATTACGAACCACTGAATATTATTCACATAGGCAAGCAGAACACATACTTGTTTCTGTTAACAATGCCTATTGCCTCATCTAAGCTTCCAGTCTGAGCATGAAAAATAAATGAAATTAGCAAACAGCAACAGCTGCCAATATAAAGATTACATGACAAGATTGAAACATATACACATGTACAATTTGAACCAACCTGCATGCAAAGAAGAACCGGACCCAATATTTCTTCCTGCATATATCAAAATGAAACATTGTCAGAGTGTAGGTTCATCTCTCCAAACATAAAATACTACAATTCCATGCAGAAAAAACTATACCTTGTAACAATCCATCTCTTCAGTCACATCGGATAAAATTGAAGGGCCAACAAAATTTCCAAGTTCATATCTGGGAACCTATTGATAATCAAACTGTCATTCAAAAGCAACAGACTAAAACTGAGGATTCCATATACGGAGGTGTTAAAACCTAAATGGCCACTCCGTTTTAACAGGAACTTGTGAAATGATTATCTGATACCACCCAAACAAAATTTTGCGTTTAAGAAAACAAAGGATTCTATATCTTGTGAAGAGATATTAAAACTTCAGAATTAATAAATATACTTTACTGGACTTTGGATTTCTACTCTCCTTTTCTTTCTTTTTTTTCTTAAAATAAAAGTTCCCTCTGCATGTGTGTGGTTAGGGTTTACAAGACTATCATACTTGTACACAAGTACGCACACAAGCCTGTTGAAAAATTGTCATTTTAAAAATATAACAAAGCAAGAGGTCTTAGGTTGCATAATATCCCAAATCAATTCAAGAAAGTTGGGAAGATTCAGATCAGATAGTAGAGGATCTGAAGGCATACCTCAATCTTTCTGCCATCAAGAAGTAATCTAGCACCATTGTCAACGAATGCTTGGATCACCCTGGATATTCGTTCTTTAACCTGAAGAGACCAGAATGAACAATACAAAATAAAAGTGTGAACTAATAGAATATGGAAATCAAGCCTCTACTCTCACTCCGACCAACAATAATTAGGGAGCTAGAGGAGATGTAGATGAAATCGTTATTAGCCGTGGAAGTAGAAAAAGTTCATAAAATTTGAAAGTAATTAGAACATCAAGAAGAAAAGGGCACTCCACCAGCACACCTGCTTACTGATCACTGGACCAATGTCGACACCTGGTTCAGTTCCAACATCTACTTTGAGTGCCATGGCACGTGTCACTAGCTTATCTTCCCTGAGAAAATTAAATCATCAGCAACTAATATGAACTTTTCTCAAGGAACACTTAAAACCACTTTTTATCACATCAAGTAGGGCAAATAACACAACATGCATCGCAAGAATCAAATTGAGCATAACCAAAATAGTAAGCAGTGGAATATAGTTATGCTTACATACCAAGACTTTGAGCATCCGACAAATATAATAGTGCTGATCGCCGTACACCTTTGCACTGCAGAACCAAAGCCAGCAGACACCAAAGCATTTAAAGTAGCATCAATATTTGCATCTGGCATGACTACTACATGGTTCTTTGCCCCAACATTGATCTGAACACAACAGTAAAAGATCAATTAAATAGTGCCATAGACAATTTTTAGGTAAGAGAAAGACAACTAGAGAACTACAAACTCACCTGAACACGTTTACTGTTGAGAGATGCCCTTGCATGGACATACATCCCGGGCTGAAAGGAAAGAGGGATGTACAAGGATATTAGCAAACTCTTTTACTGCAGTCATTTTCAAAATAACCAAGCATATAGATGTGTTAAATACTAACATGAAACAAATACTTTCAACACAAGATGTGTCAATTCTATAATCATACATATCAAGTGAATAGCATTAGTTAAGAATTTTTCAATATCTAAAGAGAAACAAAAGATAAGAACTCAAGCTAAAGATACAAGGAAACCATGCAACAGAGTCATGCATTACATCTATAGAATGAAACAAGATATGGTTGAGTCCTGCAGCACTTAGTAAACATAAATTTAGACAGACCAATAATAAGACAAACCAAACCATAGACGCTGCAATCACAATTTTAAGACATAGAGGATTCAGGCACGAGTAATAACTTACAGAAAGGTTCATGTTAAAAAGTACGATGTAGGGTTCAAAATTCAAACAATCTGTAAGCAGCTTTGAGCACCAGATTATTTATCTATTTAAAGAAAATTGATCCAAGAAATTATACTTCTCTTGTAGTGAGGCAGGGCGATGGAGTTAGAAAGCACATCTCAAACATACTCTCAACTACCTGTTAGCACTTTTGCTCGCAAAATGTCAAGTATGGCTACAAGTGTATGCAGTCCAATAATATCTAGGTAGCGAAAGATGCTCAAGAGTGATAAGGTTGCATCATCCATTCGCTGACTATGCCAAATATCATAACATGTATTGTGTCAGAGATGACAAGTAAAATAATTTTCAGAGTGACTTACTGCATCTGAACCAACATAGGACACAGCTTTGATTTCGTCATCATCACAAATTGCATCAATAATGTCCTACAAGATCACAAAATTAAGTAATTAAAATAAATTACAAGTAATACAGAATTCACGAATTGAACCTTAGGTGAAAGATTAATGTTAAAAGGAGATAACCCACTCTCTCAGGAGAATCCAGGCTTGTAAACCAAATCTAATAAAAACGGCACATGTCAAGTTTTTTGGCCAAAACCACCATTAGATGGCGGTTTGTAAGAAACGTAAAGTTCAGATGGCGGTTTGCAATGAAAGTTGGGCGAGATGGTAAATTGCAAAAAAGGCCAAAGTACGGATGGGAAAAAATCTTTTTCTCTAGATATAAATTCACAGTGGAAACACAAAGCTTACATTGTTTCCATGAATAATATTTAGGACACCATTGGGCAAACCAGCCTCCATTGCTAACTCAGCAAGATGCACACAAGCCCCTGAAAACAAGGGGTGCTTAGTTAAAAACTGGTAATATTTTTCAAAGATCATAAATCCTTGTAAATCAAAATAAGGATGTAAACCTAAAGGCAACACGAGGTCATGTTAGCCTAGTGAATACCAACATACAAAACTTGAGGGAACAACTAAAATAATTACAATTGAAAATTTTTTTAGGCGAACAGGTTATTGCAATACCAAACATTATTGAAACCATACATGCTTTAAGTTCTAAACTGCTGCACACCATAGATATACCTGGTGCTTTCTCTGATGGTTTTAATATAAAGGTATTTCCACATGTAACAGCAATTGGAAACATCTGCAGAGAATCCTTCAGCAGTTAGAAAAGGAATACTAGAAATTATGAGATTTAGAAACAGCAAGAAGAGGATAATTATCAGGAAGCATTGAAATTTAAAAGTGCAGCATCTTCTTCATTTTACACTAAGTTAAACCGAGTAGTTCCAGCAAATTGTAAAATAAGATGGGAATCATCTAAAGAACAATTCCAGTTCCCACCCTCAAGTCAGGAATTATCACATGGTCAAATAGAAGTAAATGGCTTCGATTATAGATGATATTTGTGCTTAAGAAAGACTGATTTTCTCTGTAGGAAAATATGAAAAAGTTTGCCATATTTTATGCAAGACACATTATATCTGAACAAGGTATAGTTCAAAGTTGGGAGAAATAACAGAATACCAGTAATGGAATCATGGCTGGAAAATTGAAAGAGCATATCCCAGCACAAATACCAAGGGGTTCGCGGATGGTATATGTATCAATTCCATTTGATATATTTGAAAAGAACTCCCCTGTATGCAAAGTTGCCATTCCACAAGCATGCTCGACAAGCTCTGCAATGTAAAATATAAAATGATTAAAGGGAAGCACACAAAAATGCTTGTTATGAAAATTTGAACAGATAACAAGGTGTTTTTTTTTTGGGGATTTGTGATGTGTTTTAGCAACTTTAAGAAAAACAAGATTTCCGAACAATTCTTCTCTCACAGTCTGCTTTTGCACAACTCTCCACAAATTTTGTCAAGCTCTATTCAAGCAAACAATAAAAATAATCCATCAAGATGCCATGTTCCCAACAAAACTGCCTCATGTTTCAACTACAAGTCATGTAGAGGCCAATATAATAAAAATTGCAATAAAAGGTGAACTCACCAATCCCACGGGAGACATCATTAAATGCATCCTTTAATGTTTTACCCTGCTCTGCTGTTATACTGCTTGCAAGCTTATCCTGAGAAAAAAATTTAAATTACACAGGTAAATGAATCTATGTGCACTGAAGCAGTCAAGAGTCTAAAGACATGCGAGTGCCAAATTCATACTATATCTCGGCGAATAAGCTCTTGAAGCTTGAACATAATACGCTGACGCATCGTAACTGGTGTATTTCGCCATGAAGTAAATGCTCTTTTTGCTGCAAAAACTGCAGCCTTAAGTTCCTCACTTGTGGATAAAGGAACTTGCGCAACCACTTGTTGTGTAGCCTATGATTGATTTCAAACTATTAGGGCCAAAATTGTAATAGAAAAAGAAAAATTACAAAAGAAGATTGCTGACACATGTAGATTTTCTGCACTCACAGGGTTTAACACATCAATAGATGTTGGTGAATGAGAATCAATAAATCTACCACCGATGAGGTTCGGGACCCTCTGCAAGCAATAAATAAAATTGAAAGGACAGGTTAGGCAATTGAGATAGGGCTCAACTAGGGTAAAAGCTAGATCATCATAGAAACTGCACAAGCAATTATAAGTCAAGATCAACTCAGGAAAAAAAAAAAATAGCACATCATTTTCATTGAGCCACACTGCCACTTAACATTATGTGATTGGGGAATATGTAGTCTTTAAAAGTTGAGCTGCGTGAAATTACCGGAGGATACCGTTTCTTCCATGATGGTTCAGAAGATGATGAAGGCTCAGAGTTTCCCTCGACTGACGTGGGAAGTCTCATAGTCTTCAATCTCCTCACTGCTTGAAAATATATTAAGACATAAGTATCAAGATAAACAAAAAGATACTTGCCTTTGGTATCCGAGTAAATACACACCAGTGACTAGCAACAAAAGTTGTAAGTTAACAGTTCTTAACTCCAGGTGTTCATTTTAGTATACAGAAATGAAGCAAAAAGTCTTAATACTGCTACGACTCATGAAAGAATAGTTTTTTGGCTGTTTGACTGTTTCTGGATATTAAAAGCCCTCTTGGTTTTATTGTCTATGAGACTTGGATAGTATTATATGGCTTGGGTGGTGAAATTATATGACCACATGATCTCATCCTGTGGCAGCTATCACATGGAATGGTTGTAAGTAACAGTAATCATCTTTAAGAACATCTGATTCTAATTGTTTGCAGGATAGGATGGTTTCAAACTTTCCTCGGCAGAGGTGGTTGGTTTTTTCTGTTCATCATATGCAGCTAAGTTTTTTCAACTTTTGTTCGCTTATATACAGAGAAGGACTCCATTTTCTCAGAAGTATGAATTTGTACCTTAATTTGAATGTCGTAAACAACTTAAAATACAAGTGGTTGACATAAGCAGTAACATATTTTTACTCAAAGATAAAATCAGTACCATGGATTTTTATGATTTAGAAATTAAGGATCACAATATAGCTAAGATTACAATAATAATGATAGTTAAATACGTATAATTTGAGCAAGAGATAGAGCAGAAGGTCAAACCTGTAAGATTCCCTTGACGGAGCTTTGCTTTCACATTATAAACATGTTTTGGCGTAGATAGAAGCTCGGGATTTGTTTGCCTCAGTTTTTTGAGTATCTGGCGTGGTTTTAAACCTGCCTCAGTCATTTCTTTAATTAGCATCACTTCTTTCTCATTAAAGCGGCGGGCAGAAGGATGTTCAGACATGTCCCTCATTGGTTCATGATTGTGTGAACCATTCTTAACAGCAAGGACCCACAAGCCATCCTCTTTCTTACCCACAAGCTCAAATGGACAGTTTGTTAGTCTAGAGCCAGACTTCCTTTTGCGTAGATGTTCACTAGAGGACTCATCAGCAGGCTTACGCCTATCCCGATAAACACCTCCTCTGTCACAACCAAGGACTACAACCTTTTCCTTTTTTGACTGTTTAATGGTGACAACATACCCCTGAGAGATGGCAAACTCCCCAACATGTTGAATAAGTTCTTCACGATCAATGAAACTTCCAGGTGGGGGTGGAAGCATCTGTGGAGTTTCGTCTAACTCCATCTTACTGGTCCTGCTGAATTATGGGAAGGGCAAACCTGCACCCTTTGTGAAGTCAATATAATCCTTCTTAGATTCATTTCATCTATGGACAGAATGAATATACATGCATACACACACACACACACACACACACATATATATATATATATATATATATATATATATATGCAAATGCAAGTGTATGAAGGTAGGTAAATAGTTATGGATAAGCTAAATAAGAACAAATTTTAACAATAAAATTTCAGAGCAAAACTGTGCAGTTCATAGCATATGATTGGAACTTGGAAGTAGAGAATGGATCTTGAGGATATTCTTTTCACTAGTGATCTAAACAGATGATTGCATAAAGTTACTGAGATATGCAATTGCCAAATAACTATTTTGATTTGATTCTACAAGAGATATATTTAGATGAGAAGGAACAGCATAATCTTCTGGTGTGTGCACTCTGCATGACCAAATATCTTCCATCTGTTACAAATAGATGAGATAAATGCACGGCAAGAAATGAGATGTCGCTCGCCAGCTCATTTACATTCTAAGAATCCGGTAGCTGTAAAATATAGACATAAAGAACGCAAAAATACAAATACAACTATTTCTCAATGTTCACAGGTAGCAACTAAATATCAGAAATGCATCCAAGGGCCGCATTGCTAGGCACTAAAACAAATGAAACAGAGCAGAATAGCAATAATACACCACTGCATGATAAGATAACACTCAAACTACCCAGCCAGAATATGCAATTGGAATCCCACACCTCCAGAACCATAACATTAAGCACACCGTCGCATTGATCATGACATCAATGATTTCAAAACGAACAATTAAGACAACAAGAATTAATCAATAGCTATCTGCAATGTTGAAATTCACAACAAAAACACCCAGCACTAGTAAACCAAGCTCTTCCAGCCACGATCCTCCTCATTCTACATTACACTCACAAAACTTAAAAACTTTAAGAAGAAACAGAGCTCAATACACGAACAACTATCCAAGCATTACAATCATGAGAAGATGACAGTTCAAATAACAAAAAACAGTCAAATAAGGCACTGATCAAAAAGGATTCAACAAGAATTACGAGTTCCCAATTTCCCGTAAAATTCAGAGAAAGTAAAATATGAAGAATATACCGGTGACCGTCGCTCGACGGAGATGAAGCGGCGGCGGGAAGCAAAACGGTCGTCTGCAGTATTTTCTTTATTTATTTATAATATATTTCTAATTTTAATTATTTTCCGAAAAAGAGAGAGTGGAAGCAAGGACGGAGAACTGGAGATAGCGATAACCCTAATTCTCAGACCTTTCAACATTGTAGTCCCCAAGTGTTGGCCCGATCCCCGAAATAGTTTTTTTTTTAAAATAATTTTTAATTAATTATATTTTTTGAACTAACGTCATGCGATATTATTAAATAGAGTATCATATTTCAACACTGTAGCCCCCAAGTGTTGGCCCGAAATAGTTTTTTTTTTATTTAAATAAAACCAAATTAATTAAGAATTAATTAATTTTTTAATTAATTATATTTTTTGAACTAACATCATGCGATATTATTAAATAGAGTATCATATTTCAACACTGTAGCCCCCAAGTGTTGGCCCGAAATAGTTTTTTTTTTTTTTTTAAAAATAAAACGAAATTAATTAATTTCTTAATTAATTATATTTTTTGAACTAACATCATGTGATATTATTAAATAGAGTATCATATTAGGCCCGAGTCCCGACAAATGTTGAGATGGATAAAGTATTATTGATCACGTTAATAAAATTATTTCTCATATTGGAATAAAGTAGAGAGGAAGATGAATAGTTAAAGAAAGAATCTGTAGTTAGCAATAATAATTCTTTTCGTAAATTAATAATAAAAATGCAATTGGGATGCTTTATTTTTGGTGGTAAATTGTTCATCTTGAAAATTTGTTAACATGTAACTAAAATTTTAATTACAACTAAACCCGACTCAACTCGTTCAGTCTAATACATGTATATATAAATAGTTAAGAGTTCTTTTTCCAAAACAATAATTCGAATTCGAATCCGTCTCATTATTATTTAACACCACATCATAGACTTTTCAAAGAAAAAATTTAAAAAATTCTAAAAATTAGAAATGTCATCTCTAATACACAAATACTGTCCAACACCATATTGTAAATTTCCCACCTAAAAAAATTAAAAGAAAAAATTATATTGTTATATCCGTATACCTCCTCTCGTATATATGTGTGTATCCCTCCCTCTCGTATATATGTGCGTATCACATGTTTGGCGGTACCAAATGGTTACATATAAAAGCAAAAATTCCATATCCCACACCCACCCAACCCAAACAAAGGAAGAAGTAGAAAAAGAAAAAGAAAAGGGAAAAGAAAACAAAAAAGAGCAACGGTCAATTGATCAGTGATCATAAAATACTTCAAAAACATTTGTTAAATAGATTCAAGAAATGAAAAGTGAGTCAGTCGCGCCGAGTCAAGCCAACTCCAAGTCTTCCTCCGGTCCTCTCAGTGAATCCTTCTCGAGTTCTTATCCGAATCAAAGAAATTTCACATTCTTTTATATACACCGCCAAGAAATGCAGTTTCAGTACTTTTCTTCACGACGAAACATACACTCGAAATCATGGGACGACGACGAGTTTCCCAGGAGATAGGAAGTCTGCTAACAATATAAATACAAAAGAATACATGTATCCTACGATGACTGCAAATGGGACAACAACTTCACTGATAATGCAATGGATCATATAAAAAAGATCGCGTAAAATAACAAAATGTGGCCAAAATAAGAAGTGTTTCACAGAAAACTGCCGCAGCCAGAGGAAGATACCCCCTTTGTCAACAAACATACACCACAAGAGGTTGCATTTCTTGCTCATTGTAGCTCCCAAAACTCAATAATGCAGAACGGACCTCATAAGAATAAAGTAAATATAATTCGCAAGCATTCAGAGATAAACAGAACGATTAAAATCTAAAGTTCACATTTACCAAGAAAAATGTGGCTATACTTGGAAGGTGCTGTTATACCATAATGATCTTCTTTACTTAGCAGTATCCGCAGCAGCAGATGAGGATGATAAAACTAATTGACACTAATTACTATTCATTGAAAACCACCATTCCGATCTTTTTGTAGATGAGTAAAGAGATTGATTCTACAGCAATGCAATATCAACAAGCCCAAGACAGCCCATATATCTGAATATCATTATAATTTCTCAGGCAACCATGTATATGCAGTATGCTACAGCCCCATAACCCCCCCACCCCACCCCCCACACAAAAGGGAAAGAAAATGGTGGATTAGTGAGGACCACAAACCCACTAATCATCGATTATCCAAACAGTGAAACACTCTAAACTATGCTAATCACACTCTAATTCAATCATTAATATAGGATTTGTGGGGGACCAGTAGATAATGATGATGTTCTTTCTATACCACCAACAAAAACTTCTTTTTTGAGAAGATCACCAACAAAAACTTCTTATTATATGCAATAGGTGTATGTGTAATTTCGGTTCTTGTTACTCACTACGACTTATTAACATCACGAGAGCTATAAAGCACATTTTCAAGAGCATCCAAGATATTACCCTTGAAAGGACTCTGAGCTTCCTCAGCTTCTTCACATTCATCAATCTTGGAAAACCGCTTCAGCTGTTGCTTGCAGCTTTTCAGCTGCTCCTCCAACAAGCTTCTCTCGGATTCGTGCCTCCAAACAAGCCATTGTAGTGATTGAATCACTTCTTGATCATGGATTTGTTTCTCCTCAGCCAATCTTCTGTACTGACTCGATTCCATTTCGATGAGGCTTTTTTCGTTCTGAAGCCGTAGAATCATCGCCATTGCCTCTTCTGCCGCCGTGGCTGACGCAGCCCTTTCCTTTGCAAGTTCTGAAAGAGCTTCTTCTGCTCTGTGCCGTTCAATCTTCAACAATTTTCTCAGCATTGAAACATCAGATTCTTCAACAATATCTTCCTCTGTATACTCAATTTCCTTATTTTCTTCATCATCTTCACCTTCGACAGTATTTATTTTTTCACCGGAATCAGTCTTAGGGTTTGATTTTTCTTTCATTTCCTCAACCTCATCAACGCATGATTCGTCGTCCTCCCAGAATTTCAACAACCCACATTTTCCATTTTCACCAAGAACGAATTTTGAACAAGACCCACGCCTCAATTCCCCTGATTTGCCTCTCAAATCGCATAAAAACCGGAATAAATTCCTGGAAAACCCGTCAGAGTACAAGAGCATCAAACCGAATCCAAACAGCAAAAACATGCCCAAAAATGTGGAAACCTGATTAAAACTGCCGAACAGGGAAAACCCACATCCAAGTTCGTAATCCAGTGCCAAATGCTTCAAACATGTCAAGCAATCCATCAATAGAAAGCCTCGAAAAAGGAACTTGAGAAAACCAGGATGGAATCCGATAACAGAGCATATAATCAGAAGAAGAAAAATCTGCATGTGGGCAGCGATTATTTCAATGCAAAAACAATCGTACAACTCAACAGTACCACTCTATATTCTTCGAAGTAAGGAGAGTATTTCCAGAGAGAGAGATGGTGCTTATGGAGAACAGAGTAACGTGGTGCAGAAAACGAGGACGAAGATTGGTTTATCAGCGACACCAACGGGCTGTAACCAGAAAAATATAGTGGAAATTTGCCGAAAGAGTCCAAAGAAAATTGAAATATATATATATATATATATATATATATATATATATATATATATATATATTTATGCTGAAAGAGTCCAAAGAAAATTGAAAACTTTCGAAAGTCTTGATGAGAATATGGAATTGGTAAATTTAAGAGGATAAAAATATATATAATTTATTTATTTATTTGGGGTGTTTATTATCCCTATAAAAATATGGGAATTGGTAAATTTAAGAGGATAATAAATGGTGGGGAAAATCGAATTTAGGATAATTTGGAAAGACAATAAATTGGGTGAATTTTGGGCGAATTTTCATGTTATTTGAGTTTAGTGCACTACATGCAACGGTAACTTGGAATTATATATTCAAATTCTGATTACTTTGAACAATTAGTCGGTATTAGAAAGTTCATATAAATTTTTATTAGTTGACATCAAGATATCAACTCTCAATCGAATTTTGTATTCGAATTTCTTTAACTATTTTGGGTTGTATATTTGGAACAAAAAAAATCTTGTACAATCTGAATCCTTTAACTATCTAAAATTTCCTTTCAAAAAAAAAAACTATCTAAAATTTGGTTAAAAATGATGATCATATTTTTTAATGTATTTGTTTAATTTTGAAAAAAGTTATGGAAAAATGACTTATTATTAATTTTGAAGGAAAGCATTTTATTATTCATGAAACAGTACAATAGACAGAAACAAACATTTGATTAATATAAGGGGTAGGGATGTGAATGGGAATCCAGTATTTTATTAAGTGAGATTCACTTCACCGTTGAGTAAAGACTTGATGAGCTAATTGTCACTATTTTATGATTACTACTTACTATTTTACATAAATTTGAAAATAACAATTATACATGAAATCACCTACCTACTTTGTTCTGCTTTTTTCTTTTCTTTTAAGGAACCCTATTTAATTAAAATGATTGATGCGTTTTTACCAAAAGCATCACAAAAAATATATGAAAAAATGATTTAATTAATACTGATAAGATATGGAGACCCTTGATTCGGTTATTCTAATCTGATAAGATATGGATAGAATTCTCAACTAGGTCTTGATAAATTTCAAATTATATATAAATTGGACCTAAAAATCATGATCTGATACCTATGTTTTATTATATGTAATTTAAAATATGAATTTGTTCATTTTGAAGGAACTTATTTCTTTAATTTTCCAAAATAATTGGAGTCAAGCTCGATTCATTTATAATCTTATTCGACATGTATATATAGCGGTTGTGGAGACACAATTTATCCATTTGCCCGAAACATTGTTGTGCATGGGACTTATATAATCTTGAAATTTTGTATTAATATGATTTTACCAATTATTTGACTTTATTGTACAAGATAGTATGTTACGGAGAAAATAAAACGGAAGATTAAAAACAACAAACATCAGGTATTATTTCGTTTTAACGGACAGTTGATTCAAATGGATAGGAGTTTGAGTTCACTTAAGTAAGATCTCAAGTTCGAATGTAAAAAATTACGTTAGGATAGGTCCTCGCAATAAACGGCCTCATCTATCTCGGGAGATTAGTTTTTCACTCAATTAGATGAGGAGAAATTTCGAGAGATAAAAAAAATTAGGTATTATTTCCATTTTCGAAAGAATAGGAGAGAGTGGGAGGGTTGACTAATGAGGGAAAGCCAAAGATTCAGTGCCTTGTAAAGCTCTAGAAATTGGATTCTTTTTAGGCCACATCCTTAACAAAACAATATCCAAGCACACATAACCTTATTTCACTCAATTCAATAAATCACATATCACGCACTCCAACTTCATTTCTATATATATATATATATAGTTTACTTTTTATATATTATTAAAGTTAGAATCATTAAAGTTTAAAGTTCTTCTTATTATCGATATAGTTTACTTTATTAAATATAAGCATGTTAGTTATTTAATACACCAATTTCTATATGTATTAAAATATTATAAGAGCACTATACTACTGATAAACCCAAATAAAAAAAATTTATATATATATATATATATATATATATATTTAAGAATGCACTATGTTATTTAACAACGGCAAGAAATAGTTGTTAATTAACTACGACAATCTATTATATTAAACAAATTGAATTGAGTATTTACAAGAATTTTAACATGATCATATTAAATTCAATTAGATAACAAATAAAAAAAGTAAATATTTTCATATCGTGTATCCAAATATATATATATATTGGGGTCTATAGTCCATTTGTATTTATTAAATCAAATTGAATTATTAAGGTGTAAAATTCTCTTTATTAATTTTAGGGCAAATTACATCTACACCCCCTGAGGTTTGGCCTAATTACGAATCAGTCCCTCTTATTTCGTTTATTACATATCAACCCCTAAAAACACTGTTTCAACTACAAATCAGTCCCTCTTTAGGGGTTAAAATGTAATTGAAACAGTATTTTTAGGTGTTAATATGCAATAAACGAAATAAGAGGGACTGATTTGTAATTAGGTCAAACCTCAGGGGGTGTAGATGTAATTTCTCCTTAATTTTATTGACGCTGATTTGTATTGTTATCGAGTTAGGTCCATTGGTCAAAAGCTCAGACCTATATTGAACTTTGGTCACTAAGACAAACTCCAAACTTCAACAAACCAATAGAATAGATTATCAAGAAAGCTGCAACATAATCAGATATATTATATGTAACATTTTAATTTCCTTGCATACCACGTTCAAGTGGAAGGTCAAGAAACCAAAATATCAACTCAATTAAAAGTCTCAAATCCTTGCACCACAAGGTTCTCAAATGATCAAACAACAATTCCTGCAAGTTTTCAGACAAAGTCTGAACTTGTTTATTTAAGCATGCCACTAACCCTGACTGGAATTCCAAACAGAAAAATGGCTCAAAAGAAAGCAAAACAAGCCACACTTACACTTACCGCAAAGCAATGGCCTAATCTGCCACACCAACTCCTCGCCTTGCTTGCAAGAAAACCATCACTGATGCAAAACATCACTTCCTTTGGTTGTGCAACGAAATCATGGAGATCATCTTCAAGAAAATGCGGCGGCGGCCCTAGTGGAAAACCGAGATTATCACAACTTATTCAAATCAGTGATAAAAACAAGCATTGTCACACGATAGACATCCCATTCCATACAGAGATTTCCTATGTTTGGGGCAGCAAAAAGAAAGAGTTATCATATAGGTATCCTGCTTCTCCGGTCCAGTTTTTAGGCCATTCCCATGGCTACATAGTGGCAATGGAAGCTAATCTGCATGAATGCTGTTTGTGGAAGCCTTCAGAATACAGGCTGCTTCAATTCCACGTTGGCGATACGGGTACTACCTTCCGCCTTGGGATTCTAATATTCCCTTCAAAACAGCCGCACTATCATCACAATGGGATGATCCTAATGGCTGTAGCGTCATGGTGATAACAGGCATTTCTTCTCCAGCTTTTGCTTTCTATAGAAGGAGAGTCGTCCAGAAAGAGTGGATATTGGAAGACTGCAAGATAAATGATCCTTATGCCCTGAGCCAACATGATACACAGTTCACTAATGCTATTGGATTCAAAGGGAAATTTTATGCGCTGAGCTTGCAGGGGAGTCTTGTTGTTATAGAGCAGGTTGATTCTTATTTTAGAATCACAGCTATTGGTGCAAGTAGGGCCGTTCCATCTAAAGTGTCGAGGCAGTTCAGGGAGTTTCTGGTTGAATCGGATGGGGAAATACTGTTGGTGTTTCTTGTATCAAGGAAATCAATCAATATCGTGGAGGATGTCGAGGTTTTTCGACTTGATGTTGTTGAGCTTTTGTGGGTGAAGTTGGAAAAACTTGGAGATAGGGCTTTGTTTCTTGAGGATGAATGTTGTATGGCTGTGACTGCAAGCAAAGTGGGGTGTAGGAGAAACTGCATTTACTTTACTCATGATAGAGTAAATGAATGGCATTTGTATGAATTGGAAAGGTGTCAGATTTCACCTGCATTTGATATCAAACAGTCTTTGAGGTGGGATGAACAGGCAGAACAACTGGGAGAATAGACTTTTTTGTCAAGCAATAGTCATTTTATTCCACAATGAGAATTTGCAATTAATAACACAATCATTAAAAAGGGAAAAGAAGAAAACAAAAGAGAGAATCAAAGAGGAAAAATGAAGTTATTAGGAATCTGCAATATTTGAAGCTTCTTGATTTCATTCCCGGAATCTTCTAGGAGGCATCCTCAATTCTTATTATAAAGCGGCAAGGGTGACAAAGTGGGAAGTGATCCCAGGGATGGGAAAGTTCAATTCCAATCCTGGATAACACATATTACGGCTCGGCTCGGCTCAAGCTAAATCATGCCTTTATTATTTTTTTATTAGAAAATAGTTTTTTGTAATACTTAAATATATTTATATATATAATAATATATATTAATTGAGTATATATACAAATATATAATTAATATATTATTATTTTTATTTAAATATATAGGCTCGCGAGCCACGAACCTGACACAGAGTAGTCGGGGTTCGGACTTGTCACGAGCCGGCTCCCTCTTTTACATTCTAGCTAGATATTACCTACCCCGTATTTGCCCCGTGTAACATTTATGGCATTAGCAATCTGCAATGTTGTCTTTACTCAAGAATTTACCCCATTATTATTACATTTCTAGAAAGATTAATTCTTGCACCACAGTAATGGGGATGATCAAGAACAATTCTTCCTATTCTTATACAACAACAATGGAGTTTCAAACATCTCAGTCTTGCTAAGAAATAAGCATTGTCGAGTAATAGTCATTTCATTCCACAAGATTACTTACAATCAACAAAACAATCATTGAAAAAAGAAAAAGGAAAAAAACGACCAATAACTCAAGACTCTGAAAAGGACACACATGAAACAAATCAAAGGACAAACAATTTGTATTCATCTTATCAGGAACAAAACAGTACTTGGGAGAAGGCGGGCGAGAGTAAATCAAGTGCCTAGAAGTGCAGATGACGATACCAAAGCTGCACACATCAAACTCCTTGCTAGCTCGGCCTGTGATGGTGCATACAAGAATAAAACCAAAATACACACCAAACAAATCAAAGGAAAATGAGATCTTACTGATCTTAATCATGCGGTTAAAAGAGTAGTAGCAGAATTTGCAGATGATGCTGTTAAACTTGACGAATTGTCACAGTAACTGTAGGTCGTTAAATCACCACCTCCAGTAAGATTTGAGTAATTTGAAGCGGTACTAGTCATATGTGTCACGGTAGCTTCACCATAAGTTGCCACTGGCATTGTTGGAGGGAGGATGGGTAATGATGCCTCGAAATTGAGAACATAGATTGCTTGCCTTATGGATGAACGACGCTTGTTATCTGGATGAGCACACCACAAGCCCACAACCATCAAACGTTCCATTTCTTGCACATTATATTCTGTGCCTAATTTTGGATCAGCTGCATCAAATAACTGTTCCATGCCGTATAGACTCCAAACCCACTCCACCAATATTACTTGGTTTTCTTCAAGCCTAGAGTCGACTGGTTTTCTTCCACATGCTATTTCCAGCAATACAATTCCAAAGCTATAAACGTCAGACTCCTTGCTAGCCCGTCCATTTATAGCACATTCGGGAGCCATGTAACCCCACGTCCCAGCTAGAACAGTTGTTTGTGAACCTTTTTCATGATCAACAAGTCTAGCTAGACCGAAATCGCCAAGTTTAGGATTAAAACTTGAGTCCAACATAATATTACTAGCTTTTATATCTCGATGCACCACGCATCTCTGCCACTCCTCGTGCAAATATAGCAAGGCTGATGCTAGTCCTTGCGCGATTCTGTATCTCGTTTCCCAGGTCAAAAGTGATCTCTCCTTAAAGAGATGAGAATCTAAGCTCCCATTAGGCATGAACTCGTAAACAAGTAGGAGGTCTTTTTGTTTATGGCACCAGCCTATGAGTTGGACTAAATTTCTGTGCCTTAGCTGACTGATAATCTTGACTTCCGATGTGTACTCTTTCAGCCCTTGTTTAGATCCTCTGGACACCCTTTTTATAGCGACGTACGAATCCGTTTCTCTCATGAAGCCTCTGTAGACCCCACCAAAGCCTCCTTCTCCAAGCTTTTCTTCCTCTGCAAAATTCTTTGTGGCACGAACCAGTTTGCTATATAAGAACCTTTTAGGCCCACTTTCTTTTGCGAATTCATTATCCATGGATGGATCAAGGAAATCTTCATCTTTTCCATCCTTATACTTCTTCCATAAGCAAAAAATTGCAAGAGCAAACCCGAGAATGAGAATTGACAATCCAACACTCATTCCAACAACAAATACTTTTCTCTTGTTTTGTTTTCCACCAGCTGGGTAAGGATCAGGGTCAGGCTCCGGGCGTGGAGTAATTGGCTCTTCAGGGGTAACATTAAGCTGCAAGTTTGAAGAGAAATCCCACGACTTGACATTATTTTTCTGAAAGTAAAGTCCTGTTGCAGCTGAGAAGCCAATAGCAACATATTCGGGCAAATAAGCTCGAAGATCAACCTCATAGCTGAGGTTGCTTCGTCGGGTGATGTTACCAACGACACCGGTAAAATCAACCCAGAGGGTCTTCGAACTTGCATTATAACTAATCCACGCATCATTTTGCGGCCCCTCGGTAATATTATTCTCCCAGGGGACAGACTTGACAGATTTCATCGTATTGATATCAATACCAACATGCGTGCCGTAGGGATCCCAATTATTCTTATAAGTATCGAACTCCACCGCAACAAAAGATTGCGAAGATGAATTGGCTGGTGAATCACCCATTCCAAGACCAAGACTACCCCCGTAAAAACTGGTTTGGTTAGTGGAATTAAGAGGAACAAGGAAAAACGTCATCCCATCAGCATAATCATTACTACCACTGGAATCAATCACAAAAGAGAAATGAGTGGAGAAATCAGCGAGGACGCCGGAAGCCTTGTTCCACAGGTGGAACGGTTGGGAATATGTTGCTCGACCTACTTTATCGCCCAACACGGCGTTACGCTCGTTGGGTGTAAGCATAATGCCTTGGTTGTTCAAGATGTAAGCATCTTCCGTCACATTTATGTTGAGATTGGTATCGTGAGTGGTGATGGTGGACAGGTTGAAGGACAGTGGAGATGTTGAAGGGAACAGGATTAATATAAGGAACAAGAAGGAGACAATCATCGGTATTGGAAGCTTTGAAGCAGCCATGAGTGCGTGGTAGTTGCTGGGAGTGATGATAGCTTAGCATGTGGTCGTGCTAGACCATAATTACTGGGTAAAAAAGTGAGTGAAACAGTCGTTCTTGATTGATGGGTGAATGAATACTTGACACGCCGTGGACGAAGACTTGAGTGAATTTGGACGGAAAGGGTTTTTTGGTCTGGATGGGCCCTGAGTGCGTAAGTGGTGTTTCAGCATTTCATAAAGCAAAATGGGGAGCAAGAAGAAGAAGAAGAAGAAGCAGCAGCAGCTTCGTACTAAGACCACGCTGCAGTATTCAATCTCTTCCTCTAATTTCATAAGTGAATGGGGAGCTCTTGTCAAATTCATGGCAATTTTCAGTCTTACTAAGGCCACCACATTTGCCTTGAATTGAATCCTCCATGCATAAACGAAAACTCCGTATTTCTGAAATGGAGCTCTACACCCATCTTTACCACTAGGGATGGAACCACATTGTGTGGGACTCAAATTTAAAATATAAAAAATGAAGTACGAAATTTTAATTAGGTGATGAAAAGTCAGAATATCAAAAAATTAAAAGGATAAAAATATAAATATATCAAAAATTTAAAAAATCAAAATTACCACTATTGCCTATCGGTATCACACCACAGGTCGTATCGATCTGAAACACACACAAAGTCGACCCGTACAGGGATCCGGGCTATATTTGCACAAACTCAAAGACGGCACCAGAATCCTCAGCTTCTTCTTCCATGGCGGAATGGCAACCTTCACTTTAGCCTATTTCTTGACAATGTCTTCCTCTTTGGCTCTTTGAGCAAAAAGTCCTCTTCAATCTCATTTTTTGTTAGGGGTAACGGGAATTCTCTACTCCCTCAAAATTAAGCAGAATTCTCCTTTCCTGGGTTGTTGAATAAAGGTGAAAATTGCGTTTAAAAAAAAAATTGTAATAATATTTCCTTCCAAACAAAAAATAATAATAATAAAATAAAGGTGATAACTTTTCTTTTGGTAGGAAATAAAGGTGATAACTTTTTTATTTGGGTAGGACATAAAGGTGAAAACTGCCTTAAAAAAAATAATAATAAAAAATAAAGGTGATAAGTAGGAAATAAAGGTGATAACTACTTTAAAAAATAATAATAATAAAATAAAGTTGATATATTTTTTTTTTTTGGTTTTTGGTCTGTTGTTGTTGATGTGTGGATTCACAAGGCGTGTTTGATGCCTTCTTTGAATAAATGGGGGGTCCTCGTTAAATTTCCCATGGTCTGTCTGGCCGATTTAAAAAAAAAAAAATACCTCAAAAAATAATAATAATAAAATAAAGGTGACCAAAAATAAAATAAAATAAAATTGATAATTGATACGGAGACACGGAAAGAATAAAGAAAAACTAATCATATAAGAAAGACAGGTCCAACCAAACCATCGTAGCCCGCATAATTGTTGCATGTATAAATAAACTGTTATTTAAATATATTAAAATTGATTGTTATATCAATATATATTTTATAATTATATTTAATATAATTAATAAATTATAATAAATAAATAAATAACCTAAGATAGTATTATATTGTTAAAAATATTTAAAATATGAAGGGAAAAAAATAAAAATTATATATAAAAAAAGAAAAAGAATTAATGTGAAGTGAGAGAAAAGAGAAGATAATCGGATGGAGTGATAAAAAAAATAAATAAGAAGAAAGAAAAGAATCTAAAAAAAAAGAAGAAAATAATTCAAGAGACCAAATGGTTACTATCTATCTCGTTTAATATAATAGTATAGATATTTGAAATTGAATTAAAATAGAATATAGGAAATAACTAATATAATAATCATGGGTGGATTAAAGGGGAAGTGGGCCATATTTATATACGCGGGGTTTCTTTGCTATAATCTTTAAAGCACAAAGTGTTGAACAACTTTATGACTCATTCACTAAATTATATTATTATTATTTGATTCCCCTGACTCGTCCACTTTCTAAATTTGTGGATTTTTTTTTTTTTTTTGTGCACAGGACTTTGTGACTGTTAAGAGGTGATTAAAGATAAGAAAGGAGTTTTTCATTATGTAATTGTTACTTAGAAAATATTACAACCCAATCTCAATATATATAGTCCAACACTCCCTATAGGTTAGGAAACCTAAGCCCAAATTATAGGGATCTCCCTTAATTAGGAGATAATCACGTATCTTCTAACACTCCCCCTCAAGTTACGTAATTGGATCACCAATTCTTAACTTGTCTAGTGCCTTTTGAAATGTCTGACTAGAAACTGCCTTTGTAAGAATATCAGCTAGCTGGTCTTCAGACCTGACGAATGGTAACTCAACGACTCCTCCATCTAACTTCTCTTTTATAAAGTGACGATCAACTTCAACGTGTTTTGTCCGGTCATGCTGTACCGGATTCTCTGAAATGCTAATAGCGGCTTTGTTGTCACACTTCAACGAACTTGGACACTCATGAGGAAAGCTGATCTCTGCCATCAACTTCCTCAACCATAATACTTCTGTTATCCCCTTCGCAATACCCCGAAACTCTGCTTCAGCACTTGAAAGTGCAACAACTTTCTGTTTCTTACTCCTCCAGGTTACGACATTCCCTCCAACTAAAGTAAAGTAACCTGAAGTGTATCATCTGTCGTTTGGATTCCTTGCCCAATCAGCATCCGTATAAGCTTCAATTCTCAGATGACCATGCTTTCCTAACACGATCCCGTGTCCGACAGTGCCTTTTAGATACCGCATGATTCTTACAACTGCCTCCATATGACTTCTCTGGGGCTGATGCATAAACTGACTAACAACCCTAACCGCATAAGCAATGTCTGGCCTGGTGTGGGATAAGTAGATCAACTTTCCCACTAGTCGCTGATACCTCCCCCTGTCTGCTGGTTCTCCATTACTCTCCATCATAAGCTTATGATTAACTTGTAGAGGAGTATCCACTGGTTTATAGTCAACTATTCCTACCTCAGCCAGCAGGTCCAAAATGTACTTCCTCTGGGAGATAAAGATACCTCGTTTTGATCTAAGAACCTCAATCCCCAAAAAATACTTAAGTCCTCCTAGATCCTTCATTTCAAAGTCCCTGAACAACCTTTCTCGAAGTTTTCCCATTTTCTCATTGTCACTGCCAGTGATAATCATATCATCTACATAGATGATAAGACAAGTGATCAGATTCCCCCTCTTCTTTAGGAACAAAGTGTGATCAGAATTACTCTGTTCGTACCCGTATTGTCGCACTGCAACTGTAAACTCCCGAACCAAGCACGTGGGGACTGCTTAAGTCCATACAAGGACTTTCGAAGCCTGCACACTTCTCCGTCTTTAAATTCCGCTGTGAAACCCGGTGGTGCATCCATATACACTTCCTCAGTCAGATCTCCATGCAGGAACGCATTTTTCACGTCAAACTGGTGGAGCGACCAGTCTTTGTTTGCTGCAACCGATAAGAGAACCCTGACTGTGTCAATCTTTGCCACGAGTGAAAAGGTTTCTGAGTAATCCACTCCATAGGTCTGAGTGTATCCCTTCGCCACTAACCTGGCCTTGTACCTCTCCACTGAGCCATCTGACTTGTGTTTGATCGTAAACACCCATCGACATCCAACTGCCTTTTTTCCTCCTGGCAATTTACATATCTCCCAAGTATCATTTTTTCTGACTGCACTCATTTCTGTTTCCATTGCCTCTACCCATTTCTTTGATTGTTCTGCTTCCTGGATTGTTCTTGGAATCTGTTCTGAGTAAAGCTGTCCAAGGAAAGCCTGCACAGCAGGTAAGATGTTCCCCTTTACTGCATTCCCAATTGGGTACCGAGAGCTATGCGATACGCGTTCCTGGGAGTACCTGTTGGGTGGAATCCCCCGTGTACTTCTTGGTGGTAAAACATACCTGTCACTCACAACATCCTCAGAAGTGATACCAATATCATCAACTTCGACAACAGTATTATCAACCACAATATTATCAGAATCAGAATCTGGAAGATTACTTACCTCGGGTAGGACATCATTCGGAGGAGTAGGATCAGAGGTGGTACTGAGCAGGCTGTGATCAGGGATATCTAGAGGGCTCGGATCAAGCCAACCTAGAGGCTCACTAGTATTCTCCCCCTGGGCCCGAGGTTAGTTGAGGTAGTAGTATTCAGACTCTAAGAAATCACAGTCCATGGTAACATGAATGTGACGAGTAACAAGATTGAAACATCTATACCCCTTTTGGTGAGTAGCATACCCCAGAAACACACACTTCACAGCACAGGGATCAAGTTTGCTCCGGTCAATTTTGGGAGTATGAACAAACACATAGTAGCCAAATATTCGAGGCGGGAGAGTGAGGGTTGGTGGTATAGTTGTTTGTGTTTTCAACACAGATAATGGAGTTTTGTATGACAGGACTTTAGTGGAAAGGCGATTTGTGAGGTAAGTGGCTGTGGCAATAGCTTCGGACCAAAATCTAGCGGGAATATGAGATTCGATAAGTAGAGCACGGGAGATTTTGAGCAACGTGTGGTTTTTTCTTTCGGCCACCCCGTTTTGTTGGGGAGTATTGGGGAAGGTAGTTTGGTGAATGAGGCCATTTTCCTGACAGAACTTATTCATTTTTTGGTTAACATGCTCTTTCCCATTATCTGACTGGAGCACCCGAACAGTGTGATTAAATTGTGTTTGTATCATGCAAAAGAAAGCTACAAAAGTATCAAACACTTCAGATTTATGTTTCAGAAAGTAAACCCAAGTTATGCGTGTAACGCCCGAGCGCGAGACGTCACATCCCCCGCATCATGACCCGACCCGTATACGAAATGGATTTTCATACACGTGCCGAATCATAGCGAACGGAGACATACACACTCGCTAAGCTAGGTGGGACTAACCTATAACTTAAACCCTAACAACTTCAACAACCACAATAATCAGAGTAAAGGGAACGCGGAAGCAATCATTCATATATTATATATTGAGCTAGAGCTCTAGGTACCAACATGTAGTTCATATATATATTGAGCTATACGCTCTATGTACCAATAATCCAAGTAGAATACATATAGGTACCAATTACAAGTACGCTCCATACATACAAAATCCAAAATGAACGAAATGTAATCATATGCGTGTAAAGGAAAGGCTAGACACGATGCAAGACTCTCCCTAACTGGTATCCCGCCTAGCATCCCCCTTCCTGCAAAAACAACTGAAACAACTCCGGGTTCAGTCTTAGACAGACTGGTGGGTATAAAACGATCGGCATAATATCATAATATTGTGGAATTTAAACACGTACATGCAAGTCATAATCCTTATTCGAGGTTTAGAACCCTTTTACCCAAGTGGGAGAAAATAAGAAACAACGAATAGGATTATAACCGTTCATTTCATTCATTAGGTCATTAATAGCCCGGCGAGAGGGCGTGCATTATCTCCAACCACCACCTCGTGTAATCCTTTAATCAATCATTCATTCGTTCATTCATTCATACATTCATTCTTTTGTGCACATACATTCGATCATTCATTTACTCCTTTTTCCTCCGGGTAGGGAACGGGTTTGTAAGGCCCGAACCCTCATTCATTAATGCTAGAGGGGTACATGAATCCCCAAAAGCGCGGGTCCCCCTTCGTTCACTAATCTCCTAGTGAAGTCCAGGTTGCCGAAATTGTTGGAACTAGTATAAATGGATTCCCGTAAGCCCAAGCTTCCCCGGTTCACCACTACACTAAGTACCGGGCCCCCATTCATTGTGATCACTCATTCATTACTCGCCAAAATATTTTGGTAGGATAGTCATAATAAAAAGGCTTTCGTTTAAAGCATTGATTCGTTGAAAACTTGGTATAAATACCTATATAGGGTTTTGGCCAAATTCTTGCACATTAGGGTTCGGGGTCATATTGTTAACTAATAGAAGAAAAACCCACCTGTAGACAAAAGAACCCAACAACCCTCACTGCTTGACCTCGTCACCCACCGGACCAAGACCTGTGTGACAAGGTAGTGTGAGACTCAATTATGACCACAATAGACGCTCGGCTATGCAATAACATGCTATGGAATGCTTAATATGCGATAATATGTTCAATTATGGTCATGAATGTCATAGAATCCAATTAAACACATAATTCAACAAATTTCGTTCAAACTACGGTAAAACCGTATTCATTCTCGTTCATATCGTTCATACTTTCATACTTGCATTCATAAGGTTATCAATATCATTAATCAATCATAAAACATAGCTTTAACATAATCACGTTACATACAATTCCCAAATACGAGCCATAAACTCAAAACAAGCAATAAAAGAGTTCCCCCAAAGCTGCCATTTCAAATGACACGGCCGTGTTGAGTTTTCAAAGGAAACGGACACGGCCGTGTCCGAGGTTTAAAATCAGAAAAATTCAAAGTCGAGAGCTTGACACGGCCGTGTTGAGTTTTCAAAGCATTTGGACACGGCCGTGTCCGGGGTTAAATTCAGAAAAAATTCAAAGTCGAGAGCCCAACACGGCCGTGTCCATTTTCAATTCGGCCGTGTCAGCTCGTCGTCTTCACAAGAGAAACAGAGCATAAGCTCTGTTTCTTCGAGAGAAAAGCTTACAAAACAGGGCAGCCTCAAGGAAGCTCTTTTGTACCACTTAGACACTAACTCATGCCCCAAAACTCATATATATCATGCAATTCATTCATATATGTAAGATTCCACACCCAAAGTTGGCAAAAGATCACCCAATAACAAGCTTTCATCCATGGAAGCTTCAAGCTTCATCAATGGCATATCATGCTACACTCAACCAACACAAGATCCAAGCATACAAAAATGAAGAGGAAGTTACAAGAATCATATTCCATGTATCAACTACCATTTAAACCAAGGATTTACATGTAACCAAGAATTATACCATAAAAATTCATTTTCAAGCCAACTCTCATAGCACATGAATCTCCAACTCAAATCAAGATACAATCGGAAGAAAATGGAGAGGAGAAGGAGAGAAAAACAATCCATATCTTACCTTGGAAGAAGATGAAAGATTGGTTGATCTTGAGCTTAAAGTGTGGTTGATCAAACAAGGGTTTTTGGAGCTTCTCTTCTCTCTCTTGGAGCTGATAATGATCGATCAAAATGGAAGCAAAGGAGGAGGAAATGCTGATTTTTAGTGCTAGAAATGGGTAGGATACGGTCGGTTCAAGTCCGGTTCGTTTAATAAACGGTTCAAACAAGTTATAAGAAACGAGGTTAAGGAAATGTTCGTTGTCGAAGGTTCAAACGGTATCGAAAAAGTACGAGGTCAAGTTTAATGGATAGGTATCGTCGAGACAAGCTCAATGCCGGTTACGGATCTCTATTTCGAGGTCTGGAGCTCAAGATATCGCGAAAACCGTTAAGGGTTGCCTATATACAAATAGGTCCCTAAACTTTCAAAAAGTGGCAATTAAGCCCAAACTCAATTTCCAATTGAGTCCAAACATTCAAATAAGTTACAATCAAGTCCACGATTACACGAAACACGTAATTCCGTTCAATTAACACCGAATTCATGAAATTCACATTCTCACGTATTCATTCATATGTTCATAACTCGATTTTTGAATTCATATAAAATTTAAACCATGGAATCAAATTAGAAACGAATTCGATTAGTAAAACGAAATATAAAATCATATAATTAAATGTAATTGCGCACGTAACTCTTACCTGCACGTGTGAAAACACGGGGCGTTACAATGCGAGAGAAATCATCAATAAATAACACAAAGTACTGATAATTCCCTTTATTGGAAATGGGTGAGGGACCCCAAACATCAGAATGTACTAAAGAAAAGACATAATCAACCCGAGTATCACTAGATTTAAAAGATGTTCGGTGACTTTTTGCAGCTAAACAAGTTTGACATTCTAGACTTGAAATAGAACTATTCTGAAAAAAAATGGGAAATAGCTTCTTTAAGTACCCCAGAGAAGGATGACCAAGGCGCCGGTGCCAAAGCCAGATTTGTTTATTGGAAGAACCCCTTGAAAAAAGAGCTGTAGATTGGACTTCATCAACATAGTAAAGCCCGCCCTGCTCAGTACCACGCCCAATAATTTTCTTCGTATGAATGTCTGTACAAGGCAAAAACGGGGATACAGTAGAACCTCACAAATTCAATTCCTTTGTTAAGTGATTTACAGACAGCAGCTTGCAAGATAATGTGGGAACATATAAGCAATTTTTTAATTTCAATTTTGGAGATAAAGCCACTGATCCCTGTTTCACAACTTCAACTAATTCTCCATTAGCAGTCTGAATGTGACTCTGAGTAGGGGAAACCGGATCAATTATGTCTGTCGGGTCAAAAGTCATTGTGTCAGTTGCCCCACAATCAAAAATCCATTGGGACAACCAAGATGACCGAGTATGATGGGCCTGTATTACATGTTCAACAGTTTAGGGGTCCTTTTGCACAGTATCACAAGATGTGGGGTCGAATTGCAATATTCCAAAATTTTGGGAAAAGGGGAAATACACTTCTTAAAAAGGAAATTAGGGTTTGGGTCATTACCCCCAAACCCATTACCTCCGTTACTGATGTCGGCTCCTCCGTCTTTGAAGATTCCGATGGCGGCGCTGGCGCGCCCAGTGAGGTTGTCGCCCGTCGTCGCGGTGGTGGTCTCCCCTGACTTCCCTTCTTCTCCCCCTGTTCCGGTCTCTTTCCAGCGACCTTTTACAGCGGTGGCAACAACGACCCTCTTCTGTCCCCCCCTCTGTTCGTCGGAGTCCCAGCGGCGTTGCTTTTGCGGTTCCCAACCCACCAATCGGGGTAACCGATTATTTCGAAGCAACCATCTTTTGTATGCCTTGGTTTTCCACAATACTCACACACTAAGGCAGATTTGTCTTCTTGCTGTGCTATCCGATGACCGCCGCCGTCGCGATTGGGATTCTCGGACCATTTACCTCCGGTGGTTTTCCCTCTTTCCGGTCTACGCACAGCGAATCCAGATCCCACGCCCTGTGATGATGTCTCTCCTTCATTGCCGGTGGCCGTCTTCAGGATTTGGAGACGAGCCGCCTCTCTTCGGATCGTGGCATAGGCTGACTCGACTGAGGGCTTTGGTTCAGTTTTCAACAAGTCTCTTCTGATCGACTCATATCGGTCATCAACTCCGTTGAAGAACTGATACAGGCGGTGCTCTTGGGTTATTTGGTTAAATATGGTGATATCTTCTGGGCACTTCATCAGATTGGGTTGTTTCCGATCAAGTGCCATCCAAATCGCCTGTAATTTGTTCCAAAAGACTTCAAGGCTATCTTGCCCCTGTTTCTGCGTGTTTGCTTTCCGGTGCAGGTCAAAGGTTTGCAACGGATTAGAGCCACTGCCGTACATGGTGGCAAGACCCTCCCACAAAGCTTTCGCCGTTGGATACTGTAAGACGTTATTCACAACGCTTATCTCAATATTTTGTATTATCCATGTGAATACGTTTTGATCTGTTTGCTCCCATTGATCATATGTTGGGTCTGTTTCCGGTGGCGCCGGAAGATTACCTGTCAAGTGCGAGCGGCATCCCCTACCTCCTATTGCTATTCTCATCACTTTTGCCCACATCGGATAGTTATAGTTGTTCAATTTGAAACCAACCGATAAGCTATCAAGGTTGGGCAGGTTTGTTTTATTGTTCAAAAGGTTTGCAATCTGTGTTGACAGATCTGGATTGAGTTCTGGTTTGGCTTCTGTGATTTCTGAGATGGTTGGTTTTTCAGTTTGGTTGACCTGATTTTAGGCCAATTTTGGTTCGGGAAAGGTGTTGAGACAATGATGTAAACTAGGGCTGAGTCTCATGGAACGAAACTCGGCTCTGATGCCATGTTAAGAGGTGATTAAAGATAAGAAAGGAGTTTTTCATTATGTAATTGTTACTTAGAAAAGATTACAACCCAATCTCAATATATATAGTCCAACACTCCCTATAGGTTAGGAAAGCCCAAATTATAGGGATCTCCCTTAATTAGGAGATAGTCAGTATCTTCTAATAGTGACTCTGTGGATTTTGGTTGTACATGATCAATCAATATTTCATCAAACTCGACAATCGAGTCTAGGGCTCTTTTTGTGTATGGTGGTTGTTTTATATTTATTACCTTCTGGCTTCTACTCACTAAGAATCACCCTTCAATATGTGGATGGATTGCATGCTTAATGCTGTATTTAGTTCTAATTCGATAAGTAAGACTTCACATATACTCAGCTACTCTGCCCGTGCATGGGAAATTGTGACCCGTATGAATGGTGAAAAAGTGAGAAAAACTAGACCAGTAGAAGAGAAGAAAACAAACCTGCTCTGGCGGCCACCTTCCATACTGGAGCCATCAAAATACTTTTGTTATGGAGTTGTGGTCAGTGCATTACCTATGACGGGGCAACTGCTCGCTGAAGTCCAAGGATGATTTATCCAAAACAAGAACAACACCTGTCTTTTGATCGGTAAATAATTGAATGAAAACTCCGACAAGACAAAAACCCATTTTCCAATCCAATCTTTGAAAAATGGCATCAATAACATATCTTTAATTCAAAATGATACGGAGTTCTTAGTACATTAAATTCGAAGATAGAAAATTATTCTAAACATTATCATATTCTGAAGCCATACTTCAATTTATTGTAAGAGGACCAGTTTTCGATTTGGTTTATCCAAGTAAAGTGTATCTCGTACTTCATAATTTACCATGACTCAGAAATACCAAGTACCCATTTTTTCCCTTTGTTAAAAGCAAGTTGAATGTTTACTTCAGCAGCTCAATAAACTTCCGCTTCTTCAAGTAAAGTGCAAATAAAATACTTGGGAACTAACTCCCACTTGAACTAAAGAGAAACATAGAACATCAACATTTCAAACAATATATATTATATGAGTATGAGTCGAATCAGATCGTACTATTAAAGTATAAAATTCCCTATACTAATGATAACTGGAGATAAAAGTATTTTAACCCTTTGTGTTTCCATAGTGGGGTTGTGGATTTTCTCCCTGATAACTGCGTAATCTCATTGATACTCATTTGCATTGTTATCGGGTTAGGTCCATTAATTAGTAATAACAAGCTAGCCCACGGTTTAATATATCAAGAATTATAGCAGAGTAGTAGCAATTTATATAACATTGGCCAGAAAGATCAGACCTAGCAGCACAGCAGGAAAGCCCATGTCCGTCCAATCATCAACAGATCCACCAAGTGGTTGAACTTTGGTCACTAAGACCAACTCCAAACCTTCAACAAACCAATAGAATAGATTATCAAGAAAACTGCAACATAATCAGATATATTATATGTAACCATTTAGTACAAGCATTCCATTTTAATTCCTTGCAGACCACGTTCAGGTGGAAGGTCAAGAAACCAAAATAACAACTCAATTAAAAGTCTCAAATTCTTGCACCACAAGGTTCTCAAATGATCAAACAACAACTCCTGCAAGTTGTCAGACAAAGTCTGAACTTGTTTATTTAACCATGCCAGTAACCCTGACTGGAATTACAAACATCCCAATCTTTCCAAACAGAAAACTGGCTCAAAAGAAAGCAAAACAAGCCACACTTACACTTACACCAGAGCAATGGCCTAATCTGCCAAACCAACTCCTCGCCTTGCTTGCAAGAAAACCAACACTAAAACATCACTTCCTTCGGCTGTGCAATGAAATCCTGGAGATTATTTTCAAGAAAAATACAGCGGCAGCCCTGGTGGAAAACCGAGATTATCACAACTTATTCAAATCAGTGATAAAAACAAGCATTGCCACACGACAGACATCCCATTCCATACGAAGATTTTCAACATTTGGGGCAGCAAAAAGAAAGAGCTATCATATAGGTGCCCTGCTTCGCCGGTACAATTTTTAGGCCATTCCCATGGCTACATAGTGGCAATGGAAGCTGTTGTCTATTGTAAAAGCCATAGTTTGAACGAAGGTTTTCTGTATTTTCTGTATATTGAAACATTACACAATACAAGGCTAAATACATCACCATACTAGGCTAATAAAGGAAAGGGAATATATGCACCAATTTACAGATTACAATAAGCCCTAATTCCTAGCTTTCCTTATGTCAACACTCCCCCTCAAGTTGTATAGTGGGATCTCCAATATGCAACTTGCGTAAGACTTCTCCGAATATCCTGCCATTCACTGCCTTAGTCAAGATATCAGCCAACTGGTCCTCAGACCTCACGAATGGAAGCTTAACAATCCCAAGCTCAATCTTCTCTTTAATGAAGTGTCTATCTACCTCTACATGTTTCGTTCGATCATGCTGAACAGGGTTCTCAGCTATACTAATCGCAGCCCGGTTATCACACATGAGATTACACACCCCATCCACTGGAACACCAATTTCTGCAAGTAGCTTTCACAGCCAGAGAATCTCAGCTACTCCTCGTGCAACACCTCGAAACTCAGCCTCTGCACTAGACAGTGCCACAACCTTCTGTTTCTTGCTCTTCCAGGTTACCACATTTCCTCCAACCAAAGTGAAGTACCCAGAGGTTGACCTCCTATCCCCTGGACTTCCGGCCCAGTCTGCATCTGTATAGGCTTCAATATTAAGGTGCCCATGCTTCTGAAACAGAATCCCCCTTCCGGGACACCCTTTTAGGTATCGACACACTCTGAGTGCAGTCTCCATGTGTTCTTTCTGGGGTCGATGCATGAACTGACTCAGCACTTCAACTGCATAGGCTATGTCAGGCCGTGTGTGGGACAGATAGATCAACTTTCCCACCAAATGCTGATACTGTAGCTTATCAGTCTCTTCAGCTCCTTCTACTATGCCAAGGCAGTGATTCACTACCATAGGAGTTTCCGCTGGCTTACACTCTAGTAGTCCGGTTTCAGCTAATATATCCAGAACAAACTTTCGCTGAGAGATGTATATTCCCTTATTTGACCGCATCACTTCTATTCTGAGAAAATACTTCAGCTGCCCTAGGTCCTTCATTTCAAATTCTCTGAACAAGTTTTCTGTGAGTTTGGAGATTTCCTCTGTGTCATCCCCTGTTATGATCATATCATCTACATAAATGATCAGACATGTTACCAATCCGTCTCGTCTCTTGATGAACAATGTATGATCGGAGTTACTCTGATGGTAATCATATTTCTTCATAGCAGCTGAGAACCTTCCAAACCACGCTCGGGGTGACTGCTTCAACCCATACAATGCCTTCTTTAGCCTGCACACTTCCCCACGACCGAAACCCCTTGTGAACCCTGGTGGGGGTTCCATGTATACCTCCTCTCTGAGATCTCCATGTAAGAACGCGTTCTTCACATCAAATTGATGCAACTTCCAGTCTCGGTTAGCGGCCACCGAGAACAGTACCCTGATGGTGTCGATCTTGGCTACTGGTGAAAACGTCTCTGAGTAGTCAATTCCATATGTTTGTATGTATCCTTTTGCCACCAGCCTAGCCTTGTATCGCTCCACACTCCCATCTGCCCGATGTTTCACTGTGAAGACCCAACGACATCCCACTACTTTCTTATCCCGGGGAATGACACACTTTTCCCATGTTCCATTTCTTTCCAGTGCCTCCATTTCTGTTTCCATTGCCTGAATCCATTTCTGATCTGCCAGTGCCTCTTCCACTCGATTCGGAACCCTGACCGAGTGGACTGCTGCAGTATAGACACGTGCTTGTTCAGAGAGATTTTCTGCTGCTAAACTGGCCAGGGGATACCTCAGAGTTCTACCGGTATGTTCCGGCTCATACCGTTTTGGTGGGATTCCTCTATTGTTGCGTGGTGGTAGTACGTATCTTGCTTGTGTCTCCCCCTGACTCATCTCCTCCTCTGACTCACTTATACCTCGTTCTCCACTCTCCCCCTGTTCCTCTATCTCCCCTGCACTGTTAGAATTATAGGGAATGACTGATGTAGAGCTGTTATCAGTACAATTACTAACCTGAGGAATACTCATCGGGGTGACAGGCTCAACGGGCTCTCTGAGAGTGGGAGGTTGTATTACAGGAGGCGGTGGCTCGGTGGTTCCGCCTACTTGTTCTGTTGGGACTGCGTCTGGCCACGATTGTGGGACCACCCCACTCAAGGGGTCCTGCTGATGACTCTCCCCCTGACCGGTGAGTGGGGTGTGAAAATAGAAATCTGTTTCAACAAAATCACAGTCCATAGTGGTATACAGACGACGAGTAGGAGGATGATAACACCTATACCCCTTTTGCTGAATCCCATATCCAACAAAGACACACTTAAGAGAGCACGGGTCAAGTTTAGTGCGGGTAGTTTTAGGGATATGAACAAACACGGAACACCCAAACACCCGTGGAGGAAGAGTTAGGACAGATGGGATACTAACTTGACCAGCAAAACACTTAAGGGGAGTATCAAATTCTAGGGATCTTGTAGGAAGACGATTGGTCAAGTAGACAGAAGTAGCAACCGCTTCTGGCCACATTGACGAAGGACACTTAGACTCGATGAGAATGGATCTGGACATCTCTAGCAGCTGTCTGTTCTTACGTTCTGCCACCCCATTCTGTTGGGGAGTATGGGGACACGATGTTTGATGGACTATTCCATGGGTACGGAAGAAAACCTGCAAGGTGGAATTTATATATTCTCCCCCATTGTCTGACCTAAGCACGTGAACATGAGTTTTATACTGTGTCCGCACCATATTAAAGAACTCAACAAACTTTGAGGGGACCTCAGATTTATTATGCAAAAAATATACCCAAGTCATTCTGGAATAATCATCAACAAAAAGAACAAAATACTTAAACTTATGATCCAAACCAACATTCGGGGCTGGTCCCCACACATCTGAATGAACTAAGGAAAACACAGTTTTAGTACGAGAACTAGACACTGAATAAGACTGCCTATGACTCTTTGCAAGCAAACATGTCTCACAAGAGAATTTATTGTCTTGGGTAAAAAACCGGGGAAGTAATAACTGAAGATACCCTTGGGAAGCATGTCCTAAACGGCGGTGCCACAACCACTGTTGGCGGTTCACTGTCCCGTGAGCAAGCGCTGCAGTTCCTTGGTGAGCCACCTCGTCGACGTAATACAACCCGCCACTTTCAGTACCACGTCCAATCACCTTCCCCGAATGAATATCCTGCAATAAACAGAAACCGGGAAACATCAGCACCGTGCAATTCAATTCTCTGGTGATATGACTGATAGAAAGTAATTTACACGACAGAGTAGGAATATAGAGACAGTTCTTTAAGCTAAGTGCAGGTGATAAAGACACAGTTCCTGCACCAAGAACCGGAGAAACACCCCCATTGGCGTTCCGAATTGAGCTTATTTTCGGAACAGTGTAATCACTTAAGTCTGCCTTGTCGTATGTCATCGTGTCTGTAGCTCCACAGTCAAAAATCCACCTGTCATTTTTCTTACTAGTAGTATACAGTGCTGATCCTGTCTGATTATTTAATACATGTTCTTTTTCATTATTACAACTAGAAGCAAAATTACAGGGGGGGAATAAAGGTGGGGACTGTAAATTTAATTGCTGTGATTGAGAGTGGGAGGTGGAGGGGTAAAAGAGACCTTTTATCCCCCCACACTCAATACCTAATTTGTTCGTTCCTTGGAGACTACCCTCTCCAGCCGCCAGTCCTGCAAATCCACTCTGCTCTCCACCTTCAGTTCCCACTTTTTCCTCCCCACCGTCCGCCATCGCCGCCGTGCCCTGCGGTTGTCCTGCCCGTTTACGGCGCTGGCTCCGCCACCACTCCGGAAGCCAATAATTTCGAAACAGCTTTCCTTGACATGGCCATCCCTCCCGCACTTACTGCACTTGGACACCGGCCGGGTTCTGCCATCGTTCCGGGATGATGGCATTGGGGGTTTCTTTGGCGCGCCTGACCGGGGCCTGGAGGCGAACCGCTGTGCCGCCTGTGCTAGCCCCTGTTCCGATTCCATCCGGCTTTTGGCCATGAGCCCAGCCCCGATACCTGAGGCTCCGGCCGATGATGGGCCACCATCTTCCAGATCTGATCCTAAGATCCCTCTCCGAAACCCTTCCCGGCGAATTGCTGCATACGCCTTCTCCACAGTAGGTAAGGGGCTCTCTTTCAGCAAATCTCGCCTTTCTCCATCGAACTTGTCGCTGATTCCGATGAGAAATTGGAAGAGGTGGGTTTCCGATTTCAGCCGATTAAACACTGCTATGTCGTTTTCACATGCCATGGGGTTGGGTTGTCTGGCATCAATCTCTCTCCAGATCCTTTGAATATCGCTGTAATAGCGTTCAATACTGTTCGTCCCTTGTTTTAGGTTATTGGCTCTGGTGGTGAGGTCGTATACCTGGAGACCGTCACCTCCTTGGCTGTAAGTGGCTTGCAGACCCTCCCATAGTGCTCTTGCTGTTGGGTATTCAACATAGTATGTGATGAGATCCTGTTCCATGTTTTCTAGGAGCCAAGAACAGACTATTAGATCATCTTGTTCCCACTTGTGGTAGTTGGGTTGGCCGGGTGCCGGTGGTGGTGGATCGCCGGTGAGGTGACTGAGTTTGCCTCTTCCACCAATGGCTAACTTCATGAGGCGAGCCCACAGGGAGTAATTGAACTGATTAAGTTTGGTGCTGATTGAAACTGTTTGGGGTGTGTGGCTATGATTCTGATGATTTGTTGGTTGGGTTTGCAGGTTCTGGAACTTGGTTTCGATGATACTTGCTAACTGTGTGGCTAAGGAATCGACTGGCTATTCCGATTCCTTGCCGGAACTGGATACACTGCTGCCGTCGGCCATGGCCGAGAAAGGTACCGGTACGTGATGAGCTAGGGTCGATTCCGTCTAATGGATCATCGCCCGCTCTGATACCATGTTGTCTATTGTAAAAGCCATAGTTTGAACGAAGGTTTTCTGTATTTTCTATATATTGAAACATTACACAATACAAGGCTAAATACATCACCATACTAGGCTAATAAAGGAAAGGGAATATATGCACCAATTTACAGATTACAATAAGCCCTAATTCCTAGCTTTCCTTATGTCAACAGAAGCTAATCTGCATGAATGCTGTTTGTGGAAGCCTTCAGAATACAGGCTGCTTCCACGTTGGCGATACGGATACTACCTTCCGCCTTGGGATTCTAATATTCCCTTCAAAACAGCCGCACTATCATCACAATGGGACAATCCCAATGGTTGTAGTGTCATGGTGATAACAGGCATTTCTTCTCCAGCTTTTGCTTTCTATAGAAGGAGAGTCGTCCAGAAAGAATGGATATTGGAAGACTGCAAGATAAATGATCCTTATGCCCTGAGCCAACAAGATATGCAGTTCACTAATGCTATAGGATTCAAAGGGAAATTTTACGCGCTGAGCTTGCAGGGGAGTCTTGTTGTTGTAGAGCAGGTTGATTCTTATTTTTGAATCACAGCTATTTGTGCAAGTAGGGCCGTTCCATCTAACGTTTCGAGACAGTTCAGGGAGTTTCTGGTTGAATCGGATGGGGAAATACTGTTGGTGTTTCTTGTCTCAAGGAAATCAATGAATATCGTGAAGGATGTCGAGGTTTTTCGACTTGATGTTGTTGAGCTTTTGTGGGTGAAGTTGGAAAAACTTGGAGATAGGGCTTTGTTTCTTGAGGATGAATGTTGTATGGCTATGACTGCAAGCAAAGTGAGGTGTAGGAGAAACTGCATTTACTTTACTCAGGATAGAGTAAATGAATGGCATTTGTATGAATTGGAAAGGTGTCAGATTTCACCTGCATTTGATATCAAACAGTCTTTGAGGTGGGATGAACAGGCAGAACAACTGGGAGAATAGACTTTTTATGATCCTTCTAAGACATGAAACGGAATTTTATAAATTACTATCGGAATAAATAAATATATCACAGAGATTATGAACTGGTATAGTCTGCAGAATTTCTCAATAACATCTAGTTATACAAATTATGACACTCCACTCCTTCAATCAATATTAATTATAGCAGTCTACCCATACACATACCTCCTAATATCCTAGAACAGTCACATTTTGGAACATAAACACTTGAAAGAAGCTGCCAATATAACCTTCTTTCTGGAAAGACCGTTAATGTAGCATTAACATCATTGATCGGCAAAAGGAAAAGGTAAACCATTGTCAGAATCATACTATAAAACTGAAAGAAACCAAATTACACAGCAAAAGAAAGCAATTAATATTAATCGCATACCAGTCAGTAAACAGTCAAGATTCTTATACAAGTGCCGTTGTGCCAATGTCTCAGGCATCCCCAATGCTGAATGTTTCGGCACCCAAGAAGCTCCCGTAATTTTGCATCACATACGATTGCCATTGGGTTTGGAGGATCCTAAGAACACATAACACGGTGAGACATTTGAATAATAAAACTTAAAAGGTTATTATTCCTCCATTAATGAGGAGCTATAATAAAAAGCGCAAGCAAAAGCTGATAGAAAGATGGATGTCATCAGCAATAGTTTGTAGGCTAGCTTTTGCTTTTTTCCTTCTCAAGGTTTTCCTGATGTATCTTTGTAATTATTTTCGGATTTAATAACATTTTTACCTTTTCACCAAAAAAAAAAAAAAAAAGGAAATGTTGAAACATCATAACACACCACCATTATCAAGTACCAGAATATTACTCCCACCGTCCCACGGTTTTAAGTTCACACATGATCCTGGACAATATTTACATCATAGCTACTTTTTTTGTAAATGCTACCACTCAGAGATTATCAAGGCATTCAAGAGCTATAACTATGGACGAAGTATCAGAAGAACATGCAGAAAAACAGCTGAGCACAAATTCCAATCCAGCGTTTTCTTTTCTTTTCCAACATAAAGGTGAGCGTTGAACCAGAAAACCAATATTCTTCACATGTTAAACAATGTGATTACATTTCATTGAGCAAAATATATAATAGTAAGCAAATCGCCGGTCATGTTTTCACCAGTAACCTGTTACACTGTGTTGACTTCTCAGTACATCTGGAAATGTGCATTACGGTATACTCTGAAATAAACTTACTATGTATGAAACTATTCATTTAGTTACATACCTCAAGTTGGTTAACCTTTATGTACTCCCACATCTGCCTTAGTATTTCTGGTTGTGACATCTCCTTATCAGTTCCAAAGGAATTTGCAAGTGCTTCAGATATCATCACAATTGGAACAATGTCATCACTTTTACTTTCTGATTCAACCACATCAACCTTTTGTTTCTTAGCATTTTGAGCAGTCAGTTACGCAAAATACAAGAAACCATGCTAATTAATCGAAGGCAACAAGGTACCTTGCAATCGGGGAATATTTGGTTGAATCTCATGGTGCTTCTTATATCAAGGAAATCTGTTGATGTTGTAGAGGACATTGAGGTTTTCCGAATTGATATTCTTCAACTTTGTGGGTGATGTAGGAAAATCTTGGAAACAGAGCTGTGTTTCTTGTGATCAATGCTGTATAACATGCATGACTATTAGGAATCTGCAATATTTGAAGCTTCTTGATTGCATTCCTGGTATCTTCTAGGAGGCATCCTCAATTCTTATTATAAGGCAAGGGCGACAAAGTGGGAAATGATCACAGGGATGGGAAAGTTCAATTCCAATCCAGGATATGAAGAAGCATATAATGTGTCATACATGACAGCTGAAATAATGAGTCTCACTTGCTTTATTAGATATACATATACAAAGAAACATGCCTTTGATGTCATGAACACATATCACTGATTAAGTGATCTAAGTTGAGGCATGGTGTTCTAGGGAGACCTATCTTGACTAGTTAAATCACAGACCAATAATATGAATAGTATTGAAACGAAAATTCTTACAAGCTTGATTATGGAATAAAACAAAAATACAAACCAAACAAATCAAACGAAAATAAAATCTTACTGATCATAATCATGTGGTTAAAAAAGCAAAAACAGAACTTGTAGATGAAGCTGTTAAACTTGATGAAGTGTTGGAGGAATTGTAGGCCATTGAATCACCAGCTCTAGTAAGATTTGAGTGATTTGAAGCGGTACTAGTCACATGTGTTATAGTAGTAGCATCATCATAGCTTGGCACTGGCAATGTTTGCGGGAGGGTGGGTAATGATGCTTCAAAATTGAGAACATGGATAGCTTGCCTTATGGATGGACGACGATTGTTATCTGGATGAGCGCACCACAAGCCAACAACCATCAAACATTCCATTTCTTGCACATTAAATTCTGCGCCTAATTTTGGATCACATGCATCAAGTAACTGTCCCATGCCGTATAGACTCCAAACCCACTCCACCAATATTACTTGGTTTTCTTCAAGCCTACAGTCGACCGGTCTTCTTCCACATGCTATTTCCAATAATACAATTCCAAAGCTATAAACATCAGACTCCTTGCTAGCCCGTCCATTTATAGCACATTCAGGAGCCATTTAACCCCTCGTTCCCGCCAGATCAGTTGTTTGTGATCCTTTTTCATGATCAACAAGTCTGGCTAGACCGAAATCGCCAAGTTTAGGATTAAAACTCGAGTCCAACATAATATTGCTAGCTTTTATATCTCGGTGCACCACACACCTCTCCCACTCCTCGTGCAAATACAGCAAGGCTGACGCTAATCCTCGTGCGATTTTGTATCTCGTTTCCCAGGTCAAAAGTGATCTCTCCTTAAAGAGATGAGAATCTAAGCTCCCATTAGGCATGAACTCGTAAACAAGTAGGAGCTCTTTTCGTTTATGGCACCAGCCTATGAGTTGGACTAAATTTCTGTGCCTTAGCTGACTGATAATCTTGACTTCTGATGTGTACTCTTTTAGCCCTTGTTTAGACCCTCTGGACACCCTTTTTACAGCAACATATGAATTTGTTTCTCTCATGAAACCTCTGTAGACCCCACCGAATCCTCCTTCTCCAAGCTTTTCTTCCTCTGCAAAATTCTTTGTGGCACGAACAAGTTTGCTATATAAGAACCTTTTAGGGCCACTGCCTTCTGCGAATTCATTATCCATGGATGGATAAAGGAAATCTTCATCTTTTGCGTCCTTATACTTCTTCCATAAGCAAAAAATTGCAAGAGCTAACCCAAGAATGAGAATTGACAAGCCAACACTCATTCCAACAACAAATTCTCTACTCTTGTTTTGTTTTCCTCCAGTATCGATTATGACACTAGGGTCAGGGTCGGGACCTGGAGTAGGTGGTTCTTCAAGAGTAACATCAAGTTGTAAGCTTGAAGAGAAATCCCATGACTTGACATTATTTTTCTGAAGTTGATACCCTGTTGAAGCTGAAAAGCCAATAGCAACATATTCGGGCAAATAAGCTGTAAGATCAACCTTATAACTGAGGTTGCCTCGTCGCGTTATGTTACGATCAAACCAGTAAATTCAACCCAGAGGGTCTTGGAACTAGCATTATAACTAATCCATGCATCATTTTGTGCCCCCTGGCTAACATTATTCTCCCACTTGACAAATTTGTCAGATTTCATTGAGTTGATATCAATACCGACATGCGTGCCAAAGGGATCCCAAGTATTCTGATAAGTATCAAACTCTACTGCAACAAATGATTGTGAAGATGAATTGGCTGGTGAATCACCATTTCCAAGACCAAGGCCACCACCATGAAAATTGGGTTGGATAGTAGAATCAAGAGGTACCAAGAAAAATGTTAGCCCATCACCATATTCATTATTAGCACTCGAATCAATCACAAAGGAGAAATGAGTGGAGAAATCAGTGACGATGCCCGAAGCCTTGTCCCACAAGTGCAGAGGTTCAAAATATTTGGCTCGACCTCTTTGATCGCGCAACGCAGTATCACGTTCATTTGGTGTAACCATAATGCCTTCACTTGAGATGTAAGCATCTCCTGAGACATTTATCTTGTGATTATCGTTGTTAGTGCTGATGCCGGATAGGTTGAAGGATAGTGAAAATGTTGAAGGGATCAACAAAAGGAACAAGAAGGGGAAAATTAGTACTTGAAGCTGTGATGCAGACATGATTGGTAATTGGTGGGAATGAAGATAACTTGATCAAAGCATATGCTAGTACTAGATTGCATATACTTAATATAAGTGATGAAAACAGGAGGTCTTGATCTTCTAGGGAATTGATTGACAACTCAAGCAGACATGACACGCCTGTGGACAAAGGCTTGTAGTTATAGGAATTCGGAAAGATAATTATTTTAGTACAGAGGTTAAAAAAGAAAATTACAAAAAATACAAATATATTGTAAGTCTAGGAATTTAAATTCTTCTTCTTTTTCTCTCTACTGAACGTGCATTATGGTTTGCGAAAGCATATGGATATGGACTTAGCTGTATATATTAGGTTCCTCTAGTTAAGTTTATGAGAACAAAATAAATGTCATAATGGAAGTAGCCAAGTAGGTGAGACAAATTGCTTATAGATGGCCAATGGCGAACAGGTGAACGAAGACCTGTAAGTCTTGGATTTTACTCTTTAGGAGAGTATAAATGCATTTATATATTAAAAGGAGAAAAAGAAAATAAATAACATACATATAAATGACTCCGAAGGCTGGTGAATCACCTATTCCAAGACCAAGTCCACCACTTCTAGAACTGAATTGGAGACTGGAATTAAGAGGTACCAAAAAAAATGTTAGCCCGTCAACAAATTCATTACTACCACTTGAATCAATCACAAAGGAGAATTGAGTGGAAAAACCAGTCAGGTTCGCCGAAACCTTGTCCAACAAGTTCAGTATTTCCACATGTGTAGCTCGACCAACTTTCGAAACCAACGCCATACTACGCTCATCTGGTGTAAGCAAAAAAGAAAATGTTATCGTGAGTGGCGATGATGGAAAGGTAGAAGGACAATGAAAATGTTAAAGGGATCAAGAAAAGCAACAAGAAGAAACAAAATAGAAACTTGAATAGAGACATGGCTGGAATGATGTAACTTGTTCAGCATTAGCTATTATAAATATTGAACGACTAGAGAAAAATGTTGCAGCTTTGTTGAAATGAAAACCTTTCTTTAATTTCTTTTTGAAATGTGGATTCTTTATTGCATTTATTGACTAATTCTGTTTGCTTCTCGTGTGATCATCTCCCTGGACGGACATACGTGCAATTGTCTGCTTATGACATCATAGACATAAATTCTTGACCCAGTAAAATATGCTAAAGAATCACGACCTAAGCATTACCAAAATTTGCCAGACCCTCCTTAGGATCAACGTAAATTTCTTTTTTCTTGGTGGAACTTAGTATCAACTTAAATGAATCCACATCAATTGTAAGAACCAACACGAGTAAGGAACTCACAAGTTAGTCTTCTAGTCGCCGTCGCGCATTGAGAGTAATGGAACACCTTCTGTCATCTTTGGCTGCCTCTGCTTCGATTACAGTTTAGTTCGTCCCCCACCTGTTGGTGAATATTACCAAATAAAATAACAACGCGCCATGCACCAGTAATACTGCGACAGAAAATATTGCCATAATTCTGGAATCTGGACGTTATTAGACACGACTTTTTAAAAGCTCAAAGGCCTAAATTCTAGACTGTGCAGCCCTCAAAGCCCAATAAAAACTGAGTTATTTGTACATTCATACATCGTAATTAATGGCCCAATATATGATTATTACCCAAACAAGAATTATGCCATATCATTTTAATAAGGGTCATAATTATGACTCCCTCTCAATTGGAAATAATTTAGTTTATTCCTCTATGTAAAAAAATCTACACTAACTCCTCAATTTAAATTTATAATTTGATTTCACTCCTCACTCACCTAAATTGACTGCAATAGTCTTACTTATTTCTTTTTTCTTTTCATACTCCAATTGTAAACTTGAGTACTTTAACTTTTACGAATAATACTCTATTTTTAAATGTGAATACTTTAATGTTTATGAACAATACTTTAATTTTCAATTTAGATATTAAACTTTTATAAATAATACTCTAATTTAAAATATAAATACTTTAACTTTTACGAACAATACTATTTTTTCTTTTATTTTTCCTTCCCGTACTTTAATTTTAAACCTAAATACTTAAATTTTTACAAATGATACTCTACTTTTAAATCTGGATACTGATGGGGTCTGATCAGATGTGGCAAACTCCAACACTTTAGAATTTGTTTATGTGGGGAAACGGAGATCAAAAGCTCAGACGAGGGACGCTAAAGAAAATGAGTTCAACCTGCTAGGAACAAACACCAAAGAGGTCAGAAGGGACGCTTAAGTCAGTTTCAGATAGTGAATGAAGAAGATGAAGTAAAACAGAGCTTCAAGTATGAAAGCTTGCTTACAGAGTATGTGTGATCTTGAGTATTTATAGTTGAGGGTCAGAGCCCTTTTGGTAATTGTCACCAAGTGGTCCTGCGTTGGTGTTGCCCTAGACACGTGATGTAACGAGGGACCTTTGAAAGGGAGCTCCTGCAAAAGCCTGTAAAAAGGTTGGTGACGGGCAACAGTGGCAGGTGCGCGGGTACGTACTATGTGTCAGAGAGCCTTTTGGGGTTGTTACCGAGAGCCAGACACGCTCGGGTTTTGATGTGAGCTTTGGGGCTCGCAGGTCCGAGGGGACTCCTGGGCCAAAAGCGTGGTCACGATTGGAATGGTTTTGCCCTTTTGATGATGAGAGAATGCCCTCGAGGGTCAGCTCAGGGATAGCCCCGAGGGTCGTATTATGTTCATATTGTTAACCTTATTCGCCCGCTCGGAGGGACTAAGGTTACTTGTGATGGGGCGGCTATTCCCTCGAGGGGAACGTTTATCTATGAGAAGGGGTTTGAGGTGTCCTCGAGGCACCACGGTGTTACGTCAGGATTGGGCCACGTATCGCATACGTGTCGTGAGCATAATTTAGCCTCATCATTTTGCCCCCAAATTCTGTAGTCTACAGTAATGTGGACTGTAGAATTCAGACTTTTCAAAACTCCGAGGGTCATCTCTTGGCGGGGAAGCTGAGCGCTCATGAGCTCTACTCTGAGGCCGCATTTAATGCAGTCCTTTCACTTTGACCGCTCGAGATGTCAGACATTAAATGCTATTGATACGAGTGGGTGCGCCTTTTCAAGCAACGGCGCGTGAACATAGGGAAGTGGGCGACGGTTCACAAAAGTGGGTGGGTACCTAGCCGGGAATGATTGCAACTTTTGAATTTATTGCACGGATCCCACCAACTCTCTTCCTTAGAAATAGAGATTTGCACACCCTTTTATTCCCTTTCACGCATAACCCTTTCAGTGCATTCAGAGTTTTGTAGAAATCTCCTTGCCTTCTCCAGAGAACTCAAGCAACTTCTAAGACTTCAAGAACTTTTAGGTATTTCCTCGAATCTTTTCTAACTCTACTTTTGCTAACCTTAGAGCAGTAGGTCTTCTTCTCAATCTTCCTCCAACATTTTCCCTTCTCCCTTGGTATCATCTTCCAACTTCCGCTGTGTCTGGAGAATATATTGATGAGGTAGTTACCCCTGACAACAGTTAATTGGGGAATGTTAAGCAGACTTGTATTGCTTACCGCCATAGAAGTTAAATACATGGTAGCTTGAGAAGCAGCCAGTTAGATGTATTGGCTTCATGATTTCCTATTTGTTGGCTCAGAGAAACGTCTAATAGATTCTTTCACCAAAGTATTGGCGCAAAAGAGTGCAAAACGAGTTTTGACACTTGTGTGAAAGGAATAAGACTTAGATGTATGGCCAAATTGAATTTAGGGCAAGTGGGAGATTGTTGGGAATAGTGCCCTGAAAATTCAATTTGTTGGATTAATTAAACTGAATTTACAGCAAGTTGTGAGTATTTCAAATATTGATAATTAATGTCGTGTGGTGGTATTCTTATATGAAATGTGTTTCATAGGGGAAGAGTTTGAATACCGAAATCACGTGTTATTAAAGTTCTAATCGGTAAAATAAGAATATATTCTTATCAAGACTATAACGTGGTTATATAAGATGATTAGTCTTTCGTCATGAGGAATGGTGATTCCGGTTATAACACGTTGATGATTTTCAATAGGATTGGAAACATCGAACTGGACCACTGAGATTATTCATTTTATACTGCTATCTAAAATAAATAAAATCTCAGGAAGCATTGTACTCTTAATCCAAACAATATTTCGGCTTTATGCATGTAGTGTTAGTCGCTACAATATACTCAGAAGTGAGGTTTCGGTAACAGTGGCCAAAATACTTTGTACGTTCGGTGACAACATGAAATGTGCTAAAGAGTTATATTGATCGAGGAATCTGTTGCCTTGCTGGAAGGTAAAAGATATACCTGAAACAGATTTGCAAAAGTTTGAATTAAGACTTTGGCCAAAACACTTCGCGTGATATGTCACCGAAGTTGTATGTTGAATGTGTTTCACATACAGGAAATTTGAACTTAAGGCGAATCAATAAATTTTAGATTGGAGATGAAAAATGAATGATAGTAGTTGCAATTTATTTTTCATGGATATCTAACCAGAGGAGTAAAATGCGAAATTATTCTAGATCGAGAAATTCGTGAATAATTTAATTAATTTTAGAGTGTAACAATATTTATTTAGTGGAATTAAATATTGTTAAACGGTAATTAATTACTATCATGAGATGATAATATA
The DNA here is from genome assembly GCA_037501455.1 of Lantana camara. Taxonomy (NCBI): domain Eukaryota; kingdom Viridiplantae; phylum Streptophyta; class Magnoliopsida; order Lamiales; family Verbenaceae; genus Lantana; species Lantana camara. The sequence goes on from CM074862.1 coordinate 23,600,373, forward strand.
TTAACCCGTTTGGAGCTAAAATTAATTAGTCCTACAAGTCCCCCTACAAGCCCCAATTGAAAACCCGAAGAGAAAATATTAAAAGGAGAAAGACAAATGAATTTTCAAAGTGTTAAAAAAAATGATGATTACATGGCAGATGACGTGGCATGCCACGTCAGCGGACAGGCGTGAGGTGGCGCTGACTTGGTGCCAAGTGGCGCGCCACGCGTACAGCGGAGATTGCGTCGCGTCAGCGCACGCAGACGGTCTAGATTAGATTTGGACCGGGCCAGTCAAAGGGTCAACGGATTGGGTCAATGGATAGGGTCAGCTCTCGTATGGATAGGGTCGAACCGGGTCCGGTCCGGGTGGGACCAGGCCCGGACACGTGCTAAGACCTGGTGAAGCTACGTGTATGCACACGCACCAACCACTTGGCCAGCTTGCGACGGCGCGTGACGACTCGTGGGGCCACGTGGCGGCGCGTGGTTGGCGGTGTTGTGTCCGTGGCGGAGAATGCTACAATGTGGTATATTTGGATTGGCCGTACGGGATGCGGTTTATACGCGGGATGGTAAAATGACCATTATACCCCTTCGAATTTGGCCTCATTTCTCATTCCATTTTTTGTGCAGCATTTTTGGCCTAATTATGGCTGAGCTTCTCTTTTTATTTTTTTTATTAATTAATCCTTAATTAAGGGATTAATTAATACATAATTAGTTGGTTATATAATTAATATATTAACCACTTAATTATTAGAAAATTAGGGAATTTTCTAGTTTTAGACAAATTGAGTTTTTCTAGAAAAATATTTTCTCAAGCATTTAGGGAAATGCTTGTGGAGCCCACACTCCGAAGGACAAAACGGGGATATTGCGGGGAAGCTCTGCCGGTTTCACGAAAGAAAAACGAGCTGGAAAAATACCTTTAGATAGCCATATTTGGAGTACGGTAATATTTTACAGTTATATTATTTTAAGCATGATAAATTATATGCCATTAATTGTTAATTGCATGTTAGATATTTATCTGCTTAGTGATTTAAAATTTATTATTAATTGCATGTATATACTTGAGTAGATCCGGCTAGTCTTCCGCTATTGTATTAAAATGTTTTAGAAATATTTTAATACTTGTATTAAATGAAAATTTTAAAATGTGGTCCCGTACTGCTACTATTTTGGGTCCACCACCCAGCAACTAATATCAGAACCATGCTCTAGATATATACATGCATTGATATGATGCATGCGATGCAAAATTTTAAATATGCTACAGTGCACGTAAATTATGTCAAAAGAGGCTGGTTTTTAAGTGGGACCGTTGTGACCCCTTCAGTGTTTCCTGAGAATTTACGTGGAATGGTATTTCTTTGGGAAACAATTTAATTGCTTTTCCTGAAAAATTACCGAATCAGCAAACATGATTTAAATTATGTGATAATTTATGTATAGCATGTTTACTTTATGCCATTTATTTTAAGCAGGATAATTATGTAATAATTATATACTAGCATGCTTAATTTTATGGCATGATCATGATAATATGAGATATTATGATATTTACAATTATTCATAGTTTATTTATTGTGATTAAATGATATTTTTTAATAGAGATTAGACGCGATGCATAATTGGACTAATATTTTTCGGCCTAATTAATAAATAGTTATTAAATTACCTTAAAATATTATTGGGATTTTAAATATGATTTAGTAATCCTAGTGCGAGCGTATTAATTAGATTAATCACTTCCGATAATGAGAAGCCAAAAGTGATTATATGATAATGAAAAGATAATTCACACCTTTTAAAGATTCAAGAGGGAGCGAGATGAAAAGAGTTGGATTCTCACGGTCTCCATTACCCGTCTATAGTATAGTGGATGTCTATATTATAGTGGATGTGTACTACTCCCTTCGGCGGGTATATATTCGCGGTATACAAGATTAGACTTCTACGGATAGAATGAAATGCGGGGAAAGTCGGCTTGACAACACCTCCATGGAGTGTCTTGACCTACTCGTACGAACTTCTAGGTAATGGTGCACACTTGACTAAGTAATGTATTAACCTCCCTTCGGAGCTTTGTTACATTTACTTAGAGGCCAGGGGTTGACGTGGTGGATTAACATTGTTTGGTAAGAGTTAGCTAGATGGCATGTTAATTAAGAATAGTTTCTGCTTTGTAAGCGGTTTTCGACCTCGCCTCCAGGGAGTAAACTGCAGTTAGTTAAGTCACCATTGTCTAAATTAAAATGCTTACGTAGATTTCATTTATTGGTTAGACGCAGAAGAAAGTGAAATACAAAATCATAACTTGCATGATTTTAGTTAATTCAGTTTTAAAATTACGATCTCTCTTAGCCCACTCCAAAGTAAATGTCTATAAGGAAATAGGCTAGTAAGGGTTCAACTATGCTGACTAGGAAATGAATCTTGATATCGTGTTGAGATACGAAAGTTTATGTACTCACTAAACTTTATCCGAAAATTTCGAAAACTACAGCCAGTCAGGATTAGAAAGGCGCTTATTCCAAATGGATCAAGTGTGATGATCTGGCTAGTCTTGTATCCTGGCATCTGTTTTAGATGTTCTTGAGCATCAGATGCATGAGATGCCTACTGATACGAACATATTTTGAAAACAGGATTGTACGAATGTACGAGTTAATGAAAAAAGGTTGTCAGTTAAAGATGTTTGAAGGATCACTAGTTCAGAATCATATTATGAATATGATAACTAATCTGAACGAGATGGAAAGCCTCTGTGCTTAAAGATCTGGACAGGGCCAGTCAACGGGTCAGGATACGAGTCAACGGATAGGGTTAATGGATAGGGTCGGCTCTTGTATGGATAGGGTCGAATCGGGTCCAGTCCGGGTAGGACTAGACTCGGATATGTGTTAAGACCTGGTGAGGCTGCGTGTATACACACACGTCAACCACTTGGCCAGCTTGTGGCGACACGTGACGGTGCGTGGCGCCACGTGGCGGAGCGTGGTTGGCGGCGTTGTGTCCGCGGCGGAGAATGCTGCAACGTGGTATATTTGGATTGGCCGTCCGGGACGCGGTTTATACGCGGGATGGTAAAATGACCATTATACCCCTTCAAATTTGGGTATAAATAGATGATCCCCTTGCCTCATTTCTCAATCCATTTTTGTGCAGCATTTTCGGCCTAATTATGGTTAGCTTATCTTTTCTTTTTTTTATTAATTAATCCTTAATTAAGCGATTAATTAATACATAATTAGGTGCTTATATAATTGATATATAAACCACTTAATTATTAGAAAATTAGGGAATTTTTTAGTTTTAGAAAAGTTGAGTTTTTCTAAAAAAATATTTTCTCAAGCATTTAGGGAAATACTTGCAGAGCCCACACTCCGAAGGATAAAACGGGGGTATTGCGGGTAAGCTCTGCCGGTTTCACGATAGGGAAAGAAGCTGAAAAAATACCGTTAGATAGCCATATTTGGAGTACGGTAATGTTTTACAGTTATACTATTTTAAGCATGATAAATTATATGCCATTAATTGTTAATTGCATGTTAGATATTTATCTGCTTAGTGATTTAAAATTTATTATTAATTGCATGTTTATACTTGAGTAGATCCGGCTAGTCTTCCGCTATTGTATTAAAATGTTTTAGAAATATTTTAATACTTATATTATATAAAACTTTTAAAATGTGGTCCCGTACCACTACTTTTTTTGGTCCACCACCCAGTAATATGAACCTGTTCAAGGAGATTATCTTTCCCACCAAGACCTGTACTTCCCTGACATTTCAAGGGGAGGGGATTTCCATGATGGCCTTGATTTTCTCAGGTTTAGCCTCAATTCCACGTTGGCTGACCACATATCCCAGAAACTTGCCGCCTCGAACTCCAAGCGCACACTTGGAGGGATTCAACTTCATGCCATACTGGTGCAATATATCAAAGGTTCACTTCAGATCCTCCAGTTGGGAGTGCTCACGTTCGCTCTTGACAATCATGTCATCCACGTAGACTTTCATAGAACCTCCTATCTCAGGCTCGAACATTTTGCTAACAAGGCGTTGATATGTTGCACCCGCATTCTTTAACCCAAACGGGATGACCAAAAAGCAGTACACTCCCATATGCACCACAAAGGAAGGTTTTGGGCGATCCTCGGGGGCCATGAAGATTTGGTAATACCCCTGGAATGCGTCCATCATGCTCATTAATTCACAACCAGCTGTTGAATCCACCAGTTGGTCAATTCGAGGCAAGGGGTATGGATCTTTAAGGCAGACCTTGTTGAGATCTGTGAAATCATTGCACATTCGCTATTTGTTGGCACTCTTGGGCACGAGAATAACGTTGTACAACCATTCTGGGTACATGATTTCCTCAATCTACAGAGCTTCGAGGAGCTTGTTCACCTCATCTTCAATGATCTTCCTCCGAAATCTATTTGCATCTCTCTTTTTCTGTTTGATGGGCTTGAAGGCGGATCCACGTTGAGCCTGTGGACAATGACACTGGGGTCAATGCCAGTGAGATCTGACGTTTCCATGTAAAAACGTCAAAGTTTTGCCTCAAGAATTTGATCGTCATGATCTGTGAGGGTCCCTTGAGGCTCGAGCCAATCTGTGTGGTTTTCTCTTTGTTGCCAGGTTCCAATTCAATAGTCAGAAATTTCTCAGTGGGCTCTATCCGTACCTCAGGGCGGGGAGTTTCAAGAGCTCTCTTCTTTCCCATGAGGCAATTGTCTCCGCCCTCGGGCTCACCCTCATTCGTGTCTTCTTCCGAGGAGGATTCTTCTATCGCTCCAGGTGGACCGCCCTTGGAGTTGTCTTTTCCGCTCGGGCCTTTTCGCTATTTTTCGTGTGGGACCATCCTCGTCTAAATTGGGGAAATCCACAGACTTCTTGGTGGACCCAATCTGGAATGTTTTCATAGCTTTTGGCTTTCTAAGGGATAACGTGTAACATTCCCATACTTCCTTGACATTGCACAGAATTTCGCCTTTTCCTCGGGGGTAGGGAACTTGATTTTCTGATGGTAGGTGGAGATGATCACCTTGAAGTCAACAAGGGCGGAGCGCCCAATTATGATGTTGTAATGGATCTCAATCTCCACTACCACGTAGGTGGCCATCAAAGTTTTTTGCTGTGGGGCACGACCGAAAGAGGTGGCCAAGCGAATTTGTCTGCGAGGGTCAACCTCAGAACCCCCAAAGCCAATGAAGGTTGTTTTGAGGGGCTCGAGGGGAATGTTGGTAATATTAATTTTTTATAAAGTGGAGTACGAGAGAACATTCACAGAGCTTCCACTATCAACAAGAACCCTTTTTACAACGTGATTGTGAACATCTAGGCTAACCACCATAGGGCAGTCAGAGGTTTCACTAACCCCATGGGGTGTTACAATGTGCCCTAAGTCCTTGTCGCTGAATCCTATCACTTCATTCTCCTTCGAGTTAGGGGGTGCTCGTTTCCTTGATGGCATAAACCTGTTTGGGTACCGAGGGCCGCTGATCATAGCTTCTAATGTAGCGGTGGTGAGAGGCATTTGAATCCCCTCCGAGGAGCCCCAAACGATCATATGCATCACTGCGAAGGGTGCATTCTCCATTTCTGGCATCTTCTGTTTGTCGGTGTTACTGTTTTCGGGGCATCACCCTCAGGGGCTCCGTGAGTGAGAGAGACTCATTCTCCGTGGCTTGTCTCGATCACTGCAGTACTCGTCATATCTCTCCAAAATCCTGACAAATTCTTTCAGATGGCCCCCAACAATGAGCCTTTGTATCTCGTTTTCCAACTAGCGACATTCATCTGTGTCATGCCCCTTTTGCTTGTGGAAAACGCAATACTTCCTCGAGCGCCTTTGAGCCTCCATCTCCCTCAGCTTCTGGGGCCTTTTGAAGAGATTTTTGTCTGAAAGAGAATAGATCTCAGAGATTGGCCGGTTGAGGGGAATACGCTCGTACCTCCGAGGTGGAGGAAGTAATTTATGGCGTTCCTTATGAGCGTCCTCGTACCCTCGATCACCCTTGTGGTGGCCTGACGGCCTAGGCGCATTGGATTTATACATATCCTCGAGCATAAAGAAGGGTTCAACGATCTCCCTCTTCGCTATAAGGGACTTGGGTCTCTTTTTGACAATGGCCTCAGAAAATTCATTGCACACGTAATGTTTGTGGTTGATGGCTTTGATGAGCACATGGATTAGGAAATCCATTGAGGGCCTCACTACCAGGAACACTTCTTTGTTAAATCGAACGAAGAAGGATCGGAGAGATTCATTTTTGCCCTGGACCAAATTGTACAAAGCCGTGGGTGCAGTGGCTGGGGCTTTCAAGGTGTTGAAGTTATTCAGGAAAGCGTTGGTAAGGTCTTCATACCCCCTAATCGAGCGGGGTGGCAATCGCTTGCACCATTCTTGGGCCATTCCCATGAGGCAAGTGACAAATACTTTGGCCTAATATTGGCTGGAGTGCTCGTAAAGATGCATCAAGTGCAGAAAATGGTCTAAATGTTTTGCAGGGTCAGTGATCCCATCGTAGCGGTTGATAGAAGTGGGGACCTTGTCCATTCCCGCTTAGACCATCAAAACTTTCTCCACGAGGGGAGAGCCCCTCGCCATGGCATGGTGGTATCCCCCCTTGTTGTCATAATACTCATAGTTCTCCTCCTCTTTCCTGTGTCGAGGAGCGTGGTTTTTGTTGACATGGCGGCGAGCATCTCCGGCCTTGGGCTCTCTCGTCCCCACCGTGGAGGCCTTGAGACCGCGCTCTAGAGAGTTGCTCAACCATGTTCTACAAACTTTCCAGCTGGTCTTGCACGACCACGAGCAGGTTTGGGTCTTCTCCATCTGCTTTGCTGCCTCGCTTTGAGGTCTGTGAGTAGGCCTCACCATCAACATCAATTCTCTCCGCAGGCCCATTTCTTTTGTTAGCCTGTGGTCGTTCCTACACTTCCCTCGGAGGAGCTTCTTTTGTGTTGGCAAGCGGCAGTGGTGGTGGCTGAGCCTGTAATACAGCTTGTGCGGCCATAAGAGGATGAACTTGTCATCCTCCCATGGGACGGGCGATTTGCACAGCTTGCCCTGAGGGAAAGTAGGTGGTTGTGAAGCTTTTCCAGGCATTTTGGGCCCCTGAACCTCGCACTGTATGTAAACAGGCTGCAACAGCCTTGGCGTCATGAGGGGTATCTCCACCCCTTCAATTTCTTTGGGGACGACGATAGGGAGTTGCATCTGCCCTGTGTGATAGGGCTGGATGATTGGTATCATGTTAGGTGGCATGGGCATGTGGCCTGGTGGCGGCATCATCATGGAATAACCACCCACGTTAGCAGCAGTGGCGGACGGCTAGTTTACGGGGATGTTCGAGGTTCCTCCGACGACGTGCGTGACGGGCTACTCTGGGTTGGTCTCATTTTCAGGCCCGTTGTATCCCGCCGCATGGAAGACTTCTCCCATGGTTGGTATGACTCCAGTGGCAGCGGTGATAGGTGCATTGTCGTCGCCGCCGCGGGGGAGGTCACCTCTACCTCCCACAACTCCTGATCTAGTAGTCACCATGGTTGACAGAGTGTTTGTATCTCAACTAGCAAAGGAAGAAAAGAGAGAAGAAAATTGGTTTCCCACAGACAGCGCTAAAAATGATGGGTTCTGATCAGATGTAGCAAACTCCAACACTTTAGAATTTGTTTATGTGGGGAAACGGAGATCAAAGCTCAGGCGAGGGACGCCCAAGAAGATGAGTTCAACCGGCTAGGAACAAACACCAAAGTGGTCAGAAGGCCAAGATGGGGGAATGGGGGGTTAGACCCAGTTTGACTCTCCGACGCTCAAGTTAGTTTCAGATAGTGAATGAAGAAGATGAAGTAAAGCAGAGCTTTAAGTATGAGAGCTTGCTTACAGAGTATGTGTGATCTTGAGTATTTATAGTTAAAGGTCAGGGCCCTTTTGGTAATTGTCACCAAGTGGTCCCGCGTTGGTGTTGCCCTAGACACTTAGCGTAATGAGGGACCTTTAAAAGGGATCTCCTGCAAAAGCCTGTGAAAAGGTTGGTGGCGGGCTACAGTGGCAGGTGCGTGGGTACGTACTATGTGTCAGAAAGCCTTTTGGGGTTGTTACCAAGGTCCAGGTACGCTCGGGTTTTGATATGAGCTTTGGGGCTCGCAGGTCCGAGGGGACTCATGGGCCAAAAGCGTGGTCATGAGGGGAATGATTTCGCCCTTGTGATGATGAGAAAATGCCCTCGAGGGCCAGCTCAGGGATTGCACCGAGGGTCGCATGATGTTCATATTGTTAACCTCGTTCACCCGCTCGGAGGGACCAAGGTTACTTGTGATGGGGCAGCTATTCCCTCGAGGGGAACGTTTATCTATGAGAAGGGGTTTGAGGTGTCCTCGAGACGCCATGGTGTTATGCCAGGATTGGGCCGCGTGTCGCATACATGTCGTGAGCGTAATTTAGCCTCATCAGATACTATGTTTTATAATTTCAATACTCTGTTTTATAATTTCTAATTAATACTTCAAAATATAAATCTACAATTAATTTTTATCCTACCATCCACCTACACTATATATATATATATATATATATATATATATATATAAAGTATGAAAATTATATTTTGAAGTAATAACATACAAAATAAAAGTATAAAATCATGTATATGCGATATTATGTTAATAAAATGGTTTATGTGGGAGGGAAGAATAATGTGTTATGTCATCTCATGTTTTTTTAAGGCTATTTTGGTAATTTTGTAAAATATGAGGAGTGAAATCAAATTACAAATTTGAATTGGAAAGTTAATATTGCCATTTTTTCCATATGGAAGTGATGTCAAATTTATCTTGCACCTTGGGGAGTTTTGCCACATTTCCCTAGTTAGTAATTTATAATAAATTTAAAAGTTAATTAATGTCACCATATTTATTTTGTATTATATCCATAATTATATATCTTCCCTTTTTGGTGTGAATATGTCTTCTATCCCTGACTCTTCAGAAAACCCATTTTTTCGGCCAGAGAAAAAAGGTTGATCAATAATATTTTTATTTTTTATTTTTTGAAAATCAAGCCCCTCAAAGGGGAATATTATTGCAAATCATGAAGAACAATAAGAAAAATACAAGAGGAATTAACGTAGGCCGGAGCCTCAATTCCAATAAATTTGTGAGCTATTATATTAGCATCACGTTTAGTAAAAAAAAAAACGAACCCTAATAATAGGATTAGACTCCTTGAAATTGATTTTGTTTCTTCCAAATTTCGCTGTCGCCTTTTCTCCGAATTGAGAAGAACAGATACCTTGGCCTACAACAGATAACTCAGCCAAAAATTTCCTCGGAGAAACATAGAAAAACATAAAACTGAACTTAAAGAAAATAATTAAACTTCCATACGGAAGAGACAAAACTTCCATACGGAAGATTCGAAAGAAAAACTAAAACGAAAAAAAAACTATGACGCAAATCGTCTTTGTACCAGAAAATCCCGCTAGATCTAGGACGATGATAGTAGATCTAGAAGAGTGGCGACGAAATTGAGAAGATGGCCATAGATTCGAGAGAGTGACTGTAGATTTGAGCGGATTTCGACGAAACAAATCTGAGAAGCTGACGGCGGAATAGAATTGAGTCAATCCGGCGATGGATCCATGATAATATTCTCCACCGCCAAATCGGAACTTTAATTGACTACCTTGTCTTGAGTTTGAATCACGTTAGATGTTTAGCCTTTGAAAATAATCCTCTCTAATTAGGTTACACCGATTGAGCGTGACTGATTGGCCAGATTAAAATTCAAGATTTTTTTGCAAGTAATGATTTTCATTTTTTTACCTTCCACTATATTTTTTTTCGAGTTCGGATTTATATAATTTTAATATGAAAGCAATATTTCAACTCAATTACTTTATTTTTATAAGGCTAGGGTTAAACTATAAACCTTAAATGAGGGGGTAATCAAACTTATTGAAAATATTATTTTATGAAAACATCTAGGTGTCAAATTAATAGAAGCTTAATTCATAATGCTGGGGTTCTACCCATCTAATTCAAGGTTCAGCCTAGCATGAGGATAAGGCTAGAAGCCCAAGTCCAGAATATTAGGCGAACAAAAGAGTTCGGTAGGAGAGGAGACGAACAGGGTGTTAGGAATAGTTCCCTTAAAGCCGACTCGTTGTGTTTGCTTTATCTATTTTGTTATAAATCACAGACAATGTTTGAATAATAAAATAAATGATTTGATGAAAAACAATAACTTCTTTATATGCTCTTGTATGTCATGGGTGTTAACATTTAAGTGTGCATGTATAAGAACTCCCGTAATCAATCAAGTTTTTAGGGTTTTGTCATTTAAATTAAATGACACATGAAACAAGTCCTAGTTTAAGCTGATTAGAAATTACTCCAAGTCGATGATTCCTACAAATAGTGGGAGCATTGATTAGACTCGATTGAAACTTGCTTGTGCAATTACGTTCTTAAGAAGGAATCATCCTATTTCATGGGATGATAAAGTGCATGATAAATGCGTATGCAATGCATGAGGGTGCTTATTGATAGAATGGGTATATTGAGATATCCCCCATGAGAGTATTCCTAAATGGGAAAGCAAGTATCCACTTCTAGAGCTAGAGACTTCCAGATTAGGAAATATCTTACAAGTCAATGTCGTGATTCATTAATCCTTAGACTTGAGATTTCATGGTTGTCTTATGTGAGTTAGCAATCTTAGATATATGTCTAAAAGGGTATCGCTCTAGACACCCGAACTATGACTTATGTCGAGGTTGTAAAAGTGGCACGTGAAGACATGTGAGAATCAATAAAGGACTTACTCTTACTTAAAGCAAGAAAATCTCTTATTGCATAAGTCATTCGTATTCCATCTCGGCCAGGACAGTTTGATCGAGATCGAGAAATGAGTTTCTTGAATTGAAATCAAATGGGTATGAAACAAACTTAGATTTAGATTAAGATAATTATTAGGGCTCTATTTATTCCAGTACCCTAGATCTTAATCGAGAGATAATTTGGTAGGAGGATTATATTTCACGGTATAACATTGATTGGAGGAGGTTCTTCAATTTAATTCGTTATTCATCTAAGGATCACACTCGTGTTGCTAGACTATCGAATAACGCGAACAAATTTGAGGATATGTTTGATGAAAATTGTTGTTCTTCGGATCCCTATCAACTCAGGTTAGCATTTACTCTGAATAGCAATCGTTAGGGCAAGCAATAGAGATCACTAGCATGAGTATCTGCTTCGAATCCCGACACATGAAAGCGAGTAAGTGCTTTGGATCATGATCCCTTGGGATAAGCATCGAGAAAAATAACCGAATATGAACGGGTATATGCGTTGATAAATCATATTTGTGTTACTAAATATCGAAAATCTTGCGTGAAGTATGTGATCTTGTGGGAATCAAATTTTAATTTATTTTGACAAAATTATCCCCCAAATCTTAATAAAACTAATATCATTCTTTCTCTCCGTCTTTTTTCAGCTTTCTTCGTCATCCATTCATCTCCTATCTTTTCCAGTGTTTCTTCTAGTCTTTGAAATTAATCAGATCTTATTTTTTTAAAATTGTTTTAAAAATAAACTTCAATTCCTTTTCAACTTCAGTTCTTTTTTATATATGCACATAGATATTTAAATACTTCGACAGCAAAATCTCATGTGAGAAAAATACATAAAGAATAATTTCTTTTTCAATTTTGCCCTACAATTCATCTAAAATATAATTGTGAATCGTTAATTGCATTAAATCTTTAAAAACATATATGTGTTCTTTCTTAATTTATTAATTGCATTAAATCTTTAAAAACATATATGTGTTCTTTTTTAATTTAATTTTAATTTCTCAATTATTCCAAATAGCGATTTCTTGAACACAATTTTGTTATAATTCTTTAAAAGCAAATCTTGTGTTTCTTTTCAATTTAATTTTAATTTCTCAACTGTTTCGACTAAAGATTTCTTAAAACATGGTTTTGTTGTTTTCAAAATTCTGTTTTAGTTAGAAGCTGAGAAATAAATTGTTTAGATTGCATACAAGTTTGATAATTTTGGAGTCTTCGAACCTCACATTGTTTAGTCCATTTAAATTCATTCAATTATTTTTTACGTTTTAAAATTATACATAATATGTTGACTCAAGTGGATAAGGGCTTGAGTTCACTTAAGTAAGGTCTCGGGTTCGAACCTTGTGGATGTAAAAAAATATTTGGGAGAGGTCCCCGCAATAAGCGCCTTCAGCTACCTCGGGAGATTAGTCCTTCACTCAATTGGGTGGAGGGAAACTCTAAGAGATAAAAAAAAAAAATTATTAAATGTTTCCAACAAAAAGAAAATCAATTATTGAGTGTATGTAAACATTTTAATATAACCGTTATTCATTCAATTATTTTTTACGTTTTAAAATTATGCAAAATATGTTCATTCAATTATTGAATGTATGTAAACATTTTAACATTGATGGGTTCTGAATAAGGGTGCAGAGTCCCATCACTTTACAATTTGTTTACTTGCGGAAACCACCGGAAGTTCGCCGGAAAAGTTGAGGGTTCTACCTGCTAGGACAAACACACAAACAAAGTCAGAAGACCAAGCTGGGGGGAACTGGGGATGATTCCCAGTTTGGCTCTCCGACGCTCAAGTCAGATAAGGATCTGAAAGAGAAAGTGTAAGCTAAGTATGAATTTGCAGAAATGGAGGTTGCTTACAGTGAAGGAGATGACTCTCTTTATTTATAGTTGAGGGTCAGGGGCTCTTTGGTCATTTGCCACAGGTGGTCCTGGCCGAATGTTGCCCTAACACGTGGCGCTATGAGAGAGAAACCTAGGAGGAATCTTCTGCAAAAGCTGTTGGAAGTTAGTGTTGGCAACAGTGGCAGGTGCGCGGGCATGTACGGTGTGTCAGAGAGCCGTTTGGGGAGTTGGTAGTGAGGGCTGGAGAGCACGCTCGTTGTCAACTAGAGCCTTGGTGGCCAAGGAATCTGTTAGGGGATGAAGGCCAAGGCTTGTGTAACGAATTGCAGGGGAAGCCTCTCTGAGGGAATGTAGCGCTCGAAGAGGGCTTCCTTTGATTGATTGGAATGTTAACCATGTGGTGCGGATGGCGCTCGTGGGAGAGCGGTAACAATGATCATGTGCGAATGTGACAGAGGTGGCACGTGTTCTCGGAAGGTATTGGCGCCTTAAGGGTTTCGGCGCTTGAGTATGACTGTCGAAATCATGGGACAGGTGTCGTCAACTCGGAAGCGCCACGTGTCCAAACGTGGGCCGAGCGTGTTTTGACCCCATCATTTTGCCCCCCAATTCTATAGCCCTTAGTGATAAGGGCTGCAGAATTTTTCCTAAGGTAATCCATCGAGCGTGACGCTCGTAAGAGTTTTGGCGTGTTGGGCAATCTTCCTTCTGATTGTGCCATTAATGCGGTCCTTTCGTCTGACCGCTTGTTACGTCCAAGCATTAAATGCTGTCCTTTCTTCTGACCATTTGGAGCGTATAAGCATTAAATGCTGATGCGCGTGTGGCACGTGAGTCTTGGTAAGTACGTGACGGTTCCATAAAGTGAACGGTTTCCTAAGCGGGAAATGATTACAATTTTGAATTTCTTGCCAGAAACGTACCAACTCCCATCCCTATAAATAAGGGATTCTGCCTTCATCCCACCTTTTACGCAAACTATTATTCAGAGCATCCTTTTGCAGAGAAACTCTTTGCATTCCAATTTCAGAGCATTCCAACCTTTCCTTCAAGTTTTTCCAGAAATCTCAAGGTAATCTTCGGTGAAATTCTCTAACTCTGCTAACCTTAGACTCATAGTTAGGATTTAGCGATTCCTTAGGCTTCTATTTTCTAGAAATCCCCAATTTTCTTCGAAAACCTTCCTCTTAACCACATCAAATTCTTATCAAACTCCCGACACCGCCATGGCTGAGCATCATACAGAAGAATTTATCCGCGAAGTCGAAGAAATGGCCACCCAAAACTCATCTCCCCCAGACTCCCCTAGAGACGAAGAGCTGGGCGCGGCCATTATGGCCATGGATGAAAGAAATCCTGGCGGAGTAGAACATCTCTTCGAAGAGATGGACTTGGCAATGGAAGCGGAGAGGCAGGGGCTGACTCTTCCGATTACTGAAAGTGCGACCCACCCCCATCGCCATACAGTGACGGTGGCCATCGCGGCTCTGGCGCCAGAAATTGAAGAAGCAACGGGGCCTTCCGAAAGAGCCCGTGACAAAGGCAAGGGCAAGAAAACTAAGAGAGCCAAGAAAACTAAAGGGCCCAACGAGGGGGAAGGTTTGGGTATGCAAGCGACCGAGCGCACCCCAGATGAAACTCCTAATACCATCACCTTGGGGGAGGTGAAGACCATGTTGGCACCAATTTATTGGGATGAGCGGTTCACATGGAGGATCCCGGCCAACCACGAGCGCGCCAACCGTCCGCCGCCTGGTGAAATGGCGGTGTTCATGGATGCAGTTAGCTCTGGGGGCTTGAGGTTCCCAATTCCAATCCCTGTGGCCCTTATTCTGAACGACCTGGGTCTCTGCCCCTCACAAATCGTGCCCAATGGCCTCGCTGATAATGAGCTTCGTGATCCTCATGGGATGCACTGGTTACGAGCCATTTATGAGGAAGTTCAACGCTCTTCTCCAGGTAGTGAGCTCACCACGCTCGTCACCTGAGGTGGGCTATTTCTACTACATACAAGCAAAGGCTCACTTGAAACTGATTAACTCCCCCTCATCCACATACGGCCCAAACTGGAAGGAGAAATACATCTTCTTCAAAGCCCCCGAGGGTGATGGTTTCAGGGTGGCCAGGGAGTGGATAACTCATGGGAAGGGGTCTCTTGTACAGAACCGCTTAGATCCTGCCTTCCCAAAGGACTGGGCCAAGAGCCTTGCTAAGGCATTGAGGGAAGAAGGCCATTTGATACGGGCCAAGGATTGGATTGACGACGACGAGCTCATGTTCCTTTGTGGGCTTACTAACGACCCGCATTATCTAGAAAATCCTCCCGCTCCTGATTTGGAGAGAGCCGGTTAGATTCTTAGGGCACTAACTTTTAGCTAGGGATATTAATTGTATTCTTCCTTTTGCAACCTGCATATTGAGTAATTTGTTTAAGGATTTCTAACCCTTGTCTTCACCTTTCTTGTAGGAGCGACAATCTTGGAAATGGTCGGAGGAATCAGGCACGCTGCCCGGTTTGCTAATGTCAACAGGCAACAAGCCTAGCAAGGGGAAAAACAACGCCCTCTTGGCCGCGGAGGTAGGGGGGATGCTCGTGGTGGCCAGCATGGCGCCAGCTCGAGCGCAGCTCCCGACGCTCAAACCCAACGTGGCCGAGGGAAAAACCGAGCGGCCAATATCGAAAATAGAATAGTGGTGCGGCCATCTCCTCCGTCAGATTCGAGGGTGGCCGACCTCCATGCTGCTAATCAGGTGAGGCCCCCAATCACTGAGACGACAAGCGGGGCTCAATCGAGCGCTGAGCGTACCTCCCGTAAGAGGAAGAGGATGCCCGACACCCTTGCAATAACGGGCAAGGGAAAGCAAGTGCTGGAAGGCCCCAAGGGCAGCGGAGAAACTTCCTCTTCGGAGGAAGAGCATCTGTGGAAGTTCACCCATCGTGGGGATAGGCACTTGTCTGGCTCTGCGGATGGGGGTGCGGTTCTGTAACACCCGAGCGCAAGGTGCCACATCCCCCGCACCGAGACCGGACCCGCATATGAAATAGATAATCCATACACGAGCTAAGTCACGGTGAATGGGGACACGCACCCACTCTCTAGGCTAGGCGGGACTAACCCTTAAACCATAAATCAGAGCAACAACAATAAAGAAAAAACAATAACAATCATATATATATGTACCATGAGCATTCAAGCTCCAAAAATAGAATTCATATACAATATCCCACCAAGTGTTTCAAGTTCTATTAACATAACGCTCCATAATCATAATCATATATAAAAGGGAAATCATGAGTGCGTGTGTAACAAAATAAGGATGCTAAACACTAATGCAAAACCTAGACGACTTGTATTCCCGCCTAGCACTCCTTAACCTGCACAAAAACCACTGAAAACAAAACGGGTTCAGTCCAAAAGGGACTGGTGGGTATAAAACAGGCATAGTATATAAATATCGTAGGATTTAAACATATACATGCAAGCAATAAACCCATAAGAAGTTTTTAGAAGATTTCCCAAGTGGGTAAAACAAAGAAAGACATCTACGGGTTTATAACGATCATATTCATTCATAATTAATCATAGGGTTTCAAGCTCGGCGAGTGAGCGTGCATAATTTCCAACCAACACATTGTGTATTCATATTCATAGTTTCATTGGTTATCATACATATCATATTTGTGCACAATCATACGATTCATAATCATACATATACACCTTCTCCCTCCAAGAGGTGGATGGGTTTGCAGGAGCCGACCACCGGTCCATACATAGGCCAGAGGGGGTACATGAATCCCCCAAAGGCACTCAGCTCCCATTCCCCGCTAATCTCCTAGCGAGGTCCGGTATCACCGTAGTTGATTGGAACTAACACATGGGATCACCGTCGGCCCTTGCCTCCCCGGATAGCCACATGTATTAAGTTCCAGGGCCCTTGAATTCATAACAATCATATCAATTATATTCGCCAAAGCATAAGGTAAGGTTCATAAAAGAAGGGTTATACGTTCGCAATCATTTACCCGAAAATGACTCGATATATATAAATAGATAATTATATCTTTGGCTAAAACTTTGCACATAAGGGTATATTGGGTCATTTTATCTAAATAGAAGAGAAACCCACCTCGAACCGACAAAAAGAAGACACGAAAGCCTCAAGGACCGGCCTCGTCTCCAACGGGATCAAAATCTGTGCAAGAAAGGTGAAGTGAGACTCAAAATGACCAATTAAGACACTCGACAATGAAATGATCATGATATGAATGCATAAAAGAGTATGTTATGTAATGAACATGTTCATGTGCACTATTAATGTCTTAAAGACATATAAACGTTCATTTCATTAATTACAAGAATCATTTAAAATCATTCAAATACATAACCTTCACATTTAAATCAACTTGAATCAAGAATTTCAAATAACGAATATAACACATAGTAGCATAACATTTTTACACTTAGAAATTAGGCGAATAGAAATATTCAAGTCATGTTCGGAAATTAATTAACATAAAATAGATAACAATTAAATTCTAAAATTTAAAACAAATCAAACCATAATTAAATATATATATATATATATATATCATTACCTAGATTTAATATTAATATATATATATATAATAATGCACGTAGTGCATGAATAACATGCATGCATATATTAAGTTGGCAATTTACAATCCATGCATGCAAGCACTAAATCAACTAAAGTACAATTCATGCATGCATTTAGTATTTAAAACAAATGGAATCATTACCTATTCATGCAACCAATTACATCAACCAAAGCCATGCAAAGAAGGAAATTAAGAAAAATTAAAAGCCATGCATGCAATTGACAGCGGAAAAATTTTGCAGAAATGAACAGGGGTCGCGGGCGCGACCCTGCGTGTTACAGCAGAAATGGTGCAGAAACAGGAGAAAAAATTGGGCACAACAAATCAACTTCAACCCAAAAAGATCAGGTAAGTTAAGGCAATAAATATGCAGCAAAAAGACTCCAAATCAACATGCAATCCAGCCCCAAGAAGGATCAAACGTGAGATGAAGGATGTGATGATCATTTCATGCTATAACTTCAATATCTCATTAATGAAATCTCATAAATGCTTCAACTACTAGCTAATACATTACCATAAATGCAAATAAGAAATCAAGACAATCATATTTATGCTTGGAATCAATCAAATTCATTAAGAATTGAAAGAGATCAACCTAAGAACCCATAACCTAAATATCTCTTCAAGGCAGCCATATAACCATGAAACCATGATCAAAATTAGGGATAAATGAATGAAAATGACTCATAATGGATGCATAATACAACCCTAAGCTTACCTTGTGGATTAATGGAGGTTTGGAAGAGATTTGAGCTTGAATCTCCAAGGATTGGCTTGAGCTACGGGAAAACTGGAAAGCAGGGAAAAGATGGCTGAATTTCTCTAAGTGAGAGAGTGTGGTTCGGTTGGGGAGGATAATGATCAGCTAGATGGTTGAGTTAGGGTTCCATAGGTTCAAACCATGGTTAATTTGGTCAAGTATGGTGAGCGATATGGCTATTTTGGTGAAATGTGGCAGTTTTGGCGCCGTTTCGTGTTTCGGTTGAGTTTCGGAGGTTCAAATAAATTTGGAAAAATATAAGGCTAAGTTCATCAAACTCGAATTTTCGATACAAGTTCAACGAAGGTGACGAAACTCAAATCCGAGTTTCCTAGCTCAAGATATTAAATACGGAACCAAGGGTGCGCTAATTGCTTGTTAGCCCCCGATTTGGATTCCAACAAACAAAATAAATTCGAAACGTATGCAAACGAACCCGAAAACATGAAACGATCATATATTCATATTCATAACACATATAAGTCCAACATATTAAATTTTCATGAAATTTCGGTATCAAATCATATAAAAACGAAGCACGTTTATAACACTCATACACAAAGCATTCAAAATCCATAACATTTCAAATAAAAAAATAATAAAAAAACAAATTAAATACGTATATATATATTATAAATAATAATGCATTAATTAAGCTTTTAAATCAAACCACACTAATGAATTGAATTAAATTCAAACCACGAGATATATTGCATAATTAATATTAAATACTTAGGTTATAAATAATTAACATTTTAATATTTAAAATAAAATTAAATATATATAAGACACTTATAAATAGTTAATTCGCACAATTTGGTAAACACATACGTCATACCTGTACGGCCGAAATATCGGGGCGTCACAACCTCTGCCCCTTAAAAGAATCCGTCCTCGGATTCACTGATTGCCCGAAAATAATTCGGGATGGAACTTTCTCATTTTATCCTCCGTCTCCCACGTAGCCTCTTCTGTCTTATCACTTCTCCATAACACTTTAACTAGTGGGATTTGCCGGTTTCTTAATTCTTAAAATTTTCGATCCAAAATCTTAACCGGCTTTTGCATGAAGGTGAGATTAGGCTCAATTTCTACCTCTTCCTCAGGTAGGATCTCGGCTTCATCCGGATAATACTTGCGAAGCTGGGAGACATGGAATACATTGTGGATTCCAGTCAAACTCGGAGGTAGATTCAAGCGATAAGCCATATCTCCAATTTTCTCCAGAATCTCATACGGACCCAGATAACGAGGATTCAACTTACCTCCTTTTCCAATCCTTTTCCAATCCTTTTCGTGGTGAAGCTTTCAAGAACACCCTACCACCAACTTCGAACTTAAGATCCTTTCTCCGCCGATCCGCATAGCTTTTCTGTCTGTCTTGAGCGGCTTTCATTCTTTGTTGAATTATTTGAACCTTATCAATCGCAGCTTGCACGGCTTTTGAAGGCTTCTCCTGCAGTTCTCCTCGTTTCACTCCCTCTTATTTTGTCCAATTCCACTCTTCTAGATCGAAAAATAAGGGAGATCTACACTTTCGTTCGTAGAGAGCTTCATAAGGCGCCATTCCTATCGAAGCTTGGTAACTGTTATTATAAGCGAATTCGATCAAAGGCAACTGTTCATTCCATGAAGTCGAGAAGTCCAATGCACTTGCTCTCAGCATATCCTCCAAATATTTGATTAATCTCTCCGACTGGCCATCTGTCTGAGGATGGAAAGCTGTGCTGAATTGAAGCCTTGTTCCTAGATTTCTTGGTAATTTTTGCCAAAACCTAGAAGTAAACCTCGGATCTCGATCTGATACAATGCTGACCGGCATATCGTGAAGTCGAATAATTTCATCAACATACTTCTTTGCCAACTTAGGTACCTTATCCGACATCCGAATAGCCAGAAAATGAGCCGATTTCGTTAGTCTGTCCACGATCACCCAAATCCCTTCAAGACCACCCTTTACCCTAGGAAGACCTGAAACGAAATCCATTGCCACCTGTTGCCATTTCCATTCCGGAATAGGTAATGGTTGAAGTAGCCCCGATGGCTTCTGATGCTCAGCTTTCACAATTTGACAAGTTAGACAATGCCTCACGAAGTTGATTATATCCCTTTTAAGACCGTTCCACCAATAGAGCTGCTTCAGATCCTTGTACATCTTATTACCTCCGGGATGTATCGAATACCCTGATCTGTGAGCTTCTTCTAAAATAATTCTCTTCAATTCATCCGGCACAACTACCCTATTCTTGAACCTTAAGAGTCCCGTATCATCAAATCCAAATGGGCATTCGGGATCCACTCTTGCTTTCTCAGCTAATTTTTGAACCTCGGGATCTTTTCTCTGAGCTTCAAATAACCTCTGTTGAAGATCTGGTTGTACCGTAATATTCCGAATACTTGCTCGTAACTTGAAAGACTCAGATTCATCTCTAACTTCCACTTTCACATTAGATACACTCGCCTTCCTGCTAAGTGCATCCGCGACCACATTAGCTTTTCCGGGATGGTATCGGATTGTACACTCATAATCCGCTAAAGTCTCCATCCAACGCCTCTGTCTCTTGTTTAGCTCCTTCTGAGAAAACAAATATTGAAGACTCTTGTGGTCCGAAAAGATCTCGAAAGGAATTCCATATAAGTAGTGTCTCCACTTCCCCAAAGCAAAGATCACTGCTGCTAGTTCGAGATCGTGAGTGGGATAATTCTGTTCATGATCCTTCAATTTCCTCGAGGCATATGCTATCACCCTACCATTCTGCATCAAAACACACCCCAATCCTTCTTTCGAGGCGTCCGTATAAACCATGTATCCTTCAGAGCCTTCAGGGAGTGCTAATACCGGTGCAGTGGTCAACTTCTCCTTCAAGAGTTGGAAACTCACCTCACATGCCTTATCCCAATCAAACTTGACTTCCTTCTTTGTCAAACGAGTAAAAGGAGCTGCAATCTTAGAGAAGTCCTTAACAAATCTTCGATAATATCCAGCCAAACCCAAGAAACTTCTGACCTCGGAAGCATTCTTCGGACTCTGCCACTGAATAACTGTCTCTATCTTTGAAGGATCAACTTCCAAACCCTTACTCGAGATAATATGACCTAGAAAAGCCACCCGGTCAATCCAGAATTCGCATTTACTAAACTTCGCATACAACCGGTGCTCTCTTAATGTCTCTAAGACCAATCTGAGATGCCTGGCATGATCTTCCGGAGTCTTCGAATAACCCAAGATATCATCGATGAAGATAACCACGAATTTATCCAAATAAGGCCGAAAAGTCCGATGCATCATATCCATAAATGCTGCAGGGGCATTAGTTAACCCAAAAGGCATTACTATGAATTCGTAATGTCCATACCGGGTATTAAATCCTGTCTTAGGTATATCCTCTTCCCGGATTTTCAATTGGTAGTAACCTTGCCTTACATCCAATTTCGAATAAACCCCTGAACCTTGTAACATGTCAAACAAATCCTCGATGTGGGGTAACGGATATTTATTCTTGATAGTCCTCCGATTAAGCTCTCGGTAATCTATACACATCCTCAATGTTCCATCTTTCTTCTTAACAAAAAGAACCGGAGCACCCCACGGAGATGAACTCGGCCGAATATATCCAATCTTAAGTAATTCTTCAAGCTGAATTTTCAATTCCTTCAACTCCGCCGGAGCCATTCTATACGGAGTCTTAGAATACGGTTTTGATCCCAGATATAAGTCTATAATGAATTCTATCTCACGATCCGGTGGTAACGAACCCAAATTCTCCGGAAACACGCCAGGAAAATCCTTAACCACGACTGTCTCCTCAAGTTTAATTTGATCCTTTGGCTTATTGAGAAGATAGGCAACGAATCCCATAGCCCCTTCTCTCATTAACTTACTAGCTTCCATAAAAGATAAAAGCGGTACATTCTTCGATCCCACTTCTCCAATCAACTCTTCCCCCAGCTTAATCTTCTTCTTAAAGCAATCAACCTCGGCCCGGTGCCGGTATAACCAATCCATACCGAAGATTACCCCATATCTCTTCATAGGCATCACGATGAAATCGGCTGGATAATCTTTCCCTTCTATCAAAACTGAACAACCCCGAACAACTTGATCCGTCTGCAAATTTCCTCCAAGAGGAGAACTCACAAAATAACAAGAATTGGCACATAAAACAGGTAGGCACAGAGAAGCACATAGATCGCTAGATATGAAAGAATGGGTAGCACCTGGATCAAATAATGCATGAATGTTCGTGGTGTGAATGCATACGGTACCTTCCACCACGGCTGTCGGATCCATCTTAGCATCCTGCTCCTCGCCCTCAAGGGCATAAGCACGTGCCTGAATCATAGGTCTCAGAACCCCTCTTCGAATCCCTGGAGCTTTATCGGGACAAGTATCCGCCATATGGTCACTTTTCCCACAAATGAGGCACAATCCCAACCTCCTTCAGCAATTGTTGTAGGTATGAGTTGGTCCCCTGCAATGAGTACATGGATGTACATCTCGGTGATTTCCCGTAGGAGCTGGCAAAGCCTGAGGTGCTCGAGTAACCTGAGGAGCATTCTGACCTCCAGTTCGCGGCTTCTTGAAATATTCTTTCTGAGGAGGAGCTGCTGAAGTCATAGGCCTCTTGCCCGGATTGTATCTCATACTTGATCCCGATGCCAAGCCTCTACCTTGTCCCATTGGTACTTTGAAAATCGAATCCTTTTTCCTATATTCCTCTTCTTGCTCCAAAGCCCTTTGTACTGTGTCTGAAAAAGATATAAAATTATGCCCCACCTGGCCATGTCTCAAATCCTGTCTCAACCCAGCAATAAACTTTTTCGCCTTCCTCTTCTCATCCCGAGTAATATGTGGAGCATACTTCCCAAGTCTGTTAAAAGTTAATATATATTGAGCCACAGAACGATTACCCTGCTTCAACTCCATAAATTCTTGCTCTTTTCTTTCCCGAACCACTTTCGGTACAAAACATTCCGGAAACTCTCTTTTGAAAACTTCCCAAGTGACTTCATCCCCTTCAACTTCTAATTTCTCCCTCGTTCTTTCCCACCAATCATATGCTTCACCATCAAGCTGGAATATGGCGAATTGAGCCTTTTCTTGTGTGGTAAACTGCCGAACTCCATAAATCCTTTCTAAACGAGTCAACCACCCTTCTGAAACGGCATCATCAATAGAGCCTGAGAACCGAGGGGGATTATAGCTCAGAAACACCCCATGTGAATCCCTATTATTGTTCGGTGGAGCCGGTTGCTCAATGGGTTGTGGTGGTGGAGCTTGAGCCCGTCGATGTTCTACATAATTAAAGACCGCTTCCATAAAGTTTCCCATATCCATCGGAGGCGGTTGTGGTTGTTGTTCTTGTTGTTGGGGTGTAGGAGATCAATCACGGTGTCGGCGTCTCCCCGGTGATCTCTCACGATGTCTACGTGGAGGCATCCTGATCAAAAAACACTGAAATGCATGTTATCTTTAGTCTATGTATGAGAGTGCAATTAATTCAATCAAAATTCAAAAATTAGAGCACATAAACACATAGAGAATGCATATGCAATCACATTGTCATGTTGTTCCTAAAGCCAAACGACCTAGACTGACTCACCCGACATGAGAGCCCGGGTTTTGCAACCCGAAGCTCTGATACCACCTAAGGATGTAACACCCGAGCGCAATGTGCCACATCCCCCGCACCGAGACCCGACCCGCATATGAAATAGATAATCCACACACGAGCTAAGTCACGGCGAACAGGGACACACACCCACTCTCTAGGCTAGGCGGGACTAACCCTTAAAGCATAAATCAGAGCAACAACAATAAAGCGGAAGCAATAACAGTCATATATATATGTACCATGAGCATTCAAGCTCCAAAAATAGAATTCATATACAATATCCCACCAAGTGTTTCAAGTTCTATTAACATAACGCTCCATAATCATAATCATATACAAAAGGGAAATCATGAGTGCGTGTGTAACAAAATAAGGATGCTAAACACTACTGCAAGACCTAGACGACTTGTATTCCCGCTTAGCACTCCTTAACCTGCACAAAAACCACTGAAAACAAAACGGATTCAGTCCAAAAGGGACTGGTGGGTATAAAACAGGCATAGTATATAAATATCGTAGGATTTAAACATATACATGCAAGCTATAAACCCATAAGAAGTTTGAAGAAGATTTCCCAAGTGGGTAAAACAAAAAAAGACACCTACGGGTTTATAACGATCATATTCATTCATAATTAATCATAGGGTTTCAAGCTCGGCGAGTGAGTGTGCATAATCTCCAACCAACACCTTATGTATTCATATTCATAGTTTCATTGGTTATCATACATATCATATTTGTGCACAATCATACGATTAATAATCATACATATACACCCTCTCCCTCCAAGTGGTAGACGGGTTTGCAGGACCCGACCACTGGTCCATACATAGGCCAGAGGGGGTACATGAATCCCCCAAAGGCACTCAGCTCCCATTCCCCGCTAATCTCCTACCGAGGTCCGGTATCACCGTAGTTGATTGGAACTAACACATGGGATCACCATCGGCCCTTGCCTCCCCGGATAGCCACATGTATTAAGTTCCAGGGCCCGTGAATTCATAACAATCATATCAATTATATCTCACCAAAGCATAAGGTAGGGTTCATAAAAGAAGGGTTATACGTTCGCAATCATTTACTCGAAAATGACTCGATATATATAAATAGATAATTATATCTTTGGCTAAAACTTTGTACATAAGGGTATATTGGGTCATTTTATCTAAATAGAAGAGAAACCCACCTCGAACCGACAAAAAGAAGACACGAAAGCCTCAAGGACCGGCCTCGTCTCCAATGGATCAAAATCTGTGCAAGAAAGGTGAAGTGAGACTCAAAATGACCAATTAAGACGCTCGGCAATGAAATGATCATGATATGAATGCATAAAAGTGTATGTTATGTAATGAACATGTTCATGTGCACTATTAATGTCTTAAAGATATATAAATGTTCATTTCATTAATTACAAGAATCATTTAAAATCATTCAAATACATAACCTTCACATTTAAATCAACTTGAATCAAGAATTTCAAATAACGAATATAACACATAGTAGCATAACATGTTTACACTTAGAAATTAGGCGAATAGAAATATTCAAGTCATGTTCGGAAATTAATTAACATAAAATAGATAACAATTAAATTCTAAAATTTAAAACAAATCAAACCATAATTAAATATATATATATATATATATATATATCATTACCTAGATTTAATATTAATATATATATATAATAATACACGTAGTGCATGAATAACATGCATGCATATATTAAGTTGTCAATTTACAATCCATGCATGCAAGCACTAAATCAACTAAAGTACAATTCATGCATGCATTTAGTATTTAAAACAAATGGAATCATTACCTATTCATGCAACCAATTACATCAACCAAAGCCATGCAAAGAAGGAAATTAAGAAAAATTAAAAGCCATGCATGCAATTGACAGCGGAAAAATTTTGCAGAAATGAACAGGGGTCGCGGGCGCGACCCTGCGTGTTACAGCAGAAATGGTGCAGAAACAGGAGAAAAAATAGGGCACAACAAATCAACTTTAACCCAACAAGATCAGGTAAGTTAAGGCAATAAATATGCAGCAAAAAGACTCCAAATCAACATGCAATCCAGCCCCAAGAAGGATCCAACGTGAGATGAAGGATGTGATGATCATTTCATGCTATAACTTCAATATCTCATTAATGAAATCTCATAAATGCTTCAACTACTAGCTAATACATTACCATAAATGCAAATAAGAGATCAAGACAATCATATTCATGCTTGGAATCAATCAAATTCATTAAGAATTGAAAGAGATCAACCTAAGAACCCATAACCTAAATATCTCTACAAGGCAGCCATATAACCATGAAACCATGATCAAAATTAGGGATAAATGAATGAAAATGACTCATAATGGATGCATAATACAACCCTAAGCTTACCTTGTGGATTAATGGAGGTTTGAAAGAGATTTGAGCTTGAATGTCCAAGGATTGGCTTGAGCTACGGGAAAACTGGAAAGCAGGGGAAAGATGGCTGAATTTCTCTAAGTGAGAGAGTGTGGTTCGGTTGGGGAGGATAATGATCAGCTAGATGGTTGAGTTAGGGTTCCATAGGTTCAAACCATGGTTAATTTGGTCAAGTATGGTGAGCGATATGGCTATTTTGGTGAAATGTGGCAGTTTTGGCGCCGTTTCGTGTTTCAGTTGAATTTCGGAGGTTCAAATAAATTTGGAAAAATATAAGGCTAAGTTCATCAAACTCAAATTTTCGATACGAGTTCAACGAAGGTGACGAAACTCGAATCCGAGTTTCCTAGCTCAAGATATTAAATACGGAACCAAGGGTGCGCTAATTGCTCGTTAGCCCCCGATTTGGATTCCAACAAACAAAATAAATTCGAAACGTATGCAAACGAACCCGAAAACATGAAACGATCATATATTCATATTCATTACACATATAAGTCCAACATATTAAATTTTCAGGAAATTTCGGTATCAAATCATATAAAAACGAAGCACGTTTATAACACTCATACACAAAGCATTCAAAATCCATAACATTTCAAATAATAAAATAATAAAAAAAAACAAATTAAATACGTATATATATATGTATATTGTAAATAATAATGCATGCATTAATTAAGCCTCTAAATCAAACCACACTAATGAATTGAATTAAATTCAAACCACGAAATATATTGCATAATTAATATTAAATACTTAGGTTATAAATAATTAACATTTTAATATTTAAAATAAAATTAAATATATATAAAACACTTATAAAAAGTTACTTCGCACAATTTGGTAAACACATACGTCATACCTGTACGGTCGAAATATCGGGGCGTCACAGGTTCTGTTGAGGCCTGGGACGCTCGCTCAGACTGTCAGCAAGAATTTGTACGACAAGGCCCAATTCACCGCAGACCACAGGCATTTGTACACTGAGGCTGTTGAGACGGTGACCTATGACATGGTGCACGCTATAATCTCCGTAAGTCCTCATTCTCGTATAATTTCACTATCTCTGGAAGGTATTATTTTCCATATTCCTGCTAACACTTTCATTCTTTCGAGCCTGTGCAGCAAGTACTCCCGAGGGCGAAGAACATCCAGATGCGTGCCAAAGTTTACGCCGACCGGAAGGAAAAATACAAGAAGATGGCACGTGCGAACGATCCCGCCCAGCTCCAGGAGGAACTTGACACGGAAAAGGCCAAGTATGAATCCCTCAAGGAAGAGTACAGAAGAATGGAGGAGGAGATGAAGAAGCTACAGGGTGACTTTGCGAGCGTGGAGAGCGCTCGGAGCAGTTTGAGCGACCAGTTGGCCCAACTTGGTGAGGGCTATAAGAAGATTGAGGCCGAGCGTGATGGCTGGAGAACGAGGGCTCAAGAGGCAGAAAGGAAATTCACTGATACCATGAACGAATGGCCTCAAAGCCTTGAGCGAGCAAACAAGGAGGCGCTCGTCAAGTTCTGTCATTCGAAAGCCTTCAACTTTGCGGCTTCCTTGTACTGCTTGGATGAGGGTCAAAAGGCCTTCAACTTAGCCATAGAGCAGGGCATTCACAAAGGGATGGCGGATCCAGCCATGCGAGGGGCGGAAGGCACGGGGCTCATGTTCATTGAGCGCTGTGAGGAGGACGATGACGAGCGGGATGATCCTACGGATACCATTTTGGAACCAGAGTATGAATTCCTGGTCAAGCTTATCCAGGATGAGTACATTGAAACCCATCCCATAAGAGTTACCCCTCAAGCCGCCCAAAATGAGCTTCCTGAAGATGAGCCTCAAGTTCCGGCCACGGAGAATGCCCTTGTTCCAGTTGGTGAAAATATCCCTGCCCCAGCAAATGAGCCCAACGCCAATGAACCTAATAACCAACAAGTGCCTGGGAATAACAGTCCCGAGCCTCCAGCAGCCCATCATCAAGAGCCGGAAGGCCCCGTTTACGGCCCGGTTGCCCAGAACATTTTGGTAGTTCTTGATGAGGACATCGCTCCCGCTGCATGAAGTACATTCCTTCCAGCTTATCTTGAGATTCTTCTACTTCTTGCTGTAGTATTATGGGTCTTTGAGCCCTTACGTTGTAACCTTGGCGTAGAGCCTTGATCAATAAAATTCCTTCTTTTTCCTCATAGTGTACTCCGTTTTCTGGATTGTGAAGTTTTACTTTGCGTATTGTGAACAAATCTTGTAGTAATAAGATTGTGCGTAGCATGCTTAGTAAAAGTTGCATCACTCAGATAGGCTTTTGACACTTGACAGATTTTGTTAAATCTTAAAAACTTGAAAAATTTTACTAAGTCTTGAGTAATTATGAGGGTCTTATTACGAGGCTGCCCCCATTCAAGGCTTGTGTAAATTTTTGCTTTTTATACTTAGGAAATTTTTGCTAAGTCCTGAGTGATTACGAGGGTCTTACTGAAAGACTGCCCACGTTCAAGACTTGTGAAATTTCCTCTTGATCTTGGGAAATTTTGTTAAGTCTTAAGTGATTGCGAGGGTCTTACTGAGAGATTGCTCTCGTTCAAGACTTGTGAAATTTCCTTTTAACGACGTTGCTGTTGGACGAGTGTGCCTGTACTGGTCTCATTTTTGGATTCACAAATGATCCCGTTTTCGAGCGCAAGGCGTTGTAATAAACAACCAAGGCCTACTGGGATTTTCTTCGTACCTTTTTTTTTTTTTTTTTTTTCTGATTCAACAAGTTGATTGTAAGCGTTACCAGTCTATCCTTATAAGGGCGTCCCCCCATGTGGAGTAGAGTGTTGGCAAGCGTAACCCATGTGCAATAATGGCGACCAACCACGCTCGTAAAGATGAGGGACGTGGGTCTTACTCATTCACGTAACTAAGAGAGCAGAAGTACAGAAATATTCAAGAGAATGTATTGTTACTTACTTGAGATCTGAAGTACATAGAACCCATTAACGGGGTTGTTACATCATCGTTTCTAGAGAGCTTTTAAACGTAAAACCGCCGGAGGTTACATGCGTTCCAAGGGCGAGGCAACCGCTCTCCTTGAAGTGTCTCCAGGGTGTAAGTGTTGTTAGCTCTGACTTGTATAACTTTGAATGGACCCTCCAGTTGGGGTCCAATTTCCCCACATGTTTTGATACTTCTACTTTCTTCAAAACCAGGTCACCTAGCTGGAAAGTTCTTTCCCTTACGCGCTTGTTGTACTGTTGAGCCACAGTAGCTTTATATCTGTGAATTTTAG
This sequence comes from Lantana camara, assembly GCA_037501455.1. Taxonomy (NCBI): domain Eukaryota; kingdom Viridiplantae; phylum Streptophyta; class Magnoliopsida; order Lamiales; family Verbenaceae; genus Lantana; species Lantana camara. Next base: position 23,629,776 of record CM074862.1, read on the forward strand.
CCCAGGCCTTGTCTCTTCTTTCTTCCAATAAGTCCAACTCTAGGCTCCTATTTTCTTCGTTAAGCTGGGGCTTGAAATAGGCTACACGAGCAGATTCGTTTACAATTTTCGCGGGTATCATTGCTTCTGACCCATATACGAGCGCGAAAGGTGTTTCGCCAGTGGCCGCTCGTGGAGTAGTGCGATAAGCCCAGAGTGCTCCTTGCAATTCTTCTACCTATTCACTCTTTTTGCTCTCGAGCATTGTTTTCAGATGTTGCATTATGACCCTATTGGTAACTTCTGCATGTCCATTGGCCTGGGGATGGCCCACGGAGGTAAAGCGCTGTTCAATCCCCAACTCTGAACACCATTCTCGTATGTCAGCGGCTATGAACTGGGATCCATTATCCGAAATAAGCACCCTCGGAACGCCGTATCTGCATATGATATTTTTCCAAATGAAGTCCCTCACGATCCTGAAAGTGATTTTCGCTACGGCTTCAGTCTCAGCCCATTTGGTGAAATAATCAACTGCTAAAATGACAAAATTCTTTTGTCCGACCGCGATGGGCAAGGGGCCAACAATATCAATTCCCCACTGGTCAAAGGGCCAGGAGACATCTATAGGGATCATTTGAGCGGCTGGCAGTTGAGGGAGATTTGAATGGAACTGGCACTTAGGGCACTTCCTGGAAAATTCAATGGCGTCTAGGAGGACTGTAGGCCAATAAAAACCACTCCTCAGAATTTTCTTAGCCAGGATATGCCCTCCTGAGTGATTCCCATAGCTCCCACTGTGAATGAGTTCGAGCGTCTCCTTCGCCTGCGAGGGCCTTAGACACCTCATCGGAGGTCCTTGAAATGACTTCTTGAACAGCCTTCCTTCAGAGTCTATAGAGAATCAAGGGGCCTTATTTCTAATTTTTCGAGCCTCTACCTTGTCTGTGGGACAAACACCATCTTTAAGAAATCTGATGATGTCATCAAGTCAACATGGCTCGTGCGGATCAATCATAGTGACCATCTCTTTGTCGATTCCCTCCTTGATCAAAGGTTCTTCCGTTCTAAGGAACGTGACCGAGCGCTCAGAAGTGCCTTCCAAGGCCAAAGCAAATTTGGATAGAGCGTCGACACGCTCGTTTTTCGCTCGTGGTACTTGAAGTAGGTGGAATTCTTTAAACTTCTTAATGATCTCCTTGGCTTTGCCCAAGTACTGCACCATGGTGGTTTCTTGAGCCTCATAAAGCTCCTTCAATTTGGCTCGCAATCAACTGTGAATCCACATAAGCAGTAATTCTGGAAGCTCCATTCTGAAAAGCAATTTTCAATCCCTGCACCAGGGCTCCATACTCTGCCTCGTTATTGGTGACTTGAAAATCCAACCTGATTGAAAAGTCTAACTCAATCCCATTGGGGTCTCTAAGGAATACCCCTGCTCCTCCCCCTTGTGAGGTGGAGGAACCATCTGTGTGCAGGACCCATAACCCCTCGTTCTCGGGAACAGCGGGTTCTAAACCGAAGCGTTCAACCAACAAATCCGCTACCACCTGCGCTTGTATTACAGTTCTAGGCTCGAAACTTAGGTCAAACTGACTCAACTCAATGGCCCACTTTATCAATCTTCCCGATAAGTCCGGTTTGGACAAAACCTGTTTCAAGGGTTGATCAGTAAGGACCATTATTGAGTGCGCTTGAAAGTAAGGCCTCAAACGTCTTGATGCATTGATGAGGGCAAACGCAAATTTCTCGATTTCTAAATATTTCTTCTCAGCTCCTTGTAGCGTCTTGCTTAAGTAATAAACGGGCAAGTGTTTCTGCTCTCGTATAGCTATCAACACAGCGCTCGTAGCCTCGGCTGAAATGGAATGGTATATAAATAGCCTTTCGCCTTCGATGGGTTTAATTAGTAGCGGAGCGCCCGATAGATAAGCCTTCATGTCTTGCAGTGCTTTTTTACATTCTTCCGTCCAAGCGAAATTTCGTGCATTTCTCAGAATTTTGAAGAAAGGGAGGTTTCTGTCCGCCGAGCGCAAAATGAACCTGTTCAGGGAGATGATCTTTCCCACTAACACTTGTACTTCCCGGAGATTTCGAGGGGAGGGGATCTCCAAGATAGCCTTGATTTTCTCCAGGTTGGCTTCAACCCCCCGCTGACTGACCATGTAGCCTAAGAACCTTCCCCCTCGTACTCCAAAGGTACATTTTGAAGGGTTCAATTTCACCCATACTGGCGTAGGATTGAAAAAGTGCGCTTGAGATCTTCCAGATGCGAGCCCTGACGCTCGCTCTTGACAATCATATCGTCGACGTAAACCTCCATAGACCTCCCAATTTCCTTTTCAAACATCTTGTTAACAAGCCGCTGATACGTGGCTCCAGCGTTCTTTAGTCCAAAAGGCATGACTAAGAAGCAATATACCCCCAAGTGAACAACAAATGAAGTTTTGGGGCGGTCTTCTGGAGCCATAAAGATCTGATAGTACCCTTGAAAGGCGTCCATCATGCTCATGAGCTCACATCCAGCGGTCGAATCCACCAACTGGTCTATCCGGGGCAGCGGGTATGGATCCTTAGGACAAGCCTTGTTAAGATCAGTAAAATCATTGCACATGCACCACTTGTTTGCGCTTTTGGGCACCAACACCACGTTGCACAATGACTCTGGGTATAAGATGGGCTCAATGTACTGAGCCTCCAGAAGCTTATTAACTTCTTCTTCGATAACCTTCTTCTGAAAACCGTGCACATCGCGCTTCTTCTGTTTTATGGGTTTGAACGAGGGATCCACTTTGAGCCTGTGGACCATGACGCTCGGGTCGATCCCTGTAAGGTCAGATGCTTTCCATGCAAATACGTCAATATTCTCTCTGAGGAAGTCAATCATCATGATCTGTGAGGGCCAAGAGAGGTTGGACCCAATCTGAGTAGTTTTATCCTTGTTTCCAGGCTCCAGCTCAATAGTAAGGAACTTCTCTGAGGGCTCGATTCTCATTTCTGGTCGAGGTAATTCAAGCGCCCTCTTCTTTCCTATCAAGTGTCCATCATCAAGGGGCTCGTCCCCTTCACGCCGTCTCCCTCTGAGGGAGATTCTTCGACCGTCCCTGGCGGAGCACTTTCGTGGGAGTCTTTGGTGCTAGGATCCTTCTTCTTGTTCTTTTTCTTGTTCAACTTCGCCCTCTTTTGCACGGGACCATCCTCATCTAAATTGGGAAAATCAACAAATTTCTTGGTGGACCCGATTTGGAAGGTTTTCTCTGCCTTAGGCTTTCTGAGGGACAAAATGTAGCATTCCCAGGCCTCACGCACGTTGTACAACACTTCAACAACACCCTCGGGGGTGGGGAATTTGATTTTCTGGTGGTAGGTGGAGATGATGGCTTTGAAATCAACGAGGGCTGGTCGCCCGATTATGATGTTATAGGGAATATCAATCTCTACCACAACATATGTAACCATGAGCGTCTTACGCTGAGGGGCTCGGTCGAAGGAAGTGGCCAAGCGGATTTACCCTCGTGGGACGACCTCTGAACTTCCAAAGCCAATGAGGGCTGTTTTGAGAGGTTCGAGCGGGATGTTGGCATTCATCTTTTGAAACGTGGTGTAGGGCAAAACATTGACAGAGCTTCCACTATCCACTAACACTCTCTTTACAACGTGATTATGGACATCTATGCTAACCACCATGGGGCAGTCAGAGGATTCACCGACCCCATGGGGCGTTACAATGTACCCTAAATCCCTATCATCGAAGCCTATGACATCGTTTTCTTTGGAACATTGATCATTTGCCCCTCGAATGGCGTAAACTGATTTGGGCATTGAGGGGCATTGGTCATAACTCTGGACGTGCCGTCGCCGGGAGGCGTTAGAGTCTCCGCCAGAAGATCCTCCTGTAATCATGTTGATGACCGCAAAAGGGCTGTTTTCTTGCTCGGGAGCCTTTCCTTTGCCCCGATGGCTACTCTCCGTGGGGCCTCGCCTCCGCGGGCTTCTAGAGCGCGATGGGCTCCTTCTTCTTTCCCCAGTGCGCTCATTACAACGCTCGTTATATCGTTCCAACACCCTGACAAATTCTTTCAGGTGGCCCCCAGCAATGAGTCTTTGAATTTCCGCCTCTAATTGGCGGCATTCATCCGTGTCATGCCCCTTCTGCTTGTGGAAAGCACAGTATTTGTTCGAGTGTCTCAAGGCCTCCATTTCCCTCATCTTTATGGGCCTCTTGAAGAGCTTTTTATCAGAGAGGTTGTAAACCTCGGAATTCGGCCTGGTGAGCGGGATGCGCTCGAAACGTCGAGGGGGAGGGGGTGATCTCTTGCGTTCCTGATGACGCTCCTTTTTGATAATGACTTCCCTGCCCCGCTCCTGGGGGCGTTCGTTTCTGGCAGGGCTGTGATGCCGGGGACCATTCGTCCCATACATGTCCTCGAGCGCGAAAAATGGCTCGGCAACTTCTCTTAAGGCCATGCGTGTCCCAGGCCTTCTCTCCACGATGGCATCTACAAATTTCTTGCTCACATACTGTTTGTGATCCACAACCTGAAAGAGCACTGGGATCAAGAAATCCATGGACGGCCTCTCCACCTGCAGGATCTCTTTGTTGAAGCGGGCGAAGAACGAGCGAAGAGACTCCTTCTTGCCTTGCACCACGTTGTAAAGGGCAGTGGGTGCAGTGACTGGGGCCTTCAGAGAATTGAAGTGGTTAAGAAAAGCATCGGCCAACTCTTTATATGAGTGAATCGAGCGCGACGGCAGTCGCTTATACCGCTCTTGAGCCATTCCTACCAGGGATGTGACGAAGACTTTGGCCCAGTAGTTGCTTGAGTGCTCGTAGAGATGCATCAGGTGCAGAAAATGATCCAAGTGTTCAGCTGGATCAGTTGTTCCGTCGTAGCGATTGATGGAGGTGGGGATTTTGGTCGTTCCTGCTTGGGCCATCAGAACTTCTTCCACGAGAGGAGAACCTCTCGCCAAAGGATGGTACTCATAAGTGCAGAAGTTCTCCTCTCGCTCCTTATGGTGGGGGACCTGTAGCTGACGGTCTTTGTGACGAGCGTCTCTAGCATCGGCTTGTTCATCCCGGCTGTGGGAGATCTGAGACCGCGCTCTAGAGAGCTGTCCGACCATGTCCTTTAAACCCTGCAGCTGGTCTTGCACAGCCGCGAGGATAATAGGATTTACATCTCCTTCTTTGTCCCCTCGTTTGGTGGCTCGGGAAGCCGTCTTGGAGGCATGAGAGTCCCCTTCATTTTCGTTGACCCTCTCAGTGGGTTCCCTGTTCCTGTCCACAGGGGGACACTCGTTATCGCCCTGGTGGGGCGTCTCTTTGGCTGGCGGTGGTGGTGGTTGTACCCTCAGAAATGCCTGAGCCTCCCTAAGAGGGTAAGTTTGCAGTCCGCCCAAAGGGGCGGCGGTTTGAGTGGCCTGCCCAGAGGGAAAGTACATGGAATGGAATCTTTCCCATGCCCCCTGGGCCGCCTGAACCTCACATTGGGCTTAAAGAGCCCTTAGTTGCTGAGTAGTTAGAGGAGGTAACTCTACTCCTTCAATCTCCCTGGGGATCACCACCGGGAGCTGGATCTGGACGGCGTGGTAGGGATGAACCGGCGGTATCATGACGGTGGGGGTGAGTGTATATCCAGGCGGTGGCATCAGGTAGGGCTGTCCTCCTGGATTCATGTGAGTATGAGCCCATTGAGTCTGGGGAGGCTGTGGATGAGTGGGGAGGGAAGCACCTCCGGTGGTGCCGGAAACTGGTGGTGCTGGTGGTGGAATTGCAGATTCGGTAAGGGGTGGCCCGCCTCCGACGGGTGGTGCTCCACTATCGGCTACGGAGGGAGGCAGTGCGCCGCCAGCTGCGGCGGAGAAAACAACAAGGTTGGCATCCTGAGAACCTCCTCCCACAGCTCCTGACCTTGTAGCTACCATGGTTGAGAGGATTCTGGGTGTTCGCTTTTCAATTAGCAGAAGGAAAGAAATGGATTGAGAACTGGTTTCCCACAGACGACGCTAAAAATGATGGGTTCTGAATAAGGGTGCAGAGTCCCATCACTTTACAATTTGTTTACGTGAGGAAACCACCGGAAGTTTGCCGAAAAAGTTGAGGGTTCCACCTGCTAGGACAAACACACAAACAAAGTCAGAAGACCAAGCTGGAGGGAACTGGGGGTGATTCCCAGTTTGGCTCTCCGACGCTCAAGTCAGATAAGGATCTGAAAGAGAAAGTGTAAGCTAAGTATGAATTTGCAGAAATGGAGGTTGCTTACAGTGAAGGAGATGACTCTGTTTATTTATAGTTGAGGGACAGGGGCCCTTTGGTCATTTGCCACAGGTGGTCCTGGCCGAATGTTGCCCTAATACGTGGCGCTGTGAGAGAGAAACCTAGGAGGAATCTTCTGCAAAAGCTGCTGGAAGTTAGTGTTGGCAACAGTGGCAGGTGCGCGGGCATGTACGGTGTGTCAGAGAGCCGTTTGGGGAGGGGGGGTTGGTAACGAGGGCTGGAGAGCACGCTCGTTGTCAACTAGAGCCTTGGTGGCCAAGGAATCCGCTAGGGGATGAAGACCAAGACTTGTGTAACGAATTGCAGGGAAAGCCTCTCTGAGGGAATGTAGCGCTCGAAGAGGGCTTCCTTTGATTGATTGGAATGTTAACCATGTGGTGCGGATGGCGCTCGTGGGAGAGCGGTAACAATGATCATGTGCGAATGTGACAGAGACGGTACGTGTTCTCGGAGGGTATTGGCGCCTTAAGGGTTTCGGCGCTTGAGTATGACTGTCGAAATCATGGGACAGGTGTCGTCAACTCGGAAGCGCCACGTGTCCAAACGTGGGCCGAACGTGTTTTGACCCCATCAAATATAACCGTTTTATGTGAACATTATTACATATAAACGTTTTAATTCACTAATTTTAATATTTTGCGTAACATATTTTATGAATAAAAAGTGATAATAAGTATATATAATTAAAGGGCAGTTTAGTCCAATTAATTTAATGTTATTCCATCTATACTACAATATATAGGAATGGTGTATTTTAAATCAATTGTGCCAATTTGACTGAATACTAATTTTTAAAATTTTGATTTTTTTTGAGGGACGTTTAAATATAAGGACCAACAATCCTTATTATTTATCCTAAACCCCCAAATTCAAATTTTATACATTTAACATCCCCAATATACAATATATTTTTCCTAAACCCCCTAATCACCTAAAAAGTCTATTTTGTCCTCATTTTTTTACTTTTTCCACACCATTTTTGCTTCCTCCACACCTCATCTTCTTCATCATCTCCTTCATTCTTGAAGCTCGCCGGAGCGCCGCTGCCACCACCACCGGACCGCCCCCAGAGGCAGTCCAGAAATTCCCGAAAAATTCACCGGGAATGTACTCCTCCTCCTCGTTCCATATCTTCGATTAGTTTTTCAAAATTCGAAGTCATTTGTCCCCAATTTCAAATCTAAGAATTTTAGATCTAAAAAAGAAATGTCCATAACTCCCAAACCGCTTAACGAAAATCGATTCCATCATTTGCAATGGTTTCTTCGTGTCGAGATCTTCAAGATCCATACAAAAAACGTCGAAAAATATCTCCAGAAAGGAGAGACCCATTTCCCATTTTCTATTGAAAATTTGTAGGATTCGGTCGACCTCTCAGCGGCCTTATTCTTTGGCCATTTTCATGAGACGTGGTTACTACCAATGAAGTCGCATCGTCGAAATGAGTTAAAACACGTAGGTCCCGTCTCTGGGAAGTGGCCGGAGACGGTGCCGCCGCCACCGCCGAAAAACCTGCGTTGGGGGAAAAAGAAAAAGGAAAGAAGAAGAAAGGGGCATGCGGGGTAATTTTACATTATTTTATTAAGGACATTTTAGTCTTTTTACACGAATTGGGGGGTGGGGGGGGAGGGGTTAGGAAAACTTTCATGAATAATTCATCCTTAAAATATAAAAAAAATCAATTGAGGGGTTTAGGAAAAGTATTGGGGTATATGAGGGATGTTTCATTAATTATCCCTTTTTTTAATTATCTTAAAAAATTATTATTGTAACTTTATTTTAAAACATGCAAGTCATTAGTTTTTTATGTCGTAATATTCAATTCCTTAATTGAAGATGATTAATTTACACAAATTGTTTAAATTAAATATTCTACAAATCATGTCCAAGATTTACTACAAATCATACCCGAGATTTGTTATTTGAATTTAGTAAAGTTTTTGAAGTTTGAAATTTAAATGTGTAAATTTACATGTCTATAAATAATCTACTCTTAATCCATTTTTTAGTGGTTTTTGTTCTATCACTTTGATTTCTTGGTATTTCTTTGAACGTTTTTCTTTCTTTCTTTCTTCTTTCTTGATTTCGTTCGATATTTTTGGTTTATACATTTACAACTTCACTAAATATTTAACATTTGTGCTCTATTTTATGATATTAGAGAATGTATTATAAATATTGTTTGGCTATTTATTTTGCAATATATCTATTTTTATCTTTTTCTTATTTGATTTTCTTATGTTGGCTACTTATTTTCTCCAGTTGCGACTTTAACATTCGTTATACTTTAATGTTTGTATTAAATATTATAACTAAAAAGAATTTTATAAAAATACCACCATAATTTTGAAAAGGGAAAGAAGATGATGGGGCTCAATCACGCTCGAATCATCCCCCGTACATGTATCGAAACCTGGACGACTCGTTCTGATCAACTTGGAACACTTGGGCTTAGACGCTCGAGAAGATGGGCTCGCGATAGCGGATCCGACCTATCTACCTACAGCCTTGCTGCCCAAAGCCCACCTGCCAGAGTCCATCCTTCGAACGGGGAGTCTTTCTCCAACCCCCACCGAACGCTTGCAATATTGCCCTGTAGGAACTATCACCACTCAAGACTTGAGGCACAGGCACAGGCACAGGGCCGTTGCTTGTTCCACGCTCGAGACCATCATGATGCTCGCATCCTTCGCAGCACTCACGTGATCATCAATGCATATCTCATCCACCGGGGTCCACCTCAGCGGACCTTAAGGCCCTCTCGAGGGTACGAACGACCTCATGGCTGAAGCTTCACCCTGAGCGTCCCAGCGCTCGGACAAGACAATCTGGGGATCCTCCTCCTCGAGGGTACCGACGCTCGGGTCAGGCCACCCCCTGGGACGCACCTTCAAGCGTCCTTACGCCCGTGTAACCCTCCTTGGGTATCCCGACGCTCATACAGTTGTTGTGTAACTGCCACTGACACATACAGGTAGTGCGAACACAAATGCCTGACATCCACCACCACCACCCGTACGAAGGTATATTCCAGAGATATCACTTTCAAGCCATCACACGCTGCCACGTGTCTAGGGAAACACGGATTTGGGACTACTTGGATACATTTAGCAAATCACCCTCATCCTCAACCTATAAATATGGGAATTTACACTCATATTCCCTAGGTGATCTCAAACATCCTCAACACAGACACTGCACATTCATAACTGTGTATTTTCTTCCATTTTCATCCCAAGCTCTACATACTTCATCATCTTTGCATTCTTACTGCATTTTCTCCCCTGGTGTTATCCTAACTGGAAGAACCCACGCTCTTTGGGAAACCCAGTTCCTGAGGCTCAAACGCCTGTGATGGTCTTCCCCCAAACAAAACTTAAAGTGTTGGTGATTTAGTACTTTTCCAATTTCTACACCATCATTTTTGGCACCGTCTGTGGGAAACCATCATCTTCTTCGTTTTCGTCTGTTCTTTCTTTTCTCAAGCTAGTTGAGTTTAACACCTGCAAGTCATACCATGGTGAAAAGTAACCAGGTTCGGAGCCTTGAAAGCTAGGGGAGGTCTTCCTCCCGTCAACGAGGAAAACCCAGAGGATGTGGCACAGAACGTTAACGTCCCCAGTACCAGAGTGAACGATACTCCAGCCACCGGCGAAGGCACCCTTGCCGCCGTGGGAGACAAGGGCAAAGAAGCTTTGGTGGGATCTCTCCCCACTGGTGGAAATGAAGCTGGAGGTTCTGGACCCGCCGTCCCGCCTGCAACGCTAGTTCCCGTTGCCAACACGTTGCTTCCATGAGGATACATTTGCATGCAACCCGACATGATGTCGGGTATAGTACAGGGCATGCCCTATGGTGGTTAGCTTAGATGTTCACAACCATGTTGTAAAGAAGGTCTTGATTGATAGTGGAAGCTCTGTGAACGTTCTCCCTTACTCAACATTTCAAAAGATGAACATAAGCAACATTTCCCTCAAACCCCTCAGAACAGCCCTCGTTGGCTTTGGGGGTTCCTAGATTGTCCCTCACGGACAAATTCGCTTGGCCACCTCTTTTGGTCGCGCCCCACACCGAAAGACGTTGAGCGCCCTGTATACCGTCGTTGAAGTGGATCTACCTTACAACATCATTACACCCTCGTTGACTTTAAGGCTGTCATTTCATTATACCGTCAGAAAGTCAAATTCCCCACTCCCGAGGGAACAGGCAAGGTGCTTTGCAACTTTAAGGAAACATGGGAATGCTACATGCTTTCTCTTCACAGTCAAAAGCCCAAGCAGGCGATCCAAGCCGGATCCACCAAAAAATCCATCGATTTTCCTCAGCTGGATGAGGATGGCCCCGAGCGCAAGAGGACCAAACTATACAGAAAAAAAAAAACAAGAAGAAAATTTCGAGCGGAGCCCTTTGGGAGCTGTCGAAGGATCCTCGGAGAATGATGACAATGAGCCCTCGGAGGAAGCCGGTGATAGACTCATAGGGAAAAAGCGGGCGCTCGAAGCCCCATGACCAGAAGTTAGAATGGAACCTACCAAAAAAGTTTTGACCGTCGAATTGGTGCCCGAAAATCCAGATAAAACCACCCAGATTGGCTCGAATCTCGACGGTCCATCTCAGATCATGATGATCGATTTTCTGCGCGAGAACCTTGATGTCTTTGCTTGGAAAGCTTCTGATCTAACCGGAATAGATCCGAGTGTCATAGTCCACCGACTCAATGTCGACCCTGCATTCAAGCCGATTAAACAGAAGAAAAGGGATGTTCATAGGTTTCGGAGGCAAGTCATTGAAGAGGAAGTCAACAAACTCCTTGAGGCTCAGTATATTGAGGAAATATTGTATCCAGAATGGCTTTGCAATGTGGTGCTCGTGCCCAAGAGCACTAACAAGTAGCGCATGTGCAATGATTTTACAGATCTCAACAAAGCGTGTCCCAAAAATCCTTACCCTCTACCCAGGATCGACCAGTTGGTAGATTCAACGGCTGTATGCGAACTTATGAGCATGATGGATGTATTTCAGGGGTATTACCAGATTTTCATGGTGCCCGAGGATCGCCTAAAAACATCCTTTGTGGTCCATGTAGGCCTTTACTGTTTCTTGGTTATGCCATTTAGGCTTAAGAACGCTGGGGCCACGTATCAACGCCTTATCAACATAATGTTTGAGCGTGAGATTGGGAAGTCCATGGAGGTCTATGTGGATGACATGATGGTAAAAAACAAACGCCAACACTCACACTTGGATGACCTCATACGAGCCTTTGATATCTTACGCCACTATGGTATGAAACTAAACCCTTCTAAATGTACGTTTGAAGTCCCAAGGGGTAAATTCTTAGGACACGTGGTCAGTCAGAGGGGCATTGAGGTAAATCCGGAGAAAATCAAGGCAATCATAGACATTCCCTCCCCTCGAAACATTAGAGAGGTCCAAGTATTAGTGGGTAAGATAATCTCTCTGAACAGATTCAATTCACGCTCGACTGATTGGAATATGCCATTTTTCAAAATTCTACGTAACACTCAGAATTTCGCCTGGAGTGAGGAATGTGAGAAAGCTTTGCAGGACATGAAAAGATATCTCTTGTGCGCTCCGCTGCTAACAAAACAAATCCTATGAGAGAATTTACTTGTTTATCTCTCAGTTTCTTCAGAAGCCACGAGCATCATTCTTATAGCAGTACGCGAGCGTAAACACTTACCATTGTACTACCTAAGCAAAACACTACAGGGCTCCGAAAAGCGATACATGGAGATAGAAAAATTCGCCTTCGCCCTCGTTAATGCTTCAAGAAGATTCAGACCATATTTCCAGGCTCATTCCATCACTGTGCTCACAGATCAACCTCTCAAAGCCAGATGTCTCTGGAAGATTAATAAAGTCTCAATTGAACTTAGTCAGTTTGATATCAGTTTTGAGCCCAGAACGGCTATACAGGCTCAAGCAGTGGCGGATCTGCGGGTAGAATGTTTTGATTTAGATCCCATGCCCTCGTTGGAGGAAGGATTATGGCGCTTGCACACAGATGGTTCCTCGACCTCACAAGGGGGAGGAGCGGGGTGACCCTCAGAGACCCCCAAGGAATTGAGATTGATTATGCAATCAAGCTAACCTTTCAAGTCACCAAAAACGAGGACGAGTATGAAGCTCTCATCCAAGGGGTCAGAATTGCCCGTCAGAACGGAGCCTCCCGGATCACCGCCTACGTTGACTCTCAGTTAATTGCAAGCCAGATTGACGGTGCTTATGAGGCTCGAGAAACCACCATGGTGCAATACTTGGCAAAGGCTAAGGAAATAATTTCCATGTTCGGGGAATTCCATCTACTTACGAACGGAGAATGAGCGTGCTGATGCCCTTTCTAAATTTGCATCCAATCTGGAAGGGTCCTGCGAATGCTCAGTCACATTCCTTAGAACGGAGGAACCATTGATAGCCGAGGGATTTGAAGTAAACACGATCGATCCATCCGAGCCCTGTTGGTTGGATGAGATCATCAGATTCCTGAGGGACGGAACTTGCCCACCCAATAAGGTGGAGGCACAGGAAAATTAGGAGTAATGCCCCTCGTTTTTCACTTGAAAATGAGGGGCAGGCTCTTTAAGAGGTTTTTTCAAGGTCCACCATTAAGATGCCTGAGACCCTCGCAAGCCAGGGATGCATTGGAACACGTACACAGCGAAAGTTGTGGGAATCATTCTGGCGGTCGTATTCTGGCCAAGAAGGTACTAAGGAGCGGATTCTATTAGCCCTCGGTATTGCTGGATGCCATCAATTACTCCAAGAAATGCCCCAAGTGCCAATTTCACTCCAACATTCCTCAACTGCCAGCGACCCAAATGATTCCAATCGACGTTTTCTAGCCCTTTGATCAATGGAGCATCGACATAGTGGGACCCCTACCAATAGAGGTTGGACAGAAGAAATTCGTAATCCTCATTGTGGACTACTTTACTAAGTGAACAGAGGCCGAAGCGGTCGCGAAAATAACGTTCAGGGTGGTAAGAAACATCATTTGGAAGAACATCATATGCAGATATGGCATCCCAAGGGTGCTTAGCTCAGATAACGGTTCTCAATTCATTGCTATTGACACCCGAGAATGGTGCTTGGAGCTAGGCATTGAGCAACGCTTCACTTCCGTGGGCCATCCGTAGGCCAACAGTCAAGCTGAAGTTTCCAACAGAACCATACTCCAGCATCTGAAAATGATGCTCGAGAGTAAGAAAGGTGAATGGGCTGAAAAGCTCCAGGGAGCCTTCTGGACGTACTGTACTACCCCACGAGCAGCAACAGGAGAGACCCCTTACTCCCTCGTTTACGGCTCTGAAGCTATGATACCTGTGGAGGTCACTCAAGAGTCCGTACGCGTTGCTTACTTCGAGCCTGCAACCAACAAGAGTAACAGGGCGCTTGAATTAGACTTGCTAGACGAGAAGAGAAATGCTGTTTGGGCTCGAATCCACAAGTACAAGGCAATAATAGCCCATCAGTACAACAAGCGTGTCAAGGAAAGGACCTTCTAGCTGGGGGACCTAGTCCTCAAAAAAGTTGAAGTGTCCAAGCATGTGGGTAGTTAGACCCCAATTGGGAAGGCCCCTTCAAAGTCATTCAGGTACGAGCGAATAACACTTACCTGCTAGAGACTTTGCAAGGTGAGCGTCTCCCTCGACCATGGAATGTATGCAACCTTAGAAGGTTCTATGTGTAAATGCCGGTATTGTAAAACCCCCGCTCGGGCCACCGTGTATTTTCTTTTGACAAAAATACAAGCCACGTATATCCGTATGCATTTTTCTTATATACAGTTTTATTTAATTATTATCTTGTGATAACCTACTTTGCATTATATCAACGCTAACTCCGTGTCGAGGGTACTCTATGTCGAACGGCATGATATCTTATTCATGCGGATCCCTCTGAAAACGAGCGGATCCCATTAGGACGCTGTTATTACTATTAAGACCAACTAGCCCCATCGCTTGAGTTCGCACTCGCGATCCCTAAGCGGATCCCTCTTCTGACGTACGCTCGTAGTCAGTAAACACTTGGCAAATCCTTTTGTTGATTTCCGAGTTCAGTTTGTACTACTGCTACTCTCGAAGATGTCTAACACTTAGAGTAATTCTCACCTAAGTTGTTACTTTCTTGTCCAAGTTTGATGATGTTTATGGCCAGGATATCCCTCGAGCGGATACCCTCGTGCCCGTATACTTACATGCTTTTCACAATTATCACAATAATCAAGAGAAGACATCATCCAAAGCACAACAACACAATGAGAAAGAAACAAATTCCATTATGAAGAAAGGAAAATTACAGTACTAAGATAAGGAATGTGATATATTGCAAATTAAGAAGATGATTGTCAAAGTTCAACATATTCAAAAGCAGAGCAGAAAGGGGCCTTATGAGGGTGGGCTCCTGGAAGCGGAAGCTGAGTGTGCCGAATCCTGAGCGTTAGGATTGGAATCCTCCTGCGGATTCACTACCTCAGCATTGGAGGATGGAGCTTGAGGCTCGGGGGGTGCAGTTGCCAACGGAATGGGCGCTAAAACTTCAGGATTGGCAGTTTGAACGTCACCAGCACCCTCGTCGACCACCATGGGCTCAAGATCTATGGGGTTGACCGCCATAAACTCATCTTGGAGCATTGCGACCAAATCATTATACTCTGGCTCCGTTAAGTCTTCAGCCAAGTCCCTATCTCCCACGATTAGCTCCACGTTCTCGTCAAGATCCATGTGCAGGCGATCGTCCGTACGAGTGGTGGGAGGCACCATCCCCAGCTTGATCAGTTGGCCCACGGACTTCCAGAAGAAGCGTTTAGCATTGGCAAAGCAGTGGAGATTAGGGCAAAGTTGAAGGCCTTCGAGCGCACAAACTTAAGGACCACATCCCAAGCGACCCTTATTTCAAGATCTGCAACTTGCCCTTGGAGATCAGTAAGCTCCTTCCTCACTGATTCCAGCTGTTGGTCACGCTCGGTTAACTTCTGGGTGAGGTCCTTCTTGTCGTCCCTCAGCTTATTCCGTTCCTCCTTCAACCTCTTATGCCGCTCGTCCAAACTCTGCCAGGCAGTCTCTTGATCCACGGGCGCCTTCTTCACTTTATTGTGCTCAATTTGGAGGGATGTGAGTTGAGCGGAGACCGTGTCGTAGTCCTCCTGTAGACGGCCAGGGTCAGTGATACGCAACAGCTTCTTGTACTTGGCCTTGCGCTCAGAGAAGGTTTCCTAGCATCGTTGCAGATTCTTCAACCTGGGAATCACCTCCTAAACCAGTAGATAAATTCTGTTAAGTACAAGGTTAATCTAAGGAAAATTAAAGTTCTGTGAAGGAACTTAAACACTCACCGTCATGAGGGTATGGCAAGCGTCATCCGCAAGTTGGGAGGTGTCCTGCTCATTTAGCTTTTGATGGTCCCCTGAGAACTGGAGCCTGTGAATAATCCCTGTAACCATATTACGGGTAGATGAGCATCTTCTCAAGAGCACAGGGCAGTCCTCCACCGAGCGCTTGTTGTAGTGCCTCCCCAGCCCTACAACCCCGCACCGCAATACTTCCTGAGTGGAGGTTAGACCCAACACTCAGGAAATACTACGGCGAACGGTCAGGATAATATATGAATGAAGTATATGTCACAGTGCAGCTGAAGATAAAGAGATTCAACTTTATCAATGAACGGTGAGGATAACGTATAATGAGCAAGGATTATCATTATTCAACAAAGTAGTTCGCAAAAGAGTACAACAGGTTGACATGCAAGGACAAAGTATGAGATAGTTTGTTTCTACAGAGAGTAGGCTCAAGACAGTGTACTCTTAGGATCAGATCCCACCTATGGTTTTAATGCTTCAAGATACCTCTAGTTGTCGTTCATAGATTCCTGAAATCATGTATTTTTAAATAGGCGAGAGGGTTAGTCAAAGTGGCTAAGTGAAGGGGGTATAGTAGTTTATAGATACATGTATATGTATATATATTTTATATGATCTTGAAGATCTTGATCTAAAATAATAGCAATAGGATATTGCAAATAGGAAACGGTTCATAATAATTATTAAAATAGGGATAGGGGTACTTGGGAATCTTTGTAGAAATATGAACCGTCTGTAACAAGAACTTTAATGCCCAAAAGCTAGGCCTCTCCATCCTTAACTCCTTAAATCATGATAAAATAGTAACGGCGTTGATCAAGACACCGATACTTCAATAAAACCAAGAACAATATTAACCCCACTACTCCTTGATGTCAGTAGGGACTCAAACCTAGAGACCACGAACACGATTCGGGAGGCAGCTATCTCTCCCTCATCCCTTGGCGTAGAGTAACTAACCTCCAGTTAAACCACTACCAAGAGGTGGTGGCAGTCCGCAGCACCAACAATACCCTCGGCCCGATACCTTCCGGGTAATTGTTTGCTACGGATACAGCCGGGGCCCATAACATGAATCAAGAACAATATTTTGTTTGCATAACCCGGAATCAATGTTTTGATAAAATGGACTTGAAACATATAACGTCCTAGTAAAACGTTGAATTCGGCATGAAAGTATTTTTTCCCTTAAGAGGGACATTGTAGTACAATAATATGTATATAGGGCAGTAAATCAATATGATGGGTAGGTTTGGAAATAGTTTTTATATAGATACATATGTATAGCATGATTCCAGTTGAAAACATTTTAACCCTCACCTATACCGGTAGTCAGACATTGTAATGTGGATTCCAGTGTGCCTGAAAGTATTAACTACTATAGGCTTCGAACTAGGTTCCTTATTTTAATCAAATAAGCACATAAAACACATAATGTTCATGCATAAAAGGATTACACATTATTCTAATCAAGTAAACACATAAACTATATAATGTTAGAGAATTCCCGGTAAACTCAAATTTTAACCGTTTAAGGGAAATTAAGTAATTAATCAGGTTTAATGAATTCTTTAACCACTTAAATATTTATTAATCACATTATAATCCTAATTATAACATTAGAAATGAAATTTAGAATTTAATTTGACAATGTAGGTTATATTTTGAAAATAATTCACAATTTACCGATTTTTTGGAAAATTCGGATAAAATCTTTCTTTAAGAATTCCAAAACTAATTTTATAATTATTTTAATATTAATTTTCGAAATTATCATGATAAATGTTGACCAAAAAGTCAAAGTTACTATTGAAAATGTTTACTATTCACTTTCTTATGAATTAAACACCTTATAACATAAAATCAAACTCACACACACACACACACACACACTATTCACATGCCTCTCTCTCACACACACACATGTCCAAGAACACTAAGAACATGTTCTTATGTCTATTTGAATATTCAAAGAGGGTATGTAACACACTTGATCATATTCATATTTATAACATAGAATTTGAAGCATAATATAGCAAAATATATTAATTATGTATGAAAAATAATTCTAAATAAATTATTCTTGACATGAATTTAATCAAACAAGATCATGAATACTTAAACATATGAATATACTATATCATATCATAATTCATGCATTTAACTAAATAAAATTCACATATATCATCATATTTTCCTAAACTAGCATAAATAGCATATATTTCATAAAATAAATTCCTAAAGCATAATTTAATTAAATCTAAGCATGCTATAATTCATAGTATATTAAGAACATAATATAAAGCATGAAATAATAAAAGAAAAGCACACCTTATGTAGGGAGAGAGCTTGGGGCCGAAAATGAGAGAGAAATGAGAGGATTTTGTGTGTTCTTGAAATGTGAGGTTTAGAGGGGTATTTATAGGTAGGAATTAAGGGTCTTAGAGCATTTTATAAGAGTTTAGGGGAGATGTGGATGTCTCCTAATTCAAACAAATGCTTGGTAGCTATATAAGAAATGTGGTTGCCTCTCAATTTAAACATATGCTTGGTAATTATATAGGAATTGTGGAGAAATTATATTCACTTATTTAAACTTTCTAGAAGCCTATGTTGTCATGGATGATGTCATGTAAAAATAAATGTAAAATGATATAAAATTTATTCAAGTATCGAGAGATGAAAACTTGAAGTAGTAAATTAATGAAAGAATGAGTGAAAAATAAGCTTTGTTATGATTATAAATGTGGGATATTTAGGTTTTTCGTTTACAAGTCATGGTTGTTAAAGATGATGAAAATCATGAGAAAATTATATAAACGAAGCTATGATGAAGTTTAAAGATTGGAAAAATCATTATAGTTTAGAGAAAATTTCAAGAAACGTTTTAAGTATAATTTCGAATATTGAATGAAAGCTAATTGTTTAAAATAAAATGACAATTTTTAAAAAGGAAAATATTTATAAAATATGCTATGATTGGAATCAAGTTTTGGGAAATGCATGGAAATTCACAAAATAATTCAAGGATCGTTTTGACTATGATATTGAATAGGGAAAACGTTGAAATTCGGAAATCTCAAAATATAGGGTTAAAGTAGGGTTTTTGGTCGGTTTTGGTTACTACGGGAGTTATAATGAAAATTAGGGTTTGAGAATGCTATCAAAATTCATAAAATGTTGTAAGGATTCATTTGAGCCCAATATTGGATAGGTAAAAGTGGCTTGGAAAATTTCTACGTTTAGGAATGAATAGTGAGTACGGACTTTAGAAGGAATTCTTCTTGGCCTGGAATCCGGGATGTTACACTTGTAATGCACATCTCCGCCACGCTCGAATTTCCAGAAACTTTCATCCTCGGAGGATGAAGTATCACCATCCTCCCCTCGTTCTCCAATAACCACATACTTCCCCTTACCAAAAATGGGGATAGAGTCCGCCAGCCTCTTCCTTTTCCTCGAGCGCTGAGCTCTCACTTCATCCAGGTCCCTAAGTACCATCTCCGAGCGGTTGCTGTGGGAGACGTCGGGTACCAATTAAACAGGCCCCACAGTAGGCGTAAGAACGAGGCCGCCCGGGGGGAGTAGCATCGTGAGCGTCAATGCCCGGGGGAGTTTGACCGGCATCGCGGCCATCCCCTCGGCCACCTTCACCTCACCCTGGCCCTTGGCCTGCACCCCGGCCCCCTCGTGGAGCTGTCGGTTGCTGCGGTTGTGGTTGTTGCTGAGGTTGATTGTTAATCGCTCTGCGAGCTCGCATCAAAGCTGCGATAGTCTCGGCACCTCCTCCTGCCATCAGAATATCTATGCCTGCACATAAAGAAACAAACGAGTGTCAGGCTAACTTCTACAATGCAACAAAGCTTAAGAGTTAGTGCTCCTACTCTAAATGTTAGCAAAGTTAATTCCTAGAATCTAACCGTCTCTGTTCATCATCCGAGCGGGAGGATTGGTGATCATATCCGGAGGACTTACGAGCCCGTAGCGGAATAATATCTCCTCGTTATGCATCAAGTCCTTGGCTTTAATCAACCACTTGGTATTATTCATAATAAGGGCCAAACTCTTTGCCCACTGCTTGAAAGGTAAAGAACCGGATCTGGATCTCACAATGGGTCCATGTATTACCCACTCTCAAGGAACTCTAAATACACCACCAGGGGCCCCCACAAAGAAGAATTTCTCCTTTCAGTTCTCTCCATAAGAAGTCGAGGGTGAATCAATCATCCTTAAGCCTGATTTGGCCTGGACGTAGTAAAATCCTTTCCTCGGAGACGAGCGTGAAGAGCGTGCCACTTGGAATAGGCTGTTGAAGTTATCCAATGAGGGCTCGTGGCCTGTGACCCTCATCAGTATCACAAAAGTGTTTAACAGGGCGATACCATTAGGCAGAATCTGCGAAGGACTTAAGCACAGGAAATTCAAGATGTTGGCGATCGGGGTCGGGATCAGGAACCTCAGACCCCCAGTAAACATGGTATCCCTATAGACGGTCATCATTTCGGGAGGCGTATTGTTGGCTCGCTCGTGCCGTACGGGAAGACGAGTTGTGTACACTTCGTCCCAATAAACCTGAGTCTTCAAAGTGGCTAATTCCGCGAGCGTCAGAGTGCTCTCAATTTCTTCTGGAGCTCTGTCTGTCTGGTGAGGGTTGGACTTCCTCACTTGAGTTACCGGTTTCTTACCATTTCGACGGCATTTACGGGGAGGCTCTTTCCCTGCCCGGCGCTTAGAAGCCCCGGCTTCCTCTTGGGGGGCAGCAATAGCCATAGTAACTTGGTGGTCTTGAGGCCTAAAGACACTATTCAAAATGGGAAAAAACCTCTCTCCCTGGTTTTGCATAAGTAATGACAGGTCCATTTCTTAAAAGATCTGCTCAACCCCCCCCCCCCCCCCCCCCCAGGGTTACGCTCGTTCATCCCTTGAAAGGCAGTGTCAAGTTCTTCGTCCTCCGCCTCTTCTGGGACTTCCGCTATTGGGATGGCGTACGGTATATCAAGTTGGGGAGGAGAACTTGC
This sequence comes from Lantana camara, assembly GCA_037501455.1. Lineage (NCBI taxonomy): Eukaryota > Viridiplantae > Streptophyta > Magnoliopsida > Lamiales > Verbenaceae > Lantana > Lantana camara. The sequence goes on from CM074862.1 coordinate 23,650,435, forward strand.
AGGGGACATTTCATCGATCTCTCTCACCGTTTAGTTAATGATTTCATCTACCATTGTCGTTCTTGTCTCTTGAAGATGAAAGCTTTACAGGGAGATTTAGCAGAAAGTGAGAATTTTTGTATGGGAACGATCGCTCAGAAGGCTTCCTCACGCAAGAGTGGTGATCAACACAACCTAAATCTAGGGTTAGTACAAGGAAAATAAAAAATCACAGTGATTTACCTAAGTTGGAGAAGAAAGTTCGCCGGAAATCGCAAGGGGTTGCAGAAGACTGTATTGCTGGTTTGCTTTGAAAAGTTTTGAGTGCATAAAGAATGAAAAGGATTCCCAAATCCCTAGGGAGTTACAGGCATGATTGGGGCATTTAATTCAAATGTAATCATTCCCGCCTAGAAAACTCCCCACTTTTGACGGTTACCCATGTTCACGTGCCGTTTCCTTAAAACTTGTGCCCACGCCTCCACTCAGCATTTATTGCGGATTCACTCGAGCGCCAGAGTGACAAGATAGCATTTAATGAATTGTCAGAAGGTGTCCCCTGTGAAATACAGCCAGCATCGCTTCCCTCCAAAGGCTTGACCCACGAATGTTGGAAGCTAACGCTCGGATTTTCAAATTCTACAGTTCACTCAAGTGTAAATACAGAATTTGGGGGGCCAAATGATGGGGCTCAATCACGTTTGAATCATCCCCCGTACACGTGTCGAAACCTGGATGACTCGTTCTGATCAACTTGGAACACTTGGGCTTAGAAGCTCGAGAAGATGGGCTCGCGATAGCGGATCCGGCCCATCTGCCTACAACCTTGCTACCCAAAGTCCGCCTGCCAGAGTGCATCCTTCGAGCGGGGAGTCTTTCTCCAACCCCCACCGAACGCTCGCAATATTGCCCTGCAGGAACTACTTAAGACTTGAGCCACAGGCACAGGCACAGTGTCGTTGCTTGTTCCACGCTCGAGACCATCATGACGCTCGCATTCCTCGCAGCGCTCACGTAATCATCAATGCATATCTCATCCACCGGAGTCCACCTTAGTGGACCTCAAGGCCCTCTCGAGGGTACGAATAACCTCATGGCTGAAGCTTCACGCCAAGCATCCCAGCGCTCGGACAAGACAATCTGGGGATCCTCCTCCTCGAGGGTACCGATGCTCGGGTCAGGCCACCCCGGGGACGCACCTTCAAGCGTCCTTACGCCCGTGTAACCCTCACTGGGAATCTCGGCGCTCATACAGCTGTTGTGCAACTGCCACTGACACATACAGGTAGTGCGCACACAAACGCCTGACATCCACCACCACTAGTACGATGGTATATTCCAGAGATATCACTTTCAAGCCATCACACGCTGCCACATGTCTAGGGCAACACGGATTTGGGACCACTTGGATACATTTACCAAATCACCCTCATCCTCAACCTATAAATATGGGAATTTACACTCACATTCCCTAGGTGATCTCAGATATCCTCAACACAGACATTGCACATTCATAACTGGGCATTTTCTTCCATTTTCTTCCCAAGCTCTGCGTACTTCACCATCTTTGCATTCCTACTGCATTTTCTCCCCTGGCATTATCCTAGTTGGAAGAACCCATGCTCTTTGGGAAACCCAGTCCCTGAGGCTCAAATGCCTGTGATGGTCTTCCCCCCAAACAAAACTTAAAGTGTTGGTGATTTAGTACTTTTCCAGTTTCTACACTATCAGAAGAAGGATATTTTATAATAATAAATCATAAAACTTATTGATTATCAACTTTTTAATATGTATTCAAGTTTTGCTTGATATAAATCATTGTGCGAACATGTTGGCAAAGAAAGGCCATAAAGAGAAACAATTAACCTAATTGCGTGCCGTTGCCAGAGATGCTTGAGAATGTCTTCTATGAAGTTTTGATGTAATTGTGTGTTCTTTTGTTGTTTTTCCACCAAAAAAAAGTTTTGCTTCATAATATAACATTTGGGTTGTTTTCGAATGTGGCAATGTAATTAAATGTTAGAATTCTTTGATTTATCTATAAATACATGTCAGATTTTAATAGATTTTTTTTTTTTTATCAAATTCTCATAGATTTTTTCTGTAATCATTGTTTTAATTTTTACAATTTTTATAATTCTTTTGGATTTATTTTATTACTAAGGAACATTTTTTTGATATTTTAATTTTGTTTAGTTTAGAGTTTCAACACTTGCTATTGTCATTTTAAGTTAGCACATTTAATTTTTTTTAGGTGTTTCTTTATATATTTTTTTGGTTTTATATTATAATATTAAAAATATTTAATGTGTCTGATTTTCTTATAATTTATTTTACTTTGTATTTTTACGGGCGCTGAAGTTTCTTATATTCTTTTGTTTATTTTTTTAAGTATTTGTATAAATCTTTAATATTCCACCTATTTTTTTTATTTTATTTCTTACTTCTTATTTTTTTGATTTTATTCGTATTAGTTTTTTATTTATTTTAATATTATTCATTTACTTCTCAAATTTATACCTTCAAAATGCTTGAAATTAGATAATTACGATATGTAATACTTATTTTGTCATTTACATATATTTTAAAATTTGATCTATATATATATATATATATAGTGTGTTTTCTTACATGTTATTTGTCTTTTATTTTAATTTAAAAAATAGTATCAATTGAATAAATTAGTTTGTATACATATTTACTATGTTACTTTTTGATCAAAATATATACTTACTATACTTCTGTACAATTTAGCAAATTTAATTTTAATATCTACTTATTGGCCATTTTTTAGTGCTAAAATATTACACATAAATTCAAAATTTTTTTAAAGTAATTTTTTTTCTTCTTATTGTCGTATATAGCACGGGGTTTACGCTAGTTATCAAAACTTAGATTTAGTTGTCAATTATGGTAATGGAATGACATAACTAATAAAAATTTCATTCCTTATGCCCAATCATAAGAACAATTATAAGAAAACCATTTCATTACCATATTCATTCCATTCCCACTGTCATTCAAGCAAAATAAAATAATCATACTCTTCTCCAAGATTAATAATGGGCTCTATGGGACAAACATATAAATTGTTGACTTGAGGCATACTTGGAAGTGAGACATATTTGGAAGAATTTCTTGAAATTCAAAACTTGAGAGTGCTGGTCCAGTTTGCGAGCATTGTGCCTAATAAAATAAAATTTTTAATTGATGTGGATGAATAAGATCAATATTTAAAAGATAATTGAATATGAACAAATAAGATAGAATAACAATAACTTGACCAAAAGAGACTGAAAACTCTGCACATTAGATTGAATATGCGGATATTCTGTTTGGTGAGAATTGTCAATAACTTGAGATTGAGAAACACGTGGAAAGTTTAATACGTTTGAATTTTGTCGTTCTTCTCGTATCACGAAATCTTGTTGCTATTTAGAGTACGATAATACACCAAATCATGTTAAAGTAGTAAACATTCTCATAAGTTAACTTTAAGCAAATATTGGCGTATATTATAAATTAAAATAATAAAAAAGAAGAAAGAGCAATAGAGCGTAAAAAATTATAACTGTTCCTTTGTTTGCTTTTTCTTTGTCGGTCTAACGACCTTTCGAATTGGAGGTTTAAGACGATATTTTTTAGGGTGTCCACGTCGTTTAGATTGTATAGGATCATGTACTTTTTGTGTAGGCTGTGTTGGCAACACTTGTACGTTTTCAGATATTTTTTCAAGTGTTCCACTCTCAACAAGTCGAAGTTTTTTTTATAGATTCCTCTAAATCATGTAGCGCAATTGTGAAGTGCTCCTTTGAAACTACTCTTTCTTGTATAACCCTTATTGCTCGTGTGAATAAATGATTATACCTGATACGGTTGCCGGAGAGGCGGATGATGGGACTGCGATGGCGCCGACGTCAATGGTGAGTGAAGACGAAGGAGATGGAGTGAAGTCAGTAAGGCGCAGCGTGCGAGTAAGGCGTGCACTTGCATGGCAGAAGGATTATACTGTGAATAAGAAGACTTGCAATGATACAAACAATGATATAGAGACGTTAGAATGGTCTTGAGCTCGTGGATAATCCGGCAAAGACCCGCCGACGGGAGAACTTAGGGATGAAGAAAGACACAAGAATATTAGGGTTGAAAGGAAATTCTATTTCTCAATTATACCAAAACTAAGGTTTCAAGCATAATTAAAGTACGATACCCATAAACCAGGGTCACCTAAGCAAATCATAAAATTAACTAAGTCATAATTGTAAATAACCGAAATACGGAAAAGGAAATAACAATCCAACTCAAGTCTTCTTATTCACAGCATAATCCTTCTGTCATGCAGGTGCACGCCTTACTCACACGCTGCGCCTTACTGACTTCACTCCATCTCCTTCGTCTTCACTCACCATCGATGTCGGTGGCATCGCAGTCCCATCATCCGTCTCTCCGGTAACCGTATCACTCCTTCCCCTATTAAAATTAACCATGTCCTCAAGGTTCAACAAAGGAAAATCACGATGAAGACGCTCCGTAGGTTCCTAAGTAGATTCATCCAACGAACCATCCGACCAGCGAATCAGCTACTGCTCTTCCAACTTCCCATTACGCAGTACAGTACGAACTTCATGCACTTCCACAGGCTTCGCCGGCACTCGGCCACTAAGAAGATCCTCCGGCAAGTCCGGCGTAACTATCTCCGTCCCGTCGCCCTTAAATTTACGCAACAAGGACACGTGAAAAACCGATGCACCAGAGAAGAAGCGGGCAAATGCAACCGATAAGCAACGGGACCCAACCTCTCTAAAACTTCATACGGACCAAAGTAACGGCGGGATAGCTATTGAGAACGCCTCTGCGCCACTGACACTTGCCGATATGGCTATAATTTTAATAAAACAAGCTCCCCAACTTCAAACTCAACCTCACTTCGTTTCGCATCAACCAAAGTCTTCATCCTAACTTGGGCAACAACCAGATTACGTTTCAAACTCCTCAACAGTTCGTCCCGATCAGCTAGTACCTCATCCACTGCCGGAAGTTTACTTTCACCTCGACGATATGGCAGTAGGTCCGGATAGGGGCGCCCATAAACGGCTTGGAATGACATCATGCTAATACTCGAGTTATAACTCGTGTTTAAAGAATATTCCGCCCACAGTAGCATCACTGTGCGCCGAAACAGTTTATCATGACAGAAAGAACGTATATACTGCTCCAAAACTCGGTTCATCACTTCAGTTTGGCCATCCGTTTGAGGATAAAACACCGAACTAAGCTTGAGCGTGGTCCTACTGAGATTATGCAACGCCGTCCAAAATTTACTCATGAAAATCGGATCCCGATCCGACACAATAGAGGAGGGGATTCCATGCAATTTCACTATGATCTCCGTGAATAAATACATCGCCCGATGTGCGTCAAAATCCAAAGGTAGAGGACCAAAATGAGCATATTTGGTTAGACGATCCACCACAACCATGATTACCGAAAACCCAAGGGACACCGGAAGGTCGGTAATAAAATCCATGCTCAAATCCTCCCACATCCGCCCCGGAATCGACAAAAGCTGTAGTAACCCCGCCGACGACATAGTGGAAAATTTCGTAGACTGATAGGTTAAACACTTGGTGATGTATTACCTCATATCAGCTCGCATATTCGGCCAATAAAAAACAGCAGCTAGACGCTGAAAAGTACGATGCACTCCGGCATGACCCCCGGCCGGTGAATCGTGATATTCACATAACAGTTTATCCCGGAGACTGGATGCTTTCCCAATACAAAATCGGTGGCCATAAAGTAGTAGCCCATCACGCACCCCAAATGGCGTGGGCAAGGTGCCTTCCGAATACGCAACATGAAGACGCTGCAAGTCTGGTTCACTTGTGTTTTCTGCACGAATCATATCCAGAATATCGGTAATGGGGTGTGATAACAACGCAAAACAATGGCCCAAAGTCGGTTCTTCGTCCCGGCAGGATAATGCATCCGCGATCACATTGGAAGTTCCCGGCTTATATTCAATACGAAACAGAAAACCCAATAACTTCCAAACGTAGAACTGCTGATCCGGGGTTTGAATAACCTTCTGTAATAATTCTCGTAAACTGTGTTGATCCGTTCGAATCACAAACTCTCGGTCCAACAAATACTGGTGCCATTTCTGAACCGCCTCAACAATAGCGTACAATTCTTTATTGTAAGTGGACGCCGCTAGTCGCCGAGGACTCATCTTTTTACTGAAGTAGGCGATAGGTTGTTCGGACTGCAGAAGAACTGCTCCAATGCCCGTACCTGAGGCATCAGTTTCAACCACAAATGGAGCCTCGAAATCCGGCAGACGCAGAATGGGGGCCGAACACATAGCCCGTTTCAAACTCTCAAAAGCTTGGGAAGCCACCTCATTGCATACAAACCCCTATTTTTTTAGTAAATCCGTTAAAGGCGTGGCTAAGTGAGAATATTTACAGATAAAACGCCGGTAATAACCGGTCAACCCAAGAAATCCCCACAGTTGTTTGACCATTTTCGGAATTAGCCAACTAGACATTACCGCTATTTTACCATCATCAATTTTGAGAAAACCATCAGTAATAATATGCCCCAAATAGTTGATCAACTTCGTGGCAAATGAGCATTTAGAGAGTTTAACAAAGAAGTCATTAGCTTGCAACAGAGACAAAACCCTTTCTAAATGCAACACATGAGCAGACAACTATGGACTAAAAATCAGAATATCATCGAAGAAAACAATCACGAACTTACGAAGATATGAGGCGAACAACCGGTTCATGCAAGCTTGAAAAGTGGAAGGAGCGTTTGTAAGCCCAAAGGGCATCACCCGGAACTCGTAATGGCCCTCGTGAGTTCGAAAAGTTGTCTTATAAATATCCCGGTCGTGCATCCGGATTTGATGATAGCCTGACCTCAAATCCAGCTTCGTAAAAAATCTCGTTGTCCCCAATTCATCAAACAATTCATCGGTCGTGGGTATCAGAAAGTGGTCCGGGACTATAACGGCATTCAATGCCCGGTAGTCAACACAGAAGCGAGAAGAATTATCCTTCTTTTTCACCAATAACACGGGCGAGGAGAACGGGCTCCGGCTTCGGCGAATAAGCCCCTGTTCCAGCATTTCCCGAACCAGACGTTTGATTTCGGATTTTTGAAAATGAGGATAGCGATAAGGTCTAACGTTCACCGGCGCTGTACCGGGAAACAACCGATTCGATGGTCACTCCAACTAGACGGCGGTAACCCAGTTGACATCTTAAACACGGACCCAAACTTCAACAGCACCTCAGCAATTTCTGGGGCCAAGTCCGCAGGGAAGTCGGCGTTGTCGGGCGATAATGGTGGGGGTTCTACCACCAATTCATAACAAGCCGAGATATCAGCGGAGGCCTGTAACACACAAAAATGGTGAAGGGTGATTTCTTTCGGAATGTCGGGCCCACCTTTGAGAAGCACCACTCCATCGCCCCAAGTAAATTCCATGGTAAGATTGGCATAGTCATGAGACACCTTTCCCAATAACCGCAACTATTGGACTCCCAACACGACATGAGAGCCGTGAATTGGAAGCACGAAAATGACGTTCCTTGCATCAATAGATGCACACCCGAACATTGTTGCTTATATACTAATGAAGCACCGTTCCCCATATACACCCGGAATGGAGAAACATAACTCACAGGCAATTGTAACTTCTCCACGATCGTCGGATGAATAAAGTTATGAGTACTGCCGCCATCAATCAATACGTTCACTATAATTCCACCAATCATTCCGGAAATACGTAATGACCCGGCGGTCTGACCCGCCGCGAGACTGTGTAAAGTAGACACATCCGTAGTCACCACCTCGGCGGTATCGTTCGGTTCTATGTCAATATCATCCTCCTCTTCATCACCCATTCAGAGCAAATATCTTCCACAAGGATGCCCTTTTACCCACTTTTCGTCACAGTTATAACACAAACCCTTTGCATCGCGAGCTAATAATTCGGCGCTGGACAAACACCGAATTGGAGGAGTAGGAGACTGAGTGGCCGTAGTAGGCTGTTTGCCTCCAGGAGTCGGTAATAACGGTGATGAAGGCATCGGTGTGACAATCAGCGCCGACGACGTACTCCCCGCACGATATGCCGGGGAAGGGCCACTCAACGGCCGAGAGGGTGCAGTCGCGGTCCAGGCTCGATGCTTAGCCTCTAGCTCCCTAACCAAAGCGAACGAAGTCGACAACGAATCGGGTTTCAATAAGATAATTTCATGTTGAAGATGGCGTTTTAATCCGGCATGAAATAAGGATTGTAGGTTGGCCTCGGATACGTCCGCCACATTCACCAAAATCTTCTCGAAAGACGTTTGGTACTCTAATATTGTCCCAGTTTGTTGCACCTTCGCAAGCATCCCGAAATAGTCCACGTAGTTAAGAGGATCAAAGCGCAACTTAAATTTTGAGACAAAATCAGGCCAAGACTCTAAAAGGTTGCTACGCTGGTGCCACCGGAACCAATCAAGTGCCGGCCCTTCCAACATTAACCCACAGTTGCTAAACGAGAATCCTCCGAAATACCATAGAACGTGAAATAATCCTGCGCCTAAAATAACCACCCGAACGGGTCCATCCCATCACACTTGGGCATATCCAACGGTAGTTTAGTGATCGGATTGTGGCCAATAGGGGGAAGGACGTCCTCGTGGCGCAGCTGAAGCGCTGTGGTCGATGAAGATTGCGGCCGATCAGCCCTCGGCACCAACGCACTCATATCCTGCTGTAACCGCTATATCGCTTGAGTCACAGTCTGCAACGATGTCATATGGACATCAATTTGCTTTTGAAATTCTTTCAAGGTTGCATCGTTTTGTTCCTTAAGCTCCTGAAATTTGGTCGCACTCACGGAATCGGCCATCGTTAACTCTGAATGAAAGCACCAAAGATACGAACAACGATATAGAGACGTTAGACCAGTCTCGAGCTCGTGGATAATCCGGCAAAGACCCGTCGGTGGGAGAACTTGGGGATGAAGAAAGACACGAGAATATTAGGGTTGAAAGAAAATTCTATTTCTCAATAATACCAAAACTAAGGTTCCAATCATAATTAAAGTACGATACCCATAAACCAGGGTCACCTAAGCAAAGCATAAAATTAACTAAGTCATAATTTTAAATAACCAAAATACGAAAAAGGAAATAACAATCCAACTCAGGTCTTCTTATTCACAGCATAATCCTTCTGTCATGCAGGTGCACGCCTTACTCACACTCTGCGCCTTACTGACTTCACTCCATCTCCTTCGTCTTCACTCACCATCGACGTCGGCGGCATCACAGTCCCATCATCCGCCTCTCTGGCAACCGTATCAATACCATTCTTCAGAATTGTCATAGTCTACACCAATTGTAACGGTTTCTCGGAGATATTTACGTTTGAAATCTTTTCTCCAATGTGATAAAATAGACTGGGCAGGTATATCCTCTATGCCATTATGATGAAGTACACTTAGGGCATGTCTGCACAAATAACCTTTAAAATTAAAAAGATTACAAATACAACATATCTCAATTTCTGTTGTATTGTACAGATGCTGATATTCCACAATCTGACTAGTACATTGAATATTTTCCACACACTTCTTGACATTTGAAATTTTTTGAAAATATTGTTCGTGTAAATTTTGGAAAGCTGCTTTTCATATGGGCACCTTGTTTTTATTATAGGCTCAGTATATCTTGAGTGAAAGTCTTCCTTTGCTTCCTTTTGATATTTATCCTTTAATGTTAAAGTATATTTACTAGCAAATTCACTCAAAGTTATTCGAGAATGAACATACTCATCAAAGAAAGCATTAATACTCCTACTCCTCTGTGTGGTAGGCATACTTGCGCACAAAGTATTCTTGAGAAATACAGGGGCCCACTTCTCCTTGTCATCATACAAGGTTTGAATGTGACACCCTGAATGGAGGGCACCACATCCCCCATACTATGAGTCCAATCCACCCCTGAAATGGAAAATCCATACATTAACCAAACTCACGGCGAACGAAAGACAAGATAAAAGAACCTCATGTTAGGCGGGACTAGACCCTGTACCAACAAATCAGCAGAATCAAGAATGCGGAAGCAAGGGAAACATACATTCACAATCAATAAAACAATTACAATTCAAAAGGAAAAGTGAATACGGGTTCAACTAAACCAGGAAACCTGTCCTAACATGTCCCAAATAACATACAAAGCAATAATATGAAAACCGGGTTCAACTAGAGCCCTAGAATCCTGTCTCGAGTTCAATAAAGCGATAAAGAATACAATGTGGCCTACAAGGCCCAATACAAACAGGAAAGAAATGTGTGGTATAATACAGTGTATACAGGTAACATGTCCCAAATAACATACAAAGCAATAATATGAAAACGGGTTCAACTAGAGCCCTAGAATCCTGTCTCGAGTTCAATAAAGCGATAAAGAATACAATGTCGCCTATAAGGCCTAATACAAACAGGAAAGGAATATGTGGTATAATACAGTGTATACAGGACCAAAACTCGAATAAAGACCTTAACAGACTCCCGCCTAACGACCACTGAACCTACAAGACAACAACTAAAAAAACAACGAGAGGGAGGGGTCAGCCAACTGACTAAGTGAGGGGGTTACACACGTATATATATATAAATAAACAATCAAGTAGGCGTAATTCCATTGTACGTTATATGTCAAGGAAATAGTTGTAAGGAAATCAGGAGTTAAGCAATTTGTATGGGTGGAATTACGTTCATACATGAAGTCAAGTAAACAAGATATATATAATGCATATGTCGATATCCGTACGCCCTCTGTTGATGCCCATTTTACCTTAACGATCCACGAACTCAGGTGCTGAACAGGGACTGGGGGCATGCCAGAGGTTACAGATATCTATGTTTAACATTTTAGGGGACCCGGCGAGAATGGGTATTTATTCCATCCTGGACTCCACTTTCCATTATTTAAATGACAGGAACAAGACAAGTATACAGTTAAGCAAGCAGGAATCAAGATTCTACTATAATTATTAATAACGGGTAAGCATGTACAAGTTAACCTCTTTCTCCGGTGATGGTTCGGGTAGCTAACCCTAGCCATCCAGGCAAGGTGATCTGCCGGTTCATGACTCCCCAGACCGGAGTCCCATCTTCCACCAAACCTCCTGGTGGATATCCGGGTTGGTCCAACAGGATGGGACTTGTACAATAGGTCACAGTCGGCCCAATACCTCCCCGGATCACTCAATACACAAGCCCCTGGGCCCCACAATCAGGTATATGAATCCACACCGACTAGCTTAGTGCTAGGAGAGCCGGGGACAATCAGGATCTCGTAAAACAGGCTCAGGGTTAACACTACACGATTTATAAAAAAATTTCGGTACATAGTCGGTATAAAAGATATGGTTCGTTTAATATGAAAACTATTTGGCTTGTTTAGAGCATGCAAGGTTATATGTCGTTTATAAAAGAAAAACCTCAGCTCCATATGTAAGAAGGACCAAGAAAAGAATCACGAGCCTCGAACGTCTCCACTAAGGAGATTACTGTACAAGAAAGAAGACACGCTGTACCTATGAGACGCGACTCAATATGGAACCAAGTAGGATGCATGGAAATGTTCATGAACTGGTGTAACATGTCATGGAATGATTCAATATGAAATAAATCATAAAATGTCATGAATTGGTGTGATCGTGTTCATGTTCACAATTAATGCTCCACATAATGAATAAACGAACGTAAAGCATAAATCAAAAATTCAAGTTCAAATATCACTCATGCATACGTGAGAATTTAGCACGCAAGTAATTCAAAACGTATAAAAGGATCGAGGAAAGGGCACGAAAGTGAAAGCACGAAGAAAACATGTAAAGCATAAATCGAAAATTCAAGTTCAAATATCACTCATGCATACGTGAGAATTTAGCACGCAAGTAATTCAAAACGTATAAAAAGGATCGAGGAAAGAGCACGAAAGTGAAAGTACGAAGAAAACATGTAAAGCATAAATCGAAAATTCAAGTTCAAATATCACTCATGCATACGTGAGAATTTAGCACGCAAGTAATTCAAAACGTATAAAAGGATCGAGGAAAGGGTACGAAAGTGAAACGAGCTTAAACATATAAATCCCGAACCCGACACTATTCACCTTCTTCCCCAATTAGCCAAATAAAACGTATCCAAGGTATGAAATAGGTATTAAAACGAGGCACGTAACGAGTAGAGCACAAATCTTACCTTGGATCGTTGATCGGACGGTCGGGTCTTGCAAACTCGAGCTCAAAGGCTTGGAGGCCAAAAAGGGGTGTTTTCCTTCTCCTTGCTCTCTTCCTTGTGCTGAACGTGGAAATGGGGTGAAAGAAAGTGGTTGGCCCTTTTTGGGCCGGTTAAAATGGGACGGTAAAATGGGGTCCGGTCCGTTCGGATCGGATTCTAAAACGGAAGGGCGATCAATTAGCTTTAGAAAAATATAAGGTTAATTCCATTGGCTACGAATCATCGAAACAAATCCAATGGTAAGGTCGAAATTTGAATTCGAATTCCCGAGCTCAAGTCAGCCACAAAAGCCGAAAACACCCTAATTATAGTTAGGTCCCTAACTAGCAAATATTAGACAATTGAGTCCAAGTACATTTAAATAAATTCTAAAGCGCACGTAATTAAAATTAAATCCATGTTGACACGTAGGGCATACGACGTCACATAATTCACATAAATACTGAATTAAATCCTCTCGTAAACGGGGTGTCACATTGAAGCCATTCATTATCATTCGATCCATGAGCATCAATCATATTTTTCCAAGTTTCTTCAAATTGATTTGGTCTTAGAGAGTCATAAACTGCTGATTCAATCCCATGTTTAATTGATTTGTACTCAATATGACCATTCAGCTTTTGTGGAACCTTTTGCATAATATGCCATAAGCAAAGACGATGTCGGGCATTTGGAAACACTATATCAATTGCATTTTTCATAGCTTCACATTGATCGGTTAGTATAGCAGGTGCTGCTCTTCCTGACATACATGTTAACCATGTTTTAAACAACCATACAAATGATTCCGTTGTTTCATCAGCTAAAAGACCACGCCCCGAAAGAACAGATTGACCATTAATTCCGTTGTTTCATCAGCTACAAATGATTCCGTTGTTTCGAAATTCAAAAGATTGTACTTTAATTTCATTTTTCATTTTAATTTTTATATATTATTTCCTCTCTAAATTTCGAATTCCAAACATGGAGTGGTCATATGAGATATTTGGAATCTTTCAAGATCTGAGGAACATGGAACAATCAGCCGTCGACCTCTAATTTGATGGAATCTCATGAAATTAAAATAAATTAATTATATTGTGACATCATATATATATATATATATATATTTTCGAGCAGTGTAGCTTAATGTTTCAGCCTTATATTAGTTTAATAAAGTGTCATAATGTTTATACTTTTTCGCCTAATCGTGAGCATGAAAAATATGTGGTATTTTTGGCTCGAAGTGAAGTTTAATAATAAGGGGCGTGCCAACACGATTTTAGGAAAACCAAACAAAATCGTAAAAGACAAGAAAATAAAGAGAAGGGTAAGGCCGAGACTTCTGGGGTAATTGCAAGGGATCTGACTTCTATGAGGGTTCACAATCCGCGTGAAAACAGGACTTAAAAAGGTAATGACTAGGAGCTACGGATTGTTTCCAGGTTTACAAGCACATAAGAGTGAACATGGAAAAGAAAAAGAACATTGATTGCATTAAGAACGAAAAAACACAGTACACATCGAAAGCTTGAAAAACTAGAGTGTAGTTTTGGGGTGGAAAAAGCCCTAGTTCGCAATGGGCAGTTTGAAATGAAGTTTTGGGATAATAAGTGACTTAAGGCTATGTACGATGCACGTGCAAATTCCTTCCATAGAGAGATGGAAGTCCTGAAAATGAGAAAAATTTAATAATATGAGACTAAAATTGACAAATTTGAAAAATATGAGATCAAAAATGAGAACGATCATATGTTATGAGACAAAAAATGTAGTTTTCTCTAAAGTGACTTAACTGTCACGGGTAATGCAAGTGCAAATTCCGTCCATAAAGAAACGAAAGTTCTAAAAATGAGAAAAATTCAATAGTAAGAGACAAAAATTGACAATTTTGAAAAATATGAAACCAAAAACAAGAACGACCAGTCAACCATACATCATTGGACCAAAAATGCAATTTTCTTTTATTTAAAATATGGATAAAAACTTTTACTATGAGTCTTTTTTTTTTTTTTTTTTTTTTTTTTTTTTTTTTTTTTACTTTGCAACCTAAACTAAAAAAGTTCAAATTGTAACCTCAACTATTGTTTTTTAACAAAGTGCAATCTAAAAATTTATACAAAGTACAGATGACAATTGAAACACTAAAAAGTTATGATAAAAAGTTGAAAAAACGATCATAGTACATGGGATAAGTTGTTTTTTTCCTCAAATTTCATAACACTTAAAAGTTAGACTTAAAAGAGATTTAGCCTAGTTTTAAACAATTCGTATTTAGTTAACCATTGCCAAGCCGCTAGTTATCTAATTACACTAATCTCGTTTGTTTGGTTTATTATTTTTGCTATTGATCCCGGGAGTGATTATACGAACCGTTAGGCACAAGTGTTAGATTTTGAGAGAAGCTAGCATGTACAAAAGCGATTAGAATTATGAAAATCTGATTATTTGTTGAGCATTAATTCGAGCATCAAACTATAAGATTGTTATCCCCTTATTGCTTTTTATTATTGATTTCGTTTACTTGCTTATTTGTTTTTGTTGCCTTTGAGTTTAGTTCATAGTTTAATCAACCCTTGTTTGTGTTTTTGGTCTATCGATTGAAGAAAGTACGAAATGATTGATTGGTTTCCCTTTCTTGTGGATTCAGTATCTTATTATGCTACAATTATCTTGTGTATACTTACACACATATAGGGTAATATAAAACTACTTGATCAATAAATAATTTGAGGTCCTTTTTAAATTTGATACCTTACCAGACTTTTAAAGCCCAAAAGAGGTTTAGTGAAATCCTTGAGGCTTCACACCAAAACTGAGAATTATTTAGAGAGAAAGTACCTAACATGAACCACAACAATTCTTCCCATTCTTAGACAACAAAGCATGAAATTTCAAACATCTCAGTCTTTCTAAAAAATAAATGGCTGAAATTAAACACAACAAAAGAAGTTCTCCAGCCAACAAAAAAACAATCTCAATTCCAAAGCACTTGCACGGCCTAGTATCCCACACCAACTCTTCACCTTGATAGTATATAGGACAACCTAGGCTTATCCCACACTTTCCTTGGTGGTGCAACAAAGTCCAAATTAGTGGCTGTTATAAACATTGTCAAGCAATAGTCATTTCAGTCCCACAATGAGAACTTACAATTAACAACACAATCATCAAAAAAACCAAAAGGGGAATCAAAGAGGAAAAATTCCACCATCTCCGACTCCGAAAAGAACTGAGAAAGACATACAGGAAAAAATCAAATGATAACAAATTGTATTGATCTTAATTAGGGACAGAGCCAGAATTTCCGGGAAGGTGGTCGAGAGCAAATCAAGTGCCCAGAAGTGCAGTAGCAGAACTTGAAGATGTCGATGAGAACATCAAAGAACAGTTGTGGTTACAAGCGTTATTATAGGAGCATCATAAGTTGGCAACGGCTTTGTCAGCGGCAACGCCCCTTCAAAATTAAGAATGTGAATAGCTTGCCTTATGGATGGACGATGAGTATAAGCTGGATGAGCACACCATAGCCCAACAACCATCAAACATCCCATTTCTCTTGCATCAAATTGGGTGCCTAATCTTAGATCAGTTGCATCAAATAACTGCCCCATGCCATATAGACTCCAAAGCCACTCCACCAATATCACTTGGTCGTTTTCTTTCCATCTATGGTCAATTGCTTTCCTACCACAGTATATTTCCAGCAGCACAATACGAAAGCTGTACACATCGGACTCCTTGATAGCTCGGCCTGTGATGGTGCATTAAGGAGCCATGTAGCCCATGGTCCCTGCTACGACTGTTGTCCGCGAACCTTTTTCATGGTCGACGAGTCTTGCAAGACCAAAATCACCGAGTTTGGCATTGAAATTTGAGTCTAGCATAATATTGCTAGCCTTTATACCTCTGTGCACCACACATTGTTCCCACCCCACGTGCAGATACAGCAAAGCTGATGCTAGTCTTTTCGCAGTTCTGTACCTCATTTCCCAGGTAAGTAGTGATCTTCCTTTAAAGAGATGGAAATCTAAGCTTCCATTCGGCATGAACTCGCAAATGAGTAGGAGCTTGCTTCCTTTGTGGCACCAACCTATGAGTTGAACAAAATTTATGTGCCTTAATTGGCTGATAATCTTGACTTCTGATGCATACTTTTATGATGAGATTCTAGACACCATTTTTACAGCAATTTCAGACAATGTTTTTCTGGAGAGGCCCCTGTAGACACCACCAAAGGCAATGGCATCGTATTGAGGCAAAGAATTACATGAAGTGTCATAAATGACACCTGAAATAATGAGAATCGCATGCTTTATCAGATATACATCCACATAAGAAACCTGGCCTTGAGGTCATGAACACATTACTCTCTGATTAAGTGATCTAGGTCGAGGCAGGGTGTTCTAGATTTGTGGGATTAAATCAATAGAACAATGATAAGAAATAGCATAGAAACGAAAATTTCATACAAGCTTGATTATAGAATAAAACCAAAATACACACCAAACAAATCAAAGGAAAATGATATCTTACAGATCTTAATCATGCGGTTAAAAGAGTAGTGGCAGAATTTGTAGATGATGCTGTTAAACTTGACGAATTGTCATAGTAACTGTGGGTAGTTAAATCACCACCTCCAATAAGATTTGAGTAATTTGAAGCGGTACTAGTAATATGTGTCATGGTACCTTCACCATAAGTTGCCACTGGCATTGTTGGAGGGAGGATCGGTAATAATGCTTCAAAATTGAGAACATGGATTGCTTGCCTTATGGATGGACGACGCTTGTTATCTGGATGAGCACACCATAAGCCAACAACCATCAAACGTTCAATTTCTTGCATATTATATTCGGTGCCTAATTTTGGATCAGTTGCATCGAATAACCGTTCCATGCCGTATAGACTCCAAACCCACTCCACCAATATTACTTGGTTTTCTTCAAGCCTAGAGTCGACTGGTTTTCTTCCACATGCTATTTCCAGCAATACAATTCTAAAGCTATAAACATCAGTCTCCTTGCTAGCCCGTCCATTTATAGCACATTCTGGAGCCATGTAACCCCTCGTCCCCGCCAGATCCGTTGTTTGTGAACCTTTTTCATGATCAACAAGTCTAGCTAGACCGAAATCGCCAAGTTTAGGATTAAAACTTGAGTCCAACATAATATTACTAGCTTTTATATCTCGATGCACCACGCATCTCTCCCACTCCTCGTACAAATATAGCAAGGCCGATGCTAGTCCTCGTACGATTCTGTATCTCGTTTCCCAGGTCAAAAGTGATCTCTCCTTAAAGAGATGAGAATCTAAGCCCCCATTAGGCATGAACTCGTAAACAAGTAGGAGCTCGTTTCTTTTATGACACCAGCCTATGAGTTGGACTAGATTTCTATGCCTTAGCTGACTGATAATCTTGACTTCTGATGTGTACTCTTTTAGCCCTTGTTTAGATCCTCTGGATACCCTTTTTATAGCGACATAGGAATCTGTTTCTCTCAGGAAGCCTCTGTAGACCCCACCGAAGCCTCCTTCTCCAAGCTTTTCTTCCTCTGCAAAATTCTTTGTGGCACGAACCAGTTTGCTATATAAGAACCTTTTAGGTCCACTTCCTTTTGTGAATTCATTATCCATGGATGGATCAAGGAAATCTTCATCTTTTCCATCCTTATACTTCTTCCATAAGCAAAAAATTGCAAGAGCTAACCCGAGAATGAGAATTGATAATCCAACACTCATTCCAACAACAAAAACTCTTCTCTTGTTTTGTTTTCCACCAGGGTCAAGGTCAGGCTCAGGCTCCGGGCGTGGAGTAATTGGCTCTTCAGGGGTAGCATTAAGCTGCAAGCTTGAAGAGAAATCCCACAACTTGACATTATTTTTCTGAAAGTAAAGTCCTGTTGCAGCTGAGAAGCCAATAGCAACATATTCGGGCAAATATTCTCTAAGATCAACCTCATAGCTGAGGTTGCCTCGTCGGGTGATGTTACCAACAACACCGGTAAATTCAACCCGGAGGGTCTTGGAACTAGCATTATAACTAATCCAAGCATCATTTTGCGCCCCCTCGGTAACATTATTCTCCCAGGGGACAGACTTGACAGATTTCACCGTGTTGATATCAATACCAACATGCGTGCCGGAGTATTCTCATAAGTATCGAACTCCACCGCAACAAATGATTGCGAAGATGAATTGGCTAGTGAATCACCCATTCCAAGAGCAAGACCACCCCCGTAAAAACTGTTTTGGATAGTGGAATTAAGAGGAACAAGGAAAAACGTGAGCCCATCAGCATAATTATAATTACTACCACCGGAATCAATGACGAAGGAGAAATGAGTGGAGAAATCAGCGAGGACGCCGGAAGCTTTATTCCACAGGTGGAAGGGTTGGGAATATGTTGCTCGACCTAATTTATAGCCCAAGACGGCGTTACGCTCGTTGGGTGTAAGCATAATGCCTTGGTTCAAGATGTAAGCATCTCCCGTCACATTTATGTTGAGATTGGCATCGTGAGTGGTGATGGTGGACAGGTTGAAGGACAGTGAAGATGTCGAAGGGAACAGGATTAAAATAAGGAACAAGAAGGAGACAATCATCGGTATTGGAAGCTTTGAAGCAGGCATGAGTGCGTGGTAGTTGGTGGGAGCGATGATAGCTTAGCTTGATCTTCAAAGCATGTGGTCGTACTAGACCATAAATACTGGGTAAAAAGTGAGTGAAACAGTAGGTCTTGATGTCTGAATGAATACTTTTTTTTTTTTTTTTTGAAACTGGGTGAATGAAGACTTGACACGATGTGGATGAAGATTTGAATGAATTTGGACGGAAAGGGTTTTTTTTTTTTCCCTGGATGGGCCCTGAGCGCGTAAGTGGTGTTTCGTCATTATTTCATAAAGCAAAATGGCGACGCCACATTGGAAGAAGAAGCAGCAGCAGCTGCAGTATTCAATTACCACTATTGGTATGACACCAGATCAGAGGTCGTCTCGATCTGAAACACACACAAAGTCGATCCGGGCTATATTTGCACAAACTCAAGAAAAACGCACAGACGGCACCAGAATCCTCAGCTTCTTCTTCTGTGGCGGAATGGCAACCTTCACTTCAGCCTATTCCTTGACAATCTCTTCCTCTTCAATCTAATTTGGGGTAACGGGAATTCTCTACTCCCTCAAAAATAAGCAAAAATCTCCTTTCCTGGGTTGTTGAATAAAGCCATAAAGGTGAAGATTGCCTTAAAAAAATAATAATAATAATAATATTTCCTTCCAAAAACAAAAGTAATAATTATAAAATAAAGGTGATAACTACCTTAAAAATAATAATAATAATAATAAAATAAAGGTGACTAAAAAAATACAAAATAAAGGTCATAATTGATATGGAGACACAGAAAGAATAAAGAAAAACTAATTATAACTAGTAGCCGCATACTTGGGAAAGAATAAAGAAAAACTAATTATACAAGAAAGACAGGTCCAACCAAACCATCGTAGCCCGCATAATTCTTTGCATGTATAAACAAACTGTTATTTAAATATATTAAAATTGATTGTTATATCAATATATATTTTATAATTATATTTAATATAATTACTAAATTATAATAAATAAATAAATAACATAAGATAGTATTATATTGTTAAAAATATTTAAAATATGAAGGAAAAAGAATAAAAACTATATATAAGAAAAAAAAAAGAATTAATGTGAAGTGAGAGAAAAGAGAAGATAATCGGATGGAGTGATAAAAAATAAATAAAAAGAAAGAAAAGAATCTAAAAATAAATAAATAAATAATTCAAGAGACAAACGGTTACCATCTATCTCGTTTAATATAATAGTATAGATATTTGAAATTGAATTAAAATAGAATATAGGAAATAACTAATATAATAATCATGGGTATAATTGGTATTTCATTTGAAATACAATTAATGGGATTAAAGGGGAAGTGGGCCATAATTTATATACGCGGGGTTTCTTTGCTATAATCTTTAAAGCACAAAATGTTGAACAACTTTATGACTCATTCACTAAATTATTATTGTTATCATTTGATTCCCCTGGCTCGTCCACTTTGTGAATTTGTGGTTTTTGTTTTTTTTTTTAGCACAGGACTTTGTGACAGTGTGGATTTTGTTGGTCTGAGTCAAGGGGTTCGGGATTGGTATGGGACTGTGATGTTAACACTGAGTCCCAAGGATTTGAACCTGCTTTGATATCATGTTGGAGCAAGGTATTAGGAAAAGGTTTGTTAGTATTGAAGAATTCATATTGCTTGTTCATAGTAAAACACTGTACAAGAGACCTAACTATATAGCAGAGTAATAGGAAAACAGAATCCCTCCCAATAAGGCCTAATTACTATATATCGGGATTTAGACAAACTTCCCAAATATATAGTATTGTCTAACAGAGTCTAGGGCTCTTTTTGTGTATGGTGGTTGTTTTATATTTATTACCTTCTACTCACTAAGAATCACCCTTCAATACGTGGACGGATTGCATGCTTAATGCTGTATTTAGTTCTAATTCGATAAGTAAGATTTCACATATACTCAGCTACTCTGCCCGCGCATGGGAAATTGTGACCCGTATGAATGGTGAAAAACTAGACCATTAGAAGAGAAGAAAACAGACCTGCTCTGGCGCCACCTTCCATACTGGAGCCATCAAAATACTTTTGTTATGGAGTTGTGGTCAGTGCAATGATGGGGCAACTGCTCGCTGAAGTCCAAGGATGATTTATCCAAAACAAGAACAACACCTGTCATTTGATCGCTAAATAATTGAATGAAAACTCCGACAAGACAAAAACCCACTTTCCAATCCAATCTTTGAAAAATGGCATCAACAACATATCTTTAATTCAAAATGATACGGAGTTCTTAGTACATTAAATTCGAAGATAGAAAATTATTCTAAACATGATCATATTCTGAAGCCATACTTCAATTTATTGTAAGAGGGCAAGTTTTCGATTTGGTTTATCCAAGTAAAGTGTATCTCGTACTTCATAATTTATGATGACTCAGAAATACAAAGTACCCATTTTTTCCCTTTGTTAAAGCAAGTTGAATGTTTACTTCAGCAGCTCAATAAACTTCCGCTTCTTCAAGTAGAGTGCAAATAAAATACTTGGGAACTAACTCCCACTTGAACTAAAGAGAAACACAGAACAGCAACATTTCAAACAATATATATTATGTGAGTATGAGTAGAATCGGATCGTACTATTAAAGTATAAAATTCGCCCTATTAATGATAACTGGAGATAAAAGTATTTTAACCGCTTGTGTAATAAATAACCTTGTGTAAAATTAAATAGCACTTAACCTACTTATACTATTTTTTAAACACCACATTACCTCCTTTCTAATTTTTTTGCATTGATTATTAGTTTTTTTTACTAAAATGCCCCAAATATTTCAAATCTATTTAGAAATTCATTTTTTGTATGCTTCATTTTTTCTATCTCAACCAAAAACTCTAACTAAAACACTTGAAAGGAAGCTAAATATCGAATGAATCCGCTTGAAGAAACAATCGATTAAAGACAAAAATATGAAGGAGGGATAAAATAGACTTTAAACTCATTCATTTAAATAATGAATGGTAAAATAGACTTCAAACCAATGTTTTCAAAACGGACCGGAGGGTGAACCGGTAGCCGTACTGGTCACCGGTTCAACCGATTCGATCGGTTGAACCACCAGTTCGACCGCTATGACGTAATAAATAATTAATTATTATTTTATTATATAAATAATGTCATTAAAAATTACATAAATATTATAAATTTTATATATCTTCATACTTAGCATACAAATATTATTTGCTCACATAAAATCTAAAAAATATACAAAATAATAATTAGATTAATCTTAACATAATAATTAATATCCAATAAAATTAAAAAAAAAAATATATATATATATATATATATATATATATATATAAATATATAATATAAATATAACATAACTAAACTAATCCTGATTCATGAAATATATATTCAGTCAACTAGATCAACAAACCTAGCCCATAAAAATAAGTTTTGGCCCATTGAATCCTTTAACAAATAAAAAGGCTTGCCCATTCATCCATTAAATTAAATGAAAACCCTAGCCTTTTGCCAGATCATTCACTCTCTCCACATACGTCTTTGCGCCGTCCCTCTCTCCACATATCTCTTTTGCCATTGAAGGTGAAGCTTCAACATCAACAGCGGCTCTATTTTCTCTCTGTCATTAACAACAATTTGCTATTCTTCTATTTCTCTTATTTTTTTCTCTCAATCATTAGCGACAATTTGTTATTCTTCTATTTCTCTAATTTTCACATTCGGCCTTAATTCTCCATAATTTTGTTATTTCTCTAATTTTGTTTGAAATTTTTGATGGTTCTTTTGTAATTTATTGAGGCATAAAACAGGAAAAAAAATGAAAAAATAATGATATAGAGCCTGAACCGGCGGTCCGGTCCGGTTACCAGGACCAAAACCGCGGGTTAATCGGGCGGTTTTCCCGGTCCTGGACTGGTCCGGTCGCTGCCGGTTTTACAGGCCCTACCGGACTGGACACTGTGCCGGTCACCGGTTGAACCGGTCCAATCGGCCGGTCCGGTCCGGTTTTGAAAACACTGCTTCAAACACCAAAAAAAAGTAAAAAAAAAAATGATGCAGTTAGCGCGAGTGAGTTACACACCCCTGTGTGAGGGATAAATATGCTTCTTTTTTAAAAACTTGAAGGGACTTTAAGCTAGTTATTTTTCAGAAGGAGATAATTAATAATTGTTTTTTTTCCAAGGGGGTTTGTGAGGTTTCTCTCCCCGATAACTGCGTAATCTCATTGATACTCATTTGTATTGGTATCGGGTTAGGTCCATTAGTAATAACAACCTAGCCCGTTTGATATGTCAAGAGTTATAGCATAGTAGTTGGGAGCTAACAACATCCACAACCCTGTGTTAATCGAAAGTATCATAAAAAACCCTGACAAAAAAAAAGTGCTCTAAACAACCCTGTGGTTTTTTAAATATGCACGGAAAACCCTGGAACGAGAAAGTGAGGCTCACTCGCGTTGACCGCAAGTATAACAAGCTTTTTGGCCTACTTTTGTTGGTGAAATATCGTTTTTGCCCTTAAGACTATTTTACCATGTAATATAAATATATATATATGTAATAACCACCGCGGCCGCCATGGCCGCCCAGTGCTCTGCAAATCCAGGCATACCACCATGGCCGCCGGCAGCTTCTGGTTACGGGGGGGATCGTTCGGCGGAGATCTAGGGCGGTGGAGGAGGAGATCGAGAGGCGGCGGCATTGGGCCATGTTCGGCGGAGATCGGGGGCTATGTGAGGCGGTGGAGGAGGAAAGAAGAGAGGCGGCGGTGGCGGCTTTGATCGAGGGAGATCTGGGCTGTGTGAGGCGGTGGAGGAGGAGAGAAGAGAGAAGAGAGGCGGCGGCGTTGGGCAGCGGAGATCTGGGTTGTGTGAGGTGGTGGAGGAGGAGAGATGAGAGGCGGCGGCGGTGGCTTTGAGTGACGGAGATCGAGAGGCGGCGGCGGCGTTGGGCCATGTTTGGCGGAGACCTGGGGCGGTGGAGGTGGAGAGAAAAGAGGCGGCGGTGATGCGGATCTGTTGGGCGGTGGGTGGAGGTCGAGAGAAGGAGAGGCGGCGGCGATTGGGCGTGGCAGCGGCGGCGGCGGCGACTGGTGGGTTGTCTTGAGGAAGAAGACGTTGTATATACGCTGTATATGTATATCAATATATTACATTTATGTATTTATTTATTTTTTTTGGTACATATATTACATTTATTGATATTATATTATTACATACATTTATATCATATTTTCAGTAAATATGATATTATATATATATGTGATTATTTATATATGTATATATATTAAAAAAATTATAAATTCATTATAAATATATTAAATTAATTATTATAATTAGTGTATAATATATTTATATATATATATATAATTACTAATATACATATGAAAAATTATGTTTATATTTACATATATCTTATTTCTATAAATTTGTTTATATATATATATATATATATATATATATATATATATATATATATATATTTTTAGCAATATATTGCACATGTATAAAATACATCTAAAAATATATATGATAATTATTATAATAGTGTATAATATATACATATACATATACATATATATATTCATATATATATGTATATATATTAATATGAATTATGTTTATATTTACATATATTTTATTTCTATATATATATATATATATATATTTTTTTTTTTTGGTTCATATAAATTTCATGATAATTATATATATATATATATATATATATATATATATATATATATATATATATATATATATATATATATATTTATTTATTTATTATTTTTAGTAATATATATATATAAATTCTTTAAATTTTTATATATATAAATTTATTAATAAGCGAATAGTAAGTTTATCAAATTTTTAGTAAATATGTTAATTTATAATTTTTTTAGTAAATTCATTATATATATATATTAAATTAGTTATTATAATTAGTATAATATATATATATATACATATTTATAGAAATAATATTTCATATGTATATTAGTAATTATATATATATATATATATTTATTTATAACACTTTTTAATAGATATAGTAATATAATTTAAATTTTATTTTATTTATTAATATAATATTTATATTGAATTAAAAAACAATATTTAATAATATTTTTTTTTTTGAAAGAATATTTAATAATATTATATGTTTGAAAGATTGAAACAGTGTATAAGGGCATTTTAGGGATTTCAAGTTTTTACTTTAACCAGATAGGGCTAGGGGCCGGTGAGTGTATTTTAAAAAACACAGGGTTTTTTAGAGCACTTTTTTTTTGTTAGGGTTTTTTATGATACTTTCGATTAACACAGGGTTGTGGGTGTTGTTAGCTCTAGTAGTTGGCTACTTATATAACATTGGTCAGAAAGATCAGACCTAGCAGCGCAGCAGGAAAACCCATGTCCGTCCAATCATCAACTGATAATCCACGAAGTGGTTGAACTTTGGTCACTAAGACCGACTCCAAACCTTCAGGCTTCAACAAACCATAGAATTGAATTATCAAGAAAGCTGCAACATAATCAGATATATTATATGTAACCATTTAGTATAAGCATTACATTGTAATTTGCTTGCAGACCAAGTTCAGATGGAAGGTCAAGAAACCAAAATATCAACTCAATTAAAAGTTCAAGATTCTTGCATCACAAGGTTCTCAAATGATCAAAGAACAATTCCTGCAAGTTTGCAGACAAAGTCTGGACTTGTTTATTTAAGCATGGATTCCAAACATCCCAATCTTTCCTAAGAGAAAAATGGCTCAAAAGAAACCAAAGAAAGCAAAACAAGCCACACTTACACTTAACCCAGAGCAATGTCCTAATCTGCCACACCAACTCCTCGCCTTGCTTGCAAGAAAACCAACACTGATGCAAAGCATCACTTCCTTTGGTTGTGCAACGAAATCCTGGAGATCATCTTCAAGAAAATGCAGCGGCAGCCCTGGTGGAAAACCGAGATTATCTCAACTTATTCAAATCAGTGATAAAAACAAGCATTGTCACACGATAGACATCCGGTTCCATACAGATTTCCTACGTTTGGGGCAAGAAAAAGAAAAGAGTAATTATCATATAGGTATCCTGCTTCTCCGGTACAATTTTTAGGCCACTCACATGACTGCATAGTGGCAATGGAAGCTAATTTGCATGAATACTGTTTGTGGAAGCGGGAAAAATGCAAAATTGGTATACCAACTCCGACGTTTTAGCATTTTTGGTACTTTAAATTTTTCGGTGAAAAAAAAAAACCCACAACTATTAAAAAAATGCAAAAAAAAGCCAATTTTGCCCAGAATAGCCATAACCCGCCGGATATTCGACCCGGATGCGCACGTGGCTTGCCTGAATCCATGCTGTCCAAAATGCCCGTCCACCTCAGCAAAAACCTGCCATGGTGTAATATATACATTATACATCAATTTTTTATAATTACCATATAAATATAATTAGTTATATTATTAAAAAAATTAGATAACATTATATATAATATAAAATTTATTGCATAAAATTATATAATATTATAATAAATATATTCTATATATATATATATATATATATATATACATATATATACACAATAAATTTTATAAATAGTATTTGATATATACTTAGGAGGCGTTTGGTATGCTTGTGAAGTTAATTTCATTTAATATAGTTCGGGCTTATTAACTAAAATTAGGTAAGTATAGTAACACCTAATTTTTGTGTTTGGTAGCTTTTAGTATTTCCTACTATGGGTTTGTGTCATCTAATTTTACGTTTGGTATGTACACATGTAACTAGTACTAACTTCCTAATTTCCTGAATTACCCTTACGTTGTATGGATGCAACAACACTTTGTGAGAAAAAGCGCAACTTCGATGTGCATGATACCAGCTGCTCTTGCATACAACAACCCAAAAAACTAAACTCTAACTTACACTACATATAACGCAAGAATAAGCAAAAGATTGTCTTAACATAAACAAGAAATTAGTGTCATTACACTACTTAAAACATACTAATAATCCAGAAAACATACTAGTTTAAATCTCCTTCAACATCACACATACAAAAATGGACAATACATATGTAAACAATTTGGCGGCATACACTGATAGTAGCTTAAGACACAGAACCCGCAAACACACCCTAGTTGATGAAATGCATTAAACTCTTGACGAAAGTGCTCAGAACATCTATTGTCATTCCATAAAATGAGCGGAAGTCACCATGGTTGTTAGCGAGATGGTGTGCGGCCCACATTACGACTTCTTTTGATAAATCAGGAAGAGTGATTAGCGCGTCGTACAGACCATCTTGCTTTGCAGCAATACCATTTTGAGTAGTGTGGTTCGAACTTGAAGAACTAGGAACAAATTGACCAGCGGAGCTGTCAATGGTCACTTGGGCAGACTCCATAAGCTCACTCATCAAGTTTTTTATCTGAGACTCATCTAGATTAGAAGAGCGGCGAAACTGGTTAGTACTCTTCCTAGACTGTTCTCTGTCGAAACTTGATAGTGTGACGGACGTGGCATCGTCACCTTCATCGTTCAGGTTAAGTGGGTCCTTCGAACGAGGCATGTTGTTGTCGTTTAATCCTCGTCCTTGGCTGCTACCCTCCTACCTCGATGCATTCTGCACATCAGCTGCTGCGTCACCAACATCAACAGCGGCATTTCCCGTGGCTCGATCGATCCCAAACAATATGTTCCATTGATTAAGCCAAGGGAATGCCTTCCCACGAACAAGCTTGGCTCCTCCTTTTTAGACCTATAGTTCATTTTAAAAAAAAGAAAAAAAAACATCATCAAACCAGAAACACAACAAAACCAAGCATCGTACAGAATGTAGCATAAAATTTTTCGCAAATCAACACGAAAACCAGGACATCAGCCTCCAACAATTGTATTAAATTAGAAAGCTTAGTATTTGGCATTTCCTTTCAAACTGCAGATCAGCAGATGTTTTGCTACCGTAAATCATATTACCGGCAGTAACCATTATTTGCTTGTTCATACAAAACTACAAAAATTACAAGGAGAAGATTACAAAAATCTAAGCACAAACCAGAAACTACGATTGACGTTGTAAAACCTTAACCTCATGTTATGATCCATTTGTAGTGAGTTCTTAATAAATCTACAAATGGGGAGCCCAAACATATAATCAAACACACATTATTTACAGTTTAACATTAGCTGCTTCTAATCTACGGATATCAGTTCCAAACAACAACAAAAGCCATAGTCGAAGTGTAGCTAAAATCACACCACATTGACACCAAAATTCGACAACAGGGACGACGCATTACAACCGACGTAGCTGACAACACACAAAATCTAAACTACAAAATCCATAATTTAGTGTTGCTCAGCCAAGAATAATACAGTAACGCGAGTGGTAGCGAAGTAACCTTAAACCAAAATATTAAACAAACAAACATCACTAATCAACATAGTTCTCAGCTTCGCGGACAAATTAGCTGGTGAAAGTTGGTTAGGGCTCAACGACCGCCAATACGGTACCCCAATTGCTACATACGAAAGGGGGGAAAAGCGACATATTAATCAGTTAACGACATGGACGAGGAAGTGTTTAGGGCTGTAATTGTTCATCAGGTGGCAAACCTACCTTGGTGATCTTGCAAGTCGCCGATGAAAACTTCGAGCTTGAAATTCGCGAACCCTAAAAATGGCAAACAGTGCGCCCTTCGAAATCATATAAATTATGAGGTGAGGGGGCAAATCTTGGCAACAAAAAATGAATAGTTCATTGAGATTACACAACACAACTTAATAACGGCTGATTTGGGATATGAAATTCAACCCTTAATACCTGAATAGTGCGGGTTTTAGGCGGGCCTGATATTAACTTTTGCAAGCTCGCATAGGCTAATACCGCGTACCTAACAAAACATTAAGTGTTCTTCCTCATATCAATAGAGGTTAATATACCCTAGTAACCCTACCAAACGCCTCCTTAACAAATTAGCATATTTAAATGACATTATACAACTTTTTTTTATGATTATAATAAAATATAATTATTTATATTATTAAAAAATTATATTCATATATATATGCTATAAATTTTATAAATAATATTTAATATGTACATAATGTATATTTTTTTTTTTACAGTACATAATGCATATTAAACATATTAACAAATTTGTATGGTATTATAATATTATAAATAAAAAATATGAAAAATAAAAATAAAAAAATAAAAAAAAAAGAAAGGGAAGAGCACGTCTTCTCCAACTTGTCCACAGCCACTTTCACCCCCCAAATCTGCAACTCCACCACCACCGGAGCTCCACCGCCCTCGACGGTTCAAATCCACCGCCTCCCTTCTCTTTGCGGCTCCACCACCACCAGAAACCAACCCCGTCGCCCCCCTCCTCAAATCCGGCGCCACCACCACCACCATCACCACCATCCATCTCTCCTACCCCCTTCCCCTTTCACCAAGTTCACCGCCTTTCCCCCTGCGTCTCCACCACCACCACCAGGCACCAACCCCGTCAAACTCCCTCTCCTCCCCGCCTACTCTATACACACACAAAAACTCTCAAATCCAGATCTGAGATCTAGATCTGACAATAAGAGAAGTGGGATGAGCGGCGATGCGACGGATTTCAAGAGGGGAAAACGGTTGTTTGGCCAGATTGTGAAGCTGGGGAATTTAGGATGAGCGGCTGCATTTTCCTTCATAAGCCTTGAAATATGAAGTTGTGTAATGTGCACAGAGATAAGAATGGAGCAGATTGTTTGGGATGAGTAAAATCTGGGAGGAGCCCCTGTGGATGGTTTTGGATAACAATTGAGCTTGATGTGCTTCTTTGACAAATTTTAGGGGTTGCTGCAATTGTGCTGCTGCTGCTGCGCTTGGAAGACATCCTGTGGAAGGTGAAGATCTACACATTTGGATAAGTAAGCAAGGGACACTTGAGGTTGGTGGCGATGGAGCAGATCTGATTGCAGGCAAGGGACATTATTTTCAATTTTTTTGTTTTATATTTTTTTAGTTATGTTATATATTAATTCAAGTTTTTTATTTTATGTATTTTTAAAATAAATGTAATATTATATATGATATATATATATATATATATATTTAATTGACATGTAGCTTGGCAATTTTAATTTTTTTAATTACCTATGTATATTGACACCATGGCGGGTTTTTGCTGAGGTGGATGGGCATTTTGGACAGCATGGACTCAGGCGAGCCACGTGCGCATCCGGGTCGAATATCCGGCGGGTTATGGCTATTCTGGGCAAAATTGGCTTTTTTTTGCATTTTTTTAATAGTTGTGGGTTTTTTTTTTCACCGGAAAATTTAAAGTACCAAAAATGCTAAAACGTCGGAGTTGGTATACCGATTTTGCATTTTTCCCTTGTGGAAGCCTTCAAAGTACAGGCTGCGTCCACGTTGGCGACACGGATACTACCTTCCGCCTTGGGATTCTATTGTACCCTTCAAAACAGCCGTGCTATCATCACAATGGGACGATCCCAATGGCTGTAGCGTCATGGTGATAACAGGCATTCTTCTCCAGATTTTGCTTTCTGTAGAAGGAGAGTCGTTCAGAAAGATTGGATACTGGAAGACTGCATGATAAGTGAGCCTTATGCCCTCAAACAACATTATATGCAGTTCACTAATGCTATTGGTTCAAAGGGAAATTAATTTTACGCGCTGAGCTTGCAGGGGAGTCTTGTTGTGGTAGAGGAGGTTGATTCTTGTTTTAGAATCACAGCTATTGGTGCAAGTAGGGCCATGCCATCTAAGCTGTCGGGGCAATTTAGGGAGTTTCTGGTTGAATCCAATGGGGAAATACTGCTGGTGTTTCTTGTCTCAAGGAAATCAATCAATATCATGGAGGATGTCGAGGTTTTTCGACTTGATGTTGCCGAGCTTTTGTGGGTGTAGTTGGAAAAGCTTGGAGATAGGGCTGTGTTTCTTGAGGTTGAATGTAGTAAGGCTGTGACTGGAAGCAAAGTGGGGTGTACAAGAAACTGCATTTACTTTACTCATGATAGAGTAAATGAATGGTATCTGTATGAAATGGAAAGGTGTCGGATTTCACCTGAATTTGATATCCGACAGTCTTTGAGGTGGGATGAACACGCAGAACAACTGGGAGGATAGACTTCTTGTGATCCTGCTAACACATGAAGCTGAGTTTTATAAATTACGGTCGGAATAACTACATGTATATATGAAAACGATATTCATGGGAATCATGATACAGATATTACTTACCAGTATTTGTCCTGTGTAACACGTATGGCATGAGCAATATGCAATGTTGTCTTAACTCAGATAACTCGGCAATTCATCCGGTGACTTCACCGTCGTACTTCCTATTCTTTAACAACAAATAATGGAATTTCAAACATCCCAGTCCTTCTAAGAAATAAATGGCTGAAATTACCCACAACAAAAGAAACCATACCAATTCCAAAGCAATGGCATGTCCTAGTATCCCACAACAACTCTTCACCTTGATAGCAGGACAACCTAGGATTATGCCACACTTTCCTTAGTGGTGCAACAAAATCCAAATTAATGGCAATTATAAGCATTGTCAAGCAGTAGTCATTTCATTCCACAATGAGAAATTACAATTAACAACACAATCAAAAAAAAAAAAAAAAAGAAAGAAGGAAACAAAAGAAAGACCAATTAAAGAGGAAAAATTCCAACTCTGAAAAGAATAGACAAGGACACACAGGAAACAAATCAAACGACAGACAAATTGTATTGATCTTAATAAGGGACAGAGCCAGAATTTGGGAGAAGGCAGGCAAGGGTAAATCAAGTTCCCAGAAGTGCAGTAGCACAACTTGAAGATGTCGATGATAACATCAAAGAACTGTCCTGGGTTATAGAATTGTCGGAACTACTGGTTACAACCGTTATAGGAGCATCATAAGTTGGCAAAGGCCTTGTTGGCGGGAGGAGAGGCAAGGGCCCCTCAAAATTAAGAACGTGAATAGCTTGCCTTATGGATGGACGATGAGTATAATCTGGATGAGCACACCATAGCCCAACAACCATCAAATACTCCATTTCTCTTGCATCAAATTCAGTGCCTAATCTTAGATCAATTGCATCAAATAACCTCCCCATACCATATAGACTCCAAAGCCACTCCACCAATGTCACTTGGTCGTTTTCTGGACATCTATGGTCAATTGCTTTCCTACCACAAGCTATTTCCAGAAGCACGATACCAAAGCTGTACACATCGGACTCCTTGCTAGCTCGGCCTGTGATGGTGCATTCAGGAGCCATGTAGCCCATGGTCCCTGCTGCGACTGTTGTCTGCGACCCTTTTTCATGGTCGACGAGTCTTGCAAGACCAAAATCGCCGAGTTTGGCATTGAAATTTGAGTCCAGCATAATATTGCTAGACTTTATGTCTCTGTGCAGCACGCATCGTTCCCACGCCTCATGCAGATACAGCAGAGCTGATGCTAGTCCTTGCGCAATTCTGTACCTCATTTCCCAGGTAAGTAGTGACCTTCCTTTAAAGAGATGGAAATCTAAGCTCCCATTTGTCATGAATTCGTAAACGAGTAGGAGTTCGTTTCCTTTGTGGCACCAGCCTATGAGTTGGACTAAATTTCTGTGCCTTAATTGGCTGATAATCTTGACTTCTGACGCATACTCTTTTATGCCTTGATGAGATTCTGCAGACACCTTTTTCACAGCAATTTCAGAATTTGTTTTCCTGGAGAAGCCTCTGTAGACACCACCAAAGCCACCTTCGCCAAGCTTCTTATCCTCTGCAAATCTGTCTGTGGCATTGAGTAATTCACAGTATGAGAACTTTCGAGGTCCGATGCCTTTTTCGAATTCATTATCCATGGAATCCTCATCTCCCGATTCCATATTCTTCTTGTTATTGTTCTTCTTCTTCCATAAGCAATAACTTGCAAAAGCTGATGCAAGAATAAGAATTGAGATGCCAACACAACTCAATCCAGCAACAAGTGCTCTATTCTTGCTTTGTTTCCTGCTTGTGACAGTGACAGGGGCAGGCTCCGGACGTGGAGTAATTGGTTCTTCAGAAGCAACATCAAGTTGTAAGCTTGAAGAGAAATCCCATGACTTGACATTATTTTTCTGAAATTGATTTCCCGTTGCAGCTGAAAAGCCAACAGCGACATATTCAGGCAAATAAGCTGAAAGATCAACCTCATAGCTGAGGTTGCATAGTTGCTTTATGTTACCATCAACACCAGTAAAATCAACCCATAGTGTCTTGGAACTTGCATTATAGCTAATCCATGCAGCATTTTGCGCTCCCTGGGTAACATTATTCTTCCACATAACAGTTGTGACAGATTTCACTGAGTTGATATCAATACCAACATGCGTGCCAGAAGGATCCCAAGAATTCTCAAAAGTATCAAACTCCACCGCAACGAATGACTGTGAAGCTGACTTGGCTGGTGAATCACTATTTCCGAGACCAAGGCCGCCACCAGAAAAATTGGGTCCGAGAGCAGAATCAAGAGGAGCCAAGAAAAATGTTAGCCCATCAGCATAATCATTACTACCACTCGAATCAATCACAAAGGAGAAATGAGAGGAGAAATCCGTGAGGATGCCCGAAGCCTTGTCCCACAAGTGCAACGGTTTAGAATATATGGCCCGACCTACTTTATAGCCCAACGCCGAATTACGCTCGTTTGGTGTAACCATAATGCCTTGGTCTGAGATGTAAGCATTTCCCGCCACACTTATGTTGTGATTAGCATCGTCGGGGCTGATGCTGGACAGGTTGAAGGATAATGAAAATGTTGAAGGGATGAAGATAAGGAACAACAAGGAGACAACCAGTATTGGAAGCTTTAATGCAGACATGACTGCAGGTAATTGGTGGGAATATTGAAGATAGCTTGATCAAAGCATATGCTAGTACTAGATTATAAATACTGAATAAAAAGTGATGTAAACAGTAGGTCTTGCTTTTCTAGAGAATTGATAGCTCCAGCAGACACGCTACGCCAGCAAACCGACTTTTAGGCCTAGGAATTTGAAAATGATACGAATATATATTAGAAAATAAATATATTGGTGGAGTGGTTATGGAATTCGCTGTAAATAATTTGGTTCTGTTGTGAAGTTTATGAGAACAAAAATAAATGTTATTATGGAAATAGCCAAGCAGGTGATGCAATTGCTTATGTGGGCAGAGAACAGGCCAAGTCAAGACTTTCCCAATGGTTAACAAGTCAAGGAAGACTTGTAGGTCTTGGTCTTTGCTCTTTTTTAAGAGAACTATACATGCATTTATTTAATAGAAAAAAGTTGCTACCAAAAAATTTAATAAAAAAAAGTAAGAAATAAGAAAAGAAAAGAAAAGAAAGAAATTACATTCGTATACACATGAATAAATAAAATACCCATGCCTGCAGCTATTTGTACTGTAGAAAACATGGTTTCAAAATTCAAAGACCTAAGGTCCTAGACTAGAGGAGTTCATCAGCCCAAATACTGTTAAAGTAAAGCCAAATAGAATATCGGACAATTCCTCAAAAATCCCCAAGTGTAAACTGAATTTCCTTTTCACTTCCCAGTTTTGAAAAAGTTCCTGTTCACTCCCCAATTGAAAAACAAAATTTTTTTTCACTCCCCAAGGTTGTATAATAATTCAGGAATTGCGTACAATTTTTAAGGAATTGCGTATAAAAACCCCGAAATCTCGTATATACGAGATTCTGGGGTTTTTATACGCAATTCCCTAAAAAATGTACGCAATTCCTAAAGACAATGTACGAACATGTACTGTTTGTGGGGACCTAAAAGGAATTTTGTTTTTCAATTGGGGATTGAATGAAAACTTTTTCAAAACTGGGGACCTAAAAGGAATTTTTTCAACTTTTTGGTACTATTCAAAGATTTTCCCATAGAATATAGAGTCATGTAACTATATGTCCAATACATGATCACATTTCCTCCATTTATTATTATACTTAGATTAGATCAAATATTTTATGCTGTAGTAAGATCTGGGCTTAGATGAACGACATTTCTTCTCCAGGTATTGCATTCTATCAAACACTATTATAAGAGACTGCATGATCATGAGGACCCTTATGCCCTCAATTCCATGTAATATTTGTAGATCAAGAGGGGGGTGAATTGATCCTTAAATGAATTGATCTTTAAATACTCTTTTGCACACAATGATTGCTTAATCAACACACAAAGCTAATCAAGCTCATTCATAGATATTAGAGTTGAGTATTGGCTTGAATAGACTTTTTCACAATCTCAGTTGTTATCAGTGGTACAAACTTTATACCAGTCAGAGTGATACTTTCACAGCTCCAAGATCTAATAGATGATAAGTTCAATAGCAGCAAAGCTTGGATAACTCAGTATCTCAACAAATGAGCTGATCAGCAAGATAAAATATATCAGAGTGTCTCAGAGGTTTGGCGCAAAATAATAACCACAACACAAGGCTCACACCAAGATATTTTATCCACTTTATGCTTGTGTATGCAGGTAACTCTTTCGCAACACAGAGATGTCAAACAATGCAGATCAAGAGAGTTACCGATGCATCAGATATCAGCTCAACAAAGAGCTTAATAAGTCTCAATCTCAGATAAAGAAAGGTATGAACAAGAGACAAGATATTTAGAGAGGTTTGGCCCGAAAGGTTGTGAAAACACGAACCAATGAGATTAATCCTCTACCTAAGGTTGTTAAGCTTAGGATTTTCAACGGGTCACTTGAATATATGATAGTTTACAAAATATAACACAAGACGGAGTCCGCCGAGTACAATGGCAACACCACCGGTACAATCTAGACCAGGCTCCGGGATTCCCAAGTATTCACGCATACACTACCCACCAGAGCAAACACAATTCTCTATAGGTGTATACACAAAAGTAGTTGCTAACAAAGACTTGAAAGAAAATCAGTTTCTTGTGTTGAAGATGATCTACCTTTATAGCTTGAACAATATGGCCGTTGATCCCACTTTGTAAATTCAAACTGGGCACATCTCCCAAGATATTTTGTACCAGTTCAGTCTTCAACAAATCAGATGCAAGTGGGAGAGAGAGTGAGGCTTCACTAAGTATCCGTTAGAGACACCTGCATGAGGAATTTTTCAAATCAAATATTAAGTTCAAGAATAATAATATTCAATCCCTTGAAACCTGTGCAGCATATTTCAGCTGATTTGTTCTTGAGTGATCTGTTAAAGATTATGAAGGCCATAGTATTGGGGAATATTTTATGTATTAGAATTATTTATTACTGTAAAACTGTCTAAAACATACATGGAGTTGTACAACTAAATAATACAAGCCCTAAGCTATGTAAGGAAAGGAATAATTACAGGACATCTATACTCTAATTATGGGATACATAAAATCCCTAATTCCTCTCGTTAACACTCCCCCTCAAGTTGTGCAGTGGGGTCCACAATGTGCAACTTGCTCAGAACTTCTCCAAATATCCTCCCATTAACAGCTTTGGTGAGTATGTCTGCTAGTTGGTCCTCTGACCTCACAAATGGCAATTTGATAATTCCTCCTTCGATTTTCTACTTGATAAAGTGTCTGTCCAATTCAATGTGTTTTGTTCGATCGTGCTGTACTAGGCTCTCAGATATACTAATAGCAGCCCGATTATCACACGTCAAGTTACATGCTCCGGCACTCAAGAATCCAACCTCCCCGAGCAACTTCCTCAACCAAAGTACTTCTGCTACGCCTCGAGCAATTCTTCTAAACTCTGCTTCAGCACTAGATAGTGCCACTACCTTCTGCTTCTTACTCCTCTATGTCACCAGGTTTCTGCCGACGAGAGTAAAGTATCCTGATGTCAATCTCCGATCTCCTGGGCTACCTGCCCAATCTGCATCGGTATAAGCCTCAATCCTCAAGTGGCCATGTTTCTGGAACACAATGCCTCTACCAGGACAACCTTTCAAGTACCGACACACTCTTATTGCGGCATCCATGTGTTCCTTTTTCAGCTGGTGCATGAACTGGCTTAATATCCCAACTGCATAAGCTATATCAGGACGTGTATGTGACAAGTAAATGAGCTTCCCTACCAAGTGTTGGTACTGTAGCCTGTCTGCTTCATCTGAACCCTCAACATTCCTTAATCTGTGGTTCACCACCATTGGAGTGTCCACTGGCTTACACTCCAATAACCCTGTTTCTACTAGTAAATCTAAGACGAACTTTCGCTGTGAGATGTAGATCCCTTTCTTCGATCTTAGTACCTCTATCCCAAGGAAGTACTTTAGCTGTCCTAAGTCTTTCATCTCGAATTCCCTGAACAAGTTTTCCCTCAACTTGGAGATTTCTTCTGTATCATCTCCTGTGATGATCATATCGTCAACATAGAAGATCAAGCACGTCACGTGGCCCTCCCTTATTCTAATAAAGAGGGTGTGATCTGAATTACTTTGATGGTAGCCATACTTCTTCATTGCTGTTGAGAACCTTCCAAACCAAGCCCGGGGAGATTGTTTTAACCCATACAACGCTTTCTTGAGTTTACACACATCCCCGTTACTGAATCCCTGAGAAAAACCCGGAGGTGCTTCCATATACACCTCTTCTTTTAGGTCTCCATGTAAGAACGCATTCTTGACATCGAATTGATGTAGGGCCCAATCCTGATTTGCTGCTATCGAGAACAGTACTCGAATAGTATCTATATTTGCTACAGGGGAGAACGTTTCTGAATAATCAATTCCGTAGGTCTGAGTGCACCCTTTAGCAACCAATCTCGTCTTATACCTCTCAATGCTTCCATCAGGGTGATGCTTCACTGTATAGACCCAACGACACCCTACCACCTTCTTTTCGGGAGGAGGCACGCATTTTTCCCATGTTCCGTTCTTTTCTAGTGCTTCCATTTCTACTTCCATAGCACGGACCCATTTATCTTCTTTGAGAGCCTCTTCTACCTTGTTGGGGATTTTGACTGAGTAGACAGAAGCTGTATAGGCCCGGGCTGATGCTGCTAGACTCCCAGTTGCCATATTTGCAAGAGGGTACTTCGGGGCTCTGCCTGTATGTTCTGGTATTGTTAACTCTTCTTTCTATCGTTCCGTGTGTTGAGGACCCGGGATATAACACCCGGATCCTCGTTATTCGTGCGAAGAGCCTGAGACTGCAGTCTCGTTCTCTCTCTCTCTCTCCTTCACGATGAAAACACGACCAACACACACGACACACACATACAAATTCAATCTTGCTCGTTTCTCGATGGATTTTGACGAACCAATAGTGTTTTTCGATGAACTCGACGATGCGGTCACAACCGTACCAAGATCTTGGCCCGACGATGACCGACGGAGGAGATATTTCCAATTTTCAGTCGCGCCAGGCGGGTGGTGGCAGGCCGCGACTTCGCCGGCCGATTTCGGCCATCTCCGGCGGAGCTTCTTCGACACGCGCCATTTACCCAGTTAGAGGACTTCCCGGCGTAAATTTTCGCGTAGGCGGCGCAACCAACGGACGCCGCACGGCGGCTCATGCGCGGATCAAAGGCGACGGCGGTGGTGCGTGTTACTGTAGCGCCACCAAACGCCGCCCTCCGGCGACTTTTTCAGGCGAGGGTTAGCGGTTTCCAAGGTTCTTCAACCTCCAGAGTTCATTTCCGACACTGGTTTGGCGAGAAAGTGGCCGGAAATAGGGTTATCCGGCGAGGGGCAGCGGCGGACCTTAGGGGCGGCGGTTCGACCTTTTTCGGTGGGATTTTGGTGATGAGCCCTTCATAAAAATTACTCATCTCGAAGTGGAAAAGCTTTCCGTGTTGGTACCGGTGCGAAAACCGGACGGTGGTGGTGCACTGGCGGCTGAACCGGCGGGTCAAAGCCGGTCAACTCTCCGACTATTTTTTCCGGCAATTGAGATATGGGTTTCGAAGGCCTCATTACGGGCTTTCCAACGGTAAGTTCGGATTTTGTTTTTGTTTTACGGTTGGAGTTTAATTGCAGTTTCCGTTCTAGGGAGTAAGTTCGGTTTTTCGTCAACGAAATCCGGTGTGTTTGGTATTTTCTGAAATTGTTTGAGGGCTTTTGTCAAGCAGGCCGAGGCGCACTTTTCTGTCCTTCCGGGGATTTTTTCGGCCACCGAAGGTGGTGGTTTGACGGCTGTCAGTGGCGGTCCGGCGGGCTCCAGTGGCGGCATTGTGATGCCTTCCGGACAGTGTGTTCCTTTCGTCGTGGTGAGTCTATCACCGCTTTCCGTTCGTCAATCGGACACTTGGTGATTTTATATGAATTTCTAAAGTTATTGTATATTATACATTAATTGTTTTAAATTATAATTTGATCGCTCAATTAATCGATGATTATGAATTTTATAATGTATGATATTATGATATATGAAAACTCGAATTCTTAACTCATTGATTTTATGGACCTCGTTTCATGTTGATTACTTGTCTTAATTGATTTAATTGTGAATTGTTTGAATATATATGAGTTGGCATAGTTATTCCAAATGCTTATTTAATTTGAAATACAAACTTAACGTTCATGAATCATATATGTATCTTTAATTAAATGTTTAATTGTTATTTGGAAACTTGAATGTACACCCGAACATTACATGGCTTTTATAATTTATTATATATTGAATCATTACATAACTTATTGATACCATTTCGTGAACATTGTCGTGCGTCTTATTTGGTTCATATTGAGTCTCCTCTCACTGGTACACATTGTTCCCCTTTTATTGTACAGTTTTTCTCCAGGGTGGAGACTTCTGGATCGAATAGGCAACCATAGTGCTCTTGTTCTTGTTCTTGTCTCGTGGTATTTTAGGTGAGGTTTAATTCTAGATACTTAGAACCCTTACAACCCTATTTGTGTTTTCGGCCAAAAGGTATATATATTTATAATTTTCAAATCTTATTGATTTATAACGGATTTCATGAATTGAACGGATTGATTGATTGATTGATTATTTTGGCGAGTAAGCATGTTCACATTGGGGCCCGAGGGTAGTGTATTGAGCCAACCGAGGAAGCAAGGGCTGACGGGTAACTCTTGCACTATCCTCAAGAACTGTGGGATCACCTCTGAATCCACCAGGAGGTTTGGTGGAGGAAGAAATCCCGTGCGTGGGAGTCATGTTCCCGACGTACACCATGATTGGATGGCGGGGCCTTGCAATCCCCCATCACCCGGAGGAAGAAGGATGGACTGAAATTGCTAATTGTGCACTAATTTGTGTTGCTTGATCACCTAATCAATTAATAACTGATTGATTGTACACTTTTGGTGAAAGGTTGGAGAATTGCCCTCACTCGCCGGGCCACGTATTGAATTGATCATGATTGAATTATTAAATTGATTAGTTGTAACCTCGGGCGAGTCCTACTTTATTTTAAACTTATATTGTTTTCTTTACAAAACCTTGCCCGAGGTTATAATTTGCATGGTAACTGCGCATATATCTATTTATAAACCCCTCACTCAGTCTGTGGTAGACTGACGCCTCCTTTCCTTCCCTTCCAGTTTCTTTTGCAGGTGTTGGTTACTAGGCGGAGTTAGAATTGTCGAGTCTTTGTCCAAGTCTCACTCACTTACACTCACTGCATACTATATTGTTTCTAAGTATTGTATTGACTTATTGTTGGCCGGTGTGCCACTTATTGAATTGATATTATTTCGGGACAGGTTCTGGAGTTAGTTGAACCCGTTGTTATGTTGTTGCCTTGATTTGATTCGGGGACAGGTTAGGACAGGTGTATTGACTAGCGGAACCCGTATTTAAATTCTTTTTGGATTTCATTTATTTCTTTGATATTACATGAATGAGTTCCTTGCTTCCGCATTTCGGTTATCGTTAATTATTCCAGGGTTAGCTTCCACCTAGTCAGGACTGTCATTTTGTTTGTCACCCGTTCGCTGTGAGTCCGATTCATATATGGGCTGCCTATTTCATATGTGGATTAGACTCATAGTGCGGGGGATGTGGTGCCTGTCGTTGAGGGTGCTACATCTTTAAGTGGTATCAGAGCTCCAGGTTGCAAAACCGGAGTTCTAGTGTCGTGTCGTGTCAAGTCTAGGTCGTACGACTTAGGAACTACTTGTCAACGTGTGCATTGCATCGCTTTTAACTTTGAAATGTGATTATTTCAAAACTTTGTTGATTTATATTTTGCATTTTGCATCGATTCCATGCTTTTAGTGCTAATTAT
This sequence comes from Lantana camara, assembly GCA_037501455.1. NCBI lineage: Eukaryota > Viridiplantae > Streptophyta > Magnoliopsida > Lamiales > Verbenaceae > Lantana > Lantana camara. Next base: position 23,691,566 of record CM074862.1, read on the forward strand.
GTAGCATGAGCATGTACTAATCGCATGCATATATTTCAAAATGAGTTGTGAATTATAGGTTATGAGGATAATATCAAACCACGGCCAATCTCTACTATAAATCTCGTCTATCACCCATTTTTCTTTTGGTTGGAAGTTTTAAGGAATACATCGGAAATCTCAGACCAGAATTCAAGAGCTACGATCTCCTTCAATTGGGTTATGATTCGGGTGAGGAGATACCCAATAGGAAGAACAATTATGAGAGCAACTCATCGGTGTGAGTGAAGTTGGTGGATGCTCGATAAAGAGAGTAGTAGGGTATGACGTCTACAACTTGCAAGATCAACATTCACCTATCTACATTACAAACTCCTTTCAACTGGATTCCATAGAATTTCTCAATTAAGTAAAGAGTGAAGAAAAAGGTCGAGGATGTTTTGGATTCGATATTATATCAACACAAAGGTGAGAACCTTCAAGAGAATTAAAGTAAAGAAGGTTCGTGGTAATTAGCAACAAAGCTTAACTTACGTGGAAAAGAAGTAAAGGAAAATATGGAAAATGGTATGGCTTGGGATTTCGATGGAGGAAGGAATAAAGGAAGTCAATCAATCCGGTGGATATAAATTTTGGAAGACAATTATACTAAAGGTTTTATCTCCGATGAGTTGGGGTATCTTTCAGATCCAAGCTGAATTGTCGTGTTGTGGGGTCACGTTAAAAGATATGAAGCAACAAATGGGAATGATAAAGAGAGGCAAAGAATTGCTGAGTGAATTTTGGACGATCAAGTATAAACAGTTGGAAGGGGGTTCATTTAATTATTTGAACTCCTAAAGGGTAAACCAAGGAAGTTTTTAATCAAAATGATAACCATGAAGAAGACTCGGACAACAATTGGAGAGTAATTATTAAAGAAAAGGTAAGATGCTAATTCCATGAGCGTAGAAGGCTTCAGGTTCAAGAAATTGTAATTCCAAGCCACGGAAATGTCCAAGTTGATTCTAGATAATTCTGAAGATTAGAAGACCATGGGAAAAACAAGAAACGATCAACAGTTCGAGACAAGCTTATAATTCAACGAACAAGGAATTAGGTGCCGAGATAAAGCTTCCCATCACTATAGTAACAGGTTCAATGCATCCATAAGCACGTGTATCATTCACCGCTTTACATTATTTAAATTTTTCTATCTATATACGCTTTTTCAATTGACATACTTGCTCAAACGTGCTGCATTATTAATTATTTGAAAACATACTACATGCATTGGCATTCTTAACTGGCATGCATTATCTAGTGTCTACTTGATAGGAATCTTCTTTACTTCCCCGTCAAGCATTATACTGACTGAGTCTCATTTGAATCAAGAAGAGAAGAAATTTTTGGGTTGCAAATTGTGAATCAAAAAGGAAAAAGAAATATCGAGAATTGGAAGGTAGAACCGGAGAATGGAACGAGAGAAGTAAGTGGCTATCCCTACCTACCATTTTAAGGAAGTTGTGAGTGAGATCACCTGCACGTGGAACAACTAGAATCATTTAAACCAAGGATGCAAAAATGATGAAATTTAGGATTTGTGATCCGCGAGGCAGTGCAATAAATTCAAGGAATTAAGATAGAAAATTCTTAAGGGGGAGAGTGCGACTACTCATAAATTTAAATTTACAATAGTGTTTAAGGAAGTTACTTTCCGTGGTAATAATGAAAACACAAGTCATGACGGACATGGGAGACCTACTGATAGTGGCAGGAAAAGAATGAGACGGCTTTGTCAGTTTAAACCTTTAAAGTGGAAGTCAAGCTACTACACTCGGGTTGAAGATCTCAATCAGGCATCGAAGGGAGTGGTTCGTTTGGAAATTTATAAGTACATGGTTTAGACATCAAAGGTGATGGTATTATCAGGGAACTTCGGATGGATTCCTATGTTAGCTTTGGTAAGAGGAATTCCGATTAAGCCAACCTCCTTGAAGATGGTGTCAACGACTCCTAGTTAATCAAGTCCTCGACAAGAATTAAAACAGTTAGAAACAACGAATGGAGTTGGATTAGAAATTGAAGATTAGGTCGATATCGGATTTTCCCAACTATTCAGAAAAGAAAAGGATAGACTAGTACTCAAGTAACTGAAGAAGATAACGGTGAGTAAGGATCCGAATGGAATCGAGAATAGGGTCAACCAAGAGTCTGACTTTCTCAGTCAAGTACATATTAAATATATGAAAGACAAGTTGGGAATCAAGCCAGCTAGAGATCAGACTATCCACACCATGGAACTAAGTCACAACATCATTTCCATTACTACGGTGAATGGTACACTCATCATTCATGGCGTAAGCATACATGCATCGCTTAGTGATAAACTTTTGTTACCACTTGATATACTTGATAAACTGTAATATGTGAAGATTGGTGTAATTTCTTAACTGAATTATTCTGCTGAATATATGTATGAATGTTTTAGTAAGTGTATTTTCGTGCAAGAGGGTTGTTCATTCCTTCTGTTTATGTGGAAGAGAGATTTAAATTCTCTCTAATTTTGTGATAGAAAGATGCTGGATTCTTTCTAAGTTTTGTGCACGAGAGATGTTGGATTCTCTTGTACTTAGGTATTCGAGAGATGCTGGATTCCCTCGGATTTAGGGGTTTGGGAAATGCTGGATTTTCTCAAACTAGAATGTTTGGGAGATTTTGGGATCTGTCAGACTTAGGTTGAGAGACGGGGTTCCCTCAGTTATGTGCTCAAGAGACGGGGTTCTCTCCTTTCTGCGTGCTCGAGAGACGGGGTTCTCCCTTTCTATGTGCCGAGGGACGGGGTTCTCTCGCTTACGTGTTGAGAGATGGGATTCTCTCTTGTTTGTCTTGGTTGCTTCACGCTGGACCTGACAACGACTTTCAAGTGACGAGTATGCAACGTAATCGAGCTTTGGGAACAACGACAGCTATTGTATCCTGGCAGTGGTCGAAAGAGTTAAGGCAATCAACGGTCAAGTGTTCAGTTGAACCTCAGCCACAACGAGACACCACGAAGAGAACTGATGCACACAATGCGAGCAAACTTCACGATGAGGACTCTACACGACTCCGGGATGGATAGAAGTACTACAACTCGAGGTTTTCACTCAGTGTTTGGATCTGGGGACCAGATCCTCTTAAAGGGAGAGGTTGTAACGCCCCGCTTTTCCAGTGTTCGGATTGCGCCACGTGCCGACTTTCTTGTGTGCTTGATTATGTAATTATGTGATTTATGTGGCCTTATTTGCAGCTCCTTCTGAGTTTAGGGGCTTGTTTGTAATTTTCTCTTTCAGGGTTTTCCGGTCATTTCTCACCCGATCGAGATTTTGACCTCTTTGATCCCTTTATCGCGTTCGGGGCATCGAGACGAGTCCGTAGACTCTGAGTTTGCCCAATTTTGGCATTGTTAACTCTTCTTTCGATCGTTCCGTGTGTTGAGGACCCGAGATATAACACCCGGATCCTCGTTATTCGTGCGAAGAGCCTGAGACTGCAGTCTCGTTCTCTCTCTCTCTCCCTCACGGCGAAAACACGACCAACACACATGACACACACACACAAATTCAATCTTGCTCGTTTCTCGACGGATTTTGACGAACCAATAGTGTTTTTCGATGAGCTCGACGACGCGGTCACAACCGTACCAAGATCTTGGCTCGACGATGACCGATTGAGGAGATATTTTCGATTTTCAGTCGTGCCAGGTGGGTGGTGGCAGGTAGGGCTGCAAACAAGCCGAGCTAGCTTGCGAGCTTCGCTAGCTGAGTTGTTGGCTCGGCTTGAAATCGTGTCTGTTCGAGCTCGATCCGAGCCCTTACAAGCCCGAGCCAGCCTTCGAGTCAATCTCGATCCCATTGTATCTAGGCTCGTGGCTTGCGAGCCAGCTCGCGAGCCTAGACCTATACACCTTTTTTTATTTTATTTTAAATATATATATATATATGCATATTAGATCATGTATTATATATTAAAATATATAACTTTTATATTGTAAATACTTATAGTATATTACATCTCTAATATATTTAATTATATATAGTCCAATGTCCGACACTATATTATGTAAATGTACATTTATATATCATATAATATATTATATTTATCTTAAAATCTTAAAAATATATGATTTATCAATGTATATAGTTTGACAAGATAATATCAATCATGTATTATGTCTATATCTCTTAATAATATATGAGCTAATAATGTATTTGATTTAATAGTTAACATAATATATATTAATATACTATACATCTTAATAGATTAAATCAAAATTATATATGTGTAAATGTGTTTTTGATAATGGATCAAACACATTTCATGTATTTTATGTGCATGATATTTTGTCTTAAATGCTTAATTATATTGTTTACTAATATGTTTGGTACTAATTACTATGTTAATGAGATAATATGTAATTATATATCACACATTATAGTAAAATATATGCGTAGTAATAATGAATGAGCTAATAATGTATCTTATTTTCTAACATAATATATATATTATGCCTTAAATTATAATAATATTTAATTTACTAATGTATAAGATGATATGATCTAATAAGATAATGTATAACATATATTATATTATAGCAGATTTATATTATATTATATCATATGTGGTTTTAATAATGCACCAAATCATCAAATATATTATATATTTTTGTGTTATAAAATTTTAATAAAAGTTCTTTTAATATTATAATATTAATATATAGTGTACAAATAAATAGTGAGTGATGATTAATTAGCTAATTTGATTTAATTAATAAAATTATAATATATATATATATATATATATATATATATATATATATATATATATATATATATATATATTCATGTATTATGTACATGCATTATGCACTATATTATTATATTACATGATAATGTGTTATAATATACATAATTGTGTTTTATATATTTTTTGGTATCAAGCCCGAGTTTGAGTTCGAGTTCAAGCTCGATCTCGAGCTGGTTCTGGCGAGCCTTGTTGAGTCGAGTCAAGCCGATCCCGAGTTAGGGACGAGCCTAGTTCAAGCCGTGAAAAGCCAAGCTTGACAAGCTCGATCCCGAGCTCGAGTCAGGATCGAGAAATTCAATCTCAAGCTCAATCCTATTATTTTAGGCAAAACTCGGCTCGGCTCGGCTCGGCTCGGCTCGTTTGCAGCCCTAGTGGTAGGCCGCGACTTCGCCGGCCGATTTCGGCCGTCTCCGGCGAAGCTTCTTCGACATGCGCCATTGACCCAGTTAGAGGACTTCCCGGCGTAAATTTTTGCATAGGTGGCATAACCAACGGACGCCGCACGGCGGCTCACGCGCCGATCAAAGGCGACGGCGGTGGCGCGTGTTACTGTAGCGCCACCAAACGCCGCCCTCCGGTGACTTTTTCAGGCGATGGTTAGCGGTTTCCAAGGTTCTTCAACCTCCTGAACCGGCGGGTCAAAGCCGGTCAACTCTCCGGCTACTTTTTTTGACAATTGAGATATGGGTTACGAAGGCCTCGTTACGGGCTTTCCAACGGTAAGTTCGGATTCCATTTTCGTTTTACGGTTGGAGTTTAATTGCAGTTTCCGTTCTAGGGAGTAAGTTCGGTTTTTCGTCAACGAAATCCGGTGTGTTTGGTATTTTCTGAAATTGTTTGAGGGCTTTTGTCGAGCAGGCGGAGGCGCACGTTTCTGTCCTTCCGGGGATTTTTTCGGCCACCGGAGGTGGTGGTTTGACGGCTGTCAGAGGCGGTCCGGCGGGCTCCGGTGGCGGCATTGCGATGCCTTCTGGACAGTGTGTTCCTTTCGTCGTGGTGAGTTTATCACCGCTTTCCGTTCATCAATCGGACATTTGGTTGATTAAATATGAATTTCTAAAGTTATTGTATATTATACATTAATTGTTTTAAATTGTAATTTGATCTTGTATGCTCAATTAATCGATGATTATGAATTTTATAATGTATGATAATATGATATGATATATGAAAACTCGAATTCTTAACTCATTGATTTTATGGACCTCGTTTCATGTTGATTACTTGTCTTAATTGATTTAATTGTGAATTGTTTGAATATATATGAGTTGGCATAATTATTCCAAATGCTTATTTAATTTGAAATACAAACTTAACGTTCGTGAATCATATATGTAGCTTTAATTATATGTTTAATTGTTATTTGGAAACTTGAGTATACACCCGAACATTGCATGACTTTTATAATTTATTATATATTGAATCATTACATAACTTATTGATACCATTTCGTGAACATTGTCGTGCGTCTTATTTGGTTCATATTGAGTCTCCTCTCACTGGTAAACATTGTTCCCTTTTATTGTACAGTTTTTCTCCAGGGTGGAGAGTGGTAGGCCGCGACTTCGCCGGCCGATTTCGGCCGTCTCCGGTGGAGCTTCTTCGACACGCGCCATTGACCCAGTTAGAGGACTTCCCGGCGTAAATTTTCACGTAGGCGGCGCAACCAACGGACGCCGTACGGTGGCTCACGCGCCGATCAAAGGCGACGACGGCGGCGGGTGTTACTGTAACGCCACCAAACGCCGCCCTCCGGCGACTTTTTCAGGCGAGGGTTAGCGGTTTCCAAGGTTCTTCAACCTCCTGAACCGGCGGGTCAAAGCCGGTCAACTCTCCGGCAACTTTTTCCGGCAATTGAGATATGGGTTACGAAGTCCTCGTTACGGGCTTTCCAAACGTAAGTTCGGATTTCATTTTCGTTTTACGGTTAGAGTTTAATTGCAGTTTCCGTTCTAGGGAGTAAGTTCGGTTTTTCGTCAACGAAATCCGGTGTGTTTGGTATTTTCTGAAATTGTTTGAGGGCTTTTGTCAAGCAGGCCGAGGCGCACTTTTCTGTCCTTCCGGGGATTTTTTCGGCCACCGAAGGTGGTGGTTTGACGGCTGTCAGTGGCGGTCCGGCGGGCTCCAGTGGCGGCATTGTGATGCCTTCCGGACAGTGTGTTCCTTTCGTCGTGGTGAGTCTATCACCGCTTTCCGTTCGTCAATCGGACACTTGGTGATTTTATATGAATTTCTAAAGTTATTGTATATTATACATTAATTGTTTTAAATTATAATTTGATCGCTCAATTAATCGATGATTATGAATTTTATAATGTATGATAATATGATATATGAAAACTCGAATTCTTAACTCATTGGTTTTATGGACCTCGTTTCATGTTGATTACTTGTCTTAATTGATTTAATTGTGAATTGTTTGAATATATATGAGTTGGCATAGTTATTCCAAATGCTTATTTAATTTGAAATACAAACTTAACGTTCATGAATCATATATGTATCTTTAATTAAATGTTTAATTGTTATTTGGAAACTTGAATGTACACCCGAACATTGCATGGCTTTTATAATTTATTATATATTGAATCATTACATAACTTATTGATACCATTTCGTGAACATTGTCGTGCGTCTTATTTGGTTCATATTGAGTCTCCTCTCACTGGTACATATTGTTCCCCTTTTATTGTACAGTTTTTCTCCAGGGTGGAGACTTCTGGATCGAATAGGCAACCATAGTGCTCTTGTTCTTGTTCTTGTCTCGTGGTATTTTAGGTGAGGTTTAATTCTAGATACTTAGAACCCTTACAACCCTATTTGTGTTTTCGGCCAAAAGGTATATATATTTATAATTTTCAAATCTTATTGATTTATAACGGATTTCATGAATTGAACGGATTGATTGATTGATTGATTATTTTGGCGAGTAAGCATGTTCACATTGGGGCCCGAGGGTAGTGTATTGAGCCAACCGAGGAAGCAAGGGCTGACGGGTAACTCTTGCACTATCCTTAAGAACTGTGGGATCACCTCTGAATCCACCAGGAGGTTTGGTGGAGGAAGAAATCCCGTGAGTGAGAGTCATATTCCCGACGCACACCATGATTGGATGGCGGGGCCTTGCAATCCCCCATCACCCGGAGGAAGAAGGATGGACTGAAATTGCTAATTGTGCACTAATTTGTATTGCTTGATCACCTAATCAATTAATAACTAATTGATTGTACACTTTTGGTGAAAGGTTGGAGAATTGCCCTCACTCGCCGGGCCACGTACTGAATTGATCATGATTGAATTATTAAATTGATTAGTTGTAACCTCGGGCGAGTCCTACTTTATTTTAAACTTATATTGTTTTCTTTACAAAACCTTGCCCGAGGTTATAATTTGCATGGTAACTGCGCATATATCTATTTATAAACCCCTCAATCAGTCTGTGGTAGACTGACGCCTCCTTTCCTTCCCTTCCAGTTTCTTTTGCAGGTGTTGGTTACTAGGCGGAGTTAGAATTGTCGAGTCTTTGTCCAAGTCTCACTCACTTACACTCACTGCATACTATATTGTTTCTAAGTATTGTATTGACTTATTGTTGGCCGGTGTGCCACGTATTGAATTGATTTTATTTCGGGACAGGTTAGGACAAGTTCTGGAGTTAGTTGAACCCGTTGTTATGTTGTTGCCTTGATTTGATTCGAGGACAGGTTAGGACAGGTGTATTGACTAGCGGAACCCGTATTTAAATTCTTTTTGGATTTCATTTATTTCTTTGATATTACATGAATGAGTTCCTTGCTTCCGCATTTCGGTTATTGTTAATTATTCCAGGGTTAGCTTCCGCCTAGTTAGGACTGTCATTTTGTTTGTCACCCGTTCGCTGTGAGTCCGATTCATGTATGGGCAGCTTATTTCATATGTGGATTAGACTCATAGTGCGGGGGATGTGGTGCCTATCGTTGAGGGTGCTACAATATCTCTTTGGAGGAATTCCCCGGTTTGTTCGTGGGGGCAACACATACCTCACTGTTTTCTCCTGTGTACCAAGTCCTGTCTCCCCCTGCAGATTATTCTCTTCACTGTTCCCTGCACTGTTAGGTCTTCCATATAAAATAGGAGAAGAAGTAACTGAGGTAGAACTCTCCACCTGTTCCTGCAAACCCTATTCCTGTACCACTTCCTCACCCTGTATACTGTCAGTAGTACCAATAACACCATCATGAATAGAAACGGGACTATCAAGTATTACCTCAGGAGTATTCAGTGAGTTAGATCCTGGGGTGGACTTCGTGGTGGAGGACTGAACTTCAGGAGATGTTGACTCGGTGGGCCTGCCTACTGACTCTTTTGGGTCCGAATCTGGCAAAGTGACTGAGTGAGGCATCCAACTTAGGGGATCTACAGACTGCTCCCCCTGAACACTAAGTTGGGAAGTGTAAAAGAATTCGGACTTAAGAAAGTTACAATTCATGGTGGTGTATATATGTCTGGTGGAAGGATGGTAACACCGATACCCCTTTTGATGGACTCCATACCCGACAAAAACACACTTAACTGAACAAGGATCTAACTTGGTGCGCTCTTGTTTGGGGATATGTACAAACACAGAGTAGCCAAACACGCGAGGCTGAAGGGTTAACGTGGTAGGCACTGACACATGTTGGGAAAGTTCAGAGAGGGGTGTCCGAAGGTTAAGTATTTTGGTGGGTAGCCTATTGAGAAGATACACTGAGGTGGCTATGGCTTCTGGCCAGAATGACTTAGGGACATGTGAATCAAACATAACTGCCCCGGTGATCTCAACGATAATTCTGTTTTTTCGCTCAGCAACCCCATTCTGTTCAGGAGTATGGCACAAGTGGTTTGGTGGACTATACCATTGGCTGTAGTGAACTGTTTGAAGGTGTGATTAATGTATTCCCCCCCCCCCCCCCCCAATTATCTGATCGAAGTACTTGAATTTTTGTGTTGAACTGGGTTTGTACCATATTATAGAACTCGATAAATTTTGACACAACATCTGATTTTTCTTTCAACAAATACAACCAAGTCATGCGTGAGCAATCATCAATAAAGAGAACAAAGAAACGAAAACCAAAAGGTGAACCTGTACACGGTGCAGGGCCCCAAACATCAGAGTGAACTAAGGAGAAAACTTTATTAGCACGAGTTCCAGAATACTGATATGACTGTCTATGACTTTTGGCCAGAATGCATGTTTCACAAGATAACTGACTATTAGAGGTAAAAATACTAGGAAAAAGCAAATGAAGATATTGAGCTGATGGGTGACCTAACCGACGATGCCAAAGCCACTGTTGCTTCTCAACGGTCCCCGTGAGCCAGCGCTGCAGTTCCGTTTTGAATCACATCATCCAAGTAGTAAAGACCCCCACGTTCAATGCCACGCCCAATCACTTTCCCCGACCGAATATCCTGCAAGAGGCAGAAGCCAGAGTAAATCATCACTGCACAATTTAATTCCTTAGTGATATGAGTAACAGATAGCAGTTTGCAAGACAAATTAGGAACATAGAGACAATTTCTCAGAGTTATAGATGGGGAGATAGCAACGATTCCAGTGCCCTGGACCGGTAAAAGTTCCCCGTTGGCTGTGTGAATACCTGGTCTTTTTTAGTCTGTCATCCTATTCAAGTCATTTGGGTCATAGGTCATGGTATCTGTTGCCACGCAATACAGGACCCATTCTACAGACTTGGGTCCCTGGGTCAAATATGCTGCTCCACACTTTGGGGGGCTATTTTGCTCGTCTTTCAAATCTGGAGGGCTGATATGAAAAGGTTTAGAATTTGGAGGACCAATCTGTAGTTTCTCCAAATTATAGGGGCTGATCTGTAGTTTCTCCAAACTAGAGGGACCAATCCGCAATTCACCACTTAAATAGGGTTAGGATTGCATATTCTTAACCCTGTTATACGCCGCTTCGATCAGTTTTGGAGGAGAAACCGCCATATCTCTAACTGCTGAGTTCGCATAGCCGCCACCAAAGTTCTCGGTGACCGGCGACACTGGGTTCGCCGCCGGTGGCCTGTGCTGGAGCTTTCTCTTAGCCTGAAACTGGGCTACGATGATTCCTTACTGAGAGAACCCCGTCTGTGGGTGCTGGAGATCTGTCGCTGGCGCTGCAAACGTGAAACCGGGACCTAACTTGTCTGTGTTGAAAGTGGTGACGATGACGGTACCTCCTGTGCTACCCCCTCCGTCACGGTGCTGCTCGCTCGCCTCCGATGGTGGCTGGTCTGAGCGCGGCTTGGTCATGGCGGCAGATGATGAGCTTGGAAACTTCGTCAGACAACTAAGATCGACGAACCTGCTCTGATACCATGTTAAAGATTATGAAGGCCATAGTATTGGGGAATATTTTCTGTATTAGAATTCTGTATTACTGTAAAACTGTGTAAAACATACATGGAGCAATACAACTAAATAATACAAGCCCTAATCTATGTAAGGAAAGGAATAATTACAGGACATCTATACTCTAATTATGGGATAAATAAAATCCCTAATTCCTCTCGTTAACATGATCTGCTGGAATGATTGGTTCCAGTGAATGTTCCCATGCAACACTTTTTGTTGATCAGATCAAAACATTAGATGTTCAACAATCTCCCCCTTTTTGATGATGACAAAAAGTGTTGTTCTGTTGGGAGAATTTGAGACTCCGGCCCCCTGCCTTCAAGCTTTCCTTGTAATCAACCTCCCCCTGTCAAGTATGAAATAATACAAGTCCAAGAAAGTATAGTACTAAAGTTTGTAGCAAGCTCCCCCAGCTCCCCCTGTTAATTATCATGAAATACTGCAAGTGCCAAACATTATAAAACAACAAGTGCAAAACATCATAAAACAACTATTAAACATAACATCTTCATAAAACCTCCAATAGGAATCAACATCATAAAACAAGCTCCCCCAGCTTGCTAAAGTTTGTAGCCAGCTCCCCCAACTCATTATCATGAAATACTAAAAGTGCAAAACATCATAAAACAACAAGTGCAAAACATCATAAAACAACTATTAAACATAACATCCTCATAAAACCTCCAACAGGAATCAACACTACCATGTACTCTCCCCCTTCATCATCAAGAAGGGTACTCAAAATCTTCAATGCTTGATGTCATTAAAACGATCTGTGAGAGAGGAAAAACCAGTTTTAAGTGTTTTCATGGTTGTAGCATTGAATTCCTTGTTCTTTAGTGCCATTTGGGCACGCTCCTCATAATCTGCTGACTTGGTACTAGTATAATACCAGCACCTTGTGGAGGAATCAAACTTAAGACCCAAATGATTTAAAGTTGTTGAATCAAGACATTGATGACTCTCAGATTTTTCTTTCCAATTTCTTGGAAAGGGAATGTTCTTGTAGGATTTGAGCACTTGAGTGAGGACCATAAAGTAGGGAAGTTTTAGACCATTAGAGACACAAAAATGCATGTAGTGGAGGATCGCATGACCTAAATGGACACAGATGTTTTTCAAGAGGGCATAAAGGAGGAATATGCAGATGTGTTTGAGTTCAGAGAAGTGCTTGTCAAAGGATGATATTCCAGATAGAATGGAAGACTTGATAATTTCAAGAATGATTGCATGTTGAGGTTGAGGAGTTTGTGAGGAAAGTTCCCAATTTTCAACATCTTTACCACCCTAAACTAAGAGCTTTGCTTCTTCCCAATCCAAGGAATCATTTTCAGGAATTGTGTGCAACTCAAAAAACTTAACACCAGTGTTGGGATAGCCGATGAGCAAGTTAATAGACTCAGTGGTGAAGCAGATTTCTTGACCCAACACATATGTCTTAACAAGTGAGCAAGATCCATCAATCTCTTTGAAAAATTGAGCATTAGCATAGAATAAAGTGCACAACATAGGATAAACATGTTCATCCATTTGCAAAAGCCTGAGCCATCCAAGTTCATTAAATTTTTCAGCCAACCCAGACTGGTAAATTTCAGGGAGTTTAATTGTAATACCTCTGTACCACTTTCTTACCAGAAGTTCCTCAGTGAAGAGAAGAAATGCCTCATCTGTTTTAAACAGGATAGTTGGATCAACAGATTGAATTGAGAGATCAGAGACATCCCTTTCTATCTCATCTTGAACTTGCTAAGTTTCATTCCCGGTACATAACCAAGGTGAAGTGATTTGCTCAGATGAGGAGGATGAGGACTTATTTTCCATTCCAGACATTTTATGATGAGAAGGTGATTTGTGAGTGTGTTTTTCTGAAAAGTGATCTTTGAAAAGCATCCTTTGAAGAATGGTAAGGTGAGGTTGTATAAATATCCTCCGGACTTGAACAAGATATTGAATTGCACAACTACCAATGTTCCAAGAGGGTTGAAAATTTGTCCAACAAAGAGATATCTAAGTGAAAATGTAGTTGACATGTGCAAGAGCAATTTTATCACACGTAGGTAGAAAAAATAGTGATGACCATTGATATTGAGAGATATGAGTCAAAGGGTCAGACAGATAATACTCTGACTCAGTTTATTCAAAGATAATTAGGTTCACTTTGTACCAGTCCGGATATTAGTACCATTCTGGTACTCAGAAGATTAAACCATCAAGAATCACCTGTGATAACACACTTGGAAGTTCAAGTATGAATACCTTTCTTGGATGTAAGCACCGTTTAGAGCAAATAATTCCCATGCTGATTATGTGATGCAAATCACGAAATGCATTCAACTTTGATTAAAATCACTCAACCAATAATCCCAGTAGTCAACACAATAAAGTATAGTTTGCTCCAATTTCATTTCCAGAGTGTAACTTGAGGAATATCTTTTTCAGACAGATGTTTGTGAGTTTATACAAAGGCTGGAATTAGTTAATCACATAAGTGATGAATTTAGATCCAAAAATTCCAATTGAGATAATTATCCAATTGCACCAGGAGGCATGAGAGAGATTTGAAGCAAGTAAGTGCAAAGGAATTTTCATGTTGTTCAATGCAATCATGTAATATGATATCATCAAGGGAATTCAAGCTATAATGACAATGCAACCTTAAGATGCAAGCATTTTCATAAAGAGAGATGCAGACAAACAATGATTACAATAAACTCAAGTATTTTAAATAAACAGATTTCTTGGATAATGCATGAATTGACTTGAGTAAGTTCTTTGGATTAAGTGAATTTCATGATAATTTTCTGATGCATGCATTAAGTAAGGTTTAATTGTTTTCAATTTTCTTTAAAGTGCATGTACACAAGATGCAGCAAGGCGGTGTGGAACAATCTGTACCAACTTGTAATAGGGGAGACAACACTGAATTTTGATTCCATCAAAATACTTGGATTGAAGGAGAAATATTCAAAAACATGTTTGACAAAGCAAAGTTCGATGAATGTATAAGAATTTTCAGAAGCCAATTATCTCTGAAGTATATGTGCTTGTGTGCTTATGAAAGAGTAACCTTATCATGTGAGCATTTTCCATGTAAGAGCAGATATTATCATGTGAGCATTTTCCATGTAAGAGCAGATATTATCAAGCAATGCAAGAACATATGAAAACAATTTAATCTCAGGCGTACAACAACAAAATCTTTAACAAAAATTCAACAAGAGGGCTATGAAGAACAGTACGTCAGTACCACAACATATCCTCCAGTCTCTCCAAAACCATGAAACAGGTAACAAGTGTACCACTTATAACAAGAGGGCTATGAAGAACAGTACGTCAGTACCACAACATATCCACTGATACTCTTACCTTTCTTGTTATCAGTGGTACACTTGTTAGCTATTTCATGGTTTTGGAGAGACTGGAACCTATTTGGTATTTCTTTGGTGTCTTAGGTCCCTGTCCCTATTACCTGCAAAGTGTGAAACAGTTCCTGGTACCCTTTGTGTTTTGGGTCCTTCATTGTTAGAGGAGACATCTCCCTTTTTAACCCAGACCCATTTAGATGGTTTGGATGTTTTTTTATTGTGCCAGCAATTGTTAAAGGAATGTCCAACTTTATGACAGATGTAGCATTTTAGCCTAACATTCTTATCTAAAACATTTTGCCTGAGCTTATAGCGAAGACAATGATTATCATGCTCAAGGCAGCTGTTGTGATTTTGAACTCCGATAAGCAACTCAGATAATTCAGTGACTTTACTCTGCAAGTCATGTTTAAGCTTGATAATTTTCAAAAGATTAGTTTGGAGAAGCTTGTTTCTTATTCTAATATTTTCAAGATTAGCTTTGCATTTAATCAAAAAAGAGAGATCAAACTCTTCAAAATCTGAGGAGTTCGTAGACACGGTTTCAATTGATACCTGACTGTTGGCCATTAGAACTTCACACTATTCTTCTTCTTTTGAGGAGATACTTGGGGTAGTCTTAGTGTCACTTGTGTCAACTATGAACGACGAAAACTTCAAGTGCCTTTTCCTTTCAGTCTGAAGCTTTGGGCATTCAGACTTGAAGTGTCCTGTTTCCTGACAGTTGTAACATCCGGTAAAACTGTTACCAGTTTTTTGTTTACCTCTTAAGACATTTTTATGAAGGTTTTTCTTCCTCTTAGAGAGTCTTATGAGACACCTTGTGAGGACTAAAATATTGGCATCAACTATTTCCTCATTATCATATGACAGGTGTCGAATCCGTCAAAAATAAATATAAAATCCTATTCGACGACTAAACACAGAGTATAGCGTAAACAGGGTCGATCCACAGAGACTGGCTGACTTATTCCTAATAATTCCAAGTTATCCACGAAAAGAAACAATTAAAAAGGGGGTTTTGAGTTTTTTAAAAATAAGGTAAACAATTAAAATAAACTAACAAGAATTAAAACTAATTAAAACTACCAAGCAATTCACGTAGGATTAAAATCAATCAGAGGGAGAATTACCTAGCCAGGGATATTCGATTCGAATTGTTATATTGATCATTGACTCAAGGATTAATTCAGGTTATTCAGACAGATTGGCTATAGTTGATAGAGACACTCGACTCAACCTCGTTTTTACTTAATTAGTCGGATAACCTAGAGACACTCGACAGTTATCTTCCCTAACAAATTCACAACCCCTAGAGACACTCGACAGGATTTAATGAATTCGCAGCATTAAGAATCATAAAAACACCAACCCTAATTAACCAAGTCGTGACACACGCAAGATTTAAATTAGATTATCAAATCCCTTAGTGAACGAGGAATGTTATCGCTAAGACCCTGTCACTAATTTACCACAAATTATCAATCAACTTTACTACACTTCAAGCATCAAGATTGGCAATATGCAATTAAATCTATCTAGATGATCGGGCCCTATCACTAAATAAATCAATCACAATAAACGCGAAACACGGAGATAAGATAAATGCCTAAATAAACATGAATTGATTAAAACGTTTAGGTCTCACAATAATTAAAACGAATCTTAATCCCTAGCTAGATAATTAAAGGTTTAGCTACTAAAATCCATAAAAACAATAGAGGAGGAATTCTTTAACATAAACCAACTAAAATCGAAAGGAAAGAAAGAAACTAAAACGAAGAACTCGTGATGAAGTCCTGCTCCCGATGTCGCTCGCCAGAAGCTCCCGAACTGCTGCTCTCAGAAAATTACGTTCCCCCCCAAAGAGCTGCTGACATGCCCTTAAATAATCTCCAAAGTCACGTCCCAAGAATTCCTTATTGCAATTGGACTCTTAAGTCTTGCTTCCCAAGTTTGGCCTACAATGTGCTTTCCGAACCAACTTCAGATGCGTACCTCCAATTCAACTTGGAGTTGGTTTAATCAATTTAATTCCAACACAAGTGCAGCCCATATTTAATTCCAATGCCAAAAGGTTACGCCCAACTGGGCCCACCTTAATAATTCTCAAGTCATATGTTAGCCCACAAGTCCAATCATTAATTCCACGCGACACTGGGCCTTTCCAATTAATCAATTCCATGGCCCACATTAAATTCACTTTTGCAGCCATAAGGTCACGCCAAGCCCACCTCACATAATTATACATGCAGCCCCATTCTAATTAGAAACAATCTATCATTCTATCTTCCCCAAAATTAAAGTCTCAGACCCACGAGAAAGCCATTTGCTTGTGTGCATGCATGTATTCCAATTACTCCCCAGTTATTATTACAACAATAATAAATCTTCATGCATCAAGTTAGCAACAACAATAAATTCTGCCGCGGTTCGTACTATCGCGTGAACTCCTTCGTAAAAACGAACAATTTCGTTGCAATTTCATATTCGAGTCCCGATTCTACAAAGTAAACAACAAAGCATCAAATTCTTTATAAATAATATCAAATCAAGTATAATTCGGGGCATAATTCAATCATAAAGATGATTAATTAACAACTTATCATCATAGGAGCAGTTGAGTTGCTCAGTAATTTCATTGTGATCAATGTTATCCTTTTTTTCAAAGAGATTATTCCAACTCATTAAGGTGAGTTCATGAGATGTAAGAGATCCAATAAGTTGAGCAATGCTCATTTGAGTGAGATCTTTAGCCTCATGAATAACTGTAACTTTTGGATTCCAAGTTCTCGGAAGAGATCTCAAGATTTTTCTTACTTGATCTTCCTCAGATATGACTTTTCCAAAAGCAAATAGTTTGTTAACAATTTCCATGAACTTAACATACATATCACTAATACTTTCATCATTTTTCATGTGAAATAGTTCATATTGATGAGCACGAATGGCAATTCTTTCTTGCCGAACCTGAGAGCTTCCTTCATGTGTGACATGTAACATTTCCCACATGTCTTTCGCAGTATCGCAGACGCTCACACGATCGTATTCACTTTTACAGAGTGAACATGCTAAAATGTTCTTTGCCTTGGCATTCATAGAGATTATTCTTTTATCATCTCGTGTATACTCATTCTTTTCTTTGGGAACATCTGTCCCCGCAACTTGTTTCATGGGAATTCTTGCACCTGAGATTACAATATCCCAGAGATCATAATCAATTAAAATGAAGTATTATTTAATTCTATTTTTCCATGTAGCATAGTTTGTTCCATCAAGCAGCGGAGGTCTAGTATATGACATCCCCTTTGAATATATCTCATTTTGAGAATCTATCGGATCGTTTTAACTCAGGGTTGTTAAACCACGCGGAACAATCAGTACCAAGCTTTGGTACCACTTGTAGATCAAGAAGGGGGGGTGAATTGATCCTTAAATGAATTGATCTTTAAGTACTCTTTTGCGCACAATGATTGCTTAATCAACACACAAAGCTAATCAAGCTCATTCACAGATATCAGAGTTGAGTATTGGCTTGAATAGACTTTTTCACAATCTCAGTTGTTATCAGTGGTACAAACTTTGTACCAGTCAGAGTGATACTTTCACAGCTCCAAGATCTAATAGATGATAAGTTCAATAGCAGCAAAGCTTGGATAACTCAATAGCTCAACAAATGAGCTGATCAGCAAGATAAAATATATCAGAGTGTTTCAGGGGTTTAGCTCAAAATAATAACCACACCACAAGGCTCACACCAAGATATTTTATCCACTTTATGCGTGTGTTGATAACTTGTTAATTAATCATCTTTATGATTAAATTATGCCCCGAATTATATTTGATTTGATATTATTTATAAAGAATTTGATGCTTTGTTATTCTTATTATAGAATCGGGACTTGGAAGCAATATTTGAGCAAAATTAGATCATTTTTAGATCCGTCAAGAATAGCACACGAGCAGAAGTTGGATAACTGGAATGGAGCTTATTTTTTGCTGCATGAGGATTGAGTAATTGGGAATAAATTGAAGATTTTTGGGCTTAGCTTTTGCATGCATAAATTCACGTATGATTGGAGATGTTGGAGTGGGTTAGTGGGGCTGAATTATTTTGTTTGGGAATAGGGCCACATGTATGGAATTAAAATTGTAATGGGCTGCCGTGATCTTTGGAGATGGACTGCGTGGAGTTGCATGGCTTGACAACTGAATAAGCTAACTTTCTTATTGCAAGTGGGCCAAGGAATTGATTATTCGAAAAGACCCATTATGGTGTGGAATGATGACGGGCTGCACTTATTGTTGGAATTATTCGGAGAGGCCCAGGTTGCATTATTCCTTGGAGTACAAGATACAAAGTCCAATTTTGCAATCCGATTTGCAAGAGAATTTCTTGGGGCGTGATTGTGGAGGCTATATATTAGCGTGGGACAGCAGCTTTTGAGGGGGTAATAAAATTCTGGGGAGCAGACTTCGTGGGCAAGCAACATCGAGAGCAGGACTTCATCACGAGTTCTTCGTTTTAGTTTATTTCTTTCCCTTCGTTGTTAGTTTATTTTATGTTAAAGAATTCCTCGATTATTGTTTTCATGGATTTTAGTAGCTAAACTTTTAATTATCTAGCTAGGGATTAAGATTCGTTTTAAATATTGTGAGACCTAAACGTTTTATTCAATTCATGTTTATTTAGGCATTTATCTTATCTCCATGTTTCGCATTTATTGTGATTGATTTATTTAGTGGTAGGGCCCGATCATTTAGATAGATTTAATTGCATATTGCCAATCTTGATACTTGAAGTGTAGTAAAGTTGATTGATAATTTGTGGTAAATTAGTGACAGGGTTTTAGCGATAGAATTCCTCGTTCACTAAGGGATTTGATAATCTAATTTAAATCTTGCGTGTGTCACGACTTGGTTAATTAGGGTTGGTGTTTTTATGATTCTTAATGCTGCGAATTCATTAAATCCTGTCGAGTGTCTCTAGGGGTTGTGAATTTGTTAGGGAAGATAACTGTCGAGTGTCTCTAGGTTATCCGACTAATTAAGTAAAAACGAGGTTGAGTCGAGTGTCTCTATCAACTATAGCCAATCTGTCTGAGTAACCTAAATTAATCCTTGAGTCAATGATCAATATAACAATTCGAATCGAATATCCCTGGCTAGGTAATTCTCCCTCTGATTGATTTTATCCTACGTGATTTGCTTGATAATTTTAATTAGTTTTAATTCTTGTTAGTTTATTTTAGTTGCATACCTTAGTTTTAATAATTTAAACCCCCCCCCCCCCCCTCTTTAATTGTTTCTTTTCGTGGATAACTTGGAATTATTAGAAATAAGTCAACCAATCTCTGTGGATCGACCCTGTTTACGCTATACTCCGCGTTTAGTTGTTGAATAGGTTTTTCATTTATTTTTGACGGATTCGACCCCTGTCAAATTTTGGCACCGTTCTCGGGGATTGTGTTTTAATCGATTTTATTTCTTTTTATGAACAGGAGCATTCGCGGAAAGGACACCCCTCTTTACGATCCAGAAATCGAGAAAACTACTAGGAAAAAGAGGAAAGAAACCCAATCACGCAAGAAACAAGGTGAGACATCAGAATTGGTCAAGGAAATAGAAAAGGGAACTGAAACGGACAGTTCAAGTGATCAGAAATACGACTTGACCATTGAGCGTGACCACGCCCTAACTATGGCACTACCAGCAGAAGAACGTAGGACCATGGAAGATCTGGTGCGTCCCACTACCACACAGCAGCCCCTCTGTATCACTTTTCCAGAGGTTGCTGCTGGTTTCGAGCTGAAGACGGGCACAATTCACCTACTTCCCATTTTTCGAGGTCTGGAAAACGAGAACCCTCACCAACACCTTAGTAAGTTCCACACGGTTTGCTGATCTACCAAGCCCCACGGAGTCACCGAAGATCAAATCAAGCTCCGTGCTTTTCCGTTCTCTTTGCAAGATGCAGCAGAAAAATGGTTGTACTCTCTACCATCAGCAACCATCACTACTTGGCAGCAGATGCATGATAAGTTTTTGGACAGATTTTTCCCAGCTGAGCGATACTTGGATCTCCTTCAGGAGATAATCACCATCAAGCAAAAGGAACATGAGAGCCTACACGAGTATTGGGAACGATATCGGAACTTACTTGCAATGTGCCCACATCACAACCTGCCGGAGAATTCAATTGTCCACAACTTTTATAGGGGCCTGATGCCTGCCGACAAAAGGGAGTTGGATGCTTCAAGTGGAGGTTCCATTATGATCAAAACACCTGCAGAATTGACGGACATGATTAGCAGAATCTCAAGAGTTTCACAAAAATACTATGCTAAGTCCGACATGACGAGACAGGTAAAAGAGGTGAGCTCTTCCCAATTTGATGAAATCAAGAATATGTTATCTGTTTTGGTTTCTAACATGAATGCAGGAACACCACAAGCGGCAACAGTTTGCCAATTATGTGCTAGCTCTTCTCACCCGACCGATGCATGCCCGTCCCTATAAGAGGGCACATTCGAATATGCGAACGCCGCAGGGTTCCATCCACAAAATAACAACCCTTACTCTAACACGTATAATCCCGGATGGAAAAACCACCCTAGCCTTAGCTATTCCCAGAAACCGAAGCCACCTAATTTCCAGAATTTTGTGCCTAGACCTCCACAATCCCAACAAAACCAACAACCCAGTCAAACCCTCAACCCCCAAGATATCCGATTCAATAACTTGGAAAATCAAGTCAAGAATTTGGAAACTCAATTGGGACAGATTGCTACGGTTTTGAGCAGGATTGAGAATCAAGGGAAATTGCCATCGCAAACGGAAGATCCCAGGAAGAACGTGAGTGCGATTACGCTCAGAAGTGGTAAGGAACTGCCTCCACCAGTTGACAAACCCAAATCAAGTCATAATGAGGCAGAATCTGAATAGAAAGCTGACGTGACCGTTAAGCGTGACCACGCCGTAGGCTCCAGTTGAGACAGAGAGTCAGAAATTGTCAAGGAGCCTAAGCCACTGGTGATCCCACCTCCGTTTCCACAGCGCTTGGCTCAGACGAAGAAACAGAAGGAGGAACAAAGCATTCTTGATACATTCCGAAAGGTTGAAGTCAACATTCCTTTGTTGGATGCTATTCAACAAATCCCACGTTACGCGAAGTTTCTTAAAGAGCTCTGTACCAACAAACGGAAACTCAAAGGTAATGAAAGGGTAAGTGTTGGAGAAAATGTCTCCGCGGTTTTACAAAAGAAATTACCACCGAAATGCAGAGACCAAGGTACGTTTTCAATTCCGTGTAAAATAGGTAACCTTGGTATTAAGAAAGCTATGTGTGATTTGGGTGCGTCAATAAATGTTATGCCTCTGTCTGTCTATACCGCGCTTAATCTTGGTCCTTTGAAAGGTACAGGTGTTATAATCCAGCTTGCTGATCGATCCGTAGTGTACCCGGAAGGAATATTGGAGGATGTGCTCATACAAGTCAACGATTTGGCTTTTCCAGCTGATTTTTTCGTTCTAGACATGGAGGATGATAAATCCTCTAAATCTTCTGATATTTTGCTTGGTCGCCCATTTTTGAGCACTGCTAGAGCTAAAATAGACGTTCATAATGGATTGTTAACTCTTGAATTTGACGGTGACATTATTAAATTTAATGTCTACGATGCTATGAAACATCCTGATGAATTGTCTAGTGTGTTTAGTATTGATGTGATTGATGATTTGACTGATGAGGTTTTCAAATTGGATAATTTAGAAGCTTTGAGTTATGCACTTTACAATGATTTGCATGCTGAAAATTTGGTTAATTGGTCAAAAACCATGGTTTTGCCTGAGGAATTGTGTGATACTGTGCATGAACTAGAGTGTCTAAAACCGGTGTTTGGGAAGGTGCTTAAATTGGATTTATCGGTTTCTAACACTAAATTGCTTCCTTCCATCGTGCAGGCACCTGAATTGGAGCTTAAGAAGTTACCGGAGCACTTGAAATACGCTTACTTAGGCGAAGGAGAAACATTACCTGTGATTATCTCCAATTTACTCAACGAACTCGAAGAAGAGAAGCTGATCCGAGTCCTTAGGGAGTTCAAGTTAGCCATTGGTTGGATGATTGCTGATATTAAAAGCATAAGTCCATCCACGTGCATGCATAAGATCATTCTTACAGATGATGCTAAGCCTAAACGACAAGCACAACGCCGATTGAATCCCCCGATGATGGAAGTTGTCAAAAAGGAGATTCTAAAACTCCTTGATGCAGGTGTGATTTTTCCGGTTTCTGATAGTGAGTGGGTAAGCCCAGTACAGGTTGTGCCCAAGAAAACGGGCATTACAGTTGTGGAAAACGATGAAGGCGATATGGTACCCACTCGAGTTCAAAATAGGTGGAGGGTTTGTATGGATTACCATGGTTTACATGCTTTAACAAGAAAAGATCATTTTCCCCTCCCCTTTATTGATCAAATGCTTGAACGTTTAGCTGGAAAATCTCATTATTGTTGTTTTGATGGTTATTCAGGTTTTTATCAGATCCCGGTGGCTTCGGAGGATCAAAGCAAGACAACCTTCACCTGCCAATTTGGGACTTTTGCCTTTAGAAGGATGTCGTTCGGACTGTGCAATGCACCGGTAACTTTTCAGAGATGTATGGTAAGCATTTTCTCTCATTATGTCGAGCACATTATTGAGGTATTTATGGATGATTTCACCGTTTATGGTGATTCTTTTGATGAATGTCTCGAAAATCTTGCTAAAGTCCTAAAACGATGTGCTGAACATAATTGGTCCTGAATTTTGAAAAATGTCACTTTATGGTTGATAAAGGGATAATACTTGGTCATGTGGTTTCGAGTAAAGGAATTGAAGTAGATAAATCTAAGATTGATATTGTAAAATCTCTGCCTTACCCCGTCGGAGTACGGGAGATTCGCTCTTTCCTTGGTCATGCAGGTTTTTACAGGCGTTTCATCCAAGATTTCTCCAAGATTACTCGACCCCTATGCCGGCTTCTACAAAAAGATGTGGAGTTTGAATTTGATGATGAAAGCAAGAAAGCCTTTGATTTGCTAAAGGAAAAATTGATTTCAACTCCTATCATGCAACCACCGAATTGGAATTACCCTTTTGAGATCATGTGCGATGCAAGTGACTACGCGGTTGGAGCGGTACTTGGGCAAAGGATTGACAAGAGCTCTCATGTCATCTACTACGCTTCAAAAATGCTTGACAATGCCCAAATTAATTACACTACGACGGAAAAAAGAACTTCTTTCTATTGTTTTTGCTTTAGATAAATTCCGTTCGTATTTATTAGGTACTAAAGTCATTGTTTTTTCTGATCATGCAGCCTTGAAGTACCTACTTACGAAGAAGGATGCGAAGCCTAGGTTGATTCGTTGGATTTTGCTCTTGCAAGAGTTTGACCTCGAAATCAGGGATAAGAAAGGTTGTGAGAACCTTGTGGCTGACCATTTAAGTCGAATTTCGGGAGAAATAACCGATTCCATGCCTATATGCGACGAGTTTCCTGACGAACAGCTGTTTTTGGCACTGGACGGTAAGGCGTGGCCACGCTCTACGGCCACGCCCTGGTATGTAGACATTGTAAATTACCTAGCATCAGGTCTATTACCTGATAATCTTTCACGCTCTGAAAAAGATAAAATTAAAAGTGATGCTAAGTATTACATTTGGGATGATCCTTATCTTTGGAAAATAGGTTCTGATCAGATAATTAGGAGATGTGTGTCTGAAAAGGAGTTTGAGTCCATTTTAAATTTTTGTCACTCTTTTGCATGTGGTGGACATTTTGGATCAAAACGAACTGCATTGAAAGTACTTGAAAGTGGATTCTTTTGGCCTACTTTGTTTCGAGATGCCTATGTCTATTGCAAAAATTGTGAAAATTGCCAACGAACAGGGAATATTGGTCCTAAAAATCAAATGCCTTTGAATCCTATACAACCATGTGAAATTTTTGATGTTTGGGGCATTGATTTTATGGGACCGTTTCCCGTTTCTTTTGGCAATCATTATATACTCCTTGCTGTTGATTATGTCTCAAAATGGGTGGAAGCTAAAGCCACCCGTACTAATGATTCTAAAGTGGTTGTGGAGTTTGTCAGGTCTCATATCTTTTCTAGGTTCGGTACTCCGAAAGCAATCATAAGTGACCGTGGCACCCATTTTTGCAATCGCCTTTTGGAGTCTTTGTTGAGCAAGTATCATGTCACACATCGAACATCTACAGCCTACCATCCTCAGACTAATGGTCTAGCTGAAGTGTCAAATAGGGAGATTAAATCCATTCTCGAGAAAACGGTTAGCCCGAACAGAAAGGATTGGAGTGTGAGGTTGAACGATACATTGTGGGCCTATAGAACAGCCTACAAAACCCCGTTGGGAATGTCTCCTTATAGAGTGGTTTATGGTAAGGCATGCCACCTCCCGGTGGAATTGGAGCATCGAGCTTATTGGGCCATTAAGCAATGCCATTTGAATATGGACGAAGCGGGCGAGAAACGGAAGCTCCAACTTCAGGAGTTGGAAGAGATTCGTAATGATGCTTACGAGAATTCGGTCATTTACAAGTCCAAAATGAAGAATTTTCATGACTCCATGATTTCAAGGAAACAATTTCTAATTGGTCAGAAAGTTCTACTCTATAATTCTCGTTTACGTCTCTTCCCTGGAAAATTGAGATCACGTTGGATGGGTCCATATGTGGTTACGAATTTCAATCAACAAGGAGCAGTTGAGATCAAGGATGTGAAAACCGGAAACATTTTGAAAGTGAACGGGCATCGGCTGAAACCATTTTACGAGAATTTCCAACCTTCCACAGTTGAAGAGACTCGATTGGAGGATATTCCTCCAAGTGCTTAATTTCTAAATCAGCCCCGTCGAGTCCGAGACGAAAAACAAGAGCGGTGTTTGGGAGGCAACCCAAATATGGCGTTTCAGGCGCCATTTCCTCTCCTCGTTTCACTTTTTCGTGTTTTCTTTTGTTTTTCCAGTTTTCTTAGCTTTCTTGTTGATTTTCTGCTCTTTCCTGTGTTGCAGGACTGCTTAATTGTCCAGATTTGGCCCAGATATTGCTGCTATTCTGCTGTCAAAATTTTGCTGATAACATGACCCTTGAGCGTGGTCAAGTCCAACGCCCATGCCATGTTACACTTTAAAAATAGCAGCCCAGACCCGTTCTTGTTCGCGGATCTTTCCTCCTCTCTTACCAACTGACCCACGGACCCCCAACGAACCGATCCGCGGCCCGATCCATCTTCCCACAGCCCAGAACCCTTATCCTAAGCCAGACCCATTTCCAACACGCGAACCACCACCGCCCCGACCCGCCCGGTTGCCTTGGCCGACCCGTTTCCGGTTGATATATCCCCAATTCCAATTCCAATTCATCGATTCCCCAAATCCCTAATCTCCACTCAGTTTCCCCCCCTCCCCCCCCCCCCCCCCAAATTGGCGAAATCCCTAATTCTCCACAACACCCTAGCCTCCATCGCGATTCCGCCATCCCACCACCGTCTCCCTCAGCCAAACACCAGCGCGCCACCATCTCCCACCTCAGCAACCCGCTATTCTCACATTCACCTTACTCTCACCACCATCTCCTCCGCGCACCGCCCTTCATCATCTTCCCCCATCCGCTACCCGCCATGGCTAAGCAGACGAGAAAGAGAAAAGGGTCTCCCGTCCCGTCACCGACAGCAACAACGGCGGCCAAGCCGTCGTCTTCTCAGGCGGCCCAAGATCCGACGCCGCCTTCTTCCTCCGCACCACCGCATGCGGAGGCGCCACAGGCCGCCATTCTCACAGTCGCGGAGGAGCGGCATATGAAGCTCCGCCAAGATAATTCTGCCGCCGCCTCCTCCCTCCCCCTCATTCAACTTCGGCCGCGAAGAGTCCCTCTGTCGCGAGGGGTCCGCCGCTCTGATCGGATAATGAGCAACCTCTTCGATAAAGCCCCGCGGCGGCCGCCGGTGTTGATAGATCTCAGTCACATACCACCTAAGCGTCCGCGACGTCCACCGCCGCCTCGATTTTCCCCAGCAGAGACAGCCCATGCACAACCCCTCGCCATTCTGCAGTCACCTCCACCGGCCGACCAGGTACAGCCGCCTAACCAAGGTCCCTCTTCCATTTCTGATTCATCTTCCTCGTCGAGACCCCCCGTGACAGCCGCGACATCCGGCTCTGAGACCGGCACATCTTTCGGTTTTCATTCGGCCAACAGCTCTTCACCTTCGAGCGAGGATCACTCCGGAGATCCCGATACGACAGCCAGTGAAGAAACTAATCCTACAGCCACTGCAGAAGCTCAACCGGAGGCTCCTCAGCCAAGGCAATCTTCCAGATGCAGCACCAGGTCCAGATTAGGAGTCCAAAAGCAGCCACGTCGTGCCGACATCTTTGCTGAGCCCGACTTTCAGAATGACCAGCACGCCACCAGGTATATTGAGCTTAATTCGAAAAAAAATTGTAGTATGTAGGTATCCTGACTTTGCTGCTTTACGTGCTTTGGGGTTGTATGAAACTGTGACTGAGTATGTTGATAAAATAGGCTGGAAAGATTACTTTAAGATGAGACATCCTATGTTTAAAAATTTGTTGCGCGAATTTTATGCCGGTTTTGAGTTACTGTTGCCTGATGAGTTTGATTTGTCTTCGCCTGATGTGATCCGGTTTTCATTATGTGGGAAGCAGTTTAGTCTTTCGGTGAATGATTTTAATGTGCTGCTTGGATTTGTGGCTGAGGATGAGTTAGATTCTGATGATTATGTGTCTGGTTTGTGTGATTATATTGATGCGCCTGATTTCGATGCTACTGCCGTGTATAGAGCCTTTACCAACAAACCAAATGCTAAGTATATCCCTAGTGCTTCAAAGGATTATGATTTGGTTGATCCGTCCTTGCGGTATATACATAGATTACTTTCATATTCTTTTGCTGGACGTGTAAATGGTCTTGGAATTCTATCACAAACTACCTTGTTCTTCTTGTGGGCTATGCATGAGGGTAGAAGGGTGAATTTAGGCTTCTGGATTGCTGTAGAGATAAAAGCTGCATGTGCACATTCTAGGAACTTGATTTTAGGCCATGTGGTGACTCAAATTGCTGTGAATGCACGTTTGATTGATTTGGATGAGCCACAATTCCCTGCTTCTGTTAACATGAAACCTTTGGATTTACAATGCCTTGACAACATGTGTATGTTGTCAACAGTCGGTGAAAGGTATAGTTTGTGTCGTGCAGGTATCTTGCCCAAGAATGTTCCCAAGGTGTTCAAAGGAAAAAAGGCACAACAGATTCCATCTTCTACCGATGAAGCTACTACGTCACAGCAGCCTGGCGGCCCGTGTAACCATGATCGGGATATTGCCTACATCAAGAAGAGCATAGACCTGATCCTCGGGTTTCTCCACATTCCACCACCCACTTATTGAGGCGCTCGGCGCGCCCCGCACCTCAGGGAAGTCCTCTTTCTCTTCTTTTTATGCTTTGAGGACATCGCATATTTTAAGTGTGGGGGGAGTGTTAGTGCTTTAATTGATTTATTTACGCATGTTTAGGCGTTTTTTTTTTAAGGGGTTAGTGGCTGTTTTCGGGGGTATATACTTGCTGAAAATTTTCTATTATTTTGGTATTGATATTAGGCATGATTGAGGACTGTTTTGGGCTGATTTTGATGATTTTTTGGAAAACTTTGAAGGCTGTGAATAGTGATTCTTAGGGCTGTTAGGTAACTGACATTTAGGGACAGAATTTGATGATTTTTGAAGCTGAATTCTCTGTTTTTATGGTTGTGTTGTTGCTGAACATTGTGTTTAAATGCGAGGATGTTGATAATTATGGAAATATGTTGCCCATTTTGAATACTTTCTATGAGGTTTGATTGTTGAGTTTAGCTAGAACGAGTTAGGTTTATTAAATGCATGAAAGTTGTGTAGAATTTGATGAATTAGTATAGTAGTATGCCCTCATTTCTTGCGCACTATTGAATGAATTAATGTTCTTTGCTTAGATAGAAAGGTCTTTGATTTTCAAATTAGTCTAAAAATTGATTAGAATGCATCTTAGCTCCCTTCGAGGCGAAATTTTTAGTTAATGATTGATTTGGGAAGTGACTTAGGCGATCGTTGTCGGTGGTAAGCGTTTTCTTAATCCTTTCATAAATAAAGTTATCCCGTTTGACCCCATTGAGCCTCATGTTGTGCATATTTTCTTCTTATCCACGTTATAAGCCACATGCACAACATTAATTTCCTACCCTTCTTTGAATAACACCTTGCTTGCTCATTTGGATTGGATATTTTAGATGTCTTAGGCTCCTTTGTATTCTCCCTTGTGCTTGAATTTTGAGAGAATGATATACAATGTTGAAAAAAAAAGATGAATTGGTGAGAGAAAAAAAACAGAAGTCAAGAAAGAAAACAATGAGCAGAAAAAAAAAAAGGAAAAGAACAGAAAAATTGCAAAGAAAGAAGAAAAAAAAAGTAAGAGTGTGCTTTGAGTAACAAAAGTTTGATGAGTGAAAAAGGAGGGAAATTAGTTGTAAGGCAAATAAGAGGAGTCTGGTAGACGAAAAGGGAATTACTACGGGTTCTATTGTAAAGTGTGTAAGCTTGGTGTGTTAAGCCACTAAATTCCAAAAGTTTCCTAACCTTTAACCCAAGCCTTACATTACAAGCTCGAAAGACCTAACGATCTTGAGTCATGAGTTAACTACATTAGTGGAGATTGGAGTGAAGGATGCATTCGAAATTGATAATTAGTACTTAGGCGATAATCATAGACTAATCAAATCTAGTCTTTGTACATTCTTTCGTTCAATTCACACTACATTACACAAGGGTATGCTATTTATACTAATTTGTTGAATTTCGTGCAATTGAGTAGTGTGTTGATGAGCTAGACTTGTTTAGGCGAGAATTCGATGATTGCCTTTGTGATTGTGTTTGATGGGTGATGTTATTCCTAGTAATTTTCATGATTCCTCGAGGACGAGCAATGGATTAGTGTGGGGGGATTTGATAACTTGTTAATTAATCAACTTTATGATTAAATTATTCCCCGAATTGTATTTGATTTGATATTATTTATAAAGAATTTGATGCTTTGTTATTCTTATTGTAGAATCGGGACTTGGAAGCAATATTTGAGCAAAATTAGATCATTTTTAGATCCGTCAAGAATAGCACACGAGCAGAAGTTGGATAACTGGAATGGAGCTTATTTGTTGCTGCATGAGGATTGAGTAATTGGGAATAAATTGAAGATTTTTGGGCTTAGCTTTTGCATGCATAAATTCACGTATGATTGGAGATGTTGGAGTGGGTTAGTGGGGCTGAATTGTTTTGTTTGGGAATAGGGCCACATGTATGGAATTAAAATTGTAATGGTCTGCCGTGATCTTTGGAGATGGACCGAGTGGAGTTACATGGCTTGACAACTGAATAAGCTAACTTTCTTATTGCAAGTGGGCCAAGGAATTGATTATTCGGAAAGACCCATTATGGTGTGGAATGATGACGGGCTGCACTTATTGTTGGAATTATTCGGAGAGGCCCAGGTTGCATTATTCCTTGGAGTACAAGATATAAAGTCCAATTTTAATTAGACTTTGCAATCTGATTTGCAAGAGAATTTCTTGGGGCGTGATTGTGGAGGCTATATATTAGCGTGGGACAGCAGCTTTTGAGGGGGTAATAAAATTCTGGGGAGCAGAGTTCGTGGGCAAGCAACATCGAGAGCAGGACTTCATCACGAGTTCTTCGTTTTAGTTTATTTCTTTCCCTTCGTTGTTAGTTTATTTTATGTTAAAGAATTTCTCGATTATTGTTTTCATGGATTTTAGTAGCTAAACTTTTAATTATCTAGCTAGGGATTAAGATTCGTTTTAAATATTGTGAGACCTAAACGTTTTATTCAATTCATGTTTATTTAGGCATTTATCTTATCTCCGTGTTTCGCATTTATTATGATTGATTTATTTAGTGGTAAGGCCCGATCATTTAGATAGATTTAATTGCATATTGCCAATCTTGATACTTGAAGTGTAGTAAAGTTGATTGATAATTTGTGGTAAATTAGTGACAGGGTTTTAGCGATAGAATTCCTCGTTCACTAAGGGATTTGATAATCTAATTTAAATCTTGCGTGTGTCACGACTTGGTTAATTAGGGTTGGTGTTTTTATGATTCTTAATGCTGCGAATTCATTAAATCCTGTCGAGTGTCTCTAGGGGTTGTGAATTTGTTAGGGAAGATAACTGTCGAGTGTCTCTAGGTTATCCGACTAATTAAGTAAAAACGAGGTTGAGTCGAGTGTCTCTATCAACTATAGCCAATCTGTCTGAATAACCTGAATTAATCCTTGAGTCAATGATCAATATAACAATTCGAATCGAATATCCCTGGCTAGGTAATTCTCCCTCTGATTGATTTTATCCTACGTGATTTGCTTGATAATTTTAATTAGTTTTAATTCTTGTTAGTTTATTTTAGTTGCATACCTTAGTTTTAATAATTAAACCCCCCCCCCCCCCCCCTTTAATTGTTTCTTTTCGTGGATAACTTGGAATTATTAGAAATAAGTCAACCAGTCTCTGTGGATCGACCCTGTTTACGTTATACTCCGCGTTTAGTTGTTGAATAGGTTTTACATTTATTTTTGACGGATTCGACCCCTGTCATGTGTGTTCAGGTAACTCTTTCATAACACAGAGATGTCAAACAATGCAGATCAAGAGAGTTACTGATGCATCAGATATCAGCTCAACAAAGAGCTTAATAAGTCTCAATCTCAGATAAAGAAAGGTATGAACAAGAGACAAGATATTTAGAGAGGTTTGGCTCCAAAGGTTGTGAAAACACGAACCAATGAGATTAATCCTCTACCTAAGGTTGTTAAGCTTAGGATTTTCAACGGGTCACTTGAATATATGATAGTTTACAAAATACAACACAAGACGGAGTCCGCCGAGTACAACGGCAACACCACCGGTACAATCGAGACTAGGCTTCGGGATTCCCAAGTCTTCACGCATACACTACCCATCAGAGCAAACACAATTCTCTATAGGTGTACACACAAAAGTAGCTGCTAACAAAGACTTGAAAGAAAATCAGTTTCTTGTGTTGAAGATGATCCTCTTTTATAGCTTGAACAATATGACCGTTGATCCCACTTTGTAAATTCAAACTGGGCACATCTCCCAAGATGTTTTGTACCAGTTCAGTCTTCAACAAATCAGATGCAAGTGGGAGAGAGAGTGAGGCTTCACTAAGTATCCGTTAGAGACACCTGCATGAGGAATTTTTCAAATCAAATATTAAGTTCAAGAATAATAATATTCAATCCCTTGAAACCTGTGCAACATATTTCAGCTGATTTGTTCTTGGGTGATCTGCTGGAATGATTCGTTCCAGTGAATGTTCCCATGCAACACTTTCTATTGATCAGATCAAAACATTGAATGTTCAACAATATTTAAGCTCACTAATGCGGATTTTAGGGGAAATTAATTTACTCATTCAGCTGGTAGGGGAGTCTTGTTGACTTTATTTAAAATAACACCTGTAATAAAGAGATTCGCGTGCTTTATTAGATATACATCACATAAGAAACATGCCTTTGATGTCATGAACACGTATCACTCCCCGATTAGGTGATCTAAGTTGAAGCTCGGCTTTCTAGAGTTAAGGGACGCTTATTTTGACTAGTTAAAGCACCAGAACAATGATAAGAAATAGCATAGAAACGAAAATTTTCGTATAAGCAGCTTGATTATGGAATAAAACAAAAATACACACCAAACAAATCAAATGAAAATGAAATCTTACAGATCATAATCTATAATCTATCTATAATAATAATAATAACTATATAAAAGTGTGGATAATGTTTCTTGCCATTGTGCATCGACCGAATTGTCCTTGTCTAATTTAATTTAGGGGAAATTACATCTAGGTACCCTGTATTTAGGGCTAATTACAATTTAGTCCTCGCATTTTCGTTTATTACATATTAGTCCCTAAAAATACTGTTTCAATTACCTTTTAACCCCTAAAGAGGGACTGATTTGTAATTGAAACAGTATTTTTAGGGACTAATATGTAATAAACGAAAGTGCGAGGACTAAATTGTAATTAGGCCTAAATACAGGGTACCTAGATGTAATTTCCCCTTTAATTTAACTACTTAATTTATAGTTTTTATGGGCCAAAAATTATTAATTAAACTTAATTATTTTATTTCAATTAAATTAAATTAAATCAAGCATATTTATTTTCAAGCTCTTGCCATTCTCTCATTTTTCATATTCTTCTTTAATGCTCTCTTTCAAGCTCTTGCCATTCTCCCACTCTTAATATTCTTCTTTAATTCAAGGGCTAAACCCATCGACCCCCCTATCCTTTCAGGGGTTTTGCACTTTCCCCCCTATCCTTTTTTTTTTGGCATTAAACCCCCCAACCTTTGAAAAATCGCACACTTGACCCCTTCTAAAAAACTTTAACAAAGCATATCTGTACGATGCTGATATCAAATGTGTTGATATGATGTATCAAATTGAAGCTCTCGACATAAGGAATACAATAATGGTTTCGAAATCAAAATCCGACAATGGACGAAGAAGAAATTACCGATCAAAGGTGACTCACGACAAACGAAGTGTTTGGCGGCTAATAGGGTCGGATGGGATATGGATTTTGTTCTCCTTGGAGAGACGAGCACGATGGCGGTGGTCTTGGAGCTTGGATCGCCATGACGGAGGAGAAATCGACAGTCAAAGCTTGGTCAAAGGGGTTAAGTGTGCGTTTTTTCAAAGGTTGGGGGGTTTAATGCCAAAAAAAAAAAGGATAGGGGGGAAAGTGCAAAACCCCTGAAAAGATAGGGGGGTCGATGGGTTTAGCCCTTAATTCAATTAATACGGAACCACATTATTTGAAATAGAGATCTTTTTACATACTACATATAATTATAGTATATCACAATAATACATTATCTCTTTCTCAAACAAAATAATCATAAGACTGCGGCAGAACCTATATCCAAAATCAAGGGTTTATGTACCTTCACAAGGAGGAAGATTAGGAAAGAAGTGGTGGAAGGGAGAGTTACATCTGGCCGGCTGCTTTGGGATCAGATTGGGAGCTGATAAAAGGGTAGATGCTAAGATGGTTAAGTGGAAAAGACCGTCGGAGGGCTGGTTGAAGGTCAATATAGGCGGTTCGTCCTTGGGGATTCCTTGGCCTGCTGGAACGCGAGGATTGATTCGGAATAATGAAGGAAAGGTAATCTCAGCTTTTAGTGAATTCGTTGGACATGAAACGAATTTTGTTGCTGAGCTAAAAGCTATTGTTCATGGTGCTAAATGTGTAGCAAAATTGGATGGTCAGAAAATTTGGATTGAGTCAGATGTGACCGCCATTATTTCCTTAATTCGTCGAGGTGCAATGGGAAAACTTCGAATTCAAAATCTAATTGATGAATTCAAATATTGGACAGCAGGAAGAGAGGCGAGGATCACACATATTTTTAGAGAAGCAAATGGGGCGGACTTGTTAGTTGGTTGAGCAGCTAAAGGAGATATGATTGGATATTTCCTGGTGGTGCAATGTTACAAGAGCTAAAAGGTATCTTGACAGTGGATGAATGGGAATTACCTTGCTTCAGGTTTCGATGAGTTAGGCTATCGTTTATTTGCAGTGACATGTGTTCAAAGTAATCAACGGAATAGAATATATCTTTGCAAATACGCCAATGACCAAAAGGGAGGTGTATAGCAATAAGGAGTAAAAGCGTTTCTGGGGGCGCCGCCCTCCATCTGATGAAGGAAACTGAGGATGGTAGTCGGTTGTCGGCCTTGATTAAGGCTAGAGCAAGTATTGAGCAGCCCCGCCTCTTCTTGAAGAGTTGCTCTGCCAGTCTAGAAACTAGGAAATTGATGGATATTCAAAATTTCTGAAAGAGAAAATTATCAAAATCGTCCCGTAAAGTGAACCACTTTTAATTTTGGTCCCAACAGTTGTCAATGTCTCACTTTTGGTCCCATAAAATGGCATTTGTCTTAATTTTGGTCTCATTGACCATTTTCTGTCCAAAATAACGGTTGACCGTTAAAAAAGTAACTTTTTAACCCTTTTGGCTCTTTTATATTTTCAAAACTACCCCAAACTATTTAAATTTCATATTTTCACCCCCAAACTATTTAATTTGTATATTTTCAACCCAAACAAAATATATTATATATTATATATAATATATATATATAATATAATATATATAGATATATATATATGCATAATATGTATATGTAATATATATATACATACATATATAATACGTGTGTATATATGTATATAATATTTTATAATATATATTATATATATAATACGTATAATATAATATATATATATATATATATATATATATATATATATATATATATATATATGTATATATTATATGTATATATACACATATATGATACATGTAACGTATATATATATACATATATATACGTGTATATATATATAATATATGTATATATAATACATATATAATACAAATAATATACATGTATATATATTATATTATATATATATATATATATATATATATATGTATATATACACATATATGATAAATGTAACGTATATACATATGTATATAATACGTATAATATAATATAATATAATATATATAATATAATATATGTATATATACGTATAATATATACATAATATAATATTATATATATATATATAAAATATATTTTAACAGTAAAAGTAATTTTTTTAAGAAAACAGGGTAAAAAGTAATTTTTTTTAACGGTCAACCGTTATTTTGGACGGAAAATGGTCAATGGGACCAAAATTAAGATAAATGCCACTTTATGGGACCAAAAGTGAGACATTGGCAACTGTTGGGACCAAAATTAAAAGTGGCTCATTTTACGGGACGATTTTGATAATTTTCTCTTTCTGGAAATACTTGCAAAATGGTAATGAAGCAGCAACTTATGGATTTGCGCAGGAGGACAAATGGAGTGGACATATCATGGAGGAACAACAAACCAATCTGATTTGGTTGTATACTCTCGGGAAGGTCCAGTTTTATGCATGGTTCGCAGTCGCGGTTGCGGGGAACGGAACGGGGGCCACCATTCCAGCTCCAACGTCATGTCGCGGAACGATCACGGCACTTCATGAAACGGACGACATTTTTGTGGTAAATATAATTGATTAATATAAAAAAAAATCTTAAAAAATTCTCTTAAAATATTTAAAGTGATAATTTATCATACAAAACTTATATTAGATAATTTTTTGTATGATTTGTTTTTTACATCTCTGTAATTTTCAAAAATTGAATATAATTTATTTATTTAATATGGAGTTAAAGAAATACAACAAAATTATAAAATAATTCTACAATACAATGATGGTTAATTAAAATAAATTATTCATTCATAAAATTACCCCATTTAATTTAAACTAAGATTTTACTCGAAATTGAAAAGTTAATAAAATATTAAACACAAATTCTAATATTAGTATTAGAACTAATATAATTTAATTTTGCTAAATATTAGTATTTATTATTGTATACCTTTCAAAAAAATTATTATTATATAAAATGGACCATTTTGTTAGCCCAAACCTTATTACATTAAATGTCTAGCCCATTAGTTATATTAATATTTTTGGCCCATAGAAAAAACAAAACCTACTGTTCTTCCCCTTCATCCACGTCGGCAACACAGAGCATCCATTTCCGTTCTTCATCAGCTGGATTGTCGCCTTTATCTTGCCGTTCCATACCGTTATGTGCCGTGAAATCGCCGCTCCAATCCATGTTTCACCATGAAAACAGAATGGAACGCCATTCCGGCCGATTTCGGGCCGTTCCACCCCCGCTTCAAGTTACTGCCATTCCAACCCAGTCAAGGTGGAAGGGCCACTGCAGTTCCAGTTCCGGAACGCTCGTTCCGGCCCTTAACGCGGCGTTCCAGCGAGCCATGGTTTTATGCTGATATGGAAAATTGGATTCTTCTCAATCACAACAACTACATGGAAAGAATAGCTACTAATGCTCCCCACCACAATAGAGAAGAGCTGAGAAAGAGTGAGATGGAGTATTTTATTGCAGGGAGAAAATGTTCTAACATGAGGAAAAAAGGGGTGAATGAAGCGGCCAATAGGAATGACATTATTAATAGAGCTCAAGAATGCAAGTTTAGACGCAGAACAAGTTACCAGAATAGGTCAGCTTACAGAATTGATATGGTTTTTATTTTCATTAGGAATAGGAATGCTCTTTTCAAGCTTCTGATGTGCTTTACTAACTTCCCTCTGTAATTGTTGGTTGGTGCGAGTTATGAGGTGGGGTCTTTGCTAAACCCTACGGGACTTTTTCCCACAAAAAAAAAAAAAAAAAAAGTATACTTGAACTTAAAAAATATATATATATTTATTTAAACTTCAACTGTTCCTATTCTTTCACTTTTCATATTTTTCTTTAATGCGCTCTGAACTTTAATTTAATTAACAATCCAAAATAATATGAATGCAAGTAAAATAGGCCAAGAATGATGGATAGTTTCTGAAAATTACTGCTCAAGCAAACCCTGCACAATTAAAGAAAAATAACCCCGAAAGAAAATAATAATTAGTGAAGCTACTAATAAAAACAATTTAGTCTATAAATCCATCCTAATTGTACCTATTGGCTAAGTGATTTCAAGAAACAGGGGATCTCATTACCACATAAATGATTTCAACGGCATAATAAACTTAAAAGGCCGGACCTTAAACCATCATTGATGTAACTAAAATTAAAATTTATAAAATTTATTTACTTTTAAGTTTCAACTATGTTGCCATTAATCTCAGTGTTACTGTATCCTTAACATTTGTAATAGCATAGTAACACAAAAGAAAAACTCCTTATATTTTCAATAGACTAGACAAGCATATCTTTGAAATGGCATAGGCCTCACTTTCTAGATGTTTCTGCATAAACATAGATTTCAGTGCAAACTTGACATAAAATAGGAATTTTGCTATAGCAACACGTTTTAAAGTAAATTGCGTTTACCATAAGAAATGAAGTCGGATGAATTTGATATTTTATAGGAATGCACTCAACACATGTAAAAATATCGATGTAAAATTGTTTTACAAAATTCAGACATTTATCCACTCTGCTTCGGCTACTAATCCAAATCAGAAAGCAGGGGAAAGCAAGACATTTAGTATTTTTTTCGGGTAATCAAATAAACTTGGATAGACTCCAAATTTGACAAAGGTAAACAGAAGCGAAAATTAAGGTGAGAGTGATTCGACAAGGCAATAGCAAGGCGGCGAAAGAGGTTTCTAAAACTATGAGAAAGCTCATATTCATGGATAATCAGGTAAATAAATGAGTCCACGTGTTGGCCATTTCGAGTGAATAGTCATTGATAATTTTCATAATATTTGAAATATTTGCTGATAAATGCTTGCTTGCATTCAAGATTAGAAGATCATATTTTTGAATTTTAAGCACTTCCAAGTCGTTTCAGTTTTACACTTGACAGATCAGATTTGGTTCGACTATTCAACGCATGATAGCGTTTGGTTCGTTTACATTTTCGATTCTCCAACGTAAATAGTTACGTTATTGTGGAGATTATTAAATTTGTATAGAGAAGTAATAGATTATTAAAATTATTATTACTTTTTTAAAAATTATTATTTTTAATATAATAAATAGGGCTAATCCCGATCACCCCTGTCCTTTGGGGTTTTGCACTTCCCCCTATGCTTGGATTTTTACCATTTGCCCCCCTAACCTTTGAAAATAATACCACAATTAACCCCTTGTAACAAACTTTAACAAAGCAAATCAGTACAAAGCTAATCTCAAATGTGTTGATATTATATATCAAATTGAAGCTCTCGACGCAAGGAACACAATAATGGTATCGAAATCAAAATTCGACAACCGACGAAGCAGAAATCATCGGTTAAAGACAACGCATGATAAACAAAGCTTTTGGCGGCTAATAGGGTCG
This sequence comes from Lantana camara, assembly GCA_037501455.1. Lineage (NCBI taxonomy): Eukaryota > Viridiplantae > Streptophyta > Magnoliopsida > Lamiales > Verbenaceae > Lantana > Lantana camara. The sequence goes on from CM074862.1 coordinate 23,730,204, forward strand.
AATTGGGCATGAACTTTGTTCTCCTTGGAAAGTTGAACACGATGACGTTGGTTTTGAAGCTTAAGTCACCGTCACGGACGAGAAATCGACGGTTAAAGTTTTTTAAAGGGGTTAAGTGTGATATTTTTAATTTCAAAGGTTAGGTGGGTAAATGCTAAATATCAAAGCATAGGGGGGAAAAGTGCAAACCCCCCCCCCCCCCCCCCCCCCCAAAGGACGGGGGCGATATGAATTAACCCTAATAAATAAGTAAATAGCATAATATAGTGTCATATTAGTAATTAAAATATAAGTAGAAAGAGATAAAGAAATATATATATATAAAAAATAAGAGTTGAAGTGATGAGAGAAAAAAATAATTATGAAGATGTTGTTGGAGAATAAATAAATAAAAGAGAAAAGGAAAGTATGCTAGATAAATCAATATGAAAAAAAAAATTAATAAATAATAAAAAGAAAAGAATAGAGACTAAGAGTCCACGAGACCACAATAGGCTCTAGGCACTTAATATAATAAGGGTTAATTTCTGCCTCCCCTTCATCCTTTAGCTCTTAGTGCGCTTTGCCCTCTAAGAATATTACACTTAACCCTTTTTAATAAACTTTGACTATCGATTTCTCCTCCGTTACGGCGACCCAAGCTTCAAGACCACCGTCATCGTGTTCGTCTCTCCAAAGCGAAAAAGCCCATACCCTTGCCAACCCTATTAGGAGCCGAAAGACGCTACAAAGCTTTGTCCATTGTGCGTCATCTTTGACTAGTGATTTCTACTTCGTCGGTTATCAGATTTTAGTTTCGAGACTATTGTTGTGTTCCTCGCGTCGAGAGCTTCAATTTGATATATAATATCAATACATTTGAAATCTTCTTTGTACAAATCTGCTTTGCTAAAGGGTTAAGTGTGACATTTTTCAAAGGATAGGGGGATAATTGCACCAATTCAAAGGTTAGGGGGCAAAACACACTAAAACCCAAAGGATACGGGGTGTCTGGGATTAGCCTATATAATAATATAGATGATGATGATTATTATTATTATTATTATTTTGGGGGTAACTATATAATCATTATAAAAGATAGAGAAAAATATTTATTCAATGTGTTCACGGTTACATCCACATGGAACAAAAATATTTAACATTATATTCACGAATATGGAAAATACCTACAAAAAATGATTTGATGTTCAATAAAACGTACATAATACAGAATCCAACAGTGAAGGAAATAAATAGAAATTACCTAGATGTCAATCAACAAATTGAATTGGTGCTACAGGTAGCAACAATCGTGAACGACACCGACGAAGAGCTCATCTACAAACATATGACGTCCAAGTATAAAGTGTCAATGAAATCACAATAGGTTTGGATGAAAATCAATTTATTGATAATTTTAAATTAGCTTTAGTCACTACCACTACGGAAGTACAAGTTTTGAAATTGTAGGAAAAAACATATTTAACACAGGAAAGTTGCAGATGTAATTGAATTTATGAATAAAGTGAAACAATCATTTCAATTTTGGAGAAGTAATAAATGCACAGACTCCGGAAGAGAAGTGATAACTATGAACAATTAAGAAATAATTACATTTACAAATTATGATATAATTATTTATTAAGTTATATTATTTCGGTGAAGGTTGAAAACTACCACAATTATTTTTGGGATGACCTAGCAGTGACAGAAGGACGCTGGTTAAAAAAATTGGAAAAGAAAAGAGCAATTGTGGGAATTTTGAGGTTAACGAAGCAAATATACCAAGATATGATACAGAAACAAACACAAAAAGAAACAAGTAAGACATAGAACAAATAGACTTTATTCACAAAATGGATCAAGCAATAATGGGTAATCTTTTTTTTGCATCCTAGCGTTTTGGGTGTTTTGCACTTTAGTACCCAACCTTTGAATTTTCACGTTTTCATACTAAGTGCAACAAAATTCAAAGGTCGGATACTAAACTATAAGTTTTCAAAGGTGAGGTACTAAAGTTCAAAATTCCCCAAAGTTTGGGTGCAAACAAAGATTAATCCATTAATAATAACTACTGCTTTACAAGTTGAGCTACAATTAAAAACAACTTATGCAACGACAATACTCCTCAATCCAACTTATGCCCAAACAGACAAGCTCAATAAATGGTGAGTTTAGACATTTGTTATTATCATAATATAAAGAAAAAGTACCAAAAGATTTTAATAATTTAATAATATTAAAATTAGAAAATAAGCAATTTCAATAGTTGTTTACATGATGAATAGGTTGACATCCTCTCAGGGAACAAATATAGAGGAATTATAGAAGTCCAAGAAAATGAAGAGCACCAATGAAATAACCCTCATAGAAGCGATTCATTATCGCCAGAGGTAATTTAAACAAATGAAAACTGATCCTATAACCAATATGTTCTTTTTAATATTTGAAAATAATAATAATAATATAATTTTTTTTGGGTGCATTGGAACATAAACTCCATTGATACTTGAAGAGTCAACACAATTACTTCAAAGCGACAGTCGATTCCATAGAAAACATATTCACGCCATTGTATGAAGCTTGCAACAACTGCATAAGATCAGTATCAATAACAATGCAACGAATACAGTACAAAAATTGATGGACGACGAAGTGAAGCATCCATCACCAAGGTATGAAATCTGAAAACACATAAAAGTTAAAACCATGACATTCAAATAACTGAAATACGATGTTCCAAAAACACAGATATAATATTACCCAAAATGTGGTAGATGCGAGTGAACGAACAAGAATCACACTATTTGAAGAAGTTCTTGAGGTGTAAATTGGATGTCCGGTAGCTCAATATATTGAGATAATTACCAAAGTAAGAGAAATAATCAAACTCAACACGAAATAAAAAAAGTTAATAAAGTGTAAAACTTTGCAGGAATGAGAATCGTCACTTCACTATAGGGCTTTGGCCGCAACAATAGAGAAGCAATACAAGTTCCTTTTCAAGCTCAGCAAAACTATGGAAATACGAAATGAAATTTTGTTCATTGTTTGAAAAGCTTTCGAATATATATATAAAAAAAAATAAAGGGAGAAAATGGAGCGAATTCTAAGAAGAAATTGGAAGAATACAAAAGATAAAAAAAGCAAATAACAAAACGAGGCAAAGGAAATAGAACAACAAGAGAAAGAAGGGCAAAGTGAGGCAAGAGTGAGGGAGAAAACAAAAACCGAAGGGAAGGAGAGGGAAAAAAAGGAAGGAAACAAACAAGACAAAAGATATTGCGAAAGGAGAAAACAACAAGAAGCTCATCGAGAAGATACAAATTATAGACGAGGATGAAACCATGGAGATATGACGAAAACCAAGCAACATTTGTTAAGAGAAAATATCCAAATAAAAAGAAAGAAAAACCATAAAAGCAAAAATACTGCTGAAAACAATACAAAAAATAAAAGGAATAAGAGATCCTCACAGGACAATAAACCGAACAATAAGAAGTGCAAGTTTTAATTTCCAAATATTCATATGAATGTATCGAACACTTCCTTCCGGATAAAATAAGGAATGATACTATCTACAATTCTAAGCAAAAGTAGTTGCATGCACACAAAAATACAAATTAAAGTCCACTACATTTATAATTTAAAATGAACAAAAGATTCCAGCATGAAAAGTAACAACAAACCGTATATCACGTGTAACGCACGTGTACCCTGCTAGTGTGGTTAAAAGAGCCATAGCTGAACTTGTAGATGACGCTAACTTGACGAATTGTTGTAGGAACTGAAGGTCGTTGAATCACCAGCTCTAGTAAGATTTGAGCAATTTGAAGCGGTACTAGTCATATGTGTCATGGTAACATCACCATAAGTTGCTACTGGCATTGTTGGAGGGAGGGAGGGTGGGTAATGATGCTTCAAAATTGAGAAGATGGATTGCTTGCCTTATGGATGGACGATGCTTGTTATCTGGACGAGCACACCACAAGCCAACAACAATCAAATGTTTGATTTCTTGCACATTATATTCAGTGCCTAATTTTGGATCAGTTGCATCAAATAACCGTTTCATGCTGCATAGACTCCAAAGCCAATCCACCAATATTACTTGGTTTTCTTCAAGCCTAGAGTCGACTGGTTTTCTTCCACATGCTATTTGCAAAAATACAATTCCAAAGCGATAAACATCAAACTCCTTGCTAGCCCATCCATTTATAGCACATTCGGGAGCCATGTAACCCCTCGTCCCCGCCAGATCAGTTGTTTGTGTACCTTTTTCATGATCAACAAGTCTGGATATACCGAAATCACCAAGTTTAGGATTAAAACTTGAGTCCAACATAATATTGCTAGCTTTTATATCTCGCTGCACCACGCGTCTCTCCCACTCTTCCTGTAAATACAGCAAAGCCGATGCTAGTCCTCGTGCGATTCTGTATCTTGTTTCCCATGTCAAAAATGATCTCTCCTTAAAGAGATCAGAATCTAAGCTCCCATTAGGCATGAACTCGTAAACAAGTAGGAGCTCTTTTCGTTTATGGCACCAGCCTATGAGTTGGACTAGATTTCTATGTCTTAGCTGACTGATAATCTTGACTTCCGATGTGTACTCTTTTAGCCCTTGTTTAGATCAATTGGACACCCATTTTACAGCAACATAGGAATCTGTTTCTCTCATGAAGCCTCTGTAGACCCCACCGAAACCTCCTTCTCCAAGTTTTTCTTCCTCTGCAGAATTCTTCGTGGCACGAACCAGCTTCCTATATAAGAACCTTTTTGGCCCACTGTCTTTTGCGAATTCAATATTCATGGATGGATCAATGAAATCTTCATCTCCTGAATTCTTGTACTTCATCCATAAGCAATAAATTGCAAAAGCTAACCCAAGAATGAGAATTGACAAGCCAACACTCATTCCAACAACAAATACTCTGCTCTTGTTTTGATTTCCACCAGCATTGATCCTGACACCAGGGTCAGGCTCCGGACCCGGAGTGTTGTAAATTAGAGAAGACATGATTTGGGAATTTTCTGTGTATTGCAATTCTCTGTATTTTCTGTGTTCATGGATTATGTGAATACATACTAATATACTGTACAAGGCTAACTAACAAAGGAAAGTAAATCTCGTGGATATACATACATCCCTGACTTATAGGACTAATCCTAACTAACACTCCCCCTCAAGTCGAGTGTCGGATCGGCGATGCTCAACTTGCTCAAAACTCCACTGAAAATCCTTCCATTTACTGCCTTTGTTAAAATGTCTGCTAGCTGGTCCTCAGACCGCACAAACGGGATGTCAATCACCCGTTCCTCCAACTTCTCTTTAATAAAGTGTCTGTCTACTTCCACATGTCTCGTTCGATCATGTTGTACTGGATTTTCTGATATGCTGATGGCAGCCCGGTTATCACATTTCAACTTGCACGCCCCTTTTGCTGGACACCCTATCTCTGCGAGCAACTTTCTCAGCCACAAGACCTCGGTAACTCCTCGTGCAATACCCCGGAATTCTGCTTCTGCGCTCGAAAGTGCTACCACTTTCTGCTTTTTACTTCTCCAGGTCACCAAGTTCCCTCCGACTAATGTAAAATATCCAGAGGTTGATCTCCTGTCTACTGGATTTCCTGCCCAGTCTGCATCCGTATACGCTTCAATAGCAAGATGGCCATGTTTTTTAAATAAGACTCCCCTTCCCTGATGCCCTTTCAGGTATCTACACACCCTGAGTGCTGCTTCCATATGATCTTTCTGGGGCTTGTGCATGAACTGACTAAGGACTCCTACTGCATAGGCTACATCTGGCCTGGTATGGGAGAGATAGATCAACTTTCCCACCAACCGTTGATATTGACCCTTATCAGCGTCTTCTGCTCCTTCTACTATCTGTAACCCATGATTAACAGCCATCGGGGTGTCAACTGGCTTACACTCCAGAAGCCCAATCTCAGCCAGAAGGTCAAGCACAAACTTCCGTTGTGAGATAAAAACGCCCTGCCTGGATCTCAAGACTTCAATCCCCAAAAAATACTTCAACTCTCCTAGATCCTTCATTTCGAATTCCCTAAACAGATTCTCCCTTAACTGTGAAATCTCTTCGGTGTCATCTCCTGTGATGATCATATCATCCACATAGATGATCAAACATGTGACTAGCCCGTTTCTCCTTTTAAGGAAGAGTGTATGATCCGAGTTACTTTGATGATAACCACACTGTTTCATGGCTGCTGTGAACCTTCCAAACCAGGCTCGAGGTGATTGCTTCAAGCCATACAACGCTTTCTGTAGTTTACAAACTTCTCTGTCTCCAAAATCACTGGTGAACCCTGGCGGGGGTTCCATATACACTTCTTCCCTGAGATCTCCGTGAAGAAATGCATTCTTGACATCAAACTGGTGTAACTTCCAGTCTCGATTGACAGCTACCGAGAAACACCCTGATTGTATCTATCTTAGCTACTGCAGAGAAAGTTTCGGAGTAGTCGATACCATAGGTCTGCGTGTACCCTTTCGCTACCAGCCTTGCTTTATATCTCTCGATGCTCCCATCTGCCCGGTGTTTTACTGTGAACACCCAACGACACCCAACCACTCTTTTTCCTTGGGGAATGATGCATTTCTTCCACGTTTCATTTTTCCGTAGTGCCTCCATTTCAGTTTCCATGGCACGGACCCATTTCTCGTCTTTGAGTGCTTCTTCCACTTTACTCGGAATAACAGTGGAGTAAACAGAAGTAGCATACGCGCGTGCTAGCTGGGACAAGTTTCCTCTAGCCACATCAGCTATCGGGTACTTAGGTGCCTGTTAGGAATAGTGCCCTAGAAAGCCGATTGTATATCCGCTTTGTACTTTTCCTTATTGTAATCACAGACAATCTTTGAATAAAATAACGAATTGAGGCAACACTTCTTTATATGCTCTTGTTTGGTATGCGTTTACTTTAGCTGTGCATGTATGAGAACTCCCCTAATCCTGATGACTTTAGGACTCTACCATTTAGGTGAAATGGTTCATGAAACGAGCCCTGTATCACATAAGTCATGATTAGTAAAATACTCCAAGCCGATGAGTCCTACAGACAGTGGGAGTGTCAACCTGACTCCTCTAAGGCTTGCTTATGGGATCACGCCCTTAAGAAGGACCACCTTGTTTCATGTAGGTGTAAAGTGTATAGTTGATACGTGCGTGATACATGAGGGTGCTTACTTTAATAAGTAAGTTCACTGAGGTGCCCCGTGTGAGAACATTCCTAAATGGGAAAGGAAGTTTCTATTTCAGGAAATGGAAACTTCCAGATTAGGAAATATCTCACGAGTCATTGATGTGATTAATTGATCCTTAGACTTGAGGTTCCATGTTACTTTATGAGTTAACTCTGTAGTCTTTGGTATAAGCTTTAAAGGGTGTCGCCTTAGACAACTGATTCAAGGCTTATGCTGGGGCTGCACAAGTGATTCATGAAAGTGAATGAGAATCAAGATAGGACCTACACTTGCATATGCAAGGTGATCTCTTATTGTGTAAGTCATTCATATGCCATATGGAGTCCTTGGCCAAGGCAGTAGATCAAGATATCAAGAAAAGGGTTTCTTGGATTGAGATCAAATGGATATGAAATGCACTTAGCTTTAAGACCAGATTATTAGGGTTCTGATTATTCCCTTGCCCTAGATCTTGGTTGAGAGATAGTAAGTAGGAGGATTGTATCTCACATGATTCAATGACTTAAAGGTTCTGTCGAATCTGAACATTCCAATTCAGCTAGGGGTTAAACACCTGTTGCTAGACTATGGTCGTTTAATCTGTGAACTGATTAATTAATTAGTGAATTAATTAATTAGGGTCACTGCTAATTGAATTGAGAACCTAGAGGGTCACACACAACAACTTGGTTACATGAGTTGAGGCTTGAAAATGATTAAACGAGTTAATCGGACCAAGAGGGTTCCACACGTGTGAATTCACACGTGTGGCTCGCGTGAGTGACACGTGTCACACACGTGTGATAATATATATATATGTTAAATAATTAATTAGTTAATTATTTAATAGACTTTGGTTTAATTTTGAATTAAAAAGAAAGTCTAATTTTGGAGAAAATAATCTAGTTAATTAATTACGAATTAATTAATTAGATAAAAATAAGTTATTTATTTTATAATAAATAAAGTATAAAATTATCCAAAAATAGTTTGGATATTTTTAAGCTCTCTTAAAGGTTGACTAGAAATAGAATTCAAAGTCAAAGTTGGAAAATACTTGATAATCAAGTAATAGGAGAGAGAGGAACCAAATCCTAGTCCAATAAGGACTAGGTTCGGCCGTCCCTCCCCTTTCCTATATATAGGGGAGCTCATGCTCCCCTTTAGAGCGAATTGACAATTCTTGGTTCATGTGTTGAACACCTTCCTTTCTCCAAGATTAAATTAAACCCTAGGTTAAGCCTAAACACTAACTAGAGAACTAGCATCCTTACTAGTTAGATTGTGATCAAGTTGGTGGACTTTCTCTAGAGGCTTCAAGTTAGAAGTTTGAAGATTCGAGCTTTACCAAGGAGAGGGGATCAAGCCGCGAGAAGAGCGTTCTTGGGTGGCTTGAAACGCTTCAAGAAAGAACAAAAAAAAAAAAGTAAGTTTTCTATCCCTACGAATTTGGTTACACGATTGCGAGTTCAAGGTCCTTTTGTTGGGAAAATTTTTTAAATTCCGCTGCTTTCTGATTCCTGTTTTCCAACAAGTGGTATCAGAGCCACCTCGTTAATCGTGTTTCTGATTCGTCTCCATTATTTCTGAATTTGGTAGAAATTCTTAGGCTTAGATGCGAATTAGGTATTCATGAGTTCTTTTAGAAAGCCTGAATTACGAAACTGTAATTTTTCCTGAATTTCTAAAACTGTTTTCTCAAATCGTGTTTTGAAAAATCGTTTTAGTTGAAATTTGTTTAAATCGAATTTTTAAATTTTGGATTGAACTGGTTTTTTCGAGAAACCCAGAAATACGAAACGAACACGAAAAGCAACGAGCCTAGGCGTGCTAGCACGTCGCACGCCCAGGCCCGTCGCCGCCGCCCAGCTCCTCCCGCAACAGCGCGGGAGCCGTCCCGGGCGCGCCTAGGCGCGCCCGCCCAGTCCGTCCCGCAACCGCGCGGGACGCCTGCCCAGGCCATGCCGGACGCTGCTGCGCGCAGGCGCGCGCATGATGCACGCCCAGCGTGCGCACGCGAGCGGCTCATCCCGCCCGCTGTGCTCGCGGCTGGCGCGCGTCTGCGCGCGCGGCTGCGCGGCAGTGCCTCGCACGGCTGGGCCCTTTTTTCCGGGGCTCGTTTTCGTGTTTTCGAGTTTCGTGTTTTTCGGTCCATAAAATCCCGATTTAATTTTATTTTAATTTTATCCTTTTAAAATCAGTTTTGTTAAAATAAAATTATTTTAAAATTTTTGATTAAATTGGGATTTTGAGAAATTAAAGCGATTTGGTTTTTGGAAAAATTATGAATATTATTTTCTGAAAATAATGAAAGAATAAAATTATTAATTTTGGAAATTAATTGGAATTTTATTAGTTTAATGTTTTTCGGGTTTTATTGAAAAGGCTCTTGAACAAGAATTGCATCTAAGTCGTGTTTTGAGTCATTAGGACTTGAAACGAGAATTTTAATTTACTGGCTAAATTTAAATTCTCGCAAAAGCATGTTAGGTGATCATGGGTTTAGATCTTTGTATGGTTTTAATTTATGCACATGGATGGTTTAAATTGGGGTTGGAGCCCTATAGTTGCGTTTTTCAATTGAGGTTGGAGCCTCACTTATGTGCGTACTGTTATGTGATTTATTATGTGGCTTTCCATGTTACTGTTTTTGAGGCCGGGGTATGCCCCGTGTAATTGTCTAAGGCCAATATGAAGATTGAGCCTTATTACTTTATGTCTTTTTCTTTTTTTTTTTATTGTAATTTGAGAGTAGAGATAGGTAGTGAGGTTTTATTTTCATTTTGGAGACAATGCACCCATGGAGTAAGATGGACCACATTCAAGTAACAAGGAGGCCATAAGTGAAGACCCCTCAAAATGTTAGGGAGGGGAATCTCGATTGTTAAATGTAATAGAGATAGGGCTCGTATTTTGTTACTGCTTTCCCTTATGTGATTTGAACTGTTTATGTGGCATGTATGTTAGAACTTGTGATTGTGGAGTGGCTCCCACATATCACGCATAAGATAGGTAGAACCCATGATCATTACATGTTAGTATCATGCTAGGACATGTTATCTGTTTATGTGCTTGTTTGAAATGCATTTAAGTGTACTTGCATTAATCAAGACTAATAAAATTGGATAACATATATGTTGGTGAGGTCGAACCGGACAACTCTCCGGTTGATTCGAAAATTCCCATTAAATATTAAGCTAATTTCGAACAAATAGGTGTTTAATTCGAGATGCAAGTTTTGAATTAAATTCCTAGCATTCCATCAATAGGTTTTAAGTTTAGTAAGTAAAGCTAGTTATTGTCCGCGAGTCGTGGGATAGCTAGTGGAGCTTATTAGTTCTTAGTTACCTAATTAATCATTTTAAATGATCAATATTTCGTGGTCAATTTTAGCGAGGGCGATGTCCGCGAGTCGTGGGTCGTTCAAACTAAGTTTTGGTCATGATCTTATGATTGATGGGTCTAGCTTAACGCCTAAGTAAATATGGATGTCGCACGAGTCGTGGGTCCATATTGAAAGATAGGTGATGCAAAAACAATTACTAAGAGTTCTAAAGGTGTTAGAATTGGTAAGTTGTACCTACCTAGGGTTCTTACTTAGAATGTCCGCGAGTCGTGGGTTCAAGGTAAAATGCCTAAGATCTTAGTACCCATTGGGAAACGTGTTCCTCTTAGATCTTTGGGAATTCTAGATCTTTGAAAAACAGTGGGAGCTACATTAGATTAAAGACCTTATCTTTTGTATATCGTTATAATTCAGCATGCTCACTAGTTCTCTGTTTTACCATTTAGGTCGTAGATTCTGTGATTCTCTACGTGTTTTGAAATGGCAACCAAAAACCCTCTTGTATCGATCCTCGAGTCAAACAAGTTGACTGGTCCCAACTATTCTGATTGGCTGAGGAATCTAAAAATCATTTTAGATTCTGAGAAGAGAACTTATGTTCTCTTCGAAGGGGAGCCTAGTCCCGAAGGGGAGGCTCCCACTCGGGCTGAGCGGGACGCGATTCAGAAGTGGAAGGATGATAATCTCCAAGCCCGTTGCCTTATGTTGGCTAACATGTCTCCGGACTTGCAAAGGCAACATGAGGCCATGGAATTTGCTTGGGAGATTTACGACCACTTAGAGCAACTTTACCGCCCTCATGAACGTGTTACAAGGTATAACACTTCAAAGGAATTATTCCACTTGAGAATGAGGGAAGGTTCAAGTGTCCATGAATATGGACTCAAGTTTCTTGCCCTTACTGAGAAACTTGCTTCCATGGACATGCCACTGAAAGATGAACTTTCAGTGGATTTGTTGCTAGCTTCGCTCCCACCATCATTCAACCCATTTGTCCTTAACTTCAACATGAATCATGCTGGTGCTACTGTAGCTGAGCTGATTAGTCAGCTTGTGACTGCTGAAAGCACGATCAAGAAGGACAATAAGGTTTTGATGGTGAATGCTCCATCTTCCTCTTCTGGGCCTTCTAAAGGTAAGGGCAAGAAAGCCCAAAAGAAGAAGAAGAAACCCCTTAGGCCCACTGGTGGCATTTCGAAGGGGAAGGCCCAAAAGAAGAAGCGTGATCAGAAAGAGGATGTTTGCTTCCATTGTGGCAAAGCGGGACATTGGAGGAGAAACTGCCCAGAGTACAAGGCTACTCTAAAGAAAGGTATCTTTCTCGTTGAAGTAAATCTTTCTATTAATTCTAGTTCTTGGGTACTTGATACCGGTTGTGGAACTCACATCTGTAATGATGTACAGATGCTAAGTGAAGTCCAACAACTCAAAGAAGGAGAATGTGTCTTGAAGATCGGCGATGGCTCAAACGTTGAAGCTCGAGCTTTAGGCACAATTAGATTAGATTTAGGTAGTTTTGAGTTAGTATTAAATAAAGTCCTTTATGTACCAAACATTATTCGTAATATAATTTCAGTTCCAATATTAGATTGTGAAGGTTATGAGACTTATATTAAGAATGGTAAATACTTTATCAAACGGAACAACTCTTCCGTTCATATCGGTACTCTAAGTAATGGACTTTACCTAACTCAAAATATCAATATTATGAATATACAACGAGAAACAAAGCGTAAGAGAGATGACAAAGTTTCAGCTCCCTTATGGCACGCTAGATTAGGACACATTTCCAAGAACAGAATTAGCAAGATAAACACTTTAGGATCATTCTCTGAAAATGATCTCAAAGAGTTAGCTTCTTGCGAATCCTGTCTCAAAGGAAAAATGTCCAAAGTCCCTTTTAAAGGAACTGTGGAACGTGCCACTAAGGTTTTGGATTTGATCCATACTGATGTTTGTGGACCGCTTAGCGTAAGCACAAGAAACAATCATCAGTATTTCATAACCTTCACTGACGACTTTAGTCGGTATGGTTATGTATACTTAATGAAGTATAAATCTGAAGCTTTTGAGAAATTCTTAGAATTTCAAAAGGAGGTTGAGAACCAAACTGGTCACAAGATCAAAGCACTTCGATCTGATCGAGGAGGCGAGTATCTTAGTGAAGAATTCCTTAATCATCTCAAAGATAATGGGATTATCTCTCAGTGGACTCCTCCGGGAACTCCTCAGCTTAATGGAGTTTCTGAGAGAAGGAATCGAACCCTACTTGATATGGTTCGTTCCATGATGAGTTTCACTGACTTACCACCTTCTTTCTGGGGTTATGCCCTAGAAAGTGCAGCAAAGATTTTGAATCTTGTTCCCTCTAAGTCAGTCCCCAAGACGCCCTATGAAATGTGGCATGATAAAATCCCTAGTTATTCTTACTTAAGAATTTGGGGTTGTCCTGCTTACGTGAAGAGGACAGTGGGAGATAAATTAGAATCTCGTTCTAACTTGTGCTACTTTGTAGGTTATCCTAAGGAATCCATAGGATACTATTTCTATGATCAATCTGAGCAAAAGGTGTTTGTTTCCAGAAATGCCACTTTTCTTGAGGAACCGTTCCTTAAAGAAAAGAAAGGCAAGATCATAGAATTAGAAGAAGTACAAAGTGACCCCACACCACCCACTGAAGAAACGTCCCACTCTGATCAACTACAACCAATCACGAATTTCGATACACATGTAAATCCTCCCCTAAGGCGTTCTGAACGTACTCCTAGACAGCCGGAGAGATGGTATGGATTCTTCCATGAAATCTCTCAAAAGGATAATGATCCTTTAACATATGAGGAGGCACTTTCAGATTCTGACTCTGAACAGTGGATAGAAGCCATGAAATCCGAAATGGACTCCATGAACTCCAACCAAGTTTGGACCTTGGTAGATTTGCCTGATGGGGTCAAACCCATAGGTTGCAAATGGATCTTTAAGAGAAAGCTTGGAGTTGATGGAAGCATTGCGGCCTACAAAGCGAGACTGGTTGCAAAAGGGTTCACTCAAAGACCCGGCGTGGACTTTGACGAAACCTTTTCACCAGTTGCAATGCAAAAGTCCATTCGAATCATGCTTGCCATTGCTGCATATTATGACTATGAGATATGGCAAATGGATGTGAAAACTGCCTTTCTCAATGGTGACATTGACAAAGACATTTATATGGAGCAACCCATAGGTTTCACATTCAGTGGGAGTGAGCAAAAGGTTTGCAAACTCCAAAGATCAATCTATGGATTGAAACAGGCTTCTAGGAATTGGAACATTCGATTTGATGAATCGGTCAAAGCGTTTGGCTTCATTCAAATTTCGAATGAATCATGTGTGTATAGAAAGGAATTGGAGACCTCAGTGCAATTCTTAGTACTTTATGTTGATGACATCCTTCTTATTGGGAATTCGAAGGATGACATGAAAGTGACTAAGTTATGGTTATCGAACCAATTCGAGATGAAAGATCTTGGTGATGCGTCCTATATCCTTGGAATTAAAATCTATAGAGATAGATCTAGAAGGTTAATAGGACTATCACAGTCGATGTACATTGACAAAGTATTGAAGAGATTCAATATGGAGTCAGCAAAGGTTAAGAACCTTCCTATGAGTGCAGGAACATGTCTTTCAAAGAAGATGTGTCCTAAGACCAACCTTGAGAATGAAAGAATGACTCATACACCTTATGCATCAGCAATAGGTAGCATAATGTATGCAATGTTATGTACTCGACCGGATGTGGCTTATGCACTTAGTGTAACGAGTCGTTTCCAATCTGACCCTGGAGATGGTCACTGGGCTGCCGTGAAGAATATTCTTAAGTACTTGAAAAGTACTAAAGATTTATTCTTAGTTTACGGAGGTCAGAAAGATCTTACTGTCGAAGGATACTGTGATGCAAGCTTTGCATCTGACTTAGATGATTTTAAGTCAATGTCAGGATACATTTTCTGCCTAAACGGCGGAGCAGTGAGTTGGAAGAGTTCCAAGCAAACAACCACTGCAGATTCGACCACTGAGGCCGAATACTTAGCTGCAAATGATGCAGCTAAGGAAGGTGTTTGGATAAGAAACTTCATTCAAGAATTGAATGTTGTTCCTAGTATGAAAGACCCCATTACTGTGTTTTGTGACAACACTGGGGCGGTTGCTCAAGCAAGAGAACCAAGATCTCACCAACGGACCAAGCACATTATGAGGAAGTATCACCTAATCCGTGATATTATCAAAAGAGGAGATGTGCAAATTGAGAGGGTCACATCAGCAGAGAACGTGGCAGATCCACTTACTAAACCCCTTAGTCGAGAAGCTTTCCAAGGTCATCTTCAGAAGATGGGACTTAGAGTAGCTTTAGTATGGCTTTGACGGGCAAGTGGGAGATTGTTAGGAATAGTGCCCTAGAAAGCCGATTGTATATCCGCTTTGTACTTTTCCTTATTGTAATCACAGACAATCTTTGAATAAAATAACGAATTGAGGCAACACTTCTTTATATGCTCTTGTTTGGTATGCGTTTACTTTAGCTGTGCATGTATGAGAACTCCCCTAATCCTGATGACTTTAGGACTCTACCATTTAGGTGAAATGGTTCATGAAACGAGCCCTGTATCACATAAGTCATGATTAGTAAAATACTCCAAGCCGATGAGTCCTACAGACAGTGGGAGTGTCAACCTGACTCCTCTAAGGCTTGCTTATGGGATCACGCCCTTAAGAAGGACCACCTTGTTTCATGTAGGTGTAAAGTGTATAGTTGATACGTGCGTGATACATGAGGGTGCTTACTTTAATAAGTAAGTTCACTGAGGTGCCCCGTGTGAGAACATTCCTAAATGGGAAAGGAAGTTTCTATTTCAGGAAATGGAAACTTCCAGATTAGGAAATATCTCACGAGTCATTGATGTGATTAATTGATCCTTAGACTTGAGGTTCCATGTTACTTTATGAGTTAACTCTGTAGTCTTTGGTATAAGCTTTAAAGGGTGTTGCCTTAGACAACTGATTTAAGGCTTATGCTGGGGCTGCACAAGTGATTCATGAAAGTGAATGAGAATCAAGATAGGACCTACACTTGCATATGCAAGGTGATCTCTTATTGTGTAAGTCATTCATATGCCATATGGAGTCCTTGGCCAAGGCAGTAGATCAAGATATCAAGAAAAGGGTTTCTTGGATTGAGATCAAATGGATATGAAATGCACTTAGCTTTAAGACCAGATTATTAGGGTTCTGATTATTCCCTTGCCCTAGATCTTGGTTGAGAGATAGTAAGTAGGAGGATTGTATCTCACATGATTCAATGACTTAAAGGTTCTGTCGAATCTGAACATTCCAATTCAGCTAGGGGTTAAACACCTGTTGCTAGACTATGGTCGTTTAATCTGTGAACTGATTAATTAATTAGTGAATTAATTAATTAGGGTCACTGCTAATTGAATTGAGAACCTAGAGGGTCACACACAACAACTTGGTTACATGAGTTGAGGCTTGAAAATGATTAAACGAGTTAATCGGACCAAGAGGGTTCCACACGTGTGAATTCACACGTGTGGCTCGCGTGAGTGACACGTGTCACACACGTGTGATAATATATATATATGTTAAATAATTAATTAGTTAATTATTTAATAGACTTTGGTTTAATTTTGAATTAAAAAGAAAGTCTAATTTTGGAGAAAATAATCTAGTTAATTAATTACGAATTAATTAATTAGATAAAAATAAGTTATTTATTTTATAATAAATAAAGTATAAAATTATCCAAAAATAGTTTGGATATTTTTAAGCTCTCTTAAAGGTTGACTAGAAATAGAATTCAAAGTCAAAGTTGGAAAATACTTGATAATCAAGTAATAGGAGAGAGAGGAACCAAATCCTAGTCCAATAAGGACTAGGTTCGGCCGTCCCTCCCCTTTCCTATATATAGGGGAGCTCATGCTCCCCTTTAGAGCGAATTGACAATTCTTGGTTCATGTGTTGAACACCTTCCTTTCTCCAAGATTAAATTAAACCCTAGGTTAAGCCTAAACACTAACTAGAGAACTAGCATCCTTACTAGTTAGATTGTGATCAAGTTGGTGGACTTTCTCTAGAGGCTTCAAGTTAGAAGTTTGAAGATTCGAGCTTTACCAAGGAGAGGGGATCAAGCCGCGAGAAGAGCGTTCTTGGGTGGCTTGAAACGCTTCAAGAAAGAACAAAAAAAGAAAAGTAAGTTTTCTATCCCTACGAATTTGGTTACACGATTGCGAGTTCAAGGTCCTTTTGTTGGGAAAAATTTTTAAATTCCGCTGCTTTCTGATTCCTGTTTTCCAACAGTGCCCTCCCCACATGCTCGGGTTCATATCTTTTCGGGGGCACCCCCCGATTAGTCCTGGGGGGCAGAATATATCTGTCCTCCTGTACTGTTTCTTCATGTGGCTCCCCCTGTACCTGAGCCTCATCTTCTCCATCATGTCCTGCACTGTTAGGCTCATACTGAATTGGAGAAACATGGAAATTAGAATCAAAATCACCACTACGTACCTCAGGATTATCAGTCTGAGTGATTGGGCTGGGTGGTTGCATAGGAGGCTGTATTGTGGGACGGGTCGGCTCGGTGGTTCCGCCTACTTGCTCTGTTAGGACTGTGTCTGGCCAAGGGTGCGATATCCAACCTAGTGGGTCCTGCTGCTGTGGCTCCCCCTGACCCCTAGGTTGCATGAAGAAGTACTCTGTTTCAAGAAAATCACAATCCATGGTAGTATAGAGACGGCGTGTAGCCGGGTGGTAACATCGATACCCTTTCTGATTAACCCCATACCCCAAAAAAACACATTTGAGAGAACAAGGTTCTAATTTGGTACGTTCAGACCTCGGAATATGTACAAAGACGGAACACCCAAACACCCGAGGAGGGAGGACTAGAGAGGAAGGTATGCTGACTTTACTGCTTAAGAACTGTAACGGGGTTTGAAGATGTAAAGCTTTAGTAGGGAGGCGATTGACAAGGTATACTGAAGTGGCAATAGCCTCAGGCCAGAAAGATTTAGGGCAATGAGACTCAATGAGAAGAGCCCTAGACATCTCAAGAAGCTGACGGTTCTTACGTTCAGCTACCCCGTTCTGCTGAGGTGTATGGGGGTACGAAGTTTGCTGAATAATCCCTTGATCCCGACAAAACTGTTTAAGAGTATTGTTGACATATTCCCCCCCCCCCCCCCCCATTATCAGACCTGAGAACTTGAATTTGAGACTTATATTGAGTCTGGACCAATTTGAAAAATTTCGTAAATTTCAAGTGCACATCAGATTTATTTCGGAGAAAGTAAATCCACATCATCCGAGAGCAATCATCAACAAATAAAACAAAATATTTAAAACCATGATCACTAATATTCGGGGCAGGCCCCCACACATCAGAATGAATAAGGGAAAAAACATCCTTAGCTCTAGTGTTTGACGAAGAAAAATGTTGTCTATGACTCTTTGAAAGCATACATGTTTCGCATGACAACTGACTATTATGGGGAAAAATAGCAGGAAAAAGAGACTGAAGATATCCTAAGGACGGGTGACCTAACCGTCGGTGCCACAACCTCTGTTGGCGGTTCACTGTCCCATGAGCAAGCGCTGCAGTTCCTTGTTGAGCAACCTCATCCACATAATACAGCCCATCTCGTTCAGTACCACGCCCAATCACTCCCCCCGACTGAATATCCTGTAAGAGACAGAACGTAGGAAACATTAGCATCACACAATTCAGTTTTTTCGTAACATGACTGATGGAGAGTAATTTGCACGACAAATTAGGCACATAATGACAGTTTTTTAGTTGCAATGAAGGGGACAAATTAACAGTTCCTGAGCCTAGAACCGGGCATAACTCCCCATTCGCAGCACGAATTGACAGTTTCTTAGGACCAGTGCAATCGACCAAGTCTGCTTGGTCATACGTCATCGTGTGGGTCGCCCCGCAGTCAAAGATCCATTGCTCACTTTTACAATTTTGGTGAGTACCTGTCTGGAAAGCAAATCCCTGCTTTTCTCTTACTGAATTACAAAATGTGGGGGAACATTTGTTGGGAGTACAATTATGGGGGTTTCAATTATATGGGGCATCAACTCTAGGGACTAAATTACAATTATAATTAATAATGGGCTTATATGACTTGCTGGAAATAAATGAGGGGTAGGATGGGTATTTCTCCCATCCATCCCTAATACCTAAATTGGCTGCCCCAATTTGAGAGTCATCATCCGCCGCCTCTCCTGCTTCAGTTCCCGTTTCTTTCCCTTGGGCTGTGTGAGCCGCCGCTGTTTTTCCTCCGCCCGCCGCCGCCGGGCTGTTCCCCGACGTTGATTCTCGTAGTCGGCTACGCCACCCCGCAGGCCAGCCGATAATTTCGTAGCACCCATCTTTCGTATGCCCAGGCCGCCTGCAATAACTGCATTCGGGAGGAAAACGGACGCTGCCGCCGCTCCGGTGGGGAGGATCCGAGTTCTGTTGCGGTGGTCCCATCGCGGGCTTGGCGGCGCTCCTACGATTCGCCATGCCGGGGTTCTGGCTAGTCCGATTGTTGGTTCTGGCAACAAATCCAGTTCCAACACCTCCTATTTCCGTCGATGATGATGTCCGATTGGGCCCCATAATCTCCCTTCGTCGATGATGATGTCCGATGATGGTGGCGTAAGCCCTCTCGACCGTCGGAAGTGGGCTTTCTTTGAGCAACTCCCTCCGTTCAGTGTCGTACCGATCGTCCGCCCCGGCAAGAAACTGAAATAATTGGGTCTCGAATCTGAGGCGGTTGAAAGTCCCGATGTCTTCTTCGTGGACCATGGGATTCGGTTGTCGAATCTCAATTTCTCTCCAAATTCGCTGAAGGTTACTGTAATATTGCTCTATAGTATTGGTTCCCTGCTTGAGTTGGTTGGCCCTGACCGTGAGGTCATAAATCTGAAGGTTGTCTCCTCCTTGGCCGTAGGTGGCCTTCAAGCCATCCCAAAGAGCTTTCGCCGATGGGTATTCGGCAAAATTGGCGATGAGGTCTGATTCCATATTATCGAGAATCCAGGAGCAAACAATCAGATCTGTTTGCTCCCATTTGTGGTAGGTTGGGTCGGATGCCGGTGGCGGCACTGGTACTCCTGTAATGTGATTCAATTTTCCCCGTCCCCCTATCGCTATTTTCATTAATCGGGACCATAATGAGTACTTGAATTGATTTAGCTTTAGACTGATCGTTACTGTTTGTGGTATGCTGTGTTGATGTGGTTCTGTTTGGGGCTGTAGGTTTTGGAGAAGGCTAGCTAATTATGTGGCTAAGGAATCGCTAGGCTGCTGCGATCCCATGCCAGTGGTACTGCTGCGATCCCATGCCAGTGGTACTGCTGCTGTCTTGAGTCATGGTGGGAAAGGTACGGTAAATGATGAGCAAGGTTCGGATCCAATCAATGGATCGTCGCCCGCTCTGATACCATGTTGTAAATTAGAGAAGACATGATTTGGGAATTTTCTGTGTAGTGCAATTCTCTGTATTTTCTGTGTTCATGGATTACGTGAATACATACTAATATACTGTACAGGGCTAACTAACAAAGGAAAGTAAATCTCGTGGATATACATACATCCCTGACTTATAGGACTAATCCTAACTAACACGGAGCTGAAAAACCAACAGTAACATATTCAGGCAAATAATCTCTAAGATCAATCGCATAGCTGAGATTGTCTTTCACTGTTATGTTATTTGAAAAACCTAGGGGTGGCAAAATGGGTTGAACCCAATGGGTCCAACCCATTATAGGTGGGTTGGGTTGGGTTGGTTTTGATGAAATTTAAATTGGGTTGGTTTGGGTTGGGTCAATGATGGGTTAGGAAAGTAATGGGTTCTTCATGGGTTATGGTGGGTTGATATTGGGTTTGAGTTGGATCTTTAATGGTTTAAGATTAATTATCCAATTTTAATGTTTTATTACTATTTTACCCTCCCCATAAATTAAATATTATATTTTTATTCATAAACTTTTTAAACATAATTACACATTTTTTACACATACTAACACATATTTACACACACTAACACAATTTTACACATATTTTCACACAATCACATATTTTTTACACACATTTACACACTAACATAATTTTACACGTATTTTCACACACGAACACGATTTTTAACTCGTTTGCCAAATTTTCAACCTGCTCTATTTATTTTAGACTCGTTTAACCCATTTTGGATCAATTTCACCCATTTTTCAACCCGTTCAATCTATTTTGGACTCGTTTGACCCGTTTTTGACCATTTTAACTCGTTTTTCGACTTATTCGACCAATTTTGGACTCGTTTGACCAATTTTGGATCTGTTTCATCCATTTATCGACCTATTAGACCTGTTTTGGACTTATTTGGCCCATTTTGAGCTCGTTTCACCTGTTTTTCAACTTGTTCAACCTATTTTGGACTCGTTTGACCCATTTCAGACCATTTTTACCGGTTTTTCGCCCTATTCGACCAATTTTGGACTCGTTTGATCAGTTTTGGACCTCTTTCACTCGTTTTTCAACCTATTCGATCTATTTTGGACTCGTTTGGCCCATTTTAGACCTATTTCACCCATTTTTTTGTGTGTTTGAATTATTTTAGACCAATTTGATCCGTTTTTTGACTTATTCAAGCCATTTTGGGCTTGCTTCACCTATTTTTCAATATGTTTGATTTATTTTGAGCCTGTTTCACCGTTTTTCGACTTGTTCAACCTATTTTGGACTCGTTTGACCCATTTCAGACCATTTTTACCGGTTTTTCGCCCTATTCGACCAATTTTGGACTCGTTTGATCAGTTTTGGACCTCTTTCACTCGTTTTTCAACCTATTCTATCTATTTTGGACTCGTTTGGCCCATTTTAGACCTATTTCACCGATTTTTTATGTGTTTGATTATTTTAGACCCATTTGATCCATTTTTTGAATTGTTCAACCAATTTGGACTTGTTTCAACCTATTTTTAGCAAGTTTACTCTAACGTATCATATATATCCAAATTTGGTGAATATGATCTAAAATGGGCCAAATAGATCCAAAATAAGTAAAATGGATCCAAATGGATAAAATTGATCCAAATGGGTAAAATATATCCAACTGGGCTAAATGGATCCAAATGGGTAAAATAGATCCAAATGGGTAAAATGTGGGTTAAATGGATCCAACTGGGTAAAATATGGATAAAATGGATCCAAAATGGATAAAATGGATCAAAGTGGGTAAAATGGATCCAAATTGGGTAAAATGGATCCAAATGGGTAAAATAGATCCAAAATGGATAAAATTGATCCAAATGGGTAAAATGGATCCAAGTGGGTAAAATGGATCCAAATTGGTTAAAATGAATCCAAATTGGTAAAATGAATCCAACTGGGTAAAATAGATCCAAAATGGGTTAAATGATCCAAATGGGTAAAATGTGGGTTAAATGGATCTAAGTGGGTAAAATAGATCCAAAATGGGTAAAATAGATCCAAAATGGGTAAAATAGATCCAAATGGGTAAAATGGATCCAACTGGGTAAAATAGATCCAAAATGGGTAAAATAGATCC
Organism: Lantana camara; assembly: GCA_037501455.1. Lineage (NCBI taxonomy): Eukaryota > Viridiplantae > Streptophyta > Magnoliopsida > Lamiales > Verbenaceae > Lantana > Lantana camara. Next base: position 23,752,350 of record CM074862.1, read on the forward strand.
AAATGGGTAAAATTGATCCAAGTGGATAAAATGAATTCAAATGGGTAAAATGGATGCAAAATGAGTAAAATGGATACAAATGGGTAAAATGGATCTAAATGGATAAAATGGATCCAAAATGGGTAAAGTAGATCCAAAACGGGTGAAAAGGGCCCAAAACGAGTCGAAAGATTCCAAAATAGGACAAATAGGTCAAAAAACAAGTTAAAAGAGAGTCCAAAATAGGTCAAGAGGTCAAAAACGGGCCTAAAACAAGTAAAACAAATCGAAAATAGGTCTAACAGGTTGAAAAACGGGTGAGATGGGCTTCAAACGGTTCAAAACGAGTCTAAATAGATTTAACAGGTTCAAAAAAGGGTTAAAATAGCCCAAAATGGGCCAAACGAGTCAAAAATAGAATGAACATATCAAAAAACGGGCGAAATAGGTTAAAAACGGGTCAAATTAGTCCAAAATAGGTCAAATAGGTCGAAATACGGGTTGAAATGGCAAAAAATGGGTCAAACGAGTCTTAAATAAGACAAACAAGTCGAAAAACGAGTGAAACGATCCCGAAATGGGTCAAATGATTCCGAAATAGGTCGAATAGGTCGAAAAACGGGTGAAAGGGGCCCAAAACGAGTTGAACGAGTCAAAAATAGGTCGAACAGATTGAAAATTGGGTGAAATGGGTCCAAAACGGATCAAATGATTACTAAAAAGGTCGAATAGGTCGAAAAACGGGTGAAAAAGGCCCAAAACGAGTCGAACGAGTCAGAAATAGGTCGAACAGATTGAAAATTAGGTGAAATGGGTCCAAAACGGGTCAAACGAGTCCAAAATAGGTCGAACATGTCGAAAAACGGGTGAAACAGACCAAAAATGGGTTAAACGAGTCTAAAATAAAACGAACATGTCGAAAAACGAAAAAACGGACTCAAAATAGACCAAATGGGTTGAAAATATATTAATTGGGTCAAGTAAATCCAAAATAAGTTAAATATATTAGTGAAGGGTATATTGGACATTTAAGTACTTGAATTGAGTTGGAACTCATTAATAACCCATTATTGAACCCACTAGCAAACCATTAAAACCCACCACAACCCATCAAAAACCCATTAAGAACCCAACCCATTAAGAACCCATTAGTATAGAATCCATTTTTGACCCAAACCATTTAGACCCAACCCATATGAACCCAACCCAAACCCAGCCCAACCCACCCATTTGCCACCCCTAGAAAAACCAGTAACATCAACACGCAGATTCTTTAAACTGGCATTGTAACTAATCCAGGCATCACTTTGCACCCCAAGGTAAATATTGTTCTGCCATGTTACAGTTGTGACGGATCTCATTGAGTTGATATCAATACCAACATGTGAGGAAGATGGATCCCACTCCTTCCGAAAAGTATCAAATTCAACTGCAACAAATGACTCTGAAGACGAATTGGCTGGTGAACTTCGATTTCCTAGACCAAGGCCGCCACCAGCAAAAGTGGGTATTAGGAGAGCCGAATTAAGAGGAACCAAGAAAACGTTAGCCCATCAGCAGAATAATTACTACCACTCGAATCAATCAGAAAGGAGAAATGAGTGGAAAAGTCAGTCAGGTTCCCCGAAGCCTTGTCCCACAAGTGCAGTGGTTCAACATGTGTAGCTCGACCAACTTTTGAGACCAACACCATACTACGCTCGTCAGGTGTAAGCAGAATGCCTTGGCTTGAGACATAAGCTTCCCCCATCACATTTATGTTGCAATTGGTATCGTGAGTGCAGATGCTGGAAAGGTTGAAGGACAACGAAAATGTTAAGGGATCAAGAAAAGCAACAAGAAGAAACAGCTTAGAAACTTGACTAGAGACATAACTGGAATGATGGTACCTTGATCAGCATTTGCAGTTATAAATATTGAACAACTAATGAAAAATTTTTGCAACTTAGTTGACAACCTTTTATTTTTAAATCCCTGTTGACAAGGGCTGTTACGGCATTAAGCTGATTTATGCATTATAATGACTTTGATTTATGAAGAAAAGATCTTAATCTCAGGGACGGCAGAACATGCCGTACTATTAAAATATAGGACAGATGAAAGACCCTGCTGCTCGACTAATACTTCAATAATTCAATTATCAGACACTTTCCCTTTAGAACCATAACAAAACAGGAAACATGTTCTGCATTCTGCTACAAAGACAAGGACACTCTAACCAGCTACTTTTTATTTCTTTTATTGACTCATTATGTTTGCTTCTCGTCTAATCATTTCCACGCCGCAATTGTTTGCTTATGATATCATAGACGCAAATTCCTTCTTTTTTTTGTGCCATCATAGACTCAAATTCTAGACCCTGTAAAACATGCTAGGAATCATGACTGAAACATTACCAAATTTGCCAGACCTTGCTCAGGATCAACTTAATTATATAAATCAACATCAATTTTACTGAATCAACACCAGTAAAGAACTCACAAGTTGGTCTTTTAGTCGCGCATGGAGAGAAATGGAACACCTTCTATTGCAATGTCATCTTCGACTTTCTCTGCTTCCTCTACAGTTCAGTTCGTCCTCCACCTGTTTGTGAATATTACCAAAATAAATAATAGACGACAATACTGCGACAGATAAAATACTGTTAGGCAGACGTACACAATTTTGTGATTAAAAAACGGGCCTACACTCGATGCATACAAGAATTTCCCCTTTTGGGATTAATTACATGTAACCCATTTTAGATAGAGTAATTATAAATTATCATTTACTTTACAAACATCATCTTATTTACATTTAACCCTCATTTTTATTTAAAAATCATTGACATAAGCCAAAATCCTAATGAAAATAAAAAAATATCCTTCATTGACTTTGATCATTTTTTTTAATTTCCATACTGCTCTTGGTTAACTGTAATTAACTATACTAATACAAAGATTAAATGTAATATTTTTAATAAAATTTTTCAACAATTATTTTTTGCATAAAATATAACCGTTATAATTATTATATTCCTCTTTCAGCTACAATTTATTAATATGAATTAAATATTTATTTTATTATTAAGGTTCCGATAATGGGTAATGTGGGTTAAATCCCCAATTGGGCATCATATTTTTACTTAACTCCCCATTTCGGCAAAATATCGTATAATTTTCACATAAGGTAGTACTTAAAATACCTCTCAAAATATGTTGTATATTTTTCACAAAATGTAGTACTAAAACGTTCTAATGCAGTATTTATATCCTATTATGTTGTATAATTTTATGGGGAGTAAAGTAAAAATATTCCAAACTAATGGGGAGTTATTTCAAAGTGCCCCTTAAGATAAAAAGCTATGATGCACGGATACGGACACGACGACACGGACACGACACGACACGGATACGGCGACACAGATTTTTTCTTGAATTTTCCAAGTGAGGAGTGTCGGACACGACACGACACGGCAAAATGAAATTTTTAAGAGTGTCCGTACATTATAGATAAAAAGTAAAAATTAATTGACTATAGTGAAGATCATTAGAAACCTAATTAATTGTAGTTACTTTATTACTATTTTTCTTTTTACTTAGCTTAATAAAAAAAATATACTAATTCAAGATTAGAAGTTAATTTATCTTTTATATAGATATAAATTAATTATTAATAATTATTAAATAATAGTTAATTATACAATGAAACTATGAACTTTTGAATCATAATATTTATGTTAAAATGTTCATGTAAGCATAAAAAACTCCTCTTACATATATATAATTAGTAAACCTTTTAATATTGAACCGTTTCAGTAAATTTTGATTTCATTTGAGTAAATTTATAATTTTTTAATGGCTAAATTACCAATTTAGTCCCACAGGATTGGTCCCTCGTCAATTTAGTCCTGTGCTTTTGGAATAATTCAATTTAGTCCCAAATCCTAAAATTCTCAACCAATGTGGTCCCAAGTGCTAACGGACGTCAGGAAACTAACGAAATTGACCATTTGACACGCTGACTTAGAGTTTGGAGAGTAAAAAACAGAACCCTAACACATCTAATTTACTCATTCATACTTCCCCCAAATATTTTACCCTTTCTTTTACAAAAAGCCCCAGGAGCCCGGCTTCGATTTTCTTCGATTTGTGGAGAAATTACTCTCACGTGTTTATTATCGTCCAGAAACTTGGTAAATCCCGTTAGTTTTTTAACGTCCGTTAGCATTTGGGACCACATTGGTTGAGAATTTTAGGATTGGGGACTAAATTGAATTATATTCCAAAAGCATGGGACTAAATTGGCGAGGGGCCAATCCTGTAGGACTAAATTGATAATTTGGCCTTTTTTAATTTAGTGAAGACAATTGAGAATTTTGATTGCATGACACAAATTGTAATTTTCATATTTTAGAATTAGTTCAAATAATGTTACCAATAAGTATCTATTATAAAGTTTGAAATTCCTTAAAAATACTTACTTATAAATTAGCATAATTTATTAATAAAAAATAGGGTCAATTACACCTAATCCTCAAATTAGACGGGATAATTACAATTCACCACCATTTTTAGATTAAATTATAGACACCACCCTTAAAGAAATAAGCAATTACGTACACTTAACCCCCCTTTTATTTTTTTATGAAAATCGCTGACGTCAGCAAAAATCTAATTCAAAATCCAAAACTACCTTTCGTTGACTTTGGTCAATTTTTTTTATTCCAGTATTACACTTGGGGGCTTACTGTAATTAATTAAACTAATATGGGGATTAAATATAATATTTTTAATAATGTTTTCAAAATGTCATTTTGGACAAAATATAAATATTATAATGGTTATATTCCTCTTTTAGCTACAATTTATTAATATAAATTAAATATTTATTTTATTATAAAATATTAAGGTAAAAATTAAGAATTAATTAATTATGGTTAACGATCAATTAGAAAAATAATTAACTATGGTGATTTTATTACTGAAATTTTTTATTTACTTAGCTTAATGACAAAAATTATTATTTCAAAATTACAAGTTAAATTATTTTTTATATAAAAATAAGTTAATTGTTAAAAAATTTTAAATAATAATTAATTACAAATTGAAATTACGAGCTTTTGATTTGTAATATATATGTTAAAATTTTCATGTAAATATAAAAAAAATACCCTCTTACATATACATAATTAGTAAAACTTTCAATATTGAACCATTTCAATTAGATTTGATTCAATTTAAGTATAAATTTTTTAATTTAGTGAGGATAATTTTCAACTTTAACTGCATGGCACAAATTGATATTTTAGAGTTCGTTCAAATATCGTTGTAAGTATCTACTATAAAGTACTAAATTACTTAAGTAAATTAGGATAATGTATTAATTGAAAAGAAGATTTGTTTAATCTAAAGAAAATATGAGTGAATTTTATAAATGAAACTAAATATATAAAGTTAAATAAAATATGAACGAAACGCATAGTCAATTGTATTTGAAAGAGGAATATCATTGTTATAAAGACTATATTGTCCAAAAATGGCAGTTAAAAAACTTTATTAAAAATATTACATTTACCCCCCATATTAGTATAATTAATTATAGTTAACCCCAAGGGTAATATTGGAATAAAAAATGACCAAAGTTAACAAAGGGTATTTTTGGGTTTTCCATTAAATTTTTGCTGATGTCAGCAATTTTCAAATAAAAATATGGGTTAAGTATAATTACTTATTTCTTGAAGGGTGGGAAACAATAGTTCATGGGAGAAAATTGAGTTATTTAGGTCCTGGAGGACTAACAGGACGAACTGCTAGTTTTCGGATACGAGATATCCATCCTAGTCACTATGGTCGTATTTGCCCGATTGACACATCTGAGGGAATCAATGTTGGACTTATTAGATCCTTAGCAATTCATGTGTGTCTGTAATTTAATCTAAAAATGGTGGTGAATCGTAATCACCCCATATAATTTGGGGGTAGGTGTAATTAAAAATAAGAAGTATTTAATTTAAACAAAACGTGAACGAATTTTACAAATCAAATATAAAGTTAAATAAAATATGAATGAAGTGTATAGTTAATTGAACTGAAAGAGAAATACAGTTGTTATAACTGTTGAGACCGAAAATTCGGAGATAAATTAATTAATTAGTGGCCCAACTAAATTGGCTATTAATTACTAATTTTGGTCATGAATCCATAATAAATTTGGGCCTAAAATATTTAATTTGGGGATAAGAATTATGGACTTATATTCTTATTCTTAAATTAATTAAATGGATTAGAAAATGATCCATTAAAATAAAATAAAGCCCACTTCTTTATTGTGTGCTCTTTAAATTCAAGTCCAAGCCCATGAAGCCCAAAAGGACAACCGAGAGCCTATAAATAGAGACCCCAAGGCTACAAGTTCACATAACATCAAGTCACAAATCACAACACAAAAAACACAAATCATCAAAAGCTCTCAAGGACAAAAGGCATCAAGCTCTCAAGTCTTCGAGCCATTGCCAGTTGCAATCTCGAAGTGCTATTCGTGCAACGAGCCAACACTTCCAACCAAGTTCTACAAATTCAATCAAGTTCTACATTTGATTCGAGATCAAGCATCAAGCCCTCGAATCCATTATTCGAGAAGAATCAGAGGATTTTACAGAGATTGTAACACTTTTTTAAATTAAATCAATAAATTCTATGTTTCGCTATTTTCTTGTATTTTGCATTCATTTATTGCAGATTCCAACGAAAATTTGTGTAAACAAATTTTGGCACGCCCAGTGGGACCTTCTCTGCCTCTCATCTCTTCATCCTAAGGAAAATCTCAAATCCATCATCATAAACGCATCCATGGCATCTAAAAAGGATCAACTTGCGCTGAACAAGATGAATATGACTGACATCGTTGCCAACATTGCTCAATCCTCTACCGGGGGCAAGCACAACGGTTCAACCTCATCAGGATCGGATAACTCCCATCCTTCCCCTCCAAAAAGAGCCAATTCCACCACCTTCGCCAGTTTGCCTGCGATGACTACCTGCGTGGCGAACGTGGAAGAACAACTCGCTCAGATGGCTCAAGCCATAGCTGATTTGCAGAAGATCGTGGAGGACAAAGATCTTCAAATTTCGCAACTGATGAACAAAGTGGAGCAACGAAATGCTGAGGGGTCTAGCCACAACCGTCCTTCTCCTCCAAAACACACTCCGAATGAGAAGCTGGTTGATCAGACACTTCACAAGCCAGATTTTGCACAAAAGACCACGCGTTCAACAAGTTCGGTAGCGACCTTGTCCATGGAAGAGTTACAGGCAATGATAGTAAATACCATCAAGGCGCACTACGGCGGGTCATCCCAAAATCGAGTCACATACTCAAAACCATACTCAAGAAGAATTGATGATTTGAAGATGCCAAATGGATACCAGCCACCCAAGCTTCAACAGTTCGACGGAAAAGGTAATCCTAAACAGCACATCGCCCACTTCATCGAAACTTGCAACAACGCTGGAACGGGTGGGGACCTTCTTGTCAAGCAGTTCGTGCGATCGCTCAAAGACAACGCCTTCGACTGGTATGTTGATCTTGAACCCGAATCCATCAATAGTTGGGATGAAATGGAGGGAGAGTTCTTGAACTGCTTCTACAGCACTCGTCGCACTGTGAGCATGATCGAGCTTACAAACGCGAGGCAACAGAAAGATGAACTGGTCGTCGACTACATCAATCGTTGGCGAGCACTAAGCCTATGTTGCAAAGACAAGTTGTCAGAAACGTCGGCAATAGAGATGTGCACGCAAGGGATGCATTGGGGACTTCAATACATTCTCCAAGGAATCAAGCCTCGAACATTTGAGGATCTTGCTACTCGTGCCCACGACATGGAATTGAGTATAGGAAATCACCGACCTTCATTTCCACTAGGAGAACAAGGAAGAGAAAGGAAAGATCATTGGAGAGATGATAAGTTTGTCAAAGCCTCTACCGAAGAGTCCATGGCCATTTCAGTTGCTGCAAGAGTGTCCCCAAATGTCGAGAAGAACAGGAGTTTTGGAGTTCCACACAACTCAAATGATGGTCATCGACCTACGCTGAGAGAAAGACAAGAAAAGGAATACCCTTTTGCTGACTCTGATGTCTCGCATATTTTCGATGAATTAGTCGAAAGAAGATTGATCAAATTGCCCGAGTCAAAACGCCCCGAAGAAAGCGGCAAGGTGGCTGATCCCAAATACTGCAAGTATCACCGAATTATCGGTCATCCTATTGAAAAGTGCTTCGTGGTCAAGGAAAGAATAATGTCGTTAGCCAGTGAGGGAAAAATAGTCCTTGACGATGATGACAGTGATGACGAGAAAGATGAAGATGTTGCTGAGGTGAATCACGCTAGCCTTATTGCGACCAAGAGCCCGTTGTACAATCTTCATAGCAAGAAGGTCATCTTCCCTCCACCTGAATTCTCGGGGCCGACAATGCTTCAATTCGGGAGCTTAGACCCAACTTTGGTAAAGACCTTACTCGCTGATAAAAGAACCAAGCAAGAATTAACTCCCTCCAGCAAAACGACGGATGATAGATGGATTCTCGTGATCCACCGAAAAGGTTCAAAACAACATGCCGAGCAAGTTCATCCACCAACATTAAGGAGAAAGCCAAAACAAACCAAAATCCATAGACGAAATCCACCAAGAAGTTCGAAGAGTTCCCGATCAAGTCAAAAGAAATCAGAAAGAACCTGCAAATCAAACCATGCAGCTCTTGGAGATTTCTTTCCATCTGCGTTTCTTGGAGAAGCCAACAACGTGTTCTCGAACAAGACCAACAAATTGATGGACGAAACAAAGCTGCGCATTTGCCTCCGAAAATCAAATTTCCTAAAAGGATCATCTTGAATGAAGGAGTTTGCTCCTCAACGCACGAGCCTAAACTGCATGTTACTCCTTGTTCGCATGAGTATAAACTGTAACAAAAAAAATAAAAATAAAAATAAAGAAACTCTGAACTACGTCATGACTTGATCCTCTTTCTGGGGTACGTAGGCAACTTGAATACTAAATTTTCAAGTTCAGTCATATCTTCAAACAAATCCAAATTGTTCGTGAGTTTTAATAAGTGTGTGAAGTTCCAACACTGGGGGCATGCGTTGGAGTCATTCAAGACCAAAATCAAATGAAGAATGGCGAACAAATGCACAAAAAAGATATGGAAGGACAATTTTATTCCACAAATGATGTGTTTTTACATCGAAATGATCCAAAGGAATACAAAAAATGACAAAGTTACTACATTTTGTCTAAACTCTCGTAGTGTCTCCACTTCTTTCAACGTCTATGTCTCTTGTCAAAGTTTTCATCAAAGTCAACATCTATTGGACGCCTAAGAAGTTCTCTTTTCATGGAAGTGATGATTCTCCCTGATTCAATGTTAGATTCAAGAATGTTTTGGAGGTCCCTCACCACTGATCACAAATCTCGGTCTTCTGATGACCTGATTCCTCTACTTGTTTTTTGTCTTTCACCTGAAAAGAAAGAGACAAAAAAAAAAAAAGAAGAAAATTTTACGGAAGCAAATTTAATGATCTGAGTCTTTCCACTTCGTCATAGTCATGTTGGTGATATCTCCATAGCACAGAGTCATTTGGAAATGGATGGTACGTTGGGGAAATTGGTGCAATCCAGCAGGACGTAAAGCTGTTGATCACCACCGCTGCTTGAGATGCAACTCCATGACGCGAAGGATTGATGGTCACCAACAATTTACAACACTTCGACTTGATGGAGGTTTGAAGGATGTTCCGCAACTCTTTCACTTCGTTGGGTGATGAAAAAAGATGACTTGTAAAGCTTGAAAGGGCAGAATAGTTCGTGATTCCTGAGCATAGTCCGGATGGTAGAGTAAATTGCATGCAATCCTACTGTCGTGAGGCGTTGGAATGATGGCTTCAACAAAATCTTCATTAATGTTGGAATGATGATGCATGCTATGGAGTCATGAGATGGTGAATGAATGACCTTCATGGTCTGAGTCGATGTTCGAGAGCAAATCTGTCACGATCTCATTGATACCGAGGAAGGAGAGCGCTGCGACAATGGTGTTCTGCTCGGGGGCAAGAGTCTGACACTTTTATACAACGGCAAGAATCTGAGTGATGCTGGATGATGATTGTGAACAAGTTGCGCAAACGGTTGCTTTGTTTCCCGGGGTGAAAACTTCAAACGAGGACCATTAATGATGAGCTGGTGGTTCCTAGCTTGTATGGTGGCTCTGTGGAGGCAAAAATCAAATCAAAGTGCCTACAATCTTTGGGACTTCGATGGTGTTGGACTACAAGAGCAAACAAAACTACGAATATGTTGGTGTTGTGCAGTGGATATCCTTGATGAGTTTCCATTCACGACGAAATCGGTGTTATATGAGATTTTTGGGCACGTGTCTCCGGCCTTCATGAAGAGATCCTTGTACATGCTCATGGTATATTGGTGCGGTTGAGGTAAGATCGTGCGCACGTCTCTCTGATGTTGAACTCCATAAGTGTCCATCAAGAATCTCGATCAGAGTTGAGTCAGAAGTTTGGTAATGCAAATTCCTGAGTTAGGAGTGGCCATTAATGATGGGATGAGATTGATTGTTGTGCGTATCCGAATTTTCTGAAATACTGATGATCGATGTGCTAGTTCCCTTCCGATTCTGATGGTGCATTGTTCCAAAGTTGGGGTGAAGAGTTGTTTCATGGACTAAAGTATAGAGAGCTGTTGTAAAAAAGGCTCCGAGTATGGCTGAAGAGCCTCGAAAAGCATGAACATGGATATCCAAAATTGTCTGACTCCAACTGAATTCCTGGAAATTGGAGTACCTACATAGCAATTAAAAAAAAAAAAAAAGAAAAAAAAAAAAGAAGATTCAAAGCATGCAATTCTCAATTTATTTGTGTTAAACGCATGTTCATGAAGTGGATGGCTTTTGCTTCTCAATATTGAAGAATTCTCAAGTCCAGCGAATATTGAAGAAAATTGGAGAAATCTTCAGCGAAAAATCAGACTCTGATGTTGACGGAAGCTAGTTGCTCGCAGACAACCAAGTGAGGCGATGGTGGCGAAGGACTGGTTATTCTTGTGCACGACCACCGACAACAAAGTTCTGTTCGTGGGTATCTAGTTGATACAACGACGGCGGCAGCGAGCTGTTCCTTTCCAGTATGGTTCTGCTGACGGGGATGCGGCAGCGGGAGCAGTGAATTTTTCCTTTTCCAGTACAGTTCCGGCGGCGGAGGAATTTCCGGTGCGTGCTGAAGCCTCCTCTATCCCATTCGTGAATTGCTGAAGTGAAAGGGTTGAATCCACTCTTATATAGACTCGAGTGAGATGCAATTTTCAGCATTGATATTGAAGATTAAATCCCGGATCAAATCGAAGAAATTTTGGGTAATTTGTGGCGTCGATCCTGGCGGTATATTCTGCAATTTGCCTGTGTGAACGTGGGAGGTGAAAAGAAATTGAAGGCAATTGCTCCTCAATTGGGCTTATTTGTAGCCCAATCACTTAAAGCAAAACTGCTGCTGCAGCCTGCGAGGAGCTTTGATTGCGGCTGATATTGAAGCCAATTGAAAGTCATTATGGCCCAGTAATCATTGCTTTGTCTCACCAAGTAAAGAGGCCCAATTTTGTTGCCCCAAATGAATAAAAAGTGGTGGATTTGGATAGCCGAAGAGATTGTCCGTGGCCTTGATTGAAAGCAAATGTGTGGGCAAAACAATTCAAATGATTAGGCGGGGCCCGCCATTTCCATGAAAAGAAAAGAAAAAAAAAATCAAGTACTTCAAGTTCCGGCCTCGTAAATGTTTGACATGTCTTCCGTCGAACCTTGAAGTGGGGGCATCTGTTGAGACCGAAAATTCGGAGATAAATTAATTAATTAGTGGTCCAACTAAATTGGCTATTAATTACTAATTTTGGTCATGAATCCATAATAAATTTGGGCCTAAAATATTTAATTTGGGGATAAGAATTATGGACTTATATTCTTATTCTTAAATTAATTAAATGGATTAGAAAATGATCCATTAAAATAAAATAAAGCCCACTTCTTTATTGTGTGCTCTTTAAATTCAAGTCCAAGCCCATGAAGCCAAAAAGGACAACCTAGAGCCTATAAATAGAGACCCCAAGGCTACAAGTTCACATAACATCAAGTCACAAATCACAACACAAAAAACACAAATCATCAAAAGCTCTCAAGGACAAAAGGCATCAAGCTCTCAAGTCTTCGAGCCATTGCCACTTGCAATCTCGAAGTGCTATCCGTGCAACGAGCCAACACTTCCAACCAAGTTCTACAAATTCAATCAAGTTCTACATTTGATTCGAGATCAAACATCAAGCCCTCGAATCCATTATTCGAGAAGAATCAGAGGATTTTACAGAGATTGTAACACTTTTTTAAATTAAATCAATAAATTCTATGTTTCGCTATTTTCTTGTATTTTGCATTCATTTATTGCAGATTCCAACGAAAATTTGTGTAAACAATAACGACTATATTTTGTTCAAAAATACCAGTTGGAAATTTTTGTTAAAAATACTACACTTAACCCCAAATTAGTATAGTCAATTACAGTCAACTCCTTAAGCCAACATGTGAATGAAAAAATTGATCAAAATCAATGGAGAGTATTTTCGAATTTTCATTAAAATTTTTTGCCGTCGTCAGTCATTTTTAATTGAAAATAGGGTTTATATGTTACTACTTATTTTTGGAAAAGTGGTGTCTGTAATTTAATCCAAAAATAATAACGAATTGTAATTACTCCTGTTTAATATGGGGATCGACAACTGCTCCTAAGGTTTTGGTTGTTAGAGAGTCCTTATATATCTTTTGTACTCTAGCTTTTTGATAAGTTTTATGAAGGAAGTTTTCTACACAATCTTTCTGCAAGTCAACTCTGCACATTTTCTGCAACTTTTTCTGCAAGTCACCTTGCGCATATTGTGTATTTGGAGCTGGCACATTAGCCAAATCACATTAGAAATCTCAATAATATGGTGTTGCTGTACCAGTGGTGTTGCTGTTGTACTTGGCGGACTCCGTCTTGTGTTATATTTTGTAAACTATCATTTATACAAGTGACCCGTTGAAAATCCTAAGCTTAACAATCTTAGGTAGAGGATTAATCTCTTTGGTTCGTGTTTTCACAACCTTAGGGGCCAAACCTCTATAAATATCTTATCTCTTGTTCATACCTTTCTTTATCTGAGATTGAGACTTATCAAGCTCTTTGTTGAGCTGATATCTGATGCATCAGTAACTCTCTTGATCTGCATTGTTTGACATCTCTGTGTTGTGAAAGAGTTACCTGAATACACAAGCATAAAGTGGATAAAGTATCTTGCTGTGAGCTTGGTGTTGTGGTTGTTATTTTGAGCTAAACCTCTGAGACACTCTGATATATTTTATCTTGCTGATCAGCTCATTTGTTGAGCTACTGAGTTATCCAAGTTTTGTTGTTATTGAACTTATCATCTAATAGATCTTGGAGCTGTGAAAGTATCACTCTGACTGGTTCAAAGTTTGTACCACTGATAATAACTGAGATTGTGAAAAAGTCTAATTCAAGCCAATACTCAACTCTGATATCTGTGAATGAGCTTGATTAGCTTTGTATGTTGATGTAGCAATCATTGTGCGCAAAAGAGTATTTAAAGATCAATTCATTTAAGGATCAATTCACCCCCCCCCCCCCCCCCCTGATCTACAAGTGGTACCAGAGCTTGGCACTCAAAGTTCTGTTTGGTTTGACAACCAAGAGTAAACGGTCCAATGGAGTCTCTGATACATTGCATATTCATTAAGTTAGTAAGCTTAATTGTTACATTTTTGCACATTTGTCTAGTCCAAGTTGTGGATTTTAGTTGGATTTTATGCTTCATTTCAGGAAACGCAACATGGAGAAAATTAGCCCAAAACTTAAAAGTCTTGAAACAAAGTTGGCAGCCATGCGTGAGGCCTGTACATCAAAGTAAGCAAATTCCCACTTTTTCTTGGATTAGTTGGAATTACAATGCTTGGCCCATTATGGAGAGGCAGCCCAAATTGATTAGCTTTGAAGTAAAAGTTTAATCACATGCAACAGCTTTGCAACGACTAAAGAGAAAAGAAACCTCCCACTTTCTCTTGTCATTTAATTCTCACAAACGGAGGGATTAATTGCTACTTGAAGGTGGCCATTAATTGGAGATTTATGGCTATACTTTATAGAGCAGCAAGTTTCAGGAATTATTAGCATTATATGAAAGAGTTAGTGGGCATTTATTGAGGAGAGAATGTGTAAAAATAGTGAAGAAGCTTACCTGAGGTCACAGTCAGGAACCCTGACCCGTTTTTCAGGCAGCAACTTGGGCGTACTCATTGAGAACGTGGGAGTTAGTGGCCTTTATGATAAAGAGCATGGATTGCAGTAGTGGGGAGATACCAGCACTCATGAGCTACAAATACAACGAAGATTGGAGACACGTAGGGGGGGACTACACGCTTGGAGGAAGAGAAAGACGCAGCAACACGGGAGCTTCCTTTCTTCCTTTTCTTTACTCTTAGATTTTGTTAATTTCCCTTGTTAGTGATTTTCTAGTTTCGTTTTAGTCGGGATTTTCCTAGTATGCATTAGGTTTTGTGAGACTACTTCTTTTGTTGATTAATTCAAGTTATCCGTTTTATTTCTAAATTAACGTTATTGTGTTTGTTCTATTCTTTGATTAATTTAAGACGTCTAATCTTAGGATAAGCAATTCACATACAGCTAGTTAATTCATTTGGTGGAGTCTAGCCGGACAATTAACGAAGTGGCAATCAACACTAGGTTGTTAAGTTCGGCTGATTTTGTGTTGTGGGATATTACGGTCTAATTAGGCGAAGTAGGAGTTTCCACTTAGTCTGTTAGGGCTAGTGTTTCTTTAGTACGTAAAGCGATTATCCGGTTGAATCTTAGAAGGAGTTTCTGATAGGGTTATCGGTTAATTAGAAGACGATTATTAGGAGTTTCTTCTAGTCGTTCTAAAAAGTAAGAAGAAACGAGGGAGCCTAAGGTAACTGGTAACTATAGCTAGCCTAACGAGGAATTAATCACCCTGTCCGTGATCATAGCCTGATACATACATAGGAAAATCCCAACTATTTGTTATCTACTGAATTAATTTAAGTGTCAGCTGAGTTTAGTTGTTAATTATTTGTTTATTTAGTCTCATTTTGTTTATTTCATTATTAGTTTAACCAAATCTCAAAACCCCCCATTTTAATTATTTGTTCATTTCCTTAGCAAATAAAAGTTACAATTTCACCCAATCCTCGTGGATCGACCCCTTTTACCACTATCTACAATTTATTTGTATTCGATACTTGGGAATTTATTTTTGGTGGCTTCGACACCCATCAGTCTCAAAATGAGACGTATACTAAGGGGGTGTCACACACAAAACCTTTGCTGTTGGATGGCTCAAACTATGCCACAAGGAAAAATCGCATTGAGGAGTATTTTATCTCCATTGATTATGAACTGTGGGAAATTGTCATAGAAGGTACAAAAGTGCCTATGAAAGATGAAGGTGGTACAAAAGTTCCCAAACAGAAACATGAGTTTACAGTTGAAGATAAGAAGATGATTTCAATGAATGCTAAAGCCAAAAACATCCTATCTTGCTCACTATGCAAAAGTGAGTTCAATCGTGTCAGTATTTGTGACACAACCAAAGACATGTGGGACATGCTGCAGATCACTCATGAAGGTTCATCTCAAGTTCAACAAGAGAGATTGGCCCTGCTGAACCACCAGTACGAAATGTTCCGGATGAAGGATGGAGAGACAATCAGTGAAATGCATGCAAACTTCATGGAGATTGTCAACAAAATGTTTGCACTTGGAAAGGTTGTGCCAGAGGAGGATCAAGTTCGAAAGATTCTCAGATCTCTTCCTAAGGAATGGACTCCCAAAGTCACGGCCATTCATAAAGCAAAGGATCTTACAAGAATGACAATTACTCAGCTCATTGGATCTCTAACATCTCATGAGCTTGCATTGTTACCAAAAGAAGTAAGCTCTGAAGCTAAGAAGAACATTGCCTTTAGCACAAATGTGGATGCTGATAGTGAAGATGAAGATGAGCAAGAGGACAAAATCGATGAAGAAATTGCTCTTATCACAAGGAGGTTCAGGCAACTCGCCTATGTCAAAAACAAATTTCGAAGAAATAACACTGGTAAGAAGCCTGATTCCAGTTCATCTAACATCAACAATATCGTATGTCACAATTGCGGGGAACCCAGACACATCAGACCTGAGTGCCCAAAGATGAAGGAATATTTTAAAAAGGAAAAGAAGCATACCTCGTTCAAAGTAACTTGGAGTGATTCGGACTCAGAGGCCAATGAAAATGAGGAAGATTGTCTCGAGCTGATGGAAAATAGTCAGATACATTCAGGTACAAACTCTTCCACTGTTTATTCTTCAGACTCTGAAAATGAAGCTAGCTCTGTTGATGTTGAAGCTCAATATAGGGAAAATATTGAACAATTAACTGCTAAAAACAAGTTGCTTGAATGCAAAATCTTTGGTTTGCTTAAAGAGATGCATGATCTCCAACAACACTTTGATAAAATATTTGACAACTTGAGATTTGAAAAAAATATCTCAAAAATGGAGATTGAAAAGCTTTCTCAAGAAAATTCCTACTTGAGCTTCAATAGAAGTAAGCATCACTTCAAACCTTCTAGAGTCCAAGAATCAAGAATCCATTGCTTTAAATGTAACATATTTGGGCACTTTGCCAACAATTGTACCCATCCAAGAGAATCCAAAACTAAGAGAACTTGGACTCAGAAAAGTCCTCTCTCAAGCACTAACAATGAAGGACCCAAAACACAAAGGGTACCAGGAACTACCTCACACTTTGCAGGTAACAGAAACAGGGACCTAAGACACCAAAGAAATACCAAATGGGTTCCAGTCTCTCCAAAACCATGACACAGGTAACAAGTGTACCACTGATAACAAGAAAGGTAAAAGTATCAGTGGATATGTTATGGTACTATCCTTCATAGTTCTCTGGTTAAAGTTTGTGCTAAAGATTTTGTTGTTCTGCGTCTGAGTTTAAAATGTTGTCATGAGTTTTTGCATTACTTGATAATATTTGCCTTCACATGATAAATGCTCACATGATATGGCTACTTCTTCATAAACACATATACTTCAAAGATGATTGGCTTCCAATATTTCCTGTACATTCATTGAAATTTCTTTGACAAAATCTGGTCTTGAATATCTCTCTTTCAATCTAAATGTTTTGGTAAAATCAATATTTAGTGTTGTCTCCCCTGTTATCAGTCGGTTCAGATTGTTCCATGTCTCTTCCCTACATCTCGTGAACATGCTCAGTAAAGGAACTTGAAACAAATCCACTTAGGAGTTGCATGTATCTGCCATGAGTCATATTGAAAAGGAGTTTGATTTCAAGAAGGGTAAGTTGCTGAAAAATGGTTGATTGATTATGACTCCTTTGAAATAAGTTGTTATTTGCTCAAAGTGATTTGCATGATCATTAACTCAACACATACTTCATCATAATGTAACTTTGAGTCCGTAATTGATCCCTCATGAGCATGATTTTGCAAAATTGTCAACGCATGGTTTCAAACTTCTTAGGTCAACTCTGTCTCTCAAACTTATGCGTTCTACTTGGTGATTTGAAGGTTTCTGTGGAACAAAGTCATTCCTTGAAAAAGAAACTGTGCATCCTTGAGGTGTTTGAATTGAAAAATTCGATTAATGTTATCCATGCTTAAACTTGCATCTGAAAATTTTCAAAAAATTCACCTGAATTCAACTCATGCACAAGTCAAGACAATTAGTTCATTGAATCACTTAAATCTGGGGTAATCATTGCTTATCTACATGAAAATGCTTGCATCTTGCTACTACACTGTCATTAAGGCTTGAATTTCCTTGGTGTTCTCATATCGCATGATTGTCTTGATCAACATGAAAATTCCCTATATATTTGCTTGTCTTAAATCACTCACATGTCTCCTGCTGCAAATGGGAATTATCTCTTATGGAATCATTGAGTTCAAACACATCACTTCCGTGATTGGTCAATCCATGCCTGAGTGTGAATAAACAAATCACTTGTCTGGTAAATATGCTTTATCATGCACACTGGAGGTAAAACTGCATGGGGATTAATTGTTGAACATCTAAGTGTATAGACACTTGTACTTCTTGAGGATTTAATCATTCAATATATCTTGGAACGAGCCATCATTATCTTGCTCTCATGAGGGAACAAAGTCAACCCACATCTTGGAATATGATTTAATTATGATAAAAAAACAGACCACTGTTCTATAAATCAATTTGCATTCCAAACCAGAGTGGAACTTGGCCTGGTACAAAGAGAACCTTATTGTCTTTGATTAAGTTGAGTGAAGGATATCACTCGGTTGACCTTTTGACTCATACCTCTTAAAATCAATATCCACTTCTTCTCCTATCCACGTGTGATAAAAATTTCAACCACTTTATCACTCAAATATCTCCTTGATTGAACGAAATTTCAAATCTATCTTGAAACATTGGTAATTATGCAATTTTATATCCATTCATGTCCGGAGAAGATATACTCAAACTTCACCTCACTTTTCTTCAAAAGATTGTCCTTTCAAAATCACTCTCCAAGATAATCACACTCTCCAGTCCTCTTTATAAAATGTCAAGTATGGAAAATGAATCCTCATCCTCCTCATCTGAGCAAATTAACTCACCTTGGTTGTCTGCTGGGAACAACATTCAAGATCAAAGCGAGATAGACAGGGATGATTCCGATCTCTCAATTCAAACAATTGATCCAGCTATCTTGTTCAAAAAGGATGAGGCATTTCTTCTTTTCACTGAAGATATTCTGGTAAGAAAATGGTACCGAGGTATGACAATCAAATTCCCTGAATTTTACCAGTCTGGGTTGGCTGACAGATTTAATGAACTTAGATGGCTCAAGTTCTTACAAATTGATGAACCTGTTTATCCCATGATTTGCACTTTATTCTATACTAATGCTCAATTTTTCAAAGAAAATGATGGATCTTGTTCACTTGTTAAGTCATATGTGTTGGGTCAAGATGGTTGCCTCACTGCCGAGACTATTAACATGTTTATAGGCTGTCCCAACACTGGTATTAAGTTTTTTGAGTTGCATACAATTCTTGTAAATGGTATTTTGGACTGGGAAGAAGTTAAGTTCCTTCTGTGGGGTGGGAAAGATGTTGAAAATTGGGAACTCTCCTCACAAGCTCTTCAACCTCTTCATGCAGTTATTCTGGAAATCTTCAAGTCTTCCATTATATCTAGAATATCTACTGTTGACAAGCACTTCTTTGAACTCAAACATGTCTGCATATTTCTCCTTTATGCCTTTTTGAAAAACATCCATGTCAATCTAGGACATATGATCCTTCAATACATGTATTTTTGTGTCTCTAATGGTCTAAAACTCCCATACTACATGGTCCTCTCTCAAGTGCTCAAATCCTACAAGAACATCCGCTTTCCAAGGAATTGGATAGAAAAATCTGAGAGTCATCAATATCTTGGTTTAGCAACTTTAAATCATTTGGGTCTCAAGTTTGACTCCTCAATAGAGTGTTGGTATCATACTAGTACCAAGTCCGCAGAGAATGAGAAGCATGACCAAATGGCACTAAAGCATAAAGAATTCAATGCTACAGTTGATGAACTTTGTCTCTCCTTGAAAAGACTCAAAACTGGGTTTTCCTCTCTCACGGTTCGTCTCCATGACATCGAGCATAAGAGATTTTGAGTACCCTTCTTGATGATGAAGGGGGAGAGTACTTGGGTAGTGTTGATTCCTGTTGGAGGTTGTATGAAGATTTTATGTTTAATAGTTGTTGACTTAACAATGATCCTTAAACAAGGGTATTATTTTATGATATGTTGCACTTGTAGTATTTTATGATATGTTGCACTTGTAGTATTTCATGATAATTGACGGGGGGAATGGAGCTACACTTTCTCCTTCATACTTAATAGGGAAAACTTGATCACAAGGAAAGCTTGAAGGCAAAGGGAGCTTGATCACAAGGAAAGCTTGAAGGCAAAGGGAGCTTGATCACAAGGAAAGCTTGAAGGTAGGGGGAGTCTCAACCTTTCCTAACAGAACAACACTTTTTGTCATCATCAAAAAGGGGAAGATTGTTGAACATCCATTGTTTTGATTTGATCAACAAAAAGTGTTGCATGAGAACATTCACTGGAACGAATCATTCCAGCAGATCACTCAAGAACAAATCAGCTGAAATATGTTGCACAGGTTTCAAGGGATTGAATATTATTATTCTTGAACTTAAATTGATTTGAAAAACTTCTCAAGCAGGTGACTGTAACGGATATTTTGTGAAGCCTCACTCTCTCCCGCTTGCATCTGATTTCTTAAGGACTGAACTGGTACAAACCAGTCTTGGGAGATGTGCCCAGTTTGAATTTTCAAAGTAGGCTTTAACGGTCATATTGATTCAAGCTATAAAAGAGGATCATCTTCAACACAAGAAAATCACTACAAGAAAACAGCCGAAAACCGACGGGGAAAAATCGACGGAATTCCCACGACCAAGCAAAATTGGAAAAGCTGTTGGAATTCCATTGGAATTCTGTCGGAAAAACAGGAGGAATTTTAAAAAAAATTATGCCAAAAATTCCAACGGAATTCCATCGGAAAATTTGGCGCAATTTTAAAAAAATTGCGCCAAATATACCGACGGGATTTTCCCGTCGGTTTTCCGTCGGAATTTCAATGAAATAAAAATTCCGACGGAAAACCGACGGGAAAATCCTGTCGGTATTTTTTTATTCTTCATTAAAAAAATACCGATAGGACCGCCGATTTTCCATCGGAATTTCAATGAAATAAATATTCCGACGGAAAACCGATGAGAAGATCCCGTCGGGTTTTTTATTCTTCATTAAAAAAAAATACCGACTGGATTTTTCCGTCGGTATTTTTTTATTCTTCATTAAAAAAATACCGACGGGATATTCCCGTCGGTTTTCCGTCGGAATTTCAATGAAATAACAATTTCGTCGGTTTTCCATCGGTTTTCCGTTAAAAATTTTCAATCAAATTTAATTAGAAAAATACGATTATAGTTAATACAAATAATTATATATTTAAAAATCATATAATATACATGATGGTGCAGGAAAGTGGGTTTCCTAAAATGCAACAACACTTTGAGATTTGTTTAAAGAAGGGAAGACCATCACAGGCGTAAGAGCCTCAGGAACTGGGTTTCCTTTTGTGCGTGGGTTCTTCCAGCTAGGATAACACCAAGAGATCGTGCAGCAAGGGTTCAGAAAATGGTGGGGTGTATGAAGCTTCGGAGAAGATGAAGAGGAAGATGATACCCAGTTCAGTTACGTTGTATTCTCTGTCAGGAAGATGACTTGGGGGAGAGAGCAGGTGTTCTCCCCTATTTATATGTTAGGGATGGGGGTAAATGGGTAAATTGACCATGTGGTCCCAAACCTGTGTTGCCCTAACACGCGGCAGCCTTAGGTGGGGTGAGAATGACATTCCAGAAAAGGAGACGGCGTGTCAGGTGCACGGTGCACAGTACCTTTGTGTCAGAGGTTGTTGACGAGGGTGACGTGGGGGATGGGCCTAAGATTCCCTCTGCCGAGGATCAGATACAACGCAGCGGAGCATGGTCATGCACGAGCATTGGTGACGCTCGAAGAGGGTATGGATGGCCTCCCCACAATAGATGACCCTTGAGCGGCAAGATCCCGAGCGTCAACATGGGGCCCCCATGTAGGTGCTTCCCTGTGAAGGGTAACCCTGAGGGCCGAGACGCGAGCGTCAGACTCGTCGACTCTGGACTTTTACCCAAATAGTCGTCCGAGGCTTGACGATCTATTCTAGCTTGCAAATGAGTGGGCTGGGAAGGCCCACGAGCCCTTCAAGGCGAGCGTCTGGGATTTAGTCAGCGGCATGCCGACACGTGGACGGCTCTGATTTGAGAGTGATTTTAGGCCTCATCATTTTGCCCCCCAAATTCTGTAGTATCGCTTCGAGCGTACTGTAGAATTTATAAAGGAGGAACCCTGAATTTTGAATATCCGAGGGTCATGCCATTACCAGCGAGGAGACTGCTGGCCTTCTGTAACGGACATAAACTGACACCGCATTAAATGCTGTCAAGTCCGCATTTAATGCTGAGTGGGTACATGGGCGCGTGCACTCCGGGAGACGTGAGGCGGTTACCAAAAGTGGGGGGTTTCCTAGGCGGGAAATGATTGCGTTTTTGAATTTTCAGCCCTAATCCATGTACAATCTTCCCTATAAATAGGGGTTTACAGGGCTTTGGGACCTTTTTCACGCATTCAAACTCTTTCAAGCATACCCATTGCAAGAAATCTTTGCCAGTTCTACAGGCTCCGGCGAATTTCTCCTCTTCAAATCTTAGGTAAAAATTCCTTACCCTTCTTCTTATTTTCCCCGTGCTAACATTAGTTTTAGGTTGTGTGAGTGAAACCCTTGAGTGAAGAGCCACTTTCTGCTACTGAATTTTCTCCAAGAATTCTTCCCCTACTCGACTGAGTTTTCTAAGAAAAAACCCCATCTTCAAAAATTGTAAAGCAACCATGGCCGGACACCCCGTTGAAGACTACGTAAGAGAGATTGATGAGATGTCGGTGGGGAGTTCTTCCCCTCACGGCAATGTTCCCACAGCCGTCCCTCTGGCTAGGGTGTCCCCGGGTGAAGGGGTTTCCATGGCGATCCCTGTGGCCCAGGCTCCAGCCGCTGTCGGAGACGAAGGGGTTGATGATATTTTTGAAGAGATGAACAATGTAATGGAGATGCAGAGACAAGGGGAGAGAGTGTTCCCGGTTTTGAACAGTGCCACGCGACCCCAGGATCACAGGGTTACAGTGGCCATGGCGGCCACCGAGGGCGAAGCAGGGCCATCCGGGCGTCAATCTGAAGCTGGGCCCTCAAGAAGGCGCCAAAGGAGGGGAAAGGAGCCTGCCACTCGTGTGAGGCAAGATAATCGCCATCAAACAGATAGATCACCGGATGAGATCGCTAGCATCTTAACGCTCGATGATTTGGAGGAGTTGAGGGCGAATGCTTATTGGGATGAGGCAGTATTTCCCATGCGACTTCCAGAGGAGGGGGAGAGGGCCAATCGACCACCACCTGGGATGATGACGGTCTATTGGGATGCAGTTCTTGCTGGGGGTCTGAGGTTTCCGATCGCTCACGACGCCGTCATCATTTACCATCATCTAGGGCTTTGCCCTTCACAAATTCTACCCAATGGCATAGCCCTAATCAACACGTTCATAATAACGATGAGGGCCTTGGGCAAATCACCCTCGATAGTCAACTTTGACAGCTTGATACAAGTAGCCCGGTCGCCACGCTCGTCGCCTACAGACGGATTTTACTACGTCCAGGCCAAATCAGGCTTTAAGATGATAGATTCTCCATCTTCCTCCTATGGCGAGCATTGGAAGGAAAAGTACTTTTTTGTGGGGGCTCCTGGGGGAATTTTTGGAGTTCATCGGCAATGGATGATTCATGGCGAGAGTCCTTTGATTAGGGAAAGGATGAGGAATAAAGATTTTGAGGACTGGGCGATGGGGTTAGCCCTCGAGATGAGGGCTGAAAAGAAGTGGATTAAGGCTGAGACCCTGATGAAGAATGAGGGAGTGTTGTTCCGTTATGGTTTATCTTGCCCCCCAGACATGATACTCAATCCTCCAGCTGACCTCATGGCCCTCGATGGTTAGATTCTAGGAACTAACATCTCTAACCTTTAGAATAGTTCTCTAACTTACAGTGATCGTTGTTTTCTTGTTTATACGATCCAAACAATCAATCTTCTGACGCTCGTTCCTCTTTACTTGCAGGCATCCAAATACTATCCCAAGACATGAATGCTGAAGCCCTTTCCCGTATGTTGGGTGCCCAAGGACCCGCAGTGGATCCTCAACACCCGCAACCGCAGCAAAATCGCCCTCCCAATGCTCCGAGGGGGAGGGTAAACCGACGAGGAGCGGGCCGAGGGCAAAACAATGCTCGAGGGAGAACAGGAAATGAGGCTCCCCACAGGGGTCCTATCGAGGATCTGACGGTGGAGGGTACCCAAGAGGCCATTCCTCTGCCGGCGGCCCCCGTGGGCCCAATTTCACTGAGTTCGAGCGGGTCACGGAACCGCTCGGGGGAGCCTATCCGCATTCACGAAGCTCTCCGGGCCGATCGCCAGGGAAAAAGGAAAAGGATGCCGGACTCCCTCCCTATTTCCGGCAAGGGAAAAGAGGTGGTCGTGGGCCACCGTGGCGAGGGCAGCGATACTTCATCTTCCGAGGATGAAGAATTTTGGAAGATAGGCTGCAAGGGCGACTCCCGTTATAAACGCCAGCGGACTGAGGGCCCGGTGCTCCTAAAAAAGAGCGCCTACTCCGTCAACCTTGTCTCTGACATCGTTGGGAAACTCCAATTTTCCGGCGATCATGATAAGCTGAACGAGCACGACGCCGCTCGCGTTGCTGACGATGCCTGCCATGCCCTTCTGACGGTAAGTATATTTTCCCCTTTACAACATTCTCCTATTCTTCCTTCCATGTTCAGATTGTGACCCTCGTTTATGGCTTCCCAGGAGGTAATCCCGAGGCTGAAAAACTTGCAAGGGCGAGCGCAAGCCTATTCTGAGCGTAAAGCCAAGTACAAGAAGTTGCTGCGCATTTCAGACCCTGTTCAGCTGCAGGAGGATTACAACAATCTCAGTGCTCAGCTGAACTCCGCCACCCTTGAAAACGCTCAGCTGAAGGAAAACTTGAGGAAATCTGATGACGCCTTTCTGGTCCTAAATGAACGTCACAGGAAACTGAAGGATGAGCGGGACCAGTTGAGGGCACAAAATGGGGAGCTAGATGAGCAGCTGGCGGAAAGCACTCGTCGGAACGAGGCAGCCAACAAGGCCTTTGCTGACTTGCAAGGCAAGGTACAGGGCTTGGAAGCGAAGGTATCCTGGGAGGCGGTGAAGAAGTTCGTGCGCTCCAAAGCTTTCGTATTCGCAGCAAACATCCAGTGCTTTGACAACGCTCGATGCTTCTTCCATAAGGCGATTGGGCAAATGGTGAAGTTGGGACTGGCTCCTGAAAGCGCTCGATCCGACGCTCGGCTACGCATGGATCTCGACGAGAATTGTGAGCCAATGGTCCAGGAGGAGGATCCTACTGAGAATCTGGCGGAGCCTGAGTACCAGGAGTTGGTGGAAACGCTTCAAAGAGAGTTTATAGCTGCCAACAGGGTAGATCCCGAGCCTCTCCTGATAGAAGACGAGGGTACCGTCATGGACGTAGCGGATGCCGAGGAACCTGGCGAGGCCCAAACTTTTGATGCTAATGTGTTGGCCCCGGTTCCCCTCGCAACTGCCCCTCCTGAGCCTGATGCTCCAGCCCCGTGAAACTCCTTATATTGATCCCTTTCCTTTTGGTTTAAATTCCTTGTCATATTTACGAACAATCATTATCTGTAATCAATCTTCAAACTATTTCTCTGGATGTATTGAGCTCCTTGATGCTTCTTTTAATATGTCTGAACTCTTTTCTACTGCTTGAACGCATGAATGCTTTCTTCCTTACTTTTGAATGGTGAATGATGTTGTTTTGTTACGCTCGCCGTTTCTATATTACTGTCTTCTGTTTGGAACGCTTGCGATGGTAGTGCAAGCATGCAGGGGCGTCTTTT
This sequence comes from Lantana camara, assembly GCA_037501455.1. Classification (NCBI taxonomy): domain Eukaryota; kingdom Viridiplantae; phylum Streptophyta; class Magnoliopsida; order Lamiales; family Verbenaceae; genus Lantana; species Lantana camara. Next base: position 23,778,119 of record CM074862.1, read on the forward strand.
ACGATGGTCCCCTGACGCTCATCACCATGCATATTAAGCTTGGAAGCCCACGACGTTAGGCAATTGGCCTTTTGCAAATATAGGCGCGAGGGTGACCCTTAGGAGGGTTCCCTGGCCATAGTAGAAATGAACCTTGAACTTGGACTTAGAAACCTTCGAGGAAATACAGGCGCGAGGGTGACCCTCAAGAGGGTTCCCTGGCCACATTCGTAAGGGTGTTTGAATTTGGATTAAATAAATCTTTGAGGAAATACAGGCGCGAGGGTGACCCTTAAGAGGGTTCCCTGGCCACATTCGTAAGGGGGTTTGAATTTGGATTAAGTAAATCTTTGAGGGATCCATAGGCGCGAGGGCGTCCCGTGTGAGGGTTTCCTGGCCGCTTTTGACATGAAGTCTCGAATCCAGATTTAGGAAACCCTTAGCCAAGAATTGGCTTATGACGGTAATATTGGGAGATGCAAATATGGGCACGAGGGCGATCCTTATGGATGTTCCCTGGCTTCATTAGATTGTATATACTGTAGAGATCAACAACAGGACATGCTAAGTAGGATATTAAAGCGAGCGTAACCCTGGGGTTAGCGTTGTTTCGAGAAACACATGAAGGGACAGTTAAAATCCATTATTTTATGAGTATGTTTAACTCAATAAGTTGAGGGTCATTCGGGTTTTTGCAAGCACGAGCTGGAGTGGTTAGCACTCAGCTGGCTATAACTGAGCATTGCGCTCCCCGTTGTTCGACACGCTCACTTTTAGGACTTTATATTACAAACCGTTCAAACTGTTACAGGTGGATGGTTATCAACACCTGGACAGGGTAGCTTTGGAACGATCGAAGTTTCGCGTAGGCTTTTCGACGTGGAGTATGCTCGACACGGAGTAGGCCCTTTGACGCTCGAATCATTAGATCAAATAAGAAAGCAAGCAAATAATAAAAACAAAGAGTTGAATACTTACTGTTATATAGATGCATTTTCGGGAATGATTACAACACGCTTTCCGTCAAAGGAAAACCCTTCACGCCACAAACGGGCCATTTCAAAGAAACTGATGTCTACACATAGAACCTTCTAAGGTTACATGCATTCCATGGCCTAGGGAGCCGCTCGCCTTGCAAAGTTTCCAATAGGTAGGTGTTGTTTGCTCGTACCTGGATGACTTTGAAGGGGCCTTCCCAATTGGGTCCAACTTACCTACGTGTTTGGAGACTTCAACTTTTTTGAGGACCAAATCCCCTAGCTGGAAGGTCCTTTCCTTGACACGTTTATTGTAATGGCGAGCAACGGTTGCTTTGTATTTGTGGACACGTTCCCAAGCAGCGTTCCTCTTCTCATCCAGCAAATCTAACTCGAGCGCCCGATTGGCCTCGTTGGCAGCAGGCTCGAAATAGGCAACGCGTGCGGATTCTTGAGCAATTTCCACAGGTATCATGGCCTCGGAGCCGTACACGAGGGAATAAGGGGTTTCCCCCGTTGCCGCTCGCGGAGTAGTACGGTACGCCCACAAAGCTCCCTGGAGTTCTTCAGCCCATTCTCCCTTCTTACTCTCGAGCATCGTTTTCAGATGCTGGAGTATGGTTCGGTTGGTCACTTCAGCTTGACCATTAGCTTGAGGGTGACCCACGGAAGTGAATCGTTGTTCGATCCCTAGTTCATAGCACCAATCTCGCGTGTCAGCAGCGATAAACTGTGAACCATTATCCGAGATGAGCACCCTCGGGATGCCGTATCTGCAGATGATATTTTTCCAAATGAAATCCCTCACAACCTTGAACGTTATCTTAGCGACCGCTTCTGCCTCAGCCCACTTGGTGAAATAATCCACAGCAAGTATTACGAACTTCTTTTGCCCGACCGCCATTGGGAGAGGTCCCACGATATCAATGCCCCATTGATCAAAAGGCCATGAAACATCAATAGGAATCATTTGAGCTGCCGGCAACTGAGGAGTGTTGGAATGGAACTGGCACTTGGGACATTTCTTGGAATATCTAATGGCATCTTGCAATACCGAGGGCCAATAGAACCCACTCCTTAAGATTTTCTTAGCCAAGATTCGTCCGCCCGAGTGGTTCCCACAACTTCCACTGTGCACATGCTCTAAAACTTCTTTAGCCTGCGAGGGTCTCAAACATCTCAATGGTGGGCCCAGGAAGGATCGCTTGAATAATCGACCCTCGGCATCCAATGAGAAACGAGGGGCCTTGCTCTTGATCTTCCGAGCCTCAACTTTGTCGCTCGGGCTGGTTCCATCCCGGAGGAATCTGACAATTTCGTCAAGCCAACAAGGCTCGGAGGGGTCAATCATGTGCACTTCTTTCGAAGGTTCACTTTTACTTATCAATGGTTCCTCCGTTCTCAGAAATGTAACAGCGCGTTCTCTGTGGCCGTCCAAGGCGGACGCAAACTTCGAAAGAGCGTCAGCATGTTCGTTTTCTGCCCTCGGAACTTGCAAAAGATGGAATTCCTTGAACTTAGCTATCTCCTCCTTGGCGCTCGACAGGTACTGTGCCATGGTGGCTTCTCGAGCCTCATAACTACCATCAATTTGACTCGCGATCAACTGCGAATCAACGTATGCTGTGACACGAGTGGCCCCATTTTGGAGCGCAATCCTGAGCCCTTGGATGAGGGCCTCATACTCAGCTTCGTTGTTGGTGACTTGAAACGCCAGCTTGATTGCGTAGTCGACTTCTGCCCCGAGGGGATCCCTGAGGGTCACCCCGGCTCCTCCCCCCTGTGAGGTCGAGGAGCCATCCGTGTGCAAAAGCCATAAACCCTCATCCGTCGATGGCACAGTCTCTAGATTGAAACGCTCAACCAACAAATCGGCCACTGCCTGAGCCTATATGGCTGTACGGGGCTCGAAGGAGATGTCAAACTGACTGAGCTCAATCGCCCATTTAATTAACCTTCCCGAAACATCTGGCTTAGATAGCACTTGTTTGAGTGGTTGATCTGTGAGCACTGTGATGGAGTGAGCCTGAAAATATGGCCTCAACCTTCGGGATGCGTTAACGAGCACAAAGGCAAATTTCTCAATTTCCATGTACCTTTTCTCTGCTCCCTGTAGAGTCTTGCTCAGGTAATACACTGGCATATGCTTACGCTCGCGGATAGCTACGAGGACTGCGCTCGTGGCTTCCAAAGAAACTGATAAATAGACAAACAAGTTCTCCCCCGGGTTTGGCTTGGTCAACAAAGGCGCGCTCGAAAGGTACTGTTTCATGTTCTGCAGGGCCTTTTCGCAATCCTCGTTCCAGGTAAAGTTGCGAGCGTTGCGCAAAATTTTAAAGAAGGGTAGATTCCGGTCCGCTGAGCGGGAGATGAACCTATTTAGTGAAATGATCTTACCCACAAGCACCTGGACCTCTCTCAGATTCCGAGGGGAGGGTATGTCCAGGATTGCTTTAATCTTCTCGGGGTTTGCCTCTATGCCACGTTGACTGACCATGTATCCCAGAAATTTACCGCCTCGAACGCCAAAGGTGCATTTTGATGGGTTCAACTTCATTCCGTAGCGACGAAGGATTTCGAAAGTCTGCTTGAGATCTTCCAGATGGGAGCGTTGGCGCTCACTCTTGACTATCATGTCGTCTACATATACCTCCATAGATTTTCCAATTTCGCCCTCGAACATTCTATTGACGAGGCGCTGATAGGTCGCTCTCGCGTTTTTGAGCCCAAATGGCATGACTTTGAAACAGTAGACACCCAAATGCACAATAAACGAAGTTTTGGGGCGATCCTCGGGCGCCATAAAGATTTGATAATATCCCTGAAAGGCGTCCATCATACTCATGAGTTCACACCCGGCTGTAGAATCTACCAACTGATCGATCCTCGATAGTGGGTAATGGTCTTTGGGGCACGCTTTGTTGAGATCCGTGAAGTCGTTGCACATACGCCATTTATTGGCGCTCTTTGGGACGAGCACCACATTGCAAAGCCATTCGGGGTACAAGATTTCCTCGATGTATTGAGCATCAAGCAACTTACTAACCTCTTCTTCGATAACCCGTTTCCTAAAGCCATGAACGTCCCTCTTCTTCTGTTTGATGGGCTTGAAGGTGGGATCCACGTTCAGTCTGTGTACAATGACGCTCGGATCTATTCCAGTGAGATCAGAAGCTTTCCACGCAAAAACGTCTAAGTTCTCCCGTAAGAAGTCGATCATCAACACTTGCGAGGGCCCATCCAGGCCCGAGCCAATCTGGGTGGTTTTATCCGGGTTCCCAGGCTCCAATTCAACGGTCAAAAACTCCTCGGTGGGCTCAATCCAAATCTCCGGCCTCGGCGCCTCTAGCGCTCGTTTTTTCCCGGTGAGCATACTCTTGGGCTCATCACCCTCGTTTTCTGAAGAAGAACCCTCGACGGCCCCCGGTGGCCTATTCTCTGAACACTGAACATCTCCAGGGATCCTCTTTTTATTCTTCTTCCGGTACAGCTTGGCTCTTTTGCGCTCGGGGCCGTCTTCGTCTAATTCGGGGAAGTCAACGGACTTCTTAGTAGACCCAGGTTGAATGGACTGCTTGGGCTTGTGGCTTCGGAGCGAAAGTATATAACATTCCCAAGCTTCTTTGACGTTACACAGAATTTCTCCGGTACCCTCGGGGGTTGGGAATTTGACCTTCTGGTGATATGTGGAAATTACGGCCTTGAAATCCACGAGGGCTGGGCGCCCAATGATGATATTGTAAGGAAGATCCACCTCAACGATGGTGTAGAGGACGCTCAAAGTTTTTCGCTGTGGGGCGCGACCAAAGGAGGTGGCCAAGCGAATCTGTCCGCGAGGGACGATCTCGGAACCTCCGAACCCTACGAGGACAGTTCTGAGAGGTTCGAGGGGGATGTTTGTTATATTCATTTGTTGAAACGTTGTGTACGGGAGAACGTTCACAGAGCTTCCACTATCAAATAAAACCCTCTTTACAGTGTGGTTATGAACGTCTAAACTAACCACCATGGGACAGTCAGAGGTTTTTCCTATCCCATGCGGTGTTACAATATGTTCAAGATCTTTCTCAGTAAACCCTATGACATCATCCTCCTTCGAGCGCGACGAGCTGTCCACGGAGAGCACTGGGCGAGGGAGCGACGCTCTTTGGTTATAGCTCCGAACATGGCGACGGCGAGAAGCACTGGAATCGCCTCCTGAGGGTCCTCCCGCGATCATGTGAATGACCGCAAAGGGCTGATTTTCCATATCCAATGCCTTCCCTTTTCCACGGTCACTGGGCTAGGAGTGATGGTGTCGGGGACTTCGTGAGCGTGAACGGCTCCTCCCCCTGGCGCGTGCTCGCTCTGCACAATGCTCGTCATAACGTTCCAACACCTTAACGAACTCTTTGAGATGCCCTCCGGCGATCAGCCTCTGAATTTCACTCTCAAGTTGCCGGCATTCGTTGGTATCGTGCCCTTTCTGCTTGTGGAAAGCGTAATATTTTCCTGAGCGCTTCTGGGCCTCGGTTTCCCTTAGTTTCGACGGCCTTTTGAACAGCTTTTTATCCGCCATAGAATACACTTCAGCTATAGGGCGGTTGAGAGGGACTCGCTCGAATTTTCGAGGAGGTGAGGCGTTCCTCCGAGCGGGAATGGGCCTGCGGCGGCGGCCCCTGGTTGAATCTCCCCTGTCCTCATAGGCTTTACTGGGGCGGGGGGCATTCGCCATCTTCTAATCCCTCGCAAGATACATATCTTCGAGGGTAAAGAAAGAATCGGCAATCTCCCTAATTTCCATCAACGAGCGCGGCTTCTTCTTGGCCACTTCTTCCACAAACTCCTTGCTGACGTAATGCTTCATGTTGATGGCCCCAAATAGAACGTGCCTCAAAAAGTCCATAGAGGGCTTTTCTACCAACAAAATTTCTTTATTGAACCTCCCCATGAAGGATCTGAGAGTCTCGTTCGGTCCTTGGACCAGGCTATAAAGAGCGGTCGCAGCCGGAGCCGGTGCCTTCAGCGAGTTGAAGTGGCTGACGAAAGCATCCGTCAGGTCATAGTACCCTCGTATTGAGCGCGGGGGGAGCTTTTTATACCATTCTTGGGCCATTCCGGTGAGGGAAGTGACAAACACCTTGGCCCAGTAGTTGTTCGGATGGTCATACAGGTGCATTAGGTGCACAAAATGGTCCAGATGCTCGGCTGGATCCGTGGTTCCGTCATACCTGTTGACAGACGAGGGAATTTTACCCTTCCCCGCGCGGGTCATCAGAACCTCTTCTACGAGGGGGGAATCGCCCGCCATGATCCTGTAGTCGCGCTCGTCGGGATCTTCGTAGCTGGCTTCTCTCCTTCGGTGGGAAATGGGGCTACGTGGTCGGCGAGCGTCTCTGGCCTTGGACCTCTCGTCCCCCTCGCGGGAGGTGTGAGACCGCGCTCGAGAGAGCTGCTCTACCACGTTCTGGAGCCCTCGAATTTGGTCTTGTACTGCTGCTAGCTGAGGGTCACCGACATTTCTGCGGTTTGCCCTCCCTGTGGCCCTCGATTGGACCTCTTTATCGTCTCCGGCCGCCTCATTTCGAGGGACCCTTTCCTCTCTTACAGCTGGCCGTTCTGGCTGGACCCTCGGTGGGGCTTCATTCTCTTGATTCGGTGCTGGGGGGGGAGGTTGCTGTGCCCTTAGCGCATTTTGGGCCATCGTCAAGGGATGCGCCGGGAGCCCGCCAAGAGGCGGGGCCAGACGAGCGCTAGCCTGCGAGGGGAAATACGCTGCCATGAAATGCTCCCAGGCATTCTGGACGGCCTGGCTCTCGCACTGCGCATACAGCGCCTGAAGTTGCTGGGTTGTAACTTGGGGCATCTCCACCCCTTGTATTTCTCTTGGTAACGACGTGGGGAGATTCAGGGTCCCCACCTGATAAGGTTGGATCACCGGCATCATCCCGGGCATTATTCCAGGTTGCATAAAAGGGTATCCCGGTGGAGGCGTGGCCATGGGATATATGCCTGGGTAGGGGAAGGTTGCATGGGTGGTGTGAGCTACAGGAGGAATAACGGTACTGGGTCCTCCTACAGCATTCCCTCCTGGTGGGAGAGCTGCACCCACCGTCTCTGCATTCCTGTCTCCACTTCCGACAGCGGGGGTGTTCGCTCCTCCGACGGGGACGTTGCTCTCCGCATTCTCTTCGCTGACAGGGGGAAGAGCGCCCTTCTCTCCGACTGCTCCAGATCTCGTCGCAGTTACCATGATTAAAGACTTTGGTGTCACTTTTCAACTAGCTTTTGAAGGAAGAAACTGGTAATACCGAAGATGGTGGTGATGGTTTCCCACAGACGGCGCCAAAAATTATGGCTGATGGTGCAGGAAAGTGGGTTTCCTAAAATGCAACAACACTTTGAGATTTGTTTAAAGAAGGGAAGACCATCACAGGCGTAAGAGCCTCAGGAACTGGGTTTCCTTTTGTGCGTGGGTTCTTCCAGCTAGGATAACACCAAGAGATCGTGCAGCAAGGGTGCAGAAAATGGTGGGGTGTATGAAGCTTCGGAGAAGATGAAGAGGAAGATGATACCCAGTTCAGTTACGTTGTATTCTCTGTCAGGAAGATGACTTGGGGGAGAGAGCAGGTGTTCTCCCCTATTTATATGTTAGGGATGGGGGTAAATGGGTAAATTGACCATGTGGTCCCAAACCTGTGTTGCCCTAACACGCGGCAGCCTTAGGTGGGGTGAGAATGACATTCCAGAAAAGGAGACGGCGTGTCAGGTGCACGGTGCACAGTACCTTTGTGTCAGAGGTTGTTGACGAGGGTGACGCGGGGGATGGGCCTAAGATTCCCTCTGCCGAGGATCAGATACAACGCAGCGGAGCATGGTCATGCACGAGCATTGGTGACGCTCGAAGAGGGTATGGATGGCCTCCCCACGATAGATGACCCTTGAGCGGCAAGATCCCGAGCGTCAACATGGGGCCCCCATGTAGGTGCTTCCCTGTGAAGGGTAACCCTGAGGGCCGAGACGCGAGCGTCAGACTCGTCGACTCTGGACTTTTACCCAAATAGTCGTCCGAGGCTTGACGGTCTATTCTAGCTTGCAAATGAGTGGGCTGGGAAGGCTCACGAGCCCTTCAAGGCGAGCGTCTGGGATTTAGTCAGCGGCATGCCGACACGTGGACGGCTCTGATTTGAGAGTGATTTTAGGCCTCATCAATACAAATTATAAATTATTAATATAATTGTTTGCACTAATAATTCGCGTTTATTGACTTTGTGTAAACATCGGATAAATAGTACAAATAATTTATAAATTTTGATATCAAAATGGATATTCAATTTTCAATCTTCTTCAACTTATTTAACTTTTATTAATTGGTTTGATCTTCTTCAACGCTTTTAATAACGTTATTTCATAGGTCCTTCGATTTATTTACGAATTAAACGCTAGATTTTGGAGAATTTCGCCAAGAACGCCTTTGAACACTTCAGTAACTCCGTGGATTTAGCTTGAATATAACGTCGATTCGTCGGTATAATGTTTTAATAACGGCGTTTTGATAACTTTGGGGAAGAACACCTTTATATAGCTTGATCTCTTTAATATTTTATTGTTTTTTTAAAGAGATAATATCACATGAATATTTATCTCTTTATATTTTTATTTTTAAAGAGATAATATCATACAATACGCCACATGTCGCTATATGATTTGTTGAGAAAATAAACATTATAATATTAATTAATTTAACTATTTAACTTTGAAATTAAATTTATGATATTTTCAAAATAGTAAATTAAATTAATAATTTAAAGTTTATTTGTTCATCTACAATAATATTTGATATAATTTTAAGTATATACATTATAATTAAAACACAAAAGTATACAAGCTAGAAATTTTTATATAATATCTCAATAAATATGATTATATTTAATTCAAATAATTATATATTTAAAATTTTATATTTTAAATTAATAACAAAAAGTATTTAAATAATTAATTGAAATAAGTGTATAAATATATTTAAAGACATAATATTAATAAGAAGTAAGTTGTCCAAGTTGGTAAGGGAGTCACCATTCTTCCTTGGAGACTCGAGTTCAAATCCCTGAGTGCGCAATTATCGCGAAAATTAAATTCTCACATTGGTTGGCTTGCCCCTTGGCTCGTCCTCGGCCCTTGGCTCGCCCGAGGTGTTGGTGTGGCTCGTTTCCGGGGTGGTTCGGGTCTCACAAATGAGTTTTTTCATTTTTTTAATTTATTTATTTTTATTCAATTTTCGACGGCATACCGACGGAAAAGTCCGTCGGAATTCCATCGGTTAATTTAAAAATTAAATTATTTTTGCTTCGTTGGAAATATGTTGGTTTTCCGTTGGAAAACAATTCCGACGGAAATTGTCCATCGGTTTTCTGTTGGAAATTACTTTGTGGGAAAAAATTATTTGCCCGTCGGAATCCCGTTGGAAATATATTTCCAACGGAAAACCGACAGAACGGACCCGTCGGGACCCGATTCCGACGATGTATTTTCCAACGGGCGCCATCCCGTCAGTTTTCCGTCGGAGATCAGCTTTTTCGACGGAAAACCGACGGGATTTCCGAAAATCCCGTCAGAATTCGGCGATTTTTTTGTAGTGAATGATTTCTTTCAAGTCTTTGTTAGCAGCTATTTTTTTGTGTACACCTATAGAGAATTGTGTTTGCTCTAGTGGGTAGTGTATGCGTGAAGCTTGGGAATCCCGGAGCCTGGTCTCGATTGTACCAGTGGTGTTGTTGTTGTACTTGGCAGACTCCGTCTTGTGTTGTATTTTGTAAACTATCATTTATACAAGTGACTCGTTGAAAATCCTAAACTTAACAACCTTAGGTAGAGGATTAATCTCTTTGGTTCGTGTTTTCACAACCTTAGGGGCCAAACCTCTATAAATATCTTGTCTCTTGTTCATACCTTTCTTTATCTGAGATTGAGACTTATCAAACTCTTTGTTGAGCTAATATCTGATGCATCAGTAACTCTCTTGATCTGCATTGTTTGACATCTCTGTGTTGTGAAAGAGTTACTGAATACACAAGCATAAAGTGGATAAAATATCTTGGTGTGAGCTTTGTGTTGTGGTTGTTATTTTGAGCTAAACCTCTTAGATACTCTGATATATTTTATCTTGTTGATCAGCTCATTTGTTGAGCTACTGAGTTATTGAAGCTTTGTTGTTATTGAACTTATCATCTATTAGATCTTGGAGCTGTGAAAGTATCACTCTGACTGGTACAAAGTTTGTATCACTGATAACAACTGAGATTGTGAAAAAGTCTAATTCAAGCCAATATTCAACTCTGATATCTGTGAATGAGCTTGATTAGCTTTGTATGTTGATTTAGCAATCATTGTGCGCAAAAGAGTATTTAAAGATCAATTCATTTAAGGATCAATTCACCTCCCTCTTGATCTACAGCCGCCACCATGAAAATTGGGTTGGATAGTAGAATCAAGAGGTACCAAGAAAAATGTTAGCCCATCACCATATTCATTATTACCACTCGAATCAATCACAAAGGAGAAATGAGTGGAGAAATCAGTGACGATGCCCGAAGCCTTATCCCACAAGGGCAGAGGTTCAAAATATTTGGCTCGGCCTCTTTGATCGCGCAACACAGTATTACGTTCTTGTAACCATAATGCCTTTGCTTGAGACCTAAGCATCTCCCGAGAGTCCGAGACATTTATCTTGTCACTATCGTTGTTATTGCTGATGCTGGACAGGTTGAAGGATAGTGAAAATGTTGAAGGGATCAACATAAGGAACAACAAGGAGAAAGTTAGTATTTGAAGCTGTGATGCAGACTTGATTTGTAATTGGTGGGAATGAAGATAACTTGATCAAAGCATATGCTAGTACTAGATTGTTTATACTTAATATAAGTGATGAAAACAAGAGGCCTTGGTCTTCTAGGGAATTGATTGACACCTCAAGCAGACATGACACGCCTGTGGACAAAGACTTGTAGTTATAGGAATTTGGAAAGATACAAATATATTTTATTGCAGAGGTTAAAAATGAAAATTACAAAAAATACAAATATATTGCAAGTCTAGGAACTTAAATTCTTATTCTTTTTTTTGGGGGCGAAAGGTAAATTCTTGTTCTTTTTCTCTCTACTGGACGTGCATTATGGTTTGTCAAAGCAAGCGGTTATGGACTTAGCTGTATATACTAGGGTCCTCTAGTTAAGTTTATGAGAACAAATTAAATGTCATAATGGAAGTAGCCAAGTACGTGAGACAAATTGCTTATAAGTTATATGTGGGCCGAGAATGGGTCAAGACAATAGATGGCCAATGGCGAAGTCAACAAAGACCTGTAAGTCTTGGTCTTTACTCTTTTTTTTTTTTGTTTTTTGGTTACACATGCATACCCAAGTCGGGTTCGAATGTTTACTTTTTACGAGAGTATAAATGCATTTCTATATTAAGGGAATAAAAAAAAGAAATACCATTCATATATAAAATATAAATGACTCTGAAGGCTGGTGAATCACCTTTTCCAAGACCAATTCCACCTGTCCACCACCACTAGAACTGAATTGGAGACCGGAATTAAGATTTAAGAGGTACGTACAGAAAAATGTTAGCCCTTTGACAAATTCATTACTACCACTCGAATCAACTTGTCCAACAAGTGCAGTGTTTCCACATGTGGAGCTCGACCAAGTTTTGAGACCTACGCCACACTACGCTCGTCTGGTGTAAGCATCTCCCGACACATTTATGTTGCGATTGCTATCGTGAGTGCCGATGATGGAAAGGTAGAAGAACAATGAAAATGTTAAAGGAATCAAGAAAAGCATCAAGAAGAAACAGATTAAAAACTTGAATGAGACATGGCTGGAATGATGTAACTTGTTCAGCATTAGCGATTTATAAATATTGAACGACTAAAGAAAAAATCTTGCAGCTTCGTTGATATGAAAACCTTCCTTAAATTTCTTTTTAAAATGAAAGCTTCGTTGACTCCATATCAATATTATGGAGAAAAGATCTTAATCTCAGGGACGGCAGAGCATCCATAATATTAAAAAGGAAAATGGGACAGAGTCCAAAGCCCTGCCTTCTGCTTGATTAACGCTACAATAATTCAAGTATGCAAACATTTCTCCCTTTTGAACCAGAGCAAAACAGAAAACATGTACTACCTTTTATTGACTCATTCTGTTTGCTTCCCGTGTGATCATCTCCCTGGAGAGACATACGTGCAATTGTCTGCTTATGAAATCATAGACATAAATTCTTGACCCTGTAAAATATGCTAAAGAATCATGACCCAAACATTACCAAAATCTGCCAGACCCTGCTTAGGATCAACTTAACTTTTTATGTTTTTGGTGGAACTTAGGATCAACTTAAATGAATCCACATCAATTGTACGAATCAACACCAGTAAGGAACTCACAAGTTAGTCTTCTAATCGCCGTCGTGCATTAAGAGAAATGGAACACCTTCTGTAGGAATGTCATCTTTGGCTTCCTTTGCTTCGATAGTTCGATTACAGTTTAGTTCGTCCCCCACCTGTTTGTGAATATTACCAAAAGAAATAACTCCGCCGCATGCGCCGGCAACAGACGACAATGCTGCCACAGATAAAGGAAAAATTGAATTTTTAGTTGGATTCGATTTATACCGTTGCAATATTAGTTCCACTCGTTTTAAAAATAAAAAAATAGTCTCATACTTTAAGAAAACTTTAGATAATGGTCCCGCACGTTATTAGATAGTTTCTAAAAATATTTTTTTTCAGGAAACTATCTTATTATAATAAAAAAAATACTTAATATCTCCTATTTTGCTTATTTTACTTAAATTTTTTTACGTTTCAATATCAATAATATGTTAGTAATAATATAAATACCACCTCAATTGAATGGGGGAAAACTCTGAGAAATAAAAAAAAATATATAAATAACACCGTATCACAAGAGTCGCACTGTATTATTAAATTAACATACCATAACATCATTCAAACTGCATCAATTTCTTTATCAATACTAATGACAGTATATTTATAATCACATATAATAAGTTATAATTTTGTGATAACCATAAAATGGCCGCTTAAACTAATCAAAAGAGTTACATTTTTTCCAATACCATGTTAATAAATTATATTAACATGCGTGTATGTTGCATGTGTGATTGGCAGATTGGGGTGCGCTTCACTACGACATTCTTGCTCTGATCTTGAAAAGGATTAAGCTGATACAAGAATTTGTGGTTTTTGGTTCGGTTTGCAAATCATGGAGGATTGTTGCCCTCGATAATAAGAGGTACTTACCCCCTCAAATACCATGGCTTATGCTCCAAGAGAATCCGGAGAATAAATACCATCGCCAAATTTACAGTCTCTCCAAAGAAGATATATTAACAGGGAATCTTTATACCCCTGAATTGCATGATAAAATGTGCATCGGATTGAACTATGGGTGGGTCTTCGCAGTAACGCGATTTGGTGGTGAGATGAATTTAGTCCATCCAATTTCGGGCGATCGGATTGAGCTTCCTCCTCGTACCTCCATGGAGGGCTACAAAGATAAAGTAATTTATCCGAGTTTTTATTTTTTTGATAAAGTGGCATTGCGCGGCAACCCATCAGAATCATCAGATTTTACAGTGATGGCCGATATCTCCTATTTTGCTTATTTTACTTAAATTTTTTTACGTTTCAACATCAATAATATGTTAGTAATAATATAAATAACACCTCAATTGAATGGGGGAAAACTCTGAGAAATCAAAAAAAATATATAAATAACACCGTTTCACAAGAGTCGCACTGTATTATTAAATTAACATACCATAACATCATTCAAACTGCATCAATTTCTTTATCAATACTAATGACAGTATATTTATAATCACATATAATAAGTTATAATTTTGTCATAACCATAAAATGGCCGCTTAAACTAATCAAAAGAGTTACATTTTTTCCAATACCGTGTAATAAATTATAATTGATGCAGTTTTAATAGTGTTATGACATATTGTCTTAATAATAATATGTTATTGATGTTGAAATGTAAAGAAATTAAAATAAAATGAACAAAATAGGAGATGTAGGTGTGTTTTTTATTATAATAAGATAATTTTTCGCAAAAATATTCCCAAAAAATATCTTCAATAAATTTCTAGCACTGTACATGATCTTCATAAGTCTTTTTTATTATCTAGTTAACGCTGGGATCATTATTGTAACGTGAGAAACATTATTGTAACGTTTTCTTAAAGTATGGAATAATTTTTGAATTTTTAAAATAAATAAGACTAATATTGTAACGGTGTAAATCCAATTGGGTTAAAAATAAAATTTTGCCACGGATAAAATACTGTTAGGCAGACGTAAATCTTTTTGTGACGTTATTATGCACGATTTTTTACGAGATCAAAGCCCAAATATTAGACAATGCAGACCAGTAAAAACTAAAAACTGAGTTATTTTTAGGGTTAATTACCTGGCCGGTATTAAACACAATCATTATAATTTGTCATAATTTTAAATTAAATTACATATATTACTCTTTAAAAGATAAATAATTACATTTAATTCTCATTTTCATTTAAAAATCATTGATACCAACTATAATTCTAATGAAAAGTAGGAAATGTTTTCCATTAACTTTGATCAAACTTTTTTTTTCTCGTACTGCTCTCTATCATTTTTAGATAAAATATAGTCGTTATAATGATTATATTCCTCTTTTAGCTACAATTTATTAATATGAATTAAATATTTATTTTATTATTAAGGTTAAGTTAAAAAGTAAAAATTAACTAATTATGGTTAAAAATAGATTAAAAATATAATCAATTGTGGCGACTTTATAATTAAATTTTCTTATTTAAGTAGCTTAATAAAAAAAATACTAATTCACCTAAAAGTTAAGTTACTTTTTATGTAAATATAAGTTAATGGTCAATAATTATTAATGTTAATTAATTATATATTGAAATTACAAACTTTTGATTTATAATATCTATGTTAAAATTTTCATGTGAATATATATAAGAAAAATCCTCAGTAAAATTTTATTACTGAATCGTTTCAGCTAGATTTGATTCGATTTACGTGAATTTATAATTTTTTAATTTAGTGAGGACAATTTGTACCTTTGACTGTATGGTGCAAGTTGTAGTTTTTATATTTTAGCATTTGTTCAAATATCGTTACCAATAAGTATCTTAATAAAGTACGAAATTCCTTAAAATACTTATTTAAATAAATTAGGATAATATATTAACTAAAAATAAGACTTATTTAATTTAAAGAAAATGTGAGCAAATTTTACAAATCAAACTAAATATATAAAGTTAAATAAATTAATATGAACGAAATAGTCAATTGTAACTAAAAGAGAAATATAGTTGTTGTAACGATCATATTTTGTCCAAAAATAACAGTTGAAAATTTTTGTTAAAAATATTACACTTAACCCTCAAATTAGTATAGTCAATTACAATCAACTCCTAAAGGCAACATGTGAATAAAAAAATTGGATTAAAGTCAATGGGCGATATTTTCATATTTTCATTAAATTTTTTTTGCTGGCCTCATCAACAATTTTTAAATGAAAATGAAAATTAAGTATAATTACTTATTTTTTAAAATATGGTATCTATAATTTAATCCAAAAATAGTGACAAATTATAATTACCCTTAAATAGGGGGATCGGTAAGGTTTTGATTGTTGGGGAGTCCTTATATATCTTTTGTACTCTGTTTTTTAGTAAGTTTTATGAATGTTCTCATGCTCTCGTACTCTCTCTCTATCTTCTGCTCTTACTCTCACACTCATTCTCTGCAAGTCACCATGCGCAACTCCATGAATTCCAAATCCTGACCTTTCAAGTGTACCTGATGTCATTAAATCTTCCAAGAAAGCTATAGCTCCATCAAAACAAACTAAAACATTCATATACACATGAAGAAATAAAACACTCAAAACACCCTTGCCTGCATGATCATGAGGACCCTTATGGCCTCAACTCCACACAATTTTTCAGCTCACTAATATGGATTTTAGGGGAAAATCTACGCATACAGATGTAGGGGAGTCTAGTTGTCTTTATTTAAAATTAACATTTGCCGGTGCAGGCAGGGCTGTTCTAAAGTGGCTGAGGCAGTACAGGGAATATTTGGTTGAAACTCATGGTGTTTCTTATATCAAGGAAATCTGTTGATGTTTTGGAGGAGATTGAGGTTTTCCGAATTCATATTCTTCAACTTTGTGGGTAATGCAGGGAAATCTTGGACAGAGAGCTATGTTTCTTGAGGATGAATGTTGTGTAATTACTAATTACATGCATGGCTATTGGAAAATCTGCAATTTTTGAAGCCTTTTGATTTAATTTCATTCCCGGAATCTTCTAGGAGGCATCCTCAATTCTTGTTACAAAGCAACGGTGACAAAGTGAGTGGGAAATGATCATAGCAATGGGAAAGTTCAATTCCAATCCTAGACAATGCAATAATGTTCAAGAACGCATGAAGAAGAAGCATATAATGTGTCATAAATGACAGCTGAAATAAGGAGAATCACTTGCTTTATTCGACATACATACACAAAAGAAACATGCCTTTGCTGTCATGAAAACATCACTCCCCGATTAAGTGATCTAAGTCGAGGCTCGGTGTTCTGGAGTTGAGGGACACCTAGATAATGGAAATAAAACAAAAATACAAACCAAACAAATCAAAGGAAAGTGAAATCTTACTAATCACAATCATGTAGTTAAAAGAGCAGTAACAGAGCTTGTAGATGATGCTGATAAACTTGATGAGCTGCTGTAGGAAATGTAGGCTGTTGAATCACCAGCTCCATTAAGAATTGAGTAATTTGAAGCGGTACTAGTCACATGTGTTAAGGTAGTAGCATCATCATAAATTGGCACTGGCATTGTTGGAGGGAGGATGGGTAATGATGCCTCAAAATTGAGAACATGGATTGCTTGCCTTATGGATGGACGACGGTTGTTATCTGGATGAGCGCACCACAAGCCGACAACCATCAAACGTTCCATTTCTCGTGCATTATATTCTGTGCCTAATTTTGGATCAGTTGCATCAAATAACTGTTCCACGCCGTATAGACTCCAAACCCACTCCACCAATATTACTTGGTTTTCTTCACGCCTAGAGTCGACAGGTCTCCTTCCACATGCTATTTCCAGCAATACTATTCCAAAGCTATAAACATCAGACTCCTTGCTAGCCCGTCCACTTATAGCACATTCAGGAGCCATGTAACCCCTCGTCCCCGCCAGATCAGTAGTTTGTGATCCTTTTTCATGATCAACAAGTCTGGCTAGACCGAAATCCCCAAGTTTAGGATTAAAACTTGAGTCCAACATAATATTGCTAGCTTTTATATCTCGGTGCAACACACACCTCTCCCACTCCTCGTGCAAATACAGCAAGGCCGATGCTAGTCCTCGTGCGATTCTGTATCTCGTTTCCCAGGTCAAAAGTGATCTCTCCTTAAAGAGATGAGAATCTAAGCTCCCGTTAGGCATGAAATCGTAAACAAGTAGGAGGTCTTTTCTTTTATGGCACCAACCTCTGAGTTGGACTAGATTTTTGTGCCTTAGCTGACTGATAATCTTGACTTCTGATGTGTACTCTTTTAGTCCTTGTTTAGATCCTCTGGATACCCTTTTTACAGCAACGTAAGTATCTATTTCTCTCATGAAGCCTCTGTAAACCCCACCGAAACCTCCTTCTCCAAGCTTTTCTTCCTCTGCAAAATTCTTGGTCGCACGAAACAGTTTGCTATATATATAAGAACCTTTTAGGCCCACAGCCTATTGCGAATTCATTATCCATGGATGGATCAAAGAAACCTTCATCTCGTGAGTCCTTATACTTCTTCCATAAGCAAAAGATTGCAAGAGCAAACCCAAGAATGAGAATTGACAAGCCAACTCTGAGTAGAGTAAATGGTCCTTCAGGAGCAACATTCAGTAAGCTTGAAGTGAAATCCCACGACTTGACATTATTTTTCTGAAAGTAAAGTCCTGTTGCAGCTGAAAAGCCAATAGAGACATATTCGGGCAAATAAGCTCTAAGATCAATCTCATAGCTGAGGTTGCCTAGTCGGGTGATAATACCAACAACACCGGTAAAATCAACCCAGAGGATCTTGGAACTAGCACTATAACTAATCCATGCATCATTTTGCGCCCCCTCGGTAACATTATTCTCCCACGGGACAGCCTTGACAGATGTCACAGTGTTGATATCAATACCAACATGCAGGCGAGAGGGATCCCAACGATTCTGACAAGTATCAAACTCCACCGCAACAAATGATTGTGAAGATGAATTACCGATTCCAAGACCAAGACCCCAACCCAAAAAACTTCGTTGGATAGTGGAATTAAGAGGAACAAGGAAAAACGTCAGCCCATCGGCATATTCGTTACTACCACTCGAATCAATCACAAAGGAGAAATGAGTGGAGAAATCAGCAAGGTCACCGGAAGCCTTGTCCCACAAGTGCAACGGTTTAGAGTATGTGGCTCGACCTACTTTATAGCCCAACACCGAATTACGCTCGTTGGGTGTAACCATAATGCCTTGGTCTGAGATGTAAGCATCTCCCGCCACATCTATGTAATGTTTAGCATCGTTAGGGCTGATGCTGGACAGGTTGAAGGATAGTGAAAATGTTGAAGGAATCAAAATAAGGAACAACAATGGAAGATTTAATGCAGACATAACTGGTAATTGGTGGGAATGAAGATAGCTTGATCAAAGCATATGCTAGTTGTAGTACTATACTATATTTGCTCAATAACAGTAGGTCTTGGTCTTCTGGAAAGCAGACATGGCACGCCAATGAACAAAGACTTACAGCTACAGCGTACAGGTCTAGGAATTTGGAAAGATATATAAAAATATATCTTTCCAAATAAAAGTTTAAAAAAGAAAAATACAAAAAATAAAAATATATATACTGTAAGTCTAGGAATTTGAATTATTTTTCTTTTTCTCCCTTCTGAACGTGCATTATGGTTTGACGACATGTGGTTAAGCTTCTCTCTTCTCTGGTTAAGTTTATGAGAACATAAATAAATGTCAAAATAGAAGTAGCAATTAGGTGAGGCGAATTGATTATCTGGCCCAGGGCTCTCAATTCGGATGGGTAGGTTGAGGACACCGGATCTTCTACTTCATTTTAGTGTTTCATCTCATACTCCACGTATTGAATATTTGACACATATAAGATTTTGGTAGATTTTCTAACAGATAGAATTATGTTATTATCAATAAAAGGAAAAGAAAATCTTTATATATATATATATATATATATATATCTAATATTAAAAAAAAAATTATATATCCGATAAATTAAAAACAAGTCATACTTTTGAATTATTTTATAATATCCAAAATAAAAATATTAAATTAGTGTCGCCCTTAAAAATATTAATATTAAATATATTTTATAATATTCAAACTTAAAAATATTTTATAATATCAAAGTAAAAATATTAAGTTGATATTTAAAGTTGGTATTTTTAATATTAAAATATATTTTATAACATTCAAAGTTTGAATATTATAAAATACATTTAATATTAAACTTTAAAACTTTAATATTAATTTTAAAGTTTTATTTTAAAGTTAAAAATATTAATATTAAAAATATTTTATAATATTCAAACTTTAAAAAAATTTGTAACTTAAACGTAAATATTTAAAAACGGCGACTCTAATTTAATTTTTTTACTTGGAATATTATAAAATAATTCCAATGAAAAGTATGACTTGTTTTTTAATTTATCGGATATATAAATTTTGTTTTTTTTAATATTAGATATATGAAGTTTTTCTTTTCCTTTTATTGATAATACCATAATCTATGATGCAAGGACACTCCTAAAAATATCATTTTGCCGTGTCGTGTCGTGTCGGACACTCGTGTCGGACACCGTGTCCGACACTCCTCACGTGAAAAATTCAAGAAAAAATCTGTGTCGCCGTATCTGTGTCGTGTCGTGTCCGTGTCGCCGTGTCCGTATCCGTGCATCATAGACCATAATTCTATCAGTTAGAAAATCTGGCAAAATTTTACACATGTCAAGCATCCAATACGTGGAGTATGAGATGAAACACTAAAATGGAGTAGAAGATCCGGTGCCTAGGTTGAGGGCCTGAGGCAAAGGGATTGTGCTAAAAATTTCAACCCAATCCAAAATTCAACCTGATATCTCTAATATTATCTGGTTATTATTGACCTAATACATTTTTAGGGACCCAATATTCTTTTTTACGTATTCTATCAAAAAATATAGATGGCATTGTCATTTTTGTGACCCCTTTTCGGCGTAGACAAAAAGGAAAATTCTAGCCCAGACCCGGCTTGGTCGGACCAACCAATTAAAAAGGCAAGTGTATTACACTTGCCATTTGATTGGTAACTCTCTTCGAACTTTCCACCAACCACACGGCAAGTGTAAAACACTCGCCCCCTCGTTACACCGGTTTGGCCGAGCCAGGCTCGGACTAGAATTACCAAAAGGGAAAAATAAGGAAACAACGTAAAACTCAAAAGATTATTCCATTAATATTAACAACTTAAATTTGAGGAGGAAGTAGGGGTGTTCGTTCGGTCGGTTTGGGCCGAAACCGAACTTTCGGTTCGGTTAACCGAAAAATTCGGTTTTGAAAAACCAAACCGAAACCGAACCGACGGTTCGGTTCGGTTTCGACCGAACATTTTCGGTTCGGTTTCGGTTTTCGGCCGAAAAACCGAAACTTTGATATTATTATATAAAAAAAAAAAAAAACTGAATATAATTAAAAAAAAAAATTGAAGTTGAGATTTTGTGAAAAATGTAAAAATTGCAATCAACCTAAATGGCAAATAATTAAAATATATGGTATATATATATATATCTTTACCAAAAAAAAAGAAAAAAAAATATATATATATAATAATTATATATATATATATTATATATATATATAATTATTATATATATACATATATATTTCTGCCAAATAATTAAAATATATGTATATATTAATCAAAATATATGATATATATATATATATATATATATATATATGTAATATGATATATATATATAAAAAAAAAAAAAAAATGGTATTCGGTTTTCGGTTTGGTTCGGTTTAACCGTGAAACCGAACCGAAAAAACCAAAAAATCGAAAATCCAAAAGGGGCAAACCGAAAACCGAACCGAACACTCCTCGGTCGGTTCGGTTCGGTTCGGTTTTCGATTTTCGGTTTTTATGAACACCCCTAGGAGGAAGCAAAACCGCCTAAGATGTTGGAGAATATGTGAAGGTTATTGACAGCCCGGCGAACCCGAATCAACCGAAACCCAATATATTTCTTTTTCTCTTCTGTTCTGGTCGTAATTGGATATAACCGGATTCAAATCAGAAAATTTCAAACCTGATTCGAACCAAAAAATCTCAAATTCTAGTTTGATATTTTAGGCTTGAGCAAGTGGATTGTGTTTCTGTCAGATGGGTCCGAATTAAATTGAGGCCCCTAAAGTCAAAGACATGGCTAATGGCGAAGTTAACCCAGGAGCTGTACCCTGGTAGACGATTATTATTATTATTATTATTTTTTTTTTAAGATCGGAGACTTTTATGTGCATTTATATATTTATCTACAATAGAATCTAGATGTATCTATACTATCATCTTTATTATACTATTTTTATTAATTGCGGGAGGGTAGTTTGGTCTATCGAACTCTTTTTTTTTTTTTTTTTTTACCGCTCTCACAACATATCAATTGATTCATATTTTAAAGCTAATAATGGTTGACCAAGTGGTTTGAGATTCTTTCTCGAAAGCAATGACCGGGTTCGAATCCGTCTGGTGTGTTTTAAAAATAAAAATAAAAAAATTGATTCACATTTTAAGAATGTTTAACTTTTCTTTTCTCTTTCTTCATTTAATTCATTTTCCTAACAATTATTTTATATCTTATTAATATTTTACTTGTATGATATTTAAATAAGAAAAAGACAGAGAGACCACAGATGGGTTTCATGCTTAATAAAGTATAATATAGATTAATATTATGTAAAATCCACCACCCACTATGATTTTTTGAAAATAATATCTATTTTAATTCCAATTTATAAATTAATACACAAAAGGGGTGGGTTCAGATTTTATTATAAGTCGCCACAAATTATGGCTGATGGTGCAGGAAAGTGGGTTTCCTAAAATGCAACAACACTTTGAGATTTGTTTAAAGAAGGGAAGACCATCACAGGCGTAAGAGCCTCAGGAACTGGGTTTCCTTTTGTGCGTGGGTTCTTCCAGCTAGGATAACACCAAGAGATCGTGCAGTAAGGGTGCAGAAAATGGTGGGGTGTATGAAGCTTCGGAGAAGATGAAGAGGAAGATGATACCCAGTTCAGTTACGTTGTATTCTCTGTCAGGAAGATGACTTGGGGGAGAGAGCAGGTGTTCTCCCCTATTTATATGTTAGGGATGGGGGTAAATGGGTAAATTGACCATGTGGTCCCAAACCTGTGTTGCCCTAACACGCGGCAGCCTTAGGTGGGGTGAGAATGACATTCCAGAAAAGGAGACGGCGTGTCAGGTGCACGGTGCACAGTACCTTTGTGTCAGAGGTTGTTGACGAGGGTGACGCGGGGGATGGGCCTAAGATTCCCTCTGCCGAGGATCAGATACAACGCAGCGGAGCATGGTCATGCACGAGCATTGGTGACGCTCGAAGAGGGTATGGATGGCCTCCCCACGATAGATAACCCTTGAGCGGCAAGATCCCGAGCGTCAACATGGGGCCCCCATGTAGGTGCTTCCCTGTGAAGGGTAACCCTGAGGGCCGAGACGCGAGCGTCAGACTCGTCGACTCTGGACTTTTACCCAAATAGTCGTCCGAGGCTTGACGGTCTATTCTAGCTTGCAAATGAGTGGGCTGGGAAGGCCCACGAGCCCTTCAAGGCGAGCGTCTGGGATTTAGTCAGCGGCATGCCGACACGTGGACGGCTCTGATTTGAGAGTGATTTTAGGCCTCATCATTTTGCCCCCCAAATTCTGTAGTATCGCTTCGAGCGTACTGTAGAATTTATAAAGGAGGAACCCTGAATTTTGAATATCCGAGGGTCATGCCATTACCAGCGAGGAGACTGCTGGCCTTCTGTAACGGACATAAACTGACACCGCATTAAATGCTGTCAAGTCCGCATTTAATGCTGAGTGGGTACATGGGTGCGTGCACTCCGGGAGACGTGAGGCGGTTACCAAAAGTGGGGGGTTTCCTAGGCGGGAAATGATTGCGTTTTTGAATTTTCAGCCCTAATCCATGTACAATCTTCCCTATAAATAGGGGTTTGCAGGGCTTTGGGACCTTTTTCACGCATTCAAACTCTTTCAAGCATACCCATTGCAAGAAATCTTTGCCAGTTCTACAGGCTCCGGCGAATTTCTCCTCTTCAAATCTTAGGTAAAAATTCCTTACCCTTCTTCTTATTTTCCCCGTGCTAACATTAGTTTTAGGTTGTGTGAGTGAAACCCTTGAGTGAAGAGCCACTTTCTGCTACTGAATTTTCTCCAAGAATTCTTCCCCTACTCGACTGAGTTTTCTAAGAAAAAACCCCATCTTCAAAAATCGTAAAGCAACCATGGCCGGACACCCCGTTGAAGACTACGTAAGAGAGATTGATGAGATGTCGGTGGGGAGTTCTTCCCCTCACGGCAATGTTCCCACAGCCGTCCCTCTGGCTAGGGTGTCCCCGGGTGAAGGGGTTTCCATGGCGATCCCTGTGGCCCAGGCTCCAGCCGCTGTCGGAGACGAAGGGGTTGATGATATTTTTGAAGAGATGAACAATGTAATGGAGATGCAGAGACAAGGGGAGAGAGTGTTCCCGGTTTTGAACAGTGCCACGCGACCCCAGGATCACAGGGTTACAATGGCCATGGCGGCCACCGAGGGCGAAGCAGGGCCATCCGGGCGTCAATTTGAAGCTGGGCCCTCAAGAAGGCGCCAAAGGAGGGGAAAGGAGCCTGCCACTCATGTGAGGCAAGATAATCGCCATCAAACAGATAGATCACCGGATGAGATCGCTAGCATCTTAACGCTCGATGATTTGGAGGAGTTGAGGGCGAATGCTTATTGGGATGAGGCAGTATTTCCCATGCGACTTCCAGAGGAGGGGGAGAGGGCCAATCGACCACCACCTGGGATGATGACGGTCTATTGGGATGCAGTTCTTGCTGGGGGTCTGAGGTTTCCGATCGCTCACGACGCCGTCATCATTTACCATCATCTAGGGCTTTGCCCTTCACAAATTCTACCCAATGGCATAGCCCTAATCAACACGTTCATAATAACGATGAGGGCCTTGGGCAAATCACCCTCGATAGTCAACTTTGACAGCTTGATACAAGTAGCCCGGTCGCCACGCTCGTCGCCTACAGACGGATTTTACTACGTCCAGGCCAAATCAGGCTTTAAGATGATAGATTCTCCATCTTCCTCCTATGGCGAGCATTGGAAGGAAAAGTACTTTTTTGTGGGGGCTCCTGGGGGAATTTTTGGAGTTCATCGGCAATGGATGATTCATGGCGAGGGTCCTTTGATTAGGGAAAGGATGAGGAATAAAGATTTTGAGGACTGGGCGATGGGGTTAGCCCTCGAGATGAGGGCTGAAAAGAAGTGGATTAAGGCTGAGACCCTGATGAAGAATGAGGGAGTGTTGTTCCGTTATGGTTTATCTTGCCCCCCAGACATGATACTCAATCCTCCAGCTGACCTCATGGCCCTCGATGGTTAGATTCTAGGAACTAACATCTCTAACCTTTAGAATAGTTCTCTAACTTACAGTGATCGTTGTTTTCTTGTTTATACGATCCAAACAATCAATCTTCTGACGCTCGTTCCTCTTTACTTGCAGGCATCCAAATACTATCCCAAGGCATGAATGCTGAAGCCCTTTCCCGCATGTTGGGTGCCCAAGGACCCGCAGTGGATCCTCAACACCCGCAACCGCAGCAAAATCGCCCTCCCAATGCTCCGAGGGGGAGGGTAAACCGACGAGGAGCGGGCCGAGGGCAAAACAATGCTCGAGGGAGAACATGAAATGAGGCTCCCCACAGGGGCCCTATTGAGGATCTGACGGTGGAGGGTACCCAAGAGGCCATTCCTCTGCCGGCGGCCCCCGTGGGCCCAATTTCACTGAGTTCGAGCGGGTCACGGAACCGCTCGGGGGAGCCTATCCGCATTCACGAAGCTCTCCGGGCCGATCGCCAGGGAAAAAGGAAAAGGATGCCGGACTCCCTCCCTATTTCCGGCAAGGGAAAAGAGGTGGTCGTGGGCCACCGTGGCGAGGGCAGCGATACTTCATCTTCCGAGGATGAAGAATTTTGGAAGATAGGCTGCAAGGGCGACTCCCGTTATAAACGCCAGCGGACTGAGGGCCCGGTGCTCCTAAAAAAGAGCGCCTACTCCGTCAACCTTGTCTCTGACATCGTTGGGAAACTCCAATTTTCCGGCGATCATGACAAGTTGAACGAGCACGACGCCGCTCGCGTTGCTGACGATGCCTGCCATGCCCTTCTGACGGTAAGTATATTTTCCCCTTTACAACATTCTCCTATTCTTCCTTCCATGTTCAGATTGTGACCCTCGTTTATGGCTTCCCAGGAGGTAATCCCGAGGCTGAAAAACTTGCAAGGGCGAGCGCAAGCCTATTCTGAGCGTAAAGCCAAGTACAAGAAGTTGCTGCGCATTTCAGACCCTGTTCAGCTACAGGAGGATTACAACAATCTCAGCGCTCAGCTGAACTCCGCCACCCTTGAAAACGCTCAGCTGAAGGAAAACTTGAGGAAATCTGATGACGCCTTTCTGGTCCTAAATGAGCGTCACAGGAAACTGAAGGATGAGCGGGACCAGTTGAGGGCACAAAATGGGGAGCTAGGTGAGCAGCTGGCGGAAAGCACTCGTCGGAACGAGGCAGCCAACAAGGCCTTTGCTGACTTGTAAGGCAAGGTACAGGGCTTGGAAGCGAAGGTATCCTGGGAGGCGGTGAAGAAGTTCGTGCGCTCCAAAGCTTTCGTATTCGCAGCAAACATCCAGTGCTTTGACAACGCTCGACGCTTCTTCCATAAGGCGATTGGGCAAATGGTGAAGTTGGGACTGGCTCCTGAAAGCGCTCGATCCGACGCTCGGCTACGCATGGATCTCGACGAGAATTGCGAGCCAATGGTCCAGGAGGAGGATCCTACTGAGAATCTGGCGGAGCCTGAGTACCAGGAGTTGGTGGAAACGCTTCAAAGAGAGTTTATAGCTGCCAACAGGGTAGATCCCGAGCCTCTCCTGATAGAAGACGAGGGTACCGTCATGGACGTAGCGGATGCCGAGGAACCCGGCGAGGCCCAAACTTCTGACGCTAATGTGTTGGCCCCGGTTCCCCTCGCAACTGCCCCTCCTGAGCCTGATGCTCCAGCCCCGTGAAACTCCTTATATTGATCCTTTTCCTTTTGGTTTAAATTCCTTGTCATATTTATGAACAATCATTATCTGTAATCAATCTTCAAACTATTTCTCTGGATGTATTGAGCTCCTTGATGCTTCTTTTAATATGTCTGAACTCTTTTCTACTGCTTGAACGCATGAATGCTTTCTTCCTTACTTTTGAATGGTGAATGATGTTGTTTTGTTACGCTCGCCGTTTCTATATTACTGTCTTCTGTTTGGAACGCTTGCGATGGTAGTGCAAGCATGCAGGGGCGTCTTTTACGATGGTCCCCTGACGCTCATCACCATGCATATTAAGCTTGGATGCCCACGACGTTAGGCAATTGGCCTTTTGCAAATATAGGCGCGAGGGTGACCCTTAGGAGGGTTCCCTGGCCATAGTAGAAATGAACCTTGAACTTGGACTTAGAAACCTTCGAGGAAATACAGGCGCGAGGGTGACCCTCAAGAGGGTTCCCTGGCCACATTCGTAAGGGTGTTTGAATTTGGATTAAATAAATCTTTGAGGAAATACAGGCGCGAGGGTGACCCTTAAGAGGGTTCCCTGGCCACATTCGTAAGGGGGTTTGAATTTGGATTAAGTAAATCTTTGAGGGATCCATAGGCGCGAGGGCGTCCCGTGTGAGGGTTTCCTGGCCGCTTTTGAAATGAAGTCTCGAATCCAGATTTAGGAAACCCTTAGCCAAGAATTGGCTTATGACGGTAATATTGGGAGATGCAAATATGGGCACGAGGGCGATCCTTATGGATGTTCCCTGGCTTCATTAGATTGTATATACTGTAGAGATCAACAACAGGACCTGCTAAGTAGGATATTAAAGCGAGCGTAACCCTGGGGTTAGCGTTGTTTCGAGAAACACATGAAGGGACAGTTAAAATCCATTATTTTATGAGTATGTTTTAACTCAATAAGTTGAGGGTCATTCGGGTTTTTGCGAGCACGAGCTGGAGTGGTTAGCACTCAGCTGGCTATAACTGAGCATTGCGCTCCCCGTTGTTCGACACGCTCACTTTTAGGACTTTATATTACAAACCGTTCAAACTGTTACAGGTGGATGGTTATCAACACCTGGACAGGGTAGCTTTGGAACGATCGAAGTTTCGCGTAGGCTTTTCGACGTGGAGTATGCTCGACACGGAGTAGGCCCTTTGACGCTCGAATCATTAGATCAAATAAGAAAGCAAGCAAATAATAAAAACAAAGAGTTGAATACTTACTGTTATATAGATGCATTTTCGGGAATGATTACAACACGCTTTCCGTCAAAGGAAAACCCTTCACGCCACAAACGGGCCATTTCAAAGAAACTGATGTCTACACATAGAACCTTCTAAGGTTACATGCATTCCATGGCCTAGGGAGCCGCTCGCCTTGCAAAGTTTCCAATAGGTAGGTGTTGTTTGCTCGTACCTGGATGACTTTGAAGGGGCCTTCCCAATTGGGGTCCAACTTACCTACGTGTTTGGAGACTTCAACTTTTTTGAGGACCAAATCCCCTAGCTGGAAGGTCCTTTCCTTGGCACGTTTATTGTAATGGCGAGCAACGGTTGCTTTGTATTTGTGGACACGTGCCCAAGCAGCGTTCCTCTTCTCATCCAGCAAATCTAACTCGAGCGCCCGATCGGCCTCGTTGGCAGTAGGCTCGAAATAGGCAACGCGTGTGGATTCTTGAGCAATTTCCGCAGGTATCATGGCCTCGGAGCCGTACACGAGGGAATAAGGGGTTTCCCCCATTGCCGCTCGCGGAGTAGTACAGTACGCCCACAAAGCTCCCTGGAGTTCTTCAGCCCATTCTCCCTTCTTACTCTCGAGCATCGTTTTCAGATGCTGGAGTATGGTTCGGTTGGTCACTTCAGCTTGACCATTAGCTTGAGGGTGACCCACAGAAGTGAATCGTTGTTCGATCCCTAGTTCATAGCACCAATCTCGCGTGTCAGCAGCGATAAACTGTGAACCGTTATCCGAGATGAGCACCCTCGGGATGCCGTATCTGCAGATGATATTTTTCCAAATGAAATCCCTCACAACCTTGAACGTTATCTTAGCGACCGCTTCTGCCTCAGCCCACTTGGTGAAATAATCCACAGCAAGTATTACGAACTTCTTTTGCCCGACCGCCATTGGGAGAGGTCCCACGATATCAATGCCCCATTGATCAAAAGGCCATGAAACATCAATAGGAATCATTTGAGCTGCCGGCAACTGAGGAGTGTTGGAATGGAACTGGCACTTGGGACATTTCTTGGAATATCTAATGGCATCTTGCAATACCGAGGGCCAATAGAACCCACTCCTTAAGATTTTCTTAGCCAAGATTCGTCCGCCCGAGTGGTTCCCACAACTTCCACTGTGCACATGCTCTAAAACTTCTTTAGCCTGCGAGGGTCTCAAACATCTCAATGGTGGGCCCAGGAAGGATCGCTTGAATAATCGACCCTCGGCATCCAATGAGAAACGAGGGGCCTTGCTCTTGATCTTCCGAGCCTCAACTTTGTCGCTCGGGCTGGTTCCATCCCGGAGGAATCTGACAATTTCGTCAAGCCAACAAGGCTCGGAGGGGTCAATCATGTGCACTTCTTTCGAAGGTTCACTTTTACTTATCAATGGTTCCTCCGTTCTTAGAAATGTAACAGCGCGTTCACTGTGGCCGTCCAAGGCGGACGCAAACTTCGAAAGAGCGTCAGCATGTTCGTTTTCTGCCCTCGGAACTTGCAAAAGATGGAATTCCTTGAACTTAGCTATCTCCTCCTTGGCGCTCGACAGGTACTGTGCCATGGTGGCTTCTCGAGCCTCATAACTACCATCAATTTGACTCGCGATCAACTGCGAATCAACGTATGCTGTGACACGAGTGGCCCCATTTTGGAGCGCAATCCTGAGCCCTTGGATGAGGGCCTCATACTCAGCTTCGTTGTTGGTGACTTGAAACGCCAGCTTGATTGCGTAGTCGACTTCTGCCCCGAGGGGATCCCTGAGGGTCACCCCGGCTCCTCCCCCCTGTGAGGTCGAGGAGCCATCCGTGTGCAAAAGCCATAAACCCTCATCCGTCGATGGCACAGTCTCCAGATTGAAACGCTCAACCAACAAATCGGCCACTGCCTGAGCCTATATGGCTGTA
Organism: Lantana camara; assembly: GCA_037501455.1. Classification (NCBI taxonomy): domain Eukaryota; kingdom Viridiplantae; phylum Streptophyta; class Magnoliopsida; order Lamiales; family Verbenaceae; genus Lantana; species Lantana camara. The sequence continues at coordinate 23,807,721 of CM074862.1, forward strand.
CGGGGCTCGAAGGAGATGTCAAACTGACTGAGCTCAATCGCCCATTTAATTAACCTTCCCGAAACATCTGGCTTAGATAGCACTTGTTTGAGTGGTTGATCTGTGAGCACTGTGATGGAGTGAGCCTGAAAATATGGCCTCAACCTTCGGGATGCGTTAACGAGCGCAAAGGCAAATTTCTCAATTTCCATGTACCTTTTCTCTGCTCCTTGTAGAGTCTTGCTCAGGTAATACACTGGCATATGCTTACGCTCGCGGATAGCTACGAGGACTGCGCTCGTGGCTTCCAAAGAAACTGATAAATAGACAAACAAGTTCTCCCCCGGGTTTGGCTTGGTCAACAAAGGCGCGCTCGAAAGGTACTGTTTCATGTTCTGCAGGGCCTTTTCGCAATCCTCGTTCCAGGTAAAGTTGCGAGCGTTGCGCAAAATTTTAAAGAAGGGTAGATTCCGATCCGCTGAGCGGGAGATGAACCTATTTAGTGAAATGATCTTACCCACAAGCACCTGGACCTCTCTCAGATTCCGAGGGGAGGGTATGTCCAGGATTGCTTTAATCTTCTCGGGGTTTGCCTCTATGCCACGTTGACTGACTATGTATCCCAGAAATTTACCGCCTCGAACGCCAAAGGTGCATTTTGATGGGTTCAACTTCATTCCGTAGCGACGAAGGATTTCGAAAGTCTGCTTGAGATCTTCCAGATGGGAGCGTTGGCGCTCACTCTTGACTATCATGTCGTCTACATATACCTCCATAGATTTTCCAATTTCGCGCTCGAACATTCTATTGACGAGGCGCTGATAGGTCGCTCCCGCGTTTTTGAGCCCAAATGGCATGACTTTGAAACAGTAGACACCCAAATGCACAATAAACGAAGTTTTGGGGCGATCCTCGGGCGCCATAAAGATTTGATAATATCCCTGAAAGGCGTCCATCATACTCATGAGTTCACACCCGGCTGTAGAATCTACCAACTGATCGATCCTCGGTAGTGGGTAATGGTCTTTGGGGCACGCTTTGTTGAGATCCGTAAAGTCGTTGCACATACGCCATTTATTGGCGCTCTTTAGGACGAGCACCACATTGCAAAGCCATTCGGGGTACAAGATTTCCTCGATGTATTGAGCATCAAGCAACTTACTAACCTCTTCTTCGATAACCCGTTTCCTAAAGCCATGAACGTCCCTCTTCTTTTGTTTGATGGGCTTGAAGGTGGGATCCACGTTCAGTCTGTGTACAATGACGCTCGGATCTATTCCAGTGAGATCAGAAGCTTTCCACGCAAAAACGTCTAAGTTCTCCCGTAGGAAGTCGATCATCAACACTTGCGAGGGCCCATCCAGGCCCGAGCCAATCTGGGTGGTTTTATCCGGGTTCCCAGGCTCCAATTCAACGGTCAAAAACTCCTCGGTGGGCTCAATCCGAATCTCCGGCCTCGGTGCCTCTAGCGCTCGTTTTTTCCCGGTGAGCATACTCTTGGGCTCATCACCCTCGTTTTCTGAAGAAGAACCCTCGACGGCCCCCGGTGGCCTATTCTCTGAACACTGAACATCTCCAGGGATCCTCTTTTTATTCTTCTTCCGGTACAGCTTGGCTCTTTTGCGCTCGGGGCCGTCTTCGTCTAATTCGGGGAAGTCAACGGACTTCTTAGTAGACCCAGGTTGAATGGACTGCTTGGGCTTGTGGCTTCGGAGCGAAAGTATATAACATTCCCAAGCTTCTTTGACGTTACACAGAATTTCTCCGGTACCCTCGGGGGTTGGGAATTTGACCTTCTGGTGATATGTGGAAATTACGGCCTTGAAATCCACGAGGGCTGGGCGCCCAATGATGATATTGTAAGGAAGATCCACCTCAACGATGGTGTAGAGGACGCTCAAAGTTTTTCGCTGTGGGGCGCGACCAAAGGAGGTGGCTAAGCGAATCTGTCCGCGAGGGACGATCTCGGAACCTCCGAACCCTACGAGGGCAGTTCTGAGAGGTTCGAGGGGGATGTTTGTTATATTCATTTGTTGAAACGTTGAGTACGGGAGAACGTTCACAGAGCTTCCACTATCAAATAAAACCCTCTTTACAGTGTGGTTATGAACGTCTAAACTAACCACCATGGGACAGTCAGAGGTTTTTCCTATCCCATGCGGTGTTACAATATGTTCAAGATCTTTCTTAGTAAACCCTATGACATCATCCTCCTTCGAGCGCGACGAGCTGTCCACGGAGAGCACTGGGCGAGGGAGCGACGCTTTTTGGTTATAGCTCCGAACATGGCGACGGCGAGAAGCACTGGAATCGCCTCCTGAGGGTCCTCCCGCGATCATGTGAATGACCGCAAAGGGCTGATTTTCCATATCCAATGCCTTCCCTTTTCCACGGTCACTGGGCTCGGAGTGATGGTGTCGGGGACTTCGTGAGCGTGAACGGCTCCTCCCCCTGGCGCGTGCTCGCTCTGCACAATGCTCGTCATAACGTTCCAACACCTTAACGAACTCTTTGAGATGCCCTCCGGCGATCAGCCTCTGAATTTCACTCTCAAGTTGCCGGCATTCGTTGGTATCGTGCCCTTTCTGCTTGTGGAAAGCGCAATATTTTCCTGAGCGCTTCTGGGCCTCGGTTTCCCTTAGTTTCGACGGCCTTTTGAACAGCTTTTTGTCCGCCATAGAATACACTTCAGCTATAGGGCGGTTGAGAGGGACTCGCTCGAATTTTCGAGGAGGTGAGGCGTTCCTCCGAGCGGGAATGGGGCTGCGGCGGCGGCCCCTGGTTCAATCTCCCCTGTCCTCATAGGCTTTACTGGGGCGGGGGGCATTCGCCATCTTCTGATCCCTCGCAAGATACATATCTTCGAGGGTAAAGAAAGAATCGGCAATCTCCCTAATTTCCATCAACGAGCGCGGCTTCTTCTTGGCCACTTCTTCCACAAACTCCTTGCTGACGTAATGCTTCATGTTGATGGCCCCAAATAGAACGTGCCTCAAAAAGTCCATAGAGGGCTTTTCTACCAACAAAATTTCTTTATTGAACCTCCCCATGAAGGATCTGAGAGTCTCGTTCGGTCCTTGGACCAGGCTATAAAGAGCGGTCGCAGCCGGAGCCGGTGCCTTCAGCGAGTTGAAGTGGCTGATGAAAGCATCCGTCAGGTCATAGTACCCTCGTATTGAGCGCGGGGGGAGCTTTTTATACCATTCTTGGGCCATTCCGGTGAGGGAAGTGACAAACACCTTGGCCCAGTAGTTGTTCGGATGGTCATACAGGTGCATTAGGTGCACAAAATGGTCCAGATGCTCGGCTGGATCCGTGGTTCCGTCATACCTGTTGACAGACGAGGGAATTTTACCCTTCCCCGCGCGGGTCATCAGAACCTCTTCTACGAGGGGAGAATCGCCCGCCATGATCCTGTAGTCGCGCTCGTCGGGATCTTCGTAGCTGGCTTCTCTCCTTCGGTGGGAAATGGGGCTACGTGGTCGGCGAGCGCCTCTGGCCTTGGACCTCTCGTCCCCCTCGCGGGAGGCGTGAGACCGCGCTCGAGAGAGCTGCTCTACCACGTTCTGGAGCCCTCGAATTTGGTCTTGTACTGCTGCTAGCTGAGGGTCACCGACATTTCTGCGGTTTGCCCTCCCTGTGGCCCTCAATTGGACCTCTTCATCGTCTCCGGCCGCCTCATTTCGAGGGACCCTTTCCTCTCTTACAGCTGGCCGTTCTGGCTGGACCCTCGGTGGGGCTTCATTCTCTTGATTCGGTGCTGGGGGGGGAGGTTGCTGTGCCCTTAGCGCATTTTGGGCCATCGTCAAGGGATGCGCCGGGAGCCCGCCAAGAGGCGGGGCCAGACGAGCGCTAGCCTGCGAGGGGAAATACGCTGCCATGAAATGCTCCCAGGCATTCTGGACGGCCTGGCTCTCGCAATGCGCATACAGCGCCTGAAGTTGCTGGGTTGTAACTTGGGGCATCTCCACCCCTTGTATTTCTCTTGGTAACGACGTGGGGAGATTCAGGGTCCCCACCTGATAAGGTTGGATCACCGGCATCATCCCGGGCATTATTCCAGGTTGCATAAAAGGGTATCCCGGTGGAGGCGTGGCCATGGGATACATGCCTGGGTAGGGGAAGGTTGCATGGGTGGTGTGAGCTACAGGAGGAATAACGGTACTGGGTCCTCCTACAGCATTCCCTCCTGGTGGGAGAGCTGCACCCACCGTCTCTCATTCCTGTCTCCACTTCCGACAGCGGGGGTGTTCGCTCCTCCGACGGGGACGTTGCTCTCCGCATTCTCTTCGCTGACAGGGGGAAGAGCGCCCTTCTCTCCGACTGCTCCAGATCTCATCGCAGTTACCATGATTAAAGACTTTGGTGTCACTTTTCAACTAGCTTTTGAAGGAAGAAACTGGTAATACCGAAGATGGTGGTGATGGTTTCCCATAGACGGCGCCAAAAATGATGGTGCAGGAAAGTGGGTTTCCTAAAATGCAACAACACTTTGAGATTTGTTTAAAGAAGGGAAGACCATCACAGGCGTAAGAGCCTCAGGAACTGGGTTTCCTTTTGTGCGTGGGTTCTTCTAGCTAGGATAACACCAAGAGATCGTGCAGCAAGGGTGCAGAAAATGGTGGGGTGTATGAAGCTTCGGAGAAGATGAAGAGGAAGATGATACCCAGTTCAGTTACGTTGTATTCTCTGTCAGGAAGATGACTTGGGGGAGAGAGCAGGTGTTCTCCCCTATTTATATGTTAGGGATGGGGGTAAATGGGTAAATTGACCATGTGGTCCCAAACCTGTGTTGCCCTAACACGCGGCAGCCTTAGGTGGGGTGAGAATGACATTCCAGAAAAGGAGACGGCGTGTCAGGTGCACGGTGCACAGTACCTTTGTGTCAGAGGTTGTTGACGAGGGTGACGCGGGGGATGGGCCTAAGATTCCCTCTGCCGAGGATCAGATACAACGCAGCGGAGCATGGTCATGCACGAGCATTGGTGACGCTCGAAGAGGGTATGGATGGCCTCCCCACGATAGATGACCCTTGAGCGGCAAGATCCCGAGCGTCAACATGGGGCCCCCATGTAGGTGCTTCCCTGTGAAGGGTAACCCTGAGGGCCGAGACGCGAGCGTCAGACTCGTCGACTCTGGACTTTTACCCAAATAGTCGTCCGAGGCTTGACGGTCTATTCTAGCTTGCAAATGAGTGGGCTGGGAAGGCCCACGAGCCCTTCAAGGCGAGCGTCTGGGATTTAGTCAGCGGCATGCCGACACGTGGATGGCTCTGATTTGAGAGTGATTTTAGGCCTCATCAATGGCGACCAAAACTTTTTTTTTTTTTTTTTTAATCGGGGTCGCCTTAGTGATTAGTGACCCGGGACCAATTTTTTTTTTTAATAACTTAATACGGGGTCGCCTGTCTTTGTGATGACCCCATTAGTTTTTTTTTATTATTATTATTTTATTAGGGGGTCGTCACTGAGATAGGCGATCTCTTAATTTTTTTTTAATATTTTAATACTGGGTCGCCACAGAGAACAACTACCTATGCAAAAAGTTAAAAAAAAAAAAACTGTGGTGTTCATATACACAAGAAAGAATAAAATACCGAAATATCCATGCCCTGCAGCTATTTGTACCGTAGAAAACATGATTTCAAAATTCAAAGACTAGAGGTGTTCATGCAACCCAAATAATTTTCAAGTAAATCCCAACAGAATACAGATTACAGAGTCATGTAACTTTATGTCCAATACATCAGATTTCCTTCATTTCTTATACTTAGGTTAGGTCGAATATATCATGTTGTTGTAAGATCACGGGCGTTTCTTCTTCAGGTGTTGCATTCTTTCAAACACTAATATAAGAGACTGCATGATCATGAGGACACCCTTATGCCCTCAAGTCCACATAATATTTCAGTTCACTAATCCTGATTTTAGGGGAAATTATATTTTACGCATTCAGCTGGTAGGGAAGTCTTGTCTTTATTTAAAATTAACATTTACTGGTACAGGCAGGGTTAATCAAAAGTGGCTGAGGCAATACAGGGAATATTTGGTTGGAACTCATGGTGGAAATCTGTTGATGTTGTGGAGGATATTGAGCTTTTCCGAATTGATATTCTTCAACTTTGTGGGTGATGCAGGGAAATCTTGGACACAGAGCTGTGTTTCTTGAGGATCAATGTTGTATAACAAGCATGGCAATTAGAAAATCTGCAATATTTAAAGCCTTTTGATTTCATTCCTGGACTCTTCTCGGGGACATCCTCAATTCTTATTATAACACAAGGGTGACAAAGTGGGAAATGATCCCAGGGATGGGAAAGTTCAATTCCAATCCTGGATGGCTGGATCATGCAATAATGGGCAAGAACGCATGAAGAAGCATATAATTTTGATGGGTCTGAATAGGGGTTACAGAATCCGATCACTTTAGAATTTGTTAAAGATGGGGAAACCGTTGAAGACTGCCGGAAAAGATATCGCTGGAAAAGGTGGTGAATTTAAACCTGCTAGGACAAACACCAATAACAAACAGTCAGAAGGCCAAGCTGGGGGGACTGGGGGTGATTCCCAGTTTAGCTCTCTGACGCTCAAGTCAGATGATGATCCGAAAGAGAATAAGTGTGAAGTATGGAGTTGCAGTAATGGAGGTCGCTTACAGCAGAGAAGATGAAGATTCCTATTTATAGTTGAGGGTCAGGGACCCTTTGGTCATTTGCTCCGTGTGGTCCTGACCTACTGTTGCCCTAACACGTGGCATTTTGAGAGAAACCTATGAGGAATCTTCTGCCAAAAGCTGGTGGGAGTTAATGCTGGCAACAGTGGCAGGTGCGCGGGCATGTACGGGGTGTCAGAGAGCCGTTTGGGAGGTTGGTGACGAGGGTTTCGGAGCACGCTCGTGTCAACCAAGGGTCTTGGAGGCCAGATAATCCGCTGAAAGATGATGGTCAAGGATTATGCAACGAGGGGGGGTGAAGTACTTCCCCTGAGGAAGTGTAGCGCTCGTGACGAACTTCCTTGATACATGGTAGCTTAGCCTAGGCCCACGAAGGGCGCTCGTTAGGAGAGTGGTAATGGCCCGTGAGGGGTGCTCGTTTAAGAGCACGACAGGGTTGACCACGCGGGCACGTAGAAGGTGGCACGTGTCCTTGAGAGACTGTGGCGCTTGGAGGGGGTTTGGGCGCTCGTGTATGACTGCCTTAATCACCGGAAAGCATGAGTCACTATCTTGAGCCGCCACGTGTCAAAACGTGGGGCGAGCGTGTTTTGACCCTATCAAATTTGTCATAAATGACAACTGAAATAATGAGAATTACATGCGCGCTTTATTAGATATGCATACACACAAAAGAAACATGCCTTTGTTGTCATGAACACATATCGCTCCCTAGAGTTTAGATGGTTAAATCAACAGAACAATGATAAGAAATAGCACAGAAACGGAAATTTCTTACAAGCTAGATAGTGGAATAAAACAAAAATACACTCCAACAAATCAAAGGAAAATGAAATCTTACAAATCACATTCATGTGGTTAAAACTTAAAGGAGCAGTAACAGAACTTGTAGATGAAGCTGTTAAACTTGACGAAGTGCTGAAGGAAATGTAGGCTGTTGAATCACCAGCTCCATTGAGTAATTTGAGTCAGTACTAGTCACATTTGTTAAGGTAGTAGCATCATCATAAGTTGGCACTGGCATTGTTGGAGGGAGGATGGGTAATGATGCCTCAAAATTGAGAACATGGATTGCTTGCCTGATGGATGGACGACGATTTTTATCTGGATGAGCACACCACAAGCCAACAACCATCAAACGTTCCATTTCTCGTGCATTAAACACTGTGCCTAATTTTGGGTCAGTTACATCGAATAACTGTTCCATGCCATATAAACTCCAAACCCACTCCATCAATATTACTTGATTTTCTTCACATCTAGAGTCGACTGGTCTTCTTCCACATGCTATTTCCAGCAATACAATTCTAAAGCTATAAACATCAGACTCCTTGCTAGCCTTCCACTTATAACACATTCAGGAGCCATGTAACCCCTCGTCCCTGCCAGATCAGTTGTTTGTGATCCTTTTTCATGACCAACAAGTCTGGCTAGACCAAAATCGCCAAGTTTAGGATTAAAACTCGAGTCCAACATAATATTGCTAGCTTTTATATCTCGGTGCACGACACATCTCTCCCACTCCTCATGCAAATATAGCAACGCTGATGCTAGTCCACGTGCGATTCTGTATCTCGTTTCCCAGGTCAAAAGTGATCTCTCTTTAAAGAGATGAGAATCTAAGCTCCCATTAGGCATGAACTAGTAAACAAGTAGTAGCTCTTTTCTTTTATGGCACCAGCCTCTGAGTTGGACTAGATTTCTGTGCCTCAGCTGACTGATAATCTTGACTTCTGATATGTATTCTTTAAGCCCTAGTTTAGATCCTCTGGATACCCTTTTTATAGCAACGTAGGTATCCACTTCTCTGATGAAACCTCTGTAGACCCCACCAAAGCCTCCTTCTCCAAGCTTTTCTTCCTCTGCAAAATTCTTGGTAGCGACGAAAGAGGCAGGCTGCGATGCACAATGCCGATGCGTCAACGGCTAGGGTTCAAAGGGCTTTTTTATTTCTTACGGTGTTTGGAGAAGAAAAGAACGAGAAGTACGATCTTGAAATTTTAAAAGTGAAAACGGAAAGTGAAAAACACGATTAAAGAAAAAAGAGAAGGCTAATTAGTAACTAACGGTAAAGTCCAATTTTTAGGGCTGTTAGTTATTCGACTAATTTTTCTGACCCTAAACTAGTCCGATCATTGTCGATTTTGGTGGCCCTTCCAAACCAAACTAGGCATTAGTCGAACCGGCGAGTCCAATTTTCCAAACATTGCAATAAGATTAACAATCAAATGCTTTCTCAATGAATGGTATCTGTATGAAATGGAAGGGGCCAGATCTCACCTGTATCTGATATCACAGTCTGTGACATGGGATGAACAGGCAGACAACTGGGAGAATAGACGTGATCCCTGCTAAGACCAAAACTGAAGTTTATAAATGAGTTATATATACCGTACCCCCGTGTTAGGTGAAATAGGCGAAAAAAACTCTGTGTTACAAAAATAACACAAAAAACTCTGTGTTATCAAAATATTTGCATTGCGAACCATGAAAATTTCTGGTATTGGACACGTGCTAAAAGCGCGACTAGAACACTAATTTTCTCTATTTATTGGACGTGAAATGACTTTCTAATTTTCTCTATTTATTGGACGTGAAATGACTTTGTTTACCTTTTATATTCTGATATACATCATCTCATCTCTCTCTATATACTCCTTTTTATACTTGTTTGTAGGGTTCTTCATGTAATTTTTAATTTGAACAGGGTCTCTGTGCATATAAAAAAGTATTCAATATATATTTGCTTATAGGGTTCTTCATGTAATTTTATTTTATACAGAGTCTTGGTGCATATAAGAAGGTATTGAACAATATACAGAGATGTGATATGATGTATATCAAAATATAAAAGGGTAAATTAGTCATATTGTTTCCAATAAATAGAGAAAATTAGTGTTCTAGTCACGTTTTTAGCGTATGTCCAACACCAAAATTTTTCAGGCTTCACCATGCAAATATTTTGAAAACATAAGGTTTTTTGTGTTAATTTTTGTAATGTAAGTTTTTTTTTTGCCCATTTCATCTAACACAAGGGTGAAATATGTAAATAACCCGTTTATAAATTACTGTCGGAATAACTACATGTAATATACATGAGAATCATGATAAAGATATATATTACATACCAGTATTGTCCCGATTCTTGTGTAACATGCATGGCATTAGCAATCTGCACTGTTGCTTCAACTAAGATGAAAAAATCATGCTTTCGTCACTGTTATATTACCTTTCTGAGAAGATCAATTCTTGCAGCACAGTAATGGTGATGATCAAGAACAATTCTTCCTATTCTCAAACAATAAATGAAAGGAATTTCAAACATCTCAGTCTTTCTAAGAAGCAAATGGCTGATATTAAACACAACAAAGAAGAGAAATCATTCTCCAATCACAAAAGAAACCATCCCAATTCCAAAGCAATGGCATGGCCAACTCTTCACCTTGATAGCTACCAGGACAACCTAGGCCCTAGGCTTATGCCACCCTTTCCTTAGTGGTGCAACCAAATCCAAATATAAGCATTTTCAAGCAATGGTCATTTCATTCCGCAAAGAGACTTACAATTAACAACACAATCATTAAAAAAAGAAAAAACAGAGAATCCAAAAGGAAAAATTCCATCAGTTCTACTCTGAAAAGAACAGACAAGGAGACACAGGAAACAAATCAAAAGACAATTGAATCACATTGATCATAATCAGGGACGGAGCAAGTATATTTGGGGGAAGGGGACCAAGATTTAATCAAGTGCTCAGAAGTTCAATAGCAGGACCCAAAGATGACGATGTTAACTTTGAAGAACTGCTGTGGGAATTGTAGGCCACAGAATTTTCTGAACTACTGGTCCAAGGCGATGAAAGAGCATCATAAGTTGGCCACGGCATTGTTGGAGGGAGGAGGGGGCAATGCCCCTTCAAAATCAAGAACGTGACTAGCTTGCCTTATGGATGGACGGTGAGTATTATCCGGATGAGCACACTATAGCCCAACAACCATCAAACATTCCATTTCTCTTGCATCGAATTCAGTACCTAATCTTGGATCAATTGCGTCAAATAACTGCCCCATGCCATATAGACTCCAAAGCCACTCCACTAATTAATATCACTTGATCGTTTTCTTTACATCTATGGTCAATTGCTTTCCTACCACAAGCTATTTCCAGAAGAACAATACCAAAGCTGTACACATCGGACTCCTTGCTAGCCCGACCTATGATGGTGCATTCAGGAGCAATGTAGCCCATGGTCCCTGCTACGACAGTTGTATGTGAACCTTTTTCATGGTCAACGAGTCTTGCGAGACCAAAATCGCCGAGTTTGGCATTAAAATTTGTGTCCAGCATAATATTGCTATCCTTTATGTCTCTGTGTACCACATATTGTTCCCACGCCTCCTGCAGATACAGTAGAGCTGATGCTAGTCCTTGTGCAATTCTATACCTCATTTCCCAGGTAAGTAGTGATCTTCCTTTAAAGAGATGGAAATCTAAGCTTCCATTTGGCATGAACTCATAAACGAGTAGGAGCTCGCTCCCTTTGTGGCACCAGCCCATGAGTTGGACTAAATTTCTATGCCTTTTTTGGCTGATAATCTTGAATTCTGATGCGTACTCTTTTACGCCTTGATGAGATTCTCCAGACACCCTTTTTACAGCAATTTCAGAATTTGTTTTTCTGGAGAAACCTCTGTAGACACCACCAAAGCCACCTTCGTCGAGTTTCTTATCCTCTGCAAATTTATCTGTGGCATTGAGTAATTCACTGCATGAGAACTTCCGAGGTCCGGTGCCCTTTTCGAATTCATTATCCATGGAATCCTAGTCTCCAAACTCTATATTCTTCTTCTTCTTAAATAAGCAATAGCTAGCACAAGCTGATGCAAGAATGAGAATAGACAACACTACTCAATCCAAAAACAAGTACTCTTCGTTTCCTGTTAGTACTACCTTTCACGTTGAATAGAGGGGGAAGTTCTGGACGTGGAGTAATTGGCTTTTCCGGAGTAACATCAAGTTGTGAGCTTGAAGAAAGATCCCATGACTTGATAATATTTTTCTCAAACCGACTATCTGTTGCATATTCGGGTAAATAAGCTCTAAGATCAACCTCATAGCTAGGGTTGTCAAAATTAGACCCGACCCGAAAACCCAACCCGACCCACCTGATTAAATATCAGGTTAGGGTTGGGGGTATTCGGGTTAGGGTCAAATCGGGTCGGATCCGAAAATAACCCGAAGAAGAGAGAGAAAAACAGGTTGGGTTCGGGTCGAACCCGGGTTGACCCGAAAATATGGATGCTATATAAAATAGAAAACCCTAACCCTACCAACATAATTCACTCACTCCGCCGTTTCACGTCTGAAGAGCACATTCTCACTCAAGATTTCCTCCACTTCACTCTATATTCTCACAGCGGCTCGCCCACCACCATCGCTGGCTCCACCACCGCCACCATCAACACTCCAACGCGCCTCCCTCTTTCGCCTTCCACCGTCTCAGTCATCACCTACCGCTGCGCCCCCGCTTTCGCATTTCGCCTTTCGCCTTCCGCCCACGCCAGCGTCTCAATCATCACCTACCGCCGATCGCCGCGCCTCCCTCTTCCGCCTTCCGCCGACGCCAGGTACGTCTCCGTCTCTCTCTCTCTCTCGGCCCTCTCTCTATTTCTCTCTCCCTCGCTCTCCCTCTCTCACCCTCATTTTTTCAATGTCCAGATCCATTTCCGCCACCGTCCGCCCTTGCTGCTTCTGCCACCGTCCACATCTGCTTCCACCGCCATCTATTTTTTTTAATTTGTGATTTTTATTTAATTTCTTTAGTTTTTCTAGATCTGTTTAGTTTGAGATCAGTTTGGGATCCTCATATGTATATATTTTTATTTTTATTTTAGTTTTGGATTTTCATATTTTCATATGTACAACTATAGTGACTGAAATATTGCAAATTTGCAATACTGAGATCTAGTGTTTGTGCAAATTTTATGTTGGATTATGTTGTCATTCGGAGATTTGGTATTTACATTATAGTCGATTTGCTTCATTCATTTAGTATTTCAATTTGCTGCATTTCAGGCTCCACAACAATTATGAAATTTTATTCGGGTCGGGTCAGGTTGTCTCGGGTTATTGGGTGACCTGAAAAATTTTCAGGTCAACCCGAACCCATTAAAAACAGGTTAGGGTTGAGCTTTTCGGGTTCAAATTCAGGTCGGGTTTTTGTTCGGGTTGAAGTTTTTTATGTTGTACCCCTATATCAACCCGACCCGAACCCACCCGACCCACCCGAATTGACACCCCTACTCATAGCTGATGTTTTCTCGTGAGTTATGTTACCATCAACACCAGTAAAATCAACCCAGAGAGTCTTGGAACTTGCATTATAATTAATCCATTCATCATTTTGAGCCCCTTGGGAAACATTATTCGCCCACGCGACGGACACGACAGATTTCACTGAGTTGATATTAATACCAACATGTGCGCCAGGGGGATCCCAAGTATTCTCATAAGTGTCAAACTCGACTGCAACAAACGATTGCGAAGATGAATTGGCCGGTGAAGCACCATCTGCAAGACCAAGGCCACCACCAGCAAAATTGGGCAGTGTAGTAAAATTTAGAGGTACCAAGAAAAATGTTAGCCCATCAGCATACTCATAGCCCAACACCGAATTATGCTCGTTGGGTGTAACCATAATGCCTTGGTTTGAGACGTAAGCATCTCTCGCCAGATTTATGTCGTGATTACCATCTTTAGTGCTGATGCTGGACAGGTTGAAGGACAGTGAAAATGTACAAGGGGTCAAGATAAGGAACAACAAGGAGAAAATTAGTGCTGGAAGATTTAATGCAGACATGATTGGTGAATTGGTGGGGATGATGATTGATAGCTTGATCAAAGGATATGCTAGTACTAGATTATAAATACTAAATAAAAGGTGATGAAAACAGTAGGTCTTGGTTTTCTAGAGAATTGATAGCTCCAGCAGACACGCTACGCCAGTGGACAACGACTTGTTGGTCTAGGAATTTGAAAATGATACAAATATATTGGTGGAATTAGCTGTAAATATTTGGTTCTGTTATTAAGTTTAGGGTTAATTACGCCTAAACACCAAATTAGATAGAGTAATTATAGTTGGTACTCTACTTTTAGATATAATTACAAACACCATGCCTCTAAAATTTGTTTATTACACTTAACCCCTAAAACCGTTAAAAATTTTATGACATCAGCAAAAATATTTGTGAAAGTCCGAAATGAACCCTCTTGACTTTGGTCAAACTTTTATTACTAATCATGCCGGTGGAGGTTCGTTGTAATTTAGTAAATTAAAATGGGGGTTATGTGTAATTTTTTATGTTGAATTTTCAGTTAGATTTTTTAGTTGAAATTAGTTGTTGCAACGGTTACTTACATGTCTAATGTGACCGTAATTTTCATAATTTGAAGCCTATAAATATTGAGTTTCACAAACAATACATGAACAAACCAATAGTTAATCTCTCCCATGTATTCAAGTAGCTATTCTTCAAGTAATCAAGCACTACAATACCGGAATAAGAAATGTCGAACGTGTGGTAACCTTATTGATTGTATAATTTCCAAAATATTTATAGGATTGAAATTACGAAAATAATGGTCTTATGAAAATATTTGGTTCTGTTATTTAAGTTTATGAGAACTAAAATAAATGTGATTATGGACATAGCCAAGCATGATGCAATTGCTTATGTGGGCAGAGAGCAGGCCAAGTCAAGACTTAGCCCAATGGCTAACAAGTCAAGGAAAAAAAGATGCATTTGTTTAATAAAAAAAGATGCTAACAAGAAATTTACTAAAAAAAGTAAGAATAAGAAAAGAAAAGAAAGAAAGGCAGTTTGAAATAACTCTCCATCAATTTGAAATATTTTTACTTTACTTCTCATAAAATTATACAACATAATAGGATATAAATACTACATTAGAACGTTTTAATACTACATTTTGTGAAAAATATACAACATATTTTGAGAGATTATTTAAGTACGACATTTTGTGAAAATTATACGATATTTTTCCAAAATAGGGAGTTAAATAAAAATATGATACACATTTGGGGATTTATCCCACATTACCCGAAGAAAGAATCAGAGACAAAAATTCTTGACCCAGTAGTAAAATATGCAAAGAATCATGACACAAACATTACCAAAATATATCTGCCAGATCTTGCATGTGAATATTATTACCAAAAGAAACAAATATTGCGGCAGAAAAAATATTGTCAGGCAGACGTACTCACGTACATCATTTTCGTGACATTATTATGCACTAATTTTTCAATGCTCCAAAGCCCAAATTCTAGGTTATGCAGCCCACATAGCTCCAAAGTAAAGCCCAGTAAAAAGTGAAAGCTGATGAGGTATTTGTAATTAATGGCGCAATACATTCCTATCTCTAGTACACCGAAATTTCTAGAGTTTTCATTTTACCGTGTTAGTATCGTGTAGTGTCAAGTCGGACAATTCTTATCAAAACAATTAGTACGTAATAACTTTAGAATAACTGGCGTTACCGCTTCATTTTTGTAAGGTCATAGTTTGAACCATATGCCTTATTTGAGGGGGAATCAAATTTATTGAAAATATTATTTTATAATAACATCGGGGCTTCAAATAAAGTGAAGCTTAATTCCTAAGTTTGTGTTTTATAATGAAAACCTTTATTTCAACCTAGACTATTAATACCTACGATTTACGGCTATGAATACGGTGATAAGGACACAACACAATATATATACGGCAATATAAAATCTTTTCAGAATTTTCTATATGAGAAGTGTCCGACACAACACAATACGATAAAATAATATTTTTAGAAGTATCAATGTGTTAAAGATTAATACATGTTATTTATCGTGGTACCTGTGTTCGTGAGTGTCTGTAAACTAAAAACATAATTATTTATTTCTGTGCTTAGATAACGGACATTTCTTCTCCAGGTATTGCATTCTTTCAAACACTATTATAAGAGACTGAAGCATCCCCAATTCTTATTATACAACAAGGTGACAAAGTGAGTGGAAAATGATCCAACGAATGGGAAAGTTCAATTCCAATTCTGGATCATGCAATAATGTGCATGAACACATGAAGAAGCATATAATTTGTCATGAATGACAACTGAGATAATGAGAATCACGCGCTTTATTAGATATATACATCACATAAGAAACATGCCTTTGATTTCATGAACACGTATCACTCTCGGATTAGGTGATCTAAGTCGAGGCTCGGTGTTCTAGGATTGAGGGACACCTATCTTGACTGTTGAGAAATCTGGGCAAAAACAGAAGCTAGACACGGGTAATCCCTGTCCTTAAAGTTTTTATCGCCCCTAACGTTCTGGGAAGTGTGCTACAGGTTTCAGGCGATACACTTCCAGGATATATGTCAAGCTAATTTCTGGGAATGATTTCGTGTACTGGCACTGCACAAGAAATCAGATGAATGTGTTGTGTTTCTTTTCAGCTCAAGGATTGTATATATAGATATCAGGTGTTACAAAAACGTATTAAATCAAATTATGACTGTTGGAGAATTAATTCAGCATCAATGGGTTGTTAGTGGCCCCCGAATTAATTTGTGGTTTAAGTCTCCTTGACCTTTCAGTTACATTGGCCACTCTACAGTCACATTTGATTTATTGGACTTATTTAGGGTTAATTCTGAATGAATTTGGTCCAAAAAGATAGGCTCGGAGGCGAGGCTCCTAGCGACGATGCGCACGTGCGAAGTGCAAAGTGCGCCATCAAACGCCACATTCGCCCGTGCCCGTGGGCGTGCGCGAGCGCGGGCGGTGCTGTGCACCGCACCGCGTGTGAGCCCATCAGTCCACCTCACACTTATTGAATTAATAACCCACTTAGTGTCTTAACTTATATAGTTGACCACACCTAGTTATTAATCCAATGTGGGACAGGTTTAGTTTTCCCAAACACCTTTTCATATGCCTCTTTGATATTTCCAATAAACCTCCATTAGCTTAATTGAAAGTATCAATGCATATGTCCAACAATCCCCCACTTGTTTGAAAAACTACTCTTTCCCAAACCAGTGTCTGTCTGGTTTTAATTAAAGATCACGTGCATAACAGAAGGTGTGACGAACATTGAACCTCCCTTTAGTGTAAGCAGCTCAAAATCACCCCGAAGTTGATGGTGTCCGCAGATTGAACCTCAACTCCTTACTGGTGTGACCGGAGTCACCACACACACGTGTTCTTTCTCACACAACAAGCACTCCACTGCTCGGCGCTTATCAAGCCATACGACATATCCCGTTTCATGAACCTCTAAGAGAGTAAACCATAACTCTCTATAAGAAGCGGCTTCACATCTAGTTCATATAGGCAAAATGTTTCTCGGGCACTAGTTGCAAATAGTGCAGCATTTTGTTAAGAGCATAGCTCAACCTTGTCACTTTGCAACTCACTGAGCTATCTTCTACTCTATATGAGACCACTTGATAGCTCTAACCAACTCGTGACTTGTTTTTCCCTTTGAACCTTTAATCAGGGGAAACCTAGATTATAGGTAGGGTTACCATCACTTATGGTTCGGGTGGTTTAAGTCCCATATCGCTAGTAGTTGTAGCTACTAAGTCTCTCGTCAGAGGCTTAGTAAACGGATCAGCCAAATTCTTATTTGACCTCACATAGACAATTGTTATGATACCATCTTGTATCACTTGTCTCACAAATGCATGTCTAAGACCAATGTGTCTAGACTTACCATTATAGGTACCACTATACGCTTTTGTAAGCGTTGCTTCACTGTCACAATACAGCGAAATTGGAGGCATTGGATTTGGCCAAAGATCTATGTCTAACAACATATTTCTTATCCAATCAGCCTCTTGTCCAGCTTGTGCTAAAGCTATAAACTCAGATTCCATGGTAGAGTGAGAGATTATTGTCTGTTTCTTGCTTGCCCAAGAAACAGCCCCACCGGCAAGAGTGAAAACCCACCCACTTGTGGATTTGTTATCTCCCACGCTAGTTATCCAACTCGCGTCTGAGTACCCTTCCAACACACTAGGGAATTTGTTATAGAACAAACCAAAGCTAATAGTTCTCTTAAGATACCCAAGTACCCTACTAATAGCTTTCCAATGATCTGCATTGGGACTGCTCGTGTATCTGCTAAGTTTTGAAACTGCAAAGGAAATATCTGGTCTAGTGCAATGCATTGCGTACATAAGGCTGCCAATAGCACTTGCATACTCAAGCTGTGCAATAGCTCTACCAGTATTTTCTTTAAGTTTCAGTCCGTTGTCAAACGGAGTGTTCACCTCCTTGATCTCGAAGTGACTAAACTTAGTCAGAACTTTCTCAATATAGTGAGATTGGTTTAGTGAGAAACCCCCACTATGTTTTTTAACTTTAATGCCTAAAATAGTATCTACTTCACCTAAGTCTTTCATCTTAAAGACCGAGGATATATACTTTTTAGTCTCGTTTACTCCAATCATATTCGTCCCGATGATCAACATATCATCGACATATAGACAGACTATCACCATATAGTCAGCCGTACTTGTGGAATAAATGCACCTGTCAGCACTGTTATACTTGAATCCGAATTTCAAGATAGCAGTGTCAAACTTCTCGTGCCACTGTTTTGGTGCTTGCTTTAGACCATAAAGAGATTTGACTAACTTACACACTTTGTTTTCTGTTCCCGGTGCTACAAAACCCTCAGGTTGCTCCATATAGATTTCTTCTTTTAAATTTCCATTTAAAAATGTCGTCTTTACGTCCATTTGATGAACAAACAGATCGTAAAGAGAGGCTAAGGCAAGAAGAATTCTAATGGAAGCAACTCGAGCCATCGGTGCATAAGTGTCAAAGTAGTCAATCCCTTCTACTTGTCTAAACCCTTTGGCAACTAATCTAGCTTTAAAAGTTGATATAGTGCCATCAGTGTTTCGTTTTCTTCTAAATACCCACTTGCACCCAATGGGTTTAGAACCACGAGGTAAGTCTGCTAATACCCAAGTATTATTACCCAAGATCGAATCTATTTCATCGTTTACAGCTTCCTTCCAAAAGGAAGCATCTCGAGAAGCCATAGCTTCTGAAAATGTTTTAGGATCCATCTCAAGTGAAAATACAAACGGTATTTCACTTACCACTTTATTATCTTGGTCCCCCTCCACCAAGAATAATAAAGCATCAGAAGAGATAAAGTCTTTATCCAAACTTTTCTCTTTTCTTGCTCTAGTACTCCTTCTAGGCTCAACTTGTTGTTTAGGAACATCGTTTTCCACAACCGGCCTTATAGGACCTCTAGGCTCAATTTGGGATGGCACAGATTCGTTTCCAACATCTTTTGAAAACGTACTTTCGAAAAATTCCACATCCCTGGATTCAGTTATCACGTTAGACTCCAAATCGAGAAGTCTATAGTCCTTGCTATTAAGAGCATATCCAACGAATACACTTTTAATAGCTCTAGCCCCTAACTTAGTCCGTTTAGGATTAGGAACCCAAAAGTAAGCCACACACCCCCACACTTTAACTTATGTTGGGTTTTCTCCCTTTCCATATTTCATAGGGACTAGACTTCACAACAGTACTAGGCATCCTATTTAGAATATGGCATGCAGACAGAAGGGCTTCACCCCACAAGTTGTGAGGTAAATTTGCATGATTTAACATGCAATTTATCATATCCAGAAAGGTACGATTTTTCCTTTCAGCTACACCGTTCTGCTGGGGTGTATAACCGGCAGTTGTTTGATGTATGATACCACTTTCTTCGCAAAGTGTATCAAAAGCATTCAAACAATATTCCATGTCTCGATCAGAACGTAGAACCTTAATCTTCTTCTCAAGTTGGGTTTCTACTTCTGATTTGTATTTTGCAAAAGAACTAAGAGCTTCATCTTTAGTTCTTAACAAATACACATAGCAAAAACAACTAGCATCATCAATAAAAGTAATAAAATACCTTTTACCACCTCTAGTTAAAATTCCATTTAATTCACAAATATCTGTATGAATTAAATCTAATATTTGTGATTCTCTTTTAACACTTGGAAAAGGTTTTCTAACAATTTTTGATTTTGCACAAATTTCACATTTATCAAGTTCATTTTTACCAATATCAATTAATCCCATTGCATGCATATTTTTCAAATTCTTTGCACTAACATGTCCTAATCGACTATGCCATAAAGAAATTGAAGAAATCATGTAAGCAGAAATAGAACTCATATTATTGATTGACATCTTATACATCCCATTACAAGCGTAGCCTTTTCCAACAAATTCACCATTTTTCATGATGATGACTTTGCCAGATTCAATAGAAATCTTAAAATCTTTCTTATCTAACAAATCAACAGAAATTAAACTTTTCCTAACATCTGGTACAACCAAGACATTAATCAAAGTTAATTTCTTTCCGGAGGTAAAGTTGAGCTCGACAGATCCTTTGCCTCCAACACCGGCTTTAGAGCTATTTCCCATCTGAACCTCTTGCCCAACGACTTCTTCAAAAGTCTTGAAAAGCCTTCGATCGTTGCAAATGTGAACCGTTGCTCCAGAATCCAACCACCATCCAAAAAGTTCACTTGCCATGTTGATTTCAGAAATCATAGCCACATCGAGGCTAAGATCAGTCACCATGGCAACTAGGTTCTCCTCAACCATGTTTGCAACTCCGGATCCACTTTTCCGTTGTGGGCATTCTCTCGCATAATGTCCTGTTTCTCCACAAACATAACACTTGTCTTTTCTTTTGTTAGTAGCATTATGAACAGGTTTAGGTTTCTGCCCGGATTTCTTAAATTGCCCTTGATTCTTTTTAACCCCGAAAGGCTTCTTTTTAGAACTTCCAGCCTCAACATAATTCACGCTGGATTGTCCTTGTACCAAATTCTTTCCATCGCGTTTCCGAGCCTCCTCTTCAATACGCAGATGTTTCTGAATTTGTTCCAAGGTCATATCCTCAGATTTATGCATCAATCTCTTTGCATAATCTTTCCAGGTAGGAGGGAGCTTTGAAATTATAGCTCCTACCTGGAAGGCTTCTGGAAGGACAATTTTCACTATCCGAAGTTTGTTGACAATTACCTGGAGCTCATGCACTTGCTCCAGGATTGGTTTATTATCAACCATTTTGAAATCAAGATATTTAGATACTAAATATTTGTTAGTACCTTCCTCCTCAGCTTTATACTTGTATTCCAGCGCCTCCCAAAGCTCTCTAGGTGATTTGACGTTTGTGTACAAATCATATAATCTGTCAGAAAGAGTGTTGAGGATGTGGCCATGAGCCAACTCTTCATCTACAGCTCTTTTCTTTCGTTGTTGCTGAAGTGTCTGTACTATCTCTTGATGGATCTGCAAGGCATTCTGGGAGGGACCTGCGGCTGCAGTACTTGCAGGAGGAGCACCGCCTGCTGTAGTGGGATTGGCAGGAGGAACAACACCTGCTGCAGTGGTTGGTGGATCCAAATCAACAGGCTGCTGGGGAGCAGAAGGATCTTCTGGAATTGGTGGCAGACTGGGATCCAGAACATATGCAAGCTTAAGGACAGTAAGCAGGAATTTCATCTTGTCCTGCCAGCGGTTGAAGTTGTTGCCATCGAAACGGTCTAGCTTTTGCTGGTTCATGATTCTGAAGGATTCAGACTCCATTTCTACGTATAGAAACTTTAAGATTGTTGAGAAATCTGGGCAAAAACAGAAGCTAGACACGGGTAATCCCTGTCCTTAAAGTTTCTATCGCCCCTAACTTTTTGGGAAGTGTGCTACAGGTTTCAGGCGATACACTTCCAGGATATATGTCAAGCTAATTTCTGGGAATGATTTCGTGTACTAGCACTGCACAAGAAATCAGATGAATGTGTTGTGTTTCTTTTCAGCTCAAGGATTGTATATATAGATATCAGGTGTTACAAAAACGGATTTAATCAAATTATGACTGTTGGAGAATTAATTCAGCAACAATGGGCTGTTAGTGGCCCCCGAATTAATTTATGGTTTAAGTCTCCTTGACCTTTCAGTTACATTGGCCACTCAACAGTCACATTTGATTTATTGGACTGATTTAGGGTTAATTCTGAATGAATTTGGCCCAAAACGATAGGCTCAAAGGCGAGGCTCCTAGCGACGATGCGCACGTGCGAAGTGCAAAGTGCGCCATCAAACGCCACATTCGCCCGTGCCGGTGCGCGTGCGCGGGCGCGGGCGCGGGCGGTGCTGTGCACCGCACCGCGTGTGAGCCCATCAATCCACCTCACACTTATTGAATTAATAACCCACTTAGTGTCTTAACTTATATAGTTGACCACCCTTAGTTATTAATCCAATGTGGGACAGGTTTAGTTTTCCCAAACACCTTTTCATATGCCTCTTTGATATTTCCAATAAACCTCCATTAGCTTAATTGAAAGTATCAATGCATATGTCCAACAATCCCCCACTTATTTGGAAAACTACTCTTTCCCAAACCAGTGTCTGTCTGGTTTTAATTAAAGATCACGTGCATAACAGAAGGTGTGACGAACATTGAACCTCCCTTTAGTGTAAGCAACTCAAAATCACCCTGAAGTTGATGGTGTCCGCAGATTGAACCTCAACTCCTTACTGGTGTGACCGGAGTCACCACACACACGTGTTCTTTCTCACACAACAAGCACTCCACTGCTCGGTGCTTATCAAGCCATACGCCATATTTGCACAAACTCAAGAAAAACGGACAGACGACACCAGAATCCTCAGCTTCTTCTTCGGTGGCGGAATGGAAACCTTCACTTTAGCCTATTTCTTGACAATGTCTTCCTCTTCGGCTCTTTGAGCGAAGACCCTCTTCAGTCTAATTTTTTGTTAGGGGTAACGGGAATTCTCTATCCCTAATATACAAAATATTTTTTCTAAACCCCCTAATCACTTAAAAAGTCTATTTTATCCCTATTTTTTTACTTTTTCCACACT
The DNA here is from genome assembly GCA_037501455.1 of Lantana camara. Taxonomy (NCBI): domain Eukaryota; kingdom Viridiplantae; phylum Streptophyta; class Magnoliopsida; order Lamiales; family Verbenaceae; genus Lantana; species Lantana camara. The sequence goes on from CM074862.1 coordinate 23,830,362, forward strand.
CTTTTTGCTTCCTCCACACCTCATCTTCAACATCATCTTCTTCCTCCCTTCACTTCGCCGGAGCGCCACCACCACCACCACCGGACCGCTGCCGGCCACCGCCTGAGGTGGTCCAAAAATTCCCAAAAAATTCATCGGGAACGTACTCCTTGTCCTCGTTCCATATCTTCGGTTAGTTTTTCAAAATTCGAAGCCATTTGTCCCCAATTTCAAATCTAAAAATTTTAGATCTAAAAAAGAAATGACAATAACTCTCAAACCGCTTGACGAAAATCGAATCCGTTCCTTGCAATATGTTTATCATGGCGAGAACTTCAAGATCCATACCATTTTAGTCGGAAAAAATCGCCGGACGGAAAACCCATTCTCTATTGAAATTTGCAGGTTTCGGGCGGACCTCCCGGCGCCTTCTCCAGCCATTTTCAATAGACGTGGTTGGTATCAATGAAGTCGCGTCGTCGAAATGAGTTAAAACACGTAGGTCCCATCTCCGGAAAGTGGCAGGAGACGGCGGTGCCGCCACCGCAGGAGTTCCTGCGTCTTCAACAGAAGAAGGAGGAAGAAGAAAGAAAAAAAAAAAAAAAGAAAAAGAAAAAGGGGAAGAAAAAAAAGGGTATTGGGGGTAATTTTTCATATTTTATTAAGGGCATTTTAGTCTTTTTACGCGAATTAGGGGGTTTAGAAAAAATTTCATGAATATTTGGTACTTAAAACATGTAAAAACCAATTGAGGGGTTTATGAAAAGTATTGGGCCATACTAGGGATCTTTGATTAATTATCCGTAATAAGTAATAATAATAAAATAAAGGTGATAACGTTTTTTTTTTTTTTGGTAGGAAATAAAGGTGATAACTTTTTTATTTGGGTAGGAAATAAAGGTGAAAACTGCCTTAAGAAAATAATAATAATAAAATAAAGGTGATAAGTAGGAAATAAAGGTGATAACTACCGTAAAAAAAAAAATAATATAAAGGTGATATATATATTTTTTAATGTTCTCTGTTGTTGATGTGTGGATTCACATCACAAGGCGTGTACTTTGAATAAAAGAGAAGGGGGTTCCTCGTTAAATTCCCCACTGTCAGGCCGATTTAAAAAACAAAAAAACAAAAAAACGACCTTAAAAAATAATAATAATAAAATAAAGGTGACCAAAAAAAATAAAATAAATGTGATAATTGATAATTTGATATGGAGACGTGGAAAGAATAAAGAAAAACTAATTATAACTAGTAGCCCGCATACTTGGGAAAGAATAAAACAAAACTAATCATACAAGAAAGACAGGTCGAACCAACCCTCGTAGCCCGCATAATTGTGGCATATATAAATAAACTGTTATTTAAATCTATTAAAATTGATTGTTATATCAATATATATTTTATAATTATATTTAATATAATTATTAAATTATAATAAATAAATAAATTAATATCATAAGATAGTATCATATTGTTAAAAATATTTAAGATAGGAAGGGAAAAAATAAAAATTATATATAAAAAAAAGAATTATTGTGAAGTGAGAGAAAAAAGAAGATAATCGGATGGAGCGATAAACAAATAAATAAGAAGAAAGAAAAGAATTGAAAAAAAAGCATAATAAATAAATAAATAAAAAAGGAAAAAAGAATCCAAGAGACCATTCGTTACTATCTATCTTATAGATATTTAAAATTGAATTAAAATAGAATATAGGAAATAACTAATATAATAATCATGGGTATAATTGGCATTTCATTTGAAAATACAATTAATGGGGTTAAAGGGGAAGTGGGCCATAGTTTATACTAGTAACTATGCACACTTGATGCGTTTGCTCAAAAAAAAAAATATATCATTAAAATATATTAAAATTAAACTTTTTATATTAGTATTTAATAAAAATTAAATTATTTTTAAAAAGGTTTTAATATAGTAGTGTAGATAAAAATAAATAAAAAACACAAAAAAAAAGAGTTAAAATCATATCAGTTAAAATAACGATAAATTATTGAACAATCCCTGATAAGGCAACAATGTTATCCTAAACCCCCCCAATTTGAAATCATACTATTTTACATCCCCAATACACAACATATTTTTTCAAAACCCCCTAAATCGCCTAAAATTACCAAAGTATCCCTGTTAAAATTGAATAATCACAATCCATACCAAGCATCCAAATCCCTCCTACATCGACGGGAATTTGTTATTCTTCACCATCTCCCGCACACCACCGCCGCTGTAGAAGAAGTTATTGGAGACTGAACGACCCACACACCCACATTAGAGGCGAAACCCCTACGAGCTACCAACCACGCCCCCACGACGAACACTCTGTTTTAGGTCGTTGCTTGAAATGGTAAGGTCTGAGAGGAAGGTACGTCGCACCCAACGTGTCGAGGTTAGTTTTCTTCCATAAATGGTCAGAAATTCTATTTTTTTCCGCCATAATCCAGTTTGTATTTGCTAAATGATGATTTTAACTCAACAAGTAAGGGTTTCAGGAGTTTGTTAAATAAGGAACATTGAATCGATTTTTATTCGATAGATGGTTCGCCCAATGTCGACGACGCCGTTGATGATTGTTCCGTCCCCGGCCGAAACAAGCAGGGGAAAGAGAAAAAGATCAGAGGAAGACATCCATGAGACTGATGAGGGCACGCTTTCGAAGAAGCGGGTGTATTCGATTTTGCATCAGTGCGTGTTGGAGAGATTCAGTGAGGTTATCTATAAAATTCGTGACCAAATGTCTCCTGGTTAACTCGATGCAGTTAAGAAATCGCCGTTTGGTTGTTTTTTGGGAGCGCCAGTTCAGAAGGGGAGCATTAATAGAGTTGGGTTGTTGCTCAATTACTACAACTGCAGCACAAATACATTTAAATTTGGTAGCCAAGAAGTTTTATTTTGTGAGGAGCAATTCAGCATTGTTATTGGTATGCGGCATTCCGGTCATCCTGTCGTGGTTGTGGGCAAGAGTAAATCCAATACCTTGATCAAACATTTTGGCAATAAGGGAAACAATGTCTCTCGAACTAACATCGAGAGTAAACTACACGAATTCGTCGGAAGGACTGATGACGATGGCATTGATGATTTTGTACGGATGTACATTTTATACGTTTTTAATTGTTTGTTGTTCCCACGTAGCAGTGTATGTGTGCCTGCTGCGCTTTGTAGATGATTTGTCCAGGATTGGACAGTACGCGTGGGGCACGGCGGCTCATATGTTTTTGATTCAAGGTATTAGGAAGCATGTTGTGGATAAACATGATTTTCTTGATGGATGTACTATGGGTTTGTTGGTAAGTCGTCGGCTTGGTTTTGTAGATTGTGTCGTTTATACCTATATATACACCTACTTAAGTTGTTGTTTATGTCAGGCATGGTTTCATGAACGAATCCAGAAGTTTGGCATCTCAAGAAGGTTAGCAGCATTCCCTCGTTTGTTTAAATGGAAAGGGAGTGCACTGCCTAGTACGAAAGAGAATGCGAAGAAGGAACTGGAAAGTATTTGCCTCTCAGATGTAAGTCCGTAATCTTTGGTAATTTAAACCAATATGCATATTTTATTCAAATGTAATAATGCGTAATTGGAAGGGTGATTTGTCCAGTGAAACTGTAGTTATGCGTAATTGGAAGGGTGATTTGTCCAGTGAAAATGTAATAATGCGTAATTGGAAGGGTGATTTGTCCAGTGAAAATGTAATAATGCGTAATTGAAAGGGGAATTTGTCCAGTGAAAATGTAGTAATGCGTAATTGGAAGGGTGATTTGTCCAGTGAAAATGTAATAATGCATAATTGGAAGGGTGATTTGTCCAGTGAAACTGTAATCTTTGGTAATTTAAACCAATATGCATATCTCATTCAAATGTTTTGTAAGAAAGACTGTTGATTTAAAAATACGCAGATTGTTCCCTTACGAGCGGCTAACAAAATGGAGAGAAGTTTGTCCAGAGCGGAGGAAGAAGTTTTTGTTGACGAAGAGGATCAAGTTGTTTGCGTAGCAGAAAAAGCGCAAGATGTCGATCAAGGAGTTCAAACCGTTTGTGTGGAAGAGGCACCTGAATGTGTCGATGAAGGAGTTAAAACGGTTTGTGTGGAAGAGGCACCAGAATGTGTTGATGTAGGAGTTCAAGTTGATTTGATTGAGGATGGGGAAGGTGATTGTGATTCCGGACGAGTTGAGGTTAGATCGAAGAGGAAGAACGATGTGAGGGAGCGTGTGGAAGAAAATGTGAGAACATATTACATACAAGATTCAATATTACAATGTCTTTTAACTATGCGCGTGTGTTTGATTTGTCATTGGATAATTATGTATTAGGTGATTGTGTTTGATGGAACTCAAGTGGACAGTAGGCCTAAGGAGGCCCCAGGATGTGAGGTCGTCACTGAGGAGCAACGGAATAGGGCATTTAATTTGATTATGAGCTACACGGAGGCGCAAAAGTAAATGTTCTTACTTAATTCAATGAGTTTAGTTGGCAGAATGTTGTTGACTGTTTCATTATAATCTTTTGCAGCCATGATGTTGTGTATACAAGTAAGACGAGTTTTGTCTTCGTGTACGATCTACGAGATCTAATTTTTGGGAAGGAAACCAATGACAATGTTATTCTGTCCTATTACGACCTGCTAACAAGTCCTGGTTACCTTGTGCCGAAATTCCACGATGAACATTTTGTTAACCCTCATGTGTCAGTTGAATTTGTGGGGAAATTGAAGAACAGGGGCACAGGAAAGACAAAGAAGAAGACTGTCCCTTACATTGTCCCATCTGCAATCAACGAGTTCCTGACGCATCAGATGAAAAGTGACTACGTCATGACCCTGAACGAGGTGTCTTCAACAATTATGTTCTCATGTCGTTATATTATTTTTCCTTCACTGACAAATTCTCACTGGCATATGTTGGTGTATGAGACCGAGAACAAACGTTTCAGTCACTACAACTCAATGCATACAGAAGAAGCTGCCACCGATGTCGAAGTATACTCAGATTTCCTTTGGAAGTTGTAGATTAAGAACAATGTTGTCAAGAGTTCCAAAGAGAGGGAATTGGGACGGGGACGAATGAGAATTCAGGATAAGGGGAGCAATGATTGTGGTGTATTAATGTGTCTATATCGTGAGAAGCTTGTTCGAGAGACTGACGAGTTCAGGACATATGCCGAGACATGCAACATCGCCGAATACCGCTTTATGTTAGCCAATGCCTTTCTAGAAAAACAATATGGTTCATCTATATAATTGAATTTTCAATTACATTGTTATTAATTTGTCCAGTAAAAATGTAGTAATGCGTAATTGAAAGGGGAATTTGTCCAGTGAAAATGTAATAATGCGTAATTGAAAGGGGAATTTGTCCAGTGAACCTGTAGTAATGCGTAATTGGAAGGGTGATTTGTCCGGTGAAAATGTAGTAATGCGTAATTGGAAGGGTGATTTGTCCAGTGAAAATGTAGTAATGCGTAATTGGAAGGGTGATTTGTCCAGTGAAACTGTAATAATGCGTAATTGAAAGGGGAATTTGTCCAGTGAAAATGTAGTAATACGTAATTGGAAGAGTGATTTGTCCAGTGAAACTGTAATAATGCGTAATTGAATGGGTGATTTGTCCAGTGAAACTGTAATAATGCGTAATTGAAAGGGCGATTTGTCCAGTGAAAATGTAGTAATGCGTAATTGAAAGGGGAATTTGTCCAATGAACCTGTAATAATGCGTAATTGGAAGGGTGATTTGTCCACTGAAAATGTAATAATGCGTAATTGAAGGGGTGATTTGTCCAGTGAAACTGTAATAATGCGTAATTGGAAGGGTGATTTGTCCAGTGAAACTATAGTGATGCTTAATTGGATGGGTGATTTGTCCAGTGAAACTGTAATAATGCATAATTTAAAGGGTGATTTGTCCAGTGAAACTGTAGTTATGCGTAATTGGAAGGGTGATTTGTCCAGTGAAACTGTAATAATGCGTAATTGAAAGGGGAATTTGTCCAGTGAAAATGTAAATAAAACATTACAACATTAACAAGACTGATTGAATAATGATCAAATCATTACAACAATATAGTTATGAACAAGATTCTGATTAAAACATTGCAACATTAACAAGTTTGATTGAATCATGCTCACATCATTACAATAATATACTTATAAACAAGATTCTGAATAAAACATTGCAACATTAACAAGTTTGATTGAGTCATGCTCACATCATTACAATTCAGAATCTTGTTCATAAGTATATTATTGTAATGATGTGAGCATGATTCAACGAGTTCCTGACGCACCAGATGAAAAGTGACTACGTCATGACCCTGAACGAGGTGTCTTCAACAATTATGTTCTCATGTCATTATATTATTTTTCCGTCATTGACAAATTCTCACTAGCATATGTTGGTGTATGAGACCGAGCACAAACGTTTCAGTCACTACAACTCAATGCATACAGAAGAAGCTGCCACCGATATCGAAGTATACTCAGATTTCCTCTGGAAGTTGTGGATTAAGAACAATGTTGTCAAGAGTTCCAAAGAGAGGGAATTGGGGCGGGGACGAATGAGAATTCAGGATCAAGGGAGCAATGATTGTGGTGTATTAATGTGTCTATATGGTGAGATGCTTGTTCGAGAGACTGACGAGTTCAGGACATATGTCGAGACATGCAACATGGCCGAATACCGCTTTAAGTTAGCCAATGCCTTTCTAGAAAAACAATCTGGTTCATATATATATATGAATTTTCAATTAGATTGTTATTAATTTGTTCAGTGAAAATGTAGTAATGCGTAATTGAAAGGGGAATTTGTCCAGTAAAAATGTAATAATGCGTAATTGAAAGGGGAATTTGTCCAGTGAACCTGTAATAATGCGTAATTGGAAGGGTGATTTGTCCAGTGAAAATGTAGTAATGCGTAATTGGAAGGGTGATTTGTCCAGTGAAAATGTAGTAATGCGTAATTGGAAGGGTGATTTGTCCAGTGAAACTGTAATAATGCATAATTGAAAGGAGAATTTGTCCAGTGAAAATGTAGTAATGCGTAATTGGAAGGGTGATTTGTCCAGTGAAACTGTAATAATACGTAATTGGAGGGGTGATTTGTCCAGTGAAACTGTAATAATGCGTAATTGGAAAGGTGATTTGTCCAGTGAAACTGTAGTGATGCATAATTGGAAGGGTGATTTGTCAGTGAAACTGTAGTGATGCTTAATTGGATGGGTGATTTGTCCAGTGAAAATGTAGTAATGCGTAATTGGAAGGGTGATTTGTCCAGTGAAACTGTAATAATGCGTAATTGAAAGGGGAATTTGTCCAGTGATAATGTAGTAATGCGTACTTGGAAGGGTGATTTGTCCAGTGAAACTGTAGTTATGCGTAATTGGAAGGGTAATTTGTCCAGTGAAACTGTAGTGATGCTTAATTGGAAGGGTGATTTGTCCAGTGAAACTGTAATAATGAGTAATTTGAAGGGTGATTTGTCCAGTGAAACTGTAATAATGCGTAATTGGAAGGGTGATTTGTCCAGTGAAACTGTAGTTATGCGTAATTGAAAGGGTGATTTGTCCAGTGAAACTGTAATAATGCGTAATTGGAAGGGTGATTTGTCCAGTGAAACTGTAATAATGCGTAATTGGAAGGGTGATTTGTCCAGTGAAACTGTAGTTATGCGTAATTGAAAGGGTGATTTGTCCAGTGAAACTGTAATAATGCGTAATTGAAAGGGGAATTTGTCCAGTGAAAATGTAGTAATGCGTAATTGAAAGGGAAATTTGTCTAGTGAACCTGTAATAATGCGTAATTGGAAGGGTGATTTGCCCAGTGAAAATGTAATAATGCGTAATGCGTAATTGGAAGGGTGATTTGTCCAGTGTAAATGTAGTAATGCGTAATTGGAAGGGTGATTTGTCCAGTGAAAATGTAAATAAAACATTGCAACATTAACAAGATTGATTGAATGATGATCAAATCATTACAACAATATAGTTATGAACAAGATTCTGAATAAAACATTGCAACATTAACAAGTTTGATTGAATCATGCTCACATCATTACAATAATATACTTATGAACAAGATTCTGAATAAAACATTGCAACATTAACAAGTTTGATTGAGTCATGCTAACATCATTACAATTCAAAATCTTGTTCATAAGTATATTATTGTAATGATGTGAGCATGATTCAATCAAACTTGTTAATGTCGCAATGTTTTATTCAGAATCTTGTTCATAATTATATAACATATTATTGTAATGATGTGAGCATGATTCAATCAAACTTGTTAATGTTGCAATGTTTTATTCAGAACCTTGTTCATAACTATATTATTGTAATGATTTGATCATCATTCAATCAATCTTGTTAATGTTGCAATGTTTTATTTATAGTTTCACTGGACAAATCACCCTTCCAATTACGCATTACTACATTTTCACTGGACAAATCACCCCTCCAATTACGCATTATTAAAGGTTCACTGGATAAATTCCCCTTTCAATTACGCATTACTACATTTTCACTGGACAAATCACCATTCCAATTACGCATAACTATAGTTTCACTGGACAAATCACCCTTCCAATTACGCATTACTACACTTTCACTCGACAAATTCCCCTTTCAATTACGCATTATTACGGTTTCACTGGACAAATCACCCTTCCAATTACGCATTACTAAATTATCACTGGACAAATCACCCTTCCAATTACCCATTATTTCAGGTTCACTGGACAAATTCCCCTTTCAATTACGCATTACTACATTTTCACTGGACAAATTCCCCTTTCAATTACGCATTATTACAGTTTCACTGGACAAATAACCCTTTCAATTACGCATAACTACAGTTTCACTGGACAAATCACCCTTCCAATTAAGCATCACTACAGTTTCACTGGACAAATCACCCTTCCAATTACGCATAACTACAGTTTCACTGGACAAATCACCCTTCCAGTTACGCATTATTACAGTTTCATTGGACAAATCACCCTACCAATTACGCATTATTACAGTTTCACTGGACAAATCACCCTTCCAATTACGCATTATTACAGTTTCACTGGACAAATCACCCCTCCAATTACGCATTATTACAGTTTCACTGGACAAATCACCCTTCCAATTATGCATTACTACATTTTCACTGGACAAATCACCCTTCCAATTACGCATTATTACAGTTTCACTGGACAAATCACCATTCCAATTATGCATTACTACATTTTCACTGGACAAATCACCCTTCCAATTACGCATTATTACAGTTTCACTGGACAAACCACCCTTCCAATTACGCATTACTACAATTTCACTGGACAAATCACCCTTCCAATTACGCATTATTACAACAAAGTCATTCACCATACAACAAAAAATACAAAGACAAGTGAAAAAAAGTTAAAAAAAAGTCATTCACCAGGTCCATCATCAAGCCAAAATGGCAAGCCTCCACTGAAATCTCGGCCAATCTTCAATTTCTGTGCGAAAACAAATCATATAAACGTGATTAGGATCCAGAATTAAACAACATACCCAACAACATACAAACAATCAATTTGACACAGGGCTCCTGCAGGTTCTCTTGTTATGCCCAAGCCTTTTACATGATGAGCATACAGTAACAACTTTGATGACCTGCGATGGGAACCTATTCCTCTTCGGTCGACCAGGCTGAGGCCTCACATCGGGAGGCATGATTTGAACCTCGACATTTGAGACCATATCAGCATTCGGTACAGGGAAAATAATGTTCTCATATGCTTTTTTTATACGTTTCAACTGAATAAGCATCATCACAAAAATCGTATACCGACCACCCTTTCTTGTCAATGCATGCACAAACATGTTTGCAGGGGAGCTTCAAGATCTGCCAGTAATTACAAGAACATTTCCGCTTGCCAAGGTCTACTGTGTGTCGGAATTCCCCTTCATTCACCTCAAATGTCACTGAGTTGGCTCGCACAACATCCAAGCTCCTCCCTACTTCAAATTCAGCCTTGACCATCACCTCTATATCCATACAAAGGTGCGTTTGCCATTCATGACTTTGCTCCCTTCTATTGCACATCATGATCATTATCTGCTACCTAATCCGGTCAATAAAAGCAACAATTGGGAGGGATCTCGCATCCTTCACCCAACTGTTCCAACACTCTGCAATATTGTTGTTGATGATACCAAATCGATTACTGGTAAATAATGAATTAGCCCAGTTTTCAGGAGCGGAGTTATTTAAGAAATCTGTGGCTAATGGCATTGCTTTAAGGATTTTGTTGATGTGCAGGGAGTACTCAGCCCTGGTAGGAGCATATGCCGCTGCATTGAACACATTGGTCCAATGTTTTTTGTTCAGTTTGGGATAATGCTTCCTAAGGACCTGCAATAATGACAACCAACATCCACTTTATTATCAAGAAAAGGAGCATACGTATCAACTCATCACACTAATCGGTAAACAAATACCTGATTTCTGAAGTTATCCACCAAATATCTGAGGCAGAATGCATGTTGGCAGCCTGGAAATACCCTTGGCACATGGGTAACAAGTCCCAGGTGCCTGTCGGAGAAGAATGTGTACTGTCTAAAATCACAAAGCACAGGCTGACTTTCAAGAGCATGTCTCAACTTTTGGCAAAACCATTCCCAATTCTCATCATTCTCTGAGTCAACGACAGCGTATGCTATTGTAAACAACTGATTGTTCCCATCCTTCGCTGTCGCACAAAGCAAATGACCTTTGAATTTGCTCTTGATATGAGTGCCGTCAAGGAAAACTATTTTCCTACAACCTCTAAGAAATCCTACCAAACAAGCATTCAAAGCCATAAACAAGCGGTTAAACCTGTTATCCGGTTGTTTTGTCTCCAAATCACAAATGCTGTCGGGATTCGAACGTCTCACAGCATCCACATACCAATGGAGTCGGTTATAAGACCCAACATCAGAACCATGGATTTCATGTAGGGCTATCTCCTTGCCCAGCCAGGCAGTATGGTATGGAATTTCCACATTGTGCTCGTTCCGGATATAAGAAACTATATCTTTCGGTTTGTATTTTGGATTTGCCATGATATGGGCCTTCATCACACACCCAACCCAATTTGAATCGGCATTGGGGCGTGACCTTTTATTCGTAACAGTTTCCAAACCACAAACATGGTCAACATTTAACTTTCTTATAGCAAACTCGCCGTCTCTCCTATAATAAGAGGCATAAAACCTCCAGTTGCAGTTCTCATCCGGGCAAGTAGCTATAATCTTATCAGTATCATTCTTCATATATTTAAACTTTCGATTCACTGCAATGTGATAATTTTTTAAATGAACCCTATAGTCATTAGCATCCTTAAAGGCCTGTCCAACGCGACGGATGCAACGACTCCAAGATTCATTGTTGTTGGAATTATGAACGACTAGGGCTTGACTTGTCGAGGTCATTCTCTGGTCATCCCTTTTCAAAAAAGACACAAGCCAAACGAATAACGCATCACATATGCATCGCAATCCCAAATCATCCATATAACAGAGCAAATTAAAATACAGGGACTACCTTCTCCGAGATGAACATGAAGGGGGCTGAATTGCTCTCAACTTTGCAATGTGTTGTTTTGCTAGACCATGCACTGCCACCATACTCTCAATATCTTGATCTTTCTTCAAAGTAATCCATGATTCATCTTCCATATGGGCAGCCTTGTACTGCACCACATATGTATCACAATCGAACGCAGGCCAATGGGTGTCAATCTCCGAAAACACTCTTTCAAGCGTATCGCTCTCCCGAAGTTGAAAGACATGATCTTCGCCTTCCAAAAATACACTACACCAAATCGAACAAGTCACCAAGCTGCCGGAATCCATCTTCCCCGATTGGGTTTTCTTGATTTAGTATCAAACAACTGGTGTCCGCTTCGGTTATCAAATCAAAATACCAATAGCAACAATTGGGGGTGCTATGATAATAGGCTTATAGCTGCGACGGCGGGGACGGCGGCGGCGGTGGACTCAAAATCGCGGGAAGAATCAGAGGGAGTTTAGTTGCAAGGTGATGAATCAATCGTGTGTGTATCATAGTAAAACTTGAGGATAAAGTAGTCTTTTAAGGTGTTTGGGGGGTTTACAAAACATATGTCCTATATTGGTGATAACAAATGAAGAATTTTCAAATTAGGGGGTTTAGGATAACTTTTTAACATTAGTGGTCCTGTTTAATAATTCCCCCTTAAAATAATAATAAAAAATGAGATAGAAAAATAAAAAAAATATGGAAAAGATTGGAAAATGAGAGTTAAAAGAGATAAGAGAATAAATTAAAAGAAAAAAAAAAGATTTTAAAAGTTAAGGAATAGAAAAAAGATGAGTCAAGAGATAATACGTGAATAAATTAAAAAAAAAATTTAAAAATCAAGGGCAGAAAAGAAAAGAGTCTAAGAGTCGAACACATCAAGACAGTTTCTATCTACCCCTGACACTATATATAATAGTATAGATACGCGGGGTTTATTTGCTATAATCTTTAAGGCACATGATTTCCTTTTGTTAAAGTTTTTTTTTTTTTTTTTAACACACGCACACCCAAGTCGCGAAAGGGGTTTGAACTCGGGACATTGTCTTCGATAAACAACCCTCGAACCACTTGGACCAATCCCTGTTAGCGATTTCCTTTGTTAAAGTTGGTTGGACTCAGGTCAGTACCAGAGTCGCAAAATGTTGAAGAACTCTATGACTCATCCACTAAATTATTATTATTATTATCATCAATATTTGGTTTTTAAGACTCATCCATTAAATTATCTATACTCTATTATTAAGCGCGAGACTCAATTGTGGTCTCTTGGTGTCCTCTTTTCTTATTTTTAAATTCCTTTTTTTTTTCCTTTATTTATGTTTATCCATTTTCTTCTCTCACGTTCTTTACTCTTTTTTTTTTCTCTATATTTGTTTATTTTATCACTTCAAAAATATATTTCTAACATATCTTTTCTCTTATCTCATTTTAATTTTTTTTTTATATATAATTTTTATCTTTTTTTAAAGATAATGTTGTTTGGTATATTATCTTTTCATGCTATTTATTTATTATAATTTAATAAATATATTAAAAATAATTATAAAATATATATTAATATAAAAATTATTTTTAATATATTTAAATCATAAAAAAAATATTAATTTGCACACGCAGCGAGTGTGCCACAATTACTAGTTATTATTATTATTCGGTTCCATTGCCTCGTCCATTTTGTGAAATTGTGGATTTTTTTTTTGTGCACAGGACTTTGTGACTTTGTGGATTTTACGTATATTTGTTTTAACCTTTCAACTGAGCTGGAGACTCGATGCGACTAGGCCCTTTCAAGTTCTATGTACGTGGTCAATCAATATTTCATCAAACTCGACAATCGAGTCTAGGGCTCTTTTTGTGTATGGTTGTTGTTTTACATTTATTACCTTCTACTCACTCAGAATCACCATTCAACATGTGGATGGATTGCACGCTTAATTCTGTATTTAGTTCTAATTCCACAAGTAAGACTTCATATACACTCAGCTACTCTGCCCGTGCATGGGAAATTTTGACCGGTATGAATGGTGAGAAACTAAACCATTAGAAGAGAAGAAAACAGACCTGCTCCGGCGCCACCTTCCATACCGGAGCCATCAAAATACATTTGTTATGGAGTTGTGGTCAGATGCATTACCTATGACGGGGCAACTGCTCGCTGAAATCCAAGGATGATTTATCCAAAACAAGAACACCACCAGCCTTTTGATCGGTAAATAATTGAATGAAAACTCCGACAAAGACAAAAACCCATTTTCCAATCTAATCTTTGAAAAATGGTATCAATAACATATCTTTGATTCAAAAAGATGTTGAGTTCTTAGTACATTAAATTCGAAGATAGAAAATCATTCTAAACATTGTCATATTCTGAAGCCATGCTTCAATTTATTGTAAGAGGGCAAGTTTTCGATTTGGTTTATCCAAGTAAAGTGTATCTCGTACTTCATAATTTATGATGACACAGAAATACTTTGTACCCAATTTTTCCCTTTGTTAAAGCAAGTTGAATGTTAACCTCAGCTGCTCAATAAACTTGATCTGCTTCTTCAAGTAAAGTGCAAATAAAATACTTGGGAACTAACTCCCACTTGAACTAAAGAGAAACAGAGAACATCAACATTTCAATCTATATATATATATATATATATATATATATATATGGATCTGTAGCCCATTTATATGAGTATGAGTCAAATCGGATCGCACCATTAAAGTGTAAAATTCTCCCTACTAATGATAGCTAGATATAAAAGCATTTTAACCCCTTGTGTAATAAATAATTCTCAATCACCCCCTTGTGTAAAATTAAATAGCATCTAACCTACTTATACTATTTTTTTAAACACCACATTACTTCCTTTCTAATTTTTCTGCATTGATTAATAGTTTTTTTTTACTAAAATGCCCCCAAATATTTCAAATCTATTTAGAAATTCATTTTTTGTATGCTTCATTTTTTCTCTATCAACCAAAAACCCTAACTAAAACACTTGAAAGGAAGCTAAACGACGAATAAATCCACTTGAAGAAACAATCGATTAAAGGCAAAAATATGAAGGAGAGATGAAATAGATTTTAAACTTCTTCATTTGAATATGAAAGAGGGTAAAATAGACTTCAAACACAAAAAAAAAAAGTAAGAAATAATGAAAGAAACAAAGAGTTAACGCTAGTAAGTTAGACACCCCTGTGTGAGAGGTAAATATGCTTCTTTTCAAAAACTTGAGGGGACTTTAATTTTTTAGGAGGAGGTAATTTGATCCTTGTTTTTTCCATAGGGGGATTGCGAGGTTTTTCTACCAGATAACTGTGTAATCTCATTGATACTCATTTGTATTTTTAAGGGGTAAGGTCCATTAGTAATAACAAGATAGCCCGTTTAATTTATCAAGAGTTATAGCATAGTAGTAGCAATTTATATAAAATTGGTCAGAAAGATTAGACCTAGCAGCACAGCAGGAAAGCCCATGTGCGTTCAATCATCAACAGGTCCACCAAGTGGTTGAACTTTGGTCACTAAGACTAACTCCAAACCTTCAACAAACCAATTAGGGCTGTCAACGGGTCGGATTCGGGCCGGATCAAGGGATTCCGGATCCGAATCCGACAAGAGGATCCGAATCCGAATCCTATAGGATTCGGATTTATTTAGTTTGAATCCATGTATAATCGGATCGGATTATATCCGATTAAAGATCCGACCCGATTAGCAATAAAATTTAATTTTTTTATTTAACAAATTTAATATAAAGAATAAATACAATTACATAATATTAATAAATAATAATAAAGTAATGGATTATTTGATGATTTTATTTATATTTGTTTAAAATAAGTTAATTTAAACTTATTAATAAAGGAAAATATATACTTTTAGAGTAAATAATTTAAATTTTATTATTGTTTAAAGTGATAATTATGTGAAAATTATAATTTTAGTCATTTTACTTAATATTATGTACTAGTAAATAATTTATTTTAATTAAATATTATATATATAATCGGATTCGGATTCTAAACGGATCGGATTCGTTAATTCCATATTCGCTCCATTTATTTCGGATAACGAATATTTATAATCGGATATGATCCATCGGACATTTTTATCGGACGAATATGCTAAAATTCGGACCGGATTCGGATCGAATTTGGATTAAAATCCGATCCATTGACAGCCCTAAAACCAATACAATAGATTATCAAGAAAGCTGCAACATAATCAGATATTCTATGTAACCAAGTACAAGCATTTACCTTTTAATTTCCTTGCAGACCAAGTTCAAGTGGAAGCTCAAGAAACCAGAATATCAACTCAATTAAAAGTCTCAAATTCTTGCACCACAAGGTTCTCAAATGATCAAACAACAATTCCTGCAAGTTTTCAGACAAAGTCTGGACTTGTTTATTTAAGCATGCCAGTAACCGTGACTGGAATTCCAAAGATAAAAATGGCTCAAAAGAAAGCAAAACAAGCCACACTTACACTTACCCCAGAGCAATGGCCTAATCTGCCACCAACTCCTCGCCTTGCTTGCAAGAAAACCATCACTGATGCAAAACATCACTTCCTTTGGTTGTGCAACGAAATCATGGAAATCATCTTCAAGAAAATGCTGCGGCGGCCCTGGTGGAAAACCGAGATTATCACAACTTATTCAAATCAGTAATAAAAACAAGCATTGTCACACAATAGACGTCCCATTCCATACGAAGATTTTCTACGTTTGGGGCAACAAAAAGAAAGAGTTGTCATATAGGTATCCTGCTTCTCCGGTACAATTTTTAGGCCATTCCCATGGCTACATAGTGGCAATGGAAGCTAATCTGCATGAATGCTGTTTGTGGAAGCCTTCAGAATACAGGCTGCTTCCACGTTGGCGATACGGATACTACCTTCCGCCTTGGGATTCTAATATTCTCTTCAAAACAGCCGCACTATCATCACAATGGGACGATCCCAATGGCTGTAGCGTCATGGTGACAACAGGAATTTCTTCTCCAGCTTTTGCTTTCTGTAGAAGGAGAGTTGTCCAAAAAGAGTGGATATTGGAAGACTGCAAGATAAATATTGATCCTTATGCCCTGAGCCAACATGATATGCAGTTCACTAATGCTATTGGATTCAAAGGGAAATTTTAAGGTCTGAGCTTGCAGGGGAGTCTTGTTGTTGTAGAGGAGGTTGATTCTTGTTTTAGAATCACAGTCATTGGTGCAAGGAGGGCCGTTCCATCTAAATAGTAGAGGCAATTCAGGGAGTTTCTGGTTGAATCCAATGGGGAAATACTGTTGGTGTTTCTTGTCTCAAGGAAATCAATCAATATCGTGGAGGATGTGGAGGTTTTTCGACTTGATGTTGCTGAGCTTTTGTGGGTGAAGTTGGAAAAGCTTGGAGATAGAGCTTTGTTTCTTGAGGATGAATGTTGTATGGCTGTGACTGCAAGTGAAGTGAGGTGTAGGAGAAACTGCATTTACTTTACTCATGATAGAGTAAATGAATGGTATTTGTATGAAATGGAAAGGGGTCAGATTTCACCTGCATTTGAGTTTTTGAGGTGGGATGAACAGACGTTCAACTGGGAGAATAGACTTTTTATGATCCTGCTAAGGCAATTATAAGCATTGTCGAGCAATAATTTATTTCATTCCACAATGAGAACTTACAATTAAAAATACAATCATTAAACAAGAAAAAGAACAAGTTAAAACAAAAAAGAGAGTCAGAGGAAAAATTCCAACAACTCTGACACTGAACAGAATAGACAAGGACACACAGGAAGCAAATCAAACGACAAACAAACTGTATCATCGAAGAACTGTTGAGAGTAAATCAAGTGCCCAGAAGTGCATTAGCAGAACTTGAAGATGTCGATGATAACATTAAAGAACTGTTGTGGGTCACAGAATTGTCGGAACTACTGGTTACAATCGATATAGGAGCATCATAAGTTGGCAACGGCCTTGTTGGCGGGAGGAGAGGCAGCGCCCCTTCAAAATTAAGAACGTGAATAGCTTGCCTTATGGATGGACGGTGAGTATAATCCGGATGAGCACACCATAGCCCAACAACCATCAAACATTCCATTTCCCTTGCATCAAATTCGGTGCCTAATCTTAGATCAGCTGCATCAAATAACTGCCCCATGCCATATAGACTCCAAACCCACTCCACTAATATCACTTGGTCGTTTTCTTTACATCTATGGTCAATTGCTTTCCTGCCACAAGCTATTTCCAGCAGCACAATACCAAAGCTGTACACATCGGTCTCCTTGCTAGCTCGGCCTGTGATGGTGCATTCAGGAGCCATGTAGCCCATGGTCCCTGCTACGACTGTTGTCTGCGACCCTTTTTCATGGTCGACAAGTCTTGCGAGACCAAAATCGCCGAGTTTGGCATTGAAATTTGAGTCCAGCATAATATTGCTAGCCTTTATGTCTCTGTGCACCACACATCGTTCCCACGCCTCGTGCAGATACAGCAGAGCTGATGCTAGTCCTTGCGCAATTCTGTACCTCATTTCCCAGGTAAGTAGTGATCTTCCTTTAAAGAGATGGAAATCTAAGCTTCCATTTGGCATGAACTCATAAACGAGTAGGAGCTCGCTTCCTTTGTGGCACCAACCTATGAGTTGAACTAAATTTCTGTGCCTTAATTGGCTGATAATCTTGACTTCTGATGCATACTCTTTTATACCTTGATGAGATTCTCCAGAGACCTTTTTCACAGCAATTTCAGAATTTGTTTTTCTGGAGACGCCTTTATAGACATCACCAAAGCCACCTTCGCCAAGCTTCTTATCCTCTGCAAATCTATCTGTGGCGTCAAGTAATTCGCTGTATGAGAACTTTCGAGGTCCGGTGCCCTTTTCAAATTCATTATCCATGGAATCCTCATCTCCCGATTCCATATTCTTCTTGTAGTTATTCTTCTTTTTCTTATTCTTCCATAAGCAATAGCTAGCAAAAGCTGATGCAAGAATGAGAATTGAGATGCCAACACTACTCAATCCAGCAACAAGTGCTCTATTCTTGCTATGTTTCCTGCTTGTGACGGTGACAGTGCCTTGGTCCGGTGGTGGAGTAATTGGTTCTTCAGGAGCAACATCAAGCCCTACGCTTGAAGAGAAATTCCAAGACTTGACATTATTTTTCTGAAATAGATCTCCCGTTGCAGCTGAAAAGCCAACAGCAACATATTCAGGCAAATAATATGTAAGATCAACCTCGTAGCTCAGGTTGCCTCGTTGCGATATGTTATCTTCAACACCAGTAAAATCAACCCAAAGGGTCTTGGAACTTGCATTATAACTAATCCATGCATCATTTTGCGCCCCCTGGGTAACATTATTCTTCCAAGTGACAGTTGTGACAGATTTCACTGAGTTGATATCAATACCAACATGCGTGCCGGAGGGATCCCAAGTATTCCCAAAAGTATCAAACTCCACCGCAACAAACGCCTGTGAATATGACTTGGCTGGTGAATCATTATTTCCCAGACCAAGGCCGCCACCACCAAAAGTGGGTAGGAGAGCAGAGTTAAGAGGAACCAAGAAAAATGTTAGCCCATCGGCATATGAATTATTACCACTTGAATCAATCACAAAGGAGAAATGAGTGGAGAAATCAGCGACGATGCCCGAAGCCTTGTTCCACAGGTGGAACGGTTGGAAATATGTTGCTCGACCTGATTTGCCCAACACGGCATCATTACGGTCGTTGGGTGTAAGCATAATGCCTTGGTTCGAGATGGAAGCATTTCCCGTCGCATTTATGTTGAGATTGGCATCGTGATTGGTGATGGTGGACAGGTTGAAGGATAGTGAAAATGCTGAAGGGATCAAGGAGAAAATTAGTATTAGAAGCTTTAAAGCAGACATGACTAGTAGTTGGTTATAGCTTGATCAAAGCATATGCCAGTACTAGATTATATATACTGAATAAAATGTAACGAAAACACTAGGTCTTGTTCTTCTAGAGAATTAATTAATGGCTCAAGCAGACATCACTGTCTAGTACAGAACATAGTTACCTAATACGCGGTACGTGGTACGCGGTAGGGTACGCAATACGCTAGTATGCCAAAAAATTGGTACGTGGGGGTAGGCTTAGTCGGTACGCTCTTTTGGTACGTGGTACGCTAAAAATTGGTACGTGGTACGTTTAAATAGATTAAGTAGTACCCTTATACTATAATTTTTTATATTTTATATAAATATACTTAATAAACTATATATAAATAAAATTAAAACTTAGAAGGCATGCAAACATTTTCTTTTGTTTGAGTGGTACCCTTACGCTCTTGGACAAAAAGCAAAGTCACACGTTTTCTTTTAATTTATAATTACTTAATAGGGTAATTATAACGCAATCCATTTTTATTCGAAAATTACAATTTAATCCCTAAATGTTATGAACCGTTTGTAATCACTCTATTCCGTTAAGGTTCCGTTACGGTTGAGTCTGTTCTTCCATTAATTTAATGAATAAAATAACAAATTCATCCCTACAATATACACATTCAAACAAAACGGTTTCTAGGTATTACACATATAACAATGCAGTCCTTAGGGATAGAGTCCAACCCTAACGGAACCCTGACGGAATAAAGGGATCACAAACGGTCCATAACAGTTAGGGATTATATTGTAATTTCCGGATAAAGATGAATAATATTGTAATTACCTTATCTAGCAGGGCAGTCAAATGTAATTTTTCCTAATAATTAATCTATTTGTTAAATTGCAGACGCCTCAAAGGGAAACATTTTCGAACATCTAATATTTGGTTACTTAAGTACGAATTGGCATTTTTCTTTCCATTTTGGTGTAAATTAAGACATTCACAGTCCGCTTCAATAACTAATCTTCCTTGTTACATATCAAACTGAAGTATTTATATCTCCAGTAAGTGCCTGAAAGAGACTTAGGATATTTGCCTCCAATAATTGAAGACAGTTTAATTAAAGGGTTAAGCTTCTTTATCATCATCATCATGAGTCATGACTAAGATGCCTGGTTAATGCTAACATCTGAAAGATGCCTTTGAGGTGGTCCAATATCTTCAGTTCCGGACAGCAGTATATACTGATTCAATCAAGCTTTCTGAGAGAGTTTAAATATATGGGCTCTTGTCTTTTGGACAGTTTCATGTGCTTTTGCTTTGAAAATTATTATTTTTGGATTAATATATGATTGGTTTTTTTTCCCCCTTTTTTTCTCTTTCTGTTCTTTTCTCTAATTTACAAATTTATTAGTTTTTTCGAATCTTTGGAAATGCAACCATTATGAATCAAAAAGACTTTGCATTTAAGTTGTCGGATGAAGCACTTGTCCTCTCATTACAATGATTTGGCTGGATTAGGTTCGGCCTTGTATATAAGAACTCTTGAAAACTAAATATGTATATGTAACAATCTTTAATTTTTCCATGATCAACATAACTTGTGCAACACCAAAGATAATGTGATTCGAATCGAGTCGGTCAGGTTGGGTGAGATCGATAGATAAAATGTAGAGCTGGCTATCTCAATCATAGGTATGTTTTTAGAAATTCAAATACGGGATATGAGGTCAGTCTAGTATATATATAGAACGACGAGCAGTTAAAGTACACCGAATAACTAAGTGCCGCTAATCAAAATAAATATTACATCACTACAAGAAATATCTGTTGTATATTATCAATAATTACAATAAGTATCAATCACTTCATGATAACAACTCTTATAAGAGTGAACAATTAAACTCTACAAATATCCCAATTCTCATATTTATTAGACTCTATGCCGACACTTCATTTTAAACCCCACTTTTAAAAAAAAACATGTTTCATTCAAGAACATAAGGTACAAGCTATTAATAATTACTTAATAACTCAAACATTTTCATGAAAATTAATATATCTATAGTATGAAAACTTAATATTAACCTAATTGGTGTATATAGGACATAGTTACAAAATCAATTAATAAACTCAGTTTGGATGTGGACCATGTGGTCCTCACATTTCAAAATTAATAAGTTGCTGGAAAAATGAAGTAAATTATTGGTCCCAAGACAGGAGTTCTTCATAGGCATCATCTAATTAGTGACTCAATCCAACTTGGTTGAAAGAGAGAGGAGGGAACAACTAGATGTGACATTTCCCTCTTCAAACTATACATATACATATATGCCCAGGGAAGGAGCCGAATTTTATAAGGAGAGGACGAAATTTTATAATATCAAAAATATAAATAATATTATTTTTAAGAGTGATGAAATTATAATTTTTTTTAAAAAATTAAATGGGTAAAATATATAATTTGGGGGAGGGTGAAAATTCAGCTGGTAGGAAGTCTTTTTTTTTTTTTTTTTTTTTTTTTAAATCTACACACTTCATTATTTGGGGTCATCGGAAATCGATCTCGCGCCATATGCTTTGTACGGTGCGATAATATTTATCGACCGTCATTCCGGCTTGATTCGTCTGGAATGCCCTTTGTTTTCGTTCGTAAAGCTTCAATTTCTCGTCTCCGTCATGGTAAGTCGCCTCGATTTCGTCCCACAATTCTTTCGCATTGGGGCAGAGAATGAATTGTGCGGGCGATTTCGGTTTCCATGAAGTTGAGGATTAGGCTGCGAACAGAACGTCCGCCTATTCCCATGCCTCGTATCCTGGATCTTCGGGGTCGGGAGCCACCGTCTTCCCGGTGATGTATCCCGTCCGTCCTCGGCCAAGCAGAACTAGTTGAACTGTCCGTGACCATATATTGCATAATTGTTGTCGGGAAGTTTGATGTTTACTGTGGTGCGGCTGGATGATGTATCAATTTGTTTTTGGCGAAGGATTTCGGCCATTTGGGTGAGGAAATCCATCGGTAACTTTGAGGTATTATCTTTCTTGTGTGATTCCATTGGCAAGGGATGAATGCAGAATCTTTATTGCTTTGATGCCATGTTATTCTGTAAAAGAATTCATTGTATTGAGTTGTATTACAAGGTTACATGCTGTACATATTAATAGGGTTTAGGCTTCAATTACATTCCCTAATTACAGCTCCTAATGTATGGTAAAATATCAATTTAGATATTATTCTAAAATAGAGAAATCTCATTAACATATAATATGCATGCTGAATAATAGGTAACGAAATTATAGTAGGTCTTGGTTTTCTAGAGAATTGATTGATGGCTCAAGCAGACATGGCACGGCAATGAACAAAGACTTACAAGTCTAGGAATTTGGAACGATATGAACAATACAAATATATTGTAAGTCTTGGAGTTTAAATTCTTCGTCTTTTTTCTCTCTGTACGGAACGTGCATTATGGTTTGCTAACATGTGGTTAAGGACTTAGTTGTATATATCTTATCTCTTCTCTGGCTAAGTTTACGAGAACAAAAATAAATGGGGCCGAGGATGAAGCAAGTCCACGCTGTCAATTATGGTGGGGTTGAGGTAAGGGGATTACACTAAAACTCCCAACCCAACCCAAAATTCAACTTGATACCTCTAACCCTAATTGAGTTCGGATTGACCTGATATATTTTCAGATCATCCGGTAGCAACCTTATCTTTTTAAATTTTTTTTTTTCTATTTTATGTTTGCTATAAAAAATATAGACGTCATTGTCATATTTTGCCTATTCGGCGTTGAAAGAAATAAGGAAACAACATAAACCTCAAAAAATCCTTCCATACTTTAGTGGGTGGGTTGCAGATTGTGGGTGACTTGTAAAAATTTTCTGAATGAACCGGGATCAACCTTAAATCTTACATAATTGTTTCTCTTCTCTTTAGGTTATAACTGGGTTCAATTTGATTCAACTCAAACCCAAAAATTTCAAATCCTAATTTGATATTTTAGCAAGTGGGTGGGTGGCGTTGGATTGTGGGATGGAGTTCGAAATTAACGCTACTAATCAAGACAAAGACATGACCAGTGGCGAACAAGTCAACCCAAGACCTGTAACCCTCGGCCTTCACTCTTTAGGAGACTTTAAGTGCATTTCTGTGTTTGATGTATTTTTATAAAAATGTAGATTCTTATGTACGTTTGATCTTATTGTGAATTAACATTATTATTGAGTATCTAATTTAACTATTTATTTTATTTAGCACAAAAATTAATAATTGAGAAGTTTTTATTTTAATCTAATGTTATTAGATGCAGAGCAAACATAGCAAAACATTTAGGGGTCGTTTACTTTTGTAAAACAAGCATGTTATGGGAATTTATCTTGCATTAACATTTGTTTACTAATCTTTGTTCTTGACCCGGCTGTAGTCATGGGACCTGTGTCATTTGTGGGAAAATGGCGGCCAATTAAACATGCAAATTTGGCGTGTTTAAAAGACATGACTTTTAACATGGATGAAGAAATTACTACTGTGCCCCAGAATTTATGTTATTTACATTGGACTGCCACTAACTAAATATATTTATATTTAGTAATTAATTTAAAATAAGATATTTGTAAGAATAATTCATATTATAAATTTAATTAAAATATATTCATATCAAATTTAATATTTAAAGTCATTATAAATAACACTTTTACATTTTACATGTCACGATATTATGAGAAAATTTTAAAATAAAAATAAAAAAATATATATTTTTTAATAAATTTATACAATTATTTTAAAATATATATATATATATAATCCTCAAATAAATTTTCTGCTCCACTGTAGATTGCATATAGGAAAAAGAAAAGGATGGAGAAGGAATGAAGGATGCTCATTTGAAATTGAAGGCAGGGGTAAATTCATCATTTACAACTAACATGCCTTGTATACAGACAAGGTAAACAACCAAAAACAAATTAACATGGTGTTATAATTCCTTCCAATATGGATAGTAAACATAGGTTAGATTCCTATCACTAACCCACTAAAACATTACATGCATAAACATATTCAAAAATGTAAACGACCCCTTATTGTTTAAACTCATGATAAAAGTACTTGCTCTTGCTTTACATGCATCTCCTTTACTCCTTAATAAACTTCCGCTTCTTCAAAGCAAAGTGCAAATAAAATACTTGCGAAGCTTTTTCCAGTAACTGCCACTTGAACTAAAGAGAAATAGAGTACATCAGCAATTCAGACAATAAACTTGCATTTAGACTGAATCGAAAATTAAAGCTTGAATTGCCACAGCAATAAGATAAGAGGTGTCTTGCACTCATATGTAATATGTATGCTCATTGTAGTTGACCCGCTTAAGGGTTCGGAAACTGTTATGATCTCCATTAAATTAAGGGGAAATTACATCTAGGTACCCTGTATTTAGGCCTAATTACAATTTAGTCCTCACATTTTCGTTTATTACATATTAGTCCCTAAAAATA
Organism: Lantana camara; assembly: GCA_037501455.1. Taxonomy (NCBI): domain Eukaryota; kingdom Viridiplantae; phylum Streptophyta; class Magnoliopsida; order Lamiales; family Verbenaceae; genus Lantana; species Lantana camara. The sequence goes on from CM074862.1 coordinate 23,855,269, forward strand.
CTGTTTCAATTACATTTTAACCCCTAAAGAGGGACTGATTTGTAATTGAAACAGTGTTTTTAGGGGTTGATATGTAATAAATGAAAAAAGAGGGATTGATTCGTAATTAGGGCAAACCTCAGGGTAGTTTGATGTAATTTGCCCTTAAATTAATGATCCCATGCAGAGAGAAGCGCCAAAGCAAGGAAATACGTTTCTTCAAGTTATTGGGATGCTTTCGAGGTTACGTTTTTGGGAAGGAAGCGAAGTCGTTTTCGCTATACGGAGTTATTAATAAAAACGTCTACGTTTTATCCATGCTTTTTCCTTGAACATGGTAGTTTGTCGTAATCCAGTTTGGGATTGGTTGCTGCTCTTAAGGTTTTGGTTGTTGGAGATTCCTTATATATTTTTTGTACTCTTGTGTTTTTTGGTTAGTTTTATGAATGAAATGTGCTCATGCTCTTGTACTCTCTCTATATTATCTGCTCTTACTCTCACACTCTCTCCCTCACTTTTCTGCACATTCTCTGCAACTTTTTCTGCAAGTCACCTCGCGCATATTGTGTATTTGGGGTTGGGGCTGGTACATTAGCCAAATCATAACAGAAACCTCAACAAAAGTTCAATTTTTTCAAGTGAAATATACGATATCATCATTGATTGAAATTACATCGCAATTTCACTATCATCTACTCAATCATGGCTATAAACACACTGCTATGGAGCAAAAATAATACGCAAAGAGGTGACTTATCTTCCTTCACCCAAAATACATATCTCATTCTTAGTAAGCAGGTTTGGTCGAAGATAAACGGCAGAGCTATACTGAATCTTCATCAACTCAAAACCCATTCCAGTCAAGTAGCACGGAAACTAACAAACGGAACCCCCATCTTTTCTTTTTTGTTTTTGTTTTTTTTTTTTCCCCTTTTGTAAGACCTCAACTCCATGAATTCCAAATTCTGACCTTTCAAATTTACCTGATGTCATTAAATCTTCCAAGTAAGCTATAGCTCCATCAAAACAAACTAAAACTTCTCATGAAGAAATAACATTCATATACACATGTAACAATATCTCCAATACATGATCTCCAATACATGATCACATTTGATGTTGGCATTTAGAGAAATAATTAGTGGGTTTATAGTTTTATATAGGGGTGGCAAAATGGCTGGGTCCAACCCATTGTAAGGAGGGTTGAGTTGGGTTGGTTTGGGTGAAATTTGAATTGGGTTGGTTTGGGTTGAGTCAATAATGGGCTAAGAGAGAATTGAGTTCTTTATGGGTTGGATTGAGTTGATATTGGTTTTGAGTTGGGTTTATAATGGTTTAAGATAAATTGTGTAATTTTAATGTTTTATTACTATTATACCCTTCCCATAAATTAAATATTATATTTATATAACATTAACTTTTTAACATAATTACATATTTTTTACACACACTAACACATATTTTTACACAGTAACACAATTTTACATATATTTTCACACACAAACACATATTTACACATAGTAACATAATTTTACATATATTTTCACACACGAGCACGATTTTGGACCCATTTGACCTATTTTTCAACATGTTCTATCAATTTTAGTCCCGTTTGGCCCATTTTGGATCAATTTCTCCGGTTTTTCAACTTGTTCGATCTATTTTAGACTCTTTAGCCCGTTTAGACCCGTTTCACCCAATTTTCGACCCATTCGATCTCTTTTGGACTCATTTGGCCAATTTTAGGCCTGTTTCACCTGTTTTTTGACATGTTCAACCTATATTGGACTCGTTTGACCCGTTTTGCACTCTTTTTACCTATTTTTTGACTTGTTCAACCTATTTTGGACTTATTTGATCCATTTTGAGCCCGTTTCACCAATTTTCAACCTGTTTGATCTATTTCAAACTCGTTTGACTCGTTTTAGGCCCGTTTTCCCCATTTTTCGACCTATGTATGACTCGTTTGACCCATTTTGGGTCTTTTCCACTTGTTTTTCGACCTGTTCGATCTATTTATGACTCGTTTGACCCATTTAGGACCGTTTCACCCGTTTTTCGATCTGTTCAATTTTTTTAGACTCGTTTGACATGTTTTAACCCCGTTCAACCCGTTTTTCGACATGCTCAACCTATTTTGACTCGCTTCATGTGTTTTGGGTCTATTTCACCTATTTTTCGAGTCATTCAACCTATTTTGGAATCGTTTGACATATTTTGGGCCTGTTTAACCCATTTTTCGACATGTTTTACCTATTTTTTTAGTCTTTCAACCTATTTTGGACTCGTTTGACATGTTTTGGGCCTGTTAAACCCATTTGGATCCATTTTATTCATTTGGGATCCATCGACCCGTTTGGATCCATTTTACCCATTTTGGATCAATTTGACTCGTTTGGGTCAATTTTATCCATTTTGGATCCATTTTACCCAATTTAGATTAATTTGATCCATTTGGATCCATTTTATTCATTTGGGACCCATCGACCCGTTTGGATCCATTTTACCCATTTCGGATCAATTTGACCCGTTTGGATCCATTTTATCCATTTTGGATCCATCGACCCGTTTGGATCCATTTTACCCATTTTGGATCAATTTGACCCGTTTGGATCCATTAAACTCATTTGGATCCATCGACCCGTTTGGATCCATTTTACCCATTTTGGATCAATTTGACCCGTTTGGATCCATTTTATACATTTTGGATCCATTAACCCGTTTGGATCAATTTTACCCATTTTGGATCAATTTGACCCTTTTGGATCCAGTAAACCCATTTGGATCCATTTTATTCATTTTGGATCCATCGACCCGTTTGGGTCCATTGTATCTATTTTAGATCCATTGGACTCGTTTGAATCTATTTTACCAATTTTGGATCAATTTGACCCATTTGGATTCATTTTATTCATTTTGGATCCATCTACCTGTTTGGATTCATTATACCCATTTTAGATCCATTAGATCCAAAAAAGGATTAAACGAGTCATAAATAGGTCGGACGGGTCAAAAAACGGGTGAAACGAATCTAAAATGGGTCAAACGGGCTGAAAAATGAATGAAACGATCCCAAAATTGGTCAAACGAGTCATAAATAGGTCGAACAAGTTAAAAACGGGTGAAACGAGCCCGAAACAAGTTAAACAAGTCTAAAATAAGCCGAACAGATCGAAAAATGGGTGAAACGGGCCCAAATTGGGTCAAACGAGTTATAAATTTGCTGAACAATTTGAAAAACGGGTGAAACAGGCCTAAAATGGGTCAAACGAGTCTAACATAGATTGAACAGGTCGCAAAATGGGAGAAACAAGCCCAAAATGGGTCAAAGAATCATAAATAGGTCGAACCGGTCGAAAAATAGGTGAAACGGATCCAAAATGGGTCAAACGTGTCATAAATAGGTCAAACAGATTGAAAAATGGGTGAAATGGACCCAAAACGGGTCAAACTAGTTATAAATAGGCCGAGCAATTTGAAAAACGTGTGAAACAGCCCTAAAATGGGTCAAACGAGTCTAACATAGATCGAACAGGTCGTAAAATGGGAGAAACAAGCCCAAAATGGGTCAAAGAATCATAAATAGGTCGAACCGGTCGAAAAATGAGTGAAACGGATCCAAAATGGGTCAAACGTGTCATAAATAGGTCAAACAGATTGAAAAATGGGTGAAATGGACCAAAAACAGGCCAAACAAGTCTAAAATAGGTCGAACATGTTGAAAAACGGGTGAAACGGGCCCAAAACGGGTCAAACGAGTCATAAATAGGTTGTATAAGTTGAAAAACGGGTCAAACGAGTCTAAAATAGGTCAAACAGGTCAAAAAATGGGTGAAACGGGCCCAAAACGGGTCAAACGAGACATAAATAGGTCGAACAAATAAAAAAACGAGTGAAACGGGTCCAAAACGGGTCAAATGAGTTTAAAATTGGCCAACCATATCGAAAAAAGAAAAAACGGGTCTAAAGTTGTCTAAGCGATCAAACGTGTTCAAAACATGACAAACGGATTGTAAATATGTTAGTTGGGTCAAATTGGTTTAAAATTGGTCAAATGTATTAGCAAAGGGTAGTTGACAAAAAAAAAAAAAATAAAATTAATGAAGGGTATATTAGACATTTAAGTACTTGAATTAAATAGGAACTCACTAAAAACCCATTATTGAACCCATTAATAAACCATCAAAACCCATCATAACCCATTAAAACCCAAACCATTAAAAACCCATTATAATACAACCTATTTTGAAACCAAACAATTTAAGCCCAACCCACATGAGCCCAACCCAAAACCAGCCCAAACCACCCATTTGCCACCCCTAGTTTTATAATTGTATATGAAGGGCTTTATAAGTGACCGAAGGACTTGGAAATATATTAGAGCATGGACGGAAAAGAAATAAGTGAAATACATGTAATATTTTCTCATTTAAGTGAAATTGCACGATTCATATATGTCGCGGAGCAGGTTTGTTTTTCTGGGTGGTTCTGAAGGTGATTCTTCTTCTTCTTCTTGATCTTCATTAGATGATTTAGAAGTTGGTGTTATCGGTGGTGAGCTCGGTTGTGAGTCATTCACTTCTTCCACATATTGTCGTGGCCTTCTTACAATTATCTTCTTTGGAACTTCTTCATTTTTCCAACTCCAAGTGGCATCTTCATCGAATTCCACCTCTCGTGTGATGATGAGTTTTATAGAACTTAGAATGAAGACCCTATAGCCTTTTGATGGAGAGCTATAGCCAAGAAATATTCATTTCTCAGTTTTGTCTTTTTGGGTGTGCACATAACAAATGCTGCCAAAAACTCGTAGATGTTTCGCAGACGATTTTCTTCCACTCCAGGCTTCTACTGGAGTTTTACATTGGATTGCTTTTGTGGGACATCTATTGAGTAGATAGACTGCAGTGTAGACTGCTTCTGCCCAGAATGTTTTGGGCATTCCTTTTTCTTCTAGCATAGTTTTGGCCATTTCCAAGACCATCTTATTTTTTCTTTCATATACTCCATTCAGTTCCAGAGTATTCCTAACAGCAAGTTGGTTATAAACCTCTTCTTTGCAAAATTTATCAAACTGTGTCGAATCACATTCTTTTCCTCTTTGACTTTCTTAGAAACTTGATTTTTCGACCACTTTGTTTTTCAACAAAATTTTTGAATTTTTTGAAAATGTTGTACACTTCTGATTTTTCTCGCATAAAGTAGACCCGTGTCATTCTAGAATAATCATCAATAAAAAGGATAAAATACTTGTGTCCTCCATCGGATGTTGTCCTCATAGATCCACATATTTTAGTATATACGAGCTCCAAAACTTGTTTAGCTTGCCATGATATTTTAGAAGGAAATGATTTTTTTAGATTGATTTCCTTTTAGACAAGCTTCACAATTATATTTTTTGAATTTTGGGCAAGTCTTTCATCATATTATGTTGAGATAGGTATCTTATTCCTTCAGAATGAAAGTGCCCAAATCTTTTGTGCCGACTCATCTTTTGATGATTCTGAATTTAGTTCCCTCGCAGAAAATAGATAGTGTACATTTTCTTCGGAATAATTAGCTTGATAGACTTCTTTAGATCGATAATATCTTTCAACATGGGCGAATTTTCAGACGAAAACATATTGGCCAAATTTTCATTGAACATTTTTTCGACGAATTTGCGACCAAAATAGGTCGTCTGAATTCCTTTTCCGACGAAGTTTCCGATAAAAAATATTATTTCTTATTTTCTTGTATTATTTCAGACGAATTTCAGACGAACTTTAATATATTTCAGATGAACTTTCAGACGATTTTCAGACGAATATTTGACAATTTGCAAGAAATTCCGAATTTTTTCAGACAAATTTCATCGCAAAATTAATATTATAATTTATTTTTTATATTTTTTGAAAATTCAACCTATTTTTTCAGCAATTATGTACCCCAAAATAAAACAATAAAAAGCTTGAAATTCGACAATAATGTGTAATACGCCAACAATAAATTAAAAATTCAGCCATGTCCATAAATCCAACAATATTGTAAAAAAAAAAAAAAATCCAACTACATGAAATTCGCTCAAATCTGCCAAATTACAAAATCTACAAGTACCATTACATAAATCCATATGTTGCAAACCCTACGTAAAATACGACAACACTAGATAAAAAGCAAAAATTTCTCTCTACCATTTGAAAATTTACCTAGTGTTGCTACATTGCCACTTAAGCCATTTGATGTGCCTGATCTGTAAAAACAAAACATTAAACCTACAAAGGTTATTTGATGAATAAGGATTTAACCTTTAAAGACACGTAAATGCATGAATATATTAGTTGAACCAATTAATGCAGGTGTGATAAAATATTGGTTGGACATTGAGAGTCATATTGCATAAAGATATGTTATAAAAGAATAACAAAAATTGCAACTTCAATTCTCCCAAAAGTACTGTTTTTTTTCCTCTTGGAAACAGAAAGCAAAAAGACGCTTTTCTGGAGACTAAACAGGATACTACATTTCATCAAAGATTCATGAAAAAACTTCTAAACAACAATCACTTGAAGCAATATCAGTAAAAGATCATATCCAAGAAACTAACTCATGATCAAGAGAACCTTTTAAAAAACGTCGAAGACAATCGATTTCAGCATCTTAAACTTGAAAGAAACTAACATACTACCAAAATTTTCATTTTCTAAGTAAGATCTCAAGTATTTAAAACCAAGAAAAGGAACAAAAAGGCATATAAGTTCCATAGTCAGCAAAAAGTTGAGAAAGAGGCACCCAAACAATTGTAGTCCACAATAAACATGCATATTTCAACAAATTCGACCACACAAACCTAAGGATCAAACCCAGCACTACCAACACCACAATCAACACCAGCACAACAGGCACACAACATAACTTAAACACATAGTAGTACTTGCCTAGTCATTTGAGTGGCGTTGGACATCGGGATTTGAATTACGTTGTTGCTAAAACAAGCAGCCATCTCTGTTATGGCGGATAAAATCTGCTCCTGTTGTTGGCGTATCCCAGCCTCCTCCTTCTGCATTTGTTGTCGTAACGCAGCTTGTTCTTCAAGCAGTTGTTGTTGTTGTCTTCTTAATTCATCTAAATCCGACAATGGGGCTGAGGTAGTAGAGCAACCTTGAGAGTTAGTGGGTGTTTTAGTACGTGAGCCTCTACTTTTCAATTAGGGCATCCCATACACCTCACCCTTCTTGTTTGGCCCCCCCACCAGCTTGAATAAGTAATTCAAAATCGGCAGGAAAGTTAACCCTTTGGTCCTGACCAAGTAGAGCTGCTTGTTGGTCTCGCTCCTTTTTCAACTTATTGTAAAGCTCCTATGATAATATATATATATATACGAAAGTGGTCATTATGATTTTGCGTGAACCTTTTAATAAATGATTAATTGCTCATATATACAATCAAACTAACCATGTTGAGTGCGAACGCTCATCGACCCACAAAGCTCTACCAGCATCATCACTTTGTTCATTTAGTTCAACACCTTCATAAATATTTCCAACATGCTCATTTGATATTTGTTTTTTATCCACCTTTCTGATTCGAGTCATCTTGAATATCTCTTCATGGCCAACTTCTCTATCGAGTCATCGACGAAATTTTTGGCAATAAAAGAGCTCACTTGGAAGAACCATAACTAGTTATGAAATCAAAAGCAGAATTAAACGAAATGACAAACAAACATATAATCTTTTGGGTGCTTTGCTAAATGAAAAGCAAGAAGTCAAGCAGACATACCACTTGGAAATTTGAGCTATGTTTTCTCCAAACAGATCAAAATGGCAGCTCAGCTGAGCTGTGACCTTTATCCTCACAAAAGTTACAAGAAAATAGTAAAAGAAAGAAGACCCTATTCTTCGTTTTAAGGCGCCGACGATGGAGACGGGGGCGACAAGGTGGAAAGAGTGGGCCAAGGTTAAGAGTACTGAAACCCTTTCTGTTGAATGAGGACAAGCTTTTCAACGAGGGAGTTTGAGAGTGGCAGCCATGGGAGGGAAAGCTTGAAATGTGATTTGGAGAGGCGGGATAAGGGAACTGGTTGATTTTATGGCATGGATAATCTCTGATTGAGAGACCCTTCTCAATTTCATTTCATAAAGTTTTGAAAATTTTCAGACGAACTGGTTGGTTTGAATTTTGTCGCCCAAAATCGAGAAAATTTCTTCGAAGATCAAGTCTCAATCTTCAAAGAACTTTGAATATATCTTCAAGTTCTTGAAGATCCAGAAGAAAAAAGAGGAGAAGAAAAAAAAAAATTATCAATTTTTTATTTATGTGTTTCATCCAATTATCTTTATCATGGTTGTACAAGGCGAGAAGTCAGTAGGCTTCTACCGATTTCTGATTCATCCATTCATCGTTGAAGAAGAGATCGAGAAGGAGAGAAATAGAATTTGATATGGGTGGAAGATTGAAATTTGAAATCATGGGGGAGATTGCGAGATAATACAGGAGGGAAAAATAGATAAAAATGCTACGTGAAATAATTGAAGAAAAAAAAAAGAAAAAGAAATTGAGGGTTATATCCCTCAAAAAGGTCTTGGGCGTCTCTTGGGATCAAATTGTCTCATTTTACTTCTCTGTGTAATAAAGAATTATCAAACCACCCCCTTCCGTAAAATTAAATAGCATCTAACCTACTTGTATTATTTTTTAAACACCATATTGCCTCCTTTCTAATTTTTCTACGTTGATTTTTTTTTTCTCAAATGCCCTCAAATATTTTAATTCTATTTAGAACTTTATTCTTTTTATGCTTTAATTTTCTTTCTCAGCCAAAAACCCTGACTAAAATACTTGAAAGTAAGCTAAACGTCGGAAGAAATCTATTTGAGAAAACAATCAATTGAAGACAAAAATATGAAGGAGGGGTAAAATAGACTTTGAAATCAATCATTTAAACATGAAGGATGAATAAAATAGATTTTAAACTAAGAAAAAGTGGAATAAACGACGCAGTTAAAATAACCACTATTGTGCGAGGGGTAAATATACTTCTTTTTTAAAAACATGAGTGGGCTTTATGCTATTTAATTTTTCAGGAGGAGATAATTTGATAATTATTTTTTTTACAGGGGTGGGGAGGTTTTTTCCCTAATTTATATACGCGGGGTTAAAGCACATGATTTCCTTTGTCTCGAATCACAAAATGTTGAACAACTTTATGACTCATCCACTTAATTATTATTATTATTATTATTATTTGGTTCCAATGACTCGTCCACTTTGTGAATTTGTGAATTTTTTTTGTGCACACTACACAGGACTTTGTCACTTTGTGGATTTTACGTGTACTTGTTTTAACCTTTCAACTGAGCTGGTGACTCGATGCGACCGGGTCCTTCTATGTACATGGTCAATCAATATTTCATCAAACCATACAATCGAGCCTCGGGCTCTTTCTGTGTATGGTTGTTGTTTTACATTTATTACTTTCTACTCACTAAGAATCACACTTCAACGCGTGGATAGATTGCATGCTTATTGTCGTATTTAGTTCTAATTCGATAAGTAAGACTTCATATTGATCGAGCCAAAAATCCTGCTAGATGTCCGATCGAGGATTCCGACCCGATCACTCTATTTGTTGAGGGGGAAACAGCCGTCCAACTACTCGAGATCTGCACAGGTCGAAACAAACATGAACTTCGAGACCAACTCGGGGAAGGCGGGTGTGAGACCCGGGTTGGTACTCCGACGCTCAAGTCAGATTCGATAAAGATGGTCGAAATGATCGAGGGGTGAAACAAGTTAGATGAGAAAACTTACCGTGCAATAAATGAGGAGGGGGTATTTATACAGAGATGAGAGAGAAGTTACCGCCTCGACGTGTCGGCATGGGAAGCTGACAGGTGCCCCATTAAGACCGTGCATTAAATGCGCGGTCGGCCACTTTGTCCAGTTAGTGGAATAGTGTGCTGGCCGATCGAGGAGTTTGGGTCGATTACAGCGGCATGGAGCTCCGACTGCGGGTCGATGGTCTATGCGGTAACTTGTGTGGGGTAAACGGGTCTTCGAGCATGATGGTCAAAAGGAAAGCTCCGACCGAGGCTTGACCTTCGATCATACAGGTGGGGCAAGATGATTGGTCCAAATCGACAGCGGATACGTGCCACGTCATAAGCCCCCCGAAACATCATCTGCTAGGGCTGACGTGGCAGTGATGTTTCAAATCCCAAGGGCGGGTCCCGTTGTAATCATTGCGTCGTTTCATCTTCTCGATTCCCGTCCATTTTTACCCCTATAAATAGTTCCCTTTGTAAAATCATTTGTTACTTTTGCGAAAGAGAATTGGAGAGAGCTCCGAGCTATTTTCGATCGATTAAGCGTTCTTTGTGTGTCGAATTTTCGGGTCACCTGCTTTAGAAGAGGACAACCTTCGGTTCTTCAGACAACAAAAGGTAAGACTTTCGATCTTTTGCTCGATCTCCTGTCTTTGTGCTCTTTTACTTTTATTTTCGATCGCTTCGAGGGAGAGGTGTACCACTTCCCTCTTCGAAGGCTTCCTCTCTCTCGATTTGTTCGTATCCGACCTAAATAGTAAAACATGAATCCATCACCGTTGTAGGATGTCAACAAATCGAGCGGAGGCTGGCCCTAAGGGGATGGAAGTGGCAGCCACAAGCGTGGGATCGAGTTCGGGTTCCTTAGAGTCGAGCTCGACATCGGATTCGGGGGAGACTATGGAAACAAGGTCAACGAATCCCCAGGGTAGGGATGAGAGTGTCGAGGTCGTGGAGGTGTCGAAACCGTTGCCTGAGGAGGAACCAAGGGAGGTAATTACGCCTCGAGTATCGGGGGAGGTGACGTCCACTTCCGGTCGACAAGAGGAAGAGGAGGAAGAGGTAGAGAACCTCGAGCCAGATGATCGATTGGTGAACGATCGTCGAGCCATCACTTGTTCGATATCGGAGGACAAGTTCGGGGAGGTCCAAAATTGGTTGTTCGGGGGTGCTCCGGAATACGGGGGCTATCGAGTAATAAGGCCCAGGGTCGGAGATAGGATGACCGATCCGTCGACAAACTGCATCGCGATCAATTATTTGGCGGTTAAAAATGGGTTTAGGGTGCCCATTTCCGAGGATATGGTCGACTTTTTCAACACTCTTAGGATTAGCCCTCTCCAGTTGATGCCCAACTCCTACGCAATGGTAAATGGGCTGAGAGCTTTGTTGAAGTGTTTGGGAATGAAGACCAACATATACTGCATTTCCGAGATCTTCCGGGCTGGGTTGACGACCGAGACCTCGAAATTCGACCCGGGGTACATTCAGCTTCAGTCAAAGAGTAATTACAGGGTTGTTAGGTCGCCAACTTCGTCGAATGGTAAGGGATGGAAACAAAGGTTTGTTTTCATCGAGTGCGAGAAGGGTTGGCCCGGTGTAAAATATCCGGGATGGAGCTGGGTTCCTCGAGCGGACCTTCCGAGAGGGCAACCAGGCTGGCCGAACACTTTGATGGCAGCCTTAAGGATGTTAGGAAGTGTGGAGTCGGAAGATATGGTCACTCCACAGTCGCTAATCGAGCTAGGGCTCGCCCCAAGAGTCAAGAAATATTTCGGCCCCGGTACCTCGATCTAACCCCTCGAAGCATCACATTTACCTGATTTTGTGGTTTTGTTTGTTTGTTGTTTTTTTTTGTGTAACTTTGTGATCGAATGTATTCCTTATTGCAGATCAATACATCATGTCGGCCGCTTTAAACGCGAGGAGGAAGGAAATGGCCGAGCTCAAAAAGGCAGCCGAGAAGAAAAAGATGCCTCCGTCGACCCAGGAGGAAATAGCTGCTGCGACCGATGCAACTGTCGATGCGTTTCCCAGGGTCCTCTCGATGAGAACGAGTGTCGACCCTGAGAAGAAGGGAAGAGCCCCCTCGGGGGTCGAGGACCCGGAAGCCCCCCAGTCCAAAAAGCAAAAAACCAAAGGCCAACCGAAGTCAGGGGTCGAGAGAAGACCCCCATGCTCCCAATGCCACCAACGCTTGGTCCGATCATCGAGGTCCAGGCCGGAGATTTCTCAACTCCCCCAAACCAGGGTCGGGGGGACCATCGTTCCCCGAAATGTCGCCAGTATCCTATCGAGGGTGCGAAGGCCTCCGACTGGATCTTCATCGGGGACTGCCGTGCCGTGGAAGCCCAACGACGAGGAAAAGAAAATGTTCTTCGACTACCCGGTCCTCGAGGAACCCCACTTTCCTTGTGGCCTTTCGAGTGTCAACGAGAAAGGTGAGCCCAGACGGATCGGCACTGCGCCCAAGGATTATAATGCGCTCGGGGCGTTGTATAGTTCGATCCAGACCACTGTCCACCACAAGGAAAGGATGGCGCTCTCCGATGACGAGATCGAAGCGTCGTGGGTCCACAAGTATTTTGCTGTAACTATGCTTGTAAAATTTCTTTTTTCTTCTAAGTGTATGGTCGAGATTGCTGACGATCGATACTTGGGCCAAGATTTCTTTCAAGTGGCTCGAAGGGGATGGGTCCAACGGCAGTTGAGAGCGAAAGCCGAGCAGCAAGTTGAGAGGATGAGGATCGAGCTACAAGAGAAGGACAAGAAGTTGGCGGAAGCCAACAAGGACAAGGAAAAGCTCGACCACGACCTTCTGGATGCCATAGAGAATCTCTCGGAAGTCGAGAAGAAGCTGAAGACGACGGAAGATCGGGTGGCTAGGTCGATCCAAGAAGAAGCCGACGCGAGGGCTCGGGGTTTGATGGAGGGAGAGAGGAAAGGCGCAAAGCTAGCCCTAGATCGATGTAAGAGGGGACTGGCAGAATCTGTGAACGACCTCGAGTGCCGAGGCATTTATAGATTCATGAAATCCAAAGCATACGAGAAGGCGGTGTCGATTGCCAGCTTTAAGGACGTCGAGGAGGGCTTCAACTTGTGCTTAGCTCAGGTGCAAGCAGCCAAGTACCTTCCGCTGGATTATGATCAAGAAAAGGTCGGCCTGTTTCAAGATGATCCTCGCCCAGTCGATCCGGTCACTCGACCCCCTACTCCGGAACCAGACTGGGATGATGATGAGTTTGGTTTTGCTGTAAATCTAGCTCGATCTAGAGCAGCGGGGGAGCCGGATGAGATAGTCACCCACGAGCTTGACCTTGACGCCTCTTTCGACCCAAAGGACATGTGCCCTGAATATTTTGGGGAGGGGGCCATTGTACCGATTGAGGAGGGTACTGAGCCTTAGGCAGCTGAGGAGTGAGTCAGAGAGAATGGACTAGCCCTATCTTTGTACTCGAGAATTTGCTAAGAAAAAACCAGTTTCAAAGCTTCGACTGTTGGGGTCGGGCTTTTGTAGTTGTTGGCTCGAGATTCATTTGTAAATAGGTAGGAATCCGAGCGTTTGCTGCTCCCGTTTGTAAAATCCAAATTTGCAAGAGTGTGATCGAAAAGTTGTGATCGATGCACTTATTTTAAACATATTATGTAAGTTCTCTTCTGAGTTTTAATGAATGTTTTTCAAGTATTCTCTCAAATTCTTTATTGCTTGAACTTTTTCATGTTGATCGATACCGACAATCGAGAAGATGTCGAAGCGAAAATGCTCCTAATCTTTCGAAAAACGTGAAACTTTAATACGAGCGTCGTATAAGACAAGTATATGATCGAGTAACATGAGTGTCGAAAGACAAGAGAAAACTTTATTAATTCATTGATCAGTAAATTTACATAATTTGGTTACAAGTAATACTTCTTCAAGTTGTGAGCATTCCACGATCAAGGCAATGGCTGTCCATCGAGATCTTCGAGATGATACGCTCGATTCTTGCCTATCTTGACAACACGGAAGGGTCCTTCCCAGTTAGCGTCGAGCTTGCCCACATGCTTAGTGACCTCAACCTTTTTAAGGACCAGATCTCCGACTTGAAAATGAAGTGGTCGCAAGTTTTTGTTGTATGCTCGAGCGGTTGTGGCTCGATATTGTTGCATCTTCATGTTTCCTTTTTCTCTGGTTTCGCTTATTATGTCGAGATCAAAGGCTCTGAGCTCATCGTTCCAGTTGCGGTGAAAGTGAGCCACTCGAGGGGATTGATGTATAATTTCAGCCGGAATCATGGCTTCCGAGCCGTATACCATGGTGAAGGGTGTTTGACCAGTTGGGATTCGAGGGGTAGTTCGATTTGCCCATAGGACACCTTCAAGTTCATCGACCCAATGGCTCTTCTTAGCTTTGAGCCACGTACACAAATTCTATATGATGGTTCGATTGGTAACCTCGACCTGCCCATTAGCCTGAGGATGTCCGACCGACGTGAACCTTTGGCTGATCTTGAAGTCCGAACAGTAGGCTCTGAAACTTGAACTTCGAAACTGGGGTCCATTATCGCATACTATGACTCGAGGTATACCAAATCGAGTGATGATATGCTTCCAAAGGAAGTCTTGTAACGCATGAAAGGTGATTTTTGCAACGGCTAAGGCCTCGATCTATTTAGAGAAATAATCGATCGCCACAATGATGAACTACCTTTGTCGAGTTGCTATCGGAAAAGGGCCAATTATATCGATTCCCCATTGCTCAAAAGGCTAGCATGACTCGATCGGAATCATGTCTGCAGGGTGCTGATGGGTCAAATTGGCAAGTCTCTGACAACGATCGCACTTTCTCACAAATTCGAGCACATCCTTGCGTAGGGTAGGACAGAAGAATCCAGAGCGAGATACCTTCAGGGCTAATGATCGCCCCCCGGCATGGTTCCCACACGATCCTTCATGGACTTCGGCTAAGACCTCTCGACCTTGTGATGGTCGGAGACATCGTTTTGTCGGACCGATGATTGAACGTTTGTACAGGCGACCATCTTGGTCGAGCGCATAGCTCAGTGCGCATTGCTTGAGTCTCCTTGCTTCGACCGATTCCTCGGGTAAAGTGCCATCTTGTAGGTATAGGACTATATCATCGAACCAACAAGGTTCAACCGAGTCGATGGAGTGGATCACTCAAGGAGTAGGGTCAATTGATCGAGCAGATGATGTCATGAAGGTTATGGTCCGATCCTGTGTGCCTAGCGATCCGCTTGCAAATTTAGATAGTGCGTTTGCTCGAACATTGTCTTCTCGAGGAACTTGTGAAATTTCGCATTCTTTGAATTAGGAGATTGCCTTCTTGACCAAGGCGAGATATTTGATCATGGACTCCTCTCGAGCCTCATATTCACTAGTGACTTGACCGGCGACCAACTGTGAATCGGTCAAGACTCGAAGTTTTTTGATGTTCTGCATTTTCGTAATTTTTAATCCTGATAAGAGAGCTTCGTACTCAGCCTCATTGTTTGTCGCAGGATATTCGAGGGCGATGGCGTATTCGATCTGTTGCCCATTCGTGTTGGCGAGGGATACCCCGGCCACTCCCCCGGAAGCGGTCGAGGAGCCATCGACCGATAGGGTCCAAATGGTTTGATCACTCTTTGTTGTCGAATAAGGGTCTTTCTCGACCAAGAAATCGGCTAAGATTTGTGCTTGATATGCCACCCGGGGTCGATATGTTACTTCGAACTGTCCGATTTCGATTGCCCACTTTGTGAGCCTACCCGAAACTTCTGGTTTGTCTATGACGGTTTTCAGCGGTTGATCGGTGAGGACAATGATAGGATGTGCTTGGAAGTACGGTCGAAGCTTGCAGGAAGTGTGGACTACTGCGAGGGCAAACTTTTCGACCTCGAGGTAGCGAACTTCTGGTCCATGGAGAATTTTACTCACGTAGTACACAGGAAGGTATTTCCGATCTCGAACGGTAACCAGTACCGAGCTAATTATCTCATTCGACACGACTAGATATAAATACAGGGTTTCCCCATCGATTGGTTTAGCAAGCAGAGGTGGGGAGGTCAGGTATTTCTTTAGGTCTTCGAGAGCTTGGTCGCATTCTGGAGTCCATTCAAAATCCTTGATATTTCGTAAGATCTTGAAAAATGGCAAGTTCTTTTCTGAGGATCGGGCTATGAATCGATTAAGGGATATGATGCGACCAACAAGCTTCTGTACATCGCGGATCGGATTTGGAGCCAGAAGTAGTTGTATAGCCTTTATCTTGGCAGGGTTGGCCTCGATTCGCCTTTGGCTGACCATATAGCCGAGAAATTTCCCACCATCGACCCCAAAGGTACATTTAGCTGGGTTGAGCTTTAAATTGTACTTTCGGAGGAGGGTGAAGGCTCTCTTTAAATGGTCGAGATGGTCGACGGCTCTTTCACTCTTGACCAGCATGTCATCGACGTATACTTCGATGGTATCGCCAATCTCCGGCTCGAAAACTTTGTGCATCATTCGCTGATACGTTGCTCCCGCATTCTTGAGCCCAAATGGCATAACCTTGAAGCAGTATATGCCGTTAAAAACTATGAAGGCAGTCTTGGGTTGATCCTCAATGACCATGAAAATTTGATAATAGCCTTGGAATGCATCCATCATGCTCAATCGTTCACACCTGGCCGTGGAATCGACCAGTTGATCAATCCGTGGCAGTGGTTAAGGGTCCATCGGACAGGCCTTATTCAGGTCGGTGAAGTCATTGCACATTCTCCACTTTCCTCCTGGTTTGGGTACAAGGACAACATTGCATAACCATTCGACGTATTGGATCAACAGGATGTACCTTGCATCAAGGAGTTTGTTGACTTCGACCTCGATGATGGCGTTTCGAGAGTTGCTCTGAGAACGCAACTTTTGCCTGACTGGTATGTAGGATGGGTCGACATTTAAGTGGTGTTCGACCACCTTCCTGTCCACTCCTACCAGATCGGAGGCGCTCCAAGCAAATATATCGAGATTATCGCGAAGGAATTGTATGAGCATGCATTGTTCCTTTCCCTTTCTGCCGACCCCAATACGCGTGATTTTCTCAGTCTGCCCTGGGATTAGTTGAATTTCTTCAAGCTCTTCTGTGGGTTCGAGTTTTTTATCCTCTTGTTTCTTTCTTTTCGCCGCATGAGAAGAGCTCATTTTCCTTGATTTTTCTGGGTCGACTGCCTCTGGGTGTACAAATTCATCTTCGATGATGGGATCATCAATAGGGAGGGGCATGTGCTTATTCATGGAAGTTTTAGGCTTATCCAAGGCGATGGAATAACAACTCCAAGCGGTCGATATATCGCATCTTAATTCCCCGATCCCGGCTGGGGTAGGTAATTTTATCATTTGGTGATAAGTGGATATGACCGCTCGAAAATCGATAAGACCTGGTCGACCGAAAATGATATTATACGCAGAAGGCATTTCAACGACTAGATACTCGACCTCTCATGTAGCCCGTCGGGGTAATGTACCCATGGAAGTGATCAAGTGCACTCGACTTTTAGTGTAAACCTCCGCACCTCCGAACCCTGTGAGAGGGGTTCGAATGGGATCTAGGAGCAATTTATCATGCAAGCCCATGCGAATAAGAGTCGAGTAAAGGATAATATTGCTTGAACTTCCATTATCTATCAAAGTGTGAGATACAGCAAAGTTGGCGACGTCGAGCGGACGACCATAGGACAGCTAGGTGTCTCGCTCGATCGTCCCGGCACATCGATTACATCACTCTCGCTAAACACTACTTCTTCACTAACCCAAGCATCTTCAGGTCGAACGTGCATAACCTCTCGATGTCCATATAAACTTTGGGCTGCGGTTCGCCGCGTCTTTTTCCGAGCGGATCTTGAGTCTCCTCCAGAAGGTCCTCCTGAGATCATATCAACCCGACCGAGACAGGGTCGGTTATGCGGGTCGCGCTCTGTTGGAGGCTTGGCTTGTCGTTGCTTGGGTGGTGACCTATCGAGATGGTCTCGATTTCGAGCATGATCATCCATCTTCTTCACAAACTCTTGGAGATGACCTCCCTTGATCAGGCGTTCTATCTCATCGCGCAATGCATTGCACTCGGAAGTGTTATGCCCCTTCTGCTGATGAAAGTTGCAGAATTTATTGCTCTCTCGCATCTTGGGAGTGTCTCGCATCGGTTTAGGTTTCTTCAGGAGAGTTGGATCGATGACGTTGTAAATTTCATCAAGCGGTCGCGTCAACTGTGTGTAGTGCTTCCGAGCAGTGGACCCTGCCGGTGTTTCGGTTTTGGGACGGACGTCTTGCTTGATGGGTCGATTACCATCTGTTTTTCGATTGGGAATCGGACTACTCTGGGAACTCTCCAATTCTTCAAGTTGCATCCAATCGCAAGCGGCTGCTTGGATATCTGCCAAATTCTTTGGTTTTTGCAAAAAGATATACCGAGCGGCTTCGATGTTGACCAGAGCCTTGTGAACAATGGGTCTCAAAAGGTCGATGCTTGGCTCTTCTGTTTTGACCACTGCTTGTGAAAAGCGAGTGAAGAAATCTCGAAGTGATTCGTTAGGAGCTTGTTTAATAGTATAAAGGTAGGTCGGAGGTAGCTTGCCTCCCTTCATGGCAGAGAATTGAGCTTTGAAACGATCCACTAAGACCTTATAGGAGGGTATGGATCGATGAGGGAGTCTCAAGAACCATTCCAGAGACGGGCCATCAAAAGTTGTCACAAAGAGTTTAGCCCAAATGTTAGGTGAGTGACCGAACATGCAGAGTTGCATCTCGAGGTGGGACACGTGCTTTTCTGGATCGGTCGATCCGTTATATGTAGGTAACCCAGTGTGGATCTTTTCGTCGGTGGTGGACTCAATGATGGAGTCACAAAACGGAGACTGAGCTTCTCTCTCGCTGCGATATCTCCATGGTCGGATCGGTCGGGGAATCGACGGTGTACGCCGGGGTGATCTAGACCGCTCTCGCTGAGCTGAACGGGATCGACTGGGAGAATGGCTATGCGACCCCTGACGCTCATTCTTGTGTCGACTATCCGATCGATCTGAACGGGGTGGTATCTGATTTCGAAGGTCATTCGATCTGACAATGTGCCCTCTATTTGATCTCCGGATTTGACTGACTCGCCCGTGGGGCCCGAGTCGACTGAATACTCCATTCGAATCATGGGGGGATGAATCGCGCGGGGAAGGGCTTCTTCCCCCTCGAGGTCCACACCGCACGCGGTCGTTGTTCCTTCCTCGAGAATGGGATAGTCGAGATTTTTGTCGGGATACACCTTGCCCCCGACAACTGTCATTGCGATGTAGCCTGGTATCGGTGGGGGTCCTAGAATCGACCTCATCATTCGGGCGGAACGATAATCGATCTTGAACTAGCCTTCGATCACTCCCTTGTGCGGGCAACGGTTGTTGATGCTGAAGTTGAGGTTGTACATTGTGCCCAGTTCCAGCCCAATATATGACAGGTGGTTGGTATTGCACCGGATGTATGTACCCAGGATGATTCATCTGTGGTTGAATAATCTCCACCGGTCGAGTTTGCGGGCACTCTGGCATTCGAGGCACTTTTCTCTCCGCAGCAGCCGCCACAGCCTCATCTCGACAAGCTTTTAAATATTTGTCTATCTCGGGCGTCGAGTAGACTAGCTGTGGCGAGATAGTGGTAGGAACAGCGACTTGCAAAGGTATTTGAGGGATGACTTCCCGACCATTCTCGTCGAATAGGCGATTGCTGGTGATATTACGAGTAGTCATGCTCGATGGCTTGTTGTTGTGTCTTCCCACAGACGGCCCCAAATGATCGAGCCAAAAATTCTGCTAGATGTCCGATCGAGGATTCCGCCCCGATCACTCTATTTGTTGAGGGGGAAACAGCCGTCCGACTACTCGAGATCTGCACAGGTCGAAATAAACATGAACTTCGAGACCAACTCGGGGAAGGCGGGTGTGAGACCCGGTTTGGTACTCCGACGCTCAAGTCAGATTCGATAAAGATGGTCGAAATGATCGAGCGGTGAAACAAGTTAGGTGAGAAAACTTACCGTGCAATAAATGAGGAGGGGGGTATTTATACAGAGATGAGAGAGAAGTTACCGCCTCGACGTGTCGGCGTGGGGAGGTGACAGGTGCCCCATTAAGACGGTGCATTAAATGCGCGGTCGGCCACTTTGTCCAGTTAGTGGAATAGTGTGCTGGCCGGTCGAGGAGTTTGGGTCGATTACAGCGGCATGGAGCTCCGACTGTGGGTCGATGGTCTACGCGGTAACTTGTGTGGGGTAAACGGGTCTTCGAGCATGATGGTTAAAAGGAAAGCTCCGACCGAGGCTTGACCTTCGATCATACACGTGGGGCAAGATGATTGGTCCAAATCGACACCGGTTCCTGCCACGTCACATATATATTCAGCTACTCTGCCCGCGCATGGGAAATTGTGACCGGTATGAATGGTGAGAAACTAGACCATTGCAAGAGAAGAAAACAGACATGCTCCGGCGCCACCTTCCATACTGGAGCCATCAAAATACATTTGTTATGGAGTTGTGGTCAGATGCATTACCTATGAGGGGGCCAACTGCTCGCTGAAGTCCAAGGATGATTTATCCAAAACAAGAACAACACATGTCTTTTGATCGGTAAATAATTGAATGAAAACTCCGACAAGATAAAAACCCATTTTCCAATCCAATCTTTGAAAAATGGATCAATAATAGATCTTTAATTCAAAATGAAACGGAGTTCTTAGTATATTAAATTCAAAGATAGAAAATTATTCTAAACATTATCATAATTTATAGCCATACTTCAATTGATTGTAAGAGGGCAAGTTTTCGATTTGGTTTATCTAAGTAAAGTGTATCTCGTACTTCATAATTTATGATGACTCAGAAATACAAAGTACCCATTTTTCCCCTTTGTTAAAGCAAGTTGAATGTTTACTTCAGCTGCTCAATAAACTTTTGCTTCTTCAAGTAAAGTGCAAATAAAATACTTGGGAACTAACTCCCACTTGAACTAAAGAGAAATAGAGAACATCAACATCAACATTTCAAACTATATATATACATATATATATATATATATATATATATATATATATATATATATGGATCTATAGCGCATTTATATGAGTTACGTTGAAACGGATCATACCATTAAAGTGTAAAATTCTCCCTACTAATAATAGCTGAAGATAAAAGCATTTTAACCCCTTGTGTAATAAATAATTCTCAATCACCCCCTTGTGTAAAACTAAATGACACCTAACCTACTTATACTATTTTTTAAACACCAAATTACATCCTTTCTAATTTTTATGCATTGATTAATAGTTTTTTTTTTTAAAACTAAAATGCCCCCAAATATTTCAAATCTATTTAGAAACTCATTTTTTGTATAATTCATTTTTTCTATCTCAACCAAAAATCCTAACTAAAACACTAGAAAGGAAGCTAAACATCGAATCCGCTTGAAGAAACAATCGATTAAAGACAAAAATATGAAGGAGAGTAAAATAAATTAGATTTTAAACTTACTCATTTAAACAAGAAGGGTAAAATAGACTTCAAACACAAAAAAAAAGTAAGAAAAAAACGAAAGAAACAAAGCAGTTAATGCGAGTGAGTTACACACCCCTATGTGAGGGGTAAATATGTATCTTTTTTAAAAGGGAAAATTGCAAAAATGGTATACCAACTGAGGCCATTTTGCAATTTTGGACAATATCTTTTCCGTCAACAAATTTAGCCCACAACTCTAAAAAAGTTGCAAAATAATGCAAATTTTGGCCGGAGCCCATAAAAGTCGCCGGAAATCTGACGTGTAAACATGATGTGGCAAGATTCTTACATGTGTAGCAAAACAGTCTGCCACATCAGAAACAACCCTACAGAGAAAATTGCAAAAATGGTATACCAACTCTACCGTTTCAGCGAATTTGGTACAATAAGTTTTTCGGTGGCAAATGTAACCCATATCTGTCAAAAAGTTATTTTTTTTTTTCTTATTTTGAAAAATGCATATTTATAAAAAAAAAAAAAAAAATTCTCTCAAAAAATTCATATTATCTATATATCTTACTAAAGCACGAATAAGGTTTTTGGTTTCTTACAAAATACGGATCGCCTAAAATATCCTCACAACAATTACTTCCATAATTATTAGTCAAGGATAATGATGTAGAAACATGTTATAGATTATTAATTAATTATATTTAAAAAATACTTATTAACATAAAATCAAACTCTTTGTAGAAGTAACATTTCTCCAACTTACCTAGAAAAGATATATAGTTCAACAATGATTGTTTTAATATTACTATATTAATTAATTGTATTCAAATTTTTTTTATAATATAAGTTGTCTATTTTTTTAATTTTCAGGCCTATAATTTAAATTGTTATAATAAGATATATCTAATGAATTGGAAACAACAAATTGATTGACTTTATAAATTTTAATAAATTTTTGTAATTACGTAAAATAAAATATTATTTAAATAAGTTACATAAAATAACTTTCAATAAATCAATCCAGATGTAAGTCTAATTATATAAGTCCATAGTTCTAATTATCTAAATTTATAAATTTTCTTAAATTCTAATGATATTATAATTTTATAAACTTATCTAATTCACAAAATAATATAATTTAATGATTTACATAAAATATGTTTAAATAAATTAATTAATCCTAATATAATATTTTTAATTAACTAATACTAATATAATTTTAATTATCTAAATCTAACTAGCCTTATAATCTTTCTTTAGTTTATATGATGAAATATAAATTAAATACTTAAAAGTACGAATAGCGGTTTTGGTCTCTTAATTCTACAATTTAGAATTGTAAGTTCTCAGATCAAAGTCACTTTAAATTAAGAATACTAAGAAGACTCAATATGTGTGCATATAAGATATAAAACTAATTTTATAAATAATTTTTACAATATTCAATTAAACATTCCTTGATTTTTTTAAATAAATAAACTCTTTTAATTGTTTCTACAACATATATAAAATCAATTATAAAAAAAAATTAACATAAATCTAAAATAATACTCACTAGAAGAATACTAAAAAAAATTAACATAAATCTAAAATAATACTCACTAAAATAATACTCACTAAAAAATTAACATAAATCTAAAAAAAAATCAACATAAATCAATTATAATGGTAAAGCTAGTTATCTGAGATAGTAATCCTAGCGTCAGGCAGGACTGTCGTGATAGTCCTACACTAGGGCCTCAGTGAATATGGGCCCCTCCGCAAGCCCATATTCACGATCGCCTAAAACCCACGCAGGTCCAGCGTTATTGTGATGTTTTATCTGGATTTGCGACACGTGTACGGCGAAGATACGAGCGTGATTTAGCCTTATCAAATAACTCTTACAAAAAAAAGTTAAAATTTGTTCATGACCACCAAATCCACCACCATCACACCAAAATCCTTGCCACCACAAAAACATTTACACGCAAGGATGGGTCTGATGCTGAGGCAGAGGCAGAGGCAGAGGAGGCATGAGCAGATCTGAGGGGAGACATGAGCAGATCTGAGGGGAAAGGGCGAGCGGCGGCCCTTAGGCCTTGGTACAGAGGAAGAAGAGAATGGTGAAAGGGAAGGAGAGAAGGGGAAGAGATCAGAGGTGGAGGGTGGCGCTTGAGGTATTCTAGGGTTATTCAATTCATCTTCCTTTTTTTTCAAAGAAAGGTTTGTGTATGTTCGAATGAGATGGGCCTGTTGAATTTTCAAATTTTTATTTTGTTTTTCTTATTTACGTGTTTGAATTTATGGAATTATTATGGGTCGGGTATCCGGCGAAAATTTGCATTAAATTATAACTTTTTGACAGATATGGGTTACATTTGCCACCGAAAAACTTATTGTACCAAATTCGCTGAAACGGTAGAGTTGGTATACCATTTTTGCAATTTTCCCTGTAGGGTTGTTTCTGATGTGGCAGGCTGTTTTGCTACACATGTAAGAATCTTACCACGTCATGTTTACACGTCAGATTTCCGGCGACTTTTATGGGCTTCGGTCAAAATTTGCATTATTTTGCAACTTTTTTAGAGTTGTGGGCTAAATTTGTTGCCGGAAAAGATATTGTCCAAAATTGCAAAATGGCCGCAGTTGATATACCATTTTTGCAATTTTCCCTTTTTAAAAACTTGAGGGGCTTTATGCTATTTAATTTTTCAAGAGAAGTAAGTTGATAATTGTTTTTTTCATAGGGGATTGCGAGGTTTTTCTCCCAGATAACTGCGTAATCTCATTGATGCCCATTTGTATTGTTATGGGGTTAGGTGAATTAGTAATAACATGCTAGCCTGTTTAATATATCAAGAGTTATAGCATAGTAGTAGCTATTAATATAACATTGGTCAGAAAGATCAGACCTAGCAGCACAGCAGGAAAGCCCATGTCCGTCCATCATCAGTAGGTCCACCAAGTGGTTGAACTTTGGTTACTAAGACTAACTCCAAACCTTCACCAAACCAATAGAATAGATTATCTGCAACATAATGAGATATATTCTATGTAAGAAAGTACAAACATTCCATTTTAATTTCCTTGTAGACCAAGCTCAAGTGGAAGGTCAACAAACCAAAATATCAACTCAATTAAAAGTCTCAAATTCTTGCACCACAAGGATCTCAAATGATCAAACAACAATTGCTGCAAGTTTACAGATAAAGTCTGGACTTGTTTATTTAAGCATGCCACTAGGTCTGACTGGAATTCCAAACATCTCAATCTTTCCATAGAGAAAAATGGCTCAAAAGAATGCAAAGAAAGCAAAACAAGCCACACTTACACGTACCCCAGAACAATGGCCTAATCTGCCAAACCAACTCCTCGCCTTGCTTTCAAGAAAACCAACACTGATGTAAAACATCACTTCCTTTGGTTGTGCAACAAAATCCTGGAGATCATATTCAAGAAAATGTAGCGAAAATGTAGCAGTGGCCCTGGTGGAAAACCGAGATTATCACAACTTATTCAAATCAATGATAAAAACAAGCATTGTCACACGATATACATCCCATTCCATACAGAGATTCCCTATGTTTGGGGCAACAAAAAGAAAGAGCTATCATATAGGTGTCCTGCTTCATTTTTTAGGCCATTCCCAGTGCTACATAGTGGCAACGGAAGCTAATCTGCATGAATGCTGTTTGTGGAAGCCTTCAGAATATAAGCTGCTTCCACGTTGGCGATACGGATACTACCTTCCACTTTGGGATTCTAATATTCCCTTCAAATAGCCGCACTATCATCACAATGGGATGATCCTAATGGTTGAAGCGCCATGGTGATAACAGGTATTTCTTCACCACCTTTTCCTTTCTATCGAAGGAGAGTCGTCCAGAAAGAGTGGATAATGGAAAACTGCAAAATAAATGATCCTTCTGCCCTGATCCAACATGATATGCAGTTCACTAATGCTATCAGATTCAAAGAGAAATTTTACACGCTGAGCTTGCAAGGGAGTCTTGTTGTAGAGGAGGTTGATTCTTGTTTTAGAATCACAGCTATTGGTGCAAGTGGGACCGTTCCATCTAAAGTGTCGAGGTAATTCAGGGAGTTCCGGGTTGAATCCAATGGGGAAATACTGTCGGTATTTCTTGTCTCAAGGAAATCAATCAATATAGTGGAGGATGTGGAGGTTTTTCGATTTGATGTTGCTGAGCTTTTGTGGGTGAAGTTGGAAAACCTTGGAGATAGGGCTTTGTTTCTTGAGGATGAATGTTGTATGGCTGTGACTGCAAGCAAAGTGGGGTGTACGAGAAACTGCATTTACTTTACTCATAATAGAGTAAATGAATGACATGTGTATGAGATGGAAATATGTCAGATTTCACTTGCACTTGATATCAGGCAGTCTTTGAGGTGGGATGTGTAGGAGATTTTGGTTAGGATTAGAAGAAGTCCCTGATTTGTTGGGATCTTGATAAATACGTATGTATATTCTTTTTCCTTATTTGTAGGCAGTTGTATCCTATTTATTTGTGACCTCTGTTACAATCGATACACAGTTCAATGAATACATAATTATTCACAGAATCATAATTCTAACTTGGCATCAGAGCAGTTTAATTGTCTATAGGTTGGTGCTTTTCTACGCTCATCACTTGCCATCATGTCCGAGATTTCCAACACCTCTGCCGATAGCAGGGTTTTGGCCGAATAACTCGCCTCAATCCTTCAAAACAAAATCAATCTCAGCCAACATCAATTTTAATAGCAGTGAAATTGAATCAACACAACTACTCCCTTTGGGCGAGACTCGTGAAAATCGCCATTGGAGGAGGGGGGAAACTTGGGCATATCACCGGAACACCGGCGCCACTAGCAGAAGGAACCTCTGATCATCTGAGATGGGAACAAACGGGTCTCATTGTTTGTTCCTGGCTACTAGGCAACATGGAACCTGATATGGTAAGCAATTTCGCCAAATACCCTACAACAAAAGATCTTTGGAATGGATTACAGACCACTTACAACCAACAAGTGGATGGAATTCAATTCTTTGATCTTACGGTGAAAGCGAATAGTCTCAAGCAAGGGAGTGAGAGTTTGGAAACCTTTTGTAGTAATCTTCAGCTATTATGGAGAGAAATTGAAATCAAACAGCCTAGTCCAATGACCAATCCAGAAGATATTGCAACATTTAACCGTCTCCGTTCCGAAAACAAACTTTATCAATTACTCCAAGGCATATCAGAGGACTTCGATTCAGACCAACGAGAAATTTTACGAACTACACCATTGTCCACAGTCAAAAGTGCATAAGGTATAATTCAAAAGGAAATAGACCGAAGAAATATAATGACCTCAGAAAAATCATCATTATCTAGTACAGCAGGAATTGGGGCCGGATTTATTAGGCGAAATCAGTCACGCGGGACCACCACCAGGCCGCGCTCATACCGAAGGCCGAACCTTTACAGCGCGGCGACGGACGGATGGTGTGTTCTCACTGTAGGAAGCCCAATCACACGAAGGAGCAATGTTATGAATTGATTGGGTTTCCTGAAGGATGGCGAAGCAAACAACAGGCGGCCAGCACCGAAAAATAACGCCATGACGGTGGGAGTAACATCACAAGCGCCGCCTTCACCGCCGTCACCGGCAAAGAAGAGAATGTGAAGGAGAGACTGGCTTTGCACTTGCAGCAGCGAATGCAGAGCCTGGATCTGGGCATGTGAGATGTAATCTCCCAGCGACGATACAGCGCCTGCCAGGCCCTTGGGCGGCGACGCCCCCAAGAAATGAAGCAAATCTTGAAATAGGGTAAGAATCGGCTGAACTAGGTATTAGGGTTGGTGGTTTACAACCCCAACCCTTGTTTAATACTCAATTATTTTTAAATCCTTCAAATTTTAAATCCTTGCAGTTTGGTCCCTCTAATTTGGAAGAATTATAGAATGGTCCCCCAGTTTCTAAATCTATGCAGAATGGTACCCCCATTTCTAAATCTGTGCAGAATGGTCCCCCAGTTTCTAATAATTTATAGATTAGCCCTCTAGTTTCTAACAAGTTGCAGATTGACCCCCTAAAATGCGGAATTGCTTATATTGCTCAAGGGCCCAAACCAACCGAGTGGATTCTTGATTGTGGGCCACTGATATGATGACTGATGACCTGAATGATTTGACTAACTTGTCAAATTCTACAAGACCAGCACTTCAGAATGCCAATGGGGATCTGTCACCGGTTCAGGGCACTGGAACTATTGATATCTCGCCATCCCTATCTTTAAATAATTATCTTTATATCCCAAATTTATCCTGCAAGTTACTATCTGATAGTTACGTTACCCGAGAATTAAACTGCGTTGTGGTAATTTATTCGGGTTTCTATCTTTTGCATGATATTCAGTCGGGGAAAATGATTGGGCGTGGCGCTGAACATGGCGGGCTATACTACGTGGATAATGTTACTCAAAACAGAATTGTAGCGGTTGCTCACGGGACCATTGAGAGGCAACAGTGGCTTTGGCATCACCGGTTAGGTCACCCATAAGTTAGATACCTAAATTTGATTTTTCCAAGTATTTTTTCTGCTCGTAGTCAGTTATCCTGTGAAACTTGTATTCTTGCAAAAAATCATAGACGACTTATCAGTATTCTGGAACTCGCATGAATAAAGTTTTTTCCTTAATACATTCTGATTTTTGGGGTCCAGCTCCGTATACGCGATCTCGTTCTGGTTTTCAGTTCTTTGTCTTGTTTGTCGATGATGGTTCCCGAATGACTTGGGTGTATTTTTTAAAACAAAAATCAGATGTGATAACTAAGTTTGTTGTTTTTTACAACATGTTTCAGACTCAGTACAACACTAAGATTCAAGTACTTCGGTCAGACAATGGGGGGGAATATGTTAACTCTGTTTTCAAACAATTTGCTTCTGATAATGGTCTTGTTCATCCAACCACTTGTGCACACACTCCTAAACAAAATGGTGTTGCTGAACGTAAAAACCGGATTATCCTTGAAATCACTAGGGCCCTTATGTTTGATGTGCATGTCCCTAAGTCATTCTGGCCGGAAGCCATAGCCATTTTCGTCTACCTCTTTAACAGACTACCCACCAAAGTACTTGATCTTAGGACCCCTCTCTCAGAACTTTTCAAACACGTTAGTGTGCCTACTCCACTAACCCTCTAGCCTCAGGTCTTTGGGTTTTCAGTGTTTATCCATATCCCTGAACAAGAGCGCACCAAGTTAGATCCGTGTTTCTGTAAAGCGTGTCTTTATTGGGTATGGGATTAATCAGAAGGGTTATCGTTGTTACCATCCACCAACTGGGTGTATCTACACCACCTTGAATTATAACTTTCTTGAGTCAGAGTTCTATTATACCACCCAGCCTAGCGGTCAGGGGGAGCAGATTGTGGATCCATTAAGTTGGGTGTCTTATTCTACTGTACCAGATCTGAACCCAAACGAGCCAGTAGGCGGAACCACCAAGTTGGTATCTCCTGTAGCTCCAGCTTCCAAGCCAACATCCCTTCCAATATCTGAACCTCTGAATATCCCTGAGGTAACACTTGAACCTTCCTCTTTTGATAATGATGGTACTATTGGGACTGTTGATGACCTGCACACTGAGGAAGTACAGAAACAGGGAATACAGGATCAAGGGGAGACCAATAGAAGTGAGCAATATGTCCTTCCACCACGAAGTAATCGGAGAGTTCCACCCAAGAGGTATGAACCAGAGTATGAGCCACAAAAATCCCAGTATCCGATCACTGACTATGCACTAGAAAAGTTAATCATAATAGCTAAGGTATATTCAGCAGCAGTCTATGCTGATGTGCTCCCTAGAACAGTTGAAGAAGCTCAAGGAAAGGATGAGTGGAAGTTAGCCATGGAAACATAAATTATAGCCCTGGAAAAAAAACATGATTTGGGAAAAGTGTCGGTTGCCACCAAGAAAGAAACCAATAGGCTGTCGTTGGGTGTTCACCATCAAACACCGATCTGACGGATCCATTGAGCGGTACAAAGCAAGATTGGTAGCCAAGGGATATACACAGACGTATGGAGTGGATTATTCAGAGACTTTTTCTCCGGTCGCCAAGATTGATAATATCAGAGTGCTTTTCTCGATAGCAGCTAATCAGAATTGGCCATTGCATCAGTTTTATGTGAAAAAATGCCTTTCTGCATGGGAAGTTGAAAGAAGAGGTGTACATGGAGCCTCCACCGGGTTTTTCTGAATAGTTTTGTGCTGGGGAAGTTTGTAGACTGAAAAGAGCACTCTATGGGCTCAAACAGTCCCCAAGAGCTTTGTTTGGAAGATTCACAGTTGCTATGCGGAAGTACGGGTTTAAACAGAGTAATTCGGACCATACTTTGTTCTTTAAGAGGAGGGGTGAGCTAGTAACCTGTCTTGTCATTTATATGGATGACATGATCATCACTGGAAATGATCTTGAGGAAATCAAGCAGCTGAGGATAAATCTGTTTGAGGAGTTCGAAATGAAAGATTTGGGGGAATTGAAGTACTTCTTAGGAATTGAGGTACTGAGGTCAAAGCGAGGAATCTTTATTTCCCAACGAAAGTATGTACTTGATCTGTTAGCAGAAACTGGATTACTTGACAACAAACTAGTAGGGACTCCTATCATAGTTAATCATAGGCTGAAAATCACAGACGGGGGCAGAAATGGTGGATCGAGGCCGATACCAATATCTTATCATGAAATTGATCTACTTATCCCATACCAGACCAGACATTGCATATGCAGTAGGTGTATTGAGTCAGTTCATGCACCAACCACAGCGTGATCATATGGAAGCAGCACTCAGGGTTATTAGGTATCTTAAGGGGTCGCTTGGAAAAAGGGTTTTGTTCCAAAAACATGGCAACTTATCGATTGAAGCCTACACAGATACAAACTGGGTAGGAAATCAGGATGATCGATGTTCCACTTCAGGGTTCTTTACCCTAGTTGGAGGGAATCTTGTCACGTGGAAAGGTAAGAAACAGAAGGTGGTTGCCCTTTCCAGTGCAGAAGCTGAGTTCAGGGGAATTTCAATAGGGTTGGCCGAAGTATTATGGCTACGGAAGTTACTTGAGGAGCTTGGTTTTTCTGTAAAGGAAAAGTGCCGTTTATGGTGTGATAATAGAGCAGCTATAAGCATTTCGGAGAATCCGGTTCAACATAACCGAACGAAACATATAGAAGTGGACAGACATTTCATTAAAGAAAACTTGAAAGTGGGGTTGTGACGCTTCCTTTTGTACGATCAGAAGATGAATTGGCGGACATCCTCACTAAAGCCGTAACAGAGAAGGTTTTCTCAGGTGTTCTAAGCAAGTTGAATGTGTGTGATCCAACAATCAACTTGAGGGGGAGTGTTGGGGATTTCGGTTAGGATTAGAAAAAATCCCTGATTTGTTTGGGTCTTGATAAATACCTATGCATATTCTTTTTCCTGATTTGTAGGCAGCTGTATCCTATTTATTTGTAACCTCTGTTGTAATCGGTACACAATTCAATGAATACAAAATTATTCACAGAATCATAATTCTAATTGGATGAATAGTCAGAACAACTGGGAGAATAGACTTTTTATGATCCTGCTAAGACATGAAACTGAAATTTATAAATTACTGTCTGAATAGCTACATGTATATATGAAAATGATATGCATGGGAATCATGATACTGATATTATGTACTAGTATTTGTCCTGTGTAACATGTATGGCATGAGCAATCTGCAATGTTATCTTAACTCAGATAACTCGGCGATTCATCCGGTGACTTCACGGTCGTACTGTTAGTTTGTGGCCAATTTGTATCCCACATTGAAAGACTAGTTTTGGACAAGAGTGTTTTTGTCCCACATTGGTTTTTTAGAATAGCTTGGGGATGAGCTAACACTATAAATAGTCCCCTCCCCCTTCTAGCTTAGTGCATAAAATAAAGTCTCTCTCTACTTTGTAATATTTTTGAAGTGAGATATATTTTGAGTAGTACCCGAGGACGTAGGCTAATTTGGCCGAACCTCGTTATATTTGGTGTTATTTTCATTATGCCTTTAATAGCCTTTTTTTGGGTTATATTTAGTTATTATTTTGCCTAATTTTTTCTTTGTGTAATTAGTCTTTTTAATTCTAAATATTGTTCGTCGTGTCAGAGTATGCTCTGTGGTTGCAGCTTAGTCTGATCTTCCACATCAGAAACAAACGAAGAAGGCTCGGTGGATATCGCGCATCGACGAGCATCGGCAGGCATCACGCAGCAACGAGCATCGACAGGCATCGTGCATCGGCGAGTTCAGCAGGCACCTTGCATCGTTAGGCTCAACAGGCATCGTGCATCGGTGGGCTCAGCAGGCACTGCGCATCAGTAGGCTCGGTCGGCATCGCGCATCAGCAGACTCGATCAGCATCGCGCATCGACAGACTCGGTTGGCACCACGCATCGATAGGCTCGGTCAGCACCGCGTGTCGGCAGGCTCGGTTGGCATCGCGCATTAGTGGCTATTGAAAGAAATGTGTAGCAGAAGTGATGAAGGATGAGATCACACCTGAAGAAGCAAAGGCAGCTTCCACCTTGGCTTCCAACTCGTTCAACTTGGCAAGGACTGGAATGGCAAATACGAGAATCGCGGTGGAGGTCTTCGATAGATCAGGTCATTTCGGCATGTGGCAAAGCGAAGTTCTAGACACTCTGTTCCAGTAAGGTTCAGATCTCGCCATTGAAGAGCAGAAACCCGAAGAGGTTGATGACAAAGATTGGAAGACCATCAACCGTTTGGCATGTGGTACAATTCGCTCGTGTCTCTCCAGAGAACAGAAGTATACTTTATGCAGGGAAACTTCTGCAAGCAAGTTATGGAAGGCATTAGAGGAGAATTTCTTGAAGAAAAATAGTCAGAATAAGTTGCATATGAAGAAACGACTGTTTCACTTCACGTATGTTCCCGGTAACACGATGAATGAGCACATCACTCAATTTAATCAGTTGGTGGCTGATTTATTGAATTTGGATGTGGCTTTTGAAGATGAGGACCTCGCACTGATGTTGTTGGGATCGCTTTCGGAGGAGTTCGAGTTTCTCGAGACAACCCTACTCCATGGAAAGGTTGATGTTTCGTTTGGCGAAGCATGTACAACCCTATACAGTTACGAACTGAGGAGGAAGGACAAGAAAGGAAGCACTAATGGAGCAACAGAAGCCCTAGTTGTGAGAGATCGTCAGCAAAGCCAGTCAAAGGGGAGAAGAGGGAGATCAAAGTCAAAGAGCAGAGTTGCCAAAGTTGAGTGTGCCTTTTGTCACGAAAAAGGACACTGAAAGAAAGACTGTCCAAAGTTGAATAAAAGAAAGATTCCGCAAGACGCCAATGTAGCCGAATGCAAAAGTGATGCAGAGTCAGATGTTTCCTTAGTGGCTTCACCTTCAAAGCCAAGTTCAGATGAGTGGATATTGGATTCGGGTTGCACCTATCATATGTCTCCCGTTCGGGAGTGGTTCTTCGACCTTGAAGAATTCGACGGAGGAGTTGTTTATATGGGAAATGATCAGACATGTAAAATAGCTGGGATAGGTTCAATCAAGTTACGGAATCACGATGGATCCACCAGAATTCTGAACGATGTTCGGTTAGTGCCCAACATGAAGAAGAATCTCATCTCATTGGGGGCCTTGGAGTCAAAAGGCCTAGTTGTGACGATGCGAGATGGAGTTCTTAAAGCAACTTCGGGTGCACTCGTAATGTTGAAGGATGAGAGAAAGAACAACTTGTATTTCTACCAAGGTAATACAGTTGTTGGGACAGTAGCAGCAGCAATGACTTCTAGCAGCAAGAAGGATGCTGAGGCAACAAAGCTATGGCATATACGTTTGGGTCATGCAGGAGAAAAATCCTTGCAAATTCTTGCCAAGCAAGATTTGTTGAAAGGTACGGGGACTTGCAAATTGGATTTTTGCGAGCATTGTGTTCTGGAAAAGCAAAGAAGGGTGAAATTCGGCATAACTATTCACAATACTGAGGGTATTTTGGACTACGTGCACTCTGATGTGTGGGGACCTTCCAAGACGGCATCACTTGGAGGCAAACACTACTTCATCACTTTATCGATGATTTTTCTAGAAGAGTTTGGGTGTTTCCTATGAAGCACAAAGGTGAAGTGCTTGGAGTTTTTCTACAGTGGAAAACTCAAGTTGAGAACCAGACTGGAAGAAAGATCAAAGTTCTCCGATCAGACAACGGTGGACAATACAAGAGAGATCCATTCCAGAAGGTATGCCAAGAATACGGCATAGTTTGTCACTTCACAGTAAGAGAAACCCCGCAGCAGAATGGGGTGTCAAAGAGTATGAACAGGACATTAGTGGAGAAAGTTCGCTGTATGTTGTCTAATGCTGGATTAGATAGGAAGTTTTGGGCTGAGGCAGTTACATATGCTCAACATCTCGTTAATCGTTTGCCATCATCTGCAATAGGTGGGAAGACTCCTTTAGAGGTTTGATCCGGGAAGCTTGCAACAGATTATGACTCTTTACGTGTGTTTGGTTCTACTTGTTAGGAATAGTGCCCTAGAAAGCCGATTGTATATCCACTTTGTACTTTTCCTTATTGTAATCACAGACAATCTTTGAATAAAATAACGAATTGAGGTAACACTTCTTTATATGCTCTTGTTTGGTATGTGTTTACTTTAGCTGTGCATGTATGAGAACTCCCCTAATCCTGATGACTTTAGGACTCTACCATTTAGGTGAAATGGTTCATGAAATGAGCCCTATATCACATAAGTCATGATTAGTAAAATACTCAAAGCTGATGAGCCCTACAGACAGTGGGAGTGTCAACCCGACTCCTTTAAGGCTTGCTTGTGGGATCACGCCCATAAGAAGGACCACCTTGTTTCATGGAGGTGCAAAGTGTATAGTTGATACGTGCGTGATACATGAGGGTGCTTACTTCCACAAGTAAGTTCACTGAGGTACCCCGTGTGAGAAGATTCCTAAATGGGAAAGGAAATTTCTATTACAGGAAATGGAAACTTCCAGATTAGGAAATATCTCACGAGTCATTGATGTGATTAATTGATCCTTAGACATGGAGGTTCCATGTCACTTTATGAGTTAACTCTGCAGTCTTAGGTATAAGGTTTAAAGGGTGTCGCCTTAGACAACAGATTCAAGGCTTATGTTGGGGCTGCACAAGTGATTCATGAAAGTGAATGAGAATCAAGAAAGGACCTACGCTTGCATTTGCAAGGTGATCTCTTATTGTGTAAGTCATTCATATTCCATATGGAGTCTATGGCCAAGGCAGTAGATCAAGACATCAAGAAAAGGGTTTCTTGGATTGAGATCAAATGGATATGAAATGCACTTAGCTTTAAGACCAGATTATTAGGGTTCTGATTATTCCCTTACCCTAGATCTTGGTTGAGAGATAGTAAGTAGGAGGATTGTATCTCACATGAATCAATGACTTAAAGGTTCTGTCGAATCAAGACATTCCAATTCAGCTAGGGGTTAAACACCTATTGCTAGACTATGGTCGTTTAATCTGTGGACTGATTAATTAATTAGTGAATTAATTAATTAGGGTCACTGCTAATTGAATTGAGAACCTAGAGGGTCACACACAACAACTTGGTTACATGAGTTAAAGCTTTAAAAATGATTAAACGAGTTGATCATACCAAGAGGGTTCCACACGTGTATGTCACATGCGTAACACGTGTCATATATGGACACGTGTGCAATGCGTGTATATTTATTTATGTATTAAATAATTAATGTGTTAATTATTTAATAGACTTTGGTTTAATTTTGAATTAAAATGAAAGTCTTATTTTGGAGAAATTAATCTATTTAATTAATTATGAATTAATTAATTAGATAAATAATTTATTTATTTATTAATAGATAAGATATAATATTATCCAAAAGGAGTTTGGATATTTTGGTTCTCTTAAAAGTTGATTTGAATTAGAATTCAAAGCCAAGGTTTGGAATTACTTGATGATCAAGTAATAAGAGAGAGGGACCAAATCCTTAGTCCAATAGGACTAGGTTCGGCCGCCGCTCCCTAGAGCTATATATAGGGGAGCTCGAGCTCCCCTTTTTGATTGATGATTTCTTTTGGTTCATGTGTTGAACACCATCCTTTCTCCAAGATCAAATAAACCCTAGGTTAAGCCTAAACACTAACTAGAGAACTAACATCCTTACTAGTTAGATTGTAGTCCAGTTGGTGGACTATCTCTAGAGAGCTTCAAGTTAGAAGTTTTTAAAGATTCGAGCTTTACCAAAGAGAGGGGATCAAGCAGCGAGAAGAGCGTTCTTGGGTGGCTTGAAACGCTTCAAGAAAGATTATTGAAAAGTAAGTTTCTTTACCTTACGAATTTGGATTCATGATTGCGAGTTTCGATCCTTTTGTTGGAAAATTTTTTAAATTTTCGCTACTTTCTGATTCCGTTTTCCAACACTACCGCATACTATCATGTGAATGAATCAAAGTTGAATCCTCGAGCAAGGAAGGCGCTCTTTATGGGCTTCAGCACTGGGGTTAAGGGATACCGTCTTTGGTTTCTGGAGGCAAAGAAGACGATAATAAGCAATTTGTTATGTAACGCCCCGCTATTTCGGTCATTCAGGTATGACTTGTGTGCTCTTTAATTGCACGTTTAAATTGTTATAATTACATGATTATATAATTTAGTTTATTATTAATTGAAATTCTTGATGATTTGAATTATTTTGAACTGAATTTATATGAATTCTTGAACTATTTGCGCTTGTATGACTTGTTTACTTGCCGTTTCTATGTGGATTGAATTTGAAATTTGTGGAAATTTAATATGTTGGATATATGTGTGTTATGAATATGGATATATGCTTGTTTTACATTTTCGGATTCATTTGATTGCGTTTTAAATTTATTTTGTATGATTGGAACCAAACCAAGGGCTAATGAGTACTTAGCGCACCCTTGGTTCCGTATGTATATCTTGAGCTCGGGAACTTGAAATCGAGTTCTGCCAACTTCCTTGAACTTTTATCAAAAATTCGAGTTTAATGAACTTAACCTTATATTTTTCCAAAATTATTTGAACATCTGAAATTCAACCGAATGTGTTACGTTAGCCAAAACTGCTACCTTTTACCAAAATGGCCATAACTTCTTCAAACCATGACCAAATTAACCATGGTTAGATCCCTTGGAACCCTAAATCAACCCTCTATCAACACCCTAAACCGACCAACCCTCCACACTTAGAGAAAATTCAGCAAAAATCCCCTGCTCTCCAGTTCATCCCGTCACCTTATCACCTTTGGAGATTCAAAGCTCAAATCTCTTCCAACCTCCATCCAATCTACAAGGCGAGTTTAGTGTGATGATATACATTCATTAGGGACCATTTTGAACCATGAATCCCCAATTTTAAGCATGCTTTCATGGAGATATGAAGATGATGATGAATAGTAGGTTATGGAACCATATTTTGATCTTATGCATTCCTTGGTGCTTTTGCTTATTTTATGGCATGAAAGTGATCCTCTTAGCTTCCTCTTTTCATTTATGATCATTGATTATATGGTAGTTTAAGGATTGGTGAGATGACATTAATAAGTTTTGGAAGAAATGGAAGAAATGATCACATATGCACTCTCCTCACGTTTGATCACTTTGGGAGCATGTTTAAGTGTTACTTTGAAGTTTGGAGTTTTTTTATTGCATATTTGTTATCATATCAAAGTTGGGCATGTTGTCTAAGGATTGGCATGGTTGTTGCTCTGTTTTCATCGCATTTTTTAGCTGGTATTGGACGGTCACGGCCGTGACATGTGAGTGTGCCTTTTACTTTGCTCTCTCAGGTCACGCCCGCGACCTGAATTAGTTTATTTTTGGTCGCACCCACTACCCCATTTTGGCCAATTTTCGAGTTGTTGAAAAATTGGAGGAATTCGAATTTTAATGGGTAGTGGTTGTTGGAAAACACGAATCAAAAAGCAGCGGAATTTAAAAAATTTTCACAACAAAAGGACCTTGAACTCGCAATCGTGTAACCAAATTCGTAAAGATAGAAAACTTACTTTTCTTTTGTTCTTTCTTGAAGCGTTTCAAGCCACCCAAGAACGCTCTTCTCGCGGCTTGATCCCCTCTCCTTGGTAAAGCTCGAATCTTCAAACTTCTAACTTGAAGTCTCTAGAGAAAGTCCACCAACTTGATCACAATCTAACTAGTAAGGATGCTAGTTCTCTAGTTAGTGTTTAGGCTTAACCTAGGGTTTAATTTAATCTTGGAGAAAGGAAGGTGTTCAACACATGAACCAAGAATTGTCTATTAGCTCCATAAGGAGCTCGAGCTCCCCTATTTATAGGGAGGGGGTGCCGAAATTCCTAGTCCTTTATGGGCTAGGATTTTGGTCCCTCTCTCCTATTACTTGATCATCAAGTATTTTCCAACTTTGACTTTGAATTCTAATTCAAGTCAACTTCTAAGAGAGCTAAAAATATCCAAACTATTTTTGGATAATTCTATACTTTATTTATTATAAAATAAATAACTTATTTTTATCTAATTAATTAATTCGTAATTAATTAACTAGATTATTTTCTCCAAAATTAGACTTTCTTTTTAATTCAAAATTAAACCAAAGTCTATTAAATAATTAACTAATTAATTATTTAATATATATATAATATATATATATACACACGTGTGTGACACGTGTCACAGTGACACGTGTCACTCACGTGAGCCACACGTGTGACTTCACACGTGTGGAACCCTCTTGGCCCGATTAACTCGCTTAATCATTTTAAAGCCTCAACTCATGTAACCAAGTTGTTGTGTGTGACCCTCTAGGTTCTCAATTCAATTAGCAGTGACCCTAATTAATTAATTCACTAATTAATTAATCAGTCCACAGATTAAACGACCATAGTCTAGCAACAGGTGTTTAACCCCTAGCTGAATTGGAATGTTCGGATTCGACAGAACCTTTAAGTCATTGATTCATGTGAGATACAATCCTCCTACTTACTATCTCTCAACCAAGATCTAGGGCAAGGGAATAATCAGAACCCTAATAATCCGGTCTTAAAGCTAAGTGCATTTCATATCCATTTGATCTCAATCCAAGAAACCCTTTTCTTGATGTATTGATCTACTGCCTTGGCCAAGGACTCCATATGGCATATGAATGACTTGCACAATAAGAGATCACCTTGCATATGCAAGTGTAGGTCCTTTCTTGATTCTCATTCACTTTCATGAATCACTTGTGTAGCCCCAGCATAAGCCTTGAATCAGTTGTCTAAGGCGACACCCTTTAAAGCTTATACCAAAGACTACAGAGTTAACTCATAAAGTAACATGGAACCTCAAGTCTAAGGATCAATTAATCACATCAATGACTCGTGAGATATTTCCTAATCTGGAAGTTTCCATTTCCTGAAATAGAAACTTCCTTTCCCATTTAGGAATGTTCTCACACGGGGCACCTCAGTGAACTTACTTATTAAAGCAAGCACCCTCATGTATCACGCACGTATCAACTATACACTTTCCACCTCCATGAAACAAGGTGGTCCTTCTTAAGGGCGTGATCCCACAAGCAAGCCTTAGAGGAGTCAGGTTGACACTCCCACTGTCTGTAGGACTCATCGGCTTGGAGTATTTTACTAATCATGACTTATGTGATATAGGGCTCGTTTCATGAACCATTTCACCTAAATGGTAGAGTCCTAAAGTCATCAGGATTAGGGGAGTTCTCATACATGCACAGCTAAAGTAAACGCATACCAAACAAGAGCATATAAAGAAGTGTTGCCTCAATTCGTTATTTCATTCAAAGATTGTCTGTGATTACAATAAGGAAAAGCACAAAGCGGATATACAATCGGCTTTTAGGGCACTATTCCTAACAGTGGCCGCTACCATTTCATGAAGAAAATGGGTCGCGGCCGCGACCCCTGCTTTTGTTACATTAAATTTCGATTTTCAAACGTAAAATGCATAGTTTCCTTGGCTCGTTTTGTTGGAAAACAGGAATCAGAAAGCAGCGGAAATTTAAAAATTTTCCAACAAAAGGATCGAATAATCGCAATCGTGAATCCAAATTCGTAGAGATTAGACACTTACTTTTCAATAATCTTTTTTGAAGCGTTTCAAGCCAACCAAGAACGCTCTTCTCGCGGCTTGATCCCCTCTCCTTGGTAAAGCTCGAATCTTCAAAACTTCTAACTTGAAGCTCTCTAGAGATAGTCCACCAACTTGATTACAATCTAACTAGTAAGGATGCTAGTTCTCTAGTTAGTGTTTAGGTTTATCCTAGCGTTTACTTTATCTTTGAGAAAGGATGGTGTTCAACACATGAACCAAAAGAACTGTCAATCACTCTCTAAGGGGAGCTCGAGCTCCCCTATATATAGGAAAGGGAGGGGCGTCCGATCCTAGTCTTATTGGACTAAGGATTTGGTCCTTCTCTCCTATTACTTGATCATCAAGTAATTTTCAACTTTGACTTTGAATTCTAATTCAAATCAACTTTTAAGAGAGCTAAAATATTCAAACCCTTTTGGATATTATTATACTTTATTTATTAATAAATAAATAACTTATTTATCTAATTAATTAATTCGTAATTAATTAAATAGATTATTTTTCTCCAAAATAAGACTTTCTTTTTAATTCAAAATTAAACCAAAGTCTATTAAATAATTAACACATTAAATTTAATATATAAATAAATATACACGTGTGGAACACATGTCCATAAGAACACGTGACCCACACGTGTGTTTTCACACATGTGGAACCCTCTTGGTATGATCAACTCGTTTGATCATTTTAAAGTCTCAACTTATGTAACCAAGTTGTTATGTGTGACCCTCTAGGTTCTCAATTCAATTAGCAGTGACCCTAATTAATTAATTCACTAATTAATTAATCAGTCCACAGATTAAACGGCCGTAGTCTAGCAATAGGTGTTTAACCCCTAGCTGAATTGGAATGTCTCGATTCGACAGAACCTTTAAGTAATTGATTTATGTCAGATACAATCCTCCTACTTACTATCTCTCAACCAAGATCTAGGGTAAGGGAATAATCAGAACCCTAATAATCTGGTCTTAAAGCTAAGTGCATTTCATATCCATTTCATCTCAATCCAAGAAACCCTTTTCTTGATGTCTTGATCTACTGCCTTGGCCAAGGACTCCATATGGCATATGAATGACTTACACAATAAGAGATCACCTTGCAAATGCAAGTGTAGGTTCTTTCTTGATTCTCATTCACTTTCATGAATCACTTGTGCAGCCCCAGCATAAGCCTTGAATCAGTTGTCTAAGGCGACACCCTTTGAAGCTTATACCTAAGACTACAGAGTTAACTCATAAAATGACATGGAACCTCAAGTCTAAGGATCAATTAATCACATCAATGACTCGTGAGATATTTTCTAATCTGGAAGTTTCCATTTCCTGAAATAGAAACTTCTTTTCCCATTTAGGAATCTTCTCACACGGGGCACCTCAGTGAACATACTTATGGAAGTAAGCACCCTCATGTATCACGCACGTATCAACTATACACTTTGCACCTCCATGAAACAAGGTGGTCCTTCCTAAGGGCGTGATCCCACAAGCAAGCCTTAAAGGAGTTAGGTTGACACTCCCACTGTCTGTAGGACTCATCGGCTTGGAGTATTTTACTAATCATGACTTATGTGATATAGGGCTCGTTTTATGAACCATGTCACCTAAATGGTAGAGTCTTAAAGTCATAAGGATTAGGGGAGTTCTCATACATGCACAACTAAAGTAAACATATACCAAACAAGAGCATATAAAGAAGTGTTGCCTCAATTCGTTATTTTATTCAAAGATTGTCTGTTATTACAATAAGGAAAAGTACAAAGCGGATATATAATCGGCTTTCTAGGGTACTATTCCTAATACGTTTTTGGTTCATACACTTCATTAACATGTCATATAATGTGTTACCTTGTGTGTTATGAAGTTCTATGATTTTTAGTTGAATATTTTACGAGTTATGCTTCAACGTGCCATTTTGCTCCAAGTATGTGCATGCATGGATCTTTGCTCTTGAATTAAACCCTAATTGCCTATGTATCTCTTGTCACATGATTTGTATGATATGTATACATGTTATTTTACGTGTTATGATCGTTATTTGAATTTCTTGAATTAATTTGGTATGAAATATGGAAGTTATGAACTTGATTGAATTCAAACGCTTCTTGAAATGATTGAAATGATCGTTTATATATCTTTAAGATATTAATTGTGCACATGAACATGTTCATTACATGATATCACTTCTTGTGCTTTCATATCATATTCATGACTTAGCCGTGCGTCTTATGTGGTCATTTGAGTCTCACTTCACCTTGTTTGCACAGATCCGGGTCCAGTTGGAGATTAGGACGAGCAGTGAAGCTCTTACTCTTTTCTTTTGTCTTCAAAGGTGGGTTTCTCTACTATTTAGTTAAATGACCCTATATACTCCCAATGTGTAAAGATTTCGGCCAAAATTATATTATGTATATAGAGTTATTTCAAGAGTCAATGATTTCAACGTAAAACCTTTAATTATTGAACCCTACCAAATGTTTTGGCGAGAATGAATGATTGATTGCACGAATGGGGGGCCCTGGGACTTAGTACACATGGCTAACCGGGGAAGCAAGGGCTGACTGGGATCCCCTGTGCTAGTTCCACCAAACTACGGCAATATCGGCCCTCGCTAGGAGGTTAGCAGAGAATGGGAACCGGGCTTTTGGGGATTCATGTACCCCACTAGCCACAATGATTGAGGTGGTCAGGCCTTGCAAACCCGTCCACCACCCGAAGGGAAAAGGTGTAAATGATCATGAATGTGCATAAAGAATTGTTATATATGAAAAGATTGAATGAATGAATAGCTATGAAATACACAAGGTATTGGTTGGAGATAATGCACGCCCACTCGCCGGGCCACGAATGACCTAATGGAAATTGATTGTTATAATCCCCTTTGATGATTTCTTTATCTCACCCACTTGGGAAATTGTTTCGAAAACCTCATTTGGGATTATAACTTACATGTAAATGTTTAAATACCGTCTTATGTTATACTTATGCCCTGTTTCATACCCACCAGTCCCTTTTGGACTGAACCCAGATTGTTTTTAGTTGTTTTGTGTAGGTGTAAGGGAGCTAGACGGGAATTCGAGTCGGTGTGTCTCACATTTGTCTCTAGCTCTTATGTTCGGTTTTATACTTGCATACTTATACTTTTGGTTATTGTATATAACTTATGACTTGGAGCGTACTTGTTGAGCCGTGACGGTATGTGAATATTGTAGATGATCTATTTTGGAGCTTGATGCTCGTTGTAAATGTTATATGATGATTATGCTTCCGCTTTCATGTTTACTTGGATTTTATGGTTTAAGGGTTAGTCCCGCCTAGTATAGAGGGTGTGTTTGTCCCCGTTCTCCATGATTTAGCTTGTGTATGGATCGTCCATTTCATATTCGGGTCGGTCTCGGTGCAGAGGATGTGGTACCTCGCGCTAGGGTGCTACATCCTAAAGTGGTATCAGAGCTTGGTTGCAAAACCGGATTCTAGTGTGGTGTGAGTCTGTCTAGGTCGTACGGCTATAGGAATTACTTGTCAACATGGTTTTTTTCATCTCTTACGTACTTATTTGTTTAATTCTTGCATTTTGATTGAATTATTTCGCATTCCCATGCATGAACTAAACATAGCACGCATTTTGGTGTTTTATTTATAGGATACCTCGTCGAAGGTATAGAGATCGATCTCGTTAACGGCGCCCTCGCCGTAATCGCTCTCCATCTCCTCCACCACAACAACCACCACAAGCAGAAGCTTTTGTGAATGCTGTTATAAAAATTATTGATCAGAGGCTTCGGGATTATGTGCCACCAAAACCACTGCACCCGCAGTGCCACCAGAGGCACCGATTTCTGCCATATTTAGGGAGTTCCATAACCAATGACCTCCTAAGTTCTTCAAGGGAAATGACATACAAGCAGAAATGTGGCTGAAGGAAATAGAGAGAATTTGGGAGCTCATCCCATGCGAGTCCCGAGAGAAATCTCGTTGCACTATTACTTTGATCCAGGGAGAGCCTTATTCTTGGTGGGAAAGTACACGGATTGTTTTGGATGCCGCAGGAGAAGAGATTAATTGGGAAGTCTTTACCCGGGAGTTCAAGAACAAGTTCATCCGTCCTTCCGCCCGTACCCGAAGATTGAAGGAATTTATCGAATTGAAGCAGGGATCGAGGTCTGTTGCAGAGTATATTTCGGAGTATGAGAGGCTATCCTGCTATACACCCAATATAGCGAGTGATGACTTTCATAAAGCTATGCAGTATGTTCAGGGACTCCGACCCAATATTCAGGCATCTCTTAAGGCAGTCAACACGAGCACTTGGGCAAAGGCTACGATAAAGGCTCTAAATGTAGAAGATGCCGTGAATGCTCATAGATCTTCTCACCGGCAGGGACAGGGATCCGGTTCAGGCTCGGGATTTAATCTGGGAAAAAAGCCCATGGCTTCAGCAGCTCCACCACAAAAGGGACCTTTCAAAAAGCCCTATGTTCCAAAACCAACTCCAAAGGCGCAGCCAGCTCCTTCAGGGTCCCGACAGGATGTACCGCCATGCACTTATTATGGGAGACCTACCCACAACTATCATACTTGTCAAAAAAGGCTAGGTCTTTGCCTTATCTATGGAAAGGGAACACATATGGCCAATACTTGTCCCGATAGGAATCCGGACTTTCAAGCTGGAGCTCAAAGACCTCTTATACTGGCACGTGTTTATGCCCTCGAGGGCGAGGAGCAGAATGTTGAGGCCGACCCAAATGCCGTGGTGAAAG
This sequence comes from Lantana camara, assembly GCA_037501455.1. Lineage (NCBI taxonomy): Eukaryota > Viridiplantae > Streptophyta > Magnoliopsida > Lamiales > Verbenaceae > Lantana > Lantana camara. The sequence continues at coordinate 23,899,463 of CM074862.1, forward strand.
GTACCATTTGCATTCATAACATGAACATCCATGCATTATTCGACCCTGGTGCCACGTATTCTTTTATATCTTGTGATCTATGTACTTTTCTGTGCTTGCCTGCTCTTTCTGTGGATATTTGTTTTCTAATTAGTTCTCCTCTTGGAAAAAGTTTGCAGACAGATCGGGTTGTCCAATAATGTTGGAAGGGAAAGATTATCCGACAGAATTCATCGTTATGCTTATGAAGAAATACGGGGTAATTTTGGGTATGGATTGGCTATTCAAGCACAGGGCTATTGTTGACTATTTTACAAAGAAAGTGAAGTGTTGAGTGAAGAGATTATAGTGGGAATTGGATCAAAAACGGTAACACTGTTGTCTTTCACGAAAGCTCACAAGTTAGTAAGGGATGGAGCTACGGGGTATATTGCATATCTCCTTAATAAACCGAAGGATCAAACACGGTTTGAAGAGACCGTTGTGGTAAAAGAATATCCCGATGTATTTTCGGAAAATTTGGGTTCTCTACCGCCGGATAGGGAGATCGAGTTTGTAATTGATTTATATCCGGGATCAGCGCCGTATTCCAAGACTCCTTATTGGATGGCTCCAGCATAATTGAAAGAATTGAAGGTTCAGCTTGAAGAGTTGCTCAGAATTGGGTATATTCGACCGAGTTCATCTCCTTGGGGTGCTCCGGTACTTTTTGTTAAGAAGAAGGACGGGACATTGAGAATGTGCATCGACTACAGGGAATTGAATTGGATGACTATAAAGAATAAGTATCCTTTACCCCAGATTGAGGATTTATTCGATATGTTACAAGGATCGGGGGTGTACTCAAAATTGGATTTGAGACAAGGGTACTATCAATTGAAGATCCGGGAAGCAGACATTCCGAAGACAGGATTCAACACCCGTTATGGGCATTATGAGTTCGTAGTGATGCCCTTTGGTTTAACTAATGCCCCTGCAGCATTTATGGATATGATGTATAGGATTTTTCGTCCCTATCTCGACAATTTTGTGGTGATATTCATTGATGATATTCTAGTATATTCTCGGATCGTTGAAGATCATGCTCGGCATCTCAAGTTGGTGTTGGATACGTTGAGAGAACACCGATTGTATGCGAAGTTTAGCAAGTGTGAATTTTGGATTGATCGAGTTGCTTTTCTAGGCCACGTCGTTTCAAAGAAAGGTTTGGAGGTAGATCCCTCAAAGATTGAGACAGTTTTACAGTGGCAAACTCCGAAGAATGCCTCAGAGATAAGAAGCTTCTTGGGTTTAGTGGGCTATTATCAGAGATTCGTACAGGATTTTTCAAAGATCGCCGCTCCTTTAACTCGATTGACTAAGAAGGAGACTAAATTTGAGTGGGATTCGGCGTGTGAGGTGGGTTTTCAATTGTTAAGAAAGAAATTAACCACTGTACCTACGTTAGCACTTCCCGAAGGTAGTGAAGGATATACGGTATATACAGATGCCTCGAAAGAGGGGTTGGGTTGTGTATTAATGTAGAAAGGGAAAGTGATCCCCTACGCCTCTAGGAAATTGAAGGAACACGAAAAGATTATCCCACACATGATCTTAAACTTACAGCTGTGGTATTTGCTTTGGGAAAATTGAGACATTATCTTTATAGAATTTCGTTGAGATCGTTTCCGACCACAAGAGTCTCCAGTATTTGTTTTCTCAGAAGGAGTTAAATATGAGACAAAGGCGTTGGATGGAATTTCTTAAGGATTATGATTACACAATTAAATACCATCCCGGAAAAGCCAATGTGGTCATGGATGCACTGAGTAGGAAGGCTAGTTTATCTAATTTGGAAGGAACGAGTAGAGATAAAGAAGAGCCAATTAAGATAAGAGCTCGTATCTCTAATATCTCGATTCATTCGAATTTGAGACAACGGATATTTGAAGCACAAAGAAATGATCTTGAGGTTCAGAAGTTAGTCGAGAAGGCTCGGGAAGATCTTGAGAGTTCATTTGGGTTTGATGACGTGGGACTTCTAAGGTTCAAGACTAGGGTGGTTGTACCGGAAAAATTGAAACGGATTATTTTGGAAGAAGCTCACCGGTCAAGATACTCCATACATCCCCGGGGGAAATAAAATGTATAAGGATTTGAAGCAATTTTATTGGTGGAATGGACTTAAGCGGGATGTGATCAACTTCGTTAAACATTGTTTGACGTGCCGGTAGTGAAAGCAGAACATCAGAAGCCATCGGGACTACTTCAACCATTAACTATCCCGGAATGGAAATGGCAACAAGTGGCGATGGATTTCATTTCGGGTCTTCCGAGAGTGAAGGGTAGTCTTGATGGAATTTGGGTAATCATGGATCGGTTGACAAAATCAGTACATTTTCTCGTTATTCGGATGTCGGATAAAGTGGCTAAGTTAGCTAAGAAGTATGTTAGTGAAATTGTCCAACTTCATGGAATACCGGATAGTATTATTTCAGACCGAGATCCGAGGTTCACTTCGAGATTTTGGTAAGAGTTACAAAGGAAATGGCAACAAGTGGCGATGGATTTCATTTCGGGTCTTCCGAGAGTGAAGGGTAGTCTTGATGGAATTTGGGTAATCATGGATCGGTTGACAAAATCAGTACATTTTCTCGTTATTCGGATGTCGGATAAAGTGGCTAAGTTAGCTAAGAAGTATGTTAGTGAAATTGTCCGACTTCATGGAATACCGGATAGTATTATTTCAGACCGAGATCCGAGGTTCACTTCGAGATTTTGGTAAGAGTTACAAAGGAATTTGGGAACGAGGCTTCAATTCAGCACCGCTTTCCATCCCCAGATAGATGGACAGTCGGAAAGGCTAATCAAATATTTGGAGGATATGTTGAGAACATTTGCATTGGATTTTCCTAGTTCGTAGAACGAGCAATTGCCTTTGATTGAGTTTGCTTACAACAACAACTTTCAGGCTTCGATAGAAATGGCACCCTTTGAGGCTCTCTACGGACAAAAATATCGGTCTCCGTTGTTCTTTGATTTGGAAGAGTGGAATTGGACAAAACAAGAAGGTGTAAAACGAAGGGAGAAAAAGGAAAAGCCTTCCAAGGTCGTGGAAGAAGCGATTGATAGGGTCCAAATAATTCAACAACAGATGAAAGCAGCTCAAGATCGACAGGAAAGTTATACAGACCACCAGAGGAAGAATCTAGAATTTGAGGTGGGCGATAGAGTCTTTCTAAAGGCCTCTCCAAGGAAGGGATTTTCGAGGATTGGAAAAGGAGAAAAACTAAATCCTCGGTATTTAGGCCCGTATGAGATTTTGGAGAGAATCGGGGATACAGCCTACCGTTTGGACCTACCTCCAAGTTTAACCGGAGTCCACAACGTATTCCATGTTTCCCAAATCCGGAAGTATTATCCGGATGAATCCGAGATCCTACCCGTTGAAGAGGTGGAACTTCAGCCTAACCTTACCTTCGTTCAGAAACCGGTTAAGATATTAGATCAGAAATTTCAAGAACTTAGAAACCGGCGAATCCCACTAGTTAAGGTCTTATGGAGAAGTGATAAAATGAAAGAGGCTACATGGGAGACGGAGGATACGATGAAAATATTCCACCCCTAGTTGTTTCCGGATAATCAGTGAATCCAAGGACGGATTCTTTTAAGGGGGAGAGGTTGTGACGCCCCGCTATTTCGGTCATTCAGGTATGACTTGTATGCTCTTTAATTGTGCATTTAAATTGTTATAATTATGTGATTATATAATTTAGTTTATTATTAATTGAAATTCTTGATGATTTGAATTATTTTGAATTGAATTTATATGAATTCTTGAACTATTTGCGCTTGTATGACTTGTTTACTTGCCGTTTCTATGTGGATTGAATTTGAAATTTCGTGAAAATTTATTATGTTAGATATATGTGTGTTATGAATATGGATATATGCTCCTTTTACATTTTCGGATTCGTTTGATTGCGTTTTAAATTTATTTTGTATGATTGGAACCAAACCGGGGGCTAATGAGTACTTAGCGCACCCTTGGTTCCGTATGTGATATCCTGAGCTCGGAAACTTGGAATCGAGTTCCGTCAACTTCGCTGAACTCGTATAAAAAATTTGGGTTTAATGAACTTAACCTTATATTTTTCCAAAATTATTTGAACCTCTGAAATTCAACTGAAAGGTGTTACGTTCGCCAAAACTGCCACCTTTTACCAAAATGGCCATAACTTCTTCAAACCATGACCAAATTAACCATGGTTAGATCCCTTGGAACCCTAACTCAACCATCTATCAGAACCACAAACCGACCCAACCCTCCACACTTACAGAAAATTCAGTAAAAACCCCCTGCTCTCTAGTTCATCCCCGTCACCTTGTCACCTTTGGAGATTCAAAACTCAAATCTCTTCCAACCTCCATCCAATCCACAAGGTGAGTTTAGTGTGATGATATACATTCATTAGGGGGTCATTTTGAACCATGCATCCCCAATTTTAAGCATGCTTTCATGGAGATATGTAGATGAAGATGAATAGTAGGTTATGGAACCATATTTTGATCTTATGCATTCCTTGGTGCTTTTGCTTATTTTATGGCATGAAAGTGATCCTCTAAGCTTCCTCTTTTCATTTATGATCATTGATTATATGGTAGTTGAAGGATTGGTGAGATGCGATTAATGAGTTTTGGAAGAAAATGGAAGAAATGATCACATATGCACTCTCCTCACATTTGATCACTTTGGGAGCATGTTTAAGTGTTGCTTTGGAGTTGTTTTATTGCATATTTGTTATTATATCAAAGTTGGGCATGTTGGCTAAGGATTGGCATAGTTGTTGCTCTATTTTCATCGTATTTTTTAGCTGGTATTGGGCGGTCGCGGCCGCGGCCGCGACCGCGATTAGTGCAAAATCGGTAACGGTCGTGACATGTGAGTATGCTTTTTACTTTGCTCTCTCAGGTCACGCCGGCGACCTGAATTAGTTCATTTCTGGTTGCGCCCACTATCCCATTTTGGCCAAGTTTCGAGTTGTTGAAAAATTGGAGGAAATTCGAATTTTAATGGGTAGCGGCCGCTACCATTTCATGAAGGAAATGGGTCACAGCCGCGACCGCTGCTTTTGCTGCATGAAATTTTAATTTTCAAACGTAAAATGCATGGTTTCCTTGGCTCGTTTTTGGTTCATACACTTCATTAACATATCATATAATGTGTTACCTTGTGTGTTATGAAGTTCTATGATTTTTAGTTGAATATTTTACGAGTTATGCTTCAATGTGCCATTTTGCTCCAAGTATGTGAATGCATGGATCTTTGCTCTTGAGTTAAACCCTAATTTCCTATATATCTCTTGTCCCATGACTTACGTGATATGTATACATGTTATTTTACGTGTTATGATCGTCATTTGAATTTCTTGAATTAATTTTCATTACATGATATCACTTCTTGTGCATTCATATCATATTCATGACTTAGCCGTGCGTCTTATGTGGTCATTTGAGTCTCACTTCACCTTGTTTGCACATATCCAGGTCCAGTTGGAGACGAGGACGAGCAGTGAAGCTCTTACTCTTTTCTTTTATTTTCAAAGGTGGGTTTCTCTATTATTTAGTTAAACGACCCTATATACTCCCAATGTGTAAAGATTTCGGCCAAAATTATATTATGTATATAGAGTTGTTTCAAGAGTCAATGATTTCAACGTAAAGCCTTTAATTGTTGAACCCTACCAAATGTTTTGGCGAGAATGAATGATTGATTGCACAAATGGGGGCCCTGGGACTTAGTACACGTGGCTAACCGGGGAATCAAGGGCTGACGGGGATCCCGTGCGCTAGTTCCACCAAACTAAGGCGATACCGACCCTCGCTAGGAGGTTAGCGGAGAATGGGAACCGGGCTTTTGGGGATTCATGTACCCCACTAGCCACAATGATTGAGGTGTTTGGGCTTTGCAAACCCGTCCACCGCCCAGAGGGAAAAGGTGTAAATGATCATGAATGTGCACAAAGAATTGTGATGCATGAAAAGATTGAATGAATGAATAGCTAATGAAATACACATGGTGTTGGTTGGAGATAATGCACGCCCACTCGCCAGGCCACGAATGACCTAATGGAAATTGATTGTTATAATCCCCTTTGATGATTTCTTTATCTCACCCACTTGGGAAATTGTTTCGAAAACCTCATTTGGGATTATAACTTGCATGTGAATGTTTAAATATTGTCTTATATTATACTTATACCCTGTTTTATACCCACCAGTCCCTTTTAGAGTGAACCCGGATTGTTTTCAATTGTTTTGTGCAGGTGTAAGGGAGCTAGGCAGGAATTCGAGTCGGTGTCTCTCGCATTTGTATCTAGATCTTATGTTTCGGTTTTATACTTGCATACTTATACTTTTGGTTATTGTAAATGAATTATGACTTGGAGCGTACATGTTGAGTCGTGACGGCATGTGAATATTGTATATGATCTATTTTGGAGCTTGATGCTCGTTGTAAATGTTATACGATGATTATGCTTCCGCTTTCATGTTTACTCGGATTTTATGGTTTAAGAGTTGTCCTGCCTAGTATAGAGGGTGTGTTTGTCCCTGTTTGTCGTGATTTAGCTCGAGTATGGATCGTCCATTTCATATTCGGGTCGGGTCTCGATGTGGGGGATGTGGTACCTCGCGCTCGGGTGCTACATGTTATCTTCGACAAATCTACCATTTCGGATAAGGTAACTCAAGAAGGGACCGATGGTACTCCGAAGCAGGTGGAGCATGCACTGGAGCAAGTGGAGGATACACCAGAGCAGGTGGAGTTTGAGAAGATAGTGGTGAGTCCATCGAAAGACACTATCAATGATTCTTCTACGACAGAAGAAGATTCGGATGAAGAGGAGGTTACTACCCAAGAACCTCAACAGCAACTAGAGCCAATTACGATTAGAAGGATGAGACTAGAAATTCAAAAACCAGCTCGTTTTGTCAACATGGTAGCATATGCGCTTCCCATAGTTGATGATGTTCCATCTACTTTTTTAGAAGTTGTCCGGAGCTCAGAAAACAATAGATGGAAAGACGCAATGGAGGAAGAGATGCAATCTCTTCAGAAGAATAAGACATGGAAGTTGGCACAACTACTGATGGGAGAGAAGCAATTGGATGCAAATAGGTATTTGCAAAGAAAGAAGGATTTCCTAACAAAGATAATGTTCGCTACAAGGCAAGGTTGGTAGTTAAAGGTTATGCTCAGAAGGAGGGAGTTGATTACAATGAAGTGTTTTCTCCAGTTGTTAAGCACTCCTTCATTAGAATTTTGTTGGCCTAGGTAGCGCAGTTGAATTTGGAGCTATCTCAACTCGATGTGAAGACCGCATTCCTGCACTGTGATTTGGAAGAGGAAATCTATATGTCTCAGCCAGATGGATACAAAGTTGCTGGTAAAGAAAATTGGGCTTGCAAACTAGACAAATCGTTATACGGATTAAAGCAATCACCGAGACAATGGTACAAACGATTTGATAAGTTTACATTGGGTAAAAGGTACACAAGGAGCAAATACGACCACTGTGTGTATTTGCGTGGGCTACAAGATGGAACCTACATCTACCTACTCTTATATGTTGATGATATGCTGATAACATCAAAGAACCAAGATGAAATTGATAAGCGGAAGGCTCAATTGAGTAAAGAGTTTGAGATGAAGGATTTGGGAGAAGCCAAGAAGATTCTCAGAATGGAGATAAGCAGGGATCGGCAGAGTGGAAAGCTTTGGCTGACTCAGAAGCAGTATTTGACCAAAGTACTACAACGGTTTGGTATATGTCAAGATACAAAACCTGTAGGTACTCCGCTTGGCCCTCACTTGAAGCTTAGCAGCCAGTTATCTCTGAAGATAGAAGAAGAACAAGAATACATGGCAAAAGATGTGAACGCAGTTGGTAGCCTGATGTATGCAATGGTGTGTACAAGACCGAATATTTCACAAGCTATTGGCATAGTGAGCAGATATATGCATGATCCGGGAAAAGCTCACTGGAAAGCTGTGAAATGGATTCTGTGGTATATTCAAGATACCACAGATGTTGGTTTATTGTTTGAGCGGGATGAAACACTTGGTCAAACCATACTTGGATACTGTGATTCTGACTATGCTGGAGATTTGGATAAGCGAAGATCTACAACTGGCTATTTGTTCACTTTAGCGAACGCGCCAGTTAGTTGGAAGTCGACCTTACAGTCAACGGTGGCATTGTCTACGACAGAGGCAGAGTATATGGCCGTTACAGAAGCTGTGAAGGAAACAATTTAGCTTCAAGGACTGCTTGAAGATTTGGGAGTTGGTCAAAAACACCTCGGTGGTGTATTGTGACAGTCAGAGTGCTATTCATTTAGCGAAGAACCAAACTTTTCATGCAAGGACGAAGCATATTGATGTTCGCTATCACTTTGTGCGGGAAATTCTCGAAGAAGAGCAGATTGTCCTTCAGAAGATTCGGACTACGGAGAATCCTGCAGATATGATGATCAAGGTGGTGACAAAGGCCAAGTTTAAATGTTGTTTAGACTTGGTTAATATCCTGCACTTTTGAGTTGGTGCCTACGGGCGCATTTGGAGGCACTACAATTTGATTGAGAGGTGAAAGTTCGTTTGTGTTTGGTGGGATCAGAAATTGTGCCAAGGCGGAGATTTGTTAGTTTGTGGCCAATACCCACATTGAAATACTAGTTTTGGACAAGCATGTTTTGTCCCATATTGGTTTTTTAGAATAGCTTGGGGAGGAGCTAACACTATAAATAGTCCCCTCCCCCTTCTAGCTTAGTGCATAAAACAAAGTCTCTCTCTACTTTATAATATTTCTTAAGTGAAATATATTTTGAGTAGTGCCCGAGGACGTAGGCTAATTTGGCCGAACCTCGTTATATTTGGTGTTCTTTTCATTACGCCTTTAATAGCCTTTTTTTGGGTTATATTTAGTTATTATTTTGCCTAATTTTTTCTTTTATGTAATTTTAGACTTTTTAATTCTAAATATTGTTCGCCTTTTCCGCAACAAGGCACCCCTGCAGTCTCCGGTCTTGTTGGCACATCGGGAACTTCACATAACACACAGTCCACCACTTTGACAAGCACGAACCTTGTCTCTGATACCACTTTGTTGGGACTGCGTGTTATGTGAAGTTCCCGATGTGCCAACAAGACCGGAGACCTACAGGGGTACCTTGTGTCGAAAGTCTTCCTAACAAGTGTTGGTCAGGCAGTGGGTCCCGTTTGGTGTGACGGCGGTACAAGATGTTTGGCAGGGCAAACGAAGTGACCTATGTTTGAGGTCAGACGAAGTGACCTATGTTTGGCAGGTTAGGTGAAGGGACCTAGCAATTGGAGATCTGCGGTTGATGCCTTGTGTCGAAAGTCCCCTTGACGTTAAGGAGGTCAGGCGGCGTGTCCCGCAAAGGTGTGTAGCGGCGGTGCAAGATGGTTAGCGGATCAAATGAATTGACCCTGAAAGGGAGGTCATAAGTAGTGTGGTCTTGGTTTGAGGGGAGGATTGTTGGGTAGCAACCCATCCCACATCGGAAGATTGGAGAAAATATGTCCAATATATAAGTGTTCACCTAACTCCATTAGTATGAGGCCTTTTTGGGGATATGCCCAAAAACAAATCCGTGCGGGCTTGGCCCAAAGCGGAAAATATCATACTAATGTGGAGTTAGGGTGAATGTGCGCGCGATCCCAACACGTACTTCTTATTCTTTAACAACAAATAACACGTACTTCTTATTCTTTAACAACAAATAATGAAATTGCAAGGATCCCAGTCCTGAGAAATAAATGGCTGAAATTAACAACAACAAAGAAGAGAAATCATTCTCCATTCACAAAAGAAAACATACCAATTCCAAAGCAATGGTATGGCCTAGTATCCCACATCAACTCTTCACCTTGATAGCAGGACAACAAAATCCAAATTAGTGGCAATTATAAGCATTGCCAAGCAATAGTCATTTCATTCCACAATGAGAACTTACAATTAACAACACAATCACTTAAAAAAAAGAACAAAACCAAAGAGAGAATCAAAGAGGAAAAATCCCAACAACTCTGACTTTGAAAAGAACAGACAAGGACACACAGGAAGTATTGATCTTAATCAGGGATAGAGCCAGAATTTGGGAGAATGCGGCAAGAGTAAATCAATTGCCCAGAAGTGCAGTAACAGAACTTGCTGATGTCGATGTTAACATCGAAGAACTGTTGTGGCTCATAGAATTATCAGAACTACTGGTTAAAAGTGTTATAGGAGCATCATAAGTTGGCAACCGCCTTGTTGGAGGGAGGAGGGGCAACACCCCTTCAAAATTAAGAACGTGAATAGCTTGCCTTATGGATGGACGGTAAGTATAATCTGGATGAGCACACCATAGCCCAACAAGCGTCAAACATTCCATTTCTCTTGCATCGAATTCAGAAGAAAAGAAAAGGAAGAAATAACATTCATATACACATGAAAGAATAAAATACCCAGATATCCATGTCCTGCAGCTATTTGTACAGTAGAAAACATGATTTCAAATTTAATTCAAAGACTAGAGTTGTTGATGCAGCCCAAATACTTTTAAAGCAAATCCCAACAGAATACAAAGTCATGTAACTATATGTCCAATACATGATCACAGTTCCTCCATTTCTTATACTTAGGTTAGGTTGAATATATCATGTTGTTGTAAGATCACGGGCGTTTATTCTTCAGGTGTTGCATTCTTTCAAACACTAATATAAGAGACTGCATGATCATGAGGACACCCTCATGCCCTCAAGTCCACATAATATTTCAGTTCACTAATCCTGATTTTAGGGGAAATTATATTTTACGCATTCAGCTGGTAGGGAAGTCTTGTTGTCTTTATTTAAAATTAACATTTACTGGTATAGGCAGGGCTGTTCTAAAGTGGCTGAAGCAATACAGGGAATATTAGGTCGAAACTCATTGTGGAAATCAGTTGATGTTGTGGAGGACATTGATGTTTTCAGAATTGATATTCTTCAACTTTTTGGGTGATGCAGGGAAATCTAGGACAGAGAGCTATGTTTCTTGACGGATGAATGTTGTATAAAATGCCTGGCTATTAGAAAATCTAATTTATTTGTATTTTTTTTATAAAAAATTTAATTTATTAATTTTATTTGGGTTATTTTTCTTCATTATTCTTTTCTTTTTTTTCCCCTTTTATTTATAATTTATTATTTTTATTATTTTTTTATTATTTAAACATGTTCTTTGATAAACAAACTTATTCGAGAGTGTTGTTCTTTATTTTTTCCAAATATAAAAGCATCTCATACATGTATTTGAAGTTAGGAATTGAAAAATGCATTTTTTATTGGTGTTTCCTACCATTGAAGAAGTATTGGTTAGTTTTTTCCTACTTCTCAATATATTTTGTTGGATATTTTTTCTTAAATAATATTATTATACTTTCAATATCTTTGTCTATGTTTTTATCCCATCTAAACCTTGTATGCCATCATTAGATTTGTTGTTCGTTTCTCTTTTTTTAATAACTTTTGTTTTGTTTAATTCTTTGCTTTACTCTATCCCTTGTGATGGTGCAGGAATCTGAGTTTCCTAAACGCAACAACACTTTAAGATTTGTATGAAAAGGGAAAGACCATCACAGGCGTGAGAGCCTCAGGAGCTGGGTTTCCTTTTGAGCGTGGGTTCTTCCAGCTAGGATAACACCAAGAGTGCGAAATGTAATGCTACTGTGGTCAGGTTAATGGAAAGCTCGAGAAGATCAGAGGGAAATGCCCAGAACAATAGAGTGTGTCTGTAGAAGATTACTTGGGGGAGAAAGCATGTGTTCTCCCCTATTTATATGTTAGGGGTGAGGGTATGTGGGTAAATTGACCGTGTGGTCCCAAACCTGTGTTGCCCTAACACGTGGCAGCCCGTGAGGGTGTGAGAATGACATTTTTGAAAAGGAGGCGGCGTGTCAGGTGCACTGTACGCACTACCCTTGTGTCAGAGGTTGTTGGCGAGGGTCGAGGGAGAGAAAGGCCCAAAATCCTTCTTGCAAAGGTTCGGATCCATCGCAGGGGGAGAAGGATCATTCACGAGGGCTGGTGACGCTCGAAGAGTGTACGGATGGGCCCCCCACGGCAGGTGACCCTTGAGCGCCAAGATACCAAGCATCAAGAATGGGGTCCTCGTGTGGGTGCTTCCTTGAGAAGGATAACCCTGAGGGCCGAGATGTGAGCGCCAAGCCTGTCGGCTCTGGCCCTTTACCTGAATAGTTATCCGAGGCTCAATGGCCCGTATTAGTTGGCAAGTGAGTGGGCTGGGAAGGCCCGCGAGCCCATCAATGCGAGCATCCAGACCCTCAGTCGTCGAAGCATTGACACACGGACGGCTCTAATTCGAGTGCGGTTTTAGGTCTCATCATTTTGCCCCCCAAATTCTGTAGTATCGCTTCGAGCGTACTGTAGAATTTATAAAGAAAGGAGCCTTGAATTTTGAATTATTCGAGGGTCAAGCCTCAGCATGGGAAGTGACCGCTTGGCTTCTGTAACGGACACAGTCTGACACCGCATTAATTGAAGCTATGTCCGCATTTAATGCTGAGTGGGAACGTGGGCGCATGCACTCCGGGAGACGTGAGGCGGTTACCAAAAGTGGGGGATTTTCTAGACGGGAAATGATTGCCATTTGAAGTCTTAAACCCTAATTAAGGCCAGCCTTTACTCCTATAAATAGGGATCTGCAAGGCTTTAGAGCCTCTTTCACGCATTCTATCTCCTTCAAGCACATACTTACCAAGAACTTTCTGCAACTTTCACCGATTCCGGCGAGTTCCCGTTCTTCAATCTTTAGGTAAAACTCCATAACATTTTTTCCTTTGTACTAACTTTAGATTTAGGTTGAGTGTGTGAAACTCTTGAGTGAGGAGCCCCTTTCTGCCGTTGAATTCGTTCCAGAAATTTCTCCCCTCCTTGAGTTCTCTGCTAGAAATTCCGTCTTCAAAAGTCGAAAAGCAAACATGGCCAGGAACCAAGCTGACGATTATGTAAGGGAGATTGATGAGATGTCAGTGGGGAGTTCTTCCCCTCACGGTAATGTTCCCACAGCTATTCCCTTGGCTAGGGTGTCCCCAGGTGAGGGGATCCCCATGGCGATTCCGGTAGCCCAGGCCCCAGCCGATGCTGGGGATGAAGAGGTGGACGCTGCCGTTCAAGGGATGAACGAGCGTGCTCCTGGAGGGGTGAATGACCTCTTTAAAAAGATGCATAACGTGATGAAAATGCAAAGGCAGGGAGAGAGAGTATTCCCGGTGTTGAATAGTGCCGTGCGACCCCAAGATCACAGGATCACAGTGGCCGTGATGGCTCCCGAGGGCAAAGCGGGGCCATCCGGGCGTCAATTTGAGGCTGAACCCTCCAGAAGGCGCCAAAGGAGAGAAAAAGAGCCTGCCACTCGAGTGAGGCAAGATAACCGCCATCAAACTGATAGATCTCCGGATGAGATTGAGAGTATTCTGACGCTCGACGATTTGGAGGAGTTGAGGGCCAAAGCATATTGGGATGAGGCGGTATTTCCCATGCGCGTTCCCGAGGAGGGAGAGAGGGCCAACCGACCACCACCAGGGATGATGACGGTCTATTGGGATGCAGTTCTGGTTGGGGGTCTGAGGTTTCCTATCCCATCCACCGTCGCCACCATCTGCCATCACCTCAGGCTTTGTCCTTCCCAGATCCTGCCAAACGGCATTGCCTTAATTAACACCTTCGTTATATTGATGAGAGCTTTAGGTCGCGAGCCTTCAGTTGCCAATTTTGATAGTTTGATACAAGTAGCCCGCTCAACACGCTCGTCTCCCACGGACGGATTTTACTACGCCCAAGCCAAATCGGGTTTTAAGTTGATAGATTCTCCATCCACCTCCTACGGTGAGCATTGGAAGGGGAAGTACTTTTTTGTTGGGGCTCCTGGGGGAATCTCCAGGGTTCACCGAGGGTGGTTTATACATGGTGAGGGGCCACTGATTAGAGAAAGAACGAGGAACAAAGCCTTCGAGGATTGGGCGAAAGGATTAGCCCTCGAGATGAGGAGTGAGAGAAAATAGATTAAGGCTACGACCTTGATGAAGAACGAGGGAGTGTTGTTCCGTTATGGCTTGTCTTGCCCTCCAGACATGATACTCAACCCTCCAGCCGACATCATGGCCCTCGATGGTTAGATTCTAGGAACTAACTGCTCTAACTTTTAGAATAGCCTCCTAACTTGGTGTGACTGTTGTATTTTTGTATCTATGATCCAAGCAACCAATTGCTGATGCTCGTTTCTTCTTATTTGCAGGTGTTCAAATACTATCTCAAGGTATGAATGCCGAGGCTCTTTCCCGCATGCTGGGCGTCCAGGTACCCGCTGCCAATCCTCAGCAACAACAGCTGGAACGACCCCCAAATGCCTGAGGGGCAGAGGAATCCGGCGAAGGCAAGGACGAGGCGGTGGAGGTAGGGGAGCTGGTAACGAGGCTTCGGCTGTTGGCCCCGTCGAGGATCATACAGCAGGTGGCACTCGGGAGGTTACTCCGCCTCCAGCTACCCCCGAGGGGCCTATAGCGCTCAGCTCCAGCACTTCCCACAATCGCTCGGGAGAACTTGCCCGGATGCATGATATGGTGAGGGCCGACCGCCAAGGAAAGAGGAAAAGGCTTCCTGACTCCATTCCCATTTCCGGAAAGGGTAAGGAGGTGGTTGTGGGCCACCGTGGTGAGGGCAGCGATACTTCATCTTCTGAGGATGAAGAATTCTGGAAGATTGGCTGTCGGGGTGACGCTCGATTCAAGCGTCAAAGAAAGGACGGTCCCGTCCTTCTGAAGAAGAGCGCATTCTCTGTGAATGTCGTCTCCGACATCGTTGGAAAACTCCAGTTCTCCGCCGACCACGACAAGCTAAACGAGCATGATGCCGCTCGGGTCACGGATGACGCATGCCACGTACTCCTGACGGTTAGCCCTTAATTCCCTTTGTAAAATTCCCCCTTTTATTATCTCTAATCTGACGGTGACTCTCGCTCATGGCTCCCTAGGAGGTAATCCCGAGGCTGAAGAACTTGCAAGGCCGAGCGCAAGCCTATTCCGAGCACAAGGACAAGTACAAGAAGTTGCTGCGCATCTCGGACCCAAGCCAATTGCAGGAGGATTACAATAATATCAGCGCTCAACTGACCTCCGCCAACCTTGAGAAGGACCGGTTAAAGGAAAACCTGAAGAAGTCCGATGACGCTTATCTGCTCCTTGACGAGCGTCATAGGAAACTAAAGGAGGAGCGGGATCAGTTGAGGGTGCAGAATAGGGAGCTGGGCGATCAGCTGGCGAAGAGCACTCGCCAAAACGAGGAAACGAAGAAGGCCCTCGCTGATTTGCAGGGCAAAGTACAGGGCTTGGAGGCGAGGGTATCCTGGGAGGCGGTTATGAAGTTCGTACGCTCCAAGGCATTCGTGTTCGCAGCCAACATCCATTGCTTTGACAATGCTCGGCGCTTCTTCCATAAAGCTATCGGGCAAATGGTGAAACTGGGCTTGGCTCCTGACACCGCTCGGACCGACGCGTGCTTGCGCATGGATCTGGATGAAAACTGCGAGCCCATGGTCCAAGACGAGGATCCCACCGAGAGCTTGGTGGAGCCGGAGTATCAGGAGTTGGTGCAAACGCTCCAACGGGAGTTCATAGCTACCAATACTGTAGGTCCCGAGCCCATCCAGATAGAAGACGAAGGCACCATCATGGATACCGTGGATGCCGAGGAACCTGGTGAGGCCCAAACTTCTGACGCCAATGTGTTGGCCCCAGTTCCTCTTGCGACTGCCCCTCCTGAGCCCGATGCTCCAGCCCAGTGAAGCCCCCTTGACTGTTAATCTCTTGCCCTTGCCAGTTTAAATTCTTCTTCCCATTTGTGAACAACTTTATGTCTGTACTTAATCCTCTAGTTATTTCCTGAACACTTTGGGTTCCTCTATGTTGCTTTTCCATATATTTGCACTCCTTTTTTACTACTTGAATGTCTGAATACTTTCTCCTTTACCTTTGGATGGAGAATGATGTTATCTCATTGCGCTCGCCACTTTTATATTGTCTCTCATGTTTGAACGTTTGCGATGAGCGTGTTTTTGCACGAGGGCGCTTTCTGTGAGGGTGCCCTGGCATTAGTTTAAGGTTTAAGGTTTGGCAGCGTCTGTCGATTTGAGGGGCGTAGATATGGGTGCGAGGGTGTTTCCCTGGCCGTATTCGTAATGAGGCTCGAATTTGAACTTAGGAAACCTCTGGGGATTTGCCTAAGTATTGGCCCAATAATGTGCACCCTTATCTCGAACGTTCCCTTGTATTGCAAATACTTTGGAAATCAATAGTAGGATTCGTTAAGTATGGGATTAAAGTGAGCGTAACCATGGGGTTAGCATCATTTCGAGGGACCTACGGAAGGATTGGTCTAGGGTCCCCTGTTTTACGAGTGTGCTTTTACTCAATAAGTTGAGGGTCATCGGGGGTTTACGAGCACGAACTGGAGCGGCAAGCACCCAGTTGGCATAAATTAAGCATTTCGCCTCCCGCCATTTGACACGCTCGTTCTTAAGAGTTTATACACTTACGAATCATCAAACTATTCCAGGTGGAGGATTATCAACACCTAGAGAGCATTGCCGCGAAACGATTGGGGTATTGCGTAGGCCGTTCGATGTGGAGGATGTTCGACACGGAGTAGGCCTTCTACTGCCCGAATCATTAAACAATAGGAAAGCAAATAAATGACATAATCAAAGAATCAAATACTTATTGTTATACTTGCAATTTCCAAAATGATTACAACACACTTTCTGTCAAAAGAAAGTACTCCATGCCGCAAACGGGTCATTACAAAAGAATTGATGCTTACACGTAGAACCTTCTAAGGTTACATGCATTCCATGGCCTAGGGAGACGCTCGCCTTGCAAAGTCTCTAGCAGGTAGGTGTTGTTTGCTCGTACCTGAATGACTTTGAAGGGGCCTTCCCAATTGGGGTCTAACTTACCTACATGTTTGGAGACTTCAACTTTTTTGAGGACCAAGTCCCCTAGCTGGAAAGTCCTATCTTTAACACGTTTGTTGTACTGGCGGGCTACAGTCGCTTTGTATTTGTGGATGCGTGCCCAAGCAGCATTCCCTCTTTCGTCCAACAAATCTAACTCGAACGCTCGATTGGCTTCGTTGCCAACAGGCTCGAAATAGGCAAAACACGCGGATTCTTGGGCAATCTCCGCAGGTATCATAGCCTCGGAGCCATAGACGAGGGAATAAGGAGTTTCTCCCGTTGCCGCTCGTGGAGTAGTACGGTACGCCCACAGGGCTCCTTGAAGTTCTTCAGCCCATTCTCCCTTCTTGCTCTCGAGCATCATCTTCAGATGCTGGAGTACGGTTCGATTGGTCACTTCAGCTTGACCGTTGGCTTGAGGATGGCCTACGGAAGTGAATCGTTGCTCGATCCCTAGTTCATAGCACCAATCACGTGTGTCAGCAGCAATGAACTGGGAACCGTTGTCGGAGATGAGCACCCTCGGGATACCATATCTGCAAATGATGTTTTTCCAAATGAAGTCTCTAACAACCTTGAACGCTATCTTGGCGACCGCTTCGGCTTTAGCCCACTTAGTGAAATAATCCACGGCGAGTATTACGAATTTCTTTTGTCCGACGGCCATTGGGAGGGGTCCCACAATATCAATGCCCCACTGATCAAAAGGCCATGAAATATCAATAGGAATCATTCGCGCCGCCGGCAATTGAGGGGTGTTAGAGTGAAATTGGCACTTAGGGCATTTCTTAGAGTAGCTAATGGCATCTTGCAACACCGAGGGCCAGTAAAACCCACTCCTTAAGATTTTCTTTGCCAAGATTCGACCGCCCGAGTGGTTCCCACAACTCCCACTGTGCACATGTTCTAAAACTTCCTTGGCTTGTGAGGGTCTCAAGCATCTCAACGGTGGGCCCTGGAAGGATCGCTTGAATAATCTACCCTCGGCATCCAACGAAAAACGAGGGGCCTTATTTCTGATTTTTCGAGCCTCAACTTTATCGCTCGGGCTGGTTCCATCCCGGAGGAATCTGATAATTTCGTCGAGCCAACAAGGCTCGGAGGGGTCAATCATATTCACCCCCTTCGAAGGTTCGCCTCTACTTATCAGCGGCTTCTCTGTTCTAAGAAATGTAACAGCACGCTCGCTAAAACCATCCAGGGCAGACGCGAACTTTGAGAGAGCGTCAGCACGTTCGTTTTCAGCCCTCGGAACCTGCAAAAGGTGGAACTCCCTGAACTTGGCTATCGCCTCCTTAGCGCTCGCCAGATACTGCACCATGGTGGCTTTTCGAGCCTCATAAGAACCGTTAATCTGACTCGCGATCAACTGCGAATCAACATATGCAGTGACCCGAGTGGCTCCATTCTGGAGAGCAATCCTGAGCCCCTGGATGAGGGCCTCATACTCAGCTTCGTTGTTGGTGACTTGGAACGCCAGCTTGATGGCGTAGTCGACTTCGGCTCCGTGAGGGTCTCTGAGGGTCACCCCGGCTCCTCCCCCGTGTGAGGTCGAGGAGCCATCCGTGTGCAGAAGCCATAAACCCTCCTCTGCCGAGGGCCCGGTATCTAAGTTGAAACGTTCCACTAATAGGTCGGCCACGGCCTGAGCTTGTATCGCCGTGCGAGGCTCAAAGGTGATGTCGAATTGACTAAGTTCAATCGACCATTTAATTAACCTCCCAGAAACGTCCGGCTTAGCCAGCACCTGTTTGAGGGGTTGATCTGTGAGCACCACAATGGAATGCGCCTGAAAATAAGGCCTTAGCCTCCGAGAGGCGTTAACGAGCGCAAAAGCAAATTTCTCTATTTCCATGTATCTTTTCTCCGCTCCCTGTAGAGTTTTGCTTAAATAATACACTGGCATATGCTTACGCTCGCGAATTGCCACGAGGACAGCGCTCGTGGCTTCCAAGGAAACTGATAGGTAGACAAACAAGTTCTCCCCCGGTATAGGTTTGGTCAATAAAGGTGCGCTCGAAAGGTATTGTTTCATGTCTTGCAGGGCTTTTTCACAGTCTTCGCTCCATGTAAAGTTGCGAGCGTTGCGCAAAATTTTAAAGAAGGGTAAGTTCCTGTCTACTGAGCGGGATATGAACCTGTTTAATGAAATGATCTTACCTACAAGCACCTGAACTTCTCTCAGATTGCGAGGGGAGGGTATGTCCAGGATTGCTTTAATTTTTTCAGGATTTGCCTCTATGCCCCGTTGGCTGACCATGTATCCCAAAAATCTGCCACCCCGCACGCCAAATGTACACTTGGAAGGGTTCAGCTTCATACCATAGTGACGCAGGATATTGAACGCTCGTTTGAGGTCTTGCAGGTGAGAACACTGGTGCTCACTTTTGACGATCATGTCGTCCACATACACCTCCATGGACTTTCCAATTTCACACTCGAACATTCTGTTGACAAGGCATTGGTATGTTGCTCCTGCGTTTTTGAGCCCGAAGGGCATAACCTTGAAGCAATAAACCCCCATATGGACTATGAACGCAGTTTTAGGACGATCCTCAAGAGCCATAAATATCTGATAATATCCCTGGAAGGCGTCCATCATGCTCATAAGTTCACACCCAGCGGTCGAATCCACCAACTGATCAATTCTAGGCAATGGGTACGGATCCTTAGGACATGCCTTGTTCAGGTCTGTGAAGTCATTGCACATACGCCACTTGTTGGCGCTTTTCAACGAGCACAACATTACAGAGCCATTCGGGATACAAAATTTCTTCTATGTATTGAGCGTCAAGCAGTTTATTGACTTCTTCTTCTATGACCTGCTTTCGGAACCCATAAACATCCCGTTTCTTTTGCTTTATGAGTTTGAAGACCGGATCTACGTTCAGCCTGTGGACAATGAGGCTCGGATCTATGCCAGTGAGGTCGGAAGCCTTCCAAGCAAAGACATCAACATTCTCTCGCAAGAATTCGGTCATCATGATCTGAGAGGGACCGTCGAGGCCGAAACCTATTTACGTAGTCTTATCTGGATTTCCGGGCTCCAACTCGATGGTCAGGAAGCTCTCCGTAGGTTCCACCCGCACTTCAGGCCTCGGTTGCTCGAGCGCCCGTTTCTTGCCTGAAACTCTCTCGCTGGTACCTCCTGAGGGTATATGATCTTCGTCGTCTGAAGAGGAATCTCCAACCGCTCCGAGGGGTGTACTCTCAGCATCCTCGGGTTTGCCTGCGGCCCTCTTTTTATTCTTCTTTTTATAGAGTTTGGCCCTTTTACGCTCGGGACCATCTTCATCTAGCTTGGGGAAGTCAACAGACTTTTTGGTGGAACCTGCCTGGGTAGGTTGTTTGGGTTTGTGGCTTCGAAGAGAGAGTACGTAGCACTCCCAAGCCTCCTTAACATTACACAGTACCTCTCCGGTACCCTCGGGGGTGGGAAACTTGAATTTCTGATGATAGGTGGAGATTATAGCTTTGAAGTCGACGAGGGCTGGGCGCCCAATGATGATATTGTATGGAAGGTCCACTTCGACCACCATATAGAGAACATTCAAAGTTTTTCGCTGTGGGGCACGACCAAAAGAGGTGGCCAAGCGAATTTGTCTGCGTGGGACAATCTCGGAACCTCCAAAGCCGAGGAGGGCTGTTCTGAGGGGCTCGAGCGGGATGTTTGTGATGTTCATTTTTTGGAACGTGGAGTAGGGCAAAACATTCACGGAGCTTCCACTATCAATTAAGACCCTCTTTACAACATGATTGTGAACGTCTAAGCTAACCACCATGGGGCAGTCAGAGGTTTCACCGACCCCATGGGGTGTTACAATGTGCTCTAAATCTTTCTCTGTGAAACCTATGCTTTCATCCTTCTCCGAGCGTGATGATTTATCAACAGAGAGCACCGGCCTGTGCTGAGAAGATCTTTGGTCATAGCTCTGAATGTATCGTCGATGGGAAGCGTTAGAGTCTCCCCCCGAGGGCCCTCCGGCAATCATGTGAATGACAGCGAAGGGCTGATTCTCCGTGTCTTGGGCTTTTCCTTTCCCACGGTCACTAGGCTCGGGGAGGCGATGACGCGGACTCCATGAGCGCGAACGGCTTCTTCCTCTGGCCCGCGCGCGCTCGGCACAATGCTCATCTTACCTCTCCAACACCTTTACAAACTCCTTCAGGTGCCCCCCGGCAATCAGCCTCTGAATCTCACTCTCAAGCTGACGACACTCACTGGTGTCATGCCCCTTCTGTTTATGGAAAGCGCAGTACTTTCCCGAGCGCTTCTGAGCCTCGGTTTCTCTCAGTTTTGGAGGCCTCTTGAACAGCTTCTTATCCGCCATGGCATATACTTCGGTTATAGGACAGTTAAGAGGGACTGGTGAAGGCGTCAGTCAGGTCATGATACCCTCGGATTGAGCACGGAGGAAGCTTTTTGTACCATTCCTGGGCCATCCCCACGAGCGAGGTTACAAACACCTTGGCCCAATAGTTGAGGGGGTGATCATATAGATGCATCAGGTGCACGAAGTGATCCAGATGCTCGGCTGGATCTGTGGCCCCGTCATACCTGTTGACGGAGGTAGGGATTTTGCCCTTCCCCGCACGGGTCATCAGTACCTCCTCAACGAGGGGAGAATCGCCTGACACGATCCTGTAATCCCTGTCGTCGGGGTTTTCGGGGCTGGCTTCCCTTTGTCGGCGAGAGATGGGGCTACGTGGTCTGCGAGAGAGCTGCTCTACCACGTTCTGGAGCCCCTTGATTTGGTCTTGGACAGCGGCAAGTTGAGGGTCACCGACATTTCTGCGGTTTATCCTTCCTGTGGCTCTCGATTGGACCTCTTCGTTATCTCCGGTCCCTTCCCTTCGAGGAATCCTGTTGTCTCCAGTAGGGGGCTACTCTTGCTGGACCCTCGGTGGGACCTCATTTTCTTGGATTGGTGGAGGGGGAGGCTCCTGGGCCCTCAACGCGTTTTGGGCCATCGTCAGAGGATGCGCTGGGAGTCCTCCAAGAGGTGGGGCCATTCGAGCACCAGCGTGCGAAGGGAAATACGCTGCGGTGAAATGTTCCCAAGCGTTCTGGACCGCCTGGCCCTCAAACTATGCATACAGCGCCTGAAGCTGTTGGGTAGTGATTTGGGGCATTTCTACCCCCCTGTATCTCTCTTGGCAATGACATGGGGAGATTTAATGTCCCCACTTGATAGGGCTGGATCATCGGCGTCAATCCGGGCATCATTCCGGGTTGCATAAAAGGGTATCCCAGTGGAGGCATGGCCATGGGATACATGCCTGAGTAAGGGAATGAAGTGTTTGCGGTATGAGTTGTTGGTAGAACAGCGGAACTGGGCCCCCCATAGCGTCTCCTCCCTGTGGGAGAGTTGCTGCCGCTGTGTCTGGATTATCGCCTCCATTCCCCGCAGCTGATGGGTTTGTGCCTCTGGCGGGGACGTTGCTCTCAACATTCGCTTCGTTAACTGGGGGAAGAGTGCCTTTGTCCCCCACAGCTCCAGACCTGGTTGCCGTTACCATTTTCAGAATCAAAAGGTGTTATATCTCAACTAGCTTTCAGAGGAAGACTGAGGTGATGGCAGTTGTGATGGGTTTCCCACAGACGGCGCAAAAAATTATGGTGCAGGAATCTGAGTTTCCTAAACGCAACAACACTTTAAGATTTGTATGAAAAGGGAAAGACCATCACAGGCGTGAGAGCCTCAGTAACTGGGTTTCCTTTTGAGCGTGGGTTCTTCCAGCTAGGATAACACCAAGAGTGCAAAATGTAATGCTACTGTGGTCAGGTTAATGGAAAGCTCGAGAAGATCAGAGGGAAATGCCCAGAACAATAGAGTGTGTCTATAGAAGATTACTTGGGGGAGAAAGCATGTGTTCTCCCCTATTTATATGTTAGGGGTGAGGGTATGTGGGTAAATTGACCGTGTGGTCCCAAACCTGTGTTGCCCTAACACGTGGCAGCCCGTGAGGGTGTGAGAATGACATTTCTGAAAAGGAGGCGGCGTGTCAGGTGCACTGTACGCACTACCCTTGTGTCAGAGGTTGTTGGCGAGGGTCGAGGGAGAGAAAGGCCCAAAATCCTTCTTGCTAAGGTTCGGATCCATCGCAGGGGGAGAAGGATCATTCACGAGCGCTGGTGACGCTCGAAGAGTGTACGGATGGGCCCCCCACGGCAGGTGACCCTTGAGCGCCAAGATACCGAGCATCAAGAATGGGGTCCTCGTGTGGGTGCTTCCTTGAGAAGGATAACCCTGAGGGCCGAGATGTGAGCGCCAAGCCTGTCGGCTCTGGCCCTTTACCTGAATAGTTGTCCGAGGCTCAATGGCCCATATTAGTTGGCAAGTGAGTGGGCTGGGAAGGCCCGCGAGCCCATCAATGCGAGCATCCAGACCCTCAGTCGTCAAAGCGTTGACACGCGGACGGCTCTGATTCGAGTGCGGTTTTAGGTCTCATCACCTTGTTCCTTTTATTTTTATTTTCTCTCTACCTCTAACATCATTATACTTTTCTTTCGTTAGTTTAATTTTTTTTTGGTACGACAAACTTTCTTAAAAAAAAAAATTTTGGTATTGTTGCACCTTAAACTATTTGTGATTTGTCTTGCTCACTAAATTTAAGTTGAAAATATAAAAATTAAAATTAAAATTAAAATCGTTTGAAGATGTAAAACACAGAAATGAGAGAATTCATATTTCATATTGATGAAAAAATAAATTATCCAAATGATTTTTTTTTTAATAATAACTTTTAATGAAAATATAAGTAGTGAAAATTTTTGAAGAGTTAAGACTATTAATAACATTAAATTAAATAGTTAAATCAAACTAAAGGCTTATTGATTATTATTTTGGCACAATGAGAAAAAATATATCCACACTTCTATTTAGGTATAGGTATAGATAGATAGATAGATGGATAAATATACACAAATGAACCATGCCTGGGTTGCGAGCCATGATCCAGACACAAATTAAGTAGCCTGGGTTTGGACTTGTCACGAGCTCACTCGGCTCATTTACATCCCTGGAATTACCTACCCGTATTTGCCCCATGTAACATTTATGGCATTAGCAATCTGCAATGTTGTCTTTTACTCAAGAATTTTTCCCTTTTATTATTACATTTGTGGAAAGATTGATTCTTGCACCACAGCAATGGGGATTATCAAGAAACAATTCTTCCTATTCTTATACAACAACGAATGGAGTTTCAAAACATCCCAGTCTTGCTAAGAAATAAGCTTTGTCGAGTAATATATAGTCATTTCATTCCACAAGATAACTTAGAATCAACAACACAATCATTGGAAAAAGGGAAAAAAAAAAACGAAGATCAAAAAGGAAAAATTTCAATAACTCAAGACTGAAAAGAACAGACAAGGACACACTGCACACATAAAAAAAATCAAAAGACAAACAAATTGTATTCATCTTATCAGGGACAAACCAGTACTTGGGAGAAGTCGGGCGAGAGTAAATCAAGTGCCCAGAAGTGCAGTAGCAGAACCTGCGGATGATGATACCAAAGCTGTACAAATCAAACTCCTTGCTAGCTCGGCCTGTGATGGTGCATTCACGAGCCATGTAGCCCATGGTCCCTGCTACAACTGTTGGAATTGAAATTTGAGTCCAGCATAATATTGCTAGCCTTTATGTCTCTGTGCACCACACATCGTTTCTACGACTCTCGTGCAGATACAAGAGAGCTGATGGTAGTCCCTGCACAATTAATTCTGTACCTCATTTCAGATATACATCCACATAAGAAACATGGCCTTGATGTCATGAACACATTACTCTCTGATTAAGTGATCTAGGTCGAGGCAGGGTGTTCTAGAGTTAGTGGGATTAAATCAATAGAACAATGATAAAAAAATAGCATAGAAACGAAAATTTCATACAAGCTTGATTATCGATTAAAACAAAAATACACACCAAACAAAGCAAAGGAAAATCAGATCTTATACTGATCATAATCATGCGGTTAAAAGAGTAGTAGCAGAATTTGTAGATGATGCTGTTAAACTTGACGAATTGTTGTAGGAACTGTAGGTCGTTAAATCACCTCCACCAGTAAGATTTGAGTAATTTGAAGCGGTACTAGTAATATGTGTCATGGTAGCTTCACCATAAGTTGCCACTGGCATTGTTGGAGGGAGGATGGGTAATGATGCTTCAAAATTGAGAACATGGATTGCTTGCCTTATGGATGGACGATGCTTGTTATCTGGATGAGCACACCACAAGCCGACAACCATCAAACGTTCCATTTCTTGCACATTATATTCAGTGCCTAATTTTGGATCAGTTGCATCGAATAACCGTTCCATGCCGTATAGACTCCAAACCCACTCCACCAATATTACTTGGTTTTCTTCAAGCCTAGAGTCAACCGGTCTTCTTCCACATGCTATTTCCAATAATACAATTCCAAAGCTATAAACATCAGACTCCTTGCTAGCTCGTCCATTTATAGCACATTCGGGAGCCATGTAACCCCTCGTCCCGGCCAGATCAGTTGTTTGTGAACCTTTTTCATGATCAACAAGTCTTGCTAGACCGAAATCGCCAAGTTTAGGATTAAAACTTGAGTCCAACATAATATTACTAGCTTTTATATCTCGATGCACCACGCATCTCTCCCACTCCTCGTGCAAATATAGCAAGGTCGATGCTAGCATGGTTCGCAATCGCGGTAGCGGGGAACGGAAGGGGGGGCACCGTTCCAATTCCAGCGTCATGTCGCGGAACGGTCGCGGCACTTTGTGAAACGAAGGACATTTTTATGGAAAATATAGTTGATTAATGCTAAAATATAAATAGACGTTCATCCCCTATCATACAACACCAGCATATTTATATTAGAAAATATTTCATATATATATATATATATATATATATATATATTATATTATGAATGCAATTAATTGGTAATCTTAACACTTAATTCAAAAAACCGATCAATGGTAAAATACCATTCTACGGCATAATGAGTATTAAGATAAATAAATTTAAAATTATCAAATCATTAATAAAAATATTATTAATCATATACTAATGCTAGTCATATAATTTTAATTTAATTAAATATTATTATTGCATAAAATTGATGGACCCAGCCCAAATTTTTTAACCTTTTAATAATTATTAATTCCACAAAAAACAGTCCAATAAATTAAAAATATGGCCCATTAAAAATGTAGCCCATTAGCTCTTTTAATATTTTTAACCCATTCGTTCAAATTAAAACAGAACCTAGCTTTATACTTCCTTCCTCCTCGAGAGCCAGCGTTTCCTCTGTTTTTCTTCCCACCGACGTCGCCTCATCTCTCCGCCTCATCGCCGTTCCGGCCGTTCTGCACCGTTATTTCGCCGTTCCATTCCGATTTCGACTGAGAAAACGGGGTGGAACGCCGTTCCGGCCGATTTCGCGGCGTTCCACCACCGATCCAATACACCCCCGTTCCATACCTGTCAAGGTGGAACGGCAATGGCCGTTCCGGTTCCGGAACGCCCGTTCCGGCCGCGATAACGGTGTTCCGGCGAACCATGGATGCTAGTCCTCGTGCGATTCTGTATCTCGTTTCCCAGGTCAAAAGTGATCTCTCCTTAAAGAGATGAGAATCTAAGCTCCCATTAGGCATGAACTCGTAAACAAGTAGGAGCTCTTTTCGTTTATGGCACCAGCCTATGAGTTGGACTAAATTTTTGTGCCTTAGCTAACTGATAATCTTGACTTCTGAGGTGTACTCTTCTAGCGCTTGTTTAGATCCTCTGGACACCCTTTTTATAGCGACCTAGGAATCCGTTTCTCTCATGAAGCCTCTATACACCCCACCGAAGCCTCCTTCTCCAAGCTTTTCTTCCTCAACAAAATTCTTTGTGGCACGAACCAGTTTGCTATATAAGAACATTTTAGGCCCACTTCCTTTTGCGAATTCATTATCCATGGATGGATCAAGGAAATCTTCATCTTTCGCGTCTTTATACTTCTTCCATAAGCAAAAAATTGCAAGAGCTAACCCGAGAATGAGAATTGACAATCCAACACTCATTCCAACAACAAATACTCTTCTCTTGTTTTGTTTTCCACCAGCTGGGTAAGGATCAGGGTCAGGCTCCGGGCGTAGAGTAATTGGCTCTTCAGGGGTAACATTAAGCTGCAAGCTTGAAGAGAAATCCCACGACTTGACATTATTTTTCTGAAAGTAAAGCCCTGTTGCAGCTGAGAAGCCAATAGCAACATATTCGGGCAAATAAGCTGTAAGATCAACCTCATAGCTGAGGTTGCCTTGTCGGGTGATGTTACCGACAAACATGCGTGCCGATACCAACATTATAAGTAATCCACGCATCATTTTGCCCCCCCTCGGTAACATTATCCTCCCAGGGGACAGACTCGACAGATTTCACCGTGTTGATATCGATACCAACATGCGTGCCGATGGGATCCCAAGTATTCTCATAAGTATCGAACTCCACCGCAACAAATGATTGCGAAGATGAATTGGCTAGTGAATCACCCATTCCAAGACCAAGACCATCCCTGTAAAAACTGTTTTGGATAGTGGAATTAAGAGGAACAAGGAAAAACGTGAGCCCATCAGCATAATTATAATTACTACCACCGGAATCAATGACGAAGGAAAAATGAGTGGAGAAATCCGCGAGGACGCCGGAAGCCTTGTTCCACAGGTGAAACGGTTGGGAATACGTTGCTCGACCTAATTTATAGCCCAAGAATGCGTTACGCTCGTTGGGTGTAAGCATAATGCCTTGGTTCAAGATGTAAGCATCTCCCGTCACATTTATGTTGAGATTGGCATCGTGAGTGGTGATGGTGGACAGGTTGAAGGACAGTGAAGATGTCGAAGGGAACAGGATTAATATAAGGAACAAGGAGACAATCATCGGTATTGTAAGCTTTGAAGCAGACATGAGTGCGTGGTAGTTGGTGGGAGTGATGATAGCTTAGCTTGATCATCAAAGCATTTGGTCGTACTAGACCATAAATACTGGGTAAAAAGTGAGTGAAAACAGTAGGTCTTGATGATGGGTGAATGAATACTTGACACGCCGTGGATGAAGACTAGAATGAAGTTGGACGGAAAGGGTTTTTTGCCGCGTAAGTGGTGTTTCATCATTATTTCATAAAGCAAAATGGCGACGCCACATTGGAACAAGAAGCAGCAGCAGCAGCAGCTTCGTACTAAGAGCACGCAGCAGTATTTAATCTCTTCCTCTAATTTCATAAGCGAATTGCACAAACTCAAGAAAAACGCACAGACGGCACCAGAATCCTCGGCTTCTTCTTCGGTGGCGGAATGGCAACCTTCACTTTAGCCTATTTCTTGACAATCTCTTCCTCTTCGGCTCTTCGAGCGAAAAATCCTCTTCAATCAAATTTTTTGTTAGGGGTAACGGGATTTCTCTACTCCCTCAAAGATAAGCAAAAATCTCCTTTCCTGGGATGTTGAATAAAGGTGATAATTGCCTCGAAAAAATAATAATAATAATACTTCCTTCCAAAAAAACGTAATAATAATAAAATGGAGGTGATAGTTTTTATTTTTTATTTTTGGGTAGGGGAATAAAGGTGATAACTTTTTTTATTTCGGTAGGAAATAAAGGTGATTACTCTTTTTTTTTTGTTAACACGAGCACATTAAAGTGAGATTCGAATCTGTAACTTTGCCTTTGAGAATGAGTCCATTAACCACTTGGACTAACCCCTGTTGACATAAAGGTGATTACTGTCTTAAGAAAATAATAATAAAAAATAAAGGTGATAAGTAGAAAATAAAGGTGATAACTACCTTAATAGTAATAATAATAACTAGTAATTTTGGCACACTCTTGCGTGTGCAAATTATAAAATTCTTTTGTTTAAAATATATATTTAAATTAATTATTTTATTAGTATTTTTAATAAAATTATTGAATTAATATAAAAATAACATAAAAGTATAAAATATCAAATAACACTATCTTTAAAAAAAAAAATCAAAAGAAAAGAAAAATAATTGAAACAAGGTGACAAAAAAGAAAAGATAAAAAAAAATGTAAGAGAAGAACACGGATAAAAGATAAATAAATAGAAAAGGTCAAAAGGAGAGAGAAAATTATAAGAGAAGAAAACTGATGGATAAAAGATAAATAAATAGAAAAAATAAAAAGAGGACACCAAGACACCACCTTTGTCTCTCACGCTTAATAATATAGTATAGATAATAATAATAAAGTTGATAACTATTTTTTTGGCTATGAAATAAAAGTGAGAACCGCCTTAAAATAATAATAATAATAAAATACAGGTGACCAAATAAAAAAAAAAAAAATAGAGGTGATAATTGATATGTCGAGACACGGGAAGAATAATGAAAAACTATTTATAAGTAGTAGTCTGCATACTTGTTGCATGTATAAATAACTGCTCTTTATATATATTAAAATTGATATTTATTTATAATTATATTTAATATAATTACTAAGTTATAATAAATAAATAAATCATATAAAATATAATATCGGGGAATTCCCAAAAAAATCCCTAAATGGGGACTCAAATTTCTATTTGCTCCCAATTTTCAAAAAAAAAATTCTTCATTGAGAATCAAAATTCCCGTTTATTCCTCATTTAAACGTTGTATAAAAATTCAAGGATCATGTAACTAAATCCTCAAATGATGTATATTTTTCGCAATATATAGTATTTTGATTCTCATCTGGGGAGTGAAGAGGAATTTTTTCAAAAATGGAGAGTGAAGAGGAGTTTTTTCAACTCATGGGTGCTATTCAATAAAGACCCCAAATAATATCTTGTTAAAAATATTTAAAATGTGAAGGAAAAAAATAAAAATTATATATAAAAAAAGAAAAAGGAAAAGAATTACTATAAGGTGAGCGAAAAGAGAAGCTAATCGGATGCCGTGATAAAAAAAAATAATAATAAAAAAAAAAAAAAAGAAGAAATAAAAATTCAGAAAAAGAGTCCAAGATAGCAACCAGTTACTATTTATCGAGGTTAATATAATAGTATAGATATTTGAAATTGAATTAAAATAGAATATAGGAAATAACTAATATAATAATCATGGGTATAATTGGTACTCCTGTTGAAAATACAATCAATGGGGTTAAAGGGAAGTGGGCCATAATTTATATACGCGGGGTTAAATACTTCAAGCACATGATTTCCTTTTGTCGAATCACAAAATGTTGAACAACTTTAGGACTCATCCACTTAATTATTATTATTATTAGGGTTAATTACACTTGACACCCATTTTAGATATGGTAATTACAGTTCGTATATTACAATTAGATTTAATTACAGATATCACCCACATGGAAAATAAAAATTACACTTAACACCCAAAACGTTAGGGTTTCGCCTGAAAATTGATGACATCAGCAAAAAATTATCTGAAAACCCGAAAATATCCCCATTGACCAGAGTCAATTTTAAAATGACAATTTTACCCTTGGGTGTTTACTGTAATTATTTTATTTACTATGGGTGTTAAATGTAATTTTCCATAACAATTTACAAAAAAAATCCTGTTTAAAAACGAGCCATTACAAACAACTATTTTTACTTTTTTTTTGTCAAATTTGGCCGTTTGCAACATTTTTTCTATAAAAATGGTCATTTTTCCACCATGGAGTTAGGGAATCACTCTCCAATGGCTTCATTAAGTTCGTAATCAAATTCAACCAATACAGTGTATTAAATACAAAAACAGGAAATTTCGGAGTTGTGGGAATAATACAAACTCAAGATCTTAATATAAATAAACACTGCTCTTCTAATAAACTGTATTACGTCATTATCCCTACTAAGCATGGGCATTACAATTCCACAAAAAGCATCAGACTTTAACAGAAACCTAGAACCTTTGATGCATCAATCCAACATTAGCCTTCAACCAAAACATACAATTTTCAAGCCCAAATCCATACAACAAAAAAATTCGCTAAACTCAATATCATTAGCTTGAAACTTCAGAAACCATCCTAAACTCTCAAACCTTGAATCGAAATTTGTTGGGAAGATTCACCCACTACAGTTGTTGATTTGTTTCTTGGGGTTCTTCCCCTTCCTCTTCCTGTTGCAATGCGTGCCCCGGAGGCTGTTGTTGCAGTAGATGCTGCTACAGAGTTGCTGCCCGATTGTTGAATTGAAGACATTCCACTTTCCACACCAACATTTGTTGAAGCTCTCCCTTGTAAAAATAGCAATAAAAATGCATCCCTCATTTTGTTCATTGCATTATTGAAATCAGACAAGGTATATGCCCTAAAGAACATATACAATTCATCAGATTTAATGCAATTCTGAGATGCAATTCATATCCTAAATAATACTTTCAGAACGCTGACCATATGCAATTGAGATCAAAGTTCAAATTCAAAAGTTAAAAGTTCAGACTTAAATTCTCTGCCTTAAATCAACAATTTGTAATTAATACTTAATAGTAACAACACCAAAAGCACAAACTTAAAAGCTAGTTCAAACTTAAATCACGAACACCTAACAATACAAATTCAGGCTAAATACCTTTCAAACAATCAAAATCACACATTTCAAAATTCATCACAGAACTTCTGAAAATCAGGTTGGAACATGTTTGCTGCAAAATAGTCTAAAAAAACTCGTCATGCATACGAACTGAGAGAAAATACAAGAGATCTAACTAGGTATTTTAAGTGACTAGAAAAATTAAAAAAAATGGCAAAAACAACACAGGATTAACAATGCTCTCTATGGATGTTCGAACAGCACTACTCAACCCTAAAATTAAACAAAAACATCGAAATTCTTTCTAATAACACAAAATCATACGAAAATATAACGGAAAAGAAGTGATAAAACCTCATAAACAAAAACCCCTAATTTTTTTGGGTCAAAATTGATTTTTTTTTTTTTTGTACTTGAACAGACAGCACCATACAAAAACTATGACAAAAGATAAGCTGATAGGGAAGATTTTTGAGCCAAAAATTTCAGACATAAGGAGGACCTTACCTTACATGGCGGAAAATTGGTCGAATCTCCCCAACGGTGCCCTAGAACGACGAATTCGTATTTGTCTTCTGGTAAAAGACCCAGTGCGAGCATAACAACGCTAAGAAATTTCTCGGAATCCACCTGGAAGCTCAATTTTTGCGTTGAATCAGCTGGAGACATTAGGGTTTATGGGAATCTCTATAAGTCTGGGCGTCTTTCAACTTCAGAATGTGGAAGAAAAATTTGTGTAATGGTTTGAAAGAGGAAATTTGTTTATATGTGCCCTTCAAGTTTCCATTTAACAAAATAACCCTCAATTTTATTTTGTATTTTTTTTTAATGTAATAAATATAAATTTAATTATTTAATTATATAATGGGATTATTTTGAAAATATTTATTTTATGAAGGACTAAATTGAAAATATATCTCAAAAAAAAAATGTAAATAAAACCCACTAAAAAGAATCAGAAATTAATAAAGGGGAAAAGAAGAAAAGAGAGGCAGAAGAACTCCCGCTCCTCAACCCTTCCGCAGTACACAGCCTCGCCGCACCTCTCTGCCGTCTTCCTCCTTCCACCACCGCACCTTCGCCGCAGCTACCAACTCCTCCCCGTGCATATTCTCTCCTCCATCTTCTCAATCGCGAGGAATATTGTCACTACCTACTCCTTCTTCCTCCTTCCGCCACCGAACCGCCGCCATTGAAGAAAGGTGACTCTAACCACTTACTTCCACCACCTACGGTTCGCTCGTGCTCGTTGACCCCCCAAACCCCGCCTTAGACGGCCAAGATTTCACAAATCCTACGGCCCAGATGAGGAAGGTTCAAGATTTTGCTAATTCCGAGGACCCTTTATCGCTGGACTCGGTGACTTGAGTTCTTAAATTAGATTTTGGTTAGTCTTTGTATGGATTTTTACACGATTCTATATCCTTATGAATTTTCTTTCGCCCTTTTCTGCTTATTTTGGGACTTCGTATTTAGATGTAATCATCCATGATCTATGTTGTAATAATGCACCGAAGGTGTTTGTGGAAATGTTCGAATGGAATCAAGACATGGCAACAAATAAGCTTTACTGTCCTTGCTCGCTCAAGCAAACGAAATGTTGTTTTGGTGTATCTTTTAATATAAGGTTCAATGTTGTTTTGTTGGTATTTGGATTTATGTACGATGTCTTTACATTTTTACCTAATGAGCTATTTGATATAAGGTTTATGTTGTACTAATGCATCGAAGGTGTTTGTGGAAATGTTCGAATGGAATCTTTTTGTGATATGGAACTTTTTTTAGGAGACACTATTGTTGATGAGAAGTAAGACTTTTGTGGTATCTTTTGGTGTATCTTTTGATATAAGATTCAATGTTGTTTTATTGGTATTTGGATTTCTATATAATGTCTTCACATTTTTTCCTAAGGAGCTATTTGTGAGTTGTGGCTTTTGTTGTATGATAACGGTAAAAAGCGATCGCTTATTTCATTTGAAATCGCTTTTTTAGTTGTCCAAAAGAATCTCCTGGAAAAAGCGATTGCATAAAAAAAAAAGTGATGGCTTTTTTCCAAGGTGATGAAAAAGAACTCTAAAAAAAACGATCGCTTATTTCATTTGAAATCGCTTTTTTAATTGTCCAAAAGAATCTCCTGGAAAAAGCGATTACATCGAAAAAAAGCGATCGCTTTTTTTCGAGGTGATGAAAAACAACTCCAAAAAAAAGCGATCGCTTATTTCATTTGAAATCGGTTTTTCAATTGTCCAAAAGAATCTCTTGGAAAAAGCGATTGCATCGAAAAAAAAGCGATCGCTTTTTTTCGAGGTGATGAAAAACAACTCCAAAAAAAAGCGATCGCTTATTTCATTTGAAATCGCTTTTTTCAGTTGTCCAAAAGAATCCGATGGAAAAAGCGATTGCAAAGAAAAAAGCGATCGCTTTTTTTCAAGGTGATAAAAAACAACTCCAAAAAAAGCGATCGTTTATTTCATTTGAAATCGCTTTTTTTAGCTGTCCAAAAGATTCCCTATGGAAAAAGCGATTGCAAAGAAAAAAAGCGATCGCCTTTTTTTCGAGGTGATGAGAAACAACTCCAAAAAAAACGATCGCTTATTTCATTTGAAATCGCTTTTTTAAGCTGTCCAAAAGATTCAGATGGAAAAAGCGATTGTGAAGAAAAAAAGCGATCGCTTTTTTTTCGAGGTGATGAAAAACAACTCCAAAAAAAGCGATGGTTTATTTCATTTGAAATCAGTTTTTTAAGCTATCCAAAAGATTCTAATGGAAAAAGCGATTGCAAATAAAAAAAGCGATTTGGGTTTTCGCTTAAGCGATTTAGTTAAAAACACGAGTAATCATTTAAGCGATTGGGTTCGTCGCTTAAGCGATTTAGTTCATTCAAGCGATTGTGTTAAAAACATGAACAATCATTTAAGCGATTGTCACAATCGGTTGGAGTTACAATTAAATATACCTGAGTTCTTTCACTTTAACTTTAATACAATTATTTTAAGTGTTAATACGCATTTTTTTTTTTTTTTGGCAATCACTTAGTGATTAAGTGTTAATGTCACATGATTAATGGATTTATGTTTGTCGCTTAAGCGATTTAGTTAGAATACAAAGAATCATTTAAGCAATTGAATTTGTCGCTCCAACGATATAATTGAATATATTTCATGTAACACTAATAATATATTTCATGACGAATAAAAGATGTAACACTAATAATAAAGTATTTCAACAAGTAGCCCCTTGATTACTAAAACATGATTAATGACACAATTTCCATTAAAATATTAATAATTCGTTCCATTCATGCATATTATAACTTAGAAAAGTTAATTTTTTAAGATATTGACTTTAATCTTTTAAGCGATTGAGTTTGTCGCTTAAGCGATTTAGTTGAAAATACAAGGTTCATTTAAGCGAATGGGTTTGTCGATTAAGCGATTTAGTTGAAAATACAAGGAAACGTTTTTAAGCGATATCTCCATCGTTTGGAGACTGGAGTTATAATTGCGAGAACACAATTTCTTTTACTTTAAATATAATACTCATGATTAACTTATCATTAATTTTTGTCCTATCATCAATTAAATACAATTCATATAATTTTTATTTATATTGATTAATAATTGTTTTGAACTTCAACGTACAAGATATGTTTTTATAGTCACTTGGTGATTGAGTGTCCCCGGAATCATCTTGATTCATAAGTGTTGACCAATTTTCATATATATATATATATATATAGGGCAATTTACATCTGGGTCCCTTGAGGTTTGGCGTAATTACAAATTAATCCCTGCACTTCCAAAAATTACATACAACTACCCTACTGTTTCCTTCCGTTAGAGGTCCCTAGACGCCGTTATAGTTCCGTCCAAAAAATTATCCTGAATATTACAAAAAAGTCCCTGTATTTTACAAAATGTTACAAAACGAGCCCTCAAGAATACCCTGATTTGGACGGAACTATAACGGCGTCCAGGGACCTCTAACGGAAGGAAACAGTGGGGTAGTTGTATGTAATTTCTGGAAGTGCAGGGATTAATTTGTAATTACGCCAAATCTCAGGGGACCCAGATGTAAATTGCCCTATATATATCGCTTAAGCGATTTAGTTGAAAATACAAGGAATCACTTAAGCGATGTTCCAATCGGTTGGAATCACAAGTAAATATGAAAGATGTGCACATGCTAACAAAAAATATCGAAAACCCAACAATTCTAATGAATGAGGCTGATTCAAAGCAAAAGAGGAACTACTGTCTATTATTTTAGTAACACTTGTGATTTTCTTATTCTCAAGTGATATATATATATATATATATATATATATATATATATATATATATATATGTATATATATTCAATTTCTATTATTTTCTATCATCATGTAATGTATTTCATGTAACACTAATAATATATTTCATGACGAATAAAAAATATACACATATTAACAAAAAATATAATTTATTTAACATAATTAACTTATCATTAATGTTTGTCCTATCATCAATTAAATACAATTCATGTAATTTTTAATTATATTGATTAATAGTTGTTTTGAACTTCAACGCACAAGATATGTTTTGACGTTCACTTGGTGATTGAGTGTCCCCGAAAACAAAGTTTTTCAACAATTTGCCATCTTGATTACTAAAATATAATGAATGGCACAATTTTCATTAAAATAGTAACAATTCACTTGATTTATACTTATTATTACTTAGAAATATTAAATTTCTAAGATATTGACTTTAATCGTTAAGCGATTGGCTTTGTCGCTTAAGCGATTTAGTTAAAATACAAGAAATCCTTTAAGCGATTGGGTTTATCGCTTAAGCGATTTAGTTAAAAATACAAAGAATTCATAAGTGTTGGCCAATTTTCACATATATATATATATATATAGTTCAAGAGCGATTGTGCTCGTCGCTTAAGCGATTTAGCTGAAAATTCAAGGAATCACTTAAGCGATGTCCCAATCGGTTGGAATTACAATTAAATATGAAAGATGTGCACATGCTAACAAAAAATATGTGTTATTTAATGTAAACTTAGCATTAACGATTGTTCTTTCATCAATTAAATATAATTTATGTAATTTTAAATTACATGGATTAACAATTATTTTGAGTTTTAATACACGCGACATTTTTTTTGTAATCACTTAGTGATTGAGTAACCCGTGAAACAAAATATTTCAACAAGTGGCCCTCTTGGTTACTAAAACATGATTAATGGCACAATTTCCATTAAAATATTAAAAATTCACTCGATTTATTCATATTATAACATAAAAAAATTATTTCTCTAAGATATCGACTTTAATCGTTTAAGCGATTAGGTTTATCTCTTAAGCGATTTACTTACAACAAGAGTATCCATTTAAGCGATTTGGTTCGTCGTTTAAGCGTTTAGTTAAAAATACTAGTTAAAACACGGGGATTTTTAAACGACTAGGTTCGTCGCTTAAACGACTTAGTTAAAAAAAAAAAGTTACAACACGAGAATCAATTTAAGCGATTGCCTTTTTTTAAGACGATATTTATCTAACTTCTAAAAGAGCGATCGCTTACTTACTTTGAAATCGCTTGTTCAGTTGTCCAAGTCAAACTCTTGGAAAAAGTGATTTCAAAGTAAATAAGCGATCGCTTTTTTTAAGGTGATAAAAAGCGATTTAAATCTAACGCCCAAAAAAGCGATCGCTTATTTATTTTGAAATCGTTTTTTCAGTTGTCCAAGTCAAACTCTTGGAAAAAGCGATTTCAAAGTAAATAAGCGGTCGCTTTTTTTAAGGTGATAAAAAGCGATTTAAATCTAACGCCCAAAAAAGCGATCGCTTATTTATTTTGAAATCGTTTTTTCAGTTGTCCAAGTCAAACTCTTGGAAAAAGCGATTTCAAAGTAAATAAGCGATCGCTTTTTTTAAGGTGATAAAAAGCGATTTAAATATAACTCCCAAAAAAGCGATCGCTTATTTAATTTGAAATCGCTTTTTCAGTTGTCCAAACAAACTCCTGGAAAAAGCGATTGCAAAGAAAATAAGCGATCGCTTTTTTCAGTTGAGCAACCCAATTTTTCAATACGCATTTTTCACTTTGTACAAACATATATTTTGTGAATAAACAAGTATGTACGAATAAACGATATTACACATTGTAACAAAAGATGCAAACAAAGTTTTTCAACAAGTAGCTCTCTTGGTTACTAAAACATTATTAATGACATAATTTTCATTAAGATAGTAATAATTGTTCAGAAGGAAAAAAGATCATGCATTTTCGACCAATAATTGTCTCAAGATTTCTTATACAAATTCTAAAACGAGGGCCAACATGATTACTCTATTGCACAGGTGAGACGAGGCTCTCAACAAAGGTACATTCATCTGTAAAACTAGTTGAAATCCCATGAACAACCATGTCCCTCAAACTACCATCATTGACACTGTAAACCACCAAAGTTTCCCCTTCTCTCCCCAAAAAAATATAGTAAACCTCCAAGGTTTCCCCTTTAATCACAAACAAAATTTTATCATTACAAGAAAACACAAGGGCTTAACTAAATTCCTTCCATAGTCAGCTTGAATCTGAATTTAGTCCAAGCTTCTGTCACACCATAATCCTTCATAATCCAAATATCATTGCTTCCACTGTCCATATAGAGAGACATCCCCCACAAGCTATGGGTTTGGAGCAGGAATTTTATCAAACACCTCGTCTACAAAATTGAATGTTTTTATCACATATTGAATTTTATCAAGCACCTCGTCAGCCCAAATTGAATTTCATCAAGCACCTCACTCAATGATAGAAATCCAAATATTCTTACCTTGAATGTACTTTTTCACAAGATTTCTTCCAAGATATCAAGTTGAGTTCTTGGACCACTTTTTCTTATAAACAATCTTGATTCTTGAATAAAAAGGTGTTTGGATGAACAATCAATCCCTAGAGAAGTGAAGAGAGGAGAAAATTTCTGGAAGAAAAAACAAGAACAGAGGTATCGTAACGAAGAGGGCTTCGACCGTCGCAGGAGAGAGAGAGAGAGAGAGAGAGAGAGAGAGAGAGAAATTTTGGGTCATATTTGTAATATGTCAAAATTTGGGGATCAAAATAAAAGTTCTAAAAGTAATTATTGGTGATAACTATTTAAAGGGTTATCTATTAAGCAACTTGAAACTTGAGGGTCATTTAATTTAATAGAAACTTAAAAGGTCTTTTTAATAGAATCCCCCGGGTTTGAAATGTATGAGGGTCAAAAGGGAGATTTCATAATTATAATATTTTGGCTAATTTTTTTGAAATTATTTAACGGCAAAAATGGGGGTATAACGGGTAATTCACAATAATTTTAACGGAAGCCTAACATTTTGGGTGTTAAGTGTAATTTTTATTTTTCATATGGGTGGTGTCTGTAATTAAATCTAATTGTGGTATACGAACTGTAATTACCCTATCTAAAATGGGTGTGTAATTAACCCTTATTATTATTATTGTTGTTATTATTATCATTTGGTTCCAATGACTCGTCCACTTTGTTTTTGTTAGGCGTGATTTACAGGCTTGTAAATGTGTAGGAATTCTCTAAGCCCAATAATTATCCATTATTTAAGGTTGGATCCAGGTCCTACCCAAACACATTAAAACTCCGGTGGGATTGAAAAATGGGTAAGAATCAGACCCATTTCATTTGGATCTGGGCCTGGGTCCGGCCCAGCGCCCCAACGGGTTGATATTGTGTTTTCAACCTTCTTCAGATTATTGATTATCTCAATAATTATCCATTATTTAAGGTTGGATCCAGGTCCTACCCAAGCCCATTAAATCTCCGGTGGGATTGAAAAATGGGTAAGAATCAGGCCCATTTCATTTGGATCTGGGCCTGGGTCCGGCCCAGCGCCCCAACGGGTTGATATTGTGTTTTCAACCTTCTTCAGATTATTGGTTATCTATGATGTACGGACACTCCTAAAAATATCATTTTGTCGTGTCGTATCGTATCCGACACTCCTCAAGTGAAAATTTTAAGAAAAAATCCGTGTCACCGTATCCGTATTATATCGTGTCCGTATCCGTTCATCATAGTTAATTATTATATCATCGCGTTTCTTTAACTTTTGTTATTCTTCCTTTACTCTGGATTTATGATGTAAGCAATTTTCTTTTTTTTTTTTTTTTAAAAAAAAAAAAGTTAGCTTGGCATTATCATCTAGGAATATTCTAAATTTTTGCACTTTCGGACTATTACAAAATTTATATTTAAATTCCACACCTCTTATAAATTAGTCCCCTTTTTTATTAATATTTGCGGTATAATTGTTTTCCTTTGAATTATAAATAAATAATAGAAATTAGAGGATAATTTTTGGTATATATATATGTATGTATGCATGTTTTTTTTTTTTTGTTTGTGGGGTAGGAAGTCAAGTAGTATATATATATATTATGAGGTGAATAATAATATTTAGAGAAGTTGGTAGAATTTTTTGACCAAACTTTCATATCAAAACAAAATAAAAATCCAACACAGTGTATAAATTTTTTTTTATAATGTGATTTTTTATTTTTAATATTATTATTTTATCCATTGTTGTGTCCCAATTACTACCGTAACCCAGTATTTAAAGGAAGTTAATCAATCACTTAACCAAGTGTTTAAAGAAATTTAACCAATCGCGAAGTGAGAGTTCACATTAGTCGTAATTTTTATTTGATTGTGCAATCAGATTCTTATCGGATTTGGTGTAATTTGTTCTTATCTTAAGATAGTCTATGATGAGAGAAATTTATTTTTAAGGAGTTTTGATGTTTCATCGGACTCTTCTAGCTTATCAGTTCACGTTCTTTTACCACACCTTAGATTAGATGGGTAACCTCATCAACTATTAATATTAGGCAATTTTAATTTTTTTAATATTAATTGATAATTTTTTATTAAAAATTTATTATACAGTATCAGTTGATTTCTAAATTATTCAGGATAAAAAAGTGCATAAATTAATGTATAAAATATTTCAAAAGATAAGTTTTAATATTTAAAAAAAATTTAAATACATTTTTAAACACCACAATTTTATATTAACTCATAAATTAATATCTGCAATTTTAAAAAAATGCATAAAAAATCAAGAAATGAGATACAAAATTGACTAAGTTTATACTAAGTACCTAAATTTCAATTCATGAATTAAAATCAAGTTTTTTCTTAAAGAGACATGAGAGAGTCGTGAGAGAGGGAAATATAGAGTTTTGATATGGGTATAATTTGGGTAAATGGATATTGGGTTTAATTGGGTCTAGACCCAGTCCCATGCCCGTTAAAAAATTATAGTGGGGTTGGGCCTGGGAAAAATATATGGGGCTGGGCCTGGGTATTATAAAATTTTATTGGGTTTGGACTTGGGGAATCCCTACCCATTTACAGGCCCGCGTGAAGGGGAATAAAGCTGCCCACCATTTAGCACGCTCAACATTAAGGAATAGTGACGGGGACTTTGAGCTCTCCTAATATTGTTATTTCTTGTTTGACGGAAGATAGTAGCAACCTGTAGCTTCTCTTCCGCCTTCAGTTTCCCAAAAAAAAAAAAAAAAAATGGTCCCAATGACTCGTCCATTTTGTGAATTTATGAATTTTTTTTTGTGCACAGGACTTTGTAACTTTGTGGACTTTACGTGTACTTGTTTTAACCTTTCAATTGAGCTGGAGACTCGATGCGACTTGGCCCTTCTATCTACATGGTCAATCAATATTTCATCAAACTCGACAATCGAGTCTAGGGCTCTTTTTGTGTATGGTGGTTGTTTTACATTTATTACTTTCTACTAACTGAGAATCATCCTTCAATAGGTTGATAGATTGCATGCTTATTGCCGCATTTAGATCTAATTCGATGGGTAAGACTTCCTATATACTCAGCTAATCTGCCCGTGCATGGGAAATTGTGACCATTATAAGAGAAGAAAAATGACCTGCTCCGACGCCACCTTCCATACCTTAGCCATCAAAATACATTTGTTATGGAGTTGTGGTCAGATGCATTGCCTATGACGGGGCAACTGCTCGCTGAAGTCCAAGGGTGATTTATCCAAAACAAGAACAACACCTGTCTTTTGATCGGTAAGTAATTGAATGAAAACTCGGACAAGACAAAAACCCATTTTCCAATCCAATCTTTGAAAAATGGTATCAATCACATATCTTTGATTCAAAATGATACGGAGTTCTTAGTACATTAAATTAGAAGATAGAAAATTATTAAACATTATCATATTCTGAAGTCATACTTCAATTTATTGAAAGAGGGCAAGTTTTCGATTTGGTTTATCACTTTATCTAAAGTGTATCTCGTACTTCATAATTTATGATTCAGAAATACAAAGTGCCCTTTTTTGCCGTTTGTTGAAGCAAGTTGAATGTATTCTTTAGCTTCTCAATAAACTTCTGCTTCTTCAAGTAAAGTGCAAATCAAATACTTGGGAACCAACTCCCACTTGAACTAAAGAGAAACAGAGAACATCAACATTTCAAACTATATATATATATATATATATATAAATATATATATATGGATCTATAGCCCACTTATATGAGTACGAGGAGAATTGGATTGCACCATTAAAGTGTAAAATTCTCCCTACTAATGATAGTTGGAGATAAAAGCATTTTAACCCCTTAAGTAATAAATAATTCTCAATCACCCCCTTGTATAAGATTAAATAACATCTAACCTACTTATACTATTTTTTGAACACCACATTACCTCCTTTCTAATTATTCTGCATTGATTAATTTTTTTTTTTACTAAACTGCCCCAAATATTTCAAATCTATTTAGAAATTCATTTTTTGTATGCTTCATTTTTTTTTCTCTCAACCAAAAACCCTAACTAAACAAAGCTAAATGTCGAATAAATCCGCTTGAAGAAACAATCAATTAAAGGCAAAATTAAGAAGGAGAGATAAAATAAACTTTAAATTCATTCATTTAAACATGAAAGAGGGCAAAATAGACTTCAAACACAAAAAAGAAATAAGAAAAAATGAAAGAAACAAAACAGTTAACGCTAGTGAGTTACACTCCCCTGTGTGAGAAGTAAATATGCTTCTTTTTTAAAAACTTGAGGGAACTTTATGCTATTTAATTTTTCAGGAGGAGGTAATTTGATAATTGTTTTTTCCATAGGGAGGTTGCGAGGTTTTTCTCCCTGATAAATGCGTAATCTCACTGATACTCATTTGCATTGTTAACGGGTTAGGTCCATTAATTAGTAATAACAAACTAGCCTGTTTAATATATCAAGAGTTATAGCATAGTAGTAGCAATTTATATACATTGGTTAGAAAGATCAGACCTAGCAGCACAGCAGGAAAGCCCATGCCCATCCAATCATCAACAGATCCACCGAGTGGTTGAACTTTGGTCACTAAGACCAACTCCAAACCTTCAACAAACCAATACAATAGATTATCAAGAAAACGCAACATAATCAGATGTATTATATGTAACCATTTAGTACAAGCATTCCATTTTAATTCCTTGCAGACCACATTCAGGTGGAAGGTCAAGAAACCAAAATATCAACTCAATTAAAAGTGTAAAATTCTTGCACCACAAGGTTCTCAAATGATCAAACAACAACTCCTGCAAGTTGTCAGACAAAGTCTAAACTTGTTTATTTAACCATGCCAGTAACCCTGACTGGAATTACAAACAACCCAATCTTTCCAAACAGAAAACTGGCTTAAAAGAAAGCAAAGAAAGCAAAACGAGCCACACTTACACTTACCCCAGAGCAATGGCCTAATCTGCCAAACCAACTCCTCGCCTTGCTTGCAAGAAAACCAACACTAAAACATCACTTCCTTCGGCTGTGCAATGAAATCCTGGAGATTATTTTCAAGAAAATGCAACGGCAGCCCTGGTGGAAAACCGAGATTATCACAACTTATTCAAATCAGTGATAAAAACAAGCATTGCCACACGATAGACATCCCATTCCATACAAAAATTTTCAACATTTGGGGCAGCAAAAAGAAAGAGCTATCATATAGGTGCCCTGCTTCTCCGGTACAATTTTTAGGCCATTCCCATGGCTACATAGTGGCAATGGAAGCTAATCTGCATGAATGTCGTTTGTGGAAGCCTTCAGAATACAGGTTGCTTCCACGTTGGCGATACGGATACTACCTTCCGCCTTGGGATTCTAATATTGCCTTCAAAACAGCCGCACTATCATCACGATGGGACAATCCCAATGGCTGTAGCGTCATAGCTTTTGCTTTCTATAGAAGGAGAGTCGTCCAGAAAGAGTGGATATTGGAAGACTGCAAGATAAATGATCCTTATGCCCTGAGCCAACATGATATGCAGTTCACTAATGCTATAGGATTCAAATGGAAATTTTTCGCGCTGAGCTTGCAGGGGAGTCTTGTTGTTGTAGAGCAGGTTGATTCTTATTTTAGAATCACAGCTATTTGTGCAAGTAGGGCCGTTCCATCTAAAGTGTCGAGGCAGTTCAGGGAGTTTCTGGTTGAATCGGATGGGGAAATACTGTTGGTGTTTCTTGTCTCAAGGAAATCAATGAATATCGTGGAGGATGTCGAGGTTTTTCGACTTGATGTTGTTGAGCTTTTGTGGGTGAAGTTGGAAAAACTTGGAGATAGGGCTTTGTTTCTTGAGGATGAATGTTGTATGGCTGTGACTGCAAGCAAAGTGAGGTGTAGGAGAAACTGCATTTACTTTACTCATGATAGAGTA
This sequence comes from Lantana camara, assembly GCA_037501455.1. Classification (NCBI taxonomy): domain Eukaryota; kingdom Viridiplantae; phylum Streptophyta; class Magnoliopsida; order Lamiales; family Verbenaceae; genus Lantana; species Lantana camara. The sequence continues at coordinate 23,943,772 of CM074862.1, forward strand.
AATGAATGGCATTTGCATGAATTGGAAAGGTGTTAGATTTCACCTGCATTTGATATCAAACAGTCTTTGAGGTGGGATGAACAGGTAGAACAACTGGGAGAATAGACTTTTTATGATCCTTCTAACTTCTAAGACATGAAACGGAATTTTATAAATTACTGTCGGAATAAATAAATATATCACAGAGATTATGAACTGGTATAGCTAGTCTGCAGAATTTCTCAATAGCATCTAGTTATACAAATTATGACACTCCACTGCACTCCTTCAATCAATATTAATTATAGCAGTCTACCCATACACATGCCTCCTAATATCCTAGAACAGTCACTTTTTGGAACATAAACACTTGAAAGAAGCTGCCAATATAACCTTCTTTCTGGAAAGACCGTTAAGTTAGCATTAACATCATTGATAAAACTGAAAGAAACCAAATTACACAGCAAAAGAAAGCAATTAATATTAATCGCATACCAGTCAGTAAACAGTTAAGATTCTTATACAAGTGCCGTTGTGCCAATGTCTCAGGCATCCCCAATGCTGAATGTTTCGGCACCCAAGAAGCTCCCTTAATTTTGCATCACATACGATTGCCATCAGGTTTGGAGGATCCTAAGAACACATAACACGGTGAGACATTTGAATAATAAAACTTAAAAGGTTATTATTCCTCCATTAATGAGGAGCTATAATAAAAAGCGCAAGCAAAAGCTGATAGAAAGATGGATGTCATCAGCAATAGTTTGAAGGCTAGCTTTTGGTTTTTTTCCTTCTCAAGGTTTTCCTCATGCATCTTTGTAATTATTTTCGGATTTAATAACATTTTTACCTTTTCACCAAAAAAAAAAAAAAAAAAAAAAAAAAAAAAAAAAGGAAATGTTGAAACATCATAACACACCACCATTATCAAGTACCAGAATATTCCTCCCACTGTCCCACGGTTTTAAGTTCACACATGATCCTGGACAATATTTACATCATAGCTACTTTTTTTGTAAATGCTACCACTAAGAGATTATCAAGGCATTCAAGAGCTATAACTATGGACGAAGTATCAGAAGAACATGCAGAAAAACAGCTGAGCACAAATTCCAATCCAGCGTTTTCTTTTCTTTTCCAACATACAGGTGAGCGTTGAACCAGAAAACCAATATTCTTCACATGTTAAACAATGTGATTACATTTCATTAAGCAAAATATATAATAGTAAGCAAATCGTCGGCCATGTTTTCACCAGTAACCTGTTACACTGTGTTGACTTCTCAGTACATCTGGAAATGTGCATTACTGTATACTCTGAAATAAACTTACTATGCGTGAAACTATTCATTTAGTTACATACCTCAAGTTGGTTAACCTTTATGTACTCCCACATCTGCCTTAGTATTTCTGGTTGTGACATCTCCTTATCAGTTCCAAAGGAATTTGCAAGTGCTTCAGATATCATCACAATTGGAACAATGTCATCACTTTTACTTTCTGATTCAACCACATCAACCTTTTGTTTCTTAGCATTTTGAGCAGTCAGTTACGCAAAATACAAGAAACCATGCTAATTAATCGAAGGCAACAAAGTACCCTGCAGTCGGGGAATATTTGGTTGAATCTCATGGTGCTTCTTATATCAAGGAAATCTGTTGATGTTGTGGAGGACATTGAGGTTTTCCGAATTGATATTCTTCAACTTTGTGGGTGATGTAGGAAAATCTTGGAAACAGAGCTGTGTTTCTCGTGATCAATGTTGTATGTATGACTATTAGGTATCTGCAATATTTGAAGCTTCTTGATTTCATTCCTGGTATCTTCTAGGAGGCATCCTCAATTCTTATTATAACGCAAGGGCGACAAAGTGGGAAATGATCACAGGGATGGGAAAGTTCAATTCCAATCCAGGATATGAAGAAGCATATAATGTGTCATACATGACAGCTGAAATAATGAGTATCACTTGCTTTATTAGATATACATATACAAAGAAACATGCCTTTGATGTCATGAACACATATCACTGATTAAGTGATCTAAGTTGAGGCATGGTGTTCTAGGGACACCTACCTTGACTAGTTAAATCACAGACCAATAATATGAATAGTATTGAAATGAAAATTCTTACAAGCATGATTATGGAATAAAACAAAAATACAAACAAAACAAATCAAAGGAAAATAAAATCTTACTGATCATAATCATGTGGTTAAAAAAGCAGTAACAGAACTTGTAGATGAAGCTGTTAAACTATATGAAGTGTTGGAGGAATTGTAGGCCATTGAATCACCAGCTCTAGTAAGATTTGAGTGATTTGAAGCGGTACTAGTCACATGTGTTATAGTAGTAGCATCATCATAACTTGGCACTGGCATTGTTTGAGGGAGGGTGGGTAATGATGCTTCAAAATTGAGAACATGGATAGCTTGCCTTATGGATGGACGACGATTGTTATCTGGATTAGTGCACCACAAGCCAACAACCATCAAACGTTCCATTTCTTGCACATTAAATTCTGCGCCTAATTTTGGATTATCACATGCATCAAGTAACTGTCCCATGCCGTATAGACTCCAAACCCACTCCACCAATATTACTTGGTTTTCTTCAAGCCTAGAGTCGACCGGTCTTCTTCCACATGCTATTTCCAATAATACAATTCCAAAGCTATAAACATCAGACTCCTTGCTAGCCCGTCCATTTATAGCACATTCAGGAGCCATGTATCCCCCCGTTCCCGCCAGATCAGTTGTTTGTGATCCTTTTTCATGATCAACAAGTCTGGCTAGACCGAAATCGCCAAGTTTAGGATTAAAACTCGAGTCCAACATAATATTGCTAGCTTTTATATCTCGATGCACCACACACCTCTCCCACTCCTCGTGCAAATACAGCAAGGCTGATGCTAGTCCTCGTGTTATTTTGTATCTTGTTTCCCAGTTCAAAAGTGATTTCTCCTTAAAGAGATGAGAATCTAAGCTCCCATTAGGCATGAACTCGTAAACAAGTAGGAGCTCTTTTCGTTTATGGCACCAGCCTATGAGTTGGACTAAATTTCTGTGCCTTAGCTGACTGATAATCTTGACTTCTGATGTGTACTCTTTTAGCCCTTGTTTAGATCCTCTGGACACCCTTTTTACAGCAACATAGGAATTTGTTTCTCTCATGAAACCTCTGTAGACCCCACCGAATCCTCCTTCTCCAAGCTTTTCTTCCTCTGCAAAATTCTTTGTGGCACGAACAAGTTTGCTATATAAGAACCTTTTAGGGCCACTGCCTTTTGCGAATTCATTATCCATGGATGGGTAAAGGAAATCTTCATCTTTTGCGTCCTTATACTTCTTCCATAAGCAAAAAATTGCAAGAGCTAACCCAAGAATGAGAATTGACAAGCCAACACTCATTCCAACAACAAATTCTCTACTCTTGTTTTGTTTTCCTCCAGTATCGATTATGACACTAGGGTCAGGGTTGGGACCTGGAGTAGGTGGTTCTTCAGGAGTAACATCAAGTTGTAAGCTTGAAAAGAAATCCCATGACTTGACATTATTTTTCTGAATTTGATACCCTGTTGAAGCTGAAAAGCCAATAGCAACATATTCGGGCAAATAGGCTGTAAGATCAACCTTATAACTGAGGTTGCCTCGTCGCGTTATGTTACGATCAAAACCAGTAAATTCAACCCAGAGGGTCTTGGAACTAGCATTATAACTAATCCATGCATCATTTTGTGCCCCCTGGCTAACATTATTCTCCCACGTGACAAATTTGTCAGATTTCATTGAGTTGATATCAATACCGACATGCGTGCCAAAGGGATCCCAAGTATTCTGATAAGTATCAAACTCCACTGCAACAAATGATTGTGAAGATGAATTGGCTGGTGAATCACCATTTCCAAGACCATGGCCACCGCCATGAAAATTGGGTTGGATAGTAGAATCAAGAGGTACCAAGAAAAATGTTAGCCCATCACCATGTTCATTATTACCACTCGAATCAATCACAAAGGAGAAATGAGTGGAGAAATCAGTGACGAGGCCCGAAGCCTTGTCCCACAAGTGTAGAGGTTCAAAATATTTGGCTCGACCTCTTTGATCGCGCAACGCAGTATCACGTTCATTTGGTGTAACCATAATGCCTTCACTTCAGATGTAAGCATCTCCTGAGACATTTATCTTGTGATTATCGTTGTTAGTGCTGATGCCGGACAGGTTGAGGGATAGTGAAAATGTTGAAGGGATCAACAAAAGGAACAAGAAGGGGAAAATTAGTACTTGAAGCTGCGATGCAGACATGATTGGTAATTGGTGGGAATGAAGATAACTTGATCAAGGCATATGCTAGTACTAGATTGTATATACTTAATATAAGTGATGAAAACAAGAGGCCTTGGTCTTCTAGGGAATTGATTGACAGCTCAAGCAGACATGACACGCCTGTGGACAAAGGCTTGTAGTTATAGGAATTCGGAAAGATAATTATTTTAGTACAGAGGTTAAAAAAGAAAATTACAAAAAATACAAATATATTTTAAGTCTAGGAATTTAAATTCTTCTTCTTTTTCTCTCTACTGAACGTGCATTATGGTTTGCGAAAGCATATGGATATGGACTTAGCTGTATATATTAGGTTCCTCTAGTTAAGTTTATGAGAACAAAGTAAATGTCATAATGGAAGTAGCCTAAGTAGGTGAGACAAATTGCTTATAGATGGCCAATGGCGAACAGGTCAACTAAGACCTGTAAGTCTTGGATTTTACTCTTTAGGAGAGTATAAATGCATTTATATATTAAAAGGAGAAAAAGAAAATAAATAACATACATATAAATGACTCCGAAGGCTGGTGAATCACCTATTCCAAGACCAAGTCCACCACTTCTAGAACTGAATTGGAGACGGGAATTAAGAGGTACCAAAAAAAATGTTAGCCCGTGAACAAATTCATTACTACCACTCGAATCAATCACAATGGAGAATTGAGTGGAAAAACCAGTCAGGTTCGCCGAAACCTTGTCCAACAAGTTCAGTGTTTCCACATGTGTAGCTCTACCAACTTTCGAAACCAACGCCATACTACGCTCATCTGGTGTAAGCAAAAAAGAAAATGTTATCGTGAGTGCCGATGATGGAAAGGTAGAAGGACAATGAAAATGTTAAAGGGATCAAGAAAAGCAACAAGAAGAAACAGAATAGAAACTTGAATAGAGACATGGCTGGAATGATGTAACTTGTTCAGCATTAGCGATTATAAATATTGAACGACTAGAGAAAAATGTTGCAGCTTTGTTGAAATGAAAACCTTTCTTTAATTTCTTTTTAGTTAAAATGAAAGCTTTGTTGACTCCATATCAATATTATGGAGAAAAGATCTTAATCTCAGGGATGGCGGAGCACCCATAATATTAAAAAAGAAAATGGGACAGATGGAAGACCCTGCCTTCTGCTTGACTAACGCTATAATAATTCAAGAATGCAAACATTTTCCCTGCATGCTCTTGCATTCTGCGAAAAAGACAAGGCAACCTTTTATTGACTAATTCTGTTTGCTTCTCGTGTGATCATCTCCCTGGACGGACATACGTGCAATTGTCTGCTTATGACATCATAGACATAAATTCTTGACCCAGTAAAATATGCTAAAGAATCACGACCTAAGCATTACCAAAATTTGCCAGACCCTACTTAGGATCAACTTAAATTTCTTTTTTCTTGGTGGAACTTAGTATCAACTTAAATGAATCCACATCAATTGTAAGAACCAACACGAGTAAGGAACTCACAAGTTAGTCTTCTAGTCGCCGTCGCGCATTGAGAGAAATGGAACACCTTCTGTCATCTTTGGCTTCCTCTGCTTCGATTACAGTTTAGTTCGTCCCCCACCTGTTTGTGAATATTACCAAATAAAAATAACAAAGCGCCATGCACCAGTAATACTGCGACAGAAAATATTGCCATCATTCTGGAATCTGGACGTTATTATACACGACTTTTTAAAAGCTCAAAGGCCTAAATTCTAGACTGTGCAGCCCTCAAAACCCAATAAAAACTCAGTTATTTGTACATTCATGCGTCGTAATTAATGGCCCAATATATGATTATTACCCATACAAGAACATTTCTAGAATTTTCATTTTATTATGCCATATCATTTTAGCAAGGGTCATAATTAATAACTCCCTCTCAATTGGAAATAATTTAGTTTATTCCTCTACGTAAAAAAATCTACACTAACTCCTCAATTTAAATTTATAATTTGATTTCACTCCTCACTCACCTAAATTGACTGCAATAGTCTTACTTATTTCTTTTTTCTTTCATAATCTAATTGTAAACTTGAGTACTTTAACTTTTACGAACAATACTCTATTTTTAAATGTGAATACTTTAATGTTTATGAACAATACTTTAATTGTCAATTTAGGTATTTAAACTTTTATAAATAATACTCTAATTTAAAATATAAATATTTTAACTTTTACGAACAATACTCTTTTCTCTTTTATTTTTCCTTCTCGTATTTTAATTTTAAACCTAAATACTTAAATTTTTACAAATGATACTCTACTTTTAAATCTGGATACTGATGGGGTCTGATCAGATGTGGCAAACTCTAACACTTTAGAATTTGTTTATGTGGGGAAACAGAGATCAAAAGCTTAGGCGAGGGATACCGAAGAAGATGGGTTCAACCTGCTAGGAACAAACACCAAAGAGGTCAGAAGGCCAAGCTGGGGGAAGGGAGGGTTAGACCTAGTTTGGCTCTCCGACGCTCAAGTCAGTTTCAGATAGTGAATGAAGAAGATAAAGTAAAACAGAGCTTCAAGTATGAAAGCTTGCTTACAGAGTATGTATGATCTTGAGTATTTATAGTTGAGGGTCAGGGCACTTTTGGTAATTTTCACCAAGTGGTCGGTGTTGCCCTAGACACGTGGCGTAATGAGGGACCTTTGAAAGGGATCTCCTGCAAAAGCCTGTGAAAAGGTTGGTGACGGGCAACAGTGGCAGGTGCGCGGCTACGTACTATGTGTCAGAGAGCCTTTTGGGGTTGTTATCGAGGGCCAGGCACGCTCGGGTTTTGATATGAGCTTTGGGGCTCGCAGGTCCGAGGGGACTCCTAGGCTAAAAGTTTGGTCACGAGGGGAATGGTTTTACCCTTTTGATGATGAGATAATGCCCTCGAGGGCCAGCTCAGGGATAGCGCCGAGGGTCGTATTATGTTCATATTGTTAACCTTATTCACCCGCTCGGAAGGACTAAGGTTACTTGTGATGGGGCGGCTATTCCCTCGAGGGGAACATTTATCTATGAGAAGGGGTTTGAGGTGTCCTCGAGGCACCACGGTGTTACGCCAGGATTGGGCCACGTATCGCATACGTATCGTGAGCACAATTTAGCCTCATCATTTTGCCCCCAAATTCTGTAGTCCACAGTAATGTGGACTGTAGAATTCAGACTTTTCAAAACTCCTAGGTTATCTCTTGGCGGGGAAGCTGAGCGCACATGGGCTCTGCTCTGAGGCCGCATTTAATGCAGTCCTTTCACTTTGACCGCTCAAGATGTCAGACATTAAATGCTATTGATATAAGTGGGTGCGCCTTTTCAAGAAACGACGCGTGAACATAGGGAAGTGGGCGACGGTTCACAAAAGTGGGCGGGTACCTAGCCGGGACTGATTGCAACTTTTGAATTTATTGCACGGATCCCACCAACTCTCTTCCTTATAAATAGAGATTTGCACACCCTTTTATTCCCTTTCACGCATAACCCTTTCAGTGCATTCAGAGTTTTGTAGAAATCTCCTTGCATTCTCCAGAGAACTCAAGCAACTTCCAAGACTTCAAGAACTTTTAGGTATTTCCTTGAATCTTTTCTAACTCTTCTTTTGCTAACCTTAGAGCAATAGGTCTTCTTCTCAATCTTCCTCCAACATTTTCCCTTCTCCCTTGGTATCATCTTCCAACTTCCGCTATGTCTGGAGAATATATTGATGAGGTAGTTACCCCTGACAACAGTTAATTGGGGGATGTTAAGGAAACTTGTATTGCTTACACCGCCATAGAAGTTAAATTCATGGTAGCTTGAGAAGCAGCCAGTTAGATGTATTGGTTTTATGATTTCCTAGTTTTTGGCTCAGAGAAACGTCTAACAAATTCTTTCACCAAAGTATTGGCGCAAAAGAGTGTAAAACGAGTTTTGACACTCGTGTGAAAGGAATAAGACTTAGATGTATGGCCAAATTGAATTTAGGGCAAGTGGGAGATTGTTGGGAATAGTGCCCTGAAAATTCAATTTGTTGGATTAATTAAACTGAATTTACAGCAAGTTATGAGTATTTCACATATTGATAATTAATGGCGTGTGGTGGTATTCTTATATGAAATGTGTTTCATAGGGGAAGACTTTGAATACCGAAATCACGTGTTATTAAAGTTCTAATTGGTAAAATAAGAATACGTTCTTATCAAGACTATAACATGGTTATATAAGATGATTAGTCTTTCGTCATGGGGAATGGTGATTCCGGTTATAACACGTTGATGATTTTCAATAGGATTGGAAACATCGAACTGGACCACTAGATTATTCATTTTATACTGCTATCTAAGATGAATAAAATCTTAGAAAGCATTGTACTCTTAATCCAAACAATATTTCGGCTTTAGGCATGTAGTGTTAGCCGCTGTAATATACTCAGAAGTGAGGTCTCAGTAACGGTGACCAAAATACTTTGTACGTTCGGTGACAACATGAAATGTGCTAAACAGTTATATTGATCGAAGAATCTGTGGCCTTGTTGGAATGTAAAAGATATCCCTGAAACAGATTTGCAAAAGTTTGAATTAAGACTTTGGCCAAAGCACTTCGCGTGATACGTCACCGAAGTTGTATGTTGAATGTGTTTCACATACAGGAAATTTGAACTTAAGGCGAATCAATAAATTTCAGATTGGAGATGAAAAATGAATGATAGTAGTTGCAATTTATTTTTCATGGATATCTACACGGAGGAGTAAAATGCGAAATTATTCTAGATCGAGAAATTCGTGAATAATCTAATTAATTTTAGAGTGCAACAATATTTATTTAGTGGAATTAAATATTGTTAAATGGTAATTAATTACTATCATGAGATGATAATATATTAACCCCGTTTGGAGTTAAAATTAATTAGTCCTGCAGGTCCCCCTGCAAGCCCCAATTGAAAACCCGTAGAGAAAATATTAAAAGGAAAAAGACAAATGAATTTTCAAAGTGTTTGAAAATAGCCAAGGGATTTATTTTAAGAAAATAAATCAAAGCTCCAAAAGTTGGAAATGCCCGAAATTTTATTTTGGAGAAAATAAAAATTTTCATCAAAAAAATAAAATAAAAAATAATGATGACATGGCAGCCACGTCAGCGGACAGGCGTGAGGTGGCGCTGACTGGGCGCCAAGTGGCGCGCTACGCGTACGACGGAGATTGCGCCACGTCAGCGCACTCGGACGGTCCAGATTAGATCTGGACCGGGCCAGTCAACGGGTCAGGATACGAGTCAACGGATCGGGTGAATGGATAGGGTCGGCTCTTATATGGATAGGGTCGAATCGGGTCCGGTCCGGGTAGGACCAGACCCGGATATGTGTTAAGACCTGGTGAGGCTGCGTGCATGCACACACGCCAACCACACAAGCCAACCACTTGGCCAGCTTGTGGCGGCGTGTGGGGCCACGTGGCGGTGCGTGGTTGGCAGCGTTATGTCCGCGGCGGAGAATGCTGCAACGTGGTATATTTGGATTGGCCGTCCGGGATGCGGTTTATTCGCGAGATGGTAAAATGACCATTATACCCTTTTTAATTTGGGTATAAATAGATGATCCCCTTGCCTCATTTCTCAATCCATTTTTTGTGCAGCATTTTCGGCTTAATTATGACTGAGCTTATCTTTTCTTTTTTTTTTTATTAATTAATAGATAATTAGGTGGTTATATAATTAATATATAAATCACTTAATTATTAGAAAATTAGGGAATTTTCTTGTTTTAGAAAAGTTGAGCTTTTCTAGAAAAATATTTTCTCAAACATTTAGGGAAATACTTGCGGAGCCCACACTCCGAAGGATAAAACGGGGATATTGCGGGGAAGCTCTGCCGGTTTCACGAAAGGAAAAGGAGCTGGAAAAATACGTTAGATAGCCATATTTGGAGTATGGTAATATTTTACAGTTATATTATTTTAAGCATGATAATTATATGCCATTGATTGTTAATTACTTGTTAGATATTTATCTGCTTAGTGATTTAAAATTTATTATTAATTGCATGTTTATACTTGAGTAGATCCGGCTAGTCTTCCACTATTGTATTAAAGTATTTTAGAAATATTTTAATACTTGTATTATATGAAAATTTTAAAATGTGGTCCCGTACCGCTACTCTTTTGGGTCCACCACCCAGTAATATGAACCTGTTCAATGAGATTATCTTTCCCACCAAAACCTGTACTTCCTTGACATTTCAAGTGGAGGGGATTTCCATGATGGCCTTGATTTTCTCGGGGTTAGCCTCAATTCCACGTTGGCTGACCACATATCCCAGAAACTTGTCGTCTCAAACTCCAAACGTACACTTGGAGGGATTCAACTTCATGCTATACTGGTGCAATATATCAAAGGTTCACTTCAGATCCTTCAGTTGGGAGTGCTCACGTTCGCTCTTGATAATCGTGTCATCCACCTAGATTTTCATAGAACGTCCTATCTCAGGCTCAAACATTCTGTTAACAAGGCGTTGATATGTTGCACCCGCATTCTTTAGCCCAAACGGCATGACCAAAAAGCAATACACTCCCATATGCACCACAAAGGAAGGTTTTGGGTGATCCTCGGGGGCCATGAAGATTTGGTAATACCCCTGGAATGCGTCCATCATTCTCATTAATTCGCAACCAGCTGTTGAATGAATCCACCAGTTGGTCAATTCGAGGCAAGGGGTATAGATCTTTAAGGCAGGCCTTGTTGAGATATGTGAAATCATTGCACATTTGCCATTTGTTGGCACTCTTGGGCATGAGAACGACGTTGTACAGCCATTATGGGTATATGATTTCCTCAATGTACAGAGCTTCGAGGAGCTTGTTCATCTCACCCTTAATGATCTTCTTCCGAAATCCATTTGCATCTCTCTTTTTCTGTTTGATGGGCTTGAAGGAGGGTCCATGTTGAGCCTGTGGACAATGACACTGGGGTCAATCCCAGTGCGATCTGACGTTTCCATGCAAAAAACGTCAACGCTTTTCCTCAAGAATTCGATCATCATGATTTGTGAGGGTCCCATGAGGCTCGAGCCAATCTGCGTGGTTTTCTCTTTGTTTCCAGGTTCCAATTCAATAGTCAGAAATTTCTCAGTGGGCTCTATCCGTACCTCAAGACGGGAGTTTCAATAGCTCTCTTCTTTCCCGTGAGGCGATTGTCTCCGCCCTCTGGCTCACCCTCGTTCGTGTCTTCTTTCGAGGAGGATTCTTCTATCGCTCCAGGTGGACAACCCTTGGAGTTGTCTTTTCCGCTCGGGCCTTTTTTTTGTGCTTCATTTTGTTGAGTTTCGCTATTTTTCACGTGGGACCATCCTTGTCTAAATTGGGGAAATCCACAGACTTCTTGGTGGACCCAATCTGGAATGTTTTCTCAGCTTTTGGCTTTCTAAGGGATAACATGTAACATTCCCATACTTCCTTGACATTACACAGAATTTCGCCCTTTTCCTCGGGGGTAGGGAACTTGATTTTCTGATGGTAGGTGGAGATGATGATGATCGCCTTGAAGTCAACAAGGGCGGAGCACCCAATTATGATGTTGTAAGGGATCTCAATCTCCACTACCGCGTAGGTGACCATCAAAGTTTTTCGCTGTGGGGCACGACCGAAAGAGGTGGACAAGTGAATTTGTCTGCGAGGGTCAACCTCAGAACCCCCAAAGCCAATGAAAGCTGTTTTGAGGGGCTCGAGGGGAATGTTGGTAATATTCATTTTCTGTAAAGTGGAGTACGGGAGAACATTCATAGAGCTTCCACTATCAACAAGAACTCTTTTTACAACGTGATTGTGAACATCTAGGCTAACCACCATAGGGCAGTCAGAGGTTTCATTGACCCCATGGGGTGTTACAATGTGCCCTAGGTCCTTATCGCTGAATCCTATCACTTCATTCTCCTTCGAGTTGGGGGGTGTTCGTTTCCTTGATGGCATAAACCTATTTGGGCACCGAGGGCCGCTGATCATAGCTTCTAACGTAGTGGTGGTGAGAGGCAATGGAATCCCCTCTCGAGGAGCCCCCAACGATCATATGGATCACTGTGAAGGGTGCATTCTCCATTTCTGGCATCTTCTATTTGCCGGTGTTGCTGTTTTTGGGGCATCCCCCTCGGGGGCTCCGTGAGTGAAAGGGACTCATTCTCCGTGGCTTGTCTCGATCAGTGCAGTGCTCTTCATATCTCTCCAAAATCCTGACAAATTCTTTCAGATGGCCCCTAACAATGAGCCTTGGTATCTCATTTTCCAACTAGCGGCATTCATCTGTGTCATGCCCCTTTTGCTTGTGGAAGACACAATACTTCCTCGAGCGCCTTTGAGCCTCCGTCTCCCTCGGCTTCTAGGGCCTTTTGAAGAGCTTTTTGTCCGAAAGAGAATAGATCTCAGAGATTGGCCGGTTGAGGGGAATGCGCTCGTGCCTCCGAGGTGGAGGAGGTAAAAAGCAGCGTTCCTTGTGAGCATCCTCATGCCCTCGATCACCCTTGTGGTGGCTTGACGGCCTAGGCGCATCGGATTTATACATATCCTTGAGTGCAAAGAAGGGTTCAACGATCTCTCTCATTGCTATAAGGGACTTGGGTCTCTTTTTGACAATGGCCTCAGAAAATTCATTGCTCACATGATTTTTGTGGTTGATGGTTTTGAAGAGCACATGGATTAGGAAATCCATTGAGGGTCTCTCTACTAGGAGCACTTCTTTGTTGAGTCGAGCGAAGAAGGATCAGAGAGATTCATTTTTGCCCTGGACCAAATTGTACAAAGCTGTGGTAAGGTCTTTATACCCCCTAATCGAGCGGGGTGGTAATCGCTTGTACCATTCTTGTGCCATTCCTATGAGGGAAGTGACAAATACTTTGGCCCAATAGTGGCTGGAGTGCTCGTAAAGATGCATCAAGTGCAGAAAATGGTCTAAATGTTCTGCAGGGTCAGTGGTCCCATTGTAGCGGTTGATAGAAGTGGGGACCTTGTCCATTCCTGCTTGGGCCATCAAAACTTTCTCCACGAGGGGAGAGCCCCTCGCCAAGGGATGGTGGTATCCCCTCTTGTTGTCATAATTCTCATAGTTCTCCTCCTCTTCCCTGTGTCGAGGAGCGTGGTTTTTGTTGACATGGCGGCGAGCATCTCTGGCCTTGGGCTCTCTCGTCCCCAGCGTGGGGGGCTTGAGGCCGCGCTCGAGAGAGCTGCTCAACCATGTTCTACAAACTTTCCAGCTGGTCTTGCACGGCTGTGAGCAGGTTTGGGTCTTCTCCGTCTGCTTTGCTGCCTCGCTTTGAGGCCTGTGAGTAGGCCTCACCATCAACATCAATTCTCTTCACAGGCCCATTTTCTTTGTCAGCCTGTAGTCATTCCTGCACTCCCCTCGGAGGAGCTTCTTTTGTGTTGGTAAGCGGCGGTGGTGGTGGCCGAGCGTGTAATACAGCTTCTGCGGCCATAAGAGGATGAACTTGCCATCCTCCCATGGGAGGGACGATTTGCACAGCCTGTCCTGAGGGAAAGTAGGTGGTTGTGAAGTTTTTCCAGCCATTTTGGGCCGCCTGAACCTCGCACTGTATGTAAAAAGGCTGCAACAACCTTGGCGTCATGAGGGGTATCTCCACCCCCTCAATTTCTTTGGGGACGAAGGTAGGGAGTTACATCTGCCCTACGTGATAGGGCCGGATGACAGGCATCATGTTGGGTGGCGCGAGCATGTGGCCTGGTGGCGGCATCATCATGGAATAACCACCCACGTTAGCAGTGCGGACGGCTAGTTTAGGGGGATGTTTGAGCTAGATCCCCCTGTTCCTCCGACGATGTGCGCGATAGGTTGCTCTGGGTTGGTCTCCTTTTCAGGCCCGTTGTGTCCCGCCTCATGGGAGACTTCTCCCATGGTTGGTATGACTCCAGTGGCGGCGGTGATAGGTACATTATCGTCGCCTATAACAGCCGCGGGGGAGGTCACCTCTATCTCCCACAACTCCTGATCTAGTAGTCACCATGGTTGACAGAGTGTTTATATCTCAACTAGCAAATGAAGAAAAGAGAGAAGAAAATTGGTTTCTCACCGACGGCGCCAAAAATGATGGGTTCTGATAAGATGTGGCAAACTCCAACACTTTAGAATTTGTTTATGTGGGGAAACGGAGATCAAAAGCTCAGGCGAGGGACGCCGAAGAAGATGGGTTCAACCTGCTAGGAACAAACACCAAAGAGGTTAGAAGGCCAAGCTGGGGGAATAGGGGGTTAGACCCAGTTTGACTCTCCGACTTTCAAGTTAGTTCCAGATAGTGAATGAAGAAGATGAAGTAAAACAGAGCTTTAAGTATGAGAGCTTGCTTTGAGAGTATGTGTGATCTTGAGTATTTATAGTTGAGGGTCAGGGCCCTTTTGGTAATTGTCACCAAGTGGTCCTGTGTTGGTGTTGCCCTAGACACTTGGCGTAATGAGGGACCTTTAAAAGGGATCTCCTACAAAAGCCTGTGAAAAGGTTGGTGGCGGGCAACAGTGGCAGGTGCGCGGGTACGTACTATGTGTCAGATAGCCTTTTGGGGTTGTTACCAAGAGCCAGGCATGCTCGGGTTTCGATATGAGCTTTGGGGCTCGCAGGTCCGAGGGGACTCATGGGCCAAAAGCGTGGTTATGAGGGGAATGGTTTCGCCCTTGTGATGATGAGAAAATGCCCTCGAGGGCTAGCTCAGGGATAGCCCCGATGGTCACATGATGTTCATATTGTTAACCTTGTTCACCCGCTCGGAGTGACCAAGGTTACTTGTGATGGGGCGGCTATTCCCTCGAGGGGAACGTTTATCTATGAGAAGGGGTTTGAGGTGTCCTCGAGGCGCCACGGTGTTATGCCAGGATTGGGCCACGTGTTGCATACGTGTCGTGGGCGTAATTTAGCCGCATCAGATACTATGTTTTATAATTTTAATACTCTGTTTTATAATTTGGATACTTTATAATTTCTAATTAATACTTCAAAATATAAATCTACAATTAATTTTTGTCCTACCATCCACCTACACTATATATAGAGTATGAAAATTATATTTTGAAGTATTAACATACAAAATAAAACTATAAAATCGTGTATATGCGATATTATGTTAATAAAATGGTTTATGTAGGAGGGAAGAATGATGTGTTATGTCATCTCATGTTTTTTTAAGGCTATTTTGGTAATTTTGTAAAAAATGAGGAGTGAAATCAAACTACAAATTTGAATTGGAAAATTAATATTGACATTTTTTCCATATGGAAGTGATGTCAAATTTATCTTGCACCTTGGGGAGTTTTGTCACATTTCCCTAGTTAGTAATTTATAATAGGGCAAATTACATCCACCACCCTTGAGGTTAGGCCTAATTACAAGCCAGTCCCTATGCTTTTAAATATTACACTGTAGTCCCTATATTTCTTATTTTGAGTGAGGTCCATTAACGAATTTCATAAAAGTACACTTATGTCCCTGAAGTTTTTGTGAGTGTTACATATAATGTATGACCAAAAATGCAAAATCGTCTCTAAAAATATACAAAAATTAACAAATTAACAAGGCTTAGGGACTACACCGTAATATTAAAAAGAATAGGGACCGACTTGTAATTAGGCCTAACCTCAGGGATGGTGGATGTAATTTGTCCATAATAATAAATTTAAAAGTTAAGTAATGTCACCGTATTTATTTTGTATTATATCCATAATTATATATCTTCCCTTTTTGGTGCGAATATATCTTCTATCTCTGACTGTTCAGAAATACCATTTTTTCGGCCAGAGAAAAAAGGTTGATCAATAATATTTTTTATTTTTTATTTTTTGAAAATCAAGTCCCTCAAAGGGGAATATTATTGCAAATCATGAAGAACAATAAGAAAAATACAAGAAGAATTAACGTAGGCCGAAGCCTCATTTCCAACAAATTTGTGAGCTATTATATTAGCATCACGTCTAGTAAACAAAAAACGAACCCTAATAATAGGATTAGACTCCTTGAAATTGATTTTGTTCATTCCAAATTTCGCTGTCGCCTTTTCTCCGAATTGAGAAGAACAGATACCTTGACCTATAACAGATAACTCAGCCAAAAATTTCCTCAGAGAAACACAGAAAAACATAAAACTAAACTTAAAGAAAATAATTAAACGTCCATATGGAAGAAACAAAACTTCCATACGGAAGATTCGAAAGAAAAACTTAAACGAAAAAAAAACAATGACGCAAATCGTCTTTGTACCAGAAAGTCCCGCTAGATCTGGGAGGATGATAGTAGATCTGGAAGAGTGGCGACGAAATTGAGAAGATGGCCATAGATTCGAGAGAGTGGCAGCAGATTTGAGCGGATTTCGACAAAACAAATCTGAGAAGCTGATGGCGGAATAGAATTGAGTCAATCCGGCGATGGAGTCATGATAATATTCTCCACCGCCGAATCGAAACTTTGATTGACTACCTTGTCTTGAGTTTGAATCACGTTAGAGGTTTAGCCTTTGAAAATAATCCTCTCTAATTAGGTTATACCGATTGAGTGTGACTGATTGGCCAGATTAAAATTAAAGATTTTTTTTGCAAATAATGATTTTCATTTTTTTACCTTCCACTATATTTTTTTTCGAGTTTGGATTTATAAAATTTTAATATGAAAGCAATATTTCAACTCAATTACTTTATTTATATAAGGCTAGGGTTAAACTATAAACCTTAAATGAGGGGGTAATCAAACTTATTGAAAATATTATTTTATGAAAACATCTAGGTGTCAAATTAATAGCAGCTTAATTCATAATGCCGGGGTTCTACCCATCTAATTCAAGGTTCAGCCTAGCACGAGGATAAGGCTAGAAGCCCAAGTCCAGAATATTAGGCGAACAAAAGAGTTCGGTAGGAGAGGAGACGAACAGGGTGTTAGGAATAGTTCCCTTAAAGCTGACTCGTTGTGTTTGCTTTATCTATTTTGTTATAAATCACAGATTATCTTTGAATAATAAAATAGATGATTTGATCAAAAACAATAACTTCATTATATGCTCTTGTATGTCATGGGTGTTAACATTTAAGTGTGCATGTATAAGAGCTCCCGTAATCAATCAAGTTTTTAGGGTTTTGTCATTAAATTAAATGACACATGAAACAAGTGCTAGTTTAAGCTGATTAGAAATTACTCCAAGTCGATGAGTCCTACAAATAGTGGGAGCATTGATTAGACTCGATTGAAACTTGCTTGTGCAATTACGTTCTTAAGAAGGAATCATCCTATTTCATGGGATGATAAAGTGCATGTACGCAACGCATGAGGGTGCTTATTGATAGAATGAGTTTATTGAGATATCCCCCACGAGAATATTCCTAAATGGGAAAGCAAGTATCCACTTCTAGAACTAGAGACTTCTAGATTAGGAAATATCTCAGAAGTCAATGTCGTGATTCATTAATACTTAGACTTGAGATTTCATGATTGTCTTATGTGAGTTAACTAGGCAATCTTAGATATATGTCTAAAAGGGTGTCGTTCTAGACACCCGAACTAGGACTTATGTCGAGGTTGTAAAAGTGGCACGTCAAGACATGTGAGAATCAATAAAGGACTTACTCTTACTTAAAGGAAGAAAATCACTTATTGCATAAGTCATTCGTATTCCATCTCGGCCAGGAAAGTTTGATCGAGATCGAGAAATGAGTTTCTTGAATTGAAATCAAATGGGTATGAAACGAACTTAGATTTAGATTAAGATAATTATTAGGGCTCTATTTATTCCAGTACCCTAGATCTTAATCGAGAGATAATTTGGTAGGAGGATTATATTTCATGGTATAACATTGATTGGAGGAGGTTCTTCAATTTAATTCGTTATTCATCTAAGGATCACACTCGTGTTGCTAGACTATCGAATAACGCGAACAAATTTGAGGATATGTTTGATGAAAATTATTGTTCTTCGGATCCCTATCAACTTATGCTAGCATTTACTCTGAATAACAATCGTTAGGGCAAGCAATAGAGATCCCTAGCATGAGTATCTGCTTCGAATCCCGACACATGAAAGCGAGTAAGTGCTTTGGATCATGATCCCTTGGGATAAGCATCGAGAAAAATAACCGAATATGAACGGGTATATGCATTGATTAATCATATTTGTGTTACTAAATATCTAAAATCATGCGTGAAGTATGTGATCTTGTGGGAATCAAATTTTAATTTATTTTGACAAAATTATCCCCTAAATCTTAATAAAACTAATATTGATCGAGCTAAAATCTCTGCTTGGTGTTCGATCAAGAGATCCGACGCGATCACTCTATTTGTTGAGGGAAAACGGCCGTCTGACTACTCGAGATCTGCACAGGTCGAAGCAAACATGAGCTCGGAGGCCAACTCGGAGAAGGTGGGTGTGAGACCCGGGTTGACCCTCCGACGCTCAAGTCAGGCTCGAGGGGGATGATCGAAATAACTGAACGGTCAGAAGAGATAGGTGGGAAGACTTACCGTGCAATAAATGAGGAGGGATTATTTATACTGTGAAGAGAGAGAAGTTACCGCCTCGACGTGTCGGTGTGGGAAGCTGACAAGTGCCCCACTATGACCGCGCATTAAATGCGCGGTCGACCACTCCCTGCTAGTGGAATAGTGTGCTAGCCGGTGGAGGAGTTTGGGTCGATCACAATAGTCTGGAAGTCCGATTGTGGGTCGACGCTCTATGCCGTAATATTCGTGGGGTAAATGAGTCTTCGAGTGTGATGGTCGATAGGAGAACTTCGACCTAAGCATGACCTTCGACCATACACGTGGAGCAAGGTGATTGGACCAACTCGACAGCGGGTACATGCCACGTCATAAGCCCCCCGACACATCATCTGCTAGGGCTGACGTGGCAGTGATGTGTCAATCACCAAGAGTGGGACCCGCTGTCATCATTGCGTCGTTTCATCTTCTCGATTCCTGCCCATTTTCACCCTTATAAATAGCCTCCTCTGTAAATTCATTTGTTACTTTTGCGAAAGAGAATTGAAGAGAGCTCTGAGCTATTTTCGATCGATTAAGCGTCTTTCGTGTGTCGAATTTCTGGGTTGCTTGTTTCTTGGAAGAGGACTATCTCCGAATCTTCGGACAACAAAAGGTAATATTTTCGATCTTTTGCTCGATCCCCTTTCTCAGTGCTTCTTTTACTTTTATTTTCGATCGCTTCGAGGGAGAGGTGTACCACTTCCCTCTTCGAAGGCTTCCTCTCTCTCGATTTGTTCGTATCCGACCCAAAAAATAAAAGGAACAAAATTCTATCATTGTAGGATGTCAACAAATCGAGCGGAAGCTGACCCGAAAGGGATGGAAGTGGCAGCCACAAGTGTGGACTCGAGCTCGAGTTCGTCAGAATCGAGTTCTACATCGACGGACTCGGGGGCTACCACATAAACGAGGTCGACGAATCCACCAGGGAGAGACGAGAGCGTCGAAGTTGTAGAGGTATCTGAATCGTTGCATGAGGTCGAATTAAGGGAGGCATCTGCACATCGAGTATCAGGGGAGGTGACATCCACTTCCGGTCGACCGGAGGAAGAAGAGGTAGAGAACCTCGAGCCGGGGGGTTGGCTGGTGAAGGACCCTCGAGGGATAACCTGCTCCATATCGGAGGATAAGTTCTCGGAAATCCAAAATTGGCTGTTTGGAGGGGGTCCAGAGTACGGGGGATATCGAGTGATAAGGCCCAGGGTCGGTGATCGGATGACCAACCCGCCAGAGAACTGCATAGCGATCAATTACTTGGCGGTCAAGAATGGGTTTAGGGTGCCCATTCCCGAGGAGATGATCGATTTTTTCAACACCCTCCGAATTAGTCCTTTACAGCTGATGCCAAATTCGTACGTGATGGTGAACGGGTTGAGGCCTTTATTGAAATGCCTCGGGATGAAGACCAACATATTCTGCATCTCCGAGATTTTCCAAGCTGGAACGTCTGGCCCGGGATACATCCAGTTGCAATCGAAAAGTAATTACCGGGTCGTTAGGTCGCCCACCTCTTCGAATGGTGTGGGGTGGAAACAAAGATTTGTTTTCATCGAGTGCGAGAAGGGTTGGCCCGGTCTAAAATATCCGGGGTGGAGCTGGGTCCTTCGAGCGGAACTTCCGAGGGGGCAACCGGGCTGGCCTAACACTTTAATGGCAGCCCTTAGAATGATGGGAAGTGTGGAGTCGGAGGATATGATCGCTCCACAATCATTAATCGAGTTAGGGCTCGCGCCAGGAGTTAGGAAACATTTCGACCCCGGTACCTCAAATGCATCCCTCGAAGCATTATATCTGCTTGTTTATGTTGTTTTCTTTTCCTTCTCCTTTTTCGTTTTTGTCAACTTTGTGATCGAGTACCTTCTTTGTGCAGATCAATACATCATGTCGGCTGCCTTGAACGCTAGAAGGAAGGAGATAGTCGAGCTAAAGAAAGCGGCCGAGAAGAAGAAGATGCCTCCGCCGACCCATGCAACGGTCGATGCTCTCCCTGGGGTCCTTGCAATGAGGACAAATGAAGCCCCTGAGAAGAGGGGAAGGGCTCCGTCAGGGGTCGAGGACTCGGAAGCCCCCCAGTCCAAAAAGCAAAAAACTAAGGGCAAGTCTGGGGTCGGAGGAGACAAGGGTAAGGGTCGAGATAAGACTTCCCTACTCCCCATGCCCCCTGCGCTTGGACCGATCGTCGAGGTTCAGGTCGGAGAATATTCAACCCCTCCGAATTAGGGTCGAGGGGCCATTGTTCCTCGGAACGTGGCAACCATCTTGGCAGGGGTGCGAAGGCCATCGGTAGGGACCTTGACCGCCGTACCTTGGAAGCCGAGCGATGAGGAGAAGAAATTATTCTTCGACTATCCGATACTCCAAGAACCTCATTTCCCCGGTGACTTCGCGAGTGTTAATAAGAAAGGTGAGCCAAGAAGGATCCGGACTGCGCCCAAAGATTATAACGCTCTCGGGGCGTTGTATAGCGCGATCCAAACGACGGTCGATCACAAGGAAAGGCTGGCGCTTTCCGATGATGAGATCGAGGCATCTGGAGTCCAGAAATATTTTGCTGTAAGTATGCTTGTAAATTTCTTTTTTCTTCTAGGTGTATGGTCGAGATTGCTGACGATCGATAATTTCTTGCAGTTGGGCCAAGATTTCTTTCAAGTGGCTCGAAGGGGATGGGTCCACCGGCAATTGAGAGCGAGAGCCGAGCAGCAAGTTGAGAGGATGAGGGTCGAGCTACAAGAGAAGGATAAGAAGTTGGCTGAAGCCAACAAGGACAAGGAAAAGCTCGACCGCGACCTTCTGGAAGCCATAGAGAATCTCTCGGAGGTCGAGAAGAAGCTGAAGACGGCCGAAGATCGGGTGGCGAGGTCGATCCAAGAAGAAGCCAACGCGAGGGCTCGTGGTTTGATGAAGGGAGAGAGGTAAGGCACAAAGCTAGCCCTGGATCGGTGTAAGAGGGGACTGGCAGAATCTGTGAATGACCTCGAGCGTCGAGGCGTTTATAGGTTCTTGAAGTCTAAGGCCTATGAAAAGGCAATATCGATCGCCAGCTTCAAAGACGTTGAGAAGGGCTTCAACTTGTGCCTGGCTCAGGTGCAAGCGGCCAAGTACCTCCCGATGGACTATGATCAAGAAAAAGTTGGCGTGTTTCAGGATGACCCTCGCCCCGTCAATCCAGTTACTCGACCTCCTACTCCCGAGCCAAACTGGGATGATGACGAGTTTGGTTTTGCTGTGAAGATGGCTCGATCAAGAGCAGCAGGAGAGCCAGACGACATCGTCACCCAAGAGCTCGATCTGGACGCCTCATTCGACCCAAAAGATATGTGCCCCGAATACTTTGGGGATGGGGCCATTGTACCGATCGAAGAGGGAACCGAGCCCTAGGTGGTTGAGAAGTGAGTCAGAGAGAATGGACTAGCCCTATTTCTGTACTCGGAAGTCGCCAAGGAAAGCCCATTGTTCAAAGTTTCGACTGTTGGGGTCGGACTCTTGTAGTTGTTGGCTCGAGATTCGTTTGTAAATAGGTAGGAATCCGAGCGTTTGTTGTTCCCGTATGAAAAATCCAAATTTGTACAAGAGTACGATCGAAAAGTTGTAATCGAAGCGCTTATTTTAAATATATTATGTAAGTTCTCTTCTGAGTTTTAATAAATTTTTCAAGTGTTTTCTCGAATTCTTTGATGTTTTAAACTTATGCATGTTGAGCGTTATCGACAATCGAGGAGATGTTGAAGCAAAAATGCTTTTAATCTTTTGAAATACATGAAATTTTAATACGGGCGCCGTATAACACATGTATGTGATCGAATAACATAAGTGTCGAAAGACAAGAGGAAACTTTATTAATCCATCGACTATGAAATTTACATAATTCGTCTACAAATAATACTTTTTCAAGTTTTGAGCATTCCACGATCGAGGCAACGGCTGTCCATCGAGATCTTCAAGATGATATGCTCGATTTTTACCTATCTCGACCACGCGGTAAGGTCCTTCCTAATTAGCGTCAAGCTTGCCCACGTGTTTAGTGACTTCAACCTTTTTAAGGACTAGATCTCCGACTTGGAAGAGGAGAGGTCGTAAGTTCTTGTTGTACGATCGAGCAGTGGTGGCTCGATATTGATGCATCCTCATGTTTCCTTTTTCTCTGATTTCGCTGATTGTGTCGAGATCGAAAGCCCTTAGTTCAGCGTTCCGATTGCTCTGGAAGTGTGCCACTCGGGGAGATTGGTGTATAATTTCAGCTGGAATCATGGCCTCCGAGCCATACACCATGGCGAAAGGTGTCTGTCCAATTGGGATTCGGGGCGTTGTCCGATATGCCCAAATGACGCCTTCAAGTTCATCGATCCAATGGTTCTTCTTTGCTTCGAGTCGCGTACACAAATTCTGTATGATAGTTCGATTGGTGACCTCGACCTGACCGTTAGCCTGGGGATGTCCGACCGAGGTGAATCTTTGGCTGATCTTGAAGTCTGAACAGTAGGCTCTAAATCTTGAACTTCGGAATTGGGGTCCGTTATCGCATACTATGACTCGAGGTACTCCGAATCGAGTGATGATGTGTTTCCACAGGAAATCTTGCAACGCATAAAAGGTAATCTTTGCAACTGCCAAGGCTTCGACCCACTTAGAGAAATAATCGACCGCCACAATGATGAACTACCTTTATCGAGTTGCTATCGGAAAAGAGCCAATTATGTCGATTCCCCATTGTTCAAAGGGCCAGCATGATTTGATTGGAATCATATCTGCGGGGTGCTGATGGGTCAAATTGGCATGTTTCTGACAGCGATCGCATTTTTTCACAGACTCGAGCGCATCCTTGCGCAGCGTAGGCCAGAAAAATTCGGATCGAGATACCTACAGAGCGAGGGAGCACCCTCCAGCATGGTTTCCACACGACCCTTCATGGACCTCGGCCAAGACTTCTCGAGCTTGTGATGGTCGGAGACATCGTTTTGTTGGTCCGATGGGCGAGCGTTTATACAGACGACCTTCCTGGTCTAGCACATAACTTAGAGCGCGTTGTTTAATCCTTCTTGCTTCGATCGAATCCTCGGGTAACGTGCCAAGTAGGTTCAGCTGAGTCGATGGAGTTGATTACTGGAAGAGGATCGATTGATCGAGATGATGAGGTCATGAAGGTTACGGTTCGATCTTGAGTGCCTAGCAATCCACTCGCAAACTTAGAAAGGGCGTCTGCTCGAATGTTTTCTTCCCGAGGAACTTGTGAAATTCCGAATTCTTCGAATTCGGAGATAGCCTTTTTGACCAAGGTGAGGTACTTGATCATGGATTCCTCCCGAGCCTCATATTCGCCAGTGACTTGACCGGCGACCAATTGTGAATCGGTCAAGGCTCGAAGCTTTCTGATGTTTTGTATTTTCGTGATTTTCAGTCCAGCTAAAAGGGCTTCGTACTTAGCCTCGTTGTTTGTTGCAGGATATTCGAGAGCAATGGCGTATTCGATCTGCTGCCCGTTCGTGTTGGTGAGGGATATCCCTACCCCTCCCCCGGAAGCGGTGGAGGAGCCATCGACCGATAAGGTCCAAATAGCTTGGTCGCTTTTTGCTGTCGAGTGGTGGTCTTTCTCGACCAGGAAATCGGCCAAGATCTGTGCCTGATATGCCATCCGCGGTTGATATGTTACTTCAAATTGTCCGAGTTCGATCGGCCACTTTGTGAGTCGGCCTGAAACTTCTGGCTTGTTCATAACGGTCTTCAAAGGTTGATTGGTGAGGACAATGACGGGGTGTGCTTGGAAATATGGTCGAAACTTACGGGAAGTGTGGACTACAGCAAGAGCAAACTTTTCGATCTCGAGGTAGCGCACTTCCGGGCCGTGGAGAATTTTACTCACATAGTACACAGGGAGATGTTTCCGGTCTCGAACGGTGACAAGTATTGAGCTGATCGTTTCCCTCGACACGGCCAGGTATAGATATAAAGTTTCTCCATCGTTTGGTTTTGCAAGTAGGGGTGGGGACGTCAAGTATTTCTTCAGATCCTCGAGAGCTTGGTCGCATTCGGGGGTCCACTCAAAGTCTTTGATGTTTCACAGGATTTTGAAAAAAGGCAAGTTCTTCTCCAAGGATCGGGCAATGAATCGATTGAGTGATATGATGCGACCAACAAGTCTTTGTACATCACGGATCGAATTTGGAGCTGGAAGCAGTTGTATGGCCTTTATCTTGGCAGGGTTCACCTCAATCCCCCTTTGGCTGACCATATATCCGAGAAATTTTCCACCATCGACCCCAAATGTACACTTAGCTGGGTTGAGCTTCAAATTGTATTTTCAGAGGAGATTGAAGGCTCTTTTTAAATGTTCGAGATGATCGATGGCTCTTTCACTCTTAACTAGCATGTCATCGACGTATACTTCGATGGTATCGCTGATCTCCTTTTCGAAAACTTTGTTCATCATTCGTTGATACGTTGCTCCCGCATTCTTGAGCCCAAATGACATAACCTTGAAGCAGTATATGCCATTAAAAACTTTGAAGGCAGTCTTAGGTTGGTCCTCGATGGCCATGAAAATTTGATAATAGCCTTGGAAAGCGTCCATCATGCTCAATCGTTCACATCTGGCCGTGGAGTCGACCAGTTAATCGATCCGTGGCAGTGGATAAGGATCCATTGGACAGGCCTTATTCAGGTCGGTGAAATCATTGCACATTCTCCACTTTCCGCCTGGCTTGGGTACAAGGACAACATTGCATAACCATTCGACGTATGGGATCGGCATGATGTACATTGCATCGAGAAGTTTGTTAACTTCGACCACGATGATGGCATTTTGAGAGTCGCTCTGAGAACGCAACTTTTGCTTGGCTGGTTTGTAGGATGGGTCGACATTTAAGTGGTGTTCGATCACCTTCCTGTCCACTCCTACCAGATCGGAGGCGCTCCAAGCAAATACGTCGACGTTATCACGAAGGAATTGTATAAGCATGCATTGTTCTTTTCCCTTTCTGCCGACCCCAATACGTGTGATTTTCTCAGTCTGTCCTGGGATTAGTTGAATTTCTTCAAGCTCTTCTGTGGGTTCGAGCTTTTTATCCTCCTGTTTCTTTCTTTTAGTCGTATGAGAAGAGCTCATTTTTCTAGATTTTTCTGGGTCGACTGCCTCTGGGTCTACAAATTCATCCACGATGATGGGATCATCAATAGGGACGGGCACGTGCTTATTCATGGAAGTTTTAGGCTTATCCAAGGAGATGGAATAACAACTCCAAGCGGTCGATATATCGCATCTTAATTCCCCTATCCCGACTGGGGTAGGTAATTTTATCATTTGGTGATAAGTGGATATGACCGCTCGGAAATCGATAAGACCTGGTCGACGCTCTGTTGGAGGCTTGGCTTGTTGTTGCCTGGGTGGTGACCTATCGAGATGGTCTCGATTTCGAGCATTGTCATCCATCTTCTTCGCAAACTCTTGGAGATGACCTCCCTTGATCAGGCGTTCGATCTCATCGTGCAATGCATTGCATTCGGAAGTGTTATGCCCCTTCTGCTGATGAAAGTTGCAGAATTTGTTGCTCTCTCGCATATTGGGAGTGTCGCGCATTGGTTTAGGTTTTTTCAGGAGAGCTGGATCGATGACGTTGTAAATTTCATCGAGTTGTCGTGTCAACTGTGTATAGTGCTTCCGAGCGGTGGACCCTGTGGGTGCTTCGGTCTTGGGATGGACATCTTGCTTGATGGGTCGATTGACATCTGTTTTTTTACCGGGAATTGGACTCCTTTGGGAACTTTCCAACTCTTCGAGTTGTATCCAATCGCATGCGGCTGCTTGGATATCTGCTAAATTCTTAGGCTTTTGCAAGAAAATATATCGAGCGGCTTCGATGTTGACCAGAGCCTTGTGAACAATAGGTCTCAAAAGGTCGATGCTTGGTTCTTCTGTTTTGACCACTGCTTGTGAAAAGCGAGTGAAAAAGTCCCGAAGCGATTCATTGGGAGCCTGTTTTATGGTATACAAATAGGTCGGAGGCAGCTTATCTCCCTTCATAGCAGAGAATTGAGCCTTAAATCGATCCACCAAGACCTTGTATGTAGGTATAGATCGGGGAGGAAGTCTTGAGAACCATTCCAAAGCTGGGCCATCGAGAGTTGTGACAAAGATCTTAGCACAAATGTTAGGCGAGTGGCCAAACATGCTGAGCTGCATTTTGAGGCGGGACACGTGTTTTTCGGGGTCAGTCGACCCATTATAAGTAGGCAACCCATTGGGGATTTTTTCATCGGTGGTAGATTCAATGATCGAGTCGCAAAATGGAGATTGAGCTTCTCTCTCACTGCGATACTTCCATTGTCGGAGGGGTCGTGGGACTGACGGCGTGCGCCGGGGTGATCTGGATCGTTTACGTCGAGTGGATTGTGATCGATAGGGAGATTGACTATGTGACCCTTGGCTTTCAGTTTTATGTCGACTATCCGGTCGACTGTGATGGGGAGGTATCTGATTCCGAAGGTCATCTGACCTCACAATATGTCCCCTGTTTGATCTCCGGACTTGGCTAACTCGACCGTGGGGCCCAAGTCGGCTAAAGACTCCATTCGAATTGTGAGGGGATAAATCACGTTGATAAGGGCTCTGTTCTCTTCGAGATAGAGACGGTCGCGTGTGAGATGATCGAGATCTCTGCCGAGATATATCATGTCCTTGGTGACTGTCATTTCGACGTATCCGAGTGTCGGTAGGAGTCCTAGAATCGACCTCATCGTTAGGTCGGAATGATAGTCGATCTTGAACTGGCTTTCTGGCACTCCCTTGAGCGGGCAATGGTTGCTGCTGTTGTGGTTGATGGTATGCGTTTTGCCCAATCCCAGCCCAATATCCGACAGTTGGCTGATATTGAATCGGGTGTAGGTATCCGGGATGGTTTATCATAGGTTGGATGATCTCCACTGGTCGCGTTTGAGGGCATTTTGGCATTGGGCGTCGAGTAGACTAGCTGGGGTGAGACGGTGGTTGGAGCAGCGACTTGCAGAGGCATTTGAGGGATAACTTCCTGACCGTTCTCATCGAACAAGCGCCTGCTGGTAATGTTGGGAGTAGTCATGTTCGAGGGCTTGCTGTAGCGCTTCCCATAGACGGCGCCAAATGGTCGAGCCAAAATCTCTGCTTGGTGTTCGATCAAGAGATCCGACGCGATCACTCTATTTGTTGAGGGGAAACGGCCGTCTGACTACTCGAGATCTGCATAGGTCGAAGCAAACATGAGCTCGGAGGCCAACTCGGAGAAGGTGGGTGTGAGACCCGGGTTGACCCTCCGACGCTCAAGTCAGGCTCGAGGAGGATGATCGAAATGACTGAACGGTCAAAAGAGTTAGGTGGGAAGACTTAC
Organism: Lantana camara; assembly: GCA_037501455.1. Taxonomy (NCBI): domain Eukaryota; kingdom Viridiplantae; phylum Streptophyta; class Magnoliopsida; order Lamiales; family Verbenaceae; genus Lantana; species Lantana camara. The sequence goes on from CM074862.1 coordinate 23,971,878, forward strand.
CGTGCAATAAATGAGGAGGGATTATTTATACTGTGAAGAGAGAGAAGTTACCGCCTCGACGTGCCGGTGTGGGAAGCTGACAAGTGCCCCACTATGACCGCGCATTAAATGCGCGGTCGGCCACTCCCTGCTAGTGGAATAGTGTGTTGGCCGGTCGAGGAGTTTGGGTCGATCACAACGGTCTGGAAGTCCGATTGTGGGTCGACGCTCTATGCGGTAATATTCGTGGGGTAAATGGGTCTTCGAGTGTGATGGTCGATAGGAGAACTTCGACCTAAGCATGACCTTCGACCATACACGTGGAGCAAGGTGATTGGACCAACTCGACAGCGGGTACATGCCACGTCAAATATCATTCTTTCTCTCCGTCTTTTTTCTGCTTTCTTCGTCATCCATTCATCTCCTATCTTTTTCAGTGTTTCTTCTCGTCTTTCAAATTAATCAGATCTTATTTTTTTAAATTGTTTTAAAAATAAACTTCAATTCCTTTTCAGCTTCAGTTTTTTTTTATATATGCACATAGATATTTAAATACTTCTATATCAAAATCTCATGTGAGAAAAATAAAACCCTCGATAAAGAATAATTTCTTTTTCAATTTTGCCCTACAATTCATCTAAAATATAATTGTGAATCGTTAATTGCATTAAATCTTTAAGAACATATATGTGTTCTTTCTTAATTTATTAATTGCATTAAATCTTAAAAAACATATATGAGTTCTTTTTTAATTTAATTTTAATTTCTCAATTATTCCAAATAGCGATTTCTTGAACACAATTTTGTTATAATTCTTTAAAAGCAAATCTTGTGTTTCTTTTCAATTTAATTTTAATTTCTCAACTATTTCGACTAAAGATTTCTTAAAACATGGTTTTGTTGTTTTCAGAATTCTGTTTTAGTTAGAAGCTGAGAAATAAATTGTTTAGATTGCATACAAGTTTGATAATTTTGGAGTCTTCGAACCTCACATTGTTTAGTCCATTTAAATTCATTCAGTTATTTTTTACGTTTTAAAATTATACATAATATGTTCATTCAATTATTAAATGTGATGGGGCAAAATATACTTGACCCATATTTTGACACGTGGCACAGTCAACGCCTGACTAGTAGATTCAACGATCCCCCAAATCAACCCCTACGAGCGTCCCAGACCTCACCAGCACAAGGTCACACAAAACATGTCGTCGTTCATAAAGCACATGATCACCCCAGGCTCGCTAACAAGCGCCCCACCCCAGGCTCGCTAACGAGCGCCAACTTCACTGCCATGTACTCCATGGCTCCGATGAAATCATCATCAAGAGTCATGCCCCTTCGGACCCACCCCCATACAACAACAGATTAAGGGAGTCCCACTCCCCCTCGTAGCACTGCTTGGGCACCCATCCTCATACGGATCTCCAAGCCCATTAGTCTCGGTTGACACGAGCGTGCCTCCCGTCCTGGTTACCAACCTCCAAAATGGCTCTCTGACACCCTTACAGGCCCGCGCACCTGCCACTGTTGCAAACACTAACTTCTACCAACTTTTGCAGGAGGTTCCTCCTAGGTTTCTCCTCGTTGCGACACGTGTTAGGGTAACATTAGGGCAGGACCACACGAGGCAAATTACCAAAGGGTCCCTGACCCTCAACTATAAATATGGGAATTCATGTTCATCCCTGTAAGCATTCTCCATTACTGAAACTTCATATTATTGCTTGCATTCTCTTTTAGATCACTATCTGACTTGAGCGTCGGAGAGCCAAACTGGGAATCACCCCCAGTTTCCCCAGCTTGGCCTTCTGATTTTGTTGGTGTTTGTCCTAGCAGGTAGAGCTCATAGCTTTTCCAGCGACCCTCTTTGAGCTTCACCCTCTGTTTCCCCACCTCAACAAAATAGAAAGCAACCGGAGTTGGACCTTAGCCTGATCGAACACCATCATTTTTGACGCCGTCTGTGAGAACATTTCCAACAAAAAGAAAATCAATTATTGAATGTATGTAAACATTTTAATATAACCGTTATTCATTCAATTATTTTTTACGTTTTAAAATTATACAAAATATGTTCATTCAATTATTGAATGTATGTAAAACTTTAATATAATCGTTTGATGTGAACATTATTACATATAAAAGTTTTAATTCACTAATTTTAATATTTTGCGTAACATATTTTATGAATAAAAAGTGATAATAAGTTTATATAATTAAAGGGCAGTTTAGTCCAATTAATATAATTTTATTCCATCTATACTACAATATATAGGAATGGTGTATTTTAAATCAATTGTGCCAATTTGACTGAATACTAATTTTTTAAAATTTTGAATTTTTTTTTAAGGGACACTTAAATATAAGGACCAACAATCCTTATTATATATCCTAAACCCCCAAATTCAAATTTTATACATTTAATATCCCCAATATACAATACATTTTTCCTAACCCCGTAATCACCTAAAAAGTCTATTTTGTCCTCATTTTTTTTACTTTTCTCACACCATTTTTGCTTCCTCCACACCTCATCTGCTTCATCATCTCCTTCATCCTTGAAGCTCGCCGGAGCGCCGCTGCCACCACTATCGAACCGCCGCCAGAGGTGGTCCAAAAATTCCTGAAAAATTCACCGGGAATGTACTCCTCCTCCTCGTTCCATATATTCAATTAGTTTTTCAAAATTCGAAGCCATTTGTCCCCAATTTCAGATCTAAGAATTTTAGATCTAAAAAAGAAATGTCCATAACTCCCAAACCGCTTAACGAAAATCGATTCCGTCACTTGCAATGGTTTCTTCGTGATGAGATCTTCAAGATCCATACAAAAAACGTCGAAAAATATCTCCGGAAAGAAGAGACCCATTTCCCATTTTCTATTGAAAATTTTTAGGTTTCGGCCACCTCTCTGTGTCCTTATTCTCCGGTCATTTTCATGAGACGTGGTTGTTACCAATGAAGTCGCATCATCGAAATAAGTTAAAACACGTAGGTCCCATCTCTGGGAAGTGGCCGGAGACGGTGCCGCCGCCGGAAAACCTGCGTTTTCTAGAAAACGCAGGAAGAAGAAAAGGAAAAAAAAAAAAAAAAAAAAGGAAAGAAGAAGAAAGGGGCATGGGGGGAAATTTTACATTATTTTATTAAGGACATTTTAGTTTTTTTACACAAATTGGGGGGTTTAGGAAAACTTTCATGAATAATTGATCCTTAAAATATAAAAAAAATCAATTGAGGGGTTCAAGAAAAGTATTGGGGTATATGAGGGATGTTTCATTAATTATCCGTTTTTTTAATTGTCTTAAAAAATTATTATTGTAACTTTATTTTAAAACATGCAAGTCATTAGTTTTTTATGTCGTAATTATCCAATTCCTTAATTGATGATGATTAATTTACATAAATTGTTTACATTAAATATTCTACAAATCATGTCCAAGATTTACTTCAAATCATACCCAAGATTTGCTATTTGAATTTAGTAATGTTTTTGAAGTTTGAAATTTAAATGTGTAAACTTACATGTCTATAAATAATCCACTCTTAATCCATTTTTTAGTGGTTATTATTCTATCTCTTTGATTTCTTGGTATTTCTTTGAACGTTTTTCTTTCTTTCTTTCTTCTTCCTTGATTTCGTTCGATAGTTTGGTTTGTACATTTACAACTTCACTAAATATTTAACATTTGTGCTCTATTTTATAATATTAGAGAATGTATTATAAATATTGTTTGGCTATTGATTTTGCAATATATCTATTTTTATCTTTTTCTTATTTTATTTTCTTATGTTGGCTACTTATTTTCTCCAGTTGCGACTTTAACATTCACTATACTTTATTGTTTGTATTAAATATTGTAACTAAAAAGAATTTTATAAAAATACCACCATAATTTTGAAAAGGGAAAGAAGATGATGGGGCTCAATCATGCTCGAATCATCCCCCGTACACATGTCGAAACCTGGACGACTCGTTCTGATCAACTTGGAACACTTGGGCTTAGACGCTCGAGAAAATGGGCTCACGATAGCGGATCCGGCCTATCTGCCTACAGCCTTGCTGCCCAAAGCCCGCCTGCCAGAGTCCATCCTTCGAACGGGGAGTCTTTCTCCAACCCCCAAAGAACACTCGCAATATTGCCCTACAGGAACTATCACCACTCAAGACTTGAGCCACAGGCACAGGGCCCTTGCTTGTTCCACGCTTGAGACCATCATGACGCTCGCATCCCTCGCAGCGCTCACGTGATCATCAATGCATATCTCATCCACTGGGCTCCACCTTAGCGGACCTCAATGCCCTCTCGAGGGTACGAACGACCTCATGGTTGAAGCTTCACCCAGAGCGTCCCAGCGTTCGGACAAGATAATCTCCGGATCCTCCTCCTCGAGAGTACTAACGCTCGGGTTAGGCCACCCCGGGGACGCACCTTCAAGCGTTCTTACGCCCGTGTAACCCTCACTGGGTATCCCGACTCTCATACAGTTGTTGTGTAACTGCCACTGACACATACAGGTAATGCGCACACAAACGCCTGACATCCACCACCACCCGTATGAAGGTATATTCCAGAGATATCACTTTCAAGCCATCACACGCTGCCTCGTGTCTAGGGCAACACGTATTTGGGACCACTTGGATACATTTAGAAAATCACCCTCATCCTCAACCTATAAATATGGGAATTTAAACTCACATTCCCCAGGTGATCTCAAACATCCTCAACACAGACACTGCACATTCATAACTGGGTATTTTCTTCCATTTTCATCCCAAGCTCTGCATACTTCACCATCTTTGTATTCCTACTGCATTTTCTCCCCTGGTGTTATCTTAGCTGGAAGAACACATGTTCTTTGGGAAACCCAGTTCCTGAGGCTCAAACGCCTGTGGTGGTCTTCCCCCAAACAAAAGTGTTGGTGATTTAGTACTTTTCCAGTTTCTACGCCATCATTTTTGGCTCCGTCTATGGGAAACCATCATCTTTTTCGTTTTCGTCTGTTCTTCCTTTTCTCAAGCTAGTTGAGTTTAACACCTGCAAGTCATACCATGGTGATTGCAACCAGGTCCGGAGCCTTGGAAACTAGGGGAGGTCTTCCTCCCGTCAACGAGGAAAACCCAGAGGATGTGGCACACAACGTTAATGTCCCCAGTACCAGAGTGAACGATACTCCAGCCACCGACAGAGGCACCCTTGCCACCGTAGGAGACAAGGGCAAAACAACTTTGGTGGGATCTCTCCCCAATGGTGGAAATAAAGCTAGAGGTTCTGGACCCGCCTCCCGACTGCAACGCTCGTTCTCGCTGCCAACCCCGCCGCATGCTCCATGGCATTGCCCCCGCAAGGATACATTTGTATGCAACCCGACATGATGCCAGGTATGGTATAGGGCATGATGCCCATGGTACCGCCCTATCAAGTGGGCACATTACAGCTTCCAGTCTCCATTCTCGTAGAAATCCAAGGAGTGGAAATGCCACAAATGACACCGCAACAACTCTAGGTGCTTTACGCTCAGTGTGAGGTAAAAGCCGCCCAGAACGTTTGGAAACACTTTACAGCTGCCTACTTCCTCTCAAACATGGGCGCTCAGATGGCACCCCCGATGGGAGGGCTACAAGTACACCCTCTGATGGCTGTCCAGAATGTACTGAGGGCCCAGCCACCATCACCACCTCCAGCGCAAGGAAAAGAAGCTCCCCCAAGGGTGAACAGGAACAAAACCCAACTGAGAAAGAGAAAGCCCCTCAAGAGAAGAGGGTTGAGGAAGAAGAGGTCCAGTCAAGGATCTCGAGGAGAACAAGCAGGAGAGACAGAGGCGACCCTCAATTGGAGGCTATACAAGACCAGCTAAATGGGTTGCAAAACATGGTGGAACAGCTCTCTCGAGCACGGTCTCAAGTCCCCCCGCTGGGGATGAGAGAGCTATGGCCAAAGACGCTCGCAATCTATAAAACCCAGTTCCTCGCTACTGGAGGGAAGAAGATTATGAAGACCACGACGACGAGGGCGGGAACCACAGGCCTTTCACAGGCTGATCGCCCCTCCTGGATGAAGTGCTGATGGCTCACGCCGGAATGGGCAAGATCCCCACATCCGTCAACCGCTACGATGGAACCACTGATCCGTCCGAGCATCTGGATCACTTTGTGCACTTGATGCACCTCTACGAGCATTCCAGTCATTACTGGACCAAAGTCTTTGTCACTTTCCTCATTGGAATGGCACAAGATTGGTACAAGAAGCTACCCCCTCATTCCATCCGAGGGTATAATGACTTAACCAATGGCTTCATGAACCATTTCAACTCGTTGAAGGCTCCAGCACCGGCGGCTATTGCGTTGTATAGTTTGGTGCAAAGACCAAACGAGACCCTCAGATCCTTTCTGGGGAGATTTAACAAGGAGATCCTGCTGGTGGAAAAGCCCTCGATGGACTTTCTGAGGCATGTGCTTTTTGGGGCTGTCAACATGAAGAATTACGTCAGCAAGGAATTCGTGGAAGAGGTGGCAAAAAAGAAGCTACGCTTCCTGATGGAGATAAGAGAGATCCTTGACTCATTCTTCACCCTCGAGGACATGTATATTGCACGAGCGCAAAAACAAGCCAACGCCCCATGAGTGGACAAAGGCCCTGAGGATAGAGGAGAGTCCAATAGAAGTTGTCGTCACAGTCCTATTGCCGCTCGGAGAAATTCTCCGCCCCCTCGGAGATATGAGCACATTCCCCTCAATAGAACAATTGTAGAGGTCTATTCCATGGCCGACAAGAAACTATTCAAGAGGCCACCAAAAATGAAGAAAACCGAGGCTCAGAAGCGCTCGGGGAAATACTGTGCCTTCCACAAGCAGAAAGGGCATGACACAAGTGAATGACGCTAACTCAAGAGTGAGATTCAAAGGCTCATCGCCGGGGGGCACCTTAAGGAGTTTGTGAAAGTGCTGGAAAGATACGATGAGCACTGTGCCGAGCGAGGGAAAGAAGCTGCTTGCGCTCAAGAGGCTGACGTAAGCATCGCCTCGAGGGAAGCGACCGCGGCAAGCAGAAAGCCACCGAACCGGAGAACAAACCCTTCTCCGTCTTCCATATGATCCTTGGTAGACCCTCGAGAGTAGACTCTAACACTTCCAGGCGCCGCCACAGGCGCAGTTATGATCAAGAGAAAGAAGATGATGGGGCTCAATCACGCTCGAATCATCTCTTGTACACGTGTCGAAACCTGGATGACTCGTTCTGATCAACTTGGAACACTTGGGCTTAGACGCTCGAGAAAATGGCCTCGCGATAGTGGATCCGGCCCATCTGCCTACAGTCTTGCTGCCCAAAGCCCGCCTGTCAGAGTGCATCCTTCGAGCGGGGAGTCTTTCTCCAACCCCCACCGAACGCTCGCAACATTGCCTTGCAGGAACTATCACCACTCAAGACTTGAGCCACAGGCACAGGCACAGGGCCGTTGCTTGTTCCACGCTCGAGACCATCATGACGCTTGCATCCCTGGCAGCGCTCACATAATCATCAATGCATATCTCATCTACCGGGGTCCACCTCAGCAGACCTCGAGACCCTTTCGAGGGTACGAACGACCTCATGGCTGAAGCTTTATCCCGAGCGTCCCAGTGCTCGGATAAGACAATCTGGGGATCCTCCTCCTCGAGGGTACCAACGCTCGGGGTCAGGGACATCCCGGGGACGCACATTTTAAGCGTCCTTACACCCGTGTAACCCTCACTGGGTATCTCGTCGCTCATACAGCTGTTGTGTAACTGCCACTGACACATACAGGTAGTGCGCACACAAACGCCTGACATCCACCACCACCCGTACGAAGGTATATTCCAGAGATATCACTTTCAAGCCATCACATGCTGCCATGTGTCTAGGGCAACACGGATTTGGGACTACTTCGATACATTTACCAAATCACCCTCATCCTCAACTCATAAATATGGGAATTTACACTCACATTCCCTAGGTTATCTCAGACATTCTCAACACATACACTGCACATTCATAACTGGGCATTTTCTTCCATTTTCTTCCCAAGCTCTGCATACTTCACCATCTTTGCATTCCTACTGCATTTTCTCCCCTGGTGTTATCCTAACTGGAAGAACCCACGCTCTTTGGGAAACCTAGTTCCTGAGGCTCAAACGCCTGTGTTGGTCTTCCCCCAAACAAAACTTAAAGTGTTGGTGATTTAGTACTTTTCCAGTTTCTACGCCATCATTTTTGGCTCCGTCTATGGGAAACCATCATCTTCTTCGTTTTCGTCTGTTCTTCCTTTTCTCAAGCTAGTTGAGTTTAACACCTGCAAGTCATACCATGGTGATTGCAACCAGGTCCGGAGCCTTGAAAACTAGGGGAGGTCTTCCTTCCGTCAACGAGGAAAACCCAGAGGATGTGGCGCACAACGTTAATGTCCCCAGTACCAGAGTGAACGATACTCCAGCCACCGGCGGAGGCACCCTTACCGTCGTAGGAGACAAGGGCAAAGCAGCTTTGGTGGGATCTCTCCCCACTGGTGGAAATAAAGCTAGAGGTTCTGGACCCGCCTCCCGACTGCAACGCTCGTTCTCGCTGCCAATGCCGCCGCATGCTCCATGGAATTGCCCCCGCAAGGATACATTTGTATGCAACCCGACATGATGCCGGGTATGGTATAGGGTATGATGCCCATGGTACCGCCCTATCAAGTGGGCACATTACAGCTTCCAGTCTTCATTCCCGGAGAAATCCAAGGAGTGGAAATGCCACAAATGACACCGCAACAACTCTAGGTGCTTTACGCTCAGTGTGAGATAAAAGCCGCCCAGAACGTTTGGAAACACTTTACAGCTGCCTACTTCCTCTCAGGCATGGGCGCTCAGATGGCACCCCCGATGGGAGGGCTACAAGTACACCCTCTGATGGCTGCCCAGAATGTACTGAGGGCCCAACCACCATCACCACCTCCAGCGCAAGGAAAAGAAGCTCCCCCAAGGGTGAACAGGAACAAAACCCAACTGAGAAAGAGAAAGCCCCTCAAGAGAAGAGGGTTGAGGAAGAAGAGGTCCAGTCAAGGATCTCGAGGAGAACAAGCAGGAGAGACAGAGGCGACCCTCAATTGGAGGCTATACAAGACCAGCTAAATGGGTTGCAAAACATGGTGGAACAGCTCTCTCGAGCACGGTCTCAAATCCCCCCGCTGGGGACGAGAGAGCTATGGCCAAAGAAGCTCGCAATCTATAAAACCCAGTTCCTCGCTACTGGAGGGAAGAAGATTATGAAGACCACGATGACGAGGGCGGGAACCACAGGCCTTTGACAGGCGGATCGCCCCTCCTGGATGAAGTGCTGATGGCTCACGCCGGAATGGGCAAGATCCCCACGTCCGTCAACCGCTACGATGGAACCACTGATCCGGCCGAGCATCTGGATCACTTTGTGCACTTGATGCACCTCTACGAGCATTCCAGTCATTACTTGACCAAAGTCTTTGTCACTTTCCTCGTTGGAATGGCACAAGATTGGTACAAGAAGCTACCCCCTCATTCCATCCGAGGGTATAATGACTTAACCAATGGCTTCATGAACCATTTCAACTCGTTGAAGGCTCCAGCACCGGTGGCTATTGCGTTGTACAGTTTGGTGCAAAGACCAAACGAGACCCTCAGATCCTTTCTGGGGAGATTCAACAAGGAGATCCTGCTGGTGGAAAAGCCCTCGATGGACTTTCTGAGGTATGTGCTTTTTGGGGTTGTCAACATGAAGAATTACGTCAGCAAGGAATTCGTGGAAGAGGTGGCAAAAAAGAAGCCACGCTTCCTGATGGAGATAAGAGAGATCCCTGACTCATTCTTCACCCTCGAGGACATGTATATTGCACGAGCGCAAAAACAAGCCAACGCCCCATGAGTGGACAAAGGCCCTGAGGATAGAGGAGAGTCCAATAGAAGTTGTCGTCACAGTCCTATTGCCGCTCGGAGAAATTCTCCGCCCCCTCGGAGATATGAGCACATTCCCCTCAATAGAACAATTGCAGAGGTCTATTCCATGGCCGACAAGAAACTATTCAAGAGGCCACCAAAAATGAAGAAAATCGAGGCTCAAAAGCACTCGGGGAAATACTGTGCCTTCCACAAGCAGAAAGGGCATGACACAAGTGAATGCCGCTAACTCAAGAGTGAGATTCAAAGGCTCATCGCCGGGGGGCACCTTAAGGAGTTTGTGAAAGTGCTGGAAAGATACGATGAGCACTGTGCCGAGCGAGGGGAAGAAGCTGCTTGCGCTCAAGAGGCCGACGTAAGCATCCCCTCGAGGGAAGCTACCGCGGCAAGCAGAAAGCCACCGAACCGGAGAACAAACCCTTCTCCGTCATCCATATGATCGTTGGTGGACCCTCGAGAGGAGACTCTAACACTTCCAGGCGCCGCCACGTGCACAGTTATGATCAAAGGCCTTCCAAGTCTAAGCCTGTACTCTCTGTCAATAGCGCTCCACGCTCGAGGGAGAATAAGGTTGTAGGATTCACTGAGAAAGATCTAGAACACATTGTAACACCCCATGGGGATGGTGAAACCTCTGACTACCCCATGGTGGTTAGCTTAGATGTCCACAACCATGTTGTAAAGAGGATCTTGATTGATAGTGGAAGCTCTGTGAATGTTCTCCCTTGCTCAACGTTTCAAAAGATGAACATAACCAACATTTCCCTCGAACCCCTCAGAATAGCCCTCGTTGGCTTTGGGGGTTCCGAGATTGTCCCTCGCGGACAAATTCGCTTGGCCACCTCTTTTGGTCGCGCCTCACAGTGAAAGACATTGAGCATCCTGTATGCCGTCGTTGAAGTAGATCTACCTTACAACATCATTATTGGGCATCCAGCCCTCGTTGAATTTAAGGCCGTCATTACAACCTACCATCAGAAAGTCAAATTTCCCACTCCTGAGGGAACAGGCGAGGTGCTTTGCAACGTTAAGGAAGCATGGGAATGCTACAAGCCCAAGCAGGCGATCCAAGCCGGATCCACCAAAAAATTAGTCGATTTTCCTCAGCTGAATGAAGATGGCCTCAAGTGCAAGAGGGCCAAACTATACAGAAAGAAAAATAAGAAAATTTCGAGCGGATCCAAGGACAATGAAGATAGCCCTTTGGGAGCTGTCGAAGGATCCTCCTCGGAGGAAGCCGGTGATAGACTCATAGGGAAAAAGCGGGCGCTCGAAGCCCCATGACCAGAAGTTAGAATGGAACCTACTGAAAAATTTCTGACTGTCGAATTGGTGCTCGGAAATCCAGATAAAATGACCTAGATTGGCTTGAATCTCGATGGTCCATCTCAGATCATGATGATCGATTTCCTGTGTGAGAACCTTGATGTCTTTGCTTGGAAAGCTTCTGATCTAACTGGAATAGATCCGAGTGTCATAGTCCATCGGCTCAATGTCGACCCTGCATTCAAGCCGATTAAGTAGAAGAAAAGGGATGTTCATGGGTCTCGGAGGCAAGACATTGAAGAGGAAGTTAACAAACTCCTTGAGGCTCAGTACATTGAGGAAATATTGTATCCAGAATGGCTTTGTAATGTGGTGCTCGTGCCCAAGAGCGCCAATAAGTGGCGCATGTGCAACGATTTTACAGATCTCAACAAAGCGTATCCCAAAGATCCTTACCCTCTACCCAGGATCGACCAGTTGGTAGACTCGACGGCTGGATGCGAGCTTATGAGCATGACGGATGCATTTCAGGGGTATTACCAGATTTTCCTGGCGCCCGAGGATCGCCCAAAAACATCCTTTGTGGTCCATGTAGGCGTTTACTGTTTCCTGGTTATGCCATTTGGGCTCAAGAACGCTGGGGCCACGTATCAACGCCTTATCAACAGAATGTTTGAGCGTGAGATTGGGAAGTCCATGGAGGTCTATGTGGACGACATGATGGTCAAAAGCGAGTACCAACACTCACACTTGGATGACCTCAGACGAGCCTTTGATATCTTACGCCACTATGGTATGAAACTAAACCCTTCTAAATATACGTTTGGAGTCCCAGGGGGTAAATTCTTAGGATACGTGGTCAGTCAGAGGGGCATTGAGGCAAATCCAGAGAAAATCAAGGCAATCATAGATATCCCCTCCCCTGGAAACATTAGAGAGGTACAAGTATTAGTGGGTAAGATAATCTCTCTGAACAGATTCATTTCACACTCGGCTGATAGGAATCTGCCATTTTTCAAAATTCTACGTAACACTCGGAATTTTGCTTGGAGTGAGGAATGTGAGAAAGCTTTGCAGGACATGAAAAGATATCTCTTGTGCGCTTCGCTGCTAACAAAACTAATCCACCAGGAGAGAATTTACTTGTTTATCTCTCAGTTTCTTCAGAAGCTACGAGCATCGTTCTTGTAGCAGTACGCGAGCGTAAACACTTACCAGTATACTACCTAAGCAAAACTCTGCAGGGCGCCGAAAAGCGATTCATGGAGATAGAAAAATTCGCCTTCACCCTCGTTAATGCTTTAAGAAGATTGAGACCATATTTCCAGGCTCATTCCATCACTGTGCTCACAGATCAACCGCTCAAACAGGTCTTCTCAAAGCCAGATGTCTCTGGAAGATTAATAAAGTGGTCAATTGAACTTAGTCAGTTTGATATCAATTTTGAGCCCAGAACGGCTATACAGGCTCAAGCAGTGGCGGATCTGCTGGTAGAACGTTTTGATTTAGATCTCGTGCCCTCGTTAGAGGAAGGATTATGGCTCTTGCACACAGATGGTTCCTCGACCTCACAAGTGGGAGGAGCAGGGGTGACCCTCAGAGACCCCCAAGGAATTGAGATTGATTATGCAATCAAGCTAACCTTTCAAGTCACCAACAAAGAGGACGAGTATGAGGCTCTCATCCAAGGGGTCAGAATGGAGCCTCCCGGATCACCGCCTATGTTGACTCTCAGTTAATTGCAAGCCAGATTGACGGTGCTTATAAGGCTCGAGAAACCACCATGGTGCATTACTTGGCAAAGGCTAAGGAAACAATTTCCGTATTCAGGGAATTCCATCTACTGCAGGTTCCACGAGCGGAGAATGGACGTGCTGATGCCCTTTATAAATTTGCATCCGCTCTGGAAGGGTCCTGCGAATGCTCAGTCACGTTCCTTAGAACGGAGGAACCATTGATAGCCGAGAGGAAACCCTCGTTTGAAGTAAACACGATCGATCCATCTGAGCCCTGTTGGCTGGATGACATCATCAGATTCCTGAGGGACGGAACTTGCCTGCCCAATAAGGTGAAGGCACGGAAAATTAGGAGTAATACCCCTCGTTTTTCACTTGATAATGAGGGGCAGGCTCTTTAAGAGGTTTTTTCAAGGTCCACCATTAAGATGCCTGAGACCCTCGCAAGCCAGGGATGTATTGGAACACGTACACAGTGAAAGTTGTGGGAATCATTCTGGCGGTCGTATTCTGGCCAAGAAGGTACTAAGGAGCGGATTCTATTGGCCATCGGTATTGTAGGATGCCATCAATTACTCCAAGAAGTGCCCCAAGTGCTAATTTCACTCCAACATTCCTCAACTGCCAGTGACCCAAATGATCCCAATCGATGTTTTTTGGCCCTTTGCTCAGTGGGGCATCGATATAGTGGGACCCTTACCAATGGAGGTCGGACAGAAGAAATTCGTAATCCTCGTTGTGGACTACTTTACCAAGTGGGCAGAGGCCGAAGCGGTCGCAAAAATAACATTCAGGGTGGTAAGAGACTTCATTTGGAAGAGCATCATCTGCAGATATGGCATCCCGAGGGTGCTTATCTCAGATAATGGTTCTCAATTCATTGCTGTTAACACCCGAGAGTGGTGCTCGAAGCTAGGCATTGAGCAATGCTTCTCTTCCGTGGGCCATCCGTAGGCCAACGGTCAAGCTGAAGTCACCAACAGAACTATACTCCAGCATCTAAAAACGATGCTCGAGAGTAAGAAAGGTGAATGGGCTAAAGAGCTCCAGGGAGCCCTCTGGGCGTACCGTACTACCCCACGAGCGGCAACAGGAGAGACCCCTTACTCTCTCATTTACGATTCCGAAGCTATGATACCTGTGGAGGTTGCTCAAGAGTCCGCACGCGTTGCTTACTTCGAGTCTGCAACCAACAAGAGTAACAGGGCGCTCGAATTAGACTTGCTAGACGAGAAGAGGAACACTATTTGGGCTCGAATCCACAAGTACAAGGCAACAACAGTCCATCAGTAGAACAAGCGTGTCAAGGAAAGGACCTTCCAGCTGGGGGACCTAGTCCTAAAAAAAGTTGAAGTGTCCAAGCATATGGGTAAGTTAGACCCCAATTGGGAAGGCCCCTTCAAAGTCATTCAGGTATGAGCGAATAACACTTACCTGCTAGAGACTTTGCAAGGCAAGCGTCTCCTTCGACTATGGAATGCATGCAACCTCAGAAGGTTCTATGTGTAAATATCGGTATTGTAAAACCCCCGCTAGGGGCACCGTGTATTTTCTTTTGACAAAAATATAAGCCACGTACATCCGTATGCGTTTTTCTTATATATAGTTTTATTTAATTATTATCTTGTGATAACCTACTTTGCATTATATCAATGCTAACTCCATGTCGAGGGTACTCCACGTCGAACGGCATGATATCTTATTCATACGGATCCATCTTAAAATGAACGGATCCCATTAGGACGCTATTATTACTATTAAGACCAACTAGACCCATCGCTCTAGTTCGCGCTCACGATCCCTAAGCGGATCCCTCTTCTGACGTACGCTCGTAGTCAGTAAACACTTAGCAAATCATTTTGTTGATTTCCGAGTTCAGTTTGTACTACTGCTACGCTCGAAGATGTTTAACACTTAGAGTAATTCTCACCTAAGTTGTTACTTTCTTGTCCAAGTTTGATGATGTTCATGGCCAGGATATCCCTCGAGCGGACACCTTCGTGCCCGTATACTTACATGTTTTTCACAATTATCACAATGATCAAGAGAAGACATCATCCAAAGCACAACAACACCATGAGAAAGAAATAAATTCCATTATGAAGAAAGGAAAATTACAGTACTAAGATAAGGAAGGTGATACATTGCAAATTAAGAAGATGATTGTCAAAGTTCAACATATTCAAAAGCAGAGCAGAAAGGGGCCTTATGAGGGTGGGCTCCTGGAAGCAGAAGCTGAGTGTGCTTAATCCTGAGCGTTAGGATTGGAATCCTCCTCCAGATTCACTACCTCAGCATTGGAGGATGGAGCTTGAGGCTCGGGGGTGCAGTTGCCAGCGGAATGGGCGCTAAGACTTCAGGATTGGCAGTTTGAACATTACCAGCACCCTCGTTGACCACCATGGGCTCAGGATCTATGGGGTTGGCCGCCATAAACTCATCTTGGAGCATTGTGACCAAATCATTATACTCCGACTCCGTTAAGTCTTCAGCCAAGTCCCTATCTCCCACGATCGGCTCCAAGTTCTCGAAGATCCATGCACAGGCGATCGTCCGTATGAGTGGTGGGAGGCACCATCCACAGATTGATCAGTTAGCCCACGAACTTCTAGAAGAAGCATTTGGCATTGGCAAAGTAGTGGAGATTGGCAACAAAGTTGAAGGCCTTCGAGCGCACAAATTTAAGGACCGCATCCCAAGCGACCCTTGTTTCAAGATCTGCAACTTGCCCTTGGAGATCAGCAAGCTCCTTCCTCACTTATTCCAGCTATTCGTCACGCTCGGTTCACTTCTGGGTGAGGTCCTTCTTGTCGTCCCTCAGCTTATTCCGTTCCTCCTTCAGCCTCTTATGTTGCTCGTCCAAACTCTGCCAGGCAGTCTCTTGATCCATGAGCTCCTTCTTCACTTTATCATGCTCAATTTGGAGGGATGTGAGTTGAGCAGAGGCCGTGTCGTAGTCCCCCTGCAGCCAGCCAGGGTCAGTGATACGCAACAGCTTCTTGTACTTGGCGTTGCGCTCAGAGAAGGTTTCCTAGCGTCGTTGCAGATTCTTCAACCTGAGAATCACCTCCTAAACCAGCAGATAAATTCTGTTAAGTACAAGGTTAATCTAAGGAAAATTAAAGTTCTGTGAAGGAACTTAAACACTCACCGTCATGAGGGTATGGCAAGCGTCATCCGCAACTTGGGCGGCGTCATGCTCATTCAGCTTTTGATGGTCCCCTGAGAACTGGAGCCTGTGAACAATCCCTGTAACAAGATTACGGGTAGATGAGCATCTTCTCAAGAGCACAGGGCCATCCTCCACCGAGCGCTTGTAGTGTACAGCTCCACCACGCTCGAATTTCTAAAAACTTTCATCCTTAGAGGATGAAGTATCACCATCCTCCCCTCGTTCTCCAATGACCACACCCTTCCCCTTACCAGAAATGGGGATAGTGTCCGCCAGCCTCTTCCTTTTCCTCGAGCGCTGAGCTCTCACTTCATCCAGGTCCCTAAGTACCACCTCCATGCGGTTGTTGTGGGAGACGTCGGATCCCAACTGAACAAGCCCCACAGCAGGCATAGGGACGAGGCCGCCTGGGGGAGTAGCATCGCTAGCGTCACTGCCCGGGGGAGTTTGACCTGCATTGCTGCCATCCCCTTGGCCGCCTTCACCTCTCCCTAACCCTCGGCCTGCACCCCGGCCCCCTCGTGGAGTCGTCGGTTGCTACGGTTGTGGTTGTTGCTGAGGTTGATTGTTAATCGCTCTGCGAGCGAGCATCAAAGCTGCGATAGCCTTGGCACCTCCTCCTACCATCCGAATATCTACGCCTGCACATAAGAAACAAACGAGCGTCAGGCTAACTTCTACAATGCAACAAAGCTTAAGAGTTAGTGCTCCTACTCTAAATGTTAGCAAAGTTAGTTCCTAGTATCTAACCTTCTCTGTTCACCGTTCGAGCGGGAGGATTGGTGATCATATCCGGAGGACTCACGAGCCCGTAGCGGAATAATATCTCCTCGTTATGCATCAAGTCATTGGCTTTAATCAGCCACTTGCTATTATTCATAACGAGGGCCAAACTCTTTGCCCACTGCTCGAAAGGTAAAGAACCGGATCTGGATCTCACAATGGGTCCCTCTCCATGTATTACCCACTCTCGAGGAACTCTAAATACACCACCAGGGGCCCCCACAAAGAAGAATTTCTCCTTCCAGTTCTCTCCATAAGAAGTCGAGGGTGAATCAATCATCCTTAAGCCCGATTTGGCCTGGACGTAGTAAAATCCATCCCTCGGAGACGAGCATGAAGAGCGTGCCACTTGGAATAGGTTGTTGAAGTTATCCAATGAGGGCTAATGGCCTGTGGCCCTCATTAGTATCACAAAAGTGTTTAACAGGGTGATACCATTAGGCAGAATCTGCGAAGGACTTAAGCGTAGGAAATTCAAGATGTTGGCGATCAGGATCGGGATCGGGATCGGGAACCTAAGACCCCCGGTAAACACGGTATCCCTATAGACGGTCATCATTTCGGGAGGCGGATTGTTGGCTCGCTCGTGCCGTACGGGAAGACGAGTTGTATACACTTCATCCCAATAAACCTGAGTCGTCAAAGTGGCTAATTCCGCGAGCGTCAGAGTGCTCTCAATTTCTTCTGGAGTTCTATCTGTCTGGTGAGGGTTAGACTTCCTCACTTGAGTTTCCGGTTCCTTACCATTTCAATGGCGTTTACGGGGAGGCTCTTCCCCTGCCCGACGCTTAGAAGCCCTGACTTCCTCTTGGGGGGCAGCAATAACCACAGTAACTTGGTGGTCTTGAGGCCTAACGATACTATTCAAAACGGAAAAAACCCTCTCCCACTGGTTTTTCATAAGTAATGACAGATCCATTTCTTCAAAGATTTGCTCAACCCCCCCAGGGTTACGCTCGTTCATCCCTTGAACGGCAGTTCAAGTTCTTCGTCCTCAGCCTCTTCTGGGACTTCCGCTATTGGGATGGCGTATGGTATATCATGTTGGGGGGGGGGGGGGGGAGAACTTGCAGGGGACATTTCATCGATCTCTCTCACTGTTTAGTTAATGATTTCATCCGCCATTGCCGTTCTTGTCTCTTGAAGATGAAGGCTTTACAGGGAGATTTAGCAGAAAGTGAGAATTATTGTATGGGAACGATCGCTCAGAAGGCTTCCTCACACAACAGTGGTGATCAACACAACCTAAATCTAGGGTTAGTACAAGGAAAATAAAAAATCACATTGATTTACCTAAGTTGGAGAAGAAAGTTCACCGAAAAACTCGCCGAAATCGCAAGGGTTGTAGAAGACTGTATTGCTGGTTTGCTTTGAAAAGTTTTGAGTGCATAAAGAAGGAAAAGTATTCCCAAATCCCTATTTATAGGAGGGAGGTACAGGCATGATTGGGGCATTTAATTCAAATACAATCATTCCCGCCTAGAAAACTCCCCACTTTTGGTAACCGTCACACGGTTACCCATGTCCACATGTCCTTTCCTTAAAACGCGTGCCCACTCCTCCACTCAACATTTATTGGGGATTCACTCGAGTGCGAGAGTGACAAGATAGCATTTAATGAATTGTCGGAAGGTATCCCCTGCGAAATACAGCCAGCATCGTTTCCCTCCAAAGGCTTGACCCACGAATGTTGGAAGCTAACGCTCGGATTTTCAAATTCTACGGTTCACTCAAGTGCAACTACAGAATTTGGAGGGCCAAATGATGGGGCTCAATCACGCTCGAATCATCTCTTGTACACGTGTCGAAACCTGGACGACTCGTTCTGATCAACTTGGAACACTTGGGCTTAGACGCTCGAGAAGATGGCCTCGCGATAGTGGATCCGGCCCATCTGCCTACAGCCTTGCTGCCCAAAGCCCGCCTGTCAGAGTGCATCCTTCGAGCGGGGAGTCTTTCTCCAACCCCCACCGAACGCTCGCAATATTGCCCTGCAGGAACTACCACCACTCAAGACTTGAGCCACAGGCACAGGCACAGGGCCGTTGCTTGTTCCACGCTCGAGACCATCATGACGCTCGCATCCCTGGCAGCGCTCACATAATCATCAATGCGTATCTCACCCACCGGGGTCCACCTCAGCGAACCTCAAGACCCTCTCGAGGGTACGAACGACCTCTTGGCTGAAGCTTCATCCCGAGCGTCCCAGTGCTCGGACAAGATAATCTGGGGATCCTCCTCCTCGAGGGTACCAACGCTCGGGTCATGACATCCCGAGGACGCACCTTTTAAGCGTCCTTACGCCCGTGTAACCCTCACTGGGTATCTCGGCGCTCATACAGCTGTTGTGTAACTGCCACTGACACATACAGGTAGTGCGCACACAAACGCCTGACATCCACCACCACCCGTACGAAGGTATATTCCAGAGATATCACTTTCAAGCCATCACATACTGCCATGTGTCTAGGGCAACACGGATTTGGGACTACTTCGATACATTTACCAAATCACCCTCATCCTCAACCTATAAATATGGGAATTTACACTCACATTCCCTAGGTGATCTCAGACATTCTCAACACATACACTACACATTCATAACTGGGCATTTTCTTCCATTTTCTTCCCAAGCTCTGCATACTTCACCATCTTTGCATTCCTACTGCATTTTCTCCCCTGGTGTTATCCTAACTGGAAGAACCCACGCTCTTTGGGAAACCCAGTTCCTGAGGCTCAAACGCCTGTGATGGTCTTCCCCCCAAAAAAAACTTAAAGTGTTGGTGATTTAGTACTTTTCCAGTTTCTACACCATCAGAAGAAGGATATTTTATAATAATAAATCATCAAACTTATTGATTATCAACTTTTTAATGTGTATTCAAGTTTTGCTTGATATAAATCATTGTTCGAACATGTTGGCAAAGAAAGGCCATAAAGAGAAACAATTGACCTGTTGACGAGCCATTGCCAGAGATGCTTGAGAATGTCTTCTGTGAAGCTTTAATGTAATTGTGTGTTCTTTTGTTGTTTTTCCACCAAAAAAAAGTTTTGCTTCATAATATAACATTTGGGTTGTTTTCGAATGTGGCAATGTAATTAAATGTTAGAATTCTTTGATTTATCTATAAATACATGTCAGATTTTAATAGATTTTTTTTTATCAAATTCTCATAGATATTTTTACAATTTTTATAATTCTTTTGGATTTATTTTATTACTAAGGAATATTTTTTTGAGATTTTAATTTTGTTTAATTTAGAGTTTCAACACTTGCTATTGTCATTTTAAGTTAACATATTTAATTTTTTTTAGGTGTCTCTTTATATATTTTTTTGGTTTTATATTATAATATTAAAAATATTTAATGTGTCTGATTTTCTTATAATTTATTTTACTTTGTATTTTTACGGACACTGAAGTTTCTTATATTCTTTTGTTTATTTTTTAAGTATTTATATAAATCTTTAATATTCCACCTATTTTTTTATTTTATTTCTTACTTCTTATTTTTTGATTTTATTAGTATTAGTTTTTTATTTATTTTAATATTATTCATTTACTTCTCAAATTTATTCGTTCAAAATGCTTGAAATTAGATAATTATAATATGTAATACTTATTTTGTCATTTACATATATTTTAAAATTTGATATATATATAGTGTGTTTTCTTACATGTTATCTGTCTTTTATTTAATTTAAAAAATAGTATCAACTGAATAAATTAGTTTGTATATATACTTACTATGTTAATTTGTGATCAAAATATATACTTACTATACTTCTATACAATTTAGCAAATTTAATTTTAATATCTACTTATTGACCATTTTTGTATGCTAAAATATTACACGTAAATTCAATTTTTTTTTAAAGTAATTTTTTTTCTTTTTGCCGTATATAGCACAGGATTTACGCTAGTTATCAAAACTTAAATTTAGTTGTCAATTATGGTAATGGAATGACATAACTAATAACAATTTCATTCCTTATACCCAATCACAAGAATAATTATAAGAAAACCATTTCATTACCATATTCATTCCCTTCCCACTGTTATTCCATTCTTACATAATTTCATTCCATCCTACCAATCATGCCGAGTATTGCGAAACAACGGAATAGCGGATTTGCGGACAATAGAACAGGAAGAAATTTAAAATTTTAGATTATTTTCATAAATATAATGTTTTTCAATTTTATGGCGTCACGATTATCAATCCCGAGTAGATGTGAATGCCAATGATACTTTTTTTTTACAAGAAAAGGAAAATCAATTTCACTCCTCAAAATTAATATATTTTTTTCTAATAGATATATGAAGAGAAATTCCCGACATAAACTTTATTGATATAAATCTCAATTATTAGATTAATCATTACCTATCCGTAATATTTGACTAAGTATTCTGTTTACAATTTTCTTTTTTCTTTTTTTTTCTTAATTTATTTATAGTTGATCTTTAATTTCTCAAAAATGATGTTTTTGCCACTTTTTCTTTTAAAATCATTTTTGTTGCCCATTATAGATTAGATAAATAGTTTTAACGATTACTAATTAGATATAATAATATGCAACACTAACTAGATACAATATAATGCAACACCTAAATACATAACACACAAAGAAAAAAGAATATTTTTGAATAAGAGAAATAAGATATTAAGTTCAATAACGTAAAAAAAATAAAAATAAAAGGAAATATCATGTCTGAATATTATAAAGTGATATGTTATGGAGATTTAGATAGTTCTTATGCTATTGAGACTCCTCCTCATCATGGCTGGCTCGATCTTTCGCATTCAAAATCTGTGTCTCTGCATAATAAAATAACTTAATTTTTTGAAACAAATACTATTAACTAAGATAATATGATATAAAATTCAAGCAAAATAAAATAATCATACTCTTCTCCAAGATTAATAATGGGCTCTATGGGACAAACATATAAATTGTTGACTTGAGGGCATACTTGGAAGTGAGACATAATTGGAAGAATTTCTTAAAGCTGGTCCAGTTTGCGCGCATTGTGCCTAATAAAATAAAATTTTTAATTGATGTGGATGAATAAGATCAATATTTAAAAGATAATTGAATATGAACAAATAACATAGAATAACTATAACTTTACCAAAAGAGACTGAAAACTCTTCCCATAAGATTGAATATGTGGATATTCTGTTTGGTGAGAATTGTCAGTAACTTGAGATTGAGAAACACGTGGAAAGTTTAATACGTTTGAATTTTGTTGTTATTCTCGTATCATGAAATCTTGCTCCTATTTAGAGTACGATAATACACCAAAACATGTTAAAGTAGTAAACATTCTCATAAGTTAACTTTAAGCAAATATTAGCATATATTATAAATTAAAATAATAAAAAAGAAGAAAGAGCAACAGAGCGTAAAAAATTATAACTGTTCCTTTGTTTGTTTTTTCTTTTTCGGTCTAACGCCTTTTGAATTGGAGGTTTAAGACGACATTTTTTAGGGCGTCCACGTCGTTTGGACTGTATAGGATCATGTACTTTTTGTGTGGGCTGTGTTGGCAACACTTGTACGTTTTCAGATATTTTTTCAAGTGTTCCACTCTCAACAAGTCGAAGTTTTTTTTATAGATTCCTCTAAATCATGTAGTGCAATTGTGAAGTGCTCCTTTGAAACTACTCCTTCTTGTATAACTCTTATTGCTCGTGTGAATAAATGATTATACCTGATACGGTTGCCGGAGAGGCGGATGATGGGACTGCGATGCTGCCGACGTCAATGGTGAGTGAAGACGAAGGAGATGGAGTGAAGTCAGTAAGGCGCAGCGTGCGAGTAAGGCATGCACCTGCATGGCAGAAGGATTCTGCTATGAATAAGAAGACTTGCAATGATACGAACAACGATATAGAGATGGTAGAGTGGTCTCGAGCTCGTGGATATTCCGGCAAAGACCCGCCGGCGGGAGAACTTGGGGATGCAGAAAGACATGAGAATATTAGGGTTGAAAGGAAATTCTATTTCTCAATAATACTAAAACTAAGGTTCCAAGCATAATTAAAGTACGATACCCATAAACCAGGGTCACCTAAGCAAAGCATAAAATTAACTAAGTCATAATTGTAAATAACCGAAATACGAAAAAGGAAATAACAATCCAACTCAAGTCTTCTTATTCATAGCATAATCCTTCTGCCATGCAGGTGTACGCCTTACTCGCACGCTGCGCCTTACTGACTTCACTCCATCTCCTTCGTCTTCACTCACCATCGACGTCGGCGACATCGTAGTCCCATCATCCGCCTCTCCGGCAACCGTATCACTCCTTCCCCCATTAAAATTAACCTTGTCCTCAAGGTTCAACAAAGGAAAATCACGACGAAGACGCTCCGCAGGTTCCCAAGTAGCGTCATCCAACGAACCATCCGACCAGCGAATCAGCCACGGCTCTTCCAACTTCCCATTACGTAGTACAGTACGAACTTTATGCACTTCCACAGGCTTCACCGACACTCGGCCACTAAGAAGATCCTGCGCCAAGTCCGGCGTAACTATCTCCGACCCGTCGCCCTTAAATTTACGCAACAAGGACACGTGAAAAACCGGATGCACCCGAGAAGAAGCGGGCAAATGCAACCGATAAGCAACGGGACCCGACCTCTCTAAAACTTCATACGGACCAAAGTAACGGCGGGATAGCTTTTGAGAACGCCTCTGCGCCACTGACACTTGCCGATATGGCTGTAATTTTAATAAAACCAGCTCCCCAACTGCAAACTCAACCTCACTTCGTTTCGCATCAACCAAAGTTTTCATCCTAACCTGGGCAATAACCAGATTACGTTTCAAACTCCTAAACAACTCGTCCTAATCAGCTAGCACCTCATCCACTGCAGGAAGTTTACTTTCACCTCACCAATATGGCAGTAGGTCCTGAGGGGGGCGCCCATAAACGGTTTAGAACGGTATCATTCCAATACTCAAGTTATAACTCGTGTTTAAAGAATATTCCGCCCATTGTAGCATCACTGTCTGCCGAGACAGTTTATCATGACAGAAAGAACGTAAATACTGCTCCAAAACTCGGTTCATCACTTCAGTTTGGCCATCGTTTGAGGATGAAACGCCGAACTAAGCTTGAGAGTGGTCCCACTGAGATTATGCAACGTCGTCCAAAATTTACTCGTGAAAATCGGATCCCGATCCGACACAATAGAGGAGGGGATTCCATGCAATTTCACTACGATCTCCGTAAATAAATACGTCGCCCGATACGCGGCCAAATCCGAATGTAGAGGACCAAAATGAGCATATTTGGTTAGACGATCCACCACAACCAAGATTACCGAAAACCCACGGGACACCGGAAGGCCAGTAATAAAATCCATGCTTAAATCCTCCATACCCGTCCCGGAATCGACAAAGGCTGTAGTAACCCCGCCGACGGCATAGTGGAAAATTTCGTAGACTGATAGGTTAAACACTTGGCGATGTATTGCCTCACATCAACTCGCATATTCGGCCAATAAAAAGCAGTATCTAGACGCTGAAAAGTACGATGGACTCCGGCATGACCCCCGGCCGGTGAATCGTGATATTCACATAACATTTCATCCCGGAGACTGGATGCTTTCCCAATACAGAATCGGTGGCCATAAAGTAGCAGCCCATCACGCACCCCAAATGGCGCGGTAAGGTGCCTTCCGAAAACGCAGCATGAAGACGCTGCAAGTCCAGTTCACTTGTGTTTTCTGCACGAATCATATCCAGAATATCGGCAATGGGGTATGATAACAACACAAAACAATAGCCCAATGTCGGTTCTTCGTCCTGGTGGGATAATGCATCCGCGATCACATTAGAAGTTCTCGGCTTATATTCAATACGAAACCGAAAACCCAATAACTTCCGAACGTAGAAATGCTGATCCAGGGTTTGCATAACCTACTGTAACAATTCTCGTAAACTGTATTGATCCGTTCGAATCATAAACTCTCGGTCCAACAAATACTGGCACCATTTCTGAACCGCCTCAATAATAACGTACAATTCTTTATGGTAAGTGGACGCCGCTAGTCGCCGAGGACCCATCTTCTTACTGAAGTAGGCGATAGGTTGTTCGGACTGCAGAAGAACCGCTCTAATACCCGTACCCGAGGCATCAGTTTGAACCACAAATAGACCCTCGAAATTCGGTAGACGCAGAATGGGGGTCGAACACATAGCCCGTTTCAAACTCTCAAAAGCTTGGGAAGCCACCTCATTCCATACAAACCCCTCTTTTTTTAGTAAATCTCTTAAAGGCGCGACTAAGTGAGAATATTTACACATAAACCATCATCAACTTTACCATCAGTAATAATATGCCCCAAATAGTCGATCGACTCTGTGGCAAATGAGCATTTAGAAAGTTTAACAAAGAAGTCATTAGCTTGCAACAGAGACAAAACCCTTTCTAAATGCAACACATGAGCAGACAACGACGGGCTAAAAATCAGAATATCATCGAAGAAAATAATCACGAACTTCCGAAGATATGAGGCGAACAACCGGTTCATGCAAGCTTGAAAAGTGGAAGGAGCGTTTGTAAGCCCAAAGGGCATCACCCGGAACTCGTAATGGCCCTCGTGAGTTCAAAAAGCTGTCTTAAAAATATCCCGGTCGTGCATCCGGATATGATGATAGCTTGACCTCAAATCCAGCTTCGTGAAAAATCTTGCTGTCTCCAATTCATCAAACAATTCATCGGCCGTGGGTATCGGAAAGTGGTTCGGGACTGTAATGGCATTAAATGCCCGGTAGTTAACACAGAAGCGATAAGAATTATCCTTCTTTTTCACCAATAACACGGGCGAGGAGAACGGGCTCCGGCTTAGGCGCATAATCCCCTGTTCCAGCATCTCTCGAACCAGACGTACGATTTCGGATTTTTGAAAACGAGGATAGCAATAAGGTCTAACGTTCACCGGCGCTGTACCGGGAAACAACCTGATTCGATGGTCACTCCAACTAGATGGCGGTGACCCAGTTGGCATCTTAAACACGGACCCAAACTTCAATAGCACCTCGGTAATTTCCGGGGCCAAGTCCGCAAGGAAGTCGGCGTTATCGGGCGGAAATGGTGGGGGTTCTACCACCAATTCATAACAAGCTGAGATATCAGCGGAGGCCTGTAACATACAAAAATGGTGAAGGGTGACTTCTTTCGGAATGTCGGGCCCACCTTTGAGAAGCACCACTCCATCGCCTCAAGTAAATTCCATAGTAAGATTGGCATAGTCATGAGACACCTTTCCCAATAAGCGCAACCATTGGACTCCCAACACGACATCAGAGCCATGAACTAGAAGCACGAAAACGTCCACAGCGACGTTCCTTGCATTAGTAGCTGCACACCCGAACATTATTGCTTACACACTAATGAAGCACCGTTCTCATTATACACCCGGAACGGAGAAACAGAACTCATAGGCAATTGCAACTTCTCCACGATCGTCGGATGAATGAAGTTGTGAGTACTTCCGCCATCAATCAATACGTTCACTACAATTCCACCAATCATTCCGGAAATACGTAATGACCCGGGGGTCTGACCCGCCCGAGATTGTGTAAAGTAGACACATCCACAGTCACCACCTTGGAGGTATCATCCGGTTCTATGTCAATATCATCCTCTTCATCACCCATTAAGAGCAGATATCTTCCACAGCGATGCCCTTTTACACACTTTTCATCACAGTTATAGCACAAACCCTTTGCATCGCGAGTTAATCGCTCGGCGCGGGACAAACGCCGAATTGGAGAAGTAGGAGACTGATTGGCCGTAGTAGGCTGTTTGCCGCCAGGAGTCGGTAATAACGGTGGTGAAGGCGTCGGCGTGGCAATCACTGCTGACGACGCGCTCCCCACACGATATGCCGGGGAAGGGCACTCAACGGCTGAGAGGGTGCAGTCGCGGTCCAGGCTCGATGCTTAGCCTCTAGCTCCCTAGCCAAAACGAACGAAGTCAACAATGAATCGGGTTTCAATAAGATAATTTCATGTTGAAGATGCCGTTTTAATCAGGCATGAAATAAGGATTGTAGGTTGGCCTCGGATACGTCCGCCACATTCACCAAAATCTTCTCGAAAGACGTTTGGTACTTCAATACTGTCCCAGTTTGTTGCACCTTCGCAAGCATCCCGAAATAGTCCACGTAGTTAAGAGGATCAAAACGCAACTTGAATTTTGAGACAAAATCAGGCCAAGACTCTAAAAGATTGCTATGCTAGTGCCACCGGAACTAATCAAGTGTCAGCCCTTCCAATATTAACCCAAACAGTTGCTACACGAGAATCCTCCGAAATACCATAAAACGTGAAATATTCCTGCGCCTAAAATAACCACCCGAGCGGGTCCGTCCTGTCATACATGGGCATATCCAACCATAGTTTGGTGATCGGATTGTGGCCAATAGGGGGGAGGACATCCTCACGGCGCAGCTGAAGCGCTGTGGTCGATGAAGATTGTGGCCGATCAGCCCTCGGCACCAACGCACTCACATCCTGTTGTAACCGCTGTATCGCTTGAGTCACGGTCTGCAACGATGTCATATGGACATCTATTTGCTTTTGAAATTATTTCAAGGTTGCATCGTTTTGTTCCTTAAGCTCCTGAAATTTGGTCGCACTAACGAAATCGGCCATCGTTAACTCTCAACGAAAGCACCAAAGATACGAAAAACGATATAGAGATGTTAGAGTGGTCTTGAGCTCGTGGATAATCCAGCAAAGACCCGCCGGTGGGAGAACTTGGGGATGAAGAAAGACACGAGAATATTAGGGTTGAAAGGAAATTCTATTTCTCAATAATACCAAAACTAAGGTTCCAAGCATAATTAATGTACGATACCCATAAACCAGGGTCACCTAAGCAAAGCATAAAATTAACTAAGTCATAATTGTAAATAACCGAAATACGAAAAAGGAAATAACAATCCAACTCAAGTCTTCTTATTCACAGCATAATCCTTCTGCCATGCAGGTGCACGCCTTACTGACTTCACTCCATCTTCTTCGTCTTCACTCACCATCGACGTCGGCGGCATCGCAGTCCCATCATCCACCTCTCCGGCAACCGTATCAATACCATTCTTCAGAATTGTCATAGTCAACACCAATTGGAACGGTTTCTCAGAGATATTTACGTTTGAAATCTTTTCTCCAACGTGATAAAATAGACTGGGCAGGTATATCCTCTATGCCATTATGATGAAGTACACTTAGGGCATGTCTGCACAAATAACCTTTAAAATTAAAAAGACTACAAATACAACATATCTCAATTTCTGTTGTATTGTACAGATGCTAATATTCCACAATCTGACTCGTACATTGAATATTTTCCACACGCTTCTTGACATTTGAAATTTTTTGAAAATATTGTTCGTGTAAATTTTGGAAAGCTGCTTTTCATATGGGCACCTTTTTTTTTTTATTATGGGCTCAGTATATCTTGAGTGAAAGTCTTACTTTGCTTCCTTTTGATATGTATCCTTTAATGCTAAAGTATATTTACTAGCAAATTCACTGAAAGTTATTCGAGAATGAACATACTCATCAAAGAAAGCATTAATACTCCTACTCCTCTGTGTGGTAGACATACTTGCGCACAAAGTATTCTTGAGAAATACAGGGGCCTACTTCTTCTTGTCATCATACAAGGTTTGAACGTGACACCCTGAACGGAGGGCACCACATCCCCCGCACTATGAGTCCAGTCCACCCCTGAATGAAAAATCTATACATGAACCAAACTCACAGCGAACGGAAGACAAGATAAAAGAACCTCATGTTAGGCGGGACTAGACCCTGTACCAACAAATCAATAGAATCATGAATGCGGAAGCAAGGCAAACATGCATTCACGATCAATAAAACAATTGCAATTCAAAAGGAAAAGTGAATACGGGTTCAACTAAACCAAGAAACCTGTCCTAACCTGTCCCGAATAACATACAAAGCAATAATATGAAAACGGGTTCAACTAGAGTCCTAGAATCCTGTCTCGAGTTCAATAAAGCGATAAAGAATACAATGTGGCCTACAAGGCCCAATACAAGCTGGAAAGGAATGTGTGGTATAATGCAGTGTATACAGGACCAAGACTCGAATAAAGACCTTAACAGGCTCCCGCCTAACGAGCACTGAACCTGCAGGAAAATAACTAAAAAAACAACGAGAGGGAGGGGTCAGCCAACTGGCTAAGTGAAGGGTTACACACGTATATATATACAAACAATCAAGTAGGCGTAATTCCACTGTACGTTATATGTCAAGGAAACAGTTGTTAGGAAATCAGGAGTTAAGCAATTTGTACGGGTGGAATTACGTTCATACATGAAGTCAGGTAAACAAGATATATATAATGCATATGTCGATATCCGTACGCCCTCTGTTGATGCCCATTTTACCTTAACGATCTACGAACTCAGGTGCTGAACACTGGGGGCATACCAGAGGTTACGGATATCTATGTTTAACATTTTAGGGGACCCGGCGAGAATAGGTATTTATTCCATCCTGGACTCCACTTTCCATTATTTAAATGATAGGAATAGGACAAGTATACAGTTAAGCAAGCAGGAATCAGGATTCTATTATAATTATTAATAACGGGTGAGCATATATAAGTTAACCTCCTTCTCCGGTGATGGTTCGGGTAGCTAACCCTAGCCATCCAGGCAAGGTGATCTGCTGGTTCATGACTCCCCAGACCGGAGTCCTATCTTCCACCAAACCTCCTGGTGGATATCTGGGTTGATCCAACAGGATCGGACTTGTGCAAGAGGTCACCATCGGCCCAATACCTCCCCGGATCACTCAATACACAAGCCCATGGGCCCCACAATCAGGTACAAGAATCCACACCGGCTAGCCTAGTGCCAGGAGAGCCAGGGAAAATCAGGATCTCGCAAAACAGGCTCAGGGTTAACACTACACGATTTATAAAACATTTTTGGTACATAGTCGGTATAAAAGATATGGTTCGTTTAATATGAAAACTGTTTGGCTTGTTTAGAGCATGCAAGGTTATAGGTCGTTTATAAAAGAAAACCCTCAGCTCCATATGTAAGAAGGACCAAGAAAAGAATTACGAGCCTCGAACGTCTCCACCAAGGAGATTACTATATAAGAAAGAAGACACGGTGTACCTGTGAGACATGACTCAATATGGAACCAAGTAGGACACATGGAAATGTTCATGAAGTGGTGTAACGTGTCATGGAATGATTCAATATGAAATAAATCATAAAATGTCATGAATTGGTGTGATCGTGTTCATGTTCACAATTAATGCTCCACATAATGAATAAACGAACGTAAAGCATAAATCGGAAATTCAAGTTCAAATATCACTCATGCATACTTGAGAATTTAGAACGCAAGTAATTCAAAACACATAAAAGGATCGAGGAAAGGGCACGGAAGTGAAAGCACGAAGAAAACACGTAAAACGAACAAAACTAAAAAAGGGACAGTCACTACCCAAACGGGTGTTTCCAGTTTGAACTGGAAACCCAAACGGCCGTTTGGACCCTCTCGGGTCCAGGCAGAGCCACTCGAAATGACCATTTTGGCTACAGGCCAAAACTCCAAATGGTCATTTCCGTCCCTCACAGCTGGCGTGTGAACCCCACGCAAACGGCCATTTGGTGCCACAAGGTAAAACCGAAGCGGCCGTTTCGGACCTCGTTGATAGAAAAGAGGAGTAGCCATCTTTGAAAAAGGCCACCACCAAAACTTACACACGGCCAGAAACAACCCCAAATCACACAAAAATCATACTATGGAGCATACTCAATATGTAGATCACACATTTTCATATAAGAACTCACGAAACGAGCTTAAACACATAAATCCTGAACCCGGCACTATTCACCTTCTTCCCCAATTAGCCCAATAAAACGTATCCAAGGCACGAAATAGGTATTAAAACGAGGCACGTAACGAGTAGAGCACAAATCTTACCTTGGATCATTGATCGGACGGTCGGATCTTGCAAACCCGAGCTCAAAGGCTTGGAGGCCAAAAAGGGGTGTTTTTCCTTCTCCTTGCTCTCTTCCTTGTGCTGAACGTGGAAATGGGGTGAAAGAAAGTGGTTGGCCCTTTTTGTTCCGGTCAAAATGGGACACTAAAATGGGGTCCGGTCCGTTCGGATCGGATTCTAAAACGGTAGGGCGATCAATTAGCTTTAGAAAAATATAAGGTTAATTCCATTGGCTACGAATCATCGAAACAAATCCAATCGTAAGGTCAAAATTCGAATTCGAATTCCCGAGCTCAAGTCAGCCACAAAGGCCGAAAACACCCTAATTATAATTAGGTCCCTAACTAGCAAATATTAGACAATTGAGTCCAAGTACATTTAAATAAATTCTAAAGCGCATGTAATTAAAATTAAATCCTTGTTGACACGTAGGGCATACGACGTCACATAATTCACATAAATACTGAATTAAATCCTCTCATAAACGGGTTGTCACATTGAAGCCATTCATTATCATTCAATCCATGAGCATCAATCATATTTTTCCAAGTTTCTTCAAATTGATTTGGTCTTAGAGAGTTATAAACTGCTGATTCAATCCCATGTTTAATTGATTTGTACTCAATATGACCATTCAGCTTTTGTGGAACCTTTTGCATAATATGCCATAAGCAAAGACGATGTCGGGCATTTGGAAACACTATATCAATTGCATTTTTCATAGCTTCAGATTGATTGGTTAGTATAGCAGGTGCTGCTCTTCCTGACATACATGTTAACCATGTTTTAAACAACCACACAAATGATTCCGTTGTTTCATCAGCTAAAAGACCACACCCCGAAAGAACAGATTGACCATGATGGTTGACCATAATATTAATACTTAGAGTTCTACTTTGTATAAATCATTATTTACTAGAGAAGATAAATGATTATGAAAAACTCTCACAGACGTTTGTGAGATTAGCATAGTCTTATAATTAAATAGGATTTTTTTTTTCTAACGGTCCGTAAGAAATAGATTTTTATAAATACTGATGAGGCTAAATTACACTCTAGGCACGTATATGACACGTGGCCTAGCCTAAGTGTGACACCATGGCATCACGGATCCATATCTTCAATGCCCCCTCGAGGCCAACTATTGCCCTCGAAGTCGTTGGATCTATGAAGGCGAAGTCCTTCTTCTTGACTTGAAGACAACCTTATTTAGATAGAAAATCTTGAAATAGTATAGTTCTTTGTACCTGCTTTAGGCTGACGAGACAATTCGACTCTAAGTTCATGTCATCTCCCTCTGCCATAATAGTTTTCAAAGAATCGAAACTTTCTACCCGAGATGGGTGCTGTGAATATGAAATGAAAATGACATAGAATGATGTAAGAAAGAACATCCTGATTGAATGGGACATAAGATCTACACTTGGTATCAGAGCAGGTTCTATTCTAAGTTTGTTTCTCCATCCATAAATATTCCGATTCCTGCAAACTCACGCTCCAGTTTGTCCCACATATCTTTCGCGACCCCCGGTGTGAAAGGGGTGTGAAAAATATCACGCATTGAAACTTCAAAGATATGGTATTCAATTCATAATAGTTTGACAATCTTCCCCTCAATAACTAGTTTTTGGGCGTGAGTTAGTCCAAACACATTATTAAACAATTACAAATCAATCCATATGGTATTATCAATTATCCAATATTTTATTAATGACTTTAACATTATTAATAATACCTGACGGATCAACGTGATTACACATAAATTCAGCAATAATATATTTAATTTTTCCACAAATATTTTTATTTTAAAATTCCCATAGTTTTCATTATTAGCAGACACTGTATATATAGGTGGAGGGTGGCGGGATTCCAGCATTCAACATGGTCACTAATAATAATATATAATTTTAGACACTTAAAAATTAAAGAATTTTCAACAAGTTACATAAGCAGCAAGAATATATATCTCATTTACCAAAATTGAACTTTTCCAACAGAGACAAGAAAGTACATTGATCAGCCACTATTTCTCTCACCATTCTATTTAATCCCAAGACCCCACAACAGAATTTAAAAAGCAAAGAAGGAAGTCCCAGTTTATTATCAGTTATACTTTATTTTCAAAAGATTGTACTTTAATTTCATTTTTCATTTTAATTTTTTAAATATTATTTCCTCTCTAAATTTCGAATTCCAAACATGGAGTGGTCATATGAGATATTTGGAATCTTTCAAGATCTGAGGAACATGGAACAATCAGCCGTCGACCTCTAATTTGATGGAATCTCATGAAATTAAAATAAATTAATTATATTGTGACATCATATATATATATATATATATATATATATATATATATATATATATATATATATTTTGGAGCAGTGTAGCTTAATGTTTCAGCCTTATATTAGTTTAATAAAGTGTCATAATGTCTATACTTTTTAGCCTAATCGTGAGCATGAAAAATATGTGGTATTTTTGGCTCGAAGTGAAGTTTAATAATAAGGGGCGTGCCAACACGATTTTAGGAAAACCAAACAAAATCGTAAAAGACAAGAAAATAAAGAGAAGGGTAAGGCCGAGACTTCTGGGGCAATTGCAAGGGATCTGACTTCTATGAGGGTTCACAATCCACGTGAAAACAGGACTTAAAAAGGTAATGACTAGGAGCTACGGATTGTTTCCAGGTTTACAAGCACATAAGAGTGAACATGGAAAAGAAAAAGAACATTGATTGCATTAAGAACGAAAAAACACAGTACACATCGAAAGCTTGAAAGCTTGAAAAACTAGAGTGTAGTTTTGGGGTGGAAAAAGCCCTAGTTCGCAATGGGCAGTTTGAAATGAAGTTTTGGGATAATAAGTGACTTAAGGCTATGTACGATGCACGTGCAAATTCCTTCCATAAAGAGATGGAAGTCCTGAAAATGAGAAAAATTTAATAGTATGAGACTAAAATTGACAAATTTGAAAAATATGAGATCAAAAGTGAGAACGATCATATATTATGAGACAAAAAATGTAATTTTCTCTTAAGTGACTTAACTGTCACGGGTAATGCAAGTGCAAATTCCATCCATAAAGAAATGAAAGTTCTAAAAATGAGAAAAATTCAATAGTACGAGACAAATATTGACAATTTTGAAAAATATGGAACCAAAAACAAGAACGATCATACATCATTGGACCAAAAATGCAATTTTCTTTTATTTAAAATATGGATAAAAACTTTTACCATCCTGAACTATGAGTCTTTTTTTTTTTTTTACTTTGCAACATAAACTAAAAAAGTTCAA
Organism: Lantana camara; assembly: GCA_037501455.1. NCBI lineage: Eukaryota > Viridiplantae > Streptophyta > Magnoliopsida > Lamiales > Verbenaceae > Lantana > Lantana camara. The sequence continues at coordinate 24,006,059 of CM074862.1, forward strand.
ATTACAACCTCAACTATTGTTTTTTAACAAAGTGCAATCTAAAAATTTATATAAAGTACAGATGACAATTGAAACACTAAAAAGTTATGATAAAAAGTTGAAAAAACGATCATACATGGGATAAGTTGTTTTTTCCTTAAATTTCATAACACTTAAAAGTTAGACTTAAAGAGATTTATCCTAGTTTTAAACAATTCGTATTTAGTTAACCATTGCCAAGCCGCTAGTTATCTAATTACACTAATCTCGTTTGTTTGGTCTAATTATTTTTGCTATTGATCACGAGAGTGATCATACGAACTGTTAGGCACAAGTGTTAGATTTCGAGAGAAGCTAGCATGTACATAAGCGATTAGAATTATGAAAATTTGATTATTTGTTGAGCATTAATTCGAGCATCGAACTATAAGATTGTTATCCCTTATTGCTTTTTATTATTGATTTCGTTTACTTGCTTATTTGTTTTTGTTGCCTTTGAGTTTAGTTCATAGTTTAATCAACCCTTGCTTGTGTTTTTGGTCTATCGATTGAAGAAAGTACGAAATGATTGATCGGTTTCCCTTTCTTGCGGATTCGGTATCATATTATGCTACAATTGTCTTGTGTACACTTACCTACATATAGAGTAATATAAAACTACTTGATCAATAAATAATTTGAGGTCCCTTTTTAAATTTGATACCTTACCAGACTTTTAGAGCCCAAAAGAGGTTTAATGAAAACCTTGAGGCTTCACACCCAAAACTGAGAATTATTTAGAGAGAAGTACCTAACATGAACCACAACAATTCTTCCCATTCTTAAACAACAAACAATGGAATTTCAAACATCTCAGTCTTTCTAAAAAATAAATGGCTGAAATTAAACACAACAAAAGAAGTTCTCCAGTTAACAAAAAAACAATCTCAATTCCAAAGCACTTGCATGGCCTAATATCCCAGACCAACTCTTCACCTTGATAGTATATAGGACAACCTAGGCTTATCCCACACTTTCCTTGGTGGTGCAACAAAATCCAAATTAGTGTCTATTATAAACATTGTCAAGCAATAGTCATTTCAGTCCACAATGAGAACTTACAATTAACAACACAATCATTAAAAAAACCAAAAGGGGAATCAAAGAGGAAAAATTTCAACATCTCCGACTCCGAAAAGAACAGACAAAGACATACAGGAAAAAATCAAATGATAACAAATTGTATTGATCTTAATTAGGGACAGAGCCAGAATTTCCAAGAAGACTGTCGAGAGCAAATCAAGTACCCAGAAGTGCAGTAGCAGAACTTGAAGATGTCGATGATAACATCAAAGAACAGTTGTGGGTCACAGAATTGTCGGAACTACTGGTTGCAAGCATTATAGGAGCATCATAAGTTGGCAACGGCCTTGTCAGCGGCAGGAGCGGCAACGCCCCTTCAAAATTAAGAATGTGAATAGCTTGCCTTATGGATGGACAATGAGTATAAACTGGATGAGCACACCATAGCCCAACAACCATCAAACATTCCATTTCTCTTGCATCAAATTCGGTGCCTAATCTTAGATCAGCTGCATCAAATAACTGCCCCATGCCATATAGATTCCAAAGCCACTCCACCAATATCACTTGGTCATTTTCTTTACATCTATGGTCAATTGCTTTCCTACCACAAGCTATTTCCAGCAGCACAATACCAAAGCTGTACACATCGGACTCCTTGCTAGCTCGGGCTGTGATGGTGCATTAAGGAGCCATGAAGCCCATGGTCCCTTCTATGACTGTTGTCCGTGAACCTTTTTCATGGTCGACGAGTCTTGCAAGACCAAAATCACCGAGTTTGGCATTGAAATTTGAGTCCAGCATAATATTTCTAGCCTTTATGTCTCTGTGCACCACACCTTGTTCCCACCCCACGCGCAGATTCAGCAAAGTTGATGCTAGTCTTTGCGCAATTTTGTACCTCATTTCCCAGGTAAGTAAAGAGATGGAAATCTAAGCTTCCATTCGGCATGAACTCGCAAATGAGTAGGAGCTTGCTTCCTTTGTGGCACCAACCTATGAGTTAAACTAAATTTATGTGCCTTAATTGGCTGATAATCTTGACTTTTGATGCATACTATTTATGATGAGATTCTAGACACCATTTTTACACCAATTTCAGACAATGTTTTTCTGGAGAGGCCCTTGTAGACACCACCAAAGGCAATGGCAACATATTGAGGCAAAGAAGTATATAAAGTGTCATAAATGACACCTGAAATAATGAGAATCGCATGCTTTATCAGATATACATCCACATAAGAAACATGGCCTTGATGTTATGAACACATTACTCTCTGATTAAGTGATCTAGGCCGAGGCAGGGTATTCTAGAGTTGTGGGATTAAATCAATAGAACAATGATAAGAAATAGCATAGAAACGAAAATTTCATACAAGCTTGATTATAGAATAAAACCAAAATACACACCAAACAAATCAAAGGAAAATGAGATCTTACTGATCTTAATCATGCCGTTAAAAGAGTAGTAGCAGAATTTGTAGATGATGCTGTTAAACTTGACGAATTGTCATAGTAACTGTGGGTAGTTAAATCACCACCTCCAGTAAGATTTGAGTAATTTGAAGCGCTACTAGTCATATGTGTCACGGTAGCTTCACCATAAGTTGCCACTGGCATTGTTGGAGGAAGGATGGGTAATGATGCTTCAAAATTGAGAACATGGATTGCTTGGCTTAATGATGGACGACGCTTGTTATCTGGATGAGCACACCACAAGCCAACAACCATCAAACGCTCCATTTCTTGCACATTATATTCTGTGCCTAATTTTGGATCAGTTGCATCGAATAACCGTTCCATGCCGTATAGACTCCAAACCCACTCCACCAATATTACTTGGTTTTCTTCCCGCCTAGAGTCGACCGGTCTTCTTCCACATGCTATTTCAAACAATACAATTCCAAAGCTATAAATATCAGACTCCTTGCTAGCCCGTCCATTTATAGCACATTCAGGAGCCATGTAACCTCTCGTTCCGGCCAGATCAGTTGTTTGAGATCCTTTTTCATGATCAACAAGTCTAGCTAGACCGAAATCGCCAAGTTTAGGATTAAAACTTGAGTCCAACATAATATTACTAGCTTTTATATCTCGATGCACCACGCATCTCTCCCACTCCTCGTGCAAATATAGCAAGGCCGATGCTAGTCCTCGTGCAATTCTGTATCTCGTTTCCCAGGTTAAAAGTGATCTCTCCTTAAAGAGATGAGAATCTAAGCTCCCATTAGGCATGAACTCGTAAACAAGTAGGAGGTCTTTTTGTTTATGGCACCAGCCTATGAGTTGGACTAAATTTCTGTGCCTTAGCTGACCGATAATCTTGACTTCTGATGTGTACTCTTTCAGCCCTTGTTTAGATCCTCTGGACACCCTTTTTATAGTGACGTAGGAATTCGTTTCTCTCATGAAGCCTCTGTAGACCCCACCGAAGCCTCCTTCTCCAAGCTTTTCTTCCTCTGCAAAATTCTTTGTCGCACGAACCAGTTTGCTATATAAGAACCTTTTAGGCCCACTTCCTTTTGCGAATTCATTATCCATGGATGGATCAAGAAAATCTTCATCTTTTCCATCCTTATACTTCTTCCATAAGCAAAAAATTGCAAGAGTTAACCCGAGAATGAGAATTGACAATCCAACACTCATTCCAACAAGAAATACTCTTCTGTTGTTTTCTTTTCCACCAATGTCAGGGCCAGGCTCCGGGCTTGGAGTAATTGGCTCTTTAGGGGTAACATTAAGCTGCAAGCTTGAAGAGAAATCCCAGGATCTGACATTATTTTTCTCAAAAAGAAGTCCTGTTGCAGCTGAAAAGCCAATAGCAACAAATTCGGGCAAATAAGCTCTAAGATCAATCTCATAGCTGAGGTTGTCTCGTCGGGTGGTGCTACCAACAACACCCGTAAAATCAACCCAAAGGGTCTTGGAACTTGCATTATAACTAATCCATGCATCATTTTACGCCCCTTGGGAAACATTATTCGCCCACGTGACGGAAGCGACAGATTTCACTGAGTTGATATTAATACCAACATGCGTGCGGGAGGGATCCCAAGTATTCTCATAAGTATAGAACTCCACCGCAACAAATGATTGCGAAGATGAATTGGCTGGTGAATCATCCATTCCAAGACCAAGACCTCCCCCGTGAAAACTGGTTTGGATAGTGGAATTAAGAGGAACAAGGAAAAACGTGAGCCCATCAGCATAATCATTACTACCACTCGAATCAATCACAAAAGAGAAATGAGTGGAGAAATCAGCGAGGACGCCGGAGGCCTTGTTCCACAGGTGGAACGGTTGGGAATATGTTGCTCGATCTAATTTATCGCCCAAGACGGTGTTACGCTCGTTGGGTGTAAGCATAATGCCTTGGTTCAAGATGTAAGCATCTCGAGTCACATTTATGTTGAGATTGGCATCGTAAGTGGTGATGGTGGACAGGTTGAAGGATAGTGAAAATGCTGAAGGGATCAAGGAGAAAATTAGTATTGGAAGCTTTAAAGCAGACATGACTAGTAGACAGTAGCTGGTTATAGCTTGATCAAAGCATATGCCAGTACTAGATTATATATACTGAATAAAATGTAACGAAAACACTTGGTCTTGGTGTTCTAGAGAATTGATTAATTGCTCAAGCAGACATAGTGGACGAAGCCTTGTGGTCCAGTAATTGGGAAAACCGAAAGGTACAAATATACTACAGTACAGAGGTTGAATAAGAAAAGTACAAAAGATACAAATTTGAATTCTTCTTCTTTTTGTCTCTACTAAACAGTGAACACACGTTATGGCTTGAGACCATGTGGTTATGGACCAAGGTAGCTGTAAATACTAAATATTTTGGTTGTGTAGTTGAGTTTATGAGGACAAAAGCAAATGTCATAAAGCGAGTAGCCAAGTAGGTGAGGCAAATTGAGGATGGGTTGAGTTGTTAAGACATTGGCACATTGCCAATGGGCTAACAAGTCAACAAAGACCTGTCTTGGTCTTTGCTCTTTAGGAGACTTTAAACGCATTTATTTATAAAAACTACCTGAGTGCATGTGCGTGGACGTGATATCTGATTTATTTTTATGTTTCATACTGCTTTTGTTTCTGTTAATTTTTTTATGAAGTGGTTTAATAGTACGTGTTTTGTGTAGGTGCAACTATAACTAGTATCCTTTGGAAAATTCAAAGCTAAAAACGGCGGAAATTTTAAATTTTTTTTTTAAAAGAGATCGTGATCCTGTAAAAGAGATTCAACAAACTTAGTTTTCTTGAAATGGATTGAGCCGCCTCAAATGTTCTTCATACGGTAATGAAGACCCCGTTTCTTAAACGATTCTTTCTTTCGAGATTCCAAAGTAGAAATTTTTTAGATTCCAAAGTGAAAATTCTTTAGAAGTATCCACACTAGTACTAGATTCAAATTATATATCAGTATATAAATGTTCACACTAATACTAGCTTCAAATCATATCGGTGTTCAAAACCCGGTTTGAAGCTTGAGAGAAAATTCTTAATCTTCGTCTCCATGATGGGCGTGTTCCCCTAGCGAGAGAAAATAATTTTCTGACTTATTTTCTCTCTTTTTTTTTTTAACGCGATCCAAGCCCGCTCAAATCCCAAACTTTAACTTTTATTCTATTTTTCTTTCTCTCCAGTTACATCTAAATAAGATATTATCCTACTTCCTAATCAAATTTGGATCATAATAATATCTTATTCTAATTAAATTAGAATAATATTAAATAGAAGATATTTTATATTTAACTTATTTATTTATTTTAATCAAATTAAAACAATTAAATAATTAAATATCTTGAATTCATTCTCCAATTAACCATAATGGGCTTTAGAATTAATTCACTAATTAATTTTAATGGGATAAAATTAATTCCTAATTAATTTCCTTTTGGGCTATATAATTAATTCTCTAATTAATTTCCTTTTAGGTTATATAATTAATTCTCTAATTAATTATATTGTGACTTTATAATTAATTCACTAATTAATTATATTTGGACTTAACAATTAATTATTCAATTAATTAACACATGATCCAATTTTTCAATTGGATCCATGCTTCCCCGAATGATGCTCACGTATCTCACGCGTGTACTTTTTATGTGTGGTCTCGTTTCGATCAATTATTTGATCTTTCCAATAATACTACACTCGTCTGGTGTAAGCAAAAAAGAAAATGTTATCGTGAGTGCCGATGATGGAAAGGTAGAAGGACAATGGAAATGTTAAAGGGATCAAGAAAAGCAACAAGAAGAAACAGAATAGAAACTTGAATAGAGATATGGCTGGAATAATGTAACTTTTTCAGCATTAGCGATTATAAATATTGAACGACTAGAGAAAAATGTTGCAGCTTTGTTGAAATGAAAACCTTTCTATAATTTCTTTTTAAAATTCCCCCCAAAAAGGAAAAAGTTGTGGGGACTTTGACTTTTAATCTCAGGGACGGCAGAGCACCCATAATATTAAAAAAGAAAATGGGACAGATGAAAGACCTTGCCTTCTGCTTGACTAACTCTACAATAATCAAGAATGCAAACATTTTCCCTTTTGAACCAAAGAAAAACAGAAAGCATGCTCTTGCATTCTGCGAAAAAGACAAGGCCACTCTAACCAACTACCTTTTATAGCATTTATTGACTAATTCTGTTTGCTTCTCGTGTGATCATCTCCCGGGACGGACATACGTGCAATTGTCTGCTTATGACATCATAGACATAAATTCTTGACCCAGTAAAATATGCTAAAGAATCACGACCTAAGCATTACCAAAATTTGCCAGACCCTCCTTAGGATCAACTTAAATTTCTTTTTTCTTAGTGGAACTTAGTATCAACTTAATGAATCCACATCAATTGTATGAACCAACACGAGTAAGGAACTCACAAGTTAGTCTTCTAGTCGCCGTCGCACATTGAGAGAAATGGAACACCTTCTTGTTGACCATAGAAATATGGAAAGCTAACAATTAGGCCTTAATGTAATCACATATACTTTAGGCACGATTTCTTTCCATACTTAGGCTAGACATCTACTTGTATTTATGTACGTGTATCTTGTATTCTTTTCATTAATTCAGCAATACAACAATGAATACATTCAAAGCTTTCTCCCAAATTCTTCTTTTTTTCAACATGGTATCAGAGCGGGTTTCGATTCAATAATACCTTGCTCATCACCTACCAATGGCATCACCCTCAAAATCGAACCCGATACCGGCGGAGTTCCTCGCCCAAATGGCAGAACTCCTCCGACAAAAACAACCCGAACAAACCAATCCGACTACCATCAACATCAAACTCAATGATAACAACTATGCAATCTGGTCAAGAACCGTTCAATTGGTATTACTTGGCAGAGGAAGAACGGGGTACATTACCGGAAAGACGGTATCCCCTGATCTAGATGACGCTGGATACGAAGCTTGGGAACAAACGGACGGTTCTGTCCAAAGCCTCATACTCAACTCAATGGAACTCGAAATCGCCGCACAATTCATCCTATTCGCTAACGCGAAGGAGTTGTGGGACGAAATTGAATCCACCTACCACGACGGAGGGGATAAATTGAAACTGTACGAGCTGAAGCAACGGCCTATCAAACTAATCAGGCCGATATGACCGTAGACCAGTATTATCGGATCATACAAGGGATTTGGAGAGAAATTGATTTCCGAAGACCCCAATCGATGAAGTGTTCCGAAGATCGAAAAATCTACAATCTGGAGAAGCAAGAGAACAGGGTATTCGCTTTCTTGTGGGGTTTAGAGGGAAAATTCGACCCCAACAAACGCGATTTACTCAGAGCCCAACAACCCCCCACCTTGGAAGAAGCCTACAATGTCGTACGGCGCGAAGACCGCCGCCTCTTGGCAATGAATGACTTTAATTCTGGCGGAATCGGGATGGTGGCGAAGATGCGGTCAGAAACAAGTTCATCATCCCACGAAAGTAGAGGAAGAAGACTAGCGGTCGCCGGCAATAGATCTCACCAAAAGTGTTCCGTTTTTGGAGGAAACAAACACACAAAGGAAACTTGTTTTGAAGTGGTAGGATATCCGGAATGGTGGGCTGAGTACCAAGCGAAGAAGAAATCAGCCTCTGTTGCCAGCGGTGGCTCATTGCGGCCACCAGCCGGCAAGATGGGTCTCGCGACAGAGAAAGAGGGTCCTCGCGGGGAAAACCAGGGACGAGCAGTAGTACTTCAGGGATTCCAGATCACCGGCGGCGCCACCAGCTGGGTAGGAATTACAGGTGGTGGCGCCACCAACGGAGGTGAAGGGTGGAGTGGCGATTCCGACGACAGTGTTAAGGATGAGGGCACAGCAGCCCCAAATGGTGAGGGTAAGAAGATGACATCCCCTACCCTAATTTCTTCTTATGGGCTTAAACACTTTGGGCCAAATAAATTAGAAAGTCATGAAAAAGAATTGTTTGGGCTTAACAATTTGAATATTCATGGAACTGTGCTTGCCGACTCACCTGCTTACATTGGCCATTTTGAGACAAGCACGGATGGGACTAACCATTTTGGACAGGGGAAATCTTTTATGCAGGGGGCCTACTCAATCCCTAAAACGAAATGGCTCATTGACAGTGGGGCCACTGACCATATGACCAATGAAGCCAAGGATATTCGGACTTCTACAGTCTCACGATGAGACTCAGTGATAAATGCAAATGGTCTTTCTTACCCAATCACAGGGGCGGGAAACATTACGTTATCTCAGAAAATGAACTTATCTGATTATCTTGTAGTACCATCACTCACTACTAAGATTCTTTCTGTTAGTCAGCTCACTAAAGAATTAAACTACACGGTCCTAATGTTTCCCACGTTTTGCCTCTTTGAGGATATTCATACGGGGACGATCATTGGGCGTGGTATTGAGAGAGATGGGTTGTACTACATCAGAGACATCTCACCAACAGGCTCACTTCATTTGGCTCAGGGAAGCATCCACGGGCAATTATGGTTATGGCATCGCCGATTGGGGCACCCTTCTTTTCAGTATTTGACACAGTTATTTCCCAGTTTAGTTTCAGAGTCAAGTTCTTAACATTGTGACACTTGTATACTTGCAAAAAGTCATCGGAATATTTATCCGAGTTCAACGAATAAAAAAAAACGACCATTTGATTTGATACAATCCGATGTGTGGGGGCCTGTCCCAAGCTATGTTAACTCCAAGTTTTGATGGTTTCTTCTTTTAATTGATGACTGCACCAGATTCACTTGGGTGTATTTTCTGAAACAAAAGTCAGATGTCCCATAGACAATCAAGGACTTCTTTCAAATGATCCAAACTCAGTTTTCTGCTTCGATTAAAGTGCTTCGGACCGATAATGGGGGAGAATTTGTAAATCAGAGTCTCCAAAGCTTCTTCTCTCACCATGGGGTCATTCATGAAACCACTTGTCCCCATACCCCGCAGCAGAATGGTGTGGCCAAAAGAAAGAACCGGTACATATTGGAAAGTGCTCGGGCTTTTTTATTTGAAGCTTATGTACCCAACTCATATTGGGCCAACGCAGTCTCCATAGCCGTACATGCATGAACAGACTACCCACACGGGCTTTGGAATATGGAACTCCCTTGGACACCCTCAGGAAATTTCATTCCATCCCGTCTGATCTCCTACTTAGTCCTCGAGTCTTTGGATGCGTGGCCTTTGTCCATACTCCAAAGCAGCTCCGGACAAAACTTGACCCGTGTGCAGTCCGATGCGTCTTTCTGGGGTTCAATTCTACTCAGAAAGGTTACCACTACTATGATCCGACTAGCAAACGGCATTACATCACCATGGATGTGGACTTTGTCGAGATGAAATACTACTTCAAAATACCCAATGCACCCCTTCAGGGGGAGAAGAGTACACAGGAAGGGCTAAATTGGATGTGTGAGTGGCTGGAACCTCTACAGGAGTACACCCCTCCTACTGTACCACCCGAAGCTTCATCTCCGCCCGTCTCTCTCTCAACTACCCCGGAAGTCCCCCCATCGGATATCCCTGAGGTAAATACCCCTAATTCTCCTGTTTCTATTCAAAACACATATATTCTACCTCCTCGATAGAACAGGGGAATTCCACCAAATAGGTACAGTCCAGAAAGGGTAAGCAGGAGCAGATATCCGGTTACACACCATGTGTCATCCGGATGTTCACCACCACTGCAGGGCTTCATTCACTCCCTGTACTCTCACCAGATTCCCAACACAGTTGATGAAGCTCTGAATGATCCACTATGGAAGCAAGCAATGGACAATGAAATCGAAGCACTGGATAAGAACGACACCTGGGAAGTGTGCCAGTTGCCTACAGGAAAAAAGTCAGTTGGTTGCAAGTGGCTACACTATCAAACAAAAGATGGATGGGACTATTGAGAGGTACAAGGCCAGGCTAGTAGCCAAAGGATACTCACAGACATATGGGGTGGATTATATGGAGACTTTTTCTCCTGTGGCAAAGCTGGACAACATTCGGATTCTGCTATCCATCGCTGCCAACTATGGGTGGCCCCTGCAGCAATTTGATGTAAAGAATGCCCTCTTACACGGGGATCTTTAGGAAGAAGTCTATATGGATCTTTCCCCAGGGTTCCAGGATAGTGGAAGTCAACACACCGTGTGCAGGTTGAAGCGGTCACTATATGGACTCAAACAATCACCGAGAGCCTGGTTCGGAAAGTTACCACGGCGATGAGTAGACACGGGTATGTTCAGAACAATTCGGACCACACCTTATTTATCAAGAAAAAAAACGAATCATCACACTTCTGATCATCTATGTTGATGATATGGTGATGACTGGAGATGACACTGAAGAGATAGCTAGCCTTCAGAAGAATCTGTCACGAGAATTCGAAATGAAGGATTTAGGGGAGTTGAGCTACTTTCTTGGTATCGAGGTGATGAGATCAAACAAAGGCATCTTCATCTCACAAAAGAAATACATACTTGACCTCTTAATAGAAGTTGGGCTCCTAGACTGCAAACCAGCAGACACTCCCATGGCACAGAATCACCAGTTAGGAATATTTCCAGACCAAACACTCACAGACAAAAACCGGTACCAGAGACTTGTGGGCAAATTGATCTATTTGTCCCATACAAGACCAGATATTGCTTACGCCGTTAGTGTGGTAAGCCAATTTATGCATAATACTAGCAAAGAGCACATGGAGGCCGTATTGAGGATTCTGAGATATTTGAAGTCATCTCCAAGGAGAGGCCTCATGTTTGCTAGGAACGGACACACTCGAATCACTGCCTACACTGATGCTAATTGGGCAGGAAGCGTCACAGACAGGCGGTCTACCTCTGGATACTTCACTTTCGTGGGAAGTAACTTAGTCACATAGCAGAGCAAGAAATAGAAAATGGTGGCACTGTCAAGTGCCGAGGCAGAGTTCCGGGGAATAGCTCGGGGAATCACTGAAGTCCTATGGAGAAGAAAACTCCTAACAGAGATCGGTTTTTCCCCTGAAGATAGTGCGAACTTGTACTGCGATAATAAGGCCGCGATCAGTATCTCCCATAACCCAGTACAACATGACCGAACCAAACATGTGGAGATCGACCGACACTTCATTAAGGAAAAAATCGACTCAGGAATAGTCAAGTTTCCGTTTGTGAAATCAGAGGATCAACTCGTAGATGTCCTAAGCAAAGCAGTTAGCAGCCAGAACTTTCATAGTTCGTTATCCAAGCTGAACATGATCGAACCTCCATGATCACCATGAGGGGGAGTGTTGACCATAGAAATATGTAAAGCTAACAATTAGGCCTTAATGTAATCACATATACTTTAGGCATGATTTCTTTCCATGCTTAGACTAGACATCTACTTGTATTTATGTACGTGTATCTTGTATTCTTTTCATTAATTCAGCAATACAACAATGAATACATTCAAAGCTTTCTCCCAAATTCTTCTTCTTTTCAACACTTCTGTCATCTTTGGCTTCCTCTGCTTCGATTACAGTTTAGTTCGTCCCCCACCTGTTTGTGAATATTACCAAATAAAATAACAACGCGGCATACACCAGTAATACTGCGACAGAAAATATTGCCATCATTCTGGAATCTGGACATTATTATACACGACTTTTTAAAAGCTCAAAAGCCTAAATTCTAGACTGTGCAGCCCTCAAAGCCCAATAAAAATTAAGTTATTTGTACATTCATACATCGTAATTAATGGCCCAATATATGATTATTACCCATACAAGAATATTTCTAGAATTTTCATTTTATAATGCCGGACCATAATTAATAACTCCCACCCAGTTGGAAATAATTTAGTTTATTCCTCTATGTAAAAAAAATTTACACTAACTTTTCAATTTAAATTTATAATTTGATTTCACTCTCCACTCACCTAAATTGACTGCAATAGCCTTACCTATTTCTTTTTATGAACAATACTTTAATTGTCAATTTAAGTATTTAAACTTTTATAAATAATAATCTAATTTAAAATATAAATACTTTAACTTTTACGAACAATACTATTTTTTCTTTTATTTTTCTTTATTTTTCCTTCTCGTACTTTAATTTTAAACCTAAATACTTAAATTTTTACAAATGATACTCTATTTTTAAATCTGGATACTGATGGGGTCTGATCAGATGTGGCAAACTCCAACATTTTGGAATTTGTTTATGTGAGGAAACGAAGATCAAAAGTTCAGGCAAGGGACGCCGAAGAAGATGGGTTCAATCTGCTAGGAACAAACACCAAAGAGGTCAGAAGGCTAAGATGGGGGAATGGGGGTTTAGACCCAGTTTGGCTCTCCGACGCTCAAGTCAACTTCAGATAGTGAATGAAGAAGATGAAGTAAAACAGAGCTTTAAGTATGAGAGCTTGCTTACAGAGTATGTGTGATCTTGAGTATTTATAGTTAAGGGCCAAGACCCTTTTGGTAATTGTCACTAAATAGCCCTGCGTTGGTGTGGCCCTAGATACGTGGTATAATGAGGGACCTTTGAAAGGGATCTCCTACAAAAGCCTGTGAAAAGGTTGATGACGGGCAACATTGGCAGGTGCGCGTGTACGTACTATGTGCCAGAGAGCCTTTTAGGGTTGTTACCGAGGGCCAAGCACACATTCGGGTTTTGATATGAGCTTTGGGGCTCGCAGGTCCGAGGGGACTCCTGGGCCAAAAGCGTGGTCACGTGGGGAATGGTTTCGCCCTTGTGATGAAGAGAGAATGCCCTTGAGGGCTAGCTCAGGGATAGCCCCGAGGGTCGCATTATGTTCATATTGTTAACCTTATTCACCCGCTCGGAGGGACCAAGGTTACTTGTGATGGGGTGGCTATTCCCTCGAGAGGAACGTTTATCTATGAGAAGGGCTTTGAGGTGTCCTCGAGGCGCCATGGTGTTACGCCAGAATTGGGCCACGTGTCGCATACATATCGTGAGCATAATTTAGCCTCATCATTTTACCCCCCAATTTTGTAGTCCACAGTAATGTGGACTGTAGAATTCAGACTTTTCAAAACTCCGAGGGTCATCTCTTGGCAGGGGCAGCTTAGCGCTCATGGGCTCTACTTTGAGGCCGCATTTAATGCAGTCCTTTCACTTTGATCGCTCGAGATGTCAGACATTAAATGCTACTGATGTGATGGGTGCGCCTTCTAAGGAAACAGTGCGTGAACATAGGGAAGTGGGCGACGGTTCACAAAAGTGGACGGTTACCTAGGCGGCAATGATTGCAACTTTTGAATTTGTTGTACGGATCCCACCAACTCTCTTCCTTATAAATAGAGATTTGTACACCCTTTTATTCTCTTTCACGCATAACCCTTTCAGTGCATTCAGAGTTTTGCAGAAATCTCCTTGCCTTCTCCAGAGAACTCAAGCAACTTCAAAGACTTTAAGAATTTTTAGGTATTTCCTTGAATCTTTTCTAACTCTTCTTTTGCTAACCTTAGAGCAGTAGGTCTTCTTCTCAATCTTCCTCCAACATTTCCCCTTCTCCCTTGATATCATCTTCCAACTTTCGCTATGTCTGGAGAATAGGTAGTTAGAGAAATAGATGATATGGCGAGCTCTAGTACCCCTTCCCATAATCCTACTCCTCATCACGAAATTATAGCAGAAATTTTTGGTGATGCTAGGGATGAAGATCTTGATGCCGCTGTGTCGGCCATGGGGGAAAGGAATCCGGAAAGGGGGGTAGACTATCTCTTTGAAGAGATGGATCTGGTTTTGGAGGCAGAACGTCAGGGAGTGACCTTGCCCTTGACGGAGGGTTACACTAACCCTCACCGTCACACCGTGACCGTAGCCATTCCGGGCCCAACTCAAGAGGATGTGGCCGTTGGGCCTTCATAGGAACCCATCGCAAAGCGCCGGAAAAGAAAAAAGAAATCCAAAAAATCCCTAGAGAGGGATAGTTCTGGCATGCAAGCCACTGACAGGACCCCTGATGAGATTAAGAGCACAATAACTGTGGGGGATTTGGTTACATTGAGGGCCCCAGTATATTGGGATGAAAAGTTTACTTATAGGATACCAGCAGCGCATGAGAGGGCCAATAATCTACCCACCGGCGAGATGACAGTGTATAAGGACACCGTATCAGCAGGGGCTTTGAGATTCCCAATACCAGTTCCAATGGTAAGTATTCTGAATTATCTCAATCTGAGCCCGTCGCAGATCCTCCCGAATGGAATTGCCCTCATCAACGCCTTTATCATCTTGATGAAGTGTAATGGACAAGAGCCCTCGGTCCATAATTTCAATAGTCTGTTCCAAGTGGCCCGCTCACCTCGCTCGTCTCCGGGGGTGGGTTTTTACTATGTCCAGGCTGTTAGGAATAGTACCCTTAAAGCAGCTTTTATGCTTTACTATTTTCTTGTAAAATCACAAACAATCTTTGAATAATAAACGAAATGATTTTGTTCATAGACAATCATTTCTTTATGTGCTTATTTATGTCTGTTTGGGTTTGACTATATTTTGCATGTACTGAACTCCCCTAATTCGATGAGGCCGTTAAGAACTTTGTTTTTATGGGAACGACATATGAAACAAGTTCTTAACTCCATAGGCGAGGATTAAAAACTTCTCCAAGTCAATGAGTCTGATAGACGGTAGGAGTGTCGACCTTGACTCTGCTGAGACTTGCTTATGTGATTATGTCCTTTTGAAGGATCACTCAATTTCATGGAGTGATAAGTGCATATGTTGATGCGTTCATAATACATAAGGGTGATTGTTACAAGCACTTCATCACTGAGATGTCCCGCGTGATAACATTCCTAAATGGGAAAGGAAGTTTCCAGAAACTTCCAGATTAGGAAATATCTCACAGGTCAATGATGTGATTCGTTAATCCTTAGACTTGAGGTTTTGTAATGTCTCATATGAGCTAACTCTGTAATCTTTGATATAGGCTCAAAAGGGTGTCGCCATATAGACACCCGAACCACGACCCATGTTGGGATTACACAAGTGGCATATGTAGAATTAGTAGAATCGATGAAGGACCTACACTTGTTAAGAACAAGAATAATCTCTTACTGATTGAGTTGTTCGTAGTCCATTAAACATTAAACCCTTGGCCAAGGTGGATAAAAGATCAAGACATTTAGAAAATGGGGTTTTCTAGGATTGAGATCGAAATGGATATGAAACGAACTTAACTTTAAAGATCAAGAATATTTAGGCTCTGAGAATATTCCCATGCCTTCGTTCTTGATTAAGAGATGGAGTTGTAGGAGGATCGTATTTCACAGATTATCATTGACTGAAAGGTTCTTCGATTCATTTCGTTATTCGGCTAGGGGTCACACACCCATTGCTAGATTACGGTAGTGTGATCTGTGAAGTGATTAATTAATTAGGGAATTAGTTAATTGTTGTCACTGCTAATCGAATAATGAACCTAAAGGTTTACGCACAAATGTCAGAATACAAGGGTTATGGTAGGATGTTAATATGATTAACGAAGGATCAAATTGTTGATCGAAATAGAGCATAGATCGCGTGGATAGCTGCCACGTGTCACACACACGTGGCTTATACATGGCTCCATGTGTGTGGTTATTCCACATGTGAATTCTTTTCTAGAAATTAATTGATTAAATTGTAATTAATTAATTTTGGTCTTTTAATTAATTTTGAATTAATTGTTAAAACTATTCTCAAATTACTTAACCCAATAAATAATTAATTAGGAATCAAATTATTTATTGAATATTAACTTTTGACTTTAAGAAAGTAGAAAAGTCAAATTTTCTATTGTAGGAGAGAGAAGGTTATTCTTGCAAGACTTGGAGAGCAAGCAATGTTTTTAAAACCGGACCGGCCGGTCCGACCGGTTTAACCGATGATCGGTGGCGTGTCCGGTCCGAATGACCCCCCAAAACCAATGGGATTCGGACCGGTAAGGAACCGAAAAAATCGCCCAGTTAACTAGTGGTTTTAGTCCTTAAAACCGGACTGGACCACCGGTTTTTGGGTTGAGCTTTCTTTTTCTTCTTCTTTTTTATTTTTTATATTTTGCCTTCTTTTCCCTTTTTTGTCTTCTTCCTTCCAGCACCTGTACTCCAGAGAGAGAAGAGAGAGAGAGAGAAGAGATGAGGGACTTACAGAGAGAGGAGAGAGAGAGAGGGGAGGGATGAGGGACTTCATGATTATTTGAGGGACTGAGAAATTGAGATCTGAGTAGTTGAATACGACCTGAAGTCTGAACAAGACGATGGTGGATATTGTGCGGCGGAATTGAGCTACAATTTTCAATATGAATGATGGGAATTTCAATAGGTTTTCTTATAATTAGTTTTTGGGCTTGGGCTTGGGCTTTGTTTAGAATTGAGTAAAAATATATGTTATTTTCTTTTAATTTTGTTTTTTGGATTATTTATAATGAGACATTATAATTTTTATAAAAAATAATAAATATTGGTATGTTGTGAAATTAAATATTTTTTGAGACATTGTGTAAAGAAACATTATTTTGTTTTCTAAATATTAAAAGTTATAAAGTTAGTTTTATATATTAATAATATTATATATTTAATTAATAAAAATAA
Source organism: Lantana camara (assembly GCA_037501455.1). Taxonomy (NCBI): domain Eukaryota; kingdom Viridiplantae; phylum Streptophyta; class Magnoliopsida; order Lamiales; family Verbenaceae; genus Lantana; species Lantana camara. The sequence continues at coordinate 24,023,158 of CM074862.1, forward strand.
TTATTTATTTATTATCAAACCGGTTGAACCGATAACCAGTAGGCCTACCGATTCGACTTCCGGTTCGGTTTTGAAAACATTGAGAGTAAGTTAGGAACTTATTATTCCAATTAAATTAGTTAATTAGTGAACAAGAAAACTATTCCCATTTGGTCTTGGAAACCCTAGATGGTTCGAACCCCATTAGTATTTATACTACTGGAGGTGCTTCTCTTATTTTTTAGAGCAACACTCAAGAAGTGTTATGTTTTTGAGAAAATCCAAAAGAAAAGTTTTCAAAGTAAATCTTAGTCTAACACAAACCATAAAACTAGCATTCTCACTCGCTTGATCGTGTTCTAGGACTGGTGTGGATACACTTTGGAGGGTTTCTAATGTGGACTCTATTTCAAATGTTGTTCGAGGGATTTTGCTTGAAGGGTGTTCGTTAGGCGGTAACGACATCACTAGAAAGCTTCTACCTTTGTAAGTTTCTAAAACACGCTACGATACGATACGAAAATTGCAAGACAACGATTAAACTTTTGAAAAATTTTAAACTTCCGCTGCTCAACTCTTTCGTGTTTTCCAACACAGGCGAAATCTAATTTGAAGTCAACATCCTAAGGCACTGAATGGAACGAAAAGTTCTTTGTTTTTTAAGGCTCATGAGGGTGATGATTTTGGAGTCCCTCGAGCGTGGGTAATTCATAGGGAGGAGCCCCTTGTAAAATCTCGTTTGGAGCCTGTGTTTCCCATAAAGTGGGCTCAAGATTTGGCCCTCGCGATGAAAAATGAAGGTTGGCTCATCAAAGCCAAAGAACTGATGGACGACGAGGAGCTGTTATTCCTCTGCGGGCTCGTGAACCCGCCTGATATGATCGTTAACCCATCCGCTCGGAACTTGGAAAGAGATGGTTAGATTCTAGGATACTAACTTTAGATTAAGGATGCTAACTTAGCCCCTTGGGTCCTTTTGAAAAAGAAAATCTGACCCTCGCATTTTCCTTTTGGCACGTGTAAGCATCCTGATGGCGGGAAGAGGTGGTATACAAAATGTGACCTCACTCTTGAACGATCTGAGGAACCAAGGGTGTCCTCAAAATCAACAACAACAGCAACATCAGCAATAACAATGACCAGGCCGCTCGGGCGGTGGCCGAGGAGATGACCGCAGAGCCGATCAGAGTGGTGAAAGTTCGAGCACCCCTAGCAAGAGGCGAGGGGAAGGCCGAGAAGCTACCCCTGACAACAGAATTATCCCTTGTCAGGGGGATAATTCCAACCAACGAAGTGGGGAGTGGCCTCTTCAACCCACTCCCAACGAACATCAAGGGCAGCGCACGGGTATTGTCATTAGGGACATCCAGGAGGGTTAAAAAACTCATTCAAGGAAAAGAAAAAGATTGTTAGATTCTGTTCCGATGACTGCGAAAGGCAAGGAAAAGAGACGGGGAGACCTCCTTTTCCGAAGGGGAGAAAATCTGGCCTTCGAGCGCTCGGGGGATAGAATATACCAACGCGCTTCTTTTTCCGGTGCCACGCTATTGAGGGATTACCCCTCAACGAGGAACTTATTGTATGGCGTCTTTCAGAGGCTACAATTTACTGGCGACCATAGGGAATTGTTTGCCCAAAGCATGAATCAGGTGGTGGAGGACTACTGCTATGCTCTCCATTATTCCACTTTGTAAATTTCCCCATTTATTGTACTATATTCCTTTTTTTGAAAAATTATCTTAAGTATTCTTCTGATTCATTTCAAGCTGTTGTTCCGAGGGTGATGAACCTTCAATAGCGCTCGATGACCTTCGTCGAGCGCAAGGCTAAATATAAGAAGATGGCACAAACAGCCAATCCTACCGAGCTCCAAGAGGAAAACGATGTCCTGAGGGCCAAACTTGAGTCTCTCCAGACAGAATTTGACAAGGTCTCCAAGGAGTCAGACAAGAGGGAGGAGGCTCGCAAGAAGCTCCCCGCTGAATTGAATAAGTACAAGGAGGGCAATGCAAACTTGGCCAAGGACTTAGATGAAAGGAACAAGTAGCTTAGTTGCGCCGAGAAGAAATTCACTGAGGCCACCAAAAAGGCCTATGAGGGGGAGTTCAACAGGGTGCTTCCCGAGCGTATAGCTGAAGCGAATCGTGAGGCCTTGCTCAAATTCTGTTATTCTAAGGCTTTGGGTTCACGGCCAATCTGCATTGCTACGACGAGGCTCAAAAGGCCTTCAACTTGGCCGTGGGACAGTTGATCGCATTGGGTTTGGCGGAATTCTCGAGGGCACTGGCGTATAGGTCTTTAATATGATGAGGAGCTAAACGCCCTATCAACGGCCAAGGGGAATCCTGAGGACACTCTGTCAGAGCTAGAGTATAATGATTTGGTCTCTCTCCTTCAAGAGGAGTTCATGAGGACGCACGAGCCTGTTGAGGAGCCCATCATCGAGGAGGTTAACGAGGGGACCACTGAGGCTGTACCTATTCTCGAGGGCCCTTCCAATGCTGCCCTTCAAGCGCCGGCCACAGAGGAGACTCCTGCCCCCACGATCGAGACCACTGAGCCCCAAGCTCCACAAACGCCTACCAATGCCCCCAATTCTAAGGTGTTTGACTTGGAAAGCGGCCAAGGTCAAGATGTTCAAATTTAGTCTGGAGCATTACAACACATTATCCCTTACTAGTATCCCATATGTTCTATAAGTTGTTTATGCCTTGACAAAATGGGTACTAGTTTAGATAGGATTCCTATGATCTTTTCAAGTAGTTCAATCTCGTAAACAGGAATAGATAGCTATCCCTGAGGGCCTTCTGAATCTTTCGTCTGCTTCCTTTGAGAAAGTCTTGTAATCTTCTGTTGCTTATCATTGGCTTGAATGCCCCTCTTTTGTACTTCGAGCACAAGCTCTTCTTGAATGAATGAATATTGCCTTGGAAATGAATGCTTGTTTATTTTTTACCTTTGCATTTTACTGCTATTTGCTTATTCCTTTCACGCTCTATTATAAAAGGTTTAAGAATGAAGCTAAGTAAAATCTTGGCAAAAAGGTTAGCATTACCTAGGCCAAATAAAGAAGCGCGAGGGACTTACTTCCGAGGGTACCCTGGTCAAATTGCGGAATTACTCAGAAGGTTTCTTTAAGGAAATTTCCCTTAGAAATTTTTCTTGGCAAGAAACGCGAGGGGCCCGCTATCGAGGGAGCCTTGGTTCTTAGGAACTTTCTTTAAGGACTATTTCCATAAGGAATTTTAATAACTAAAGAACGCGAGGGGCCCCGTCTCCGAGGGCACCCTAGTTACTTTAGAAATCTTAGTAAATAAGAACGCGAGGGGCCCATTTCCGAGGGCACCCTGGTTATTTTGGAAATTTCAATAAATAAGAACGCGAGGGACCTATTTTCGAGGGCTCCCTGGTTACTTAGAAAATTTCTTTAAGAGTTTCCACAAGAAATTCCAATTAGAAAGAACGAGAGGGGCCCGCTCCGAGGGCACCCTGGTTACTTTGGGGATCTTGATAAATAATAACGCGAGGGTGTTGGGAAACGAGACAGAAACGCAGCGAAAATTTAAAATTTTCCTAACTAAGCAAGGATCAAATCTTGCAATTCCTATTCCCAAATTCATAGTGATCAAGAAACTCACTTATATAGTAGCTTTCTTGACACGCTCCAGCCGTCCAAGAATGCTCTTAACGCGACTTGATCCCCAAAAGCTCCTTCGAATCTTTCAAGACTTTACGATAGTAGCCCTCTAGAGAAATAGTCCACCAACCACGACCACGATCCGAATAGGGAGGATGCTAGTTCTATATTCGGTGTTTAGGCTCTAGGGTTTAGTGTATAATTTAGAGAAGGAGAAATTTGTGTACCATCACCCCATGGGGTTCGAACCCCTCTATTTATGAGCTGGGGTTCGAACCTCATTCCTTGTTGGACAAGGAATTCCAAACTCTTTTGGAAAGAGATTTCTTGCTTGGAGACTAAGCCTCTTACTTTGACCAAAAGTCCACCTTTTGACCAACTTGTTGGACAAGAATAATATCTAACTCTCTTAGATATTTTATTTTACTTTATTTATTAAATAATAAATAACTTGAAGACTAATAATTAATTAATTCATAATTAATTATTTATTAGACTTTAATTCTCCAAATTAGCACTTTAATATTAATTCAAAATTAAATCAAAGTCTATTAAATAATTAACACATTAATTATTTAATATACACATATACATGAACACGTGACTACACGTGTCAATAATGACACGTGTCATCCACATGTTCCACACGTGTGATCCATACGTGTGGGCCTCACCATTCTCTTAATGGTTCGATTAACTCATTTAATCGATTCAAGCCTTAACCCACGTGACCGGGTTGTTAAGTGTGGCCCTCTAGGTTCTTAATTCAATTAGCAGTGACCCTAATTAATTAATCAGTCCACAGATCAAACGACCATAGTCTAGCAACAGGTGTTTGACCCCTAGCTGAATAAGAATGTCTCGATTCGACAGAACCTTTAAGTCATTGACATATGTGAGATACAATCCTCCTACGTCCCATCTCTCAATCAAGATCTAGGGCAAGGGAATAATTAGAACCCTAATAATCTCGATCTTAATGTTAAATGTATTTCATATCTATTTGATCTCAATCTAAGAAACTCTTTTCTTGATGTCTTGATCCACTGCCTTGGCTAAGGATTCCCAGATGGCATATGAATGACTTACATAATAAGAGATCATCAACTTGCAAATGCAAGCGAAGGTCCTTTATTGATTCTCATATACTTTCATGTGCCACTTGTGTAGCCCCAGCATAAGCCTTGAATCAGTTGTCTAAGGCGACACCCTTTAAAGCTTACACCTAAGACTACAGAGTTAGCTCATAAAGTATCAATGGAATCTCAAGTTTAAGGATCACTTATTCAAATCAATGACTCATGAGATATTTCCTAATCTAGAAGTTTCTATATCCAGATATAGAAACTTCCTTTCCCATTTAGGAATCTTCTCACACGGGACACCTCAGTGTACCTATTTAGAATAAGTAAGCACCCCCAATATATCACGCACGTATCAACTATACACTTTGCACCCCATGAAACAAGGTGATCCTTCTTAAGGGCATGATCACACAAGCAAGCCTCGAACGAGTCAGGTTGACGCTCCCATTGTCTTTTGGACTCATCGGCTTGGAGTGATTTCTAATCATGACTTATGTGATATAGGGCCCGACTCATGAACCACTTCACCTAAATGGTTGAGTCCTATAAGTCACATTGATTAGGGGAGTTCTTATACATGTACAGTCAAAAGGAAACACACAATCAGACAAGAGCATATAAAGAATTGTTGCCTCAATTCGTATTATTCAAAGATTGTCTGTGATTTTCAAAAGGAAAGTACTAAAGCAGACTATTACATCGGCTTTCAGGGCACTATTCCTAGCAATCTCCCACTTGCCCATCAAAGCCATTCAGGAGCTAATCTAAGTCCCATCTTTGCAAGATGACCTTCGAAAGCTTCTCGACTAAGGGGTTTAGTAAGCAGGTCTGCCACGTTATCTGCTGATGCGACCCTCTCAATTTGCACATCGCCTCGTTTGATGATATCACAGATTAGGTGATACTTCCTCATAATGTGCTTGGTCCGTTGGTGAGATCTTGGTTCTCTTGCTTGAGCAACCGCCCCAGTGTTGTCTCAAACAAAAGTAATGGGGTCTTTCATGCTAGGAACGACATTCAAATCTTGAATGAAGTTTCTAATCCAAACACCTTCCTTAGTTGCATCGTTTGCAGCTAAGTATTCGACCTCAGTGGCCGAATCTGCAGTGGTCGTCTGCTTGGAACTTTTCCAACTCACTGCTCCACCGTTAAGGTAGAAAATATATCCTGACATTGACTTAAAATCATCTAAGTCAGATGCAAAGCTTGCATCGCAGTATCCTCCAACTACTAGATCTTTCTGTCCTCCGTATACTAGGAATAAATCCTTAGTGCTTCGCAAGTACTTTAGGATATTTTTCATGGCAGTCCAGCGACCTTCTCTAGGGTCTGATTGGAAACGGCTTTTTACACTAAGTGCATAAGCCACATCCGGTCGAGTACATAGCATTGCATACATTATACTACCTATTGCCGAGGCATAAGGCACATGAGTTATTCTTTCCTTCTCAAGGTTAGTCTTAGGGCACATCTTCTTCGAAAGAGATATTCCTACACTCATGGGAAGAACTTTGTTCTTCGTATTCTCCATACTGAACCGTTTCAGTACTTTGTCTATGTAAATCGATTGTGACAGTCCTATCAATCTCTTAGATCTATCCCTATAGATCTTAATACCAAGAATGTAGGAAGCATTACCAAGATCTTTCAACTCGAATTGGTTCGATAACCATGACTTGGTAACTTTCATGTCATCCTTCGAATTCCCAATTAGGAGGATGTTATCGACATAAAGCACCAAGAATTGCACTGAAGTCTCCAATTCCTTTCTATACACGCGGGACTCATTCGAATTCTGAACGAAGTCAAACGCTTTGACCGCTTCATCAAAACGAATGTTCCAATTCCTAGAAGCCTATTTCAATCCGTAGATTGATCTTTGGAGCTTGCAAACCTTTTTCTCACTCCCACTGAATGTGAAACCTATGGGTTGATCCATATAAATGTCTTTATCAATGTCTCCATTGAGAAAGGTAGTTTTCACATCCATTTGCCATATCTCATAGTCATAATATGCAGCTATGGCAAGCATGGTCCGAATGGACTTTTACATTGCAACTGGTGAGAAGGTTTCATCAAAGTCCACACCGGGCCTTTGAGTGAAGCCTTTGGCAACGAGCCTTGCCTTATAGGCTACAACGTTTCCATCTACTACGAGCTTTCTCTTAAAGCTCCATTTGCAACCTATGGGTTTTACTCCATCAGGCAAATCAACCAAGGCCCAAACTTGGTTGGAGTACATGGAATCCATTTCGGACTTCATGGCTTGTTGCCACTGTTCAGAATCCGAGTCTGACAGTGCCTCCTCATATGTAAGGGGATCATTATCCTCTTGAGAGATTTCATGGAGAAAACCATACCATCTCTCAGGCTGTCTAGGAGTGCGTTCAGAACGCCTTAGAGGAGGATTTTCAAGTGCATCGAAGTTCGTGATTGGCGGTGGGATATCAGATTGGGACGTCTCCCCTAAATGTGGCATGGGGTCATCTCGAATTTCTTCAAGTTCTGTGATCTTGCCTTTCTTTTCTTCAAGGAACGATTCCTCAAGAAAAGTTACATTTCTTGAAACAAACACCTTTTGTTCAGTTTGATCATAGAAGTAGTATCCTATAGATTCCTTAGGATAGCCAACAAAGTAGCATAAGTTAGAATGAGCTTCTAACTTATCTTCCACCGTCCTCTTCACATAAGGAGGACAACCCCAAATTCTTAAGTAAGAATAATTAGGGACCTTATCATGCCACATTTCATAGGGCGTTTTAGGGACTGATTTGAAGGGGACAAGATTCAAAATCTTGTCTGCACTTTCTAGGGCATAACCCCAGAAAGAAGCTGGTAAGTCAGTGAAACTCATCATGGAACGAACCATATCAAGTAGGGTTCGATTCCTTCTCTCAGAAACTCCATTAAGCTGAGGAGTTCCTGGAGGAGTCCACTGAGAGATAATGTCATTATCTCTGAGATGATTAAGGAATGCTTCACTAAGATACTCACCACCTCGATCAGATTGAAGTGTCTTGATCTTATGACCAGTTTAGTTCTCAACCTCCTTTTGAAATTCTAAGAATTTCTCCAAAGCCTCAGATTTGTACTTCATTAAGTACACATAACCATAACGACTAAAGTCGTCAGTAAAGGTTATGAAGTACTGATGATTGTTTCTTGTGCTTACACTAAGAGGTCCACAAACATCAGAATGGATCAAATCCAATGCCCTAGTGGCGCGTCCAACACTAATTTTGAAGGGTGTTTTAGACATTTTTTCTTTGAGACAGGATTCGCAAGAAGTTAATTGTTTAAGTTCATTTTCAGAGAATGTCGCTAAATTACTTAACTTGCTAATTCTATTCTTAGAAATATGTTCTAATCTAGGATGCCATAAAGACGCTGAGGTCTCGTCAGCTCTCTTGTGTTTTGTCTCTCGTTGTATATTCAGAGTATTACTGTTTTGAGTTAGATAAAGTCCATTGTTCAATGTACCAAAATGTATTAAAAAATTATTCTTTTTGAGGAAAAAGTTACCATCCTTAATATTAATTTCATAATCTTCGCAATCAAGTATTGGAACTAAAATAATATTATGAATAATGTCTGGTACATAAAGGACTTTATTTAAAACTAAAACAGAATGACCTAAATCTAATCTAATTGTGCCTAAAGCTTGAGCTTCGACCGTTGAGCCGTCCCTAATCTACAAGACACATTCTCCTCCTTTGAGCTGCCGGACCTCACTTAGCATCTGTATATCATTACAGATATGAGATCCACAACCGGTATCAAGTACCCAAGAGTTAGAATTAATAGAAAGATTTACTTCAACTAGAAACACACCTTTCTTTAGAGTAGCCTTGTACTCTTGGCAGTTTCTCCTCCAATGCCCCGTCCCGGTTTGCCACGATGGAAGCAAACGTCCTCTTTCTGATCACGTTTCTTCTTTTGGACTTTTTTCTTCGTGATGCCTCCATTGGGCCTAAAGGCCTTCTTCTTCTTTTGGGCTTTCTTGCCCTTTCCTTTAGAAGGCTTAGAAGAAGATGGAGCAGTGACCATCATAGCCTTATTGTCCTTCTTGATCGTGCTTTCAGCAGTCACAAGTTGATTAATCAGCTCAACTACACTAGCAATTGCATGATTCATGTTGAAGTTAAGGACAAAAGGGTTGAATAATGGTGGGAGCGAGGCTAGCAACAAATCCACTGAAAGCTCATCTCTTAGTGGCATGTCCATGGAGGCAAGTTTCTCAGTAAGAACAAGAAACTTGAGTCCATATTCATGAACACTAGTACCTTCCTTCATTCTCAAATGGAACAATTCCTTTGAGGTGTTATACCTTGTAACACACTCATGAGGTAGGTAAAGTTTCTCAAAGTGGTCGTAAATCTCCACACGAATTCCATGGACTTATGCTGTCTTTGCATGTCCGAAGACATGTTAGCAAGCATGAGACAACGGGCTTGGAGATTATCATCCTTCCACTTCTGGATCGCATCCCGGTCAGTCCGGGTCGGAGTGACCCCTTCGGGAACCGGATCCGCTTCGTAGAGAACATAAGTTCTCTTCTCGGAATCTAGAACGATTTTTAGATTCCTAAGCCAATCAGAATAGTTGGGACCAGTCAACTTGTTTGACTCGAGGATCGATACTAGAGGATTTTTTATTGCCATTTCAAAACACGTAGAGAATCACAGAATCTACAACCTAAATAGAAAAATAGAGAACTAGTGAGCATGCCGAATAATAACGATATACATGATATTAGTTCTTTAATCTATGTAGCTCCCATTATTTTTCAAAAATCTATAATTCCCAAAGATCTTAGAGGATACTTGCTATCCCAATGGGTACTAAGATCCTAAGCACTTAACCTTGAACCCACGGCTCGTGGCCATTCTCAATTAAGCCTAAGGTAGGTACAACTTACCAATTCCAACACTATGGAATTTTTAGTAATGTTTTTGCATCACCTATCTTTCAATATGGACCCACGACTCGTGCGACATCCATATTTACTTAGGCATTAAGCTAGACCCATCAATCATAAGATCATGACCAAAACTTAGTTCGAACGACCCACGACTCGCGGCCATCGCCCTTGCTAAAATTGATCACGAAATATTGATCATTTAAGATCAATTAGGAAACTAAGAACTAATAGGTTTCACATAGACACCCCACGACTCGTGGCCAGCATCTAGCTTCCCCTATGAAACATAAATCCTATAGATGGAATGCTAGAAATTTAATTCAAAGCTTGCACCTCAAATTAAGCACCTATTTTCAAAAATTAACTTAATATTTAATGGGAATTTTTTATGTAACCCGAGAGTTGTCCGGTTCGACCTCACCAATATATATGTTATCCAATTTAAGTAGTCTTGCTTAATGCAAGTACAACTTAAATGCATTTCACACAAGCACTTAGCAGATAACATGTCCTAGTATGATACTAACATGTGATGATCATGGCTTCTACCTATCTTATTCGTGATATGTGGGAGCCACTCCACAATCAAAAGTTCTAACATACATGCCACATAAAACAGTTTAAATCACATAAGGGAATTGGAAATAAAACGATACCCTATCTATTACAATAATAGAAATCCACTCTAACACTTCGAGAGGTCTTCACTTATGGCCTCCATCTTGTTACTTGTTGTGTGGATCCATCTTACTCCTTGGGAGCATTGTCTCCAAAATGAAAGAAAAAGACCTCACCACCTATCTCTACTATCAAATTACAATAAAAAGAAAAAGACATAAAGTAATAAGGCTCAATCTTCATATTGGCCTTAGACAATTACACGGGGCATACCCCGGCCTAAAAAACAGTAATATCGAAAGCCACATAATAAACACATAACAGTACGCACATAAGTAGGGCACCGACCCCAATTGAAAAACACAATTATGGGGCTCCAACCCCAATTTAAACCATTCACGTGCATAAATTAAAACCATACATAAGTCTAAACCCATGATCACCTAACATGCCAAAATTGCAAGAATTTAAATTTAACCAATAAATTAAAATTCTCACTTTAAGCCCTAATGACTTAGATGCAATTCTGGTTCAAGAGCCTTTTCTATAAAACCCGAAAAACAATAAACTAATAAAATTCCAATTAATTTCTGAAAATTAATAATTTTATTCTTTTAGTATTTTCAGAAAATAAAGTTCGTAATTTCCCCAAAATTTAAATCATCTTAATTTCTCAAAATCCCAGTTTAAACAATTATTTCATAAATAATTCAAATTTAATAAAAATAAAATTTTACAGGAAAAATTTAATCGGGATTTCAAGGACCGAAACATGAAAAACCAAGAACGCGAAACACGGGGCCGAGATGACGCTAGGTCGCCCACACGTTGCGCGGCATCACGCACTAGGCGCGCACGCCAGGGCCTCGCACAGCTGGCAGCAATTACTGCCGGCGTGCGCGCGCGCTGCGTGGGCGGGCATACCCGTGCGTCCCTGGGCGGACGCTCCCGCAATGATGCGGGAGCTGCTGGGCGGTTGTCCCGCGTGGTTGCGGGATAGGAGAGCAGGCGCGCGTAGGATCCATTGCGCACGGCTACACTACGGTGGATAGGTGTCCCGCGCGGTTGCGGGACGGTGCATGCGGACCTGGGCTTGCGACACCTTAGCACGCCTAGGCTCTTGTTTTCATATCGGGTTTCGTTTTCCGTATCACAGGTTTTTCGAAAACCAATTCAATCCAAAATTAAAATTAAGATTTAAACAGATTTCAACTAAAACAGTTTTTGAAAAACACGATTTAAGAAAACAATTTTCAGAAACTTTTAGGAAAAATACAGTTTCGTAATTCAGGCTTTCTAAAATAACTCAAGAATACTCAATTGCATCTAAGCCTAAGAATTTATACCAAATTTAGAATAATTGAGACGAATCATAAATAGGCCTTGCAAGGTGGCTCTGATACCACTTGTTGGGAAACGAGACAGAAACGCAGTGGAAATTTAAAATTTTCCCAACTAAGCAAGGATCGAATCTTGCAATTCCTATTCCCAAATTCATAGTGATCAAGAAACTCACTTAGATAGTAGCTTTCTTGACACGCTACAGCCGCCCAAGAATGCTCTTAACGCGACTTGATCCCCAAAAGCTCCTTCGAATCTTTCAAGACTTCACGATGGTAGCCCTCTAGAGAAATAGTCCACCAACCACGACCACGATCCGAATAGGGAGGATGCTAGTTCTATATTTGGTGTTTAGGCTCTAGGGTTTAGTGTATAATTTAGAGAAGGAGAAATTTGTGTATCATCACCCCATGGGGTTTGAACCCCACTATTTATGAGGCTGGGGTTCGAACCCCATTCCTTGTTGGACAAGGAATTGCAAACTTTTTTGGAAAGAGATTTCTTGCTTGGAGACTAAGTCTCTTACTTTGACCAAAAGTCCACATTTAGACCAACTTGTTGGGTAAGAATAATATCTAACTCTCTTAGATATTTTATTTTACTTTATTTATTAAATAATAAATAACTTGAAGACTAATAATTAATTAATTTATAATTAATTATTTATTAGACTTTAATTCTCCAAATTAGGACTTTAATATTAATTCAAAATTAAATCAAAGTCCATTAAATAATTAACACATTAATTATTTAATATACACATATACATGCACACGTGACTACACGTATCAATAATGACACGTGCCATCCACGTGTTCCACACGTGTGATCCACACGTGTGGGGCCCATCATTCTCTTAATGGTTCGATCAACTCGTTTAATCGATTCAAGCCTTAACCCACGTGACCGGGTTGTTGAGTGTGACCCTCTAGGTTCTTAATTCAATTAGCAGTGACCCTAATTAATTAATCAGTGCACAGATCAAACGACCATAGTCTAGCAACAGGTGTTTGACCCCTAGCTGAATAAGAATGTCTCGATTCGACAGAACCTTTAAGTCATTGACATATGTGAGATACAATCCTCCTACGTCCCATCTCTCAATCAAGATCTAGGGAAAGGGAATAATTAGAACCCTAATAATCTCGATCTTAATGTTAAATGCATTTCATATCAATTTGATCTCAATCCAAGAAACTCTTTTCTTGATGTCTTGATCCACGGCCTTGGCCAAGGACTCCTAGATGGTATATGAATGACTTACACAATAAGAGATCATCACCTTGCAAATGCAAGCGTAGGTCCTTTATTAATTCTCATATATCCAGATATAGAAACTTCCTTTCCCATTTAGGAATCTTCTCACACGGGACACCTCAGTGTACCTACTTAGAATAAGTAAGCACCCCCCATTTATCACACACGTATCAACTATACACTTTGCACCCCATGAAATAAGGTGGTCCTTCTTAAGGGCATGATCACACGAGCAAGCCTCGAACGAGTCAGGTTGACACTCCCACTGTCTTTTAGACTCATCGTCTTGGAGTGATTTCTAATCATGATTTATGTGATATAGGGCTCGTCTCATGAACCACTTCACCTAAATGGTTGAGTCCTATAAGTTATATTGATTAGGGGAGTTCTTATACATGCGCTGTCAAAAGAAAACACACAATCAGACAAGAGCATATAAAGAAGTGTTGTCTCAATTCGTATTATTCAAAGATTATCTGTGATTTACAAAAGGAAAGTACTAAAGCAGATTATTACATCGGCTTTTAGGGCACTATTCCTAACAGAGGGGCCTATCTCCGAGGGCACCCTGGTTACTTAAGAAAATTCCCTTTAAGGAGTTCTCCATAGAAATTTGGCTAAGTGTTCCTAGGTTTCGAGCGTACGCTAAAAGTGGAATCTAACCGCTCAGTAAGAGTTTTGTGGCAAACCAGAAGAGAGATCTAGTTATTCTACCCTTATTCCTCCATCCCATAACTGACTTAGCAGTTGGGGATATTCAGTATGTGTATTATCAAGCCTTTCAATGCAGAGGACCCTCGACGTGGAGTTGGCGCTCGATATATGGAAGGTAACCCTTGTATAAGGGACCCTCTCGCCTTGGGCCTGTGTGGCTTTTACCTAGGGAAACAAGAGAGGGGGGGGAGGGATTTGAATAGCGTATTATAAGTACGCTTTGCACAAAACTTTTTCGTTTAAAAGAAGTAAATTCCTTTGCTTTTCTTTTTCAAAAGGGATTACATTAAGGTCAATGTTGGGATTTTAAAAAGTATGTTCTCAAGGAACTCTAAACATAAAACCGTCGAAGGTTGCATGTATTCCATGGACGAGGGAGACGCTCTCCCTGAAGTGTTTCAACTATGTACGTATTATTGGCTCTTACTTGGGTGACCTTGAATGACCCTTCCCAATTTGGGTCCAACTTACCCACATGCTTTGATACCTCTACCTTCTTCGGAACCAAGTCTCCCAATTGGAACATTCTATTCTTGACACGCTTGTTTTACTGTCGAGCCATTGAGGCTTTGTATTTGTGGATACGCGTCCAAGTGTTTATCCCTTCTCTCTTCCAAAAGATCCAACTCGAGAGCTTTGTTTCCCTTGTTAGTGCTAGGCTCAAAGTAAGCAATGCGTGCGGACTCTTGTGCAATTTCCGCCGGTATCATATCTTCTGTACCATACACAAGAGAATAGGGATTTTTTCCCGTGGCGGCTCGAGGGGTTGTACGGTAGGCCCATAAGGCTCCTTGCAGCTCTTCAGCCTACTCACCCTTCTTGCTTTCGAGCTTTATTTTTAGATGCTGCAAGATAATCCTGTTGGTAATTTCAGCTTGACTGTTGGCTTGGGGATGCCCCACGGAAGTGAAGTTCTATTCAATTCCTAATTCCGAGCACCACTCTCAGGTGTCTGTAATAATAAATTGGGATCCATTATCAGAAATCAATACTCTTGGAATACCATATCTGCAGATGATGCTCTTCCAAATGAAGTCTCTGACCACGCGAAAGGTGATCTTGGCAACTGCCTCTGCCTCAACCCATTTTGTGAAGTAGCCTACTGCCAAGATAACAAATTTCTTCTGTCCCACGACAATTGGCAGAGGCCCCACGATGTCAATACCCCATTGATCAAAAGGCCACGTGACATCTATAGGGGTCATTTGAGCCGCGGGTAACTTTGGAATGTTGGAATGGAACTGACACTTGGGGTACTTCTTGGAAAAGGTAATTGCATCCCGCAGAATTGTGGGCCAATAGAAACTGCTCCTTAGTACTTTCTTGGCGAGGACACACCCCCTAGAGTGATTTCCACCACTCCCACTGTGAATATGCTCGAGAACTTCCTTGGCCTGCGAGGGCCTCAAACATTTCAGCGGAGGGCCTTGGTAGGATCGCTTGAAGATTCTCCCCTCTTGGTCAAGGGAAAACCGAGGGGCCTTACTCCTAATCTTTCTTGCTTCCACCTTATCAGTAGGGCAGACACTTTCCCTAAGGAACCTTATTATATCATCGAGCCAGCAAGGCTCTGATGGGTCAATCATGGTCACCTCCTGAGGGCATACCTTTTCCTTTATCAAGGGCTCCTCCATTCTTAGGAAGGTAATGGAGTGATGGCATGATCCTTCGAGGGTAGATGCGAATTTAGAAAGGGCATCGGTGCGCTCGTTCTCCTCTCACGGGACCTGGAGTAGGTAAAATTCTTTAAACTTGCAGATGATTTCTTTTACTTTTCCCAGATACTGCACCATGGTGGCTTCTCGAGCCTCATACTGTTTTCTGGATGGGTACTCAGGTTATAACCAGATAGCTATAGCCCCAGAAGACCAGGAAAAATGCACTTTTACTTGTCCTTATGGTACTTTCGCCTTTAGGATAATGCCTTTTGGATTGTTTAATGCCCCTGCTACATTTCAAAGATGCATGATGACCATTTTTTCTGATTTTATTGAGCATACCATGGGAATATTTATGGATGATTTCTCTGTGTTTGGTTCCTCTTTTGAATCTTGTTTACAGAATTTAACTCAAGTTCTGCAGAGATGTGAAGAGACTAATCTAGTTCTGAATTGGGAGAAGTGCCACTTCATGGTGAAGGAAGGGATTGTGTTTGGCCATAGGATTTCGGAGAAGGGAATTGAAGTGGATAAGGCCAAAATTCAAGTGATCGCAAAGTTTACCACCACCAACTAATGTTAAGGGTGTTAGAAGTTTCCTTGGTCATGCCGGATTTTATCGCCGGTTTATTAAGGATTTCTCCAAAATCACCTTACCTCTTTATAAGCATTTACAGAAGGATGTTGAATTTATCTTTGATAATGACTGTTTGATTGCTTTTGATATGTTGAAGAAAGAACTTACTTCAGCACCCATTATGGTGGCGCCAGACTGGAGTTTGTCGTTTGAGTTAATGTGATGCTAGTGACTTAGCCATAGGAGTTGTCCTTGACCAAAGAAGGGAGAAACGTTTACAAGTTATTGCATATTCTAGCAAAACACTTAATGATGCACAACTAAACTATGCCACCACTGAAAAAGAACTGTTAGCTATTGTACATGCATTTAACAAGTTTTGTTCTTATTTAATAGGTTCAAAAACTGTGGTATACACTAATCATGCTACCATTAAGTACCTTTTATCCAAGAAAGATAGTAAACCGCGCCTCATTAGGTAGATATTGTTACTCCAGGAGTTTTATTTGGAGATTAGAGACAAGAAGGGTATAGAGAAAGTGGTAGCAGACCACTTGTCGGGATTGAAAATTGAGGAGACAGCCGAGGAGAAAGAACAGGTTATATGGAGAATTTTCCAGATGAGCAATTATTTAAAGTAGACTCTGGAGTACCGTGGTATGCAGATTTTGTGAATTACTTGGTCAGTAAAATTATGCCTCCTGACTTGAGTTTCCACCAGAAAAGGAAATTTCTTTCCGATGAAAAGTATTACTATTGGGAAGAACTGTTGCTTTATAGACACTGTTCTGATCATCTAGTGAGGAGATGTGCCCCACAGGATGAGATAGAGGAGGTGCTTTATCACTGCCATTCCAGCCCTTGTGGAGGTCACGCTAGTGCGAGTAAGACTGTTGTAAAGGCACTACAATCTGGATTTTGGTGGCCTTCACTGTTTAAGGACGCACATGAGTTTGTGATGAAGTGTGATTCATGCCGGAGGACAGGTAATATTGGAAAGAGAGATGAGATGCCACTAAGATATATTCTTGAGATTGAGCTTTTTGATGTCTGGGGCATTGATTTTATGGGTCCCTTTCCATCATCCAACGAAAATAAGTATATTCTGGTGGGAGTTGACTACATATCTAAGTGGGTTGAAGCCATAGCATCACCGACGAATGATTCTAAGGTTGTGTTGAAATTTTTGAGGAAGAATATTTTCAGTCGATTTGGAGTTCCCCGAGCTCTTGTTAGTGACGGAGGATCCCATTTCTGTAATAGGCCTCTAGAGATTCTTTTGAAAAAGTATGGAGTTCACCATCGAGTGGCGACCCCGTATCATCCCCAATCGAGTGGGCAAGTTAAAATTTCCAATAGGGAGATCAAACAGATTTTGGAAAAAACTGTAAGTAGCTCAAGGAAGGATTGGGCATCTAAGTTGGATGATGTACTATGGGCGTATAGGACGGCTTATAAGACACCTATCGGTACGTCCCCATTTAACCTAGTCTATGGAATACCGTGCCATTTGCCGTTGGAATTCGAGTATATGGCATATTGGGCAATTAGGGCCATTAATTTTGATATGAAGCTAGCCGGCGAGAAGAGAGCTTTGTAATTGCATGAATTAGAGGAATTCTGACTCAGAGCGTATGAAAATGCCAAACTTTATAAAGAGAGAACAAAGAGATGGCATGATAAGCATATCCGAGTGAAAGAGTTTGAAGTAGGACAATTAGTTTTATTATTCAACTCTCGGTTGAAGCTCTTTCCAGGGAAATTGAAGTCCCGTTGGTCCGGCCCGTTTCGTGTTATTAGAGTGATGTCAAGCGAAGCCGTGGAGATAGAAAATGAGAGTTCGGGCACATTTGTAGTGAATGAATAAAGATTGAAGCTATATCTAGTTGGCAAACCCATCGAAAAACACACTTCGCGTGTGTCACTGCATCCTGTGAACTAATCAGGATTATCCAGTCAAGCTAACGACTATAACTTAGAACTATTTTTTCTTTTCTTTTCTTTTCCTTTCGTTTTCTTCCTTGTTGTTCTCTCGTCTTGTTTTCTCGTGATTCTCTGTTTGTCCCTTTCGTTTGTAGGTTATTTGGCAAACTGTTCGGAGTCTGAAGTAAGAGTTGATGCGAGGACCGTGATTGTGAAGCTAAGCGTGAATATTGAGGTCTATTTTTTTTTTTATTTGTGTTTGTGTATGCAATCGCTAGAAGCGCTAGTGTGAGAATAAATTGCTGGTATAAACTGCAATATGTGCTTTAAGGTGTGTTTCTCTATTGTTGCGAGGGTGCACTATGCTTTGACTGCCTTTTATGGGTCAATTTTTGTTAATTAACGTGATTGAGCACCCGCCAAATTGTGTTTGTGTTCAAATTTAGCTTTTGGGCGAGTTAGGTGTAACGGGCGTTACACTATTCTTAGTATTTTAATGTAACGCCCGTTAATGGCGTTAGGAGGCATGGGTAGCATAGGTAACGGGCGTTACAATTTCGCAGGTTATTCCGTGTAACGCCCGTTAATAGCCACAGGCGTCTAGGCCAGGTGGGGTAATGCCCGTTACCCCCATGAAGCTAAAACATGTTAACGCCCGTTACCGGGCCAAAATCTGGAAAAACTGGGCCTTTAATAACACGTTTTTGGGTGGATTTTTAATTCAAAACCTAAACTCTTTTCCCCACCCACAAACACAAACACACGCACACACGAAAGAGAGCAGGCAACGGTAGTTTTCATCTGCCAAGAACCACCACCGCACCACTTTCTCTGTGCAGCCTCCGCCGCTTATCTTTGCACCACCGCACCCACACACTCAAGCTCCCCCTCTCTATTTTCTCTCTGTGACACCCCGCTCGTCCGACGTGTAAGGTACGTCACGTTCCAACTTTATTATGTGTCTAATTATATTATTTTGTGTTTTGCGTGGCCCTATTTTGAACTCTTTTAGAGTTTAGGGGCTTTTTTGCAATTCTCTCTTTTTAGGGGTCATTCGGTCATTTCTTGTTCGGTCGAGAGTTCGACCTCTTTGACCCCTCTATTGCGTTCAGGGCATCGAAACGAGTCCGTAGACTCTAAGTTTGCCCAATTCTGACTTCGTTAGCCCGTTCTTCGGACCGTTTTCGTGTACGAGGACCCGAGATATAATACCCAAAATCCTCGTAAATCGTGCCAAATGATCAGACTTCAGCCTCTCTCCTTCTCTCTCGCGACAAACCCCTTTGGTCACTGTTCACATGCACTTGAGGTGTGGAAAAACACACATGTCCGTTCTCGGTCGTTTCTCGATAAAATTCGACGAATGAATAGTCAAAGTTTATCAATTCGACGAGCCCGTCACGTTGATACCAAAATCATGCCCTGAAACTGGATGTAGGCGGAGATATGGCGAGCTACAGGTGGCGAGATTTCGACAGCCACCTTCACCGACGATTCGCGGCGGCCTACGGCGGTGCATTTGGCCGGAGTTTGTCTGGGCATGGAGCGGTTTTTCCCGACGTTTCTTTTTCCGTAAACGGCGCGGCCAATGGTGGCTGGACGGCGACGCACGCGCTGCCTGAAAGTCACACAGCGGCGGCGGTGCACTGTAGTGGTGGTGGTTGCCGCTTTCCGACGGCTTTTCCGGAGGAGCTTTGATGGTTCCCTACCTTTTTCGGCCCCCTGATTCCATTTCCGGCATCAGATTGGAGCAAATCGCGGTGGAGGTGCCTGAACCGGCGATGACGCAGCGGCGGGATTTCGGTGGCGGTTTGGGACCTTTTTTCGACGGGTTTTGGTGGTGGTTGCTTTACAGAAGTTGTCCGGGATGATGATTTTGAGCTATTCGTGTTGGTCCCGGCCCAAGAACCGGCAGGCCGGCGGCTGACCGGTAGTGAACCGGTGGCGAACCGACTGTGAACCGGCGGCCTTTTTTCGGTGATTTTTTCGATGATTTAGCTAGGGGCTTTTGAAGGGCTCGTTACAAGCTTTCCAACGGTATGCCCGGATTTCATTTTCGTTTTACGGCTAGCGTTTAATTTCAGTTTTTATCATTGGAATTTAGTTCGGTTTTTCGTCAACGACGTCCGGTGTGTTTGATATTTTCTGAAATTGGTTGAGGGCTTTTGTCAAGCAGGCCGAGGCGCATGTTCTGTCCTTTCGGGGATTTTTCCGACCACCGGAGGTGGTGTTCCGGTGGCTGTTCGGCTGGCTACGTTGGCGGCTTTCCGGCGACTTTCGGACAGTAGGTCCATTTCTTTGTGGTGAGTCCAACGCCACTTTCCGTTCGTCAATCGGATGCCCAGTTGGTTTGTTATGAATTTTTGAAGTTATTGTATTTATTTTCATTAATTGTTTTAATTGTAAAATTTGATTATATATGTATTACAAATTGAAATTATGAAGTGTTTGATACTTGGAAATATGATACCATGTATGAAATCTTGATTTACGATTTATCGAATTTATTTGTCTTGTTTAAGCCTATCTACTTGAGAATATTTCTTGTTTAGGGGATATTAATGCAATTTAAGGATCTAAATTATTCGTATAATTATGAAACTCATAATTATTAAATTACCAAAGTATGAGTTATGATCGATTTGAATAAATTATTTAAGTATGCTAATTGTTGAATATTGTGAAATATGTTAATATGTATTTACGTGTAAAATTATTATGTATTTTGCGTTTATCCTTGCGAGAATTAGTGCACGATATGAATTGAATTCTTAATGTCTTAAATTATTTTATGTAATAAATGTTATGAATTTATAAGCTATGCATCTCTTGTTATGTAATATGAATTATAGTATGCTTTGTATGATCTGATTGTATAATTGTGAATTATATGTTGCATCATTTGTATTCGTGAACATGGTCGTGCGTCTTGTGGTTGTGTTTCGAGTCTGAGTCCTGTGTTCTGTGTGTTCAGTCGATCAGGGTTCTTCCAGGGGGTGTCTGTCAGCTGTTTGGGTTCCAGTAAGACTTCTTGGGCTGTGTTTTCCGTTCTCGTCGGTGTAAGGTGAGGTTTTAGAATTTTTATTATAGTTAAAGCGACCTACAACCCTATGTGCTCGTTTTCAAGCCCGCATGCGAATATATACTATATGTATATTAAATATGTGTCTTACGAATATGTTATGGATTTTGTTAATTCGAATTGATATGAGTCCTTCTGAAATTATACGTATGGGCGTATATAAGCTTAAAATGGTTTTGCAACGAGGCTATGCTCCAAACCGTGTATCGTCAAGCGAACTATGGATCTCCCTCAGCTTATTATGAATTTGGAAGACACGGAGAGGTACGTGTATAGCATATGCCGAGTTGCACGGTAAGGTATGTTTTCCTATGGTATGTTTCTTAAGTTATGAATCTTACGTTTTTATGTTTCGCGAGTTAGTTATGCTTCCTATGAATCTATGTGAATCAATTTGAATCCCCGGGTTTCGGAGGTGTGGGTAAGGGAGACCCGATGCAGCTATTGGGGTCGCCGGTTATCACCCCTATGCACATGCTCCTTTGAAGTATCTACGTGCGACTCTAAGGGAGATGGAGAAGGCGTGGTGCTTTGAGCCTTCGGTTGAGGCCGGAGAAGGTACGTTGTGGGCTCGCGACCCCACGTATATTGAGTTGCACGATGCAGACTTCCGGAGAAAGGTTGGAATACGGGAATATGAATCTATGAATTTATGAATCTTATGAATTTTATGAGTTTATGCTTCCTTGTGAATCTTTTGAGTCTTGTGATTAAGGAGTAAGGTTGGAGACCCGTACTCGCCGGGTATTTGAATTCTTTTGTTTTGATGATTATGAAACGGGATAGGAGGTTTCGTTTTAATAAGAGATTTATGCGATTAAGCTCTGAATTTATGAATTTATGAACCAATTTTGTTTATATGAGTCCCTATGAGTTTTAATATGAATCCATATGCGTTTCTAAATCTACGAGTCCTTATGAGTTTTCAAACTTAAGAATATACGATTATATGAATAAGTATGAGTACTTTTGGAAAATGGCTTTGGTATGTAAAACCCTATTCCCGGTTCATAGTCTTTTGTTTGATACGTGCTTTGCTCTATATGTATATATGTGTTGGTGGGTGTTAGCCCCCCTCGCTCAGTCAGTGGACTGACCCTCGCCCCACCTATGTTTCAGTTTTCAGGTTCAGGTTCTTGGAGTTCGAGCTAGGCGGCTTTGTGTCTTGTCTGCTGAGTCCGTGTCTTTTGAGCCTGTATCTATTTGTTTAAGTTGTGAATCTCTAACCTGCATCCGTTTGTAATTATGTACATAGCATGTTCTGTACAGGATTATGTTCATGTTTTGATTATATGTTTAAATTCGGGACAGGTTAGGACAGGTTCGTGGAATTAGTTGAACTCGTTTATTTATGTTGTTGATTAAAGTTTTTTCTAGTTCATATTTTGATTCGCTTCCGCATACAAGTTTTTGCATCTTTTACTTGTACGGGGTTTAGGTACCGCCTAGCTTAGGTTGGATTTTTCGTTGGTCACCCGTTCGGTGTGACTTGGTGCATGTGCGGACTGTCCATTTCGTACCATGTGTCGGTCATAGTGCGGGGGTGTGGTGCCCCACCGCTTGGGGTGCTACACTCTCGGTGTTAATGTGCATTATTCTCGAATATTTTTTAGTTTGTGGCCCATTTTGTGCTTGAATTGATATTAATTTGGAAAAGATTAATTCTTTGTTGTGTTAATTATAGAATCGGGGCTCAGAGACGAAATTGTAGCAAATTAAGTTGTTTTGAGAATAAACCAACGCGATTAGGCATACCCGCATTGATGTGAGACATGCCGCAAATTTTGAGGATACAATTTAGTAAATAATGATGGCAGCATGGATTGAAGGACGCATAGGAAATTACTTAAATTATGCATGCATGCAGAGAACTAGAAGCTAATTGGATTTAATTACTTTATGGGTTGCTTAGTGGGTCTTTATTA
The DNA here is from genome assembly GCA_037501455.1 of Lantana camara. Classification (NCBI taxonomy): domain Eukaryota; kingdom Viridiplantae; phylum Streptophyta; class Magnoliopsida; order Lamiales; family Verbenaceae; genus Lantana; species Lantana camara. Next base: position 24,045,875 of record CM074862.1, read on the forward strand.
TTATTATTGATTTAATTAAGAGTGGCCACTTTGGTAATGTCTTAGAAAGGATGACGTGATCGATTTGCTAATGGGTTGCACAATTGTTTTGGGATTAATTGCATGGGTGGCATGAGCATGAGGAATTAATTAATTAAGCCCAGGATAGAAGTCAACTTAGGGAGCAAGCTTTTAGAGTCCAATTTGGACTAGGAAACAGACATGAAGCGGAGCTTGGGGCATGCTATTTATTCGGCTTTTGGACAGCAGATTTCAGACACCCTTTTCTCAGACGCAGCAGTCGAGAATTTTGGAGGACGGGAGGCAACTGCTTGGAGATATTCAAGAACACAATCTTTCATCAACCAGTTCTTTTTAATTCATTGTTTTTAGTTAGATTATGCTTTTAGTTTATTTTATATTTTCGTATTTTAAAACTATGAGTAGCTAATTTCTTTAGTACTTAGCTAGGAATTTATGATTTAGTTTTGACATCATGAGACCTAATTTGCTTTTATAATTCAATTTAATTTCAAGTATTTATTAATTCTCCGAGTGTCGTGTTATTGTGATTTATTTGCTTAAGTGGTTACGGCCGGATCATCTAAGTAGGTTTATTGCATATTACCAATCTTGATTACATGAAGTTTATGTAGTGCTTGATAGATAATTAGTGGTACATTAACGAGAAGGATTGGTTGCAGTTCTCAACTTGTTAAGGGAGTTAATAATCGGATTTCAATCTTGCACATGTCGTGACTTGGTTAATTCGGGTTAGTGTTTTCTTGATTCTTAATGCTGTCGATTCATTAAATCTTGTCGAGTGTCTCTAGGGGTTGTGTGTTGATTAGGGAATAATTGTCGAGTGTCTCTAGATTATTCTACTATTTAAGAGAAAACGAGGCGGATTCGAGTGTCTCTATCTGCTATAGCTAATCTACTTGAACAACTTGAATTTATCTTTGCGTCTATGATTGATGTCTTAACTGAATTATAATTCCTACCTAGGTATTGTCGTCCATCTAATTTATCAAAACCAATTCTCAAACGTGATTTTATTGCTTTCTTCTTAGTTTAGTTGTTTTAGTTGCATAGTTAGTTAGTAATTAATCAAAATCCAAACCCCTCTATTTTTAGTTAGCTAGATAGTTGCACGAATTTCTTGCGATTAATTGAATTAAATCGACCAATCTATGTGGATTCGACCTGTTTTGCACTATACTCTATTTTAGTCATAAATCGGATTATAATTTATTTTGACGGATTCGACCCGTTTTGCACTATAATCTTATTCCCTTTGTTAGCATTGTCCTCCCCTTTCTCGAATTTGAACCCTAGCATATGCCCTTGGGGATTTTGGACAATTTGGAGTTGAATTGGTTAAAATTGAACAACTTTGGCATGTTAGAACTAGGTTTGGAAAATTGGTTTGGAATTCTAGTTGATTTTGGGAGATTTGTTGTTTGCTCTAGTTCTAGTCATACGTTGGTGATTAGTAACGAGATTGGAATAGAATTTGAGTGATTTTGGAACTATAACTGTGCTAATTTAGGATAATGTTGGTTTGGTTTGGGATAGATTGAATCTTAAGATTGTGACCGCAAGGTGTTCGATGAACTGCCTAAGTGAATTTTTTATTGATAATTGCTTGCTTTGCTTGGTTATTTTTGCTAATTTCAGGAACTATGGGTCGTTCAAATCGTACTCGTGTCGAAGGAGTTTCGAGTTCCGGGACTTCTAGGGCTCGGGCCCAAAGTGAAACTAGAAATGTGGTTGTCGAAGGGGTTGGCAACCCATTTGATAGGGTGCTTTTGAGAACGGTTTTCCCCACAAAATTCTTTAAAAGAGATGTTTTTATCCGCATGGGCATGTGAGATGAGATACGGACTTTGTTTGATAACATTGGGTGGTTGGAATTTTTGGTGGAAGATTCACTCACTTATCCGGAGCTCACCGCGGCCTTCTTCACCACTATGAATTGGCATCCTGGTCATAATGAGCCGGCTACATTTTCTTTGGATGCTAGATGCCCCTATTTTGTTTCCCTTGACACATTGAGGGGAGTATTTGGATTTCCCCAGGACGGCGAGACTAGCCTCCCCACTTGGAGCGTTGATGTGCAGGAGGAGAATTGGAGGTCCTTCCCTTTGAAGCCCAACACACCTAACTATCATGTACGGAACACTAAGGCGACCTATTTGGATAGTGTGGTGTGGAGGATCGTGCATAAGATTTTGAGTTGCAGCTTTTGTGCCCATAATAAGAGTGAGGGCAATATCCAGGCTACCGAATTGGGCATCATGTACCTGATGAGGGAAGGACGGTGTTATAATGGTACTTGGGATTTGACTGCGAGAATGTTGGATGCTGCCAATAAGAACACAGGTGCTATAGGTCACTGGGCTTATGTGACCATGATCGCCAAGAGTTTAGGATGGAGGCCTAAAAAGGTGGAGCCACTGACAATGTATCCGTTCTTGGATGAGGACAATTGGAAGAATATGGGCTTAATCATTGAGTGGACGAAGGAGCCCCTTGAAGGAAGGTTGTTGCAATGGTGGTCAAAGAGGGCACGGGACAGGTTCAGGCAGGTGTATGCTTTGGGCTTTGCTACTTATGATGAGGTGTCGGATGAGCTTAAGGCTGCTATTGATGAGATCCCGGATGTTCCTGAAGGGAGAGAGGATGGCCCAAGACCAGTTCCTCAGCAGGGGGATGATGAGCCAATGTCCGTGCGAGCTCTAAACATCAGTATGGCAACGATGAGATTGGATCTTGCTGAAGCCAATGCTAGGATGGCCAGAGTTGAGACGGGATTCAATACTTAGAGGCAGGAGCTGGTGGATTTTCGAGCTCATGTTGATCAGCGATTTGACACATGGACGACCCATGTAGATGAGCAGTTCCAAGGCCTGTATCAGCGCTTGGATGGATATTTCCGAGGCCCTACTCCACCGCTTGATCAGTGATTTTGTGGGCCTTAGCTCTGTCATTTGTTTCTTTGCTATTTGGGTCTGTACTTTTGATACTATGGGATATTTGTGATACTCCTGCTACTTTTTCTTTGCTTTTGCCCTAGAATTCTTTGTTTTTAAATGCAATTGTACCTTTCTCTTAATTAGAATTTGTGACTTGTGTGTAAATGGCTGGATGCATGTTGATTATCAATAGCCTGTGCACTTGATCCGTGTTCTCTAGTCACTTGTTCAGGTTTTGGAAGCTTTGCTAGCACGTTGCCGGCTCTTCATCTAATCAGGGAGTTTTCTTGCTCTTCAATTCTTTCATTTGCATGAGATCATTGCAAAGTTTAAGTGTGGGGGGAGAGTGGTTAGGACGTGTCTATACTTGTTATAAGTTTTATTGAATATTTGCATATTTAGATGTAGTTTCACTTGTGAGTTGCTAAAATTCGAGTAATTTTGAAAATTTTCCCTCATTTTGAACTTTTTTTCGTTGAAGTTTGATTGTTGAGCTTTTGCTAGAAGAAGTTAGGCCTTTTGAATTGAGGAAAATTGCATGAGATTTGATAATTTAGTGTGTTAGTATGCCCTTATATTTTGAGCACTTTTGAACGAGATAATGTACTTTGCTTAGAAAGATGAGTTGATGATTTCCGAATGAGTCTAAGATTTGATTAGGATGCATTTTAGTCCTATTGAGGCGAAATTTTGAGTTAATGAAAGACTAAGGAAGTGAAGTAGGCATTCGTTGTCGAAGGATTTTAAGCTTTTCTATTTTAGCCGTTTTCCACTAATTAAAGTAATCTTATTGACCCCGTTGAGCCTAATTGTTGTGCAAAGATTTTTGTAGCCACATTATAAGCCAATGCACAACATAGAAATACCTACCTTGATAATTTTACACCAAGGCTTGCTCGTTTTATTTTTATGGTAATTATCTATCTTTTGACCCCTTTTCATTGTTCTTGTGATTGAAATTGAGAGATTATTGTAAAGAGAAAGAAAAAGAATGAGAAAAGTGTGAAGAAAAAAAAGAAAAGAAAAAAAGAAAGAGCAAAAGAGAAGAGAAAAAAAAATATGCAAAGTGTGAATTTGAGAGTGTAGGATTCAAATGAAGAGTTGGGGCGATTTTCGTATTAATAGCGAATGGAAGTGTTTCGTGTTTTGAATAGATTGAATGATGTAAGCTTGGTGCGTAGTAACTTGATCCAAATTTCCATAACCTTACCCTAAGCCTACATTACAAGCCCGAAAGACCTACTGATCCTAAGTTTTGATTTAATTCCATTAGTGGAGATAAGTGCGAAGAGTGTATTCCAAAGTTGATGATTAGAGCTTAGGAGGGAATTGTGAATATGTCATTCTAATTTTTTTGCATTTTTTCGTTTGATTCATACACTACACAAGGGTGTACTTTTCATACTAAGTTTTGAGGATCTTACGTTTATGAGTACTTTATTAGATGAGCTAAACTTGTTTAGGCGAAGGTTTGATGATTGCTTTGAGGATATGGTTTGATGAGGATGTGTTTTCTTGATTTCCATATTACTCGGGGACGAGCAATATTCAAGTGTAGGGGATTTTATTGTGTGTAGAAATTGTATGATTTTAAGTGTAATTGGATTATATTTTTGGTGCCGTTTGATGCGTTTATGTGTTTATTTTGCTCCATTTAGGTGATTTTGGTGTTGGAGTTACGAAACGGCGAAGTGAAGCAATTTCACAAGTTTTTGGTGGAAAATAGGGTAACCCCCTTTACCAAGTAAGAGGGCAATGTACGTAACTCCCGTTAATGGATGCAGGAGCATCACTTGAGGCGGAATATGGGAGTAACGCCCGTTACTCGACTACAATACAGATCTGGTAACACCCGTTACCAGAGACAAGAGGAGATGATCTCTGGTGTAAGGAGGGTAACGCCCGTTACCCTTGGACTGAAGAAAAGTGGTAACGGCCGTCACCACTAATAAAAGCGCAGACACGATTTAGCCTTGTAACGGGCGTTAACAACAATTACACATGGATAGGTAACGCCCGTTACCGCTGTCGGCGAGAGAACTTAGGGCTGATATTTATGTGCATTTGGAGTCTTATTTTGGGGAGAGTTCTTCGGAAGAGTTCAGACCTCGCTTGGAGGCAGTTGCTGCGGGAAGTCTTCAAGAGTTTTTTCAGAGAATTCAGACGGATCGATTGAAACTAATTCCGTTTTTTTGGTTTTATTGTTGCTTTATTATTCAAACTAATTCCTCCTAAATTCAGTTTTTTTTTCTTAAGTTAGATTTAAATTTCCAGGATTGCTAGAATGTTTATGAGTTTAATTTTTAGACTTTGTTTAGATTTGATGACTATGAATTATTTTAATGCAATTTCCTTTAGTTTTATGAGTTTTTCTCTAATTATGAGTAGCTAATTCTCTAGGGCTAGGGGGGTGATGATGAATCCATGATAGATGTTTGATATAATGCTTGAATGGCTTATCTAATTCTTAGTTTTGAAAGCGGACTTCATTTGAATTGCAACGGTCTGGCCAACTTTAGCATGTCTCAGAATTGCCTATAGATTGAAAGATTGATGGTAATTTGGATTGTTTTCATAACTTGTGAGTTGTAGGATACAAAGAGATTTGGTTCTAGCTTATACAACAGTAATCTTATTCCATGTCGAGCCGCTAGAATACTGAATTGCACTAGTCTTGTTCCTATGGTTTAATTAACTATTGGTGATTGCGAGAGCAACATTGAACACTAATTAAGCATTTGGTTACAACTCGAGAGAGGGTAATACAAATATAAGTGACTAGGTTGTAGAATTACACTTGTCAGACTAGTATCATATCAGCTCTTGATTGGATGATTCATTACTTTTCCCCTGCCTATTTAGTTTACTGAATTTATTCGTGTGTCTTAGTATTACTAGTGTTTAATTCTAGTTAATTGTTTATTTCTGTTTTAGTAAATTAATAGATAAAACCACAATTGTTTTCATTAGGCCTTTAGATTAGAGAAGAATATAGAGTAGTGATTGATTTCCCTTCCCTGTGGGTTTGATCCTATTGTGCTACGCGTATGTTAGTGTACACTTGCACGATTGGTTTTTAACTGTAGTAAACCTTACAACAATATTATCTGCTTAAGTGATTTAAAATTTATTATCAATTGCATGTATATACTTGAGTAGATCCGGCTAGCCTTCCGTTATGTATTAAAATATTTTAGAAATGTTTTGATACATGTAGTATAAAGAAAAATTTTAAAATACGGTCTCGTACCGCTATTGTTTTGGGTCCTCCACCCCGCATTTTTGGCCCAGGTGCCCCTCGGACCTATGAACCTCCAAAGCCCATATCAAACCCGAGCGTGCTTGGCCCTCGGTAATAGCCCAGTAACGCTCACTGACAAACAGTACATCAATGTACCCCTGCCACTGTTGCCCGCCACCAACCTTTTTGCAGGCTTTTGCAGAAAGTCCTTTTCAAAGGCTCCTCATTACGCCACGTGTCTAAGGCAATACCAACGTAGGACAACTTGGTGACAATTACCAAAAGGGCCCTGACCCTCAACTATAAATACTCAAGATCACTCATATTCTGTAAGCAAGCTTTACACATTCAAGCTTTATTTTTTCTTCATCTTCTTCACAACCTGAAAACTGACTTGAGCGCCGGAGAGCCAAACTGGGTCTCACCCCCCATTTCCCCAGCTTGGCCTTATGACTGTTTTGGTGTTTGTTCCTAGCAGGTAGAACCCATCTCCTCCGGTGACTCTCGCCTGAGCTTGTGATCCCTGTTTCCTCACACAAACAAATTCTAAAGTGTTGGAGTTTGCCATCTCGAATCAGACCCCATCACATACAAATCACAACCATTAGATTAATCATTACCTTATCCGTAATATTTAACTACGTATTTTGTTTACAATTTTCTTCTTTCTTTTTTCTTTTTTTACTTAATTTATTTATAGTTGATCTTTAATTTCTCAAAAATGATGTTTTTGCCACTTATTCTTTTAAAATTATTTTTGTTGCCCATTATAGATTAGATAAATAGTTTTAACGATTACTAATTAAATACAATAAAATGCAACACTAACTAGATACAATATAATGCAACACCTAAATACACAATACACAAAGAAAAAAGAATATTTTTGAATAAGAGAAATAAGATATTAAGTTCAATAACGAAATTTTTTTTTTAAGGAAATATCATGTCTGAATATTATAAAGTGATATGTTATGAAGATTTAGATAGTTCCTATATTATTGAGACTCTTCCTCACTCAAAAATCTATGTCTCTGCACAACAAAATAACTTAATTTCTTGAATCAAATACTATTAACTAAGATAATATGATATAAAATTCAAAAAAAATAAAATAATCATACTCTTCTCCAAGATTAATAATGGGCTCTGCGGGACAAGCATATAAATTGTTCAATTGAGGCATACTTGGAAGAATTTCCTGAAATTCAAAACTTGAGAGTGTTGGTCCAGTTTGCGAGCATTGTGCCTAATAAAATAAAATTTTTAATTGATGTGGATGAATAAGATCAATATTTAAAAATTTACTTTGGATTTCATCGAATTCTTTACTGATTATAATTTTCTTTTACGATTTTTTTGACAAGTTCGATAAATTTTAAAGTTCTAAATTTATTGTGGTCTTTATGATAATACTAATACTTAGAGTTCTACTTTGTATAAATCATTACTTACGAGAGAAGATAACTGTAACACCCCACATTTCTGAAATAGGACAAGACAACGTTACTAGTGAGTTTCGGAGTTACGCATTTTATTTACTAAATTATAATTTCACGTTTTATCGAACTTAATTGCTTCTTTATGAAATATGTGCTTATATGTGAAATTGTGAGGCCTTCGCATAATTTAAGAACGATCAAGAGGATTTAATTAATTTTTGTTTAGAAATTAGGGGGCCTAATTGCTTAACATCATTTCTGGAAGGACTAGGTTGTAAATGAATAGAAAAATTGAGCAGATTGTTTTCTAGCAATACACGTACATGCCTACTAAACTTGCAACTTTTGATTCTAAATTCAAATTACAACAAACAGAGAGCTGCTCCTTTATCCTCATTTTCATAGACATCCGGTTCCATATTTTTCCTTCTCACAATCGAAGAACAAGAAAACATCGGCTCTTAAGTATCATAAGCAACACCACCGAACTCCATCTTCATCACCTCTGCGCGTGCGCCACCTTCTTCTTCCTTAGCTACGTGCGGCCGAGACCACCACCATCTCTCAACCTTTTTAATTCTCTTTGAATAGGTAAGAAGTATTCCCTTCACGTCTTTCTTTCTACCTAAAGACTGATAGGATGGTGTATTCAGTTATGGTTTGATGAAAATTGGTCTATTACTAGAGCTTATATGAAATTTTGCTTAAAAATGGTGGAAATCATGTTAGGAGATAGATTTCTTGTTGAATTCATGACTTTGGCTAGTTTAAATTCTGGGATACCGAACGAGTTGATGAACTTTGTGATTCTGATAGTTTGGAAAGCCTGGATTATTGGTTCGTTTAACTGTTTATATGCTTAGGAGTGATGTACTTTTCATTTGGCATGAGTTCTTGGTTTTTACACTTATGTGACAGCATGTCTGCACAGATTTCAAATGTAAATTTCGAGCTCGTGCGATGCCATTTTCAAAAATTGTTTTAACTGGAGATTAATAACATATTAAAGTTCATATCTGCCAAATTTCGTAATTTTCCGAGCCCGTTTGATACCTCGAAAAAATCCCGAAAGATGCCGCAGTCCCCTGTTTTTGCCCTGTTTTCTGATCTGGAACAGCAGCTGAGCAGAGGGACTAAACCTTCGAATTTTGCAAAACTGGTTTATATAGGAGTGCCTATATGTGTTGGGAGTATACCTATTAAGTTTCAGAATTTTTCGACTTCGTTTGATGTGATAAACAGACCGGTCTTTGAAAGGTGTCGCTGCAGCCAAGTTGCTGTACTGTTTGAACTTTGACAGCTTATACGCAGAGAATTCCGACGTAAATTCCAAACTCATAAGACCTCAATTTTCAAAACTGTTTTTACTGGATATTCCTAGTATATTAAGGTTTATGTCCGTCAAATTTTATATTAATCCGAGTCCATTTGATACCCGAGAAAAATTCGAAACGACTCAGCTGTCCCCTGTTTTCTGGTCTGGATTAACGGCTTGAGAAGAGTGAGTAAATGTATGAATTTCTCAAAACTGTTTTACAGAGGTACTTATGAATGTATCGAGTATATACCCGTAAACTTTCAGATTAATCCGACTTCATTTGATAGGGTAACGGTAAACTTTTTGAAAATGTGTTTCTGCAGCGTTAATTCTGTTTTTCATTATTTTTGCTCTAAAATCTGTAATTTTACAGAAACAATTAGGGGTTGAGACCTATAACATTTGAAAGAGATGGTTGTCTAGTTTACTAGGAATTTTACGGTTCGTTAAAATACTTCCCGAGCAATAAGTTATGACGAATTTTCTACAACATGTGCATGAATAAAGTTTCTGCACAAATGTGCTTGTATGAATGTTGCATGAACTCTGTTATCATGATTTTCCTAGCTCGTTTCCATGGTTTCTGCAGCACCTATTCCAAATTTCAACCATATACATGTTGATACAATTACATGTTTTAATTACATTACGTGGCATTAATCATACATTTAGACATGTTCGCTCCATCTCATAACTCTTATTACATTATATCATCTCATTACATTACGCTTCATTGCCGAGCGTCCTTATTTGGTCTTATTAGAGTCTAATGTCACCCATACTTATGTCGTGTGTCCAGGTGATCCTTCCGTGGATCCGGTTGTTTAGGTTGTCTCGTTTTCCTGTCCCTTTTGTCGAAGCTATCCAGGTGAGGTTATCTTCTTGCTGCATCCAATAGCCTATACCTATACAACCTACATGAGTTGGTTTTACTCCTCGCTTGTGGCGTATTATATGTATATGTATAGGTATACTATAATAGATACGTGATTGACTACCATATTATTGACTTTATTAAAAGCGTATTGCAAACATCAAATGGGTTATACATATATGTTTTCGAGTGAGTTCATGACTTCAAACAAATGAAACGAAATTGTTTTACATGCATTGCATGAACGAGTGCTTGTCAAATGAATCCTCAATGGTTTATTTCCATTGGGAAGGGATTCGAGGCAACGTGCATGAGGTGGTCCAGAGAGGCAAAGGGCCGACGGAGAACCTTAATCGCGACCTCGGCCCGTATTATCATCTGAGGTAGTTGATAATGCGCATGCCTACTGTGACCGGTACGCCGAAGGAGCCTAGTACCGAAATGGGCTATGACTTGAGTGTTATTGGACGTTAAGGGCCTAATTAACCCTTTCGTCACCTGGAGGAAGAAGGAAGGATTTCTTGTTATTGTTATTGATCGTGTTTGATTGTGGAGTAAAGGTTGGAGAATGGCATAACTCGTTGCCAAATTGATTGATTGAAAAACCTTAATTCGATATAGGCCCTTTGTTCTTGAATCTAAAAAGGATTGTATCGATATTAGAAGATTAAAAGGGGACTATATCGGGTCAAGGTGATTGCACTGTATTGTATTGCATATCTCTTCTCCTGCATTATATACCTTGTATATTAATGTTCCCGCCTCACCAGTCACTCGACTGACCCTCTTTCTCTCTTTCTTGTTCCTCTTATTGGTTGCAGGTTGGAGTCGACTAGGCGGCGTTTGTGTCTAGTCCTTTTTCTTTAGAGTCGAGTTCAACTAGGATTACTGTGAGCCCGTACTTAACTTACTTCAGTTAATGGCATGTATAATAATGATATAAGTTGAATATTGTTATACTTTTGATAACTATGGCCAGTGCGGCCTAGCTGTAGGAGGTTGTTTTGGCTCGTGTAACTAGCTTGCGTATATATGGTTATCAAGTTTGAACTAGCATACTTTAAATATTATCGGTCCGTGATCACTGCTTGTTTAATGCTTTATTCCCTTCCGCTAGTGTATGCTTTCTCTGACGACAGTACGTTTATTGCCGCCTAGTTAGTCGTGGGTCTTGAGTGTCTCTCGTTCGCTAGTGCTTGGTGTGTATACGGATTGCCCATTTCGTATATGTACTGTGTACTAGTGCCGGGGATGTGATGGCTCTACGTTCGGGGCGTCACAATAACTGATTATTTGTGAGAGAATTTTTAAAGTTATAAATTTATTGGGGTCTTTATGATAATACTAATACTTAGAGTTCTACTTTTTATAAATCATTACTTACGAGAAAAGATAACTGATTATTTGTGAGAGAAAAAAAGATAATTAATTGTCTGTAAGAAAAAATCTCATTGACGTCTGTGAGATTAGCTGAGTGCAATTAAATATCTGATTACATAAGCAAGTAATAATCGAAAAAGGAAAAAAATATATTACCAACTTATTTTGGCAGATTGATATCTCAACGCATTATCAGGTATTAACTTTATTTCAGATAGCTAGCCATCAACTTTATAACAACAAATTTGCCTTTTTCTATTTTTGTCAGGCCTAATTAATATCTAGGGGTGTAAACGGATAATAAACGGAGCGGATGTTCAGTATCCGAATCCGAATCCGAATCCGAATCCGTTTAGCATATCCGCTATCCGAATCCGTATCCGTTATCCGACGGATAATGAAAATGCTATCCATATCCGAATTCGACGGATATTATCCGAATATCGGATTATCCGTATCCGTGAGGATATCCGATTAGTGAGTTATCCGATATCCGAATTCGAATCCGTTTATCTGTTTTACATATATTTTTTAATAAAAAATAATAGATTGAAATTTCATAACCCAATTAAATATTAATATAACTAACTATAAATCTATTAAATCTATACACATTAACTCATAAGTATAATATATAATTTATAATATATGTTTACAATAATTATATTACAAATAATATGATATACGTTTACTGGTTTTTTTTTTTTTTTTTTTATAATTCTCAAATAATTATATAATGTGTAAATTAATATATGTTTCATCAAGGTATAAAAAATATATAGATATATATGTTATCCGATACGGATTACGGATAACGGATATATCTAACAGATGTATAAACGGATCGGATGTTAAACGAATCAGATGTGTCATTACCATATCCTTATTCGTTTATAATTCGAATGTCTATAATCGGATACGGATAATATCCTCTTTGAACGGATACGGATAATATCCTCTTTAAATGAATTCGGATGCGAACGGATATCGGATTTTCGGATATCCATTTACACCCCTAAATAATACCTATAGAACTGGAAAATTACATATACTACCCCTAATTTAAGAGAATTACAAATCAGTCCATTTGGTATTATAAATTAATTACACCAAAATCCTCAACATTTGCAAAAACATCCGTTAGTCAAGTAGAGGTTTTATTGTGGTTCGCACTACCTAAAAAAAAAACAATTAGTAGATAATACATTATTAGCGACAATTTTACTATGCTTTGATACTTATAATAACTATAGCTGTGGTCAATACTTAGCTACAATTTAAAAAGCGTAGTTAAAAATTTTTTTACGTTGGACCTAATATTATAAGATTTGAAAAGTTCAATATTTATAGTTTTGCAAGTATGTAAGCAAAAATTGGGTTGGGAAAATGTGTTTTTCTAATGTAGTGTCGGAATTTCTACTAAGATATTTGGAACCTTATATTATTTAATAATATTTAAGGAATTAACATAGTTATCCATAATGTATATACAATTTTCCCTTTTAATTTAGTTAGAAAGAACACCATGAGAGTGATTTCTATGCTAGTCTTGCGCAATTCTGTACCTCATTTCCCAGGTAAGTAGTGATTTTCCTTTAAAGAGATGGAAATCTAAGCTTCCAATCGGCATGAACTCGTAAATGAGTAGGAGCTTGCTTCCTTTGTGGCACCAACCTATGAGTTGAACTAAATTTATGTGCCTTAATTGGCTGATAATCTTGACTTCTGATGCATACTGTTTATGATGAGATTCTAGACACCATTTTTACAGCAATTTCAGACAGTGTTTTTCTGGAGAGGCCGCTGTAGACACCACCAAAGGCAATGGCAACATATTGAGGCAAAGAAGTATATAAAGTGTCATAAATGACACCTGAAATAATGAGAATGGCATGCTTTATCAGATATACATCCACATAAGAAACCTGGCCTTGATGTCATGAACACATTACTCTCTGATTAAGTGATCTAGGCCGAGGCAGGGTATTCTAGAGTTGTGGGATTAAATCAATAGAACAATGATAAGAAATAGCATAGAAACGAAAATTTCATACAAGCTTGATTATAGAATAAAACCAAAATACACACCAAACAAATCAAAGGAAAATGAGATCTTACTGATCTTAATCATGCGGTTAAAAGAGTAGTAGCAGAATTTGTAGATGATGCTGTTAAACTTGACGAATTGTCATAGTAACTGTGGGTAGTTAAATCACCACCTCCAGTAAAATTTGAGTAATTTGAAGCGCTACTAGTCATATGTGTCACGGTAGCTTCACCATAAGTGGCCACTGGCATTGTTGGAGGAAGGATGGGTAATGATGCTTCAAAATTGAGAACATGGATTGCTTGCCTTATGGATGGACGACGCTTGTTATCTGGATGAGCACACCACAAGCCAACAACCATCAAACGTTCCATTTCTTGCACATTATATTCTGTGCCTAATTTTGGATCAGTTGCATCGAATAACCGTTCCATGCCGTATAGACTCCAAACCCACTCCACCAATATTGCTTGGTTTTCTTCCCGCCTAGAGTCGACCGGTCTTCTTCCACATGCTATTTCAAACAATACAATTCCAAAGCTATAAATATCAGACTCCTTGCTAGCCCGTCCATTTATAGCACATTCAGGAGCCATGTAACCTCTCATTCCGGCCAGATCAGTTGTTTGAGATCCTTTTTCATGATCAACAAGTCTAGCTAGACCGAAATCGCCAAGTTTAGGATTAAAACTTGAGTCCAACATAATATTACTAGCTTTTATATCTCGATGCACCACGCATCTCTCCCACTCCTCGTGCAAATATAGCAAGGCCGATGCTAGTCCTCGTGCAATTCTGTATCTCGTTTCCCAGGTTAAAAGTGATCTCTCCTTAAAGAGATGAGAATCTAAGCTCCCATTAGGCATGAACTCGTAAACAAGTAGGAGGTCTTTTTGTTTATGGCACCAGTGTATGAGTTGGACTAAATTTCTGTGCCTTAGCTGACCGATAATCTTGACTTCTGATGTGTACTCTTTCAGCCCTTGTTTAGATCCTCTGGACACCCTTTTTATAGCGACGTAGGAATTCGTTTCTCCCATGAAGCCTCTGTAGACCCCACCGAAGCCTCCTTCTCCAAGCTTTTCTTCCTCTGCAAAATTCTTTGTGGCACGAACCAGTTTGCTATATAAGAACCTTTTAGGCCCACTTCCTTTTGCGAATTCCTTATCCATGGATGGATCAAGGAAATCTTCATCTTTTCCATCCTTATACTTCTTCCATAAGCAAAAAATTGCAAGAGCTAACCCGAGAATGAGAATTGACAATCCAACACTCATTCCAACAACAAATACTCTTCTCTTGTTTTGTTTTCCACCAGCTGGGTAAGGATCAGGGTCAGGCTCCGGGCGTAGAGTAATTGGCTCTTCAGGGGTAACATTAAGCTGCAAGTTTGAAGAGAAATCCCACGAATTGACATTATTTTTCTGAAAGTAAAGCCCTGTTGCAGCTGAGACGCCAATAGCAACATATTCGGGCAAATAAGCTCGAAGATCAACCTCATAGCTGAGGTTGCTTCGTCGGGTGATGTTACCAACGACACCGGTAAAATCAACCCAGAGGGTCTTCGAACTTGCATTATAACTAATCCACGCATCATTTTGCGGCCCCTCGGTAATATTATTCTCCCAGGGGACAGACTTGACAGATTTCATCGTATTGATATCAATACCAACATGCGTGCCGTAGGGAACCCAATTATTCTTATAAGTATCGAACTCCACCGCAACAAAAGATTGCGAAGATGAATTGGCTGGTGAATCACCCATTCCAAGACCAAGACTACCCCCGTAAAAACTGGTTTGGTTAGTGGAATTAAGAGGAACAAGGAAAAACGTCATCCCATCAGCATAATCATTACTACCACTGGAATCAATCACAAAAGAGAAATGAGTGGAGAAATCAGCGAGGACGCCGGAAGCCTTGTTCCACAGGTGGAACGGTTGGGAATATGTTGCTCGACCTACTTTATCGCCCAAGACAGCGTTACGCTCGTTGGGTGTAAGCATAATGCCTTGGTTGTTCAAGATGTAAGCATCTCCCGTCACATTTATGTTGAGATTGGTATCGTAAGTGGTGATGGTGGACAGGTTGAAGGACAGTGAAGATGTCGAAGGGAACAGGATTAATATAAGGAACAAGAAGGAGACAATCATCTGTATTGGAAGCTTTGAAGCAGCCATGAGAGCGTGGTAGTTGGTGGGAGTGATGATAGCTTAGCATGTGGTCGTACTAGATCATAAATACTGGGTAAAAAGTGAGTGAAACAGTAGGTCTTGATTGATGGGTGGATGAATACTTGACACGCCGTGGACGAAGACTTGAATGAATTTGGACAGAAAGGGTTTTTTGGCCTGGATGGGCCCTGAGCGCGTAAGTGGTGTTTCATCATTTCATAAAGCAAAATGGGGAGTAAGAAGAAGAAGAAGATGATGAAGCAACTTCGTACTAAGACCGCGCTGCAGTATTCAATCTCTTCCTCTAATTTCATAAGCGAAATGGGGAGCTCTTGTCAAATTCATGGCAATTTTCAGTCTTACTAAGGCCACCACACTTGCCTTGAATTGAATTAATCCTCCATGCATAAACGAAAACTCCGTATTTCTGAAATGGAGCTCTACACCCATCTTTACCACCAGGGACAGGGAACGTTATTTGGGACGAAAATTTAAAATATAAAAATGAAGGACGAAATTTTAATTAGGCGATGAAAAGTCAAAATATCAAAAAATTAAAAGGATAAAAATATAAATATATCAAAAATATATATACAAAAATTAAAAAAATCAAAATTACCACTATTGCCAAGCGGTATCACACCACAGGTCGTATCGATCTGAAACACACACAAAGTCGACCCGTACAGGGATCCAGGCTATATTTGCACAAACGCAAAGACGGCACCAGAATCCTCAGCTTCTTCTTCGGTGGCGGAATGGCAACCTTCACTTTAGCCTATTTCTTGACAATGTCTTCCTCTTCGGCTCTTTGAGCAAAAAGTCCTCTTCAATCTCATTTCTTGTTAGGGGTAACGGGAATTCTCTACTCCCTCAAAAATAAGCAAAAATCTTCTTTCCTGGGTTGTTGAATAAAGGTGAAAATTGCCTTAAAAAAAAAAAAAAGTAATAATATTTCCTTCCAAACAAAAAATAATAATGAAATAAAGGTGATAACTTTTCTTTTGGTAGGAAATAAAGGTGATAACTTTTTTATTTGGGTAGGAAATAAAGGTGATAACTGCCTTAAAAAAATAATAATAAAAAATAAAGATGATAAGTAGGAAATAAAGGTGATAACTACTTTAAAAAATAATAATAATAAAATAAAGTTGATAATTTTTTTTCTTTTTTGGTTTTTGAATGTTCTCTGTTGTTGATGAGTGGATTCACCAGGCGTGTTTGACGCCTTCTTTGAATAAATGGGGGGTCGTCGCTAAATTTTTCACGGTCTGTCTGGCCAATTTAAAAAAAAAAAAAAAAAGCCTCAAAATATAATAATAATAAAATAAAAGTGACCAAAAATAAAATAAAATAAAAGTGGTAATTGATACGGAGACACGGAAAGAATAAAGAAAAACTAATTATAC
Organism: Lantana camara; assembly: GCA_037501455.1. Taxonomy (NCBI): domain Eukaryota; kingdom Viridiplantae; phylum Streptophyta; class Magnoliopsida; order Lamiales; family Verbenaceae; genus Lantana; species Lantana camara. Next base: position 24,062,717 of record CM074862.1, read on the forward strand.
AAGAAAGACAGGTCGAACCAACCCATCGTAACCCGCATACTTGTTGCATGTATAAATAAACCGTTATTTAAATATATTAAAAATGATTGTTATGTCGATATATATTTTATAATTATATTTAATATAATTATTAAATTATAATAAATAAATAAATAATATAAGATAGTATCATATTATTAAAAATATGAAAGGAAAAAATAAAAATTATATATAAAAAATAGAAAAAGAATTAACATGAAGTGAGAGAAATGAGACAATAATCGGATGAAGTGATAAACAAATAAATAAGAAGAAAGAAAAGAATCTGACAAAAAAAAAAGCAGAATAAATAAAATAAGAGAAAAGAAGAAAAGAATCCAAGACCAAACGTTTACTATCTATCTCGTTTAATATAATAGTATAAATATTTGAAATTAATTTAAAATAGAATATAAGAAATAACTAATATAATAATCATGGGTATAATTGGTATTTCATTTGAAAATACAATGGGGTTAAAGGGGAGGTGGGCCATAATTTATATACGCGGGGTTAGGGCTGTAAACGAGTCGAATCGAACCGAACCGAGCCGAACCGAGTTTTCTTAAAAATTTTAGGATCGGGCTTGAGATTGAAAGGTAAAGTTCTGGCTTGGGATCGGGCTTGAGATTGAGAAGCCGAATTCTTTTGAGCTTGAACTCGGCTTGAACAAAAGTCGAGCTTGACTCGACTGAGTTGGCTTGAACTTTTTGCTGCTCAGAACACCCTTGTTCTATGCAGTTCACCGCCGGCGAAAAGGAAAGGGGAGAAATGAGATGCGTAAAAAAAAAAAAAAAAAAAGGAAAATCTTAGATCTCTATCAGCCATCTCCAATTCAGATCTCCATCGACGAAAAGGAAAGGGGAAAAGAAATGAGGGCACAGATCTCGTAAAAAAAACGAAAAATCTTACATATACCAGAGAAGCAAGAAGAGGCGTAGTTCTGTTAGTTGGATTGATGGCCGGCATGACGGAAGTTTAGAGATTGAAGACTACCCAAAAGACAGCAGCGTGGCGAAGTTGAAAAGCTTTGAAGGCTGGCGGCGGTAGGTGGTGGTGCAAGAGGCGGCATAGCTTTGAAGGCTGGCGGTGGTGGGTGGTGGGTGGCGGTGCAAGAGACAAGTTTGAGAGCTCCAATCGCGATGGGTGAAGGCGGAGGATCTGCCGATGAAGACGATGGTGTGTGGTGAATGATTGGGGTGGCTGGGACGTCTGAGGCGGCTGAAGATTTTGATTTGTGAATGGTAGGGTTTCATAAATCATAACTCAAATTTAAGTTAGTGGGTTATATTTCTCTTTTTTCATTTTTCAGTCGGTGGGATCTTAATGGATTATAAGACATTAATATGCATTCATATTATTTAATATGTGCTTTAATAGTACATATTATTATAATATTGAACATAATATAATATATAAAACATATTTAGTGGATTATTAAAACCACACATGTATTAATATAATATAACATTAACTTATTATAATATATCATATGTATTGGATTATTTGATCATATATATTAATGAACCATATATCATTAAGACATAATATATATCTATCATATATATTATGCTCCTGGATCTGAAGTTATATGTGTTTGTTATAGAATTTATTACAAACCTCTTCAGACTTTAAATCCTAGATGTAAGATGGTTGATAAACCAGCTGATGAAACTATTCTTATAGAAAGTAATTTCAGTAGATCTGAGATTACTACTAGAAGATCTATTAAATGGGATGAAATAACTTTCCCTGAAAACTGGATAATTGAGCAAGCTGTCCCTGCTCAACCTAATACTAGTTATAATCCAACTAGTATTCTTCAAACTTCTGAAGGAAATGTTCAAATAAGTTTTGAACCCTCCAAAAATATTATAGGAGGAAGTAGTAGATATTATGCAAGATCTAAATCTCATCATCATATTTCCCCTATATATTTTACTCAATCGCCTTCAAGAGCTTCTACTTCTCAAATAAGAGAAACAGAATCTGTTGAAGAATCTGATTTTGAAAGGGTTGAAGAATTAAAAATTCAACCTGATAATATTGTGAAAGGCATTTACAATGTCAAAGATGCAGATATAACTGCTTCAGAAATGGATTTTTCTTTAAAATGATTAATAAACCCAAAATTGATTTTAGCCCGGGATCTCCGGCAAGAAAACAAATTCAAAATGATTTTAATCTTCCTAAATGGGAACCATTTAAAAAATGGCTTTATGAAAACTTTTCTAAAGAAGATAGAAAAATATTTCAAGAAGAATTTTATAAAGATCTTTCTGAAAAAAATTTAAAGATATCTTTTGTTCCTTGGTTTATAACCAAGTATGTTGAAAATCATATTTCTGTAATTGAAAGGGAATACAGACTTACTCATAGTGGAGAAGTTTTGAAATCAAATTTTCCCCCTCCTTATTCTTTTTCTATAGAAAAAGGTAATGAGATTAGATTTTATAATGCATTCCAAAAATTATTTGAAAACAATACTTTGCCTATTACTTTACAACATATGAACAATATGGTTCAACAACATAATTTTACTAATATGTATTTAATAGTTTTAGGAGAAAATATTTCTTCTTTAAATAAAAGAGTTGAAAAACTTATCCATGATATTAATAATCTGAAAATTCAGAATAATAAAGAAAAATTCCAAGAATCATCTAGTGGAATTATCCCTAGTGTTCAACCTCCTCCGGAAGTCAAAGATTTTAAATTAAAATCTATGACTGATCTTGAAAAAATTCTTGATGAAAAATTCAAAGGGCTTAGAATTAGTGCTCTTAATAAAGAATTTGAAGACAGTATGTCTGATAATGAAGGTTTTCATAAAACTGTGAAAGAGGAAATTAATAAATTATCCAAATATGCTGATAAGCCGACTCAAAGGATGTATTATTATCCTAGGCCTACTCCTCAAGATATTCTTCTTGAAGAAAATGAGTATATGTTTAATAATTCCTACAGTGGAAAAAATATTTATGAATGGAATATTGATGGATTTGCGGAAAGACAAATCTATAATACTGTTCATAGGATGCTTATGTATAGCACCATTTGTAAAACTAATGGTAATAGAGATAAAGATATTGCCAAAATGATAATTGCTGGATTCACTGGTCAATTAAAAGGCTGGTGGGATCATTATCTTACTGATGCTAATAAGCAGGATGTTATAAATACTGTTAAAAATGAAAATGGGATTGATACCCAAGATGCTGTTTATACTTTAATTGTTAATATCATTGAACATTTCACTGGCAGATTTTCTGAAAATAGTGATAATATCAGGACTCTACTCCAGAATTTCAGATGTAAAACTCTTACATCTTTTAGATGGTATAAGGATACTTTCCTTAGTAGAGTTATGGAACTTCCTGAGTCTAATAGTACTCATTGGAAGTCCAAGTTTATTGATGGTTTACCCTCTCTTTTTGCTGAAAGGGTTAGAAAAACCCTTAGACAAGGGGATAATAATATTAATTATGATAGTTATAATTATGGTCAGCTTATAGCTGTTTGTAAGACGGAAGGACTAGCTTTATGTAATGAAATAAAGCTAAGTCAACAAATTAAAAAACATAATATCAGTGAAAGAAGACAATTAGGTCAATTCTGTGATCAGTTTGGGATTTCTAATCCTCCTTTAGATAAGGATAAGAATAATAAAAGAAAGAAATTTCATAAATCCCCTGAATTTTCTAAACATAAACATAGAAAACGTAGGGAAAAGAGAGAGATGAGAAGAGAAAAAAGGAAGACTAATAGTCCTCCTATTATTTGTAGGAAATGTGGTAAGATTGGCCATTATGCTAATCAATGTTGGACTAAGAAGAAAATTAGAAGCTTAGAGGTTGATGATAATATCAAAGATACTCTTTGCAAAATTCTTTTAAATTCAGACTCTGAAACTGAAAAATCATCACATTCAGATGATTTAGAAGTTTTAGAAAATGAAAACTATTCTTCTGAATCAGAAGAATGTGAACCATGTAAAAATGGTTTAACCTGTAATAACCAGGAAGATTCTTCTGATATAGAAGAAGATAGTATTTATCAAATACTTTCTCAATTTCAGGAAATAAATGTTATCACTAAGGATAATATTTTTGATATTTTAAAAATTATTCAAGATCCTGATATGAGATCAAAAATCATTGATCAGATTAATAATTCTAATAATTTAGATCAAAATCAAAATTTTCAAAGAGATTCTGAACCATATACTATGGCAGAAGTTCAAAAAATTTTAAAAAAGAGACAAATTTCAACACATCCTTCTACTAAAATTGATTTATCTCTGGAGATTCAAAATCTTAAAAAAGAGATAAAAGATTTGAAAAATGATAATAAACATCTTGAAGAAAGAGTTTTCAAATTGGAAATAAGTCGTGGAAAACAAGTTTATATTCCTGAAAAAGAAGAAGAAAATCAAATTACCTTTTCTGAAGAAGATAATTTTCTTTCAACTCTTGAAATGGTTATATCCCAAAAATGGTTTATAAAAATTTCTCTTTTAATTGATGGAAATTATAAACAAGATCTTATAGCTCTTGTTGATAGTGGTGCAGATTTAAATTGTATCCAGGAAGGTATTATTCCGACCAGGTATTTTCATAAAACTACTCATTCTATTAGTGCTGCCAATGGTCAGAAAATGAAAATTAATTATAAGCTTCCTAAAGCTTATATTTGCAAAAATAAAGTTTGCATTCCTAATAGTTTTCTTTTGGTAAAAAATATTACCAACCAAGTTATACTTGGGACACCTTTTTTAAAGAAAATATTTCCCATAAAGAATATTGATGAAAAAGGTTTTATTGGAACTTTTGAAGAAAAAGAAATATCTTTTCAATTCATTATTGAACCCTTTACTAGAGTTTTAAACCAAATAAAGGATTCTTTAATCGAAAGAAAAGAAAAACAAATTAATTTTCTTAAACAAGAAATTGATTTCAATAATATTGATAATATTTTGAAAAATGTCAAATTACAAGAAAAAATTAAATTTCTTCATAATCAATTCTCTTTACAAATATGTAATGATCATCCCAATGCTTTTTGGGATAGAAAGAAACATATAGTTTCTCTTCCTTATGAGGAAGAATTTGATGAAAAGAAAATTCCTACAAAGGCAAGACCTTGTCAAATGAATAAAGATTATTTAGATTTTTGTAAAAAAGAGATTGAATCTCTTCAAACCAAAGGGTTAATAAGACCTTCTAAGTCTCCTTGGTCATGTACAGCTTTTTATGTAAATAAAAAAGCTGAACAAGAAAGAGGAGTTCCGAGGTTAGTTATTAATTACAAACCTCTTAATACTGCTCTTAAATGGATAAGATATCCAATCCCTAATAAAAAGGATTTATTGGATAGACTTTATGATGCTTTAATATTTTCCAAATTTGATTTAAAATCAGGATATTGGCAAATCCAAATTCATAATAATGATATTTATAAAACCGCTTTTAATGTTCCTTTTGGACAATATGAGTGGAAAGTCATGCCTTTTGGGTTAAAAAATGCCCCTTCAGAATTTCAAAATATTATGAATGATATTTTTAATCCTTATAGTGATTTCATTATTGTTTATATTGATGATATTTTAGTATTCTCAAAAAATATTGAAAATCATTTTAAACATCTTGATATATTCAAGAAAATAGTTATCCAAAATGGTTTGGTTATATCTAAGCCAAAAGTGCTTCTTTTCCAAACTAAAATTAGATTTTTAGGCCATAATATTGAAAAAGGAAAAATAATTCCTATTAATAGAAGTATTGAATTTGCTTCAAAATTCCCCAATCAAATTATTGATAAAACTCAACTCCAAAGATTTCTTGGGAGTTTGAATTATATTTCCCCTTATTATAAAAATCTTGCTGAAGATACAGCAATTCTTTATGATAGATTAAAGAAAAACCCAAAACCTTGGACTGAGATTCATACTCAGGCTATCAAGAAAATTAAAGGGAAAGTCATAAATCTTCCTTGTTTAATGCTTGCTAATCCCAATTGGGATAAGATTATTGAGACTGATGCCTCTGAGATAGGATATGGAGGAATTCTTAAACAGATATCTCCTCATAATAAACAAGAATATCTTGTTAGATTTCACTCTGGAAAGTGGAAAGATAGTCAGAGAAACTATGCTACTATAGCTAAAGAAATTTTAGCTATTCTTAAATGTGTTTTGAAATTTCAAGATGATTTATATAATCAGAAATTTATTATTAAGACAGATTGTCAAGCAGCCAAATACATGTTTAATAAAACCTTTGATCATGAAGTTTCTAAGCAAATGTTTGCTAGATGGCAGGCTCAATTAGCCCCTTTTGATTTTGAGATTATTTATAAAAAAGGAACTGACAATAGTCTTCCTGACTTTCTTACTCGTGAATATTTACAGGATGAATCCAGAAGTAATATCTGAATTATCTTCCCAAAGGTTTAATAGAAATATCAGATGGGAAAGGGCATCAAAGATTCACAATTATGTGAAAAAATTAGTTTTCCTTGCAAGGGAACATGAGAAAAATATTATTTACTGGGAAAATAAGATCAACAATGAGATTCTTAATCCCAGAAATAACATTGATTATATCACAAGGAAAAGCAGCTATGAGAATGCTTGCGTAATAATTAATCATAGTATATATTTTCATGAAAAAATTTTGGATGAAATTAATGGATATATTGCTTAATTTTGCAGGTATGGAATCTTCTAATAAGAAGATGAATGTGTTTAATTGGGCAGAATTCAAATATGAATTCGAACCCCCTTTAATTGGTCCCTATGATATTAGGACTAATATTAAACCACCCGGACTTGATACGGTCTGGCGTCATAGATTATTGATTCCTAAGCTTATAGCTTGGCAAAAATATTTGGAAGCTCAAATTGAGCAAACTAAATCTTTATGTTTTTATCTTCATATGGATCATGGTCTGGACCATTATATTGAGGAAGATGAAAAACAGCTTATAGCTGTGAAAAATAAATTACAAAAGCTAATAGCTTAATCCTATTGATATTTCAGGATGAGACCTCAAGGAGGCCGAAATTCCTCTAATAGAGGAAGAGGAGGAAGAACTATTGCCCAATTTGGCAATCAAAAGCTTATAGCTGAAAATATTGCAAATATTTCATCATCCTCAAGTAATACACCAAAGGATGATCCTTTATACAAGGAATTTCTAGCTTATAAAGCTAAGCAGGAGGGTAATACTCAAACTGCTCCAACCTACGCTAATATTGTAGGAGATGAAGAAATTGATTCATCTGAATTACCATATGAGCAAAATACTCATAAAGAGGTAATATTCCTCCTTGAAGATAAAGATTTGAGATGGAAAGATAATATCTGGCATCTCATGCAGAGATATTTGGATAATGCATCCTTTACTGCTGGTTCATATAAACAGCGAACCCATTTTGAGAATATACTCAAAGTGACAGGATCCTGTGAATTTACTCATTATTTTGCAGGAAAACAAACTAAAGTTTATAGCTTTAGTAAAGTGATTATTAAGCAGATAATATCTGCTGAAGAGTGGGGAATAAGTACACTCAGAGAAAGAGAATATAGTCTCCAAAATTCCCAAGTCAAAATTAAATTTAATTATTGGGATTATATTGAAGCATTTAATAAAGCATTCCTGTACCAGAATGAGCTTCATAAACATTCATGGTTTTTCAAAATTTGTCCAAATGTTTATAACAAGGACATTCCAAATTGGTTATACCAATGGTGGCTAAATTTTGGCCCTACAGCAAAAATTTTGCCAAATAATTTTCAGGAATTATATTCCCAATGGGTAGAAATTTCTCCCAAAATTCTTGATGCTCAGAACAATGGAAAATGGATTGAAGGAATGCCTTTTCTCCATTTTTTCACTGAATTTGGTATCCCTTGGATTTGGAAATGGGAACCAGAGTTGGGAGAAACCCAACAGAAGATACCCTGTTTATTCAGAACCTTTTATACTAAGTTCTGGAAGAAAATGCTGGCTATTAATAAAGAAGGAAGTATGGAAGGCCAAGAGACCATTGATAATATCAAATCAAAAATTCATGAATATATTATTCAGGAGGAACAAAATAAAACTCCCAGTCCATTTGAATATATTTCAAAGAAATTATATTTTCAGAAGGGACAAGTTTCGGATGAAGAAAAAGTGGCTTCCTATCTTAAGGAAGTAAAGAAAGATTTAATGAAAAATCTGAGTTTTGATACACAATCCAGTGCCTCTATGGATACTTTATCCAATGAAGATTATTGCCCAGCTGGAGAAGCTCAGAATCCTTATGAGGATATGTTCGAAGATTTGGACCAAGTTATTCAAAAATACTTGAATAAAGAAGGAAAAGGAAAGGACAAGATGGGACCTTGAAGAGATAATATGCCAACCACCCATCAAAAACCATTTGCTGGAAATAATTGCCAGCTGTTTTGTTTGCCGTGGTTTTAATAAAGTAACCATGGTTTTAATAAAGGTGTACTTTGCACATTCATAATGGTGCAAATAGTTTAGGTTAGATTTTAGTTCCGGATTTCAAATCCGAGATTTTTGTGTATTTATAGGACAGATTGCTACTGCATTAGGCAGAGCGAAAATTATCAAGTTTGAAAGTTTTCTAGTTTGTAAACATTTTATACTGAGTGAAAAATTTTGCAATCTTGCAACACTGGTGTAAAGAATTAATAAGTAAGTAATTTTACTTTTCAGTTCTTTAAATTTATATTTCTGTTTCTGCCGCCTAATATGGCCGGCTAATTATCTTTATGTTGAATAATATCATGTTATTAAGATCAATATTCATGGTGGATTAAAAAAAAAAAAAAAAAAAAAAAAAAAAAAAAAGTACCAGATCAAAAAATTTATTTCTGGGATGGTTAGAATTTGAATAAGCCGAGATTAGATTTAAAACCGAAGTCTGGATTCGCCCGTTTTGTTGCCATGATTTAGGCGTTTTTAGGGCTTGCCACCATGACTGGTTAAGAATCATATCTCTAGCTTATTTAATCCTGTAAAATTACCATGTACAGTATAAGGTTTTTGATATGGGCTTTACAAAAATTTATTTTTCTTTACTCATTTCAGTTATTTCCGCCTTAATAAAAGATCCCCTCTGTTATGGTATCAGAGCCATGGGTAGTGATCTTAATTACCATAACAGAGGGGATCTTTTATTAAGGCGGAAATAACTGAAATGAGTAAAGAAAAATAAATTTTTGTAAAGCCCATATCAAAAACCTTATACTGTACATGGTAATTTTACAGGATTAAATAAGCTAGAGATATGATTCTTAACCAGTCATGGTGGCAAGCCCTAAAAACGCCTAAATCATGGCAACAAAACGGGCGAATCCAGACTTCGGTTTTAAATCTAATCTCGGCTTATTCAAATTCTAACCATCCCAGAAATAAATTTTTTGATCTGGTACTTTTTTTTTTTTTTTTTTTTTTTTTTTTTTTTTTTTTTTTAATCCACCATGAATATTGATCTTAATAACATGATATTATTCAACACAAAGATAATTAGCCGGCCATATTAGGCGGCAGAAACAGAAATATAAATTTAAAGAACTGAAAAGTAAAATTACTTACTTATTAATTCTTTACACCAGTGTTGCAAGATTGCAAAATTTTTCACTCAGTATAAAATGTTTACAAACTAGAAAACTTTCAAACTTGATAATTTTCGCTCTGCCTAATGCAGTAGCAATCTGTCCTATAAATACACAAAAATCTCGGATTTGAAATCCGGAACTAAAATCTAACCTAAACTATTTGCACCATTATGAATGTGCAAAGTACACCTTTATTAAAACCATGGTTACTTTATTAAAACCACGGCAAACAAAACAGCTGGCAATTATTTCCAGCAAATGGTTTTTGATGGGTGGTTGGCATATTATCTCTTCAAGGTCCCATCTTGTCCTTTCCTTTTCCTTCTTTATTCAAGTATTTTTGAATAACTTGGTCCAAATCTTCGAACATATCCTCATAAGGATTCTGAGCTTCTCCAGCTGGGCAATAATCTTCATTGGATAAAGTATCCATAGAGGCACTGGATTGTGTATCAAAACTCAGATTTTTCATTAAATCTTTCTTTACTTCCTTAAGATAGGAAGCCACTTTTTCTTCATCCGAAACTTGTCCCTTCTGAAAATATAATTTCTTTGAAATATATTCAAATGGACTGGGAGTTTTATTTTGTTCCTCCTGAATAATATATTCATGAATTTTTGATTTGATATTATCAATGGTCTCTTGGCCTTCCATACTTCCTTCTTTATTAATAGCCAGCATTTTCTTCCAGAACTTAGTATAAAAGGTTCTGAATAAACAGGGTATCTTCTGTTGGGTTTCTCCCAACTCTGGTTCCCATTTCCAAATCCAAGGGATACCAAATTCAGTGAAAAAATGGAGAAAAGGCATTCCTTCAATCCATTTTCCATTGTTCTGAGCATCAAGAATTTTGGGAGAAATTTCTACCCATTGGGAATATAATTCCTGAAAATTATTTGGCAAAATTTTTGCTGTAGGGCCAAAATTTAGCCACCATTGGTATAACCAATTTGGAATGTCCTTGTTATAAACATTTGGACAAATTTTGAAAAACCATGAATGTTTATGAAGCTCATTCTGGTACAGGAATGCTTTATTAAATGCTTCAATATAATCCCAATAATTAAATTTAATTTTGACTTGGGAATTTTGGAGACTATATTCTCTTTCTCTGAGTGTACTTATTCCCCACTCTTCAGCAGATATTATCTGCTTAATAATCACTTTACTAAAGCTATAAACTTTAGTTTGTTTTCCTGCAAAATAATGAGTAAATTCACAGGATCCTGTCACTTTGAGTATATTCTCAAAATGGGTTCGCTGTTTATATGAACCAGCAGTAAAGGATGCATTATCCAAATATCTCTGCATGAGATGCCAGATATTATCTTTCCATCTCAAATCTTTATCTTCAAGGAGGAATATTACCTCTTTATGAGTATTTTGCTCATATGGTAATTCAGATGAATCAATTTCTTCATCTCCTACAATATTAGCGTAGGTTGGAGCAGTTTGAGTATTACCCTCCTGCTTAGCTTTATAAGCTAGAAATTCCTTGTATAAAGGATCATCCTTTGGTGTATTACTTGAGGATGATGAAATATTTGCAATATTTTCAGCTATAAGCTTTTGATTGCCAAATTGGGCAATAGTTCTTCCTCCTCTTCCTCTATTAGAGGAATTTCGGCCTCCTTGAGGTCTCATCCTGAAATATCAATAGGATTAAGCTATTAGCTTTTGTAATTTATTTTTCACAGCTATAAGCTGTTTTTCATCTTCCTCAATATAATGGTCCAGACCATGATCCATATGAAGATAAAAACATAAAGATTTAGTTTGCTCAATTTGAGCTTCCAAATATTTTTGCCAAGCTATAAGCTTAGGAATCAATAATCTATGACGCCAGACCGTATCAAGTCCGGGTGGTTTAATATTAGTCCTAATATCATAGGGACCAATTAAAGGGGGTTCGAATTCATATTTGAATTCTGCCCAATTAAACACATTCATCTTCTTATTAGAAGATTCCATACCTGCAAAATTAAGCAATATATCCATTAATTTCATCCAAAATTTTTTCATGAAAATATATACTATGATTAATTATTACGCAAGCATTCTCATAGCTGCTTTTCCTTGTGATATAATCAATGTTATTTCTGGGATTAAGAATCTCATTGTTGATCTTATTTTCCCAGTAAATAATATTTTTCTCATGTTCCCTTGCAAGGAAAACTAATTTTTTCACATAATTGTGAATCTTTGATGCCCTTTCCCATCTGATATTTCTATTAAACCTTTGGGAAGATAATTCAGATATTACTTCTGGATTCATCCTGTAAATATTCACGAGTAAGAAAGTCAGGAAGACTATTGTCAGTTCCTTTTTTATAAATAATCTCAAAATCAAAAGGGGCTAATTGAGCCTGCCATCTAGCAAACATTTGCTTAGAAACTTCATGATCAAAGGTTTTATTAAACATGTATTTGGCTGCTTGACAATCTGTCTTAATAATAAATTTCTGATTATATAAATCATCTTGAAATTTCAAAACACATTTAAGAATAGCTAAAATTTCTTTAGCTATAGTAGCATAGTTTCTCTGACTATCTTTCCACTTTCCAGAGTGAAATCTAACAAGATATTCTTGTTTATTATGAGGAGATATCTGTTTAAGAATTCCTCCATATCCTATCTCAGAGGCATCAGTCTCAATAATCTTATCCCAATTGGGATTAGCAAGCATTAAACAAGGAAGATTTATGACTTTCCCTTTAATTTTCTTGATAGCCTGAGTATGAATCTCAGTCCAAGGTTTTGGGTTTTTCTTTAATCTATCATAAAGAATTGCTGTATCTTCAGCAAGATTTTTATAATAAGGGGAAATATAATTCAAACTCCCAAGAAATCTTTGGAGTTGAGTTTTATCAATAATTTGATTGGGGAATTTTGAAGCAAATTCAATACTTCTATTAATAGGAATTATTTTTCCTTTTTCAATATTATGGCCTAAAAATCTAATTTTAGTTTGGAAAAGAAGCATTTTTGGCTTAGATATAACCAAACCATTTTGGATAACTATTTTCTTGAATATATCAAGATGTTTAAAATGATTTTCAATATTTTTTGAGAATACTAAAATATCATCAATATAAACAATAATGAAATCACTATAAGGATTAAAAATATCATTCATAATATTTTGAAATTCTGAAGGGGCATTTTTTAACCCAAAAGGCATGACTTTCCACTCATATTGTCCAAAAGGAACATTAAAAGCGGTTTTATAAATATCATTATTATGAATTTGGATTTGCCAATATCCTGATTTTAAATCAAATTTGGAAAATATTAAAGCATCATAAAGTCTATCCAATAAATCCTTTTTATTAGGGATTGGATATCTTATCCATTTAAGAGCAGTATTAAGAGGTTTGTAATTAATAACTAACCTCGGAACTCCTCTTTCTTGTTCAGCTTTTTTATTTACATAAAAAGCTGTACATGACCAAGGAGACTTAGAAGGTCTTATTAACCCTTTGGTTTGAAGAGATTCAATCTCTTTTTTACAAAAATCTAAATAATCTTTATTCATTTGACAAGGTCTTGCCTTTGTAGGAATTTTCTTTTCATCAAATTCTTCCTCATAAGGAAGAGAAACTATATGTTTCTTTCTATCCCAAAAAGCATTGGGATGATCATTACATATTTGTAAAGAGAATTGATTATGAAGAAATTTAATTTTTTCTTGTAATTTGACATTTTTCAAAATATTATCAATATTATTGAAATCAATTTCTTGTTTAAGAAAATTAATTTGTTTTTCTTTTCTTTCGATTAAAGAATCCTTTATTTGGTTTAAAACTCTAGTAAAGGGTTCAATAATGAATTGAAAAGATATTTCTTTTTCTTCAAAAGTTCCAATAAAACCTTTTTCATCAATATTCTTTATGGGAAATATTTTCTTTAAAAAAGGTGTCCCAAGTATAACTTGGTTGGTAATATTTTTTACCAAAAGAAAACTATTAGGAATGCAAACTTTATTTTTGCAAATATAAGCTTTAGGAAGCTTATAATTAATTTTCATTTTCTGACCATTGGCAGCACTAATAGAATGAGTAGTTTTATGAAAATACCTGGTCGGAATAATACCTTCCTGGATACAATTTAAATCTGCACCACTATCAACAAGAGCTATAAGATCTTGTTTATAATTTCCATCAATTAAAAGAGAAATTTTTATAAACCATTTTTGGGATATAACCATTTCAAGAGTTGAAAGAAAATTATCTTCTTCAGAAAAGGTAATTTGATTTTCTTCTTCTTTTTCAGGAATATAAACTTGTTTTCCACGACTTATTTCCAATTTGAAAACTCTTTCTTCAAGATGTTTATTATCATTTTTCAAATCTTTTATCTCTTTTTTAAGATTTTGAATCTCCAGAGATAAATCAATTTTAGTAGAAGGATGTGTTGAAATTTGTCTCTTTTTTAAAATTTTTTGAACTTCTGCCATAGTATATGGTTCAGAATCTCTTTGAAAATTTTGATTTTGATCTAAATTATTAGAATTATTAATCTGATCAATGATTTTTGATCTCATATCAGGATCTTGAATAATTTTTAAAATATCAAAAATATTATCCTTAGTGATAACATTTATTTCCTGAAATTGAGAAAGTATTTGATAAATACTATCTTCTTCTATATCAGAAGAATCTTCCTGGTTATTACAGGTTAAACCATTTTTACATGGTTCACATTCTTCTGATTCAGAAGAATAGTTTTCATTTTCTAAAACTTCTAAATCATCTGAATGTGATGATTTTTCAGTTTCAGAGTCTGAATTTAAAAGAATTTTGCAAAGAGTATCTTTGATATTATCATCAACCTCTAAGCTTCTAATTTTCTTCTTAGTCCAACATTGATTAGCATAATGGCCAATCTTACCACATTTCCTACAAATAATAGGAGGACTATTAGTCTTCCTTTTTTCTCTTCTCATCTCTCTCTTTTCCCTACGTTTTCTATGTTTATGTTTAGAAAATTCAGGGGATTTATGAAATTTCTTTCTTTTATTATTCTTATCCTTATCTAAAGGAGGATTAGAAATCCCAAACTGATCACAGAATTGACCTAATTGTCTTCTTTCACTGATATTATGTTTTTTAATTTGTTGACTTAGCTTTATTTCATTACATAAAGCTAGTCCTTCCGTCTTACAAACAGCTATAAGCTGACCATAATTATAACTATCATAATTAATATTATTATCCCCTTGTCTAAGGGTTTTTCTAACCCTTTCAGCAAAAAGAGAGGGTAAACCATCAATAAACTTGGACTTCCAATGAGTACTATTAGACTCAGGAAGTTCCATAACTCTACTAAGGAAAGTATCCTTATACCATCTAAAAGATGTAAGAGTTTTACATCTGAAATTCTGGAGTAGAGTCCTGATATTATCACTATTTTCAGAAAATCTGCCAGTGAAATGTTCAATGATATTAACAATTAAAGTATAAACAGCATCTTGGGTATCAATCCCATTTTCATTTTTAACAGTATTTATAACATCCTGCTTATTAGCATCAGTAAGATAATGATCCCACCAGCCTTTTAATTGACCAGTGAATCCAGCAATTATCAATTTGGCAATATCTTTATCTCTATTACCATTAGTTTTACAAATGGTGCTATACATAAGCATCCTATGAACAGTATTATAGATTTGTCTTTCCGCAAATCCATCAATATTCCATTCATAAATATTTTTTCCACTGTAGGAATTATTAAACATATACTCATTTTCTTCAAGAAGAATATCTTGAGGAGTAGGCCTAGGATAATAATACATCCTTTGAGTCGGCTTATCAGCATATTTAGATAATTTATTAATTTCCTCTTTCACAGTTTTATGAAAACCTTCATTATCAGACATACTGTCTTCAAATTCTTTATTAAGAGATATACATCAATAAGTTTCAACAAAAAAAAAAAAGTGTACATCCATTAGTAAACTATATATTATTAAGACATAATTTATATTAATCATACATATTATCTTATTAAACCGTAATACTAAACATGTAAATTATGCATATATAATTTATGTAATGTATTTGGTCCATTACTATATATATATAGTTTATATTATTAAAGAACATGTATTAAAATTTAATTACACAAAAATATAAGATATATATTTGGTGGTTTGTGCATTATTAAAACCAAATATAATATAATATAACATAAACCTATTATAATTTTGAAAAATCCAAACATCTCAGAGATAGATAGAGAGATACGAATTTCTCGAGTGAATTGCACTCCTTCGTATACGTCAGGAGTCCAAGGAGATCTTTTATAATTTCGTAAGTGAGGGATGACTCACTTGTAAGGAGTCCAATTAAAACCAAGGAATTATCATATATTTTATATTATCTTATATATCATATATATATATCAAGAAACAAAATATTATTAAAATTTAAGGCATAATGTTTATTATTAGCTCTTATTAAAATTTAAGGCATCAATTAGTTAAATATTATTAAAATTTAAACAAAATACATTATTAGCTCATATATTATTAAAACACATGCATATTTTTTTTTATAATATATGATACATAGTAACATATTATCTTATCAAACCATAGTACCATACAAGCTAATAAACTATACAATTAAGCATTTAAGACACAAGTATATGAAATATACTTAGTCCATGTTTAAAAACAAATGTACACATAAATAATATTGATCTAACCTATAAAGAATTAAAGATATATATTAAATCAAATACATTATTAATTCATATATTACTAAGGGAAACATACGCAATGCATAATTGATATTATCTTGTCAAATTATATACATTGGTGAACTATATATTTTAAAATTTTAAAATATATATTATATAAATGTACATTTAAATTATCTAATGTCGGACCATATATATATATAATTAATAAAATTGTATATATAATATATGATATGTATTTATTATATTATTTAAATATAAAGCCATAAAAATATATTTAAAATATTATAAACTAAATATATATTATATATATCTTATATGTATATATAATATAAAATCTAATATACATATATATATAATTTTTAAAATATGTGTACCTAGGCTCGCGAGCTAGCTCGCAAGCCGTGAGCCTAGGCACAAAGGGCTCGAGATCGACTCGAGGGTTGATTCGGGATCGAAGGAGCTCGGATCGAGCTCGTCCAAGCACGATTTCAAGCCGAAGCAACTCGAGATCGACTCGTGAAGCTCGCAAGCTGGCTCGGCTTGTTTGCACTTTGCACCCCTACGCGGGGTTTCTTAGCTATAATCTTTAAAGCATAAAATGTTGAACAACTTTATGACTCATCCACTAAATTATTATTATTATTTGGTTCCAATGACTCGTCCACTTTGCATTTTTTTTTTTTTTTTTTTTTTTTTTTTTGCACAGGGCTTTGTGACTTTGTGAATTTTACGTGTACTTGTTTCACCTTTCAACTGAGCTGGAGACTCGATGCGACTTGGCCGTTCTATGTACATGGTCAATCAATATTTCAGCAAACTCGACAATCTAGCCTAGGGCTCTTTTTGTGTATGGTGGTTGTTTTACATTATTTACCTTCTACTCACGGAGAATCACCCTACAATATGTGGATGGATGGATTGCATGCTTATTACCGTATTTAGTTCTAATTCGATAAGTAAGACTTCATATATACTCAGCTACTCTGCCCGTGCATGGAAAATTGTGACCCGTATGATTGGTGCAAAACTAGACCATTAGAAGAGAAGAAAATAGACTTGCTCCGGCGCCACCTTCCATACTGGAGCCATCAAAATACATTTGTTATGGAGTTGCGGTCAGATGCATTTATCCAAAACAAGAACAACACCTGTCTTTTGATCGGTAAATAATTGAATGAAAACTCCGACAAGACAAAAACCCATTTTCCAATCCAATCTTTGTAAAATGGTATCAATAACATATCTTTAATTCGAAATGATACGAAGTTCTTAGTACATTAAATTCGAAGATAGAAAATTATTCTAAACATTATCATATTCTGAAGCCATACTTCAATTTATTGTAAGAGGGCAAGTTTTCGATTTGGTTTATCCAAGTAAAGTGTATCTCGTACTTCATAATTTATGATGACTCAGAAATACAAAGTACCCATTTTGTCCCTTTGTTAAAGCAAGTTGAATGTTTACTTCAGCTGCTCAATAAACTTGATCTGCTTCTTCAAGGAAAGTGCAAATAAAATACTTGGGAACTAGCTCCCACTTGAACTAAATAGAAACAGAGAACATCAACATTTCAAAAAAAATATATATATATATGGCTCTATAGCCCATTTATATGAGTATGAGTTGAATCGCATCGCACCATTAAAGTGTAAAATTCTCCCTACTAATGATAGCTGGAGGTAAAAGCATTTTAACCCCTTGTGTAATAAATAATTCTCAAGCACCCCTTTATGTAAAATTAAATAGTATCTAACCTACTTATACTATTTTTTAAACACCACATTACCTCGTTTCTAATTTTTCTGCATTGATTAATAGTTTTTGTTTACTAAAATACCCCAAATATTTCAAATCTATTTAGAAATTCATTTTTTATATGCTTCATTTTTTTTTTCTCTCAACCAAAAACCCTAACTAAAACAAAGCTAAACATCTAATAAATCCGCTTGAAGAAACAATCGATTAAAGGCAAAATTATGAAGGAGAGATAAAATAAAGTTTAAACTCATTCATTTAAATATGAAGGAGGGCAAAATAGACTTCAAACACAAAAAAGAAATAAGAAAAAATGAAAGAAACAAAACAGTTAACGCTAGTGAGTTACACACCCCTGTGTGAGAAGTAAATATGCTTCTTTTTTAAAAACTTGAGGGAACTTTATGCTATTTAATTTTTCAGGAGGAGGTAATTTGATAATTGTTTTTTCCATAGGGAGGTTGCGAGGTTTTTCTCCCTGATAAATGCGTAATCTCATTGATACTCATTTGCATTGTTAACGGGTTAGGTCCATTAATTAGTAATAACAAACTAGCCTATTTAATATATCAAGAGTTATAGCATAGTAGTAGCAATTTATATACATTGGTCAGAAAGATCAGACCTAGCAGCACAGCAGGAAAGCCCATGCCCGTCCAATCATCAACAGATCCACCGAGTGGTTGAACTTTGGTCACTAAGACCAACTCCAAACCTTCAACAAACCAATACAATAGATTATCAAGAAAACACAACATAATCAGATGTATTATATGTAACCATTTAGTACAAGCATTCCATTTTAATTCCTTGCAGACCACATTCAGGTGGAAGGTCAAGAAACCAAAATATCAACTCAATTAAAAGTGTAAAATTCTTGCACCACAAGGTTCTCAAATGATCAAACAACAACTCCTGCAAGTTGTCAGACAAAGTCTGAACTTGTTTATTTAACCATGCCAGTAACCCTGACTGGATTACAAACAACCCAATCTTTCCAAACAGAAAACTGGCTTAAAAGAAAGCAAAGAAAGCAAAACGAGCCACACTTACACTTACCCCAGAGCAATGGCCTAATCTACCAAACCAACTCCTCGCCTTGCTTGCAAGAAAACCAACACTAAAACATCACTTCCTTCGGCTGTGCAATGAAATCCTGGAGATTATTTTCAAGAAAATGCAGCGGCAGCCCTGGTGGAAAACCGAGATTATCACAACTTATTCAAATCAATGATAAAAACAAGCATTGCCACACGATAGACATCCCATTCCATACAAAAATTTTCAACATTTGGGGCAGCAAAAAGAAAGAGCTATCATATAGGTGCCCTGCTTCTCCGGTACAATTTTTAGGCCATTCCCATAGCTACATAGTGGCAATGGAAGCTAATCTGCATGAATGCTGTTTGTGGAAGCCTTCAGAATACAGGTTGCTTCCACGTTGGCGATACGGATACTACCTTCCGCCTTGGGATTCTAATATTCCCTTCAAAACAGCCGCATTATCATCACGATGGGACAATCCCAATGGCTGTAGCGTCATAGCTTTTGCTTTCTATAGAAGGAGAGTCGTCCAGAAATAGTGGATATTGGAAGACTGCAAGATAAATGATCCTTATGCCCTGAGCCAACATGATATGCAGTTCACTAATGCTATAGGATTCAAAGGGAAATTTTTCGCGCTGAGCTTGCAGGGGAGTCTTGTTGTTGTAGAGCAGGTTGATTCTTATTTTAGAATCACAGCTATTTGTGCAAGTAGGGCCGTTCCATCTAAAGTGTCGAGGCAGTTCAGGGAGTTTCTGGTTGAATCGGATGGGGAAATACTGTTGGTGTTTCTTGTCTCAAGGAAATCAATGAATATCGTGGAGGATGTCGAGGTTTTTCGACTTGATGTTGTTGAGCTTTTGTGGGTGAAGTTGGAAAAACTTGGAGATAGGGCTTTGTTTCTTGAGGATGAATGTTGTATGGCTGTGACTGCAAGCAAAGTGAGGTGTAGGAGAAACTGCATTTACTTTACTCATGATAGAGTAAATGAATGGCATTTGTATGAATTGGAAAGGTGTCAGATTTCACCTGCATTTGATATCAAACAGTCTTTGAGATGGGATGAACAGGCAGAACAACTGGGAGAATAGACTTTTTATGATCCTTCTAAGACATGAAACGGAATTTTATAAATTACTGTCGGAATAAATAAATATATCACAGGGATTATGAAATGGTATAGTCTGCAGAATTTCTCAATAACATCTAGTTATACAAATTATGACACTCCACTCCACTCCTTCAATCAATATTAATTATAGCAGTCTACCAATAAACATGCCTCCTAATATCCTAGAACAGTCACATTTTGGAACATAAACACTTGAAAGAAGCTGCCAATATAACCTTCTTTCTGGAAAGACCGTTAAGTTAGCATTAACATCATTGATCGGCAAAAGGAAAAGGTAAACCGTTATCAGAATCATACTATAAAACTGAAAGAAACCAAATTACACAGCAAAAGAAAGCAATTAATATTAATCGCATACCAATCAGTAAACAGTTAAGATTCTTATACAAGTGCCGTTGTGCCAATGTCTCAGGCATCCCCAATGCTGAATGTTTCGGCACCCAAGAAGCTCCCGTAATTTTGCATCACATATGATTGCCATCGGGTTTGGAGGATCCTAAGAACACATAACACGGTGAGACATTTGAATAATAAAACTTAAAAGGTTATTATTCCTCCATTAATGAGGCGCTATAATAAAAAGCGCAAGCAAAAGCTGATAGAAAGATGGATGTCATCAGCAATAGTTTGTAGGCTAGCTTTTGGTTTTTTCCTTCTCAAGGTTTTCCTCATGTATCTTTGTAATTATTTTCGGATTTAATAACATTTTTACCTTTTCACCAAAAAAAAAAAAAAAAAAAAAAAGGAAATGTTGAAACATCATAACACACCACCATTATCAAGTACCAGAATATTACTCCCACTGTCCCACGGTTTTAAGTTCACACATGATCCTGGACAATATTTACATCATAGCTACTTTTTTTGTAAATGCTACCACTCAGAGATTATCAAGGCATTCAAGAGCTATAACTATGGACGAAGTATCAGAAGAACATGCAGAAAAACAGCTGAGCACAAATTCCAATCCAGCGTTTTCTTTTATTTTCCAACATAAAGGTGAGCGTTGAACCAATAACCTGTTACATTTCATTAAGCAAAATATATAATAGTAAGCAAATCGCCGGTCATGTTTTCACCAATAACCTGTTACATTGTGTTAACTTCTCAGTACATCTGGAAATGTGCATTACGGTATACTCTGAAATAAACTTACTATGCATGAAACTATTCATTTAGTTACATACCTCGAGTTGGTTAACCTTTATGTACTCCCACATCTGCCTTAGTATTTCTGGTTGTGACATCTCCTTATCAGTTCCAAAGGAATTTGCAAGTGCTTCAGATATCATCACAATTGGAACAATGTCATCACTTTTACTTTCTGATTCAACCACATCAACCTTTTGTTTCTTAGAATTTTGAGCAGTCAGTCACGCAAAATACAAGAAACCATGCTAATTAATCGAAGGCAACAAGGTACCCTGCAGTCGGGGAATATTTGGTTGAATCTCATGGTGCTTCTTATATCAAGGAAATCTGTTGATGTTGTGGAGGACATTGAGGTTTTCCGAATTGATATTCTTCAACTTTGTGGGTGATGTAGGAAAATCTTGGAAACAGAGCTGTGTTTCTTGTGATCAATGTTGTATAACATGCATGACTATTAGGAATCTGCAATATTTGAAGCTTCTTGATTTCATTCCTGGTATCTTCTAGGAGGCATCCTCAATTCTTATTATAACGCAAGGGCGACAAAGTGGGAAATAATCACAGGGATGGGAAAGTTCAATTCCAATCCAGGATATGAAGAAGCATATAATGTGTCATACATGACAGCTGAAATAATGAGTATCACTTGCTTTATTAGATATACATATACAAAGAAACATGCCTTTGATGTCATGAACACATATCACTGATTAAGTGATCTAAGTTGAGGCATGGTGTTATAGGGACACCTATCTTGACTAGTTAAATCACAGACCAATAATATGAATAGTATTGAAACGAAAATTCTTACAAGCTTGATTATGGAATAAAACAAAAATACAAACCAAACAAATCAAAGGAAAATAAAATCTTACTGATCATGATCATGTGGTTAAAAAAGCAGTAACAGAACTTGTAGATGAAGCTGTTAAACTTGATAAAGTGTTGGAGGAATTGTAGGCCATTGAATCACCAGCTCTAGTAAGATTTGAGTGATTTGAAGTGGTACTAGTCACATGTGTTATAGTAGTAGCATCATCATAACTTGGCACTGGCATTGTTTGCGGGGGGTGGGTAATGATGCTTCAAAATTGAGAACATGGATTGCTTGCCTTATGGATGGACGACGATAGTTATCTGGATGAGCGCACCACAAGCCAACAACCATCAAATGTTCAATTTCTTGCACACTAAATTCGGCGCCTAATTTTGGATCACATGCATCAAGTAACTGTCCCATGCCGTATAGACTCCAAACCCACTCCACCAATATTACTTGGTTTTCTTCAAGCCTAGAGTCGACCGGTCTTCTTCCACATGCTATTTCCAATAATACAATTCCAAAGCTATAAACATCAGACTCCTTGCTAGCCCGTCCATTTATAGCACATTCAGGAGCCATGTAACCCCTCGTTCCCGCCAGATCAGTTGTTTGTGATCCTTTTTCATGATCAACAAGTCTGGCTAGATCGAAATCGCCAAGTTTAGGATTAAAACTCGAGTCCAACAAAATATTGCTAGCTTTTATATCTCGGTGCACCACACACCTCTCCCACTCCTCGTGCAAATACAGCAAGGCTGATGCTAATCCTCGTGCGATTTTGTATCTCGTTTCCCAGGTCAAAAGTGATCTCTCCTTAAAGAGATGAGAATCTAAGCTCCCATTAGGCATGAACTCGTAAACAAGTAGGAGCTCTTTTCGTTTATGGCACCAGCCTATGAGTTGGACTAAATTTCTGTGCCTTAGCTGACTGATAATCTTGACTTCTGATGTGTACTCTTTTAGCCCTTGTTTAGACCCTTTGGACACCCTTTTTACAGCAACATAGAAATTTGTTTCTCTCATGAAACCTCTGTAGACCCCACCGAATCCTCCTTCTCCAAGCTTTTCTTCCTCTGCAAAATTCTTTGTGGCACGAACAAGTTTGCTATATAAGAACCTTTTAGGGCCACTGCCTTCTGCGAATTCATTATCCATGGATGGATAAAGGAAATCTTCATCTTTTGCGTCCTTATACTTCTTCCATAAGCAAAAAATTGCAAGAGCTAACCCAAGAATGAGAATTGACAAGCCAACACTCATTCCAACAACAAATTCTCTACTCTTGTTTTGTTTTCCTCCAGTATCGATTATGACACTAGGGTCAGGGTCGGGACCTGGAGTAGGTGGTTCTTCAGGAGTAACATCAAGTTGTAAGCTTGAAGAGAAATCCCATGACTTGACATTATTTTTCTGAAGTTGATACCCTGTTGAAGCTGAAAAGCCAATAGCAACATATTCGGGCAAATAAGCTGTAAGATCAACCTTATAACTGAGGTTGCCTCGTCGCGTTATGTTACGATCAAAACCAGTAAATTCAACCTAGAGGGTCTTGGAACTAGCATTATAACTAATCCATGCATCATTTTGTGCCCCTGGCTAACATTATTCTCCCACTTGACAAATTTGTCAGATTTCATTGAGTTGATATCAATACCGACATGTGTGCCAAAGGGATCCCAAGTATTCTGATAAGTATCAAACTCTACTGCAACAAATGATTGTGAAGATGAATTGGCTGGTGAATCACCATTTCCAAGACCAAGGCCACCACCATGAAAATTGGGTTGGATAGTAGAATCAAGAGGTACCAAGAAAAATGTTAGCCCATCACCATATTCATTATTACCACTCGAATCAATCACAAAGGAGAAATGAGTGGAGAAATCAGTGACGATGCCCGAAGCCTTGTCCCACAAGTGCAGAGGTTCAAAATATTTGGCTCGACCTCTTTGATCGCGCAACGCAGTATCACGTTCATTTGGTGTAACCATAATGCCTTCACTTGAGATGTAAGCATCTCCTGAGACATTTATCTTGTGATTATCGTTGTTAGTGCTGATGCCGGACAGGTTGAAGGATAGTGAAAATGTTGAAGGGATCAACAAAAGGAACAAGAAGGGGAAAATTAGTACTTGAAGCTGTGATGCAGACATGATTGGTAATTGGTGGGAATGAAGATAACTTGATCAAAGCATATGCTAGTACTAGATTGTATATACTTAATATAAGTGATGATAACAGAAGGTCTTGATCTTCTAGGGAATTGATTGACAGCTCAAGCAGATATGACACGCCTGTGGACAAATTAAAGGCTTGTAGTTATAGGAATTCGGAAAGATAATTATTTTAGTACAGAGGTTAAAAAAGAAAATTACAAAAAATACAAATATATTGTAAGTCTAGGAATTTGAATTCTTCTTCTTTTTCTCTCTACTGAACGTGCATTATGGTTTGCGAAAGCATATGGATATGGACTTAGCTGTATACATTAGGTTCCTCTAGTTAAGTTTATGAGAACAAAATAAATGTCATAATGGAAGTAGCCACGTAGGTGAGACAAATTGCTTATAGATGGCCAATGGCGAACAGGTCAACGAAGACCTGTAAGTCTTGGATTTTACTCTTTAGGAGAGTATAAATGCATTTATATATTAAAAGGAGAAAAAGAAAATAAATAACATACATATAAATGACTCTGAAGGCTGGTGAATCACCTATTCCAAGACCAAGTCCACCACTACTAGAACTGAATTGGAGACTGGAATTAAGAGGTACCAAAAAAAATGTTAGCCCGCGAACAAATTCATTACTACCACTCGAATCAATCACAAAGGAGAATTGAGTGGAAAAACCAGTCAGGTTCGCCGAAACCTTGTCCAACAAGTTCAGTGTTTCCACATGTGTAGCTCGACCAACGTTCGAAACCAACGCCATACTACGCTCATCTGGTGTAAACAAAAAAGAAAATGTTATCGTGAGTGCCGATGATGGAAAGGTAGAAGGACAATGAAAATGTTAAAGGGATCAAGAAAAGCAACAAGAAGAAACATAATAGAAACTTGAATAGAGACATGGCTGGAATGATGTAACTTGTTCAGCATTAGCGATTATGAATATTGAACGACTAGAGAAAAATGTTACAGCTTTGTTGAAATGAAAAACCTTTCTTTAATTTCTTTTTAAAATGAAAGCTTTGTTGACTCCATATCAATATTATGGAGAGAAGATTTTAATCTCAGGGACGACAGAGCACCCATAATATTAAAAAAAGAAAAATGGGACAGATGAAAGACTCTGCTGCTTGACTAACGCTACAATAATTCAAGAATGCAAACATTTTCCCTTTTGAACCAAAGAAAAACAGAAAGCATGCTCTTGCATTCTGCGAAAAAGACAAGGCCACTCTAACCAACTACCTTTTATAGCATTTATTGACTAATTCTGTTTGCTTCTCGTGTGATCATCTCCCGGGACGGACATACGTGCAATTGTCTGCTTATGACATCATAGACATAAATTCTTGACCCAGTAAAATATGCTAAAGAATCACGACCTAAGCATTACCAAAATTTGCCAGACCCTCCTTAGGATCAACTCAAATTTGTTTTTTCTTGGTGGAACTTAGTATCAACTTAAATGAATCCACATCAATTGTATGAACCAACACGAGTAAGGAACTCACAAGTTAGTCTTCTAGTCGCCGTCGCGCATTGAGAGAAATGGAACACCTTCTGTCATCTTTGGCTTCCTCTGCTTCGATTACAGTTTAGTTCGTCCCCCACCTGTTTGTGAATATTACCAAATAAAAAAACAACGCGGCATGCACCAGTAATACTGCGACAGAAAATATTGCCATCATTCTGGAATCTGGACGTTATTATACACGACTTTTTAAAAGCTCAAAGGCCTAAATTCTAGACTTTGCAGGCCTCAAAGCCCAATAAAACAGAGTTATTTGTACATTCATACATCGTAATTAAGGGCCCAATATATGATTATTACCCCTACAAGAACATTTCTAGAATTTTCATTTTATAATGCCGGACCATAATTAATAACTCCCTCCCAGTTGGAAATAATTTAATTTATTCCTCCATGTAAAAAAATTTACACTAACTCCTCGATTTAAATTTATAATTTAATTTCACTCACCACTCACCTAAATTGACTGCAATAACCCTAATAATAGGATTAGACTCCTAGAAATTGATTTTGTTCCTTCCAAGTTTCGCAGCCGCTTTTTTTCCGGATTGAGAATAACATATACCTTGGCCTACAACAGATAACTCGGACAAAAATTTCCTTGGAGAAACACAAAAAAAACATAAAACTGAACTTAAAGAAAATAACTAAACTTCCATACGAAAGTCCCAAAAGAAAAACTTAAACGAAAAAAAAGTAGTGATGCAAATGGTCTTTGTACCAAAAAATTCCTTTAGATCTGGGAGGATGACAGTAGATCTGGAAGAGTGACGACGAAATTGAGAAGATGGCTATAGATTTGAGAGAGTGGTAGCAGATTTGAGCGGATTTCGACGGAACAATTCTGAGAAGCTGACAATAGAATTGAGTCAATCAGGCGGTGGAGCCGATGGAACCATGATAATATTCTCCACTTCTGAATCGAAACTTTAATTGACTACCGTGTCTTGAGTTTGAATCACGTAAATTAGAGTTTTAGCCTTTGAGAATAATCCTCTCTAATTAGGTTACACCGATTGAGTGTGACTGATTGACCAGATTAAAATTCAAGATTTTTTGCAAACAATGATTTTCATTTTATTTTTTTGGCTTCCACTATATTTTTTTTGAAGCTCGGATTTATACAATTTTAATATGAAAGCAAATTTTCAACTCAATTACTTTATTTATATAAGGCTAGGGTTAAACCGTAAACCTTAAATGAGAGGGTAATCAAACTTATTCAAAATATTATTTTATGAAAACATCTATGTCAAGTTATTAGAAGCTTAATTCATAATGTTGGGGTTCTATCCATCTAAGTCAAGGTTCAGCTCAGCACGAGGATAAGGCTAGAAGCCCAAGTCCAGAATATTAGGCGAACAAAAGAGTTCGATAGGAGAGAAGATGAACAGGGTGTTAGGAATAGTTCCCTTAAAGCCGACTTGTTGTGTTTGCTTTATCTATTTTGTTAAAAATCACAGATAATTTTTGAATAATAAAATAAATGATTCGATAAAAAACCATCACTTCTTTATATGCTCTTGTATGTCGTGGGTGTTTATAACATTTATGTGTGCATGTATAAGAACTCTCGTAATCAATCAAGTTTTTAGGGTTCTGTCATTTAAATTAAATGGCGCATGAAGCAAGTCCTAATTTAAGTTGATTAGAAATTACTCCAAGTCGATGAGTCCTACAAATAGTGGGAGCATTGATTAGACTCGATTGAGACTTGCTTGTGCAATTACATTCTTAAGAAAGAATCATCCTATTTCATGGGATAATAAAGCGCATGATAAATGCGTACACAACGCATGAGGGTGCTTATTGATAGAATGAGTTTATTGTGGTATCCCCCTTGAGAATATTCCTAAATGGGAAAGCAAGTATCTTGATAACTCGTTAATTCGTCATCTTTATGATTGAATTATGCCCTGAATTGTGCTTTAATTGATATTATCTTAGAAGAAATTGATGCTTTGTTGTTTATATTGTAGAATTGGGACTTGAAGGCGAAATTAGTGCGAATTTGATCATTTTATGAAGAAATTATCGTAAAGGGATTAACCATGGCATGCGGGAGTTAGATAAAATTGGGAAGCAATGTGGGAATTATACATGCAAGCGTTCATGCAACAGGTTGAAGAATTATTTGATTTAATTATCCCGTTTGACCCCGCTGTTTAACGCCCTGACTTTTCAGTCGTACAGGTATGGCCTATGTGATAAATACGTGTGCGTTTAAGTTAGTTTAATTATGGAATTGTATGATTTACTTTTATTATTATTTCAATTTTTGAATAATTGAATTATTTGAAATTACTTGAATTTGAATTTATATGAATTCTTGAACTATTTGTTTGCTGTTTCTACGTGAATTGAATTCGAAATTTCGTGAAAATTTAATATGTTGGAGTTATACGTGTTATGAATATGGATATATGCTCGTTTCATGTTTTCAGATTCATTTGATTGAGTTTTGAATTTATTTTGATATTGGAATCCAAAACGGGGGCTAACGAGCAATTAACGTACCATTGGTTCCGTATGTGATATCTTGAGCTAAGGAACTCGGAATCGAGTTCTGTCAACTTCATTGAACTCGTATCGAAAATTCGGGTTTAATGAACTTAGCATTATATTTTTCCAAAATTCTTTGAACCTCCGAAATTCAACCGAAATGTGTTACGTTCGCCAAAAATGCCACCTTTTACTAAAATAGCCATATCTTCCACAAACCTTGACCAAATTAACCATGGTTGGACTCCTTGGAACCCTAAATCAACCCTATAGCAGCTATTAACCACCCCAAACCGAACCAACCATCCACACTTAGAGAAAATTTAGCAAAAACCCCTGCTCTCCAGTTCATTTTCGTCACCTTACCATACTTGGAGATTCAAGGCTCAAATCTCTTCCAAACTTCATCCAGTCCAAAAGGGTAAGCTTAGGGTTGTAATATACATTTATTATGGGTCATTTTGAACCATGCATCCCCAATTTTAAGCATGTTTTCATGGAGATATGAAGTTGATGATGAATAGTTAGGTTTTATGTCATATTGTTGATCTCATACATTCCTTGATGGTTTTGGTAGGTTTAAAGCATGAAAATGGTTGCCTTAACTCCCTCTTTTCATTTATGATCATGAATTATGTGGTAGTTGAAGAATTTATGAGATGCCAATAATGGAACTTTGAAGAAATTTCATAAAATGATCACATATGCACTCTATTCACGTTTGATCACTTTGGGAGCATGTTTTAGTGTTGTTTTGTTACATATTTGTTATCATTAGATACCTGGACTTGTTGGTTGAAGTTTGGCACAGCTGCTGCTCCGTTTCGTTGCATTTTTGTTGCTGGTGCAGGGCGGTCGTGGCCGCGATCGCGATTAGAGGAAAATTGGTAGCGGTCGAGACCCTCTCACATATTTGCTGCATTGTCTCTCAGGTCGCGCCCGCGACCTGAAACACGTTCATTTTAGGTTGGGCCCACTACCCAGAATTACCTTACTTTCGAGTTGTTGAAAAATGGGGGAAAATTCGGAATTTAATGGGTAGCGGCTGCGACCCTTCACACTTCTGCATGCTTTATCAATTTTCAAACGTAAATTGCGTAGTTTCCTTAACTTGTTTTTGGTTCATACACTTCATTAACATGTCATATAATGTGTTAACTTGTGTGTTATGAAATTTTATGATTTTTCGTGGAATATTTTACGAGTTATGTCTCAACGTGTCTTCTTTGCTACAATATGTGCATGCATGGATCTTTACTCTTAAATTAAACCCTAATTGCTTATGTACCTCTTGTTTTATGACTTGTATGATATGTATACATGCTATATTACGTGTTATGAATGTTATTTGAATTCCTTGGATTGATTTGATATGAAATATGGAAATTATGAACTTGAATGGAGTTAAACGTTTCTTGAAATGAATGGAATGAAAGTATATACGTCTTTAAAATATTAATCATGCACATGAACGTGTTCATTACATAATATCCTCTTTTATGCATTCATATCATGATCATTATATTACCGAGCGTCTTATATGGTCATTTGAGTCTCACTTCACCTTCCTTGTACATATTTTGATCCCGTTAGAGATGAGGCCGGTCCGTGAGGCTCTTGTGCTCTCTTTTTGTCATTCTAAGGTGGGTTTCTCTACTATTTAGTTAAATGACCCTATATACTTTCAATGTGCAAAGTTTTCGGCCAAAATTTATTATATGTATATAGAGTCATTTCAAGAGTAAATGGTTGCAACGTAAAGCCTTATTTCATGAACCCTACCAAATGTTTTGGCGAGAATGAATGAATGAATACACGGAATGGGGCCCAGGGACTTAGTGTGAGTGGCTAACTGGGGAGGCATGGGCCGACGGTGATCTCTTACTCTAGTTCCAACCAAACTACGGTGATACCGGACCTCGCCAGGAGATTGACGAGGAATAGGAGCTGAGTACCACTAGGGGAGTCATGTAACCCACTTTTGGTCAATGAATGGGTGGTCGGGCCTTGTAAACCCATCACCAACCCGGAGGAAGAAGGTGTAAATGATAATGAATGTGTACGAAAGAATGTAATGCATGAAAAGAAAGAAAGAATGAACGTTTAATGAACTATACAAGGTGTTGGTTAGAGATAATGCACACCCACTCACCGGGCTACGAAAGACCTAATGGAAATTGATTGTTATAATCCCTTTTGATGATTTCTTTATCTCACCCTCTTGGGAAATGCTTGAAAAACCTCATTTGAGATTATAACTTGTATGTGAATGTTTAAATTGTTAGGAATAGTGCCCTAGAAAGCCGATTGTATATCTGCTTTGTACTTTTCCTTTTGTAATCACAAACAATCTTTGAATAAAATAACGAATTGAGGCAACACTTCTTTATATGCTCTTGTTTGGTATGCGTTT
This sequence comes from Lantana camara, assembly GCA_037501455.1. NCBI lineage: Eukaryota > Viridiplantae > Streptophyta > Magnoliopsida > Lamiales > Verbenaceae > Lantana > Lantana camara. The sequence continues at coordinate 24,093,603 of CM074862.1, forward strand.
ATTTTAGCTGTGCATGTATGAGAACTCCCCTAATCCTGATGACTTTAGGACTCTACCATTTAGGTGAAATGGTTCATGAAATGAGCCCCATATCACATAAGTCATGATTAGTAAAATAGTCCAAGCTGATGAGTCCTACAGACAGTGGGAGTGTCAACCTGACTCCTTTAAGGCTTGCTTGTGAGATCACGCCCTTAAGAAGGACCACCTTGTTTCATGGAGGTGCAAAGTGTATAGTTGATACGTGCGTTATACATGAGGGTGCTTACTTCCATAAGTAAGTTCACTGAGGTGCCCCACGTGAGAAGATTCCTAAATGGGAAAGGAAGTTTCTATTTCAGGAAATGGAAACTTCCAGATTAGGAAATATCTCACGAGTCATTGATGTGATTAATTGATCCTTAGACTTGAGGTTCCATGTCACTTTATGAGTTAACTCTGTAGTCATAGGTATAAGCTTTAAAGGGTGTCACCTTAGACAGCTGATTCAAAGCTTATGCTGGGGCTGCACAAGTGATTCATGAAAGTGAATGAGAATCAAGAAAGGACCTACACTTGCATTTGCAAGGTGATCTCTTATTGTGTAAATCATTCATATGCCATATGGAGTCATTGACCAAGGCAATAGATAAAGACATCAAGAAAAGGGTTTCTTGGATTGAGATCAAATGGATATGAAATGCACTTAGCTTTAAGACCAGATTATTAGGGTTCTGATTATTCCCTTACCCTAGATCTTGGTTGAGAGATAGTAAGTAGGAGGATTGTATCTCACATGAATCAATGACTTAAAGGTTCTGTCGAATCGAGACATTCTAATTCAGCTAGGGGTTAAACACCTGTTGCTAGACTATGGTTGTTTAATCTGTGGACTGATTAATTAACTAGTGAATTAATTAATTAGGGTCACTGCTAATTGAATTGAGAACCTAGAGGGTCACACACAACAACTTGGTTACATGAGTTAAGGCTTTAAAATGATTAAACGGGTTGATCATACCAAGAGGGTTCCACACGTGTGAAACACAAGTGTGGTTCACGTGATTGACACGTGTCCTTGGTGTTGGAAAAACGGAATTAAAAAGCAGCGGAAATATTAAAATTTTCCAACAAAAGGATCGAAACTCGCAATCATGAATCCAAATTCGTAAGGCAAAGAAACTTACTTGTCAATAATCTTTCTTGAAGGAAAATTTTAAAATTTTCGCTGCTTTCTGATTCTGTTTTTCCAACAAGTGGTATCAGAGCCACCTCGTTAATCGTGTTTCTGATTCGTCTCCACTTAACTGAATTTGGTAGAAATTCTTAGGCTTAGATGCGAATTGAGTATTCTTGTGTTCTTTTAGAAAGCCTAAATTACGAAACTGTATTTTTCCTAAAAGTTTCTGAAAAACGTTTTCGAAAATTTGATTGAAATTATTTGGATCAAATATATTTAAATCGTGTTTTAAATTTTGGATTGTTGTTGGTTTTTGAATTGAAACACGAAACACGAAAATCGCGTTACGAAAACGCGAGCTTAGGTGTGCTAGGGCATCGCACGCCCAGGCCCACACCACGGCCGCACAGCAGTCCCGCAATCGTGCGGGACTGTCCGCCCATCCCTCCCGCAACCATGCGGGAGGCCGCCCGCCAGCGCCTAGGCGCGCCCGCACATCCCTCCCGCAACCGCGCGGGAGCCTGCCAGGCCACGCCTACCCCTCCTACCCAGCGGCTGCGCACAAAGCGCGCGAGGATGCACGCCATGCGCGCGATGCGGCGCGGCTGCTGGGCATGGTCTCGGGCGGGCGTGCAGTCCGTTTCGGGCCGTTCGTTTCGCGATCTTGATTTTCGTGTTTAGTCCAATCCAATCCCGATTTAATTTTTCTGAAAAATTTTGTTTTATTTAAACTAAAACTTATTTTTGAAATAAATGTTTAAATTGGGATTTTGAAAAATTAAGCGATTTAAATTTTGGGAAAATTGCAAACTTTATTTTATGAAAATATTGAAAGAATAAAATTATTAATTTTTAAAAATTAATTAGAAATTTATTAGTTTATTGTTTTTTGGGTTTTTATAAAAAAGGCTCTTGAACAAGAATTACATCTAAGTCGTGTTTTAAGCTATTAGAGCTTAAAATAAGAATTTTAATTTATTGGTTAAATTTAAATTCTTGCAATTTATACCTGTTAGGTGATCAAGGGCACTAGTCTTTGTATGCTTTACATTTATGCACATGGATGGTTTACATTTGGGGTTGGAACCCTATAGTTGTTTTTTTCAATTGAGGTTGGAGCCTCACTTATGTGCGTATTGTTATGTGATTTATTATGTGGCTTTCCATATTACTGTATTGAGGCCGGGGTATGCCCTGTGTATTTGTCTAAGACCAATATGAAGATTGAGCCTTATTACTTTTCAGTACTTTTTTCATTTTTGGAGAGTAGAATAGGTGGTGAGGTTTTTATTTTCATTTTGGAGACAATGCACCAATAGAGTAAGATGAACCACCTTCAAGTAACAAGGAGGCCATAAGTGAAGACCCCTCAAAATGTTAGGGAGGGGAATCTCAGTTGAAAATGTAATAAAGATAGGGCTCGTATTTTGTTACTGCTTTCCCTTATATGATATAAACTGTTTATGTGGCATATATGTTAGAATTGTGATAGTGGAGTGGCTCCCACTTTTCACACATAAGATAGGATAGACCCATGATCATCTCATGTTGGTATCATGCTAGGACATGTTATCTGCTAAGTGCTTGTGTGAAATGCATTTAAGTTGTACTTGCATTAATCAAGACTAATTAAATTGGATAACATATATGTTGGTGAGGTCGAACCGGACAACTCTCCGGTTGATTCGAAAATTTCCATTAAATATTAAGCTCATTTCGAATAATAGGTGTTTAATTCGAGAAGCAAATTTTGAATTAAATTCCTAGCATTCCATCAATAGGTTTTAAGTTTAGTAAGTGAAGCTAGTTATTGTCCGCGAGTCAGGGGATAGCTAGTGGAACTTATTAGTTCTTAGTTACCTAATTGATCATTTTAAATGATCAATATTTCGTGGTCAATTTTGGCAAGGGCGATGTCCGCGAGTCGTGGGTTGTTCGAACTAAGTTTTGATCATGATCTTATGATTGATGGGTCTAGCTTAACGCCTAAGTAAATGTGGATGTCGCACAAGTCGTGGGTCCATATTGAAAGATAGGTGATGCAAAAACAATTACTAAGAGTTCTAAAGTTGTTAGAATTGGTAAGTTGTACCTACCTAGGGTTTTACTTAGAATGTCCGCGAGTCTTGGGTTCGAGGTAAAGTACTTAAGATCTTAGTACCCATTGGGAAATGTGTTCCTCTTAGATCTTTGGGAATTATAGATCTTTGAAAAATAGTGGGAGCTACATTAGATTAAAGACCTTATCTTTTGTTTATCGTTATAATTCAGCATGCTCACTAGTTCTCTGTTTTACCATTTAGGTCGTAGATTCTATGATTCTCTATGTGTTTTGAAATGGCAACCAAAAACCCTCTTGTATCGATCCTTGAGTAAAGCAAGTTGACTGGTCCCAACTATTCTGATTGGCTGAGGAATCTGAAAATCATTTTAGATTCTGAGAAGAGAACTTATGTTCTCTTCAAAGGGGAGCCTAGTCCCGAAGGGGATGCTCCCACTCGGACCGAGCGGGACGCAATCCAGAAGTGGAAGGATGATAATCTCCAAGCCCGTTGCCTTATGTTGGCTAAAATGTCTCCGGACTTGCAAAGGCAACATGAGGACATGGAATTTACTTAGGAGATTTACGACCACTTAGAGTAACTTTACCGCCCTTATGAACGTGTTACAAGGTATAACACTTCAAAGGAATTGTTCCATTTAAGAATGAGGGAAGGTTCAAGTGTCCATGAATATGGACTCAAGTTTCTCGCCCTTACTGAGCAACTTGCTTCCATGGACATGCCACTGAAAGATGAGCTTTCAGTGGACTTGTTACTAGCCTCACTCCCACCATCATTCAACCTATTTGTCCTTAACTTCAATATGAATCATGCTGGTGCTACTGTAGTTGAGCTGATTAGTCAGCTTGTGATTGCTGAAAGCATGATCAAGAAGGACAATAAGGTTCTGAGGGTGAATGCTCCATCTTCCTCTTCCGGGCCTTCTAAAGGTAAGGGCAAGAAAGCCCAAAAGAAGAAGAAGAAACCCTTAGGCCTGCTGGTGGCATTTCGAAGGGGAAGGCCCAAAAGAAGAAGCATGATCAAAAAGAGGATGTTTGCTTCCATTGTGGCAAAGCGGGACATTGGAGGAGAAACTGCCCAGAGTACGAGGCTACACTAAAGAAAGGTATGTTTCTCGTTGAAGTAAATCTTTCTATTAATTCTAGTTCTTGGGTACTTGATACCGGTTGTGGAGCTCATATCTGTAATGATGTACAGATGCTAAATGAAGTTCAACAACTCAGAGAAGGAGAATGTGTCTTGAAGGTCGGCGATGGCTTAAAAGTTGAAGCTCGAGCTTTAGGCACAATTAGATTAGATTTAGGTAGTTTTGAGTTAGTTTTAAATAAAGTCCTTTATGTACCGAACATTATTCGTAATATAATTTCAGTTCCAATTTTAGATTGTGAAGGTTATGAAACTTATATTAAGAATGGTAAATATTTTATCAAACGGAACAACTCTTCCGTTCACGTCGGTACTCTAAGTAATGAACTTTATCTAGCTCAAAATATCAATATTTTGAATATACAACCAGAAACTAAACATAAGAGAGATGACAATGTTTTAGCTCCCTTATGGCACACTAGATTAGGACACATTTCCAAGAACAAAATTAGCAAGATAAACACTTTAGGATCATTCTCTGAAAATGATCTCAAAGAGTTAACTTCTTGCGAGTCCTGTCTCAAAGGAAAGATGTCCAAAGTTCCTTTAAAAGGAACTTTGGAACGTGCCACTAAGGTCTTGGATTTGATCCATTCTGATGTTTGTGGACCGCTTAGTGTAAGCACAAGAAACGGTCATCAGTATTCCATAACTTTTACCGTGACTTTAGTCGGTATGGTTATATATACTTAATGAAGTATAAATCTGAAGCTTTTGAGAAATTCCTAGAATTTCAAAAGGAGGTTGAGAACCAAACTGGTCACAAGATCAAAGCACTTCGATCTGATCTAGGAGGCGAGTATCTTAGTGAAGAATTCCTTAATCATCTCAAAGATAATGAGATTATCTCTCAGTGGACTCCTCCGGGAACTCCTAAACTCAATGGAGTTTCTAAGAGAAGGAATCGAACTCTACTCGGTATGGTTCGTTCCATGATGAGTTTCACTGACTTATCACCTTCTTTCTGGGGTTATGCCCTAGAAAGTGCAGCAAAGATTTTGAATCTAGTTCCCTCTAAGTCAGTCCCTAAAACGCCTTATGAAATGTGGCATGGTAAAATCCCTAGTTATTCTTACTTGAGAATTTGGGGTTGTCCTACTTTCGTAAAGAGGACAGTGGGAGATAAGTTAGAATCTCATTCTAACTTATGTTACTTTGTAGGTTATCCTAAGGAATCCATAGGATACTACTTCTATGATCAATCTGAGCAAAAGGTGTTTGTTTCTAGAAATGCTACTTTTCTTGAGGAACCGTTCCTTAAAGAAAAGAAAGGCAAGATCATAGAATTAGAGGAAGTGCAAAGTGACCCCACGCCACCCATTGAAGAAACATCCCCTTCTGATCAATCACAACCAATCACGAATTTCGATACAAACTTAAATCCTCCTCTAAGGCGTTCTGAACGCACTCCTAGACAGCCGGAGAGATGGTATGGATTCTTCCATGAGATCTCTCAAAAGGATAATGATCCTCTAATATATGAGGAGGCACTTTCAGATTCTGACTTTGAACAGTGGATAGAATCCATGAAATCCGAAATGGATTCCATAAACTCCAACCAAGTTTGGACCTTGGTAGATTTGCCTGATGGGGTCAAACCCATAGGTTGCAAATGGATCTTTAAGAGAAAGCTTGGAGTTGATGGAAGCATTATAGCCTATAAAGCAAGACTGGTTGCAAAAGGATTCACTCAAAGACCCGGCGTGGACTTCGATGAAACTTTTCCACCAATTGCAATGCAAAAGTCTATTCGGATCATGCTTGCCATTGCTGCATATTATGACTATGAGATATGGCAAATGGATGTGAAAACTGCCTTTCTCAATGGTGACATTGATAAAGACATTTATATGGAGCAACCCATAGGTTTCACATTCAGTGGGAGTGAGCAAAAGGTTTGCAAACTCCAAAGGTCAATCTATGGACTAAAACAGGCTTCTAGGAATTGGAACATTCGATTTGATGAATCAGTCAAAGTGTTTGGCTTCATTCAGATCTCGAATGAATCATGTGTGTATATAAAGGAATTGGAGACCTCAGTGTAATTCTTAGTAATTTATGTTGATGGCATCCTTCTTATTGGGAATTCAAAGGATGACATGAAAGTAACTAAGTTAGGGTTATCGAACCAATTCGAGATGAAACATCTTGGTGATGCGTCCTACATCCTTCAAATTAAAATCTATCGAGATAGATCTAGAATGTTGATAGGACTATCACAGTCGATGTACATTGACAAAGTATTGAAGAGATTCAATATGGAGTCAGCAAAGGTTAAGAACCTTCCTATGAGTGTAGGAACATGTCTTTCTAAGAAGATGTGTCCTAAGACTAACCATGAGAAGGAAAGAATGACTCATACACCTTATGCATCAGTAATAGGTAGCATAATGTATGCAATGTTATGTACTCGACCGGATGTGGCTTATGCACTTAGTGTAACAAGTCGTTTCCAATCTGACCCTGGACATGGTCACTGGACTGCCGTGAAGAATATTCTTAAGTACTTGAAAAGTACTAAAGGTTTATTCTTAGTTTACGGAGGTCAGAAAGATCTTATTGTCGAAGGATACTGCGATGCAAGCTTTGCATCTGACTTAGATGATTTTAAGTCAATGCCAGGATACATTTTCTGCCTAAATGGCGGAGCAGTGAGTTGGAAGAGTTCCAAGAAAACGACCACTGCAGATTCGACCACTGAGGCAGAATACTTAGCTGCAAATGATGCAGATAAGGAAGGTGTTTGGATTAGAAACTTCATTCAAGAGTTGAATGTTGTTCCTAGCATGAAAGACCTCATTTCTGTGTTTTGTGACAACACTGGGGCGGTTGCTCAAGCAAGAGAACCAAGATCTCACCAACGGACCAAGCACATTATGAGGACGTATCACCTAATCTGTGATATTATCAAAAGAGGAGATGTGCAAATTGAAAGGGTCGCATCAGCAGAGAACGTGGCAGATCCACTTACTAAATCCCTTAGTCGAGAAGCTTTCAAAGGTCATCTTTAGAAGATGGGACTTAGAGTAGCTTTAGAATGGTTTTAACGGGCAAGCGGGAGATTGTTAGGAACAGTACCCTGGAAAGCCGATTGTATATCTGCTTTGTACTTTTCCTTATTATAATCACAGACAATCTTTGAATAAAATAACGAATTGAGGCAACACTTCTTTATATGCTCTTGTTTGGTATGCGTTTACTTTAGCTGTGCATGTTTGAGAACTCCCCTAATCCTGATGACTTTAGGACTCTACCATTTAGGTGAAATGGTTCATGAAACGAGCCCTATATCACATACGTCATGATTAGTGAAATGCTCCAAGCTGATGAGTCCTACAGACAGTAGGAGTGTCAACCTGACTCCTTTAAGGCTTGCTTGTGGGATCACGCCCTTAAGAAGGACCACCTTGTTTCATGGAGGTGCAAAGTGTATAGTTGATACATGCGTGATACATGAGGGTGCTTACTTCCATAAGTAAGTTCACTGGGGTGCCCTGTGTGAGAAGATTCCTAAATGGAAAAGAAAATTTCTATTTCAGGAAATGGAAAATTCTAGATTAGGAAATATCTCACGAGTCATTGATGTGATTAATTGATCCTTAGACTTGAGGTTCCATATCACTTTATGAGTTAACTCTGTAGTCTTAGGTATAAGCTTTAAAGGGTGTCGCCTTAGACAACTGATTCAAGGCTTATGCTGGGGCTGCACAAGTGATTTATGAAAGTGAATAAGAATAAAGAAGGGACCTACACTTGCATTTGCAAGGCGATCTCTTATTGTTTAAGTCATTCATATGCCATATGGAGTCCTTGGCCAAGGCAATAGATCAAGACATCAAGAAAAGGGTTTCTTGGATTAAGATCAAATGGATATGAAATGCACTTAGCTTTAAGACCAGATTATTAGGGTTCTGATTATTCCTTTACCCTAGATCTTGGTTGAGAGATAGTAAGTAGGAGGATTGTATCTCACATGAATCAATGGCTTAAAGGTTCTGTCGAATCGAGGCATTCCAATTCAGCTAGGGGTTAAACACCTATTGCTAGACTATGGTCATTTAATCTGTGAACTGATTAATTAATTAGTGAATTAATTAATTAGGGTTACTGCTAATTGAATTGAGAACCTAGAGGGTCACACACAACAACTTGGTTACATGAGTTAAGGCTTTAAAATGATTAAATGAGTTGATCATACCAAGAGGGTTCCACACGTGTGGTTCAAGTGATTGGCACGTGTCCTTGGGGACACGTGTGCCACACGTGTATATTGTTTATGTATATTGTTAATTATTTAATAGACTTTGGTTTAATTTTTGAATTAAAATGAAAGTCTTATTTTGAAGAAATTAATCTATTTAATTAATTATGAATTAATTAATTAGATAAATAAGTTATTTATTTATTAATAAATAAAGTATAATATTATCCAAAAGGGTTTTAGATATTTTAGCTCTCTTAGAAGTTGATTTGAATTAGAATTCGAAATCAAGGTTTGGAATTACTTGATGATCAAATAATAAGATAGAGGGACCCAATCCTTAGTCCAAAAGGATTAGGTTCGGCCGCCTCTCTCAACCTATATATAGGGGAGCTCGAGCTCCCCTTAGGGATTGATCGATTCTTCTTGGTTCATGTGTTGAACACCATCCTTTCTCCAAGATCACATAAACCCTAGGTTAAGCCTAAACACTAACTAGAGAACAAGCATCCTTACTAGTTAGATTGTAGTCAAGTTGGTGGACTATCTCTAGAGAGCTTCAAGTTTGAAGTTTTTAAAGATTCGAGCTTTACCAAGGAGAGAGGAGCAAGCCGCGAGAAGAGCGTTCTTGGGTGGCTTGAAACGCTTCAAGAAAGATTATTGACAAGTAAGTTTCTTTGCCTTACAAATTTGGATTCATGATTGCGAGTTTCGATCCTTTTGTCAAAAAATTTTAAAATTTCCGCTACTTTCTGATTCCGTTTTTCCAACATAATTACTATCTTATATTATACCTATGCCTTGTTTTTATACCCACCAGTGCCTTTTGGATTGAACCCGTTTGATTTTCAGTTGTTTTATGCAGGTATCAGGGGAGCTAGGCGGGAATTCGAGTCGTGTGTCTCGCATTGTTGTTTAGCTCTTGCATTTTGTGTCTTACACTTGCATACTCATATTTATGATTATTGTATATACCTTATGACTGGAACGTACATGTTTTGAGCCGTGATGGCATGTGAATATTGTAAATGATCTATATTTTTGGAGCTTGAATGCTCATTGTTTATATCATGATCAGTTATTGCTTTCGCTTTAATATTTACTCTGATTTTATGGTTTAAGGGTTAGTCCCGCCTAGCATAGCGTGAATGTATGTCCCCGTTCGCTGTGATTTAGCCCGGGTATAGAGTGTCCATTTCATATTCGGATCGGGTCTCGGTGCGGGGAATGTGGTACCTTGCGCTCGAGTGCTACACGCTGAGCCTGAATGTTGTGCAAAATTCTTTCTTAGCCACATTACTAGCCAATGCACAACATTATTATCCCTACCCTACTTTGAATCACATCTTACTTGCTCATTTGGGTTTGAAATTTAGATGTCTTGGGCTCCTTTTTATTGTCCTTTGTGCTGAGTTGGAAAAAAGAGAGATTGAGTAATGTTGAAAATAAAGAAAAAAGAGATGCAATGAAAAGAAAAAAAAGGGAAAAGAAAAGAAGTCAAAAGAAGGAAAAAATGAGCAGAAAAAAAAAAAAAAAAGAAGAAGAAAGAAATGCAAAGAAATGAAGAAAATAAGAAAAATGAGAGTGTGTTTGAGTTACTAAAAGTTAGATGAAAAGGGGGAAATTAGTTGTATAAGGCAAAGTAAGGGAGTCCGGTAGATGAAAAGGGAAATACCACGGGGTTTATGAAAAATGTGTAAGCTTGGTGTGTTAGACACTAATTCCAAAAATTTCCAACCTTTACCTAAGCCTACATTACAAGCTTGAAAGACCTATCGATCCCGAGTCTTGAGTTAACTACATTAGTGGAGATTGGTACTTAGGCGAAAATCATAGACTAATTAATATAATCTTTGTACATTCTCTCATTCAATTCACACTACATTACACGAGGGTATGCTATTTATACTAAATTATTGAATTTTGTGCAATTGAGTAGTGTGTTGATGAGCTAGACTTGTTTAGGCGAGAATCCGATGATTGCCTTTGTGATTGTGTTTGACGGGGTTTGTTTCCATTTGATTTTCACATTCCTCGAGGACGAGCAAAGGGCTAGTGTGGGGGGATTTGATAACTTGTTAATTCGTCATCTTTATGATTGAATTATGACCCGAATTGTGTTTTAATTGATACTATCTTGGAAGAAATTGATGCTTTGTTGTTTATATTGTATTATTGGGACTTGAAGGCGAAATTAGTGCTAATTTAATCATTTTATGAAGAAATTATCGTAAAGGGATCAACCATGGCGTGCGGGAGTTAGATAAAATTGGGAAGCAATGTGGGAATTATACATGCAACGTTCATGCAGCCGGTTGAAGAGTTATTTGATTTAATTTGTGGAAGGTTGGATTGCATTTGTTGGAAATGGGCTGCGTAGGTGGAGCATGTTGGGGAACCAATTTGCTTGGTGTTGGGGCTGCACATTGTGGATTTAATATTGGGCTTTGAAATTGTCGGCTAGCGGAATATTTGGAATTTAGTAGAGAATGGGATGACTTTCTTGTTATAATTGGGCCGCACGCTTGGAAGTAATTGGGAGGAGGACCCGTGTGTGTTAATTGCTTGGGAGAATGGAAGTAAAGTTCACATTGATTTAGGAGTCCAATTTTGAAGAGGCTGGGAACGTGTATATATTGGAGACAGTAGTTGCGCGGAGGATCACGTAACAAATTTGGAGACAACTCTTGGGGAGTGGAGACGCGAGCAACACCGAAGCGACTTGGGAGTTTTCCTTGTTTTTAATTCTCTTCTTTAGATAATTTAGATTATTTAAGTTAAAGAATTTCTCAATTTTTATTTTGATGGATTTTTGCAACATGAGTAGCTAAACTTTTAATTATCTAGCTAGGGATTAGGATTCGATTTGGATATTGTGCGACCTAAACGTTTTTATCATATCTCCGAATTTTATGTTTGATTGTGATTAGGTAATTTCGGGATAGTGCATGATCTCTAGGTTGTTTTAATTGCATATTGCCATTCATGATTATTGAAGTGTATGTAAAGTTGATTGATAAAAAGTGGTAAATTAGTGAAAGGGTTTTAGGGATAGAATTCCTCGTTCACTAAGTAATTTGATAATCTAATTTAAATCTTACGTGTGTCACGACTTGGTTGATTAGGATTGGTGTTTTTATGGTTCTTAATGCTGCGAATTCATTAAATCCCGACGAGTGTCTCTAGGGGTTGTGAATCTGTTAGGGAAGATAACTGTCGAGTGTCTCTAGGTTATCCGATTAATTAAGTAAAAACGAGGTTGAGTCGAGTATCTCTATCAACTATAGCCAATCTTTCTGAATAACTTGAATTTATCTTTGAGTTAATGGCCAATATAACAATTCGAATCGAATATCCTAGCTAGATAGTTTTCTCCCTGATTGATTTAATCTTACGTGATCTTACTTGATAATTTTAGTTAGCTTTTTAATTCTTGCTATTTTATTTTAATTGCATACTTTAGTTAGAATAATTCACCCCCCTAATTGTTACTTTTCGTGAATTACTTGGAATTGATAGAAATAAGTAACCAGTCTCTGTGGACCGACCCTATTTGCACTATACTCTGTGTTTAGTCGTTGAATAGGAATTTTATTTATTTTTGACGGATTCGACACCTGTCAAATTTGGGCGCCGTTGCCGAGGATTATGTTTTTAATCGATTTTATTTCTTTTCATGAACAGGAGCATTCGCGGAAAGGACGAACTAATCTACGATCCAAAAATTGAGAAAACTGCTAAGAAAAGAAGGCAAGAAACTCAATCACGCAAGAAACAAGTTGGGGCTTCAGGTACAGTAAAAAAGGAAGAATCGGGGACTGATTCGGACAGTTTGAGTGAAGAAGTACCTGACTTGACCGTTAAGCGTGACCACGCCTTAGGCTTCAGTCGAGACAGAGAGTCAGAAATTGTTAAGCAGTCTATGCCATGGGTGGAACCACCTAATTTTCCACAGCGCTTAGCACAGATGAAGAAATACAAGTAGGAACAAGGAATTCTTGACACATTCCGGAAGGTTGAGGTCAACATTCCCTTGTTGGATGCTATTCAACAAATTCCACGATATGCAAAGTTTCTTAAAGAACTCTGCACCAACAAACGAAAGCTAAAAGGTAATGAAAAGGTAAGTGTGGGGGAAAATATGTCTGCTGTTCTACAAAAGAAACTTCCCCCTAAGTGCCATGATCAAGGTATGTTTTCAATACCGTGCAAAATCGGTAAATTGGGAATTAACAAGGCCATGTGTGATTTGGGTGCATCCATTAATGTTATGCCTCTATCTGTTTATAATGCACTTAATCTTGGTCCTTTGAAAGGTACATGTATTATATTCCAGCTTGCTGATCGATCCGTAGTGTACCCGGAAGGAATTTTGGAGGATGTGCTCGTACAAGTCAAGAAAATCTCTTATTGCATAAGTCATTCATATTCCATCTCGGCCAGGACAGTTTGATCGAGATCGAGAAATGAGTTTCTTAAATCGAAATCACATGAGTATGAAACGAACTTAGATTTAGACTAAGATAATTATTAGGGCTCTATTTATTCCAGTACCCTAGATCTTAATAGAGAGATAATTTGGTAGGAGGATTATATTTTACGGTATAACATTGATTGGAGAGGTTCTTCGATTTAATTGGTTATTCGACTAAGGATCACACTTGTGTTGCTAGACTATCGAATAACGTGAACAAATTTGAGGATATGTTTGATGAAAATTGTTGTTCTTCTGATCCCTATCAACTCAGGCTAGCATTTACTCTGAATAACAATCGTTAGGGCAAGCAATAGAGATCACTAGGATGAGTATCTACTACGAATCCCGACACATGAGAGTGAGTAAGTGCTTTGGATCACGATCCCTTGGGATAAGCATCGAGAAAAATAACCGAATATGAATAGGTATATGCATTAATAAATCATATTTGTGTTACTAAATATCAAAAATCCCGCATGAAGTATGTGATCTTATGGGAATCAAATTTTAATTTATTTTGACAAAATTATCCCCTAAATCTTAATAAAACTAATATCATTCTTTCTCTCCGTCTTTTTTCTGCTTTCTTCGTCATCCATTCATCTCCTATCTTTTTTAGTGTTTCTTCTCGTCTTTCAAATTAATCAGATCTTATTTTTTTTAAATTCTTCTAAAAATAAACTTCAATTCCTTTTCAACTTCAATTCTTTTTTATATATGGACATAGATATTTGAATACTTCTATAACAAAATCTCATGTGAGAAAAATAAAACCCTCGATAAATAACAATTTCTTTTTCAATTTTGCCCTACAATTCATCTAAAATATAATTGTGAATTGTTAATTGCATTAAATCTTTAAAAACATATATGTGTTCTTTCTTAATTTTATTTTAATTTCTCAATTATTCCAAATAGCGATTTCTTGAACACAATTTTGTTGTTTTCATAATTATTTAAAAGCAAAACTGTGTTGCTTTTCAATTTAATTTTAATTTCTCAACTATTTCGACTAAAGATTTATTAAAACACGGTTTTGTTGTTTTCGGAATACTATTTTAGTTAGAAGCTGAGAAATAAATTGTTTAGATTTCATACAAGTCTGATAATTTTGGAGTCTTCGAACCTCACATTGTTTAGTCCATTTAAATTCATTCAATTATTTTTTATGTTTTAAAATTATACATAATATGTTCATTCAATTATTAAATGTTTCCAACAAAAAGGAAATCAATTATTGAATGTATGTAAACATTTTAATATTATCGTTATTCATTCAATTATTTTTTACGTTTTAAAATTATACATAATATGTTCATTCAATTATTGAATGTATGTAAACATTTTAATATAATCGTTTTATGTGAACATTATTACATATAAACGTTTTAATTCACTAATTTTGAAAATAAACAATTAGAAACAAACAAATCTTTAAATGGATGCGCAAGATAGCTCTCCACCGCCTTCGACTGAGGAAACTGATCTACTCCAACGAAGCAAGAAGAAAGTCCGGACAGCGACCGACGCTGGGCTGGATGCAGAGATCAATGAAAATAATGGAGTAAATGCCGCACAGGAGAGCGACAACACTCCCCGCTCCTATCGAACAACACTGGTGGGACGAAGAGAAGAGGTTGACAAGAAATTCGTGGAATCTAATATGCTATACCTTGACAAGATCAAAGTGTACGAGCCAACTGAGGACTTCCCGTACCCAAGGGTGGTGACAGATGCGGAATATAGAAAAGCGCTACAAGAACCCTGGAAAGACTCGCTTATCCTCAAGATCTTGGGAAGGTCTGTCAACACAAACCTGTTATCGGCAAGAATCAACACCATGTGGAGGCTTCAGGGCTCGCATGAATTAATTGACTTAGGACATAGTTGCTACATCCTCAAGATACATGACAAGGAAAAGGCGAAATTTATCCTGACGGAAGGGCCATGGGTAATCGAGGGACACTATCTGGTCGTGAGGAAATGGCAACCCTAGTTCCAAGCTTGGAAAGATAAGGTACGGTCTGCAATTACCTGAGTGCGTATTTTCGAATTGTCTGTGGAGTATTATGGTGAAGCAGTGCTGTATAAGACGACAGCTAGTTTGGGAACGTTTATTAAGATAGACAGGAAGACATACTATGGAGAAAAGGGGAGATTTGCACGGGTATTCGTTCAAATTGATCTTGATAAACCTTTACGGTATGGGATGAAAGTAGACGGGCTCCTATTCCCAATTATGTACGAGCGATTACCATCCATCTGCTTTACATGTGGGCGAGTGGGACACCGGGTTAGTGAATACCGTGACAAACCTAGGAGCGGTGGCACAACTAGCTCTAAACCTAAGACGCCCAAACCTACTGAACTGGCGACAGATGCGAACATGGGCATAGAGCTAGCTATTGTGGAGGCAATGGGGACGATAGCGAAAATCGAAACTAGACCAAACTATGGTCCATGGATGATGGCTGGGACATACCGACCAGCAAGGGACGGCCGGAGCGGTGACAAAAATGTAGGGAAAGAAAATTAGATTCCGAAATCCCAAAATCGTTATGAAATCCTCGCTGAGAATACGAGTGCACGCAATCCGAATGAGAATCAATCAGAATGAAAATTTAGAATCCTTAAAGAATGAAATGGACCAAAGTCAGACTTTAATAAAGGAAAGGGAACGGATAATTCTACGAGGACTCTTAAAACGACAACTAAATCGGTAAAGACTAGATACGTCAGAAAATCAAGCGCGCAAACAGGGTCCTTATCGAACGCAAATCTCGGAACAACTCTAGCGCTGGTACGCAAGGAAAATAGTCCAGCCCCAATTAACAAAGGAAAACAGACAGCTGCTTACGCACACTTGTCTGCAAACAAGAACGATTCAGAAATTACTATCACGGTGAATCCTCTACTATGGCAACTGATGTTGAAGCACGAGGCGAATTCACGTGGGAACCCGGCTCGATGATGGGGACCTTGGAGATCGATATCCCGAATCAGGAGGTGATGATATAATGCATGTTGAGAACATTGCTCTGGAAGCAGATGTTCGAAGAATTTTCTGGAAACTCGATTAAAGACCCCCTTTACGATTGAATCCCTTCTTATCATGCCCATGAAGATCCTCTCATGGAATTATAAGGGAACCGAAAATAGGGAGTTCACGAGTAACTTCCTGGATATCACCAGGGAAACACCAACCAGATTTGGTTTTCTTTTTAGAGACGAAGGTTGATTAAGTGCGAGCGGAAAACATAGCAGCCAATTTAGGCTACCCTAACGTTTGCAAACCTCCACCGTGGGTCCGATTGGGTTGAGAACGACTTCGAGGTGGCTGTGTTCTGGCATTTACACGAGCCCCATTTTGGCGAGAAGAGAGCAGCTGTGGACTGAGTTAAAAAACATGAGCAATGGTATGAATCTCCCTTGGATGCTGACCGGGGATTTCAATGATATCTTGTGCTGTGGGATAGTAACCGTATCCAAGTGGAAGATGTTCACGATGCCCACCAAGAAATCCATGCGATCATTGGGCCGAGAACGACTTCGAGGTGGCTGTGTTCTGG
Organism: Lantana camara; assembly: GCA_037501455.1. Taxonomy (NCBI): domain Eukaryota; kingdom Viridiplantae; phylum Streptophyta; class Magnoliopsida; order Lamiales; family Verbenaceae; genus Lantana; species Lantana camara. The sequence continues at coordinate 24,110,218 of CM074862.1, forward strand.
CATTTACACCAGCCCTATTTTAGCGAGAAGAGAGCAGCTGTGGACTGAGTTAAAAAACATATGCAATGGTATGAATCTCCCTTGGATGCTGACCGGGGATTTCAATGATATCTTGGGACCCAGAGAAACAGGGAGGCCGGGAAGTGAACTGGACTCGATGCCTCGATTTCAAAGAACACATGGAGGATTGTAATCTGTTAGATATTGGGGCCATCGGTGTGCTTTTACTTAGAGTGGGACAGTTCGGGGTGATACTCTGGTAAAGGAACGACTTGATAGGGTTTAGGTGAATCTGAGTTGGTATACAAAATTTTCAGAGTGGCGCCACAACCTACTAGGAAGCCTTTCCGATTTGAAGCTATTTGGAATGAGAATCTGGGGTGCCGAAAGGTTATCGAAGATAGCTGAGATAAGAGAAACTCGATTGTTGGGAATCTCGCGCAACTCCCAGGTGTACTAAGGAGTTGGAACGTGCCCACTTTTGGGAAAGTGTTTCGCAAGAAGAGAATTCTAAAGGCACGCATAAATGGCATTCCCGAAAGTGGAGCTGGAGCAGAAACTTGTGATGGATTACAATGAGGTCTTGAGACATGAAGATGGTTTGGTTTCAAAAATCCCATGTTAATTGGCTTCGGTTTGGAGATAAGAATACCCGCTTCTTCCATTTGTCCACTATCACTCGCAGGAGAAGAAACCGCATCAATGCTTTACTTGTGGCTTCTACTTGGGAGACTGTTGATGCCTAGCTACGCCAGTATGCATGGGATTTCTATGTGAAGGTGTTTGCTACCGAGGAACAGAGCATGATCACACCTTTGCCTCAAAGCTAATTCCAACGAACACTTATCCAGAACAGTAGAACTCGGTTAGAGGCGTCTGCATCCAATACTGAGGTGAAGGCAGTGGTTAATTAAATACACCTGTTCAAAGCACCAGGCCCCGACGGATTCTAAGCGTACTTCTACCAAACGTTCTGGGACGTGGTGGGGGACCAAACGGTGGAGTTTGTAAACTTTTGTTCTTAGCAGGAGAAGTTTTCGGAGGGAGTGGAAAGGGCGTTCTTATGTCTTATCCCTAAGGTATCTCAACCCAAAGCTATTAATCAATTTCGTTCCATTGCGCTTTGGAGAAAGCTTATGACAAGATCAGGTGGGATTTCTTGCGTGAGGCGCTCGAATTCTTTGAATTTCCCCAACAAATTGTTAACCTGATCATGAGTGGAGTTGAATGTATTAGACTGGAGATTCTGTGGAATGGGGAGCCTACCCCTCGTATAGTCCCTTCGTGCGGAATCAGACAGGGTAACCCCCTATCTTCGTACTTATTTGTTCTTTGTATGGAACGCCTTAATTATTTGATCGAGGAGACGGTGTACATGTTAAATGGCCATTGGAAACCAGAGTTGCAAGAATGGTCCTATGGTGCCGCACTTACTGTTTGCTGACGACATTATACTGGGGGTTAAAGCGACGGTGCGCTGCACAGAAAGTGTAGAGATGGTGATCACTTCCTTCTGCTCAGCGTTGAGATTGAAGCTCAACCGTGACAAGTCACAAATCTGTTTTGCTCCCTTAGTGCCCGCGCAATTGAAGATAGATATTTGTTCTTTGTTGGGGATCAATGAATCTGAACACTTGGGGAATTACCTTGGTGTGAAGATGAGATTTGGAAGGAATCAAAGGGAGGTGTTTGATGCCGTGATTGAGAAAGTTGGATCCAGACTCACAGGATCGAAAGCAAAAAGTTTGAATCTTGCGGGACGGACCGCGCTCATACAATTGGTTACTAACTCTATACTGGTGTGCCAAATGCATACAAGTTGGCTCCCAAATTATGTATGTAACACCCCAAATTTAAAATTAAAGAAAATAAGATAAATTAATCAAAATATCGTACACATTTAAAAACTAATCCGTAACTTATATGTTTAAATTTTATTTTATATGAAGAATTGAACAACCGTGCGGATAAAAAAATAAATTAAGTTCTTTAGTATGTGGTTGACATAATTAAATTTTCTAATACGTATCCGAAGGACTTAATTGTTGACTTAGCGTTAAGTGTCTTATTTTGATTAGAATAATTGCTAATAATATTATTAATAATTTCAATTTTATTATTAAGCGATTGATATCCTAATTAATTATTATGATAATGTTTTAACTTTAACATAACTACTTAAAATGCACACGTATGGGTCTTGTTTACTAAATTTATATTTATTTGTAATCATAAATTAATACCCTTTATCTCTTAAATTTTTGTGTTACTACAAACTATTTCGTTTAAACTAAAATATTAGTCGTTAATTACCAGAATGTATATTTATTCAAAATGCTGTTCATGCAAGGCATATTGTAACAACTTTTTTTTCTAAATTACTACTTATATAGCTGGAAGATTTATTGCATTAAATGCTAATCAAATATAATATATTATAGCAAATAAATTTGTTTTCTAGCAGACTTTGCAATGTGTAGCCATTTTAATCATCAACTTTAGTCCCCACGTGCCTAGTAGAATCGAAGTACAAATTTGCATGTCATCATTTCATGGATGTTGTTTTGCAAACCTTAATCGTGAAGCTTTGCTATCCTACTTACTGATCCACGTGCCTAGCAAATTGAAGAAGAGGAATTCATATCACTACACGTTTAGTCATAGTCATCACATTAATTATTAGCCTATCTTAGACAACCGCTGACATTAGCCAATAATATGAATCTGGATAATTTGAAATTTGCTTGCACCGCCCAATTGGCCTATACGACTGAGTTTGCACCAAACTCTCACTTTTAAGTTTTAACCATCACAGTAGCCAACACTTCTGCAACCAAAAAAAAAAAAAAAAAAAAAAAAAAAAAAAGAAGAAAAAAAAAACTCGACCAACCTTTCCAATTGAATTTCAAAACAGTTAGTCCTTTGGCCGAAACATACTCAATTAGTACTCGTCTCTAGGGCTGTAAATGGATATTCGAAAATCCGATATCCGTCCGCATCCGAATTCGTTTACAGAGGATATTATCCGTATTCGATTATAGACATCCGAATTATAAACGGATAAGGATATGGTAATAAGGCATCCGATCCGTTTCATTATCCGTTAGATATATCCGTTATCCGATCTATCCGTAATCCGTATCAGATAAATAATGTATTATATTAAAATATATACACAAAACTGTGTATGTATGATAGATTATTAGTATTAAGTAAATTTTTTAACGCATTTATTAAAGAAAAACCTTAGGTTTTATTAGTAACTATATGTTCACGTCAATGTTCATATAGAGATAATATAATTAACATATATTATGTTATTAATATAAGTATTATATTTCAAATTAATTATGTGATAAAATTTATAATTTCACCACATTTACACATTCGCTAAAACATAAAAATGATCTATATAGATATACTTATTATTTCTCTATTAGTCTAAAATATATATATTCAAAGTTAAATAATTTATCTATAAATGAATAGTTGATAATCTGATTAAAAGTTCGAAGTTATATAAATAAATAATTTATGTCAAATTTTGAATAGTTGAAAATCCGATTAAAATCCGAATCCGCCTTGTATCCGTATAAAAAGGATATTATCCGAATTCGATTTAAAAGGATATTATCCGTATCCGTCCGAATCATAAACGGATAAGGATATGGTAATCATACATCCGATCCGTTTATTATCCGTTTACACCCCTACTCGTCTCTTTTGTAAGTTTCTCCATCTATTATCCGGTTAAATTTTAATTGGGATACTATTTGGTGTATTTCTTTTATGTTATTAATTATGTTGTTTAATGTAGTTTGACCTTAAGAAATATGTTACGAAATTATCAATGATCCTATGATGCTGATCGATTTTGATATCCTTGAAATTGATATTTTAATTAGTTGAATTATGATCGAATTTTGATTTTATATAGCAAAAGTGACTCCGCATTTGAATTCGAAAATATATTTTATGTGAGTATTGGATCAAAAAAATTTTTAAGAGTAAAACCAAATCGAATGAATTTGACAAGTTATTTTTTCAAAGAAATTATGAGTTTATTATTGATATTTTTATGATGAGATCACTTTAACTCATTTTCTAAAAAATAAACCTCTACATATTATTCAATTAGTATATGACCATGTGAAACTCGATTAACTACCGAATTATTTTGTTAGATAGCCTAATTTATGTGATAGCCGTACGAGTGTGTCGTGTTATCTGATTGTCAGTTGAGTCATAATTTGTAGTTATATGTGTGTCACAGGTGTTCCTAAGGAGAGAGGAGCCCTGATCGTGTCGGACGTCATCTCTTTTGCAGTTTTTGAAAATTTCAGGTGAGGGATTAAAATGTTTCAACTGGGACCATTGATACTATATGTATATTATTTGTTATTTTATAATATTTTCGTATTTTGTTGAAAAATCGGATTTCCTTATAAAAATGGGTTCTTGTTATATTATATATACGTGTGAGTGAACGAAAAGTTTGATTTTGAATTGTGAAACGGTTAAGAGAAAGAAAGTGTGAAAATGTTTTGAAAAGCGAGTAGTGATCTGATAGAACCCTTGGGGACGCCCTTGGGGAATATGGGCCCGAAGTATATAGTGGGTGAAGCCCGGAGGTGTGCGCCAAAGGCTGATCTTTACTACGTACCTCTGTGAAGCTCTATACGGGTGTAGCCGGAGGTTGACTACGACACGTATGGAGTGAGGTTATTGGTACCAGGGCATATTGCCCCTATCTGTGTGGTCGTGTGGTTAGTTGGGGGGCACTTCGACTAACAATTGGAGGGAGAAGGCTGGTTTCCGTTTTGTGTTTCTTGTGTTCGAGGTGTGAAAGGTTGGAGAACTCACTCGTACTCGTCGGGTAATTGTGATTGATTGATTGTTTTGATCATTGGTTCACAAGTGTGTTTTCGTACAAACTAAAAGTTGTTCCTTCTTATACGTTTATACCTTGTTTTCGAAAATAAGGAGAATGTGAACCAAGTCTGTGATTTTGTTTACGTATATGTATAACCCTCTCATTTAGTCACTTTGACTAACGTCCCTTATTTTCTGGTTTTGGCTTCAGGTAGGTGTGACAATAAGCAGCACGTCAGGTGTCGTAGGGATAGTTTGTTTTTGAATCTCAGAGTTTTGGAATTTCTCCTTCGTGGGAAATTCACTGTGTAAGTCTATGTACTTATGCAACTGTCATTTTGTCAATGGGCTTATCGACCATGTAATCGACTTATGTTTTGAAGTACTGTTGTCTTTATGCTTCCGCTATGCTTGTTTGTTCGTCGTCGTTCGCTGGGAAAGATCTCGAGTGGAGGCCCAAAGCTAACCCTTGGGATATTTCTCAGTGCGGGATGTGGCAAGGGCACCACAATGTATACGATAAGCTGGACAGTCTTAACCGTTCTTTCCTTTGGTCTTCGGATAGCTCCAAGAAAAGGACTTACCTTGTGAAATGGGAACATGTGTTGAAAAGAAAAGAAGATGGTGGGTTGGGAATTAAAGAAACTCACAAAATGAACATTGCTCTACTCGCCAAGACGGGATGGCGTTTGATTCGGGAAGAGAATATGATCTGGAGTGATATCTTTATGGCAAAATATCTCAAAAATGAAGACTTGCTCACCCACAGTCCAAAACCGTCCGCCTCGCATGTGTGGAAGGGGATATGTAAGAGTATGAGCATGCTTGAACCGGCCTGCCGGTGGTGGATTGGGAGGGGCGATAATGTTTGGCTATGGGACGATAGATGGTTGTTGTCCGAGACCCTGCGAAGCCGGTTGGGATCATGTGTTGATGCCGCGGAGGAGGATATAGTTGTGAGTGATCTAATCACGACTGATAAGAAATGGAATCTTAGTGCTCTTAAAACCCGACTGCCGGACCATGTGATAGCTGACTTTAAACAGCAGCTGCTGCATGAAGATAATGCACCTGATAAGCTATTATGGTCAGCCATGACAAACGGAAAATTCACATGTAACTTAGCCTACAAATGGTTGACACGTAACATAACTGAGGAGAGTAGCACCTGGAAGAAAATTTGGAAAATCCCTTGTCCACGAAATATTAGATTCTTCCTCTGGTTGTGTAAACACAAGAGTCTCCTGACTAATGCGTTAAAGAGTGACCGTCACTTTGCCACATCGGATCTTTGTAATCACTGTGGTCGAGGGAGGGAAGATATTGAACATGTACTCAAGGGCTATGTTCAAGCGGGACGGGTCTCGAAGACTGTTGCTACGCCGGGAAGCTGGTAGATTTTTGGTTTCTTGACAGCTGACAATTGACTGGAGAAGACGATCGAGGGGAAACTCACTCATAACCTTGATCCTGCATGGCCTTGGTGGGTTGCTACGCCGGGAAGCTGGTAGATTTTTGGTTTCTTGAGAGCTGACAATTGGCTGGAGAAGACGATCGAGGGGAAACTCCCTCATAACCTTGATCCTGCATGGCCTTGGTGGGATGGGTCTGGAAGACTGTTACTACGCCGGGAAGCTGGTAGATTTTTGGTTTCTTGACAGCTGACAATTGGCTGGAGAAGACGATCGAGGGGAAACTCACTCATAACCTTGATCTTGCATGGCCTTGGTGGGTGGTATGCCTGGCTTGTGTGTGGAATATTTGGAAAGCTAGAAATAAAAGGAACATTGCGGAGCCTCATTGGGTTACTTCGGGTCTGGAAGACTGTTGCTACGCCGGGAAGCTGGTAGATTTTTGGTTTCTTCACAGCTGACAATTGGCTGGAGAAGACGATCGAGGGGAAACTCACTCATAACCTTGATCTTGCATGGCCTTGGTGGGTGGTATGCCTGGCTTGTGTGTGGAATATTTGGAAAGCTAGAAATAAAAGGAACATTGCGGAGCCTCATTGGGTTACTTTGAACAACATCAAGCTCCTTTGTGCTGATATGGTCTAGACTTTAGGGGCCGAACCGCAGCGTCAACCAAAAGCTAGAGATCCAATGACTTGGATTAAATCGAATGAGGGCTGGGTCAAGCTTAATTCGGATGGTAGCTTGTACCATCACACAAACTGCGCTGCTACAGGAGGTTTAGTTCAAAATGAAGAGGGAAAGTGGCTGCTAGGCTATACTATGAAGCTTGGGGCTATCTCTATAAACTTAGCTGAATACTTGGCCTTCGTAAAGGGCTTGAGCTCGCTTGGGAGAGACTGTTCCCGAAGATAAAAGTTGAGATTGACTCGGAGATTGTTCTAAAGTGGGTGACTTGTGAGGATATCAAAGATCACCCGTCACGGAACATTATCCAGGACCGCCGCAGATTGCTTTGTTTACCTTGGGAAGCTCATACCAAGCACATATTCAGGGAGAGAAATGAGTCGGCTGATAGACTCGCTAGAATGGGACACGATTTGAATGAAGACATCATGGTTTGGAACTCGGCACCTGATAAGTTCAGAAAGATGAAGATCATTTAGTTGCAAGCTTTTTTTTTGGTTTTGTTCTTCTGGACAAAAAAAAAAAAAAAACTAATTTTAATATTTTGCGTAACATATTTTATGAATAAAAAGTGATAATAAGTTTATATAATTAAAGGGTAGTTTAGTCCAATTAATATAATTTTATTCCATCTATACTATAATATATAGGAATGGTGTATTCTAAATCAATTGTGCCAGTTTGACTTAATACTAATTTTTTAAAATTTTGAATGTTTTAAATTATCTTAAAAAATTATTATTGTAACTTTATTTTAAAACATGCAAGTCATTAGTTTTTTAGGTCTTAATTATCCAATTCCTTAATTGATGATGATTAATTTACACAAATTATTTACATTAAATATTCTACAAATCATGTCCACGATTCACTACAAATCATACCCAAGATTTGCTATTTGAATTTAGTAAAGTTTTTGAAGTTTGAAATTTAAATATGTAAATTTACATGTTTATAAATAATCTACTCTTAATCCATTTTTTAGTGGTTTTTTTTTTATCTTCTTCTTCTTCTTCATTAATTTCTTGGTATTTCTTTGAATGTTTTTCTTTCTTTCTTTCTTTCGTTCAATATTTTGGTTTGTACATTTACAACTTCACTAAATTGATGGGTCTGAATATGGGGTATAGAGTCCAATCACTTTAGAATTTGTTTAAAAGTGGGAATCCGTTGGTGATCGCCGGAAAAGATGGTAGGTTCCACCTGCTAGGACAAACACCAAAGAAACAGAGGTCAGACGGCCAAGCTGGGGGAACCGGGGGTGATTCCCAGTTTGGCTCTCCGACGCTCAAGTCAGATGATGATCTGAAAGAGAGAATATGTGAAATATGAAGTTGCAGTAATGGAGATTGCTTACAGTGAAGGAGATGAACTAGCTTATTTATAGTTGAGGGTCAGGGACCCTTTGGTCATTTGCACCGTGTGGTCCTGACCAGGTGTTGCCCTAACACGTGGCGTTACAAGAGAAACCTAGGAGGAATCTTCCTGCAAAAGCCGGTGGAAGTTAGTGTTGGCGACAGTGGTAGGTGTGCGGCCATGTACGGGGTGTCAGAGAGCCGTTTTAGGGGGTTGGTAAAGAGGGCTTAAGAGCATGCTCGTGTCAACCAAGGGCCTTGGAGGCCAAAGAATCCGCTAGGGGATGAAGGCCAAGGCTTATGCAATGAGGGGGAGTGGGAACTTCCCTGAGGGAGAGTAGCGCTCGAAGGAAGCTTCCTTGGCAGACTGGAGCTTAGCCGGGTGTTTGCGGAATGCGCTCGTTAGATAGCGGCAATGTTGACCCCGCGTGTGCGTAGCACAGATGGCGCGTGCCCTGAGGAACCTTGGCGCTGGGGGGGGGGAGGGGGGTTTGGGTGCCCGTGTATGATTGCCTTAATCACAAGAGAACATGTGTTACTATCTTGAGGTGCCACGTGTCCAAACGTGGGACGAGCGTATTTTGACCCTATCATAAATATTTAATATTGTGCTCTATTTTATGATATTAGAGAATGTATTATAAATATTGTTTGGCTATTTATTTTGCAATATATCTATTTTTATCTTTTAATTTTCTTATTTGATTTTCTTATATTGGCTACTTATTTTCTCCAGTTGCGACTTTAACATTTGTTATACCTTAATGTTTGTATTAAATATTGAAACTAAAAGGAATTTTATGAAAATACCACCATAATTTTGAAAAGGGAAAGAGGAAGGGTATTTTATAATAATAAATCATCAAATTTATTGATTATCAACTTTTTAATATGTATTCAAGTTTTGCTTGATCTGAATTAATGTGCGAACATGTTGGCAAAGAAAGGTCATAGAGAGAAACAATTGACCTGTTGGCGAGCCGTTACCAGAGATGCTTGAGAATGTCTTTTGTGAAGCTTTTGATATAATTGCGTGTTCTTTTATTGTTTTTTCACCAAAAAAAGTTTTGCTTCATAATATAACATTTGGGTTGTTTTTGAATGTAGCAATGTAATTAAATGTTAGAATTCTTTGATTTATCTATAAATACATGTCAGATTTTCATAAATTTTTTTAATTATATTCTCATAGATTTTTTCTGTAATCTTTGTTTTAATTTTTACAATTTTTATAATTCTTTTGGATTTATTTATTACTAAAGAGCATTTTTTTGAGATTTTAATTTCGTTTAATTTAAAGTTTCAATACTTGCTATTGTCATTTTAAATTAGCACATTTAATTTTTTTTGGGTGCCTCTTTCTGTATATTTTTTGGTTTTATATTATAATATTAAAATATTTAATGAGTTTGATTTTCTTATAATTTATTTTACTTTGTATTTTTACGGACGCTGAAGTTTCTTATATACTTTTGTTTATTTTTTAAGTATTTGTATAAATCTTTAATATTCCACCTATTTTTTATTTTATTTCTTACTTCTTATTTTTTTGATTTTATTCGTATTAGTTCTTTATTTATTTTAATATTATTCATTTACTTCTCAATTTTATACGTTCAAAATGCTTGAAATTAGATAATTATAATATATAATACGCATTTTATCATTTACATATATTTTAAAATTTGATATATATATATATATATATATATATATATATATATATATATATATATATATATAGTTTGTTTTCTTACATGTTACCTATTTTTTATTTAATTTAAGAAATAGTATCAACTGAATAAATTAGTTTGTATACATACTTACTACATTACGTTTTGATCAAAATATATACTTACTATACTTCTATACAATTTAGCAAATTTAATGTTAATATCTACTTATTGGCCATTTTTGTGTGCTAAAATATTACACATAAATTCAAATTTTTTTTAAAGTAATTTTTTTTTTCTTATTGCGTATATAACATGGGGTTTACGCTAGTTATCAAAATTTAAATTTGCTTGCCAATTATGGTAATGGAATGACATAACTAATAACAATTCCATTCCTTATGCATACCAATGATAAGAATAATTATAAGAAAACCATTCCACTACCATATTCATTCCATTTCCAGTGTCATTCCATTCCTACATAATTTCATTCCATCATACCAATCATGCCGAGTGTTGCGAAACAACGGAATAGCGGATTCGCGGACAGTAGAACAGGAAGGAATTTAAAATTTCAGATTATTTTCATAAATATAATGTTTTTCAATTTTATGGCATCACGATTATCAATCCCGAATAGATGTGAATGCAAATGATACTTTTTGTTTTTTAGAAGAAAAGGAAAATCAATTTCACTCCTCAAAATTAATATATTTTTTTCTAACAGATATATGAAGAGAAATTCTCGACATAAACTTTAGTGATATAATTAAGGAAAATTCTTTTCCAACGGTTAAGAAATAGATTTTTATCCAGCCAAATCTCAACTATTAGATTAATCATTACCTTATCTGTAATATTTGACTAAGTATTCTGTTTACAATTTTCTTCTTTCTCCTTTTACTTAATTTATTTATAGTCGATCTTTAATTTCTCAAAAATAATGTTTTTGCCATTTATTCTTTTAAAATTATTTTTGTTGCCTATTATAGATTAGATAAATAATTTTAACGATTACTAAATAGATACAATAAAATGCAACAATAACTAGATACAATATAATGCAACACCTAAATACACAATACACAAAGAAAATAAGAATATTTTTGAATAAGATATGAGCTAGGCGGATTCTAACCCTGGAATAACTCAACAATAACAAAGGTGCGGAAGCAAGGCAATTATGTATTCAATATCAAGGCAATAAATGTAACTCCAACAGAAAAGTAAATACGGGGTTCCACTAAGCAAAGCGCCTGTCCTAACATGTCCGAATCAATACAAGGGAATAATATAAAACGGGTTCAACTAAAGCCCTAGAAACCTGTCCCGAGTTCAATTCAATTCAATAAATGGCACGTCGGCCCAACAATTAAATCAACACGATAAATAAATACAATATGCAGTGAGTGTATGGTGCAGGACTCCAACAAAGACATGATGAATCTAACTCCGCCTAACAACCACCTGCAAAGAATCTGGAGGAAAGGGAAAGAGGGACCAGTCTCTAGAAGACTGAGTGAGCAGGAGGTATAGGTATATATAGAAACATGCACATGCAAGTTGTAAATCCAGAGTAAAGTTTTAGGTAAAGTAGTTCCCGTGAAGGGCGAGAAATCAATTGACCAATACTCGGACTTTACAACTATCAGTTTATACAATTAGTTACAATTACAGGCTATCAGTGGCTTGGCGAGTGAGCGTACGCAATCTCCAACCAAACTGCGACAGTGTACAATGAATAAGTTTCAATTTAAAGGCAATCATGCAATCATTAGGTTTAAATCATTCAATACAGTCAACTCATTAACAGTTCACAATCAGTTCCATTCCATCCTTCCTCCTTCGAGTGACGATTCGGGTAGCTAGCCCTTGCCATCCAATTAATATGGTCTATGGGTATATGAATCCCCAAGGACCGAGACTCCATCCTCCACTAACCTCCTAGTGGATTTTGGGTTCATCTCAACAATGTGGGGAGTGCAAGAGATCACTGTCAGCTCGATACCTCCCTGGATTACTCAATACACTCAACCCTGGGCCGCAATCGATATGCACTACAATATCTTGCCAAAACAGGAAGGTTTAGTAAATAACAATAACAGTAGGTTCAATTTAATAAACATTTACTCAATTACCGTCTTGAAAATAATATAAGTATAATTAGGATTTTAGGCCAAGTTCATGCATGTAGGTCTTAGGGTTTATATACGTAACTAGAACGAAAATACCCTCACCTGACAATCGACGGAACAAGACAAGTGTGCAAGGTAATGTTCACTCGATCAATGATCTCTGCCCTGGAGAGGAACTGGACAAGAAAGGAAACAATGTGTACTCGTGAGAAGAGACTCAATAATGATACCAAATATGACACACAACATTGGTGTGAAATAGCATGAATGTTATGGACGATATATAAGACAATATGACTTGTTGTGACCATGTCCGTATGAGCAATTCAAAGCAATTAAGTCACATAGCATATGCATTCGGTAAACGAGTTCAATCATATTAAGTTATATGAATGAAACAATGTAATAACACTTAGGCATGCAAAAGAAGTCGTAAAATAGCAATATAAAAACAAAACACATAAAAACATTAAGGTAGGGCCGGGAATGTCCTCGCCCAGCAGCTCCACCTAGGTGTGGGCGTGGGTCGGGTTTTTCGGGTTCCGGGTAGATCGGGTCGGGTACCCAAAATTTCGGGTAGCATTTTTTGCTACCTCGAATCCGGTTCGAATTTATCGGGTATCCGAAATTATCTGGTAACTCGTCGGATCGGGTTCGGTTATCCTACAATTTATCATTTTTTTTCTTTTTTTTTTTTTTGGCTTTTTTTAACACATTTATACGAAGGGTTAGGGTTGCAGTGTTTTGAATATTCCTGAATAAAAAGGGCAACAAAGCCTTTCTCTCTCTCCCCACCGTTCATCTTCTCCACATTATCAAAAAACTTTCTGTCTTTATACCCTTCATTCATCTTCTCCTCATCATAAAAAAACCCCAACTGAACATCGTTTAAAAAATCCATAATAATACCTGCAAGTTTCTAATTTTTCTAGGATTGAGGGTCTGAGGCAGCGATTCAGGCTTGGATATGGAGGCAGTCGGCAATGGTATTGATCGATGGCCGGCGAGGGAGAGAGATGTCAGACTGCTCAGAGAGATAAAGACGAGAGAGTCCATGGATGTAGATTAGATTTTTTTGAGAGAGAGTCTTAATCCCCAAATTGTTTATAATATATATATATATATATATATATATATATATATATATATATATATATATATATATTTAATTTTATAAAAATTCGGGTTGATCGGGTAACCGATCGGGTAGTTCGGATTGTGAATCACTACCCGAACCCGATCCGATATTTTTGATCGGGTATCGGATACCCGATCTGATATCCGATTTTCTCATAAAAACCCGAACCGATCGGGTATCCGACACCCGATCCGAAATGCCCACCCCTAGCTCTGCCCATGGGAATGGCCGTTCCGATTCTGCGCTTGAGCTGGGAACGACCGTTCCCAGCTCCCCGAACTTCTCCCCGCTGATCTGTAAAGAAATGGCCAAAATGGCCCTTGGGAATGGCCGTTCCCAACTCCAGTTCAACATGGGAACGACCGTTCCCGCCTGGTTCACCTGGTACGAAGCAGAAACAACAACAATGGCGGGAAAGGCACACTTCACACACAAACACAGCCCTATAGCACTCCAAAATGCACAAAATTCATACCACGGATCAATTAAAACACGTAGATCACATATTTGCACATTAGAACCCGTAAAACAAGCTCGATCTTATAGAACTCCCGACCCAGTTACTATTCACGATATCACCCAATCATCATATAGGTACGAACTCGAGGCACGAAAGGTATATTATGTCGAAGTAGGTATCGAATAGAGCATAATTCTTGCCTTAGGTCGTTGATCGGACGGTTGTATCTCGAAAACCCGAGCTTGAGAGCTTTAGTGTCAAAATTGGGAATTTTCTCATCCCTTTCTTCATGGCTGTTGATGATCGATCAAGAAATGAGGAAAAAGAGATAAGGTAAACGGGTCAGCGGAAACGGGTAGGGTCAAACGGTATCCGGTCCAATCGGATCGGATTTTAAAATGGTAGGGCAATCAAATGAATTTAGAAAAATAAAAGGTTAAGTCATTGAATCCGAATCATCGAAACAAACTCAGTAGGGTTGAAATTCCAATCCGAATTCCCGAGCTCAAGGTAGCCACAAAGGCCCGAAAACACCCTAATTAAAATTAGGTTCCTAACTTACAATTATTGGATAATTGGGTCCAAGTACGATTTATTAAATTCTAAAATGCATGTAATTAAAATAAAATTACAAGTTGATAAGTATAGCACGCGACGTCACTTAAATCACATAATTACTGAATTAAACTCTCTCATGACGTCGTACCTGACTTACCGTAAAACGGGGTGTTACAAGAGAAATAAGATAATAAGTTCAATAACGCAAAAAAAAAAAAAATAAATAAAAGGAAATATCATGTCTGAATATTATAAATTGATATGTTATGGAGATTTAGATAGTTTCTATACTATTGAGACTTTGTGTCTCTACATAATAAAATAACTTAATTTCTCGAAACATATGCTGTTAACTAAGATAATATGATATAAAATTCAAGCAAAATAAAATAATCATACTCTTCGCCAAGATTAATAATGGGCTCTGTGGGACAAACATATAAATTGTTGACTTGAGGCATACTTGGAAGTGAGGCATACATGGAAGAATTTCTCGAAATTCAAAACTTGAGAGTGCTGGTCCAGTTTGCGAGCATTGTGCCAAATACAATAAAATTTTTAATTAATGTGGATGAATAAGATCAATATTTAAAAGATAATTGAATATGAACAAATAAGATAGAATAACAATAACTTTACCAAAAGAGACTGAAAACTCTGCACATTAGATTGGATATGTGGATATTCTGTTGGGTGAGAATTGTCAGTAACTTGAGATTGAAAAACGCCTGGAAAGTTTAATACATTTGAATTTTGTCGTTCTTCTCGTATCACGAAATCTTGTTCCTATTTAGAGTATGATAATACACCAAATCATATTAATGTAGTTCTCGTAAGTTAACTTTAAGCAAATAGCATATATTATAAATTAAAATAATAAAAAAGAAGAAAGAGCAATAGAGCGTAAAAAAATATAATTGTTACCTTTGTTTTCTTTTTCTTTGTCTGTCTAACGAGCCTTTTGAATTGGAGGTTTAAGACGATATTTTTTAGGGCATCCACATCGTTTAGATTGTATAGGATCATGTACTTTTTGTGTAGGCTGTGTTAACAACACTTGTACATTTTCAGATGTTTTTTCAAGTGTTCCACTCTCAACAAGTCGAAGTGTTTTTTTATAGATTCCTCTAAATCATGTTGCGCCATTATGAAGTGCTCATTCGAAACTACTCCTTCTTGTATAACTCTTATTGCTCGTGTTAATAAATAATCATACCAATCTTCAGAATTGTCATAGTCTGATCCACACCAATTGGAACGGTTTCTTGGAGATATTTAAGTTTGAAATCTTTTCTCCAACGTGGTAAAATATACTGGACAAATATTGTTGGGAATAGTGCCCTGAAAATTCAATTTGTTAGATTAATTAAACTGAATTTACAGCAAGTTGTGAGTATTTCACATATTGATAATTAATGGCGTGTGGTGGTAATCTTATATGAAATGTGTTTCATAGGAAAAGACTTTGAATAACAAAATCACGTGTCATTAAAGTTCTAGTCGGTAAGATAAGAATATGTTCTTATCAAGACTATAACGTGGTTATATAAGATGATTAGTCTTTCATCATAGAGAATGGTGATTCCGATTATAACACGATGATGATTTTCAATAGGATTTGAAACATCGAACTAGACCACTAAAATTATTCATTTTATACTGCTATCTAAAATGAATCAATCTCGGTAAGCATTGAACTCTAAATCATGACAGTATTTCGGCTTTAGGCATGTAGTGTTAGTCACTATGATGCACTCAAAAGTGAGGTCTCGGTAACAGGTGGCCAAAATACTTTGTACGTTCGGTGACAACATGAAATGTGCTAAAGAGTTATATTGATCGAGGAATCTGTAGCCTTGCTGGAAGGTAAAAGATATCCCTGAAATAGATTTACAAAAGTTCGAACTAAGACTTTGGCTAAAGCACTTCACGTGATACGTCAACGAAGTTGTATGTTGAATATGTTTCACATACAGGAAATTTGAACTTAAGGCGAATCAATAAATTTCAGATTGGAGGTGAAAATAAATGATAGTAGTAGCAATTTATTTTTCATGGATATCTACACGGAGGAGTAAAATGCGAAATTATTCTAGATCGAGAAATTCGTGAATAATTTAATTAATTTTAGAGTGCAACAATATTTATTTAGTGGAATTAAATATTGTTAAATGGTAATCAATTATTATCATGTGATGATAATAACTTGACCCGTTTGGAGCTAAAATTAATTAGTCTTGTAGGTCCCCCTGCAAGCCCCACTAAAGACCTAAAACGAAAATATAAAAAGGAGAGAGAGAAATGAATTTTCAAAGTATCTGAAAATAGCAAAGGGATTTAGTTTAAGAAAATAAATCAAAGTTCCAAAGAGTTGGAAATGTCCGAAATTTCATTTTGAAGAAAATGAAAGATTTTATTAAAAAAAAAAAAGGCTGACGTGGCAGGTGCTGATGTGGCACCTGACGTGCCACGCCACGTCAGCATGTCAGGGCCCAGTTAGCGCTTACGCAGCGCCAGCATGGCGGGCAGCATGTGCGGATGAGATTTTGCCGCTTCATCATAGGCTAACGGTCCGGAAGAGATCTGGGATGGGCAGGGTCAACGGGTCGGTTCGTCAGGTCAATGGGTAGGATAGGAACCTATTCGGGTAGGATCGAACCGGGTCCGGTCCGGGTAGGACCAGACCTGGACACATGGCATAATCTGGTGCCTGTGCGTGTATGCACACGCGCCAACCACTTGGCCAGCTTGTGGCGGCGCGTGAGGACACGTGGCGGTGTGTGGTTGGCGGTGTTGTGCTCATGGCGGAGAATTCTACATGATGGTGTAATCTGATTGGTCGGATTGAACACGGTTTGTACACGATAGCAAGTTGAAGATGCAAAATGACCAAAATACTCTCATAAATTTGCCTATAAATAGGTTGATCCTTGGCATAATTTTTCACACAACATTTTGGGATGATTTTGGCTGATTTTGGCTTTGAAATCAAGTCCCATTTTCTCCTAATTAATTCCTAATTATTTCGGAATTAATTTTAATTAGGTGTTTATATATTTAATATATAAAAGACTTAATTTCGGGAGTTTAAACACTGAAAAGGGTTTTCTAGCTTAAAGTGTTATTTTCTCAAGCATTTAGGGAAATGCTTATGGAGCCCACACTCCGAGGGTCAAACTGGGAATATTGCGGGAAAGCTCTGCCGGTTTCACGAAAAGGAAAAGAACTGGAAAAATGCCATAAGATAGCCATATTTAGAGTACGGTAATATTTTACAGTTATATTATTTTAAGCATGATAAATTATATGCTCTTAAGTGTTAATTGGATGTTAGAAATTTATCTGCTTAGTGATTTAAAATTTATTATGAATTGCATGTATATACTTGAGTAGATCCGGCTAGTCTTCCGCTTTATATTAAAATGTTTTAGAAATATTTTAATACTTGTATTATTAGAAAAATTTTAAAATATGATCCCATACGGCTACTGTTTTGGGTCCTCCACCTAGCAAGTATCTTTTCTATGCCATTATGATGAAGTACACTTAGGGCATATTTGCACAAATAACCTTTAAAATTAAAAAGATTATAAATACAACAAATCTCAATTTCTGTTGTATTGTACAGAACCTGGTATTCCACAATCTGACTTGTACTTTGAATATTTTCCACACGCTCCTTGACACTGAAACCTAAGATTGAACCTTTTGAGTTTTCTTGTGTAACATTGAAGCAAGAAAACATCTCCTCTATTTCAATTTGAAATTTTTTGAAAATATTGTTCGTGTAAATTGTGGAAAGTTGCTTTTCATATGGGCACCTTGTTTTTATTATGGGCTTAGTATGTCTTGAGTGAAAGTCAGCTTTTTGCTTCCTTTTGATATTTATCCTTTAATGCTAAAGTATATTTACTAGCAAATTCACTCAAATTAGTTGTTCGAGAATGAACATACCCATCAAAGAAAGCATTAATACTCTTACGGTATGATTGGTATGCATGAATGGAATGAGGTAGGAAAGGAAAGAATTTTGGAATGGAATGACTTTATTATAGCATTCTTATGATTGGTGCGTTCAGTAATAAAGTTAGGAATGAAATAAAAATTTTAGATTTATTTCGGTCATATTATTCATAAATAAAAATATAAGTAATAATATTGTTAATGATGATGATTAAATAAATGATTAAAATACTTTCTATATTAATATAACTTTTAATTTTATTATTTTGAGCAATATTATGTTTTTATATGTAATATATTGTAACTATTTTATATCGAATGTGTTATATATATGGCATTTATTTTATGCACAAATTCAATATATATATATATATATATATATATATATATATATATATATATAATATTCATCAAATACAAAATTTGGCATTTATATTAAATTTAGTTTTAAATATCATACATAATATTAAATATAATAAAATCATATAATCTACGCATAAATATGAAATATTAATACCTTTCTTATTTATATATATATATATATATATATATATATTTATAATGTGTGTGTGTGTGTATGAGAGAGAGAGAGAGAGAGAGAGAGAGAGATTTATACATACATATAAATATTATAAAGGTATTAATAAGAAAGGTATTAATATTTCATATTTATGCGTAGATTATATGATTTTATTATATTTAATATTATCTATGATATTTAAAACTAAATTTAATATAAATGCCAAATTTTGTATTTGATGAATATTTTAATCTATTATGCATATGTATGAATTTATAAGTAAATAATATAATATATTGAACATGTATTTTTAAATATATAATATATATAGTCTATTTATTTTTACATATATTAAATGCAATTTATTAAAATTTCAATCAAAATAAATATTCGTAATAATAAAAAATAATAATATAATATACATTTAATAAATACGTGGCTATTATATAAAAAGTAAATAAAATTTGAAGATTGGGAATGACTAATACCATGGGGTACCTAAGGAATGAATAAACCCATGTTTGTAGGAATGCGCATTACCTCAGTAATGAGCATTCCCAATTATATTTTGTACCAATCAAGGGTTTAGGAATGGATGTGGTAATGCTCATTCCATTCCCACCTCATTCCATCATACAAATCATGCCGTTACTCCTCTGTGTGGTAGACATACTTACATAAAAAGTATTCTTGAGAAATACAGGGACCCACTTCTCCTTCTCATCATACAAGGTTTGAAGCCATTCATTATCAATCAATCAATGAGCATCAATCATATTTTTCCAAGTTTCTTCAAATTGACTTGGTCTTACAGAGTCATCAACTGCTGATTCAATCCCATGTTTAATTGATTTGTAAGCTTTTGTGGAACCTTTTTCATAATATGCCATAAGCAAATGGGATGTCGGGCATTTGGAAACACTATATCAATTGCATTTTTCATTGCTTTGCATTGATCAGTTACTATAGTTGATGGTGCTCTTCCTGACATACATATTAACCATGTTTTAAACAACCACACAAATGATTCCGTTATTTCATCAGCTAAAAGACCACACCCCAAAAGAACAGATTGATCATGATGTTTGAAACCCACAAAATGGTGCAAATGGCACATCATACTTATTTGTCAAATAGGTGGTTTCAAACGTAATTGCATCTTCGAAAAATTCATAAGCGACCCTAGACCTTGCGTTTGCTCAAGAAACATTTTTCAACTGCCTTCATTATCAAGTTTGGATTTTTAATCTGCATATCACAAAAATATTTGTGCATAGCTTGTGCATCTCCTTGTACTAGCTTTAGACTCTTGTACTCTGCAATATAATTCCTAAAGTTTTTTTCATAAAAATCTAAATTTTCTGGTCCTCCAGCCTGTACCATTAGAGAATGGTTAATCTTGTTAATTGGAACTCCAGAATTAGAATTTAATTCAAGTCGTTTCTTTACTATTGTATTCAAGCTCTTATGTGATTTGTAAAACCACACACTAGATGGAGTGATATTGTGATTGTGATTAAGGATAATTTCTTTAACCATCCATTTACAACTTGATCCTTACCATTACTAGACAACCAATTATTGGAATTCGTCAACCCTAATGCAACGAAAATTAAAATTTTTAGGGATTATAAAACCAATTTTATTAGAATTCCAATGAAGATCAACCTTGGATTCAGGATTTACGATTTAAACAAAAGAAGAATCAAATACCTCTTTCGCTTCCAATTGATGACGATAATAAGAAGGTTTTCCAAAACCTATCTGGTGTCCTCCTATCCGATCTGCTTCCAAGAACTCCATGTGGAATTCCTTTAAGGTAGTCCAGGACTCGTAATCGAACTACTTTTCAATTAGCACACTAGAACACTAATTGGATATTGATTATCCAATAGTATTCTCAATACAATATTGAGATGTGAGAGAAGAGAGAAAGAGACAAGTCTTGGAGAGAAAGCATAAGAGAAGAAAACAACGATGATGTCTGATTCCTTCTCCCAAGTCTTGCTTTAATACTTAACCCTAGGTCAAAAACCCTGGGCTAGTTATGGGCTTCAATTTAATTACTACTAATTAAATTAAGAACCCAATATTTATTTTAATTAGTGGACTTAATTTAATTACATTAATTAAATCACAAGTCCAATATCTAATTAAATTCAAGTCTAATTAATTTAAATACACTTATTTAAATTAAGGTTAACTCCTTAAAATTTATTCTCAATATCTTAACAACTAAGCATAAATTAATTAATACCATTATTAATTAATTACTCTCTCGTGTTATAAATTAAACTTTTATAATTTATCGATCGATCTCTATTGATCTTTAGATAACCACGTTGTTCAATTCGAGTCATTGTGTGACCCCTTAGGTTCACCAATGAATAGCAGTAGGCCCGCATTCTTAATGTGGTATTTTAGACAATCGATTATCTTATTGATTTAATTGAACCCTTTAAATTAACCACTGTTTAATTAAAACTCCTTTTAATTAATCAGTACCTACAGATCATGATCGATGCCTAGTGACAAGCTCATGACCACCCATCCAACAGGTGAAGTTTATGTTGTGAACCTTTCAGTCTCATGGATACCGTGAGGTAAGATCCTTCTATCGTCCAATCCCCGATTAGGACCTAGGACATGGGAATGATAGAACCCTATTAGTCCTAATGCTATGAATTAATTCTAATAACAATTCCATTTGATCTAACACTCTAGGAAACCCATTTCCTAATTTAGATCTCACTACCTTGCGCAAGGATTTAAGTGGAATGTGCTATAATAGATTTCATGGGTGATTCACTCGTTCTTCTAGGCGAGCGATAGATTCTATGTTAGTATCTCATATGCCCCCACACATGATTCGGACAATGCTAACATACAACCATAACGAGATTTATGGAACCCATGAATCTCTAGGCGCATATCAAACATTGCCCTTGTCATGCACAGAGCATCAATGGAGCCTCAAGTCTAAGGACCATTTAGACACTACCATAACTAGGGAACCAACCTCATCATTAAGGTATAAAAACCTTACCCCATTGAGGTGTTCCTGTCGGGATCCTCAGTGTACTTGTTCCCTAACAAGCACCCCCATATGCGTGCGAATGTCTCTACATTCAATACTCATAAGACAAAGTAACCGAAAAAGGCACGTCATATGAGCAAGTCTCAAACGAGTCAAGTCAACATCCCCATGCTTATTAGACTCTTGGACTTAGAGTTGGTTTAGGTCACGCCATAGAGACTTGTTCCATAACCTCCATCCCTATGCGAGGTCAAGTCCCGTAGCTTAATATGACCTTGGGGTTTCATCCATACACAAGCAGTTATAATATGTAATTAATAAACTTGAATGAGATATGATGAATGGGCCACATAGAATTAAACGACTATGAAACGTTATATTTATTATTTCATTAATGTCACAAATTGCTGCTAATAAGAGTAGTTTACCAAAAGAGACCTAAATTATTTTGGCTCTTCAAGGGCACTACTCTAACACCAATTCTTTTTCCGGGTCTAGGATTAGTCACTTTATTTGCTTCTTTATATCCTTAATGGACACAACAAAGTACAACACCTTGTTTTTCATCACCTTTCTTCCTTTATAAGAATTTCTCACTCTAATTCTGAAACCCAAAATTTTGGCATAAATGTTATAGAAATCATAAGCATCACTATAACATTCAAATTCCATATCTACACAAGGTGGAATTGGTATCTCATTTGTTGGTATAAGTAAATTAACATCTCCAATCTCGATGGTTTTACTATTTAAGGTACATCTTCCATCTGAAAAGTACGTGTGAATGAGAAAATATAATTATTTTATAATATAAAGTTATTTTACAATATAAAATTTAGTGTTCAAGCAATACCTGTTCAAGTGATGCGTGTTCTCGCAACAGGTTAGTTCTTCTTAATAGCTTCTAAGCATGGACTTTTTAGAGAGAAAGAAAAAAAAAAGATAGGAAAAGAAAAGAGGGACAACAAAATTTAGAAGCAAAAAGAAACACAGAAGTTTATGACATGATTTATACATGTATATTGGTGTGAATTCTTGATTTAGTTTTGAATTTGCTATAAATTCTTGATTTACCTTGGATTTCATTGGATTCTTTAGTGATTATATATATATATATATATATATATATATATATATATATATATTTTTTTTTTACTATTTTTCTGACAAGTTTGATAAGTTTTACTAGAATCCTAATCATATAGATTAGTTATTTTCTTATATTTTTAAAGTTCTAAATTTATTGGGGTCTTTATGATAATATTGATACTTAGAGTTCTACTTTGTATAAATCATTATTTATGAGAGAAGATAACTGATTATTTGTGAGAAAAAATAGTCCTATAATTAAATAGGAAAATTCTTTTTTAACGGCCAATAAGAAATAGATTTTTATACATACAAATGACAACCTTAAGATTAATCATTACCTTATCCGTAATATTTAACTGCGTATTTTGTTTACAATTTTCTTCTTTCTTTTTTTCTTTTTTTACTTAATTTATTTATAGTTGATCTTTAATTTCTCAAAAATGATGTTATTGCCACTTATTCTTTTAAAATTATTTTTGTTGCCCATTATAGATTAGATAAATAGTTTTAATGATTACTAATTAAATACAATAAAATGCAACACTAACTAGATACAATATAATGCAATACCTAAATACACAATACACAAAGAAAAAATAATATTTTTGAATAAGAGAATTAAGATATTAAGTTCAATAACGAAAAAAAAAATAAAAAATTAAAAGGAAATATCATGTTTGAATATTATAAAGTGATATGTTATTCCTATACTATTGAGACTCTTCCTCACTCAAAAATCTATGTCTCTGCATAATAAAATAACTTAATTTCTTGAATCAAATACTATTAACTAAGATAATATGATATACAATTCAAGCAAAATAAAATAATCATACTCTTCTCCAAGATTAATAATGGGCTCTGTGGCACAAGCATATAAATTGTTGACTTGAGGCATACTTGGCAGAATTTCCTGAAATTCAAAACTTGAGAGTGTTGGTCCAGTTTGCGAGCATTGTGCCTAATAAAATAAAATATTTAATTGATGTGGATGAATAAGATCAATATTTAAAAATTTTATTTTGGATTTCATCGAATTCTTTAGTGATTATAATTTTCTTTTACGATTTTTCTGACAAGTTTGATAAGTTTTACCTGAATCCTAATCATATAAATTAGTTATTTTCTTATATTTTTAAAGTTCTAAATTTATTGGGGTCTTTATGATAATACTAATACTTAGAGTTCTACTTTGTATAAATCATTAGTTACGAGAGAAGAAAACTGATTATTTTTTTGAAAAGCAAACCCCCGAAAGAGAAATTTACTAAATTAATTGAAATTAAAAATTACAAAGGAAAAGTAACGCAGGCTCGAGGCCGCAATTCTAACAAATTTGTGGGCAATCATATTTACTCATAGAACAACAACTATCATTCTCAAAATTAGATCTAATACTGATAAAGACCGTGAGACTACAATCAACAGAAGAAAGGGCTTTTTCCACGAACTTAAGACCACAGCTAGTACCCAACCCTAATTCCAACGCCGCCACCAAATTCTCAGCATTTGCAGATTCTTCAGTTGCTAAAGATTGAATCATACAGACGTGTCTCCATTTGATTTGGTCTTCAAGTAAACACAGTCATTCGTAAGTGACAAAAGAGACGGACACTTGCAGCACCGGGAGGACCATCCTGCAATAAACGATGAGATCTCAAAAGAAGAAAATAAAATAACTCTCATTTGAGAGAGAAACAGCTCATACGATAGATGAAAACCACTCTCATTTGAGAGAGAAATAACCAAAAAAGAAAAAGAGAAATAAACGATAAAAAAAAACACAGATCAAGAACTCAAAGAGATCCAGATCTCAATCTCGTTGAAAACAAAACGAAAATCTAAATATAAGAGATATCTAAGAAGAGAAGATGACTTCTAGAGAGAAAAGAGAAAAACCCTTCTAAGATAATTGATTATTTGTGAGAGAAAAAGAGATAATTAATTGTCTGTAAGAAAAAATCTCACTGACATCGGTAAGATTAGTAGAGTGCAATTAAATATCTGATTACATAACCAAGTAATAATCGAAATAGGAAAAAATATATTACCAACTTGTTTTGTCAGATTGATATCTCAAGGCATTATGAGGTCTTAACTTTATTTCAGAAAGCTACGCATCAACTTTATAACAACAAATTTACTTTGTTCTATTTTTTTCAGGCCTAATTAATACCATATAAAACTGGTAAATTACCTATACTACCCTCTAATTTAAGAGAATTACAAGTCAGTCCATTTGGTATTATAAACTAATTACACCAAAATCCTCAACATGTGCAAAAACATCCATCAGTCAAGTAGAGGTTTTATTGTGGTTCGCACCATCTAAAAAAAAATTTCTTTTTTTTTAATTACAAATCGTAGATAATACATTATTAGTGATGATTTTACTATGCTTTGATACTTATAATAACTGTAGCTGTGGTGAATACTTAACTACAATTTAAAAAGCGTAGTTAAAAATTTCTTTACATTTGGACCTAATATTATAAGATTCGAAAAGTTCAATATTTATAGTTTTGCAAGTGTAAGCGAAAATTGGGTTGGGAATTTTTTTTTTTCTAATGTAGTGTCGGAATTTCTATTAAGATATTTGGAACCATATATTATTTAATAATATTTAAGGAATTAACATAGTTATCCATAATGTATATACAATTTTCTCTTTTAATTTAGTTAGAAAGAACACCATGAGAGTGATTTCTAAACGCATTATCGGGTGCTTTCCTTAAAACTAACTTTATTGAAAAGGGCAATATTTCAACTTTATAACAGCTGATTTAAAATTTCAGGCCTATAAACAGTTGGCATATAAAATTGGAAAGATTGCATATACAACCCTGAATTTATGGATAATTACTATTAAAAGATCACCTAATCTAAAAGTTTAAGTTTTTATATAGAAATATTATAAATATTTAAATATCTCTAACATGCTCCCTTACATGCGGTTAGACTTCTTTTAGTTTAAATTTGTACGTGAATTTTTCTTTTTAATTGGACGAGGGTTAGGATTCAACCACTCATTCCTAGAAGTTTGGAGACGAGTTAGGTCAAACATATTATTCAACATCGTTGGATCTGTGAAGGCGAAGTCCTTCTTCTTGGCTTGAAGAAAACCTTATTTAGATAGAAAATCTCGTAATAGTATAGTTCTTTATACCTGCTTTAGGCTGACGAGACAATTCAACTCTAAGTTCATGTCATCTCCCTCTGCCATAATAGTTTTCAAAGAATCCAAACTTTCTACCTGAGATGGGTGCTGTGAATATGAAATGAAAAAGACATAGAATGATGTAAGAAAGAACGTCCTGATTGAATGGGATATAAGATCTACACTTGGTATCGAGCAGGTTCTATTCTAGGTTTGTCTCTCTATCCGTAAATATTCCGATTCCTACAAACTTCACGCTCCAGTTTGTTCCATATATCTTTCGCGACCACTGGTGTGAAAGGGGTGTGAAAAATATCACGCATTGAAACTTTAAGGATGTGGTATTCAATTCATAATAGTTTGACAATCTTCCTCACAATAATTAGTTTTTAGGTGTGAATTAGTCCAAACATATTATTAAACGATTACAAATCAATCCATATGCTATTATCAATTATCCAATATTTTATTAATGACTTTAATATTATTAATAATACCTGACGGATCAACGTAATTACACATAAATTCAGCAATAATATATTTAATTTTTCCGCAAATATTTTTATTTTAAAACTCCCATAGTTTTCAATATTAGCAGACACTATATATATAGGTGGAAGGTGGCGGGATTCCAGCATTCAACATTGTTAGGTTTAGAGAAACTAATTGTATGTGGAAAAGGTATTCTGTATTGCTGTATGAACTATACAATCTAAACAGGAGAATAAAAACAATCACAACTATACTAGGAAAGGAAAGAAAATCACACTAACGATTTTACACGATTACACTAATCCTTAATTATTTGTTTTCCATATGTTTACACTCCCCTTCAAGTTGTACCGTCGGATCTTCGATGTACAACTTGCTCAGTACTTCTGCAAATATCCTTCCATTCATGGCCTTTGTTAAGATGTCCGCCAGCTGGTCCTCGGATCGCACAAATGGAAGCTTAATGATCCCTTCCTCGATCTTTTCTTTGATGAAGTGTCTATCCACTTCTACGTGCTTCGTTCTGTCATGTTGGACATGGTTCTCTGATATACTGATGGCTGCTTTGTTGTCACATTTTAGTCTACATGCCCCGGTAGGTGAGTAGCCAATTTCCGTAAGCAACTTCGTTAACTAGAGCACCTTTGCTACTCCACGGGCAATTCCTCTGAATTCTGCCTCTGCACTAGAAAGAGCTACTACTTTCTGCTTCTTACTCTTCCAAGTTACTACATTTCCTCCAACCAATGTGAAGTAACCAGAACTTGACCGCCGATCACTGGGACTCCCGACCCAGTCTGCGTCGGTATAGGCTTCACCCTCTAAGCGACCATGCCTCTGAAATACAAGTCCTCTTCCCGGACATCTCTTCAGATATCTGCACATTCTGATTGCTGCGTTCATATGTTCCTTCTGATGACGGTGCATAAACTGACTCAGTACCCCTACAGTATAAGAAATATCAGGCCTGGTATGGGACAAGTAGATCAGTTTTCCCACCAGGTACTAATACCGTGCCTTATCTGCTTCTTCTGCTCCCTCTTCTATTCTCAACCCATGATTGACTACCATAGAAGTATCAGCTGGCTTACAGTCTAGTAGTCTGGTTTCAGCTAGTAAATCAAGAACGAACTTTCTCTGGGAAATATAGATCCCCTTCTTGGACCTCAATACCTCAATCTCGAGAAAATACTTCAGCTGTCCCAGATCTTTCATCTCAAACTCTCTGAACAGATTCTCCCTTAAGCACGAGATTTCTTCTGGGTCATCCCCTGTGATAACCATATCATCTACATAGATGATAAGATATAGTAGCTGGAACACTAGGCACTACATCCCCCGCACTATAGTTTAATTCACATATGAAATGGACAATCCATACATGAACCAAGCTATAGCGAACGGGGAGACAATAAAGAAAATAACTCACTAGCTAGGCGGGACTAACCCCAAACCAAACAATCAATTCAGAACAATAAAAGTGGAAGCGTAATTTTTCATGATCAATTAACAAGTATTCAAAAGCATGCCGTCTACTCCATATATATATCAATACATTATCATCTCCCAAAATTCCATAAACATGCCAATATTTTTCAAGTATAAGTCATAATATATACATAGATTCCCAAAACACTTCATATGAGCTTTTAATGTATCCATAATATACATGAACACAAGAGAATTACAATGCTAGACCCAAAAGAAGCAAAACTCGACTCAATCCCGCCTAGCACTCGACCTGCCATACCTGAAAATGTGAGGTGTCAGTCTATGAAAGACTGAGTGAGGGGTTTAATAATTATAAGCACAATTACCATGTAAGCTATAATCTCGGGTAAGATTTTATGAAAGAACCATATAAGTTCAAGAATAAGATAGGCCTCGCCCGAGATTACAACTAATCAATTTACAATTCAGTCAATTCAGTACAATTCAGTTCAATCAATCAGTGGCCTGGCGACTGAGGGCAATTCTCCAACCTTTCTTCGACTGTGTACAATGATTCAGTTTTAAATGATTAAGTGCTCAAGCAATCAATTTCAATGCACAATTAGCATTTTCAATAACTCCTTCTTCCTCCGAGTGATGGGGGATTGCAAGGCCCCGCCATCCAATCGGTGTGAGCATAGGGTTCATGATTCCCTATACCCGGAACTCCTTCCTCCACTAATCTCCTAGTGGATTCAGGGGTCATCCCAACAATGTGAGGATAGTGCAAGAGTTGACCGTCAGCCTAAGCTTTCCCTGTTGGCTCAATACACTACCCTCGGGCACACAGTGAACAATATAGTCGCTAAAACGATCAATCAGTCAATCGGTACAATCAATCAATCAATCGGTATAAATCGGTAGTTCAATTGACAATCCATAAGGTTTTTGGAAAATCATAGATATAGTGCTACATTTTGGCCGAAATATCACATAGGGTTGTAAGGGTTCTATATATCTAGGAATTAAACCTCACCTTTACCGACCAAAAGTAGAGAGGAAACACTCTACGGAGTGTGCTCCTCGTCTCCGGGAACGTGATTTGTGTAACAGGACCAGTGTACGTGAGACTCGACTCGTATGAACCATTTAAGACGGACGGCATATTCATAAAAAGTTAATCATGCAATTACAATCGATAAATATCATAAACATATTCAATTTATCAAGTAATGCCGCAATGATTAAGCAATCAATGTATAAATCAAGGTATGAAAATATTACTCAAACCTCCCCTATGGAGCTTAAGCATGAAATCACATGATACATATGATACACATAATATAACACATTATATGGTATATCAATGAAGTGTATATGCCGAAAATGAACTAAGAAATTCATGTAAATTAAGTTTGAAATTCACATTTTTATGCAGAAAATGAAGGGACCGCGGGCGCGACCCATTTTTTCCCGAATTTTTCTCCAAATTTTCAAATCTCGAAACTTGGCCAAAAAAGGGTCGCGGGCGCGACCGATTTTGTTCTATTTTCGATCGCGGTCGCGACCTGCTACGCAGCAGCAGTAAAACAGGGGAAAATAGGGGATTTCCGAACAAAAACCTCATCAATCAATAACAAATGCAATTATAATCCATAAAAAATACTCAAACACCTCAAGTACACATTATACTTCACTTATCCATTAAATAAACCATGTAATATGCATCAACTCATCAAGAATTTTTCCATTAAACCCCATAAATATTCATGCTTCCAACTTCTAAATAATTCAAGGTTTTCATGCAAGCTTTCAATCCTTTATATCACAAACATGCTTCTTGCTATAAATACACAAGAATTCATCATTTAATCCATAAACCCTGCCCAATCATATATTCAAGAATTTCACAAACTTCCCATATTACACCTTGAAATGGAATAGAGATGAGATGAAATGGTAGTATGATGATGATGATGATCCTAACTCCACAATTCCTCCAAAATCTAGCTTGAATTATGAGATGAAATTCTTTCTCTTCCTTGGTGTAAAAATCGGTATATAGTGTGTGTATATGTGTGTGAGATTTCTTGTATCTTGGAATGTGATGGAATAAAATGGAAGAAATGAGATGATATACTAAAGTCTTGCATGAATATATGTGATTCATCACATTTTACATATAAGTCCTCCTAATATTTGAATTCATGCAACCAAGTTTCATCTCTAACAAAAGATCAATCAAATCCATTTCATGTTATGCAATTGAGTATACAAATTTACACTAAAGATTAATTAAGGATATATAGTGCAATTAGGTCACATATATCAATTAGTTCATATAATTCATATTAGTGAAAATTATACGAATACATGAAGGTATAATGCATATAATATGATGAAAGTTATAAATAAATGAATGAAATAATTAAATTAAATCTCGTAACTCCTGAAGACCCGCTCGTGGTGTGCTTACCTGAATTTCCAGAAATTGGGGCGTTACAACTCTCCCCCCTTAAAAGAATCTAGTCCCGAGATTCACTTATTGGAAATAAATAACTCCGGGCGGAACCTCTTCATTTTATCTTCCGGCTCCTAAGTCATCTCTTCGGTTTTATCACTTCGCCACAACACCTTGACCATAGGAATACTCCGGTTTCTCAACTCTTGATACTTCCTGTCCAAAATTCCAATCGGCTTCTGAATAAAAGACAGATTTGGTTCTAATTCCACTTCTTCAATGGGGAGAATTTCAGTTTCATCCGGATAGTACTTTCTTAGCTGAGATACGTGAAAAACATTATGAATTCCGGTAAGATTAGGTGGTAGGTCCAATCTGTAAGCTACTTCCCCAATTCTCTCGATAATTTCAAATGGACCCAAATAACAAAGATTAAGCTTTCCTCTCCTTTGAATCCAAGAAAACCCCTTTCGTGGATATACCTTCAAGAAAACCCGATCTTCCACTTCAAATTTAAGATCCCTCCGGTGAATATCGGCATAATTTTTCTGTCTATCTTGTGCAGCTTTCATCCGTTGTTGTATATGTTGAACTTTCTCAATCATAGCCCTCACAACTTTGGAAGGTTTCTCCAATTTCTCACTTTTCCTTACCCCCTCTTGTTTTGTCCATTTCCTTTCTTCCAAATAAAAGAATAACGGTGATCGACATTTACGCCCATAAAGCACTTCATATGGAGCCATACCGATGGAAGCTTGATAACTATTATTATACGCGAACTCAATCAATGAAAGTTGTTCATGCCAAGAAGTTTGAAAATCCAATGCACATGCCCGAAGTAAATCTTTCCAAATATCGTATAACTCTCTCGGATTGACCATCGGCTTGAGGATGAAATTCCGTGCTAAATTGGAGTTTCGTGCCCAAAATCCCTTGCAACTCTTGCCATAACTTTGAAGTAAATCGAGGGTCCCTATAAGAAACAATACCCACCGGAATCCCATGAAGTCGGATAATTTCTCTGTTATAGATTTCGGCCAATTTACGGATCTTGTTTGTCATTCGGACCGGTAGAAAATGCACAGATTTCGTTAACCGATCCACAATCACCCAAATACCATCATATCCACCTTTTACCTTTGGTAACCCGAATATAAAATCCATTGTCACCTATTCCCACTTCTACTCGGGAATAGGTAATGTCTGTAGAAGACCTCCCGGCTTTTGATGCTCGGCCTTAACTTTTTGACACGTTAAACAATGTTTCACAAACTCGGCTACATCTTTCTTTAACCCATACCACCAATAATATTGCTTCAAATCTTTGTACATTTTATTTGCTGGATGTACCGAATATGCCGACTTATGAGCTTCTTCAAGCAATACCCTTTTCAATTCATCGGGACCACTCGGTTCTTGAAACGAAGAAGACTAGTTTCATCGAACCCAAATGGGCTTTTAGAATCCTTTCTCGCTTTGACAACTAATTTCTGGACTTCCAGATCCTTATTTTGAGCCTTAAACAATCTATGTTTCAATTTCGGGTAGATGGAGATATTAAAAACCCAAGCTTTTACCATAATAGACTCAATTTCACTACTTTCTTGAACTTTCAAATTTGCTATACCCACCTTCCTACTTAAAGCATCGGCAACCATATTAACCTTTCCGGGATGATAGTTAATAACATAATCATAGTCGTCTAGTCTTTCCATCCATCGTCGTTGCCTCATGTTAAGATCCTTTTATGTGACTAAATATTGAAGACTCTTATGATCAGTGAAAATCTCAAAAGTCATCCCGTACAAGTAATGTCTCCATTTCCCGAGTGCGAATATTACGGCGGCAAGTTCAAGGTCATGGGTAGGGTAGTTCCTTTCATGCTCCTTTAATTTTTGAGAAGCATAAGCAATCACTTTCCCATTCTGAGTTAGAATACATCCCAAACCTTCTTTCGACGCATCTGTATAAATAATATAACCTTCAGTGTCTGGAAGAGTTAAAACTGGGGCTGAAACTAATTTCTCTTTCAAAGTATTGAAATCTTATCACAATTATCATCCCACACAAATTTAACATCTTTCTTTGTTAACTGAGTTAAGGAAGTGGCGATTTTTGAAAAATCTTGCACGAATCTCCTATAATATCCTGCCAATCCCAAGAAACTTCTAACCTCGGAGGCATTCTTTGGCTTCTCCCATTTCAACACCGCCTCAATCTTAGAAGGATCGACTTCTAATCCATTTCCCGAAATAATATGGCCTAAGAAAGATACCCGATCGATCCAAAACTCACATTTGCTAAACTTTGCAAATAATTGATGTTCCTTCAAAGTTTTCAATACAAGTTCAAGATGATTTGCATGTTCCTCAACCGACTTGGAGAAAACCAAAATATCATCAATTAATATCACAACAAACCTATCAAGGAAAGGTTGGAAAATTCTATGCATTATATCCATAAAAGCGGCGGGAGCATTTGTCAAACCAAAAGACATAGCCACAAATTCATAATACCCATATCTAGTATTGAAGCCCGTCTTTAGAATATCCTCGGCTCGGATCCGTAATTGATAATATCCTTGTTGTAGATCAAGTTTCAAATACACTTTGGATCCTTAGAGTATGTCAAATAACTCCTCAATGTGTGGAAGAGGATATTTATTCTTCATAGTCATCCTATTAAGTTTCGTCTTTCTTTTTCACAAACAATACCGGCATACCCCACGGCGACGAGCTCGGTCTAATATACCCCACTTCCAATAAGGCATCAAGCTGAACCATCAATTCTTCCGGAGCCATCCGATACGGAGTCTTAGAATACGGCTCTGCATTTGGATACAAATCAATCACAAATTATATTTCTCTATCCGGCGGCAATGAATCCAGTTTCTCTGGAAATACCTCGGGAAACTCCTTAACAACTTCTG
The DNA here is from genome assembly GCA_037501455.1 of Lantana camara. Taxonomy (NCBI): domain Eukaryota; kingdom Viridiplantae; phylum Streptophyta; class Magnoliopsida; order Lamiales; family Verbenaceae; genus Lantana; species Lantana camara. Next base: position 24,143,593 of record CM074862.1, read on the forward strand.
TTTCTTTTAATTTCACCTGATCCTTAGGCTGATTAAGAATATAGGCTATGAATCCCATAGCCCCATCACGAACCAATTTTTGAGCTTCAGAGAAGGATAGTAGAGGTACTATTTTAGAACTCCAACCCGTGACCACTTCTGAACCCAACTGAACTCTCTTGGCCCGACAATCCATGGTAGCACAATGCTTGAATAACCAATTCATTCCCAAGATAGAACCATAGCGAGACATCGGCAATTTAATGAAATCCGTCGAGAAAACCCGACCCTCAATACTCACCGGTACCTCTCTAAAAACCGGATTAGTTTCTACACTACCACCAAATAGGGTACTAACAACATAACATGCAGAAGACAAAGTAACATACAAAGGCAATTTCATAGATATATCACGAGAAATAAAGGAGTGGGCAGCTCCCGGATCAAATAGAATATGTATGTCTATACCATGAATGCAAATGGTACCTTCAACAACTGCTGCAGGGTCCACGTCTGCATCCACTTCTTCTCCTTCCAGAGCATAAGCACGGGCTCTAATTAACGCCCTTTGACCCCGGCAGGCTAGTCCCGATGATCCGGACAAGTGTCCACCCTATGATCGACACTCCCACATATCAAACATAACCCGAGGTGTCTCCTGCAATTGTTATAATGATGAGTTGGTTGCCCGCAGAAGGAACACTTGGGTTTCTCGGGTGGTGGTGGCAAAGTAGGAGGCTGAGGAGCCTTTTGGACCAGTCCTGATTGCTTAAACTTCTTTACTGGGCCCTTAAGTTGTGGGGGAACTGTAGCATAAGTGATTGGCCTCTTGCCCGTGTTATAACCCGGTTTCGACCTGGAACCTGAACCCTGACCCGATCTATAAGTAGATCTCCTTGCATTGACTGAATCTTCAACCTTTAAAGCCTTTGAGGTAGCTTTCTTCCAAGTACTAGTTTTAACCGCTTCGATTGCTGATTGAATATCCGGCCTTAACCCTTGCACGAATTGCATAGCCTTGTGAAAGTCATCACTTGCAATGTTAGGAGCATACTTGGACAACCTCTCAAACTCAGTTATATACTCCACAACCGATCTTCCACCTTGTTTAAGTTCTATAAATTCCCTAAGTCTTCGAGTACGAGAAGAGGGTGGAATAAATTTATTCTTGAATTCCCTTACAAAGAGTTCCTATGTAACTTCCTCCTCGGTGGCATCTAACATAATTTTAGTACTCTCCCACCATGAATAAGCTTCCCCTTGAATTAAAGTAAGTGTGCATCGAGCCTTTTCTCTAGATTTACAAGGGATGAGATTCCAAATCTTTTCAACTTTTTTAAGCCATTGCTCGGCTTGCATATCATTTCCTTTGAAAAATCTCGGTGGATGTTGATTCTGAAATTCCCGTAGAATAGCTGAAATTGGTGCCTGTTGTGGTGGAGGAACTGGTGGTGCTGGAGGCACATAATCTCGCAACCTCTGATCTATTAACTGAACCATAGAATTCAAGAAATCCTGCAGTTGAGCTTGAGGGGGTGGAGGTGGAGGAGAATAATCATGGCGATGATGCCTATGTCCCGGAGAATGCTCCCTTTGAGGTCTTCCACGAGGCATCCTGAAATTCAAACGCTATACATGCATATCGGATTAACAAGTGCAAATAAGTGAATAAAACTCATAATACACATAAATCACATAATTCACTTAATTCAAGTAGTTCAAATAACCCCAAATAAATTCAAATAGAATCCAAAACTTGCAATTAATCAAATAATCCTATACCGTACGACCTAGACTCACAAGACACGAAACTAGAACCGCGGTTTTGCAACCGGGCTCTAATACCACCTCAGGATGTAGCACCCGGAACGCTAGGCACTACATCCCCCGCACTATAGTTCAATTCACATATGAAATGGATAATCCATACATGAACTAAGTTGTAGCGAACGGGAGATAATAAAGAAAATAACTAAATAGCTAGGCGGGACTAACCCCAAACCAAACAATCAATTCAGAACAATAAAAGTGGAAGCATAATTTTTCATTATCAATTAACAAGTATTCAAAAGCATGCCGTCTACTCCATATATATATATATATATATATATATATATATATATATATATATATATATAAATCAATACATTATCATCTCCCAAAATTCCATAAACATGTCAATATTTTTCAAGTATAAGTCATAATATATACATAGGTACCCAAAACACTTCATATGAGCTTTTAATATATCCATAATATACATGAACACATGAGAATGACAATGCTAGACCCAAAAGAAGCAAAACTCGACTCAATCCCGCCTAGCACTTGACCTGCCATACCTGAAAATGTGAGGTGTCAGTCTATGAAAGACTGAGTGAGGGGTTTAATAATTATAAGCACAATTACCATGCAAGCTATAATCTCGGGTAAGATTTTATGAAAGAACAATATAAGTTCAAGAATAAGATAGGCCTCGCCCGAGATTACAACTAATCAGTTTACAATTCAGTCAATTCAGTACAATTCAGTTCAATCAATCAGCGGCCCGGCGAGTGAGGGTAATTCTCTAACCTTTCTCCGACTGTGTACAATGATTCAGTTTTAAATAATTAAGTGATCAAGCAATTAAGTTCAGTACACAATTAGCAGTTTCAATAACTCCTTCTTCCTCCGGGTGATGGGGGATTGCAAGGCCCCGCCATCTAATCAGTGTGAGCTTAGGGTTCATGATTCCCTATACCCGGAACTCATACCTCCACTAATCTCCTAGCGGATTCAAGGGTCATCCCAACAATGTGAGGATAGTGCAAGAGTTGCCCGTCAGCCCAAGTTTTCCCGGTTGGCTCAATACACTACCCTTAGGCCCACAGTGAACAATATACTCGCCAAAACGATCAATCAGTCAATCGGTACAATCAATCAATCAATCGGTATAAATTGGTAGTTCAATTGACAATCTATTAGGTTTTTGGAAAATCATAGATATAGTGATACATTTTGGCCGAAATATCACATAGGGTTGTAAGGGTTCTATATATATAGGAATTAAACCTCACATTTACCGACCAAAAGTAGAGAGGAAACTAAAAGGACCTGGTCCCTAGGTCCACTGTCGAGTTTTAAAATGATGCACAAGCAATAAGAGAGCCCCGTCTCTTAGACAAGTAATGAGAGAGCCCCGTCTCCCTAACACAAAATGAGAGCACCCCGTCTCTCCAACAAGAAATGAGAGAACCCTGTCTCTCAAACAAGAAATGAGAGAACCCCGTCTCTAAAACACACCCCAAATAACGATTTAAGGAAACACTTAGAGAAACATTTATATAAATGTCACATAGGGCAAGTAGAAACACGTTAATCACATAACTAACATTTATACACAATTAAAATGCAACTAACAAGAAAATAAATACAACAACAACAACAAAATATGTGATACACGTGATATGCATGGTTAAGTGTACCGTTCACCATTGGTTGTGCCATGAATATAGTTGGTGCCTTCCACTTCTATAGTCGGGTCCACGTTTGCATGTTGCACCTTTCTCTCTAGAGTATTTGCAAGGGCTTGAATAAACGGTCTCGGACCCCTAAAAGTCATCTCTCGATGCTTCAGACACGTATCTACTTGATGCTCTTTGCTCCCACAACGCATTCATAAACCCAACCGTCATCTACAACCCTCAAAAGTATGGTTGTCCCGTCCACAATTAGCGCAAAGAGGCTTCGCTGAAGGTAATTTTGAGGACGAGGTATGTGAAGCTCTCAAACCCGTTCCAATGGCTCGATTCTTCTTCTTCTTCTTATGAGACCCTTCTTGATGTAACGAAACATGATATTGGATAGACCTCTTTCCATTGTTAAAGTCCTGTTCTAATTCTGAACTTGCAGCCTGTACAGGGTAAGTAATAGGCCTCCTTGCATTCACCGAATCCTCAACCTTAAGAGCCTTTGAGGTGGCCTTCCTCCAAGTACTAGTATTGACGACTTCAATTGCTGCTTGTATGTCGGGCCTCAATCCTTACACAAATTTCATGGCTTTTTGGAAGTCGTCACTTGCAATGTTGGGCGCATACTTGGATAACCTCTCAAACTCGGCTATATACTCTGCTACAGACCTTCCTCCTTGTTTAAGTTTCGTGAACTCCTTCAGTCTACGAGTCCAAGAAGATGGATGAATGAACTTATTCTTGAATTCTCAAATGAATAATTCCCATGTTACCTCTTCAGCAATGGCATCTAAAATAATTTTCGTACTCTCCCACCACGAGTAAGCCTCACCCCGAATAAGAGGAATGGTACAACGAGCCTTCTCCTGAGACTCACATGGAATCAGCTCCCAAATTCTTTCAACTTCTTTCAACCATTGTTCCGCCTTTATATCATTTCCCTTGTAGAACTTTGGAGGTTGCTGATTTTTGAATTCTCTAAGTACGGCAGAAATCTGTGTTGGTTGTAGTGGTGGCATCGGTGGTGCTGGAGGAATATAATCTCTTATTCTCTGATCAACAAGTCGAACAATAGAATCAAGAAAATCTTGAGGTTGAGCCGGAGGGGGTGGATGTGGAGGAACCCGAGGGGAACGATCTCGGCGATGTCTCCTATGACCCGAGGAGTGCTCACGATGAGGGTGACCTCGAGGCATTCTGAAATTGAAACACTGAGTATGCATGTTGGATTAGTGGATGCAAATGAATACAAATCAAACCAGAATATGCAAGTAGAACACGTAATTCAAGTAATTCAAAGAATTCAAGTAAGATCAAATAAGTTTAAATAAGATGCAAGACTCTCAAATATTAAATAATCCTATGCCGTTCGACCTAGACTCACGAGGCACAACACTAGAACCGCGGTTTTGCAACCGGGCTCTGATACCACTTAAGATGTAGCATCCCTATACGTAGAGATGCCACACCCCCACACTATAGCTCAGTCCACATACGAAATGGATAATCCGTACATTAACCAAAACTATAGCGGGGTGAGAAAAGAAAATAAATCTCTAGCTAGGCGGGACTAACCCTCATTTAATACCAACAAGCATAAATAATAAAACGGAAGCAAAAGTTACATTCACTTCATTAACAAAATCTTTCCCAACATTTACATAAATCCAATTCCCCAAAGATATCAAAATAAGTCAGACTTAATACATAGATACCAAGAGTAGTAACAATCTATATATGCATCATTAATGTATAAGAAAATGAGGAAGACAAGTGCTAGACACCAAAGAACAAAAGACCTGACTCGATCCCACCTAGCATGCAACCCGCAGACCTGAAAATGTTGAGGTGTCAGTCTACCAACGACTGAGTGAGGGATTTATAAATAAATATTAGCGCAATTAACATGCAAGTTATAATCTCGGGTAGGGTTTTAATAAAGAAAACAATATAAGTTCAATAATAAAATAGATCCCGCCCGAGATTACAACTAAATCCATTTAACATTACAGTCATTATCAATTCATTCCGTGGCCCGGTGAGTGAGGGCAATTCTCCAACCTTACACCAATAGTGAATAATCAAGAATTAGGTTTCAATTCAATAATTATCATGCAAGTGATTACAGTGCACAATTAGCAGTTTCATGAACCCTTTTTCCTCCGGTGATGGTGGGTTTGCAAGACCCAACCATCCATGCACTATGTACGTTAGGAGCATGACTCCTACGTACTGGATTTCTTTCTCCACCAAACCTCCTGGTGGAATTAGAGTTGATCCCAAAAGAGTGAGGGTGGTGCAAGAGTTACCCATCAGCCCATGCCTCCCAGGTTGGCTCAATACACTACCCTCGGGCCCAACGTGAACATGCTTTATTCACCAAAACACTATCAATCATGATAAGTTCAATGTCACGAAAACCATTTGCAATCCATAAGGTTTTGAGAAATATATATATAGATCTATGTTTATATTTTGGCCGAAAGCATCACGTTGGAGTTGTACGGGGTTCTATATATCTAGTAATTAAACCTCACCTGTGTCGACAATTAACAAAGATACAACTATAGAGCTTGCTCCTCGTCAACGGAAAGATAATCTGTGTAAAAAAGGACAAGTGATCGTGAGACACGACTCGCATGAACCATTTACGATGCACGGCAAAGTCATGATCAATATGTCATGAAATCAAAATTAAGGAATGTCAAATAAGAGCATAATTATCAATTAACTAAGCATATATATCATATAATTCACATACGGGAGCCAAGTAAGTGAAATGAATGCAATAAGAGAGGTTTTGGTGAAGTTTGGCAAAAACGGACAATTTTTGGAAACGTACATGCTGAGGGAAAACTGGAATATCTTTAATTCTAAAATTGGGAATTGAGTTTTTCTTGTTGGATATGAAACTAGACACAAAGACCTTTCTGATGATATATGGCACGTTTTCTAGTTCAAATCGAGGAGAAAACGGCGTAAGCTTGAAGTTAGGCGAGTGCAGTTTTTCGGGAAAGTGGTGACACCTAAAAGAATTGATTATAACTCATAAAATATAAAAGATATTGAGGTGATTCCAATTGATATTGTTCTAGACTTTAATAGGTTTTCGTGATTTCAAAAATTAGGTCAATCGGAGTTCATATGAGGGAGAAACGCCCGTTTGAAAATTGGTCTGAAAGCAGAAACGGGCGGGTGAAAACCTCCTGTAACAGTGCCAAACGGGCGTTTGGTGCTATAACTAAAATCCCAAACGGGCGTTTGGGAAGGTTCTATCCGAAAAATAGCAGGGGAAAAATAGAGGATTCATGGGAATGGCTCCCAAGCTATATAAACACCAAACCAAAGCAATTAAATCAACTCCAACTATCATATATCAAGTATATAGCTCATATATATCAATTAGACTTCAATTAATCCAAGGAAGCATGCTTAAATCATCATTAACTTCATCATCAAACCCTATATAAACTCATACTTCCAACTTCAACATAACTCCATGTTTTCATGCAAGCTTTCAAATATAATGAACCTAAGCATGCTTCAAACCATGAATACCCAAGGAATCACAACATAAACCATAAACCCCACTCATATATGGATTCATAAGTTCATATAACTTCTCATACTACCTTGAACTTGAAGAAACAATGGATGAGAGGGTGAGATGATGATGATATTTCCCTTTATGCACTTTCCTCCATGAAATATAGCTTGAAATGATGAAATCTCTCCCTTCTCTCTTCTTGGTGTGAAGAACCGATATTTAGTGTGTGTGTGTGAAATTGTTGATGAAATGAAATGAAATGGAATGAGAGAGATGAATGAGATATTTACATAAGTCTTCCACTATATGGCATGACTCATCACTTATTGCATGTTAGTCCCTCAATTATTTAAATGCATGCAAACAAGTTCTATTCCATGGCAAAAGATCGCTTAAATCCATTCATGTTATAAAATTAAGTTCACAATTTATGAAATGATCAAGTAAACATATAAAAGCATTTAATCACATTAGTAATTAATTCATGTAATTTTCACGTTAAAAGAAATTTCACATAAGTTTATGAAAATAAAATGAATATAATGATATGAAAATTATAATAATAACACATAATGCATAAATGGAAAACCGGGGCGTTACAGAAACTCTCTACGGAGCGTGCTCCCCGTCTCCGGGAACTTGATCTGTGTAACAGGACAAGTGTACGTGAGACTCGACTTATATGAACCATTTAAGACGAACGACATATTCATACAAAGTCAATCATGCAATTACAATCAATAAATATCATAAACATATTCAATTTATCAAGTAATGTAGCAATGATTAAGCAATCAATGTATAAATCAATGTATGAAAATATTACACAAACCTCCCCTGTGGAGCTTAATCATGAAATTACATGATACATGTGATACACATAATATAACACATTATATGGTATATCAATGAAGTGTATATGCCGGAAATGAACCAAGAAATCCATGCAAATTAAGTTTCACATTTTTATGCAGAAAATGAAGGGGTCACGGGCGCAACCTATTTTTTCCCGAATTTTCCTCCAATTTTTCAAATCTCGAAACTTGGCCAAAAACAGGTCGTGGGCGCGACGGATTTTGTTCTATTTTCGGTTGCGGTCGCGACCTGCTATGGGGATTTCCGAACAAAAACCTCAACAATCAACAACAAATGCAATTCTAATCCATAACAAATACTCAAACACCTCAAGTACACATTATACTTCACTTATCCATCAAACAAACCATGTAATATGCATCAACTCATCAAGAATTTGTCCATAAAACCCCATAAATATTCATGCTTCCAACTTCTAAATAATTAAAGGTTTTCATACAAGTTTTCAATCCTTTATATCACAAACATGCTTCTAGCCATAAATACACAAGAATTCATCATTTAATCCATAAACCCTACTCAATCAACGTGTTGGGTTTCCAGCAACTAGTCCGACTCCGATGCTAGATTCCGAAGTCGATGATGAAATCCGACCCCCTAAAATCTCACGCCGGTTCCCTTCTCGCCATATGGTGGCATAGGCCTTTTCTACGGATGGAAGTGGGTCCTCTTTCAAGAGGTCCCGCCGCTCCGGTTGTACTTATCATCAATCCCGGTGATGAATTGGAATAACTGGGTCTCGGATCTGAGGCGATTGAAGGTCGTGACATCCCGTTCGCAGGCCATTGGATTAGGTTGCCGGAGCTCAATTTCTCGCCAGATTTGTTGGAGGCTGCTGTAATATTTCTCAATACTATCTGTCCCTTGTCTCAGATTGTTGGCTTTGATCGTAAGGTCGAAAATCTGAAGCCCGTCTCTGCTTTGGCTGTACGTGGAATTCAGGGCATCCCACAGTGTTTTTTCTGATGGATATTCGGCGAATAGAACCACTAACTGTGGTTCCATGTTGTGTAGTAGCCATGTACAGACGATTAGTTTCGTCTGTTCCCATTTGGCATAAGTCGGGGAATCTGTTGCTGGTGGCGGTGGATTTCCGGTGAGATGGCTCGATTTTACCCTCCCCCCAATCTCCATCTTCATGAGGCGTGACTAGAGGGAGTAATTAAATTGGTTTGGTTTAATGTTGATAGATATGGATTGAGGCATGTGGTTGTTATTCTGATTGGTGTCGGTTTGTGGTGTTTGTGTTTGTTAGGTTGCTGAGTACACTGGCTAATTGGGTGGCTAGGGAAACACCGGACTGCTGCGATCCCTTGTCGGTGTTGCTGCTACTGTCGTCGGCCATGGCCGGGAAAGGTACGATACGTGATGAGTAAGGTTCGGATCCAATTATTGGATCGTCGCTCGCTCTGATACCATGTTAGGTTTAGAGAAACTCATTGTATGTGGTAAAGGTATTATGTATTGCTGTATGAACTATACAATCTAAACAGGAGAATAAATACAATCACAACCATACTAGGAAAGAAAAGAAAATCACGCTAACGATTTTACACAATTACACTAATCCCTAATTATTTGCTTTCCATATGTTTACAAATATGGTCACTAATAATAATATATAATTTTAGACACTTAAAAATTAAAGAATTTTCAGCAAGTTACATAAGCAGCAAGAATATATATCACATTTACCAAAATTGAACTTTTCCAACAGAGACTAGAAAGTACATTGATGAGCCACTATTTCTCTCACCATTCTATTTAATCCCAAAACCCCGAAACAGAATTTAAAAAGAAAAGAAGGAAGTCCAAGTTTATTATCAGGTATACTTTATTTTCAAAAGATTGTACTTTAATTTCATTTTAATTTTTTAAATATTATTTCCTCTCTAAATTTCGAATTCCAAACATGGAGTGGGCATATGAGATATTTGGAATCTTTCAGGATCTAAGGAACATGGAACAATCAGCCGTCGACCTCTAATTTGATGGAATCTCATGAAATTAAAATAAATTAATTATATTATGACATTATATTATATATATATATATATATTTTCGAGTAGTGTAGCTTAATGTTTCAGCCTTATATTAGTTTAATCAAGTGTCATCATGTTTGTACTTTTTTGCCTAATCGTGAGCATGAAAAATATGTGGTATTTTCGGCTCGAAGTGGTGTTTAATGATAAGGGGCGTGCCAGCACGATTTTAGGAAAACCAAACAAAATAGTAAAAGACAAGAAAATAAAGAGAGGGGTAAGGCGGCCGAGACTTCTAGGGCAATTGGAAGGGATCTGACCTCTATGAGGGTTCACAATCCGCCTGAAAACAGGACTTAAAAAGGTAATGACTAGGAGATATGGATTGTTTCTAGGTTTACAAGCATATAAGCGTGAACATGGAAAAGAAAAAGAACATTGATTGCATTAAGAACGAAAAAACACAGTACACATCGAAAGCTTGAAAAACTAGAGTGTAGTTTTGGTGTGGAAAAAGCCCTATTTCGCAATGGGCAATTTGAAATGAAGTTTTGGGATAATAAGTGACTTAAGGCTACGTTCCATGCACGTGCAAATTCCATCCATAAAGAGACGAAAGTCCTAAAAATGAGAACGATCATATATTATGAGATAAAAAATGTAATTTTCTCTAAAGTGACTTAACTGTCACGTGTAATGCAAGTGCAAATTCCGTCCATAAAGAGACGAAAGTTCTAAAAATGAGAAAAATCCAATAGTACGAGACAAAAATTGACAATTTTGAAAAAATATGAAACCAAAAACAAGAACTACCATACATCATTGGACCAAAAATGCAATTTTCTTTTATTTAAAATATGGATAAAAACTTTTACCATCCTCAACTATGAGTGTAAAGTCCCATTATTTCGGATCAAGGTATACGTGTTCGACACGTGAGAGTATGTTTCTTAGTTCGGTTGTAATTTTAACTTCGTTGCCTTATATGTGCGTTTTCCGTCATACATGCACTTAACTGCATTTTGCTTAGGACTTATGCCTTGTTAATTCATAATTAAGATCATCTAATTGTATAAATTCCCTAACTTAAAGATATCTAAGAAAAATTAGGAATTAAAGTCAAGCTTACTTTATAACTCATGCATTTTAATTAATGCATTGCTACTTTATGAAATATCCTACATTTGTTTCTTGCATTCTCTCTCAACAAGCAACAAAGCTATCTATCTTGCATTTGGAAGATAGCAACAAAGCTATCTTCAATCCCTCACCTCACGTACACCACCATACACTCACATACTTTCACCTCAACTCAAGTTCTTCCAAATTAAAGGTAGATTATGCTTCTCTTCATGCATAAACATATTTCCATGGTTTATTCTTGCATAAGCATGAGTTTGCATGCATGGTATGAAGTTTATATGAAAACCTAAGCTATGGAGAATCATATAGCAAAGCATGTTAAGAGGAAAGTTGTAGAAGTAAATATGCTAGAAATCATGAGTTAGAAAGAATTCAAGAAGCCATCATGCATGATTCATAAGTTAGGAAAACTTGAAGTTCATTAATGGAGTTGATGGATTTTGGGGATGATGATCAATGGTTGTAAACATGAGTTCTTTGTATATATTAGATCCTTAAGTGTTCCTAAGTGTGCTTTTATGTGTTATGAGGTGAGTATGCTTGATTTTAGGAGTATCTTTGCAAGGTTGGATGGTTGAATGAATACTTGGCTTTCTTCCCTCTATCTCCCCAATTTTCCCTTGTTTTTTTTTTTTCATACCAGACATGGTCGCATGGCCGCGTGGCTCCCCCATTCATTTCTCGCATGGCCGCACATAAATTCTCGAATTATCAGCACAATTTTCTATGTGTGGCCGCGTAGGGTTTTAGGCCAAAAGTAGCACGGCCGTGCAGACCTCAAATGAGCTCCGATTGAGCTGAATTTAGGACCACTGAAACCTCTTTGAGTGTAGAACATTCTCCAATTAAAATCACCTTAAAATAATTTCTGAGGAGGGAGATATGATCGATCCAAAATTGTGTCGCCAATCTGTCAGAAATCTGCATTCAACCAACTTTGCACCTATGTCATTTTTGATCCACTTTGAACTAAAATTTGAGCCATATATGGTTGGAAATCCCTTTTGTTGAATTTCATTTCCAGCAAACAAAACTTAATTTCGACTTCTCAATCTTAAGATATACCCAATTCTTTATAACTTGTGCGTTTGGGGAAAACTGTCAGGTTTTGCTAAGTTGTGCCAAATGCCCGTTTCTTGCCTTTTTCATCGTTTCTTTCCATTTATTGAACCTCATATATTCTATATTCTTTAGTGCAAGTGTAAATGCTCTTACATAAGTATATCGTTTTACTAAAGTTGCATGAAAGACGTCTAAACTTGCCGTAAAATGATCTTCAATGTGAAAATTCCTAAAGTGCCATGATTGCTCATATTGATCATTCCTTGCATAATTATAGTCTCGATGCGTATGAATCTATACTCATTTCATTTCATGACATTGTTTTGTATTGTCGAGCATCTCTAGTTGGTCCTTTTTGGTCTAATGTCGACCGTAATCGTGTCTCTTATTTAGGTGATCCTCCCAAGGACCCGGTGGTTTAGATTCAAATGGTTCTCTTTTGTCGAGGTTATCAAGGTGAGGTTATTCTCTTGCTGTAATCAATACCATACCGATACTATGGCCTACATGATTTAATTATTCCTCACCCGAATTATTATACATATAGGTATTTATGTATTGAATAAGTCATTACCTACTATTTTCCCGGTCTTATCAGAAATGGTTTTCTAATATCAAATAAGTTATACATATATGTTCTCAAGTGTATGTTCATGAATCTCAATTGGAAATTGAAAATGTATATTGCATGCATTGCATAACGAGTGCTTGCGATTATTAGGCCCGAGGTAACGTGGCTTAGGGATCCGGGAAAGCATAGGGCTGATGGTGAACCTACTCTACGGCCTCTATGGGTGTACGTGCTATCTTCAGAGGTAGTGGATATCACATATTACCTGTGACCGGCTTCGGCCGAAGGAGCATAGTACCGAGACGGGCTATGATTCAAGTGACATCGATGGTTAGGGAGTAATTAACCCTTCCATCACCCCTGAGGAAAAATGGACTTATTTTATTGTATTGTCTTGTGGAGTAAGATTGGAGAACGGGTATAACTTGGTACCCATTGATTGCTTGAAAACCCTTAACCCGATAGACGCCCTATTATTGTAATGAAAAATAATTGTATTGAAAAATGGGGCTATATTCGGTCGAGGAGAATTGTTATCGTGCATTGTATCTCTCGTTATTGCGTTAATTATAACTTGTATATTGTTATCCCTCGCCAGTCACTCGACTAACCCTCTTTCTCTTTCCTTCTTGCCCCCTTCGTATTGATTACAGGTTTTGGGAGTCGACTAAGCGGCGGGTTATCTAGCCTTTTTTTGAGTCGAATCCTAGTTTTAATGCTATCTTGTATGGTATTAGTTAATGATGATATTGGTGTGTGATTTAATACTAAATTATCTACCACTTTATTTTTGATAGGTTAGCCGTGAACCTTATTTATATAAATTAGTTAAATGCTGAGCTTCTGCATTGTTGTTTACTTGATGAGTTTGCTCCGCTATGCTTTTAATTGTTGTTGACCGTCTGTATAGCGCCGCCTGGCTAGGAGTGCTCTTGAGTGTCTCTCGTTTGCTAGCTCTTAGCACGTATATGGATTTTCCATTTTATATACGTGTTGGGCTCTAGTGTGGAGGATGTGATAGCTCCACGCTCGGGGCGTCACAATGAGTCATTTTTTTTACTTTGAAACCTAAACTAAAAAAGTTCAAATTGCAACCTCAACTATTGTTTTTTAACAAAGTGCAATCTAAAAATTTATACAAAGTACAGATGATAATTGAAACACTAGAAAATTATGATAAAAAGTTGAAAAAACGATCATAGTACATGGGATAAGTTGTTTTTTCCTCAAATTTCATAACACTTAAAAGTTACACTTAAAGAGATTTAGCCAAGTTTAAACAATTCGTATTTAGTTAACCATTGCCAAGCCACTAGTTAGCTAATACATTAATCTCGTTTGTTTGGTCTAATTATTTTTGCTATTGATCACGAGTGTGATTATACGAACAGGTAGGCACAAGTGTTAGATCATTTTGAGAGAAGCTAGCATGTACGTAAGCGATTAGAATTATGAAAACCTGATTATTTGTTGAGCATTAATTCGAGCATCGAACTATAAGATTGTTATCCCCTTATTGCTTTTTATTATTGATTTCGTTTCATTTACTTGCTTATTTGTTTTTATTGCCTTTGAGTTTAGTTCATAGTTTAATCAACCCTTGCTTGAGTTTTTGGTCTATCGATCGGAGAAAGTACGAAATGATTGATTGGTTTCCCTTTGTGGATTCGGTATCTTATTATGCTACAATTGTCTTGGGTACACTTACACACATATAGAGTAATATAAAACTACTTGATCTATAAATAATTTGAGGCCTTTTTTAAATTTGATACCTTACCAGACTTTTAGAGCCCAAAAGAGGTTTAATGAAAACCTTGAGGCTTCACACCCAAAACTGAGAATTATTTAGAGAGAAAGTACCTAACATGAACCACAACAATTGTTCCTATTCTTAAGCAATAAAGAATGGAATTTCAAACATCTCAGTCTTTCTAAAAAATAAATGGCTGTCATTAAACACAACAAAAGAAGTTCTCCAGTCAACAAAAAAACAATCTCAATTCCAAAGCACTTGCATGGCCTAGTATCCAACACCAACTCTTAACCTTTATAGTATATAGGACAACTTAGGCTTATCCCACACTTTCCTTGGTGGTGTAACAAAATCTAAATTAGTGGCTATTATAAGCATTGTCAAGCAATAGTCATTTCAGTCTGCCATGAGAACTTACAATTAACAACACAATCATTAAGAAAATAAAAAGGGAGAATCAAAGAGGAAAAATTCCAACATAGGACTCCGAAAAGAACAGACAAATACATACAGGAAATAAATCAAATGATAACAAATTGTATTGATCTTAATCAGGGACAGAGCCAGAATTTGTGAGAAGGCAGTCGAGAGCAAATCAAGTGCCCAGAAGTGCAGTAGCAGAACTTAAAGATGTCGATGATAACATCAAAGAACAGTTGTGGGTCACAGAATTGTCGGAACGGCCCTTGTCAGCGGCAGGAGCGGCAACGCCTCTTCAAAATTAAGAATGTGAATAGCTTGCCTTATGGATGGACGATAAGTATAATCTGGATGAGCACACCATAGCCCAACAACCATCAAACATTCCATTTCTCTTGCATCAAATTCGGTGCCTAATCTTAGGTCAGTTGCATCAAATAACTGCCCCATGACATATAAACTCCAAAGCCACTCCACCAATATCACTTGGTCGTTTTCTTTACATCTATAGTCAATGGCTTTCCTACCACAAGCAATTTCCAGCATCACAATACCAAAGCTGTACACATTGGACTCCTTGCTAGCTCGGCCTGTGATGGTGCATTAAGGAGCCATGTAGCCCATGGTCCCTGCTACGACTGTTGTCTGCGAACCTTTTTCATGGTCGACAAGTCTTGTGAGACCAAAATCGCCGAGTTTGGCATTGAAATTTGAGTCCAGCATAATATTGCTAGCCTTTATGTCTCTGTGCACCACACATTGTTCCCACACCTCATGCAGATATAGCAGAGCTGATGCTAGTCCTTACGCAATTCTGTAACTTATTTCCTAGGTAAGTAGTGATCTTCCTTTAAAGAGATGGAAATCTAAGCTTCCATTCGGCATGAACTCGTAAACGAGTAGGAGCTCGCTTCCTTTGTGGCACCAGCCTATTAGTTGGACTAAATTTCTGTGCCTTAATTGGTTGATAATCTTGACTTCTGATGCATACTCTTTTATACCTTGATGAGATTCTCCAGACACCTTTTTTCACAGCATTTTCAGAATTTGTTTTTCTGGAGAAGCCTTTATAGACACCACCAAAGCCACCTTCGCCAAGCTTCTTATCCTCTGCAAATCTGTTTGATGCGTCGAGTAATTCGCTGTATGAGAACTTTCGAGGTCCGGTGTCCTTTGCAAATTCATTATCCATGGAATCCTCATCTCCTAATACTATATTCTTCTTGTAGCTATTCTTCTTCTTCTTCTTCCATAAGCAACAGCTAGCAGAAGCTGATACAAGAATGAGAATTGAGATGCCAACACTACTCAATCCAACAACAAGTGCTCTATTCTTGCTTTGTTTCCTGCTTGTGACGGCGACAGAGGCTTGCTCCGGTGGTGGCGTAATTGGTTCTTCAGAAGCAACATCAAGTCCTAAGCTTGAAGAGAAATCCCAAGACTTGACATTATTTTTCTGAAATTGATTTCCCGTTGCAGCTAAAAAGCCAACAACAACTTATTCAGGCAAATAAGCTGTAAGATCAACCTCATAGCTGAGGTTGCCTCGTTGCATTATGTTATCAACAACACCCGTAAATTCAACCCAAAGGGTCTTGAAACTTGCATTATAACTAATCCATGCATCATTTTGCGCCCCTTGGGTAACATTATTCTTCTAAGTGACAGTTGTGATAGATTTCACTGAGTTGATATCAATACCATCATGCGTGCCGGAGGGATCCCAATTATTCTCAAAAGTATCAAACTCCACCGCAACAAACGACTGTGAAGATGACTTGGCTGGTGAATCACTCTGTCCCAGACCAAGGCCACCACCACCAAAAGTGGGTAGGAGAGCAGAGTTAAGAGGAACCAACAAAAATGTTAGCCCATCAGCATATTTTTTACTACCACTTGAATCAATCACAAAGGAGAAATGAGTGGAGAAATAAGTGATGACGCCTGAACCCTTGTCCCACAAGTGCAATGGCTCAGAATACGTAGCTCGGTGCCTCGGTCTAATTTATGGCCCAACACTGAATTACGCTCGTTCGGTGTAACCATAATGCCTTGGTTTGAGATGTAAACATCTCCCGAGTCCCGATGCATTTTATGTTGTGATTAGCATCGTCAGGGCTGATGCTAGACAGGTTGAAGGACATTGAAAACGCTGAAGGGATCAAGATAAGGAACAACAAGGAAAAAATTAGTATTAGATGCTTTAGAGCAGACATAAGTATGACTAGTAATTGGCGGGAGTGGTGATAGCTTGATCAAAGCATATGTTTATAAGTAGTAATAGATTATATATATACTGAATAAAATGTAATGAAAACATTAGGTCTTGGTCCTCTAGAGAATTGACTAATTGCTCAAGCAGCTATAGTGGACAAAGGCAAAGCCTTGTGGTCCTCTAATTAGGAAAATCGAAAGGTACAAATATACTACAGTACAGAGGTTGAATAAGAAAAATACAAAAGATACAAATATCTTGGTTTTGAATTCTTCTTCTTTTTGTCTCTACTGAACAGTGAACACACGTTATGGTTTGAGACCATGTGGTTATGGACCAAGGTAGCTATAAATATTTGGTTATATAGTTAAGTTTATGAGAACAAAAGCAAATGTCATGAAACAAGTAGCCAAGTAGGTGAGGCAAATTGAGAATGAGTTGAGTTAACAGAGAAGAGATTGGCACATTGCCAATGGGCTAACAAGTCAACAAAGACCTGTAGGTCTTGGTCTTTGCTCTTTAGGAGACTTTAAAAGCATTTATTTATAAAACCTGCCGGAGTGCATGTGCATGGACGTGATATGTGATTTATTTTTAGTGGCAGTTATTAAAGAGAACCAATAATGTAAAAAAGTTATTCTAAACACCCTTGTTTGAAAATCTATGTTTGATATCACCAATACATAACATATTTTTCCTAAACCCCCTAATCACCTGAAAAAACTAGTTTATCCTTACGTTTTCCCTATCATCAGTCCAAATTTACTTTCTTCAAACCTCTACTTTACTAAGTCTCGCCAACCACCACCAGAGTCTTATTTTTCACCCTTTCTTTGCGCGATTGGTGCCCTAATTTTTTTCTGGTGACGGAGAGCAGGACAGTAAAGCGTATCAGTAGAATCGTATAAGACCTTTTGCCGTTCTAGATTTGAATCTTTGATGTTGTAATTTGTCCTGTTCTGTTTGTATTTCATTTCCATTTTGATAAATCTGCAATGTTAAGCTTGAAATGGTTCTTAGTTTGTTTTATCGTGCTTTCTTTCTTTTCTTTATTGATGTCAACTAACGCTTCAATGGTTGTTAATGTACAGATTATCTTGTTAAAACATATTAACTTTTGTTAATAGGCAAGTCAGTGTACCTTTTGTTTATTGATGCCAACTAACGCTTCAATGTCCGTAGGTCCGAGTTATAATATTCCAGCAGCACCCCAATGCGTTTGTTTGTACCTTGAACTCCATGCATGTGAAGGAATGCGCCAAATGGAGGCGCCAGTATCCTTTGCCTCTGGGCATCAGTTAGCGCACCCATTGCGGCCATTTTTTCTGTGAACTATGCAAGCAAACAATGACAGAGAATTTCATCGCGTCGTAGAGATTTATCATGACTGTGACTTTTCCCAGAGCTGGATGTTGAGCGTAAAATTCGCATGAATTTGAGCATTAATTAGAGTATATTTTTGTGTCGTTTGATGAGTTTATGTGTTTATTTGGCTCCATTTAGGTGTTTAAGGAGTTGGAGTTGAGAAACGACGAAGCAAGACGAATTCACTCATTTTTGAAATAAATAGGAGTAACCCCCATTACTTGGGAGAGCTAGATTGTTAACCGCCGTTAACGGACCCAGGAGCACTACCTTTGGCGAAGTAAGGGAGGAACGTCCGTTACTCCCTGGCAGAAGAACTCTGGTAATGCCCATTACCAGAAGCAGTAGGAGAGGATTTTTGGAGGGGTAATAAAAGTGCAACCAAGATTTCAACTTGTAACGGGCGTTAACGGGAAGTATGCATGGAGTGGTAACGCCCGTTACCTAGGGCGGCGAGATAGATTTATGTTGTATGTTTTACTTAAGTTATAACCAATCGTGCAAGTGTACACTAACATACGTGTAGCACAATAGGATCGTACCCACAGAGAAGGGAAATCAATCACGACTCAATATCTTTCTCTAATCTAAAGACCAAACGAAAAGCAATTGTCGTTATCTATTAATCTACTAAAAACAGAATTAACAATTAACTAGAATTAAACACAAGTAACAACTAAAACACACGAATTAACTTCAGTAAACTAAACAGGCAGGGGAAAGTAATGAATCATACAGTCCAGAGCCAATATAATACTTCTCTGACAGGTGTAATTCTACAACCTAGTCACTTATATTTGTATTACCCTCTCTCAAGGTGTAACCAAGTGCTTAAATAGTGATCAATGTTGTTCTCGTAATCACCAATAGTTAATTAAACCATAGGAACAAGAGTAGTGCAATTCAATATTCTAGCGGCTCAGCATGGAATAAGATTACAGTTGTATAAGCTAGAACCAAATCTCTTTGTATTCTACAACTTACAAGTTATGAAAACAATCCAAATTACCATCAATCTTTCAATCTATAAGCAATTCTAATTCA
This sequence comes from Lantana camara, assembly GCA_037501455.1. NCBI lineage: Eukaryota > Viridiplantae > Streptophyta > Magnoliopsida > Lamiales > Verbenaceae > Lantana > Lantana camara. Next base: position 24,163,005 of record CM074862.1, read on the forward strand.
TGCTAGGGTTGGCCAGACCGTTGTAATTCAAATTAAGCCCGTTTTCAAAACAAAGAATTACACAAGTCATTCAAGCATAATATCGAACATCTATCATGCATTCATCATCACTTCCCTAGCCCTAGAGAATTAGCTACTCATAATTAAGGCAAAACTCATAAAATTAAAGGAAATTGCATTGAAAGAAATCATATTCATCAAACCTAAACAAAGTCTAAAAATCAAACTCATAAACATTATAGAGTTCTGGAAAATTAAATCTAACATATGAAACTAAAATTAGGAGGAATTAGTTTAAATAATAAAGCAACAATAAAACCGAAAAAACTGAATTAGTTTCGAATTGAACCGTCTGAATTTTCTGAAAAACTCTTGAAAGCGCCCAGCAGTTCCCTTCTCCAAGCTAACCCTGAACTTTTTGGAAGAAGTCCCAAAACAAGACTTCTAAATGCACTTAAATATCAACCCTAATATCTCTCGCCGACAGCGGTAACGGGCGTTACCTATCCATGTGCATTTCTTGTTAACGCCCGTTACAAGGCTAAATCGTGCCTGCGCTTTTATAAGTGGTAACGGGCGTTACCACTTTTCTTCAGCCCAAGGGTAACGGGTGTTACCCTTCCTACACCAGAAATCATCTCCTCCAGTCTCTGGTAACGGGTGTTACCAGAGTTGTACTGCCAGGGAGTAACGGGCATTACTCCCATGCTCCGCCTCAAGTGATGCTGCTGTGTCTGTTAATAGGAGTTACTGAATTTGAACTCCTAAATGGTAATGGGGGTTACCACAGTTTCTTCCCAAAATGCGTGAATTTCCTTTACTTCGCTGTTTCTCATCTCCAACTCCTAAAACACCTAAATGGAGCAAAATAAATGCATAAACTCATCAAACAACACAAAAATATACTCTAATCAATGCTCAAAATCACACAAATTCTACACTCAACAATTTATGAGCAGCTATTTATATGCATTTTGGAGTCTTTTTGGGAATCTCTTCTTGAGTTCGTGACCTAGTTTGGAGAGAGAGATACGGAGCTTTTAAAAGAGTTTTTTAGAGAATTTCGAGAAGACGAAAGGATTGAATTTGTCAAACAATTCAGTTTTTCCGGTTTTATCTACTACTTTAATTATCAAACTAATTCCTCTAAGTCTCGTTTTAATTCGTTTTCATGTCAGATTTGTTTTTCCAGAATTTCTTGAATGTTTAGGTTTCCGTTAATGAGGCTTTTTTTTTGTTTTGATGAACATGAATTTCTTTAATGCAATTTCCTTTAGTTTTATAAGTTTTAAGTTAATTATGAGTAGCTAAACCACTAGGGCTAGGGGCGTGATGATGAATGCATGCTAAGTGTTCGATATTATGCTTGAATGGCCTGTGTTAATTCTTAGTTTCAAAACTGGTTTTGATTGAATTGCGACTAGGGATGTAAACGAGACGAGCCCGTCTGCGAGCCTAACGAGCCGAATCAATAAAGGTTCGGGCTCAAATTCGAGGTAGTCGAATCCGAACCGAACCCTGGCTCGATTCGTGGCATAAACGAATCGAACTCGAACGCTTTGTTCCTAAAATTTGGGTTCGCGAGCCCTAACATTTTAATAAATAAAAATAAAAATATATTATATATACTATATTATTTAGAATTTTAGATAATATATTATTTATATATTTTTATTTGCACTAGTACTCGTGTTATACGTTTAATACGTTTTATATATTTTATATACTTAATATATTTCATTAAAAGAAGAAAAACACTATTCTCTCATCTCTCTCTCACAATTTAAGTTTCAAAATTCAGAATCAAAATGGCCCCTCTTTCTTTCTCTTCCAATAAACCATAGCCCCCAAATCCAAATCTCATTTTCCCTCTGTAGCTCCACCGTCCACCTCCATGTCGTCGCCATCCCACCCATCCACCGTCGCGACGGTTATTACGTCGCCTACCTCTCTCCTTCTCGAAACTCAAGAAAGCAGCAACCATTTCTCCTCCACGACCACCCCCCGTGGCCGCACGGCCACCCCGCTCGCCTCCACGACCACCCGCGCCACGGCCACCAGGCCACCGTCCATTTGCACCACCAATGCAGCTGAACCCTCTAGATCCAACTCCCACTGAAGGTGCAGCTCCGGGAAATTGTAAGTTTTTTCTTTTTTAATTGATTTTTTAGTTTGTGCCTCTTCATTCTTGAATGGATCTATTTGCATAATGCATGAAATTAAACTAATAATACATGATTTAAACTAATAATACATGATTCTTGAGATGAAATATTCAAAATGGCTCTCGGTATCAATCCCTCCAGAACTTTCTTTTTGGTTTTTCCAATTTCAAAAGTTGCATAATTCCTCTACATTAAAGTGCTGCATTAAGAGAGAGAAGGGTATAGGAAAAGCGAATATCTGTTCAAGTGCGAGACATTTGTTTGAAAAGAAAAGAAAGAAAGGAGTTTTATGAAATTAGATGCAAACAGGGGTAACAGGCTAATAGCAGACTGTATATTTGAATTTTATGAAATTAGAAGCAAACAGGGGTAATACCAGACTATATATTTGAATTTTATGACATTTTTTATTCCCATTTTTCATATTCTAACCTTTTTTATTTCCATTTTGCAATCTATCAAAAAAATGTCTACATCGGGATCGGGTTCAACGACTCCCTTAACTCGCTTGACTCCGGTTACATTTTCTGAAGAAGGGGACACATCCATAGACGAGCTTCAAGAACATATAGAGGATGCTCAAGAAGATCATGGTGAAGAGGATACTCAAATGGGAAGACACAGCTACCAAAAATCCTTTTGAAAAGCCAAAGAGACAAAAAAACATCTCAGGTGTGGTCTGTTATGGAGGAATTTGTGGATGAAAAAGGGACAGAAAGATACAGGCGTAAGTGTTGTTCAAAGACATTTGTAAAAACTAAAACAAGTACTACATCACACATGACTAGACATCCCAAAGTGTGTGCAGCCTACTTGGAAATGGAAAGGAAAAAAAAACTGCAGAAAATGCTAAGCAAATGGGTTGGCGTTTGGTCCTGCAGGCACTACACTTCCTCCGTTGCAAGATGGAAAGTTTGACATGGAGAAGATGAAAGAAGCAGCAGCCATTATGTTGATGATGCACAATATCCCTTTTACTTTCATGGAGTTTGAGGGATTTAATATGTTCTGCAAGCGGGGGATGCTGGAGTGGAGAGGTATATCTCGAGCGACAGCGAAGAAGAAATGTTTTATGGTATACAAAATAGAGAGGGGTAAATTGAAGAATGCGTTAAAAAGTGTTGAAAAGATTTGCTTGACAACAGACTTATGGAAGTCCAAAAGCCAGAAGCTCGAGTACATGGTGATTACGGCCATTGGGTTGACTCCAATTGGAAGTTAAATAAACGTGTTCTCAATTTTATTCGACTTCGCCCTCCTCACAACGATGTATCCATTGCAGATGCAGTTTTAAGGTGTACGAATGATTGGGAAATCGAAAATAAAATATTCACTGTTTCAGTTGATAATGCTAGTTCCAACGATGTTGCAATCAATGTTATGAGGGATTCGTTCGACAGAAATAGTCAGCTTTGCGATGGGAAGATATTTCATGTTAGGTGTACGGCACATATCCAAAATCTCATAGCACAAGATGGCCTAGGTGAGATCAAAAGCATAGTCTCTGTCATTCGGGATAGTATCGAGTTTAATAGGAAGATAGAGAGCAGAGTGTACAAGTTTTCTGAACTTGCAAAGCAGTTGAAATTGCCAGGTAAGAAGTTGATTGATGATTACAAGACACGATGGAATTCTACTTATGAGATGTTGGAGATCGCACGTTCTTTCAAGGAAGTATTTCCTAGATTTAAAATTCGAGAACAGGCTTATATGGACTGCCCAGAAGATGAAGATTGGAGAAAGTTGGAGAAAGTGATCAAAATTTTGAAGGTGTTCTATTCTGCTACAAAGATAATATCAGGCAGTGAGTATCCAACTTCTAATTTGTTTTTGAATGAAGTTTTTGTTTTGAAAATGGTTCTTGAAAAAGGTGTTGTAGATGAAGACTTGTTTGTAAGGGAAATGGTGCAGAAAATGAAGACTAAATTTGATAAATGTTGGGGAGAAACCAATATGTTGATGGCTATTGGAGCAATAATGGACCCAAGATGTAAGATGAGGACATTGGAGTACATTTTCCCTCGATTTTATCCCGAATGGGAGGTTGTAGAAAGGTGTGAAGAAGTTAAGAGAACCTTATACAAACTTTATGAAGATTATTGCGAGATGGAAAAATCTATCAAGTCTGGGAGTGCGGGTTCTAAAAGAAAGCGTCAACCAACACAAGTATAAGCACAAGCAAATGGAGAATCAAGTGAATGTAGTGAATCTGATTCTTTTAGCGGATGGGGAATTTTCACCACGATTGTGGAGGATACAAAGATTGTGCAACCGGTAAAGAGTGAGTTGGAAGTTTATTTTGAAGAAAGATGCGTGGAGTATGATCGTTCACAAAACCCAAGTGATTTTGATGCATTGAAGTGGTGGAAAGTGAATGATTATAAATTTCCAATTCTAGCTAAGGTAGCTAGGGATATCTTGTCTGTTCCTGTTACCACAGTAGCATCGGAGGCTACCTTTAGTGCCGGTAGTAGAGTAATTGACAAGTATCGTGCCCACTTAAAGCCCACTACTGTTGAAATGTTAATGTGCGGTGGAGATTGGTGTAGGAAACGTTACGGCGTCAAGTTTAAGCTTGAAGTGTAATGCCCCGGTTTTTTTGTTTATTAATTTCTCACGTTTCATTGTAATTTTATAAATTATATCTTAGCACACTTTCATGGAATTTTATAAATTCATATCAAATTGAGAAATTATTTCATGACTTGAAAAATAATTGTTACGTGAAATAATTACCGGAGACGATTTAATTGCCGAATATGAATTAAGTGTCAATTTGTTCGTAAATGATCTTTCCTTAAAATTCAAGGACCAAATTGCATCTTTATTTCCATGGATTTAATTGATCAATTCTCAAACCTTTTATCCTTAATTGCCTAACTTACACCATTGAGGGACTAAATTGCAATTTCAAACATTTCATTAATTTCAAAGCATGAGTCACGTAATAAGCTTCCACATTCTTCCATTTTATCTCATTTTCACCAAGTTCATACAAATCTCTTGCTTCCTAGCTCCACATTCACGAGACATCAAGAAGAAAAGAAAAATTGGGGAATCATCATTTTCAAGCTAAAAGTTTCCAAGGAATTTGCATATCTTGAAGCTCAATCATCTCCTTTTTCCATCTCCTTTCATTCAAGACACATGTAAGCTTGATTATATAATCTTTTGATGATTTTCATGGAAGCTAGGGTTTAGTAAATTATGAAATAAATGGATTATTTGATGTTTGTTACATGAATATATGATTATATCATGATTTGAGTTATGAATTCTTGAAGAAAGTAAGCTTATGTGATGATTTGGGGTATAAGCTTGAAAGTGGAAATTCTTGATGTTCTTGAGTAATTCAAGTTTTATATGGAATTTATGGTACCTTAATCATGTACACATGATTATTCCCTGAATTCTTGCATTTTAATGTGTTTGTGATGGAGTTTTGAGTGTTTGTGTTTTGTTGCCGAAGCCATCCTCTGTTTTTCCGACTCCCTTCCCCTGTTTCAATTGCTCTGGTTTTTCTACTGTAGTAAATATTTGAAGTGTAGAACACTCTCCTTTTTACGGTTCGTCAATATCTATTTTCGTTTGTGAGTTATGGCCGTTTTAATTTGGTGCCACCAAACTGTCGCGAATCTGCGTTAACCCAATTTAAAATCGAATTGTGGCTTGTTGAGTTGGAATTTTTCAAAACTGTTTTATGGGGATATTCTTGATATATTATAGATGTTCTCTGCAAAAATTAGTGTCAATCCGAATTGATTTGAACCCCGAGAAAAATAGTAACATCCCCTGCTGTCCCCTGTTTTCATATTTCGGTTTTGGCTTGATCAGGGGGACTAAATGGTGGAAGTTTTTAAAACTGTTTTACGGGGGTATTTCTGAGTATGTTATAAGTATTTACACCAATTTTCAGATCATTTCGACTTCGTTTGATAAGGTAACGACGATCATCTTTCACTACTAGTGCTGCAGGAAATTTTCTGCTTTGGGTCATATTCAAACGAAATCTGGTATTTTCTCGGGATGAATTAGAATGTGAGCCTTACATTTTTGTAAAGATATGTTTGTCTAGTCTTCTAGGAATTTTGCGGTTCGTTAAAATTCATTCCGATGAAGGAGTTATGCTCATTTGAATACAACACGCGCATGTTGAAAATTTTCTGCATTAATGTCACATTTTGCTCCAATGATTTCTTTGATCCCAAAGTGCTATTATATGATTGAATACATGCTAAAACAAGATACTTTCATGCCACATTGTTCATTGTTCATTTCTCGTTGTCTCGTTGCATTTTCGCCGTTGATCCTATTTGGTCCATTTAGAGTCATGTCTCACGTGTACACCTGTATTTCTTACACAGACCAGCTTTTCGTGACGAGGAGCAGGGCCGTAGACTGTGATTTTGCTCGTATTTTGTCGGTAAAGGTGAGGTTTAACTACTAGCTACTTAGAACCCGTATAACCTCTACGTGAATTTCGGCCAAAATATATATATATATAGCTATAATCTTTCCAAAGCTCTCAAATCGTGTTCTTTGAAAGTAAACCGTGTTCATGAAAAGCAAGTCATGTTACCGTGATCGTGTTTTGGCGAGTATTCATGTACCGTGCACCGTGGGCCCGAGAGTTAGTGTTTGAGCCAACCGGGAAAGCATAGGGCTGACGAGTAACTCTTACACTTCTCTCTTACCGTGGGGATGAACCCTGAACCCACCAGGAGGATTGGTGGAGGAAGGAGTCCTGTACGTGGGAGTCATGTTCCCGACGTACACCATGTTACCGTGGGTGGTTAGGGCCTTGCAAACCCACCACCATTGGAGAAAATGGAGTTCGTGTTATTGATCGTGTGCACTATAATGATTTGTGTGATAACTTAATTAAGTGAAAACGTAATCTTTGTTCACTGTCGGGGTTGGTTTGAAATCGTGCACGCCCCTCACCAGGGCCATTGATTATTGGAATAAAAGTGATTAACGTGTTAAACTTGATAGTTGTAATCTCGGGCGAGTTCTATATTATTCTTGAACTTATATTATCTTTAGTTATAAAACCTTACCCGAGGTTATAACTTGCATGTTATCTGCGCTAATATATTTATGCCCCTCACTCAGTCTTCCATAGACTGACGCCACCACCTTTCAGGTTGTCGCGGTCGTGTGCTAGGCGGGAGTTAGAGTCGTGTCAGGTCATCCAACTGAGTCTAGCACTTCATACATTTTCATGATATTGATAGTGATATTTTCGGATTTTGCATGTTATGCTTATTGTTAGTAACTGGAGATTTTTGCATGTATAATATGAGAGATGATAATGTATTGATATGATGAGCTTTTGGATATTTGACATATGGTGAAATGATAATGTTATGCTTCCGCTTTTGAGATTCCTATGTTGGCTTTAATTCATTTAGGGTCTAGCCCCGCCTAGCTAGCTTGGTTCTTTTATTTGTCACCCGTTCGCTATAGGTTAGTTCATGTACGGAGTATCCATTTCGTATGTGGATAAGCCTATAGTGCGGGGGTGTGGCAGCTCTGTGTATAGGGGTGCTACATGAAGTAAGTTACTTTTTACTAAGTTTTCAATTTAAATATGCATGTCTTTATGTTAAATTATATTCATTTACTTATTGTTTTTACAGGAGGAACAAAAACCGATAGTAATCTATTTACCAAACACTTAAGTCTGCTAGAATGTAAGTCTGCTGGAATGTAAGTCTGCTAGATTACTGAAATTGTTCTGAACTTTTTCTTCTCTATTTGTTTTGGAATTGCTTCTGAAGTTTCTTCTGTTTCTAATTTTGTTTTTGTGAGCTTTGGAATCTGCTGTAGATCATTCGGTTTTATGGGTTTTTTCCCCCCTTTTGCTCTTGTTTTCTTATGCATTTCTGGTAATGGCTATGTGAAATTAGTGAATATGTAAGTTTAGGTGGTTGATGGCTATGGTTTAAGTATATTGTGCTAGGGTTCAATCTTATTATATGCTTAAATAGTTCAGCTAAATGTTTTCCTATTTAGTTTTAAGGAGGGATTACATGCTGTGTGCTTAGTTTTTGGGTTTATGCATCTGGATATATCTGTGTTGCTGGATGAAGGTTTGATCGATGTATTTGCGATATTATGTTGATTGTTTACTAACAGATAAAGTCTTTGTGTGGAAATGTTGGTGCATTCCCAGAAAGAAGTGATGTTAATTTATGCTTTTTGTAAAATTTTCTGGTTTCTCTATTTGATGTTTCTTCTTTTGGTTTTGCAGGCCCTTGAATCAGCACCTTGGACTCACTGGAATGGAGGCAAATTTGGAGTTTTTGGATATAGACTTCATGATTTTAATTTATAAGTTTTTGAATTGTAATTCCACACTTTAGGTTCTTGAAATTTAAGTTGGCCTGTAATTTATAAAATATTTGTTGTCTTGGGCCTTGGTTTACGAATTATAATAAATTGCAATCTATAAAAGTTTTGGTGAACTCAGGCCCAAACTCGAACCCACGAGCCGAACTAGCCTCACTAGCCCGAACTCGGACCCACGAACTCAAACATGTCTTACGAACCCCCGAGACGAACTCGAACCGAACTCGAACTCGAACCTGATTTTCTTTGGTTCGTCAGGCTCGAGTTCGAGTTCGGGTTCGTAAAAATACCCTTCGAACCGAACTCGAACCTAAAAAAAAAGCTAAGGTTCGGCTCGGCTCGGTTCGGTTCGTTTACAACCCTAATTACGACGGCCTGATCACCCTTAGCATAATCTACGATTACCTAATCATCGGAAGATTAATGATAATTGAGATTGTTTTCATAACTAGTAGGTCTGGAATTCAAAGAGATTTGGTTCTTAACCTATACAACGATAAACATTATTCCACGCCGAGCCGCTAGAATTTGATTTGCACTAGTCTTGATCATATTGGTTTAATTAATTATTAATGATTGCGAGAGCAACGTTGAGCTTAATTGAGCACATGGTTATACCTTGAGAGAGGATAATACAAATTTAAGTGACTAGGTTGTAGAATTGCACTTGTCAAACGAGTATTATATTGAATCAAGCATGTATAAGTTATTACTCCCCAGCCTAATTAGTTTATTGAGTTTAATCCCCGAGAGTTAGTTTGTTAATGTGCTTTATTCTAGTTAATTGTTAATGTTGTTTAGTTAGTTAAACAACCAACTTGAATTCGTTCAGTCTTTAGATTAGAAAAAGATATTGAGTAGTGATTGATTTCCCTTCCCTGTGGGTACGATCCTGTTGTGCTACGCGTATATTTTCAGTGTACACTTGCACGATTGGTTTAACTTAAAATGACACAACAAGTTTTGGCGCCGTTGCCGGGGAAGGTGTTTTAAATTAATATTACTTGAATATTTTAATCTAGTGCTCTAGACCATTACTTTACTTTGTGTTCATAGTCTTTTGTAATTGTAGAATTGAGCTAAGGATTCTTTTTTCCTTTATGCAGATTCACGGTGCATGCGACGATCTCAAGATCCGGAACTAGTTCCCTATAACTCAAAAATCGAGAGAACACTTAGTACTATTAGGAGGAAGCGTAAGAAAGACAAGAAACCTACTACCAAACCAATGGCCGACCCACCACAAGACCCACCACCGACCATAAGAGATTAGAACGTGCCAAACTCTGGAGCAATCCAAACCGCAGCCCACTCCCCGATTGCAACAAACAACTTTGAGATCAAGCCAGCTATAATCAATTTGCTGCAGAACAATCCGTTTTCAGGGTTACCACTGGAGGATCCAACATCACATCTTGAGTACTTTCTTAAGGTGTGTGATACTTTCAAGATCCAGAATGTCACTCCCGATGCTATCCGAGTCAGGCTTTCACCTTTTTCACTAAAGGAACGAGCCAAAACATGGTTGAGTACTGTACCAAATGAATCCTTCCAGACTTGGGATGCACTTTCTCAGGCTTTCTTAGCCAAGTTCTTCCCTCTTAGTAAGACCAAGAAATACAGAAATGATATTCAAGGTTTCAGACAATTAGATGGGGGATCCTTCTATGAGGTCTCGGAGCGATTTAAAGATTTGCAGAAGAAGTGCCCACGCCATGGCATTCCCGGTTGGCTACTAATTCAGACGTTCTACGATGGGATATCTCCCACTTTCAGAGGAGCAATGGATGCCGCAGCTGGCGGAGTATTTTTGTCAAAATCTGAAGCGGTCGCCACTGAACTGTTAGATAATATGTCATAAAATGATGTTTTTGTGTATGAGAGGAGCCATTCTCAACCAACTAAGGTACAAGCAGGAGTCATCGAGCTAGATGGCCTAACCACCATTAATGCCAAATTTGAAGCCCTCAACGAGAAATTGGATTAAGTCTCTGTGAATGCAATTGGGATACAAGCCCAACCAATTGAGGTAATTTGTGAAATTTGTATTGGTCCACATGCGTTTAACGTGTGTCCTCATACCAATGCAGGAGAACAGGTGCAAGAGCAGGTTAATTATGTAAACAATTCAAAACCAGCAAATGATTCTTACTCAAACACCTACAACCTTGGATGGAAGAACTACCCCCATTTCTCTTAGTCTAACAATTAGAATATCCAGCAACCACCTCAACCGAGACCGCAGTTTCAGCCTACGTAGCAATTCCAACCAAGACCACCAACTCCATACGATGCTACGCCACCTCAATAGGGACAGAAGCAAGGATTGGAGGCTACAATTGAAAATTTCATAGCCGTATCTTCAGATCGATATCAGAAGTTGGAGATTTAAGTGGAACATGTGGTAAATCAGAACAGAAATTTGGAGACTCAGATTGGTCAGATTACCTAATCTTTGAATATGAGAGGCCCAGGAATGTTGCCAAGTCAAACCGAAAGCAATCCTAAGGAGCACTGTAAGAAGGAGCTAGTGTGAGTCTAATCCCTTTATCTACTTGCAGGAAATTGGGAGTGAAGGAGCTCAAACCAACTAATATGATGCTCCAACTAGCTGATAGATTGGTGAAATACCTAATAGGAATTCTTGAGGATGTGTTGGTAAAAGTTGGTAAATTCTACATTCCTAATGATTTTGTGGTTCTTGATGTTGAGAGCGATGAAAGTACGCCATTGATCCTTGGAAGGTCGTTCCTAGCCACGGCTGGAGCGGATATTGATGTTCAAAATAGACTTCTCAATTTCAAAATGGGGGATGAAAGAATAGAGTTTAGTATTGTCAGTTCCATGACACCACCACCGATGTCGGATGGGTGTTGCATGATCGGGGCTATAAATGAGAACTCGGACGGAATGGTACTACTCACAGAGAACAGAGCTCGGTTAATTGGGGAAGAGAACCGAAGAGTCGACATTTAAGGAGAGAGAATGTGTTGGAATTAAATACAGGGAGATCAAGCTTCGGTGTTGTGAGTAGCAAGAATGAGGTCACTCCTTGTGACTCGTCGCGTGGGGATTGTTAATCCCTAATCCGCATTTCAAAGTCAAGCTAACGACAATAATTTAGAACTAATTTCTCTTTCCCTTTTCTTTCCTTTCCTTGTTTTCTTTGCTTTAGCTCTCGTTTTTCTTGTGTTAATTTTTGTTATTTCTTTCGTTTTGCGGGTTAGTTGGGGTGTTGCCAGAGTTTGGAGTTAGAATGGATTCAAGGACCGTGATTTGAGCTTTAATGTCAATGTTTAGGTCCATTTATTTTTTTCATATGTGTGTGCATGAGATTGATTTGTTTGTGTGGAGAATGAACCGATGTGAATCATGCAATATGTGCTTTGAGATGTTTATGTGTTTTCGAGATTGGTGCACTATGGTTTGATTGAATTTTATGAGTTAATTTGTGTTAATTAACGTGATTAAGCACCGTCCAATTTGTGATCGTGTCCTAATCGCGCTTTTTGGCGAGATCAACAGGAACAAGCCTTACCCTCCTTCTTGGATTCTTCTGGTAACGCCCATTAATGGAGTCAGGAGCCTTGGGCATAATCAGTAATGGGTGTTACCCTCTGGTAGGCATTTTACAGTAACGCCCATGAATAGGTGCAAGCGTTTAGGACAGGAGGGGTAACGGGCGTTACTCCTAGCACGTATGAATCAAGTAACGCCCGTTACCAGGGTAAAATCGTGAATCCTTAAGGGGTTAGGAAACACGTTTATGCCTTAATTTTTCAAATACTTCTCTAATTCGGATCTCCCCCCCTCCCCCCCAATAAACTTATAAAACACATACCTCCCCCCCCCAAGAATAGCAGCAGTAGCCTTCCCTTGGCCAAGCACCACATGAGCTCCGTCACAACCTGAGCGCCGCCACCACTGTTCTGGCGAGTCCACCACCACACTCACACACACTCTTTTCTCTTGTCAATTGGTAAGCACCTCCCTCTCTCAATGTGAACTTAGAATAAATTCTTCCAATCTAAGTACTGAAACCTAGGATGTAATTTGCAAATTTAGGATGAGTTTTGAGATGGAATTGGTGAATATGGAGAGATTACACATGCTAGAGTTAGGGTGGATGATATGAAGTGAGTTAACTCGAATTAGTGAATTTTTGAAGAACCCTAGTCTCTATTTGGCCTTTGAATCCGAAATTTGCAGTTGAATGTGGAGTATTTTGAGATTGAATTGTGATACTATAGGGTGGTATTGAATTGAGTTGGGTAGGTTGAAGAATTTTAGCTAAAACTCACACCCTAGGCCTATGTAGATAAGGTGTTTGATAAATTGTCTGAGTGAATTGTGATTGATATTTGTGTGCTTGGCCTTGTTATATTTATTTATTTTAGGTACCATGGGACGTGCTAAGCGCCCTCGACCCATTGAACCCTTCACTACCTCAGCCCCCCTATGGGCCATCAACCGTGGGATTCGGTCAATGTAACTGTGAATACTTTGGGCAATTCGTATCAAAGGAATCTGACAAGGAATATCATATCCACTCAGTTCTTTAAGGAGGCGTGGCTGGAGAGACTTGGAGTTTGGGAAGAGGTGAAGAGACTTTTCAACAACATTGGTTGGTTGCCTTTTCTTACTAAGAAGGATTTGACATATGCTGAGATGACTGCCGCTTTCTTTACCATGATGGACCTTAACCCGGTGGATAACACATTGACTTTCACTTTAGATGACTGGGATCCTCAAACTTGGAGTAAGGATCGGATAAGGGAAATCCTACATTTTCCGAGTCATGCTACTTCTTCATTGCCTAAGTGGGATACGGATCAGAGAGAGGCAGTGTGGAGGTCCTTTCCGCTGCGTGAGGGTGTCCCGAATTACTCCCCCTGGAACACAAAAGATAGCTACTTAGATTCGTTCGCTTGGGTGATGGTGTATAGGATCTTAGCTACAGGATTTTGTGCCCCACACAGGAGCGATAGCCACATCAATGAGACGGAGTTGGGAATCATGTACATGATAAAGGAAGGTATCAAATTCGATGGCACGACTGAGTTTTTCTGGAAGCTTTGAGAGGTTACGGGGAAAGCTATCGCGATGATAGCTTACGGCGTGGTTGTGACTATGTTTACCGGTGAGGTGGTTGGAGGCCAAGGGGATTGTTGGCCATTGATTTTGGTTTTGATATTGGTGCGCAGTATCTGTTGAACTTGGGTATAGCTATTAAATGGGAGAGTGGATGACTCAGGGAGCAAATCTTATCATGGTAGCCAATCTGAGACAGGGATAGGTTCTTACAGATGTATAATTGGGGTAAGGCTCGTTTTGAGGAGCTTTCTGATGTGCAGAAGGAGCTTTTAGCTCAGATTCCGGTAGGCCGGATAACGAGTTTGAGGTCCTCCGCCATGCTGCGCCGGTTGTTGTTGATGAGGGATGATGAAGGTGCTCCGGCCAGTGTGTGAAGTCTTAGCACGGAATTGGCTGGATTGCAAGCTGATGTGACGGCCATGGATGCAAGGATTGAAGATCTGGCGTATTATGTGGATGAGCGATTTGATGAATGGGAAGCTCAGGTTGATGCCAAGTTTGAAGGGTTCTACACCCATCTTGACCAATATTTTCGAGGCCCCCGACAGCTGCCTCAGCCTTGATTCTGCCATACCTATTTCTCTTGTTTATTGACTCATTACTTGGGCATGTACTTTTTGATATTCTGATACTTTTGATACCCTTACTTCTTTGCTACTGTTTTTGAACTCCATGAATTGTTATGCAATGTGCTATTTCTTTACTTGAAATTGTGATTTGTGTGTTGCTTGTTGGATGCATGTTGATTGTCAATTGCTTTGGCACTTGATCCGTGCATTTCTAGTCACTTGTTCAGGTCTTGGAAGCTTTGCTAGCACGTTGCCGGGTCTTCAATTGATAAGGGAGTCTTCTTGCACTTTAACTCTTTTATTTGCATGAGGACATTGCAAAGAATAAGTGTGGGGGAATTAGATAGAACATGTGTGATAGGGTTGTGATTATGAGATTTAGTTGGATATTTGCATGAGTATATGCTTTGTTAAACTTGTGAATTGTTAAGAATTGAGAAATTGTGAGAATTTGAAAATTTTCCCCCATTTTGAATTTTTTCTTCGAAGTTTGATTGTTGAGCTTTTGCTAGAAGGAGTTAGGCTATTTGAATTGAGGAAAATTTGCATGAGATTGGACAAACTTAGTGTGTTAGTATGCCCTTATATTTTGAGCACTTTTGAACGTGATAATGTACTTTGCTTAGAAAGGTGAATTGATGATTTCCAAATAAGTCTGAGAGTTGATTAGGATGTATTTTAGTCCTATTGAGGCGAAATTTTGAGTTGATGATAGAATAGGAAAGTGAAGTAGGCATTCGTTTTCAAAGGATTATAAGCCTTTCTTTTAGCTATTTTTCACTAAATAACTTGATCTTATTGACCTCTTTTGAGCCTAATTATTGTGCAAAGATTTTTGTACGCACATTATAAGCCTAATGTACAACAAAAGTATAACCTACTTTGTTAATTTTACACCAAGGCTTGCTTGTTTGATCTTGTAGTGAATATCTATCTATGGATCCCTTTTTATTGTTCTTGTGATTGGAATTGAGAGATATATGCAAAGAAAGAAAAAGAATGAGAGAAAGTTATGGAAAAAGAAAAAGAGGAAAGAGCAAAAGAAAAGAAAAGAAAAGAAAAATTTACGCGAAGTGTGAAATTGAAAGAGTGGGATACAAATGTCTAAGTGTGGGGGAAGTGTTTAATGGCGAATGAAAGTGCCTTGCTAGAAGATTGAACTATGTAAGCTTGGTAAGTAGACACTTGATCCAAAAATTCCATAACTTTACCCAAAGCCTAGATTACAAGCCCGAAAGACCTACCGATCCTAAGTCTTGACTTAACTCCATTAGTAGAGATAGATGCGAAGCGTGTATTCCGAAGGCGATGATTGGAACTTAGGAGGAAATTATGAATTCTTCATTCTAATCTTTGTACATTGTTTCGTTCGAAATCACACACTACACAAGGTTATACTTTTCATACTATTTTTGATGATCTTGTATTTATGAGTACTTGATTTGATAAGCTAGACTTGTTCAGGCGAAGATTCGACGATTGCTTTGAAGTCGAGGTTTGATGGGGAGGTGTTTTCTTTATTTTCGTATTTCTCGAGGAGGAGCAATAGGCAAGTGTGGGGGGATTTGTTGAGCGTAAAATTCGCATGAATTTGAGCATTAATTAGAGTATATTTTTGTGGCGTTTGATGTGTCTATGTGTTTATTTGGCTCCATTTAGGTGCTTAAGGAGTTGGAGTTGAGAAACGGAGAAAGCAAGGCGAATTAATGCATTTTTTAAGGAAATAGGAGTAACTCTCGTTTCTTCTTGGGAGAGCAAGATTGTTAACCCCCGTTAACGGACCTAGGAGCATTACCTTTGGGGAAGTAAGGGAGTAACGCCCATTACTCCCTGGCAGAAGAACTCTGGTAATGCCCGTTACCAGAGGCAGTAGGAGAGGATTTTTGGCGCAGGAGGGGTAACGCCCGTTACCCCTAAACAGAGAAAAAGTGGTAACGTACGTTACCACTAATAAATGCACAACCAAGATTTCAACTTGTAACGGGCGTTAACGGGAAGTATGCATGGAGTGGTAACGCCCGTTACCTAGGGCGGCGAGATAGATTTATGAACAGCTATTTATGTGCATTTTGGAGTCTTTTTGGGAATCTCTTCTTGAGTTCCTGACCTAGTTTGGAGAGAGAGATACGGAACTTTTGAAAGAGCTTTTAGAGAATTTCGAGAAGACGAAAGGATTGAATTCTTCAAACAATTTCAGTTTTTCCGGTTTTATCTATTACTTTAATTATCAAACTAATTCCTCTAAGTTTCGTTTTAATTCATTTTTCCAGAATTTCTTGAATGTTTAGGTTTTCGTTGATGAGACTTTGTTTTGTTTTGATGAGCATGAATTTCTTTAATGCAATTTCCTTTAGTTTTATTAGTTTTGAGTTAATTATGAGTAGCTAAACCCCTAGGGCTAGTGGAGTGATGATGAATGCATGCTAAGTGTTCGATATTATGCTTGAATGACTTGTGTTAATTCTTTGTTTGAAAACTTGTTTTGATTGAATTGCGACGGCTTGATCACCCTTAGCATAATCTACGATTACCTAATCATCGGAAGATTAATGGTAATTGAGATTGTTTTCATAACTAGTAGGTCTGGAATTCAAAGAGATTTGGTTCTTAACCTATACAATGGTAAACTTTATTCCACGCCGAGCCGCTAGAATTTGATTTGCACTAGTCTTGATCGTATTGATTTAATTAATTATTAGTGATTGCGAGAGCAACTTTGAGCTTAATTGAGCACTTGGTTATACCTTGAGAGAGGATAATACAAATTTAAGTGACTAGGTTGTAGAATTGCACTTGTCAGATGAGTATTATATTGAATCAAGCAAGTATAAGTTATTACTCCCCAGCCTAATTAGTTTATTGAGTTTAATCCACGAGAGTTAGTTTGTTAATTGTGCTTTATTCTAGTTAATTGTTAATTTTGTTTAGTTAGTTAAGCAACCAGCTTGAATTCGTTCGGTCTTTAGATTAGAAAAAGATATATATTGAGTAGTGATTGATTTCCCTTCCCTGTGGGTACGATCCTATTGTGCTACGAGTATATTTTCAGTGTACACTTGCACGATTGGTTTAACTGAAAATCACAACATTGGACCTACTCGAGATTTGCTTCAATCGAGCCATCGGAACTAATTGACAGCGAAAACTGCAAATTCTGCAAATGGACACAAAATTTGTATAATTGCAAGCCCTAACTGCCGAATTAAGACCCTCTAATCTGGAATTAAAAACCTAAATTATCGAATCAAAATGGTTACATTTTCTAGAGGTGGAGATGTCTTCTTCCTCAACAAACGAATGGTGGATGTATGAAGGCCGAAGTGCTCGTCGACGGCGATATGTATTGGCAAGAAGAGAGTGAAGATTCTCAAAGAGGTGGGTTGATTCCTGACTCTTCAATTCAACAAGGGCAACACGGTCCTTTTACACGTTTTGGGGGGTTTACAAAAAATATGTTTTGTATTGGGATGTAAAACAGGTGAATTTCAAACTGGGGTGTTTATGACAACTTATGTGCCTTATCAGGGATAAGTTATTAATTCTCCGTTATTTTGATGCTTCATGCTGCTTTTGTTTCTGTTAATTTTTTTATGAAGTGGTTTTATATTACGTGTTTTGTGTAGGTGCAACTATATCTAGTATCTGTTGGAAAACTCAGAAATAAAATCAGTGAAAAATTTTAAAAAAAATTTAAAAAGGGATCGTGATCTTGGAATCAACTTTTAGGGGTTCAAAAAACTTAGTTTTCTTGAAATATATTGAGCCACCTCAACAGTTCTTCATACGGTAATGAAGCTCCCCGTTTCTTGAACAATTCTTTCTTCGAGATTCCAAAGTAGAAATTCTTTAGAAGTATCCACACCAGTCCTAGATTCAAATCATATCAGTGTATCAATATTCATACCGGTTCTAGATTCAAATCATTTCAGTGTATCAACGTTCGAAACCCAGTTTGAAGCTTGAGAGAAAATTCTTGATCTTCATCTTCATGATGGGCGTGTTCCCCTAGTGAGAGAAAATAATTTTCTAACTTATTTTCTCTTTTTTTAGGCGCGATCCGGGCCATAGCTCAAATAAGATCTAAATAACATCTAACTAAGATATTATCCTATTTTCTAATCAAATTTGAAATATTTAATTATTCTAATAATTATTAAAAATCTTATCATAATAATATCTTATTCTAATTAAATTAGAATAATATTAAATAGAAAATATTTTATATTTAACTTCTGCCCGGTTTTGCAATTAGAATAATATTAAATAGAAACCGAGGATAAAATAAGAGGGTATCGCCTCGGTCCGCAGAGCATGTTAAGTGCTTTATGTGATAATAAACGGGAAAATTGCAAAATTGGGATACCAACTCACCCCATTTTGCACTTCGAGGACACTTCATTTTCCGGTGGCAAAAAGACCCTGTATCTCTAAAAATTGGCAATTTTGGGTCAATTTTCGCCGGAAACCACTATTGGCCGCCGGGAAATAGGTCATGCGCCTCACGTGATCACTCAAAACTGCTTTATGTGTAAATTTATCTGATGTGGCCAAACCACCACATACATGTCACAAACCACTATCCATGTGGCAATTTAACTCTATTTATTTAAAATTAAAAGTCAAATCTGTCCAAAACATAAGTGAGAGAGAATGAATTAGGCACTTAATTTAAGTACAATAATTTATAGGGATAATTACATCCAACTACCCTCAGGTTTGGCCTAATTACAAGCTGGTCCCTATTCTTTTAAACATTACATTATAGTCCCTAAGCCTTGTTAATTTGTTAATTTTTGCATACTTTTAGGGACGATTTTGCGCTTTTGGTCATACATTATATGTAACACTCACAAAACCTTCAGGGAAGTAAGTGTACTTTTACAAAATTCGTTAATGGACCTCACACAAAACAAGAAATATAGAGACTATAATGTAATATTTAAAAGAATAGGGACCGGCTTTTAATTAGGCCAAACCTGAGGGTAGTTGGATGTAATTATCCCTAATTTATATTACTTCAATATCTAATTATTTCATATATTCTACTAACATAATAAAAAAATAATATATATAGGGTTTATTATATTAACATAATAAAAAATAATAGAAAAGAAATTCATAAATACATACATTCCATATCTCTGCAGATCTGTTCAAGGTGGATTTAAATGTTTCTCAGAAGTTTGCTATAATAATTTAAAGACTTTATAAACGATTACCCAATATCCATTAAATATCAACCGTGAGCCCTTCATAATCTAATTTGATATAAGAGAGAATCGCTTTACCATTCTAATTCCTAAGAGACTATTCAAAAATTGAAAATTCAAAAAAGGGAAAATCACAAATAAAAAAAAGAAAAAAAATTTATATGCCCAGATCTAAAACTAGATCTGGATCTATGGTAGGATTAGGGGTGGCAAAATGGGCTGAACCCAATGGGTCCAACCCATTTTAAGGGGGTTGGGTAGGTTTGGTTTTGGTGAAATTTGAATTGGGTTGGTTTGGGTTGGGCTAATAATGGGCTAAAAGAGAATTGGGTTCTTTATGGGTTGGGTTGGGTTGATATTAGTTTTGAATTGGGTTTGTAATGGTTTAAACTTAATTATGTAATTTTAATGTTTTAGTACTATTTTACCCTTCACATAAATTAAATATTATATTTATCTAACATTATTTATATATAATTAATTAATTATTAATTACATATTTTTTACACACACTAACACACATTTTCACACACTAACACAATTTTACATATATTTTCACACACTAACATATTCTTTTACACATATTTACACACACTAACATAATTTTACACATATTTTCACACACGAACACGATTTGACCTATTTTTCAACATGTTCTATCTATTTTAGATCCGTTTGATCCATTTTGGTTCAATTTTGCCCGTTTTTCAACCTGTTCGATCTATTTTAGACTCGTTTGGCCCGTTTTGAACCCATTTCACCGATTTTTCGACCCATTCGATCTACTTTAGATTCGTTTGGCCCATTTTAGTCCCGTTTCACCCGTTTTTCAACATTTTCAACTTATATTGGATTCGTCTGACTTGTTTTGCACTCTTTTTACCCATTTTTTGACATGATTGACCTATTTTGGATTTATTTGACCCATTTTGGGCTCGTTTCACCCATTTTTTAACCTGTTCGATCTATTTCAAACTTATTTGACCCGTTTTGGGCCCGTTTCGCCCATCTTCAACCAATTTATGAATCGTTTGACCCATTTTGGGTTCGTTTCACTCGTTTTTTTGACCTGTTTGACCTATTTTTAACTCGTTTGACTTATTTAGGCCTGTTTTACCCCCTTTTCGACCTGTATAATCAATTTTAGACTCGGTTTGGGGCCGTTTAACCCATTTTTCAACTTGTTCAATCTATTTCAGACTCGTTTGACCCATTTTCGGTCCGTTTTACCCATTTCTGACCTATTTATGACTCATTTGACCCATTTTGGATCCGTTTCACTCATTTTTCAACCTGTTCGACCTATTTACGACTCATTTGATCGATTTGGCCTCGTTTCACTCGTTTTTCAACATTTTCGACCTATTTGGATAAATTTTACTCATTTTGGATCAATTTAAAATGTTTGAATTTATATGACCCTTTTGGATCCATTGGACCCGTTTGGATCCATTTTATCCATTTTGGATCCATTCGACCCGTTTGGATCAATTTTATCCAATTTGAATCCATTTTACCCGTTTGAATCTATTATACCCATTTTGAATCCATTGGACCCGTTTGAATCTATTTTACCCATTTTGGATCCATTCGACCCGTTTGGATCTATTTTATCCATTTTGGATCCACTCTATTCGTTTGGATCCATTTTATTCATTTTAGATCCATTTTACCCGTTCGGATCCATTTTATCCAATTTGGATCCTTTCGACCCATTTTGGCTCCATTCAACCCGTTTAGATCTATTATACCGATTTTGAATCAATTGGACTCGTTTGGATGTATTTTACCCATTTTGGATCCATTCGACCCGTTTGGATCTATTTTATTCATTTTTGATCCATTTTATCTATTTTAGATCCATTTTACCCGTTCAGATCCATTTTATCCATTTTGGATCCATTCGACCCATTTTGGATCCATTCAACCCATTTGGATCCATTTTATCCAATTTGGATCCATTCGACCTATTTTGATCCATTTTATCCATTTTGGATCCATTCGATCCGTTTGGATCCATTTTATCCATTTGGATATATTATACCCATTTTGAATCCATTAGATCCGTTTGGATCTATTCGACCCGTTTGGATCCATTTGCCCATTTGGATTCATTATAGCCATTTTGGATCAATTTGACCCGTTTGCATCCATTCAACTCATTTGGATCCATTTTACCCATTTTGGATCCATTCGATTTGTTTGGGTCCATTTTACCCGGTTGGATCTATTATACCCATTTTGAATCCACTGGATCCTTTTGGATCTATTTTACCAATTTTGGATCCATTCGACCCGTTTGGATCCATTGTATCCATTTTGGATCCACTGGACCCAAAATGAGTTGAAGGAAAAATAAGTCAAACAGATCAAAAACGGGTGAAACTGACCCAAAACAAGTCAAATGAGTTTAAAATAGGATGAACAGGTCAAAAAATGGATGAAACGGGCCCAAAACGGGTCAAACGAGGCGTAAATAGGTCGAATAAGTCAAAAAAACAAATGAAACAGACCCAAAACGGATCAAACAAGTTTAAAATAGGACGAACAAGTCGAAAAATGAGTGAAACAGACCCAAAACTGGCCAAACGAGTCATAAATAGGTCGAACAAGTTAAAAAAATGGGTGAAACGGGTCAAAAGAGTCTAAAATAGGTCGAATAGGTCAAAAAATAAGTGAAACGGGCCCAAAACGGGTCAAAGGAGTCATAAATAGGTGGAATAAGTTAAAAAACAGGTGAAACGAACCCAAAACGAGTCAAATGAGTCTAAAATTGGTCGAACAGATCGAAAAACGGATGAAACGGGCCCAAAACGGGTCAAACGAGTCTAAAATTGGTCGAATAGGTCGAAAAACGGATGAAACAGGCCCAAAACGGATCAAACGAGTCTAAAATTGGTCGAACAGATCGAAAAACAGGTGAAATAGGACCAAAATGGGTCAAACGAGTCTAAAATAGGTCAAACAAGTTGAAAAACGGGTAAAACGGGCCGAAAATGGAAAAAACGAGGCGTAAATAGGTCGAACAAGTCAAAAAACGAGTGAAACAGGTCCAAAACAGGTCAAGCGAGTTTAAAATTGGTCAAATAGATCGAGAAACAAAAAAATAGGCCCAAAATTGTCCAAACGATCAAACGTGTTCAAAACATGACAAATGAGTTGTAAATAGGTTAGTTGGGTCAAACTGGTTTAAAATTGGTCAAATGTATTAGTGAAGGGTAATTGACCAAAAAATAAAATAAAAAATAATGAAGGGTATATTGGACATTTAAGTATTTGGATTAAGTAGGAACCCACAAAAATCCATTATTGAACCCATGAATAAACCATCAAAACCCATCATAACCCATTAAAACCCATTTAAACCCAAACCATTAAAAACCCATTACAATACAACCCATTTTGAATCCAAACCATTTCAACCCAACCCACATGAGCCCAACCCACCCATTTGCCACCCCTAGATGTTATCAATTAAAGTCGGATGAAGGCTGCAATTAAGGATGGGTGAGTGGGTGGTGGTGAAGACGACGACTGGCTGCGCTAGTGTTAAAGACAGCAACTTTGGGTATGGTGTTGAAGACGATGGTGGCGGCTGGTGATAGGGGGTGGTGGCTTGGTGATGGTGGCGAAAGAAAAGGAGAAAAAAATATAAGAATGGGGGAAAGGAACTGAAGAAGGAGGTGGCTGCATCTGGGGACGGGCTTGGTTACGAGAGCACCCGCCAGTGGTGGTGACGACGGCTGGTGGAGCGGTGGCGTGAGGAGCGGGGACAGATCTGGGAGCAGCAACGACGGCTGGTGGAGTGGTGGTGCAGTGGGAGCCCATTTGTTGGGTTTAGTTTTAAGATATGGGTTTTAGGTCGTGGTGGTGGTGGTGGTGGTGGTGGTGGTGGTGGGTGGAGGCGGGGATAAGGAAGGACGGATCCATTGATGGTGGCATTGGTGATGTTGTGAGATCTTTGAAACAAGATTAGCAAGGGTATGGATAGATCCCACTGCTTGTTTCGACATGAATTTGGATCTATGTCAACTGAGTGTTTGGAGATCAGTTCCTAAATTATTGGTCTGATCATATCCCACATATCCCACATGATTTTTTCTACATGTAAAATATTTTATAAAAATTAGCATATATTGTTTTAAATATTATATATATAGATATATATAGATATATAGATATATAGATTTAATGCCACATAAACAATTCTTTAAAGATGTGGACCTAGTGGTTTTGACATATCTAGTGGTTTTGACATTTATATATATCTATATATCTATATATATATATAATGCCACATAAACAATTCTTTAAAGATGTGGACCTAGTGGTTTTGGCAAGTCAATGTTTTATAGACGTTTAGTGGTATTTTATGGCTATGTAGGATAGCGGGTCAGATTTCCGGTAGGATCGGGTGGTTTCCGGCCAAAATTGACCCAAAATTGCCAATTTTTAGAGATATAGGGTCTTTTTGCCATCGGAAAATGAAGTGTCCTCGAAGTGCAAAATGGGGTGAGTTGGTATCCCAATTTTGCAATTTTCCCGATAATAAACTCTTAGGGGGTGTTTGCAAACTCTTCTGCATAATCATAAGTAAAAACAGAAGTGAAAGTTGTTGAAATTTGCAGTAATAAAAGCAGTGAATGTTTGGGAAAAAAAAGCGAAAAGCAAAAAAATAATCGGTTGAGTGTTTGCAGAGAAAAGTTGAGAATCACTTTTAATTTTTATTAAGTTATTAATTTACCCCTAATTTTTTTTAATTATTTTGAGCAATTTAATATAACTTAAATAATATATTAGTATAAATAATAATTTAAAATTATAAAGATACATATGTATAATAAATAAAATGCATGTGGAAAAATAGATAAAGAAAAAAAAAATAAAATGAAAAGATTTTAAAATAATTAAATTCATAAGAATTAAGAAAAGAGAAAAGTAAATTTATAAAAAAATTACTTAGTAATTATAGATTTTTTTATTAAACTTTTAATTAAAATTTTAATATTATCCGTAGGTAAAAGAAAGAAAAAACGATAATATAAACTATAGAGTTTTATATAGATATAAAAAGGTTAATTAAGGAGTATTAATATTTTAATGAAGATATTATTATCTAAAATCAAATTTGATTAACGACAAACAACTGAATAAGCCATAAGCAGAATCCGGAAGTATGCCCTGTACTGCTTCTGGATTCTGACTTATTTTCGCTTAAAATAAGCAGAAGCGAGTATTCCAAACACTCCAAAACTGCTAAAAATAAGCATTTATCGGCTAAATTGCCAATTTAGTCCCACAGGATTGGTCCCTCGTCAATTTAGTCCCGTGCTTTTGGAATAATTCAATTTAGTCTCAAATCCTAAAATTCTTAACCAACGTGGTCCCAAATGCCAATGGACGTTAGACAACTAACGAAATTGACCATTTGACACGCTGACTTAGAGTTTGGAGGGGAAAAAACAGAACCCTAACACATCCAATTTACTCATTCATACTTCCCCCAAATATTATACCCTTTCTTTTACAAAAAACCTTAGGAGCCCGCCTTCAATTTTCTTCGATTTGTGGAGAAATTTCCAAAATTTCTCCACAATAATACTCTCACATGTTTATTACCGTCCATAAACTTGGTCAATCCCGTTAGTTTTCTAACGTCCATTAGCATTTGGGACCACATTGGTTGAAAATTTTAGGATTTCGGACTAAATTGAATTATTACTAAAGCACGGGACTAAATTGGCTATGGGCCAATCCTGTGGGACTAAATTGATAATTTGGCCGCACTTATCTCATAAGTGCTTATTTTTAAAGTTGCAAACACTCCCTTAATCCAAATGTAGAAGTCGATTCTCAGCTTTCCCCGTCGCCGTTGATAATCACCACTCTCCCATGCCGTCGAGTCTTGACTCACTCTGTCTTAGTCGATTTTTGCCTCTCTACATTGTCGTTGGGTCTTGCCGTCAAGTTTCTCCTCCGCCGTCAATTCTCCGATGGCTTTTGGGGTGGGTGAAGTGAGGATTAAGGAGGCATTTTTCCCGGGCTAGGTTTATTTCGTCTCCAAGTCAACATTCCTAGCAATCATCCAAGTTGAATTTAGGAGATTTAATCATTCGCAATAAGCTTTAGACGCTTTAACTGAAAAAGGGCATACCGTAAACTGGAAAATCTAAAAATAATTCAGAATTGAATCTTGATTTCGCCCTGTCTGACCATGGCGGTCCTTTGGTCTAGTTTTCCTTAATTCTTAGGAGAAACCATTTCTAGTTGCCTCTCTATAATGTAAATCACAACTTTTTTTACGAGAAACAACACTGATCAAATTGGAATTGGAAAAATCATTCTATTAATCTGAGGAAAAATACACTTAAGTCTGTATATATACAGCAAAGAGCAGATATGTAACTAACTTCTAATCAGCAAAACTAACCCATCTAAAAGAGACGACACCGTTTCATACAAAAGGGTGAAACCACTAACAAAAGCGTTATAATAATTATATATACATATTTCATCAGACCCCCCTCAAGTTGGAGACGAATTTGTGAAAAATAGTCCCATCTTGGACAGCAACGCAATGAACTGAGGAAAAGAGAGCAACTTAGTGAAGATATCCGCAAGCTGTGACTTGGAAGATACGGGTAAAGTGTTGATGAATCCTTTCTTCAGTTGTTGGTGAACAATGTGAAAATCGATGTCTATATGCTTGGTTCGCTCATGGAAAACAGGGTTGGCGGCGATGTGCAAATCGGCTTGATTATCACAATGGAGTGAAATTGGTAATTGGACTGGAATGGAGAAATCCTGCAATAAGTATGATAACCACTGAAGTTCACATACTGTCGAGGCCATGCTTCAATATTCAGCTTCGGCAGAGGATCGCGATAACTTGGCCTGTTTCTTGGATTTCCAAGAAACGAGTGAACTACCCAAAAAAATGCAGAAACCTGTGATAGATCGCTCGCATCACTGCAAACAGCCCAATCTGTGTCGCACTAAGCATGAAGATCAAAAGTAGATGTAGCATAAAAGAACAAACCATGGGATATCGTGTGCTTAAGGTATCTAAGCACATGAAGGGCTGCGTTCCAATGAGAAACGGTGGGTTTGGTGATAAATTGGCTGAGTTGTTAAGTAACAAAACTCAAATCCGGACGAGTCATGTTTAAGTACAAAAAACGACTAACTAACCTTCGATACTAACCTTCAATTTAGAGCTTTTGGGAAGTGGGGTGTAAGCAGGTTTCATACCAGTAAGACCAACATCAGATAATATGTCTAAGATGTATTTGTGTTGAGTAACCATTGTACTAGCAGAGGAGTGTTAGTGTGAATAATTCTCATTATTTCATGAGTATATGATCTCGTTTTTAGTGCTTCTATTTGATATAAATTGATGCATGAAGTTTATGTAATGCTTGATTGATGTTTGTGGCGCTGTAGCGATAAGAAAGTCGTAAAGTCGAATTTGATTCGTTAAGGGCGCTAATAATCGAATTTAAATATTGCACGTGTCGTGACTTGGTTAATTTAGATTAGTGTTTTCATAGATTTTAATGCTGTCTGTTCATTAAATCCTATCAAGTGTCTCTAGGGTTGTGAATTGATTAGGGAAAATAGTTGTTGAGTGTCTCTAGGCTATTCGAGAATTTAAGTGAAAACGAGACGGAGTCGAGTGTCTCTATCTGCTATAGCTAACCAATTTGAATTGTTTGAAATTATCTTTGCGTCCGTGATCGATGTGGCAACTGATTTATGATCTCTAGCTATGTGTTGTCTCCTCTTATTGATTTAAAACTCTATTTTCAACGTGCTTAACCGTATTCTTTTAGTTATTAATTTTAATTGTTTTATTAGTTTATTTTAATTAGTTTAGTTAAAATTCAAAACCCCCCATACTTTTACTTGTTATTTCTTGTGAATTATCCTGTGATATTAATTGAATTAGTTTCTCTCAATCTCTGTGGTTTGACCCGTTTACACTATACTCTGTTTTAGTTGTAGACCTTAATTATATTATTTTTGACGGATTCGATACCTGTCAAATTTTAGCACTGTTGTCGGGGATTGGTACTAATTGAATTTAATTCTTTTTTTTCCTGAACAGGAGCATTCAAGGAAAAGACTATCATACAACAATGCTTGCGAATGCGCGACAGTTCAACAATTATGCAAACATTCCACGATAGGTTAACGAGGTCAACTCTTCACCTTTTGATGAAATTAAGAATATGATAAGTGATTTGACTTCTAACCTTACTGCAGGTGTCCCCCAAGTAGTGAAGGTTTGTCAATTGTATGCGAGCACGTTGCATCCCACCGACGCGTGGCCATCCCTTCAAGAATACACTTTCGAAAATGTAAACCCATTCGGATATCAGCCTCCGATGTACAATCCAAACCAAGGGTACAATCCATACTTCAACATGTACAATCCCGGATGGTATGATCAATCCAACATAAGTTATGCACCAAATCCACCTAATTTCCAAAACTTCGTACCTAGACCTCCACAACCCCCACAACCAATCCCTCAACCAAACCCACCTTTCAACCCACAAGATGATCAAATTAAAAACTTGGAGTTCACGGTGAAAACTTTAGGATCCACTCTTAAGAATTTGGAGATTCAATTAGGGCAAATTTCAGCGTGTCTAAGCAGGTTGGAGAACTAAGGGAAGTTACCATCACAAACCAAGGATCCTAGGCAAAATGTCAGTTCCATTACACTCAGAAGTGTAAAGGAGCTTCCTCCGCCACTGGATAATGAACAGGGATGAAAAACTGGGTCTGTAGACGATCAGGCAGAGGGTACGACTTTAAGTTATGACCATACCTTAAACCCAACCGAGACAACGAATTGAAAATCATCATGCTGTATAAGCCCCTGGTGATTCCGCCTCCATTCCCTCAACTTCTGGTAGAAACGGAGAAATAGAAGGAAGAGAAGAATATTCTTGAGACTTTTCAAAAAGTTGAAGTCAACATTCCTTTGTTGGATGCTATTCAACAAATCCCATGACATGCGAAATATCTTGAGGAACTTTGCACCAACAAAAGGAAATTGAAAGGTAATGAATGGGTAAGTGTCGGAGAGAATGTCTTCGTGGTTTTACAAAAGAAATTACCTCCTAAGTGCAAAGATCAAGGTATGTTTTCCATTCCATATAAAATTGGCAAGACTGAGACTACGAAATCAATGAATGATTTGAGTGCGCCCATTAATATTATGCCTCTATCTATTTATTTATAACTGAATCTTGGTCCTTTGAAAGATACAGGTGTCATAATTCAAATGGATATCCGAATGGAGTATTAGAGGACGTACTTGTGCAAGTTGATGGATTAGTCTTTCCTGCTGATTTTTATGTGATCTATATGGAGGATGAAAGTTCTTTGAGTACTTCTGATATTTTAATTGGGCGACCTTTTCTCAATACTGCTAATGCTAAAATAGATGTTCAAAAAGGCTTACTGACTCTAGAATTTGATGGTGATATTGTGAAATTCAATGTTTATGAGTCGATAAAATGTCCTAATGAATTATCTAGTGTTTTAAGTGTTGATGTGACTGAGAACTCAAGAAAAGAAATTTTTGAGCCTAACAATGTGGAAAAGCTAAGGTTTGAATCCTTTCAAAATTTGGTAGTTGGAAATTTTGAGAATAAGCCGAAACATGTTGGTTTGCATGATGATATCTATGATATGGTTATTCCATTACAGGATGTTAGACCTCTGAGTATAAAGGCTTCAAATTTGAAATTATTCAATGAATTAGCTAAACTAAACTCCTTCGTGTTTCAGGTACCTATTTTGGGAAGTAAGAACTTTTTGGATAATCTGAGTTCTCCATTCAAAGGAGGAGAAAAATTTGCAGATTCAAGACCCATATGTGTCGAGTTCACTGATGAACAGCGTTTACAGGGGTTTCACCATAAGATATGGCCATACCTAACGGTCATACGCTGGAACCTAAAAGCCATTGTGAGGAATCGTGGAAAATTTTTTTATAAGAGGTTGACAGGAATCTGTGCTGCGAAAGTGTCAAATTATGTTGAGAACCTCTATGAGTCATCATCCCCAATCTAAAGGGCGCAATGGATTAGAAGATTCAGCATCACATAGTCGAGATGATTTGTATGGAGGTTCTACCTCCAGTTGAGTTGATTGCTGCACCTTTTGGTCGTTGCAGGCGCGTTGTTTGTCCAATTATACCGATTTGCTGCTGTTAAACTGCTAATATACTCCAAATTGATTTCTTTCTTGGCAACCATGTCTCTAATGAAATGAAACTTCAATTCAATGTGCTTTGTTCTTGAATGAAACACCGGATTCCTTATCATTGCTATTGTTGACATATTGCCACAATATATCGTAGTTGATTGCTCTTGAAATTGATGCATGTCTGAAAGCAATCTTCTCAACCAAACAGCTTCACAAGTTGCTTCACTAGCTGCAACATACTCTGCCTCAGTAGACGAAAGAGAAACAGATTTTTGTTTCTTTGAACTCCAAGAAACAAGATTAGAACCAATGCAAAAAAGATATCCTGAAGTACTTTTTCTATCTTCCACTGAACCAGCCCAATCACTATCGGTAAATCCAACCAAATTGCTGTCATCTCCTATGCAGTACTTTAAGGCCAAATTTTTGGTTCTTTGAAGGTACCTCATAATTCTCTTAGCTACAGTAAAATGGAGTTTACTTGGCTTGTTCATGAATCGAGAAACCATACTTACAGCATGAACAATATCTGGTCTTGTGTTCGTTAAATAAATCAATGAACCCACAAGACTCCTAAACATTTTATCATCCACTTTTTCTGTTCCATCATTTTTCTACAACTTATCATTAACAGACATGGGAGTAGAAACTGGTTTGCTTTTCTCTACATGAAACCTCTTCAAAAGATCATCCACATAGTTCTCTTGACACATAAATATTTCGCCCTTAGATTGCTTAACTTGTATCCCGACAAAGTACTTCATGGCTCCCAAGTCAGTCATCTCAAATTGCTTCATCATTTTTTGCTTGAACTCTTGAACCATTTGTAAATTTGTGCCTGTATAGATAAGATCATCAACATAAAGACACATAATCAAGAAATTTTGGCCTTCTTTCTTTACATATAAAGTTGGCTCATTTGGACTTTGATGAAATCCATTTTTGCAAAAGAAACCATCAATTTTGTTATTCCAAGCCCTCGAAGCTTGTTTCAACCCATAAAGTGCGTTTTTGAGACGATACACTTTATTTTCTTCACCTTTTATCTCAAATCCTTGAGGTTGCTGGACATATATCTCTTCTTCAAGTTTCCCATTAAGAAATGTTGATTTAACATCAAGCTGGAACACTTGAAGCTCTAAATGAGCTACAATTGCAAGCAAAACTCGAACAGTTTCCATTCTAACCACCGAAGCAAACGTCTCGTAAAAATCAATTCCCGATACTCTTTCGCCACAAGTCTCGCCTTGTGCTTTTGAATACTTCCATCTTCATTGAATTTTGTCTTGAAAATCCACTTTAGCCCGATTGCAATTTTGTGTTTTGGTAAATCCACAATGTCCTAAGTTTTGTTTTTCTCAATCATTCTAATTTCTTCTTCCATAGCCTTCATCCAAACCTCTTCTTTTACAGCTTCTTCAAAAGATTTTGGCTCAACAAAAAACAAAGCAATTTCACAGTTCTCATAAATATCTCTGAAGGAACGAGTTTTTCTCACAGGTGATTCTGAAGCAGAGTTCTCTTCTCTTTCTCTTTGTCTACTTGAAGAATCTGGTGTAGAAGGTTCAATCACTTGTGCAGGCTCATTTTCAGTGGATGGAGTCTCAAAAAACTCAAGAGGTAAGACTGATTTAGAGGAATTTTCTTGCCAACTCCATGCAGCCATTTCATCAAAAATTACGTCTCTTGAGACAATAAGTTTGCAAGTTGAAGGATTGTAAAGGCGATAGCCTTTTGATTCTTCACTATACCCAATGAATATTAGTTTTTCACCTTTTTCATCAAACTTGTCTCTGTTTCGGGCTGATATATGAGAGAATGCAATGCAACCAAAATCCTCAAGTGATCAACCACTGGCTTCCTCTTATTCCAAGCTTCATATGGTGTTTTATTTCTGATAGCTTTTGTAGGACACTGATTCAGAAGATACACAGCTGTATGAACTGCTTTAGCCCAGAAATTCTTCAGTAGTTCTTTCTCAATCATCATACTTCTTGCCATTTGTGCAATTGTCCGATTCTTCCTCTCAGTAACTCCGTTTTGCTGTGGGCTTCTCCGAACAGTGAATTGTCGATGGATCCCCTTTTCTTTGCAAAATTACATGAAGGGAGTGTAAAGAAACTCACCTCCATGATCTGTCCGAAGTGTTTTTATCTTTTTGTTGCTATATGTCTCCACATAAGCTTTGAATTTAAGGAATGTAGAAAAAGCATTGGATTTTTCATTTAGAAAATAAACCCACATCATCCTTGTATAGTCATCCACAAAAAGAATAAAGTACCTTTTGTTTCCAACTGAAAGAGTTCTGGACGACCCCCAATGTCCGCATGAATAAGCTCCAAATGCTCCTTCGCTCTCCAACTTGTCTTTGGAAAAGGAAGACGATGCATTTTTCCGAGTATGCATCCTTCACAAGCTTCTGTTTCTCTTTCAACTTTTGGAAGACCAATCACCATCCCTTTTTGTTGGAGAAGTTGCAAACCTTTTCCATTTAGATGACCATATCTCAAGTACCAAAGTTTATATTGATCAACACTTTCTCTTTTAAGTGCCAAATTATGATCAGGAGGAATACAAATAGGAAACACTTTGTTTGAATTCATTTGAACATTAGCAATGGTGTTGTTGCTTTTTTTTATCAAAAATTCTGCAATTTTCATTATCGAAAAATACAGA
Source organism: Lantana camara (assembly GCA_037501455.1). Classification (NCBI taxonomy): domain Eukaryota; kingdom Viridiplantae; phylum Streptophyta; class Magnoliopsida; order Lamiales; family Verbenaceae; genus Lantana; species Lantana camara. The sequence continues at coordinate 24,195,297 of CM074862.1, forward strand.
ATAACCTTTTTGTAGTAATTGTCCAACACTAAGAAGATTACTTGTCAAGTTTAACACATAAAGAACATCAACAATGAGTTTTCTGTTACCTCCTTTTGTTTTGACAGCAATAGTTCCCTTTCCTTCAATTTTGTGTACCTTCCCGTCACCAAGCTTCATTTGAGAGGTGAAGTTCTGATCGAGTTCCACAAACACGCTTCTATTCGCAGTCATGTGACTGCTGCAACCACTGTCCAAATACCACATGTTTTGTTGTTGTTGTTGTTGCATTGTCATACAAGAAAATAATTGTTCCCCTTCATCTTTCATGAAATTTGCTTCTTCTTTCTCTGTTTTTTCTTCGTACCAATAGTCCCTATGAGAATGGTTGGCATTTCTACACCTTTTGCATTTGAATCGACAATCTTTTGTTTCGTGATTTCTTTTTAGACATATTCTGCAAGAAGTATTTGAATTTGCTGCTTGATTTTCCAATTTTCTATCACTGTTTCTTGCTTGAAAGCCTTGTGCTCTTGCTCTTCTTCTTCCTCAAAATGATCCACCTCGACCTCTTTGTTGCCAACTAGCATTCTTATTTTCTGAAAAATTTATTTTGGACTCGAATGCTTGCTCCAGAGACTGATTTGAAGATCTGGTGATCCTTTCTTCATGCACTTGAAGTGAACTTGAAAGTTCACGAAAGGTAAAAGATGTCAAGTCCTTAGATTCCTCTATGGCAGCAACAATATAATTGTACTTGGGAGGAAGACTCCGTAGAACCTTTTAGACAATCTTTTTCTCTTCAATGGTGTCTCCAAAACTTCTGATTTGATTCACAATTTCAGCAACTCTAGTAAGATATAGCTACATATTTTCATTATCTTTCTTTGCCAAATTATCAAATTCTCGCCATAGATGTTGCAACTTGATTGATGTCACCTTGTCATTTCCTCGGAATCCTTCTTTCAGTATATCCCTTGCTTGCTTGGCTTTCTTTACTCCATGGATTCTTGGGTAGACGGTTCTGCTTAAACCTTGCTGAATAAATCTGAGAGCACTTGCATCTCTTTTCAAAATTTTCTTGTATGTCTTTTGATTTTCTTCTGTCCATTCTTCTTTATTTTTTGAAGGTGGCTCTGCATACAAATCTTCGACGACATCCCACAAATCTTGAGAGACAAATAAAGTCTCCATTTGACCACTCCAATAATCAAAATGATGTTCTTCAAAAGTTGGAATTTGATTTAGGGTGTAAGCAAACGTAGTAGTTGTATGAGTTGATGCCATTTGTGTAAAAAAAATGGGATACAGAACTTGGCTCTAGATACCACAATTTGTTGGGGATATTGTGGATTTATAGAAAAAATAAAAGAAGGATAAGAGTAATAATAATTTAGCAAATTGTATTGAGAGACTTTTGATGAAGTTACAATGTTTGCAATGCTACGGCACTTGCAAATATTGACTTAACTTTTCTTACAGAATGTAATCCCAGAATCAGGGGATATATAGATACTATGAATAATAATGCAATTAATTTGACCAACATATTAAAGATAAGGAAATTGACATATGAATTTGAGAAGTCATGACTCTTCAATAAACATTGCAAATTACTGATTTCTAACACTATTTTCTCTCGATTTTCTTGTGCCTTGAGGATAATGCATGATTTAAGTGTGTGGGGTGGAATAAGTCTGTTCACTGTTTGGGTTTACGTGCATGAATTTGATTTTTTTTTTCTTCTGACTGAGTTAACTTGTGATACTGCTTTGAATCGAGGATGTTAGAAATTATGAATGATTTGCTCCCATTTTGAACGTATTTGCTTACAGCTGAGCATTAAATTTTTGCTAGAACTTATTGGGCACTTAAATACATGAAAGATTGTGTGAAATTTGAATAGTTAGTACGTTATTATGCCCTTATTTCGTGCGCACTAATTGAACAGTTTATGCGCTTTGCTTAGATAGATTGGTTGTGTTTTTCAAATGAGGGCTGAAAATTGATTAGAATGCACTTTAACTCCCTTCGAGGCGAAATAGATTGGTTAATGATCAATTCGGGAAATGACTTAGTCGTTGTATTTGGCCTTTGTAAGATTTTCACAAAATAAAATAACCCGATTGACCCTGCTGAGCCTTAGTGTTATGCAAATTTTCTTTACCCTTATCTTATTTACATCTTGCTTACTCATTTCTTTTCCGAATTGCATTGTTGATTGTGTAGACTCCTTTTCCTTGGTTTGAAGAGAAAATTTCATTGTGTTGGAATAGAAAAAATAGAGAGTGATGAAAACAAAAGCAAAAGGGAAAAAAAAAAAAAGTCAAGAAGAGAAGAAAAGAAAAATGAGCAAAAAAATTGAGCTGAAAAAAAAACAAAGAGAAAAAAAAAAAAAAAAAAAAAAGCAAACGTGAAAAAGAAAGAAAGAGTTTGAGTCTTGTTGAAAATTCAAGAATGGGTTCGGAATTAGCTATGAAAAGGGAAGTCTTTTGGGAAGAAATAAAAGGGAAACACACTTGGGGATTGTTTTAAATGTATAAGTTTGGTGTTTTAGCCATTGATTTACTTTTCCTACCTTCACCCAAGCCTACATTACAAGCTCGAATGACCTATCGATCCCGAGTTATTAGTTAACCAAATTAGTGGAGATTGGAGTGAAGGGTGTATTCGAAATTGATAATCGGTTCCTATGCGAAAAACATTAATTTATTTGCCTAGTCTTTGTACATTCTTTTGTTCAAATCACACTACACACGAGGGTATGTTATTTGTCCTAATTAATTGAATTTCGTGCAATTAAGTAATGTGTTCGATGTGCTAGATTTGTTTAGGCTGAAGTTCGATGATCGCCTTTGCGAATATGTTTGATGGGAGTAATGTTTCATTTGATTTTTATTTCCGTCGAGGACGAGCAATGTGCAAGTGTGGGGGGATTTGTTATTTCGCATAATTCTTATTATTTCGTGAGTATATGGCCTCGTTTTTAGTACTTCTATTTGATATAAATTGGTGCATGATGTGTTTTTATGGTTATTAGTGCAGCTGGGCTAAATTCTATATTGTTGGAGTTTTGGGGGCTGAAAATAAGATGAATTATTGGAGTTGGGCCAAGCTTGTCCGTGTGGGCTGCTTTCGGCAGAAAATTCTAGTCCAGACCCGGCTTGGCCAGACCCAACCAATGAAAAAGGCAAGTGTATTACACTTGCCATTTGATTGGTCACTCTCCCGAAACTTTCCACCAACCACACGGCAAGTGTAAAACACTCGCCCCCTCGTTACACCGGTTTGGCCGAGTCAGGCTCGGGCTAGAATTACCCGCTTTCGGCTGTGTGTGTTGAAGGAAACTTGGACAGAACGTCCTGGTGCTAAATTGTTGCTATGGCAGGCCTTTATTTGCATGGGCTCCACGAATTGAAGAGTTGAAATTATATGAAAAAGTCCACTTTAAAGTCTAACTTGGCATAAGGTTTCATGGGCAAGACATGCATCACGTAGCAATTGAAGTTGATTATTTGGTATTAATTGGAAAATGAGGCTAGACATCTCGATTAGGCCGCACGCATTATTCTTGATTTAATTGGAGAAAGGTCCACTTGGGGAAGGACTTGGGCAACAAGTTTTAACGTGGCAGCAATAGTCCAAATTGGATGAGGATTTGGTTTTGAAGGGTATGGGGGTGCATGCTATTTATTAATACCTTGACAGCTAATTTCGGGACTGGACGTACTGGGGAACTTTTTCACGCAGCAGTTCGAGAAATTGGAGGATTGAGGTAGCGGCTTGAAGACGTCGTCCAGAGCTAAAATCATTCCTCACAAATTCTTATTTTAATTCTTTGTTTTTAGTTAGACTTTGTTTTTAATTTATTTTATATCTTTGGATTTTATGGCTTTGAGTAGCTAATTTCGTAATACTTAGCTAGAGATTTATGATTCGGTTGAGACATCGTGAGACCTAATTGTTCTTAATTTTCAATATAATTCGAGTATTTATTAATTCTTCGAGTGTCGTGTTTATTGTGATTTGTTTGTTTAGTGATAGTGCACGATCATCTAAGTAGATTTAATTGCATAGTGCTTTTCATGATGCATGAAGTTTATGTAATGCTTGATTGATGTTTGTGGCGCTTTAGCGATAAGAAAGTCGTAAAGTCGAATTTGATTCGTTAAGGGCGCTAATAATCGAATTTAAATCTTGCACGTGTCGTGACTTAGTTAATTCGGATTAGTGTTTTCATAGATTTTAATGTTGTCTGTTCATTAAATCCTATCGAGTGTCTCTAGGAGTTGTGAATTGATTAGGGAAAATAGCTATCGAGTGTCTCTAGGCTATTCGAGAATTTAAGTGAAAACGAGACGGAGTCGAGTGTCTCTATTTGCTATAGCTAACCAATCTGAATTGTTTGAAATTATCTTTGCGTCCGTGATCGATTTGGAACTGAATTATGATCTCTAGCTATGTGTTGTCTCCTCTTATTGATTTAAAACTCTCTTTTCAACGTGCTTAACCGTATTCTTTTAGTTATTAATTTTAATTGTTTTATTAGTTTATTTTAATTAGTTTAGTTAAAACTCAAAACCCCCCATAATTTTATTTGTTATTTCTTGTGAATTATCCTATGATATTAATTGAATTAGTTTCTCCCAATCTCTGTGGTTCGACCCGTTTACACTATATTCTGTTTTAGTCGTAGACAGAAATTATATTATTTTTGACGGATTCGACACCTGTCAAAGAGCATGAGATTTCCAGACCTAAAAAATAATTTGCAAGACCAAGATGTTTAATTGTAAACTCCTTGTGCGAAAAATCCTTGACCCTATGTACCTCTTCCTCTGAAGAACCTGTAAGGATGATATCATCCACATATACGAGAAGATAAATGGAAAACTTCTTTGTGACGAGTGTGAACAAACATGCATCGTTAGCTGACTGTTTAAATGCATAAAGTGTGAGCTTGGAAGTGAATTCGATGTTCCATTCACGACTAGCTTGTTTCAAACCGTAAAGTGACTTCACCAATTTGCAAACCATCCCATCTTTTGCCTTTTCGTATCCTTTCGGTAGGGTCATATACACCTCTTCAAGATGAAATCCATGGAGAAATGCGTTGTTAATGTCTAGTTGGTGAATTGCCCATCTTTTCACCATAGCTAAGGTTAGCAACCGTCGAAAATGAATCTGTATAATCCAAACCTTCAATTTGATTGTAACCCTTGGCCACCAAACATGCTTTGTATCTCTCCACAGACCCATTAGGCATATACTTCACTTTATATACCCATTTACAAACAATGGGGCGTTTTCCAGGAGGAAGCGAAGTAATCTTCCAAGTCTTATTACTTTCCAGCGCATCCAATTTCTTGTGCATAGCTTCGATCCATCGTGGATCAGTACTAGCTTGCTTGAATGTGCGTGGGTCAGAGATTTTCGATACATTGGCCAGAAATTCTATGCTGGGTTCATTGGTAAGAGTAATGGGATAAGGAGATCCATGGGAGACATCACACTTAACTCTTTTATAACTCTTAAGGATGTCTTATACGTACCTTCTTTCCACTATAATCTGCTGTCAGTGAACAAATTAGTATCTGAAACACTAATCAAAATCACAGTTCTCTCTGATCACCGTGTCTTACAGGACCTTAGAATCGGGACAACTATATGAAAAACCCATGATCATTAATTTCTTTAAAAGATATTTCTACATTTTTGCATTAATTATAATAATAATCATAATCATTTAATAATATTATTATATGTCGACTATTAAAGATGAATATAATTACTAAACACTTCTTTTTAAAAGTTAAAATTGTACGTTTTTTCTTTTCTCTCCCCCTTAATTCTTCTCCAATATCTGTCTAAGTTCTTTTATTTTTGTTTTCTGATTTCTTTTCCTTACCTCTTTGTGCTAGATGCGTCCAACACTTCTCCTGCTCTACGACGCAAGACTCTTTTGTACTGTTTCTTCTTTTCGGTTAATATGAAATGGGATCGAATTTCCCTAACGAATTTTCCGAATTGGACCATAAAAGATGGATTAGGTTTTGGACCTATTTATGAGTAAAGTTCTATCCAGATTCATTTTAGACATCTAAAAAAATAATTAAAAACTTATGCGCAAGTTAAATAACCTCATTTCTTTATAATTTAGATCCATTAACGGGCACATTTAAATCTTTTAATTCAATGTTAAAGTAATTTTAAAATTAAATTTTGATTTGAATATTTTGCAAATAACATTTTTATTGGTTTTTTTTTTTCTTAAATTTTTTAAAGAAATTTTAATCGTGGATAAAATTATCAATTTATTCATAAAATCAACTAAAGTCTAAACCCTAATGGGATGAAATAATTTGTAATTTCTGAAAATTTTAAGGGTGGAGTTTGTACTATTTCTATCTAAACAAGGATGAATTGTAATTATGCAACGTAAGAGGTGATGTAAAAAACCAATTTAATTTTAAGGGGAAAAAAAAAAAAAAAACGACTCTTATCTGTTATCACACAAGTCAGCTACAACAGCCGGACACGAATAAAGGAATATCAACCAATCAACATAAGTCCTAATTGCATTATGAGATAAAGTGTAGGCTATTCTATTAACACCACATTTGATGAAGGCGAAGCTAACTTCAGAAAAGGAGGCACACACTTGCTTAACATCATCAATAGTTCAAATGGATAGGGGTTTGAGTTCACTTAAGTAACGTCTCGGGTTTAAACTTTATGAAGGTGAAAAATTACGTTGGGAGGGTCCCCACTATAAGCGCCTTCAACTATCTCGTGAGATTAATCATTCATTCAATTGGTTGGGGGAAAACTCTGGGAGATAAAAAAAAATCAATAGTATTGATGATATCGAAGAATTCCTCAAGCCCATTTCGAAGCTGGTTGGTAACATTAAGACAGTAACCTTTAGAATGACCTTTTGCCAACCAATATCACGACCCACTTCGTGTACTAATCTTAAATTTGGTTTGTAGACATAATATTTTTGAAATACATAAATTTTTCGTTTTATTCAAATTTAAATTTAAGTTCATTGTATTAATTCTCAACTTAGTAAAATTAATTATTATCGTCAGAAAAGACTTTGCTGCACGGAAAATATAAAGAAAATTTTAAAATTGTAAACAAAAAATAAGTTAATTATTCAAATAATTAAAAAAAATAATCCACTAAAAACATATAATTTAAACAAAATAATATAACAAATCCAACAATTATCTCCAAACTCTAAAGTCTAACTTTCTTAAAAAATGCTATCAAAACTACACAAATAAATCATTCATTTTTATAATACTTTTTTTCGGTTTCTTTAATAATAATATTTAATGGAGTTGAGCGTCGAGAGGGGTCAGCGAATTTCTTTTTTCAATAAAAAATTAGTGGGCGTAGGAATTAGGCCCGCACCAGGTTTATAAAAAGAATTCCCCTTTTCGAACTACGAAGTGGTTGAACTTTGGTCACTAAGACTTAACTCCAAAACATCAACAAACCAATAGAATAGATTATCAAGAAAGCTGCAACATAATCAGATATATTATATGTAACCCAAGTACAAACATTCCATTTTAATTTCCTTGCACACCAAGTTCAAGTGGAAGGTCAAGAAACCAAAATATCAACTCAATTAAAAGTCTCAAATTCTTACACCACAAGGTCCTCAAATGATCAAACAACAATTCCTGCAAGTTCGCAGACAAAGTCTGGACTTGTTTATTTAAGCATGTCAGTAACCCTGACTGGTTTCCAAAGAGAAAAATGGCTCAAAGGAAAGCAAAACAAGCCACACTTACACTTACCCCAGAGCAATGGCCTAATCTGCCACACCAACTCCTCGCCTTGCTTGCCAGAAAACCAACACTGATGCAAAACAGCACTTCCTTTGGTTGTGCAACAAATGGGGACTAGGGCCGTTCCATCTAAAGTGTCGAGACAATTCAGGGATTTTCTGGTTGAATCGGATGGGGAAATACTCTTGGTGTTTCTTGTCTCAAGGAAATCAAGCAATATCGTGGAGGGTGTCGAGGTTTTTCGACTTGATGTTGTTGAGCTTTTGTGGGTGAAGTTGGAAAAGCAGGAGATAGGGCTGTGTTTCTTGAGGGTGAACGCTGTATGGCTGTAACTGCAAGCAAAGTGAGGTGTAGGAGAAACTGCATTACTTTACTCATGACAGAGTAAATGAATGGTATTTGTATGAAATGGAAAGGGGTCAGATTGCACCTGCATTTGATATCAGATAAGTCTTTGAGGTGGGATGAACAGGCAGAACAACTGGGAGAATAGACTTTTTATGATCCTGCTAAGACATGAAACTGAATTTTATAAATTACTGTCTGAATAACTACATGTAATATGAAAAATGATATGCATGAGAATCATGATAATGATATTATGTACCAGTATTTGTCCTGTGTAACATGTATGGCATGAGCAATCTGCAATTTTGTCTTAACTCAGATAACTCGGCAATTCATCCGGTGACTTCACGGTCGTACTTCCTATTCTTTAACAACAAATAATTAAAACATCCCAGTCCTCCTAAGAAATAAATGGCTGAAATTAACAACAAAGAAGAGAAATCATTCTCCAATCACAAAAGAAACCATACCAAATCCAAAGCAATAGCATGGCCTAGTATCCCACATCAACTCTTCACCTTGATAGCAGGACAACAAAATCCAAATTAGTGGCAATTATAAGCACTGCCAAGCAATTGTCATTTCATTCCACAATGAGAACTTACAATTAACAACACAATCATTTATTTAAAAACAAACAAACAAACAAACAAACAAACAAAGAGATAATCAAAGAGGAAAAATCCCAACAACTCTGACTTTGAAAAGAACAGACAAGGACACACAGGAAGTGATGATCTTAATCAGGGACAAAGCCAGAATTTGGGAGAAGGCGGCAAGAGTAAATCAAATGCCCAGAAGTGCAGAAGCAGGACTTGCAGATGTCGATGTTAACATCGAAGAACTGTTGTGGCTCATAGAATTATCAGAAGATGTTAACATCGAAGAACTGTTGTGGCTCATAGAGTTATCGGAATCACTAGCTAAAAGTGTTATAGGAGCATCATAAGTTGGCAACGGCCTTGTTGGCCTTCAAAATTAAGAACGTGAATAGCTTGCCTTATGGATGGACGGTGAGTATAATCTGGATGAGCATACCATAGCCCAACAACCATCAAACATTCCTGTTAGAAGATACGTTTAATTTAGGAGATTATGTAATTACCTAAATTAGAGGATTCACTACAAAAAAACAGCCGATTTCCGACGAAAATTTCAGACGAAATTTTGGACGTGTTCGTCTGAAATAGTTGGTCTCCGACGAACTTCCGACGAACTTCCGACGAACTAAAATTCGACCGAAGGACCCTCGTCGCAGATAATTTCAGACGAAATTTCCGAGGAAATCTCCGACGAACTATTTTTCCGACGCAATTCAGACGATTTTCAGACGAAAATTATTCTCGCCCGAAATCCGAAAATTTCCGACGAACCAAATTTCCGACGACTTTGCGAGGAAATTTCCGACGAAGTTATCCGGACCAATTTTTCCTCGTCTAAATTTCAGACGAAATTGCGACGAATTTTCCGACCAAAACAAATTGGCCTATTTTTCATCGGATATATTTCCGACGACTTTGCGACGAAATTTCAGACGAAAGTATTATTTTATTATTTTCATGTGTTATTTCAGGCGAATTTCAGACGAAATTTCAGACGAAAAGTATTATTTTATTATTTTCATGTGTTATTTCAGACCAAATTTCAGACGAGAAGTGTTATTTTATTATTTTCTTGTGTGGTTTCAGACGAGTTTCAGACGAAATTTCAGACGAACTTTGATATATTTCAGACGAACTTCAGACCATTTTCAGACGAAAAAATACGAAAATTTCCGGGAAAAACTAAATTTTTTCAGACGAATTTCGTCAGAAATTTCGTCGGAAATTTCGTATTGTAATTTTTTTTTTTTTTTTGTTTTTCGAAATTTCAACCTGTTTTTTCAGATAATTATATACCCCAAAATAAAATAATAAAAAGCTTGAAATTCGACAATAATGTGCAATACGCCACCAATAAATTCAAAATTCAACCATCTCCATAAATCCAACAGTATTGTAAAAACAAATCCAGCTGCACGGAATTCGGTAAAATATGCCGAATTACAATATATTCAAGTAATATTACATAAATCCATACGTTGCAAACCCTACGTACAATACGACCACACTAGATATAAAGCGAAAATTTCTCTCCACCATTTGAAAATTTACCTAGTGTTGCTACATTGCCACTTAAGCCATTTGAGGTGCCTGATCTGTAAAAAAAACATTAAACCTGTAAAGGTTATTTGATGAATAAGGATTTAAGCTTTGAAGACACGTAAATGCAAGAATATGTAAGATAATGCATCAAAGAGCATCATGAATGTTGGATTATTATCCAGCTAAAACTCCTACCAAAATTGAGAGTCTAATTATATTTCAAAACGCATATTCATTATCATATATAACTGAGGAACGCTTAGATTGAAGGGATAAGTAAATTGAGAATCTAAAAATGTTCAAGACTGCAACCTAACTTAGGAACACATATTCATTCTCATACATAAGAAAGACAGGGATCAAAACTTGTGTAGTTGGAAACGTAACAACCCTATCAGAATTAATGCCAAGTATATATGACCAATAGAACAACAACCAAACATCAAAGTACAAGTACCCTCCCCGACAACCAATTAGTAATTTACACAATTCATGTTGCCTATTTTTTTGATCTAATTATATTTCAAAACGCACGAAAATCTCCAAGCGACCTATACATTATAGGAAAAACAACTTTAACATAACACTCAACTTTATAAGCACAAACCAAGCACTACCAAAACCACAATCAACACCAACACAGCAATCAACACCAAAACCACAATCAACACCAACACATCAGGAACACAACATAACTTAAACACATAGTAGTACTTGCCTAGTCATTTGAGTCACGTTGGACATCGGGATTTGGATTACGTTGTTGCTGAAACATAGCAGCCATCTGTGTTATGGCGGATAAAATCTGATCCTGTTGTTGGCGTAGCCCAGCCTCCTGATCCTGCATTTGTTGCCGTAACGCAGCTTGTTCTTCAAGGAGTTGCTGTTGTTGTCTTCTCAATTCATCCAACTCCGACAATGGGGCTGAGCTAGTAGAGCAACCTTGAGAGCTAGTGGGTGTTTTAGTACGTGAGCCTCTACTTTTCAAATAGGGCATCCCATACACCTCGCCCTTCTTGTTTGGCCCCCCACCAGCTTGAATAAGTAATTCAAAATCGGCGGGCAATTTAACCCTCTCGTCCTCACCAAGTAGAGCTGCTTGATGGTCTCGCTCCTCTTTCAACTTATTGTAAAGCTCCTACAATAATATATATATATATGTATTGAAGTGGTCATTATGATTCTGCATGAAGTTTTTAATAAACGAATAATAGCTCATAAATACAATAAAACTAACCCATGTTGAGCGCGAACGCTCATCGACCCACGTAGCTCTACCAGCATCATTATTTTGTTCATTTGCTTCAACACCTTCAGCAATATTTCCAACAGTCTCATTTGATGTTTGTTTTTTATCCACCTTTCTGATTCGAGTCATCTTGAATATCTCTTCATGGCCAACTTCTCTATCTTCCCTCTCGCTCTGCAAATAATGTTAACTTAATAGGATATTCGAACACAAACTAAGCTAATTGTTAAATATTGTTAAGGTAATGACTTACCACTCTTTTCCGAATAGTAGCAGCTGAAATGCTTCCACCTGTATGAAGTACGCCTCCTTTGGTGGATGCCCTATTTTTCTTGTTTTTCAAAGATGTAGACGTGAACTCTACGGACTTCCACCATTCAGACAAGTTGTCATAAACCCTCTGTAACATCCATCCTGGCTTCTGACCTTTGTATCTAATCCTATTATAATGATCAGCCAAACGCTTCGCTCCAACAAACTCAAATGCATTTCTCATATGCAGCTCATGTTGTGGATCCCAATATACATATTTCTGTAAATTATAAATCAAATAACAAAAAACATTTAACAGTTTTAATATTTAATTTCTGTTCTAAAGAATTAAATAAACATATGTAATGATTAATACCTTCCACTCCTCGAACCATTCATCAACAACATGAGGGGGAATGTCTTTCCATGTCCTATACGGCTCAGTCAACAAACTTCAATCCAATATGAAGATCGACAATTAGATCCTGCAAAAGTTAAGTTCTGTATTTTAGGAAAAAGATTGATAAGGATTTGCGAATCTTGGAGAAAACCAGATAACTTCAATTAGGGAGGACATATTTTCCATTAAACCACACTGTAATATATATGAAGAATTCTAACTCACTCATCATTATTTGTTATGGATTTCTGCATTAGAAATACATCAAAACAAGTGGCATAACAAAAGGCTGCTGTTCTGAAGTGGGGTCACTGTTCTGAATTAGAAATAGAACAAAACAAGTGGGGTCACTGTTCTTAATTTCCTACTTATATATGTTTCAGGAAAACGGGCTGGATTGACAAAAAAAAAAGAGGCACGACTGAGGCTGGATTGAGGCATGTTAGAACAAAAGGGCCAAATGCAATTATCCTAGAAGATGACTTGTTTCTTTGAAATGCAAATTATAATTTCAGGAAACTACCTTGCAAGTTGTACAAAATTACAAAAGTAACCCTTGTTGATGTCAAACGTACACAAATAATTAAATTTCAGGATCAGCTTTTCATATCAAAAGACTGTGACTTACAGAATCTGCAGTTCGGATAACTGGTTGATGCCCGATGACAGATGTTCGTTTAAATTAATGCTTCATATTATTCTGAAACAGATTCTGAAGTTGTTAGCTTTTCAATTTATAATCAAGTAAAAAAACTGAAGTAGTAAGCTTCTCTATTCAAACACCGAACCTAATATCAAGAATCAACAAAAGGAGCAAAAGCTTTCTAGTTTCAAAATTGCAAATTGTTCAGGAGTAAGACATAGTTCTATTTTCATTTTCAGCAAAGTCTTGAAACTTATTGTTTTGACTTCCCGTCCTTCTTGCAAAAAAAACTGAACAAAGAAAGCAAACGCCACTGGAACTGTCTGTTACAGATATTTCCTTACTTATGTTCCTGTTTTTTAAACATCAGTTCATTAGCATGTTCAAAAGCTATGCCTTAGTGTATAAAAATATAATGAAAAGATCCAAACAGGTTTTTCTCAAAGACATATAAGATGTCAAACTTTGAAAAGTATTTACGTAGTCTCTCGTGTTCTTATTCAGGATGCAACACCACTTACAACAAGATTCAAGATACTCGTATCTTGCCCTGCAAAAACTCAGATTATACAAATCAAACGGCACACAAAAGTCAGATGGTACAAATCATACAATGTTTTACCAATTTCCAACATGTCAAGACACACAGTTCCTTACCATTTCAGCTGATATTTTCCACTGTTATGACACAAAAAGGTGCTGAATTTAAAATATTTAATAGTCTGAACTACGTGTTTGCTGAGAGTTGGGCTCCTGAGTATGGCAATGTTGTTCTGTCTAAATGGCCCATCAAGAAGTGGAGAGTTCAGAAAATTTGTGCTGACAAAGATTGCATGTGATTTTTCTAGTTTAATCTGTCATTCTTGAATGTAGGAATCGATGAATTCTAAAAACTTTAGACATAACAAATAATTACAACGACCGTCCCTCCAATTTCTGAAGCTAGACATAGTGTTTTATTGTAATTAACTTCTGAATTTGATAGTTTCGTTTATTTATCCCTACGGTTCGTACCAGCTTTGATCAAATTTGAAGAAACAAAGGGGGTATGCGTAATTTTGAAACTGTAGAGGGGAGGTTCATGTATTTACCTATTGTTAAAAGGGTGGACAAAGTAATTTTAGGTATCATTATCAGAAAGAAAATTTCTGTAGTAGACTAATATACATATTTATGTATGATATATATAGAAAATGAGAACTTTTAGACAGAATAAATAATATATTAGGCTGCCCGTCCATCCAATTATGTGTGATTCAACTCTGTGAGTCGATACACAAAATTTATGATTTAAATGAACTTCCCAAAACTACGCATGCCTATGCTAGAAACTTATCATGTGTCCAGAGAATCTCTGTCAGCTTTGATCAAATTTCACAACCAAAGGGGGGCATTTGTAATTTCAAAACTTCTAGTAACATGGGTGTTTAAAGTGATTGTATCTCATTATCAGGAATGTGATAAAGGCTACGGTTGATGTGTCTTTGCAGAACAAGAATGATGTCAACAAACACATCACACAGTACACAGTTGCATATTATAAACAACAACTACCCACTTCTTAACATAATATAGGCATATTTGTATGCAATCAGTTCTGAAAAGAATAAGTAACTGAGATTGAATGCAGACAAAGGTAACAACATAAGCAATATGACACAGAAGTGCAGCAATTGGAGCCAAACCATATTGAGAAACATTTCAGAAATAGGAACATTCAAGGGTTATAACAGTTACATACAGCATAAATGTCCAAGATACTTCAAACAATAGCAACTTAGCCTTTTAAGATCTTTAAGATGTCTGACTGGGGACAGCACACACACTACCATTTTTTTACAGGACTTGTACTTCAAACACTCTGTGACATTAATTTTTTTCAACCAACTTGATTCAAGTACTGTTGGATCCCAGAACAAAACTTAAGCTATGAGAATCACAGAAGTTCCAGGACACAATAACAGGAAAAGGCGCAGTAAAACATATATAATTGACTGACCTCTCAATAATCCAACTCAACCAGTTTTAGCCAATACAACCATAATTGAAAGCATCAAGCTTCTCTGAATAGTTTTATAATAATGTTATCTAACTGCTGTGTTGTGGAAATGAACTAATCAAGAATCTTTATGAGTTGAGCGGTGGTAATTTTGTTTTTAATCTACAAATTAGCTTTTATACGATTGTAAATTCTTATAAAACTGTAATTGGTGGCAACACTGTTTTTAATTTGATCTATAGAATAAAACTGTCATATTTCTATAAATTTGCTTTCATTCTATGAATCTATAAAGCTAATTGGGTTAAGTGGCTAATTTATAGAATAAAACTGTCAGATTCATAACACTATAAATTCAGATTAGTTTTTGCACAATCCAACAGCAAGTATGTCCAACTTCTCTTTTCGTTAATAAACATAATAGGCAAATATGCAAGTATCAGCAGATTTCGTTACATTGCAGCATATGTTTACTGACCTTATTCTGATGCAGCTCCAAATCAAACAGCAAACAAACTTCAATCCAACATTAAGCTTGGAAATTAGATCCTGCACAATAATTCTGAACATCCTAATTTAAGTCACTGATTGTCATCTTTTGCTTTGCTACATCTCCTCAACTATGTTTCAGCAGAAAAGGAAAAATAAAAAAACTAACATGATTGATCAGAAATTTGCATTTTTAACATAAAGTGCACCAGATATAAATCATAGTTTCTTGCAAGAAAGTAAAATGGTTAACAACTTGTGCATCACAGAGCAAACAGTGAGCAATTGTCCTAATTGGCAGAGCTATTTCACACATGTAGTATGCACTTGCCTGCATAAAATTGACAACTATATTTGTTTGGGCTTTGTCAGACAAATACTGAGGCTTTAGGAAAACTATATTCGTTTGGGTTGCAAGGTTTACAAGCATGTTACAGACAAATACTGGGCTACTATGTTTTTGAGGATGAAAGCAGGTTTACAGGCTTGTTAGAGAAACCTCCCTTACATCTTGATTATTACACTTACACCCCCTGGAGCATGGTTTCTGAGCATTGGATGGAATGGTTTTATTTGCTTATGGCTTTAATGTTGATGCAAAGGGGAACTATATTTCTTGAAAAACTCAATGCATATGCAACAACACTTATAATAAACACAACAGGAAAGTATGCAAATATGTGTATATTTCATTAAAGTTCAGCATACGTGTACTCACGTTAGTGCGATGCAGCTCCAAATCCAAGCAATAACAAAGTTCCATCCAACATAAGCTTGACAATAGGATCCTGCAAAACAGTACAAGAGGAAAAGGACTACTTTCAGTCAGCATGAATTCACACAAACAAATTCACGCAGAAACTGTACGCATGCCCACATTGTAGAAACTTCGACATAACTTATTGCTCGGAATGTATTTTAACGAGCTGTAAAATTCCTAGTAAAGTAGACAACCTTATATTTCAAATGGAATTGGCCTCAATTCCTAGAGATTTCTGCATGAATACAGATTTCGGAGTAAAGTCGTGACAACACAGCAACTCCGTTGCAGCGACGTGTTTCAAAGACATGTTTGTTTACCATATCAAACGAATTCAGAAAATTATGAAATTTTATAGGTATACTCCCAACACATACATTTACTTCTCGGTAAAACCATTTTGTAAAATTCAAAGGTTTACCCCATCTGCTCCGTCCGTAAATTCAGTCCAGAAAACAGGTAAAACAGGGGAAAGCAGTTTCGTTCGGAATTTTTTTCGGGTATCAAACGGACTCGAATGAACACGAAATCTAACATAGATGAACCTTAGCATGATGGGTATATGCCACTAAAACAGTTTCAAGAAAAGAGTGTGTATGACTTCGGAATTTACATTTCAAGTCACTACATACAAGGTGTCAAAATTTAAAATACATTTGAGTTTATATGGTTCTCATAATATCACGTATCAACCTCACCTGTCAAACCACCATCTAAACTGAAAACAAGTACCTTACAATTGTACAATAAAAAAAATAAAATAAAATTTATTGAAAGGAATGAACTTACGGGTTCGGTTCTTGTATCTTTCGAGGCTTTCTTAGAAATTACAGCAGCTCCAACTTAACTAAGTACAGTAATTCACTCTTAAACGCGCCCCAGTATCGTCTTTCCCAAATGCGTTTTGCAGGAAATCCTAGTCTAGTCCAACTTTCAGTGACATAACTTTTACCAAAGCCCCACCTAGTTTCATCATTTGCTCTGAGTATTCAGTAATCACTTTCCTGGAAATTCAACAACAATTGTATATGCATATTATTCTTTTGCAAAATTAGTTATGCAAGAAATGGGGTCATGAGCATACAATGAACTGAATCAGCATGTACACGGTTAGATACCAAACATATAGGCTGGTTGTACCTTTTTTTATCCCTTTTTAATAATGCATAGACTGTTATATATGTTTCATTATATTTTATCAGATTAAATGGAAAGCAGCATTCAAAGCATTGGAGTTAGACATCAACATTGGGAGCATTTCCAGCACATTATGTACAATCTTGTGACATTTCTTATAATCATTGGTCCCTCAAAATAGTGCGTCAGTGTCTGAATCTGTGATGTACGTACGAATGGTTTTAAAATTATTATCTTATCAAATCTGATTTATGTCTAATATATATCATATGAAAATTTCAAAAATAAATTGCATCTCATATCTAAATTGTATCTTATATCCGTCCATCATAATTCATCTTAGTATATAGCTTAAAAAAAAGATAAAACAACCGAACACCAGAACAACATTACATGTTTGTTGCAGCATATAATGTTGGGAGTAGCATCTCAAATGCATGCAGCTGATTTAGGCCTGAGATATATATATGTAAATGCAATATTCAATAGAAAATCTTTAATAACTTCTAAATTCTAACTTATTTTTATCTAAAATTGGTATAAAATCAGTTTACAAGCAAGGGCGATGCCACAGATAACTAAAACTTTGGGGTCAATTGAGTCCACTGAATTTTTTTATATATACCCTATCACGCACGCAAGTACACATAGAATCAAAGAATTCCTAATTGATTTGCTAAAGCTAATGAAAAGTGACTAAGGATATGCAACTTCTCAATGTATATATAAAACAAAAATAGCTTTCAGACCTTCAAAATAAATTTAATGTCAATAGTTTCTGCAAAAATATGTACTTTCTTGTTGAACTAACCAAATATCAGGAATTATCCAAAAATGGGCACTACTTATGCTTAAGTCTAGTATCAAAGAAACCATGCAGTTCCAGGAGAAAGAAGGGAAAGACTTAACTCCTTTGGATGATTGCTAGCATCAATGCATTCTTCATTCCCACATTGATATCCCTCGTAGCACCTATCCAAACCTTTACAAGATAAGAATCAAAAAATAAATAACAGAAAGAATAACATAATTTAAATCTAGAAAGTTATCGGTGCCTATAGATATTTGGAGAACTAACAAACGGAGAACTAACAAATCAATTAGTAGAAGAAATCAACACAAATAAACTTCAGGGGTCATTTTTTAGAGAGCATTCAAGTTCAAGTTGACCTATAAACGCATTAACATTAAACAAAACATTTTCAGAAACTCGGAATAGCTTTCGGTTATACGCAAACATATCATAAAGCTGGGATCTTTAAGAAAACAGGTTTTGTTCATAACAGTTCAAATGCTAACAATTGTTTGGAGGTTGAAATGGCTTTTCAGTTCTCACCATGTACCATTTGAATGGAGGAGGACGGAGGACCACTCCTTACAACAAAGGGGCTTTTTAGATCCTGTATTGCTAGTAACACCTTTATGGTACGAATAAAAGACTAATTATTTGGCTTTTGGCACACATTGTAAAAAGAGTAACACGAAATTTACACAGTAAAATTGGAATTTAATTTAAATCTTGCTTATTGTTTGGCCCTCTTCAAATCAGACGTTTTTCCAACTTCAAATGGAACAGTGTACACCAAATTTATGAATAAATTAAGCAAATCCATACCTAATACAATGTACATAAGTTAACTGCGTATGAACAAATTGAGCAAATCTCGGTTCAAGCTTTCAAGTTTCACAGATCTGCTCTCATAACTTCATATACGTTATCTAGCACAATCTATGAAGCAACTGCCACGAAATTAAGCTAATATAAATAAATATATGTTACATGAGTATGAAAATCTCACCTGAAATCTCAATTGAATGAATCTTAACAAAGCTAACTTCAGCCACTACCTGCAAATCACAACCCCACCAAGCTTTTCTTCAAATTGAAGCCTCATTCATACTCTACATATGTGACCCGTTGAATCCCATTATCTTCATAACACACATTCAAGAAAAAGATGATGATATGCCGAAATGCTGGAGGAACGATTTTACGAAAAAGGGCTGAAATGCTTAGGTTTTCAGGGAGGGAAAGATTGAAATGAAGGAGGGAAAAGGGATGAAATGAGGGATGGAGGCGCGGGCTGCATTTCTGAAACTTAGGGAACAATTAGGGTTCAATTTTCCGACGATATATGGTCGGAATTTCCTCACCGATAAAAAGGTCCAAGGCCAAGAATTTTCATCGGATTTCCAAAGGCCAAAGTCTTGTTAAAAGAATCCCAAGCACTTTCAGACCCATTCCTCGTCTGAATTTCATCTGAGATTCCCACTCATTTTCAGACCACTTTCAGACCACCAATCGTCTGAGAAATAATTTCAGGCGAAATTCGTCGAAAATGCGCCGCAATCTAAAATAATTTCAGACCAAAATCTTCATCGGAATTTCGTCTGACATCTCCAATTATTTTCAGACCACTTTCAGACCACATTCGTCTGAGAAATAAATTTCGAAAACATTTAAAATTTCAGACCGAAAGTTCGTCGCAATATTTCGTCTGAATTATAAAACATAATTATTTTTTAAAATAAAATTTTGGTTCGTCGGAATTTCCTCGCAATTTCGCCGGAAATTTTGCATATTCTAAGAAAAATGGAATACTACCAGTTTCGTCGGAGGTTCGTCTGATTTTCGTCGGAAATTTTCAGACGAAGAAGTTTCGTCGGAAATGTTCGCCGGAAAATGCCTGTTTTCTTGTAGTGATTGCCAATCCCTGACTTGTAGGGATGAGCAACTATTTATCTTAGGGTATCCCCATACTCTGTAATTATTCAACACAATGAATAATACCAAAATTCTTCCTTCTCTAATTTTCTATGTCTTAACATGGCATCAGAGCGGTGTCGATATCCTTGGGACTCAATTTTAAATCATCATCGTCCCGAATCTGCAAAAATCAACCAACCATGTTAGAAATCGTTGAAACCAAAACCAACCCACTAGAACTCAACCCTAACCTCATAAATCCGCTGCATAACTCAAACATATCCAATTCAGAAAATCTGTCAATTGGTTTCAAACTCAGCAACGACAACTATCCGGTATGGGCAAGATTAATGCGAATGGCAATTGGAGGCAGAGGGTGCCGTTCGCATCTAACAGGCCTCCCGCCCGCTCCGGAAAGTATAGATCTGAAATACAATCAATGGGAATAGAGAGATCAATTAGTGTTCACATGGATTGTTCAAAACATCGAAATAAGCTTGGTTAACAATGGCCTCGCGACCACCTACGACACAGGCTCGGACCCACTCCAACTCTTCGACCTCCACTGTAAAGCAAACACACAAAAGCAAGGGCACAATACGCTGGAGGAATTCTGGAATAACCTACAGGGAATCTGGTTGGAGATTGATCGCCGACAACCTAACCCCATGAAGTGTCCAGAAGATATCACCTCCTTCAACAAAATCATCCAAGAACAACGACTCTACCAGTTCCTCACTGGGATCGATGAAAAATATGACCCCATCAGACTCGATCTACTAAAACTTGAACAATTTCCCTCAGTCGAATCGACCTACGCCACAACTCGTAGGGAGGCTGTTCGGATCCGGATCCGGATCCTCAATCCGGCAGCTGGTGGCGGAGGCGATGGGTCATCACAGGGAATCGGGGCTGGAATGGTGGCGAGAAGAGAGAAGGGCAGTGGCCGTACCAGAGGGGATGGAGGAGTTCGCTCAGACAGCGACGATGGCCGACGGTCATCACCGCGGGAGGATAAATCACAGTTGAAATGCTCTCACTGCAGGAAGCCCTGACACACCTATGAGGGGTGTTTTGAACTTATTGGATACCCGGAATGGTGGGAAGGCAGCCGGAAAACCAAGCAAACCAGCACGGCGGCGATTGGTGGAGGGAATCGCCGCGTGAATGTCGCCATCGGTGAAGCCCAAATCAGGGTGGCGGGCGACGACAGAAGCAATGGTCTTGCCACAGACGCCACTGACGTGGCGGCGACAGAAACCGACGGTGGGCGGAGGGGTCACGCAGCCGCCGCTGCTTCACTTGGGAAGACGATCGAGAGTGACGGAGATAAAGGGTTTGGGGGTAATGACCCAAACCTTAGCTTTTCTTTCAATTTATTTCCAAAGAAGTGTTATATTGCAAATAGTCCCCCCATATTTTAAGTCTCCTCATATAAGCCCCCATGGAATTAATAATTCACAAAATCAGGCCCGTAAATTGTCACAATGTATTTTTGATTGTGAGGCGACTGAAACAATGACGTTTGATTCCTCCGATTTAATTAATCCCACTACTCTGGGAACTTCTCATATCCAAACTGCGAGTGGGGACTTGGTGGAAGTTAAACAAGAGGGTTCAATTGCTATATCTCCTAAGCTAAAACTAAAAAATTACCTCTATATTCCTACGTTGTCTTGCAAGCTTCTATCTTTGAGTCATATGATGAAGGAATTAAACTGTGTGGTTCTAATATATCCTCATTTTTGCCTGATACAGGACATTCATACGAAGGAGATCATTGGGCGTGGTACTGAGCGGAATGGTCTATACTACGTGGAAGAAATGGAATCTCCATCAAAAGCTCTTATGTCAAAAGGCTCTGGCACCGGCGTCTGGGACACCCATCTGTCGGGTATTTAAAGTTTTTATTTTCTACTTTGTTTCATAACAATCAAACATTGAGTTTTTCTTGTTAAACATGTTCCATTGCAAAAAGTCATAGAGCTTCGTTTAAACTTACAAACACTCGAGTTGAATCAGTTTTTGGTTTAGTTTATTCAGATGCTTGGGGACCGGTCCCGGTTACGAATCAAAGTGGTTTTCGGTATTTTGTGATATTCATTGATGATTTTTCACATATGACTTGGATCTACTTTCTTCGGCGCAAATCCGAAGTCTTTGATATGTTTGTGGTATTTTTTGATATGGTTCATACTCAGTTTAACAAGAAAATTAGGAT
The DNA here is from genome assembly GCA_037501455.1 of Lantana camara. Taxonomy (NCBI): domain Eukaryota; kingdom Viridiplantae; phylum Streptophyta; class Magnoliopsida; order Lamiales; family Verbenaceae; genus Lantana; species Lantana camara. The sequence continues at coordinate 24,217,430 of CM074862.1, forward strand.
TCTTCGTTCGGACAATGGGCGTGAATATTTTAACCAACAAATGGCAGACTTCACAAAAAAACATGGCCTTATCCACCAAATAACCTGTCCAAACATCCCCTAACAGAATGGCGTGGCCGAACGAAAAAACCGAACCCTACTAGAAATGACTCGTGACCTCTTGACCGAGTCTCACGTACCAAACCAGTTCTGGCCTGAGGCAATGGCTACAGCAACCTACCTCATAAACAGATTGCCCATAAAAATCCTTGCCCATCAAATACCACTCTCGGTCTTCCAAACATAATCCCTTGTTCTACAGTCTCTCACTCTACCTCCACGAATCTTTGGCTGCTCTGTCTTTGTTCACATTCCAAAAACTGAACGCCTAAAGCTAGACCCTTGTGCAATGAAGTGTGTGTTTGTTGGCTATGCACCTCATTAGAAGGGTTATCGGTGCTATAATCCTGTCACACGATGGATCCACGTCGGTATAGATTGTGAGTTTGTAGAAACCGAGTATTTTTTCAGCACCAATATAGTGCTCAGGGGGAGACTCTTAGTGACTCCCTACACTGGCTTAGTGATCTTGACATCGGCCTTCCGTCAGAATCAGATCAAAGCAACAAAGAGCTCAGTACCACCGCCAATCATCCTCCTCCGCATGATGTCCAAAATGAGGTAATTGAACCTGTCAGCCCTTCTTCCCCTTCTATTTCAGTTCATAATGAAGTTATGCCTGTAGTTACGGTTAATCCTGCTTTAGATGATGCAAAAAGCAACAGGTACAACTTGCCTCCTAGAGCAAACAGGGGAGCCCGATACTCTCATGATCAGACATCTCGCTCTAGCAGATATCCAATGGGAAATATTGTCAAGGGGAGTATATCTAAACCAGTGAAGGAGTTCTTGAAAAATCTCTATAAAGAAGAGGTTCCGAATACAGTACAGGAGGCTATTGAAAGTAAAGAATGGTGGAAAGCTATGAAAATAGAGATGGATGCTTTGGAAAAAATGAAACATGGGAAAAGTGTGAACTACCTCAAGGAAAGAAACCAGTAGGCTGTAAGTGGGTGTTCACCATCAAACACAAAGCAGACGGAACAGTCGAGCGGTACAAAGCTCGACTAGTGGCAAAAGGGTACACTCAAACATACGGAATTAATTATTCCAAGACCTTCTCTCTAGTGGCAAAGATCGACACAGTTCGAGTTCTACTCTCAATAGCAGCAAACAGGGATTGGCCTCTCCATCAGTTTGATGTGAAAAATGCATTCTTACATGGGGATTTGGTAGAGGAAGTATATATGGAAGCTCCATCGGGATTCGCCGACCACTCCAGAAGGAATGAGGTCTGTAGACTACGGAAGGCCTTGTACGGACTCAAACAGTCCCCACGAGCGTGGTTTGGGGGGTTCACTTTAGCCATGCAGAGGTATGGGTATAAACAGAGTAACTCTGATCACACTCTGTTCCTAAAATCCAAAAGAGATCTCATCACCTGCCTGATCATATACGTTGATGACATGATCATTACTGGGAGTGATAAGGAAGAAATGGAGGGAGAATCTATTCAAGGAATTCGAGATGAAGGATTTGGGAGGACTAAAATATTTCTTAGGGATTGAAGTGTTGCGATCCAAATAGGGGATCTTCATCTCTAAAAAGAAGTATGTCCTTGACCTTCTAGCAGAGACAGGAATGGTGGATTACAAGCCAGCAGATACCCCAATTCGAGTTAATCACAGACTCAGGATGGAAGAGAATGGAAAACCCATAGAGAAGGAACGATATCAACGACTAGTGGGGAAACTGATCTATCTCTCTCACACCAGGCCCGACATTGCTTATGCTGTGGGAGTAGTCAGCCAATTCATGCACCAACCTTAGAAGGATCATATGGAGGCTGTAATGAGAATAATACGATACCTGAAGGGCTTGGTAGGGAATGGAATTATGTTTGACAGGCATAGCCACTTGGATATTGAGGCATACACAGATGTAGACTGGGTCGGGAACCCAAATGACAGGAGGCCTACCTCTGGATTCTTTACTCTGATTGGCGGGAACGTTGTGACGTAGAGGAGTAAGAAATAGAAAGTGGTGGCCTTGTCCAGTGTAGAAGCAGAGTTTAGAGGAATTGCGAAGGTGGTAACCGAGATCATATGGCTACGAAAATTGATGACTGAGATTGGCATGGCTCCAGAGGGACCGGGTCAGATAAAATGTGTTAATAAAGCTGCGATTAGCATCTCAAAAAACCCCGTGCAACACGATAGAACCAAACATGTGGAAGTTGACAGGCATTTCATAAAGGAGAAGCTGGAGAGTGGTACCATCGAGCTTCCCTTTATCAGATCAGAAGACCAGCTCGCTGACATTTTAACTAAAGCAGTGTCTCGGAAGTTCTTCGAGGAAACTTTGGACAAGTTAAGTGTTGGCGACTCCATTACTTAACTAGAGGGGGAGTGTTAGAAGATACGTTTAATTTAGAAGATTATGTAATTACCTAAATTAGAGAATTGTCAATCCCTGACTTGTAGGGATAAGCATCAATTTATCTTAGGGTATCTCCATACTTTGTAATCATTCAACACAATAAATAATACCATAATTCTTCCTTCTCTAATTTTCTATGTGTTAACAATTCCATTTCCCTTACATCGGATTCAGAAGAAAAGAAAATGAAGAAATAACATTCATTTACACATGAAAGAATAAAATACCCAAATATCCACGTCCTACAGCTATTTGTACCGTAGAAAACATGATTTCAAATTAAATTCAAAGACTAGAGGTGTTGATGCAGCCCAAATACTTTTAAATCAAATCCCAACAGAATACAGAGTCATGTAACTATATGTCCAATACATGATCACAGTTCCTCCATTTCTTATACTTAGGGTTAGGTCGAATATATCATGTTGTTGTAAGATCACGGGCGTTTCTTATTCAGGTGTTGCATAATTCTTTCAAACACTAATATAACTATATAAGAGACTGCATGATCATGAGGACACCCTTCTTTCCTCAAGTCCACATAATATTTCAGTTCACTAATCCTGATTTTAGGGAAAATTTTACGCATTCAGCTGGTAGGGTCTTGTTGTCTTTATTTAAAATTGGCATTTACTGGTGCAGGCAGGGTTATTCTGAAGTGGCTGAGGCAATACAGGGAATATTAGGTTAAAGCTGTTAGTGTTTCTTATATCAAGGAAATCTGTTGATGTTGTGGAGGAGGTTGAGGTTTTCCGAATTGATACTCTTTAACTTTGTGGGTAATGCAGCGAAATCTTGGACAGAGAGCTCTGTTTCTTGAGGATAAATGTTGTGTAACATGCATAGCTATTAGGAATCTACAATATTTGAAGCTTCTTGATTTCATTCCCGGAATCTTCTAGGAGGCATCCTCAATTCTTATTATAACGCAAGTGTGACAAAGTGGGAAATGATCCCAGGGATGGGAAGTTCAATTCCAATCCTGGATCATGCAATAATGTGCACGAACGCATGAAGAAGCATATAATGTGTCATAAATGACAACTGAAATAATGAGATTCATGTGCTTTACTAGCCTAGTAAATAGCACGTGCGTCGCACGTGTTATCCTGTTAATTTATTATTGTTTTATTATTTAAACATGTTCTTTGATACACAAACTTATTCGAGTGTTGTTCTTTATTTTTTTCAAATATAAAAGCATCTCATACATATATTTGAACTTTGGAATTGCAAAATGCATTTTTTATTGGTGTTTCCTACCATTGAAAAAGTATTGGCTAGTTTTTTCCCTACTTTTCAATATATTTTGTTGGATATTTTTTCTTAAATAATGTTACTATACTTTTATCATCTTTGTCTATGTTTTTATCCCCTCTAAAACTTATATGCCATCATTATACTTGTTGTCCGTTTCTCTTTTTTAAATAACTTTTACTTTGTTTAATTCTTTGCTTTATTCTGTCTCTTATTCCTTCTATTTTTGTTTTCTCTCTATCTTTTTTTTTTCTTTCGTTAGTCTGTATTGATACTCATCTACTCATATATTTGGCTGTCCCTTAAATTAAAACAATTATTGATTAAAATAATATAAATATTGAAGCTATACATATCCCAAATAATTGATAAATTATTTCAAGACATGAAAAATTAATTGTATGGTCCAAATTAAAGAACTACCAAAAATTTTCAGAAGTTGCTCTTAATCATAAAATCTTCACGAACAAAGGCTTTAAACTAACTTAAATATTGTTATAAGATTTGTGAAGTTCTTGAGTTGATATATGTATATATATCTTAAGTTTCATGAAATTGGATACATGTATGATCACTTGGAGCTTTAAGGGTTTTCATGAATGATTTTGATGAATCAAGCATGTTGTATTCATTTCCTTGTGGCCTAAATGTTAATTTTGAGGTGTTTAATTGTTGTGGTTTAGTGTTGGTAAGACTTGGGAGCCAATTTTTTAGCATAGCCCTATTTTTCCCCCGTTTTTTCGCCCAGCGGCAATCTAAACGGCCGTTTGGCTTTCCCATTCAATTCCTAAATGCCCGTTTGGGTACCCACTGTCTTGACCGAGAGTTCCAAACGCTAATTTCTGCTTTCAGTTCATTTTTCAAACTCCCATTTACCCCTCAAACGTGCTCTGATTGACCTAAAAATAGAACTGTAGAAACTAAATTGAGTCTAGATTATTCTTCAATTAGAATCACCTCATTATCATTTCTAGTTTGTGAGTTATAACCATTTTAATTTGGTGTTGCCACTTCTCCGAAAATCTGCGTTCACCCAACTTCAAGCTTACGCCATTTTCTTCTCGCTTTGAACCAGAATACGAGCCATATATCAAAGAAAATATCTATTTATCTAGTTTCATACCCAACAAACAAAACCCAATTCCAACTTCTAGAACTCAAAATATTCCAGTTTTCTTACAGCTCGTGCGTTTTCGAAAATTGTCAGCTTTTGTCAAACTTTGCCAAAATCTCTCTTCTGGCGTTCCTTTCACTCCCTTGGCTCCTGTATATGACTTATATGGAGTATATGCTTGATTAATTGATAATTATGCTCTTATTTGACACTCCTTGGTCCTTACTTTCTTAAGTTTGATTGTTTGAGTCCGTGGTTGATATATGAATTTACTTCGTTTGAGTAATTGAGCATATGAACACGATCACACCATTCCATGGTATTCTTATGCTTTATTTCATATCAAATCATGTTATAAAACGATACACCACTTCATGAACATTGCCGTGCGTCCTATGAGGTATCATATTGAGTCTTTTCTGACAAGTACACATTATTTCCTTTCTTGTCCAGTTCTTCTCCAAGGCGGAGATCATCGATCGATTAGGCACTATCTTGCACACTTGTTTTGTCCCGTTGTTTTTCAGGTGAGGGTGTTTTCGTTCTAGTTACATACATAATCCCTAAAACCTGCATGAATGGAATTCGGCCTAAAGCCATATTTATACTTATATTGTTTCCAAAATGATTATCGAGTAAAAATTTACCGAAATTGAACCTATTGTTATTGTTATTTACTAACCTTTATTGTTTTGGCAAGATGTTGTACTGCATATTGATTGTGGGCCCAAGGACTTGTGTATTGAGCGAACCGGGGAGGTATCGGGCCTACGGTAAACTCTTACACAATTTCACATTTTTGGGATGACCTCTGAATCCACTAGGAGATTGGTGGAGGAAGGAGTTCCGGGCATCAGGAGTCAGATACCCACCATGTATGGTTGGTGAGGGCTAGCTACCCGAACCTTGTCTCGGAGGAAGAAGGATGGAAATGATTGTGCACTGTTACTAAATTGATTGTATTGTACTGATTGAAATCTAATGATTGCATGATCGTTCTTTTAAATTGAAACTTAATCATAGTACACTGTTGGAGTTTGGTTGGAGATTGTGCACGGTCACTCGCTGAGCCACTGATAGCCTAAATTGCAACAAATTGTATAAATTGATAGTTGTAAAATCCGAGCATTGAACAACTGATTTCTTGCCCTCTACGGAAACTACTTTACCTAAAACGTAGCTCGGGATTTACAGCTTGCATGTGCATGTTTTTATATATACGTATACCTCCTGCTCACTCAGTCTCTTAGAGACTGATCTCTCTTTCCCTTTCTTTCAGGTTCTTTACAGGTGGTTGCTAGGCAAAATTTTAGTTGTCGGTCGTTGTTAGAGTCCTACACTTGTATACTCATTACATATTACATAGCTTATTGTATTGAATTGATTTAATTATTGGGCCGGTATGCCATTTATTAAATTTTATTGACTAGGGACAGGATTCTAGGGCTTTAATTGAACCCGTTATGTATTATTTCTTTGAATTGATTCGGGACAGGTTAGGACAGGTGCCTTGTTTAGTGAATGAATTACTACCTTGCTTCTCCGTTGGAATTGCATTTATTTCCTTAACACTGAATGAATTACTACCTTGCTTCCGCATTGTCTTTCCTGTTCATTTGTTACAGGGTTAGCTTTCGCCTAGCCAGGACTGTTTTTCATTGTCTTCCGTTTGCTGTGAGTTTGGTTTATGTATGGATTAGCCCATTTCATATGTGGACCAAACTCATGGTGCAGGGGATGTGGTGCTCTCGTCACAGGTGCTACATCTTAAAGTGGTATCAGAGCTCCAGGTTGTAAAACCGGAGTTCTAGCATCATGTCGTATCAAGTATAGGTCGAATGGCTTAAGAACAACGTGTCAACGTGTACACCGCATGTATCATGAGCATTGTTATTGAAGTTTGACATGGAAAATATATTGTTAAATGTGTTTCTTTCAATCTTTGTTGAATTATTTGTTGCATTTTACATTAAATTCGTGGCTTTGGTGTTAACGATGTGCCATGAGTATACCCTAACCGCATGCATTTATTTTCAAAATGAGTTGTGATTCATAGGATACGAAGATAATATCAAACCATGGTCAATTTCTTCAATCACAAATTTATCATGAGTTCTACCTTCAAGTCGAATGATACAAGGAAGACATCGGGAATTTTATTTAAGGATTTAAGATTCATGGCCTTCTCTAATTGGGGCTATGGTTTGAGGGTTAGAATCCAGAATAGGAGGCCGATTTATTGTTGTGTGTAGAAATTACATGGTTTTGAGCGTAATTAGACCATATTTTTGGTGTCGTTTGATGCGTTTATGTGTTTATTTTGCTCCGTTTAAGTGATTTTAGAGTAGGAGTTGAGGAACGGCGAAGCAAAGAAATTTCATGTATTTTTAGAAGAAAATGTGGTAACTCCCGTTACCACTTAGGAGTACAAAGTTAGTAGCCCCCGTTACTAGCCACAGGAGTGGAGGTTTTGGCGAGTGAAGAGGGGTAACGCCCGTTACCCCTGTGCAGAAGGAAAGTGGTAACGCCCGTTACCACTAATAAAAAGTTATGGCGATTTCAAGCAGTAAACGGGCGTTAACAACAAATGTACATGGAGAGGTAACGCCCATTACCTAGGGCGGCGAGAGAATTCTTTGGGCTGCTATATTAGTGCGTTTTTGGAGTCTTTTTTAGAGAGCTTTTTCTTCGAAGGCAAGACATAGGGTTTTGGAGAGAAGACAAGGGGTTTCAAAGATTTTCCAGAGAATTCGAGAAGACGAGAGGATTGAATTCTTAGTAAGATCTTTGGTTTTATTGTTGCTTTAATTTACAAACTAATTCCTTTAAGTTTAGTTTTGATTAGTTTTCATATGTTAGATTCATTTTTAGATATTACTGAATGTTTATGCTTTTGTTTTTGAGAGTTTGCTTAGATTTGATGACTATAAATTATTTTAATGCAATTTCCTTTAGCTTTATGAGTTTTGTTTTAATTATGAGTAGCTAATTCTCTAGGGCTAGAGGGAGTGATGATGATTGCATGATAGATGCTTGATAAGATGCTTGAATGACTTGTGTTAATTCTTAGTTTGAAAACAGGTTTGAATTGACTTGCGATGGCCTGATCACCCTTAGCATGTGTCATAATTGCCTATAGATCGAAAGAGTGATGGTAATTTAGATGGTTTTCACAACTTGTAAGTTATAGGGTATAAAGAGATTTGGCCCTAGCTTATACAACAGTAATCTTATTCCATGCCGAGCCGCTAGAATATTGAATTGCACTAGTCTTGTTTCTATGGTTTAATTAACAATTGGTGATTGCGAGAGCAACATTGAACACTAATTAAGCACTTGGTTACACCTTGAGAGAGGGTAATACAAATATAAGTGACTAGGTTGTAGAATTACACTTGTCAATCGAGTATCATATCAGCTATTGATTGTATGATTCATTACTTTTCCCCTGCCTGTTTAGTTTACTGAAGTTAATTTGTGTGTTTTAGTATTTACTTCTACTTAATTGTTAATTTGTGTTTTAGTAGATTTATAGATAACAACAACAATTGCTTTTCGTTTGGTCTTTAGATTAGAGAAGGATATAGAGTAGTGATTGATTTCCCTTCCCTGTGGGTTCGATCCTATTGTGCTACGCATATGTTAGTGTACACTTGCATGATTGGTTTTAAATTGAGTGAAACACAACAACAAGTTTTTGGCGCGTTGCCGGGGAAGGCGTTTTAAGTCAATATTACTCAATTATTTCAATCTAGCGTTTTAGACTATTATTTTACTTTGTGCTCATTATCTTTGTCACTGTGGAATTGGGCTGAGGATTTCTTTTTCTTTGTGCAGGTTTACAGTATATGCGAAGATCTCAAGATCCCGAATTAGTTCCATACGATCCGAAAATTGAGAGAACACTGAGTACTATTAGGAGAAACGTAAGAAGGAGAAGAAACCGATCACTTTACCGATGGCTGAAGCAGACCCACCACCACCACCGACTATATGAGATTATAACGTGCCGCAGGCTGGAGCAATCCAGACTGCAGCTCGTCCATCGATTGCAGCAAATAACTTTGAGATCAAACTAGCTATCATAAACTTGCTGCAAAATAATTCGTTTTCTGGATTACCATTGGAGGATCCGACTTCACACCATGAGTATTTTCTTGAAGTGTGTGATACCTTCAAAATTCACAATGTCACTACTGATGCTATCCGAGTTAGGCTTTTTCCCTTTTCACTTAGGGAACGAGCTAAAGCATGGTTGAGTACTGTCCCAAATGAATATTTTCGGTCTTGGGCAACATTATCTCAGGCTTTCCTAGCCAAGTTCTTTCCACTTAGCAAAACCACGAAGTACAGGAATGATATTCAAGGTTTCAGATAGTTGGATGGATAGTCTTTCTATGAAGCTTAGGAGAGATTTAAGGATTTGCAGAAGAAGTGTCCACATTACGGGATTCCCGGTTGGTTATTGATCCAGACTTTTTACAATGGGATGTCCCCTACTTTTAGAGGAGCGATGGATGCTACAGCTGGCGGAGCATTCTTAGCAAACTCTGAAGCAGTTGCTACCTAGTTGTTAGATAATATGTCACAAAATGATGTTTTTGTCATGAGAGGAGCCATTCGCAACCAGCGAAAGTGCAAGTAGGAGTCATAGAGTTGGATGGCCTAACCGCCATCAATGCTAAGTTTGAAGCCCTTAACAAGAAATTGGACCAACTTTCTATCAATGCGGTCGGAATACAAACCCAACCAGTTCAGGTAACATGTGAAATTTGTAGTGGTCCACACGAGTTTAATATGTGCCTCATATCAATGCAGGAGAACAGGTGCAAGAGCAGGAGGATTATGCAAACAACTTCAAACCAATAAATGATCCCTACTCAAACACCTACAATCCAGGATGGAAGAACCACCCTCACTTGTCGTGGTCTAATAATCAAAATATTCAACAACCACCTCAACCTAGGCCACAGTTTCAGCCTAGGCAGCAATTTCAAACACGACCACCAGCCCCATTTAATGTTGTGCCCCCTCAACAGGAGCAAAAGCAGGGATGGGAGGTCGCACTTGAGAAGTTCATAACCGTGTCTATGGGACGACATCGGAAGTTGGAAGCTCAATTAGATCAAGTGGTAAATCAGACCAAAAATTTGGAAACACAGATCGGTCAGATTGCCCAATCTCTGAATCTAAGAGGGCCAGGAATGCTACCGAGCCAAACTGAAAAACAATCCTAAGGAGCATTGTCAGGCCATATTTGTAAGAGACAATAGAGAAAATGAAGGTCTAAAGATACTTGCAGGTTCGGATGTTGAGAAAGTTGCGCTTGAGAGAGTTGAAGAGGAAAATGATTTTAAGAAGGAGAACTTAGAGAAAGAAGTGATTTCAAGCAAGGAGAAGTCTGAGAACTTCACTACTATTATACTTATTAAGGAATGAAGTGCTATTATTCAGCATAAGCTTCCCCCGAAGCTTAAAGATCCAGGGAGTTTTTCAGTTCCTCTTACTATTGGTTCTTTGCAATTCCATAATGTTTTCTGTCATTTAGGAGCTAGTGTGAGTTTAACACCGTTATCTACTTGCAGAAAATTAGGAGTAAAGGAGCTTATACCAACTAATATGACACTCCAACTAGCAGACAGATCGGTGAAGGATCCGACAGGAATTCTTGAAGATGTTTTGGTAAAAGTTGGAAGATTTCACATTCCTACTGATTTTGTAGTTCTTGATATTAAGAGCGATGAGAGGATGCCATTGATCCTTGGAAGATCGTTTCTGGCTACAGTTGGAGCGAATATAGATGTTCAGAATGGATGGCTCACGTTCAAAATAGGAGATGAACGAATGGAGCTTAGGAATGTTGGTTCCATGACACCACCGGCGATTCCGGAAAAGTGTTGCATGATTAAGGTTATAAGTGATACCCCAGACGGAAAGACACTGTTCACGGGGAAAAGGGATGCAGTTGATTGGGCAGGAAAATCGAAGTCTCGAAAATCGAGAATGAAGGATGTTTTGGAATTAGATACTTGGAGATCAAGCTCGGATTTTGAGAGTAACAAGAACGAAGTCACTCCTTGTGACTCGTTGCTTGGGGATTGTTAATCCCAATCCGGTCTTCAAAGTCAAGATAATGACTATAACTTAGAACTTAATTTTTCCTTTCCTTTTGTTTTTGTTTCCGTTGTTTTCATTTTTTTCGTCCTCATTTTTCTCGTGTTAATTGAGTTGTCTCTATCGTTTGCAGGTCACTTGATGTTTTACTAGTAAGCCAAGGTTTAGATGGTGCAAGGACCGTGATTTGAGCGTTATTATCAATAATGAGGTCCATTTACTTTGTTCGTATGCGTGCGCATGACATTGAATTTCTTTCATGAGGAGAATGAATTGTTGATATAAATGGATATATGTGTTTATGTGTTTCGAGAATGATGCACTTTGGTTTGATTGAATCATATGAGTTAATTTCGGTTAATTGACGTGATTGAGCACCATTCGTTTTGTGATTGTGGTTTATTTGTGTTTTGGGCGGCACAGTGAGTAATGGGCGTTACACCAGTGCAGTTACCTTTTGGTAATGCCAGTTAACAAGGTCAGGCGTCCCGGGTAGTATAGGTAACGAGCGTTACATCCTAGCAGTTTTTTTTCAGTAACTCCTGTTAATGGAGATAGGCGTCTGGGTCGAGATAGGTAACGGCCGTTATCCCTTTCACAAGGAAAATCGGTAACACCTGTTACAGGTTCGATTGGGCAAAAATCTGGGTTTAGGAAACATGTTTTTAGGGTTAAATTAATTCTTTTCCTACCCAATTTTGGAATTTTCTCCCCCAAACCTATAAATACACTTGCACCCATTTATTCTACCTTAGAAGAGATTCAATAGTTCCCTTTGGCCAACCATTATCAATTTGCAAGCAAAAAGCTTTTCCACCAAGTTTACACACTCTCTCCTCCCTTGTGAATCAAAGTAAGTTAATATCTCTTTTCTTAGAGTGAATTGTTAAAGCTAATTTTTCCAATCTAAGATTGACACCTAGGATTAAACTTGCATGTTCGGAATCACCTTGAGATTGAATTGATAAATTTTGAGAGATTATGCATGCTAGAATTAGGATTAATGCCTTGAATTGAATTTAACTTAAATTGGGTTAAATCTTTGAAGAATCCTAACTTCTAAGTAATCTTGAGTCCGAATTATGAAATCGAAGGTAAAGAATTTTGAGTTCAAATTGTAGATTATAAGCTAGTGATAATTTGAGTTGGGTAGATTGAAGAACTTAAGTTAGAACTAACACCCTAGGCTTAAGCACACAAGGCGTTTGACAAATTGTCTAAGTGAATTGTGGTTGATTTTTTATGTGCTTTGTCTTGCTATATTTGTTCGATTTAGGTATTATGGGTCGCACTAAGCACTCTAGAGTCCCGAAGCCCTTCACTACTTCGTCCCGGTTGGACCATCAACCTTTTGGATCGGTCAACATAACGGTTAATGGCTTGGGTAACCCTTTCCAAAGGAATTTGACAAGGAACATTGTGTCTACTAAATTCTTCAAGAACATGTGGATGGAGAAGTTTGAGGTTTGGGAAGAAGTGAAAAGATTGTTTGACAACATAGGTTGGTTACCATTCCTTTCTAGGAAGGATATGACCTACGGAGAGATGATGGCCGCTTTCTTCACCACGATGAACTTCGATCCGATGGACAACACCTTGACCTTCACTCTAGATGATATGGAAACTCGAGCATGGAGCGTGAGCCGGATAAGAGAGATTCTTCGTTTCCCAGCTAATGCCACTACTTCTTTTCCTAAATGGAGTAATACTCAGCGAGAGGCGTTATGGAGATCATTTTCTTTGCGAGAAGGTATTCCTAGTTATTCCCCTCGATGCACACATGACAGCTATCTTGATTCTTTAACTTAGGTGCTAGTCCATAGGATTTTAGCCACGGGATTTTGTGCTAGATAAGGAAGAGATAGCTACATTACGGAGACTGAGTTGGGATAATGTACATGGTGAAGGAAGGCATCAAGTTTGATGCAACAGTTGAGTTTCTATGGAAGCTTCAGGAGACTGTTGGGAGTGTTACTGGCACGACTGCTCATGGTCCTTTTGTGACGATGTTTGCTCGGGAGATGAATTGGAGACCGCGGGGTGCTTTGCCTGTTGACTTTGGATATGATATTGGTCCATAGTACTTGGAGACTGTGGGTTTGGCTATTGCTTAGGAGAGTGGGGAGCTGAAAGATTGGAACTTGCCATGGCAGCCCATTAGAGATAGAGATCGTCTCTGGCAGATGTATAGCTGGGTGTCGCGCCTGTTGTTGCTGAGGCCAGTGATGAAGCTCCTATTACTTTAAGAGGTGTGCGTGCAGAGTTAGCAGGATTGAGGGCCGATTTGACTACTGTAATCGCGAGAGTTGAGGATTTGGCACATTATGTGGATGAGCGATTCGATGCGTGGGAGGCCAGGTTGGAGGCCAAGTTTGACGGGTTCAGTGCTCGTATTGACTAGTATTTTGGAGGACCCCCATCACCCTGATTCTGTTATTTTGTTTTTCTTCCCTGATTTCTAGACATTCTTTCTTCGTTTATTCGTTGTTATGTTTGGATATTTTGGCTATATTTAGATTTTTGCATATGTTTGAATTCCTGAATTTTGTTGATGCAATAGTGCTTTTTCTTTACATGAAATTGTGACTTGTGTGTTAATTGTTCGATGCATGTTGATTGTCAATTGCCCGTGCACTTGATCCGTATATTTTAATCGCTTGTTCAGGTTTTAGAAGCTATGCTAGCACGTTGTCGGTTCTTCTTTTGATCAGGGAGTTTTCTTGACCTTTAATTCTTTCAATTGCATGAGGACATTGCAAAGTTAAGTGTGGGGGAGGAAGTGCATGTTTGTTATGTAGTTTTATTGAAAATTTGCATGGTTAGATGTAGTTTCACTTGTGATTTGCTAAAAATCGAGTAATTTTGAAAATTTTTGAAAATTTTCCCTCGTTTTGAACTTTTTCTTTGAAGTTTGATTGTTGAGCTTTTGCTAGAATAAGTTAGGCTTTTTGAATTGAGAAAAATTGCATAAGATTTGATGATTTAGTGTGTTAGTATGCCCTTTATATTTTGAGCACTTTTGAACGAGATAATGTGCTTTACTTAGAAACATGAGTTGATGATTTCCGAATGAGTCTAAGATTTGATTAGGATGCATTTTAGTCCTATTGAGGTGAAATTTTGAGTTAATGCAAGATTAAGGAAGTGAAGTAGGCATTCGTTGTCGGAGGATTTTAAACTTTTCTATTTAGCTGTTTTTCACTAAATAACGTAATCTTATTGACCCCGCTGAGCTTAATTGTTGTGCAAAGATTTTTGTAGCCACAGTATAAGCCAAGGCACAACATAGAAATACCTACCTTGATAATTTTACGTCAAGGCTTGCTCGTTTGATTCTTATGGTAACTATCTATCTTTTGACCACTTTTGATTGTTCTTGTGATTGAATTTGAGAGGTTATTGTAAAGAAAAAGAATGAGAAAAGTGTGAAAAGAAAGAAAAAAGGAGAAAGAGCAAGAGAAAAGAAAAGAAAATTATGCAAATGATGAAATTGAGAGTGTGGGATTCAATTGAAGAAATTGGGGTGATTTTCGTGTTTAATGGCGAATGAAAATGTCATGTTTTATATAGATTGAATGATGTAAACTTGGTGAGTAGTCACTTGATCCAAATTTTCATAACCTTACCCTAAGCTTACATTACAAGCTCGAAAAGGCCTACCGATTCTAAGTCTTGATTTAATTCCATTAGTGGAGATAGGTGCGAAGAGTGTATTCTGAAGTTGATGATTAGAACTTAGAAGGGAATTGTTAATTTGTCCTTCTAATTTTTGTACATTGTTTCGTTTGATTCACACACTATACAAGGGTATACTTTCCGTACTAAGTTTTGATGATCTTATATGCATGAGTACTTGATTGGATTAGCTAGACTAGTTAAGGCGAAGCAAAACAATTTCACGCATTTTTTGAAAAAAATGTGGTAACTCCGGTTACCACTTAGGAGTACAAAGTTAGTAACCCCCGTTACTAGCCACAGGAGTGGAGGTTTTGGCGAGAGAAGAGGGGTAACGCCCGTTACCCCTGTGCAGAAGGAAAGTGGTAACACCCATTACTACTAATAAAACGTTATGGCGATTTCAAGCAGTAACGGGCGTTAACAACAAATGTACATGGAGAGGTAACGCCCGTTACCTAGGGCGGCGAGAGAATTCTTTGGGCTGCTATATTAGTGCGTTTTTTGAGTCTTTTTGAGAGAGCTTTTTCTTCGAAGGCAAGACCTAGGATTTTGGAGAGAAGACAAGAAGTTTCAGAGATTTTCCAGAGAATTCGATAAGACGAGAGGATTGTCAGTCGAGTATCATATCAGCTATTGATTGTATGATTCATTACTTTTCCCCTAACTGTTTAGTTTACTGAAGTTAACTTGTGTGTTTTAGTATTACTTGCGTTTACTTCTAGTTAATTGTTAATTTGTGTTTTAGTAGATTTATAGATAACAACAACAATTGCTTTTCGTTTGGTCTTTAGATTAGAGAAGGATATAGAGTAGTGATTGATTTCCCTTCCCTGTGGGTTCGATCCTATTATGCTATGCGTATGTTAGTGTACACTTCCACGATTGGTTTTAACTTGAGTGAAACGCAACAACATTTATGAGGAAAAGTTCGCAATTTCTATTGAAGATAGTGAATCCTTAATGAGATAGAGTTAGGGTGTTTGGTAATTACAACTTACAAGGTTAACATTCATACTTACTGTACAAAATTATCGAACCGGGTTCCATAGAATCACCTAAATTCAAGAACGGAGTGAAGAAATCTTGAAGGTGGTTAAATTCGAGGTTTAGACCAATAAAGAGGTGATAACCTTCAAGAAGACTCAAGGTAAAATAAGTTCGTTGGGGGATGAGCAACGAAGATCACCAAATAAGATGCAATACAATAGGATTAGTGGATGGTAAGCATTACGAATTATTCAGGAAGAGTTTTCAAATAAATTAATCTATGAGAAGCCAAGTTCGGGATAGAAGGAAAAGAAGAGATCCGTGTAAAATAACAATGCTAAAGGCTTTATCTTCGGTCGAATTGGAGTTATTTTCTAGATTCAAGATGAATTGTCGTGTGTGAGGTCGAATTAGGAGATATGGAGCAACAAATGGAAACGATAAAGAAAGGCAAGTAGCTTTTGGAGAGAAGTTATGTGCTCAAGTGTGAACAATTGAAAGATGAGTTCATTCAACCATTCAACTTATGAAAAATAAACTGAGGAAGCTTCGATCAAAGTAACAACTATGGCGAAGATTAGGATAACATTTAGAGATTAACTCTTCAAGAGAAGTCAAGGTACTAACTTCATGGGTGTAGAAAGTTTTGAATTCAAGAATCACAATCTTGGATCATAAAGTTATACCAGTTGATACAAGAAAATTGTGGTCAAGGAGGTGAAGGTCCAGGCAACAATTAGAGATTGATAATTGAGAAGGAATTGGGTTCAAGAAATTTCAATCTCGAGTCACGGAAAGGTACCAGTTGATGTTAGGAAACTTTGAAGATATAGAAGACCGTGAGGAAGCAAGAAATGACCAATGACTAGAGACAAGCTTGGTATTTAACAAACAAGGAATAAGTGTCGGGTAAAGCTTACCACTACTACGGTGACAGGTTCAATGCATTCATAAGCACGTTCTTCATACATCGTATTAAATTAGTTAATCTCTTTTATTTATATGTGCGTGCATCTCTAATTGATATAATTTCTCCAACATGTCGTATCTTTAATTGTTGAAAGAGTGCTATGTGCATTGACATATTAACCCGATATGCATGGTTAAGTGTTTACTTGATAGGAAATTTCCATCACCTCATTCATCAAATTGTTTTTAAACGAGCCATATCCGAATCAAGAAAAGGAGAAATTTTGGGTTGCACCAGCTGGTTAAAAAGGAAAGTGGGAATTCCAAGGTTCGGGAAAAGTAGAGTCGAAAATAGGAATGAAAGAAGTGGTTGCTGTTCTTACCGATCACTTCAAAATGAATGTGAGTGAGATCATTAGACGTGGCATGACTAGAATTACATATTCCGAGGAACCTAAGCCAAAGAGATTGAGAATTTGGATTCAAGAAGCGATGAAACGAGTTCATCGGATAAGAATAGAAACTCTTAAGGGGGAGAGCCTACCGGAAGATGGATTGAATTCACGGGTTGCTCGAACGGGTCACTTCTAGTAAGAACAACAGAAATCCAAGAATTAACAAGTAACGGGATTTTATAAAGAGAAAAAAAAATTCCATCCGTACTTTGGCCGTTTTTGCAATTTACCATCTCGGCCAACTTTTGTTGCAAACAGCCATCTGAACTTTACGTTTTTTACAAACCGCCATCTAAACTTTTTTTTTTGGGGTTTGGGTGAAAATACAACTGGCGTGGTGCATTTCTAAACATGCCACGTGTTAAGTTTTTTGGCCAAAACCACCATTAGATGGCGGTTTGTAAGAAACGTAAAGTTCAGATGACAGTTTGCAGCAAAAGTTGGGCGAGATGGTAATTTGAAAAAACGGCCAAAGTACGGATGGGAATTTTTTTTTTCTCCTTTATAAAAATGGCGAGGGATGAATTAGAAGATTTTGACGCTCGATGATTTCTAAGATCGAGATGAGAAAATTTTGAGAATAATATCGGAAGAGATAAGTGCTTCAAGAGTTGAAGAAGGGTATTCAAGAAGTGTTTTGGGAATTGAAACGACAAGACAAGATAAAACATAATTGATGAAAACTTAGGCTGCAGAATCAACACCGTTGGTCTCTTATTAATGGACACGTATGAACTCAAATCTTCCAAGGTTGAATGGATTGAATTCTCTATATGATGTGTTTCCTATTTTGGAAATGATGGAACCGTGAGAGAACTTTGAGGAAATATTTGGTAAGGAATGTATTGGATAGGAGGAGCCGGTCAAGTCATCACATTCCATGAGGGACGAAGTGAAAGTTAAGTCAACCGAGCTTTGGAAGTGGAAGATTTAGGAGATAATACATCACATGAACAAGACAGGTTACAGGCTCGTCAGTTGTTTCCGTGATGAACCGGGAATACTTTTGGGGTTAGAGATTTAAATTCAAGCTACAAAAGACTAACTCGAGTATTCAAAAAGGTCGAGTGCAATTCGGGCTGAAAATGAGTAAATTGAATTAATATCACTTAAGATTGGGAACTTCGGCCCATGGTGCTAGTTAGGATAAGAGAATCAATTCTGGAAGCAAGATTGAATTGTCATTTAAGTATTGGATATCGAGGATTTCAATGTTCGATGCTTTAGGTAAAGGAATCTCCAACATCAAGTCAAGTGTTGAAACGGATCACTACCATGGAAGATTCCCGAACAACGATGAACGGTACATCAAGCATTCATGGTATATGCATACACGTAACTTAAATTTGACTAATTTCATGATGCTAAGTGCTTTGATCGTTGATTGTATTCATTGCTTTTGCATGGCTAATTGGTGTATTTGATCTCTTCTACCTGCTCCTTATGTGACGGTTTATGTGAGTGTTTATTTAATTATCCTCTTGGGTTATTGTGTTTGCTTGCTTGAGAGACGGGGTTCTCTCGTTGTTTATTTGAGACATAAGATTCTCTCATCGTTGCTGGTTACTTGTTTAACTTGTTCTAGCGGCAGATTAGATTTCTCGAGTGTTTAGGCTTTGGTGAGTTAAGGGTCATGACTTAAAAGCAATTGAAGACCCTTGTTGCTTGAAGAGCTTTTTCCGAACTAATTCCTGACGGGGAGTTGCTAACCCGCGTGGGACGAACACGGGAGAGTTGCTTAAGAGTCCAGAACCCGAGGCAACGGACCTGGGGACCAGGTGCTCTTAAGGGGAGAGATTGTAATGCCCCAGTTTTTCCAGCCGTTCAAATACGCGGGCCACGCGTGTGAGTTTTGAGATTTAGGGCTATTTAATTTCCTTTTTGTTATTTTATTTGCGTGATTTAATTTAATTACTTGTGATCTTTCGTGAATTATATGATTTAAATCTCTAATTTTCGTGAATTCAATTACGTGAGTTGTGTATTTAATTCCTCGAGCATGATTAAGTGTTTAAATTAATTGCAATTGTTAGAATTTCATGCTTAATTGTCCTTAATTGAAACTTTGTATAACTTACAGACTTAATTGAAAATTTTCTCAAGGACTTGTTTATATCTTTGTTAAATTGAATACTTGATTGCATTAATTTAAATTTGTCAAGGACCAAGTTGCAATTTTCCTTTTCTTCCCCTTCCTTTTCCACGACATATATATACATACCTACACACACTTTCTCTTCATTTTTCCTCATTCAAAAGACAAGCAAGAACTCTCCATTCCTTCGCCCTTCCAACCTCGATCCAACCCAGGAAGCAAGAGCCAAGGAATTCTTCCATCTTCTCCAAGGAAATCATCACGCAAACCTCATCTCTTCCTTTCCTCTTCCATCTTCTTCTTCAAGGTAAGTTATGTGTGTGGCGCCCCTGCCACATCCCGCACTGAGAAATACCCCGAGTGTTAGCTTTAGACCTTCAATCGAGATCTTTCCCAGCGAACGGCGAACAAACAGACAAAAGCTAGCATAGCGGAAGTGTAAAAGACAACAGTTCACAAACATATAATTCAATTACAAGGCCGATAAGGCCAATGACAAATAACAAAATACAAACGACAACTACATTAGGTATAGGTACATAGATTGTACATACTGGCTTTTCCACGAAGGAGAAGTTCCAAAAACATTAATCTTAGGAACAAACTATCTAGACTGCACCTGTCGACCTAGACCCGACATGCCGCCTAGCTACACCTGCCTGAAGCCAAAACCAGAGGAGAAGGGACGTTAGTCAAAGTGACTAAGCGAAAGGGTTATATATATATATATATATATACAAACAAAAGCACAAACTTGGTTCACATTTTTATTCTTTTTGAAACGAGCTGTAAGTAGAAGAAAGGATAGCTTTTAGTTTTTACGAAAACACACTTGTGAACCAATAATCAAAACGATCGATCAATCACAATAACCCGACGAGTACGGACGAGTTCTCCAACCTTTCACACCCTGAACAAGAGAAACACAAAACGGGAACCAGCCTTCTCCGTCCAATTGTTGGTCGAGGTGCCCCCAACTAACCACACGATCACACAGATAGGGACAATATACCCTGGTACCAATAACCTCACTCTTACACGTTTCGTGGTCAACCTCCGGCTACGTCCCGTATAGAGCTTCACAGAAGTATGTAGTAAAGATCAGCCTTTGGTGCACACCTCCGGCCTTCACCCACTAGATACTTCGGGCCCATATTCCCCAAGGCGCGCCCCTAAGGGTTCTATCATTCGATCACAACTCGCTTTAAAACATTTTCACACTTTCAAGCACTTTGTTTCTCATAGCAATTTCATATTTCAAAATCAAACTTTCCTTTACTCACGCGTATATATAATATAACATGAACTTATTTTTATAAGGAAATCCGATTTTTCAATAAAATATTAAAATATTACAAAACAGCTAATAATATATATAGTATCAACGGGTCAAAAATCAAACTCAATAAATAAGGGTTGAGTTTTAAGAAGATATATATTTACATAACATATGTTTTGGCCCCAGTTGAAAACATTTTAATCCCTCACCTTAAACTTCTTCGAAATCTGCAAAAGAGACGACACCTAATACGGTCAGGGCTCCTCCTTAGGAACACCTGTTATACACATACGACTACAATTATGACTCGACTGGATAACCATATAAACACATATGACTTGTACGGCTAACACACCTATCATATTCTCTACAATTAATTAGGCAAGTAGATAGAGTGATCACATAGTTAAATATACATTAATCGAACAAACCTATAAACATTTGTTTGCCAAATAACCATATTAGAAAAATCTCATAATGAAAGATTTCAATTATAAAACCTATAACTTTTCGAAAAATAATATCAAATTCAATTGGTTTTATTTTGCTCTAAAATTTCTCAATCACATAATCCCAAATAAAATATATTAAGAAGTTCAAATACGAGTTTACTTTCACAAGGTCAAAACCGAGTATAATCTGCTCAAAGTAACATTTATAATTCAAAAAAAATTACACAAATCACATATATGAACTAATTGACAAATCCTAAAAACATATACACAAGGACCAAATTAAATCGGATCGTATTAGATTAAAAGGGGACAAATCGAATCACATACAAATCAAATTCCAAAGAAACAAATGGAGAGAAATACTTACAAAAGGTAATGAACGAGAATCTTTGAAGCTTTAACAGAATAAAAAAAATGGATCGAAGATCGAGAGTTACAGGAGAAGTCCCCAAAAAGGGAATTTTCAATTTTTAAATTGTCTCTTTAATGCCGTAATGAGAAACCCAATAAGAAATCTATTTATATTATTTGTTGTTTAATCACAAGGAATTCCTGCTCAGATGTTATCAATTAAAGTCGGTTGAATAAAGAATGAATGAACTCACTGGAATAGGCCACATGTCCTGATGACTAAGCTTATGTGTTGATGAGTAAGCTTGGAGCTTTGTGAGAGTTATCAAATAAGGAAAGCTTAGCAGTAAAGTTTGCAACGTCATTACGATGAATCCGTGATATCTCATTCCCTATTTTAGTTGTGAAATGTAATTTCTACGTGCGTATATATATATATTCTACAGATATGTTATTTGGATATGTATGCCTGTAACTTATATCATTATTACACATATATTTATTATATTAATATATGAAATATAACATGCATGGTTTGTTTTAATAGAATAAATGTCATCCATTAATAATTAGGAATATATAAAAGATAATTAGGTGATAATCACAAGTCATTAAAACTATTGATATACTTAATATACGATAAAACTCTCACATACATAATTATAAAGGATATTTAATTAAAATTTAAGATATTATCGAACGTTCTATAGTAGCATGTATAATTTAATTAAATAATTAAAGTCAATCAAGCTCATTGAACAACTTAATTTTATCAAAACACATATTAAAGAACTTAATTATAATAGACTCGGATTTTATTAAATTATATCTCTGTTATAGAAAAACACTTGAACATAAATCACCGATCATTTCCTTAATGTAGTTCCGATATCTCAATTAACTTATATGTTTTTCTTTAACTAAAAATTTGGAATGTTACAATGTGCATATATCTATGTGATGAACTTGATTATAAGTTAGGGTTTTGTGATTTTATGAATTCAATGAGGTAATATGAAGTATTTGTGAAGTTCTTGAGTGGATATATGTATATATATCTTGAGTTTCATGAAATTGGATACATGTATGATCACTTGGAGCTTTAATGGTTTTCATGAATGATTTTGATGAATCAAGAATGTTATATTCATTTCCTTGTGGCCTAAATGATATATGTGAGATTTATGCATGTTATATGTTAGTTTTGAGGTGTTTAATTTTTGTGGTTTGGTGTTGGTAAGGCTTGGGAGGCAATTTTCGAGCATATCCCTATTTTTTCGCCCAGCGGCAATCCAAACGGCCGTTTGGCTTTCCCATTCAATTCCCAAACGCCCGTTTGGGTACCCACTGTCTTGACCGAGAGTTCCAAACTCCTGTTTCTGCTTTCAGTTCATTTTTCAAACTCCCGTTTACCCCTCAAACGTGCTCCGATTGACCTGAAATCGAACTGTAGAAACTACATTGAGTCTAGAGTATTCTACAATTAGAATCACCTCATTATCTGTTTGTGAGTTATAACCATTTTAATTTGGTGTCGCCACTACGTCGAAAATCTGCATTCACCCAACTTCAAGCTTACGCCATTTTCTTCTCGCTTTGAACCAGAATACGAGCCATATATCATCGGAAAGGTATATTTTTCTAGTTTCATGCCCAACAAACAAAACCCAATGCCAACTTCTAGAACTCAAGATATTCCAATTTTCTCACAGCCTACAATGCACGAGCACTTCAAAAATTGAACCCGTGCAGTGTCGGACACGTGTCGGACACCGACACGCCTCGGACACGGCTCCGACACGTGTCCGACACGTCTGATCCCATGTCCTAAAAAAAAAAATTAAAATTCATGGCGACACGATGTCGGACACTCTGTAGAGGAGTGTCCGACACGGCTGGGTTTATAATCTTGTCCTTTGTATCACCGACCCTTGAAACTCAGCACCATTTTAGGCTAGCATCTCCTTTTCCAGTATTCGACTCAGAAACTCAATTCAATTGTTGCTGTAAGAAGCACGAACAAAAAAATAGAAAATAAGAAAATAAAGTTGCTAAAATCAAAAAAACAAACAAAGAAGAAGAAGAAGAAAAGAAAGAAACTCAACTTAATAGGTGGTGGAGAGAATGGCGGTGGTGGTGGTAGAGAATCGCGCTGAAGACTAGACAGCGACGGTGGTGGACATAGGAGAACGGATCTGGAGAAGGGCGATGATGGAGGCTGCGGCTTGGGGGAAATGAAATGGGGCGGCTGAATGAGAATTGTGAGGGCTTAGGGTTTCTATTAGTTAATATTAATAATATTTATTAGACTTATATATTTATATATATTTAAAATAAAATATTTGCTGAAGTCTGAAGAGTATAGCTGCACATGCTTACGTACAACATTTAACCACTTATTTAGGATTTTTTTTTTTCTTCTCCTTATTTTTATTTATTTTTTAAAATTTAAAAAGACGTGTAATTAGAGGAATTTTCATAATATAATTTTAAAATTAATTTTATATTTACAAAATATATTTATTTATATATAAATGTAATCATGTCGGGGCCGTGTCGTGTCCTAAAATTTTAAAAAAATTCGTGTCGCCGTGTCCGTGTCGTGTCGTGTCCGTGTCGTGTCGTGTCTGTGTCCGTGCATCATAGCTCACAGCTTATGCGTTTCCGAAAACTGTTAGCTTTTGTCAAACTTTGTCAAAATCTCTCTTCTTGCGTTCCTTTCACTCCCTTGGCTCCCGTATATGACTTATATGGAGTATATGCTTGATTAATTGATAATTATGCTCTTTTTTTACACTCCTTGGTCCTTACTTGCTTAGGTTTGATTGTTTGAGTCCGTGGTTGATATATGAATTTACTTCGTTTGAGTAATTGAGCATATGAACACGATCACACCATTCCATGGTATTCTTATGCTTTATTTCATATCAAATCATGTTATAACACGATACATCACTTCATGAACATTGCCGTGTGTCCTATGTGGTATCATATTGAGTCTTTTCTCACAAGTACACATTATTTCCTTTCTTGTCCGGTTCTTCTCCAGGGCGGAGATCATCGATCAATTAGGCACTATCTTGCACACTTGTTTTGTCCCGTCGTTTTTCAGGTGAGGGTGTAACACCCCAAACGGAGGGTGCCACATCCCCCGCACTATGACCCAGACCTGGACATGAAATGGAAGTCTATGCCCGAATCCGAATCAGAGCGAACAGGAGACAAACGCACACGCTATGCTAGGCGGATCTAACTTGACAAACTCAGAGTGCGGAAGCAAATCAAACATTCAAACAAGATAGCGGAAGCATTTAAATCAACATTCAAAGCAGATGACGGGTTCAACTAGCATAGATACCTAGTCCCGGATATCAACATAAAGTAATAATCATCAAGTGCCACAAGGGGCCGAATAAGAGTGCCACGCAGGGCTACCGAATAGTAAAGTAAAATCTCAAGTCTACAAATCAAAACATAAGTAAAGTGTATGAAAGACAAATGCAACTAAAAGGGCTAGACCGACGAAGTGCAACTCAAATGATCACTTCCGCCTAGCAAACGCCAACAACCTGCAACTAAAAGTGTAATTGAGGGGTCAGTCAACTTGACCGAGTGAGGGGGCTAACGCACACCCACAATATGTATATATAGAATCACAACACAGATTAAAGTAGGAATCATGAACTGAGGATAGGTGTTGCATACCAAAACATTTCGAAAGCACCCCAAAAGATAGATATATAAGTTTAGAAAACATTTCAAAAACTCTATCCCGATTCATAATTCCTAAACAGAACACATGCTCGGCGAGTACGAGCTTCCCACCTTTACTCCTCAGAACATAAATCACAATCAATCCAACCGCTACACCAATGATGGAGGAGATGTACAGTCCCCAAAAACCATCTATAATAACATCGTCTAAAATAGACTCGATCTCAAGAGGGTAGCGAACCCACAAGAGTCATCCCCGGCCTTAGCCGAAGGCTAAAGATATCATGCCTCCCTCATCACCCTAAGGTCGCGCAATGATATCTCAAATGGAAACTACACACATGGTTGAAACTCCGACGGCCCTAACCGTCCCTGAGGCCCCATTACCCGTAGCTCCTCGGATCCACAATATAACAGGACAGAACAGATACCATATAACATGGCTAACTCGCTACAGAATCATAACACATCTGAATTTTCCAAAATAGCTTACATATGCCTCAAAAACTTATTTTTATATATTCCCACGCTGTGGAATTTAAGCCACGAGGCTCCCACACACGCAGGATGTACGCAAAGGGCATAAACATATCATATCCAACACGTATGTATTTATAATAAGATATACTCGCATGCAAGGGTAGAAATCAGCATATAAAGGCCACAGGTCGCATAACTATACAAAATCCTAAACCTCACCTCGTAGTAGTAGTGCTTGAGAGTGTGAAGGGCCAAACACTCTAAACCTCGGGCTCACCGGCACCACCAAACTCTGTAACAAGACATGCAAAGGCCCAGACTTAAACTCTATATGAACCAAGTAAGACATACGGCAACATGTAAACATCATGTATGAAATGTATTATGGGATGATATGCATCACATATATCACGTAACATAGCATAAGACATGTATTTAATATTTAAAATAATGCATGTTATCAATAAAATAATGTTTGTATGGTGAACGAAATAAAATAATAATAAAAACAAGAATAGATCGAGACTCACTTTAAAATTTCAAATTCGTTATTATACTTAATAATTGTTGCACGCACTATGTTACCCAAGGAATCAATTCATATAGTGTCCAATTTAATTCGGCATGCATTAAAAGATTAAATTGGAGGATTTAGAAATTGTTTTAATGGAATGAATGGCAGCGCCAACATGAAGGAACAACAGCACAATGCGGTGCATAACAGGGCAAAGCACTCCAAAAGCCATGTGACACAAATCCCAAGCTAAATCATCAATTCTTCCTAGGCACAAACTCACGCAGCCCCAAAATTTGAATTTATTGTATCTTAAAAAGGTAATGGCATCAATTAATTATGAATTTCAAGAATCATTCCCACGAAATGAAGTGTAGGTAGTAAAATAATAATTTCACCTAATTTTTAGATTTCAAGTAATCATTACACAAGTGTTGGCATTAAATCTGAGAATCAAACTCTCCACTTAGCAATTCATTACAACTCTTATTTAATTTGGGCATGTTGATATTAATTTCAAGTTTTATAATTTAAGCACTCACTCCACCACAAAAGCATTACGTTTTACTATCATTATTAATTGCAATAATTCCAATCTTCCTTTCTAATCAACCATTCCAGTTAACTAAGCTGCTAATCTCGTTTCGCGGGAAAAGGCGGACGCACTCAGGGGCATAAATTTCAAGTCTTGATTAATTTATGTATCCACCAATACCGAAGCCTCTACATTTAATATCATAATTTCAGTAGGGTTGGAAGGCAAAAGTGAAACCAAGAGATTGTACCTAGCTGATTTATCCTAAATGTTATACAGCGGGATATTTCGGTCAAATATGCAGTATTATACAGGCCAAAATATATCATGACATCAAACTATGTTTTAGCTAATTGAAGTTGGAAAAAATTGCATCGATAGATTCGAAGAGTACATATTTTCATGCTCAATATTCGAAAATTAGAAATGAAATTCACATCAAGGAAAAATCGTTCCTTGCCTTGGTTCTTGAAATGATGAAGAAACGAGGAAGATATGAGCTCTTAAAAGTGGGGAAATTCTTAGATCTTCATTCTCCTTTGAAGCTCTCCATGGATAATATGATTTGTGTGAAATGAGGTTTGAAAGAGGCTAGGTTAGAGTTTCAAGGTATATATATGCTGGCTAAAGGTTTCATTAGGGTTTGGGCCCAAATAAGTGACTTTTGGCCCAATAGGTCAAATTGAAAGGTTTAAAGTCTAAATGGTTTCCGAAAAATATAAATTAAATTCCGTTGGACCCGAATCACCGAATCAAGTCCAATGGTGGTGTCGGAATTCGAATTCGAATTCCTGAGCTCATATTGGTCCCGAATGACCCAAACTTACCTAATTCAAGTTAGGCCCAAAACACACAAATAGGTCCAAGTCCTATTTAAATCCAACTCCAATAATTAATTTAAATTCATCCAAGTTCCATTCTCAAGTTGTCATGCAAGAATTCATATTTTACCATTTTGGATTTTGGTCAATTAAGTCACATTTTCAATCAAAGTTGGAATTAAACACATAAAAGAGAATTAAATCACATAAGTGCGTAAAGTAAACTCTCTTGTGGCGCATACCTATACGATGTATCGGACGGGGCGTCATAGAGGGTGTTTTCGTTCTAGTTACGTACATAATCCCTAAAACCTGCATGAATGGAATTCGGCCTAAAACCATATTTATACTTATATTGTTTCCAAAGTGATTATCGAGTAAACATTTACCGAAATTGAACCTATTGTTATTGTTATTTACTGACCCTTACTGTTTTGGTGAGATATTATACTGCACATTGATTGTGGGCCCAGGGACTTGTGTATTGAGCGAACCGGGGAGGTATCAGGCCGACGGTAAACTCTTACATAGTTTCACATTTTTGGGATGACCCCTGAATCCACTAGGAGATTGGTGGAGGAAGGAGTTTCGGGCATCATGAGTCAGATGCCCACCATGTATGGTTGGTGAGGGCTAGCTACCCGAACCTTGTCTCGGAGGAAGAAGGATGGAATTGATTATGCACTGTTACTGAATTGATTGTATTGTACTGATTGAAACCTAATGATTGCATGATCGTTCCTTTAAATTGAAACTTAATCATAGTACACTGTCGGAATTTGGTTGGAGATTGTGCACGGTCACTCGCTGAAATTGTAACAAATTGTATAAATTGATAGTTGTAAAATCCGAGCATTGAATAACTGATTTCTTGCCCTCTACGGGAACTACTTTACCTAAAACGTAGCTCGGGATTTACAGCTTGCATGTGCATATTTTCATATATACGTATACCTCCTGCTCACTCAGTCTCTTAGAGACTGATCTCTCTTTCCCTTTCTTTCAGGTTCTTTACAGGTGGTTGTTAGGCGGAATTTTAGTTGTCGGTCGTTGTTAGAGTCCTAAACTTGTATATTCATTACATATTACATAGCTTATTATATTGAATTGATTTAATTATTGGGCCGGTGTGCCATTTATTAAATTGTATTTACTAGGGACAGGATTCTAGGGCCTTAATTGAACCCATTTTATATTATTTCTTTGAATTGATTCGGGACAGGTTAGGACAGGTGCCTTGTTTAGTGGAACCCGTATTCACTTCTTCATTGGAATTACATTTATTTCCTTAACACTGAATGAATGACTGCCTTGCTTCTGCATTGTCGTTCCTGTTCATTTGTTCCAGGGTTAGCTTCCGCCTAGCCAAGACTATTTTTCATTGTCTTCCGTTCGTTGTGAGTTTGGTTTATGTGTGGATTAGCTCATTTCATATGTGGACCGAACTCATGGTGCGGGGGATGTGGTGCTCTCGTCACGGGTGCTACAAGATTAAACTGCTTGTCTAAATATACCAAAAATGAGATATAAATAGATAATTTGACTATTTTCTTATTTTCCTTTCTAACTATTATACATTAACATCAAATAATTAAATTCATAGCATATTAATAATTTAATACAGAAAATAGATTATAAGTGAATCATATAAATATTAAAAACAATCTAATCAAGATACATAAAACGTTACTAACAGTTAGGATTGGTTTAACTTTTTCTGGTACGATAAACTTTCTCAAAAAATGAATTTTGTTACTGTTGAACCTTAAACTATTTGTGATTTGTCTTGCTCACTAAAATTAAGTTGAAAATATAAAAATAAATATAAAAATTGAAATCGTTTGAAGATTTCAAAATCGATGTAAAACAAAGAAATGAGAGAATTCGTATTTCATATTGATGAAAAAATAAATTATCCAAATGAATTTGTTTCTTAATAATAACATTGAATGAACATATAAATAGTGGAAAATTTTGAAGAGTTAAAGAATATTCAATAACATTAAATTAAATAGTTAAATCAAACTAAAGGCTTATTGATTATTTATTTTGGGTAAATAAATTGAGTAATTAAGTTTTAATGGATAATTATGTCAATTCACAATGAGAAAAAATATATCCACACTTTTATATAGGTACTAGTAAATGGCACGTGCGTTGCACCTATAATTCAGTTTGCTGTTCTTTTTCTTTTGGAAAATTTTAGTTTTATTAATTTTGTTTGTATTTTGTCTAATTGTTCTGCTTATTTACTTTTAATTGTAATTTGTTATTTTTACTATATTCTAATTATTTAAACATGTTTTTTTATATTTTAACCCTACAATATAGTGTCATTCTTTTTTTTTTTTTCCCTCTAGAAATACCATTATTTCATACATTTATTTGAATTTGAATTAAAAATATGTACTTCTTATTGTTTTTCCTACCATCCTAGGAGAATTCTTTAATCTTTTTTCTTTATTTATTATTTTCAATAGTTTAGTTTTTTTCTTGCTTCTCCTTATGTTATATTGGATATTTTATTTTAAGAAATATTGCTATATTTTCATCATTTTTGTCCATGTTTCCTCAAAGTTATATGTTATCATTGACTTTGTTGTTCTTTTCTCCTCTTTGAATCGCTTTTTTCTAGTTTTATTTTTGCTTTCCAAGTCTCTTATTCATTTTGTGTTTATTTTCCCTTTATCTTTGATATTGTTAAACTCTTCTTTCACTTTCTCCACAACTTTCTTTTACCTGACCCTTAGCTTTTAGTATTTTTTGTAACGCCCCGTGTCTTCATTCCAGGTACGCTCGCCACACGTGTGCGTTTGAGTGTTAGAATTGTTGGCATGCTTTAGGATTTTGCGTCTAATTGATTTATGTGATTAATTTTTTAATTGCCTATGTGATTATTTTAATTGTAATTTCATTTTAATTCCATTTCATCCCTGACATATGCATAATTCATACATTCATTTCATAACATATTATATATATATATATATATATATATATATATATATATATATATACACTTAAACTAATTTCATAAGATTAACATTTTATTTACTTCATGCATTTTCATGAAACATGTGTTTACATACATATATATATATATATATATATATATATATATATATATATATATATATACTTAAACTAATTTCATAAGATTAACATTTTATTTACTTCATGCATTTTCATGAAACATGTGTTTACATACATATATATATATATAACTTACCTACACTAATACACTAACATACAATATATAGGTATATATTAATGAGCACTAAGTTGATTAAATACATATAATATATATAATATCTACTTTTTGATTTTATACATATATACACTATCTCTATACTTATATTACATTACATACATTATACATATATCACATTGCAAGACGCATACACTCATCACGATTCTTTCTCCATCACCCACACACACATTTGATTACAAGCACGAAGAAGAAGGAAGATCAATCCATCAAGCATCATCATCATCATCAAGATCATCCCCTCCATTTCATCATCTTCATTCCATTTCTTTCTTCCCAAGGTTGGTAATGGTATATTATGAGATGGATTATGTTGAATAGTTAGGGCTTTGTGATTTGGATGAGTTTTTTTGATCTTGAGCATGAATATGTGATCATACTTGGGTGAATCTTTGAACTTATTACATGAACACTTTGGTTATTTGGTTATTGGATGATATGGTTTATATGAGCTTGGTTTGATGGATCTAAGTGCCTAAATGACTGATATATGTGTTGTAATTGAAGTATTAGATGTATATTGATGTTATGTGCTAGTTTTGGGTTGCTTAATTGATGTTGGTTGGTTTTGGGAAGGTTGGGAGTCCATTTCCGAGCCATACCCTGTTTTTTCGCCCAGCGGCATGCCAAATGCCCGTTTGGCTCCTTAGTTCATTTACCAAACGCCCGTGTGAGATGCTACTGCATCGACAGACGGTTTCCAAACGCCCATTTCTGCTTTTAATTCATCTTACAAACACCCGTTTACCCCTTAAACAAACTCCGATTGACCTAATTTTTGAACTGTTAGAAACCTCTTGAAGTCTAAAACACTCTCCAATTGGAATCACCTTAATATCATTTCTAGATTGTGAGATATGATCAATTCTTTTTGGTGTCGCCACTTTACCATAAATCTGCGTTAACCCAACTTCGGAACTATGCCATTTTCACTCCGCTTTGAACTAGAATTTGAGCCATATATGCTTGGAAAGCTCTATTTGTCTACTTTCATATACGACAAACAAAAATCCATTTCATCTTCTAGAACTCAAGATATTCCCAATTTTCCACAGCTAGCACATTTTCAAAAATTGTCAACTTTAGCCAAACTTCGCCAAAATAATTCTTCTTATATTTCTTTCACTCCCTTGGCTCCCGTATGTGAATTATATGAAGTATATGCTTGATTAACCATTATGTGAAGCATTAATCATTCATGAACATTCTCATGAATTATAATTGTCATTTTTCCATATCATGAGCATGTCGTTCGTCGATTACTTGGTTCATTTGTCTAGAGTCTTATGTACACTCGTGTTTCTTGCACAGAGCTTGCAATGCCCCGTTCTTTTTGTCTAAGGTACGACGTTGCACGTGTGAGTTTTATTCACGATTTATGTGTTTTTATTTTACTTTAATTCGTTTTAACCAATTAATTTTGCTCAAACTCTTATACAATTTTAATTTTTAATTAAGTGCTTACTCCATTTTTATAAATGACAGTTTATCGGTTGCTAGCAAATGTATTATATCTAAATATGTTCTTTTATATATTTTTATGTTTAGTTTGAAATAAGTCTAATACTACCTACCCTTAGTCCTTAACCCTCCTTGTACTTAATTTTTTTTTTTTTAAAACAAAATATCTTTCCTATCTCTCACTCTATCTCACATATACATCAAATACACATTCTTTTTTTTTTTTTTTTACAAGAACAATCAAACCCACATTTTCTCCCTTTTTCCATACTTTCGGCCGACCCTTATCCAGAGAAGAGGATGAGATTTTCTTACCATTCTTCTTCATCATCCCTCGGTTTTTCTAGTTCTTAAGGTAAGAGTTGAGGCTAGAATGTTTATTTCCTTGAATTTCTCATGAAATAAAGTCATATGTGTATATATTTGTATGTATCACCTTCAAGAATTAGGGCTTTGTGTATTCTTGAACCCCAACTTGTTTTTATGAATTTTATGATAGAAATGGAACCAATGTGGTATTTAGGGTGGTGGTTGAGTAAGATTTTTGAACATTATATATATACTTGCATTTATGGGAGAAATGTGATGAGATGTGAACTTGAGTTTGAGTTCTTCAACTTGACATTTTTAGCAAACTTGTATTCTTGAACTACGTGTATTATGGAGGAGAGTTTGAGGTGTTTAGCCTGAACTTAGGGTGAAGGAAGAAGGCAAGAAAGCCGTCCCCTGTTGCTGTGATATTATTTGTTGTTGTTGTATGATACCTTGTTTGGTTGCTTACTTTAAATGCATTTCATGAAAGTGGAGCTGACCATGATTATGTAATAAATGTCCTATTAAAAAAACTGTTTTACATGGATATTTATACATATGTTGAGTACATTCCTATAAAATTTCAGATTTATCCGACTTCGTTTGATATGGTAAACGTAATTTTCTTTAAAATATGTTGCTGCAGTGAAATTTCTGTTTTATGATACTTTTGCATTTAAATCCATATTTACTCAGAAATATTTACGAATTGACACCTATGCCATTTGAAAGATATGGATGTCTAGTTTATTAAGAATTTTACGGCTCGCTAAAATATCTTCCGAGGAACAAGTTATGATAATTTTTTTTGACAATGTGTACGTGCAAAAAGTTTCTAGACAAGTAACTTTATGAGATTAAGTGATGAAATTTGATTTAGTTTGCTTCGTATTTATTATGAATTGAATTCGATTAATTATTTCGCATGTCAATATGTTCTAATAAATTTTATTTGCTTAACTTACGTGTTAAATGTGAATCTTGAAAACATGTTGCATCCATATTCCATCTTTATTGCATTTAATCATCTTCATTTATAAGCCGTGCGTCTCTTATGTGGTTCATTGAGTCGTGTCTCATCCTAGATTGTGTCTTTGACTCAGGTGATCTACAGGTGGAGGAGTAGACGTATAGAACTTCTCTCTTTTTGGCTTTTGTCTCTTTTCTACAAGTCCAAGGTGAGGTTTCTTTAACAACCTTTCAATACAGTCAATCCCCACAGCGACGGGCTTCGAAAGCGGATATGACCTTAATCCCGAGTGATGTTGTTTTCTCATCCCGTATGCGATCCTATTATACATATATTATACATATAGATATGTGTAAGGGTTATTGATTGTTAGGTCCTATTAAAACTGTTTCCATAAAGTGATAAGTGTATTTATGGGATATTTACCCAAATGTTTTCATGCGTGAGTCAAGTGCCAAGTGTTTCACTTAAGTGTAACAAATGAAATGTTTTAGCGAGATAAATGGAATTGATGGTGTCTATGAGGACGCTCATGGGGTAAGTGTTATTATGGGCCTGGGGATTGTGTATGAGGTGAACCAGGAATGCAAGGGCCAGCGGGAATCCAATTACATGGTCCCCATAGTGATACGGGATCCTAGAACACCACTGGAGGTAGTGGGACTCTAGGGTTCTATGCCATGGTGGGTTTATCCCCCCGAAGAGGGCGTTGGGAGTCATGTACCCGCGCCTTCGTGTAGTGAGATAGTGGATGGTTAGAGAAACGTATACCTCTCTTCCATCATGAGTGGGCATGAAGGTTAGATTGTTTTATTATTGTCTATGGTTTAAAAATGTATTTGAGTGGGAGTAAAGATTGGAGAATGGCTCGTATCTCGCCGAGTAAGTGAAATGGTTTCAGTGTGCGTGAGTTATGGTTATTGTTGTTGAGTGAGCTTTTATTCCTTATATTATTATCTTCCACCTCGCCAGTCTTGGACTGATTCCTCCTTTGGGTGTTGACTGCAGGTTCAGGTGTCGAGCTAGGCGGACTAAACTTTAGGTCGTGGTCCTTTAGTTTAGAGTCTAGCTCAGTACATTCATTTATTTGACTTGTATATGCATACATTAGAATACTTTTATATACTTGGTGATATCATTTTAGCCATGATGGTACTTGTACATATGTCGATCGTTTATGATAGCGCTAGTCCTTGGTGGGAGTTAGGATTACTTGATAACTGTGATGATGATATTTTGGATACTTGTGGCAAGTGCGGCCTTTATGCCTTTTCGACTAGTTTGTGTTGATCCTTTAATCGCTTCCGCATGTGTTTTTGTTTCGCACACTTTGAGTTTTTGTTATCTTAGGTTCCACCTAGCTAGGGAGTAAGTGTGTCTCCCGTTCGCTATGAGTTTAGCACGTGTACGGATTTTCCCATTTCGTATGCGGGTTGAGCCTCGGTGCTGGGGATGTGGTGTCACTTCGCTCAGGGCGCTATAGAGCTCGATCCGGTCGAGGAGCAGGGCCCATAGGCTTCTCGTATCCTTTCTCTTTTGGTCAAGGTGAGGTTTTGTTTTAGTTATTTTAGAACCTTAATACCTTGTGTGATCTTTTAAGCCAGAATGTATTAATTGATCTATACTTTGGAAAATGGTTTATGTATAAAAGGTTTCAAATGTTTTATGAAAATGTTTTGACGAGAATCACGCACATGTTATTGGGCCCCGGGAAAATGTGTGAATGGAGACCGGTACGACATCGGGTCATCGGATAAGCCATTGCATTTAGTACCCTTTGAGAGTATCTTACGCGACTGTGTAGTGTGGGAGGTGGGATACTCTTGAGCCGATGGTTAACCCATCGAAGGAGCGGGAAGGAGTCATGATCCCCCGTCTTGATATCATTTCATGAGATGGTTAGGGCCTTGCAAACCCTTCCATCGCCCCGGAGGAAGAAGGATGGAAAATTATGTTTTCTCACGATATGATTATAAATATGATTACGATTATGATATGGTTATGTATGAACGCCTAAGTTATATTTTAAATCACACACTATGGGAGTAAGGTTGGAGAATTGCCCACTCGTCCGACCACGTTAAATTATGTTTCTTCAAGTAATAATATGACATTCGTAATTCCGAGCATTATCTATTTTACACTACCCACTTGGGATTTTCTAACACTTTACTCGGGATTATGGATTGCATGCGCATGTGATATATGTATTAAGCCCCTCACTCAGTCTTAGGACTGATACCCCACGTTGTTTTTAGACTTTTGCAGGTCGAGCTAGGCGGGGAGTTAAGGTCGTCTTGGAGTCTTTACTTTCGAGTCCTAGCTTGTCTTTTCTTTGGCATATCATACTTATACTTTCATTATGTATTATTCTATTTTGGGAGAATTATTGTATACATATGTGGTGGTCGGGATGGCCTTTGATTGTATAACTTAATCATGTGCTAATTATGTATATATGCTTCCGCTTAATGTTAATTCATCGTTAGTTGAATTTGGTTTAAGGGTTAGCCCCGCTTAGCTAGGTTGTTTATTTTCTTTGTCACCCGTTCGCCATGTGTTTGATTTGTGTATGGAAATTCATTTCGTGCGTGGATTGGACACATAATACGGGGGATGTGACGCCTTTCGATGCGGGTGTTACACTCCTTTGGTGGTATCAAAGCATCGGTTGCAAAACCGAGTTCTTGAGTCGTGTCTTGTCAGTTTAAGTCGTACGGCTTAGGAATTACGTGTCAACTTGAAGGTCTTGCATTGTTATTCGAGCATTCTTGATTGGTTATTTGGTGCATTTTATTTACATATCATGGATATATTGCTTAATCCCGACATGCATTTCTTAATGTTTATCATTGTAGATGGCTCGTGGTCGACTTCGTCAAGATAGAAGGACACCTTGGCCTCCTAGGTATCAACAACAACCTCAACAAGCTCCTCAAATGAATATGGAAGGTTTTATGGAGACCGTTTTTAATTATGTAGAGCATAGGAGGGCTCAAGCTCTACCTCCACCACAATCGGTTCAAGCTCCACCGCCTCCACCACCGGTTAGGGATTCTCATGGGACATTTCTTAGCTATAATCCTCCGAGGTTTGCAGGTACAACGGACGATGCTATAGCGGAGGATTGGATCTCCCGGTTGGAAAGGATCTACAATATCCGCCCATTCACCACACTTGAACGGGCTCAATTTGCCATCTTCCAATTGGATGGGGAGGCCTATGATTGGTGGGAGAGAACCCGGGAGAAGCTTGAAGTTACCGGGAAAGCTTTGAATTGGGATGTATTCAAGAGGGAATTCCGGGAGGCTTTCATTCCCGAGGTGGTCTGTGAAAGGAAAGAGCAAGAGTTTATGGATTTGAAACAAGGAGGCCGATCGGTAGCCTAATATTTGGTGGAATTCAATTGATTAGGGAAGTATGCTCCCCAAATTACTCGTGATGAGAAAAAGAAGTCGAGAAAGTTCATAGTCTGATTGAGAGAGACTTAAGGCATGGACAAGCCGGGTACAACTTTGAGTCCTTTGCCGATACTACTCAACGTGCCTTTGTCCAAGAGGAGGAATACCGAAAAAGGGATCCCGTTTCTAGATCATTTCAATCAGGACAAGGTTTGGGATCCGGTTCGAAGAGGCCCGCGTATCCGGTAGCAGCAACTGCTAGAGCTCCATTTGCGAAGGGTCCGGGAAAGAAACCCCGAGTGGCGGGGCCGGCACAACCACCTCTACAAGCTCCTCTAAATCCTCAACAAACTAAACCTTGTTCACATTGTGGAGGTCCTACACACACTTGGGAGACTTCTCACCGCCGACTCGGAGCTTGTTTGGTTTGTGGATCAATGAAACATCAAATGGCCAGATTTGATAAGTTTAAACAGGGTCCGATGGGAGGACAGAGACCAATGGTTCGGGCTAAAGCATACGCCATTGATGGCGAGGAGCAAGATGCCGAGATTGATCCCGCTGCCATCGTGGAAGGTACCATATACATTCATAGCACGAGCATTCATACATTATTTGATCCTGGAGCTACACATTCTTTACTTTTGTATGGTATAGTTATTTCTTTGTGCTTGCTTGTTGTATGTACCTCTACTTGCTTTGTGATTAGTTCCCCGTTGGGGGGGGGGGGGGGAGCCTTGTTTCTGATCGGATGTTTCGGCGAGTTCCGGTAAGAATTGAGGGTCGTGACTATCCAACGGACTTCATTGAGATGCATATTAGTCGATATGGTGCAATTTTGGGTATGGATTGGCTCTTCGAGCATGATGCTAAGATTGATTGTAGAACTAAGAGAGTCCAGTTGGGATCCGATGTTGTCGTGGGTTTGGGTTCGAAGATTCCACCGTTGTTGTCTTTCACTGAGACTTCCAAGTTGATTCGTGATGGTGCTTCGGGTTTCTTGGCCTACATTCTTAACAAGCCAAAGGATCAAGCTAAGCTTGAGGAAACGGAAGTTGTGAAGGATTTTCTCGAGATTTTTCCGGAAAGTTTGGGGTCTTTACCTCCGGAATGAGAAATAGAGTTTGTAATTGACTTGTACCCGGATGCTAAGCCATTTTCCAAGACTCCTTACAAGATGGCTCCTGCCGAGTTGAAGGAGTTGAAGAAGCAACTTGAAGAATTAATGTCAAGTGGGTATATTCGTCCGAGTTCGTCACCTTGGGGTGCACCAATCCTATTTGTAAAGAAGAAAGACGGGACCTTGAGGATGTGCATAGATTATAGAGAATTAAATCGGATAACGGTTAAGAACAAATACCCCCTTCCACGGATTGAAGAGTTATTTGATATCCTTCAAGGTTCTACGGTTTATTCCAAGCTTGATCTACGCCAAGGGTACTATCAATTGCGGATCCGAGAAGAGGATATCCCAAAGACAGGGTTTAACACTCGGTACGGGTATTATGAGTTTGTTGTGATACCGTTCGGATTAACTAATACCCCCACAGCTTTCATGGACATGCACAGAATATTCAAACCGTTCTTGGATAAGTTCATGGTGATATTTATAGAGGATATTCTTGTGTATTCAAAGTCTACCGAGGAATATGCAAGACACCTTAAATTGGTTCTACAGACCCTCAAGGATAATAAGTTGTTCACGAAATTCAGTAAGTGTGAATTTTGGATTGATAAGGTTTCATTTTTGGGTCATATTATTTCGGCAAAGGGAGTTGAAGTGAATCCCTCTAAGATTGAGACAGTTTCTAAATGGGAGAGACCTAAGAACGCCTCTAAAGTTCGAAGTTTTTTGGGTTTAGCCGGATTCATGAAGGATTTCTCGAAAATCGCCGCTCCTTTAACCCGATTGACCAAGAAAGAGGTGAAATTCGTGTGGGATGAGGCGTGCGATGAAAGCTTCAATCTCTTGAAGGAGAAATTGACTACAGCCCCGGTTTTGACACTTCCTGAAGGGTCTGAAGGTTACGCGGTGTATACGGATGCCTCTAAGGAAGGATTGGGTTGTGTCTTGATGTAAAACGGGAAAGTTATTGCATATGCCTCTAAAAAGTTAAAGGATCATGAGAAGAACTATCCGACACACAATTTGGAACTTGGTGCCGTGGTATTCGCTCTTGGTAAGTGGAGGCATTACTTGTATGGAATTCCTTTCGAGATTTACACCGATCATAAGAGTCTTCAATATTTGTTTACACAAAAGGAGTTGAATATGAGACAAAGAAGATGGATGGAGACTCTTGAGGACTTTGATTGCAAGATCAAATATCATCCCCGTAAACCCAATATCGTTACCAATGCACTTAGTAAGAAGGCTAATGTATCGGGTTTAAAAGCGGATGAAGGAAGTAAGGATGAGCCAATTGTGGTAAAGACTCGGGTGACTAACATCACCATACAACCAGAGTTGAAGCACCGGTTATTTGAGGCTCAAACAAGGGATCCGGGAATTCAGAAGCTCGTGGCTAAGGCAAGGGATGATCTGGAATGCCCGTTTGGGTATGATGAGATGGGCTTGTTTCGGTTTAAGAATAGAGTGGTTGTTCCCAAAGAGTTGAGAAGGTTGTTTCTTGAAGAAGCTCACAGATCGGCTTATTCTATCCACCCGGGAGGTAATAAGATGTCTAAGGATTTAAAAGGATATTATTGGTGGAATGGATTGAAGAAGGATGTCGCCGAGTTTGTTAAGGATTGTCTGCCACTCGTCAGAAGGTGAAAGCAGAACACCAAAAGCCCGGAGGTCTTCTTCAACCGTTACCAATCCTGGAATGGAAATGGGAACAAGTGACTATGGATTTTGTTTTGGGGTTACAGAGAGTTAAGGGTGGTTATATATGATGGAATTTGGGTAATTGTCGACTGTTTGACTAAGTCAGCTCACTTCTTGTCGGTTCGGATGTCCGATAAGATCAATAAACTAGCCGAGCTTTATGTCAGAGAGATTGTTCGTCTACATGGGATTCCGGTTAGTATTGTGTCGGATAGAGATCCGAGATTCACTTCAAAGTTGTGGCAAGAGTTACAAGGGTTATTGGGTACAAGGCTTAAGTTCAGCACTGCTTTTCATCCACAGACAGACGGTCAGTTCGAGAGGTTGATTCGGTATCTTGAAGATTTATTAAGAGCTTGTGTTTTGGATTATCAAACCTCCTGGGATAGGCAATTGTCGTTGATCGAATTCTTCTACGACAATAGCTTCCAAGCTTCCATAGGTATGGCACCCTATGAGTTACTTTATGAACGGAAGTGTCGATCCCCTTTGTTTTTCGATCTCGAGGAACGAAAATGGACAAAGCAAGAGGGTGTTAGGAAGAAGAAAGGTGTGAAGTTGGAAAAACCCTCTAAGGTTGTAAGAGATATGATCGAGAAGGTTCAAATAGTCCAACAAAGGATGAAGGCAGCTCAGGATCGACAGAAAATCTATGCGGATAATAGGAGAAGGGATCTTGAATTTGAAGTTGGAGACCGAATGTTCTTGAAGGCGTCTCCTCGTAAAGGATTTGTTCGGATTGGAAGTGGAGGGAAGCTTAAACCACGATATTTAGGTCCATTTGAGATTCTTGAAAGAGTTGGGGAAGTTGCTTATCGGATGGACCTACCACCGAGCTTAACAGGAATTCATAATGTCTTCCACGTGTCACAATTGAGGAAGTATTACCCTGATGAGTCCGAGATTCTCTCCGTTGATGAGGTTGAATAAGTGGATTTATAACCGGATTTAACCTTCATGCAGAAGCCGGTAAAGATTTTGGATCACAA
This sequence comes from Lantana camara, assembly GCA_037501455.1. NCBI lineage: Eukaryota > Viridiplantae > Streptophyta > Magnoliopsida > Lamiales > Verbenaceae > Lantana > Lantana camara. The sequence goes on from CM074862.1 coordinate 24,257,897, forward strand.
GTTTCAAGTATTGAGAAACCGGCAAATTCCTTTGGTGAAGGTCTTATGGAGAAGTGACAAAACCAAGGAAGCCACTTGGGAAACCGAGGACAAGATGAAGGGTTTGTATCCGGAGTTATTTCAGGCCGAGTGAATCTGGGGACCAGATTCTTTTAAGGGGGGAGGATTGTAACGCCCAATGTCTTCGTTCCAGGTACGCTCGCCACACGTATGCGTTTGAGTGTTAGAATTGTTGGCATGCTTTCGGATTTTGTGTCTAATTGATTTATGTGATTAATTTTCTAATTGCCTACGTGATTATTTTAATTGTAATTTCATTTTAATTCCATTTCATTACATTTCATCCCTAACATATGCATAATTCATACATTCATTTCATAACATATATTTATATATATATATGTATCTATGTATGTAAATACATGTTTCTTGAAAATGTATAGGTATATATTAATGAGCACTAAGTTGATTATATACATATAATATATATAATATCTACTTTATGCCTTTATACATATATACATTATATCTATACTTATATTACATTACATACATTATACATATATCACATTTCAAGACACATACACTCATCACGATTCTTTCTCCATCACCCACACACACATTTGATTACAAGCACGAAGAAGAAGGAAGATCAATCCATCAAGCATCATCATCATCATCAAGATCATCCCCTCCATTTCATCATCTTCATTCCATTTCTTTCTTCCCAAGGTTGGTAATGGTATATTATGAGATGGATTATGTTGAAAAGTTTAGGGCTTTGTGATTTGGATGAGTTTTTTTGATCTTGAGCATGAATATGTGATCATACTTGGGTGAATCTTTGAACTTATTACATGAACACTTTGGTTATTTGGTTATTGGATGATATGGTTTATATGAGCTTGGTTTGATGGATCTAAGTGCCTAAATGACTGATATATGTGTTGTAATTGAAGTATTAGATGTATATTGATGTTATGTGCTAGTTTTGGGTTGCTTAATTGATGTTGGTTGGTTTTGGGAAGGTTGGGAGTCCATTTCCGAGCCATACCCTGTTTTTTGGCCCAGCGGCATGCCAAACGCCCGTTTGGCTCCTTAGTTCATTTACCAAACGCCCGTGTGAGATGCTACTGCATCGACAGACGGTTTCTAAACGCCCATTTATGCTTTTAGTTCATTTTGCAAACACTCGTTTACCCCTCAAACAAACTCCGATTGACCTAATTTTCGAACCGTTAGAAACCTCTTGAAGTCTAAAACACTCTCCAATTGGATCACCTCAATATCATTTCTAGATTGTGAGATATGATCAATTCTTTTTGGTGTCGCCATTTTACCAGAAATCTGCGTTAACCCAACTTCGAACCTATGCCATTTTCACTCCGCTTTGAACTAGAACTCGAGTCATATATGCTTGGATAGCTCTATTTGTCTAATTTCATATCCAATAAACAAAACTCTATTTCAACTTCTAGAACTCAAGATATTCCCAATTTTCCACAGCTTGCGTATTTCCAAAAATTGTCAACTTTTGCCAAACTTTGCCAAAATACCTCTTCTTGTATTTCTTTCACTTCGTTGGCTCCCGTATGTCAATTATATGAAGTATATGCTTGATTAACCATTATGTGAAGCCTTAATCATGCATGAACATTCTCATGAATTATAATTATCATCCTTCCATATCATGGGAATGCCGTTCGTCGATTACTTGGTTCATTTGTCTAGAGTCTTATGTACACTCGTGTTTCTTGCACAGAGCTCGATCCGATCGAGGATCAGGGTCCATAGGCTTCTCGTATCCTTTCTCTTTTGGTCAAGGTGACGTTTTGTTTTAGTTATTTTAGAACCTTAATACCTTGTGTGATCTTTTAAGCCAAAATGTATTAATAGATGTATACTTTGGAAAACGGTTTATGTATGAAAGGTTTTCAAATGTTTTATGAAAATGTTTTGACGAGAATCACACACATGTTATTGGGCCGCGGGAAAATGTGTGAATGGAGACCTGTACGACATCGGGTCGTCGGATAAGCCATTGCATTTAGTTCCCTTTGAGAGTATCTTACGCGACTGTGTAGTGTGGGAGATGGAATACTCTTGAGCCGATGGTTAATCCATCGAAGGAGCGGGAAGGAGTCATGATCCCCCGTCTCGATATTATTTCATGAGATGGTTAGGGCCTTGCAAACCCTTCCATCACCCCGGAGGAAGAAGGATGGAAAATTATGTTTTCTCACGATATGATTATAAATATGATTATGATTATGATATGGTTATGTATGCATCAACGCCTAAGTTATGTTTTAAATCACACACTATGGGAGTAAGGTTGGAGAATTGCCCACTCGCCGGGCCACGTTAAATTATGTTTCTTCAAGTAATAATATGACATCCGTAATTCCGAGCAATGTCTATTTTACACTACCCACTTGGGATTTTCTAACACTTTACTTGGGATTATGGATTGCATGCGCATGTGATATATGTATTAAGCCCCTCACTCAGTCTTAGGGCTGACACCCTACGTTGTTTTTAGACTTTTGCAGGTCGAGCTAGGCGGGGAGTTAAGGTCATCTTGGAGTCTTTACTTTCGAGTCCTAGCTTGTCTTTCCTTTGTCATATCATACTTATACTTTCATTATGTATTATTCTATTTTGGGAGAATTATTGTATATATATGTGGTGGCCGCGATGGCCTTTGATTGACGACCTTACTTGAACAGGATCTGTTCTATAGGCTCGTACCTCTGTATCCTTGAGTTCTAAGGATGGCCTTTGATTGTATAACTTAATCATGTGCTAATTATGTATATATGCTTCCGCTTAATGTTAATGCATTGTTAGTTGAATTTGGTTTAAGGGTTAGCCCCGCTTATTTAGGTTGTTTATTTTCTTTGTCACCCGTTCGCCATGTGTTTGATTTGTGTATGGAAATTCATTTCGTGCATGGACTGGACACGTGGTGCGGGGGATGTGACGCCTTCCGATGCGGGTGTTACATTTTTTCTCTTTTGTTTGTCTTTTGGTAGTACTTTTTCTTTTGTAGTCCTCCAATTGCGTATTATAATTTGTTTATTTCTCTCTTTTTTCTTTTTTCTTTTTTATCTTCAAAAACCTCCCCAAAATAAATAACATTTCATTTCGAACTTTTGCATTATTGTTGATTTTGAAAAATAGATAGTTGTAATATGCTCTCTGTTATTGTTGCTAAAGCCATATAATGAATTGACTAATCTTGTTTTTGAAAATTTAAAAAGATTGTTAACTTTGTATTACTTTGTTATTTATAATTTTTTATTTTTATCATTTATATTTTTAATGTTTGTTTCACATCGCTAATTGATTTAATATATTGAATTACAGGGCATCCAACGTGGGCATCAACAAACATCTTCAAAGAGTGCAATTGTTGCCCTTTCACTCACATTATTTATGTTTAGGTCAAGTTCTATCTATATCTTTTAAGCCTTTTAATTTAGTTATACGTATATGTTGTCTTAACTTTTCAGTGTATTATATATTTACATTTCATACATTGGGATGTTTTCGGCCACTTGCTCATCAATACAATTTTTGCGCTCTATTCCTTGCATTGTTTTAAAAGTGATCTTGTGCAGAGGTAACAAACTTCATACCATGGCATATATACTTTATAGGCGTTTCCTTTTAAATAATAGTGTGTTCTAAATTAGTTGCATTTGTATTTCCAACTAAAAAAATAAATTATATCATTGCATTATTTTCTAATGGAAATATTATTTTTAAATAATATAATGAAGATATGCTTAGAATCTTGTCTTTTTTGCAAAAAAAAAAAAGAAAAAAAGAAAAAAGATCATGTTATGTAACATTGAACGATTATGAATTACCGATTTCATGGTTATTTATTTGGTCTTCCTCATTTTTTTACTCATTCATAATTTTTCTATGTTAGCTACCTCTAAAAAAGTCAACCAATTTTTCATGGAAATCATTGAACTACTCTTTCTTATCGAAAAAAAAACAATATTATGAAAATATCTTTTAAAGTATTCATCTCAACTTTATATCATGATATTAAGAGAAATTGAACTTACCATATATTGACCTTGTCTGAGCACAAGTTGCTTGTGAAGTACGACAATGGTAGAAGTTGTCTTTTATTTGAGCCCACCTTGTAATAAATTTTTGTTTATTTTATCTTTATTAATTTTTCTTATATAAAATAAGTTTATTACATGTAATTATACATATTTTAGTGTGAGTTTGCTTATTATATTTTAATCCTAAAATTCCTACAATTACTCTGTTCGTTTTCACTTTTTATCATTATTGTGGTTTTGCATTGTTTGGGCATCCCAAAAATTAATTGTGATAGTGTCCACCCTTTAAAAAATTCAAAAGTTTTGATTAATATTCATTTTCTCATAAAATTGTAAATGTATAATTCCTCCCTTCCCCATCATTCTTAATTACGATTTCTATTCTATAATATGTGCTTTTGTTGTTTCTTAAAAATTAAAATGATTGTTTCACTTTCTTCACAAATCCAATTAAATCTACAATATTCCACTTTGATATTTATTCTAAAATATACAAGGAAATTTAAAATTCTATAATAAAGATAATTTAAAATTACCAATCAATTAATTTTCATCTAGACCATCTTAATTTCGTCAAATTCTATAAACTTAAATTCGTTAACCAATGTACTCGCTTGAAGAACCAACTAAATGTGTAGATATACGTTTGGGTAATTCTTATTTATTTCCTCCGCTGCTGGATTCGTATTTTGTAAGTTTTATTGAAAATCAAAGTATTTTCATAATACTTTAATTTCCCCAAATATGTGAATATAACGTCATGCACTTTTGTTCCATGTAAATGTGATAGTTAATCTATCAAATAAATAATTGTTGTATCTTTCAAATTTCCTTTATTTTCACCAAAAACAAAATAACAAAAAAAAAAAAAATTAATGAATTGCAAGAAAATATATGCAGAATAGTCAAATTTCACTAAATACCTATATTTAAAAATTCTCCATTCTACCAAAATAGTATGATTTCTGAATTTGCTCGATCTCTTTCAAGCTCACTCATCAAACATTTTGATTATATAAATTAGGATAAAATTGAAATTTTCCTACATGGATAAATATATTCTTAGGATTGTCAAAATTGCATGTTCACACATTTAACAAAACATGCCCAAAAATTCACTGATGAAAAATATTTACGAAGAAGTATAAGTTGTTTCAAATCCCAGTTCCATTTCCACTCAATGTAAATTGACGAAAAACTACACTATATAAAGAAACCTAATAAATGTTGAAAAAAACTATAATGTTCCCAATTGATTTTATAAAAGTTGGTAGGTATCGACATATATTTTAAACAATAGCAAAACTGTCACTCGCCGGCCAGTCACTCTCAATATCAAATATAATATAATATTGTGAGGTAAAGTCTATCTATCTAGTCATCCATTAATAATATGAGCTTTCTTATTGTTTGAGTAGCTTGTTTGGAAGCCTTGGTATTTCCTTGTTGTATGACAATAACCTTAATGTTGGCTTTTGTTTGGTTTTGTTTTAGTGAATTGAGAGGAAGTATTTTAGAAGCATATTCATTATCCATGACCATAATTAGTGTTGATGTTTGTATGTTAATTTGGAGTTATGAGTGTGTTGGCGGTGGATGGCTGTATGAATTATTATATAAAGTTAATTAGATAGAAAATAAAAAAAAAAAAGAAAATTCAATTTATTAATTTAGTCAAATAAAAAGAATGAAATAAATTCTGCGATCGAACTACCAAAATAAAATAGGATAGAAATCCGAGTTATAACGGATTTATTTTTTATTCAAAAACGAGGACTTTGTAGTTCTTATAGATTTAATTCATTGAAATTCCATCCAATAAAACGAAAGAATTATAAATTTCCAAAATAATAGATAGAAAGACCTCAAATAAAGCCATTGCGAGACCCATCAAAGGAGTCGTTCCCCACCCTGGAGCTACTTTTCCATATTCCGAATTCAATGGTTTTAATAAATTCCCTACAGTAGTTCTTCTTGGGCCCGATCTAGAACCGTTCTCAACAGTTTGTGTAGCTATAAATTCTATTGGATTCATTGAGATCTGTTGACTTTGATGGACTCCCCTGAAAAACATTGGCGTGCGTGTAAACGAGGTGCTCTACCAACTGAGCTATAGCCCTTAATGCTTGTGATGCATATTTTATCATGCATCTAATTTCTTGTCAAGATGAATATTTTAGGATCCAAAATGCTCGATTTTGGAATGATATTGTTTAAATTATTATTGTTTAAATTTCTTGTCAAGATGAATATTTTCAAGACCACTAAATTTTGGGATATTATCGTGTCAATCATTTTCTCCTTGGAAAAAAAGAAAACACTGAAAGTTTTTTAAGAGAGTTTCAAAAGTAATGGAAAAGACAAATATGAAGGAATTCATATTAATAAATGAATAAATTAGTCAAATAAAAAATTGATAATAATTAACAATAAATAAGAATATAAAGAGTGAGAATCGGAAGAGTTAAGATTTAAATAAAGTTGAATTTAATCAATAATATCATCAAATTAAATAATTAAATTAAATTGAACTAAGAATTTATTGATTATTGATTTTGAGGATAAATAAATTAAATATTTAAAGTGGATAAGGGTCGATTATCAATTATGTCAATTCACAATGGAAAAGATCATTTATCCACACTTTTATGTAGGTATAGATAGATATTGATAGATAGATATTGATACACAAAAGAAACATGCCTTCGAGGTCATGAACACATATTACTGGCTCAGCCAGTAATATGTTTTAGCTAAATATCTTTTGTGATAATTATCTTTTGTGATAATTAAATATATTATTTACTTCGAGCTAAATCATGCCTATATTATTTTTTTATTAAAAAATAATTTTTTGTGATAATTAAATATATTTATATATATATATATATAATAATATATATTTATTGAGTATATATACAAATATATAATTAATATATTATTTTTTATTTAAATATAGGTTCGCGAGCCACGATCCAGACACAAATTAAGTAGCCCGGGTTTGGACTTGTCACGAGCCGGTTCGGCTCATTTACATCCCTAGAATTTACCTACTTGTATTTGCCCCGTGTAACATTTATGGCATTAGCAATCTGCAATGTTGTCTTTTACTCAACTTACCCTGTTATTATTACATTTGTGGAAAGATTAATTCTTGCACCACGGTAAAGGGGATGATCAACAATTCTTCCTATTCTTATACAACAATGAATGGAGTTTCAAACATCTCAGTCTTGCTAAGAAATAAGCACTGTCGAGTAGTAGTCATTTCATTCCACAAGATAACTTACAATCAACAACACAATCATTGAAAAAAAAAAAAGCGAGGATCAAAAAGGAAAAATTCCAATAACTCAAACTCTGAAAAGAACAGACAAGGACACACATGAAACAAATCAAAAGACAAACAAATTATTATTAAAATATTGGTGCTCAAAATTATAAATATATGGTTTCTAGAATTATCTTTTGAAAAATCTTGCAATAGATTTTGTAAGAATAATCTAGATTTTAGCGTTTAGGTAATTGAAAGATAGAATAATCTAGAATATAGCACATGCCTAATTAGCAACAAAAATCAAGAATAAAATATTGTTAAAGTTTGATGAACCGACATAGCAAAGTCGGTAATCAACACCTATAAATATGTACACCCCGTTTGCAATGTAATGAATGAGAAATATAGCATTTCCAAATATATATACTCCTTCCCATTTGCAATAGATTTCTTCTCCCATTCCTAATATTCTTCAAATACAACCGAAGCCATCAAATCTCATTACAAAATCTAAGAGTCCAGTCTCATTAAACCTCTTTCCATCCTAATTGTTCTTAATTTCCAACCATCCTAATTATTCTAAATTTCAACATTTGCTATCAAGGGCCAATTTAGTCCAAGCCTACGACAATGACCTCAATCAATACCCAAAACTTACAACCTTTAATTACACCTCCTCCATGGTCCCGATATTTAGAGGGGGAGGCGTATGAGTTTTGGAGTATTCAAATGAAAACCCTATACATATCACAGGGTCTTTGTGATTTGATAGAAAATGGCTACGAGCAACCCGAGATGCTGCCGAATTGGAGTCTTGGGACAACAACAGAAAAAAGGAGTATAATAAGAATCGGAGGAAGGATGCAAAGGCATTGTCATATATGCAACAAGGGGTTACGAAACCCATATTTCCAAGGATCATGGTCGCAACAACGGCAAAAGAGGCTTGGGAGATCTTGAAGAATGCACACAAGGGCTCCGACAAGGTAATCTCCATTAAACTTCAATCTTTATGGAGAGACTTTGATACGTTACTAATGAAGGAAGATGAATCGATTGAAATATTTTTTAATTGAGTCTTAAATATAATTAATCAAATAAGAAGTTATGGAGATACAATTGAAGACAAGAAAATCATTCAAAAAATATTACGGAGTCTTCCTATTAAGTATGATCATATAGTGGCTGCAATTAAAGAATCTAAAGATTTATCGGCGTTAACTTTAACGGAATTAATGGGCTCACTACAAGCGCATGAGGATAGAATGCGCCGATTTGATGAGCAACCACTAGATTGTGCATTTCAAAGTCAATTAAACTTTTCTAAGAAGGATGCTAATGAGAAAAATGGGCATGGCAAAAAGAATTTTTAGAGAAGAGGAAATTCAAATTATCATGGAAAGAGGAGAGAAAATTATGAAAATAGTAAATCTAGCCCACATTGCAGATTATGCAAGAAAAATAATCATGATACACAAAATTGCCGATTTAAATGCAAGAGATGCAAAAATCATACTCATTTTGAAAAAGATTGTTTTTATCGGAAAAAGGATGAGGCCAGATTTATTACTGAAGATAATTCTAAAGATCATGTTTTTCTTTCATGCTTAAATGGACACCAAGAGTTACATGATATCTGGTATGTAGATAGCGGTTGCTCTAATTATATGACAGGCAACCGTGAATCTTTTATTACACTTGATTAAAATATTAAGATTCAAATTACTCTTGGTGATGGGAGAAGTCAAAAAGACGAAGGAATGGGTACTATTGCTGTTAGAACTAAAGATGGCTCCACTAGAAAAATTCATGATGTTTTTTATGTCCCTGGTCTGACCCAAAATTTGTTAAGTTTTGGTCAATTAATCCAAAGAGGCTATAAGGTGAATTTTGATAATGATAAATGCCTCATTATTGATAAGGAAAAGGGTCATCCGATTGCTATGATAAAAATGGCCAAAATGGCCCCTAATAAAACATTTTCTCTAAAAATGCCCATAGATAAAAAATATTCTTTAAAATGTGGAGAAGTTGATGAATCCACATTATGGCATTCAAGATATGGGCATTTAAATTTTAATAGCCTCAAAGTATTAAAGGATATGGTGAAGGGACTTCCCTCAATAAATAATGAAAAGAAAATTTGTGAGGGATGTATTTATGGGAAAATGCACAGATTGCCCTTTCCTAAAACATCTTGGAGGGCTAAGAACCCATTAGAGTTGGTGCATGCAGACATTTGGGGTCCTTCTCAAAATCCATCTTTGGGTGGAAAAAGATATTTTTTATTATTTGTTGATGATTTTACCCGAATGATATGGGTGTATTTCCTGGAGCAAAAATCGGAAGCATTCTCCTTTTTCAAGCAATTCAAGGCTCTCGCAGAAAATCAATATGGGCGCTCTCTAAAAATTTTGAGAACTGATCGAGGGGGAGAATTCATAAGCAATGAATTCTTAGAATATTGCAAACAACACGGGATCAAAAGGGAGTTGACAGCCAGATATACACCACAACAAAATGGAGTAGCAGAATGAAAGAATCGCACGATCGTAGAAATGGCCTTGAGCATGTTGCAAGAAAAAATTCTTCCAAAGAAGTTCTGGGCGGAAGCTGTCAACACCGCAGTCTACATCCTTAACAGGTCCCCCACAAAAGTTGTGCTCAATAAGATACCCTACGAGGCGTGGAGCAACGAAAAACCGATGGTGGAGCATTTCAGAATATTCAGATGCATAGCTTATGCCCACATTCCTAAACAAACACGGTCAAAGCTCGATGAAAGACGAGAAAAATGCATCTTCATTGGATACAGTGACTAAACAAAGGGCTACAGACTCTATAACCCAGATACAAAGAGGCTGGTCATATTAAGGGACGTTATATTTGATGAGATGTCGGAATGGCAATGGAGCACAGAGACATCACCAGTCCCAGCCGTCATAGAGGAAAGCCAGGAACCATGTCTTGATCAAGGACCGACCCCATCAACACCAAATCCAGGGCCAAGTCAGACAGAAATTCAAGAATCAAGTCCTGCACCAAGGCTAAGGCGATCCCAAAGAGATAGACGACCTCCAGCATACTATGAGGATTATCTTACTAATGTCGCTGCATATGCTCTATTTGCTGGAGAACCAACAAAGTATGAAGAAGCAGCTGAGGAAGAAGCATGGGTCAAGGACATGAATGAAGAAATTCACATGATCGAGAAGAATCAAACATGGGAGCTTGCAGACAAACCTCCAAACAAGGAGATTATCGGGCTAAAATGGGTGTACAAGATCAAACAAGATGATGGTGGAAGCATCCAAAAGTATAAAGCCCGACTAGTCGCCAAGGGATATTCACAACAACCCGAAATTGATTTCAATGAAACATTCACACCGGTTGTTCGGACGAGACAACTTCATCACTTTACGAGAAAAGATCGGAATTATTGAAATGAGCACCAAGGGGGAGTATTAAAATATTGGTGCTCAAAATTATAAATATATGGTTTCTAGAATTATCTTTTAAAAAATCTTGCAATAGAGTTTGTAAGAATAATCTAGATTTTAGCATTTAGGTAATTGAAAGATAGAATAATCTAGAATATAGCACATGCATAATTAGCAACAAAAATCAAGAATAAAATATTGTTAAAGGTTGATGAACCGACATAGCAAAGTCGGTAATCAACACCTATAAATATGTACACCCCATTTGCAATGTAATGAATGAGAAATATAGCATTTCCAAATCTATATACTCCTTCCCATTTGCAATAGATTTCTTCTCCCATTCTTAATATTCTTCAAATACAACTGAAGCCATCAAATCTCATTACAAAATCTAAGAGTCCTGCCTCATTAAACCTCTTTCCATCCTAATTGTTCTTAATTTCCAACCATCCTAATTATTCTAAATTCCAACACAAATTGTATTCATCTTATCAGGGACAAACCAGTAGTTGAGAGAAGGCGGGCGAGAGTAAATCAAGTGCCCAGAAGTGCAGATGTCGATACCAAAACTGTACACGTCAAACTTCCTGTGATGGTCCATTCACGAACCATGTAGCCCATGGTCCCTGCTACAATTGTTTCCTATGACCCTTTTTCATGATTAACGCGTCTTAGGAGACCAAGATCGCAGAGTTTGGAATTGGAATTTGAGTCCAGCATAATATTGCTAGCCTTTATGTCTCTGTGCACGACACATCGTTCCTGCGCCTCTCTGATGCTAGTCCTTGCGTAATTCTGTACCGCATTTCAGATATACATAAGAAACATGGCCTTGACGTCATGAACACATTACTCTCTGATTAAGTGATCTAGGTCGAGGCAGGGTGTTCTAGAATTGTGGGATTAAATCAATAGAACAATAAGAAATAGCATAGAAACGAAAATTTCATACAAGCTTGATTATGGAATAAAACCAAAATACACACCAAACAAATCAAAGGAAAATGAGATCTTTCTGATCATAATCATGCGGTTAAAAGAGTAGTAGCAGAATTTGTAGATGATACTGTTAAACTTGACGAATTTTTGTAGGAACTGAGGGTCGTTGAATCACCAGCTCTAGTAAGATTTGAGTAATTTGAAGCGGCACTAGCCACATGTGTCATGGTAGCTTCACCATAAGTTGCCACTGGCATTGTTGGAGGGAGGATTGGTAATGATGCTTCAAAATTGAGAACATGGATTGCTTGCCTTATGGATGGACGACGCTTGTTATCTGGATGAGCACACCACAAGCCAACAACCATCAAACGTTCCATTTCTTGCACCTTATATTCGGTGCCTAATTTTGGATCAGCTGCATCGAATTACCGTTCCATACCGTATAGACTCCAAACCAACTCCACCAATATTACTTGGTTTTCTTCAAGCCTAGAGTCAACTGGTCTTCTTCCACATGCTATTTCCAACAATACAATGCCAAAGCTATAAACATCAGACTCCTTGCTAGCTCGTCCATTTATAGCACATTCGGGAGCCATGTAACCCCTCCTCCCCGCCAGATCAGTTGTTTGTGAACCTTTTTCATGATCAACAAGTCTAGCTAGACCGAAATCGCCAAGTTTAGGATTAAAACTTGAGTCCAACATAATAGTACTAGCTTTTATATCTCGATGCACCACGCATCTCTCCCACTCCTCGTGCAAATATAGCAAGGCCGATGCTAGTCCTTGTGCGATTTTGTATCTCGTTTCCCAGGCCAAAAGTGATCTCTCCTTAAAGAGATGAGAATCTAAACTCCCATTAGGCATGAACTCGTAAACAAGTAGGAGGTCTTTTCGTTTATGGCACCAGCCTATGAGTTGGACTAAATTTCTGTGCCTTAGCTGACTGATAATCTTGACTGCTGATGTGTACTGTTTTAGCCCTTGTTTAGATCCTCTGGACACCCTTTTTATAGCGACGTACGAATCCGTTTCTCTCATGAAGCCTCTATAGACCCCACTGAAGCCTCCTTCTCCAAGCTTTTCTTCCCAGCAAAATTCTTTGTGGCATGAACCAGTTTGCTATATAAGAACATTTTAGGCCCACTTCCTTTTGCGAATTCATTATCCAAGGATGGATCAAGGAAATCTTCATCTTTCGCGTCCTTATACTTCTTCCGTAAGCAAAAAATTACAAGAGCTAACCCGAGAATGAGAATTGACAGTCCAACACTCATTCCAACAACAAATACTCTTCTCTTGTTTTGTTTTCCTGCAGGGCGTGGAGTAATTGGCTCTTCAGGGGTAACGTTAAGCTGCAAGGTTGAAGAGAAATCCCACGACTTGACATTATTTTTCTGAAAGTGAATTCCTGTTGCAGCTGAGAAGCCAATAGCAACATATTCGGGCAAATAATCTCTAAGATCAACCTCATAGCTGAGGTTGCCTCGTCGGGTGATGTTACCAACAACACCAGTAAAATCAACGGAGAGGATCTTGGAACTTGCATCATAACTAATCCACGCATCATTTTGCGCTCTCCCGGTAACATTATTATCCCAGGGGACAGACTCGACAGATTTCACCGTGTTGACATCAATACCAACATGCGTGCCGATGGGATCCCAAATATTCTTATAAGTATCGAACTCTACCGCAACAAATGATTGCGAAGATGAATTGGCTGGTGACTCACCCATTCCAAGACCAAGACCACCCCCGTAAAAACTGTTTTGGATAGTGGAATTAAGAGGAACAAGGAAAAACGTGAGCCCATCAGCAGAATTATAATTACTACCACCGGAGTCAATGACGAAGGAGAAATGAGTGGAGAAACCAGCGAGGACGCCGGAAGCCTTGTTCCAGAGGTGGAACGGTTGGGAATATGTTACTCGACCTAATTTATAGCCCAAGAGGGCGTTACGCTCGTTGGGTGTAAGCATAATGCCTTGGTTCAGGCATCTCCCGTCACATTTATGTTGAGATTGGCATCGTGAGTTGTGATGGTGGACAGGTTGAAGGACAGTGAAGATGTCGAAGGGAACAGGATTAAAATAAGGAACTAGAAGGAGACAATCGTCGGTATTGGAAGCTTTGAAGCAGGCATGAGTGCGTGGTAGTTGGTGGGAGCGATGATAGCTTACCTTGATCAACAAAGCATGTGGTCGTACTAGACCATAAGTACTGGGTAAAAAAGTGAGTGGAACAGTAGGTCTTAATTGATGGGTGAATGAATACTTGTAGCACCCCGCACGTGAGGCACCACATCCCCCGCACTATGGCTCAACACGAGTAACGAAACTGTAACTCCGCACCCGTATCAAACCATAGCGAACGGGAGACCAACATAAAAACTTTCCTAAGCCAGGCGGAGCTAGACCCTGCAATGAAAACCAATCCACAAAGTATAATGCATAACAAAGCCAAAGTTCAATCATACCAACCATAAGTAGAATTTGGGCTCTTCAGGCCTCTTTTAAAACATAGCAAATCCCAATAAAATCAATTCAATAATAATTTCATAAATATTCAAGTTCAGGATACTATGGAATCGAATTATACATAAATCTAATACATGAATGAGTGCAGAGACTCTTCTAACTTAACTCGACCACTTAAAGACTTCAAACACCTCCGCCTAGCCCGAAACTCCAAAGATCAACCTGCACACTAAAAGAGTGGGGAGGGAGAGGGGTCAGTCTCTAGAAGACTGAGTGAGCAGGAGCGATACACATATATATATAAAACATGCACATGCAAGTCATAAATCCCGAGCAAGGTTTTATTTGAATTTAGTTCCCCAAAAGGGCAAGAAAATAGATAAACAATGCTCGACTTTTACGACTAACTCATATTAAATTCATTCCATTCATAAATCATAAATATAAGGCTCGGCGAGTGAGCGTGCACATCCTCCATCCAAACTCCGACCGTGTACATAAATATCAGTAATATATTGATTAGGCGATCAGGCAATATATCATAATACACACAGACCATAAATCATAACATAAACATATGCGTTTGGGCAATCCATGTCCCGGCATTCCCGCACGGTGCATAATTCTATCAAAACATATACATAAGAAGAGGCATAAATCCTAACCAACCTTCTTCCTCCGGGTGGTGGACGGGCTTGCAAGACCCGACCATCTCAATCATGGGCCAATGGGGTTTCATGACTCCCCCAAGGGCACTCAGCTCCCATTCCCCGCTAAACCTCCTAGCGAGGGCCGGTATCACCGTAGTTGGTTGGAACTAGTATATGGGATCCCCGTCAGCCCTTGCTTCCTCGGTTAGCCACATATACTAAGTCCCGGGGCCCGAGAAATCAGAAATCCTAAATGTGTCTCGCCAAACATATCAATCATAAGTACATACCATAATTCATAAATCTTTTGAAAAGGGTTTACTCGATCAATACATACTATAAGAAATCATACCTTACCGTGTAATTCGGCATATGCTATATACGTACCTCTCCGTGTCATCCTATTCCGTAGCTAGCATGAAGATACACGGTTTGGAGCATAGCCTCATTACCAAACCATTTTTTTAAGTTATACGCTCATACGCATAATTCAGAAGGGTTTACTCGATAACTTCATTTGAAAATCATATATATATATATAATCATAAGGTTTTGGCCAAAGCTTTTCACATAAGGGTTGTAGGGTTTGTTACATAGCTAAAACAAAAACCACCCTCACCTAAACCGTGAAGAAACAAGGATCGAGCACCAAGTGCCTGAACGATCAAAAGCTCTCCACCCTGGAGATAAACTGTACAAAAGATCACAAGACGTGTTCGTGAGACTCAAGACTCTAAATGAACCATATATGACGCACGGAAATGCACAAGCATGATATGAAGGCATAAAGATCAAATTAAGTCATGAAAATCATATAACCAATTCATTCACTTGTTCGATCATAAATCATTCAAATTCTTCAATTCATATGTCCAATCAATTTATTTCAAGAACTCAAATAGGAGCATAGAACATATTCAAGCTCTTCCATAATGCTACCACACACTTCATATTATATAAGATGGCATATTTCCAAGGTTTGACAACAAGGAGAAATCATATGATATAGAAAATGAGTTTCGCAATTCATAAATGACATATAAATACACATAAACGGCAATAAGCAAAAGCATACCTATAACTCATCCAAATGCCATTAAATTAAACCATAATGCTCCCAACATATAGAAAAACAAGTTCATAGTTCAACACAAAAGGAGATAAAGCCATTCAAGAGGTGAAACAAATCAAAAACCGAAAAGGAAGCAACACGGACTGCGCAGGGGAAGGGACACGGGGGTGTCACCATCCCTAGCCAAACTGAGCCACGGGCGTGGCTCAGTACAGAGCTGCCCAGAAGGTGTGACACGCCCGTGTCTCACTCTTATGAGTAAATGAGACACGGGGGTGTCACGGTACAGAACCAAAACCGTTCACAAAGTTAAACCGGCAAAACTGATCCCTTACAAACTCAATCCAAAAACATACCAAATGAACTCCAAATGCTCTGAAACTTAATATACAACATATTTGGCATGTTATGAACATTTTTCATTTAGAGTGCAAAGGCTAAATCACACGTTAAGATCATCGAATCCATGCAACAAAACTGGGTCGCCAAAATCGCACATATGAACCCTAATGATTCTATCATGCCTTGATCAAGCACTTAGGGCTTGAATTAGGATCTGAAACTTTGGGAAATGCATGATAACATACTAAAAAACTAATATACATCATATATATGCAAAATGGCACAATTTAAAGCACATTAGGGTGACCAACAACCACACATAGGCAACAGCAACAAATCTGTCATGGAGCATGCATAAAAACAGGCCATGTATTTCGGTTTTGAGGCTTCAAATGGATCCAAATACTTGAAACATGAATGCTAACATATATAACAATGAGTGTACATCAACTCCAAGTAATTTCACACGAAATGGAGACCATTTGATCAAACATCAACACAATATTTCACACAGCAGTTCGAAAACAGGGGAATCAATTAGATCATCAAGTTTGGAGCTCCATATCTCAAAATTTTATAAAAGGAGCAAGAGATGAAATCCTCATAACATCATATACTATCAGTTAGGAAAGAAATAAGCCAAGAAACAAGCTCATATACTCATTTACAAGCAAGGAAATCAGCCACACAAGCAAATAGGTTACTAGAACAAAAATCCCTAAAAGTTCATACCAAACTCATAATTCAAACCCTAATCAATTCTGATCCAAATCATGTTGTAACGAGATGAAATCAAGTATAATAGAGTATATAAGACATAAATATTCATACCTTGAAGATTTGGTGAAGGAGGGAAGAGATTTGAGCTCAAAATCACAAAGGATGGCCAAGGGTTTCTTCCTTTCTTCTCTTCTCCTCTCTCGTTCAGTTCCAGCTGCAAGAGGAGATATGTGGTTCGGTTTTCAGAGCTAAAGAGGAGAGGAAGGGCTTAACTCAAGGTAGATAAGTCATGGTTAAGGTAGGGTTAGGTTAAGGGGTGTTATGGGGTCCCACCATGAAGACTAGTCAACAAAAGGAGTTCTTCTTGCACGAGTTGCTCGTTACGGTTAGATTTCGGAGGTCTTAATGATCTCAAAAAGGTATGAGGCTTGTTCCATTGTCTCCGGATCGTCGATACGAAGGCAACGGAGGTGTCGGAATTCGAATCCGAATTCCCGAGCTCAAGATATCACGCACGGAACCAAGGGTGCGCTAATTGCTCGTTAGCCCCCGATTTGGTTCCACAATCAAAATTAAATTCATAAACACGTCAAATGAACCCGAAAACATAAACCGAGCACATAGGCATGTTCATAACACACATATATACGACATACTAAATTTCCATACCAATCCGATATCATTACATATATGAACGAAGCACAATTAGAACACTCATGCGCATGAACGAATTCATATTGTTATAAATAATTTACTCAAACTTAAATTCCATATTAATTAAATTAAAACCAACTAATAACATGTTGAAATTAATTAACGAAGTTACCGAAATAGTTAAGGTAACACAAAACCTTAATTGAGAATTTAACACTAAATATCAAAGTAGAAATAAAATGAATTAAATTAAATATTAATAGTTTATAGTTTAAATCAAATAAAAACACTTATGAACAAGTAATCATGTAATTAAATAATTTAATCGCGCAATTTATAAACAAATACACCACATTATTTAAAACTGAAAAACTGGGGCGTTACAATACTTGACATGCGGTGGATGAAGATTTTGAAAGAATTTGGACGGAAAGGGTTTTCTGCCTGGATGGGCCTTGAGCGCGTAAGTGGTGTTTCATCATTTCATAAAGCAAAATGGTGACTCGACGTTGGAACTGTTGAAAAATGAAAAGTCTACAAGGTATTAATCTAGATTCATTTTCTCGATAAGTCTTTTATTTATTTTAAGTACATTTATTTTATATTATTCATTGTCTTTAGTTTGTTCATGAATTGGCATATTCATGCATAGGATATCAAGAGTCTTATTAATTGTAATACATGAACTAAGCCTTAGTTCATGTCTAGCAAATTCTATATATACCTTATGTACTTATCATTTTTTTAAGTCAATCAAGTCATTTTTATTAAGTGAAATAGAGTCACTTTATATCTCCACTTTTATTTTTTGTGAGTTTGAGTGAGATTTGCTCTCCAATTTCTAACAAAGTGGTATCTAGAGCCATTTTTGTTTGGAGACAACGAGAAAAAAATGACGAGTGCTCCTCTTTTCCAAGTTCCATGACTCGTAAAAGAACATTACGAGAATTGGTGTATTCGTATGAAGGCTTTACTTGGAGCTCATGATGCTTGGGAACCTATCGAGAACGGTGTTGAAGCCACCAATGCCGCTGCAGTAAAGAAAGGTCAAAAGTCGCTCACTCTTATCCATCAAAGTTTGGATGAGAAAATGTTCGAGAAAGTTGCTAGTGCAACCACCTCCAAGCAAGCTTGGGATATTCTCCAAGCCTCGTTCAAAGGGGTTGATAAAGTAAAGAAAGTTCGTCTTTAAACCTTAAGAGGAGAATTTGAATCTCTACGCATGAAGGAGTCCGAAAACATTTCGGATTATATTTCACGAATAATGGTGGTGGTTAACCAAATGAGAAGATATGGAGAAGACTTGAAGGATGATCGGGTCGTTGGAAAGATTTTATGATCCTTGGATTCAAAATTTAACTATATTGTTGTGGCAATTGAAGAGTCCAAAGATTTGGACACTATGACCATTGAAGAATTAGCCGGATCTTTGCAAGCCCATGAAGAGAGACTAAAGAAACCAAATCAAGAACCGGTGGAGCAAGTTTTGCAAGCAAAACTTTCTTTCAAAGAAAAGCAAGAAAAACGTAACACAGTCCAAAGGGTTCGAGGACGTGGACAAGTTACTCGTGGAAGAGGAAGAGGCAACTATGTAAACAAAGAGGAGAAGAATCAAAATTTCTTTCAAGGAAGAGGTCGCGGACACGGTCGAGGAAGAAGTAATTGGAGGCCAAATTGGAGAAGGTATGACAAATCAAATGTCCAATGTTATAATTGTAATAATTTTGGACATTATCATTGGGAATGCACAAACGAAGTGGAAGAAAAAACAAACTTCGTGGAAAGCAATAATGAAGAAGGAGGTCCCACTTTGCTTCTCGCATGCAAAGGCGAAGATAATCAAGAACAAAACTTGTGGTATCTTGATTCCGGTGCAAGCAGCCATATTTGTGGAAAGAAAAATCTTTTCATGGAGCTTGATGAAACATATGGAGGCAACATCACTTTTGGAGATTCCTCTCGGGTACAAGTAAAAGGAAAAGGTACCATTTTAATCAAATTGAAAGATGGAAGTCATCAATTTATCTCCAATGTTTTCTATGTGCCCGAAATGAAAAGTAACATATTAAGTTTGGGACAATTGTTGGAGAAAATTTATGACATTCATTTGAAAAATAAAAATTTGGTTATGAAAGATGAAAATGGACGTTTGTTAGCAAAAGTTCCCATGACAAGAAACCGAATATTTATGCTTAACATTCAAAGTGATGTACCAAGGTGTTTACAAGCATGTTTCAAAAGTGATTCTTGGCTTTGGAATATGAGATTTGGTCATTTGAATTTTGATGGCTTAAAGGAGATGAGCAAGAAAAAGATGGTGAGAGGATTGCCAAATATTGAGCAACCCAATCAAATTTGTGAAGGTTGTCTTTTTGGCAAGCAAGCTAGGAAAAGCTTCCCGAAAGAATCACTTTCAAGAGCTCAACGCCCGTTGGAGTTGATACACTCAGATGTGTGTGGCCCTATCAATCCTTGTTCGTTTGGTAAGAATAAATATTTTCTTACTTTCATTGATGATTATTCTCGGAAAACTTGGGTGTACTTTTTGAAGGAAAAATTCGAGGTGTTTCAAACTTTCAAAAAGTTCAAAACTATGGTGGAAAATCAAAGTGGCTACCAAATCAAAGCCCTTCGATCCGATAGAGGAGGAGAATTCACATCAAATGAATTCAACAAGTTTTGTGAAGAAAATGACATTTTGAGGCCGTTGACAGTTCCAAGAACACCGCAACAAAATGGAGTTGTCGAAAGAAGGAATCGGACCATTCTCAACATGACAAGGAGTATGCTAAAGAGTAAAAATGTGCCTAAAGAATTTTGGGCAGAAGCAGTTGCATGTGCGGTTTATTTGATGAATCGGTGTCACACTAAAAGTGTTAATGACAAAACACCTCAAGAAGCTTGGAGCAAAATAAAGCCGAATGTTTCTCATTTGCGGGTCTTTGGAAGCATTGCCTATGCACATGTTTCGGATGAAAAGAGAACAAAACTTGATGATAAAAGTCAAAGGTATGTTTTCATTGGTTATGATTCAAATTCCAAAGGATATAAGTTGTATAACCCGCAAAATGGAAAGGTTGTTATTAGTAGAGATGTTGAGTTCGATGAGAAAAGTTGTTGGGAATGGAACATGTCTAAAGAAGAATACAATTTGTATCCTCTTCTTGAGGATGATGAAGAATTGGTGCAACCAAATACTCCACCACAACCACTTCCACCCATTGGCGAAGAAAGTTCAAGTGAACGGCCTAGGAGGACAAGAAATGTTCGTGAGTTGTATGATGTTACAAATGAGGTAACTTTGGATTTAAGTGAAACATATTTTTGTTTGTTTGCTAATTCCGAGCCTTTGAGTTTTGAAGAGGCGGTTGGTGATAAAAAATGGAGAAGTGCGATGGATGAGGAAATTAAAGCAATAAAAAAGAATGATACTTGGGAGTTGTGGCACTACCCAAAGGAAAGAACGCAATTAGAGTTAAATGGGTGTATAAAATCAAGAAAAATTCAAAAGGCGAAGTCGAAAGATACAAAGCAAGATTGGTAGCGAAAGGCTACAAGCAAAAGGCGGGAATTGACTACGATGAGGTTTTTGCTCCGGTTGCGAGATTAGAAACTATTCGGTTGATCATTTCCTTGGCAGCTCAAAACAAATGGAAAATCCATCAAATGGATGTCAAATCCGCCTTTTTAAATGGGTACTTGGAGGAAAAAGTTTACATTGAACAACCTTTGGGGTATGTTGCAAAAGGGCATGAAGAAAAGGTCTTGAAGTTGAAGAAGGCTCTCTACGGCTTGAAATAAGCCCCTCGTGCTTGGAATAGTAGAATTGATAAGTATTTTCAAGAAAATGGTTTCTCAAAATGTCCACATGAACATGCACTCTATATAAAAACAAACAATAGTGGTGACATTTTACTTGTTTGTTTGTATGTGGATGATTTGATTTTTACAGGAAATGCTCCAAAGATGTTTGATGAATTCAAACAAGCAATGGCGAGTGAGTTTGAAATGACGGACATTGGATTGATGTCCTACTATCTTGGGATTGAAGTGAAGCAAAATGAAGATGGAATATTCATTTCTCAAGAAGGCTATGCAAAGGAAGTTCTCAAGAAGTTTGAAATGGCAAATTGCAAGCCGGTGAGCACCCCCGTTGAATGTGGAGCTAAATTGTCCAAACATGGAGATGGAGAATTGATCAATCCCACACTCTTTAAAAGTCTTGTTGGAAGCTTGAGGTACCTAACTTGTACAAGACCGGATATTCTTTTTGGTGTTGGACTTATTAGTCGCTACGTGGAGAATCCTACTACTTCTCATTTGAAGGTGGCCAAAAGAATACTTCGTTATATCAAAGGTACACTTGATTATGTAATTTCATATTCATTTTCTCAAGATTTCAAGCTTGTTGGATATTGTGATAGTGATTGGGCTGGTGATGTCGATGATCGAAATAGTACTACCGGGTTTGTTTTCTTCATGGGAAATTCAGCTTTTACTTGGAATTCTAAAAAGCAACCAATTGTCACTTTATCAACTTGTGAAGCGGAATTTGTGGCAGCAACTTCTTGTGTTTGCCATGCAATTTGGCTTAGGAATTTGTTGAAGGAACTTTATCAACAACAAGAAGAGCCAACGATGATTTTAGTTGATAACCTATGATGCACGGACACGGACACGGCGGCACGGATACGACACGACACGGACAAGGCGACATGGATTTTTTGAAAAATTTAGGACACGACACGGCTCCGACACGGCTATATTATATATAAATAAATAAATTATATATATTTATTTATTTATATAAAATAAAGTATTATAAAAGTATTTAATATTACAAACTTAAATAACATATATTATTTTCCAATTCAACATTAAAATCATTAAAAATAAAATTAATACATTTTTTATACATTAATAATATTATTTTCCATGTCGGATATTTCTTAAACCGTGTCCGAGTCGTGTCGGACACGTGTCCGCGCTGTGTCCGAGCCGTGTCCCAAGCGTGTCGGATTTTTTTTTATTTTTGGACATATTTTGCCGTGTCGGACACGTGTCGGAGCCGTGTCCGTGTCCGTGTCCGTGTCCGACACATGTCCGACACTGCACGGGGTAAATTTTCGAAGTGTCCGTGCATTATAGTTGATAACAAATCCGCCCTTCAATTGGCGAAAAATCCGGTGTTCCATGAAAGAAGCAAGCATATTGATACTAAGTATTATTTCATTCGAGAAAGTGTGTCCAAGAAAGAGGTTGAATTGGAATTTGTGAAATCACAAGATCAAATTGCCGATATTTTCACCAAGCCATTGAAGTTTGAAGTTTTTCGAAGATTACGAGAGTCTCTTGGAGTCATGAATCAAGATTAAGGGGGGATGTTGAAAACTGAAAAGTCTACAAGATATTAATCTAGATTCATTTTCTAGATAAGTCTTTTATTTATTTTAAGTACATGTATTTTATATTATTCATTGTCTTTAGTTTGTTCATGAATTGGCATATTCAAGCATAGAATATCAAGAGTCTTATTAATTGTAATACATGAACTAAGTCTAAGTTCATGTCTAGCAAATTCTATATATACCTTATGTACTTATCATTTTTTTTAAGTCAATCAAGTCATTTTTATTAAGTGAAATAGAGTCACTTTATATCTCCACTTTTATTTTTTGTGAGTTTGAGTGAGATTTGCTCGCCAATTTCTAATAGGAACAAGAAGAAGAAAAAGAAGCAGCTTCGTACTAAGACCACGCTTCAGTATTCAATCTCTTCCTCTAATTTCATAAGCGAAATGGGGGCAATTTTCAGTCTTACTAAGGCCACCACACTTGCCTTGAATTGAATCCTCCATGCATAAACGAAAACTCCGTATTTCCGAAATGGAGCTCTACACCCATCTTTACCACTAGGGATGAAAATTTAAAATATAAAAAATGAAGGACGAAATTTTAATTAGGTGATGAAAAGTCTGAATATAAAAAAATTAAAAGGATAAAAATATAAATACAAAAATTAAAAAAATCAAAATTACTACTATTGCCTATCGGTATCACACCACAGTTCGTATCGATCTGAAACATGTACACACAAAGTCGACCCGTACAGGGATCCGATCCGGGCTATATTTGCACAAACTCAAAGACGGCACCAGAATCCTCAGCTTCTTCTTTGGTGGCGGAATGGCAACCTTCACTTTAGCCTATTTCTTGACAATGTCTTCCTCTTCGGCTCTTTGAGCAAAACGTCCTCTTAAATCTCATTTTTTGTTAGGGGTAACGGGAATTCTCTACTCCCTCAAAAATAAGCAAAATTCTCCTTTCCTGGGTTGTTGAATAAAGGTGAAAATTGCTTTAAAAAAAAAAATCGTAATAATATTTCGGGTAATTCTAGCCCGAGCCTAGTTGGCCAAACCGGTGTAACGAGAGGGCGAGTGTTTTACACTTGCCTTGTGGTTGGTGGAAAGTTTGGGGAGAGTGACCGATCAAATGACAAGTGTAATACACATGCCTTTTTAATTGGTTGGGTCCGACCAAACCGGGTTTGGGTTAGAATTTTCCTAATATTTCCTTCCAAACAAAAAATAATAATAATAAAATAAAGGTGATAACTTTTCTTTTGGCAGGAAATAAAGTTGCTAAATTTTTTATTTGGGTGGGAAATAAAGGTGATAAAATAAAGTTGATATATATATTTTTTTTTTCGGTTTTTGAATGTTCTCTGTTGTTGATGTGTGGATTCACAAGGGGTGTTTGACGCCTTCTTGGAATAAATGGGGGTCCTCGTTAAATTTCCCACGGTGTGGCTAGCCGATTTTTTAAAGAAAAAGAAAAACTACCTCAAAAAACAATAATAATAAAATAAAGGTGACCAAAAATAAAATAAAATAAAAGCGATAATTGATACGGAGACAAGGAAAGAATAAAGAAAAACTAATTATAACTAGTAGCCCCATACTTGGGAAAGAATAAAGAAAAACTAATTATACAAGAAAGACATGTCGAAACTCGAACTAACCCATCGTAGGCCGCATACTTGTTGCATGTATAAATAAACTGTTATTTAAATATATTAAAAATGATTGTTATATCAAAATATATTTTATAATTATATTTAATATAATTACTAAATTATAATAAATAAATAAATAACATAAGATAGTATTATATTGTTAAAAATATTTAAAATATGAAGGGAAAAAATAAAAATTATATATAAAAAAGAAAAAGAATTAATGTGAAATAAGAGAAAAAAAAAGATAATCGGATGAAGTGATAAACAAATAAATAAGAAGAAAGGAAAGAATCTAAAAAAAAAAGAAAAAAATAATTCAAGAAACCAAACGGTTACTATCTATCTCGTTTAATATAATAGTATAAATATTTGAAATTGAATTAAAATAGAATATAGGAAATAGACTAATATAATACTCATGGGTATAATTGGTATTTCATTTGAAAATACAATTAATGGGATTAAAGGGGAAGTGGGCCATAATTTATATACGCGGGGTTTCTTTGCTATAATCTTTAAAGCACAAAGTGTTGAACAACTTTATGACTCATTCACTAAATTATTATTATTATTATGATTCCCCTGACTCGTCCACTTTGTGAATTTGTGGATTTTTTTTTTTTTGTGCATTGTGACTGTGTGGATTTTAGTTGTACATGATCAATCAATATTTCATCAAACTCGAGCGAGAGCGGAATGGTGGTTGTTTTATATTTATTACCTTCCACTAACTAAGAATCACCCTTCAATACGTGGATGGATTGCATGCTTAATGCTGTATTTAGTTCTAATTCGATAAGTAAGACTTCACATATACTCAGCTACTCTGCCCGTGCATGGAAAACTGTGACCGGTATGAATGGTGAAAAACTAGACCATTAGAAGAGAAGAAAACAGACCTGCTCTGGCGCCACCTTCCATACTAGAGCCATCAAACTACTTTTGTTATGGAGTTGTGGTCAGATGCATTACCTATGACGGGGCAACTGCTCGCTGAAGTCCAAGGATGATTTATCCAAAACAAGAACACCACCTGTCTTTTGATCGGTAAATAATTGAATGGAAACTCCGACAAGACAAAAACCCATTTTCCAATCCAATCTTTGAAAAATGGCATCAATAACATATCTTTAATTCAAAATGATACGGAGTTCTTAGTACATTAAATTCGAAGATAGAAAATTATTCTAAACAGTATCATATTCTGAAGCCATACTTCAATTTATTGTAAGAGGGCAAGTTTTCCATTTGGTTTATCCAAGTAAAGTGTATCTCGTACAGAGTCTTTTTTAAAATTAGTATTAGATTTTTATTTTATTAATAAAATAATATTTTTTATGAAAGTTTTAATATTTTGGTATTAGTCGTGGATGCTTCTTGCAACTCCACTAAAATATTTTTTAATATTTTCCTTTATTGCTATATACTTTAGGCTATTTATAGGTTTGACCCCCAAGCTTTGAAAGTATTTTAATTAGGTATATAAATTGTATTTTTATTCATAATGTCAAACATAAGAGCATAGATATTGAAATTAATCATGCTTAATGAATAGAAGTACTCTAAAATTCATCCTATTATCCATAAAACACACAAATAATTTGTAAAAATTTTATTACCTCTCTTTATCTCCTTCCTCTTCTACAATTTTGATTTATTGCTCCTCTAAGACTCGTCTTCGTTTCTCCTCGGTTAGCCCTTCTTGTTCCAAAAGTCCTCACAGCTTCATGCTATCACGGACATCAACTGGAAACAGACTTCAACCTCCAATTGAAAACCTCATTACGGCTTATAAGGTTCAATAAAAGGTTTGTAGAAATATACTGGAGTAAAAAGGTATAATAAAACTCTTAACAAAGTATTTATCTCGTGTTTATGAAAAGGAGAATTTTATTTCCTTCAAAAGAGGTTTATACAGACATGATATGTTCTGAAGAAGGGATTTATTCTGGAAATACAACACTCAAAGCTCAAAATTGAAAGACTCAAAGGTAGTTTTTACATATGACTTTCTCAATTCAAGACAAGGTGTGTATCACCATACAAGAGGACTCTATTTATAGGCCATATTCTTGCTACTGTTTGGACTTGGAATTTTTATTTGGAATCCGCTGCTTTATCCTTCAACGATCCAGATCTTGCCGACACTTTTATATGGTTGAAATTCTGCCGCCACTTTTATCTACCACTTGATAAATGGAGTATGACGTCATGGCGTTCGTCACTTCCTTGCTGATGTATGCGATTACATCACTGATGGTTACAACCCATCATCTAGCAAGCTTCTTGTCTAGTCTCTACAGTGCAGAAAAATTCATGTTTTTCAAATTTATTTACGAATTCCATTAAAAGAGGAGCCTCCTTTGGTGAGTAGAATCCAATTTCCTTTACTCATCAGCGTTTCGAACTTATATTTGTACAGATTTTCTGTAACGCTGTGAATAGCCTTTATTCCCAATGCACGTCTTTGGACAATACATTCTTTAGTAACTTGGATCTTCCTTAACGGTTTATTTCCTTGCTCAAGCTTTATGGTGTCAGAAAGGTGGTCTGCAGTGATCATGAAGAAAGCTTCATGCCATATATGCTTCTCTGGTTCTGGAGATATAGTGTAACACTTGAGAACCACCTGCCTTCCTCTGGCAAATTTACTGTTTTGAGATTTTAGGGTATCATCAAATCTGGATATTTCTCTGAGATCTTTACTTGGGTAAATTATATCAAGGAACCCAAAACAAGCATATCTATAAACTGCTTTTGGACATGCTCCCATTATGCAAGTCAACCTTGGATATATGTTCTTGCCTTTAGAGAAGAATATAGTGTCTGTATTCTCCATACTATAGACTTCATCAACTGTATGAACATACATATGTTCCCATTCAGTGTTAGGAATATATTTTTCTATTTCAATTTTTATTTCCTTTGAAGAAGGCTCTCTTTCCAATTTTATTTCAATGGCTGAGGGAGTTTTAATTTTGGCTTCTTCTTTATATTTCTCGTCAGATGACTCAGCCTCATTTATTTTTATTGACTCAAAATTTTCAATATATTTTTCTAACCTTTGAGTCACTTTATTTACCTTTTCTAGATTTTCAGTTACCAAATCTATCAATGGAGGGAGATTTTTGTATAGATATTGTTCAAGAACCACAGTTCCTTCATAGAGATCTTCAGCCATGCTGTTGATATATGAGATCTCTTCTTTTATTTCAGAAATATCAATTTTATCTTCCATCTGTAAAAGAGAGAAAGGTTTATTAAATTTCTTTTTAAGATTTTCTATAAGTGATTTTTGGGAAATCACCACCCATTAACGGATTTGATTTTGTCTTTACCATCTACCGTTTGAGATGGACTAGATATATGCATACCCATATATTGGTCTTCCAAGTTTCTATAAGTGATTTTTGGGAAATCACCACCCATTAACGGATTTGATTTTGTCTTTACCATCTACCGTTTGAGATGGACTAGATATATGTATACCCATATATCGGTCTTTATTTTGGATCAAAATCTATATTTCTGGATAAAAAATCTGCTAAAAAATTATCAGTTCCTTTTATGGGAATGATTTTGAAATTATAGAGAGATAGGAAAACTTGCCATCTATGTAACCTTCTATAATTTGGTTCACTGGGTAATTTATTTTTCGCTAGACTTGGAACTTGAGTGTTATCCACATGAACAATGAAAGGTTTTTGGAGTAGGAAAAGTGAAAACTTTTTAATCCCATTTATTACTCCTAATAACTCTTTTTCATGTGTAGTATAATTTATTTCTGCTGATTTAAAAGTACCACTTGTATATCTACAAATCTCATTAAGATCTGTTTTCAAGATTGCAGCCCAATATAAATCAGACGCATCAGTTTGGAGAATTAAGTTATCATTTTTATCAGGAAGCCTTAATTCTGGAAGAGTTTTACATTCTCTCTTTAGCTTTATGACAATTTCTGTATGTCTTGGAGCCCAACCTTTTGTATTATTTTTTCTTAACAACTTTTGTATTTCATGTCTTTTCTTAGCTAACTCAGGTATGAAACCTTCAGCATAATTAAGACATCCCAAAAATTTTTCTATTTGTTTTCTATTTTCTAATTTATCAGGAAACTCAACTATTTTCCTAGATATATGCGGTTGCAATTTTATACCTGCAGCACTCAATTTTAATCCTAAGAACTCAATTTCTTTAGTATCTATGACTGTTTTTCTTTCAGACAGGGCTATACCATTCTCTTTACATAATTTAGCAAAGAGCAAAAGATGTTCTCTATGTTTATCTATAGTATCTGAACAGATAAGAATATCATCTATATAAACAACCATGAATTCTCTATATTTGCTAAATATATCGTCCATCTTTCTTTGATATATTGATGGAGCATTTTTTAATCCAAATAGCATTACTAACCATTCATAATGTCCTTGTGGGGCACTAAAGGCTGTATATTGGATGCTATCATTTTCCATTTTTACTTGCCAAAATCCAGATGTACAGTCAAATTTTGAGTAATAAGATTTATTCTTTACTAAGTCTATTAATACTTCTTTATTGGGTAATTGGTAACTATCACCCTTAGTAAAATGGTTTAATCTTTTGAAATTTATTACCATTCTTGATTTATTTCTTTTCTTTTTAGCTTCTTTCATTACCATGAATGTTGGACTAGAAAAGGGGCTAAAACTTTTCCTGATTAATCCTTTATCCAAAAGTTCTTTAATTTGTTTTTTAAATTCATCCTCTTCACTTGAGGTATATCTCATGGGTCTTTCCTTAATTATTATATTATCAGTTAATTCTATTCTAGCTTTTGGGTAATCCTTTTTCCAAAAAGCCAATGGATGGTCACTATAATTTTCTTTTATCTTACTAGTAACCGTATCTAAGTTTATTCTTTTTATAAATATTTTATTTATTGGTATTTGTATTTTTTCATATATGGAGTGTCCACCACGCTTAGCTGGCTAAACTCTGAAAGGATGGTTTAATCGTGGTAATTTTAACAAATGACCACACTTTGTTTTAAGTACAATAGAATATGCATTTTGCATATAATATTGAAATTGTTGTAGGAAATCATTTCCTAATAATATATCAACTTCTAGTTCATTATATTCATATATTCTAGGAATCATTATTATTTTACTTCCTAGGACAATATCAACATCTATTACTGATCTGTGTATATCCTGTGATTTTTCAGTCACACCTTTTATTCTGATTTTCCCATCTTCTTTCCATTTATTAATCAATAAGGTTTTGAAAATAGTTATTTCAGATCCAGTATCTATTAAGGCACAAGTTATTATTTCATTTTCAGGAGTTTCTCTTATTCCTACCTGAATGAAAACACTAACTGTAAAGTTATATCCTTTCATTTTATTCTTGGACAATATATGACTTTGTCTTCTATGCAGAGTGTTACTCCATCTTTTTCTATCTTATAGTAATTACAACTATCTAGGAAAGCATTTCCTAAAATTATGTCATAAGAACTTCCCGTCATGTTTTCATCTAGATAACATTTAACAATTACTCTAGATTTATCAATATTTATTGGGATAGATATTTGTTGATTACATGCAACTATCTTCCCTTCAAAGTTTTCATAATAGAAACTCTCATTCAAGGTCTCTATCATTAACCCTTCATTTTTTATTTTAGCAAAATGATTTGCACTTGCTGCTGTGTCTATTAGTATTTTTGGTTCTTTAATATATTCTTGACCATTAAAGTATTCTCCTAAAATGATCATTGTTTTATTTACTGAATTTTTATTTATACTTAAAGTTTTGGTTATATTCATTCTTTGACTTCTTCTAGCTATACTATTTTTCCCGAATTCTATTTGAGGAGTTTTACTAGAAGATCCTTCTTCTATTAAAGGTTTATTTATGATTTCTAGTTCATAATTTGTTATTTCTTTATGGTCTTCAAGAAGAGGTAATTTAGCTGAAGCTATTTCCCTACATTCTTCATCTATTTCTAAATGTGGTTTATCTTCGTAAATTTTCCCATAATTACTATTACTTAGAACATATAATGCTCTATAGTAAATTGAGAAAGCTTTACTTTTATCTTTCAATTCTATATCTTTTATGAATTTGTAATGTAAGCTTAATGTTTCATCTATATTATGATCATTTATATTCACACTATATTTAGGATATAAATCAAATAATATTTGTTTATAACACAAATTTCCTTCTATAGTTCCTAGATGACTCCTCTTCGCATCTGTAAATCTCTGATCATGAAGAGAAAGTACTATAGGACTATCTATTCCTTCTCTAAACAATGATTTTATCAGGAATTGAACTCTTCCTAAATATATATATTGTATTTTACTTTTTTCCTTTTTATCTTTTATTTTGTTCAAAGCTTGATTTACAGTGTTTCTTGTTAACAAGTTAATCTTAACCTGCCCCGAAGTATGTTCAATGTTTATAGATTTTTCTACTTCATGGTAGTCATATATATTTATTTTCTTTCTTTTTATGAGACTCGATATCCCTTTAAATATACTTTGGCTAGGATTTGTAGCATTTAATTTTAGTTTCTTTATCTTATCTAAAGTTTCTTTATTGAAGGTAATGCGTTCTGCATATCCTTCTGGTCCTTCATAAATATCTATTTCTTCATCAGATAATTCTGTTATTTCAGAACTCATTCTGATTCAGTATCCAGTTCTGAAGATATTTCATTTTCGGATATATCGGATTCTTCCATGTATATTTCTTTTCCAAAATAGTTTTCTATATCAGAAACTTCTTCAAGCTCATCTCTTATTTCTAAAAATTCAATTTCTATATTTTTAATATGTTTAGCTTTAGGTTTTGGACATTCAGGTGATTTATGACCTTCTTCTCCACAATTCCAACATTGACATTTAGTTAATTTTTTATTTCTTTCCTTATTAGATTTGTTTTCATATTTATTTCTCTTGAAAAACTTTCTCCTAGGTTTAATATTTTTCCTTTGAAAATTTTTATATTTTTTATATTTTTTCTTATAAAATTTTCTTTTATCCTTTTTAGGGTATGTTTTTCTATTACTTCTTCATTGTGTAGGTAATTCTATTGTATCACAACAGAGTTTAGTTATTCTTTTAGATTTTTTATATAATTGTTGTTCACCACATATTCTTTTAAGTTCTGATGTTAAAACTTTTATTCTTCCTCCAAGATTTTGAGGATACATATCTTTCTTTTCTCTCCATACTTTATTCATGTGATTATTCCAGGGATAAGGAAGTTTAGTGTAAAACATATTTAACATTATTTCTTGAGATTCTGTACTATAATATTGGGTATAATAATAATCTCTAAATTCACATACATAATTTTTTATATTGCACATTGAGAGTATGCTTAGGTTTATTAGATTACTTCTTGCTTCATCTTTTTCTCTTTCTGTCTCTAATTCTTTATTAGCTATCCAAAATTCACCTAAAAATTCATCAGATATATTTGCAACTATACTTTGGACTCCTATTCTTATGTCTATATCAAATCCAGTTTCCATTCCAACTTTCATTATTCCTTGTATATCAGGAGATACTCCTTCCCACCATTTAAGAACTATTCCATCAAACGTAGTTATAATATATTCGCTCTTTTTACTAGCTCCCCAATATATATCATCTTGGGTTAATAAAAAGGCTATCATATCGTTCTGCCACTTTACTATGGTTTTTCTATTATCTACTTGACAATCTAGATTTAATTTACTTCCTTGGAGATTTATAGGTTCACTATATTGTTCAGTGGGTTGATATTTTGGATTATAAGATATATTCCTTTTACTTTGTTCTTTATTTCTCTTAGGTCTATAGTATGTTTTTGGGGATTTATCGTTAGAACCCATAGAGGATTCTGGAGTTTCATTAGTTACTCCTGAAGGTCCTCCGGTTGTATTCATTCTAACTTCATATTCGACTATATCATCTAGATTTATTTTTTCAAATTCTTCTATTAAATCATTTACCTCATTCATTGTTTTCAGAATTTTTTTCTAGTTTAGCTTCTTCTATAATTTCCTTTAATTTTGATTCTTCTTTTATTTTATTTTCTCTATCCTCTTGTTCCTTTAGTAATTTAGGAAGATATATTGTATACATATATTCATCAAATGATCCAGGTTCATATTTCTTTCCTGTTGGTATAGTAACAATTTTAGTAGGTGTTTTAATTGTTATTTCTATTTCTCTTTTCTTGTCTAATTTGGTCTTTTTAATATTATCTTGAATAAGGTTATTTAATTGTTTTATTTCAATTCTAATAACTTGGATTTTTGTATTTATATTTTTTATTTCAAATTTTAATTTTACTAATTCTTCTAATAATGTATATATAGCATTTGCAACTGATTCAATATGATTCATTATGGTGAAGCGAGTTGTCAATCTGTATCATCGTAGGATTCATATCCTCCTTCTGTATATGTTTCATTTAAATTCCATTTATCTGAGCAAAAATTTAAATATATTAAAGTTGTATGTATTAATATTCCTATTATATAACTTTCTATTATTTTAATTATAATTTTTTCCATTTTTGCCAATTTTTCGTGGCTTCTTCCTTTTGTTTTCTTATTTTTTGTTTACAAAATTTTATTTTATTTTTTATTTCTTTATTTTCTTTATTAATTTTAATTTCTCTTTTTTATTCTTCTAATATTGTTTTTAATCTTAAAATATTATTTATATTATCAATCCATTTATTTAAATGGTTAACTTGATTAGGTTTTAATAATCTGACCATTTATATTGTCAAAAGATTTATATAATGATCTCTATCTATTTTATGATTATTCATTCTATCATAATAACATTCATTAGGATATTTTTTATATTGGTGTTTATACCATTTATACATTGAATCGAAATATTTTATAGATTCAATTATTTTCCTTTTATCAAATATTTTCATTTTGTTTTATTATTTATTATATGGATAACATGGCTTTGATACCACGTAGACGAGGAATATATTTTGTAGTTGAGTGATATTAAACATGATATTAAAAGTGATATTAACATGATTATTTATAAATTAAATAATTGCCTTTTCGATATATTTTTGTCTTCTTATTTCAGAAGCTAACATTGCTTCATGAAACTCTATTTGTTTAATGATATGGTATTCTTCAATATTAAATAAATTATCTTTATTAATCGTTCTAATAAGTCATAATTTTTCTTTTTGAATTTTAATTCTAGCTCGTTGAAAATCTATACTTACTTGTATATTTTCTATTAATTCACGAATTCTTTTATAATATTTACTCAGCATTTTTATACTTATAAATTGTGCCAAACAAATTCTAAATAAGAACAAAATGATAATTCTTCAATTGTTAAAGGCCGAATATGATATTGATGGGTTCAGAAAGATCAAGGTCCGAATCCGATCACTTTACAATTTGTATTTTGTGAAGGAAACCACCGGAGCTTCGCCGGAGATGAAAAGGGGTTCTACCTGTTGGGACAAGCACAAGAAAAGTCAGAAGGCCAAGCTAGGGGAACTGGGGGTGATACCCAGTTTGGCTCTCCGACGCTCAAGTCAGTTCAAGGTATGAAGAAATGTAAGTTCAGTCACAGTTGCAGTGATGAAGAATGCTTACCAGTGTAGAAGATGACTTTGGCTATTTATAGTTGAGGGTCAAGGGCCCTTTGGTCATTTGCCTCAAGTGGTCCTGGCCGAATGTTTCCCTAACACGTGGCGTTGTGAGAGAGAAACCTAGGAGGAATCTTCTGCAAAAGCGGCCAAAAGTTAGTGCTGGCAACAGTGGCAGGTGCGCGGGCATGTACGTTGTGTCAGAGAGCCATTTGGGTGGTTGGTGACGAGGGCTTAAGAGCGCGCTCGTGACAACCTGCAGTACTGGAAGCCAAGATATCCGCTGAGGGGAATGAAGGCTTCAGTTCAAGTGACGAGCCAAAGGGGAGGCCACTCTGAGGGAGTGTGACGCTCGAAGAGGGATCCCTTGGCACGTGGGCGTACCAATCGTGTAGGACGCTCGTTGGAGTGACAGCGCTTGTTGGGCTTAACTCCTGAAGAAGGAAGGCGCTCGTTGGGTTTAGCGCTCGTGTATTGATGGTGAAGCCTTGGGGAGACAAATGTCATCATCTCGGTGATGCCACGTGTCCTACGTGGGACGATCGTATTTTGACCCCATCATTTTGCCCCCCAATTCTGTAGTCCTTAGTGATAAGGGCTGTAGAATTTTGACACGTTCAATTTCTTGCACATAGCGCTCGTATAAGGCTTGGCGTGTTGAGCAATTTTCTTCTGGTTGCGCCATAAATGCGGTCTTTTCAACTGACCGCTCGTAACACTTCCGCATTAAATGTTGTACTTATTCTGAAGCACTCGAAACGTCAGAGCATTAAATGCGGGTGCGCGTGGGGCGCGTGAGCATGGGGAAGCATGTGACGGTTCCATAAAGTGGGCGGTTTCCTAGGCGGGAAATGATTACCATTTTGAATTCATTGCCGAAAAGGGTACCAACTCCCATCCCTATAAATACGGGATTCTGTAATCTCCATACTCTTTACGCATTCAGAACTTTCAAGCACCCTTTGCAAAAAGAATTCTTTCGCATTCCAGTTCTCAGAGCATCATCTTCAACCTTTCTCCCAATCTTTCCCAGAAAACTTCAAGGTAAACCTCCAGTGTAACTTTCTAACTTTGCTAACCGTAGATTCGGACTTTAGGATTTCGTAACCCCTTAGATCTTTCTCCTTGAGGAAACCCTAATCTTTTCCCCAGAAAACTCCAAATCCCAGTTTCTGCCATGGCCGACCAACAAGTTGAGGAATTTGCCCGTGAAATTAACGAAATGGCCACCGAAAGTTCTTCTTCCCCCGATTCTCCCAGAGATGAAGAGTTGGGAGCGGCGGTGATGGCTATGGAGGACAGAAATCTAGGCGGAATGGATCCTATCTTTGAGGAGATGGATCTGGTGATGGAGGCAGAAAGACAAGGGGTCACCCTCCCCATAACTCAAAGTGCCACTCACCCCCACCGCCATACCGTGACCGTGGCTGTTGCAAACCCGCTTCCAGTGGCTGAAGCCATAACCGGGCCTTCAGACAGAGCCCGTGATAAGGGAAAAGGGAAGAAATCCCAAAAATCCAAAGGGCCCAACGAGGGTGAAGGGTCAGGCTACCAGGCTACCGAGCGCACGCCTGATGAGACTCCCAGCACAGTCACCGTGGGAGATGTAAAGACGATGATGGCCCCCATTTACTGGGACGAGCGGTACACATGGAGAATCCCACAAAGCCACGAGCGTGCGAATAATCCGCCTCCCGGGGAAATGGCCGTATACGTGGATACAGTGAGTTCAGGAGGCCTGAGGTTCCCTATCTCGGTCACGATGGCTCACCTGTTGAATGACCTGGGCTTGTGCCCGTCGCAAATTGTGCCCAACGGCTTGGCCCTCCTGACCTGCTTCATTATCTTGATGAGGAGCATGGGTTACGAGCCCTATTTGCGGAACTTCAACGCCCTATTTCAAGTGGTCAGCTCCTCTCGTTCTTCTCCTGAGGCGGGTTTTTATTATGTTCAAGCGAAGGCCCACATGAAGCTAATCAACTCGCCCTCGAGCACTTATGGCCCTGATTGGAAGGAGAAATTCATCTTCGTCAAGGCTCCAACAGAAGAGGGCTTTGGGGTGATCACAGAATGGGGCTCGTTTTCCAAGAGCCGCCTGCCACCTGCAATCCCCAAAGATTGGGCCAAGAGCCTGGCAACAACCCTGAGGGACGAGGGCCACCTCATTCAAGCAAAAGACTGGATAGACGATGCGGAACTCATGTTCCTGTGTGGTCTTTCCAACGACCCTTATTTCCTTGACAACCCTCCGGCTCGTGACATAGAGAGAGACGGTTAGATTCTTAGGGCACTAACTTTAGATAGGAATAAATACTAACTTCTTTTCTGTACTTGTAACTTGCAATCTGAGTAGATGATTTGAGGATTTCTAACTCTTGAAATTTTCATTCTTGCAGGAGTTGCTATACTTGAAATGGCTGGAGGAATTAGACAAGCAGCCCGTTTTGCCCACGCCAACCGGAACCAAGCCCCGCAGGGGGACCAACAGCGTGAGCAACAGCGCCCTCGTAACCGTAACAATCGAGGGGACGCTCGTAGTGGCGCCAGCTCGAGCGCCAATCCTGAAGTCCAGCCCCCTCGTGGCAGAGGGAAACGTAGATTGGTCCCAAGAGAGACCAGGGGGCGGTCGGAGAGAGCGGGAGATGCTCAACCCCCCACTCCTGCAGAACAAACGAGGCCAATGACCACCCTGGCGATAACTGAAGCTTCCCCGAGCGCAAATAGGCCTTCCCGCAAGAGGAAGAGGATACCCGATTCTGCCGCAATCAAGGGCAAGGGCAAACAAGTTGTTGAGGGCCCCAGGGGCGAGGGGGACACTTCCTCTTCAGAGGAAGAACATTTGTGGGAGTTCCCCCGTCGAGGGGACAGAGACTTCACAGGCGCCACCGACGGGGGGCCGGTTTTGCTGAGGCCTGGCTCGGTCGCCCAGGCTATCACCGAGAATATGTTCAGTAAGGCTCAATTCTCGGCAGACCACAGACATCTCTACAGTGAATCTGTGGAGAAGGTGACCCTCGATGCGGCCCACGCCCTAATTTCCGTAAGTCTTCAATCCTGGCTTCCTTTGTTTATTTCTGTAATTTATCATGTTTTTGGTTAACACTTTTCCTCTCACTTATGCAGCAAGTTCTTCCCCGGCTCCGGAACGTGCAAATGCGAGCCTCAACTTACGCCGAGCGCAAGGCCAAATACAAGAAGATGGCCCGCTCGAATGACCCGGCTCACATCCAATCAGAGCTGGACGCAGAAATCGCCAAGTACGAGTCCCTCAAGGGCTTGTTCAACAAAACGGAGGAGGAGTTGGGGAAGCTGAAGGAAGACTTCGTAGCGGTTGACGGCGCTCGAATTGGTCTGGGCAACCAGCTGGCTCAGGCTAACGAGCGGTGCCAGAGGGCAGAGGCAGAGAGGGAAAACTGGAAGGCAAGGGCTCTTGAGGCCGAGCGCAAATTCAACGATGCCATGAACGAGTGGCCTCGGAGCCTAGAGCGTGCAAATAAGGAGGCGCTAATCAAGTTCTGCCATTCAAAGGCTTTCAACTTCGCCGCCTCGTTGCACTGTCTGGAGGAGGCCCAGAATGCCTTTAACTTGGCAGTGGATCAGGGCATTCACAAGGGGCTTACCAATCCGGCAATGAAGGGAGCTGAGGGCACGGGGCTCATGTTTAACGAGCGCTGTGAGGAGGTGGATGAGGATCCCAACGACCCTGCCGATGCCATCGCTGAAATGGAGTACGACTTCTTGGTTAAGCTGATCCAAGATGAGTACACTGACGCTCATCGGGGAGGGGATGCGGCTCAAAATGCCCAAAATGACGATCCCGAGGATGAGCCCCAAGCGCCCATCGCCGAAGATGCCAACGCTCCTGCTCCTGGTGCCAACGAGCCCAACGGTCCCCAAGATCAACCGCAAGAGCCGGAGGGCCCAGTGCATGGCCCTGTTCTGGTGATCGTTGATGAAGACATCGCCCCAGCTGCTTGAAGCTTTTCCCTTTATCCATTCTCTCGTGTATTTTCCAGCTTTTCTATCTTTTGTAACAGTATTTCTTGGGCCTTTGAGCCCTTTGCTTTGTAATAATCCTAGTTGCAATGAATAAAGATTCCATTTTTCATGACTTTGTTCTTCCGTTCATTTATGAATCATATAATAAGGCTGTGTAGCATACTCCGTGAATGTTTTATTTCTCTGATGTAATGAAAATTTGTTTAAGTCTTGAGCGATCGTGAGGGTCTTATTGTGAGATTGCCCCCCGCCCAAGACTTGTATAAATTCTTGCCTTTGCCATAAGTCTTCTTGAAAATTTGTCTAAGTCTTGAGCGATCGTGAGGGTCTTATTGTGAGATTGCCCCCCCCCCCCCCCCCCCCCCGCGCTCAAGACTTGTATAAATTTTTGCCTTTATCATAAGCCTTAAAAATTTGTCTAAGTCTTGAGCGATCGTGAGGGTCTTACAGTGAGATTGCCCCCCCACTCAAGACTTGTATAAATTTTTGCCTTTGTCGTAAACTTTGAAAATTTGCTTAAGTCTTGAGCGACCGTGAGGGTCTTACAGTGAGATTGCCCCCCCACTCAAGACTTGTAAAAATTTTCGTTTTTTGCTCTTAAAAATTTGGCCGAGTCTTGAGTAGATACGAGGGTCTTATGGAGAGGCTGCCCTCGTTCATGACTTGTGACATCCCTTCCGCCCTTGGGGGATTTTGCTAAGTCTTGAGTGTGTGCGAGGGTCTTACTGAGTGGTTGCCCTCGTTTAAGACTTGTGCGATACCTTCTTGATTCTGAAGCCATCGTTCGAGCGCTCTGGCTCTTGTCGTATTTCTGGCTCTGCAGGAAATCCCATTTTCGAGCGCAAGGCGTCTTAAGAAACGGCCAAGGCCTACTAGGACTTTCTCTGTAGGATCCCGTTTTCGAGCGCAAGGCGTTGTAAGAAACAGCCAAGGCCTACTAGGATTTTCTCTGTAGGAGATCCCGTTTTCGAGCGCAAGGCGTTGTAAGAAACAGCCAAGGCCTACTAGGATTTTCTCTGTAGGATATCCCGTTTTCGAGCGCAAGGCGTTTTAAGAAACAGCCAAGGCCTACTAGGACTTTCTCTTGTAGGAGGTCCCGTTTTCGAGCGCAAGGCGTTTTAAGAAACAGCCAAGGCCTACTAGGACTTTCTCTGTAGGAGATCCCGTTTTCGAGCGCAAGGCGTTTTAAGAAACAGCCAAGGCCTACTAGGATTTTCTTCATAATCTTCTTCCAATTCGCCTGCTTGGTTGTGAGCGTAACCAGTCTATCCTTATGAGTGCGTCCCCCCATCCGGAGTAGAGTGCTGGCCAGCGTAACCCATACGAGATAACAGCATACATATTGGAATGAGTTGCCAACCACGCTCGCAAAGACGAGGGACGTAGGACTTATTCATTCAAGCAACCAAAGAAACAGGAATATTAAAGAAATTAAAAAGATTATGTTACCGCTTACTTGTGATTGGAAGTACATAGAACCCGTCAAAGAGGGTTGTTACATCAGGATTTGCAAAGAGCTTTTAAACATAAAACCGCCGGAGGTTACAAGCGTTCCAAGGGCGAGGCAAGCGCTCACCTTGAAGTGTCTCCAGGATGTAATTGTTGTTAGCTCTGAGTTGTACGACCTTGAATGGGCCTTCCCAATTGGGGTCCAATTTGCCCAAGTGCCTGGATACTTCCACTTTCTTTAAGACCAAGTCTCCCAACTGGAAAGTTCTTTCCTTCACACGCTTGTTGTATTGTTGGGCTACAGAGGCTTTATAGTGGTGGATCTTAGCCCACGCTTTGTCTCTCCTTTCATCCAGCAAATCCAACTCCAAGCTTCTGTTGCCATCGTTGAGCTGAGGCTCATAATAGCCGACACGAGCGGATTCATTTAATATCTCCGCTGGTATCATTGCTTCCGATCCATAAACGAGCGCGTAAGGAGTTTCTCCAGTGGCCGCTCGTGGGGTGGTGCGATAAGCCCAAAGCGCTCCTTGCAGCTCCTCAGCCCATTCACTTTTCTTGCTCTCAAGCATGGTTTTCAGATGTTGCAAGATGATCCTATTGGTAACTTCTGCTTGCCCATTGGCTTGAGGATGTCCTACAGAGGTAAATCGCTGCTCGATCCCCAACTCAGAACACCATTCTCGTGTGTCAGCAGCTATGAACTGGGATCCGTTATCAGAAATGAGCACCCTCGGTATACCGTACCTGCAAATGATGTTCTTCCAAATGAAGTCCCTCACAACCCTGAAAGTGATTTTTGCAACAGCTTCGGCCTCGGCCCACTTGGTGAAGTAGTCGACGGCTAAAATGACAAACTTCTTTTGTCCCGCAGCCATGGGCAAGGGGCCCACGATGTCAATTCCCCACTGGTCAAAAGGCCAAGAGACGTCTATTGGGATCATCTGTGCTGCTGGCAATTGAGGGAGATTTGAATGGAATTGGCATTTGGGGCACTTCCTTGAAAATTCGATGGCATCTTGGAGAACTGTAGGCCAATAAAACCCACTTCTCAGAACGTTTTTTGCCAAAATACGCCCTCCAGAATGATTTCCACAGCTTCCATTATGAATGTGTTCGAGCGTCTCCTTTGCTTGTGAGGGCCTCAGGCATCTCATTGGGGGCCCTTGAAATGATTTCTTGAACAACCTCCCCTCGGTATCCAAAGCGAAACGAGGGGCTTTACTCCGGACTTTCCTAGCTTCCACCTTATCCGTGGGAAGAATTCCATCCTTAAGGAAAATGATGACGTCATCAAGCCAGCAGG
The DNA here is from genome assembly GCA_037501455.1 of Lantana camara. NCBI lineage: Eukaryota > Viridiplantae > Streptophyta > Magnoliopsida > Lamiales > Verbenaceae > Lantana > Lantana camara. Next base: position 24,298,961 of record CM074862.1, read on the forward strand.
GCTCGTTTGGATCAATCATAGCGATTATCTTGGTGGCGACCCTTTCTTTGATCAAAGGTTCCTCAGTCCTAAGGAACGTAACAGAACGTTCAGAAGTACCCTCTAAAGCTGATGCAAACTTTGACAGAGCGTCCGCACGCTCGTTTTCTCCTCGGGGCACTTGAAGTAGATGAAATTCCTTGAATTTCCCAATGATTTCTCTGGCTTTAGTTAAGTACTGTACCATGGTGGTTTCTCGAGCCTCATAAGTTCCTTCAATCTGGCTCGCTATTAACTGTGAATCCACATAAGCGGTGATTCTGGAAGCTCCATTCTGAAAAGCGATATTCAATCCTTGCACGAGGGCTTCATATTCTGCTTCATTATTAGTGACTTGGAAATCCAGCTTAATTGCAAAGTCCAGCTCAATCCCATCGGGGTTTCTGAGGGCCACTCCTACTCCTCCCCCTTGTGAGGTTGAGGAACCATCTACGTGCAGTACCCATAACCCCTCATTCTCCGCGACGGTGGGCTCGAAACCAAAGCGTTCAACCAACAAATCTGCTACAACCTGAGCCTGTATCGCCGTCCTGGGCTCGAAGCATAGGTCAAACTGGCTCAATTCGATGGCCCATTTGATTAATCTACCAGATACGTCTGGCTTGGACAACACTTGCTTCAAGGGTTGGTCGGTGAGGACCGTTATGGAGTGCGCTTGAAAGTAAGGCCTTAGCCTTCTTGAGGCTTTGATAAGAGCGAACGCGAACTTTTCAATCTCCAAATACTTCTTTTCAACTCCTTGTAATGTTTTGCTCAGATAATAGACAGGCAAATGTTTCCGCTCTCGTACAGCGACCAGAACAGCGCTTGTGGCTTCGGGAGAAACGGAAAGATACATAAATAATCTCTCACCTTCGACGGGCTTAGTCAGTAGTGGTGCGCTCGACAAGTAAGCCTTCATATCCTGCAACGCCCTTTCGCATTCTTCTGTCCAAGCAAAGTTACGAGCGTTCCTCAAAATTTTGAAGAAGGGAAGGTTCCTGTCCGCCGAGCGCGAGATAAACCTGTTCAACGAAATGATTTTTCCCACCAGGACCTGCACTTCCCGCAAATTTCGAGGGGAAGGGATCTCCAAAATAGCCTTGATCTTCTCCGGATTAGCCTCAATTCCCCTCTGACTGACCATGTACCCTAGGAACTTTCCCCCTTGTACTCCAAAGGTGCACTTTGAAGGGTTCAACTTCATCCCATACTGGCGCAAGATTGAAAAAGTGCGCTTGAGATCTTCCAAGTGGGAATCCTGGCGCTCGCTTTTGACAATCATATCATCCACGTAAACCTCCATGGACTTACCAATTTCCTTTTCAAACATCTTGTTAACGAGCCGCTGATACGTGGCTCCGGCGTTCTTCAGTCCGAAAGGCATGACTAAGAAGCAATATACTCCCAGATGGACAACGAACGAGGTTTTGGGGCGATCTTCCGGGGCCATAAAGATCTGATAATATCCCTGGAAAGCGTCCATCATGCTCATGAGCTCGCAGCCAGCGGTCGAATCCACCAATTGATCAATCCGGGGCAGCGGGTAAGGATCTTTAGGGCAGGCTTTGTTGAGATCAGTGAAATCGTTGCACATGCGCCACTTATTCGCGCTCTTGGGCACCAAGACGACGTTGCACAGCCACTCCGGATACAAGATGGGCTCGATATATTGAGCCTCGAGGAGTTTACTAACTTCCTCTTCAATGACTTTTTTTCGAAAGCCATGTACATCCCGCTTTTTCTGCTTGATGGGTTTGAAAGAGGGATCCACATTAAGCCTGTGGACAATGACGCTCGGGTCAATTCCTGTGAGATCGGAGGCTTTCCATGCAAATACATCGCTGTTTTCCCGGAGAAAGTCAATCATCATAATCTGAGAAGGCCCCGAGAGGTTTGATCCTATCTGTGTAGTCTTATCCTTGTTTCCGGGCTCCAGCTCAATGGTGAGGAACTTTTCTGAGGGTTCGATCCTTACCTCAGGGCGAGGAAGTTCGAGCGCCCTCTTCTTTCCTGTCAAACGGTCACCGGATGCTGGTTCACCGTCTTCCGGCTCGTCTCCTTCTGAGGACGATCCCCCAACAGTTCCTGGTGGTGCACCTTCGAGGGGATTCTCCTCGTTGCTTCCCCTATTCTTTTTGTTCTTCTTCTTGTTCAATTTCGCCCTCTTCCGGGTTGGGCTGTCCTCATCGAGGTTGGGGAAGTCCACTGACTTTTTGGCGGAACCAATTTGGAAGGTTTTCTCCGCTTTAGGCTTTCTAAGAGACAGCATGTAACATTCCCAAGCCTCTCGCACATTGCACAGTACTTCTCCCACGCCCTCGGAAGTAGGGAATTTAATCTTCTGGTGGTAGGTGGAGATGATGGCTTTGAAATCCACGAGGGCAGGGCGCCCAATTATGATGTTGTATGGAATGTCAATCTCCACCACTGCATACGTTACCAAGAGTGTTTTGCGCTGAGGGGCTCGGCCGAACGAAGTAGCTAGCGTATTTGCCCTCGTGGGACAACTTCCGAGCCCCCAAAGCCAATAAGAGCCGTTTTGAGAGGCTCGAGCGGAAGATCAACCTTCATCTTTAAGAATGTAGAATAAGGCAAAACATTAACGGAGCTTCCACTATCCACCAATACCCTTTTTACAAGATGATTATGAACATCTAAACTGATAAGTCATTTCTTTACCAATTACTGAGCCTACAATTGTGATATTTTATTCCATGATTTGGTTTAATAGTGATCTATTAATTGGTTTAATGTTTCTTTGTAGGAAATTGCGACTTGCATGAAATTAGAGGTCATCCACCTTCTTTTTGGATTAATTGGAGAACAAATGCAATTGAAGGCCATAAATTTGGAATTCAAAAGCTCAAACAAAGAGTTACGTACGTTAAAGGAGGGGGAAACACGTTCTTGGAGTAATGACAGTGCTTGATGAAGAGTTAGTGGGCATTTAATGTGGAAAAATAGTGAAGAAGCTTGACTGAGGTCACGGTCAGGGTTCCTGACCCGTTTTTCTGGCAATAACTTGGGCGCATTCATTGAAAACGTAGGGAGTTAGTGGCCATTTATTCTGGCAGTACGTGAAGAGGTGGAGTTATTGGATTTTATGATGGCAGATCATGGACGAGTGGGGAGAAGAATTCAAGCCTTGGCACTACATAAAAGGAGAAGAACCGAGATTGAAGGGACACACTTTTCATATGAGAGAGAAGGAATCCATCCATTTCCTTTAGTTTACTCTTTTGACTTTGTTAATTTCCTTTGTTAGTAATTTTCTAGTTTCGTCTTTGTCGGGATTTTCCTAGTATGCATTAGGTTTTGTGAGACTACTTCTTTTTGTTGATTAATTCAAGTTATCCGTTTTATTTCTAATTTCACGTCATTGAGTGTTGGTTTATTCTTTGATTAGTGCACGAATCTTAGAATTATTAACACACATACAGCTAGTTAATTCGTTTGGTGGAGTCTAGCCGGGCAATTAACGAAGTGGCAATCAACACTAGGTTGTTAAGTTCGGCTGATTTTGTGTTGTGGGATATTACGGTCTAATTAGGCGAAGTAGGAGTTTCTACTTAGTCGGTTAGGGCTAGTGTTTCTTTAGTACGTAAAGCAATTATCCGGTTGAATCTTAGAAGGAGTTTCTGATAGGGTTATCGGTTAATTAGGGGACGATTATTAGGAGTTTCTTCTAGTCGTTCTAAAAAGTAAGAAGAAACGAGGGAGCCTAAGGTAACTGGTAACTATAGCTAGCCTAACGAGGAATTAATCACCCTGTCTGTGATCATAGCCTGATGCATGCGTAGGAAAATCCCAGCTACTTGTTATTTACTGAATTAATTTAAGTGTCAGCTGAGTTTAGTTGTTAATTATTTGTTTATTAAATCTCGTTTTATTTAATTTATTATTAGTATAATCACAATCTCAAAACCCCCCTATTTTAATCGCTTTATTTCATTTCCTTGGCATATTAAGAGGTACAATCTCACCCAATCTTCGAGGATCGATACCCTTTTACCACTATTTGTAAATTATTTTGTATTCGGTACTTGGGATTTATTATTGGTGGTCTCGACACCCATCAATTTTTCGTAATGTCAACAAATCCCCCCACACTTAGGCAATGCTTGCCCTCAAGCATAAACTAAGATCAAAGATAATGGAGAAATTCGACTCCATTCAATGAAAACACGAAATGGGCAATGTAAACTAGGAGTGAAAGTATAATTTTCGCCCTACACTACCAAATATTGAACCAAATGCAATGAGAGTCTCACATAAGAAAACACAATGCCCGGTCACCATCTTAAGTACATGCATGATTTACCCAAGTTGAATTATAAACCATTTTAATCCTAGAAATCATATTCGACTTATTAGATGAAGGGTATGCACAGGGAAGTTTCAAATGGAAACAGTAGTTGTGGGGAATTAGGATTATTCTTAATTAAATCATTAAGGAACTTTTGCTAGGATTTACTTGGATTGTCATTGGCCTTTTGACGCGAACGCAAACATTTGGGATGAATGCCATCCGGTTACTCAACCGATCACAACCTCAAGTGGCTTTGCCTTACTCATAATTACCCGTTTTATTGTGATAAATCACTTATTTAGTTGGGTAATTAGTGGAGTATTCATAAATTGCCTCACTCGTCGAGATTATTTGGGACCGTTTGACGCGAGCACAAACATTTGTGATGAATGTCACCCGGTTACTAAGCCCCATTTAATCATTTCAACAGATTTTTGGCGCTGCACATAATAGATCATACCACGCAATTTCCAAGCTTAAATTAAATCCCTAGCTCCACCACAATTTCCCAATAAACAAGTGAAAATTCAAGTGCATATCAAATTCAACTTCTAAGCTTCATAAGTTTCTATTCAAGAATGGTGTCATTTTAATCACACAATTTAATGTTCTATCCTTTAAAAACCAGGCACGCTATTTCCAAAAATGTGAGAATATCATCAACAAATAGTCAACATCAAGCATGCGAGACTCAACCATACCTCATATCCTTTAAAAATAATCCATCATTGCCTAAGTCGTAAAAATTCATCAAATAAGAATCAAATTAAGCCACATCGTATCTCCTAATCATACATAAAGAGGGCACAACCCTGAAATTACTATTCACAACCATAAACATGCAACTATAGAAGCAAATTCGCATATTTTCAGCCCATTATCAACTCAAAAATGCCCCGAAATCATGCAAAAATGCAAAATTTTTCTCATACAGCCCTAATACCCAATATTTCCCCCACACTTAAAAACATGTTGTCCTCAACATAAAGTAAGTCATAAATGAAAAACAAGGACTTCCCTGAACCCGGTGGAGGTGTGATGGTTGGGAGCCAGATGTGAGGAATCCTGTCTATGATCACGGATAGCCTTCCTGTCAGTAGTATTCTGCCACTTTCTTCGATTTTTTTCTGACAGTTCTTGGTCTTGACTGTTTTCGAACTGGAGGCGGAGGAATGGGAAAGGGATGGCGTGGATGGTGGTGAAGTGGTGGCGGGTGGTTCAGGTATGTGAGTGTAGGCTCCGTTTGGCAAAAATGGGTAAAGAACCCTGTCCGTGACCTCAGACAAGTTGCCTCACAGTAGCAAAATTCCATATGCAGTATGGTTCTTGCTTTTTATCAACTATTGATTTGCACTTATGCCTCCCCCACACTTGTCCAAATATATCCCCTGCATAACCACCTACAAAGCAAGAAAAGAGAAAGAATTAAGACGGGAAGAGAAAATCGAGCTAAAGAAGCAAACGAAAAACCAAGAAACAATAGCAAGGGAAAGAAACATGGGTTGCCTCCCATTAGCGCCCTTGTTTAATGTCATGGACTCGACAAGTTCTTGTTTTCACACTCAAGCTTCTAGAGGAGGATCCTCTAGATTAATCCATTCAACTATGTGCGATTCGAATCCTTCATAAAACGATGTTGGTCCATGCCCCTTCAGGCAAGGTCCCGAAGTGTTCTGTTATGAGCCACATCCTGACCGTGATCATTGACAGGGAAGTGATCAGTTTTCCTGTCAGTCTGCTGCGCAACAACAAACTCTTGTTTAGAATCAATATCAGAATCCAGCTCAAACAATTTTGTATTTGCACCAACTGCTCGTATGAAGGTTCCTTGGCATAAGAAAAAGAAACAAAATCAATTAATAACCAATCCCCGGCAACGGCGCCAAAAATTGATGGGTGTCGAGACCACCAATAATAAATCCCAAGTACCGAATACAAAATAATTTACAAATAGTGGTAAAAGGGTATCGATCCTCGAAGATTGGGTGAGATTGTACCTCTTAATATGCCAAGGAAATGAAATAAAGCGATTAAAATAGGGGGGTTTTGAGATTGTGATTATACTAATAATAAATTAAATAAAACGAGATTTAATAAACAAATAATTAACAACTAAACTCAGCTGACACTTAAATTAATTCAGTAAATAACAAGTAGCTGGGATTTTCCTACGCATGCATCAGGCTATGATCACAGACAGGGTGATTAATTCCTCGTTAGGCTAGCTATAGTTACCAGTTACCTTAGGCTCCCTCGTTTCTTCTTACTTTTTAGAACGACTAGAAGAAACTCCTAATAATCGTCCCCTAATTAACCGATAACCCTATCAGAAACTCCTTCTAAGATTCAACCGGATAATTGCTTTACGTACTAAAGAAACACTAGCCCTAACCGACTAAGTAGAAACTCCTACTTCGCCTAATTAGACCGTAATATCCCACAACACAAAATCAGCCGAACTTAACAACCTAGTGTTGATTGCCACTTCGTTAATTGCCCGGCTAGACTCCACCAAACGAATTAACTAGCTGTATGTGTGTTAATAATTCTAAGATTCGTGCACTAATCAAAGAATAAACCAACACTCAATGACGTGAAATTAGAAATAAAACGGATAACTTGAATTAATCAACAAAAAGAAGTAGTCTCACAAAACCTAATGCATACTAGGAAAATCCCGACAAAGACGAAACTAGAAAATTACTAACAAAGGAAATTAACAAAGTCAAAAGAGTAAACTAAAGGAAATGGATGGATTCCTTCTCTCTCATATGAAAAGTGTGTCCCTTCAATCTCGGTTCTTCTCCTTTTATGTAGTGCCAAGGCTTGAATTCTTCTCCCCACTCGTCCATGATCTGCCATCATAAAATCCAATAACTCCACCTCTTCACGTACTGCCAGAATAAATGGCCACTAACTCCCTACGTTTTCAATGAATGCGCCCAAGTTATTGCCAGAAAAACGGGTCAGGAACCCTGACCGTGACCTCAGTCAAGCTTCTTCACTATTTTTCCACATTAAATGCCCACTAACTCTTCATCAAGCACTGTCATTACTCCAAGAACGTGTTTCCCCCTCCTTTAACGTACGTAACTCTTTGTTTGAGCTTTTGAATTCCAAATTTATGGCCTTCAATTGCATTTGTTCTCCAATTAATCCAAAAAGAAGGTGGATGACCTCTAATTTCATGCAAGTCGCAATTTCCTACAAAGAAACATTAAACCAATTAATAGATCACTATTAAACCAAATCATGGAATAAAATATCACAATTGTAGGCTCAGTAATTGGTAAAGAAATGACTTATCATAAACTATCCACCATGGGGCAATCTGAGGTTATACCTTCCCCATGGGGCGTTACAATATGTTCTAAGTCCCTATCATCAAAGCCTATTACATCATTTTCTCGTGACCTTTGAGCGCTTGATCTCTGGATGGCATAGATAGGTTTGGGCACTGCTGGGCGTTGGTTGTAGCTCCGGACGAACCTCCGTCGGGAGGCGTTTGAATCCCCCCCTGATGAGCCTCCTGCAATCATATTTATGACTGCGAAGGGCTCGTTTTCTTGCTCAGGGGCCTTTCCTTTATTGCCTCGGCGGCTGCTGCTTTCAGGGGGTCCCCTACCCCTTGGGCTCCTTGAACGGGACGGACTCCTCCTTCTCCTCCCGGAGCGCTCGTTGCATTGTTCATCGTAGCGCTCGAGCACCCGGACAAACTCCTTCAGGTGGCCCCCTGCGACGAGCCTCTGAATTTCAGCTTCCAGCTGTCGGCACTCATCTGTGTCGTGCCCCCTCTGCTTGTGGAATGCGTAGTATTTGTTCGAGCGCCTGAGCGAATCTGTTTCTCTCATTTTGATGGGTCTCTTAAAGAGCTTTTTATCAAAGAGGTTATAGACTTCTGAATTTGGCCTGGTGAGCGGAATTCGCTCGAATCGACGAGGGGGTGGTGGCGACCTCCTGCGCTCCTGAGGGCGCTCCTTCTTCACGGCCACATCCCGTCCCCGCTCGTGATGAGGTCGCTCGTTCCTGGCCGGGCTGTGATGTCGGGGACCATTCGTCCCGTACATGTCTTCGAGCGCGAAAAATGGCTCGGCTATTTCTCTTAAGGCCATGAGGGTCCCAGGCCTCCTTTCCACAATGGCATCAGCGAATTTTTTGCTCACATATTGCTTGTGATCCACAGCCTGAAAGAGCACTGGGATCAAGAAATCCATGGAAGGCCTCTCCACCTGTAGGATCTCCTTGTTGAAGCGGGCGAAGAACGAGCGCAGAGATTCGCTCTTGCCTTGCACCACATTGTACAGGGCAGTGGGTGCGGTGACTGGCGCTTTCAAAGAATTGAAATGGTTGAGGAAAGCATTAGCCAGTTCTTCATATGAGTGGATCGAGCGCGGCGGCAGTCGCTTGTACCACTCTTGAGCCATTCCTACCAAGGAAGTGACAAACACTTTTGCCCAGTAATTGCTGGAATGCTCGTAGAGGTGCATAAGATGCACAAAGTGATCCAAGTGTTCAGCTGGATCAGTTGTCCCGTCGTAACGGTTGATGGAAGTGGGGACTTTGGCCATGCCTGCTTGGGCCATCAGAACTTCTTCTACGAGGGGTGAACCCCTCGCCAGTGGGTGGTACTCATATGTGCCGAAGTTTTCCTCCGGCTCCTTGCGGCGGGGGACCTTTGGTGGAGGGTCCCTGGTGCGGGTGCTTCTGGCGTCAACCCGTTCATCCCGACTAGGGGAGATCTGAGCTGAGCGCCCTCGTGAGAGCTGTCCCACAATATCCTTGAGACCCTGCAGCTGGTCTTGCACAGCCGCGAGGATGTCAGGATTTACGTCTGCTTGCTTGTCTCCGTGCCTGGGGGCTCGTGAGCCCCTCCTGGAGACATGAGAGTCTCCTTCATTATCATTTACCCGTTCCGTGGGCTCTTTATTCCTGCCCATGGAGGGACGCTCGTTGCCCTCCTGCTGTGGCACTTCTCTGGTTGGTGGTGGTGGTGGTTGTGCCCTCAGAACAGCCTGGGCTTCTCTGAGGGGAAAGTTTTGTTGTCCGCCCAAGGGGGCTGCGATTTGAGTGGCCTGCCCGGAGGGAAAGTACATGGAATGGAACCTTTCCCATGCCCCCTGAGCCGCCTGAACCTCACACTGGGCGTAGAGAGCCCTCAACTGTTGGGTGGTTAGTGGAGGTAACTCCACTCCTTCGATCTCCCTGGGGACCACCACCGGGAGCTGGATCTGGCCTGCATGCTACGGCTGGACCGGCGGCATCATAACAGACGGAGTGAGGGTGTATCCCGGTGGGGGCATCATGTAGCCCGGTAATCCGAGATTCATCTGGGGATGGACCCAGGGGTTCTGTGCAAGCTGCGGAGGAGCAGAGAGAGAGGCTCCTCCAGCGGTGGTGGGAACCTGCGGTGCCGGCGGTGCAGGTGGTGGTACAGAAGACTCTGCTTGTGGAGTCACTCCTGCGGCGGGAGGTGCTCCACCAGCGGCGACGGAAGGTGGCGGGGCTCCACCAGTAGTGGTGGAGGGAATAATGATGTTTGCATCCTGGGAGGCGTTATCTCCTCCTCCCACAGCTCCAGATCTCGTAGCAACCATGACTATTGAAGGTAAAGGTGTGCTTGCTTTTCTACCAACAAAAAGAAAGGAAGAAGATGGAAGACTGGTTTCCCACAGACGGCGCCAAAAATGATGGGTTCAGAAAGATCAAGGTCCGAATCCGATCACTTTACAATTTGTATTTTGTGAAGGAAACCACCGGAGCTTCGCCGGAGATGAAAAGGGGTTCTACCTGTTGGGACAAGCACAAGAAAAGTCAGAAGGCCAAGCTGGGGGAACTGGGGGTGATACCCAGTTTGGCTCTCCGACGCTCAAGTCAGTTCAAGGTATGAAGAAATGTAAGTTCAGTCACAGTTGCAGTGATGAAGAATGCTTACCAGTGTAGAAGATGACTTTGGCTATTTATAGTTGAGGGTCAAGGGCCCTTTGGTCATTTGCCTCAAGTGGTCCTGGCCGAATGTTGCCCTAACACGTGGCGCTGTGAGAGAGAAACCTAGGAGGAATCTTCTGCAAAAGCGGCCAAAAGTTAGTGCTGGCAACAGTGGCAGGTGCGCGGGCATGTACGTTGTGTCAGAGAGCCATTTGGGTGGTTGGTGACGAGGGCTTAAGAGCGCGCTCGTGACAACCTGCAGTACTGGAAGCCAAGATATCCGCTGAGGGGAATGAAGGCTTCAGTTCAAGTGACGAGCCAAAGGGGAGGCCACTCTGAGGGAGTGTGACGCTCGAAGAGGGCTCCCTTGGCACGTGGGCGTACCAATCGTGTAGGACGCTCGTTGGAGTGACAGCGCTAGTTGGGCTTAACTCCTGAAGAAGGAAGGAGCTCGTTGGGTTTAGCGCTCGTGTATTGATGGTGAAGCCTTGGGGAGACAAATGTCATCATCTCGGTGATGCCACGTGTCCTACGTGGGACGATCGTATTTTGACCCCATCAGATATAACTGTATATATGCATCTAATATATTAAAAACCATAGGTTTAAATGTTTCTTTATTCATATTATTCATTTTATCAATTTAATTATGTCGTTAGTAAATTTGTTCTATAGCTATTATAATTTTATTTATAAAATTTAACTTTTTATTTGTTTTTGCACAATCTTCATCACAGTCTATTTGATTTATTGCATGTTTCTCTGTATGTTCTTTTCCTAACATTCTCATTCTATCAGATAAGAATCGTTTTACAAAGTGTCTAAAATGTTTATTAGATGTATCTTCATCAAAACATTTACAAAAATTACACACAAGTAATAATTCTCTACTAAAATCACCATCTGAATTATTATTCATGATGTAATATATAAGTTTTTTATTTTTAGGGGTTTATTTGATATTTTTTGAAAATATATAGACTCTTTTATAAAAAGAGTTGGGTTGAAAATATAATTTTTAGAAAATTGTTGTATTATCACTATTCATGAATAGTAGGAAAAAACATCAAAGGTTGATTGAATTTTGGAGTCGTGGATGAGATATGCAACTTTTATTTTGGAGTTGTGGATGAGATATGCAACTCCTACCATTTTATTAAAGAGTAAAAAAGGGGTACCATTTTATTAATATATTTTAGAAAAAATATTATTTATGAAAATGTCTCATCTCGTACTTCATAATTTATGATGACTCAGAAATACAAAGTACCCATTTTGTCCCTTTGTTAAAGCAAGTTGAATGTTTACTTCAGCTGCTCAATAAACTTGATCTGCTTCTTCAAGTAAAGTGCAAATAAAATACTTGGGAACTAGCTCCCACTTGAACTAAATAGAAACAGAGAACATCAACATTTCAAAATATATATATATATGGCTCTATAGCCCATTTATATGAGTATGAGTTGAATCGCATCGCACCATTAAAGTGTAAAATTCTCCCTACTAATGATAGTAGGAGATAAAAGCATTTTAACCCCTTGTGTAATAAATAATTCTCAAGCACCCCTTTATGTAAAATTAATTAGTATCTAACCTACTTATACTATTTTTTAAACACCACATTACCTCGTTTCTAATTTTTCTGCATTGATTAATAGTTTTTGTTTACTAAAATACCCCAAATATTTCAAATCTATTTAGAAATTCATTTTTTATATGCTTCATTTTTTTTTTTCTCTCAACCAAAAACCCTAACTAAAACAAAGCTAAACGTCTAATAAATCCGCTTGAAGAAACAATCGATTAAAGGCAAAATTATGAAGGAGAGATAAAATAAAGTTTAAACTCATTCATTTAAATATGAAGGAGGGCAAAATAGACTTCAAACACAAAAAAGAAATAAGAAAAAATGAAAAAAACAAAACAGTTAACGCTAGTGAGTTACCCACCCCTAAGAGACAAATATGCTTTTTTTTTAAAAAAAACTTGAGGAAACTTTATGCTATTTAATTTTTTAAGATGAGGTAATTTGATAATTGTTTTTCCATAGTGGGTGAGGTTTTTCTCCCTGATAACTGCGTAATCTCATTGATACTCATTTGCATTGTTATCGGGTTAGGTCTATTAATTAGTAATAACAAGCTAGCCCGTTTAATATATCAAGAGTTATAGCAGAGTAGTAGCAATTTAGCAGCACAGCAGGAAAGCCCATGTCCGTCCAATCATCAACAGATCCACCAAGTGGTTGAACTTTGGTCACTAAGACCAACTCCAAACCTTCAACAAACCAATAGAATAGATTATCAAGAAAATTGCAACATAATCAGATATATTATATGTTGTTAAGAAAGTCAATTAAAGCAGCTCAAAGGCTGCAGCCGTACTATTGGACTACCCATGCAAACTCATGCAAATTGTTAAGCAACATTGTCCACAAATTTGACAAAAGGAAACTGAACCTCATGCTGCATTTATTACTACGCGTAACTGCACAGTAAAAGTACTGTGCACGTTGTAAATTTTCGCCTATAAATAGAGGCGCAATTCGTTCAGTTTATGTACCAATTCGGAAAGAGAGATTAAGTGATACAGATAGTCATATTTTCTTTTATATTTCTTGTCTTCTTTCGCCTATTTATTATTCAGTTTTATAACTCGTTATCAGCACGATCGTTCTAGTTATCGACACGATTGTTCTAATATTCTCCAGGCAAATCAACCAGAAGACGAACGTAATATTGTATATCTATTTATTCATATTTCTATACTATCTATTTATTCACGTTCTCATATATAGTATTACTACGAATGGCTAAGCCTTTTCTTAATATATATATATATATATCTAGTCACATTATAGTATTATTACGAATGGCTAATGTCTTCTCTTTAATACATATTTATATATATATATAATGGATGGCTAAAACCTCCCAATATTACTTTTCTATATTTAATGGAGGATTAAATCCCCTAATAATATCTACTTATATAATAGAGGATAAAACCTTCATATTATATTTATTTACCTGTAAATGGAAGGCCGTGCCTCCTACTTATTCTTTTATGCAACATATCATTATGTGCACTTAATTTATATCCTAAACGGTTAATATTCATGTTTATATGTTTATTACTTTGCATATATTTTTATCAACCCTGAGCATGCATAAATTATTATGATCAAGGCTTGCATTTATATTTATTTGTGCTCTAAATAAAATAAAATATATATATATATATATTTTTTTTTCCAACGGTTATTTTATAAAAATAAATAAATATACATATATATATATATATATACACACTTTTACAACGGTTATATTTTATAAAATAAAAATAATAAAGAAATTAAAAAATAAAAATTAAAAATTATATTTGTAACGGCTAGTTTATAACGGCTAGCTGTAATTTTTTCCTATAAATAGATGATTTCGGTAAATACAATTCATTCACTTCTACATCTTATTTCTTACTCTTAAAGATCTCGTTGCTATATCAAAATGTTGTCAGCTGAAGGAATTTTCATAATAATCATAGTAATTGCTTTTGCTATTTTTATTCTTAGTATAGATATCCCGGAACGGGATATATACATCATGTTTGTTGTATTAGTTATGATCCCCTTGTTGCTCCTAGGAATATCATTTGATATTGGCATTTAAAATTATTGTACGTGTTGTCTAAATTGAATAAATGTACTAGTTATTTTCTTTATCTTATATTAGTTACAAGTATGTCGAATCTTACGAAGATTGAGTTCCCCGCTCTAGATCTCACTGGAAAAATTATTTGTACTTTATTATGAATTTTCCCTCATATCATTATCTACCCTGTTTTTATATTATTATCACACATGTTATTTTTATCATCTTATTCTGAATTTATTTATGAAGATATGGATACATCACTGCATTCATACGAGACCAATCCAAATAAAGAGGATATGTGTCTTGCAGATAGTGCCACGATGCACACAATCCTAAAGGATAGAAAATATTTCTCTCATTTGATAAACAGTGAAGCAAATATCAATACTTTATCGGATACTGCAAAATTAATTGAAGGCTCCGGAAGAGCTACAGTGTTACTACCCCATGGGACAAAGTTTATTATTAATGATGCATTATTTTGCTCTAAGTCCCAAAGAAATTTATTAAGCTTCAAGGATATCCGTCTTAACGGATATCACATTGAAACTGGAAATGAGAGAAATATTGAATACTTGTATATAACAAGTAAAAGGCGTGTTCTGGAAAAACTACCTACTTTTTCGTCAGGTTTATATCATACACACATAAGTGCAATTGAAGCACATGCCATCACAAACCAGAAGTTTGTGGATCCACAAGATTTTATTATTTGGCATGATCGATTGGGTCACCCCGGATTAACAATGATGCGAAAAATCATTGAAAGTACACAAGGGCATCCTTTAAGGAACCAGAAGATTCCTCAAATAAGAAAGGACCCGTGTACAGCTTGTTCTCTTGGGAAATTGATTGTGAGACCATCGCCAGTTAAAATAAAATATGAATCACCTACTTTTCTTGAACGTATTCAAGGTGATATATGTGGACCAATTCATCCACCATGTGGACCATTTCGATATTTCATGGTATTGATCGATGCATCTACCAGATGGTCACATGTTTGTTTGTTATCAACTCGTAATATGACATTTTCAAGGTTGCTTGCCCAAATTATTAAATTACGAGCACAATTCCCTGATAATACAATTAAGAAAATTCGATTGGTTAATGCTGGTGAGTTCACATCCCAAACATTTAATGATTATTGTATGGCAACTGGAATTATTGTTGAGCATCCTGTTGCTCATGTCCATACACAGAATGGTTTAGCTGAATCATTAATTAAACGTCTTCAGCTTATTGCTAGACCATTGATAATGAGAACAAAGCTCCCGATTTCAGTATGGGGACATGCTATTTTACATGCAGAGACATTAATTCGCATTAGGCCAAGTGCTTATCATAAATACTCCCCGTTCCAACTTACATGCGGTCAAGAACCAAATATTTCCCACCTAAGAATTTTTGGTTGTGCAGTATGCGTGCCTGTAGCACCACCACAACGTACTAAAATGGGGCCCCACAGAAGGTTGGGAATTTATGTTGGATATGAAAGTCCATCCATTATCAGATATCTTGAACCACAAACGTTTAGAGCACGTTTTGCCGACTGTCATTTTGCTGAAAATTTTTTCCCAGCATTAGGGGAGAAAACAAACAGTTGGAAAAGGGTATTTCATGGTATGAACCATCATTATTGCATCTTGATCTACGCACAAAGCAGTGTGAGATGGAAGTACAAAAGATTGTACACTTGCAAAGTATTGCAAACCAATTACCAGATGCTTTTACAGATGCAAAACGAGTGACTAAGTCACATATACCAGCTGTCAATGCTCCTGCTCGAATTGATATTCCAAAAGGTCAACCTGAGAAAAATATTGCTCATGAATCTATGGCACGCCTGAAGCGTGGTAGACCTCCTGGATCAAAGGATAAGAATCCTCGTAAAAGAAAAGGAGCTAATATGAATGATGATCACGGTATAGAAAAAGGTGTCCCATAAGAGACACCAAATGAGAAAGATATCACAAAAGAAATTTTGAATAAAGAAAGTGTCCCAGAAGAGACACAAAATGGGGAAAGTGTTTCAGAAGAAACACAAAGTGAGATAAATGAAGAAATCTCAATTAATTACTTGTATTCAAGAAAGCTGTGGAATCAAAGTGATATCAACATTGATGAAATATTTTCTTATACCGTAGATATCATTCATGAAAATGAAGATCCCCGAACCAAGATCTATCATTGAATGTCAAAATAGACATGATTGGAATAAATGGAAAGACGTCATTCAGGCTGAATTAAATTCTTTGAATAAAAGAAGTGTGTTTGGACCTGTTGTCCTCACACCTAAAGGTGTAAAACCTGTAGGGTACAAATGGGTTTTCGTACGAAAACGAAATGAGAAAAATGAAGTCACAAGATATAAAGCAAGGCTCGTTGCCCAAGGATTTTCTCAAAGACCCGGGATTGATTATAAGGAAATGTATTCTCCTGTTATGGATGCGATTACGTTTAGATATTTAATCAGCCTTACAGTTTCCCAAGAATTGCAAATGCGTCTAATGGATATTGTTACAGCTTACCTGTATGGATCACTTGATAGTGATATTTATATGAAAGTCCCTGAAGGATTCAAAATGCCTGAAGCATTAAAGTCAAAACCAAAAGAGAAATGTTCGATCAAATTACAACGATCTCTTTACGGGTTAAAGCAATCAGGACGCACGTGGTACAATCGCTTGAGCAAATTTCTGTCAAAGAAAGGATATGTGAATAATCCAATTTTTCCATGCGTATATATTAAGAGAACAGTATCCGGATACGTTATTATTGCTATCTATGTTGATGATTTGAACATTATTGGAACTGCCAAAGAAATCCATGAAACGGCAGCATATTTAAAGAATGAATTTGAAATTAAAGATCTTGGGGAAACCAAATTTTGTCTTGGTTTGCAGATTGAGCATAAACAAAATGGAATTTTTGTGCATCAATCAACTTATACCGAAAGGGTGTTGAAACGCTTTAACATGGATAAAGCAAACCCGTTGAGCACTTCAATGATTGGGAGATCTTTAAGTGTAGAAACAGATCCATTTCGCCCTCGCGAAGAAAATGAAGAAGTCCTTGGATCTGAAACACCATACCTCAGTGCAATTGGGGCTCTTATGTATCTCGCTAATTATACTAGACCTGGCATATCTTTTGCAGTTAATTTATTACCAAGGTTCAGCTCATCCCCACTAAAAGACATTGGAATGGGATTAAACACCTATTCTGATATCTTCGAGGTACAGTTGATTTGGGACTATTTTATTCTAAAAATACAGAACATGTTTTGGTTAGTTATGCAGATGCAGGATATTTAACAGATCCACACAAAGCTAGATCCCAAACAGGTTACGTATTTGCACTTGGAGGCACTGCTATCTCGTAGAGATCGCATAAACAAACACTTGTTGCTACTTCCTCCAACCATGCTGAAGTTATTGCACTTCATGAAGCAAGTCGAGAATGTTTTTGGTTAAGATCTATGACACAACACATCTTGACCTCCTGCGGCATATCAATTGATAAAAGGCCAACAACGATATATGAGGACAACGCCGCATGTATTCCTCAAATGAAGGAAGGATATAACAAAGCTGATAGAACCAAACATATCCCACCAAAGTTTTATCAGTATACACAAGATCTTGAGAAGATTGGAGAAATCAATGTCCAATATGTTCAATCATGTCACAACTCCGTAGATCTCTTTACAAAGGCGCTCCCTATTGCAACTTTCAAGAAACATGTTCATGATATTAGAATACGTCAGTTCCGAGATCTATGAGAAGATCTCACTAATGTCAACATCAGGGGGAGCATACACTGCTGTACTCTTTTCCTTCTTCAGGTTTTTATCCCACAGGGTTTTTCCTGATAAGGTTTTTAATGAGGCAGCACCAAAAGCGTATTGCATGGGTATCCCAAGGGGGAGTGTTAAGAATGTCAATTAAAGCAGCTCAAAGGCTACAGCCGTACTATTGGACTACCCATGTAAACTCATGCAAATTGTTAAGCAACATTGTTCACAAATTTGACAAAAGGAAACTGAACCTCATGCTGCATTTATTACTACGCGTAACTACACAGTAAAAGTACTGTGCACGTTGTAAATTTTCGCCTATAAATAGAGGCGCAATTCGTTCAGTTTATGTACCAATTCGGAAAGAGTGATTAAGTGATACAGATAGTCATATTTTCTTTTATATTTCTTGTCTTCTTTCGCCTATTTATTATTCAGTTTTATAACATATGTAACCATTTAGTACAAGCATTCCATTTTAATTCCTTGCAGACCACGTTCAGGTGGAAGGTCAAGAAACCAAAATATCAACTCAATTAAAAGTCTCAAATTCTTGCACCACAAGGTTCTCAAATGATCAAACAACAACTCCTGCAAGTTGTCAGACAAAGTCTGAACTTGTTTATTTAACCATGCCAGTAACCCTGACTGGAATTACAAACATCCCAATCTTTCCAAACAGAAAACTGGCTCAAAAGAAAGCAAAGAAAGCAAAACAAGCCACACTTACACTTACCCCAGAGCAATGGCCTAATCTGCCAAACCAACTCCTCGCCTTGCTTGCAAGAAAACCAACACTAAAACATCACTTCATTCGGCTGTGCAATGAAATCCTGGAGATTATTTTCAAGAAAATGCAGCGGCAGCCCTGGTGGAAAACCGAGATTATCACAACTTATTCAAATCAGTGATAAAAACAAGCATTGCCACACGATAGACATCCCATTCCATACGAAGATTTTCAACATTTGGGGCAGCAAAAAGAAAGAGCTATCATATAGGTGCCCTGCTTCTCCGGTACAATTTTTAGGCCATTCCCATGGCTACATAGTGGCCAATGGAAGCTAATCTGCGTGAATGTTGTTTGTGGAAGCCTTCAGAATACAGGCTGCTTCCACATTGGCGATACGGATACTACCTTCCGCCTTGGGATTCTAATATTCCCTTTAAAACAGCGCACTATCATCACAATGGGACAATCCCAATGGCTGTAGCGTCATGGTGATAACAGGCATTTCTTCTCCAGCTTTTGCTTTCTATAGAAGGAGAGTCGTCCAGAAAGAGTGGATATTGGAAGACTGCAAGATAAATGATCCTTATGCCCTGAGCCAACAAGATATGCAGTTCACTAATGCTATAGGATTCAAAGGGAAATTTTACGATCTGAGCTTGCAGGGGAGTCTTGTTGTTGTAGAGCAGGTTGATTCTTATTTTAGAATTGAAATAAATTTTAGCCAAGATCTACACCATAAATTTAGAACACCGATATAATTGAAAGTGTAGATGTACCTGATTTTCGCGTATTGAATTGAACCTAATATTTACCGATCTTGTTGGGCAACTTCGAGTGGTATGGTCGACTTCTCTGGCTAGATCTTCCTCTCCTTCTCACACCGACAGTTGACAGCTTAATGGGAAAGCAGAATATCAAGAACGTGGAGTGGAGAGGGGACCTAGCCATCAATAAATATAACCCTAGAAGCCCTCCCATCACAGGCTTTCTAGAGTGGGCCTACACCAGCTGTCAGACCACGTCTGCTAACATCAAGGCTTTAACAATAGTGGGTCAAAACAATAAGCCTGATAAGTCTTGTCCCATTAACCGTATTCATTTAGCCCGTTTTATTTTAATACAATCATCAATTAATAGAAGTCCAAAAGAAATATTCGTACACTCTCCCACTGGACAATATTAATTGAAGTTTTGACTCCAAAAGACAAAAGAAAAATGACACTATTTTAAAAAATAACTCTCGGGCTAAATTACACAAAACAGTTTTGACTGTGGCCACAGATTTTAAAAGACAATACAGTAACAGACAAGACTTTAAACAATCCTGTCCGACGAAAGTTACCAAATATCGGATCATGGCGATAATTGCATCTCTTATTGATGCAAGACCTTCCATGGTCACAAATACCAGCAACTTCCACTGACATTGATTCAGACGTGGTGGTGTAGCAAGAAATAGCATCAAAATATGACCCCAAATATTGCTATTTCATTGTCAGTCCTCCGATTTTCTTGTAAGATACGAATTTCTGCACAATATGAAATTCCAAGAAAATCTAATTTCCTTATCATATACGGTCTCGGAAGCAATATGAAACCCAAAGGAAATTCCAGTTCTCTTGTAGGATATGGATTTCTAAAACAACATAAAATCCCAAGAAAACTCAACAACTTCTCAGGAAGTTATATATGTCTCATTCAATGCTCAATATGCAATATGGTGTGTTTTTGAGACATACCCAACATTTCTTAAGAACAACACCCAATCTTAAGATAAATATACATGCGAGACACACAACTCAATCATGTGCAAATAAAAGAATCATTAATGAGTCAAAAATAGTCTCGCATTGAGTGCACATAAGATATTCAGAATGCATATTTTATTCGCATTATGAATGTAAACAAATCACATAGACTAATACGCACATTGTAAGATGCACTCGCATATTCTCTTGTCAAAATATCAAGAGATTTCATACTAGCATAGGTAATATGCTATGTCAAAATAAGGTCACATCAGTTTCATGTATGGAGTAACATTATCACTACTGACAAGTAGTATATCATCATAAAACATAAAAGATGTACATGTACTCCCACTGATTCAATAATCATCACATATCTACGTGAAAATTATGGATATCTATCGACAATTAGCAACTAGAGCCAGAAAACAGTATGCTCATCAATAGGCCAATCAAATATGTCTTTTCAACCAAAATAATTGTCCTCGTCAAGTTTCTTTATAAGAAACCACTTATTTAGACAAAACCATATCAACACGGAAACTAGGAGAGTTAATCACCAAACATAAGTCTCCTATTTTGTGACGTGTGTTTTTCTACTAAATAAAACTTACAAAAAGTCACAGTGAATTAATCAATGTTCCAAAATTCACTTTCAAAATATTTTCTTTCTCAAACCTACTAACCAATCTGCACATGTAGGTTATATAAAGCACCGATCTATCTCAGAGTCTCGTGAAATAATAATAATAATAATCAAATTTATTATTTTCAAGATATTTCACTAAAATAACAAGACATTCCAATAATTGATATATGAGTGTCTCAAATACTTGGTCGGTTAGCTAATGACCAACACTGACTGAGAAAAGATCACGTTTCACAAAAGTCATGGGCTGTTTCAATTATTCCATAACAAAAAACTTTTATCTTTCACAAATTTCAAGAAATTATTAAAAAACTAATATATCCATATTCACCCCGTTTTTAAATAATTTCTTTGAAATCAAATTTTGACAGAAACAATTGTGAAAAAACTCCCACATATCTAGATAAATTAAACACTAGTATGAGTTCATGATGGTATGAACTCCCACATATCTAGATGAGTTAAAATTGAACCAAGATCAATTTGATAACGGAATAACAATCATTCCAAAAAAATCAATAAATGCAAGATATCTTTATTCAAATAAATTTTAAGATACTTGCTGACTAGGATCTCAAAGTGAAAGAACTCAGTTTATAAATAATAAATTTATCTTAAATGAGTTTACGATCTCTTTCACACATTTCTATCACATACTGGGAATCAAGCTAGTAGTGGAGATCAAAATTTAAAATTACTAGTCATACCTAAAACATCATGTCATTTCAGGTTGAACCAATATCAGTATGCATATGACAAAAACCAAATATTTGAATCAAGCAATAGTCAAATAAAGTGCAAGATCAAATCATTTTAAATATTGCATACTAACCCAAAACTGACAATTTTACACATATTTGGTGAAGATTTAAGTTCAAGTTTGAATACAAGAACTTCGTTTTACTCCCATACATAAAAGTCAAAACATAATTTATACAAGTACTGAAAGTATATGTTGAATGTTACTCGTGTCAATTCATTTGGAACTAGACATGACAGATATACTAACAATTTAAGGTGAAACTCAGTCAAATTCTTTCAATAAATGTGGAATTTTAGAATTTGACATTTTTTTTTTCAATATCATTATAGCTTCCATGAATTATATTAAAAAAAAATAAAAATTTACTCAACTATTTTGATAACACTTTGGAAAATAGTTTTCTTTATATCTCAAGAATAGTATCTTGAAAACAAGACTAAAAATTGAGTAAAACCAAATGCAAGATTCTTGCTAATGTGACACAAACACTAAAACTCAATTAACTAAAATTTTGCATAAGAAAAGAAAATCCCGCATAAATCATAAAAATATCAACTTTAGGGATTTTTTTTAAAAGCAACTTCATGCCCATAATTAGCCTACAATTAACAATACATTGTGGCAAATCTTATATTTTAGACTTAAAATTTTACTTGTCTCAAGCAAATTCTCATATAGCCTAAAATCAAACAATTAACAGTATTGTTTCATATACCAAGGCAAGAAAACTGCTCAACCAAAGAGTATTAACTTATCATCTCAGCTAATAGACAATAAAGTATTTTGTCACAGGCACAATTCATATAAATGCAGAGTAATTATGCCACAGAAACACTTATTCAAATAAGCTGGAACCAACACAGCTTATTCATGAGAAATCAACACTTGTCATGACAAACTCCCCTTTGGGCAGAGTTTATCATACAAATGATATTTTCTCCATGCAAGAACGGTACAAGAATATCCTAATTTTCGAAAAGTTGACTCCTTTGGGAGAACAAACCCTCTAAATTAGTAAATTCCAGTCAATATGTTTTGCATCAATAGTTCAAAATATCTATGCATATAAACTCCATTTAACAAGTGAGGATATATTTTGTCATCATAAGAATTCCTCAATATTCATGTGATATGTCATGCACGTTTCAATATAGGACATTTAATCACATGAGATCATATAACATACAGATGATGAAGCTCAACATATTATTGTTTATACTTCAAACTATGTATACAAAAACCATTACTATTTAAACTCATAGTAATAATATGGGAGACCATGAATGCAACATATTATGATCAGCAGACAATCAATAAGCCTAGAAAATATAGCTTCATTCTATAGAGAGTCCAGGGTGTCATGACAAACTCCCCTTTGGGCAGAGCATGTCATACGTAATAGGCTCTCCGTGCAAAACGGCATAGAAATACCTCAATGTTCGAAAATCGCTTCCTTTGGGAAGCTAAATTTTCTTGATTGGTGCACCCTATCAATATGTTTTGCACAAATAAAACGAAATTATCATACATATCTCACCCCCTTTGGGCAGGTAAGAATGCATAATAATTCATTCACTCGAAATATGTATGTTCTGAATTTTACAAGTCTTCATAAATAGAACACTTTGGTGTAACTATCTACTTAAACTCAGTAAATTAAGAACATGGCCGAGTTGAAATAGATTGCCCAATTTGCACACGGACGATATGTATGCAATTACTCCCACAAAATAAAGTACGAAAACTATGTACTTTTGGAAGTTATCTATAATATAATATGTTGCATGCAAATTATTCCCAAGATCCAATTTGTTTGAATACTCATGTAAAGCAGTCAATGAACATAGTTCAATTCCAATCAATATGATCAAATATGTTAATTTTTATATCATATTCACCTTTTATAAAAACTTAGTGAATAATGAACAATTTAATCTCAACACAATTGTCATTCAATATAAAATATTTGAGCACATATATCTCAAATTGAACCGAACAAGAGCAAAAGGGACAACCAACCTTCCAAAACATGCTCTCACTCAAAAGATTTGGTACCAAAAGTCACATTCGGCTGCAAAGTGCCTCGGGTGGAAAACTATCTTTCTCAGTGTCTTCCAAACATGCGAACACTGAAATAAACACCTCAACCCACAAACGAGCTTTCAAATTAATTAATAATGACAATAACGATAAGGGAAGTGACATAGGTGTTAAATATTTCAACCGGAATGCTAATAGCAACAACTTTAAAAGGTTATAGGGACAAAAGATATTGATAAGGTTGAAATTACCTTTATTCTCAAAAAAAAACTTCCACATAGACACTGAAAACGATATGTTGATTCAGTTGCAAGTGACATAATATAAGAGAGGTTTTAATCTTGCCCAAAACAACTTGTGTCTCTATTTTGTTATGGGTAATCTCTCAAGTACCAACAATAAGAAATAATTTTAAGGAGCCAGAATCACACCATTCAAAACGTCAACCATGGCAGTACCACTATTCAAGTTTATTGCAACTGATACAAATAACAATAATGCAACAAATTAGATCAACAGGCAATAATTGGAATAAGCTCAACAAATATAGCTTTATTCATACGAGAGTCCAGGATGTCTTGACAGACTCCCCTTTGGGCAGAGTATGTCACACATATTAGTTCTCTCTGTGCAAAACGATATAGGAATACCCCAATTTTTGAAAGCTGATTCCTTTGGGAAACAAACCTCCTTAACTGTTGTACCCTATCAATATGTTTTACACAAACAAATGAAATCATTGTACACATCTCACCCCCTTTGGGCAGGTGAGAATGCACAACAGTCCATTTACTCGAGATATGCGTGTTACTGACTTTACAAATTTCAATAAATAGAACACTTTGGTGTAACTACACACTGAAATTTGCAAAATAAGCACACGACCGAGCATAAATAAAATTGCCTAAAATACATACGCACAATATGTATGCAACACTCCCACAAAATAAAATACTAAAGATACGTATTTTTGGGAGTTGTAAATATATGTTGCACCAAATTATTTATTCTGTCTTAACTTAGTGACTATACGAAATAATTAATGAACACTAAGTTTCAAAAATAACCTAGAATACACCGAGTTATACAATATTCACTTTAACTGAATCAAGTGAATAATCCAAAATTAATCTACAACTAAGTGATTACAGATTGTTCGCAATCCGTGTGGATTAATTACATTCCTAGGTTAATGATCTGACTAAAAACAAATTATAGGCGCAATATCAATTAAAGGCCTACTATAAAATTACTATTCTCATCACAAAACAAATTCGTGAGTATACATCATGGGCCCACATACAATTATCTTAAGTTCCAACTTCCATGCGCATAAAGAATCAGTAAAAGGCATGCCTAATTAATATATGTGGCCCATCAGAATTCAGTTTTCCACAAGGAATCCAAAACGATGCAGCAAAATCCCAAATTCAAGATTACAGTAAATTAGCTCATTAAATGCATATGAAAGCCTTTGCGCACACACATCACAATTTATATTCGTACACACTGCAATTCACCAATTCACAATAAAAATAGTTGTAATTGATGCTTGGGTCATCATAGCAGTGACATATTAACAGGCGAAAATACGAATTCTAATTAAAAAGCAATTGTGACTCATACGCAATTGTAATTCATATGCGAAATTTGAATTTCAATAACCGTGAGAACAACAAATATATCAAATTACGGATTTGATGAAAACTTTAAATTAAATACGTACTCTGATAATTATCTCAACTAAACACTCAATATTAGGGGTTCTAAACTCATAAGTGTATGGCTCTGATACCAACTGAAAGAAATTTTAGCCAAGATCTACACCATGAATTTAGAACACCGATATAATTGAAAGTGTAGATGTACCTGATTTTCGCGTATTGAATTGAACCTAATATTTACCGATCTTGTTGGGCAACTTCGAGTGGTATGGTCGACTTCTCTGGCTAGATCTCCCTCTCCTTCTCACACCGACAGTTGACAGCTTAATGGGAAAGTGGAATATCAAGAACGTGGAGTGGAGAGGGGACCTAGCCATCAATAAATATAACCCTAGAAGCCCTCCCATCACAGGCTTTCTAGAGTGGACCTACATCAGCTGTCAGACCACGTCAGCTAACATCAAGGCTTTAACAATAGTGGGTCAAAACAATAAGCCTGATAAGTCTTGTCCCATTAACCGTATTTATGTAGCCCGTTTTATTTTAATACAATCATCAATTAATAGAAGTCCAAAAGAAATATTCTTACAAGAATCACAGCTATTTGTGCAAGTAGGGCCGTTCCATCTAAAGTGTCGAGGCAGTTCAGGGAGTTTCTGGTTGAATCGGATGGGGAAATACTGTTGGTGTTTCTTGTCTCAAGGAAATCAATGAATATCGTGGAGGATGCCGAGGTTTTTCGACTTGATGTTGTTGAGCTTTTGTGGGTGAAGTTGGAAAAACTTGGAGATAGGGCTTTGTTTCTTGAGGATGAATGTTGTATGGCTGTGACTGCAAGCAAAGTGAGGTGTAGGAGAAACTGCATTTACTTTACTCATGATAGAGTAAATGAATGGCATTTGTATGAATTGGAAAGGTGTCAGATTTCACCTGCATTTGATATCAAACAGTCTTTGAGGTGGGATGAACAGGCAGAACAACTGGGAGAATAGACTTTTTATGATCCTTCTAAGACATGAAACGGAATTTTATAAATTACGGTCGGAATAAATAAATATATCACAGGGATTATGAACTGGTATAGTCTGCAGAATTTCTCAATAACATCTAGTTATACAAATTATGACACTCCACTCCACTCCTTCAATCAATATTAATTATAGCAGTCTACCAATAAACATGCCTCCTAATATCCTAGAACAGTCACATTTTGGAACATAAACACTTGAAAGAAGCTGCCAATATAACCTTCTTTCTGGAAAGACCGTTAAGTTAGCATTAACATCATTGATCGGCAAAAGGAAAAGGTAAACCGTTATCAGAATCATACTATAAAACTGAAAGAAACCAAATTACACAGCAAAAGAAAGCAATTAATATTAATCGCATACCAGTCAGTAAACAGTTAAGATTCTTATACAAGTGCCGTTGTGCCAATGTCTCAGGCATCCCCAACGCTGAATGTTTCGGCACCCAAGAAGCTCCCGTAATTTTGCATCACATACGATTGCCATCGGGTTTGGAGGATCCTAAGAACACATAACACGGTGAGACATTTGAATAATAAAACTTAAAAGTTATTATTCCTCCATTAATGAGGAGCTATAATAAAAAGCGCAAGCAAAAGCTGATAGAAAGATGGATGTCATCAGCAATAGTTTGTAGGCTAGCTTTTGGTTTTTTCCTTCTCAAGGTTTTCCTCATGTATCTTTGTAATTATTTTCGGATTTAATAACATTTTTACCTTTTCACCAAAAAAAAAAAAAAAAAGGAAATGTTGAAACATCATAACACACCACCATTATCAAGTACCAGAATATTACTCCCACTGTCCCATGGTTTTAAGTTCACACATGATCCTGGACAATATTTACATCATAGCTACTTTTTTTGTAAATGCTACCACTCAGAGATTATCAAGGCATTCAAGAGCTATAACTATGGACAAAGTATCAGAAGAACATGCAGAAAAACAGCTGAGCACAAATTCCAATCCAGCGTTTTCTTTTCTTTTTCCAACATAAAGGTGAGCGTTGAACCAGAAAACCAATATTCTTCACATGTTAAACAATGTGAATACATTTCATTAAGCAAAATATATAATAGTAAGCAAATCGCCGGTCATGTTTTCACCAGTAACCTGTTACACTGTGTTGACTTCTCAGTACATCTGGAAATGTGCATTACGGTATACTCTGAAATAAACTTACTATGCATGAAACTATTCATTTAGTTACATACCTCAAGTTGGTTAACCTTTATGTACTCCCACATCTGCCTTAGTATTTCTGGTTGTGACATCTCCTTATCAGTTCCAAAGGAATTTGCAAGTGCTTCAGATATCATCACAATTGGAACAATGTCATCACTTTTACTTTCTGATTCAACCACATCAACCTTTTGTTTCTTAGCATTTTGAGCAGTCAGTTACGCAAAATACAAGAAACCATGCTAATTAATCGAAGGCAACAAGGTACCTTGCAGTCGGGGAATATTTGGTTGAATCTCATGGTGCTTCTTATATCAAGGAAATCTGTTGATGTTGTAGAGGACATTGAGGTTTTCCGAATTGATATTCTTCAACTTTGTGGGTGATGTAGGAAAATCTTGGAAACAGAGCTGTGTTTCTTGTGATCAATGCTGTATAACATGCATGACTATTAGGAATCTGCAATATTTGAAGCTTCTTGATTGCATTCCTGGTATCTTCTAGGAGGCATCCTCAATTCTTATTATAACGCAAGGGCGACAAAGTGGGAAATGATCACAGGGATGGGAAAGTTCAATTCCAATCCAGGATATGAAGAAGCATATAATGTGTCATACATGACAGCTGAAATAATGAGTCTCACTTGCTTTATTAGATATACATATACAAAGAAACATGCCTTTGATGTCATGAACACATATCACTGATTAAGTGATCTAAGTTGAGGCATGGTGTTCTAGGGAGACCTATCTTGACTAGTTAAATCACAGACCAATAATATGAATAGTATTGAAACGAAAATTCTTACAAGCTTGATTATGGAATAAAACAAAAATACAAACCAAACAAATCAAACGAAAATAAAATCTTACTGATCATAATCATGTGGTTAAAAAAGCAAAAACAGAACTTGTAGATGAAGCTGTTAAACTTGATGAAGTGTTGGAGGAATTGTAGGCCATTGAATCACCAGCTCTAGTAAGATTTGAGTGATTTGAAGCGGTACTAGTCACATGTGTTATAGTAGTAGCATCATCATAGCTTGGCACTGGCAATGTTTGCGGGAGGGTGGGTAATGATGCTTCAAAATTGAGAACATGGATAGCTTGCCTTATGGATGGACGACGATTGTTATCTGGATGAGCGCACCACAAGCCAACAACCATCAAACATTCCATTTCTTGCACATTAAATTCTGCGCCTAATTTTGGATCACATGCATCAAGTAACTGTCCCATGCCGTATAGACTCCAAACCCACTCCACCAATATTACTTGGTTTTCTTCAAGCCTACAGTCGACCGGTCTTCTTCCACATGCTATTTCCAATAATACAATTCCAAAGCTATAAACATCAGACTCCTTGCTAGCCCGTCCATTTATAGCACATTCAGGAGCCATTTAACCCCTCGTTCCCGCCAGATCAGTTGTTTGTGATCCTTTTTCATGATCAACAAGTCTGGCTAGACCGAAATCGCCAAGTTTAGGATTAAAACTCGAGTCCAACATAATATTGCTAGCTTTTATATCTCGGTGCACCACACACCTCTCCCACTCCTCGTGCAAATACAGCAAGGCTGACGCTAATCCTCGTGCGATTTTGTATCTCGTTTCCCAGGTCAAAAGTGATCTCTCCTTAAAGAGATGAGAATCTAAGCTCCCATTAGGCATGAACTCGTAAACAAGTAGGAGCTCTTTTCGTTTATGGCACCAGCCTATGAGTTGGACTAAATTTCTGTGCCTTAGCTGACTGATAATCTTGACTTCTGATGTGTACTCTTTTAGCCCTTGTTTAGACCCTCTGGACACCCTTTTTACAGCAACATATGAATTTGTTTCTCTCATGAAACCTCTGTAGACCCCACCGAATCCTCCTTCTCCAAGCTTTTCTTCCTCTGCAAAATTCTTTGTGGCACGAACAAGTTTGCTATATAAGAACCTTTTAGGGCCACTGCCTTCTGCGAATTCATTATCCATGGATGGATAAAGGAAATCTTCATCTTTTGCGTCCTTATACTTCTTCCATAAGCAAAAAATTGCAGGAGCTAACCCAAGAATGAGAATTGACAAGCCAACACTCATTCCAACAACAAATTCTCTACTCTTGTTTTGTTTTCCTCCAGTATCGATTATGACACTAGGGTCAGGGTCGGGACCTGGAGTAGGTGGTTCTTCAGGAGTAACATCAAGTTGTAAGCTTGAAGAGAAATCCCATGACTTGACATTATTTTTCTGAAGTTGATACCCTGTTGAAGCTGAAAAGCCAATAGCAACATATTCGGGCAAATAAGCTGTAAGATCAACCTTATAACTGAGGTTGCCTCGTCGCGTTATGTTACGATCAAACCAGTAAATTCAACCCAGAGGGTCTTGGAACTAGCATTATAACTAATCCATGCATCATTTTGTGCCCCCTGGCTAACATTATTCTCCCACTTGACAAATTTGTCAGATTTCATTGAGTTGATATCAATACCGACATGCGTGCCAAAGGGATCCCAAGTATTCTGATAAGTATCAAACTCTACTGCAACAAATGATTGTGAAGATGAATTGGCTGGTGAATCACCATTTCCAAGACCAAGGCCACCACCATGAAAATTAGGTTGGATAGTAGAATCAAGAGGTACCAAGAAAAATGTTAGCCCATCACCATATTCATTATTACCACTCGAATCAATCACAAAGGAGAAATGAGTGGAGAAATCAGTGACGATGCCCGAAGCCTTGTCCGACAAGTGCAGAGGTTCAAAATATTTGGCTCGACCTCTTTGATCGCGCAACGCAGTATCACGTTCATTTGGTATAACCATAATGCCTTCACTTGAGATGTAAGCATCTCCTGAGACATTTATCTTGTGATTATCGTTGTTAGTGCTGATGCCGGACAGGTTGAAGGATAGTGAAAATGTTGAAGGGATCAACAAAAGGAACAAGAAGGGGAAAATTAGTACTTGAAGCTGTGATGCAGACATGATTGGTAATTGGTGGGAATGAAGATAACTTGATCAAAGCATATGCTAGTACTAGATTGTATATACTTAATATAAGTGATGATAACAGAAGGTCTTGATCTTCTAGGGAATTGATTGACAGCTCAAGCAGACATGACACGCCTGTGGACAAATTAAAGGCTTGTAGTTATAGGAATTCGGAAAGATAATTATTTTAGTACAGAGGTTAAAAAAGAAAATTACAAAAAATACAAATATATTGTAAGTCTAGGAATTTGAATTCTTCTTCTTTTTCTCTCTACTGAACGTGCATTATGGTTTGCGAAAGCATATGGATATGGACTTAGCTGTATACATTAGGTTCCTCTAGTTAAGTTTATGAGAACAAAATAAATGTCATAATGGAAGTAGCCACGTAGGCGAGACAAATTGCTTATAGATGGCCAATGGCGAACAGGTCAACGAAGACCTGTAAGTCTTGGATTTTACTCTTTAGGAGAGTATAAATGCATTTATATATTAAAAGGAGAAAAAGAAAATAAATAACATACATATAAATGACTCTGAAGGCTGGTGAATCACCTATTCCAAGACCAAGTCCACTACTACTAGAATTGAATTGGAGACTGGAATTAAGAGGTACCAAAAAAAAATGTTAGCCCGTGAACAAATTCATTACTACCACTCGAATCAATCACAAAGGAGAATTGAGTGGAAAAACCAGCCAGGTTCGCCGAAACCTTGTCCAACAAGTTCAGTGTTTCCACATGTGTAGCCATGGTTCGCAATCGCGATCGCGGGGAATGGAAAGGGGGCACCGTTCCAGTTCCAGCGTCATGTCGGGCACTTTGTGGAACGGAGGATATTTTTATGGAAAATATAGTTGATTAATGCTAAAATATAAATAGAAGTTCATCCCCTATCATACAACACTAGCATATTTATATTAGAAAATATTTCTTATATATATAGATATATATTATATTATGAATGCAATTAACTGGTAATCTTAACACTTAATTCAAAAAACCCATCAATGTTAAAATACCATTCTACGACATAATGAGTATTAAGATAAATAAATTTAAAATGATCAAATCATTAATAAAAATATTATTAATCATATACTAATGTTAGTCATATAATTTTAATTCAATTAAATATTATTATTGCATAAAATTGATGGACCCAACCCAAATTTTTTAACCTTTTAATAATTATTAATTCCACAAAAAACAGTCCAATAAATTAAAAATATGGCCCATTAAAAATGTAGCCCATTAGCTCTTTTAATATTTTTAACCCATTCGTTCAAATTAAAACAAAACCTAGCTTTATACTTTCTCCTCGAGAGCCAGCGTTTCCTCTGTTTTTCTTCACACCGACGTCGCCTCATCTCTCCGCCTCATCGCCGTTCCGGCCGTTCTGCACCGTTATTTCGCAGTTCCATTCCGGTTTCGACTGAGAAAACAGGGTGGAAGCCGTTCCGGCCGATTTCGCGGTGTTCCACCCCGATCCAATACACCCCCGTTCCATACCTGTCAAGGTGGAACGGCAATGGCCGTTCCGGTTCCGGTTCCGGAACGCCCTTTCCGGCCGGGATAACGGCGTTCCGGCGAACCATGTGTGTAGCTCGACCATCTTTCGAAACCAACGCCATACTACGCTCATCTGGTGTAAGCAAAAAAGAAAATGTTATCGTGAGTGCCGATGATGGAAAGGTAGAAGGACAATGAAAATGTTAAAGGGATCAAGAAAAGCAACAAGAAGAAACAGATTGGAAACTTGAATAGAGACATGGCTGGAATGATGTAACTTGTTCAGCATTAGCGTTCATAAATATTGAACGACTAAAGAAAAAATGTTGCAGCTTTGTTGAAATGAAAACCTTTCTTTAATTTCTTTTTAAAATGAAAGCTTTGTTGACTCCATATCAATATTATGGAGAGAAGATTTTAATCTCAGGGACGGCAGGAGCACCCATAATATTAAAAAAAGAAAAATGGGACAGATGAAAGACTCTGCTGCTTGACTAACGCTACAATAATTCAAGTATGGAAACATTTTCCATTTTGAACCGAAGCAGAACACTCTGCGAAAGAGCCAAGGTCACTCTAACCAACTACCTTTTATTGATTCATTCTGTTTGCTTTCATCTCCCTGGACAGACATACGTGCAATTGTCTGCTTATGAAATCATAGACACAAATTCTTGACCCAGTAAAATATTCTAAAGAATCATGACCCAGACATTACCAAAATCTGCCAGACCCTGCTTAGGATCAACTTAATTTTTTATTTTTTTTGGTGGAACTTAGGATCAACTTAAATGAATCCACATCAATTGTATGAATCAACACCAGTAAGGGACTCACAAGTTAGTCTTCTAGACGCCGTCGCGCATTGAGAGAAATGGAACACCTTCTGTTGCAATGTCATCTTTGACTTTCTCTGCTTCCTCTACAGTTTAGTTCGGCCCCCACCTGTTTGTGAATATTACCAAAAAAAAAATAACTCCGCCGCATGCGCCCATAACAGACGACTATGCTGCCACGGGAAAATTGTAGTGTTAGTTGGATTCGATTTATACTATTGTAATATTAGTTTCACTCGTTTTAAAAATCAAAAAATCATCTCATACTTTAAGAAAACGTTGGATAATGGTCCCTACGTTAGATAGTTTCTAAAAATATTTTTTTTCAGAAAAATATCTTATTATAATAAAAAAAATACTTATATATCCTATTTTGCTTATTTTACTTTAATTTCTTTACGTTTCGACATCAATTATATGTTAATAATAATATAAATAAATTCTCAATTGAATGGGAGAAAATTCTGAGAGATAAAAAAATATATATAAATAATACTGTATCACAAGAGTCGCACCGTATTATTAAATCAACATACCATAACATCATTCAAACTGTATCAATTTCTTTATCAATATTAATGACAGAATATTTAATATTAATGACAGTATATTTATAATTACATATAATAAGTTATAATTTTGTCATAACTATAAAATGGCCGTTTAAACTAATCAAAAGAGTTATATTTTTTTTCCAATACGGTGTTATAAATTATAATTGATGTAGTTTTAATAATGTTATGCATATCGTCTTAATAATATAGTGTTAAGTATATTGCTTTTAATATGTTATTGATGTTGAAATGTAAAGAAATTAAAATAAAATGAACAAAATAGGAGAGGTAGGTGTGTTTTTTCATTATAATAAGATAATTTTTCGCGAAAACATTCCCAAAAAATATCTTCAATGAATTTCTAGCCGTGTAAATGATCTTCATACGTCTTTTTTATTATGACTATTATTGCAACATGAGAGACCGTTATTATAATGTTTTCTTAAAGTATGGAATAATTTTTGAATTTTTTAAATAAATGAGACTAATATTGCAACGGTGTAAATCGAATGAGAGTAAAAATGAAATTTTCCCACGGATAAAATATTGTTAGGCAGACGTACATCATTTTGTGACGTTATTATGCACAATTTTTTAAGAGATCAAAGCCCAAATATTAGACCATGCAGACCAGTAAAAACTAAAAACTGAGTTATTTTTAGGGTTAATTACACCTGGCCCGTATTAAACACAATAATTATAATTTGTCATAATTTTTAAATTAAATTATATATATCGATCACTCTTTAAAAGATAAATAATTACATTTAATTCTCATTTTCATTTAAAAATCATTGATACCAACTAAAACACTAATGAAAAGTCGAAAATATTTTCGGTTAACTTTGCTCAAATATTTTTTTTTCTCATACTGTTCTTGAGGATTAACTATAATTAATTATATTAATATAGGGGTTAAGTGTAATATTTTTAATAAAAATTTTCAACTATCATTTTTAGATAAAATATAGTCATTATAATGATTATATTCCTCTTTTAGCTACAATTTATTAATATGAATTAAATATTTATTTTATTATTAAGGTTAAGTTAAAAAGTAAGAATTAACTAATTAAGGTTAAAAATAGATTAAAAATATAATTAATTGTGGTGACTTTGTTATCAAATTTTCTTATCTACTTAGCTTAATAAGAAAAAAAAAATACTAATTCACTTAAAAGTTAAATTACTTTTTATATAAATATAAGTTAATTGCCAATAATTATTAAATAATAATTAATTATATATTGAAATTACAAACTTTTATTTTATAATATTTATGCTAAAATTTTCATGTGAATATAAGAAAATTCCTCATATATATATATATATATATATATATAATTAGTAAAATTTTATTTTTGAACCGTTTCAGTTAGATTTGATTCGATTTGAGTGAATTTACAATTTTTTAATTTAGTGAGGACAATTTGTAGCTTTGACTGCATGGTGCAAATTGCAGTTTTTATATTTTAGAGTTAGTTCAAATATCGTTACCAATAAGTATCGTAATAAAGTATGAAATTCCTTAAAAATACTTATTTAAATAAATTAGGATAATGTATTAATTAGAAATAAGACTTATTTAATTTAAAGAAAACATGAGCGAATTTTACAAATCAAACTAAATATATAAAATTAAATAAAATATGAATGAAATATATAGTCAATTGTAACTAGAAGAGAAATATAGCTGTTGTAACGACCATATTTTGTCCAAAAATAATAGTTGGAAAATTTTGTTAAAAATATTACACTTAACCCTCAAATTAGTATAGTCAATTACAATCAACTCCTAAAGGCAATACCTGAATAAAATAATTGATCAAAGTCAATGGAAGATATTTTTATATTTTCATTAAAAAAAATTTGCTGGCCTCAGCAATTTTTAAATAGTGACAAATTATAATTACCGATAAAATATGGGAATTGGTAAGGTTTTGGTCGTTGGGGAGTCCTTATATATCTGCTCTTAGTCTCACACTCATTCTCTGCAAGTCACCTTGCGCAACTCCATGAATTCCAAATTCTGACCTTTCAAATTGGCCTGATGTCATTAAAGTTTCCAAGAAAGCTATAGCTCCATCAAAAGAAACTAGAACATTCATAACACACATGAATAAATAAAACACTCAAAAAATACGCATGCCTGCAGCTATTTAATTTTGTACTGTGGAAAACATGATTTTAGAATTCAAAGACCTGAGATCGCAAAAATTACACTTTTGGTCCTACTAAACTGACTCAATACCACATTTAGTCCCATACGATTTTTTGCTTACGCATTGAGTCCCATAAAAATAATTTTGAACACATTGAGTCTTGACCATTAACTTTTGACTCTAAAAATGACAAAAACATTATCTTAATGTTAATTTTTGTTGAGAGAAAGTAAATTAATCTGACATGGAGCTTAGGGTTTAGTCATTTTAAGGCTTGTTTATTTTTGTCTTTATCGATGTTGATCAGAGAGAGAGAATTTTGTTTTGGGAAGTGTTTATGGTTTTTTAAAAAAATCTGATTAAAGAATGTCATCCAAGCTCCACGTCATGTTAATTTAGTTCCTCTCAGCGAGAATTAACATTAAGATAACTTTTCTCCCATTTTTAGAGTAAAAAATTAACGGTCGGGGCTCAATGTGTTCAAAATTATTTCTTATGGGACTTAATGTGTAAATAAAAAATCGTATGAGACCAAATATGATATCGAGTCAGTCTAATGGGACCAAAAGTGTATTTTTGCCCCTAAGATCCAAGACTAGAGGTTTTCATGCACCCCAAATACTTTTAACGTCGATCCCAACAGAATACAGGGTCTACACCATATGTCCGATACATGATCACATTTCCTCTATTTATTATACTTAAATTAGATCGAATATATTATGTTGTA
The DNA here is from genome assembly GCA_037501455.1 of Lantana camara. Lineage (NCBI taxonomy): Eukaryota > Viridiplantae > Streptophyta > Magnoliopsida > Lamiales > Verbenaceae > Lantana > Lantana camara. The sequence goes on from CM074862.1 coordinate 24,335,247, forward strand.
GTAATAAGATCTGAGTGGGTGTTGCATTTTTTCAAACACTATTATAAGAGACTGCATGATCATGAGGACCCTTATGCCCTCAAGTCCACATAATATTTCAGTTCACTAATGCGGATTTCAGGGGAAAATTTACGCATTCAGATGGTAGGGGAGTCTTGTTGTCTTTATTTAAAATTAACATTATATTTACCGGTGCAGGCAGGGCTGTTCTAAAGTGGCTGATCAGGCAGTGCAGGGATATTTGGTCGAAACTCTGTTGATGTTGTGGAGGACATTGAGGTTTTCAGAATTCATATTCTTCAACTTTGTGGGTGATGCAGGGAAATCTTGGACAGAGAGCTCTGTTTCTTGAGGATCAATGTTGTATAACATGCATGGCTATTAGAAAATCTGCAATGTTTGAAGCCTTTTTGATTCATTCCCGGACTCTTCTAGGAGGCATCCTCAATTCTTATTACAAAGCAAGGTTGACAAAGTGGGAAATGATCCCAGGGATGGGAAAGTTCAATTCCAATCCTGGATCATGCAATAATGTGCAAGAACGCATGAAGAAGCATATAACTTGTCATAAATGACAAGCTGAAATAATGAGAATTTCATGCTTTATTAGATATACGTACACAAAAGAAAAACATGCCTTTGCTGTCATGAACACATATGACATATTACTCCCGGATTCAGTGATCTAAGTCGAGGCGCGGTGTTCTAGAGTTGAGGGACCCTAGATAATGGAAATAAAACAAAAATACAGACCAAACAAATCAAAGGAAAATGAACTCTTAGTAATCACAATCAAGTGGCTAAAAGAGCAGTAACAGAGCTTGTAGATGATGCTGATAAACTTGACGAGCTGCTGTAGGAAATGTAGGCTGTTGAATCACCAGCTCCATTAAGATTTGAGTAATTTGAAGCGGTACTAGTCACATGTGTTATGGTAGTAGCATCATCATAAATTGGCACTGGCATTGTTGGAGGGAGGATGGGTAATGATGCCTCAAAATTGAGAACATGGATTGCTTGCCTTATGGACGGACGACGGTTGCTATCTGGATGACCGCACCACAAGCCGACAACCATCAAACGTTCCATTTCTCGTGCATTATATTCTGTGCCTAATTTTGGATCAGTTGCATCAAATAACTGTTCCATGCCGTATAGACTCCAAACCCACTCCACCAATATTACTTGGTTTTCTTCACGCCTAGAGTCGACCGGTCTTCTTCCACATGCTATTTCCAGCAATACAATTCCAAAGCTATAAACATCAGACTCTTTGCTAGCCCGTCCACTTATAGCACATTCAGGAGCCATGTAACCCCTCGTGCCCGCCAGATCAGTTGTTTGTGATCCTTTTTCATGATCAACAAGTCTGGCTAGACCGAAATCGCCAAGTTTAGGATTAAAACTCGAGTCCAACATAATGTTGCTAGCTTTTATATCTCTGTGCACCACACATCTCTCCCACTCCTCATGCAAATACAGCAAGGCCGATGCTAGTCCTCGTGCGATTCGGTATCTCGTTTCCCAGGTCAAAACTGATCTCTCCTTAAAGAGATGAGAATCTAAGCTCCCATTAGGCATGAACTCGTACACAAGTAGGAGCTCTTTTCTTTTATGGCACCAGCCTCTGAGTTGGACTAGATTTCTGTGCCTTATCTGACTGATAATCTTGACTTCCGATGTGTACTCTTTTAGCCCTTGTTTAGATCCTCTGGATACCCTTTTTACAGCAACGTACGTATCTATTTCTCTCATGAAGCCTCTGTAGACCCCACCGAAACCTCCTTCTCCAAGCTTCTCTTCCTCTGCAAAATTCTTGGTGGCACGAACCAGTTTGCTATATAAGAACCTTTTAGGCCCACAGCCTATTGCGAATTCATTATCCATGGAAGGATCAAGGAAATCTTCTTCTCCTGAGTCCTTATACTTCTTCCATAGGCAAAGGATTGCAAGAGCTAATCCGAGAATGAGAATTGACAAGCCAACTTCAACCGCGACACCGGGGTGAGGCTCCGGTAAGCTTGAAGAGAAATCCCATGACTTGACATTATTTTTCTCAAACATTCTTCCTGTTGCAGCTGAAAAGCCAATAGTAACATATTCGGGCAAATGAGCTCGAAGATCAACCTCATAGCTGAGGTTGCCTCGTCGGGTGATGTTACCAACAACACCTGTAAAATCAACCGAGAGGATCTTGGAACTTGCATTATAACTAATCCATGCATCATTTTGCGGCCCCTGGGTAACATTATTCTCCCACGGGACAGTCTTGGCAGATTCCACTGTGTTGATATCAATACCAACATGCAGGCGAGAGGGATCCCAACGATTCTGACAAGTATCAAACTCCACCGCAACAAATGATTGTGAAGATGAATTACCGATTCCAAGACCAAGACCCCAACCCAAAAAACTTCGTTGGATAGTGGAATTAAGAGGAACAAGGAAAAACGTCAGCCCATCGGCATATTCGTTACTACCACTCGAATCAATCACAAAGGAGAAATGAGTGGAGAAATCAGCAAGGTCACCGGAAGCCTTGTCCCACAAGTGCAACGGTTTAGAGTATGTGGCTCGACCTACTTTATAGCCCAACACCGAATTATGCTCGTTGGGTGTTACCATAATGCCTTGGTCTGAGATGTAAGCATCTCCCGCCACATCTATGTGATGTTTAGCATCGTTAGGGCTGATGCTGGACAGGTTGAAGGATAGTGAAAATGTTGAAGGAATCAAAATAAGGAACAACAATGGAAGATTTAATGCAGACATAACTGGTAATTGGTGGGAATGAAGATAGCTTGATCAAAGCATATGCTAGTTGTAGTACTATACTATATTTGCTGAATAACAGTAGGTCTTGGTCTTCTGGAAAGCAGACATGGCACGCCAATGAACAAAGACTTACAGCTACAGCGTACAGGTCTAGGAATTTGGAAAGATACATACAAATATATCTTTCCAAATAAAAGTTTAAAAAAGAAAAATACAAAAAATAAAAATATATATTCTGTAAGTCTAGGAATTTGAATTATTTTTCTTTTTCTCCCTTCTGAACGTGCATTATGGTTTGACGACATGTGGTTAAGCTTCTCTCTTCTCTAGGGATAATTCTAATCCGAGCTTGGCTCGGCCAAACCGGTGTAACGAGGGGGCGAGTGTTTTACACTTGTCGTGTGGTTGGTGGAAAATTTAGGGAGAGTGACCAATCAAATGACAAGTATAATACACTTACTCTTTTAATTGGTTGGGTTCGACCAAACCGAATTTGGGCTAGAATTTTCCCTTCTCTAGTTAAGTTTTTGAGAACAAAAATAAATGTCAAAATAGAAGTAGCAATTAGGTGAGGCGAATTGATTATCTAGACCAGCTCTCTCAATTCGGGTGAGTCAGGTTTAGGCAAAGGGATTGTGCTAAAAATTTCAACCCAACCCAAAATTTAACCAGATATCTCTAATATTATTTGGTTCGTATTGACCTGATACATTTTCAGGTCATCCAATCCGACCCAATATTCTTTTTTATGTATTCTATCAAAAATATAGATGGCATTGTCATTTTGGTTACCCCTTTTCGGCGCAGAGAGAAATAAGGAAACAATGTAAAACTCAAAAGATTATTCCATTAATATTAACAACACAAATTTGAGGAGGAAGCAAAACCGCATAAGATGTTGGAGAATCTGTGAAGGTTATTGACAGCCGGGTGAACCCGAATCAACCCGAACCCCAATATAATTTTTTTTCTCTTCTCTTCTAGTCGTAATTGGGTCTAACTGGATTCGAATCAAAAATTTTCAAACTTGATTGGAACCAGAAAATATCAAATTCTAGTTTGATATTTTAGCAAGTGGATTGTGTCTCGGTCGGATGGGGTCCGAATTAAATTGAGGCCCCTAAAGTCAAAGACATGGCCAATGGCAAACAAGTCAACCCAAGACCTGTACCCTTGTCTTTTACTTGGTAGAATATTAATTTTGTTCTTTTTTTTTTTTTTCCTTTTGGAAGATAGGAGACACTTTAAGTGCATTTATATATTTATCTACACTAGAATCTAGATGTATTTATACTATTAATTATTATCTGTATTATATTATTTTTAGGGTTAATTACACTTGACACCCATTTTAGACGGTAATTACAGGTCGTATACCACAATTAGATTTAATTACAAACAACTGTATGGAAAAATTCAAATACATTTAACACCCAAATCGTTAGGATTCCGTTAAAATCTATACTATTATATATTTGAAAACCACATTTGACTATTTGACTTTTTGTGCATTTTGATGATGTGGCATTTTGTGGTTTTTTTGGAACTTTTAATCAAATAAAAAATTGTGATTGGTTGATTTTATTTTATTATGAAAGTAAGTAATAAATCAGAAAAATAATTATCTTTGGCAAGGTTGACTGAATGATATTTTGTGTTTTTTTATATTTTCAATAAATAGAAAAAATATAATTGGCGCATTTTTATTTTGTATAAAATTTCATCCTGAAAATAAATAATAATTAAGAAAAATAATTATTTTTGAAAATTTTCATAATGTACTTTTTTATGTGTAATTTTTTTTTTATAATGTGTAATTCTTAGAATTTTGAATTATTTTTATTATTTAAAAAGATTATTAGTGATAGTTCCAAAATAAATCTTTTCTTATTTGATATAAATTCATTATAATTATTTTACGTGATATAAATTAATTTTTATTTATCCTAATAATCAATTATAAAGTAAATTCAAGAGTTTTAATTGAGTGTCAATATAATTAATTTCTTAAATTACTCCATCCAATTAATTAATTTTTTCAAATTTAAAATTAATACTTAATAAATTTATATCTATATCTATATTATTATATATTTAAAAATCACATTTGATTATTTGACTTTTTATGCATTTTGATGATGTGGAATTATATTAATTTGTAATTTTTAATTTTCAAAACCCGAAAAAAGGGCACATTAATTACATAAATTTGTCATATTCATTATTTGTACTTGATGGTGCAGGAATCTGAGTTTCCTAATGCAACAACACTTTAGAATTTGTATGAAAAGGGAAAAACCATCACAGGCGAGGGAGCCTCAGGACCTGGGTTTCCTTTTGAGCGTGGGTTCTTCCAGCTAGGATAACACCAAGAGTGCAAGCTACCAAGGTAGTGTTACTGTGGCGAGTGAAAAGCTTGAGGAGTTCAGTGGAAAGTGCCCAGGACGATGTGCACGGTTTTTATGCAGATGATCACTTGGGGGAGAATGCAAGGTTTCTCTCCTATTTATATGTTAGGGATGGGGGTAGATGGGTAAATTGAATATGTGGTCCCAAACCTGTGTTGCCCTAACACGCGTCAGCTTTTGGTGGAGTGAGAATGACATCCCTGAAAAGGGAGACGGCGTGTCAGGTGCGCGGTGCACAGTACTTTTGTGTCAGAGGTTGTTGACGAGGGTTACGCGGGGGGATGGGCCTAAGATTCTTTCTGCCGAGGTTCGGATCCAACGAAACGGGGCATGGATATGCCCGAGCGTTGGTGACGCTCGAAGAATGCATGGATGGCCTCCTCGCGATATATGACCCTTGAGCGTCGGAATCCCGAGCGTATTAGTGGGCCCCCATGTGGGTGCTTCCCTGAGTAGGGTAATCCTGAGGGCCGCGATACGAGCGTCAAACCGTTGGTTGTGGCCCTTGGCTCAAATGGTCATCCGCTGACTGACGGATTAAATTAGCTGGCAATTGAGCGGCTGGAAGGCCCATGAGCCCACCATGGCGAGCGTCAGGGCTTTAATCAGCAGCGTGCTGCCACGTGGACGGCTCTGATTCGAGGATGACTTTTAGGCCTCATCATTTTGCCCCCCAAATTCTGTAGTATCGCTTCGAGCGTACTGTAGAATTTATAAGGGAAGAATCCTGAATTTCGAATATCCGATGAATGGGCCATTACCCTCGAGGAGACCGCTGGCCTTCTGTAACGGACACAAACTGACGTCGCAATAAATGCTGTCAAGTCCGCATTTAATGCTGAGTGGGAACGTGGGCGCGTGTACTTCGGGAGACGTGAGGCGGTTACCAAAAGTGGGGGGATTTCCCAGGCGGGAAATGATTGCACTTTTGAATTTTCAGCCCTAAACCGTGATCCATCTCCCCTATAAATAAGGGTTTGCACGGCCTTGATAGCTTTTTCACGCACTCAGACTTCCTTCAAGCATATCCATAGCAAGAGTCCTTTGCCAGTTCTGCAAGCTCCGGCGAATTTCTTTTCTTCACATCCTAGGTAAAAATTCCTTACCCTTCTTCTTAGTTTTCCCGTGCTAACATTAATTTTAGGTTGTGTGAGTGAAACCCTTGAGGGAAGAGCAAAGGTATACCACTGAATCTGTTTCAGAAATCCCATCCTCCTTTGGACTTTTCGCTAGAAATTCCGTCCCCAAGAATTGAAAACTAACCATGGCCGGAAATCAAGCTGATGATTATGTACGGGAGATTGAGGAGATGTCGGTGGGTAGCTCCTCCCCTCACGGTGATGTCCCCGTAGCTGTTCCCCTAATTAGGGCGCACCCAGGAGGTGAAGTTATTCCCATGGCAATATCGGTGACCCAGGCTCCGGTTGACACCGGGGAGGAAGAGGTGAACGCCGCTGCTCAAGGGATGAACGAGCGTGTTCCCGGTGAGCAGGAAGATCTTTTTGAGGAGATGGACAATGTGATGGAGATGCTGAGACAAGGGGAGAGAGCACTCCCTGTTTTGAACAGTGCTGTGAGACCCCAAGACCACAGGATCACAGTGGCTATGGCGGGTCCCGAGGGTGAAGCGGGGCCATCCGGGCGTCCATTCGAGGCTGATCCTTCCCGAAGGCGTCAGAGAAGAGGCAAGGAGCCTGCCACTCGGGTAAGGCAAGACAACCGCCATTAGACTGACAGATCTCCCGACGAAATTGAAAGTATCCTGACCCTCGGTGATTTGGAGGAGCTGAGGGCGAAAGCGTATTGGGATGAAGTTGTGTTTCCCATGAGGCTCCCTGAGGAAGGGGAGAGGGCCAATCGACCACCGCCTGGGATGATGACGGTCTACTGGGACGCAGTTCTTGCCGGGGGTTTGAGGTTTCCAATCGCCCACGACGCCGTCATCATTTACCATCATCTAGGGCTTTGCCCTTCACAAATTCTACCCAACGGCATAGCCCTAATCAATTCGTTCATCATAACAATGAGGGCTTTGGGTAAAGCACCCTCGATAATCAACTTCGACAGCTTGATACAAGTAGCTCGCTCGCCACGCTCGTCGCCTACAGATGGATTTTACTACGCTCAGGCCAAATCAGGCTTTAAGATGATAGATTCTCCATCTTCCTCTTATGGCGAGCACTGGAAGGAAAAATACTTTTTCGTGGGGGCTCCCGGGGGAATTTTCGGAGTTCACCGGCAATGGATGATTCATGGCGAGGGTCCATTGATTAGGGAAAGGATGAGGAACAAGGATTTTGAGCAGTGGGCGATGGGGTTAGCCCTCGAGATGAGGGCTGAAAAGAAATGGATTAAGGCGGACACATTGGTGAAGAACGAAAGGATATTGTTCCGCTACGGACTATCTTGCCCCCCTGACATGATACTCAACCCTCCAACTGACATCACGGCCCTCGACGGTTAGATTCTAGGAACTAACATCTCTAACCTTTAGAATAGCTCTCTGACTTGCAGTTATCAATGTTTTCTTGTCTATATGATCCAAATAACCAATCTTCTAACGCTCGTTCCCCTTTACTTGCAGGCATCCAAATACTCTCTCAAGGGATGAATGCTGAAGCCCTTTCACGTATGTTGGGTGCCCAAGGTCCCGCGGTTGACCCTCAACAGCAGCAACCGCAGCAGCAACCGCCCACCAAATGCCCCGAGGGCGAGGGTAAATCGACGAGCAGCAGGCCGAGGGCAAGGCAATGCTCGCGGGGGCGCGGGAAATGAGGTTCCTCCCAGGGGCCCTATCGAGGACCTAACCCTGGAGGGTACCCATGAGGCCACTCCTCCGCCGGCGGCCCCCGTGGGCCCTATCTCTCTGAGTTCCAGCGGGTAAAGGAACCGCTCGGGTGAACCTGTCCGGATTCACGAAATCCTCCGGGCCGACCGCCAGGGCAAGAGAAAAAGGATGCCAGATTCTCTCCCTATTTCTGGCAAGGGAAAAGAGGTGGTCGTGGGCCACCGTGGTGAGGGTAGCGACACTTCATCTTCTGAGGATGAAGAATTCTGGAAGATAGGATGCAAGGGTGACTCCCGTTATAAGCGGCAACGGACTGAGGGCCCGGTGCTCCTAAAAAAGAGCGCTTATTCCGTCAACCTTGTCTCCGACATCGTTGGGAAACTCCAGTTTTCCGGCGATCACGATAAGCTGAACAATTATGACGCCGCTCGCGTTGCTGATGACGCCTGCCATGTTCTTCTGACGGTAAGTCTGTATTCCTCTTTACCAAATTCTCTTTCCTTCCTTCCACGTTCGGATTATGACCCTCGTTTGCGGCTTCCCAGGAGGTAATCCCGAGGCTGAAGAATTTGCAGGGTCGAGCGCAAGCATACTCCAGTCATAAGGCCAAGTACAAGAAACTGCTGCGCGTCTCTGACCCGGTCCAACTGCAGGAGGATTACAATAATATCAGCGCTCAGCTGAACTCCGCCCACATCGAAAACGCTAAGCTGAATGAAAATCTGAAGAAATCTGACAATTCCGTTCTGGCCCTAACTGAGCGTCAAAAGAAATTGAAGGATGAGCGGGATCAGTTGAGGGCTCAAAATGTGGAGCTGGGCGAGCAACTGGCGGAGAGCACTCGCCAGAATGAGGCAGCCAACAAAGCCCTTGCTGACTTGCAAGGTAAAATACAGGGCTTGGAGGCAAAGGTATCCTGGGAGGCGGTGAAGAAGTTCGTGCGCTCCAAAGCCTTTGTGTTCGCGGCCAACATCCAGTGCTTTGACAATGCTCGGCGCTTCTTCCATAAAGCGATTGGGCAAATGGTGAGGTTGGGATTGGCCCCGGAAAGCGCTCGATCCGACGCTCGTCTGCGCATGGACCTCGATGAGAATTGTGAGCCAATGGTCCAGGAGGAGGATCCCACGGACAATCTGGCAGAGCCTGAGTATCAAGAGTTGGTGGAAACACTCCAAAGGGAGTTTATTGCTGCTAACAGGGTGGATCCCGAGCCTCTCCTGATAGAAGACGAGGGCACCCTCATGGACGTCGCGGATGCTGAGGAGCCTGGTGAAGCCCAAACCTCCGACGCCAATGTGCTGGCCCCTATTCCCCTCGCAACTGCTCCTCCCGAGCCCAACGCTCCAGCTCAATGAAACTCTCTATATGCTGATCCTTTTTCCTTGTTGATTTAAATCCCTTGCCATTACTGTGAACAATTTATGCTTGTACCTAATTTCCTCGTTATTCACTTAACGTTTTGAGTTTCTTTTCATACTTTAGCACTCCTTCTTTACTGCTGTGATGTCTGAATGCTTTTTCCTTTACTCTTGGATGGTGAATGATGTTGTTTTGTTACGCTCGCTGTTTCTATATTATTGTCTTCTGTTTGGAACGCTTGCGATGGTAGTGCAAGCATGCAGGGGCGTCTCTTACGATGGTCCCCTGACGCTCATTACCATGCATATTAAGCTTGGTAGCCCACGACGTTAGGCAATTTGGCCTTTTGCAAATATAGGCGCGAGGGTGACCCTTAGGAGGGTTCCCTGGCCATAGTAGAGACGAACCTTGAACTTGGACTTAAAAACCTTCGAAGAAATACAGGCGCGAGGGTGACCCTCAGGAGGGCTCCCTGGCCACATTCGTAAGGGTGTTTAAATTTGGATTAAATAAATCTTTGAGGAAATACAGGCGCGAGGGTGACCCTTAGGAGGGTTCCCTGGCCGCTTTTGAAATGAAGTCTCGAATCCAGATTTAGGAAACCCTTAGCCAAGAATTGGCTTATGACGGTAATATCGGGAGATGCAAATATGGGCACGAGGGCGATCCTTATGGATGTTCCCTGGCTTCATTAGATTGTATATACTGTAGAGATCAACAACAGGACCTGCTAAGTAGGATATTAAAGCGAGCGTAACCCTGGGGTTAGCGTTGTTTCGAGAAACACATGAAGGGACAGTTAAAATCCATTATTTTATGAGCATGTTTTAACTCAATAAGTTGAGGATCATTCGGGCTTTTTGCGCGCACGAGCTGGAGTGGTTAGCACTCAGCTGGCTATAACTGAGCATTGCGCTCCCCGTTGTTCGACACGCTCACTTTTAGGATTTTATATTTACAAACCGTTCAAACTGTTACAGGTGGATGGTTATCAACACCTGGACAGGGTAGTTTTGGAACGATAGAAGTTTCGCGTAGGCTTTTCGACGTGTAATATGCTCGACACGGAGTAGGCCCTTTGACGCTCGAATCAGTAAACCAAATAAGAAAGCAAGCAAATAATAAAAACAAAGAGTTGAATACTTACTGTTATATAGATGCATTTTCGGGAGTGATTACAACACGCTTTCCGTCAAAGGAAAACCCTTCACGCCACAAACGGGCCATTTCAAAGAAACTGATGTCTACAAATAGAACCTTCTAAGGTTACATGCATTCCATGGCCTAGGGAGCCGCTCGCCTTGCAAAGTTTCCAATAGGTAGGTGTTGTTTGCTCGTACCTGGATGACTTTGAAGGGGCCTTCCCAATTGGGGTCCAACTTTCCTACGTGTTTGGAGACTTCAACTTTCTTGAGGACCAAATCCCCTAGCTGGAAGGTCCTTTCCTTGACACGTTTATTGTAATGGCGAGCAACGGTTGCTTTGTATTTGTGGATACGTGCCCAGGCAGCGTTCCTCTTCTCATCCAGCAAATCTAACTCGAGCGCCCGGTTGGCCTCGTTGGCAGCAGGCTCGAAATAGGCAACGCGTGCGGATTCTTGAGCAATTTCCGCAGGTATCATGGCCTCGGAGCCGTACACAAGGGAATAAGGGGTTTCCCCCGTTGCCGCTCGGGGAGTAGTACGGTACGCCCACAAAGCTCCCTGGAGTTCTTCAGCCCATTCTCCCTTCTTACTCTCGAGCATCCTTTTCAGATGTTGGAGTATGGTTCGGTTGGTCACTTCAGCTTGACCATTAGCTTGAGGGTGACCCACGGAAGTGAATCGTTGTTCGATCCCTAGTTCATAGCACCAATCTCGCGTGTCAGCAGCGATAAACTGTGAACCGTTATCCGAGATGAGCACCCTCGGGATGCCGTATCTGCAGATGATATTTTTCCAAATGAAATCCCTCACAACCTTGAACGTTATCTTAGCGACCGCTTCTGCCTCAGCCCACTTGGTGAAATAATCCACAGCAAGTATTACGAACTTCTTTTGCCCGACCGCCATTGGGAGGGGTCCCACGATGTCAATGCCCCATTGATCAAAAGGCCATGAAACATCAATAGGAATCATTTGGGCTGCCGGCAACTGAGGAGTGTTGGAATGGAACTGACACTTGGGACATTTCTTGGAATATCGAATGGCATCTTGCAATACCGAGGGCCAATAGAACCTACTCCTTAAGATTTTCTTAGCCAAGATTCGTCCGCCCGAGTGGTTCCCACAACTTCCACTGTGTACACGCTCTAAAACTTCTTTAGCCTGCGAGGGTCTCAAACATCTCAATGGTGGGCCCAGGAAGGATCGTTTGAATAATCGACCCTCGGCATCCAATGAGAATCGAGGGGCCTTGCTTCTGATTTTCCGAGCTTCAACTTTGTCGCTCGGGATGATTCCGTCTTGGAGGAATCTGACAATTTCGTCAAGCCAACAAGGCTCGGAGGGGTCGATCATGTGCACTTCTTTCGAAGGTTCGCCTTTACTTATCAGTGGCTCCTCCGTTCTTAGAAATGTAACAGAGCGTTCACAATGGCCATCCAGGGCGGACGCAAACTTTGAAAGAGCGTCTGCATGTTCGTTTTCTGCCCTCGGAATTTGCAAAAGATGGAATTCCTTGAACTTGGCTATCTCCTTCTTAGCGCTCGTCAGGTACTGTGCCATGGTGGCTTCTCGAGCCTCATAACTACCGTCAATTTGACTCGCGATCAACTACGAATCAACGTATGCTGTGACACGAGTGGCCCCATTTTGAAGCGCAATCCTGAGCCCTTGGATGAGGGCCTCATATTCTGCTTCGTTGTTGGTGACTTGAAACGCCAGCTTGATTGCGTAGTCAACTTCTGCTCCTAGGGGATCCCTGAGGGTCACCCCGGCACCCCCCCCTTGTGAGGTCGAGGAGCCATCCGTGTGTAAAAGCCATAGACCCTCGTCAGCCTGTGGCACAGTCTCCAAATTGAAACGTTCTACCAACAGATCGGCCACTGCCTGAGCCTGTATGGCTGTGCGAGGCTCGAAGGAGATATCAAACTGACTGAGTTCGATTGCCCATTTAATTAACCTTCCCGAAACATCCGGTTTGGATAGGACTTGCCTGAGTGGTTGATCTGTTAGCACTGTGATGGAGTGAGCCTGAAAATATGGCCTCAGCCTTCGGGATGCGTTAACGAGCGCAAAGGCAAATTTCTCAATTTCCATATACCTTTTCTCTGCCCCCTGTAGAGTCTTGCTTAGGTAATATACTGGCATATGCTTACTCTCGCGGATTGCTACGAGGACAGCGCTCGTTGCTTCCAAAGAGACCGATAGATAGACAAACAAGTTCTCCCCCGGGATTGGCTTGGTTAACAAAGGCGCGCTCGACAGGTACTGTTTCATGTTCTGCAGGGCCTTTTCGCAATCCTCGTTCCAGGTAAAGTTCCGAGCGTTGCGCAAAATTTTAAAGAAGGGTAAATTCCGGTCTGCCGAGCGAGAAATGAACCTGTTTAGCGAAATGATCTTACCCACGAGTACCTGGACCTCTCTCAGATTGCGAGGGGAGGGTATATCCAGGATTGCTTTGATCTTCTCGGGGTTTGCCTCTATGCCCCGTTGACTGACCATGTATCCCAGAAACTTACCACCTCGAACGCCAAAAGTGCACTTTGAAGGGTTCAACTTCATTCCGTAGCGACGAAGAATATCGAAAGTCTGCTTGAGATCCTCCAGATGGGAGTGTTGGCGCTCACTTTTGACTATCATGTCATCTACATATACCTCCATAGATTTCCCAATTTCGTGCTCGAACATCCTATTGACGAGGCGCTGATAGGTCGCTCCCGCGTTTTTGAGCCCAAATGGCATGACTTTGAAACAATAAACACCCAAGTGCACAATAAATGCGGTTTTGGGGCGATCCTCGGGCGCCATAAAGATTTGATAATATCCCTGAAAGGCGTCCATCATACTCATGAGTTCACACCCGGCTGTAGAATCTACCAACTGATCGATCCTCGGTAGTGGATAATGGTCTTTGGGGCACGCTTTGTTAAGGTCCGTGAAGTCGTTGCACATACGCCACTTATTGGCGCTCTTTGGGACGAGCACCACATTGCGAAGCCACTCTGGGTACAAGATCTCTTCGATGTACTGAGCATCAAGCAACTTACCAACCTCTTCTTCGATAACCCGTTTCCTAAAGCCATGAACGTCTCTCTTCTTCTGTTTGACGGGCTTGAAAGTCGGATCCACGTTCAGCCTGTGGACAATGACGCTCGGATCTATTCCAGTGAGATCAGAAGCTTTCCATGCAAAAACGTCTAGGTTCTCCCGTAGGAAGTCGATCATCAAAACTTGCGAGGGCCCATCCAGGCCCGAACCAATTTGGGTGGTTTTATCCGGGTTTCCAGGCTCCAGTTCGACGGTCAAAAACTCCTCGATGGGCTCAATCCGAACTTCCGGCCTCGGCGCTTCTAACGCTCGTTTCTTCCCAGTGAGCGTATTCTTGGGCTCGTCTCCCTCGTTTTCTGAGGAAGAACCCTCGACGGCCCCCGGTGGCCCATTCTCCGAGCACTGAACGTCTCCAGGGGTCCTCTTTTTATTCTTCTTCCGGTACAGCTTGGCTCTTTTGCGCTCAGAGCCATCTTCGTTTAATTCTGGAAAATCAACGGATTTCTTAGTAGACCCAGGTTGAATGGAATGTTTGGGCTTGTGGCTTCGAAGCGAAAGTATGTAGCATTCCCAAGCTTCTTTGACGTTACATAGAATTTCTCCAGTACCCTCGGGGGTTGGGAACTTGACCTTTTGATGATAGGTGGAAATTACCGCCTTGAAATCCACGAGGGCTGGGCGCCCAACGATGATGTTGTAAGGAAGATCCACCTCGACGATGGTGTAGAGAACGCTCAAAGTTTTTCGCTGTGGGGCGCGACCAAAAGAGGTGGCCAAGCGAATTTGTCCGCGAGGGACGATCTCGGAACCTCCAAACCCTACGAGGGCAGTTCTGAGAGGTTCGAGGGGGATGTTTGTTATATTCATTTGTTAAAACGTTGAGTACGGGAGAACGTTCACAGAGCTTCCACTATCAAATAAAACCCTCTTTACAGTGTGGTTAAGAACGTCTAAACTAACTACCATGGGACAGTCAGAGGTTTTTCCTATCCCATGGGGTGTTACAATGTGTTCAAGATCTTTCTCGGTAAATCCTATAACATCATCCTCTTTTGAGCGCGCTGAGCTGTCCACGGAAAGTACTGAGCGAGGGAGTGTCGGTCTTTGGTTATAGCTCCGTACATGGCGGCGACGGGAAGCATTGGAGTCGCCCCCCGAGGGGCCTCCCGCAATCATGTGAATGACCGCAAAGGGCTGATTCTCCATGTCTACCCCTTTCCCTTTGTTGCGCTCGCTGGTTTCAGGGCGCTGGCGACGAGGACTACGGGAACGTGAGCGGCTTCTTCTTCTTTCAAGCGCCCGTCCTGCGCAATGTTCGTCGTACCCTTCCAGTACTTTTACAAACTCTTTGAGGTGCCCCCCAGCAATCAGCCGCTGAATCTCCTTCTCCAGGTGACGGCATTCGTTAGTGTCATGCCCCTTCTGCTTATGGAAAGCACAATACTTCCCCGAGCGCTTTTGAGCCTCGGTCTCTCTTAGCTTGGGCGGCCTTTTGAACAACTTCTGGTCCGCCAGGGAATAAACTTCTGCAATTGGGCGATTGAGGGGGACACGCTCGAGCTTCCGCGGGGGAGAGGAATGACGACGAGCGGATATTGGGCTGCGGCGGTGACTTCGGTGGGGCTCCACTTTGTCCTCGTGGTTTCTGGTGGGGCGAGGGGCATTCGCCATCTTCTGCTCCCTCGCTATATACATATCTTCGAGGGTAAAGAAAGAATCTGCAATCTCTCTAATCTCCATCAACGAACGTGGCTTCTTCTTGGCCACTTCCTCCACAAATTCTTTGCTGACGTAATGCTTCATGTTGATGGCACCGAACAGCACGTGCCTCAAAAAGTCCATCGAGGGCTTTTCTACTAGCAAAATCTCTTTGTTGAACCTCCCCATGAAGGATCGGAGGGTCTCGTTCGGCCCTTAGACCAGGCTATAAAGAGCGGTCGCGGCCGGGGCTGGTGCTTTCAGCGAATTGAAGTGGCTGACAAAAGCATCCGTCAAGTCATAATACCCTCGGATTGAGCGCGGGGGGAGCTTTTTGTACCACTCTTGGGCCATTCCAGTGAGGGAAGTGACAAACACCTTGGCCCAGTAGTTGTCCGGATGGTCATAGAGGTGCATTAGGTGCACAAAATGGTCCAGATGCTCGGCTGGATCCGTAGTTCCATCATACCTGTTGATTGACGAGGGAATTTTACCCTTCCCTGCACGGGTCATCAGAACTTCCTCGACGAGGGGGGAATCGCCCGCCATGATCCTGTAATCTCGCTCGTCGGGATCTTCATAGCTAGCCTCTCTTCTTCGATGGGAAATGGGGCTGCGTGGTCGCCGAGCGTCTCTGGCCTTGGACCTCTCGTCCCCCTCACGGGGGGCGTGAGACCGTGCTCGAGAGAGCTGCTCTACCACGTTTTGGAGCCCTCGAATTTGGTCTTGTACAGCTGCTAGCTGAGGGTCACCGACATTTCTGCGGTTTGCCCTCCTTGTGGCCCTTGATTGGACCTCTTCATTATCTACGGCCGCCTCATTTCGAGGGGCCCTCTCATCTCCCACAACTGGCCGTTCTTGCTGGACCCTCGGTGGGGCTTCATTCTCTTGATTGGGTGGTTGGGGAAGCTGCTGTGCCCTCAGCGCATTTTGGGCCATCGTTAAAGGATGCGCCGGGAGCCCGCCAAGTGGTGGGGCCAGGCGAGCGCCAGCCTGCGAGGGGAAGTACGCGGCCATGAAATGCTCCCAGGCATTCTGAACGGCCTGGCTCTCGCACTGTGCATACAGCGCCTGGAGTTGCTGGGCTGTAACTTGGGGCATTTCCACCCCTTGTATCTCCCTAGGTAACGACGTGGGGAGATTCAGAGTCCCCACCTGGTAAGGCGGGACCGCGGGCATCACTCCGGGCATCAATCCTGGCTGCATGAACGGGTATCCTGGAGGTGGCATGGCCATGGGATACATCCCGGAGTATGGATA
Source organism: Lantana camara (assembly GCA_037501455.1). Lineage (NCBI taxonomy): Eukaryota > Viridiplantae > Streptophyta > Magnoliopsida > Lamiales > Verbenaceae > Lantana > Lantana camara. The sequence goes on from CM074862.1 coordinate 24,351,725, forward strand.
GGAAGCGTGGGCGGTGTGAGCTGCAGGCGGGACGACGGTGCTAGGTCCTCCCGTGGCATTCCCGCCTAGCGGGAGAGTTGTCCCCGCCGGCCCTGTGTTCTCTTCCCCGTTCCCGGCCACTGGGAGGTTTGCTTCTCCGGCGGGAATGTTACTTTCTGCGTTCTCCTCGTTAGCGGGGGGAAGAGCGCCTTTCTCTCCAACTCTTCCAGATCTCGTCACAGTTACCATGATTCAAGATTTGGGTGTTACTTTTCAACTAGCTTTCAGAGGAAGAAACTGGCAATACCAAAGATGGTGGTGATGGTTTCCCACAGACGGCGCCAAAAATGATGGTGCAGGAATCTGAGTTTCCTAATGCAACAACACTTTAGAATTTGTATGAAAAGGGAAAAACCATCACAGGCGAGGGAGCCTCAGGACCTGGGTTTCCTTTTGAGCGTGGGTTCTTCCAGCTAGGATAACACCAAGAGTGCAAGCTACCAAGGTAGTGTTACTGTGGCGAGTGAAAAGCTTGAGGAGTTCAGTGGAAAGTGCCCAGGACGATGTGCACGGTTTTTATGCAGATGATCACTTGGGGGAGAATGCAAGGTTTCTCTCCTATTTATATGTTAGGGATGGGGGTAGATGGGTAAATTGAATATGTGGTCCCAAACCTGTGTTGCCCTAACACGCGTCAGCTTTTGGTGGAGTGAGAATGACATCCCTGAAAAGGGAGACGGCGTGTCAGGTGCGCGGTGCACAGTACTTTTGTGTCAGAGGTTGTTGACGAGGGTTACGCGGGGGGATGGGCCTAAGATTCTTTCTGCCGAGGTTCGGATCCAACGAAACGGGGCATGGATATGCCCGAGCGTTGGTGACGCTCGAAGAATGCATGGATGGCCTCCTCGCGATATATGACCCTTGAGCGTCGGAATCCCGAGCGTATTAGTGGGCCCCCATGTGGGTGCTTCCCTGAGTAGGGTAATCCTGAGGGCCGCGATACGAGCGTCAAACCGTTGGTTGTGGCCCTTGGCTCAAATGGTCATCCGCTGACTGACGGATTAAATTAGCTGGCAATTGAGCGGCTGGAAGGCCCATGAGCCCACCATGGCGAGCGTCAGGGCTTTAATCAGCAGCGTGCTGCCACGTGGACGGCTCTGATTCGAGGATGACTTTTAGGCCTCATCAGTACTATTATAGAGTTGCCAATAATAAAGGATTTAGTTTGCTAACTAAATAAATGAATGAAAACCCCTTAATCTATGCTCCATTTAATTTTTTTTTTTCTAATTAGTTTTAAAATGGATGAAATTGCCTCTATAAATTCTATCATCACTCTCAAAATTATACGAATTTAGAGTTTCACTTCATGGTTAAGAGAAGAAATTTTATATGGAGCAGACCATTTTAAATATGAGAAAGCTTTGTTAATTTTTTTTTTTATTAAATCGAATTATTTTTTGTTTTAATTTTGTTAGTTGTGCTCTAAGATTTGTGTTTTTAATTAATTTTTCATTGTGGTTCATTTTCTTCATCTTCATGATTCGCCAATATATCTATCTATACTATAATATATAGGAAGGGTGTTTTTTACCCAAATTATTCCAATTTTGATTGAATAGAATTTTATGATTTTTTTTAACATTTTTATTCTTTAAAAATTATTTCATTGGTCAGTTAATTTTTCAACCTATTTAATATTTTAATTATTTACTAAATTCCACTAATTAAGACATTAATATCATAAATTTAGAAAAGTCAACTAATATCATTTTATTAGAGATAAATCAGTTGGTTTTATTATTGAATAAACGTGCATCTATCAAATTCAACCTTTGCAGTGATTTGAATTGTCATATCCCGTGTTAGTGGATGTGTGCAATTGTTTTATGATGGAATACATATGGAGTATCCGGATGAAAGCTTTTCTCTCTTGTTTTTGAAAGATTTAACAATCACTGACAACATGATGGCATAGTTAATTTTAGCTGGAATTAAAAAAATTGCACACTATACAAACTTGAGGTCCTCTGGTTTGGCAGTTAACTTAATGTTCTGCTTTGTTCTTATGCTTCAGTTGTTTGTCTCTTCAGTAATGATACTTTTACAATTTTCTTGTCCAGGGTGAAGCGCCTAGTTTTTTAGATGATCCTCTAAGATGTTCTTCTAGCTATGATGCTCGGTTTTTCCTTTACATATTCTATGTTCTGATACGGATGATGAAAGAGTTCTCCTCTAAGACATGTTTTGGTTAGTTATGCAGATGCAGGATATTTAACAGATCCACACAAAGCTAGATCCCAAACAGGTTACGTATTTGCACTTGGAGGCACTGCTATCTCGTAGAGATCGCATAAACAAACACTTGTTGCTACTTCCTCCAACCATGCTGAAGTTATTGCACTTCATGAAGCAAGTCGAGAATGTTTTTGGTTAAGATCTATGACACAACACATCTTGACCTCCTGCGGCATATCAATTGATAAAAGGCCAACAACGATATATGAGGACAACGCCGCATGTATTCCTCAAATGAAGGAAGGATATAACAAAGCTGATAGAACCAAACATATCCCACCAAAGTTTTATCAGTATACACAAGATCTTGAGAAGATTGGAGAAATCAGTGTCCAATATGTTCAATCATGTCACAACTCCGTAGATCTCTTTACAAAGGCGCTCCCTATTGCAACTTTCAAGAAACATGTTCATGATATTAGAATACGTCAGTTCCGAGATCTATGAGAAGATCTCACTAATGTCAACATCAGGGGGAGCATACACGGCTGTACTCTTTTCCTTCTTCAGGTTTTTATCCCACAGGGTTTTTCCTGATAAGGTTTTTAATGAGGCAGCACCAAAAGCGTATTGCATGGGTATCCCAAGGGGGAGTGTTAAGAATGTCAATTAAAGCAGCTCAAAGGCTACAGCCGTACTATTGGACTACCCATGTAAACTCATGCAAATTGTTAAGCAACATTGTTCACAAATTTGACAAAAGGAAACTGAACCTCATGCTGCATTTATTACTACGCGTAACTACACAGTAAAAGTACTGTGCACGTTGTAAATTTTCGCCTATAAATAGAGGCGCAATTCGTTCAGTTTATGTACCAATTCGGAAAGAGTGATTAAGTGATACAGATAGTCATATTTTCTTTTATATTTCTTGTCTTCTTTCGCCTATTTATTATTCAGTTTTATAACATATGTAACCATTTAGTACAAGCATTCCATTTTAATTCCTTGCAGACCACGTTCAGGTGGAAGGTCAAGAAACCAAAATATCAACTCAATTAAAAGTCTCAAATTCTTGCACCACAAGGTTCTCAAATGATCAAACAACAACTCCTGCAAGTTGTCAGACAAAGTCTGAACTTGTTTATTTAACCATGCCAGTAACCCTGACTGGAATTACAAACATCCCAATCTTTCCAAACAGAAAACTGGCTCAAAAGAAAGCAAAGAAAGCAAAACAAGCCACACTTACACTTACCCCAGAGCAATGGCCTAATCTGCCAAACCAACTCCTCGCCTTGCTTGCAAGAAAACCAACACTAAAACATCACTTCATTCGGCTGTGCAATGAAATCCTGGAGATTATTTTCAAGAAAATGCAGCGGCAGCCCTGGTGGAAAACCGAGATTATCACAACTTATTCAAATCAGTGATAAAAACAAGCATTGCCACACGATAGACATCCCATTCCATACGAAGATTTTCAACATTTGGGGCAGCAAAAAGAAAGAGCTATCATATAGGTGCCCTGCTTCTCCGGTACAATTTTTAGGCCATTCCCATGGCTACATAGTGGCCAATGGAAGCTAATCTGCGTGAATGTTGTTTGTGGAAGCCTTCAGAATACAGGCTGCTTCCACATTGGCGATACGGATACTACCTTCCGCCTTGGGATTCTAATATTCCCTTTAAAACAGCGCACTATCATCACAATGGGACAATCCCAATGGCTGTAGCGTCATGGTGATAACAGGCATTTCTTCTCCAGCTTTTGCTTTCTATAGAAGGAGAGTCGTCCAGAAAGAGTGGATATTGGAAGACTGCAAGATAAATGATCCTTATGCCCTGAGCCAACAAGATATGCAGTTCACTAATGCTATAGGATTCAAAGGGAAATTTTACGATCTGAGCTTGCAGGGGAGTCTTGTTGTTGTAGAGCAGGTTGATTCTTATTTTAGAATTGAAATAAATTTTAGCCAAGATCTACACCATAAATTTAGAACACCGATATAATTGAAAGTGTAGATGTACCTGATTTTCGCGTATTGAATTGAACCTAATATTTACCGATCTTGTTGGGCAACTTCGAGTGGTATGGTCGACTTCTCTGGCTAGATCTTCCTCTCCTTCTCACACCGACAGTTGACAGCTTAATGGGAAAGCAGAATATCAAGAACGTGGAGTGGAGAGGGGACCTAGCCATCAATAAATATAACCCTAGAAGCCCTCCCATCACAGGCTTTCTAGAGTGGGCCTACACCAGCTGTCAGACCACGTCTGCTAACATCAAGGCTTTAACAATAGTGGGTCAAAACAATAAGCCTGATAAGTCTTGTCCCATTAACCGTATTCATTTAGCCCGTTTTATTTTAATACAATCATCAATTAATAGAAGTCCAAAAGAAATATTCTTACACTCTCCCACTGGACAATATTAATTGAAGTTTTGACTCCAAAAGACAAAAGAAAAATGACACTATTTTAAAAAATAACTCTCGGGCTAAATTACACAAAACAGTTTTGACTGTGGCCACAGATTTTAAAAGACAATACAGTAACAGACAAGACTTTAAACAATCCTGTCCGACGAAAGTTACCAAATATCGGATCATGGCGATAATTGCATCTCTTATTGATGCAAGACCTTCCATGGTCACAAATACCAGCAACTTCCACTGACATTGATTCAGACGTGGTGGTGTAGCAAGAAATAGCATCAAAATATGACCCCAAATATTGCTATTTCATTGTCAGTCCTCCGATTTTCTTGTAAGATACGAATTTCTGCACAATATGAAATTCCAAGAAAATCTAATTTCCTTATCATATACGGTCTCGGAAGCAATATGAAACCCAAAGGAAATTCCAGTTCTCTTGTAGGATATGGATTTCTAAAACAACATAAAATCCCAAGAAAACTCAACAACTTCTCAGGAAGTTATATATGTCTCATTCAATGCTCAATATGCAATATGGTGTGTTTTTGAGACATACCCAACATTTCTTAAGAACAACACCCAATCTTAAGATAAATATACATGCGAGACACACAACTCAATCATGTGCAAATAAAAGAATCATTAATGAGTCAAAAATAGTCTCGCATTGAGTGCACATAAGATATTCAGAATGCATATTTTATTCGCATTATGAATGTAAACAAATCACATAGACTAATACGCACATTGTAAGATGCACTCGCATATTCTCTTGTCAAAATATCAAGAGATTTCATACTAGCATAGGTAATATGCTATGTCAAAATAAGGTCACATCAGTTTCATGTATGGAGTAACATTATCACTACTGACAAGTAGTATATCATCATAAAACATAAAAGATGTACATGTACTCCCACTGATTCAATAATCATCACATATCTACGTGAAAATTATGGATATCTATCGACAATTAGCAACTAGAGCCAGAAAACAGTATGCTCATCAATAGGCCAATCAAATATGTCTTTTCAACCAAAATAATTGTCCTCGTCAAGTTTCTTTATAAGAAACCACTTATTTAGACAAAACCATATCAACACGGAAACTAGGAGAGTTAATCACCAAACATAAGTCTCCTATTTTGTGACGTGTGTTTTTCTACTAAATAAAACTTACAAAAAGTCACAGTGAATTAATCAATGTTCCAAAATTCACTTTCAAAATATTTTCTTTCTCAAACCTACTAACCAATCTGCACATGTAGGTTATATAAAGCACCGATCTATCTCAGAGTCTCGTGAAATAATAATAATAATAATCAAATTTATTATTTTCAAGATATTTCACTAAAATAACAAGACATTCCAATAATTGATATATGAGTGTCTCAAATACTTGGTCGGTTTGCTAATGACCAACACTGACTGAGAAAAGATCACGTTTCACAAAAGTCATGGGCTGTTTCAATTATTCCATAACAAAAAACTTTTATCTTTCACAAATTTCAAGAAATTATTAAAAAACTAATATATCCATATTCACCCCGTTTTTAAATAATTTCTTTGAAATCAAATTTTGACAGAAACAATTGTGAAAAAACTCCCACATATCTAGATAAATTAAACACTAGTATGAGTTCATGATGGTATGAACTCCCACATATCTAGATGAGTTAAAATTGAACCAAGATCAATTTGATAACGGAATAACAATCATTCCAAAAAAATCAATAAATGCAAGATATCTTTATTCAAATAAATTTTAAGATACTTGCTGACTAGGATCTCAAAGTGAAAGAACTCAGTTTATAAATAATAAATTTATCTTAAATGAGTTTACGATCTCTTTCACACATTTCTATCACATACTGGGAATCAAGCTAGTAGTGGAGATCAAAATTTAAAATTACTAGTCATACCTAAAACATCATGTCATTTCAGGTTGAACCAATATCAGTATGCATATGACAAAAACCAAATATTTGAATCAAGCAATAGTCAAATAAAGTGCAAGATCAAATCATTTTAAATATTGCATACTAACCCAAAACTGACAATTTTACACATATTTGGTGAAGATTTAAGTTCAAGTTTGAATACAAGAACTTCGTTTTACTCCCATACATAAAAGTCAAAACATAATTTATACAAGTACTGAAAGTATATGTTGAATGTTACTCGTGTCAATTCATTTGGAACTAGACATGACAGATATACTAACAATTTAAGGTGAAACTCAGTCAAATTCTTTCAATAAATGTGGAATTTTAGAATTTGACATTTTTTTTTTCAATATCATTATAGCTTCCATGAATTATATTAAAAAAAAATAAAAATTTACTCAACTATTTTGATAACACTTTGGAAAATAGTTTTCTTTATATCTCAAGAATAGTATCTTGAAAACAAGACTAAAAATTGAGTAAAACCAAATGCAAGATTCTTGCTAATGTGACACAAACACTAAAACTCAATTAACTAAAATTTTGCATAAGAAAAGAAAATCCCGCATAAATCATAAAAATATCAACTTTAGGGATTTTTTTTAAAAGCAACTTCATGCCCATAATTAGCCTACAATTAACAATACATTGTGGCAAATCTTATATTTTAGACTTAAAATTTTACTTGTCTCAAGCAAATTCTCATATAGCCTAAAATCAAACAATTAACAGTATTGTTTCATATACCAAGGCAAGAAAACTGCTCAACCAAAGAGTATTAACTTATCATCTCAGCTAATAGACAATAAAGTATTTTGTCACAGGCACAATTCATATAAATGCAGAGTAATTATGCCACAGAAACACTTATTCAAATAAGCTGGAACCAACACAGCTTATTCATGAGAAATCAACACTTGTCATGACAAACTCCCCTTTGGGCAGAGTTTATCATACAAATGATATTTTCTCCATGCAAGAACGGTACAAGAATATCCTAATTTTCGAAAAGTTGACTCCTTTGGGAGAACAAACCCTCTAAATTAGTAAATTCCAGTCAATATGTTTTGCATCAATAGTTCAAAATATCTATGCATATAAACTCCATTTAACAAGTGAGGATATATTTTGTCATCATAAGAATTCCTCAATATTCATGTGATATGTCATGCACGTTTCAATATAGGACATTTAATCACATGAGATCATATAACATACAGATGATGAAGCTCAACATATTATTGTTTATACTTCAAACTATGTATACAAAAACCATTACTATTTAAACTCATAGTAATAATATGGGAGACCATGAATGCAACATATTATGATCAGCAGACAATCAATAAGCCTAGAAAATATAGCTTCATTCTATAGAGAGTCCAGGGTGTCATGACAAACTCCCCTTTGGGCAGAGCATGTCATACGTAATAGGCTCTCCGTGCAAAACGGCATAGAAATACCTCAATGTTCGAAAATCGCTTCCTTTGGGAAGCTAAATTTTCTTGATTGGTGCACCCTATCAATATGTTTTGCACAAATAAAACGAAATTATCATACATATCTCACCCCCTTTGGGCAGGTAAGAATGCATAATAATTCATTCACTCGAAATATGTATGTTCTGAATTTTACAAGTCTTCATAAATAGAACACTTTGGTGTAACTATCTACTTAAACTCAGTAAATTAAGAACATGGCCGAGTTGAAATAGATTGCCCAATTTGCACACGGACGATATGTATGCAATTACTCCCACAAAATAAAGTACGAAAACTATGTACTTTTGGAAGTTATCTATAATATAATATGTTGCATGCAAATTATTCCCAAGATCCAATTTGTTTGAATACTCATGTAAAGCAGTCAATGAACATAGTTCAATTCCAATCAATATGATCAAATATGTTAATTTTTATATCATATTCACCTTTTATAAAAACTTAGTGAATAATGAACAATTTAATCTCAACACAATTGTCATTCAATATAAAATATTTGAGCACATATATCTCAAATTGAACCGAACAAGAGCAAAAGGGACAACCAACCTTCCAAAACATGCTCTCACTCAAAAGATTTGGTACCAAAAGTCACATTCGGCTGCAAAGTGCCTCGGGTGGAAAACTATCTTTCTCAGTGTCTTCCAAACATGCGAACACTGAAATAAACACCTCAACCCACAAACGAGCTTTCAAATTAATTAATAATGACAATAACGATAAGGGAAGTGACATAGGTGTTAAATATTTCAACCGGAATGCTAATAGCAACAACTTTAAAAGGTTATAGGGACAAAAGATATTGATAAGGTTGAAATTACCTTTATTCTCAAAAAAAAACTTCCACATAGACACTGAAAACGATATGTTGATTCAGTTGCAAGTGACATAATATAAGAGAGGTTTTAATCTTGCCCAAAACAACTTGTGTCTCTATTTTGTTATGGGTAATCTCTCAAGTACCAACAATAAGAAATAATTTTAAGGAGCCAGAATCACACCATTCAAAACGTCAACCATGGCAGTACCACTATTCAAGTTTATTGCAACTGATACAAATAACAATAATGCAACAAATTAGATCAACAGGCAATAATTGGAATAAGCTCAACAAATATAGCTTTATTCATACGAGAGTCCAGGATGTCTTGACAGACTCCCCTTTGGGCAGAGTATGTCACACATATTAGTTCTCTCTGTGCAAAACGATATAGGAATACCCCAATTTTTGAAAGCTGATTCCTTTGGGAAACAAACCTCCTTAACTGTTGTACCCTATCAATATGTTTTACACAAACAAATGAAATCATTGTACACATCTCACCCCCTTTGGGCAGGTGAGAATGCACAACAGTCCATTTACTCGAGATATGCGTGTTACTGACTTTACAAATTTCAATAAATAGAACACTTTGGTGTAACTACACACTGAAATTTGCAAAATAAGCACACGACCGAGCATAAATAAAATTGCCTAAAATACATACGCACAATATGTATGCAACACTCCCACAAAATAAAATACTAAAGATACGTATTTTTGGGAGTTGTAAATATATGTTGCACCAAATTATTTATTCTGTCTTAACTTAGTGACTATACGAAATAATTAATGAACACTAAGTTTCAAAAATAACCTAGAATACACCGAGTTATACAATATTCACTTTAACTGAATCAAGTGAATAATCCAAAATTAATCTACAACTAAGTGATTACAGATTGTTCGCAATCCGTGTGGATTAATTACATTCCTAGGTTAACCAATTTTTTTTTTATGAAATTACCATCATAATTTTAAAAAGGGAAAAAAGAAGGGTATTTTGTAATACGAAACCATCAAATTTATTGATTATGATCAACTTTTTAATAGAATCATTTTACGTATTCAAGTTTGGCTTGATATTTGATAATATAACATTTGGGTTGTCGCTTGAATATGGCAATGTAATTAGATTTTTAAAATTCTTTGATTTAATTACAAATACATGTCAGATTCTAAAAGATTCTTTTTTTTATCAAATTCTCATAGATTTTCTTCTGTAGTCTTTGTTTCTTTTAATTTTTATGATTTTATAATTCGGGTTTTTATTATTAAATAATATATTTTTTTTCCGGATTTTAACTTTATCCGATTTAGAATTTTAATAATTATTATTGTAATGTTTATTTTTTATAATTATTTTATTTACTTTATATTATTATTATTTTCTATAATTTTCATCTTATTTTTTAATGATTTAGCAATTTTTTCTTTTTATTAACTAATCTAATTTCCCTAAATTGAGGAAATATATTATATTTTTACATAAATTTTATATTTTTAATATTTAATAGCAGTTTTCAACCAGATTTATATATTTAATTTTTATTTTCTAAGAATGTTACCTAATATTATTTATAACCTTTTCAAATTCTTAAAGCTCTTTTTTATCCATATGATCATATCTAATTTTTTTTATATATTAAAAATTTCAAAATAATTGCATTGTTTATTAAATTTATAATTATTTATAATTTTACCTATTCTAAATACAGATTTTTTTTTAATATCATTTTAGTTTACAATATTTAGCACTATTATGTAATACTACAATTCACATAGTATAATTTATATATATAAACCGTGCATCGCACGGGGTATATGCTAGTATCAATTAAAGGCCTACTATAAAATTACTATTCTCATCACAAAACAAATTCGTGAGTATACATCATGGGCCCACATACAATTATCTTAAGTTCCAACTTCCATGCGCATAAAGAATCAGTAAAAGGCATGCCTAATTAATATATGTGGCCCATCAGAATTCAGTTTGCCACAAGGAATCCAAAACGATGCAGCAAAATCCCAAATTCAAGATTACAGTAAATTAGCTCATTAAATGCATATGAAAGCCTTTGCGCACACACATCACAATTTATATTCGTACACACTGCAATTCACCAATTCACAATAAAAATAGTTGTAATTGATGCTTGGGTCATCATAGCAGTGACATATTAACAGGCGAAAATACGAATTCTAATTAAAAAGCAATTGTGACTCATACGCAATTGTAATTCATATGCGAAATTTGAATTTCAATAACCGTGAGAACAACAAATATATCAAATTACGGATTTGATGAAAACTTTAAATTAAATACGTACTCTGATAATTATCTCAACTAAACACTCAATATTAGGGGTTCTAAACTCATAAGTGTATGGCTCTGATACCAACTGAAAGAAATTTTAACCAAGATCTACACCATGAATTTAGAACACCGATATAATTGAAAGTGTAGATGTACCTGATTTTCGCGTATTGAATTGAACCTAATATTTACCGATCTTGTTGGGCAACTTCGAGTGGTATGGTCGACTTCTCTGGCTAGATCTCCCTCTCCTTCTCACACCGACAGTTGACAGCTTAATGGGAAAGTGGAATATCAAGAACGTGGAGTGGAGAGGGGACCTAGCCATCAATAAATATAACCCTAGAAGCCCTCCCATCACAGGCTTTCTAGAGTGGACCTACATCAGCTGTCAGACCACGTCAGCTAACATCAAGGCTTTAACAATAGTGGGTCAAAACAATAAGCCTGATAAGTCTTGTCCCATTAACCGTATTTATGTAGCCCGTTTTATTTTAATACAATCATCAATTAATAGAAGTCCAAAAGAAATATTCTTACAAGAATCACAGCTATTTGTGCAAGTAGGGCCGTTCCATCTAAAGTGTCGAGGCAGTTCAGGGAGTTTCTGGTTGAATCGGATGGGGAAATACTGTTGGTGTTTCTTGTCTCAAGGAAATCAATGAATATCGTGGAGGATGCCGAGGTTTTTCGACTTGATGTTGTTGAGCTTTTGTGGGTGAAGTTGGAAAAACTTGGAGACAGGGCTTTGTTTCTTGAGGATGAATGTTGTATGGCTGTGACTGCAAGCAAAGTGAGGTGTAGGAGAAACTGCATTTACTTTACTCATGATAGAGTAAATGAATGGCATTTGTATGAATTGGAAAGGTGTCAGATTTCACCTGCATTTGATATCAAACAGTCTTTGAGGTGGGATGAACAGGCAGAACAACTGGGAGAATAGACTTTTTATGATCCTTCTAAGACATGAAACGGAATTTTATAAATTACGGTCGGAATAAATAAATATATCACAGGGATTATGAACTGGTATAGTCTGCAGAATTTCTCAATAACATCTAGTTATACAAATTATGACACTCCACTCCACTCCTTCAATCAATATTAATTATAGCAGTCTACCAATAAACATGCCTCCTAATATCCTAGAACAGTCACATTTTGGAACATAAACACTTGAAAGAAGCTGCCAATATAACCTTCTTTCTGGAAAGACCGTTAAGTTAGCATTAACATCATTGATCGGCAAAAGGAAAAGGTAAACCGTTATCAGAATCATACTATAAAACTGAAAGAAACCAAATTACACAGCAAAAGAAAGCAATTAATATTAATCGCATACCAGTCAGTAAACAGTTAAGATTCTTATACAAGTGCCGTTGTGCCAATGTCTCAGGCATCCCCAACGCTGAATGTTTCGGCACCCAAGAAGCTCCCGTAATTTTGCATCACATACGATTGCCATCGGGTTTGGAGGATCCTAAGAACACATAACACGGTGAGACATTTGAATAATAAAACTTAAAAGTTATTATTCCTCCATTAATGAGGAGCTATAATAAAAAGCGCAAGCAAAAGCTGATAGAAAGATGGATGTCATCAGCAATAGTTTGTAGGCTAGCTTTTGGTTTTTTCCTTCTCAAGGTTTTCCTCATGTATCTTTGTAATTATTTTCGGATTTAATAACATTTTTACCTTTTCACCAAAAAAAAAAAAAAAAAGGAAATGTTGAAACATCATAACACACCACCATTATCAAGTACCAGAATATTACTCCCACTGTCCCATGGTTTTAAGTTCACACATGATCCTGGACAATATTTACATCATAGCTACTTTTTTTGTAAATGCTACCACTCAGAGATTATCAAGGCATTCAAGAGCTATAACTATGGACAAAGTATCAGAAGAACATGCAGAAAAACAGCTGAGCACAAATTCCAATCCAGCGTTTTCTTTTCTTTTTCCAACATAAAGGTGAGCGTTGAACCAGAAAACCAATATTCTTCACATGTTAAACAATGTGAATACATTTCATTAAGCAAAATATATAATAGTAAGCAAATCGCCGGTCATGTTTTCACCAGTAACCTGTTACACTGTGTTGACTTCTCAGTACATCTGGAAATGTGCATTACGGTATACTCTGAAATAAACTTACTATGCATGAAACTATTCATTTAGTTACATACCTCAAGTTGGTTAACCTTTATGTACTCCCACATCTGCCTTAGTATTTCTGGTTGTGACATCTCCTTATCAGTTCCAAAGGAATTTGCAAGTGCTTCAGATATCATCACAATTGGAACAATGTCATCACTTTTACTTTCTGATTCAACCACATCAACCTTTTGTTTCTTAGCATTTTGAGCAGTCAGTTACGCAAAATACAAGAAACCATGCTAATTAATCGAAGGCAACAAGGTACCTTGCAGTCGGGGAATATTTGGTTGAATCTCATGGTGCTTCTTATATCAAGGAAATCTGTTGATGTTGTAGAGGACATTGAGGTTTTCCGAATTGATATTCTTCAACTTTGTGGGTGATGTAGGAAAATCTTGGAAACAGAGCTGTGTTTCTTGTGATCAATGCTGTATAACATGCATGACTATTAGGAATCTGCAATATTTGAAGCTTCTTGATTGCATTCCTGGTATCTTCTAGGAGGCATCCTCAATTCTTATTATAACGCAAGGGCGACAAAGTGGGAAATGATCACAGGGATGGGAAAGTTCAATTCCAATCCAGGATATGAAGAAGCATATAATGTGTCATACATGACAGCTGAAATAATGAGTCTCACTTGCTTTATTAGATATACATATACAAAGAAACATGCCTTTGATGTCATGAACACATATCACTGATTAAGTGATCTAAGTTGAGGCATGGTGTTCTAGGGAGACCTATCTTGACTAGTTAAATCACAGACCAATAATATGAATAGTATTGAAACGAAAATTCTTACAAGCTTGATTATGGAATAAAACAAAAATACAAACCAAACAAATCAAACGAAAATAAAATCTTACTGATCATAATCATGTGGTTAAAAAAGCAAAAACAGAACTTGTAGATGAAGCTGTTAAACTTGATGAAGTGTTGGAGGAATTGTAGGCCATTGAATCACCAGCTCTAGTAAGATTTGAGTGATTTGAAGCGGTACTAGTCACATGTGTTATAGTAGTAGCATCATCATAGCTTGGCACTGGCAATGTTTGCGGGAGGGTGGGTAATGATGCTTCAAAATTGAGAACATGGATAGCTTGCCTTATGGATGGACGACGATTGTTATCTGGATGAGCGCACCACAAGCCAACAACCATCAAACATTCCATTTCTTGCACATTAAATTCTGCGCCTAATTTTGGATCACATGCATCAAGTAACTGTCCCATGCCGTATAGACTCCAAACCCACTCCACCAATATTACTTGGTTTTCTTCAAGCCTACAGTCGACCGGTCTTCTTCCACATGCTATTTCCAATAATACAATTCCAAAGCTATAAACATCAGACTCCTTGCTAGCCCGTCCATTTATAGCACATTCAGGAGCCATTTAACCCCTCGTTCCCGCCAGATCAGTTGTTTGTGATCCTTTTTCATGATCAACAAGTCTGGCTAGACCGAAATCGCCAAGTTTAGGATTAAAACTCGAGTCCAACATAATATTGCTAGCTTTTATATCTCGGTGCACCACACACCTCTCCCACTCCTCGTGCAAATACAGCAAGGCTGACGCTAATCCTCGTGCGATTTTGTATCTCGTTTCCCAGGTCAAAAGTGATCTCTCCTTAAAGAGATGAGAATCTAAGCTCCCATTAGGCATGAACTCGTAAACAAGTAGGAGCTCTTTTCGTTTATGGCACCAGCCTATGAGTTGGACTAAATTTCTGTGCCTTAGCTGACTGATAATCTTGACTTCTGATGTGTACTCTTTTAGCCCTTGTTTAGACCCTCTGGACACCCTTTTTACAGCAACATATGAATTTGTTTCTCTCATGAAACCTCTGTAGACCCCACCGAATCCTCCTTCTCCAAGCTTTTCTTCCTCTGCAAAATTCTTTGTGGCACGAACAAGTTTGCTATATAAGAACCTTTTAGGGCCACTGCCTTCTGCGAATTCATTATCCATGGATGGATAAAGGAAATCTTCATCTTTTGCGTCCTTATACTTCTTCCATAAGCAAAAAATTGCAAGAGCTAACCCAAGAATGAGAATTGACAAGCCAACACTCATTCCAACAACAAATTCTCTACTCTTGTTTTGTTTTCCTCCAGTATCGATTATGACACTAGGGTCAGGGTCGGGACCTGGAGTAGGTGGTTCTTCAGGAGTAACATCAAGTTGTAAGCTTGAAGAGAAATCCCATGACTTGACATTATTTTTCTGAAGTTGATACCCTGTTGAAGCTGAAAAGCCAATAGCAACATATTCGGGCAAATAAGCTGTAAGATCAACCTTATAACTGAGGTTGCCTCGTCGCGTTATGTTACGATCAAACCAGTAAATTCAACCCAGAGGGTCTTGGAACTAGCATTATAACTAATCCATGCATCATTTTGTGCCCCCTGGCTAACATTATTCTCCCACTTGACAAATTTGTCAGATTTCATTGAGTTGATATCAATACCGACATGCGTGCCAAAGGGATCCCAAGTATTCTGATAAGTATCAAACTCTACTGCAACAAATGATTGTGAAGATGAATTGGCTGGTGAATCACCATTTCCAAGACCAAGGCCACCACCATGAAAATTAGGTTGGATAGTAGAATCAAGAGGTACCAAGAAAAATGTTAGCCCATCACCATATTCATTATTACCACTCGAATCAATCACAAAGGAGAAATGAGTGGAGAAATCAGTGACGATGCCCGAAGCCTTGTCCGACAAGTGCAGAGGTTCAAAATATTTGGCTCGACCTCTTTGATCGCGCAACGCAGTATCACGTTCATTTGGTATAACCATAATGCCTTCACTTGAGATGTAAGCATCTCCTGAGACATTTATCTTGTGATTATCGTTGTTAGTGCTGATGCCGGACAGGTTGAAGGATAGTGAAAATGTTGAAGGGATCAACAAAAGGAACAAGAAGGGGAAAATTAGTACTTGAAGCTGTGATGCAGACATGATTGGTAATTGGTGGGAATGAAGATAACTTGATCAAAGCATATGCTAGTACTAGATTGTATATACTTAATATAAGTGATGATAACAGAAGGTCTTGATCTTCTAGGGAATTGATTGACAGCTCAAGCAGACATGACACGCCTGTGGACAAATTAAAGGCTTGTAGTTATAGGAATTCGGAAAGATAATTATTTTAGTACAGAGGTTAAAAAAGAAAATTACAAAAAATACAAATATATTGTAAGTCTAGGAATTTGAATTCTTCTTCTTTTTCTCTCTACTGAACGTGCATTATGGTTTGCGAAAGCATATGGATATGGACTTAGCTGTATACATTAGGTTCCTCTAGTTAAGTTTATGAGAACAAAATAAATGTCATAATGGAAGTAGCCACGTAGGCGAGACAAATTGCTTATAGATGGCCAATGGCGAACAGGTCAACGAAGACCTGTAAGTCTTGGATTTTACTCTTTAGGAGAGTATAAATGCATTTATATATTAAAAGGAGAAAAAGAAAATAAATAACATACATATAAATGACTCTGAAGGCTGGTGAATCACCTATTCCAAGACCAAGTCCACTACTACTAGAATTGAATTGGAGACTGGAATTAAGAGGTACCAAAAAAAAATGTTAGCCCGTGAACAAATTCATTACTACCACTCGAATCAATCACAAAGGAGAATTGAGTGGAAAAACCAGCCAGGTTCGCCGAAACCTTGTCCAACAAGTTCAGTGTTTCCACATGTGTAGCCATGGTTCGCAATCGCGATCGCGGGGAATGGAAAGGGGCACCGTTCCAGTTCCAGCGTCATGTCGGGCACTTTGTGGAACGGAGGATATTTTTATGGAAAATATAGTTGATTAATGCTAAAATATAAATAGAAGTTCATCCCCTATCATACAACACTAGCATATTTATATTAGAAAATATTTCTTATATATATAGATATATATTATATTATGAATGCAATTAACTGGTAATCTTAACACTTAATTCAAAAAACCCATCAATGTTAAAATACCATTCTACGACATAATGAGTATTAAGATAAATAAATTTAAAATGATCAAATCATTAATAAAAATATTATTAATCATATACTAATGTTAGTCATATAATTTTAATTCAATTAAATATTATTATTGCATAAAATTGATGGACCCAACCCAAATTTTTTAACCTTTTAATAATTATTAATTCCACAAAAAACAGTCCAATAAATTAAAAATATGGCCCATTAAAAATGTAGCCCATTAGCTCTTTTAATATTTTTAACCCATTCGTTCAAATTAAAACAAAACCTAGCTTTATACTTTCTCCTCGAGAGCCAGCGTTTCCTCTGTTTTTCTTCACACCGACGTCGCCTCATCTCTCCGCCTCATCGCCGTTCCGGCCGTTCTGCACCGTTATTTCGCAGTTCCATTCCGGTTTCGACTGAGAAAACAGGGTGGAAGCCGTTCCGGCCGATTTCGCGGTGTTCCACCCCGATCCAATACACCCCCGTTCCATACCTGTCAAGGTGGAACGGCAATGGCCGTTCCGGTTCCGGTTCCGGAACGCCCTTTCCGGCCGGGATAACGGCGTTCCGGCGAACCATGTGTGTAGCTCGACCATCTTTCGAAACCAACGCCATACTACGCTCATCTGGTGTAAGCAAAAAAGAAAATGTTATCGTGAGTGCCGATGATGGAAAGGTAGAAGGACAATGAAAATGTTAAAGGGATCAAGAAAAGCAACAAGAAGAAACAGATTGGAAACTTGAATAGAGACATGGCTGGAATGATGTAACTTGTTCAGCATTAGCGTTCATAAATATTGAACGACTAAAGAAAAAATGTTGCAGCTTTGTTGAAATGAAAACCTTTCTTTAATTTCTTTTTAAAATGAAAGCTTTGTTGACTCCATATCAATATTATGGAGAGAAGATTTTAATCTCAGGGACGGCAGGAGCACCCATAATATTAAAAAAAGAAAAATGGGACAGATGAAAGACTCTGCTGCTTGACTAACGCTACAATAATTCAAGTATGGAAACATTTTCCATTTTGAACCGAAGCAGAACACTCTGCGAAAGAGCCAAGGTCACTCTAACCAACTACCTTTTATTGATTCATTCTGTTTGCTTTCATCTCCCTGGACAGACATACGTGCAATTGTCTGCTTATGAAATCATAGACACAAATTCTTGACCCAGTAAAATATTCTAAAGAATCATGACCCAGACATTACCAAAATCTGCCAGACCCTGCTTAGGATCAACTTAATTTTTTATTTTTTTTGGTGGAACTTAGGATCAACTTAAATGAATCCACATCAATTGTATGAATCAACACCAGTAAGGGACTCACAAGTTAGTCTTCTAGACGCCGTCGCGCATTGAGAGAAATGGAACACCTTCTGTTGCAATGTCATCTTTGACTTTCTCTGCTTCCTCTACAGTTTAGTTCGGCCCCCACCTGTTTGTGAATATACCAAAAAAAAAATAACTCCGCCGCATGCGCCCATAACAGACGACTATGCTGCCACGGGAAAATTGTAGTGTTAGTTGGATTCGATTTATACTATTGTAATATTAGTTTCACTCGTTTTAAAAATCAAAAAATCATCTCATACTTTAAGAAAACGTTGGATAATGGTCCCTACGTTAGATAGTTTCTAAAAATATTTTTTTTCAGAAAAATATCTTATTATAATAAAAAAAATACTTATATATCCTATTTTGCTTATTTTACTTTAATTTCTTTACGTTTCGACATCAATTATATGTTAATAATAATATAAATAAATTCTCAATTGAATGGGAGAAAATTCTGAGAGATAAAAAAATATATATAAATAATACTGTATCACAAGAGTCGCACCGTATTATTAAATCAACATACCATAACATCATTCAAACTGTATCAATTTCTTTATCAATATTAATGACAGAATATTTAATATTAATGACAGTATATTTATAATTACATATAATAAGTTATAATTTTGTCATAACTATAAAATGGCCGTTTAAACTAATCAAAAGAGTTATATTTTTTTTCCAATACGGTGTTATAAATTATAATTGATGTAGTTTTAATAATGTTATGCATATCGTCTTAATAATATAGTGTTAAGTATATTGCTTTTAATATGTTATTGATGTTGAAATGTAAAGAAATTAAAATAAAATGAACAAAATAGGAGAGGTAGGTGTGTTTTTTCATTATAATAAGATAATTTTTCGCGAAAACATTCCCAAAAAATATCTTCAATGAATTTCTAGCCGTGTAAATGATCTTCATACGTCTTTTTTATTATGACTATTATTGCAACATGAGAGACCGTTATTATAATGTTTTCTTAAAGTATGGAATAATTTTTGAATTTTTTAAATAAATGAGACTAATATTGCAACGGTGTAAATCGAATGAGAGTAAAAATGAAATTTTCCCACGGATAAAATATTGTTAGGCAGACGTACATCATTTTGTGACGTTATTATGCACAATTTTTTAAGAGATCAAAGCCCAAATATTAGACCATGCAGACCAGTAAAAACTAAAAACTGAGTTATTTTTAGGGTTAATTACACCTGGCCCGTATTAAACACAATAATTATAATTTGTCATAATTTTTAAATTAAATTATATATATCGATCACTCTTTAAAAGATAAATAATTACATTTAATTCTCATTTTCATTTAAAAATCATTGATACCAACTAAAACACTAATGAAAAGTCGAAAATATTTTCGGTTAACTTTGCTCAAATATTTTTTTTTCTCATACTGTTCTTGAGGATTAACTATAATTAATTATATTAATATAGGGGTTAAGTGTAATATTTTTAATAAAAATTTTCAACTATCATTTTTAGATAAAATATAGTCATTATAATGATTATATTCCTCTTTTAGCTACAATTTATTAATATGAATTAAATATTTATTTTATTATTAAGGTTAAGTTAAAAAGTAAGAATTAACTAATTAAGGTTAAAAATAGATTAAAAATATAATTAATTGTGGTGACTTTGTTATCAAATTTTCTTATCTACTTAGCTTAATAAGAAAAAAAAAATACTAATTCACTTAAAAGTTAAATTACTTTTTATATAAATATAAGTTAATTGCCAATAATTATTAAATAATAATTAATTATATATTGAAATTACAAACTTTTATTTTATAATATTTATGCTAAAATTTTCATGTGAATATAAGAAAATTCCTCATATATATATATATATATATATATATATATATATATATATATAATTAGTAAAATTTTATTTTTGAACCGTTTCAGTTAGATTTGATTCGATTTGAGTGAATTTACAATTTTTTAATTTAGTGAGGACAATTTGTAGCTTTGACTGCATGGTGCAAATTGCAGTTTTTATATTTTAGAGTTAGTTCAAATATCGTTACCAATAAGTATCGTAATAAAGTATGAAATTCCTTAAAAATACTTATTTAAATAAATTAGGATAATGTATTAATTAGAAATAAGACTTATTTAATTTAAAGAAAACATGAGCGAATTTTACAAATCAAACTAAATATATAAAATTAAATAAAATATGAATGAAATATATAGTCAATTGTAACTAGAAGAGAAATATAGCTGTTGTAACGACCATATTTTGTCCAAAAATAATAGTTGGAAAATTTTGTTAAAAATATTACACTTAACCCTCAAATTAGTATAGTCAATTACAATCAACTCCTAAAGGCAATACCTGAATAAAATAATTGATCAAAGTCAATGGAAGATATTTTTATATTTTCATTAAAAAAAATTTGCTGGCCTCAGCAATTTTTAAATAGTGACAAATTATAATTACCGATAAAATATGGGAATTGGTAAGGTTTTGGTCGTTGGGGAGTCCTTATATATCTGCTCTTAGTCTCACACTCATTCTCTGCAAGTCACCTTGCGCAACTCCATGAATTCCAAATTCTGACCTTTCAAATTGGCCTGATGTCATTAAAGTTTCCAAGAAAGCTATAGCTCCATCAAAAGAAACTAGAACATTCATAACACACATGAATAAATAAAACACTCAAAAAATACGCATGCCTGCAGCTATTTAATTTTGTACTGTGGAAAACATGATTTTAGAATTCAAAGACCTGAGATCGCAAAAATTACACTTTTGGTCCTACTAAACTGACTCAATACCACATTTAGTCCCATACGATTTTTTGCTTACGCATTGAGTCCCATAAAAATAATTTTGAACACATTGAGTCTTGACCATTAACTTTTGACTCTAAAAATGACAAAAACATTATCTTAATGTTAATTTTTGTTGAGAGAAAGTAAATTAATCTGACATGGAGCTTAGGGTTTAGTCATTTTAAGGCTTGTTTATTTTTGTCTTTATCGATGTTGATCAGAGAGAGAGAATTTTGTTTTGGGAAGTGTTTATGGTTTTTTTAAAAAATCTGATTAAAGAATGTCATCGAAGCTCCACGTCATGTTAATTTAGTTCCTCTCAGCGAGAATTAACATTAAGATAACTTTTCTCCCATTTTTAGAGTAAAAAATTAACGGTCGGGGCTCAATGTGTTCAAAATTATTTCTTATGGGACTTAATGTGTAAATAAAAAATCGTATGAGACCAAATATGATATCGAGTCAGTCTAATGGGACCAAAAGTGTATTTTTGCCCCTAAGATCCAAGACTAGAGGTTTTCATGCACCCCAAATACTTTTAACGTCGATCCCAACAGAATACAGGGTCTACACCATATGTCCGATACATGATCACATTTCCTCTATTTATTATACTTAAATTAGATCGAATATATTATGTTGTAGTAATAAGATCTGAGTGGGTGTTGCATTTTTTCAAACACTATTATAAGAGACTGCATGATCATGAGGACCCTTATGCCCTCAAGTCCACATAATATTTCAGTTCACTAATGCGGATTTCAGGGGAAAATTTACGCATTCAGATGGTAGGGGAGTCTTGTTGTCTTTATTTAAAATTAACATTATATTTACCGGTGCAGGCAGGGCTGTTCTAAAGTGGCTGATCAGGCAGTGCAGGGATATTTGGTCGAAACTCTGTTGATGTTGTGGAGGACATTGAGGTTTTCAGAATTCATATTCTTCAACTTTGTGGGTGATGCAGGGAAATCTTGGACAGAGAGCTCTGTTTCTTGAGGATCAATGTTGTATAACATGCATGGCTATTAGAAAATCTGCAATGTTTGAAGCCTTTTTGATTCATTCCCGGACTCTTCTAGGAGGCATCCTCAATTCTTATTACAAAGCAAGGTTGACAAAGTGGGAAATGATCCCAGGGATGGGAAAGTTCAATTCCAATCCTGGATCATGCAATAATGTGCAAGAACGCATGAAGAAGCATATAACTTGTCATAAATGACAAGCTGAAATAATGAGAATTTCATGCTTTATTAGATATACGTACACAAAAGAAAAACATGCCTTTGCTGTCATGAACACATATGACATATTACTCCCGGATTCAGTGATCTAAGTCGAGGCGCGGTGTTCTAGAGTTGAGGGACCCTAGATAATGGAAATAAAACAAAAATACAGACCAAACAAATCAAAGGAAAATGAACTCTTAGTAATCACAATCAAGTGGCTAAAAGAGCAGTAACAGAGCTTGTAGATGATGCTGATAAACTTGACGAGCTGCTGTAGGAAATGTAGGCTGTTGAATCACCAGCTCCATTAAGATTTGAGTAATTTGAAGCGGTACTAGTCACATGTGTTATGGTAGTAGCATCATCATAAATTGGCACTGGCATTGTTGGAGGGAGGATGGGTAATGATGCCTCAAAATTGAGAACATGGATTGCTTGCCTTATGGACGGACGACGGTTGCTATCTGGATGACCGCACCACAAGCCGACAACCATCAAACGTTCCATTTCTCGTGCATTATATTCTGTGCCTAATTTTGGATCAGTTGCATCAAATAACTGTTCCATGCCGTATAGACTCCAAACCCACTCCACCAATATTACTTGGTTTTCTTCACGCCTAGAGTCGACCGGTCTTCTTCCACATGCTATTTCCAGCAATACAATTCCAAAGCTATAAACATCAGACTCTTTGCTAGCCCGTCCACTTATAGCACATTCAGGAGCCATGTAACCCCTCGTGCCCGCCAGATCAGTTGTTTGTGATCCTTTTTCATGATCAACAAGTCTGGCTAGACCGAAATCGCCAAGTTTAGGATTAAAACTCGAGTCCAACATAATGTTGCTAGCTTTTATATCTCTGTGCACCACACATCTCTCCCACTCCTCATGCAAATACAGCAAGGCCGATGCTAGTCCTCGTGCGATTCGGTATCTCGTTTCCCAGGTCAAAACTGATCTCTCCTTAAAGAGATGAGAATCTAAGCTCCCATTAGGCATGAACTCGTACACAAGTAGGAGCTCTTTTCTTTTATGGCACCAGCCTCTGAGTTGGACTAGATTTCTGTGCCTTATCTGACTGATAATCTTGACTTCCGATGTGTACTCTTTTAGCCCTTGTTTAGATCCTCTGGATACCCTTTTTACAGCAACGTACGTATCTATTTCTCTCATGAAGCCTCTGTAGACCCCACCGAAACCTCCTTCTCCAAGCTTCTCTTCCTCTGCAAAATTCTTGGTGGCACGAACCAGTTTGCTATATAAGAACCTTTTAGGCCCACAGCCTATTGCGAATTCATTATCCATGGAAGGATCAAGGAAATCTTCTTCTCCTGAGTCCTTATACTTCTTCCATAGGCAAAGGATTGCAAGAGCTAATCCGAGAATGAGAATTGACAAGCCAACTTCAACCGCGACACCGGGGTGAGGCTCCGGTAAGCTTGAAGAGAAATCCCATGACTTGACATTATTTTTCTCAAACATTCTTCCTGTTGCAGCTGAAAAGCCAATAGTAACATATTCGGGCAAATGAGCTCGAAGATCAACCTCATAGCTGAGGTTGCCTCGTCGGGTGATGTTACCAACAACACCTGTAAAATCAACCGAGAGGATCTTGGAACTTGCATTATAACTAATCCATGCATCATTTTGCGGCCCCTGGGTAACATTATTCTCCCACGGGACAGTCTTGGCAGATTCCACTGTGTTGATATCAATACCAACATGCAGGCGAGAGGGATCCCAACGATTCTGACAAGTATCAAACTCCACCGCAACAAATGATTGTGAAGATGAATTACCGATTCCAAGACCAAGACCCCAACCCAAAAAACTTCGTTGGATAGTGGAATTAAGAGGAACAAGGAAAAACGTCAGCCCATCGGCATATTCGTTACTACCACTCGAATCAATCACAAAGGAGAAATGAGTGGAGAAATCAGCAAGGTCACCGGAAGCCTTGTCCCACAAGTGCAACGGTTTAGAGTATGTGGCTCGACCTACTTTATAGCCCAACACCGAATTATGCTCGTTGGGTGTTACCATAATGCCTTGGTCTGAGATGTAAGCATCTCCCGCCACATCTATGTGATGTTTAGCATCGTTAGGGCTGATGCTGGACAGGTTGAAGGATAGTGAAAATGTTGAAGGAATCAAAATAAGGAACAACAATGGAAGATTTAATGCAGACATAACTGGTAATTGGTGGGAATGAAGATAGCTTGATCAAAGCATATGCTAGTTGTAGTACTATACTATATTTGCTGAATAACAGTAGGTCTTGGTCTTCTGGAAAGCAGACATGGCACGCCAATGAACAAAGACTTACAGCTACAGCGTACAGGTCTAGGAATTTGGAAAGATACATACAAATATATCTTTCCAAATAAAAGTTTAAAAAAGAAAAATACAAAAAATAAAAATATATATTCTGTAAGTCTAGGAATTTGAATTATTTTTCTTTTTCTCCCTTCTGAACGTGCATTATGGTTTGACGACATGTGGTTAAGTTTCTCTCTTCTCTAGGGATAATTCTAATCCGAGCTTGGCTCGGCCAAACCGGTGTAACGAGGGGGCGAGTGTTTTACACTTGTCGTGTGGTTGGTGGAAAATTTAGGGAGAGTGACCAATCAAATGACAAGTATAATACACTTACTCTTTTAATTGGTTGGGTTCGACCAAACCGAATTTGGGCTAGAATTTTCCCTTCTCTAGTTAAGTTTTTGAGAACAAAAATAAATGTCAAAATAGAAGTAGCAATTAGGTGAGGCGAATTGATTATCTAGACCAGCTCTCTCAATTCGGGTGAGTCAGGTTTAGGCAAAGGGATTGTGCTAAAAATTTCAACCCAACCCAAAATTTAACCAGATATCTCTAATATTATTTGGTTCGTATTGACCTGATACATTTTCAGGTCATCCAATCCGACCCAATATTCTTTTTTATGTATTCTATCAAAAATATAGATGGCATTGTCATTTTGGTTACCCCTTTTCGGCGCAGAGAGAAATAAGGAAACAATGTAAAACTCAAAAGATTATTCCATTAATATTAACAACACAAATTTGAGGAGGAAGCAAAACCGCATAAGATGTTGGAGAATCTGTGAAGGTTATTGACAGCCGGGTGAACCCGAATCAACCCGAACCCCAATATAATTTTTTTTCTCTTCTCTTCTAGTCGTAATTGGGTCTAACTGGATTCGAATCAAAAATTTTCAAACTTGATTGGAACCAGAAAATATCAAATTCTAGTTTGATATTTTAGCAAGTGGATTGTGTCTCGGTCGGATGGGGTCCGAATTAAATTGAGGCCCCTAAAGTCAAAGACATGGCCAATGGCAAACAAGTCAACCCAAGACCTGTACCCTTGTCTTTTACTTGGTAGAATATTAATTTTGTTCTTTTTTTTTTTTTTCCTTTTGGAAGATAGGAGACACTTTAAGTGCATTTATATATTTATCTACACTAGAATCTAGATGTATTTATACTATTAATTATTATCTGTATTATATTATTTTTAGGGTTAATTACACTTGACACCCATTTTAGACGGTAATTACAGGTCGTATACCACAATTAGATTTAATTACAAACAACTGTATGGAAAAATTCAAATACATTTAACACCCAAATCGTTAGGATTCCGTTAAAATCTATACTATTATATATTTGAAAACCACATTTGACTATTTGACTTTTTGTGCATTTTGATGATGTGGCATTTTGTGGTTTTTTTGGAACTTTTAATCAAATAAAAAATTGTGATTGGTTGATTTTATTTTATTATGAAAGTAAGTAATAAATCAGAAAAATAATTATCTTTGGCAAGGTTGACTGAATGATATTTTGTGTTTTTTTATATTTTCAATAAATAGAAAAAATATAATTGGCGCATTTTTATTTTGTATAAAATTTCATCCTGAAAATAAATAATAATTAAGAAAAATAATTATTTTTGAAAATTTTCATAATGTACTTTTTTATGTGTAATTTTTTTTTTATAATGTGTAATTCTTAGAATTTTGAATTATTTTTATTATTTAAAAAGATTATTAGTGATAGTTCCAAAATAAATCTTTTCTTATTTGATATAAATTCATTATAATTATTTTACGTGATATAAATTAATTTTTATTTATCCTAATAATCAATTATAAAGTAAATTCAAGAGTTTTAATTGAGTGTCAATATAATTAATTTCTTAAATTACTCCATCCAATTAATTAATTTTTTCAAATTTAAAATTAATACTTAATAAATTTATATCTATATCTATATTATTATATATTTAAAAATCACATTTGATTATTTGACTTTTTATGCATTTTGATGATGTGGAATTATATTAATTTGTAATTTTTAATTTTCAAAACCCGAAAAAAGGGCACATTAATTACATAAATTTGTCATATTCATTATTTGTACTTGATGGTGCAGGAATCTGAGTTTCCTAATGCAACAACACTTTAGAATTTGTATGAAAAGGGAAAAACCATCACAGGCGAGGGAGCCTCAGGACCTGGGTTTCCTTTTGAGCGTGGGTTCTTCCAGCTAGGATAACACCAAGAGTGCAAGCTACCAAGGTAGTGTTACTGTGGCGAGTGAAAAGCTTGAGGAGTTCAGTGGAAAGTGCCCAGGACGATGTGCACGGTTTTTATGCAGATGATCACTTGGGGGAGAATGCAAGGTTTCTCTCCTATTTATATGTTAGGGATGGGGGTAGATGGGTAAATTGAATATGTGGTCCCAAACCTGTGTTGCCCTAACACGCGTCAGCTTTTGGTGGAGTGAGAATGACATCCCTGAAAAGGGAGACGGCGTGTCAGGTGCGCGGTGCACAGTACTTTTGTGTCAGAGGTTGTTGACGAGGGTTACGCGGGGGGATGGGCCTAAGATTCTTTCTGCCGAGGTTCGGATCCAACGAAACGGGGCATGGATATGCCCGAGCGTTGGTGACGCTCGAAGAATGCATGGATGGCCTCCTCGCGATATATGACCCTTGAGCGTCGGAATCCCGAGCGTATTAGTGGGCCCCCATGTGGGTGCTTCCCTGAGTAGGGTAATCCTGAGGGCCGCGATACGAGCGTCAAACCGTTGGTTGTGGCCCTTGGCTCAAATGGTCATCCGCTGACTGACGGATTAAATTAGCTGGCAATTGAGCGGCTGGAAGGCCCATGAGCCCACCATGGCGAGCGTCAGGGCTTTAATCAGCAGCGTGCTGCCACGTGGACGGCTCTGATTCGAGGATGACTTTTAGGCCTCATCATTTTGCCCCCCAAATTCTGTAGTATCGCTTCGAGCGTACTGTAGAATTTATAAGGGAAGAATCCTGAATTTCGAATATCCGATGAATGGGCCATTACCCTCGAGGAGACCGCTGGCCTTCTGTAACAGACACAAACTGACGTCGCAATAAATGCTGTCAAGTCCGCATTTAATGCTGAGTGGGAACGTGGGCGCGTGTACTTCGGGAGACGTGAGGCGGTTACCAAAAGTGGGGGGATTTCCCAGGCGGGAAATGATTGCACTTTTGAATTTTCAGCCCTAAACCGTGATCCATCTCCCCTATAAATAAGGGTTTGCACGGCCTTGATAGCTTTTTCACGCACTCAGACTTCCTTCAAGCATATCCATAGCAAGAGTCCTTTGCCAGTTCTGCAAGCTCCGGCGAATTTCTTTTCTTCACATCCTAGGTAAAAATTCCTTACCCTTCTTCTTAGTTTTCCCGTGCTAACATTAATTTTAGGTTGTGTGAGTGAAACCCTTGAGGGAAGAGCAAAGGTATACCACTGAATCTGTTTCAGAAATCCCATTCTCCTTTGGACTTTTCGCTAGAAATTCCGTCCCCAAGAATTGAAAACTAACCATGGCCGGAAATCAAGCTGATGATTATGTACGGGAGATTGAGGAGATGTCGGTGGGTAGCTCCTCCCCTCACGGTGATGTCCCCGTAGCTGTTCCCCTAATTAGGGCGCACCCAGGAGGTGAAGTTATTCCCATGGCAATATCGGTGACCCAGGCTCCGGTTGACACCGGGGAGGAAGAGGTGAACGCCGCTGCTCAAGGGATGAACGAGCGTGTTCCCGGTGAGCAGGAAGATCTTTTTGAGGAGATGGACAATGTGATGGAGATGCTGAGACAAGGGGAGAGAGCACTCCCTGTTTTGAACAGTGCTGTGAGACCCCAAGACCACAGGATCACAGTGGCTATGGCGGGTCCCGAGGGTGAAGCGGGGCCATCCGGGCGTCCATTCGAGGCTGATCCTTCCCGAAGGCGTCAGAGAAGAGGCAAGGAGCCTGCCACTCGGGTAAGGCAAGACAACCGCCATTAGACTGACAGATCTCCCGACGAAATTGAAAGTATCCTGACCCTCGGTGATTTGGAGGAGCTGAGGGCGAAAGCGTATTGGGATGAAGTTGTGTTTCCCATGAGGCTCCCTGAGGAAGGGGAGAGGGCCAATCGACCACCGCCTGGGATGATGACGGTCTACTGGGATGCAGTTCTTGCCGGGGGTTTGAGGTTTCCAATCGCCCACGACGCCGTCATCATTTACCATCATCTAGGGCTTTGCCCTTCACAAATTCTACCCAACGGCATAGCCCTAATCAATTCGTTCATCATAACAATGAGGGCTTTGGGTAAAGCACCCTCGATAATCAACTTCGACAGCTTGATACAAGTAGCTCGCTCGCCACGCTCGTCGCCTACAGATGGATTTTACTACGCTCAGGCCAAATCAGGCTTTAAGATGATAGATTCTCCATCTTCCTCTTATGGCGAGCACTGGAAGGAAAAATACTTTTTCGTGGGGGCTCCCGGGGGAATTTTCGGAGTTCACCGGCAATGGGTGATTCATGGCGAGGGTCCATTGATTAGGGAAAGGATGAGGAACAAGGATTTTGAGCAGTGGGCGATGGGGTTAGCCCTCGAGATGAGGGCTGAAAAGAAATGGATTAAGGCGGACACATTGGTGAAGAACGAAAGGATATTGTTCCGCTACGGACTATCTTGCCCCCCTGACATGATACTCAACCCTCCAACTGACATCACGGCCCTCGACGGTTAGATTCTAGGAACTAACATCTCTAACCTTTAGAATAGCTCTCTGACTTGCAGTTATCAATGTTTTCTTGTCTATATGATCCAAATAACCAATCTTCTAACGCTCGTTCCCCTTTACTTGCAGGCATCCAAATACTCTCTCAAGGGATGAATGCTGAAGCCCTTTCACGTATGTTGGGTGCCCAAGGTCCCGCGGTTGACCCTCAACAGCAGCAACCGCAGCAGAACCGCCCACCAAATGCCCCGAGGGCGAGGGTAAATCGACGAGCAGCAGGCCGAGGGCAAGGCAATGCTCGCGGGGGCGCGGGAAATGAGGTTCCTCCCAGGGGCCCTATCGAGGACCTAACCCTGGAGGGTACCCATGAGGCCACTCCTCCGCCGGCGGCCCCCGTGGGCCCTATCTCTCTGAGTTCCAGCGGGTAAAGGAACCGCTCGGGTGAACCTGTCCGGATTCACGAAATCCTCCGGGCCGACCGCCAGGGCAAGAGAAAAAGGATGCCAGATTCTCTCCCTATTTCTGGCAAGGGAAAAGAGGTGGTCGTGGGCCACCGTGGTGAGGGTAGCGACACTTCATCTTCTGAGGATGAAGAATTCTGGAAGATAGGATGCAAGGGTGACTCCCGTTATAAGCGGCAACGGACTGAGGGCCCGGTGCTCCTAAAAAAGAGCGCTTATTCCATCAACCTTGTCTCCGACATCGTTGGGAAACTCCAGTTTTCCGGCGATCACGATAAGCTGAACAATTATGACGCCGCTCGCGTTGCTGATGACGCCTGCCATGTTCTTCTGACGGTAAGTCTGTATTCCTCTTTACCAAATTCTCTTTCCTTCCTTCCACGTTCGGATTATGACCCTCGTTTGCGGCTTCCCAGGAGGTAATCCCGAGGCTGAAGAATTTGCAGGGTCGAGCGCAAGCATACTCCAGTCATAAGGCCAAGTACAAGAAACTGCTGCGCGTCTCTGACCCGGTCCAACTGCAGGAGGATTACAATAATATCAGCGCTCAGCTGAACTCCGCCCACATCGAAAACGCTAAGCTGAATGAAAATCTGAAGAAATCTGACGATTCCGTTCTGGCCCTAACTGAGCGTCAAAAGAAATTGAAGGATGAGCGGGATCAGTTGAGGGCTCAAAATGTGGAGCTGGGCGAGCAACTGGCGGAGAGCACTCGCCAGAATGAGGCAGCCAACAAAGCCCTTGCTGACTTGCAAGGTAAAATACAGGGCTTGGAGGCAAAGGTATCCTGGGAGGCGGTGAAGAAGTTCGTGCGCTCCAAAGCCTTTGTGTTCGCGGCCAACATCCAGTGCTTTGACAATGCTCGGCGCTTCTTCCATAAAGCGATTGGGCAAATGGTGAGGTTGGGATTGGCCCCGGAAAGCGCTCGATCCGACGCTCGTCTGCGCATGGACCTCGATGAGAATTGTGAGCCAATGGTCCAGGAGGAGGATCCCACGGACAATCTGGCAGAGCCTGAGTATCAAGAGTTGGTGGAAACACTCCAAAGGGAGTTTATTGCTGCTAACAGGGTGGATCCCGAGCCTCTCCTGATAGAAGACGAGGGCACCCTCATGGACGTCGCGGATGCTGAGGAGCCTGGTGAAGCCCAAACCTCCGACGCCAATGTGCTGGCCCCTATTCCCCTCGCAACTGCTCCTCCCGAGCCCAACGCTCCAGCTCAATGAAACTCTCTATATGCTGATCCTTTTTCCTTGTTGATTTAAATCCCTTGCCATTACTGTGAACAATTTATGCTTGTACCTAATTTCCTCGTTATTCACTTAACGTTTTGAGTTTCTTTTCATACTTTAGCACTCCTTCTTTACTGCTGTGATGTCTGAATGCTTTTTCCTTTACTCTTGGATGGTGAATGATGTTGTTTTGTTACGCTCGCTGTTTCTATATTATTGTCTTCTGTTTGGAACGCTTGCGATGGTAGTGCAAGCATGCAGGGGCGTCTCTTACGATGGTCCCCTGACGCTCATTACCATGCATATTAAGCTTGGTAGCCCACGACGTTAGGCAATTTGGCCTTTTGCAAATATAGGCGCGAGGGTGACCCTTAGGAGGGTTCCCTGGCCATAGTAGAGACGAACCTTGAACTTGGACTTAAAAACCTTCGAAGAAATACAGGCGCGAGGGTGACCCTCAGGAGGGCTCCCTGGCCACATTCGTAAGGGTGTTTAAATTTGGATTAAATAAATCTTTGAGGAAATACAGGCGCGAGGGTGACCCTTAGGAGGGTTCCCTGGCCGCTTTTGAAATGAAGTCTCGAATCCAGATTTAGGAAACCCTTAGCCAAGAATTGGCTTATGACGGTAATATCGGGAGATGCAAATATGGGCACGAGGGCGATCCTTATGGATGTTCCCTGGCTTCATTAGATTGTATATACTGTAGAGATCAACAACAGGACCTGCTAAGTAGGATATTAAAGCGAGCGTAACCCTGGGGTTAGCGTTGTTTCGAGAAACACATGAAGGGACAGTTAAAATCCATTATTTTATGAGCATGTTTTAACTCAATAAGTTGAGGATCATTCGGGCTTTTTCCGCGCACGAGCTGGAGTGGTTAGCACTCAGCTGGCTATAACTGAGCATTGCGCTCCCCGTTGTTCGACACGCTCACTTTTAGGATTTTATATTTACAAACCGTTCAAACTGTTACAGGTGGATGGTTATCAACACCTGGACAGGGTAGTTTTGGAACGATAGAAGTTTCGCGTAGGCTTTTCGACGTGTAATATGCTCGACACGGAGTAGGCCCTTTGACGCTCGAATCAGTAAACCAAATAAGAAAGCAAGCAAATAATAAAAACAAAGAGTTGAATACTTACTGTTATATAGATGCATTTTCGGGAGTGATTACAACACGCTTTCCGTCAAAGGAAAACCCTTCACGCCACAAACGGGCCATTTCAAAGAAACTGATGTCTACAAATAGAACCTTCTAAGGTTACATGCATTCCATGGCCTAGGGAGCCGCTCGCCTTGCAAAGTTTCCAATAGGTAGGTGTTGTTTGCTCGTACCTGGATGACTTTGAAGGGGCCTTCCCAATTGGGGTCCAACTTTCCTACGTGTTTGGAGACTTCAACTTTCTTGAGGACCAAATCCCCTAGCTGGAAGGTCCTTTCCTTGACACGTTTATTGTAATGGCGAGCAACGGTTGCTTTGTATTTGTGGATACGTGCCCAGGCAGCGTTCCTCTTCTCATCCAGCAAATCTAACTCGAGCGCCCGGTTGGCCTCGTTGGCAGCAGGCTCGAAATAGGCAACGCGTGCGGATTCTTGAGCAATTTCCGCAGGTATCATGGCCTCGGAGCCGTACACAAGGGAATAAGGGGTTTCCCCCATTGCCGCTCGGGGAGTAGTACGGTACGCCCACAAAGCTCCCTGGAGTTCTTCAGCCCATTCTCCCTTCTTACTCTCGAGCATCCTTTTCAGATGTTGGAGTATGGTTCGGTTGGTCACTTCAGCTTGACCATTAGCTTGAGGGTGACCCACGGAAGTGAATCGTTGTTCGATCCCTAGTTCATAGCACCAATCTCGCGTGTCAGCAGCGATAAACTGTGAACCGTTATCCGAGATGAGCACCCTCGGGATGCCGTATCTGCAGATGATATTTTTCCAAATGAAATCCCTCACAACCTTGAACGTTATCTTAGCGACCGCTTCTGCCTCAGCCCACTTGGTGAAATAATCCACAGCAAGTATTACGAACTTCTTTTGCCCGACCGCCATTGGGAGGGGTCCCACGATGTCAATGCCCCATTGATCAAAAGGCCATGAAACATCAATAGGAATCATTTGGGCTGCCGGCAACTGAGGAGTGTTGGAATGGAACTGACACTTGGGACATTTCTTGGAATATCGAATGGCATCTTGCAATACCGAGGGCCAATAGAACCCACTCCTTAAGATTTTCTTAGCCAAGATTCGTCCGCCCGAGTGGTTCCCACAACTTCCACTGTGTACACGCTCTAAAACTTCTTTAGCCTGCGAGGGTCTCAAACATCTCAATGGTGGGCCCAGGAAGGATCGTTTGAATAATCGACCCTCGGCATCCAATGAGAATCGAGGGGCCTTGCTTCTGATTTTCCGAGCTTCAACTTTGTCGCTCGGGATGATTCCGTCTTGGAGGAATCTGACAATTTCGTCAAGCCAACAAGGCTCGGAGGGGTCGATCATGTGCACTTCTTTCGAAGGTTCGCCTTTACTTATCAGTGGCTCCTCCGTTCTTAGAAATGTAACAGAGCGTTCACAATGGCCATCCAGGGCGGACGCAAACTTTGAAAGAGCGTCTGCATGTTCGTTTTCTGCCCTCGGAATTTGCAAAAGATGGAATTCCTTGAACTTGGCTATCTCCTTCTTAGCGCTCGTCAGGTACTGTGCCATGGTGGCTTCTCGAGCCTCATAACTACCGTCAATTTGACTCGCGATCAACTACGAATCAACGTATGCTGTGACACGAGTGGCCCCATTTTGAAGCGCAATCCTGAGCCCTTGGATGAGGGCCTCATATTCTGCTTCGTTGTTGGTGACTTGAAACGCCAGCTTGATTGCGTAGTCAACTTCTGCTCCTAGGGGATCCCTGAGGGTCACCCCGGCACCCCCCCCTTGTGAGGTCGAGGAGCCATCCGTGTGTAAAAGCCATAGACCCTCGTCAGCCTGTGGCACAGTCTCCAAATTGAAACGTTCTACCAACAGATCGGCCACTGCCTGAGCCTGTATGGCTGTGCGAGGCTCGAAGGAGATATCAAACTGACTGAGTTCGATTGCCCATTTAATTAACCTTCCCGAAACATCCGGTTTGGATAGGACTTGCCTGAGTGGTTGATCTGTTAGCACTGTGATGGAGTGAGCCTGAAAATATGGCCTCAGCCTTCGGGATGCGTTAACGAGCGCAAAGGCAAATTTCTCAATTTCCATATACCTTTTCTCTGCCCCCTGTAGAGTCTTGCTTAGGTAATATACTGGCATATGCTTACGCTCGCGGATTGCTACGAGGACAGCGCTCGTTGCTTCCAAAGAGACCGATAGATAGACAAACAAGTTCTCCCCCGGGATTGGCTTGGTTAACAAAGGCGCGCTCGACAGGTACTGTTTCATGTTCTGCAGGGCCTTTTCGCAATCCTCGTTCCAGGTAAAGTTCCGAGCGTTGCGCAAAATTTTAAAGAAGGGTAAATTCCGGTCTGCCGAGCGAGAAATGAACCTGTTTAGCGAAATGATCTTACCCACGAGTACCTGGACCTCTCTCAGATTGCGAGGGGAGGGTATATCCAGGATTGCTTTGATCTTCTCGGGGTTTGCCTCTATGCCCCGTTGACTGACCATGTATCCCAGAAACTTACCACCTCGAACGCCAAAAGTGCACTTTGAAGGGTTCAACTTCATTCCGTAGCGACGAAGAATATCGAAAGTCTGCTTGAGATCCTCCAGATGGGAGTGTTGGCGCTCACTTTTGACTATCATGTCATCTACATATACCTCCATAGATTTCCCAATTTCGTGCTCGAACATCCTATTGACGAGGCGCTGATAGGTCGCTCCCGCGTTTTTGAGCCCAAATGGCATGACTTTGAAACAATAAACACCCAAGTGCACAATAAATGCGGTTTTGGGGCGATCCTCGGGCGCCATAAAGATTTGATAATATCCCTGAAAGGCGTCCATCATACTCATGAGTTCACACCCGGCTGTAGAATCTACCAACTGATCGATCCTCGGTAGTGGATAATGGTCTTTGGGGCACGCTTTGTTAAGGTCCGTGAAGTCGTTGCACATACGCCACTTATTGGCGCTCTTTGGGACGAGCACCACATTGCGAAGCCACTCTGGGTACAAGATCTCTTCGATGTACTGAGCATCAAGCAACTTACCAACCTCTTCTTCGATAACCCGTTTCCTAAAGCCATGAACGTCTCTCTTCTTCTGTTTGACGGGCTTGAAAGTCGGATCCACGTTCAGCCTGTGGACAATGACGCTCGGATCTATTCCAGTGAGATCAGAAGCTTTCCATGCAAAAACGTCTAGGTTCTCCCGTAGGAAGTCGATCATCAAAACTTGCGAGGGCCCATCCAGGCCCGAACCAATTTGGGTGGTTTTATCCGGGTTTCCAGGCTCCAGTTCGACGGTCAAAAACTCCTCGATGGGCTCAATCCGAACTTCCGGCCTCGGCGCTTCTAACGCTCGTTTCTTCCCAGTGAGCGTATTCTTGGGCTCGTCTCCCTCGTTTTCTGAGGAAGAACCCTCGACGGCCCCCGGTGGCCCATTCTCCGAGCACTGAACGTCTCCAGGGGTCCTCTTTTTATTCTTCTTCCGGTACAGCTTGGCTCTTTTGCGCTCAGGGCCATCTTCGTTTAATTCTGGAAAATCAACGGATTTCTTAGTAGACCCAGGTTGAATGGAATGTTTGGGCTTGTGGCTTCGAAGCGAAAGTATGTAGCATTCCCAAGCTTCTTTGACGTTACATAGAATTTCTCCAGTACCCTCGGGGGTTGGGAACTTGACCTTTTGATGATAGGTGGAAATTACCGCCTTGAAATCCACGAGGGCTGGGCGCCCAACGATGATGTTGTAAGGAAGATCCACCTCGACGATGGTGTAGAGAACGCTCAAAGTTTTTCGCTGTGGGGCGCGACCAAAAGAGGTGGCCAAGCGAATTTGTCCGCGAGGGACGATCTCGGAACCTCCAAACCCTACGAGGGCAGTTCTGAGAGGTTCGAGGGGGATGTTTGTTATATTCATTTGTTAAAACGTTGAGTACGGGAGAACGTTCACAGAGCTTCCACTATCAAATAAAACCCTCTTTACAGTGTGGTTAAGAACGTCTAAACTAACTACCATGGGACAGTCAGAGGTTTTTCCTATCCCATGGGGTGTTACAATGTGTTCAAGATCTTTCTCGGTAAATCCTATAACATCATCCTCTTTTGAGCGCGCTGAGCTGTCCACGGAAAGTACTGAGCGAGGGAGTGTCGGTCTTTGGTTATAGCTCCGTACATGGCGGCGACGGGAAGCATTGGAGTCGCCCCCCGAGGGGCCTCCCGCAATCATGTGAATGACCGCAAAGGGCTGATTCTCCATGTCTACCCCTTTCCCTTTGTTGCGCTCGCTGGTTTCAGGGCGCTGGCGACGAGGACTACGGGAACGTGAGCGGCTTCTTCTTCTTTCAAGCGCCCGTCCTGCGCAATGTTCGTCGTACCCTTCCAGTACTTTTACAAACTCTTTGAGGTGCCCCCCAGCAATCAGCCGCTGAATCTCCTTCTCCAGGTGACGGCATTCGTTAGTGTCATGCCCCTTCTGCTTATGGAAAGCACAATACTTCCCCGAGCGCTTTTGAGCCTCGGTCTCTCTTAGCTTGGGCGGCCTTTTGAACAACTTCTGGTCCGCCAGGGAATAAACTTCTGCAATTGGGCGATTGAGGGGGACACGCTCGAGCTTCCGCGGGGGAGAGGAATGACGACGAGCGGATATTGGGCTGCGGCGGTGACTTCGGTGGGGCTCCACTTTGTCCTCGTGGTTTCTGGTGGGGCGAGGGGCATTCGCCATCTTCTGCTCCCTCGCTATATACATATCTTCGAGGGTAAAGAAAGAATCTGCAATCTCTCTAATCTCCATCAACGAACGTGGCTTCTTCTTGGCCACTTCCTCCACAAATTCTTTGCTGACGTAATGCTTCATGTTGATGGCACCGAACAGCACGTGCCTCAAAAAGTCCATCGAGGGCTTTTCTACTAGCAAAATCTCTTTGTTGAACCTCCCCATGAAGGATCGGAGGGTCTCGTTCGGCCCTTAGACCAGGCTATAAAGAGCGGTCGCGGCCGGGGCTGGTGCTTTCAGCGAATTGAAGTGGCTGACAAAAGCATCCGTCAAGTCATAATACCCTCGGATTGAGCGCGGGGGGAGCTTTTTGTACCACTCTTGGGCCATTCCAGTGAGGGAAGTGACAAACACCTTGGCCCAGTAGTTGTCCGGATGGTCATAGAGGTGCATTAGGTGCACAAAATGGTCCAGATGCTCGGCTGGATCCGTAGTTCCATCATACCTGTTGATTGACGAGGGAATTTTACCCTTCCCTGCACGGGTCATCAGAACTTCCTCGACGAGGGGGGAATCGCCCGCCATGATCCTGTAATCTCGCTCGTCGGGATCTTCATAGCTAGCCTCTCTTCTTCGATGGGAAATGGGGCTGCGTGGTCGCCGAGCGTCTCTGGCCTTGGACCTCTCGTCCCCCTCACGGGGGGCGTGAGACCGTGCTCGAGAGAGCTGCTCTACCACGTTTTGGAGCCCTCGAATTTGGTCTTGTACAGCTGCTAGCTGAGGGTCACCGACATTTCTGCGGTTTACCCTCCTTGTGGCCCTTGATTGGACCTCTTCATTATCTACGGCCGCCTCATTTCGAGGGGCCCTCTCATCTCCCACAACTGGCCGTTCTTGCTGGACCCTCGGTGGGGCTTCATTCTCTTGATTGGGTGGTTGGGGAAGCTGCTGTGCCCTCAGCGCATTTTGGGCCATCGTTAAAGGATGCGCCGGGAGCCCGCCAAGTGGTGGGGCCAGGCGAGCGCCAGCCTGCGAGGGGAAGTACGCGGCCATGAAATGCTCCCAGGCATTCTGAACGGCCTGGCTCTCGCACTGTGCATACAGCGCCTGGAGTTGCTGGGCTGTAACTTGGGGCATTTCCACCCCTTGTATCTCCCTAGGTAACGACGTGGGGAGATTCAGAGTCCCCACCTGGTAAGGCGGGACCGCCGGCATCACTCCGGGCATCAATCCTGGCTGCATGAACGGGTATCCTGGAGGTGGCATGGCCATGGGATACATCCCGGAGTATGGATAGGAAGCGTGGGCGGTGTGAGCTGCAGGCGGGACGACGGTGCTAGGTCCTCCCGTGGCATTCCCGCCTAGCGGGAGAGTTGTCCCCGCCGGCCCTGTGTTCTCTTCCCCGTTCCCGGCCACTGGGAGGTTTGCTTCTCCGGCGGGAATGTTACTTTCTGCGTTCTCCTCGTTAGCGGGGGGAAGAGCGCCTTTCTCTCCAACTCTTCCAGATCTCGTCACAGTTACCATGATTCAAGATTTGGGTGTTACTTTTCAACTAGCTTTCAGAGGAAGAAACTGGCAATACCAAAGATGGTGGTGATGGTTTCCCACAGACGGCGCCAAAAATGATGGTGCAGGAATCTGAGTTTCCTAATGCAACAACACTTTAGAATTTGTATGAAAAGGGAAAAACCATCACAGGCGAGGGAGCCTCAGGACCTGGGTTTCCTTTTGAGCGTGGGTTCTTCCAGCTAGGATAACACCAAGAGTGCAAGCTACCAAGGTAGTGTTACTGTGGCGAGTGAAAAGCTTGAGGAGTTCAGTGGAAAGTGCCCAGGACGATGTGCACGGTTTTTATGCAGATGATCACTTGGGGGAGAATGCAAGGTTTCTCTCCTATTTATATGTTAGGGATGGGGGTAGATGGGTAAATTGAATATGTGGTCCCAAACCTGTGTTGCCCTAACACGCGTCAGCTTTTGGTGGAGTGAGAATGACATCCCTGAAAAGGGAGACGGCGTGTCAGGTGCGCGGTGCACAGTACTTTTGTGTCAGAGGTTGTTGACGAGGGTTACGCGGGGAGATGGGCCTAAGATTCTTTCTGCCGAGGTTCGGATCCCACGAAACGGGGCATGGATATGCCCGAGCGTTGGTGACGCTCGAAGAATGCATGGATGGCCTCCTCGCGATATATGACCCTTGAGCGTCGGAATCCCGAGCGTATTAGTGGGCCCCCATGTGGGTGCTTCCCTGAGTAGGGTAATCCTGAGGGCCGCGATACGAGCGTCAAACCGTTGGTTGTGGCCCTTGGCTCAAATGGTCATCCGCTGACTGACGGATTAAATTAGCTGGCAATTGAGCGGCTGGAAGGCCCATGAGCCCACCATGGCGAGCGTCAGGGCTTTAATCAGCAGCGTGCTGCCACGTGGACGGCTCTGATTCGAGGATGACTTTTAGGCCTCATCAGTACTATTATAGAGTTGCCAATAATAAAGGATTTAGTTTGCTAACTAAATAAATGAATGAAAACCCCTTAATCTATGCTCCATTTAATTTTTTTTTTTCTAATTAGTTTTAAAATGGATGAAATTGCCTCTATAAATTCTATCATCACTCTCAAAATTATACGAATTTAGAGTTTCACTTCATGGTTAAGAGAAGAAATTTTATATGGAGCAGACCATTTTAAATATGAGAAAGCTTTGTTAATTTTTTTTTTTATTAAATCGAATTATTTTTTGTTTTAATTTTGTTAGTTGTGCTCTAAGATTTGTGTTTTTAATTAATTTTTCATTGTGGTTCATTTTCTTCATCTTCATGATTCGCCAATATATCTATCTATACTATAATATATAGGAAGGGTGTTTTTTACCCAAATTATTCCAATTTTGATTGAATAGAATTTTATGATTTTTTTTAACATTTTTATTCTTTAAAAATTATTTCATTGGTCAGTTAATTTTTCAACCTATTTAATATTTTAATTATTTACTAAATTCCACTAATTAAGACATTAATATCATAAATTTAGAAAAGTCAACTAATATCATTTTATTAGAGATAAATCAGTTGGTTTTATTATTGAATAAACGTGCATCTATCAAATTCAACCTTTGCAGTGATTTGAATTGTCATATCCCGTGTTAGTGGATGTGTGCAATTGTTTTATGATGGAATACATATGGAGTATCCGGATGAAAGCTTTTCTCTCTTGTTTTTGAAAGATTTAACAATCACTGACAACATGATGGCATAGTTAATTTTAGCTGGAATTAAAAAAATTGCACACTATACAAACTTGAGGTCCTCTGGTTTGGCAGTTAACTTAATGTTCTGCTTTGTTCTTATGCTTCAGTTGTTTGTCTCTTCAGTAATGATACTTTTACAATTTTCTTGTCCAGGGTGAAGCGCCTAGTTTTTTAGATGATCCTCTAAGATGTTCTTCTAGCTATGATGCTCGGTTTTTCCTTTACATATTCTATGTTCTGATACGGATGATGAAAGAGTTCTCCTCTAAGACATGTTTTGGTTAGTTATGCAGATGCAGGATATTTAACAGATCCACACAAAGCTAGATCCCAAACAGGTTACGTATTTGCACTTGGAGGCACTGCTATCTCGTAGAGATCGCATAAACAAACACTTGTTGCTACTTCCTCCAACCATGCTGAAGTTATTGCACTTCATGAAGCAAGTCGAGAATGTTTTTGGTTAAGATCTATGACACAACACATCTTGACCTCCTGCGGCATATCAATTGATAAAAGGCCAACAACGATATATGAGGACAACGCCGCATGTATTCCTCAAATGAAGGAAAGATATAACAAAGCTGATAGAACCAAACATATCCCACCAAAGTTTTATCAGTATACACAAGATCTTGAGAAGATTGGAGAAATCAGTGTCCAATATGTTCAATCATGTCACAACTCCGTAGATCTCTTTACAAAGGCGCTCCCTATTGCAACTTTCAAGAAACATGTTCATGATATTAGAATACGTCAGTTCCGAGATCTATGAGAAGATCTCACTAATGTCAACATCAGGGGGAGCATACACGGCTGTACTCTTTTCCTTCTTCAGGTTTTTATCCCACAGGGTTTTTCCTGATAAGGTTTTTAATGAGGCAGCACCAAAAGCGTATTGCATGGGTATCCCAAGGGGGAGTGTTAAGAATGTCAATTAAAGCAGCTCAAAGGCTACAGCCGTACTATTGGACTACCCATGTAAACTCATGCAAATTGTTAAGCAACATTGTTCACAAATTTGACAAAAGGAAACTGAACCTCATGCTGCATTTATTACTACGCGTAACTACACAGTAAAAGTACTGTGCACGTTGTAAATTTTCGCCTATAAATAGAGGCGCAATTCGTTCAGTTTATGTACCAATTCGGAAAGAGTGATTAAGTGATACAGATAGTCATATTTTCTTTTATATTTCTTGTCTTCTTTCGCCTATTTATTATTCAGTTTTATAACATATGTAACCATTTAGTACAAGCATTCCATTTTAATTCCTTGCAGACCACGTTCAGGTGGAAGGTCAAGAAACCAAAATATCAACTCAATTAAAAGTCTCAAATTCTTGCACCACAAGGTTCTCAAATGATCAAACAACAACTCCTGCAAGTTGTCAGACAAAGTCTGAACTTGTTTATTTAACCATGCCAGTAACCCTGACTGGAATTACAAACATCCCAATCTTTCCAAACAGAAAACTGGCTCAAAAGAAAGCAAAGAAAGCAAAACAAGCCACACTTACACTTACCCCAGAGCAATGGCCTAATCTGCCAAACCAACTCCTCGCCTTGCTTGCAAGAAAACCAACACTAAAACATCACTTCATTCGGCTGTGCAATGAAATCCTGGAGATTATTTTCAAGAAAATGCAGCGGCAGCCCTGGTGGAAAACCGAGATTATCACAACTTATTCAAATCAGTGATAAAAACAAGCATTGCCACACGATAGACATCCCATTCCATACGAAGATTTTCAACATTTGGGGCAGCAAAAAGAAAGAGCTATCATATAGGTGCCCTGCTTCTCCGGTACAATTTTTAGGCCATTCCCATGGCTACATAGTGGCCAATGGAAGCTAATCTGCGTGAATGTTGTTTGTGGAAGCCTTCAGAATACAGGCTGCTTCCACATTGGCGATACGGATACTACCTTCCGCCTTGGGATTCTAATATTCCCTTTAAAACAGCGCACTATCATCACAATGGGACAATCCCAATGGCTGTAGCGTCATGGTGATAACAGGCATTTCTTCTCCAGCTTTTGCTTTCTATAGAAGGAGAGTCGTCCAGAAAGAGTGGATATTGGAAGACTGCAAGATAAATGATCCTTATGCCCTGA
This sequence comes from Lantana camara, assembly GCA_037501455.1. Lineage (NCBI taxonomy): Eukaryota > Viridiplantae > Streptophyta > Magnoliopsida > Lamiales > Verbenaceae > Lantana > Lantana camara. Next base: position 24,394,457 of record CM074862.1, read on the forward strand.
GCCAACAAGATATGCAGTTCACTAATGCTATAGGATTCAAAGGGAAATTTTACGATCTGAGCTTGCAGGGGAGTCTTGTTGTTGTAGAGCAGGTTGATTCTTATTTTAGAATTGAAATAAATTTTAGCCAAGATCTACACCATAAATTTAGAACACCGATATAATTGAAAGTGTAGATGTACCTGATTTTCGCGTATTGAATTGAACCTAATATTTACCGATCTTGTTGGGCAACTTCGAGTGGTATGGTCGACTTCTCTGGCTAGATCTTCCTCTCCTTCTCACACCGACAGTTGACAGCTTAATGGGAAAGCAGAATATCAAGAACGTGGAGTGGAGAGGGGACCTAGCCATCAATAAATATAACCCTAGAAGCCCTCCCATCACAGGCTTTCTAGAGTGGGCCTACACCAGCTGTCAGACCACGTCTGCTAACATCAAGGCTTTAACAATAGTGGGTCAAAACAATAAGCCTGATAAGTCTTGTCCCATTAACCGTATTCATTTAGCCCGTTTTATTTTAATACAATCATCAATTAATAGAAGTCCAAAAGAAATATTCTTACACTCTCCCACTGGACAATATTAATTGAAGTTTTGACTCCAAAAGACAAAAGAAAAATGACACTATTTTAAAAAATAACTCTCGGGCTAAATTACACAAAACAGTTTTGACTGTGGCCACAGATTTTAAAAGACAATACAGTAACAGACAAGACTTTAAACAATCCTGTCCGACGAAAGTTACCAAATATCGGATCATGGCGATAATTGCATCTCTTATTGATGCAAGACCTTCCATGGTCACAAATACCAGCAACTTCCACTGACATTGATTCAGACGTGGTGGTGTAGCAAGAAATAGCATCAAAATATGACCCCAAATATTGCTATTTCATTGTCAGTCCTCCGATTTTCTTGTAAGATACGAATTTCTGCACAATATGAAATTCCAAGAAAATCTAATTTCCTTATCATATACGGTCTCGGAAGCAATATGAAACCCAAAGGAAATTCCAGTTCTCTTGTAGGATATGGATTTCTAAAACAACATAAAATCCCAAGAAAACTCAACAACTTCTCAGGAAGTTATATATGTCTCATTCAATGCTCAATATGCAATATGGTGTGTTTTTGAGACATACCCAACATTTCTTAAGAACAACACCCAATCTTAAGATAAATATACATGCGAGACACACAACTCAATCATGTGCAAATAAAAGAATCATTAATGAGTCAAAAATAGTCTCGCATTGAGTGCACATAAGATATTCAGAATGCATATTTTATTCGCATTATGAATGTAAACAAATCACATAGACTAATACGCACATTGTAAGATGCACTCGCATATTCTCTTGTCAAAATATCAAGAGATTTCATACTAGCATAGGTAATATGCTATGTCAAAATAAGGTCACATCAGTTTCATGTATGGAGTAACATTATCACTACTGACAAGTAGTATATCATCATAAAACATAAAAGATGTACATGTACTCCCACTGATTCAATAATCATCACATATCTACGTGAAAATTATGGATATCTATCGACAATTAGCAACTAGAGCCAGAAAACAGTATGCTCATCAATAGGCCAATCAAATATGTCTTTTCAACCAAAATAATTGTCCTCGTCAAGTTTCTTTATAAGAAACCACTTATTTAGACAAAACCATATCAACACGGAAACTAGGAGAGTTAATCACCAAACATAAGTCTCCTATTTTGTGACGTGTGTTTTTCTACTAAATAAAACTTACAAAAAGTCACAGTGAATTAATCAATGTTCCAAAATTCACTTTCAAAATATTTTCTTTCTCAAACCTACTAACCAATCTGCACATGTAGGTTATATAAAGCACCGATCTATCTCAGAGTCTCGTGAAATAATAATAATAATAATCAAATTTATTATTTTCAAGATATTTCACTAAAATAACAAGACATTCCAATAATTGATATATGAGTGTCTCAAATACTTGGTCGGTTAGCTAATGACCAACACTGACTGAGAAAAGATCACGTTTCACAAAAGTCATGGGCTGTTTCAATTATTCCATAACAAAAAACTTTTATCTTTCACAAATTTCAAGAAATTATTAAAAAACTAATATATCCATATTCACCCCGTTTTTAAATAATTTCTTTGAAATCAAATTTTGACAGAAACAATTGTGAAAAAACTCCCACATATCTAGATAAATTAAACACTAGTATGAGTTCATGATGGTATGAACTCCCACATATCTAGATGAGTTAAAATTGAACCAAGATCAATTTGATAACGGAATAACAATCATTCCAAAAAAATCAATAAATGCAAGATATCTTTATTCAAATAAATTTTAAGATACTTGCTGACTAGGATCTCAAAGTGAAAGAACTCAGTTTATAAATAATAAATTTATCTTAAATGAGTTTACGATCTCTTTCACACATTTCTATCACATACTGGGAATCAAGCTAGTAGTGGAGATCAAAATTTAAAATTACTAGTCATACCTAAAACATCATGTCATTTCAGGTTGAACCAATATCAGTATGCATATGACAAAAACCAAATATTTGAATCAAGCAATAGTCAAATAAAGTGCAAGATCAAATCATTTTAAATATTGCATACTAACCCAAAACTGACAATTTTACACATATTTGGTGAAGATTTAAGTTCAAGTTTGAATACAAGAACTTCGTTTTACTCCCATACATAAAAGTCAAAACATAATTTATACAAGTACTGAAAGTATATGTTGAATGTTACTCGTGTCAATTCATTTGGAACTAGACATGACAGATATACTAACAATTTAAGGTGAAACTCAGTCAAATTCTTTCAATAAATGTGGAATTTTAGAATTTGACATTTTTTTTTTCAATATCATTATAGCTTCCATGAATTATATTAAAAAAAAATAAAAATTTACTCAACTATTTTGATAACACTTTGGAAAATAGTTTTCTTTATATCTCAAGAATAGTATCTTGAAAACAAGACTAAAAATTGAGTAAAACCAAATGCAAGATTCTTGCTAATGTGACACAAACACTAAAACTCAATTAACTAAAATTTTGCATAAGAAAAGAAAATCCCGCATAAATCATAAAAATATCAACTTTAGGGATTTTTTTTAAAAGCAACTTCATGCCCATAATTAGCCTACAATTAACAATACATTGTGGCAAATCTTATATTTTAGACTTAAAATTTTACTTGTCTCAAGCAAATTCTCATATAGCCTAAAATCAAACAATTAACAGTATTGTTTCATATACCAAGGCAAGAAAACTGCTCAACCAAAGAGTATTAACTTATCATCTCAGCTAATAGACAATAAAGTATTTTGTCACAGGCACAATTCATATAAATGCAGAGTAATTATGCCACAGAAACACTTATTCAAATAAGCTGGAACCAACACAGCTTATTCATGAGAAATCAACACTTGTCATGACAAACTCCCCTTTGGGCAGAGTTTATCATACAAATGATATTTTCTCCATGCAAGAACGGTACAAGAATATCCTAATTTTCGAAAAGTTGACTCCTTTGGGAGAACAAACCCTCTAAATTAGTAAATTCCAGTCAATATGTTTTGCATCAATAGTTCAAAATATCTATGCATATAAACTCCATTTAACAAGTGAGGATATATTTTGTCATCATAAGAATTCCTCAATATTCATGTGATATGTCATGCACGTTTCAATATAGGACATTTAATCACATGAGATCATATAACATACAGATGATGAAGCTCAACATATTATTGTTTATACTTCAAACTATGTATACAAAAACCATTACTATTTAAACTCATAGTAATAATATGGGAGACCATGAATGCAACATATTATGATCAGCAGACAATCAATAAGCCTAGAAAATATAGCTTCATTCTATAGAGAGTCCAGGGTGTCATGACAAACTCCCCTTTGGGCAGAGCATGTCATACGTAATAGGCTCTCCGTGCAAAACGGCATAGAAATACCTCAATGTTCGAAAATCGCTTCCTTTGGGAAGCTAAATTTTCTTGATTGGTGCACCCTATCAATATGTTTTGCACAAATAAAACGAAATTATCATACATATCTCACCCCCTTTGGGCAGGTAAGAATGCATAATAATTCATTCACTCGAAATATGTATGTTCTGAATTTTACAAGTCTTCATAAATAGAACACTTTGGTGTAACTATCTACTTAAACTCAGTAAATTAAGAACATGGCCGAGTTGAAATAGATTGCCCAATTTGCACACGGACGATATGTATGCAATTACTCCCACAAAATAAAGTACGAAAACTATGTACTTTTGGAAGTTATCTATAATATAATATGTTGCATGCAAATTATTCCCAAGATCCAATTTGTTTGAATACTCATGTAAAGCAGTCAATGAACATAGTTCAATTCCAATCAATATGATCAAATATGTTAATTTTTATATCATATTCACCTTTTATAAAAACTTAGTGAATAATGAACAATTTAATCTCAACACAATTGTCATTCAATATAAAATATTTGAGCACATATATCTCAAATTGAACCGAACAAGAGCAAAAGGGACAACCAACCTTCCAAAACATGCTCTCACTCAAAAGATTTGGTACCAAAAGTCACATTCGGCTGCAAAGTGCCTCGGGTGGAAAACTATCTTTCTCAGTGTCTTCCAAACATGCGAACACTGAAATAAACACCTCAACCCACAAACGAGCTTTCAAATTAATTAATAATGACAATAACGATAAGGGAAGTGACATAGGTGTTAAATATTTCAACCGGAATGCTAATAGCAACAACTTTAAAAGGTTATAGGGACAAAAGATATTGATAAGGTTGAAATTACCTTTATTCTCAAAAAAAAACTTCCACATAGACACTGAAAACGATATGTTGATTCAGTTGCAAGTGACATAATATAAGAGAGGTTTTAATCTTGCCCAAAACAACTTGTGTCTCTATTTTGTTATGGGTAATCTCTCAAGTACCAACAATAAGAAATAATTTTAAGGAGCCAGAATCACACCATTCAAAACGTCAACCATGGCAGTACCACTATTCAAGTTTATTGCAACTGATACAAATAACAATAATGCAACAAATTAGATCAACAGGCAATAATTGGAATAAGCTCAACAAATATAGCTTTATTCATACGAGAGTCCAGGATGTCTTGACAGACTCCCCTTTGGGCAGAGTATGTCACACATATTAGTTCTCTCTGTGCAAAACGATATAGGAATACCCCAATTTTTGAAAGCTGATTCCTTTGGGAAACAAACCTCCTTAACTGTTGTACCCTATCAATATGTTTTACACAAACAAATGAAATCATTGTACACATCTCACCCCCTTTGGGCAGGTGAGAATGCACAACAGTCCATTTACTCGAGATATGCGTGTTACTGACTTTACAAATTTCAATAAATAGAACACTTTGGTGTAACTACACACTGAAATTTGCAAAATAAGCACACGACCGAGCATAAATAAAATTGCCTAAAATACATACGCACAATATGTATGCAACACTCCCACAAAATAAAATACTAAAGATACGTATTTTTGGGAGTTGTAAATATATGTTGCACCAAATTATTTATTCTGTCTTAACTTAGTGACTATACGAAATAATTAATGAACACTAAGTTTCAAAAATAACCTAGAATACACCGAGTTATACAATATTCACTTTAACTGAATCAAGTGAATAATCCAAAATTAATCTACAACTAAGTGATTACAGATTGTTCGCAATCCGTGTGGATTAATTACATTCCTAGGTTAACCAATTTTTTTTTTATGAAATTACCATCATAATTTTAAAAAGGGAAAAAAGAAGGGTATTTTGTAATACGAAACCATCAAATTTATTGATTATGATCAACTTTTTAATAGAATCATTTTACGTATTCAAGTTTGGCTTGATATTTGATAATATAACATTTGGGTTGTCGCTTGAATATGGCAATGTAATTAGATTTTTAAAATTCTTTGATTTAATTACAAATACATGTCAGATTCTAAAAGATTCTTTTTTTTATCAAATTCTCATAGATTTTCTTCTGTAGTCTTTGTTTCTTTTAATTTTTATGATTTTATAATTCGGGTTTTTATTATTAAATAATATATTTTTTTTCCGGATTTTAACTTTATCCGATTTAGAATTTTAATAATTATTATTGTAATGTTTATTTTTTATAATTATTTTATTTACTTTATATTATTATTATTTTCTATAATTTTCATCTTATTTTTTAATGATTTAGCAATTTTTTCTTTTTATTAACTAATCTAATTTCCCTAAATTGAGGAAATATATTATATTTTTACATAAATTTTATATTTTTAATATTTAATAGCAGTTTTCAACCAGATTTATATATTTAATTTTTATTTTCTAAGAATGTTACCTAATATTATTTATAACCTTTTCAAATTCTTAAAGCTCTTTTTTATCCATATGATCATATCTAATTTTTTTTATATATTAAAAATTTCAAAATAATTGCATTGTTTATTAAATTTATAATTATTTATAATTTTACCTATTCTAAATACAGATTTTTTTTTAATATCATTTTAGTTTACAATATTTAGCACTATTATGTAATACTACAATTCACATAGTATAATTTATATATATAAACCGTGCATCGCACGGGGTATATGCTAGTATCAATTAAAGGCCTACTATAAAATTACTATTCTCATCACAAAACAAATTCGTGAGTATACATCATGGGCCCACATACAATTATCTTAAGTTCCAACTTCCATGCGCATAAAGAATCAGTAAAAGGCATGCCTAATTAATATATGTGGCCCATCAGAATTCAGTTTTCCACAAGGAATCCAAAACGATGCAGCAAAATCCCAAATTCAAGATTACAGTAAATTAGCTCATTAAATGCATATGAAAGCCTTTGCGCACACACATCACAATTTATATTCGTACACACTGCAATTCACCAATTCACAATAAAAATAGTTGTAATTGATGCTTGGGTCATCATAGCAGTGACATATTAACAGGCGAAAATACGAATTCTAATTAAAAAGCAATTGTGACTCATACGCAATTGTAATTCATATGCGAAATTTGAATTTCAATAACCGTGAGAACAACAAATATATCAAATTACGGATTTGATGAAAACTTTAAATTAAATACGTACTCTGATAATTATCTCAACTAAACACTCAATATTAGGGGTTCTAAACTCATAAGTGTATGGCTCTGATACCAACTGAAAGAAATTTTAGCCAAGATCTACACCATGAATTTAGAACACCGATATAATTGAAAGTGTAGATGTACCTGATTTTCGCGTATTGAATTGAACCTAATATTTACCGATCTTGTTGGGCAACTTCGAGTGGTATGGTCGACTTCTCTGGCTAGATCTCCCTCTCCTTCTCACACCGACAGTTGACAGCTTAATGGGAAAGTGGAATATCAAGAACGTGGAGTGGAGAGGGGACCTAGCCATCAATAAATATAACCCTAGAAGCCCTCCCATCACAGGCTTTCTAGAGTGGACCTACATCAGCTGTCAGACCACGTCAGCTAACATCAAGGCTTTAACAATAGTGGGTCAAAACAATAAGCCTGATAAGTCTTGTCCCATTAACCGTATTTATGTAGCCCGTTTTATTTTAATACAATCATCAATTAATAGAAGTCCAAAAGAAATATTCTTACAAGAATCACAGCTATTTGTGCAAGTAGGGCCGTTCCATCTAAAGTGTCGAGGCAGTTCAGGGAGTTTCTGGTTGAATCGGATGGGGAAATACTGTTGGTGTTTCTTGTCTCAAGGAAATCAATGAATATCGTGGAGGATGCCGAGGTTTTTCGACTTGATGTTGTTGAGCTTTTGTGGGTGAAGTTGGAAAAACTTGGAGATAGGGCTTTGTTTCTTGAGGATGAATGTTGTATGGCTGTGACTGCAAGCAAAGTGAGGTGTAGGAGAAACTGCATTTACTTTACTCATGATAGAGTAAATGAATGGCATTTGTATGAATTGGAAAGGTGTCAGATTTCACCTGCATTTGATATCAAACAGTCTTTGAGGTGGGATGAACAGGCAGAACAACTGGGAGAATAGACTTTTTATGATCCTTCTAAGACATGAAACGGAATTTTATAAATTACGGTCGGAATAAATAAATATATCACAGGGATTATGAACTGGTATAGTCTGCAGAATTTCTCAATAACATCTAGTTATACAAATTATGACACTCCACTCCACTCCTTCAATCAATATTAATTATAGCAGTCTACCAATAAACATGCCTCCTAATATCCTAGAACAGTCACATTTTGGAACATAAACACTTGAAAGAAGCTGCCAATATAACCTTCTTTCTGGAAAGACCGTTAAGTTAGCATTAACATCATTGATCGGCAAAAGGAAAAGGTAAACCGTTATCAGAATCATACTATAAAACTGAAAGAAACCAAATTACACAGCAAAAGAAAGCAATTAATATTAATCGCATACCAGTCAGTAAACAGTTAAGATTCTTATACAAGTGCCGTTGTGCCAATGTCTCAGGCATCCCCAACGCTGAATGTTTCGGCACCCAAGAAGCTCCCGTAATTTTGCATCACATACGATTGCCATCGGGTTTGGAGGATCCTAAGAACACATAACACGGTGAGACATTTGAATAATAAAACTTAAAAGTTATTATTCCTCCATTAATGAGGAGCTATAATAAAAAGCGCAAGCAAAAGCTGATAGAAAGATGGATGTCATCAGCAATAGTTTGTAGGCTAGCTTTTGGTTTTTTCCTTCTCAAGGTTTTCCTCATGTATCTTTGTAATTATTTTCGGATTTAATAACATTTTTACCTTTTCACCAAAAAAAAAAAAAAAAAGGAAATGTTGAAACATCATAACACACCACCATTATCAAGTACCAGAATATTACTCCCACTGTCCCATGGTTTTAAGTTCACACATGATCCTGGACAATATTTACATCATAGCTACTTTTTTTGTAAATGCTACCACTCAGAGATTATCAAGGCATTCAAGAGCTATAACTATGGACAAAGTATCAGAAGAACATGCAGAAAAACAGCTGAGCACAAATTCCAATCCAGCGTTTTCTTTTCTTTTTCCAACATAAAGGTGAGCGTTGAACCAGAAAACCAATATTCTTCACATGTTAAACAATGTGAATACATTTCATTAAGCAAAATATATAATAGTAAGCAAATCGCCGGTCATGTTTTCACCAGTAACCTGTTACACTGTGTTGACTTCTCAGTACATCTGGAAATGTGCATTACGGTATACTCTGAAATAAACTTACTATGCATGAAACTATTCATTTAGTTACATACCTCAAGTTGGTTAACCTTTATGTACTCCCACATCTGCCTTAGTATTTCTGGTTGTGACATCTCCTTATCAGTTCCAAAGGAATTTGCAAGTGCTTCAGATATCATCACAATTGGAACAATGTCATCACTTTTACTTTCTGATTCAACCACATCAACCTTTTGTTTCTTAGCATTTTGAGCAGTCAGTTACGCAAAATACAAGAAACCATGCTAATTAATCGAAGGCAACAAGGTACCTTGCAGTCGGGGAATATTTGGTTGAATCTCATGGTGCTTCTTATATCAAGGAAATCTGTTGATGTTGTAGAGGACATTGAGGTTTTCCGAATTGATATTCTTCAACTTTGTGGGTGATGTAGGAAAATCTTGGAAACAGAGCTGTGTTTCTTGTGATCAATGCTGTATAACATGCATGACTATTAGGAATCTGCAATATTTGAAGCTTCTTGATTGCATTCCTGGTATCTTCTAGGAGGCATCCTCAATTCTTATTATAACGCAAGGGCGACAAAGTGGGAAATGATCACAGGGATGGGAAAGTTCAATTCCAATCCAGGATATGAAGAAGCATATAATGTGTCATACATGACAGCTGAAATAATGAGTCTCACTTGCTTTATTAGATATACATATACAAAGAAACATGCCTTTGATGTCATGAACACATATCACTGATTAAGTGATCTAAGTTGAGGCATGGTGTTCTAGGGACACCTATCTTGACTAGTTAAATCACAGACCAATAATATGAATAGCATTGAAACGAAAATTCTTACAAGCTTGATTATGGAATAAAACAAAAATACAAACCAAACAAATCAAGGAAAATAAAATCTTACTGATCATAATCATGTGGTTAAAAAAGCAGTAACAGAACTTGTAGATGAAGCTGTTAAACTTGATGAAGTATTGGAGGAATTGTAGGCCATTGAATCACCAGCTCTAGTAAGATTTGAGTGATTTGAAGCGGTACTAGTCACATGTGTTATAGTAGTTGCATCATCATAACTTGGCACTGGCATTGTTTGCGGGAGGGTGGGTAATGATGCTTCAAAATTGAGAACATGGATTGCTTGCCTTATGGATGGACGACGATAGTTATCTGGATGAGCGCACCACAAGCCAACAACCATCAAATGTTCCATTTCTTGCACATTAAATTCTGCGCCTAATTTTGGATCACATGCATCAAGTAACTGTCCCATGCCGTATAGACTCCAAACCCACTCCACCAATATTACTTGGTTTTCTTCAAGCCTAGAGTCGACCGGTCTTCTTCCACATGCTATTTCCAATAATACAATTCCAAAGCTATAAACATCAGACTTCTTGCTAGCCCGTCCATTTATAGCACATTCAGGAGCCATGTAACCCCTCGTTCCCGCCAGATCAGTTGTTTGTGATCCTTTTTCATGATCAACAAGTCTGGCTAGACCGAAATCGCCAAGTTTAGGATTAAAACTCGAGTCCAACATAATATTGCTAGCTTTTATATCTCGGTGCACCACACACCTCTCCCACTCCTCGTGCAAATATAGCAAGGCTGATGCTAGTCCTCGTGCGATTTTGTATCTCGTTTCCCAGGTCAAAAGTGATCTCTCCTTAAAGAGATGAGAATCTAAGCTCCCATTAGGCATGAACTCGTAAACAAGTAGGAGCTCTTTTCGTTTATGGCACCAGCCTATGAGTTGGACTAAATTTCTGTGCCTTAGCTGACTGATAATCTTGACTTCTGATGTGTACTCTTTTAGCCCTTGTTTAGATCCTCTGGACACCCTTTTTACAGCAACATAGGAATTTGTTTCTCTCATGAAACCTCTGTAGACCCCACCGAATCCTCCTTTTCCAAGCTTTTCTTCCTCTACAAAATTCTTTGTGGCACGAACAAGTTTGCTATATAAGAACCTTTTAGGGCCACTGCCTTCTGCGAATTCATTATCCATGGATGGATAAAGGAAATCTTCATCTTTTGCGTCCTTATACTTCTTCCATAAGCAAAAAATTGCAAGAGCTAACCCAAGAATGAGAATTGACAAGCCAACACTCATTCCAACAACAAATTCTCTACTCTTGTTTTGTTTTCCTCCAGTATCGATTATGACACTAGGGTCAGGGTCTGGACCTGGAGTAGGTGGTTCTTCAGGAGTAACATCAAGTTGTAAGCTTGAAGAGAAATCCCATGACTTGACATTATTTTTCTGGAGTTGATACCCTGTTGAAGCTGAAAAGCCGATAGCAACATATTCGGGTAAATAAGCTGTAAGATCAACCTTATAACTGAGGTTGCCTCGTCGCGTTATGTTACGATCAAAACCAGTAAATTCAACCCAGAGGGTCTTGGAACTAGCATTATAACTAAGCCATGCATCATTTTGTGCCCCCTGGCTAACATTATTCTCCCACGTGAGAAATTTGACAGATTTCATTGAGTTGATATCAATACCGACATGCGTGCCAAAGGGATCCCAAGTATTCTGATAAGTATCAAACTCCACTGCAACAAATGATTGTGAAGATGAATTGGCTGGTGAATCACCATTTCCAAGACCAAGGCCACCACCGTGAAAATTGGGTTGGATAGTAGAATCAAGAGGTACCAAGAAAAATGTTAGCCCATCACCATATTCATTATTACCACTCGAATCAATCACAAAGGAGAAATGAGTGGAGAAATCAGTGACGATGCCCGAAGCCTTGTCCCACAAGTGCAGAGGTTCAAAATATTTGGCTCGCCCTCTTTGATCGCGCAACGCAGTATCACGTTCATTTGGTGTAATCATAATGCCTTCACTTGAGATGTAAGCATCTCCTGAGACATTTATCTTGTGATTATCGTTGTTAGTGCTGATGCCGGACAGGTTGAAGGACAGTGAAAATGTTGAAGGGATCAACAAAAGGAACAAGAAGGGGAAAATTAGTACTTGAAGCTGTGATGCAGACATGATTGGTAATTGGTGGGAATGAAGATAACTTGATCAAAGCATATGCTAGTACTAGATTGTATATACTTAATATAAGTGATGAAAACAGGAGGTCTTGATCTTCTAGGGAATTGATTGACAGCTCAAGCAGACATGACACGCCTGTGGACAATTAAAGGCTTGTAGTTATAGGAATTCGGAAAGATAATTATTTTAGTACAGAGGTTAAAAAAGAAAATTACAAAAAATACAAATATATCGTAAGTCTAGGAATTTAAATTCTTCTTCTTTTTCTCTCTACTGCGTGCATTATGGTTTGCGAAAGCATATTGATATGGACTTAGCTGTATATATTAGGTTCCTCTAGTTAAGTTTATGAGAACAAAATAAATGTCATAATGGAAGTAGCCAAGTAGGTGAGACAAATTGCTTATAGATGGCCAATGGCGAACAGGTCAACGAAGACCTGTAAGTCTTGGATTTTACTCTTTAGGAGAGTATAAATGCATTTATATATTAAAAGGAGAAAAAGAAAATAAATAACATACATATAAATGACTCTGAAGGCTGGTGAATCACCTATTCCAAGACCAAGTCCACCACTTCTAGAACTGAATTGGAGACTGGAATTAAGAGGTACCAAAAAAAATGTTAGCCCGTGAACAAATTCATTACTACCACTCGAATCAATCACAAAGGAAAATTGAGTGGAAAAACCAGTCAGGTTCGCCGAAACCTTGTCCAACAAGTTCAGTGTTTCTACATGTGTAGCTCGACCAACTTTCGAAACCAACGCCATACTACGCTCATCTGGTGTAAGCAAAAAAGAAAATGTTATCGTGAGTGCCGATGATGGAAAGGTAGAAGGACAATGAAAATGTTAAAGGGATCAAGAAAAGCAACAAGAAGAAACAGAATAGAAACTTGAATAGAGACATGGCTGGAATGATGTAACTTGTTCAGCATTAGCGATTATAAATATTGAACGACTAGAGAAAAATGTTGCAGCTTTGTTGAAATGAAAACCTTTCTTTAATTTCTTTTTAAAATTCCCCCCAAAAAGGAAAAAGTTGTGGGGACTTTGACTTTTAATCTCAGGGACGGCAGAGCACCCATAATATTAAAAAAGAAAATGGGACAGATGAAAGACCCTGCCTTCTGCTTGACTAACGCTACAATAATTCAAGAATGCAAACATTTTCCCTTTTGAACCAAAGAAAAACAGAAAGCATGCTCTTGCATTCTGCGAAAAAGACAAGGCCACACTAACCAACTACCTTTTATAGCATTTATTGACTAATTCTGTTTGCTTCTCGTGTGATCATCTCCCTGGACGGACATACGTGCAATTGTCTGCTTATGACATCATAGACATAAATTCTTGACCCAGTAAAATATGCTAAAGAATCACGACCTAAGCATTACCAAAATTTGCCAGACCCTCCTTAGGATCAACTCAAATTTCTTTTTTCTTAGTGGAACTTAGTATCAACTTAAATGAATCCACATCAATTGTATGAACCAACACGAGTAAGGAACTCACAAGTTAGTCTTCTAGTCGCCGTCGCGCATTGAGAGAAATGGAACACCTTCTGTCATCTTTGGCTTCCTCTGCTTCGATTACAGTTTAGTTCGTCCCCCACCTGTTTGTGAATATTACCAAATAAAAATAACAACGCGGCATGCACCAGTAATACTGCGACAGAAAATATTGCCATCATTCTGGAATCTGGACGTTATTATACACGACTTTTTAAAAGCTCAAAGGCCTAAATTCTAGACTGTGCAGCCCTCAAAGCCCAATAAAAACTGAGTTATTTGTACATTCATACATCGTAATTAATGGCCCAATATATGATTATTACCCATACAAGAATTATGCCATATCATTTTAATAAGGGTCATAATTAATAACTCCCTCTCAATTGGAAATAATTTAGTTTATTTCTCTATGTAAAAAAATCTACACTAACTCCTCAATTTAAATTTATAATTTGATTTCACTCCCCACTCACCTAAATTGACTGCAATAGTCTTACTTATTTCTTTTTTCTTTTCATACTCCAATTGTAAACTTGAGTACTTTAACTTTTACGAATAATACTCTATTTTTAAATGTGAATACTTTAATGTTTATGAACAATACTTTAATTGTCAATTTAGATATTTAAACTTTTATAAATAATAACTCTAATTTAGTCATAACTTGCATGATTTTAGTTAATTCAGTTTTAAAATTACGATCTCTCTTAGCCCACTCCAAACTAAATGTCTATAAGGAAATAGGCTAGTAAGGGTTCAACTACGCTAACTAGGAAATGAATCTTGACATCGTGTTGAGACACGAAAGTTTATGTACTCACTAAACTTTATCCGAAAATTCCGGAAACTACAGCCAGTCAGGATTAGAAAGACGCTTATTCCAAATGGATCAAGTGTGATGATCTGGATAGTCTTGTATCCTGGCATCTGTTTTAGATGTTCTTGAGCATCAGATGTATGAGATGCCTACTGATACGAACATATTTTGAAAACAGGATTGTACGAATGTACGAGTTAATGAAAAAAAGGTTGTTAGTTAAAGATGTTTGAAGGATCACTGGTTCAGAATCATATTATGAATATGATAACTAATCTGAACGAGATGGAAAGCCTCTGTGCTTAAAGATCTGGACCGGGCCAGTCAACGGGTTAGGATACGAGTCAACGGATCGGGTCAATGGATAGGGTCGAATCGGGTCCGGTTTGGGTAGGACCAGACCCGGACATGTGTTAAGACCTGGTGAGGCTGCGTGTATGCATACACGCCAACCACTTGGCCAGCTTGTGGAGGCACGTGACGGTGTGTGGGGCCACGTGGCGGCATGTGGTTGGCAGCATTGTGTCCGCGGCGGAGAATGCTGCAACGTGGTATATTTGGATAACTAATCTGAACGAGATAGAAAGCCTTTGTGCTTAAAGAAACAATCTTAAAAATTAGGATACGATCCTATACTCTCTGCCTAAGTCGTTTGAACGTTCAAGATTATTTTAAATAATTTTTTTTAAAACCCAACCTGAACCAATGAACGACCTCAATATGGCAGAAAAAGTGATATAGACTAAGGGAAAAGTTCTCTTAAATCAGACATCAATATCCATGGCCTAGAAAGGCAGTGAGTGGAAGAAAAAGAAAAGGAATGGTTCCCAATCTTAAGGTTTAGAAGAAGAAAGCCAGATCCGATAATGAAAAATATTTTATTTCAGTGGTAACGAGTATTGGAAAAGAAATTATCCAAAATACTTAGTCTATCTGTTTGCTACACCGTTTAGATAAGATATAAAGATATCTTACTCTTTGAAGGTATGTTTAGTTGGAAATTCACCAGACTGCTGGTGTGTGGATTCGAGCTCAACCAATCATATTTGCAATTCGTTGCAAAGATTCAAACTAACCAGGAAGTTTGAAAAACGGCTAACACACAACGACTACACAGGGATAATACGAGTGTACTTGTATTAGCAGTAAGGACTATAAATTCGTATTTTGGTAATAATGTTTTAATATTATACGTGCCATATAAACAGAAATTTGATCTCTGTGAGTAATTTGATAACTAGTGGTTTAACTGTTTGTTTTGAACAAAGGGTTACCATTAAGCAAAATAAAAGGTTTATTTGCCGTGGCACAATAAAAGATGATCTTTTATACCTCAATAAAAACCCTAATTTAAGTTTAACATTAAGAAGTTTGACTTACCATCTAAAAGGAAAAACTTCCACGCCTAGCGAGGCATGCAAGTGGCATCAACGTCTTGGTCACTTTTATCCGAATAAGATCCAAAGACTAATTGTTGAGTCCTTTCGACTTGACAGTTGTCAGTCTGCGAATCCTGTTTAGAAAAGTAAAATGACCAAGAAAGTCCTTTTAAGATAAAAGGTATTTAAGCTATGAAGATTGCTTGTGCCAGTTTATACGGATATGTGATCCTATGAATGTTTAAGCAAGAGAAAGTTTTGGATATTTCATTATTCATTTGAATGATTACTCTAGATACAGATACATTTATTTGATGAGACTTAAGTCTGTATTTTGAAGAGTTCAAAGAATATAAGACTGAAGTCAAAGAGTCAAATTAGAAAAGATATCAAGGCACTTCGATTAGATCAAAGTAGTATCTATGTTCAGAGTTAAACATAATTTCTCGAATGGGATTAGATCTCAACTGTCTGTATGAGATACGTCTTAGCAAAGATGTATTGCAGAAAAGAGAAATAGAACTCTGATAATGATGGTAAGTTTCATGAAGAGTCATGCTACCTTGCGAAGTTTTTTTTTTTTTTGGGTTTTGCGCTCAAAACGACAATGCATATTAAACCTAGTTCTATCTAAGTCAGTTCCTAAAACACTAATGGATCTGTAGCTAGGGCTGTATCTCTTATCTTCGGATTTGAGGTAGCCTGGTCCACATGTGAAGGATGGATCCTGGCGAGTTAGAATAAAGAACAAAGGTTTACTTGTTCTAAGGTTATCCTAGAAGAACAAGAGGAGGTATATTTTGTAATTTGAGAAATTACAAAAGATGTTTGTGAATATTTCAAAGATGATTACATAAATAACCACAAAGGGTGGAAGCAAAATAGTGTTAAAAGAAAATAACAGTATTTGATACTAATTTCCATAAACCCGTGATAACTGAAAATGTATTAGATACATGTGATGTACCAAATACAACATGTGATGTAGAGACGTGTACACGAGAGCATCATTGTAGTGGGAGGATTGTCAGGACACCTGACAAGATATCTAAGATCGACCCAAGTGGTTGAATCTGATCCTGTCACGTGTAATGAAGCTGTAGAAGATATAGACGCCGACCGTTTGGTCAAAATCCATGGAATCTTAGTTAGAATCTTAGTATTCTAACAAAGTCTTGAACTTGTGGAGGCGCCTGAAGGCATTAAACCCATTAGATGCAATTGGGTTCTACAAGAAAATAAAAGGAGAAATGGACGAAAAGGTAGAGACTCTAAAGCAAAGCTTATGGCAAAGGGTCTTACCCAGAAAAGAAGAAATCATTTATGAGATCTTCTCGCTATAGCAATGCTCAAGTCCATAAGATTCTCATCTCCATTGTTTCTCATTTTGATTATGAGATTTGACAAATGGATGTAAAGACTATGTTCTTGAACGGGCACCTTCAAGAAGAAAAACATGACATAACCTGAAGGCTTCACAGCTAGAAATCAGGTGCATATAAGTATGCAAATTTAATAGATCATTTTGTGATCTTAAGCAAGCGTCTGGATCATGAAACATCAAAATCAAAGAGGCATTGTAAATTCTTTGGATTTGGGCAATTGCCCGATGAACCATGAGTGTATAAAATAACATCATGGTAATGTTGTAACATTTTCATTTTGTACGTAAATAATATTCTGCTCATTGGGAATGATACAAGAATTTTGTTAGTAGTCAAGATTCGATTGTCAGATCAATTTGACAAGTAAAGACCTTAGTGAGACCAATAATATTCCAAGGATCAGACTTTTGTCGTGACCATGAGAATAAGAAGATTGATTTATTACAAGAAGCATATATAGATAAGATACTGGCAAGGTACAATATGATGAATTCCAAGAAGGGATCATTGTTGTTGTGTTCTACTTCAGTTAAAACCAATCGTGCAAGTGTACACTAACATACGCGTCACATAATAGGATCGTACCCACAGGGAAGGGAAATCAATCACTGCTCAGCAAGTCTTTCTAATCTAAAGACCTAACGAAAAGCAATTGTTGTTATCTATTAATCTACTAAAGACAAAATTAATTGAATAACTAGGGATAAACGCAAGTAACAACTAAACCACACGTGAATTAACTTCAGTAAACTAAGTAGGCAGGGAAAGTAATGAATCATACATCAAGAGTTAGTATGATACTCGTTCGACAAGTGTAATTCTACAACCTAGTCACTCATATTTGTGTTACCCTCTCTCAAGGTGTAACCAAGTGCTTAATTAGTGTTCAATGTTGCTCTCGCAATCACCGATAGTTAATTAAACCATAGGAACAAGACTAGTGCAATTCAATATTCTAGTGGCTCGACATGGAATAAGATTACTGTTGTATAAGCTAGAACCAAATCTCTTTGTATTCTACAACTTACAAGTTATGAAAACAATTTAAATTACCATCAATCTCTCGATCTATAGGCAATTATAACACATGCTAAGGGTGATCAGGCCATCGCAAATCAATTCAAACCTGTTTTCAAACTAAGAATTAACACAAGTCATTCAAGCACCATATCGAACACCTATCATGCATTCATCATCACTCCCCTAGCCCTAGAGAATTAACTACTCATAATTAAAGCAAAACTCATAAAACTAAAGGAAATTGTATTAAAAGAATTCATGTTTATCAAAACTAAACAAAGTCTAAACATCAAAACCATAAACATTCAGTAAAATCTGAAAAACGAATCTAGTAAACAAAAATCCTTTAGTCTTTTCGAATTCTCTGAAACTCCTCTCTGAAACTTCGTTGTCTACTCTCCAGACTAGGTCAAAACCTGGAAGAAAAGCTCTCTAAAAAAGACTCCAAAATGCATAAATACAGTTAACGCCCGCTACTGCTGAAATCACCATAACGTGTTTATTAGTGGTAACGGGCGTTACCACTTTCCTTCTGCCCAGGGGTAACGGGCGTTACCCCTCTGATTCGCTAAAGGCTTTGCTCCTGTATCTGTTAACAGGGGTTACTGACTTTGTTCTCCCATAAGGTAACGAGTATTACCTCTTTTTCCTCCAAAAATGCGTGAATTCACCTTGGAACGCCGTTTCTCATCTCCAACGCAATAATTACCTAACTGGAGTAAAATAAACACATAAATGCATCAAACGACACACAATTATAGTCTAAACAATGCTAATATTCATGCGAATTGCACACTCAACAATCATTACCTTTTGGATATGGAATTTCTCTATCTCGGGATCAGTGTCCTGAGATAACTGAAGAGATAGAAGACATGATTAGAGTTCCGCAGCGGAAGCTTTATGAATATCATATTATGTACTAGGCCAGATATCTATTATAAAATAGATCTAAGTTAGCAGATATTAGTCAAACCCTACAATCTGAAACTGGGTAGTAGTAAAAGCGTATATTGGAGTACTTGAGAAGAACTCAAGATTATATGCTAGTCTACCATAGTGATGAGCTCATTTCAATAGAGTAAACAGATTCGGATTTACAATCTGATTTGTATTCTAGATGTTTGACAACAGAATACGTGTTTACTCTAGA
Source organism: Lantana camara (assembly GCA_037501455.1). Taxonomy (NCBI): domain Eukaryota; kingdom Viridiplantae; phylum Streptophyta; class Magnoliopsida; order Lamiales; family Verbenaceae; genus Lantana; species Lantana camara. The sequence goes on from CM074862.1 coordinate 24,414,042, forward strand.
ATGACCAACAGTTAATTGGGGAATGTTAAGCAGACTTGTATTGCTTATCGCCATAGAAGTTAAATACATGGTAGCTTGAGAAGCAACCAGTTAGATGTATTGGCTTCATGATTTCCTATTTGTTGGCTCAGAGAAACGTCTAACAGATTCTTTCACCAAAGTATTGGCGCAAAAGAGTGCAAAACGAGTTTTGACACTCGTGTGAAAGGGATAAGACTTAGATGTTTGGCCAAATTGAATTTAGGGCAAGTGGGAGATTGTTGGGAATAGTGCCCTGAAAATTCAATTTGTTGGATTAATTAAACTGAATTTACAGCAAGTTGTGAGTATTTCAAATATTGATAATTATTGTCGTGTGGTGGTATTCTTATATGAAATGTGTTTCATAGGGGAAGAGTTTGAATACCGAAATCACGTGTTATTAAAGTTCTAATCGGTAAAATAAGAATATGTTCTTATCAAGACTATAACGTGGTTATATAAGATGATTAGTGGAATGGTGATTTCGGTTATAACACGTTGATGATTTTCAATAGGATTGGAAACATCGAACTGGACCACTGAGATTATTCATTTTATACTGCTATCTAAAATGAATAAAATCTCAGGAAGCATTGTACTCTTAATCCAAACAATATTTCGGTTTTAGGCATGTAGTGTTAGTCGTTGCAATATACTCAGAAGTGAGGTCTTGGTAATGGTGGCCAAAATACTTTGTACGTTCGTTGACAACATGAAATGTGCTAAAGAGTTATATTGATCGAGGAATCTGTGGCCTTGCTGGAAGGTAAAAGATATCCCTGAAACAGATTTGCAAAAGTTTGAATTAAGACTTTGGCCAAAGCACTTCGCGTGATACGTCACCGAAGTTGTATGTTGAATGTGTTTCACATACAGGAAATTTGAACTTAAGGCGAATCAATAAATTTTAGATTGGAGATGAAAAATGAATGATAGTAGTTGCAATTTATTTTTCATGGATATCTACACGGAGGAGTAAAATGCGAAATTATTCTAGATCGAGAAATTCGTGAGTAATTTAATTAATTTTAGAGTGCAACAATATTTATTTAGTGGAATTAAATATTGTTAAACGGTAATTAATTACTATCATGAGATGATAATATATCAACCTGTTTGGAGCTAAAATTAATTAGTCCTGTTGGTCCCTCTACAAGCCCCAATTGAAAACCCGAAGAGAAAATATTAAAAGGAGAAAGACAAATGAATTTTCAAAGTGTTTGAAGATAGCCAAGGGATTAATTTTAAGAAAATAAATCAAAGTTCCAAAAGTTGGAAATGTCCGAAATTTTATTTTGGAGAAAATAAATTTTTCATCAAAAAACAATAAAAAAAGGATGATAACATGGCAGATGACGTGGCCTGTCCGCTGACGTGGCATGCCACGTCAGCGGACAGGCGTGAGGTGGCGCTAACTGGGCGCCAAGTGGCGAACCACGCGTACGGCGGAGATTGTACCGCGTCAGCGCACGCTGACGGTCTAGATTAGATTTGGACTGGGCCAGTCAACGGGTCAGGATACGGGTCAACGGATCGGGTCAATGGATAGGGTCGAACCGGGTCCGGTCCGGGTGGGACTAGGCCCGGACACGTGTGAAGACCTGGTAAAGCTGCGTGTATGCACACGCACCAACCACTTGGCCAGCTTGCGAAGGTGCGTGACGGTGCGTGGTTGGCGGTGTTGTGTCCGTGGCGGAGAATGCTACAACGTGGTTTATTTGGATTGGCCGTCCGGGACGCGGTTTATACGCGGGATGGTAAAATGACCATTATACCCCTCCAAATTTGGCTATAAATAGATGATCCCCTTGTCTCATTTCTCATTCCATTTTTTGTGCAGCATTTTTGGCCTAATTATGGCTGAGCTTTTTTTTTTTTAGTTAATTAATCCTTAATTAAGGGATTAATTAATACATAATTAGGTGGTTATATAATTAATATATTAACCACTTAATTATTAGAAAATTAGGGAATTTTCTAGTTTTAGAAAAATTGAGTTTTTCTAGAAAAATATTTTCTCAAGCATTTAGGGAAATGCTTGTGGAGCCCGAAGGACAAAACGGGGATATTGCGGGGAAGCTCTGCCGGTTTCATGAAAGGGAAATGAGCTGGAAAAATACCGTTAGATAGCCATATTTGGAGTACAGTTATATTATTTTAAGCATGATAAATTATATGCCATTAATTTTTAATTGCATGTTAGATATTTATCTGCTTAGTGATTTAAAATTTATTATTAATTGCATGTATATACTTGAGTAGATCCAGCTAGTCTTCCACTATTGTATTAAAATGTTATAGAAATATTTTAATACTTGTATTATATGAAAATTTTAAAATGTGGTCCCGTACCACTACTGTTTTGGGTCTACCACCCAGCAACTGGTATCAAAACCATGCTCTAGATATATACATGCATTGATATGATGCATGCGATGCATAATTTTAAATCTGCTACTATGCACGTAAATTCTGTCAAAGGAGGCTGGTTTTTAAGTGGGACCGTTGTGACCCCTCCAGTCTTTCCTGGGAATTTACATGGAATGGTATTTCTTTGGGAAACAATTTAATTGCTTTTCCAGAAAAATTAGCGAATCAACAAACATGATTTAAATTATGTGATAATTTATGTATAGCATGTTTACTTTATGCCATTTATTTTAAGCATGATAATTATGTAATAATTATATACTAGCATGCTTAATTTTATGGCATGATCATGATAATATGAGATATTATGATATTTACAATTATTCATAGTTTATTTATTGTGATTAAATGATATTGTTTAATAGAGATTAGACGCGATGCATAATTGGACTAATATTTTTTGGCCTAATTAATAAATAGTTATTAAATTGCCTTAAAATATTATTGGGACTTTAAATATGATTTAGTAATCCTAGTGGGAGCGTATTAATTAGATTAATCACTTCCGATAATGAGAAGCCAAAAGTGATTATATGATAATGAAAAGATAATTCACACCTGTTAAAGATTCAAGAGGGAGCGAGATGAAAAGAGTTGGATTCTCACGGTCTCCATTACCCGTCTATAGTATTGTAACGCCCCGACTTTTTGGCCGAACTAGTATGACATCACGAGTGGGTTTAGACCGAGAGTTATGTGATTTATTTATGTTTTAATTGCTAATTGATTGTTTCATGTAGTAATTTCATGACTTAATTACTACTATATGACTTATGTGATTTAATTGACTATGCTATTTAAATTCGTTTATAACATGTTTACTTGTTAAATTAATGTTTTGTTTCCCTTATGCACTTATTTGCAATTATATGAAATCCTTGGACTCAATCGAACTTTTAATTGGACCTGAGTTATTCACTTACCAAACCATGGGGGCCTAATTTTATTACTTAAATTCTTGGAGGACCAAAGTGTAAATTCCCTTATTTTCTTCCCCTTATTACACGATCAATCCCCCTCCCTCTTCATTCTTCTCTTTATTTCTTCTTCTTCATCCAAGAAACCCTTCTCTCTTCATTCCCTCTTCTTCATCACCTCCAAATTTAAACAAGAGAGCAAGGGACAAGGTTATATCTTCAAACTCCAAGCAAGAATTCAAGCTCCATCCTCTTCCTTCATCTTCTCCTCCATCTCTTCCAAGGTATAATGTGAATTTTATGTATATATGTCATATAAGATAGGGTTTGAATTTCTTTGAGTTTGAAGCATGAATTTGTATGTGTTTGTTGCTCTAACACTTGAATCCATGAGTTTCATGCTTGATTGTTTGAATTCTTGGAGCTAGAATGTGTATATATATTGTATGTATGTATATGTGTGTATATGTATATGGGTTTGTGGATTAATGTGTTTTAATTTGTCCTAAACTTGCATTTGATGTTCCTACATGACTTAATATATGTTTTAAGTGTTTTGGGTTGAGTTTTGAGGTGTTTTGCTGTTGGTTAATTTCTCCCGCGTTTGCCCTGTTGCTGCTGCGTTTTTTTTTGGCCCCTGTTCTGAATCCGCGAGGGTGGGTTTATGGCAGTGGGTTTCTAACCAGAATCCGTGGGGGTGGATTCTGCCCTGCCCATTTTTGTTACTCCGGTTCCATTTTTCTTCGCTCGTTTGATCTTCCTCCACCTCTTTTATGACTTCTATGCTATGCTAACATGTATTATCTTGTGTGTTATGAACTTCTGTTATTTTTCATGGAATATTTTACGAGTTATGATTTAATATGTCATCAATGCTCCAAGTACGTGTATGTATGGATCTTTGCTATCAATATGAACCCTACTTGCGTATTTATCTTTTCTTTTATGATTTATATGAATTCTATACTTGTTGAAATATGTGTTATGACCTTTGTTCGGAATTAATGGATGGATTTGATACTATACAAGGGAAATATGAACTTGAGTGACTATGAAAGCTCCAAAAATGAATGGAATGATTGATTATGTGCCTTAATGCATCTCCATGCCATGATTTACTCTCTTATGCACATCATAAGACATTCATTGCATTGTCGTGCGTCATATATGGTTCATTTGGAATCTTGAGTCTCACAAGTACACTATATTGTCTTTTGTACAGTTTTCTCCAGGGCGGAGACATGCCGGGTTCATAGGACACTTTCAAGTTCTCTTGTTTTCTTCTTGGTATTGGTCGGTAAGGTGTAAAGGTGTCTTTTTTTTTATAGCTAAAACGACCCGATATATCCTTTACGTGAAATGTTTTAAGCCAAAATAGTATATTTATATATCGAGTCATTTTGGGTAAATGATTTCAAACGTATGACCCCTTTTATTTATGAACCCTTACCCAATGTGTTGGCGAGATCAGTGAACACAATGATTATGAGGGCCCGGGACTATGTGTACATGGCTATCCGGGGAAGCTCGGGCTGACGGTAATCCGCGTACGCTAGTCCCAAAAAACAATGACGACGCAACCGACCTCGTTAGGAGTTTTAGCGAGGAAGGGGAATCAGGCTTTTGAGGACTCATGAACCTCACTAGCCACTATGTATGAGGTGGCCGGGTCTTGCAAACCCGTCCACCACCCGGAGGAAAAAGGTGTAAGTGCTTATGATTATGAATGAATGATTATGATTATGATTATGAAAGATTATGAATGAATGAATGAATGTTGCATGATCGGTAATGAATGAAAAAATGGACTATGCACACACGAGGAGAAGGTTGGAGATTATGCACGCCCACTCGCCGGGCCATGAAACCTTATGAATGGAATGTATGAATTTGATAGTTGTAATCCCGAGCGTTGTTTTCCTTTGTTTTACCCACTTGGGAAATATCTTAAAACCTCGCACGGGATTATGGCTTGCATGTGTGAATGTTTAAATTATGCGATAATATTATATTATACCCTATTTTATACCCACCAGTCTCCTATAGACTGAACCCGACTTTGTTTTCAGTGCTTTTGCAGGTTTTGGAGTGCTAGGCGGGATTCTGAGTCTGTCAAGTTCTGTGTCTAAGTTGAGCCACTTCATGCATATTGTAAATTGATTTAGTTATGTATTGAATGTATGAAATGTTATGATTTACGTTTATGATATTCGGGACTAGGTATTTATATTAGTTGAACCCGTTACTTGTTGCCTATATCGTGATTGACCTTATGTTTTACTTCCGCATTCACATTTAATTCATGGTTTTGTTTAATTGGTTTCGAAGGTTTAGTTCCCGCCTAGCCTAGTGAGTGAGTGAGTCCCCGTTCGCCGTGACTTGGCATGTGTATGGACTTTCCATTTCATATACGGGTCGGGTCTCGGTGCGGGGGATGTGGTGCCTTCCGTTTGGGGCGCTACAAGTATAGTGGATGTCTATAGTATAGTGGATGTGTACTACTCCCTTCGATAGGTATATATTCGCGGTATACAAGATTAGACTTCTACGGATAGAATGAAATGCGGGGAAAGTCGGCTTGACCACGCCTCCATGGAGTGTCTTGACCTACTCGTACGAACTTCTAGGTAATGGTGCACACTTAACTAAGTAATGTATTAACCTCCCTTCGGAGCTCTGTTACATTTACTTAGAGGCCAGGGGTTGACGTGGTGGATTAACATTGTTTGGTAAGAATTAGCTAGATGGCATGTTAATTAAGAATAGTTTCTGCTTTCGAAGCGGTTTTCGACGTCGCCTCCGGGGAGTAAACAACAGTTAGTTAAGTCACCATTGCCTAAATCAAAATGCTTACGTGGATTTCATTTATTGGTTAGACGCAGAAGAAAGTGAAATACAAAATCATAACTTGCATGATTTTAGTTAATTCAGTTTTAAAATTACGATCTCTCTTAGCCCACTCCAAACTAAATGTCTATATGGGAAATAGGCTAGTAAGGGTTCAACTATGCTGACTAGGAAATGAATCTTGATATCGTGTTGAGACACGAAAGTTTATGTACTCACTAAACTTTATCCGAAAATTCCAAAAACTACAGCCAGTCAGGATTAGAAAGACGCTTATTCCAAATGGATCAAGTGTGATGATCTGGCTAGTCTTGTATCCTGGCATCTGTTTTAGATGTTCTTGAGCATCAGATGTATGAGATGCCTACTGATACGAACATATTTTGAAAACAGGATTGTAAGAATGTACGAGTTAATGAAAAAAGGTTGTTAGTTAAAGATGTTTGAAGGATCACTGGTTCAGAATCATATTATGAATATGATAACTAATCTGAACGAGATGGAAAGCCTCTGTGCTTAAAGATCTGGACCGGGCCAGTCAACGGGTCAGGATACGAGTCAACGGACCCGGACATGTGTTAAGACCTGGTGAGGCTGCGTGTATGCACACACGCCAACCACTTGGCCAACTTGTGGCGGCACGTGACGGTGCGTGGGGCCACGTGGCGGCGCGTGGTTGGCGGCGTTGTGTCTGCGGCGGAGAATGCTGTAACGTGGTATATTTGGACTTGCCGTCCGGGATGCGGTTTATACGCGGGATGGTAAAATGACCATTATACCCCTTCAAATTTGGGTATAAATAGATGATCCCCTTGCCTCATTTCTCAATCCATTTTTTGTGCAGCATTTTTGGCCTAATTATGGTTAGCTTATCTTTTCTTTTTTCTTTTTAATTAATTAATCCTGAATTAAGCGATTAATTAATACATAATTAGGTGGTTATATAATTAATATATAAACCACTTAATTATTAGAAAATTAGGGAATTTTCTAGTTTTAGAAAAGTTGAGTTTTCTAGAAAAATATTTTCTCAAGCATTTAGGGAAATACTTGCGGAGTCCACACTCCGAAGGATAAAACGGGGGTATTGCGGGGAAGCTCTGCTGGTTTCACAAAAGGGAAAGGAGCTGAAAAAATACCGTTAGATAGCCATATTTGGAGTACGGTAATATTTTACAGTTATATTATTTTAAGCATGATAAATTATATGCCATTAATTGTTAATTGCATGTTAGATATTTATCTGCTTAGTGATTTAAAATTTATTATTAATTGCATGTTTATACTTGAGTAGATCCGGCTAGTCTTCCGCTATTGTATTAAAATGTTTTAGAAATATTTTAATACTTATATTATATGAAAATTTTAAAATGTGGTCCCGTACCGCTACTTTTTTTGGTCCACCACCCAGTAATATGTACCTGTTCAAGGAGATTATGTGACACCCCGTTCGTCCGACGTATAAGGTACGCTGCGTTCCAAACTTTTAATGTGTTTAATTATGTGATTTTATATTTTTTTCGAGGCCCTATTTTGAACTCTTTTAGAGTTTAGGGGCCCCTTTGTAATTTTCTCCTTTAAGGGGTTTTTCGGTCATTTCTCGTTCGGTCGAGATTTTGACCTCTTTGACCCCTTCAACGCGTCCGGGGCTGCGAAACGAGTCCGTAGACTCTAAGTTTGCCCCATTCTGACTTCGTTAGCTCGTTCGTTCGATCGTTTTTGCGTACGAGGACCCGAGATATATACCCCGAATCCTCGTAATTCGTGCCAAAAGATCAGACCTCAGCCTGCATCGTCTTCCTCCAGCGAATAACACTGTTCACACACTCGAAGGTGTGATTTCACACACATGCTCGTTCTCCCTCGTTTCTCGACGGAATTCGACGAATCAATAGTCGAAATTCATCAGCTCGACGAGCCCGTCACAACCGTACCAACTTCGTGGCCAACCGACGACCCACGGCGGCACAGCGGCGGCCTGAAAGTGGCGGGTGGCACCACCACTTCGTCGCCGGCGATCCGGCGACTTTCGCCGGCCAACCACTACCCTACCCTACGTTTTTGACCCTTCCCGTTCCATTTCCGGCCTCCTTTTTGAGCGAATCGCAGCGGAGACGGCGGAATCGGCGGTGGCGCGGCGGCAGAACTTCGGCGGCGATTTGGGCCCTTTTCCGGGCCGGTTTTGGTGTTGGTCGCTTCACGAAAGTTGCTTAGAACGACGGAAACTAGCGGATGGCGTTGGCCCCGACTCGAGAACCAGCCGGCGGCGGCGAACCGGTGGCGGACCGGGCCTGGACCGGCGGTCCGATTTTCCGGCGACTTTTCCGGCGGTTAGCTTGGGGGCTTTTGTAGGGCTCGTTACAAGCTTTCCAGCGGTATGTCCGGATTTTATTTTCGTTTAGCGGTTTGTATTTAATTTCAGTTTTCGTCGTTGGAATTTAGTTCGGTTTTCCGTCAACGAAGTCCCGTGTGTTTGGTATTTTCTGAAATTGGTTGAGGGTTTTTGTCAAGCAGGCCGAGGCGTACGTTTCTGTCCTTCCGGGGATTTTTCCGACCACCGGAGGCGGTGTTCCGGTGGCGGCCGGTGGCTGTTCGGCCGGCCACGGTGGTGGCATTCCGGCGACTTTCGGACAGTAGGTCCGTTTCGTTGTGGTGAGTCCAACGCCACTTTCCGTTCGTCAATCGGATGTCCGGTTGATTTTATATGAATTTTTGAAGTTATTGTATTTATTTTCGTTAATTGTTTTAATTGTAAATTCGGCTTTGTATGAACTCTGAAATGGAAATTGTGAATTGTATGATATATGAAAACTTGTATGAATTATAATTTGAAATATTTGGATAATTTGATTTGTAAATTGAACCCCCGACTTGTTGATGTTGCTACTTGGATTGCTATAGAGGGGGTGTTTGTGTAATTTTGAGTAAAGTAGGAATTTGTTTAAATTAAATTAATAGACCTTAATAATGAAATCTTAAATGTAATGTATGAATTGAATATGTAACGTATGAATTTAATGAACTTAGTTTGATTAGAATTTGACTTATATGAAATATGAGACAAGCTATTATGATTTATTTGATTTGTGAGCTACGTGAATTTGTATGAAATGCGTTATGAATTGTCTGAACTTTGTTAATTGAATTTGTTAGGCATTAAAGGAATTGATATGAAATGATATGAAGTGTTTTGTCTTTAATTTCGTTATTTGCATTAATTATGCTTGAGCATGTGCCGTGCGTCTTTGTATAGTTGTCTGAGTCTGAGTCTGAGTTCTGTGCTGTATTTGGTGTGTTCAGTGGGTACAGGTGCACCCGGGGTGGTGACAAGTGAGTCGTGCAGGTTCCGGGGTGGACCTTCTGCTTTGTGTTCGGCTGTGTTTGGTGCCAGGTGAGGTTTTAGGATTTTTGTTTTAGTTACAGCGACCTACAACATTCTGTGCTCGTTTTCAAGCCTGCATGCGATTATTCTATTATATTTATATAATAGATACGTGTTTATATGATATGTTTATGAATTTGTCATACGGTTAAAGGTTTTCGAACTGTATATGTACGAGCATATGTAAGCTTGAAATGTTTTGCAACGAGGCTATGCTCCAAACCGTGTGTCTTCATACCAGCTGCGGATTAGGATGACACGGAGAGGTACGTTTATAGCATATGCTAAGTTGCAAGGTATGGTATGCTCCGATAAGGTACGTAAGTATGATTTTGATTCGATATGATAAGTTTGATATGTAGCGAGTTATGATATGATCTGTATGATATGCTCTGTTTTGATATGTTGGGCCCCGAGACGTGGGTAAGGGGGACCCGGGACGACCATGGGGTCGCCGGTTATGACCCCTGTGCACGTTCTCATTTGAGATATTCACGTGCGACCTAGGGAGGTTGGGAAGGCGTGGTATCTTGAGCCCTCGGTGGATAACCGGGGAAGGCACAGTGTGGGTTCGCTACCCCGTGTGTGTTTGTATCTGTATGAGTAGTGAGGGTTTGCTCCCCGAACTACATGGTGTTGGGGTTGGATTGTTTATGATATTTGTTGATTTCTGATATGATACGTATGATTCGATATGGAAGTAAGGTGGGAGACCCGTTACTCGCCGGGTATATGATTATGATATGTTATGTTGATTATGAAACGGGATAGGAGCTTTCTCTCTTAATAAAATATGAGTATGCTCCGTTTGTTAAGTTATGAATAAGATAAGATATGTATAAGTTTGATTTGATATGATATGTATAAGTTGATTTGATATGATATGTATAAGTTTGATTTGGAAATGGTTTTGGTATGCAAAACCCTACTCCCGGTTCATAATCTTTCTTTTGATACGTGCTCTGCTCCTTATTATGTATAGTGTGTGTGAGTTCAGCCCCCTCGCTCAGTCAGTGGACTGACCCTCGCCCCACCTATGTTTTTAGTTTGCAGGTGCAAGTTGTTGGAGTTCGAGCTAGGCGGCTTTGAGTCGGGTCTATCGAGTCTGTGTCTGTCCATTTGATTTTGTTAATTACTTTGTTCCGATTTATGTATGATAATTATGTATATAGTATGTTCTGTACAAGTTGACGTTTATGCTTTGATCATATGAATTTTCGGGACAGGTTAGGACAGGGTGTGGAATTAGTCAAACCTGATTATTTATGTTCGTTGATTAAAGTTTTTGTTAGTTCAAATTTTGCATCGCTTCCGCATTAGGGTTTTGCTTATTTTACTTGTACAGGGTTTAGTTACCGCCTAGCTTTGGTTGGTTTTTCGTTTGTCACCCATTCGCTGTGACTTGGTGCGTGTGCGGACTTTCCATTTCGTACCACGTGTCGGGTCATAGTGCGGGGGTGTGGTGCCCCACCGATTGGGGTGCTACATCTTAAGTGGTATCAGAGCTGGGACCCGGTCCGGTGTGCCAGCGAGGACGCTGGGCCCTTATGGGGGGGTGGACTGTAAGGCTCAAAGTGCTTGTCCCACATCGGAAGAAGAGGAGAACGAAGCCTTCCTTATAAGGGGGTGGATACCTTTTCCCTGTTGAGGCCTTTTCCTGGGTGGGCGCCTTCGGCCTTAAATTCCACCGGGAGAAACAAAACCGTGAGGGTGGTGTCGTTTAGCCCACCAAAGCGGACAATATCGACAGACGGGTTTTCGGGCTGTTACAGATTATCTTTCCCACCAAGACCTGTACTTCCCTGACATTTTAAGGGGAGGGGATTTCCATGATGGCCTTGATTTTCTTGGGGTTAGCCTCAATTCCACGTTGGCTGACCACATATCCCAGAAACTTGCCGCCTCGAACTCCAAACGCACACTTGGAGGGATTCAACTTCATGCCATACTGGTGCAATATATCAAAGGTTCACTTCAGATCCTCCAGTTGGGAGTGCTCACGTTCGCTCTTGACAATCATGTCATCCACGTAGACTTTCATAGAACGTCTTATCTCAGGCTCGAACATTTTGTTAACAAGGCGTTGATATGTTGCACCCGTATTCTTTAACCCAAACGGCATGACCAAAAAGTAGTACACTCCCATATGCACCACAAAGGAAGGTTTTGGGCGATCCTCGGGGGCCATGAAGATTTGGTAATACACCTGGAATGCGTCCATCATGCTAATTAATTCGCAACCCGCTGTTGAATCCACCAGTTGGTCAATTCGAGGCAAGGGGTAAGGATCTTTAAGGCAGACCTTGTTGAGATCTGTGAAATCATTGCACATTCGCTATTTGTTGGCACTCTTGGGCACGAGAACGACGTTGTACAACCATTCTGGGTACATGATTTCCTCAATGTACAGAGCTTCGAGGAGCTTGTTCACCTCATCTTCAATGATCTTCCTCCGAAATCCATTTGCATCTCTTTTTTTCTGTTTGATGGGCTTGAAGGCGGGTCCACGTTGAGCCTGTGGACAATGACACTGGGGTCAATCCCAGTGAGATCTGACGTTTCCATGCAAAAACGTCAAAGTTTTGCCTCAAGAATTTGATCATCATGATCTGTGAGGGTCCCGTGAGGCTCGAGCCAATCTGTGTGGTTTTCTCTTTGTTGCCAGGTTCCAATTCAATAGTCAGAAATTTCTCAGTGGGCTCTATCCGTACCTCAGGGCGGGGAGTTTCAAGAGCTCTCTTCTTTCCCATGAGGCAATTGTCTCCGCCCTCGGGCTCACCCTCGTTCGTGTCTTCTTCCGAGGAGGATTCTTCTATCGCTCTAGGTGGACCGCCCTTGGAGTTGTCTTTTCCGCTCGGGCCTTTTCGCTATTTTTCGCGTGGGACCATCCTCGTCTAAATTGGGGAAATCCACAGACTTCTTGGTGGACCCAATCTGGAATGTTTTATTAGCTTTTGGCTTTCTAAGGGATAACAAGTAACATTCCCATACTTCCTTGACATTGCACAGAATTTTACCTTTTCCTCGGGGGTAGGGAACTTGATTTTCTGATGGTAGGTGGAGATGATCGCCTTGCAGTCAACAAGGACAGAGCGCCCAATTATGATGTTGTAAGGGATCTCAATCTCCACTACCGCGTAGGTGACCATCAAAGTTTTTCGCTTTGGGGCGCGGCCGAAAGAGGTGGCCAAGCAAATTTGTCTGCGAGGGTCAACCTCAGAACCCCCAAAGCCAATGAAGGTTGTTTTGAGGGGCTCGAGGGGAATGTTGGTAATATTCATTTTTTGTAAAGTGGAGTACGGGAGAACATTCAAGAGCTTCCACTATCAACAAGAACCCTTTTTACAACGTGATTGTGAACATCTAGGCTAACCACCATAGGGCAGTCAAAGGTTTCACTGACCCCATGGGGTGTTACAATGTGCCCCAGGTCCTTGTCGCTGAACCCTATCACTTTATTCTCCTCGAGTTGGGGGGGTGCTCGTTTCCTTGATGGCATAAACCTGTTTGGGCGCCGAGGGCCGCTGATCATAGCTTCTAACATAGCGGCGGTGAGAGGCATTGGAATCCCCTCCCGAGGAGCCCCAAACGATCATATGGATCACTGCGAAGGGTGCATTCTCCATTTCTGGCATCTTCTGTTTGTCGGTGTTGCTGTTTTCGGGCATCACCCTCGGGGGCTCCGTGAGTGAGAGAGACTCATTCTCCGTGGCTTGTCTCGATCACTGCAGTACTCGTCATATCTCTCCAAAATCCTGATAAATTCTTTCAGATGGCCCCCAACAATGAGCCTTTGTATCTCGTTTTCAAATAGCGACATTCATCTGTGTCATGCCCCTTTTGCTTGTGGAAGAAGCAATACTTCCTCGAGCGCCTTTGACCCTCCGTCTCCCTCAGCTTCTGGGGCCTTTTGAAGAGGTTTTTGTCCGAAAGAGAATAGATCTCAGAGATTGGCCGGTTGAGGGGAATACGCTCGTGCCTCCGAGGTGGAGGAGGTAATTTGCGGCGTTCCTTGTGAGCGTCCTCGTGCCCTCGATCACCCTTGTGGTGGCCTGATGGCCTAGGCGCATTGGATTTATACATATCCTCGAGCGCAAAGAAGGGTTCAACGATCTCCCTCTTCGCTATAAGGGACTTGGGTCTCTTTTTGACAATGGCCTCAGAAAATTCATTGCTCACGTAATGTTTGTGGTTGATGGCTTTGATGAGCACATGGATTAGGAAATCCATTGAGGGCCTCTCTACCAGGAGCACTTCTTTGTTGAATCGAACGAAGAAGGATCGGAGAGATTCGTTTTCGCCCTGGACCAAATTGTACAAAGCCGTGGGTGCAGTGACTGGGGCTTTCAAGGTGTTGAAGTTATTCAGGAAAGCGTTGGTAAGGTCTTCATACCCCCTAATCGAGCGGGGTGGCAATCGCTTGCACCATTCTTGGGCCATTCCCATGAGGAAAGTGACAAATACTTTGGCCTAATAGTGGCTGGAGTGCTCGTAAAGATGCATCAAGTGCAGAAAATGGTCTAAATGTTTTGCAGGGTCAGTGGTCCCATCGTAGCGGTTGATAGAAGTGGGGACCTTGTCCATTCCCGCTTGGGCCATCAAAACTTTCTCCACAAGGGGAGAGCCCCTCGCCATGGCATGGTGGTATCCCCCCTTGTTGTAATAATTCTCATAGTTCTCCTCCTCTTTCCTGTGTTGAGGAGTGTGCTTTTTGTTGACATGGCGGCGAGCATCTCTGGCCTTGGGCTCTCTCGCCCTCAGCGTGGAGGGCTTGAGACCGCGCTCTAGAGAGCTGCTTAACCATGTTCCATAAACTTTCCAGCTGGTCTTGCACGACCGCGAGCCGGTTTGGGTCTTCTCCATCTGCTTTGCTGCCTCGCTTTGAGGTCTGTGAGTAGGCCTCACCATCAACATCAATTCTCTCTGCAGGCCCATTTTCTTTGTTAGCCTGTGGTCGTTCCTACACTCTCCTCGGAGGAGCTTCTTTTGTGTTGGCAAGCAGCGGTGGTGGTGGCCGAGCTTGTAATACAGCTTGTGCGGCTATAAGAGGATGAACTTGCCATCCTCCCATGGGAGGGGCGATTTGCACAGCCTGCCCTGAGCGAAAGTAGGTGGTTGTGAAGTTTTTCCAGGCATTTTGGGCCGCTTGACCCTCGCACAGTATGTAAACAGGCTGTAACAGTCTTGGCGTCATGAGGGGTATCACCACCCCCCTCAATTTCTTTGGGGACGACGATAGGGAGTTGCATCTGCCCTGCGTGATAGGGCTGGATGACAGGTATCATGTTGGGTAGCGCGGGCATGTGGCCTGGTGGCGGCATCATCATGGAATAACCACCCACGTTAGCAGCAGTGGCGGACGGCTAGTTTAGGGGGATGTTCGAGCCAGATCCCCCTGTTCCTCCGGTGACGTGCGTGACGGGCTGCTCTGGGTTGGTCTCTTTTTCAGGCCTGTTGTGTCCCGCCGCATGGGAGACTTCTCCCATGGTTGGTATGACTCCAGTGGTGGCGGTGATAGGTGCATTGTCGACGCCGCCGCGGGGGAGGTCACCTCTACCTCCCACAACTCCTGATCTAGTAGTCACCATGGTTGACAGAGTGTTTGTATCTCAACTAGCAAAGGAAGAAAAGAGAGAAGAAAATTGGTTTCCCACAGACGGCGCCAAAAATGATGGGTTCTGATCAGATGTGGAAAACTCCAACACTTTAGAATTTGTTTATGTGGGGAAACGGAGATCAAAAGCTCAGGCGAGGGACGTCGAAGAAGATGGGTTCAACCGGCTAGGAACAAACACCAAAGAGGTCAGAAGGCCAAGTTGGGGGAATGGGGGGTTCGACCCAGCTTGACTCTCCGACGCTCAAGTTAGTTTCAGATAGTGAATGAAGAGCATGAAGTAAAACAAAGCTTTAAGTATGAGAGCTTGCTTACAGAGTATGTGTGATCTTGAATATTTATAGTTGAGGGTCAGGGCCCTTTTGGTAATTGTCACCAAGTGGTCCCGCATTGGTGTTGCCCTAGACACTTAGCGTAATGAGGGACCTTTAAAAGGGATCTCCTGCAAAAGCCTGTGAAAAGGTTGGTGGCGGGCAACAGTGCCAGGTGCGCGGGTACGTACTATGTGTCAGAGAGCCTTTTGGGGTTGTTACCAAGATCCAGGTACGCTCGGGTTTTGATATGAGCTTTGGGGCTCGTAGGTCCGAGGGGACTCATGGGCCAAAAGCGTGGTCATGAGGGAAATGGTTTCGCCCTTGTGATGATGAGAAAATGCCCTCAAGGGCCAGCTCAGGGATAGCCCCGAGGGTCGCATGATGTTCATATTGTTAACCTCGTTCACCCGCTCGGAGGGACCAAGGTTACTTGTGATGGGACGGCTATTCCCTCGAGGGGAACGTTTATCTCTGAGAAGGGGTTTGAGGTGTCCTCGAGACGCCACGGTGTTATGCCAGGATTGGGCCGCGTGCCGCATACGTGTCGTGAGCGTAATTTAGCCTCATCAGATACTATGTTTTATAATTTCAATACTCTGTTTTATAATTTGGATACTTTATAATTTCTAATTAATACTTCAAAATATAAATCTACAATTAATTTTTGTCCTACCATCCACCTACACTATATATATATATATATAAAGTATGAAAATTATATTTTGAAGTATTAACATACAAAATAAAAGTATAAAATCGTGTATATGCGATATTATGTTAATAAAATGGTTTATGTGGGAGGGAAGAATAATGTGTTATGTCATCTCATGTTTTTTTAAGGCTATTTTGGTAATTTTGTAAAAAATGAGGAGTGAAATTAAATTACAAATTTAAATTGGAAAGTTAATATTGACATTTTTTCCATACGGAAGTGATGTCAAATTTATCTTGCACCTTGGGGAGTTTTGCCACATTTCCCTAGTTAGTAATTTATAATAAATTTAAAAGTTAATTAATGTCACCATATTTATTTTGTATTATATCCATAATTATATATCTTCCCTTTTTGGTGCGAATATGTGTTCTATCTCTGACTGTTCAGAAAAACCATTTTTTCGGCCAGAGAAAAAAGGTTGATCAATAATATATTTTTTTTTTATTTTTTGAAAATCAAGCCCCTCAAAGGGGGATATTATTGCAAAACAATAAGAAAAATACAAAAGGAATTAACGTAGGCCGGAGCCTCAATTCCAACAAATTTGTGAGCTATTATATTAGCATCACGTTTAGTAAACAAAAAACGAACCCTAATAATAGGATTAGACTCCTTGAAATTGATTTTGTTCCTTCCAAATTTCGCTGTCGCCTTTTCTCCGAATTGAGAAGAACAGATACCTTGGCCTACAACAGATAACTCAGCCAAAAATTTCCTCGGAGAAACACAGAAAAACATAAAACTGAACTTAAAGAAAATAATTAAACTTCCATACGGAAGATTCGAAAGAAAAACTTAAACGAAAAAAATCCTATGACGCAAATCGTCTTTGTACCAGAAAATCCCGCTAGATCTGGGAGGATGATAGTAGATCTGGAAGAGTGGTGACGAAATTGAGAAGATGGCCATAGATTCGAGAGAGTGACGACAGATTTGAGCGGATTTCGACGAAACAAATCTGAGAAGCTGACGGCGGAATAGAATTGAGTCAATCCGGCGATGGAGCTATGATAATATTCTCCACCACCGAATCGAAACTTTAATTGACTACCTTGTCTTGAGTTTGAATCACGTTAGAGGTTTAGCCTTTGAAAATAATCCTCTCTAATTAGGTTACACCGATTGAACGTGACTGATTGGCCAGATTAAAATTCAAGATTTTTTTGCAAATAATGATTTTCATTTTTTTACCTTCCACTATATTTTTTTTCGAGTTCAGATTGATATAATTTTAATATGAAAGCAATATTTCAACTCAATTACTTTATTTTTATAAGGCTAGGGTTAAACTATAAACCTTAAATGAGGGGGTAATCAAACTTATTGAAAATATTATTTTATGAAAACATCTAGGTGTCAAATTAATAGAAGCTTAATTCATAATGCTGGGTTCTACCCATCTAATTCAAGGTTCAGCCTAGCACGAGGATAAGGCTAGAAGCCCAAGTCCAGAATATTAGGCGAACAAAAGAGTTCGGTAGGAGAGGAGACGAACAGGTTGTTAGGAATAGTTCCCTTAAAGCCGACTCGTTGTGTTTGCTTTATCTATTTTGTTATAAATCACAGACAATCTTTGAATAATAAAATAAATGATTTGATCAAAAACGATAACTTCTTTATATGCTCTTGTATGTCATGGGTGTTAACATTTAAGTGTGCATGTATAAGAACTCCCGTAACCAATCAAGTTTTTAGGGTTTTGTCATTTAAATTAAATGACACATGAAACAAGTCCTAGTTTAAGCTGATTAGAAATTACTCCAAGTCGATGATTCCTACAAATAGTGGGAGCATTGATTAGACTCGATTGAAACTTGCTTGTGCAATTACGTTCTTAAGAAGGAATCATCCTATTTCATGGGATGATAAAGTGCATGATAAATGCGTACGCAATGCATGAGGGTGCTTATTGATAGAATGAGTTTATTGAGATATCCCCCATGAGAGTATTCCTAAATGGGAAAGCAAGTATCCACTTCTAGAACTAGAGACTTCCAGATTAGGAAATATCTTACAAGTCAATGTCGTGATTCATTAATCCTTAGACTTGAGATTTCATGATTGTCTTATGTGAGTTAGCAATCTTAGATATATGTCTAAAAGGGTGTCGCTCTAGAGACCCGAACTATGACTTATGTCGAGGTTGTAAACAGTGGCGGAGCCAGAAATTTTATTTAGGGGGGTCGATCAAAGTATAATACTAAAAAAAAATTTTATAAATTTTTTTGGATATGGTCTCAATTATTAATAATTTACTATATTGACCCTCACTAGTATTAATTTTAACTTTGGTGAGGGGGGTCAATACTGTAAAATCTCATAAAATTATATATACTATATATATAAATATATATAATAATTAAAAAAAATAAAAATTGAGGGGGGTCAATTGTCCCCCCTCACAACCATGTGGCTCCGCCACTGGTTGTAAAAGTGGCACGTGAAGACATGTGAGAATCAATAAAGGACTTACTCTTACTTAAAGCAAGAAAATCTCTTATTGCATAAGTCATTCGTATTCCATCTCGACCAGGACAGTTTGATTGAGATCGAGAAATCAGTTTCTTGAATTGAAATCAAATGGGTATGGAACAAACTTAGATTTAGATTAAGATAATTATTAGGGCTCTATTTATTCCAGTACCCTAGATCTTAATCGAGAGATAATTTGGTAGGAGGATTATATTTCACGGTATAACATTGATTGGAGGAGGTTCTTCAATTTAATTCATTATTCATCTAAGGATCACACTCGTGTTGCTAGACTATCGAATAACGCGAACAAATTTGAGGATATGTTTGATGAAAATTGTTGTTCTTCGGATCCCTATCAACTCAGGCTAGCATTTACTCTATAACAATCGTTAGGGCAAGCAATAGAGATCACTAGCATGAGTATCTGCTTCGAATCCCGACACATGAAAGCGAGTAAGTGCTTTGGATCATGATCCCTTGGGATAAGCATCGAGAAAAATAACCGAATATGAACGGGTATATGTGTTGATAAATCATATTTGTGTTACTAAATATCGAAAATCTTGCGTGAAGTATGTCATCTTGTGGGAATCAAATTTTAATTTATTTCGACAAAATTATCCCCTAAATCTTAATAAAACTAATATCATTCTTTCTCTCCGTCTTTTTTCTGCTTTCTTCGTCATCCATTCATCTCCTATCTTTTTCAGTGTTTCTTCTCGTCTTTCAAATTAATCAGATCTTATTTTTTTAACATTGTTTTAAAAATAAACTTCAATTCCTTTTCAACTTCAGTTCTTTTTTATATATGCACATAGATATTTAAATACTTCTATAGCAAAATCTCATGTGAGAAAAATACATAAAGAATAATTTCTTTTTCAATTTTGCCCTACAATTCATCTAAAATATAATTGTGAATCGTTAATTGCATTAAATCTTTAAAAACATATATGTGTTCTTTCTTAATTTATTAATTGCATTAAATCTTTAAAAACATATATGTGTTCTTTCTTAATTTAATTTTAATTTCTCAATTATTCCAAATGGCGATTTCTTGAACACAATTTTGTTATAATTCTTTAAAAGCAAATCTTGTGTTTCTTTTCAATTTAATTTTAATTTCTCAACTGTTTCGACTAAAAATTTCTTAAAACATGGTTTTGTTGTTTTCAAAATTCTGTTTTAGTTAGAAGCTGAGAAATAAATTGTTTAGATTGCATACAAGTTTGATAATTTTGGAGTCTTCGAACCTCACATTGTTTAGTCCATTTAAATTTATTCAATTATTTTTTAGGTTTTAAAATTATACATAATATGTTGACTCAAGTGGATAAGGACTTGAGTTCATTTAAGTAAGGTCTTGGGTTCGAACCTTGTGGATGTAAAAAACTACGATGGGAGAGGTCCCCGCAATAAGCACCTTCAGCTCCCTCGGGAGATTAGTCCTTCACTCAATTGGGTGGAGGGAAACTCGGAGAGATAAAAAAAAAAAAAAATTATTAAATGTTTCCAACAAAAACAAAATCAATTATTGAGTGTATGTAAACATTTTAATATAACCGTTATTCATTCAATTATTTTTTACGTTTTAAAATTATACAAAATATGTTCATTCAATTATTGAATGTATGTAAACATCCCTTTAATATAACCGTTTTATGTAAACATTATTACATATAAACGTTTTAATTCACTAATTTTAATATTTTGCGTAACATATTTTATGAATAAAAAGTGATAATAAGTTTATATAATTAAAGAGCAGTTTAGTCCAATTAATATAATGTTATTCCATCTATATTACAATATATAGGAATTGTGTATTTTAAATCAATTGTGCCAATTTGACTGAATACTAATTTTTTAAAATTTTGAATTTTTTTTAAGGGACACTTAAATATAAGAACCAACAATCCTTATTATTTATCCTAAACCCCCAAATTCAAATTTTATACATTTAACATCCCCAATATACAATACATTTTTCCTAAACCCCCTAATCACCTAAAAAGTCTATTTTGTCCTCATTTTTTTTTACTTTTTTCACACCATTTTTGCTTCCTCCACACCTCATCTTCTTCATCATCTCCTTCATCCTTGAAGCTCGCCGGAGCGCCGCTGCCACCACCACTGGGGGCGGTCCAAAAATTCCCGAAAAATTCACCGGGAATGTACTCCTCCTCCTCGTTCCATATCTTCGATTAGTTTTTCAAAATTCAAAGCCATTTGTCCCCAATTTCAGATATAAGAATTTTAGATCTAAAAAAGAAATGTCCATAACTCCCAAACAGCTTAACGAAAATCGATTCCGTCATTTGCAATTGTTTCTTCGTGTCGAGATCTTCAAGATCCATACAAAAAACGTCGAAAAATATCTCCGGAAAGGAGAGACCCATTTCCCATTTTCTATTGAAAATTTATAGGTTTCGGTCGACCTCTCAGCGTCCTTATTCTCCGGCCATTTTCATGAGACGTGGTTACTACCAATGAAGTCGCATCGTCGAAATGAGTTAAAAAACGTAGGTCCCGTCTCTGGGAAGTGGCCGGAGACGGTGCCGCCGCCACCGCCAGAAAACCTGCGTTTTCTAAGAAGAAAGGGGGGGGGGGGGGGGGGGGGGGAAAGGAAAGAAGAAGAAAGGGGCATGGGGGGTAATTTTACATTATTTTATTAAGGACATTTTAGTCTTTTTACACGAATTGGGGGGTTTAGGAAAACTTTCATGAATAATTGATCCTTAAAATATAAAAAAAATCAATTGAGGGGTTTTGGAAAAGTATTGGGGTATATGAGGGATGTTTCATTAATTATCCGTTTTTTTAATTGTCTTAAAAAACTATTATTGTAACTTTATTTTAAAACATGCAAGTCATTAGTTTTTTATGTCGTAATTATCCAATTCCTTAATTGATGATGATTAATTTACACAAATTGTTTACATTAAATATTCTACAAATCATGTCCAAGATTTACTACAAATCATACCCAAGATTTGCTATTTGAATTTAGTAAAATTTTTGAAGTTTGAAATTTAAATGTGTAAATTTACATGTCTATAAATAATCTACTCTTAATCCATTTTTTAGTGGTTTTTGTTCTATCACTTTGATTTCTTGGTATTTCTTTGAACGCTTTTCTTTCTTTCTTTCTTCTTCCTTGATTTCGTTCGATATTTTGGTTTATACATTTACAACTTCACTAAATATTTAACATTTGTGCTCTATTTTATGATATTAGAGAATGTATTATAAATATTGTTTGGCTATTTATTTTGTAATATATCTATTTTTATCTTTTTCTTATTTGATTTTCTTATGTTGGCTACTTATTTTCTCCAGTTACGACTTTAACATTCGTTATACTTTAATGTTTGTATTAAATATTGTAACTAAAAAGAATTTTATAAAAATACCACCATAATTTGGAAAAGGGAAAGAAGATGATGGGGCTCAATCACGCTCGAATCATCCCCCGTACACGTATCGAAACCTAGACGACTCGTTCTGATCAACTTGGAACACTTGGGCTTAGACGCTCGAGAAGATGGGCTCGCGATAGCGGATCCGGCCTATCTACCTACAGCCTTGCTGCCCAAAGCCCGCCTGCCAGAGTCCATCTTTCGAACGGGGAGTCTTTCTCCAACCCCCACCAAACGCTTGCAATATTGCCCTGTAGGAATTATCACCACTCAAGACTTGAGCCACAGGCACAGGGCCGTTGCTTGTTCCACGCTCGAGACCATCATGACGCTCGCATCCCTCGCAGCGCTCACGTGATCATCAATGCATATCTCATCCACCGGGGTCCACCTCAGCGAAACTTAAGGCCCTCTCGAGGGTACGAACGACCTCATGACTGAAGCTTCACCCTGAGCGTCCCAGCGCTCGGACAAGACAATCTGGGGATCCTCCTCCTCGAGGGTACCTACGCTCGGGTCAGGCCACCCTCGGGGACGCACCTTCAAGCGTCCTTAAGCCCGTGTAACCCTCACTGGGTATCCCGACGCTCATACAGTTGTTGTGTAACTGCCACTGACACATACAGGTAGTGCGCACACAAATGCCTGACATCCACCACCACCCGTACGAAGGTATATTCCAGAGATATCACTTTCAAGCCATCACACGCTGCCACGTGTCTAGGGAAACACGGATTTGGGACCACTTGGATACATTTAGCAAATCACCCTCATCCTCAACCTATAAATATGGGAATTTACACTCACATTCCCTAGGTGATCTCAGACATCCTCAACACAGACACTGCACATTCATAACTGTGCATTTTCTTCCATTTTCATCCCAAGCTCTGCATACTTCACCATCTTTGCATTCCTACTGTATTTTCTCCCCTGGTGTTATCCTAGCTGGAAGAACCCACGCTCTTTGGGAAACCCAGTTCATGAGGCTCAAACGCCTGTGATGGTCTTCCCCCAAACAAAACTTAAAGTGTTGGTGATTTAGTACTTTTCTAGTTTCTACACCATCATTTTTTACGCCGTCTTTGGGAAACCATCATCTTCTTCGTTTTCGTCTGTTCTTTCTTTTCTCAAGCTAGTTGAGTTTAACACCTGCAAGTCATACCATGGTGACTGCAACCAGGTCCGGAGCCTTGAAAACTAGGGGAGGTCTTCCTCCCATCAACGAGGAAAACCCAGAGGATGTGGCACACAACGTTAACATCCCCAGTACCAGAGTGAACGATACTCCAGCCACCGACGGAGGGCGGAGGCACCCTTGCCGTCGTGGGACACAAGGGCAAAGCAGCTTTGGTGGGATCTCTCCCCACTGGTGGAAATGAAGCTGGAGGTTCTGGACCTGCCGTCCCGCCTGCAACGCTCGTTCTCGCTGCCAACGTTGTCGCATGCTCCATGGCGTTGCTTCCACAAGGATACATTTGCATGCAACCCGACATGATGTCGGGTATGGTACAGGGCATGCCCCATGGTGGTTAGCTTAGATGTTCACAACCATGTTGTAAAGAAGGTCTTGATTGATAGTGGAAGCTCTGTGAACGTTCTCCCTTACTCAACGTTTCAAAAGATGAACATAAGCAACATTCCCCTCAAACCCCTCAGAACAGCCCTCGTTGGCTTTGGGGGTTCCTAGATTATCCCTCGCGGATAAATTCGCTTGGCCACCTCTTTTGGTCGTGCCCCACACCGAAAGACGTTGAGTGTCCTGTATGCCGTCGTTGAAGTGGATCTACCTTACAACATCATTATTGGGCATCCAGCCCTCGTTGACTTTAAGGCTGTCATTTCAACATACCATCAGAAATTCAAATTCTCCACTCCCGAGAGAACAGGCAAGGTGCTTTGCAACGTTAAGGAAGCATGGGAATGCTACATCCTTTCTCTTCACAGTCAAAAGCCCAAGCAGGCGATCCAAGCCGGATCCACCAAAAACTCCGTCGATTTTCCTCAGCTGGATGAGGATGGCCCCGAGCGCAAGAGGACCAAACTATACAGAAAAAAAAAACAAGAAGAAAATTTCGAGCAGAGCCCTTTGGGAGCTGTCGAAGGATGATGATAATGAGCCCTCGGAGAAAGCCGGTGATAGACTCATAGGGAAAAAGCGGGCGCTCGAAGCCCCATTACCTGAAGTTAGAATGGAACCTACCAAAAAAATTTTGACCGTCGAATTGGTACCCGGAAATCTAAATAAAACCACCCAGATTGGCTCGAATCTCGACGGTCCATCTCAGATCATGATGATCGATTTTCTGCGCGAGAACCTTGATGTCTTTGCTTGGAAAGCTTCTGATCTAACTGGAATAGATCCGAGTGTCATAGTCCACCGGCTCAATGTCGACCCTGCATTCAAGCCGATTAAACAGAAGAAAAGGGATGTTCATAGGTTTCAGAGGCAAGTCATTGAAGAGGAAGTCAACAAACTCCTTGAGGCTCAGTATATTGAGGAAATATTGTATCCAGAATGGCTTTGCAATGTGGTGCTCGTGCCCAAGAGCGCCAACAAGTAGCGCACGTGCAATGATTTTACAGATCTCAACAAAGCGTGTCCCAAAGATCCTTACCCTCTACCCAGGATCGACCAGTTGGTAGATTCGACGGCTGGATGCGAACTTATGAGCATGATGGATGTATTTCAGGGGTATTACCAGATTTTCATGGCGCCCGAGGATCGCCCAAAAACATCCTTTGTGGTCCATGTAGGCGTTTACTATTTCCTGGTTATGCCATTTGGGCTCAAGAACGCTGGGGCCACGTATCAACGCCTTATCAACATAATGTTTGAGCGTGAGATTGGAAAGTCCATGGAGGTCTATGTGGACGACATGATGGTCAAAAGCAAACGCCAACACTCACACTTGGATGACCTCAGACGAGCCTTTGATATCTTACGCTACTATGGTATGAAACTAAACCCTTCTAAATGTACGTTTGGAGTCCCAAGGGGCAAATTCTTAGGATACGTGGTCAGTCAGAGGGGCATTGAGGTAAATCCGGAGAAAATCAAGGCAATCATAGACATCCCCTCCCTCGAAACATTAGAGAGGTCCAAGTATTAGTGGGTAAGATAATCTCTCTGAACAGATTCAATTCACGCTCGATTGATAGGAATCCACCATTTTTCAAAATTCTACGTAACACTCGGAATTTCGCTTGGAGTGAGGAATGTGAGAAAGCTTTGCAGGACATGAAAAGATATCTCTTGTGCGCTCCACTGCTAACAAAACCAATCCTATGAGAGAATTTACTTGTTTATCTCTCAGTTTCTTCAGAAGCCACGAGCATCGTTCTTGTAGTAGTACGCGAGCGTAAACACTTACCAGTGTACTACCTAAGCAAAACTCTGCAGGGCGCCGAAAACCGATACATAGAGATAGAAAAATTCGCCTTCACCCTCGTTAATGCTTCAAGAAGATTCAGACCATATTTCCAGGCTCATTCCATCACTGTGCTCACAGATCAACAGCTCAAACAGGTCCTCTCAAAGCCAGATGTCTCTGGAAGATTAATAAAGTCTCAATTGAACTTAGTCAGTTTGATATCAGTTTTGAGCCCAGAACGGCTATACAGGCTCAAGCAGTGGCGGATCTGCTGGTAGAACGTTTTGATTTAGATCCCGTGCCCTCGTTGGAGAAAGGATTATGACTCTTGCACACAGATGGTTCCTCGACCTCACAAGGGGAAGGAGCGGGGTGACCCTCAGAGACCCCGAAGGAATTGAGATTGATTATGCAATCAAGCTAACCTTTCAAGTCACCAACAACGAGGACGAGTATGAGGCTCTCATCCAAGGGGTCAGAATTGCCCGTCAGAATGGAGCCTCCCGGATCACCGCCAACGTTGACTCTCAGTTAATTGCAAGCCAGATTGACGGTGCTTATGAGGCTCGAGAAACCACCATGGTGCAATACTTGGCAAAGGCTAAGGAAATAATTTCCATGTTCAGGGAATTCCATCTACTGCAGGTTCTACGAGCGGAGAATGAGCGTGCTGATGCCCTTTCTAAATTTGCATCCGATCTGGAAGGGTCCTGTGAGTGCTCAGTCACGTTCCTTAGAACGGAGGAACCATTGATAGCCGAGGGGAAACCCTCGTTCGAAGTAAACACGATCGATCTATTCGAGCCCTGTTGACTGGATGACATCATCAGATTCTTGAGGGACGAAACTTGCCCGCCCAATAAGGTGGAGGCACAGGAAAATTAGGAGTAATGCCCCTCGTTTTTCACTTGATAATGAGGGGCAGGCTCTTTAAGAGGTTTTTTCAAGGTCCACCATTAAGATGCCTAAGACCCTCGCAAGCCAGGGATGTATTGGAACACGTACACAGCGAAAGTTGTGGGAATCATTCTGGGGGTCGTATTTTGGCCAAGAAGGTACTAAGGAGCGGATTCTATTAGCCCTCGGTATTGCAGGATGCCATCAATTACTCAAGAAATGCCCCAAGTGCCAATTTCACTCCAACATTCCTCAACTGCCAGCGACCCAAATGATCCCAATCGACGTTTTCTGGCCCTTTGATCAATGGAGCATCGATATAGTGGGACCCTTACCAATGGAGGTTGGACAGAAGAAATTCGTAATCCTCGTTGTGGACTACTTTACCAAGTGGGCAGAGGCCGAAGTGGTCACGAAAATAACGTTCAGGGTGGTAAGAGACTTCATTTGGAAGAACATCATCTGCAGATATGGCATCCCGAGGGTGCTTATCTCAGATAACGTTTCTCAATTCATTGCTGTTAACACCCGAGAGTGGTGCTCGGAGCTAGGCATTGAGCAACGCTTCACTTTCGTGGTCTATCCGTAGGCCAACGGTCAAGCTGAAGTCACCAACAGAACCATACTCCAGCATCTGAAAACGATGCTCGAAAGTAAGAAAGGTGAATGGGCTGAAGAGCTCCAGGGAGCCCTCTGGACGTACTGTACTACCCCACGAGCCGCAACAGGAGAGACCCCTTACTCCCTCGTTTACGGCTCCGAAGCTATGATACCTGTGGAGTTCGCTGAAGAGTCCGCACGCGTTGCTTACTTCGAGCCTGCAACCAACAAGAGTAACAGGGCGCTCGAATTAGACTTGCTAGACGAGAAGAGGAACACTGTTTGGGCTCGAATCCACAAGTACAAGGCAACAACAGCCCATCAGTGCAACAAGCGTGTCAAGGAAAGGACCTTCTAGCTGGGGGACCTAGTCCTCAACAAAGTTGAAGTGTCCAAGCATGTGGGCAGTTAGACCCCAATTGGGAAGGCCCCTTCAAAGTCATTCAGGTACGAGCGAATAACACTTACCGGCTAGAGACTTTGCAAGGTGAGCGTCTCCCTCGACCATGGAATGCAATATGTGTAAATGCCGATATTGTAAAACCCCCGCTCGGGGCACCGTGTATTTTCTTTTGACAAAAATACAAGCCACGTACATCCGTATGCATTTTTCTTATATACAATTTTATTTAATTATTATCTTGTGATAACCTACTTTACATTATATCAACGCTAACTCCGTGTCGAGGGTACTCCACGTTGAACGACATGATATCTTATTCATGCGGATCCCTCTTAAAACGAGTGGATCCCATTAGGACGCTGTTATTACTATTAAGACCAACTAGACCCTGATGGGATGCGGGCCCACAACAGTAGCAGTCCGGGACCACATTTTAAAAATTTTATTATAATACAAGTATTAAAATATTTCTAAAACATTTTAATACAAAGCGGAAGACTTAGCCGGATCTACTCAAGTATATACATGCAATTGATAATAAATTTTAAATCACTTAAGCAGATAAATATCTAACATGCAATTAACACTTAAGAGCACATAATTTATCATGCTTAAAATAAAATAACTGTAAAATATTACCGTACTGCAAACATGGCTATCTAACGGCATTTTTCCAGCTCCTTGCCCACTCGTGAGACCGGCAGAGCTTCCCTGCAATATCCCCAGGGACACCCTCGGAGCGTGGGCTCCGAAAGTATTTCTCTAAATACTTAGAGAAAATAAAATTTAAACTAAAAACCCTTTTCAGGGTTTATTCTCCCGAAATTAGGCGTTTTATATAAACACCTAATTAAAATTAATTCCGAAATAAATCGGAATTAACTAGGAGAAAAATGGGACTTGGTTTCAAAGCCAAAATTTGGCCAAAACCATCCCAAAACTGAATGGGAGAAATGAGGACCCAAGGCCTCTATTTATAGGGGAAAAACCGAGGGCATTTTGGTCATTTTGGATACAAAAGCAAGGGTAAAATGGTCATTTTACATCCCCACTTGCGTGTATAACTTGGACACGCAAACCAAGGTCACTACGTTGAAGGTCTCGTCACCACGAGTCCAACGCCGCATGGAACGCGCCAATCCGCCGCCGAACGCGCCCTCACGCGCAGCCACAAGGCGGCGCGTGTCTTTCACTCTCGGCTAGGGCTTAGGGCTGACGTGGCCTCTTCTGAAGCGGCCACGTGTCCGGGTCGGTCCGACCCTATCCGAAACCCGGCCCGTTGACCCGACACCCTGACCCATTTGACCGACCCGGTCCGATCAAATCTGGACCGTTGTTTCCGCGCTGACGTGGCGCGATCTGGGACGTCCACGTGTCTCACACGTGGCGTGCCACGCGGCTGCCCAGTCAGCGCCACCTGGGCCCACTTGCTGAAGTGGCGTGACACGTCAGTGCCACGTCAGCATTTTTTTTTTTTTTAAAAAAAAAAAATTTAAAATTTTATTTTCTCCAAAATAAAATTTCGGGTATTTCCAACTCTTTGGAACTTGATTTATTTTCTCAAAATAAATCCCTTGCCTATTTTCAAACACTTTGAAAAATTCATTTCTCTTTCTCCTTTTAATATTTTCTCTTTGGGTTTTTAATTTGGGGCTTGCAGGGGGACCTGCAGGACTAATTAATTTTAGCTCCGAACGGATTAATATATTATCATCTCATGACAATAATTAATTACCGTTTAACAATATTTAATTCCACTAAATAAATATTGTTGCACTCTAAAATTAATTAAATTATTCACGAATTTCTCGATCTAGAATAATTTCGCATTTTACTCCTCCGTGTAGATATCCATGAAAAATAAATTGCAACTACTATCATTTATTTTTCATCTCTAATTTGAAATTTATTGATTCGCCTTAAGTTCAAATTCTCTATATGTGAAACACATTCAACACACAACTTCGGTGACGTTATCACGCGAAGTGCTTTGGCCAAAGTCTTAATTCAAACTTTTGCAAATCTGTTTCAAGGATATCTCTTACCTTCCAGCAAGGCCACAGATTCCTCGATCAATATAACTCTTTAGCACATTTCATGCTGTCACCGAATCATACAAAGTATTTTGGCCACCCGTTACTGAGACCTCACTTCGAGTATGTTACTAACAGTACATGTCTAAAGCCGAAATATTATCAGGATTAAGAGTACAATGCTTCCTGAGATTTTATTTATTTTAGATAGCAGTATAAAATAAATAATCTCAGTGGTCCAGTTCGATGTTTTCAATCCTATTGAAAATCATCAACGTGTTATAATTGGAATCACCATTCCCTATGACGAAAGACTAATCATCTTATATAACCACGTTATAGTCTTGATAAGAACATATTCTTATCTTACCGACTAGAACTTTAATGACACGTGATTTCGGTATTCAAAGTCTTTTCCTATGAAACACATTTCATATAAGAATACCATCACACGCCATTAGTTATCAATATGTGAAATACTCACAACTCGATGTAAATTCAGTTTAATTAATTCAACAAATTGAATTTTCAGGGCACTATTCCTAACAATCTCCCACTTGCCCTAAATTCAATTTGGCTATACATCTAAGTCTTATTCCTTCCACATGAGTGTCAAAACTCGTTTTGCACTCTTTCGCGCCAATACTTTAGTGAAGGAATCTATTAGACGTTTCTCTGAGCCAACAACTAGGAAATCATGAATCCAATACATCTAACTGGTTGCTTCTCAAGCTACCATGTATTTGACTTCCATGACGGTGTAAGCAATACATGTCTGTTTAACATTCTCCAATTAACAATTGCTATTTCTAGAGTAAACACGTATTCTGATGTCAAACATCTAGAATACAAATCAGATTGTAAATCCGAATCTGTGTACTTCTATTTAAATGAGTTCATCACTGTGGTAGACAAGCATATAATCTCAAGTCCTTCTCAAGTACTCCAATATATGCTTTCACTACTACCCAATGTCAGACTCTAGGGTTTGACTAATATCTGCTGACTTAGACCTATTTCATAATAGACAGCTGGCCTTGTACATAATATGACATACATAAAGCTTCCGCTGCGGAACTCTAATAATGTCTTCTATCTCTTCAGTTGTCTCAGGACACTGATCCCGAGATAGATAAATTCCATATCTAAAAGCTAATGAACCTTTCTTGGAATTTGTCATATTATATCTTGCCAGCATCTTATCCATATATGCTTCTTGTGATAAACCAATCTCCTTATTCCTATGATCACGACAAAAGTCTGATCCTTGGAATAACATTGGTCTCATATAGGTCTTTTCTTGTCAAAATGATTTGACGTCCGAATCTTGACCATTGACAAAATTCTTGCATCATTCCCAATGAGCAGAATATTAATTACGTACAAAGTGAAAGTGTTACAATGCTATCATGATGTCTTTTTGTACACTTTATGGTTCATCAGGCAATTATACAAATCCAAAGAATTTAAATTGCCTTAAAATTCTGATGCTCCATAATCTAGACGCTTGCTTAAGATCATAAATCGATCTATTAAGCTTGCATTATATGCACCTGATTTCTGGCTGTGAAGCCTTCAGGTTGTACCATGTATCTCTTCTTCTTGAAATTGCCCATTCAAGAACATAGTCTTTACATCCATTTATCTAATCTCATAATCGATAGTGAGATAAAATGGAGAGGATAATGGACTTAAGCATTTCTATAGGCGAGAAGACCTCATAAATGATTTCTTCTTTCTGGGTAAAATCCCTTGCCAAAAGTTTGCTCTAAAGTCTCTACTTTTTCGTCCATTTATCCTTTTATCGTTTTGTAGAACCCAATTGTATCTAATAGGGTTTAATGACTTTAGGCGCCTCTACAAGTTCAAGACTTTGTTAAAATACAGAGATTCTAACTTAGATTCCATGGATATTGACCAAACGGTCAGCGTCTATATCTTCTACAGCTTCATTACACGTGACAGGATCAGATACGTTAGATTCAACCTCTTGGGTTAATCTTAGGTATCTTGTCAGGTGTCCTGACAATCCTCCCACTATAATGATGCTCTCGTGTACACGTCTCTACATCACATGTTGTATTTGGTACATCACATGTATCCAATACATTTTCAATTATCACGGGTTTATGGAAATCAGTATCTAATACTGTTATTTCTTTTAACAGTACTTTGCTTTTACCCTTTGCGGTTATCTATGTAATTATCTTTGAAATATTCACAAACATCTTTTGTGATTTCTCAAATTACAAAATATACCACCTCTTGTTCTTCTAGTATAACCTTAGAACAAGTGAACCTTTGTTCTTTATTCTAACTTGTCAGGATCCATCCTTAACTCGTGGACCAGGCTACCTTAAATCCGAAGATAAAAGATACAGGGTTTTCACCCTAGCTACAGATCCATCAGTGTTTTAGGAACTGACTTAGATAGAACTAGGTTTGTCGTTTTGTGTGCAAGACCCCAAAACGAAATTCATAGGGTAGCATGACTCTTCATGAATCTTACCATCATTATCAGAGTTCTATTTCTCCTTTCTGCAATACATCTTTGCTAAGACGTATCTCATATATATAGTTGAGATCCAATCTCATTTGAGAAATTCTGTTTAACTCTGAACTTAGATACTTATCACTACTTCGACCTAATCGAAGTGCCTTGATATGTTTTCTAATTTGATTCTTTGACTTCAGTCTTATATTCTTTGAACTCTTCAACAATTACAGACTTAAGTCTCATCAAACATATATGTATCTAGAGTAATCATTCAAACGAATGATGAAATATCCAAAACTTCCTCTTGCTTGAATAATCATAGGATCACATATCCGTATGAACTGACACAAGCAACTTCATGGCTTAAATACCTTTTGTCTCAAAAAGGTTTCTTGGTCATTTTAACCTTCTAAATAGGATTCACAGATTGATACTATTTTCAAGTCAATAGGACTCAACAATCAGTCTTTGGATCCTATTCAGATTCAATTGACCAATAGATAGGTGCCACGAAGAAGTTTTTCTTCTTAGATGGTAAGTCAAGCTTCTTACTGTTAAACTTGAATTAGGGTTTTCATTGAGGTATAAAAGACCATCTTTTATTGTGCCAGAGCAAATAAACCTTTTATTTTTCTTAGTGGTAAACTTTTGTTCAAAACAAACAATTAAACTATTAGTTATCAAATAACCCACTGAAATTAAATTTCTGTTTATATGGCACGTATAATATTAAAACCCTTTTGCCAAAATACGACTTTATAGTCTTTACTGCTAATATAATTACACTTGTATTATCCCCGAGCAGTAGTTATGTGTTAGCCGTTTTTCAACCTTTCTGGTTGGTTTGAATCTTCGCAACAACTTGCAAATATGATTAGTTGATCTCAAATTCACATACCAGGAGTCCGGTGAATTTCCAACTAAACATATTTTCAACGAGTAAGATATCTTCATATCTTATCTAAACGGCGTAACAAACAGACAGACTAAGTATTTTGGATAATTTCCTTTTCCAATACCCGTTACCACCGAAATAGAAACACTTTTCCATTGTCGGATTTGACTTTCTATTTCTGAACCTTCGATTGGGAACTTTTCCTTTTCTTTCTTCCATTTACTGGTTTTCTAGCCCGTGGATATTGATGTCTGATTAAAGAGAACTTTTCCCTTAGTCTATATCACCCTTTCTGCCACATTGAGGTCGTTCATTGGTTTTAAAAAATTATTTAAAATAATCTTGAACGTTCAAATGACTTAGGCAGAGAGTATAGGATCGTATCCTATCTGTTAAGATTGTCTCTTTAAGCACAGAGGCTTTCAATCTCATTCAGATTAGCTATCATATTCATAATATGATTATGAAACAGTGATCCTTCAAACATCTTTAACTGACAACCGTTTTCATGGCTCGTACCTAAGTACGACTCTGTCTTCAACACATGTTCTATCAGTAGACATCTCATGTGTTTGATGCTCAAGAACATTTAAAACAGATGTCAGGATATAAGACTAGCCAGATCATCACACTTGATCCATTTAGAATAAACGTCTTTCTAATCCTGACCGGTTGTAGTTTCCGAAATTCTCGGATAAGGTTCAGTGAGTACGTAAACTTTCGTGTCTCAACACGATGTCAAGATTTATTACTTAGTCAGCATAATTGAACCCTTACTAGCCTATTTCTTTATAGACATATAGTTTGGAGTGGGCTAAGAGAGATTGTAATTATAAAACTGAAATAAATAAATAAATGCAAGTTATGATTATGTATTTCACTTTCTTCTGCGTTCAACCAATAAATGAAATCCACGTAAGCATTTTAGTTTACGCAATGGTGACTTAACTAACTGCAGTTGACTCCCCGGAGGCGAGGTCGAAAACCGCTTAGAAATTAAGAACTATTCTTAATTAACATGTCAACTAGGTAACTCTTACCAAACAATGTCAATCCACCACGTCAACCCTTGGCCTCTAAATAAATGTAACAGAGCTCCGAAGGGAGGTTAATACATTACTTAGTCAAGTGTGCACCATTACCTAGAAGTCCGTACGAGTAGGTCAAGACACTCCACGGAGGCGTGGTCGAGCTGACTTTCGTCGTATTTCATTATATCCGTAGAAGTCTAATCTTGTATACCGCGAATATATACCCGCCGAAGAGAGTAGTATACATCCACTATACTATATACGGGTAATGGAGGCCGTGAGAATCCAACTCTTTTCATCTCGCTCCCACTTGAATTTTTAAAAGGTGTGGATTATCTGTTGATTATTTAATAATCACTTTTGGCGTCTTATTGTTGGAAGTAATTAATCTAATTAATACCCTCCCACTAGGATTACTAAATGATATTTAAAATCCCAATAATAATATTTTAAGGCAATAATAACAATTTATTAATTAGGCCGAAAAATATTAGTTCAATTATGCATCGCGTCTAATTTCTATTAAACATTACTATTTAATCACATTAAATAAAATATGCATAATTGTAAATATCATAATATCTCATATTATCATGATCATGCCATAAAATAAAATAATTAAGCATCCTTTCATATAATTATCACATAATTATCATGCTTAAAATTTTAAATGACACAAAATAAATATGCCATAAATTAAATCAATTAAGCATGCTGTTATAATTATCACATAATTATCATGCTTAAAAAAATGGCATAAAGTAAACATGTTATAAATAAATTATCTCATAATTTAAATCATGTTTAATGATTCGGTAATTAACCAGGAAGATTATTGAAATCGATTCCCAAAAAATTACCATT
Organism: Lantana camara; assembly: GCA_037501455.1. NCBI lineage: Eukaryota > Viridiplantae > Streptophyta > Magnoliopsida > Lamiales > Verbenaceae > Lantana > Lantana camara. The sequence goes on from CM074862.1 coordinate 24,448,770, forward strand.
CCACGTAAATTCCCAGAAACACTGGAGGGGTCACAAACGGTCCCACTTAAAAACCAGTCTTCTTTGACAGAATTTACGTGCACAGTATCAGATTTAAAATTATGCATCACATGCATCATATCAATGCATGTATATATCTAGAGTACGGCTCTGATACCACATGATGGGATGCGGGCCCACAACAGTAGCAGTCCGGGACCACATTTTAAAATTTTTATTATAATACAAGTATTAAAATATTTCTAAAACATTTTAATACAAAGCGGAAGACTTAGCCGGATCTACTCAAGTATATACATGCAATTGATAATAAATTTTAAATCACTTAAGCAGATAAATATCTAACATGCAATTAACACTTAAGAGCACATAATTTATCATGCTTAAAATAAAATAACTGTAAAATATTACCGTACTGCAAACATGGCTATCTAACGACATTTTTCCAGCTCCTTGCCCACTCGCGAGACCGGCAGAGCTTCCCTGCAATATCCCCAGGGACACCCTCGGAGCGTGGGCTCCGAAAGTATTTCTCTAAATACTTAGAGAAAATAAAATTTAAACTAAAAACCCTTTTCAGGGTTTATTCTCCCGAAATTAGGCGTTTTATATAAACACCTAATTAAAATTAATTCCGAAATAAATCGGAATTAACTAGGAGAAAAATGGGACTTGGTTTCAAAGCCAAAATTTGGCCAAAACCATCCCAAAACTGAATGGGAGAAATGAGGACCCAAGGCCCCTATTTATAGGGGAAAAACCGAGGGCATTTTGGTCATTTTGGATACAAAAGCAAGGGCAAAATGGTCATTTTACATCCCCACTTGCGTGTACAACTTGGACACGCAAACCAAGGTCACTACGTTGAAGGTCTCGTCACCACGAGTCTAACGCCGCATGGAACGCGTCAATCCGCCGCCGAACGCGCCCTCACGCGCCGCCACAAGGCGGCGCGTGTCTTTCACTCTCGGCTAGGGCTTAGGGCTGACGTGGCCTCTTCTGAAGCGGCCACATGTCCGGGTCGGTCCGGCCCGGAACCGGACCCGGTCCGACCCTATCCGAAACCCGGCCCGTTGACCCGACACCCTGACCCGTTTGACCGACCCGGTCCGATCAAATATGGACCGTTGTTTCCGTGCTGACGTGGTACGATCTGGGACGTCCACGTGTCTCACACGTGGCGTGCCACGCGGCTGCCCAGTCAGAGCCACCTGGGCCCACTTGCTGACGTGGCGTGACACGTCAGTGCCACGTCAGCAATTTTTTTTTTTTTTTAAAAAAAAAAAAAATTTAAAATTTTATTTTCTCCAAAATAAAATTTCGGGTATTTCCAACTCTTTGGAACTTGATTTATTTTCTCAAAATAAATCCCTTGCCTATTTTCAAACACTTTGAAAAATTCATTTCTCTTTCTCCTTTTAATATTTTCTCTTTGGGTTTGGGGCTTGCAGGGGGACCTGCAGGACTAATTAATTTTAGCTCCAAACGGATTAATATATTATCATCTCATGACAATAATTAATTACCGTTTAACAATATTTAATTCCACTAAATAAATATTGTTGCACTCTAAAATTAATTAAATTATTCACGAATTTCTCGATCTAGAATAATTTCGCATTTTACTCCTCCGTGTAGATATCCATGAAAAATAAATTGCAACTACTATCATTTATTTTTCATCTCTAATTTGAAATTTATTGATTCGCCTTAAGTTCAAATTCTCTATATGTGAAACACATTCAACATACAACTTTGGTGACGTTATCATGCGAAGTGCTTTGCCCAAAGTCTTAATTCGAACTTTTGCAAATCCGTTTCAAGGATATCGCTTACCTTCCAGCAAGGCCACAGATTCCTCGATCAATATAACTCTTTAGCACATTTCATGCGGTCACCGAATCATACAAAGTATTTTGGCCACCCGTTACTGAGACCTCACTTCGAGTATGTTACAGTGACTAACAGTTTAATTAATTCAACAAATTGAATTTTCAGGGCACTATTCCTAACAGACCCATCGCTTGAGTTCCCGCTCGCGATCCCTAAGCGGATCCCTCTTCTGACGTACGCTCGTAGTCAGTAAACACTTGGCAAATCCTTTTGTTGATTTCCGAGTTCAATTTGTACTACTACTACGCTTGAAGATGTCTAACACTTAGAGTAATTCTCACCTAAGTTGTTACTTTCTTGTCCAAGTTTGATGATGTTTATGGCCAGGATATCCCTCGAGCGGATACCCTCGTGCCCGTATACTTGCATGCTTTTCACAATTATCACAATGATCAAGTGAAGACATCATCCAAAGCATAACAACACAATGAGAAAGAAACAAATTCCATTATGAAGAAAGGAAAATTACAGTACTAAGATAAGGAAGGTGATACATTGCAAATTAAGAAGATGATTGTCAAAGTTTAATATATTCAAAAGTAGAGCAGAAAGAGGCCTTATGAGGGTGGGCTCCTGGAAGCAGAAGCTGAGTGTGCCGAATCCTGAGCGTTAGGATTGGAATCCTCTTCCAGATTCACTACCTCAGCATTGGAGGATGGAGCTTGAGGCTTTGGGGATGCAGTTGCCAGCGGAATGGGCGCTAAGACTTCAGGATTGGCAGTTTGAATGTCACCAGCACCCTCGTCGACCACCATAGGCTCAAGATCTATGGGGTTGGCCGCCATAAACTCATCTTGGAGCATTGCGACCAAATCATTATACTCCGGCTCTGTTAAGTCTTCAGCCAAGTCCCTATCTCCCACGATTAGCTCCAAGTTCTCGTCAAGATCCATGCGCTGGCGATCATTCATACGAATGGTGGGAGACACCATCCCCAGCTTGATCAGTTGGCCCACGGACTTCCAGAAAAAGCGTTTGGCATTGGCAAAGCAGTGGAGATTGAAGCAAAGTTGAAGGCCTTCGAGCGCACAAACTTAAGGACCACATCCCAAGCGACCCTTGTTCCAAGATCTGCAACTTGCCCTTGGAGATCAGCAAACTCCTTCCTCACTGATTCCAGCTGTTGGTCATGCTCGGTTAGCTTCTGGGTGAGGTCCTTCTTGTCATCCCTCAGCTTATTCCGTTCCTCCTTCAACCTCTTATGCCGCTCGTCCAAACTCTGCCAGGCAGTTTCTTGATCCACAAGCGCCTTCTTTACTTTATCGTGCTCAAGTTGGAGGGATGTGAGTTGAGCGGAGACCGTGTCGTAGTCCTCCTGTAGCCGGCCAGGGTCAGTGATACGCAGCAGCTTCTTGTACTTGGCCTTGCGCTCAGAGAAGGTTTCCTAGCATCGTTGCAGATTCTTCAACCTGGGAATCACCTCCTAAACCAGTAGATAAATTCTGTTAAGTACAAGGTTAATCTAAGGAAAATTAAAGTTCTGTAAAGGAACTTAAACACTCACCGTCATGAGGGTATGGCAAGCGTCATCCTCAACTTGGGTGGCGTCCTGCTCATTCAGCTTTTGATGGTCCCCTGAGAACTGGAGCCTGTGAATAATCCCCGTAACCAGATTACAGGTAGATGAGCATCTTCTCAAGAGCATAGGGCAGTCCTCCACCGAGCGCTTGTTGTAGCGCCTCCCCAGCACTACAACCCCGCACCGCAATACTCCCTGAGTGGAGGTTAGACCCAACACTCAGGAAATACTACGACGAACGGTAAGGATAATATATGAATGAAGTACATGTCACAGTGCAACGGAAGATAAAGAGATTCAACTTTATCAATGAACGGGGAGGATAACGTATAATGAGCAAGGATTATCATTATTCAGCAAAGTAGTTCGGAAAAGAGTACAACAGGTTGACATGCAAGGACAAAGTATGAGATAGTTTGTTTCTACAGAGAGTAGGCTCAAGACAGTGTACTTTTAGGATCGGATCCCACCTATGATTGTAATACTTCAAGATACCTCTAGTTGTCGTTCATAGATTCCTGAAATCATGTATTTTAAAATAGGCGAGAGGGTTAGTCAAAGTGACTAAGTGAAGGGGGTATAGTAGTTTATAGATACATGTATATGTATATATATTTTATATGATCTTGAAGATCTTGATCTAAAATAATAGCAATAGGATATATCAAATAGGAAACGGTTCATAATAATTGTTAAAATAGGGATAGGGGTACTTGGGAATCTTTGTAGAAATATGAACCATCTGTAACAAAAACTTTAATGCCCGCAAGCTAGGCCTCTCCATCCTTAACTCCTTAAATCATGATAAAATAGTAACGGCGTTGATCAAGACACCGATACTTCAATAAAACCAAGAACAATATTAACCCCGCTACTCCTTGATGTCAATAGGGACTCAAACCTTAGAGACGACGAACACGATTCGGGAGGCAGCTATCTCTCCCTCATCCCTTGGCGTGGAGTAACTAACCTCCAGTTAAACCACTACCAAGAGGTGGTGGCAGTCCGCAGCACCAACAATACCCTCGGCCCGATACCTTTCGGGTAATTGCTCGCTACGGATATAGCCGGGGCCCATAACATGAATCAAGAATAATATTTTGCTTGCATAACCCGGAATCAATGTTTTGATAAAATGGACTTGAAACATATAACGTCCTAGTAAAATGTTGATTCCGGCATGAAAGTATTTTTCCCTTAAGAGGGACATTGTAGTACAATAATATGTATATAGGGCAGTAAATCAATATGATGGGTAGGCTTGGAAATAGTTTTTATATAGATACATATGTGTAGCATGATTCCAGTTGAAAACATTTTAACCCTCACCTATACCGGTAGTTAGGGGTGTAAACGGATAATAAACGGATCGGATGTATGATTACCATATCCTTATCCGTTTATGATTCGGAGGGACACGGATAATATCCTTTTAAATCGAATTCGGATAATATCCTTTTTATACGGATACAAGTCGGATTCGGACGGATTCGGATTTTAATCGGATTTTCAACTATTCAAAATTTGACATAAATTATTTATTTATATAACTTCGAACTTTTAATCAGATTATCAACTATTCATTTATAGATAAATTATTTAATAATTATATAACTTTGAATATATATATTTTAGACAATAGAGAAATAATAAGTATATCTATATAGATCATTTTTATGTTTTAGCGAATGTATAAATGTGGTGAAATTATAAATTTTATCATATAATTAATTTGAAATATAATACTTTTATTAATAACATAATATATGTTAATTATATTATCTCTAGATGAATACTGACGTGAACATATAGTAACTAATAAAACCTAAGGTTTTTCTTTAATAAATGCGCTAAAAAATTTACTTAATATTAATAATCTATCATACATATACAATTTTGTGTATATATTTTAATATAATACATTATTTATCGGATACGAATTACGGATAAATCGGATAACGGATATATCTAACGGATAATGAAACGGATCGAATGTTAAACGGATCGGATGCCTTATTACCATATCCTTATCCGTTTATAATTCGGATGTCTATAATCGAATACGGATAATATCCTCTGGAGACGGATTCGGATAATATCCTCTGTAAACGAATTCGGATGCGGACGGATATCGGATTTTCGAATATCCATTTACAGCCCTACCGGTAGTCAGACATTGTAATGTGGATTCCAGTGCGCCTGAAAGTATTAACTACTATAGGCTTAGAACTAGGTTCCTTATTTTAATCAAATAAGCACATAAAACACATAATGTTCATGCATAAAAGGATTACACATTATTCTAATCAAGTAAACACATAAACTATATCATGTTAGAGAATTCCCGGTAAACTCAAATTTTAACCGTTTAAGGGAAATTAAGTAATTAATCAGGTTTCATGAATTCTTTAACCACTTAAATATTTATTAATCACATTATAATCCTAATTATAACATTAGAAATGAAATTTAGAATTTAATTTGACAATGTAGGTTATATTTTGAAAATAATTCACAATTTACCGATTTTTTGGAAAATTCAGATAAAATCTTTCTTTAAGAATTCCAAAACTAATTTTATAATTATTTTAATATTAATTTTCGAAATTATCATGATAAATGTTGACCAAAAAGTCAAAGTTACTATTGAAAATGTTTACTATTCAACTTCTTATGAATTAAACACCTTATAACATAAAATCAAACTCTCACACACACACACACACACACACACACACACTATTCACATGCCTCTCTCTCTCACACACACACACATGTCCAAGAACACTAAGAACATGTTCTTATGTCTATTTGAATATTCAAAGAGGGTATGTAACACACTTGATCATATTCATATTTATAACATAGAATTTGAAGCATAATATAGCAAAATATATTAATTCTCTATGAAAAATAATTCTAAATAAATTATTCTTGGCATGAATTTAATCAAACAAGATCATAAATACTTAAACATATGAATATACTATATCATATCATAATTCATGCATTTAACTAAATAAAATTCACATATATCATCATATTTTCCTAAACTAGCATAAATAGCATATGTTTCATAAAATAAATTCCTAAAGCATAATTTAATTAAATCTAAGCATTCTGTAATTCATAATATATTAAGAACATAATATAAAGCATGAAATAATAAAAGAAAAGCACACCTTATGTAGGGAGAGAGCTTGGGGCCGAAAATGAGAGAGAAATGAGAGGATTTTGTGTGTTCTTGAAATGTGAGGTTTAGAGGGGTATTTATAGATAGGAATTAAGGGTCTTAGAGCAATTTATAAGAGTTTAGGGGAGATGTGGATGTCTCCTAATTCAAACAAATGCTTGGTAGCTATATAAGAAATGTGGTTGCCTCTCAATTTAAACATATGCTTAGTAATTATATAGGAATTGTGGAGAAATTATATTCACTTATTTAAACTTTCTAGAAGCCTATGTTGTCATGGATGATGTCATGTAAAAATAAATGTAAAATGTTATAAAATTTATTCAAGAACCGAGAGATGAAAACTTGAAGTAGTAAATTAATGAAAGAACGTGTGAAAAATAAGCTTCGTTATGATTATAAATGTGGGATATTTAGGTTTTTCGTTTACAAGTCATGGTTGTTAAAGATGGTGAAAATCATGAGAAAATTATATAAACGAAGCTATGATGAAGTTTAAAGATTGGAAAAATCATTATAGTTTAGAGAAAAATTCAAGAAACGTTTTAAGTATAATTTCGAATATTGAATGAAAGCTAATTGTTTAAAATAAAATGACAATTTTTAAAAAGGAAAATATTTATAAAATATGCTATGATTGGAATCAAGTTTTGGTAAATGCATGAAAATTCACAAAATAATTCAAGGATCGTTTTGACTATAATATTGAATAGGGAAAACGTTGAAATTCGGAAATCTCAAAATATAGGGTTAAAGTAGGGTTTTTGGCCGGTTTTGGTTACTATGGGAGTTATAATGAAAATTAGGGTTTGAGAATGCTATCAAAATTCATAAAATTTTGTAAGGATTCATTTGAGCCCAATATTGGATAGGTAAAAGTGGCTTCGAAAATTTCTACGTTTAGGAATGAATAGTGACTACGAACTTTAGAAGGAATTCTTCTTGGCCCGGAATCCGGGATGTTACACTTGTAGTGCACATCTCCGCCACGCTCGAATTTCCAGAAACTTTCATCCTCGGAGGATGAAGTATCACCATCCTCCCCTCATTCTCCAATAACCACATACTTCTCCTTACCAAAAATGGGGATAGAGTCCGCCAGCCTCTTCCTTTTCCTCGAGCGCTGAGCTCTCACTTCATCCAGGTCCCTAAGTACCACCTCCGAGCGGTTGCTGTGGGAGACGTCGGGTCCCAATTGAACAGGCCCCACAGTAGGCGTAGGAACGAGGCCGCCCGGGGGAGTAGCAACGTGAGCGTCAATGCCCGGGGGAGTTTGACCGGCATCGCGGCTATCCTCTCGGCCACCTTCACCTCACCCTGACCATTGGCCTGTACCCGGGCCCCCTCCTGGAGCCGTCGGTTGCTGCGGTTGTGGTTGTTGCTGAGGTTGATTGTTAATCGCTCTGCGAACTCGCATCAAAGCTGCGATAGCCTCTGCACCTCCTCCTGCCATCAGAATATCTATGCCTGCACATAAAGAAACAAACGAGTGTCAGGCTAACTTCTGCAATGCAACAAAGCTTAAGAGTTAGTGCTCCTACTCTAAATGTTAGCAAAGTTAGTTCCTAGAATCTAACCGTCTCTGTTCATCATCCGAGCGGAAGGATTGGTGATCATATCCGGAGGACTCACGAGCCCGTAGCGGAATAATATCTCCTCATTATGCATCAAGTCCTTGGATTTAATCAACCACTTGGTATTATTCATAATGAGGGCCAAACTCTTTGCCCACTACTCGAAAGGTAAAGAACCGGATCTGGATCTCACAATGGGTCCATGTATTACCCACTCTCGAGGAACTCTAAATACACCACCAGGGGCCCCCACACAGAAGAATTTCTCCTTCCAGTTCTCTCCATAAGAAGTCAAGGGTGAATCAATCATCCTTAAGCCTGATTTGGCCTGGACGTAGTAAAATCCATCCCTCGGAGACGAGCGTGAAGAGCGTGCCACTTGGAATAGGCTGTTGAAGTTATCCAATGAGGGCTCGTGGCCTGTGGCCCTCATCAGTATCACAAAAGTGTTTAATAGGGCGATACCATTAGGCAGAATCTGCGAAGGACTTAAACGCAGGAAATTCAAGATGTTGGCGATCGGGGTCGGGATGGGGAACCTTAGACCCCCGGTAAACACGTTATCCCTATAGACGGCCATCATTTCGGGAGGCGTATTGTTGGCTCGCTCGTGCCGTACGGGAAGACGAGTTGTGTACACTTCGTCCCAATAAATCTGAGTCTTCAAAGTGGCTAATTCCGCGAGCGTCAGAGTGCTCTCAATTTCTTCTGGAGTTCTGTCTGTCTGGTGAGGGTTGGACTTCCTCACTTGAGTTGCCGGTTTCTTACCATTTCGACGGTATTTACGGGGAAGCTCTTCCCCTTCCCAGCACTTAGAAGCCCCGGCTTCGTCTTGGGGGGCAACAATAGCCATAGTAACTTGGTGGTCTTGAGGCCTAACGATACTATTCAAAATGGGAAAAAACCTCTCCCCCTGGTTTTGCATAAGTAATGACAGGTCCATTTCTTCAAAGATCTGCTCAACCCCCCCAGGGTTACGCTCGTTCATCCCTTGAACGGCAGTGTCAAGTTCTTCGTCCTCCGCCTCTTTTGGGACTTCCGCTATTGGGATGGCGTACGGTATATCATGTTGGGGAGGAGAACTTGCAGGGGAAATTTCATCGATCTCTCTCACCGTTTAGTTAATGATTTCATCCGCCATTGTCGTTCTTGTCTCTTGAAAATGAAGGCTTTACAGGGAGATTTAGCAGAAAGTGAGAATTTTTGTATGGGAACGATCGCTCAGAAGGCTTCCTCACGCAAGAGTGGTGATCAACACAACCTAAATCTAGGGTTAGTACAAGGAAAATAAAAAATCACAGTGATTTACCTAAGTTGGAGAAGAAAGTTCGCCGGAAAACTCACTGGAAATCGCAAGGGGTTGTAGAAGACTGTATTGCCGGTTTGCTTTGAAAAGTTTTGAGTGCATAAAGAATGAAAAAGATTCTCAAATCCCTAGGGAGTTACAGGCATGATTGGGGCATTTAATTCAAATGCAATCATTTCCGCCTAGAAAACTCCCCACTTTTGGTAACCGTCACACGGTTACCCATGTTCACGCGTCGTTTCCTTAAAACGTGCGCTCACGCCTCCACTCAGCATTTATTGCGGATTCACTCGAGCGCCAGAGTGACAAGATAGCATTTAATGAATTGTCAGAAGGTGTCCCCTGCGAAATACAGCCAGTATCGCTTCCCTCCAAAGGCTTGACCCACGAATGTTGGAAGCTAACGCTCGGATTTTCAAATTCTATAGTTCACTCAAGTGTAACTACAGAATTTGGGGGGCCAAATGATGGGGCTCAATCACGCTTGAATCATCCCCCGTGCACGTGTCGAAACCTGGACGACTCGTTCTGATCAACTTGGAACACTTGGGCTTAGAAGCTTGAGAAGATGGGCTCGCGATAGCCGATCCGGCCCATCTGCCTACAGCCTTGCTGCCCAAAGCCCACCTGCCAGAGTGCATCCTTCGAGCGGGGAGTCTTTCTCCAACCCCCATCGAACGCTCGCAATATTGCCCTGCAGGAACTACTCAAGACTTGAGCCACAGGCACAGGCACAGTGCCGTTGCTTGTTCCACGCTCGAGACCATCATGACACTCGCATTCCTCGCAGCGCTCACGTAATCATCAATGCATATCTCATCCACCGGGGTCCACCTTAGCGGACTTCAAGGCCCTCTCGAGGGTACGAATAACCTCATGGCTAAAGCTTCACGCCGAGCGTCCCAGCGCTCGGACAAGACAATCTGGGGATCCTCCTCCTCGAGGGTACCAATGCTTGGGTCAGGCCACCCCGGGGACGCACCTTCAAGCGTTCTTACGCCCGTGTAACCCTCACTGGGTATCTCGATGCTCATACAGCTGTTGTGTAACTGCCACTGACACATACAGGTAGTGCGCACACAAACGCCTGACATCCACCACCACCAGTACGAAGGTATATTCCAGAGATATCAGTTTCAAGCCATCACACGCTGCCACGTGTCTAGGGCAACATGGATTTGGGACCACTTGGATACATTTACCAAATCACCCTCATCCTCAACCTATAAATATGGGAATTTACACTCACATTCCCTAGGTGATCTCAGATATCCTCAACACAGACATTGCACATTAATAACTGGGCATTTTCTTCCATTTTCTTCCCAAGCTCTGCGTACTTCACCATCTTTGCATTCCTACTGCATTTTCTCCCCTGGTATTATCCTAGTTGGAAGAACCCATGCTCTTTGGGAAACCCAGTTCCTTAGGGTCAAATGCTTGTGATGGTATTCCCCCCAAACAAAGCTTAAAGTGTTGGTGATTTAGTACTTTTCCAGTTTCTACACCATCAGAAGAAGGATATTTTATAATAATAAATCATAAAACTTATTGATTATCAACTTTTTAATTTGTATTCAAGTTTTGCTTGATATAAATCATTGTGCGAACATGTTGGCAAAGAAAGGCCATAAAGAGAAACAATTGACCTAATGGCGAGCCGTTGCCAGAGATGCTTGAGAATATCTTCTGTGAAGCTTTGATGTAATTGTGTGTTCTTTTGTTGTTTTTCCACCAAAAAAAAGTTTTGCTTCATAATATAACATTTGGGTTGTTTTCGAATGTGGCAATGTAATTGTTAGAATTCTTTAATTTATCTATAAATACATGTCAGATTTTAATAGATTTTTTTTTATCAAATTCTCATAGATTTTTTCTGTAATCTTTGTTTTAATTTTTACAATTTTTATAATTCTTTTGGATTTATTTTATTACTAAGGAACATTTTTTGATATTTTAATTTTGTTTAATTTAGAGTTTCAACACTTGCTATTGTCATTTTAAGTTAGCACAGTTAATTTTTTTTAGGTGTCTCTTTATATATTTTTTTGGTTTTATATTATAATATTAAAAATATTTAATGTGTCTGATTTTCTTATAATTTATTTTACTTTGTATTTTTACGGGCGCTGAAGTTTCTTATATTCTTTTGTTTATTTTTTTAAGTATTTGTATAAATCTTTAATATTCCACCTATTTTTTTATTTTATTTCTTACTTCGTATTTTTTTGATTTTATTCGTATTAGTTTTTTATTTATTTTAATATTATTCATTTACTTCTCAAATTTATACCTTCAAAATGCTTGAAATTAGATAATTATAATATGTAATACTTATTTTGTCATCTACATATATTTTAAAATTTGATATATATATATATATATATATATATATATATATATATATATATAGTGTGTTTTCTTACATGTTATCTGTCTTTTATTTTAATTTAAAAAATAGTATCAACTAAATAAATTAGTTTGTATATATACTTACTATGTTACTTTTTGATCAAAATATATACTTACTATACTTCTGTACAATTTAGCAAATTTAATTTTAATATCTACTTATTGGCCATTTTTGTGTGCTAAAATATTACACATAAATTCAAAATTTTTTTAAAGTAATTTTTTTTTTCTTATTGCAGTATATAGCACGGGGTTTACGCTAGTTATCAAAACTTAGATTTAGTTGTCAATTATGGTAATGGAATGACATAACTAATAACAATTTCATTCCTGATGCCCAATCATAAGAATAATTATAAGAAAACCATTTCATTACCATATTCATTCCATTCCCACTGTCATTCCATTCATACATAATTTCATTCCATCCTACCAATCATGCCGAGTGTTGTGAAACAACAGAATAGCGGATTTGCGGACAGTAGAACAGGAAGGAATTTAAAATTTCAGATTATTTTCATAAATATAATGTTTTTCAATTTTATGGCGTCACGATTATCAATCCCGAGTAGATGTGAATGCCAATGATACTTTTCTTTTTAGAAGAAAATGAAAATCAATTTCACTCCTCAAAATTAATATATTTTTTTTCTAAGAGATATATGAAGAGAAATTCCCGACATTAACTTTATTGATATAATTAAGGAAAATTATTTTCTAACATTCGTAAGAAATAGATTTTTATACAGATAAATCTCAATTATTAGATTAATCATTACCTATCCGTAATATTTGACTAAGTATTCTGTTTACAATTTTCTTCTTTCTTTTTTTTTTCTTAATTTATTTATAGTTGATCTTTAATTTCTCAAAAATGATGTTTTTGCCACTTATTCTTTTAAAATCATTTTTGTTGCCCATTATAGATTAGATAAATAGTTTTAACGATTACTAACTAGATACAATAATATGCAACACTAACTAGATACAATATAATGCAACACCTAAATACACAACACACAAAGAAAAAAGAATATTTTTGAATAAGAGAAATAAGATATTAAGTTCAATAACTTAAAAAAAATAAAAATAAAAGGAAATATCATGTCTGAATATTATAAAGTGATATGTTATGGAGATTTAGATAGTTCCTATACTATTGAGACTCTTCCTCATCATGGCTGGCTCGATCTTTCGCACTCAAAATCTGTGTCACTGCATAATAAAATAACTTAATTTTTTGAAACAAATACTATTAACTAAGATAATATGATATAGAATTCAAGCAAAATAAAATAATCATACTCTTCTCCAAGATTAATAATGGGCTCTATGGGACAAGCATATAAATTGTTGACTTGAGGCATACTTGGAAGTGAGACATATTTGGAAGAATTTCTTGAAATTCAAAACTTGAGAGTGCTGGTCCAGTTTGCGAGCATTGTGCCTAATAAAATAAAATTTTTAATTGATGTGGATGAATAAGATCAATATTTAAAAGATAATTGAATATGAACAAATAAGATAGAATAACAATAACTTTACCAAAAGAGACTGAAAACTCTGCATTAGATTGAATATGTGGATATTCTGTTTGGTGAGAATTGTCAATAACTTGAGATTGAGAAACACGTGGAAAGTTTAATACGTTTCAATTTTGTCGTTCTTCTTGTATCACGAAATCTTGTTCCTATTTAGAGTACGATAATACACCAAATCATGTTAAAGTAGTAAACATTCTCATAAGTTAACTTTAAGCAAATATTAGCGTATATTATAAATTCAAATAATAAAAAAGAAGAAAGAGCAATGGAGCGTAAAAAATTATAACTGTTCCTTTGTTTGCTTTTTCTTTGTCGGTCTAACGACCTTTTGAATTGGAGGTTTAAGACAATATTTTTTAGGGCTTCCACGTCGTTTAGATTATATAGGATCATGTACTTTTTGTGTAGGTTGTGTTGGCAACACTTGTACGTTTTCAGATATTTTTTCAAGTGTTCCACTCTCAACAAGTCGAAGTTTTTTTTATAGATTCCTCTAAATCATGTAGCGCAATTGTGAAGTGCTCCTTTGAAACTACTCCTTCTTGTATAACTCTTATTGCTTGTGTGAATAAATGATTATACTTGATACGGTTGCCAGAGAGGCGGATGATGGGACTGCGATGCCGCCGACGTCGATGGTGAGTGAAGACGAAGGAGATGGAGTGAAGTCAGTAAGGCGCAGCGTGCGAGTAAGGTGTGCACCTGCATGGCAGAAGGAGTATGCTATGAATAAGAAGACTTGCAATGATACGAACAATGATATAGAGACGTTAGAGCAGTCTTGAGCTCGTGGATAATCCGGTAAACACCCGCCGGCGGGAGAACTTGGGGATGAAGAAAGATACGAGAATATTAGGGTTGAAAGGAAATTCTATTTCTCAATAATACCAAAACTAAGGTTTCAAGCATAATTAAAGTACGATACCCATAAACCAGGGTCACCTAAGCAAATCATAAAATTAACTAAGTCATAATTGTAAATAACCGAAATACGGAAAAGGAAATAACAATCCAACTCAAGTCTTCTTATTCACAGCATAATCATTCTGCCATGCAGGTGCACACCTTACTCGCACGCTGCGCCTTACTGACTTCACTCCATCTCCTTCGTCTTCACTCACCATCGACGTCGGCGGCATCGCAGTCCCATCATCCGTCTCTCCGGTAAGCGTATCACTCCTTCCCCCATTAAAATTAACCTTGTCCTCAAGGTTCAACAAAGGAAAATCACAATGAAGACGCTCCGCAGGTTCCCAAGTAGAGTTATCCAACGAACCATCCGACCAGCGAATCAGCCACTGCTCTTCCAACTTCCCATTACGCAGCACAGTACGAACTTCATGCACTTCCATAGGCTACGCCGACACTCGGCCACTAAAAAGATCCTCCGGCAAGTCCGGCGTAACTATCTCCGACCCGTCGCCCTTAAATTTACGCAACAAGGACACGTGAAAAACCGGATGCACCCTAGAAGAAGCGGGCAAATGCAACCGATAAGCAACGGGACCCAACCTCTCTAAAACTTCATACGGACCAAAGTAACGGCGGGATAGCTATTGAGAACGCCTCTGCGCCACTGACACTTGCCGATATGGCTATAATTTTAATAAAACAAGCTCCCCAACTGCAAACTCAACCTCACTTCGTTTCATATCAACCAAAGTCTTTATCCTAACCTGGGCAACAACTAGATTACGTTTCAAACTCCTCAACAGCTCGTGCCGATCAGCTGGTTCCTCATGCACTGCCGGAAGTTTACTTTCACCTCGCCGATATAGCAGTAGGTCCGGATGGGGGCGCCCATAAATGGCTTGGAACGACGTGATGCTAATACTCGAGTTATAACTCGTGTTTAAAGAATATTCCGCCCACAGTAGCATCACTGTCCGCCGAGACAGTTTATCATGACAGAAAGAACGAAAATACTGCTCCAAAACTCGGTTCATCACTTCAGTTTGGCCATCCGTTTGAGGATGAACTAAGCTTGAGAGTGGTCCCACTGAGATTATGCAACGCCGTCCAAAATTTACTCGTGAAAATCGGATCCCGATCCGACACAATAGAGGAGGGGATTCCATGCAATTTCACTATGATCTCCGTGAATAAATACGTCGCCCGATGCCCGTCAAAATCCGAAGGTAGAGGACCAAAATGAGCATATTTGGTTAGATGATCCACCACAACCATGATTACCGAAACCCCACGGGACACCGGAAGGCCAGTAATAAAATCCATGCTCAAATCCTCCCACACTCGCCCCGGAATCGCAAAGGCTGTAATAACCCCGCCGACGATATAGTGGAAAATTTCGTAGACTGATAGGTTAAACACTTGGCGATGTATTGCCTCATATCAGCTCGCATATTCGGCCAATAAAAAACAGCAGCCAGATGCTGAAAAGTACGATGCACTCCGGCATGACCCTCGGCCGGTGAATCGTGATATTCACATAACAGTTTATCCCGGAGACTAGATGCTTTCCCAATACAGAATCAGTGGCCATAAAGTAGCAGCCCATTACGCACCCCAAATGGCGCGGGCAAGGTGCCTTCCGAATACGCAACATGAAGACGCTGTAAGTCCGGCTCACTTGTGTTTTCTGCACGAATCATATCCAGAATATCGGCAATGGGGTGTGATAACAACGCAAAACAATAGCCCAAAGTCGGTTCTTCGTCCCGACGGGATAATGCATCCGCGATCACATTGGAAGTTCCCGGCTTATATTCAATACGAAACAGAAAACCTAATAACTTCCGAACGTAGAACTGCTGATCCGGGGTTTGAATAACCTTCTGTAATAATTCTCGTAAACTGCGTTGATCCGTTCGAATCACAAACTCTCGGTCCAACAAATACTGGTGCCATTTCTGAACCGCCTCAACAATAGCGTACAATTCTTTATGGTAAGTGGACGCCGCTAGTCGCCGAGGACCCATCTTCTTACAGAAGTAGGCGATAGGTTGTTCAGGCTGCAGAAGAACCGCTCCAATGCCCGTACCCGAGGCATCAGTTTCAACCATAAATGGAGCATCGAAATTCGGGAGACGCAGAATGGGGGCCGAACACATAGCCCGTTTCAAACTCTCAAAAGCTTGGGAAGCCAGCTCATTGCATACAAACCCCTCTTTTTTTAGTAAATCCGTTAAGGGCGTGGCTAAGTGAGAATATTTACAGATAAAACGTCGGTAATAACCGGTCAACCCCAGAAATCCCCACAGTTGTTTCACCATTTTCGGAATTCGCCAACTAGACATTACCGCTATTTTACCATCATCAACTTTGAGAAAACCATCAGTAATAATATGCCCCAAATAGTTGATCGACTTCGTGGCAAATGAGCATTTAGAGAGTTTAACAAAGAAGTCATTAGCTTGCAGCAGAGACAAATCCCTTTCTAAATGCAACACATGAGCAGACAACGACGGACTAAAAATCAAAATATCATCGAAGAAAACAATCACGAACTTACGAAGATATGAGGCAAACAACCGGTTCATGCAAGCTTGAAAAGTGGAAGGAGCGTTTGTAAGCCCAATGGGCATCACCCGGAACTCGTAATGGCCCTCGTGAGTTTGGAAAGCTGTCTTATAAATATCCCGATCGTGCATCCGGATTTGATGATAGCCTGACCTCAATCCAGCTTCGTAAAAAATCTCGTTGTCCCCAATTCATCAAACAATTCATCGAGCGTGGGTATCGGAAAGTGGTCCGGGACTGTAACGGCATTCAATGCCCGGTAGTTAACACAGAAGCGATAAGAATTATCCTTCTTTTTCACCAATAACACGGGCGAGGAGAACGGGCTCCGGCTTCGGCGAATAAGCCCCTGTTCCAGCATCTCCCGAACCAGACGTTCGATTTCAGATTTTTGAAAATGAGGATAGCGATAAGGTCTAACGTTCACCGGCGTTGTACCGGGAAACAACCTGATTCGAAGGTCACTCCAACTAGACGGTGGTAACCCAGTTGGCATCTTAAACATGGACCCAAACTTCAACAGCACCTCAACAATTTCTAGGGCCAAGTCCGCAGGGAAGTCGGCGTTGTCGGGCGATAATGCTGGGGGTTCGACCACCAATTCATAACAAGTCGAGATATCAGCAGAGGCCTGTAACACACAAAAATGGTGAAGGGTGATTTCTTTCGGAATGTCGGGCCCACCTTTGAGAAGCACCACTCCATCGCCCCAAGTAAATTCCATGGTAAGATTGGCATAGTCATGAGACACCTTTCCCAATAAGCGCAACCATTGGACTCCCAACACGACATGAGAGCCGTGAATTGGAAGCATGAAAATGTCCACAGGAAGCGACGTTCCTTGCATCAATAGCTGCACACCCGAACATTGTTGCTTACATACTAATGAAGTACCGTTCCCCATATACACCCGGAACGGAGAAACATAACTCACAGGCTATTGCAACTTCTCCACGATCGTCGGACGAATAAAGTTGTGAGTACTGCCGCCATCAATCAATACGTTTACTATAATTCCACTAATCATTCCGGAAATACGTAATGACCCGTCGCGAGACTGTGTAAAGTAGACACATCCGTAGTCACCACCTCGGCGGTATCGTTCGGTTCTATGTCAATATCATCCTCCTCTTCATCACCCATTCAGAGCAGATATCTTCCACAGGGATACCCTTTTACCCACTTTTCGTCATAGTTATAGCATAAACCCTTTGCATCGTGAGCTAATTGCTCGGCGTGGGACAAACGCCGAATTGGAGAAATATGAGACTGAGTGGCCGTAGTAGGCTGTTTGCCTGCAGGAGTCGGTAATAACGGTGGTGAAGGCATCGGCGTGATAATCACCGCCGACGAAGCGCTCCCCGCACGATATGCCGGGGAAGGGCCACTCAACGGCCGAGAGGGTGCAGTCGCGGTCCAGGCTCGATGCTTAGCCTCTAGCTCCCTAACTAAACCGAATGAAGTCGACAACGAATCGGGTTTCGATAAGATAATTTCATGTTGAAGATGGCATTTTAATCCGACATGAAATAAGGATTGTAGGTTGGCTCGGATACGCCCACCACATTCACCAAAATCTTCTCAAAAGACGTTTGGTACTCCAATGTTGTCCCAGTTTGTTGCACCTTCGCAAGCATCCCGAAATAGTCCACGTAGTTAAGAGGATCAAAGCGCAACTTAAATTTTGAGACAAAATCAGGCCAAGACTCTAAAAGATTGCTAAGCTGGCTCCACCGGAACCAATCAAGTGTCGGCCCTTCCAACATTAACCCAACAGTTGCTAAACGAGAATCCTCCAAAATACCATAGAACGTGAAATAATCCTGCGCCTGAAATAACCACCCGAGCGGGTCCGTCCCATCACACTTGGGCATATCCAACCGTAGTTTAGTGATCGGATTGTGGCTAATAGGGGGAAGGACGTCCTCGTGGCGCAGCTGAAGCGATGTAGTCGATGAAGATTGCGGCCGATCAGCCCTCGGCACCAACACACTCACATCCTGCTGTAACCTCTATATCGCTTGAGTCACGGTCTGCAACAATGTCATATGGACATCAATTTGCTTTTGAAATGCTTTCAAGGTTGCATCGTTTTGTTCCTTAAGCTCCTGAAATTTGGTCGCACTTACGGAATCGACCATCGTTAACTCTCAATGAAAGCACCAAAGATATGAACAACGATATAGAGACGTTAGAGCTGTCTCGAGCTCGTGGATAATCCGACAAAGACCCGCCGGCGAGAGAACTTGGGGATGAAGAAAGACACGAGAATATTAGGGTTGAAAGGAAATTCTATTTCTCAATAATACCAAAACTAAGGTTCCAAGCATAATTAAAGTACAATACCTATAAACCAGGGTCACCTAAGCAAAGCATAAAATTAACTAAGTCATAATTTTAAATAACCGAAATACGAAAAAGGAAATAACAATCCAACTCAAGTCTTCTTATTCACAGCATAATCCTTCTGTCATGCAGGTGCACGCCTTACTCGGACGCTGCGCCTTACTGACTTTACTCCATCTCCTTCGTCTTCACTCACCATCGATGTCGGCGGCATCGCAGTCCCATCATCCGCCTCTCTGGCAACCGTATCAATACCATTCTTCAGAATTGTCATAGTCTACACCAATTGGAACGGTTTCTCGGAGATATTTACGTTTGAAATCTTTTCTCCAATGTGATAAAATAGACTGGGCAGGTATATCCTCTATGTCATTATGATGAAGTACACTTAGGGCATGTCTGCACAAATAACCTTTAAAATTAAAAAGATTACAAATACAACATATCTCAATTTCTGTTGTATTGTACAGATGCTGATATTCCACAATCTGACTCGTACATTGAATATTTTCTACACACTTCTTGACATTTGAAATTTTTTGAAAATATTGTTCGTGTAAATTTTGGAAAGCTGCTTTTCATATGGGCACCTTGTTTTTATTATAGGCTCAGTATATCTTGAGTGAAAGTCTTCCATTGCTTCCTTTTGATATTTATCCTTTAATGCTAAAGTATATTTACTAGCAAATTCACTCAAAGTTATTCGAGAATGAACATACTCATCAAAGAAATCATTAATACTCCTACTCCTCTGTGTGGTAGACATACTTGCGCACAAAGTATTCTTGAGAAATACAGGGGCCCACTTCTTCTTGTCATCATACAAGGTTTGAATGTGACATCCTGAACGGAGGGCACCACATCCCCCGTACTATGAGTCCAGTCCACCCCTGAAATGGAAAATCCATACATTAACCAAACTCACAGCGAACGGAAAAAAAGATAAAAGAACCTCATGTTAGGCGGGACTAGACCCTGTACCAACAAATCAACAGAATCAAGAATGTGGAAGCAAGGCAAACATGCATTCACGATCAATAAAACAATTACAATTCAAAAGGAAAAGTGAATACGGGTTCAACTAAACCAGGAAACCTGTCCTAACATGTCCCAAATAACATACAAAGCAATAATATGAAAACGGGTTCAACTAGAGCCCTAGAATCCTATCTCGAGTTCAATAAAGCGATAAAGAATACAACGTGGCCTACAAGGCCCAATACAAGCAAGAAAGGAATGTGTGGTATAATTCAGTGTATACAGGACCAAAACTCGAATAAAGACCTTAACAGACTCCCGCCTAACAACCACTGAACCTGTAAGACAACAACTAAAAAAACAACGAGAGGGAGGGGTCAGCCAACTGACTAAGTGAAGGGGTTACACACGTATATATATATAAATAAACAATCAAGTAGGCGTAATTCCACTGTACGTTATATGTCAAGGAAATAGTTGTAAGGAAATCAGGAGTTAAGCAATTTGTATGGGTGGAATTACGTTCATACATGAAGTCAAGTAAATAAGATATATATAATGCATATGTCGATATCCGTACGCCCTCTGTTGATGCCCATTTTACCTTAACGATCCACGAACTCAGGTGCTGAACAGGGACTGAGGGCATGCAGAGGTTACGGATATCTATGTTTAACATTTTAGCGGACCCTGCGAGAATGGGTATTTATTCCATCCTGGACTCCACTTTCCATTATTTAAATGACAGGAACAGGACAAGTATACAGTTAAGCAAGCAGGAATCAAGATTCTATTATAATTATTAATAACGGGTAAGCATGTACAAGTTAACCTCCTTCTCCGGTGATGGTTCGGGTAGCTAACCCTAGCCATCCAGGTAAGGTGATCTGCAGGTTCATGACTCCCCAGACCGGAGTCCCATCTTCCACCAAACCTCCTGGTGGGTATCCGGGTTGGTCCAACAGGATGGGACTTGTGCAAGAGGTCACCGTCGGCCCAATACCTCCCCAGATCACTCAATACACAAGCCCCTGGGCCCCACAATCAGGTACATGAATCCACACCGACTAGCTTAACGTTAGGAGAGCCGGGGACAATCAGGATCTCGTAAAACAGGCTCAGGGTTAACACTACACGATTTATAAAACATTTTCGATACATAGTCGGTATAAAAGATATGGTTCGTTTAATATGAAAACTATTTGGCTTGTTTAGAGCATGCAATGTTATAGGTCGTTTATAAAAGAAAACCTTCAGCTCCATATGTAAGAAGGACCAAGAAAAGAATCACGAGCCTCGAACGTCTCCACCAAGGAGATTACTGTACAAGAAAGAAGACACGGTGTACCTGTGAGACGCGACTCAATATGGAACCAAGTAAGAAGCATGGAAATGTTCATGAAGTGGTGTAACGTGTCATGGAATGATTCAATATGAAATAAATCATAAAATGTCATGAATTGGTGTGATCGTGTTCATGTTCACAATTAATGCTCCACATAATGAATAAACAAACATAAAGCATAAATCCGAAATTCAAGTTCAAATATCACTCATGCATACGTGAGAATTTAGCACGCAAGTAATTCAAAACGTATAAAAGGATTGAGGAAAGGGCACGAAAGTGAAAGCACAAAGAAAACACGTAAAATGAACAAAACTAAAAAAGGGGTAGTCACTACCCAAACGGTCGTTTCCAGTTTGAACTGGAAACCCAAACGGCCGTTTGGATCCTCTCGGGTCCAGGCAAAGCCACTCGAAATGACCATTTTGGCTACAGGCCAAAACTCCAAATAGCCATTTCCGTCCCTCACAGCTGGCGCGTGAACCCCACGCAAACGGCCATTTGGTGCCACAAGGTAAAACCGAAATGGCCGTTTCGGACCTCGCTGATAGAAAAGAGAAGTAGCCATCTTTGAAAAAGGCCACCACCAAAACTTACACACGGCCAGAAACAACCCCAAATCACACAAAAATCATACTACTGAGCAAACTCAATATATAGATCACGTATTTTCATATAAGAACTCGTGAAACGAGCTTAAACACATAAATCCCGAACCCGACATTATTCACCTTCTTCCCCAATTAGCCAAATAAAATGTATCCAAGGCATGAAATAGGTATTAAAACGAGGTACGTAACGAGTAGAGCACAAATCTTACCTTGGATCGTTGATCGGATGGTCGGATCTTGCAAACTCGAGCTCAAAGGCTTGGAGGCCAAAAAAGGGGTGTTTTCCTTCTCCCTGCTCTCTTCCTTGTGCTGAACGTGGAAATGGGGTGAAAGAAAGTGGTTGGCCCTTTTTGGGCCGGTCAAAATGGGACGGTAAAAGGGGATCCGATCCGTTCGGATCGGATTCTAAAACGGTAGGACGATCAATTAGTTTTAGAAAATTATAAGGTTAATTCCATTGGCTACGAATCATCGAAACAAATCCAATGGTAAGGTCGAAATTCGAATTCGAATTCCCGAGCTCAAGTCAGCCACAAAGGCCGAAAACACCCTAATTATAGTTAGGTCCCTAACTAGCAAATATTAGACAATTGAGTCCAAGTACATTTAAATAAATTCTAAAGCGCACGTAATTAAAATTAAATCCATGTTGACATGTAGGGCATACGACGTCACATAATTCACATAAATACTGAATTAAATCCTCTCGTAAACGGGGTGTCACATTGAAGCCATTCATTATCATTCGATCCATGAGCATCAATCATATTTTTCCAAGTTTCTTCAAATTGATTTGGCCTTAGAGAGTCATAAACTGCTGATTCAATCCCATGTTTAATTGATTTGTACTCAATATGACCATTCAGCTTTTGTGGAACCTTTTGCATAATATGCCATAAGCAAAGACGATGTCGGGCATTTGGAAACACTATATCAATTGCATTTTTCATAGCTTCGCATTGATCGATTAGTATAGCAGGTGCTGCCCTTCCTGACATACATGTTAACCATGTTTTAAACAACCACACAAATGATTCGGTTGTTTCATCAGCTAAAAGACCACACCCCGAAAGAATAGATTGACCATGATGGTTGACCATAATATTAATACTTAGAGTTCTACTTTGCATAAATCATTATTTACTAGAGAAGATAACTGATTATGAAAAACTCTCACAGACGTTTGTGAGATCAGCATAGTCTTATAATTAAATAGGATTTTTTTTTTCTAACGGTCCGTAAAAAATAGATTTTTATAAATACTGATGAGGCTAAATTACGCTCTAGGCACGTATATGACACGTGGCCTAGCCTAAGCGTGACACCATGGCATCACGGATCCGCATCTTCAATGCCCCCTCAAGGCCAATTGTTCCCCTCGAAGTCGTTGGATTTGTGAAGGCGAAGTCCTTCTTCTTGGCTTGAAGACAACCTTATTTAGATAGAAAATCTCGAAATAGTATAGTTCTTTGTACCTGCTTTAGGCTGACGAGACAATTCGACTCTAAGTTCATGTCATCTCCCTCTGCCATAATAGTTTTCAAAGAATCGAAACTTTCTACCCGAGATGGGTGCTGTGAATATGAAATGAAAATGACATAGAATGATGTAAGAAAGAACCTCCTGATTGAATGGGACATAAGATCTACGTTTGGTATCAGAACATGTTCTATTCTAAGTTTGTCTCTCCATTCATAAATATTCCGATTCCTGCAAACTCACGCTCTAGTTTGTCCCACATATCTTTCGCGACCCCCGGTGTGAAAGGGGTGTGAAAAATATCACGCATTGAAACTTCAAAGATATGATATTCAATTTATAATAGTTTGACAATCTTCCCCTCAATAACTAGTTTTTTGGCGTGAGTTAGTCCAAACACATTATTAAACAATTACAAATCAATCCATATGGTATTATCAATTATCCAATATTTTATTAATGACTTTAACATTATTAATACTACCTGACGGATCAACGTGATTACACATAAATTCAGCAATAATATATTTAATTTTTCCACAAATATTTTTATTTTAAAACTCCCTTAGTTTTCAATAGTAGCAGACACTGTATATATAGGTGGAAGGTAGCGGGATTCCAGCATTCAACATGGTCACTAATAATAATATATAATTTTAGACACTTAAAAATTAAAGAATTTTCAACAAGTTACATAAGCAGCAAGAATATATATCACATTTACCAAAATTGAACTTTTCCAACAGAGACAAGAAAGTACATTGATCAGCCACTATTTCTCTCGCCATTCTATTTAATCCCAAGACCCCAAAACAGAATTTAAAAAGAAAAGAAGGAAGTCCCAGTTTATTATCAGGTATACTTTATGTTTTAAAACCTGGACCGGACGTCGAACCGGAGCCCTTACTGGTTACTGGTTTTACTGGTTCGACCGGTCGAACCACCGATCGAACCGGTGTGACGTCATAATTAAATAATATTTATATTAATTATATAAATATATAATAAGATATATTAATTATATAATTATTAACTAAAAATAATAAAGTAAGTTAGATAATATTAAACTACTCATTAATTTTCAAATAACATCTCTAATAATAAACTTTCTAATTATAAATCTACAAATATATAGATAAATATGACTAAATAGAAAAATAATCAATATCAACCAAATTAATAATATAGAAAAAAAATTGATTTAACAAATAACATATTTTTATTTTGAAAAAAAAAAACACATCACATACATTTATGTTTTTATAAATATATATTATAATAAATAAAATATTTCATATTATCTTACCCATGTTTAAATTGAAATTTTATAATATATTATAATATTTATAATTATAATTAATATATTTTTAGGACTTGTGTGTTTCATGCGTATTATTAATTTGTTTTTTCAAATTGATATCAACAATTCTATTGGCCAAGTGGTTTCCAAATCTTCCCATAAGATGGAGGTGGTGGGTTTGAGTCCCACAAACCCCCCATTTGAAAAGGCTTTTTACAATTTAAAAAAAAAAAACTGGGCCAATCGGCCCGTGAAACGGTCCGGGCCGATTTTTTAACCGGTTTTCAACCGGTTCGCCCCGGTCAGTACTGGTCCATTTAAGGACTGGTTTTGAGGGGCTGCCCGGACCGAATGAGCGGCCGGTCACCGGTTGAACCGGTCCGACCGGCCGGTCCGGTCCGGGTTTTAAAACATAGCATACTTTATTTTCAAAAGATTGTACTTTAATTTCATTTTTCATTTTAATTTTTTAAATATTATTTCCTCTCTAAATTTCGAATTCCAAACATGGAGTGGTCATATGAGATATTTGGAATCTTTCAAGATCTGAGGAACATGGAACAATCAGCCGTCGACCTCTAATTTGATGGAATCTCATGAAATTAAAATAAATTAATTATATTGTGACATCATATATATATATATATATATTTTCGAGCAGTGTAACTTAATGTTTCAGCCTTATATTAGTTTAATAAAGTGTCATAATGTCTATACTTTTTCGCTTAATCGTGAGCATGAAAAATATGTGGTATTTTTGGCTCGAAGTGAAGTTTAATAATAAGGGGCGTGCCAACACGATTTTAGGAAAACCAAACAAAATCGTAAAAGACAAGAAAATAAAGAGAAGAGTAAGGCTGAGACTTCTGGGGCAATTGCAAGGGATCTGAAAAGAAAAGGAACATTGATTACATTAAGAACCAAAAAACACAGCACACATCGAAAGCTTGAAAAACTAGAGTGTAGTTTTGGGGCGGAAAAAGCCCTAGTTCGCAATGGGCAGTTTGAAATGAAGTTTTGGGATAATAAGTGACTTAAGGCTATGTACGATGCACGTGCAAATTCCTTCCATAAAGAGATGGAAGTCCTGAAAATGAGAAAAATTTAATAATATGAGACTAAAATTGACAAATTTAAAAAATATGAGATAAAAAATGAGAACCATCATATATTATGAGACAAAAAATGTAGTTTTCTCTAAAGTGACTTAACTGTCACGGGTAATGCAATTGCAAATTCCGTCCATAAAGAAACGAAAGTTCTAAAAATGAGAAAAATTCAATAGTACGAGACAAAAATTGACAATTTTGAAAAATATATATGGAACCAAAAACAAGAACGACCAGTCGACCATACATCATTGGACCAAAAATGCAATTTTCTTTTATTTAAAATATGGATAAAAACTTTTACCACCCTGAACTATGAGTTTTTTTTTTTTTTTTTAACTTTTCAACCTAAACTAAAAAAGTTCAAATTGCAACATCAACTATTGTTTTTTAACAAAGTGCAATCTAAAAAATTATACAAAGTACAAATGACAATTGGAACACTAAAAAGTTATGATAAAAAGTTGAAAAAACGATCATAGTACATGGGATAAGTTGTTTTTTCCCTCAAATTTCATAACACTTAAAAGTTAGACTTAAAGAGATTTAGCCTAGTTTTAAACAATTCGTATTTAGTTAACCATTGCCAAGCCGCTAGTTATCTAATTACACTAATCTCGTTTGTTTGGTCTAATTATTTTTGCTATTGATCACGAGAGTGATTATACGAATCGGTAGGGGTGTAAACGGATAATAAACGGATCGGATGTATGATTACCATATCCTTATCCATTTATGATTCGGACGGATATGGATAATATCCTTTTAAATCGAATTCGGATAATATCCTTTTTATACGGATACAAGGCGGATTCGGACGGATTCGGATTTTAATCGGATTTTCAACTATTCAAAATTTGACATAAATTATTTATTTATATAACTTCGAACTTTTAATAAAATTATCAACTATTCATTTATAGATAAATTATTTAATAATTATATAACTTTGAATATATATATTTTAGACGAAAAGAGAAATAATAAGTATATCTGTATAGATCATTTTTATGTTTTAGCGAATGTATAAATATGGTGAAATTATAAATTTTATCATATAATTAATTTGAAATATAATACTTTTATTAATAACATAATATATGTTAATTATATTATCTCTATATGAATATTGACATGAACATATAGTTACTAATAAAACCTAAGGTTTTTCTTTAATAAATGCGCTAAAAAATTTATTTAATACTAATAATCTATCATACATACACAGTTTTGTGTATATATTTTAATATAATACATTATTTATCGGATACGGATTACGGATAAATTGGATAACGGATATATCTAACGGATCGGATGTTAAACGGATCGGATGCCTTATTACCATATCCTTATCCGTTTATAATTCGGATGTCTATAATCGAATACGGATAATATCCTCTTGAGACGGATTCGGATAATATCCTCTGTAAACGAATTCGGATGCGGACGGATATCGGATTTTCGAATATCCATTTACAGCCCTACCGGTAGGCACAAGTGTTAGATTTCGAGAGAAGCTAGCATGTACATAAGCGATTAGAATTATGAAAATCTGATTATTTGTTGAGCATTAATTCGAGCATCGAACTATAAGATTGTTATCCCCTTATTGCTTTTTATTATTGATTTCGTTTACTTGCTTATTTGTTTTTGTTGCCTTTGAGTTTAGTTCATAGTTTAATCAACCCTTGTTTGTGTTTTTGGTCTATCGATTGAAAAAAGTACGAAATGATTGATTGGTTTCCCTTTCTTGTGGATTCGGTATCTTATTATGCTACAATTATCTTGTGTATACTTACACACATATAGAGTAATATAAAACTACTTGATCAATAAATAATTTGAGATCCTTTTTAAATTTGATACCTTACCAGACTTTTAAAGCCCAAAAGAGGTTTAATGAAAACCTTGAGGCTTCACACCAAAACTGAGAATTATTTAGAGAGAAAGTACCTAACATGAACCACAACAATTCTTCCCATTCTTAGACAACAAAGAATGAAATTTCAAACATCTCTGTCTTTCTAAAAAATAAATGGCTGAAATTAAACACAACAAAAGAAGTTCTCCAGCCAACAAAAAAACAATCTCAATTCCAAAGCACTTGCACGGCCTAGTATCCCACACCAACTCTTCACCTTGATAGTATATAGGACAACCTAGGCTTATCCCACACTTTCCTTGGTGGCGCAACAAAGTCCAAATTAGTGGCTGTTATAAACATTGTCAAGCAATAGTCATATCAGTCCCACAATGAGAACTTACAATTAACAACACAATCATCAAAAAAACCAAAAGGGGAATCAAAGAGGAAAAATTCCACCATCTCCGACTCCGAAAAGAATAGAGAAAGACATACAGGAAAAAATCAAATGATAACAAATTGTATTGATCTTAATTAGGGACAGAGCCAGAATTTCCGGGAAGGTGGTCGAGAGCAAATCAAGTTCCCAGAAGTGCAGTAGCAGAACTTGAAGATGTCGATGATAACATCAAAGAACAGCTGTGGTTACAAGCGTTTTAGGAGCATCATAAGTTGGCAACGGCTTTGTCAGCGGCAACGCCCCTTCAAAATTAAGAATGTGAATAGCTTGCCTTATGGATGGACGATGAGTATAAGCTGGATGACCACACCATAGCCCAACAACCATCAAACATTCCATTTCTCTTGCATCAAATTGGGTGCCTAATCTTAGATCAGTTGCATCAAATAACTGCCCCATGCCATATAGACTCCAAAGCCACTCCACCAATATCACTTGGTCGTTTTCTTTACATCTATGGTCAATTGCTTTCCTACCACAGTATATTTCCAGCAGCACAATACGAAAGCTGTACACATCGGACTCCTTGATAGCTCGGCCTGTGATGGTGCATTAAGGAGCCATGTAGCCCATGGTCCCTGCTACGACTGTTGTCCGCGAACCTTTTTCATGGTCGACGAGTCTTGCAAGACCAAAATCACCGAGTTTGGCATTGAAATTTGAGTCCAGCATAATATTGCTAGCCTTTATGCCTCTGTGCACCACACATTGTTCCCACCCCACGTGCAGATACAGCAAAGCTGATGCTAGTCTTTGCGCAGTTCTGTACCTCATTTCCCAGGTAAGTAGTGATCTTCCTTTAAAGAGATGGAAATCTAAGCTTCCATTCGGCATGAACTCGCAAATGAGTAGGAGCTTGCTTCCTTTGTGGCACCAACCTATGAGTTGAACAAAATTTATGTGCCTTAATTGGCTGATAATCTTGACTTCTGATGCATACTTTTATGATGAGATTCTAGACACCATTTTTACAGCAATTTCAGACAATGTTTTTCTGGAGAGGCCCCTGTAGACACCACCAAAGGCAATGGCATCGTATTGAGGCAAAGAATTATATGAAGTGTCATAAATGACACCTGAAACAATGAGAATCGCATGCTTTATCAGATATACATCCACATAAGAAACCTGGCCTTGAGGTCATGAACACATTACTCTCTGATTAAGTGATCTAGCTCGAGGCAGGGTGTTCTAGATTTGTGGGATTAAATCAATAGAACAATGATAAGAAATAGCATAGAAACGATCATACAAGCTTGATTATAGAATAAAACCAAAATACACACCAAACAAATCAAAGGAAAATGATATCTTACTGATCTTAATCATGCTGTTAAAAGAGTAGTGGCAGAATTTGTAGATGATGCTGTTAAACTTGACGAATTGTCATAGTAACTGTGGGTAGTTAAATCACCACCTCCAGTAAGATTTGAGTAATTTGAAGCGGTACTAGTAATATGTGTCATGGTACCTTCACCATAAGTTGCCACTGGCATTGTTGGAGGGAGGATTGGTAATAATGCTTCAAAATTGAGAACATGGATTGCTTGCCTTATGGATGGACGACGCTTGTTATCTGGATGAGCACACCATAAGCCAACAACCATCAAACGTTCAATTTCTTGCATATTATATTCGGTGCCTAATTTTGGATCAGTTGCATCGAATAACCGTTCCATGCCGTATAGACTCCAAACCCACTCCACCAATATTACTTGGTTTTCTTCAAGCCTAGAGTCGACTGGTTTTCTTCCACATGCTATTTCCAGCAATACAATTCCAAAGCTATAAACATCAATCTCCTTGCTAGCCCGTCCATTTATAGCACATTCTGGAGCCATGTAACCCCTCGTCCCTGCCAGATCCGTTGTTTGTGAACCTTTTTCATGATCAACAAGTCTAGCTAGGCCGAAATCGCCAAGTTTAGGATTAAAACTTGAGTCCAACATAATATTACTAGCTTTTATATCTCGATGCACCACGCATCTTTCCCACTCCTCGTACAAATATAGCAAGGCCGATGCTAGTCCTCGTGCGATTCTGTATCTCGTTTCCCAGGTCAAAAGTGATCTCTCCTTAAAGAGATGTGAATCTAAGCTCCCATTAGGCATGAACTCGTAAACAAGTAGGAGCTCGTTTCTTTTATGACACCAGCCTATGAGTTGGACTAGATTTCTATGCCTTAGCTGACTGATAATCTTGACTTCTGATGTGTACTCTTTTAGCCCTTGTTTAGATCCTCTGGATACTCTTTTTATAGCGACATAGGAATCTGTTTCTCTCAGGAAGCCTCTGTAGACCCCACCGAAGCCTCCTTCTCCAAGCTTTTCTTCCTCTGCAAAATTCTTTGTGGCACGAACCAGTTTGCTATATAAGAACCTTTTAGGTCCACTTCCTTTTGTGAATTCATTATCCATGGATGGATCAAGGAAATCTTCATCTTTTCCATCCTTATACTTCTTCCATAAGCAAAAAATTGCAAGAGCTAACCCGAGAATGAGAATTGACAATCCAACACTCATTCCAACAACAAAAACTCTTCTCTTGTTTTGTTTTCCACCAGGGTCAAGGTCAGGCTCAGGCTCCGGGCGTGGAGTAATTGGCTCTTCAGGGGTAACATTAAGCTGCAAGCTTGAAGAGAAATCCCACAACTTGACATTATTTTTCTGAAAGTAAAGTCCTGTTGCAGCTGAGAAGCCAATAGCAACATATTCGGGCAAATAATCTCTAAGATCAACCTCATAGCTGAGGTTGCCTCGTCGGGTGATGTTACCAACAACACCGGTAAATTCAACCCAGAGGGTCTTGGAACTAGCATTATAACTAATCCAAGCATCATTTTGCGCCCCCTCGGTAACATTATTCTCCTAGGGGACAGACTTGACAGATTTCACCGTGTTGATATCAATACCAACATGCGTGCCGGAGGGATCCCAAGTATTCTCATAAGTATCGAACTCCACCGCAACAAATGATTGCGAAGATGAATTGGCTAGTGAATCACCCATTCCAAGAGCAAGACCACCCCCGTAAAAACTGTTTTGGATAGTGGAATTAAGAGGAACAAGGAAAAACGTGAGCCCATCAGCATAATTATAATTACTACCACCGAAATCAATAACAAAGGAGAAATGAGTGGAGAAATCAGCGAGGACGGCGGAAGCTTTATTCCACAGGTGGAAGGGTTGGGAATATGTTGCTCGACCTAATTTGTAGCCCAAGACGGCGTTACGCTCGTTGGGTGTAAGCATAATGCCTTGGTTCAAGATGTAAGCATCTCCCGTCACATTTATGTTGAGATTGGCATCGTGAGTGGTGATGGTGGACAGGTTGAAGGACAGTGAAGATGTCGAAGGGAACAGGATTAAAATAAGGAACAAGAAGGAGACAATCATCGGTATTGGAAGCTTTGAAGCAGGCATGAGTGCGTGGTAGTTGGTGGGAGCGATGATAGCTTAGCTTGATCATCAAAGCATGAGGTCGTACTAGACCATAAATACTGGGTAAAAAGTGAGTGAAACAGTAGGCCTTGATGTGTGAATGAATACCTTTTTTTTTTTCTTTTTGAAAGTGGGTGAATGAAGACTTGACACGATGTGGATGAAGATTTGAATGAATTTGGACGGAAAGGGTTTTTTTTTTTTGCCTGATGGGCCCTGAGCCCGTAAGTGGTGTTTCATCATTATTTCATAAAGCAAAATGGCGACGCCACATTGGAAGAAGAAGCAGCAGCAGCAGCAGCAGCAGCAGCAGCAGCAGCAGCAGCAGCTTCGTACTAAGACCACGCTGCAGTATTCAATTACCACTATTGGTATGACACCAGATCAGAGGTCGTCTCGATCTGAAACACACACAAAGTCGATCCGGGCTATATTTGCACAAACTCAAGAAAAACGCACAGACGGCACCAGAATCCTCAGCTTCTTCTTCTGTGGCGGAATGGCAACCTTCACTTCAGCCTATTCCTTGACAATCTCTTCCTCTTCAATCTAATTTGGGGTAACGGGAATTCTCTACTCCCTCAAAAATAAGCAAAAATCTCCTTTCCTGGGTTGTTGAATAAAGGTGAAGATTGCCTTAAAAAAAAAAATAATAATAATAATAATATTTCCTTCCAAAAACAAAAGTAATAATTATAAAATAAAGGTGATAACTACCTTAAAAAAAAAAAATAATAATAAAATAAAGGTGACTAAAAAAATACAAAATAAAGGTCATAATTGATATGGAGACACATAAAGAATAAAGAAAAACTAATTATAACTAGTAGCCGCATACTTGGGAAAGAATAAAGAAAAACTAATTATACAGGAAAGACAGGTCCAACCAAACCATCGTAGCCCGCATAATTGTTTGCATTTATAAATAAACTGTTATTTAAATATATTAAAATTGATTGTTATATCAATATATATTTTATAATTATATTTAATATAATTACTAAATTATAATAAATAAATAAATAACATAAGATAGTATTATATTGTTAAAAATATTTAAAATATGAAGGAAAAAGAATAAAAATTATATATATATAAAAAAAAAGAATTAATGTGAAGTGAGAGAAAAGAGAAGATAATCGGATGGAGTGATAAAAAAAATAAATAAAAAGAAAGAAAAGAATCTAAAAAAAAAAAAGAAAATAATTCAAGAGACAAACGGTTACCATCTATCTCGGTTAATATAATAGTATAGATATTTGAAATTGAATTAAAATAGAATATAGGAAATAACTAATATAATAATCATGGGTATAAATGGTATTTCATTTGAAAATACAATTAATGGGATTAAAGGGGAAGTGGACCATAATTTATATACGCGGGGTTTCTTTGCTATAATCTTTAAAGCACAAAATGTTGAACAACTTTATGACTCATTCACTAAATTATTATTATTATCATTTGATTCCCCTGGCTCGTCCACTTTGTGAATTTGTGGATTTTTTTTTTTTTTGAGCACAGGACTTTGTGACCGTGTGGATTTTGTTGGTCTGAGTCAAGGGGTTCGGGATTGGTATGGGACTGTAATGTTAACACTGAGTCCCAAGCATTTGAACCTGCTTTGATATCATGTTGGTGCAAGGTATTAGAAAAAGGTTTGTTAGTATTGAAGAATTCATATTGCTTGTTCATAGTAAAACACTGTGCAAGAGACCTAACTATATAGCAGAGTAATAGGAAAACAGAATCCCTCCCAATAAGGCCTAATTACTATATATCCGGATTTAGACAAACTTCCCAAATATATAGTATTGTCTAACAGAGTCTAGGGCTCTTTTTGTGTATGGTGGTTGTTTTATATTTATTACCTTCTACTCACTAAGAATCACCCTTCAAAACGTGGACGGATTGCATGCTTAATGCTGTATTTAGTTCTAATTCGATAAGTAAGATATTCACATATACTCAGCTACTCTGCCCGCGCATGGGAAATTGTGACCCGTATGAATGGTGAAAAACTAGACCATTAGAAGAGAAGAAAACAGACCTGCTCTGGCGCCACCTTCCATACTGGAGCCATCAAAATACTTTTGTTATGGAGTTGTGGTCAGTGCAATGACGGGGCAACTGCTCGCTGAAGTCCAAGGATGATTTATCCAAAACAAGAACAACACCTGTCTTTTGATCGGTAAATAATTGAATGAAAACTCCGACAAGACAAAAACCCACTTTCCAATCCAATCTTTGAAAAATGGCATCAACAACATATCTTTAATTCAAAATGATACGGAGTTCTTAGTACATTAAATTCGAAGATAGAAAATTATTCTAAACATGATCATATTCTGAAGCCATACTTCAATTTATTGTAAGAGGGCAAGTTTTCGATTTGGTTTATCCAAGTAAAGTGTATCTCGTACTTCATAATTTATGATGACTCAGAAATACAAAGTACCCATTTTTTCCCTTTGTTAAAGCAAGTTGAATGTTTACTTCAGCAGCTCAATAAACTTCCGCTTCTTCAAGTAGAGTGCAAATAAAATACTTGGGAACTAACTCCCACTTGAACTAAAGAGAAACACAGAACATCAACATTTCAAACAATATATATTATGTGAGTATGAGTCGAATCGGATCGTACTATTAAAGTATAAAATTCGCCCTATTAATGATAACTGGAGATAAAAGTATTTTAACCGCTTGTGTAATAAATGACCTTGTGTAAAATTAAATAGCACTTAACGTACTTATACTATTTTTTAAACACCACATTACCTCCTTTCTAATTTTTTTTACTAAAATGCCCCAAATATTTCAAATCTATTTAGAAATTCATTTTTTGTATGCTTCATTTTTTCTATCTCAACCAAAAACTCTAACTAAAACACTTGAAAGGAAGCTAAATATCGAATGAATCCGCTTGAAGAAACAATCGATTAAAGACAAAAATATGGAGGGATAAAATAGACTTTAAACTCATTCATTTAAATAATGAATGGTAAAATAGACTTCAAACACCAAAAAGAAGTAAAAAAAAAATGATGCAGTTAGAGCAAGTGAGTTACACACCCCTGTGTGAGGGATAAATATGCTTCTTTTTTAAAAACTTGAGGGGCTTTATGCTAGTTATTTTTCAGAAGGAGATAATTAATAATTGTTTTTTTTTTCCAAGGGGGTTTGTGAAGTTTTTCTCCCCGATAACTGCGTAATCTCATTGATACTCATTTGCATTGGTATCGGGTTAGGTCCATTAGTAATAACAAGTTAGCCCGTTTGATATATCAAGAGTTATAGCATAGTAGTTGGCTACTTATATAACATTGGTCAGAAAGATCAGACCTAGCAGCACAGCAGGAAAGCCCATGTCCGTCCAATCATCAACTGATGATCCACGAAGTGGTTGAACTTTGGTCACTAAGACTGACTCCAAACCTTCAGGCTTCAACAAACCATAGAATTGAATTATCAAGAAAGCTGCAACATAATCAGATATATTATATGTAACCATTTAGTGTAAGCATTACATTGTAATTTCCTTGCAGACCAAGTTCAGATGGAAGGTCAAGAAACCAAAATATCAACTCAATTAAAAGTTCAAGATTCTTGCATCACAAGGTTCTCAAATGATCAAAGGAAGCTAATTTGCATGAATACTGTTTGTGGAAGCCTTCAAAGTACAGGCTGCGTCCACGTTGGCGACACGGATACTACCTTCCGCCTTGGGATTCTATTGTACCCTTCAAAACAGCGGTGCTATCATCACAATGGGACGATCCCAATGGCTGTAGCGTCATGGTGATAACAGGCATTTCTTCTCCAGCTTTTGCTTTCTGTAGAAGGAGAGTCGTTCAGAAAGATTGGATAATGGAAGACTGCATGATAAGTGAGCCTTATGCCCTCAAACAACATAATATGCAGTTCACTAATGCTATTGGTTCAAAGGGAAATTAATTTTACGCGCTGAGCTTGCAGGGGAGTCTTGTTGTGGTAGAGGAGGTTGATTCTTGTTTTCGAATCACAGCTATTGGTGCAAGTAGGGCCATGCCATCTAAACTGTCGGGGCAATTCAGGGAGTTTCTGGTTGAATCCAATGGGGAAATACTGCTGGTGTTTCTTGTCTCAAGGAAATCAATCAATATCATGGAGGATGTCGAGGTTTTCCGACTTGATGTTGCCGAGCTTTTGTGGGTGTAGTTGGAAAAGCTTGGAGATGGGGCTGTGTTTCTTGAGGTTGAATGTAGTAAGGCTGTGACTGGAAGCAAAGTGGGGTGTACGAGAAACTGCATTTACTTTACTCGTGATAGAGTAAATGAATGGTATCTGTATGAAATGGAAAGGTGTCGGATTTCACCTGAATTTGATATCCGACAGTCTTTGAGGTGGGATGAACACGCAGAACAACTGGGAGGATAGACTTCTTGTGATTCTGCTAACACATGAAGCTGAGTTTTATAAATTACGGTAGGAATAACTACATGTATATATGAAAACGATATTCATGGGAATCATGATACAGATATTACATACCAGTATTTGTCCTGTGTAACACGTATGGCATGAGCAATATGCAATGTTGTCCTAGCTCAGATAACTCGGCAATTCATCCTGTGACTTCACCGCCGTACTTCCTATTCTTTAACAACAAATAATGGAATTTCAAACATCCCAGTCCTTCTAAGAAATAAATGGCTGAAATTAACCACAACAAAAGAAACCATACCAATTCCAAAGCAATGGCATGTCCTAGTATCCCACAGCAACTCTTCACCTTGATAGCAGGACAACCTAGGATTATGCCACATTTTCCTTAGTGGTGCAACAAAATCCAAATTAATGGCAATTATAAGCATTGTCAAGCAGTAGTCATTTCATTCCACAATGAGAAATTACAATTAACAACACAATCGAAAAAAAAAGGAAACAAAAGAGAGACCAATTAAAGAGGAAAAATTCCAACTCTGCAAAGAATAGACAAGGACACACAGGAAACAAATCAAACGAGAGACAAATTGTATTGATCTTAATAAGGGACAAAGCCAGAATTAGGGAGAAGGCAGGCGAGAGTAAATCAAGTTCCCAGAAGTGCAGTAGCACAACTTGAAGATGTCGATGATAACATCAAAGAACTGTCCTGGGTCACAGAATTGCCGGAACTACTGGTTACAACCGTTATAGGAGCATCATAAGTTGGCAAAGGCCTTGTTGGCGGGAGGAGAGGCAACGCCCCCTCAAAATTAAGAACGTGAATAGCTTGCCTTATGGATGGACGATGAGTATAATCTGGATGAGCACACCATAGCCCAACAACCATCAAATATTCCATTTCTCTTGCATCAAATTCAGTGCCTAATCTTTGATCAGCTGCATCAGATAACCTCCCCATACTGTATAGACTCCAAAGCCACTCCACCAACGTCACTTGGTCTTTTTCTGTACATCTATGGTCAATTGCTTTCCTACCACAAGCTATTTCCAGCAGCACGATACCAAAGCTGTACACATCGGACTCCTTGCTAGCTCGGCCTGTGATGGTGCATTCAGGAGCCATGTAGCCCATGGTCCCTGCTACGACTGTTGTCTGCGACCCTTTTTCATGGTCGACAAGTCTTGCGAGACCAAAATCGCCGAGTTTGGCATTGAAATTTGAGTCCAGCATAATATTGCTAGCCTTTATGTCTCTGTGTACCACACATTGTTCCCACGCTTCGTGCAGATACAGCAGAGCTGATGCTAGTCCTTGCGCAATTCTGTACCTCATTTCCCAGGTAAGTAGTGATCTTCCTTTAAAGAGATGGAAATCTAAGCTTCCATTTGGCATGAACTCGTAAATGAGTAGGAGCTCGCTTCCTTTGTGGCACCAACCTATGAGTTGAACTAAATTTCTGTGCCTTAATTGGCTGATAATCTTGACTTCTGATGCATACTCTTTTATGCCTTGATGAGATTCTCCAGACACCTTTTTCACAGCAATTTCAGAATTTGTTTTTCTTGAGAAGCCTCTATAGACACCACCAAAGCCACCTTCGCCAAGCTTCTTATCCTCTGCAAATTTGTCTGTGGCGTTGAGTAATTCGCTGTATGAGAACTTTCGAGGTCCAGTGCCCTTTTCAAATTCATTATCCATGGAATCCTCATCTCCCGATTCCATATTCTTCTTGTCGTTATTCTTCTTCTTCTTCTTCTTCCATAAGCAATAGCTAGCAAAAGCTGATGCAAGAATGAGAATTGAGATGCCAACACTACTCAATCCAACAACAAGTACTCTATTCTTGCTTTGTTTCCTGCTTGTGACGGTGACAGGGGCTTGCTCCGGTGGTGGAGTAATTGGCTCTTCAGGGGTAACATTAAGCTGCAAGCTTGAAGAGAAATCCCAGGATCTGACATTATTTTTCTCAAAGAGAAATCCTGTAGCAGCTGAAAAGCCAATAGCAACATATTCGGGCAAATAAGCTCTAAGATCAATCTCATAGCTGAGGTTGCCTCGTCGAGTGATGTTACCAACAACACCCGTAAAATCAACCCAGAGAGTCTTGGAACTTGCGTTATAACTAATCCATGCATCATTTTGCGCCGCCCCCTCTGTAACATTATTCTCCCAGGGGACAGACTTGACAGATTTCATCGTATTGATATCAATACCAACATGCGTGCGGGAGGGATCCCAAGTATTCTCATAAGTATCGAACTCCACCGCAACAAATGATTGCGAAGATGAATTGGCTGGTGAATCACCCATTCCAAGACCAAGACCACCCCCATAAAAACTGCGTTGGATAGTAGAATTAAGAGGAACAAGGAAAAACGCCAGCCCATCAGCATAATCATTACTACCACTCGAATCAATCACGAAGGAGAAATGAGTGGAGAAATCAGCGAGGACGCCGGAAGCCTTGTCCCACAGGTGGAACGGTTGGGAATATGTTGCTCGACCTACTTTATCGGCCAACACGGTGTTACGCTCGTTGGGTGTAAGCATAATGCCTTGGTTGTTCAAGATGTAAGCATCTCCCGTCGCATTTATGTTGAGATTGGCATCGTGAGTGGTGATGGTGGACAGGTTGAAGGACAGTGAAAAAGTAGAAGGGATCAAGATGAGGAACAACAAAGAGAAAATTAGTATTGGAAGTTTTAAAGCAGACATGATTGGTAATTGGCGGGAGTGGTTATAGCTTGATCAAAGCATATGCTAGTACTAGATTATATACTGAACAAAATGTAACGAAAAGACTAGGTCTTGGTCTTCTAGAGAATTGATTGATGGCTCAAGCAGATATGGCACGCCAATGAACAAAGACTTACAAGTCTAGGAATTTAAGTTCTTCTTTTTTTTCTCTCTACGGGACGTGCATTATGGTTTGACAACATGTGGTTATGGTCCTTATGGACTTAGTTGTATATATCTTGTCTCTTCCCTGGTTAAGTTTATGAGAATAAAAATAAATGCGGCAAAATTAACGGCCCTAATCAAGTCAAAGACATGACCAGTGGCGAATAAGTCAACCCAAGACCTGTAAACCTGTAACCCTCGGCCTTCACTCTTTAGGAGACTTTAAGTGCATTTCTATTTGATGTATTATTATAAAAATGTAGATTCTTATGTACGTTTGATCTTATTGTGAATTAACATTATTATTCATCATCTAATTTAACTATTTATCATATTTAGCACAAAAATTAATAATTAAGAAGTTTTTATTTTAATTTAATATTGTTATTAGATAAATGCTTCATCAGAAGAGCAAACATAGCAAAACAGTTATTGTTTAAACTCATGATAAAAGTACTTGCTCTCGCTTTACATGCATCTCCTCAATAAACTTCCGCTTCTTCAAAGCAAAGTGCAAATAAAATACTTGCGAAGCTTTTTCCAGTAACTGCCACTTGAACTAAAGAGAAACAGAGTATACATCAGCAATTCAGACAATAAACTTGCATTTAGACTGAACCGGAAATTAAAGCTTGAATAGCCACAGCAATAAGATAAGAGGTGTCTTGCACTCATATGTATGCTCATTGTAGTTGACCCGCTTAAGTTTATGATCTCCATTAATGATCCCATGCAGAGAGAAGCGCCAAAGCCAGAAATGCGTTTCTTCAAGTTATTGGGATGCTTTTGAGGTAACGTTTTTGGGAAGGAAGCGACGTCGTTTTGGCTATACGGAGTTATTAATAAAAACGTCTACGTTTTATCCATGCTTTTTCCTTGAACATGGTAGTTTGTCTTAATCCAGTTTTGCGTTGGTTGCTGCTCTTAAGGTTTTGGTTGTTGGAGATTCCTGTTAGAACATGGTATTTAGGGAGAAACTGAATTCTATTCATTGTTGTATTGTTTGTGTATATTTTCTGATACAGATTACATGATTCACAAGGACTATAAAAGCATGTACAAGGAAGTAAATCACGACACAATCAGGGCAATTACAGCAATCATGGGATTAGGTCAACCCTTCCATATTTACGTAATCTCTAACACTCCCCCTCAAGTTAAGTGATAGAGTCGCCGATCCTTAACTTGCTCAATGCTCCCTGAAACGCTTGGCCAGTGACCGCCTTGGTCAGTATGTCAGCTAGCTGATCTTCTGAACTGACGAACGGAATTGTGATGATACCACTTTCTAGTTTCTCCTTGATAAAGTGTCGGTCAACTTCAACATGTTTAGTCCTGTCATGTTGGACGGGATTCTCGGAGATGCTAATAGCAGCTCTGTTATCACACTTCAAAGAGCTGGCTCCCTGAGAAGTCATCCCAATCTCTGTCATTAGCTTCCTTAGCCAAATTACTTCAGCTACCCCTTTTGCTATGCCCCGAAACTCTGCCTCTGCACTGGACAGCGCCACAACTTTCTGTTTCTTACTGCGCCATGTCACCACATTTCCCCCAACCAGAGTAATGTATCCAGACGTGGATCTCCTATCATTTGGATTTCCCGCCCAATCCGCATCAGTGTAGGCTTCTATGTCAAGATGACCATGTCTCCCAACCATGATTCCAGTACCAACGGTCCCTTTCAGATATCGAATAATCCGTAGTACCGCCTCCATATGTTCCTTATGTGGCCGGTGCATGAACTGACTGACCACACCCACAGCGTAGGCGATATCGGGCCTTGTGTGTGACAAGTAAATCAGTTTACCAACCAGGCGTTGGTATCTTTCTCGTTCAGCTGGTTCCCCACTTTCTTCTATCTTGAGCTTATGGTTCAATTGTATTGGGGTATCGATTGGTTTACAATCAAGCATTCCAGTTGCAGCCAGTAAGTCCAACACATACTTCCTTTGGGAAATGAAAATCCCCTTCTTAGACCGTAGAACTTCGATCCCTAGGAAGTACTTCAGCCCCCCGAGATCCTTCATCTCAAACTCCTTGAAAAGATTTCCCTTAAGCTTGTTTATCTCTTCCACATCACTCCCGGTTATGATCATGTCATCAACATAGATAATCAGACATGTGACGAGATCCCCTCCTCGTTTCAGAAAGAGAGTGTGATCTGAATTACTTTGAACATATCCATGGCGTTGCATAGCCACTGTAAATCTGCCAAACCACGCTCTTGGGGACTGTTTCAGCCCGTATAGTGCCTTTCGAAGTCTGCAAACTTCGTTTGTTCCAAAATCCTCTGTGAAGCCCGGCGGGGCTTCCATATACACTTCCTCTGTCAGATCTCCATGCAGAAACGCGTTCTTGACATCGAACTGATGTAGGGGCCAGTCTCTGTTGGCAGCCACCGAAAGTAACACCCGAACAGTATCCAGTTTTGCCACGGGAGAAAAGGTTTCTGAATAATCAATCCCGTATGTCTGAGTGTACCCTTTCGCTACCAACCGGGCCTTGTACCTCTCAATTGAGCCATCTGCCTTATGTTTTATAGTGA
The DNA here is from genome assembly GCA_037501455.1 of Lantana camara. Taxonomy (NCBI): domain Eukaryota; kingdom Viridiplantae; phylum Streptophyta; class Magnoliopsida; order Lamiales; family Verbenaceae; genus Lantana; species Lantana camara. The sequence goes on from CM074862.1 coordinate 24,490,498, forward strand.
ACACCCACCTGCACCCGACAGGTCTCTTCCCGTTGGGTAATTGGCACTTCTCCCAAGTCCCATTTTTAACCAAGGCTTCCATCTCAACTTCCATGGCCTTTTTCCATTCCTGATCCTGATAGGCCTCCTGTACTGTTCGTGGAATTTCCTCTTTGCAGAGATTCACAAGGAATGCCTTAGCTGTTTCGGACATACTCCCCCTGACCATGTTTCCTGTAGGGTACTTGGCATGCTCAGGAGAGTATCTTTGAGGGGGGACTCCTCTATTACTTCGCTGTGGCAAAGTGTACCTGTGACTCACTCCTGCATTCTCAGAGATAGTATCAACAGTATTTGTAGGATCAATCCTATTATGAGTAATAGAGATGGAGTTCAGACTTTCAGTTACCTCAGGTTGGACATCATCCGGAGGAGGATCATTGGGCGTAGGGGCGGTGGTACTGAGATCTTCGCTGTTGTGTTCCATCGTTGGAGAAGAGATCGGATCACTAGCATCAGGATAGTACAGCCAGTACAAGGATTCACCCTGATTCTCCCCCTGAATATTGGACTGGGTGACAAAGAAGTACTCAGTTTCCACAAAATTACAATCCATGGTAACATGGATACGTCTGTTGACTGGATTGTAACATCTATAGCCCTTCTGATGAGGTGCATATCCGACAAACACACACTTGGTAGCACATGAGTCCAGTTTAGTCCTTTCTGACTTAGGGATATGAACAAATACCGTGCACCCAAAGATCCTAGGCGGGAGAGTGAGATGGGGTGGTATGTTGGTTTGTGTTTGTAGGGTATTGAGGGGGGTTTTGAAGTTGAGGATCTTTGTGGGTAACTGGTTAGTTAGGTAGGTTGCAGTGGCAACGGCCTCAGGCCAGAAGTGAGGGGGAACACGTGATTCAGTGAGTAGGGCTCGGGTCATCTCAAGGATGGTGCGGTTCTTTCTTTCGCACACACCATTTTGTTGTGGGGTGTGTGGGCAGGTTGTCTGATGTATGAGACCTTATTCTCGAAAAAACCTATCCATTTCCTGATTCACAAACTCCCGCCCATTATCAGACCTTAGTACTTTAACTTGGTGATTGAACTGTGTTTTAACCATCTTACAGAAAGCCACAAAAACATCATACACCTCAGATTTGTGTCTCAAGAAATACACCCAAGTCATTCTGGAAAAATCATCAATGAATAATATGAAATACCGAAACTGATTATGGTTTGTAATTGGGGCTGGTCCCCAAACATCAGCATGCACTAGTGAAAACAAAGTATCAACTCTTGTATTATTAGGCTTAAAAGAGGTCCTATGACTCTTGGCAGTCAAACAAGTTTCACAGGATAAGTTCACATTCTGATTATTCTTGAATAAAGTAGGGAATAACAATTGTAAATACCCAACTGAGGGGTGTCTAAGACGCCGGTGCCAAAGCCATATTTGAGAATCAGTCTCTCTAACGGAAAGGAAAACTTTAGATGGATCATCCACTTCATCAACATAGTATAATCCTCCCCTTTCAGTACCACGCCCAATGATCTCCTTCGTATGGATGTCCTGTAACAGGCAGAAACGGGGATATATTAGAGCCACACAATTCAACTCCTTCGTAATATGACTTAAAGAGAGCAATTTACAGGACAATGATGGCACATGAAGACAATGATTCAACTTCAGCTTAGAAGAAATCCGTATTGAACCCTCTTTCTTAACATCAATTAATTCCCCATTAGCAGTTTTAATATGAGATTGCTTCGGACTAACAGGCTCAATTATATCATCGGCATCAAAAGTCATAGAATCCGTAGCCCCATAGTAAAAAATCCAAGTATTCATTTTATCAGAGGCGGCTTGAGAATGAAAGACATAATTATCAATATGCTGGGGGCTTATGTGCAATTTTCCAAACATAGGGGGCAAACCGTCATTACTGGAGGCATTAAAAGAAGGAAAGTTAGGGTTTGGGTCACAACCCCCAAACCCTATACCTGTTGTTCTTCCGCCGCCTGGGAGTGGTTCTCCGCCTGACCCGCCGCTGGAAGAGACGGTGGCTCCACCGTGAGCACCAGCCGCCGCCGCTATCGTTGCTACACCGGAGTCTCGGTTGATGACTCCTGTAGCGGCTACTTCCATCTGGGTTTCTCCTGAGCCCACCGCGACGTTGGCCCGTCTTGTTCCTCCCTTGGTGGCGGAGCTGGTTTCCGATGGCCTTCCCACCAATCGGGATACCCAATTACTTCCAAGCAGTGTGCCTTTGTGTGTCTGGGCTTTCCACACTGTTCACAGACCACTCCCGCCTTCTCATCACGCGATGACGACTTCCGGCCGGCGCCGTCGCTACGCACGGTGCCTTCTGAGCGTGAAAAGGTCCGTCCTACCTTCTCCCTCCTTGCAATTAGTCCGGATCCGATGTCGGATCCTCCTGTGCCGCCACCGGTAGCCGCCCTCAAGATTTGGAGACGAGCGGCTTCCCTCCGTATGGTGGCGTAGGCGGCTTCGACAGTGGGTTTTGGGTCCTGTTTCAGCAGATCCCTTCTGATTATGTCATATTGGTCATCGATTCCTGTAAGAAATTGGAACAGCCTCTGTTCCTGAGTTATTTTGTTGAAGGTGGTGATGTCCTCGGGACATTTCATAGGATTGGGTTGTCTCCTGTCAATGGCCATCCACAGGTTTTGCAGATCATTCCAGAACTCTTCTAGGGTTCCCTGTCCCTGTTTTTGGGTATTTGCTCTCCGATGTAAGTCGAAGAGTTGAAGTGGATCTCCACCACTTCCGTAAGTAGTGGCGAGGCCATCCCATAGTGCTTTCGAGGTTGGGTATTGAATAGCACTATTGATGAGGCTCGCCTCCATGCTCTGATACCATGTTAGAACATGGTATTTAGGGAGAAACTGAATTCTATTCATTGTTGTATTGTTTGTGTATATTTTCTGATACAGATTACAGGATTCACAAGGACTATAAAAGCATGTACAAGGAAGTAAATCACGACACAATCAGGGCAATTACAGCAATCATGGGATTAGGTCAACCCTTCCATATTTACGTAATCTCTAACAATTCCTTATATATCTTTTGTACTCTTGTGTTTCTTGGTTAGTTTTATGAATGAACTCTCTCTCTATTATCTGCTCTCTCTCACACTCTCTCCCTCACTTTTCTGCACATTCTCTGCAACTTTTTCTGCAAATCACCTAGCGCATATTGTGTATTTGGGGCTGGTACATTAGCCAAATCATAACAGAAACCTCAACAAAAGTTCAATTTTTTCAAGCGAAATATATGATATCATCATTGATTGAAATTACATCGCAATTTCACTATCATCTACTCAATCATGGCTATAAACACACTGCTATGGAGCAAAAATAATCCGCAAGGAAGTGACTTATCTTCCTTCACCTAAAATACATATCTCATTCTTAGTAAGCAGGTTTGATCGAAGATAAACGGCAGAGCTATATTGAATCTTCATCAACTCAAAATCCATTCCAATCAAGTAGCCATGGAAACTAACAAACGGAACCCCCATCTTTTTTTTTTTTTTTCCTCCTTTTGTAAGACCTCAACTCAATGAATTCCAAATTCGGACCTTTCAAATTTACCTGATGTCATTAAAACGTCCAAGAAAGCTATAGCTCCATCAAAGGAAACTAAAACTTCTCATGAAGAGATAGCATTCATATACACATGTAACTATATCTCCATTACATGATCACATTTCCTCTATTTATTATACTTAAATTAGATCAAATATATTATGTTGTAGTAAGATTTGGGCATAGATTATGGGCGTTTTTCTCCTGGTGTTGCATTCTTTCAAACACTATTATAAGTGACTGCATGATCATGACTCAAGAGGGCCCTTATGGCCTCAACTCCACATAATATGTCAGTTCACTAATGAGGATTTTAGGGGAAGTTTACGCATTCGGCTGGTAGTGGAGTCTTGTTGTCTTTATTTAAAATTAACATTTACCGGTGCAGACAGGGCTGTTCTAAAGTGCCTCAGGCAGTACAGGGAATATTTGGTCGACACTCATGGTGTTTCTTATATCAAGGAAATCTATTGATGTTGTGGAGGACATTAAGGTTTTCCGAATTCATATTCTTCAACTTTGTGGGTAATGCAGGGAAATCTTGGACAAAGAGCTTTTTTTCTTGAGGATGAATGTTATATAACATGCATCGCTTTTTCAAAATCTGTAATATTTAAAACCTTTTGATTTCGTTCCCGGAATCTTCTAGGAGGCATCCTCAATTCTTATTATAACGCAAGGGTGACACAGTGAGAAATGATCCCAGGGATGAGAAAGTTCAATTCCAATCCTGGATCATGCAATAATGTGCAAGAACGCATGAAGAAGCATATAATGTGTCATAAATGACAGCTGAAATAAAGAGAATCACTAGCTTTATTCGATATACATACACAAAAGAGACATGCCTTTGTTGTCATGAACACATATCACTCCCCGTTAAGTGATCTAAAAGTCCGAGGCACCGTGTTCTAGAGACACCTATCTTGAAACACAATTTCTTACAAGCTTGATCGATAATGGAAATAAAATAAAAATACACACCAAATAAATCAAAGGAAAATGAAATCTTACTAATCACAGTCATGTGGTTAAAAGAGCAGTAACAGAACTTGTAGATGATGCAGTTAAACTTGATGAAGTGTTGTAGGCAATGTAGGCTGTTGAATCACCAGCTCCATATTAAGATTTGAGTAATTTGAAGCGGTACTAGTCACATATGTTATGGTAGTAGCACCATCATAAGTTGGCACTGGCATTGTTCACTACAAGAAAACAGCCGAAAACCGACGGGAAAAAATCGACGGAAAATTCCATCAGTTTTCCGTTGGAATTTTCGATGGAAAACCAAAACAGAATTCCCACGGCCAAGCAAAATTGGAAAATCCATCGGAATTCCGTCGGAAAAATTGGCGGAATTTTTAAAAAAATTGCACCACCAAAATTTCTAACGGAATTCCGTCGGAAAATTTGGCACAATTCTAAAAAAATTGCGCCAAATTTACCGACTGGCTTTTCCCGTCGGTTTTCCATCGGAATTTCAATGAAATAAAAATTCCGATGAAAAACCGACAGAAAAATCGCGTCGGTATTTTTTAATTCTTCTTTAAAAAAATATCGACGGGATATTCCCATTGGTTTTCCGTCGGAATTTCAATGAAATAACAATTCCGTTGGTTTTTCGTCAGTTTTCCGTTGGAATTTTTCAATCAATTTTAATTAGAAAAATACTATTATAGTTAATACAAATAATTATATATTTAAAAATCATATAATATACAAATTATAAATTATTAATATAATTGTTTGCACTAATAATTCGCGTTTATTGACTTTGATATCAAAGTAGATCTTCAATTTTCGATCTTCTTCAACATATTTAACTTTTATTAATTGGTTTGATCTTTTTCAACTTCAGATTTAGCTTTTAATAATCACATTGGTTGACTCGCCGAGCTCGAGCTCGGCCCTTGGCTCGTCCGAGGTGTTGGTGTGCCTCGTTTCCAGGGTGGTTCGGGTCTCACAAATGAGTTTTTTTTTTATTTTTTTTATTTATTTATTTTTATTCAATTTTCGACGGCATACCGACGAAAAAGTCCGTCGAAATTCCGTCGGTTAACTTAAAAATTAAATTATTTTTGCTCTGTTGGAAATCCGTTGGTTTTCCGTTGGAAAATAATTAAATTGTCCGTCGGTTTTTCGTTGGAAATTAATTTGTTGGAAAAAATTATTTGCCCGTCGGAATCCCGTTGGAAATATATTTTCGACGGAAAATCGACGGAACGGACCAGTCGGTGCCCGATTCCAATGATGTATTTTCCAAAGGGTGCCATCCCGTCCGTTTTCCATCAGAAATCAATTTTTTCGACGAAAAACCGATAGGATTTTCGAAAATCCCGTTGGAATTCTGGGATTTTTTTGTAGTGGTTGGAGGATTGGTAATGATGCTTCAAGATTGAGAACATGGATTGCTTGCCATATGGATGGACGATGGTTTTTATCTGGATGAGTACACCACAAGCCAACAACCATCAAACGTTCCATTTGTCGTGCATTATATCTGTGCCTAATTTTGGATCATGTTAGACTTGCTCATTTTATTATTTTTTGTCTCTAACAATTTATTTTGTAGAATGGATTTTCATTTGATTGAAAATCTATAAAGCTATGATGCACGGACACGGACACGGCGACACGGACACGACACGACACGGATATGGCGACACTAATTTTTTCTTGAATTTCCCACGTAAGGAGTATCGGACACGGTGTCGGACACGAGTGTCCGACACGACACGGCATGACACGACACGGCAAAATGATATTTTTAGAAGTGTCCGTGCATCATAGCTATAAAGTCAACTCAGCTAAAGGAAAAGAAAATCTGGTACCATCCTGGGGAACTGTGCAGATTCAAATGTCCAAAATATAAACGTTGCCCAACGGCTACCAAAGTTGAAGTCACCTTATATATTCTGAAAGAATGTTATTTTAGACTTGTTAACTCTTGTTGCTATCTTTTCTCACATAGAAGTTGTTGTACTTTCATAGTGGTAGCTTAAGATTAGTTCAACAAGGAGTTTGGCCACCAAGGTTTTGGTTCCATAGTCTTGGTTACATAGGAACCTTCCTTTGTTATACTTGTACTGAAGTCATCTCTTATTGAATAGCTTTAAAATCCTAAGCATAACAAACTTAGGTAGTGGACTAACTTACCCAACTTGTGCTTTTCACAGTTGTAGTAAGACAACCACTATAAATTTCTTATGTACTGCTTGTTGTTGCTTACTCTGTTCAAGACTGGTATTAAACAGTTTTTGGTTCCAAGCTTGCTATCTGTTGTGCAATAGTTGGTGATATGATACCCTCAACTCATGTTCCTAAACTAGACTAATACTAGATAACAAATCAGTTGTATCAAATACCTGTTCCATGCCGTATAGACTCCAAACCCTCTCCACCAGTATTACTTGGTTTTTTTCAAGCCAAGAGTCAACCGACTTCTTCCATATGCTATTTCCAACAATACAATTCCAAAGCTCTAAACATCAGACTCTTTCCTAGCTCATCCATTTATAACACATTCGGGAGCTATGTAACCCCTCATCCCCACCAGATCAGTTGTTTGTGAACCTTTTTCATGATCAACAAGTCTATCTAGACCGAAATCCCAAGTTTAGGATTAAAACTTGAGTCCAACATAATATTACTAGGTTTTGTATCTCGATGTACCACGCATCTCTCCCACTCCTCGTGCAAATATTGTAAGGCCGATGCTACTCCTCGTACAATTTTGTATCTCGTTTCCCAGGTCAAAAGTGATCTCTCCTTAAAGAGATAAGAATCTAAGCTCCCATTAGGCATGAACTCGTAAACAAGTAGGAGGTCTTTTTGTTTATAGCACTAGCCTATGAGTTGGACTAAATTTCTGTGCCATAGCTGACTGATAATCTTTACTTCTGATGTGTACTCTTTCAGCCCTTGTTTAGATCCTCTGGACACCCTTTTTATAGCGACGTAGGAATCCGTTTCTCTCAGGTTGAATAGTCAAATTTATTAATTCCTAATTAATAGTGTTTTAACCTAATACTTTGTATTTATTTATTTTTTAGTTCCTTTCCTTAGAGGGACTCTAGAGGATACATATATATACTATTTTGTATTTGTACATTCGTAATACACAGAAATAAAAGCAAACTTTGTCTTCTCTAAATTCTTCATGGTATCATAGCGAAGGAATTTTTAAACCCTGTGCAGTGGAACCACGCCTTCCCGTCACCCTATCGAAGTAGTGCCGCCCGTTCAATGGTTATACACACTTCAGATAGTTGTATCTGAAGTATTTTGAGGGTTTATACAGGTTTTGGGTTAGTTTTTTATTGATTCCTGGACGTTACTTGTAGGCTTTTCTTCTGCTGTAAGATATGTTTTTCAATTACTATAATGACTGAAGAGAGAAAATCAGTGGCTCCTCTTAGTAACAATCCGTCACTACAAATTAGCCCGGTAAAACTTAATGGAACTAATTATCTTACTTGGTTAAGATCTTCTCTTTTATTCATCAAGGCTAGAGGATTACAAGGTTATGTCACTGGAGATAAAAGGAAGCCAAACATTGGTGATGTTACTTACAATCATTGGGACTCAGAGAACTCCTTGGTTATGTCTTAGCTAATTCATTCTATGCAGCCAAAAATTTCTCGGACATATTTATTACTTGACTCTACTGAGAAAATATGGAAAGCTGCTTCTCAAACATACTCTCAATTGGGCAATGACGCACAGATTTATGAGTTGCGCAATAAAATTCATGCTACAAAACAAGGTGAAATGACCATTTTATAATATTTTTCTGAGTTAAGTGGCTTGTGGTAGGAACTTGATTATTATCAAGATTTCCAAGCAAACTGTACCGAGGATTCAGTCAAATTCGTTAAGCTAATGGAGAAGGAACGGATATATGATTTTCTTTCTGGTTTAAATGTGGAGTACGACCAAATAAGAGTTCAAGTTCTTGGTAAAGAACCTCTACCTTCATTGATATAAACATTCTCCTATGTACAACAAGAGGAGAGTCGAAAGAGTGTTATGCTTCATACAACACCAATTAAGAAAACGGGTTTGACTGTTAATCTTTCTCGTAAACCACCAAAAACTACGCAGAAAGAGAAATTTCATTGTGAGCATTGTGGCAAGCCATGTCATAATAAGGAAAATTGTTGAGAGTTGCATGGTCGTCCAACGAGAGGTTGTAGAGGAAAAAGGAGAGGCCTGGTAAAAGATCAAGCTAACTTGACTGAGTTGGTGGGATCATCAAGCGAAACAACTATTGGTGGCACTTTCGCAAATGAAGAGATTCAGAATTTAAAGAGGCTTTTATCTCAGTTGGAATTAACACCTATTGGTACCTCTAACTTGGTAAAATCAGGTAGCGCGTTTTCTGCTAATCTTGATAGTGTATCTTAGATTATTGACTTGGGCACAAATAGGCATATGATGGGTTCTTGTGATGGCCTTCTAATTTACACTCCATGTAACTCTATAGACAAAGTTCGAATAGTAGATGGGTCTTTTACTCCTGTATCGGGAACAGGTTCTGTTATTTATCATCCCAACCTTAAATTATCATTTGTTTTCCATGTTCCACGATTTCTGGTTAATCTATTATCTGTGAGCTCTATCACCAAAGCTTTGAACTGTAAAATTGAGTTTTTCCAGGATTATTATGTCTTCCAGGAACTTCAAACAGGGAAGAGGATTGGCATTGGTAGACTCAAGGATGGCGTATATATCTTCGATAGGGGACATAATTCAATTACTAATCAAGTTACTTTTTGTGTGAATAAAGATGTCAACTAAGAAATAATACAATCGCAGAGATGGTTAAGGCATCCATCTTTTTGTCTTAGCAAAACTTTATCCCAATTTGTTTTCAAAGACTCAGTTTGATTCTCTATTTTGTGATACTTGTGAGTATGTTAAACATACTCGAAACTCTTATCCTTTGAGTAATAATAGAAGTACTGTTCCTTTTATGATGATTCATTCCGATGTTTGGGGACCTACTCAAAATGTTTCATTATCTGGAAATCGATGGTTTGTTACATTTATTTATTGTTGTACAAGATTGACTTGGGTCTACCTAATGAAAGCAAAGAGTGGCGTGTTTTCTTTCTTTCAATCTTTCCATAAATCGATTTGTACTCAATTTAAGGCGAAGGTTAAAATTTTAAGAACAGATAATGACACAGAATACAAGGATGGTGGTTTTTGAACTTATCTGGAGTCTAATGGGATAATACACCAGACTAGTTATCCTTACTAGTGCACAAAATGGTGTTGCTGAGTGGAGAAATAGACACCTATTGGAGGTTGCTCGCTCTCTTATGTTTACTATGAATCTACTGAAGCATTATTGGGGAGATGCAGTTCTCGCATCTGCTTATCGTATTAACAAAATGCCTCTCAAAGCTTTCGATCTTAAAAGCTCGTTAGAAGTTTTACAGGGTAAATCTTCTTATGTTGTTCCTCCAAAAGTATTTGGGTGTGTTTGCTTTGTGTATAATCGTAATGCTGGGAAGTTGGAACCGAGAGCCTTTAAATGAGTGTTTGTTGGGTATTCTCCAACTCATAAGGGTTACAAATGTTACCACCCTTATTCCAGGAATTACTTCTTTTGCATGGATGTCACTTTCTGAGAAACAGAGCCGTATTTCACTGTAGCTCAATCACCTCTCCAGGGTGAAAACAATGATAGAGAAGAGGTAATTCCGATTTCTGTTGTTCTTCCGAGTTCTGTTGTTCTTTGTAATCCAACTCAGGGGCAGAGTTGTGAGAATTCTACACAGGAGAAGAAGGAACAAGACAGGAAAAACTATCATACAGTCTATTCTGAGTCAAGAACTTCCCTCTTCATCTGGTGAGCTGTCTTTAGATTTGGAATCTATTAATGAGTTAGATAAACCTATTGCTCAAAGAAAAAGGGTTAGGTCTTGTACCAAACGCCTCATATCTAACTTTGTTTCATACGATTCACTCTCACCTTTCTATAGAGCCTTTATATTGTCTATTTCCTCTGTGTCTATTCTAAAGGAATGGAGACAAGCACTTAGAGATCCCAAGTGGAAAGATGCAATGGTAGAAGAAATGAAGGCTTTGGTGAAAAAATAACTTGGGAACTTGTTATTCTACATGAGGGAAAGAAGTTAGTTGGCTGCAAATGGGTGTTTACTGTGAACATAAAGCTGATGGTTCGATTGATAGATTCAAAGCCAAACTAGTGGTTGTTAGTGTGTAATTTGTGCCTTGATTGTCTTAATTTTCCCCCTTGTATTTAACTGAAAATATACTTAATTTGGCTGAATTATGGCTTTGTAGGTTTACTGGAATTAAAATGGAGGTTTAATGCAAAGCTGGACTAAAAGAATCGCCAAGTGCAGAAAATAAACTGAACCATGACCGTAAGCCATGATCATCCCTTAAGTTAAGGGCGACGCAGCAGACATTAAGTCAACAGTGGCGGCTGACTTTCTATTTTTGGCGAATTGAGCCAACTTGCATCAGCTTTATTCAGTTTTGTGCGTCTCAAGGCATGCAATTATCATACTTAGACTTTCAAGAGGAATCTTTGCCTTAAAGAGTGTGCCCAACTTGCAAAAATTGGAGGTATAAGCTAGATTTAGAGGCAGAGCAACACAATTCAGCTTGGGGGCCTGGAGAGGAGTTACGCAGCAGCTGGGGGCTGCTGGAACACAGCAAGAACAAGGGTCTACTCCCCTGTTTTGATTAGAGCAAGAATTCCTCCTTCTTTCCCTCTTTTACTTGAATTTCATAGATAGTTTATGGAGTTGTTTAACATATGTTTTGTAGACAAGCTTAGCTAGTTTAAATTCAGTTCTTTACAGTTTGTTAGCTCTATATATTCTATAGAATGAACAACAGCTGAACCTCTTGTTCTAGTTAAGTTATTTCCAAGATTCACGCTATGATTTGTGAGATCTAATTGTTTTCCATACTTTTGATCCTTGTTATGTTGTATGCATCTGATTTTATTGATATAGGTATGTTGATAGATAATTGATTTGGCCAATTTGTTATCTTGAACTTACCTTGCAAACCGCATAAACTGAATTGATCCGTAATTGTCAATTTAAGTATGCTAAGGGTTAACTATCATCGGGGCTTACCTCCATGTTTGCTTGCGTTTGATAGGGTGTATGCACAATAGTTTAAACATTCCAAGCTTCTTGAGTTTGTTGGCTAGGGTCGGTGTCCTTTTCGTGCTTTAAGGCTGCCATTAAATTAAATCTTGAGATCGTATCTACGGGGTTGTTTAATGGTTAGGGAGTTGGTTAAAGATCGTATCTTAATCACCGAATAAGTAAGAAAGGACGAGGTTGTCAGAGCTTGTTAACGCTATAGCCGGTCTATCAATGGATTTTAAGCTTATTTATGCATCAATGATCAAATTATGAATCGGGAGAATAACTTACCTAGAGTTGTATTTTCCTAATCCTTTAAGTTTGTGCTCTTTTTTTAGTTTATTTAATTTCAGCTTGTTCTTTTAATTCCTGCACTTTAGTTAATTACGTTAACCTCCTCTCTCCTTTAATTTTTGTTGCTTCGTTTGCTTGGCTATTAAGAGATTTACGAGACCATCCAATCTCTGTGGGATCGACCCTTTACCACTATACACAATTTATTGTGTTTGGTAGTTTAGGAATATTATTTGGTGGATTCGGCACCCATCAAATTTCTGGCGCCGTTGCCGGGGATTGGTTCTAATCGGTTTTGTTTTTCTTTTGATATCTTAGTGTTTGTTTTTTTTTTTTTTTGTGCAGAAAAGTCAGTTGAAAGAATTAACATGCTGTCATCAATGGATTTAAGCTCTCAAAGTGATATTTGCGGTATTTGTATGGGAAGCCATCCAACCAATGTATGTCCTTTACTCACTGGTGATCCTTTTTCCCATTTGCAGCCCATAACCGAGCAATGTGGAGTGTGTACGGGACCTCACAAAACTGATAAATGTCCATTACTTGATGAGGAACTTCAGCCCGTACGGAATGATCATCATTTTAATCGCACAACAAATGCATTTCAGCCACCACAACAATATCCATCATCTTCCAATTCAGGTATGTCTCTTGAAGAAATGTTTAAGGCATTTATGATTAATACACAACAATTTCAACAAGAGACAAGATTCAATATGCAAAAATTTCAACAAGAGACAAGGAACAATATGCTAGAACTCCAAATGTGCGTTCAAAGCTTGAAGAATGAGTTGAGCCAATTAACTTCTTCTATAGCTGAATCGAAGAGTAAACAGGAATTTGAAGAAGGACAACCCTCACTTCAGAAAGCAGAGGCTGAAACAGAACGTATCATAGCAGTCCAGAAAGTTGATAAAGAAACAGAGCAGGACTGTACAACAGATATGAGCATAAGGGATGACCACAGCTTAAGGTCAGACGAGGAATCCAGACCTGTTGTACAATCTCAACCTTTGATCAGCCCAAAGCCAACTGTACAGAGGTATGTTGAGTTTCAAAAAGATGAATCAGAGTTCCAAAATGATGAATCAAAGTTTCTGAAGGCATTTTACAATGTCGAGGTAAATGTCCCATTACTTGATGTAATTAAATCTATGCCTCAATATATGAATTCTCTTGAAGAATTGTGTGCAACTAAGGAATTCATGCCTTGTTATGGGAAGGTAAGTATTGGAAAGCATTTCTCCAACATTCTTCAAGGAAAGATACCTCAAATGAGTGAAGCCAAATGTTTATTTGCACTTTCATGTAAAATAGGAACTATTGGAATTGATAGAGCTTTATGTGATAGTAGTTCCTCAATTAATCTGATGCCTTTGTCTATTTGCTCACACTTGCATATTAATTCCATGAGAAAAACAGGTATGATTATTCAACTTGATGATGGAACAATTGTTTATCCTAAGGGCATGTTGGAAAATGTTTTAATTCAAGTTGATGGCATGATTTTTCCCATAGACTTCTTTGTAGTTGACAACTCATATGATGTTTTGCTAGGACAACCCTTTCTTGATATATCTAAGACAAAAATCAATGAGTTTGACCATACACTCACAATGGAATTTAATGGAAATGTTGTTAAATTCGCTATGTTTGATTCCATAAAATCTCCTAGTGAGTTACTCCGTTTAGATGATATGGATTTCATTAGTCCCCTTCCATGTGGTGCATCTTTTGAGCTAAGATATGATGATAAAAATGTTTTTAGCTCTCACTCTCAATTGCCTTTTAGGAAATCTTGCTTTGATGAAGCTAAGTGGTTGTTTTATCAATCCTTGTTTAGTCTATTTCCTAATAAACTGAGTTGCAAATGGAAGAGAGCTTCTCTATGTACTCAAATGCTATTTTACAATGTAGGGGATTTCAACCATTCTGATGAGGAAGACCTATTAATATTGAACATAAATTATTTGAAAGGATTTTATGCAGGTTTTCCAATGAAAGATGTGAAGGATTTCAATTAAAGACATGTTATGCAACACATCGTCTAGCCTAGGACGTTAAACAAGGGCGCTTTTTGGGAGGCAACCCAATTCTTTTTGATTTGCTGTTATTTACTTCTTGTTTCTCTGTGTTTCTTGACTAAGGACCTCTTTTTGTTTGTTTGTAGATTTTGGCAGAAACAGGGCCTCCAGGACCCAGACTGCAGAGGATGATCATCCCTAAGCCTCATGAACCCCTCACAGTTTCAATAAATGCATTCAGGGGAGTCCTCATGCTTTTACCTTTTCTTTTATTATATATTGAGGATAATGTGGAATAAGTGTGGGGGAGATATTCTGGTAGTTTATGAATATTTTGGCTGGAATAGTAAAGGATGAAAAACAAGTAGGATGATTGTTTTGGATGTTTGCTTGATTGGTCTTATTTTATTTCTGCCTAATTTGATAGCCTAGTTGTTAGTCTTTTTAGCTCTTTTTGCTCAGGTCCTTAGTTCCTTTTGGTGTGCTTTTGTGCAGCTGTGTTAGTTTGAACCTGATCATGTGCAACATGTTTTGATTTGAGAATTTTTTAACATGAAAAATAGGTTGAAGTAGCATGAATTTCCATGTCTGATTCTTGGAATTGATCAAATTTATAAGTTCTTTGGCTCTGATAGAGAATGTTTTTGAATTTGGATTAATGGGTGAAAACTGAAGTTGCATGCTTAAATTGGACCTTCATGTGTGAAAAAGTGTGCGATTTTTGGACTGTCTAAGGAATGTTATTGATGCTGAATGCTAATGTTAATGTTGATTGAGGGATTATGTTATGAATAAGGATGTAATGCCATTAGCTTCTGAATAAGGCTTTTATAGCCATTTGTCTCTGAATAAGGCTGTTTCAGCCATTTGCTTGATGCAATCCGCTCGTTTCACTCCGCTGGTAACCCAAAGGCTGAATACAAATCATTAATTGAAAAATGGGTGACCATGAGTGATGCACTAAGTGCAGTCTAGGAATAGTCATATATTACCAAAGCGGTATTATAACACCCGAAATAGACAACTTTTTTGAATTTTGGTGTAAGTGTTATGTTGGAACCCTCACTTTATCTTTTGTTTTGTTGGAATTTAGACAGTCCAGAATAAGCACCCTTTGATCATATGTTGTGATTGCTATTTGGTAAATGTGCGTGATTAAACGAATTCTAAATTCCTTAACATTCTCTAGCAAGTTAAATACTTAGAATTTGTTCTTTTCCATCTTGACGGCTGTGGAGACTTGTTATGATACTCATTTTAGTGTTCAAACTTTCTCATTGATAAACTGTGGGGCTGTAGTGGTTAGAGGATAACCTTGCTTGAAGTCTAGTTTCAATTTGCTTGAGGGCAAGCAAAGTCTAAGTGTAGGGGGATTTGTTAGTGTGTAATTCGTGTCTTGATTGTCTTAATTTTGCCCCTTGTATTTAACTGAAAATATACTTAATTTGGCTGAATTATGGCTTGTAGGTTTACTGGAACTAAATTGGAGGTTTAATGCAAAGCTGGACTAAAAGAATCGCCAAGTGCAGAAAATGAACTGAGCCATGACCGTAAGCTATGATCATCCCTTAAGTTAAGGGCGACACAGCAGACACCAAGTCAACAGTGGCGGCTGACTTTCTATTTTTGGCGAATTGAGCCAACTTGCATCAGCTTTATTCAATTTTGTGCGTCTCAAGGCATGCAATTATCATACTTGCATCAGCTTTATTCAGTTTGATCATGAACATGAATATTGAATTCTTGATGATTTTTCCATGATTAATATGTCTAAGTGTTATTTTATCATCTATTGAACATATGTGTATCATATTTCCAGAAATCCATGCATTTGGTTGATTAAAACTTGAAGTTGTTGATGGTTTGGTTCATTCCCGTAGCCATGCTCTGTTTCCTCTGTTTCTTACCAGTTGCAGAAACTGGGAACGACCGTTCCCAGCCTCAACGCATTGTGGGAACGGGCATTCCCACCTTTTCAAATGAACTAGGCGGCCGAGCATGGGAACGGCCGTTCCCATTTTGGCCTTGGTGCCGGAAGGGCCGTTCCCAGCTTCAGCGCATTTTTAAAATGGAAGTCGTTGGCGCGCTTTTGGGGATTACGGGAACGACCGTTCCTAATTTTCAAAAGGGTCCGGAACGGCCGTTCCCACTTGACATGCAGAACAAAAGTTTCTGCATAAAATTACGATATTAGCCCCCCGATCCGACGACTTCTTTGACCTTGAATTGCTATTATATGTGCTAATATGTAGTGAAACAACATGTTATCATGCCACATTATATTTTTCTCGTCGTCTCGTTGTATTTCCGCCGTTCGTCATATTTGGTTCATTTTAGGTCATGTCTCACGTATACACGTCGTGTTTGCACAGGTCACGAGGTCGTGGACGAGGAGCAGGCTCCGTAGAGCATATCCTTGTTTTATTTTGTAAGAAAAGGTGAGGTTTTGTTTTAAGTAAATTGAACCCTATAACCCTTATGTGCTATTTTCGGCCAAAACATAGTATAATTGTAAACGTTTTCAAAGTTATAAACATTTCAAGCAAGAAAGTAATGATTGCCATGATTTTCAAGCAAGTTTGGCGAGTACATGATTGCACGTGGGCCCGAGGGTAATTCTTGAGCCAACCGGGAAAGCAAGGGCTGACGGGTAACTCCTGAATTATCCTCACATTGTTGGGATCACCCCCGAAGCCACTAGGAGATTAGTGGTGGAAGGAGTTCCGTGTCTAGGGGGTCATGTCCCCTACACACACCATGTCGTGGATAGTTGAGCCTTGCAAACTCACTATCACCCGGAGGAAGAAGGAGACTGGGGATTAATCCGGCATGTCGGGTTATCCTCGGGTTATTGCATGTTTTCAAGCATGAAATTATCTATGTGAGCACTAAATGGAATTGCATGATCATGTATTGAATTGATAAAGCAAACACTTATTGTCACGTCTGGTGTAAAGGTTGGAGAATCGCCCCTACTCGCCGGGGTCACATGTTCATGAAATGATCAAGTTAAACGGTTAAACTGATTAGTTGTAATCTCGGGCAAAGAATAAGTTTCTTGAACTATATATCCATTTTATTTCCAAAGTCTTCACCCGAGGCTACAACTTGCATGTGATGTGTGTTATATATAATTATTGCCCCTCACTCAGTCTTCGGTAGACTGATACTTCACTTTTCAGGTACTTGAGCGCTTGGTCGTGCTAGGCGGATGTCCGGTCGAGTTTTGCATTGTCACGAGTCTAGCAATGTACCATCATATATATATTTTGCTACCTACCATGTTATGATGTTGTTATCACATTTTGGAGACTTAAGCATGTATAGATTATTAAGAGATGATAATGTATTGATAGTTAAGTTTGGTACCTATTATATATCTATTCGGTAAATATGGTACCTATATGTATGAATGATTTTATTGCTTCCGCTTTCATTATCGTGTTTGCTTTGATTTTGTTGGGGAGAGTGTCCCGCCTAGCCCGTTTATTTTTATTGTCACCCGTTCGCTATAGTTTTGGTTTATGTATGAACTGTCCATTTCATACGTGGATCGAGGCTATAGTGCGGGGGATGTAGTGCTCTGGGATTAGGGTGCTACAGCAACAATTTCGACTACTTGCCTACTCAGATTCCGACTGGGCTGGAGACCCTAAAGATCGTACATCCACCACTGGGTATATTGTTTACCTAGGAAACAACCCAATCTCATGGTCATCAAAGAAATAAAGGTTTGTTTCTAGATCCTCTACAGAATCTGAGTATAGAGCAGTGGCAGCAACCCTATCAGAAATCAACTGGCTATCTAATTTACTGAAAGAACTTTGGCTCAACCTTACTACAGTTCCACAAATTTTTTGTGACAATGTAAGCACAACTTACATTTGTGCTAATCCAGTTTTCCATAGCCGGATGAAGCATGTTGCAATTGATTTCCATTTTGTTAGGGAACAAGTGCAAAAAAAGGAAGTTGAGGTAAAACACCTTCATGCCGCTGATCAAGTGGCAGACATACTTACAAAGCCGCTCTCTTCAACCGCGTTTACCAAAAATTTGAACAAATTGGGCGTTTCTGATCTCAACACCAATTTGCGGGGTGTAATAACAGATAGAATTTGTTAGCTCATTAGTTTGTTATTTAGAGTCTTATCTATTTATTTGTTGTTCACTTTTGTAAGATATTTGTTATACAGATTTCTAAGATTATCAGTAGGAGTTGTACTATTTTCTACGGATTAGTTAGATTCTCATCCTATATAATTCCTCTATACATGTTATTAAATATATACAACAATCTCTTCTTTACAACTCTTTAATAAGCTGTAAGATCAACCTCATAACTGAGGTTGCCTCGTTGCTTTATGTTACTATCAAAACTAGTAAATTTAACCCAGCGGGTCTTGGAACTAGCATTATAACTAATCCATGCATCATTTTGTGCCCCCTGGGTAACATTATCCTCCCACATGACAAATTTATCAGATTTCACTGAGTTGATATCAATACCGACATGCGTGCCAAAGGGATCCCAAGTATTCTGATAAGTATCAAACTCCACTGTAACGAATGATTGTGAAGATGAATTGGCTGGTGAATCACCATTTCCAAGACCAAGGCCGCCACCATGAAAATTGGGTTGGATAGTAGAATCAAGAGGTACCAAGAAAAATGTTAGCCCATCACCATATTCATTATTACCATTCGAATCAATCACAAAGGACAAATGAGTGAAAAAATCAGTGACGATGCAGAAGCCTTATCCCACAAGTTCAGAGGTTCAAAATATTTGGCTTGACCTCTTTGATCGCGCAACACAGTATTACGTTCATTTGGTGTAACCATAATGCCTTCGCTTGAGCTGTAAGCATCTCCCGAGACATTTATCTTGTCATTATCGTTGTTATTGCTGATGCTGGATAGGTTTCTAAACATTAGAAAAGTAAATATTAGGGGATATTTTGTAACCCCGTAATTACTGTAATTATTCGTTTTCCTTTCTTAGCCTAGTTTTGTAAGTGTATTTATTTGTACTTGTACATTATCTTTAGTGCACAGAGAAATAACAGAAAATCCTTCCCACATAATGAATCCTTCTAAGTCTAACATGGTATCAGAGTGGGCGACAATCCAATAATTGGATCCGAACCTTGCTCATCACGTACCGTACCTTTCCCGGTCATGGCCGACGGGAGCAACAGCAACACCGGCATGGGATCACAGTAGCCCGACTATTCCCTAACCACACAACTAGCCAGCATACTCAGCAACCTAAAATCACAACCCGAAACCAATCAGAAACACAACCATATGTCCCAATCGATTTCAATTAACATCAAATTAAACCAGTTCAATTACTCCCTCTGGTCACGGCTAATGAAGATGGAGATTGGAGGGATAGGAAAATTGAACCACCTCACTGAAAACCCACTACCTGCGGCTACAGATTCTCCAGGGTACGCCAAATGGGAACAGACGGACCTCATCGTCTTTACGTGGCTATTACACATTATGGAATCAGAATTAGTGACCCTGTTCGCCGAATACCCATCGGCCAAAACGATGTGGGATGGCTAAATTCCACATACAGCCAGAGCAGCGATGGCCTTCCAGATTTTTGACCTTACGGTCAGGGCCAACAACATGAGACAAGGTCCCAATAGCATCAAGAAGTACTACAATAATCTCCAACAAATCTAGAAAGAGATCGAAATACGGCAACCCAATCCGATGACATGTGAACGCGACATTACAACCTTCAATCGCCTCAAATCTGAGACCCAATTGTTCCAATTTCTCACCGGGATTGACGATAGATATGAATCAGAACGACGGGATCTGTTGAAAGAAGACCTGTTACCCACGGTTAAGAAAGCCTATGCCACCATACGACGAGAAGAAAACCGAAGAGAAATACTCGGGGGTCGGAGCTCATCATCGGCATTGGACACGGGAATCAGGACGGGCTTGCTTCCTAGAAAATAGAAACCCGGACGAACCGGCAGCACCATGGTGGAACGCCAACAGCGGCAGTAATAGCGCAATAGGCATCAGCGGGAGTAGCTCCGTCGGCCATGGCGGACCACCTTAGTGCGCTAAGTGTAAACAAGTGGGGCACACCATTGAAGGATGCTACGAAATCATAGACTGGCCAGATGGGTGGAAAACTCACCGCTGTGACAACACGACACCAGCCTACGGCACAGCGTCGGTCACGGCCGGCTGAGGTGAATTAGCGGCCCAAAACAAAAACGGGGAAGAGGAGATCTCAACAACAACGGCGGATGGAAGTGAAGTAGAAAAGGGGGCTGCATTCTTAGGTATAAGGCATGGATGGGAATTACCATCCTGCCCCTCACCAACTTATGCTTTTTTTCATCCCTTTGTAATTCAACCTCTGTAGTTTCTAATTTTTTCATTTCAGTCCCTCAATGTACTTCTGGTAGCAATAGGTCCTTTAAATTACAAAATTCTAAAAGAGACCCCGATATAATTAAGACAGGTACAATGCTCCAAGCCAGCATGTTCCTTAACGTGCCTAAATCCCGATGGATTTTCGATTGTGGGGCAACAAATACGATTACATAGGACCACTAAGATCTAGAAGATTGCACAACACCCCCAAAGATGGGATTATGAATGCCAGTGGTGGTATTTTGGATGTTCAGGGAGCCATGACTGTGACAGTGTCCCCAAATTTGAAATTAAAAACTTACCTTTATGTCCCAAGCTTATCTTGCAAGCTATTTTCTATAAGTCAAGTTATGAAACAGTTGAACTGCATGTTGCTGATGTTTTCCTCTTTTTGCCTATTACAGGATATTCGTTCGGGAAAGGTGATTGGGCGTGGTACTGAGGAACGCGGATTGTACTATGTCAACGAGGTAGCACAATAAGGAATTACAGTGCTTGCTCATGGCACAGTGAACTGTCAACAGTGGTTGTGGCACCGTCGGCTGGGACATACCTCGTTAGGGTACCTTCATTTGTTATTTCCCCAGTTTTTTCCGAAAGATTGTCATTTCATTTGTGAAACTTGTGTTTTAGCTAAGAGTCATAGACAGACCTACCCAGTGTCTAATTCTAGGTCTAAAACTGCTCTTTAGTTCATTCTAATGTATGGGGGCCTACCCCACACACTGAGTCAACTCATGGTTTTAAGTATTTTGTTTTGTTTATTGATGATTGTTCCCGAATGACATGGATTTATTTCTTGAAAAATAAAGCTAAAGTTTCCTCAAAATTTATTGAGTTTTATCATATGTTGCACAAACAGTTTAAAACTCCTATCCAGGTACTTCGATCAGATAAGGGGAGGGGGGGGGGGGAAAGTACGTTAACTCTACTCTTAAACAATTCTTCAGTGACAATGGGTTGGTCCACCAGACTTCGTGCCCTTATACCCCACAACAAAATGGGATGGCCGAATGTAGGAACCGCCAGTTATTGGAAATGTCCACCAGACTTGAGTCACATTGTCCCCAGTCCATGTGGCCCGAAACAGTTGCTTCCTCTGTATATTTAGTTAACAGGTTACCCTCTAAACCTCTTAACTTTGGCACCCCATTACAATGTCTAGCTAGTCAAGTTAGTATACCCTCTATCCTTTCCATTCCCCCGTGGGTGTTTGGGTGTTCTGTCTTTTTTCACCTCCCTAAAAATGCTCGCACCAAACTTGATTCG
The DNA here is from genome assembly GCA_037501455.1 of Lantana camara. NCBI lineage: Eukaryota > Viridiplantae > Streptophyta > Magnoliopsida > Lamiales > Verbenaceae > Lantana > Lantana camara. The sequence continues at coordinate 24,512,234 of CM074862.1, forward strand.
TGTTCAGTCAAATGTGTTTTTGTCGGGTATGGAGTTCATCAGAAGGGGTATTGGTGCTATAATCCTATCTCTCGTCATATGTATACCACTATGGACTGTGACTTTATTGAAACAGAATACTTCTTTACAGCCCCACTCAGTGGTCAGGGGGGAGAGCCAACAAAAACAGGACCCACTAAGTGGGGTACCACCAACTACTTAGCCAGACATAGTCCAAACAGAGCAAGTAGGCGGAACCACCGTACCACCGCCTCATGTGGTACAATCTGCGGTCCAAACTGCCGAACCTATCACCCCGACGAATAATCCTGAGGTTAGTGGATAGACCATTGATAATTCTACATCTGTTGTTCCCTGTGATCCTAACAGTGCAGGGAGCAGTGCGAACAAGGGGAGATTGAAAATATTGAAGATAGTACAGAGGGTGGTATCGGAAGATACGTGTTGCCCCCACGGTCGACTAGAGATGTTCCACCAAAACTGTATGAGCCAGAACATACCGGCAGAACCCCAAGGTATCCGGTAGCCAACATAGTCAGAAGAAATATGGCACCGTAAGCTCGTGCGCATACTGCAGCTATTCATTCCATCAGAATCACGAATAAAGTAGAGGAGGCTCTTAGAGATAGAAAGTGGGTCAAAGTGATGGAAGTAGAAATGGATACACTGGAAAGAAATGGGACATGGGAAAAATGCATAATCCCCAGCGGGAAAAGAACAGTTGGCTGTCGTTGGGTCTTCACAGTAAAACATCGGGCAGATGGAAATGTTGAAAGATACAAAGCTAGGTTGGTGGCGAAAGGATACACGCAAACATACGGGATTGACTACTCAGAGACTTTTTCTCCAGTAGCAAAAATTGACACTATCAGGGTTTTGTTCTCGATAGTAGCCAATCGAGATTGGAAACTCCACCAGTTTGATGTTAAGAATGCGTTCCTATATGGAAACCTTCAAGAGGAGGTATACATGGAACCACCACTAGGTTTCGCCGGAAAGTTCAGCAGCAAGGAAGTGTGCAGGTTGAGGAAAGCCCTATACGGGTTGAAACAGTCACCCAGAGCTTAGTTTGGAAGGTTCTCGGTAGCTATGAAGAAGTATGGCTATTTTCAGAGCAATTTCAACCACACACTGTTTATTAAAAGACGAGGTGAATTAGTAACGTGTCTAATTATCTATGTTGATGATATGATCATTACGGGGGATGATCAAGAGGAAATGGCCCGACAAAGGAAAAATTTGTTCCAAGAGTTTGAAATGAAAGATCTGGGGCTGCTTAAGTACTTCCTCGGGATAGAGGTGCTGCGTTCTAAGAAAGGGATCTACATCTCGCAAAGGAAGTTTGTTCTTGACTTGCTAGCTGAGACGGTGTTGTTGGATTTCAAACCAGCTGAGACTCTCATGGTTGTCAATCATGGATTGAGGATAGTTGAAGGAGCAGAAGAAGCAAAGAAATCATAATATCAGCACCTAGTGGGGAAGTTGATCTACTTGTCCCACACCAGACCAGACATCGCCTACGCAGTAGGAGTGCTGAGTCAGTTTATGCACCGACCACAGAAAGAACATATGGAAGCAGCACTCAGAGTATGTAGGTATCTGAAAGGTTGCCCGGGAAGAGATGTTATTTTTCATAAACACGGGCACTTAGAGATTGAGGCCTACACAGATGCAGACTGGGCAGGAAGACCGGGTGACCGGAGGTCGACCTCTGGCTACTTTACTCTGGTCGGGGGAAATATTGTGACTTGAAAAAGTAAGAAACAGAAGATGGTGGCACTCTCGAGTGCAGAAGCGAAATTCCGAGGGATTACTCGTGGAGTGGCAGAGGTTCTTTGGCTGAGGAAATTGCTTACAGAGATTGGCATCCCTCCAACTGGAACGTGTAGACTCATGTGCGACAATCAGGCAGCAATAAGCATATCAGAAAATCCCGTACAACATGATCGCACGAAACATGTGGAAGTGGACAGGCACTTTATCAAAGAGAAGATTGAGGAAGGAATAGTTGAACTCCCATTTGTGAGATCAGAGGATCAGCTCGCGGACATATTAAACAAGGCCATGAATGGAAGGATAATTGGAGGAGTTTTGAGCAAGTTGTAAATCGGTGATCCGACTATACAACTTGAGGGGGACTGTAGAAATTAGGAAAGTAAATATTAGGGGATATTTTGTAATCCCGTAATTAGCTGTAATTATTCGTTTTCCTTTCTTAGCCTAGTTTTGTAAGTGTATTTATTTGTACTTGCACAGTGTCTTTAGTACACAGAGAAATAACAGAAAATCCTTCCCACATAATGAATCCTTCTAAGTCTAATAGTTGAAGGATAGTGAAAATGTTGAAGGGATCAACATAAGGAACAAGAAGGAGAAAATTAGTATTTGAAGCTGTGATTCAGACATGATCAGTAATTGGTGGGAATGAAGATAACTTGATCAAAGCATATGCTTGTACTAGATTGTATATAATATAAGTGATGAAAACAAGAGGCGTTGGTCTTCTAGGGAATTGATTGACAGCTCAAGCAGACATGACACGCCTGTGGACAAAGAATTGTAGTTATAGGAATTTGGAAAGATACAAATATATTTTAGTGCAGAGGTTAAAAAAGAAAATTACAAAAAATACAAATATATTGTAAGTCTAGGAATTTAATTCTTCTTATTTTTCTCTCTACTGAACGTGCATTATGAACTTAGCTGTATATATTAGGGTCCTCTAGTTAAGTTTATGAGAACAAAATAAATGTCATAATGGAAGTAGCAGAGTAGGTCAGACAAATTGCTTATATGTGGGCCGAGAATGAGTCAAGACAGTAGATGGCCAATGGCGAACAAGTCAACGAAGACCTGTAAGTCTTGGTTTTTACTCTTTAGGAGAGTATAAACTATAAATGCACCAATATATTAAAAGGAAAAAAAGAAAAGAAATAACATTCATATAAATGGCTCTGAAAGCTGGTGAATCACCTATTCCAAGACCAAGTCCACCACCACTAGAACTGAATTGGAGACTGGAATTAAGAGGTACCAAGAAAAATGTTAGCCCATCAATAAATTCATTCGCCGAAGCCTTGTCCAACAAGTGAAGTGTTTCAACATGTGTAGCTCGACCAACTTGTGAGACCAACGCCATACTACGCTCGTCTGGTGTAAGAATCTCCCAACAATGAAAGGTAGAAGGACAATGAAAATGTTAAAGGAATCAAGAAAAGCAACAAGAAGAAACAGATTAGAAACTTGAATAGAGACATGGCTGGAATGATGTTACTTGTTCAGCATTAGCGATTATAAATATTGAACGACTACAGAAAAAATCTTGCAGCTTTGTTGAAATGAAAACCTTTCTTTAATTTCTTTTTAAAAAGAAAGCTTTGTTGACTCCATATCAATATTATGGAGAAAAGATCTTAATCTCAGGGACGGCAGAGCACCCATAATATTAAAAAAGAAAAATGGGACAGATGAAAGATCCCTGCTGCTTGACTAACGCTATAATAATTCAAGTATGCGAACATTTTCCCTTTTGAACCAAAGCAAAACAGAAAACGTGTTCTGCATTCTGCGAAAAGCCAAGGTCACTCTAACCAACTACCTTTTATTGATTCATTCTGTTTGCTTTCATCTCCCTGGACAGACATACGTGCAATTGTCTGCTTATGAAATCATAGACATAAATTCTTGACCCAGTAAAATATGCTTAAGTATCATGACACCAACATTACCAAAATCTGCCAGACCTTGCTTAGGATCAACTTAAATGAATCCACATCAATTGTATGAATCAACTGATAGGAAAGGGATACACCAAATTCGAGTGTACGCAGCGAGAAATTAATACTCCTCTCCAAATGCCCAATAAACAAACAACCAAGTATGCCAATGGATAGAAAAATAATCAACCAAACAAGAATAATAGAGACACGAGATTTAACGTGGAAAACCCCTTCAAATCGAAGAGTAAAAACCATGAGGCCTACGAGACCTAAAAATAAATCCACTAAAATACGAGGCAAATTTACAACGGTTCAAACACCAACAATTTTAACTCTAAATACGAACCAAACACCGATTCGATTCGAAACGAACTAGAACACAAGGAGAAAAAAGAACACAAAAACATTCGTGCTACTGTTCACGAACGAAAAACCTAACTTACAGTGCTCCAAATCCGATCTCCACCTTCCACTTTCAAGTTCGATGAGTTAGGAACCTGTTGTCCGAAAATCAGCTCGATCGGACAACAAATGACCTCCCGATCGTCCGCACGAAGATGCTCTCATCGCCCAGAAAACTACACAAAAACTGTGCAGAAAATATTTCTCTTTCTTGAAGGAAAAAGCTGTTGTTCGATCAGCTCTAATACAAAACCAAGATAAAACCTAATCAACTAAGAAAAGATCTTATGGGCTTTAAATTATTAATTCTAATTGGGCCAACAAATGATTGGTGGGCTGGACCCAATAAATCTCCCCCTCCAGCCCGAGTGAGGAAGGAGACAAACCACCATTTAATCATTCAAACTTGAGACCGACCATCCCGGCACAAACCTCAAGTTTATCACGACTCACCACCTTTGTCAACATATCAGCACCGTTGTTTTCGGTGTGAATCTTTTCAAACTCAATCAACTTTGAATTCAAAACATCTCGAATCCAATGATGTCTCACATCAATATGTTTCGACTTACCATGAAAACTCGAATTCTTACTGAGATGTATTGCATTTTGATTATCACAAAATAGAATATACTTCGACTGTGAAAATCCAAGTTCTTGAACAAACTTCTTCATCCAAAGTAATTCTTTGCAAGCTTCAGTGGTTGCAATAAATTCGGCTTCCGTAGTAGACAAAGCAACACATTTTTGCAGTCTAGATTGCCAAGCCACTGCTCCCCCTGCAAAAGTAATCAAATAATCAGAAGTGGATTTTCTCAAGTCCAAATCTCTAACCAAATCTGAATCTGTATATCCAACTAACATCTGTTTCCCAGACCCAAAACAAAGCTTCAAATCTGTAGTGCCGCGGAGATATCTCATAATCCATTTTACAACATTCCAATGCTCTCTACCCGGATTTGAGAGAAACCTGCTAACTTTACCAACTGCATGAGCCAAATCCGGTCTCGTACAAACCATGGCATATATCAAACTTCCAACCGCGGATGCATAGGGAACACCTTGCATGTCCTTCTTATCTTCATCATTAGAAGGAGACTGTGTACTACTCAGCTTAAAATGTCCATCAAGAGGAGTACTTACAACTTTGGCTTTATCCATGTGAAACCTCTGAATCACCTTCTCAATATACTTCTCTTGAGACAACCACAACTTCTTGGAATTTCTATCACGAGAAATTCTCATGCCAAGAATGTGCTTCTCAGGTCCTAACTCTTTCATGGCAAAAGATTTGCTCAACTCATTCTTCAACCTGTCAATTCTAGAAGCACTATGACCAATAATGAGCATATCATCAACATAAAGCAATAAAATGACAAAATCAACATCAGAGAATTTTTGAATAAATACGCAATGGTCAGCATTAGTTTTTGTATAACCCTGCTACAGCATAACCGACTCAAACTTTTTATACCATTGTCTTGGAGCTTGTTTCAAACCATACAAGCTTTTCCTCAATCTGCAAACAAAATTCTCTTTACCTTTAACAATGAAACCCTCCGGTTGCTCCATATAAATCTCCTCCTCCAAATCGCCGTGGAGGAAAGCAGTTTTCACATCCATCTATTCAACTTCTAAATCAAGACTAGCTGCTAAGCCCAAAACAAGATGGATTGATGACATTTTCACAACAGGTGAGAAAATCTCTTCAAAATCAATCCCTTTCTTCTGACTGAAGCCTTTAACAACTAATCTGGCTTTGTATCTTGGTTGTGAAGTGTTCTTTTCTTGTTTCAACCGATAAATCCATCGGTTCTTTAGAGCTTTTCTACCTTCAGGTAACTTGACAAGGTCAAAAGTATGATTGTCATGTAAAGATTGTATCTCATCTTTCATTGCTTCAAACCACTTTTCTTTAAACTCACTATCCATAGCTTCCTCATAACAATCAGGTTCTCCTCCATCTGTCAAAAGCACATACTCAATAGATGAGTATCTAACAGATTGCGTTCTGTTCCTGGCAGATCTTCTAGGTTGGATTGAAGGTTGCTCAACAATTGGATTACCTTCCCCATTCTGAATTTCACGATCTTCCTCAGCATGATCATGATCAACCTCTATCTCCAAATTATTCTGATTGTCTAACTCAACTGCATCAGGAAGATTAACAATAGGTTTTGGATCCAAATCTATCAAGTCATCAACACCAGGAGACTCCAAATTACTTGCTTTACTGATATCTTCAATTGTTTGATCCTCCATGAAGACTACATCACGACTTCTAACAAGTTTCTTTTCAACCGGATCATAAAACCTGTAACCAAATTCATCCTGACCATACCCAAGAAATATACATTCCCTCGCTTTAGTGTCTAACTTAGACCTCTCATCCTTAGGTACATGCAAAGAAGCTTTACAACCAAACACACGTAAATGATCATAGGAGACATCCTTTCCATACCATACCCTATTAGGAACATCAGCATGCAATGCAACAGAAGGAGATAAATTAATTATATAGGCAGCAGTAAGTAAAGCCTCACCCCAAAAAGACTTAGGTAGCTTCGCATCTGAAATCAAACATCTGACTCTCTCCATTAAAGTCCTATTCATCCTTTCTGCCAAGCCATTTAACTGAGGTGTTTTAGGAGGCGTCTTCTGATGCCGATACCCTGTTCTCTGCAATAAGAATCAAATGGACCACAATACTCGCCACCATTGTCAGTAAGAATACATTTTAATTTCTTACCAGTTTCTCTCTCAACTGATGCCTGAAAAACTTTAAAAACATCAAATACCTGATCTTTGGTTTTTAAAACATAAACCCAAACTTTTCTCGAACAGTCATAAATAAAAGTGACAAAATAAAGTGCACCACGATGAGTTCGTACCTTTATTGGTCCACAAACATCTGAGTGTACCAATTCAAGCAAATTAGTTTTTCTTGAAGGGGGATGACTCTTGAATGAGACCTGTTTCTGCTTCCTAGCCAAACAGTGAACACATCTTTCTAACTTTGCATCTTTCAGCCCTGACAACAAACTTTTATTGGCCAAACAATCGAGTCCCTTTTCACTAATGTGACTAAGTCTCTTATGCCAAAGCTCTGACAAGTTGTCACTCTCTGCTGCATTAACCGAGTTCACACAAATAGAAGCCTTCATCTTATATAAATTATGGAATTTATCACCTCGAGCCACAATTAGATTCCCTTTTGTGAGTTTCCACTGACCATTACCAAAGAAATTGCAATAGCCATCATCATCGAGCTTTCCTGCCGAAATCAGGTGTAAACGAACATTAGGTGCATGTCTAACATCATGAAGCACCAAACTCAACCCACTGTTGGTTTTCAAACAAACAGTCCCAGTGCCTACTACCGGTACTACCGTATCATTCCCCATCTTCAAAACTCCAAAATCACCAGAAGTATAAGAAGTGAAGAAATCTTTCCTTGATGTCACATGGAATGAGGAACCACTGTCAATAACCCAACTGGAATCATCACTGGCTACGACAACAACATTATCATCATATGCAAGAATAAGATCATCATTGGAAGTAGTAGTAGCAACACGATCATTCTTATCCTGGTCTCTCTTATCGTGCCCATCACGATTTCCTCTACGCTCTCTCTTTAATTTAAACTAATATTTCTTGATATGACCAGGTTCACCACAATGATTATACTTAAATTCTTTCCATCCTGACCTTGACTTGCTTCGACTTTTGCTTCTACCTTTATTATTATATTTATGTTGGCTTCTCCCCCTATTCTCTGAAACCAACAACTTGGGTTGAGATGAATGCTGAGTTTTTCGTCTCATCTCTTCATTCAAAACACTACTCTTCACAAGCTCAACGGTTATACCACCATCAGACGAAGAGTTAACAAGTGAAACACGAAAAGTTTCCCAAGAATCAGGTAAAGTGGCAAGAATCCAAAGTCCGACAATTGCATCATCAAATTTAATGCCCATACCTATCAACTGATCAAGAACACCTTGAAACTCATTCAAGTGATCAGCAATAGAAGTTCCTCCTTTGTATTTCAGCTGCATCATCTTCTTAAGCAAAAACAGCTTATTGTTTCCCGTCTTCGATGCATACAAATTCTGTAACTTCTCCCACAAACTTCTCGCCTGTGTCTCGTGTTGAATATGGTTGTAAACATTCTCCTCAACAAATTGTCTGATAAACCCACAAACTTGTTTGTGCTCAAAATCCCATTCTTCATCGGTTTTACACACGGGCTTTTCAGTTGCAAAAACGGGCAAGTGCAAAGATTTAACAAAGAGGAGATCCTTCATCTTATTACTCCATAGATGATAATTCAATCCATTCAAAGTTATCATCCTACTCGTATTCATATCCATGGTCACACCGGTAAAAGAACCAACGCGGCTCTTGATACCACTCTGATAGGAAAGGGATACACCAAATTCGAGTGTACGCAGACTCCTCTTATAGCACCCTAACCCCAGGGTACTACATCCCCCGCACTATATCCTCGATCCACGTATGAAATGGACAATTCATACATAAACCAAAGCTATAGTGAACAGGTGACAAATAAAATAAACGAGCTAGGCGGGACACTCTTCCCAACATAATCAAACCAAACATGATAATGAAATCAAAAGCGGAAGCAATAACCATTCATATATATATATAGGTACCATATTTACCAAATAGATACATATAGGTACCAAACTTAACTATCAATACATTATCATCTTCTTATACTATATACATGCTCGAGTACTCAAAATGTAATAATCATGATCATAACATGATATCTATCAAAAGTCTATACATGAGAGGTGCAATACTAGACTCGTGAAAGTGTAAGACTTGATCGGACTCCCGCCTAGCACGACCACGCTCTCAAGTACCTGAAAAGTGAAGTATCAGTCTACCGAAGACTGAGTGAGGGGCAATAGCTAAATATATAACACACGTCACATGCAAGTCATAGTCTCGGGTGAAGATTTGGAAAAGAAATAGAGATATAGTTCAAGAAAACTTGTTCCTTGCCCGAGATTACAACTAATCATTTTAATATATTAACTTGATTATTTCATGAACATGTGGCCCTGGCGAGTAAGGGCGAGTCTCCAACCTTTACACCAAAAGTGACAATACGTGTTTGTATTATGAATTCAATACATGATCATACATTTCAATTAGTGCTCACATAATCAATTTCATGCTTGAAAACATGCAATAACCCGAGGATAACCCGACATGCCGGATTAATCCCCAGTCTCCTTCTTCCTCCGGGTGATAGTGGGTTTGCAAAGCCCAACTATCCACGACATGGTGTGTATAGGGAACATGACTCCCTAAACACGGAACTCCTTCCACCACTAATCTCCTAGTGGCTTCGGGGGTGATCCCAACAATGTGAGGATAATTCAGGAGTTACCCGTCAGCCCTTGCTTTCCCGGTTGGCTCAAGAATTACCCTCGGGCCCACGTGCAATCATGTACTCGCCAAACATGCTTGAAAATCATGATAATCATGGCTTGTTTGCTTGAAATGTTTATGTTTTGAAAACGTTTATAGATATAATATGTTTTGGCCGAAAATAGCACATAAAGGTTGTAGGGTTCGATTTACCTAAAACAAAACCTCACCTTTTCGTAAAAGATATAACAAGGATATGCTCTACGGAGCTTGCTCCTCGTCCACAACCTCGTGACCTGTGCAAACACGACGTGTATACGTGAGACATGACCTAAAATGAACCAAATATGACGAATGGCGAAAATGCAACGAGATGACGAGGAAATCACAATGTGGCATGAAAACATCTTGTTTCAGTACATATTGTATCATATAATAGCAATTCGGGGTCAAAGAAGTCGTCGGATCATGGGGCTAAAAACGTAATTTTATGCAGAAACTTTTGTTCTGCAAGTCAGGTGGGAACGACCGTTCCGGATTCCCTTTGTAAATGGGAAGGGCCGTTCCCATAAACCCCAAAAACGCACCAACGATTTCCATTTTCAAAACACGCTGAAGCTGGGAAGGGCCATTCCGGCACGCAGGCCAAAATGGGAACGGCCGTTCCCAAGCTCGGCCGCCTATTTTATTTGAAAAGGTGGGAACGCCCGTTCCCGCAGTGCCTTGAGGCTGGGAACGGTCGTTCCCAGTTTCTGCAAATGAAAAACAGAGCAGAAACAGGGGAAGAGCTGCGGGAAGCAACAAACAACAACAAAAATTCAAGTGTTGATCTCCAAATGCTATTATTTCTAGAAATATGCATGTATACATGTTCAAAGGATAATAAAATAACACTTAAACACTTAAAACATGAAATACCATCAAGAATTCAAGGTTTCATGTTCATGATCAAACTTGATCACTCAAGCCAAATACTCAAGAATTCATGCTCCAAATCATGCCATAATTCAAGATATGATCACATAATCATGCTTCCATCTCCAATTAATCCCTCTAGCATATAATTCTCAAACCCTAGCCATCTCAAATATGATCAAGAATCATGAATTCATGCAATTACCAACCTTGAAATGAAATGAATGAAGAAAATGGATGAAGATGATGATCAATTTCCAAAACTTGGATTATTTCTTGAAATTCTTGATGAAAGGTATAAAATTCTCTTCCTTTCACTCCTGGAATGAACCGAGACCAAGAAGCAAATGTGCTTGGGATATTTTTGGATGAAATGAGAGCAAGGAAGCTTGGAGATGCATATAACGTAACAACCCTTTCTTGAAATATGTGAAACACTAAGATTTGCAATTTGATCCCTTAATTGTTTAGGTCATGCAATCAAGTGTATGTTGTTTTGAAATATGATCAATTGAACCCTTAAAAGCTTATGCAATTAGGTCCCTAGATTTAAAGAATTAAACACATAGGGACAATTTGGTAGTTAAAGCACTCTCGGTACTCGTTTTACGTAATAAACATTTTTCCGTAACATGAAATAATTTTCCAATGATATGTTTTCACATAATTCATATAAATGATGTTTCATGAATTTTATAAAAATATGAGATGTCACATAAGAATATTATAAAATTAAAGAATTAAAATAAAACCTACGCTCAAAATCTCACACGTGGTGTGCTTACCTGTTCATCCGGAACCGGGGCGTTACAACTCTCCAAATGCCCAATAAACAAACAACCAAGTATGCCAATGGATAGAAAAATAATCAACCAAACAAGAATAATAGAGACACGAGATTTAACGTGGAAAACCCCTTCAAATCGAAGAGTAAAAACCACGAGGCCTACGAGACCTAAAAATAAATCCACTAAAATACGAGGCAAATTTACAGCGGTTCAAACCCCAATAATTCTAACTCTAAATACGAACCAAAAACCGATTTGATCCAAAACGAACTAGAACACAAAAGGAGAAAAAAGAACACAAAACCAAGCCGAAATTCGCGCTGCTGTTCATGAACCAAAAACCCGACTTACAGTGCTCCAAATCCGATCTCCACTTTCAAGTTCGATAAGTTAGGAACCTGTTGTCCGAAAATCAGCTCGATCGGACCACAAATGACCTCCCGATCGTCCGCACGAAGATGTTGTCGTCGCCCAGAAAACTACACAAAAACTGTGCAGAAAATATTTCTCTTTCTTGAAGGAAAAAGCTGTTGTTCGATCAGCTCTAATACAAAACCAAGATAAAACCTAATCAACTAAGAAAAGATCTTATGGGCTTTAAATTATTAATTCTAATTGGGCCAACAAATGATTGGTGGGCTGGACCCAACATCAACACCAGTAAGGAACTCACAAGTTAGCCTTCTAATCGCCGTCGCGCATTGAGAGAAATCGAACACGTTCTGTCGGAATGTCATCTTTGGCTTTCTCTGCTTCGATTACAGTTTAGTTTAGTTCATCCCCCACCTGTTTGTGAATATTACCAAATGAAATAACTCCGTGGCATGCGCCGATAACAGAAGACAATATACTGCGACAGATAAAATACTGTTAGGCAGACGTACATCATTTTGTGACGTTATTATGCACCATTTTTTAAAAACTGACCAGTAAAAGCTGAGTTATTTTTAGGGTTAATTACACTTTTTTTTTTTTTCCTTTTTTTTTTTTTTTTTTAATTGCGAGCATTTACCACTCATCACATCCCCGTTAAACTTGCCTAGGGTTAATTACACTTGTCGTCGGGTATTAAACAGAATAATTATAATTTATTATTATTTTTAGATTAAATTATATACATCACTTTTTAAAAAATAAATAATTACATTTAATTCTTTTTTCGTTTAAAAATTATTGTTACCAGCTAAAATTCTAATAAAAATTCGAAAATATTTTCAACTGACTTTGATCAACTTTTTTATTATGATATTGCCCTTGAGGGTTAATTGTAATAACTATATCGATATAGGAGTTAAATGTATATTTTTAATAAAACTTTTTAATTGTCATTTTTAAATAAAATATAATGGTTATAATGATTATAATTCTCTTTTTTATAATTGTTATTTTTAAATAAAATATAATGGTTATAATGGTTATATTTCTCTTTTAGTTACAATTTATTAATATAAATTAAATGTTTATTATAGAATAAAGGTTAAAGATAGGTTAAAAAAATTTATTGTGGTGATTTTATTATTAAATTTCTTTATTTACGTAGCTTAATAGAAAAAAATATTAATTCACTTAGAAGGTAAATTATTTTTTTTTATAAATATAAGTTAATTACTAATAATTATTCAATAATAATTAATCATATATTGAAAATACTATATATATATATATATATATATATATATATATATAATTTGTAAAACTTTCAATATTGAGCCATTTCAGTTAGATATGATTCGATTTGAGTGAATTTATAATTTTTTAATTTAGTGAGGACAATTCGTAATTTTGACTGCATAGTACAAATTGTAATTTTTATATTTTAGAGGTAGTTCAAATGTCGTTACGCATAAGTATCTTTATAAAGTACGAAATTCCTTAAAAATACTTATTTAAGTAAATTAGGATAATGTATTAATTAAAAATAAAACTTATTTAATTTAAAGAAAACATAAACAAATTTTACAAATCAAACTAAATATATAAAATTAAATAAAATATCAACGTAGTTAATAGTTAATAGTTAATAACAGTTGAAAAATTTTGTTAAAAATATTACACTTAACCCTCAAATTAATATAGTCAATTACAGTCAACTCCTAAAGACAATATGTTAATAAAAAATTGATCAAAGTCAATGAAGATTATTTTTGGGTTTTTATTAAATTTTATTGGTCAAGTAAACAATTTTTAAAAAATTGCATCACAATTTCGGTGCCATCTACTCAATCATGGCTATAAACAAACACACTGCTATAGAGCAAAAATATCCGCAAAAAGGGCACTTCTCTTCCTTCAACCAAATTACATATATTCTTAATAAGCAGGTTTGATTGAAGATTAACGACAGAGCTATACTGAATCTTCATCAACTCAAAATCCATTCCAGTCAAATAGCCACGGAAACCAAAAAATGGAACCCCTTTTTTTTTTTTTTTTTCCTTGCAAGACCTCAACTCCATGAATTCCAAATTCAGACCTTTCAAATTTGCCTGATGTCATTAAATCTTCCAAGAGAGCTATAGCTCCATCAAAAGAAGCTAAAACATGCATATACACATGAATAAATAAAACACTCAAATACCCATGCCTGCATGATCATGAGGACCCTTATGGCCTCAACTCCACATAATAATTCAGTTCACTAATGCGGATTTTAGGGGAAAATTTTACGCATTCAGATGACAGGGGAGTCTTCTTGTCTTTATTTAAAGTTAACATTTGCCGGTGCAGGCAGGGCTGTTCTAAGTGGCTGAGGCAGTACAGGGAATTTTACGCAAAAAGGTGTTTCTTATGTCAAGGAAACCTGCTTATGTTGTGGAGGACATTGAGGTTTTCCGAATTCATATCTTCAACTTTGTGGGTGATGCAGGGAAATCTTGGGCAGAGAGCTCTGTTTCTTGAGGATGAATGTTGTGTAAAATGCATGGCTATTAGGAATCTGCAATATTTGAAGCTTCTTGATTTCCTTCCCGGAATTTTCTAAGAGGCATCCTCAATTCTTATTACAACGCAAGGGTGACAAAGTGGGAAATGATCCCAAGGGATGGGAAAGTTCAATTCCAATTCTGGATCATGCAATAATGTGCATGAACGCATGAAGAAGCATATAATGTGTCATAAATGGCAGCTAAAATAATGAGAATTACATGCTTTATTCGATGCATACACAAAAGAAACATGCCTTTGGTGTCATGAACACATATCACTCCCCGGTTAAGTGATCTAAGTCGAGGCACGGTGAACACACCAAACAAATCAAAGGAAAATGAAATCTTACTTATCACAATCATGTAGTTAAAAGAGCAGTAACAGAGCTTGTAGATGATGCTGATAAACTTGATGAGCTGCTGTAGGAAATGTAGGCAGTTGAATCACTAGCTCCATTAAGATTTGAGGAATTTGAAGCGGAACTAATCACATGTGTTAAGGTAGTAGCATGCATCATCATAAATTGGCACTGGCATTGTTGGAGGGAGAATGGGTAATGATGCCTCGAAATTGAGAACATGGATTGCTTGCCTTATGGATGGACGACGGTTGTTATCTGGATGAGCGCACCACAAGCCGACAACCATCAAACGTTCCATTTCTCGTGCAATATATTCTGCGCCTAATTTTGGATCAGTTGCATCAAATAACTGTTCCATACCGTATAGAGTCCAAACCCACTCCACCAATATTACTTGGTTTTCTTCACGCCTAGAGTCGACAGGTCTTCTTCCACATGCTATTTCCAGCAATACAATTCAAAAGCTATAAACATCAGACTCCTTGCTAGCCCGTCCACTTATAGCACATTCAGGAGCCATGTAACCCCTCGTCCCCGCCAGATCAGTTGTTTGTGATCCTTTTTCATGATCAACAAGTCTGGCTAGACCGAAATCGCCAAGTTTAGGATTAAAACTCGAGTCCAAGATAATATTGCTACCTTTTATATATCGGTGCACCACACATCTCTCCCACTCCTCGTCCAAATACAGCAAGGCCGATGCTAGGCCTCATGCGATTCTGTATCTCGTTTCCCAGGTCAAAAGTGATCTCTCCTTAAAGAGATGAGAATCTAAGCTCCCATTAGGCATGAACTCGTAAACAAGTAGGAGGTCTTTTTGTTTATGGCACCAGCCTATGAGTTGGACTAAATTTCTGTGCCTTAGCTGACTGATAATCTTGAATTCTGATGTGTACTCTTTCAGCCCTTGTTTAGATCCTCTGGACACCCTTTTTCATAGGAATCCGTTTCTCTCATGAAGCCTCTGTAGACCCCACCGAAGCCTCCTTCCCCAAGCTTTTCTTCCTCTGCAAAATTCTTGGTGGCACGAACCAGTTTGCTATATTCATCCTTTTAGGCCCACAGCCTATCTCGAATTTTTTATCCATGGAAGGGTCAAGGAAATCTTCGTCTCCTGAGTCCTTAAACTTCTTCCATAAGCAAAAGATTGCAAGAGCAAACCCAAGAATGAGAATTGACAAGCCAATTCTGAGCAGAGTTGATCCTTCAGGTATTCAATTCGGGTGGGTTCGGGTCGGGTTGAGGTAGGGGTATTACATGAAAAATCCCAACCCGACCCGAATTTAAAACCGAAAATCCCGACCCGATCGGGTTCGGGTTGACCCGAACACTGTTCGGGTCACCCGATAACCCGGTCAACCCGAATAACCCGCCCCGACCCGAAACGTTTTTTTTTTCTTCTTCATTTTTTTTTTTTGATTTTTTTAAATTCTAATTTATGTTTAAAGTATTTTGAAACTTGATAACAATATATAAAAATATATAGTTTGTAAGGTTTGACATAATTGCAAATAATATAAGATAAAAAAAAATTAATACATAAATATTATTAAGTTCTAATTCTAAGGGTAATTATAACTAAGTTCTATATCAACTCTATTTAAATTCCTATTTATCTAAATTCAATCAATAAGGTAATTATGTAAAATAAAAATTAGATACATAAACATTATTTAGATCGAATAATATATTTTCTACTAAACTAATCATAATGCAATTCAAATTCTTTAAGTCCAAATAAATACATCTCTTTTTGTCCATAAACTCCGTTTAATTCTAATCATATTACAGTCATATATGTCTTTCTAATGAACAAAACTATACAATTTAGACAAAATATATAATATTGACATTATAAATCACATTTTTCTCAGATAATAATCACATGTTTATAGAAAAAAAATATTTTACTAGCCCTTTTTTTAATAGTCTATTATACTATATTATAAAAATACGAGTTAATTTTTGGATTTTTTTAAAAATTTATTGGCCGCCAAAATATCCTTACAATAATGATTGCCCACAAATTTGTTAGAATTGCAGTCTCGAGCCTGCGTTCTTTGATTGTCCCTTTGTGGGTAAAAATGAATCCAAATATGTAAAATGGATCCAAAATGGGTAAAATGGATCCAAGTAGGTAAAATAGATTCAAAATGGGTAAAATGTGGGCACAATGGATCCAAAATGGGTAAAATGGATTCAAAATGGGTAAAATGAGTCCAAGTAGGTAAAATGGGTCCAAAATGGGTAAATTGGATCCAAATTGGTAAAATGAATCCAAGTGGGTTAAATACATCCAAGTGGTAAAATGGATCCAAATGGGTAAAATATAGATAAAATTAATTAAAATGGGTAAAATGGATCCAACTTGGTTAAATGGATCCAAAATGGGTAAAATGGATCCAAGTAGGTAAAATGAACCTAAATGGACAAAATAGATCCAAAATGGGTAAAATGGATCCAAATGGATAAAATTGATCCAAAATGGGTAAAACAGATCCAAATTGGGAAAATGAATCCAAATGGAAAAATGGATCCAAAATGAGTAAATTGGATCCAAATGGGTAAAATGGATTCAAAAAGGGTAAATGTGGGTAAAATGGATCTAAATGGATAAAATAAATTCAAAATGGGTAAAATGGATCCAACTTGGTTAAATAGATCCAAGTAGGTAAAATGGATCAAAAATAGGTAAAATGGATCAAAGTAGGTTTGAACCTAAATGGACAAAATAGATCCAAAATGGGTAAAATGGATCCAAATGGATAAAATTGACCCAAAATGGGTAAAACAGATCCAAATTGGGAAAATGAATCCAAATGGATAAATGAATCCAAAATGGGTAAATTGGATCCAAATGGGTAAAATGGATTCAAAATGGGTAAATGTGGGTAAAATGGATCTAAATGGATAAAATAAATTCAAATTGGGTAAAATGGATCTAACTTGGTTAAATAGATCCAAGTAGGTAAAATAGATCCAAAATAGGTAAAATGGATCCAAGTAGGTTTGAACCTAAATGGACAAAATAGATCAAAAATGGGTAAAATGGACCCAAATGGATAAAAATGATCGAAAATGGGTAAAACATATCCAAATTGGTAAAATGAATTCAAATGGATAAATGGATCCAAAATGGGTAAATTGGATCCAAATGGGTAAAATGGATTCAAAATGGGTAAAATGGATTCAAATGGATAAAATAAATTCAAAATGGGTAAAATGAGTTCAAGTGGGTAAAATGGATCCAAAATGGGTAAATTTGATTCAAATTGGTAAAATGGATCTAAGTGGGTAAAATATGGGTAAAATGGATCCAAGTGGCTAAAATGAACCTAAATGCACAAAATAGATCCAAAATGGGTAAAACCGATCCAAATTGGTAAAATGGATCCAAATGGGTAAATGAATCCAAAATGGGTAAATTGGATCCAAACGGGTAAAATGGATTCAAAATGGATAAATGTGTGTAAAATGGATTTAAATGGATAAAATGAATTCAAAATGGGTAAAATGAGTTCAAGTGGGTAAAATGGATTCAAGTGGGTAAAATGAACCAAAATGGGTAAAATATGGGTAAAATGTGGGTAAATGCACAAAATAAATCCAAAATGGGTAAAACAGATCCAAATTGGTAAAATGGATCAAAATGGGCAAATGGATCCAAAATGGGTAAATTGGATCCAAATGGGTAAAATTGATTCAAAATGGGTAAATGTGGGTAAAATGGATCTAAATGGATAAAATGAATCCAAAATGGGTAAAAGTAGTTCAGGTGGGTAAAATGGATCCAAAAGGGTAAAATGGATTCAAGTGGGTTAAATGAATCCAAAATGGGTAAATGTGGGTAAAATAGATCTAAATGGATAAAATGATTCCAAAATGGGTAAAATTAGTTCAAGTGGGTAAAATGGATCCAAAATGTGTAAATTGGATACAAATGGGTAAAATGGATTCAAGTGGGTTAAATGGATCCAAAATGGGTAAAATGTGGGTAAAATGGATCCAAGTGGGTAAAATGAACCTAAATGGGTAAAACAGATCCAAAATGAGTAAAACAGATCCAAATTGGTAAAATGGATCCAAATGGGTAAATTGAATCCAAATGGGTAAAATGGATTTAAAATGGGTAAAATGGATCCAAAATGGGTAAAATAGATCCAAGTGGGTAAGATGGATCCGAACTGATAAAATGGATCCAAAATGGGTAAAGTGAATGCAAATGGGTAAAATGGATTCAAAATGGGTAAAATATGGGTAAAATGAATCTAAGTGGGTAAAGAGGTCAAAAACGAATCTAAAACAGGTAGAACGAGTTTAAAATAGGTCGAACAGGTTGAAAAACGGGTGAGATGAGGTGAGATGGATAGGAATTTGGTTACAAGTCTAATCTTAATCAAATTCTAAATCTACGAATAAATTGTATCCACATTAAAAACTTGTTTATAATCTTAATTAAGAACTAGTTCTAAGTGTAATTATAATTAAGTTTTATATCAACTCTATTTAAATTCTTATTTATATAAATTTAATAAAATTCAATCAATATGGCAATTATGTAAAATGGTAAATTAGATACATAAAATTATTTCGATCGAATAATATATTTTCTACTAAACTAATCATAATGAAATTCTAATTGTTTAACTTTAAATAAACGCATCTCTTTTTGTATGTAAACTTTTGGTTAACTCTAATCGTATTACAATCATGTATGTCTTTCTAATTAACAAAATTGTATAATTTAGGCAAATTTATATAATATTAACATTATAAATCAAGTTATTCTCAAATAATAATCACATGTTTATAGAAAAAAATTAATTTACTAACCATTATTTTAATATTCTATTATATTATATTATAAAAATACGAGTTAATTTTTGAATTTTTATTTTTGAAATTTATTGGTCGCCAAAATATTCTTACAATAATGATTTCACTATTGTCTAATTAAGTTAATTATGTAAACCAATATGTATTATAAATTATTATTGAAATTTTATAAGTACTTAATTATGGATAAAAATTTGGTTACAAGTCTAATCTTAATCAAATTCTAAATCTAACTCTAATAAATTGTACCCACATTAAAAACTTTTTTTAATCTTAATTAAGATCTAATTCTAAGTGTAATTATAATTAATTGTTATATCAACTCTATTTAAATTCTTATTTATATAAATTTAATAAAATTCAATCAATAAGGCAATTATATAAAATATAAATTAGATACATAATAATTATTTAGATCGAATAATATATTTTTTACTAAACTAATCATAATGCAATTCTAATTGTTTAAATTTAAATAAATACATCTCTTCTTTTCCGTAAACTCCGTTTATTTATAATCATATTACAATCATGTATGTCTTTCTAATTAATAAAATTATATAATTTAGACAAATTATATAACATTAACATTATAAATCACGTTATTCTCAAATAATAAATTAATTATTATTTTTTAAGTATATCTAATTCTAAACCAATTCTCATTTCATAAATTTTTATCTAATTATAATACACCATATAATTTAAATAAAAATTATAGTTTCATAAAAATTAAATATAGTTTTTTTTTTTTTTTTTAATTTCGGGTCGGGTCGGGTTAAATCGGGTGGGTTCGGGTTGGCGGGTCACCCATAACATTTTTCGGGTTGACCCGGGTCAACCCGAAACCCACCCTAACCCGCCCCATCCCCTCCGGGTCAAATTCGGGTCCGACCCGATAACCCCCAACCCTAACCCGAAATTTAGGCGGGTGGGTCGGGTCGGGTTGGCGGGTCGGGTCCATTTTTTACACCCGTACTTCAGGAGCATCATTAGGTAAGCTTGAAGAGAAATCCCACGACTTGACATTATTTTTCTGAAAGTAAAGTCCTGTTTCAGCTGAAAAGCCAATAGCAACATATTCAGGCAAATAATCTCTTAGATCAACCTCATAGCTGAGGTTGCCTCGTCAGGTGATGTTACCAACAACACCGGTAAAATCAACCCAGAGGATCTTGGAACTTGCATTATAACTAATCCATGCATCATTTTGCGGCCCCTGGGTAACATTATTCTCCCACGGGACAGTCTTGACAGATTTCATTATGTTGATATCAATACCAGCATGCAGACGAGAGGGGTCCCAACGATTCTGACAAGTATCAAACTCCACCGTAACAAATGATTGTGAAGATCTATTTATCACAATACATGAAAATTTTGTCACAATAGATCTAGTGTGACGATTATTTTTGTCACAGTCGCCGTCGTAACAGGCCCGTCGTATAAAGTCCCAGACGATAATTTCTACGTTCATCACAATAGGTTTGAGACAAACGTACTTTTGTCACGAAAAACTTCATTCTTGTGACAAACTTATTGTCATAACAATATATATGTGTTGTCACTGCAATTCGATTTTGTCACTAAAGGCCCGGTCAAATAATCACTTATTATGACAAATGTTTTTGTCACAATATCATACTCTATTGTGACAAACTTTTTGTCACATATTTGACACTTATCGTCATCATAGTCATATATTTGTCACTACAGTCATGTCAGTTGGGTACCTCGTGTGACAAACATATTTGTCACCACATCATATTTTGTCGCAAAATAATTAAATAAAAAAAATTAAAAATTTCATTTGTGTGAGACTCGAACCACCCCTCATACGAGCCAGCACCGAACCCATCGAGCCAAACACGAGCTAACGTGAGAATTAATTTTTTTTTTATTAATTGCGCTAGTTGGAAATCGAACTCGGGTCTCCAACATAGAATATTGACGCCTAAACCAATTTGGACAGCTTCTTTCATGTTAATATTATGTCTTTTAATATATATAATAACAATGGAATATATTCATACGCTTATTTCAATTAATTATTTAAATATTTTTGTGTTATTATTTTAAAATATAAAATATTAAATATATAATAATTTAAATTAAATATAATTATATTTATGGAATTATTGTATTAAAATTGTTAGCTTATATACTTTTAGGTTTTAATTAATAATTTATATACTTAAAGTTATATAAAATATTGTATTGACAATAAATATATTATCACATAACATATTTCTATTATAACAATATGAATATATCATAACAAAATAATTTTTAAAATAATAAATTTTTATATGACAATATTACATTTTGTCAAGACAAAATTAATTATTGTGACGGCCAATCATTTATCATAACATTATATTTCTATGGTGACAATAAGAACTTGCCACAATCAAAAATTTATATAAAACAAAAATATTTCACATGACAATAATTAATTTTGTCACCACAAATGACCTATTGTGACAATAAATTTTTTTTCATGATACCATAATTTTGTAGTGACTATTATAAGTTGTCACATGCAAATAATTTATAAAATAACAATACTTTATATGATGATATTATTTTTTGTTGCGACAAAATAATTTCTTGAGACAAACCTAAAATTTGTCATATATATGATACATAAGTGGCAAAGTATTTCGTCACAAAAGGTTAAATAATTTGTCACCGTACATGTACCATTTAGCGTGACATATGTCTGAATATTTTGTGACGAATATTAAAATTTGTCATATATATGATACATAAGTGGCAAAACATTTCGTCACAAAAGGGTAAATAATTTGTCACCGTACATTGTACCATTTAGCGTGACAAATGTCTGAATATTTTGTGACGAGTATTAAATTTTGTCATATAAAATAAAGTCTTTCGTGACATATAAGAATTTGTCTCTTAAAGTTTATTTTGTGGCGACAAACTTATATATCGTCGCTATAGTGTAATCTATTATGACGCTATTATTTTTCGTCACAACAAATTGTCACGGAAAATAGTTTTTTTTTATAGTATGAATCACCTATTCTAAGACCAAGACCACTACCGAAAAAACTTCGCTGGATAGTGGAATTAAGAGGAACAAGGAAAAACATCAGGCCATCGGCATAATCATTACTACCACTCGAATCAATCATGAAGGAGAAATGAGTGGAGAAATCAGTGAGGATGCCGGAAGCCTTGTCCCACAAGTGCAACGGTGTAGCATATGTGGCTCGACCCACTTTATTGCCCAACACCGAATTACGCTCGTTAATTGGGTGTCAACATAATGCCCTTGATAGGGGGAAAATCGGGGCCCATGACTGGACTCCACGTGTCATGCCACGCAGGGAGCTAAGCCACGTCAGTTTCTCGTATCCGACCCAGGGTGATGCTCTATCTGAGCCAACACTTGGCTTCCAGAGGAGAGGCCATACCCCGAGCGATGGAGGTTTCCGACCGAAGGACTTCTTTCGACCTAGAGACATCCGACCCAGGAATCTCTTTCGATCAAGAAGCGTCCGACCCAGAGGTCAGGCCGACCCATCCACTTAGGGCTGTCAACGGGTCGGATTCGGACCGGATCAGGAGATTCCGGATCCGAATCCGATAAGAGAATCCGAATATCGGATCCGAATTCGAATCCTATAGGATTCGGATTTATTGTTTTTGAATCCATATATAATCGGGTCGGATCCGATCCGATAAAAGATCCGACCCGATTAGTAATAAAATTTATTTTTTTAAATAACAAATTTGATATAAAAAATAAATATAATTACATAATATTTAATAAATAATTATTATTTAATGAATTATTTGATAGTTTTGTTTATATTTATTTAAAATAAATTAATTTAAACTTATTATTAAAAGAAAATATATACTTTTAGAGTAAAATATTTAAATTTTATTATTGTTTAAAATGATAAATATGTGAAAATTTTAATTTTAATCATTTTACTTAATTTTATGTACTAGTAAATAATTTATTTAATTAAATATTATATATAATATCGGATTCGGATTCTTGACGGATCGGATTCCTTAAATCCATATTCGCTCCATTTATTTCGGATAACGAATATTTACAATCGGATATGATCCATCGAATATTTTTATCGGACGAATATGCTAAAATTCGGATCGGACTCGGATCGGATTCGGATTAAAATCCGCCCCATTGACAGCCCTACATCCACTATCAAACAACCGCATTCAATGTGCGTACCACCCGCCACTGGCTGTGTAGCACCCCTTACACGTGGAGGTGCCACACCCCCGCACTATAGCCTCGATCCACGTATGAAATAGAAAGTCCATACGTAAATCAAAACTATAGCGAACGGGTGACAATGCAATACCAACAAGCTAGGCGGGAACTAAACTGCACATGCAATAAAATAAAGCGGAAGCACCGAATAATTCGTAGGTATCAATACTGTACTTAACTATCAATACATTATCATCTTTCAGATAACATTCACATATATGTCCTTAGAGCTATCAACATGATTCTATAAACTATTAATACATGAGAGGAAAAGCTATGCTAGACTCAGCTGGACAGAACGACACGACCCGACTCCCGCCTAGCACGCCACGAACAAAACCTGAAAGGTGGAGGCGTCAGTCTGTGAAGACCGAGTGAGGGCAATATATATATAAACACAAGTAACATGCAAGTTATAATTTCGGGTAAGGTTTTGTAATTAAAATAATATAGGTGCAAGGATAACATAAAACTCGCCCGAGATTACAACTATTGGGTTTAACACGATAAGCACGTTTATTATAACAATCAGTGGCCCTGGCGAGGGGCGTGCACGATCTCCAACCAACCTCGACAGTGAACAAGAGTTGCACTTTCATTTAATTAGGTTATCATGCAAGTCATTAAAGTGCACACGATCAATAACATGAAATCCATCCTTCACTCCATTGGTGGTGGGTTTGCAAGGCCCGAACCACCCACGATATCACGGTGCACGTCGGGAGTATGACTCCCACGTACGGGACTCCTTCCTCCACCAAACCTCCTGGTGGATTCAGGGGGCATCCCCACGGTGTGAGAGAGGTGTTATGAGTTACCCGTTAGCCCTATGCCTTCCCGGTTGGCTCAAACACTCACCCTCGGGCCCATAAACACGATACACGAGACACGGTACACGATGATTCGCCAAACACGATCACGGTAACACGATAACACGATTCACGACTTGATTATAACACGATACACGATTTACTTGACAAGAGCATGATTAGTTTCAGGAAACACGATTTGTAATATGATACACGAGTAGGTATTAAATCCCTTGAAGTTGGAAAAACGATTATGAAGATATACGCACGTGTAATTTGGCCGAAATCCATATAAGGGTTATAGGGTTCTAGATAATTAATAACTAAACCTCACCTTTACCGACAATTGCAAGTCAAGGCACGGCCTACGGCCCCTGCTCCACGTCACGAGACAAGGATCTGTGCAAACACGACGTGTACACATGAGACATGACTCTAAAATGGACCAAATATGACGAACGGCCAAAATGTATCGAGACGACCATGAAAATGCAATGTGGTATCATAACATTTCGTTTCACATCATATTAACACATATTATAGCAATTCGGGGTCAAAGAAGTCATTGGATCGAGGGGTCAAAACGTAATTTTATGCAGTGAATTTTACACTGCAATTCAGGTGGGAACGGCCGTTCCGTTCCCCTTTGTAAAATGGGAACGGCCGTTCCCAAGAGTTCCCCAAAACGTGCCCGCGTTTTCCCCCTTAAATCGCGCCTTTGAGCTGGGAACGACCCTTCCGGCGCAAGGCCAAAATGGGAACGGCCGTTCCCAGGCTCGGCCGCCTAAACTTTGAAAAGAAATGGGAACGCCCGTTCCCACAAAGCCTTGAGGCTGGGAACGGCCGTTCCCAGTTCTGCAACTGGGCAAAACAGAGCAGAACAGAGTATGCTCTCGGGAAGAAAGCAACCAAGCAACACAAATCCATTTTTGGACCCCAAATGTTATAATTTCTGGAAATATGATGCATACAACTTCAATACATGATAATATATCACTTAGACACATAAAACCATGAAATATCATCAAGAATTCCAAGTTTCAAGTTTATGATCAACTTGATCAATCAAGCCAAATATCCAATTATTTCATGAATAAACCATGCTATAATTCATGATATGATCATAGAATCATGCTCCTAACTATAATTCATTCATCTAGCATATATTTATCAAACCCTAGCTATCCCATGTATGATCAAGAATCATAACTCATGCCAAACCAACCTTGAAACTAGAAGAAATGAAGAAGTATGATGATGATGATGATGATCACTCCCACTTCTCTTGAAATCTTGATGATTGATGCAAAAGATCACTCTTCCCTTTTTCTTCTATGAAACCGAGAGAGAGAGATGAATATGTTTGGCAATTTTGGATAGAAAATGATCAAGGAAGAGCTTGAGATGATATTACGTGATATATCATCTTGATTTTTGTGAAATTTGCCAAATTGCTAATCAATCCTTGAAGTCTTTAAGTTATGCAATATGGTATATAAGGTTTTAAATTATGAGCAATTAAGTCCTTAAAGAATTTGCAATTAAGTCCCTAGAGTTTTAAAGAATATTTAACTAGGGCAATTTGGTAATTTAAAACACTCTCGGTAATTGATTTCATGCAATAATTATTTTTCGTGTCATGAAATAATGTTTAGGAATTTTAATAAATTATAAGGAAGCGTAAAAAGTTAATTAGAAAAATCGGGGCGTTACAGGCTGTATTAATTGCAGCCGCGCCAAGTACTGTGTTAGGCATCTGACAGAAGCAGGCGAACAGTGCTTTAGCCAAAAAAGCACTGTTCCGGCCACAGCCGTCGTTCTCCCACCAGGCAAGATCCATACTTTCTTGAGGGTGTACTTGCACCTACGGAGTCCATCTCCACCCTATATAAACCCTACTCCGGCATCTGCAACGATTAGCTTTCCTTGACACTCTTAGTCCCTTGCTTCCTTTGCATCGACCCAGAGCTTGAACTGACTTGAGCGGCTAAAATGGGTCCAACCTCCATTTTCCCCCGTTTGGCCTTTGAGTTCACATTTTCTCCATCTCTTTTAGTCTAGGAAAGCACCAGAGTTGCCTCACGCAAACAAATACCTTGGGTGATTGGGAGTCCTGATCTACAGTCCAGCGCATAGCCGGATTTTGACACCATCATCTTGGCGCCGTCTGTGGGAAACTTTGAACTAA
Source organism: Lantana camara (assembly GCA_037501455.1). Classification (NCBI taxonomy): domain Eukaryota; kingdom Viridiplantae; phylum Streptophyta; class Magnoliopsida; order Lamiales; family Verbenaceae; genus Lantana; species Lantana camara. The sequence continues at coordinate 24,538,862 of CM074862.1, forward strand.
AAGCCTAACACCTTTCATAGCAAGTATCTTGTACATCACTCATCATGGTTCAAACCCGGCACGGACGACGTGTCTATAGCGAGAATGGTGAGAAGATCTTCCCTGATCGCAACACATCTGGTGGTAACTTCCAAGCCCTCACAACAGAAATAGCTACCATGGAGGCTGGCCCAAGCACTGATGGGCGGCTAATCTTAGCGGAGGTGGACTTGATCGCCTACGTTGAGCAATACATGGCGGAGGCCTTGGCGGTAGCCAGAGAGAATAGAGAGCTTAATATGTGGCCCCGCCGCGAGGAAGTCCTCTTGGGCTGACTCCTCAAAACGTCGCTTACCCCACTGTCCAAGGATCCTCTGCTCCCTTGGTGTATGTTGTCCAGCAGCCCATCAACCAGCCCAGCTTCTGGGGATACCCGCCTCTTCCATACGTTCAGAACCCCTATGTCCAGGCTCAAGCCATCTGCTTAGCCCTAGCCCAAGGGGTTCAACGCCAAGTCTATCTTAGGGCTCATATGGAAGAGGGTGTTGACGATAATGACAACCCCCACCTCATCAAGAGCCTGGGAGGAGAAGACAGGATCAAAAGGAGGAGCGTCCTTCGCAGGCCTTCAGAAATGTGAGGGACGATGACAGAGGCGGCCGCCACATCGCAGGGACGGCAAGTGAAATGAATAGGGACGCACCTGTTACCAGAAATGTCCCTGTATTTAATTGTTTGGGGGCTAGGGTCCATCCCGATGCCTACTTGCACGCCAACTGCGGCCATTGGATGGGTGGCCTCCGGAACCAACTCTCTAGGAGACAGCAACAACAGTAGCAACATTATCTTCCCGACCCAGCTCATGGGTCGAAATATTTTGACCCACAGGAGGAAGCGTCATCACACTTTCCTCGCGGGCAAGCCCAAGAGGTTAGGGCGTCCGCTTACTATGACGATCGTCCTCCCCAGCGTCAGGGAAGGGTGTATCATAGTGAAAGGGAGGTGATGTCCCCAATTTGCCAACATATCACGGGAACATCGACCCTGTGAAGCACTGTTCCATGTTTGAGGCCCAAGTCAGTCTCTACAGCCACTCCAAACTCATATGGGCAAAGATTTTTGAAACCACGCTCGAGGGTCCAGCTCAAGACCGGTTCAAACGATTAGCCCCCCACAGCATCAGAGACTATGCTCATCTGACCGAGAAGTTTAAAGCCCACTTCTCCTCCACGGCGGGAGTCAAGCTCCCTTCAACATACCTGTACAACATCATACAAGAGGAAGGTGAGACTTTGAGGAGTTTCTTCTCCCTCTTCAATGAGGCGTTTGTCAAGGTTGAGCACCCGGGAATTGATATCTTAACCCAGACCCTCCACAAAGCCATCCGCCACTCGAAATGCGCCAATGAAATCATCCTCCAATCTCCACAAAACATGGAGGAGGTCATGGCTATTGCCCATCGATTCATGCGCCTCAAAGAGGTCAAATCCACCACTCACGCAGAAGGACGCAGGAACGAGAGACGAGTGCACGAATCTACCTCCGATTGACTCCCAAGGTCCGACCCACCTCGGTTGGAACCTCGCAGGCTTTCAAATCGGATGGAGCAAAGGCTCAAGACAGAGATGCCATCAGGGAGCAGGGCTAAGAGGGTTTATACCCCACTAGTCTGGCCCATCGAGGAAATCTATGAGGTCATGATAGGGGGCTGCTCAAGAAGCTAAAGCAGCTGAAGGAGACCAAAAAGGCTAAGGAATCGGGCAAGCAATGTCCTTACCACATGCAGTTTGGTCACTGGACCTCAAAATGCATTTCCCTGAGAGAAGAAGTGGAGATGCTGATCCAGGGAGGCCATATGATGGAATTCGTCAAGAAATTGGATGAACGAGCCCACTAGGCTTTAGACCCAAAAGACTCCCCGCCGTCAAGAAGAGGACACAAGCCACCGCTCGAGAAACCTGAAGAGGGAAACCCTCAAAACCTGCCTACCAATGTGATATTCATGATCGCAGGAGGTCCTGCAGGAGGGGACTCGAAGACTACTCGCAAACGGTCGAGGAGACAGGTGGGTCGAGAGCTCTACGGGCCCAGAGAGGTGATGCAGGTGGAATCTGGACAAGAATGGCGTGAGCAGGAAATCTCTTTTAGTGATAGAGACTTTATACCAGTGATGCCACGGGACGACGGAATGCTGAGTTATCCGATGGTCGTCACACTTGACGTTGCTAATTGCGCTGTACACAAGACCCTTGTTGATAGTGGAAGCTCAGCCAACATTATCTTTTACTCGACCTTGCAAAAAATGAACATCCATAATTCGCTCGACTATGAACCCATTAAAACACCTTTGACAGGTTTTGGTGGATCGGAGGTCTACTTGAAAGAACGAGTCAAGCTCGTCACCTCCATAGGGAAGCTGCCAAATAGAGCCACCCAACTGCTCGAATACCTGGTGGTTGAAGGTCCCTCAGCTTACAATATCATTATAGGGCGTCCTGCCCTTATAAGCTTCAGAGCGGTCATCTCCACATACCACCAAACCATCAAGCTACCAACTCCGCACGGGATTGGGGAACTCAGATGAAACATACCAGAGTCCTGGGAATGCTATTCCATCTCCATAGAAAAGGTAAAAGTCCCCAACAAAACCATCATCCCTTTGTTAAATGTGGATAACTTTCTAGATACGGAGCTCGCCGATCCGGATGACCCAACAGCAGAAATGTGCTCTGAGCAAATGACTTCAACAATCGATCGAAAAAAGAGAAAGCTAGACGACGGAAAGATCGCCGCAGTGGGCGCAATCGTTCCCGTTTCTTCTGGTGCCCGGTGATGAGGAAAAAAACCACCAACATCGGGGCGAACCTCAAAGGTAAACAACAATGTATGGTCATTCAATTCTTGCGAGAGAATGCAGACGTATTTGCCTGGAATTCCTCAGATTTGGTCTGCGTCAACCCAAAGGCCATTGAGCACCACTTGAACGTCGACCCATAAAGCAACGATTGAGGGCGCAGAGTGATGAACGTAACGAAATAATTGAGCAAGAGGTCAACAAACTTTTAGATACAGGATACATCACTCTGGCCAAGTATGTTGATTGGCTCTGCAATGTGGTCCTGGTCGCCAAGACCGGGGAAAGTGGCGCATGTGTACGAGAGCGACAAGTTATCCTCGTTGGCCAGTTCCTGGTGATCCGTGGCGGTTTGAAGAGAGTAATATGTGGCTCTGATTGCGTCCAAATTGATCTCCCCGGTCACTATCCTTCTTTTCGTCCCATCTTCTTTGAAATCGGGACGTTGAACGGATATTTGGGCTCATTGAAAGTGGGAATACTCAGGATCCTCTCAAAATCCCCACGTGGCAATGAGAAACCAGAGGAAGTGCCCTCTTGGAAGGTTGGGGGCCTCCACTCCTTGCTGGGTCTCATCAGCCTTGGAGCACGCTTGTTTGCTTGGGAAGGGACCCCACCCTCAACGTGTTCGGGAGCCTTTCTCTTCTGGGTTCTGGGCCCCTTTGGTACAGTGGTTGAAAATGACCCAGAGATAGTTTTGAAATCCGACTCTGGTCGCCCAGCAGATGGAACTGAGATCCCCTTTGCCTTTGAGGGTCTAATCGTTTTCGCTTGGGGGACATGTTGGGTGAAAGGGTCCTCTGGGGGAACCTAGGCAACCCCGCGGGCATCCGCGACCTCCCCCTCAGTCGGCTTGTGGGGGTCAACCCACCTTACTCCAGCCGTTTTTTTTCTACTGCCGTGATCTTCTTCCTGGTATCCTCCTCTGTCCAGCCCTCCGCTTAGGCAATCTCTTGGGTCGTGGGCATAGGACCTTTAGCCTTGCCCTCCTGAATTCTTGGCCTCCTCGGCCTGTTTCTTCTTCAGTTTGCGGTCGAGGGCTTTGGCTCGTGCGGCAACCATTATCGATCCTGCACAAGGAGTAAAACAAGGTTAGCACACTAACCCTGTCAGACAGATGCAAAGTAAAACGGTAAATTAAAAATGTAATCTTGAGATGGAGAGAGAGAAGTGCTTGGCCTAAGGGGATTGGTGACATAGTTACCAAATCTGAAGTCGATGTGCCTTGCTGTACCCGGAGCCAACCCCAAGCTTATTAGTAAGTGTGTACTGGTGAAATTTTCCATATCCAGGGGCTGCACCTCTCTCAGGGCGGATAACAGAGTGTTTGGCCAACACAATGGGCCCCTCTCCAGACGAACTTGCTCGACATCGTTCCAGGAGGTATGATGCAAGCCTTCCCATCCCTCAGCAAACCTCACAAACACATATTTCCTCTTCCAGTCTATCCCGTGAGAGGATTTCTCTGTGTCGAATATCTTATTGCCCAACCGAGATTGGAGTTTCACAAACCCCCTTCTATTAGGGGAAGCTGCCGAGTCGACCGAGGCTACGAACAGTTCTGCAAAATGTTCCATGCACTCCACTTGGCCTAATATATTCATCAATATCCGAAAGGCCGTTATCATAGCGTGACCATTAGGTAGCAGTTGGATTGGGCTGATCTGAAGGTGATTGAACAGGGTGATCTGGAACGGAGATAGTGGAAGCCGGAATCCGTACTCAATCGCTTGTAGGGAAATTGCAATGCACCCATCCGGTGGGGCCCCCATTTGCTCATGAAGGCTGGGGATGATAACTTCGCAGTTCAGATCAATGTCTTTCCATCCGGTCAGCCTCTTCTCCCCTGTGTTCCTCTCCGCCCCGAACACTTCGGCCCTAAATTCGTGATAATACTTCGTACACTTCTGCTGCCCTTTCCTCTTCTTCCCTTTTTGTGGCTCCGCCTCAATCTTGAAAGTGGAGGCAACCCCGCCTTGGTCGTGCGCTTACTCCTCAAGTGACATCTCATCTATCTCTGCGGCCATATCTTCCACTGTCTCCGTATCCATCTCCCTTTCTCTTTCCTCGCTCAGAGATAGCAAGTCAGCCTCTACAGGATGATCCCTCTCAACCGCCTCCCTCCAGATGGGGCCTGTGATCTCTTCCTCCATGTTGGGGATATACATTTCAACGTTAGGGTCCTCCCATCTGTTCTTCCCAGGGCGTTTTATCCCTACGTATTCAACGGACACTTCAGGGTCAGACGGGATATCTCTCGGCCCATGGTTTCTCTATTTCTTGGCTTTGGGTTGGCTGCCGGCGAGTACGGCGGCGGATCTCTTGGGTACCATTTGAATTGGGTTTAGAGAAGAAAGGAAGAAAGGAGATTGCAAGGAATGAAAGGCATACCTTGAGGGTTTTCTTGTGATATGCACTAGGAGTTATGGTCTTGCTGAAGATGGTGAATGCTTGAGACTCTTTAGTTTAGGTTTTCGTTTGCAAGTGGCGAGAAAAGGGGAAAAATCGCCTAAGTTACCCCTTTTAAAGCTGCGGATTAAATCAAATCGCAATTAATTCTTGCCACGTGTCAGGGGTTAACTTGCATAGGGATGAACGTGGCCCGTTACCCCATTACGGCCGCAGACAGCCCACTCTCAGGATTTTTGCCAACCCCTCCAAACTTCAAAAAGCACAATCATTGCGCTGACAGAGGGGGGGGGGGGGGGGAACCTAGTGTTTCCTGCCCATGGGTTTCCAGGTACATGCGCACGTGAAGCCACCACCCTTACACCGACTTCTTTAGGTTAACGGATCCCTGGGTCGGTAGAGGCCTGGCTTAACGAAGCCTGGCTCGGTGGAACCTGGATCGAAGGTAGCAGGCGCGACCCAGACCGATAACGTCCCCTTCTTTCCCTAGCGGTCAAAACGCATTTCTCAAGGTTCGCTATCACCACAACAGCGCCACCCGATCGGGGGGGGGGGGGGGGTGGAGAAATGATAGGGGGAAATCGGGGCCCATAACTGGACTCCACGTGTCATGCCACGCAGGAAGCTGAGCCACGTCAGTTTCTCGTATCCGACCCAGGAGGATGCTCTCTCTGAGCCAACACTTGGCTTCCAGAGGAGAGGCTATACCCCGAGCGATGGAGGTTTCCGACCGAAGGACTTCTTTCGACCTAAAGACATCCGACCCAGGAATCTCTTTCGATCAAGGAGCGTCCGACCCAGAGGTCAGGCCAACCCATCCACTATCAGACAACCGCATTCAATGCGCGTACCACCCGCCACTGGCCGCATTAATTGCAGCCGCACCAAGTACTGTGTCAGGCATCTGGAAGAGGCAGGAGAACAGTGCTTTAGCCAGAAAAGCACTGTTCCGGCCACAGGCCATCGCTCTCCCACCAGACAAGATTTACACTTTCTTGAGGGTGTACTTGCACCTACGGAGTCCATCTCCACCCTATATGGAGCCTACTCCGACATCTGTAACGGTAAGCTTTCCTTGACACTCTGAGTCCCTTGCATTCTCGACCCAGAGCTTGAACTGACTTGAGCGTCGGAGTGCCAAAACGGGTCCAACCCCCACATTCCCCGTTTGGCCTTTGAGTTCACTTTTGCTCCATCTCTTTCAGTCCAGGAAAGCACCAGAGTTGCCTCACGTAAACAAATACCTTGGGTAATTAGAAGTCCTGATCTGTAGTCCAGCGCATAGCCGGATTTTGACACCATCAACCTTGGTAGGAGATGTAAGCATCTCCCGCCACATCTATGTAATGTATAGCATCGTTAGGGCTGATGCTGGACAGGTTGAAGGATAGTGAAAATGTTGAAGGAATCAAAATAAGGAACAACAATGAGAAAATCAGTATTGGAAGATTTAATACAGACATAACTGGGAATTGGTGGGAATGAAGATAGCTTGATCAAATTCAAAACATATGCTAGTAGTAGTACTATACTATATTTGCTGAATAATAGTAGGTCTTGGTCTTCTGGAAAGCAGACATGGCACGCCAATGAACAAAGGGTGAATTTTCAACTTTAGCCTACTGTTCACCGCCGTATTTCAAAAATGGTGTACTTTTGCGAGATATTTTAATTCTAGTGTAAGACGCGTTTTCGAAAAATGTCTTCACTGTTCATAAAACGTCTTCATCAGAATTTGTAGTTGACCCAACTTATTTGGTCTGACCATGGATCTCTATTGAAGACGTTTTTCAAAAATGCGTCTTCATTTTCGTCTTCAATAGGAAGCGAAATTAATTACAGAGATTCGGGGTTCTCTGCAGCAGAGTAACCTAATTTCAAACACAGCGCGGCAGAGGGGCGAAAAAAGCACTTCGCGAAGAAATCATGTTGTGACGACGCGAGAGAAGGGTCTTACCGATGAGATTGGGTCCATTTCCGGCGGGAGAGGGTACTTTTAGAAATTTACAAAATGCAAGATGGCAAGTACGGGAAGTAACAAAAAATGGAAGCTATCCCAAATAAATGTTTCATAGACAGTGGCCTGAATTTGTATTGTTTGGCTTGGACATTCCATCAAACATCTTACAAGTTATTTGAATTTTGAAATATGTGATTTTAATTTTCTAAAAGGTATATGGCCTGAATTTGTATTGTTTGCCCTTGATGATTTTAATCTGATCTAGCGTTTAATCTGACTTTGTATTATCACACCGCGAGTACGTTATATTTTGTTGTTGTTTGCCTGTAGGGTACATGGATCGTTTATATGGACCTGTCAATCCTAGTGTGTTATACGCACAAGAATCTCATCGGAGCAACAATGTAATGGATATTAAATCTGGGGCATTGGATTTCTGCTTGCAAGTCCGCAATGGGAAGCCGGGATTTTACGCGAAAGAAAGTAGTAGTTTCCATTTGGAAATGCACGATCGTGTCCTGCATTTCCTTTATGAGATGGGATTCTACGGATTGTATAGGGTTGGGGAGATGGAGGTGGACCACTCCTTGATCACTGCCTTAGTGGAGAGGTGGAGGCCGGAGACTCACACCTTTCATCTTACCGTAGGGGAGGCGACGGTGACACTCCAGGACGTTGCCATTTTGTGGGGACTGCCAATTAATGGGAGGGCAGTTATTGGTGATGACGTGGAGGATATTGATTGGGTGGAGGCTTACGTAAGACATCTAGGGTTCGCGCCTACTTTACAAGGTGGGAAATTGAGACTGAAACAACTCCGTGCTTATATGCAACAAAATCCAATTGTGGATGGTAGTTCGGACGAAGAAGTACTGAGATGGGCCCGTTGCACAATCTTGCTGATGATGGGGACTATGATGTGGCCAGATGGGACCGGTAGTAGTGTTTCATTGGTATACTTGTTTAATCTTGGCTACAAGCCGAGACCATCGGAACCCCGTTTGGAGTTTGTTGAGGATGTCAAAAAGGTGTTGCAAGAGGTCCGAAGCTATAGTTGGGGCAACGCTGTTTTGGCCTCGTTATACCGGGCCCTTTGCAATGCAACGAAAAGGGATACGGTGAATGTTGGAGGCGCGTTGCAGTTGCTTCAGGTTATTTTTTTTTTTATTTTTTGGGAATTTTTTTTTTTTTTTTTTGGGAAACTTAATGTTAAATTTTATTAAATTTTTTTTTTTTTTTTTTTTTTTTTTGGGGACATAACTGAATATCATTAATCTTATCTTTGCTAAGTTTGGGCACTGAGTAGGATGAAAAGTCTCGCTCAAACATGGACGGAAGAGAAAGTTTATGTTGGACAGAGAGTTGCACTTGGGCACGTGTTGCATCCGGCACCGTATGCAGCGCAGTAAGTCACACAATTATGTCCTTTATATTGGCGTACAATTAAGCGCCGGGTAATTTAGTTTCTGCAATATTTTTTTTATTGCAGTTGGATGCATTACAATAGCTGGGTGAATACTGTGTCCCACAATGTTAGGCTGTTTAGACAGACCCTTGATCAAATGAGGTTTGAGGAGGTAGATGTTTGAAATGTTATTAAAAGTTTCTTGTTTGTATTTTTCGATTAAGTTTTATAGTAGCTGATAAAATATGTTTTTATGTAGTTCACGTGGATGCCATACGATGAACAACAGGTTGAGTATATTGGGCTGCCTGATTATGTTGGTGCTGATTCCTGGACGTGCAGGGTACCTTTGATAAACTGGTCATGTGTCGAGTGGCACTATCCTGATCGGGTTGCCAGACAGTTCGGGTACGTGCAGGGTATCCCTACCCCTGTGGATCAGAGGGATGGTTGGTAGGAGATGGCTGAAAATTCATGATCATTACATCCAACGCTGGGATAACAAAGCAAACTCTAGAGCCCAGTTTGACAACGGGATTGGCATTGGTGTGACACGTGAACATTGGACTTGGTATGAGCAGATTACTAGGAGATTAATTACGCCGCCACTGTTTCTCAATGATTTGACGAATCCAGAGGACTTACAAAAGTTCGACGGCTACCACCCCCTGATGTGAATTTCGCGTACAGCGTGGTATGAGATTTATGTATTATGCTCTTGTTCACTTCATTCTCGATAACTATAATTTTGTCATAATCGTTAGTCATCATTCGTGCGTTGCAGGATAACATGGCAGCACGGATGTTAGAAAACTCGCTTAGGATATCCGACTACAATGATCCGACTGTGTTCCAGTCCTACCGTCAGAATGTGATGCATGACACGCAGCAGTTGTGGGACCTTGCTGCTGGGAGGCGGGCCCAGAACAGTAGCGGTCCGGGACCACATTTTAAAATTTTTATTTATAATACAAGTATTAAAATATTTCTAAAACATTTTAATACAAAGCGGAAGACTTAGCCGGATCTACTCAAGTATATACATGCAATTGATAATAAATTTTAAATCACTTAGGCAGATAAATATCTAACCTGCAATTAACACTTAAGAGCACATAATTTATCGTGCTTAAAATAAAATAACTGAAAACTATTACCGTACTGCAAACATGGCTATCTAACGGCATTTTTCCAGCTCCTATCCCACTCGTGAGACCGGTAGAGCTTCCCTGCAATATCCCCAGGGACACCCTCGGAGTGTGGGCTCCGAAAGTAATTCTCTAAATACTTAGAGAAAATAAAACTTTAAACTAAAAACCCTTTTCAGGGTTTATTCTCCCGAAATTAGGCATTTTAAACAAACACCTAATTAAAATTAATTCCAAAATCAATCGGAATTAACTAGGAGAAAATGGGACTTGATTTCAAAGCCAAAATTTGGCCAAAACCATCCCAAAACTGTTATGAGAAATGAGGGAGGGGGTCAACCTATTTATAGGCAAAAACCCGAGGGCAAAACGGTCATTTTTCAAGTAAATTGAAGGGCATTTTGGTCATTTGGAAACCGCGTCCAAACAGCATCTCAATCCGACCAATCCGAGCATGCCACGTGGTAGAACTCTCCGCCGCGGACATAACGCCGCCAACCACGCGCCGACACGTGGCCCCACGCGCCCCCATGCGCCGCCACAAGTCGGCCAAGTGGTTGGCGCGTGTTCAACCGCGTGACCTCACCAGACGCCGACACGTGTCCGGGTCTGGTCCTACCCGGACCGGACCCGGTTTGACCCTATCCGAATAGGGTCTGACCCTATCCGTTTGACCCGCTTTGACCGACCCGTTTCCAGACCAAATCTGGACCGTTACATCATGTCTACGTGGCGCAATCCCGATCGTCCACTTGGCGGGCCACGCGGCGCCTAGTCAGTGCCACCTGGGACCCGCCTGGTGACGTGGCATGCCACGTGTACTGCCACGTCATCACCGATTTTTTTTTTTATTTTTATTTTTCGATGAAAATTTTATTTTCTCCAAAATAAAATTCCGGGCATTTCCAACTCTTTGGAACTTTAATTTATTTTCTTAAAATAAATTCCTTGGATATTTTCAAACACTTTGAAAATTCATTTCTCTTTCTCCTTTTAATATTTTCTCTTTGGGTTTTCAATTGGGGCTTGCAGGGGGACCTGCAGGACTAATTAATTTTAGCTCCAAACGGATTAATATATTATCATCTCATGATAATAATTAATTACCGTTTAACAATATTTAATTCCACTAAATAAATATTGTTGTACTCTAAAATTAATTAAATTATTCATGAATTTCTCGATCTAGAATAATTTCGCATTTTACTCCTCCGTGTAAATATCCATGAAAAATAAATTGCAACTACTATCATTTATTTTTCATCTCTAATTTGAAATTTATTGATTTGCCTTTAAGTTCAAATTCTCTGTATGTGAAACACATTCAACATACAACTTCGGTGACGTATCACGCGAAGTGCTTTGGCCAAAGTCTTATTCGAACTTTTGCAAATCTATTTCAAGGATATCTCTTACCTTCCAGCAAGGCCACAGATTCCTCGATCAATATAACTCTTTAGCGCATTTCATATAATCGCTGAACATACAAAGTATTTTGGCCACCCGTTACCGAGACCTCACTTCGAGTATGTTACAGTGACTAACACTACATGCCTAAAGCCGAAATATTATCAGGATTAAGAGTACAATGCTTCCTGAGATTTTATTCATTTTAGATAGCAGTATAAAATAAATAATCTCAGTGGTCCAGTTCGATGTTTCCAATCCTATTGAAAATCATCAACGTGTTATAATTGGAATCACCATTCCCTATGACGAAAGACTAATCATCTTATATAACCACGTTATAGTCTTGATAAGAACATATTCTTATCTTGCCGACTAGAACTTTAATGACACGTGATTTCGGTATTCAAAGTCTTTTCCTATGAAACACATTTCATATGAGAATACCACCAGACGTCATTAATTATTAATATGTGAAATACTCACAACTCGCTGTAAATTCAGTTTAATTAATTCAACAAATTGAATTTTCAGGGCACCATTCCCAACAATCTCCCACTTACCCTAAAATCAATTTGGCCATACATCTAAGTCTTATTCCTTTCACACGAGTGTCAAAACTCGTTTTGCACTCTTTTACGCCAATACTTTAGTGAAGGAATCTTTTAGACGTTTCTCTGAGCCAACTACTAGGAAATCATGAATCCAATACATCTAACTGGCTGTTTCTCAAGCTACCATGTATTTGACTTCCATGCCGGTGTAAATACAACTCTGCTTAACATTCTCCAATTAACGATTGCTCTTTCTAGAGTAAACACGTATTCTGATGTCAAACATCTAGAATAAAAATCAGATTGTAAATCCGAATATGTGCACTCTATTGAAATGAGCTCACCACTGTGGTAGACAAGCATATAATCTCAAGTCCTTCTCAAGTACTCCAATATATGCTTTCACTACTACCCAGTGTCAGATTCTAGGGTTTGACTAATATCTGCTGACTTAGACCTATTTCATAAAAGACATCTGGCCCTGTACATAATATGACACACATAAAGCTTCCGCTGCGGAACTCTAATCATGTCTTCTATCTCTTCAGTTGTCTCAGGACACTGATCCCGAGATAGATAAATTCCAAATCTAAAAGGTAATGAACCTTTCTTGGAATTCGTCATATTATACTTTGTCAGCATCTTATCTATATATGCTTCTTGTGATAAACCAATCTCCTTCTTTCTATGATCACGAAAAAAGTCTGATCCTTGGAATAACATTGGTCTCACATAGGTCTTTTCTTGTCAAAATGATTTGACGTTCGAATCTTGACCACTTGACAAAATTCTTGCATCATTCCCAATGAGCAGAATATTAATTACGTACAAAGTGAAAATGGTATAACGCTATCATGATGGCATTTTGCACACTTCATGGTTCATCAGGCAATTATACAAGTCCAAAGAATCTAAATTGCCTTATAATTCTGATGCTCCATAATCTAGACGCTTGCTTAAGATCATAAATCGATCTATTAAGCTTGTATTATATGCACCTGATTTCTGGCTATGAAGCCATCAGGTTGTATCATGCATCTCTTCTTCTTGAAGTTGCCCGTTCAAGAACATAGTCTTTACATCCATTTATCTAATCTCATAATCGATAATGAGATAAAATGGAGAGGATAATGGACTTAAGCATTTCTATAGGCGAGAAGACCTCATAAATGATTTCTTCATTCTGGGTAAAATCCCTTTGCCATAAATTTGCTCTAAAGTTTCTACTTTTGTCCATTTCTCCTTTTATCGTCTTGTAGAACCCAATTGTATCTAATAGGGTTTAATGCATTTAGGCGCCTCTACAAGTTCAAGACTTCGTTAGAATACAGAGATTCTAACTTAGATTTCATGGATATTGACCAAACAGTCAGCGTCTATATCATCCACAGCTTCATTACATGTGATGGGATCAGATACGTTAGATTCAACCACTTGGGTTAATCTTTAGGTATCTTGTCAGGTGTCCTGACAATCCTCCCACTACAATGATGCTCTCGTGTACACGTCTCTACATCACATGTTGTATTTGGTACATCACATGTATCTGATATATTTTTAGTTATCATGGGTTTATGGAAATCAGTATCTAATACTGTCACTTCTTTTAACACTACTTTGCTTCCACCCTTTGTGGTTATCTATGTAATTATCTTTGAAATATTCACAAACATCTTTTGTGATTTCTCAAATTACAAAATATACCACCTCTCGTTCTTCTAGGATAACCTTAGAACAAGTAAACCTTTGTTCTTTATTCTAACTTGTCAGGATCCATCCTTAACTTGTGGACCAGGCTACTTTAAATCCGAAGATAAAAGATACAGGGTTTTCACCCTAGCTATAGATCCATCAGTGTTTTAGGAACTGACTTAGTTAGAACTAGGTTTGTCGTTTTGTGTGCAAGACCCCAAAGCGAAATTCATAGGGTAGCATGACTCTTCATGAATCTTACCATCATTATCAGAGTTTTATTTCTCCTTTCTGCAATATATCTTTGCTAAGACGTATCTCATATATATAGTTGAGATCTAATCTCAAATGAGAAATTTTACTTAACTCTGAACTTAGATACTTATCACTGCTTCGATCTAATCGAAGTGCCCTGATATGTTTTCTAATTTGACTCTTTAACTTCAGTCTTATATTCTTTGAACTATTCAAAATTACAGACTTGAGTCTCATCAAATAAACATATCTATATCTAGAGTGTTCATTCAAATGAATGATGAAGTACGCAAAAACTTTCTCTTGCTTGAACATTCATAGTATCATATGTCCATACGAACTAACTCAAGCAAGTTCATGGCTTAATACCTTTTATCTCAAAAGGAACTTTCTTGGTCATTTTACTTTTCTAAATAGGATTCGTAGACTGACAGCTGTCAAGTCGAAAAGACTCGACAATCAGTCTTTGGATCTTATTCGGATAAAAGTGACCAAGACGTTGATGCCACGTAGAAGTTTTTCTTTTTAGATGGTAAGTCAAGCTTCTTTAATGTTAAACTTAAAATAGGTTTTTCATTGAGGTATAAAAGACCATCTTTTATTGTGCCAGAGCAAATAAACCTTTTATTTTGCTTAACGGTAACCCTTTGTTCAAAACAAACAGTTAAACCACTAGTTATCAAATAACTTACAAAAATCAAATTTCTGTATATACGACACGTATAATGTAAAACCCTATTGCCAAAATACGACTTTATAGTCCTTACTGCTAATACAATTACACTTGTATTATCCTCGACCAGTAGTTGTGTGTTAGCCGTTTTTCAAACTTCCTGGTTAGTTTGAATCTTCGCAACAAATTACAAATATGATTAGTTGATCTCAAGTTCACACACCAAGATTCTGGTGAATTTCCAACTAAACATACTTTCAACGGGTAAGATATCTTCATATCTTATCTAAAACGGCGTAACAAACAGACAAACTAAGTATTTTGGATAACTTCCTTTTCCAATACCCGTTACCACCGAAATAGAAACACTTTTCCATTGTCGGATTTGACTTTCTATTTCTGAACCTTAGATTGGGAACTTTTCCTTTTTCTTTCTTCCACTTACTGGCCTTTTAGTCCGTGGATATTGATGTCTGATTAAAGAGAACTTTTCCCTTAGTCTATATCATCCTTTCTGCCATATTGAGGTCGTTCATTGGTTTTATAAAAATTTAAAATTATTCTTGAACGTTCAAATGACTTAGCCAGAGAGTATAGGATCGTATCCTATCTATTAAGATTGTCTCTTTAAGCACAGAGGCTTTCAATCTCGTTCAGAATAGCTATCATATTCATAATATGATTCTGAAATAGTGATCCTTCAAACATCTTTAACTGACAACCGTTTTCATGGCTCGTACCTTCGTACGACTCTGTCTTCAACACATGTTCTTATCAGTGGACATCTCATGCGTCTGATGCTCAAGAACTTTTAAGACAGATGTCAGGATATAAGACTAGCCAGATCATCATACTTGATCCATTTAGAATAAACTTCTTTCTAATCCTGACTGGTTGCAGTTTTTGAAATTTTCGGATAAGATTCAGTGAGTACGTAAACTTTCGTGTCTCAACACGATGTCAAGATTCATTTCCTAATCAGCATAGTTGAACCCTTACTAGCCTATTTCCTTATAGACATACAGTTTGGAGTGGGTTAAGAGAGATCGTAATTATAAAACTGAAATAAATAAATAAATGCAAGTTATGATTATGTATTTCACTTTCTTCTGCGTCCAACCAATAAATGAAATCCACGTAAGCATTTTGATTTACGCAATGGTGACTTAACTAACTGCAGTTGACTCCCCGGAGGCGAGGTCGAAAACCGCTTAGAAAAGCAATAACTATTCTTAATTAACATGTCATCTAGACAACTCTTACCAAACAATGTTAATTCACCACGTCAACCCTTGGCCTGTAAGTAAATGTAACAGAGCTCCGAAGGGAGGTTAATACATTACTCAGTCAAGTGTGCACCATTACCTAAAAGTCCGTACGAGTAGGTCAAGACACTCCACAGAGGCGTGGTCGAGCTGACTTTCCCGTATTTCAATCTATCCGTAGAAGTCTAATCTTGTATACCGTGAATACATACCCGCCGAAGGGAGTAGTATATATTCACTATACTATAGACGGGTAATGGAGGCCGTGAGAATCCAACTCTTTTCATCTCGCTCCCACTTGAATTTTTAAAAGGTGTGGATTATCTTTTGATTATTTAATAATCACTTTTGGCGTCTTATTGTTGGGAGTAATTAATCTAATTAATACCCTCCCACTAGGATTGCCAAATCATATTTATAATCCTAATAATATTTTAAGGTAATTTAATAACTATTTATTAATTAGGCCGAAAAATATTAATTCAATTATGCATCGCGTCTAATCTCTATTAAACAATACTATTTAATCATATTAAATAAAATATACATAATTGTAAATAACATAATATCTCATATTATCATGATCATGCCATAAAATAAAATAATTAAGCATGCTTTCATATAATTATCACATAATTATCATGCTTAAAATTTTAAATGACACAAAATAATTATGCCATAAATTAAATCAATTAAGCATGCTGGTATAATTATCACATAATTATCATGCTTAAAATAAATGGCATAAAGTAAACATGTTATAAATAAATTATCTCATAATTTAAATCATGTTTACTGATTCAGTAATTAACCAGGAAGATTATTGAAATCGATTCCCAGAAAATTACCATTCCACGTAAATTCCCAGGAAACACTGGAGGGGTCACAACGGTCCCACTTAAAAACCAACCTCCTTTGACAGAATTTACGTGCACAGTAACAGATTTAAAATTATGCATCACATGCATCATATCAATGCATGTATATATCTAGAGCACGGCTCTGATACCAGTTGCTGGGAGACGGGCCCAGAACAGTAGCGGTCCGGGACCACATTTTAAAATTTTTATTTATAATACAAGTATTAAAATATTTCTAAAACATTTTAATACAAAGCGGAAGACTTAGCCGGATCTACTCAAGTATATACATGCAATTGATAATAAATTTTAAATCACGTAAGCAGATAAATATCTAACATGCAATTAACACTTAAGAGCACATAATTTATCGTGCATAAAATAAAATAACTGAAAACTATTATCGTACTGCAAACATGGCTATCTAACGGCATTTTTCCAGCTCCTATCCCACTCGTGAGACCGGTAGAGCTTCCTTGCAATATCCCCAGGGACACCCTCGGAGTGTGGGCTCCGAAAGTATTTCTCTAAATACTTAGAGAAAATAAAACTTTAAACTAAAAACCCTTTTCAGGGTTTATTCTCCCGAAATTAGGCGTTTTAAACAAACACCTAATTAAAATTAATTCCAAAATCAATCGGAATTAACTAGGAGAAAATGGGACTTGATTTCAAAGCCAAAATTTGGCCAAAACCATCCCAAAACTGTTATGAGAAATGAGGGAGGGGGTCAACCTATTTATAGGCAAAAACCCGAGGGCAAAACGGTCATTTTTCACATAAATTGAAGGGCATTTTGGTCATTTGGAAATCGCGTCCAAACCGCGTCTCAATCCGACCAATCCGAGCATGCCACGTGGTAGAACTCTCCGCCGCGGACATGTGGCCCCACGCGCCGCCACAAGTCGGCCAAGTGGTTGGCGCGTGTTCAACCGCGTGACCTCACCAGACGTCGACAGGTGTCCGGGTCTGGTCCTACCCGGACCGGACCCGGTTTGACCCTATCCGTTTGACCCGCTTTGACCGACCCGTTTCCAGACCAAATCTGGACCGTTACATCATGTCTACGTGGCGCAATTCCGACCGTCCACTTGGCGCTCCACGCGGCGCCTAGTCAGTGCCACCTGGGACCCGCCTGCTGACGTGGCATGCCACGTGTACTGCCACGTCATCACCGGAAATTTTTTTTTTTTTTTCGATGAAAATTTTATTTTCTCCAAAATAAAATTCCGGGCATTTCCAACTCTTTGGAACTTTAATTTATTTTCTTAAAATAAATTCCTTGGCTATTTTCAAACACTTTGAAAATTCATTTCTCTTTCTCCTTTTAATATTTTCTCTTTGGGTTTTCAATTGGGGCTTGCAGGGGGACCTGCAGGACTAATTAATTTTAGCTCCAAACGGATTAATATATTATCATCTCATGATAATAATTAATTATCGTTTAACAATATTTAATTCCACTAAATAAACATTGTTGTACTCTAAAATTAATTAAATTATTCATGAATTTCTCGATCTAGAATAATTTCGCATTTTACTCCTCCGTGTAAATATCCATGAAAAATAAATTGCAACTACTATCATTTATTTTTCATCTCTAATTTGAAATTTATTGATTTGCCTTTAAGGTCAAATTCTCTGTATGTGAAACACATTCAACATACAACTTCGGTGACGTATCACGCGAAGTGCTTTGGCCAAAGTCTTATTCGAACTTTTGCAAATCTATTTCAAGGATATCTCTTACCTTCCAGCAAGGCCACAGATTCCTCGATCAATATAACTCTTTAGCGCATTTCATATAATCGCTGAACATACAAAGTATTTTGGCCACCCGTTACCGAGACCTCACTTCGAGTATGTTACAGTGACTAACACTACATGCCTAAAGCCGAAATATTATCAGGATTAAGAGTACAATGCTTCCTGAGATTTTATTAATTTTAGATAGCAGTATAAAATAAATAATCTCAGTGGTCCAGTTCGATGTTTCCAATCCTATTGAAAATCATCAACGTGTTATAATTGGAATCACCATTCCCTATGACGAAAGACTAATCATCTTATATAACCACGTTATAGTCTTGATAAGAACATATTCTTATCTTGCCGACTAGAACTTTAATGACACGTGATTTCGGTATTCAAAGTCTTTTCCTATGAAACACATTTCATATGAGAATACCACCACACGTCATTAATTATTAATATGTGAAATACTCACAACTCGCTGTAAATTCAGTTTAATTAATTCAACAAATTGAATTTTCAGGGCACCATTCCCAACACTTGCGCGACGGTCTATCGGGTTGGATGACTTGCATCGTCATTTTGAATCCCAGATTGGCACGTCACCAACACAGAGCACCCGGCGTGCTGAGTTTATGGATCCTACAGTACCCCCTTCGTGTTGGGCGACGAAGAAGGTGAGGGGTTCGATGAGGCGTACGCCCCCATGACGATGGTGACCGTGAGGCCGAGGCAGATATTGCCCAACCATCCGAACCGGAGGACAACACTGCACATGAGCCACCAGCACAAGCACAGCAGCGTTGTAGCAATTTCGAGGCTGGAACATCCAGTTCGGCCCATTTGTTGGGCGAACCAGCTTACAACTTCGGGTCAGGAGATTTCCCGTTGCATTCACCTTTGTACTCCGACTAGTTTGAGTCCCCAACTAGCCAGCATCATCCGTATGGTATCGATCAACTAACTCCTCAGCTGTTTGACCTTCGCGCACCAACGACCCAGACCAATTATCAGCCGGATGGAGTAGTTCAGCTGCCCCTCGAGCCCTTTGAAGGAGACGATGTACAAGCCCAACAACCAACCATGGCCGCACCACGTGAAGGGGTTATGTACGTGAGAAGGGGTAATCGTGCTAGACGTGGCCGAGGGTGTGGTACAGGTGGAAGATTAGGTGATCATGGTCATTAATATGTTTGTTTAGATACTTTTACGTAGGAGACGCTTATTGCAAAAACGTCTGTTCTGAAAATGGTTCTATTTCGCATCATGGCTGATAATATATTTTTTTTTTTTTAAATGAAAACTGGAAATGACGTTTTTCAAGAAAACGTCTTCACAGTGAAGACGTTTTCTGGGAAAACGTCTTCACTACAAACCGGCCCCTACCTTAGGTCTCTGCCTGGATGACATTCTGCACTGCCAGCATAGGTTTTTGTTAGGCTTTTTGACTAACAGCAGCGTGACTATATGCATTTTCTGTCATGCCTATTAATATGGGTAGATTGTGCACTTCATTATACCACCACACAAGCCAAACTCATATTGTGTAATAGCCTACTTACTTTTATGGAGACAATTGGGTTTATGGTGCATCACGGTGGTGATGTAACGGAGACAAATTACACCATACATTGCTCCACCCCACCTGTTGGTTTATTAAGTATCTCCCGATCATCAACTTTCTCTGATTTTGTATCTGAAATATTCTCCTTCCTACACCTTCACCAAGAGTTATACAAAGTAAAAATATTAGCTTCTTGTCTAATTTCATGCAACCCGCCGATGGAGAAAATCACTGAAATTTCGAACGACGCCGATCTAGCTTACTTCACGAATCTATCCTTGGGGCTGGAGTGCGTTCCCATATACGTTCAGTCAGAGTATGAGACAAAAATGGGCAACTACACTTCTCTGCTATCGCAAGAGAATTTCCCTTATTTAGAAGAGATTACGCAAGGTTTCAGCACCATGGGCGTGGGGGCGCATGACTTCAGTGGTGCATCTGCTTCTCAAACACAATTCGATCTGAACGTTCCGTATTGCCCCCAAACCTTTGGCTCAGATATTCCTTACGAGACAGTAGACGATCCACAAGCAAACTATGGGCAACAAACCGGTCTGATGCCCCAGGTGGAATCACCAAGCACACAGCCACAATCATACAGGCCGTCAAACTTACCGGATCCATCAGCTAACTCATTCTTGGCCGAAGAGTTGGCTACTTCAGACGATGGGGACGAAGCTCGGGATGTCGATGACCCCCTCCATGTGGACAGCAACCAAGGAATGGAGGTAGAAGAGGATGACTTAATAAATGGAATGCATGAAGCGTTGCATGCACCCACCCCACTTACTCCGGTACTCCGAGATGTGAACCCCTACCTGCTAGCCATGTATCCAGAGGTGGTCGCAGACACGATTGATGTGCCCACAGCTCGGGGGAGAGTCGTTTATAATCGCAATGATGGTGTATTATCGGAAGGGGTGACATTCAAAGACAAAGCCCACGTAATTGCAGCTGTGAAGGATCATAGTATAAAATGGAGTAAACGCGAGTACACCGTCGTGGAGAGCAGACCTAAAATGTGGAAAATCAAATGCAAAGACGGAAATTGCAATTGGAAACTTCGCGCCAGTGCAAAGGCAAACAAGGGGTACTGGAAAATTACAAAATTGTCACCTCGCCATTACTGTCTCCCAAACCAACGCACGAACGATCATGCAAATTTGAGTTCCGCATTTATTGCAAGCTTAATCCTGCCTTTCGTTAGAACTGATTATGGGTACGAGGTCAGTAACGTGCAGACACAGGTTCACGCAGCGTACGCATTTAACGTCTCATACTCAAAGGCATGGCAGGGTCTGAACAAGGCACGAGGCGTTGAGTTCGGTACTCGGGAAACTTCTGCACCTAAATTGCCTCGGTTCTTCGAAGTCGTTCAAAAATGGAATCCAGGTACACCCTCCTACCTTGTCTCGTGAACATGTGTCTAAAAATAGAACTAATACGACAACATGTGCCTAAAAATAGAACCATTTATTGTAATGTAGGTACCGTCGTGGAGTGGTTACATAATCGACACTTCAGGTCTACGGAACCAAATACGTACATACTGCAACACGTCTTCTGGGCATTCAAGCCCTGCATAGACGCCTTCCAACATATGCGCCCGGTTATAAGTGTCGATGGCACACATTTGTACACCAAATACCGATACAAATTGTTAATCGTTGTGGGAGTGGATGGTAATCAGAACGTACTGCCGCTGGCGTACGCATTAGTCGATGAGGAGACTGACGTATCTTGGAAATTCTTTTTGTTTCATCTTGCAAAAAACTTTTGTCGAACAGAAAGACGTGTTTGTCTGATATCGGACAGACACCGTGCGATAATTTCTGCTGTTCGATCAACTCCAGAATTCAATGAACCTGCTGGTTGCCATAGATACTGCCTACGACATATCTGCTTCAACTTTTACAAGGCCCACCATGATCAAAATTTGAAAGACCTATGTTGGCATGCCGGTGAGACGATGGATCAGGCAACGTACGCCAGAATAATGAAGCGAATACAAGTAAGTGACTTGAACGCCATCAAATGGTTCGACGGGTTGCAACCTGAAATGTGGGCTGCTTCATATGATGACGGCATGCGCTGTGGAATGATGACGACCAACTTATCTGAATGCTTCAACGGAGTTCTCAAAAATGTTTGTCGTTTGCCCATCGTCCCAATCGTAGAAGCCACTTTAAAACGCACAGCACAGTACTTCGTCGACCGGCAGAAAAGTGGAATGCACACAAAGTCACTTACCCATGCGTGGACGGATTATGCTTGGACAACTTTTGAGATGAACCTCCAGAATTGTGGCCTACATAATGTCAGACTATTTGACCATAGACAACTCAGGGCTGAGGTTGTAACACAGAATCTCTAATCCGGTGGAAGATCGAGAAAACATATCGTGCACTTGGTGAATAAAACATGTTCATGTGGTTTCTGGCAGCAACACGGCATCCCTTGTTCACATGCCAGTAAGACCGCCATTTCATTTGGAATTACGCCGTCAAATTATGTTGTCTGGTACTACGAAATCAACCACTACCTTGCAACTTATGAGGGAGGTTTCGCCCCGATTTGGGATGAAGATTACTGGCCAGAAGCTTCTTTCAACCTGGTCAACACAACCGATGAAAGGCCCCGACGAATTGGACGGCGGAGGGGGAATGCCGGCAGGCCCCGTACTACTCGGTTCCCTATGGAGATGGATCGTGCACAGACTCGTGCGAGGGCAAGTATTTCAAGACGTGGTGGACGTTGAATATATTTTCGTTTTATGTATCCCTGCGTTTGTAGTATTGAATAATATAAACCTTGATCTTATTTGAGGCTGGCATTAAACAAATTTCACAACTCACATGTACTTACCCATAAACACAACATACTAAAATTAAACTCACGAGAATTGGCATGCAGTAAAACCAAAATATTAGAGTGGAAATCACACAATAGTTTGCGTAGAGCCAACACAGAATACATCATCCTCTAGAAACAACAATAAAATTCAAAGCACAAAATATAGTAAGATGAACATCCACTGCTGCAGAGAGCCCTGACTCTCTGTAATAAATATCGACGCTTAATGAAGACGTTTTTCGAAAAAGCGTCTTCACTGAAAAACGTCTTCAATAGAGATCCATGGTCAGACCAAATAAGTTGGTCAACTACAAATTCTGATGAATACGTTTTTCCAAAAAACGTCTTCATCATATGAACAGTGAAGACGTTTTTCGAAAACGCGTCTTACACTAGAATTAAAATATCTCGCAAAAGTACACCATTTTTGAAATACGGCGGTGAACAGTACGCTAAAGTTAAAAATTCACCTGAACAAAGACTTACAGCTACAGGTCTAGTAATTTGGAAATATACATGCAAATATATCTTTCTAAATAAAAGGTTAAAAAAGAAAAATACAAATATATATATTGTAAGTCTAGGAATTTGAATACTTTTTCTTTTTCTCTCTACTCAAAGTGCATTATGGTTTGACAACAATCGGTTAAGCTTCTCACTACTCTGGTTAAGTTTATGAGAACATAAATAAATGTCAAAATAGAAGTAGCAATTAGGTGAGGCGAATTGATTATCTGGACCAGCGCTCTCAATTCAAGTGGGTCAGGTTGAGGCAAAGGGATTGTGCTAAAAATTTCAACCCAACCCAAAATTCAACCTGATATCTCTAATATTATCTAGTTCATATTGACCATTACATTTTCAGGTCATCCAACCTGACCCAATATTCTTTCTTATGTATTCTATCAAAAATATAGATGGCATTGTCATTTTTGTGACCCCTTTTCGACGTGTAGAGAAATAAGGAAACAACGTAAAACTCAAAAGATTATTCCATTAATATTAACAACATAAATTTGAGGAAGCAAAACTGCATAAGATGTTGGAGAATATGTGAAGGTTATTGACAGCCCGGTGAACCCGAAACCCAATATAATTTTTTTTTTTCTCTTCTCTTCTGGTCGTAATTGGATCTAACCGGATTCAAATCAGAAATTTTCAAACCGGATTCGAACCAAAAAATCTCAAATTCTAGTTTGATGTTTTAGGCTTTAGCAAGTGGATTGTGTCTCGGTCGGATGGGATCCGAATTAAATTGAGGCCTCTAAAGTAAAAGTCATGGCCAATGGCGAAGTCAACCCAGGACCTGTACCCTTGGCTTTTACTTGGTAGACTATTATTATTATTTTTTTTTTTTGGAAGATAGGAGACTTTTAAGTGCATTTATATATTTATCTACAATAGAATCTGGATGTATCTATACTATTAAGTATTATCTTTATTATACTATTTTTATTAATTGCGGGAGGGTAGTTTGGTCTATTGAACTAAAAAATTTTATTTTTATTTTTTCACCGCTCTCACAACATATCAATTGATTTACATTTTAAAGCCAACAGGGATTGACGAAGTGGTTTGAGATTCTTTCTCGAAAGCAATGACTCAAGTTCGAATCCTTCTGGCCACTTGGGAGTGTGTGTTAAAAAAAAATTTAAAATTTGATTCACATTTTAAGAATGTTTAACTTTTTTTTTCTCTTTCCTCACTTAATTCATTTTCCTAACAATTATTTTATATCACAAATGGGTTTCATGCTTAATAAAATATAATATAAATTAATATTATGTAAAATCCACCACCACAATGATTTTTTAAAAATAATATCTATTTTAATTCGAATTTATAAATTAATACTCAAAAGGGGTGGGTTCACATTTTATTATAAGTCGCCACAAATTATGGGGACCCAAAACTTTTCTTTTTAATCGGGGTCGCCTTAGTGATTAGCGACCCAGGACAAAAATTTTTTTAATAATTTAATACAGGTCCTGTCTATGTGACGACCCCATTTAAGTTTTTTTTATTATTATTATTTTATTAGGGGTCCCCATTGAGACAGGCGATCCCTTAAATTTTATTTTATTTTTTAATAATTTAATGTTGGGTCGTCACATAGAACGGCTACCCATGCAAAAAGTTTAAAAAAAAAAAAACTGTGGTGTTCATATACTCAAGAAAGAATAAAATACCCAAATATCCATGCCCTGCAGCTATTTGTACCGTAGAAAACATGATTTTAAAATTCAAAGACTAGAGGTGTTCATATGCAACCCAAATACTTTTAAAGTAAATCCCAACAGAATACAGATTACAGAGTCATGTAACTTTACGTCCAATACATCAGATTTCCTTCATTTCTTATACTTCGGTTAGGTCGAATATATCTTGTAAGATCACGGGCGTTTCTTCTTCAGGTGTTGCATAATTCTTTCAAACACTAATATAACTATATAAGAGACTGCATGATCATGAGGACACCCTTATGCCCTCAAGTCCACATAATATTTCAGTTCACTAATCCTGATTTTAGGGGAAATTTTGCGCATTCAGCTGGTAGGGAAGCCTTGTCTTTATTTAAAATTAACATTTACTGGTACAGGCAGGGTTAATCAAAAGTGGCTGAGGCAATACAGGGAATATTTGGCTGGAACTCACGGTGGAAATCTGTTGATGTTATGGAGGACATTGAGCTTTTCCGAATTGATATTCTTCAACTTTGTGGGTGATGCAGGGAAATCTTGGACAGAGAGCTGTGTTTCTTGAGGATCAATGTTGTATAACAAGCATGGAAATTAGAAAATCTGCAATATTTAAAGCCTTTTGATTTCATTCCCGGACTTTTCTCGGAGACATCCTCAACTCTTATTATAACTCAAGCGTCGCAAGGGTGACAAAGTGGGAAATGATCCCAGGGATGGGAAAGTTCAATTCCAATCCTGGATGGCTGGATCATGCAATAATGTGCAAGAGCGCATGAAGAAGCATATAATTTGTCATAAATGACAGCTGAAATAATGAGAATTACATGCGAGCTTTATTAGATATACATACACAAAGGAAACATGCCTTTGTTGTCATCAACGGATATCGCTCCCTGATTAAGTGATCTAGAACTAGAAGTACAAGGCAAGGTGTTCTAGAGTTTAGGGACACCTATCTTGACTAGTTAAATCAACAGAACAACGATAAGAAATAGCACAGAAACGGAAATTTCTTACAAGCTAGATAGTGGAATAAAACAAAAGCACACTCCAAACAAATCAAAGGAAAATGAAATCTTACTAATCACATTCATGTGGTTAAAACTTAAAAGAGCAGTAACAGAACTTGTAGATGATGCTGTTAAACTTGACGAAGTGCTGCAGGAAATGTAGGCTGTTGAATCACCAGCTCCATTGAGTAATTTGAGTCAGTGCAAGTCACATGTGTTATGGTAGTAGCATCATCATAAGTTGGCAATGGCATTGTCGGAGGGAGGATGGGTAATGATGCCTCAAAATTGAGAACATGGATTGCTTGCCTGATGGATGGACGACGATTTTTATCTGGATGAGCACACCACAAGCCAACAACCATCAAACATTCCATTTCTCGTGCATTAAATTCTGTGCCTAATTTTGGATCAGTTGCATCAAATAACTGTTCCATGCCATATAGACTCCAAACCCACTCCATCAATATTACTTGATTTTCTTCACGCCTAGAGTCGACTGGTCTTCTTCCACATGCTATTTCCAGCAATACAATTCCAAAGCTATAAACATCAGACTCCTTGCTAGCCCGTCCACTTATAACACATTCAGGAGCCATGTAACCCCTCGTCCCCGCCAGATCAGTTGTTTGTGATCCTTTTTCATGATCAACAAGTCTGGCTAGACCAAAGTCGCCAAGTTTAGGATTAAAACTCGAGTCCAACATAATATTGCTAGCTTTTATATCTCGGTGCACCACACA
This sequence comes from Lantana camara, assembly GCA_037501455.1. Classification (NCBI taxonomy): domain Eukaryota; kingdom Viridiplantae; phylum Streptophyta; class Magnoliopsida; order Lamiales; family Verbenaceae; genus Lantana; species Lantana camara. The sequence goes on from CM074862.1 coordinate 24,565,446, forward strand.
TCTCTCCCACTCCTCATGCAAATATAGCAACGCTGATGCTAGTCCTCGTGCAATTCTGCATCTCGTTTCCCAGGTCAAAAGTGATCTCTCCTTAAAGAGATGAGAATCTAAGCTCCCATTGGGCATGAACTCATAAATAAGCAGGAGCTCTTTTCTTTTATGGCACCAGCCTCTGAGTTGGACTAGATTTCTGTGCCTCAGCTGACTGATAATCTTGACTTCTGATATGTATTCTTTAAGCCCTTGCTTAGATCCTCTGGATACCCTTTTTACAGCAACGTAGGTATCCACTTCTCTGATGAAACCTCTGTAGACCCCACCAAAGCCTCCTTCTCCAAGCTTTTCTTCCTCTGCAAAATTCTTGGTGGCACGAACCAGTTTGCTATATAAGAACCTTTTAGGCCCACAGCCTTTTGTGAATTCATTATCCATGGAAGGATCAACAAAATCTTCATCTCCCGAGTCTTTATGCTTCTTACACAGGCAAAAGATTACAAGAGCTAACCCAAGAATGAGAATTGGAAAGCCAATGCTGGGTGGGGCAATTGGCTTTTCAGGAGCAACATCAAGTTGTAAGCTTGAAGAGAAATCCCATGATTTGACATTATTTTTCTGAAAGTAAAGTCCTGTTGCGGCTGAAAAGCCAATAGAGACATATTCGGGCAAATAAGCTCTAAGATCAATCTCATAGCTGAGATTGCCTCGTCGGGTGATGTTACCAACAACACCCGTAATATCAACCCAGAGGATCTTGGAACTAGCATTATAACTAATCCATGCATCATTTTGCGGCCCCTGGGTAACATTATTCTCCCACGTGACATCCTTGACAGATTTGACTGTGTTGATATCAATACCAACATGCAGGCGAGAGGGATCCCAACGATTCTGACAAGTATCAAACTCCACTGCAACAAATGATTGTGAAGATGAATCACCTCTTTCAAGACCAAGACCACTACCGTAAAAACTTGGTTGGATAGTGGAATTAATAGGAACAAGGAAAAACGTCAGCCCATCAGCATAATCATTACTACCACTCGAATCAATCACAAAAGAGAAATGAGTGGAGAAATCAGTGAGGAAGCCCGAAGCCTTGTCCCACAAGTGCAACGGTTTAGAATATGTGGCTCGACCTACTTTGTGGCCCAACACCGAATTAGGCTCGTTGGGTGTAACCATAATGCCTTGGTTTGAGATGTAAGCATCTCCTGTCAGAATTATGTTGTGATTAGCATCGTGAGTACTGATGCTGGACAGGTTGAAGGATAGTGGAAATGTTGAAGGGATGAAGATAAGGAACAACAAGGAGAAATTTAGTATTGGAAGCTTTAATGCAGACATCAGTGCAGGTAATTGGTAGGAATGAAGATAGCTTGATCAAAGCATATGCTACTGCATGCCAGTATTATACTATATTTAATTTGCTGAATAATATATAGTAGGTCTTGGTCTTTTGGAGAATTGATTGATGGCGCCTCAAGCAGACATTGCAGTTTGCACGCCAATGAACAAAGACTTACAGGTTTAGGAATTTGGAACGATACAAGTAATACAAATATATTGTAAGTCCAGGAATTTAAATTCTTCTTCTTTTTTCTCTCTACGGAACGTGGATTATGGTTTGATAACATGTGGTTATGGACTTAGTTGTATATATCTTCTCTCTTCTCTGGTTAAGTTTATGAGAACAAAAAATGTTGAATCAAGTCCAGGGCTGTCAATTCGGGTGGATCGAGTGAGTTCGGTCCGAATTGAGGTAATACACTATAAATCGCAATCCAACCGAAATCAACCTGATACCTCTCATTCAAATCGTATATTATCGAGTTGGATTAATATATTTTCACTGCACTCAATAACCCGATGCAATCCCATTTTTTAATTATTTTTTCTTTTCTTTTTTATTATGTTTTCTATCAAAAATATAGATGGCATTGTCATTTTTGCGACCTAAAAGAAATAAGGAAACAACATAAAACTAAAAGATTCTTATTGGGTGAGGATAGGTACTATTTGGTGAGTCGGGTGGATTCCGGATTATGAATCACCCCAAAAAAATTTCTGGTTGAACCCGAATCAACCCGAAACCAGACATAATTTTTTTCTCTTCTCTTCAAGTTGTAATTGGGTATCACGGATTACTCGAACCAGAAAATTTCAAACCCTAATTTGATATTTTAGTAAGTGGACAATGTCTGAAATTGACACCCTAATCAAGTCAAAGACATGGCCAACGGCGAACAATTCAACCCAAGACCTGTCACGCTTGGCTTTTACTTGGGAGACTTTTAAGTTTTCTTTTTGGAAGATAGGAGAATTTAAGTTCGTTTATATATTTATCTATACGTTACCAATGGGCAATTGGGTCAAATGAATAAGAGATTGAGTTCACTTAAGTAATGTCTCAATTAGTTCGAACCCTGTGATAGTAAAAAATTACGTCGGGACTTGTGGATGTAAAAAACTACTCCGCAATTCGGGAGATTAATCTTTGCAATAAGCGCCTTCAGCTACCTCTGGAGATTAGTCTTTCACTCCATCCCTTCAGTTATCTCGGGAAATTAGTTCTTCACTCAATTGGTAGGGCGAAACTCTGAAACATCAAGAGATTAGTCCTTCACTCAATTGGTGCGGGAAAACTCTGAGAGATCAAAAAAAAGTGTGAATTAAGTTTGTTTTTATCGTGAATTAACATAATTATTTATTATTAAATTCAACTATTAATTTTTAACATAAAAATTAATAAAATTTAATTTTAATTTAATTATTTAATTTAGTATTATTGAATAAATTAAATTTATTTAAGTACTAAGTTTTTTATTTTATCCATTTTTTATATTCTCATTCAATGCTCATTTTTATTTGAATAAAAGTAAATGTGGAGCATGTATTAAAAAAAATAATACAAAACTATTCAATTTAAAAACACATATTAACAAATATTATTAATAAATTATGGGTAAAATTTAAATAATTATTCACTTTTTAACCAACTAGAAGTGGAAAAAAATAAATATATAATTATTTTATACCGAGGGATTTTATTTATTTTTTCTAAATACAGTTAATTATTCTATTCAATAAGCCAAACTTTCAGAAGCCGACCAAAGGTTGAATCAGAGCCTGGAGGCCTTATTGGTCAATGGTTTGACCAATTCGTCCATCAACCGAATCGTTATGATATCATATATAAATCGCAGGCTTCTCATATATTAACTAGTTTAGTTAACCGAATCGTTATGATATCATATATAAATCGCAGGCTTCTCATATATTAACTAGTTTAGTTAACCGTGCAATGCGCGGTAACCTATGCCCGATAATATGAATAATTGTTATATAACTAACTATAATATTGTGTTGTATATTTGTATCTCAAAGATCATATGTTTTAAATAAACTAATATTTCAAAATTATAGTAGAGAAAGTAGTTATAATAGGTATGTATCAATGCATATCTATAATCAAAATAATGGTGATGGTTCTTCATCAGATTGGTTCATCAGAGTCATTTTCAGGATCTTGCACCGCAGGAAAACAAGTTACCTTAAAAAATGGAGTATAATATGCTTGAGTGACTTCTCATTAACACCAACAACAAACATAGGTGCATCCTTGCTGGGTGCAGAAATAATGACCTTCTTTGCGCCACCCTGAGCATTAAACAAGTTTAAAAAGATTGAATATCACTTTTCAATGTCATGAAACAAACTTTCCTCCATACATGAATTGACCATAGGACAAAGGCAGTAAACATAAAAGATCAAGATTCAAGAAATTACTCAAGCATATTATACTCCATTTTCAAGCATATTAAGGAGCACATAAATTTGTTGATATAACTTAAAAGATTCCAATGATTTTCACATTTGACCAAAACTTATGAACATTTAATTATGATGCAAGGGAGCTAGAAAAATCATCAAATAACAAAAAGATAACTCAGGTGATATGAGAATTATCCAGGTTATTACTTTCAACACATCCATAACGATTACAATTTCAATTTGCAAAAAACAAACAAATGCTTCCTGGAGTATTATCCAGTATGACAGAAAATCAAACCAGTTCTAGCTAAGACCAAACAATCAAGTTATGAGTGTAGCACTTTTAAGTATAAAAAGCAGAAACTACGACCTCAATCCACTTTAGAACAGGTTGTCCAGCTCGATTACTGGAGTGGCTGCAATAGAAACTAAAAGTTAGATGAATTAGAAACACTAAGCACATTCAAAGCTAACTGCACCCAATGAAAAACTCACTTGAAAGCTCTTGCCAAGTTCTTAAAGAATTCCACATCCAGAGGTTGATCTTTAGATTCTTTAAGTAAGTACTCCATTTTCTGAACCTGCTTCATAATCATTGATGGCATAAGATAAGTTTCTCATGTAACTGTTCAAGTTCTTTTGCAATGCAAAATTTGGTATATATGGAAGTATAGTCAAACATTCATCAACAGCATCTAAAGCAATTAAAGAATCAATCTTCTTTTTCTTTTTTGGTCCTAATTAGAAGATGAATCTTCATTATTGCACAAAGCCATACAACATGTCATCAAACATCCCAACCCAAACAAGTAATTGCTAGTTTGAATAATCCTTATTTATCAACCATAGCTAAAGGAACCCCAAACATGTCATCAACATCCCGACCTAAACAAGTAATCCAACATCTAAAGGCTAAATCCTTACTCATTCAAGCTCAATCCACCATCTCAGCCTTATTTATCAACCGTAGGCCGTAGCTAAAGGAACACGAAACATGTCATCAACATCCCGACCCAAACAAGTAATCCAACACCTAAAGGCTAAATCCTTACTCATTCAAGCTCAATCCACCATTTCAGCCTTATTTATCAACCGTAGCTAAAGGAAAACGAAACATGTCATCAACATCCCGACCCAAACAAGTAATCCAACACCTAAAGGCTCAATCCTTACTCATTCAAGCTCAATCCACCGTTTCAGCCTTTCAGTTGCATTATCAAAACTTACTCAGCAATACACAACACAACCTAAAACAAGTTTCCCATCAATTCTCTAAATTCCCAGCACTCAAAATCAGGCAAACTCCAAGCCATTTCAGCAATTGAAAAAATTTCCAACATACCCAAAACAAATTAGCTCCGCAAAAACCAAAACATACGGGCCTAATCAATTCAGTCCATCGAAACCACAAATAAAATAAGAGATGGCAACGAATCACAAATACCCAAAATCTCACAAACACCTAATTACAACACGAAAAACAGACGAATCATCAGCCATAGGTCGCATGAAATTCTCAGGATTCAAGAATTAGAAATCGAAAAAGACCAGAAAGAAACCTCGGCTCTGGTGAACCCGGAAAAGGGTTGCTTTTGCCTCGGCCGAAGATTCATCTAAATGTCGTTTCTTCTTCAGCTCAGACCTCGAAAAATCATAAAGCAATTTTCCCAAAGAAAATAGAAACATTGATGCAGTAGTACTATACCAACACATGGGGACTACATATCAACAATGAGATTTGTTGTTTTGCCATAAAAGAAACACTTCTTCACTGCATATCAACAATGAGATCCCATCGTTTCAGAAAGCAACATCATCAATCTGTTCATGATATTCAAGCAAAATTCAAAACAACAACTTTCATCTTTTGCACACAGAACCGGTTCTAAAATGGAATGAACTAACTTTGGATTTACCTGATAAACATCGCCATAGTCGGATGTATCAGGGAACATGGAAGGAAGAGGAAAAGTTTCGGTGGTGAAGAAAAGAAGCAGACATTTGCAGGAAGAAAATTGAGCACACTCAAGACGACGTCATTTTGGCAGAGAATGGGGGAATTATCCCATGCTTTGCACATGTCTGCGCCTGGACGACGAAACTCCCCTACCGCGCTAGGTATAATACTAGTTTAGTTAACCGCGCAATGCGCGGTAACCTATGCCCGTAAACATGAATAACAGTTATATTACTATTTATAATATTATGTTGTATACTTGTATTTAAAAAGACCATATGTTTTAAATTATATATGTAGTTTATCATACACTAACTTGTAAAGAAGTAGTATTAACTTATAAAAGTAGAGTACAAAATATATCCCCACAATATCCGGAATTTCATGAAATGTAAATAAACTTTGAACATGGGAACAACTTGAGCCAAGGTAATCACTGAACCACCAGTCTATCCCATTGTGGCTCGAAAAAGTTTCCGATGCTTCTGATTCGAACTTCATCCATTGTTGTAACTGTGTGGATTAAAACTTCATTCATTGTTGTAACTATGTGGCTGCAAGTGAGCATAACAAATAGGAGCAAATGCAGATTCAACAGACAGAAATGTGAAGCATTTCTCAGAAGGAAGGAAATATATACATATGGAGAGAAAATTGGTTCCGATTTTGATTCTTACTTACCAACAGATATAGCAATGGTGCTACGCTGGTACCTGCAGTAATGAATAACAACACAAGTTTAGAAAAATAATTCTGGAAACTCCTGATTTGCATATAATTAGCTATATGAAAACATCTTCTTTTTAAAAGAAAATTAACACAAGCTCCTGCAGATCATCAGGGGAGAAACCAACATCATCCAATAGGACATGAGAATGAGTTGGTCGTGTTGTCCCCTAATAATAGATAACACTGTACACAAAATATGAGCATCATAAAGCATATCATAATATTGTTAATTCTTTTCTGACAATTATGTATTGAGGTTGCAAGAAAATGACAAAAGGTTCTTACAATCATCCCGGCATGAGCACAGAGGTAAAAGTCATTGTTCTTGGGATGACAAACTTTGTTATCAATCACAGTCCCTGGTTAAGATACTGACGAAATTTCTGGTTGCACGTTATCAGGAGAGTTGGTCTAGAAAAACTTCGTGTGGTGATTCTTTTGAGCAACGATCACTACAAACTTCGGTGACCAGTTCTCGTCAGGAATTTGAATGCCTGCACATTATGGAAGAATAATGGGATAATGAAAACCAAGAAAATTGAAACAAACATATTCAGACTTCACAGTAGTATGATGTTCAGATTAGAGACCTGGATAACCTGGTCTAATTAGTTCTTTGTAGAGTAGGAAGCTTCGATACAATTGGAAGTGAAGCTGACAGTTCAGCTGCTAACATTGAGTTCAGCATACCAAGCTAATCGCAAAAAACACAAAACCATATAAGAGGTAAAAAGAAAAGAGGGAAAAAAACTAAATGTATCACATTGGAGCAACCAACCTTTGCATTTATCTTTAGCAGGAGATTTGTCAAGTACTGATCATTAATACATGTCGGTGACCAGCACTGAGTTACAACTCCAAACTCTGACAAGTTCTTTTTCTTCCAAGGACCTTACAAGTTTACGTTCTAAAGGTCACGATCATCAACTAAAAATGCTCATCTTATTCATTTTATTTAAGTGGAGCTTATTTAATCACACAAACCTTAAACATCACAGTTTTTCCTCTCAGGAAGCAAGAACTCAGGGACTCTGGAAGCTTTGCTTGAATTTCTTCATACATCTTCTCCACCCTAACAACGGGCGGAGATTGTCTGAATTGTGGATTTTCATCAAAGATATGACCGAATGGGTCTTCAATTTCCTAATATAATGTATAAATCAAAATGGTTTATCAATCATTTCCGTACAGAAAACAGTACAGGGTCAAATAAAGTGGAAGAACTTACAACTCCTTTCATGGAACAAACATTCTTAAAACTGCTGATTAGTTGAGGCATGTCGTAGCGGGCAGAGAAATTCACAACAGGCCAGCGTTCTATCTTAGTGCCATCAACAACTCACTGTATAGCCAAAACTGAAATATCTCATGATCTTAAGACAAGGAATATTCATATGTTATTATTTAACACATACCTTGGGAATTGGCAAAACACGGCGGCTTTCATCCTAAGTAAAACTGCTACCAGTAGAAACCCCACAAGAGCGAAGCATAAGCTCTGCATCATAATTGTTGATCTTCAAAGCCTGCAACAAGATAGGCAGATCTCTACTCAAACACATAAGAATAAAAAAAATTTAAAAAAAAAAGAAGAAAGAAAGATCGAAAGAAAAAGATATTAGAGAAGCATCCACCAATTATACAAACACAAAAGAATGGGAAATTTTCGTCTCGAACACCGGCAAATAAAAAAAAAACTCACAAAAAATTGAGAATTAACAATCAAAAGACCAAACCCCATATTCAAATTCCAAACAAAATTTGCAAAAACAAAAATTTCTTCAATTACCTTGTATGCATCTTGGAGCAGAACCATAATATTTATCGAACCCACGAAGCCATTTCTGCATAAAACGAAAATAGATGGAGGAAGTTCATGATGAGTAAGACAATCACACAGATATCATTTATGTAAAATATTATTAAAAAAAGAAAAGACAACTCTTGTCAAGTTCCATCAATTGAAGTAATAGTATGAGACAAAATATGGTATTTGTATCAAAATCAATGATAGCTTAGAGTATAAAGCATAGCAATGAATGTATAATCTAATAAAAATAAATTAACATCAAGAACAAATGGAACCAAAATGACATATGTCAAAACAAAGCAAAATTATTCAAACCACACACACAAATTGAAAAAAAAAACTATTAAAGGTCTGGTATGACATTGACACAAAAATTTGATTCATAACAAAGGTTGAAACTTGATTTTCTTTTTAATCGAGTTCGTCAGAAATTTATTAATTCATAAAGTTATACATCACAACTATGAAACTGCTATGAGGACTTTCATCGATCACCTAGTGTTCACTCTCCTACTTCAACAATAACATAAATTTTCCCTTAAAAGTGCCATAAAAAAGAAGATAAACCAAGTCAAGACAAACCTGTTGTTGAGTACTGAACAAAAATTGGAAAAACTGAACTAACCAACAAGTTTCCAGACTATATAACATATACTTCACAACTATGAGACTCCTCTGAGGACTTTCATCGAACATCAAAGCTTCACTTTCCTACTTCAACAATAACATAAATTTCGCCTTAAAAGAAGATAAACCAAGTTAAATTCAGGAATGCGAAAACGTTTCAAATTTTGCTGTGATATAACTATTTGAATGGGGTAAAATGCTTGGCGCTACGGTATCTGCTTGGATTGCTGTATATAACTTGGAATTAGAGAAAGTCTAAATACGTTTGAATTTCTGTGTTTCAAGGATTACAGGGTTCAAGATAGAAGCGAGTCTCAGAAATTAGGGGAGTGAGTGATAAGAATCCACTGTCGTCAACACATAAATGATGCAAATCTGTAAACCACAAAAAACACATACATACACAATAGATAATTCTAAAATCATAAAAAACTCACAATAAATTATGAATTAACAACCAAAGAAGCAAACCCCATATTCAAACTCAAAATCAAAATAAAATTTCCAAAATCAAAACTTTCTTCAATTACCTTTCATGAGTCCCGGAGCAGAAGATGTACCAACCATAAGAGCTAACTGTAAAATTCGGAGGAGGAAAGAGGAGGAAAACTGGAAAGTAGGAAGCGTTGATGATGAAGCAGATAAAGGCGGAGGAGAAAAGAGAAAAGACACCAGAAGTGTGAAAGACGAGAGATAGACGACGTCGTTTTGGTTTAAATGAGAAATAATCACATGCTTCGCTTCAAAGTTGAAACCGGACGACGAACCGTACCATTACGGCTCTTATATATATAGGGTAATTATATATATAGGGTAATAACTGGTAAAATCTACCGCGCAACGCGCGGTGATATATGCCCGGCAATCTATGCCCATAAATAATTAATACAATTATAATTTAATAATATGCATATCTCTTACCTACCATTTTTTGTGATTTTATATTATAACAGAAATTATACAGCTTATAATATAATCCTTAATTATTTTGGGAAATAAATATTTTTTCCTATCCGAACTATGTCCGTTTTTACAATTTACCATTCAAACAATCTTTCATTGTAAATCGTCATCCAACCTTTGTATTTGTGACAAAACACCACCTAAACCATTTTTTTTGGTGGTTTTGAGAAAAAAAATTGACACGTAACATTTTTCTAAAACATACACGTCAGACTAAACCACCTTTAGATGGCGTTTTGTTATAAATGCAAACGTTGGATGGCGATTTGTAATGAAAAATTGTTTGGATGATAAATTACAAAAACGGACATAATTCGGATGAGAAAAAATATTTATCCCATTATTTTATGTGTTCAAGTGCCATATCATTATTTCTGATATTCGAACAATTTTGTTTTTCTTTTTTATTTTCAAACACCAAAAATTTTTAAGGTTGTAGATCGCAAATTGTAGGTGATAATAAAAAGATAAAGGAGAAAGAAATAAAATCAGAACTCCAATTTAAAAACCAATCAACTTGTTTGAATGAATCACAAAATGAAAAACTGCAAGATCGGAATTTTGCAATTCAGAAAGCCTTAAAAAAATTATTTTTTAGAATCCCATAAATTAAAGATAATAACGGATAGAAATGAACAGTTCAAATCTCTAAAGATAATAACATTCAAATACAATGATTGAATATAACTTTTTGGCATAAATTATTAGTACATAAAATAATGATCGGTTCATGTAAATGCTATGTCAGGAACATAAGATAATGATAAAAATAAAATATATTTTCGAAGTTGTACTAATGGTAAGAGGCTTTAAGAAAAAATACGGAAAATATGAAATTTTCCAATGTTCGACCAACCAATCACTCATATATGGCAATACAGGGAGAATGATTCCCTCTTCTTCCATTTTAATTATTTCTTGGACAATTCATAGTTCTACAAAATGTTGAGAGAGAAATGAGTAAAAAATAGGACACAGTCAATGACTCATAGAAAGCAGAAGAAACTATAGATATCAATGTACAATTTCATAAAAAAGCTAGACGCATATAAAAGATAGAATTACTGAATTCCCCATCATTTATCCACTTAGTTCTCAATAGATACACATTTACTTCATAATAATTGTACTTTCTGGAGAATATTGGCAAAAATGGCCGTTTATCCAACAATCCTCTTTGTATGCACAGGGGCACTAAACACAGAGAAATCAAAGAATGAAGAAGGAAAAATGAAGGAAGAAGAAGTGTGGAGTAAATGAAAGAAGAAAAAGTTAACTACCATTTCTTGATGCATAATTCAAATAAAAATAGAAAAGTCAATGCAACCATTTCTTGATGCATAATTCAAATAAAAACAAAAAAGTCAGCTGCATCAACCAACCAAGCTTCACAAACAAAAAAATTAATTATAATTTGCAACATTTCAAGATTGTAAAGTTATACCACATATGGTGGTCATCACCAAAGGACAAAGCCTCAAAGAATTAATTAAGGAACTAAGTATAAAGTACCTATTAACAAGCTCGAAACCTTTCTTAAGCAAATCAGGCTTCATAACCTATGGTGTTTGTATTTCCCACAGCGTTTTTCTGTCCAATGTTTTTACAACAAAAGACTCACTGTTTGCCTGCACAGACATATAGTAAAGTTGTCGGGACAAATACAAATGCGCAAAGGCGAAAAAAAAAAAAAAAAAGGCATTAATTTTTATTTTTCAGGAATATTTAGTTTTTTAGTTGAAATTAAAAGAAGAAATTAATTAAATTTCAAAAGCCACACCTCTTTGATTGTAGCTTTAGAAGGAACACCTAGTACAGCTGCACCGATACGCAGTCCATCCTTTAGAACCTAAAAAACAAAATCGAAGTATATAAGATAAGAACATTTTGCAAAGAACAAATAAAACTCGGGAAGCCAAACACACCTTTCTATATCACCAGTTGACCCGAGAGGTCTTGCAAAATCATGTATACATACAATCTCAGAATTTGAACCGATTGCCTGACATGGAACAAAAGAAAGAAAAGAAACTCAGTATCATCGAAATCCACCAATCAGGTGGTAATTACAAGTAGCATACCGAAAAGGGAATACCTCCAAACCATTGTAAACAGAATCCTATTGCTCTTTTCCAAGAAATGCAAATTTCAGTTTTATGTTGTTATTCTCTAAGGTATCTAAGGACATTGCACAAAACATTAATGTTATGTATTGGAGATTAATAATTGCTTTAGGTAACATATAGACAACATTTTAGACCTTCAAAAATGCTTTGATAGGATGGATTGCATACTACAACAATTTCCTTCACTCCAAGGTTTCGAAACTGCAGCATTCATATTGTATTTCAACAAGTGAAAATTGTTACGAAAATAATGACATTAGAAAGATTAGCTAATTAAGAGACAATTAGCTCTTATTTTTGCCTGTGAAATTGAGTGCAAAACTACAAAATAACTGCATTGCACTCACCTATATAAAGCAATTGGCTGTTGTAGTAGTGGAAGATATTGCTTTGGCATATTTGCCTAGGAATCAAAACAAAATAAAACTATCATCAAAGTTCAAGAAGATGAAAGAATAGTCAATAAAGGAAGTAAAGCAAACCAAGAAAGTTTATACGACTAGCAAAAAGATTGCAAGATGAGTTCAATATCCACTGAATCTCTTAACAAATTTATTAGCAATCCAACAAATATGAATCATTCCTAGTTCATCTAACTCTACCATTTTTAAGCAGTAGAACATGAGCAAGGCTTCATTATTAGAGTTTACGCTTCAAACTGGCAATATTCTAAAGCATTCAAGAATCAGTCCTCTTTCAAAAATACTATAAAATTTCACAATGGAACATACAACACAATAAGTTCAACCCGATAATTTCGAATTCATGTTAGTGTCACAAGAACATACAAGCTGTCATACTTGAGAGATGAACATCTTACACCCATTCTCTTGCTCTGTCCTCCTGAAAGCACTTCAACAATAACATAAATTTCCCCTTAAAAGTGCCAGAGAAAAGAAGATAAACCAAGTCAAGTCAGACCTGTTGCTGAGAGACCCTTACGGCATGACTGGTATGATGGAATGGGGTGGAAATGGAATGGGCATTACCGCGTCTATTCCTAAACCCATGATTGGTATCAAAACATGATTAGGAATGCTCATTCCCGCGGTAATGCTCACACCCACAAGCATGGGATTACCCATTCCTTTGGTCCCCAATGGTATTAGCCATTCCCAATGTTTAAACTTTATTATTATTTTTACATTATTGTCACATATTTGTTAAATGCGTATTATATCTTATTATTTTCATAAATAAAAATTAAATACTATTAATCACGTTAAAAATGTAATAAATTATATTAAATATATATATAAATATAAATATATTATATATTTTAAATATGTTCAAAATATTATTTTATTTATAAAATTTTATAAAGAACGAATTTTTTATATTTATATTAAAATTTATTTTTAAATATCAAGAAATATATTAAATACAATAAATAATTAATACATAATCTAAGCATCAATAGAGAAATAGTATATATATATATATATATATATATATATATATACTCACTCTCACACTCACGTATATATAGTACTGATGGGGTCAAAATACGCTCGTTCCACGTCTGGACAAGTGGCAACTCATGATGACGACACCTGTCCTCTTACGATTAAGGTGATTATACACGAGCGCTCAGACCCTCAAGCGCCAGCATTCTTCAAAGACACGCGTCAACTCTGTTACGTATACACATGATCAACGTTACCGCTCTCTCACGAGCGCCATTCATATCACATGGCTAACGTTCCAACCAATCAAGGGAGCCCCCTTCGAGCGCTATACTCCCTTAGGGTGGCTTCCACTCCAACTCGTTACACAAGCCTTGGCCCTCATCCCTTAGCGGATTTCTTAGCCACCAAGGCTTTGGGTTACCACGAGCGTGCTATTAAGCCCTCATTACCAACCCCCCAAACGGCTCTCTGACACACCGTACATGCCCGTGCACCTACCACTGTTGCCAACACCAACTTTCACCAGTTTTTGCAGAGAAGATTCCTCCTAGGTTTCTCTTACAATGCCACGTGTTAGGGCAACATTCAGCCAGGACCACACGGTGCAAATGACCAAAGGGTCCCTAACCCTCAACTATAAATACGCAAGGTCATCTTCTCCATTGTAAGCAACCTCCATTACAGTAACTCTTTACTTAGCATTTTCCTCTTTCAGATCTTCATCTGAGTTGAGCGTCGGAGAGCCAAACTGGGCATCACCCCCAGTTTCCCCAGCTTGGCCTTCTGACTTTGTCTGTGTGTTTGTCCTAGCAGGTAGAACCTCCATCTTTTCCGGCGAACATCAACTGGTTTCTTCACCCAAACAAATTCTAAAGTGATTGGACTATGTATCCTATCTTCAGAACCCATCATTTTTTACGCCGTGTGTGGGAAACCAGCTTTCAACTCTTTTCTTCCTTTCTGCTAGTGGAAAAAGCAAACACCCAGAATCTTTTCAACTATGGTTGCTACGAGATCCGGAGTTGTGGGAGGAGGAGACAACACTTCCCATGATGCCAAAATCATTGCTCCCTCCGTCGCCGCTGGTGGAGCACTGCCTACTTTCGTCGCCGCTGGTGGAGCACTGCCTACTTCCGTCGCCGCTGGTGGAGCACCACCTGCCGGAGGCGGGACTCCCCTGGTAGAAACTACAATTCCACCACCAGCGCCACCAGCACCGTGGGGGGTGCCTCTCTCCCCACCCTTCCTCAGTCTCCTCAAAACCCGTGGATTCCTACCCATGCGAATCCAGGAGGGCAGACCTACAAGATGCCGCCACTGGGTTACACGCTTACCCCCACCGTCATGATGCCACCGATGTAGCCCTCATCGCCGGTCGGATCCAGCTCTCAGTGGTGATCCCCTGGGAGATTGAAGAGGTGGAGTTACCCCCTCTAACTCCTCAGCAACTAAGGGCTCTCTACGTCCAATGTGAGGTTCAGGCGGCCCAGGGGGCATGGGAGAAGTTTCACTCCATGTACTTTCCCTCTGGGCAGGCCACTCAAGCAGCCGCCCCTCTGGGAGGATTGCAAACTTACCCACTTAGGGAGGCTCAGGCCGTCCTAAGGGCACAACCGCCACCACCGCCAGCCAGGGAGACGCCCACCAAGGTGACAACGAGCATCCCTCTGTGGACAGGAACAGGGAACGAAAATGAAGGAGACTCTCATGTCTCTAAAAGGGCTTCCCGAGCCACCAAGCAAGGGGACAAGGAAGGAGATGTAAATCCTAATCTCCTTGCGGCTATGAAAGACCAGCTGCAGGGGATAAAGGACATGGTTGGACAGCTCTCTCGAGCGCGATCTCAGATCTCCCATAGCAGGGATGAACGAGCCGACGCCAGAGGCGCTCGTCACAAGGACCGCCAGCCACGGGTCCCCCACCGCAAGGAGCAGGATGAGAACTTCTGCACGTATGAATATCATCCGCTGGCGAGGGGCTCTCCCCTCGTGGAAGAAGTTTTGATGGCCCAAGTAGGAACGGCTAAAATCCCCACTTTCGTCAATCGCTACGACGGAACAACTGATCCAGCTGAACATTTGGATCATTTTCTGCACCTGATGCACCTCTACGTGCACTCGAGCAACTACTGGGCCAAAGTCTTTGTCACTTCCCTAGTTGGAATGGCTCAGGAATGGTACAAGCGACTGCCGCCGCCCTCGATACATTCATTTCAGAAGTTGGCAGATGCTTTTCTCAACCACTTCAATTCTCTGAAGGCTCCTGTCACTGCGCCCACTGCCCTTTACAACATAGTGCAAGGCAAGAATGAGTCTCTTCGCTCGTTCTTCGCCTGCTTCAACAAGGAGATCTTGCAGGTGGAGAGGCCGTCCATGGATTTCTTGATCCCAGTGCTTTTTCAAGCTGTGGATCACAAGCAGTATGTGAGCAAGAAGTTTGCCGATGCCATTGTGGAAAGAAGGCCAGGAACCCTCATGGCCTTAAGGGAAGTTGCCGAGCCATTTTTTGCGCTCGAAGATATGTATGGGACGAATGGGCCCCGACATCACAGTCCAGCAAGAAACGAACGCCACCAGGAGCGAGGCCGGGAAGTCGTTGTCAAGAAGGAGCGTCACCAGGAACGCAAGAGATCGCCCCCGCCCCCTCGACGTTTCGAGCGCATCCCACTCACCCGACCGAACTCAGAGGTTTATAACCTCTCTGACAAAAAGCTCTTCAAGAGACCCGTCAAAATGAGGGAAACAGAGGCATTGAGGCGCTCGAACAAATATTGTGCCTTCCACAAGCAAAAGGGGCACGACACGGATGAATGCCGCCTGCTTGAGGTGGAAATTCAGAGGCTCGTCGCGGGGGGCCATTTGAAAGAATTTGTGAAAGTTTTGGAGCGCTATGATGAGCGCTGTCGTGACCGTTCAAGGGAGAGAAGGAGGAGCCTGTCACGTTCAAGAAGCCCACGAGGGAGAGGCCCTCCTGAGAGCAGCCACCGCAACAAAGGGAAAGCTCCCGAGCAAGAGAATACTCCTTTCGCGGTTATCAATATGATAGCAGGGGGTTCTTCGGGAGGAGATTCTAACGTTGCCCGACGACGGTACATCAGGAGTTATGACCAGTGCCTGTCGATGCCAAAATCCGTCTACGCCATCTAGAAGGCAAAGGATCAACGCTCAAAAGAGAATGATGTAATAGGATTTGACGATAGGGACTTAGGTCATATTGTAACACCCCATGGGGACGGTGAAACCTCTGACTGCCCCATGGTGGTTAGCGTGGATGTCCACAATCACGTTGTAAAGAGGGTGTTGGTGGATAGTGGAAACTCTGTTAATGTTTTGCCCTACACCACGTTCCAAAAGATGAATGCCAACCTCCCACTCGAACCTCTTAAAACAACCCTCATTGGCTTTGGAGGTTCAGAGGTCGTCCCACGAGGGAAAATTCGCTTGGCCACTTCATTCGGCCGAGCCCCACAACGTAAAACACTCGTGATTACATATGCGGTGGTGGAGGTTGATATTCCCTATAACATCATAATCGGGCATCCAACCCTCGTTGATTTCAAAACCATCATCTCCACCTACCACCAAAAAATCAAATTCCCACCCCCGAGGGCGTTAGAGAAGTGTTGTGCAACGTGCGTGAGGCCTGGGAATGCTACATGTTGTCCCTCAGAAAGCCTAGGGCTGAGAAAACTTTCCAAATCGGGTCCACCAAGAAATCCGTTGACTTTCCTAATCTAGATGAGGATGGTCCCATGCACAAGAGGGCCAAGTTGAACAAGAAAAAGAACAAGAAGAAGGATCCCAGCACTAAAAATTCCCTCGAAAATGCTCCGCCAGGAACAGTGGAAGAATCCTCCTCCGAGGGGGATGAGCGTGAAGGTGATGAGCCCCCTAATGATGGGCATTTGACAGGAAAGAAAAGGGCGCCCGAGCTTCCCCGTCCTGAAGTTAGGATTGAGCCCTCGGAAAAATTCCTTACTATTGACCTAGAACCAGGAAACAAGGATAAAACTACTCAGATTGGGTCCAACCTCTCCGGGCGCTCTCAGATCATGATGATTGACTTCCTCAGAGAAAACATTAACGTTTTTGCATGGAAAGCATCTGACCTTAAAGGGATTGACCCGAGCGTCATAGTCCACAGGCTCAATGTGGATCCCTTTTCAAACCCATAAAGTAGAAGAAACGGGATGTGCATGGTTTTCGGAAGAAAGTGATTGAGGAAAAAGTTAACAAGCTGCTGGAGGCTCAGTACATTGAGCCCATCTTATACCCGGAGTGGCTGTGTAATGTGGTATTGGTGCCCAAGAGCGCGAATAAATGGCGCATGTGCAATGATTTTACTGATCTCAACAAGGGTTACCCCAAGGATCCCTACCCATTGCCTCGGATAGATCAATTGGTGGACTCGACCGCTGGATGTGAACTTATGAGCAGATGGACGTTTTCCAGGGGTACTACCAAATCTTCATGGCACCAAAGGATCGTCCCAAAACTTCATTTGTTGTCCACTTAGGGGTTTACTGCTTCCTAGTCATGCCTTTTGGGCTCAAGAACGCTGGAGCCACATATCAGCGACTTGTTAACAAGATGTTTGTAAAAGAAATCGGAGGGTCCATGGAGGTTTACGTCGACGATATGATTGTCAAGAGCGAGCGTCAGGGCTCACATTTGGAGGATCTCGAGCGCACTTTCTCCATTTTACGGCGATACGGGATGAAGTTAAACCCTTCAAAATGTACCTTTGGAGTACGAGGGGGAAAGTTCTTAGGCTACATGGTCAGTCAGAGAGGGATTGAAGCCAACCCCGAGAAAATCAAGGCTATCTTGGAGATTCCCTCCCCTCGAAATCTCCGGGAAGTACAAGTGTTAGTGGGAAAGATCATCTCCCTGAACAGGTTCATTTCACGCTCGGCGGACAGGAACCTTCCTTTCTTCAAAATTTTGCGAAATGCTCGTAATTTCGCTTAGACGGAAGAGTGTGAAAGAGCCTTGCAAGATATGAAGGCTTACCTCTCGAGCGCCCCGCTCCTAACCAAACCCATTGAAGGCGAAAGGCTATTTATGAACCTTTTCGTTTCGGTCGAAGCAACGAGCGCGGTATTGATAGCCATACGGGAGCGTAGACACTTGTCTGTTTATTATTTGAGCAAGACATTACAAGGGGCAGAGAAGAAATACTTGGAAATTGAGAAATTCGCGTTTGCCCTTATCAACGCATCAAGGCGGTTGAGGCCTTACTTTCAAACGCACTCAATAACGGTCCTCACTAATCAGCCTTTGAGGCAAGTGTTATCCAAGTCGGATGTGTCTGGGAGATTGATAAAATGGGCCATTGAGTTGAGTCAGTTCGACTTAACCTTCGAGCCCAGAACCGCAATACAAGCATAGGTCGTAGCGGATTTATTGGTTGAACGCTTCGGTTTAGAACCCGCTGTTCCAGAGAACGAGGGGCTATGGGTCCTGCACACGGATGGTTCTTCAACCTCTCAAGTGGGAGGAGCAGGAGTAGCCCTTAGAGATCCCAATGGGATTGAGTTAGACTTTGCAATCAGGTTGGATTTTCAAGTCACCAATAACGAGGCAGAATATGAAGCCCTTCTGCAAGGATTGAAAATCGCTTTTCAGAACGGAGCTTCCAGAATTACTGCTTATGTTGATTCACAATTAATTGCGAGCCAGATTGAAGGAACATATGAGGTTCGAGAAACCACCATGGTGCAGTACTTGAGCAAGGCCAGAGAAATCATTGGGAAGATCAAAGAATTCAATCTACTCCAAGTCCCACGAGCAGAGAACGAGCGCGCTGACACTCTATCTAAATTCATTTCGGCATTGGAAGACACTTCTGAGCGTTCGGTCACGTTCCTTAGAATGGAAGAACCTTTGATCAAGGAGGAAATTACCAAGGAGGTGATCGCTATGATTGATCCACACGAGCCATGTTGGCTTGATGATATCATCAGATTTGTTAAAGATGGTGTTTGCCCCACTGACAAGGTAGAGGCTCGAAAAATCCAAAACAAGGCCCCTCGGTTTTCTATAGACTCTGAAGGGAGACTATTCAAGAAGTCATTTCAAGGACCCCCGATGAGGTGCCTAAGGCCCTCGCAAGCAAAAGAAACGCTTGAACTTATTCACAGTGAGAGTTTTGGGAATCACTCAGGAGGGCGTATCCTGGCTAAGAAAATTTTGAGAAGTGGATAGTTCTCCAAGACGCCATTGAATTTTCCAAAAAATGCCCTAAGTGCCAGTTCCATTCCAATCTCCCTCAGCTGCCAGCCGCTCAAATGATCCCATAGACGTCTCTTGGCCCTTTGACCAGTGGGGAATTGACATTGTTGGCCCCTTGCCCATCGCGGTCGGACAGAAGAAATTTATCATTTTAGCTGTTGATTACTTTACCAAATGGGCCAAGGCTGAGGTTGAGGCTGTAGCAAAAATCACCTTCAGGGTTGTAAGGGACTTTATTTGGAAAAACATCATCTGCAGATATGGCATTCTGAGGGTGCTTACTTCAGACAATGGATCCCAATTCATAGCAGCTGACACACGGGAATGGTGTTCAGTGTTAGGGATTGAACAACGCTTTACCTCCGTGGGCCACCCCCAAGCCAATGGACAGGCAAAAGTTGCCAACAGGGTCATCCTGCAACATCTGAAAACAATGCTGGAGAGCAAAAAAAGTGAATGGGCAGAAGAATTGCAAGGGGCACTTTGGGCTTATCGCACTACTCCACGAGCGGCCACTGGTGAAACGCCTTTCGCGTTCGTATATGGGTCAGAAGCGATGATACCAGCCGAGATTGCAAATGAATCCGCTTGTGTAGCCTATTTTGAGCCTCAGCTTAATGAAGATAACAGGAGCCTAGAGTTGGACCTATTGGAGGAAAGGAGAGACAATGCCTGGGCCAAGATACACAGATACAAGGCAACCGTGGCACAACAATACAACAAGCGTGTGAAAAAAAGGACTTTCCAGCTAGGAGACCTGGTTTTGAAGAAGGTGGAAGTATCCAAACATGTGGGGAAGTTGGACCCCAACTGGGAGGGTCCATTCAAAGTTGTACAAGTCAGAGCTAACAACACTTACACCCTGGAGACACTTCAAGGTGAGCGTTTGCCTCGCCCTTGGAATGCATGTAACCTCCGACGGTTTTATGTTTAAAAGCTCTTTAGAAACGATGATGTAACCACCCGTTAACGGGTTCTATGTACTTCAAATCTCAAGTAAGTTGCAATACACTCTTTTCAATATCTTTGTACTTCTGCTTCTTTAATTACATGAATGGATACGACCCACGTCCCTCCTCTCTACAAGCGTGGTTGGCAGTCCATTCCAATACGTACAATGTTATGGCACATGGGTTACGCTTGCCAGCACTCTACTCTACGTGGGGGGACACCCCCATAAGGATAGACTGGTAACGCTCACAACCAACTTGTTAAGTAGGAAGAGAAATGCGAAGAAAATCCTAGTAGGCCTTGGCCGTTGGTCACAATGCCTTGCGCTCGAAAATGGGATCACCGGCATAGCCCTGAAAGGTGACAGGCACAGGCGCGTTCGGTCAATCGGTAGCATCGCTCAGAAGAAATTTCACAAGTCTTGAACGAGGGCAGCCTCTCAGTAAGACCCTCGTAATCACTCAAGATTTAGCAAAATTTCTAAAAGATAAGAAGAAATTTCACAAGTCTTGAACGAGGGCAGCCTCTCAGTAAGACCCTCGTAATCACTCAAGACTTAGCAAAATTTCCAAAGAATAAGAAGAAATTTCGCAAGTCTTGAACGAGGGCAGTCTCTCAGTAAGACCCTCGTAATCACTCAGGACTTAGCAAAATTTCCTAAGTATAAAAGCAAAAATTTACACAAGTCTTGAATGAGGGCAGACTCTCAATAAGACCCTCATGATTACTCAAGACTTAGTAAAATTTTTCAAGTTTACAAGGTTTAACAAAATCTTTCAAGTGTCAAAAGCCTATCTGAGTAATGCAATTTTTACTAAGCGTGTTACGCTCAATCTTATTACTACAAGATTTGTTTACAACAAGCGCAAGATAGAGCTTCACAATCAAGGAAAAGAGAGACAGCAAGGTGGAAAGAAGAAAGTTTATTTAATCAGAGGCTTTCACCAAAAGTTACAAAGTAAGGGCTCAAAGGCCCATAGCATTATTACAAAAAAGAAGCACTAGACTGAAATAAGGAGAGTTGCCAGATAAACTGAAGAAGACGAGCTTTAAGCAGCAGGAGCCACATCTTCATCCAAAATCACCAGGATGTTTTGGGCCACCGGACCGTGGACTGAACCTTCCGGCTCTTGTGCAGGAGGTGCATTATCTTCTTGGTGTTGGGCCACTGGAGGCTCAGGCTCGGTGTTGGCAGGCACTTGTGGAGCGTTGGGAGCAGGGACATTTTCGACAGCTGGAACAAGGGCATTCTCCTCGGACGCTTGGGGCTCGTTTATTGGGGGATTTTCAACAGCATTATTCCCCTCATTCTGTGCGGCTTGGGAGGCCTCTTATGGAGGATGGGCCACCATGTACTCATCCTGGATAAGAGTGACTAGGAAGTCGTATTCCGGCTCAGAAATGTTGGCCGCTGGATCATCACGGTCATCGTCATCCTCTTCGCATCGCTCATTGAATATGAGCCCCGTGCCTTCCGCCCCATGCATAGCCAGATCTGTAAACCCTTTGTGGATGCCTTGGTCAATGGCTAAGTTGAAGGCTTTTTTAGCCTCGTCCAAGCAATGTAAAGAAGCCGCAAAATTGAAGGTTTTAGAGTGTCAGAATCTGATGAGCGCCTCCTTGTTTGCTCACTCCAGACTTTGGGGCCATTGGTTCATGGTATCAGTGAATTTCCTTTCTGCTTCTAGAGCCCTCTTTTTCCAGCCGTCACGCTCAGCCTCAAGCTTCCTATAATTCTCTTCAAGTTGGGCAAGCTTGCCACTCAAAGCACTCCGAGCATTCTCCGCGCTCGCAAATTCATCCCGCAGTCTCTCCATCTCCTGCTCCATCTTTCTGTACTCTTCCTTGAGGGAATTGTACTTAGCCTTCTCAGTGTCCAGCTCTACCTGGATTTGAGCCGGATCATTCGAGCGCGCCATCTTTTTATATTTGGCCTTTCGATCAGCGTAAACTGAGGCACGCATCTGAATGTTCTTGGCCCTCGAGAGCACTTGCTGCACATGCTAGTAAAAGGCAGGAGTATTAAAAAATATGTTGAGGAATAATTTTTTCCATAAGAAAGTAAAGTTACGAAATAAGGAAGAAGTAGACTCACAGAAAGAATGGCATGCACCATGTCGCTCGTCACCTTGTCGACAGGCTCCGCATATAGGTGCTTGTGGTCAACAGTAAATTGGGCCCTCTCGTACAAATTCTCACTGATAGTCTGAGCGAGCGTCACATCCCTCAACAGAACTGTTGGAAAACACGAATCAGAAAGCAGCAGAAAGTTAAAAATTTTCCAACAAAAGGATCTTAGGCTCGCAATCATGTAACCAAATTCGTAGGGATTAGAAACTTACTTTCTTAATTGTCTTTCTTGAAGCGTTTCAAGCCACCCAAGAACGCTCTTCTCACGGCTTGATCCCCTCTCCTTAGTAAAGCTCGACTCTTCAAACTTCTAACTTGAAGCTCTCTAGAGATAGTCCACCAACTTGACCACAGTCTAACTAGTAAGGATGCTAGTTCTCTAGATAGTGTTTAGGCTTAACCTAGGGTTTATTTGATCTTGGAGAAAGGATGGTGTTCAACACATGAACCAAAAGAATTGCCAATTCTCCCTAAGGGGAGCTCGAGCTCCCCTATTTATATTAAGGGAGTGGCCGAAAATCCCTAGTCCTCATGGGCTAAGGATTTTGGTCCCTCTCTCCTATTACTTGATCATCAAGTAATTTTGACTTTGACTTTGAATTCAAATTCAAATCAGCTTTCAAGAGAGCTAAAATATCCAAACTATTTTTGGATAATTTTATACTTTATTTATTTAAAATAAATAACTTATTTTATCTAATTAATTAATTCATAATTAATTAACTAGATTATTTTCTCCAAAATTAGACTTTCTTTTTAATTCAAAATTAAACCAAAGTCTATTAAATAATTAACACATTAATTATTTAATCACCAAATAAATATTCACGCCCATGCACACGTGTCCATGAAGGACACGTGTCCACGAAGGACACGTGTCATGCACGTGACCTACACGTGTGGTTTCACACGTGTGGAACCCTTTGGCCCGATTAACTTGTTTAATCATTTTAAAGCCTCAACTCATGTAACCAAGTTGTTGTGTGTGACCCTCTAGGTTCTCAATTCAATTAGCAATGACCACCCTAATTAATTAATTCACTAATTAATTAATCAGTCCACAGATTAAACGACCATAGTCTAGCAACAGGTGTTTAACCCCTAGCTGAATTGGAATGTTCGGATTCGACAGAACCTTTAAGTCATTGATTCATGTGAGATACAATCCTCCTACTTACTATCTCTCAACCAAGATCTAGGGTAAGGGAATAATTAGAACCCCAATAATCCGATCTTAAAGCTAAGTGCATTTCATATCCATTTTATCTCAATCCAAGAAACCCTTTTCTTGATGTCTTGATCTACTGCCTTAGCCAAGGACTCCATATGGCATATGAATGACTTACACAATAAGAGATCACCTTGCAAATGCGAGTGTAGGTCCTTTCTTGATTCTCATTCACTTTCATGAATCACTTGTGCAGCCCCAGCATAAGCCTTGAATCAGTTGTCTAAGGCGACACCCTTTAAAGCTTATACCTAAGACTACAGAGTTAACTCAAAAAGTGACAAGGAACCTCAAGTCTAAGGATCAATTAATCACATCAATGACTCATAAGATATTTCCTAATCTGGAACATTTCCCATTTAGGAATGTTCTCACACGGGACACCTCAGTGAACTTACTTATTAAAGTAAGCACCCTCATGTATCATGCACGTATCAACTATACACTTTGCACCTACATGAAACAAGGTGGTCCTTCTGAAGGGCGTGATCCCACAAGTAAGCCTTAGAGGAGTCAGGTTGACACTCCCACTGTCGGTAGGCCTCATCGGCTTGAAGTATTTTACTAATCATGACTTATGTGATATAGGGCTGGTTCATGAACCATTTCACCTAAATGGTAGATTCCTAAAGTCATCAGGATTAGGGGAGTTCTCATACATGCACAGATAAAGTAATCGCATACCAAACAAGAGCATATAAAGAAGTGTTGCCTTAATTCGTTATATCATTCAAATATTGTTGTGATTACAATAAGGAAAAGCACAAAGCGGATATACAATCGGCTTTCTAGGGCACTATTCCTAACAATCTTCCACTTGCCCGTCAAAGCCATTCTAAAGCTATTCTAAGTCCCATCTTCTCAAGATGTCCTTGGAAAGCTTCTCGACTAAGGGGTTTAGTAAGTGGATTTGCCACGTTCTCTGCTGATACGACCCTCTCAATTTGCACATCTCCTCTTTTGATAATATCACAGATCAGGTGATACTTTCTCATAATGTGCTTGGTCCGTTGGTGAGATCTTGGTTCTCTTGCTTGAGCAACCGCCCCAGTGTTGTCACAAATCACAGTAATGGGGGCTTTCATGCTAGGAACAACATTCAACTCTTGAATGAAGTTTCTAATCCAAACACCTTCCTTGGCTGC
Organism: Lantana camara; assembly: GCA_037501455.1. Lineage (NCBI taxonomy): Eukaryota > Viridiplantae > Streptophyta > Magnoliopsida > Lamiales > Verbenaceae > Lantana > Lantana camara. The sequence continues at coordinate 24,590,525 of CM074862.1, forward strand.
ATCATTTGCAGCTAAGTATTCGGCCTCAGTGGTCGAATCTGCAGTAGTAGTTTGCTTGGAACTCTTCCAACTCACTGCTCCGCCGTTCAGGCAGAAAATGTATCCTGACATTGACTTAAAATCAGCTATGTCAGATGCAAAGCTTGCATCGCAGTATCCTTCGACAGTAAGATCTTTCTGACCTCCGTAAACTAAGAATAAATCTTTAGTACTTTTCAAGTACTTAAAATATTCTTCACGGCAGCCCAGTGACCATCTCCAGGGTCAGATTGGAAACGACTTGTTACACTAAGTGCATAAGCCACATCCGGTCGAGTACATAACATTGCATACATTATGCTACCTATTGTTGATGCATAAGGTGTATGAGTCATTCTCTCCTTCTCAAGGTTAGTCTTAGGACACATCTTCTTGGAAAGACATGTTCCTACACTCATAGGAAGGTTCTTAACCTTTGCTGACTCCATATTGAATCTCTTCAATACTTTGTCAATGTACATCGACTGTGATAGTCCTATCAACCTTCTAGATCTATCTCGATAGATTTTAATCCCAAGGATATAGGACGCATCACCAAGATCTTTCATCTCGAATTGGTTCGATAACCATAACTTAGTCACTTTTATGTCATCCTTCGAATTCCCAATGAGAAGGATGTCATCAACATAAAGCACTAAGAATTGTACTGAGGTCTCCAATTCCTTTCTATACACACAAGATTCATTCGAAATTTGAATGAAGCCGAACGCTTTGACCGATTCATCAAATCGAATGTTCCAATTCCTAGAAGCCTGTTTCAATCCATAGATTGATCTTTGGAGTTTGCAAACCTTTTGCTCACTCCCACTGAATGTGAAACCTATGGGTTGCTCCATATAAATGTCTTTATCAATGTCACCATTGAGAAAAGGCAGTTTTCACATCCATTTGCGGTATCTCGTAGTCATAATATGCAGCAATGGCAAGCATGATCCGAATAGACTTTTGCATTAACTGGCGAAAAGGTTTCATCAAAGTCCACGCCGGGTCTTTGAGTGAATCCTTTTGCAACCAATCTTGCTTTGTAGGCTGCAATGCTTCCATCAACTCCAAGCTTTCTCTTAAAGATCCATTTGCAACCTATGGGTTTGACCCCATCAGGCAAATCTACCAAGGTCCAAACTTGGTTGGAGTTCATGGAATCCATTTCGGATTTCATGGCTTCTATCCACTGTTCAGAGTCAGAATCTGAAAGTGCCTCCTCATATGTTAAAGGATCATTATCCTTTTGAGAGATTTCATGGAAGAATCCATACCATCTCTCTGGCTGTCTAGGAGTGCGTTCAGAACGCCTAAGAGGAGGATTTTCGTGTGTATCGAAATTCGTGATTGGTTGTGGTTGATCAGTAGGGGACGTTTCTTCAATGGGTGGCGTGGGGTCACTTTGTACTTCTTTTAATTCTATGATCTTGCCTTTCTTTTCTTTAAGGAACGGTTCCTCAAGAAAAGTGTCATTTCTGGAAACAAACACCTTTTGCTCAGATTGATCATAGAAGTAGTATCCTATGGATTCCCTAGGATAACCTACAAAGTAGCATAAGTTAGAACGAGATTCTAACTTATCTCCCACTGTCCTCTTCACGTAAGCAGGACAACCCCAAATTCTTAAGTAAGAATAACTAGGGATTTTACCATGCCACATTTCATAGGGCGTTTTAGGGACTGACTTAGAAGGAACTAGATTCAAAATCTTTGCTGCACTTTCTAGGGCATAACCCCAGAAAAAAGGTGGTAAGTCAGTGAAACTCATCATGGAACGAACCATATCAAGTAGGGTTCGATTCCTTCTCTCAGAAACTCCATTAAGCTGAGGAGTTCCTGGAGGAGTCCACTGAGAGATAATCCTATTATCTTTGAGATGACTCAAGAATTCTTCACTAAGATACTCGCCTCCTCGATCAGATCGAATTGCTTTGATCTTGTGACCAGTTTGGTTCTCAACCTCCTTTTGAAATTCTAAGAATTTCTCAAAAGCTTCAGATTTATACTTCGTTAAGTATACATAACCATACCGACTAAAGTCATCAGTAAAGGTTATGAAATACTAATGATTGTTTCTTGTACTTACACTAAGCGGTCCACAAACATCAGAATGGATCAAATCCAAAACCTTAATGGCATGTTCCACAATTCCTTTAAAAGGGACTTTGGACATTTTTCCTTTGAGACAGGATTCGCAAGAAGTTAACTCCTTAAGATCATTTTCAGAGAATGATCTTAAAGCGTTTATCTTGCTAATTCTGTTCTTGGAAATGTGTCCTAATCTAGCGTGCCATAAGGGAGCTGAAACTTTGTCATCTCTCTTACGTTTAGTTTCTCGTTGTATATTCATAATATTGATATTTTGAGTTAGATGAAGTTCATTACTTAGAGTACCGATGTGAACGGAAGAGTTGTTCCGTTTGATAAAGTATTTACCATTCTTAATATAAGTTTCATAACCTTCACAATCTAATATTGGAACAGAAATTATATTACGAATAATGCTCGGTACATAAAGGACTTTATTTAAGACTAACTCAAAACTACCTAAATCTAATCTAACTGTGCCTAAAGCTCGAGCTTCAACGTTTGAGCCATCGCCGATCTTCAAGACACATTCTCCTTCTTTGAGTTGTTGAACCTCATTTAGCACCTGTACATTATTACAGATGTGAGTTCTACAACCGGTATCAAGTACCCAAGAACTAGAATTAATAGAAAGATTTATTTCAACGAGAAACATACCTTTCTTTAGAGTAGCCTTGTACTCTGGGCAGTTTCTCCTCCAATGTCCCGCTTTGCCACAATGAAAGCAAACATCCTCTTTCTGATCACGCTTCTTCTTTTGGGTCTTCCCCTTCGAAACTCCACCAGTGGGCCTAAGGGGTTTCTCCTCCTTCTTTTGGGCTTTCTTGCCCTTACCTTTAGAAGGCCCAGAAGAGGAAGATGGAGCATTCACCATCAGAACCTTATTGTCCTTCTTGATCGTGCTTTCAGCAGTCACAAGCTGACTAATCAGCTCAGCTACATTAGCACCAACATGATTCATATTGAAGTTCAGGACAAATAGGTTGAATGATGGTGGGAGCGAGGCTAGCAACAAATCCACTGAAAGCTCTTCTTTCAGTGGCATGTCCATGGAAGCAAGTTTCTCAATAAGGGCAAGAAACTTGAGTCCATATTCATGGACACTTGAACCTTCCCTCATTCTCAAGTGGAACAATTCCTTTGAAGTGTTATACCTTGTAACACGTTCATGAGGGCGGTAAAGTTGCTCTAAGTGGTCGTAAATCTCCCAAGCGAATTCCATGGCCTCATGTTGCCTTTGCAAGTCCGGAGACATGTTAGCCAACATAAGGCAACGGGCTTGGAGATTATCATCCTTCCACTTCTGGATCGCTTCCCGCTCGGCCCGAGTGGGAGCCTCCCCTTCGGGACTAGGCTCTCCTTCAAAGAGAACATAAGTTCTCTTCTCAGAATCTAAAATGATTTTTATATTCCTCAGCCAATCAGAATAGTTGGGACCAGTCAACTTGTTTGATTCGAGGATCAATACAAGAGGGTTTTTGGTTGCCATTTCAAAACACGTAGAGAATCACAGAATCTACGACCTAAATGGTAAAACAGAGAACTAGTGAGCATGCTGAATTATAACGATATACAAAAGATAAGGTCTTTAATCTAATGTAGCTCCCACTGTTTTTCAAAGATCTATAATTCCCAAAGATCTAAGAGGAACACGTTTCCCAATGGGTACTAAGATCCTAGGCATTTTACCTCGAACCCACGACTCGCGGACATTCTAAGTAAGAACCCTAGGTAGGTACAACTTACCAATTCTAACACCTTTAGAACTCTTAGTAATTGTTTTTTGTATCACCTATCTTTCAATATGGACCCACGACTCGTGCGATATCCATATTTACTTAGGCGTTAAGCTAGACCCATCAATCATAAGATCATGATCAAAACTTAGTTCGAACAACCCACGACTCGCGGACATCGCCCTTGCCAAAATTAACCACGAAATATTGACCATTTAAAATGATCAATTAGGTAACTAAGAACTAATAAGCTCCACTAGCTATCCCACGACTCGCGGACAATAACTAGCTTCACCTACTAAACTTAAAACCTATTGATGGAATGCTAGGAATTTAATTCAAAATTTGCATCTTGAATTAAATACCTATTTGTTCGAAATTAGCTTAATATTTAATGGGAATTTTCGAATCAACCAGAGAGTTGTCCGGTTCGACCTCACCAACATATATGTTATCCAATTTTATTATTCTTGATTAATGCAAGTACACTTAAATGCATTTCAAACAAGCACATAAACAGATAACATGTCCTAGCATGATACTAACATGAGATGATCATGGGTTCTACCTATCTTATGCGTGATATGTGGGAGTCACTCCACAATCACAAGTTCTAACATACATGCCACATAAACAGTTTAAATCACATAAGGGAAAACGGTAACAAAATACGAGCCCTATCTCTATTACATTTTACAATTGAGATTCCCCTCCCTAACATTTTGAGGGGTCTTCACTTATGGCCTCCTTGTTACTTGAATGTGGTCCATCTTACTCCTTGGGTGCATTGTCTCCAAAATGAAAATAAAACCTCACTACCTATCTCTACTCTCAAATTAAAAGAAAAAGACATAAAGTAATAAGGCTCAATCTTCATATTGGCCTTAGACAATTACATGGGGCATACCCCGGCCTCAAAAACAGTAATATGGAAAGCCACATAATAAATCACATAACAGTACACACATAAGTGAGGCTCCAACGTCAATTGAAAAAAGCAACTATAGGGCTCCAACCCCAAATTTAAACCATCCATGTGCATAAATTAAAACCATACATAGATCTAAACCCATGATCACCTAACATGCTTTTGCGAGAATTTAAATTTAACCAATAAATTAAAATTCCCGTTTCAAGTCTTAATGACTTAAAACACGACTTGATGCGAGTCTTACTTATAAAAGTTTTCAATAAATCCCAAATTAACAAAACAAATAAAATTCCAATTAATTTCTAAAAATTAATAATTTTATTAAAGATGTATTTTCCCAAAATATAAACCGTTTCTATTTCTCAAAAATCCCAATTTTAAGTTTTATTCAAAATTAAAATAAATATTCAAAAATAAAATTTTAAAATTAAAAATAAAATTGGGACTGGATTGCACGAAACACGAAAACGGATTACGAAGAAAAACGGGGTCCGTACGCGAAGAGGGTCGTGCGCGATGCAGGCGCGCGTGGCTCCTCCCGGTCTTGTGCGGGCGACGCGCGCCCGGAAGGCCTCCCGCGCGGTTGAGGGAGGGTGCTGGGTGGCGTCGCCCATGCGCGCGCCTGGGCAGGCGGGCGGTGGCGCGCGACGCCTTCGCGCGCGGGGTTTCGCGTGTTCGTAATCCAGGCTTTTCGTTTCGTGTTTTCGTTCAAAAGCAAAACCAATCCAAGAAATCCGAAAACAGTTTATACAGTTTCAAATCTAAAATAGTTTTTAAAAAAAAATAAATTTTGCAAAAACCAATTTTCAGAAATTTTCAGGAAAAAATACAATTTCGTAATTCAGGCTTTCTAAAACAATTACAAATACTCAATCGCGTCAAGCCTAAGAATTTCTACCAAATTCATAATAATTGAGACGAATCAGAAACACGATTAATGAGGTGGCTCTGATACCACTTGTTGGAAAACACGAATCAGAAAGCAGCGGAAATTTAAAAATTTTCCAACAAAAGGATCTTAGGCTCGCAATCGTGTAACCAAATTCGTAGGGATTAGAAACTTACTTTCTTAATTGTCTTTCTTGAAGCGTTTCAAGCCACCCAAGAACGCTCTTCTCACGGCTTGATCCCCTCTCCTTAGTAAAGCTCGACTCTTCAAACTTCTAACTTGAAGCTCTCTAGAGATAGTCCACCAACTTGACCACAATCTAACTAGTAAGGATGCTAGTTCTCTAGATAGTGTTTAGGCTTAACCTAGGGTTTATTTGATCTTGGAGAAAGGATGGTGTTCAACACATGAACCAAAAGAATTGCCAATTCTCCCTAAGGGGAGCTCGAGCTCCCCTATTTATATTAAGGGAGTGGCCGAAAATCCCTAGTCCTCATGGGCTAAGGATTTTGGTCCCTCTCTCCTATTACTTGATCATCAAGTAATTTTGACTTTGACTTTGAATTCAAATTCAAATCAGCTTTCAAGAGAGCTAAAATATCCAAACTATTTTTGGATAATTTTATACTTTATTTATTTAAAATAAATAACTTATTTTATCTAATTAATTAATTCATAATTAATTAACTAGATTATTTTCTCCAAAATTAGACTTTCTTTTTAATTCAAAATTAAACCAAAGTCTATTAAATAATTAACACATTAATTATTTAATCACCAAATAAATATTCACGCACATGTACACGTGTCCATGAAGGACACGTGTCACGCACGTGACCTACACGTGTGGAACCCTTTGGACCGATTAACTTGTTTAATCATTTTAAAGCCTCAACTCATGTAACCAAGTTGTTGTGTGTGACCCTCTAGGTTCTCAATTCAATTAGCAGTGACTCTAATTAATTAATTCACTAATTAATTAATCAGTCCACAGATTAAACGACCATAGTCTAGCAACAGGTGTTTAACCCCTAGCTGAATTGGAATGTTCGGATTCGACAGAATCTTTAAGTCATTGATTCATGTGAGATACAATCCTCCTACTTACTATCTCTCAACCAAGATCTAGGGTAAGGGAATAATTAGAACCCCAATAATCCGGTCTTGAAGCTAAATGCATTTCATATCCATTTGATCTCAATCCAAGAAACCCTTTTCTTGATGTCTTGATCTACTGCCTTGGCCAAGGACTCCATATAGCATATGAATGACTTACACAATAAGAGATCACCTTACAAATGCAAGTGTAGGTCCTTTCTTGATTCTCATTCACTTTCATGAATCACTTGTGCAGCCCCAGCATAAGCCTTGAATCAGTTGTCTAAGGCGACACCCTTTAAAGCTTATACCTAAGACTGCAGAGCCAGAGTTAACTCATAAAGTGACAAGGAACCTCAAGTCTAAGGATCAATTAATCACATCAATGACTCATGAGATATTTCCTAATCTGGAAGTTTCTATTTCCTGAAATAGAAACTTCCTTTCCCATTTAGGAATGTTCTCACACGGGGCACCTCAGTGAACTTACTTATTAAAGTAAGCACCCTCATTTATCACGCACATATCAACTATACACTTTGCACCTACATGCAACAAGGTGGTCCTTTTTAAGGGCGTGATCCCACAAGCAAGCCTTAGAGGAATCAGGTTGACACTCCCACTGTCGGTAGGACTCATCGGCTTGGAGTATTTTACTAATCATGACTTATGTGATATAGGGCTCGTTTCATGGACCATTTCACCTAAATGGTAGAGTCCTAAAGTCATCAGGATTAGGGGAGTTCTCATACATGCACAGATAAAGTAATCGCATACCAAACAAGAGCATATAAAGAAGTGTTGCCTTAATTCGTTATATCATTCAAATATTGTTGTGATTACAATAAGGAAAAGCACAAAGCGGATATACAATCGGCTTTCTAGGGCACTATTCCTAACAAGAACCGCACCCCCGTCCGCGGACCGGAGAAGTGCCTATCCCCTCGACGGGTAAAACCCCACAGATGCTCCTCCTATGAAGAGGAAGTTTCTCCGTTGCCCTTGGGGCCTTCCACCACCTGTTTACCCTTGCCCCGTTATTGCGAGGGTGTCGGGCATCCTCTTCCTCTTGCGGGAAGTCCGTTCAGTGCTCGATTGAGCCCCGGTTGTCACCACGTTGGTTGGGGGCCAGACTTGGTTGATAGCACGAAGGTCGGGCACCCTCGTATTTGCTGTAGGAGGTGGCCGCACCACTATCCTGTTCTCCACGTTGGCCGCTCTGTCATCCCCTCGGCCTCGTGGCGTTTGAGCACCAGGAGCCGCACTTGAGCTGGCGCCGTGATGGCCGCTACGTCCGTCCCCCCTGCCCGCTCCACGGCCTCGAGGATTCTGTTGGTCTTCTCTGGGCTTGACGCCTATTGGCATTAGCAAACCTGACAACATTTCTCATTCCACCGGCTATTCTCAAGATTTCTGCTCCTGCAAGGAAGGAAAAGACGAGGGTGAGAAACCCTTAACCAACTCTCATAAAAGAAGTTGCAAGTGCAAAGATAGACAAGTTAGCATTCCTATCTACACGTTAGTGCCTAAAATCTAACCGTCTCTCTCTAAATCACGAGCAGGAGGGTTGTCAAGATAATGCGGGTCGTTAGTAAGACCGCAGAAGAACGTAAGCTCCGCATCGTCTATCCAGTCTTTGGCTTGAATCAGGTGGCCCTCGTCCCTCAACACCTCCGCCAAGCTCTTGGCCCAATCCTTTGGGAAGGCAGGTTCCAGGCGATTATTTACAAGTGAACCCTTCCCATGCGAGATCCACTCTAGTGATACCCCAAAACCTTCATCTGTGGGGGCCTTGACAAAAATGAACTTCTCCTTCCAGTTTGGGCCATAAGTGGTGGAGGGAGAGTTGATTAACTTCAGATGGGCCTTCGCTTGAATATAATAGAAGAAGCCCGCTTCAGGTAACGAGCGTGACGAGCTGACCACTTGAAAAAGAACATTAAAGTTCCGTAGGAAGGGCTCGTAACCGGCACATCTCATGAGGATCACGAAGCTCGTTATCAGTACAAGGCCATTTGGCACGATTTGTGAGGGGCAGAGGCCCAGATCGTTCAGAATATAGGCCACGAGGATTGGAATCGGGAACCTCAAGCCCCCCAGAACTGACGGCATCCATATAAACCGCCATCTCGCCGGGTGGCGGACGGTTGGCACGCTCGTGGTTAGCAGGGATCCTCCATGTGAAGCGCTCATTCCAATAAATTAGAGCCAACATTGTCTTCACTTCTCCCAAAGTAATTGTATTGGGAGTTTCATCTGGGGTACGCTCGGTCACTTGCAGGTCCGAGCCTTCACCCTCGTTGGGTCCTTTGGCTTTCCTGGTCTTTTTGGGCTTCTGAGTTTTCTTGCCCTTGCCTTTGTCACGGGATCTTTCAGAGGGCCCCGCAACCTCCTCAGTTTCCGGCGCCGGAGCCGCGATGGCCACTGTCACTGTATGGCGATGAGGGTGAGTCGCACTCTCAGTTACCGGGAGTGCCACCCCCTGCCTCTCTGCCTCCATTACCAAATTCATCTCTTCAAAGAGATGCTCTACCCCACCTGGGTTTCTTTCATCCATGGCCATAATGACCGCGCCCAACTCTTCGTCTCTAGGGGAATCCGAGGGAGATGAGCTCTGGGTGGCCATCTCTTCGACTTCACGGACAAATTCTTCTACGTGATGCTCGACCATAGTGGTATTGGAGTTTGGAAGGGATATGTTGGTTTTGGAAGAGGAGGACTTCTGGAGAAAATGGGGATTTATGGAGAAATAAAGCTTGGGGAACTACCAAATCCTAAGTATGATTCTAAGGTTAGCAAAGTTAGAAAGTTTCACCGGAGATTACCTTGAATTTTCTGGAAAAACTTGAAGGAAAGTTTGGGATGCTCTGAGACTGGTATGCAAAGAGTTTTTTTGCAAAGGGATGCTCTGAAGATATGTTCGCGTAAAAGAGGGAATGGATGCAGAATCCCTTATTTATAGGGATGGAAGTTGGTACGTTTCTGGCTAAAATTCAAAATCGTAATCATTTCCCGCCTAGAAAACCTTTCACTTTATTGAACCGTCATGTACTTCCCAAGACCCATGCGCCTCATGCGCATCAGCATTTAATGCTCAGAAGCCCCAAGAGGTCAGAAGAAAGGACTGCATTTAATGCTTGAACGTTACAAACGGTCCGATGAAAAGACCGCATTAATGGCATGATCAGAAGAATGATTGCCCAACATGCCAGGCCTCACACGAGCGCCACGCTCGGAGGATTATACTAGTTGAATTCTACAGCCCTTATCACTAAGGACTACAGAATTGGGGGGCAAAATGATGGGGTCAAAATACGCTCGTTCCACGTCTGGACACGTGGCAACTCATGATGACAACACCTGTCCTCTTGCGACTAAGGTGATTATATACGAGCGCTCAGACCCTCAAGCGCCAGCATTCTTCAAAGACACGCGTCAACTCTGTTACGTATACACATGATCAATGTTACCGCTCTCTCACGAGCGCCATTCATATCACATGGTTAACGTTCCAACCAATCAAGGAGCCCCCTTCGAGCGCTATACTCCCTCAGGGTGGCTTCCACTCCAACTCGTTACACAAGCCTTGGCCCTCATCCCCTAGCGGATTTCTTGGCCACCAAGGCTTTGGGTTACCACGAGCGTGCTATTAAGCCCTCGTTACCAACCCCCCAAACGGCTCTCTGACACACCGTACATGCCCGTGCACCTACCACTGTTGTCAACACCAACTTTCACCAGCTTTTGCAGAGAAGATTCCTCCTAGGTTTCTCTTGCAATGCCACGTGTTAGGGCAACATTCGGCCAGGACCACACGGTGCAAATGACCAAAGGGTCCCTGACCCTCAACTATAAATACGCAAGGTTATCTTCTCCATTGTAAGCAACCTCCATTACAGCAACTCTTTACTTAGCATTTTACTCTTTCAGATCTTCATCTGACTTGAGCGTTGGAGAGCCAAACTAGGCATCACCCCCAGTTCCCCCAGCTTGGCCTTCTGACTTTGTCTGTGTGTTTGTCCTAGCAGGTAGAACCTCCATCTTTTCCGGCGAACAACAACTAGTTTCTTCACCCAAACAAATTCTAAAGTGATTGGACTCTGTATCCCATCTTCAGAACCCATCAAGTACATATAATAAATGTCATATATATAACATGCTCGATATAAAATAGTAATAATATATTTATATATGAAAACATATAGTTACTCAAAATAAAAAATTTAAAATATATATTTAATATAAAAATATTTTTAATTAGGGAAAATTATATACAGGTCCCTAAGGTTTGGTCTAATTACAGAGCGGTGCACATAACTTTGAAAATTATATACAGGTCCCTGATATTTAGCCCAATTACAAGCCGGTCCATTTTCTTTTAAATATTACACTATAGTCCCTATATTTTTTGTTTTGTATAAGGTCCATTAACGAATTTTGTAAAAGTACACTTATGTCCCTGAAGGTTTTGTGAGTGTTACATATAATGTATGACAAAAAATGCAAAATCATCCCTAAAAATATATAAAAATTAATAAATTAACAAGGCTTAGGGACTACAATGTAATGTTTAAAAGAATAGGGACCGGCTTGTAACTAGACCGAACATCAGGGACCTGTATGTAATTTTCTAAGTTACGTGGACCGTTCTGTAATTAGGTCAAACCTCAGGGACCTGTATGTAATTCTCCCTTTTAATTATATACTTTATTATTAGTAGTAGTAGTATTAATGAAATAAGTTTAAAATTCTTATTTCATTCCTAAATTTATTACTTGACGTACCAATCATAGTAATGGTATAATAAAGTCATTTCATTCCTTTGTTCATTCCATTACAAAGTTCATTCCTTTCCTCCCTCATTCCATTCATGCATACCAATCATGCCGTTAGAGTAACCGTTTTGGTCTCTTGGACTCTAAAAATATTTTCTTTTCTATTTATTTTTTTCACTACTCTTACGTGTTATTTTTTTAGATATTTCTTAACTCCTTTTTTTTTCTCTCACCCTACTCCAATTATTTTCTATTATATTTTTTATTCTTTCTCCATATTTTTAATTTTTATTTTATATTATTTTGTACTAATCTATTTTAAAATATTTTATTTATTTAATATAAATTTATAATTATATTAAAATAATTATAAAATAAATATTAACATGTTTAATTTCATATATATTTAAATAATAATAATAATATTTTTATTTGCACACACATAGGGTGTGCGAAAATTACTAGTATATATTAAGTGAGAGAGGCAAATAGGTAGATATAGTGTCATGGTCTAATGGACTCTTGGTTTCTTTTATTTATTTATTTATTTATTTTTCTTCACTACCACAATGTGTCATTAATTTTTTTCTCTCCCTTAACTCCTCTTTTCTCCCATCTCAATTTAATTTTTTTTTCTAACAAATGTTTTAATATTTATTTTATCTTTTTTCATCATATTTTATAAACTATATGTTCGCCTAATTATAAAGTGTGAATTGTAATATTTTGCCCTATTTGATTTAATTATGGATAATTGATTGGATTTTATGTTTTCTGTAGGAAAACATGACTAGAAGAAATCGAAGAGAAATTAGCGTAATTAAAGTGGAGGTTAAGTTGGAGACTTGGAGTCCAATTCAGGAGGCTAATTTGCAATTGACTTTTTTTTTTTTTTTTGGTACCTTGCAATTGATAAATTTGCATGCATGATTTCGAAGAGTGGGAGCAAGAGCCCAATAATTCTAATTAACTTGGCCCACTAACTCCTAATTCTATTTTGAGTCCTTGCCCTTAGCGTTGTATTTGGAAAAAAGAAGACTTTGGGTAAAAGAGTGGAGATAGTGGGTTATTTTTTGGGCAGAACGTGGGAAGAAAGAATGGGAACACAAGGCACGCAATGGACTGCACGAAAGGGGGAGCAACTCACGCAGAACTGGAGGATTTTGGAGAACGCAGCATCACTTCCGACAAGATTAGGGAGTTTATTATATTTTATTTTTTTTCTTTTATTTTAGACCATTTTGATCTTTGTTTTGTTTAATTCCGTTATGAGTAGCTAGTTTTGTTTTAGTTGGGGGATTCCCAAATATTATGCTAGACTTGTGAGACCGAATCATTTTGATTAATTGGTTTATGATATTCGTATTGTTTCCGTTTTATTGTCATTGTTTGTTAATTGATTATTTGATTAGGACTCGATCTTAGAATTGGTTAATTTGCATATAACCAACTAATTTATTTGGTGGTGTTAACCGGATGGATAGTATTTGTGGCAATTGACACTAGGGTATAATACTTATCTGATTTCGTGTTGAGAAACTTGCAATCTAATTGAACGAAGCATGAGTCTGTGCGTAATCGATTAGGGTTACTGTTTCTTTGGTACTTAATGTTGTTAATTAATTGAATCTCGAAGAGGTTATTAATTAATTAGGGAGTAATTTTTAGAAGTTCCTTTGATTATTCTAAAATTAAGAAGAAATGAGAGAGCCAGAGAGAGTGAGGGGGTGTTTGCAAACTCTACTAGATAAGCAGAAGCTAAATCAGAAGTGAAAGTTGGAAAAAATTGCAGTAGTCAAAACAGTCAGTGTTTGAAAAAAAAAAATGATAAGCGAAAAATAATCAGTTGAGTGTTTGAAGAAAAAAGTTGATAATCACTTTTAACGGTTATTAAACTACTAATTTACCCCTGAAATATTATAAATTATTTTTGAGTATTATAATATAATTTAAATATTATATTAATATAAAAAAATTCATGCACATTAAAGAAACAATCTAATGAAACTAATACGAAAAATTCAAGCAGAAGAAAGTTGCAAACAATAACAGATATTAGAAAGCAATGAAATCAAACAACTTTAAAATAAATAAATTTATAAAAATTAAAAAAAAAGAAAAAAAGTAGAAAAAGAAATAACCGAGTTGGAAAAGAAAAGATGCAACATACATATAAATTCTATAGTTGTATACGTATATAAAAAGTCAATTTAGAAATATTAATATTTTATGAGGATATTATTGTCAAATAGAATTTTAATTAACCATATAATTTATAAGCAGAATCCAGAAGCATACCCTAGGCTGCTTCTGAATTCTGGCTTATTTCTACTTAAAATAAACGGAAGTGGGAACATCCAAACTGCTGAAAATAAGCATTTATCTCATAAGTGCTTATTTTTAGAGTTTGCAAACACTCCCTTAGTGACTATAGCTAATCTATCAATAAAGCAATGAAAATCTTTGATTAAAAATAATTATAAACTATATATTAATATGAAGAATTTAGTTTTAATAAAGTTAAATAATAATAACTATTTTGTTGCACACGCATAGAGTGTGTAGAAAATTACTAGTATATATTTTGCAAAGTCGAGTAATAGGTTAAGTTCAATGATACAATTTAAATATAGAGCAAATTATATTTTTGGTCTTATAGGATTGGGCCTTTTGCAATTTTAGTCTCATATCTTTGAAATTAGACACATTTAGTCCCATAATTTCAAAAAGTTACAATTTTAATCTCATCTGCCCAATAATTGATGGAAAATGTACTTTTTTTTTTTTGCCATTAAGTGTAATTTGGGAAAAAAGTTATTGTTCATTAGATTGTTTTTTGTGGGAATTTGCTTATTAATACCTCATTTTATCACCACATTAGTTTAATGAGAGTGATTCAGAGCAATACTTTAAAGTTGATTCAAAATGCTAAAATGAGGTTAAGTTCAACGATACAAATTAAATTACGACTCTACTTAACTCATAGACGTCTGTGAGAATTTTCTCACAAACAATTAGTTATCTTCTTTTTTCTCACAAATATTAATTATTTTCTCTCGTAAATAATGATTTATACAAAGTAGAACTCTTAAGTATTAATATTATCATAAAAACCCCAATAAATTTAGAACTTTAAAAATATAAGAAAATAACTAATCTATATGATTAGAATTCTATTAAACTTATCAAACTTGAAGGGAAAATCGTAAAAGAAAAATAGGATCACTAATTTTCTTATGAAAGAATCCAATGAAATCCAAAGTAAATCAAGAATTTATAGCAAAATCAAAACTAAATCAAGAATTCACACCCCATATATATATCATATCATAAACTTCTCATCAACTATAAATATCATAAACTTCTAATCAACTATAAACAGAATAAGTTAATCACTAATCTAATTGTTGACTTAAGTATTTTAGGAAAAAATCCTTTACCTTATTACGGGATTGTGTTACTCCCTTGATTTAGGATCTTTTTTTATTTATGCTTTCCCCGTGTACTCTTTTTCTCATTACGAATCAATACAACCAAAATACAATTCAACTCCTATTTTCAATGTCTATTCAACTTAACAACATGGCATCAGAGCCACACGATCGTAAGGATCTGTGATTGGCATCATCATCTACCGTTCAACAATGGGCAACGAGCCAGAAGCCTCGTCGCCGGCGTTGTCCGAGGCAGCAACTATCCTTTCCCAGCAGATTGCTCAAATTCTGCAACAACAGAAACCACAACCATCACAACCCAATTCTGATGGTCCAGTAACCATAGACATAAAATTAAACAACGATAATTATGTCTTATGGGCAAGGATGCTCGAAATCGCGATTGGTGCGCGAGGGCGTCTTAACCACTTAACCGGCCGTCCGGCACCACCGGCGGAGTCAGACGATGCATATCCAACCTGGAAACAAAGGGATTTGCAAGTCTTTAGTTGGATTACACAGGCTATCGACTCTAGCCTGGTAACCCAGTTCATTCATTACCCAACTTCAAGAGATTTATGGAACGGATTATCAACCACTTACCAGTCCGGAGAAGATAGCTTACAGATCTTCGATCTAATGACCAAAGCAGATCGAATTAGACAAGATCAGACATCGCTCGAAGAATACTTCAGCATCAGCAAAAGCATCTGGGCCGAAATCGATAGGCGGCGACCCAATCCCATGGAATTTCCAAGTGACATCACCAAATTCAACAAAATCCAAGATGAACACCGCCTATTCAAATTTCTCTCTGGCCTAAACCCAGAATTTGATGCGATAACAAGAGACATATTGAAAGAGACAGAATTACCCTCAGTTGATGCCGCGTACGCCATCGTCCGCCGGGAAGCCGCCAGGAGAACCATCTTAGGCCCGTCGGCAGCCTCCAACGAGGCGAACCCATCATCGGGTATCGGAACAGGACTGATTGTACAGGGACAAGGGACAAGAACCAAATCGGTGACACGCAAACCCACACGCCGGACCGACCCACAGCGCCAGGCTCCGCCGCCTCCTCCCTACAATAAATCAGACCTTGAATGCGAGCACTGCGGGAAACAGGGCCACTTGAAGGCAGGGTGTTTTGAACTGATTGGATTTCCGGAGTGGTGGGTTCCGCGCGAGAAGAGGGGAGGCACTGAACGGAGACAAGGCCGTGGCGTCGCGGCGGCCGCCACTGGTACAGACGCCGACACCGGCGACACAGGAGTGGTGGCGGCGGGAATAGCTCAAAGGAGTGGTGGCGGCTCAAATGAGGGAGACAGCCGATACTCTCCAGGTATAGGGCACAAGAAGGGAAAATCCCTTCTTTGCCCTTCTTTTAAAACCACTACTTCTTTTAAAAATTCTATTAAAAAGGATATTGGTGGTATTAATGGTACGAGTGACTCGGGCAATTTTAAAACTCCTCACTGGATATTTGATTGTGGTGCAACGGATACTGTTACGTATGATTCATCTGATATTATTACACCTCAAACCCCGAATCGAAAAAAAATTCAAACAGCTAGTGGGGAAATTGTGTCGGTAAAAGGAGGGGGAATGATTGAGTTTTCACCCACATTGAAACTTTCAAACTGTCTGCTTGTTCCGTCCTTATCTCATAAACTACTCTCTGTCAGTCATGTTACCCGAGAACTGAATTGCACCGTTGTAATGTATCCCTCGTTCTGTGTTCTGCAGGATATCCGTTCGAAGAAGATAATTGGGCGTGGCACTGAACGAGGGGGCCTTTATTTTGTTGACGAAGTTGTCTCTGGGGGACGGACATTAATGGCTCAGAGTTTGGATGATAAACAGAGTTGGTTATGGCATCGGCGTTTAGGACACCCGTCTGATGGGTATCTGAAGAAGTTGTTTCCTAATTTTTCGAGTGAACATTTATCTTGTGATACTTGTGTGTTAGCTAAAAGTCACAGACATTCTTTTCCATTGAATAATACAAGGGTTGATATCCCGTTTTCTTTAATTCACTCTGATGTTTGGGGACCGGCCCCAGTTCTTGGTGGTGGAGGATTTCAATATTTCGTGACTTTTATTGATGATTGCACCCGTATGTGTTGGATTTATCTTTTGAAGCACAAGTCTGATGTCCTTGACAAATTTATTCACTTCTACAACATGATCCGCACTCAATTTAAGGCGCAGGTTCAAATACTCCGGTCCGATAATGGAGGCGAATTTGTTAACCAAAAATTACAGGCATTCTTCTCCGAAAATGGGCTTGTTCATCAAACAACCTGCCCACATACCCCCCAACAGAATGGAGTGGCGGAACGAAAGAACCGATTCCTCTTAGAAATCACTCGGGCATTAATGATTGAGTCTCGCGTGCCCTCCTCCTTCTGGCCTGAAGCCTTAGCCACAGCTGCTTACTTAGCCAACCGACTACCCACGAAGATACTTAAGTTCCGTACACCCATCCAATGCTTAAGTGAACTCACTAACGTTCCGCCTGAGCTGGCTCTTACCCCCCGGATATTTGGGTGCTCAGTCTTTGTACATATTCCTACTGCACTCCGGTCCAAACTTGATCCATGTGCAGAGAAGTGCGTGTTTGTGGGGTACGGGATTCACCAAAAAGGCTACCGGTGTTTTAACCCTAAAACTCGTCGAATGTTTGTCACGATGGACTGTGATTTTGTGGAAACAGAATATTATTATAGCCAGCTTAGTGGACAGGGGGAGAGTGAACATAACAAGGATCCACTAAATTGGCTTTGTGCAACTCCGTTGTCTTCTGATAATGGTGGTCTATCCCCCCCTAGTGCTGATACAAGTGCCACGCTCACGCCCACATTATCTTCCTCAACTGATATCCCTGAGGTTAGTACAGAAGTTTTGGATTTTACAGATTCCAATTCTATATCTGTTACAGCTAACAGTGCAGGTGAGACAGAAACGGACAGATATGTTCTCCCTCCTCGGAGTACGCGAGGGATCCCACCTAGACGGTATAGTCCCGAACACCAGTCTAGGTTGCAGAGATATCCAGTGGTAAACCTTGTCAGGGGGAGTCTGACAGAATCAGCCAAGGCCTTCTCAGCCGCTATTTATACTGAGATTGTCCCACGGAGCATAGAGGAAGCAATGGGGTCTCCTGAGTGGAGACGGGCAATGGATGATGAAATGAATGCACTCAGGAAGAATAAAACGTGGGATAAATGCCAACAACCGCCTGATAAGAAGCCAGTTGGGTGTAGGTGGGTGTATACAATCAAAAGGAAAGCTGATGGATCCGTGGAGCGGTACAAGGCCCGTCTAGTTGCCAAAGGGTACACCCAAACTTATGGGGTGGACTATGCAGAGACCTTCTCCCCGGTAGCGAAAATTGACTCAATCAGGGTCTTGATCTCCGTTGCTGTGAATCAAAACTGGCCACTCTATCAGTTTGATGTTAAAAATGCTTTTTTGCACGGTGACCTCATTGAAGAAGTCTACATGGAAGCCCCTCCTGGCTTCTCACATGAGTTTGGAGCCAACGAGGTATGTAGACTTAAAAAGGCACTCTATGGTCTCAAACAATCTCCTAGGGCATGGTTTGGGCGATTTACTGCTGCAATGAAACGGTATGGGTACAAACAGAGTAACTCTGACCATACCCTGTTCCTGAAACGAAGGGATGGGAAGATCACTTGTCTGATCATATACGTGGATGATATGGTCATTACCGGGGATGATACCGAGGAGATGAGGGATCTTCGGAAAAATCTGTTTGCAGAATTCGAGATGAAGGACTTAGGGCACTTAAAGTATTTTTTGGGAATTGAAGTCATGCGGTCAGGACATGGGATCTATCTATCACAGAGGAAGTATATCCTTGACCTACTGACAGAAGCAGGTATGCTGGATTGCAAGCCAAGTGATACGCCCATGGTGAGCAATCATGGATTGAAGATTGTTGAAGGAGCTGAGTCAGCTGACCGAACGAGGTATCAACACCTCGTAGGGAAACTCATATATCTCTCACATACCAGACCTGATGTCGCGTATGCCGTGGGAGTAGTAAGTCAGTTTATGCACAACCCTCAGAAGGAGCATATGGAGGCAGCATTGCGAATATTGAGATACCTGAAAGGTTCTCCGGACCTAGGAATTCTGTTCAAAAGGTTTGGTCACCTACAAATAGAAGCCTACACAGATGCAGATTGGGCAGGCAACCCACTTGACAGAAGGTCAACCTCTGGCTACTTTACGTTCGTTGGGGGAAATTTAGTCACATGGAGGAGCAAGAAACAAAAGGTCGTAGCACTCTCTAGTGCCGAAGCAGAATTCAGGGGCATTGCAAAAGGCGTATCTGAAGTACTCTGGTTAAAAAAGTTGATGGCTGAACTCGGGTTTCCTTCAGATAAAGCGTGCCCTCTCAACTGTGATAACAAGGCCGCCATTCAGATATCCGAAAATCCGGTGCAGCATGACAGAACGAAGCATGTAGAGATTGATCGCCACTTCATCAAAGAAAAACTAGAGAGTGGGGTGATATCTCTTCCTTTTGTGCGATCTGAAAACCAGTTGGCAGACATTCTCACGAAGGCTGTTACGGGGAAAGTGTTTCATGATATTTTGGACAAGCTAGGTGTTGGGTATCCCACGACCAACCTTGAGGGGGAGTGTTGACTTAAGTATTTTAGGAAAAAATCCTTTACCTTATTACGGGATTGTGTTACTCCCTTGATTTAGGATCTTTTTTTATTTATGCTTTCCCCGTGTACTCTTTTTCTCATTACGAATCAATACAACCAAAATACAATTCAACTCCTATTTTCAATGTCTATTCAACTTAACAACACTAATGACACTAATCTAATAGTTGTGATTTATCGTATAAAAATCTATGTTTTACTGACCGTTAGAAAATAATTTTCTATTAAATTAATATATGAAGAAATTTGAAAATAAATCAGTAAAAATGAAAGTAATTAGTGAAAACTGAAAAGTACCCCTACGGGCCTACACCAACTAATCACATTAATTCAAGGGTAAATTACACTGAGATTTGTCATAATTACAATTTAATCCCTGCCTTTTCGTTTATTACAAATAAATCCCCTATAAACATTGTTTCAGTTGAGGTCCCTGACGGAATAGTGGAAAAATCAGGTATACACTTTTTTCTGTTTTACAAAAAAAGTCCCTAGGAACAGTACTGTCCATAGGGGTTTATTTGTAATAAACGAAAAAGTAGGGACTAAATTGTAATTATGGCAAACCTCAGGGACGACTTGGATGTAATTTGCCCTTAATTCAATCAAGAAACTAATCCAAATAAATCAACTATTTAGCAAAATTCAAATACAAACGATTTCTTCTTGGGAATAGAAGGATTGAAGGATGCCGGAGATGACGGAGCGGGCTGCTGTGCACGGTGCATCAAGAGCTAGGGTTCACAGACACAGAGCCCTTTTATTTTTTTTATGATGTTTGGCAGTGGCCGAGCCAATGTACTTGAGCCCCCCTCCACCCCCACACCTGCCCACCCCCCTAGATAAAAAAAAAAATAAAAATTATTATATATCTGTATGTATATCATATATATTGGCGTGCGGTGGTGTAATTAATATATATATATATATATATATATATATATATATATATATATATATATATATATATATTACATTATTATATATATTAATTATATATCGTAACTCTCTCTCTCTCTATATGTATACATTATATTTTCTAAATATTATATTTAACCCATTAAATTTAGATTTGTTATATATAAATTTAATTTATTAAATTTAGATTTTCAATGTCAATTTAAATATAACTAGGGGTAATTCTTGTAATAAAAATTGTTATACTAAATGAAGACAAAATAAGAAAATTAAGGTAAAAGTTTGATAATGTCATCAAAAATTTAGAGGAACCCTAATTTATGGGTGTCTTGTGTAATTTTCAAACTCCTCTATGTGTAATTGTTTGACTAAAAAGGTCACAAATTATAGTTTCCAATATTCTCATAGGATCTATATGTAACTAACCCAATTTTTTTTAATATGTTGAGGTCCAAGAATTTTTAGCCCCGGCTGCCGAGAAATTCTGGATCCACCCCTGGTGTTTGGAGAAGAAAAGGATGAAAAGTGACTCTTGAAATTTCAGAAATGAAAATTGAAAGTGTAAAAGTAAAACACTGAAACGCGATTAAAGAATAAAGATGGAAAAAAATAAGAAAATATTAAAAAGAGAATGCTAATTAGTAACCCACGATCCGTTCCGATTTTAGGGCTGAAACTGCCGGTTATCCGACTAATTTTTCTAACCCTAAACTGGTTCGATTATTGTCGTTTTTGGTGTCCCTTCCGAACCAAACAAGGCATCGATCGAACCGGCAGGTCCGGGCCAGTCCGATTCTCTTAAACATTGCAATAAGATTAACACAGATAAAGTCGGCCAAAAACCCTATTCTCATGCATCAAATGCTTTCTCAATGAATGGTATCTGAATGAAATGGAAAGGGGTCAGATTTCACCTGTATTCGATATCACAGTCCGTGACATGGGATGAACACGCAGAAAACTGGGAGAATAGACTTCTTCGGACCCCTGCTAAGACACAAAACTGAAGTTTATAATTACTGTCGGAATAACTACATGTAATATGCATGAGAATCATGAGAAAGATATATATTACATACCAGTATTTGTCCCGATTCTTCTGTAACATGCATGGCATTAGCAATCTGCACTGTTGTCTCAACTAAGATGAAAAAATCAAACTTTTGTCACTGTTATTATTAAACAATACACGAATGGAATTTAAACATCTTAGTCTTTCTAAGAAGTAAATGGCTAAATTAAACACAACAAAGAAGAGAAATCATTCTCCAATCACAAAAGAAACCATCCCAATTCCAAAGCAATGGCATGGCCTACTCTCCCACACCAACTCTTCACCTTGATAGCAGGACAACCCTTTCCTTGGTGGTGCAACAAAATCCAAATTAGTGGCAATTATAAGCATTGTCACGCAATAGTCATTTCATTCCACAAAGAAACTTACAATTAACAACACAATCATTAAAAAAAAAAGAAAAAAGAATCGAAATGCAAAATTTCCATCAGTTCTACTCTGAAAAGAACAGACAAGGAGACATAGGAAACAAATCAAAGGACAAACGAATCACATTAATCATAATCAGGGACAGAGCAGGTATCCGGGAGAAGGCGGGCGAGAGTAAATCAAGTGCTCAGAAGTTCAATAGCAGGACCTGAAGATGACGATGTTAACTTTGAAGAACTGTTGTGGGAATTGTTGGCCACAGAATTATCTGAACTACTAGTCAAATGCGAAAAAGAAGCACCATAAGTTGGCCACGACATTGTTGGAGGGAGGAGGGGCAATGCCCCTTCAAAATTAAGAACGTGAATAGCTTGCCTTATGGATGGACGGTGAGTATTATCGGGATGAGCACACCATAGCCCAACAACCATCAAACATTCCATTTCTCTTGCATCGAATTCGGTACCTAATCTTGGATCAACTGCGTCAAATAACTGCCCCATGCCATATAGACTCCAAAGCCACTCCACTAATATCACTTGATCGTTTTCTTTACATCTACGGTCAATTGCTTTCCTACCACAAGCAATTTCCAGCAGCACAATACCAAAGCTGCACACATCGGACTCCTTGCTAGCTCGGCCTGTGATGGTGCATTCAGGAGCCATGTAGCCCATGGTCCCTGCTACGACTGTTGTTTGCGAACCTTTTTCATGGTCGACGAGTCTTGCAAGACCAAAATCACCGAGTTTGGCATTGAAATTTGAGTCCAGCATAATATTGCTAGCCTTTATGTCTCTGTGCACCACACATTGTTCCCACCCCACGTGCAGATACAGCAAAGCTGATGCTAGTCTCTGCGATATTCTTTACCTCATTTCCCAGGTAAGTAGTGATCTTCCTTTAAAGAGACGGAAATCTAAGCTTCCATTCGGCATGAACTCGCAAATGAGTAGGATCTTGCTTCCTTTGTGGCATCAACCTATGAGTTGAACTAAATTTATGTGCCTTAATTGGCTGATAATCTTGACTTCTGATGCATACTGTTTATGATGAGATTCTAGACACCATTTTTACAGCAATTTCAGACAATGTTTTTCTGGAGAGGCCCCTGTAGACACCACCAAAGGCAATGGCAACATATTGAGGCAAAGAAGTATATAAAGTGTCATAAATGACACCTGAAATAATGAGAATCGCATGCTTTATCAGATATACATCCACATAAGAAACCTGGCCTTGATGTCATCAACACATTACTCTCTGATTAAGTGATCTAGGTCGAGGCAGGGTGTTCTAGAGTTGTGGGATTAAATCAATTGAACAATGATAAGAAATAGCATAGAAACGAAAATTTCATACAAGCTTGATTATAGAATAAAACCAAAATACACACCAAACAAATCAAAGGAAAATGAGATCTTACTGATCTTAATCATGCTCTTAAAAGAGTAGTAGCAGAATTTGTAGATGATGCTGTTAAACTTGACGAATTGTCATAGTAACTGTGGGTAGTTAAATCACCACCTCCAGTAAGATTTGAGTAATTTGAAGCGGTACTAGTAATATGTGTCATGGTAGCTTCACCATAAGTTGCCACTGGCATTGTTGGAGGGAGAATTGGTAATGATGCTTCAAAATTGAGAACATGGATTGCTTGCTTTATGGATGGATGACGCTTGTTATCTGGATGAGCACACCATAATCCAACAACCATCAAACATTCCATTTCTTGCATATTATATTCGGTGCCTAATTTTGGATCAGTTGCATCGACTAACCGTTCCATGCCGTATACACTCCAAACCCACTCCACCAATATTACTTGGTTTTCTTCAAGCCTAGAGTCGACTGGTTTTCTTCCACATGCTATTTCCAGCAATACAATTCCAAAGCTATAAACATCAGACTCCTTGCTAGCCCGTCCATTTATAGCACATTCGGGAGCCATGTAACCCCTCGTCCCCGCCAGATCCATTGTTTGTGAACCTTTTTCATGATCAACAAGTCTAGCTAGACCGAAATCGCCAAGTTTAGGATTAAAACTTGAGTCCAACATAATATTACTAGCTTTTATATCTCGATGCACCACGCATCTCTGCCACTCCTCGTGCAAATATAGCAAGGCCGATGCTAGTCCTCGTGCGATTCTGTATCTCGTTTCCCAGGTCAAAAGTGATCTCTCCTTAAAGAGATGAGAATCTAAGCTCCCGTTAGGCATGAACTCGGAAACAAGTAGGAGGTCTTTTTGTTTATGGCACCAGCCTATGAGTTGGACTAAATTTTTGTGCCTTAGCTGACTGATAATCTTGACTTCTGATGTGTACTCTTTCAGCCCTTGTTTAGATCCTCTGGACACCCTTTTTATAGCGACGTAGAAATCCGTTTCTCTTATGAAGCCTCTGTAGACCCCACCGAAGCCTCCTTCTCCAAGCTTTTCTTCCTCTACAAAATTCTTTGTGGCACGAACAAGTTTGCTATATAAGAACCTTTTAGGCCCACTTCCTTTTGCGAATTCATTATCCATGGATGGATAAAGGAAATCTTCATCTTTTCCATCCTTATACTTCTTCCATAAGCAAAAATTTGCAAGAGCTCATCAGGGTCAAGGTCAGGCTCCGGCTCCCGGCGTGGAGTAATTGGCTCTTCAGGGGTAACGTTAAGCTGCAAGGTTGAAGAGAAATCCCACGACTTGACATTATTTTTCTGAAAGTGAATTCCTGTTGCAGCTGGGAAGCCAATAGCAACATATTCGGGCAAATAATCTCTAAGATCAACCTCATAGCTGAGGTTGCCTCGTCGGGTGATGTTACCAACAACACCAGTAAAATCAACGGAGAGGATCTTGGAACTTGCATCATAACTAATCCACGCATCATTTTATGCCCCCTCGGTAACATTATTCTCTCAGGGGACAGACTCGACAGATTTTACCGTGTTGATATCAATACCAACATGCGTGCCAACGGGATCCCAAATATATATTCTTATAAGTATCGAACTCCACCGCAACAAATGATTGCGAAGATGAATTGGCTGGTGACTCACCCATTCCAAGACCAAGACTACCCCAGTAAAAACTTTTTTGGATAGTGGAATTAAGAGGAACAAGGAAAAACGTGAGCCCATCAGCATAATTATAATTACTACCACCGAAATCAATGACGAAGGAGAAATGAGTGTAGAAATCAGTGAGGACGCAGGAAGCCTTGTTCCAGAGGTGCAACGGTCGGGAATATGTTGCTCGACCTAATTTATAGCCCAAGGCGGCGTTATGCTCATTGGGTGTAAGCATAATGCCTTGATTGTTCAAGATGTACGCATAATGCCTTGATTGTTCATGATGGTGGACAGGTTGAAGGACAGTGAAGATGTTGAAGGGAACAGGATTAATATAAGGAATAAGAAGGAGACAATCGTCGGTATTGGAAGCTTTGAAGCAGGCATGAGTGCGTGGTAGACTGGTAGTTGATAGGAGTGACGATAGCTTAGCTTGATCATCAAAGCATGTGGTCGTACTAGACCATAAATACTGGGTAAAAGAGTCAGTGAAACAGTAGGTCTTGATTGATGGGTGAATGAATACTTGACACGCTGTGGACGAAGACTTGAATGAATTTGACCTGGATGGGCCCTGAGCGCGTAAGTGGTGTTTCAGCATTATTTCATAAAGCAAAATGGCGACGCCAGATTGGAACAAGAAGAAGAAGAAGAAATAGCAGCTAGGGCTGTAAATGGATATTCGAAAATCCGATATCCGTCCGTATCCGAATTCGTTTACAAAGGATATTATCCGAATCCGTCTTAAGAGATATTATCTGTATTCGATTATAGACATTCGAATTATAAACGGATAAGGATATAGTAATAAGGTATCCGATCCGTTTAACATCCGATCCGTTTCATTATTCGTTAGATATATCCGATAAATAATGTATTATATTAAAATATATACAGAAAACTATGTATGTATGATAGATTATTAGTATTAAGTAAATTTTTTAGCGTATTTATTAAAGAAAAACCTTAGGTTTTATTAGTAACTCTATGTTCACGTCAATATTCATATAGAGATAATATAATTAACATATATTATGTTATTAATAAAAGTATTATATTTCAAAATTTTATAATTTCACCACATTTATACATTCGCTAAAACATAAAAATGATCTATATAGATATACTTATTATTTCTCTATTTGTCTAAAATATATATATTCAAAGTTATATAATTATTAAATAATTTATCTATAAATGAATAGTTGATAATCTGATTAAAAGTTCGAAGTTATATAAATAAATAATTTATGTCAAATTTTGAATACTTGAAAATCCGATTAAAATCCGAATCCGTCCAAATCCGCCTTGTATCCGTATAAAAAGGATATTATCCGAATTCGATTTAAAAGGATATTATCCGTATCCGTCCGAATCATAAACGGATAAGGATATGATAATCATACATCCGATCCGTTTATTATCTGTTTACACCCCTAACACCAGCAGCTTCGTACAGAGATCCGGGCTATATTTGCGCAAATTCAAAAAAAATAATAATAATAAAAAAAAAGCGCACAGACGCACCAAAATCCTCAGCTGCTTCTTCGGTGGGGGAATGTCAACCTTCACTTTAGCCTATTCATTGACAATGCCTTCCACTTCAATGTAATATTTTATTAGAGTAGAGGTAAAGGGAATTCTCTACTCCCTCAAAAATAAGCAAAAATCTCCTTTCATAGGTCGTTGAATAAAGGTGATAATTGCCTTAAAAAAAAAAAAAATTCCTTCTAAAAAAAAAAAGTAATAATAATAAAATTGAGGTGATAATTTTTTTTTTTTTTTTTTTTGTTGGTAGGAAATAAAGGTGATAACTTTTTTATTTGGGTAGGAAATATAGGTGATAACTGCCTTAAGAAAATAACTAGTAACCCGGCACACTCTACGCCTGTGCAAATTTACTATTATTTAAATATATTAAAATTAATTTTTATATTAATATATATTTTATAATTATATTTAATATAATTATAAAATTATGATAAATAAATAGTATAGGATTGATGGTGTAGAAACCGGAAATATACTAAAACACCAACACTTTAAGATTTGTTTGGAGGGAAGACCGTCACAAGCGTTTGAGCCTCAGGAACTGGTTTCCAAAGAGCGTGGGTTCTTGCAGGTAGGATAACACCAGGGGAGAAAATGTAGTAAGGATGCAAAGAAGGTGAAGTATGCGGAGCTTGGGGAAGAAAGAACCAGAGTAAAAATGGTGGAATATGCCCAGTTGTGAATATGCTGTGTCTGTGTAGAAGATGAATTTGCTGTTAGGGAATGTGAGTGAGAATTCTCATATTTATAGGTTGAGGATGAGGGTGATTTGGTAAATGTAACCAAGTGGTCTCAAATCCGGATTGCCCTAGACAGGTGGCAGCGTGTGATGGCTTGAAAGTGATATCTCTGAAATATACCTCCGTACGAATGGTAGTGGGTGTCAGGAGTGTGTGTGCGCATCACCTGTATGTGTCAGTGGCAGTTACACAACAGTTGTCCGAGCGCCGGGAGACCCAGGAAGGGTCACATGGGCGTAAGGACGCTTGAGGGTGCGTCCCAGAGATGACCTAACCCAAACGTGGGGACGCTCGAGGGAGAGGATTCCCCAGATTGGCCTGTACGAGCGTTGTAACGCTCGGGTGAGGCTTCAGCCATGAGGTCGCTCGTACCTGCCCTGAGGCCTGCTGAGGTGGACCCCTGTGGATGAGATATGCTTTGATGAACATGTGAGCGCTGCGAAGTATGCGAGCGTTAGGATGGTCTCGAGCGTGAAACAAGCAAGGGAATACCTTGTGCCTGCGACGCAAGTTGTGAGTGGTGACAGTTCCTGTAGGGCCATTTTGCGAGCGTCCTATGGGGGTTGGAGGAAGATTCCCCGCTCGAAGGATGCACTTCGATAGGCGGGCTTTGGACAGCAAGGCTATAGGCACTAGGCAGATGGGATGGAACCGCTATCACGAGCCGATCTTCTCGAGCGTCTAAGTCCAAGTGTTCCAAGTTGATCTGGACGAATCGTCTAGGTTTCGACACGTTTACGGGGATGATTCGAGCGTGGTTGAGCCCCATCAAGGATAATGTTATATTAGTTAAGAAAAATTAAAATATAAGGAGAAAAAAATAAAAATTATATAGAAAAAGAAAAGAAAAAAATTGAAATGAGGTAAGAGAAAAGAAAAATTCTTAGAAAAGAGAGAAAAAAGAAGTTAATAAAAAATTGGTGGGAGTGACGAGAGCTTAGCTTGATCATCAAAGCATTTGGTCGTACTAGAGCATAAATACAGGGTAAAAAGTGAGTGAAACAGTAGGTCTTGATGATGGGTGAATGAATACTTGACATGCCGTGGACGAAGACTTGAATGAATTTGGACGGAAAGGCTTTTTTTGCCTGGATGGGCCGTGAGCGCGCACTACTAGAAAACATGGTTTTTACAACCGAAAATTTTCGGTTGCAAATTTGACCGATTTAGCAACCAAATTTGCAACCGAAAACCAACATTTGTCCACCTGGCTTTGCAACCGAATATTCGGTTACCAAATCGGTTGCAAAAATTTTGCAACCGAAGTTCGGTTGCGATATTAGTTGCAAAAAAAAAAGTTGAATGGTCAACATTTTTAATGTATTTGCAACAGAAAATTAGGTTGCTAATTCGATTTGCAACCGAATTTCTGTTGCTAAGTCGGTTGAAAAAAAGAATGAAAAAATCGAACCTGGTTAAAGTATTTGCAACAGAATATTCGGTTGCAAAATCAGTTGTACAAGAATTGCAACCGAAATGCAACCAAAATTTTCGGCTGCAAAATTATTAAAAATCATTTCAAAAATACTTTTGTAACCGAAATTTCGGTTGCAAAGTTTTGAACTAATTTAATTATTTTAATGTTAAATTTGCAACTGAAATTCGGTTGCAAAATTTTCATACATCCTCTTTGCAACCGAATTTCGGTTGCAACAATCTTTTTATTTATTATAATTTATAAAATTAAAATATGTAATACCTTTTAAAATATATGTCGCTATTCGGTTGCAAAATCAGTTGCAAAAGTGTTTTCTTTTATTAAATTTAATATATACATAATAATTATTAATTACTCGCCTCCTAAAAAGTTTTAAATCCTTTTATCATTGTATAATATAAGTTTTCTAATTAAAATGATAATAAATATTATAATTTATAATATATTTGTAAAGTGAATAAAAGTTAGTTAATTATAATTACTTCTATTATAGTAGTATATATCTTACTATAAATTATGTAATAAATTTTAAAATTATATTTTATAAGACATAATATACATTATAAACCATTAAGATATTATACTTGTATAGTGATATGATATCATATAACATATAAAATATTTTGAGAATTGGTGTAACGCGTAATGTTATATATGGTGTACAGATCAAAGTAATTTCTACAAACGATAGATATAGTATAATAGATATTAAATGATTATAATTACTTATATAATTATATTTTGGTAATATTAATTAATAATTATCGTTATATTGTTGTAGATACTGAAAACTATATAATAAAATTTAAAGGTTATGTTTTATAAGATATAATATACATTATGAATCATTAAGGTGTTATACTTGTATAATGATATCATATTATATATCATATACGACATTTAATTTTGAGAATTGACATTACACACGATATTATATATGATATACTAGGGTAATTTTCACAAGTGATCGCTATAAAAGATATCAAATGGTATAATAGATTACTATACGTCTATTAAATACTATAATATACTGATATTACATTTATGATAGAAATTATATATTGATATGATATTATATAATATGTACAACATTTTTAATATTGATATAATGTGTGATATTATATAAGATGCACGCGGAAATGTATTTTACAAGTGATTGACATAATTAATTAATATAATAGCTATAAGGGATCTATTAAAATAATATAATATATGTAATTATATATAACTATTAAATACTATATATCTATTAAATAAAATAATAAACAAAATATAATTTGCATTTATAAAAGATATTATAAATCATATGATATAATAATGTTTAATAGTAACTTACTCATTAATACTATAGGTAGCTATAAGTTATATCGAATGCTATAATTTTTAATTTTAAGTTTACCAAACAATATATAGATAATTATAAGACTATTAAATAGTACAAAGTGATGGGGTCAAAATACGATCGTCCCACGTTAGGACACGTGGCATCACCGAGATGATGACATCTGTCTCCCCAAGGTTGCACCCATCGGTGCACGAGCGCTAAGCCCAACAAGCGCAATCCTTCTTCAGGAGTTAAGCCCAACGAGCGCTGTCACTATCACGAGCGTCCTTCATACTGTATGATTGGCACGCCCACGTGCCAAGGGAGCCCTCTTCGAGCGTCACACTCCCTCAGAGTGGCCTCCCCTTTGGCTCGTCACTTAAACTGGAGCCTTCATTCCCCCCAGCGGATATCTTGGCTTCCAATACTCCAGGTTGTCACGAGCGCGCTCTTAAGCCCTCGTTACCAACCACCCAAATGGCTCTCTGACACAACGTACATGCCCGCGCACCTGCCACTGTTGCCAGCACCAACTTTTGGCCGCTTTTGCAGAAGATTCCTCCTAGGTTTCTCTCTCATGGCGCCACGTGTTAGGGCAACATTCGGCCAGGACCACTTGAGGCAAATGACCAAAGGGCCCTTGACCCTCAACTATAAATAGCTAAAGTCATCTTCTACACAAGTAAGCATTCTTCATCACTGAAACTGTGACTGAACTTACATTTCTCCTTCATACCTTGAACTGACTTGAGCGTCGGAGAGCCAAACTGGGTATCACCCCCAGTTCCCCCAGCTTGGCCTCTGACTTTTATTGTGCTTGTCCCAACAGGTAGAACCCCCTTTCTCATTTTCGGCGAAGCTCCGGTGGTTTCCTCCACAATTACAAATCGTAAAGTGATCGGATTCGGACCTTCACATTCTGAACCCATCACAAAGTGTAGTTAATTATATTGATATAATTATAAATAGATATTATATATCATATGATCATATAGTACTATCTAATGTTATCGTATTCATTAACGATATAATACCTATAAGTATAGTAAACTATGTACATAATTATAAGGGATAAACATTTTGAACATCCTGAACTATGGCCAAATTTGGACTTTGCATCCCGAACTAAAAAACGTCTCCGGTTGCAACCTGAACTATTTTAAATTCTCACTTTGCATCCTCAGTGTAAAAATCCGGCCACATGTACTTACGTGTCAGGCATCTGAGGTATCCACGTCAGTGCCTCCGGTGACAACAGTGGCCGGATTTTACACTGACTGATCCGGCTGAACATCTGGATTACTTTTTACATCTAATGCACCTTTACGAGCATTCCAGCAATTACTGGGCCAAAGTGTTTGTCACTTCCTTAGTGGGAATGGCTCAGGAGTGGTACAAGCGACTGCCGCCGCGCTCGATTCACTCATACGAGGAGCTGGCTCATGCTTTCCTCAACCACTTCAATTCTTTGAAAGCGCCAGTCACCGCACCTACTGCCCTTTACAATGTGGTGCAAGGCAGGAGCGAGTCTCTGCGCTCGTTCTTCGCCCGCTTCAACAAGGAGATCCTACAGGTGGAGAGGCCTTCTATGGATTTCTTGATCCCAGTGCTTTTCCAGGCTGTGGATCATAAACAGTATGTGAGCAAGAAGTTTGCCGATGCCATCGTAGAAAGGAGGCCAGGGACCCTCATGGCCTTAAGAGAAGTAGCCGAGCCGTTCTTCGCGCTCGAAGACATGTATGGGACGAATGGTCCCCGGCATCACAGTCCGGCCAGGAACGAGCGGCCCCCTCACGAGCGGGGACGGGACGTGGCCATCAAGAAGGAGCGCCCTCAAGAGCGCAAGAGGTCGCCACCACCCCCTCGTCGATTCGAGCGGATCCCGCTCACCAGGCCGAATTCAGAAGTCTACAACCTCTCCGATAAGAAGCTCTTTAAGAGACCCATCAAAATGAGGGAAACGGACTCGCTCAGGCGTTCGAACAAATACTGCGCATTCCACAAGCAGAGGGGGCACGACACAGATGAGTGCCGCCAGTTGGAGGCTGAAATTCAGAGGCTCGTCGCAGGGGGCCACCTGAAGGAATTCGTCCGGGTGCTCGAGCGTTACGATGAACGCTGTAACGAGCGCGCTGGAGGGAGGAGGAGGAGTCTGTCCCGGTCAAAGAGCCCAAGGGGTAGGGGACCCCCTGAAAGCAGCAGCCGCCGGGGCAATAAAGGAAAAGCCCCTGAGCAAGAAAACGAACCTTTCGCAGTCATAAATATGATTGCAGGAGGCTCGTCAGGAGGGGATTCCAACGCCTCCCGACGGAGGTATGTCCGGAGCTACAACCAACGCCCAGCAATGCCTAAACCCATCTATGCCATCCAGAGTCCGAGCGCTCAACGGTCAAGAGAGAATGATGTAATAGGCTTCGATGATAGGGATTTAGAACACATTGTAACACCCCGTGGGGAGGGTTTAACCTCTGATTGCCCCATGGTGGTTAGTGTAGATGTTCATAATCACGTTGTAAAAAGGGTGTTGGTGGATAGTGGAAGCTCTGTTAATGTTTTGCCTTATTCTACATTTTTAAAGATGAAGGCTGACCTCCCGCTCGAGCCTCTCAAAACGGCCCTCATTGGCTTTGGAGGCTCGGAAGTTGTCCCACGAGGGCAAATTCGCTTAGCTACTTCATTCGGCCGAGCCCCTCAGCGCAAAACACTCTTGGTAACATACGCAGTGGTGGAGATAGACATTCCTTATAACATCATAATTGGGCGCCCGGCCCTCGTGGATTTCAAAGCCATCATCTCCACCTACCACCAGAAGATTAAATTCCCCACCCCCGAGGGTGTGGGAGAAGTACTGTGCAATGTGCAAGAGGCTTGGGAATGTTACATGCTGTCCCTTAGAAAGCCTAAAGCGGAGAAAACCTTCTAAATTGGTTCCACCAAAAAGTCAGTGGATTTCCCCAATCTAGACGAGGACAGCCCAGCACGGAAAAGGGCGAAATTGAACAAGAAGAAGAACAAGAAGAAGAGGGGAGACAACGTGGAGAATCCTCTCGAAAGTGCACCACCAGGGACCGTTGGTGGATCGTCCTCAGAAGGAGACGAGCCAGGAGAGGGTGAACCAGCACCCGGTGACCGTTTGACAGGAAAGAAGAGGGCGCTCGAGCTTCCTCGCCCTGAGATAAGGATCGAACCCTCGGAAAAGTTCCTTGCCATTGAGCTGGAACCAGAAACAAGGATAAGACTACACAGATAGGATCAAACTTCTCGGGGCCTTCTCAGATTATGATGATTGACTTCCTCAGGGAAAACAGTGATGTATTTGCATGGAAAGCCTCCGACCTCACAGGGATTGACCCGAGCGTCATTGTCCATAGGCTTAATGTGGATCCCTCTTTCAAACCCGTCAAGCAGAAAAAGCGGGATGTACATGGCTTTCGGAAAAAAGTCATTGAAGAGGAAGTTAATAAACTCCTAGAGGCTCGGTATATCGAGCCCATCTTGTATCCAGAGTGGTTGTGTAACGTCGTCTTGGTGCCCAAGAGCGCGAATAAGTGGCGCATGTGTAACGATTTCACTGATCTCAACAAGGCTTGCCCTAAAGATCATTACCCGCTGCCTCGGATAGACCAGTTGGTGGATTCGACCGCTGGCTGCGAGCTCATGAGCATGATGGACGCTTTCCAGGGATACTATCAGATCTTTATGGCCCCAGAAGACCGCCCCAAAACCTCGTTTGTTGTCCATATGGGGGTATATTGCTTCTTAGTCATGCCTTTCGGACTTAAGAACGCCGGAGCTATGTATCAATGGCTCGTCAACAAGATGTTTGAAAGAGAAATTGGAAGGTCCATGGAGGTTTATGTGGATGATATGATTGTCAAAAGCGAGCGCCAGGACTCCCACTTGGAAGATCTCAAGCGCACTTTTTCAGTCCTGCGCCAATATGGGATGAAGTTGAACCCTTCGAAGTGCACCTTTGGAGTGCAAGGGGGAAAATTCTTAGGGTACATGGTCAGCCAGAGGGGAATTGAGGCCAATCCGGAGAAGATCAAGGCTATCTTGGAAATCCCCTCCCCTCGAAATTTGCGGGAAGTGCAGGTCCCAGTAGGAAAAATCATCTCGTTGAACAGGTTTATTTCGCGCTCGGCGGACAGGAACCTTCCCTTCTTCAAAATTTTGAGGAACGCACGTAACTTTGCTTGGACAGAAGAATGCGAAAGGGCGCTGCAGGATATGAAGGCTTACTTATCGAGCGCACCACTGCTGACTAAGCCTGTCGAAGGCGAGAGGTTATTTAAGTATCTTTCCGTTTCCTCCGAGGCCACAAGCGCGGTTCTGATCGCTGTACGGGAGCGGAAACACTTACCTGTCTATTATCTGAGCAAAACATTGCAAGGAGCCGAGAAGAAGTATCTGGAGATTGAGAAATTCGCGTTAGCACTCATCAACGCCTCGAGAAGGCTGAGGCCTTACTTTCAAGCGCACTCCATAACAGTCCTCACCGACCAACCCTTGAAGCAAGTGCTGTCCAAGCCAGATGTATCTGGTAGATTAATCAAATGGGCCATCGAATTGAGCCAGTTTGACTTGTGCTTCGAGCCCAGGACCACGATACAGGCTCAGGTGGTAGCCGATTTGTTGACAGAACGCTTTGGTTTAGAGCCTGCCGTTCAGGAGAATGAGGGGTTATGGGTACTGCACACAGATGGTTCCTCAACCTCTCAAGGGGGAGGAGTAGGAGTGGCCCTCAGAAACCCCGATGGGATTGAGCTGGACTTTGCAATCAAGCTGGATTTCCAAGTCACTAATAACGAAGCAGAATATGAAGCCCTCGTGCAAGGATTGAATATTGCTTTTCAGAATGGAGCCTCCAGAATCACCGCTTATGTGGATTCACAGTTAATTGCGAGTCAGATTGAAGGAACTTATGAGGCTCGAGAAACCACCATGGTACAGTACTTAAGTAAAGCCAGAGAAATCATTGGGAAGTTCAAGGAATTTCATCTACTTCAAGTGCCCCGAGGAGAAAACGAGCGTGCAGACGCTCTGTCAAAGTTTGCATCAGCTTTAGAGGGCACTTCTGAACGTTCTGTTACGTTCCTCAGAACTGAGGAACCTTTGATTAAGGAAAGGGTCGCCACCGAGATAATCGCCATGATTGATCCAAACGAGCCCTGTTGGCTTGACGACATCGTCATTTTCCTTAGGGATGGAATTCCTCCCACTGACAAGGTGGAAGCTAGGAAAGTCCGAAGTAAGGCCCCTCGTTTCGCATTGGATCCCGAGGGGAGGTTATTCAAGAAATCATTCCAAGGACCCCCAATGAGATGCCTGAGGCCCTCACAAGCGAAGGAGACGCTCGAACTCATCCACAATGGAAGCTGTGGGAATCATTCCGGAGGGCGTATCTTGGCAAAAAAGGTCCTGAGAAGTGGGTTTTATTGGCCTACTGTTCTCCAAGACGCCATTGAATTTTCGAAGAAGTGCCCCAAGTGCCAATTTCATTCAAATCTCCCTCAATTGCCAGCCGCACAGATGATCCCAATAGACGTCTCTTGTCCTTTCGACCAGTGGGGAATAGATGTTGGAAAACACGAATCAGAAAGTAGCGGAATTTAAAAATTTTTCCAACAAAAAGGATCTTGAACTCGTAATCGTGTATCCAAATTCGTAAAGATAGAAAACTTACTTTTCTTTTATTCTTTCTTGAAGCGTTTCAAGCCACCCAAGAACGCTCTTCTCGCGGCTTGATCCCCTCTCCTTGGTAAAGCTCGAATCTTCAAACTTCTAACTTGAAGTCTCTAGAGAAAGTCCACCAACTTGGCTACAATCTAACTAGTAAGGATGCTGGTTCTCTAGTTAGTGTTTAGGCTTAACCTAGGGTTTCGTTTATCTTGGAGAAAGGATGGTGTTCAACACATGAACCAAAAGAATTGTCAATTAGCTCTAAAGGGGAGCTCGAGCTCCCCTATATATAGGAGGGAGTACCGATCCAAATCCTTGTCGGACAAGGATTTGGTTCCTCTCTCTCCTATTACTTTGATTATCAAGTATTTTCCAACTTTGACTTTGAATTCTAATTCTAGTCAACTTTTAAGAGAGCCAAAAATATCCAAACTATTTTGGATAATTTTATACTTTATTTATTATAAAATAAATAACTTATTTTTATCTAATTAATTAATTCATAATTAATTAACTAGATTATTTTCTCCAAAATTAGACTTTTTTTTTAATTCAAAATTAAACCAAAGTCTATTAAATAATTAAATAATTAATTATTTAATATATATATAATATATATATACACACACGTGTGTGACACGTGTCACAGTGACACGTGTCACTCACGTGAGCCATACGTGTGACTTCACACGTGTGGAACCCTCTTGGCCCGATTAACTCGTTTAATCATTTTTAAGCCTCAACTCATGTAACCAAGTTGTTGTGTGTGACCCTCTAGGTTCTCAATTCAATTAGCAGTGACCCCAATTAATTAATTCACTAATTAATTAATCAGTCCACAGATTAAACGACCATAGTCTAGCAACAGGTGTTTAACCCCTAGCTGAATTGGAAT
Source organism: Lantana camara (assembly GCA_037501455.1). NCBI lineage: Eukaryota > Viridiplantae > Streptophyta > Magnoliopsida > Lamiales > Verbenaceae > Lantana > Lantana camara. The sequence continues at coordinate 24,627,255 of CM074862.1, forward strand.
GTTCGGATTCGACAGAACCTTTAAGTCATTGATTCATGTGAGATACAATCCTCCTACTTACTATCTCTCAACCAAGATCTAGGGCAAGGGAATAATCAGAACCCTAATAATCCGGTCTTAAAGCTAAGTGCATTTCATATCCATTTGATCTCAATCCAAGAAACCCTTTTCTTGATGTCTTGATCTACTGCCTTGGCCAAGGACTCCATATGGCATATGAATGACTTACACAATAAGAGATCACCTTGCAAATGCAAGTGTAGGTCCTTTCTTGATTCTCATTCACTTTCATGAATCACTTGTGCAGCCCCAGCATAAGCCTTGAATCAGTTGTCTAAGGCGACACCCTTTAAAGCTTATACCTAAGACTACAAAGTTAACTCATAAAGTGAGAAGGAACCTCAAGTCTAAGGATCAATTAATCACATCAATGACTCGTGAGATATTTCCTAATCTGCAAGTTTCCATTTCCTGAAATAGAAACTTCCTTTCCCATTTAGGAATGTTCTCACACGGGGCACCTCAGTGAACTTACTTATTAAAGTAAGCACCCTCATGTATCACGCACGTATCAACTATACACTTTGCACCTCCATGAAACAAGGTGGTCCTTCTTAAGGGCGTGATCCCACAAGCAAGCCTTAGAGGAGTCAGGTTGACACTCCCACTGTCTGTAGGACTCATCGGCTTGGATTATTTTACTAATCATGACTTATGTGATATAGGGCTCGTTTCATGAACCATTTCACCTAAATGGTAGAGTCCTAAAGTCATCAGGATTAGGGGAGTTCTCATACATGCACACATAATGGAAACACTCAAAACACGTATTGGCATATAAAGAAGTGTTTGCCTATGATCAATCGTATATTATTCAAAGATTGTCTGTGATACAAGAAAAGTCCCAAAGCAGATTACGTCAAATCGGCTTTCTAGGGCACTATTCCTAACAATCTCCCACTTGCCCGTAAAAGCCATTTAGGTACTCTAAGTCCCATCTTCTCAAGATGCACTTAGAGACCCTATTGACTTTGGGCGTTTCCAAAGTGGATCTGCTATATTTTCTGCTGATGTGACCCTCTTGTTTACACATCTCTTAGGAAACACCTTTTCCTTATAAAGTGATTCGTAATCACGTGTTCAGTCTCTTGGTGAGGTCTTGGTTCTCTTACTTGAGCAACCATCCATCTTATCATACAATATGATAAAGGAGTTGTTTCATGCTAGGAACTTCATCTAACAAGTTAGATGGAGTTTCTTACCCAAACACTTAACTTAGCGTTATATAATACGACTAAGTTCTCAACTACGATAGTCGAGTTTTGCAATGTCCGTCCTTGGAACCCCTTTCCAACGCATTGCATTACCATTCTGGTAGAAGTTGTATCCTTTCAATGATTTCATAATCATCTATGTTTGATGAACGGTTACATCAAATATCCTTCTAATAACAAGATCTTTTGGGCTCTGTAAACTAATACATATCCTCATTTCTTCTCAAGTACTCTGAGGACATCCTTTACAGAGATCTAATGACCTTCTCTGAGGTCATATTAGATTCGGCCCACTACGCTTAGTGTTGCGCCATATCTAATTTAGTACATAATATTTCATACATTATGCACCCTTTCACTTAAAGGGATTTTGGACATTCTAACTTTCTCAAAGTTATCTTAGGACACATACTCTTCAAAAGAGATGTTCCATTGTCCATACTAAACTCCTTTTAGTACCGTGGTTATGTACTCATTTTGTGATAATCCTTTTATTCTCTTAGATCTATCTTCTATAGATCTGAATGTCGAGAATATAGGATAATCACTAAGATCTTTCATGTCAAATTGTTTCTTAAACAAGAATTGGTAACTTTCACGTCGTCCTTGACATTCCTAATGAGAAGGATGTCGTTTTCTAAAGAACCAAAAATTGACTCTTACATCACTAACTTTCCTATGTACACTTTGAGACTTATTCGACTTCCATCTGTGTCAAACAATTTGACTATCCTATGGAATCGAATTGTCTAATCCTAGAAGCCTTTATCAATCCACAGATTGACTTTAGGGATTTGCATACCTTATGCATACTCCCACTGAATATGAGATTTATAGAAATACCTTATTTCAGTCTCTTTCAATCTCACATTGAACAAGATAGTTCTCATATTCATTTATCATATCTCATAGTCAGAATATGAGGATATGGTAAACACAACCCAAATGGACTTTTGCATTTCAACCGTCAAGAAGGTTGTAATGCTTTCCATTTACTCGAAGCTCTAGGAGCTTGATCCTATCAGGTGGATCAATCAAGGTCAAAACTCGGTTTAAGTATATGGAATCCATATTGGATTTCAAGGCTTGCTTACACTACTCAGATTCCAAATCTGACAGTGTCTCCTCTTCAAGTAATTCCTTGGCTATCTAGGAACGCGTTCTAAACACGTCTTAAGAGAAGGGTTTCACACGTGTACATGCTCTAAAATTTGGCTAAGTTTTATCAGATGGGCTCGTTTCTTCTATATGTGGCATGGATATTTATTCTCAAATTTCTTTGAGGTCTGCTTGCTTGTCTTTCTTCTTCTATAGGAACGATTCCCTAAGAAAGATACATTCCTTGAGACAAACAACCTTTGTCTAAGGGAATCGCAGAAATGATATCCAATATTGTTTGTATAAACTTGAACTCATTTCAAGCCTATCTCCCACTATCCTCTTTACTTAAGAGGATTCCACTAAATTCTTGGACAAGAATAATTAGGGAATTTAGTGTGCCACATTGCATAGTGCATCTAAAGGACTGATTTTGGAAGGTGCAAAATTCAAAATCTCTAACTGCATATTCTGGGAGTTTATTCCTAGAATGATTATAAGTCAGTAAAGCTTGCTATGGAATAGACCATATCCTATAAGGTTTCATTCCCTTATTCGGAAACACTAAGGTGTTCTCGAATTAGTTTACTGAGAGATAATCCTATTATTTCTAAGATGACTAAGGAATTAGTTGATAAGATATTGGCTATCTCGATCATATCGATTTGCCTATAACTTATGACTACTTCGGTTCCTAACCTCCTTTTGAAATTCTAAGAATTTCATATAAGTTTCGAATTTGTACTTTAACAAGTACATTCATTCATAAGGATTAAACTGACGATTGTATCTAATGCTTACATTAAGCATCTTACACTCATCAGCATGGATCGAAATCCACTATAATTTTGGAACGTTCCATGTTTCACCTAAACAATGTTCCGGGAACGTTTTCCCTTTGAGATAGGATTCACAGGAAGTCAACTCTATAGGTTCATTTTCATAGAATGATCCTAAGGTGTCTGACTTGCTAATCCTTTTATATCTCAACGTTCCAAAGTAATTCGAAGCTTTGTCATCTCACTGACTTTTGTTATCTCGTTGTATGTTCAGAACATTAGTGCCTTGAGTCTTTGCACAACGAATTATGCTGAATTGACTCAAGACTAGTGAATTCTATTCCTAGTAGAATTACTAAACGAGGTAACATTTCAGAGTACTCATACTCTTCGCAGTTCCCTTTCAAAGTCCTTATTTGCTCCCATAGAAGCAAACGTCCTATTTGATCTCTAGTGTCTTTTGGGCGTACCCCTTACATGCCCCTCCATTGGGCTCTTAAGGGTTTCTTCTTCTTTAGGCGTTCAAGCCTTAAACTTAGGGAGTTTAGAAGAAGAATTAACCATCTCAACCTTTTATTCCTTCTTAAGGATGTTCTCAACCATTATCAACTTAAATGATTAACTATGCTACATTAGCATCATTCTAGTTGAGCATAAAGGGTTTGAATGATAGTCGAAGCAATGTAAGCAATCAGTGCATTAAGAACTCTTTTCTCAGTTGATGATCGAGACCACAAGATCTTCAAATAAGATCTTTAGACCTTGTTCATGTGCACTTGTTTCCTCATTTGGAATATTGAATAATTCCACAATGTTATACCTTGTAACATTTTTATGAGGTGGTTCAATTGCTCTTAAGTGGTTTGGAAAAATCCATTTACCTAAGATTGCTTCTCTTTTGGCCCGGGTCGACTTTTCACAATTGAAAACTTCGCCCTTTAGAGAACGCCTTTCTCTAGTCGGATTCTAAAATGAATTTTAGGATCCGAAGCCATTTAGAGTTAGTCAGGACTTGGTCAACTTATTTGACTTAAGGATGGATACGAATGGGTTTGCATTTCATATTGTAGAGAATCACAGAACTATAACCTAAATGCTAAGCAGAAAAAATGTGGGCATGCTGAATTATAACGATATACAAAAGATAAGGTCTTTAGTCTAATGTAGCTCCCACTGTTTTTCAAAGATCTATAATTCCCAAAGATCTAAGAGGAACACGTTTCCCAATGGGTACTAAGATCCTAAGCATTTTACCTCGAACCCACGACTCGCGGACATTCTAAGCAAAATCCTAGGTAGGTACAACTTACCAATTCTAACACCTTTAGAACTCTTAGTAATTGTTTTTGCATCACCTATCTTTCAATATGGACCCACGACTCGTGCGACATCCATATTTACTTAGGCGTTTAAGCTAGACCCATCAATCATAAGATCATGATCAAAACTTAGTTCGAACGACCCACGACTCGCGGACATCGCCCTTGCCAAAATTAACCACGAAATATTGATCATTTAAAATGATCAATTAGGTAACTAAGAACTAATAAGCTCCACTAGCTATCCCACGACTCGCGGACAATAACTAGCTTTACTTACTAAACTTAAAACCTATTGATGGAATGCTAGGAATTTAATTCAAAATTTGCATCTCGAATTAAATACCTATTATTCGAAATGAGCTTAATATTTAATGGGAATTTTCGAATCAACCGAAGAGTTGTTCGGTTCGACCTCACCAACATATATGTTATCCAATTTTATTAGTCTTGATTAATGCAAGTACACTTAAATGCATTTCAAACAAGCACATAAACAGATAACATGTCCTAGCATGATACTAACATGTAATGATCATGGGTTCTACCTATCTTATGCGTGATATGTGGGAGCCACTCCACAATCACAAGTTCTAACATACATGCCACATAAACAGTTTAAATCACATAAGGGAAAGCGGTAACAAAATACGAGCCCTATCTCTATTACATTTAACAATTGAGATTCCCCTCCCTAACATTTTGAGGGGTCTTCACTTATGGCCTCCTTGTTACTTGAATGTGGTCCATCTTACTCCATGGGTGCATTGTCTCCAAAATGAAAATAAAACCTCACCACCTATCTCTACTCTCAAATTACAATAAAAAGAAAAAGACATAAAGTAATAAGGCTCAATCTTCATATTGGCCTTAGACAATTACACGGGGCATACCCCGGCCTCAAAAACAGTAATATGGAAAGCCACATAATAAATCACATAACAGTACGCACATACGTGAGGCTCCAACCTCAATTGAAAAACGCAACTATAGGGCTCCAACCCCAATTTAAACCATCCATGTGCATAAATTAAAATCATACATAGATCTAAACCCATGATCACCTAACATGCTTGGAATGCAAGAATTTAAATTTAACCAATAAATTAAAATTCTCGCTTTAAGCTCTAATAGCTTAAAACACGACTTAGATGCAATTCTTGTTCAAGAGCCTTTTCAATAAAACCCGAAAAACTATAAACTAATAAAATTCCAATTAATTTCTGAAAATTAATAATTTTATTCTTTCAATATTTTCATAAAATAAAGATCGTAATTTTCCCAAAATTTAAATCGATTTTAATTTCTCAAAATCCCAATTTAATTAAAATTTTAAAATTAATTTTATTTTAATAAAACTGATTTCAAAAGATAAAATTAAAATAAAATTAAATCGGGATTTTTAAGGACCGAAACCACGAAACACGAAAACACGAAAACATGCCCGAAACCACCGGTTCATGAGGGCACCGCCGCGCGGCAGCATGTGCGCGCGCGCCCCAGCAGCGCGCACAGCGTGCGGCAGTTGCCGCCCGAGTGCGCGCGCTGGGCGTGCACGCCGCGCGCGCGTTGCGCGCAGCAGTGCCCCGCGTGTGGGGGCAGTCTCGGCCAGGCTCCCGCGTGGTTGCGGGAGGTGCTAGGCTGGACGTCCCGCGCGGTTGCGGGACGTGTGGGCGGTGACTCCCGCACAGTTGCGGGAGCCTCGTGCGGGCAGTCCCGCACGGTCGCGGGACTGGTGAGCGGCGGCGATTGGCTAGGCCTCGCGTGCTACGCCTTAGCACGCGCGAGCCTGGCCTTTTTTTTTGTTCGTAACGCGATTTCGTGTTTCGTATCTCAAGTTTCTCAGAACCAATTCAATCCAAAAATTAAAATTACGATTTAAACGAATTTCAACTAAAACAGCTTTTTCAAAAACAGATTTAGGAAACAGTTTTCAGATATTCAAGAAAAATTACAGTTTCGTATTTCAAGCTTTCTAAAAGAACTCATGAATACCTAATTCGCATCTAAGCCTAAGAATTTCTACCAAATTCAGAATAATTGAGACGAATCAGAAACACGATTAACGAGGTGGCTCTGATACCACTTGTTGGAAAACACGAATCAAAAAGCAGCGGAATTTAAAAATTTTTCCAACAAAAAGGATCTTGAACTCGTAATCGTGTATCCAAATTCGTAAAGATAGAAAACTTACTTTTCTTTTATTCTTTCTTGAAGCGTTTCAAGCGACCCAAGAACGCTCTTCTCGCGGCTTGATCCCCTCTCCTTGGTAAAGCTCGAATCTTCAAACTTCTAACTTGAAGTCTCTAGAGAAAGTCCACCAACTTGGCTACAATCTAACTAGTAAGGATGCTAGTTCTCTAGTTAGTGTTTAGACTTAACCTAGGGTTTCGTTTATCTTGGAGAAAGGATGGTGTTCAACACATGAACCAAAAGAATTGTCAATTAGCTCTAAAGGGGAGCTCGAGCTCCCCTATATATAGGAGGGAGTGCCGATCCAAATCCTTGTCGGACAAGGATTTGGTTCCTCTCTCTCCTATTACTTTGATTATCAAGTATTTTCCAACTTTGACTTTGAATTCTAATTCTAGTCAACTTTTAAGAGAGCAAAAAATATCCAAACTATTTTGGATAATTTTATACTTTATTTATTATAAAATAAATAACTTATTTTTATCTAATTAATTAATTCATAATTAATTAACTAGATTATTTTCTCCAAAATTAGACTTTCTTTTTAATTCAAAATTAAACCAAAGTCTATTAAATAATTAACTAATTAATTATTTAATATATATATAATATATATATACACACACGTGTGTGACACGTGTCACAGTGACACGTGTCACTCACCTGAGCCACACGTGTGACTTCACACGTATGGAATCCTCTTGGCCCGATTAACTCGTTTAATCATTTTTAAGCCTCAACTCATGTAACCAAGTTGTTGTGTGTGACCCTCTAGGTTCTCAATTCAATTAGCAGTGACCCCAATTAATTAATTCACTAATTAATTAATCAGTCCACAGATTAAACGACCATAGTCTAGCAACAGGTGTTTAACCCCTAGCTGAATTGGAATGTTCGGATTCGACAGAACCTTTAAGTCATTGATTCATGTGAGATACAATCCTCCTACTTATTATCTCTCAACCAAGATCTAGGGCAAGGGAATAATCAGAACCCTAATAATCCGGTCTTAAAGCTAAGTGCATTTCATATCCATTTGATCTCAATCCAAGAAACCTTTTTCTTGATGTCTTGATCTACTGCCTTGGCCAAGGACTCCATATGGCATATGAATGACTTACACAATAAGAGATCACCTTGCAAATGCAAGTGTAGGTCCTTTCTTGATTCTCATTCACTTTCATGAATCACTTGTGCAGCCCCAGCATATGCCTTGAATCAATTGTCTAAGGCGACACCCTTTAAAGCTTATACCTAAGACTACAGAGTTAACTCATAAAGTGAGAAGGAACCTCAAGTCTAAGGATCAATTAATCACATCAATGACTCGTGAGATATTTCCTAATCTGGAAGTTTCCATTTCCTGAAATAGAAACTTCCTTTCCCATTTAGGAATGTTCTCACACGGGGCACCTCAGTGAACTTACTTATTAAAGTAAGCACCCTCATGTATCACGCACGTATCAACTATACACTTTGCACCTCCATGAAACAAGGTGGTCCTTCTTAAGGGCGTGATCCCACAAGCAAGCCTTAGAGGAGTCAGGTTGACACTCCCACTGTCTGTAGGACTCATCGGCTTGGAGTATTTTACTAATCATGACTTATGTGATATAGGGCTCGTTTCATGAACCATTTCACCTAAATGGTAGAGTCCTAAAGTCATCAGGATTAGGGGAGTTCTCATACATGCACACATAATGGAAACACTCAAAACACGTATTGGCATATAAAGAAGTGTTTGCCTATGATCAATCGTATATTATTCAAAGATTGTCTGTGATACAAGAAAAGTCCCAAAGCAGATTATGTCGAATCGGCTTTTTAGGGCACTATTCCTAACAATAGACATCGTGGGCCCCTTGCCCATGGCTGCGGGACAAAAGAAGTTTGTCATTTTAGCCGTCGACTACTTCACTAAGTGGGCCGAGGCCGAAGCTGTTGCAAAAATCACTTTCAGGGTTGTGAGGGACTTCATTTGGAAAAACATCATTTGCAGGTACGGCATACCGAGGGTGCTCATTTCTGACAACGGATCCCAGTTCATAGCAGCTGACACGCGCGAATGGTGTTCCGAGTTGGGGATCGAGCAGCGATTTACCTCTGTAGGACACCCTCAAGCCAATGGGCAAGCAGAAGTTACCAATAGGATCATCTTGCAACATCTGAAAACCATGCTTGAGAGCAAGAAAAGTGAATGGGCTGAAGAGCTGCAAGGAGCGCTTTGGGCTTATCGCACCACCCCACGAGCGGCCACTGGAGAAACTCCTTACGCGCTCGTTTATGGATCGGAAGCAATGATACCAGCGGAGATAGTAAATGAATCCGCTCGTGTCGGCTATTTCGAGCCTCAGCTCAACGATGGCAACAGGAGCTTGGAGTTGGACTTGCTGGATGAAAGGAGAGACAAAGCATGGGCTAAGATCCACCACTATAAAGCCTCTGTGGCCCAACAATACAACAAGCGTGTGAGGGAAAAAACTTTCCAGTTGGGAGACTTGGTTTTGAAGAAAGTGGAAGTATCCAAGCACGTGGGGAAATTGGACCCCAATTGGGAAGGACCATTCAAAGTCATACAGCTCAGAGCTAACAACACTTACACCCTGGAGACATTTCAAGGTGAGCGCTTGCCTCGCCCCTGGAACGCATGTAACCTCCGGCGGTTTTATGTTTAAAGCTCTTTGCAAATCCTGATGTAACAACCCTCTTTGACGGGTTCTATGTACTTCTAATCACAAGTAAGCGGTAACATAATCTTTTTAACTTCTCTAATATTCCTGTTTCTTTGGTTGCTTGAATGGATAAGTCCCACGTCCCTCGTCTTTGCGAGCGTGGTTGGCAACCCATTCCAATGTGTATGCTGTTATCTCGTATGGGTTACGCTTGCCAGCACTCTACTCCACATGGGGGGACGCCCTCATAAGGATAGACTGGTTACGCTCACAACCAATTAGGTGAATTGGAAGAAGATTACGAAGAAAATCCTAGTAGGCCTTGGCTGTTTCTTAAAACGCCTTGTGCTCGAAAACGGGATCTCCTACAGAGAAAATCCTAGTAGGCCTTGGCTGTTTCTTAAAACGCCTTGCGCTCGAAAACGGGATCTCCTACAGAGAAAATCCTAGTAGGCCTTGGCTGTTTCTTAGAACGCCTTGCGCTCGAAAACGGGATCTCCTACAGAGAAAGTCCTAGTAGGCCTTGGCCGTTTCTTAAAACGCCTTGCGCTCGAAAACGGGATCTCCTACAAGAGCAAATCCTAGTAGGCCTTGGCCGTTTCTTATCACGCCTTGCGCTCGAAAACGGGATTTCCTGCAGAGCCAGAAATACGACAAGAGCCAGAGCGCTCGAACGATGGCCTCAGAATCAAGAAGGTATTGCACAAGTCTTGAACGAGGGCAACCACTCAGTAAGACCCTTGCAAATACCCAAGACTTAGCAAAATTCCCCCAAAGTTAAGAAGAAATCGCACGAGCCTTGAACGAGGGCAGCCTCTCCATAAGACCCTCGTATATACTCAAGACTCAGCCAAATTTTTAAAAGCAAAAATTTATACAAGTCTTGAGTGGGGGGCAATCTCACAGTAAGACCCTCACGATCGCTCAAGACTTAGACAAATTTTCAAGGCTTATGACAAAAGCAAAAATTTATACAAGTCTTGAGTGGGGGGCAATCTCACAGTAAGACCCTCACGATCGCTCAAGACTTAGACAAAATTTTCAAGGCTTATGACAAAGGCAAAAATTTACGCAAGTCTTGAGTAGGGGGGGCAATCTCACAATAAGACCCTCACGATCGCTCAAGACTTAGACAAGTTTTCAAAGATTTACAGAAGTTAACAAATTTTCTCAAAGTTCTAAAGGCTTATCAGAGAAATAAAACATCCACAGAGTATGCTACACACAGTCTTATTATTACAAGATTTGTTCCAGCAAGCTCTAAGTATGAGTTCTGATTCATAAATGAACAAAAGAACAAAGTCATGAAAAATGGGATGTATATTCATTGCACAAAAATATTACAAGGCAAAGGGCTCAAAGGCCTATGGAGTATTGTTTCAGAAGAAAGAAAAGAGGCGTTAAAACAGGAAAATACAGAGAAAAGTTATAAGGGAAGAGTTTCAGGCGGCTGGAGCAATGTCTTCATCGACGATCACCAGAATGTTCTGAGCCACGGGACCATGAACTGGGCCCTCAGGCTCTTGCGGTTGAGCTTGGGGATCGTCGGGCTCGTTGACAGCAGGAATGGGAACATTAGCACCCTCGGCGGCTGGGACAGGGGCATCCTCCATGGTGGGCGCTTGAGGCTCATCTTCAAGGTCATTATCTTGAGCGGATTGAGCAGCTTCCCCTTCCCGATGAGCGTCCGTGTACTCATCTTGGATCAGCTTAACCAAGAATTCGTACTCCATCTCAGCAATGGCGTCCGCGGGGTCGTTGGGGTCCTCATCCACTTCCTTACAACGCTCGTTGAACATGAGCCCCGTGCCTTCTGCACCCTTCATAGCCGGATCAGTTAATCCCTTGTGGATGCCCTGCTCCACTGCCAAGTTGAAGGCATTCTGGGCCTCATCCAAGCAGTGCAACGAGGCTGCAAAGTTAAAGGCCTTTGAATGGCAGAATTTGATAAGGGCCTCCTTGTTCGCACGCTCCAGACTCCGAGGCCACTCGCTCACGGCGTCGTTGAATTTTCTCTCGGCCTCCATAGCCCTCGTCTTCCAGCTTTCCCGCTCTGTCTCTGCCTTCTTGCAGCGCTCGTTAGCCTGGGCCAACTGGTCGCTCAAACCACTTCGAGCGCTCTCCACCACCTGGAAATCCTCCCTCAGTTTTCCCAGCTCTTCCTCCGTTTTGTTGTACAAATCCTTGAGGGATTCATACTTTGCAATCTCAGCGTCCAGCTCCGCTTGAATCTGAGTCGGATCGTTGGAACGAGCCATCTTCTGATACTTGGCTTTGCGGTCAGCATAGATGGAGGCTCGCATTTGCACATTTCGGAGCCGGGGAAGAACTTGCTGCATAAGTTAGAGGAAAGGGAAGTGTTAGCTAAAAAATGCTAACTTACAGAAATGAGCAAAGAAAGCAAGGAGTTAAGACTTACGGAGATTAGTGCGTGGGCCGCATCATAAGTCACCTTCTCCACAGACTCATTGAAGAGGTGACGGTGGTCCGCCGAGAACTGGGCCTTGTTGTATAGATTCTCGGTGACAGCTTGGGCGAGCGTGCCAGGCCTCAGCAGAACTGGCCCACCGTCGGGGGCGCCTGTGTAGTCCTTGTCCCCTCGTCGGGGGAACTCCCATATATGTTCCTCCTCTGAAGAGGAAGTTTCCCCCTCGCCCCTGGGGCCCTCGACTACTTGTTTTCCTTTGCCCTTGATTGCCACTGAATCGGGCATCCTCTTCCTCTTGCGGGAAGGCCTGCTAGCGCTCGGAGGGGCCTCGATTATCGCCAGGGTGGTTATTGGCCTCGTTTGTTCTGCAGGCGGAGGGGGTTGAACGTCTCCCGCTCTCTCTGACCGCCCCCGGGGTACTCTGTTGGCCAGTCTATTCTCCCCCCGGCCACGAGGGGGTTGAACCTCAGGATTGGCGCTCGAACTGGCGCCCTGACTACCGCTGCGAGCGTCCCCGCGGTTGCTACGATTGCGAGGGCGCTGTTGCTCGCGCTGTTGGTCCCCTTGTTGGGTTTGGTTCCTGTTGGCATGAGCGAAGCGTGCGGCTTGTCTGATTCCTCCTGCCATCTCTAATATAGCAACTCCTGCAAGAATGGAAATTTCGAGGGTTAGAAATCCTCAAACCATCTACTCAGATTGCAAATTACAAGTACAGAAAAGCAGTTAGTATTCATTCCTATCTAAAGTTAGTGCCCTAAGAATCTAACCGTCTCTCTCTATATCACGAGCCGGAGGGTTGTCGAGGTAATAAGGGTCGTCGGAAAGACCACACAGGAACATGAGTTCCACATCGTCTATCCAATCTTTCGCTTGAATGAGGTGGCCCTCGTCCCTCAGGGTTGCTGCCAGGCTCTTGGCCCAATCTTTGGGGAGTGCGGGTGGCAAGCGGCTCCTTGCAAACGAGCCCCATTGCGTGGGCACCCCAAAGCCCTCCTCTGTTGGAGCCTTGACGAAGATAAACTTCTCCTTCCAATCGGGGCCATAAGTGCTCGAGGACGAGTTGATCAGTTTCATATGTGCCTTCGCCTGAACATAGTAAAAATCGGCCTCGGGAGATGAACGAGAGGAGCTGACCACTTGAAAGAGGGCGTTGAAGTTCCGCAAGAAGGGCTCGTAACCCATGCTCCTCATCAGAATCACAAAGCAGGTTAATAGAGCCAAGCCGTTGGGCACGATTTGTGATGGACAGAGGCCCAGATCATTCAACAAGTGAGCCATCGAGATCGAGATAGGGAACCTCAAGCCTCCTGAACTCACTGTGTCCACGTATACAGCCATTTCCCCAGGAGGCGGATTATTAGCACGCTCGTGGTTTTCTGGGATTCTCCACGTATACCGCTCGTCCCAGTAAATGGGCGCCATCATCGTTTTCACTTCTCCCACGGTAACTGTGCTGGGAGTCTCATCGGGCGTGCGCTCGGTAGCCTGGTAACCTGATCCTTCACCCTCGTTAAGCCCTTTGGATTTCTGGGATTTCTTATTTTTTCCTTTATCACGGGCTCTTTCTGAAGGCCCGGTTATGGCTTCAGCCACTGGAAGCGGGTTCGCGACGGCCACCGACACGGTATGGTGGTGGGGATGAGTGGCACTCTGAGTTATGGGGAGAACAACCCCTTGCCTCTCTGCCTCCATTACCAGATTCATCTCCTCAAAGAGAGGATCCACTCCGCCAGGATTCCTATCCTCCATGGCCATCACGGCCGCCCCCAACTCCTCATCTCTAGGGGAATCGGGGGAAGAGAAACTCTCAGTGGCCATTTCATTGATTTCACGGGCAAATTCCTCAACATGTTGGTCAGCCATGGCAGAAGCTGAGATTTGGGAGAAATTCAGTCTCGGTCAGACAATGAGGTTTTCTTGGGAAGAGATTAGGGTTTCCTCAAGGAGAAAAGTCTAAGGGGTTATGAAATCCTAAAGTCTGAATCTAAAGTTAGCAGAGTTAGAAAATTACGCTGGAAGTTTACCTTGAAGGTTTCTGAGAAAATCTGGGAGAAAGGTTGAAGATGCTCTAAGAACTGGTGTGCGAGAGAATTCTTTTTGCAAAGGATGCTTGGAAGTTCTGGATGCGTAAAGAGCAGCAAGATTTCAGAATCCCGTATTTATAGGGATGGGAGTTGGTACCTTTTTCGACAATGAATTCGAAATGGTAATCATTTCCCGCCTAGGAAACCGCCCACTTTATGGAACCGTCACATGCTTCCCAATGCTCACGCGCCCCACGCGCGCTCGCATTTAATGCTCTGACGTTTCGGATACTCAAGAACAGTACAACGCTCAGTGCAAAAGCATTACGAGCGGTCAACTGAAAAGATCGCATTAATGGCACAATCAGAGGAAAAATTGCTCAGCACGCCAAGTCCTATACGAGCGTTACATGCGAAAGATTGAACGTGTCAAAATTCTACAGTCCTTATCACTAAGGACTACAGAATTGGGGGGCAAAATGATGGGGTCAAAATACGATCGTCCCACGTTAGGACACGTGGCATCACCGAGATGATGACATCTGTCTCCCCAAGGTTGCACCCATCGGTGCACGAGCGCTAAGCCCAACAAGCGCAATCCTTCTTCAGGAGTTAAGCCCAACGAGCGCTGTCACTATCACGAGCGTCCTTCATACTGTATGATTGGCACGCCCACGTGCCAAGGGAGCCCTCTTCGAGCGTCACACTCCCTCAGAGTGGCCTCCCCTTTGGCTCGTCACTTAAACTGGAGCCTTCATTCCCCCCAGCGGATATCTTGGCTTCCAATACTCCAGGTTGTCACGAGCGCGCTCTTAAGCCCTCGTTACCAACCACCCAAATGGCTCTCTGACACAACGTACATGCCCGCGCACCTGCCACTGTTGCCAGCACCAACTTTTGGCCGCTTTTGCAGAAGATTCCTCCTAGGTTTCTCTCTCATGGCGCCACGTGTTAGGGCAACATTCGGCCAGGACCACTTGAGGCAAATGACCAAAGGGCCCTTGACCCTCAACTATAAATAGCTAAAGTCATCTTCTACACAAGTAAGCATTCTTCATCACTGAAACTGTGACTGAACTTACATTTCTCCTTCATACCTTGAACTGACTTGAGCGTCGGAGAGCCAAACTGGGTATCACCCCCAGTTCCCCCAGCTTGGCCTTCTGACTTTTATTGTGCTTGTCCCAACAGGTAGAACCCCCTTTCTCATTTCCGGCGAAGCTCCGGTGGTTTCCTCCACAATTACAAATCGTAAAGTGATCGGATTCGGACCTTCACATTCTGAACCCATCACAAAGTGTAGTTAATTATATTGATATAATTATAAATAGATATTATATATCATATGATCATATAGTACTATCTAATGTTATCGTATTCATTAACGATATAATACCTATAAGTATAGTAAACTATGTACATAATTATAAGGGATAAACATTTTGAACATCCTGAACTATGGCCAAATTTGGACTTTGCATCCCGAACTAAAAAACGTCTCCGGTTGCAACCTGAACTATTTTAAATTCTCACTTTGCATCCTCAGTGTAAAAATCCGGCCACATGTACTTACGTGTCAGGCATCTGAGGTATCCACGTCAGTGCCTCCGGTGACAACAGTGGCCGGATTTTACACTGAGGATGCAAAGTGAGAATTTAAAATAGTTCAGGTTGCAACCGGAGATGTTTTTTAGTTCAGGTTGCAAAGTCTAAATTTGGCCATAGTTCAGGATGTTCAAAATGTTTATCCCTAATTATAATTCTATGAAATGATACCATAAATAGTTACAAGTTATATCAAACGATATAATATGCAATTATAAGTCTAATAATTAATATGTAGATAATAATCAGACTATTAATTAGCAATAATATATAGTTATTTATATTTATGATATAACTTGTAAAACAAATATTTAAATTTAACAACTGAAATAACAACCGAAGGTGATAACATATATTTAATTGTTTATCGGTGACTAATTGTCCCCATATATAATTATGGCCGATAAAAGTATATATCCTAAATAAGAATTAATAATTGATTCATAATATATGATATACAATATATAAATTATTGAAATGATATATTGGTAATGACATGATATTAATAGCTTAAAAGAATATTTAAAGTTTGTACTATATGACTTAACTATAATTACTTTTATAATAGCATTAACAATACAATATGATATTAACTATATTCATCGAAAACATGTATATTATAGTTTATAAATCATTATTCATCATGTCTAATTAGATGCTATATTAACAGTAATTTAATATTATAGCTTAAAAAGACATTTACGTGTATAATATAATTGTTGGGGACATGCCCTAAAGCCCAAGGTTCAACTCAATACAATCAAGCCCAAGACTCAACTCATAAGGCGAGATAGAGATAAAGGAATTCTGCAGGATCGTAACAACTCTGATCGGATAACTCCAATCTATCTTCATGAAACGTGAATAACTAAAAGATAAGAACAAGAAGTCCAATATTCTATATAAACGACCCTTGAGATATGACGATCTAAGCTTTTTGGTCTGATCTCTTGATTGATCTCTCCTAAACTCTGGCTTATTTCGGTAAGATCCTTGAGGAAGAAAGATTAATCATTAAGGGTCTTGAGGAAGGAAGATTAATCATTAAGGGTTTGGGCTAGAACGCATCAATAATATATAACGTTAAATAATATAATATAATAATAATATATATATATATATATATATATATATATATATATATATATATTAGACATAACATATAATTTATTACAATCATATTATGCTTACCCGTGAGTTCAATATATTGAGATTCAGGTGAAATACCTTTTCTTTTGTCATGAATGGAATTAATGTATAATCTTGATCGGATGTAAAATTCCTTGAAATATTAACTGAAGAAGTAAATTGCTTTTAAATGATATTATGCATGCTATAAGTTATATTAAATAACATATATATGTGGACCAAAAAAAAAAAAAAAAAACATATATATGAAATTATAAATTTATTAAATAATATATAAACAATTATATGACTATTAAATAGTATAACATATAATATATTATACTTAGATATAATTTACATATTTAACAAAACTTAAATAATTTAATCCACCTCCCCCAAAATTTTCTTGTTCCCCCCTTCAATTCTCAGCACCAACTCAAAAATTTTCATTTCCCCCTTTTCTTTGTGAAAACAAACCCCACTTTCCTCTTTAACGCTCCCTCAAAGATTTACCCCTTTCCCTCTCCCACGCCTCCTCCCGTTTCTTCCCCGTCGCCACCCTCCCCCTCCAGCCCCTCCGATCAGCCTGTCGTCATCGCCGGACGCACCTTCTCCGATCGCGAGGTTTTGGGGATCCGGCGACTTCTTGATTTCTATCGTACCTCGATGGCGCAGCCTCCGCGGCGGCAGCGGCTGCTCCTGCTGTTGACACGCATGTGTAATTTGGATCCGAGCAGATCTGTACGGCAGCAAATGCCTCTAACCGACAGGTATGATTCTAGTTAGGGTTTAGTAATTTAATTGGTTTTTAATTCGATTGAATTGTTATATTTATGGATCAGTGGAAATTGGGAACTGTATTACTATTACATTGTTGGTGTATCGAATTAGGCTTTCTTTGTATCTTGGATTTGATTCATGTTCTGAAATATAAGATCATTACTGCATCATCATCTCGTTCTGAAAATCTTTGTGTCAGTAGTTCCTCATTATAGAAATTAGAAGAAATTCAAATTTATGAATTCTAATGGAACTGGAATTATTTCCCTTTTCCATCACTGCCGACATTCAGGTCATCCTAGAAAATAACTTAGCAACAGCTGTTCTGTGTTGCAGGACAACAAGTGTTAGATATGTGTTTTGCAATTTGTTTGCAGATATGGATAGCTCCTTCTTAACTAAAAACCTGAAAACTGTCAATATTCTTGGATCATTTTTCTACTCTTATATCAATATCATCAAAGCTGCAACTCTAAAGTTAAGGCTTTGCATCTGGATTTCAGCTTGTTCAACTAGGAGAGGAAGTAGTTATTTTAAACAACTCGCTTCTTGATTTGATGATTCAATCGGAAGGTTTAGCCATGGATTCTCCGTTTTTCACTTTGAACCGTTCTAAAGTGCTGACCCTTCTATTGCTGGTACATCTTTGAATTGTTCTTGTGATGCTAATGAATGATATAGATGTTATTTCTTGATTAAGTGATGAAGGCCACATCATTGAATTGTTCTTGTGATGTTCTTTCATGTTTGTGGGCATGACCGTTTAGAAAATACTGAATTCTAAGTATCCGTTCATTATAAGTATTTGAGGTAACCTATATTGTCCATGTATTCTTATCTATTTTTTTGCAAGTTGGTGAAAGTAACCTGCCTGGTTTGATAGCAAGCAATTAGTGGATGGAACTATACATAACTACATCATCTACCTGGTTCGGTATTAATTAAGTTTTATGTTGTTAGATCATTGGCAATTACAATATATATACTGACAAACTAAGTCTTAATGTAGTCAGGAATGATGTTGATTTGATGTTTGCATGCAAACTTGTTTATGCCTGAACATTTGTCCAACATCTATAATTTTTCTGTTTATTTTGGAAGACACTTTGTCATATTGGAGAAAGTTTCCATAGTTGCCTTGTGGGACTTGAGTGTGAATAGAAAATGATTATTGCTTCTTGAGAGCATGTGCTGCTAGTGCTAGAGAATTGTGATTCATTTGTATGCGTTGTCGTGATGTACTTATGACTCTGAACTTTGATGAATTTCCTAAAGGTGGCTTATCAAATTTACAGGCATATTTCAACAATATCTGGTTTACCAAGTCCACAAGATACGATTACAGGTGATTTGGGGGAAAAACAGAGTTCTTGATTTGGGGGAAAAGTGCATACTCTGATATTAGGTGTTAGTGAGAAAAACAACTCTGAAACTCTGCACATCACTAACACCTGGTACAGTAACTTGAAATTAATCATTTTTGTGCTCTTTTTTGTCGAATTTTGATATTATGTGTGTGTGTTTATGAAAACCAGAAGCATAGGTTGAATAGGTCTGAAAATTCCTGCATTGAAAAAGCAAATGAGCTGATATCCTGCCCGATGAGTGTTCTTAGGGGAAATATGGTGACAAACCAATCAAAGGTTCTCCTCATCTTAGGTATGACTTTATGATAATGGTTCATAGTTTTTTTTCCACCATATGTTGTTCTATATATTGTGTTTCTTGAATCCATTAATGAATCCATTTTTGGGTTGATGTTTATTTGTTGAGAATGAGAAAATGAGTTTTTTTGTTCATGTTGTTTTAATTTTTTTAATCGTCATATCTTTGCCCTCAAATACTTGTTGATAGAATCACGTAAGTTTGGTTGTTTTAACAGCCAATCCTTTGCCTTCAATGTCAAAACTATGAATTTTATATGCAACAACATTAGGATTAAAGAAAAGATAACAAGTGTTACAAATATTTGTTTCTTCTTATAATTAATTATGCAGGGTATACTATACATGTAGCAGCATGAGGGATTACCCATGAGTAAAGATGTGGAAAAAAGTGTGGAATAACCATCAATGCTCATTGTCACCTATGAAGGCAAGCACAACCATTCAAGGGTGCCTTCAAATCCGACCAAATCATTATTGTTTATGATTTATATTCTTTTTGTCTTTGTAAGTGCCTTGTTTATAAGGTTAGATTGTAATTGTACAAAGTAATTTGAAAGGTCATTTGGAAGTGTTGATATTTTGGTGGTATTATTATGATTATTGTTAGTTTGTATGATATTTTGGTTTGTATAATATTTTCATTCAAGTGTTTGTTTCATAGCTTAACTTTATTGGTAATATAAGTTTAAAATTGATATTTTTAGAAAAATATGAAATTAAATACTAAATTTAAAAAAACGAAATAAATATATTAAATTTTAAATAATGCAAACAAAAATTCGGTTGCAAAATTGACATTATTTTGCAATTGAAAATTTATCTTTTGTAATAGAAATTCGGTTGAAAATTAATTAAAAATTACAAAATAATTTATTTTTGCAACCGAATTTTCGGTTGCAAAATTGGTTAATATTTTTACTTATTTTGCAACAAAAAATTCGGTTGCAAAAATCATGTGCCACGTCAACTTTGCAACTGAATGTTTGGTTGCAAAATTAGTCATATTTTTGCAACCGAATATTTGGTTGCAAAGTGACGTGGCTTTCGTTCCACATCGACAGCTTCTTGCAACAGACATTCGGTTGCTATTTCTGTTGCAAAAAGTTCAGTTGCAAAATTCGGTTACTAAAGTTTGCAACAAGGGTTTTCGCAACAGAATTATTTGGTTGCAATTCGGTTGCAAAATACTATTTTTCAGTTGCAAAAGGCCATTTTTCGGTTGCAAATTTGGTTACTAAACTCATGTTTTCTAGTAGTGGCGTAAGTGGTTTTTCATCATTATTTCATACTAAGAACCACGCTGCAGCTTCGTACTAAGACCACGCTGCAGTATTCAATTACCACTATTGGTACCACACCACAGGTCGTGTCGATCTGAAACACACACAAATTAGTCGACCCGTACAGAGATCCGGGCTATATATATTTGCACAAACTCAAAGACGGCACCAGAATCCTCAGCTTCTTCTTCGGTGGCGGAATGACAACCTTCACTTTAGCCAATTTCTTGACAATGTCTTCCTCTTTGGCTCTTTGAGCGAAAACCCTCTTCAATCTAATTTTTTTGTTAGGGGTAACGGGAATTCTCTACTCCCTAAAAAATAAGCAAAAATCTCCTTTTCTGGGTCGTTGAATAAAGGTGAAGATTGCCTTAAATAAAATAATAATAATATTTCCTTCCAAAAAAAAGTAATAATAATAAAATATAGGTGATAATTTTTTTTTTTTTTATAGGAAATAAAGGTGATGACTTTTTTATTTGGGTAGGAAATAAAGGTGATAACTGCCCTAAGAAAATAATTATAATAAAATAAAGGTGATAACTTCAAAATAAAAAAATAATAATAATAACAAAATAAAGTTGATAACCTTTTTTTTTTTTTTTTAATGTTCTTGTTGATGTGTGGATTCACAAGGTGTATTTTCCGTGTCTTCTTTAAATAAATGAGAGGGGTCCTGGTTAAATTCCCCATGATCTATCTTGGCCGATTTAAAAAAAAAAAAAAAAAAAAAAAAAAACCTGCCTTAAAAAAAATTAATAATAAAATAAAGGTGACCAAAAATAAAATAAAATAAAGGTGATAATTGACAGGAGACACGGAAAGAATAAAGAAAAACTAATTATAACTCGTAGCCAGCATACTTGGGAAAGAATAAAGAAAAACTAATTATACAAGAAAGATAGGCGGGGAATTCCCGAAAACTCTCCAAATGATAAGTCCAATTCCTTTTAGCTCCCCATTTTCAAAAATGATGTATTAAAACTCAAGAATCGCGTATCTAAAACCCCAAATGATGTATTTGAAATACAAGGAAAAAATCACGTATCTAAATCCCAGAATTGCGTATCTAAATCCCAGAATCGCGTATCTAAAACCCCAAATGATGTATTTGAAAATGGGGAGCTAAAAGGAACTTTTCAAACCCATGGGGAGTTTTCAAAAATTGCCCCAAAGATAGGTCGAACCATCGTTGCCCGCATAATTGTTGCATTTATAAATAAACTGTTATTTAAATATATTAAAATGGATTGTTATATCAATATATATTTTATAATTATATTTAATATAATTACTAAATTAAAATAAATAAATAAATAAATAACATAAGATAGTATTATATTGTTAAAAATATTTAAAATATGAAGGGAAAAAATAAAAATTATATATAAAAAAGAAAAGAATTAATGTGAAGTGAGAGAAAAGAGAAAATAATTGGATGGAGTGATAAACAAATAAATAAGAAGAAAGAAAAGAATTTTTTAAAAAAAGTAGAATATATATAAAAAAAAAAGAAGAAAAAAATCTAAGAAACCAAACAATTACTATCTATCTCGTTTAATATAATATTATAATATTTGAAATTGAATTAAAATAAAATATAGGAAATAGCTAATATAATAACATGGGTATAATTGGTATTTCATTTGAAAATACAGTGAAAGGGCAAGTGGGCCATAATTTATATACGCGGGGTTTCTTTGCTATAATCTTTAAGGCACAAAATGTTGAACAACTTTATGACTCATCCACTAAATTATTATTATTATTAGAGCAAAATACATTTTTAGTCCCATACTAATGGGTAGGGATGCAAACGAGCTGAGCCGAGTTGAGCCTTAGACTTTTTTGTGGGTTCGAGCTCGGTCTCGCGGTGAAGTGGGATGGCTCGGACTTGGCTCGCGAGCCAACGAGCCATGTATTTTTTGGCTTGGGTTTGGCTCGGCTCGCGAGCCTAGCCTGCCTTTTCTGAAAAACCTGATGAAATGCAAATCATACCTATAATCCAGTTCTGTGCAGGGTGTAATTGAAATTAGATGCTAGAAAATAAAATCGGTTCTAAACATGATACCAAACATTCAATCCTAAATCAAAATTCCTAATTAGCCTCCTGATATAGATCCAAGTTTTCAAATATTACAATTGTCTACAACAAAATGCATAACAAATTTATAAGCCACATTCAAACTACAACCACAAAAGCCAAACTTGAAATCCTCTAGATTCCAGATTTCATATTGAACTTGAAACTTGAAAGCCTCCATATTCTGAAAAATAAACCATCTGTGTCAATTAAGCATGGTAAATTTAAAAAAAAAGCTAGGAATTAAGAAATAACTTGGTATTTACATTAAGTACCTCTCAATTCAAATGTTAGGTAACTCAATTGTCATTGATGCTCGTCTTCCTGAAAATTAAGACATCATTAGTAACTTTTAAATACAAATAAAAAAAATTTAATAAGGGATTACTTACATCAACTTTGGCCTTGACTCCAAAATGCTTTCTCAACCAATCTCCACCACACAACAACATCTCGACGGTCTTTGGATTTAATCGGGCACGGTATTTATCAATCACTCGACTACCGGCACTAAATATGGCCTCCGATGCCACTGTTGCAACGGGAATGCCTAGAATATCCTTGGCCATTATGGACAATACAGGAAATTTGTATGCGTTTTGGTGCCACCACTCCAATGCATTGAATGCACTTGGAGCCAAACTTGGATCATACACATGGCATCTCTCTTCAAGATAAACCTCCAACTCTCTTCGTTGGGGTAATCGTCTCCCTAGTTTGAACCACTTTGTTGAATAAACTCCATCCACCAAACGAAGAAGAAGTGGCTCCACTATTCTTTCCACTTACTTCAATTGAGTCGTGCTTTCTTTTAGCCCCCGAAAGTTCAGATTTTTTGGAATTTTCCACTTCGCAATAAGTCAAATAAAGTCTGGTTAGGTTTCTTTTAATTTCAGCACACGTTCTTGAGCCTCCTCCTCGGGATAAATTTGTGGGAAAAAGCTTCCAAATTTGCCAACTTGCACCTAGGATCCATTATAGCACCAATAGACATCAACATGTTGGTTTCACCCCAATATTTGTCAAACTTTGTCTTCATCTTACAAACCATATCCCTCACGAAAGCATCTTCATCATAAGCCCCTTTATCCAACACACTCTTCACCAACAACACTTCATTCAAAAATAGATTTGAAGTCGGATAATCAATTCCAAAAATGATGTGTGTGGCATTGTAGAAGGTTTTCAAAATCTTGATTACCTTTTCCATATTCCTCCAATCCTCATCAGTTGGGCAGCTATGATAATTTGAATCTCGAACTTGAAATCGTGGAAACACTTCATTGAAGCATATGCGCATTCAAGCATCTCATATGTAGAATTCCTTCTCGTCTTGCAATCAAAAATAAGTTGTCTATTTGGAAACTTCAACTGTTTAGCCACCTCAGCAAATATTATCACTCTTGACTCAGATCTTTTAATGAAATCGATGCTTTCACGAATGATTGAAATAACTCCATTAATCTCGTTAAGGCCATCTTGTGTAATGAGATTCAAGATATGAGCTGTACACCTGACAGATTATAAAAACAGATTACAAATCACTTTATAGAACATGTTAATATGTTATAAAAATAGATAATAATCTGAGTCATGATAATAGATAATCTGTTTTGAAGATATATAATAATTTGTTAGGAAATCAGATTATTAAAACATATTAGGAAATCATATTAGCTGTCATATTATAATCTGTCATATTAGGAGAACATATTATAATCTGTTAGGAAATCAGATTGTTAAAACAGTTTATTATAACATATTAGCTGTAATTTTATGAAAATATAATACAAAAACAGATCATAAAACATGCTAAAAGAGGTGACGGCTACATTGTGCTGGTGCGAGATGGAGGACCGGACGGCGAGGTGGTGCTGGTGCGAGATGGAGGTGGTGATGGTGTGAGATGGAGCTGTTGCGAGGTGGTGCTGGTGACGGCGGGGTGACGGCGAGGTGGTGGCTTTAGGGTTTGCTCTGGCTGCTGAAACTGGAAATGGAAATGGCGAAGTGAGACTGTGAACTGCAAGACTCTTGAGAGAAATTTTGTTTCTAGACCTAGATTTAGGGCTTTAACGTTAAAACCAATACTTCTATATATATTATATATTTTTTTTTAAAAAAATTATACTAGGGCTCGCGAGCCACGAGTCCAGAACCAACTGGCTCGGGCTTGGGTTCGAAGGCCTTCAAGCCGAGCTTTAGTTCGGCTCGGCTCGCCATGTTCGAACCTGAACGTGAGCTAACCTCGAGTTAGCTCATGAAGCTCGCGAGCCAGCTCATCTCGTTTGCATCCCTACTAATGGGTCATTATCATTTTTGATTCCATGATTTTTAAATTTGGTTTTTTTAATCCCTTAATAATTTTTTTTTGTCACTTTGAGAACTTTCGTCAAATAATTGACGGAAGTCATTGTTCATCCGTTAATTTTTTTTAGTCCATATCCGTTAATTTCACATATTATATATAATATATGTATTATATTTTATATAATATATAATACACGTATATATTATTTATTTTAATTTACAATATGCATTTTGTTATATGTATTTTAATATATATACATATTATATATTATATATTATGTACACTTGTATTAATAATATATATTTTGTTATATATTATATATAATATGCATGTATATAATATATGTATTTACGTATTGATGATGCTGACAATTGATCACCGGAATTTAGACGAAATCGGCTCCAAACTTCCAACAAATCAGCCAATAGTGGGTTCTTCGACCTGCAATGATCAACAAGACATAAGAATACCAGGCGGGAGGTGTTTTCCGCGTAGCCACTCCGAGGCTCAAGATAGTGAGATTGCTTTAGGAAAGATGATCGAAAATTTGGGCAGAGGTTCGGTATGTAAAAGAGTGCGTCCCTTAGTTCTGAGAAGAAAGAGTATTTATACCTTAGGTTTGAAGTCAGAGTTGTGCCTGAGCGGGCTTAGTGGGCGCGAATATCGCGGGATCATGCGTTGAACACTTGAGAGACGTGTGTACGTGGGTAACCACCACATTCCAAGTACTAAACACCCTTGAGCTCCACCTCGGGGGACCTCGAAGGTGGGACCTCGCTTAGGAGGTGGCATCTCGCTTAGGAGGTGGTATCTCGAAAGTGGTACCTTTCTTAGGAGGTGGCATCTCGCTTAAGAGGTGGTATCTCGAAGGTGGCATCTCACTTAGGAGGTGGCATCTCACTTAGGAGGTGGTATCTCGAAGGTGGCATCTGAGCTCGAAGGTGGAACTCGAAGGTTGTACGTAAAGGTTGAGCGTGAAGGTGGAACGCGAAGGCGGAGCGCCAAGGTGGAACGTGAAGGTTGAGCGCGAAGGTTGCGAACCTCGAAAGGGTGGAGCTCAACACTTAGAAATATTTTAGCACTATCATGAACTCGCATAAGAGGGAACGCGCTTTAGGAATGAGCGGGGAGTGCTTAAGCGCAAAACAGGGGAACGCGAGACTTGAGCTCCAAAAGGGGACGCTATGCTTGAGCGCTAGAGGGGAGCGCATGAAAGGGGAGAGTAATGTTTGTGTGACAAAGAGGGAACGGGTCCCTTAGCTTATTTTTTGGCACTATCATTTGGCCCCCCACTCCCCGAGTATCGAACAATCGAGATGCTTGTGGAGTAATAGCGCGCTCCTGAGTTGGATAGTCATTCGTTTGACATTATATGTCCGTTCCCTTTTTCCATTTTATAAGTTGCTTCGATATCGATCTATATGCTTGTATTCCTTTGTAGGATCCTTCTTGCTTCTTTTCATAATGAGCACATCTAGCGCCTCCAAGCCGAGAAAGAAGTCCTTCAGGGCGAGAGTGACAAGGTTGCAGAGACTTGAGGAGAAGGGAAATATGGTCTAAGTGAGCGAGTAAGCTCGTACTGAGTTGAGCGCGAAGCTCGAAGAGTCCAAACGTGGCGCACCGGCCAGGACTCATGTTGAAGTGATCGAAGGGATTAAGCGCTTTATGAGGAGCCCGGTGTTTGAGGTCGTAAGTGCCCTCAGCAAATATACTCAGATTCGGGAGGCATTTGAACACGCTTATCACCAACTTGATCACGAAGAGGTCATTCATGACGATGCGAATGTGGATGATACTAGCCTCAACAAGGATAGTGAGATGAGGTCTATTCTCGGCCAAAGGGGCATAACAGGGCCCGACGCCGATGATCTTAGCAACCACGAGTTTGGGTTTACCTTGGACGAGCTCAACATCATACTTGTTGCCAAGGGAGCCGCTCACATAGCGGGTGAGGGCGTTCAGCTGGAGAGAATACTCAAGGGGAGCATGATAGAGACGAGGAGGCTCGTGGGGAGTGCGCCGTCAGTGATGAAGTAACCGCTGATGCGACAGGGGGTTATAGAGACGAGGAGGCTCATAGGGAGCTCATCGTCCGTGATGGAGTCGTTGCTGATACGACTAGGGGTGATAGAGTCGAAGAGGCTCGCAGGAAGGGCGTTATCCATGATGGAGTCCTTGCTGATGCAATTGAGGGAGTGGGTGTTGTTTCGGAACGCTTCAAGGGGAACGATGATGACGCCGAATCTGTTGTCGGCGATGTTATAGATCTCATTGATGTATCTTGAGATACTTAACAGAACTAGTTCAACTTTTATTTTTGAGAAGGGAGCCATTTGAATTTGCTGTGTAGAGGGCCCCTTGAACTTTGTAAAGCCAAAGTTTTATAATGAAGAACATATATTTGACCAGCATTTGTATGAATGTATGTCTTACTTATAGCATTTGTGGATGAGAATGTACGCGAGTTGTGTGCAAAATTTCAAAGTGTTGCATTCGAATTTTAGCATGTAACTCACATGACTTCTACTTGGTAATGGAAAATTAAATAAGTATCACGTTCAAATATCACGTTTCGCCCTTTGAATCATAACATTGTTGAGTTTGTAAATCTTCAATGAAAATTTTCTAAGTATCGAGTTTGAGTTGGTAAAATTTCATGCTACAAAGCGTGTTTGATCTGTTCAGAGGGGTTCGACTCCCCCCTCAAAGGTGGATTCTTGAGTCGAGAATTTAACATAAAATTTTACAAAGTGTTCAAGCTGAAGGTAAAATGGAAAGACTTGCGAGATACTCGCGTTTCATTACTAAAATTGAACGGAACATTTGTGCAATATAATTCTTTTTTTGTTTCCTAACACAAGTTGAATACTAAGAACTGAACTGCTAACGTGAGCGGAAAGCTAAGATGAACTGAATGCTAAATGAAATGAACGGCATACTTAGATAAAATATGATAAGCCTTACGTGCAAAGCTTTTTCAAGTTGATTGCGCTCCATGGGTTAGGGCTCGGCATATTGTTGGTGTCCGCCAAGCGATAAGCATCACTTGTTGCTTCCCTTTGAGTTGAGCGCCAACCTTAGTTATTTTCGAGCTATCACCAGGGATGAGCTCAGTCTCTGTAAAGTCTCCGGTTGGATTCAACCTTGTTTCTTTGTCCTCGTTGGATTCAACCTTGTTTCTTTGTCCTCCCTTTGTTTAGCTTCCAACTTGCGTTTTTGGGGATGAGTGATCCCTTTCGTATCAAGCATCTCGTCATCTTCCTCGTGAGCAGCTTTCAACGGCTTTGGGGTTTCTTGAATAGGCTTAGGCTTTATGGTTGAGAGCATGTAGCACTCCCAAGCCTCTTTCAGCTGACAATTTGCTTCTCTTACTCCGTTAGGAGTTGGGGAACTTCATCTTGTAGTGGAACGCAAAATGAATGGCTTTGAACTTTGCAAGAGCGGGTCTCCCAAGAATCACGTTGTATGGGAGGTTAACCTCGACCACTGTGTATATCAATGGGACTGTAGCTCTTTTCGAAGTGCATCCTAGAGAGCTCGCCAGTTTTACTTAGCCAATTGCGTACAACTCTGATCCGCCAAAACTGAGAAGAGGGGTCTCAACGGCTTTGAGCTCGACATCCTCGCCGCACAATTTCTTGAAGGTGGAGAGTGGCAAAACATTTACTGAACTGCCGCTATCTACCAACGCCCTCTTGACCTTGGTGTTGTAGATGTCGACGTCAATTGCCATCGGGCAATCTGGACACTCTCCATCCTCATCAATCAAAACATTGTCAAAATCATGCTCAGTGAAACCTAAGATCTCGCCTTTCTGTATGTGGAAAATATGTTGAGCAGGAGTGTTGGGCTCCTGGCTGAACCGCCGCCCTGCTTTCTTTCGCGAGGTCTTAGTATCACTATTTGTTGCTTCTCCTGCGATCATGTTCACTACTCCTCGTGTGGGCATATTGTCATGAGGTGCTTGCTTGGTGGCTTTACCCGCTCGTCGATCGCGATGCGGGCTACGCGAGCGGGGTTGGTGAGGTCTTCGCGAGCGGGATTGGGCCCTGTCATCTCGTCTCTTGTGATTTCGATCCATTGACTTAACAAACTTTGAGAGTTTACCCCTGGCTACCAAGCGCTGGATCTCTTTTTCCAAACTAATGTACTCATCCGCATTATGTCCGTTCTGTTGATGAAATGCTCAATACTTATCGGAACGAGAGTTCTTCTCACTCTGGGCCACGGGGCGTCGCTTTTTGAACATCTTGGAACCGGCTATGTTCAGGATCTCGGAGTTGCGTTTGGTGAGCTCAACTCGCGGTCCCACAGGGAGAGGTCCCGCTCACCTTTCCCTTCGCTCCTCCCGATTTGAGCTTCTTGATAGTCTATCTTGGACACGCTCTCGTTTCATGTGCGCCATGTCCTCCTGCTCCATTACTCACTCGCTATCCTCCGGAGCTGAATCAAATCCTTAGTTTTTTGACGGGCAATCGCATCCCTGCAATCCATACTGATCTTGGAGTTGTTCAGCCCTTGGTAAACCGCTTGCCTCAGAAAATCAACGGATGGAGTTTCAAGTTTGGTTAGTTCAGCACCAAAACGAGCAAAGAATTCCCGTAAAGTTTCATTAGGACCCTGCTCAACATTCCAGAGATATGTAGCGGGCAACTTGGTTTTCTTCAAAGGGCTAAAATGGCTCTTGAATTGTTCGTACAGGTCATCAATGTTCCGAATCGAGCCTTGGGAAAGTCGCTTGAACCAATCATAAGCGGTTCCCAAGAGTGAACTAACGAAGATTTTGCACCAGAAGTCTAATGAATGCTCATACAAATACATGAGTTGCTCGAAGGTTGTTAAGTGCTCCTCAGGATCACCTGTACCATCATAGCGAGGAACGTTGATGGGGACCTTTGAATTTTCTGCTCGTGCCATCAATATCTCCTCGCAAAGTGGTGAGGGTCGCTCAGCTCTCGATCTTCAAGGTCGTCTATTCCTCCGACTATGGGAGAGTTCGAAGGGCCTCTCTCGATCCACCTCGGATTGGATGACGTCGGGGCTTGTCTACCATTTCCTTGTCACGATGCCTTACAAGTCGGCCACGAACGTCCTCACCCCGACGTTGTACATATCGATGATGAACCTCTTCTTGGTCGCCAACCTGAGACCCTTCCACAATCCTGCTCAAGGCAGCGGGCAAGTTCTGGTTCTCCTCTTCCAACTGAGTGAGACGGTCATTCTCTCTGTCCCCTTCTCGAATTTTAGAATGTTGAGCGGGGTTGAGAGGATCCGGTTCCTCCTCGTCTTTCATTGGTCTGTTTCCTATCGCACCGTACGAACGGGACCTGGTCATCATCATCTGGAGGTGGAATAGGGTCTCGCACTCGGCTTGGTCCCGCTACCGGTAGATTTACCTCAGTACGAACGGGTGGGGGATCCGTTCGAACAGGCAGTTCCTCTTGTAGTAGTTGGTTGGCCATGCGTTCCGCCCTACTCGTCAAGATGGTAGTTCAAGGTGGAGCAATGGTGGGTTGGACTCCTCCAATCTGGTCTTGCGTTCGTCCTTGGAGTCCCCAGAGCGGATTGAACAACAACGGGTTTAGTAGAAAAGGGTTTAAATTTGCCGGAATGTTAAATGAATTTTGGCCTATTCCGGGATGTTAAATGAATTTTGGCCTATTCCAGTACCAAGAGCTTGCATGGGTTGCACGGACAGACTGAAACCTATGGTGGCTCGGGTGCAGTTTCTCTTATGTGGGAACGCCGGCGGCAGGCGGCGCAGCACGTCGATGTTCGCTTGACTCACTCGGGTTGGGGATAGTCGCGGCGACAAGCTAGAGCTTTGTCCGCCACGGCTGGTATTGTTAGATCCGGCCATTCTGTCACACAAAACATAAAAAGAAGCTTGAGAAAAGTTGGGAAAATGGTGGTTTTCCCACAGATGGCGCCAAACTGATGATGCTGAAAATTGGTCGCCGGAATTTGGACGAAATTGGCTCCAAACTTCCAACAAATCAGCCAATGGTGGGTTCTTCTGTTAGGAATAGTGCCCTAGAAAGCCGATTCGACATAATCTGCTTTGGGACTTTCCTTATATCACAGACAATCTTTGAATAATATACGATTGATTATTATCGTAGGCAAACACTTCTTTATATGCCAATACGTGTTTTGTGTGTTTCCATTACATGCGCATGTATTAGAACTCCCCTAATCCATAAGGTTGTTAGGGACTTTGCCATTAGGTGAATGGCATATGAAATAAGCCCTAAGTCATGGCCGGATTAGAAATCACTCCAAGTCGATAAGCCCAACAAACAATGGGAGTGTTAATATGGCTCGATTGAGACTTGCTCATGGGATTGCGTCCTTAAGAAGGAACACCCTGTTTCATAGGGTGTAAAGTGCATAGTTGATGCGTACGCAATACATGAGGGTGCTCGTTATGAAAACGGGTACGCTGAGGTATCCCACGTGAGAAGATTCCTAAGTGGGAAAGGAAGTTTCTATACCTAGAAATAGAAACTTCCAGATTATGAAATATCTCATAGGTCAATGGCGTGGGTAAATTAATCCTTTGACTTGAGATTCCATTGATGCTTTGTGGGCTAACTCTGTAGTCTTAGGTATAAGCTTTAAAGGGTATCGCCTTAGACAACTAATTCAAGGCTTATGCTGGGGCTGCACAAGTGGCACATGGAAGCATATGATAATCAACAAAGGACCTACACTTGCTGTAATGCAAGAAGATCTCTTATTGCACAAGTCGTTCATGTGCCATCTTAAACCTTCGGCTGAGGTAGTGGATCAAAACATCAAGAAAAGAGTTTCTTGTATTGAGATCAAATGGATATGAAATGAACTTGGCTTTAAGATTGAGATTAGTAGGGCTCTCGTTATTCCCATGCCCTAGATCTTAATAGAGAGATGGGTTGGTAGGAGGATCGTACCTCACAGCTGTCATTGACTGAAAGGTTCTTTCGAATATATATTCATTGTTTGGGTAGGGGTCACACACCTGTGGCTAGACTATGTTCGTGTGATCTGTGAACTAATAAAGCGTATTAGTCTCACTGCTAACTGAAAATGAACATAGGGGGTCACACACAAATGCCGGATTCAAAGGGTATTGAAAGAAAGATCAAATAGTTGATCGAAACGAGACCACACCTGTAGATGTACACGTGTGGCACGTGAGCAAGCTTTTGGGCGTGTGGTCCAATTAAGAAATTGGACCATGTGTTGATTAATTAGAGAATTAATTATAAAGCCTAAATATAATTAATTAGGAGAATTAATTATAAATCCCTAATATAATTAATTAAGAGAATTAATTATGAAGCCAAATAAAATTAATTAGAGATCCTGTTAGAATTAATTAAGAATTAATTCTAAAGCCCTTCATGGAATTAATTGAGAGAATTAATTCTAAGTATTTAAAATTTTAATTATTTAGTTTTTCTAATTTGATTAGAATAAATAAATAAATAAATATTAAATATCTTATATTTATTATTCTAGTAAATATTAATTCTAATATGATTAG
The DNA here is from genome assembly GCA_037501455.1 of Lantana camara. Lineage (NCBI taxonomy): Eukaryota > Viridiplantae > Streptophyta > Magnoliopsida > Lamiales > Verbenaceae > Lantana > Lantana camara. The sequence continues at coordinate 24,659,421 of CM074862.1, forward strand.
AATAAATATTATTGGAATAAGATATTTAATTATTATTAGAATAATTATATATTCCTAATTAGTTAGGAGCTCTTTTCTAGAAGGAATAGAAATCTTATTTTGAATAAGACTTCTATTACTTGGAGAGAAAGGAAATAGAAGAAAAATCAAAGTTGAAATCTAACTCCAATTAGACTTAGGGTTCGAAACCCTAGCCTATATATAGGCTAGGGGGTTCAAAAATTTCTCCTCACCCATGATTAAAGGGATCACGCCCAATCTACGATGGTTTCAAGAATTTGGGAGAATTCTCTTGCTCTCTTTCTTCTCGTTTTTGTTTCTTTCTTTACACATGTTATATTGCTAGCACTTTCCCTAACATGATTTGAAACTATGTTGGTATGGATTATTACTCTCGAGGAGACCTACATTGGAATCTAGTAGAAAGAATCATTCGAGGGATGGGGTTGCCATTACCGCATAAAGCGCGTTTGAGGGCGGTTCAAAACGTGTCAAGAAAGCGACGATTCTTGTAAGTTCTTGAATCCCAAAGATTAGAAATAGAAATTGCAATTCCGATCTTGCTTTTTGGAAAAAAATTTAAATTTCGCTGCGCTTTCTGATCTTGTTTTTCCCAACAAGTGGTATCAGAGCCACCTTGCAAGGTCTATTTCTAATCTATCTTTTAAACTGAATTTTGAGAAATTTTTGAATCTGAGTTACAGTTAAGTATTCTTGAATTTATTTCGTAATCTGAGCTTTTGAATCGGAGAGGTTTCCTGATAAATTGAGAAAATCGTTTTCTGAAAAAAAATAAAATTATAATTTGGAAATTTCGGGAATTAAAGTCAATTTTAATTTTTCGGGAAAAGTAATAATATTAGTTTTGAAATAATAATTTTATAAAATTGTTAATTTTTGAAGTAACTTGAATTTTATCAGATTCTAGCTTTTGATTTTGAAATTATTCTTGAACAAGGAACTGTTTTCAGATTACTTTGAGTTAGTCGAACTTAAAGTTAAAGGAATTTTAAATTTATTGGTAAATTTAAATTCTAGCAATTTTAGAATATTAGGTGATCATGGGTTAGTCTTGTGAATGTTTTAATTTATGCACATGAATGGTTTAAATTTGGGATTGGAGCCCCATAGTTGCGTTTTTCAATCGGGGTCGGTGCCCCACTTATGTGCGTATTGTTATGTGTTTATTATGTGGCTTTCCATATTACTGTTTTTGAGGCCAGGGTATGCCCCGTGTATTTGTTTATGGCCAATATGAAGATTGAGCCATATTATTTTATGCAAAGAATATAGATTTTAGAAAGTGAGGTTTTTATTTTACTTTGGAGATTTGCACCCATGGAGTAAGATGGATCCACACAATAAAGTAACAAGGAGGCTATAAAGTGAAGACCCCTCAAAATGTTAGGAGGGTTTCTATTATTGTAATAGATAGGGCATCGTTTTATTTCCAATTCCCTTATGTGATTTAAACTGTTTTATGTGGCATGTATGCTAGAACTTGTGGTTGTGGAATGGCGCCCACATATCATGCATAAGATAGGAAAACCCTTGATCATCTCATATTAGTATCATGCTAGGACATGTTATCTGCTAATTGCTTGTGTGTAATGCATTTATGTGAAACTGCATTAAATAAGACTAATTAAAATGGATAACTGTACATGTTGGTGAGGTCAAAACTGGACAACTCTCTGGTATTCGAAAATCCCATAAATATTAAACAATTTCGAAAATAGGTATTTTGTATAAAGTGAGAACTTTAAATACAATTCCTAGTATTCCATCAATAGGATTTAAGTTTAATAGGGAAGCTAGTTGCTGGCCATGAGTCGTGGGGTGACTATGTGAAACCTATTAGTTCTTAGTTTCTTGATTGAACACCAAAATGTTCGATATTTCGCTGGTTATTTCGGAATGGGCGATGGCCGCGAGTCATGGGTCGTTCCGGCCTAAGTTTAATCATGATCTTATGATTGATGGCTCCTGCTTAACGCCTAAGTAAATATGGATGTCGCACAGTCGTGGGTCCATATTGAAAGATGGGTGATGCAAAAATATTACTAAGAGTTCCATAGAGATGGAATTGGCAAGTTGTACCTACCTAAGGCTTAATTGAGAATGGCCACGAGTCGTGGGTTCAAGGTTAAGTGCTTAGGATCTTAGTACCCATTGGGAAAACAAGTTTCCTCTAAGATCGTTGGGATTTTAAGATCTTCTAAAAACAGTGGAAGCTACATATGATTAAAAGACCTAAATCCTATGTATTACATTGTTATTCAACATGCTCACATTTTCTCTGCTTAGCATTTACGTTGTACTTCTATGATTCTCTACAATATGAAATGCAAACCCATTCGTATCCTTCCTTAAGTCAGAAGAGTTGACTAAGTCCTAACTAACTCTAATTGGATTCGGACCAAAAAATTCGTTTTAGATTCCGAATAGAGAAAGGTGTTCCCTAAAGGGCGAAATTTTCAATTGTGAAAATTCGACCCGGGCCAAAAGAGAAGCAATCTGAGGTGAATGGATTTTTCCGAACCACTTAAGAGCATTTGAACCACCTCATAAAAATGTTACAAGGTATAACATTATGGAATTATTCAATATTCCAAATGAGGAAACAAGCGCATATGGAACAAGGTCTAAAGATCTTATTTGAAGATCTTGTGGTCTCGATCATCAACTGAGAAAAAAGTTCTTAAATGCACTGATTACTTACATTGCTTCAACCATCATTTAAACCCTTTATGCTCAACTAGAATGATGCCATTGTAGCATAGTTAATCTTTTAGTTGATCCTTAAGAAGGAATAAAAGGTTGTGATGGTTAATTCTTCTTCCAAACTCACTAAGTTAAAGGTTTGAAGACCTAAAGAAGAAGAAACCCTTAAGATCCCAATAGAGGGGCAGGTAAGGGGTACGCCCAAAAGACACTAGAGATCAAATAGGACGTTTGCTTCTATGGTAGCAAATAAGGACTTTGAAAGGGAACTACAAAGAGTATGAGTACTCTGAAATGTTACCTCGTTTAGTAATTCTACTAGGAAATAGAATTCACAAGTCTTGAGTTGATTCTGCATAATCCATTGTGCAAAGACTCAAAGCACTAATGTTCTGAACATACAACGAGATAACAAAAGTAAGTGAGATGACAATGTTTTGAATTGCTTTTGACACGTGACAGGTGTCGAATCCGTCAAAAATAAATAAAATTCCTATTTAACAACTAAACATAGAGTATGGTGCAAAACAGGGTCGATCCACAGAGACTGGTTGATTTATTTCTAACAATTCCAAGGAATTCACGAAAAGCAACAATTAAAAAGGGGGGGTTTTGGATTATTCTAACCTAAGTATGCGATTAAAATAAATAACAAGAATTAAAAAGCTAACTAAAACTAAACAAGTAAGGTCACGTAGGGTTAAATCAATCAAAGGAAACATTAACTAGCCAGGGATATTCGATTCGAATTGTTATATTGATCATTGACTCAAGGATACATTCAAGTTATTCAGACAGATTGGCTATAGTTGATAGAGACACTCGACTCAACCTCGTTTTTACTTAATTAATCGAATAACCTAGAGACACTCGACAGTTATCTTCCCTAACAAATTCACAACCCCTAGAGACTCTTGACAGGATTTAATGAATTCACAGCATTAAGAACCATAAAAACACCAATCCTAATCAACCAAGTCGTGACACACTCAAGATTTTAGATTATCAAATCCCTTAGTGAAGAGGAATTTTATCCCTAAAACCATGTCACTAATTTACCACAATTTATCAATCAACTTTACATACAATTCAAGCATCATGAATGGCTATATGCAAATTAAACAACCTAGAGATAGTGCACTATCTTGAAATTGCCTAATCATAATAAACACGAAATACGGAGATAAGATAAATGCCTGAATAAACAGAAATTAAATAAAACGTTTAGGTCTCATAATATCCAAATCGAATCTTAATCCCTAGCTAGATAATTAAGAACTTAGCTACTAAAATCCATAAAAAAAATACTAAAGGAATTATTTAACATAAATAAACTAAAAACAAAACGAAAGAATTAAACTAAGAACGAAGAACTCGTGATGTCGAAGTTGCTCGTCAAGTCTCGAACGGCTGCTCCCGGAGTCACACCCCAAAAGTCTGCTCCAAAGCGTACGTGATTCCCCTAAAAGTTGCTGTCAAAGAAGTATAAATATATTCCCAATCTCCTTCTCGCGTGCAGACTCCTAATCCTCCAAACAATTGGACTAGTGACTTATTCTCCAAGAATTCAACATAAATTAGGCCCAAAGTTACTTAAAGCAAGAAAACACAGACGGCCCAAATTTAATTCCAAGATAGTGGTAGCCCAACTCCAATAATAATAAATCAACCTAATGCATTATCCCATCTACTCTAAGACCATGTGAATGCATGCGAAAGCCCATAAGCCACACAATGCTTCCAAATATGTATCGCATGCATGCATGCGTGAGGTTTAATACTCCCAAGTCCTCCAAATTGAACAATTCTCATCAATCCAAGCATATAAATTGCATCCTCACTGGGGTTGAGTTTCACGCACCAATGTGGCCTGCCTATTCCGTTGCTTTTCTTCGTAAATTGATCGAATAAGTTCAATTTCGTCTCTAACCCCCAATTCTACAATTAAAACAATAAAGTATTAATCCTCTCAAAATTAAATCTAATAAAAGCACTAAACGGGATAAAAATTCAATTATAAAGGCGATGAAATAACGAGTTATCAAATCCCCCCACACCAGTCCATTACTCGTCCTCGAGGAATCATGAAAATCAAATGGAAACAATACCACACATCAAACACAATCACAAAAGCAATCATCGAATTCTCTCCTAAACAAGTCTAGCTCATCAACACACTACTCAATTGAATAAAATTCAACAAATTAGTATAAATAACATACCCTCGTGTAAGATTGTGTGAATGGAACGAAAGAATGTACAAAGATTAGATTGATTAGTCTATGATTTTCGCCTAAGTACCAATTATCGACTTCGAATGCATCCTTCACTCCAATCTCCACTATTGTAGTTAACTAATGACTCAAGATCGATAGGTCTTTCGAGCTTGTAATGTAGGCTTGGGTAAAGGTTAGGAAAATTTGGAATTAGTGGCTAATACACCAAACTTACACATTTTATAATAAAACCCGTGGTATTCCCCTTTTCATCTACCGGACTCCCCTTATTTTGCCTTATACAACTAATTTCTCTCATTTTTCACTCATCAAACTTTTGGTATATCAAACACACTCTCACTTTTTTGATTTTCTTTCTTTTTTTTTTTTGCTCTTTTTTTTCTTTGCTCATTTTTTTTCTTTCTTGACTTCCTTTCCTTTCATCACTCTTTTTTCTTTATTTTCAACATTGCACAATCTCTCAACTTTTTTTTTTCTTCCAACTCTCAATTCAGTATAAAGGACAAAGGAGCCCAAAGACATCTAAAAATTCAAACCCAAAATGAACAAGCAAGGTGTGATTCAAAGTAGGGTAGGGATAATAATGTTGTGCTTCGGCTTGTAACGTGGCTAAGAAGAAATTTGGCACAACATTCAGGCTCAACGGGGTCAAACGGGATAATTTTATTTGTGAAAAGATCAAGAAAAGGCTTACCACCGACAACGATCGCCTAAGTCACTTCCCAAATCAATCGTTAACTAAAAATTTCGCCTCGAAGGGAGCCAAGATGCATTCTAATCAACTTTTAGACCTATTTGAAGAGCACAAACTTTTCTATCTAAGCACAATAACTCATTCAATGGTGCGAGAAAAATGAGGGTATACTACTATACTAATTCATCAAATTTCACACAAATTTCATGCATTTAACAAGCCTAACTTGTTCTAGCAAAATTCAACAATCAAACCAAATAGAAAGTATTCAAAACGGGTAGAAATATTTCCACAATTATTCACATCCTCAAGTTCGAAGTAAAATCAAAAGTTCAGCCACAAAAGCAAAAATTTCAAAAAAATTTCAGTTCTAGCACTAGTGGACCCCCCCCCCCCCCCCCAACACACACACTTAAATCATGCATTGTCCTCATGGCATAAGAAAAATTAAGATCTAGAGTAGAGAGGACTTCCCTGAAGTTCGGGCTGGGGAAATAGGGTCAGCAGTCTGAGCATGTAAATTTTCCATTTAGTTTGAAATTCTGGAAGTGGCGTGGGTGTTATCAGCAAATTGACAGCAGTTATCAGCAGCATATCAGCACTATCTGGGCCAAGTTACACGCTCCTGTAAGAAAGAAAATGCGTAGAAAATCAACACAAACACCACGAGAACCCGAAAAAAACAAAAGAAAAAGAAACTGAGGGAAGAAAAAGGCGCCTAAACCTCCAAAACTTGGGTTTCCTCCCAATAGCGCCCTTATTTAATGCCTTAGGCTTGACAAGACTTGTTGAAGTCCTACTCAAATGGAGGTACACCCTCCATACAAATCCCCTCTACTGTGTGGAGCTGACTCTTCTAGTCCATTGCGGCCTCTAGATTGGGGATGGTAAGTTGTAGAGGTTCGCAACATGACTTAATACTTCCTCATCAAAGACTCCATCAACCGTTTGTAAAAATATTTACCCCGATCACTAAGATTCCTGAACTCGAAAAAGACATGAGATCTGAGGAAGGTAGTAGTTAAATAATCAATAATATCAGCATACCAGCGTGTGACCTCAGAGCGTGGCCACGTCTTACGGTCACATGTCTCCAAAAATTGCTCATCCCGCCATTCAGCTTTTTTAGGCCTTGAATCAGCAAATTTTCCTCCTCCTTTGAAAATATACTCCAGAGTATCCAAAAACTTCTTGAGTTCCTCAATCGGTGCCTGCAAAACGAAAGAATTCAGTTTAGCTAAGTCATTGAATAATTTCAAATTTGAAGCCTTTATACTCAGAGGTCTAACATGCTCTAATGGAATAACCATATCATAGATATCAACATGCAAACCAACATGTTTCGGCTTACTCTCAAAATTTTCAACTACCCAATTTTGAAAGGATTCAAAACTCAGCTTTTCCACATTGTTAGGCACAAAAGTTTCATTACTTGAGTTTTCTATCACATCAATATCACATCAACACGAAAAACACTAGATAGTTCATAAGGATCTTTACTTGACTCATAAACATTAAATTTTGCAATATCATCATCATATTCTAGAGTCAATAAACCTTCTTGAACATCTATTTTAGCATTAGCAGTATTGAGAAAAGGTCGCCCAAGTAAAATATCAGAAACATTTAAAGAATTTTCATCCTCCAAATAAATCACATAAAAATCAGCAGGAAAGACTAATCCATCAATTTGCACAAGTACGTCCTCTAATACTCCATCTGGATATACACAGATCGATCAGCCATCTGAATTATGATACCCGTATCTTTTCAAAGGACCAAGATTCAGTGATGAATAAACAGATAGAGGTATAATATTAATGGGCACACTCAAATCATATATTGCTTTCTTAATCCCAGCTTTACCAATTTTACATGGAATTGAAAACAAACCTTGGTCTCCGCACTTAGGAGGTAATTTCTTTTGTAAAACAGCGGAGACATTCTCTCCAACACTCAGGATTTCATTACCTTTTAGCTTTCGTTTGTTGGCGCAGAGTTCCTTAAGATATTTCGCATGTCACGGGATTTGTTGAATAGCATCCAACAAAGGAATGTTGGCTTCAACTTTTTGGAAAGTCTTAATTATACTTTGCTCCTCCTTCTTTTTACTTGCTTGGATCAGGCGCTCTGGAAACGGAGGTTGTTCCACCCATAGCTTAGGCTGGACTTTAATTTTTGATTCTCTGTCACGACTGGAGCCTAAGGCGTGGTCACGCTTAACGGTCAAGTCGTCTTTCTGATCTGTTTCTGCCTCATTCTGACTTGCTTTGGGTTTTTCAACCGGTGGACGCAATTCCTTACCACTCCTGAGCGTAATTGCACTCACGTTCTTCCTGAGGTCTTCTGTTTGCGAGGGCAATTTCCCCTGATTCTCAATCCTGCTCAAAACCGTTGCAATCTGTCCCAATTGAGTTTCCAAATTCTTGACTTGATTTTCCAAGCTATTGATTCGGATGTCTTGGGGGTTGAGGGTTTGATTCGGTTGATTCGGTTGTTGGTTGTATTGTTGGGATTGCGGAGGTCTAGGTATGAAGTTTTGAAAGTTTGGTAGATTCGGTGCATAACTCATACTTGGGTGATCATACCATTCGGGATTGTACATGTTGGAGTATGGATTGTACATCGGAGGTTGATATCCGAATGGGTCCAAATTTTTGAAAGGGAATTCTTGAAGGGATGGACACGCGTCGGTGGGATACAATATGCTCGCACACAATTGACAGGCCTTCGCTACTTGGGGTACACCTACACCCAAGTTAGAAGCCAAAGCACTTATCATATTCTTAATTTCATCAAAAGGTGAAGAGTTGACCTCGTTAACCTGTTGTGGAATGTTTGCATAATTATTGAACTGTTGTGCATTCGCAAACATTATTGGATGATCGTCCTTTCCGTGAATGCTCCTGTTCATGAAAAGAAATAAAATCGATTAAAAATAGAGTCCCTAGCAACGGCGCCAAAATTTGACAGGTGTCGAATCCATCAAAAATAAATAAAATTCCTATTTAACAACTAAACACAGAGTATGGTGCAAAATAGGGTCAATCCACAGAGACTGGTTGATTTATTTCTAACAATTCCAAGGAATTCACGAAAAGCAACAATTAAAAAGGGGGGGTTTTGGATTATTCTAACCTAAGTATGCGATTAAAATAAATAACAAGAATTAAAAAGCTAACTAAAACTAAACAAGTAAGGTCACGTAGGGTTAAATCAATCAAAGGAAACATTAACTAGCCAGGGATATTCGATTCGAATTGTTATATTGATCATTGACTCAAGGATACATTCAAGTTATTCAGACAGATTGGCTATAGTTGATAGAGACACTCGACTCAACCTCGTTTTTACTTAATTAATCGGATAACCTATAGACACTCGACAGTTATCTTCCTTAACAAATTCACAACCCCTAGAGACACTCGACAGGATTTAATGAATTCACATTATTAAGAACCATAAAAACACCAATCCTAATCAACCAAGCCGTGACACACGCAAGATTTAAATTAGATTATCAAATCCCTTAGTGAAGAGGAATTTTATCCATAAAACCCTGCCACTAATTTACCCCAATTTATCAATCAACTTTACATACACTTCAAGCATCATGAATGGCTATATGCAAATTAAACAACCTAGAGATAGTGCACTATTACGAAATTGCCTAATCACAATAAACACGAAATACGGAGATAAGATAAATACCTGAATAAACATAAATTAAATAAAACGTTTATGTCTCATAATATCCAAATCGAATCTTAATCCCTAGCTAGATAATTAAGAACTTAGCTACTAAAATCCATAAAAACAATTCTAAAGGAATTCTTTAAAAGAATTGTTTTACATAAATAAACTAAAAACAAAACGAAAGAATTAAACTAAGAACGATGAACTCGTGATGTCGAAGTTGCTCGCCAAATCTCGAACGGTGGTTCCCGGAGTCACGCCCCAAAAGTCTGCTCCAAAGCGTACGTGATTCCCCCAAAAGTTGTTGTCAAAGAAGTATAAATATATTCCCAATCTCTTTCTCGCGTGCAGACTCCTAAACTTTCTTAAGGAATCGTTCCTATGGAAGAAGAAAGGCAAATAAGCAGACCTCAAAGAAATTTGAGGATAAGTATCCATGCCACATATAGAAGAAACGAGCCCATCTGATAAAACTTAGCCAAATTTTAGAGTATGTACACGTGTGAAACCCTCCTCTTAAGACGCGTTTAGAACGCATTCCTAGATAGCCAAGGAATTACTTAAAGAGGAGACACTGTTAGATTTGGAATCTGAGCAGTGTATGCAAGCCTTGAAATCCAATATGGATTCCATATATTCAAACCAAGTTTGGACCTTGGTTGATCCACCTGATAGGATCGAGCTTATAGAGCTTTAAGTAAATGGAAAGCATTACAGCCTTCTTGATGGTTGAAATGCAAAAGCAAAAGTCCATTTGGATTGTGTTTACCACATCCTCATAATTTGACTATGAGATATATGAATATGAGAACTGTCTTGTTCAATATGAGATTAAAAGAGACTAAAATAAGGTATTTCTATGAATCTCATATTCAGTGGGAGTATGCATAAGGTATACAAATCCCTAAGTCAATCTGTGGATTGATAAGGCTTCTAAGAGTTAGACAATTCGCTTCCATAGGATAGTCAAATCGTTTGACACAGATGGAAGTCGAATAAGTCTCAAAGTGTACATATGAAAGTTAGAGCCCATTTTTGTTCTTTAGAAGACGACATCCTTCTCATTAGGAATGTCAAGGATGACGTGAAAGTTGCCAATTCTTGTTTAGGGAACAATTTGACTTGAAAGATCTTAATGACTGTCCTAAATTCTCTAAATTGAGATCTATAGATATAGATCTAAGAGAATAAAAGGATTATCACAAAACGAGTACATAACCACGGTACTAAAAGGAGTTTAGTATGGACAATGGAACATCTCTTTTGAAAAGTATGTGTCCTAAGATAACTTTAAGAAAGCTAGAATGTCCAAAATCCCTTTAAGTGAAAGGGTGCATAATGTTTGAAATGTTATGTACTAGACTTGATATGGCGCAACACTAAGCGTAGTGGGCCGAATCTAATATGACCTTAGAGAAGGTCACTGGATTGCTGTACAATACACTCTCAGAGTACTTTAGAAGAAATGAGGATATCTTTAAAGTGCCCAGAAAGATCTTGTTGTTAGAAGGATATTTGATGTAATAGTTCATCAAACATAGATGATTATGAAATCATTGAAAGGATACAACTTCTACCTAAATGGTAAAGCAGCGTGTGTTGGAAAAGTGTTCCAATTGTGGACGTTGCAAAATTCAGCTATTGTAGCTGAGAACTTAGCCGTATTGAATACTGCTAAGTTAAGTGTTTGGGTAAGAAACTCCATCTAATTAGTTAGATGAAGTTCCTAGCATGAAACAACTCCATTATCATAATGTATGATAAAATGGTTCGTTGCTCAAATAAGAGAACTAAGACCTCACCAAGTAACTGAACACGTGATTATGAATCACTTGATAGGGAAAACGTGTTTCCTTAGAGATGTGTAAGTAAGAGGGTCACATCAGCAGAGAAAATAGTAGATCCACTTTGGAAACGCCCAAAGTCAATAGGCTCTCAAAGTACATCTTTAGAAGATTGAACTTAAGGTACCTAAATGGCTTTTACGGGCAAGTGTGAGATTGTTAGGAAAAGTACCCTAGAAAGCCGATTCGACATAATCTGCTTTGGGACTTTCCTTATATCATAGACAATCTTTGAATAATATAAGATTGATTATTATCATAGGCAAACACTTCATTATATGCCAATACGTGTTTTGTGTGTTTCCATTACACGCGCATGTATTAGAACTCCCCTAATCCATAAGGCTGTTAGGGACTTTGCCATTAGGTGAATGGCACATGAAATAAGCCCTAACTCAAGGCCGAATTAGAAACCACTCCAAGTCGATGAGCCCAACAAACAGTTGGAGTGTTAATATGGCTCGATTGAGACTTGCTCGTGGGATTACGTCCTTAAGAAGGAACATCCTGTTTCAAGGGGTGTAAAGTGCATAGTTGATGCGTATGTAATACATGAGGGTGCTTGTTATGAAAACGGGTACACTAAGGTGTCCTGCGTGAGAATATTTCTAAATGGGAAAGGAGGTTTCTATACCTAGAAATAGAAACTTCCAGATTAGGAAATATCTAACAGGTCAATGGCATGAGTAAATTAATCATTTGACTTGAGATTCCATTGATGCTTTGTGGGCTAACTCTGTAGTCTTAGGTATAAGCTTTAAAGGGTGTTGCCTTAGACAACTGATTCAAGGCTTATGCTGGGGCTGCACAAGTGGCACATGGAAGCATATGAGAATCAACAAAGGACCTACACTTGCTGTAATGCAAGAAGATCTCTTATTGCACAAGTCGTTCATGTGCCATCCTAAACCCTCGACCGAGGTAGTGGATCAAGACATCAAGAAAAGAGTTTCTTGGATTGAGATCAAATGGATATGAAATGAACTTGGCTTTAAGATTGAGATTAGTAGGGCTTTCATTATTCCCATGCCCTAGATCTTAATCGAGAGATAGGTTGGTAGGAGGATCGTACCTCACAGTTGTCATTGACTGAAAGGTTCTTTCGAATATATATTCATTGTTCGGGTAGGGGTCACACACCTGTGGCTAGACTATGGTCGTGTGATCTGTGAACTAATAAAGCGTATTAGTCTCACTGCTAACTGAAAATGAACCTAGGGGGTCACACACAAATGCTGGATTCAAAGTTTATTGAAAGAAAGATCAAATAGTTGATCGAAACGAGACCATACGTGTAGATGCACACGTGTGGCACGTGAGCAAGCATTTGGGCGTGTAATGCCCCGTTTTCAATTTATGCATTATGTGATAATTTATCTACATTTCATAATATTATATGTATTATATTTCTATGCATTTATGTGAACTATCCTTAACGTGAATTTACATGAAATAATTGATAATGCGCTTAATTGATATTATGTGATACTTTATATATTTTTCATAACATTAGATGCATAATATTTCCATGAGCTTTTATGAATTAATTGTTAATGTGACTAAATGCTCTTATATGACCTTAAATGCTCATATATGTAAATGTGTGGATTTAATTGCATGACTTAAATGGAGTTAGATACTCACTTTCCATGGATTAAAACTTAATTGCATGCACTCATATAATGGAGGGACTTATTTGCAAAATGTGATGAGTCATATGAGTTAGTGGAAGACTTTTGTGTATACCTATACATTACATACATAATATATCATATACATTCATATCCATTTCATTTCATTTCATCAAAAACCTCACACACACACACACACACTAAATGCCGATTTTTACACCATGGAAGAGAAGGAGGAGATTTCATCATTCCAAGTTAATTTCAAGGAGGAATTGCATGAGTTTGAGGCATCATCATCATCTCCACAGTTCCTTTCATCTTTCCATTCATTCTTTCAAGGTATATGTATGAATCTCTTGAGCATATTTGAAGTAGGGTTTGATGAGTGGATGTGATTCCTTGTTTATTTGAGGCTAGAAGTATGATTATGTGCATTAGAATTGGAGGCTTGCATGATTTCTTGAATAATATGAAGTGGGAGTTCATGAGTTTATATGGGGTTTGTATAACGTTCCTTGATGATTTGAGCATGGTTTAATAGATTATATGAAGCCTAATTGATATTATTGAGTTATATACATGTTATTTGATTATTTTGGAGCATTTTGGTTGAGTTTGGTTTGGGTTTTCATCCCTTTTCTTCCTTCCCCGAAGCTACCCCTGTTTTGCCCCTTTTTCCAGCCCTGGAACAGTACCCGGCCGGGTACTTTTTGTGCGGGTTTTTTGCAAGGAAACCCCTTGTGTCATTTGAAATGATAAAAAAAAGACCCCGTGAAAAAGAATTATCATATAAAACCCCATGTTTTCAAATTTTTGCAGAAAAAACCCTGAGGCGCGTTTTTTAAATTTCGCCGGCGGAAGAAATCCTATCAACTTTTTTTTATTTTTTTTATTTTGAAATTTCTTTTATATGTATATATATGTATGTATTATATAATATATTATATATATACATGTATATGTATAGAATTTGTAAATTTATTGAATATATATATATATATATATATTCAATATTATTTATAAATTTATTTATTTATTTTTTGGTAGAATTTATAAATTTATTGAATATACATATATATATATATAATTATAATTATTGTACTATACATATAAATAATATTTAATATGTATATATGTAATGTCTTTTTTTTTCTTTTGAAATTTCTTTTATATGTATGTATGTATATGTATGTATTATATAATATATTATATATATACATGTATATGTATAAAATTACTAATGTACTATATGTATTAAATATTATTTATAAATTTATTTAATATACATATATATATATATATATAATTATAATTATTTTACAATACATATAAATAATATTTAATATGTATATATATAATGTATATAAATATATAACTTATATTATATATTTATTAAAAATCTTATAAATAAATATATATAATATTATAATGATGTATTGTACACTAATTATAATTATATATATACAATTAATATTTTATTTATTGCATATATATACATACATATATATATATATATATATATATATATATATATATATATATATATATATATATATATTATAATTTTTGGACTATTTAATTTTTTATAGGGTTTTTTTGGCTCATTTCATAAAACACAGGGTTGTGGGTGTATATATATAGTTCTTTAAGAATGTATTGTAATGAAAGAAGGGCAATTTTAACAAAACACGTCGGTTCTTTGACTAAATGGTGTAAAGGGGCGGTTTGCAAAAAATAAAAAATACAGGGTTTATTTTACCAAATATTTTTTTACAGGGTTTTTTAAGCTCTTTTTGAGAAACACAGGGTTGTGGGGGCATATTGCTCCTTTTTGTGCATAAAAAGTACCCGGGCTGGTAGTTTTATGCCGAAAAGTTTCTGGACTGCTCTACCCGGTCGGGGAACTTTTCCCTTCAATTTTACCCGGCCTGGTACTCCCTCGTCCGAACTCCAAATGACCTGATTATTAATTCGTTGGGAAGATCTTGAAGTCTAGAACAACCTCCAATTGGAATCATCTCAATATATTTTCTAGTTTATGAGATATAATCAATTCTTTTTGGTGTCGCTGCTTTACTGACAAACTGCAATCATCCAACTTCAAGCCTACGCCATTTTTTCCTCGCTTTGAACTAGAAAAAGAGCCATATATCCTCGGAAAGGTCTTTGTGTCTAGTTTTTTACACAAGAAGCAAAACTCAATTCCAACTTCTATATATCAAGATATTCCAGTTTTCCCTCAGCATGTACGTTTCCTAAAATTGTCCATTTTTACCAAACTTCACCAAAACCTTTCTTATTGCATTCTTTTCACTTCCTTGGCTCCCATATGTGAATTATATGACTTATATACTTGATTAATTGATAAGTATGCTCCTAATTGACATTCCTTGGCTGCTATTGCATTATATATTGATCCTTGACTTTGTCGTTCGTCTTAAATGGTTCATAAGAGTCAAGTTTCATGTACACTTGTCTTTGTACACAGATCACGTTCCCGGTGACGAGGAGCATGCTCCTTAGGGTGTTTCCTTACTTCTTTTGGCTGGTAAAGTAAAGGTGAGGTTTAATTTCTAGATATATAGAACCCATATAACCCTATGTGATGATTTAAGCCAAAATGTATCTTTATATCTATAGTTTTCTAAACTCTATTGATTTTCGACTGATTCCATTGAACCGATTGATTGATTGATTAATTGATTGATTGATGTTTTGGTGAGAATGAATGAATGAATGTTGAATGGGTCCCAGGAGGTGTGGGTCAGGGGGACCCGGGACGACCATAGGGGTCGCCGGTTAACCTTGTGCTCACTCTCCACATGATTGATAGGACTAACCCGGAACCCACCAGGAGGTTTGGTTGGGTGATGGGAACCTGAGGGTTTGAGTGTTCGCGCTCCCCTCGTCTGATTGGATGGTTCGGGCCGATCACCCGGCCATCACCGGAGGAAGAAGGGAATTGAAACTGCTTATTGTGCACTATAATAACTTGCATACTCACTTAACCATTGATAATCTAAATATTGGTAATGTTCACTGTCGGTGTAAAGGTTGGAGAATTGCCCTCACTCACCGGGCCACGGATTAAATTGATAATGATTGAATTATTAAATTGATTAGTTGCAATCTCGGGCGAGGATTACTTTAATTTTCGAACTTATATTGTCTCTTTCATGAAAACTTACCTGAGATTATAGCTTGCATGGTAATTGCGCTTATATTTATTTAAACCCCTCACTCAGTCTTCGGTTGACTGACACCCTCACATTTTCAGGTCTGTAGGTTGCATGCTAGGCGGGATCGAGTCAAGTCTTTAATTTCGGGTCTAGCATAGTATCATATATTATTGATGCATATGAGTTATCTTAATACTCTTGTATATTATGATTTGTCTTTGGAAACTGATATTGTATATATGGAGATAATGGAAATGATCTTGAAAGATGTTAAAGACATGAATGTATATTATGCTTCCGTTTTATTGATTAGGCATGATCGTATTTAATTGAGGGTTAGTCCCACCTAGCTAGTGTGTCGTTTTTTTTTATTGTCACCCGTTCGCCATGAGTCCGGTTCATATATGGACTACCCATTGCATGTGTGAGCTAGACTTATTGTATGGGGGTGTGGCATCTCGGCGTTCCGGGTGCTACAGGGCTTGTGGTCCAATTAAGAAATTGGACCATGTGTTGATTAATTAGAGAATTAATTATAGGGGAAGTTATTTAAAGGGACCAAATATCCTCAAAAGTTATCTTAAGCCCCCTAGTTTGAAAAATGTATGTTTTAGGCTACCAATACACAAGTTATTTTTCCTAAACCCCCCATAACCCTGAAAAGTCTGTTTTGCCCCCATTTTTTCTTGTTTTTTCCCCCCCTTTTTTCCCCTAGCCGAAAAAATGGATTCCCATTTTAGGAAAGATTCATCTCATAATCTGCAACCACATTTCCACTTCGTCGGCAATAAGATCTAACGGCGACGACAGCGGGATAAAGGTAGGCGGCGACAACGGCAACGAAGATAGCAGGATCTTGATAAGCGGCGGCAACGGGAGTGGATTTAGTTATCATGCCCTGTTTCCTGTACTGCTATAAGGTATTCTCAGCATATGAATGTTAACTGAATGTATTCTTGGCATTAACTGAATGTTAATTATGTGAATTAGACAGTATAATTCAGTGATAATTTGTGTCGAATTGAATTGCTGATAATTTGTATCGAATCGAATTGTTGATCCTCTGCAAACTGATACTTCGTATTCGTATTCTGAAGATGGCGTTGGCTGTTGACGATGCTCAAGATAAGCAAATCCTAGGAAGTTGTTGGTTTAACGGCGAAATTACGGTATTTCCAATTCGGTGGAGTGTGTCAGTGGAAGAGATTCACGCACAACTTGGTGAAGAGTGGTCAGACTTCAACTCTGATACTTAAGTGGTACAATACCTCGCACCCCATAAAAAAGGTTTGTGGGTTAGTTTGCGACGCGACGGGCAGATTCCGACTATGATCCAACTGCATGAACTTGCCAAACTCAACATTGTTGAGCTGAGAGCGATTCGGCCTCGTGCCTATTTAGGTGGGAAGCAAGCATCGAAGAGAAGGTATGGGATTTCTAATTTATTCATTTCTGTATTAACACTATTTAATTTCTGGTCAGTAATCTCATTCTGTCTCAGGAAGAGAAGATATAACCCCTACGCTGATGGTTCATGCTGGCCATTGTTCGTTCTGAAGTTGAGGATTGATCAGATCGACTGCGTGTTCTGGAGTTGAGGATTGATTTTATTCACTTTTTTTTTAGGAACTTTATTTGTTGTTGTAATCGTATACACCCCTTTATGATTGTTTCTATTTGTTTGAAACTACGTCAATAAATTGCTTGATGTTGTTTTCTTAATTTGATCTAATGGAAAAGTTAAAAATGGGTGATTAAAGGCAGACTTTGTCCAGTGAAAGGGTAGAAATGCGTAATTAAACTAATACTTTGTCCAGTGAAATGTTAGAAATGCGTGAATAAAGGCAGACTTTGTCCAGTGAAAGGGTAGAAATGCGTAATTAAACTAATACTTTGTCTAGTGAAATCTTAGAAATGCGTGATTAAAAGAAAACTTTATCCAGTGAAAGGTTAGAAATGCGTGATTAAAGGAATAGTTTGTCCAGTGAAAGGTTATAAATACGTGATTAAAAGAAGACTTTGTCCAGTGAAAGGTTAGAAATGCGTGATTAAAGGAATAGTTTGTCCAGTGAAAGGTTATAAATACGTGATTAAAAGAAGACTTTGTCTAGTGAAAGGTTAGAAATGTGTAATTAAATTAATACTTTGTCCAGTGAAATGTTAGAAATGCATTATTAAAGGTAGACTTTGTCCAGTGAAAGGGTAGAAATGCGTAATTAAACTAATACTTTGTCTAGTGAAAGGTTATAAATGCGTGATTAAAAGAAGACTTTGTCTAGTGAAAGGTTAGAAATGCGTGATTAAAGGAAAACTTTGTATAGTGAAAGGTTATACATGCGTGATTAAAAGAAGACTTTGTCCAGTGAAAGGTTAGAAATGCGTGATTAAAGGAATAGTTTGTCCAGTGAAAGGTTATAAATGCGTGATTAAAAGAAGACTTTGTCCAGTGAAAGGTTAGAAATGCGTAATTAAACTAATACTTTGTCCAGTGAAATGTTAGAAATACGTTATTAAAGGCAGACTTTGTCCAGTGAAAGGGTAGAAATGCATAATTAAACTAATACTTTGTCTAGTGAAAGGTTATAAATGCGTGATTAAAAGAAGACTTTGTCAAGTGAAAGGTTAGAAATGTGTGATTAAAAAAAGACTTTGTCCAGTGAAACTTTAAGTCTTGATGCTCTTTAATGTAAAGAATGTGTTCCTGATTCAATAAATCTTGATCCTCTTCATTGTAATGTTGTGTTCATGGTTCAATAAAACTTAAATCTTGATTTAAGATTTTTATTGTAATGTTGTGGTCATGATTCAATAAATCTTGTTTCTCTTTATTGTAATGTTGTGTTCATGGTTCAATAAAACTTAAATCTTGATTCAAGATTTTTATTGTAATGTTGTGGTCATGATTTAATAAATCTTGATTCTCTTTATTGTAATGTTGTGTTCATGGTTCACTAAACTTAAATCTTGATTCAAGATTTTTATTGTAATGTTGTCGTCATGATTCAATTGAAATCTTGAGTATCATTATTGTAAAATTGTGGCAAGATTCAATAAATCACTGGACAAAGTCTTCTTTTAATCACGCATTTTTAACCTTTCACTGGACGAAGACAAAGTTTTCTTTTAATCATACATTTCTAACCTTTCACTGGACAAAGTCTTCTTTTAATCACGCATTTATAACCTTTCACTAGACAAACTATTCCTTTAATCACGCATTTCTAACCTTTCACTTGACAAAGTCTTCCTTTAATAACGCATTTCTAAGATTTCACTGGACAAAGTATTAGTTTAATTACGCATTTCTACCATTTCACTGGACAAAGTCTGCCTTTAATAACGCATTTCTAACATTTCACTGGACAAAGTTTTAGTTTAATTACGCATTTCTATCCTTTCACTGGACAAAGTCTTCTTTTAATCACGCATTTATAACCTTTCACTGGACAAACTATTCCTGTTATCACACATTTATAACCATTCACTGGACAAAGTCTTCTTTTAATCACTCATTTATAACCTTTCACTGGATAAAATATTCCTTTAATCACGCATTTCTAACCTTTCACTTTACAAACTATTCCTTTAATTACGCATTTCTAACGTTTCACTGGACAAAGTCTTCTTTTAATTACGGATGACCACACCAATACTCAACAATCTGCACTTTTAGTTCTATATATTTCATCAGTTTATCTATTTTCATATATAACTGTCATATAGTTCATTAGTTTATCAAACTAACTCTTATTCTTCCAACTAAAACAAACTTCCTTGCAGGATATATACTAGAATCAAACAACAATAAACAACCAACACTAAACATTTGGTTACAGAACAAAAAATATACACTACAATAAACTAACAGTAACATTTAAACTACTATAAACAATCCACAAACAACAAATTTTGGAGAAGCGCTGTCTATATCATGGGGGAGGAAACTGATTAACCTCATCCGGATCTTCCTGAGGGATGTTAGAATTAACACTCTCCTTAGATTGTTCATAGCCTGGGTAATCCGCGCTGTCAAAGGACTCGGGCTCTGAGTCCCTATCGTCAATGTAGTATGCGTGGAAGTGCTCCTCTTCGCCCTCCAAAAGGTATACCCGCCACACTTTGAAGATATACCTAAGGTCGTCGTAATAACGACATCCAAATGCCCTGGCGTTGGAATCCCGACGAATAACCTATGTAAAATTAAACATTGAATAATGAACAATTCCAAAAAAAAGAAAGGGGACACAAATGAATTCAACTTACCTCAATGGTATTCACATCATAATATACTAGGGTCTCAATTTCGGAGTGAATACGATTAGCACCCATTTTAACTCCAGGACACGCCAATAATCTAAGGAATTCGTAAAATTTTATCCGGAGTTCTTTCACCGCTGTTACAACATCTCGGGCCCAGAATCTTGTTTTGAATCGCTGAGTCAAATCACGCGACACATTGAATAGCACTGTGTCGAAGACTTCTAGCCACTCGATTTCATTATCTCCTGCAAATATCCGAAGACGTTCAACCATGTACTCTTCCACCCATGCCAGAATAGGTCTTAGAGGGGGATTCATGACTTTGTTTGTCAAGGATTGAGATCTGGGAGAGAAATAGAAGCAGGGCTTCTTTCAGGTGATGAAATGGGGATGAAAATTTTGCAGATGTCTGCGTACAGGGTAAGATTGAAGATACTAATAAAGGTGATTGGACCGTAAACCAACCGTCGCACCCCTTCATAGCATTGTAAAGTTGATTAGCCAGTCTAAATTCCGGGAAAACGTGCAGGTAGCTTTTCATTTAATTCAAGCGTCTCATCAGGAATGCATAATAATCTATTACGTTTATAGTGTAAATATTCATTTTATTAGTTATTGAAAAGTCTGTTTGTCTAGTTAAAGAAAAATAATTTTAGAAATTATAAAATAGCGTTTCGAAACAGAGTTGCCGAAAACCCGTTTTGAAAAAGAGTCACCGGAAAGGCCATTCGGAAAGACGCCGAAAATTGGTTGCCGAAATAGAGTAGTCGGAAAGATTAGACGTGGGAAGAAGAAGAAAAGATCAGACGCGGGAAGAAGACAATGGACATCTATGTTCTTCTTCAATTTATTATGGGTATTATGGTACTTTTACAAGATTTGGTGGGTTTACCAAAAAATGGAAAGGATAATAGGGATGGAATATAACTATTTATTGAATTGGGGGGTTTAGCAAAAGTCTTTAACCATACTAGGGGGTGTTCATTAATTTGCCGTTAATTATAAAGCCCAAATATAATTAATTAGGAGAATTAATTATAAATCCCTAATATAATTAATTAGGAGAATTAGTTATGAAGCCAAATAAAATTAATTAGAGAATTAATTTTAGCCCGTTAGAATTAATTAAGAATTAATTCTAAAGCCCTTCATGGAATTAATTGAGAGAATTAATTCTAAGTATTTAAATTTTTAATTATTTAGTTGTTCTAATTTGATTGGAATAAATAAATAAATAAATATTAAATATCTTCTATTTATTATTCTAGTAAATATTAATTCTAATATGATTAGAATAAATATTATTGGAATAAGATATTTAATTATTATTAGAATAATTAAATATTCCTAATTAGTTAGGAGCTCTTTTCTAGAAGGAATTGATATCTTATTTTGAATAAGACTTCTATTACTTGGAGAGAAAGGAAATAGAAGAAAAGTCAAAGTAGGAATCCAATTCCAATTAGACTTAGGGTTCGACACCCTAGCCTATATATAGGCTAGGGGGTTCGAAAATTTCTCCTCACGCGTGATTAAAGGGATCACGCCCAATCTACGATGGTTTCAAGAATTTGCGAGAATTCTCTTGCTCTCTTTCTTCTTGTTTTTGTTTCTTTCTTTACACATGTTATATCGTTAGCACTTTCCCTAACATGATTTGAATCTAGGTTGGTGTGGATTATTACTCTAGAAGAGACATACTTTGAAATCTAGTAGAAAGAATCATTCGAGGGACGGGGTTGCCATTACAGCATGAAGCGCGTTTGAGGGCGGCTCAAAACGTGTCAAGAAAGCGACGATTCTTGTAAGTTCTTAAATCCCAAAGATTAGAAATAGAAATTGCAAGTCCGATCTTGCTTTTTGGAAAAAAATTTAAATTCCGCTTCGCTTTCTGATCGTGTTTTTTCCAACTTCTTCAACCTGCAATGATCAACAAGACGTAAGAATACCAGGCGGGAGGTGTTTCCCGCGTAGGCACTCCGACGCTCAAGACAGTGAGATTGCTTTAGGAAAGATGATCGGAAATTTGGGTAGAGGTTCGGTATGTAAAAGAGTGTGTCCCTTAGTTTTGAGGATAAAGAGTATTTATACCTTAGGTTTGAAGTCAGAGTCGTGCCTGAGCGGGCATAGTGGGCGCGAATATCGCGGGATCATGCGTTGAACACTTGAGAGACGTGTGTACATGGGTAACCACCGCAATCCAAGTACTAAACACGCTTGAGCTCCGCCTCGGGGGACCTCGAAGGTGGTACCTCGCTTAGGAGGTGGTATCTCGAAGGTGGTACCTTTCTTAGGAGGTGGCATCTCGCTTAAGAGGTGGTATCTCGAAGGTAACATCTCGCTTAGGAGGTGACATCTCGCTTAGGAGGTGGCATCTCAAAGGTGGTATCTGCGCGCGAAGGTGGAACGTGAAGGTGGAGGGCGAAGGTTGTGAGCGAAGGTTGAGCGTGAAGGTGGAACACGAAGGTGGAGCGTGAAGGTGGAATGCGAAGGTGGTGCGTAAAGGTGGAATATGAAGGTTAAGCGCGAAGGTGGAGCGCGAAGGTTGCGGATCTCGAAAGGGAGGAGCTCAATACTTAGAAATATTTTAGCACTATCATGTACTCGCATAAGAGGGAACGCGCTTTAGGAATGAGCGGGGAGTGCTTGAGCGCAAAACAGGGGAACGCGAGACTTGAGCTCCAAAAGGGGAAGCTATGCTTGAGCGCTAGAGGGGAGCGCTGTTAGGAATAGTGCCCTAGAAAGCCGATTGTATATTCGCTTTGTGCTTTTCCTTATTGTAATCACAGACAATCTTTGAATGAAATAACGAATTGAGGCAACACTTCTTTATATGCTCTTGTTTGGTATGCGTTTACTTTAGCTGTGCATGTATGAGAACTCCCCTAATCCTGATGACTTTAGGACTCTACCATTTAGGTGAAATGGTTCATGAAACGAGCCCTATATCACATAAGTCATGATTAGTAAAATACTCCAAGCCGATGAGTCCTACAGACAGTGGGAGTGTCAACCTGACTCCTCTAAGGCTTGCTTGTGGGATCACGCCTTTAAGAAGGACCACCTTGTTTCATGGAGGTGCAAAGTGTATAGTTGATACGTACGTGATACATGAGGGTGCTTACTTTAATAAGTAAGTTCACTGAGGTGCCCCGTGTGAGAGCATTCCTAAATGGGAAAGGAAATTTCTATTTCAGGAAATGGAAACTTCTAGATTAGAAAATATCTCACGAGTCATTGATGTGATTAATTGATCCTTAGACTTGAGGTTCCTTGTCACTTTATGAGTTAACTCTGTAGTCTTAGGTATAAGCTTTAAAGGGTGTCGCCTTAGACAACTGATTCAAGGCTTATGCTGGGGCTGCACAAGTGATTCATGAAAGTGAATGAGAATCAAGATAGGACCTACACTTGCATTTGCAAGGTGATCTCTTATTGTGTAAGTCATTCATATGCCATATGGAGTCCTTGGCCACGGCAGTAGATCAAGACATCAAGAAAAGGGTTTCTTGGATTGAGATCAAATGGATATGAAATGCACTTAGCTTTAAGACCGGATTATTAGGGTTCTGATTATTCCCTTGCCCTAGATCTTGGTTGAGAGATAGTAAGTAGAAGGATTGTATCTCACATGAATCAATGACTTAAAGGTTCTGTCGAATCCGAACATTCCAATTCAGCTAGGGGTTAAACACCTGTTGCTAGACTATGGTCGTTTAATCTGTGGACAGATTAATTAATTAGTGAATTAATTAATTAGGGTCACTACTAATTGAATTGAGAACCTAGAGGGTCACACACAACAACTTGGTTACATGAGTTGAGGCTTAAAAATGATTAAACAAGTTAATCGGGCCAAGAGGGTTCCACCCGTGTGAAATCACACGTGTGGCTCACGTGAGTGACACGTGTCACACACGTGTGAATATATATATATTGTATATATATGTATTAAATAATTAAATGTGTTGATTATTTAATAGACTTTGGTTTAATTTTGAATTAAAAAGAAAGTCTTATTTTGGAGAAAATAATCTAGTTAATTAATTATGAATTAATTAATTAGATAAAATAAGTTATTTATTTTAAATAAATAAAGTATAAAATAATCCAAAAATAGTTTGGATATTTTTAGCTCTCTTAAAAGTTGACTTGAATTAGAATTCAAAGTCAAAGTTGGAAAATTACTTGAAGATCAAGTAATAGGAGAGAGGAACCAAAACCCTTGCCTATGAGGACAAGGATTTCAGCCGCCCCTCCCCTTTCCTATATATAGGGGAGCTCATGCTCCCCTTTAGAGCGAATTGGCAATTCTTTTGGTTCATGTGTTGAACACCTTCCTTTCTCCAAGATTAAATTAAACCCTAGGTTAAGCCTAAACACTAACTAGAGAACTAGCATCCTTACTAGTTAGATTGTGATCAAGTTGGTGGACTTTCTCTAGAGACTTCAAGTCAGAAGTTTGAAGATTCGAGCTTTACCAAGGAGAGGGGATCAAGCCGCGAGAAGAGCGTTCTTGGGTGGCTTGAAACGCTTCAAGAAAGAACAAAAGAAAAGTAAGTTTCTTAATTTCTTCGAATTTGGTTACACGATTACGAGTCCTAGATCCTTTTGTTGGGAAAATTTTTTAAATTCTGCTGCTTTCTGATTTGTGTTTTCCAACAAGTGGTATCAGAGCCACCTCGTTAATCGTGTTTCTGATTCGTCTCAATTATTCTGAATTTGGTAGAAATTCTTAGGCTTAGATGCGAATTAGCTATTCTTGAGTTCTTTTAGAAAGCCTGAAATACGAAACTGTAATTTTTCCTGAATTTCTAAAACTGTTTTCTCAAATAGTGTTTTTGAAAATTTTTTTAGTTGAAATTTATCTAAATCAAATTTTTTAATTGAAACGGGTTTTGGAGAAACTTTAAAAATACGAAACGAACACGAAATAGGACGAGCCTAGGCGTGCTAGCAAGTCGCACGCCCAGCCCGTCGCCACCGCCCAGCGCGGGAGGCCCTCCCGCAACCGCGCGGGAGGCCCTCCCGCCCGCGCCTAGGCGCGACTGTTCGCCTATCCCGCAACCGCGCGGGACAGCCGCCCGCACCGTCCCGCAACAGAGCGGGACGCCCTGGCCGAGACCGCCCGCCATCGGGCGGGCATTGCTGCTCGCGCCCAGCGCGCCCACGCGGGCGGCAATTGCCGCACGCTGTGCGCACAGCTGGCGCGCGCGCGCGCCTGATGCCGCACGGCGATGCCCTCCTTTGGGCAGATGGTTTCGGGCCAATCTTCGTGTTTCGTGTTTCGCGTTTTCGATCCTTGAAAATCCCGATTTAATTTTATTTTAATTTTATCTTTTAAAATCAGTTTTGCTAAAATAAAATTATTTTAAAATTTTGATTAAATTGGGATTTTTGAGAAATTAAAGCGATTTGGATTTTGGGAAAATTATGAATTTTATTTTCTGAAAATAATGAAAGAATAAAATTATTAATTTTGGAAATTAATTGGAATTTTATTGGTTTATTGTTTTTCGGGTTTTATTGAAAAGGCTCTTGAACAAGAATTGCATCTAAGTCGTGTTTTAAGTCATTAGGACTTGAAACGAGAATTTTAATTTATTGGTTAAATTTAAATTCTTGCAAAAGCATGTTAGGTGATCATGGGTTTAGATCTATGTATGGTTTTAATTTATGCACATGGATGGTTTAAATTGGGGTTGGAGCCCTATAGTTGCGTTTTTCAATTGAGGTTGGAGCCTCACTTATGTGCGTACTGATATGTGATTTATTATGTGGCTTTCCATATTACTGTTTTTTAGGGCGGGGTATGCCCCGTGTAATTGTCTAAAGCCAATATGAAGATTGAGCCTTATTACTTTATGTCTTTTTCTTTTTATTGTAATTTGAGAGTAGAGATAGGTGGTGAGGTTTTATTTTCATTTTGGAGACAATGCACCCATGGAGTAAGATGGACCACATTCAAGTAACAAGGAGGCCTTAAGTGAAGACCCCTCAAAATGTTAGGGAGGGGAATCTCAATTGTTAAATGTAATAGAGATAGGGCTCATAATTTGTTACCGCTTTCCCTTATGTGATTTGAACTGTTTATGTGGCATGTATGTTAGAACTTGTGATTGTGGAGTGGCTCCCACATATCATGCATAAGATAGGTAGAACCCATGATCATTACATGTTAGTATCATGCTAGGACATGTTATCTGTTTATGTGCTTGTTTGATATGCATTTAAGTGTACTTGCATTAATCAAGACTAATAAAATTGGATAACATATATGTTGGTGAGGTCGAACCGGACAACTCTCCGGTTGATTCGAAAATTCCCCTTAAATATTAAGCTAATTTCGAACAAATAGGTGTTTAATTCGAGATGCAAATTTTGAATTAAATTCCTAGCATTCCATCAATAGGTTTTAAGTTTAGTAAGTGAAGCTGGTTATTGTCCGCGAGTCGTGGGATAGCTAGTGGAGCTTATTAGTTCTTAGTTACCTAATTGATCATTTTAAATGATCAATATTTCATGGTCAATTTTAGCAAGAGCGATGTCCGCGAGTCGTGGGTCGTTCGAACTAAGTTTTGGTCATGATCTTATGATTGATGGGTCTAGCTTAACGCCTAAGTAAATATGGATGTCTCACGAGTCGTGGGTCCATATTGAAAGATAGGTGATGCAAAAACAATTACTAAGAGTTCTAAAGGTGTTAAAATCGGTAAGTTGTACCTACCTAGGGTTCTTACTTAGAATGTCCGCAAGTCGTGGGTTCGAGGTAAAATACCTAGGATCTTAGTACCCATTGGGAAACGTGTTCCTCTTAGATCTTTGGGAATTCTAGATCTTTGAAAAAAAGTGGGAGCTACATTAGATTAAAGACCTTATCTTTTGTATATCGTTATAATTCAGCATGCTCACTAGTTCTCTGTTTTACCATTTAGGTCGTAGATTCTGTGATTCTCTACGTGTTTTGAAATGGCAACCAAAAACCCTCTTGTATCTATCCTCGAGTCAAACAAGTTGACTGGTCCCAACTATTCTGATTGGCTGAGGAATCTAAAAATCATTTTAGATTCTGAGAAGAGAACTTATGTTCTCTTCGAAGGGGAGCCAAGTCCCGAAGGGGAGGCTCCCACTCGGGCCGAGCGGGATGCGATTCAGAAGTGGAAGGATGATAATCTCCAAGCCCGTTGCCTTATGTTAGCTAACATGTCTCCGGACTTGCAAAGACAACATGAGGCCATGGAATTTGGTCGGGAGATTTATGACCACTTAGAGCAACTTTACCGCCCTCATGAACGTGTTACAAGGTATAACACTTCAAAGGAATTGTTCCACTTGAGAATGAGGAAAGGTTCAAGTGTCCATGAATATGGACTCAAGTTTCTTGCCCTTACTGAGAAACTTGCTTCCATGGACATGCCACTGAAAGATGAGCTTTCAGTGGATTTGTTGCTAGCTTCGCTCCCACCATCATTCAACCCATTTGTCCTTAACTTCAACATGAATCATGCTGGTGCTACTGTAGCTGAGTTGATTAGTCAGCTTGTGACTGCTGAAAGCACGATCAAGAAGGACAATAAGGTTTTGATGGTGAATGCTCCATCCTCCTCTTCTGGGCCTTCTAAAGGTAAGGGCAAGAAAGCCCAAAAGAAGAAGAAGAAACCCCTTAGGCCCACTGGTGGCATTTCGAAGGGAAAGGCCCAAAAGAAGAAGCGTGATCAGAACGAGGATGTTTGCTTCCATTGTGGCAAAGCGGGACATTGGAGGAGAAACTGCCTAGAGTATAAGGCTACTCTAAAGAAAGGTATCTTTCTCGTTGAAATAAATCTTTCTATTAATTCTAGTTCTTGGGTACTTGATACCGGTTGTGGAACTCATATCTGTAATGATGTACAGATGCTAAGTGAAGTCCAACAACTCAAAGAAGGAGAATGTGTCTTGAAGATCGGCGATGGCTCAAACGTTGAAGCTCGAGCTTTAGGCACAATTAGATTAGATTTAGGTTGTTTTGAGTTAGTCTTAAATAAAGTCCTTTATGTACCGAGCATTATTCGTAATATGATTTCAGTTCCAATATTAGATTGTGAAGGTTATGAAACTTATATTAAGAATGGTAAATATTTTATCAAACGGAACAACTCTTCCGTTCACATCGGTACTCTAAGTAATGAACTTTATCTAACTCAGAATATCAATATCATGAGTATATAACGAGAAACGAAGCGTAAGAGAGATGACAAAGTTTCAGCTCCCTTATGGCACGCTAGATTAGGACACATTTCCAAGAACAAAATTAGCAAGATAAACACTTTAGGATCATTCTCTGAAAATGATCTTAAGGAGTTAACTTCTTGCGAATCCTGTCTCAAAGGAAAAATGTCCAAAGTCCCTTTTAAAGGAACTGTGGAACGTGCCACTAAGGTTTTGGATTTGATCCATACTGACATTTGTGGACCGCTTAGTGTAAGCACTAGAAACAATCATCAGTATTTCATAACCTTTACTGATGAATTTAGTCGGTATGGTTATGTATACTTAATGAAGTATAAATCTGAAGCTTTTGAGAAATTCTTAGAATTTCAAAAGGAGGTTGAGAACCAAACTGGTCACAAGATCAAAGCACTTCGATCTGATCGAGGAGGCGAGTATCTTAGTGAAGAATTCCTTAATCATCTCAAAGATAATGGGATTATCTCTCAGTGGACTCCTCCGGGAACTCCTCAGCTTAATGGAGTTTCTGAGAGAAGGAATCGAACCCTACTTGATATGGTTCGTTCCATGATGAGTTTCACTGACTTACCACCTTTTTTCTGGGGTTATGCCCTAGAAAGTGCAGCAAAGATTCTGAATCTAGTTCCCTCTAAGTCAGTCCCCAAAACGCCCTATGAAATGTGGCATGGTAAAATCCCTAGTTATTCTTACTTAAGAATTTGGGGTTGTCCTGCTTACGTGAAGAGGACAGTGGAAGATAAGTTAGAATCTCGTTCTAACTTATGCTACTTTGTAGGCTATCCTAAGGAATCCATAGGATACTACTTCTATGATCAATCTGAGCAAAAGGTGTTTGTTTCCAGAAATGCCACTTTTCTTGAGGAACTGTTCCTTAAGGAAAAGAAAGGCAAGATCATAGAATTGGAAGAAGTACAAAGTAACCCCAAACCACCCACTGAAGAAACGTCCCCTACTGATCAACCACAACCAATCACGAATTTCGATACACATGTAAATCCTCCTCTAAGGCGTTCTGAACGCACTCCTAGACAGCCGGAGAGATGGTATGGATTCTTCCATGAAATCTCTCAAAAGGATAATGATCCTTCAACATATGAGGAGGCACTTTCAGATTCTGACTCTGAACAGTGGATAGAAGCCATGAAATCCGAAATGGATTCCATGAACTCCAACCACGTTTGGACCTTGGTAGATTTGCCTGATGGGGTCAAACCCATAGGTTGCAAATGGATCTTTAAGAGAAAGCTTGGAGTTGATGGAAGCATTGCAGCCAACAAAGCAAGACTGGTTGCAAAAGGATTCACTCAAAGACCCGGCGTGGACTTTGACGAAACCTTTTCACCAGTTGCAATGCAAAAGTCCATTCGAATCATGCTTGCCATTGCTGCATATTATGACTATGAGATATGGCAAATGGATGTGAAAACTGCCTTTCTTAATGGTGACATTGACAAAGACATTTATATGGAGCAACCCATAGGTTTCACATTCAGTGGGAGTGAGCAAAAGGTTTGCAAACTCCAAAGATCAATCTATGGATTGAAACAGGCTTCTAGGAATTGGAACATTCGATTTGATGAATCAGTCAAAGCGTTTGGCTTCATGCAAATTTCGAATGAATCATGTGTGTATAGAAAGGAATTGGAGACCTCAGTGCAATTCTTAGTACTTTATGTTGATGACATCCTTCTTATTGGGAATTCGAAGGATGGCATGAAAGTGACTAAGTTATGGTTATCGAACCAATTTGAGATGAAAGATCTTGGTGATGCGTCCTATATCCTTGGAATTAAAATCTATAGAGATAGATCTAGAAGGTTAATAGGACTATCACAGTTGATGTACATTGACAAAGTATTGAAGAGATTCAATATGGAGTCAGCAAAGGTTAAGAACCTTCCTGTGAGTGTAGGAACATGTCTTTCAAAGAAGATGTGTCCTAAGACTAACCTTGAGAAGGAGAGAATGACTCATACACCTTATGCGTCAGCAATAGGTAGCATAATGTATGCAATGTTATGTACTCGACCGGATGTGGCTTATGCACTTAGTGTGACAAGTCATTTCCAATCTGACCCTGGAGATGGTCACTGGGCTGTCGTGAAGAATATTCTTAAGTACTTGAAAAGTACTAAAGATTTATTCTTAGTTTACGGAGGTCAGAAAGATCTTACTGTCGAAGGATACTGCGATGCAAGCTTTGCATCTGACTTAGATGATTTTAAGTCAATGTCAGGATACATTTTCCGCCTAAACGGCGGAGCAGTGAGTTGGAAGAGTTCCAAGCAAACTACCACTGCAGATTCGACCACTGAGGCCGAATACTTAGCTGCAAATGATGCAGCTAAGGAAGGTGTTTGGATTAGAAACTTCATTCAAGAGTTGAATGTTGTTCCTAGCATGAAAGACCCAATTACTGTGTTTTGTGACAACACTGGGGCGGTTGCTCAAGCAAGAGAACCAAGATCTCACCAACGGACCAAACACATTATGAGGAAGTATCACCTAATCCGTGATATTATCAAAAGAGGAGAT
Source organism: Lantana camara (assembly GCA_037501455.1). NCBI lineage: Eukaryota > Viridiplantae > Streptophyta > Magnoliopsida > Lamiales > Verbenaceae > Lantana > Lantana camara. The sequence goes on from CM074862.1 coordinate 24,690,450, forward strand.
GTGCAAATTGAGAGGGTCACATCAGCAGAGAACGTGGCATATCCACTTACTAAACCCCTTAGTCGAGAAGCTTTCCAAGGTCATCTTCAGAAGATGGGATTTAGAGTAGCTTTAGAATGGCTTTGACGGGCAAGTGGGAGATTGTTAGGAATAGTGCCCTAGAAAGCCGATTGTATATCCGCTTTGTGCTTTTCCTTATTGTAATCACAGACAATCTTTGAATGAAATAACGAATTGAGGCAACACTTCTTTATATGCTCTTGTTTGGTATGCGTTTACTTTAGCTGTGCATGTATGAGAACTCCCCTAATCCTGATGACTTTAGGACTCTACCATTTAGGTGAAATGGTTCATGAAACGAGCCCTATATCACATAAGTCATGATTAGTAAAATACTCCAAGCCGATGAGTCCTACAGATAGTGGGAGTGTCAACCTGACTCCTCTAAGGCTTACTTGTGGGATCACGCCCTTAAGAAGGACCACCTTGTTTCATGGAGGTGCAAAGTGTATAGTTGATACGTACGTGATACATGAGGGTGCTTACTTTAATAAGTAAGTTCACTGAGGTGCCCCGTGTGAGAGCATTCCTAAATAGGAAAGGAAGTTTCTATTTCAGGAAATGGAAACTTCCAGATTAGGAAATATCTCACGAGTCATTGATGTGATTAATTGATCCTTAGACTTGAGGTTCCTTGTCACTTTATGAGTTAACTCTGTAGTCTTAGGTATAAGCTTTAAAGGGTGTCGCCTTAGACAACTGATTCAAGGCTTATGCTGGGGCTGCACAAGTGATTCATGAAAGTGAATGAGAATCAAGATAGGACCTACACTTGCATTTGCAAGGTGATCTCTTATTGTGTAAGTCATTCATATGTCATATGGAGTCCTTGGCCAAGGCAGTAGATCAAGACATCAAGAAAAGGGTTTCTTGGATTGAGATCAAATGGATATGAAATGCACTTAGCTTTAAGACCGGATTATTAGGGTTCTGATTATTCCCTTGCCCTAGATCTTGGTTGAGAGATAGTAAGTAGGAGGATTGTATCTCACATGAATCAATGACTTAAAGGTTCTGTCGAATCCGAACATTCCAATTCAGCTAGGGGTTAAACACCTGTTGCTAGACTATGGTCGTTTAATATGTGGACAGATTAATTAATTAGTGAATTAATTAATTAGGGTCACTGCTAATTGAATTGAGAACCTAGAGGGTCACACACAACAACTTGGTTACATGAGTTGAGGCTTAAAAATGATTAAACGAGTTAATCAGGCCAAGAGGGTTCCACACGTGTGAAATCACACGTGTGGCTCACGTGAGTGACACGTGTCACTGTGACACGTGTCACACACGTGTGAATATATATATATTGTATATATATGTATTAAATAATTAAATGTGTTGATTATTTAATAGACTTTGGTTTAATTTTGAATTAAAAAGAAAGTCTTATTTTGGAGAAAATAATCTAGTTAATTAATTATGAATTAATTAATTAGATAAAATAAGTTATTTATTTTAAATAAATAAAGTATAAAATAATCCAAAAATAGTTTGGATATTTTTAGCTCTCTTAAAAGTTGACTTGAATTAGAATTCAAAGTCAAAGTTGGAAAATTATTTGAAGATCAAGTAATAGGAGAGAGGAACCAAAACCCTTGCCTATGAGGACAAGGATTTCAGCCGCCCGTCCCCTTTCCTATATATAGGGGAGCTCATGCTCCCCTTTAGAGCGAATTGGCAATTCTTTTGGTTCATTTGTTGAACACCTTCCTTTCTCCAAGATTAAATTAAACCCTAGGTTAAGCCTAAACACTAACTAGAGAACTAGCATCCTTACTAGTTAGATTGTGATCAAGTTGGTGGACTTTCTCTAGAGACTTCAAGTTAGAAGTTTGAAGATTCGAGCTTTACCAAGGAGAGGGGATCAAGCCGCGAGAAGAGCGTTCTTGGGTGGCTTGAAACGGTTCAAGAAAGAACAAAAGAAAAGCAAGTTTCTTAATTTCTTCGAATTTGGTTACACGATTGCGAGTCCTAGATCCTTTTGTTGGGAAAATTTTTTAAATTCCGCTGCTTTCTGATTTGTGTTTTCCAACAAGCGCATGAAAGGGAGCATAATGTTTGTGTGCCAAAGAGGGAACGGGTCCCTTAGCTTATTATTTGGCACTATCACGTATATATATATATATATATATATATATATATATATATATATATGTGTGTGTGTGTGTGTGTGTGTGTGTATGTTTGTGTGTGTGTGTATTATAAAATACAATATACGCCTTTTCCATCAACCTCCGGCCGCTCAGTGCCGCTACTGGTGCGAGTTGTAAGGAGTCTTGGTCTTGAGTGAGCAATGGCGCTAAGACAATGTGAAATCTTCTCACTCGGCGAGTGCTATCCAAGAAGATCTGATGTCATTGAATAATATTCTTTTTCGAGAAGTCAATGTTCATAGGACCTGCTGTAACGCCCCATTTTTCAGTCATGCATTATGTTACCTTATATTAAATTTCATAACATTATATGCCTTATATTCTCTTGTGTTATATGAACTTCCATTAACGTGAAAATTACGTGAATTAATTGATAACATGTCTAATTGATATTATGTGACCTTATTTGTCCATTTCATAAATTTAATGACTTAATTGCATAACATGAATGGGAGTTAAGTGATCATATTCCATGAGATGAGATTTCATTGCAGTCATTCATATAGACTAGGGACTTAATTGCAAAAAGTGATGATTCATGCATTTGAGTGCAAGACTTTTAAAATATCTATTGCATCTCATTTCTTCCATTCATTTTATCAAAATTCCACACACACACACACACTAAAAAACGGGAGAAACTCCAAGGAAGGAAGGAAGTAAATTTCATCATTTCAAGCTTGTTTTCAAGAAGGAAAGTTGCATAAGTTGGAGCATCATCATCATCATACCATCATCTCTTCCTTCTCTTCTTTCATTCAAGGTCAAATTGAGATTTGTATGAATTCTTGAATCATTGATTGAGTAGGGTTTGATGATCTTGGTAGGATTTCTTGTGTGTAAATGATTAGAAGCATGTTTAGGACCTTAATACTTGAAGTATGATGCATATATGATTGCTTGGGTTGGTTTTGCATGGAAACCCCTATTTTCTCCCCTGTTTTTCTGCTACGCACAGTGACACAGGCGTGTCACTTTTCCCTTCTCCAGCGTGACACGGGGGGGTGCATGAGGGTCTAGGGTTTTCTATACCGTGACACGGGGGTGTCACGGTTTGCCTTGTATTGGTGACACGGGCGCGTCACCTCTGTTTTCATGTATTTTGTTTTGCATGCATGGCTGTACGTATATGTGTTATATATATATATATATACTGGTTACGTATTAATTGTTATTTGGTTTAATTGTTATATGATTTAATTTCCTAATAGTGCACATGAACATAATCTTATCTTTTACATATTCATATCATGATTATTGCATTGCCGAACGTCTATCTGGTCATTGTTGAGTCTCCTCTCACGAGTACACATTGTTTCCTTTCTTGTCCAGTTTCTCCAGGGCGGAGATCTTTGATCGTTTGGGCACTTTCTTGTATCCTTGTCTTGTTCCGTCGCTCGTCAGGTGAGGTTTAATTTCTAGATATATAGAACCCTTACAACCCTATGTGATCTTTCGGCCAAAATGTATCTATATATCTATAATTTTCCAAAACCTTATTGATTTTCAATTAAATTACCGAATTGTACCGATTGATTGATTGATTGATTGTTTTGGCGAGTAAAACATGTTCACTTGGGCCCGAGGGTAGTGTATTGAGCCAACCGAGGAAGTAATAGCTGACGGGTAACTCTTGCACTATCCTCACAAACCTTGGGATGACCCCCGAACCCACTAGGAGATTAGTGGGGGAAGGAGTTCCGGGCATAGGGACTCATGAACCCTATGCTCAATGAGATTGGATGGCGGGGCCTTGCAATCCCCCATCACCCGGAGGAAGAAGGATGGACGGAAATTGCTAATTGTGCACTAATTTCTATTGCTTGATCACTTAATCAATTACAACTGAATTATTGTACACTGTTGGAGAAAGGTTGGAGATTTGCCCTCACTCGCCGGGCCACTGATTGAATTGAATTAAATTAATTGTATTGTTAAATTGATTAGTTGTAATCTCGGGCGAGTTATCTTTTACTATTAAACTTATATTGTTTCTATTTTATAAACCCTTACCCGAGATTATGGCTTGCATGTTACTTGCGCGAATATTTATTTATAAACCCCTCACTCAGTCTGTGGTAGACTGACACATCACACTTTTCAGGTACTTTCAGTGGCGTGCTAGGCGGGAGTCAGAGTCGTGTCCAGTTGTCGAGTTGAGTCTAGCATTGCATTTTCATGTTATGGATATGTTGGAGATGAGTGTTGGTACCTACTACTATATATATACTTTTGATGTAAATATGGTACCTATATGTATTGATATAAAGTTGGAGGTTAATTCTTTTGAGATATTTGATATATGCTAATGGAAATATTATGCTTCCGCTTTTAATTCCTAGGTTTGGACTTGATTGGTTTGAGGGTTAGTCCCGCCTAGCTAGTGAGTATCTTTTATTTTGTCACCCGTTCGCCATGAGTCCGGTTCATATATGGACTACCCATTTCATGTGTGAGCTAGACTTATGGTGTGGGGGTGTGGCATCTCGGCGTTCCGGGTGCTACATCTTAGGTGGTATCAGAGCTCCAGGTTGTAAAACCGGAGTTCTAGTGTTTTGTCGTGTCAAGTATAGGTCGATCGGCTTAGGAACTATTTGTCAGCGTGTGCACTGCATTGAACATGAGCATTGTTATTGTTACTTGATATGGAAAATATTGTTAAATATGTTTTTTTTTCAAAATTTTGTTGAATTATGTGTTGCATTTTGCATCAAATTCTTGTATTTGGTATCAATCATGTGGCATGGGCATGTATTAACCCCATGCATTTATATTTGAGATAAGTTGTGATTATAGGTTATAGAGATCATGTCAAACCACGGCCAATTTCTATGACAACTTCAATCTACTCCAACTTCTTTTTCCTCGCTTTGAAGTTGTAAGGAATGCCCCGGGGAACTTCATACAAGAATTAAAGAGTCGCGGATTGCTCTAGTTGGGTTATACTTCAAGTGTTAAGATTCGGGAATAGAAGGACCAAAGGTGGGAGCAACTTACGAGCTCCTGGAAGTTGGTGGATACTTGGCGAGAAATTGGTAATATTTATGACTTACAAGATAGCTACATGCACTTTCGTTATGAAAAGAAATGGAGCAATTTTGGGTTCATGAAAGTGACAAATTGGAAAGTTGAACAACAAGGTAATTGATGTAGGTCTACAAGGAATTTAAATATTTTGGATTTCGGGTTAAGAAAGACGTCGGATGGGGAAAGTGAAGAGAACGACTAATATAGTGATTGCAAGCTTGTGGTAAATTAGAGTTCTAAAAGTTCGATGTTCGGCCGGATTGAGTTTATTCTCCATATCCCAGCTGAATGATCGGGTTAGGCGGTTGAATTGGGAGATATGGAGCAACAAGGGAATCGATTAAGAAGGCAAGGTATCAATTTCATGAGGGTAGAAGCACATGAGCTCAAGAATCATAATTTTGATTACAAAAGTTGTACGAGTTGAGATAAGGAAACTTCGAGCAAGAAGATGTTTAAAGTGAAGGGTAGGGCAACGAATGGGAAACAGTAAAGAAAGGCAAAGAGTTTAAGAGAGAGGTTATGCACTCAAGTATGAATACTTGAAGGATTCAAGTTCAGGAGTCACCATTTTGATTAAGGGAATAATTATGGGGAGAATTCGAACGACAATTGGAAAATTAATTCTTGAGAGGAAGTTAAGATATTAACTTTAGGAGTTTAGGAGAATTCAAATCCGAGAGTCACAACTCCAGATCATAAAATTATACCAGTTAAAGTAATTAAAGGGTAATCAAGGTGATAGCTACGGGGAAGATCCAGACGACACTTAGAGATCGATAATTGAGAAAGAATTGGGTTTAAGAGATTTCGATAGTGGGTCATGGAGCGGTACTAGTTGAAGTTATGAATCTTGAAGAACTGGACGACCGTGGGCAACAAGAGATGATCAACAAATTCGAGCAAGCTTGTAATTCAGCAAACGGGAAACAAGTGCCAAGCTAAAGGATATATCTACGGTGATAGGTTCAACGCATTCATGGCACGTGCACCATACGCTGTTCTAATTATCCAAATTCCTTTATTTATAAGTGCATCTTTAATTGATATAATTGCCCCAACATGTCGCATTTGATTACTCACAACTGTGTTATGTGCATAGGCATATTAACCCAACATACATTTTAAGTGTTTTCTTGATAGAAAATCTCTCCACCTCATCTATCAAGCATTACTTCAACCGATACACAACCGAAGTATGATACGGAAAGATTTGGGTTGCAAAGTGAGGAACAAAAAGGAGAATGAACAATTGAAAGGCCGGGAAAAGTAGTTAGGAGTTGGATGGAAAAAGTTGTCACTTCAAAAATAAACGTGAGATGAAATGTCTGAACAAGTGGCGAGACTTGAAATCATTGATATCAAGGAAGTTGAATCGACCGGGGAAATGACTTCAAATTTGTGGTTGTGCTCAAATGGATTACATTTGTTGGAAGCAACAAAAATGTAAGGGTTACAAATGATGGGGTTACTTGAAAGCAACAACAAGGGATGAATTAGGAGATTGAGATACTTGATGACCTCCAAGGTCAGGATGAGGATATTTAGGAAATGATTTTGGAAAGGGTGAGAGCTTCAAGAAATGGAATGGATATTCAAGAAATGAGGAAGGATTCAGTGTTCGTTGGATTTCCAATTGAGATAGAGAAATATTTCGGGAATGAGATCAAGAATTAGAGGTACTTCAAGAGAATCGGAAAGAAGAGAAGCTTGGATTTGAGAAAGGTAGAACTAGTTCCAGAAGTTAGACAGAAAATATTCCTATTTTCTTAAGGGGGAGAGCCAGTCGGGGAACAACTTAAAGTCGATGTTTGGATCTCATTTGGGAGAGTTGAAACTCCAAGGAAAATGGTTCTTTCGGAAACCCTCTATCGGAACTAGGTGAATGAAGTCTTCAATAGTTTAAGTCTCGTGCGCCTAGAGTTTTCAGATGGAGATTCCTAAAAGCCATAAGGAGGCATATCTTGAGCCGAGCTGAAATTGAAACAAATTTGATGAGAAATGGGAGAGATCATGATTTTTATAAGTTGATTAAGTTTACTTTGATCAAAGGTAAGAATTTTTCAAGGAAAGCGACTGTCATTCAAGATTTGCACGAAGTGACCAAAGAGGTGCGACACTATTACCATATTACAGGATAAAAACAACTCGACGGGAACATTCTCTATCGTAAAGGATCACCTGAGAGTTACTTGAACCGGGAATATTTTGAAGGATAAAAGTTGGACCTCGAGTCATCAAATAATTAATCTGGGCATTGGAGGAGGTCAACTATAATTAGTAAGAAGAATGGGTGGTCGGATTATTACCAAGTGCATATTCCAGAGTTGAATCTTCGAACCGTGGTGGTAGAAAGGTTAGGAAATTGGGTCGCGGGATGAAGATTGAGTAATTGTTGGGGTGCATACTTACATCAGGCATTCGAGGAATGGCATTTTGGTTAGAAGGGATTCTGATCAAAGAATTAAGTATTAAATCAAGTCATTGCCATTGAGTTTCTAAGACCATGGTGAACGGTACACTTAAACATGCATATCACGTGCAATGTACATCTTATTATCATCAATTTTGGTTCTTGGTATTTGTTAATTGCTTTTGTAAGACTAGTTGGTATTTGATTTCCTCCACTTGTTCGTTACGTGAAGTTCTGTATGAATGTTTAATTAAGTGTTCTTTTGGGATCCTTGCTTTTGTGAGAGTCGGGGTACTCTCCTTACTTTTGTGAGAGTCGGGGTACTCTCCTTGTTTTGTGGGAGTCGGGGTACTCTCTCATTTCTTGTTCGAGAGACGGGGTTCTCTCATTTCTTGTGGAGAGACGGGGTGCCCTAATTTCGTGTTAGGGAGACGGGGCTCTCTTGTTACCTGTCTAAGAGACGGGGCTCTGTTGTTGCTTGTGCATCCTTTTAAAACTCGGCAGTGGACCTGGGGACCAGGTCCTCTTAAGGGGGAGAGAATTGTAACGCCCCATTTTTCAGTCATGCATTATGTTACCTTATATTAAATTTCATAACATTATATGCCCTATATTCTCTTGTGTTATATGAACTTCCATTAACGTGAAAATTACGTGAATTAATTGATAACGTGTCTAATTGATATTATGTGACCTTATTTGACCATTTCATAAATTTAATGACTTAATTGCATAACATGAATGGGAGTTAAGTGATCATATTCCATGAGATGAGATTTCATTGCAGTCATTCATATAGACTAGGGACATAATTGCAAAAAGTGATGATTCATGCATTTGAGTGCAAGACTTTTAAAATATCTATTGCATCTCATTTCTTCCATTCATTTTATCAAAATTCCACACACACACACACTAAAAAACGGGAGAAACACCAAGGAAGGAAGGAAGTAAATTTCATCATTTCAAGCTTGTTTTTAAGAAGGAAAGTTGCATAAGTTGGAGCATCATCATCATCATACCATCATCTCTTCCTTCTCTTCTTTCATTCAAGGTCAAATTGAGATTTGTATGAATTCTTGAATCATTGATTGAGTAGGGTTTGATGATCTTGGTAGGATTTCTTGTGTGTAAATGATTAGAAGCATGTTTAGGACCTTAATACTTGAAGTATGATGCATATATGATTGCTTGGGTTGGTTTTGCATGGAAACCCCTGGTTTCTCCCCTGTTTTTCTGCTACGCACAGTGACACCGGGCGTGTCACTTTTCCCTTCTCCAGCGTAACACGGGGGTGCATGAGGGTCTAGGGTTTTCTGTACCGTGACACGGGGCTGTCACGGTTTGCCTTGTATTGGTGACACGGGCGTGTCACCTCTGTTTTCATGCATTTTGTTTTGCATGCATGGCTGTACGTATATGTGTTATATATATATATATATATATATATATATATATATATACTGGTTACGTGTTAATTGTTATTTGGTTTAATTGTTATATGATTTAATTTCCTAATAGTGCACATGAACATAATCTTATCTTTTACATATTCATATCATGATTATTGCGTTGCCGAGCGTCTATCTGGTCATTATTGAGTCTCCTCTCACGAGTACACATTGTTTCCTTTCTTGTCCAGTTTCTCCAGGGCGGAGATCTTTGATCGTTTGGGCACTTTCTTGTATCCTTGTCTTGTTCCGTCGCTCGTCAGGTGAGGTTTAATTTCTAGATATATAGAACCCTTACAACCCTATGTGATCTTTCGGCCAAAATGTATCTATATATCTATAATTTTCCAAAACCTTATTGATTTTCAATTAAATTACCGAATTATACCGATTGATTGATTGATTGATTGTTTTGGCGAGTAAAACATGTTCACTTGGGCCCGAGGGTAGTGTATTGAGCCAACCGAGGAAGCAAGAGCTGACGGGTAACTCTTGCACTATCCTCACAAACCTTGGGATGACCCCCGAACACACTAGGAGATTAGTGGGGGAAGGAGTTCCGGGCAGAGGGACTCATGAACCCTATACTCAATGAGATTGGATGGCGGGGCCTTGCAATCCCCCATCACCCGGAGGAAGAAGGATGGACGGAAATTGCTAATTGTGCACTAATTTCTATTGCTTGATCACTTAATTAATTACAACTGAATTATTGTACACTGTTGGAGAAAGGTTGGAGATTTGCCCTCACTCGCCGGGCCACTGATTGAATTGAATTAAATTGATTGTATTGTTAAATTGATTAGTTGTAATCTCGGGCGAGTTATCTTTTACTATTAAACTTATATTGTTTCTATTTTATAAACCCTTACCCGAGATTATGGCTTGCATGTTACTTGCGCAAATATTTATTTATAAACCCCTCACTCAGTCTGTGGTAGACTGACACCTCACACTTTTCAGGTACTTTCAGTGGCGTGTTAGGCGGGAGTCAGAGTCGTGTCCAATTGTCGAGTTGAGTCTAGCATTGCATTTTCATGTTATGGATATGTTGGAGATGAGTGTTGGTACCTACTAGTATATATATACTTTTGATGTAAATATGGTACCTATATGTATTGATATAAAGTTGGAGGTTAATTTTTTTGAGATATTTGATATATGCTAATGGAAATATTATGCTTCCGCTTTTAATTCCTAGGTTTGGACTTGATTGGTTTGAGGGTTAGTCCCTCCTAACTAGTGAGTATCTTTTATTTTGTCACCCGTTCGCCATGAGTCCGGTTCATATATGGACTACCCATTTTATGTGTGAGCTAGACTTATGGTGCGGGGGTGTGGCATCTCGGCGTTCCGGGTGCTACACCTGCCCTCCTTCGAGTAGTGAGCCTTTCGGCATATCAGGTGCTATATATATTATAAAACATAGTATATATGTATAATATACGTGTATATATTACATATGTACACGTACATATATTTTATATAATATAAAATACATGTATATATATTATATATAATGTATATATACGTGTTTATATTATAAAATATAGTATACACGTCACACGATAGATATCCCTTCCATAAGGAGATTTTCTACGTTTGGGGCAACAAAAAGAGAGAGTTATCATATAGGTACCCTGCTTCTCCGGTACACTTTTTAGGCCATTCCCATGGCTACATAGAGGCAATGTCTCATGGGGCACCGAGTAGGTTGCTAAGAGCTGTGCACCGTGTGGCTAGTAGCGGGCTTCTTGCTTGCTACGTCCGCCTAACCAACAATGTACGTACGCTGTACGTCGCACTCACGCCCAACCCTATGGAACGCTTTAGAGGGACAACAACATTGAAGGGAAATTAACTTTCATTATATTCACCAACAATATAGTACACTGATGCGGGCGTCCACAAAGGACCAGGGAGATTGCCCGAGATTACAATAGAACGCTGCTTAACTATGCTTCGAATACCTGCTCTCCCCTATAATACTTTTAAAAAAAATTTCTGTTCTGTCCTCACTTACTATTACAGGGGTTTAAGCACCGCGAAAAACGGGCCAAAAGGGCAGCAACCTACCCACTACCAACTATCTAACTATTTACAAGTACAAAGACCCTATCACCTAAGACTCGATAGCAGCTTGACTCCTCTTCGGTGCGGTCTTGCTAGCGGGGTGGCCCAGCGGCCACGTTGAGTTGTGGGTCAAAGGGCCCTAGAGCGCGGGCGACCCTTGACATCCTCCCCCACCTGAGATGGCGACGTCCTCGTTGTCATTGAGGCATGGTAAGCTTCGATCAATTGTTTAAGCGCCTTGAGGTTTGCTACCCGCTCCCAAGTGTTCTCCTCATCATTGCAGCCCATCCACTTCACCAGGTACTCGGCATACGTCTTGTTCACTGTACGTCCAACCCGGTGGTCAAGGATAGCTTCTGTGGCACGCTTCTCTGTCTTCTTCAGCTCCAGTTGGGGATGACTCGGCAGGTTTCGGGATACATCGTCCATATCTGCAGAATAAGGATTGAGCTGACTTACATGTAGAACATTGTGCATTTTCCACCAAGGGGGTAGCTCCAGTTTATAGGCCACCTTCCCAATGCGCTTGATCATAGTTATAGGTCCAATGTATTTTTGCATCAAGCGAGGATCCCTCCCCCGTGATGATTTAGAGTGCCTGGGATCAGGGACCTTAACCATGACTTTATCTCCCGTCTCAAATTCCAAGAAGCGTTGATTCATATCTGCATATTTTTTCATCCGCTTTTGAGCTTTCTCCAGGTAAGTTCGAGTAATTTCCACATTCTGTTTCCATTCCTGAGAGAAACTCCGTGCGAGAGGAGATTTCACACCTTGTGGGGAGTCAACGGTGTACAGGAGTAGCGGTTGTTGCCCGGTAACAATCTCAAAAGCACTCTTATTTGTGGAAGAGCTTTTCTGAGCGTTGAAGCACAACTGAGCAACATCCAGGAGTTTCACCCAATCCTTTTGAGTACCCCGAACAAAGTGCCGAAGATACTCCTCCAACATAGAATTAAATCGCTCAGTTTGGCCATCGGATTGTGGGTGATTGCTCGAGCTCATATTCAGCTTGGACCTGAAGATTTTGAAAAGTTCGGTTCAAAATGCGCCAATAAACCGAGAGTCCCGATCACTGACAATATCTTTCGGCAGTCCCCAGTATTTAACAATATGCTTGAAGAAGAGATGAGCTGTCCCTTCTGCCGTAACATGTTTGTGAGCTGCGATAAAGGTAGCGTACTTTGAGAAACGATCCACCACGACAATTATGTTACCCAAGTCCCCCACTTTAGGCAATCCAGATATGTAATCCATGGATACGCTTTCCCACGGTCTTGTGGGCACCGGGAATGGTTCCAGTAATCCTGCCTTCTTTTGGTGGTCCACCTTATCTTGTTGACACACTAGGCAAGTGCGGACATACGTTTCGACATCATCCCGCATTTGCGGCCAGTAATAAGCCCTATTCAATAAGGCCCATGTGCGTTCCACTCCTGGATGACCGGCCCACAAGGTATCATGACATTCCGCGATAAGGGATTTCCTCAATTTTCCGCCCTTAGGAATGTAGATACGATTCCCTTTTGTCCTCAATAAACCATCTTCCACCCAAAATTGTCGAGTCTTACCCTGCTCGACCATTTCATCAGAGACTGCGCAGCATCATCATTCGGTAACATGTCTCGTATCTGGTCCAATACTGAGGTAGCAACTTTACTTGAGGTAAGGGTAGCCACCGACCCCAGTTTTGCTAAATCCGCCCTCCGACTTAGGGCATCAGCCACATGATTGCTGGACCCAGCACGATACTCGATCATGAAATTGAATTCTGACAGCAGTTCTTGCCAACGTGCTTGCTTGCTAGTAAGCTTTGACTGCGACATGAAATGGCTTACCGCAGTGTTATCCGTCCTTACCACAAAAGGAGATCGCAGGAGGTAATGACGCCACGTTCTCAGGCAATGGACCACGGCCAACAACTCCTTCTCGTGCGCTGAGTAGCGCCTCTCCACATCCTTTAACTTCCTACTCTCGAATGCCACCGGGTGCTTGTCTTGAATCAACACCCCTCCCAAAGCAAAGTCTGACGCATCCGTCTCCACCTCAAAAGGTTTCGATAGATCGGGGAGCGCCAACACCGGTTCTGACACCATAGCCCTCTTTAGATCCTCGAATGCCTCTTGGCACTGAGGGGACCAATTCCAGGTCTCCGTCTTCTTCGTCAAGTCAGTGAGGGGGCGGGCTATCTCAGAGTACCCCTTCACAAATCTCCTATAGTAATTCGCCAATCCAAGGAACGACCTTACACCATGCACATCCTTTGGAGGTTGCCAGTCCTTGATGGCCATTATCTTCTTCGGATCCATTCTGATCCTCCCCCTTTCCACAATGTGACCCAATAAATTTATCCTCTCTTGAGCAAATGAGCACTTTGATGGCTTAGCATAGAGTTCGTGCTCACGAAGCCTTGTCAGGACCTTCCGTAGATGCTCTACATGCTCTGCTAAAGTCTCGCTATACACCACAATGTCATCCAAGTAAACTACCACGAACTCATCCAGAAACCCGTGTAGCACTTGGTTCATCAGAGTACAGAACGTCGCCGGGCATTCGTCAGGCCGAATGGCATGACTAGGAAGTCATATGCCCCATATCTCGTGACCACTGTCATTTTCTGTTCATCCCCCTCCTTGATTCTGACTTGCAAATACCCCGATCGCAGGTCGATCTTAGAAAAGTATTGTGCCCGGCTCAGACGGTCAAAACAATCCGCGACCAGAGGAATGGGGTACGAATTCTTCACCGTGATTTTATTTAAGGCCCGATAGTCACAATACATCCGCAGTGATCCATCAGATATCTTTTGGAACAATACTGGAGCTCCATAAGGCGACTTAGCGGGCTTGATGATCCCACATTCTAACATCTCCTTCAGGTGTTTCTGAGATCTTCAAGCTCAGGTTGTGTCATATGTATGGGGCCCTGGCAGGGGGCTTCGTGCCAGGCACTAGTTCAATCTCATGATCTACCGTTCTTCTAGGAGGTAACTTTCTAGGCAGTTCGTCCGGCATGACATCCTCGAACTCACTCAGAATTCCCTTGATCAAATCAGGGATCGGCCCTGACGTTTCGTCCATCTCTTCGAATTTCAGAGCACACTGAAATGAGGGCTCATTTATCTTGTACCCCTTTTGGAATTGCATGGCAGAGATACCCTTCTCCACTATTTTCTCCGATAGTACTGGGATTAAGCAAGGTTTAGACCCCATCTTCATCAAGGAGTCTACGTGAGGCATAACCGCCGTACCTGTATCCTGTAAAAATTCAAGCCCGAGAATAAGCTTGAAATCATCCATCATCACCACTAAGAGGTTGGTTCTTCCCTCAAATTGTCCAACCTTGATAGGTACTGACCTAGCTATACCCGCAACTGGCTATGCGGCCGAGTTGATTGCTTTCACTCGACCAACTCCCTTTTCGAGTACTAATCCCAATCTCTCCACCTCGGTGCTTGCCAAGTAGTTGTGCGTAGCACCAATATCGATCATAGCCCTTATGAACTTCCCATTGACCTTCATGTCAACAAACATGAGCCCCTTCTTCTTCGTGGGCTTACCCTTTTCCTCCGTTTTGTTTCCCAACAGAGCCGACACATGCTTTACCGTGCTCGTCGACACTCTTCGTTGTGCCACAACTTGATGAATCAGGGGGTTACATCGGTGAGAAATAGCCCCCAGATTCTCTTCCACCTCAACCTCGTACGCCTCACCTCCATTATCCGCCACAACCTGTGGCCCATCTCCTGCCTGTTCTGCTACTTTCTCGACAAGCTTCGATAAGCTCGCCAATGTGTTCACCAATTGTTTATTCTGGGGGCAGTTTTGCATGTAGTGTGACCCATCGCCACAAAGGAAGCATCTCCGTGTGAACGACCTGCTCTCTGTTGGTTTGTTCCTATTAAAACTTGCAAGAGAGCTTGCGGTGCTTGGGGACGGTCTCTCTCCCCCACTGTTATACGGACCACTTCGGAAGGGTCTCGGCCCTCCTCCGACTCCTCCTCTCGTTGGTGTCGAGCTTGTTGTTGGCGGCACACGCCGAGGTTCTGGGTTGAAATCCATCATTCTTTCGGCTGCTCCCATCGCGGCATTAAGGTCCGTCACTCTCTGACGCTGGAGTTCGCTCCTCATATATGGTTTCAAGCCTTCCATAAACGTGAAGAGCTTATCCTTCTCTGACATATCGGTATTGCTCAACATGTGCATGGAGAAGGCCTTCACATAGTCTCTTATAGAACCCGTTTGCTTGAGTTCACGCAATGCCTTGCGAGCAATGTATTCAACATTCTCGGGGAAGAATTGTTGTCTGATTACTTCCCGGAGATCTTTCCACGTGTCCAAACGCACCACCCCCGCTTGGATTTCAGCATGTTTCCTTCTCCACCACAATTTAGCATCCCCAGCCAAGTACATTGTGGTCGTCATCACTTTCCTTGCCTCGTCATTTATGTGCGCAGTGAGGAAATACTGCTCCATATCAAAGAGGAAGTTCTCGACTTCCTTCGCATCTCTTGCCCCTTCGTAGGCTTTCGGTTCAGGAATCCGAATCCTCGTAACTGGATCTTGGTTCACGGCCCCTCCGTTCCCCACAGCTCTCTGGAGTATTCCAATTTATATTCTCACCTCTTCCATATCGCGCCTCACTCCCTCGAGGTCGCTCGTTCTGATTATATCCGCAAAAGCTTGGCAGGCAGCCCTGCTCTCGCCAAGCTGAGCTTGGAGGTCCACGACCTCCTCTTCCAACGTTTCAACCTTTTCCTCTAGGCTCGCAACAACATATGAGAGCCTTCCATTTTCTTCTTCCACGTCATCCAATCGTGCTTTAGTACTTTTCTTTATGGGCTCCGCGGCCCCTGATTCTTCCGCCATATTCTAACCTCGGTCCTGTGGATCAAGAGCCGAGGCTCTGATACCACCTCTCACGGGGCACCGAGTAGGTTGCTAAGAACTGTGCTCCGTGTGGCTAGTAGCGGGCTTCTTGCTCGCTACGTCCGCCTAACCAACAATGTACGTACACTGTACGTCGCACTCACGCCCAACCCTATGGAACGCTTTAGAGGGACAGCAACATTGAAAGGAAATTAACTTTCATTATATTCACCAAGAATATAGTACACTGATGTGGGCGTCCACAAAGGACCAGGGAGATTGCCCGAGATTACAATAGAACGCTGCTTAACTATGCTTCGAATACCTGCTCTCCCCTATAATACTTTTAAAATTTTTTTTTGTTTTGTCCTCACTTACTATTACAGGGGTTTAAGCACCGCGAAAAACGGGCCAAAAGGGCAGCAACCTGCCCACTACCAACTATCTAACTATTTACAAGTACAAAGACCCTATCACCTAAGACTCGATAGTAGCTTGTCTCCTCTTTGGTGCGGTCTTGCTAGCGGGGTGGCCCAGCGGCCACGTTGAGTTGTGGGTCAAAGGGCCCTAGAGCGCGGGTGACCCTTGACACAATGGAAGCTAATCTGCATGAATGCTGTTTGTGGAAGCCTTCAGAATACATGCTGCTTCCACGTTGGAGATACGGGTACTACCTTCCGCCTTGGGATTCTAATATTCCCTTCAAAACAGCCGCACTATCATCACAATGGGACGATCCTAATGGTTGTAGGGACATGGTGATAACAAGCATTTCTTCTCCAGCTTTTGCTTTCTATAAAAGGAGATTCGTCCAGAAAGAGTGGATATTGGAAGACTGCAAACAATTGATCCTTATGCCCTGAGCCAACATGATATGCAGTTCACTAATGCTATTGGATTCAAAGGGAAATTTTACGCGCTGAGCTTGCAGGGGAGTCTTGTTGTTGTAGAGCAGGTTGACTCTTATTTTAGAATCACAGCTATTGGTGCAAGTAGGGCCGTTCCATCTAAAGTGTCGAGGCAATTCAGGGAGTTTCTGGTTGAATCGGATGGGGAAATACTGTTGGTGTTTCTTGTCTCAAGGAAATCAATCAATATCGTGGAGGATATATGTCGAGGTTTTTCGACATGATGTTGTTGAGCTTTTGTGGGTGAAGTTGGAAAAACTTGGAGATAGGGCTGTGTTTCTTGAGGATGAATGTTCTATGGCTGTGACTGCAAGCAAAGTGGGGTGTAGGAGAAACTGCATTTACTTTACTCATGATAGAGTAAATGAATGGTATTTGTATGAATTGGAAAGGTGTCACATTTCACCTACATTTGATATCAAACAGTCTTTGAGGTGGGATGAACCGGCAGAACAACTGGGAGAATAGACTTTTTATGATCCTTCTAAGACATGAAACGGAATTTTATAAATTACTGTCGGAATAAATAAATATGTCACAGAGATTATGAACTGGTATAGTCTGCAGAATTTCTCAATAACATCTAGTTATACAAATTATGACACTTCACTCTTATCAATATTAATTATAGCAGTCTACCCATACACAGGCCTCCTAATATCCAAGAACAGTCACATTTCGGAACATAAACACTTGAAAGAAGCTGCCAATATAACCTTCTTTCTGGAAAGACCGTTAAGTTAGCATTAATATCATTGATCGGCAAAAGGAAAAGGTAAATCGTTGTCAGAATCATACTATAAAGCTGAAAGAAACCAAATTGCACAGCAAAAGAAAGCAATTAATATTAATCGCATACCAGTCAGTAAACAGTTAAGATTTCTTATACAAGTGCTGTTGTGCCAATGTCTCAGGCATCCCCAATGCTGAAATGTTTCGGCACCCAAGAAAGTCCCGTAATTTTGCATCACATACGATTGCCATTGGGTTTGGAGGATCCTAAGAACACATAACACGGTGAGACATTTGAATAATAAAACTTAAAAGGTTATTATTCCTCTATTAATGAGAAGATATAATAAAAAGCGCAAGCAAAAGCTGATAGAAAGATGGATGTTTAAAGGAAATGTTGAAACATCATAACACGCCGCCATTATCAAGTACCAGAATATTGCTCCCACTGTCACACGGTTTTAAGTTCCCACATGATCCTGGACAATATTTACATTATAGCTACTTTTTTTATAAATGCTACCACTCAGAGATTATCAAGGCATTCAAGAGCTATAACTATGGACGAAGTATCAGAAAAACATGCAGAAAAACAGCTGAGCACAAATTCCAATCCAGCGTTTTCTTTTCTTTTCCAACATAAAGGCGAGCGTTGAACCAGAAAACAAATATTCTTCACATGTTAAACAATGTGATTACATTTCATTAAGCAAAATATATAATAGTAAGCAAATTTCCGGTCATGTTTTCACCAGTAACCTGTTACACTGTGTTGACTTCTTAGTACATCTGGAAATGTGCATTACGGTATACTCTGAAATAAACTTACTATGCATGAAACTATTCATTTAGTTACATACCTCAAGTTGGTTAACCTTTATGTACTCCCACATCTGCGTTAGTATTTCTGGTTGTGACATCTGCTTATCATCAGTTCCAAAGAAATTTGCAAGTGCTTCAGATATCATCACAATTGGAACAATGTCATCACTTTTACTTTCTGATTCGACCACATCAACCTTTTGTTTCTTAGCATTTTGAGCAGTCAGTTAAGCAAAATACAAGAAACCATGCTAATTAATCGAAGGCAACAAGATACCCTGCAGTCGGGGAATATTTGGTTGAATCTCATGGTGCTTCTTATATCAAGGAAATCTGTTGATGTTGTGGAGGACATTGAGGTTTTCCGAATTGATATTCTTCAACTTTGTGGGTAATGTAGGAAAATCTTGGAAACAGAGCTGTGTTTCTTGTGATCAATGTTGTATAACATGCATGACTATTAGGAATCTGCAATATTTGAAGCTTCTTGATTTTATTCCTGGAATCTTCTAGGAGGCATCCTCAATTCTTATTATAACGCAAGGGCGACAAAGTGGGAAATGATCACAGGGATGGGAAAGTTCAATTCCAATCCAGGATATGAAGAAGCATATAATGTGTCATACATGACAGCTGAAATAATGAGTATCACTTGCTGTATTAGATATACATATACAAAGAAACATGCCTTTGATGACATGAACACATATCACTGATTAAGTGATCTAAGTTGAGGCATGGTATTCTAGGGACACCTATTTTGACTAGTTAAATCACAGACCAATAATATGAATAGCATTGAAACGAAAATTCTTACAAGCTTGATTATGGAATAAAACAAAAATACAAACCAAACAAATCAAGGAAAATAAAATCTTACTGATCATAATCATGTGGTTAAAAAAGCAGTAACATAACTTGTAGATGAAGCTGTTAAACTTGATGAAGTATTGGAGGAATTGTAGGCCATTGAATCACCAACTCTAGTAAGATTTGAGTGATTTGAAGCGGTACTAGTCACATGTGTTATAGTAGTAGCATCATCATAATTTGGCACTGGCATTGTTTGCGGGAGGGTGGGTAATGATGCTTCAAAATTGAGAACATGGATTGATTGCCTTATGGATGGACGACGATAGTTATCTGGATGAGCGCACCACAAGCCAACAACCATCAAATGTTCCATTTCTTGCACATTAAATTCTGCGCCTAATTTTGGATCACATGCATCAAGTAACTGTCCCATGCCGTATAGACTCCAAACCCACTCCACCAATATTACTTGGTTTTCTTCAAGCCTAGAGTCGACCGGTCTTCTTCCACATGCTATTTCCAATAATACAATTCCAAAGCTATAAACATCAGACTCCTTGCTAGCCCGTCCATTTATAGCACATTCAGGAGCCATGTAACCCCTCGTTCCCGCCAGATCAGTTGTTTGTGATCCTTTTTCATGATCAACAAGTCTGGCTAGACCGAAATCGCCAAGTTTAGGATTAAAACTCGAGTCCAACATAATATTGCTAGCTTTTATATCTCGGTGCACCACACACCTCTCCCACTCCTCGTGCAAATACAGCAAGGCTGATGCTAGTCCTCGTGCGATTTTGTATCTCGTTTCCCAGGTCAAAAGTGATCTCTTCTTAAAGAGATGAGAATCTAAGCTCCCATTAGGCATGAACTCGTAAACAAGTAGGAGCTCTTTTCGTTTGTGGCACCAGCCTATGAGTTGGACTAAAT
This sequence comes from Lantana camara, assembly GCA_037501455.1. Taxonomy (NCBI): domain Eukaryota; kingdom Viridiplantae; phylum Streptophyta; class Magnoliopsida; order Lamiales; family Verbenaceae; genus Lantana; species Lantana camara. The sequence goes on from CM074862.1 coordinate 24,710,703, forward strand.
TTCTGTGCCTTAGCTGACTGATAATATTGACTTCTGATGTGTACTCTTTTAGCCCTTGTTTAGATCCTCTAGACACCCTTTTTACAGCAACATAGGAATTTGTTTCTCTCATGAAACCTCTGTAGACCCCATCGAATCCTCCTTCTCCAAGCTTTTCTTCCTCTGCAAAATTCTTTGTGGCACGAACAAGTTTGCTATATAAGAACCTTTTAGGGCCACTGCCTTCTGCGAATTCATTATCCATGGATGGATAAAGGAAATCTTCATCTTTTGCGTCCTTATACTTCTTCCATAAGCAAAAAATTGCAAGAGCTAACCCAAGAATGAGAATTGACAAGCCAACACTCATTCCAACAACAAATTCTCTACTCTTGTTTTGTTTTCCTCCAGTATCGAGTAGACACTAGGGTCAGGGTCGGGACCTGGAGTAGGTGGTTCTTCAGGAGTAACATCAAGTTGTAAGCTTGAAGAGAAATCCCATGACTTGACATTATTTTTCTGAAGTTGATACCCTGTTGAAGCTGAAAAGCCAATAGCAACATATTCGGGCAAATAAGCTGTAAGATCAACCTTATAACTGAGGTTGCCTCGTCGCGTTATGTTACGATCAAAACCAGTAAATTCAACCCAGAGGGTCTTGGAACTAGCATTATAACTAATCCATGCATCATTTTGTGCCCCCTGGCTAAATTATTCTCCCACGTGACAAATTTGTCAGATTTCATTGAGTTGATATCAATACCGACATGCGTGCCAAAGGGATCCCAAGTATTCTGATAAGTATCAAACTCTACTGCAACAAATGATTGTGAAGATGAATTGGCTGGTGAATCACCATTTCCAAGACCAAGGCCACCACCATGAAAATTGGGTTGGATAGTAGAATCAAGAGGTACCAAGAAAAATGTTAGCCCATCACCATATTCATTATTACCACTCGAATCAATCACAAAGGAGAAATGAGTGGAGAAATCAGTGACGATGCCCGAAGCCTTGTCCCACAAGTGCAGAGGTTCAAAATATTTGGCTCGCCCTCTTTGAACGCGCAACACAGTATCACGTTCATTTGGTGTAACCATAATGCCTTCACTTGAGATGTAAGCATCTCCTGAGACATTTATCTTGTGATTATCGTTGTTAGTGCTGATGCCGGACAGGTTGAAGGACAGTGAAAATGTTGAAGGGATCAACAAAAGGAACAAGAAGGGGAAAATTAGTACTTGAAGCTGTGATGCAGACATGATTGGTAATTGGTGGGAATGAAGATAACTTGATCAAAGCATATGCTAGTACTAGATTGTATATACTTAATATAAGTGATGAAAACAGGAGGTCTTGATCTTCTAGGGAATTGATTGACAGCTCAAGCAGACATGACACGCCTGTGGACAAATTAAAGGCTTGTAGTTATAGGAATTCGGAAAGAGAATTATTTTAGTACAGAGGTTAAAAAAGAAAATTACAAAAAATACAAATATATCGTAAGTCTAGGAATTTAAATTCTTCTTCTTTTTCTCTCTACTGCGTGCATTATGGTTTGCGAAAGCATATTGATATGGACTTAGCTGTATATATTAGGTTCCTCTAGTTAAGTTTATGAGAACAAAATAAATGTCATAATGGAAGTAGCCAAGTAGGTGAGACAAATTGCTTATAGATGGCCAATGGCGAACAGGTCAACGAAGACCTGTAAGTCTTGGATTTTACTCTTTAGGAGAGTATAAATGCATTTATATATTAAAAGGAGAAAAAGAAAATAAATAACATACATATAAATGACTCTGAAAGCTGGTGAATCACCTATTCCAAGACCAAGTCCACCACTTCTAGAACTGAATTGGAGACTGGAATTAAGAGGTACCAAAAAAAATGTTAGCCCGTGAACAAATTCATTACTACCACTCGAATCAATCACAAAGGAAAATTGAGTGGAAAAACCAGTCAGGTTCGCCGAAACCTTGTCCAACAAGTTCAGTGTTTCCACATGTGTAGCTCGACCAACTTTCGAAACCAACGCCATACTACGCTCATCTGGTGTAAGCAAAAAAGAAAATGTTATCGTGAGTGCCGATGATGGAAAGGTAGAAGGACAATGAAAATGTTAAAGGGATTAAGAAAAGCAACAAGAAGAAACAGAATAGAAACTTGAATAGAGACATGGCTGGAATGATGTAACTTGTTCAGCATTAGCGATTATAAATATTGAACGACTAGAGAAAAATGTTGCAGCTTTGTTGAAATGAAAACCTTTCTTTAATTTCTTTTTAAAATTCCCCCCAAAAAGGAAAAAGTTGTGGGGACTTTGACTTTTAATCTCAGGGACGGCAGAGCACCCATAATATTAAAAAAGAAAATGGGACAGATGAAAGACCCTGCCTTCTGCTTGACTAACGCTACAATAATTCAAGAATGCAAACATTTTCCCTTTTGAACCAAAGAAAAACAGAAAGCATGCTGTGACGCCCCGAACGTAGAGCCATCACATCCCCCGCACTAGTACACAGTACATATACGAAATGGGCAATCCGTATACACACCAAGCACTAGCGAACGGGAGACACTCAAGACCCACGACTAACTAGGCGGCACTAAACGTACTTTCGTCAGAGAAAGCATACACTAGCGGAAGCGAATAAAGAATTAAACAAGCAGTGGTTACGGACGATGATACTTAAAGCATGCTAGTTCAAACTCCATAACCATATATACGCAAGCTAGTTACACTAGCCAAAACAAACCTCCTACGGCTAGGTTGTACTGGCCATAGTTATCAAAAGTATAACAGTATTCAACTTATATCATTATTGTACATGCCATTAACTGAAGTAAGTTTACGGGCTCACAGTAATCCTAGTTAAACTCGACTCTTAAAGAAAAAGGACTAGACACAAACGCCGCCTAGTCGACTCCAACCTGCAACCAATAAGGGAAACAAGAAAGAGAGAGAAAGAGAGTCAGTCGAGTGACTGGTGAGGTGGGTACAATATACAAGGTATATAATGCAAGAGAAGAGATATGCAATACAACACAATGCAATTACCTTGACCCGATATAGTCCCATTTTAATCTTCTAATATAGATACAATCATTTTAGATTCAAAAACAATGGGCCTATATCGAATTAAGGTTTTTCAATCAATCAATTTGGCACCGAGTTATGCCATTCTCCCACCTTTACTCCCCAATCAAACACGATCAATAACAATAACAAGAAATCCTTCCTTCTTCCTCCGGGTGACGAAAGGGTTAATTAGGCCCTTAACGTCCAATAACACTCGAGTCATAGCCCATTTCGGTACTATGCTCCTTCGGCGTACTGGTCACAGTAGACACGCGCATTATCAACTACCTCCGATGATAATACGGGCCCCCGTAGAGGTCGCGATTAAGGTTCTCCGTCGGCCCGTTGCCTCCCCGGATCACCTCATACACGTTGCCTCGGATCCCTTCCCAATGGAACAAGCCATTGAGGATTCATTTGACAAGCACTCGTTCATGCAATGCATGTAAAACAATTTTGTTTCATTTGTTTGAAGTCGTGAACTCACTCGAAAACATATATGTATAACCCATTTAGTGTTTGCAATACGCCTTTAATAAAATCAATAATATGGTAGTCAATCACGTATCTATTATAGTATACATATACATATACATATAATATGCCACAAGCGAGGAGCAAAACCAACTCATGTAGGTTGTATAGGTATAGGCTATTGGTTGCAGCAAGAAGATAACCTCACCTGGATAACTTCGACAAAAAGGACAGGAAAACGATACAATCTAAACAACCGGATCCACGGAAGGATCACCTGAACACAAGACACAAGTACGGGTGACATTAGACTCTAATAAGACCAAATAAGGACGCTCGGCAATGAGGCATAATGTAATGAGATGATATAAGATGTAATAAGAGTTATGAAATGGCATGAACACGTTTATATGTATGATTATTGCCACATAATCCAATTAGACATATCACCGTGTCATATCATATACAAAGTAGCATGTATGTGGCTGAAAATCCAGAATAAATACTTTGGAAACCAAGGAAACGAGCTAGAACAGGTATAACAACAAGTTCATGCAACATTCATACAAGCACATTTGTACAGAAACTTTATTCATGCACATGTTGTAGAAAATTTGTCATAACTTATTGCTCGGATGGTATTTAACAAACCGTAAAATTCCTAGTAAACTAGACATACATATCTTTCAAATGGTATAGGTCTCACTCCCTAGATGTTTCTGTAAAATTACAGATTTTTTATCAAAGTCACTACAATACAGCAACTCTGCTGCAGTGACACTTTTCAAAAACGGGTCTGTTTACCACATCAAACGAAGTCGGAAAATTCTGAAACTTTATAGGTACACTCCCAACACATATAGGTACTTCCCGGTAAAGCAGTTTTGCAAAATTCAAAGGTTTAGTCCGTCTGCTCAGTCTGCACTTTCAGATTAGAAAACAGGATAAAAACAGGGGACTGCGGCATCTTTCGGGATTTTTTCGAGGTATCAAACGGGCTCGGAAAATTACGAAATTTGACAGATATTTACTTTAATATGTTATTAATTTCCAGTTAAAACGGTTTTTGGAAACGGCATCACACGAGCTTGGAATTTACTTTTGAAACTTCTGCAGCCATGCTGTCACCTAAGCAAAAGGCCAAGAACTCATCTGAAAACATCAACACTCATATAGCCATGAATATATATGCAGAGATATGCGTATATACACACACACACTCACAAACGGTTTAGTGACTAATATACAATAATAGCACTGTCTATATCTAAATATTAGAGGTGAGATCATATCAGTCACTAGCACTAGAATTCTCAAGGAAATATCAACTTTCATGTGTTTAATTTAACCAACACATAATAATTATGATAGGAACTATATCTATACGGTTGATAATAATAACATAGAAATTATTTATTTGTTCTTATAATATCAATACTGATGTACATATTCATGTCTACAACAACGAAGTTATTTATTTGGTTTTGTAATTCTACTAGGCAAATATATGAAGTTCCAAAATACCCAAAACCAAATTTAAGCAGTTAAATAGTTAGTATTACTCACGATGAAAATTATGCTGAAATTTGAGATGTAATCACCTAGTGGATCATGAAAATTCCTAACTTTCTTCTTCGTCGATCGTTGCCGTAACCTTCTCTAGTTTTCTTTATTTTCAATTAATTATCAGGAATGAGTTAACCTCATATGGACATCTATTTATATATCATGGCCGACCTTCTCTGCGAATTGGTCAAGAATACTTAACATCTAAGCATTACAATGGATAAATGAGTACCCATCCTACTTACAGATAAATGTCAAGGACGAGATAAAGATGAGAATTGATTTCTGGATAAAGTGCTATTAAAATTTTATATTGTGTGCAAGGATACAAATTGGATAAAGATAAAAGCATATATATCAACTTACATTAATTAGGCGGCTTAATCTTTTGCCACGTAAATTCAATGACTAAGCTATCAAACTTCACAATTAAGTTTGCATGCTCATATATTAATTATACATATATAGTGCACATATAATGGGGTGTTGATAGTAATTATGTTGTTATATATACATATATGTATTCAGAGACAAGCACGTATATATATTCTAAATAAATGCAATTAGATCCAAATTAGTTTTCTTGAAATTATGAAATGATCCGACAAATTGACATTTAGCACATAATTTAATTAATTCAATTAGATAGGAAATTATATCATGCTTATAGATAATTATCTAGAGAAAATAATTAAGACCAATAAAATACGAGATTATAAATTGGTAAATAAACGTATAACTCTGAAACTCACACGTAGCGACGTCTGGTCCTATTCCAGAAATGTGGGGTGTTACACATGCTCTTGCATTCTGCGAAAAAGACAAGGCCACTCTAACCAACTACCTTTTATAGCATTTATTGACTAATTCTGTTTGCTTCTCGTGTGATCATCTCCCTGGACGGACATACGTGCAATTGTCTGCTTATGACATCATAGACATAAATTCTTGACCCAGTAAAATATGCTAAAGAATCACGACCTAAGCATTACCAAAATTTGCCAGACCCTCCTTAGGATCAACTCAAATTTCTTTTTTCTTAGTGGAACTTAGTATCAACTTAAATGAATCCACATCAATTGTATGAACCAACACGAGTAAGGAACTCACAAGTTAGTCTTCTAGTCGCCGTCGCGCATTGAGAGAAATGGAACACCTTCTGTCATCTTTGGCTTCCTCTGCTTCGATTACAGTTTAGTTCGTCCCCCACCTGTTTGTGAATATTACCAAATAAAAATAACAACGCGGCATGCACCAGTAATACTGCGACAGAAAATATTGCCATCATTCTGGAATCTGGACGTTATTATACACGACTTTTTAAAAGCTCAAAGGCCTAAATTCTAGACTGTGCAGCCCTCAAAGCCCAATAAAAACTGAGTTATTTGTACATTCATACATCGTAATTAATGGCCCAATATATGATTATTACCCATACAAGAATTATGCCATATCATTTTAATAAGGGTCATAATTAATAACTCCCTCTCAATTGGAAATAATTTAGTTTATTTCTCTATGTAAAAAAATCTACACTAACTCCTCAATTTAAATTTATAATTTGATTTCACTCCCCACTCACCTAAATTGACTGCAATAGTCTTACACTCTTACTTATTTCTTTTTTCTTTTCATACTCCAATTGTAAACTTGAGTACTTTAACTTTTACGAATAATACTCTATTTTTAAATGTGAATACTTTAATGTTTATGAACAATACTTTAATTGTCAATTTAGATATTTAAACTTTTATAAATAATACTCTAATTTAAAATATAAATACTTTAACTTTTACGAACAATACTATTTTTTCTTTTATTTTTCCTTCCCGTACTTTAATTTTAAACCTAAATACTTAAATTTTTACAAATGATACTCTACTTTTAAATCTGGATACTGATGGGGTCTGATCAGATGTGGCAAACTCCAACACTTTAGAATTTGTTTATGTGGGGAAACGGAGATCAAAAGCTCAGACAAGGGACGCTGAAGAAGATGGGTTCAACCTGCTAGGAACAAACACCAAAGAGGTCAGAAGGGATGCTCAAGTCAGTTTCAGATAGTGAATGAAGAAGATGAAGTAAAACAGAGCTTCAAGTATGAAAGCTTGCTTACAGAGTATGTGTGATCTTAAGTATTTATAGTTGAGGGTCAGGGCCCTTTTGGTAATTGTCACCAAGTGGTCCTGCGTTGGTGTTGCCCTAGACACGTGGCGTAATGAGGGACCTTTGAAAGGGATCTCCTGCAAAAGCCTGTGAAAAGGTTGGTGACGGGCAACAGTGGCAGGTGCGCGGGTACGTACTATGTGTCAGAGAGCCTTTTGGGGTTGTTACCGAGAGCCAGACACGCTCGGGTTTTGATGTGAGCTTTGGGGCTCGCAGGTCCGAGGGGACTCCTGGGCCAAAAGCGTGGTCACTAGGGGAATGGTTTTGCCCTTTTGATGATGAGAGAATGCCCTCGAGGGCCAGCTCAGGGATAGCCCCGAGGGTCGTATTATTTTCATATTGTTAACCTTATTCACCCGCTCGGAGGGACCAAGGTTACTTGTGATGGGGCGGCTATTCCCTCAAGGGGAACGTTTATCTATGAGAAGGGGTTTGAGGTGTCCTTGAGGCACCACGGTGTTACGCCAGGATTGGGCCACGTATCGCATATGTGTCGTGAGCATAATTTAGCCTCATCATTTTGCCCCCAAATTCTATAGTCCACAGTAATGTGGACTGTAGAATTCAGACTTTTCAAAACTCCGAGGGTCATCTCTTGGCGGGGAAGCTGAGCGCTCATGGGCTCTACTCTGAGGCCGCATTTAATGCAGTCCTTTCACTTTGACCGCTCGAGATGTCAGACATTAAATGCTATTGATACGAGTGGGTGCGCCTTTTCAAGCAACGGCGCGTGAACATAGGGAAGTGGGCGACGGTTCACAAAAGTGGGTGGGTACCTAGCCGGGAATGATTACAACTTTTGAATTTATTGCACGGATCCCACCAACTTTCTTCCTTAGAAATAGAGATTTGCACACCCTTTTATTCCCTTTCACGCATAACCCTTTCAGTGCATTCAGAGTTTTGCAGAAATCTCCTTGCCTTCTCTAGAGAACTCAAGCAACTTCCAAGACTTTAAGAACTTTTAGGTATTTCCTTGAATCTTTTCTAACTCTACTTTTGCTAACCTTTGAGCAGTAGGTCTTCTTCTCAATCTTCCTCCAACATTTCCCCTTCTCCCTTGGTATCATCTTCCAACTTTCGCTGTGTCTGGAGAATATATTGATGAGGTAGTTACCCCTTACAACAGTTAATTGGGGAATGTTAAGCAGACTTGTATTGCCTACCGCCATAGAAGTTAAATACATGGTAGCTTGAGAAGCAGCCAGTTAGATGTATTGATTTCATGATTTCCTATTTGTTGGCTCAGAGAAACGTCTAACAGATTCTTTCACCAAAGTATTAGCGCAAAAGAGTGCAAAACGAGTTTTGACACTTGTGTGAAAGGAATAAGACTTAGATGTATGACCAAATTGAATTTAGGGCAAGTGGGAGATTGTTGGGAATAGTGCCCTGAAAATTCAATTTGTTGGATTAATTAAATTGAATTTACAGCAAGTTGTGAGTATTTCAAATATTGATAATTAAAGTCGTGTGATGGTATTCTTATATGAAATGTGTTTCATAGGGGAAGAGTTTGAATACCGAAATCACGTGTTATTAAAGTTCTAATCGGTAAAATAAGAATATGTTTTTATCAAGACTATAACGTGGTTATATAAGATGATTAGTCTTTTGTCATGAGGAATGGTGATTCCGGTTATAACACGTTGATGATTTTCAATAGGATTGGAAACATCGAATTGGACCACTGAGATTATTCATTTTATACTGCTATCTAAAATGAATAAAATCTCAGGAAGCATTGTACTCTTAATCCAAACAATATTTCGGCTTTAGGCATGTAGTGTTAGTCGCTGCAATATACTCAGAAGTGAGGTTTTGGTAACGGTGGCCAAAATACTTTGTACGTTCGGTGACAACATGAAATGTGCTAAAGAGTTATATTGATCGAGGAATCTGTGGCCTTGCTAGAAGGTAAAAGATATCCCTGAAACAGATTTGCAAAAGTTTGAATTAAGACTTTGGCCAAAGCACTTCGCGTGATATGTCACCGAAGTTGTATGTTGAATGTATTTCACATACAGGGAATTTGAACTTAAGGCAAATCAATAAATTTTAGATTAGAGATGAAAAATGAATGATAGTAGTTGCAATTTATTTTTCATGGATATCTACACGGAGGAGTAAAATGCGAAATTATTCTAGATCGAGAAATTCGTGAATTATTTAATTAATTTTATAGTGCAACAATATTTATTTAGTGGAATTAAATATTGTTAAACTGTAATTAATTACTATCATGAGATGATAATATATTAACCCGTTTGGAGCTAAAATTAATTAGTCCTGCAGGTCCCCCAACAAGCCCCAATTGAAAACCCAAAGAGAAAATATTAAAAGGAGAAAGACAAATGAATTTTCAAAGTGTTAAAAAAAATGATGATAACATGGCAGATGACGTGGCATGCCACGTCAGCGGACAGGCGTGAGGTGGCGCTAACTGGGCGCCAAGTGGCGCGCCACGCGTACAGTGGAGATTGCGCCGCGTCAGCGTACGCGGACGGTCCAGATTAGATTTGGACCGGGCCAGTCAAAGGGTCAATGGATAGGGTCGGCTCTCGTATGGATAGGGTCGAACCGGGTCCGGTCCGGGTGGGACCAGGCCCGGACACGTGTCAAGACTTGGTAAAGTTGCGTGTATGCACACGCACCAACCACTTGGCCAGCTTGCGAAACGCGTGATGACGCATGGGGCCACGTGGCGGCGAGTGGTTGGCGGTGTTGTGTCCGTGGCGGAGAATGCTACAACGTGGTATATTTGGATTGGCCGTCCGGGACGCGGTTTATACGCGGGATGGTAAAATGACCATTATACCCCTTCCAATTTGGCCTCATTTCTCATTACATTTTTTGTGCAGCATTTTTGGCCTAATTATGGCTGAGCTTCTCTTTTTATTTTTTTTATTAATTAATACATAATTAGGTGGTTATATAATTAATATATTAACCACTTAATTATTAGAAAATTAGGGAATTTTCTAGTTTTAGAAAAATTGAGTTTTTCTAGAAAAATATTTTCTCAAGCATTTAGGGAAATGCTTGTGGAGCCCACACTCCGAAGGACAAAACGGGGATATTGCAGGGAAGCTCTGCCGGTTTCACGAAAGGAAAATGAGCTAGAAAAATACCTTTAGATAGCCATATTTGGAGTACGGTAATATTTAGAGTACAGTTATATTATTTTAAGCATGATAAATTATATGCCATTAATTGTTAATTGCATGTTAGATATTTATCTGCTTAGTGATTTAAAATTTATTATTAATTGCATGTATATACTTGAGTAGATCTAGCTAGTCTTCCGCTATTGTATTAAAATGTTATAGAAATATTTTAATACTTGTATTATATGAAAATTTTAAAATGTGGTCCCGTACCACTACTGTTTTGGGTCCACCACCCAGCAACTGGTATCAGAACCATGCTCTAGATATATACATACATTGATATGATGCATGCGATGCATAATTTTAAATCTGCTATTGTGCACGTAAATTCTGTCAAAGGAGGCTGGTTTTTAAGTGGGACCGTTGTGACCCCTCCAGTGTTTCCTGGGAATTTACATGGAATGGTATTTCTTTGGGAAACAATTTAATTACTTTTCCTGAAAAATTATCGAATCAGCAAACATGATTTAAATTATATGATAATTTATGTATAACATGTTTACTTTATGCCATTTATTTTAAGCAGGATAATTATGTAATAATTATATACTAGCATGCTTAATTTTATGGCATGATCATGATAATATGAGATATTATGATATTTATAATTATTCATAGTTTATTTATTGTGATTAAATGATATTGTTTAATAGAGATTAGACGCGATGCATAATTGGACTAATATTATTTGGCCTAATTAATAAATAATTATTAAATTGCCTTAAAATATTATTGGGATTTTAAATATGATTTAGTAATCCTAGTGGGAGCGTATTAATTAGATTAATCACTTCCGATAATGAGAAGCCAAAAGTGATTATATGATAATGAAAAAATAATTCACACCTTTTAAAGATTCAAGAGGGAGCGAGATGAAAAGAGTTGGATTCTCACGGTCTCCATTACCCGTCTATAGTATAGTGGATGTCTATAGTATAGTGGATGTGTACTACTCCCTTCGGTGGATATATATTCGCGGTATACAAGATTAGACTTCTACGGATAGAATGAAATGCGGGGAAAGTCGGCTCGACCACGCCTCCATGGAGTGTCTTGACCTACTCATACGAACTTCTAGGTAATGGTGCACACTTGACTAAGTAATGTATTAACCTCCCTTCGGAGCTCTGTTACATTTACTTAGAGGCCAGGGGTTGACATGGTGAATCAACATTGTTTGGTAAGAGTTAGCTAGATGGCATGTTAATTAAGAATAGTTCCTGCTTTCTAAGCGGTTTTCGACCTTGCCTCCGGGGAGTAAACTACAGTTAGTTAAGTCACCATTGCGTAAATCAAAATGCTTACGTGGATTTCATTTATTGGTTAGACGTAGAAGAAAGTGAAATACAAAATCATAACTTGCATGATTTTAGTTAATTCAGTTTTAAAATTACGATCTCTCTTAGCCCACTCCAAACTAAATGTCTATAAGGAAATAGGCTAGTAAGGGTTCAACTACGCTGACTAGGAAATGAATCTTGACATCGTGTTGAGACATGAAAGTTTATGTACTCACTAAACTTTATCCGAAAATTCCGGAAACTACAGCCAGTCAGGATTAGAAAGACGCTTATTCCAAATGGATCAAGTGTGATGATATGGATTGTCTTGTATCCTGGCATCTATTTTAGATGTTCTTGAGCATCAGATGTATGAGATGCCTACTGATATGAACATATTTTGAAAACAGGATTGTACGAATGTACGAGTTAATGAAAAAAGGTTGTTAGTTAAAGATGTTTGAAGGATCACTGGTTCAAAATCATATTATGAATATGATAACTAATCTGAACGAGATGGAAAGCCTCTGTGCTTAAAGATCTAGACCGGGCCAGTCAACGGGTCAGGATACGAGTCAATGGATAGGGTCGGCTCTTGTATGGATAGGGTCGAATCGGGTCCGGTCTGGGTAGGACCAGACCCGGACATGTGTTAAGACCTGGTGAGGCTGCGTGTATGCATACACGCCAACCACTTGGCCAGCTTGTAGCGGCATGTGAAGGTACGTGGGGCCACGTGGCGGCGCGTGGTTGGTGGCGTTATGTCCGCGGCGGAGAATGCTGCAACGTGGTATATTTGGATAACTAATCTGAACGAGATGGAAAGCCTCTGTGCTTAAAGAAATAATCTTAAAAAATAGGATACGATCCTATACTCTCTGCCTAAGTCGTTTGAACGTTCAAGATTATTTTAAATATATATTTTTAAAACCTAACCTGAACCAATGAACGACCTCAATATAGCAGAAAATGTGATATAGACTAAGGGAAAAGTTCTCTTAAATCAGACATCAATATATATGACTTAGAAAGGCAGTGAGTGGAAGAAAAAGAAAAGGAATGATTCCCAATCTTAAGGTTTAGAAGAAGAAAGCCAGATCCGATAATGAAAAATATTTTATTTCAGTGGTAACGAGTATTGGAAAAGAAATTGTCCAAAATACTTAGTCTGTCTGTTTGCTACGCCGTTTAGATAGGATATAAAGATATCTTACTCTTTGAAGGTATGTTTAGTTGGAAATTCACTAGACTCCTGGTGTGTGGATTCGAGCTCAACCAATCATATTTGCAATTCGTTGCAAAGATTCAAACTAACCAGGAAGTTTGAAAAATGGCTAACACACAACGACTACACAGGGATAATACGAGTGCACTTGTATTAGCAGTAAGGACTATAAAGTCGTATTTTGGTAATAGTGTTTTAATATTATACGTGCCATATAAATAGAAATTTGATTTCTGTGAGTAATTTGATAACTAGTGGTTTAATTGTTTGTTTTGAACAAAGGGTTACCATTAAGCAAAATAAAAGGTTTATTTGCCGTGGCACAATAAAAGATGATCTTTTATACCTCAATGAAAACCCTAATTTAAGTTTAACATTAAGAAGTTTGACTCAACACGTGAAACGAAATGGAGACTCCGTCCACGCATCAAACCATAGCGAACGGGTGACAAACAAAAATCCAACCTGAGCTAGACGGTCTAGACCCTACTCAGAGCACGTAATAAAACAAATAATGAATGCGGAAGCACCAGAATATCATAAAGCAAATAAACATACTCAAGACATATCAAACTTTCGATTCAAGTTATACAAACTTTACAAATTCGAATTTAAAGCATAACTTATACATATCTCAGAATTAGCCAAAATGCATAAGAAAACGAAAATACAATGCATGAGACTCAAGCTATCCTCAACCCCGACTCAAAGACAACCGCCTAGCTCCAACACCTCAGAACGAATACCTGCAAATTCAAATCAAAGGGGGAAAAGATAGAAATAACGAGGGTTAGTCCTAAAGACTGGTGAGGGGGCTAACACACGCACCCATACATATACATAATGTCAAAGCATATACAAAGCTGAAAGGGTTCATGAACCGGGCACGGTTTTTGCATTCTAAAACATTTAACCCGTGGTAATATATATAAATAAAGAAGTTTGGGGCCGAAGGCCAAATCCAGTCAAGTTTTAGAGTTTAGAAATCCGCCCCCGTTTCACAACCATAAACGAAACATAACGAACCGAAAGCTTAAATCCAACCCACTTACTTCAGAAACAAAGGCGAAGCGAAATACAAAACCAATCATAAATCAATCCCACCTCCACACCGTTTGGGGAAGAGAGGTGCCCCTCTCAACCCACCACAGAACGAAACTTGTGAACCGGAGGATCCCGCCCGGTTCCTTCGACGGCCATGCCAAAATGCGCTCCGTCGGCATAGGAGAACTAAGTCTCCCGTTGGTGGAGAAGTGCACAGGGGTCGTAACCGGCGACCCCATGGACGTCCCGGGTCTTCCTTACCCACAATCTCCGGGGCCCATCACACAGATAAACAGACATATATTCTTATACTTATCACACTTACCAGACGAAGCTTATTCACAAGTCATACCATGCTTATACTCACACACAATTATCAAAGCTTAACAAAGTAAACGAAAATAGATCTTAGATACATATAAAAGCGTTTTCAAAGCCTCTTGACAAACGGGACAAACCCCCAAAATACATATCAAAACACATATCTATATATATATATATATATATATATATATATATCGCATGCGGGTTCGAAATACAAATAGGGTTTTAGGTCATCATAACTAAAAGGAAAGAAAACCTCACCTTGTCGACCAAACCGAACAAAACGGACCAAAAGGAGTCAAACGAACCACTTCCTCAACAACGGAACGAACCTAAGAGCAAAACAAAGAGCAAGAGGCAAACTTAGACTCAAATGAACCATATTGACGCTCGGCGAATGCGTATGATTGCATAAAAGATGATATTATGTCATGAACACGTTCATGTGCACTATTAAGGAATTTAAATCATATAATCAAGTCATTCAATCCTTCGCTCACTTTCATTCGAATTCATAATTTCACGTTTCCAATCAATTCAAGAAATTCAAGGCACAAGATCTAACATTTAGATAAATAAGAGCATTGAAGTAAATTAAGTTCGACACACATTCAAACGTATTCAATCTTACACAAAACTCTACTACATACACCCTATTACATAATATAACATATTTCCAAAGTTTGAAAACAAGAACAAATCACAAGACAAGGGAATTGGGTTATGGAAATCACAAACGCCACAAAACGCACATAAACGGCATTCAACAAAAGCATGCCTAAATCTCACCCAAATGTTATGAAATCGAACCACAATACTCCCAACACATAGTAAAACAAGTTCATAGTTCATCACAAATGAAGATAAAGGCATAAAAGAGGTGAAACAAACCAAAAACCGAAAAGGAAAACCAAGAGCTGCGCAGGGGGAGGGACACGGGGGTGTCCCTCAACTTAGCTAAACTAAGCCATGCCCGTGGCTCAGTCCAGACATGCCCAGGAGGCCTGACATGCCCGTGTCTCACATTTCAATGCAAATGAGACACGGGGGTGTCTCGGTACAGGTTCAAATTCGCATACAAAGTTTTACCGCAAAACTGACCCTAAACAAAATTAGTCCAAAAGCATACCAAATCAACTCTAAATATTATGAAACTTGATATACAACATATTTAGCATGTTAGGAACATATTTCATTTAGAGTTCAAAGGCTAAATCACGCGTTAAGAGCACCGAAATCATGCAGTAACTCTGGAGCGCCAAGAACGGATATATGAGCTCAATTGGTTCAATCATGCCATGATCAAGTACTTAGGGGCTGAATATGAAGCTGAAACTTTAGAGAATGAATAATAACATGATAAGAAACTAATATAATCCATGTATATGCAAATTGACACCAATTGGAGCACATTAGAACCACCAAGTAATCACAAAATGCAACAGCAGTAGTTCGGTTCGCGCATAGCATACAAACAGGCCATCATGCTTCGATTAGGAGCTGAAAATGAATCTAAAAACTTGCAAGAGCAGGGCTAACATGTAAAGAAATTAGTATACAACATCTCCATGCAAATTCACACGAATTGGAAGTCATTAACTCAAGCAACAAAGCACAAAACGTCACAGCAGTCCCAAAACAGGGGAGCAGTTTAAGGTTCAAGAACTCAAATTTACAGCCATATTAAAGCATGAATTCAGGGCAAAACGAAGCACATTCATAGAAGAACATGTATACCACATTACCAAGCATTATCATATGAAATTGGAGGCAAGAATTCATCCATTTGATCTCAAAAACGTGACAGCAGTTTGGTGAAAATGAGCAGATTTGCAGCAGTTCGGTTTTCAAGTTTCATGGCCAAAAACTCAAGGTTTCAATCATGTTATCAATGGAGAATCAACCCTAACACATCTATCATGAAGTATAGATCAAGAATGGAATCAAAGAAGCTCATATAATCAACAAGGAAGCACCAAATCAGCTACAAACTTAAGCTAAGCCATGGATTCAAAAATATGAGCTAACCCTAACTATTCATGCAAGCTTTCAAACCCTTAATAAATCTGATGCATTTCATGAATTTCAAGGATCAAATGAAGTATAGAAAAGAGGAGAATACATAAATATACTTACCTTTAAGAGTTGATGAAGTATGGAAGAGTTTAGCTCCAAAAATCACAAGCCATGGGAAGGGGTTTCTTTCTTCTTCTTTCTTTCTTCATTTCAGCAGCTTTTTCCTTCTCTTGGGGTGAGGAGCACGAAATGCTGCTGATAGGGAGAGAGAGGGATGAATCAAGGTCATGTAAACCAAGGTTAAAGGCTTGAGTATGGTTAAAATGGGCCGACAAGTACATGACTAGTCAAAGAAGGTGGCTTAAGCACAAGCTGTTCGTTCCGGTCGAAAAACGAGGGTCTAAAGGGGCTTAGAAAAATACCAAATCAGGTTCCTTGGCTTCCTCTCCTCGTTACGAGTCCAACGCATCTTCCAGAATTCGAATCCGAATTCCCTAGCTCAAGTTATGGCCTCTTGAACAAGAGGCGCGCTAAAACTAGTTAGGCCCTCATGTCCCTTATCAAATACTTAAGGTTTAAAACCTCGATAAACGAACACGAAAACTTAAAACAAGCAGGCAAACACATTCATAACTCACATATATCACGCATACCAAAAATCGGAATTGAATTCTGACACATAACGAGTAAATTACGAGCATACGAAACTTAAACGTTTAAAAATCAAAGTTCAAGAATATAAACAATTAATTTTATATTAATTCAAATAATCATATAAGCATTAATGTAACGCCCCCGTTTTTCAGTTTAAATAATGTGGCGTATTTGTTTATAAATTGCGCGATTCAATTATTTAATTATGTGATTACTTGTTCATAAATGTTTACATTTGTTTTAAACTATAAACTATTAATATTTAATTTAATTCATTTTATTTTACTTTGATATTTAGTGTTTAATTTCTTAATTAAGGTTTCGCGTTACCTTAACTGTTTCGGTAATTTCTTTAATTAATTTCATCATGTTATCAGTTTGTTTAATTTATTTAAAATGGAATTTAAGTTTTAGTATTTCATTTATAACTATATGAATTCGTTCATGCGCGTGAGTGTTCTATTTGCGCTTCGTTCATATATGTAATGATATCGGATTGGTATGGAAATTTAGTATGTCGTATATATGTGTGTTGTGAACATGCCTATATGCTCGGTTTATGTTTTCGGATTCATTTGACGTGTTTATGAATTTAATTTTGATTTTTGGAACCAAGTCGGGGGCTAACGAGCAATTAGCGCACCCTTGGTTCCGTAAGTGATATCTTGAGCTCGGGAATTCGGATTCGAATTCCGACACCTCTGTTGCCTTTGTATCGACGATTCGGAGACAATGGAACAAGCCTCATACCTTTTTGAGATCATTAAGACCTCCGAAATCTAACCGTAACGAACAACTCGTGCAAGAAGAGCCCTTATGTTGACTAGTCTTCATGGTGGGACCCTTAACACCCCCCCCTAACCTAACCATACCTTAACCATGGCTTGTGTACTTGAGTTAAACCCTTTCTCCTACCCTTTTAGCTGCAAAAACCGAGCCAAAATATCTCCTCTCATTCTGCAACTGATCGATATGGAGGAAGAGAAGAAAGGAGAGAAAACCCTAGGCCATTCTTGAGATTTTGAGCTCAAATCTCTTCCCTCCTTCGCCAAATCTTCAAGGTATGAATATTTATGTCCTCTCTACTCTATTATACTTGATTTCATCTACTTACATCATGATTTGGATCAGATTTGATTAGGGTTTGAATTATGAGTTTGGTATGAACTTTTAGGGATTTTTGTTCTTGTGACCTATATGTTTGTGTGGCTGAATTTCTTGCTTATATATGATCATATGAACTTGTTTCTTGACCTATTTCTTTCTCAACTGATAGTATATGATGTTAGGAGGATTTCATCCCTTGCTCCTTTTATGAAATTTTGAGATATGGAGCTCCAAACTTGATGATCTAATTGATTCCCCTGTTTTTGAACTGCTGTGTGAATTTATGTGTTGTAACTTGATCATATGGCCTTCAATTCGTGTGAAAATGCATGGAGTTGATGTACACTTATTGCTCTACATGTTAACATTCATGTTTTAAGTATTTGGTTCCATTTGAAGCCTCAAAACCGAAATACATGGCCTGTTTTATGCATGCTCCATGACAGATTGGTTGCTGTTGCAATTGTGTGGTTGTTGGTCACCCTAATGTGCTTTAAATTGTACCATTTTGCATATATATGATGTATATTAGTTGTTTAGTATGTTAGCATGCATTTCCCAAAGTTTCAGATCCAAATTCAAGCCCTAAGTACTTGATCAAGGCATGATAGAATCATTACGGTTCATATGTGCGATTTTGGCGATCCAGTTTTGTTGCATGGATTCGATGATCTTAACGTGTGATATAGCCTTTGTACTCTAAATGAAAAATGTTCATAACATGCCAAATATGTTGCATATTAAGTTTCAGAGCATTTGGAGTTCATTTGGTATGCCTTTGGATTGAGTTTGTTTGAGTTCAGTTTTGTCGGTTAGGCCTTGCATACGCCTCAAGTTCTGTACCTTGACACCCCCCGTGTCTCATTTACTCACAAGAGTGAGACACGGGCGTGTCACACCTGCTGGCTAGTTCTGTACTGAGCCACGGGCGTGGCTCAGTTGGGCTAGGATTGGTGACACCCCCGTGTCACTTCCCATGTGCAGTCTTTGTTGCTTCCTCTTCGGTTTTTGATTTGTTTCACCTCCTTAATGACTTTATCTCCTTTTGTGTTAAACTATGAACTTGTTTTGCTATGTGTTAGGAGTATTGTGGTTCAATTTCGTGGCAATTGGATGAGTTATAGGTATGCTTTTGCTTATTGCCGTTTATGTGTGTTTATATGCCGTTTATGAATAGCATCACTTATTTTCTATAGAATAAGACTTCTTCTTGTTGTCAAACCTTGGATATATGCTATGTTATGTAATATGAAGTATGTAGTAGCATGTTGGGAGAGTTTGAACATGTTCTATGCTTCTATTTGAGTTCTTGAATAAATTGAATGGAGATATGAATTGAATGATCTATGATTGAATAAGTGAATGAATTGGTTATATGATTTTCATGACTTAATATGATCTTTATGTCTTCATATCATGTGTGAGTATTGCCGTGCGTCATATATGGTTCATTTAGAGTCTTGAGTCTCACGAACACGTCTTGTGGTCTTTTGTACAGTTTATCTCCAGGGTGGAGAGCTTTTGATCGTTCAGGCACTTGGTGCTCGATCTTTGTTTCATCACGGTTAAGGTGAGGGTGTTTTTGTTTTAGCTATATAACAAACCATACAACCCTTATGTGAAAAGCTTTGGCCAAAAACCTTATGATTATATATATATATACTTATGGTTTTCAAATGAAGTTATCGAGTAAATTCTTCTGAGTTATACCTACGAGCGTATATAAGCTCAAAAATGGTTTTGTAATGAGGCTGTGCTCCAAACCGTGTGTTTTCATGCTAGCTACGGATTTGGATGACACGGAGAGGTACGTATATAGCATATGCCGAATTACACGGTAAGGTATGATTTCTTATAGTATGTATCATATGTATGTATTGATATGTTTTGGCGAGATTATGCAAATACGTTACGTTCACGGGCCCAGGGACTTAGTATATGTGGCTAACCGAGGAAGCAAGGGCTGACGGGGATCCCATATACTAGTTCCAACCAAATTCACGATGATACGGACCTCGTTAGGAGTTTTGACGAGGAAACGCAAGTCGGGCTTTTGAGGGTTCATGAACCTCACTAGCTAATATGTATGTTAGGTGGCCGGGTCTTGCAAGCCCGTCCACCACCCGGAGGAAGAAGGTTGGTTATAATATGATTTATACTTATGATTATGAATATGTTATGATTGATAGGCACCGTGCGGGAAGGCCGAGAAACGGATTGCCCAAACGAATATGATTTAGGATTTGATATATGAATTGTGTGTATTATGATATATCGCATGATCACCTATTTAAAATATTATTGATATTTGTCGTACACGGTCGGAGTTTGGATGGAGGTTGTGCACGCTCACTCGCCGAGCCTTATATTTATGTATGATTTATGAATGTAATGAAATTAATATGACTTAGTCATAAAATCCGAGCATTGATTAGTCCTTTTCTTGCCCTTTTTGGGAACTAATTCCAAATAAAACCTTGTTCGGAATTTATGATTTGCATGTGCATGTTTCTATATATATATTTATCGCTCCTGCTCACTCAGTCTTCTAGAGACTGACCCTCTCCCTCCCCAACACTTTAGTGTGCAGGTTCGACTGTGGAGTTTCGGGCTAGGCGGAGGTGTTGGGAGTCTTTAAGTTGGTCGAGTTAGGTTAGGAGAGTCTGTGCACTCACTCAGGTACTTGATTTATGTTTGATTCGATTCTGTAGTTCTGAACTTGAATAATTATGAAATTATTATAGAATTGGTTTGTTGGACTGTAATTATGATTTTAAAAGAGGCCTGAAGAGCCAAATTCCGTTTATGGTTTGTATGATTGAACTTTGGCTGTGCAATGCATTATATTTCGTGGATTGGTTAACATTACAGGGTCTAGCTCCGCCTGGCTTAGGAAGGGTTTTTTTTTATGATTGTCTCCCGTTCGCTATGGTTTGATACGGGTGCGGATTTACTGTTTCGTTACTCGTGTTGAGCCATAGTGCGGGGGATGTGGTGCCTCACGTGCGGGGTGCTACATCCTTAAGTGGTATCAGAGCCCGGTTGCAAAACCGGTGTTCTCGTGTCGTGAGTGAGTCAGTCTAGGTCGTACGGCTTAGGGACTATATGACAATGTGTGCATTGCATTGATCTTGAACATGAACTTGGCTTCCCTTTTTGAATTTTGTTGGACTATCTGTTGCATTTACATAAGGATTTTTGCATTAATTGTCGAAAATGTGTCATGAGCATGCACTAATCGCATGCATCTACTCTTGAAATAAGTTGTGATTTATAGGTTATGGAGATAATATCAAACCACGGCCAAGTTCTACGACAAGGAAGATCGATTGCGAACCTCTCTGAGACACGGAAGATAGGCAGGATACTCTGGGAAGAATGTGGAGAATGCTAGATGCGAGACTTCCCAAATAGAGCTAGAGATCAAGGATTAGGCTTCAGGATGGGAAGATTGAATTTAGAGATGCGATGGCAGAGGGACACTTGGTGAAATAAGGATTGATTGTGTGATGGTTATGATCTAGAAGATTGACCGATATGGCTCTGTCACATAAGGTGCCTTGGATTGGATACACGGGATCTTTCAACCTAAAGAATAAAGTGAACGAACCTTGAAGATATTCTGATTCGGGACTTGATCGTTGAAGAGGTATCAATAATTAGGAGAAACTAAGATAAGATGGATCCGGTAGGAGTGGTGCACATGGGGTCGACAAAGAAGGATTTCTGACTAAGCCTAGGAAATTGAAATCAAGTCTGTCGAAGTTAAGACCGGGAAGAGTTGGACTTGGGTGCTTTGGATTTCGATCATGAGGGGAAACTCATAAACAATAGTCACGGGAATCTGGATCAAGGTGTTGATTGGGATATGAGTTCGTTTTTCCAAAACCAAGCTGAATTGCCATGTTGTGAAGTAAAATGGAAGAAATGAAGCAACAAATGGAAATGGTAAAGAAAGGAAATCATGCGCTCAAATGTAAGCAATTGGGGGTGAATTGAACTCACAAAGGATAGTACGGGATTCTTGATTAAGGTGACAATTAGAAGTAAAGGTCGAATTGCGAGGAGAAGTGTGGATGCTAACTCAGTGGACGTGAAAGAATTAGGAATCAAGAAATTGCAATCTCGGACAGTGGAAGATACAAGTTGACTTACAAAGATGCATGGAAGTCTCGAAGACCGTGGGAAAGGCAAGGAACAATTGCCAAGTCAAAGTAACCGCGGGACTTGGAGTAACAAGGAAAAGCTGTCGAGCTAACTACTTACCCCATTGGTAACAGGTTCCAAAGCATTCATAGCACGTGCATCATAATTTGCATTAATTATTTATTCTCTTGATCTTATGTTATCCGTGCATTTCTAAATGGTTTTGTTGCGCTAAGGTATTGTATAATTGCTTGATGTAAACGTGACACATGCATTGCCATCTTTACCCGACATGCATTTTAGTGTTTACTTGATAGGAAGATCTGGCACCTCAATTGTCAAGTATATCCTGGCTCGAACCATATCTGAGTTAAGGGAAAGGAAATAATGATGTGGCACATGACGAGAAAGACGACTGGGAAATAAGGAACTTTAGGTAAGGGATAGGTTAGTGGAAAGGACCTCCGAAGGAAAGTCAGATTAGATTCATCTTTGGGGTGTTCGGATCGAATAAGAATAGGGAAGAAAGATTGAGGGAGTTCGATATGAAAGAGAAAAATTTTAAGGGGGAGAGCACGACCAAGAGATAAAATGGAGGATGGAAGTAGTGCTCGAATAAATATGTCAATAGCAACAACGGGGATGCAAATTAAGGAGAATCCGGAAGAAACCAAACCGGAGAAGATGATCATTGGAGGATTTACATCAAACTTCAAGAGTCATCAAGAACACTCTATCTTCGATTCAAGAAATGTGGAGCTAGATGCCAAATATAACCTGAAGGGGTCAAAAGGGAATGAATGGATTTGCTAAGGTAGATCCTAATGACGAATACCCCAAGGTAGGGATCGAATCGTCAAGATTGTCAGGAGTAGTTATTCTCGAGGATATTTTAGACTTCGATATGAGTAAGATAGTAGCTATGGACCTAACTTCGAGACGGGTGGTCTAAGGGCATTCGGGAAGTCAAGCTCGGTTGATTAAAAAGAATTGGATGGTCGAACGAAGATTGTGGGAAATGGTGAAGACTGGAAATAGTACAAGTCAGAACGGATCCAAGAGATAGATCCTACACTGGACAACGACAAC
Source organism: Lantana camara (assembly GCA_037501455.1). NCBI lineage: Eukaryota > Viridiplantae > Streptophyta > Magnoliopsida > Lamiales > Verbenaceae > Lantana > Lantana camara. The sequence continues at coordinate 24,734,025 of CM074862.1, forward strand.
TCTCAGTTCTAAACTTTGAAACTTCGGTGAACGGTACTTATAGCATTCATGATACATGCATCCATGCAAATTTAACTTTATAATTTTTATGTTAGGTGCTTTGATCTGTAATGTGTTAAATTACTTGGAGTAATTGAATATCAATGTGGGCGACGTTTATTGCTTGCTTTGGGTGCCTTATGTGATTTTAAATTTAGTTTTGCGTGAGTTGCTTGGGAGTATTGGAGACTCCCTTGTTTATTTTCGGTTGAGAGACGGGGTGCTCTCTTGTTTATAAGAGACGGGGATTCTCTTATTTTTGATTGAGAGACGGGGTACTCTCTTACTTGCGAGAGACGGGGTTCTCTCATTGTTGCTCGAGAGACGGGGTTCTCTCATTGTTGTTGGAGAGATGGGGTTCTCTCATTCCTGCTCGAGAGACGGGGCTCTCTCCTTGTTGTTTGTGAGAGACGGGGAATCTCTCATTGTTTGATTTCAAGCGTGTTTTGAATCCGAGGACGGATTCTTTTTAAGGGGGAGAGATTGTAACGCCCCCGTTTTTCAGTTTAAATAATGTGGCGTATTTGTTTATAAATTGCGCGATTCAATTATTTAATTATGTGATTACTTGTTCATAAATGTTTACATTTGTTTTAAACTATAAACTATTAATATTTAATTTAATTCATTTTATTTTACTTTGATATTTAGTGTTTAATTTCTTAATTAAGGTTTCGCGTTACCTTAACTGTTTCGGTAATTTCTTTAATTAATTTCATCATGTTATCAGTTTGTTTAATTTATTTAAAATGGAATTTAAGTTTTAGTATTTCATTTATAACTATATGAATTCGTTCATGCGCGTGAGTGTTCTATTTGCGCTTCGTTCATATATGTAATGATATCGGATGGGTATGGAAATTTAGTATGTCGTATATATGTGTGTTGGGAACATGCCTATATGCTCGGTTTATGTTTTCGGATTCATTTGACATGTTTATGAATTTAATTTTGATTTTTGGAACCAAGTCGGGGGCTAACGAGCAATTAGCGCACCCTTGGTTCCGTAAGTGATATCTTGAGCTCGGGAATTCGGATTCGAATTCTGACACCTCCGTTGCCTTCGTATCGACGATTCGGAGACAATGGAACAAGCCTCATACCTTTTTGAGATCATTAAGACCTCCGAAATCTAACCGTAACGAACAACTCGTGCAAGAAGAGCCCTTATGTTGACTAGTCTTCATGGTGGGACCCTTAACACCCCCCCTAACCTAACCATACCTTAACCATGGCTTGTGTACTTGAGTTAAACCCTTTCTCCTACCCTTTTAGCTGCAAAAACCGAGCCAAAATATCTCCTCTCATTCTGCAACTGATCGATATGGAGGAAGAGAAGAAAGGAGAGAAAACCCTAGGCCATTCTTGAGATTTTGAGCTCAAATCTCTTCCCTCCTTCACCAAATCTTCAAGGTATGAATATTTATGTCCTCTCTACTCTATTATACTTGATTTCATCTACTTACATCATGATTTGGATCAGATTTGATTAGGGTTTGAATTATGAGTTTGGTATGAACTTTTAGGGATTTTTGTTCTTGTGACCTATATGTTTGTGTGGCTGAATTTCTTGCTTATATATGATCATATGAACTTGTTTCTTGACCTATTTCTTTCTCAACTGATAGTATATGATGTTAGGAGGATTTCATCCCTTGCTCCTTTTATGAAATTTTGAGATATGGAGCTCCAAACTTGATGATCTAATTGATTCCCCTGTTTTTGAACTGCTGTGTGAATTTATGTGTTGTAACTTGATCATATGGCCTTCAATTCGTGTGAAAATGCATGGAGTTGATGTACACTTATTGCTCTACATGTTAACATTCATGTTTTAAGTATTTGGTTCCATTTGAAGCCTCAAAACCGAAATACATGGCCTGTTTTATGCATGCTCCATGACAGATTGGTTGCTGTTGCAATTGTGTGGTTGTTGGTCACCCTAATGTGCTTTAAATTGTACCATTTTGCATATATATGATGTATATTAGTTGTTTAGTATGTTAGCATTCATTTCCCAAAGTTTCAGATCCAAATTCAAGCCCTAAGTACTTGATCAAGGCATGATAGAATCATTACGGTTCATATGTGCGATTTTGGCGATCCAGTTTTGTTGCATGGATTCGATGATCTTAACGTGTGATTTAGCCTTTGTACTCTAAATGAAAAATGTTCATAACATGCCAAATATGTTGCATATTAAGTTTCAGAGCATTTGGAGTTCATTTGGTATGCCTTTGGATTGAGTTTGTTTGAGTTCAGTTTTGTCGGTTAGGCCTTGCATACGCCTCAAGTTCTGTACCTTGACACCCCCGTGTCTCATTTACTCACAAGAGTGAGACACGGGCGTGTCACACCTGCTGGCTAGTTCTGTACTGAGCCACGGGCGTGGCTCAGTTGGGCTAGGATTGGTGACACCCCCGTGTCACTTCCCATGTGCAGTCTTTGTTGCTTCCTCTTCGGTTTTTGATTTGTTTCACCTCCTTAATGACTTTATCTCCTTTTGTGTTAAACTATGAACTTGTTTTGCTATGTGTTAGGAGTATTGTGGTTCAATTTCGTGGCAATTGGATGAGTTATAGGTATGCTTTTGCTTATTGCCGTTTATGTGTGTTTATATGCCGTTTATGAATAGCATCACTTATTTTCTATAGAATAAGACTTCTTCTTGTTGTCAAACCTTGGATATATGCTATGTTATGTAATATGAAGTATGTAGTAGCATGTTGGGAGAGTTTGAACATGTTCTATGCTTCTATTTGAGTTCTTGAATAAATTGAATGGAGATATGAATTGAATGATCTATGATTGAATAAGTGAATGAATTGGTTATATGATTTTCATGACTTAATATGATCTTTATGTCTTCATATCATGTGTGAGTATTGCCGTGCATCATATATGGTTCATTTAGAGTCTTGAGTCTCACGAACACGTCTTGTGGTCTTTTGTACAGTTTATCTCCAGGGTGGAGAGCTTTTGATCGTTCAGGCACTTGGTGCTCGATCTTTGTTTCATCACGGTTAAGGTGAGGGTGTTTTTGTTTTAGCTATATAACAAACCCTACAACCCTTATGTGAAAAGCTTTGGCCAAAAACCTTATGATTATATTTATATATACTTATGGTTTTCAAATGAAGTTATCGAGTAAATTCTTCTGAGTTATACCTACGAGCGTATATAAGCTCAAAAATGGTTTTGTAATGAGGCTGTGCTCCAAACCGTGTGTTTTCATGCTAGCTACGGATTTGGATGACACGGAGAGGTACGTATATAGCATATGCCGAATTACACGGTAAGGTATGATTTCTTATAGTATGTATCATATGTATGTATTGATATGTTTTGGCGAGATTATGCAAATACGTTACGTTCACGGGCCCAGGGACTTAGTATATGTGGCTAACCGAGGAAGCAAGGGCTGACGGGGATCCCATATACTAGTTCCAACCAAATTCACGATGATACGGACCTCGTTAGGAGTTTTGACGAGGAAACGCAAGTCGGGCTTTTGAGGGTTCATGAACCTCACTAGCTAATATGTATGTTAGGTGGCCGGGTCTTGCAAGCCCGTCCACCACCCGGAGGAAGAAGGTTGGTTATAATATGATTTATACTTATGATTATGAATATGTTATGATTGATAGGCACCGTGCGGGAAGGCCGAGAAACGGATTGCCCAAACGAATATGATTTAGGATTTGATATATGAATTGTGTGTATTATGATATATCGCATGATCACCTATTTAAAATATTATTGATATTTGTCGTACACGGTCGGAGTTTGGATGGAGGTTGTGCACGCTCACTCGCCGAGCCTTATATTTATGTATGATTTATGAATGTAATGAAATTAATATGACTTAGTCATAAAATCCGAGCATTGATTAGTCCTTTTCTTGCCCTTTTTGGGAACTAATTCCAAATAAAACCTTGTTCGGAATTTATGATTTGCATGTGCATGTTTCTATATATATATTTATCGCTCCTGCTCACTCAGTCTTCTAGAGACTGACCCTCTCCCTCCCCAACACTTTAGTGTGCAGGTTCGACTGTGGAGTTTCGGGCTAGGCGGAGGTGTTGGGAGTCTTTAAGTTGGTCGAGTTAGGTTAGGAGAGTCTGTGCACTCACTCAGGTACTTGATTTATGTTTGATTCGATTCTGTAGTTCTGAACTTGAATAATTATGAAATTATTATAGAATTGGTTTGTTGGACTGTAATTATGATTTTAAAAGAGGCCTGAAGAGCCAAATTCCGTTTATGGTTTGTATGATTGAACTTTGGCTGTGCAATGCATTATATTTCGTGGATTGGTTAACATTACAGGGTCTAGCTCCGCCTGGCTTAGGAAGGGTTTTTTTTTATGATTGTCTCCCGTTCGCTATGGTTTGATACGGGTGCGGATTTACTGTTTCGTTACTCGTGTTGAGCCATAGTGCGGGGGATGTGGTGCCTCACGTGCGGGGTGCTACAATTAAAATAACATTTAAATACGTAATTAAATAATTTAAAGCACATAAAACCCTCTCGTTACGGCGTACCCGGAAATCCCAACGATCGGGATGTTACAAACTCCCCTCCTTCAAAAGGACCTGTCCTCAGGTCCTAAGGAGAATCTTGAACGGCTTCGAAGACACGCCCAAAATCCACACTTCCGCTGCGCCACTCTGATCACAAACTTCTCAAGCCACTATCTCCTTAAATGGCGAACCGGACACAAAGTCTTAGTCGTTTGCCCCCACTTCCAAATAAAATTCGGGAGTGGTTGGAGAATTCTCAACCTATGGCACGTAGACATTACTACACAAAGTCCATAACGTCTTTCTTATGCCATAACAATCGGTTTCCTAAAACTCTGAACAATTTCAACCTTGAGCGGGATTAACTCGTGACCTTGCGCTCCCTAAGGCGTAGGCCACAAAGGCCTTCCTTTATGCCTCGGTTGGAAACAAGGTAGCCTTTTGTACCTCTGGTTAGGCAAAAACCGATACCGAAGGTAACTCTCTTCAACCGCCCCCTCCCACTCAAAACCATACCTCTTACTCTGAGGCAATACTCGGCTCTTCTAAGAGGATTATCAATGGGTTAGCCTTCAATCTATCCCCGAAAATATCGTTGAGTCCCTGAAGGACCTCCTCAAAGCAACCGCTAACTTCAACGAAAGCAAGAAACCTTCAGACAAGCCGACCAAAAGCAGTTCGACCCTCACAACTCACCAAATACTCACGAACACTCCACACCACAAGCTCTCACCACAAGAAAGTACTAACACAAAAAGGAAAACAAACAAAGCACACAACGAACAAGAGCCAAGAAGGAAAAGAAATACGTAACAAGCAAAACTAGGGAATAAAGGAAGCACACTCCAAGTAAGAGCTAGAAAGGAAAAGAAACACATAACGAGCAAAACTGAGGAGGGAAGGAAACACATTACAAGCAAGTGTCACAAAGGGAAGGAAACACACAATGAACAAGAACAAGAAGGAAAACAATTACACAACAATTATAATCAAGAACCACCGAAGAACAAGGAATAAAGCAGTAAGCATGTGGGTTTCCCAGATAATAAAACATGTGTGCAATGGGATGCCATGAATACTTTATGTACCGTTCACCATAGGAGTAGCGTTGCGTGTGGTGCCATCTTCTTGTTTTCCGGGAAGATCTCAATTTCTTGTTGTTCGATTAACTTTCATCATGCCTCCGATTCCTCCATAATTGAGTCCTCCTACCACCTTTGGTATTGGAATCTCTCCTTGTTTGATATTGGTGGCCTCATGAGATTCTTGAGTTTCTTCATTCCATGTAATTCGAGTCTCTACAATGTATAAATTAAATTGCTTCCGGTGAGGAGATGTAAAAATCTATCCATCTTCGGTAACTGAATCTTCTTATACTCGGCAACTTTGAAGTCTTAAATTTTCAAAAATTTCTCTTGTCTCTGGGTTTCTCGCCTTGTCTTCCAATTATTTAACTTTAAAGTATTCTCCTGTCCAACGGGACTTGAAATAATTTGCTAATCCATCTTAATTTGATCCTTCCATTCGGCATGGAAATCTCTCTTTTCTTGACGTTATTGGTATCTTGAATCCTCCTAAGAATTTCTTGAAGTTTGGATTCCTTGCTTGATCTTCTAACCCCAAATCGATCTTTTCTTCACATGAGTAGTGTGGAAGGCTCAATCCATTATTTATCCATTCCTTCGTAGCCCCATATATCTTGCATCCTCAGATCATGCTCATACTCTTAGAATTTGAAAGTTTGATCGAATTCCATATCTATTCCTTGCAACTAATTCCAAACTCTAGGATGGTCCTCGAAGGCAACCAATCTTTCAAACCCTTAAATGAAATCGTTCAACTTCTCTCATTCTTCAATTTGAAATCTTCTTATCATCAAACTTGAAAGAAAGGTAGTTGTGTGAAGGTCTCTAATAGGACTCCCTCATGAGAATTCTTCTCGGACTCCTCAAATCTCAACTTCACTCTCTTGATCCCCTAGAAGTTGGCCTTGATATCCTCATTTCAAACCGCTTCAAAAGATAAAAGTCTCTGAACCCCCTTATAGCCCGAATATACCTGTCTCCCTTGTCCTTTTCCCGGTAATACTTGTTGATGTCGAAGGAGTATCCTGAAATAAAATACAATTCCCAGAAGGTATCGATGCATGCGGGGTTTCTGGTGCATGTTCATGTGAACTATTAATACAAATAATATCAAATAATATCAAGTAAGTCACAAAAGTGATGTAGTGAATGCCAACAAACACGAAATTCTAAGCCGAACGACCTAGACAAACTCGACACGACACGAGAGGTCCGGTTTTGCAACCTAGAGCTCTGATACCACTTAAGGATGTAACACCCTAGAGCGAAGGGCGCCACATCCCCCGCACCATAGCTCAACACGTGAAACGAAATGGAGACTCCGTCCACGCATCAAACCATAGCGAATGGGTGACAAACAAAAATCCAACCTGAGCTAGGCGGTCTAGACCCTACTCAGAGCACGCAATAAAACAAATAACGAATGCGGAAGCACCAGAATCTCATAAAGCAAATAAACATACTCAAGACATATCAAACTTTCGATCCAAGTTATACAAACTTTACAAATTTGAATTTAAAGCAAAACTTATACATATCTCAGAATTAGCCAAAATGCATAAGAAAACGAAAATACAATGCATGAGACTTAAGCTATCATCAACCCCGACTCAAAGACAACCGCCTAGCTCCAACACCTCAAAACGAATACCTACAAATTCAAATAAAAGGGGGAAAAGATAGAAATAACGAGGGTCAGTCCTAGAGACTGGTGAGGGGGCTAACACACGCACCCATACATATACATAATGGCAAAGCATATACAAAGCTGAAAGGGTTCATGAACCGGGCACGGTTTTTGCATTCTAAAACATTTAACCCGTAGTAATATATATAAATAAAGAAGTTTGGGGCCGAAGGCCAAATCCAGTCAAGTTTTAGAGTTTAGAAATCCGCCCCCGTTTCACAACCACAAACGAAACATAACGAACCGAAAGCTTAGATCCAACCCACTTAATTCAGAAACAAAGGCGAAGCGAAATACAAAACCAATCATAAATCAATCCCACCTCCACACCGTTTGGGGAAGAGAGGTGCCCCTCTCAACCCACCACAGAACGAAACTTGTGAACCGGAGGATCCCGCCCGGTTCTTTCGACGGCCATGCCAAAATGCGCTCCGTCGGCATAGGAGAACTAAGTCTCCCGTTGGTGGAGAAGTGCACAGGGGTCGTAACCGGCGACCCCATGGTCGTCCCGGGTCTCCCTTACCCACAATCTCTGGGGCCCATCACACAGATAAACAGATATATATTCTTATACTTATCACACTTACCAGACGAAGCTTATTCACAAGTCATACCATGCTTATACTCACACACACTTATCAAAGCTTAACAAAGTAAACGAAAATAGATCTTAGATACTTATAAAAGCATTTTCAAAGCCTCTTGACAAACGGGACAAACCCCAAAATACATATCAAAACACATATCTATATAGATATACATATATATATCGCATGCGGGTTCGAAATACAAATAGGGTTTTAGGTCATCATAACTAAAAGGAAAGAAAACCTCACCTTGTCGACCAAACCGGACAAAACGGACCAAAAGGAGTCAAACGAACCACTTCCTCAACAACGGAACGAACCTAAGAGCAAAACAAAGAGCAAGAGGCAAACTTAGACTCAAATGAACCATATTGACGCTCGGCGAATGCGTATGATTGCATAAAAGATGATATTATGTCATGAACACGTTCATGTGCACTATTAAGGAATTTAAATCATATAATCAAGTCATTCAGTCCTTCGCTCACTTTCATTCGAATTCATAATTTCACGTTTCCAATCAATTCAAGAAATTCAAGGCACAAGATCTAACATTTAGACAAATAAGAGCATTGAAGTAAATTAAGTTCGACACACATTCAAACGTATTCAATCTTACACAAAACTCTACTACATACACCCTATTACATAATATAACATATTTCCAAAGTTTGAAAACAAGAACAAAACACAAGACAAGGGAAATGGGTTATGGAAATCACAAACGCTATAAAACGTACATAAACGGCATTCAACAAAAGCATGCCTAAATCTCACCCAAATGTTATGAAATCGAACCACAATACTCCCAACACATAGTAAAACAAGTTCATAGTTCATCACAAATGAAGATAAAGGCATAAAAGAGGTGAAACAAACCAAAAACCGAAAAGAAAAACCAAGAGCTGCGCAGGGGGAGGGACACGGGGGTGTCCCTCAACTTAGCTAAACTGAGCCATGCCCGTGGCTCAGTCCAGACATGCCCAGGAGGCCTGACACGCCCGTGTCTCACATTTCAATGCAAATGAGACACGGGGGTGTCTCGGTACAGGTTCAAAATCGCATACAAAGTTTTACAGGCAAAACTGACCCTAAACAAAATTAGTCCAAAAGCATACCAAATCAACTCCAAATATTATGAAAGTTGATATACAACATATTTAGCATGTTAGGAACATATTTCATTTAGAGTTAAAAGGCTAAATCACGCGTTAAGAGCACCGAAATCATGCAGCAACTCTGGAGCACCAAGAACGGATATATGAGCTCAATTGGTTCAATCATGCCATGATCAAGTACTTAGGGGCTGAATATGAAGCTGAAACTTTAGGGAATGAATACTAACATGATAAGCAACTAATATATTCCATGTATATGCAAATTGACACCAATTGGAGCACATTAGAACCACCAAGTAATCACAAAATGCAACAGCAGCAGTTCGGTTCGCGCATAGCATACAAACAGGCCATCATGCTTCGATTAGGAGCTGAAAATGAATCTAAAAACTTGCAAGAGCAGGGCTAACATGTAAAGAAATTAGTATACAACATCTCCATGCAAATTCACATGAATTGGAAGTCATTAACTCAAGCAACAAAGCACAAAACGTCACAGCAGTCCCAAAACAGGGGAGCAGTTTAAGGTTCAAGAACTCAAGTTTGCAGCCATATTAAAGCATGAATTCAGGGCAAAACGAAGCACATTCATAGAACAACATGTATACCACATTACCAAGCATTAGCATACGAAATTGGAGGCAAGAATTCATCCATTTGATCTCAAAAACGTGACAGCAGTTTGGTGAAAATGAGCAGATTTGCAGCAGTTCGGTTTTCAAGTTTCATGGCCAAAAACTCAAGGTTTCAATCATGTTATCAATGGAGAATCAACCCTAACACATCTATCATGAAGTATAGATCAAGAATGGAATCAAAGAAGCTCATATAATCAACAAGGAAGCACCAAATCAGCTACAAACTTAAGCTAAGCCATGGATTCAAAAATATGAGCTAACCCTAACTATTCATGCAAGCTTTCAAACCCTTAATAAATCTGATGCATTTCATGAATTTCAAGGATCAAATGAAGCATATAAGAGAGGAAATACATAAATATACTTACCTTTAAGAGTTGATGAAGTATGGAAGAGTTTAGCTCCAAAAATCACAAGCCATGGGAAGGGGTTTCTTTCTTCTTCTTCTTTCTTTCTTCATTTCAGCAGCTTTTTCCTTCTCTTGGGGTGAGGAGCACGAAATGCTGCTGATAGGGAGAGAGAGGGATGAATCAAGGTCATGTAAACCAAGGTTAAAGGCTTGAGTATGGTTAAAATGGGCCCACAAGTACATGACTAGTCAAAGAAGGTGGCTTAAGCACAAGCTGTTCGTTCCGGTCGAAAAACGAGGGTCTAAAGGGGCTTAGAAAAATACCAAATCAGGTTCCTTGGCTTTCTCTCTTCGTTACGAGTCCAACGCATCTTCCGGAATTCGAATCCGAATTCCCTAGCTCAAGTTATGGCCTCCGGAACAAGAGGCGCGCTAAAACTAGTTAGGCCCTCATGTCCCTTGTCAAATACTTAAGGTTTAAAACCTCGATAAACGAACATGAAAACTTAAAACGAGCAGGAAAACACATTCATAACTCACATATATCACGCATACCAAAATTTCACAAAAATCGGAATTGAATTCCGGCACATAACGAGCAAATTACGAGCATACGAAACTTAAACGTTTAAAAATCAAAGTTCAAGAATATAAACAATTAATTTCATATTAATTCAAATAATCATATAAGCATTAAAATAACATTCAAATACGTAATTAAATAATTTAAAGCACATAAAACCCTCTCGTTACGGCTTACCTGGAAATCCCAACGATCGGGATGTTACAGCTCTCTTCTTTCCCGTGAGGCAATTGTCTCCGCCCTCGGGCTCACCCTCCTTCGTGTCTTCTTCCGAGGAGGATTCTTCTATCGGTCCAGGTGGACCGCCCTTGGAGTTGTCTTTTCCGCTCGGGCCTTTTCGCTATTTTTCGCGTGGGACCATCCTCGTCTAAATTGGGGAAATCCACAGACTTCTTGGTGGACCCAATCTGGAATGTTTTCTCAGCTTTTGGCTTTCTAAGGGATAACATGTAACATTCTCATACTTCCTTGACATTGCACAGAATTTCGCCTTTTCCTTGGGGGTAGGGAATTTGATTTTCTAACGGTAGGTGGAGATGATCGCCTTGAAGTCAACAAGGGAGGAGCGCCCAATTATGATGTTGTAAGGGATCTCAATCTCCACTGCCGCGTAGGTGGCCATCAAAGTTTTTTGCTATGGGGCGCGACCGAAAGAGGTGGCCAAGCGAATTTGTCTGCGAGGGTCAACCTCAGAACCCCCAAAGCCAATGAAGGCTGTTTTAAGGGGCTCGAGGGGAATGTTGGTAATATTCATTTTTTGTAAAGTGGAGTACGAGAGAACATTCACAGAGCTTCCACTATCAACAAGAACCCTTTTTACAACGTGATTGTGAACATCTAGGCTAACCACCATAGGGCAGTCAGAGGTTTCACTGACCCCATGGGGTGTTACAATGTGCCCTAGGTCCTTGTCGCTGAATCCTATCACTTCATTCTCCTTCGAGTTAGGGGGTGCTCATTTCTTTGATGGCATAAACCTGTTTGGGCGCCGAGGGCCGCTGATCATAGCTTCCAACGTAGCGGCGGTGAGAGGCATTGGAATCCCCTCCCGAGGAGCCCCAAACGATCATATGGATCACAGCGAAGGGTGCATTTTCCATTTCTGGCATCTTCTGTTTGTCGATGTTGCTGTTTTCGGGGCATCACCCTCGGGGGCTTTGTGATTGAGAGAGACTCATTCTCCGTGGCTTGTCTTGATCACTGCAGTACTCGTCATATCTCTCCAAAATCCTGACAAATTCTTTCAGATGGCCCCCAACAATGAGCCTTTGTATCTCGTTTTCCAACTAGCGACATTCATCTGTGTCATCCCCCTTTTACTTTTGGAAGACGCAATACTTCCTCGAGCGCCTTTGAGCCTCTGTCTCCCTCAGCTTCTGGGGCCTTTTGAAGAGATTTTTGTCCAAAAGAGAATAGATCTCAGAGATTGGGCGATTGAGGAGAATACGCTCGTGCCTCCGAGGTGGAGGAGGTAATTTACGACGTTCCTTGTGAGCGTCCTCGTGCCCTCGATCACCCTTGTGGTGGCCTGACGGCCTAGGCGCATTGGATTTATACATATCCTCGAGTGCAAAGAAGGGTTCAACGATCTCCCTCTTCACTATAAGGGACTTGGGTCTCTTTTTGACAATGGCCTCAGAAAATTCATTGCTCACGTAATGTTTGTGGTTGATGGCTTTGATGAGCACATGGATTAGGAAATCCATTGAGGGCCTCTCTACCAGGAGCACTTCTTTGTTGAATCGAACGAAGAAGGATCGGAGCGATTCGTTTTCGCCTTGGACCAAATTGTACAAAGCCGTGGGTGCAGTGACTGGGGCTTTCAAGGTGTTGAAGTTATTCAGGAAAGGGTTGGTAAGGTCTTCATACCCCCTAATCGAGCGGGGTGGAAATCGGTTGCACCATTCTTGGGCCATTCCCATGAGGAAAGTGACAAATATTTTGGCCTAATAGTGGCTGGAGTGCCCGTAAAGATGCATCAAATGCAGAAAATGGTCTAAATGTTTTTGCAGGGTCAGTGGTCCCATCGTAGCGGTTGATAGAAGTGGGGACCTTGTCCATTCCCACTTGGGCCATCAAAACTTTCTCCACGAGGGGAGAGCCCCTCGCCATGGCATGGTGGTATCCCCCATTTTTGTCATAATTCTCATAGTTCTCCTCCTCTTTCCTGTGTCGAGGAGCGTGGTTTTTGTTGACATGGCGGCGAGCATCTCTGGCCTTGGGCTCTCTCGCCCCCAGCGTGGAGGGCTTGAGACCGCACTCTAGAGAGCTGCTCAACCATGTTCTACAAACTTTCCAGCTGGTCTTACACGACCGCGAGTAGGTTTGGGTCTTCTCCATCTGCTTTGCTGCCTCGCTTTGAGGTCTGTGAGTAGGCCTCACCATCAACATCAATTCTCTCCGTAGGCCCATTTCCTTTGTTAGCCTGTGGTCGTTCCTACACTCCCCTCGGAGGAGTTTCTTTTGTGTTGGCAAGCGGCGGTGGTGGTGGCTGAGCCTGTAATACAGCTTGTGCGGCTATAAGAGGATGAGCTTGCCATCCTCCCATGGGAGGGGCGATTTGCACAGCTTGCCCTGTGGGAAAGTAGGTGGTTGTGAAGTTTTTCCAAGCATTTTGGGCCCTTGAACCTCGCACTGTATGTAAACAGGCTGCAACAGCCTTGACGTCATGAGGGGTATCTCCACCCCCTCAATTTCTTTGGGGATGACGATAGGGAGTTGCATCTGCCCTGCGTGATAGGGCTGGATGACAGGTATCATGTTGGGTGGCACGGGCATGTGGCCTGGTGGCGGCATCATCATGGAATAACCACCCACGTTAGCAGCAGTGGCGGACGGCTAGTTTAGGGGTATATTCGAGGTTCCTCCGGCGACGTACGTGACGGGCTGCTCTGGGTTGGTCTCATTTTCAGGCCCGTTGTGTCCTGCCGCATGGGAGACTTCTCCCATGGTTGGTATGACTCCAGTGGCGACGGTGATAGGTGCATTGTTGTCGCCGCAGCAGGGGAGGTCATCTCTACCTCCCACAACCCCTGATCTAGTAGTCACCATGGTTGACAGAGTGTTTGTATCTCAACTAGCAAAGGAAGAAAAGAGAGAAGAAAATTGGTTTCCCACAGACGGCGCCAAAAATGATGGGTTCTGATTAGATGTGGCAAACTCCAACACTTTAGAATTTGTTTATGTGGGGAAACGGAGATCAAAAGCTCAGGCGAGGGACGCCGAAGAAGATGGGTTTAACCGGCTAGGAACAAACACCAAAGAGGTCAGAAGGCCAAGATGGGGGAATGGGGGGTTAGACTCAGTTTGACTCTCCGATGCTCAAGTTAGTTTCAGATAGTGAATGAAGAGGATGAAGTAAAACAGAGCTTTAAGTATGAGAGCTTGCTTACAGAGTATGTGTGATCTTGAGTATTTATAGTTGAGGGTCAGGGCCCTTTTGGTAATTGTCACCAAGTGGTCCCGCGTTGGTGTTGCCCTAGACACTTAGCGTAATGAGGGACCTTTAAAAGGGATCTCCTGCAAAAGCCTGTGAAAAGGTTGGTGGAGGGCAACAGTGGCAGGTGCGCGGGTACGTACTATGTGTCAGAGAGCCTTTTGGGGTTGTTACCAAGGTCCAGGTACGCTCGGGTTTTGATATGAGCTTTGGGGCTCGCAGGTCCGAGGGGACTCATGGGCCAAAAGCGTGGTCATGAGGGGAATGGTCTCGCCCTTGTGATGATGAGAAAATGCCCTCGAGGGCCAGCTCAGGGATATCCCCGAGGGTCGCATGATGTTCATATTGTTAACCTTGTTCACCCGCTCGGAGGGACCAAGGCTACTTGTGATGGGGTGGCTATTCCCTCAAGGGGAACATTTAACTATGAGAAGGGCTTTGAGGTGTCCTTGAGACGCCACAGTGTTATGTCAGGATTGGGCCACGTGTCGCATAGGTGTCGTGAGCATAATTTAGCCTCATCAGATACTATGTTTTATAATTTCAATACTTTGTTTTATAATTTGGATACTTTATAATTTCTAATTAATACTTCAAAATATAAATCTACAATTAATTTTTGTCCTACCATCCACCTACATATGCAATGAAAATTATATTTTGAAGTGTTAACATACAAAATAAAAGTATAAAATCGTGTATATGCGATATTATGTTAATAAAATGGTTTATGTGGGAGGGAAGAATAATGTGTTATGTCATCTCATGTTTTTTTAAGGCTATTTTGGTAATTTTATAAAAAATGAGGAGTGAAATCAAATTACAAATTTGAATTGGAAAGTTAATATTGGCATTTTTTCCATATGGAAGTGATGTCAAATTTATCTTGCACCTTGGGGAGTTTTGCCACATTTCCCTAGTTAGTAATTTATAATAAATTTAAAAGTTAATTAATGTCACCATATTTATTTTGTATTATATCCATAATTATATATCTTCCCTTTTTGGTGCGAATATGTCTTCTATCTCTGATTGTTCAGAAAAACCATTTTTTCGGCCAGAGAAAAAAGGTTGATCAATAATATTTTTATTTTTTATTTTTTGAAAATCAAGCCCCTCAAAGGGGGATATTATTGCAAATCATGAAGAACAATAAGAAAAATACAAGAGGAATTAACATAGGCCGGAGCCTCAATTCCAACAAATTTGTGAGCTATTATATTAGCATCACGTTTAGTAAACAAAAAACGAACCCTAATAATAGGATTAGACTCCTTGAAATTGGTTTTGTTCCTTCCAAATTTCGCTGTCGCCTTTTCTCCGAATTGAGAAGAACAGATACCTTGACCTACAACAGATAACTCAGCCAAAAATTTCCTCTGAGAAACACAGAAAAACATAAAACTGAACTTAAAGAAAATAATTAAACTTCCATACGGAAGAGACAAAACTTCCATACGGAAGATTCGAAAGAAAAACTTAAATGAAAAAAAAAAAAACTATGACGCAAATCGTCTTTGTACCAGAAAATCCCGCTAGATCTGGGAGGATGATAGTAGATCTGGAAGAGTGGCGAAGAAATTGAGAAGATGGCCATAGATTCGAGAGAGTGACGACAGATTTGAGCGGATTTCGACGAAACAAATCTGAGAAGCTGACAGCGGAATATAATTGAGTCAATCCGGCGATGGAGCCATGATAATATTCTCCACTGCCGAATCGAAACTTTAATTGACTACCTTGTCTTGAATTTGAATCACGTTAGAGGTTTAGCCTTTGAAAATAATCCTCTCTAATTAGGTTACACCGATTGAGCGTGACTGATTGGCCAGATTAAAATTCAAGATTTTTTTGCAAATAATGATTTTCATTTTTTTACCTTCCACTATATTTTTTTTTGAGTTCGGATTTATATAATTTTAATATGAAATCAATTCAATTGCTTTATTTTTATAAGGCTAGGGTTAAACTATAAACCTTAAATGAGGGGGTAATCAAACTTATTGAAAATATTATTTTATGAAAACATCTAGGTGTCAAATTAATAGAAGCTTAATTCATGATGCTGGGGTTCTACCCATCTAATTTAAGGTTCAGCCTAGCACGAGGATAAGGCTAGAAGCCCAAGTCCAGAATATTAGGCGAACAAAAGAGTTCGGTAGGAGAGGAGACGAACAGGGTGTTAGGAATAGTTCCCTTAAAGCCGACTCGTTGTGTTTGCTTTATCTATTTTGTTATAAATCACAGACAATCTTTGAATAATAAAATAAATGATTTGGTAAAAAACAATAACTTCTTTATATGCTCTTGTATGTCATGGGTGTTGACATTTAAGTGTGCATGTATAAGAACTCCCGTAATCAATCAAGTTTTTAGGGTTTTGTCATTTAAATTAAATGACACATGAAACAAGTCCTAGTTTAAGCTGATTAGAAATTACTCCAAGTCGATGATTCCTACAAATAATGGGAGCATTGATTAGACTCGATTGAAACTTGCTTGTGCAATTACGTTCTTAAGAAGGAATCATCCTATTTCATGGGATGATAAAGTGCATGATAAATGCGTACGCAATGCATGAGGGTGCTTATTGATAGAATGAGTTTATTGAGATATCCCCCATGAGAGTATTCCTAAATGGGAAAGCAAGTATCCACTTCTAGAATTAGAGACTTCCAGATTAGGAAATATCTTACAAGTCAATGTCGTGATTCATTAATCCTTAGACTTGAGATTTCATGGTTGTCTTATGTGAGTTAGCAATCTTAGATATATGTCTAAAAGGGTGTCGCTCTAGACACCCGAACTATGACTTATGTCGAGGTTGTAAAAGTGGCATGTGAAGACATGTGAGAATCAATAAAGGACTTACTCTTACTTAAAGCAAGAAAATCTCTTATTGCATAAGTCATTCGTATTCCATCTCGGCCAGGACAGTTTGATCGAGATCGAGAAATGAGTTTCTTGAAATGAAATCAAATGGGTATGAAACAAACTTAGATTTAGATTAAGTTAATTATTAGGGCTCTATTTATTCTAGTACCCTAGATCTTAATCGAGAGATAATTTGGTAGGAGGATTATATTTCACGGTATAACATTGATTGGAGGAGGTTCTTCATTTTAATTCGTTATTCATCTAAGGATCACACTCGTGTTGCTAGACTATCAAATAACGCGAACAAATTTGAGGATATGTTTGATGAAAATTGTTGTTCTTCGGATCCCTATCAACTCAGGCTAGCATTTACTCTGAATAACAATCGTTAGGGCAAGCAATAGAGATCACTAGCATGAGTATTAGCTTCGAATCCCGACACATGAAAGCGAGTAAGTGCTTTGGATCATGATCCCTTGGGATAAGCATCGAGAAAAATAACCGAATATGAACAGGTATATGCGTTGATAAATCATATTTGTGTTACTAAATATCGAAAATCTTGCGTGAAGTATGTGATCTTGTGGGAATCAAATTTTAATTTATTTTGACAAAATTATCCCCTAAATCTTAATAAAACTAATATCATTCTTTCTCTCCGTCTTCCAGGAATGAAATCAAGAAGCTTCAAATATTGCAGATTCCTAATAGTCATGCATGTTATACAACATTGATCACAAGAAACACAGCTCTGTTTCCAAGATTTTCCTACATTACCCACAAAGTTGAAGAATATCAATTCGGAAAACCTCAATGTCCTCCACAACATCAACAGATTTCCTTGATATAAGAAGCACCATGAGATTCAACCAAATTTTCCCCGACTGCAGGGTACCTTGTTGCCTTCGATTAATTAGCATGGTTTCTTGTATTTTGCGTAACTGACTGCTCAAAATGCTAAGATACAAAAGGTTGATGTGGTCGAATCAGAAAGTAAAAGTGATGACATTGTTCCAATTTTGATGATATCTGAAGCACTTGCAAATTTCTTTGGAACTGATGATAAGGAGATGTCACAACCAGAAATACTAAGGCAGATGTGGGAGTACATAAAGGTTAACCAACTTGAGGTATGTAACTAAATGAATAGTTTCATGCATAGTAAGTTTATTTCAGAGTATACCGTAATGCACATTTCCAGATGTACTAAGAAGTCAACACAGTGTAACAGGTTACTGGTGAAAACATGACCGGCGATTTGCTTACTATTATATATTTTGCTTAATGAAATGTAATCACATTGTTTAACATGTGAAGAATACTTGTTTTCTGGTTCCACGCTCACCTTTATGTTGGAAAAGAAAAGAAAACGCTGGATTAGAATTTGTGCTCAGCTGTTTTTCTGCATGTCTTTCTGATACTTCGTCCATAGTTATAGCTCTTGAATGCCTTGATAATCTCTGAGTGGTAGCATTTATAAAAAAAGTAGCTATGATGTAAATATTGTCCAGGATCATGTGGGAACTTAAAACCGTGGGACAGTGGGAGTAATATTCTGGTACTTGATAATGGCGTTGTGTTATGTTTCAACATTTCCTTTAAACATCCATCTTTCTATCAGCTTTTGCTTGTGCTTTTTATTATAGCTCCTCATTAATGGAGGAATAATAACCTTTTAAGTTTTATTATTCAAATGTCTCACCGTGTTATGTGTTCTTAGGAACCTCTAAACCCAATGGCAATCGTATGTGATGCAAAATTACGGGAGCTTCTTGGGTGCCGAAGCATTTCAGCATTGGGGATGCCTGAGACATTGGCACAATGGCACTTGTATAAGAAATCTTAACTGTTTACTGACTGGTATGCGATTAATATTAATTGCTTCCTTTTGCTGTGTAATTTGGTTTCTTTCAGTTTTATAGTATGATTCTGACGACGGTTTACCTTTTCCTTTTGCAGATCAATGATGTTAATGCTAACTTAACGGTCTTTCGAGAAAGAAGGTTATATTGGCAGCTTCTTTCAAGTGTTTATGTTCCGAAATGTGACTGTTCTAGGATATCAGGAGGGTTGTGTATGGGTAGACTGCTATAATTAATATTGATAATGAAGGAGTGGAGTGTCATAGTTTGTATAACTAGATGTTATCGAGAAATTCTGCAGACTATACCAGTTCATAATCTCTGTGATATATTTATTTATTCCGACAGTAATTTATAAAATTCCTTTTCATGTCTTAGAAGGATCATACAAAGTCTATTCTCCCAGTAGTTCTGCCTGTTCATCCCACCTCAAAGACTGTTTGATATCAAATGCAGGTGAAATCTGACACCTTTCCAATTCATACAAATGCCATTCATTTACTCTATCATGAGTAAAGTAAATGCAGTTTCTCCTACACCCCACTTTGCTTGCAGTCACAGCCATACAACATTCATCCTCAAGAAACAAAGCCCTATCTCCAAGTTTTACCAACTTCACCCACAAAAGCTCAACAACATCAAGTCGAAAAACCTCAACATCCTTTCCTTGATACAAGAAACACCAACAGTATTTCCCCATCCGATTCAACCAGAAACTCCCTGAACTGCCTCGACACTTTAGATGGAACGGCCCTACTTGCACCAATAGCTGTGATTCTAAAATAAGAATCAACCTGCTCTACAACAACAAGACTCCCCTGCAAGCTCAGCGCGTAAAATTTCCCTTTGAATCCAATAGCATTAGTGAACTGCATATCATGTTGGCTCAGGGCATAAGGATCATTTATCTTGCAGTCTTCCAATATCCACTCTTTCTGGACGACTCTCCTTCTATAGAAAGCAAAAGCTGGAGAAGAAATGCCTGTTATCAACATGACGCTACAGCCATTAGGATCGTCCCATTGTGATGATAGTGCAGCTCTTTTGAAGGGAATATTAGAATCCCAAGGAGGAAGGTAGTACCCGTATCGCCAACGTGGAAGCAGCCTGTATTCTGAAGGCTTCCACAAACAGCATTCATGCAGATTAGCTTCCATTGCCACTATGTAGCCATGGGAATGGCCTAAAAACTGGACCGGAGAAGCAGGATACCTATATGATAACTCTTTCTTTTTGCTGCCCCAAACGTAGGAAATCTTTGTATGGAATGGGATGTCTATCGTGTGACAATGCTTGCTTTTATCACTGATTTGAATAAGTTGTGATAATATCGGTTTTCCACTAGGGCCGCCGCCGCATTTTCTTGAAGATGATCTCCATGATTTCGTTGCACAACCGAAGGAAGTGATGTTTTGCATCAGTGTTGGTTTTCTTGCAAGCAAGGCGAGGAGTTGCTGTGGCAGATTAGGCCATTGCTTTGCGGTAAGTGTAAATGTGGCTAGTTTTCCTTTCTTTTGAGCCATTTTTCTGTTTGGAAAGATTGGGATGTTTGGAATTCCAGTCAGGGTTAATTAGTGGCATGCTTAAATAAACAAGTCCAGACTTTGTCTGCAAATTTCCAGGAATTGTTGTTTGATCATTTGAGAACCTTGTGGTGCAAGGATTTGAGACTTTTAATTGAGTTGATATTTTGGTTTCTTGACCTTCCACTTGAACGTTGTCTGCAAGGAAATTAAAATGTAATTCTTATACTAAATGGTTACATATAAATATAATATATCTGATTATGTTGCAGCTTTCTTGATAATCTATTCTATTGGTTTGTTGAAGTTTGGATTTAGTCTTAGTGACCAAAGTTCAACCACTTCGTGGACCTGTCTGATGGATCTGACGGACGTGGGCTTTCCTGCTGTGCTGCTCAATATAGGCCTGAGCTTTTGACCAATGGACCTAACTCGATAACGATACAAATCAGCGTCAATAAAATTAAGCTAACTATTATTAATAAAGAGAGTTTTACACTTTAATGATTGAATTCGATTTAATAAATACAAATGGATTATAGACCCCAAAATCTATATCTATACTATTATATATTTGAAAACCACATTTGACTATTTGATTTTTTGTGCATTTTGATGATGTGGCATTTTGTGGTTTTTTTGGAACTTTTAATCAAATAAAAAATTGTGATTGGTTGATTTTATTTTATTATGAAAGTAAGTAATAAATCAAAAAAATAATTATCCTTGGCAAGGTTGACTGAATGATATTTTGTGTTTTTTTATATTTTCAATAAATAGAAAAAATATAATTGGCGCATTTTTATTTTGTATAACATTTCATCATGAAAATAAATAATAATTAAGAAAAATAATTATTTTTGAAAATTTTCATAATGTACTTTTTTATGTGTAATTTTTTTTTATAATGTGTAATTCTTAGAATTTTGAATTATTTTTATTATTTAAAAAGATTATTATTGATAGTTCCAAAATAAATCTTTTCTTATTTGATATAAATTCATTATAATTATTTTACGTGATATAAATTAATTTTTATTTATCCTAATCATCAATTATAAAGTAAATTCAAGAGTTTTAATTGAGTGTCAATATAATTAATTTCTTAAATCACTCCATCCAATTAATTAATTTTTTCAAATTTAAAATTAATACTTAATAAATTTATATCTATATCTATATCTATACTATTATATATTTGAAAACCACATTTGACTTTTTGTGCATTTTGATGATGTGGCATTTTGTGATTTTTTTGGAACTTTTAATCAAATAAAAAATTGTGATTGGTTGATTTTATTTTATTATGAAAGTAAGTAATAAATCAGAAAAATAATTATCTTTGGCAAGGTTGACTGAATGATATTTTGTGTTTTTTTATATTTTCAATAAATAGAAAAAATATAATTGGCGCATTTTTATTTTGTATAAAATTTCATCCTGAAAATAAATAATAATTAAGAAAAATAATTATTTTTGAAAATTTTCATAATGTACTTTTTTATGTGTAATTTTTTTTTTATAATGTGTAATTCTTAGAATTTTGAATTATTTTTATTATTTAAAAAGATTATTAGTGATAGTTCCAAAATAAATCTTTTCTTATTTGATATAAATTCATTATAATTATTTTACGTGATATAAATTAATTTTTATTTATCCTAATAATCAATTATAAAGTAAATTCAAGAGTTTTAATTGAGTGTCAATATAATTAATTTCTTAAATTACTCCATCCAATTAATTAATTTTTTCAAATTTAAAATTAATACTTAATAAATTTATATCTATATCTATATTATTATATATTTGAAAATCACATTTGATTATTTGACTTTTTATGCATTTTGATGATGTGGAATTATATTAATTTGTAATTTTTAATTTTCAAAACCCGAAAAAAGGGCACATTAATTACATAAATTTGTCATATTCATTATTTGTACTATTATAGAGTTGCCAATAATAAAGGATTTAGTTTGCTAACTAAATAAATGAATGAAAACCCCTTAATCTATGCTCCATTTAATTTTTTTTTTTCTAATTAGTTTTAAAATGGATGAAATTGCCTCTATAAATTCTATCATCACTCTCAAAATTATACGAATTTAGAGTTTCACTTCATGGTTAAGAGAAGAAATTTTATATGGAGCAGACCATTTTAAATATGAGAAAGCTTTGTTAATTTTTTTTTTTTATTAAATCGAATTATTTTTTGTTTTAATTTTGTTAGTTGTGCTCTAAGATTTGTGTTTTTAATTAATTTTTCATTGTGGTTCATTTTCTTCATCTTCATGATTCGCCAATATATCTATCTATACTATAATATATAGGAAGGGTGTTTTTGACCCAAATTATTCCAATTTTGATTGAATAGAATTTTATGATTTTTTTTAACATTTTTATTCTTTAAAAATTATTTCATTGGTCAGTTAATTTTTCAACCTATTTAATATTTTAATTATTTACTAAATTCCACTAATTAAGACATTAATATCATAAATTTAGAAAAGTCAACTAATATCATTTTATTTATGTCAACTTTTCAAATTATTTACTCAATCCCACTAATTGAGATATTAATCCCATAAATATAGAAACCCTCAATTAATATCAATTTATGTCAAGAATTTTATAGGTAAATTTATAATTCTAATTTATTGGGATATACACGGTATAATTAAGCCATATAATTATATAAATTGTTACTATTACTAATTTATAAATCCACGCTATAATTAAGTCATATAATTAAGCGGGATATGCACGGTATAATTAAGCCATATAATTATATAAATTGTTACCATTACTAATTTATAAATCTACACTATAATTAAGCTATATAATTAAGCCAAATCATTAATTAACCTGCACAAAAACTTTTATATATAGAGATGCAGTTGGCACGAAGCATATTTACGACATTAGTTTTATAACGTTACTTTTGGCACAAACTTTCAATACAACTCAGGTAATCTCTTCTTTAATTATTGAAATTGTTCTTACATATCTATACTATTATATATTTGATAACGATGTTTGACTTTTTATTGTACATTTTTTATGATGTGCAATTTTATGGTTTTTTTGAAGTTTTTAATTAGGTAAAAGAAATATGATTGGCTTATTTTTATTTTGTATATTATTTTATTATAAAAATAAGTAGTAACTAAGGAAAATAATTATATTTGACAAGTTTGACTGAATGAAATTAATTTTGATATTTTTACTAATTAAGTAAGGTTAATATTATATGCATATACTTTGATATTTCTATATATTTATTAAATTAATTTTAATACTGATTATTTAAATCACGAATACAATTTCCATAAAAAGTCACTAAAATTTCAAATTTAAATTCAAACATTAAAAAATAAAGAGAATCAATTAAGTTACTTAAATTACTCCATCAAATTAATTAATTTTTCAAAAATTAAAATTAATAGTATATTTATATATGCATCTATATGTATACTATAATATACTTACCTAAAAAAATATACTATAATATATAGGAATGGTGTGTTTGACCCTAATTATGTCAATTTTAACCGAATAATTTTTTCTCTTTTTTTCTAAATTTTTTAATCCTTAAAAAATATTTCATTTGTTAATAAACATTCCACAATATTTAATATTTTGAATGCTTTAATTATTTGCCAAAATCAAATTAATTAAGATACTAATCTATTAAATTTAAGAAAGTCCAACTAATATAAATATCTTAATTAATTAATTAATCATAATTAATTGAAAATATACTTAATTTATTTTAGCATAAATTAAGGGGATTAACTTTATTTATTAAAACTTATTTATAGCAAATATTATATCATATATGTGCACAAATCCTCCAACTCAAAACGTGACTCATATAAAAATGTAGTTGATAAGGAAGAGTAAACATAACCTAGCATTTTCTTCATTGCAACTTTGAATATTTTGATTTTTTCTCTGGAATTTTCAGTCCCACAATAACATTGTACATCATTTGTGATAATGGTTTATATATTTCAGCTTATTTTTTTATGTATATATTGTTTGTATATTATTTTTGAATTCTTACTTTCTTTTCGCTGTAATTTTTAATGACAGAAAAGAATTGTTCGTGGTAAGGTTTTTAGGAAGTAAGAGGTAAGATTTTTTTTCTTTCATCTTCACAATGTATTTATACTTTAATTTTTCATGTTATTTATTTGTATACTAAATTATAGTTTTCTTTTTCTCCGTTTTGAGACTTTTGTTCGAGCTCCAACCGTGAGAAGGTAATTTTATACATATCTTAGTTTAATGATAATTTACGTATTATTTATATATCTTTTTAGTATTATAGTTTTTTCTTATTTTTTCATAGAAAAATATCTTCTTTGGAGTTTTTGCTCAAGTACATAACGTTTTATACATATTTTTGTTGAATGATAAAATATGTATTGGTTATATATTTTTTTGATATTATAATTTTTTTCTATTTTTTGATAGAGAAATACTTTCTTTTCAAGTTTTGTTCAAGTACCGAGTGTGAGAAGATTTTTTATGAACTAAGAGGTAAGATTTTTTCCTTCTATCTTCAGAATGTATTTATATTTTATTTTTCCATGGTATTTATTTGTATACTATTTCTCTGTCTTGAGGTTTTGTTCGAGTTCCAACCGTGAGAAGGTAATTTTCTAAATATCTTAGTTTAATGATAATTTATATATTTTTTTGGTATTACAATTTTTTTCTTCAATTTTTGATAGAGAAATATCTTCTCTAAAGTTTATGCTCAAGCACCTACCATCATAAGATAAATTTATACATATCTTCATTGAATGATAAAATATGTATTGTTTACATATTTTTTAAAATTATAATTTTTTTTCTCTATTTTTTGATAGAGAAAATTTTTTTTTTGAAGTTTTGTTCAAGTACCGATTATGAGAAGATATTTTTATGCACTGCTTTGTTCAATGATAATTATGTATTTATATCTATATTTTTTTTTTTTTTTGTTATTAGCATATTACCCATGTGATCGCCATAACTATATTACCATTATTTTTTAAACAATATTTATTATAAGCAACAATTTGTAGTGTAATATTTGCTTTATTGGAATTTAAAAATATATTAGAATAAATATATACGATTCAGAAAATAGAGAAAATGGATATTCCCTTTGTTTTATTGGATGGATCCATAATTGTTTGAAGTAGTTATGATGGCTTTTAATGATTTGTGTTGCTTCTACCCATCATTATATTAAGACTCTAATTGACGATTAGCATCCTGCTGTCAGTTTTGTCAAATTTTCTCCCAATAGAAAGATTTCTTTTCTATCGGGACTCTTGGTAATACTTTGGTTAGTCTCTCTTTCTATTACAATCTTTCCATAAAGTATATAGAATATTGTGGTTATTTATTTAGGATTCATAGGAGTATATACTTTGGTTAGTCTTTATATGAAAATATTTGGTTAAATGAAAACCTAATATTTGGTTGATGAGAGATTACTATCAAATATATGCTAAATTTTGTTCTTAATAAATATTTGTTTTGTCGGGACACATAAATATTAAATTGATACTTTGGTTATATATTAAAAATATATGCATTGACCGAATATTATTTTCTGGTAATTTTAAATTATTTTATTAAAATAAAAAATTGTGATTGGTTGATGATTATTAAATTTCAATAATTTGATATTTACTTATTAAAATAATGTATCCCTTAATTTTTAAAAACTTTTCCTCATTTAAAGCATTAATTTATGATAAAATATTTTGAATGCATAAATTAAGGATCGCATACAATTTAAATTCAAAAATTTATGTGGGATAAATTTTTGTTCTAAGTTTCTCATTCATTTTCTAATTTTTTATAGCCGTCTTCCTCCCTTCATATCCCAATTCTTGCTTTCGTGTACAAAAACTCTTATCTACCAACAACTTTATTTATTATTTTTCTGCACACAAACAATGAGCTCTCTCCCAATAGTATAATTTTTCGCTATATGCATACGTACTACTATTGTTGTTTGATTTGTCTTTATTGCGTTTTCTTTAATTTGAATTTAAACTTTTATTTTTGTTTATATTTTTGTGTTATAGTTTTAGCCTTTCATTTATTTTATTAATTTTCTTCTTTTATTATTAATTTTGTTATTCAATATTGTTTTGAGTAAATTTCATTATTATTATTTTACCACATTGTTTGTTGTTCTTAATATTTATTGTTATTTTTGTTTAATAATTTTTTATTATAACAATTGTTATTTGTTTTTTCTTTGTAGCAAATTTAACTATTAATATCTATTATGTAAAATATTTATATAAGTTTTGTCATTAATTACTGAACTAAAATTTAAATTATTATCTATTACTTTCCGTGCATAGCACGGGACATAGGCTAGTAATTCTTTAAAAGCAAATCTTGTGTTTCTTTTCAATTTAATTTTAATTTCTCAACTGTTTCGACTAAAGATTTCTTAAAACATGGTTTTGTTGTTTTCAAAATTCTGTTTTAGTTAGAAGCTGAGAAATAAATTGTTTAGATTGCGTACAAGTTTGATAATTTTGGAGTCTTCGAACCTCACATTGTTTAGTCCATTTAAATTCATTCAATTATTTTTTACGTTTTAAAATTATACATAATATGTTGACTCAAGTGGATAAGGGCTTGAGTCAAGGGCGACTCCAAAATTATCGGACAGTGGGGTCAAACTAATTTAATGATTAAAAAAAATATATATTATTAAAAAATAAATAATTTTATTTAAAATATTTATTTTAAAATTGTCTTAAAAATTTAACTACAAATAAAAAATATATATTATTAAAAAATAAAATATTTATTTTACAATTACCCTTTATCATTTTTTATTTGTACTAAATATATCCATCTTTAAGGTGTTTGCAAAATCTATTTCATAAGTAGAAGTTAAAACATAAATGAAAATTGCAAAAATTGTAGTAGTAAAAGCAATGAGTTTGGGAAAAAAAAAGTGATAAACAATGCAAACAAAAGTGGATAATCACTTTTAATTTTATGAAGTTACTGACCCTCAAATACTTTGAAACGTTTTTGGATATTATAATACGATTTAAGTATTACATTAATATAAAAAATATTATAAATTATTATAATTTTATATAAAATTATTTGTAATTAATCAAATACAGAATTATTTTGTATGTATCTTTAGTTATAAATTTATAAAAATTAAGAAAAGAGAAATTTTACCTTGTAATTGTTGATTTTTTAGTTATGAGACTTTTTGAAATTGCCAAATTTTGATGAGAAGAGAAGAAAAAAGATATAAAGAATAGAAAAAAAAAAAAAAAGGAACGTATAATCATAGACTTGTATTTTTTTTTTGCTCCGTAGAGTTGTATTTGTATGTAAACAATTAATTTAAAAATATTAATATTTTAATAAAGATATTTGATGGGGTCAAAATACGATCGTCCCACGTTAGGACACGTGGCATCACCGAGATGATGACATCTGTCTCCCCAAGGTTGCACCCATCGGTGCACGAGCGCTAAGCCCAACAAGCGCAATCCTTCTTCAGGAGTTAAGCCCAACGAGCGCTGTCACTATCACGAGCGTCCTTCATACTGTATGATTGGCACGCCCACGTGCCAAGGGAGCCCTCTTCGAGCGTCACACTCCCTCAGAGTGGCCTCCCCTTTGGCTCGTCACTTAAACTGGAGCCTTCATTCCCCCCAGCGGATATCTTGGCTTCCAATACTCCAGGTTGTCATGAGCGCGCTCTTAAGCCCTCGTTACCAACCACCCAAATGGCTCTCTGACACAACGTACATGCCCGCGCACCTGCCACTGTTGCCAGCACCAACTTTTGGCCGCTTTTGCAGAAGATTCCTCCTAGGTTTCTCTCTCATGGCGCCACGTGTTAGGGCAACATTCGGCCAGGACCACTTGAGGCAAATGACCAAAGGGCCCTTGACCCTCAACTATAAATAGCTAAAGTCATCTTCTACACAGGTAAGCATTCTTCATCACTGAAACTGTGACTGAACTTACATTTCTCCTTCATACCTTGAACTGACTTGAGCGTCGGAGAGCCAAACTGGATATCACCCCCAGTTCCCCCAGCTTGGCCTTCTGACTTTTATTGTGCTTGTCCCAACAGGTAGAACCCCCTTTCTCATTTCCGGCGAAGCTCCGGTGGTTTCCTCCACAATTACAAATCGTAAAGTGATCGGATTCGGACCTTCACATTCTGAACCCATCATTAAGGACTACAGAATTGGGGGGCAAAATGATGGGGTCAAAATACGATCGTGCCACGTTAGGACACGTGGCATCACCGAGATGATGACATCTGTCTCCCCAAGGTTGCACCCATCGGTGCACGAGCGCTAAGCCCAACAAGCGCAATCCTTCTTCAGGAGTTAAGCCCAACGAGCGCTGTCACTATCACGAGCGTCCTTCATACTGTATGATTGGCACGCCCACGTGCCAAGGGAGCCCTCTTCGAGCGTCACACTCCCTCAGAGTGGCCTCCCCTTTGGCTCGTCACTTAAACTGGAGCCTTCATTCCCCCCAGCGGATATCTTGGCTTCCAATACTCCAGGTTGTCACGAGCGCGCTCTTAAGCCCTCGTTACCAACCACCCAAATGGCTCTCTGACACAACGTACATGCCCGCGCACCAGCCACTGTTGCCAGCACCAACTTTTGGCCGCTTTTGCAGAAGATTCCTCCTAGGTTTCTCTCTCATGGCGCCACGTGTTAGGGCAACATTCGGCCAGGACCACTTGAGGCAAATGACCAAAGGGCCCTTGACCCTCAACTATAAATAGCTAAAGTCATCTTCTACACAGGTAAGCATTCTTCATCACTGAAACTGTGACTGAACTTACATTTCTCCTTCATACCTTGAACTGACTTGAGCGTCGGAGAGCCAAACTGGGTATCACCCCCAGTTCCCCCAGCTTGGCCTTCTGACTTTTATTGTGCTTGTCCCAACAGGTAGAACCCCCTTTCTCATTTCCGGCGAAGCTCCGGTGGTTTCCTCCACAATTACAAATCGTAAAGTGATCGGATTCGGACCTTCACATTCTGAACCCATCATTAAGGACTACAGAATTGGGGGGCAAAATGATGGGGTCAAAATACGATCGTCCCACGTTAGGACACGTGGCATCACCGAGATGATGACATCTGTCTCCCCAAGGTTGCACCCATCGGTGCACGAGCGCTAAGCCCAACAAGCGCAATCCTTCTTCAGGAGTTAAGCCCAACGAGCGCTGTCACTATCACGAGCGTCCTTCATACTGTATGATTGGCACGCCCACGTGCCAAGGGAGCCCTCTTCGAGCGTCACACTCCCTCAGAGTGGCCTCCCCTTTGGCTCGTCACTTAAACTGGAGCCTTCATTCCCCCCAGCGGATATCTTGGCTTCCAATACTCCAGGTTGTCACGAGCGCGCTCTTAAGCCCTCGTTACCAACCACCCAAATGGCTCTCTGACACAACGTACATGCCCGCGCACCTGCCACTGTTGCCAGCACCAACTTTTGGCCGCTTTTGCAGAAGATTCCTCCTAGGTTTCTCTCTCATGGCGCCACGTGTTAGGGCAACATTCGGCCAGGACCACTTGAGGCAAATGACCAAAGGGCCCTTGACCCTCAACTATAAATAGCTAAAGTCATCTTCTACACAGGTAAGCATTCTTCATCACTGAAACTGTGACTGAACTTACATTTCTCCTTCATACCTTGAACTGACTTGAGCGTCGGAGAGCCAAACTGGGTATCACCCCCAATTCCCCCAGCTTGGCCTTCTGACTTTTATTGTGCTTGTGCCAACAGGTAGAACCCCCTTTCTCATTTCCGGCGAAGCTCCGGTGGTTTCCTCCACAATTACAAATCGTAAAGTGATCGGATTCGGACCTTCACATTCTGAACCCATCAATATTATTGTCAAAATATAATTTAAAATTCATAAAACCATATAATTTATAAGCAGAATTAAAAGCATGGATTCTAACTAATTCCTGGGCGACAACTTACTTCTAGCTAATTGTTGGGGGATTCTAACTTATTTCTGATTAAATTAAGCAGAAATTGGTTTCCAAATATTCTAAAACGGTTGAAAATAATCAGATAAGTAGTTATTTTTAGAGTTAACAAATCCTCGTTAACTATGTTTTTTGAAATTGAAGAATTTTAATTACACTAATTTTAAATTTAGGGGGTCAATATAATTTTTTTTCATTTTTATGTGGGGTCAAAATACTTATTTGTAAAACAAAAAATTATAAAAATATGAAAAAAATATATAAATACATAGCTATAGTTTTTCTTGAGTGGGGTCAATTGACCCCACTCCAATCAAGGTGGCGTCGCTCTTGACTTGAGTTCACTTAAGTAAGGTCTCGGAACCTTGTGGATGTAAAAAACTACGTTGGGAGAGGTCCCCGCAATAAGCGCCTTCAGCTACCTCGGGAGATTAGTCCTTCATTCAATTGGGTGGAGGGAAACTCTGAGAGATCAAAAAAAAAAAATATATATATATATTAAATGTTTCCAACAAAAAGAAAATCAATTATTGAGTGTATGTAAACATTTTAATATAACCGTTATTCATTCAATTATTTTTTACGTTTTAAAATTATACAAAATATGTTCATTCAATTATTGAATGTATGTAAACATTTTAATATAACCGTTTTATGTGAACATTATTACATATAAACGTTTTAATTCACTAATTTTAATATTCTGCGTAACATATTTTATGAATAAAAAGTGATAATAAGTTTATATAATTAAAGGGCAGTTTAGTCCAATTAATATAATGTTATTCCATCTATACTACAATATATAGGAATGGTGTATTTTAAATCAATTGTGCCAATTTGACTGAATACTAATTTTTTAAAATTTTGAATTTTTTTAAGGGACATTTAAGTATAAGGACCAACAATCCTTAGTATTTATCCTAAATCCCCAAATTCAAATTTTATACATTTAACATCCCCAATATACAATATATTTTTCCTAAACCCCCTAATCACCTAAAAAGTCTATTTTGTCCTCATTTTTTTACTTTTTCCACACCATTTTTGCTTCCTCCACACCTCATCTTCTTCATCATCTCCTTCATCCTTGAAGCTCGCCGGAGCGCCGCTGCCACCACCATCGTACCGCCCCCAGAGGCGGTCCAAAAATTCCCGAAAAATTCACCGGGAATGTACTCCTCCTCCTTGTTCCATATCTTCGATTAATTTTTCAAAATTCGAAGCCATTTGTCCCCAATTTCAGATCTAAGAATTTTAGATCTAAAAAAGAAATGTCCATAACTCCCAAACCACTTAACGAAAATCGATTCCATCATTTGCAATGGTTTCTTCGTGTCGAGATCTTCAAGATCCATACAAAAAACGTCGAAAAATATCTCCGGAAAGGAGAGACCCATTTCCCATTTTCTATTGAAAATTTGTAGGTTTCAGTCGACCTCTCAGCGGCCTTATTCTCCGGCCATTTTCATGAGACGTGGTTACTACCAATGAAGTCGCATCGTCGAAATGAGTTAAAACACGTAGGTCCCGTCTCTGGGAAGTGGTCGGCGACGGTGCCGCCGCCACCGCCGGAAAACCTACGTTTTCTAAAAACGCAGGAAGAAGAAAAGGGGGGAAAAAAAAAGGAAAGAAGAAGAAAGGGGCATGGGGGGTAATTTTACATTATTTTATTAAGGACATTTTAGTCTTTTTACACGAATTGGGGGGTTTAGGAAAACTTTCATGAATAATTGATCCTTAAAATATAAAAAAAATCAATTGAGGGGTTTAGGAAAAGTATTGGGGTATATGAGGGATGTTTCATTACTTATCCGTTTTTTTAATTGTGTTAAAAAATTATTATTGTAACTTTATTTTAAAACATGCAAGTCATTAGTTTTTTATGTCGTAATATCCAATTCCTTAATTGATGATGATTAATTTACACAAATTGTTTAAATTAAATATTCTACAAATCATGTCCAAGATTTACTACAAATCATACCCAAGATTTGCTATTTGAATTTAGTAAAGTTTTTTAAGTTTGAAATTTAAATGTGTAAATTTACATGTCTATAAATAATCTATTCTTAATCCATTTTTTAGTGGTTTTTGTTCTATCTCTTTGATTTCTTGGTATTTCTTTGAACGTTTTTCTTTCTTTCTTTCTTCTTCCTTGATTTCGTTCGATATTTTGGTTTATACATTTACAACTTCACTAAATATTTAACATTTGTGCTCTATTTTATGATATTAGAGAATGTATTATAAATATTGTATGGCTATTTATTTTGCAATATATCTATTTTTATCTTTTTCTTATTTGATTTTCTTATGTTGGCTACTTATTTTCTCCAGTTGCGACTTTAACATTCGTTATACTTTAATGTTTGTATTAAATATTGTAACTAAAAAGAATTTTATAAAAATACCACCATAATTTTGAAAAGGGAAAGAAGATGATGGGGATCAATCACGCTCGAATCATCCCCCGTACACGTATCGAAACTTGGACAACTCGTTCTGATCAACTTGGAACACTTGGGCTTAGACGCTCGAGAAGATGGACTCGCGATAGCGAATCCGGCCTATCTACCTACAGCCTTGCTGCCCAAAGCCCGCCTGCCAGAGTCCATCATTCGAACGGGGAGTCTTTCTCCAACCCCCACCGAATGCTCGCAGTATTGCCCTGCAGGAACTATCACCACTCAAGACTTGAGCCACAGACACAGACACAGGGTCGTTGCTTGTTGCACGCTCGAGACCATCATGACACTCGCATCCCTCGGAACGCTCACGTGATCATCAATGCATATCTCATCCACCGGGGTCCACCTCAGCGGACCTTAAGGCCCTTTCGAGGGTACGAATGACCTCATGGCTGAAGCTTCACCCTGAGTGTCCCAGCGCTCGGACAAGATAATCTGGGGATCCTCCTTCTCGAGGGTACCGACGCTTGGGTCAGGCCACCCCGGGGACGCACCTTCAAGCATCCTTACGCCCGTGTAACCCTCACTGGGTATCCCGACGCTCATACAGTTGTTGTGTAACTACCACTGATACATACAGGTAGTGCGCACACAAATGCCTGACATCCACCACCACCCGTATTAAGGTATATTCCAGAGATATCACTTTTAAGCCATCACACGCTGCCACGTGTCTAGGGAAACACGGATTTGGGACCACGTGGATACATTTAGCAAATCACCCTCATCCTCAACCTATAAATATGGGAATTTACACTCACATTCCCTAGGTGATCTCAGACATCCTCAACACAGACACTGCACATTCATAACTGTGCATTTTCTTCCATTTTCATCCCAAGCTCTGCATACTTCACCATCTTTGCATTCTTACTGCATTTTCTCCCCTGGTGTTATCCTAGCTGGAAGAACCCACGCTCTTTGGGAAACTAATTTCCTGAGGCTCAAACGCCTATGATGGTCTTCCCCCAAACAAAACTTAAAGTGTTGGTGATTTAGTACTTTTCCAATTTCTACACCATCATTTTTGGCGCCGTCTGTGGGAAACCATCATCTTCTTCGTTTTCGACTGTTCTTCCTTTTCTCAAGCTAGTTGAGTTTAACATCTACAAGTCATACCATGGTGACTGCAACCAGGTTCGGACCCTTGAAAACTAGGGGAGGTCTTCCTTCCGTCAACGAGGAAAACCCAGAGGATGTGGCACACAACGTTAACGTCCCCAGTACCAGAATGAACGATACTCTAGCCACCGACGGAGGCACCCTTGTCGCCGTGGGAGACAAGGGCAAAGCAGGTTTGGTGGGATCTCTCCCCACTGGTGGAAATGAAGCTGGAGGTTCTGGACCTGCCGTCCCGCCTGCAACGCTCGTTCCCGCTGCCAACGCGTTGCTTCCACAAGGATACATTTGCATGCAACCCGACATGATGTCGGGTATGGTACAGGGCATGCCCCATGGTGGTTAGCTTAGATGTTCACAACCATGTTGTAAAGAAGGTCTTTGATAGTGGAAGCTCTATGAACGTTCTCCCTTACTCAACGTTTCAAAAGATGAACATAAGCAACATTCCCCTCAAACCCCTCAGAACAACCCTCGTTGGCTTTGGGGGTTCCTAGATTGTCCCTCGCGGACAAATTCGCTTGGCCACCTCTTTTGGTCGCGCCCCACACCGAAAGACGTTGAGCATCCTGTATGCCATCGTTGAAGTGGATCTACCTTACAACATCATTATTGGGCGTCCAGCCCTCGTTGACTTTAAGGCTGTCATTTCAACATACCATCAGAAAGTCAAATTCCCCACTCCCGAGGGAACAGGCAAGGTACTTTGCAACATTAAGGAAGCATGGGAATGCTACGTCCTTTCTCTTCACAGTCAAAAGCCCAAGCAGGCGATCCAAGCCGGATCCACCAAAAAATCCGTCGATTTTCCTCAGCTGGATGAGGATGGCCCCGAGCTCAAGAGGACCAAACTATACAGAAAAAAAAAAGCAAGAAGAAAATTTCGAGCGGAGCCCTTTGGGAGCTGTCGAAGGATCCTCGAAGGATGATGATAATGAGCACTCGGAGGAAGCCGGTGATAGACTCATAGGGAAAAAGTGGGCGCTCGAAGCCCCATGACCAGAAGTTAGAATGGAACCTACCAAAAAAGTTTTGACCGTCGAATTGGTGCCCGAAAATCCAGATAAAACCACCCAGATTGGCTCGAATCTCGACGGTCCATCTCAGATCATGATGATCGATTTTCTGTGCGAGAACCTTGATGTCTTTGCTTGGAAAGCTTTTGATCTAACTGGAATAGATCCGAGTGTCATAGTCCACTGGCTCAATGTCGACCCTGCATTCAAGCCGATTAAACAAAAGAAAAGGGATGTTCATAGGTTTCGGAGGCAAGTCATTGAAGAGGAAGTCAACAAACTCCTTGAGGCTCAGTATATTGAGGAAATATTGTATCCAGAATGGCTTTGCAATGTGGTGCTTGTGCCCAAGAGCGCCAACAAGTGGCGCATGTGCAATGATTTTACAGATCTCAACAAAGCGTGTCCCAAAGATCCTTACCCTCTACCCAGGATCGACCAGTTGGTAGATTCGACGGCTGGATGCGAACATATGAGCATGATGGATGTATTTCAGGGGTATTACCAGATTTTCATGGCGCCCGAGGATCGCCTAAAAACATCCTTTGTGGTCCATGTAGGCGTTTACTGTTTCCTGGTTATGCCATTTGGGCTCAAGAACGCTAGGGCCATGTATCAACGCCTTATCAACATAATGTTTGAGCGTGAGATTGGGAAGTCCATGGAGGTCTATGTGGACGACATGATGGTAAAAAACAAACGCCAACATTCACACTTGGATGACCTCAGACGAGCCTTTGATATCTTACGCCACTATGGTATGAAACTAAACCCTTCTAAATGTACGTTTGTAGTCCCAAGGGGCAAATTCTTAGGATACGTGGTCAGTCAGAGGGGCATTGAGGTAAATCCGGAGAAAATCAAGGCAATCATAGACATCCCCTCCCCTCGAAACATTAGAGAGGTCCAAGTATTAGTGGGTAAGATAATCTCTCTGAACAGATTCAATTCACGCTCGACTGGTAGGAATCTGCCATTTTTCAAAATTCTACGTAATGCTCAGAATTTCGCCTGGAGTGAGGAATGTGAGAAAGCTTTGCAGGACATGAAAAGATATCTCTTGTGCGCTCCGCTGCTAACAAAACCAATCCTATGAGAGAATTTACTTGTTTATCTCTCAGTTTCTTCAGAAGCCACAAGCATCATTCTTGTAGCAGTATGCGAGCGTAAACACTTACCAGTGTACTACCTAAGCAAAACTCTGCAGGGCGCCGAAGAGCGATACATGGAGATAGAAAAATTCACCTTCGCCCTCGTTAATGCTTCAAGAAGATTCAGACCATATTTCCAGGCTCATTCCATCACTGTGCTCACAGATCAACCGCTCAAACAGGTCCTCTCAAAGCCAGATGTCTCTGGAAGATTAATAAAGTCTCAATTGAACTTAGTCAGTTTGATATCAGTTTTGAGCCCAGAACGGCTATATAGGCTCAAGCAGTGGCGGATCTACTGGTAGAACGTTTTGATTTAGATCCCGTGCCCTCGTTGGAGGAAGGATTATGGCTCTTGCACACAGATGGTTCCTCGACCTCACAAGGGGGAGGAGCGGGGTGACCCTCAGAGACCCCCAAGGAATTGAGATTGATTATGCAATCAAGCTAACCTTTCAAGTCACCAACAACGAGGACGAGTATGAGGCTCTCATCCAAGGGGTCAGAATTGCCCGTCAGAATGGAGCCTCTCCGGATCACCGCCTACGTTGACTCTCAGTTAATTGCAAGCCAGATTGACGCTGCTTATGAGGCTCGAGAAACCACCATGGTGCAATACTTGGAAAAGGCTAAGGAAATAATTTCCATGTTCAGGGAATTCCATCTACTGCAGGTTTTATGAGCGGAGAATGAGTGTGCTGATGCCCTTTCTAAATTTGCATCCGATCTGGAAGGGTCCTGCGAGTGCTCAGTCACGTTCCTTAGAACGGAGGAACCATTGATAGCCGAGGGGAAACCCTCATTCGAAGTAAACACGATCGATCCATCCGAGTCCTGTTGGCTGGATGACATCATCAGATTCCTGAGGGACGGAACTTGCCCGCCCAATAAGGTGGAGGCACAGGAAAATTAGGAGTAATGCCCCTCATTTTTCACTTGATAATGAGGGGTAGGCTCTTTAAGAGGTTTTTTCAAGGTCCACCATTAAGATGCCTGAGACCCTCGCAAGGCAGGGATGTATTGGAACACGTACACAGCGAAAGTTGTGGGAATCATTCTGGCAGTCGTATTCTGGCCAAGAAGGTACTAAGGAGCGGATTCTATTAGCCCTCGGTATTGCAGGATGCCATCAATTACTCCAAGAAATGCCCCAAGTGCCAATTTCACTCCAACATTCCTCAACTGCCAGCGACCCAAATGATCCCAATCGACGTTTTCTGGCCCTTTGATCAATGGAGCATCGACATAGTGGGACCCCTACCAATGGAGGTTGGACAGAAGAAATTCGTAATCCTCGTTGTGGACTACTTTACCAAGTGGGCAGAGGCCGAAGCGGTCACGAAAATAACATTCAGGGTGGTAAGAGACTTCATTTGGAAGAACATCATCTGTAGATATAGCATCCCAAAGGTGCTTATCTCAGATAACGGTTCTCAATTCATTGCTGTTGACACCCGAGAGTGGTGCTCGGAGCTAGGCATTGAGCAACGCTTCACTTCCGTGGGCCATCCGTAGGCCAACGGTCAAGCTGAAGTCACCAACAGAACCATACTCCAGCATCTGAAAACGATGCTCGAGAGTAAGAAAGGTGAATGGGCTAAAGAGCTCCAGGGAGCCCTCTGGACGTACTGTACTACCCCACGAGCCACAACAGGAGAGACCCCTTACTCCCTCGTTTACGGCTCCGAAGCTATGATACCTATGGAGGTCTCTCAAGAGTCCACACGCGTTGTTTACTTCGAGCCTGCAACCAACAAGAGTAACAGGGCGCTGGAATTAGACTTGCTAGAAGAGAAGAGGAACACTGTTTGGGCTCGAATCCACAAGTACAAGGCAACAATAGCCCATCAGTACAACAAGCGTGTCAAAAAAGTTGAAGTGTCCAAGCATATGGGTAGTTAGACCCCAATTGGGAAGGCCCCTTCAAAGTCATTCAGGTACGAGCGAATAACACTTACCTGCAAGAGACTTTTCAAGGTGAGCGTCTCCCTCGACCATGGAATGTATACAACCTCAGAAGGTTCTATGTGTAAATGCCGGTATTGTAAAACCCCCGCTCGGGGCACCGTGTATTTTCTTTTGACAAAAATGCAAGCCACGTATATCCGTATGCGTTTTTCTTATATACAGTTTTATTTAATTATTATCTTGTGATAACCTACTTTGCATTATATCAACGCTAACTCCGTGTCGAGGGTACTCCACGTCGAACGGCATGATATCTTATTCATGCGGATCCCTCTGAAAACGAGCGGATCCCATTAGGACGCTGTTATTACTATTAAGACCAACTAGACCCATTGCTTGAGTTCGCGCTCGCGATCCCTAAGCGGATCCCTCTTCTGACGTACGCTCGTAGTCAGTAAACACTTGGCAAATCCTTTTGTTGATTTCCGAGTTCAGTTTATACTACTGCTACGCTCGAAGATGTCTAACACTTAGAGTAATTTTCACCTAAGTTGTTACTTTCTTGTCCAAGTTTGATGATGTTTATGGCCAGGATATCCCTCGAGCGGATACCCTCGTGCCCGTATACTTACATGCTTTTCACAATTATCACAATGATCAAGAGAAAACATCATCCAAAGCACAACAACACAATGAGAAAGAAACAAATTCGATTATGAAGAAAGGAAAATTACAGTACTAAGATAAGGAAGGTGATACATTGCAAATTAAGAAGATGATTGTCAAATTTCAACATATTCAAAAGCAGAGCAGAAAGGGGCCTTATGAGGGTGGGCTCCTGGAAGCAGAAGCTGAGTGTGCCGAATCCTGAGCGTTAGGATTGGAATCCTCCTACAGATTCACTACCTCAGCATTGGAGGATGGAGCTTGAGGCTCGGGGGGTGCAGTTGCCAGCGGAATGGGCGCTAAGAATTCAGGATTGGCAGTTTGAACGTCACCAGCACCCTCGTCGACCACCATGGGCTCAGGATCTATGGGGCTGGCCGCCATAAACTCATCTTGGAGCATTGCGACCAAATCATTATACTCCGGCTCCGTTAAGTCTTCAGCCAAGTCCCTATCTCCCACGATTAGCTCCAAGTTCTCGTCAAGATCCATGCGCAGGCGATCGTCCGTACGAGTGGTGGGAGGCACCATCCCCAGCTTGATCAGTTGGCCCACGGACTTCCAGAAGAAGCGTTTGGCATTGGCAAAGCAGTGGAGATTGGAGCAAAGTTGAAGGCCTTCGAGCGCACAAACTTAAGGACCACATCCCACGCGACCCTTGTTTCAAGATCTGCAACTTGCCCTTGGAGATCAGCAAGCTCCTTCCTCACTGATTCCAGCTGTTGGTCACACTCGGTTAACTTCTGGGTGAGGTCCTTCTTGTCGTCCCTCAGCTTATTCCGTTCCTCCTTCAACCTCTTATGCCGCTCGTCCAAACTCTGCCAGGCAGTCTCTTGATCCACGAGCGCCTTCTTCACTTTATCGTGCTCAATTTGGAGGGATGTGAGTTGAGCAGAGACCGTGTCGTAGTCCTCCTGTAGCCGGCCAGGGTCAGTGATACGCAGTAGCTTCTTGTACTTGGCCTTGCGCTCAGAGAAGGTTTCCTAGCATCGTTGCATATTCTTCAACCTGGGAATCACCTCCTAAACCAGTAGATAAATTCTGTTAAGTACAAGGTTAATCTAAGGAAAATTAAAGTTCTGTTATAAATATGGGAATTTACACTCACATTCCCTAGGTGATCTTATTTATCCCCAACACAGACATTGCACATTCATAACTGGGCATTTTCTTCCCAAGCTCTGCATACTTCACCATCTTTGCATTCCTACTGCATTTTCTCCCCTGGTATTATCCTAGTTGGAAGAACCCATGCTCTTTGGGAAACCCAGTTCCTGAGGCTCAAATGCCCGTAATGGTCTTCCCCCAAACAAAACTTAAAGTGTTGGTAATTTAGTACTTTTCCAGTTTCTACACTATCAGAAGAAGGATATTTTATAATAATAAATCACAAAACTTATTGATTATCAACTTTTTAATATGTATTCAAGTTTGGCTTGATATAAATCATTGTGCGAACATGTTAGCAAAGAAAGGCCATAAAGAGAAACAATGGACCTAATGGCGAGCCGTTGCCAGAGATGCTTGAGAATGTCTTCTGTGAAGTTTTGATGTAATTGTGTGTTCTTTTGTTGTTTTTCCACCAAAAAAAAGTTTTGCTTCATAATATAACATTTGGGTTGTTTTCAAATGTGGCAATGTAATTAAATGTTAGAATTCTTTGATTTATCTATAAATACATGTCAGATTTTAATAGATTTTTTTTTTTTATCAAATTCTCATAGATTTTTTCTGTAATCTTTGTTTTAATTTTTACAATTTTTATAATTCTTTTGGATTTATTTTATTACTAAGGAACATTTTTTTGATATTTTAATTTTGTTTAATTTAGAGTTTCAACACTTGCTATTGTCATTTTAAGTTAGCACATTTAATTTTTTTTAGGTGTCTCTTTATATATTTTTTTGGTTTTATATTATAATATTAAAAATATTTAATGTGTCTGATTTTCTTATAATTTATTTTACTTTGTATTTATACGGGCGCTGAAGTTTCTTATATTCTTTTGTTTATTTTTTTAAGTATTTGTATAAATCTTTAATATTCCACCTATTTTTTTTATTTTATTTTTTACTTCTTATTTTTTTGATTTTATTCGTATTAGTTTTTTATTTGTTTTAATATTATTCATTTACTTCTCAAATTTATACCTTCAAAATGCATGAAATTAGATAATTATAATATGTAATACTTATTTTGTCATTTACATATCTTTTAAAATTTGATCTATATATATATATAGTGTGTTTTCTTACATGTTATTTGTCTTTTATTTTAATTTAAAAAATAGTATCAACCGAATAAATTAGTTTGTATACATACTTACTATGTTACTTTGTGATCAAAATATATACTGACTATACTTCTGTACAATTTAGCAAATTTAATTTTAATATCTACTTATTGGCCATTTTTTTGTGCTAAAATATTACACATAAATTCAATATTTTTTTAAAGTAATTTTTTTTTTCTTATTACCGTATATAGCACGGGGTTTACGCTAGTTATCAAAACTTAGATTTAGTTGTCAATTATGGTAATGGAATGACATAACTAATAAAAATTTCATTCCTTATGCCCAATCATAAGAATAATTATAAGAAAACCATTTCATTACCATATTCATTCCATTCCCACTGTCATTCCATCCCTACATAATTTCATTCCATCCTACCAATCATGCCGAGTGTTGCGAAACAACGGAATAGCGGATTTACTGACAGTAGAACAGGAAGGAAATTAAATTTTCAGATTATTTTCATAAATATAATGTTTTTCAATTTTATGGCGTCACGATTATCAATCCCGAGTAGATGTGAATGCCAATGATACTTAAAGAAAAGGAAAATCAATTTCACTCCTCAAAATTAATATATTTTTTTCTAAGAGATACATGAAGAGAAATTCCCGACATAAACTTTATTGATATAATTAAGGAAAATTATTTTCTAACATTAGTAAGAAATAGATTTTTATACAGATAAATCTCAATTATTAGATTAATCATTACCTATCCGTAATATTTGACTAAGTATTCTGTTTACAATTTTCTTCTTTCTTTTTTTTTTCTTAATTTATTTATAGTTGATCTTTAATTTCTCAAAAATGATGTTTGTGCCACTTATTCTTTTAAAATCATTTTTGTTGCCCCTTATAGATTAGATAAATAGTTTTAACGATTACTAATTAGATATAATAATATGCAACACTAATTAGATACAATATAATGCAACACCTAAATACACAACACAAAGAAAAAAGAATATTTTTGAATAAGAGAAACAAGATATTAAGTTCAATAACGTAAAAAAAAATAAAAATAAAAGGAAATATCAAGTTTGAATATTATAAAGTGATATGTTATGGAGATTTAGATAGTTCCTATACTATTGAGACTCTTCCTCATCATGGCTGGCTCGATCTTTCGCACTCAAAATCTGTGTCACTGCATAAT
This sequence comes from Lantana camara, assembly GCA_037501455.1. Lineage (NCBI taxonomy): Eukaryota > Viridiplantae > Streptophyta > Magnoliopsida > Lamiales > Verbenaceae > Lantana > Lantana camara. Next base: position 24,776,148 of record CM074862.1, read on the forward strand.
AAAATAACTTAATTTTTTGAAACAAATACTATTAACTAAGATAATATGATATAAAATTCAAGCAAAATAAAATAATCATACTCTTCTCCAAGATTAATAATGGGCTCTATGGGACAAGCATATAAATTGTTGACTTGAGGAATACTTGGAAGTGAGACATATTTGGAAAAATTTCTTGAAATTCAAAACTTGAGAGTGTTGGTCCAGTTTGCGAGCATTGTGCCTAATAAAATAAAAATTTTAATTGATGTGGATGAATAAGATCAATATTTAAAAGATAATCGAATATGAACAAATAAGATAGAATAACAATAACTTTACCAAAAGAGACTGAAAACTCTGCACATTAGATTGAATATGTGGATCCTTTCAAAAAAAAAAAAAAAAAGATTGAATATGTGGATATTTTGTTTGGTGAGAATTGTCAATAACTTGAGATTGAGAAACACGTGGAAAGTTTAATACGTTTGAATTTTGTCGTTTTTCTCGTATCACGAAATCTTGTTCCTATTTAGAGTACGATAATACACCAAATCATGTTAAAGTAGTAAACATTCTCATAAGTTAGCTTTAACCAAATATTAGCGTATATTATAAATTAAAATAATAAAAAAGAAGAAAGAGCAATGGAGCGTAAAAAATTATAACTGTTCCTTTGTTTGCTTTTTCTTTGTCGGTCTAACGACCTTTTGAATTGGAGGTTTAAGACGATATTTTTTAGGGTGTCCACGTCGTTTGGATTATATAGGATCATGTACTTTTTGTGTAGGCTGTGTTGGCAACACTTGTATGTTTTCAGAAATTTTTTCAAGTGTTCCACTCTCAACAAGTCGAAGTTTTTTTTATAGATTCCTCTAAATCATGTAGCGCAATTGTGAAGTGCTCCTTTGAAACTACTCTTTCTTGTATAACTCTTATTGCTCGTGTGAATAAATGATTATACCTGATACGGTTGCTGGAGAGGCGGATGATGGGACTGCGATGCCGCCGACGTCGATGGTGAGTGAAGACGAAGGAGATGGAGTGAAGTCAGTAAGGCGCAGCATGCGAGTAAGGCGTGCACCTGCATGACAGAAGGATTATGCTGTGAATAAGAAGACTTGCAATGATACAAACAATGATATAGAGACGTTAGAGCGGTCTTGAGCTCTTGGATAATCCGGTAAAGCCCCGCCGGCGGGAGAACTTGGGGATCAAGAAAGACACGAGAATATTAGGGTTGAAAGGAAATTCTATTTCTCAATTATACCAAAACTAAGGTTTCAAGCATAATTAAAGTACGATACCCATAAACCAGGGTCACCTAAGCAAATCATAAAATTAACTAAGTCATAATTGTAAATAACCGAAATACGGAAAAGGAAATAACAATCCAACTCAAGTCTTCTTATTCATAGCATAATCCTTCTGCCATGCAGGTGCACGCCTTACTCGCACGTTGCGCCGTACTGACTTCACTCCATCTCCTTCGTCTTCACTCACCATCGATGTCGGCGGTATCGCAGTCCCATCATTCGCCTCTCCGGTAACCGTATCACTCCTTCCCCCATTAAAATTAACCTTGTCCTCAAGGTTCAACAAAGGAAAATCACGATGAAGACGCTCCGCAGGTTCCCAAGTAGAGTCATCCAGCGAATCAGCCACTGCTCTTCCAATATCCCATTACGCAGTACAGTACGAACTTCATGCACTTCCACAGGCTTTGTCGGCACTCGGCCACTAAGAAGATCCTCCGGCAAGTCTGGCGTAACTATCTCCGACCTATCGCCCTTAAATTTACGTAACAAGGACACGTGAAAAACCGGATGCACCAGAGAAGAAGCGGGTAAATGCAACCGATAAGCAATGGGACCCAACCTCTCTAAAACTTCATACGGACCAAAGTAACGGCGGGATAGCTATTGAGAACGCCTCTGCGCCACTGACACTTGCCGATATGGCTATAATTTTAATAAAACAAGCTCCCCAACTGCAAACTCAACCTCACTTCGTTTCGCATCAACCAAAGTCTTCATCCTAACTTGGGCAACGACCAGATTACGTTTCAAACTCCTCAACAGCTCATCCCGATCAGTGAGTACCTCATCCGCTGCCGGAAGTTTACTTTCACCTCGTCGATATGGCAGTAGGTCCGGATGGGGGCACCCATAAACGGCTTGGAACGACGTCATGCTAATACTCGAGTTATAACTCGTGTTTAAAGAATATTCCGCCCACAGTAGCATCACTGTCCGCCGAGAAAGTTTATCATGACAGAAAGAACGTATATACTGCTCCAAAACTCGGTTCATCACTTCAGTTTGGCCATCCGTTTGAGGATAAAACACCGAACTAAGCATGAGAGTGGTCCCACTGAGATTATGCAACGCTGTCCAAAATTTACTCGTGAAAATCGGATCCCGATCCGACACAATAGAGGAGGGGATTCCATGCAATTTCACTATGATCTCCGTGAATAAATACGTCGCCCGATGCGCGTCAAAATCCGAAGGTAGAGGACCAAAATGAGCATATTTGGTTAGACGATCCACCACAACCATGATTACCGAAAACCCACGGGACACCGGAAGGCCGATAATAAAATCCATGCTCAAATCCTCCCACATCCGTCCTGGAATCGACAAAGGCTATAGTAACCCCGCTGACGACATAGTGGAAAATTTCGTAGACTGATAGGTTAAACACTTGGCGATCTATTACATCATATCAGCTCGTATATTCGGCCAATAAAAAACAGCAGCCAGACGCTGAAAAGTACGATGCACTCCGGCATGACCCCCGGCCGGTGAATCGTGATATTCACATAACAGTTTATCCCGGAGACTGGATGCTTCCCCAATACAGAATCGGTGGATATAAAGTAGTAGCCCATCACACACCACAAATGACGCGGGCAAGGTACCTTCCGAATACGCAGCATGAAGACGCTGCAAGTCCGGTTCACTTGTGTTTTCTGCACGAATCATATCCAGAATATCGGCAATGGGGTGTGATAACAACGCAAAACAATGGCCCAAAGTCGGTTCTTCGTCCCGGAGGGATAATGCATCCGCGATCACATTGGAAGTTCCCGGCTTATATTCAATACGAAACAGAAAACCCAATAACTTCCGAACGTAGAACTGGTGATCCGGGGTTTGAATAACCTTCTGTAATAATTCTTGTAAACTGTGTTGATCCATTCGAATCACAAACTCTCGGTCCAACAAATACTGGTGCCATTTCTGAACCGCCTCAACAATAGCGTACAATTCTTTATGGTAAGTGGACGCCGCTAGTCGCCGAGGACCCATCTTCTTACTGAAGTAGGCGATAGGTTGTTCGGACTGCAGAAGAACCGCTCCAATGCCCGTACCTGAGGCATCAGTTTTAACCACAAATGGAGCCTCGAAATCCGACAGACGCAGAATGGGGGCCGAACACATAGCCCGTTTTAAACTCTCAAGAGCTTGGGAAGCCACCTCATTGCATACAAACCCCTCTTTTTTTAGTAAATCCGTTAAAGGCGTGGCTAAGTGAGAATATTTACAGATAAAACGCCGGTAATAACTGGTCAACCCCAGAAATCCCCACAGTTGTTTGACCATTTTCGAAATTAGCCAACTAGACATTACCGCTATTTTACCATCATCAATTTTGAGAAAACCATCAGTAATAATATGCCCCAAATAGTTGATCGACTTCGTGGCAAATGAGCATTTAGAGAGTTTAACAAAGAAGTCATTAGCTTACAACAGAGACAAAACCCTTTCTAAATGCAACACATGAGCAGACAACGACGGACTAAAAATCAGAATATCATCGAAGAAAACAATCACAAACTTACGAAGATATGAGGCGAACAACCGGTTCATGCAAGCTTGAAAAGTGGAAGGAGCGTTTGTAAGCCCAAAGGGCATCACCCGGAACTCGTAATGGCCCTCGTGAGTTCGGAAAGCTGTCTTATAAATATCCCGGTCGTGCATCCGGATTTGATGATAGCCTGACCTCAAATCCAGCTTCGTAAAAAATCTCGTTGTCCCCAATTCATCAAACAATTCATCGGCCGTGGGTATCGGTAAGTGGTCCGGGATTGTAACGGCATTCAATTCCCGGTAGTCAACACAGAAGCGATAAGAATTATCCTTCTTTTTCACCAATAACACGGGCGAGGAGAACGGGCTCCAGCTTCGACGAATAAGCCCCTGTTCCAGCATCTCCCGAACTAGACGTTCGATTTCGGATTTTTGAAAATGAGGATAGCGATAAGGTCTAACGTTCATCGGCGCTGTACCGGGAAACAACCTGATTCGATGGTCACTCCAACTAGACGGCGGTAACCCAGTTGGCATCTTAAACACGGACCCAAACTTCAACAACACCTCGGCAATTTCTGGGGCCAAGTCCGCAGGGAAGTCGGCGTTGTCGGGCGATAATGGTGGGGGTTCTACCACCAATTCATAACAAGCCGAGATATCAGCGGAGGCCTGTAACACCCAAAAATGGTGAAGGGTGATTTCTTTCAGAATGTCGGACCCACCTTTGAGAAGCACCACTCCATCGCCCCAAGTAAATTCCATGGTAAGATTGGCATAGTCATGAGACACCTTTCCTATTAAGCGCAACCATTGGACTCCCAACACGACATGAGAGCCGTGAATTGGAAGCACGAAAACGTCCACAGGAAACGACGTTCCTTGTATCAATAGCTGCACACCCGAACATTGTTGCTTACGTACTAATGAAGCATCGTTCCCCATATACACCCGGAACGGAGAAACAGAATTCACAGACAATTGCAACTTCTCCACGATCGTCGGACGAAAGGAATCAATCAATACGTAATGACCCGACGGTCTGACCCGTCGCGAGACTGTGTAAAGTAGACACATCCGTAGTCACCACCTCGGCGGTATCGTCCGGTTCTATGTCAATATCATCCTCCTCTTCATCACCCATTCAGAGCAAATATCTTCCACAGGGATGCCCTTTTACCCACTTTTCGTCACAGTTATAACACAAACCCTTTGCATCACGAGCTAATTGCTCGGCGCGGGACAAACGCCGAATTGGAGGAGTAGGAGATTGAGTGGCCGTAGTAGGCTGTTTGCCTCCAGGAGTCGGTAATAACAGTGGTGAAGGTATCGGCGTGACAATCACCTCCGACGACGCGCTCCCCGCACGATATGCCGGGGAAGGGCCACTTAATGGCCGAGAGGGTGCAGTCGCGGTCCAGGCTCGATGCTTAGCCTCTAGCTCCCTAGCCAAAGCGAACGAAGTCGACAACGAATCGGGTTTCAATAAGATAATTTCATGTTGAAGATGGCGTTTTAATCCGGTATGAAATAAGGATTGTAGGCTGGCCTCAGATACGTCCGTCACATTCACCAAAATCTTCTCGAAAGACATTTGGTACTCCAATATTGTCCCAGTTTGTTGCACCTTCGCAAGCATCCCGAAATAGTCCACGTAGTTAAGAGGATCAAAGCGCAACTTAAATTTTGAGACAAAATCAGGCCAAGATTCTAAAAGATTGCTACGCTGGCGCCACCGGAACCAATCAAGTGCCGGCCCTTCCAACATTAACCCAACAGTTGCTAAACAAGAATCCTCCGAAATACCATAGAACGTGAAATAATCCTGCGCCTGAAATAACCACCCAAGCGGGTCCGTCCCATCACACTTGGGCATATCCAACCGTAGTTTAGTGATCGGATTGTGGCCAATAGGGGGAAGGACGTCCTCGTGGCGCAGCTGAAGCGCTATGGTCGATGAAGATTGCGGCCGATCAGCCCTCGGCAACAACGCACTCACATCCTGCTATAACCGCTATATCGCTTGAGTCACGGTTTGCAACGATGTCATATGGACATCAATTTGCTTTTGAAATTCTTTCAAGGTTGCATCGTTTTGTTCCTTAATCTCCTGAAATTTGGTCGTACTCACGGAATCGGCCATCGTTAACTCTCAATGAAAGCACCAAAGATACGAACAACGATATAGAGACGTTAGAGCAGTCTCGAGCTCGTGGATAATCTGACAAAGACCCGTCGACGGGAGAACTTGGGGATGAAGAAAGACACGAGAATATTAGGGTTGAAAGGAAATTCTATTTCTCAATAATACCAAAACTAAGGTTCCAAGCATAATTAAAGTACGATACCCATAAACCAGGGTCACCTAAGCAAAGCATAAAATTAATTAAGTCATAATTTTAAATAACCAAAATACGAAAAATGAAATAACAATCAAACTCAAGTCTTCTTATTCACAGCATAATCCTTCTGTCATGCAGGTGCACGCCTTACTAGCACGCTGCGCCTTACTGACTTCACTCCATCTCCTTCGTCTTCACTCACCATCGACGTCGGCGGCATCGCAGTCCCATTATCCGCCTCTCTGGCAACCGTACCAATACCATTCTTCAGAATTGTCATAGTCTACACCAATTGGAATGGTTTCTCGGAGATATTTACGTTTGAAATCTTTTCTCCAATGTGATAAAATAGACTGGGCAGGTATATCCTCTATACCATTATGATGAAGTACACTTAGGGCATGTCTGCACAAATAACCTTTAAAATTAAAAAGATTACAAAACATATCTCAATTTTTGTTGTATTGTACAGATGCTAATATTCCACAACTGACTCGTACATTGAATATTTTCCACACACTTCTTGACATTTGAAATTTTTTGAAAATATTGTTCGTGTAAATTTTGGAAAGCTGCTTTTCATATGGGCAGCTTGTTTTTATTATAGGCTCAGTATATCTTGAGTGAAAGTCTTCCTTTGCTTCCTTTTGATATTTATCCTTTAATGCTAAAGTATATTTACTAGCAAATTCACTCAAAGTTATTCGAGAATGAACATACTCATCAAAGAAAGCATTAATACTCTTACTCCACTGTGCGGTAGACATACTTGCGTACAACGTATTCTTGAGAAATACAGGGGCCCACTTCTCCTTGTCATCATACAAGGTTTGAATGTGACACCCTAAACGGAGGGCACCACATCCCCCGTACTATGAGTCCAGTCCACCCCTGAAATGGAAAATCCATACATTAACCAAACTCACAGCGAACGGAAGACAAGATAAAAGAACCTCATGTTAGGCGGGACTAGACCCTGTACCAACAAATCAACATAATCAAGAATTCGGAAGCAAGGCAAACATGCATTCACGATCAATAAAACAATTACAATTCAAAAGGAAAAGTGAATACGGGTTTAACTAAACCAGGAAACCTGTCCTAACATGTCCCAAATAACATACAAAGCAATAATATGAAAACGGGTTCAACTAGAGCCCTAGAATCCTGTCTCGAGTTCAATAAAGCGATAAATAATACAATGTGGCCTACAAGGCCCAATACAAGCAGGAAAGGAATGTGTGGTATAATACAGTGTATACAGGACCAAAACTCGAATAAAGACCTTAACAGACTCCCGCCTAACGACCACTGAACCTGCAAGACAACAACTAAAAAAACAACGAGAGGGAGGGGTCAACCAACTGACTAAGTGAAGGGGTTACACACGTATATATATATATAAATAAACAATCAAGTAGGCGTAATTCCACTGTACGTTATACGTCAAGAAAATAGTTATAAGGAAATCAGGAGTTAAGCAATTTGTATGGGTGGAATTACGTTCATACATGAAGTCAAGTAAACAAGATATATATAATGCATATGTCGATATCCGTACGCCCTCTGTTGATGCCCATTTTACCTTAACGACCCACGAACTCAGGTGCTGAACAGGGACTGGGGGCATGCCAGAGGTTACGGATATCTATGTTTAACATTTTAGGGGACCCGGCGAGAATGGGTATTTATTCCATCCTGGACTCCACTTTCCATTATTTAAATGACAGGAACAGGACAAGTATATAGTTAAGCAAGCAGGAATCAAGATTATATTATAATTATTAATAACGGGTAAGCATGTACAAGTTAACCTCCTTCTCCGGTGATGGGTTGGGTAGCTAACCCTAGCCATCCAGGCAAGGTGATCTGCGGGTTCATAACTCCCCAGACCGGAGTCCCATCTTCCACCAAACCTCCTGGTGGATATCCGGATTGGTCCAACAGGATGGGACTTGTGCAAGAGGTTACCGTCGGCCCAATACCTCCTCGGATCACTCAATACACAAGCCCCTGGGCACCACAATCAGGTACATGAATCCACACCGACTAGCTTAGCGCTAGGAGAGCCAGGGACAATCCGGATCTCGTAAAACAGGTTCAGGGTTAACACTACACGATTTATAAAACATTTTCGGTACATAGTCGGTATAAAAGATATGGTTCGTTTAATATGAAAACTATTTGGCTTATTTGCAAGGTTATAGGTCGTTTATAAAAGAAAACCCTCAGCTCCATATGTAAGAAGGACCAAGAAAAGAATTACAAGCCTCGAACGTCTTCACCAAGGAGATTACTGTACAAGAAAGAAGATACGGTGTACCTGTGAGATATGGAACCAAGTAGGACGCATGAAAATGTTCATGAACTGGTGTAACGTGTCATGGAATGATTCAATATGAAATAAATCATAAAATGTCATGAATTTGTGTGATCGTGTTCATGTTCACAATTAATGCTCCACATAATGAATAAACGAACGTAAAGTATAAATCAAAAATTCAAGTTCAAATATCACTCATGCATACGTGAGAATTTAGCACACAAGTAATTCAAAACGTATTAAAGGATCGAGGAAAGGGCACGAAAGTGAAAGCACGAAGAAAACACGTAAAACGAACAAAACTAAAAAAGGGATAGTCACTACCCAAACGGTCGTTTCCAGTTTGAACTGGAAACCCAAACAGTCGTTTGGACCCTCTCGGGTCCAGGTAGAGCCACTCGAAATGACCATTTTGGCTACAGGCCAAAACTCCAAATAGCCATTTTCGTCCCTCACAACTGGCGCGTGAACCCCATGCAAACTGCCATTTGGTGCCACAAGGTAAAACCGAAATGGCCGTTTCGGACCTCGCTGATAGAAAAAGGAGCAACCATCTTTGAAAAAGGCCATCACCAAAACTTACACACGGCCAGAAACAACCCCAAATCACACAAAAATCATACTACAGAGCATACTCAATATGTAGATCACATATTTTCATATAAGAACTCGTGAAACGAGCTTAAACACATAAATCCCGAACCCGATACTATTCACCTTCTTCCCCAATTAGCCAAATAAAACGGCATGAAATAGGTATTAAAACGAGGCACGTAACGAGTAGAGCACAAATCTTACCATGGATCGTTGATCGGACGGTCGGATCTTGCAAACTCGAGCTCAAAGGCTTGGAGGCCAAAAAGGGGTGTTTTCCTTCTCCTTGCTCTCTTCCTTGTACTGAACGTGGAAATGGGGTGAAAGAAAGTGGTTGGCCCTTTTTAGGCCGGTCAAAATGGGATCCGGTCCGTTCGGATCGGATTCTAAAACGGTAGGGCGATCAATTAGCTTTAGAAAAATATAAGGTTAATTCCATTGGCTACGAATCATCGAAACAAATCCAATGGTAAGGTCGAAATTCGAATTCGAATTCCCGAGCTCAAGTCAGCTACAAAGGGCGAAAACACCCTAATTATAGTTAGGTCCCTAACTAGCAAATATTAGACAATTGAGTCCAAGTACATTTAAATAAATTCTAAAGCGCACGTAATTAAAATTAAATCCATGTTGACACGTAGGGCATACGACGTCACATAATTCACATAAATACTGAATTAAATCCTCTCGTAAACGGGGTGTCACATTGAAGCCATTCATTATCATTCGATCTATGTGCATCAATCATATTTTTCCAAGTTTCTTCAAATTGATTTGGTCTTAGAGAGTCATAAACTGCCGATTCAATCCCATGTTTAATTGATTTGTACTCAATATGACCATTCAGCTTTTGTGGAACCTTTTGTATAATATGTCATAAGCAAAGACGATGTCGGGCATTTGGAAACACTATATCAATTGCATTTTTCATAGCTTCGCATTGATCGGTTAGTATAGCAGGTGCTGCTCTTCCTGACATACATGTTAACCATGTTTTAAACAACCACACAAATGATTCTGTTGTTTCATCAGCTAAAAGACCACACCCCGAAAGAACAGATTGACCATGATGGTTGACCATAATATTAATACTTAGAGTTCTACTTTGTATAAATCATTATTTATTAGAGAAGATAACTGATTATGAAAAACTCTCACAGACGTTTGTGAGATTAGCATAGTCTTATAATTAAATAGGAATTTTTTTTTCTAACGGTCCGTAAGAAATAGATTTTTATAAATACTGATGAGGCTAAATTACGCTCTAGGCACGTATATGACACGTGGCCTAGCCTAAGCATGACACCATGGCATCACGGATCCGCATCTTCAATGCCCCCTCAAGGCCAACTGTTCCCCTCGAAGTCGTTGGATTTGTGAAGGCAAAGTCCTTCTTCTTGGCTTGAAGACAACCTTATTTAGATAGAAATTCTCGAAATAGTATAGTTCTTTGTACCTGCTTTAAGCTGACGAGACAATTCGACTCTAAGTTCGTGTTATCTCCCTCTGCCATAATAGTTTTCAAAGAATCGAAACTTTCTACCCAAGATGGGTGCTGTGAATATGAAATGAAAATGACATAGAATGATGTAAGAAAGAACATCCTGATTGAATGGGACATAAGATCTACACTTGGTATCAGAACATGTTCTATTCTAAGTTTGTCTCTCCATCCATAAATATTCCGATTCCTGCAAACTCACGCTCCAGTTTGTCCCACATATCTTTCGCGACCCCCGGTGTGAAAGGGGTGTGAAAAATATCACGCATTGAAACTTCAAAGATATGATATTCAATTCATAATAGTTTGATAATCTGCCCCTCAATAACTAGTTTTTGGGCGTGAGTTAGTCCAAACACATTATTAAACAATTACAAATCAATCCATATGGTATTATCAATTATCCAATATTTTATTAATGACTTTAACATTATTAATAATACCTGACGGATCAACGTGATTACACATAAATTCAGCAATAATATATTTAATTTTTCCACAAATATTTTTATTTTAAAACTCCCTTAGTTTTCAATAGTAGCAGACACTGTAAAATATAAGAAGATGGCACTAACAGCCAATCCTGCCGAGCTCTAAGAGGAAAACGACGTCCTGAGGGCCAAACTTGAGTCTCTCCAGACAGAATTTGACAAGGTCTCTAAGGAGTCAGACAAGAGGGAGGAGGCTCGCAAGAAGCTCCACGCTGAATTGAACAAGTACAAGGAGGGCAATGCAAACTTGGCCAAGGACTTGGATGAAAGGAACAAGTAGCTCAGTTGCGCCGAGAAGAAATTCACTGAGGCCACTAAAAAGGCCTATGAGGGGGAGTTCAACAGGGTGCTTCCCGAGCGTATAGCCAAAGCGAATCGTGAGGCCTTGCTCAAATTCTGTTATTCTAAGGCGTTTGGGTTTACGTCGACGAGGCTCAAAAGGCCTTCAACTTGGCCGTGGGACAGTTGATCGCATTGGGTCTGGCGGACTTCTCGAGGGCGCTGGCGTATAGGTCTTCAATATGATGAGGAGTTGAATGCCCTATCGGCGGCCAAGTGGAATCCTGAGGACACTCTGTCAGAGCCATAGTATAATGATCCGGTCGTTCTCCTTCAAGAGGAGTTCATGAGGACGCACAAGCCTGTTGAAGAGCCCATCATCGAGGAGGTTAACGAGGGGACCACTGAGGCTGCACCTGTTCTCGAGGGCCCTTCCAATGCTGCCCCTCAAGCGCCGGCCATAGAGGAGACTCCTACCCCCGCGGTCGAGACCACTAAGCCCCAAGCTCCACAAGCGCCTACCAATGCCCCCAATTCTGAGGTGGTTGACCTGGAAAGCAGCCAAGGCCAAGATGCTCAAATTTAGTATGGAGCATCACAACACATTGTCCCTTACTATTATCCCATATGCTCTATAAGTTGTATATGCCTTGACAAAATGGGTACTAGTTTAGATAGGATTCCTATGATCTTTTCAAGTAGTTCAATCTCGTAAACAGGAATTAGATAGCTATCCCCGAGGGCCTTCTGATCTTTTGTCTACTTCCTTTGAGAAAGTCTTGTAATCTTCTGTTGCTTGTCATTGGCTTGAATGCCCATCTTTTATACTTCGAGCGCAAGCTCTTCTTGAATGAATGAATATTGCCTTGGAAATGAATGCTTGTTTATTTTTTACCTTTGCATTTTACTGCTATTTGCTTATTCCTTTCACGCTCTAATATAAGAGGTTTGAGAATGAAGCTAAGTAAAATCTTGGCAAGAAGGTTAGCATTACCTAGGCCAAATAAAGAAGCGCGAGGGACCTACTTCCGAGGGTACCCTGGTCAAATTGCGGAATTACTCAAAAGGTTTCTTTAAGGAAATTTCCCTTAGAAATTTTTCTTGGCAAGAAACGCGAGGGGTCCGCTATCGAGGGTGCCTTGGTTCTTAGGAACTTTCTTTAAGGACTATTTCCATAAGGAATTTTAATAATTAAAGAACGCGAGGGGCCCGTCTCTGAGGGCACCCTAGTTACTTTGGAAATCTTAGTAAATAAGAACGCGAGGGACCCATTTCCGAGGGCACCCTGGTTAATTTGGAAATTTCAATAAATAAGAACGCGAGGGACCTATTTCCGAGGGCTCCCTGGTTACTTAGAAAATTTCTTTAAGAGTTTCCACAAGAAATTCCAATTAGAAAGAACGCGAGGGGCCCGCTCCGAGGGCACCCTGGTTACTTTGGGGATCTTGATAAATAATAACGCGAGGGTGTTGGGAAACGAGACAGAAACGCAGCGAAAATTTAAAATTTTCCCAACTAAGCAAGGATCGAATCTTGCAATTCCTATTCCCAAATTCATAGTGAACAAGAAACTCACTTAGATAGTAGCCTATGATGCACGGATACAGACACGGCGACACGGATACGGAGACACGAATTTTTTCTTGAATTTTCCACTTGAGGAGTGTAGGACACAGTGTCCGACACGACACGACACGGCAAAATGATATTTTTAGGAGTGTCCGTGCATCATAGATAGTAGCTTTCTTGACACGTTCTAGCCGCCCAAGAATGCTCTTCAGGCGACTTGATCCCCAAAAGCTCCTTCGAACCTTTCAAGACTTCACGATAGTAGCCCTCTAGAGAAATAGTTCACCAACCACGACCAAGATCCGAATAGGGAGGATGCTAGTTCTATATTCGATGTTTAGGCTCTAGGGTTTAGTGTATAATTTAGAGAAGGAGAAATTTGTATATCATCACCCCGTGGGGTTCGAACTCCTCTATTTATAAGCTGGGGTTCGAACCTCAATCCTTGTTGGGCAAGGAATTCCAAACTCTTTAGGAAAGGGATTTCTTGCTTGGAGACTAAGTCTCTTACTTTGACCAAAAGTCCACCTTTTGACCAACTTGTTGGACAAGAATAATATCTAACTCTCTTAGATATTTTATTTTACTTTATTTATTAAATAATAAATAATTTGAAGACTAATAATTAATTAATTCATAATTAATTATTTATTAGACTTTAATTCTCCAAATTAGGACTTTAATATTAATTCAAAATTAAATCAAATTCCATTAATTAATTAACACATTAATTATTTAATATACACATATACATACACAAGTGACTACACTTGTCAATAATAACACGTGTCATCCACGTGTTCCACATGTGTGGGCCTCACCATTCTCTTAATGGTTCGATCAACTCGTTTAATTGATTCAAGCCTTAACCCATGTGACCGGGTTGTTGAGTGTGACCCTCTAGGTTCTTAATTTAATTAGCAGTGACCCTAATTAATTAATTCCCTAATTAATTAATCAGTCCACAGATGAAACGACCATAGTCTAACAACAGGTGTTTGACCCCTAGCTGAATAAGAATGTCTCGATTCGACAGAACCTTTAAGTCATTGACATATGTGAGATACAATCCTCCTACTTCCTATCTCTCAATCAAGATCTAGGGCAAGGGAATAATTAGAACCCTAATAATCTCGATCTTAATGTTAAGTGCATTTAATATCCATTTGATCTTAATCCAAGAAACTCTTTTCTTGATGTCTTGATCCAATGCCTTGGCCAAGGATTCCTAAATGGCATATGAATGACTTACATAATAAGAGATCATCACCTTGCAAATGCAAGCGTAGGTCCTTTATTGATTATCATATACTTTCATGTGCCACTTGTGCAGCCTCAGCATAAGCCTTGAATCAGTTGTCTAAGGCGACACCCTTTAAAGCTTACACCTAAGACTACAGAGTTAGCTCATAAAGTATCAATGGAATCTCAAGTTTAAGGATCACTTAATCAAATCAATGACTCGTGAGATATTTCCTAGTCTGGAAGTTTCTATATCCAGATATAGAAACTTCCTTTCCCATTTAGGAATCTTCTCACACGGCACACCTCAGTGTACCTACTTAGAATAAGTAAGCACCCCCCATGTATCACGCACGTATCAACTATACACTTTGCACCCCATGAAACAAGGTGATCCTTCTTAAGGGCGTGATCACACGAGCAAGCCTCGAACGAGTCAGGTTGACGCTCCCACTGTCTTTTGGACTCATCGGCTTGGAGTGATTTCTAATCATGACTTATGTGATATAGGGCCCATCTCATGAACCACTTCACCTAAATGGTTGAGTCATATAAGTCATATTGATTAGGGGAGTTCTTATACATGTACAGTCAAAAGGAAACACACAATCAGACAAGAGCACATAAAGAAGTGTTGCCTCAATTCGTATTATTCAAAGATTGTCTGTGATTTACAAAAGGAAAGTACTAAAGCAAAGTATTACCTCGGCTTTCAGGGCACTATTCTTAACAATCTCCCACTTGCCCATCAAAGCCATTCAGGAGCTAATCTAAGTCCCATCTTTGCAAGATGACCTTCGAAAGCTTCTCGACTAAGGGGTTTAGTAAGCGGGTCTGCCACGTTCTCTACTGATGCGACCCTCTCAATTTGCACATCACCTCGTTTGATGATATCACGGATTAGGTGATACTTCCTCATAATGTGCTTGGTCCGCTGGTGAGATCTTGGTTCTCTTGCTTGAGCAACCGCCCCAGTGTTGTCTCAAACAAAAGTAATAGGGTCTTTCATGCTAGGAACGACATTCAAATCTTGAATGAAGTTTCTAATTCAAACACCTTCCTTAGCTACATCGTTTGCAGCTAAGTATTCGGCCTCAGTGGTCGAATCTGCAGTGGTCGTCTGCTTGGAACTTTTCCAACTCACTTCTCCACCGTTAAGGCAGAAAATATATCCTGACATTGACTTAAAATCATCTAAGTCAGATGCAAAGCTTGCATCGCATTATCCTGCAACTACTAGATCTTTCTGTCCTCCGTATACTAGGAATAAATCCTTAGTGCTTCGCAAGTACTTTAGGATATTCTTCACGGCAGTCCAGTGACCTTCTCCAGGGTCTGATTGGAAATGGATTTTTACACTAAGTGCATAAGCCACATCCGGTCGAGTACATAGCATTGCATAAATTATGCTACCTATTGCCGAGGCATAAGGCACATGAGTCATTCTTTCCTTCTCAAGGTTAATCTTAGGACACATCTTCTTCGAAAGAGATGTTCCTACACTCATGGGAAGAACTTTTTTCTTCGCATTCTCCATACTGAACCGTTTCAGTACTTTGTCTATGTACTTCGATTGTGACAGTCCTATCAATCTCTTAGATGTATCCCTATAGATCTTAATACCGAGAATGTAGGACGCATTACCAAGATCTTTCAACTCGAATTGGTTTGATAACCATGACTTGGAAACTTTCATGTCATCCTTCAAATTCCCAATTAGGAGGATGTCATCGACATAAAGCACCAAGAATTGCACTGAAGTCTCCAATTCCTTTCTATACACGCAGGACTCATTCGAATTCTGAACGAAGTCAAACGCTTTGACCGCTTCATCAAAACGAATGTTCCAATTCCTAGAAGTCTGTTTCAATCCGTAGATTGATCTTTGGAGCTTGCAAACCTTTTGCTCACTCCCACTGAATGTGAAACCTATGGGTTGATCCATATAAATGTCTTTATCAATGTCTCCATTGAGAAAGGAAATTTTCACATCCATTTGCCATATCTCATAGTCATAATATGTAGCTATGGCAAGCGTGATCCGAATGGACTTTTGCATTGCAACTGGTGAGAAGGTTTCATCAAAGTCCACATCGGGCCTTTCAGTAAAGCCTTTGGCAATGAGCCTTGCCTTATAGGCTGCAACGTTTCCATCTACTCCGAGCTTTCTCTTAAAGATCCATTTGTAACCTATGGGTTTTACTCCATCAGGCAAATCAACCAAGGTCCAAACTTGGTTGGAGTACATGGAATCCATTTCGGACTTCATGGCTTGTTGCCACTGTTCAGAATCCGAGTCTGACAGTGCCTCCTCATATGTAAGGGGATCATTATCCTCTTGAGAGATTTCATGGAGAAAACCATACCATCTCTCAGGCTGTCTAGGAGTGCGTTCAGAACGCCTTAGAGGAGGATTTTCACGTGCATCGAAGTTCGTGATTGGCGGTGGGATATCAGATTGGGACGTCTCCCCTAAATGTGGCATGGGGTCATCTCGAATTTCTTCAAGTTCTGTGATCTTACCTTTCTTTTCTTCAAGGAACGATTCCTCAAGAAAAGTTGCATTTCTTGAAACAAACACCTTTTGTTCAGTTTGATCATAGAAGTAGTATCCTATAGATTCCTTAGGATAGCCAACAAAGTAGCATAAGTTAGAATGAGCTTCTAACTTATCTTCCATCGTCCTATTCACATAAGGAGGACAACCCCAAATTCTTAAGTAAGAATAATTAGGGACCTTATCATGTCACGTTTCATAGGGCGTTTTAGGGACTGATTTGGAGGGGACAAGATTCAAAATCTTAGCTGCACTTTCTATGGCATAACCCCAGAAAGAAGCTGGTAAGTCAGTGAAACTCATCATGGAACGAACCATATCAAGTAGGTTCGATTCCTTCTCTCAAAAACTCCATTAAGCTGAGGAGTTCCTGGAGGAGTCCACTGAGAGATAATGTCATTATCTCTGAGATGATTAAGGAATTCTTCACTAAGATACTCACCACCTCGATCAGATTGAAGTGTCTTGATCTTATCACCAATTTGGTTCTCAACCTCCTTTTGAAATTCTAAGAAATTCTCCAAAGCCTCAGATTTGTACTTCATTAAGTACACATAACCATAACGACTAAAGTCGTCAGTAAAGGTTATGAAGTACTGATGATTGTTTCTTGTGCTTACACTAAGAGGTCCACAAACATCAGAATGGATCAAATCCAATGCCCTAGTGGCACGTCCAACACTACTTTTGAAGGGTGTGTTAGACATTTTTCCTTTGAGACAGGATTCGCAAGAAGTTAATTGTTTAAGTTCATTTTCAGAGAATGTCCCTAAAATACTTAACTTGCTAATTCTGTTCTTAGAAATATGTTCTAATCTAGCGTGCCATAAAGACGCTGAGGTACGTTTTGTCTCTCGTTGTATATTCAGAATATTACTGTTTTGAGTTAGATAAAGTCCATTGTTCAATGTACCAAGATGTATTAAAAAATTATTCTTTTTGAGGAAAAGTTTGCCATTCTTAATATTAATTTCATAATCTTCGCAATCAAGTATTGGAACTGAAATAATATTATGAATAATGTCTGGTACATAAAGGACTTTATTTAAAACTAAAACAGAATGGCCTAAATCTAATCTAATTGTGCCTAAAGCTTGAGCTTCGACCGTTGAGCCGTCCCCAATCTTCAAGACACATTCTCCTCCTTTGAGCTGTCGGACCTCACTTAGCATCTGTACATCATTACAGATATGAGATCCACAACCGGTATCAAGTACCCAAGAGTTAGAATTAATAGAAAGATTTACTTCAACTAGAAATACAGTTTTCTTTAGAGTAGCCTTGTACTCTTAGCAGTTTCTCCTCCAATGCCCCGTCCCGGATTGCCACAATGGAAGCAAACGTCCTCTTTCTGATCACGTTTCTTCTTTTGGAATTTTTTCTTCATGATGCCTCCATTGGGCCTAAGGGACTTCTTCTTCTTTTAGGCTTTCTTGCCCTTTCCTTTAGACGGCTTAGAAGAAGATGGAGCAATGACCATCATAACCTTATTGTCCTTCTTGATCGTGCTTTCAGCAGTCACAAGCTGACTAATCAGCTCAACTACACTAGCATTTGCATGATTAATGTTGAAGTTAAGGACAAAAGGGTTGAATGATGGTGGGAGCGAGGCTAGCAACAAATCCACTGAAAGCTCATCTCTCAGTAGCATGTCCATGGAGGCAAGTTTCTCAGTAAGAGCAAGAAACTTGAGTCCATATTCATGAACACTAGTACCTTCCTTCATTCTCAAATGGAACAATTCCTTTGAGGTGTTATACCTTGTAACACACTCATGAGGAAGGTAAAGTTTCTCTAAGTGGTCGTAAATCTCCCAAGCGAATTCCATGGACTTATGTTGTCTTTGCATGTCCGGAAACATGTTAGCAAGCATGAGACAACGGGCTTGGAGATTATCATCCTTCCACTTCTGGATCGCATCCCGGTCAGTCCGGGTCGGGGTGACCCCTTCGGGAACCGGCTCCGCTTCGTAGAGGACATAAGTTCTCTTCACGGAATCTAGAACGATTTTTAGATTCCTAAGCCAATCAGAATAGTTGGGACCAGTCAACTTGTTTGACTCGAGGATCGATACTAGAGGATTTTTTGTTGCCATTTCAAAACACGTAGAGAATCACAGAATCTACGACCTAAATAGAAAAATAGAGAACTAGTGAGCATGCTGAATAATAACGATATACATGAGATTAGGTCTTTAATCTATGTAGCTCCCATTATTTTTCAAAGATCTATAATTCCCAAAGATCTTAGAGGATACTTGCTATCCCAATGGGTACTAAGATCCTAAGCACTTAACCTTGAACCCACGGCTCGTGGCCATTCTCAATTAAGCCTAAGGTAGGTACAACTTACCAATTCCAACACTGTGGAATTTTTAGTAATGGTTTTGCATCACCTATCTTTCAATATGGACCTACGACTCGTGCGACATCCATATTTACTTAGGCGTTAAGCTAGACCCATCAATCATAAGATCATGACCAAAACTTAGTTCGAACGACCCACGAATCGCGGCCATCGCCCTTGCTAAAATTGATCACGAAATATTGATCATTTAAGATCAATTAGGAAACTAAGAACTAATAGGTTTAACATAGATACCCCACGACTCTTGGCCAACATCTAGCTTCCCCTATGAAACTTAAATCCTATTGATGGAATGCTAGAAATGCAATTCAAAGCTTGCACCTCGAATTAAGCACCTATTTTCGAAAATTAACTTAATATTTAATGGGAATTTTCGATGTAACCCGAGAGTTGTCCGGTTCGACCTCACCAATATATATGTTATCCAATTTAATTAGTCTTGATTAATGCAAGTACAACTTAAAAGCATTTCACACAAGCACTTAGCAGATAACATGTCCTAGCTTGATACTAACATGTGATGATCATGGGTTCTACCTATCTTATTCGTGATATGTGGGAGCCACTCCACAATCACAAGTTCTAACATACATGCCACATAAAACAGTTTAAATCACATAAGGGAATTGGAAATAAAACTATCTATTACAATAATGGAAATCCTCTCTAACACTTCGAGAGGTCTTCACTTATGGCCTCCATCTTGTTACTTGTTGTGTGGATCCATCTTACTCCTCGGGAGCATTGTCTCCAAAATGAAAGAAAAAGACCTCACCACCTATCTCTACTCTCAAATTACAATAAAAAGAAAAAGACATAAATTAATAAGGCTCAATCTTCATATTGGCCTTAGGCAATTAAACGGGGCATACCCCGACCTAAAAAATAGTAATATGGAAAGCCACATAATAAACACATAACAGTACGCACATAAGTGGGGCACTGACCACAATTGAAAAACGCAATTAATGGGCTCCAACACCGATTTAAACCATTCATGTGCATAAATTAAAACCATACATAAGTCTAAACCCATGATCACCTAACATGACAAAATTGCAAGCATTTAAATTTAACCAATAAATTAAAATTCTCGCTTTAAGCCCTAATGACTTAAAACACGACTTAGATGCAATTCTGGTTCAAGAGACTTTTCTATAAAACCCGAAAAACAATAAACTAATAAAATTCCAATTAATTTCTGAAAATTACTAATTTTATTCTTTTAGTATTTTCAGAAAATAAAGTTCGTAATTTTCCCAAAATTTAAATCATCTTAATTTCTTAAAATCCCAGTTTAAACAATTATTTCACAAATAATTCAAATTTAATAAAAATAAAATTTGACAGGAAAAATTAAATCGGGATTTCAAGGACTAAAACACCCTTCTCCCAAGTAGTATCAGCCTCGGTTTCACCCTTCCAATGGACTAAGTAATCTGTTCTTTTATTCTTCTTACTTTGCCCCATCGTTCGGTGATCAAGAATTTTCTGCACAAGCTTCTCAAATTGAGCACGGATGACAGGCGGTGCTCGCTTTGTTTGCTTCCTTCGCTCATCCACCAAGTCCGCATTATACTTTTTCAAAAAGCTAATATGGAACATTGGGTGAATTTTCAATCTGTCCGGCAACTTCAACCGATAAGCCATATTGTCCACTTTACTCAAAACTTCAAAGGGACCATCAAATTTTGGGACTAACCCTCCAAATTTGAGGAGTAAGCTTCAGCAACACTTGCTCCCCAACAGCAAATTCCACATGCCGTCTACCCATATCCGCATACCTCTTCATTCTGCATTGGGCCTTAGCTAAACTATCTTTAGCTTTGTTAATCACCTCTTGCTTCGCCCTAGCAAAACGATAGGCCGCCGGACACTTGCCACCCGTTTTCTGCACAGCAATCTCGTGGGGCGTTAATGGTTGTTGCCCATACACCAACTCAAACGGGCTCATGCCAATAACTGAAGACTTATGTAAGTTGTAGCAAAATTGGGCCATATCTAGAAGTTCCACCCAATTTTTCTGACTTGCTGACACATAATACCTCAAATATTCCTCCAACAACTGATTCATCCTCTCGGTTTGCCCATCCGTTTGGGGATGATTAGCCGTTGAAAACTTCAACTCCGTTCCCATCATATTGAACAACGAAGTCCAGAATCTTTCGGTGAAGCGGGTATCCCGATCACTCACAATGTCTTGGGGAATGCAGAAATATTTGATCACATATCGAAAGAACAAGTCAGCAGCAACTTCTACGGGCCATGCATTCGGAGCAGGAATGAAAACCGCATACTTTGATAACCGAT
This sequence comes from Lantana camara, assembly GCA_037501455.1. Taxonomy (NCBI): domain Eukaryota; kingdom Viridiplantae; phylum Streptophyta; class Magnoliopsida; order Lamiales; family Verbenaceae; genus Lantana; species Lantana camara. The sequence continues at coordinate 24,797,517 of CM074862.1, forward strand.
CAACCACAACAAATATCGAAGCCATCCCATTCACCTTCGGGAATCCACTAATGAAGTCCATGGAGACGGACTGCCATGGTCTTTCCGGGATAGGCAGGGGCTGCAATAATCCTACCTCTTTCTTTCGTTCGGTCTTGTCAAGCTGTCACACCAAGCAAGTCTGAACATAGGCTTCAATATCCTTGGCCAATAATACCGGTGGGACAGCAACGCAAGCATCCTTTCAATTCCGGGGTGGCCAGCCCATCGAGGGTCGTAGGTTTCCCTCAAGAGCTGCCTCCTCAATAAGCTACTCGGGACATAGGCTCTTCCATCCTTTTCGTAAAGCAATCCATCATGTAGCCAATATTTCCTCACCAAGCCATCATTACTTGACCAACAATACGTTGGTACACAGAATCATTCTGGGACATCTCTCGAATTTTCTCCAAGAAATCCGACTCGATCACGGTTAAGGTAGCCATATACTCCTCAACCTGTTTTCTGCTCAGAGCATCAGCCACATTATTATGAATACCCGGCCTGTACATCCAATGAAAATCGAATTCCCCAAGGAACTCTTGCCAACGTGCTTATTTTAGAGTCAGCTTCTTTTGAGTTCTGAAATAAGTATTCGCCATATTATCGGTCACAACCACGAACTTCGTACCCACAAGATAATGGCGTCAAGCATCCAAGCAATGAACAACAGCCGTCATTTTCTTCTCATGTGTGCTGTATCGTAATTCCGCATCTTTGAGCTTTCGGCTTTCAAAAGCAATGGGGTGTTTGTCTTGCACCAACACACCTCCAAGAGCTCGATCAGAAGCATCAACTTGCACCTCAAAGGGCTTGTCAAATTCCAGTATCTTCAGAACAGGGGCTGAAGTAATGGCCACTTTCAGCGCCTCAAAAGCATCTCGACAAGCAACCGACCATTCCCACTTTTGATCCTTGTTTAATAAATCCGTCAAAGGGCTAGCAATTTTCGAATAGCCTTTGATGAATCTACGATAATAGTTAGCCAATCCCAAGAACGATCTCAACTCATTCAGCTTCGTAGGAGCAGTCCAATCCACCACAGTCTGCACCTTCTTAGCATCCATCTTTACTTTGCCTTGGCTGATAATATGCCTAAGGAAAGTAATCTCATCCCGACAGAACTCACATTTCTCTTTCTTAGCATGCAGACTATACTCCCTCAATTTCAGAAATACAGCCCTCAAATGCTTCAAATGATCCTCCATGGACTCACTATAGATTACGATATCATCTAGGTACACAACAACGAAGCAATCCAAGAACTCGTATAATACATCATTCATTAGATTGCAAAAAGTAGCAGGGGCATTCGTCAAGTCGAAAGGCATGACTAGAAACTCAAATGAACCGTACCTCGTGACACAAGTTGTCTTAGATTCATCTCCTTCAGCCACTCTCACCTGCCAATATCCCGACCTCAGATCGATCTTTGTAAAGAACCGAGCCTTCGCCAACTTATCAAATAGATCAAGGACTAGGAATAGGGTACTTATTTTTTATAATAACCTTATTCAAAGCCCTATAATCCACACACATTCGCAGCGAACCGCCTTGTTTCTTTTAGAACAACACCGGGGAACCGCATGTGGCCTTTGAAGGCTGCACCAAACCCGTCTCCAACAATCCATCCAATTGCTTCCGTAATTCAACCAACTCCGAAGGGCACATTCTGTAGGGTGCTCTCGAAGGAGGCTTTGCACCGGGCTCCAACTCAATCTTATGATCAATAGCTCTCCTTGGCGGTAACTCTTTCGACAACTCCGGGGGCATTACATCCTTGAATTCCTCAAGCAATTCCGCCACTGAATCGGGTACTTCCTGGAACACATCGGGCTTGATTTCTACCAATGCAGCGAGGTAGGTCATTTCGCCATGTCTTAAACTGGCCTCGACTCGCATTGCAGAAACAAGCTTTGCTTTCTTATCCACATGACTCGCCTCAATAGCTTAAATTCCTTACACAAGGCTAGGATTCTTCGGGTCCACAATCAATATTCCACCCAAGTAAGGTATCACCGAGACTTTGGCCACATTCAGAAACTCATTTCCCAAAATCACATCAAAGTCATCGAGAGGGACATCCATCAAACTGCATTGTCCATTCCACGAACCAACCGTCAAGGACACATTGGCAACACCCCTGGTAGGCTTTGCATCCGAGTTTACAGCCTTGATCTTGCTCGCCTGTGGAGTAAGTTTAAGACCAAGTTTCTGAATTTCCCGATCTGCGACAAAGTTGTGAGTAGCACCTGTGTCGATCATTGTCAACACTTCCTTGCCATTAAGAGAGATCCTTACATACATCAACCCATGCTGGTCCACGGGTTTTTCTTGAATAGCATTCAAGAGTTGAAGAGGATTGACACGAGTTGGGGATGAATCGTCATCACCATCCTCTTCAGCAACAAGGGCCGTCAACTTGCTTTTCTTGGGACAATCTCGCATCCGATGGTCACCATTGCAAAGAAAACATCCTCGCCTAGACTTGTCAACTTCAACCTTAGTTTTTTTCGGTTTGAAGCCGCTATCAGGCTTAGATTTGAAGTTCTTATTGCCTTCCTTGACCATCTTTTCCTGTTTCCCTTTATCCTTTCCCACATCCCTTCTTCTCCTTTCGGAATCGGGACCACCAACCACCCGATAGTCCACCAAGCGATCGGCAGCAGCAACAGCGGAGGGCAGATCCTTGATACCTTGCCTCCTTAATTTGGCTTGGGCCCAGGTCTGCAATCCGGACATGAAGTTGAATAGCTTGTCCTCCTCAGACATATCCCTTATATCCAGCAACAAGGAACTAAATTCCTTCACGTAATCGCGAACCGTCCCCGACTACTTCAAATTTCGCAGGGACTCCCCAGCAATCTATCCCGTGTTGCAAGGGAGGAATTGTTCTTTCAATTCCTTCTTCAAGATTTCCCACGTTTCAACCTTCTCACGATTGGCATTATCGTCAGAGAGACGAGTACGCCACCATAACTTGGCATCACCCGTCAAGTACATACTTATGATGGAAACTTTCTCATTATCGGACACCTTTGCAGCCTGGAAATATGCTTCCATATCCCATAAGAAATTTTCTAACTCTTTGGCGGACCGCGCTCCACCATAAGGCTTCGGATCTGGGACTTTTACCTTGGAAGAAGAAGGTTTATCCTCGGGAGTTCCAGACCCGATGGCCTTCTTCAATACACGCAACTCTTGGTTATAGGCATCGAATTTTAAGTCGACGGCATCTTGAAGGACTCCGATATCTTCTGCCACCGAAGCAAGCCTTCCTTCAATAAATCCGGGCAACCCTTCCGCAAATTTCATCAGGTCTCGTACTTTTTCATGCAAGTGCCCGATCTGTTCAAGCAAGCCGTCGCCCGGTGGAAGCCGATCCACCGGAACTCCATTCGCCATTCCAAGTCACGCCTCGATCCGTTGAATCCTTGTCTCCATACCAAGGACTCTTTCTGGCAGCGGATTTTGGTTAGACATCCCAACCAAAAGCAGATCAGAACCCGAAAACCTGGCTCTGATACCACTTCAAAGGGGTACGAACTCTTTGACTTAGGATTTTCTAGAATCCGACCACCTTCGGCCTGAATCCTCTCGAATCAGTCAGCCAATTCACTCTCTCGCGCACACTCGTGTTTGATTTAGATTGAGTGTTTGATTTTACAAGCCAATTCGGACAAGCATGCAACAATCATAAAGGCAACAGCGTTTACGGGAAATTCCCAACCTTAGTGTTATTACTCGCACTTCTTAATACAAGGAACTTGCCCAAGGCTTGCACACAACGAATAAATTCGTGCAGCTTATAGGTCTTTATAATTGCAAGGTAATCGGTTGTGGACATCCCCCACAACTAGGTCAAGAACGGGCCAATCTCGTGCTGCCAGCTGGCGGGCAGTTTTCCTCAGTCAAAACTGCCCATCAGCCCACTCAAGCTTCCATAACCGCCGCTTGCGTGTTCTGAGAGAAACCGCCAACTTAAATTCAATTTCGCGCGCCTAGGGTGACAACCGTTCCCACCAAGGAAACCGCTCCGCAATTCCCACGCGCGCTAACTGTCTGATGCGCGCGCGCTTGCCTTGCGCCCATCCGTGCCAGTTCCGCACGTCTTCTGCTCAGCGTGCGGATTTTGCTAGCTGCCTTTGCGCTCAGCCTAGCCCATGCCAGCCTTGTCCGCAACATTTTGTGCAAGTGCGTAACTCATGCGCACAACATTTCACCAATGCCCGCAATCTAGCCCGGCGCCCAGCTCACCGTGCGAAACTCTTAACCAACAATCCAAGCCAAGTAGGATGCTACACCAAGCTAGTATCCCAATCCAATGTTGGCATGTTCCCCCTCCGTGCCAACCCGGCTAACACTTCAAGGGGCTAACTGTAACCCTCTAGAGAAATAGTCCACCAACCGCGACCACGATCCGAATAGGGAAGATGCTAGTTCTATATTCGGTGTTTAGGCTCTAGGGTTTAGTGTATAACTTTGAGAAGGAGAAATTTGTGTATCATCACCCCATGGGGTTCGAACCCCTCTATTTATGAGGCTGGGGTTCGAACCCCATTCCTTGTTGGACAAGGAAGTCCAAACTTTTTTGGAAAGAGATTTCTTGCTTGGAGACTAAGTCTCTTACTTTGACCAAAAGTCCACCTTTTGACCAACTTGTTGGGTAAGAATAATATCTAACTCTCTTAGATATTTTATTTTACTTTATTTATTAAATAATAAATAACTTGAAGACTAATAATTAATTCATTCATAATTAATTTTTTATTAGACTTTAATTCTCCAAATTAGGACTTTAATATTAATTCAAAATTAAATCAAAGTCCATTAATTAATTAACACATTAATTATTTAATATACACATATACATGCACACGTGACTACACGTGTCAATAATGACACGTGTCATCCACGTGTTCCACACGTGTGATCCACACGTGTGGGCCCCATCATTCTCTTAATGGTTCGATCAACTCGTTTAATCGATTCAAGTCTTAACCCACGTGACCGGGTTGTTGAGTGTGACCCTCTAGGTTCTTAATTCAATTAGCAGTGACCCTAATTAATTAATCAGTCCACAGATCAAACGACCATAGTCTAACAACAGGTGTTTGACCCCTAGCTGAATAAGAATTTCTCGATTCGATAGAACCTTTAAGTCATTGACATATGTGAGATACGATCCTCCTACATCCCATCTCTCAATCAAGATCTAGGGCAAGAAAATAATTAGAACCCTAATAATCTCGATCTTAATGTTAAATGCATTTCATATCCATTTGATCTCAATCCAAGAAACTCTTTTCTTGATGTCTTGATCCACTGCCTTGGCCAAGGACTCCTAGATGGTATATGAATGACTTACACAATAAGAGATCATCACCTTGCAAATGCAAGCGTAGGTCCTTTATTAATTCTCATATACTTTTATGTGCCACTTGTGCAGCCCTAGCATAATCCTTGAATCAGTTGTCTAAGGCGACACCCTTTAAAGCTTACACCAAAGACTACAGAGTTAGCTCATAAAGTATCAATGGAACCTCAAGTTTAAGGATCACTTAATCTCATCAATGACTCGTGAGATATTTCATAATCTGGAAGTTTCTATTTCCAGATATAGAAACTTCCTTTCCCATTTAGGAATCTTCTCACACGGGACACCTCAGTGTACCTACTTAGAATAAGTAAGCACCCCCATGTATCACACACGTATCAACTATACACTTTGCACCCCATGAAACAAGGTGGTCCTTCTTAAGGGTGTGATCACACAAGCAAGCCTCGAACGAGTCAGGTTGACACTCCCACTGTCTTTTGGACTCATCGACTTGGAGTTATTTCTAATCATGACTTATATGATATAGGGCTCGTCTCATGAACCACTTCACCTAAATGGTTGAGTCCTATAAGTCATATTGATTAGGGGAGTTCTTATACATACGCAGTTAAAAGAAAACACACAATCAGACAAGAGGATATAAAGAAGTGTTGTCTCAATTCGTATTATTCAAAGATTATCTATGATTTACAAAAGGAAAGTACTAAAGCAGATTATTACATCGGCTTTCAGGGCACTATTCCTAACAGAGGGACCTGTCTCCGAGGGCACCCTGGTTACTTAAGAAAATTCCCTTTAAGGAGTTCTCCATAGAAATTTTGCTAAGTGTTCCTAGGTTTCGAGCGTACACTAAAAATGGAATCTAACAGCTTAGTAAGAGTTTTGTGGCAAACCAGAAGTGAGATCTAGTTGGTCTACCCTTATTCCTCCATCCCATAACTGACTTAGCAGTTGGGGATATGCAGTATGTGTACTATCAAGCCTTTCGACGCGGAGGACACTCGACGTGGCTTTGGCGCTCGATATATAGAAGGTAACCCTTGTATAAGGGACCCTCTTGCCTTGGGCCTGTGTGGCTTTTACCTAGGGAAACAAGAGAGGGGGGGGAGGGATTTGAATAGCGTATTATAAGTACGTTTTGCACAAAACTTTTTCTTTTAAAAGAAGTAAATTCCTTTGCTTTTCTTTTTCAAAAGGGATTACATTGAGCTCAAAGTTGGGATTTTACAAAGTATGTTCTCAAGGAACTCTAAACATAAAACCGTCGAAGGTTGCATATATTCCATGGACGAGGGAGACGCTCTCCCTGAAGTGTTTCAACTATGTAGGTATTATTGGCTCTTACCTGGGTGACCTTGAATGACCCTTCCCAGTTTGGGTCCAACTTACCCACATGCTTTGATACCTCTACCTTCTTCAGAACCAAGTCTCCCAATTGGAACGTTCTCTCCTTGACACGCTTGTTGTACTGTCGAGCCATTGAGGCTTTGTATTTTGATACGCGTCCAAGTGTTTATCCCTTCTCTCTTCCAGAAGATCCAACTCGAGAGCTCTGTTTCCCTCGTTAGTGCTAGGCTCAAAGTAAGCAATGCGTGCGGACTCTTGTGCAATTTCCGTAGGTATCATATCTTCTGCACCATACACAAGAGAATAGGGATTTTCTCCCGTGGCGGCTCGAGGGGTGGGTTGTGCGGTAAGCCCATAAGGCTCCTTGCAGCTCTTCAACCTACTAACCCTTCTTGCTTTTGAGCTTTATTTTCAGATGCTGCAAGATAATCCTGTTGGTAATTTCAGCTTGACTGTTGGCTTGGGGATGCCCTACGGAAGTGAAGTGCTATTCAATTCCTAATTCCGAGCACCGCTCTCGGGTGTCTGCAATAATAAATTGGGATCCATTATCAGAAATCAATACTCTTGGAATACCATATCTGTAGATGATGTTCTTCCAAATGAAGTCCCTGATCACGCGAAAGGTGATCTTAGCAACTGCCTCTGCCTCAACCCATTTTGTGAAGTAGTCTACTGCCAAGATAACAAATTTCTTCTGTCCCACGACAATTGGCAGAGGCCCCACGATGTCAATACCCCATTGATCAAAAGGCCATGCGACATCTATAGGGGTCATTTGAGCCACGGGTAACTTTGGAATGTTGGAATGGAACTGACACTTGGGGTACTTCTTGGAAAAGGCAATTGCATCCCGCATAATTGTGGGCCAATAGAATGCTCCTTAGTACTTTCTTGGCGAGGACACACCCCCCAGAGTGATTTCCACAACTCCCACTGTTAATATGCTCGAGAACTTCCTTGGCCTGCGAGGGCCTCAAACATTTCAGCGGAGGGCCTTGGTAGGATCGCTTGAAGATTCTCCCCTTTTGGTCAAGGGAAAACCGAGGGGCCTTACTCCTGATCTTTCTTGCTTCCACCTTATCAGTAGGGCAAACACTGTCCCTAAGGAACCTTATTATATCATCGAGCCAACAAGGCTCTGATAAGTCAATCATGGTCACCTCCTGAGGGCATACCTTTTCCTTTATCAAGGGCTCCTCCGTTCTTAGGAAGGTAATGGAGTGATCGCATGATCCTTTGAGGGCAGATGCGAATTTAGAGAGGGCATCGGTGCGCTCGTTCTCCTCTCACGGGACCTAGAGTAGGTAAAATTCTTTAAACTTGCAGATGATTTCTTTCACTTTTCCCAGATACTGCACCATGGTGGATTCTCGAGCCTCATACTGTTTTCTGGATGGGTACTCAGGTTATAACCAGATAGTTTTAGCCCCGAAAGACCAGGAAATGCACTTTTACTTGTCTTTATGGTACTTTCGCCTTTAGGAGAACTCCTTTTGGATTGTGTAATTCCCCTGCTACATTTCAAAGATGCATGATGGCCATTTTTTCTGATTTTATTGAGCGTACCATGGAAATATTTATGGATGATTTCTCTGTGTTTGGTTCCTCTTTTGAATCTTGTTTACAGAATTTAACTTAAGTTCTGTAGAGATGTGAAGAGACTAATCAAGTTCTGAATTGGGAGAAGTGCCACTTCATGGTGATGGAAGGGATTGTGTTAGGCCATAGGATTTCAGAGAAGGGAATTGAAGTGGATAAGGCCAAAATTCAAGTGATCGTAAAGTTTACCACCACCAACTAATGTTAGGGAGTTAGGAGTTTCCTTGGTCATGCCGGATTTTATCGCCGGTTTATTAAGGATTTCTCCAAAATCACCTTAGCTCTTTATAAGCTTTTACAGAAGGATGCTGAATTTATCTTTGATAATGACTGTTTGATTGCTTTTGACAGGCTGAAGAAAGAACTTACTTCAACACCCATTATGGTGGCGCCAGACTGGAGTTTGTCGTTTGAGTTAATGTGATGCTAGTGACTTGGCCATAGGAGCTGTCCTTGGCCAAAGAAGGGAGAAATATTTACATGTTATTGCATATTCTAGCAAAATACTTAATGATACACAAATAAACTATGCCACCACTGAAAAAGAACTGTTAGCTATTGTACATGCATTTGACAAGTTTTGTTCTTATTTAATAGGTTCAAAAACTGTGGTATACACTGATCATGCTGCCATTAAGTACCTTTTGTCCAAGAAAGATAGTAAACCGCGCCTCATTAGGTGGATATTGTTACTCCAGGAGTTTGATTTGGAGATTAGAGACAAGAAGGGCACAGAGAAAGTGGTAGGAGACCACTTGTCGTGATTGAAAATTGAGGAGACAGCCGAGGAGAAAGAACAGGTTATAGTGGAGAATTTTCCAGATGAGCAATTGTTTAAAGTAGACTCTGGAGTACCGTGGTATGTAGATTTTGTGAATTACTTGGTCAGTAAAATTGTACCTCCTGACTTGAGTTTCCACCAGAAAAGAAAATTTCTTTCCGATGCAAAGTATTACTCTTGGGAAGAACCGTTGCTTTATAGACACTGTTCTGATCATCTGGTGAGGAGATGTGTCCCACAGGATGAGATAGAGGAGGTGCTTTATCACTGCCAGTCCAGCCCTTATGGAGGTCACGCTAGTGCGAGTAAGACTGCTGTAAAGGCACTACAATCTGGATTTTGGTGGCCTTTATTGTTTAAGGACGCACATGAGTTTGTGACGAAGTGTGATTCATGCCAGAGGACAGGTAATATTGGAAAGAGAGATGAGATGCCACTGAGATATATTCTTGAGATTGAGCTTTTTGATGTATGGGGCATTGATTTTATGGGTCCCTTTCCGTCATCCAACGGAAATAAGTACATTCTGGTGGGAGTTGACTACGTATCTATGTGGGTTGAAGCCATAGCATCACCGACGAATGATTCCAAAGTTGTGTTGAAATTTCTGAGGAAGAATATTTTCAGTCGATTTGGAGTTCCCCAAGCTCTTGTTAGTGACGGAGCATCCCATTTCTGCAATAAGCCTCTAGAGATTCTTTTGAAAAAGTATGGAGTTCACCATCGAGTGGCGACCCCGTATCATCCCAAATCGAGTGGGCAAGTTAAAATTTCCAATAGGGAGATCAAACAAATTTTGGAAAAAACTATAAGTAGCTCAAGGAAGGATTGGGCATCTAAGTTGGATGATGTACTATGGGCGTATAGGACATCTTATAAGACACCTATCGGTACGTCCCCATTTAACCTAGTCTATGGAATACCGTGCCATTTGCCGTTGGAATTCGAGCATAAGGCATATTGGGTAATTAGGGCCATTAATTTTGATATGAAGCTAGCCGATGAGAAGAGAGCTTTGCAATTGCATGAATTAGAGGAATTCCAACTCAGAGCGTATGAAAATGCCAAACTTTATAAAGAGAGAACAAAAAGATGGCATGATAAGCATATCCGAGTGAAAGAGTTTGAAGTAGGACGATTGGTTTTATTATTCAACTCTCGGTTGAAGCTCTTTCTAGGGAAATTGAAGTCTCGTTGGTCCGGCCCGTTTCGTGTTATTAGAGTGATGTCAAGCGAAGCCGTGGAGATAGGAAATGAGAGTTCGGGCACATTTGTAGTGAATGAATAAAGATTGAAGCCATATCTAGTTGGCAAACCCATCGAAAAACACACTTCGCGTGTGTCACTGCATCCTGTGAACTAATCAGGATTACCCAGTCAAGCTAACGAGTATAACTTAGAACAATTTTTTCTTTTTTTTTCTTTTCCTTTCTTTTTCTTTCTTGTTGTTCTCTCGTCTTGTTTTCTCGTGATTCTCTGTTTGTCCCTTTCGTTTGCAGGTTAGTTGGCAAACTGTTCGGAGTCTGAAGTAAGAGTTGATGCGAGGACCGTGATTGTGAAGCTATGCGTAAATATTGAGGTCTATTTTTTTTTATTTGTGTTTGTGTGTGCATGCGCTAGAAGTGCTAGTGTGAGAATGAATTGCTGGTATAAACTGCAATATGTGCTTTAAGGTGTGTTTCTCTATTGTTGCAAGGGTGCACTATGCTTTGACTGCCTTTTATGGGTTAATTTTTGTTAATTAACGTGATTGAGCACCCGCCAAATTGTGTTTGTGTTCAAATTTAGCTTTTGGGCGAGTTAGGTGTAACGGGCGTTACACCATTCTTAGTATTTTAATGTAACGCCCGTTAATGGCGTCAGGAGGCATGGGTAGCATAGCTAACGGGCGTTACAATTTTGCAGGTCATTCCGTGTAACGCCCGTTAATAGCCACAGGCGTCTAGGCTAGGTGGGGTAATGCCCGTTACCCCCATAAGGCTAAAACATGTTAACGCCCGTTACCAGGCCAAAATCGGGAAAACCTGGACCTTTAATAACACGTTTTTGGGTGGATTTTTAATTCAAAACCTAAACTCTTTTCCCCTCCCACAAACACAAACACACGCACACATGAAAGAGAGCAAGCAGCGGTAGTTTTCATCCGCCAAGAACCACCACCGCACCACTTCCTCTGCACCGCCTCCGCCGCTTATCTTTGCGCCACCGCACCCACACACTCAAGCTCCCCCTCTCTATTTCTCTCGGTTACCATGCATTATTCTCGAATATTTGTGAGTTTGTGGCCCCATTTAGTGCTTGAATTGATATTAATTTGGAAAAGATTAATGCTTTGTTGTGTTAATTGTAGAATCGGGGCTCAGAGATGAAATTGAAGCAAATTGAGTTGTTTTGAGAATAAACCAACGCGATTAGGCAAACTCGCATTGATGTGAGACCTGCCGCAAATTTTGATGATACAATTTAGTAAATAATGATGGCAGCATGGATTGAAGGACGCATGGGAAATTGCTTAAATTATGCATGCATGCAGAGAACCGGAAGCTAATTGGATTTAATTACTTTGTGGGAGTTACTTAGTGGGCCGACATTATTATTATTGATTTAATTAAAAGTGGCCACTTTGGTAATGTCTTAGAAAGGATGACGTGATCGATTTGCTAATGGGTTGCACAATTGTTTTGGGATTAATTGCATGGGTGGCATGAGCATGAGGAATTAATTAATTAAGCCCAGGATAGAAGTCAACTTAGGGAGCAAGCTTTTAGAGTCCAATTTGGACTAGGAAACGGACATGCAGCGGAGCTTGGGGCATGCTATTTATTCGGCTTTTGGACAGCAGATTTCAGACACCCTTTTCTCAGACGCAGCAATCGAGAATTTTGGAGGACGGGAGGCAACTGCTTGGAGATATTCAAGAGCATAATCTTTCATCAACCAGTTCTTTTTAATTCCTTGTTTTTAGTTAGATTATGCTTTTAGTTTATTTTATATTTTCGTATTTTAGAACTATGAGTAGCTAATTTCTTTAGTACTTAGCTAGGAATTTATGATTTAGTTTTGACATCATGAGACCTAATTTGCTTTTATAATTCAATTTAATTTCAAGTATTTATTAATTCTCCGAGTGTCGTGTTATTGTGATTTATTTGCTTAAGTGGTTACGGCCGGATCATCTAAGTAGGTTTATTGCATATTGCCAATCTTGATTGCATGAAGTTTATGTAGTGCTTGATAGATAATTAGTGGTACATTAACGAGAAGGATTGGTTGCAGTTCTCAACTTGTTAAGGGAGTTAATAATCGGATTTAAATCTTGGACGTGTCGTGACTTGGTTAATTCGGGTTAGTGTTTTCTTGATTCTTAATGCTGTCGATTCATTAAATCCTGTCGAGTGTCTCTAGAGGTTGTGTGTTGATTAGGGAATAATTGTCGAGTGTCTCTAGATTATTTTACTATTTAAGAGAAAACGAGGGGAGTCGAGTGTCTCTATCTGCTATAGCTAATCTACTTAAACAACTTGAATTTATCTTTGAGTCTATGATTGATGTCTTAACTGAATTATAATTCCTAGCTAGGTATTGTCATCCATCTAATTTATCAAAACCAATTCTCAAACGCGATTTTGTTGCTTTCTTCTTAGTTTAGTTATTTTAGTTGCATAGTTAGTTAGTAATTAATCAAAATCCAAACCCCTCTATTTTTAGTTGGCTAGTTAGTTGCATGAATTTCTTGCGATTAATTGAATTAAATCGACCAATCTCTGTGGATTCGACCCGTTTTGCACTATACTCTATTTTAGTCGTAAATCGGATTATAATTTATTTTGACGAATTCGACCCGTTTTACACTATAAACTTATTCCCTTTGTTAGAATTGTCCTCCCCTTTCTCGAATTTGAACCCTAGCATAAGCCCTTGGGAATTTTGGACAATTTGGAGTTGAATTGGTTAAAATTAAACAACTTTGGCATTTTAGAACTAGGTTTGGAAAATTGGTTTGGAATTCTAGTTGATTTTGGGAGATTTGTTGTTTGCTCTAGTTCTAGTCATACGTGGTGATTAGTAACGAGATTGGAGTAGAATTTGAGTGATTTTGGAACTATAACTGTGCTAATTTACGATAATGTTGGTTTGGTTTGGGATAGATTGAAGAATTTTAGCTAAAATCCCTATCTTAGGATTGTGCCCGTAAGGTGTTCGATGAATTGCCTAAGTGAATTTTTGATTGATAATTGCTTGCTTTGCTTGGTTATTTTTGCTAATTTCAAGAATTATGGGTCGTTCAAAGCGTACTCGTGTCGAAGGAGTTTCGAGTTCCGGGACTTCTAGGGCTCGGGCCCAAAGTGAAACTAGAAATGTGGTTATCGAAGGGGTTGGCAACCCATTTGATATGGTGCTTTTAAGAATGGTTTTCCCCACAAAATTCTTTAAAAGAGATGTTTTGATCCGCATGGGCGTGTGGGATGAGATACAGACTTTGTTTGATAACATTGGGTGGTTAGAATTTTTGGTGAAAGATGAACTCACTTGTCCGGAGCTCACCGCGGCCTTCTTCACCACGATGAATTGGCATCCTGGTCATAATGAGCCGGTTACATTTTCTTTGGATGCTAGAAGCCCCTATTCTGTTTCCATTGACACATTGAGGGGAGTATTTGGATTTCCCCAGGACGGCGAGACTAGCCTCCCCACTTGGAGCGTTGATGTGCGGGAGAAGATTTGGAGGTCCTTCCCTTTGAAGCCCAACACACCTAACTATCATGTACGGAACACTAAGGCGACCTATTTGGATAGTGTGGTGTGGAGGATCGTGCATAAGATTTTGAGTTGCAGCTTCTGTGCCCGTAATGAGAGTGAGGGCAATATCCAGGCTACCGAATTGGGCATCATGTACATGATGAGGGAAGGACGACGATATAATGGTACTTGGGATTTGACGGCGAGAATGTTGGATGCTGCCAATAAGAACACAGGTGCTATAGGTCACGGGGCTTATGTGACTATGATCGCCAAGAGTTTAGGATGGAGGCCTAAAAAGGCGGAGCCACTGATAATGTATTCGTTCTTGGATGAGGACAATTGGAAGAATATGGGCTTAATCACTGAGTGGACGGAGAAGCCCCTTGAAGGAAGGTTGTTGTAATGGTGACCAAAGAGGGCACGAGACAAGTTCAGGCAGATGTATGCTTTGGGCTTTGCTACTTATGATGAGGTGCCCGATGAGCTTAAGGCTGCTATTGACGAGATCCCGGATGTTCCTGAGGGGAGAGAGGATGGCCCAAGACCAATTCCTCAGCAGGGGGATGATGAGCCAATGTCCGTGCGAGCTCTAAACATCAGTATGGCAATGATGAGATTGGATCTTGCTGAAGCCAATGCTAGGATAGCCAGAGTTGAGACGGGATTCAATGCTCAGAAGCAGGAGATGGTGGATTTTCGAGCTCATGTTGATCAGCGATTTGACACATGGATGACCCATGTAGATGAGCAGTTCCAAGGCCTGTATCAGCGCTTCGATGGATATTTCTGAGGCCCTGCTCCACCGCCTGATCAGTGATTTTGTGGGCCTTAGCTCTGTCATTTGTTTCTTTGCTATTTGGGTCTGTACTTTTGATACTATGGGATATTTGTGATACTCCTGCTACTTTTTCTTTGCTTTTGCCCTAGAATTCTTTGTTTTTAAATGCAATTGTACCTTTCTCTTAATTGGAATTTGTGACTTGTGTGTAAATGGTTGGATGCATGTTGATTATCAATAGTCTGTGCACTTGATCTGTGTTCTCTAGTCACTTGTTCAGGTTTTGGAAGCTTTGCTAGCACATTGTCGGCTCTTCATCTAATCAGGGAGTTTTCTTGCTCTTCAATTCTTTCATTTGCATGAGGTCATTGCAAAGTTTAAGTGTGGGGGGAGAGTGGTTAGGACTTGTCTATACTTGTTATAAGTTTTATTGAATATTTTCATATTTAGATGTAGTTTCACTTGTGAGTTGCTCAAATTCGAGTAATTTTGAAAATTTTTTAAAATTTTCCCTCATTTTGAACTTTTTTTCGTTGAAGTTTGATTGTTGAGCTTTTGCTAGAAGAAGTTAGGCTTTTTGAATTGAGGAAAATTACATGAGGTTTGATAATTTAGTGTGTTAGTATGCCCTTATATTTTGAGCACTTTTGAACGAAATAATGTACTTTGCTTAGAAAGATGAGTTGATGATTTCCGAATGAGTCTAAGATTTGATTAGGATGCATTTTAGTCCTATTGAGGCGAAATTTTGAGTTAATGAAGATTAAGGAAGTGAAGTAGGCATTCGTTGTCGAAGGATCTTAAGCTTTTCTATTTTAGCCGTTTTCCACCAATTAACGTAATCTTATTGACCCCGTTGAGCCTAATGGTTGTGCAAAGATTTTTGTAGCCACATTATAAGCCAATGCACAACATAGAAATACCTACCTTGATAATTTTTACACCAAGGCTTGCTCGTTTTATTTTTATGGTAATTATCTATATTTTGACCCATTTTCATTGTTCTTGTGATTGAAATTGAGAGATTATTGTAAAGAGAAAGAAAAAGAATGAGAAAAGTGTAAAGAAAAAAAGAAAAGAAAGAGCAAAAGAGAAGAGAAAAAAAAACTATGCAAAGTGTGAATTTGAGAGCGTAGGATTCAAATGAAGAGTTGGGGTGATTTTTGTATTAATAGCGAATGGAAGTGTTTCGTGTTTTGAATAGATTGAATGATGTAAGCTTAGTGAGTAGTCACTTGATCCAAATTTCCATAACCTTACCCTAAGCCTACATTACAAACCCAAAAGACCTACTGATCCTAAGTTTTCATTTAATTCCATTAGTGGAGATAGGTGCGAAGAGTGTATTCCAAAGTTAATGATTAGAGCTTAGGAAGGAATTGTGAATATGTCATTCTAATTTTTGTGCATTGTTTCGTTTGATTCACACACTACACAAGGGTATACTTTTCGTACTAAGTTTTGAGGATCTTACGTTTATGAGTACTTTATTAGATGAGCTAGACTTGTTTAGGCGAAGGTTTGATGATTGCTTTGAGGAGATGGTTTGATGAGGATGTGTTTACTTGATTTCCGTATTACTCGGGGACGAGCAATATTCAAGTGTGGGGGATTTTGTTGTGAGTAGAAATTGCATGATTTTAAGTGTAATTGGATTATATTTTTGGTGTCGTTTGATGCGTTTATGTGTTTATTTTGCTCCATTTAGGTGATTTTGGTGTTGGAGTTACGAAACGGCGAAGTGAAGCAATTTCACGCGTTTTTGGAGGAAAATAGGGTAACCCCCGTTACCAAGTAAGAGGGCAATGTCCGTAACTCCCGTTAATGGATGCAGGAGCATCGCTTGAGGCGGAATATGGGAGTAACGCCCGTTACTCGATTACAATACAAATCTGGTAATGCCCGTTACCAGAGACAGGAGGAGATGATCTCTGGTGTAAGGAGGGTAACGCCCGTTACCCTTGGACTGAAGAAAAGTGGTAACGGCCGTTACCACTAAAAAAAGCGCAGGCACGATTTAGCCTTGTAACGGGCGTTAACAACAATTACACATGGATAGGTAACGCCCATTACCGCTGTCGGCGAGAGAACTTAGGGCTGATATTTATGTGCATTTGGAGTCTTATTTTGGGGAGAGTTCTTCGGAAGAGTTCAGACCTCGCTTGGAGGCAATTGCTGCGGGAAGTCTTCAAGAGTTTTTTCAAAGAATTCAGACGGTTCGATTGAAACTAATTCCATTTTTTCGGTTTTATTGTTGTTTTATTATTCAAACTAATTCCTCCTAAATTCAATTTTTTTTTTTCTTAAGTTAGATTTAAATTTCCAGAATTGCTAGAATGTTTATAAGTTTAATTTTTAGACTTTGTTTAGATTTGATGACTATGAATTATTTTAATGCAATTTCCTTTAGTTTTATGAATTTTGCTCTAATTATGAGTAGCTAATTCTCTAGGGCTAGGGGGGTGATGATGAATGTAACGCCCCAGTTTTTTGGTTATAATAATGTGGTGTATTTGTTTATAAATTGCGCGACTTAATTATTTAATTATATGATTAATTGTTTATAAGTGTTTTTATTTGATTTAAACTGTAAACTATTGTTACTCTAATTTAATTCATTTTATTTTACTTTGATATTTAGTGTTTAATTTCTTAATTAAGGTTTCATGTTACCTTAACTATTTCGGTAATTTCGTTAATTAATTTCGACATGTTATTAGTTGGTTTTAATTTAATTAATATGGAATTTAAGTTTTAGTAAATTATTTATAACAATATGAATTCGTTCATGCGCATGAGTGTTCTATTTGTGCTTCGTTCATATATGTAATGATATTGGATTGGTATGGAAATTTAGTATGTCGTATATATGTGTGTTATGAACGTGCCTGTATGCTCGGTTTATGTTTTCGGATTCATTTGACGTGTTTATGAATTTAATTTGATTTGTGGAACCAAGTCGGGGGCTAACGAGCAATTAGCGCACCCTTGGTTCCGTACGTGATATCTTGAGCTCGGGAATTCGGATTCGAATTCCGACACCTCCGTTGCCTTCGTATCGACGATTCGGAGACAATGGAACAAGCCTCGTACCTTTTTGAAATCATTAAGACCTCCGAAATCCAACCGTAACGAGCAACCCGTGCAAGAAGAGCTTCTTTTGTTGACTAGTCTTCATGGTGGGACCCTATAACACCCCTTAACCTAACCATACCTTAACCATGACTTATCTACCTTGAGTTAAGCCCTTTCTCTTCCCTTTAAGCTGCAAAAACCGAACCAAACCCTCACTTTTCTGCAGCAACTGAACGAGAGAGAGAAGAAGAGGAGAAGAGAGGAAAACCTTGGCCATTTTTGTGGTTTTGGAGCTCAAACCACCACCTTTCTCTCCCAAATCTTCAAGGTATGAATATTTATGTCTTATATACTCTATTATACTTGATTTCATCTTCTTACAACATGATTTGGATCAGATTTGGTTAGGGTTTGGGCTAAGAGCATGAATAGGGTTTTTGGGGAAATTTGCTCTTATGATCTTGTTTGCTTGGGTAGCTAATTTCCTTGCTTGTAAATGAGTATATGAGCTTGTTTCTTGGCTTATTTCTTTCCTAACTGATAGTATATGATGTTAGGAGGATTTCACCTCTTGCTCCTTTTATAAAATTTTGAGATATGGAGCTCCAAACTTGATGATCTAATTGATTCCCCTGTTTTTGAACTGCTGTGTGAATTTATGTGTTGTAGCTTGATCATATGGCCTTCATTTCGTGTGAAAATGCATGGAGTTGATGTACACTCATTGTTATATATGTTAGCATTCATGTTTCAAGTATTTGGTTCCATTTGAAGCCTCAAAACCGAAATACATGGCCTGTTTTTATGCATGCTCCATGACAGATTTGTTGCTGTTGCCTATGTGTGGTTGTTGGTCACCCTAATGTGCTTTAAATTGTGCCATTTTGCATATATATGATGTATATTAGTTGTTTAGTATGTTAGCATGCATTCCCCAAAGTTTCAGATCCAAATTCAAGCCCTAAGTACTTGATCAAGGCATGATAGAATCATTAGGGTTCATATGTGCGATTTTGGCGACCCAGTTTTGTTGCATGGATTCGATGATCTTAACGTGTGATTTAGCCTTTTCACTCTAATTGAAAAATGTTCATAACATGCCAAATATGTTGTATATTAAGTTTCAGAGTATTTGGAGTTCATTTGGTATGCCTTTGGATTGAGTTTGTTTGGGTTCAGTTTTTGCCGGAAAATTTTTAAGTGTGAATAAGTTCTGTACCGTGACACCCCCGTGTCTCATTTACTCATAAGAGTGAGACACGGGCGTGTCACACCTTCTGGGAAGCTCTGTACTGAGCCACGCCCGTGGCTCAGTTTGGCTAGGGTTGGTGACACCCCCGTGTCCCTTCCCCTGCGCAGTCCGTGTTGCTTCCTTTTCGGTTTTTGATTTATTTCACCTATTGAATGACTTTATCTCCTTTTGTGTTGAACTATGAACTTGTTTTGCTATATGTTGGGATCATTATGGTGTAATTTCATGGCTTTTGGATGTGTTATAGGCATGCTTTACGTAATGCCGTTTATGTGTGTTTATATGTCGTTTATGAATCGCATAACTTATTTTCCATATCATATGATTTCTTCTTGTTGTCAAACCTTGGAAATATGCTATCTTATGTAATATGAGGTATATAGTAGCTTGTTGGGAGAGCTTTAATATGTTCTATGCTCCTATTTGAGTTCTTGAAATAAATTGATTGGACATATGAATTGAAGAATTTGAATGATTTATGATTGAACAAGTGAATGAATTGGTTATATGATTTTCATGACTTAATATGATCTTTATGCCTTCATATCATGCTTGTGCATTACCGTGCGTCATATATGGTTCATTAAGAGTCTTGAGTCTCATGAACACGTCTTGTTGTCTTTGTTCAGTTTATCTCCAGGGTGGAGAGATCTTGATCCTTCGAGCACTTGGTACTCGTTCCTTGTTTCTTCACGGTTCAGGTGAGGGTGGTTTTCGTTTTAGCTATGTAACAAACCCTACAACCCTTATGTGAAAAGCTTTGGCCAAAACCTTATGATTATATATATATATATGGTTTTCAAATGAAGTTATCGAGTAAATTCTTCTGAATTATACGTATGAGCGTATATAAGCTTAAAAATGGTTTTGTAATGAGGCTATGCTCCAAACCGTGTGTCTTCATGCTAGCTATGGATTAGGATGACACGGAGAGGTACGTATATAGCATATGCCGAGTTACACGGTAAGGTATGATTTCTTATAGTATGTATCATATGTATGTATTGATATGTTTTGGCGAGATTATGCAAATATGATATGTTCACGGGCCCAGGGACTTAGTATATGTGGCTAACCGAGGAAGCAAGGGCTGACGGGGATCCCATATACTAGTTCCAACCAAATTTACGACGATACGGACCTCGTTAGGAGTTTTGACGAGGAAACGCAGGTCGGGCTTTTGAGGATTCATGTACCTCACTAGCCATTATGTATGATCCGGTGGCCGGGTCTTGCAAGCCCGTCCACCACCCGGAGGAAGAAGGTTGGTTATGATATGATTATGCACCGTGCGAGAATGCCGGAATCCGGATCGCCCAAACGAATATGTTTATGATATGATTTATGGTCTGTGTGTATTATGATATATTGCATGGTCGCCTAATCAATATATTATTGATATTTGTCGTACACGGTCGGAGTTTGGTTGGAGATTGTGCACGCTCACTCGCTGAGCCTTATATTTATGTATGATTTATGAAAGTAATGAATTAATAGGATTAGTCATAAAATCCGAGCACTGATTAGTCATTCTCTTGCCCTTTTAGGGAACTAATTTCAACTAAAACCTTGTTCGGAATTTATGACTTGCATGTGCATGTTTTTATATATATGTATCGCTCCTGCTCACTCAGTCTTCTAGAGACTGACCCTCTCCCTCCCCAACACTTTAGTGTGCAGGTTTGGCTTTGGAGTTTCGGGCTAGGCGGAGGTGTTTGAAGTCTTTAAGTGGTCGAGTTAGTTAGGAGAGTCCCTGCACTCATTTATGTATTAGAATTATGTATGATTCATTCTATTATATCATGAATTTGAATAATTATGAAATTGTTAGTGAATTGCTCTTACGGGGTATTGTTATGTTTTAAAAGAGGCCTGAAGAGCCCAAATTCCGTTTATGGTTGGTATGATTGGACTTTGGCTTTGCAATGCATTATAATTTCTTGATTGGTTATCATTGCAGGGTCTAGTTCCGCCTAGCTTAGGAGGGTTTTTATGTTTGTCTCCCGTTCGCTAGGGTTTGATACGGGTGCGGATTTACTATTTCGTTACTCGTGTTGAGCCTTAGTGCGGGGGATGTGGCGCCTCACGTGCGGGGTGCTACATCCTTAAGTGGTATCAGAGCCCGGTTGCAAAACCGGTGTTCTCGTGTCGTGTGTGAGTCAGTCTAGGTCGTACGGCTTAGGGACTATATGACAATGTGTGCATTGCATTGATCTTGAACATGAATTTGGCTTTCCTTTTTGAATTTGGCTAGACTATCTGTTGCATTTACATAAGGATCCTTGCATTAATTGTTGAAAATGTGTCATGAGCATGCACTAATCGCATGCATCTACTCTTGAAGTAAGCTATGATTTATAGGTTATGAAGATAATGTCAAACCACGACCAAGTTCTATGACAAAGAAGATCGATTGCAAACCTTCTGAGGCATGGAAGATGGGCAGGATACTCTGGGAAGAATGTAGAGAATTAGAGATGTGAGACTTCCCAAATGGAGCTAGAGTCAAGGATGAGGATTCGGAATGGGAAGATTGAATCTAGAGATGCGATGGCAGAGAGACATTTGGTGAAATCGGAATAGGAATTAATCATGGGATTGTTGGGACTCAAAAGACTAATTTATGAGAATCTGCTACTTGGAGTGTTTTAATTGGATTCAGCAAGATCGGTCAACCTAAGGAATGAAGGGAACAAAACCTTGAAGATAAATTGGTCCCGGATTTGGATCGTGGAAGAGGTACTAGTAGTTAAGAGGAGTAGGGATAACAGGGGTCCGGTAGAGGTTATGCATCAAGGGTCTACAAAGAAGGACTTCGAACTAAGCCTAGTGATTAGAAGTCAGGTTCTAGAAGACAAGCATTTGGGTAGACACAAATAGAGGGAAGGTGGCGATATGGAGAACAGGATTTGAGATCATTTTTCCAAATCCAAGCTGAATTGTCATGTTGTGAGGATAAATTGGAAGATATGGAGCAACAAATGGAAACGAGAAAGAGAGGAAATCATGCGCTCAAGTAGAAGAAATTGGAGGTGAATTGAATCCACAAAGGATAAGCGCGGAATTCTTGATTGGGGTGATGATTAGAAGTAAAGGTCGAATTTCGAGAAGAAGTTGGGATATTAACTCTGTGGACGTGGAAGAATTAAGGATTAAGGAATTGCAATCTCGGATAGTGGAAGATACAAGTGATGCAAAAAAAGACTCATGGAAAACTTGAAGACCGTGGGAAAGGCAAGGGATAATCACCCAGTCAAAGTAACCTCGGGATTGGAGGAACGAGGAAAAGCTACCGAGCTAATAGCTTACCACCTTGGTGACAGGTTCCAAAACATTCATAGCATGTACATCATATTTCGTATTAATTGTTTATTCTTTTAACCTTATGTCTATCCGTGCATTTCTAAATGGGTTTCGTTGCGCTAATGTGTGGTATAATTGCTTGATGTAAACGTGACACATGCATTGCCATCTTTACCCGACATGCATTCTAGTGTTTACTTGATAGGAAGATCTGGCACCTCAATTGTCAAGTATATCCTCGCTCGAACCATATCTGAGTTAAGGGAAAGGAAATAATGGTGTGGCACATGACGAGAAAGACGACTGGGAAATAAAGAACTTTAGGTAAGGGATAGGTTAGTGGAAAGGACCTCCGAAGGAAAGTCAGATTAGATTCATCTTTGGGGTGTTCAGATCGAATAAGAATAGGGAAGAAAGATTGAGGGAGTTCGATATGAAAGAGTAAAATTTTTAAGGGGGAGAGCACGACCGAGAGATAAAATGGAGGATGGAAGTAGTGCTCGAATAAATATGTCAATAGCAACAACGGGGATGCAAATTAAGGAGAATCCGGAAATCCTAATGGTGGCCATTGGAAATGAATAAGAGGACGGTAATGGTTAAGTTGTTAAGAGAGAAGTGACGATGCCAAATTCGGGGAAAGATTTTTCGAGATATAAAGAAGAAAGTTTACTGGACGACTCTATGCCTGGAATTCCGAATTGGGAGTGATGAAATTATATGGGAGTTTCTGTGACCTCCTAAGATGGAATTAACTAAAGGAAAATTTGATCAATCTATTATATGAGGGGATGTTGTCGATCAAGATTTATTCAGTAAAAGTATTAAGGGATCCGAGACAACATTATTAAGTTATCGGTTCTATCAAAGGTGATCCGGAAGGAAATCCGGAAGAAACCAAACCGGAAAAGATGATCATTGGAGGATTTACATCAAACTTCAAAACGCATCAAGAACATTTTGTCTTCGATTCAAGAAATGTGGAGCTAGATACCGAATATAGCCTTAAGGGGGTTAAAGAGTATGAATAGATCACATGAACGGAAGATGGGAAGAGGATTCGTGTTAAGGTAGATCCTAATGACGAATATCTCTAGGTAGGGATTGAATCGTCAAGGTGGTCAGGGGTAGTTATTCTTGAAGATATTTTAAACTCTGATATGAGTAAGATAGTAGCTATAGATCTAATATTGAGATGGATGGTCTAAGGATATTCGGGGAGGTCAAGCTCGGTTAATTAAAAAGAATTGGATGGTCGAACGAAGATTGTGGGAAATGGTGAAGACTGGAAATAGTACAAGTCAGAAAAATCCAAGAGTATGATCCTTAAAGGATTTATCAATAGCTTCACCGAGGAACCTTGAAGAGGTTCAAGACAAGCTGACCACTGAGCTATCTTCAGGATAGATCCTACACTGGACAACGACAACTCTCAGTTCTAAACTTTGAAACTTCGGTGAACGGTACTTATAGCATTCATGATACATGTATCCATGCAATTTTAACTTATATAATTTTTATGTTAGATGCTTTAATCTTGTATTGTGTTAAATTACGTGGAGTAATTGAATATCAATGAGGGCGACGTTTCTTACTTGCTTTGGGTGATTTCCATGATTTTTTTAATTTGGTTTCGCGTGAGTTGCTTGGGAGTATTGGAGACTTCCTTGTTTCATTTTCGGTTGAGAGACGGGGTGCTCTCTTTGTTTGTAAGAGACGGGGATTCTCTTATTTTGTTTGAGAGACGGGGTACTCTCTTTACTTGCGAGAGACGGGGCTCTCTCTTTGTTGCTTGCGAGAGACGGGGTTCTCTCATTGCTGCTTGAGAGACGGGGCTCTCTCCTTGTTGTTTGTGAGAGACGGGGAATCTCTCATTGTTTGATTTCAAGCGTGTTTTGAATCCGAGGACGGATTCTTTTTAAGGGGGAGAGATTGTAACGCCCCAGTTTTTCGGTTATAATAATGTGGTGTATTTGTTTATAAATTGCGCGACTTAATTATTTAATTATATGATTAATTGTTTATAAGTGTTTTTATTTGATTTAAACTGTAAGCTATTGTTACTCTAATTTAATTCATTTTATTTTACTTTGATATTTAGTGTTTAATTTCTTAATTAAGGTTTCATGTTACCTTAACTATTTCGGTAATTTCGTTAATTAATTTTGACATGTTATTAGTTGGTTTTAATTTAATTAATATGGAATTTAAGTTTTAGTAAATTATTTATAACAATATGAATTCGTTCATGCGCATGAGTGTTCTATTTGTGCTTCGTTCATATATGTAATGATATTGGATTGGTATGGAAATTTAGTATGTCGTATATATGTGTGTTATGAACGTGCCTGTATGCTCGGTTTATGTTTTCGGATTCATTTGACGTGTTTATGAATTTAATTTGATTTGTGGAACCAAGTCGGGGGCTAACGAGCAATTAGCGCACCCTTGGTTCCGTACGTGATATCTTGAGCTCGGGAATTCGGATTCGAATTCCGACACCTCCGTTGCCTTCGTATCGACGATTCGGAGACAATGGAACAAGCCTCGTACCTTTTTGAAATCATTAAGACCTCCGAAATCCAACCGTAACGAGCAACCCGTGCAAGAAGAGCTTCTTTTATTGACTAGTCTTCATGGTGGGACCCTATAACACCCCTTAACCTAACCATACCTTAACCATGACTTATCTACCTTGAGTTAAGCCCTTTCTCTTCCCTTTAAGCTGCAAAAACCGAACCAAACCCTCACTTTTCTGCAGCAACTGAACGAGAGAGAGAAGAAGAGGAGAAGAGAGGAAAACCTTGGCCATTTTTGTGGTTTTGGAGCTCAAACCACCACCTTTCTCTCCCAAATCTTCAAGGTATGAATATTTATGTCTTATATACTCTATTATACTTGATTTCATCTTCTTACAACATGATTTGGATCAGATTTGGTTAGGGTTTGGGCTAAGAGCATGAATAGGGTTTTTGGGGAAATTTGCTCTTATGATCTTGTTTGCTTGGGTAGCTAATTTCCTTGCTTGTAAATGAGTATATGAGCTTGTTTCTTGGCTTATTTCTTTCCTAACTGATAGTATATGATGTTAGGAGGATTTCACCTCTTGCTCCTTTTATAAAATTTTGAGATATGGAGCTCCAAACTTGATGATCTAATTGATTCCCCTGTTTTTGAACTGCTGTGTGAATTTATGTGTTGTAGCTTGATCATATGGCCTTCATTTCGTGTGAAAATGCATGGAGTTGATGTACACTCATTGTTATATATGTTAGCATTCATGTTTCAAGTATTTGGTTCCATTTGAAGCCTCAAAACCGAAATACATGGCCTGTTTTTATGCATGCTCCATGACAGATTTGTTGCTGTTGCCTATGTGTGGTTGTTGGTCACCCTAATGTGCTTTAAATTGTGCCATTTTGCATATATATGATGTATATTAGTTGTTTAGTATGTTAGCATGCATTCCCCAAAGTTTCAGATCCAAATTCAAGCCCTAAGTACTTGATCAAGGCATGATAGAATCATTAGGGTTCATATGTGCGATTTTGGCGACCCAGTTTTGTTGCATGGATTCGATGATCTTAACGTGTGATTTAGCCTTTTCACTCTAATTGAAAAATGTTCATAACATGCCAAATATGTTGTATATTAAGTTTCAGAGTATTTGGAGTTCATTTGGTATGCCTTTGGATTGAGTTTGTTTGGGTTCAGTTTTTGCCGGAAAATTTTTAAGTGTGAATAAGTTCTGTACCGTGACACCCCCGTGTCTCATTTACTCATAAGAGTGAGACACGGGCGTGTCACACCTTCTGGGAAGCTCTGTACTGAGCCACGCCCGTGGCTCAGTTTGGCTAGGGTTGGTGACACCCCCGTGTCCCTTCCCCTGCGCAGTCCGTGTTGCTTCCTTTTCGGTTTTTGATTTATTTCACCTATTGAATGACTTTATCTCCTTTTGTGTTGAACTATGAACTTGTTTTGCTATATGTTGGGATCATTATGGTGTAATTTCATGGCTTTTGGATGTGTTATAGGCATGCTTTACGTAATGCCGTTTATGTGTGTTTATATGTCGTTTATGAATCGCATAACTTATTTTCCATATCATATGATTTCTTCTTGTTGTCAAACCTTGGAAATATGCTATCTTATGTAATATGAGGTATATAGTAGCTTGTTGGGAGAGCTTTAATATGTTCTATGCTCCTATTTGAGTTCTTGAAATAAATTGATTGGACATATGAATTGAAGAATTTGAATGATTTATGATTGAACAAGTGAATGAATTGGTTATATGATTTTCATGACTTAATATGATCTTTATGCCTTCATATCATGCTTGTGCATTACCGTGCGTCATATATGGTTCATTAAGAGTCTTGAGTCTCATGAACACGTCTTGTTGTCTTTGTTCAGTTTATCTCCAGGGTGGAGAGATCTTGATCCTTCGAGCACTTGGTACTCGTTCCTTGTTTCTTCACGGTTCAGGTGAGGGTGGTTTTCGTTTTAGCTATGTAACAAACCCTACAACCCTTATGTGAAAAGCTTTGGCCAAAACCTTATGATTATATATATATATATGGTTTTCAAATGAAGTTATCGAGTAAATTCTTCTGAATTATACGTATGAGCGTATATAAGCTTAAAAATGGTTTTGTAATGAGGCTATGCTCCAAACCGTGTGTCTTCATGCTAGCTATGGATTAGGATGACACGGAGAGGTACGTATATAGCATATGCCGAGTTACACGGTAAGGTATGATTTCTTATAGTATGTATCATATGTATGTATTGATATGTTTTGGCGAGATTATGCAAATATGATATGTTCACGGGCCCAGGGACTTAGTATATGTGGCTAACCGAGGAAGCAAGGGCTGACGGGGATCCCATATACTAGTTCCAACCAAATTTACGACGATACGGACCTCGTTAGGAGTTTTGACGAGGAAACGCAGGTCGGGCTTTTGAGGATTCATGTACCTCACTAGCCATTATGTATGATCCGGTGGCCGGGTCTTGCAAGCCCGTCCACCACCCGGAGGAAGAAGGTTGGTTATGATATGATTATGCACCGTGCGGGAATGCCGGAATCCGGATCGCCCAAACGAATATGTTTATGATATGATTTATGGTCTGTGTGTATTATGATATATTGCATGGTCGCCTAATCAATATATTATTGATATTTGTCGTACACGGTCGGAGTTTGGTTGGAGATTGTGCACGCTCACTCGCTGAGCCTTATATTTATGTATGATTTATGAAAGTAATGAATTAATAGGATTAGTCATAAAATCCGAGCACTGATTAGTCATTCTCTTGCCCTTTTAGGGAACTAATTTCAACTAAAACCTTGTTCGGAATTTATGACTTGCATGTGCATGTTTTTATATATATGTATCGCTCCTGCTCACTCAGTCTTCTAGAGACTGACCCTCTCCCTCCCCAACACTTTAGTGTGCAGGTTTGGCTTTGGAGTTTCGGGCTAGGCGGAGGTGTTTGAAGTCTTTAAGTGGTCGAGTTAGTTAGGAGAGTCCCTGCACTCATTTATGTATTAGAATTATGTATGATTCATTCTATTATATCATGAATTTGAATAATTATGAAATTGTTAGTGAATTGCTCTTACGGGGTATTGTTATGTTTTAAAAGAGGCCTGAAGAGCCCAAATTCCGTTTATGGTTGGTATGATTGGACTTTGGCTTTGCAATGCATTATAATTTCTTGATTGGTTATCATTGCAGGGTCTAGTTCCGCCTAGCTTAGGAGGGTTTTTATGTTTGTCTCCCGTTCGCTAGGGTTTGATACGGGTGCGGATTTACTATTTCGTTACTCGTGTTGAGCCTTAGTGCGGGGGATGTGGCGCCTCACGTGCGGGGTGCTACAATGAATCCATGATAGATGTTTGTTATAATGCTTGAATGACTTATGTAATTCTTAGTTTTGAAAGCGGACTTAATTTGAATTGCAACGGTCTGGCCAACTTTAGCATGTCTCAGAATTGTCTATAGATTGAAAGATTGATGGTAATTTGGATTGTTTTCATAACTTGTGAGTTGTAGGATACAAAGAGATTTGGTCCTAGCTTATACAACAGTAATCTTATTCCATGCCGAGCCGCTAGAATACTGAATTGCACTAGTCTTGTTCCCATGGTTTAATTAACTATTGGTGATTGCGAGAGCAACATTGAACACTAATTAAGCATTTGGTTACACCTCGAGAGAGGGTAATACAAATATAAGTGACTAGGTTGTAGAATTACACTTGTCAGACGAGTATCATGTCAGCTCTTGATTGGATGATTCATTATTTTTCCCCTGTCTGTTTAGTTTACTGAATTTATTCGTGTATCTTAGTATTACTAATGTTTAATTCTAGTTAATTGTTGATTTTTGTTTTAGTAGATTAATAGATAGAACCACAATTGTTTTCGTTAGGTCTTTAGATTAAAGAAGAATATAGAGTAGTGATTGATTTCCCTTCCCTGTGGGTTCGATCCTATTGTGTTACGCGTATGTTAGTGTACACTTGCACGATTGGTTTTTAACTGTAGTAAACCTTACAACAATATTATCTGCTTAAGTGATTTAAAATTTATTATCAATTGCATGTATATACTCGAGTAGATCTGGTTAGTCTTCCGCTATGTATTAAAATATTTTAGAAATGTTTTGATACATGTAGTATAAAGAAAATTTTTAAAATACGGTCTCGTACCTCTATTGTTTTGGGCCCTCCACCCAACACTTTTGGCCCAGGTGCCCCTCGGACCTGCGAACCTCCAAAGCCCATATCAAACCCGAGTGTGCTTGGCCCTCGGTAATAGCCCAGTAACGCTCATTGACAAACAGTACATCAATGTGCCCCTGCCACTGTTGCCTGCCACCAACCTTTTTGCAGGCTTTTGCAGGAAGTCCTTTTCAAAGGCTCCTCATTACGCCACGTGTCTAGGGCAATACCAACGCAGGACCACTTGGTGACAACTACCAAAAGGGCCCTGACCCTCTACTATAAATACTCAAGATCACTCATATTCTGTAAGCAAGCTTTACACATTCAAGCTTTATTTTTTCTTCATCTTCTTCACAACCTGAAAACTGACTTGAGCGCCAGAGAGCCAAACTGGGTCTCACCCCCCATTTCCCCAGCTTGGCCTTATGACTGTTTTGATGTTTGTTCCTAGCAGGTAGAACCCATCTCCTTCGGTGACCCTCGCCTGAGCTTGTGATCCCTGTTTCCTCACACAAACAAATTCTAAAGTGTTGGAGTTTGCCATCCCAAATCAGACCCCCATCACATACAAATCACAACCATTAGATTAATCATTACCTTATCCATAATATTTAACTACGTATTTTGTTTACAATTTTCTTCTTTTTTTTTTCTTTTTTTACTTAATTTATTTATAGTTGATCTTTAATTTCTCAAAAATGATGTTTTTGCCACTTATTCTTTTAAAATTATTTTTGTTGCCCATTATAGATTAGATAAATAGTTTTAACGATTACTAATTAAATACAATAAAATGCAACACTAACTAGATACAATATAATGCAACACCTACATACACAATACACAAAGAAAAAAGAATATTTTTGAATAAGAGAAATAAGATATTAAGTTCAATAACGAAAAAAAAAAAAAATTATAGGAAATATCATGTCTGAATATTATAAAGTGATATGTTATGAAGATTTAGATAGTTCCTATATTATTGAGACTCTTCCTCACTCAAAAATCTATGTCTCTACACAACAAAATAACTTAATTTCTTGAATCAAATACTATTAACTAAGATAATATAATATAAAATTCAAGCAAAATAAAATTATCATACTCTTCTCCAAGATTAATAATGGGCTCTGCGGGACAAGCATATAAATTGTTGACTTGAGGCATACTTGGAAGAATTTCCTGAAATTCAAAACTTGAGAGTGTTGGTCCAGTTTGCGAGCATTGTGCCTAATAAAATAAAATTTTTAATTGATGTGGATGAATAAGATCAATATTTAAAAATTTACTTTGGATTTCATCGAATTCTTTAGTGATCATAATTTTCTTTTACGATTTTTTTGACAAGTTTGATAAATTTTAAAGTTCTAAATTTATTGGGGTCTTTATGATAATACTAATACTTAGAGTTCTACTTTGTATAAATCATTACTTACGAGAGAAGATAACTGTAACACCCCACATTTCCGAAATAGGATAAGACAACATTACGAGTGAGTTTCGGAGTTACGCGTTTTATTTACTAAATTATATTTTCACGTTTTATCGAACTTAATTGCTTCTTTATGAAATATGTGCTTATATGTGAAATTGTGAGGCCTTTGCATAATTTAAGAAAGATCAAGAGGATTTAGTTAATTTTTGTTTAGAAATTATAGGGCCTAATCACTATAAGAAAACAGGCGAATTCGAGGGAAATTTCCGAGGGAGATGGACAATTTCCCTTGGAAATTTCCGAGGGAATTCCAAGGGAATTCACCCAATTAATTTCCGAGGGAAAATTCCCTCGGAAATTTTAGCGCCAAGGTTAGCCGCCAAGTTTTCCGAGGGATTTCCGAGAGATTTTTCCCTCGGAACATTAAAACTTAATTATTTTTGAAATTAAAATTATTTTCCGAGGGAATTCCGAGAGAATTTTCCCTCGGAAAATTAGAAATTATTTATTTTTTAAATTTAAATTATATTCCGAGGGATATATTCCCTCGAAATTTTCACATTTTTAGATCTTAAATTTTCCGAGGGAAATTCCCTCGAAATATTAAAATTAATATAATTTTTAAATTAAAATTATTTTTCGAGGGATTTCCGAGGGATATATTCCCTCAGAAATTTTCATTTTTTCAAATCTTGAATATTCCGAGGGAATTCCGAGGGAATTTTCCTTCGGAAAATTATAATTTATTTAATTTTTAAATTAAAATTATATTCCGAGGGATATATTCCCTCGGAAATTTTCGTATTTTTAGATCTTGAGTTTTCTGAGGGAAATTCCCTCGGAATAGTAAAAACTTATATAATTTTTAAATTAAAATTATTTTCCGAGGGATTTCCGAGAGATATATTCCCTCGGAAATTAATAATTTATTGATTTTAAATACAATCCAAGACAATTATAGGTATAATTAGTGAATAAAATAAGATAATTTTAGTTGTTAAATGAGTGAATTGATGGTTATGCTTATGTAATCAAACATTCGGTAGGTATTTCGAACGATATCATAACGTTAAGGATATTCGTTTTATTTTAAATTGAAATCGAATTTCGTTTTCACATATTTTTGGAAGAGAATTTTTTCTTATTTAATTAACTAACAAAGAAAACATCATGTTATTATATTTAATATTTAAAAATAATTTTTTTTCTTTTTTTAATATTTAGTTATTTTTCGAAATTCCGAGGGAATTCCGAGGGATTTCCAAGGGAAAACCATTTTCCCTCGGAATTCCCTCGGAATTTGCAATATATATTTTTTAAAATTAAACACTACATAATAATTTATTGATTTTAAATACAATCCATAACAATTATATGTATAATTAGTGAATAAAGTAAGATAATTTTAGTTATTAAATGAGTAAATTGATGGTTATATATATATGTAATCAAATCTTCGGTAGGTATTTCGAACGATATCATAAATTCATTTTATTACATTTAATATTTAAAAACAATTTTTTCTCTTTTTTTAATATTTAGATTTTTCAAAATTAAAGATTATATAATATTTTTATGAACATATTTCCAATCCATGGCAATCCCTTTTATTAAAATATTTCCAAAAAAAATAGAAAAAGGTATTCAGCAAGATGAAAAGCAAATTACGTTATTGACTTATTTCAAGCCAAAAGAAAAAGTTGGAGACTCAGAGGGAAATCTCCTTTCAGCGATACAATCAGAGGGAAATCCCAAAATTGCAAAAGTCCATTGAAAAGCCCTAGATTTACCTCGCGCCGTTGCCCCTACACGTAGCCTTCTCCTTTTTCCTCCGCTATTGCCGCTGCTCTAGATTCCTCCGCAATTGCCGCGCCGACGAATCATTGTTGCCGGGAGTTTACAAAGAAGTGAGCGCCGCGCTGCACGCCGACCGAACGCGGCTCGGCTCTTTGACTCTCTTCAGATCCATAGTGCAGTCGTCTTGCTACCCACTCGCCGCCTGTGTTGCCGTCGGCCATAACCGAGGGAATTCCTCGTTGCTATATCCCCCACTTTTGCCGAGGTAAACTTGGTTTCAACCAAAAGTATCTCCGTTTGGGACTATGACTTCTCTTTCTTTTTGAACTGCTGCAAGTTTCTGCAATGCGTTTGTTTATTTACTATTTTGGTTAGTGATGGAATGTAGTTTCCAGTTTCCTTGTAAATCGATGCCGGTAACTTTGGCCAATCTCAGAAACTTAGCCTCTTTGGTTGGTGTCCAATTGGTTGAAATAGAAAGGGAATTATTATGTATAATTGCAGAATGTAGGTGGTATATGTTGATGTGCTTTGGTTAAGCAAGAGGGTGAGGCTGAAAATTTTAAATGTGTCCCAGATTGTGGGAGAGATATCAACTATCAAGCATGTTGCTCCGTAAGAATTTGAATTAATTTATGCTATGTTTTTAGAAGCATCCTTTTTAGCCTACACAAATGATGAATTTTGTTTTGGGCTATATTAAAGAACATAGTCAGATTATCAGATGTTTTGGGCTAGAATTATTCGTTTATGATACATGAACATTAGTTGAACATGCTTACAAAGAGATGAGGTGTTGGCTTGCTTATGAATTATGGTGCTTTGTGGCTTAAATTGCTATATACGTCATGAATTGATTGCTTGTCCTTTCTTTTCTCTTCTTATTTTGTTCTTTTCTGAACTACTTTTATGTAATTTATATGGGAAAATTGTAATGTGTAGAAGCCACTGGCCTATACCTTCTGACTTTCTGTACTTTTTAAGGGAATAATACATTTTTAGTCATCCAACTATATGACTTATTCGTTTTTCGTCCCCCACTTTCAATTTTAACAAGAATGGTCACTAAACTACCATATTTTTTTCAGAATTGGTTTTCCGTCAATTTGAGCGTTAAAACAAACAGAACCCTAATTCCAGTTGTATTTTGGTTCTGTTTTTTTTCCCTCTTCAACCATTTTTACTTATTGTTTCGGTTGTGTAAGAGTTGAGACTCTCCATATCAAGTGGTGGTCACTAAACTACCATATTTTTTTCAGAATTGGTTTTCCGTCAATTTGAGCGTTAAAACAAACAGAACCCTAATTCCAGTTGTATTTTGGTTCTGTTTTTTTCCCTCTTCAACCATTTTTACTTATTGTTTCGGTTGTGTAAGAGTTGAGACTCTCCATATCAAGTGGTTCCACCTTTTCTTGGAGTTTACATAGGCTAAATTTTCCAATTGAACTATGTGATGAAGTTATGTTCGGGCCCACCCATCCCAACATACATGAGGAAAGGCGAAATAAATGAGGCATTGGAGGAAATAAATGAGAAAATTAGCTTAGCCTTTGACGAACAAGATTTGCAGTATTACACCAAGCTTTTCATGGAAAACATCAGAAGAAACCTCACAAATGTTGAATTGTTTGATATTGCTCAGTCCAACAACAAACACTTGGACATGGCAGGCATCAGCTTTTTACTGAAAATAATTTCGTAGATGGGCAGCCCGTGAACAGGATTTTCTAGCAAATTGTCAAAAGCACTTTGCAAGCAAATCCAAACAATTCAGTCATTGCTTCAAAGACAATTCCAGTGCAATTAAAGGGCCTATGTGAACTCCAAAAAAGGTGGAACAAACTAGACATGGAGAGTCTTAACCCTTACTCAGGAACAAGAAGTAAAATGGTTGAAAAGGGAAAAAACGGAGCTAAAATACAACTGGAATTAGGATTCCGTTTGTTTTAACGCTCAATTTAACGGAAAGACCGATTCTGAAAAAAATATGGTAGTTTAGTGACCATTCTTGTTAAAATTAAAAGTGGGGGACGAAAAACAAATAAGTCGTATAGTTGGAAGACTAAAAATATAATATTCCCACTTTTTAATTAATGTAGCTGTTCTTTTTTGTGTTAAATTGGCTGAATATAGTGATAATCCGTCACCTGTATTTTGTGTACGGAAGTTGCAGTCGATTTATGTGAAAGATAATGTGGTTTATACTTTCAACCTTGGTTCTTGATCAGGTAGAGATTTTATTGCTCCTTGCAAGTGCAAAGGGACATCCAAATACGTTCACAGGGAGTGTCTGGATCATTGGCGTGCTGTGAAGGTAATATTTCATCCTCACTCATTGAGGAGTTAGTGATGTTGTGATCTCTCTTAATTTGGAGTTTCTGAATCTTACTGCTTATACCATCCAAATTCTGATTCCTTTTTTCCCCCACCAATGCAATTATCTTATTATTATTGTTGATTGGATTGATTATTCTTTATGAGTCTTCGATCCATGTATTAAAGCCCACCTGGGACACTAAAGATGCAGGAAGTAGGAGGCACGGTCACGTTAAGGTAGCATTTTACAGGGTCGATCAATGTAGTGTCGAGGGTTGTAAGGAAGAAAGAGTAAACACCAGCTGTATTAGTCACTGCTGATTTGAAGAAAAAATGGTGGGGATCAATTTAAATACCATTATCTTCTATAACAAATTGGTGTTCAGTTAACTGCATGCTATATTAAGAATTTGAGTCTGCTAATGTTTATGATCATAATCTTGTGGAGCATGCTGATTACAACTGCTGCTATATGTTAAGGACCATGTTTTATTGTTCTATTATAGATATATATTATTATTGCTTTAATGCATCCAGAATTGCAAACCAATTATGTTCACCCATACAACAAAAAGATGATTTAAACCTGATATTATCACTATCAATGAATTATCAGGTTTTGGAAGCACTAGCAGATCCAATGATGAAGGAAGATTCTAACTAAAATCCCACCTGATAATAGAATCCCAGCTACGGTTCTAGAAAGACTTTCTGCAAGAGAAAGTAAGTATGACTATACCTTTATTATTTTTATGTTACAGATTATTATTTGCAATTAAGATTATAGATTAGCTTGTTAAAAGTCAACAACTAAACTCGGTCTAAGATGATTATATGTGGTTTAATTGAGTTTGTTGTATTTCAGGAGGTAAGCTTCTGATATTGGGTGTTGGAAAAAAGAGAACTCCTGGAATAGTAAACGGGATTCAACTTTATGGTTTTGTATAAGTAGGTTGGATTATAAATTTGTAAGATTCTTATGTTTGTGTTTTCTACATAATTTGTGTAGTATGACTTGAATTTAGTGTGAGTAATGTTTGAAGACTAGTATGAACTGGATGAGTAATGTTAAGACTTTGATATATATATATATATATGTTTGGATGTTTGGATCAATTGACATTTGGTTATATATTGTAAAATAAATGTATATTTTGTATAGGTATAATAATTAAAAAAAATAAAAAATATAATAAATTTTATTTTGAAAATTCCGAGGGAATTCCCTCATAAAAATAAAAAATATAATAAATTTTATTTGGAAAATTCCGAGGGAATTCCCTCGGAAAAATGAAAAAAAAATTATCTAAATATATTCCGAGGGCATTCCCTCGAAAAAATGGAAAAAAATAATGCTGAAATATATTCTGAGGGAAAAATCCCTCGGAATTCCCTCGGAGAAAATTCCGAGGGAATGATGTTACCAAGCAAATTTCGAGAGGGATAAAATTTTTTATATTTTCCCTCGGAACCATTTCTAAGGAGGGTTTTTCCGTGGGATTCTCTTCTCTCGGAATTCGCCTGTTTTCTTGTAGTGAATTGCTTAACCTCATTTCTGGAAGGACTAGGTTGTAAATGAATAGAAAAATTGAGCAGATTGTTTTCTAGCAATACACGTACATGCCTACTAAGCTTGCAACTTTTGATTCTAAATTCAAATTAAAACAAACAGAGAGCTGCTCCTTTATCCTCATTTTCATAGACATCCGGTTCCATATTTTTCCTTCTCACAATCGAAGAACAAGAAAACATCAGCTCTTAAGTATCATAAGCAACACCACCGAACTCCATCTTCATCACCTCTTCGCGTGCGCCACCTTCTTCTTCCTTAGCTACGCGCGGCCGAGACCACCACCATCTCTCAACCTTTTTAATTCTCTTTGAATAGGTAAGAAGTATTCCCTTCACCTCTTTCTTTCTACCTAAAGACTAATAGGATGGTGTATTCGATTATGGTTTGATGAAAATTGGTCTATTACTAGAGCTTATATGCAATTTTGCTTAAAAATGATGGAAATCATGTTAGGAGATAGATTTCTTGTTGAATTCATGACTTTGGCTAGTTTAAATTCTGGGATACCGAACGAGTTGATGAACTTTGTGATTCTGATAGTTTGGAAAGCCTGGATTATTGGTTCGTTTAACTGTTTATATGCTTAGGAGTGATGTACTTTTCATTTGGCATGAGTTCTTGGTTTTTACACTTATGTGACAGCATGTCTGCGCAGATTTCAAATGTAAATTTCGAGCTCGTGCGATGCCATTTTCAAAAACTGTTTTAACTGGAGATTAATAACATATTAAAGTTCATATCTGCCAAATTTCGTAATTTTCCGAGCCCGTTTGATACCTCGAAAAAATCTCGAAAGATGCCGCAGTCCCCTGTTTTTGCCCTGTTTTCTGATCTGGAACAGCAGCTGAGCAGAGGGACTAAACCTTCGAATTTTGCAAAACTGTTTTACAGAGGAGTGCCTATATGTGTTGGGATTATACCTATTAAGTTTCAGAATTTTCCGACTTCGTTTGATGTGATAAACAGACCGGTCTTTGAAAGGTGTCGCTGCAGCCAAGTTGCTGTACTGTTTGAACTTTGACAGCTTATACGCAGAGAATTCCGACGTAAATTCCGAACTCATAAGACCTCAATTTTCAAAACTGTTTTTACTGGATATTCCTAGTATATTAAGGTTTATGTCCGTCAAATTTTATATTAATCCGGGTCCATTTGATACCCGAGAAAAATTCGAAACGACGCAGCTGTCCCCTGTTTTCTGGTCTGGATTAACGGCTTGAGAAGAGTGAGTGAATGTATGAATTTCTTAAAACTATTTTACAGGGGTACTTATGAATGTATCGAGTATATCCCCGTAAACTTTCAGATTAATCCGACTTCATTTGATAGGGTAACGGTAAACTTTTTGGAAATGTGTTTCTGCAACGGTAATTCTGTTTTTCATTACTTTTGCTCTAAAATCTGTAATTTTACAGAAACAACTAGGGGTTGAGACCTATACCATTTGAAAGACATGGTTGTCTAGTTTACTAGGAATTTTACGGTTCGTTAAAATACTTCCCGAGCAATAAGTTATGACGAATTTTCTACATGTGCATGAATAAAGTTTCTTCACAAATGTGCTTGTATGAATGTTGCATGAACTCTGTTATCATGATTTTCCTAGCTCGTTTCCATGGTTTCTGCAGCACCTATTCCAAATTTCAACCATATACATGCCGATACAATTACATGTTTTAATTACACTACGTGGCATTAATCATACATTTAGACATGTTCGCTCCATCTCATAACTCTTATTACATCTTATATCATCTCATTACATTACGCTTCATTGCCGAGCGTCCTTATTTGGTCTTATTAGAGTCTAATGTCACCCATACTTATGTCGTGTGTCCAGGTGATCCTTCCGTGGATCCGGTTGTTTAGGTTGTCTCGTTTTCCTATCCCTTTTGTCGAAGTTGTCCAGGTGAGGTTATCTTCTTGCTGCAACCAATAGCCTATACCTATACAACCTACATGAGTTGGTTTTACTCCTCGCTTGTGGCGTATTATATGTATATGTATAGGTATACTATAATAGATACGTGATTGACTACCATATTATTGACTTTATTAAAAGCGTATTGCAAACATCAAATGGGCTATACATATATGTTTTCGAGTGAGTTCATGACTTCAAACAAATGAAACGAAATTATTTTACATGCATTGCATGAACGAGTGCTTGTCAAATGAATCCTCAATGGTTTATTTCCATTGGGAAGGGATCCGAGGCAACGTGTATGAGGTGATCCGGGGAGGCAACGGGCCGATGGAGAACCTTAATCGCGACCTCTACGGGGGCCCGTATTATCATCGGAGGTAGTTGATAATATGCGTGCCTACTGTGACCGGTACGCCGAAGGAGCATAGTACCGAAATGGGCTATGACTCGAGTGTTATTGGACGTTAAGGGCCTAATTAACCATTTCGTCACCCGGAGGAAGAAGGAAGGATTTCTTGTTATTGCTATTGATCGTGTTTGATTGTGGAGTAAAGGTTGGAGAATGGCATAACTCGGTGCCAAATTGATTGATTGAAAAACCTTAATTCGATATAGGCCCATTGTTCTTGAATCTAAAAAGGATTGTATCGATATTAGAAGATTAAAAGGGGACTATATCGGGTCAAGGTGATTGCACTGTATTGTATTGCATATCTCTTCTTCTGCATTATATACCTTATATATTGTTCCCGCCTCACCAGTCACTCGACTGACCCTTTTTCTCTCTTTCTTGTTCCTCTTATTGGTTGCAGGTTGGAGTCGACTAGGCGGCGTTTGTGTCTAGTCCTTTTTCTTTAGAGTCGAGTTCAACTAGGATTACTGTGAGCCCATACTTAACTTACTTCAGTTAATGGCATGTATAATAATGATATAAGTTGAATACTGTTATACTTTTGATAACTATGGCCAATGGGCCTAGCTGTAGGAGGTTGTTTTGGCTCGTGTAACTAGCTTGCGTATATATGGTTATGAAGTTTGAACTAGCATGCTTTAAATATTATCGGTCCATGATCACTGCTTGTTTAATGCTTTATTCGCTTCCGCTAGTGTATACTTTCTCTGACGACAGTACGTTTAGTGCCGCCTAGTTAGTCGTGGGTCTTGAGTGTCTCCCGTTCGCTAGTGCTTGGTGTGTAAATGGATTGCCCATTTCGTATATGTACTGTGCAGTGGCGGAGGCACTGCTAATTGAGGGGGTACAATTGACCCCCCTCAAAATTTTATTTTATTTTATTATATATATATATATATATATATATATATATATATATATATATATATATATATATATGTTTGTGTTATTGTATATGTAATTTTTTTTTGAGTTTTTCATTATTGACCCCCCTCATAAAAATTAAAATTAATACTAGTGAGGGTCAATATATTAAATTAATAATAATTGGGATAAAATATATATATATATAAACACAAAGATTAATGGGCCTGATATATATATAATATACGTATAAACACAATGGTTAATGGGCCAATGATAAATATACAAGATCAATATTTTTATGGACCCAACAAAATATTCACAAGAAGCCCACTTATCCAATCTAATTAAAAATCTTAAGGTTTGTAAAAATATTTAAAAGTAGCAGTAGCTCAAATATTTAAAAGTCCCATTAGCAGCAGTCACGCGGTGCACTTCAGTGAACCAGAAATTAAAACTCAATCCCTCGTTCTTATTTGTCCATTTATTTCGGCAATTGGTGTTGGAATATATTTTGGTTCTTTTTTTCTTTAACAATTAATTTTATCTTTTTTATTTTTTAATTAGGGTTTGTTTTATCAATTATCAATATGGAGAAATTTCTTATTAGAAAGTCAAATGATTCGATTCAATCAGTTTCACCTCCTCAAGAAAGTCAAAAGAACAAGAGGATACGAATTGAATTGAGCGAACTTCTAAGTGATCCAGGATTAAGAAATAAAATTTCCGAATATGATCCAAATCAACAAGATGAAATTAGAAGAACTTACCTCCAAAGAGGACCTTGTCAACCACGCAACCATAAATTTCCACAAAGAAATATCGGTAATGTTATGAGTCGTTTTAATCTCGAGTGGTTTAATATTTACGATAGTTGGTTAGAGTATAGCGTAAAAGAGGATGCCGCATATTGTGTGTTTTGTTATTTGTTCAAACAAGATGTTGTAAGTGCTTTAAATAAAAAATTGAATTTCACTTGTTATTTTTTCTTTAGTATTATGTTTTGGTCGATCCCCCTGAATAAAGTTTCTGGCTCCGCCACTGATAATAACTATAGCTGTGGTCAATACTTAGCTACAATTTAAAAAGCGTAGTTAAAAATTTCTTTACGTTGGACCTAATATTATAAGATTTGAAAAGTTCAATATTTATAGTTTTGCAAGTGTAAGCAAAAATTGGGTTGGGAAAATGTTTTTTTCTAATGTAGTGTCGTCGGAATTTCTACTATGATATTTGGAACCTTATATTATTTAATAATATTTAAGGAATTAAAATAGTTATCCATAATGTATATACAATTTTCCCTTTTAATTTAGTTAGAAAGAACACCATGAGAGTGATTTCTAAACGCATTGTCGGGTGCTTTCCTTAAAACTAACTTTATTCAAAAGGGCAATATTTCAACTTTATACTGATTTAAAATTTTCAGGCGTACAAACAATTAGCATATAAAATTGGAAAGATTGCATATACAACCCTGAATTTATGGATGATTACTATTAAAAGATCACCTAATCTAAAAGTTTAAGCTTTTAAATAGAAATATTATTAAATATTTAAATATCTCTAGCATGCTCCCTTACATGATGCCAGACTTCTTTTAGTTTAGCTTTGTACGTGAATTTTTCTTTTTAATTGGGTGAGGTGATAAAGTGCTTAAATCTCGTATTTTTCGTGTGTTCGTGACTGAACTTTAGAGCTTGAATTAGGTATAATGTGATGCTTTGACCAAGTTTTCGTTTATGAGTGCAGGTTGGACTTTATTATTTAATTATGGACGTTTTTAGGCTGAAATTCGAAGTTGTAGTGCTGCTGGGCCAATTCCAATTGGGAAGGATTATTTTTGGAGCAATCATATGTACACGTGTGCATGAGAAGGATGAGAAGTTGCTGACTTGTCTTTTTATTGGAGAATGGGCCTTGTGCTATTGGGCCTGCGAGGAGAGTCCAGTTTGGAGGCAATTGGTGGCAGCAATTAACATGAGAAGCAAATCCAATTTGGACTTGAATTGGTTTCCAGTTTAAGGAATCCTTGTTGGCCTAGGATTGGGAGAGAGAGATTCTACTTGAGGGCCAAGTCTTGATGAGAGGTATATATATTACGCCTTGGAGACAGATCAAGGGGATATCTTTTTTTTTCTTGAAAAATAAACCATTTGTACTAGATCGAAAGAAATAACTCTCGTGGTCCAGAATCCAAAAAAGAAGAATTTGGAATCAACCGAGACCCCATTAGTAGCGGCGAGCGAGAGCGGATTGGGGGATCGAATACTCTTGCCCTCAACTCATATTTCCCAAGTAGTTCGTCGGTCATGGCTGGTTGGGGTTAGAAT
Organism: Lantana camara; assembly: GCA_037501455.1. Lineage (NCBI taxonomy): Eukaryota > Viridiplantae > Streptophyta > Magnoliopsida > Lamiales > Verbenaceae > Lantana > Lantana camara. The sequence continues at coordinate 24,839,152 of CM074862.1, forward strand.
TCATAAAGGTGGGTAGAGATGGCCACTGCTGCATCTGCAGGTGCTGGTACATGTATGTTGTCAGTGCCTTGATTCATCCGCAGCAAGTTTTGGGATAGACAAGAAAGTCCCAGGCGCACCTTAAGAGTACTTCGCTAAGGGGCGAGAAGAAGAGAGAGGAAACCTGATCCATCTCTGTTCATCAACAACACCTGTTCACATAATTCTTTCTCACGCAGCAATACTTGAGGCCGGGGCAAGGCGTCGGTCTTGAAGCCATCCGAGAGCGGCGAAACCATTTATTTCTTTTTTTTATGCTTTTCGTTTATTTTATGTTTTCGTAGTTTAGAGCTATGAGTAGCTAATTTCCTAAGTACTTAGCTAGAAATTTATAATTTAGTTTTGACATCGTGAGATCGAATTTGTTTTATAATTCAATTTAATTTCAAGTATTTATTAATTCTTCAAGTGTCTTGTTATTGTGATTTATTTGTTTAATTGATTACGGCCGGATCATCTAAGTAGGTTAATTGCATATCGTCAATCTTGATTGCATGAAGTATACGCAGTGTTTGATAGATAATTAGTGGTACATTAATAAGAAGGATTGGTTGCAGTTCTCAACTTGTTAAGGGAGGTAATAATCGGATTTAAATCTTGCACGTGTCGTGACTTGGTTAATTTCGGGTTAGTGTTTTCTTGATTCTTAATGCTGTCGATTTATTAAATCTTGTCGAGTGTCTTTAGGGGTTGTGAATTGATTAGGAAATAATTGTTGAGTGTCTCTAGATTATTCTAATATTTAAGAGAAAATGAGGCGGAGTCAAGTGTCTCTATCTGCTATAGCTAATCTACTTGAATGATTTGAATTTATCTTTGCGTCCATGATCGATGTCCTAACTGAATTATAATTCCTACCTAGGTATGGGAAATTCCTAGCTAGGTATTGTTTTTCCACTAATTTATCAAAACCAACTCTCAAGTGATCTATTGTTTTTCTCCAGTTTATTTTAATTATTAGTTAGTTAATTAGTTTAATTAAATCTCAAAACCCCCGATTTTACTTGTTAATTTTAGTGAATTTCCTCTGTGATTAATTTGAATTATTTTCTCCCAATCTCTGTGGATTCGACCCGTTTGCGCTATACTCTATTTTAGTCGTAAACCGGATTATAATTTATTTTGACGGATTCAACACCTGTCATGAGGATTAGGATTCAACCACTCATTCCTAGACGTTTGGAGACGAGTTGGGTCAAGCACATTATTCAACATCGTTGGATCTGTGAAGGCGAAGTCCTTCTTCTTGGCTTGAAGACAACCTTATTTAGATAGAAAATCTCGTAATAGTATAGTTCTTTGTACCTGCTTTAGGATGACGAGACGATTCGACTCTAAGTTCATGTCATCTCCCTATGCCATAATAGTTTTCAAAGAATCGAAACTTTCTACCTGAGATGGGTCAGTAGGGATGTAAACAAGCGAGCTGGCTCGTGAGCTTTCTCGAGCTCGAATCCAAGCTCCTTTGTTTTTGGCTCGTGGCTCGCGAGCCACTATTTTTAATTAAAAATAAATAAATATTAATTTTTATATATATAAATACTTATATAATATATAATATTATATATATATATATATACTTATTTTTATATATAAATATTAAAATAATTATTTTTTAAATAAAAAAAATATGGTTTTCATGGCTTGCGAGCCGAGCCGAGCCGCTCACAAGCTTGGTCGAGCCGAGCTCGAGCCAAGAAAAAAGGGACAGGCTCGGCTCGTTTACATCCCTAGATGGGTGCTATGAATATGAAATGAAAATGACATAGAATGATGTAAGAAAGAACGTCCTGATTGAATGGGACATAAGATCTACACTTGGTATCAGAGCAGGTTCTATTCTATGTTTGTCTCTCCATTCATAAATATTCCGATTCCTACAAACTCACGCTCCAGTTTGTCCCACATATATTTCGCGACCCCTGGTGTGAAAGGGGTGTGAAAAATATCATGCATTGAAACTTCAAAGATATGGTATTCAATTCATAATAGTTTGACAATCTTCCCCTCAATAACTAATTTTTGGGTGTGAGTTAGTCCAAACACATTATTAAAGAATTACAAATCAATCCATATGGTATTATCAATTATCCAATATTTTTTTATTAATGACTTTAATGTTGTTAATAATACCTGACGGATCAACGTAATTACACATAAATTCAGCAATAATATATTTAATTTTTCCACAAATATTTTTATTTTAAAACTCCCATAGTTTTCAATATTAGTAGACACTATGAAGTCGTTTATTTTTGTTGACTAGTAAAACGAACGTGTTGCACGTTTAACCTTTATTTTATTTAAATAAGATTGGTTATTATATTTATTAAATAAATTAAGGTACTAAAAATATTCACATCATTTTTTTTTCCCTCTCGATACGTGTTTAATCCAAGTTTTCCAAAGTTCGTGGAATATATTTCACTAATAAAAAATTAAATTTTTCATGGGTGCTTTTCATTATCCTCCATCATCCATTTCACCACCATGTTTGAATCAATCTCCACATTATTCTTTGAGAAGTGCCCTCTTCCAAGCTAATGTCAAATCCCTCATATAAACCCAATAACTCTGCCACATTTATTGAATCTTTACGAAGATTCATTGCGTGTCCTAGCACTCATCTTTCGTTGTCATCTTGAATGACCTCCCTAACCAAATCCCTTTCAAATTTATTCCACGACTACTCAACGAATATTTTATTTTTCTTGTGTCTTTTGTCCTCACTGATTAGTATTGAGGCATCAGATAACTCTTTTATGTGGCGAAAAATGACCCTCTTAGACTTCACAATATTCTGATAGCTCCACCAGTTTCGTGCTTTCTAAAAATTTCAAAGCATCAAAATTAAGACAATTCACTCTGAACATTCTGGTAATACGCCGCTTTGAATTTTGCTATTAAGCTGTCTTTGAGCTCGTTCGACCCTCACAATCCAAGAAGATCAGTCTATGCATTAACAATCTTTTCCCACACCCAGAGTGCCAACAGATGACTTCTCAACACGCGGTCCAGATCTTCACATCCTGTGCAACATGTACATACATTACATCCCCCAAAATTCCACTCATACTTCAGTACATTTATGAGCAAGCTATTATGTTGGCAAAACCACAAGAAAATTTTGAACTTCTGGGCCAAGGTGATTTTCAAGTCCATCTCCGATTTTCACATATGCCTCATCCTCCATAAACAGACTATAGACCGTTTTATAGGAAAATTTATTGTTAACCGACCCAATACAGAGTTTCTAATCTCCATTATCATGCAGTGCAATTGGGACGCTAAGAATCTTAGTCATCTCTTTCTTGGGCAGTACTATTTTCAGCTTATTAAAGTTCTAGTTTTTATCCGTGCCAATGAAATTACATACCATAATTAAGTTTTTTATCCTTATTATTAATGTTATCTGGAATGATTTTGGTGAGTTTTCCTTGTGATAATCATCTATCATAACATAAAGACACCTATTCCATAAATGGTTTCCACCATCTGAGTGCTTTTATCAATCCCCTTCCATGTTCAAGAAGTTATAAGTTGAGGCTCGTGTCCAATGACACATAAGGTGCGAACAATACATGTGATTTGCTAAAGTTCAATTTGAGGCCCGATGTCTTGCAAAACACCTCAACCACCACAACGGATGCACATTGCTCCATCCATAGTAGATTTGCAAATCAAGTGAGAGATGTGAGGGTCTTTCTGACATACCATAATTGACTTTCAGTGTCAGATTGAAATAGCCTTCTCAATCATATATGAAATGCCCCAACCACACTTTAAATACATTTTGTTCCATCTACAGTAGTTTTAGCTCATAATATTATATTGTCCGTAAAAAGCAAGTGTGAGATATGATCTCTGACATACCTTAGTTAGCTTCTAGTGTCCGGCTAAAATATCCTCCTAAATCATATACGTAAGTTGTTCCATGTAGAGTACAAATAAATATGGCAAGAGTGATTACCTTATCTAATGCCACACATCCATAGATCCTCGGTTGGTTTACTATTCCACAAAATCTCCGGTTGTATCCCCTCCATTTTACTCAACTGATATTAATGATTTTTGTATGGAATTTGAAGGAAGAAAGATTTTCTTTAGAACATTTCACTGAGCTTTGTTGTATCCTTTTCAAGATTAAATTTCAGCACTATCCCCTTTTTTTTCTTTCTTTGGAGTGATGTATCATTCATAACACTTTTTGAAACATCAAGATATTGTAATGGGTGTCTCGATCGTGAAAAACACTATTCTGGTTTGGGCTCACAATTTCTTTGATATACGGCTTAAACGGGGTATAATCATATTCGTGATCATTTTGAGCAATACGTTACACAACGTAATAGGCCAAATCTCGTTTAAATTTTTGGAGAAGTAACTTTCAAAATCAGATAAATAAACGTCTGATAAGCCTTCTTGGGAATTGATATCTCTCTATGCAATTATTGATGAATTTCACCACCGCGTCTCTTACTATATCCTAATCGGTTTGAAAAAAGTAGGCTCGAAATAATAGGTGATGTGGGGATTATAATGGATAGCACTTTATACAGGTGCATGCCACCTTATCGTTGGTGCAAGCTAATACCAACACTCATCACCTTTCCGATAGTATATCCACTTAATAGTTTGGTGTAGTACTCCCAAATGTGTGCTTTAGTTGGTCATTATTGGTTACTCATTCATCTTCTCGTTATGGTTGAGAGAAGCCTCTTTCTTCTCGTTATGGTTGAAAGATGAAAGAAACGTTTATATTTATCCCTAAATTGGAGTCAATTAATTCTCAAGTCTTAAAACCTATGTTTTGAAACCCGGACCGAACCGGCCGCCTATCCGGTCCGGGTGACACCCCAAAACCAGTCTCCTTCCGGACCAGTTTGGCCCGCCAAAAACCGGTTGAAAACCAGTCAATAACCCGGACCGGACCGGTTTGTGAGCCGTTTGGCCCCGGATTTTTTTTTGTTTTTTTGCAAAATCGTAAAACCAAATCAAATGTTGCAACAAGAGTTCGAACCCTAGACCCTCAAATTAGAGAAGGAGGCCTCAACCACTTGAGCTGCTTACTTTTTTGGTTATATGTTGGTAAATTTTAGTATAAATCGTCAAATCATAAGCTTATTATATTTTTAAGTTGAATTTTAGAAAAACAATAATTATGACTACAACTATTATAATAAAGAATTCAATTTAATCTGGATAAAATAATGTGAAATAGTTATATTTTATAATATATAGTTATAAAAATATAAACACTTGTGTGATAACTTCTTATTTGTTTTTTTAAATAAAAAGTATGACATTTGTTTAATCAATTTTTCTCTATATTACTAATTTGGCTGATGTTAATTATTTTGCTATTTAGTTAGATATTTGACTATATCCTTGTAGATTTTTCATTAGATTGTTATTTAAAAATTAATGAATTGTTTAAAGTGATTTAAAATTTTATCTATTTTTGTATATTATTAAACTTAATTGATTATTTTTAATTAATATTTATAATATTGTATAATTGAATATAATATATATATATATAAAATTAAATATAATTATTACGTAATTATGACGTCATACCGGTCCGACCGGTCGAACCAGTAAAACCATTAACCAGTAAGGGGTCCCGGTTCGACGTCCGGTCCGGGTTTCAAAACATAGCTTAAAACTAAATAATCTCTTCTTCTTGTAATAGTTAGTTATATTCTGTCATCAATTATTTCTCCAAATCTTTCGAATATTTACGTTAATTTCTTATACATAATGCTCTAGAAATTTTTTATAAATTTATTTTTTTTTTCGCTTTTTCGCACACATTGAAAACTGTTCAATGATCATTGTTCTAGAGCAATGACCCAAAGTCCTATATTTAACACTTTCTCATGTCCTTTATAAATATATTTGTAAATTTCACAATTGTCACTATAAGAAAATCCCGATGTTAATGTGAGAATTATAACTTAATAAGAGATATGGATTATAAGGTACTACAAATTGGTTATAAAGTTGTTTATTGCGATCTTGGACCATCAGTGCGATTCTTCTCCTTCCACAGATCGGATATATCCATCTTTACCTTGCGTTCTGTTTTCATAATATGAACATGAGTAACGATATTTACATTCTCCATCCATCATACAAAAATTATTTAAGTTATTTCATCTACATGATTTACGCACCATGTGTTTTATAACTCACTCATAAAGTTGGGGATTATTTTCCTAATAAAAAAACTTTACACAAAAAATTGATCAAGTTGATTGTGTGCTATAATTTTATATTTTAACCCAAAGACTATCAAAATATGAGCATATGACAATCATTTCTTTTGACACTTGATTGTATGAATATGTCCAACCACATTTTCAGAAATAATCTCCTTACTGAATAAGTGATATTTTAAATTTTGTAACTTTTCTCAAAAAATTTGTGACGTCTTTCAAATTATGATCACTAAATGATACAATTAACAACTGATCATTGAGTGACATCATTATTGAATCAAAATATTATTTGGGTTTGTCCTTAATTTGGTATGTGCGTCAATATACATCAAAACCAACTATTCTTTCTTTTAACTAACTATTTTTTTTATCTCTTTTTAATTCTCTATTTGCTATTGATCTTGCATTCCATTTTTTTATTTATATTTCTCTAACGAACATTATTTAAGATTTATATTAATATTTTACTATTTATTTTATATATATAGTAGAAATAATTAAAAGAGTAAATTAATATAAAAAACTCAAGGAATGTTTAATTGAACACCATAAAAATAAATTATATCTTATTTTTACATGCACACATATTAAGTTTCCTTAGAATTCTTAATTTAAAGTAACTTTGGTCTGACGATCTGCAATTCTAAATTGTGGTATATATTAAATGTAAGAAATCAGAAACCCTATTTATACTATTTAATATATATAGACTATGTTAATTATCCTATCTAAATAACATTTACACATTTAATTTATATTTTATTATATAAACTAATGAAATATTATATTGTTAATTATATTTAGGTAATTATAATTATATTAATATTAGTTAATTGAAAATTATTTTATATAAATTATTCAATTATATTATTTTGATAATTAGATATGTTTATAAAATTAAAATATGATTATAAACTTATATAATTAGAATTATGTAGTTATATAATTAGAATTACATTAGGATTGATTTATTGAAACTTATCTTATTTAATTCATTCAATTTAGATCATATTTTATTTTAATTAATTATCAAATTTTATTAAAATTATAAAGTGAATTAATTTAATGTTTTCCAATTCGTTAGGTATATCTTATTATAACATTTTAAATTATAGAGTTTTAAATTAAAAAATAGACAACTTATATTATAAGTTTTGAATACAATTAACTAATATATTAATAGGGTTAATTACAGATAGTTCTCATGGGAGTATTAGAAACTATAACTTGTGATCCTCTTAGTCAAACAATTACACATACACCCATTAAGGGGTTTGAAAATTACACAAAACACCCATGAATTAAGGTTCTTTTAAATATTTTATGACATCATAAAAAATTTTAACTTGATTTCCCTATTTTGACCCTTCATTTAATATATATTCGAATTAGTATTGAAAATTTAAATTTAATAAATTAAATCATTAATTAATATAAAATAATATGATTTTCTCATTTTAAATATTAAATTATATAAATAGAAAATCTAAATTTAATGTGTTAAATATAATATTAGAAAACGTAATATATATATATATATATATATATATATATATATATAAAGTGACAATATATAATTAATATATATATAATAATGTAATTTTTATATATGTTATATATCATACATATTACATATCAGTATGTATGAATATATATGTATATTGGCGTGTTATAAATATACATATGAATGAATATATGTATTGTCGGGCGGTGGTGGTGTAATTAATATATATATATACATAAATATTACTTTATTATATATATTTATTATATATTCTAACTCTATATAACGTCATTTTCTAAATATTATATTTAACCCATTAAATTCATATTTATTATATATAATTTAATATTTGAAATGATAAATCATATCATCTCATATTAATTAATGATTTAATTTATTAAATTTAGATTTTTAATACCAATCTAGATATAGTTAGGAATAATTATTAAAATAAAAATTGTTATACTAAATGAATTGGTAAAATAGGAAAATCAAGTAAAAGTTTGATGATGTCATCAAAAATTAAAAAGAACCCTACTTTATGGGTGTTTTGTGTAACTTTCAAACTCCTCAATGGGTGTATATGTAATTGTTTGACTAAGAGGGTCACAAGTTGTAATTTCTAATACTCTCATGGGGTCTATATGTAATCAACCCTATAATAATATTAAAACAGTCCTTGTTAAACTATATATATTTTTTTATTTTAAAAAATTTTAATTCTACCAAGAGTTCTATTATAAGTGAATAAGTACTTTTTAAGTATAGTTAAATTAATAATTAATAATATGTAATTACATAGTTATCCCTAACTAATAGTTATTCATATAATTATTATGAGGGTATTTTAGGCGATCCGTATTTTGTAAGAAACAACTCACACTTTTATAATATACATAGAATAGATAGATAGAAAAGGTTAGATGGACTATTTCAAATGATTGTTTACTTTGAATGGGCTAGTGCCTATGGGATAAAGCAAGGCCTTGTAGATAAGTTTGAAAATAATGGAGTATATTGCAACTTCCAAAAGCTGTTGCTAAATAATCAGTTTATAAACAATCAAAGTAAACAAGTTCAATAATCAGCTTATAAACATCAAAATAAACAAGTTCATTTTTTTTTTCTGTTAAGCGATTTTATTAAATTTATTATTTTTATAACCCAAATCCAATAAATTGAGGACAATCAAAGTAAACGACTTCTATATATATAGGTGGAAGGTGGCGGGATTCCAGCATTCAACATGGTCACTAATAATAATATATAATTTTAGACACTTAAAAATTAAAGAATTTTCAACAAGTTACATAAGCAGCAAGAATATATGTCACATTTACCAAAATTGAACTTTTCCAACAGAGACAAGAAAGTACATTGATCAGCCACTATTTCTCTCACCATTCTATTTAATCCCAAGACCCCAAAACAGAATTTAAAAAGAAAAGAAGGAAGTCCCAGTTTATTATCAGGTATACTTTATTTTCAAAAGATTGTACTTTAATTTCATTTTTCATTTTAATTTTTTAAATATTATTTCCTCTCTAAATTTCGAATTCCCAACATGGAGTGGTCATATGAGATATTTGGAATCTTTCAAGATCTGAGGAACATGGAACAATCAGCCGTCGACCTCTAATTTGATGGAATCTCATGAAATTAAAATAAATTAATTATATTGTGACATCATATTATATATATATATATATATATATATATATATATTCGAGCAGTGTAGCTTAATGTCTCAGCTTTATATTAGTTTAATCAAGTGTCATAATGTCTGTACTTTTTCGCCTAATCGTGAGCATGAAAAATATGTGGTATTTTTGGCTCGAAGTGAAGTTTAATAACAAGGGGCGTGCCAACACGATTTTAGGAAAACCAAACAAAATCGTAAAAGACAAGAAAATAAAGAGAAGGGTAAGGCCGAGACTTCTGGGGCAATTGCAAGGGATCTGAAGACTTCTGGGATATTCCTAATATTTTAGGGATGATTTCTTTGAAGAGATTATGGCATTGGTTTTGAAGACTGTACCAATATTTGTGTTTGATGTAAACACAAAGTTCTAGAAGATATGAAGATGTAACCGAAAGATGTAACAAAGCAATGAAGTACGAGAAATGATTTTGCAGGATCTAAGAGAAGCAGACAAATAAAATTTCAAAGATCTTGGGATTTTGGATTTTGCAGGAGAAAAGTGATCAAGAGATTTTTGCAGAAGGCTCCTTTCCACGCTAACTTGTTCAAGTTGGACTTCTTCATTCTTTAGAAGTTCCAACTTGAGGGGGGACTGTTAGAATATATAATTAATATTTAGTTTTATATTATGTAGTATTTAGTTTTATCTAGTTTATAATGGTGTTTTATTCTTATATCTAGAATAACTTCCCTTGTAAATTGTTATATATATGTATGTAGTTTGTATTTTAGAATTATTGAGAATATAGATTACTTATTTATAGAATACTTTATTCTCTTTCACTCATTTTCTTCTGCATATCCATGAATTTCCAACAGTAATGACTAGGAGCTATGGATTGTTTCCAGGTTTACAAGCACATAAGCGTGAACATGGAAAAGAAAAAGAACATTGATTGCATTAAGAACGAAAAAACACAGTACACATCGAAAGCTTGAAAAACTAGTGTGTAGTTTTGGGGTGGAAAAGCCCTAGTTCGCAATGAGCAGTTTGAAATGAAGTTTTGGGATAATAAGTGACTTAAGCTATGTACGATGCACGTGCAAATTCCTTCCATAAAGAGATGGAAGTCCTGAAAATGAGAAAAATTTAATAATATGAGATTAAAATTGACAAATTTGAAAAATATGAGATCAAAAGTGAGAACGATCATATATTATGAGACAAAAAATATACTTTTCTCTAAGAGTGTTTACCTCACCATTTAGCTATCCATTGCCATTAGAAAATGAATAGTGATTTTTGTGTTATATAACCCAAAAACTAGTGTTTACCTCATTAGTTTTGCATACCCAAGTTGCTTGTTATTTACCAACTCCTTCAAGGAGTTGCTATATGCCATATTCATTTCCAACAATTTCTTGGGCCCATGGTTTTGTACAAGGCTTTTACCATGTTGAGGTAAACACCAATTATGGGGGTGTTAAATTACTAACACCCCCTTTTAAGCCCAAGTAAACATTTTCTAAAGTGACTTAACTGTCACGAGGTAATGCAAGTGCAAATTCCGTCCATAAAGAAATGAAAGTTCTAAAAATGAGAAAAATTCAATAGCACGAGACAAAAATTGACAATTTTGAAAAATATGGAACCAAAAACAAGAACGACCATACATCATTGGACCAAAAATACAATTTTCTTTTATTTAAAATATGGATAAAAACTTTTACCATCCTGAACTATGAGTTTTTTTTTTTTTTTTTTTTTTTTACTTTGCAACCTAAACTAAAAAAATTCAAATTGCAACCTCAACTATTGTTTTTTAACAAAGTGCAATCTAAAAATTTATACAAAGTACAGATGACAATTGAAACACTAAAAAGTTATGATTAAAAGTTGAAAAAACGATCATAGTACATGGGATAAGTTGTTTTTTCCTCAAATTTCATAACACTTAAAAGTTAGACTTAAAGAGATTTAGCCTAGTTTTAAACAATTCGTATTTAGTTAACCATTGCCAAGCCGCTAATTATCTAATTACACTAATCTCGTTTGTTTGGTCTAATTATTATTGCTATTGATCACGAGAGTGATTATACGAACTGTTAGGCACAAGTGTTAGATTTCGAGAGAAGCTAGCATATACACAAGCGATTAGAATTATGAAAATCTGATTATTTGTTGAGCATTAATTCGAGCATGCAACCGCACCCCATCCCAAATCGCCGCCAACGCTAGTCACCACCAAAAAAGAAAAAAAAGAAACACCTTTACAGCTGCTTCTGGCTACCTTTACAGAGGTAAGAAGAAGAGGCCGCCACCTTTCCCGGCCATCACCCTCTTCACCTCGCCTTCTCTCTCTCAAGTCTCAACCCCTCTGCCTTGGATCTCTCTCCTGTCTCTATCTCTCTTCCCTTTCGTCTCTCTCTCTTCGTCACCTGCGCAGACCACCGCCGACCATCTTTTCCGGAGACACCAACTTCACCGAACCTCCAACCACGAACCTCTCTTACCACTTCAAAAAACACAGGGCAAAAACCCTTCCCTGTCACCATCCCTCGCTACTCTTTTCATCCCTCTCGCCCAATCTCAGGAAAGGAAAAACCCTCCACTACCGGATATCCGCCGTGCCACCATCGCTTCGCCTTCACTTCCATATCGGAGATGAGACTCTTTCCCCCTTTTTTTTAATTTGTTTTATATGCATATATATAATTAATATATATGATTATTAATTTATGTATAATATATATTAGGGAAATATTATATATATATGTGTGATTGTATTGGGTGCGAAATTTCCCCCCAAATAAATATGAATTATGTGGTATTTTTATATATTTTTTAATTGGTCAAAAAGACACATGTCTAGTGGTATTGGATATGGCATTGGTGGTATTGCCACATAATACAAAATGATGACACATCAGATTTGGGTCGGGTTTTTGGCCGGTATTCGGGTCTTCGGCGAATTTTTGCATTAAATTGTAACTTTTCGGGAGTTGTGGGGTAAATTTATCACCGGAAAATATATTATATCACTTTTGCTAAATGGGTCTAATTGGTATACCATTTTTGCAATTTTCCCTAAAATTAACATTTACCGGGTATAGATAGGGCTGTTCTACAGTGGCTGAGGTAATACAGGGAATAGGAAATATTTGGTTGCATCTCATGGTGTTTCTTATATAAAGGAAATCTGTTGATGTTGTGGAGGGCATTGAGGTTTTCCGAATTCATATTCTTCAACTTTGTTTGTGATGCGAGGAAATCTTGGATAGAGAGCTGTGTTTCTTGAGGACGAATGTTGTATAACATGCATGGCTATTAGAAAATTTGCAATATTTGAAGCCTTTTGATTTCATTCCCGGACTCTTCTCGGGGGCGTCCTCAATTCTTATTACTAGGGGTGTAAACGGATAATAAACGGATCGGATGTATGATTACCATATCCTTACCCTTTTATGATTCGGACGGATACGGATAATATCCTTTTAAATCGAATTCGGATAATATCCTTTTTATACGGATACAAGGCGGATTCGGACGGATTCGGATTTTAATCGGATTTTCAACTATTCAAAATTTGACATAAATTATTTATTTATATAACTTCGAACTTTTAATCAGATTATCAACTATTCATTTATAGATAAATTATTTAACTTTGAATATATATATTTTAGACGAATAGAGAAATAATAAGTATATCTATATAGATCATTTTTATGTTTTAGCGAATGTATAAATGTGGTGAAATTATAAATTTTATCATATAATTAATTTGAAATATAATACTTTTATTAATAACATAATATATGTTAATTATATTATCTCTATATGAATATTGACGTGAACATATAGTTACTAATAAAACCTAAGGTTTTTCTTTAATAAATGCGCTAAAAAATTTACTTAATACTAATAATCTATCATACATACACAGTTTTGTGTATATATTTTAATATAATACATTATTTATCGGATACGGATTACGGATAAATCGGATAACGGATATCTAACGGATAATGAAACGGATCGGATGTTAAACGGATCGAATGCCTTATTACCATATCCTTATCTGTTTATAATTCGGATGTCTATAATCGAGTACGGATAATATCCTCTTGAGACGGATTCGGATAATATCCTCTGTAAACGAATTCGGATGCGGACGGATATCGGATTTTCGAATATCCATTTACAGCCCTACTTATTACAAAGCAAGGGTGACGAAGTGAGTGGGAAATGATCACAGGAAGGGGAAATTCAATTCTAGTCCTGGATAATGCAATAATGTACGCATGAAGAAGCATATAATGTCTCATAAATGACAGCTGAAATAATGAAAATCACATGCTTTATTCGATATACATACACAAAAGAAACACGCCTTTGATGTCATGAACACATATCACTCCCTGACTATGTTGCATGGACACGGACACGACACGACACGGATACGGCGACATGGATTTTTTTAAAATTTTAGGACACGACACGGCTCCGACACGGCTATATTTTATATAAATAAATATATTTTATATAAAAATATAAATATTTTATAAGTATAATATATGTAACATAAAATATTTGTAAAAATATATAATATTAAAAACTAAAATAAGTTTTGTTATTTCAATTTTATCTCCAAAAAATTCAAAAAATATTAAAAAAAGAATTAAAAAATGATCAAATTTGCCCCGCCCTGTCCGAGCCGTGTCGGACACTCCACCTTGCCATGTCCGACACCATGTTCCAATTTTTTTTTTTTTTTTTTCGGATACTCCTTCAACCGTGTCCGACACGTGTCGGAGGTGTGTCCGAGCCGTGTCCATGTCCGACACGTGTCGAACACTGCACGGGCTATTTTTTAGGCGTGTCCATGCTTTAGAGCTCCCTGATTAAGTGATCTAAGTCGAGGCACCATGCTCTAGAGTTGAGGGACACCTATGTTGACTAGTTAAATCAACAGAACAATTGATAAGAAATAGCACAGAAACGGAAATTTCTTACAAGCTAGATAGTGGAATAAAACAAAAATACACTCCAAACAAATCAAAGAAAAATGAAATCTTACTAATCACATTCATGTGGTTAAAACTTAAAGGGATAATTACGAACAGCCCCTGAGATTTGGCGATATTACAGATTACCTCCTGAGGTTTGAGAAATTATGAACTCCCCCCTGACCTTTACATTCTCTCTCACAAATTTCACTACCATTAATTACACCGTCAAATTCAAATTTAAATTCCAAAAACACCCTTAGGGGGTATATTGTAATTTTACTTAAAGTTTAATGATATAATTGTAAATTTGTAATATTAATTAATTTTAAATTTTTTGTATTTAAAAAGTTGTTATTTAATTTAAGTGGTTGCTCACCCCAGGGCCGTTCAAGACCTCGCTTCGGACCTGAGGACAGGTCCTTTTGAAGGAGGGGAGTTTGTAACATCCCGCTCGTCCGGCCGTACAGGTACGCGGTTCGAGAGTGCTAAGTGCGACATTTAAATTATTTTAATTATGCAATTTAGGTATGTATTTTATTCTTTACGTGAAATACTTGATTATGTAATTCAATATTGAATTTTATTTGAACCTTATATGAAATATTTGAACGTTTTTGCCTTTTTACGTCGTTTTTAATCCGTTTGAAGCCGTTTTCGTTTCTAACTTTTGTGATTATGTGATATGTATGAATTATACATATTATGAATGTGTTTTTATATTCGTTGCATGTTTTTAAGTTCGTTTGTTACGGTTTTCGAACCGTTTTATTTGTTAGGGACTTGAAGGTCTAACTTGATTTAGCGCACCTTGGGTTCCGGAAGACGTATCTTGAGCTCGGGAATTCGGATTCGAATTCCGGAAGAGGCGTCGGACTCGTAACAAAGAATGGAAGCTAGAGAACTTGGCCTCATATTTTTTTAAGCCCGTTTGATCCCTTGTATTTCGTCCGAAACATGACCCGTGTGACAGATTTGCCACATTTCACCATTTTGCCCATAACTTATTCAATATTTGACCAAAACACCCCAGACTTGGACCCACATTTCACTAACTCATCCCTTTCTCACCCTTCTTCAGCCCTCATTTCGTTCCAGCTTCAAGAGAGAATGAAAAGCAGCTGTCAAAACCGAGAGAAAAGGGGAGAGAAGGAAGCACTATTCAACTTTCATTTTCAAGCTCGTTTCTCATTCGATTGGCCTCAAACTTGAAAGGTAAGTACGGATTTGTATTCTCCATCTTCTCCTCTTTCTTTTAAGTCCATATTTGCTAATTTTCTTGGAGTATTTTGTATGCTATGGATTATTTGATGAATAGTAAGGGTTTTTGATGATTTTGAAGAGATCTTGCTTTCCTTTGCTTCTTTCCTTGAATTTATGAGATATATATGATCGATATGACTTCTATGTATTATTCCAAAGCATGTTTTTCATGGAAATTGTAGCACCCCAAGCGATGGGGCACCACACCCCCGCACTATGACCCTACACGTGTACGAAATGGAAAGTCCGCTCACTCACCAAATCACAGCGAACGGGTGACAAACGAAAAATCCAACCTAAGCTATGGTACCTAAACCCTGTACAAGCAAAATATGCAAAACCTGAATGCGGAAGCGATGCAAAATATGAACTATCAAAAACTTTAATTAACAAACATAATCAAACGGGTTCAACTAATCAAGTAATCCTGTCCTAACCTGTCCCGAATTCAAACATACAAATCATAAGTACCAACCCGCATAATATTTATCATATACATAGCTTCCTATACAAATCGAAACAAAGTACTTAACAAATCAAATAGACCGACACAAACGACTTGACTCAATTCCGCCTAGCTCCAAACTCCAAAGCAGACCTGCACACTAAAAGATTGGGGAGGGAGAGGGTCAGTCTACAACTCGACTGAGTGAGGGGGCTAACACACACCAACACATATATACATATAGAGCAAAGCACATATCAAACAAAAGACTATGAACCGGGAATAGGGTTTTACATACCAAAACCATTTTCTAAAAGAACTCTTACTTATTCATATATTCGTATATTCTTAAGTTTGAAAACACGTAAGGACTCGTAGATCCAAAAATGCATAAGGATTCATATTAAAACTCATAGGGATTCAAATAGATTCAGACCATTTCATAATTTAGCGTAGAAATCTCATATTGAAAACAAACTCTCCTATCCCGTTTCATAATCAACATAACAAAAGAATTCAAATACCCAGCGAGTACGGGTCTCCAACCTTACTCCTTAAACAAAAGACTCAAAAGATTCATAAGGAAACATAAACTCATAAATTCATAAGATTCATAGATTCATATTCCCGTATCCCAACCTTCTCCGGAACTCTGCATGCGGGTTACGGGCCCACATCGTGCAACTCAATATACGTGGGGTCACGAACCCACAACGTACCTTCTCCGGCCTCAGCCGAAGGCTCAAAGCACCACACCTTCTCCATCTCCCTCAGAGTCGCGCGTAGGTACTTCAAAGGAGCGTGTGCACAGGGGTGATAACCGGCGACCCCAACAGCCGCACCGGGTCTCCCTTACCCACACCTCCGGGGCCCAGGGATTCATAAGATTCGTAAGGATTCATAAGACTCATAAAGAAACATACCTAACTCACGAAACCTAGAAACATATGATTCATACTTAAGAAGCATACTATAAGAAACATACCTTACCGTGCAACTCGGCATATGCTATACACATACCTCTCCGTGTCTTCCTAATTCATAATATGCTGAGGGAAATCCATAGTTTGCTTGACGATACACGGTTTGGAGCATAGCCTCGTTGCAAAACCAATTTTAAGCTTATATATGCCCATACGTATAATTTCAGAAGAATTCATATTAAATTGAATTAACAAGATTCATTACATATTATAAGACACATATTTAATATACATATAATATATATTCGCATGCGGGCTTGAAAACGAGCATATAGGGTCGTAGGTCGCATTAACTAAAAGAAAACAAACCTAAACCTCACCTTACACCGACGAGAGCGGAAAACACAAGCCAAGAAGTCCCACTGGAACCCAAACAGCTGACAGACACTCCCTGGAAAAACCCTGATCGACTGGACACACAGAACACAAGACTCAGACTCAAAACACCACCACAAAGACGCACGATAAAGCTCACGAATACCAATGATGCACAGATAGTTCACATTTATCCAAATTAAGTCATTCATATCAAATCACAATCATTTCACACATTAGGAGATGCATAACTTATAGAATTCATATCATCAGGTAGGAAATTATAAATCGAGACATAATAATTTAAATCCTATCATGCTCCAAGTCTTGCGAGAATAAAACATCAAGTTCATATCAATTTATTCAAAATCATATATTTGTAGAACTTACAACTTTCCCATCAATTAGCATACTTAACAATTCGTTCAAATTAAAGCACAACGTATCCTTTTTTAATTTATTATATAGGATTCATAATCAATTAGTTTCTAAAATTACATTAACACCCCTTAAAAACAATAACCATATACAAGAAGTGGCATAAACGAGGCAATTAAATTCAATAAATCAAGAATCAAGCTTATCATATATCATAACATATTTTCATACATCATACAGCTCGTAATTTCATTTCATAGTTCATTCAAGATCGAAATTACAACTAAAACAACTAACGAAAATAAATACAATAACTTCAAAAATTCATATAAAATCAACCGGACATCCGATTGACGAACGGAAAGTGGCGTTGGACTCACCACGACGAAAGGAGCCCGCTGACCGAAAGTCAACGGAATGCCGCCACCGTAGCCGGCCGAACAGCCACCGGTTGCGACCGGAATATCGTCTCCGGTGGTCGGAAAAATCCCCGGAAGGACAGAAATGTGCGCCTCGGCCTGCTTGACAAAAGTCCTCAACCAATTTCAGAAAATACCAAACACACCGGACTTTGTTGACGAAAAACCGAACTAAATCCCAACGACAAAAACTAAAATTAAACGCAAACCGCAAAACGAAAAAAAAATCCGAACATACCATTGGAAAGCCCGTAACGAGGACTTTGAAAGCCCCTAGCCAAACGCCGGAAAAAACACCAGAAAAATGGGCCGTGGGTTCACAGCCGGTCCGCAACCGGTCCGCGGCCAACGGCCGGTTCTTGAACCACCACCAACGTGAAAAGCTTGGCCTCATCGAGTAGAGTAATTCTTGTGAAGGCCCCGTCACCAAAAACCCACCGAAAAAGGCCGAACCACCGCCTCTTGCTCCGCCGCTGCTTCTCGCCGGAAAACACCATCTCCGTCGCGATTCACTCCGATCTGAGGCCGGAATTGGATTCAGGACGTCGAAAACGGTAAGGTAGCATCAAGGGTCGTCTGAAAACTCGCCGGAACTCCGCAGAACCACCGCGCTGCAGCAACGCCACCGCCCACCGTGACTTTCAGGTGGCGCATGCGCCGTCGCCACTGCCCTTCTGGCCGCGCCACCAACGGGAAATGTTACACCAGGAAGTCTTCTTCCAGCCCCTAGTGGTCGTGCCCCAAAAAGCTCATCGGAAACCGCCGTGGAATGCCGGTAAAGTCGCGGTACCACCGCCGTCGCCTGCAAGTCGCGATTGCGCCATCTCCGTTGGTTTTCAGGCTCCGATTCTTGTACCAATGTGACGGGTTCGTCGAGCTGATAAATTTCCACTAATCACACGTCGAATTCCGTCGAGAAACGACCAAGTTTCAGGTTGTGTGTGTTTCTACACCTTGAGTGTATGTGTTTCGTGTGAGGGACGAGAGAGAGAAGCGGGAAAGAGGAGAGAGAAGGAAGCTGCCAGCTTTGGCCGTTCAACCTTGGATCCGGATATTTTATCCCAAGTCCTCGCGCACAAGACGATCGGAAGAAGGGGGGTTAACGACGTCAGAATTGGGCAAACTCAGAGTCTATGGACTCGTCTCGATGCCCCGAACGCAAAGCAGGGGTCAAAAAGGTCGAACTCTTGACCGAACGAGAAATGACCGGAAAACCCCTTAAAAGAGAAAATTACGAAAAGACCCCTAAACTCTAAAAGAGTTCAAAATAGGGCCACACAACGCACAAAATCACATAATTAAACACATAAAAAAGTTGGAACGTGGCATACCTCATACGTCGGACGAGCAGGGTGTCACAGAAATTGGCTGAAATTCGAACTCCCATGGCTGAACATATATCCTTAAGCATGATGAATATTTGATATATGCATCTCTTTCTCCCATGCTTCGTCCTTGCTTTGTTGCTAAGTTGTTTGATGCTTTTAGCTGCTCTTTTAGGCTTCATTTTACTCTCTTTTGTTGCCCCTTTGTGGCTTGGTTTGTTGCTGCTGTGATGAAGCTTTGAAGAGGCGAAACAGGGACTTTTTTTTCCGTTCTCGCGCCCGCTGTGCAGAGGTCGCACCCGCGACCAATTTTGGAGCCACTTTTGACTTGTTGATGCTGCTGAGGCTGGAGGAGATGGTGGTCACGCCCGCGACCACCTTTGAACTGATTTGGGGTCGCGGCCGCGAACCCATTGGAGGCTGCTCAAGTATTGCTGCTGTTGTTCAGTTTTATTTCTTGTTTCGTTCGAATTTTCATGTTCTTCTTGGTTCTTTCTTACCTCTTTTGTGTTACTAACTTGTTATATTATATGTTAAGTGTTTAATTATGAATTTATCTCGTGAATTCCATGCTTTTACGTGAAATAAACGACCTACGTGCTTCATATGTGCTTATATGTGCATGCATGGCTCCATTATGTGTCCGTTTGTTTTGCATGATTCTTCTTTGAAGTTTTATGAAGTGTATGCATAGCTTACTTGTTATATTATGTATTACATGCTTTATTATGAATTTATTATGTGATTTCGATGATTTCATACGTGTTATGTGCCTTAACATGCTCTATATAATCTTAAACATGAATGTATGAATTAATGCGATGTTCGTTTGCCTTTCATGATATTTTCTTGTTTCTCTTCTTGTATGCATGCATGCCTAACCTACTATTTGACGTGTGATTAGTGTTGCATGAATTTTATAGATACGTTTAATGTGAAATGCATGCTATTTGATTCAATATAATTAAATGTGATATTATATGACTTAATGAAATCTCATTGCATTCTTTATGCATCATTTGCATTCATATGCATTCGTCGAGCGTCTAATTGGTACATCTTGAGTCTAAGTTTATCGTTTGTTCTTTGTTTTGTCCTTAGGTTCGTTCCGTGGGTGACGAGGAGGTCCCGTAGGAGTGTTTTGAGTTCGTTTCGTCCGGTTTGGTCGACAAGATAAGGTTTTCTTCCTTTTAGTTAAAACGACCTACAACCCTACCTGTATTTTGAGCCCGCATGTGACTTACATATATATATATATATTTAAATATGTGTGTGATACGTATTTTGAGGGATTTGTCCCGTTTTGTTATGACATCATTTGAAAAACGCTTCTATATATATATGTAACCTATTTTTACGTTTATTTGATTTAAAAAGGGTTGGTGTGTGTGAATGTTTTGAAAGACCGAGATTATGACTTTGAAATATAAGTCTTGAAAATTATGAAATTTCGAAATTATGATTTATGACTTATGAAATGGGCCCCGAGGAAGTGGTATGTGATCTCGTGTCGACCGTGGGGTCACTGAGCTCTCTCATCAACACGACTCCATTTATGTAGGGAGATTGCCCATCCTCGGGAGATCGAGGGGAAGACAATTTCTTGAGAACCAACGGCTTAAACCTTACCGGGGAGCAGGTAGGATCCCTCGACTCAAACTTATGACGGGAGAACGGGGTTGAGGAAGGCCTCCTCATCCCCAACCGGAGAAGGAGGATTGATTATGAATTTTGTATGTATTTCACTTTGATTATGATCATGAAGGGAGTTTGGAGAGTTCGAACTCGTTCTCGCCGAGTCGTTATGATTTTGATTATGAATACGGTTCGTGAAACATGAGTGGACTACAAAATTATAAAAATGGTTGATTTTGGCCTTTGGCCTTAAACCCTCTTTTCTTATATATAGTATCACGGGATAAAATGATTTAGAATGCAAAATCCACGCCCTGGTTCATGATAGGAAAATTGAAGAAATGATCAAATTAATTTAAATTATAACTCTCAAACTCACACGTGGCGTTACTTACCTGAAAAGCCAAAAGCTGGGGCGTTACAATCCTCCCTCCTTAAAAGAATCTGGTCCCAAGATTACTGATCGGAAGGAAACAACTTTGGATGGAACCGTCTCATCTTGTCTTCGGTCTCCCACGTGGCTTCTTCAGTCTTATCACTTCTCCAAAGAACCTTAACCATGGTAATACTCCTGTTTCTCAGTTCCTGAAACTTCTTATCCAATATCTTAACCGGTTTCTGAACAAAGGTTAGATTCGGTTCCAATTCCACTTCTTCAACTGGAAGGATCTCAGTTTCATCGGGGTAATATTTCCTCAGCTGAGATACGTGAAATACATTGTGAATCCCCGTGAGGCTCGGTGGTTGGTCCAACCGATAGGCAACTTCTCCAACTCTTTCAAGAATCTCAAAAGGACCTAAATAACGTGGATTAAGCTTATCTCCTTTCCCAATCCGAGCAAATCCTTTACGTGGAGACGCCTTCAAGCATACCCAATCTCCAACTTCAAATTCGAGATCCCTTCTACGACGGTTGGCGTAGCTCTTTTGTTTGTCCTGAGCTGATCTCATTGGTTGTTGTATTAATTGGACTTTCTCAATCATAGCTTGAACGACCTTAGAAGGTTTTTCCGACTTTTCACCTTTCTTAACGCCTTCCTGTTTAGTCCATTTCCAATCCTCCAAGTCGAAGAACAATGGAGAACGACATTTTTGACCATAAAGTAGCTCATACGGTGCCATTCCAATCGAGGCTTGAAAACTGTTATTGTAAGCGAATTCAATCAAAGGTAGCTGATCATGTCAAGAAGACTGAAAATCCAACAAACAAGCTCGAAGTAGATCCTCAAGATATCTTATTAATCTCTCGGACTGACCGTCTGTTTGTGGATGAAATGATGTACTGAACAGAAGTTTCATACCCAAAATCTCTTGTAACTATCGCCACAACTTCGAAGTGAACCGAGGATCTCTGTCCAAAACAATACTAATCGGAATCCGTGAAGTCGAACAATCTCCCTATTATAAAAGCTCGACTAGCTTGCCAATCTTATAAGACATTCTGACCGGCAGAAAATATGCAGACTTTATCAAACGGTCATAATCACCCAGATACCGTCGAACCCTCCTTTCACTTTAGGTAACCCGGATACAAAATCCATCGTCACCTGCTCTCAATTCCACTCCGGAATAGGTAACAGCTGTAGAAGACCTCCCGGTTTCTGATGCTCGACTTTCCCTTTCTGACAAGTGATACAATGCTTCACATACTCGGCCACATCTTTCTTCAATCCATGCCACCAATAATATTGCCTCAAGTCCTTATACATCTTGTTTCCTCCACGGTGGATAGAATAAGCAGATCTGTGAGCTTCCTCGAGCAATACCCATTTCAACTCTTCGGGTACAACCACTCGGTTCTTGAAATGAAGAAGACCGGTTTCATCAAACCCGAATGGACACTTCGGATCAGCTCTTGCTTTAGCTACAAATTTCTGAACTTCTGAATCACTAGTCTGAGCCTCGAATAATCTGTGCTTCAAATCTGGCTGAATCGAAATATTAGAAACTCGAGCCCTTATAACAATTGGCTTGATTCCACTACTTTCACCCAGTTCCAGGTTCGATACACTAGTCTTCCTACTAAGTGCATCGGCGACCACATTTGTAGCACCCAAGCACAAGGTACCACATCCCCCGCATTGAGACCCGACCCGAATATGAAATGGACAATCCATACCCGAGCTAAATCCCGACGAACAGGGACATACACACTCGCTAAGCTAGGCGGGAGCTAACTTTCGCAACCAAAGAGACAATAAACCGAAATATTACCAAAGCGGAAGCAACATACATACATCAATAATAGGATAAGTAAATAACAACGGGTTCAACTAGCATAGGTACCTAATCCAGAAAATCAATAAAGTCATAGCACTTCCATTACGGTTTCTTATAAACTCATTCATGATTCAAGATAGTGGCAACAATCAATTCAAATCTTACATTCTCCAACTTAAACAAATCATGGTTCAATATGCAGATGAACAGACTCTGACTTAACCGAAAGACTAAAAAGACTTGACTTCCCGCCTAGCACTCTAAACCTGCAAGAATACTGAAAACAATCCAGGTTCAGTCTATATGAGACTGGTGGGTATAAAACGAGGCATAAGTAGTATATACAATAATATTTAAACATTCACATGCAAGTTATAATCCCAAATGAGGTTTTTATAGCATTTCCCAAGTGGGTGACATAAATAAGTCATCAAAAGGGATTATAACATTCATTTTTCATTAGGTCGTTTGTGGCCCAACGAGTGGGCGTGTATTATCTCTAACCAACACCTCGTGTAGTTCATTAAACATTCTTTCTTTCTTTCTTTCTTTCTTTCATGCATTACATTCTTTTGTGCACATTCATGAACATTTACACCTTCTCCCTCCAGTTGATGGCCGGGTGATCGGCCCGAACCATCCATTCATTGTCCAAAAGGGGAACATGACTCCCCAGATGGCACTCAGCGTCCATTCCTCGCTAACTCTTAACGAGGTCCGGTTACGCCTTTCATTAGTGGAACTAGTGTGAGGGATCTCCGTCAGCCCATGCCTCCTCGGGTCACCACTCACACCAAGTCCCTGGGCCCCATTCTGTGTATTCATTCTTTCTTTTCTAGCCAAAACATTTGGTAGGATTCATAAAAATAAAGGCTTTACATTGAAATCATTTACTCTTAAAACGACTCTATATACATATAATAGTTTTAGCCGAAATCTTTACACGTTGGGAGTATATAGGGTCATTTAACTAAATAGAAGAGAAACCCACCTGTACGCCTCTTACCGAACAAAACCAATAAGAAAAGGAGACTCGAAGGTGCCCTATGAACCCGGCATCTCCGCCCTGGAGAAAACTGTACAAAGGACAACGTAACGTGTTCGTGAGACTCAAGACTCCAAATGAACCATATATGACGCACGGCATGCAATGAACATGATATGAATGCATACGAGATAATATTATGTAATGAACACGTTCACGTGCACAATTAATGCATTTAAATCATATAGAGACAAGTCATTCATTCGTTCAAGGAAGCGTTCATATTCATTAAGTTCAGTCCTTACACATTTCATAACAATTCAATTCAAGAATTTCACTTAACGATCATAACACGTACTAAATCACGTTTACAATTATAGAATAGACAAATAATTACATTTAATTTAAAATTGGAAATTAGAAAGGAACATGAAATAGATAACATTTTAATTCTATAGTTCAATTAAATCAATTAATATTTAATATATAATAAACATATATATATATATATATATATATATATATATATATAATCATGAATAAAATGCATGCAAATATTACAATTATTAAACATGCATTCAAATATATTTTATAACCACGTACAACATGCATGCATTTAAAGCCCCATTTAAATCATTTCATGCAAAGATAAATATATAGAATTACATACATGCATTAACATGTAAATCCATGCATATTATAATCAAATGCAGGTAAACATTTAAACTAAACAAATGCATGCAATACATGTTATATATATATATATATATATATACCGTACTAAAATGCATGTAATAATTTATAACTAAACAGCATGCATGCATTATACTTATATACTATACATATATCTTGCGTGAAAATTTAAACACACCCACACTACCGTACATGCATTAGGAGGGAAATAACCATGCACAATCAAAGCAACAAAAACTCGACAGCTGCGTCTTAGCTTAATCTCCCTGCCCGGGGTTTTTCACACAAAAGTCCCCGCACGGGGACTTTCATGCAGCGGAGATTCTGCATAAAGGCTCCCCGGCCGGATACATTCATGCACAAAATCTCCCCGGCCGGGGAGATGCAACACAGACACAACGCAGCAGCAAAATAAAGCTTAAGTCCCTGTTTTAAGTCATGAAAAAGCAGTAGCAGGTAGCAGCAACATAAGGCATGTTATGCAGCAGCAAAATAACATCAACAACTCCTATAAATGATTGATAATTGACAACAATCAAAGCAAGGAAAACGCAGCAGTAAAATCGAGCCAATAACAGGGGAATTTAATGTAAAAACAGAGCAGCAATTCCATGCCTACTTCAACCAACATGACACCAATAAACGGTGTCACACCCCGGGTCCGTAGGCCCGTTGGACGTGAGCACAAGTTTCCCAGCCCACCGAGTATAACCTGAAATTGGGCCTAAACCACTGCCCAAAAGGGATATCCATTGGTTATACTTGGACTCTTTAACTTATATACTGAACTTAATTCTCATATTTTTCCCGATGTGGGACAGGGCTATCACAAACGGGGCAAAAAAAATCAGCTACAGACAATAATTAATGTCTCAAAACGCAATAGCAGTAGTTCGGTACAAGAGAGGGATAAGAGATGACCATTTCTTCCATTTTCTCAAAGTGCTATTAATGAAATCTCATTAAATCTTCAACTACCACATAATCAATGATCATAAACGAGAAGAGGGAGTTAAGACAACCATTTTCATGCTTTGAATCAACCAAATTCATCAAGGAATGAAAGATATCAACATATATGCTCAAAACCTAACTATTTTACCACTTCAGCCATAAACTCATGAAAGCATGCTCAAAATTGGGGATGAATGGATCAAAATGACTCATAATGAATGTATATTACAACCCTAAGCTTACCTTGTGGATTGGATGAAGTTTGGAAGAGATTTGAGCTTTGAATCTCCAAGGTGCACAAGGGTTACGGGAAAACTGGAAGTCGGAGGTTTTGGCTGAATTTTATCCTTGTATGAGGTATGGTTTGAAATCGGGTTTGTTAGGGCTGATAGAGGGTTAATTCAGGGTTCCAAAAAGTCCAACCATGGTTAATTTGGTTAAGTATGGTGAGAGTTATGATTAAAATGGTAAAGTGTGGCAGTTTTGCGGCCGTTTCGTTTTTCGGTTGGATTTTGGAGGTTCAAATGATTTCGGAAAAATATATGGCTAAGTTTATTAAACCCGAATCTTCGATACGAGTTCAACGAAGTTGAAGGAACTCGATTCCGAGTTCCCGAGCTCAAGATATCACATACGGAACCAAGGGTGCGCTAATTGCCCGTTAGCCCCCGATTTGGTTCCACAATTCAAAATAAATTCGAAACTAATGCAAATACATCCGAAAACATGAAACGAGCGTATATTCATATTCATGACACATATATCTTCGACATATTAAATTTGCACGAAATTTCGGTATCAAATCATATAAAAACGAAACACGTTTATATAACTCATAAGCAAAGCATTTAAAAAATCCATAACATTTTCAAATAAATGACAAATTTTAAATAAAAATTTAAATATATATGTTAAAGTGCACGAATTTAATGTCATATAAAACAAAGTGCTAGAATTAATTATTCGTAATATCAAAGCGTACAATTTATTTAATTTAAAGTCATGCACGGATTAATACAGTTTAATTTAAAATGCATGAAGTTAATATCATTTAAATTAAAATGCACTAAATATATAATATTAATAACATTAGGATTTAAATAACAACTAACTCGTATTTACTTAATATTAATTATCTTTAGATAAGATCATTTAACATTTAATTATCAAATTAAATATAATATTTAACGTAATAAAATAAAATAATAAAATGAAATAAACTATACTAATAACAATTTATATTAAAATTAAATATTTAAAACACTTATAAACAATTAATCACATAATTAAATAATTTAATTGCACAATTTATAAACACAAACGACATATTAGTACAAATGAAAAACCTGGGCGTTACAATCTCTCCCCCTTTAAAAGAATCCGTCCTCGGATTCACTACTCGACCGAACAAACAATGAGAGATTCCCCGTCTCTCGCAAGCAACAAGGAGAGAGCCCCGTCTCTCAAACAACAATGAGAGAACCCCGTCTCTCTAATAACAATGAGAGAACCCCGTCTCTCAAGCAACAATGAGAGAACCCCGTCTCTCTAATAACAATGAGAGAACCCCGTCTCTCAAGCAACAATGAGAGAACCCAGTCTCTCACAAGCAAAGAGTACTCCGTCTCTCAAACAACAACAAAGCGAGGAAGTCTCCAATACTCCCGAGCGACACAACGAGAAACAATAATTAAAGTCACTTAAGATACCCAAAGCAGGTAATAGCTATCATCCAAGTTGATTATCAATTACTTCAAATAATTTAACATGTTAAGGAATCAAAGCACCTAACATAAAAATTATTTAAGTAAATTTGCATGGATGCATGTATCATGGATGCTTCATATACCGTTCACCGATGTACAGAAATCTGGAGTTGGGAGTTTCGTTATACACTGTATGATCTGCCTTGAAAGTGAGTGCAGAGCTTGATTTGTCTTTAATTTCTTCAGTATGCCCCGGCGAAACCATAATAGATCCTCTTCAAATATTATTCTTGATTCCCTTCTGACTTTTACTGTTCCTAATTCTCTTCGATCTCTCATCATTTCCCATAATCTTCATTCGACCCGACTAACTCTTTGAAATAATCGGGCTTTGACCTTTCCTTATACCCTTAGACCATCCGTCCCGAAATTAGGTCCATAGCTACTATCTTTACTTATATCGGAGTCTAACATGTCCTTGAGATAACTTCTCTTGACAATCTTGACGATTTAACCCCAACCTTGAGATATTTACCATTATGGTCTATCTTAACACGAATCCTTTCCCATCCTCCGTTCATTCTCTTTGACCCCCCTTTTGGTTATATTCGGTAATTGGCCCCTCATTTCTTGAATCGAAGATACAATATTCTTGATGATTCTTGAAGTTTGATGTAAATCGTCTAATGATCATCCTTTTCGGTTTGGTCTCTGCTTTAGTTTCTTTCCAAATTACCATTGAAATAACCGATGACTTAATAATATTGTCTTTGTTGAACCCCCCTTTTGGTACTCCATTGAATTAATCTTGATTGCCATCATCCCATTATATGCTAACTTTATTTGATTTTCTCTTGTCAATTCTGACTTAGGAGTTCACAAAAGCTCCCTTATAATTCCATCGCCTCCAGATCAGAATTCCATACATAGAAATGTTCAATGAACCATCTCCCTTATACCTCGTAAAACCTTCACCTGAATCTAGCAACTTAGCTCTCCTATTAACAGCTTAACCATTCAAGCCGTCTTATTCATTTCTGACCACCACCATTAGGACTTCCAGGTCTTCCTTAATTTGCAATTTTGTTGTTCCTACTAAAATATTTCTTCATGGCTCAATTCCAACCTTCCAATTTATCTCTTAGTCACGCTCTCCACCTTAAATTTTCTATCCTTACATGTCGAATTCCATCGATCCTTCTTTTATCGAAATTCTTGATGAATAATTTCCATTAGGGAGGATTTTAATTAAAATGGCAACCCCAACGTTTTGTCTTTCAACTTCCCTTCTAATTCTTTTGATGTCCGAAACTCCTTTCCTATTCTTGTCCGATTTGAAAACCCCGAAGTCAACTCTAGTCTCGTTTCTCTTTCTGAATTCCCGTTTCTATCAACCTATCCCTTACTTAAAATTCTTTATTTTTCCAAAGTCATCTTCCTTATAACATGTCATCCCAATATTTCTTTTCCTCATAGCTCAGATGTGGCTCGGTTGAAATAATACTTGATAAGTGAGATGAAAGAATTTCCTATCAATAAACACTAGAATGCATGTCAGGTTAAAATGACGATGCATGTGGCACACTTACGATAATTAAATATGCAGCACATTAGAGCAGCGAAATCAATTAGAAATACACGCACGCACATAAATAAAGAAGAATAAATAATTGATGCAAAGTATGATGCACGTGCCATGAATGTTTTGGGACCTGTCACCAATGTGGTAAGTTATTAGCTCGGTAGCTTTTCCTCGTTCCTCCACATCCCGAAGTTACTTTGACTTACTGATTATTCCTTGCCTTTCCCACGGTCTTCAAGATTTACAAGAATCCTTGCGCATCACTTGTATCTTCCACGGCCCGGAATTGAAACTTCTCGGTCCTTAACTTCCTCTACAACCACGGAATTAGCATCCAAATTTCTCCCCGGAATCGCCCTTCAATAATGCCCAACTCTCTTATAAAATTACCCCGATGGTGTTCCTGAATCCTACTTCGAGTCATCACCCTGATCAAGATTCCCTTGTTTATCCTTTACGAGTTTAGATTGGGAATAGAACTTGCTTTCCAATTGCTCCCACTTGCGCGCATGATTTCCTTCCAAAACATCTTTGCCTTTCTTTACCGTTTCCATTCGTTGCTCCATATTTCCCAATTCACCCTCACAACATGACAATTCAGCTTGGATTTGGGAAACGAACTCTAATCTTGTCCGTAGTATTGTCACCCTCCATGAACTTGTATTTTCCACGCTACTTGGCTCCTTCCAATCCCTTCCCGACTTGTTTTCCATCTTAGTTGAAATTTAGGGCTCCCGGACTCACTTCTTCCATAATCCGAACCCTGAATTAAAGTACCTTCAAGGCTCATTCACTCCATTCCTTAAGTTGAATGACCCCGTTGAATTCAATTATGGCATCCAATGTAAGAGAGCCGCATATGTCAATCTTCGGAGTCATGAATATGCCCCGATCAACTCTTATTTCTTCAAGTGTCCCTCGATACTTGCATCTCTAAAATCGAACTTCCATTCATCTCCTAACCTTCGAGCTCTAGCTCTATCTAGAAAGGCCACACATCTCGAATTCTCTACATTCTTCCCGGGTGTATCCTTCCTATCTTCCATGCCTCAGAAAGGGCTTGCAATAGAGCGTTGTTAACGTGATACTTGGCCGTAGTTTGATAGTATCTTCATAACCTGTAATTCACAACTTATTTCAAGGATATATGCATGCGATTAGTGCATGCTCATGGCACGTATTCAACACGAAAAGCACTGATCCAATGTAAGAATGTAACAATTAATTCAACGCAATTCAAAAGGAAAGCAATTTATAATCAAGATCGATGCAATGCACACATTGTCACGTAGTTCCTAAGCCGCGCGACCTAGACTGACTCAATCACGACACGAGAACACCGGTTTTGTAACCGGGCTCTAATACCACTTAAGGATGTAGCACTCAAGCGCAAGGTACCACATCCCCCGCACCGAGACCCGACCCGAATATGAAATGGACAATCCATACCCGACCTGAATCCCGGCGAACGGGGACATACACACTCGCTAAGCTAGGCGGGAGCTAACTTTCGCAACCAAAAAGACAATAAACCTAAATATTACCAAAGCGGAAGCAATATACATACATCAATAATAGGATAAGCAAATAACAATGGGTTCAACTAGCATAGGTACCTAATCCCGAAAACCAATAAAGTCATAGCACTTCCATTACGGTTTTTTATAAACTCATTCATGATTCAAGATAGTGGTAACAATCAATTCAAATCTTACATTCTCCAACTTAAACAAATCATGGTTCAATATGCAGATGAACAGACTCTAACTTAACCGAAAGACTAAAAAGACTTGACTTTCCACCTAGCACTCCAAACTTGCAAGAATACTGAAAATAATCCGGGTTCAGTCTATACGAGACTGGTGGGTATAAAACGAGGCATAAGTAGCATATACAATAATATTTAAACATTCACATGCAAGTTATAATCCCAAATGAGGTTTTTAGAGCATTTCCCAAGTGGGTGACATAAATAAGTCATCAAAAGGGATTATAACGTTCATTTTTCATTAGGTCGTTTGTGGCCCGACGAGTGGGCGTGCATTATCTCTAACCAACACCTCGTGTAGTTCATTAAACATTCTTTCTTTCTTTCTTTCTTTCATCCATTACATTTTTTTGTGCACATTTATGAACATTTACACCTTCTCCCTCCAGTTGATGGCCGGGTGATCGGCCCGAACCATCCATTCATTGACCAAAAGGGGAACATGACTCCCCATATGGCACTCAGCGTCCATTCCTCGCTAACTCCTAACGAGATCCGGTTACACCGTTCATTAGTGGAACTAGTGTGAGGGATCACCGTCAGTCCATGCCTCCTCGGGTCACCACTCACGCCAAGTCCCTGGGCCCCGTTCTGTGCATTCATTCATTCTTTTCTCCCTAAAACATTTGGTAGGATTCCTAAAATAAAGGCTTTACATTGAAATCATTTACTCTTAAAATGACTCTATATACATATAATAGTTTTAGCCGAAATCTTTACACGTTGGGAGTATATAGGGTCATTTAACTAAATAGAAGAGAAACCCACCTGTACGCCTCTTACCGAACAAAACCAAGAAGAAAAGGAGACTCGAAAGTGCCCTATGAACCCGACATCTCCGCCCTGGAGAAAACTGTACAAAGGACAACGTAACGTGTTCGTGAGACTCAAGACTCCAAATGAACCATATATGACGCACGGCATGCAATGAACATGATATGAATGCATACGAGATAATATTATGTAATGAACACGTTCATGTGCACGATTAATGCATTTAAATCTTATAGAGACAAGACATTCATTCGTTCAAGGAAGCGTTCATATTCATTAAGTTCAGTCCTTACACATTTCATAACAATTCAATTCAAGAATTTCACATAACGATCATAGCACGTACAAAATCACGTTTACAATTATAGAATAGACAAATAATTACATTCAATTTAAAATTGGAAATTAGAAAGGAACGTGAAATAGATAACATTTTAATTCTATAGTTCAATTAAATCAATTAATATTTAATATATAATAAACATATATATATATATATATATATATATATATATAATCATGAATAAAATGCATGCAAATATTACAAATATTAAACATGCATGCAAATATATTTTATAACCACGTACAACATGCATGCATTTAAAGCCCCATTTAAATCATTGCATGCAAAGATAAATATATAGAATTACATATATGCATTAACATGTAAATCCATGCATATTATAATCAAATGCATTCAAACATTTAAACTAAACAAATGCATGCAATACATGTTATATATATATATAACGTATTAAAATGCATGTAATAATTCATAACTAAACAACATGCATGCATTATACTTATATACTATACATATATCTTGCGAGAAAAATTTAAACACACCCACAATACCACGCATTAGGAGGGAAATAACCATGCACAATCAAAGCAATAAAAACTCCACAGCTGCGTCTTAGCTTAATCTCCTTGTCCGGGGAGATTTTTCACACAACATGCAGCGGAGATTCTGCATAAAGGCTCCCCGACCGGATATATTCATGCACAAAATCTCCCCGGCCGGGGAGATGCAACACAGACGCAACGCAGTAGCAAAACAAAGCTTAAGTCCCTGTTTTTAGTCATGAAAAAGCAGTAGCAGGTAGCAGCAACATAAGGCATGTTATGCCGCTGCAAAATAGCATCAACAACTCCTATAAATGATTGATAATTGACAGCAATCAAAGCAAGGAAAACGCAGTAGTAAAATCGAGCCAAAAACAGGGGAATTCAATGTAAAAACAGAGCAGCAATTCCATGCCTACTTCAACCAACATGACAGCAACAAACGGTGTCACGCCCCGGGTCCGTAGGCCCGTTGGACGTGAGCACAAGTTTCCAAGCCCACCGAGTATAACCTGAAATTGGGCCTAAACCACTGCCTAAAAGGGATATCCATTGGTTATATTTGGACTCTTTAACTTATACACTGAACTTAATTCTCATATTTTTCCCGATGTGGGACAGGGGTATCACAATCACCCCTCCTTCAGAATCGCGACGTCCTCGTCGCGACATGACATATAGCCCATGACCGACTCGTCTGCGTTGGGACTCTAGAGGTGGCTCCTACGGGCTTAAGAGGTGGCTCCCACACATGTAGCACTTTACCCCGCAGGCTCAAGAGGTGGCTCCCATGTGCGTAGCACTTTGCCCCGTATAGCACTTAGGTCCTGCGGCTGATGAGCGGCTTTGATACCGTCTGTCACGCCCCGGGGACGTAGGCCCGTTGGACGTGAACACAAGTTTTCAAGCGCACCGAGTATAACCTGAAATTGGGCCTAAACTACTGCCCAAAAGGGATATCCATTGGTTATACTTGGACTCTTTAACTTATATACTGAACTTAATTCTCATATTTTTCCCGATGTGGGACAGGGGTATCATAAACGGGCCAAAAAAAGCAGCTACGGACAGTAATTAATGTCTCAAAACGCAACAACAGTAGTTCGGTACAAGAGAGGGATAAGAGATGACCATTTCTTCCATTTTCTCAAAGTGCCATTAATGAAATCTCATTAAATCTTCAACTACCACATAATCAATGATCATAAACGAGAAGAGGGAGTTAAGACAACCATATTCATACTTTGAATCAACCAAATTCAACAAGGAATGAAAGATATCAACATATATGCTCAAAACCTAACTATTTTACCACTTCAGCCATAAACTCATGAAAGCATGCTCAAAATTGGGGATGAATGGATCAAAATGACTCATAATGAATGTGTATTACAACCCTAAGCTTACCTTGTGGATTGGATGAAGTTTGGAAGAGATTTGAGCTTTGAATCTCCAAGGTGCACAAGGGTTACGGGAAAACTGGAAGTCAGGAGGTTTTGGCTGAATTTTCTCTTTGTATGAGGTATGGTTCGAAATGGGGTTGGTTAGGGCTAATAGAGGGTTAAGTCAGGGTTCCAAAACGTCCAACCATGGTTAATTTGGTTAAGTATGGTGAGAGTTATGATTAAAATGGTAAAGTGTGGCAGTTTTGCGGCTGTTTCGTTTTTCGGTTGGATTTCGGAGGTTCAAATGATTTCGGAAAAATATTTGGCTAAGTTTATTAAATCCAAATCTTCGATACGAGTTCAACGAAGTTGAAGGAACTCGATTCCGAGTTCCCGAGCTCAAGATATCAGATACGGAACCAAGGTTGTGCTAATTGCCCGTTAGCCCCCGATTTGGTTCCACAATTCAAAATAAATTCGAAACTAATGCAAATAAATCCGAAAACATGAAACGATCGTATATTCATATTCATGACACATATATCTTCGACATATTAAATTTGCACGAAATTTCGGTATCAAATCATATAAAAACGAAGCACGTTTATATAACTCATAAGCAAAGAATTTAAAAAATCCATAACATTTTCAAATAAATGACAAATTTTAAATTAAAATTTAAATATATATGTGAAAGTGCACGAATTTAATGTCATATAAAACAAAGTGCTAGAATTAATTATTCATAATATCAAAGTGTACAATTTATTTAATTTAAAGTCATGCACGGATTAATACAGTTTAATTTAAAATACATGAAGTTAATATCATTTAAATTAAAATGTACTAAATATATAATATTAGTAACATTAGGATTTAAATAACAACTAACTCGTATTTACTTAATATTAATTAACTTTAGATAAGATCATTTAACATTTAATTATCAAATTAAATATAATAATTAACGTAATGAAATAAAATAATAAAATGAAATAAACTATACTAATAACAATTTATATTAAAATTAAATATTTAAAACACTTATAAACAATTAATCACATAATTAAATAATTTAATTGCACAATTTATAAACACATACGACATATTAGTACAAATGAAAAACCGGGCCGTTACAACATTGGCTTTGCCGGGATGGTATTTAATAGTGCAATCATAGTCTTCCAACCGTTCCATCCAACGCCGTTGCCTCATATTCAAATCCTTCTGAGTGAATAAATACTGGAGGCTTTTGTGGTCGGTGAAAATCTCGAAAGACACCCCGTATAAAAAATGTCTCCACTTTCCAAGTGCAAAGACCACGGCAGCAAGCTCAAGATCATGTGTTGGATAATTCTTTTCATGCTTTTTTAACTTCCGGGATGCATAAGCAATCACTTTCCCTTTCTGAGTTAACACACATCCCAAGCCTTCTTTAGAAGCATCCGTATAAATAACATACCCTTCAGAACCTTCCGGAAGGGCTAACACTGGAGCTGAGACTAACTTCTCTTTCAAGAAAGTGAAACTCTTCTCACAATCCTCATCCCAAATGAATTTCACATTCTTCTTTGTCAATCGAGTTAAAGGAGCAGCTAACTTGGAAAAATCCTTAACAAACCTCCGGTAATAACCTGCCAATCCCAAGAAACTTCTAATCTCTGAGGCATTCTTCAGTTTCTCCTATTTCAAAACTGACTCAATCTTCGAAGAATCAACCTCCAAACCATTACCCGATATCACATAACCCAAGAAAGAAACCCCGTCGATCCAGAACTCACACTTACTGAATTTTGCAAATAACTGATGCTACTTTAAAGTCCTTAATACTAACTGAAGGTGTCTTGCGTGTTCCTCGGCAGACTTAGAGAAAACCAGAATATCATCAATAAAAATCACCACAAACTTATCCAGAAAAGGTCTGAAGATCCTGTGCATCATATCCATAAGAGATGCAGGGGCATTAGTTAAACCGAACGGCATTACCACGAACTCATAATGCCCATACCGAGTATTAAATCCTGTCTTTGGAATATCCTCTGCTCGGATTCACAGCTGGTAGTATCCCTGTCTCAAATCTAATTTCGAATAGACTTCAAATCCATCATAAGGGGATACTTATTCTTGATTGTCATCTGGTTCAACTCCCTATAGTCTATGAACATTCTCAAAGTTCCGTCCTTCTTCTTTACGAACAAAACTGGTGCACCCCAGGGAGAAGAACTCGGTCTAATATACCCCATCTCCAACAACGCATCAAGTTGAGTCTTCAACTCTTTCAACTCGGCCGGAGCCATCCGATACGGAGTCTTGGAGTATGGCTCTGCATTAGGGTACAAATCAATCACAAACTCAATTTCCCGATCTGGAGGTAAAGAATCCAATTTCTCAGGAAAGACCTCGGGAAATTCCTTCACTACTTCTGTTTCTTCCAACTTAATCTGATCCTTGGGCTTGTTGAGAATTTGAGCAATGAAACCTGTAGCTCCCTCTCGGACCAATCTCTGAGCTTCTGCGAAAGAAAGTAGAGGTACTGTCTTAGAACTCCAACCAACAATCAATCTGACCCCAACTGAACTCTCTTTGCCCTGCAATCAACTGTGGCACAATGTCTGTACAACCAGTCCATGCCCAAAATAGATCCATAGTGAGTCATCGGCATCTCAATGAAGTCTGTCAGGAAAACTCGACCCTCGATACTCACCGGAGCCTCTCTGAACACCCGATTAGTTTCTATACTACCACCGAAAGGAGAACTAACCACATAACATGCAAGAGAGCGAATAACAGGCAAAGGCAAAGAAACAGATATAACACTCGAGAGAAAGGAGTGGGTAGCTCCCGTATCAAATAAAGTATGAATGTTCGTGCCATGTATGCAAATGGTACCTTCAACTACAGTGGCGGGATCAATCTCAACATCCCGCTGCTATCTGTCCAGAGCATAAGCAAGAGCTCTAATCAGCGGTCTCTGACCCCCAGGTGGTGGAATCCTGCGATCTGGACATCTATCTACCATGTGCTCGGCACTCCCACAAATCAAACATAAGCACATATGCCTCCTACAGTTATCATAGATATGTGTAGTCTGTCCACAGAAGGTACATGTAGGCCTCTTGGGTGGTGGTGGCAAAGCTAGCACCGCTGGAGCTCTAAACACGGGTCCCGCGGGTCGGGGCTTCTTCCCTGGGCCCTTCGGAGCTGGTGGTGGAGAAGAATAAGTCATAGGCCTTTTGCTCGAACTAGAGCCCGAACCAGAACCTCTGAAACCCGATCCGGATCCTGAACCCAAACCTGAACGATAGGTAGATCGCCTTGCATTCACTAAATCCTCGACTTTTAATGCCTTTGTAGTAGCCTTCAACCAAGTGCTCGTATTAACCGTCTCTATCGCTATCTGAATATCCGGTCTAAGGCCCTGAACAAACTGCATCGCCTTATGGAAATCATCACTCGCTATATTAGGGGCATAGCGGGACGATCTCTCAAACTCGACGATATACTCTGAAACAGACCTACTTCCCTGCTTAAGCTCGGTAAACTCCTTCAATCTTCAGGTGCGAGAAGATGGAGGAATAAACTTATTTCTGAACTCCCGGGCAAAAACCTCCTAATTAACTTTCACACCGGCGGCATCTAGTACAATCCAGGCACTCTCCCACCTTGAATATGCCTCGCCCTGAATCAAAGAATGGTACATCGGGCCTTCTCCTGCGAGTTATACGGGATAAGCTCCCAAATCCTCTCAACTTCTTTCAGCCACTGCTCGGCCTGAAGATCATTCCCATTATAACACTTTGGTGGGTGCTGGTTCTGAAACTCCCTAAAAATCACTGAAATATGTGCCCCCGGTTGTGGTGGTGGAACTGGTGGTGCTGGAGGAACATACTCCTAAAGCCTCTGATCAATAAGCCCAACCACTGCGTTCATAAAGTCCTGGGGCTGAGCCTGAGGAGGTGGAGGAGGAGGTGGTGATCTCTTACGACGATGATGACGATGATGTCGATGTCCCGGAGAACGATCACGATGATGTCTATCGCGAGCCATCCTGAAATCAAGTCACTAGTATGCATGTTCAATTAGTAAGTGCAAATGTGCGTAAATAATGCCCAAGTTGCACATAAATCATAAAATTCAAATAATTCACAAAAGTTCAAATAATTTAAATAATTCAAATAGGTTCAAATAATGATGCAAGACTCTCAAGTTGACAATTAATTCCTATGCCGTGGGACCTAAACTCACAAGACACGACACTAGAGACCCGGTTTTGCAATCGGGCTCTGATACCACCTTAGGATGTAGCACTCGGAACGCTAGGTACCACATCCCCCGCACTATAGTTCAATTCACATATGAAATGGACAATCCATACATGAACCAAAGCTATAGCGAACAAGAGACAATAAAAAAAAACGATAATAGCTAGGCAGGACTAACCCCAAACCAAACAATCAATTCAGAGCAATAAAAGCGGAAACATAAAATTTCATTATCAAATATTAAGTATCAAGTGTCCAAAAGCGTGCTATCTACTCCATAATATCAATACAATATCATCTCCAAAATATTCCATAAGACATGCCAAAATATCATAAGTATCAATACATGAACATAAAGTGAAGGTGAAGTGTGCTAGACCCAAATTAAAGATAGGACTCGACTCTAATTCCCACCTAACACGCACATGCAAAAACTGAAAGGTTGAGGCGTCAGTTTACCACGGACTGAGTGAGGGGTTTAAGTAAATATATGCGCACATACATGCAAGTTATAAGCTCGGGTAATATTTTGTACAAGAACACTACAATTTAGGAAAATAAGATATAATATCGCCCGAGGTTACCACTATCCAGTTT
This sequence comes from Lantana camara, assembly GCA_037501455.1. NCBI lineage: Eukaryota > Viridiplantae > Streptophyta > Magnoliopsida > Lamiales > Verbenaceae > Lantana > Lantana camara. Next base: position 24,878,106 of record CM074862.1, read on the forward strand.
AACGATTATTTCAATTTCAGTCAATCAGTGGCCCGGCGAGTGAGGGCAATTCTCCAACCTTACTCCGACTGTGTACAATAATTAGGTTATCAATAATTTAGGTGATCAAGCAAGTTATTACAGTGCAGTACATTCAGTAGCAGTTTCAGTCCCTTCTTCCTCCGGGTAATGGTGGGTTTGCAATGCCCAACCATCCAGTCAGTGTGAGCAGAGGGTACATGAATCCCTAAGCCCGGAACTCCTTCCTCCCCTAATCTCCTAGGGGGTTCAGGGGTCATCCCAAAATGGTGAGGATAGCGCTAGAGTTACCCGTCAGCCCATGCTTTCCCGGTTGGCTCAAGCCACTACCCTCGGGCCCACAGTGCAATACGGTACTCGCTAAAATACGGTCAATTCAGTACAGTAGACTCGGTGAATTTTGAAATCATTTGAGGTTTATGAAAATCTATAGATATATTAATACATTTTGGCCAAAATCCACATAAGGGTTGTAAAGGCTCTATATATCTAGAAATTAACCCTCACCTGTGTGACCAAAATAAACAAGGAAACAACACACGGGGCCTGCTCCCCTCGTCACCAGGAAGCTGGTCTGTGCAAGAAAGATAATTGTCAGTGAGACATAACTCAAAATGTACCAATTAGGACGAATGATGTAATCATGGACATTATAACGTGTATTGCAAATTATGGAATGATATGCTCATATTCATGCATAAAATGAACATATAATAACACGTATCGATCAATTATGGCAATAGAAACTGATTATGAAAACTAAATTTTATGCAGAAAATTCACTGAACCCTCTGGAGCATGGGAACGGCCGTTCCGGTTTTGAACTGGAAATGGGAAGGGCCGTTCCCAGCTCCCCGAACAAATCCCACGCGTATGTAAGTTTTTGTATTTTTGTTCATGGCTGGGAACGGCCGTTCTGGCTGTATGCCAAAACTAGGAAGGGTCGTTCCCAGTCTCGCGGGATAGTTGGCAGGGGTGGGAACGGTCGTTCCCAGAATGAACTGGGACGGGAAGGGCTGTTCCCCGTTATGCAGTTGAAGCAGAAACAGCAGATATGCAGGGGATGCTCGAACCAATTTCCATGATCAACAAACAACCATAAATCCAACTCCAATTGACATAAATCATGCAATACATATACTACTATACTTATAGTTCAATAATAACTCATATAAACACTTAAATCCAAGCTTCATCATCAAGAATCACTCATTTCAAACCCCTATATCAACTCATGCTCCACGTTCATAAACTTCAATATATATACATCAAATTCAAGCTCAAAGTTCACCAACATGCTTCCAACAACAAATACCCAATTCAACCAATCCAAACCATAACCCTAGACACCACTTTCAATTCAAGAATTCATCAAAATCTCCAAAGTTACCTTGAATGAAAGAAATGGAAGAAGAGATAAAGATATGATGATGATGATGCTCCAATGTATATAAAACCCACAAAATATAACTTGAATTGATGAAATCCTTCCTTATCTTGTTGGGGTTTTTGGATCGGTTAAAGAAGGAAGCAAATGAACAAGTATGAAATGTTTGTATGAAATGAGGAGCAAAGGTACGTGAATGCTGCTAAAATTCAAGAAAGAGATGCTCCAATTGCTATTAAGTCCCTCAACTTCATAAGTTATGCAATTAAGTCCACTTCCATAATAAATGATCACTTAAGTCCAATGTACAAGTCATGCAATTTAGTCCCCAGTTTTAAGAAAAAGATCACATAAGGAATAAGAAAATTAACTCATGCTCGGGAATTGATTCACACTGCAATCGGATTCAATTTATGCAATAATTATCAATTTAGTATGAATTTCATAAAAATACTTGAATTAAAATTTTATAAAATTATGTCATGATAGGAAAATTGAAGAAATGATCAAATTAATTTAAATTATAACTCTCAAACTCACACGTGGCTTTACTTACCTGAAAAGCCAAAAACTGGGGCGTTACAATCCTCCCTCCTTAAAAGAATCTGGTCCCCAGATTCACTGATCGGAAGGAAACAACTCTGGATGGAACCGTCTCATCTTGTCTTCGGTCTCCCACGTGGCTTCTTCAGTCTTATCACTTCTCCAAAGAACCTTAACCATGGGAATCCTCCGGTTTCTCAATTACTGAAACATCTTATCCAATATCTTAACCGGTTTCTGAACAAAGGTTAGATTCGGTTCCAATTCCACTTCTTCAACTGGAAGGATCTCGGTTTCATCGGGGTAATATTTCCTCAGCTGAGATACGTGAAATACATTGTAAATCCCCGTGAGGCTCAGTGGTAGGTCCAACCGATCGGCAACTTCTCCAACTCTTTCAAGAATCTCAAAAGGACCTAAATAACGTGGATTAAGCTTACCTCCTTTCCCAATCCGAGCAAATCCTTTACGTAGAGATGCCTTCAAGAATACCCGATCTCCAACTTCAAATTCGAAATCCCTTCTACGACGGTCGGCGTAGCTCTTTTGTCTGTCCTGAGCTGATCTCATCCGTTGTTGTATTAATTGGACTTTCTCAATCATAGCTTGTAGCGCCCTCTAAATTACAACCCCGCACCGTAGCACTTCCCGAGTGGATTTGAGTCCTAGCACTCGAGAAATACTTCGGCGAACGGACAGGACAATGCAATACCAGAACATGGAATTTAAAGTGCAGCAGAAAATATACAATTTAAAACAAAAGAATTTGATATCTCAAGTCAACCGAAATTTATATTACTAGGTTAAGAAGTAAGATATTTACAGTGATAAGTCTAGAGCCAACACGAGAGTGCTTATTGAAATATGTACATGCACTCTTAATATAATCCTGATTGACTAAGATATGACACCTTAAAGCTTCAAGATACCTCTAAGGCATCGTTCCGTGGATTCCTGAAATCGTGCATTTTAAAGTAGGAGAGTAGTTAGTCAAAGTGACTAAGTGAAGGGGTGCAATAACTTATAGATATATGTATATGTATATATATTTATATGATCAAGAAGATTTGATCTAGAATAGTAGCAATAGGATATAGCAAATATGAACGGTTCATAATAATTGTTAAAATAAGGATAGGGGTAATTTGGAGTATTTGTAGAAATATGAACCGTCTATAATAAGAACATTAATGCCCGCAAGCTAGGCCTCTTGATCCGTAACTCCTTAATTAATTTGGTAAAACAGTATCGGCACTGTACATGGTGTCGATACTTCAATAAAACTCAATAACCACCGCTACTTCTTGGTGTCAATAAGGGAGCCAACCCTAGAGATCATGAACACGATTTGGGAGGCAGCTATCTCTCCATCATCCCTTGGCTTGGAGTAACTAACCTCTAGTTAGACCACTACCAAGAGGTAGCAGTCCGCAACACCAACAATACCCTCGGCCCGATACCTTCCAGGTAATTACTCGCTACGGATACAGCCGGAGCCCGTAACATGAATCAAAATCAATATTTTGCTTGCGTAACCCTGAATCAACATTTTGATAAAGTGGACTTAAAATATATAATATCCTAGTAAAACGTTGATTCTGGCATAAAAGTATTTTTTCCTTAAGAGGGACATTGTAGTACAATAATATGTATATAGGGTAGTAAATCAAAATGATAGGTAGGCTTGGAAATAGTTTTTATATAGATACATATGTATAGCATGATTCCAGTTGAAAACATTTTAACCCTCACCGAGTGTCTTGATGGTCTAGATAAAATCCTTGGGATTCCACTGTTCAATTATATCCTCGCCTAAAAGTACTACTACCGGTTTAGGACTAAGTCTTAATACTCAAATAAACAATGCACAAGGAATTTTAATAAGCTAGAATTATATTTTGGAAATTGTTATTTAATCCCCGTTTTTTTGGAAATTCTAGATAAAAGTTCTTTCTAAAAATCCAAAATATTATTTTCTGTTAATATTTAAAATCTCTACAAGATTTTATGAGTCAAAGTCTTCATTTGAAATTAAAAGTCAAAGTTACTATTGAAAAACGATTACTATTTAACCATAGGGGATTAAACACTTTTAAACAAAAAATCGAACACATACTTACAGACACTTCAAGAACATCAAGAACATGTTCTTAAGTCTATTTGAATATTCATAGGACATATCAAACATGCTAGATTATATTCATGTTCATAACATAAGATTTGAGACATAATGTAACAAAATATATAAATTTCTTATGAAAAATAATTCACAATTAAATTCTCTAAACATGCATTTGTTCTAACATTCAAGAACATGATTATGAATATTCAAATACATATTTAAATAAATTCATATAATAAACATGCATTTCCTAATTTAAATTCCTAACTTTATTTCATGAAATTAAATTCCTAAAGCATAATTTTCTAACATGAATTTCTAACATAATTTAAAACATATAAAATATAAATTAAATTGCATATTTTAAATGTAAAATAAAGCATAAACTAAAGCATAAATTAAAGCACAAAAACTAAACTTTTTATCTCTTGAAAAAGGGGGGTTGGCGTGAGGAAATGGGAGAGAGGGAGAGTGATTTGTGTTGATTTTGTGAGTTAGAAATGGTTCATATGAAGGGTATTTATAGGTAGGAATAAGGGGTCTTATAGCAATTTCTAAAAATTTATGAGAGATGTGGAAGATTTCTAACCCACATATTTGTATGGTATTTTCGTAAGAAATGTGGAATATTTCTAATTCATACAAGTATATGGTATTCTAGTAGGAAATGTGGAAGAATTATAAATTGCACAATTGTATGGAATTCTTGTAAGAGATGTGGAAGAGTTAAATTCACATCTCTAAACTTTCTATTTTTAGAAATGCTATTTTAGGAAAGTGACATCATGAATGATGTCATGGTAAATAAAAATAAATATAAATTAATGTGAAATTTATTCAAGAGTCAAGAGACGAGAACTTGAAGTGGTAAAAATAATGAAAGAATGAGTGAAAAATAAGCTTTGTTATGATTATAAATGTGGAACGTTTAGGTTTTTCGTTTACAAAATATAAATGTTAAAGATGATAAAAATCATGATAAAATTATATAAACAAAACTATGATGAAGTTTAAAGGTTGGAAAAATTATCATAGTTTAGAGAAAAATTCAAGAAACGTTTTAAGTATAATTTTGAATATTGAATGAAAGCTAATTATTTATAATAAAATGAAAATTTTTAAAAAGGAAAATATTTATAAAATATGCTACGGTTGGAATCAAATTTTGGTAAATGCATGAAAATTCACAAAATAATTAAAGGATCGTTTTGACTATAATATTGATTAGAAAAATGTTTAAATTCAGAAATCTCTGAATTTAGGGTTAAAGTAGGGCTTTTGGCCGATTTTGGTTACTACAGGAGTTATAATGAGAATTAGGGTTTGGGTGTTGGAAAAACACGAATCAGAAAGCAACGGAATTTAAAAAATTTTCCCAACAAAAGGACCTAGGACTCTCAATCGTGTAACCAAATTCGTAGAGAAAGAAAACTTACTTTTCTTTTATTCTTTCTTGAAGCGTTTCAAGCCACCCAAGAACGCTCTTCTCGCGGCTTGATCCCCTCTCCTTGGTAAAGCTCGAATCTTCAAACTTCTAACTTGAAGTCTCTAGAGAAAGTCCACCAACTTGATCACAATCTAACTAGTAAGGATGCTAGTTCTCTAGTTAGTGTTTAGGCTTAACCTAGGGTTTTATTTAATCTTGGAGAAAGGAAGGTGTTCAACACATGAACCAAAAGAATTGCCAATTCGCTCTAAAGGGGAGCATGAGCTCCCCTATATATAGGAAAGGGAGAGGGACGGCCGAACCTATTCCTTGTTGGGCAAGGATTTGGTTCCTCTCTCTCCTATTACTTGATCATCAAGTATTTTCCAACTTTGACTTTGAATTCTAATTCAAGTCAACTTTTAAGAGAGCTAAAAATATCCAAACTATTTTTGGATTATTTTATACTTTATTTATTTAAAATAAATAACTTATTTTATCTAATTAATTAATTCATAATTAATTAACTAGATTATTTTCTCCAAAATAAGACTTTCTTTTTAATTCAAAATTAAACCAAAGTCTATTAAATAATCAACACATTTAATTATTTAATACATATATATACAATATATATATATATATTCACACGTGTGTGACACGTGTCACAGTGACACGTGTCACTCACGTGAGCCACACGTGTGATTTCACACGTGTGGAACCCTCTTGGCCCGATTAACTCGTTTAATCATTTTTAAGCCTCAACTCATGTAACCAAGTTGTTGTGTGTGACCCTCTAGGTTCTCAATTCTATTAGCAGTGACCCTAATTAATTAATTCACTAATTAATTAATCAGTCCACAGATTAAACGACCATAGTCTAGCAACAGGTGTTTAACCCCTAGCTGAATTGGAATGTTCGGATTCGACAGAACCTTTAAGTCATTGATTCATGTGAGATACAATCCTCCTACTTACTATCTCTCAACCAAGATCTAGGGCAAGGGAGTAATCAGAACCCTAATAACCCGGTCTTAAAGCAAAGTGCATTTCATATCCATTTGATCTCAATCCAAGAAACCCTTTTCTTGATGTCTTGATCTACTGCCTTGGCCAAGGACTCCATATGGTATATGAATGACTTACACAATAAGAGATCACCTTGCAAATGCAAATGTAGGTCCTATATTGATTCTCATTCACTTTCATGAATCACTTGTGCAGCCCCAGCATAAGCCTTGAATCAGTTGTCTAAGGCAACACCCTTTAAAGCTTATACCTAAGACTACAGAGTTAACTCATAAAGTGACAAGGAACCTCAAGTCTAAGGATCAATTAATCACATCAATGACTCGTGAGATATTTCCTAAACTGGAAGTTTCCATTTCCTGAAATAGAAACTTCCTTTCCCATTTAGGAATGCTCTCACACGGGGCACCTCAGTGAACTTACTTATTAAAGTAAGCACCCTCATGTATCACGGACGTATCAACTATACACTTTGCACCTCCGTGAAACAAGGTGGTCCTTTTTAAGGGCGTGATCCCACAAGCAAGCCTTAGAGGAGTCAAGTTGACACTCCCACTGTCTGTAGGACTCATCGGCTTGGAGTATTTTACTAATCATGACTTATGTGATATAGGGCTCGTTTCATGAACCATTTCACCTAAATGGTAGAGTCCTAAAGTCATCAGGATTAGGGGAGTTCTCATACATGCACAGCTAAAGTAAACGCATACCAAACAAGAGCATATAAAGAAGTGTTGCCTCAATTCGTTATTTCAATCAAAGATTATCTGTTATTACAATAAGGAAAAGCACAAATCGGATATACAATCGGCTTTCTAGGGCACTATTCCTAATAATCTCCCACTTGCCCGTCAAAGCCATTCTAAAGCTACTCTAAGTCCCATCTTCTGAAGATGACCTTGGAAAGCTTCTCGACTAAGGGGTTTAGTAAGTGGATCTGCCACGTTCTCTGCTGATGTGACCCTCTCGATTTGTACATCTCCTCTTTTGATAATATCACGGATTAGGTGATACTTCCTCATAATGTGCTTGGTCCGTTGGTGAGATCTTGGTTCTCTTGCTTGAGCAACCGCCCCAGTGTTGTCACAAAACACAGTAATGGGGTCTTTCATGCTAGGAACAACATTCAACTCTTGAATGAAGTTTCTAATCCAAACACCTTCCTTGGCTGCATCATTTGCAGCTAAGTATTCGGCCTCAGTGGTCGAATCTGCAGTGGTTGTTTGCTTGGAACTCTTCCTACTCACTGCTCCGCCGTTTAGGCAGAAAATGTATCCTGACATTGACTTAAAATCATCTAAGTCTGATGCAAAGCTTGCATCGCAGTATCCTTCGATAGTAAGATCTTTCTGACCTCCGTAAACTAAGAATAAATCTTTAGTACTTTTCAAGTACTTAAGAATATTCTTCACGGCAGCCCAGTGACCATCTCCAGGGTCAGATTGGAAACGACTTGTCACACTAAGTGCATAAGCCACATCCGGTCGAGTACATAACATTGCATAAATTATGCTACCTATTGCTGACGCATAAGGTGTATGAGTCATTCTCTCCTTCTCAAGGTTAGTCTTAGGACACATCTTCTTTGAAAGACATGTTCCTACACTCATGGGAAGGTTCTTAACCATTGCTGACTCCATATTGAATCTCTTCAATACTTTGTCAATGTACATCGACTGTGATAGTCCTATTAACCTTCTAGATCTATTTCTATAGATTTTAATTCCAAGGATATAGGACGCATCACCAAGATCTTTCATCTCGAATTGGTTCGATAACCATAACTTAGTCACTTTTATGTCATCCTTCGAATTCCCAATAAGAAGGATGTCATCAACATAAAGTACTAAGAATTGCATTGAGGTCTCCAATTCCTCTCTATACACACATGATTCATTCGAAATTTGCATGAAGCCAAACGCTTTGACTGATTCATCAAATCGAATGTTCCAATTCCTAGAAGCCTGTTTCAATCCATAGATTGATCTTTGGAGTTTGCAAACCTTTTGCTCACTCCCACTGAATGTGAAACCTATGGGTTGCTCCATATAAATGTCTTTGTCAATGTCACCATTGAGAAAGGTAGTTTTCACATCCATTTGCCATATCTCATAGTCATAATATGCAGCAATGGCAAGCATGATTCGAATGGACTTTTGCATTGCAACTGGTGAAAAGGTTTCGTCAAAGTCTACGCCGGGTCTTTGAGTGAATCCTTTTGCAACCAGTCTTGCTTTGTAGGCTGCAATGCTTCCATCAACTCCAAGCTTTCTCTTAAAGATCCATTTGCAACCTATGGGTTTGACCCCATCAGGAAAATCTACCAAGGTCCAAACTTGGTTGGAGTTCATGGAATCCATTTCGGATTTCATGGCTTCTATCCACTGTTCAGAGTCAGAATCTGAAAGTGCCTCCTCATATGTTGAAGGATCATTATCCTTTTGAGAGATTTCATGGAAGAATCCATACCATCTCTCCGGCTGTCTAGGAGTGCGTTTAGAACGCCTTAGAGGAGGATTTATATGTGTATCGAAATTCGTGATTGGTTGTGGTTGATCAGTAGGGGACGTTTCTTCAGTGGGTGGTTTGGGGTTACTTTGTACTTCTTCCAATTCTATGATCTTGCCTTTCTTTTCTTTAAGGAACGGTTCCTCAAGAAAAGTGGCATTTCTGGAAACAAACACCTTTTGCTCAGATTGATCACAGAAGTAGTATCCTATGGATTCCTTAGGATAACCTACAAAGTAGCATAAGTTAGAACGAGATTCTAACTTATCTCCCACTGTCCTTTTCACGTAAGCAGGACAACCCCAAATTCTTAAGTAAGAATAACTAGGGATTTTACCATGCCACATTTCATAGGGCGTTTTGGGGACTGACTTAGAGGGAACTAGATTCAGAATCTTTGCTGCACTTTCTAGGGCATAACCCCAGAAAGAAGGTGGTAAGTCAGTGAAACTCATCATGGAACGAACCATATCAAGTAAGGTTCGATTCCTTCTCTCAGAAACTCCATTAAGCTGAGGAGTTCCCGGAGGAGTCCACTGAGAGATAATCCCATTATCTTTGAGATGATTAAGGAATTCTTCACTAAGATACTCGCCTCCTCGATCAGATCGAAGTGCTTTGATCTTGTGACCAGTTTGGTTCTCAACCTCCTTTTGAAATTCTAAGAATTTCTCAAAAGCTTCAGATTTATACTTCATTAAGTATACATAACCATACCGACTAAAGTCATCAGTAAAGGTTATGAAATACTGATGATTGTTTCTAGTGCTTACACTAAGCGGTCCACAAACATCAGTATGGATCAAATCCAAAACCTTAGTAGCACGTTCCACAGTTCCTTTAAAAGGGACTTTGGACATTTTTCCTTTGAGACAGGATTCGCAAGAAGTTAACTCCTTAAGATCATTTTCAAAGAATGATCCTAAAGTGTTCATCTTGCTAATTCTGTTCTTGAAAATGTGTCCTAATCTAGCGTGCCATAAGGGAGCTGAAACTTTGTCATCTCTCTTACGCTTTGTTTCTCGTTGTATATTCATAATATTGATATTTTGAGTTAGGTAAAGTCCATTACTTAGAGTACCGATGTGAACGGAAGAGTTGTTCCGTTTGATAAAATATTTACCATTCTTAATATAAGTTTCATAACCTTCACAATCTAATATTGGAACTGAAATTATATTACGAATAATGCTCGGTACATAAAGGACTTTATTTAAGACTAACTCAAAACTACCTAAATCTAATCTGATTGTGCCTAAAGCTCGAGCTTCAACGTTTGAGCCATCGCCGATCTTCAAGACACATTCTCCTTCTTTGAGTTGTTGGACTTCACTTAGCATCTGTACATTATTACAGATATGAGTTCCACAACCGGTATCAAGTACCCAAGAACTAGAATTAATAGAAAGATTTATTTCAACGAGAAAGATACCTTTCTTTAGAGTAGCCTTGTACTCTGGGCAGTTTCTCCTCCAATGTCCCGCTTTGCCACAATGGAAGCAAACATCCTCTTTCTGATCACGCTTCTTCTTTTGGGCCTTTCCCTTCGAAATGCCACCAGTGGGCCTAAGGGGTTTCTTCTTCTTCTTTTGGGCTTTCTTGCCCTTACCTTTAGAAGGCCCAGAAGAGGAAGATGGAGCATTCACCATCAAAACCTTATTGTCCTTCTTGATGCTTTCAGCAGTCACAAGCTGACTAATCAGCTCAGCTACAGTAGCACCAGCATGATTCATGTTGAAGTTAAGGACAAATGGGTTGAATGATGGTGGGAGCGAAGCTAGCAACAAATCCACTGAAAGCTCATCTTTCAGTGGCATGTCCATGGAAGCAAGTTTCTCAGTAAGGGCAAGAAACTTGAGTCCATATTCATGGACACTTGAACCTTCCCTCATTCTTAAGTGGAACAATTCCTTTGAAGTGTTATACCTTGTAACACGTTCATGAGGGCGGTAAAGTTGCTCTAAGTGGTCGTAAATCTCCCAAGCAAATTCCATGGCCTCATGTTATCTTTGCAAGTCCGGAGACATGTTAGCCAACATAAGGCAACGGGCTTGGAGATTATCATCCTTCCACTTCTGAATCGCACCCCGCTCGGCCCGAGTGGAAGCCTCCCCTTCGGGACTGGGCTCCCCTTCGAAGAGAACATAAGTTCTCTTCTCAGAATCTAAAATGATTTTTAGATTCCTCAGCCAATCAGAATAGTTGGGACCAGTCAACTTGTTTGACTCGAGGATCGATACAAGAGGGTTTTTGGTTGCCATTTCAAAACACGTCGAGAATCACAGAATCTACGACCTAAATGGTAAAACAGAGAACTAGTGAGCATGCTGAATTATAACGATATACAAAAGATAAGGTCTTTAATCTAATGTAGCTCCCACTGTTTTTCAAAGATCTATAATTCCCAAAGATCTAAGAGGAACACGTTTCCTAATGGGTACTAAGACCCTAGGCATTTTACCTCGAACCCACGACTCGCGGACATTCTAAGTAAGAACCCTAGGTAGGTACAACTTACCAATTCTAACACCTTTAGAACTCTTAGTAATTGTTTTTGCAACACCTATCTTTCAATATGGACCCACGACTCGTGCGACATCCATATTTACTTAGGCGTTAAGCTAGACCCATCAATCATAAGATCATGATCAAAACTTAGTTCGAACGACCCACGACTCACGGACATCGCCCTTGCTAAAATTGACCACGAAATATTGATCATTTAAAATGATCAATTAGGTAACTAAGAACTAATAAGCTCCACTAGCTATCCCACGACTCGCAGAAAATAACTAGCTTCACTTACTAAACTTAAAACCTATTGATGGAATGCTAGGAATTTAATTCAAAATTTGCATCTCGAATTAAACACCTATTTGTTCGAAATTAGCTTAATATTTAATGGGAATTTTCGAATCAACCGGAGAGTTGTCCGGTTCGACCTCACCAACATATATGTTATCCAATTTTATTAGTCTTGATTAATGCAAGTACACTTAAATGCATTTCAAACAAGCACATAAACAGATAACATGTCCTAGCATGATACTAACATGTAATGATCATGGGTTCTACCTATCTTATGCGTGATATGTGGGAGCCACTCCACAATCACAAGTTCTAACATACATGCCACATAAACAGTTCAAATCACATAAGGGAAAGCGGTAACAAAATACGAGCCCTATCTCTATTACATTTAACAATTGAGATTCCCCTCCCTAACATTTTGAGGGGTCTTCACTTATGGCCTCCTTGTTACTTGAATGTGGTCCATCTTACTCCATGGGTGCATTGTCTCCAAAATGAAAATAAAACCTCACCATTTATCTCTACTCTCAAATTACAATAAAAAGAAAAAGACATAAAGTAATAAGGCTCAATCTTCATATTGGCCTTAGACAATTACACGGGGCATACCCCGGCCTCAAAAACAGTAATATGGAAAGTCACATAATAAATCACATAACAGTACGCACATAAGTGAGGCTCTAACCTCAATTGAAAAACGCAACTATAGGGCTCCAACCCCAATTTAAACCATCCATGTGCATAAATTAAAACCATACATAGATCTAAACCCATGATCACCTAACATGCATTTGCAAGAATTTAAATTTAACCAACAAATTAAAATTCTCGTTTCAAGTCCTAATGACTTAAAACACGACTTAGATGCAATTCTTGTTCAAGAGTCTTTTCAATAAAACCCGAAAAACAATAAACCAATAAAATTCCAATTAATTTCCAAAATTAATAATTTTATTATTTCATTATTTTTAGAAAATAAAATTCATAATTTTCCCAAAATCCAAATCGCTTTAATTTCTCAAAAATCCCAATTTAATCAAAATTTTTAAAATAATTTTATTTTAGCAAAACTGATTTAAAAAGATAAAATTAAAATAAAATTAAATCGGGATTTTCAAGGACCGAAAACGCGAAACACGAAACACGAAGATTGGCCCGAAACCATCTGCCCAAAGGAGGGCATCGCCGCGCGGCATCAGGCGCGCGCGCGCCAGCTGTGCGCACAGCGTGCGGCAATTGCCGCCCGCTTGCGCGGGCTGGGCGCGCGCCTCGTGCGCTTGTTGCGCGCAGCAATGCCCGCTCGATGGAGGGCGGTCTCGGCCAGGGCGTCCCGCTCTGTTGCGGGACGGTGCGGGCGGCTGTCCCGCGCGGTTGCGGGACAGGCGAGCAGTCGCGCCTAGGCGCGGGCGGGAGGGCCTCCCGCGCGGTTGCGGGAGGGCTGGGCGGTCGCGACGGGCTGGGCGTGCGACTTGCTATCACGCCTAGGCTCGTCCTATTTCATGTTCGTTTCGTATTTTTAAAGTTTCTCCAAAACCCGTTTCAATTAAAAAATTTGATTTAGATAAATTTCAACTAAAACAATTTTCAAAAACACGATTTGAGAAAACAGCTTTAGAAATTCAGGAAAAATTACAGTTTCGTATTTCAGGCTTTCTAAAAGAACTCAAGAATACCTAATTCGCATCTAAGCCTAAGAATTTCTACCAAATTCAGAATAATTGAGACGAATCAGAAACACGACTAACGAGGTGGCTCTGATACCACTTGTTGGAAAAACACGAATCAGAAAGCAGCGGAATTTAAAAAATTTTCCCAACAAAAGGACCTAGGACTCGCAATCGTGTAACCAAATTCGTAGAGAAAGAAAACTTACTTTTCTTTTATTCTTTCTTGAAGCGTTTCAAGCCACCCAAGAACGCTCTTCTCGCGGCTTGATCCCCTCTCCTTGGTAAAGCTCGAATCTTCAAACTTCTAACTTGAAGTCTCTAGAGAAAGTCCACCAACTTGATCACAATCTAACTAGTAAGGATGCTAGTTCTCTAGTTAGTGTTTAGGCTTAACCTAGGGTTTTATTTAATCTTGGAGAAAGGAAGGTGTTCAACACATGAACCAAAAGAATTGCCAATTCGCTCTAAAGGGGAGCATGAGCTCCCCTATATATAGGAAAGGGAGAGGGACGGCCGAACCTATTCCTTGTTGGGCAAGGATTTGGTTCCTCTCTCTCCTATTACTTGATCATCAAGTATTTTCCAACTTTGACTTTGAATTCTAATTCAAGTCAACTTTTAAGAGAGCTAAAAATATCCAAACTATTTTTGGATTATTTTATACTTTATTTATTTAAAATAAATAACTTATTTTATCTAATTAATTAATTCATAATTAATTAACTAGATTATTTTCTCCAAAATAAGACTTTCTTTTTAATTCAAAATTAAACCAAAGTCTATTAAATAATCAACACATTTAATTATTTAATACATATATATACAATATATATATATATATATTCACACGTGTGTGACACGTGTCACAGTGACACGTGTCACTCACGTGAGCCACACGTGTCACTCACGTGAGCCACACGTGTGATTTCACACGTGTGGAACCCTCTTGGCCCGATTAACTCGTTTAATCATTTTTAAGCCTCAACTTATGTAACCAAGTTGTTGTGTGTGACCCTCTAGGTTCTCAATTCTATTAGCAGTGACCCTAATTAATTAATTCACTAATTAATTAATCAATCCACAGATTAAACGACCATAGTCTAGCAACAGGTGTTTAACCCCTAGCTGAATTGGAATGTTCGGATTCGACAGAACCTTTAAGTCATTGATTCATGTGAGATACAATCCTCCTACTTACTATCTCTCAACCAAGATCTAGGGCAAGGGAGTAATCAGAACCCTAATAATCCGGTCTTAAAGCAAAGTGCATTTCATATCCATTTGATCTCAATCCAAGAAACCCTTTTCTTGATGTCTTGATCTACTGCCTTGGCCAAGGACTCCATATGGCATATGAATGACTTACACAATAAGAGATCACCTTGCAAATGCAAGTGTAGGTCCTATATTGATTCTCATTCACTTTCATGAATCACTTGTGCAGCCCCAGCATAAGCCTTGAATCAGTTGTCTAACGCGACACCCTTTAAAGCTTATACCTAAGACTACAGAGTTAACTCATAAAGTGACAAGGAACCTCAAGTCTAAGGATCAATTAATCACATCAATGACTCGTGAGATATTTCCTAATCAGGAAGTTTCCATTTCCTGAAATAGAAACTTCCTTTCCCATTTAGGAATGCTCTCACACGGGGCACCTCAGTGAACTTACTTATTAAAGTAAGCACCCTCATGTATCACGCACGTATCAACTATACACTTTGCACCTCCATGAAACAAGGTGGTCCTTTTTAAGGGCGTGATCCCACAAGCAAGCCTTAGAGGAGTCAAGTTGACACTCCCACTGTCTGTAGGACTCATCGGCTTGGAGTATTTTACTAATCATGACTTATGTGATATAGGGCTCGTTTCATGAACCATTTCACCTAAATGGTAGAGTCCTAAAGTCATCAGGATTAGGGGAGTTCTCATACATGCACAGCTAAAGTAAACGCATACCAAACAAGAGCATATAAAGAAGTGTTGCCTCAATTCGTTATTTCATTCAAAGATTGTCTGTGATTACAATAAGGAAAAGCACAAAGCGGATATACAATCGGCTTTCTAGGGCACTATTCCTAACATTGGGCTGTTACATAGCTTGAACGGCCTTAGAAGGTTTTTCGACTTTTCACCCTTCTTAACGCCTTCCTGTTTAGTCCATTTCCAATCCTCCAAGTCGAAGAACAACGGAGAACGACATTTCTGACCATAAAGTAGCTCATACGGTGCCATTCCAATCGAGGCTTGAAAACTGTTATTGTAAGCGAATTCAATCAAAGGTAGCTGATCATGCCAAGAAGACTGAAAATCCAACAAACAAGCTTGAAGTAGATCTTCAAGATATCTTATTAATCTCTCGGACTGACCATCTGTTTGTCGATGAAATGTTGTACTGAACTGAAGCTTCATACCCAAAATCTCTTGTAACTCTCGCCACAACTTCGAAGTGAACCGAGGATCTCTGTCCGAAAAAATACTAACCGGAATCCGTGAAGTCGAACAATCTCCCTGTTATAAAGCTCGACTAGCTTGCGAATCTTATAAGACATCCTGAACAACAGAAAATGTGCAGACTTTGTCAAACGGTCCACAATCACCCAGATACCGTCGAACCCTCCTTTCACTTTAGATAACCCGGATACAAAATCTATCGTCACCTGCTCCCACTTCCACTCGGGAATAGGTAATGGCTGTAGAAGACCTCCCGGTTTCTGATGCTCGGCTTTCACTTTCTGACAAGTGATACAATGCTTCACATACTCGGCCACATCTTTCTTCAATCCACGCCACCAATAATATTGCTTCAAGTCCTTATACATCTTGTTTCCTCCAGGGTGGATAGAATTAGCTGATCAGTGAGCTTCCTCGAGCAATACCCGTTTCAACTCTTCGAGTACAACCACTCGATTCTTGAAACGAAGAAGACTGGTTTCATCGAACCCGAATGGACACTCCAGATCAGTTCTTGCTTTAGCTACCAATTTTTGAACTTCTGAATCACTAGTCTGAGCCTCGAATAATCTGTGCTTCAAATCTGGCTGAATCGAAATATTAGAAACTCGAGCCCTTATAACAATTGGCTCGATTCCACTACTTTCACCCACTTCCAGGTTCGATACACTAGTCTTCCTACTAAGTGCATCGGCGACCACATTGGCTTTGCCGGGATGGTATTTAATAGTGCAATCATAGTCTTCCAAGAGATGTTGCAATCATAGTAGAGGTACTAAGGAAGACTTTGGTTGTGCGTGCTAACGGAGAGTTGGAGCCTATGTCTCTAGAAGTGCTTGTTTACGAGACTAAGTTCACTCATGGTTCGAGACTTGAAGGTCTGGTTATGATGTATTGGCATAAGAAGAGATGTTGCAAACTTGGTGTAGCAATGTCTAACGTGCCATCAGTTGAAGACCGAGCATCGAGAACCGGAAGGATTCTCTAACTACTTCCGAATTCTATTTGGAAGTGGGAGTAGGCGACTAAGGACTTCGTGTCCGGTTTGCTAACACTAAGGAGATTCGATGAGATTCAAGTGGTTGCTCACCCCAGGGCCGTTCAAGACCTCGCTTCGGACTTGAGGATAGGTCCTTTTGAAGGAGGGGAGTTTGTAACATCCCGCTCGTCCGGCCGTATAGGTACGCGGTTCAAGAGTGCTAAGTGCGCATTTAAATTATTTTAATTATGCGATTTACGTATGTATTTTATTCCTTACGTGAATACTTGAATTATGTAATTTAATATTGAATTTTATTTGAACCTTATATGAAATATTTGAACGTTTTTGCCTTTTTACGTCGTTTTTAATCCGTTTGAACCCGTTTTCGTTTCTAACTTTTGTGATTATGTGATATGTATGAATTATACGTATTCTGAATGTGTTTTTATATTCGTTGCATGTTTTTAAGTTCATTTGTTACGGTTTTCGAACCGTTTTATTTGTTAGGGACTTGAGGGCCTAACTTGATTTAGCGCACCTTGGGTTCTAATAGGCGTATCTTGAGCTCGGGAATTCGGATTCAAATTCTGAAAGAGGATTCAGACTCGTAACAAAGAATGGAATCTATAGAACTTGGCCTCATATTTTTCTAAGCACGTTTGATCCCCCGTATTTCGCCCGAAACGTGACCCGTGTGATAGATTTGCCACATTTCACCATTTTACCCATAACTTATTCAATATTTGACCAAACCACCCCAAACTTGGACCCACATTTCACTAACTCATCCTCTCTCACCCTTCTTCAGCCCTCATTTCGTTCCAGCATCAAGAGAGAATGAAAAGCGGCTGCCAAAACCGAGAGAAAAGGGGAGAGAAGGAAACACTATTCAACTTTCATTTTCAAGCTCGTTTCTCATCCGATTCGCCTCAAACTTGAAAGGTAAGTACGAATTTGTATTGTCCATCTTCTCCTCTTTCTTTTAAGTCTAGATTTGCTAATTTTCTTGGAGTATTTTGTATGCTATGGATTATTTGATGAATAGTAAGGGTTTTTGATGATTTTGATGAGATCTTGCTTTCCTTTGCTTCTTTCCTTGAATTTATGAGATATATATGATCTATATGACTTCTAAGTATTATTTCCAAGCATGTTTTTCATGGAAATTGGCTGAAATTGGAACTCCCATGGCTGCACATATATCCTTAAGCATGATGAATATTTGATATATGCATCTCTTTCTCCCTTGATTCGTCCTTGCTTTGTTGCTAAGTTGTTTGATGCTTTTAGCTGCTCTTTTAAGCTTCATTTTACTCTCTTTTGTTGCCCCTTTGTGGCTTGGTTTGTTGCTGCTGTGATGAAGCTTTAAAGAGGCGAAACAGGGACTGTTTTTACCGTTCTCGTGCCTGCTGTGCAGAGGTCGCGCCCACGACCGAAACAAGCTTGTTTCTGGTCATGGCCGCGACCGATTTTGGAGCCACTTTCGACCTGTTGATGCTGCTGAGGCTGGAGGAGATGGTGGTCGCACCCGCGACCACCTTTGAACTGATTTGGGGTCGCGGCCGCAAACCTATTGGAGGCTGCTCACGTACTGCTGCTGCTGTTCAGTTTTATTTCTCGTTTCGTTCATATTTTCATGTTCTTTTTGCTTCTTTCTTACCTCTTTTGTGTTCCTAACTTGTTATATTATATGTTAAGTGTTTAATTATGAATTTATCTCGTGAATTCCATGCTTTTACGTGAAATAAACGACCTACGTTCTGCATATGTGATTATATGTGCATGCATTGCTCCATTATGTGTCTGTTTATTTTGCATGATTCTTCTTTGAAGTTTTATGAAGTGTATGCATGGCTTACTTGTTATATTATGTATTACATGCTTTATTATGAATTTATTACGTGATTTCGATGATTTCATACGTGTTATATGCCTTAACATGCTCTATATACTCTTAAACGTGAATGTATGAATTAATGTGATGTTCATTTGCCTTTCGTGATATTTTCTTGTTTCTCTTCTTGTATGCATGCATGCCTAATGTACTATATGATGTGTGATTAGTGTTGCATGAATTTTATAGATATGTTTAATGTGAAATGCATGCTATTGATTCAATATAATTAAATGTGACATTATATGACTTAAATGAAATCTCATTGCATTCTTTATGCATCATTTGCATTCATATGCATTCGCCGAACGTCTAATTGGTACATCTTGAGCCTAAGTTTGTCGTTTGTTCTTTGTTTTGTCCTTAGGTTCGTTCCGTGGGTGACGAGAAGGTCTCGTAGGAGTGTTTTGAGTTCGTTTCGTCCGGTTTGATCGACAAGGTGAGGTTTTCTTCCTTTTAGTTAAAACGACCTACAACCCTACCTGTATTTTGAACCCGCATACGACTTACGTATATATATATATATATTTAAATATGTGTGTGATACGTATTTTGAGGGATTTGTCCCGTTTTGTTATGACATCATTTGAAAAACGCTTCTATATATATATACGTAACCTATTTTTACGTTTATTTGATTTGAAAAGGGTTGGTGTGTGTGAATGTTTTGAAAGACCGAGATTATGACTTTGAAATATAAGTCTTGAAAATTATGAAATTTCGAAATTATGATTTATGACTTATGAAATAGGCCCCGGGGAAGTGGTATGTGATCTCGGGTCGACCGTGGGGTCGCTGAGCTCTCTCATCAACACGACTCCATTTATGTAGGGAGATTGCCCATCCTCGGGAGGTCGAGGGAAAGACAATTTCTTGAGAACCGGCGCCTTAAACCTCACCGGGGAGGGGTAGGATCCCGCGACTCAAACTTATGACGGGAGAACGGGGTTGAGGAAGGTCTCCTTATCCCCAAACGGAGAAGGAGGATTGATTATGAATTTTGTATGTATTTCGCTTTGATTATGATTATGAAGGGAGTTTGGAGAGTTCGAACTCGTTCTCACCGAGTCGTTATGATTTTGATTATGAATACGGTTCGTGAAACGGGAGTGGACTACAAATTTATAAAAATGGTTGATTTTGGCCTTTGGCCCTAAACCCTATTTTCTTATATATAGTATCAGGGGATAAAATGATTTAGAATGCAAAAACCACGCCCCGGTTCATGAGCTCTTTAATTTTTGAATATGTTATGCTCTTACGTATATGTACGTGTGCGTGTGTTAGCCCCCTCACCAGTCTTTAGGACTAACCCCTCCTAGTTGTTTTCTTTTTCCCCTTTGTTTTTTAGTTTGCAGGTTCAGGTTTCAGTTTGTGCTATGCGGCGGTCGTTTTTCGAGTCTTGGGTCTTGTTTTTAGCTTCATGCATCTTTTTAGTTTATTTTTGTTCTCTTGAACTTATGGGAATCATGTAAATGTGAATATGAACCGAATTTGAGAAAATTGTATAAGAAGTATTTAAATTTGAACATGGATACTTGCATATTTTGATATCTGATGAGCATGTATGTCTAATTGTTCGATCCTGGGAGCTTCCTTATGTGATATCTGTTTTAATTGCGCACTCTGATTTAGGGTCTAGACCGCCTAGCATAGGAGAGGTTTTGTTTGTCTCCCGTTCACCGTAGTTTGATACGTGTGCGGGGTTCCCATTTTGTTACACGTGTTGGGCTATGGTACGGGGGATGTAGTGCCTTGCGCTCCGGGGTGCTACACCTATGTAATGTTTAGCATCGTTAGGGCTGATGCTGGACAGGTTGAAGGATAGTGAAAATGTTGAAGGAATCAAAATAAGTAACAACAAAGGAAGATTTAATGCAGAGATAACTGGTAATTGGTGGGAATGAAGATAGCTTGATCAAGGCTTACGCTAGCTAGTAGAAGTACTATACTATATTTGCTGAATAATAGTAGGTCTTGGTCTTCTGGGAAGCAGACATGGCACGCCAATGAACAAAGACTTAATTACAAGTCTAGGAATTTGGAAGGATATCCCATTTTTATATTTTTCCCTTCAATAACCCAAACCATATATTGTAAGTCTAGGTTAGAATAGACGGCCCAAGTTGGCCGAGCCTACGAATAAAAACACGCCATGGAAAATTAATTTTTAATTAAAATTATTAATAAACTCAACTAATTTTCTAGTTAACAATATTTTTAATTATTATTTTATCGTATATGGAAATAAATGAATATTTGGCAAGAATCCATCTTAAACAAAATTCACAATATCATTATTATGCTAAAAGAGATCTGCTGCCCATCATTCCGCTAAAAGAGATCTGCTGCCCAAGTTTGATCCTACCAATTCAGGACAAATGATCGTAACAATGCTAAAAGAGTGCTGCTGCATATTGATCGTAACAATTCAGGATAAATGATCGTTACATCATTATAAGTCTCACGGATTACACAATAACTATCATTTCTCTCAAATTTGAAGTAAAAAAATAAACAAAATACAGAATATCTTATAACTTGTTGAAATCAAATTGTTTCTCTGAAATTGGGAAAACAAAAATTTACATACACAATGAAAATGTCTTGCTGAAATCGCACAACAATTATCTCAAAACATGAGAACACTAATCTCAAAATTAAAAAGCCTTTTCATTTCGAAACTATTTGAATTATTTTTATTTTATTTTCTATTTCCCGGTGAAATATTCACTTTCTAAATTTTCGATAATCCTACAAACTTTGAGAAGAACCAACTGTCTGTTAACATGGGTTCTACCGGGGTTAGATTTGCTTATCGGGTAAATCAGTGACTCAACTCAAATTGTTATCATCAAACGCCACGGTGGCGGATTGCTTCAAGCATGGCCACCACACAAGTGTTTTGAGATAGTAGATTTCATCAAGCGCTAATGGATCGTCATTCTATCTCTAACGTTGAACTAAAATAAATCCATGTGAAATACATTGTAGGCCATTGAAATTTTTTAGAAGGAAACTGTCCAAATTGAGATGTCAAGAAGTGAGAATAAAGGAAAATGTAGATTTGTGGGGAAGATGAAGATTTGTTTTTTTTTTTTTTTCAAGAGAAGCCATATTTCATATTTGAGAATATAATAATTAGATATGGTTAACTGGGGTAGAGTTAGAAAATTAGTTAAGTTTATTAATTACTTTAATTAAAAATTAATTTTCTATGTGGCTTGATTTTATTTACGGGCTCGACCAAATCGGGTGTGGGTTAGAATTTCTCTTGGTATAGGGCCATAAAATTTCAACTTTAGTAAGTGGATTGTGTCGGTCGGATGAGGTCCGAAATTGACGCCCTAATCAAGTCAAAGACATGGCCAATGGCGAACAAGTCAACCCAAGGCCTAAGACTTGGCCTTTACTTGGGAGACTTTTTCAAATCAAGTGGTGATCACATGAAATATTAAAAGAGATAACAACAATATTGGTCACAACAAGCACCAGGTAATGAGGAATAATATGCATGGGAAGAAGATTTATGAAATTTTTTTTTTTTTTGAAACAAGAAGATTTATGAAATTAATGAGTCATAAAGTTGAACGAGTAATTTATTGGGGAAGGATTAAGAGAAAGTATCAACTATCAAAAATGCATTGAAAATTAAAAATAAGTTTATCGACCATAAACAAGGAAAAATTCAATAAAGTAAAAGCACAAAACATTATGATCAGGCACCAATTGAATTTTAGAGAAACAATGGTATGAAAAGTTGATCAGAGAGCACTTAAATAGAAAAGGTTTAAAACAATGGGCGTCATTAGAACACAAGTTTAAGTTAAATTGTATTTGGAGACCAAATCCTCTTAAGGGAGAGATTGTGATGCCTAAAATTTGAAACGCAATGTACTTAACCATTGGTAAATGAAGCAAGAAAAAGTCCAAAGATAAAAAACATTGTATATTGCATCTACATCCATCTTAATTATGTGTTTGACTTTAATTAATTTAATTTCACTCTAACTTCAAGTATTTATATTAATTGTTATAGTGTTAGGTAGATTTACGAGACATGTGTTGTTTGTGTTATTATAAGAGTGTTTGCAAACTCTAAAAATAAGCACTTATGAGATAAGTGCTTATTTTCAGCAGTTTTGGAGTGTTTGGAACACCCACTTCCGCTTATTTTAAGCAGAAATAAGCCAGAATTTAGAAGCAACCCAGGTCATACTTATGGATTCTGCTTATAGATTATACGGTTAATTAAAATTCTATTTGACAATAATATCCACATAAAATATTAATATTTTTAAGTTGACCTTTTATATACATATACAACTCTAGAATTTATATGTTTGTTGCATCTTTTCTTTTCTAACTCAGTTATTTCTTTTTTTACTTTTTTTCTTTTTCTTAATTTTTATAAATTTATTTATTTTAAAGTTGTTTCATTTCATTGCTTTCTAATATCTGTTATTGTGTGCAACTTTCTTCTCCCTGAATTTTTCGTATTAGTTTCATTCGATTGTTTCTTTAATGTCATGAATTTTTTTATATTAATATAATATTTAAATCATATTATAATACTCAAAAATAATTTAAAATATTTCAGAGGTAAATTAGTAATTGAATAACCGTTAAAAGTCATTAAAAACTTTTTTCTGAAACACTCAACTGATTATTTTTCTGCTTATCACTTTTTTTTCCAAACACTCACTGCTTTTACTACAATTTTTTCCAACTTTCACTTCAGATTTAGCTTCTGCTTATCCAGTAGAGTTTGCAAACACCCCCTATATGTTGCATTTACATACATCATTGATGGACCCAATTTACGCTCGCATCGGACCCGTCCACGTGTCACGATCCAGAAGGATTGTTCAGATGATCCAGGGGACCACCTGGGCTTAGATGCTCATGAATGCGGGCTCGTGAACAGGTCCAGCCCATGCTGCCCACTGCCTTGATCCTTAAGGCCCATCTGCCAACCTCTCCCTCTTCCTCTTCCTCGAGCGTGAGGTTGCCACTTGTCTCCCTTAGAGCTCTTATGAAGGCCTAACAGAGATGATCACTACCCTCGTGAAGATCTTCCTCTTTACACAGATCAGTTCTCCCTCGGGGACCTCACCCGGTCAGGCGCCCTACCTGTCCCGAGCGTCCCCAATGCTCAAATAAAGTTACCAGGGAGAACCCCCTATCTGAGCCCTCTGGTGCTCGGGTTACCCCTCAGGAGCCTGTTTACGCTCGTGCCACCCCTGACGCCCATGCCGTCATTGTTGCAAGGTGTCCGCCAGCCCCCGAGGCCAATTCCCTCTTCAACATAAGGCTCCCGTCAGGGACACATCCAATGGAGTAAGGAGTAAGCTACACTTAGCGCTCCAACGCTCATCAACAACCTTGTAACCACCTCTGACATAATGTGGTAGTGCGCACACATTCTTCTGACACACCGTTGCCACCTACCCGTAGGTATCTTTTAGAGATGTCATTCTCACACCATCACATGCTGCCACGTGTCTAGGGCGATACTAATTTGGGACCACTTGGTTACATTTACCAAATCACCCTCACCCTCAACCTATAAATATGAGAATTTCTGCACACACATTCCCTAAGTAATTGGACACACGGAAGACTCATATTGCATTCCAGAACTGGGCATTTTTCTCCTCTGTTGCATGATCTTCTTCTCCAAGCTCTGCATACTTGACCATCCTTGCATTCATTCTGCACTTTCTCCCTTGGTGTTATCCTAGCTGGAAGAACCCACGCTTTACGGAAAACCCAGTTCCTGAGGCTCCACTCCTGTGATGGTCTCCCTTTCTACAAACAAATTCTAAAGTGATTGGTGTGCAAATTCCTTCAAAGTTTCTGCACCATCATTTTTGGCGCCGTCTGTGGGAAACTATCGCCTTCTCCATATCTTCATCTGTTCTTCCTTTTCCCAAGCTAGTTGAGTTTAACACCTGTAAATCATAACATGGTGACTGTAACCAGGTCTGGAGCTTTGGACAACCGAGGTATTCTTCCTTCGGCGAACACGGAGAACCCCGGAGGCAGAAATGGCAACGTCAATACCCCCACTGCGCAAGCTGGAAACACCCCAGCGGATGGGAGTACATCATTGGCCGCCGGGGGAAACAGAGATAAAAAAGTTCCGGTGGGGTCTTTTCTAGTTACAGGAGCCCAAGCTGGAGGTTCTGCTGATCCTCCCGTGATGTTCGTTCCCCCGCCAACGCCGCCAGCGTTGGGACATATCCGATGGCGATGCCGCCGCCGGGGTAGATGTTCGTGCAACCTAATGTGGTGTCTCGAATGATGCCGGGAATGGCGCCCACGGTACTGCCCTACCAATTGGGCACACTGCAGCTGACAATCTCCATCCCCAAAGAGATACAGGGGGTGGAACTGCCGCAAATGACATCACAACAACTCCAGGCGCTCTACGCTCAGTGCGAAGTTCAGGCTTCACAAAATGCCTGGAAACACTTCACTGCCGCCTATTTCCCCTCTGGAAGGGGCGCTCAGATGGCCCCCCCTATTACGGGGCTACAAATTCATCCATTGATGGCAACCCAGAATGTACTGAGGGCTTAGCCACACCCCCCGCCACCAGCATAGGGAAAAGAAGCTCCCCCGAGGGCTGAGCAAGAGCAAAATCAAGCCGAGAAAGAGACTCCCTCAAGTGAGGGGGGACGCAAACGAGGAGGTCCAATCCAGGGCCATCGGAAGAGCCAGTAGGAGGGAAGGAAATGACCCTCGTTTAGCTGCAGTCCAGGACAAACTCGAAGGTCTGCAGCAAATGGTGGAGCAACTCTCTCGAGTACGGTCTCAAGTCCCCCATGCGGGGGACGAGAGGTCCAAGGCCAGAGACGCTCGCAACCCACGCAACCAAATCCCTCGCCTTTTGAGGGAAGAAGACTACGAAGAGCATGACCACGAGGGTGGGAACCACAGGCCTTTGACAGGTGGCTCGCCCCTCATTGATGAAGTTTTGATGGCCCGTACTGGGATGGGCAAAATCCCCACGTCCATCAACCGGTATGACGGAAGCACTGATCCAGCTGAGCATTTGGATCACTTTGTACACTTGATGCACCTGTATGAGCATTCCAGTCATTATTGGATGAAGATTTTTGTCACTTCTCTCGTGGGAATGGCACAGGAGTGGTACAAGAAGCTGCCCCCTCGCTCCATTCGAGGGTATGAGGATTTGACTGACGCCTTCCTAAACTACTTCAACTCTCTGAAGGCACTGGCACAAGCAGCCACGGTTCTCTACAACCTGGTGCAAGGGCTAAACGAGACCCTCAGGTCCTTTATGGGCAGGTTCAACAAAGAAATCCTACATGTGGAGAGGCCCTCGATGGATTTTCTAAGACATGTGCTATTTGGGGCCATCAAAATGAAAAACTATGTCAGCAAAGAGTTTGTTGAGGAGGTGGTAAAAAAGAAGGCCCGCTCCCTGATGGAAATAAGGGACATAGCTGATTCTTTCTTCACCCTTGAGGACATGTACATCGCGAGGGCGCAAAAGCTTGCCAATGCCCCTCGCACCGATAGAGGCCAAGGGGGAGTCCAACAGAAACCGTCGTCGCAGCCCTGCTCCCACTCAGAGAAGCTCCCCACCCCCTCAGAAGTTTGAGCGCATTCCCCTTAATAGACCTATTGCAGAGGTCTATTCCATGGCGGACAAGAAGTTGTTTAAGAGGCCGCCAAAGATGAGGGAAAACGAGGCTGAAAAGCGCTCAGGGAAATACTGTGCCTTCCACAAGCAGAAAGGGCATGACACAAATGAATGTCGTCAACTTGAGAGAGAAATTCAAAGGCTCATTGCCAGGGGGCACCTGAAGGAGTTTGTAAGGGTACTCGAAAGGTACGATGAAAACTGTGCCGAGTCTGCCAGGGCTCGAAGGAGAAGTCGTTCGCGCTCAAGGAGCCCTCGTAACCATCGTCCTAAGACAAGCGATCGTGGAAAGTAGAAAGCCGCCTAGATGGAGAACCAGCCCTTCACCGTTATCAACATGATCGCTGGCGGACCCTCGGTGGGTGACTCTAATGCCTCTTGCCGTCGCCACGTCCGAAGTTATGATCAGAGATCCTCAAGGCCCAAACAGGTGTATTCCTTGGAAGAATCCTCGCGCTCGAAAGAAAATGAGATTGTAGGATTCACTGAAAAAGACCTAGAGCACATTGTAACACCCCATGGGGTCAGTGAAACCTTTGACTGCCCCATGGTGGTTAGTTTAGATGTCCACAATCACATTGTAAAGAGGGTTTTAATTGATTGTGGAAGATCAGTGAACGTTCTCTCTTACTTTACGTTTCAAAAGATGAACATAACCAACATTCCCCTCGAACCCCTCAGAACAGCCCTTGTTGGCTTTGGGGGTTCCGAGATTGTCCCTCGCGGATAAATTCGCTTGGCCACCTCTTTTGGTCGTACCCCACAGCGAAAGACCCTAAGCGTCTTGTATGTCGTCGTTGAGGTGGATCTACCCTACAACATCATCATTGGCTCCAAGCCCTTGTTGATTTTAAGGCTGTCATTTTAACATACCATCAGAAGGTCAAATTCCCCACTCCCGAGGGAACAGGTGAGGTGCTTTGCAACGTTAAGGAAGCATGGGAGTGTTACATCCTCTCTCTTCGCAGTTACAAGCCCAAGTCAACGGTCCAAGACGGATCCACCAAGAAATCTGTGGATTTTCCCCAGAAAGAAAAACAAGAAAAAGGTCCCGGGCGGGACCAAAGACAGTGAAGATGGGCCACCGGGAGCCATCGAGGGATCCTCCTCCGAGAGCGACAGCCATGAACCCTCAAAGGAAGATGATGGTGAACTCACAGAGAAGAAGCGGGTGCTCAAAACCCCGAGGCCCGAGGTACGAATTGAGCCCACCGAAAATTTTCTGACCATCGAGTTAGAACCTGGAAATCCGGATAAAACTACCCA
Organism: Lantana camara; assembly: GCA_037501455.1. NCBI lineage: Eukaryota > Viridiplantae > Streptophyta > Magnoliopsida > Lamiales > Verbenaceae > Lantana > Lantana camara. The sequence continues at coordinate 24,905,888 of CM074862.1, forward strand.
GATTGGATCGAATCTCAACGGTCAGATCAGATCATGATGATCGACTTCTTGCGAGATAACTTGGATGTCTTTGCTTGGAAAGCCTCAGATCTAACTGGAATAGATCTGAGCGTCATAGTCCACCGGCTCAATGTTGACCCTACATTCAAACCGGTTAAGCAGAAGAAGAGGGACATTCATGGATTTCGGAGACAACTCATTTAAGAGGAGGTCAACAAGCTCCTCAAGGCTCAGTATATTGAAGAAATTTTATATCCTGAATGGCTCTGCAACGTGGTCCTCGTGCCCAAGAGCGCTAACAAGTGGCGCGTGTTCAATGATTTCACAGATCTCAACAAGGCATGTCCCAAAGATCCTTACCCTCTGCCCAGGATTGACCAGTTGGTAGATTCAACGGCCAGATGCAAACTCATGAGCATGATGGACGCATTCCAGGGGTATTACCAGATTTTCATGGCGCCCGAGGATCGTCCCAAAACGTCCTTCGTGGTCCACGTGGGTGTATACTGCTTTCTAATCATGCCATTTGGGCTCAAAAATACGGGAGCCACTTATCAACGCCTTGTGAACAGGATGTTCGAACGCGAAATCAGAAAATCCATGGAGGTTTACGTGGACGATATGATCGTTAAAACCGAGCGCCAACATTCACACCTGGATGACCTCCGACGAGCCTTCAACATCTTACGCCACTATGGTATGAAGCTGAACCTTTCCAAATGTACATTTGGCGTTCGAGGAGGGAAATTCTTGGGGTACGTAGTTAGTCAAAGAGGCATTGAGACGAATCCGGAGAAAATCAAGGCAATTATGGATATTCCCTCCCCTCGAAATGTTAGGGAGGTCCAAGTGCTGGTGGGCAAAATTATGTCCTTGAACAGGTTTATCTCCTGCTCTGGTGACAGAAACTTGTCATTCTTCAAAGTTTTACGTAACGCTCGAAATTTTTCCTGGAGCGAGGAATGTGAGAAAGCATTGCAGGATATGAAACAGTAACTCTCGCGCGCCCCATTGTTGACAAAGCCGGTCCCAGTAGAGAACCTGTTCGTTTACCTCTTCATCTCCTTGGAGACCACGAGCGTAGTGCTTGTAGCAGTACGCGAGCGTAAGCACTTACCGGTGTACTACCTGAGCAAAACTCTGCAGGGCGCCGAAAAGCGGTACATGGAGATTGAAAAATTCACCTTCGCCCTCGTTAATGCTTCCAGAAGATTGAGACCATATTTCCAGGCTCATCCCATTACTGTGCTTACAGACCAACCGCTCAAGTAGATTCTTTCGAAATCGGATGTCTCAGGAAGGTTGATAAAATGGTCAATTGAGCTCAGTCAATATGACATGAGCATCGAGCCTCGTACCGCTATACAGGCTCAAGCGGTGACGGATCTCTTAGTTGAACGTTTTGGTATAGAATCCACACCCTCGATGGATGAAAGTCTCTGGCTCTTGTACACAGATGGTTCCTCGACCTCACAAGGGGGAGGAGTGGGGGTGACCCTCAGAGACCCCCAAGGAGTTGAAATTGATTATGCGATCAAGCTAGCCTTTCAAGTCATCAACAACAAGGCTGAGTACGAAGCTCTCATCCAATGGCTCAGAATTGCCCTTCAGAATGGAGCCTCCCGGATCACCGCATACGTTGACTCTCAGTTAATTGCAAGTCAGATTGATGGCACATATAAGGCTCGAGAAACCACCAAGGTACAGTACCTAGCGAAGGCTAAAGAGATAATTTCACGGTTCAAGGAATTCCACCTACTGCAGGTTCCAGGAGCGGAGAACGAGCGTGCTGATGCCCTCTCCAAATTTGCATCTGCTCTGGAAGGCTCTTGCGAGCGCTCAGTCACGTTCCTTAGGACGGAGGAACTATTGATATTCGAGGGGAAACCCTCGGGTGAAGTAAGTATGATTGATCCTTTCGAGCCTTATTGGCTTGATGACATTATCAGATTCCTAAAAGATGGGATTTGCCCGAGCGACAAAGTGGAAGCACGGAAAGTTAGGAGTAAGGCCCCTCGTTTTTCACTTGATAATGAGGGCAGGCTCTTCAAACGGTCATTTCAAGGTCCACCATTATGGTGCCTAAGACCCTCGCAAGCCAAGGAAGTACTGGAACACATGCGTAGCGGGAGTTGTGGAAATCATTCTGGCGGTCGGATTCTGGCTAAGAAGGTATTGAGGAGCGGATTTTATTGGCCCTCAGTACTGCAGGATGCTATCAATTACTCTAGGAAATGCTCTAAGTGTCAGTTTCACTCCAACATTCCTCAATTGCCAGTAGCCCAGATGATCCTTATTGACGTTTCCTGGCCCTTTGACCAGTGGGTTATTGACATAGTGGGACCCCTACTAATGGCGGTCGGACAGAAAAAATTTGTGATCCTCGCTGTGGATTACTTAACCAAGTGGGCAGAGGCCGAAGCGGTCGCGAAAATAACGTTCAAGGTGGTAAGGGATTTCATTTGGAAAAACATCATCTGCAGGTATGGCATCCCGAGGGTGCTAATTTCAAACAATGGCTCCCAGTTCATCGCTGCTGATACTCGAGAATGGTGCTCAGAGCTTGGCATTTAGTAGCGCTTCACTTCCGTGGGCCACCCACAGACCAACGGTCAAGCTGAAGTAACCAACAGAACCATACTCCAGCATCTAAAGACGATGCTCGAGAGTAAAAAGGGTTAATGGGCTGAAGAGCTCCAAGGAGCCATGTGGGCGTATCGGACTACCCCATGAGCGGTAACCGCTGAGACCCCTTACTCCCCTGTTTATGGCTCCGAAGCTATGATACCTGTGAAAATCGCTCAAGAGTCCGTACGCGTTGTCTATTTCAAGCCTGCGGCCAACGAGAGTAACCGGGCGCTCGAACTGGACTTGCTGGACGAGAGGAGAAGCGCTGCTTGGGCTTGTATTCACAAATACAAGGCAGTAGTGGCCCATCAATACAACAGGCATGTCAAGGAAAAGACCTTCCAACTGGGGGACCTAGTCCTCAAAAAAGTTGAAGTATCTAAGCACGTGGGTAAGCTAGACCCCAATTGGGAAGGCCCCTTCAAAGTCACTCAGGTACGAGCAAAGAATACCTACCTACTAGAGACTTTGCAAGGCGAGCGTCTCCCTCGACCGTGGAATGCATGTAACCTCAGAAGATTCTATGTATGAAAGTAAACATTGTAAAACCCCCCCGGGGCACGATGTATTTTCTTTGGACAGAATTACAAGAATATGTGCGTCTTTCGTACAGTTTTATTTGATCATTATCTTGTGATAACCACCACCAAGTGCTGTAGCTTAGTGGTTCGGCACTATACTAGCTTAACTAGAGGTCTCAAGTTCGAGTCCCTGGGAACGCAACTACCATTGGTAGGGAGAGCTTTACACCCAAAGCGGTCCATCCCGGCTCGACCCATGGAAATGGGCTATAGAACCAAAAAAATTATCTTGTGATAACCCATTTTTTGCATTATGTCAACGCCAACTAGGGTACTCCACGTCGAACGGCCTGATATCTTATTTATAGGGATCCCTCTTAAAACAATCGGACCTAAGTAAGGCGTTATTAATTGGTAGGCCAACTAGACCTTTCGGTCTAGCTTGAGCTCGCGATCCCAAAACGGATCCCATTTTTGGGGCACGCTCGTAGTAAATAAACACCGTGTAAATCTCCTTATCGATTTCTAGGTTCAAGTTTGTTATACAGCTACGCTCATTATTATTCAACACTTAGAAAGGAAAAAGAAACAAGATCCATTATCGTAAGGGAAATTACAAGATGCTGGAAAAGAAAATTACATTGCAAAATAAGGAAAGCATGGCAGAATTACAGATTAATTGAAGGTACAAGTGAAAAACAGCCTCAAGCAGGCTGATCCCCGGAAGCAGAAGCTGGAGGCACGGAGTTCTGAGAGCTGGGGTTGGAATTTCCCTCCAGATCTACTACCTAAGTGTTGGAGGCTTGAGCTTGAGAAACAATAGACGCAATGGATAAGGGAACGGGCGCGAAGACACGAGGATCATCAGGTCCTGAAGGGACATCTTGAGCGGCGCTCTGATCTTCAGAAACAGGCATGCTGGCCTGGCCCTCAATGGTTGGCGCACTGGGCTGGCCGCCATCGGTGTTTATAGGTTCGGGTAGCTATGAATTCATCTTGGAGCGTGACAACTAGCTCATTGTACTCTGGCTCCGTCAAGTCTTCCGATGGGTCCCCCGTACGGACAACGGGCTCTAAGTTCTCATCCAGATCCATATGGAGACGGTCGTCAGAATGGGCGGATTGAGGCACTATTCCTAGCTTAATCATCTACCCAACAGCCTTCTTGAAGAAGCGCTCAGCGTTGTCGAAGCAATGGAGGTTAGCGGCGAAATGGAAGACTTTTGAGCAGATGAACTTAAAGACCACCTCCCGAGCGGCCGTGGCTTGAAGGTCAGGAACTTGCCTTTGGAGTTCCGTAAGTTCTTTCTTAGCATTGTGCAGCTACTGGGCATGCTCGTCCGGCGCCTTGGATAACTTCTTTTTGTGTTCCTTTAGAGCATTCCGTTCCTCCTTCAGCTTATTATGGCGGTCATTCAGCTCTCCCAGGCCTTCTCACGCTCTTCCAGCGTCTTCTTAACTTTTTCATAATCCATTTTGAGGGGAATATACTGGGCCATGGCCATATACAAATCCTCTTGCAATCGGCCCGGATCTGCAATCCGCATCAGCTTCTTATACTAGGCCTCACGCTCGGAGAAAGCCTCTGAGCGTCGCTGAAGATTCTTCAACCTTGGAATCACCTCCTGCACAAAGAGTGGAATCTTAAATAAGTTGGATGATTCTGGAGAAACTAAGGGTTATCAAACAAACCGGTTACTTACCGCCATGAGGGCGTAGCAGGCGTCCCCAGCCACCTGAGCAACGCTCTGCTCAAATAGTTTTCGATGGTCACCAGAAAACTGGAGGTTATGAACAATCCTGTGCACAAAATTACATGTAGAAGGGGAGCCGGCCAGGAGAGTGGGGCCTGAGTCAGCTGATCGTTTGTAATGAACGTCTCCTCCGCACTCGAATTTCCACAAGCTCTCCTCCTCAGATAGAGAAGTATCTCCATCTTTCCCCGGGGATCCGACCGTCACTTCTTTCCCCTTGCCAGAGGCAAGGACCGAATCTGCTAACCTCTTCCTCTTCCTCGAGGATTGGGCTCTTTCCTCCTCCATGTTCCTGATAACTACTCCCGAGCGGTTGGCACGGGAGCTGTTGGGACCTAGCTAAACAAGCCCATCCGAGGGCATAGGGACCACTGGGCCCAGTGGGGTTGCCCTGGGAATAGTTCCGCTCGGAGAATGGACGGTTCGATCCTCACCGCGACCTTCACCCCTGCCTGCACCTCGGCCCTCTCCACGATCGTCGTCGCGGCCCTCTCCTCGTCCAGCTCCCAGACCGTCGCCACGGCACCCTCGTTGGTTAACTTGTTGGATTTGTTGTGGGGGCGGTTGCTGTGGGTTGGCTGGCCTACGAGCGCGTAGCAGCGCAGCAATGTCTTCAGCGCTTCCTCTAGCCATGAGTATGTCAATCTCTGCATAAAAGAGAATTCGAGGGTCAGCTCGCTATTTACCACATGTCATTAAAGCAAAGAGTTAACAACCCTATCCTAAGATGTTAGTAAAGTTAGTTCTTAGAATCTAACCGTCTCTGTTCATCGTACGAGCGGGTGGATGAGCAACCATATCAGGGGGACTCACGAGCCCAAAATGGAACAAAATCTCCTCATCATCCATCAAATCTTTAGCCTCAATGAGCCAATTAGCATTCTTCATGGCGAGGGCCAGGTTCTTGGCCCAATCTACAAAGTTTGGTAAAGAAAATTTGGACTTTTCTATGGGACCCTCGCCATGCACTACCCACTCTCGGGGAACCCCAAAATCGTTGTTAGCAGGCGCCCTCATGAAAAAAAACTTTTCCTTCCAATCCGTGCCATACGATGACGAGGGGGAATCAATCATTCTCAGGCTAGACTTAGCTTGGATGTAGTAAAAACCGTCATTTAGAGAAGAGCGGGACGAGCGCGATACTTGGAGCAAACTGTTGAAATGAGTGATAGAGGGCTCATGGCCAGTACACTTCATCAAGATCACAAAGGCATTCAGGAGAGCAATGCCGTTGGGACAGATTTGCGAGGGGCACAAGTTGAGGTAATTCAAAATTTCGGCTACGGGAGCAGGAATTGGGAATCTTAGGCCCCCTGCGGATACGGCATCTTTGTAGACCGTCATCATACCAGGAGAAGGTTTTTAGCACGCTCGTGTGGCTCTGGACAGTGATAAGTAAAAGATTCATTCCAGTAAATGGGGGCCCTCATGGCAGATAATTCCCCGACCGTCAGGCTACTGGGGATCTCCTCTGGAAGCTTATCTGTCTTATGGGGATCTGAGCCTTCCCCCCGAACTTTAGACTTTTTCCCCTGGGCGGCTGGTTTCTTCCCCTTTCGACAATGCTTACGAGAAGGTTCTCCCTCCGTACGGTGCTCGGGAATCCCCGCTTCCTCTTGGGGGCTGCAATCGCCACCGTGACCCTATAATCTTGGGGCCTAACCTTACTCCCCATCACCGGGAGCAACCTCTCACCCTAACGCTCCATCTCCTCTATCAGAGCCATCTCCTCAAAAATCTGTTCAATCCCCCCAGGGTTACGCTCGTTTAGACCCTGAACCGCTGCGTCTAGTTCTTCATCCCTATTCTCTGTTGGTGCCTCCGCCATGGGAATGGCACATGGGATATCGTGCTTGGGAGAAGGACTCACGCAGGATATTTCGTTAATCTCCCTCGTAGTTTGGTCGATTATTTCATCTTTCATTTGTGGATTTAAGTGGAGAGCGGAGTATTTGACTTGGATGGGGGAAAGCAAGGATGTTCAGAGAAGATTCCTCTAATGCGATGGTGACTTTTGTGACCTAAATCTATGGGTTAGCAAGCGGAAGTTAAAGAGAAACTTGAGATTTACCTAAGAATTGAAAGGAAGAAGAGTTGCCAGAAGTTTGCCGGATTCTGCAGAAAGCTTCAAAATATGTTGTTTGCTTTAGAAGTGTTTGAATGCGTAAAGAGTACACAGAATCTGCAAATCCCTCTTTATAGGGAAGGGATATACATATAATTGGTAGTAAATTCAAAAAACGCAATCATTCCCGCCTAGGAAACCGCCCACTTTTGGTAACCATCATGCAGTTACCAATGTTCACGCACCGGTTTCCTTGGAACATGCAACCACGCCCCCCCACTCAGCATTAAATGCAGTTATTCGAATAGTCAAAGTGTCAAGGCCGCATTAAATGCGGTGTCAGAACTGTCATAATGAGGATTTCACGAGCGCCTCTGCTCAATGGACACCCTGACCCTTGGATATTCAAAGCCCAGAGCCCAAAGCTAAAATTCTACAGTACGTATCTTGCATTACTATAGGATTTGGTTGGCAAAATGATGGGCCCACTTTACGCTCGCATCGGACCCGTACACATGTCACGACCAGAAGGATTGTTCAAATGATCCAGGGGACCACCTGGGCTTAGACGCTCATGAATGCGGGCTCGTGAACAGGTCCAGCCCATGTTGCCTACCGCCTTAATCCTTAAGGCCCATCTGCCAACCTCTCCCTCTTCCTCGAGCGTGAGGTTGCCACTTGTCTACCTCGGAGCTCTTATGAAGGCCTAACAGAGATAATCACTATCCTCGTGAAGATCTTCCTCTTTACACCAATCAGTTCTCCCTCGGGGACCTCACCCGGTCAGGCGCCCTACCTGTCCCGAGCGTCCCCAATGCTCAAATAAAGTTACCAAGGAGAACCCCCTATCTGAGCCCTCTGGCGCTCGGGTTGCCCCTCAGGAGCCTGTTTACGCTCGTGTCACCCCTGACGCCCATGCCATCACTGTTACAAGGTATCCGTCAGCCCCCGAGGCCAATTCCCTCCTCAACACAAGGCTCCCGTCAGGGACACATCCAATGGAGTAAGGAGCAAGCTACATTTAGCGCTCCAACGCTCATTAACAACCTTGTAACCACCTCTGACACAATGTGGTAGTGCGCACACATTCTTCTAACACACCGTTGCCACCTACCCGTAGGTATCTTTCAGAGATGTCATTCTCATACCATCACATGCTGCCACGTGTCTAGGGCGACACTGAGTTGGGACCACTTGGTTACATTTACCAAATCACCCTCACCTTCAACCTATAAATATGGGAATTTCTGCACACAGATTGTGGTGGTCTCCCTTTCCACAAACAAATTCCAAAGTGATTGGTGTGCAAATTCCTTCAAAGTTTCTGCACCATCACATCATAATTTGTGTTTCACTTTTATTAATTAATTTGCATTATAACTTTAAGTATTTCCGATGTATATTGTTTATATAGTTTGTAATTTATAGGATGTTATTTATTGTTCATGATTTTAAATAAGGATTTTATACAAATATTTTTATGTGTAACTTTTTAAAATCAAAGTGATTTATTCAAAATTTTATTATGTTTATTTAATTAAGTTAGACATTATTAATACTCTATTTAAATTTATTAAATAAATATAATAGTAAAAGTTATTTAAATACATTAAATGATAAACGTATAACATACGTTGATTTCACTAATTTAAATAAAAGTGTGCAGCATGTGTAACGTAATAAAATAATATAAAAATTTTCAATTTAAAAATATATATTAACAAATATTATTGTCTCAGACAAGTCGGGAAATCTTGATCAAAGGTATATTACAAGCGATTCCGACATATGCTATGAGCTGTTTTAAGCTTCCGGAGACTTTATTACGGGAGATATCCTCGATGTTGGCAAAGTTTTGATGGAGTGGAAAGTATGTTGACAAGATTCATCGGGTAAGTTGGGAGAAGATGTGTGTTTCGAAGGAGGATGGTGGGATGGGTTTTCGGAATTTAAAGGCGTTTAACTTAGCATTATTAGCGAAACAGGGTTGGAGATTAGTCACTGAAACACATTGTTTGCTCTCTAGACTGCTTCGGGCAAAATACTTCGCAGGGACTAGTTTCTTTGAAGCGAAACTTAGGGCTAATCCTTCACTTACTTGGCGTAGTATTTGGGCTGCGAAAAGTCTCTTGGATAGCAGGGTGCGATGGAGAGTTAGGAATGGAGCATGTATTCATATTTGGAATGACAAATGGCTACCTCGTCCGTCTCGGTTCCTACCATTAGTTCATCTGATGGAGGAAGATGGACTGGCTTATGTGAAGTAGTTAATTACAAAAGAGGGGAGATGGGATGAGGAGCTGGTTCGAAATACGTTTGTGGAGACGGATGTTGAAGTAGTCCTTTCGATTCCATTAGGAGGTGGGAGAACTGTGGATAGAAGAATATGGTATTATAACAAGAATGGTAGATTTTCGGTCAAGAGTGCTTATCATGTAGCTTTACAAATTCAAAAACAAGAGAGTGGAGGGGGAGAGAGCTCCAATGTCCGTTCTTGGAAAATGATTTGGGATCGAGAAGTGGCACCGAAAATCAGGGTGTTCATTTGGAGGCTCTGCATGCACTATCGGTTGGGGAAGCCATGGAGAATAAAAGAAGCATAATATCGGTGAAGTGCCCCTGGTGTTCGATCGAGACCGAGACACTGGAACACGCCTTCATCAGTTGTAGCTAGGTTAGACAATTCTGGGCGGGCACTAATCTTCCTTGGCAGATTATTTCACAGTAGCGCGGAGGTGGGGAGAGTTGGTTAAGGTATGTGCTAGGGAGGTTGAGTACAAAGGATGGTGATCACTTTGTGGTTTCGGTGTGGGCTTTGTGGAGAAACCGAAATGAAGAATGGACGGAGCATGAAGGGATGGATGCGTTGGTGTTGGCTCAGTTTGCTAGGAATTTTTTCGAGGCTGGTAGAGTTAGGATGGTGGCAGAAACACCGGATGAGTTGCCTAGTCTAGCGGCAGCGCTACCCCACGTATAGGTATCGAGTTACACGATGTGGGCCCGTAACCCGCGTGCAGACTTCCGGAGAAGGTGGATGGAATACGGGAATATGAGTCTTATGAATTTTATGTATTTATGTTTCATTATGTTTCTTATGTATTCTTTTATTAAGAGGTAGAGTTGATCCGTACTCGCCGGGTAGTTTAAGTTTGTTTTATTATATTAATTATGAAACGGGATAGGAGAGTTTGCTTTCAATATGAGATTTCTACGCTAAACTATGAATCGCTCTGAATATAAGAATCCTTATGAGTTTTAATTATGAATCTTCATGAGTTTCAATATGAATCCCTATGAGTTTTTAATGTGAATCCATACGCGTTCTTTGAATATATATGAATCCTTACGAGTTTTCAAACTTAAGAAGATATGAATATATGTATAAATATGAGCTCTGTTTGGAAAAATGGCTTTGGTATGTAAAACCCTATTCCTAGTTCATAGTCTTTTATTTAATACGTGCTTTGCTCTCTAAGTAGATGTGTGTTGGTGTGCGTTAGCCCCCTCACTCAGTCGGTGGACTGACCCTCTCCTTTCAACTTTTCAGTTGCAGGTTTTGGTTCGTACTAGGCGGAGTCGTGAGTCGGTCGGGTTCGAGTCACCTAGTTCGAGTTGTATATTCACTTTCATTCGGTCACGCTTTGTATAAGATTCATATATGTTGTAGAATTATGTATGAATATTACGAACTCTTGTTTTATGTATTTCGGGACAGGTTTTTAGGGATAGTTGAACCCGTTTTTGTGGATTTATCTTCTTGAATTTTTAATATATGCTTTCGCTTTCTTATTGTTTTGCGCGCTTTGGTCCGGTCTTAGCTCCGCCTGGCTTAGCGAGTGTGTGTAGGTTACCGTTCGCTTAGTCTTGGCTCATTTATGGAATTCCATTTCATATGTGGGTTCGGGGCTAGGTGCGGGGGATGTGGTGGCTCGCAGCTCCGGGCGTCACAGGTAGCTTGGGCGTCGCCGCTGTCAGGGTTCGTGAAAATCAATGCGGACGGGACTGTGTTCGTGGATAGTGGTGAGGTGGGCTGGGGCGTTGTGCCTCGAGACAATAATGGGGCATGCCTTGGTTGGAGTACCAGTAGAAGGAGATCTGGCACATTTGCAGCAGAGGTTGTCAAGGGTCTGGCATTGAAGGCCGGAGCACTTTTGACAGAAGCAAGAGGCTTCCAGAATGTTATTATAGAAGGGGACTGCATAAATTTGATAAGGAAGCTCCAAGAAGTTTCGGAAGACTGGTCAGAGACGGGGCTGATCACAGATGATATTCGGGAAATTCTTTCTCGTATACCCAAGGTCTCATTCAGTTTCGTGCGTCGTGTCAGTAATGAAGTGGCTCATAAACTCGCTCGCCTTGGTCTGAATTTTGAAGGGTGTTGGAAAACACGAATCAGAAAGCAGCGGAAATTAAAAAAATTTTCCCAACAAAGGACCTTGAACTCGCAATCGTGTAACCAAATTCGTGAAGATAGAAAACTTACTTTTCTTTTATTCTTTCTTGAAGCGTTTCAAGCCACCCAAGAACGCTCTTCTCGCGGCTTGATCCCCTCTCCTTGGTAAAGCTCGAATCTTCAAACTTCTAACTTGAAGTCTCTAGAGAAAGTCCACCAACTTGATCACAATCTAACTAGTAAGGATGCTAGTTCTCTAGTTAGTGTTTAGGCTTAACCTAGGGTTTAATTTAATCTTGGAGAAAGGAAGGTGTTCAACACATGAACCAAGAATTGTCTATTAGCTCTAAAGGGGAGCATGAGCTCCCCTATATATAGGAAAGGGGAGGGGCGGCCGAACCTAGTCCTAATGGACAAAGGATTTGGTCCCTCTCTCTCCTATTACTTGATCATCAAGTATTTTCCAACTTTGACTTTGAATTCCAATTCTAGTCAACTTTTAAGAGAGCTAAAAATATCCAAACTATTTTTGGATAATTTTATACTTTATTTATTATAAAATAAATAACTTATTTTTATCCAATTAATTAATTCATAATTAATTAACTAGATTATTTTCTCCAAAATTAGACTTTCTTTTTAATTCAAAATTGAACCAAAGTCTATTAAATAATTAACACATTAATTATTTAACATCACATAATCACGTGTGGCACACGTGTCTTAATGACACGTGTCCAATCACGTGAGCCACACGTGTGATTTCACACGTGTGGAACCCCTTAGGCTCGATTAACTCGTTTAATCATTTTTAAGCCTCAACTCATGTAACCAAGTTGTTGTGTGTGACCCTCTAGGTTCTCAATTCAATTAGCAGTGACCCCAATTAATTAATTCACTAATTAATTAATCAGTCCACAGATTAAACGACCATAGTCTAGCAACAGGTGTTTAACCCCTAGCTGAATTGGAATGTTCGGATTCGACAGAACCTTTAAGTCATTGATTCATGTGAGATACAATCCTCCTACTTACTATCTCTCAACCAAGATCTAGGGCAAGGGAATAATCAGAACCCTAATAATCCGGTCTTAAAGCTAAGTGCATTTCATATCCATTTGATCTCAATCCAAGAAACCCTTTTCTTGATGTCTTGATCTACTGCCTTGGCCAAGGACTCCATATGGCATATGAATGACTTACACAATGAGAGATCACCTTGCAAATCCAAGTGTAGGTCCTTTCTTGATTCTCATTCACTTTCATGAGTCACTTGTGCAGCCCCAGCATAAGCCTTGAATCAGTTGTCTAAGGCGACACCCTTTAAAGCTTATACCTAAGACTACAGAGTTAACTCATAAAGTGACAAGGAACCTCAAGTCTAAGGATCAATTAATCACATCAATGACTCGTGAGATATTTCCTAATCTGGAAGTTTCCATTTCCTGAAATAGAAACTTCCTTTCCCATTTAGGAATGTTCTCACACGGGGCACCTCAGTGAACTTACTTATTAAAGTAAGCACCCTCATGTATCACGCACGTATCAACTATACACTTTGCACCTCCATGAAACAAGGTGGTCCTTCTTAAGGGCGTGATCCCACAAGCAAGCCTTAGAGGAGTCAAGTTGACACTCCCACTGTCTGTAGGACTCATCGGCTTGGAGTATTTTACTAATCATGACTTATGTGATATAGGGCTCGTTTCATGAACCATTTCACCTAAAATGGTAGAGTCCTAAAGTCATCAGGATTAGGGGAGTTCTCATACATGCACAGCTAAAGTAAACGCATACCAAACAAGAGCATATAAAGAAGTGTTGCCTCAATTCGTTATTTCATTCAAAGATTGTCTGTGATTACAATAAGGAAAAGCACAAAGCGGATATACAATCGGCTTTCTAGGGCACTATTCCTAACAAAGGGGACTATGAACTCCCTGATGCTGTGAAGGATTTCTTCACGGGAGATTTAATTTCGTTGTAATTGTCTCTCGTTTTCCTTCAAAAAAAAAAAACAAATATATTCATAAAATTATGGATAAAAATTTAAATAACTATTCACTTACTAACCGGCTACAAAAACAAATATAATAATTATTTTATGCCGAGAAATTTTATTTACTTTTTCTGAATACCGATAATTATTCTATGTCTATTCAATGAGCCAATACTTTTAAAACCTGACCAAAGGTTGAATCCAAGGTGTTATTAGTTAACGGTTTGATCAATTCTTTGATCGATTGGATCAGCATGATGTCATATATAAATCACAGGCTTTATATATAGATATAATTACGAACAACACCTTGAGATATGACAAAAATACAGATTTTCTCATTAGATTCGAGAAATTCCCCAAAACTCAATATTTAAGGGACAGGTAAAATAATAATAATAATAATGATGATGATGATGATGATGGATCGATCAGATTATGTGTTAGTTGTTTTAAGTGTGCTTAAAGTGCTTCTTTGTGATTATTTGATCTAAATGTGCATTAAATTTCTGTAAATGTGTTTATCAAATTATTTAATTGATTTAATATGCTAAGATGTGTAGAATGTATGTGCATATATGTTTAATTAGGTGTTATGTATCTATACGTATTCAATTAGCATTTTTAAGTCTCTTATTTATCTATTTAAATTCAAATAATGTGAATAGTATATATGTGTGTGCTTAGAAAGGTGTCAAGTGTGTGTGGAAGGTGTAATGTGTGCAAGTCATATGATGAGTATGCCTAGTATTTATTAATTGTAATGACTCATTATATGAATCATCTAAACTTTATTATTAGTCAAAAGTGAGATTTAATGATATTTTTGGCCAAATTTCATTTTGACCCCAATTAATTGTAAAATGGTCCCTAAGCATTCTAAAATTATATTTGATAAAATTTTCTGCACTTTCATCAATCTTAAAACTTGAAAAACGATCGGAGAGGAAAGGAAAAAAAAAAAAAAAAAAAGAGAGAGAAGAGAAAAACCTTATTCATTATCTTCTTAAAGAGCCTAGGTTCCATCTTTGAGTTTCTAAGCTTTGTTTTCTTGCATATACACCTTCAAGAAGGTATTTCAATCATTTAGATTTTTATATTCATGTCTTGGTCATGTGTAGATGAAAGTTATGAGATTAGGTTATATGTATGTTGGTTATCTTGATGAAATCCTATTAAATTTGCTATGTTGAATATGTTCTTGCTCATTCTTCGATTTTATGGAAGTTGTTGGAATTCTTGATTATGTGAGAGTGTGAACCCTAGGTATTTTATGAATTGAGTTATGAATTATGATCATAACTAGGTTAATGGTGGAAATTAGTTGAATAAAGCATGCTTAAGTGATCTAGGAGCAAAGATACATGTTTATGTCAATCCTCCAATTTCTCCGTATTGTGACCAATTCATAGAAAAGTGAATTGTGGGTTGTTGAATTGGAATTTTTTAAAACTGTTTTATATGGATGTTCTTGACATAGTATAGATGTTCTCTGGAAAAATTGGTATCAATCCGATTTGATTTGTCCCAAGAAAAATAGCAATATCTCCTGCTGTCCCCTGTTTTCAGAATTCGTTTTTTGCCTTGAGCAGAGGGACTAAATGATGGAGTTTTTGAAAACTGTATTACCGGAGTATTTATGTGCATGTTATGAGTATCTCCACCAAGTTTTAGATTATTTGGAGTTCGTTTGATAAGGGAACAATGATCATCTTTCACTAACACAAATATCCATCAGAGTTATTGAAACAAATATTCCAAATGTTGGTGATCCCTAATGCATCTACCTTGCATACAAAGAATAACATCCCAATATAAACATGCATGCCCAATATAAAAAAATTAAAAATTAGCATTCATAAACTCCAAGTATGAAATTATTTCATCATAAAAATATTAAAATATCATTAAGTATCTTTTGAAAAAAAATAAAAACTAGGTAATTACAAAACTCAAATACTTGCATCAAACCTCCCAAAAATTTCACCACTTGCATTAACTTCATTATCTTTGAACTACCCTTGAGTTTCAGCATATAAAGGGTAAAATAGTAAAATCGCACATTAAATTTAACGAAGGAAATAACGGATCGGGAGGAATTCGTAATTTCTCAAATTTCAGGGGGAATTTATAATTTCGCTATATCTCAGGACGCTATCTATAATTATTACTTAACGTGATTTCTTGATTTGTTTTCATAATTGAATTGAATATTTTAATGGCCTGCGTAATTATCGTTACGACTGAAGTAGTAATATGAATTTAGGCAAACGAAAATGCCTGGAACCTAGTGGATTTTCAAGATTTCGATTACGAGGATGGAGCAATATTTATATTTTGGGGTGTTAATAAGCTATGTTGCACGGATACGGACACGCCGACACGGACACGACACGACATGGATACGCCGACATGGATTTTTTTGTGAATTTTCTACGTGAGAAGCGTCGGACACGATGTCCGACACGAGTGTTCGATACGACACGACACGACACGGAAAAATGATATTTTTAGAAGTGTCCGTGTATTAGAGTTAATAAGTCGAACTTGAGTCAAGTTCTAAAAGTTTTTTTTGACAAAACTCATGTTAGAATACTTGAACTCAAATTCATCGAGCTCAGAAATTTTACTGCTCAATTTAAGTTTATTTAAAAATTTTGAATTTAGGCCCAACTTGTTACATTGAAGTTCGAGCTTGATTGTAAAATCTATATTAGTAATAAATGTAATATAAATTTACTATAAGTATGTCCAAGCCAATACTATTACACTTAGAGAGGGTTTGATAATGTAGATTATCCTATTTCACTTAATCTATTTGTGGAGAATTAAGTGAAATTAAGTACTCGTATAAAAAATTAATTTTGTATTTGATACATTCAATTGATAAATTTAGTTGCATCTAATTTCACTTATTATCGTGTTTGATATATCTCATTAACTGAAATATCATTTAAAATAGTAATTTTTATTTTTTTTTTGTGAAATAAATAGTAATTTTCATGTTTAGCCAGAAAATCAAACTAAGTTTTTAAACATATCTATAATAGATAAGAGTTAATCTGCGATAAACACACCCCTCCCCTATGATTTATTTGAGAACTTAATCTCTCTAAAGTAGGCAGATTACACCGGGTCGAAGATTAACTCTTCCGGGTCAACAAGATTTAATATGCGATATCAAACCGAAAATTAACTAAAATTAAGTAGGCCAAATGAGCCTAATCTTCATATATCAAACGCTCTCTAAACTGGCTTAATAATATCATGCCTATCAAATTTTGAACCGGAGTCGAGCTTTACTCAAAGCAGAAAATTTACTATTAGTATATTCTGACTAATAGTATCACAATTAAGCTATGTTGCACGGACACGGACACGGCGACACGGACACGACACGACACGGACACGGCAACACGGATTTTTTCAAAATTTTAGGACACGACACGGCTCCGACACGGCTATATTTTATATAAATAAATATATTTTATATATAAATAAAGATATTTTATATAAAAATAAAAATATTTTATAAGTATAATCTATATAACATAAAATATTTATAAAAATATATAATATTAAAAACTAAAATAAGTTTTGTTATTTCAATTTTCTCTCCAAAAAATTCAAAAAATATTAAAAAACGCATAAAAAAATGATCAAATTTGCTCCGCCGTGTCCGAGCCGTGTCGGACACTCCACCTCGCCGTGTCCGACACCGTGTCCCAAATTTTTTTTTTTTTTTTTTTTTTTCCGGACACTCCTTCAGCCGTGTCCGACACGTGTCCGTGCCGTGTCCGAGCCGTGTCCGTGTCCGACACGTGTCGGACACTGCACGGGCCATTTTTTAGGCGTGTCCGTGCTTTAGAGCAATTAAGATGGTCGAAATTTGAGCTTGAGTCGAGCTACTCGAGCAGATCCATTGAGCCTGCCAGTTACCTAACTCTTCGTACGCTCTCATTTAATCTTTTGTTATTTCAGGATGAAAACATAGGACCTGAGACGTCCAATTCACAGGAATCCCAAAAGAGGTCATATTCCACGAAGAAGAACATCGACCCCTCATTCTTTGATTGCCTTTATAAATTCTTTTGATAGTTTAATAATTTATAGTCTGCTATTAGGGTCAATATCAGGATTGAAATTTAATTAATTGTATTGACAAAAACAGTCAGAATCAACCAAGCCGATGGAATGCTTGAACAAATATTTATTTCCACGAAGACGAATATCATAGTCCTCGATTTATTTCCAAAAATATAAAAATAAAAGATACAATCATACAAACAATTACAAATCAAGTCATTCATCCACCAATAACATAACAATAAGTAATTGAAACCCACAAACAGTTTTTACCTTTAAAATTGAGAAAAATGCTTAAATGATCCTTTAGAGGAATTGAACTTCTAATCATCCCGTGAAGAACTCAGCACGATGCGTACATTTCGGCGCCTCAGGTTCTGTTTTATTGCTTCAATCGACTGCATAGCGGATGTGCTGCAATTAACAACCTCTATATTTCTAAGTATTGGAAAGTATCCAGTTGCATCAGGAATCTTATGCAATTTGTAAAAGTGCTTCATAACAAGTTTCCTCATTTTCGGGAAGCAGTACTCATCAGCCAATATCCAGTCTTCCAAATCCACATCTTCCAACCACAAGGCATCTAAAAGGGGGAACTCATGTTTCTTCACTTCCCATACAGGGCCCTGGAAGGCATAGTTCTGCAACTGAAGATGTTTAAGTTTGGGCAATGCAGCAATACCCTTCATATATTCCCAAGGAAATCCACACCCACTTAAAGCTAGCTCCGTAAGTTTACCAGGAAAAGCTGGAATGGAACAAGGAGGAACTTGAGGCCCAATATTAGGATGCACAACCACGCATTTGAATATACCAAGCCCATCAAGAATGTTGAGATGGCTAAAAAAGCTCAAAGATTCATCTTCTGGTAATGATTCAATTCGAACTCCTAGTTCCCATAGTTTTGGGAGTCTTTCAAGAATTTGTTGAGTACAACTGTGAGCAGTCACATCTAGAAGTGACAAAAGGTTTCCTAAAATAAGATCAGTATTCAAAGGAATATCACTTCCTGTTACTTGTAGATGCATCAGTTTTTTCATATTCCAAATCTCCACTGGTAGATATGATGAACCCCCAGAATATTTCACGCTATGGTAACGGGAAACAATCAAGAATTGAAGGTTGTGAAGCATGCACACTTCTGCGGGGAGTTGTCCATTGTAGCTTAAAGAAAGATACCTCAACTGAAGTAATTTGAGAATCTCAGGTGGAAAACTATAGAAACGAATTTTGAGAATATCCAATACCTTTAGAAGGTTGAAGTCTAACCATGGTCGTAGAGGATATTGATGTTCTGGACCATAATAAAGCAAAGAATGTACCCTTGAAAAGGATGTGTGTAAGTCATGATGCTTAGCAAAATCTTGGATGATTAAGGGGATAATGCTCTTATAGATGAATAGTCGTCGCAACCAGTTATATGAACCGTCCTCTTTATGTAGAGAACTCCAATTTTTTGTATCCTTATTTATGATGTAACAAAAGCTCTCTTCCTTAGCTGTTCTCAAACCAAAATCATGAAACACTTCGTCCCTAAGTCTGCAATCCAACACTGCACTATTGCTGCTGGAATCAAGTAGACCTCTCCTTTCGAGTTGATGCATACAGTCCAAAGCAGTTCTCATCTCTGATATTGAATCTGTATATTCGAGATCCATTTTAAGAAATCCTTCTGCAATACATAGGTGCATCAGCTTGAAGGCAGGGAAAACATATTGATATGGAAACATTGACATATAGAGGAGGAATGCTCTTAAGTTATGAGGCAAGTGGTTGTAAGTGAGAGACACCAGTGCTTCTACGAGGTCTTCATATCCGTCACATGTAACAATCAAAGACAGTACTAACTCCCAATACTCTCTACTCAAGTTGGCTGACCTGAGTAGTCTACCAACGATGACTACTGCTCGAGGGAGTCCTCTGCAACTCTCTGCAATATCCTTTGCAATAACAAGGAGCTCATGAGGGCATGGTTCCTCAGGTAAGACTATCTGTTGAAGAAGATCAAAGGAATCCTCATTACTCAAAGGAGCCAATCGATAAGGTGAGTCTGCAATACTAGCTATAACCTCATCCCTTGTTGTTATTACAATTTGACTTCCATTATAGTGATTTGGGAATAATTCTTTCAAATCATTCCACAACGCAACGTCGCGTACATCATCTAACATAACTAGATACTTTTTATTCTTCAAAAAGTCATAGAAATGTTTCGCCAGTTGGTTATCCGTCATCTGATGGATTTCATCATTTCCGTTGTTCATGGATACTAAAAGAGCCAACAACACATCACGTTTCTTGTATTCAATAGGTACCTTACACCATCCAAAAACATCAAAGTTATCTTCAATCCTTTTATCCAGTAAAAGATTTGCAGCAAGATGACTCTTACCCATTCCAGCAATCCCAACCATTGAGACAAGTCCCAGCTCATCAGATTCCCCCAATAATCGATTCATTAGCTGATCCATGTCTTCCTCACGTCCTATTAAACGATTCCACTTTGCAAATTTTATTTCATCAGGCCTTTTCCACACTGAGTCGCTTAACTTCCGGTGATTGAACTCCTCCGACTTTGTCACTTCCACAATCGAATTAATGCTTTCGATTAATCCCTCCAGCTCACTGCAGAAGCTCTGGTTGCTAAATTCAGCTTCCGACAAAGAAACAGAGTGAGGCAACGGCATGAGGGAGTCGATGGCATCTTCGGCTTCATAAATTGCATCTCGGATTTGGATTTCAAATTCTCTGTCAACGTCTCTGTTTTCATCAAGAAAACGTTGCAAGTTGTATAGTCCACGGTCAAGAGCTCTGATTTGTTGGTTGCTGCGGAGCTGAGAAAAAATGTTTCGAAGGTTGCTGGGGAGCTGAGAGATAGTCTTCCGAAGAGAAGCAGCAGCACCATAGGCAGCCATGTTAATTGTTGCTTGGAAAAACAAAAATCAAGTGCAATGAAAATATATATAAAAAAGTAATTTACCTTAAGATTTATGTTTTAGTTATCATATATGTTCGGTCTCAATTGAAAGTTCAGTAAACAGAATAGTCTTAAGAATAGTCGTAAGACTCTCATGTGATGTGATATCAGATATGTCGATGACTTTTCTTAATGTACTATGCTTATAAATTTAGATGGCTTTGTCCATCAATGTTTTCAAAACCGGACCGGAGATCGATCGGTAGTCTTATTGGTCATCGTTTCAACCGATTCGATCGGTTCAACCACCGGTCGAACCGGTATGACGTCATAAATAAATAATAATTAATTTATTAGATTTATTGTGTATATATATTATAATATTGGAAATATATATTAAATTTCCTTAAATTTTTAAACAAGAATATATAAATTTCTACTGATAATATATTTTTTTCAAAATTCTAATATTTAAAATAGAAATTTTGATTTTCTTATTTACGGCCATATTATATAATTTAATTTTATTACAACTTTAAAATAAATATTGTACATAGAAAATATATATAGATTTGATGTCAAATTAAAAACATTTTTCATCCAAATTTACCAAAGGGAAAGAAAGAATATGAAAGACGTGTACATTTAAAACTAAAACTCTAGGGAGTCAACCATATCCGCCGCCCCCTCTTTATTTCTTTGGAAAGCCAATCTTGTTCTTTTTCTTTGTTTAGAAACACACGCAGCAGTGAACAGTTTCTCATCTCTTTAGCGAGTGCGCAACTCCTCCGGCAGTGAAAACGACGCAGAATCCGGCAAGCACATTATTGAGGACAATTTAGTTCTATCTCTGTTTCTTCATCTACTTCTATTTTTCACTTCAAATCTTTAATTATCGTCCTATCTCGTTCTCTATTTTTTATTTTTATATATTTTCAGCCATAGGGCATCCCGATTGCCGGAAAACGGCAGACGACGACTGAAATCGAAGATAAAAAAGGACAGAAAAAAAAAAAATTTTATGGACCGGCGATCCGGTCCGGTTACCATGGCAAAAACCGCCGGTTAACCGGTCAGTTTTTCAGGTCCATACCCGCTCCGAACCCTAGTGGTTTTATGGGGTCAACCGGACCGGACATAGTACCGGTCACCGATTGGACCGGTTGAACCGGCCGGTCCAATCCGATTTTCAAAACATTATTGTCCATGAGTTGGATCCATAGTTTATCACTTTATTCTTTATCATTATCTTTTAGGAGGGTTATTCTTATCCATTCAAGCTGACTTATGACCGCTGGAAATTCTTGCTAAAAAGATGACACGTTTTGTAGGATAATTACGAACTCCTCTAAGATTCTGTAAAAATACAACTTTCTTCTCAAGGTTTGAGAGATTACGAATACCCATGATTTTTACATTCTCTCTTACAAATTATTTCAAAGTGTTAAATTTTGTTGACATCAGCAATACTATTTTTAAAAATTCCAATTATGCTATTGAGGGGGTGTATTATAATAATATTAAAAATGCAATGATAAATTTGTAATATTGGTTAAATTTATATTTTTCAATTTAAAATTTATAATTTATTTAATATTCATATTTTATGTATAAGTATAAATCGGAATAAATATTCATTCAATAAAGTATGATAAAAAAAGTTATAAATCTCACCTTATGTTTATGTATTAATTTTATACATATTTTGTATAAATTTATTTAAACTTTATTCATTTAGAACAATAGAATTTCTCAGTGAAATAGAAAATCATAACAACATATCAACATTAATCAATGTATTAGTAAATTCACATAAATATACATTGATAACTCGTTAATTTGTCATTTTTCTGATGGAATTATACCCCGAATTATGCTTTAATTGATGTTATTTTGAAAGGAATTGATACTTTGTTATTCTTATTATAGGATCGGAGCTTGAAGATGAAATTGATGCGAATTTGATCGTTTTATGAGGAAATTTCCGTTAAGCCGGAGTTACTGTGTAGCACCCCAGAGCGCAGAGCACTACACCCCCCGCACTATAGCTCGACACGTGTAACGAAATGGAGACTCCGCACACGCACCAAGCTACAGCGAACGGGTGACAAACAAAAACCCACACACTAGCTAGGCGGTCTAGAACCTAATACAGAGTGCGCATAATAAAATCAAAATCGAATACGGAAGCACCAGGATTCAAATACAACACACAAGCTTGAATTATTACAAATTATACACATTGTGCCCATCCGAGGCCAAATAAATCATACAAGCTTAAATTCTAATTTCAAATCAAATTTAAGCAAATTCCATAAATATCTTATACATAGTACCAATGCAGAAAAGTAAAGATGCAAAAGACCCGGACTAGACTCGAACAACTCAAAAGAAACCACCGCCTAGCTCGAACCGGATCCGAACCTGCAAACTCAAAGAAATAAAAGGGGAAAAAGAAAACAACGAGGAGGGGTCAGTCCTAAAGACTGGTGAGGGGGCTAACACACTCACACATACATATACGTAATTCAGAGCATATTCAAAATAAGAAAATTCATGAACCGGGGCATGGTTTTTGCATGCCAAAACATTTTAACCCGTGATAGTATATATAGAAAAGAGTTAAGGCCGAAGGCCAAAATCAACCAATTTTAGTAATTAGAAGTCCACTCCCGTTTCACAAATTAATTTCATAATCAAACACACAACTCGGCGAGGACGAGTTTCAGACCACCTAACTCCGTTCATACTCAAAATCGGAATCATAAATCATAAGAAAACATAATTCAAACACACATACCTCTACTCCGGTGATGGAAGGGTTGTTACCCTAACCATCGATTCCCATGTCAGGGTCGTGAGTTTCATGACACTCACGCCCAAGGATTCCATCCCCCACTAACCTCCTAGTGGGTTCCGGGTTGATCCTCAAGTGTGGAGAGCATGCTAGGGACTACCCGACGGCCCATACCGTCCCGGGTCTCCTTCGCACAAATCTCCGGGGCCCAATCAAAACAACCAAATTGTTCAGCAGTTCTTAATTTTCAAAGGTCCAACACATTTTCAAAACAAAACTCGCGGTTTCAAAACATACCCACACCAACTCTTTTCAAAACAAACAAACGAAAATATTTCTTACGTATATATAAAAGCGTTTTCAAATATTCATAACAAAAGGGCCAAAATCCCATAAAATGCGTATCAAACACATATCTTAATACTTATACATATACATAGGTCACATGCGGGCTTAAATCACATCAAGGGTTGTAGGTCGTAATAACTAAAAGAAAGAAACATCACCTTGTCGACCACAACGAACAAAACGAACCGGAACACACCTAAGAGACCACTTCCTTCACTCGAAACAAAGCTCTGAATAAAACAAAGGATGAAAGACGGATTTAGACTCACAAACGAACCATATAGACGCTCGGCATATGCAAACAAATGCAAAAGATGCATAATAGATGCAATGCATTAACATATAACGCGTGCAAGTTCATATTAAATCATATATCTCCAAAATCATGCTAAATGAAACCCATAAAGTTCATGCATCGAACATAACACAACATAGAACATACTAGGCATGCATACATATGACAAAAGAGTCAAACAAATATCAAACAAGGCCAGAAAATGACACGCTGATGCAAGTTAGCAAATAAAAGGCATATAACGCACATTAGGTCACATATCGCATGCAAAAGCATCAAAATTACCAAAATAAATTCACAAAATTCATATAACATGCATGAAGTATCATTCAACATGTGAGGAAGATAATTCATATCATATAAGGGCAAAGAAAAATCATTCAAGGCACATAAACGAAGCATGAAGTCATATACGCATGTTAAGGTAGCACATTACACGTATTAAATCATAAATCAAAAACGAACACGTAAAACACGTCATAAATTCATAACATAACACTTAACACATATTTGACATGTTAACATATCATATATATCATATATTAATCATATAAGAGTAAGGAAAGACAAGCAAAGCACGAACAAACCAAAAAATAACCAACAATAAAAACACAACTCGAAACTGGGCCAAAAAGGGGTCGCAGCCGCTACAAAAAATGAACTGCAAATGGTCGCGGCTGCTACCATGGTCGCAGTCGCGACCAAAAATGAACTGGTCGCGATCGCGGCCGCGACCAGTTACGCAACAGCAGCAAAACAGGGGAAAAAGGGCGAAATCTCAACCAAAAACCATCCTAATTCATGCTAGCATGCAAGGGAAAGATCATACAACAAATATATATCATACTCAAGTCATATAACATGCAAAAATCGAACCAATCATGCCAGGAATGGAAGAGAAGGCATCAAACAAACTTGTTCTTCATTTTTCATTCAAAGCATTAATGGTATCCTCAATTAAATGCAACCTACCCCTGAAATGAGTCCATACAATTAATAATGGATGTCATAAGATCATAAATGATGCATCAAACCAACAAGAATCAAGAGTTTTCATACCAAATTCATCATATTCATCCAAACCCTTACTATTCATCTAATTAACCATAACTCAATCAATTCTCCATGGATTTCAACAAATAAGGAGTCCAAAGAAAGAGGAAAGGATGGAGAATACAATCATGGACTAACCTTTCGAATTTGAGGCGAATCGGATGTGTACTGATCAAGAAATGGTCAAAGTGAATAATATTTCCCCCTTTCTCCTCTCTGTCGGTAAGAACTGCTGCTTTTCCCTCTTTTCTCTTGGCTGGAACAAAATGGGAATGAAATTGAATGAAAGAGGGTTTAATTAGGGTCATATGGGTTGAAATATGGGGCGATTCGGATAAGAAACGGGTCGGATATGATTAAAACGGGCGAACATGGTAAATCTGTCACAAGGGTCGTGTTTCGGGTGAAATTCGAAGGACCAACGGGCTTAGAAAATTACAAAGTCAGGTTCCAAAGCTTCCATTCTTTGTTAAGAGTCCGACTCTTCTTCCAAAATTCAAATCCAAATTCCCGAGCCCAAAATACGCCTTCCGGAACACAAGGTGCGCTAAAACAAGTTAGGCCCTTATGTCCCTTAACAAATAAAACGGTTCAAAACCGTATCAAACAAACTCAAAAACTTAAAAAGAACACGTAGACAAATTCATAACAAACATATTTCATGCATATCATGTAGTCACATACTTAGGAACAAATACGGGGTCACACGGATTGAACGGGGAATCAAAAGGGGTCAAAACGAACAAATTACTTAACAAATTGAAACAAATAATTATTCAAATCATCAATTAGGCATATAAACAATTAAGTAATCATGTAAAGGCTTAAATAAATAAATAAAGTGCATAGGAAACACTCTCGAGAGTGCGTACCTGTACGGCCGGACGAGCGGGATGTTACAAACTTCCCCCCTTCAAAAGGACCTGTCCTCAGGTCCTAAAGCGAGATCTAGAACACCTCTGAAACGAACTCCACTCTACGCTTCCGCTGCGCCACTCTGATCTAGGCAACCGTAGATCCCTCGGGTTACTACTCCCCTAATTAGGAATAAGGAAGATTCACGTATCCCGGTAACTTGGTGGTACCTCCGAATCTAAGTAAATCCCCTTGTAAGAGATACTTCTAAAGAAGTCTCGATCTCTCACTTCAACTCTGGGGGTCTTCTCTTCCTAACTACAAAGCTCTCGAAACCTCGTCGAGCCACCGAAGCTATGAGAATTTAGATCTACTCATTGAGACAAGTCACCACTTAATTCTCATCGAGATCTCCTTAGCCATAACAAACCGGACACGAAGTCCTTCGCCGTTTACTCCCACTTCCAAATAGAATTTAGAAGTAGTTGGAGAAACTACTGGTCCTTAATGTTCGGTCTTCAACCGATGGCACTTTAAACATTGTTACACGAAGTCTACAATGTCTTTTCTTTTGCCAACACATCTTCACCGGTTCTTCAAACCCTCGGACCAAGAGTGAGGTAACTTGTGACCTTGCACTACTAGAGGTGTTGACTACATTCTCCCGAAAGTCACGAGCAACCAAAGCCTTCCTTAGTGCCTCGATTGCAACAAAGTAGTCTTAAGTACCCTCGGTTAAGCAAAGCTACACCAAAGGCAACTTTCTTCAAACACCTCATCTCACTCTAACCGTGCCTCTTCTAACGTCCGTGTCATGGGATGGCCACCGAAAGAAGACAAATCCACTGTTGAATCCCAATAACACTATAGACTTGTTCTCTGAGGTAATTCTCGGTTCTTCTTCTCAAATGAGTAGTTGGTAATACCCTTACTGAAACCCAACTCGGAGTAGACCACGGAACTCCGAAAAACGCGAACACCACCTGGAAGCGAGCAAAGGGTATTTATCTTCTACAGTTAACCCGTGCAGCTCACGGTAGATTAAATTCACCTTAAATCCCATCTATACTCGATAGGACCAAGCACTCCACAAAGAAGTACCCGGATTGATGATACTACCTTCTAAGAGCTCATCAACTACGTCTTAAACTCCTACAACTCTGGAGTCTCTAAGTAAGGTTTAATTCCGGAATAAAGGTCACGACCACTTCCATGTCCCTAACGGAAGGAAACAAATTCCAACTTTCAAGGAACACTAAAGAAGTCTTACTACGACCCTTGTCTCTTTAAGCTTGGCTCAACCCCCGGTTATCCCAAAGGTAAGCCACAAAGCTTGTTGCACCATCCCGGAATAGCCAACTACCTCCACAAAGGATGTAAACGGGGTAGTCTTCCATCTAACACCCGAAAATATCATTGAGCCCCGAACGGAACTCCTAAGAGTAACCCCTGACTCTACACCGTGCTCGGACACACAGCCCACACCTCAAGGTAACCCCGTACCTCAACAAGAAGAAGGAAAAGACGCCTTGAAGAAGTCCACTGACAACCTCGGCCCTCACAACTCACAAACACCCGGGCACTCAACTCACTAACTCTCTTCAAGAAGAGAGTTCCCCACAAAAGAAAGCGACACACGCAACAAAACAAGCGCAAGAAGCAACAACACCAAGTACAAAGAGTAACAAAGCAAGAGAAAATAAACAAAGAGTCGGTTTCCCCGAGATAAAATATGCATGAATGATATGCCATGAATGCAATTACCTCAATTTTCGGGTGCTCTTTGGTTTCCAAGTTGAAGCCTTTGATTCCTTCTCCTTCGTTTATTAGCCCTTGAACGATCACAATCTGGAAACTTATGCTCCGAAGATCCGCAAGCGTAGCACCTCTTCAACCGAATCCAACATCCCTTATAGGTATGATTAGTCCCTTGGCAATATGCACATGGTGGAAATTCTCTCTCGGCCCAAGGGGTCTTCCGAAGCTTAAGCTTCTTGTTGTTGTCTCTTTTCTTGGCCGGAACACCCTGTCGAATCGGTCTCTCTTGCACTTGTAGGTTGGAACATGATCCTAACCCGAATGATTGTCCCGAAGCCTCTTCTTCCCGCCTTTTTCTTACCATCCACCAAGTTTCAACCCGCAAAGCTTTCTCGACCGCTTGGTTCCAAGTACTCGTATCTCTTGCACCCAAAGCTTCCTTGAATTCATCCCGAAGACCATCCATAAAGTACTTAGCCCTCAAACGATCATCATTTGTAATATGTGGTACGTATGCACCCAATCTCTCAAACTCCTCCAAGAATTCCATAATTGTCTTATCTCCTTGTTTAAGGGCGAGAAGTTCTTCAAGTCTTCTTTCTTGTAAAATAGTCGGCATAAATCTCTTTCTAAATTCTCGAACAAATTCCTGCCACTTCAATCCTTCCCCCATTACCCCTAGTTGTTGAATGACTCTTGACCACTACAAATTCGCTTGCCCTTGAAGAAGTAATGTAACAAGGCGAACTTTGTTTTGAGGTTCACATGGACATACTCAAAATATTCCTTCTATCCCCGAGAGCCATTCTTCTGCTTCAATGTCATTACCCCCACGGAATTGGGGAGGGTTGAAAGTCCCAAACTCCCGGTACAAGGTTGCTATCGGATTCATAGGTTGTGTCGTAGATGAAGGTTGCCCATGATTCAGTTGGGATTGTTGTGAAGGTTGGCCGGAATGATGTAGATGTGGAAACATCTTGAAAAGCTCAAAACTACAATACAATTATAGGTGCATGTCGATTAATAGGTGCATGTTCATGTGAACGATTAATACGATTAATACAAATAATCCACATAAATGATGTAGTGAATGAAAACAAACACCAAAATCCTAAGCCGAACGACCTAAACAGACCAACACGACACTAGAGCTCCAGTTTTGCAACCAAGAGCTCTGATACCACTTTAGGTTGTAGCACCCCGGAGCGTAGAGCACTACACCCCCCACACTATAGCTCGACACGTGTAACGAAATGGTGACTCCGCACACGCACCAAGCTACAGCAAACGGGTGACAAACAAAACCCACACACTAGCTAGGCGGTCTGGACCCTAATACAGAGTGCACATAATAAAATCAAAATCGAATACGGAAGCACCAGGATTCAAATACAACATACAAGCTTGAATTATTACAAATTATACACATTGGGCCCATCCGAGGCCAAATAAATCATACAAGCTTAAATTCTAATTTCAAATCAAATTTAAGCAAATTCCATAAATATCTTATACATAGTACTAATGCAGAAAAGTAAAGATGCAAAAGACCCGGACTAGACTCGAACAACTCAAAAGAAACCACCGCCTAGCTCGAACCGGATCCCGAACCTGCAAACTCAAAGAAATAAAAGGGAAAAAAGAAAACAACGAGGAGGGGTCAGTCCTAAAGACTGGTGAGGGGGCTAACACACTCACACATACATATACGTAATTCAGAGCATATTCAAAATAAGAAAATTCATGAACCGGGGCATGGTTTTTGCATGCCAAAACATTTTAACCCGTGATAGTATATATAGAAAAGAGTTAAGGCCGAAGGCCAAAATCAACCAATTTTAGTAATTAGAAGTCCACTCCCGTTTCACAAATTAATTTCATAATCAAACATACAACTCGGCGAGGACGAGTTTCAGACCACCTAACTCCGTTCATACTCAAAATCGGAATCATAAATCATAAGAAAACATAATTCAAACACACATACCTCTACTCCGGTGATGGAAGGTTGTTCCTACCCTAACCATCGATTCCCATGTCAGGTTCGTGAGTTTCATGACACTCACGCCCAAGGATTCCATCCCCCACTAACCTCCTAGTGGGTTCCGGGTTGATCCTTAAGTGTGGAGAGCATGCTAGGGACTACCCGACGGCCCATACCGTCCCGGGTCTCCTTCGCACAAATCTCCGGGGCCCAATCAAAATAATCAAATTGTTCAGAAGTTCTTAATTTTCAAAGGTCCAACACATTTTCAAAACAAAACTCGCGGTTTCAAAACATACCCACACCAACTCTTTTCAAAACAAACAAACGAAAATATTTCTTACGTATATATAAAATCGTTTTCAAATATTCATAACAAAAGGGCCAAAATCCCATAAACTACGTATCAAACACATATCTTAATACTTATACATATACATAGGTCACATGCGGGCTTAAATCACATCAAGGGTTGTAGGTCGTAATAACTAAAAGAAAGAAACCTTACCTTGTCGACCACAACGAACAAAACGAACCAGAACACACCTAAGAGACCACTTCCTTCCCTCGAAACAAAGCTCTGAACAAAACAAAGGATGAAAGACGGACTTAGACTCACAAACGAACCATATAGACGCTCGGCATATGCAAACAAATGCAAAAGATGTATAATAGATGCAATGCATTAACATATAACGCGTGCAAGTTCATATTAAATCATATGTCTCCAAAATCATGCTAAATGAAATCCATAAAGTTCATGCATCGAACATAACACAACATAGAACATAGTAGGCATGCATACATATGACAAAAGAGTCAAACAAATATCAAACAAGGCCAGAAAATGACACACTGATGCAAGTTAGCAAATAAAAGGCATATAACGCACATTAGGTCACATATCGCATGCAAAAGCATCAAACTTACCAAAATAAATTCACAAAATTCATATAACATGCATGACGTATCATTCAACATGTGAGGAAGATAATTCATATCATATAAGGGCAAAGAAAAATCATTCAAGGCACATAAACGAAGCATGAAGTCATATACGCATGTTAAGGTAGCACATTACACGTATTAAGTCATAAATAAAAAACGAGCACGTAAAACACGTCGTAAATTCATAACATAACACTTAACACATATTTGACATGTTAACATATCATATATATCATATATTAATCATATAAGAGTAAGGAAAGACAAGCAAAGCACGAACAAACCGAAAAATAACCAACAATAAAAACACAACTCGAAACTGGGCCAAAAAGGGGTCGCAGCCGCTACAAAAAATGAACTGAAAATGTTCGCGGCCGCTACCATGGTCGCAGTCGCGACCAAAAATGAACTGGTCGCGATCGCGGCCGCGACCAGTTACGCGACAGCAGCAAAACAGGGGAAAAAGGGCGAAATCTCAACCAAAAACCATCCTAATTCATGCTAGCATGCAAGGAAAAGATCATACAACAAATATATATCATATTCAAGTCATATAACATGCAAAAATCGAACCAATCATGCAAGGAATGGAAGAGAAGGCATCAAACAAACTTGTTCTTCATTTTTCATTCAAAACATTAATGGTATCCTCAATTAAATGCAACCTACCCCTGAAATGAGTCCATACAATTAATAATGGATGTCATAAGATCATAAATGATGCATCAAGACAACAAGAATCAAGAGTTTTCATGCCAAATTCATCAAATTCATCCAAACCCTTACTATTCATCTAATTAACCATAACTCAATCAATTCTCCATGGATTTCAGCAAATAAGGAGTCCAAAGAAAGAGGAAAGGATGGATAATACAATCATGGACTAACCTTTCGAATTTGAGGCGAATCGGATGTGTACTGATCAAGAAATGGTCAAAGTGAATAGTGTTTTCCCCTTTCTCCCCTGTGTCGGTAAGAACTGCTGCTTTTCCCTCTTTTCTCTTGGCTGGAACAAAATGGGAATGAAATGTAATGAAAGAGGGTTTAATTAGGGTCATATGGGTTGAAATATGGGGCGATTCGGATAAGAAACGGGTCGGATATGATTAAAACGGGTGAACATGGTAAATCTGTCACAAGGGTCGTGTTTCGGGTGAAATTCGAAGGACCAACGGGCTTAGAAAATTACAAAGTCAGGTTCCAAAGTTCCATTCTTTATTGCGAGTCCGACGCTTCTTCCGAAATTCGAATCCGAATTCCCGAGCCCAAAATACGCCTTTCGGAACACAAGGTGCGCTAAAACAAGTTAGGCCCTTATGTACCTTAACAAATAAAACGGTTCAAAACCGTATCAAACAAACTCAAAAACTTAAAACGAACACGTAGACAAATTCATAACAAACATATTTCATGCATATCATGTAGTCACATACTTAGGAACAAATACGGGGTCACACGGATTGAACGGGGAATCAAAAGGGGTCAAAACGAACAAATTACTTAACAAATTGAAACAAATAATTGTTCAAATCATCAATTAGGCATATAAACAATTAAGTAATCATGTAAAGGCATAAATAAATAAATAAAGTGCATAGGAAACACTCTCGAGAGTGGTACCTGTACGGCCGGACGAGTGGGATGTTACATACTGTGTTGCTGATTTGTTGCGTGCAAGATTGGGAAGTAATATGGGAATTTCACATGCAAGCATTCATGTCATGCAGTAGGTTGAAGAGTTGGATTTTTCGTTGTTAGTGAAGTTGGGAGGTTGATGTGGGTGCCCTAAATTGAGGCTGCACGTGTTTGTATTGCTCAATTGAATGTGGGTCATCTGGTGGATTTTGGATTGCATGCATTGAAAGTTGTGGGCCTTAACGTTGTGACTTGAATTATTGGGCTGCGTGCATAAGTGTGTTAGAAAAGCCCAATCTGGCTTGGCATATTGGGAATTTATGGTGGAGACCCAATCTCGGGGGCTATTTTCTGAACTTGAAGGGCAAGAATTGAATCCGAATTGAAGAAGGACTTTGGCTTATATTTATATTATGGACAGCAGTTTGTTGGCGGGAAGACGTAACAAATTTGGACGCAGCTTTTGGGGAGAGGACACACGCAGCAACTCGAGGAGTTCTCGGAGGAAGGCTTTGGCCTTGTTTTTAATTACTTCATTAGACAATTTAGTTTACTTATGTTAAAGAATTCTTCTTGTGTTTTGATGGATTTTTATTTCATGAGTAACTAATTAGTTAATATCTAGCTAGGGATTTTTAGATTCAATTAAACATCGTGAGACCTAATTGTTTTTCATTTTCAATTTAATTCAAGTATTTATCAATTCTCCTTTCGTCGTGTTTATTGTGATTGATTTATTTAGTGGTAGGGCCCGACCATCTAGGTAGATTTAATTGCATATTGTCATTCATGATGCTTGAAGTGTATGTAAAGCTTGATTGATAATTATGGCACGTTAACGATAGGGTTTTAGGGTTAGAATTCCGAGCTCGTTAAGGGATTTTTTAGAAATTAAGGACTACATCTTTATTTCCTGTGTTGTTATAATGTACT
This sequence comes from Lantana camara, assembly GCA_037501455.1. NCBI lineage: Eukaryota > Viridiplantae > Streptophyta > Magnoliopsida > Lamiales > Verbenaceae > Lantana > Lantana camara. The sequence continues at coordinate 24,938,857 of CM074862.1, forward strand.
GAGAATACAAGTTTAAATAGAAAAATACAACCCTAACCACTATCCTAAATTAAGCCATAAATTAAGCCACTAATCCCTACAAGTTAGGGATTCAATAAATCAATTATATAAGGTAACAAGATCCTCTCTTCATTATTTGTATTTCCCAACACTCCCCCCTCAAGTTGAATCATCGAATCCTCGATATACAACTTGCTTAATACTTCGCTGAATATCTCTCTGTAAGTTCTTCGGCATTATTGTTGACGGTTCTTCAAGTTTTCGGTGACTGCTTTCTTGCCACCGACGACCCAGTCCTCGCGATTCTTGGTGCGAACGGATCTGTTTTTCTTCTTTTTATAGTTTATGCTCATATCAAGGAGTTCCATTTGAATTTATTGACAGTTTATGCTCGTATCGAGGAGCCATGATTTGAATTTTTTTTTTTTTGACAGTTTATGCTCGTATCAGGGAACCTTCATTTTGTTGACAGTTTATGCTCATATCAAGGAGCCTTCATTTTGTTTGGGACTGTTGTGCCCTTTTTTTCTTGGCGGAGTGTGTCGGACTCTCGCCGTGCCGCCTCTTCTTTTTTTTGTTTTCAAATTACCCATTTCCTTTTTTTCAAATGGCCCATCCTTTTTTTTTTCAATCGGTCCACACTTGTGAACCTTTTTCCTTTTTTTTTTTTTTTTTTTTCAATTCCTTGTTCACTCTTTTTTTCCTCTTTTGGCACTTGTGAACCTTTTTTTTTTTTTGTTTTTCTTTTTTTTTACTCTCTTTTTTTTTTTTTTTTTTTTTAACTTTTCCTTTTCCTAATTATTTGTTTCATTCCGCCATAATTCCAATTCCCCATTTGGGAGAATTCTCTCTTCCCTTCTCCAGAATTACGCCGCCACTTTTGTCCACCTCTTGAATCGTCGCCGCCCAAGGACCGCCACCTTCTTCCGTCGCCGCTCACCACCTACGCAGGTAAGGCCTTTCGTTCATGGCGGCCTCTCTTTGCTCTTCTTCTTTCTTCGAGAGCGAGTGAAGCTCTCATGGGCGCTAGAGGCGATTGCCCCAGATCCGGTTGTTATGAATCCGGCCCTTTTGCCCTGATCGGAGTGTGGAGGCTTTGTCCAGATGCTACCGGTGTCACCCCCTTGTCCTTCCATGTTTGATCTATGACGGCAAAACGTGACCCTTCACCTGAAGTACCTGAGGCTGTCTCTCCTTTTTTTTTTTTTCTTTTTTTTCTGATTTTGTTTCCAGATTTCGGATCTGGCAATTGGGGGTTGGGAATTTGAAGCGAATTGGAAGGCTGATTTTGGTTCTATTGTTTCTGAATCTGGGTTGTTTCTGGGAAGTCGAGGGATCTTTGTTGTTGTTGAATTTGGTGTTTGTTGATTTTTGATAATGTTGGCTAATTTAATGGCTAAGGAATCGATGGGTTGTTTTGATTCCTTGCGGATGTTGGATTGATTGCTTCTGTGTTTTTTTTTTGGTGTTGAAATCGGCGACTATGGCCTTCTGGGAAGGCTTGTATTTGCCATACCAGATGATGAGGTTGACGGCGATCTTGCCGTGGAGGACTGATCCGAAGAATGAAAATGGTTGGGAAAGGGATGGGTAAGCGATAAGCAATGTTCAGATCCGTAGATCGTCACCTGCTCTGATACCATGTTAGAAGTTAAGGACTACATCTTTATTTCCTGTGTTGTTATAATGTACTGAGAATACAAGTTTAAATAGCAAAATACAACCCTAACCACTATCCTAAATTAAGCCATAAATTAAGCCACTTGATGGGGTCAAAATACGATCGTCCCACATGAAGACACGTGGCATCACCGAGCTGATGACATCTGTCTCCACAAGGCTGCACCCATCAGCGCACGAGCGCTAAGCCATGCGCTAAGCCAGCCGCCATCAAGGGTGCATCCATCTGCGCACGAGCGCCAAGCCCAACAAGCGCAATCCTTCTTCAAGGAGTTAAGCCCAACGAGCGCTATCACTCCCACGAGCGTCCAACAAACTGAACGATTGGTACGCCCACGTGCCAAGGGAGCACTCTTCGAGCGTCACACTCCCTCAGAGTGGCCTCCCCTTTGGCTCGTCACTTGAACTGGAGCCTTCATCCCCCTCAGCGGATATCTTGGCCTCCAATACTCCAGGTTGTCACGAGCGCGCTCTTAAGCCCTCGTCACCAACCACCCAAATGGCTCTCTGACACAACGTACATGCCCGCGCACCTGCCACTGTTGCCAGCACTAACTTTCGGCCACTTTTGCAGAAGATTCCTCCTAGGTTTCTCTCTCACAGCGCCACGTGTTAGGGCAACATTCGGCCAGGACCACTTGAGGCAAATGACCAAAGGGCCCTTGACCCTCAACTATAAATAACCCAAGTCATCTTCTACACTGTAAGCATTCTCTAAGCTTTCTTCATCACTGCAACTGTAACTGAGCTTACACTTATCTTCATACATTGAACTGACTTGAGCATCGGAGAGCCAAACTGGGTATCACCCCCAGTTCCCCCAGCTTGGCCTTCTGACTTTTCTTGTGCTTGTCCCAACAGGTAGAACCCCTTTCTCATTTCCGGCGAAGCTCCGGTGGTTTCCTCCACAAATACAAATCGTAAAGTGATCGGATTCGGACCCATCCATTCCCGGACCCATCATTTTTGGCGCCGTCTGTGGGAAACCAGTCTTCCATATTCTTCCTTTCTTTTTGTTGGTAGAAAAACAAGCACATCTTCGTTTTCAACAGCCATGGTTGCAACGAGATCTGGAGCTGTGGGAGGAGGAGAAAACACCTCCCAAGATGCAAACATCGTTCTTCCCTCCACCGATACTGGTGGAGCACCACCTCTTTCCGTCGCCGCTGGTGGGGCACCTCCCGTCGCAGGAGTGACTCCACCAGCTGAATCTTCTGCGCCGCCGCCTGCACCGCCGTTGCTGCCCATTCCCACCACCGCGGGAGGAGTTTCTTTCTCAGCTCCACCGCCGCTTGCGCAGAATTCCTGGGTCCATCCCCAGATGAACCTTGGAATACAAGGTTACATGATGCCTCCGCCTGGCTACACTCTTACTCCGGCTATGATGGCGCCGCCGGTCCAGCCTTACCATGCCGGACAACTCCAGCTCCCAGTGGTGGTCCCCAGGGAGATTGAAGGAGTGGAGTTACCTCCACTAACCACCCAACAGTTACGGGCTCTTTACGCCCAATGTGAGGTTCAGGCGGCCCAGGGGGCATGGGAAAGATTCCATTCCATGTACTTTCCCTCTGGGCAGGCCACTCAGGTTGCGGCACCTTTAGGCGGACAACAGAACTTTCCCCTCAGAGAAGCCCAGGCTGTCCTGAGGGCACAACCACCACCACCACCAGCGAAAGAAGTGCCCCAGCAGGAGGGCAACGAGCGTGCCTCCGTGGGAAGGAACAAAGAGCCCACTGAGCGAGTGAACGAAAATGAAGGAGACTCTCATGTCTCCAGGAGGGGCTCACGAGCCCACAAGGACAAGCAAGTAGAAGTAAATCCTGACGTCCTCGCGGCTGTGCAAGACCAGCTACAGGGCCTCAAGGATATCGTGGGACAGATCTCACGAGGGCGCTCAACTCAGATCTCCCATAGTCGGGATGAACGGGTTGACGCCCGGAGTACCCGCACCAAGGACCCTCCACCAAGGGTCCCCCGTCGAAAGGAGCCGGAGGAAAACTTCGGCACGTACGAATACCACCCATTGGCGAGGGGTTCACCCCTCGTCGAAGAAGTTCTGATGGCCCAAGCCGGAATGGCCAAAGTCCCCACATCCATCAACAGATACGACGGGACAACCGATCCAGCGGAGCACTTGGATCATTTTGTGCATCTCATGCACCTTTACGAGCATTCCAGCCATTACTGGGCGAAAGTGTTTGTCACTTCCTTGGTAGGGATGGCTCAAGAGTGGTATAAGCGCCTGCCACCGCGCTCGATCCACTCGTATGAAGAGTTGGCCGATGCCTTCCTCAACCACTTCAACTCTTTGAAGGCGCCTGTCACCACACCCACAGCGCTTTACAACGTGGTGCAGGGCAAGAGCGAATCACTACGCTCGTTCTTCGCCCGCTTTAATAAGGAGATCTTGCAGGTGGAAAGGCCCTCGATGGATTTCTTGATCCCAGTTCTCTTCCAGGCTGTGGATCACAAGCAGTATGTGAGCAAAAAATTTGCTGACGCCATCGTGGAGAGAAGGCCTGGGACCCTCATGGGCCTAAGAGAAATAGCCGAGCCGTTCTTCGCGCTCGAAGATATGTATGGGACGAATGGTCCCCGTCATCACAGCCCGGCCCGGAACGAGCGACCTCATCACGAGCGGGGGCGGGATGTGGCAGTCAAGAAAGAGCGCCCTCAAGAGCGCAGGAGGTCGCCACCACCCCCTCGTCGATTCGAGCGCATTCCGCTCACCCGGCCAAATTCAGAAGTCTACAATCTCTCTGATAAGAAGCTCTTCAAAAGACCCATCAAAATGAGAGAAACAGACTCACTAAGGCGCTCGAATAAATACTGCGCCTTCCACAAGCAGAGAGGGCACGACACGGATGAGTGCCGACAGTTGGAGGCTGAAATCCAAAGGCTCGTTGCAGGGGGCCATCTGAAAGAATTTGTCCGGGTGCTCGAACGCTACGATGAACAATGCAACGAGCGCTCCGGAAGGAGAAGAAGGAGTCCTTCCCGGTCAAAGAGCCCAAGGGGTAGGGGACCCCCGGAAAGCAGCAGTCGCCGAGGCAACAAAGGCAAAGCCCCTGAGCAAGAGAACGAGCCCTTTGCAGTCATAAATATGATTGCAGGAGGCTCATCAGGGGGGGATTCAAACGCCTCCCGACGGAGGCACATACGGAGCTACAACCAACGCCCAGCAGTGCCCAAGCCTATCTACGCTATCCAGAGATCAAGCGCTCCAAAATCAAGAGAAAATGATGTAATAGGCTTTGATGATAGGGATCTAGAACATATTGTAACGCCCCATGGGGAGGGTGTAACCTCAGATTGCCCCATGGTGGTTAGTTTAGATGTTCATAACCATGTTGTAAAAAGAGTATTGGTTGATAGTGGAAGCTCCGTTAATGTTTTGCCTTACTCTACATTCTTAAAAATGAAGGTTGATCTCCCGCTCGAGCCTCTTAAAACAGCCCTCATTGGCTTTGGAGGCTCAGAAGTTGTCCCCCGAGGGCAAATACGCCTGGCTACTTCATTCGGACGAGCCCCTCAGCGCAAAACGCTTTTGGTAACGTACGCGGTGGTGGAGATTGACATCCCGTACAACATCATAATCGGGCGCCCTGCCCTCGTGGATTTTAAAGCTATCATCTCCACCTACCACCAGAAGATTAAGTTTCCTACTTCCGAGGGCGTTGGAGAAGTGCTCTGCAATGTACGAGAGGCTTGGGAGTGTTACATGCTGTCCCTCAGAAAGCCTAAAGCGGAGAAAACCTTCCATGTCGGCTCCACCAAGAAGTCAGGGGATTTCCCCAATTTAGACGAGGACAGCCCAGCAAGGAAACGGGCGAAATTGAACAAGAAGAAGAATAAGAAGAAGAGGGGAGACAACGGGGAGAATCCCCTCGAAAATGTCCCCCCAGGGGTCGTTGGTGAATCGTCCTCAGGAGAAGGTGAGCCGGAAGAGGGTGAACCAGCATCTGGCGATCGTTTAACAGGAAAGAAGAGGGCGCTCGAACTTCCTCGCCCAGAGGTAAGGATCGAACCCTCGGAAAAATTCCTTACCATTGAGCTGGAACCTGGAAACAAAGATAAGACTACACAGATCGGCTCGAACCTCTCAGGGCCTTCTCAGATCATGATGATTGATTTTCTAAGGGAGAACAAGGATGTATTCGCGTGGAAAGCCTCTGATCTCACAGGGATTGACCCGAGCGTCATTGTCCATAGACTTAATGTGGATCCATCTTTCAAGCCTATCAAGCAGAAAAAACGGGATGTACATGGCTTTCGAAAGAAAGTCATTGAAGAGGAAGTCAATAAGCTCTTGGAGGCTCAGTATATCGAGCCCATCTTGTATCCGGAGTGGCTGTGCAACGTAGTCTTGGTGCCCAAGAGCGCAAATAAATGGCGCATGTGCAATGATTTCACTGATCTCAACAAGGCTTGCCCTAAAGATCCTTACCCGCTGCCCCGGATTGATCAATTGGTGGATTCGACCGCTGGCTGCGAGCTCATGAGCATGATGGACGCTTTCCAGGGGTACTATCAGATCTTTATGGCCCCGGAAGACCGCCCCAAAACTTCGTTCGTCGTCCATATGGGGGTATATTGTTTCTTGGTCATGCCCTTTGGACTTAAGAACGCCGGAGCTACCTATCAGCGGCTCGTCAATAAGATGTTTGAAAGTGAAATTGGGAGGTCCATGGAGGTCTATGTGGATGATATGATTGTCAAAAGCGAGCGCCAGGATTCCCATTTGGAGGATCTCAAGCGCACGTTTTCAATTTTGCGCCAATATGGGATGAAGTTGAATCCCTCGAAGTGCACCTTTGGTGTACAAGGGGGAAAGTTCTTGGGATACATGGTCAGTCAGAGGGGAATTGAGGCCAATCCGGAGAAGATCAAGGCCATCTTGGAAATTCCTTCCCCTCGAAATTTGCGGGAAGTACAGGTCTTGGTAGGCAAAATCATCTCGTTGAACAGGTTTATTTCACGCTCGGCAGACAGGAACCTTCCCTTCTTCAAAATCTTGAGGAACGCACGTAACTTTGCTTGGACAGAGGAATGCGAAAGGGCGCTGCAGGATATGAAGGCTTATTTATCGAGCGCTCCACTGCTGACTAAGCCTGTCGAAGGCGAAAGGTTATTCATGTATCTTTCTGTCTCTCCTGAAGCCACGAGCGCGGTTCTGGTCGCTGTACGGGAGCGGAAACATTTGCCTGTCTATTATCTGAGCAAAACCTTGCAAGGAGCCGAAAAGAAATATTTAGAGATTGAGAAATTTGCGTTCGCTCTTATTAACGCCTCAAGAAGGCTAAGGCCTTACTTTCAAGCGCATTCCATAACAGTTCTCACCGACCAACCCTTGAAACAAGTATTGTCCAAGCCGGACGTATCTGGCAGATTAATCAAGTGGGCCATCGAATTGAGCCAGTTTGACTTATGCTTCGAGCCCAGGACCGCGATACAAGCTCAGGTTATGGCGGATCTGTTGGTTGAACGTTTTGGTTTCGAACCCGCCGCTGCGGAGAATGAGGGGTTATGGGTACTGCACACGGATGGTTCCTCAACCTCTCAAGGGGGAGGAATAGGAGTGGCCCTCAGAAACCCCGATGGGATTGAACTGGACTTTGCGATCAAGCTGGATTTCCAAGTCACTAACAATGAAGCAGAATATGAAGCCCTCGTGCAAGGTTTGAACATAGCTTTTCAGAATGGAGCCTCCAGAATCACTGCTTATGTGGATTCACAGTTAATAGCGAGCCAGATTGAAGGAACATATGAGGCTCGAGAAACCACCATGATACAGTACTTAAAGAAAGCCAAAGAAATCATTGGGAAGTTCAAGGAATTTCATCTACTTCAGGTGCCGCGAGGAGAAAACGAGCGAGCGGACGCTCTGTCAAAGTTTGCGTCAGCTTTAGAGGGTACTTCTGAACGTTCTGTTACGTTCCTTAGGACTGAGGAACCTTTGATCAAAGAAAGAGTCGCCACCAAGATAATCGCTATGATTGATCCAAACGAGCCCTGCTGGCTTGATGACGTCATCATTTTCCTTAAGGATGGAATTCTTCCCACTGACAAGGTGGAAGCTAGGAAAATCCGAAATAAGGCCCCTCGTTTCGCTTTGGATCCCGAGGGGAGGTTGTTCAAAAAATCATTTCAAGGACCCCCAATGAGATGCCTAAGGCCCTCACAAGCAAAGGAGACGCTCGAACACATTCATAACGGGAGCTGTGGAAATCATTCTGGGGGGCGTATTTTGGCAAAAAAGGTTCTGAGAAGTGGGTTTTATTGGCCTACAGTTCTCCAAGACGCCATTGAATTTTCGAGGAAGTGCCCCAAATGCCAATTTCATTCAAATCTCCCTCAATTGCCAGCCGCACAAATGATCCCAATAGACGTCTCTTGGCCTTTTGACCAGTGGGGAATAGACATTGTGGGCCCCTTACCCATAGCCGCAGGACAAAGGAAGTTTGTCATTCTAGCCGTCGACTACTTCACCAAGTGGGCCGAGGCTGAAGCTGTTGCAAAAATCACTTTCAAGGTTGTGAGGGACTTCATTTGGAAGAACATCATTTGCAGGTACGGCATACCGAGGGTGCTCATTTCTGACAATGGATCCCAGTTCATAGCGGCAGACACACGAGAGTGGTGTTCTGAGTTGGGGATAGAACAGCGATTTACCTCTGTAGGACATCCACAATCCAATGGGCAAGCAGAAGTTACCAATAGAATCATCTTGCAGCATCTAAAAACCATGCTGGAAAGCAAGAAAGGTGAATGGGCTGAGGAGCTGCAAGGAGCGCTTTGGGCTTATCGCACCACCCCACGAGCGGCAACTGGAGAAACACCTTACGCGCTCGTTTATGGATCAGAAGCAATGATACCAGCGGAGATTGTAAATGAATCCGCTCGTGTCGGCTATTTCGAGCCTCAGCTCAACGATGGCAACAGGAGCTTGGAGTTGGACCTGCTGGATGAAAGGAGAGACCGAGCGTGGGCTAAGATCCACCACTATAAAGCCTCTGTGGCCCAACAGTACAACAAGCGTGTGAAGGAAAGAACTTTCCAGCTGGGAGATTTGGTCTTGAAGAAAGTGGAAGTATCCAAGCACGTAGGGAAATTGGACCCCAATTGGGAAGGCCCATTCAAAGTCATACAACTCAGAGCTAACAACACTTACACCCTGGAGACACTTCAAGGTGAGCGCTTACCTCGCCCTTGGAACGCATGTAACCTCCGGCGGTTTTATGTTTAAAAGCTCTTTGCAAACTCTGATGTAACAACCCTCGTTGACGGGTTCTATGTACTTCAAATCAAAGTAAAAGGTAACATAATCTTTTTGATTTCTTTAATATTCCTGTTTCTTTAGTTGCTTGAATGGATAAGTCCCACGTCCCTCGTCGTCGCGAGCGTGGTTGGCAACCCATTCCAATATGAATGCTGTTATCTCTCATGGGTTACGCTGGCCAGCGCTCTACTCCACATGGGGGGACGCCCTCATAAGGATAGACTGGTTACGCTCACAACCAATTAGACAAGATGAAAGAAGATTAAGAAGAAAATCCTAGTAGGCCTTGGCTGTTTCTTACAACGCCTTGCGCTCGAAAACGGGATCTCCTACAAGAACGCATCCTAGTGGGCCTTGGCTGTTTCTTACAACGCCTTGCGCTCGAAAACGGGATCTACCACAGAAATAGTCCTAGTAGGCCTTGGTCGTTTCTTAAAACGCCTTGCGCTCGAAAAGGGGATTTCCTGCAGAACCAAGAAAACGACAAGAGCCAGAGCGCTCGAACGATGGCCTCAGAATTAAAAAGGAATTGCACAGGTCTTGCACGAGGGCAACCACTCAGTAAGACCCTCGCAAATACTCAAGACCTAGCAAAATCCCCCCAAGGGCGGAAAGAATGTCGCAAGTCTTGAACGAGGGCAACCACTCAGTAAGACCCTCGCACACACCCAAGGCTTAGCCAAATTCTCCCAGAGCAAAAGTTTATACAAGTCTTGAGCGTAGGGGCAATCTCACAGTAAGACCCTCACGATCGCTCAAGACTTAGACAGATTTTCAAGATAAATTTACAAAAGAAGAAATTTATACAAGTCTTGAGCGTAGGGGCAATCACACTATAAGACCCTCACGACCGCTCAAGACTTAGACAAATTTTCAAGAGCAAAAATAAAATTTATACAAGTCTTGAGCGTAGGGGCAATCTCACAATAAGACCCCCACGATCGCTCAAGACTTAGACAAATTTTCATTGCATCAAAGGAATAAAGCATTCACAGGGGTATACCACACAATCTTATTATATGATTCATAAAGGAAATGAAGAACAAGGGCATGGAAAACGGAATCTTTATTCATTAAAAAAGGGAATTATTACAAAACAAAAGGGCTCAAAGGCCCATGAAATTCTATTACAAGAAATAGCAGAAAGTCTGAAAAATACAGGAAATTGCTAAGGGGAAGGCTTCAAGCGGCGGGGGCAACGTCCTCATCAACAATCACCAGAATGGGGCCTTGAACTGGGCCCTCAGGCTCTTGTTGTTGAGCATGGGGATCGTTGGGCTCATCTGCAGCGTCTTCTGGGGGGTTGGCATTTTCAGCGGCTTGAACTGGGGCTTCTTCTATGAGGGGCGCTTGAGACTCGTTATCGGGATCATCAGATGGACCCACACCCCTTTCCCTGTGGGCATCGGTGTACTCGTCCTGGATCAGTTTTACCAGGAAGTCATACTCCATTTCCGCTATGATGTCCCCGGGGTCGTTTGGATCCTCATCTGCCTCCTCACAGCGCTCATTGAACATGAGCCCCGTACCCTCAGCACCCTTCATCGCCGGATCTGTCAGACCTTTGTGGATGCCCTGATCCACTGCCAGGTTGAAGGCATTTTGAGCCTCGTCCAAGCAGTGTAACGAGGCCGCAAAGTTGAAAGCTTTGGAATGACAGAATTTGATCAACGCCTCCTTGGTCGCACGCTCTAAGCTCCGAGGCCACTCGCTAACAGTATCATTAAACTTGCGCTCGGCCTCCAGAGCCCTTGTTCTCCAGCTCTCCCCCTCTGCCTCAGCCTTCTTGCACCGCTCGTTGGCTTCGGCCAACTGGTTGCCCAAACGGATTCGAGCGCCGTCAACCGCCAAGAAATCCTCTTTCAGTTTCGACAGCTCCTCCTCCGACGTATTGTATAAACCCTTGAGGGTTTCATACTTGGCGATTTCAGCATCCAACTCCGCCTGGATTTGAGCCGGATCATTCGAGCGGGCCATCTTCTTGTATTTGGCCTTGCGCTCGGCGTAAGTTGAGGCTCGCATTTGCACGTTTTTGAGCCGGGGAAGAACTTGCTGCGCAAACGAGGGGAAAAGTGTTAGAAAAAAATGGTGATTTACAGAAAAGAAGAATGCAAAGAATGAAGACTTACAGAAATCAGAGCGTGTGCCGCATCGAGCGTCACTTTCTCTACAGACTCGCTGAAGAGGTGACGATGGTCGGCCGAGAATTGGGATCTGCTGAACAGATCCTCGGTGATAGTTTGTGCGACCGAGCCGGGCCTCAGTAAAACGGGCCCACCGTCTGGGGCGCCTGTAAAGCCCCTGTCCCCTCGTCGGGGGAACTCCCATGCATGTTCCTCCTCTGAGGAGGAAGTATCTCCTTGGCCCCTGGGGCCCTCAACTACCTGCTTCCCCTTGCCCTGGATTGCCACGGAATCGGGCATCCTCTTCCTCTTGCGGGAAGGCCTGCTTGCGCTCGCGCTCGGGGAAGCTTCTCTTATCGCCAGGGTAGTCACTGGCCGCCTCGTCTGTTCTGCAGGGATGGGGGGTTGAGCGTCGCCCGCTCTTTCTGAAGAAGACCGCCCTCTGGTCTCCCTGCTGGCCACTCTACGTTCCCCTCGGCCACGAGGGGGCTGTACCTCATTTTGGGCGCTCGAACTCGCGCCGTCACGAGCGTCCCCGCGGTTGTTACGGTTACGGGGTCGCTGTTGTTCTCGCTGCTGGTTCCCCTGAGGGGTTTGGTTCCTATTCGCATGGGCGAAACGAGCCGCTTGTCTGATTCCGCCAGCCATTTCTAAGATAGCGACTCCTGCAAGAGTGAAATTTACAAGGGTTAGAAATCTTCAAACCATCTACTCAAGTTACAAGTCACAAGTACAGAAAGGAGTTAGTATTTATCCCTATCTAAAGTTAGTGCCCTAAGGATCTAACCATCTCTCTCTATGTCACGAGCCGGAGGGTGGTCAAGGAAGTGAGGGTCGTTGGTAAGACCACACAAGAACATGAGTTCCGCATCGTCTATCCAGTCCTTCGCTTGTATAAGGTGACCCTCGTCCCTTAGGGTTGCTGCCAGGCTTTTGGCCCAATCTCTGGGGAGTGAGGGTGGCAGACGGCTCTTTGAGTACGAGCCCCATTCCGTGATCACCCCAAAGCCCTCTTCTGCTGGAGCCCTGACAAAGATGAACTTCTCTTTCCAGTCAGTGCCATAAGTGGTCGACGGCGAGTTGATCAGCTTCATATGGGCCTTCGCTTGGACATAGTAAAAACCGGCCTCGGGGGATGAGCGGGATGAGCTGACCACTTGGAAAAGGGCGTTGAAATTCCGCAAATAGGGCTCGTAACCCATACTCCTCATCAAGATAATGAAGCACGTCAAGAGGGCCAAGCCATTGGGCACTATTTGGGATGGACACAAGCCCAGGTCATTCAGCAAATGGGCCATTGAGACCGAGATAGGGAACCTCAGGCCTCCCGAGCGCACGGTGTCCACGTACACTGCCATCTCCCCAGGGGGCGGATTATTTGCACGCTCGTGGCTTTCTGGGATTCTCCACGTGTACCGCTCGTCCCAGTAAATGGGGGCCATCATCGTCTTTACATCTCCCACGGTGACAGTGCTGGGAGTTTCATCAGGCGTACGCTCGGTAGCCTGGTAGCCTGACCCTTCGCCCTCGTTGGGTCCCTTGGATTTTTGGGTTTTCTTACCTTTACCCTTATCTTGGGCCCTTTCTGAAGGCCCAGTCACGGCTTCCGCCACTGGAAGCGGGTTTGCCACCGCCACAGTCACGGTATGGCGGTGAGGATGTGTGGCACTTTGAGTTATGGGGAGAACAGTCCCTTGCCGTTCTGCCTCCATCACCAGATCCATCTCCTCAAAAAGAGGATCCACTCCGCCTGGGTTTCTATCTTCCATAGCCATTACAGCCGCCCCCAATTCTTCATCTCTGGGGGAACCAGGGGAAGAAGAACTCTCGGTGGCCATCTCTTGGATTTCACGGGCAAATTCTTCGATATGTTGGTAGGCCATGGCAGAAATTGGGATTTGGGAGTTTTTCTTGGGAAAAGATTAAGGTTCAGAAAGGCGAAAATCTGAGGGATTACGAAATCCTAAAGTCCAAATCTATGGTTAGCAAAGTTAGAAAGTCACACTGGAAATTTACCTTGAAGGTGTTTAAGAAAACTGGAGAAGATGTTGAAGGTGCTCTGAGAACTGGAATGCAAGAGAATTCTTTTTGCAAAGGGTGCTTGAAAGTTCTGAATGCGTAAAGAAGGTGGAGATCTCAGAATCCCGGATTTATAGGAATGGGAGTTGGTACCGTTTTCGGCAATAAATTCAAAATGATAATCATTTCCCGCCTAGGAAACCGCCCACTTTATGGAACCGTCACATGCTTCCCCAAACTCACGCGCCCCACGCGCACCCGCATTTAATGCTCTGACGATTCAAGGGCTTCAGAACAGTACAAACATTTAATGCGGAACTATTACGAGCGGTCGGTTGAAAAGACCGCATTAATGACACCATCAGAGGAAAATTGCTCAACACGCCAAGCTCTACACGAGCGCTATAAATGAGAGACAGAGCGTGATAAAATTCTACAGTCCTTATCACTAAGGACTACAGAATTGGGGGGCAAAATGATGGGGTCAAAATACGATCGTCCCACATGAAGACACGTGGCATCACCGAGCTGATGACATCTGTCTCCACAAGGCTGCACCCATCAGCGCACGAGCGCTAAGCCATGCGCTAAGCCAGCCGCCATCAAGGGTGCATCCATCTGCGCACGAGCGCCAAGCCCAACAAGCGCAATCCTTCTTCAAGGAGTTAAGCCCAACGAGCGCTATCACTCCCACGAGCGTCCAACAAACTGAACGATTGGTACGCCCACGTGCCAAGGGAGCACTCTTCGAGCGTCACACTCCCTCAGAGTGGCCTCCCCTTTGGCTCGTCACTTGAACTGGAGCCTTCATCCCCCTCAGCGGATATCTTGGCCTCCAATACTCCAGGTTGTCACGAGCGCGCTCTTAAGCCCTCGTCACCAACCACCCAAATGGCTCTCTGACACAACGTACATGCCCGCGCACCTGCCACTGTTGCCAGCACAAACTTTCGGCCACTTTTGCAGAAGATTCCTCCTAGGTTTCTCTCTCACAGCGCCACGTGTTAGGGCAACATTCGGCCAGGACCACTTGAGGCAAATGACCAAAGGGCCCTTGACCCTCAACTATAAATAACCCAAGTCATCTTCTACACTGTAAGCATTCTCTAAGCTTTCTTCATCACTGCAACTGTAACTGAGCTTACACTTATCTTCATACATTGAACTGACTTGAGCGTCGGAGAGCCAAACTGGGTATCACCCCCAGTTCCCCCAGCTTGGCCTTCTGACTTTTCTTGTGCTTGTCCCAACAGGTAGAACCCCTTTCTCATTTCCGGCGAAGCTCCGGTGGTTTCCTCCACAAATACAAATCGTAAAGTGATCGGATTCGGACCCATCCATTCCCGGACCCATCACCACTAATCCCTACAAGTTAGGGATTCAATAAATCAATTATATAAGGTAACAAGATCCTCTCTTCATTATTCGTATTTCCCATTAGAATTGATAATCGAGTTTAAATCTTGCACGTGTCGTGACTTGGTTAATTTAGGTTAGTGTTTTATAGATTTTAATGCTGTCTTGTTCATTAAATCCTGTCGAGTGTCTCTAGGGGTTGTGAAACGGGTTAGGGAAAATAGCTGTCGAGTGTCTCTAGGCTATTCGAGAATTTAAGTGAAAACGGGGCGGAGTCGAGTGTCTCTATCTGCTATAGCTAACCTACTTGAATAAATTGGAATTATCTTTACGTCTGTGATTGATGTGATAATTGAATCGTGAATCTCTAGCTAGGTGTTGTCTTCTCTATTGATATTTTCCCCTAAGTCTCGTGTGATGATTTCGCATTGTCTTTTAGTTAATAATTTTAATTATTTGCATTGTTTAGTTTTATTTTAGTAGAATAGTTAAACTCAAAACCCCCTATTTTTACTAGTTGTTTGTTGTGGATTTTCCTGTGATTTATTAGAATTAATTCAGCCAATCTCTGTGGTTCGATCCTATTTAAGCTATACTCCGTTGTTTAGTTGTGAATATGTTTATATTTATTTTGACGGATTCGACACCTATCATCCATCAGGGTTATTTAAACAAATATTTCAAACGTTGATGATTTCTAATGCATGTACTTTAAATACGAATAGCATTCGAATATGAACATGCATGCCCAATTTTATTTTTTTTAAGAAAAAATTATTTGGCATTCTAAACTTTAGGAATAAAACTAATTCATTATAAAAACGTTAAAATATCATTATTTACTAAATCAAAAAACAAAAAAAGATGCTAAGTAAATACAAAATTTAAGTACTTATATCAAATTTCTCAATAATTTTAATACTTACATTAACCACATTTCCTTTGAACTCTTTATAACACGTCTCCTGAGTTTCAGGATATGAGGGGTAAAATAATAAAATCACAGATTTAATTAAATTTAACGGAAGAAATAATAAGTCAGGGAGAATTCGTAGTTTCTTAAATTTGAGGGGGTATTGGTAATATCACCAAACCTCAGGAGACGTTCTTAATTATCCCCACCTTTTGTAGATAGTCTACATTTATGTTTTCTTTACTTTGCTTTGCTGTAATGCAATCCCTCCAAGACAAGTATGAGCAGGTTACAGTATGTGTTCGTGCTCTGGGCGTTGTAACGAATTCACCTCGTCTGATTCGCAGGAAATTAAAATAATGAGGACTATTAGAACATTGTCATCAGTTTTTAATTTGAGATTGGGTGGAGATTTCCCCAAATATTGAAGGCATATAAATCATTTTGCAGAACACTTTCATTATGAACCCCACTCTTCATTACTGTTGAGCTCATCATCTTGCTATTTGCCTTGTTAATAAGTAATATCATTGCACCCCATAATTTCTGACTATTTAGCTGTCAAAGTGACTATTTCATAAGTATTCCGACGTCGTATCTACTAAACGATGAGCTTCTCCTCGCCATGGAAGAGTCTGAGTACGAAGACAAGGTTCTTCTCACTCACTCGCCTGCATCGCTTGCTTGTACAGTTTATAATGAGCTGAAAATATGAGTCGACGATGCCTTCGGCTTCATAGATTGCATCGCCTATCTGGGCTCCCAATTGTCTTTTAAACTCTCTGTTCTCATCAAGAAAACATTTCAAGGAATAGAAACCATTAGACATTAGTCTCATGAAATGCAGCATTAACATATTGTTCGGGTTACACTTGATAACAAAAACTCTAATTCTGTTCGTGTCGACACAAGAAAAGCTTGAATTTAGGGATTTATGTAATCGTGTGATTATGTGTAATTATTTTCTTTCCTTCTCTATAGTAGGTTTGTGTATTATATTTATAAATGTGTGTGTATAGTGTGATTCATATAGTTGAATACAGAAAATCTTTCCCCAAAACATGGTATTAGAGCAGAATCCGATCAAGCAGTGATTCAGTGTTCTTGCTCATATATCACTTACCCTATACCCCTTCTCGGCCATGATCGAAGAAAGCGATAGTAGCAGCCAGTCCGGCACGACCAAGGAATAACGGAATCACAGCCTGATTCCCTGGCCAACCAATTAGCCAGTCTCATCTGAACCCGCAACCCCAAACCAAACATAGTCAGAACCACATACCACAAACATTCTCTAATAGTATTAAATTGAACCAATTCAATTACTCTCTTTTGGATCCAGTTGATGAAATTAACAATCAGAGTTAGAGGCAAATTGAGCCATATCACTGTAGTGTCGACACCACCATTACCGGATCACCCAAGCCACCATAGATGGGAACAGAATGACCTCATTGTTTTTTCTTGGCTCCTTGGAGAACATGGAGCCAGAACTCATCAACTAATACCCTTCAACAAAGGCTTTGTGGGATGAGTTATACGCCACCAATAGCCAAGGAGGCGATGGCCTTTAGATTTACGACTTGACCACCAGGGCCAATAATCTAAAATAGACGGACTCTATAGAACAATACTATAGCAATCTATGATGCACGGATACGGATACGAAAACACGGATACGACACGACACAGATACGGCGATACGGATTTTTTCTTGAATTTTCCACGTGAGGAGTGTCGGACACCGAATGTCCGACACGACATGGCAAAATAATATTTTTAAAAGTGTCCGTGCATCATAGATAGCAATATTCAATGGATTTGGAGGAAGATCAACGTTAGGCAGCCGAATTCGATATATGAAGAGGCATAGCCACGTTTAATCGATTGAGATAGGGAACTCATCTATTCCAATTCCTCGCTGGAATCGATCACAAGTTCAATCATATTTTAATATATTCATTCGATAAAAAAGTTCAATAAATCATAATAAATTATAAATATTAGTTATTTGAAATAAATGGATTGAATATGAAATTATAAAATTTGTTAAACATCTTAATCCAACTTTTTATGACATTTTATTAAATTAATTATTTTATTAGTAAAATAAAATAATTAAAATTAAAAACTTTACATATTCACCACTATACTTTTTTATTAATAATCTTTTTGAAACGCAAACCCCGAAGGGGAAATCTACTTAGGGGGGTGTTGCAAGCTCTACTGCATAAGCAGAAGTTAAAGTAGAAGTGGAAATTGTAAAAATTTGCAGTAGTAAAAGCACTGAGTGTCTGGAAAAAAAAAGTGAAAGACAGTAAAATAATTAGTTGAGTGTTTCCAGATAAAAGTTGAGAATCACTTTTAATTTTTATGAAAATACTAAATTAACCCTGATATTTTCTAATCGTTTCGGTTATTATCTATATATATTGATCTTAAATTATAATAAAAAGTTCAAATCTTCACAAAAATAAATAATAAAAAAAATTATAGTAAAACTAAAAAATGATAAAAGAGAAATATTTACCTAGTAATTGCATATTTTTTAGTTATGATATTTTAATGGAGATTTCTAAACTTGAGAATTCAATTGAGGTTACATTTTTTAGTGTTAATTCTAGATTTTTGAAATTGAGAATTTAATCGAGATAAGATTTTTCTGCTTGAGATTTTAATGGAGATTTTTGAGATTTTCAAATTCTAATGGAAATAGGAAAGAAAAGATTCCCACCAAAAAAAAAAAGGAAAGAAAAGATATGATGATTGTATAATCCTAAACTTTTATTTGTGTTTAAAAAGTTAATTATGTATTATTAATATTTTAATAAGGATATTATTGTCTAAATAAAATATACAAAACCGCATAATCTATAAGCAGAATCCAGAAGCATGTCTTGGGCTGCTTCTCGATTTTAGCTTATTTCTGTTTAAAATAATCAGAAGTTGGTTTTCCAAACACTCAAAAACCGCTTAAAATAATCGGTTATCACATAAATCATTTAATTTTAGAGTTTGCAATACTCCCTTAATCAACCAAAATTAAAACATACAACGGAATAATGAGAAAAGCAACGCAAGCTCGAGGCCACAATTCTAACAAATTTGTGGGTAATCATATTTACTCCACGTCTAATAGAACAGAAACTGACATTCTCAAAACTAGATCTAATATTTGTAACGACTGTGAGAATACAACCAACGACTTTTTCCATCACCAGATTCTCAGCACTTGAAGATTCTGTAGTTACTAAAGATTGAGTCATCTAGGTCGACTCGTGATTAGGCTTGTACCCGTCTGATTTGATATTGAAGTAAACACAGCCATCTCCAAGTGACAAAAGAAGCGGACGCTTGTAGCACCAGGAGAACCACCTGCAATAAGATGAGATCTTGAAAGAAAAAGAAATTAAAACTGCTCTCATTCGAGAGGGGAAGACAAATCTCATACGAGAGGAACAACCAAATCAAAAGAAATAAACGACAAACAACATAGATCAAGAACTCAAAGAGATCCAAATCTCAAACCAGATCTGGATCTCGTTGGAAAACAAAGCAAAGAGGAAGAGGAGACGCCTTCTAGATCGCACTTTTTATTAATAATCTTAAATTAACCTATTCATTACTTGTTAAACGATTCATTAAACAATAATTACTTATTAAATATTATAAATTTATATAAAAAATTATGTTATTTTTTTAATCGAGTTGAATTTTTTATCAGATCTGATCCGATTCAATTATATTAGAATTCAATAATAATAGATTCGAATCTTATGAAATTCGTATTTGAATTTGGCTACCGAATTTTTTTGTTAGATTAGAATTTGAATTTCCCTTATACGGTCCGCATCCAACCATTGATAGTCCTAGTAGTTTTCATCCACTCAGTAATATCTTTCCGATTTGGATCCAAACCATTGTTGATTTCTTTATTCTCGTCCCAAATTGTTATTTTTTTGTGGCTTATATCATCCCAAAAGTCAATTTCTATCATTTCCATACGACGGTTTCTAAATTCACACCTAAAACTTTGTTCATATGTCCCTTCATTAACTGTCATAGCAAATGTGAAAAAATAAAACAATATGAAATAAAAATCGAACAATGACCGTTAAGTACTTAATAGTGTGGGAGAAAATTTAGTTAATTCTGCAATGCTAAAACTTTCGGTACTAGGTGCAAGCAGAGGGGACTAGATCTGTTAAAATTAACTTACTTAATTGGCGATGGGAAGTTAGGCGGGAGAAGAACAATAACTTAGAGGATCTTGAGAATAGATTGAAGGCTCTTAAGGAATGCACTCTCACCGCGGCTGTCAAAACTGAGATCGGTAGCCTGAGAGCGAGAATTGGGTCCTTACTCTTAGATGAGGAAATCGTGTGGAAGCAGAGAGCGAAAGCTCAATGGCTCCGTGAAGGAGATCGTAATACGAAATTCTTCCATTTAAAAGATAAACAGAGAGAGAAAATGAATTATATTGTTTCGCTCCGGGATGATGAGGGGGTGGAGCATCGTTCGGAGAAGGGTATTCGGCACATTATTGAGGAATATTTTGGGAATATCTTCTCTTCTAGCTTTTGTTCGGACACCGAGCTTGACGTAGGCCTCCAGCTGGTTCGGAGAAGAGTGAGTGACGACATAGCACAAAAGCTCCTCATCCCCCGTACTTTTTCAAACATTATTGGGATATTGTGGGTCGTAATATGATTGCTTGTGTCTTGGATTTTTTGAATGGGGAGAATTTTGATAAGAAGCTTAATTATACTCATATCGTGTTAATTCCTAAATACAGGTCCCCAGAGGTGATTACTCAATCCAGACCCATCAGCTTATGCAACGTTGTTTATAAACTTACCTTGAAAGTCTTAGCGAACCGCATAAAGCCGTTTCTCAATTCTCTTGTTTCTTCGAGTCAATCTGCTTTCATTTCGAACCGTCTGATCACTGATAATGTCTTAGTAGCTTTTGAGATTAACCATTTTTTGAAGCAAAAGAATACAGGAAAGACAGGTTATTTCAGCCTGAAGCTCGACATGAGCAAAACTTATGACCGTGTCGAATGGTGGTTCCCGAGCGGCTACTGGTCAGGTTAGGCTTTCCCCCCATGTTCATTTCCCGCATTATGACCTATAATTCTTCTATTTCCTTTTTCTTTCTGTTTGGATGGCATGAATTTAGTTCCCTGGTCCTGGAGAGGGGACTTTGCCAAGGTGATCCTCTCTCTCCTTATCTGTTTCTCTTCTGTGCAGAAGTTCTTTCAGTTTTGTTACAGGAAGAAGAACGTTGTGAGCGTTTGAAGGGTGTTGCAGTATGCAGAGGGGCTCCGAAGGTATCTCACTTGATTTTTGCGGATGACACAATGATATGTGGGAGAGCTAGTTCGGAGGTTATGCTTTGTGTAGAAGGGGTGTTGGATAGATAAAGTAAACTATCGGGACAAACTATGAACTATTAAAAGTCGTCGATAGTTTTCAGTAGGAATGTGGAAGTAGTGCACCAAAGGGCAATGGCGGGTATTCTGGGTGTACGTTGTGTGGAGAAACTTGATCTCTACTTGGGTTTACCATCGATGGTAGGTAGGCCCTACAAAGAGGTCTTCTCGAGTATTTTAGACAGGATTAAGAAACGGGCCAGGGGTTTTTCGGAGAAGTTTCTTTCTAAGGCTGGTAAGGAAGTTCTTATTAAGGCGGTGTTACAAGCTATTCCAGCATACACGATGAACTGCTTCCTTTTACCGGATGGGCTGATCGAGGATATTGATTCTCCTCTCTCTCATTTTTGGTAGAATAATCGGGATGCGAAGAAATTACATGGGCTTGCCTGGAAGAAATTATGTGTCAAGAAAGGGGAAGGAGGTCTTGGCTTTCGTTCTTTCAAATTGTTCAACCTAGCCATACTTTCTAAACAACTATGACGAATCGTTCGTGATTCGGAGAGTCTTATTATCGGATTCTGAAGGCTAGGTACTACCCGAAGACTGATTTATGGGGTGCTTTGTTGGGACGTCTCCCTCATTCACTTGGAGGAGTCTCTTTGAAGCTAGATACTTGTTGATGGTTGGTACGCGATCGAGGATTGGGGATGGAGTGTCTGTCCACGTGTGGAGAGATCAGTGGTTACCTCAGGTAGGGGATTTTCGACCACGATTCCGTCAGGGGGCCGGCATCACCCCGGAATGTGTTTCGGATCTTCTTAGGCCTGGGTTGTTAGAGTGGGATGAAGAATTGGTGCGAAATGTGTTTCACAATAGAGATGCGAGAATGGTTTTAAGCATTCCTCTTGGAGCAACGCCTAGGAGGGATTCTTTGATTTGGCAATACAATACTACAGGTAAATTCACGGTGAGAAGTGCCTATAAACTGGCAGTGGATATAGCAAATGGGGATTCTGCTTCTTCGTCTTGTACTTCCAACCACGCAATTTGGACGCAGATTTGGAGCTTACAGGTACAACCAAAAATACGAAATTTCGTGTGGAGATGTAGTCATGATATTCTGCCTACTAGACTTAACCTTGCTCGACGTCGCTGCGTTATAGACGTTGGTTGCATTCATTGTGGTGAGAAGGAGGAGACCATGGGTCATGCACTTTTTGGTGTCCGTATGCGCACCACGTGTGGGCATTGTCAAACATTCCTTGGCATCTTGTGTCGGGAGTCCCGACGCACTTCTGTGATGGTTTAGTGCAGTTGCTCAATGAACTCAGTTCCTCGGATGGTGTAAAAGCAGCGGTAATTATGTGGGCGATATGGTACACGCCAAATAAGCGGCGGAATGAAGAGGGGGTGTGGCTGCCACACGAGGTTGTTGATTTCGCCTTAAGGAACACAGACTACTGCCCAACGATTAATGAGGGTTCCTCTTCTCGTGCTGCTGCTGAGGAGCTACGATGGATGAAGCCGAGGAGAGGATGGACAAAATAAATTTTGATGGTGCCGTTTTCAAGGAATCTCAAGCCATTGGCATTGGTGTTGTGGCTCGGAATACGGGGGGTGAGGTTGTGGGTTGGGAAACCAACAGGTGTAGGAATACGGTTGATCCGCTGGTTGCTGAAGTGCAGGCAGCCCTCTCCGCGGCCTGGCTTGGTCGAGACTTTGGTTGGAAGAAGGTCATCATAGAGGGTGACTGTCTTAACTTGATTAATGGCCTTCGTGGTGATGGTAAAGATCTCTCTAGCATTGGTAATATACTTGAAGATGTCAAACTCACGTGTGTTTGCTTTGAAGAGGTCCGTTTCTTGTTTTGTAGGCATGGTGCTAATGTTGTAGCCCACACTCTTGCTCGTAATGCAGCTTATGCCTGCGTTAGTTCTTCTGATTTTCCTTCTTTTGTTTCGGATGTTGTTAGTTTTGATTTAGCTTAGTCTGGATGGTTTGGCCGCCTGTCAAAATAAAAAAAAAAAAAAATCCCCATTTTTAAATTTTGATTTCTGTTTGCTCCCCATTATATTTTATGTAAAAATATTCAATTATCCTCCACACAAAAAAAAGATGACACACAAAACACTTTGTTAACATAATACCTCGTAGACAAAACTTCATAATTTTATTTTTTATGTTAATACTGCAAAATCTAATTTTCATAATTCATATGTAAAGATTAATACTTTTTCTTTGTGTAAGTGGATTTGGGGGTAAAAATTAATTGTTGATTTATATTTTGGAGTATTATTTAGAAATTATAAAGTATTCAAATTATAAAACAGATTAATATTTGTAAAAGTTAAAATACTTACGATTCAAATTAGAGTATTATTCATAAAAGTTAAAGTACCTACGTTTATAATTAAAATATTATTCAAAAACGTTAAAGTATCCAAATTTGAAATTAAAGTATTATTTGTAAAAGTTAAATTACTCAAGTTTTAAAATTAAAGTATGAGAAGAGGAAAAAAGAAAAGTAGTACTGTTCATAAATGTTAAAGTCCATGCATTTGAAATTAGAGTATTATTTATAAAAGTTAAAGTACCTAGATTTTATAATTGAAGCATTGGTTATAAACATACTCCAATTTAAAAATTGAGTATTATTCGTAAAAATTAAATTATTCAAGTTTAAAATTAAAGTATCTAAAGGAAAAACAAAGAATAAAAAAAAAAAAAATAAATTTAAGGGTATTACAATCAATTTAGATATTTGGGAAGTGAATAAAAAATAGCATTTGAAAATGGAGAATTAGATGTGAATGTTTTAGCATTAGGAAATAAACTAAAATTTCTCTCTTACTACTAAAAAATAATTACTCCGACAAAAATTGAGAAATTCGTAATAATATCAAACCCAATCTATGGGATCACTTTTGTGATGAATTTGGGAATGCGAGCATAGTGGGCCCCAAAATACCTTCAATGAGTGGTATACCGTATATCGGTATATGGATTGTGATCTATTTACCCAGCCCAGCGTTTACTTACGCATAAAAGTGGGCCTTTTACGCTGGTTTACTTCAATGTATTATGTCTAGGGCTGTCAATGGATCGGATTTTAATTCGAATTTGATCCGAAATTTTGCATATCCGATTGATAAAAAAATCCGATGGATCATATCCGATTATAAATATTCGTTATTCGAAATAAATGGAACGAATATGAAATTAAGGAATCTGATCCGTTAAAGATTCAAATCTAACTTTTTAAGAATATTTTATTAAAATTAATTATTTTTTATATTTATCTATTAAAATTAAAACCTCAATAGACATGTATTATTATTATCGTTGTTTTTAAATAATATTCTTTCACCATTTATTTTAAAACAATATATCATCTTTTGTTAATAGGATATATTTAAATATATAGTGAGAGACATGCCGCCTCCTACATTTAGGGGTTGGATTTCTCTTATTATTGCACCGTCAACTAAGGAAGAAGAGAGGGAGCGCATCTCTGGGAAGGAGAAAGAGAGAAGAACGGCGATCTTTACAGTGTTGTTCAATTTTTATTTTTTTTTCTTTTTCCCGTTTGAATTTTGAGGTAGAAAGATTTTTGAGATTTGATGAAGCTCCAGAGCTTCGAAGTTTTGAGGAATATTTTTCAGATCTGACAAAGTTTTGAACAGTTCGCTTGAGCTTGAGCAACAACAATGGTGGGTTAGTGTGAAAACCTTTAAATTCATGGAACTCAGCTGGGAATGTACGCACTTCTCCAATAATTTCTTCAATAAATTTCCCCTCTCCTATTCACATTTCTCCCATTTTTATTTCTTGACGAACTCCTGTCGGGTCGGATTATCTGATCCAAAATCATTCGAATTTAGGTTGGATGAATCCTATCGGATTCGGATCCGTGAAGCTTGGATAAAGATGTTTTTCGATGTTTGATGTCAAGCAGGCTTGTTGGAGAACTTGTCCCTGGAAGTTGCATTCTCGACGAATCCGACCCGTTGACAGCCCTAATTATGTCCATTCTATTTCATTGTAAATACCCATAATAACCCTTATTTGATACCAGGAGTGGAAACTGGAAAACAATCCAGTATATTTGATACCACGAGTGGAAAACAATCCGTACTGGGCTAAATCTAATACAAGGAGTATAAGGGCTTTTTGATCTTTTTATCCGGCCCATCCGTACTGGGCTAATTTGCAACTTCAATTTGGAGTTGATAATTACTCCATGACTCCATCATTGCATGTCAAATACACTGGGCCTACGGGCCACCAGCAGGCCAGAAGTCAACCCAAGTAAAACACCGTTAATAGACAGATAACAAATCTAATCTTGCATTTTAGGTCCCAAGTAAACTAATCTTGAAATTATTCTCCCGTCATAAAAAAATAAAATAAAAATAAAAAATACTAAATTGTTCTTCTTCTTTTATTTTGTATTTTTTTCATGTATTTTTTTTTATATAAAGATTAATTACAAATTACAAATTTAGTCCAAAAAAATAAAATTCAGCCTCAAACTAACAACACCCGTAGCAAATCCGTCAATTGAATTCACGTTGGGTCAAAAAATGTACTGTTTCTTAAATAGTTTAGGACCTCTAATGCACGGACACTTCGAATTTTGATCCCGTACAATGTCGGATACGGATACGGGTCCGACACGCCTCCGACACGCCTGATCCGTGTTGGAATAAAAAATAAAAAAAAAAAGAAATAATGACACGGTGTCGTTTATGGCGTGTCCGACACAGCTTTTGTTTATTCCTGCAAGTAATCAAAAGGGGGAAAGAGAGATGTCATAATTGTCGGTAGAGAGTTACTTTTTCAAAGACTTTTCAACCCTAGATGTGAGAATTATCTGTAGAGAGAGAAGAGTGGAGAGAGAGAGGGGGGTTGTTGGAGAACCCATAGACCAAACATTGCATTGCACTACTTTATTAAATATCCCTTTTACAATTAGTCTTTAATTATATATATATAATATATATATATTATATTTATGAAATATTTATTTGAATATAATATAGTCGTGTCGGAGTCGTGTCGTGTCCTAAAATTTTTGAAAAATCCGTATCGCCGTGTTCGTATCGTGTTGTGTCCGTGTCCCCATGTCCGTATCTGTGCATCATAGCTTAGGACTAAAATTTGATTTGCGTAAATAATGGTACACACTTTGCCACGTTATATCTGAGACTAAAATTGCACACTTTATGTTTACTTTATAAAAGTATAATATTAATATTATGTAAAATCAACCACGCAAAAACCGCTCTATCAACTTATATATATTAGTAATTCCTGCACACTTATAAATAATAAAATTATTATTTAAATAAATATTAAATGCAACCATTCATTTATTTATCATAATTTAATGATTATATTAAAAATAATTATAGAATATATATTTAATAAAAAAAATAATTTTGATATATTTATCTAATAATTTTTTTTCCCAGTTTATAAGAGCATTTTATTTCGATTTATATAATTATTTTTATTTGCACATGCATGAAATGTGTAGAGTTGCTAGTATGAATCAGTGGTGTGAGACTGTATTGAAATAATTTCACCTCCAGAATAGTACAATACACAACACTCAAATAAGATAATTAATTCAAACTAGTAATTCCTGCATATTATAGGCATGTGCAAATAATAAAATTATTATTATTTAAATAAATATTAAATTAACATTTTTATCTTAATATTTATTTTGTAATTATTTTTAATATAATTATAAATTTAAAAGATAATAGAAAATAAAAATTAAAAAAATATGAGAAAAATAAAAGAATTATATAATAAAGAAAATGGGAGTAAGGTGGGAGTAAAGAAAAAAAAAAAAAAAAGAGATAAACGTTGAGAGTATGATAAAAAAAAATAAAAAATAATAATAATTTTAGAATCCAGACCAAAACGATTACTCTAAGGTCTCTCGCTTAATTATAATAGTATAGATTATACAAAGTCAGGTAATAGGTTAAATTCAATGATACAGATTAATTTAATATATGAAGAATTTTAAAAATAAATCATTAAAATGAAAATAATTAGTGAAAACTGAAAAATGTCCCTACACCAACTAATCACATTAATTCAATCAAGAAACAAATAAGAAAAAAACAATTTTTTTTGTTTGGGTAAAATTCAAATACAAACAATTTCTTCTTGAGAATAGAAGGATTGAAGGATGCTGAAGATATATAGCGGCGACAACGGAGGCGAGCTGCGTTGCATGATGTATCAACGGCTAGGTTTCAAAGGGCCTTTTTATTTTTTATGGTGTTTTGAGAAGAAAAGAATGAAAAGTGACTTTTGAAATTTCAGAAATGAAAATTGAAAGTGTAAAACTAAAACACTGAAACGCTATTGAAGAATAAAGATTGAAAAAATACGAAAATATTAAAAAGAGAAGGCTAATTACTAATTAGTAACCGACGATCCGTTCCGATTTTTAGGGCTGACCCTGCTGGTTATTCGACTAATTTTTATAATCCTAAATAGGTCCGATTATTGCCGATTTTGGTTCCGAACCAAACAAGGCATAGGTCGAACCAGCCGGTCCGGGCCAGTCCAATTCTCTAAACATTGCAATAAGATTAACACAGATAAAGTCGGCCAAAAACCCTATTCTCATGCATCAAATGCTTTCTCAATGAATGGTGTCTGTATGAAATAGAAAGGGGTCAGATTTCACCTGTATTCGATATCACAATCTGTGACATTGGATGAACAAGCAGACAACTGGGAGAATACTGAATAGACGTGATCCCTGATTCCCTGCTAAGAACAAAACTGAAGTTTATAAATTACTGTGGAAATAACTACATGTAAAATCCAAATGATATGCATGAGAATCATGATACAGATATTACATACCGGCCAGTATTTGTCCCGATTCTTGTGTAACATGCATGGCATTAGCAATCTGCACTGAAAAGATTAATTCTTGCACCACAGTAATGGTGATGATCAAGAACAATTCTTCCTATTCTTAAACAATAAATGAATGGAATTTCAAGCATCTGAATCTTTCTAAGAAAATGGCTGAAATTAAACACAACAAAGAAGAGAAATCATTCCCAATCACAAAAGAAACCATCCCAATTCCAAAGCAATGGCATGGCCAACTCTTCACCTTGATAGCTACCAGGACAACCTAGGCTTATGCCACCCTTTGCTTAGTGGTGCAACAAAATCCAAATTAGTGGCAATTATAAGCATTGTCAAGCAATGGTCATTTCATTCCACAAAGAGACTTACAATTAACAACACAATCATTAAAAAAAGAAAAAACAGAGAATCCAAAAGGAAAAATTCCATCAGTTCTACTCTGAAAAGAACAGACAAGGAGACACAGGAAACAAATCAAAAGACAAACGAATCACATTGATCATAATCAGGGACGGAGCAAGTATACTTGGGAGAAGGCGGGTGAGAGTAAATCAAGTACTCAGAAGTTCAATAGCAGGACCTGAAGATGACGATGTTAACTTTGAAGAACTGCTGTGGGAATTGTGGGCCACAGAATTATCCGAACTACTAGTCAAATGCGATGAAAGAGCATCATAAGTTGGCCACGGCATTGTTGGAGGGAGGAGGGGCAATGCCCCTTCAAAATTAAGAACGTGAATAGCTTGCCTTATGGATGGACGGTGAGTATTATCGGGATGAGCACACCATAGCCCAACAACCATCAAACATTCCATTTCTCTTGCATCGAATTCGGTAACTAATCTTGGATCAACTGCGTCAAATAACTGCCCCATGCCATATAGACTCCAAAGCCACTCCACTAATATCACTTGGTCGTTTTCTTTACATCTATGGTCAATTGCTTTCCTACCACAAGCTATTTCCAGCAGCACAATGCCGAAGCTGTACACATCGGACTCCTTGCTAGCCCGGCCTATGATGGTGCATTCAGGAGCAATGTAGCCCATGGTCCCTGCTGCGACAGTTGTCTGTGAACCTTTTTCATGGTCA
Source organism: Lantana camara (assembly GCA_037501455.1). NCBI lineage: Eukaryota > Viridiplantae > Streptophyta > Magnoliopsida > Lamiales > Verbenaceae > Lantana > Lantana camara. The sequence continues at coordinate 24,967,608 of CM074862.1, forward strand.
ACGAGTCTTGCGAGACCAAAATCACCGAGTTTGGCATTAAAATTTGTGTCCAGCATAATATTGCTAGCCTTTATGTCTCTGTGCACCACACATTGTTCCCACGCCTCGTGCAGATACAGTAGAGCTGATGCTAGTCCTTGCGCAATTCTGTACCTCATTTCCCAGGTAAGTAGTGATCTTCCTTTAAAGAGATGGAAATCTAAGCTTCCATTTGGCATGAACTCGTAAACGAGTAGGAGCTCGCTTCCTTTGTGGCACCAGCCCATGAGTTGGACTAAATTTCTGTGCCTTATTTGGCTGATAATCTTGACTTCTGATGCGTACTCTTTTACACCTTGATGAGATTCTCCAGACACCCTTTTTACAGCAATTTCAGAATTTGTTTTTCTGGAGAAACCTCTGTAGACACCACCAAAGCCACCTTCGCCGAGTTTCTTATCCTCTGCAAAATTGTCTGTGGCATTGAGTAATTCACTGTATGAGAACTTTCGAGGTCCGGTGCCCTTTTCGAATTCATTATCCATGGAATCCTCGTCCCCCGACTCTGTATTCTTCTTCTTTTTCCATAAGCAATAGCTAGCAAAAGCTGATGCAAGAATGAGAATAGAAATCCCAACACTACTCAATCCAAAAACAAGTACTCTTCGTTTCCTGTGAGTACTACCTTTCACATTGAATAGAGGGGGAAGTTCTGGACGTGGAGTAATTGGCTTTTCCGGAGTAACATCAAGTTGTGAGCTTGAAGAGAAATCCCATGACTTGACAATATTTTTCTCAAACCGACTATCTGTTGCAGCTGAAAAGCCAATAGAAACATATTCGGGCAAATAAGCTCTAAGATCAACCTCATAGCTGAGGTTTTCTCGTTGGGTTATGTTACCATCAACACCAGTAAAATCAACCCAGAGGGTCTTGGAACTTGCATTATAACTAATCCATGCATCATTTTGAGCCCCTTGGGAAACATTATTCGCCCACGCGACAGACGCGACAGATTTCACTGAGTTGATATTAATACCAACATGTGTGTCAGGGGGATCCCAAGTATTCTCGTAAGTGTCAAACTCGACTGCAACAAACGATTGTGACGATGAATTGGCCGGTGAATCACCATCTGCAAGACCAAGGCCACCACCAGCAAAACTGGGCAGTGTAGTAAAATTAAGAGGTACCAAGAAAAACGTTAGCCCTTCAGCATACTCTTTACTACCATTCGAGTCAATCACAAAGGAGAAATGAGTGGAGAAATCAACGAGGACGCCCGAAGCCTTGTCCCACAAGTGCAAAGATTCAAAGTATGTGGCTCGACCTAACTCATAGCCCAACACCGCATTAGGCTCGTTGGGTGTAACCATAATTCCTTGGTTTGAGATGTTAGCATCTCTCGCCACATTTATGTCGTGATTAGCATCGTTAGTGCTGATGCTGGACAGGTTGAAGGACAGTGAAAATGTACAAGGGGTCAAGATAAGGAACAACAAGGAGAAAATTAGTGCTGGAAGATTTAATGCAGACATGACCGGTGAATTTGTGGGGATGATCATTGATAGCTTGATCAAAGGATATGCTAGTACTAGATTATAAATACTGAATAAAAGGTGATGAAAACAGTAGTTCTTGGTTTTCTAGAGAATTGATAGCTCCAGCAGACACGCTACGCCAGTGGACAACGACTTCTTGGTCTGGGAATTTGAAAATGATACAAATATATATTAAAAAAGAAATATATTGGTGGAATTAGCTGTAAATATTTGGTTCTGTTATTAAGTTTAGGATTAATTACACTCGTCCCTAAATTAGATAGGGTAATTATAGTTGGTACTCCACTTTTAGATCTAATTACAAATACCACCCTTTTAAAATTTATTTATTACACTTAACCCCCGAATCCGTTAAAAATTTTATGACATCATCAAAAATATTTGTGAAAGTCTGAAATTAACCCTCTTGACTTTGGTCAAATTTTTATTACTAATCATGCCAATGGAGGTTCATTGTAATTTAGTAAATTAAAATGGAGGTTATGTGTAATTTTTTTTATATTAAATTTTCTGTTAGATTTTTTAGTTACGTCGAAATTAGTTGTTGCAACGGCTACTTACATGCCTAAAGTGACTGTAATTTTCATAATATGAAGCCTATAAATATTAAGTTTCACAAACAATACATGCACAAACCAATAGTTAATCTCTCTCATGGATTCAAGTAGCTATTCTTCAAGTAATCGAGCACTATAATACCGGAATAAGAAATGTCGAACGTGTGGCTACCTTATTGATTGTATAATTTCCAAAATATTTATAGGATTGAAATTATGAAAATATTTGGTTCTGTTATTTAAGTTTATGAGAACTAAAATAAACGTGATTATGGACATAGCCAAGCATGATGCAATTGCTTATGTGGACAGAGAGCAGGCCAAGTCAAGACTTAGCCCAATGGCTAACAAGTCAAGGAAGAAGACCTGTTGGTCTTGGTCTTTACACTTTAAGAGACTATAAATGCATTTGTTTAATAAAAAATGATGCTAACAAGAAATTTAGTAAAAAAAGTAAGAAATAAGAAAATAAAAGAAAGAATCATAGACAAAAATTCTTGACCCAGTAGTAAAATATGCAAAGAATCATGACCCAAACATTACCAAAATATATCTGCCAGACCTGGCATGTGAATATTACCAAAAGAAACAAATATTGCGGCAGATAAATATTGTTAGGCAGACGTACTCACATACGTCATTTTTGTGACGTTATTGTGCACCAACTTTTCAATGCTCTAAGGCCCAAATTCTAGGCTATACAGCCCACATACTTCCAAAGTAAAGCCCAGTACAAAGTGAAAGCTGCTAAGGTATTTGTAATTAATGGCCCAATACATTTCTCTATATCTAGTACACGGATATTTCTAGAGTTTTCATTTTAGTATCGCGTGTCGGACAATTCTTTTCAAAACAATTAGTACGTAATAACTTTAGAATAACTGGTGTTACCTCTTCATTTTTGTATGGTCAGAGTTTGAACCATATGCCTTATTTGAAGGGGGAATCAAATTTATTGAAAATTTATTTTATAATAACATCGGGGCTTTAATTCCTAAGTTTGTGTTTCATAATGAAAACCTTTATTTCAACCTAGACTATTAATACCTATAATTTACGGATATGAATACGGTGATACGAACACAACACAATATATATAACGCGTTACAAAATCTTTTCAAAATTTTCTATATGAGAAGTGTCCAACACAACACAAAATGATAAAATAATATTTTTAAAAATATCGGTGTATTAAAGATTAATACATGTTATTTATCGTGGTACCTGTGTTTGTGAGTGTTTGTAAACTAAAAACATAATTATTTATTTCTGGGCTTAGATAACGGACATTTCTTCTCCAGGTATTGCATTCTGTCAAACACTATTATAAGAGATTGAAGCATCCCCAATTCTTATTATAAAGCAAGGTGACAAAGTGAGTGGAAAATGATCAAAGGAATGGGAAAGTTCAATTCCAATCCTGGATCATGCAATATGTGCATGAGCGAATGGAGAAATATATGCACTGTCATAAATGACACCTAAAATAGTGAGATTCGCGTGCTTTATTAGATATACATCACATAACAAACATGCCTTTGACATCATGAACACGTATCACTCCTATCTTGACTAGTTAAATCACCAGAACAATGATAAGAAATAGCATAGAAACAAAAATTTTCGTACAAGCTTGATTATGGAATAAAACAAAAATACACACCAAAGAAATCAAATGAAAATGAAATCTTACAGATCATAATCATGTGGTTAAAAGAGCAGTAGCAGAGCTTGTAGATGATGCTGTTAAACTTGACGAATTGCTGTAGGAACTGAAGGTCGTTGAATCACCAGCTCCAGTAACATTTGAGTAATTTGAAGCGGTACTAGTCATATGTGTCATGGTAACATTGTTGGGATTAATGCCCTGAAAATCCAATTATATTGTAAATATTTTGGATTAATAAAACTGAAATTAAAGCATTTTATGAGTATTTTACAAATTTAATAATTAATGACGTGTGATGGTATTTTTATATGAAATATGTTTCATAGGAAAAGATTTTAAATACCAGAAGTCACGTGTCATTAAAGTTCTAGTCAGTATGATAAGAAATTGTTCTTATCAAGACTATAATGTGTTATATAAGATGGTTAGTCTTTCGTCATAGGGAAATGGAGTTTCCAATTATGACACATTGATGATTTTCAATGAGATTGGAAACATCGAACTGGACCACTGAGATTGTTCATTTTATACTGCTATCTAAAATGAACAGAATCTCGGAAGCATTAGACTCTTAATCCTGGCAGTGTTTCTACTTTAGGCATGTAGTGTTAATCACTGTGATGTACTCAGAAGTGAGGTCTCGGTAACGGGTGCCCAAAATACTTTGTACGTTCGGTGATTGCATGAAATGTGCTAGAGAGAAATATTGATCAAGGAATCTGTAGCCTTGCTGGAAGGTTTAAAGATATCCCTGAAATAGATTTGCAAAAGGTTCGAATTAAAACTTTGGCCAAAGTACTTCGCGTGTGCGTCACCGAAGTTGTATGTTGAATGTGTTTCACATACAGGGAATTTGGACTTAAGGCGAATCAAGAGATTTCAGATTAAAAGTGAAAAATAAATGATGGTAGTATTGATTTATTTTTCATGGATATCTGTACAGAGGAGTAAAATGCAAAATTATTATAGATCGAGAAATTCGTGAATAATTTAATTAATTTTAGAGTTCAACAATATTTATTTAGTGGAATTAAATATTGTTAAACGGTAATCAATTATTGTCATGGGATGATAATAGATTGACCCGTTTGGAGCTAAGATTAATTAGTCCTGCAGGTCCCCCCGCAAGCCCCAACGAAGATCAAAGAGAAAATATTAAAACGAGAGAGAGAAATGATTTTTTCAAAATGTTTGAAAATAGCCAAGTAATTTATTTTGAGAAAATAAATTAAAAGAGTTGGAAATGTCCGAAATTTTATTTTGGAGAAAATAAAATTTTTCGGGGGAAAATTTTTTTTTTTTTTTTTTTTTGCTGACGTGGCATGCCACGTCAGCGTGTCGGTCGCCAAGTGGCGCTGACTGGGCTCCATCGTGTGCGACACGTGGACGGATGAGATCCAGCCACGCGGGCACGAGTCAACGGTTCAGATCAGACCCGGAAGGGTCCGGGTCCGACCCGGTTCGGGTAGGGTCGGGTTTGGCGATAACCGACCCGGACACGTGGCATCACGTGAGTGCGCCACGTGGTCAAGCGGCCGAACCCAATTGAACCGACCGGTTCACGGCTGAACCGGTCTATGGCACTGAACCACCGGTCGGACCGGACCGGGTTGGACACGTGGCAGCTGCCTGTTGCAGCGTGCGTGCCACACGCGCCAGACACACAGCCTCCACATGGGCGGCGCGTGTGGGCGCGTGCGGTCCCCTTTCCGCGCGTGGTCGGCGCGTCTGGATTCATCTTGGCGTGTACTCCACTCCGGTGCAATTTGATTGGCCGGACGAACTTGGCGCCCACGCCAAAAGTTCGAAAATGCCGCGGGTGTCCTCATTTATTCAACTATAAATAGGGGCATGCAGTCCATTTTTAAGAAGCAACTTTGAGAAGAAAATTTGTTCAGTTTCTCACAGCTCCCGGCTGATTCTCTCTCTAGGTTTAATTAATCCTTAATTAAGGATTAATTAATTACTTAATTAGGTGGTTATATAATTAATATATAATCCACTTAATTCATAGAAAATAGGGATTTTCTGAAATTAGAAAAAAGAGTTTTTCTAGAAAAATATTTTCTCAAAGTATTTAGCGAAATACTGCCGGAGCCCACACTCCAATTTCTTAATCGGGGATATTGCGGGGAAGTTCTGCCGGTTTCACGAGAAAATCGAGGTGCTGGAAAAGTGCCGTTGATAGCCTAATTTGCAGTACGGTAATACCGTTATGCTGCCCAAATTAATATTTGCATATTATGATTATATGCTGGATGATTTAAAATTATGTTATCGATGCCTGTATATATTAGAGTTATGCTGCCCGATTTATTCCGCTGCTTTATTAAAATGTTTTGGAAATATTTTGATAACGAGGTTATGGCGAAATTTTTTGAAATATTCCGCTGTACCGTCACTCTGATTCGGGCCCGCCACAATCCAACAACTGGTATCAGAGCGGGGCTCTGATTATATACTCGCATTGATAAAGCATAAGATGCATAATTTTAAATCTGATACTGTGCACGTAAATTCTGTCTAAGAAGGCTGGGTTTTAAGTGGGACCGTTGTGACCCCTCCAGTGTTTCTGGGAATTTGCGTGGAATGATAATTTTCTGGGAATTGATTTCAATAATCTTCCTGGTTAATTGCCGAATCAGTAAATATGATTTAAATTATGTGATAATTTAAAACATATTTATTTAAGGGGCCATAAAAAATTTAAAGCGTGATAATTATGTGATAATTATTTGCAAGCATGCTTTTAATTTTAAATATGGCATGATAATATGTGATATTATGTTGTTTCAATTATGCATGATTTATTTAATGTGATTAGATAAATAATGTTTAATAGAGATTAAATATGATGCATAATTGGATTAATATTTTTTGGATTAATAAAGAGTTATTAAAGCCTTAAAATATTATTGGGATTATTTAATAATCCTAGTGGGAGCTTATTAATTAGATTAATTACTTCCAAAATTAATAAGACGCCAAAAGTGATTATTTAATAATCAAAGATAATCCACAAATTTTATAAAATTCAAGTGGGAGCGAGATGAAAAGAGTTGGAGTCTCACGGCCTCCATTACCCGTCTATAGTATAGTAAATATATACTACGCCCTTCGGCGGGTATGTATTCACGGTATACAAGATTAGGCTTCTACGGATAGAATGAAATACGGGGAAAGTCAGCTCGACCACGCCTCCGTGGAGTGTCTGATCTACTCGTACGAATTTTTAGGTAATGGTGTACGCTTGATTATGTGATGTATTAACCTCCCTTCGGAGCTATGTTACATTCACTTAGAGGCCAAAGGTTAACGTGGTGGATTAACATAGTTTGGTAAGAGTTACCTAGATGGCATGTTAATTAATATTAATTCTTGCTTTTCTAAGCAGTTTTCGACCCCGCTTCCGGGGAGTCAACTGCGGTTAGATAAGTCACCATTGCGTAAACCAAAAAATGCTTACGTAGATTTCATTTATTGGTTAGACGCAAAAGATGTAAAATACAGAATCATAACTTGCACTTTTAAAATATTTCAGTTTTAAAACAATGACGACCGCTAACCCGCTTCAATCGATCCTAAAGGAAAATAGGCTTGAAGGGTCTAACTATGCTGACTGGAAAATGAATCTTGACATCGTGTTTGGTCACGAGTATCTGAAACAAGTGCTCACTGAACCTTGTCCGGGGGTACCGGAAACTACAGCCAATCAGGATATGAGAAATGCTTATGCCAATTGGATCAAGTCCAATGATTTGGCTAGGTCATATATCCTGGCCTGTCTCCAATGTTCTTAAGCATCAAATGCACGAGATACCAACTGCTAGGAACATGATGGATTATCTCCATCAAATGTTTGGAGGACAGAATCGAGCCAAGAGGCTCGAATTGATGCGGAGGCTGTTAGTTACTAAGATGTCTGAGGGATCACCTGTTCAGGATCATGTTATGAACATGATGGCTTGCCTGAACGAAATTGAAAGCCTTGGTGCTAAATTTGATGATCTCAGTAAACAGGATATGATCCTTTGCTCTCTGCCAAAGTCGTTCGACATATTCAGGCAAAATTATTCTATGAACAAATTGGATTTTTCTCTGCCTGAATTAATGAACGAACTTAAGGTGGCGGAGGGAGTGATGAAAGCTAAGGGAACTGTTCTCCTAGCCCAGACATCGACTTCCACAGCTTCAAAAGCCAATAAGTGGAAAAAGGGAAAAGGAAAAGTTCTTGATCCCAAGAAAAAGGTTCAGAAGAAGAAGGGTAAACCTAGCAAAGGAAAATGTTTCCACTGCGGGGAGAATGGGCACTGGAAGAGGAATTGTCCAAAATACTTAGCAAGTCTTCCTGCTAAGCCATCTGGACAAGGTATATCGATATCTTGTTTAATTGAATTATGTTTAGTTGGAAGTCCACCAGATTCCTGGTGTGTGGACTCGAGTTCAACTAATCATATCTGTAATTCGTTACAGGGGGTTCAAGCTAACCAGAAAGCTTGAAGATGGCGAGATGCAACTACTGCTCGGGGATAATACAAGTATATCTGTATTAGCAGTAGGGACTGTAAATTTGTATTTTGGTGATAGGGTTTTGGTACTAAAAGACACTCTGTACATACCGTGTGTTCGCAGAAATTTAATTTCTGTGAGTTGTTTAATAAATAATGGTTTCAGTGTTTGTTTTGAGCAAAACTTTACCATTAAGCAAAATAAAAGGTTTATTTGCTCTAGCACGGTAAAAGATGGTCTTTTTTTGTTATACCCCGATAAAAACCCTAATTCCGAACTTAACACTACTAAGCTTGACTTACCATCCAAAAGAAAAACCCCTATGCCTAATGAGGCATACAAGTGGCACCTACGTCTTGGTCATATTAATCCAAATAGGATCCAAAGACTAATTTCAGACGAATTGTTGAGTCCCTTGGACTTAACAGAACTACCAGTCTGTGAATCCTGCTTGGAAGGTAAGATGACCAAGAGATCTTTTAAATCTAAAGGTAATCGAGCCACATAATTGCTTGAGTTAATTCATACGGATGTGTGTGGTGCTATGAGTATTCAAGCAAGAGGAGGTTTTGAGTATTTCATCACTTTTACGGATGATTACTCCAGATATGGATACGTTTATTTGATGAGATATAAGTCTGAATCTTTTGAAAAGTTCAAAGAATTCAAGGCTGAAGTTGAAAATCAAACTGGAAAACGTATCAAGGCACTTCGATCAGATCGTGGTGGTGAGTATCTGTCTACAGAGTTTCTAGAATTTCTCACTGCAAGTGGGATTAAATCCCAATTATCTGCACCGGGTACACCCCAGCAGAATGGTGTTGCAGAAAGGAGAAATAGAGCTCTAATGGAAATGGTAAGATCTATGATGAGTCATGCTACCCTACCAAGTTCGTTTTGGGGCTTTGCACTCGAAACGGCAACACACATATTAAACCTTGTTCCATCCAAGTCGGTTCCTAAAACACCAATGGAACTGTGGCGAGAGCGAAAGCCCAGTGTCTCCTATCTTCGGATATGGGGAACCCCAGCTCATGTGTTAAGGAAGGATCCTGACAAGTTGGAATCAAGAACAGAGGTTTGCTTGTTCATAGGTTATCCTAAAGGAACAAGAGGTGGTATATTTTACGATCCAAGAGATCACAAAGTGTTTGTGAGCACTAACGTTAAATATCTCGAGGATGACTTTGTAAATGACCACAAGGGTAGAAGCAAAATTGTGTTAGAAGAAATGACAACATCAGATTCTGAATTCCAAGAACCCGTAGTAACTGAAAATGTGTTAGATACATATGATGTACCAGATACAACATATGATGTAGGGACGAGTACACAGCAGCCTCGTCGTAGTGGGAGGATTGTCAGGGCACCTGACAGATACCTAGGATTAACCCAAGTGGTTGAATCTGACGTATCTGATCCTATCGCATATGATGAAGCCATAGAGGATATAGACGCTGACCGTTGGGTCAAAGCCATGGAATCTGAATTAGATTCAATGTATTCCAATAAAGTCTGGGAACTTGTGGAGGCGCCTGATGGCATTAAACCTATTGGATGCAAATGGGTCTACAAGAGAAAAAGGGGAATAGATGGAAAGGTTGAGACCTTTAAAGCAAGGCTTGTGGCAAAGGGTTATACCCAGAAAGAAGGTATCGATTATGACGAAACCTTCTCGCCTGTAGCAATGCTTAAGTCCATAAGAATTCTCCTATCCATTGCTGCTCATTATGATTATGAGATTTGGCAAATGGATGTAAAGACTGCCTTCTTGAACGGGCACCTTCAAGAAGAAATATATATGGCTCAACCTGAAGGCTTTATAGCCAGAAATCAGGAGCATATGGTATGCAAGCTTGATAAATCTATTTATGGTCTTAAACAAGCGTCTAGGTCATGGAACATCAGATTTAATGAGGCAATTAAATCCTTTGGATTTATGCAATTGCCTGATGAACCATGTGTGTACAAGAGACATCATGATAGTGTTGTAACATTTTTAGTTCTATATGTTGACGATATTCTGCTCATTGGGAATGACACGGGAATATTGTCAGCAGTTAAGATTTGGTTGTCAAACCAGTTTGACATGAAAGACCTAGGTGAGGCCAGTTATATTCTAGGGATCAGGCTCTATCGTGATCGTAAGAATAAAATGATTGGTTTATCACAAGCAGCATATATAGATAAGATGTTGGCAAGATATAACATGGCTAACTCCAAGAAAGGATCGTTACCTTTCAGACATGGAGTTCATCTATCTCGGGATCAGTGTCCCAACAACCCTGAAGAGACAGAAGAAATGAAAGATGTTCCGTATGCTTCGGCAGTCGAAAGCCTCATGTATGCTATGTTATGTACAAGGCCAGATATCTGTTATGTTGTAGGTCTAGTCAGCAGATATCAGTCAAACCCTGGACCCCAACACTGGATAGCTATAAAGCATATATTAAAGTACTTGAGAAGGACTCGAGATTATATGCTTGTCTATCGCAGTGATGAGCTCATTCCTAATGGGTACACAGATTCAGATTTCCAATCTGATTTGGATTCTAGGCGTTCAACGTCTGGATACGTGTTTACTCTAGGAGGAGCAGCCGTTAGTTGGAGGAGTATTAAGCAATCTTGCATTGCTGACTCCACCATGGAAGCCGAATACGTGGCAGCTTCGGAAGCAGCCAAAGAAGTGTATTGGTTCCGAAATTTCCTAATGGATCTAGAAGTCGTCAAGGACGGACTTATGCCGACCACATTGTACTGTGACAATGCTGGAGCGGTGGCCAACTCCAAGGAACCTTGAAGTCATAAACGTGCGAAGCACATCGAGAGAAAGTTTCACATTATACGTGATTATGTGGAACGTGGAGAAGTGGCAGTGGTGAAAATTGGCTCAGTAAATAATCTAGCAGATCCCTTCACTAAGACTTTGGCGCAAAAGAGTTTTGACACTCATGTAGAAGGGATGGGCCTTAGATGTGTAGTCAATTGGATTTAGGGCAAGTGGGAGATTGTTGGGATTAATGCCCTGAAAATCCAATTATATTGTAAATATTTTGGATTAATAAAACTGAAATTAAAGCATTTTATGAGTATTTTACAAATTTAATAATTAATGACGTGTGATGGTATTTTTATATGAAATGTGTTTCATAGGAAAAGATTTTAAATACCATAAGTCACGTGTCAATAAAGTTCTAGTCAGTATGATAAGAAATTGTTCTTATCAAGACTATAATGTGTTATATAAGATGGTTAGTCTTTCGTCATAGGGAAATGGAGTTTCCAATTATGACACATTGATGATTTTCAATGAGATTGGAAACATCGAACTGGACCACTGAGATTGTTCATTTTATACTGCTATCTAAAATGAACAGAATCTCGGAAGCATTAGACTCTTAATCCTGGCAGTGTTTCTACTTTAGGCATGTAGTGTTAATCACTGTGATGTACTCAGAAGTGAGGTCTCGGTAACGGGTGGCCAAAATACTTTGTACGTTCGGTGATTGCATGAAATGTGCTAGAGAGAAATATTGATCAAGGAAACTGTAGCCTTGCTGGAAGGTTTAAAGATATCCCTGAAATAGATTTACAAAAGGTTCGAATTAAAACTTTGGCCAAAGTACTTCGCGTGTGCGCCACCGAAGTTGTATGTTGAATGTGTTTCACATACAGGGAATTTGGACATAAGGCGAATCAAGAGATTTCAGATTGAAAGTGAAAAATAAATGATGGTAGTATTGATTTATTTTTCATGGATATCTGTACAGAGGAGTAAAATGCAAAATTATTCTAGATCGAGAAATTCGTGAATAATTTAATTAATTTTAGAGTTCAACAATATTTATTTAGTGGAATTAAATATTGTTAAACGGTAATCAATTATTGTCATGGGATGATAATAGATTGACCCGTTTGGAGCTAAGATTAATTAGTCCTGCAGGTCCCCCCGCAAGCCCCAACGAAGATCAAAGAGAAAATATTAAAACGAGAGAGAGAAATGATTTTTCCAAAATGTTTGAAAATAGCCAAGTAATTTATTTTGAGAAAATAAATTAAAAGAGTTGGAAATGTTCGAAATTTTATTTTGGAGAAAATAAAATTTTTCGGAAATTTTTTTTTTTTGGCTGACGTGGCATGCCACGTCAGCGTGTCGGTCGCCAAGTGGCGTTGACTGGGCTCCACCGTGTGCGACACCTGGACGGATGAGATCCAGCCACGCGGGCACGAGTCAACGGTTCAGATCAGACCCGGAAGGGTCCGGGTCCGACGCGGTTCGGGTAGGGTCGGGTTTGGCGAAAACCGACCCGGATACGTGGCATCACGTGAGTGCGCCACGTGGTCAAGCGGCCGAACCCAATTGAACCGACCGGTTCACGGCTGAACCGGTCTATGACACTGAACCACCGGTCGGACCGGACCGGACCGGGTTGGACACGTGGCAGCTGCCTGTTGCAGCGTGCGTGCCACACGCGCCAGACACACAGCCGCCACATGGGCGGCGCGTGTGGGCGCGTGCGGTCCCCTTTCCGCGCGTGGTCGGCGCGTCTGGATTCGTGTTGGCATGTACTCCACTCCGGTGCAATTTGATTGGCCGGAACGAACTTGGCGCCCACGCCAAAAGTTCGAAAATGCCGCGGGTGTCCTCATTTATTCAACTATAAATAGGGGCATGCAGTCCATTTTTAAGAAGCAACTTTGAGTAGAAAATTTGTTCAGTTTCTCACAGCTCCCGGTTGATTCTCTCTCTAGGTTTAATTAATCCTTAATTAAGGATTAATTAATTACGTAATTAGGTGGTTATATAATTAATATATAATCCACTTAATTCATAGAAAATAGGGATTTTCTGAAATTAGAAAAAAGAGTTTTTCTAGAAAAATATTTTCTCAAAGTATTTAGCGAAATACTACCGGAGCCCACACTCCAATTTCTTAATCGGGGATATTGCGGGGAAGTTCTGCCGGTTTCACGAGAAAATCGAGGTGCTGGAAAAGTGCCGTTGATAGTCTAATTTGCAGTACGGTAATACCATTATGCTGCCCAAATTAATATTTGCATATTATGATTATATGCTGGATGATTTAAAATTATGTTATCGATGCCTCTATATATTAGAGTTATGCTGCCCGATTTATTCCGCTGCTTTATTAAAATGTTTTGGAAATATTTTGATAACGAGGTTATGGCGAAATTTTTTGAAATATTCCGCTGTACCCTCACTCTGATTCGGGCCCGCCACAATCCAACAAACATCACCATAAGTTGCCACTGGCATTGTTGGAGGGAGAGTGGGTAATGATGCTTCAAAATTGAGAACATGGATTGCTTGCCTTATGGATGGACGATGGTTGTTATCTGGATGAGCACACCACAAGCCAACATCTATCAAAAGTTCCATTTCTCGCGGATTAAATTCTGTGCCTAATTTTCGATCAGTGGCATCAAATAACTGTTCCATGCCGTATAAATTCCAAACCCACTCCACCAATATTTGACAGGTGTCGAATCCGTCAAAAATAAATAAAATTCCTATTTAACAACTAAACACAGAGTATAGTGCAAACAGGGTCGATCCACAGAGACTGGTTGATTTATTTCTAACAATTGCAATGAATTCACTAAAAGCAATAATTAAAAGGGGGGTTTTAGAATTATTCTAACTAAAGTATGCAATAAAAATAAACTAACAAGAATTAAAAACCAATTAAAACTATCAAGCAAGTCACGTAGGATTAAATCAGGGAAAATTACCTAGCCAGGGATATTCGATTCGAATTGTTATATTGATCATTGACTCAAGGATAAATTCAAGTTATTCAGACAGATTGACTATAGTTGATAGAGACACTCGACTCAACCTCGTTTTTACTTAATTAATAGGATAACCTAGAGACACTCGACAGTTATCTTCCCTAACAAATTCACAACCCCTAGAGACACTCGACAGGATTTAATGAATTCGCAGCATTAAGAACCATAAAAACACCAACCCTAATTAACCAAGTCGTGACACACGCAAGATTTAAATTAGATTATCAAATCCCTTAGTGAACGAGGAATTTTATCGCTAAAACCCTGTCACTAATTTACCACCTTTTATCAATCAAACTCTACTACACTTCAAGTATCATGAATGGCTATATGCAATTAAAACAACCTAGAGATCGTGCACTATCCCGAAATTGCCTAATCACAATAAACATGAAACACGGAGATAAGATAAATGCCAAAATAAACATGAATTAATAAAAACATTTAGGTCTCGTAATATTCAAATCGAATCTATAACCCCTAGCTAGATAATTAAAAACTTAGCTCTCGATGTTGCTCGCCCAAGACACGAACTGCTGCCCCAAAGAAATTACGTGACCCCCAAAATTGTTGTCCCATGCCAAAATATATAGCCCCCAATCCAAAGCTTCCCACTGCCGGAATATAAATTCTAAGCAAATTCGGACTCTAAGTCTTGCATTCCAAGTTTGGGCCGCCAATTAGCTTTCTTAATTGTCCACTATATTGGACTCTTTCCCGAACAAGCTCCTGATGTGCAGCTCCAATTCAACACCAAAATTGGGCTTAATCAATTTAATTCCAAACACAAGTGCAGCCCACAATTCCAAGGCCAATTCGTCCACCTAAAATCACAAGCGCTGGGCCCCATAACTAATTTCATAACCTGGGCTTCTCCAAATTAAATTAAATTCACGGCCAATCAAAGCAATTTGGTTTCCATTAACTTATTCCACACACGCAGCCCACTCACAATTAAAGTCCAAACAATTACTCCACCAAGTGCATGCAAATTAGGCCATCTCAATTAATGCCATGCATGAAATTCACGAATTGCTCACGCAATTCAGCCCACTGAACTTCTAATGTATCCAATTGCTAGCGCAGGCATGTATTCCAACATAACTTCCCAATTTCAGTAAATCACGCAGCAGGTCAGCGACACAGTAATTCCAGCTTCTTCTCGCATGCATAAATTTTCTTCTCAAAACAACCGAGTTTTGCTTCAATTCCGTATTCAAGTCCCAATCCTATAATAAAACAACAAAATATCAATTTCCTTATAAATAATATCATTTCAAGCACACTTCGGGGCATAATTTAATCATAAAGATAATTAATTAACGAGTTATCAATATTACTTGGTTTTCGTCAAGCCTAGAGTTGACTGGTCTTCTTCCACATGCTATTTCCAGCAATACAATTCCAAAGCTATAAACATCTGACTCCTTGCTAGCCCGTCCACTTATAGCACATTCAGGAGCCATGTAACCCCTCGTCCCCGCAAGATCAGTTGTTTGTGATCCTTTTTCATGATCAACAAGTCTGGCTAGACCGAAGTCACCAAGTTTAGGATTAAAACTTGAGTCCAAGATAATATTGCTAGCTTTTATATCTCGGTGCACCACACATCTCTCCCACTCCTCGTGCAAATACAGCAAGGCCGATGCTAGTCCTTGTGCGATTTTGTATCTCGTCTCCCAGGTCAAAAGTGATCTCTCCTTAAAGAGATGAGAATCTAAGCTTCCATTAGGCATGAACTCATAAACAAGTAGGAGCTCGTTTCTTTTATGGCACCAGCCTATGAGTTGGACTAGATTTCTGTGCCTTAACTGACTGATAATCTTGATTTCTGATGTGTACTCTTTTAGCCCTTGTTTAGATCCCCTGGACACCCTTTTTACAGCAATGTAGCAATCTGTTTCTCTCAAAGAGCCTCTATAGACCCCACCGAAACCTCCTTCTCCAAGCTTTTCTTCCTCTGCAAAATTCTTTGTGGCACGAACCAGTTTGCTATGTAAGAACCTTTTAGTCCCACAGCCTTTTGTGAATTCGTTATCCATGGATGGATCAAGGAAATCTTCATCGCCTGAGTCCTTATACTTGTTCCATAAGCAATAAATTGCAAGAGCTAACCCAAGAATGAGAACTGACAAGCCAACACTCATTCCAACAACAAATACTCTACTCTTGTTTTGTTTTCCACAGGTATTGACCGTGACACCAGGGTCAGGCTCGGGACCTGGAGTAAGTGGTTCTTCAGAAGTAACAATTCGTAAACTTGAAGAGAACTCCCATGACTTGACATTATTTTTCTGAAAGAAATTTCCTGTCGCAGCTGAAAAACCAACAACAACATATTCAGGCAAATAATCTCTAAGATCAATCACATAGCTGAGGCTGTCTTGTACTGTTCTGTTACTTGAAAAACCAGTAAAATCAACACGCAGAATCTTTGAACTGGCATTATAACTAATCCAGGAGTCATTTTGCACCCCTTGGGTAATATTATTCTGCCAAGTGACATTTGTGATGGATCTCATTGAGTTGATATCAATACCAACATGGGGGGAAGATGGATCCCAAGGATTTTGATAAGTATCAAATTCAACTGCAACAAATGACTCTGAATATGAATTGGCTGGTGAATCAGCATGTTCAAGACCAAGGCCGCCACCAGCAAAAGTGGGTAGGAGAGCAGAATTAAGAGGAGTCAAGAGAAATGTTAGCCCATCAGCATATGAATTATTACCACTCGAATCAATCACAAAGGAGAAATGAGTGGAAAAATCAGTCAGATTCCCCGAAGCCTTGTCCCACAAGTGCAGTGGTTCCACATATGTAGCTCGACCAATTTTTGAGACCAACACCATACTACGCTCGTCTGGTGTAAGCAGAATGCCTTGGCTTGAGATATAAGCATCTCCCGACACATTTATGTTGCGATTGCTATCGTCAGTGCCGATGCTGGAAAGGTTGAAGGACAGTGATAATGTTAAAGGAGTCGAGAAAATCAACAAGAAGAAACAGATTAGAAACTTGAACAGAGACATGGTAGGGATGATGGTAACTTGATCAGCATTTGCGATTATAAATATTGAACAACCAATGAGAAAATCTTGCAGCTTTGTTTGAAAAAACAAAAACTGTGAGCTACTGAGGTGTTTCCCTGTTGACAAGTGTTGCTACCACATTAAGCCAATTTATGCATCATTACAACTTTGACTTCATATCAATATTATGGAGAAAAGATCTTAATCTCAGGGACGGCAGAGCATCCATAATATTAAAATATGGGGCAGATGAAAGACCCTGCTGCTTGACTAACCCTTCAATGATTCAAGTATGCAAACATTTTCCCTTTTGAACCAAAGCAAAACACAAAACATGCTCTTGCATTCTGCGAAAAAGACAAGGCCATTCTAACCAACTACCTTTGATTGCATTTATTGACTAATTCTGTTTGCTTCTCGTGTAACCATCTCCCTGGACGATACGCGCAATTGTTTGCTTATGAAATCATAGACATAAATTCTTGACCCTGTAAAATATGCTAAAGAATCATGGCCCAAACATTACCAAAATCTGCCAGACGTTGCTTAGAATCAACTTACATGAATCCACATCGCTGTAAATTGACACCAGTAAAGAACTCACAATTTGGTCTTCTAGTCGCGCACGAGAGAAATTGAACAACTTCTGTTGCAATGCCATTGACGCTTCCTCAGCTTCGATTACAGTTCAGTTCGTCCCCCACCTGTTTGTGAATATTACCAAAAGAAATAAATATTGTTAGGCAGACGTACTCAGGTACATCATTTTTGTGACGTTATTATGCACTAATTTTTCAATGCTCAAAGACCCAAATTCTAGGCTATGCAGCCCACATACTTCCAAAGTAAAGCCCAGTAAAAAGAAAAAACTAAGATATTGGTAATTAGTGGCCCAATACATAGACTATCTTAGGGCAGTCAACGGGTCGGATTCGGACCGGATCAGGGGATTCCGGATCCGAATCCGACAAGAGGATCCGACAACCGGATCCGAATCCGAATCCTATAGGATTCGGATTCATTTATTTTGAATCCATGTATAATCGGATCGGATTATATCCGATTAAAGATCCGACCCGATTAGCAATAAAATTTAATTTTTTTATTTAACAAATTTAATATAAAGAATTAATATAATTACATAATATTAATAAATAATAATTATTTAATGGATTATTTGATGATTTTATTTATATTTGTTTAAAATAAGTTAACTTAAACTTATTAATAAAGGAAAATATATACTTTTAGAGTAAATAATTCAAATTTTATTGTTGTTTAAAGTGATAATTATGTGAAAATTATAATTTTAGTCATTTTACTTAATATTATGTACTAGTAAATAATTTATTTTAATTAAATATTATATATATAATCGGATTCGGATTTTAAACGGATCGGATTCGTTAATTCCATATTCGCTCCATTTATTTCGGATAACGAATATTTATAATCGGATATGATCCATCGGACATTTTTATCGGACGAATATGTTAAAATTCGGATCGGATTCGGATCGGATTCGGATTAAAATCCGATCCATTGACAGCCCTCACTATCTCTCATACACGGGGTATTTCTGGAGTTTTCATTTCAGGTGGTCTGACTCCGTGTGGTGTCATATGGGATAATCCTTATCAAGAAAATTAGTACGTAATAACTTCAACAAATAATCGGTATTCGCGTAATCACATTATATTGTATGCAATAATGCATAAATACGATACGACTTACATGAATACGGCAATATGAAATTTTTCTTAAATTCTCTATGCGAAGAATGCGGACATAACATAATACGATAAAATAATATTTTTAAAAGTATTCGTATATCATAGATTGTGTCGGGGATTAATAATTCTTTTTGGACAAAGAGAAAAGGAATGATTAATAATTCTTCTCAAACAATGATTCCCATTTTTAGTCCCCGTTACCAATATTTTCAATTTCGAATATTGCATAGACTAATATAAAGAGTTAACTGCACCAAACCCCCTGTGTTTTTTCCAATTTGCAGAAAAAACCATCTGTTATAAAAATTAGTTCAAAAAATTTTATGTTATTTTATTTTTTGCACACCGCCCCCTTAGTCCATTTGGTCAACTATTAAATCTTTTAACCCTAAAATACCCTTATTTTATATATTAAAATAATATAAAAAATATAAATATTTAATATATTAAGAATAAAAATATTATAATTATATATTTTTTAAAAATATACATATTTAATATATACATATTATATTAAAATATAAAAAATATATAAATATTAAAAATCATTTTTAATAGTTTTTAAATATATATTAAAATATAGATATAAATGAATAATTATTTTTAAAAATATTATTTTGATACCATGTCAGAGGGATCTTTTATTAAGGCGGAATTAGGAATTGAAAATGATAAAATTAAATCATTTGATAGTACCAAATCAAAAACTTTTATACTGTACATGGTAATTTTACTAAATTAAAACGAGCTAGAGATTTAGTTCTTAACCAGTCATGGAGGCAAGCCCTAAAAACGCCTAAAACATGGCAACAGAATGGGCGAATCCAGACTTCGGTATTAAACCTAATCTCTGCCTATTTTAGCTTAAACCAACCCAGAAATAAATTTTTCGATGCGGTACTTTTTTTTTTTTTTTAATCCACCATGAACATTGATCGTATTAACATGCTATTATTCAACATAATAAAATTTAGTCGGCCATATTAGGCGGCACAATAGAATACAGAAATATGAACTTAAAGAACTGGAGAATAAAATGACTTACTTATTAATTTTTGCCACCAGTCTTGCAAGATTGCAAAATTTTCTCACTCAGAATTTTGAAAGTGTTTACAAACTGAAATAAAAATTACAAACTCAGTAATTTTCGCTCTGCCTAGTGCAACAATGAGCGCTACTATAAATAGAAAAAAACACGGAACTGAAAACCGGAACTAAAAACTAACCTAAACTATTTGCTCCATTATGAATGAGCAAAGTACAACTTTATTAAAACCATGGTAGCTTTATTAAAACCACGTCACATAAAACAGCGGGCTAATATTCTTTCCGCAAATGGTATTTGTAGGGTGGTTGGCATATCAACTTTTGCAGGGCCCCATTTATTCTTTCCCTTTTCCTTCTTTATTCAAATATTTTTGAATAACCTAATCCAGATCTTCAAACATATCCTCATAAGGATTCTGGGCTTCGCCAGCTGGGCAGTAATCATCGTTGGATAATTTATCCATAGAAGCACTTGATTGTGAATCAAAATTTAGATTTTTCATTAAATCTTTCTTTACTTCCTTAAGATAAGAAGCCACTTTTTCTTCATCCGAAGTTTGTCCTTTTTGGAAATATAATTTCTTTGAAATATATTCAAATGGACTAGGAGTTTTATTTTGTTCCTCCTGAAGAATATATTCATGAATCTTTGTCTTGATATTATCAATGGTTTCTTGCCCTCCATGCTTCCTTCTTTGTTAAGAGCCAGCATTTTCTTCCAGAACTTGGTATAAAAGGTCCTGAAGATGCAGGGTATTTTCTGTTGGGTTTCTCCCAACTCTGGTTCCCATTTCCAAATCCAAGGGATACCAAATTCAGTAAAGAAATGAAGAAAAGGCATTCCTTCTATCCATTTTCCATTGTTCTGAGCATCCATTATTTTGGTAGAAATTTAATATAGAAACAATCTTTGATGGGTATTATACAGTCCAGTCTGGCCCATGGTCCAGTTTATTTTAATGTTTATCCTAATTTACAGTTATCTTTATCTGATGTTAATAAATTAGATGCTTTAACTCTTAATATCAAAACGCATGGTTATAATTATGCTCCTGGATCTGAAGTTATATGTGTTTGTTATAGAATTTATTACAAACCTCTTCAAACCTTAAATCCTAGATGTAAGATGGTTGATAAACCTGCTGATGAAACTATTCTTATAGAAAGCAATTTTAGTAGATCTGAGATTACTACTAGAAGATCTATTAAGTGGGATGAAATAACTTTCCCAGAAAATTGGATTATTGAGCAAGCTGTTCCTGCTCAATCTAATACTAGTTACAATCCAACTAGTATTCTCCAAACCCCTGAAGGGAATGTTCAAATAAGTTTTGAACCCTCCAGAAACCTTATAGGAGGAAGCAATAGGTCTTATACAAGATCTAAATCTCATCATCATATTTCCCCTATATATTTTACTCAATCTCCTTCAAGAGCTTCTACTTCTCAAATAAGAGAAACAGAATCTGTTGAAGAATCTAATTTTGAAAGGGTTGAAGAATTAAAAATTCAACTTGACAATATTGTGAAAGACATTTACAATGTCAAAGATTATAACTGCTTCAGAAATGAATTTTTCTTTATGATGATTAATAAACCAAAAATTGATTTTAGTCCGGGATCTCCGACAAGAAAACAAATTCAAAATGATTTTAATCTTCCTAAATGGGAACCATTTAAAATATGGCTTTATGAAAACTTTTCAAAAGAAGACAGAAAAATTTTTCAAGAAGAATTTTATAAAGATCTTTCTGAAAAGAACTTGAAAATATCTTTTGTTCCATGGTTTATAACCAAGTATGTGGAAAATCATATCTCTGTTATTGAAAGAGAATACAAAATAACTCATAGTGGAGAAATTTTGAAAGCAAATTTTCCTCCCCCTTATTCTTTTTCTATAGAAAAAGGTGATGAGATCAGATTTTATAACGCATTTCAAAAATTATTTGAAAATAATACTCTGCCTATCACTTTGAAGCATATGAATAATATGGTTCAACAGCATAATTTTACTAATATGTATTTAATTGTTTTAGGAGAAAATATTTCTTCTTTAAGTAAAAGGGTTGAAAAACTCATCGCTGATATTAATAATTTAAAGATTCAGCATAAGAATGAGAAACCTTAAGGAGAATCTAGTGTTATTATCCCTAGTGTGCAACCACCTCCAGAAGTCAAGGATTTTAAATTAAAATCTATGACTGATCTAGAGAAAATTCTAGATGAAAAATTAAAGGGCTCAGAATTAGTGCTCTTAATAAAGAATTTGCGGACAGTATGTCTGATAATGAAGGTTTTCATAATACTGTAAAAGATGAAGTTAATAAATTATCTAAATATGCTGATAAACCTACTTAAAGGATGTATTATTATCCTAGACCGACTCCTCAAGATATTCTCCTTGAAGAGAATGAATATATGTTTAATAATTCTTACAATGGGAAAAATATTTATGAATGGAATATAGATGGATTTGCGGAAAGGCAAATTTATAATACTGTTCATAGGATGCTCATGTATAGCACCATCTGCAAGAATAATGGCAATCGTGATAAGGATATTGCTAAAATGATTATTGCTGGATTCACTGGTCAATTAAAAGGCTGGTGGGATCATTACTTCAATGATGCTAATAGGCAGGAGGTTTTGGATACTATTAAAAGCGAAAATGGGATTAATACCCAAGATGCTGTTTATACTTTGATTATTAATATTATTGAACATTTCACTGGAAGATTTTCTGAGAATAGTGATAATATCAGAACTCTACTCCAAAATTTTAGATGTAAAACTCTTACATCTTTTAGGTGGTATAAGGATACTTTCCTTAGTAGAGTTATGGAACTTCCTGAGTCTAATAGTACTCATTGGAAGTCTAAATTTATTGATGGTTTACCCGCTCTTTTCGCAGAAAGGGTTAGGAAAACCCTTAGACAAGGGGAAGTTAATATTAATTATGATAGTTATAATTACGGACAACTTATAAGCGTCTGTAAAACTGAAGGACTTGCTTTATGCAATGAAATAAAGCTGAGTCAACAAATTAAAAAGCATAATATCAGTGAGAGAAGACAATTAGGTCAATTTTGTGACCAGTTTGGGATTTCTAATCCTCCTTTAAATATAGAAGGAAATAATAAAAGAAAGAAATTTCATAATAAATCTCCTGAATTTTCTAAACGAAAACACAGAAAACGTAGGGAGAAGAGAGAGATAAGGAAAGAAAAAAGGAAGGTTAATAGTCCTCCTATTATTTGTCGAAAATGTGGTAAGATTGGTCATTATGCTAATCAATGCTGGACTAAGAAGAAAATTCGTAGCTTAGAGGTTGATGATAATATTAAAGATACTCTTTGCAAAATATTTTTAAACTCTCATTCTGAAACTCAAAAATCATCATATTCAGATGATTTAGAAGTTTTAGAAAATGAAAACTATTCTTCTGAATCAGAAGAATGTGAACCATGTAAAAATGGTTTAACCTGTGATAATCAGGCAGATTCTTCAGATGCTGAAGAAGGTACTATTTATCAAATACTTTCTCAATTCCAGGAAATAAATGTCATTACCAATGAAAATATTCTTGATATTTTAAAAACAATTCAAGATCCTGATGTTAGATCAAAAATTATTGATCAATTAAATAATAAAAATGATTTGGAACAAAATCAAAATTATCAGAGGAATTCTGAACCATATACTATGGCAGAAGTTCAAAAAATTTTGAAACAAAGACAATCTTCCAATCATCCTTCTACAAAATTTGATTTATCTCTGGAGATTCAAAATCTTAAACAAGAGATAAAAAAATATGAAAAATGATAATAAACATCTTGAAGAAAGAGTTTTCAAATTAGAAATAAGTCGTGGAAAACAAGTTTATATTCCTGAAAAAGAAGAAAATCAAATTACTTTTTCTGAAGATGATAATTTTTTATCCACCCTAGAGATGGTTATATCCCAAAAATGGTTTATAAAAATTTCTCTTTTAATTGATGAAAATTATAGACGAGATCTTATAGCTCTTGTTGATAGTGGTGCAGATTTAAATTGTATCCAGGAAGGAATTTTTCCTACCAGGTATTTTCATAAAACTACTCATTCTATCAGTGCTGCCAATGGGCAAAAAATGAAAATAAATTATAAGCTTCCTAAAGCTTATATTTGCAAAAATAAAGTTTGCATTCCTAATAGCTTTATTTTGGTAAAAAATATTCCCAACCAAGTTATACTTGGAACTCCTTTTTTAAAGAAAATATTTCCGATTAAAAATATTGATGAAAAAGGTTTTATTGGAACTTTTGAAGGAAAAGAAATATCTTTCCAATTTATTATTGAACCCTTTACTAGAGTTTTAAACCAAATAAAGGATTCTTTAATTGAAAGAAAGGAAAAACAGATTAATTTCCTTAAACAAGAAATTGATTTCAATAATATTGATAATGTTTTGAAAAACGTTAAATTACAAGAAAAAATTAAATTTCTTCACAATCAATTTTCTTTACAAATATGTAATGATCATCCTAATGCTTTTTGGGATAGAAAGAAACATATAGTTTCTCTTCCTTATGAGGAAGATTTTGATGAAAAGAAAATTCCTACAAAGGCAAGACCTTCCCAAATGAACAGAGAGTATTTAGACCTCTGTAAAAAAGAGATTGAATCTCTTCAAACCAAAGGGTTAATAAGACCCTCCAAGACTCCTTGGTCATGCACAGCCTTTTATGTTAATAAAAAAGCTGAACAAGAGAGAGGAGTTCCCAGGTTAGTTATCAATTATAAACCCCTTATTACTGCCCTTAAATGGATAAGATATCCAATTCCTAATAAAAAGGATTTATTGGATAGACTTTATGATGCTTTAATATTTTCCAAATTTGATTTAAAATCAGGATATTGGCAAATTCAAATTCATAATAAAGATATTTATAAAACCGCTTTCAATGTTCTTTTCGGACAGTATGAATGGAAAGTTATGCCATTTGGGTTAAAAAATGCCCCTTCAGAATTTCAGAATATTATGAATGATATTTTCAATCCTTATAGTGATTTTATAATTGTTTATATAGATGATATCTTAGTATTTTCAAAAAATATTGAGAGTCATTTTAAACATCTTGATATATTCAAGATTATAGTTATCCAAAATGGTTTGGTTATATCTAAACCAAAAATGCTTCTTTTCCAAACTAAAATAAGATTTTTAGGTCATAATATTGAAAAAGGAAAAATAATTCCTATTAATAAAAGTATAGAATTTGCTTCGAAATTTCCAAATCAAATTATGGATAAAACCCAACTCCAAAGATTTCTAGGGAGTTTGAATTATATTTCTCCTTATTATAAAAACCTTGCTGAAGATACAACAATTCTTTATGATAGATTAAAGAAAAATCCAAAACCTTGGACTGAAAATCATACTCAGGCTATTAAGAAAATCAAGGGTAAAGTCATAACTTTACCTTGTTTAATGCTTGCTAATCCCAATTGGGATAAAATTATAGAGACTGATGCCTCTGAGATAGGTTATGGAGGAATTCTTAAACAGATATCCCCTCATAACCAACAAGACTATCTGGTTAGATTCCACTCCGGTAAGTGGAAGGATAGCCAGAAAAACTATGCTACTATAGCTAAAGAAATTTTAGCTATTCTTAAATGTGTTTTAAAATTTCAAGATGATTTATATAATCAGAAATTTGTGATTAAGACAGATTGTCAAGCTGCTAAATACATGTTTAATAAAAACTTTGACCATGAAGTTTCTAAACAAGTGTTTGCTAGATGGCAGGCTCAATTAGCCCCTTTTGATTTTGACATTATTTACAAAAAAGGAACTGAAAATAGTCTTCCTGATTTTTTAACTCGTGAATATTTACAGGATGTGTAATCCTTCAAGAATAAAGGAGTTTCCTTCCCATAGATTCTATGAATCTATTAATTGGGAAAAGGCCAAGAAGATTCACAATTATGTGAAAAAATTAGTTTTCCTTTCTAGGGAACATGAGAAAAATGTCATTTACTGGGAGGATAAGATTAACAATGAGATTCTTAATCCCAGAAATAATCTCGATTATATCACAAGGAAAAGCAGCCATGCTAATGCTTGCGTAAACATTAATAGTAGTATTCATTTTCATGGAAAAATCCTTGATGAAATCAATTATTATATTGCTTAATATTGCAGGTATGGACCCACTCTCTAAGAGAGATATTTATAGAAATAAAACTATAAATATCGGGAACTGGAAAGATTTCAAATATGATTTCGATCCCCCTTTAATTGGTCCTTTTGATGTCAGGACTAATATCAAATCTCCTGGTCTTGATACAATTTGGCGTCATAAATTATTAATTGCAAACCTTATAGCTTTACAAAAATATTTAGAAGCTCAAATTGAGCAGACTAAATCTTTATGCATTTATCTTAATAACCATGGCCTCGATCATTATATTGAAGAGGATCAAAAACAGCTTATAGCTGTGAAAAATAAATTAAAAAAGCTAATAGCTTAATCCTATTGATATTTCAGGATGCGACCTCAAGGAGGCAGAAATTCCTCTAATAGAGGAAGAGGTGGAAGAACTATTGCCCAATTTGGAAATCAAAAGCTAATAGCTGAAAATATTGCAAATATTTCATCATCCTCAAGTAATACACCAAAGGATGATCCTTTATATAAGGAATTTTTAGCTTATAAAGCTAAGCAGGAGAGTAATACTCAATTTGCTCCATCCTATGTGATGGGGCCTAAAATCACCATCGAATCAGAGCCGTCCACGTGTCAGCATGCCGCTGACTAAACCCCGGATGCTCGCCCCAACGGGCTCGTGAGCATTCCCAGCCCACTCATTTGCAAGCAAGGATAGACCGTCAAGCCTCGGACGACTACTCCAGTAAAAGCCCAGGCCCAGCGAGTTGGACGCTCGCATCTCGGCCCTCAGGGTTATCCCTCTCATTGAAGCGCCTGTATGGGGGTCCCATGCTGGCGCTCGGGATATCGTCGCTCAAATGTCATCTACCGTGGGGAGCCCATCCGTGGATTCTCCGAGCGTCACCAACGCTCGGGAATGAGTCTACCCCTCATACGATGGATTCTCGCCTTCAGAAGAAGACATTAGTCCCTCATCCCACTCTACCCTCGTCAACAACCTCTGACACAAGGGTACAGTGCACAGTGCACCTGACACGCCGTCTCCTTTTCTAGGATGTCACTCTCACCCCACCAAAGGCTGACGCGTGTTAGGGCAACACAGGTTTGGGACCACATGGTCAATTTACCCATTTACCCCCATCCCTAACATATAAATATAGGAGAACTCATGCATTCTCCCCCAAGTCATCTTCCACACACACACTGCATAGTTCTGGGCATTCCTACTGATCTTCTCAAACCTTCCATTAACCTCACCATAGTTGCATTACCATTACTTCTGGCACTCTTGGTGTTATCCTAGCTGGAAGAACCCACGCTCACAAGGAAACCCAGTTCCTGAGGCACTCACGCCTGTGATGGTCTTTCCCTCTTCATACAAATACTAAAGTGTTGTTGCATTTAGGAAACCGAGATTCCTGCATCATCATTTTTGGCGCCGTCTGTGGGAAGCCATCACCACCATCTTTGGTATTATCAGTTTCTTCCTTCAAAAGCTAGTTGAAAAGTGACATCAAAGGCTTTAATCATGGTAACTGCGACGAGATCTGGAGCAATCAGAGAGAAAGGCGTTGTTCCCCCCGTCAACGAGGAGAACGCGGGAGGCAACATCCACGCCGGAGAAGCAAACCCCCCAGCTGCCGGAAATGGAGACGAGAACACAGAACCAGCGAGGACGGCACTTCCACTAGGTGGGAACGTTGCGGGAGGACCCAGCTCCGTTGTTCCACCTGCAGCTCACACTGCCCACGCTTCCTACCCTTACACAGGGGTGTATCCCATGGCCATGCCCCCTCCGGGGTACCCATTTCTGCAGCCTGGGGTGATGCCCGGGATGATGCCGGCGATCCAGCCGTATCAGGTGGGGACTCTGAATCTCCCCACATCGTTACCCAGAGAGATACAAGGGGTGGAGATGCCCCAAGTTACAACCCAGCAACTTCAGGCGCTGTACGCGCAGTGTGAGAGCCAGGCCGTTCAGAATGCCTGGGAGCATTTCATGGCCGCGTATTTCCCCTCGCAGGCCGGCGCTCGTCTGGCCCCACCACTTGGCGGGCTCCCAGCGCATCCTTTAACGATGGCCCAAAATGCGCTAAGGGCACAGCAACCTCCCCCACCACCGAATCAACGAAATGAAGCCCCACCGAGGGTCCAGCAAGAGCGACCGGTTGGAGGGGATGAAAGGGCCCCTCGAAATGAGGCGGCCGGAGATAATGAAGAGGTCCAATCAAGGGCCACAGGGAGGGCAAACCGCAGAAATGTCGGTGACCCTCAGCTGGCAGCAGTACAAGACCAAATTCGAGGGCTCCAGAACGTGGTAGAGCAGCTCTCTCGAGCACGGTCTCACGCTTCCCGCGATGGGGGCGAGAGGTCCAAGGCCAGAGACGCTCGTCGACCACGCAGCCCAGTGTCCCGCCGAAGGAGAGAAGCCAGTTACGAAGATCCCGACGAGCGAGATTACAGGATCATGGCGGGTGATTCCCCCCTCGTTGAGGAAGTCCTAATGACCCGCGCAGGGAAGGGTAAAATTCCCTCGTCAATCAACAGGTATGATGGAACTACGGACCCAGCCGAGCATCTGGACCATTTTGTGCACCTAATGCACTTGTATGACCATCCGGACAACTACTGGGCCAAGGTGTTTGTCACCTCCCTCACCGGAATGGCCCAAGAGTGGTACAAAAAGCTCCCCCCGTGCTCCATCAGAGGATACTATGACCTGACGGATGCCTTTGTCAGCCACTTCAATTCGCTGAAAGCACCGGCCCCGGCCGCGACCGCTCTTTATAGCCTGGTCCAAGGGCCGAACGAGACTCTCCGGTCCTTCATGGGGAGATTCAATAAAGAAATTTTGTTGGTAGAAAAGCCCTCGATGGACTTTCTGAGGCACGTTCTGTTTGGGGCCATCAACATGAAGCACTATGTCAGCAAGGAATTTGTGGAGGAAGTAGCCAAGAAGAAGCCGCGCTCGTTGATGGAAATTCGAGAGATTGCAGATTCCTTCTTTACCCTCGAGGATATGTACATAGCGAGGGATCAGAAGATGGCAAATGCCCCTCGCCCCAACCGAACCTACGAGGATAAAGCGGAGCCCCACCGGAGTCACCGCCGCAGCCCGATACCCGCTCGCCGTCGTTCCTCTCCTCCGCGAAGGCTTGAGCGGGTCCCCCTCAACCGCCCAATTGCCGAAGTTTATTCCATGGCGGACAAAAAGCTGTTCAAAAGGCCATCGAAACTAAGGAAAACCGAGGCCCAGAAGCGCTCGGGAAAATATTGCGCTTTTCACAAGCAGAAAGGGCACGATACCAACGAGTGCCGGCAGCTTGAGAGTGAAATTCAGAGGTTGATTGCCGGAGGGCATCTTAAAGAGTTTGTGAAAGTACTAGAGGGGTACGATGAGCATTGCGCGGAACGAGCGCTCGCGAGAAGAAGAAGCCGCTCGCGCTCCCGAAGTCCTCGCCGCCAGCGCCCTGAGACGAGCGAGCGCAACAAAGGCAAAGGGGTGGATATGGAAAACCAACCCTTTGCGGTCATTCACATGATCGCAGGTGGGCCCTCAGGAGGCGACTCCAATGCTTCTCGCCGCCGCCATGTACGGAGCTATAAGCAAAGCACGTCATGCCCTCGCCCAGTGCTTTCCGTGGACAGCTCGTCACGCTCGAAGGAGGACGATGTCATAGGGTTTACTGAGAAAGATCTTGAACACATTGTAACACCCCATGGGATGGGAAAAACCTCTGACTGTCCCATGGTGGTTAGTTTAGACGTTCATAACCATACTGTAAAGAGGGTTTTATTTGATAGTGGAAGCTCTGTGAACGTTCTCCCGTACTCAACGTTTCAACAAATGAACATAACAAACATCCCCCTCGAACATCTCAGAACCGCCCTTGTAGGGTTTGGGGGTTCCGAGATCGTCCCTCGCGGACAGATTCGCTTGGCCACCTCTTTTGGTCGCGCCCCACAGCGAAAAACTTTGAGCGTCCTCTACACCATCGTTGAGGTGGATCTTCCTTACAATATCATCATTGGGCGCCCAGCCCTCGTGGATTTCAAGGCAGTAATTTCTACCTATCATCAAAAAGTCAAGTTTCCTACCCCCGAGGGTACCAGAGAAATTCTGTGTAACGTAAAAGAAGCTTGGGAGTGTTACATACTTTCACTTCGCAGCCACAAACCCAAGCAGTCCATTCAACCTGGGTCTACCAAGAAGTCCGTGGACTTCCCCGAATTAAACGAAGATGGCCCCGAGCGCAAAAGAGCCAAGCTGTACCGGAAGAAGAATAAAAAGAGGACCCCTGGAGATGTTCAGTGTTCGGAGAATATGCCACCAGGGGCCGTCGAGGGCTCATCTTCAGAAAACGAGCGTGATGAACCCAAGGGCATGCTCACCGGGAAAAAACGAGCGCTAGAGGCGCCAAGGCCGGAGGTTCGAATTGAGCCCACTGAGGAGTTTTTGACCGTGGAATTGGAGCCTGGGAACCCAGATAAAACAACCCAAATAGGCTCGGGTCTAGATGGGCCCTCGCAGGTTTTGATGATCGACTTCCTACGGGAGAACCTAGACGTTTTTGCGTGGAAAGCCTCTGATCTCACCGGAATAGATCCGAGTGTCATTGTCCACAGACTGAACGTGGATCCAACCTTCAAGCCCATTAAACAGAAGAAGAGGGACGTTCATGGCTTTAGGAAACGGGTTATCGAAGAAGAGGTTGGTAAATTGCTTGATGCTCAGTACATCGAGGAAATCTTGTACCCAGAAAGGCTTTGCAATGTGGTGCTCGTCCCAAAAAGGGCCAATAAGTGGCGTATGTGCAACGATTTCACAGACCTCAACAAAGCGTGCCCCAAAGACCATTACCCGCTACCGAGGATCGATCAGTTGGTAGATTCTACAGCCGGGTGTGAACTCATGAGTATGATGGACGCCTTTCAGGGATATTATCAAATCTTTATGGCGCCCGAAGATCGCCCCAAAACGTCGTTTATTGTGCATTTGGGTGTTTACTGTTTCAAAGTCATGCCATTTGGGCTTAAAAACGCGGGAGCGACCTATCAGCGACTCGTCAATAGAATGTTTGAGCATGAAATTGGGAGATCTATGGAGGTATATGTAGACGACATGATAGTCAAAAGCGAGCGCCAGCGCTCCCATCTGGAGGATCTCAAGCAGACTTTCGACATCCTTCGTCGCTACGGAATGAAGTTGAACCCATCAAAATGCACCTTTGGCGTTCGAGGCGGAAAATTCCTGGGATACATGGTCAGTTAACGGGGCATAGAGGCTAACCCCGAGAAGATTAGAGCAATCCTGGACATACCCTCCCCTCGCAATCTGAGAGAGGTCCAGGTGCTCGTGGGAAAGATCATTTCACTAAATAGGTTCATCTCCCGCTCAGCGGACCGGAATCTGCCCTTCTTTAAAATTTTGCGCAACGCTCGTAACTTTGCCTGGAACGAGGATTGCGAAAAGGCCCTGCAGAGCATGAAACAGTACCTGTCGAGCGCGCCTTTGTTGACCAAGCCAGTCCCGGGGGAGAACTTGTTTATCTATCTATCAGTTTCTTTGGAAGCCACGAGCGCCGTCCTCGTAGCAATCCACGAGCGCAAGCATATGCCAGTGTATTACCTGAGCAAGACTCTACAGGGAGCAGAGAAAAGGTACATGGAGATCGAGAAATTCGCCTTTGCGCTCGTTAACGCATCCCGAAGGCTGAGGCCATACTTTCAGGCTCACTCCATCACAGTGCTCACAGATCAACCACTCAAACAAGTGCTATCTAAGCCGGATGTTTCGGGAAGGTTAATTAAATGGGCGATTGAGCTTAGTCAGTTTGATATCTCCTTCGAGCCCCGTACAGCCATACAGGCTCAGGCAGTGGCCGATTTGTTGGTTGAACGTTTCAATCTGGGGACTGTGCCATTGGCGGATGAAGGTCTATGGCTTTTGCATACGGATGGCTCCTCGACCTCACAGGGGGGAGGAGCCGGGGTGACCCTCAGGGATCCTTTTGGGGCAGAGGTCGACTACGCAATCAAGCTGGCGTTTCAAGTCACCAACAACGAAGCTGAATATGAGGCCCTCATCCAAGGGCTCAGGATTGCGCTCCAGAATGGGGCCACTCGTGTCACAGCATACGTTGATTCGCAGTTGATCGCGAGTCAAATTGACGGTAGTTATGAGGCTCGAGAAGCCACCATGGCATAGTACCTGTCGAGCGCCAAGGAAGAGATAGCCAAGTTCAAGGAATTTCATCTTTTGCAAATTCCGAGGGCGGAAAACGAACATGCTGACGCTCTTTGAAAATTTACGTCCGCTCTGGATGGCCATAGTGAACGCGCTGTTACATTTTTGAGAACGGAGGAACCACTGATAAGTAAAGGCGAACCTTCAAAAGAAGTGCACATGATTGACCCCTCCGAGCCTTGTTGGCTTGATGAAATTGTCAGATTCCTCCAGGACGGAACCTGCCCGAGCGACAAAGTTGAGGCTCGGAAGATCAAAAGCAGAGCCCCTCGTTTCTCGTTGGATGCCGAGGGTCGATTATTCAAGCGATCCTTCTTGGGACCACCGTTGAGATGCTTGAGACCCTCGCAGGCTAAAGAAGTTTTAGAGCATGTACACAGTGGAAGTTGTGGGAACCACTCAGGCGGACGAATCTTGGCAAAGAAAATCTTAAGGAGTGGGTTTTATTGGCCCTCGGTATTGCAGGATGCCATTAAATATTCTAAGAAATGTCCCAAGTGCCAGTTCCACTCCAACACTCCTCAGTTACCGGCAGCTCAAATGATTCCTATTGATGTTTCCTGGCCTTTCGATCAATGGGGCATTGATATCGTGGGACCTCTCCCCATGGCGGTCGGGCAAAAGAAGTTTGTAATACTTGCTGTGGATTACTTCACCAAGTGGGCTGAGGCAGAAGCGGTCGCCAAGATAACGTTCAAAGTTGTGAGGGATTTCATTTGGAAAAATATCATCTGCAGATACGGCATCCCGAGGGTGCTCATCTCGGATAATGTCTCCCAGTTTATCGCTGCGGACACGAGGGATTGGTGCTATGAACTAGGGATCGAACAACGATTCACTTCCGTGGGTCATCCCCAAGCTAATGGTCAAGCGGAAGTGACCAACCGAACCATACTCCAGCATCTGAAAACGATGCTCGAGAGTAAGAAGGGAGAATGGGCTGAAGAACTTCAGGGAGCTCTGTGGGCGTACCGTACTACGCCGCGAGCGGCAACGGGGGAAACCCCTTATTCCCTTGTGTACGGCTCCGAGGCCATGATACCTGCGGAAATTGCGCAAGAATCCGCACGCGTTGCCTATTTCGAGCCTGTCGCCAACGCGGCCAATCGGGCGCTCGAATTAGATTTGCTGGATGAGAAGAGGAATGCTGCTTGGGCACGTATTCACAAATACAAAGCAACCGTTGCTCGCCAGTACAATAAACGTGTTAAAGAAAGGACTTTCCAGCTAGGGGATTTGGTCCTCAAAAAAGTTGAAGTCTCCAAACACGTAGGTAAGTTGGACCCTAATTGGGAAGGCCCCTTCAAAGTCATCCAGGTACGAGCAAACAACACCTACCTATTGGAAACTTTGCAAGGCGAGCGACTCCCTAGGCCATGGAATGCGTGTAACCTCAGAAGGTTCTACGTGTAGACATCAGTTTCTTTGTAATGGCCCGTTTGTGGCGTGAAGGGCTTCCCTTTGACGGAAAGCGTGTTGTAATCCTTTCCAAAAATGCATTTATGTAACAGTAAGTATTTAACCCTTTGTTTTTACTATTTGTTTGCCTTGTTATTTTGATTTAATAATTCGAGCGACAAGGGGCCTACTCCGTGTCGAGCATCCTCCACGTCGAAAAGCCTAAGCGAAACTTCAATCATTCCAAAGCTACACTGTCCAGGTGTTGATAACCATCCACCTATAACAGTTTGAACAGTTTGTAATATAAAGTCCTAAAAGTGAGCGTGTCAGACAACGGGGAGCGTAATGCCCACTTGTAGCCAGCTGAGTGCTAACCACTCCAGCTCGCGCTCGCAAAAACCCGAATGACCCTCACCTTATTGAGTAAAAATACACTCATAAGATAATGGATTTTAACGCAGTCCCTTCAAGGGCCCCTCGAAATAACGCTAACCCTATGGTTACGCTCTATTCCTTCTTACACTCAGCAAATCCCACTATGGATTTCTAAAGTGCGTGTGACTCATTGGGGCATCCGGAACGAGGGTGCGCATTATTGGGCCAATACTTAGGCAAATCCCTAGAGATTTCCTAAGTTCAAATTCGAGCCTAGTTGCGGATACGGCTCGGGGACATCCCTGAGAAACGCCTTCGCGCCTGTGTTTACTCCCCTCGGGTCGACCGATGCTGCCAATTCTTGAATTAATGGCGCATTGTGATGAATGCCAGGGCACCCTCGCAAGAAGCGCCCTCGTGCAAAAACACACTCATCGCAAACGTCCAAATGAGAGAGATAACATAAAAGTGGCAAAGCTCAACGAATTAACATCATACACCATCCAAGAGTAAAGGAAAAAGCATTCAGACATCAAAACAGTAGAGAAAGAGTGCTAAAGTATGCAAAGAAACTCAAAATGTCAAGGGAATAACCGGAAGATTAAATACAACCATAAATTGTTCATAATTGTGAAACGGAATTTAAAACAACAGAGAAAGGGATCAGCATAGAGAGAGTTTCATTGAGCCGGGGCGTGGGGCTCGGGAAGAGCAGTTGAAAGGGGAACTGGGGCCAACACATTGGCGTCAGAGGTTTGGGCCTCACCAGGCTCTTCAACATCCGCGACGTCCATGACAGTGCCCTCATCTTCTATCAGGAGAGGCTCGGGACCTACCCTGTTGGCAGCTATAAACTCCCTTTGGAGTGTTTCCACTAACTCCTGATACTCGGGCTCCGCCAGATTATCCGTGGGATCCTCCTCCTGGACCATGGGCTCGCAATTCTCATCAAGATCCATTCTCAGACGAGCGTCGGATCGAGCGCTTTCCGGGGCCAGTCCCAACCTCACCATTTGCCCAATCGCTTTATGGAAGAAGCGTCGAGCGTTGTCAAAGCACTGGATGTTGGCCGCGAACACAAAGGCTTTGGAGCGCACGAATTTCTTCACCGCCTCCCAGGACACCCTCGCTTCCAAGCCCTGTACTTTGCTTTGCAATTCAGCAAAGGCTTTGTTGGCTGCCTCGTTCCGACGAGTGCTCTCCGCCAGCTGCTCACCTAGCTCCGCATTTTGCGCCCTTAATTGGTCCCGCTCAGCCTTCAATTTCCTGTGACGCTCATCTAGCACCAGAAAGGCATCATCAGATTTCCTCAGATTTTCCTTCAGCTGAGTGTTTTCAATCTTGGCGGAGTTCAGCTGAGCACTGACGTTGTTGTAATCCTCCTGCAGTTGAGTAGGGTCTGAGATGCGCAGCAACTTCTTATACTTGGCTTTATGCTCAGAATATGCTTGCGCTCGCCCTTGCAAGTTTTTCAGCCTCGGGATTACCTCCTGGGAATCCGTAAACGAGGGTCATAATCCGAACGTGGAAAGGAGAAGAGAGGATTTGGTAAAAGAAGGAGTACAGACTTACCGTCAGAAGGGCATGGCAGGCATCATCAGCAACACGAGCGGCGTCATGCTCGTTCAGCTTGTCGTGATCGCCGGAAAATTGTAGTTTCCCAACGATGTCGGAGACAAGGTTGACAGAGTAGGCGCTCTTCTTTAGGAGCACGGGGCCTTCAGTCCGCTGGCGCTTATAGCGGGAGTCACCCTTGCAGCCTATCTTCCAAAATTCTTCATCCTCGGAAGATGAAGTGTCGCTGCCCTCGCCACGGTGGCCCACGACCACCTCTTTCCCCTTGCCTGAAATGGGGAGGGAGTCCGGCATCCTTTTTCTTTTCCCCTGGCGGTCGGCCCGGAGAATTTCATGAATACGGACGGGCTCCCCCGAGCGGTTCCGCGACCCGCTTGAACTCAGGGAGATTGGGCCCACGGGGGCCGCCGGCGGGGGAGTGGCCTCGTGGGTACCCTCCAGTGTTAAATCCTCGATGGGGCCCCTGGGAGGAGCCACATTCCCTGCTCCACCTCGAGCGTTGTTCTGCCCTCGGCCAGCACCTCGTCGGTTTACCCTCCCCCTTGGAGCATTGGGAGGGCGGTTCTGCTGCGCTTGCGGTTGTTGGGGATCGACTGCGGGCCCTTGAGCACCCAGCATACGTGAAAGGGCTTCAGCATTCATGCCTTGAGAAAGTAGCTGGATGCCTGCAAGTAAAAGGGAACGAGCGTCAGAAGAGTAGTTGTTTGAATCGTATAAACAAGAAAGCATTGATAACTGTAAGTCAGAGAGCTATTCTAAAGGTTAGGGATGTTAGTTCCTAGAATCTAACCGTCGAGGGCCATGATGTCAGTTGGAGGGTTGAGTATCATATCAGGGGGGCAAGATAATCCGTAGCGGAACAACACCCCCTCGTTCTTCACCAATGTTTCCGCCTTAATCCATTTCTTCTCAGCCCTCATCTCGAGGGCTAACCTCATCGCCCACTCCTCAAAATCTTTGTTCCTCATCCTTTCCCTAATCAGAGGACCCTCGCCATGAATCATCCATTGCCGATGAACTCCGAAAACCCCCCCGGGAGCTCCCACGAAAAAGTACTTTTCCTTCCAGTGCTCGCCATAAGAGGAGGATGGAGAATCTATCATCTTAAAGCCTGATTTGGCTTGGGCGTAGTAAAATCCATCTGTAGGCGACGAGCGAGGCGAGCGGGCTACTTGTATCAAGCTATCAAAGTTGATTATCGAGGGCGATTTGCCTAAGGCCCTCATTGTTATTATGAATGTGTTGATCAGGGCTATGCCATTGGGTAGAATTTGTGAAGGGCAAAGCCCTAGATGATGGTAAATGATAACGGCGTCATGAGCGATTGGAAACCTCAGACCCCCAGCCAGAACTGCGTCCCAATAGACCGTCATCATCCCAAGCGGTGGTCGATTGGCCCTCTCCCCTTCCTCAGGAAGTCTCATGGGAAACACTACTTCATCCCAATACGCTTTTGTCCTTAACTCCTCCAAATCACCGAGGGTCAGGATACTTTCAATTTCGTCTGGAGATCTGTCAGTCTGATGGCGGTTGTCTTGCCTTACCCGAGTGGCAGGCTCCTTGCCTCTTCTCTGACGCCTTCTGGAAGGTTCAGCCTCGAATGGACGCCCGGATGGCCCCGCTTCACCCTCGGGACCCGCCATAGCCACTGTGATCCTGTGGTCTTGGGGTCTCACAGCGCTGTTCAAGACTGGGAATACTCTCTCCCCTTGTCTCTGCATCTCCATTACATTGTGCATCTCCTCAAAGAGATCGTCCGTCCCAACGGGAGCACGCTCGTTCATCCCTTGAACGGCAGCGTTCACTTCTTCCTCCCCGGCGTCAACCGGAGCCTGGGCCACCGATATTGCCATGGGAATATCTCCACCTGGGTGCGCCCTAATTAGAGGAACAGCTATGGGGACATCACCATGAGGGGAAGAACTCCCCACCGACATCTCCTCAATCTCCCGTACATAATCATCAGCTCGATTTCCGGCCATGGTCAGTTTTCAATTCTTGGGAATGGGATTTCTAACAGAAAACTCTAGGAAGGATGAGATTTCTAAAACAGATTCAACAGTAGACAGTGGCTCTTCCCTCAAGGTTTTCACTCACACAACCTTAAACTAATGTTAGCACGGGGAAAATAAGAAGAAGGGTAAGGAATTTTTACCTAAGATGTGAAGAGAAGAAATTCGCCGGAGCTTGTAGAACTTACAAAGGTTTCTTGCTTTGAATATGTTTGAAAGAGTTTGAATGCGTGAAAGAGGTACCAAAACCCTGCAAACCCCTATTTATAGGGAAGTTGGTACATGGATTAGGGTTGAAAATTCAAAAACGCAATCATTTCCCGCCTGGGAAACCCCCCACTTTTGGTAGCCGCCTCACGCCTCCCGGAGTACACGCGCCCACGTTCCCACTCAGCATTAAATGCGGACTTGACAGCATTTAATGCGGTGTCAGTTTGTGCCCGTTACAGAAGGCCAACAGTCTCCTCGCTGGTAATGGCTTGGCCCTCGGATATTCGAAATTCAAGGTTCCTTCTTTATAAATTCTACAGTACGCTCGAAGCGATACTACAGAATTTGGGGGGCAAAATGATGGGGCCTAAAATCACCATCGAATCAGAGCCGTCCACGTGTCAGCATGCCGCTGACTAAACCCCGGATGCTCGCCCCAACGGGCTCGTGAACATTCCCAGCCCACTCATTTGCAAGCAAGGATAGACCGTCAAGCCTCGGACGACTACTCCAGTAAAAGCCCAGGCCCAGCGAGTTTGACGCTCGCATCTCGGCCCTCAGGGTTATCCCTCTCATTGAAGCGCCTGTATGGGGGTCCCATGCTGGCGCTCGGGATATCGTCGCTCAAATGTCATCTACCGTGGGGAGCCCATCCGTGGATTCTCCGAGCGTCACCAACGCTCGGGAATGAGTCTACCCCTCATACGATGGATTCTCGCCTTCAGAAGAAGACATTAGTCCCTCATCCCACTCTACCCTCGTCAACAACCTCTGACACAAGGGTACAATGCACAGTGCACCTGACACGCCGTCTCCTTTTCTAGGATGTCACTCTCACCCCACCAAAGGCTGACGCGTGTTAGGGCAACACAGGTTTGGGACCACATGGTCAATTTACCCATTTACCCCCATCCCTAACATATAAATATAGGAGAACTCATGCATTCTCCCCCAAGTCATCTTCCACACACACACTGCATAGTTCTGGGCATTCCTACTGATCTTCTCAAACCTTCCATTAACCTCACCATAGTTGCATTACCATTACTTCTGGCACTCTTGGTGTTATCCTAGCTGGAAGAACCCACGCTCACAAGGAAACCCAGTTCCTGAGGCACTCACGCCTGTGATGGTCTTTCCCTCTTCATACAAATACTAAAGTGTTGTTGCATTTAGGAAACCGAGATTCCTGCATCATCACTATGCTAATATTGTAGGAGATGAAGAAATTGATTCATCTGAATTACCATACGAGCAGAATGCTCATAAAGAGGTAATATTTCTTTTAGAAGATAAAGATTTGAGATGGAAGGATAATATCTGGCATCTCATGCAGAGATACTTGGATACTGCATCATTTACTGCTGGTTCATATAAACAGCGAACCCATTTTGAGAATATACTCAAAGTGACAGGATCCTGCGAATTTAATCATTTTTATGCAGGAAAATAAACTAAAGTTTATAGCTTTAGTAAAGTCATCATCAAGCAAATAATATCTGCCGAAGAGTGGGGAATAAGCACTCTCAGAGAAAGAGAATATAGTCTCCAAAATTCCCAAGTTAAAATAAAATTTAATTATTGGGATTATATTGAAGCATTTAATAAAACTTTCTTTACCAGAATGAGCTTCATAAACATTCATGGTTTTTTAAAATCTGTCCAAATGTTTATAACAAGGACATTCCAAATTGGTTATACCAATGGTGGCTTGGTTTTGGCCCTACAGCAAAAATTTTGCCAATTATTTTTCAGGAATTATATTCCCAATGCGTAGAAATTTCTCCCAAAATAATGGATGCTCAGAACAATGGAAAATGGATAGAAGGAATGTCTTTTCTTCATTTCTTTACTGAATTTGGTATCCCTTGGATTTGGAAATGGGAACCAAAGTTGGGAGAAACCCAACAGAAAATACCCTGCATCTTCAGGACCTTTTATACCAAGTTCTGGAAGAAAATGCTAAAAATAAATAAAAATATACATAGATATGATTTATATATTTTCATTAAAAAATATTATATATATATATATATATATATACACACACAAATACTTATACATATATATACTAAATAAATATATACATAATACAATATACAATATTTTATATTTATATATTATATTATATGCTTATAATGTATTTCTATTATTTAAAATATTATTAATAAATAAAAATGTACATAAATATTATTTATATATTTTCATTAAAAAAATATATTATTTATATATGTATATACAATTACTTATACATATATATTAAATAAATATATACATAATACAATATACAATATTTTATATTTATATATTATATTATTGTAGTATATGTGTGTATAATGTATTTTTATTATTATATATACTATATTATATAATTATAAAAATCTCGGCCCCCTCCCCTCTTCTTCCCCAAAACCTGCGCACACCAGCAACCCCGCCTTCTTCCCCTTCCTCCTTCCCCGCAACGATTCAGCCACAACCCCACTCCCCCCTTTCATTCTCCTTCCACAGCTAGCGGCGGCGGGATTTTCTTTCTCCTTCCCATATCTGCCGCCGACGTCCGTCTTCCCTCCTTTACCAGAAACGCTATGCCGCCGCCGACCCCCACCCCTCCCCCAATTCTCCTTCACCACTCAGATCCAGCACGCCAACACACCCCCACCAGCCCTGCAATTCAGTGCCGCCGGAGATGCCGACGAAGACGATGGATCCGGTGGCGATGACGGTTATACCGGCGGTGATGGAGCCGCATATATATGTTATGTTCATTATGCCGGATGTTTGTTGTTCACTTCGATGGTGGCGGTGGACTTAAATGGTTGGTTGATGGCGGCGGAGATGGTAGTATTGGTTGGGCGTGGTGGGTGGGGAGGGATGGCGGCGGTGGTAGACTGGTGGTGGGAGTTTTGGTGGTGGTGGTCATGGCCGATGGCCTTGCTGGGGTTGGGCTGGGTTTTTTCTTTTTATTTTATTTATATTATATAAATAAAATTATATAATATATATATATATATATATATATATATATATATATATAATATAATATAATATAATATTTTTATGTTATATATACACACATATATATTAAGGGCAATATTGGTATTTCACCACAAAAAACCTATTT
This sequence comes from Lantana camara, assembly GCA_037501455.1. NCBI lineage: Eukaryota > Viridiplantae > Streptophyta > Magnoliopsida > Lamiales > Verbenaceae > Lantana > Lantana camara. The sequence continues at coordinate 25,008,606 of CM074862.1, forward strand.
TTAAACGCAGTCAACGCGCGTGTGGGACACACAACGCGCTCAGGGTTTTTTTTGCAAACTTTTATAAAACACAGGGTTGTTTCGATGATTTTCCATATGTCGGGGTCTTTTCTACTATTTTCGCCTAACACGAGGTAGTTTTCGGCAATTTACCCCTAATATAAGTGTAGCTATTCCAATTCAGGAGCTTCATTGTATACAATATAATGCGAGTCCGAAAATTTATTGAGAATATTATTTTGTAATAACATCTGGGCTTCAAATAAATTGAAGCTTAATTCCTAAGTTTGTAGTTTATAATATAAATCTTTATTTCAACCTTGACGACTAACAACAATGATCTACGGATACGAACACGACAATATAGATATAACAACATGAATACGACACAATATGAATATAATGACACATACACGACACAATATGGATACAACAATATGAAATTTTTTTAGAATTTCTCACATAAAAAGTGTCCGATACAGTATTCGGTATAAATGTCCGACACAACACGACACGATAAAATGACATTTTTAAAAGTCATGTCCGTACATTCAAGATTAATACATGTTATTTATCGGTGTACTTGTGTTTGTGACATTTTCATCTAAATGTATAGAGAGTCCGAAAAGAAAAAACATAATTATTTATTTTAAAAAGAAAAAAGAAGAAAAAAGCAGAAGCATCCAAATATTAATTTCGAACTATATATATTTGGGTTAATTACACTTAGATTCCAAAATTACTAAATTAGATAGGATAATTAAAGTTGGTACCCCAAGATATAATTACAGATACCATCCCTTTAGAGTTTATTTATTACATTTAATCCCCAAAATCACTAAAAATTTGATGATATCAATAAAAATATTGGGAAAACTCGAAAAAAAAACCCTGTTGACTTTGGTCAAATTTTTATTACCGATCATGCCCTTAGGGGTTCACTGTAATTTAGTAAATCAAATGGGGATTATATGTAATTTTTTATGTTAAATTTTCAATCAGATTTTTTAATTGAAATTAGTTGTTACAACGACTACTTCCATGCCTAATAAAACCGTTATTTTCATAATTTGAAGCCTATAAATATTGAGTCGAACATGTGGAAATTATACAACTATCAACGTGGTCAGACGTTCGACACTTCTTATTCCGGTATTTTAGTACTTGATTACTTGAAAAATAGCTACTTGAAATCATAGGAGAGATTAACTATTAGTTTGTATATTGTTTGTGAAACTCAATATTTATTGGCTTCAAATTATGAAAATTATGGTCATATTAGGCATGGAAGTAGCCGTTGCAATAGTTAAACTCAACTCAAAATATAATTGAGAATTTAATAAAAAAAATACATAACCCCCATTTTAATTTACTAAATTATAATGAACTTCCAAGGTCAATTTGACTGAATTCAACAGGGGTTAATTTCGAAGTTTCACAAATATTTTTGCTGAAATCATCAAATTTTTAGCGAATTTTGGGGTTAAATATAATAAACAAACTCTAGAGAAGTGGTGTTTGTAATTATATCTAAAAGTGGGGTATCAATTGTAATTATCATATCTAATTTGGGGATCAAGTGTAATTAACACTGTATATTTTGAACTTAGATTATCTTTATAAATATATAAAAATGTTTATCTAACTTTATCGTGTCACAACTCACAATTATCGATCTCGAATATATGTAAATGCCAATTCAATGAAAAACTATTAAAATAAGAAAAGGAAAATCAATGTCACTCCTCAAAATTATCATATTTCTTTTCTAACAGAGATACATATAGAAATTCTTAAAATATACTTTATTGATATATTTAAACCGATTACATAAACCAAGTAATAATATAAAAAGAGAAAAAGAAAATAGTACGGAAGTATCAACTTTTTTAGCGAGATTGATATCTAAACGCATTATCAGGTGTTTTCATTAAAGTGAACTTTATTTAAAAAGGCTATGCACCAACTTTATAACAGCAAATATGATTTTTTTTTTTGTTTTTTCAGGCCTAATAAATTACCATATAAAACTAAAAGAACAACACGAAATACTTAAAGAAAATAAGACAATATTCATTGTTCGCGGATACTGAGGGTATAGAAGAATAAGGAGGAGATATCTAGGGTAAGGTTTTTGATGACAGGGAACAAGGTGTTTGGTGAGATTACATAAATACAATAAGAAGAAATTAGGGTTGGAGTTTACTTTTTTTTTTTGATATCTCATAGTTTTCCCCCACCCAATTGAGTGAAGGACTAATCTCTCGAGTTAGCTGAAGGCGCTTATTGCGGGGACCTCTCCCAACGTAGTTTTTTACATCCATAAGGTTCGAACCCGAGACCTTGCTTAAGTGAATTCAAGCCCCTATCCACTTGAACCAACTGCCCATTGGTAGGGTTGGAGTTTACTAATTATAGGAAACCTATGATATACGATACGAATACGATGATACGATTTTTTATTTTTTATTTTTTAAAATTTTCCACGTTAGGAGTACTGTCGGACACATTATTCGATACGAGTATTCGACATAATACAACACGACCTGACAAAATAATCTATCTATCTATATATATCTTATAAAAGCACGAATATTTCTGACAAAATGTTAATCGCCTAAAATACCCTCACAATAGTTATGTTAATAATTATTAGTTAGAGGTAATTATGTAAATACATATTACAACTTATTAATTTAAATACATTAAAAAAGTACTTATTAACTTGAAATAGAACTCTTGGTATAAGAGAATTATTCTAATATTAAGTAGGCTATGAAATTGATAAAATAAAATAATTAAATAAAAAATAATTTACATAATATTTTGAAATATTCTAATCAAACTCTTTCAAAAATAATTTTAATAACTAGTTATAACAAAGAAATATAATATAAGACCAGAACTATTAACGTTCTTGAAAGGGGTAAAAACTATGATGCACAGACACGGACACGGCGACACGGACACGACACGACACGGACACGACGACACGGATTTTTCAAAAATTTTAGGACACGACACGACTATATTATATATAAATAAATATTTCATAAATATAATAATTTAGATTCATATTTCATAATCATTCAAATTTAATTTCAAATCCAAATAAAATACATTCATATTTCAAAGTCATTCAAATTCAACATTCCATGTCATTCATATTCTTAAAAAAACAAAAAAAAAAAAAAACTAAATCCTGAACGTTCAAATAATAAACTAAATAATACAAAACAAAACAAAATAAACTAATCAATTCATCTACAGTGAGAGAAATGCCCCCCCCCCCCCCCCCCCCCCCCCTCCCCCTCTCTCTCTCTCTCTCCCCCTCTCTCCCCAATTATGACGTCTGAGCCATAAACAGGAAAGTTTTGAATTTGCAGGGTTGAGGGTTGAAAAGTCTTTGATAGTGGTTCTTGTCCTTTTCGCCTTTTGATTACCTGCAGGAATAAACAGGAGTGGGCGTGTCCGACACCGTGTCATTATTTCTTTTTTTTTTTTTTTTTTAATTCCGACACGGATCAGGCGTGTTGGAGGCGTGTCCGTGTCCGACATGTGTCCGACACTGCACGGGGTCAAATTTTGAAGTGTCCGTGCATTAGAGGGTAAAAATCAGGAGCTATGACTAAGCTCCACGTGGGAAAATTAGGTTAGGTTAGCCCTCTAAATCCGACCCAGACGTCATTCCTTCGAGCTAGCACTTGGTCCACAAGAGAAGGCGGTCATATGCTCTGCGAAGGAAGAATCTCGACCCAGGGCATCCTCCGACCGAAAGACGGTCGACCCAGGTGTCAGATCGACCCACGCACTACAGTACAACCGCATTTAATGCGAGTACCACTCACTGCAGGCCGCATTAATTGCGGCCGCACCAAGTACGGTGTCAGGCGTCCTGGCAGGAGCAGACAAATAGTGCTTTAGCCTTAAAAGCACTATTTCGGTCATCAGCCGTCCCTCTCCAACTAGACCAAATCCACACCTTCTTGGAGATGTACTTGCACCTACGGAGACCATCTCCTTCCTATATAAACCCCACTCCGGCACTCACAATGGTAAGCTTTCCTTCACGCATAGAATACGGACTATCTTTGCATTCTTGACCCAGACCATCGTCTGACTTGAGCGTCGGAGTGTCAAAACAGGTCCAACCCCCATATTCCCCTGTTTTGCCCTTTGAGTTCACATTTGTTCATCTGTCTTAGTCCAGGAAAGCATCAAAGTCGGCTTACGCAAACAAATATCTTGGGTGATTGGAGTCCAAGTCTGCAGTTCCGTACATATCCGGATTTAGACACCATCATCTTGGCGCCGTCTGTGGGAAACTCTGAACAAGAAGCCTAATCTCCTTTAATTTTTTGAAAAAACTTTTCATCAGTATCCAACAATGGTGCAAACCCTTCATGGCCAGCTTATCTACAGGGAGAATGGGGAAGAGATCTTCTCGGACCTCAACGCTACAGGAGGAAGCTATCGTCCCCCTGCGGTGGGCGTAGTGGCCGCAGAGGCTGGGCTCAATGCACCCGCTAGGGTGGTGCTGACAGAGGCAAACCTGACCGCCTACATGGAGCAATACTGAGCGGAGGCTTTAGCTGCCGCCAGGGAAAACAGGGAGATGTTGCGTATCCTACTGTTCAAGGGCCTTCTGTCCAGATGCCATACGCTGTCCAACAACCCACCAACTAGCCCAGTTTCTGGGATACCCGCTTCTTCCTTATGCACAAAACCCCTACGTTCAGCCTCAAACCATTTACATCGCCCCAACTCCGGGGTCCAGCACCAGGTCCACCTTGGTGCTCATGTCGAGGAGGGTTTTGATGACAATGATAACCCTCCCCTCCGGCGGGAGCCCGCTAGAAGAAGGTAGGTCCTAGAGGAAGAGCGTCCCTCATAAATCTGTAGAAATATGAGAGAAGACGATCGGGGGGTGTGACACATCGTCGGCACGGCAAGCGAGATGAATAGGGACGCGCTTGTTCTGAGAAATGTCCCAGTGTTCGACCGCCTGGGGGCTAGGGTTCATCCCGACGCCTACCTACGGGCAAATAGAGGACACTAGGTCGGCCCCGACGATCTCCGAAATTAGCTCCCCCGGAGAGGCCAACAACAACAGCAGCAGCAACAGCAACAGTACCTTCCTGACCCAGGCCATGGGTTGGAATACTTCGATCCACAGGAGAAAGTGTCCTTCCATGTTCCCCGCGGTCAAGCCCCTGAAGCACGGGTGCTAGCTCACTAAGACGATCACCCTCCCCAGCGTCAGGGAAGGGTATATCGCAGCGAGAGGGAGGCAAAATCCCCCTTTTGTAACGCCATTATTGATGCAAAGGTGGTGGATAAAGTCCCCACCAATCTGCCTATTTATCACGGGAACATCGATCCCGTGAAACACTGTTCCAAGTTTCAGGCTCAAGTCAGCCTCTATGGCCACACTAAACTCATTTGGGCCAAGATCTTTGAAACCACGCTCGAGGGCCCAGCCCAAGACTGGTTCGAAAGATTGGCCTCCCATAGCATCAGGGATTATGCTCACCTGGCCTAGAAGTTCAAGGCCTATTTCTCCTCCATGTTGGGAGTCAAGCTCCCGTCAACTTATCTCTACAACATAGTCCAGGAGGAAGGAGAAACCCTGAGGAGCTTCTTTGCCCGCTTCAACGAAGCCTTTGTCAAAGTGGAGCATCCAGGGATTGACGTTTTGGCCCAGACACTCCACAAAGCCATCCGCCACATGAAATGCGCCGATGAGATCATCCTCCAGTCCCCACAGAGTATGGAGGAGGTTATGGCCATTGCCCGACGTTTCATGTGCCTAGAGGCAGTAAAGTCAACCACCCAAGCACATGGGAGGATGAATGAGAGGTGAACTTACGAATCCGCTGCCGACCGACATCACAGGTACGATCCACCTAGGTCAGAACATCCCAGGCTCTCCAGCCGGATGGAACAAAGGCTCAAGAGGGAGATGCCCTCGGGCAGTGGAGCCAAAAAGGCCTATACTCCCCTGGTATGCCCCATCGAGGAGATCTATGAAGTCATGGATAGGGGGCTACTCAAAAGCCTAAGCAGTTAAAAGAGACTAAGAAGGCCAAAGAGTCGAGGAAGTGTTGTGCCTACCACATGCAATTTGGACATTGGACCTCTGAGGGCATCGCCCTGCACGAAGAGGTTGAGAGGCTGATCCAGGGGGGGCACTTGAAGGAGTTTGTCAAAAAGTTGGACGAACGAGCCTGCCAAGTGTTCGACCCAAGAGACTCCCCACCACCCAGGAGGGGGCGCAAACCACCCCTCGAGAAACCTGAGGAAGGGAACCCCCACAACCTACCAACTAATGAGATATTCATGATAGCAGGGGGCCCAAAACCCTTATTGATAGTGGAAGCTCAGCCAACATTATCTTTTACTCGACTTTGTGCAAAATGAATATTCATGATAAGCTTGATTATGAACCAATCAAAACACCATTGACAGGTTTTGGTGGATCGGAGGTCTGCAAAGGACGAGTCAATCTTATCACCTCCATGGGAAAGTTGCTAAAAAAAGCTACCTAGACGATTGGATATCTAGTGGTTGAGGGCCCCTCCGCTTACACCATCATCTTGGCGCAATTTCCACCTACCACTAGACAGTCAAGCTGCCAACCCCGCACGGAATCGGGGAGCTCCATTGTAACATTCCAGAATCTTGGGAATGCTATTCCATCTCTGTGGAAAAGGTAAAGCTCCCCGACAAGACTCTAGTTCCTCTGCTGAATGTTGATGACTTCCTGGATACGGAGCTCGCTTACCCAGATGACCCCACGACCGAGATGTGTTCCAAGCAAATGACTTCCACCATTGCAAGGAAGAAGAGAAAGTTGGATGATGGGAAGATTGCAGCCGTGAGGGCTATTGTCCCCATACAACTGTGCCCGACGATGAAGAAAAGACCACCAACATCGGAGCTAATTTGAAAGGTAAACAACAATGCATGCTCATTCAATTCTTACGTAAGAATGCGGATGTATTCGCCTGAAAATCCTCAAATTTGGTCGGCGTCGACCCAAAGGTCATTGAACATCATTTGAATGTTGACCCGAGTTTTTGACCCATCAAGTAGCGACTGAGGACGTAGAGCAACGAGTGCAATGAGATAATTGAGCAAGAAGTCAACAAGCTCCTGGATACCGGGTACATCACGCCAGTCAAATATGTTGATTGGCTGTTCAACATCGTTCTGGTAGCAAAGACAGGTGGAAAGTGGCGAATGTACAATGACTTCACGGATTTAAACAAAGCCTACCCCAAGGACCCTTACCCTCTGCCACAGATTGACCAGCTGGTCGATTCCACCGTCGGTTGTGAGCTCTTGCGTATGATGGATGCCTTCCAGGGCTACTACCAGATATTCATGGCGCAGGAGGACAAGAGAAAAACCGCTTTTATCGTGGTCAAGGGCATATACTGTTTTGAGGTCATGCCATTCGGATTGAAAAATACAGGAGCCACCTACCAAAGACTAGTGAATAAAGTCTTTGAAGATGAGATCGAGAAAACAATGGAAGTGTACATTGACGACATGATCGTCAAAAGTGAGAAAGCGGAGATGCACCTAGAGGATCTGGGTCGAACTTTCGACCTACTACGCAAATACAGAATGAAGCTGAATCCAAACAAGTGCTCATTCAGCGTAGAAGGAGGAAGGTTCCTGGGCTATATTGTCAGCCAAAGAGGAATCGAAGCAAACCAAGAAAAGATCCTAGCGCTCAAGAGCATCAATAGGCCTCACACTATCAGAAACATCCAACGTCTGGTGGGTCGAATAATCTCCTTGAACAGGTTCATTTCTCGCTCTTCTAGGAAAAATCTTTCATTCTTTAAAATTCTTCACAATATTAAGAAATTCGAATGGACTGAAGAATGTGACGCAACCTTTGAAAGGCTTAAAGAATATCTTGCATCCCCTCCCTTATTAGCTAAACCAATTGCAATGGAAACCATGCACCTATACCTAGCTGATACTGAAGAAGCGATTAGCTCTGTGCTGGTCGCCCTGCGTGAAAGAAAGCATATGCCGGTGTACTACGTGAGCCGAATATTACATGTGTAGAGACGCGATACTTAGAGATAGAGAAGTTCGCTAGTACACACTTCCAGGAAATTGCGGCCGTACTTCTAGTCTCATTCGATTGCGGTCCTCACTGACCAAGGCCTACTCCAAGTCTTGGAGAAATCAGATGCTGCAGGAAGGATAGTAAAATGGGCAATTGAGCTAAGCCAATTTGATATCAGCTACCAGCCTAGAACTGCGTACCAAGCCCAAATCCTTGCAAACTTCCTCATTGAGAAAGATGACCCAAACAAGCAGACCGCACACTCGGTGCTATAGACCATATCAGTCGATGGCTCTTCAATCTCTCAAGGGGGTGTGTGGGGGATATCCCTGATAAGCACAAAAGGTCAAGAGCTTAATTTCGCCATCTCTCTGGATTTTCTAGCTACCAACAATGAAGCGGAGTATGAGGCGCTCACGCAGCTTGTGATGAGCTAGGTCGAAGGCTCCTATGAGGCGTGTGAAGAGACAATGATCAAGTACCTTGTTAAGGTCAAATCCTTGGCATCTGAATTTAAAGAGTTTAAGCTGCACCAGGTCCCTTGAGAAGAAAACAAGCGAGCAGATACCTTGTCCAAATTCGCAAACGGGATGAGGGGCTCCAAGGACTAGAACATCACTTACCTCTCAAGTAAGGGATAGGTAATTGATGGGGAAGCAAAAATGAAATGCTCAATCGATCTAGCTGAGCCCTACTGGCTTGACGAGTTCATACTGTACCTCAAAGACGGAGTCCTGCCCTCCGACAAGAATCCAGCGAGGCACCACAGATACAAAGCAGTAAGTTACTCAATTGATTCGGAGGGAAGGTTGTACAAGAGAGCGTACACATGACTAACAAAAAGATGTCTCCGCCCGTCTCAAGCCTTGGATGTACTGGAGGAAATCCATAGCGGGCAGTGTGGGAACCACGTGGGCGGTCGATCCTTAGTAAAGAAAGTTTCAAGGAGTGGGTTTTATTGGCCCACCCTTAATGAAGACGCTAAGGAATACGCCAGCAAATGCGTAAATTGTCAGAAACATGCCAACATCCCGCATCAGCACCCTACAGAGATGGTGTAACGCCCCGACTTTTTGGCCGTACAGGTATGACGTCACGAGTGAGTTTAGACCGAGAGTTATGTGACCTATATGTGTTTTAATTGCTAAGTGATTATTTAATTTATTAATTTCTTTAACTAATTGCTACTATGTGATTTTTATGTGCTTTAAGTGCCACTTGGATGTTCTTGGAATTAATTGCCATTATGTGATTTATATGAATTATGTGATCTGTGACTAATGTTATTTAAATTTAGTTGTTACTTATATATTCGCTAATTAATATTTTGTGTCGATTATGTACTTATTTGAAATTATATGAAATCCTTGGACTTAATCGGACTTTAGATTTAACCCAATTGTCAAGTTATCAAACCTCGGCATCCTGTTTGAATCACTTAAACTTTCCAAGGGCCAAAGTGTAATTTCCCTCATTTTCCCCTCCTTAAAGCACGATATACACACCCCGCTTTCTCTCCTCATTCTCATTCTTCTAGCAAAACAAGGACTTCCAACTTCTCTCTTCTCTCTTCTTCTTTTGATCGATCTAAGCTAGCAAACAAGGAGACAAGAGGATTTCATCAAGTTTATCCAAGAATTCATGCTCCAACCATTTCTTCTTCTTCATCCGTTTCCTCCAAGGTATATCGTGTATATATATATATATGATAATCTTTGAATCCTATGCTTGATTGTTGGAATTATTGGAGCAAGGATGTGTATATATGTTGTATATATTTATGTGTGTATATGAATGTGGGTTTATGAAATTTGATGATTTAATTCATGAATTTATGAGTGATATGTGTAAATATGTTGTAGTTGGTTGTGTGATTTTGGATGAATTGGGAGCTCCTTTGGCCTTCTTAAAGCCATTTTTCGTCACTCCCCTGTTTCTTCTCGATTTTCAGCTGAAAACCCTCTACCCGGGCGGGTAAATTCATGAAGAAAAACTACCTGGGCGGGTAGAGGTTGTGCAGAAAGTTTCTGCACAAGTTTTCCTCGGCCGGGTAGATTTCGCCTTGTATTTTCCCCGGCCAGGTTCTCCCTCATCCGAGCTCCGATTGACCTGATTTTTGAACCGTTGGAAACCTCTTGAAGTCTAGAACAACCTTTGGAATCACTTCAATATCTCTTCCCATTTGTGAGATATTATCAATTCTTTTTGGTGTCGCTAATTTTCCTACAATCTGCAATCACCCAACTTCGGACCTTCGCCATTTCCACATCGCTTTGAACCACGATTCGGGCCATATATCTTTTGAAAGGCCTGTGTGTGTAGTTTCTTTCCCAACAAACAAAACTCCATTCCAAATTCTACAACTCAAGATATGTTCAATTCTTTATAGCTTGTGCATTACCAAAAACTGTCAGCTCTCACCTAAACTTGTTCAAATCCGTTTTCTTGTTTTCCCTCCACTTTCTCGGAATCCATATGTGGTTCGAATGAATTGTATGCTTGTTTAATTGATTATATGTGATATATCTTGATATGATTATGAATTTTATGCTATGAATTCAATGTCTAAACGTGAAATGACAACATGAACGTTTATGTGCTACTTTTATGCATGCGTGAATGGTTCGCTTCATTTAATTGTTTGGTATGTTGTGAATAGCTTCTTCCATGACTTATATATTATGTTAATATGTTATATTATGTGTTAACTTGTATATTATGAAATCATAATGTGATCTACCCGGGGAGGCAAGGGCCGACGGTGATCCTTTGTACTAGTCCCACCACATTTACGGTGATACCAGCCCTCGCTAGGAGGTTTAGCGGGGAATGGGAGCTGAGTTCCCTAGGGGGATTCATGTACCCCCCTGGGTCAATGTATGGACCGGTGGTCGGATCTTGCTAACCCGTCCACCACCCGGAGGAAGAAGGTTGGAACTTATTTTATGATTATGATTGTTATGCACCGTGCGGGAAGGCCGGGACACGGATTGCCCAAACGACTATGTCTTATGTTATGTTATATGACTTGTGTGTATTATAATATATTGCATGATCACGTATTCAATGTATTAATGATATTTTCGGAGTTTGGTTGGAGATGATGCACGCTCACTCGCCGAGCCTTTATGTTTATGTATGAATTATGAACTTAATGAATTTAATATGATTAGTCGTAAAGTCCGAGCATTGCTTAGTTATTCTCTTGCCATTTTGGGAACTAACTTTAAATAAAACTTTGCTTGGGATTTATGACTTGCATGTGCATATTTTTATATATACGTATATCGCTCCTGCTCACTCAGTCTTCTAGAACTGACCCCTCTTCCCCACTTTTCAGTTCTTGCAGGTTTGGGCTAGGCGGAGGTCATGTTTTAAGGCTCTTGACGAGTCACACGTGTACACTCGAGTCCCATTATATATTGTTATGATTAATCACATCTCCTTATGTATTCGGGCCTGTGTACCATTTATGATTCTGGATTATGGATTCGGGACAGGTTGCATACCTAGTTGAACCCGTTGTTAGGACGTGTGTTGGAACTTAATTATGTTATGAAATGTTTTTTAAGTTTGGAGCTATTATTGGAATCCATGCATGGGATTATTACTTCAGCACTATGTTGGACGTTATGATTCATTTGGTATAGGGTTAGATTCTGCCTAGCTAGGATATTTTTATTTTGTCTCCCGTTCGCTATGAGTCCGGTTCATGCTTGGATTACCCATTTCACGTGTGGACTAGACTTGTAGTGCGGGGGGATGTGGCGCCTATCGTCGCGGGTGCTACATCCTTAAGTGGTATCAGAGCCCAGGTTGCAAAACCGGGGTTCTTTTTGTCGTGTCGTGTCGAGTGTAGGTCGAACGGCTTAGGAACAACATGTCAACGTGTGCACCGCATTGATCATGAGCATAGTTATTGAAATTTGACATGGAAATATATTATTAAATGTGTTTAACTTGAATTTTGGTAATTTACATGTTGCATTTTGCATTAATACGTGCCTTTGATACTAATTATGTGTCATGTGCACTTACTAACCGGCATGCACTTATACTTGAGTTTAGTTGTGAGGGTAGGATATTGCTACAACATCAAACCACGGCCAATTTCTAAGATTACAACAACCTATCAAGGACCCTTCTTTCGGGTACAGATGAGTGGAAGAAGGCTTCGGAGATTTAGAAAAATTTTGGTGTTTGAGGGTCCTTACGATAAAGCTATGTGTTGGGAGTTCAAGTTCGAGATAAGGATTAACTAATGCGTGAAGTGGGTGTAGAATGTCTATAACCTACAAGATAAAACCACGTACCTACGCTACAAATGGAGCTGATCAACCGGGATCAAGAGGCTCATTTAACTCAAATGGAAAGTGAAGGAAATCCTGAAGACGTCAAGATTCAAGGCTTTAATGTACGGGCACGTGGAAAAATTACAAGATGTTGAATTGGGATCGAGTTAGTTGTACAAAGGATCGTTCGGTATAAATGATCAAAGGAAAACCTCAAAGGTACTTCAGTTCGAGGTTTGGATCGACGAAGGGCGATGATAACCAAGAAAAATCAAGGTAAAATAGGTTTCCTGAGAAGCAAGCAACAAAGGACATCGTGGATGAGTTTTCAAGTGAATCAAGCTAATTAGTTTCAAGTTCGGGATAGAAGAGTTGGGATATACTAGGATTTGTGATTGGCAAGCGAGGCGAATTGGCAAAGCAGAACTTCTGAATAAATTAAGTTTCAGAAGCTGAGTTCGGAGAGAAGCTGGATTTGAAAAGAGTTAAAGAAAAACAATCCAACACGGCGAATGCAAACCTATGGGATGTAACAATGCTAACGGTTTTATCTTCGGCCGGATTGGAGTTATCTGCTAGATCCAAACCGAATTGTCATGTTGTGAGGTTGAATTGGGAAATAAGGAACAACAAATGGAAATGATAAAGAAAGGCAAAGAGCTTTTAGAAGAAATTGTGAAATTAGGGTTAAGCAATTGGAGGATGAGTTCATTCCACGAATTAGAACTCATAAAATATAAGTCAAGAGAACTTCAAACAGAGTGATAACCATGGAAAAGAGTCTGATAACAATTGGAAATCCAATTTCAGGAAAGGGTCGAAATATCCAATTCGGTGACTGTAGAAGATTTCGGAGTCAGGAATTGCAATGTTGGGCCATGGCAACACACAAGTGATACAAGAACACTTTAAGGATTTAGAAGACCGTGGGTAAACAAGCTATAATCAATAAGTTCAAGGCAAGCCTGTACATAAGGGAATGGAGAACAAATTTCCGAGCTAAAGCATACCACCACGGTGACAGGTTTAATATATTCATGTCACGTGCATCATGCATCGCTTTAAATTATTTAATTTATTTTATCTATATGTGCTTGCATCCTTAATTGATTTAATTTCTCTAATGTGTTGCATCTTTAATTGCTTGCTACGTGCACTGACATCTTAATTCCACATGCATCTCTTAGTGTTTAATTGATAAGAAATTTCTTCCACTTCGTTCATCGAGTGTTACTCCAACCGGGTCTTATTTGAATCAAGAAAAGAAGAAATATTTGGGTTGCAGAGTGTGTATCAAAAGAAAAGAGGGACATTGAGGATCCGAAAAGTAGAACTGGAAATTAAAATAAAGGAAGCAGGTTGTTATCCCTGCCAATCATTTCAAACTGAGTGTAAGTGAGATAACCGGACATGTAACTTGGTTAGAACCACCGATATCAAGGAAGCTAAATTGAAGAGTCAAGAATCTTTGACCTGAGAGGGGGTATAATAAGTTAAAAAAAGTAGAATTGAAATTCTTAAGGGGGAGAGCCTACCCAGAAGATGATTTAAATCCAAGATTATGTTTGAACAGGTCACTACAAAAAGAAACAATGGAAATGTAAGAAACAAAAAGTAACGAAACTCTACCAAAGCAATGTCACGGGATGAATTGAGAGATTTTAACATCCGAGGGATTTCGAGATCAAGGTGGGACAAGATTTTGAGAATAATATGGAAGAGACACTACTTCAAGGAATGAAGAGATGTATCCAAAGAGTAATTGGGAATTACAATAACAAGAAAGGGAAAAGGTTGATCGACAACAGTCTAGAGTGCAAAAGCAACACCGTTAGTACTCTTACTACAAAACATGCTTGAACTCAATCCCCTAAGATAGGAAGGATCGTGTCTATATCACGTGTATAACTTGAAGATGATAGGACTGTGAAGGAATTTCTAGAATTAGTAAGGAGGACAATGGGTAAAGAGGCCCGATCGATTTGTCATATTCCATGATAGACGAAGTTAGAATCAACTCGTCAAGCGTTTTTCCATGATTAACCGGGGATGTTCTTAGGATTTGAGAATGGAAATTTGAGCTACTAAAGATTAGCTCAAGTATTCAAGTTGGGGACTAGAACTCAAGCATTTAAAGGCTAACTGGAACAACCAAGAAGGTCGAATACGAATTGAGGTGGACAACGAGTTAATTGGGTTAAGATCAAGTGTACACTAAAAATTGGAGCTTCGGACCGTGGTGATTAGAAAAGATAAGAGAAAAGATTGTGGAACGAAGACCGGGTGGCTATTTAAGTATTGGATACATCGGGGATTTCAATGCCTTACATTATGGAAGGAATCAAGTGTTGAATCAGATCACTATAATGGAAGATTCCCAAACATCGGTGAACGGTATATCAAGCATCCATGGCATATGCAACTTTAGTTTGAATAATTTTATGATGCTAAGTACTTGGATGACTTGTTGTGTTAACTGCTGTTATATGAACAATACTTGATTTACTTGATATTTCTTACTTGTTCCTTGTGTGGTATTTACGTGCTTGTTTATTTATCTTTTCTTGGGTTGTTGTGTTGTTGTTTGAGATACGGGGTTCTCTCGTTGTTGTTTGAGAGACGGGGTTCTCTCGTTGTTGCTTGTGAGAGACGGGGTTCTCTCATTGTTATTCGAAAGACGGGGTTCTTTCATTACTTGCTACCTGCTTAGATTTTCGAGTGCTTAGGTTTAAAGAAGTTGAGGGTCGTGACTTAACCGTAATTGAAGACCCTTGTCTCTTGATGACCTTTTCCAAACTAATTCCTGACGGGGAGTTGCTAACCAACGTGGGATGAATACGTGAAAGTTTGCGTGAAGTTCAGAATTCAAGGCAGTGGACCTGGGGACCAGGTCCTCTTAAGGGGGAGAGGTTGTAACGCCCCGACTTTTTGGCCGTACAGGTATGACGTCACGAGTGGGTTTAGACCGAGAGTTACGTGACCTATATGTGTTTTAATTGCTAAGTGATTATTTAATTTATTAATTTCTTTAACTAATTGCTACTATGTGATTTTTATGTGCTTTAAGTGCCACTTGGATGTTCTTGGAATTAATTGCCATTACGTGATTTATATGAATTATGTGATCTGTGACTAATGTTATTTAAATTTAGTTGTTACTTATATATTCGCTAATTAATATTTTGTGTCGATTATGTACTTATTTGAAATTATATGAAATCCTTGGACTTAATCGGACTTTAGATTTAACCCAATTGTCAAGTTATCAAACCTCGGCACCCTGTTTGAATCACTTAAACTTTCCAAGGGCCAAAGTGCAATTTCCCTCCTTTTCCCCTCCTTAAAGCACGATATACACACCCCGCTTTTCTCTCCTCATTCTCATTCTTCTTCTTTCATTCTTCTAGCAAAACAAGGACTTCCAACTTCTCTCTTCTCTCTTCTTCTTTTGATCGATCTAAGCTAGCAAACAAGGAGACAAGAGGATTTCATCAAGTTTATCCAAGAATTCATGCTCCAACCATTTCTTCTTCTTCATCCATTTCCTCCAAGGTATATGTGTATATGTATATGATAATCTTTGAATCCTATGCTTGATTGTTGGAATTATTGGAACAAGGATGTGTATATATGTTGTATATATATATGTGTGTATATGAATGTGGGTTTATGAAATTTGATGATTTAATTCATGAATTTATGAGTGATATGTGTATATATGTCGTAGTTGGTTGTTGTTGTGTGATTTTGGATGAATTGGGAGCTCCTTTGGCCTTCTTAAAGCCATTTTTCGTCACTCCCCTGTTTCTTCTCGGTTTTCAACTGAAAACCCTCTACCCGGGCGGGTAAATTCATGAAGAAAAACTACTTGGGCGGGAAGAGGTTGTGCAGAAAGTTTCTGCACAAGTTTTCCCCGGCCGGGTAGATTTTGCCTTGTAATTTCCCCGGCCAGGTACTCCCTTATCCGAGCTCCGATTGACCTGATTTTTAAACCATTGGAAACCTTTTGAAGTCTAGAACAACCTCTGGAATCACTTCAATATATCTTCTCATTTGTGAGATATTATCAATTCTTTTTGGTGTCGCTACTTTTCCGACAATCTGCGATCACCCAACTTCGGACCTTCGCCATTTCCACATCGCTTTGAACCACGATTCGGGCCATATATCGTTTGAAAGGCCTGTGTGTCTAGTTTCTTTCCCAACGAACAAAACTCCATTCCAAATTCTACAACTCAAGATATGTTCAATTCTTTACAGCTCGTGCATTACCAAAAACTGTCAGCTCTCACCTAAACTTGTTCAAATCCGTTTTCTTGCTTTCCCTCCACTTCCTCGAAATCCCTATGTAGTTCGAATGAATTGTATGCTTGTTTAATTGATTATATGTGATATATCTTGATATGATTATGAATTTTATGCTATGAATTCAATTTATAAACGTGATATGACAACATGAACGTTTATGTGCTACTTTTATGCATGCGTGAATGGTTTGCTTCGTTTAATTGTTTGGTATGTTGTGAATAGCTTCTTCCATGACTTATATATTTTGTTAATATGTTATATTTTGTGTGAACTTGTATATTATGAAATCATAATGTGATCTTGTTAAATATTTTGTGAATTATGATCCAATATGCCTTCAAATGCTCTCTAGCTTGCATGCATGAATTGTTCCTCCATTTATTGGCCTCATATGATAACTTCTCGCTTCATTTATAACTCACATGCATTGTAAATATGTTATAGTATGAGTTATGATTAATGTATGAAGCTTATGGCTCGATTTGATACAAAATATGAAAGATATGAAACACATGAATATGAAACCACTATGTATTGAATATTTGGAATGAATCACTTGATTATATGACCTCATCACATGATTCATGCTTCTTATGCATCTCATATCATGCGCATAACATGCCGTGCGTCCATGTGGTTTCATATTGGGGTTAATTCTCACGAGTACACATTGTTCCTTCTCTTATACAATTCGTTTCCAGGGCGGAGACTTCTGAATTGATTAGGCACCCGTATTACTCATGCTTTATGTCTCGTGGTATTCCAGGTGAGGGTATTTTCATTCTAGTTACATACTAAACCCTACATGTAACACCCGAGCGCAAGGTGCCACATCCTCCGCACCGAGACCCGACCCGAATATGAAATAGAGGATCCATACTCGAGCTAAATCACGGCGAACGGGGACAAGCACACACTCTAAGCTAGGCGGGCTAACCCTTACACCATAAAGTCAGTGTAAAACATAAAAACGGAAGCAATAAACGAACATACATCATATATATACACAATGAGCATCACAGCTCCAAAAATAAGTCATATACATCATCAATTGCCATCACGGCTCAAACAAGTATGCTCCAATATAACAATATTCCTATACAAATTTCAAAAGTAAGAGTAAGCAAGTGTAAGACCCAAAAGTACAGATCTAGGGACGAATGCAAGACCTAGGACTCGTATTCCCGCCCAACTCCCTGACACCTGCACGACACAGCTGAAAACCAAACGGGTTCAGTCCAAAAGGGACTGGTGGGTATAAAACAGGGCATAAATATAATATACGACGGTAATTAAACATTCACATGCAAGCTATAATCCCAAGTGAGGTTTTCGAAGAATTTCCCAAGTGGGTGAATAGAAATCATCAAAAGGGATTATAACGAATCATTAACATTAGGTCATTATTGGCCTGGCGAGTGGGCGTGCATTATCTCCAACCAACACCTTGTGTAAATCATTACACCGAGACCCGACCCGAATATGAAATAGACGATCCATACTCGAGCTAAGTCATGGCGAACGGGGACACACACACACGCTGTGCTAGGCGGGCTAACCCTTAAAACTATAAAATCAGAGTAAACACTAAATGCGGAAGCAATAACTGGCCATAAAAGAATTAAATCACGTTCGGGAAGTTAATTCACGTTGCAATCAAGTTCGATTTATGCAATAAATATCAATTTGATACGAATTTCACAAAAATACTTAATATTAAATAACTTAGGATATAATCAGTAACATAATCAACATCTAATATATTTAAAATAAAATTAACTATATAAACACGTAAAAATAATTATTTCACCCAATTTGGTAAACACTTACGTCATACCTGTACGGCCGAATTATCGGGGCGTCACACTACAACCTTATGTGACAAATTTGGCCAAAACCTTATGTACATATATATATATTATTTTCAAAGTGGAGCCATCGAGTAACCTTTTCTCATGAATTATGAAATATGTTATGTTTCTTATGAATCAAATGTTTTGGCAAGAATATGATTATGAACATGATTATGAATGCACGGGCCCAGGGACTTAGTACAAGTGGCTATCCGGGGAGGCAAGGGCCGACGGTGATCCCTTGTACTAGTCCCACCACATTTACGGTGATACCGGCCCTCGCTAGGAGGTTTAGCGGGGAATGGGAGCTGAGTGCCCTTGGGGGATTCATGTACCCCCCTGGGCCAATGTATGGACCGGTGGTCGGATCTTGCTAACCCGTCCACCACCCGGAGGAAGAAGGTTGGAACTTATTTTATGATTATGATTGTTATGCACCGTGCGGGAAGGCCGGGACACGGATTGCCCAAACGACTATGTCTTATGTTATGTTATATGACTTGTGTGTATTATAATATATTGCATGATCACGTATTCAATGTATTAATGATATTTGTCGTACACGGTCGGAGTTTGGTTGCAGATGATGCACGCTCACTCGCCGAGCCTTTATGCTTATGTATGAATTATGAACTTAATGGATTTAATATGATTAGTCGTAAAGTCCGAGCATTGCTTAGTTATTCTCTTGCCCTTTTGGGAACTAACTTTAAATAAAACTTTGCTCGGGATTTATGACTTGCATGCGTATTTTTTTATATATAAGTATATCGCTCCTGCTCACTCAGTCTTCTAGAGACTGACCCCTCTTCCCCACTTTTTAGTTCTTGCAGGTTTGGGCTAGGCGGAGGTCATGTTTTAAGTCTCTTGTCGAGTCACACGTGTACACTCGAGTCCCATTATATATTGTTATGATTAATCATATCTCCTTATGTATTCGGGCCTGTGTACCATTTATGATTCTTGATTATGGATTCGGGACAGGTTGCATGCCTAGTTGAACTCGTTGTTAGGACGTGTGTTGGAACTTAATTATGTTATGAAATGTTTTTAAGTTTGGAGCTATTATTGGAATTCATGCATGGGATTATTACTTCAGCACTATGTTGGACGTTATGATTCATTTGGTACAGGGTTAGATTCCACCTAGCTAGGATATTTTTACTTTGTCTCCCGTTCGCTATGAGTCCGGTTCATGCTTGGATTACCCATTTCACGTGTGGACTAGCCTTGTAGTGCGGGGGATGTGACTTCTATCGTCGCGGGTGCTACAGATGGTCCCGGTTGATATTTGCTGGTCCTTTGATCAGTGGAGAATTGATATAGTGGGGCCACTCCCACTCGCAACAGGCCAAAGGCAGTACCTGATAGTCGCGGTCGAATATTTCTCCGAATGGGTTGAGGCCCAGCCAGCTGCGAAGATCATAGACAAGGTTAGTCAAAACTTCCTTTGACGGAACATCATTTACAGATTCGGGGTCCCGAGGGTCCTGATCTGTGATAACGGAACCCAGTTCCAAAGTGCCAACACCAGATCATATTGCTCAGACATGGGGATCAGTCAGCGTTTTGCGTCAGTTGGCCATCCTCAAGTAAATGGCCAAGTCGAAGTAACCAACCGAATCATCATCCAGAATTTGCAAACCAGGCTCAAAGCAAAAAAGGGAGCCTAGGTCAACGAACTTGATGGAGTCCTCTGGGCCTACCAGACTACCCCAAGAACAGCAACAGGGTTAACACCCTTTTTGATGGTTTAAGGCTCAGAGGACATGATCCTAGTGGAGTTACTAACTGCCAGAGTATCCAACTATCAACTCACCAGGAATGCAGAAGACCGAGTGCATGAGCTCAATACGAATGAAGAAATCTAACAGAAGGGCTTCTAACGCATGCAACAATATCGGGCCACCGTGGCTCGAAGCTACAACAAAGGAATCCAGCCTCGCAGCTTTCAAATAGATGACCTGGTCCTTAGGAAAGTGGAGGTATCCAAACATGTGGGCAAACTACAACCCAATTGGGAGGGTCCATACTGCATTGCAGAAGTAGGCCGAAACAAAGCTTACCACTTGGAGGACATGGACGGGAATCCCATTCCCAGGTCTTGGAATACCTACAATCTTAAGAAGTTTTATGTATAAATTACTCTTGGTTGTAAGTGTTTGTTGTACCTAGTCTATTTTTATCTATGAAGCGAATTTCAGTTAATCTGAATGCTCTTTATC
Organism: Lantana camara; assembly: GCA_037501455.1. NCBI lineage: Eukaryota > Viridiplantae > Streptophyta > Magnoliopsida > Lamiales > Verbenaceae > Lantana > Lantana camara. The sequence continues at coordinate 25,029,373 of CM074862.1, forward strand.
TTTAGTCAATCTGAATGTCTTTTAAAGTGTTTTGAAGTTATCCTTTAAGTCTACATTCGATATTCTATCAATACTTTAAGGAAGGGGCGTAATGCCCCAACAAGGTATGAATCAAATCTAATGAGCTACAAGTTCGCTCGGTGAATAGGGTTAGAACTTATTTCTAGCCAAACCTTGTTACAAGTTCCGTAAAATTTTTCACTCTGTAAGTCGAATCAAAGGTAAATCACAAACACCAAAATGTAACAAACAAATGAGAAATACGAGTACGAACTTAGTCAGATCTAAGTTAATTTCATTTCAAAATGGGGTCATGCCTTAATGAGTTACAAAATAAGGAAGAAAAAGGAAAATTACAGAGAGTAATTACCAGGGCAAACTATAAATCAAGAAATTAGAGCGGGGGGATTCTCGGTGCTAGTGGGAGGACATCTTTCAGCCGAGTCTGGAAGGTTCGTTTCAACGGCTGGGTAGGCATCACCTTGGGTCGGAGCCACGACACCAATTGAGTCATTTCCAGTATTAGAAGGAGCTGGAGGAAGAGCAGCCAAAGGAGAAATAGACAGAGAGGGAGTGCTTGCTCCATCGCCCTAAATTTCAGAAGTCTTCGACCCACTGCTTGATGGGATAAAGGCCGCAAGCAGAGTCTCTTTGGCCTTCCCAAGATCCACGGGCTCCGGCAGCTCAAGTTCGGATTCTGGGCTCTTGTCGGACTTTACATCAGCCCATTCCACTGCCCAGCTATAGGGCTTCTTACTCCAATCGAGTTCTTTCTCATCGTCATCATCTCTCTCCTCTACCTGTTCTTCTTCTTCAAAGGCAGAAAGGGCCAGGAACTGATCCAGAAGCGTCTTGGGAACATAGGCGTTAGAGGCGTTCAGCTTCCTGGGATCGTTGAGCAGTTCATAGGAAAGAGGGTGATAGAGGTGGACCTGGGACAGGCACCTCATAAAAACCGTCTGAATTTCGGATACGCCCAAGGTGCCGGAGACAGTTTCGAATGCGTCCGATCGAAGAAACTCCAACACTGCATTGTCCTTAATATGGGGCACCAATTTCTTATGGGTCCAGAAAGCTGTCTCTGCCCCGTTCTTCTGTCCATCTACGTAGCCCTTCTGCCACCCGTCCTCCACCCCCTTTTAATACACCTCGTTCTTGTCCTTATCGGCCCGTCCAGTAGACTCTGGGCCGTGGATAGCCCGGTTTCCAATCTTTCTTTTTTGGCCCTAAAGCTGGCTACCTCCGTCTCTAGAATCACCTTCTTATGGGTTGATTCCTTGACCTGCTTGGTGAGCCTCTCGAGATTGCCCATATATATCTCCTTTGAAAGCTTGGCCGTTTTGTCTTTCCAACTCTTGGCCTCCAGCACCTCAGCCCTCTCCGACAGCAACTTGCGACGCTCCGCCTGCACTAGTTCCATATGTGCTGCCGATTGGTACTCCCTCACAATCAACTGGGGGGGAAAGGGATATTAGAAAAAGATTGCGAAACATATGGAAAAGAAAAGAGTCTCAAGTAGTAAGGTCATACCCCGCACAACAAGGAGATCTTGTTATAAGAGAGAGCCTCGTCATCCTTCTTGGCCAACTCCTGATGGTCAGCACATGTCTGGAGAGCATAGTAGATGGCCCCTATGGCATCTTGATCGACCTCGCTAGTCGTAATCCTTCTCTCAGACCGCGTCATCGAGAAGTCGGGGGAGCTTCCACCCCTAAAAATGGGGGGTTTCCATCCCTTACCACGGTTTAGTATTTCGGGATGTGCTTTGTAGTCTTGGAGGGAACCTCGCCCTCAGCATTTTCCTATGCCTTCCTCTTGCAAGTTCTGGGCCCCTTTGGGACCTTAGTCGGAAATGACCTAGATGCGGCCTCTGAGTCGGAGTTCGACCGCCCTACAGTCGGCACAGTGGTCCCCTTGTTTCTTGGGGGCTTGATGATTTTTCCTTGGGCGGCCTGGGGAGCAAGTTCTTTATCCGTCGGGACACAGGCAGCCCCTCTAGCTTCTGCGGGGCCCCCCTCGGTCTGTTTGTGGGGGTCGACACATCTCATTCCTGCAGCTTTCTCCACCCAGCGACCGTCGCGATGGTGTGTTCTTCAGTCAAGCCCTTCGCCTGGGCGATCTCTTTGGTCGTAAGAGCAGGGCCCTTCGTCCCACTCTCCCGAGCCTTCTCACTTTTTCCGCTTGATGTTTCTTTAGCTTTTGATCAACGACTTTTGCTTGTGTGGCAACCATGATTGACTCTGCACGAGAAGGGAAAAGTGTTAGTGTTACACATTACGAACAACATTCTAGCCCTGTCAAGCAGGGACGAAATAGAGTACAGTTGAAAAGAGGGAACATGCTTGGCGTAAGGGAGTTGACGACGTAGTTACCGATGGTGAAGTCCAAGTGTCTCACCGTACCTGGAGCCAACCCAGCGTTTACCAGCAGATGGGAGCTGATGAAAACTCCTGTGTCTAGAGGATGTACCTCTCTTAGGACGGCCATTAAAGTGTTAGGCCAGCGCACCGGACCCCGATCCAGGCGAACTACGGCCACATCATTCCAGGAGGTCTGTTCAAGTCCAGGCCAACCATTGCGAAAGCGAACGAACACATTCTTCTGTTTCCAGTCCTTGACGTGAGAGCTCTTGGCAGTGTCGAAGATCTTGCTGCCTGATCGAGATTGAAGTTTCACATACCCCCTTCTATTTGGGAAAGCCGCAACATCGACCGAAGCGACAAATAATTCCGCAAAATGTTCCACGCATTTAACTTGGCATAGTAATTTCATCAACAGCCTGAAGGCAGTCACCATCGCCTGACCATTTGGGAGTAGTTAGATGGGGCTAACTTGCAGGTGGTTGTACAATGCAATCTGGAACGGAGAGAGGGGGAGCCGAAACCCATACTCTATGGCTTACAAAGAAATCACAATGTAACCTTCCGGAGGAGAACCCATATGCTCATCTTCCTTGGGTACTATGATGTTGCAATTCAGGTCCATGTCTCTCCACCCGGTCAATCGTTTCTCCGCTAACTTCCTTTCCGACTCAATCAATTGGGACCTGAACTCGTGGTAATACTTAAGGCACTTTGGGGCCCCCATTTTCTTTTTCTTCTTTTGCCCCACCTCAACCTCTGATGTAAAGACGGCACTGCCTTAGTCACGGGACTCCTCCTCCAAAGACATTTCCTCTATCTCTGTGGCCGCATCCGCCACTGCCTCACTGTCCACTCTCGCTTTCTCTTCTGTGTTGTGGGAGGTGGAATCAACCTCCACTGACTTATCGCTCTCAATCATATCTCTTAGGGCGGGCCCGTTAACCTCTTCAATTGCTTCCGGGACATACATCTCCTCATTGGGATCCTTCCACCTGTTCTTCCTAGGATGCTTCACCCCTATAATCTCCATTGACACTTTCGGAACTGATTTCTTATCTCGGGGTCCATAATTCCTTTGTCGTGAAGCTTCAGGTTGGCTACCAGAGGGTACGGCGGTGGACTTTTTGGGGGTCATTTCTTGAAGCAGGGATTTGGAGAAGAAATGAAGAAAGAAGATTTCAAGAACAGGAGACGTACCTCGGAGTGTTTGCTTCAAATGCTCTCTGAGGGTTAATTTCTTTTGAAAGCTTTGAATGCTTGAGACTCTTCAAACTTAGGGTTGCTCTAGCAGATTGCGTGAAAAAGGAAAAAACCGTCTAAGTCCCCCTTTTTGTAGCTGTAATCAATAAAGTCAAAGTTAATGCCCAGCCACACGTCAATTAATTAACTGGTGTTGGGAGAAACGTGGCCCGTTACCCCAACTGTGGCTGCAAATAACCGCCTCTCAGAAACCGTGCACAACATTCAAAATTCAAAAGGCATAATCATTACTCTGTGGCGGCGAAAACCTAGTTTTTCCAGTAGCACCACCCCACAGCCACCTACCACCTGGGTCAATGTCTAGGGAACGCTATGCCTGGCTCGATGTAATAGGGTGTACTCCAGCCCTGATGCGAGTAGCTCCATTGTCTCAGCTTCCCTTCTTTCCCAAGCTATCAGGACGCCTTTCTCAAGGTCTGTCGCCACCCAAGTGTGCCGCCCGACCTTGGAGGGAGATGATAGGGGGAAAAATCGGGAGCTATGACTAAGCTCCACATGTCCTTGCCACGTGGGAAAATTAGGACAGGTCAACCCTCTAAATTCGACCCAAGCATCATTCCTTCGAGCAGCACTTGGTCCACAAGAGAAGGCGGTCATATGCTCTGCCAAGGGAGAATCTCGACCCACGCACTACAGTACAGCCGCATTTAATGCGAGTACCACTCACTGCAGGCCGCATTAATTGCGGGCGCACCAAGTACGGTGTCAGGCGTCCTGGTAGGAGCAGATAAACAGTTCTTTAGCCGTAAAAGCACTATTCCGGCCATCAACCGTCCCTCTCCAACCAGACCAGATCCACACCTTCTTGGAAATGTACTTGTACCTACGGAGACCATCTCCTTCCTATATAAACCCCACTCTGGCACTCACAATGGTAAGCTTTCCTTCACGCACAGAATACGCACTATCTTTGCATTCTTGACCCAGACCATCGTCTAACTTGAGCGTCCGAGTGCCAAAATGGGTTCAACCCCCATATTCCCCTGTTTTGGTCTTTGAGCTCACATTTGTTCATCTGTCTTAGTCCAAGAAAGCATCAGAGTCACCTCACGCAAACAAATATCTTGGGTGATTGGGAGTTCAAGTCTGCAGTTTCGTACATAGCCGGATTTAGACACCATCAGTTCTCATAGTGAAAATATATATTCTAATGTTAGATTCTATGAAATTCTCATACGAGAAACATACTCTCTAATTTCTCTAGGAGAAATTAAAACTATATCCCAATAATAATTGAGAAACATACTCTCTCATGTTATAATATATTAATTTAAATATGTTAAAAGAGTACTTATTAACTTAAAATAGGACTCTTTATAGAATAAAATTGAAACTCCTTCACTATCGTTATATATATAGTTCAACAATTTGAAATATTTATTATAATAAGAAATGCTAATGAATTGAAAGATTATAAATTAATTCACTTCATAAAATTTTGATTATGAGATGTTTAAAGTGTGTTGATGGGGGCAAAATACACTTGACCCACGTCTTGACACGTGGGACAGTCAACGCGTGACAAGTGGATTCAACGATCCCCCAAGTCAACCCCTACGAGCATCCCAGACCTCACTAGCACAGGGTCACATAAAGCATGTCATCGTTCATAAAGCACATGATCACCCCCGGCTCACTAATGAGCGCCTCACCCAAGGCTCGCTAACGAGCACCAACTTCACTGCCATGCACTCCATGGCTCCGATGAAATCATCATCAAACGTCATATCCCTTCGGATACACCCCCATACAACAGCAGATTAAAGGGGTCCCACTCCCCCTTGTGGCACTACTTGGACGCCCATCCCCATGCGGATCTCCAAGCCCATCAGTCCCGGTTAACACGAGCGTACCTCCCGCCCTCGTTACCAACCTCCAAAACGGCTCTCTGACACCCGTACAGGCCCGCGCACCTACCACTGTTGCAAACACTAACTTCTACCAATTTTTGCAGGAGATTCCTCCTAGGTTTCTCCTCGTTGCGACACGTATTAGGGCAACATTAGGGCAGGACCACACGAGGCAAATTACCAAAGGGTCCCTGAACCTTCACTATAAATATGGGAATTCATCTTCATCCCTGTAAGCATTCTCCACTACTGTAACTTCATACCTTTGCTTACATACTCTTTCAGATCATTATCTGACTTGAGCGTCGGAGAGCCAAACTGGGAATCACCCCCAGTTTCCCCAGCTTGGCCTTCTGACTTTGTTGGTGTTTGTCCTAGCAGGTAGAGCCCATAGCTTTTCCGACGACCCTCTTTGAGCTTCACCCTCAGTTTCCCCACCTCAACAAAGTAGAAAGTGATCGGAGTTTGACCCTAACCTGATCGAACACCATCATGTGTATCTTTCATTTTTATATAAAAGATCTTACATCAAATATATATAATCACATGTTTTGTGATTAAAAAAATTCCTTCAACAATAATAATTGAAAAAAAAAATACAATTTTAATCTCATTGATAAAAAGACATGTTTCTTAAATATATTATTTCCCGTGCATGAAGTATTTTGAATTAGTTTCCCGTTATATAAAATCTTCGTTACTTAAACGTAACACAATATTTACTAACACGTCGGAGAAGAATCACAAATACAATACATTAACAAAAATGAAGTTATACATGTTGAATGCATATTTCACAAAGAACGAATGATAATATTTTAAAACAATAAATCAGAGAAGAGGGCCAAAATAATAATTATGTTGATAATTTTTAATTAAAAATAATTATGTAAATACATATTATAAATTATTAATTTTAAATATTAAAAAAATACTTATTGTGGCTTAAAACTAGAATTTTCGTAGAGTAAAATTAAGAGTCCTTAATTTATAACAAAAGCTATAGGTAGTTCAACAAGAATTCTTTAATGTTAATATATTAGTTAAATGTATTTAAATTTGATAATATAAGTTACCCATTTTTTCCGTCTAAGGCCTACAATTTGAAATTTTCATTATAATAACAGATGTTTAATGAATTATAAGATAATAAATTAATTCACCTTATAAATTTGACCATTGGACGTTTTCAATTACATATTGTAAAGTGTGTATCTCATATATAGGAGCGAGTTTTATAATAACATATTTTATGATTGAAGAATTCTTTTAACAATATAGAGTGAGAAAAATACGATTTCAAATTTTATTGTTTCAAGGCCTACAATTTGAAATACTATCATAATAAGAGATATCTGACAAATTAGAAGATACCAACTTAATTCACATTATATCTCTTATATTTATATAAAGATCCTATATATGAGTTATGGACTAATATAATTTGTGAATGGAGATGGAGAAGACATGAGTAAATTCACGGGTGTTGTTAGCGCAGCTTAGTACTTGTGTTTTAAGGAGGAATGTTATCCGTTCTAATCATATTCGGAGAAAAATTATTAGGATTAGCTTGTACAATGCTAACTGATGTACAAGTGATTATTCTCTCTAAATTGGTCATATATAGCTTAAAACATAAGTGGTGGACCCTTATGGACCCTATTGACGATGCACGTAAATCACACATATCTTTTTCATCCAAAAATTAACAACTAACCAGAAAATATTTTTAAAAGTTTGGAACTAAAAAGGTTTAATGAAGATAACAATACACACAAAACAACGATTCACACCATTTGAGACTAAAATTGGACTATTTTTGTATAAATCTAATATAAGTGTATTAGAGTGATAAATACAGTCTCAAAAAATAAAATTTCTATTACCAAACAGAATACATTATCTTTCTCTACATGCACTCACAAATGATCATGTTTAATAAATATTAATCATTAATAGATTATGAACATAATCAAACGTAGTGATGATAATATTAATTGATGTTAAGTGTGTGATTGAGAGTGAGTTTTTTGCACGGTCACCCCCTGTGATATACCTAATTAGCACTCTAAACTCTGTGATTTGAAAATTCTCAAAGAGAACACTATGATTGTAATAAATTAGCACTCAATTAGCATTTCGAACCCTACAACCGTGGTTGTAGGGTTTTGAGTGCTAACTGTAATTCACCTCCTCAAAATTGATTAAATGCATAAATTGCAATTAAGTCCCTCAAAAATATAAGTCATGCAATCAAGTTCCATTCCTAGCTAATTAATCACTTTAGTCTAAGAATATATCATGCAATTTGGTCCTTACATTTAAATAAGTGATCATTTAGGGACCCTTATGGACAATTAAATCACATTCGACAATTATTTCATGCAACAACAATTTCCAAGTCATGCAATAATTCTCAAATTATCACAAATTTCATATATTTTCACGTAGACATGTTGAAACATAATTCATATAATTTTCATGAAAGATAAGAAATTAATAAATGAAAGAATTAAAATAAATCTTAACTTTCGGAATCTCACACGTGTCGTGCGTACCTGAATAATCGGAAATTGGAGCATTACAAAAGACGACTAGATAGGGTCATAATCATGCTGGTGGTCGAGAGAGAGATAGATAGTGACCATGAAGGAAGTCATGGTATGAAATTAAGAGGTTTGGATAGGGATGTAAACGAGACGAGCCCATTCGCGAGCCTAACGAACCGAATCAATAAAGGTTCAGGCTCATATTCGAGGTTGTCGAACTCGAACCGAACCCTAGCTCGGTTCGTGGCCTTCACGAACCGAACTCGAATCCATTCTTTCAAAATTTTGGGATCACGAGCCGGCTCCCGAACCCTAATATTTTAATAAAAAATAAAATATTTATTATATATATTATTATTTATGTAATATTATATATATATATTGATTCGGCTCAAAATTGGTTTAGTAGAGTTGGGGGTCTAGCTGGCAATATCGGGTCGATCAGTCAAGAATTTGTATGCGTGGGCTCTTATCGATCTGGAAACAACAACACACATGAGCTAAGGGACCAACTTGGGGGGACTTGGGGTTTTGCCCAAGGTTGGCTCTCCGATGCTCAAGTCTGTGGAGAATTCTTAGAGAGATAAATAAATGCTAAGAAAACGAAATAAATGCTCTTAAATGGCTTACCAAACACTGTTCAAGGCATTGGTATTTATAGTCCTGAGCAATTAACACAGTAGTGCGTGTACCGTGACTATGCATTAATTGTCCTGCAGGCGGTTGATCCGTTTGTCGGACGCCTGAGCAGGTGACTTGAGGTCGAGTGTACCTTCTTTTCCCTGTTGGCGTAGACGCGTACCGCGGGCATTAAATGCACTGTAGCATACCTGACGTTGGGGAATGAGGGAGCTCCATGTGCCCCGATAAAGATGTTTTATAGCATCTGGATGCCTGGTGACGTAAGACCTTGACCCATGAGGTCGAAACTGGGTATTTCGTGCTGAAACATGTCTCGCGGAAGGGAGCATGTGCCTGGGGTCGGGTTTGATCCCAAAGCCTTGTGCGGGACAAGCATGTCCGTGGCTCGGGTTGTGGGGTTGGGGATCGAGACCGATCCCCTGAGCTGGCCCGGGATCGAGTCCGATCCCCTGAGCTGGCCTGGGATCGAGTTCGATCCAATGAGCTGGGCCGGGGTCGAGACCGACCCGATAGGCAGGTTCCACTTTGTTCAAGCATGGTTCCGGTGTTCAAGTCCCGGGCCCGGGGTTGGGGTCGATTCGTGTAAGCAGCAGCTACTTAGTACTCGTACGCGTGGTTCTTGTGCTAAAGTCCCATGTCGGGATCGACATGTGATACTAGGGTCGGGGTCGACGTGGGGAACCCGGACCCGGGATCGACATGTGAGCCTTGGACCCCGGATTGACAAGGTGCTACCTGAAGCTAATGTATCCGGTGGAGGAGGTCGAGTTCGATCCGACATGGCCAGCGGGTGGGGTCAAAATCGATCCGACGTGGCTAGCAGGTGGGTCGAACTCGATCCGACGTGGCGTCTCACCATAGGTGATCCCCGTGGCGGATTGAGAGTCGTCTGAGATGGCGAGATTGCCACGTGGCTTCCTCGGAGGCATGCCACGAGGCCCGTCCATTTTATGGCATATCATATATATATATATATATATATATATATAATCATAATTTACATAATATATTATTATTATATATTTAATAATATATTGAAAACCTAAATAATTTACTAACTAAAGAATAATGTTTAATTAATTACTTCACTCAGACCTCTTCTTTCATTTGAAACCCTAGGATTGAATGTTTGCTCTCAGCCGCCATGTTCAAAACGTGAACCCTATTAACTACACAGTCTCATTTCAAAATTTTAAGAAAAATTCATCTCCTAAATTCTTCCTCGCCGTGGAACACCATTTTCACCGCTCGCACTGCCGCTTGCCGCATCGACATTGTCCAAGCCACCATCTAGCGCTGCGATTGCTCACCGCTGATGCGCCACCACCCCTCCGTGACCATCCACCTCGTTTGCTCGCAGTGCCACCAGCCTCCGCCTTCGCAACGCCGCCACTTGCCCTCCGTCTTCGGGCACCACTATACCAAGTTTTTTTTCTCTTTTTCTTTTTTGGTCGGGAAAGACCAGATCTAAAACAGCCTTCTCTTTCTTTTTTTTTGTTGTAAAAATTTCAGATCTAAATCTCGTCATCTCGCCTCCTTGGCTTGTTCGAACTTACGAATTGGACCCGAGACGAACCGAATTTGAGATCTCATTCGAATCCAACTCGAACCTGTTTTTGTAAGGTTCGACAGGCTCGATTTCGAGTTCGGGTTCGTCAAAATAAGAACGAACTCGAACTCGAACCTGGAAAAAATGGTACGGCTCGGCTCGGTTCGTTTACATCCCTAGGTTTGGACGAGGTTTATACTTAACCTAAAAGATAATTAGTACATATTACCAATCACAATTTTGTACTACAACCACTCATATCTTTTCTATCAAAAAATTAACAGCGAACCTAAAAATATTTGTGAAAGTTTAGGACTAAAAAGGTTAATGAAAATAACGGCACACACTATGCAACGATTTGCATCATTTGAGCCTAATATTGTACTATTTCTGTATAAATCTAATATAAGTGTATACTAGAGTGATGAATACAAGCTCAAAAAAATAATTTTCTAACATCAAACGAAACACATTACCTTTCTCTATATGCACACACAAATGATCATGTTTAAAAAATATTAATCATTAATAGATTATGACCATAATCAAACATAATGATGACAACATTAATTGATGTTAAATGGGCGATTGAGACGTACGAAAGAAGAGTGAGAGTTGGTTGAAAGGACCTAGAGCAAAGACGACTAGATAGGACCTTATCATGCTGGTGGTCGAGAGAGATATATAGTAACCATGGAAGAAGCCATGTTATGAAATTAACAGGTTTGGATAAGGCTTATACTTAACCTAAAAGATAATTAATGCATATTACCACTAACAATTTTGTATTATAATTAATCAATTAATAAAAATAAATAATTAAATTTCAAATAAGATCTCATTACTATATTTAGAATTTAAATATTTGATGTTTTTAAATAATTTTATTTTAATAATTTAATAATTAAAAATATTAGATAAATCATATATTTAATGTGCAACACCCATTATTTTTATTAGTTATTATATTATAAAAGTAAAATTAAAGTTTTTGGTTTCCAACAACTTAATTTTAGCCCAAAATATTCTAATGAATATACCTTTAACAATGTTTAACTAAAAGGTGAATTGATAAATACATCTATATTATTATATTTAAAATTTTAAAATGAACTTATGAGTTTTCTATGTTTCTTTAATAAATTAGAATTAAAACTCTTCAGATCTACAGAAAACATATAGAGTATCATAATGAGGATTCTTTTTAAATTAGTAATTATAATTTACAGTTAATATATGAACTATAATTGGATACAATCTATCAAGTAATTGAATTTATCAGGTGAAAAAAAATATCATCCACAAAATATGAAAGCTTTAAAAACATAACTTTAAGTTTGACAATTACAAATTTAATAAGGTAAGTAATTAAAAGTTTCTCATCAATTTAATAAAAAAATGACTCTTTAAGTTTAAACCAGTGCTCTAAAACAACGGTTACCGAACACTTTTCAATGAAACTTTAAGGGATTTTTTTTTTTTCATTTAAGAGAATCAAAGTTGGTTCCCCAACAACCCCGAATGATATTTTAAGTGGAATCATTGTTCTAATGCAATGGTCAATTAACACTTTTTAATATGCTCGAAAAATAAAAAACCAAGAAATTTTATTTAAAAGAATTTCCAAAGTCTTATATATAAGACAAACAAGATAAATATTGAATAGATTTGAAGAAAGAATTGATGACGGAATGTAACAAACTATTGAAACAAGAAGATATTATTTGGTTTCAAAAGTCGAGAATTAATTGACTCCAATTCGTGGATAAAAATACACATTTCTTTCATCTCTCAAACATAACCAGAAGGAGGAATTAGATAAATGCTTAAAAATAGGTAACGAATGGAATAATGATCAACTGAAGCAATACACTTGGGAGTATTACACCAAATTATTTGATGGATATACCATCGAAGAGGTCACAAACCCTAAGGCTATAGTAGAAAGATAACTTGGCAAGAACGACCTCAAATGAGGAAACCCTAAGGGTAGTGAAGAGCATCCACCCATATAAAGCGTTAGGATCAGATGGTATCCAAGCCTGCTTTTTCAAGACCTATTAGGACATAACAAGATACTCTCGGTGGTAAAATTCATTAATGATTGCATGGAGAGAAAATCAATTCCCATGGAGGCTTGTCAAACGTTTATTTTTCAGATTTCGAAAGCTAATGCTCCACAAGAAATAAACAAATTTTGACTCATTACGTTGTGCAACGTATTGCTCAAAATAATCATCAAGATGATTTACTCCAGCTTAGGCTATATATCAATAAAATTATAAGCCCAAACTAGAATAACTTCATTACCGACCGAAGTAGCCATGACAATATCTTGGTACTTTAAGAAGTGTTACACACGTTACATCACTCCAAAGACAAAAAAGGTCACATGGTGCTAAAATTGGATCTTGAAAAGACGTATGACAAAGTTTAGTGGAATTTTCTAAGGGACACTCTAACTTTCTTCGAATTCCCAACAAAAATCATCAATATCATCATGAGCGGAGCGGAGGAGATAAAACCGAAGATTCTATAGAATGGTGAACTAACGGAGGCTATACGGATAACATGTGGTATTAGACAAGGGGATTCACTCTCATTTTATTTGTATGTGCTTTGTATGGAAAGATTTATGTATATGATTGATGTAGCACCCGAAACGTAAGGTAGCCACATCCCCCGCACTATAGTTCAGTCCACATACGAAATGGAGAATCCGTACATAAACTAAACGTATAGCGGATGGGAGACAATAAAAAAAAAATCCTAGCTAGGCGGAACTAACCCTGGAACCAAGTAACCAATGCTATATAATTCAAGCGGAAGCATAACATTTACATTAGCTCACGAACTATTTACATCAAAATTACACATCCTTCAATACTTTCAAATCATAACAACGTACAATCTCCCAGAAGTAACATAACCAGGTTATAAATATTCCATACGCATCAATAATATGAAGGTGTACTATGCTAGACACAAATTAAAGACTCCACAAGACTCTAATTCCCACCTAGCATGCACCTGCAGAACACTGAAAGGTGGAGACGTCAGTCTATGGAAGACTGAGTGAGGGGTATAGTAATTATAAGCGCAATTAACATGCAAGTTATAACCTTGGATAAAGTTTTATAAAAGAACAATATAAGTTCAATAATAAAGTAAACATCGCCCGAGATTACAACCATGAAGTTTAACAATTTAATCAATTTCAGGCAATCAGTAGCCCGACGAGTGAGGGCAAGTCTCCAACCTTTACTCCAATAGTGTACAATAATTAGGTTATCAATTGATTAACTGATCATACAAGTAATTATGGTGCAATCAATCAAAACCAATAACAATGTCCCTTTTTCCTCCGAGTGATGGTTGGGTTTGCAAGGCCCAAACCATCCAATCATGATGAGCATCGGGTACATGAATCCTATGCCCGGGAATCCTTCCTCCACCAAACCTCCTGGTGGATTCAGGGTTCATCCCGAAATGGTGAGAGTAGTGCAAGAGTCACCTGTCAGCCCTTGCTTTCCCGGTTGGCTCAATACACTAACCCTCGGGCCCACAGTGCAATACAATATTACTCGCAAAAAAAAGGTTGGTTCAATATAAGAAACATGGTTCGTTTTCAATCATTTGAGGTTTTAGAGAAATATTATAAATATATATACATTTTGGCCGAAAATCCACATAGAGGTTTTAAAGGTTCTATGTAACTAGAATTAAACCTCACCTGTCGAGACAAAATAAGACAAAAGACATGGCCTACGGAGCCTGCTCTTCATCACCAGGAAGCTGGTCTGTGCAATAAAGACAAGTGCACGTGAGACACGACTCTTATGAACCAAGTAAGATGAACGGCGTATTCATGAAATGATATGTCGTGCATTAACAATTATGGAATGTCATGAGCATATTAATGCATGAAATTATCATATCATAGCATGTATTGATCATTTAAAGGCTTAGAAATAGAATTGAATTGCATAAGTTTGAGTAGAAAATAACAGGCATCCCTTGGAGCATGGGAACGACCGTTCCGGGTTTAAGTGTAAAATGGGAAGGGTCGTTCCAATCTCTCCCCAAAAAATCCCGCACGTCTGTAAAGAATTTACATTTTGTTCAGGGCATGGTAATGGTCGTTCCGGCTGTAGGCCAAAACTGTGAAGGACCGTTCCCAGCCTCGGGCGCAAGATCCTTCAAACAGTGGGAACGGCCGTTCCGGAAAAATAACCAGAACGAAAAGGGTTGTACCTGTTGGGAATAGTGCCCTAGAAAGCTATTGTGCTTTGGGACTTTCTCTTATCACAAACAATCTTTGAATAATATACGAATGATTGTAATCACAGGCGACCACTTCTTATGTGCCAATACGTGCTTTGTGTGTTTCCATTACGTGTGCATGTCTAGAACTCCCCTAATCCGATGAGGCCGTTAAGAACTTTGTCATTATGGGAATAACACATGAAACAAGTTCTTAACTCCACAGGCGAGGATTAGAAACTTCTCCAAATTAATGAGGCCGACAGACATTGGGAGTGTCGACTTTGCCTCTGTTGAGACTTGCTTGTGTAGTTATGTCCTTAAGAAGGATCACCCGGTTAGATGGGGTGATAAGTGCATGGGTTGATGCGTTCATAATACATAAGGGTGATAGTTACAAGAACTTCATCACTGAGAGTGCCCCACGTGAGAAGATTCCTAAATGGGAAAGGAAGTTTCCTGAAACTTCCAGATTAGGAAGCATCTCACATGTCAATGACGTGAGGAATTAATCCTTAGAGTTGAGATTCCACATTGTCTCATATGAGCTAACTCTGTAATCTTTGATATAGGCTTAAAAGGGTGTCGCCATATAGACACCTGAACCACGACCTATGTTGGGATTACACAAGTTGCATATTAGAATTGTTGGAATCAATAAAGGACCTACACTTGTTGTAGGCAAGATGATCTCCTATTACACAAGTCATTCATGATTCCATCCTAAAATCCTCGCGCAAGGTGGTTAGATCAAGACATCAAGAAAATAGGGTCTTCTTGGATTGAGATCAAATGGAATATGAAGTGAACTTTGTTTTAAGATTAAGGTTAGTAGGGCTCTCTATATTCCCATGCCCTAGATCTTAATCGAGAGATGGGATGGTAGGAGGATCGTATCCCACATGATGTCATTGACTGAAAGGTTCTTTCGAATATACATTCACATTTCGGGTAGGGGTCACACACCTGTTGCTAGACTATGGTCGTGTGATCTATGAGGTAATTAATTAATTAGGCTCACTGCTAACTGAAATTGAACATAGAGGGTCACACACAAATACCGGGTTCAAAGGGTATTAAGGAAAGATCAAATAGTTGATCGAAACGAGACCACAGTGTAAAGTACACATGTGGATATCGAGAGCATCGTTTGGACACGTGGCTCCAATTAAGGAATTGGATCATGTGTTAATTAATTGGAGAATTAATTATTAAGTCCAAATATAATTAATTGGAGAATTAATTATAAATCCCTAAATATAATTAATTGGAGAATTAATTATATAGCCGAAGTAAAATTAATTGGAGAATTAATTTTAGCCCGTTAGAATTAATTAGTAATTCTAAAGTCCTTGATGGAATTAATTGGGGAATTAATTCTAAGTATTTAATTATTTGCTTGTTCTAACTTGATTAGAATAAAGAAATAAATAAATATCTTCTATTCTATTATTCTAATAAAGTATTAATTCTAATGTGATTAGAATAAATATTATTAGGATAAGATATTTAATTATTGCTAGAATAATTAAATATTCCTAAATTAGTTAGGAGCTCTTTTTCTATAAAATAAATATCTTATTTTAGATAAGATATTATTTTACTTGGAGAGAAAGAAAAGATAGAAGACAAGTCAAAGTAGGAATCCGATTCCTATATGACATTAGGGTTTCGAACCCTAACTATATAAAGGGGCTATGGGGCGTGATTTTACTTACACGTGATTTGGAGAATCACGTCCAACCTTCATGGAATTTTGGGGATAATTCTCTTGCTCTCTATTTCTCGTTTCTTGTTTCTTTAATATGCATGTTACAGGACTAGCATACCCACTAACATGATTTGAATCTAGGTTGGTGTGGATTATTACTCTAGAGGATTTCTACTTTGGAATCTCGAAGAAAGAATCAAGAAACGGAGATTTTCATACCACATAAAGAACGTTTGAGGGTGGCTCAATATGTTTCAAGAAAGCTTCAATTCGTGTGAGTTTCTTGAGTCCCAACATTACGATACGAACATTGCAAGTCTTTTAGATCCCTTTTGGAAAAAATTTTAAACTTCCGTTGTATTTACTCTGCTATTTTCCAACAGTTCCCGCGATTCAGCAGATTCAAAAATAGAGCAGAACAGGGGAGCTCTTCAAACCAAAACCAAAACCCAACAAACACTAACAAAACTTCTCCCAAATGCAATAACGCATGAAAGAAACATGTTTAGGCACTTAAGGTATAATAAAGTCCAACATAAACACCCATATCATGCTTTGATCATTAAGAATTATCAATATCAAACCCTATATATGAACTCATCAACCAATTCCACAAACTTCATAATTCATGAATCAAATTCAAGTTTAAAGCCTAGAATCATGCTTCCACCAACTAAATCAAAAGTTATCCAATCAAAATCATAACCTTAGCTTCATCAATCAATTCAAGAATTCAAGAATTTCACTTATATATACCTTGAAAGAAAAAGGGAAGAAAAGAGATGAAGTGAGGTGGTTGATTGAAGCTTCAAAGATCGTAATTTGCTCAAATTATAACTTGTAAATGAAAAATCCCTTTTTTCCTTCTTCTTGAAAGCACACCGAGAGAGAGAGAGAGAGAGAGAGCAAGGAAGTTGGTTTATGTGTTATGTATGGAATGTATGAGATGAATATTACGTAATTCATCTCTTAAAAGAGATGACAAGCTACATTTTTGCAATTAAATCCCCAAGTTCTCAAGTTCATGCAATTAAGGATTAAACTTTGAGAAATGATCAATTTAGTCTAATGAAATTTTCATGCAATTGAGTCCTCGATTTATGAAAGTGATCACTTACGGACAATTAATCAAATAAGACATGTTCGGCAATTAATTCACGATTTGAGAATAAGTTCACATATTTTCACATAAACATGTAAGAATATAATTCATATTATGTCATGAAGTCCATGAATTAATAAATGAAAGAATTAAAATAAATCCTATCTCTCAAAAACTCACACGCATGGCGCGCGTACCTGAATGGCCGGAAAACTGGGGCGTTGCAACCCTCCCCCCTTAAAAGAATCTGGTCCCCAGATTCACTGCTCGGGAGGGAACAACTCTGGATGGAACCGTCTCATCTTATCTTTGGTTTCCCATGTGGCCTCTTCATTTTTGTCACATCTCCAAAGAACTTTAACCATTGGGATTTGCCGATTTCTTAACTCTTGGAACTTTCTATCCAAAATCTTAATCGGCCTCTGAACAAAAGTTAAATTTGGTTCCAATTCCACTTCTTCAACGGGTAAGATCTCGGTTTCATCGGGCTAGTATTTTCTCAATTGAGACACATGAAATACATTGTGAATCCCCGTGAGGCTCGGCGGCAGGTCCAACCGGTAGGCTACTTCACCAACTCTTTCATGAATTTCAAAAGGACCTAAGTAATGAGGATTAAGCTTTCCTCCTTTTCCAATCCGAGCAAATCCTTTACATGGAGACGCCTTCAAGAACACCTGGTCTCCAACTTCAAACTTAAGATCTCTTCGGCGAAGGTCGGCGTAGCTCTTTTGTCTGACTTGAGCTGATTTCATCCTTTGTTGTATCTGTTGGACTTTCTCAATCATATCCCGTACGGCTTTAGAAGGTTTCTCCAATTTCTCACCCTTCTTATCGCCTTCTTGTTTAGTCCATTTCCACTCCTCTAAATCAATGAACAACTGAGATCGACACTTCCGACCATAAAGTAACTCGTACGGGGCCATACCAATCGAGGCTTGGAAGCTGTTATTATATGCAAACTCAATCAAGGATAGTTGCTCATGCCAAAAATTCTAAAAATCCAAAGCACAAGCCTGAAGCAAGTCCTCGAGATACCTGATTAATCTCTCGGATTGACCATCCGTTTGAGGGTGTGACGTTGTACTAAACTTAAGCTTCGTGCCCAAAATACCTTGTAATTCTTGCCACAACCTCGAAGTAAATCTTGGATCTCTATCCGAAACGATGCTAACCGGAATCCCATGAATTCTAACGATCTCCCTGTTATACAAGTCGGTTAGCTTGCTGATCTTATAAGACATCCGAACCGATAGAAAATGTGTTGATTTAGTCAAACGGTCTACAATCACTCAAATACCATCGTACCCACCTTTTACTTTTGGTAACCCGGATACAAAGTCCACCGTCACTTGTTCCCACTTCCACTCTGGAATAGGTAACAACTGTAGAAGACCTCCGGGTTTCTGATGCTCGGCTTTAACTTTCTGACAAGTTATACAATGTTTCACATACTCGGCTACATCTTTCTTCAATTCATTCCACCAATAATATTGTTTCAAATTTTTATACATTTTATTCCCTTCAGGATGGATAGAATAAGCCGATTTATGAGCCTCCTCAAGCAATACCCGTTTTAACTCATCGAGTACAACTACACGGTTCTTGTAACGAAGAAGACCGATTTTATCGAACCCAAATGGACATTCCAGATCAGCTCTTGCTTTAGCTACCAATCTCTGAACTTTCGGATCATTAGTTTGAGCCTCAAGCAATCGATGCTTCAAGTCCCGCTGTATGGTGATAATAACAACTCGAGCCTTCACAACAATTGGCTCAACTCCACTACTCTCACCCACTTCCAAATTCGATACAGTAGCCTTCCTACTAAGTGCATCGGCGACCACATTAGCTTTACCGGGATGGTACTTAATAGTCCACTCATAATCTTCAAGAAGTTCCATCCAACTCCTTTGCCTCATATTTAAATCCTTGTGAGTGAATAAATATTGGAGGCTTTTGTAGTCGTTAAAAATCTCAAAAAATATCCCGTACAAGTAATGTCTCCATTTTCCAAGTGCAAAGACCACGGCGGCGAGCTCAAGATCATGTGTGGGATAATTCTTTTCATGCTCTTTTAGCTTCTGAGAGGCATAAGCAATCACTTTTCCTTTCTGTGTTAAAACACACCACAAACCTTCCTTTGAAGCATCCGTATAAACAACATAACCTTCAGAGCCTTCGGGAAATGTTAACATCGGAGCAGAAACCAATTTCTCTTTCAAGAAGTTGAAGCTTTTCTCACAAGCTTCATCCCACACAAATTTTACCTCTTTCTTCACTAGTTAGGTTAAAGGAGTGGCGATCTTTGAGAAATCCTTCACAAACCTTCGGTAGTATCCCACTAAACCTAAGAAACTTCTAACTTCCGAGGCATTCTTTGGTTTCTCCCATTTCAACACGGCTTCAATTTTTTAAGGATCAACTTCTAATCCATTTCCCGAAATAAAATGCCCCAAGAAAGAAACTCTGTCGATCCAAAATTCACATTTACTAAACTTAGCAAACAATTGATGCTCCTTCAAAAATTGCAACACGAGTTTAAGATGTCTCGCGTGCTCTTCAGCAGACTTGAAAAATACCAGAATATCATCAATGAATATCACCACAAACTTATCAAGAAAAGGTCGAAAGATTTAGTGCATCATATCCATAAAAGCTGCAGGGGCATTAGTTAACCCAAACAGCATCACTACGAACTCGAAATGCCCACACCGAGTATTGAATCTCGTCTTTGGAATACCCTCTGCTTGGATTCACAGCTGGTAGTATCCCTGGCATAGGTCAAGTTTCGAATAGACCTTTGATCCCTGAAGTATATCGAATAGCTCCCCGATATGTGGGAGGGGATACTTGTTCTTGATTATCATCCGGTTCAATTCCCTATAGTCGATACACATTCTCAAAGTTCTGTCCTTCTTGTTTACAAACAAAGCTGGCGCACCCCAGGGAGAAGAACTCGGTCTAATGTACCCAATCTCCAATAACACATCAAGTTGAGTCTTTAATTCCTTCAACTCAGCCCAAGCCATACAATACGGAGTCTTGGAGAATGGCTCTGCATTAGGGTACAAATCGATCACAAATTCAATTTCCCTATCCAGAGGTAAAGAATCCAATTTCTCGGGGAAAAGCTCGAGAAAATCCTTCACTACCTCTGTTTCCTCCAACTTTATTTGATCTTTGGGCCTATTGAGAATATAAGCAATAACCCCGTAGCTCTATCCCGGACTAGTGTCTGAGCTTCAGTGGAAGAAAGTAAAGGTACAGTCTTCGAACTCCAACCCACAGTAACCTCTGAACCCAACTGGACTCTCTTTGCCCAACAGTCAACAGTAGCACAATATCTGTATAGCCAATCCATACCCAAAATAGATCCATATCGAGTCATCGGCATCTCAATGGAATCTATCAGAAAAACTCGACCCTCGATACTCACCGGAACATCTCTGTACACCCGATCTGTCTCTAAGCTACTACCAAAATGAGAACTAACCACATAGCAAGCAGAAGAGCACACAACAGGCAAAGACAAAGTAATAGCAAGAGTACTTGAAAGAAAAGAGTGTATAGCTCCCGGATCAAATAATGTATATATTTTCGTGCCATATATGCATATTGTACCTTCTACTACCGCGGTAAGATCTACATCTGTGTTCTGCTTCTCACCGTCCAAAGCATAAGCACGAGCCCTGATAAGTGGCCTC
Source organism: Lantana camara (assembly GCA_037501455.1). Lineage (NCBI taxonomy): Eukaryota > Viridiplantae > Streptophyta > Magnoliopsida > Lamiales > Verbenaceae > Lantana > Lantana camara. The sequence continues at coordinate 25,050,369 of CM074862.1, forward strand.
TCACCCCCAGCAGGCTGATCTTGGCGATCCAAACATCGATCCACCATATGCTCAGCGCTCCCACAAATCATACATAATCCCAGACGATGCCTACAACCTTCGTAGGTATGCGTGTTGTGCCCGCAGAAGATACATTCGGGCTTCCCAGAAGGTGGTGGCAAAGCGGGTGTAGGTGGAGCTTTCTGAGCTGGTCCGGTGGGTCGGGACTTCTTCCAAAGCCCCTTAGCAGGTGGCGAAGTGGTGTAAGAAACAGGCCTCTTACCGGTGTTAGAACCCATCCTGAACCTGAATCCGAAACCTGTCCGGAACGGTAAGTTGATCTCCTGGCATTCATGGCATCTTTAACTTTTAAAGCCTTTAAAGTAGCCTTTACCCAAGTGCTCGTGTTGACTGCATCAATGGCTGCCTAAATATCCGATCTGAGTCCCTGAACAAACTGCATCGCCTTGTGGAAATCATCACTCGCTATATTAGGTGCATAGCGAGATAGTCTCTCAAACTCGGATATGTACTCAAAAACAGACCTCCCTCCTTGCTTCAATTCAGTGAACTCCTTTAGCCTGCGAGTGCATGATGATGGAGGAATATACTTGTTCTTCAATTCCCGAACAAATACATCCCAAGTTATCTCCTCCCCGCCGGCATCCAATATAATTTTAACACTCTCCCACTAAGAATAGGCCTCGCCCTGGATCAAAGAAATAGTACACCGGGCCTTCTCTTGAGAGCCACAAGGAATAAGCTCCCAAATCCTCTTAACTTCCTTTAACCGCTGCTCCGCATGTATGTCGTTGGCTTTAAAGAATTTCGGAGGATGTTGATTTTGAAATTTCCGAAATACAGCGAAAATCTGTCCTCTCGGTTGTGCTGGTGGAACTGGTGGTGCTGGGGGAACATAATCACTCAATCTCTGATCAATAAGATGAACCACAGCGTTAAGAAAATCCTGAGGTTGAGCTTGAGGGGGTGGGGTGGAGGAGAACGGTCACGGTGGTGGCACCTATGACCCGGAGAATGCTCACGACGAGGTCGACCATGAGGCATCTTGTAGACAATATACTGAATATGCATGTTGGATTAATAGGTGCAAATGAGTGCAATTAAAATTCCATAATACAATTAAGGCACATAATTCAAATAATTTCAAGTTAGAATGAAAGACTCTCACATTGGAAAATAATTCCTATGCCGTATAACCTAGGCTCACAAAACACGACACTAGAACTCCGATTTTACAACCTAGCTCTGATACCACTTTAGGATGTAGCACCCGAAACGTAAGGTAGCCACATCCCCCGCACTATAGTTCAGTCCACATACGAAATGGAGAATCCGTACATAAACCAAACGTATAGCGGATGAAAGATAATAAAAAAAACAATCCTAGCTAGGCGGAACTAACCCTGGAACCAAGTAACCAATACTATATAACTCAAGCGGAAGCATAACATATACATTAGCTCACAAACTATTTACTTCAAAAGTACACATCCTTCAATACTTTCAAATTATAACAACATACAATCTCTCAAAAGTAACATAACCAGGTTATAAATATTCCATACGCATCAATAATATGAAGGTGTACTATGCTAGACACAAATTAAAGACTCCACAAGACTCTAATTCCCGCCTAGCATGCACCTGCAAAACACTGAAAGGTGGAGGCGTCAGTTTATGGAAGACTGGGTGAGGGGTATAGTAATTATAAGCACAATTAACATGCAAGTTATAACCTCGGGTAAAGTTTTATAAAAGAACAATATAAGTTCAATAATAAAGTAAACATCGCCCGAGGTTACAACCATCAAGTTTAACAATTTAATCAATTTCAGGCAAGCAGTGGCCCGGTGAGTGAGGGCATGTCTCCAACCTTTACTCCGATAGTGTACAATAATTGGGTTATCAATTGATTAGCTGATCATACAAGTAATTACGATGCAATCAGTCAATAGCAATAACAATGACCCTTTTTCCTCCGGGTGATGGTTGGGTTTGCAAGGCCCAAGCCATCCAATCATGGTGAGCATCGGGTACATGAATCCCATGCCCGGGAATCCTTCCTCCACCAAACCTCCTGGAGGATTCAGGGTTCATCCCGAAATGGTGAAAGTAGTACAAGAGTTACCCGTCAGCTCTTGCTTTCCTGGTTAGCTCAATACACTAACCCTCAGGCCCACGGTGCAGTACAATATTACTCGCCAAAACAAGGTTGGTTCAATACAAGAAACATGGTTTGTTTTCAATCATTTGAGGTTTTGGAGAAATATTATAAATATATATACATTTTAGCCGAAAACCCACATAGAGGTTTTAAAGGTTCTATGTAACTAGAATTAAACCTCACCTGTCGAGATAAAATAAGACAAAGGACATGGCCTACGGAGCCTGTTCCTCATCACCAGGAAGCTAGTTTGTGCAATAAAGACAAGTGCACGTGAGACACGACTCTTATGAACCAATTAAGATGAACGACGTATTCATGAAACAATATGTCGTACATTGATAATTATGGAATGTCATGAGCATATTCATGCATGAAATTGTCATATTATAGAATGTATTGATCATTTAAAGGCTTAGAAATGGAATTGAATTGCACAAGTTTGAGCAAAAAATAACAGGCATCCCCTGGAGCATGGGAACGACCGTTACGAGTTTAAGTGTAAAAGGGGAAGGGCCATTCCCATCTCTTCTCGAAAAATCCCACTCGTCTGTAAAGAATTTGCATTTTGTTCAGGGCATGGGAACGGCCATAGGCCAAAACTGAGAAGGAACGTTCCCAGCCTCGCGCACCAGATCCTTCAAACAGTGGGAAGGGTCATTCCCAAAAAACAATTAGAACGGGAAGGGTCGTTCCCGCGGTTCAGCAGATTCAAAAACAGAGCAGAACATGGGAGCTCTTCGAACCAAAACCAAAACCCAACAAACACCAACAAAACTTCTCCCAAATGCAATAACTCATGAAGGAAACATGTTTAGGCACTTAAGGTACAATAAAGTCCAACATAAACACCCATATCATGCTTTGATCATCAAGAATAATCAATATCAAACCCCATATATGAACTCATCAACCAATTCCACAAACTTCATAATTCAAGCGTCAAATTCAAGTTTAAAGCCTAGAATCATGCTTCCACCAACTAAATCACAAGTTATTCAATCCAAATCATAACCCTAGCTTCATCAATCAATTCAAGAATTCCACTCATATATACCTTGAAAGAAAGAGGGAAGAAAAGAGATGAAGTGAGGTGGTTGATTGAAGCTTCAAAGATCATAATTTGCTCGAATTATAACTTAAAAATGAAGAATCCCTCTTCTCCTGCTTCTTGAAATCACACCAAGAGAGAGATAGAGTAAGGAAGTTGGTGTATGTGTTGTGTATGGAATGTATGAGATGGATATTACGTAATTCATCTCAAATGAAATTAAATCCCCAAGTTCTCAAGTTCATGCAATTAAGGATTAAACTTTGAGAAATGATCAATTTAGTCCAATGAAATTTTCATGCAATTGAGTCCTCGATTTATGAAAGTGATCACTTAAAGACATTTAATCAAATAAGACATCTTTGGCAATTAATTCACGGTTTGAGAATCAGTTCACATATTTTCACATAAACATGTAGGAATATAATTCATATAATGCCATGAAGTTTATGAATTTATAAATGAAAGAATTAAAATAAATTTTATCTCTCAAAAACTCGCATGCGTGGCACGCGTACCTGAATGACAGTAAAACTGGGGCGTACAATTGAGAAAGTTGTTTCGACCAAATAATGAAAGCCAATTGCGGTATGTTGGAGAGACCCTTAGATCTCACACTTACTTTTTGTGTACGATTTTGTTAGGAATAGTGCCCTAAACACCGATGTTTTTTTCCTTTGTAAATCACAGAGAATCTTTGAATAATAAATAAACTGATTTTGATCATAAGGCAATACTTCTTTATATACTCTTGTTTGATTGTGTGTTCGCTTTACCTGTGCATGTGAGAACTCCCTTAATCTAATTAACTTATAGGACTCAACCGTTTAGGTGAAATAGTTTATGAAATGAGCCCGGACTCACATAAGCTAAGATTAGAAACTACTCCAAGTCGATGAGTCCAAATGACAGTGGGAGTGTCAAACTGACTCGATTGAGACTTGCTTGTGTGATCACGCCCTTAAGAAGGATCACCTTATTTCATAGGGTGCAAAGTGTATAATTGATACGTACGTGATACATGAGGGTGCTCGCTTATTTGAACGAATACACTGAGGTGTCCCACGTGAGAAGATTGCTAAATGGGAAAGGAAGTTTCTATTTTTGTAAATAGAAACTTCCAGATTAGGAAACATCTCACAAGTCATTGATGTGATTCAGTAGTCCTTAGACTTGAGATTCCATCGATACTTTATGTGAGCTAACTCTGTAGTCTTAGAGATAAGCCTAAAAGGGTGTCGTTCGAGACAACTGAACTATGACTTATTTTGGGACTGCATAAGTGGCACATGATCGCATATGAGAATCGATAAAGGACCTACATTTTCTTTAGCAAGAAGATCTCTTATTGTGTAGGTTATTCATATGCCATCTCGGAGTCCTTGGCCAAGGCTGTGGATCGAGATCAAGAAAGGGGTTTCTTAGATCGAGATCAAATGGATATGAAATGCACTTAACATTAAGACTGAGATTATTAGGGTTCTGATTATTCCCTTGCCCTAGATCTTAGTTCAGAGATAGGTTGTAGGAGGACTTTATTTCACATATGTCAATGACTTAAAGGTTCTTCGAATTTTTATATTCTTATTCAGCTAGGGGTTACACACCTGTTGTTAGACTATGGTAGTGTAATCTGTGGACTGATTAATTAATTGGGGATTAATTAATCGGGGTCACTGCTAATTGAATAATGAACCTAGAGGGTCACACACAAATGCCCGGTCACAAGGGTTAAGGCTTGAATCGATTAAACGATTTAATCGAACCAATTGAGAATCAGATGTGGGGACCACACGTGTGGAACACGTATGGAACACGTGCGTGACACGTGTCTCGTGTTTAGTGATTAATTATATAATCAATTTTGATTAATTATTTAATGGACTTTAATTTAATTATGAATTATTGTAAATTCCAAGTTGGAAATTAAGTGATCAATAAATAATTAATTGTGAACTGATTAATTATTGACATTAATTTATTTATTATGAATAAATAAAATTATCCCATAAAATATCTAAAGGAGTTAGATAGAATTACTTGGAGGGCAAGTTGATCAAAAGGGTCTTTTGGTCAAAGTGGAAAACTTAGCAAGTAATTAGAAGTCTTGGAAGATAAGAAATCCTTGTCCAACAAGACATAAGGGTTCGAACCACCCTAGCATTATTTGAGGGAGGGGTTCGAACCCTATGGGTTCTGCATAGTAAAAATTCCAAAGTCACTACACAATCCCCTAGAGTCTAAACACTGAATATAGTACTAGCATCCTTCGTATTCAGATAGTGATCGAGGTTGGTGTGGATTATTGCTTTAGAGGACTGCGATTTTGGAGTCTTAAAGATTTGAAGAAGTTCGAAGGACTTGCCGCTTGAAGCTCGTTTGAGGACGGCTCAAAACGTGTTAAGATAGCGTCGATTTAAGTGAGTCTCTTCAAACCTTACGAACAGGGAATAGAAATTGTAAGATTCGATCTTGCTTATTGGGAAATTTTTTAAATTCCGCTGCGTTATTGTTTCGTTTTTCCCAACAGACTCAATATTTTGAGCCAAAGTTACCGTGGATGGAGCGATGTGCATTTAAAGTGAGGTTTAGGCGTTTGCAAGGTACCAGACCTCAACTTGAAATTGAGCAAATCACAAATATTGTTCGCACCTTATGTGTCAAATAATTCAAAACAACAGATTAGTGGAATTTTGGGTATTGAAAGTACAACCAACTTAGGGAACTAAGGGGTGCAGATGAACTTTGCTCGAAACTATAGTGAGCTTTTCTCGAAGGTGATTGAGAGAGTAAAAAAGCTCCTTCATGATAGAAAGCCAAAATGCTAAATATTGTCAGATAATTACATTTATTTGGTTTATCATGAGCTTGAATCTCATCTACCATATGCCTACGAATTGGCTCCCCAATCACGCATGCAATAAATTTGATCGACACAATCGCAAATTTCTTTGGGTGACTAATACAACAAAGAAATGAACCCATCTCATAGGGTGAAAGAAGGTGACTAGAAAGAAGCAAGAATGAGGATTGAGTGTTAGAGAAGCCCAAAAAAACAGAATAGCGATGTTCGCTAAAATAGGATGGGGAATGCTCAACAAGGAGACAAAGCTGTGGATCTAGATATATAAGAAAAGATATTTAACAGAGGGGGGAAGGGATATTCATGAAAGTAAGCCTCAACTTTTGGCTTCTCAAGCATGAAAGAGGATTGTTAGAAGTATTTGGTTGGCAAAACCGTTTTACAAATATTGGAGTATTGTAAATGGTGATGAGGTGTCTTTATAGAATGATAGATGATTATCACAAGGAAAACTAGCCGGCGTATTCAAAGATAACATTTATGAGGAGAATAAAGTTCTTATGGCATATGATTTCATTGGAATAGATGAAAAATGGAACATAACTAAGCTAAAAACAGAAAGGGACAAAAATTAAATATAAATAATATAAAGTTTGGTGAAACTAACGACAATTTCTCCTATAAAATGGCCTATAATCTACTTATGGTATCGAATGAGACATGTGAGAAAATTAGAAATGAATTTGAAAATTATATTACTCTTAAAAGTTTAAGATTTTCTAGTGACTTTGCCAACATGAAAGCTTGCACACGAATGTATTGAAGTACGGATGAAAATTTGGGGAAAACTATATATGTACAAGTTGTTGTACAAGACGTGAAGATGTGGGTCACATGCTAAGAAACTATCCGTTCGCACTTAGGATGTGGAACAAGATTGTTGATATGTAAACTGGTCGAAATCTTCAAGGCTTGTAAGGTTCGGAATGGCTCGAAGAGAGCTTTTAACAACAAGGTTCAAGCAATATGTTACCAGAATGTCCTGGGTAGATTTTCTTGATCTCAACGCTCTGCAATCTTTGAAAAGCACGAAACTGATGAAGCTATTAGAATATTATGAAGTCTAGAAACATCACTCTTCACCACATAAAAGAGTTACCTGAGTCCTTGGTACTAATTAGCGAGGACAAAAAACACAGGCAAAAGAAAATATGCATTGAGTTGCCTTGGAACAAACTCGAGAAGGGATGAGTGAAACAAGATTTAGAAGAAAGCTTTTATAACCACACAAGCAATGCTTCGACTAGGAGCGTCATTCAAGATGACAGTGGAAGATGGGTGCTAAGACACTATATAAATTTTGGTAGAGTTCCAACAAAAGAGACGAAGTTATTAGGCTTACGTGAGGGATTAAAGTTAGATTAGGATAGACGCATTCTGAAGATTAATATGGAGATTGATTTGGAGACGGTGGTGAAATGTATAACAAAGAAGGATTATAAAAAGCACCCCATGAAAAATTTAATATTTGATTGCCGAAATTTGCACCTCGACCCTAGGAAGCTCAGATTGAGCACATTCCGAGAGAAAGAAACATCATGGTGGATAAATTGGTGAGGATAGATCACAAGGTTTAAGATGGTTACTGGGTCTAGGATGATCCACCAACAGAGTTGAATAAGTCTTAGCTTGAAGTTACTATTCCTCTGTTGGGTTGCAAAGAATCCAATATTAACATACAAATCTGAAGAAGGTGATTCCTATAGAAAATGCAATAACCTTTACATTTTGAGTTATAACATAGAAACATTTCAGAACTTTATATAAAAATCAAAAATAAATCACAAATAATATTAATGAAAACCAAATAATAGAAAGAATAAAGTACATATAATTAACATAGTATTTTATATGATCTTTTAAATTTTTAAATTTATATTATATATATATATATATATATATATATATATATATATATATATATATATATATATCTTTTTATTTACGTTATCCATTTTAAATATTTTATTTTTATACAATAACATAGTTTCAAATATATTTTTTGATTGTTTCTTTATTAATCGAATGTTTTCCTAATTTGAATATTTACTTATTGTATATGGTTCGAAAGAGAGATTTCAAATAAAATGTTTTGTATGTGTAGTTTTACAAAATCAAATTGATTCATTAAAAATTTTATTAGATTTATTTAATTAAATTAGATACTTTAATATATTAATTTACTCCATAAATATAATAACTGAACTTATCGAAATAAACTAAATGATAAACGGACAACGCACGTTGATTTCACTAGTATTTTTAAAAATATCCGTATATCACAACAGGGAACCTATAGATGAAAATATAGATCGGAGGGGTGAGATTTCTAAGGAGAGGGATATCATGTGAAGGACGTTGATGAAGCACAATATGGAGATAATAGGAAAACGAGGGAATCAAGTGTATAGCTTTCTGTAGGGATCGAAAATACTTAGAAGTGACTTGATGAGTATGCTCGTAGAGATTTAGGAACACAAAATCTTAAATCTAGAACGGTTCAAAATGAACTTGAAAATAATGAAACTAATGATGAAAACGTTTTTTGTTAAAACTAATTGCAGTGGGTAGGAAGATAATTCTTTGTTTGAAGAATTAGTTGATTGGTATGTTGAACCTAGTTATATTGTTGAAAGAGTAAATGAGAATGATGATTTTGTTGAGTGGCTAAATATCGACGAGGTTGTGTACTTGTGTTGATAGTTTGATACTTTGATATACAGAACTCACCACTCCTTAAGTAGAATAGAATGTTCCAATCACTTAGGCTACATCAATTGTTTGACATTTATTTTTTTAAAAAATTTTAAAAAAAATCAATAATTTTTTCTCAAATAATAAGCTCACCAAATCTATAAATTAATTATAATTAAAAATTGAGCTTTAAGAAAAAATTAATTATGACTAAAAGTATGATAATATGTTGTAAGGATTCAATTCAAACATGGATAAAATAATGTGAAATATTTTATTTTTTCTATAATATATATCTATAAAAATATAAATGTATATGTGACTTTTTTTTTTTTCTCACCATAAAAGTATGATATTTGTTAAATCAACTTTTATCTATAATGTTAATTTGGTAAATGTCGATTATTTTGCTATTTAGTTTGATATGTTATCTATATGTTTGTAGATTTATAATTTGGAAATTTATAATTGTAGTTCTATTCGTTTCAAAAATGCAAAAAATGTTTCATACTTTAAGAAACTGTTGCGATAATAGTTCCGTATACTGTAATACTTGTCCTACACGTTGCAATGATAGTTCTGCCATTAATCAGATAATGGAACCATTAACTAGGTAACAGAAAATACACGCATAGATCATATGCATTGTTATAAAAAAATTTAAGATATTTTTTTATATTTTTTTGATGGAAAACTATCTAGTTATAATTAAAAAAAATATTTATATCCATTATTTTACTAGTTTTACTCTAATATATTTACATTTCAATATCAATTAACATATTAATTAACACGTATATTAGTTCTTTACGTATTTGGTGTTTTTAATATTGTTGCTTCATATTTTTATTTTCAAATATTTTGCGTAACATAGTAAGAAAAAGTGACATTAGGAATTTAATATATTTATAGGTTTTTTTTTGTAACGCCCCAATTTCCAGATAGTCAGGTACGATCGACGCGTGTGAGTTTCGAGCGTTAGGACTTTACTTTATTAGTTTCGTTTATTCAAATTATATTTGTGTTCTATAAATTTTATAAATTGTGTTTCAACACGATTACATGAAATATATGAAATAAATGCCAACGTGAGAATCATTTTACATATTGAATTTATTTGATACATGAATTAATTGTCTAACGTGATTTAATTGCTTGATTGCCCTAATTGAACATTTACTTAAATTAGAGGACCAAATTGCATGAAAGCCTTTTGGACTAAATTGATCATTTTCCAAACTTGATATACTCAATTGCATAAACTTATATCTTTAGAGGATTTAATTGCAAAAATTATATCTCTTCAAGAGATATATCGATATAGGCATCTCTCCCACCTTCTTCACTTTCATTTCATGCCAAAATATCAATCTTTGCTCCCTCTTTTCCACCGAGCCAAGCCATGAAGAAGGGAAGAGAAGATTTCATCAAATTCATCAAGTTTTTCCAAGAAAATTATGAGTTTTGGGGCTCAATTATCCATTTCCATCATCTTCTTCCATTTATTTTCATTCTAAGGTATATATGATTATACATGTGAATTCTTGATAATATTTCTTGAAGCTAGGGTTAGGATTTAAGCTTGCCAACTTGGTTATTTGATGTTAGAAGTATGATTCTATGCTTTTAGCTTAAATTTATGCATGAATTCTTGAAAGGATTGAAGGTATAAAATAAGTTCCTACATGAGTTGATGATGATGATTCTTGGAGATTCAAGCATGATATAAGTGTTTATATTGAATTTTATAGTACCTAAAGCATGCATATATGTTCTTTTTCATGAATTATAATATTAGAAGTTGAATTATGATGATTATGATGAACTTTGATGGTGGTCCGTGTATGCTCTGTTCTTCTCCCCTGTTTCTGTTCTTCCTGCGTAACGGGAACGGCCCTTCCCGTTCCCTTTGTATGTGGGGAACGGTCGTTCCCATATTTTGAGTTATGTGCAGGGCGGCGAGGACGGGAGCGGCCCTTCCCGTTTTGGCTTACAGTCGGAACGGCCGTTCCCATCTTCGGGGCACAGTATCGGGGAGCTGGGAACGACCCTTCCCACTTTGTACTAAAACCTGGAACGGTCGTTCCCAGGTCGCTGGAGAGGCAGAAAACATTCTGCATAAAATGTGAAAATCCATTTCGTTTCCTTTACCCTTAAATGATCCCTACATGACATTATATGACTAATTACATGCCATAATATGATATTTACATGCTACATTCGTGAATGTATGTTGTCTCGCTATGTGATCATGTCGTGCGTCATAATTGGTACCATTGTCGAGTATTGTCTCGCAAATGCACGTATGTTTCCATTTCTTGTCCAGTTCTTCTCCAGGACGGAGATTGTTGATCAAGAGCACGTTCATGCTTTCACGAGTCGTTGGGTCGCCTGTAATGTAACATCCCGCTCGTCCGATTTATGAGGTACGCCACGTTTCAACCCTTTTATGTGTTTAATTATGTGATTTTATATTTTTCGTGGCCCTATTTTGAACTCTTTTAGGGTTTAGGGGCCCCTTTGTAATTTTCTCTTTTTAGGGGTTTTTCGGTCATTTCTTGTTCGAACGAGATTTTGACCATTTTGACCCCTTCAACGCGTTCGGGGCATCAAGACGAGTCCGTAGACTCTGAGTATGCCCAATTCTGACGTCGTTAGCCTTTCCTCCCGTTCGTTTTGCACACGAGAAACCAGGATAAAGGACCCGAATCCTCGTTTTGCGTGCCATAATTCCAACTTCAGCTTCTCTCTCTCCCTCTCCCGCGATTCACGACCCTCACACATACCCCAAGGTGTATTTTCACACACTACTCAAACTCGCGCGTTTCTCGACGGAATTCGACGATCCAATAGTCCATTTCGATTATCTCGACGACGCGGTCACAACCGTACCAAGAAGTCGACCAACCGACCAGCGGTGGCGGAGATACGGTGGAATTTCAGACGCGCAGGTGGAGGGTGGCAGAGCCGCCACTTCGCCGACCATTCGCGGCGGCTTCCGGCGACACGCGCCATATACCCATGGAGAAGGCTTCCCGGCGTTTCTTCTAACGTAGGCGGCGCCGCCATCGGGGCGGCGGTTGGGCCGCACGCGCCGTCCGAAACCAGCGGCGACGGCGCTCGGCACTGTAGCAGCGGCGGTTTTCGCCTCTCCAGCGGCTTTTTCGGACCAAGATTGGTGTCTCCTACCCTTTTCTGACCCCCTGAGTTCATTTCCGGTATCGTTTACACCAAATTTTGGCCGTAGGTGGTGGTTCCGCGGAGGTGCGCGGCGGCAGAAACTTCGGAGGCCAATGGGGACCTTTTCCGGTCATCTTTTGGCCTCGGGTCCTTCACGAAAGTTGTTCGGAACGATGAGAACTAGTGGCCTTTGATCACACAACTCCTGACTCGGCCAATTGGAGGCGGATCGTGGTGGCACAGTGGCGGTGCTACGGCGGTGCCACCTCCAGGGATTTTTTTTGGTGAGAAAGCTTATGGCTTTCGTAAAGCTCGTCACGGGTAACTTGATGCCTCTTTCGGATCTCATTTTGGTTCACCAGTTTGAAAGTAATTGAAGTTTGAAGATTTTAGAGTTTTCGTATTGTTGGATCTGAAATTGGAGACAATTGGCTTGGAATTTGCAGAAATTGATCGAGGAATTGGATTGAGCACGAGGAATCCTTGCACGGGTGATTTTTCGGGATTTTTCCGGCACGTTCCAACGGCGGCCGGCCACTATTCCGGTGGCTCCGGCGGGCTTCGGACAGCTCGTCCGCCTCATTGTGGTGAGTCCATCACCACTTTCCGTTCGTTAATCGGACACTCGGTTTAATTTCTGCGAATTTATTTGTGCTTTTGTGATTTATTTGATTATTTGATCTAAATGTAATTTAATTGCGATTTGCTAGATTTGTCAATCGAATTGTAATCCAATGTGTGCGAGATCATGTATAAAATGAATTATGATATATGTGGATGCTTTGATTTGCAATTTGAATCCCCCTTTTTGTCTAATTGAATCCGTTATGTGATATATCAATTGGGTATGCCATGAATAAATTATATGTACTTAGCATGGTTAGAATTTAATATGTAATTTCGTGAGATTTAAATGAAATTCGAAATATGCTATTATATCATTTGTTTGTTCTCGTACTACGTGCTTTTATATGAAATGTGATATGTGAACTTGCGTGATTTGAATTAATTAAACTATAACTTGTCACTTGGTAAATAAATATGTTAATCACGAATATGTTAAAGAAATTATTATGTCTAACATTGAAACTTTGAATTAAGGTTTAATCGCGTAAATTGGAATTTAATCTATTATGTAATATTTGTGAATTTGTTATGCATCGGAAAATTATATGAGGACTTGAATGATTATGTGACTTAGTTGTAAGTTGCTTAGGACCCCGTGGATTTAAATGGATTCGTAGCATGTTATTATGTGATTTATTTGGCTTGGTAATATGTGCAATTTTATGAAATGTATATGTGAATTTAATTTGATTGCTTTGTAAATGTGTAATATATGAATTTGAATCCTGTTTATGTGATTGCGTTTGCCGTGCATCCCTGTGTGGTTGTCTATCTAAGTCTAAGCCTTGTGGTCTGTTTTGTGTGTTCGGTTGGTTCAGGTGCACCGGGGGTGGTGACAAGTGAGTCGTGCAGGTTCCGGGGTGAACCATCTGCTGTGTCTTCGGCCGTGTTTGGTGCCAGGTGAGGTTAGGATATAGTTATACCCAATTGCAACGTGCTCGTTTTCGAATGCATGCGGTTTATAAGCCTTATGTATATGTAGATATGTGTGAAGTACATATTTTGCTGGTTTTGTCATATGATTTGATTTGAAAAGTACGAATCGCTATGTATGAGCCTACGTATGCTTTGTCTCAGTTCTGTTATGATTTCGAGGTCAGTGTGTGTGATATGTACGTGTGATATGATAAGCACGATATGCATGAGATATGTTCGTCTGTCTATGTGTGTGAGTATAAGTTTCGTCTGGTAAGTGTGATAAGTTTAGGCTTTGTTTCGTTTGTATCGGATTCAAGCAAGTCTCCAATTTTCTATTGGTTTTGATCTGTTTGGGCCCCGGAGTTGTGGGTAAGGGAGACCCGGGACGACCATCGGGGTCGCCGGTTACGACCCCTGTGCACTTCTCCACCAACGGGAGACTTAGTTCTCCTATGCCGACGAAGCGCATTTTGGCTGGCCGTCGAAGGAACCGGGCGGGATCCTCCGGTTCACATTTTTCGTTCTGTGGTGGGTTGAGAGGGGCACCTCTCTTCCCCAAACGGTGTGGAGGTGGGATTGATTTATGATTCGTTTTGTGTTTCGCTTCATCTTTGTTTCAGGAGTAAGTGTGTTCTGTCTGACGGTCTGTCATAAGTTCGTGAAACGGGGGTAGATTGTTAAATTAAGATAAAAATTGATATACTTTTAAGTTAATAAGATATGCTCCGATATGTGTGTTAAGTCTGTCTGAATCTGAGTTGTGCCTTAAGAAACTTTTGATTTAAGATTTGTTTGGTCTGTTTGATAAGTCTCCCTATATGTATATTATCACGGGAAAATGTTTTGGCGTGCAAAAACTAACCCCGGGTTCACGAACGTCGCTTCTTCTTTGTGTTTTGCTCTATATATATGTATAGTGTGCGTGTGTCAGCCCCTCGCTCAGTCTTTGGACTGACCCCTCCCCGTTTATGTTTTTAGTTGCAGGTTCAGGTCGTTGGAGTTCGTGCTAGGCGGCGGTGTGTCGTGTCTGTCGAGTCTGTGTCTGTTCGTTTAAGTTTGTTAAGTATTTTATTCTGATTTATGATTCGTAAACTCTGTATAAGATATGTTCTGTGCAGGTTGGGAATCTATGATTTGAATGTTTGGAATTCGGGACAGGTTAGGACAGGTGCTCGGATTAGTTGAACCCGTTTTGATGTGTAATTATTCGGGACAGGTTTGCTGAACTAGTTCAACCCGTATATTTGATTCTAATGTATGAACTGCGTTGTATGCTTTGTGTGTAAAAGTTTTTGTAAGTTGGCATTTCGTGCTACTTCCGCTGTCATGTTTTGCTTATTTTCTTTTGTACAAGGTTAGATACCGCCTAGCTAGTGCGTGTGTTTTTGTTTGTCACCCGTTCGCTGTGACTTGGCGCGTGTACGGACCTTCCATTTCGTACACGTGTCGGGTCATAGTGCGGGGGATGTGGCGCCTCACGTGCGGGGTGTTACATGTAAGATGAGGTTTAATTCTAGTTATATAGAACCTATACAACCCTTATGTGAGTTTTCGGTCAAAAGGTAATTATACCTAGAATTTCCCATAAAATATTTATGATTGCAATTAAGCCATGTTTCACGCAAGCAAGTCATGTTCACGAAAAGCAAGCAAGCAAGCCATGTATCGTGCATGTTTTAGGCGAGTAGCATGACCGTTCACGTTGGGCCCGAGGTTAGTAAGCAAGGGCCGACGGGTAACTCTCGCGCTATCTTCACCACATTGGGATGTGTTGGAAAACACGAATCAGAAAGCAGCGGAATTTAAAATTTTTTCCCAACAAAAGGACCTTGGACTCGCAATCGTGTAACCAAATTCGTAGAGATAGAAAACTTACTTTTCTTTTATTCTTTCTTGAAGCGTTTCAAGCCACCCAAGAACGCTCTTCTCGCGGCTTGACAACCCGTCCCTCGAAAGTCTCTTTCTACTTCAGAATCCATTGTCGGGATAGCAATCCACACCATCCTAGATTCAAATCATGTTAGGGATGTTCTTAATAATATAACATAAAGAAAGAAACATGAAACGAGAAAAGCATGATTGAAACTCCCTTCGAAACCCAGTTTTGCGAAAGCAGAAAACTACCAGTCACAAAACCCTCGTGAAAAAATTCATCCTTCAGGATATGGACGAACGGTTTTCGCCATCTTCTTTGGTTCGATTTTTTCATTCGTTTCATGTTGGGTTCAGAATCGTTTCATCATCCCTTCTGATCGTTTTGCTTGATCCCCACTTTTTGGTAAAGCTCGAATCTTCAAAACTTCTAACTTGAAGCTCTCTAGAGATAGTCCACCAACTTGGCTACAATCTAACTAGTAAGGATGCTAGTTCTCTAGTTAGTGTGTAGGCTTAACCTAGGGTTTTGTTTATCTTGGAGAAAGGATGGTGTTCAACACATGAACCAAAAGAATTCTCGATTAGCTCTAAGGGGAGCTCGAGCTCCCCTATATATAGGATGGGAGTGGCCGAAAATCCTAGTCCTTATGGACTAAGGATTTGGTCCCTCTCTCCTATTACTTGATCATCAAGTAATTTTGACTTTGACTTTGAATTCTAATTCAAATCAACTTTCAAGAGAGCTAAAAATATCCAAAATATTTTTGGATAATTTTATACTTTATTTATTTAAAATAAATAACTTATTTTATCTAATTAATTAATTCATAATTAATTAACTAGATTATTTTTCTCCAAAATAAGACTTTCTTTTTAATTCAAAATTAAACCAAAGTCTATTAAATAATTAACAAATTAATTATTTAATATATTTTTAAACAATCACGTGTGGCACACGTGTCACAATGACACGTGTCCAGTCACGTGACCCACACGTGTGGTTTCACACGTGTGGAACCCTCTAGGCTCGATTAACTCGTTTAATCATTTTAAAGCCTCAACTCATGTAACCAAGTTGTTGTGTGTGACCCTCTAGGTTCTCAATTCAATTAGCAGTGACCCTAATTAATTAATTCACTAATTAATTCATCAGTCCACAGATTAAACAACCATAGTCTAGCAACAGGTGTTTAACCCCTAGCTGAATTGGAATGTTGGGATTCGACAGAACCTTTAAGTCATTGATTCATTTGAGATACAACCCTCCTACTTACTATCTCTCAACCAAGATCTAGGGTAAGGGAATAATCAGAACCCTAATAATCTGGTCTTAAAGCTAAGTGCATTTCATATCCATTTGATCTCAATCCAAGAAACCCTTTTCTTGATGTCTTGATCTACTGCCTTGGCCAAGGACTCCATATGGCATATAAATGACTTACACAATAAGAGATCACCTTGCATATGCAAGTGTAGGTCCTTTCTTGATTCTCATTCACTTTCATGAGTCACTTGTGCAGCCCCAGTATAAGCCTTGAATCAGTTGTCTAAGGCGACACCCTTTAAAGCTTATACCAAAGACTACAGAGTTAACTCATAAAGTGACAAGGAACCTCAAGTCTAAGGATCAATTAATCACATCAATGACTCGTGAGATATTTCCTAATTTGGAAGTTTTCATTTCCTGAAATAGAAACTTTCTTTCCCATTTAGGAATCTTCTCACACGGGGCACCTCAGTGAACTTACTTATTGAAGTAAGCACCCTCATGTATCACGCACGTATCAACTATACACTTTGCACCTACATGAAACAAGGTGGTCCTTCTTAAGGGCGTGATCCCACAAGCAAGCCTTAGAGGAGTCAGGTTGACACTCCCACTGTCTGTAGGACTCATCGGCTTGGAGTATTTTACTAATCATGACTTATGTGATATAGGGCTCGTTTCATGAACCATTTCACCTAAATGTTAGAGTCCCAAAGTCATCAGGATTAGGGGAGTTCTCATACATGCACAGCTAAAGTAAACGCATACCAAACAAGAGCATATAAAGAAGTGTTTGCCTATGATATTAATCAATCGTATATTATTCAAAGATTGTCTGTGATACTAGGAAAGTCCCAAAAAGGATTATGACTAATCGGCTTTCTAGGGCACTATTCCTAACAGGATGACCCCTGAATCCGCTAGGAGATTAGTGGAAGAAGGAGTTCCGGGCTTAGGGATTCATGTACCCTCTGCTCAACACTTCGTGGATGGTGAAGGCTAGCTACCTTCCCATCATTGGAGGGAGAAGGAGACTGGGGACGGGTCCGGCACCACGGATTTTCCTCGAGTTATTGCATGACTTTCATTCCTTGAACGTGTTACTTGATTACGCTATTGCTCGAATGCACGATAATTGAATTGCATGATCACTTATTGATTAACAATCAAGCAAGCATGTCTCACGTACATTTGGAGTAAGGTTGGAGACTGCCCTCACTCGCCGGGGTCATGTATTGCATGCATGAAAATGAATAAGTAATTAATATTGATAGTTGTATTCTCGGGCGAAGACATCTCATTCTTAAACTTATACATTTATCTTTCTAAGTCTTTACCCGAGAATATAACCTGCATGTTATCTGTGCTAATATTTAGTTAAACCCCTCACTCGGTCTTCACAGACTGACGTCTCCACCTTTCAGGTTATTACAGGTGCAGGCTAGGCGGGAATTGAGTCGAGTACAGTTCATGTAATCGAGTCAAGCACGGTGCATATTGTTTGCTGTTACATTAGAATTGTTATTATGATTAATTGTTATATATTGGAGATGATAATGTATTGACATGTGATCTAGTATATGAGTTATTGATGAAAGATCAGTGTCTTAGCATGTTTAATTGTTATATTTGATAGTGAATGGAGTATGCTTCCGCTTTATTCTGTTGCATGTATAAATTAGTCCCGCCTAGCTTATTGTTTAATTGCATTGTCACCCCGTTCGCTGTAGGTTAGTTCATGTACGGATTGTCCATTTCGTATGTGGTTCGACCTATAGTGCGGGGGTGTGGCATCTCCACGTGTAAGGGTGCTACATTTTTAACTTAAACAATAAAAGTTGTACCAATTTCAAATATAATGTTAGACTAACATGACATGGAAATTGGAAAGTGACATTGAGAATTTTAAAGAAATTATTATTCAAATATGTATATGTTTTGGAAAAATATATGTTTTTAAGTTTAAATCCGGATATTTATAGTGGATTAAACCCTATGATGCATGGACACAGATACGACATGACACAGTTACGTGGATTTATTTTTTTTAAATTTAGGACACGACACAGTTATATTATATATAAATAAATATATTTATATTTATTAATTAATTTAAAATAAGATATTTATAAAAGTAACCGATATTACAAATTTAAATAAAATACATTCATATCAAATTCAATATTTAAAGTCATTATAAATAACGTTATTACATTTTACGTGTCACGATATTATGAGAAAATTTTAATATAAAAATAAAAGTAAAAAATTTAAATCAGTATAATATATTTTTTAGTAAATTTATACAACTCTTTTTAAATATACTAGCGAAATGAACGTGCGTTGCACGTTTAACATTTAATTTATTTAAATAAATTTAATTATTATGTTTATTAAATAAATAAAGGTATTAAAACTTAAAAGTATCCGTCATCATATCTCTCTCACTCAAAACATTTTTAATCCAAGCTTCTCAGGGTCTGTGGAGTATATTTTAACAATCAAAAATTATATTTTCCATGGGGTGCTCTTCTATATCCTTTATTATTATCCATTGCACTACGGTTTCTAAATCAATCTCCACATTAATTTTCGAAAAGTGTCTCTCCCATGTTAGTGTTAATCTCTTACGTAAGCCCAATATCTCTATCATATTTATTGAAACTCTACCAAATTTCGTAGCGTATCGTAGCACCCATCTTCGCTATCATCTCGAATGACGCCCCAGATCAAAGCATTGTTGGTGTGGCCATAAAAGCTTCCATCCTCGACAACTTTGACACCCCTGATCAAAGCATTGTTGGTGTGGTTATAAAAGCTTCCATCCTTGACAACTTAATAGATTTTCTTTTACCAGCTTCCATCCTTGACAACTTAATAGATTTTCTTTTACCTGTATTTTTTATCCTCACTGATTAGTACTAAGCTATGTTTTAAAACCCAGACCGGCCGATCGGGCCGGTGACCGGCCAATCCTTCCACGGACCAGTTCAATCCTCTCAGAACCGGCTAGAAACCCGGTTTGGCCCTGATTTCTTTTTTTTTTTTTTCAAAATTTTAATTTCAAAATATAGGATCCGGTTGGGGTTAGAACCCTTGACCAACACCCAATCCTTCCACGGACCAGTCGATCCTCTCAGAACCGGCTAGAAACCCGGTTTGGCCCTGATTTCATCTTTTTTTTTCAAAATTTTAATTTCAAAATATAGGATCCGATTGGGGTTAGAACCCTTGACCAACACATATACCGAAACCAATTAATCTACCAACTACTTTGAAATTTCTTGGTTAATAAAACTATTAATACCTTTTCAAATAATAAAGACTCATAGTTTATAAATTATATTAAATTATTATTAAGAAAATATTATATACGTCGTATGAACTAAATTTAAATCCGGATAAAATAAGGTGAAATATTTTCTTTTTATAATATATATCTATAGAAATATAAATGTATGTGGGATTTTTTTTTATTTTTTTTTCACAATAAATAGTATGATATTTGTTAAATCAATTTTTCTCTAAATTATTTGTAGATTTTTAATTTTAAAATTTATTGTTGGAGAAAGATATTTGGAAATTAATGAGTGGTTGTAATTGATTTAAAATTATATTTATTTTTTTATGTCATTTAACTTATTTTATTATTTTTAATTAATATTTATAATATTATATAAATATATATTATTAAAATATAATTATTATGTAATTATGACCACCGGTCGAACCGGTAAAACCAGTAACCTGTAAGGCTTCTGGTTCGGCGTCTGGTCTGGGTTTTAAGACATAGGTACTAAGGCCTCAGATAACTCTTTTATGTGGCAAAGAGTGATGCTTTTAGACTTCATAACATTCGGATAGCTATATCGGTTTCGTACTTTCCAAAAATTACAGAGCGCCAAGATCAAGATAAATGCAAGCCATGAAGATTTCGATTAGTCTATGCATCAACAATCTTTTCCCACACTCGGAGTGCGAAGAGAGAACTTTTCGTCATGTGGTCCACATCTTCACGTCCTGTACAAAGTGTAGATACATCACATTTCCCAAATTTTCGGTTATACTTCAGTATATTCATGAGTAGGCTATCATGTTGGTAAAACCGCAAGAAAATCTTGAACTTTTAGGGGCAAGGCAATTTCTAAGCCCATTTCCAATTTTCTCGCATGTCTCGTCCAACACCATAAGCAGACTATAGGCCGTTTTATAGGAGGATTTGTCGTTAGTTGATTCAATGCAAACTCTCTTATCTCCGTTATCATGCAGCGCGATTAGGACGCTAAGTATCTCAGTCACCACCTCTTTGAGTAGTGCAGTTCTCAACTTATCGAGGTTCTAGTTTTTATCTGTACCAATGACAATCCTTCACCGTTTTCAATCCTCCATTTGCAAAATGGTTCCACCATCCGAGTTTTTCTAATAATCCCCTTTCATGCTCGAGAAGCCATAAGTTGAGGTAAGTGTTCAAGAATGTCCTCCCTTTTTTAATATTTTTTCTTATTTATCTAGTTTTATACCGTCGTCTCCTCGTTGAGTATTCTCCATCTCGTTTTAGCGAGCATCACTATATTGCTTTTCTGGGCTTCTTTATGACTAATCCATCTGCTCGTTTCTTTCTAATCATATTCTTCCACCATACAAGATGAGTTAGTTTCTTTATTATATTAGTTTTCTAAAAAAAGTTGCGATTGAGTCGATCAAGTTTTATTGCACACGTAATTGAGGAGCTAATTCGTGTGCACGTGGTAGATAAGGATCGAGCTCGTGACAAAGTAAATAAGTGGCATTCGTCTGGAAAGGTTTAGCATTTTGGCTACCATCCCAAGAGGTGTTTTTCGAGACTCTCAATCACAGTTGAGACAAGCTTACTAGTATTAGCCAAAATTCATCTGCATCCCTAAATAATTTCTTAAGATGTGACGTCTCTCTGACATACCATAATTGGCTTCCAGTGTTTAATCGAAATTACCTTCTTAATCATATACGTTAGTCGTTCCATGCAGAGCACAAACGAATATGGCGTGAGTGGATTGCCTTATCTAATTTTAAACGTTATCCATAAAGCCTTCACAGGTTCATCCTTCTATATAATCTCTGTTTGTATCCCCATTCGTTCCACTGATAATGATATTGATGATTCTCATTGGGAATTTGAAAAAAAAAATTTAGAGTTTTACTTAAAAAATCCCAATGGACTTTGTCGTATGCCTTTTCAACATCCAATTTTAGCACCATGCCTTTTTTTTGTTTTTGGAGTGATCTAGAGTGTGTAACACTTCTTGAAGCATCAAGATATTATTACTGGTACTTTGGCCGGGAACAAAGTTATTCTGGTTCGCGCTCATAATTTATTTGATAAATGGATTAAGAAGAGTATAATCATCTTAGCGATCATTTTGAGTAATACATTACACAACGCAATGAACTGAAACTCGCATATTTTTCTAGATTGGGAGTTAGGCAAATAAACACCCAACAAGCTTCCTTGAGAATTGATTCTCTCTCCATGCAATTATTGATGAATTTCACCACCAAATCTCTTATTATATCCCAATAGATTTGAAAAAAGTAAGCTTGGAAACCATCTACTCCTGGCACTTTGTACGGGCACATGCTCTTCACTACCCACAAGACTTTCTCATTTGAGGTCGTTCTGCCAAATTATCTTTCTATTCTCACTTGAGTGTTCATTGGTGTAAGCTAATATCAAGATTTGTCACCTCTTCCATGGTATCTCTACTAAATAGTTTGGTTTATCACTCTCAAATATGTTGCTTCAGTTGATCATTATTGGTTACCTATGCATCACCTATTTTGACACCATTTGTCTGATTCTTTCTTCTCGTCATGATTGAGATATGAAAGAAACGTGAAAGCTTATTCTCGAGTCGGAGCCAATTAATTCTTGACTTTTACATTAATTAAATAATCTCTTCCTATTTCAATAATTTGTGATATTCCACCATCAATTCTTTTTTCAAGTCTCTTCAATATTTACCTTTCTTGTCTCCTACATAATACTCTGTAAATTCTTTGTAAAAAAAAAATCTTGCTTTTTTGGTTTTCAATCACATTGAAAAGTGTTAATTAACCATTGTTTAGGGCAATGATTCCAAGTTAAAATATCCTTCAAGGTTTTAATTCACATTGTTGCTGCTTTGGAAGATGTAAATCTAAATTAATAACTGTTTGATCAATTTCATTCAAATTAAATTAAAAAATTATGCATATTATTTCTTGAGTTGAAACTCAATCTAGTATCTTGAAATTGTTTAATCTCATCTACTGAGTTTTGTTGAACATGTACATGATATTAATTCTCACTTTTTCATACCCTTTGTAAATATATTTATAAAGATATTTATGAGTTGTCACTCTAGAAAAGATTATGACGTTCATGTTAGAATTATAGATTAATAAGAGATATCAATTATAAGGTACTACATACTGGTTATAAAGTTATGCATTGCAAACTTGAACCATCACTCTAATTCTTCTCCTTCTATAGATCGGATATCCATCTTTATCTTGTATTGTGCTTTCAAAATATGGACATGTGTAATAATATTTATATTCTCAATCCGCCATACAAGAATTATTTAAGTTCTTTTATTCACATGGTTCATACATCATGTATTTTATAAATTATTCGTAAAGTTTGGAATTCTTTTCTCAATCAGAAAATTCGACACAAATGAATTGATCATGTTGGTCTTGTTTTCTAATTTTATATTATGATCTCAAGATTATTAAAATATGAGCATGTAGCATCCATCTCTTTTAAAACTCGATTACATGGACATGTATGGCCATCTTTCCAAATATCTCATTATTGATATTTCAAATTTTGTAATTTTTCTCGAAAAATTCTTGAGGTATACAATATCTCTTTCAAATAAATACATGCATTCTTCTTCACGTGAAAGAACCTTATTTACAGGCTGAAATTTTGATATCATTATTAAATTAAATAAAAGAATTATTTGGTGTGTCTCTTAATTTTGGTGCGAGTGAGTGTATATATATTAATATTAAGTAATTATTTCTTTTAATTAATTTTCTTTTCTCTCTTTTTTATTTCTCTTCTTGCCATTTGATATTGTATTCCATTTTATTTTATTTTTTTTGACACTTCATTTTTTTTATTTATATTCCTTTAAAGAGTATTATCTAAGATTTATGTTAGTTTTCTTATAATTGACTTTATATATCTAGAAGAAATAATTAAAAGAGTATACTTATATAAAAATTTCAAGAAATGTTTAATCAAACACTATAAAAAAAAAAATTAATCATAAATTTAGATTATATCTTATTTTTATACGCACATGCATTGAGTCTTCTTAGAATTCTTAATTTAATATAATTTTAGTTTGATCACCTGCAATTTTGAATTATGGTATATTCTTTTCAATTAGTAATGAGTTTCTAACCTTTGCTCAAATTTTATCTATTATATTAACTTTGATATCTCATTTGATAATTTAAGTATGTAATTTTCTTTCGTTTTCTCAAATTTTGTCCCTATTTATACAATATTAATTTTTATTTCCACACTCTCTAAAGTTTCATATATTTTCTCTTCTTCTTTAATTATACAATTAAGTGAAATCATTTTTACTTATTAATAAATAAAATAATTCATATATGTTCTCTTTTTCTTTAATTGTATAATTAAATGACATTCTTTTTATTTATTAGCAAATACAAATAAATTTTGATTGTAAATATACAATATAAAAGCATGATCAATTTCAATTAAAAATATTATAACAAATTATTTTGATGTTTGACCTTCACAAACTATAAAAACAGCACATGTAGAGAGAAAGGTGAAAGTGATAAACTAAGAAGAACACCTGTTTAACAGTATAAAAATAAAAACGCAAGGAATACCTAAATATAAATATATAAATACACTATATATAAATATATCTATTGTTAACATAATATATAGTTTTCATCGACCCTAAGATAATTAGAATTTCCTTTGGATTGATTTATTTAAAGTTATCTTATATACCTCATTCTATTTAAATAATATTTTATTTTATATAATTATAAAAATTTATTAAAAGCTATAAATTAAATTAATTTGTTGTTTTCCAATTTGTTACATATCTCTTATTATAACATTCAAATTATAAAACACTATACAATTATAATTTATAAGCTTTTAAATAAATTAATTCTAATATTGTGTCTTGTATGTTTAGGAGAAGGAAAACCGTGCAAGTTGAACTTTATATAATTACATAGTGTTTCCTTTTCCTAAACATACATGACATAATATTAGAATAATATTAGAATTAATTTATTCAAAAACTTATAAGAGTATAATTATATAGAGTTTTATAATTACGGAAAAACTTATATAATTATAATTTGATCAGAATTACATGAAAATAATTGAGAGTTTGATTAGATTGAAATATCCTGAGAAATAATATTATTTATCTATCAAATTTATATTTTACAAAATTACCCTTAACTGTATTTTACTGAAAATCTTATCATGAGGGTATTTTGGCCGATCACAAAGTTTCAAGAAACCAAAAAACTCAACTCGTGCTTTTATAATATATATAATATATAATATATAATATAATATATGTATGTATATATATATGTATGTATATATATATATATATATATATAAATATATGTATGTATGTATGTATGTATAATTCTCGACTATATATTGTTATTAACATGCTAATTGATATTAAAATGTAAATAGACTGAAGTAAATTAGTAAAATAATGGATATAAATGTGTTTTTTAATTATAATTAGATAGTTTTCCATAAAAAAAAGTATAAAAAAAATGTGTTAAAAGAATTTCTAACGGTTTGCAACATATGGGATTATTATCGCAACGATTTCTTAAATATGGGACATTTTTTGAATTCTTTAAACGAGTGGGACTAATACCGCAACGCTCTAAATCGAATGGGACCAAATATGCAATTTTCCCTATGAAGAATTTTGAAAATTATAAATCAGTAAAAATGAAAATAATTGGTGAGAACTGAAAAATGTCACTACACCAACTAATCACATTAATTCAATCAAGAAACAAACCGGAAAAAATCATTTTATTTTTTTTTTGGTAAACTTCAAATACAAACAATTTCTTCTTGAGAATAGAAGGATGCTGAAGATAGCGGCGACCACGGCGGCGAGCAGCGATGCATGATGTATCAACGGCTAGGTTTCAAAGGGCCTTTTTATTTTTTATGGTGTTTTGAGAAGAAAAGAATGAAAAGTGACTCTTGAAATGGCAAAAATGAAAACTGAAAGTGTAAAAGTAAAACACTGAAACGCGATTAAAGAATAAAGATGGAAAAAATACGAAAGTATTAAAAAGAGAAGGCTAATTAGTGACGACGGTCTGTTCCGATTTTTAGGGCTGAAACTGTCAACTATCCGACTAATTTTTATAACCCTAAATAGGTTCGATTATTGTCGATTTTGACGATCCGGTCGGTCCGGTCCGATTTTCTAAACATTGCAAAAGAAACAAAACATTGCATAAGATTAACACAGATAAAGTCGGCCAAAAACCCTATTCTCATTCGAATGGTATCCGTATGAAATGGAAAGGAGTCAGATTTCACCTGTAGTCGATATCACAGTCTTTGACGTGGGATGAACAGGCAGACAACTGGGAGAATAGACGTGATCCCTGCTAAGACACAAAACTGACGTTTATAAATTGGGAAAAATGCAAAATCAGGATACCAACTCTCCATAACTAGCGTTTTCGGGACACTAAATTTTCCGACGACAAAAAAGTACAATAACTCTAGAAATCTGTCAATTTTAGGACAATGTTCGCCGGATTCCATTGTTTGCCCCCGGAGAGTATGGACACGTGGCAACTTTGCTGACATGTACGATGACAACACAACCACGTTAGTTATTGTCTCCACGTAATTGACAGATGGCATGTGACGTGGATGGGTCCTGCTGACATGTCCAATGTGATGACACATATTAAATTAACATTTATGTTGTATGCAATATATATTTAGCATTTTTTTTAAATTTTAAATTAATTAACACATATTAAATTCTTAATTTAGAATAAAATTTTAATAAATTAAAGGAAAATTATTAACTTAGTCGAAAAAACTAAATTGATTAAATTCAGAATTCAAATTGAAAAATCAAACTCTCAAAACCTAATTAAAAAATCAAAGTTAATTAAATTCCTATTTCCTAATTCAAATTAAAAAACTTAATTATCTAATTAGTATCGTCTTCTTCAAATCGTCCATCACCGCCGCCGCTGCACCAACACAACGCTTGCCACCATACCACCACACTACACCCCCACGGATAATCTCGCCAACACAACCAAGCATCACCGCCACCACCGCCTAAACCCCAAGTTGGCATCACCACCAAGCATCGTCGCCACCACAAATCGCCGCCAACAATCTAGCCGCCGCCACCAGCAATCTCGCCACTCACCACCACCGACAATTTCGTGAGCAGATCTGATGTTTACGCATTCCGATTTGATGAAGCAAAGGCTGGAATCCCACTTTCGAAAAAGGAGTATTCTCCACCGGGAGAGATTTTTGCAGGACGTTTTCTTTTTTTGGCAATGGGTTTTGCTGGGGGTGACGATGGCTGCGGGGCGGCGGCGATAGGGGATGGGGGTCCGATTCTCTCTCATTTTTCTCCCCTGTCTCTCTCTCTCTCCCTTGTCTCTCTCTGTGTCTTTCTCGCGACTTGGAAGTGGCGGATCTAGACGGAGGGCGCCGAAATCGACCGATGGGGGTGGCATTCGCGGATTTGGTGGTGGTGAGTAGATTTCGCGGTGGAGGTGGCGCGACATCGATTTGGTGGTGGAAGATCTGGGTGAACGTTTCTGAGATTTATTTTTTTTTTTTCCTGAGATTTGGTGCTGGCAGACCTCTGGTGGTGGAGCTAGGCGTCGATTTGGTGGTTCCTGAACGCTGCTGATTTTTCTGAGATTTTTTTCCCCAAGATTTGATGGTGGAGCGTGGTGTCGAAGTCATGGCAGATCTCTGGTGTTGTTTATATGAAATGATTTTTCCTCATTTTATGTTTTCAAATTTTATTTTAATTTTGTTTTATGAATTTGCAATTAGTTTTATAAATCTTGTATTAGTATATAAAAGTATATGAAAAAATTACATATTTGTTTAAATAATATATACTTAATTTTATCATATATTTTCAATTATACTAATATTTTACTCGTCAAAATAAAAAAAAAAAAATTTTCGTTTTTATATCGGGGAATTCCCGAAAACTCCCTAAATGATAAGCCCAATTCCTTTTAGCTCCCCATTTTCAAAAATGATGTATTAAAACTCAATAATCGCGTATCTAAAACCTCAAATGATGTATTTGAAATACAAGGAAAAAATCATGTATCTAAATCCCAGAATCATGTATCCAAATCCCAGAATTGCGTATCTAAATCCTAGAATCGCGTATCTAAAACCCCAAATGATGTATTTGAAAATGGGGAGCTAAAAGGAAGTTTTCAAACCCATGGGGAGTTTTAAGGAATTGTCCCTTTTTATATATATATATATATATACTTTTTAATATTTGTAGTGCATTATGTGGATTTCAAAAAAAAAATATATATATATATATGGAAATTACGTGGCAAGTGGTGTTAATGCCTTGTCATTACATTGGACATGTCAGCGGGACCCATCCACGTCACTTGCCATCTGTCAATTACGTGGAGACAATAACTGACGTGGTTGTATTGTCATCGTACATGTCAGCAAAGTTGCCACGTGTCCATACTCTCCGGGGGCAAACAGTGGAATCCGGCAAGCATTGTCCTAAAATTCACAGATTTCTAGAGTTATTGGACTTTTTTGTCGCCGGAAAATTTAATGTCCCGAAAACGCTAATAAGGGAGAGTTGGTATCCTGATTTTGTATTTTTCCCTTTATAAATTACTGTCGGAATAACTACATGTAATATGCATGAGAATCATGATAAAGATATATATTACATACCAGTATTTGTAAGTCCCCATTCTTCTGTAACGTGCATGGCATTAGCAATCTGCACTGTTGTCTCAACTAAGATGAAAAAATCATGCTTTCGTCACTGTTATATTACCTTTCTGAAAAGATCAATTCTTGCAGCACAGTAATGGTGATGATCAAGAACAGTTCTTCCTATTCTTAAACAATAGATGAATGGAATTTCAAACATCGAGTCTTTCTAAGATGTAAATGGCTGAAATTGAACACAACAAAGAAAAGAAATCATTCTCCAATCACAAAAGAAACCACCCCAATTCCAAAGCAATGGCATGGCCAGGCCTACTCTCCCACACCAACTCTTCACCTTGATAGCAGGACAACCTAGGCTTATGCCACCCTTTCCTTGGTGGTGCAACAAAATCCAAATTATGCATTGTCAAGCAAATAAGCAATAGTCATTTCATTCCACAAAGAGAACTTACAATCAACAACACAATCATTAAAAAAAGAAAAAAGAGAGAATCGAAAAGGAAAAATTCCATCGGTTCTACTGATCTGAAAAGAACAAACAAGGAGACACAGGAAACAAATCAAAAGACAAACGAATCACATTAATCATAATCAGGGACGGAGCAGGTACTTGGAAGAAGGCAGGGGAGAGTAAATGACGTGCTCAGAAGTTCAATAACAAGACACGAAGATGACGATGTTAACTTTGAAGAACTGCTGTGGGAATTGTTGGCCACAGAATTATCTGAACTACTAATCAAAGGCAATGAAAGAGCATCATAATTAGTTGGCGATGGCATTGTTGGAGGGAGGAGGGGCAATGCCCCTTCAAATACTAAGAACGTGAATAGCTTGCCTTATGGATGGACGGTGAGTATTATCCGGACGAGCACACCATAGCCCAACAACCATCAAACATTCCATTTCTCTTGCATCGAATTCGGTGCCTAATCTTGGATCAACTGCATCAAACAACTGCCCCATGCCATATAGACTCCAAAGCCACTCCACTAATATCACTTGATCGTTTTCTTTACATCTATGGTCAATAGCTTTCCTACCACAAGCAATTTCCAGCAGCACAATGCCAAAGCTGTACACATCGGACTCCTTGCTATATGATGGTGCATTCAGGAGCGATGTAGCCCATGGTTCCTGCTGCGACAGTTGTCTGTGAACCTTTTTCATGGTCAACGAGTCTTGCGAGACCAAAATCGCCGAGTTTGGCATTAAAATTTGTGTCCAGCATAATATTGCTAGCCTTTATGTCTCTGTGCACCACACATTGTTCCCACGCCTCTTGCAGATACAGCACAGCTGATGCTAGTCCTTGCGCAATTCTGTACCTCATTTCCCAGGTAAAGTAGTGATCTTCCTTTAAAGAGATGGAAATCTAAGCTTCCATTTGGCATGAACTCGTAAACGAGTAGGAGCTCGCTTCCTTTGTGGCACCAGCCCATGAGTTGGACTAAATTTCTGTGCCTTATTTGGCTGATAATCTTCACTTCTGATGCGTACTCTTTTACGCCTTGATGAGATTCTCCAGACACCCTTTTTACAGCAATTTCAGAATTTGTTTTTCTGGAGAAACCTCTGTAGACACCACCAAAGCCACCTTCGCCGAGTTTCTTATCCTCTGCAAATTTGTCTGTGGCATTGAGTAATTCACTGTATGAGAACTTCCGAGGTCCGGTGCCCTTTTCGAATTCATTATCCATGGAATCCTCGTTTCCCGACTCTATATTTTCTTCTTCTTCCATAAGCAATAGCTAGCAAAAGCTGATGCAAGAATGAGAATAGAAATCCCAACACTACTCAATCCAAAAACAAGTACTCTTCGTTTCCTGTGAGTACTACCTTTCACGTTGAATAGAGGGGAAACTTCTGGATGTGGAGTAATTGGCTTTTCCGGGGAAACTTCAAGTTGTACGCTTGAAGAGAAATCCCATGACGTGACAATATTTTTCTAAAACCGACTATCTGTTGCAGCTAAAAAGCCAATAGAAACATATTCGGGTAAATAAGCTCTAAGATCAACCTCATAGCTGAGGTTTTCTCGTTGGGTTATGTTACCGTCAACACCAGTAAAATCAACGCCGAGGGTATTGGAACTTGCATTATAATTAATCCATGCATCATTTTGCGGGAAAATTGCAAAATTGGTATACCATCTCCCCCCATTTAGTCGATCTGGTACACTAATTTTTCGATCAGCAAATAAACCCCATAACTTAAAAAAATAAGCAATGTAGTGCACATTTGACCCGAATAACACTCAACCCGCAGGAAATCCAACCCATATGACAATATGGGTCGGATTTCAATATGGGTCAATTTAGCGTACAAGTGACACGTGTCAATATGGGTCGGACTTCCGGTGGGTTGAGTATTATTCGGGTCAAATGTGCACTAAATTGCTTATTTTTGGGAGTTATGGGGTTTATTTGTTGACCGGAAAATTAGTGTACCAAATCGGCTGAATGGGGGGAGATGGTATACCAATTTTGCAATTTTCCCATCATTTTGCATCCCTTGGGAAACATTATTCCCGACCCCCACGCGAAGGACGCGACAGATTTCACTGAGTTGATATTAATACCAACATGTGTGCCAGGGGGATCCCAAGTATTCTCATACGTATCAAATTCCACAGCAACAAAGGTTTGTGAAGATGAATTGGCTGGTGAAGCACCATCTGCAAGACCAAGGCCACCACCAGCAAAACTAAGAAAAATGTTAGCCCATCAGCATGCTCATTACTACCATTCGAGTGGATCACAAAGGAGAAATGAGTGGAGAAATCAACGAGGACGCCCGAAGCCTTGTCCCACAAGTGCAACTGTTCAACATACGTGCCTCGACCTAACTCATAGCCCAACACCGCATTATGCTCGTTTGGTGTAACCATAATGCCTTGGTTTGAGATGCAAGCATCTCTCACCACATTTATGCGGTGATTAGCATCATGAGTGCTGATGCTGGACAGGTTGAAGGATAGTGAAAACGTACAAGGGGTCAAGATAAGGAACAAAACAAGGAGAAAATTAGTGTTGGAAGATTTAATGCAGACATGACTGGTGAATTTGGTGGGAATGATGATTGATAGCTTGATCAAAGCATATGCTAGTACTAGACTATAAATAGTGAATAAAAAGCGATGAAAACAGTAGGTTTTGGTTTTCCAGAGAATTGATAACTCCATCAGACACGCTAAGTCGGAAAATTCTAGCCCAGACCCGGCTTGGCCGGACCCAACCAATTAAAAAGGCAAGTGTATTACACTTGCCATTTGATTGGTCACTCTCCCCAAACTTTCCACCAACCACACGACAAGTGTAAAACACTCGCCCCCTCGTTACACCGGTTTGGCCGAGCCAGGCTCGGGCTAGAATTACCCCGCTAAGTCAGTGGACAACGACATGTAGGTCTAGGAATTTGAAAATGATACAAATATATATTAGAAAAAGAAACATAGTGGAATTAGCTGTAAATATTTGGTTCTGTTATTAATTTTGGAGAAAATTACATCCGACTACTTACTAGATAGGATAATTATAACGTAATCCATTTTTAATCGAAAATTACAATCTAATCTCTTAATGTTATAAACCGTTTGTGATCCCTCTATTCCGTTAAAGTTCCGTTAGAATTTGGTTCATCCTTTCATTAATTTAATAAATAAAATAATAAATTCATCCTTGTAATATACGCATTCCAACAAAACGATACCTAGGTATTATACATATAACAATCCAATCGTTGGGGACAGAGCTCAACCCTAACGGAATAGATTAAATTATAATTTTCGGATAAAAATAAACTGTTTTATAATTACCTATCTAGCAGGGTAATTAGACATAATTTTCCCTTTAGTTTATGAGAACAAAAATAAATGTGATTATGGACATAGCCAAGCAGGTGATGCAATGGCTTATGTCGGCAGAAAGCAGGCCAAGTCAAGACTTAGCCCAGTGGCTAACAAGTCAAGGAAGAAGACTTGTAGGTCTTGGTCTTAACTCTTTTAGGAGACTACGCATGCATTTGTTTAATAAAAAAAAGTTGCTATAACAAGAAATTTAATGAAAAAAGTAAGAAATAAGAAAATAAAAGAAAGAATCATAGACATAAATTCTTGACCCAGTAGTAAAATATGGAAAGAATCATGACCCAAACATTACCATTTACCAAAATCTTCCAGACCTTGCATGTGAATGTTACCAAAAGAAACAATTATTGCGGCAGATAAATATTATTAGGCAGACGTACTCACGTACATCATTTTTGTGACGTTATTATGCA
The DNA here is from genome assembly GCA_037501455.1 of Lantana camara. Classification (NCBI taxonomy): domain Eukaryota; kingdom Viridiplantae; phylum Streptophyta; class Magnoliopsida; order Lamiales; family Verbenaceae; genus Lantana; species Lantana camara. The sequence goes on from CM074862.1 coordinate 25,083,311, forward strand.
CTAATTTTTCAATGCTCTAAGGCCCAAATTATAGGCTATGCAGACCACATACTTCCAAAGTAAAGCCCAGTAAAATGTAAAAGCTGCTAAGGTATTTCATATTTGTACTTAACGGCCCAATACATTACTATCTCTGGTACACAGATATTTCTAGAGTTTTTCATTTTACGGTGTTAGTATCACGTGTAGTATCGTGTCGGATAATTCTTATCAAGACAATTAGTACGTGATAACTTTGGAAAATAACTGGTGTTATCGCTTCATTCATAAGGTAATAGTTTGAACTTTGAACCATATGCCTTCTTTGAGGGGTAATCAAATTTATTGAAAATATTATTTTATAATAACATCTGGCCCGGTTTCAAATAAAGTGAAGCTTAATTCCTAAGTTTGTGTTTTATAATGAAAACCTTTATTTCAACCTAGACGATTATTATTTATGATATACGGATATATATGAACACGGGGATACAAATACAACACAATATATATACGGCAAAACAAAAAAATTTTAAAACTTTCCACGTTAGAAGTCTCTGACACGAATGTCCGACACAACACAATACGATAAAATAATCTATATCTATCTATATATATATTATAAAAGTGCGAGTTGGATTTTTTGGTTTATTGAAACTTTAAGATCGTCCAAAATACCCTCATAATAATTATATTAATAATCTTAATCAAGGATAATTATGTAAATATAAATTATAAATTATTAACTTAAAAATTATTAAAAAACTACTTATTAACTTAAAACAGGACTCTTCATAGAGAAGAATTTAGATTTTTTTAATTGATTAAAAACATGTATAATTCAATAACGATTTTTTTAATATTAAGATATTAATTAATTGTATTCAAACTTAATAATATAAGATGTCAATTTTGCCTACAATTCAAAGTGTTTGTTATAATAAGAGATGTCTAACAAATTAAAAGACAATAAATTAATCACATTATAAAGTTTGGCAAATGGAATGTGATGGTGCAGGAATCTGAGCTTCCTAAATGCAACAACACTTCAATATTTGTTAGAAGGGGAAGACCATCACAGGCTTGCAAGCCTCAGGAACTGGGTTTCCTTTTTGTGTGTGGGTTCTTCCAGCTAGGATAACACCAAGAATGCAAGAGGTAATGGTGATGCAACAGTAGTGAGATGATCCCGGAGCTTAGGAAGATGCAGAAAAAATGGAGAGAGGGAATGCCCAGTGTGAGGTGTACGCAGAAGATTGCTTAGGGGAGAAAGCATGCGTCCTCATCTATTTATATGTTAGGGGTGAGGGTAGATGGGTAAATTGACCGTGTGGTCCCAAACCTGTGTTGCCCTAACACGTGGCATCCTGTGATGGTGTGAGAAAGACGTCTCTGAAAATGAGGCGGCCTGTCAGGTACAAAGTGCGCACTACCTTTGTGTCAGAGGTTGTTGGCGAGGGTCACGTGAGAGGAAGGCCCAAAGCCCTCCTTGCTAAGGCTCGGGTCCATTGCAGGGGAGGTGGGATCATTCACGAGCGATGTTGACGCTCGAAGAGTGCAGGGATGGATCCTCCGCGGTAGATGACCCTTGACCGTCAAAACACCGAGCACCAAGAATGGGGTCCCCGTGTGGGTGCTTCCCTGGGTAAGGTGACCCTGAGGGCCCAGACGCGAACGTCAAGCCGGTTGACTCTGGCCCTCTACCTGAACAATTGTCCGAGGCCCAAAGGCCTAAACTAGTTGGCAAGTGAGTGGGCTGGATTGTCTCGCGAGCCCATCAATGCGAGCGTGCAGTCTTCAAGTCAGTCGATGGCGACACGTGGACGGCTCTGATTCGAGTGCGTTTTTGAGTCTCATCATTTTGCCCCCCAAATTCTGTAGTATCGCTTCGAGCGTACTGTAGAATTTATAGAGAAAGGAGCCTTGAATTTTGAATATCCGAGGGTCAGACCATTGCTAGAGAAGTGACCGCTAGCCTCCTGTAACAGACACAATCTGACACCGCATTAATTGTTGTCATGTCCGCATTTAATGCTGAGTGGGAACGTGGGAGCGTGCACTCCGGGAGACGTGAGGCGGTTACCAAAAGTGGGGGGATTTCCTAGGCGGGAAATGATTGCGTTTTGAATTTCCAGCCCTAATCAATGTAAATTCTCCCCTATAAATAGGGATTTACAGAGCTTTGGAACCTCTTTCACGCAATCAGACTTCTTCAAACCCTTACTCAGCAAGAAATTCTCTGCAATTTTTATAGACTCCGGCGAGTTTCCGTTCTTCCAACTTTAGGTAAAACTCCATAACACCTTTCTTATTTATCTCGCGCTAACATTAGGTATAGGTTGAGTGAGTGAAATCCTTGAGTGAAGAGCCATTTTCTGCCTTTGAATTTGTTTCAGAAATTTCTCCCCTCCTTGATTGAGTTTTCTGCGAATATCTCCATCTTCGAAACCCGAAAAGCAACCATGGCCGGACACCCAGTTGAAGATTACGTAAGGGAGATTGATGAAATGTCGGTGGGGAGTTCCTCCCCACACGGTAATGTTCCCACAGCTGTCCCCTTGGCCGGGATGTCCCCAGGTGAGGGAATTCCTACGGCGATCCCAAGGGCCCAGGCTCCGGATGACGCCCGGGATGAAGAAGTTGATGCCGCCGTTCAAGGGATGAACGAGCGTGCTCCTAGGGGGGTCAACGATCTCTTTGAAGATATGGACAATGTGATGGAAATGTAGAGGCAAGGGGAGAGAGTGTTCCCGGTCTTGAATAGTGCCGTGCGACCCCAAGATCACAGAGTCACAGTGGCCGTGATGGCTCCCGAAGGTGAAGCAGGGCCATCCGGGCGTCAATTTGAGGCCGAACCCTCCAGAAGGCGCCAAAGGAGGGGAAAGGAGCCTGCTACTCGAGTGAGGTAAGATAATCGCCATCAAGCCGATAGATCTCCGGATGAGATTGAGAGTATTTTGACGCTCGACGATCTAGAGGAATTGAGGGCTAAAGCTTATTGGGATGAAGCAGTATTCCCCATGCGACTTCCTGAGGAGGGGGAGAGGGCCAACCGACCGCCGCCTGGGATGATGACGGTCTATTGGGATGCAGTCCTGGCTGGGGGTTTGAGGTTCCCCATCTCGCCCGTCACGGCCAACATTTATCACCAATTGAGGCTTTGCCCTTCACAAATTCTACCGAACGGCATAGCACTAATCAACACCTTCGTGATTATGATGGTCGCGCTAGGTCGCGAACCCTCGATCGTCAATTTTGATAGCTTGATACAGGTAGCCCGCTCGCCGCGCTCATCACCCACGGACGGGTTTTATTACGCCCAAGCCAAGTCGGGTTTTAAGATGATAGATTCCCCATCCACTTCCTATGGCGAGCATTGGAAGGAGAAGTATTTTTTCGTAGGGGCTCCAGGGGGGATCTTTAGGGTTCATCACCAGTGGTTGATACATGGCGAGGGTCCTTTGATTAGGGAAAGGACGAGGAACAAAGATTTTGAGGATTGGGCGCAGGGGTTAGCCTTCGAGATGAGGGCTGAGAAAAAATGGATTAAGGCTGAAACACTGGTGAAGAACGAGGGAGTGTTGTTTCGTTACGGCTTGTCTTGCCCCCCAGACATGATACTCAACCCTCCAGCTGACATCATGGCCCTCGATGGTTAGATTCTAGGAACTAACCATTCTAACTTTTAGAATAGCCTCCTAACTTGGTGTGATCACTGTATTTTTTGCATCTGCGATCCAAGCAACCAACTTCTGATGCTCGTTTCTCCTTATTTACAGGTGTTCAAATACTATCCCAAGGCATGAATGCTGAAGCTCTTTCCCGCATGTTGGGTGCTCCGGGAGTTGGTGCTAACCCTCAGCAGCAAAATCAAGAACGACCCCCAAATGCTCCAAGGGGTGAGGAATTCGGCGCAGGCAAGGGCGAGGCGATGGAGGCAGGGGTGCCGGAAACGAGGCTCCAGCCGTTGGTCCCGTCGAGGACCTCACCCTAGATGACGCTCGGGAGGTTACCCCGACTCCAGCTGCTCCCGAGGGGCCTATAGCGCTCAGCTCCAGCACTTCCCACAATCGATCCGGGGAGTTAGTCCGCATTCAAGAAGGGATTAGGGCCGAGCGCCAAGGAAAAAGAAAGAGAATACCGGACTCAATCCCAATCTCCGGTAAAGGGAAGGAGGTGGTTGTAGGCCACCGGGCCGAGGGTAGCGATACATCCTCCTCTGAGGACGAGGACTTCTGGAAGATTGGCTGTCGCGGGGACGCTCGATACAAGCGCCAAAGGAAGGACGGTCCCGTCCTGCTGAAAAAGAGCGCATTTTCTGTCAACATGGTCTCCGACATCGTCGGAAAGCTCCAGTTCTCCGCCGACCACGACAAACTGAACGAGCATGATGCCGCTCGGGTCGCGGATGACGCATGCCACGCCCTCCTGACGGTTAGGCCTCGATTCCCTCAGTAAAATTCCCCTTCTTTTCTTTTTATTCTGATGGTGTTTTTCGTTTATGGCTTTCTAGGAAGTAATCCCGAGGCTCAAGAATCTGCAAGGGCGAGCGCAAGCCTACTCCGAGCATAAGGCCAAGTACAAGAAGTTGCTGCGCATCTCGGACCCGGGCCAATTACAGGAGGATTACAATAATGTCAGCGCTCAACTGGCCTCCGCCAACATTGAGAACGGTCGGCTAAAGGAAAATCTGAAGAAGTCCGATGACGCTTTTCTAGTCCTTAACGAGCGTCATAGGAAATTGAAGGATGAGCGGGACCAGCTGAGGGTGCAGAACAGGGAGATGGGTGAGCAACTGGTGGAGAGCACTCGCCAAAACGAGGAGACTAAGAAGGCCCTTGCAGATTTGCAGGGCAAAGTGCAGGGTTTGGAGGCGAGGGTATCCTGGGAGGCGGTGATGAAGTTCGTACGCTCGAAGGCTTTTGTGTTCGCAGCCAACATCCAATGCTTTGACAATGCTCGGCGTTTCTTCCACAAAGCTATAGGGTAAATGGTGAAGCTGGGTCTGGCCCCCGATAGCGCTCGGTCCGACGTGCGCCTGCGTATGGACCTGGATGAGAATTGCGAGCCCATGGTCCAGGACGAGGATCCTACTGAGAGTCTAGCCGAGCCGGAGTACCAGGAGTTAGTGCAAACGCTCCAACGGGAATTTATAGCTGCCAATGCTCTAGGTCCTGGGCCCATCTAGATAGAAGACGAGGGCACCGTGATGGATACTGAGGACGTTGAAGAACCGGGCGAGGCTCAAACTTCAGACGCCAACGTGTTGGCTCCGGTTCCTCTCGCAACTGCTCCTCCCGAGCCTGACGCTCCAGCCCAGTGAAGCTCCCTTGATCGTTAATCCCGTTTAAATTCTTCTTCCCATCTATGAACAATTTCATGCCAGTACTTAATCCTCCAGTTATTTCCTGGACACTGTGGATTCCTTTATGTTGCTTTTCCATATATTCGAACTTCTTTTTTACTGCATGAATGTCTGAGTACTTTCTCTTATACCTGTGAATGGTGAATGATGCTATTTCATTACGCTCGACGCTTTTATATTAATATCTCTTGTTTGGGCGTTCGCGATGGGCGTGTGGGTGTACGAGGGCGTTTTCTTTGAGGGTGCCCTGGCGTTTATCACAATGCGTCTTCAGTTTATAGTTTAGCAGCATCTGGCAATTTGAGGGGCGTAGATACGGGCGCGAGGGTGTTTTATGCGTATTCCCTGGCCGTATTCGTAATGAGGCTCGAATTTGAACTTAGGAAACCACTGGAGATTTGCCTAAGTATTGGCCCAACGATGTGCACCCTCATCTTAAACGCTTCATTAGATTGTATATACTTTAGAGATCAACAACAGGACCTGCTAAGTAGGACATTAAAGCGAGCGTAACCGTGGGGTTAGCGTTATTTCGAGAAGCACATGAAAGGATTGAGTTAAAATCCATTATTCTATGAGTGTGCTTTTACTCAATAAGTTGAGGGTCATTGGGGTTCTTACGAGCACGAGCTGGAGTGGCGAGCACTCAGCTGGCGTTAATTGAGCATTGTGCTCCCCGTTGTTCGACACGCTCATTTTTAGGACTTTATACACTTACAAATCGTTCAAACTGTTCCGGGGGGATGGTTATCAACACCTGGATAGTGTAGCTTTGAAACGATTGATGTTTCGCGTAGGCCGTTCGACGTGGAGGATGCTCGACACAGAGTAGGCCTCTCGTCGCTTGAATCATTAGATCAAATAAGAAAGCAAGCAAATAATAAAAACAAAGAATTAAATACTTACTGTTATATAGATGCATTTCTGGAAATGATTACAACACGCTTTCCGTCAATAGGAAAGCACTCCATGCCGCATACGGGTAATTACAAAGAAACTGATGTCTACACGTAGAACCTTCTAAGGTTACATGCATTCCATGGCCTAGGGAGCCGCTCGCCTTGCAAAGTTTCCAATAGGTAGGTAATGTTTGCTCGTACCTGGATGACTTTGAAGGGGCCTTCCCAATTAGGGTCCAACTTACCCACATGTTTGGAGACTTCAACTTTTTTTAGGACCAAGTCCCCCAACTGGAAAGTCCTTTCTTTAACACGTTTGTTGTATTGGCGAGCTACAGTCACTTTGTATTTGTGGATACGTGCCCAAGCAGCATTCCTTCTTTCGTCCAACAAATCTAACTCGAACGCTCGTTTGGCTTCGTTGGCCGTAGGTTCGAAATAGGCAACGCGTGCGGATTCTTGAGCAATTTCCGCAGGTATCATAGCCTCGGAGCCGTACACGAGGGAGTAAGGAGTTTCCCCCGTTGCCGCTCGCGGAGTAGTACGGTACGCCCACAGGGCTCCCTGAAGTTCTTCAGCCCATTCTCCCTTCTTACTCTCGAGCATCGTTTTCAGATGCTGGAGTATGGTTCGATTGGTCACTTCAGCTTGACCATTGGCTTGAGGATGGCCCACGGAAGTGAATCGTTGCTCGATCCCTAGTTCATAGCACCAATCCCGTGTGTCAGCAGCGATAAACTGGGAACCATTATCTGACATGAGCACCCTCGGGATGCCATATCTGCAGATGATATTTTTCCAAATGAAGTCCCTCACAACCTTGAACGTTATCTTAGCGACCGCTTCGGCCTCAGCCCACTTAGTGAAATAATCCACAGCAAGTATTACGAATTTCTTTTGCCCAACCGCCATTGGGAGGGGTCCCACGATATCAATGCCCCACTGATCAAAAGGCCATGAAACATCAACAGGAATCATTTGAGCGGCCGGCAACTGAGGGGTGTTAGAATGAAACTGGCACTTAGGGCATTTCTTGGAGTAACTAATGGCATCCTGTAAGACCGATGGCCAGTAAAACCCGCTCCTTAAGATTTTCTTTGCCAAGATTCGACCGCCCGAGTGGTTCCCGCTGATAGCCACTAACTCTACACCCAAAATGCAATTGATTCCGGCTTATGAGGCCGTCCGATCTTCGTTAAACCTCATCCGGGTAGAACAAGGCCTGGGAAGGTGTCAAATCGGAAAGGAATCTCAAGACATATTGAATGGTTGAATTTGTGGTAAAATGATTTAATTAACCCAAGTGCAAGTTATATAATTGTAATACACAAGGGGTCGATTCCACGAGGAGGAGTAAATCAATCAATTACCTAATGTATTCACCAATCTATAGACCAAAACGAATTTCAGATTAAGTTATCTAAATATGGAATTTAAAGTTAACTAGGATTAACAAAATAGAAATAGCGAGGAAACAAGTAAAGTAGCAAAGAACCAAGTAAACAAAGTGGCAAGGGGAAGTAATGATCATGCAAAGCTCGTGTTCAACTAGTGCTTCGGTGGGTTCATGCTTCTCACAATCCTAATCACTAAAGCATACACAAGCTCCTCTCGAAGTCGAGTGCGTGTACCTAATCAAAGTCTAAAGCCTACTTTCGTGGTCATTAGCTCATTAATTAGATCAAACAAACAAGACTAGTGCAACAAAATAACTAGCGGCTTGGCCTGGTTACTCTATTACTTGATTGCTCAAGATTAGGTTAAATGTCTTTATACCTAAAACTTAAGTGTTGTGAAACCTCTTCCAATTCACATACAACCTCTCGATTAGCATGCAAATCTCAAGTCATAATCAAGGTGATCAAGCTTAATCATGCAATTAACTCAATTTCACAAGCATAAGAACAATAACCCCACCTAGGCATTTCATCAAACACTTACCCTACATAATTCATCACCCCCCTTTGCCTAAAAATCTAGCCACTCATAGTCATAATACTCAAAGAACAAGAGAAGTAAGACTTGAATAAACTCATATTCATTAAAAAGGGTTTAAATCAAATATTCATGGACAATAGGTTCATAAAAGAGTTTAATCCATAAACAACTAAATTAGGAAAGTAAACTAGTATTAAACTAACTAAGAAAGCATTAAATGAAAGTAAAATCAAACTAAATCTTCAATGGATCTTCATTTCTTCCAAGAAAGGAAAAGTGGTGTTCCCAAGACTCCAATCAGCTGTTTCCGCCTCCAAACTAGGTTAAAATCTGCTCTCCTCGAATGCCCTCGAAAAATAGGTTATAAACTAGGAAAAACGCATTTCTGGAGAAAATCCACGGGGGTGGATTTTCATGGGCAAAGAAATCCACAGGGGTGGATTTCTGAAAACGTACTGACACTTCTTAAAGAAAATCCACGGGGGTGGAATTTTTGTACTGCAAAAATCCACGGGGGTGGATTTTGGCGAAATGGACCCAAGCTACTGCCTCATATCCGCGAGGGTGGAAAAATTACACTGAGAAATCCACGGGGGTGGATTTCCAATTTAAGGCTGCAACTTTTCAAAGTTGTACGAAATTCCTTTGTAAGCTCGGATTTTGGCCGTATTACTCCATTTCGTCCCTTTAACTCTTCTAATGTTAAAAACACCTACAAAGAGCATGAAACTCCACATAAACAAACAAACTCGGGCAAAAATTACACAAAATAAACCTCAATGGAGTAAGAATTAACGACTTAACAACTCCCCCACACTAAAATATTGCTCGTCCTCGAGAAATGATGTAAAACTCGAAAAGTCAATCCAACTCAATCAACCTCGCAATAATCAATTGACACACTATCACCTATTCGAGTCTAGCCTATCAAACATATTACACATGCATAAAGAATTCATCAAAATAGTATAGTTAGCATACTTCAAATAATGTGCAATATTAAATGAGACATAGCACAACGATTTCCCGGATTGGTTTATATTTCCCTTGTAGAACTAATTTACGGATTCGAGATCACCTTTCATGCCTATCTCCACTAATGGAATCGACTCAGATGTCGGGATCGAAAGGTCTTTCGAGCATGTAATGTAGGCTAAGGGTCATGGTTAAGGAAATTTTTGGTCAAAAAGTGACTAGACACCAATGCTTACATCGTTTTACATTCCAATCTACCCTTTCTATGCCTTTTAATCATAAAATGCACCCACACTAGGATTCCGTATACTCAACTATCCTTCAATTCTTTTTACATTTGCACAATCTTTCATTCCATTACTCTTTTGCTTTTGCTCAATTTTTCTTCTTGTTCTTCCAACTTTTCTCGATTTTTCTTTTTCTTTTTCAAGTGTTTCAAGATTCATCAATCAAATGTTGAAAGGCTATTACAATAATACAATTCTTATAACGAGCAAGCATGATGTAATTGATTATGAAGGTAAGGAGTAATTATGTCGTGTTTGGGCTTGTAATATGGCTAAGAAAAATTTTACACGACAATTAGGCTCAATGGGGTCAACTAGAATATGATATATAGTGCAAAAAGGCTAAAATTTAGAAGGTATTCCCGCCGACAACGAATGCCTAAGTCATTTCCCGAATCTTTTGTCAATTCGAAATTTCGCCTCGAAAGACACTAGAGCTCTCTCTAACCGTACTTTAGCTCTTAATGGGAAATATAAACTTCCTCTAAGAATTTGAAATCCATTGACTCATTTAAAATTGCACAAAATTTATAGCATGCTAGCACACTATTCTTACCGAATTCATATACGCATTTTCATACATTCGATTAGCCTAACTCAAACTAGTAATTATATGTCATAAGATCAAAGCAATATTGAGAATCGGAGTCAATTCTTGTTTAATATCACTCTCTATTGATACGCATGCATAAGAAACGAGCTCCTCAAGATAAATAATTCCAAACTAAACTCATAACCCCTCCCCCACACTAGCATCGAAGCATGGTCCCCATGCAAGAAAGAAGATATAGGAGATAAAGAAGACTCCCTCTAATTGATGAAAAACCGGCAATGGGGCACGCGCAATAAAATACCTATTCCTGCAAAACAATGACTCATAACACGGATCAAGAGCCTCGGCGGCAAATGACAATCGACATGCATATTACAAGCAAAGAGGAGTCATAAAGAAAGGTCTTAAACAAGCAATCATCCTGGAGTTAAACATCAACAGAACCACACAAAACCCCACAGACGGGGCATCAAATGTCTAAACAATAAACCTAACACACAATTCCCACACACTTGGATATGAATAAAGTTCAAGTAGCAAATTCAATTAGATAAAATAGCAAAACATCAAGGCATGAAAATGGGAGCTTGAGTTTAGAGAGTATCCCTTCGCATCACATCACTCGCTCCACCTCGGAAGGAATCAAAAAGTAATAATCACTCCGGAGGGTTGTTCGGCCATCCACGGAAGTAAGAAGTCATGTTTGCATTCCAAGTCATGAAGTGGTCATTGAGAGCTTTGAAATTAGCCTCATTTGCCTCATTTGCTCGATCCTGCGATGCATAGAGAGCAGCCACTTCATCTCTAACACTCGTCAAACCAAGCTGTAGATTGTCCATTCTCTTCAACAATCCCGCCATACTCTGAGAATTTTCTGGATTAGGCACATCTTCTCGAATTGCTTCTGGCGGTGCTTCAAGTGCTGGCAGTGGTGGCGGGTTATCCGAAGCAGACAACGTATTCAAAAACTCCTTTTGTTCCGGGCTCAAATCCTTCCAAAATTCAACACCCCAATCATACATGATATTGTAGACGTTTCGCTTCTCCTTTGGCCAATAGTTAACCCACTTGTTAAGAGGTGGTCCCCACAATGTTATCAATTCCATGTGCGAGAGGTGTTTCTCATCTAAGAATGGGTTCATTTCCAGGGGCACCATGTCTTCCGAAGGCTCCCAACCAACACTCGTGGCTATCATCATGACAAAACCACCAAAAGCGAATCTGCCTTGCTTCCTATTTGCAGCAGTGAACATCTTGTCCATTAACATATAAGTACCATCAATACTTATACCCTTACTCATGCAGTCCATGAGTGTAAGCTCGGCCACATTGACAGTGGTTTTGTTGTTCGATCGAGCACAGAAACCCACAGATACGATACGGTGGATGACTCGCCAAGTGAGGGAATGAATGTTGGAAGACTTTGTATTGCTCTCATCATACGGTATTGCATCTGGAGCCAAAGGGAATGTTCTCCAAACCGCCTCTCGCTCCTCAACCTTCATCTTTGGGAGTTTGGTGAGAGGCCTCATCATCGAGTTCCGGTTGGGGTCTGGAAATCTAAAAATTGCACGCAAATCAGCCGCCCTAAGTGTGTGTCTCTCACCGTCAATTCGGAAAGACAACTCATCATTACTCCAATCCATTGTCAAGATGAACTCCCTAGTCAGAGCAGGGTAAGTTGGTGCCCACTTGTGGAGAAAGTCAAGCCATTCAAGTCCTTTTGCAAAGCGTCGAACGTACTTGTAAATTCCTAACGCTTCCAACGTCGGTACATGCATAAAGTAAGTTGGGTAAAGCTCCCGGTCCACTACACGATCAAAAGGATTGTAGGGTGGCATTGAATGAGATGTAGAACCCTTAGATTTCTTGGAAGTGGATGCCTCATCTACGGTAGATCGCTTCTTAGGGGCCATTTCTGCGTTACAAAAGCATCTAACCGAGGATTAACAACATTTAAAACACCAAAGTTCATTCAAGACTTTCGTCAAACACCTTGTGTGCACCCAGAAAAAGGTGTGGTTTTCCTCAATTTTGCAAAAGTGGTGTGTTCCAACAAGCTCAAAAGCAATAATTTAGCAACAAAAGCATAATTACAACAATCTACTCCAAGAATTTCAGAGCATTTCAGAAAAATCGAGTCTAGGGTTCAAGAATTTAGCATGCTTCATAATCCCCTAGATCTCTACAAATCTTAGCATTCTTGCATAGCTTCATGCTCATATCAGAAATAAATCCAAGAATCAACTCGAAATGTCAACACAAATCGGAACAACATGCTTCTTGGGGTTCAAGATACAAAATTTTCACAAGATTTTGCAAGAACTCAAAATTTCAGCCCACACAAAGCAAGTAAAGCAAGGAGGTAACAAATGTAGGCAAGGATTTAACAAGAAAGAACAAAATCTCAAATGGAACTCAGATTTGGAGAGGGGAGAGAGACAAAGCTTCAACTTATACCAAAAATTTCAGAGAAAAGAAATGAGAAAGAAGCTTACCACGTGAGAGAAGGAAAGGGAAGAAGAAAACTGGAAAAAAATTGGAGCAGCCGCCTGGAGTCGCCTCGGTGTGCGTGCGCGGGAGAATGGTGGTGTAGGGTTTGAAAGTGTGATGGTAATGTGTATTATGTTGTGCCTTTGTGTCTTTTGTGAAGAGAAAGAAGTGCAGTCGTGGGTGGTTGGAAAGAATTAAAAAGAAACGTGTTTCAGCACTAAAGAGAAAATCAAATTTTCTGGAAAATGGGAATCCACGGGGGTGGATTTATGTAAGGGAAAAAATCCACGGGGGTGGATTCTTTACAGAAACTAGGGGCTGAAATGGAGAAATCCGCGATCGCGGATTTTCTTGTACAGAAAATCCACGAGGGTGGATTTCTTACAGAAACTCCAAAAATGGGAAGAATTTACTGAGGGAGGTAAGTGTAATTTCTCAAAGCTGGACAATCAAAATTTACACAATAAGGCTACAAAAGACTAAGCCACGCAAATTTCCACCTCACCATAGGATAATTCACAGATTTGCCTCTATCAACATAAACACGGTATTTAAACTCGCAAGAACATGAATTCGAACATCAAATTTTCAACGCACACCATAGTATACCGGTTTATACCTAAACTCATCTCTTCAAGTAAAACCACATAAGAATAAAGGCAAGTTATCTCATCATCAACACATGCATTAAACAACTCAAGAGCAAGAATTTAAAAAGAAATTGAACCTCAACCCCACAAGGGGTGTCAAAACTTGCAATCACACATCCGAGTTAGTTCTTCTTCCCTTAAACTTAACAACCTACACACAAGGAGACAAAAACAACAAGGAACGATTAACAACCACCTAAAAGAGAGGGAAAGAAAGAAAAAGGTAAGGGAGAGAAAAGTAGTTCTAAGTTTATAGTCGCTAGCTCGACTTTATAACCATGATCAAGGGTCAAAAATCCAAATGTGACGAGTCACATGGAGTGACCTCGTTCTTGATACCCTCGAAACCGGATTTTGATCTCCAAGTATCCAAAGCCATAACATCTCTTCTCCTAGAATTTTCAAACTTTGGTTTTCTCCCTTTGTCTCCCGGATCTATCTTCTCTTGGATTGAACGCATCTTGATCGGTTTCTCATTGACAAACTCCACCTTACAACACTTATCCGGGGGTGGTGGTACACTCATAGAACGAAAAATCTTGAATTCCACTTTATCATCCCCGATTTTGAATGAGAGTAGGCCATTTTGAACATCAATATTAGCTCCGGCCGTAGCTAGGAACGGCCTCCCTAAAATTAATGGCAAGTGCTCATCATCTTCAATATCCAGAACCACAAAATCCGCGGGGATGAAGAATTTTCCAACCTTCACCAAAACATCTTCTAGGATCCCTATTGGGTACTTTATGGAACGATCCGCCAATTGGAGCATCATATTCGTCGGTTTAAACTCCTCCAAGCCCAATTTCCTACAAGTAGACAAAGGAATTAGGCTAACGCTTGCTCCTAAATCACATAAAGCATTTTCAAAATGTAAAGATCCAATAGTCAACGGGATAGAAAAACTCCCGGGATCCTTGAGTTTTGGAGGAAGCTTCCTTTGGATGATAGCACTACACTCCTCGGTGAGTGCAACGGTGGCAAAGTCTTCGAGCTTCCTCTTGTTTGAAACCAATTCCTTCAAGAACTTCAAATATGTTGGCATTTGAGCCAATGCCTCAGCAAATGGAATATTTATATGAAGTTGCTTGAATACATTAAGGAACTTTTCGAATTGCTTTTCCAAATTTTTCTTTTGCAATCGTTGTGGGAATGGAATTGGTGGAACATACGCCTTCGGGGGAATGTACGCCTTTGGTTTCGAAGAGAGCTCATCATCATGATTTTTCCTAACTTCTTTGCCTCTTAGCTCATCTTCTTTCTCGTATTTCTTTTCATCACTCATCTTAGGCTTAAGGTCATTCTTTTCTCCAACTTCCTTTGTCTTCACTTGCTTCTCCCACTCCTCATCCAATTTCTCCTCTTGACTCACCCCACTTGATCCGGCATCAAACCCTTTAGGCAAAGGAGGCTCATCATAGTACTTACCACTCCTTAACATGATAGCATTACAATGCTCTCTTGGATTAGCCTCCGTCTTACTAGGAAGTGTTCCTTGGGGCCTAGGATTTATAGCATTAGCAAGTTGCCCAATTTGGATCTCAATGTTCCGGTTTTGTGTGACCACTTGGTCCACTTGTGTTTCCAAGCTCTTGAAACGGTCCGAGGAAACATTAAGGAACTTCTCAAATGCGGCTTCCCATCCTTGCTTTTGGGGTTGTGGTGGAGGTGGTGCTTGATATTGAGATTGAGAAGTTTGGTAATGGGTTTGTTGTGGAGGGAAAGGAGGAGGTTGTTGGAAATTTCCGGGGTTTCTAGGTGGTGGTGGTGGTCTTGGAGCATTTTGTGCGTTGTTGGGATTGGACCAAGAAAAGTTAGGTTGGTTGCGTAGTCCGGGATTGTATGTGTTGGAATGAGGGTTGTATTGTGGTCTTTGTTGGTTTAAAACATTTACTTGTTCGGGACATGAAGGTGGGTTTGATGGATTTTCTTGAGAAGCATAAGGGCATGAATCATAGTTGTGTGGCCCACTACACATCTCACAAGTGGATTGTTGCATAGGAGGGGATTGATTTGACACGGAATTAACCTTAAATTGTTCCACTTGCTTTTCTAAAGCCTCAATTTTAGCTTGCATGGCGGTATATTCGCCAACTTGTAACATGCCGGGTGTTGAGCTTGAAGGCCTTGGGATTGGTGTGGTAGCCCTTTCATTTGCCCAAGAATTGTTAGCCGCCATCCTTTCCAACAATTGTATAGCATCGGTTTCGTACATGGTCATTATAGCGCCCCCCGCGGCGGAGTCAATCATGACCTTCAAAGCTTGGGAGATTCCTCCATAGAATGATTGGACTAGCTTCCAATTTTCGCATCCATGGTGAGGGCACTTTCTTTGTATTTCCTTAAACCGTTCCCACGCTTCGTATAAGGTTTCTCCTTCATATTGCCGAAATGAAGTGATTTCATTCCGGAGCTTAACCATTTTAGCGTGCGGGAAAAACTTATCCAAGAAGGCTTGAGACAATAAAGACCATGATCCCTTAGTCTCATACGGAAGAGCACTATGCCAAGCCTTCGCCCTATCCCTCAAAGAGAATGGAAAGAGTCGAATTCTAATAGCTTCCTCGGGCACATTGTTGAGTTTGAATGTGTCACAAACCTCAATGAACCAATTCACATGAGAAATGGGATCTTCCGTAGCTAAACCGGTGAATTGATTTTGTTGGAGGAGCGAAATATAGGCCGGCTTAATCTCAAAGTGGTTCGCCCCCACTCCCGGTCTTCCAAAGTTTTGTTGGATGTTCTCCATACTTGGCATGGCATATTCCCTAATTTGCCTTTGAGGTGGTTGGTTGGGTGGTTGTGGTGGTTGGTTAAGGGGTGGTTGTGGTGGTGGTCTTTGCCCTCTATTTGCCCCATTAAGGGCATCATTTGCATTAAAATCTTCCATTTGAATCGGGGTTGATACCTCTTGTCTCTTTTCCTTCCTTAATGCACGAAGTTTCTTTTCGATGTCCGGATAATGTTTCAAATTCTCCCAACTTTTAGCTCTTCTCATGCACAAGAACCTACAAGAGACAAACAAGCATCAAAATCAAATAAGAAAAAGAAATAAAGGTCTAATTCACTAGTTACTAACAATCGGTAAGGGTGATTTAAACGCCTCCCCGGCAACGGCGCCAAAAACTTGATAGCCACTAACTCTACACCCAAAATGCAATTGATTCCGGCTTATGAGGCCGTCCGATCTTCGTTAAACCTCATCCGGGCAGAACAAGGCCTGGGAAGGTGTCAAATCGGAAAGGAATCTCAAGACATATTGAATGGTTGAATTTGTGGTAAAATGATTTAATTAACCCAAGTGCAAGTTATATAATTGTAATACACAAGGGGTCGATTCCACGAGGAGGAGTAAATCAATCAATTACCTAATGCATTCACCAATCTATAGACCAAAACGAATTTCAGATTAAGTTATCTAAATATGGAATTTAAAGTTAACTAGGATTAACAAAATAGAAATAGCGAGGAAACAAGTAAAGTAGCAAAGAACCAAGTAAACAAAGTGGCAAGGGGAAGTAATGATCATGCAAAGCTCGTGTTCAACTAGTGCTTCGGTGGGTTCATGCTTCTCACAATCCTAATCACTAAAGCATACACAAGCTCCTCTCGAAGTCGAGTGCGTGTACCTAATCAAAGTCTAAAGCCTACTTTCGTGGTCATTAGCTCATTAATTAGATCAAACAAACAAGACTAGTGCAACAAAATAACTAGCGGCTTGGCCTGGTTACTCTATTACTTGATTGCTCAAGATTAGGTTAAATGTCTTTATACCTAAAACTTAAGTGTTGTGAAACCTCTTCCAATTCACATACAACCTCTCGATTAGCATGCAAATCTCAAGTCATAATCAAGGTGATCAAGCTTAATCATGCAATTAACTCAATTTCACAAGCATAAGAACAATAACCCCACCTAGGCATTTCATCAAACACTTACCCTACATAATTCATCACCCCCCTTTGCCTAAAAATCTAGCCACTCATAGTCATAATACTCAAAGAACAAGAGAAGTAAGACTTGAATAAACTCATATTCATTAAAAAGGGTTTAAATCAAATATTCATGGACAATAGGTTCATAAAAGAGTTTAATCCATAAACAACTAAATTAGGAAAGTAAACTAGTATTAAACTAACTAAGAAAGCATTAAATGAAAGTAAAATCAAACTAAATCTTCAATGGATCTTCATTTCTTCCAAGAAAGGAAAAGTGGTGTTCCCAAGACTCCAATCAGCTGTTTCCGCCTCCAAACTAGGTTAAAATCTGCTCTCCTCGAATGCCCTCGAAAAATAGGTTATAAACTAGGAAAAACGCATTTCTGGAGAAAATCCACGGGGGTGGATTTTCATGGGCAAAGAAATCCACGGGGGTGGATTTCTGAAAACGTACTGACACTTCTTAAAGAAAATCCACGGGGGTGGAATTTTTGTACTGCAAAAATCCACGGGGGTGGATTTTGGCGAAATGGACCCAAGCTACTGCCTCATATCCGCGAGGGTGGAAAAATTACACTGAGAAATCCACGGGGGTGGATTTCCAATTTAAGGCTGCAACTTTTCAAAGTTGTACGAAATTCCTTTGTAAGCTCGGATTTTGGCCGTATTACTCCATTTCGTCCCTTTAACTCTTCTAATGTTAAAAACACCTACAAAGAGCATGAAACTCCACATAAACAAACAAACTCGGGCAAAAATTACACAAAATAAACCTCAATGGAGTAAGAATTAATGACTTAACACCCGCAGCTACCACTGTGCACATGTTCTAAAACTACCTTGGCCTGCGAGGGTCTCAAGCATCTCAACGGTGGACCCTGGAAGGATCGCTTGAATAAACAACCCTCGGCATCCAATGAGAAACGAGGGGCCTTGTTCCTGATCCTCCTAGCCTCAACTTTGTCGCTTGGGCTGGTTCCATCCTGGAGGAATCTGACAATTTCGTCGAGCCAACAAGGCTCAGAGGGGTCAATCATATGTACCTCTTTCGAAGGTTCGCCTCTACCTATCAGCGGCTCTTCAGTCCTAAGAAATGTAACAGCACGCTCGCTAGAGCCTTCCAGAGCAGATGCAAACTTGGAGAGAGCGTCAGCACGTTTGTTCTCAGCCCTCGAGACCTGCAAGAGGTGGAATTCCCTGAACTTGGCTGTTACCTCCTTTGCGCTCGCCAGATACTGCACCATGGTGGCTTCTCGAGCCTCATAAGAACCGTCGATTTGACTCACGATCAACTGCGAATCCACATATGCAGTGACCCGAGTGGCGCCATTTTGGAGCGTGATTCTGAGCCCCTGGATGAGGGCTTCATATTCAGCTTCGTTGTTGGTGACTTGGAACGCCAGCTTGATGGCATAGTCAACTTCAGCTCCAAGAGGGTCTCCGAGGGTCACCCCGGCTCCCCCCCTTGTGAGGTCGAGGAGCCATCAGTGTGCAGCAGCCATAGACCATCCTCTGCTGAGGGCTCAGTATCTAAGTTAAAACGTTCCACCAATAGGTCGGCCACGGCCTGAGCTTGTATCGCCGTGCGAGGCTCAAAGGTGATGTCGAATTGACTGAGTTCAATTGACCATTTAATTAATCTCCCTGAAACGTCCGGCTTTGCGAGCACTTGTTTGAGGGGTTGATCTGTGAGCACCACGATAGAATGCGCTTGGAAATAAGGCCTTAGCCTCCGGGAGGCATTGACTAGCGCAAGAGCGAACTTCTCTATTTCCATGTATCTTTTCTCCGCTCCCTGTAGAGTCTTGCTCAAATAATACACCGGCATATGTTTACGCTCGCGAATGGCCACGAGGACGGCGCTCGTGGCTTCCAAAGAGACTGAAAGATATACAAACAAGTTCTCTCCCGGATTAGGCTTGGTCAACAAAGGCGCGCTTGAGAGATACTATTTCATGTCCTGCAGAGCCTTCTCGCAGTCCTTGCTCCAGGCAAAGTCGCGAGCGTTACGCAAAATTTTGAAGAAGGGCAGATTCCTGTCTGCTGAGCGGGAGATGAACCTGTTTAGCGAAATGATCTTCCCCACAGGCACTTGGACCTCTCTCAGATTGCGAGGGGAGGGTATGTCCAAGATTGCTTTAATCTTCTCGGGATTCACCTCTATGCCTCGCTGGCTGACCATGTACCCCAAAAATTTGCCACCCCGCACTCCAAATGTACACTTGGAAGGATTCAATTTCATACCATAGAGACGCAGGATGCCGAACGCTCGTTTGAGGTCTTCCAGATGAGAATATTGGCGTTCGCTCTTGACGATCATGTCGTCGACATATACTTCCATGGATTTCCCGATTTCACCCTCGAACATTCTGTTGACGAGGCGTTGATATGTCGCTCCTGCATTTTTGAGCCCGAAGGGCATAACCTTGAAGCAATAAACGCCCATGTGAACCACGAACGCAGTTTTGGGGCGATCCTCAGGAGCCATAAATATCTGATAATATCCTTGGAAGGCGTCCATCATGCTCATGAGTGCACACCCAGTGGTTGAATCCACCAACTGATCAATTCTAGGCAGGGGGTACGGATCCTTGGGGCACGCCTTGTTGAGGTCCGTGAAGTCATTGCACATACGCCACTTGTTGGCGCTCTTCGGAACGAGCACCACATTGCATAGCCACTCGGGATATAGAATTTCTTCTATGTACTGAGCGTCAAGCAGTTTATTGACCTCCTCTTCTATGACCTGCCTTCGGAACCCATGAACGTCTCTCTTTTTTTGCTTTATAGGTTTGAAGGTCGGATCCACGTTCAGCCTATGGACAATAACGCTCGGGTCTATGCCAGTGAGGTCGGAAGCCTTCCAGACAAAGACATTGTAGCACCCACCACGATAGGCGCCACAACCCCCGCACTACAAGTCTAGTCCACATAAGAAATGGATAGTTCAAGTATGGACTGGACTCATAGCGAACGGGTGACAAAACAAAAATATCCTGGCTAGGCGGAATCTAACCCTGAACCAATTAAATCAGAATACCAAAGCATATTGCGGAAGCATCAGAGCCAAACATGAATTTCAATAATGGCTACAAGCCCAATACATATCATAAACATAAATTAAATCAGAGATGCAACCTAACAACGGGTTCAACTAAACACGCAACCTGTCCCGAATCAAATCCAATAATCAAAATTGGCACCGAGGCCTAAATTGATAACGAGATACAATTAATTTCATAATAATGTGAAATGTGACTCAAGTGAACAAGTGACTCGAACAAACATGATAAGACTCGACTCCCGCCTAGCTAAACCTGCAAGAACTGAGAGAGTGAAAAGAGGGATCAGTCTCTAGAAGACTGAGTGAGCTGGGGCTATACATATAATATAGAAACATGCGCATGCAAGCCATAAATCCCGAGCAAAGTTTTATTTGAAGTTAGTTCCCTCGAAGGGCTAGAAATTAAGTAAGCAATGCTCGAACTTTACGACTAATTCATATTAAATTCATTTAAGTTCATAATTCATACATAAACATCAAGGCTCGGCGAGTGAGCGTGCATTATCTCCAACCAAACTCCGACCGTGTACGACAAATATCATCAATATATTAAATAGGTGATCATGCAATATATCATAATACACACAGATCATATATCATATCCTAAATCATATTCGTTTGGGCAATCCGTGTCCCGGCCTTCCCGCACGGTGCCTATCAATCATAACATATTCATAATCATACTCATAATCATAATCATAAAATGAGTTCCAACCTTCTTCCTCCGGTTGGTGGACAGGTTAGCTAGACCTGAACACCGGTCCATACATAGGCACAATGAGGGTACATGAATCCCTCAAAGGCACTCGGCTCCCATTTCCCGCCAAATCTCCTAGCGAGGTCCGGAGTCGCCGTTAGTTTGGTTGGGACTAGTATATGGGATCCCCGTCAGCCCTTGCTTCCTCGGTTAGCCACATATACTAAGTCCCGGGGCCCGTGCAATCATAAATCATATCATGCATCTCGCCAAAACATTTCAGTTCATAAGAAACATAACATAATTCATAAATCATTTGAAAAGGGTTTACTCGATCAATATTTACTCGGTACGTTCATTTAAAAACCATATATAACTATAATAGGTTTTTGGCCAAATCTTGTCACATACGGTTGTAGGGTTTAATACGTAACTAAAACGAAAACACCCTCACCTGGAATACCACGAGACAAGAAATATGAGCAATACGGGTGCCTATTCAATTTGGAAGTCTCCGCCCTGGAAACAAACTGTACAAGAGAAGGAACAATGTGTACTCGTGAGAATTGACTCAATATGAAACCACATAGACGTCCGGCAATGCTAAACACATGATATGAGATTTATAAGAAGTAAAATGATGTTATGAAGTTACATAATCAAGTAATTCGTTCAAGTACATTCCATACATGAGGGTTTCAAGCCCAATCATTTCATATCTTTCATAATTCATAGCAAATCAAGTCATGAACTTCATATAACATTTATAATTCAAGTATATCAAGTTTACAATTGTAAAATAGACAAATAAAGACATTCAAATCATTTAAATCTCAAGAAATCACATACCAATTCTAACTATATCAATTTCATATAATTCACACATGGCATACTCAATTCATATATCACTAAACGGATTCAATTAACAAGGTTACCTAATTAAATCAAACATTATTCATATTGTTTACAAAATTACACATACACCCCTTCATGTTAGACAAATAGCTCAAAGAAATCATATTACAAATTAGGACACATTCATGCGCACAATTAATGTAAACAAGAGAAATAGAAAGACAAAGCAAATTCGAATTATTTCATATTAATTCATATAGCACATAGTAATTCCATATTCGTACAATTAAACTATTCTTAAATGCAAAAGTTCCTAATTTAATCATAGAAGTCTTATTCAATTCAGATATTGCATACTTGGTTCATATAATGCGCATTTACAAAGAAATCAAATCAATTCACAAGTCATGTAATGGATTCAATTAGCAAGATTATTTAATTAAATCAAACAAATTCATATATCACATTTCATACAAATTCACAATATATATATAACCAATTAATTCATATAACATGTTACGAGTTCCATATAGATTCACAAAGTCATTTATCAATTTCCAACTATATCATTCAACTATACAAAGTTCATACAACTCATATTTTCTAAAATTACACAAACATCCCTCCTACAAGTTCTATACAAAATTTAATGGCATGAAACGAAACTAATATCAACAACAACATGAATTCATACATTTATAATTTATTACATGTTTTCAAATGTCATACAATGCATATTCATTAATTATCAAGCATACAAGAACAAATTACATTTTAAAACAATTAACAATTAATACAATTTCGGCATAACGGGATTCAAATTGCAAATCAAAGTATCAACATATATCATAGTTCATTTAATACATGCTTTCGTACACATTGGAATTCATATTGATCGACAAATCAAGCAATTAACAATTTATTGCAATTAAAATAATTAATTTCAAATAAATATAAATACACAAAATAAATCACAACAAATCAATCGGGCATCCGATTGACGAACGGAAAGTGGCGTTGGACTCACCACAACGAAAGGAACCTTCTGTCTGAAGGTCACCGGAATGCCGCTACCGGAGCCGCCGGAACAGTCACCGGCCGCCACCGGAATACCGTCTCCGGTGGTCGGAAAAATCCGCGGAAGGACAGAAACGTACGTCTCGGCCTGGTCAACAAAAGCCCTCAATCAATTTCAGAAAATACTAAACACACCGGACTTCGTTGACGAAAAACCGAACTTAAATCCTAGTACGAAAACTGAAATTAAATACAAACCGCTAAACGAAAATAAAATCCGGATATACCGTTGGAAAGCTTGTAACGAGCCCTACGAAACCCATAACTCAATTGCCGAAAAAAGTCGCCGGAACAGTAACCGGTTCGGACCCGCCGGTTCACCACCGGTTCACCGCCGGTCCGCCGCCAACGGCCGGTTCTCGGAACGCCGTCGATGCCATCCACTACGTTTCGTCATTCCAAGCAACTTTCGTGAAGCGACCACCACCAAAACCGGTCGGGAAAAGGGCCGAAATCGCTGCCGAAGTTTCTGCCATTGTTGCCTCGCCGGAACCACCACTTGCGGTGGTTTTCGTGCTGAACGGAGGCCGGAAATGGAATGAGAAGGTCCAAAAACGTAGGGTAGGGTCAAGCTCCGCTCGTGAAACTCGCCGGAACGCCGCCGGCGAAGTGGTGGCGCCACCCGCCACTTTCAGGCCGCCGATGCGCCGCCGTCGGTCTTCGGTTGGCCACGATATTGGTACGGTTGTGACGGGCTCGTCGAGCTGATAAATTTGCACTATTGATTCGTCGAATTCCGTCGAGAAACGAGGGAGAACGGCAAGTGTGTGTTTTCACACCTTGAGTGTGTGAATAGTGTCTGCACGCGGGAGGAAGACGACGATGCGGGCTGGAGCTGATTGGCACGCAAAACGAGGAAATACGGATATATATCTCGGGTCCTCGTATGCAAAAATGGTCGGAAGAACGGGCTAACGAAGTCAGAATTGGGCAAACTTAGAGTCTACGGACTCGTTTCGCTGCCCCGGACGCGTTAAAGGGGTCAAAGAAGTCAAAATCTCAACCAAACGAGAAGTGACCGGAAAAACCCCTTAAAAGGAGAAAATTACAAAAAGGACCCTAAACTCTAAAAGAGTTCAAAAGAGGGCTACATAACGCACCAATCATATAATTAAACACATAAAAATGTTGAAAGGTGACGTACCTTATTTATCGGATGAGCGGGGCGTTACAATCTTCCCTCCTTCAAAAGGACCTGTCCTCAGGTCCTACTGCTGGACCGAAAAGTACAAACTGAAATGTATCGATCTATTTCCCGCAATTACGTAGCATCTTAGCCCTGGTTATGAAGTTTACTCCCCTTATTTGTGTCAACCCCTTCAGAGTCTGGTAGTCACAAAGATCTGCTCGAACACTTAGCCGTTAATCACTTCAAAACAAGTTCGACTGCTACTAGTCCATTGTCTCGTCACTTGTTAACCGTTGTCTGTCCAGGCGTAACGCAAACACGACAAACAAGAGAGAATCCCATCTCTCAACACACAAGTGAGGAAACCCCGTCCCTCAGCACACACAAAAGAGAGAACCCCGTCTCTCCGGCACAGAATTGAGAGAACCCCATCTCCCAAACACAGAATTGAGAGAACCCCGTCTCCCAGTCTAAGTCTGTCAGATTCCACATCCATCCAGACATTCTAGTTTGAGAAAATCCAGCATTTCTCAAGCTCCTAAATCCAAGAGAATCCAACATCCCTCGAATACCTAAGTACAAGAGAATCCAGCATCTCTCGTGCACAGAAAACAGAAAGAATCCAGCATCTTTCTATCACATACACAGGGAGAATCCACATCTTCCTGGCACGTAATCAGAGATAATCAAATCTCCCTTTCACTCAAGCACACAAGCAGAAGCAAGGTTCACAATAATCAACACACATCCCAATGGGCCAGGGTAACACAAAATAACAAAAATATTTAATTAAGTAAACGATGCATGTATGCTCGTGCCATGGATGCTTAGTGTACCGTTCACCGTAGTAATGGAATTGATGTTGTGACTTTACTCCACGATTTGGATAGTCTGATCTCTAGCTGGCTTGATTCCCAACTTGTCTTTCATATCTTTAGTATGTGTTTGACTGAGAAAGTCAGACCCATGGTTGATCCTATTCTCGATTCCATTCGGATCCTTACTCACAGTTATCTTCTGCAATTAACCGAGCACTAGTTTATTCCGCCTACGATCAGAACATTTATCTTTGTACCAGGTTCATTATATTATCTTTGACCGTACAAGAATCTTAAATTTTTAACTCCCACTTCATGCATTGTCACCAACTGGTTTAATTCTTTGTTGAAGATTTGGTCATCTGGAACTAGTTGACATCCTTCTTAAAGGTGATAAATTTTGACCAATTTTCCTTTCTTGAAACTAATTTAGGAATCCATCAGAAGTTCCTTGATAATATCATCATCCTCGCTGTCTGAATCACGTACTTATAAATTTCTAAACGTACCACTCTCTTCGATGCCTTATGAAGATCTTCATCCTGGGTATATTAACTTAACTCCCACTTTGAAGGTTTAAACTGATAAAGCCGCCTTATTCTTTTCCTGTCACTATCATTAGGTCATTCATGTCCGTCATGGCTTGCATTTTTCTCTGCTACGAGAAGTAACTTTCTCGAGCACAACTGTGAATTTAAGTTTTATGTCTAGTCGTGCTCTCCCCCATAAGAAATTTTATCTCAACTCCTTAGACTTTTTGTACCACTTCTCGGATCAAAACACCTTAATTTCTTCAACTTAGCTTCCTCGAATTTTTTTCATTTCCTTTTTAACCAACCAATGCAACCCAAAATTTCTTCTTTTCTTGATTCCAGCAAGAATCAGTCGGAGTACCACTTGATAGATAAGATGTGGGGAATTCCTATCAAGTAAACACTAAAATGCATGTCGAGTTAGGGTGCTAATGCAGTATCACACTTGTAAACAATTAAAGATGCAACACATTGGAACAATTATACAAATTAGAGATGCGCATATAAATAGAGAAATTTAAATAATTAAAGCGATGTATGATGCACGTGCTTATGAATGCATAGAACCTGTCACCGTAGTTGTAAACTTTAACTTGGCATATTTCTTTGTTTCTCAAATTGCAGGTTTGTCTTGAATTAGTTATTCACCTCTTCTTTACCCACGGTCTTCCAAATCTTCAAAGTTTCCGTATATCAACTTATGGATCTCCCAAGTCCGAGATTGAAATCTCTTGAACCCAAATTCTTCAACACCCATGAAGTTGGTATCTTGACTTCTCTCGAAGAATCAATCTCCAATTGTTGTCCTAATCCTTACCATAGTTATTCCTTTGATCAAAATTTCTCTGGTTTATTCTTTATGAGTTCGAATAGTTGTATGAGCTCATCCCCCAATTGTTTATATTTGAGTACATAATTTCCCTTCAATAGCTCTTTGTTCTTTTTCGTTTCCATTTGTTGCTCCAAATCTCTTAATTCGATCTCACAACTCGACACTTCATCTTGGATTTGAAAGATGCACTCAAATCCGGCCGAAGATAAAATCCTTAGCATTGTCATTTTCCATGAACTTATACTTACCACTTCGACTGATTTTCTTTAATTCTTCTCACTTCAACTTTCATCTCATCTCAATTCTGAAGTATGTGAATTCCCTCTTCGTAGTCTCTTCATCCTTTTTCATCGATCTAAATCCCAAGCTATATTATTCTTCATATTTTCTTTCGCCTCTTTCTCAAGTTAGATGATCTTTTTGCTGCTTCTCAACCACGAACATACTTTACTTTAATTCTCTTGAAGGTCATCGCCTCCATGTTGATAGAAACCTCGAGTCTAAAACATCTTCGAGATTTCTCTTCTTTGGAATCTGGTTGACAAATCTTCGTAGTGTAAATAAACATGTTGATCTTGTGAAACCAAATCATTACACACCACAAATCCCGTCTCATTATGGATTCACCATCAGTAATAAAGCTTGCAAACTTCTCCTTCGAACTGACCTCTTATTCTGGACTCTGTCACTCGAGCCCTAACCTCATTTTAGAAAAGGTTTGACTCTTAAATTTCTATAGAAATCCCCAAGGTATTCCTTACAGCTTTCGAACTAGAGAGAAGAGCTTGTGGTAGCCTGTGGTTGTCGTAAAAATTGGCCGTGGTTTGATATTGTCTTCATATCCTATGAATCAAAGCTCATTTTGAAAATAAATGCATGCGATTAGTATATGCTCATGCCACATAATTAACACCAAAAGAATGGATTCAATGCAAAATGCAACAAATAATCTAATAAAGTTTGAAAAAAAATCACAATTCAGTGTTCAAGAATGATGCAATGCACACATTGACAATTAGTTCCTATGTCGTACGACCTATACTCGAGACAACACGACCCAGAGCACCGGTTTTGAACCTGGTAGCTCTGATACCACTTAAGGATGTAGCACCCACCACGATAGGCGCCACAACCCCCGCACTACAAGTCTAGTCCACATAAGAAATGGATAGTTCAAGTATGGACTGGACTCATAGCGAACGGGTGACAAAACAAAAATATCCTGGCTAGGCGGAATCTAACCCTGAACCAATTAAATCAGAATACCAAAGCATATTGCGGAAGCATCAGAGCCAAACATGAATTTCAATAATGGCTACAAGCCCAATACATATCATAAACATAAATTAAATCAGACATGCAACCTAACAACGGGTTCAACTAAACACGCAACCTGTCCCGAATCAAATCCAATAATCAAAATTGGCACCGAGGCCTAAATTGATAACGAGATACAATTAATTTCATAATAATGTGAAATGTGACTCAAGTGAACAAGTGACTCGAACAAACATGATAAGACTCGACTCCCGCCTAGCTAAACCTGCAAGAACTGAGAGAGTGAAAAGAGGGATCAGTCTCTAGAAGACTGAGTGAGCTGGGGCTATACATATAATATAGAAACATGCGCATGCAAGCCATAAATCCCGAGCAAAGTTTTATTTGAAGTTAGTTCCCTCGAAGGGCTAGAAATTAAGTAAGCAATGCTCGAACTTTACGACTAATTCATATTAAATTCATTTAAGTTCATAATTCATACATAAACATCAAGGCTCGGCGAGTGAGCGTGCATTATCTCCAACCAAACTCCGACCGTGTACGACAAATATCATCAATATATTAAATAGGTGATCATGCAATATATCATAATACACACAGATCATATATCATATCCTAAATCATATTCGTTTGGGCAATCCGTGTCCCGGCCTTCCCGCACGGTGCCTATCAATCATAACATATTCATAATCATACTCATAATCATAATCATAAAATGAGTTCCAACCTTCTTCCTCCGGTTGGTGGACAGGTTAGCTAGACCTGAACACCGGTCCATACATAGGCACAATGAGGGTACATGAATCCCTCAAAGGCACTCGGCTCCCATTTCCCGCCAAATCTCCTAGCGAGGTCCGGAGTCGCCGTTAGTTTGGTTGGGACTAGTATATGGGATCCCCGTCAGCCCTTGCTTCCTCGGTTAGCCACATATACTAAGTCCCGGGGCCCGTGCAATCATAAATCATATCATGCATCTCGCCAAAACATTTCAGTTCATAAGAAACATAACATAATTCATAAATCATTTGAAAAGGGTTTACTCGATCAATATTTACTCGGTACGTTCATTTAAAAACCATATATAACTATAATAGGTTTTTGGCCAAATCTTGTCACATACGGTTGTAGGGTTTAATACGTAACTAAAATGAAAACACCCTCACCTGGAATACCACGAGACAAGAAATATGAGCAATACGGGTGCCTATTCAATTTGGAAGTCTCCGCCCTGGAAACAAACTGTACAAGAGAAGGAACAATGTGTACTCGTGAGAATTGACTCAATATGAAACCACATAGACGTCCGGCAATGCTAAACACATGATATGAGATTTATAAGAAGTAAAATGATGTTATGAAGTTACATAATCAAGTAATTCGTTCAAGTACATTCCATACATGAGGGTTTCAAGCCCAATCATTTCATATCTTTCATAATTCATAGCAAATCAAGTCATGAACTTCATATAACATTTATAATTCAAGTATATCAAGTTTACAATTGTAAAATAGACAAATAAAGACATTCAAATCATTTAAATCTCACGAAATCACATACCAATTCTAACTATATCAATTTCATATAATTCACACATGGCATACTCAATTCATATATCACTAAACGGATTCAATTAACAAGGTTACCTAATTAAATCAAACATTATTCATATTGTTTACAAAATTACACATACACCCCTTCAAGTTAGACAAATAGCTCAAAGAAATCATATTACAAATTAGGACACATTCATGCGCACAATTAATGTAAACAAGAGAAATAGAAAGACAAAGCAAATTCGAATTATTTCATATTAATTCATATAGCACATAGTAATTCCATATTCGTACAATTAAACTATTCTTAAATGCAAAAGTTCCTAATTTAATCATAGAAGTCTTATTCAATTCAGATATTGCATACTTGGTTCATATAATGCGCATTTACAAAGAAATCAAATCAATTCACAAGTCATGTAATGGATTCAATTAGCAAGATTATTTAATTAAATCAAACAAATTCATATATCACATTTCATACAAATTCACAATATATATATAACCAATTAATTCATATAACATGTTACGAGTTCCATATAGATTCACAAAGTCATTTATCAATTTCCAACTATATCATTCAACTATACAAAGTTCATACAACTCATATTTTCTAAAATTACACAAACATCCCTCCTACAAGTTCTATACAAAATTTAATGGCATGAAACGAAACTAATATCAACAACAACATGAATTCATACATTTATAATTTATTACATGTTTTCAAATGTCATACAATGCATATTCATTAATTATCAAGCATACAAGAACAAATTACATTTTAAAACAATTAACAATTAATACAATTTCGGCATAACGGGATTCAAATTGCAAATCAAAGTATCAACATATATCATAGTTCATTTAATACATGCTTTCGTACACATTGGAATTCATATTGATCGACAAATCAAGCAATTAACAATTTATTGCAATTAAAATAATTAATTTCAAATAAATATAAATACACAAAATAAATCACAACAAATCAATCGGGCATCCGATTGACGAACGGAAAGTGGCGTTGGACTCACCACAACGAAAGGAACCTTCTGTCCGAAGGTCACCGGAATGCCGCTACCGGAGCCGCCGGAACAGTCACCGGCCGCCACCGGAATACCGTCTCCGGTGGTCGGAAAAATCCGCGGAAGGACAGAAACGTACGTCTCGGCCTGGTCAACAAAAGCCCTCAATCAATTTCAGAAAATACCAAACACACCGGACTTCGTTGACGAAAAACCGAACTTAAATCCTAGTACGAAAACTGAAATTAAATACAAACCGCTAAACGAAAATAAAATCCGGATATACCGTTGGAAAGCTTGTAACGAGCCCTACGAAACCCATAACTCAATTGCCGAAAAAAGTCGCCGGAACAGTAACCGGTTCGGACCCGCCGGTTCACCACCGGTTCACCGCCGGTCCGCCGCCAACGGCCGGTTCTCGGAACGCCGTCGATGCCATCCACTACGTTTCGTCATTCCAAGCAACTTTCGTGAAGCGACCACCACCAAAACCGGTCGGGAAAAGGGCCGAAATCGCTGCCGAAGTTTCTGCCATTGTTGCCTCGCCGGAACCACCACTTGCGGTGGTTTTCGTGCTGAACGGAGGCCGGAAATGGAATGAGAAGGTCCAAAAACGTAGGGTAGGGTCAAGCTCCGCTCGTGAAACTCGCCGGAACGCCGCCGGCGAAGTGGTGGCGCCACCCGCCACTTTCAGGCCGCCGATGCGCCGCCGTCGGTCTTCGGTTGGCCACGATATTGGTACGGTTGTGACGGGCTCGTCGAGCTGATAAATTTGCACTATTGATTCGTCGAATTCCGTCGAGAAACGAGGGAGAACGGCAAGTGTGTGTTTTCACACCTTGAGTGTGTGAATAGTGTCTGCACGCGGGAGGAAGACGACGATGCGGGCTGGAGCTGATTGGCACGCAAAACGAGGAAATACGGATATATATCTCGGGTCCTCGTATGCAAAAATGGTCGGAAGAACGGGCTAACGAAGTTAGAATTGGGCAAACTTAGAGTCTACGGACTCGTTTCGCTGCCCCGGACGCGTTAAAGGGGTCAAAGAAGTCAAAATCTCAACCAAACGAGAAGTGACCGGAAAAACCCCTTAAAAGGAGAAAATTACAAAAAGGACCCTAAACTCTAAAAGAGTTCAAAAGAGGGCTACATAACGCACCAATCATATAATTAAACACATAAAAATGTTGAAAGGTGACGTACCTTATTTATCGGATGAGCGGGGCGTTACAATCTTCCCTCCTTCAAAAGGACCTGTCCTCAGGTCCTACTGCTGGACCGAAAAGTACAAACTGAAATGTATCGATCTATTTCCCGCAATTACGTAGCATCTTAGCCCTGGTTATGAAGTTTACTCCCCTTATTTGTGTCAACCCCTTCAGAGTCTGGTAGTCACAAAGATCTGCTCGAACACTTAGCCGTTAATCACTTCAAAACAAGTTCGACTGCTACTAGTCCATTGTCTCGTCACTTGTTAACCGTTGTCTGTCCAGGCGTAACGCAAACACGACAAACAAGAGAGAATCCCATCTCTCAACACACAAGTGAGGAAACCCCGTCCCTCAGCACACACAAAAGAGAGAACCCCGTCTCTCCGGCACAGAATTGAGAGAACCCCATCTCCCAAACACAGAATTGAGAGAACCCTGTCTCCCAGTCTAAGTCTGTCAGATTCCACATCCATCCAGACATTCTAGTTTGAGAAAATCCAGCATTTCTCAAGCTCCTAAATCCAAGAGAATCCAACATCCCTCGAATACCTAAGTACAAGAGAATCCAGCATCTCTCGTGCACAGAAAACAGAAAGAATCCAGCATCTTTCTATCACATACACAGGGAGAATCCACATCTTCCTGGCACGTAATCAGAGATAATCAAATCTCCCTTTCACTCAAGCACACAAGCAGAAGCAAGGTTCACAATAATCAACACACATCCCAATGGGCCAGGGTAACACAAAATAACAAAAATATTTAATTAAGTAAACGATGCATGTATGCTCGTGCCATGGATGCTTAGTGTACCGTTCACCGTAGTAATGGAATTGATGTTGTGACTTTACTCCACGATTTGGATAGTCTGATCTCTAGCTGGCTTGATTCCCAACTTGTCTTTCATATCTTTAGTATGTGTTTGACTGAGAAAGTCAGACCCATGGTTGATCCTATTCTCGATTCCATTCGGATCCTTACTCACAGTTATCTTCTGCAATTAACCGAGCACTAGTTTATTCCGCCTACGATCAGAACATTTATCTTTGTACCAGGTTCATTATATTATCTTTGACCGTACAAGAATCTTAAATTTTTAACTCCCACTTCATGCATTGTCACCAACTGGTTTAATTCTTTGTTGAAGATTTGGTCATCTGGAACTAGTTGACATCCTTCTTAAAGGTGATAAATTTTGACCAATTTTCCTTTCTTGAAACTAATTTAGGAATCCATCAGAAGTTCCTTGATAATATCATCATCCTCGCTGTCTGAATCACGTACTTATAAATTTCTAAACGTACCACTCTCTTCGATGCCTTATGAAGATCTTCATCCTGGGTATATTAACTTAACTCCCACTTTGAAGGTTTAAACTGATAAAGCCGCCTTATTCTTTTCCTGTCACTATCATTAGGTCATTCATGTCCGTCATGGCTTGCATTTTTCTCTGCTACGAGAAGTAACTTTCTCGAGCACAACTGTGAATTTAAGTTTTATGTCTAGTCGTGCTCTCCCCCATAAGAAATTTTATCTCAACTCCTTAGACTTTTTGTACCACTTCTCGGATCAAAACACCTTAATTTCTTCAACTTAGCTTCCTCGAATTTTTTTCATTTCCTTTTTAACCAACCAATGCAACCCAAAATTTCTTCTTTTCTTGATTCCAGCAAGAATCAGTCGGAGTACCACTTGATAGATAAGATGTGGGGAATTCCTATCAAGTAAACACTAAAATGCATGTCGAGTTAGGGTGCTAATGCAGTATCACACTTGTAAACAATTAAAGATGCAACACATTGGAACAATTATACAAATTAGAGATGCGCATATAAATAGAGAAATTTAAATAATTAAAGCGATGTATGATGCACGTGCTTATGAATGCATAGAACCTGTCACCGTAGTTGTAAACTTTAACTTGGCATATTTCTTTGTTTCTCAAATTGCAGGTTTGTCTTGAATTAGTTATTCACCTCTTCTTTACCCACGGTCTTCCAAATCTTCAAAGTTTCCGTGTATCAACTTATGGATCTCCCAAGTCCGAGATTGAAATCTCTTGAACCCAAATTCTTCAACACCCATGAAGTTGGTATCTTGACTTCTCTCGAAGAATCAATCTCCAATTGTTGTCCTAATCCTTACCATAGTTATTCCTTTGATCAAAATTTCTCTGGTTTATTCTTTATGAGTTCGAATAGTTGTATGAGCTCATCCCCCAATTGTTTATATTTGAGTACATAATTTCCCTTCAATAGCTCTTTGTTCTTTTTCGTTTCCATTTGTTGCTCCAAATC
This sequence comes from Lantana camara, assembly GCA_037501455.1. Lineage (NCBI taxonomy): Eukaryota > Viridiplantae > Streptophyta > Magnoliopsida > Lamiales > Verbenaceae > Lantana > Lantana camara. The sequence goes on from CM074862.1 coordinate 25,116,761, forward strand.
TCTTAATTCGATCTCACAACTCGACACTTCATCTTGGATTTGAAAGATGCACTCAAATCCGGCCGAAGATAAAATCCTTAGCATTGTCATTTTCCATGAACTTATACTTACCACTTCGACTGATTTTCTTTAATTCTTCTCACTTCAACTTTCATCTCATCTCAATTCTGAAGTATGTGAATTCCCTCTTCGTAGTCTCTTCATCCTTTTTCATCGATCTAAATCCCAAGCTATATTATTCTTCATATTTTCTTTCGCCTCTTTCTCAAGTTAGATGATCTTTTTGCTGCTTCTCAACCACGAACATACTTTACTTTAATTCTCTTGAAGGTCATCGCCTCCATGTTGATAGAAACCTCGAGTCTAAAACATCTTCGAGATTTCTCTTCTTTGGAATCTGGTTGACAAATCTTCGTAGTGTAAATAAACATGTTGATCTTGTGAAACCAAATCATTACACACCACAAATCCCGTCTCATTATGGATTCACCATCAGTAATAAAGCTTGCAAACTTCTCCTTCGAACTGACCTCTTATTCTGGACTCTGTCACTCGAGCCCTAACCTCATTTTAGAAAAGGTTTGACTCTTAAATTTCTATAGAAATCCCCAAGGTATTCCTTACAGCTTTCGAACTAGAGAGAAGAGCTTGTGGTAGCCTGTGGTTGTCGTAAAAATTGGCCGTGGTTTGATATTGTCTTCATATCCTATGAATCAAAGCTCATTTTGAAAATAAATGCATGCGATTAGTATATGCTCATGCCACATAATTAACACCAAAAGAATGGATTCAATGCAAAATGCAACAAATAATCTAATAAAGTTTGAAAAAAAATCACAATTCAGTGTTCAAGAATGATGCAATGCACACATTGACAATTAGTTCCTATGCCGTACGACCTATACTCGAGACAACACGACCCAGAGCACCGGTTTTGAACCTGGTAGCTCTGATACCACTTAAGGATGTAGCACCCACCACGATAGGCGCCACAACCCCCGCACTACAAGTCTAGTCCACATAAGAAATGGATAGTTCAAGTATGGACTGGACTCATAGCGAACGGGTGACAAAACAAAAATATCCTGGCTAGGCGGAATCTAACCCTGAACCAATTAAATCAGAATACCAAAGCATATTGCGGAAGCATCAGAGCCAAACATGAATTTCAATAATGGCTACAAGCCCAATACATATCATAAACATAAATTAAATCAGACATGCAACCTAACAACGGGTTCAACTAAACACGCAACCTGTCCCGAATCAAATCCAATAATCAAAATTGGCACCGAGGCCTAAATTGATAACGAGATACAATTAATTTCATAATAATGTGAAATGTGACTCAAGTGAACAAGTGACTCGAACAAACATGATAAGACTCGACTCCCGCCTAGCTAAACCTGCAAGAACTGAGAGAGTGAAAAGAGGGATCAGTCTCTAGAAGACTGAGTGAGCTGGGGCTATACATATAATATAGAAACATGCGCATGCAAGCCATAAATCCCGAGCAAAGTTTTATTTGAAGTTAGTTCCCTCGAAGGGCTAGAAATTAAGTAAGCAATGCTCGAACTTTACGACTAATTCATATTAAATTCATTTAAGTTCATAATTCATACATAAACATCAAGGCTCGGCGAGTGAGCGTGCATTATCTCCAACCAAACTCCGACCGTGTACGACAAATATCATCAATATATTAAATAGGTGATCATGCAATATATCATAATACACACAGATCATATATCATATCCTAAATCATATTCGTTTGGGCAATCCGTGTCCCGGCCTTCCCGCACGGTGCCTATCAATCATAACATATTCATAATCATACTCATAATCATAATCATAAAATGAGTTCCAACCTTCTTCCTCCGGTTGGTGGACAGGTTAGCTAGACCTGAACACCGGTCCATACATAGGCACAATGAGGGTACATGAATCCCTCAAAGGCACTCGGCTCCCATTTCCCGCCAAATCTCCTAGCGAGGTCCGGAGTCGCCGTTAGTTTGGTTGGGACTAGTATATGGGATCCCCGTCAGCCCTTGCTTCCTCGGTTAGCCACATATACTAAGTCCCGGGGCCCGTGCAATCATAAATCATATCATGCATCTCGCCAAAACATTTCAGTTCATAAGAAACATAACATAATTCATAAATCATTTGAAAAGGGTTTACTCGATCAATATTTACTCGGTACGTTCATTTAAAAACCATATATAACTATAATAGGTTTTTGGCCAAATCTTGTCACATACGGTTGTAGGGTTTAATACGTAACTAAAACGAAAACACCCTCACCTGGAATACCACGAGACAAGAAATATGAGCAATACGGGTGCCTATTCAATTTGGAAGTCTCCGCCCTGGAAACAAACTGTACAAGAGAAGGAACAATGTGTACTCGTAAGAATTGACTCAATATGAAACCACATAGACGTCCGGCAATGCTAAACACATGATATGAGATTTATAAGAAGTAAAATGATGTTATGAAGTTACATAATCAAGTAATTCGTTCAAGTACATTCCATACATGAGGGTTTCAAGCCCAATCATTTCATATCTTTCATAATTCATAGCAAATCAAGTCATGAACTTCATATAACATTTATAATTCAAGTATATCAAGTTTACAATTGTAAAATAGACAAATAAAGACATTCAAATCATTTAAATCTCACGAAATCACATACCAATTCTAACTATATCAATTTCATATAATTCACACATGGCATACTCAATTCATATATCACTAAACGGATTCAATTAACAAGGTTACCTAATTAAATCAAACATTATTCATATTGTTTACAAAATTACACATACACCCCTTCAAGTTAGACAAATAGCTCAAAGAAATCATATTACAAATTAGGACACATTCATGCGCACAATTAATGTAAACAAGAGAAATAGAAAGACAAAGCAAATTCGAATTATTTCATATTAATTCATATAGCACATAGTAATTCCATATTCGTACAATTAAACTATTCTTAAATGCAAAAGTTCCTAATTTAATCATAGAAGTCTTATTCAATTCAGATATTGCATACTTGGTTCATATAATGCGCATTTACAAAGAAATCAAATCAATTCACAAGTCATGTAATGGATTCAATTAGCAAGATTATTTAATTAAATCAAACAAATTCATATATCACATTTCATACAAATTCACAATATATATATAACCAATTAATTCATATAACATGTTACGAGTTCCATATAGATTCACAAAGTCATTTATCAATTTCCAACTATATCATTCAACTATACAAAGTTCATACAACTCATATTTTCTAAAATTACACAAACATCCCTCCTACAAGTTCTATACAAAATTTAATAGCATGAAACGAAACTAATATCAACAACAACATGAATTCATACATTTATAATTTATTACATGTTTTCAAATGTCATACAATGCATATTCATTAATTATCAAGCATACAAGAACAAATTACATTTTAAAACAATTAACAATTAATACAATTTCGGCATAACGGGATTCAAATTGCAAATCAAAGTATCAACATATATCATAGTTCATTTAATACATGCTTTCGTACACATTGGAATTCATATTGATCGACAAATCAAGCAATTAACAATTTATTGCAATTAAAATAATTAATTTCAAATAAATATAAATACACAAAATAAATCACAACAAATCAATCGGGCATCCGATTGACGAACGGAAAGTGGCGTTGGACTCACCACAACGAAAGGAACCTTCTGTCCGAAGGTCACCGGAATGCCGCTACCGGAGCCGCCGGAACAGTCACCGGCCGCCACCGGAATACCGTCTCCGGTGGTCGGAAAAATCCGCGGAAGGACAGAAACGTACGTCTCGGCCTGGTCAACAAAAGCCCTCAATCAATTTCAGAAAATACCAAACACACCGGACTTCGTTGACGAAAAACCGAACTTAAATCCTAGTACGAAAACTGAAATTAAATACAAACCGCTAAACGAAAATAAAATCCGAATATACCGTTGGAAAGCTTGTAACGAGCCCTACGAAACCCATAACTCAATTGCCGAAAAAAGTCGCCGGAACAGTAACCGGTTCGGACCCGCCGGTTCACCACCGGTTCACCGACGGTCCGCCGCCAACGGCCGGTTCTCGGAACGCCGTCGATGCCATCCACTACGTTTCGTCATTCCAAGCAACTTTCGTGAAGCGACCACCACCAAAACCGGTCGGGAAAAGGGCCGAAATCGCTGCCGAAGTTTCTGCCATTGTTGCCTCGCCGGAACCACCACTTGCGGTGGTTTTCGTGCTGAACGGAGGCCGGAAATGGAACGAGAAGGTCCAAAAACGTAGGGTAGGGTCAAGGTCCGCTCGTGAAACTCGCCGGAACGCCGCCGGCGAAGTGGTGGCGCCACCCGCCACTTTCAGGCCGCCGATGCGCCGCCGTCGGTCTTCGGTTGGCCACGATATTGGTACGGTTGTGACGGGCTCGTCGAGCTGATAAATTTGCACTATTGATTCGTCGAATTCCGTCGAGAAACGAGGGAGAACGGCAAGTGTGTGTTTTCACACCTTGAGTGTATGAATAGTGTCTGCACGCGGGAGGAAGACGACGATGCGGGCTGGAGCTGATTGGCACGCAAAACGAGGAAATACGGATATATATCTCGGGTCCTCGTATGCAAAAATGGTCGGAAGAACGGGCTAACGAAGTCAGAATTGGGCAAACTTAGAGTCTACGGACTCGTTTCGCTGCCCCGGACGCGTTAAAGGGGTCAAAGAAGTCAAAATCTCAACCAAACGAGAAGTGACCGGAAAAACCCCTTAAAAGGAGAAAATTACAAAAAGGACCCTAAACTCTAAAAGAGTTCAAAAGAGGGCTACATAACGCACCAATCATATAATTAAACACATAAAAATGTTGAAAGGTGACGTACCTTATTTATCGGATGAGCGGGGCGTTACAGACATCAATATTTTCCCGCAAGAACTCAATCATCATAATCTGAGAGGGACCGTCGAGACTAGAACCTATTTGCGTGGTCTTCTCTCGATTCCCGGGCTCCAATTTGATGGTCAGAAAGTCCTCCGTAGGTTCCAGCCGCACTTCAGGCCTCGATAGTTCGAGCGCTCGCTTCTTGCCTGTGATTCTTCCGCTGGTGTCCTCTGAGGGTACATGATCCTCGTCTTCCGAGGAGGAAACCCCAACCTCTCCGAGGGGCGAATTCCTAACATCAACTGGTTTGCCTGTGTCCCTCTTCTTGTTCTTCTTCTTATAGAGCTTGGCCCTTTTGCGCTCGGGGCCATCTTCATCTAGCTTGGGGAAGTCAACAGACTTTTTGGTGGAGCCTGCTTGGATAGGTTGTTTGGGCTTGTGGTTTCGGAGGGAGAGTATGTAACACTCCCAGCTTCCTTAATATTACACAGTACTTCTCCGGTACCCTCGGAGGTGGGAAACTTGACTTTTTGATGATAGGTGGAAATTATAGCTTTGAAGTCGACGAGGGCTGGGCGCCCAATGATGATATTGTAAGGAAGGTCCACTTCGACCACCACATAGAGAACATTCAAAGTTTTTCGCTGTGGGGCGCGACCGAAAGAGGTGGCCAAGCGAATTTGTCCGCGAGAGACAATCTCGGAACCTCCAAAGCCGACGAGGGCTGTTCTGAGGGGTTCGAGCGGGATGTTCGTGATGTTCATTTTTTGGAACGTGGAGTAAGGCAAAACATTCACGGAGCTTCCACTATCAATCAAAACCCTCTTTACAATGTGATTGTGTATATCTAAGCTAACTACCATGGGGCAGTCAGAGGTTTCACCGACCCCATAGGGTGTTACAATGTGCTCTAAATCTTTTTCTGTGAATCCTACGCTCTCATCCTTCTCCGAGCGTGATGATTGATCAATAGAGAGCACCGGCTTGGGCTGGGAAGATCTTTGGTTATAGCTTCGAATGTAGCGACTTCGGGAAGCGTTAGAGTCACCCCCCGAGGGTCCTCCGGCGATCATGTGAATGACCACGAATGGTTGATTTTCCATGTCTGAGGCTTTCCCTTTCCCACGGTCGCTGGGCTCGGTGTGACGGTGACGCGGGCTCCGAGAGCGAGAACGGCTTCTCCCCCGTGCACGTGCTTGCTCCGCACAGTGCTCGTCATACCTCTCCAACACTTTTACGAACTCCTTAAGGTGCCCCCCAGCGATCAGCCTCTGAATCTCCCTTTCTAGTTGATGACACTCACTGGTGTCATGCCCTTTCTGTTCGTGGAAAGCGCAGTATTTTTCCGAGCGCTTCTGAGCCTCGGTTTCTCTCAACTTTGACGGCCTCTTAAACAGCTTTTTATCCACCATGGCATAAACTTCAGCAATAGGGCGGTTAAGAGGAATGCGCTCGAACCTCCGAGGGGGTGGAGAGTTTCGTCGTGTGGAAACTGGGCTGCGGCGGTGACCCCTGTTAGAATCCGTCCGGTCCTCGGGTACTTTGCTGGGACGAGGGACGTTCACCATTTTCTGATCCCTTGCGATGTACATATCCTCGAGAGTAAAGAAAGAGTCCGCAATTTCCCTAATGTCCATCAGCGAGCGTGGCTTTTTCTTGGCCACCTCTTCCACAAATTCCTTGCTGACGTAATGCTTCATGTTGATAGCTCTAAACAGAACATGCCTCAAGAAGTCCATAGAGGGCTTTTCTACCAACAAGATCTCCTTGTTGAACCTTCCCATGAAAGACCGTAAAGTTTCGTTCGGCCCTTGGACCAAACTGTAAAGAGCGGTCGCAGCTGGGGCTGGAGCCTTCAAAGAGTTGAAGTGACTGATGAAAGCGTCAGTCAGGTCATAGTATCCTCGGATTGAGCGCGGAGGAAGCTTTTTGTACCAATCCTGGGCCATTCCCACGAGGGAGGTTACAAACACCTTGGCCCAGTAGTTGAGGGGGTGATCATATAAATGCATCAAGTACACAAAATGATCCAGATGCTCGGCCGGATCTGTGGTTCCGTCATACCTGTTGACGGACGTGGGGATTTTGCCTTTTCCCGCACGAGTCATTAGCACCTCCTCGATGAGGGGAGAATCGCCCGTCGCGATCCGGTAATCCCTGTCCTCCGGGTCTTCGGGGCTGGCTTCCCTTCGTCGGCGAGAGATGGGGCTTCATGGTCTGCGAGCATCTCTGGCCCTGGACCTCTCGCCCCCATCACGGGAGACGTGAGTCCGTGCTCGAGAGAGCTGCTCCACCACGTTCTGGAGCCCCCTAATCTGGTCCTGTACTGCTGCAAGCTGAGGGTCACCGACATTTCTGCGGTTTGCCCTTTCCGTGGCCCTCGACTGGACCTCGTCGTTATCTCCGGCCCCCTCGTTTCGAGGAGCCCTTTCATTTCTTACTGGTGGTGGATCTTGCGGGACCCTCGGCGGGGCTTCATTTTCTTGATTCGGCGGGGGAGGAGGTTACTGGGCCCTCAACGCGTTTTGGGCCATCGTCAAGGGGTGCGCGGGGAGTCCTCCCAGAGGTGGGGCCATCCAAGCGTTCTGGACTGCCTGGCCCTCACACTGCGCATACAGCGCCTGAAGCTGCTGGGTGGTGATTTGGGGCATTTCCACCCCTTGTATCTCTCTTGGCAATGATACGGGGAGATTTAGTGTCCCCACTTGATAAGGTTGGATCAATGGCATCATCCCGGGCATCATTCCGGGTTGTATAAAAGGGTATCCTGGTGGAGGCATGGCCATGGGATACGTACCTGAGTAAGGGAAGGAAGCGTTGGCGGTGTGAGTTGTAGGCGGAACAACGGAATTGGGCCCTCCCGTAGCGTTCCCTCCCGGTGGGAGAGTTGCAGTCGCCGTACCTAGATTCTCGCCTCCATTCCCCACAGCCGGTGGGTTCACGCCCCCGGCGGGAATATTGCTCTCCGCGTTCTCTTCATTGACTGGAGGAGGAGCGCTTTTGTTTCCCACGGCTCCTGATCTTGTTGCAGTTACCATTTTCAGAGTTAAGAGGTGTTATATCTCAACTAGCCTTCAGAGGAAGAATCTGGTTGTGGTAGGGATGGATTTCCCACAGACGGCGCCAAAATGATGGTGCAGGAATCTGAGCTTCCTAAATACAACAACACTTCAATATTTGTTAGAAGGGGAAGACCATCACAGGCTTGCAAGCCTCAGGAACTGGGTTTCCTTTTTGTGCGTGGGTTCTTCCAGCTAGGATAACACCAAGAATGCAAGAGGTAATGGTGATGCAACAGTAGTGAGATGATCCCGGAGCTTAGGAAGATGCAGAAAAAATGGAGAGAGGGAATGCCCAGTGTGAGGTGTATGCAGAAGATTGCTTAGGGGAGAAAGCATGCGTCCTCCTCTATTTATATGTTAGGGGTGAGGGTAGATGGGTAAATTGACCGTGTGGTCCCAAACCTGTGTTGCCCTAACACGTGGCATCCTGTGATGGTGTGAGAAAGACGTCTCTGAAAAGGAGGCGGCGTGTCAGGTACAAAGTGCGCACTACGTTTGTGTCAGAGGTTGTTGGCGAGGGTCACGTGAGAGGAAGGCCCAAAGCCCTCCTTGCTAAGGCTCGGGTCCTGCAGGGGAGGTGGGATCATTCACGAGCGATGTTGACGCTCGAAGAGTGCAGGGATGGATCCTCCGCGGTAGATGACCCTTGAGCGTCAAAACACCGAGCACCAAGAATGGGGTCCCCGTGTGGGTGCTTCCCTGGGTAAGGTGACCCTGAGGGCCCAGACGCGAGCGTCAAGCCGGTTGACTCTGGCCCTCTACCTGAACAATTGTCCGAGGCCCAAAGGCCTGAACTAGTTGGCAAGTGAGTGGGCTGGATTGTCTCGCGAGCCCATCAATGCGAGCGTGCAGTCTTCAAGTCAGTCGATGGCGACACGTGGACGGCTCTGATTCGAGTGCGTTTTTGAGTCTCATCAGAATGTTTTCAATTACATATTACTAAAGCCTGTGAAACTAGCATGCCAAAAATTTCAATTTTAAAACCTACAATTTAAAGTGTTTATTATAAAAAGAGACGTCTAACAAATAGAAAGACAACAAAATAATGCATATTATAAATTTTGACAAATGAATGTTTTGATCAATTGAATATTGCTAAAGCCTATATCTCTCATTTTATAAAAATCTCATATATGAGTTATATAATAATATATTTTGGGATTGAAAAATTCTTTTAACAATATAATTTTTTTTTAAAAATACAATTTTATTACCATATGGCATAAAATTTTAGCAAAGGTGATATTTTTATTTAACTTTTAGTCTCAACATTTTGATGAAGTTACAATTTAAGTTCCACTATTAACTTTTTGGACGGAAAAGACATGAACGTTTCATATATGCGCCATTGGTGGAATTTACTACTTGTGTTTTAAGCGGAATGTTATCAATTCTAACTATATCTACTGAAAAAATCTTGGATTAACTTCTACTTTACTAACTAATTTATGAATAATCTAACTCCTAAATGTGACTAGAATTGGTCGCATATCACCTAAAACACAAGTTGTTGGAGGGCTTTCCTAACGACTCATGTGAAGTGCACAAATCTTTTTTCATCAACAAAATTAACATCCTGTCGGACTAAAAAGGTTTTATGTAAATAATGGTGCACACAACCAAATACTTTATATGTTATAATATTAAAATTATACTGCTTCAAATATAAATTTAATAAAATTGTATTAGAGCGAATGAATATAAATATTAAAGAATAAAATTTCTATTATCAAATGAGATATATTGTCTTTCTAAATGCAGAATGATCATGTTTAAGAAAAATTAATTGTTAGTAGATTATAGACATAATCAAAATAGTGATGACGATATTAATATTGAGTGAACTATCAAAAAATAGTTGAGAACAAGATTTGATCGAGATGATCGAAAACAAAGACAGTTGAAAGAAACGAGATTTGATCGAGAAAAATTGATTTTGGGATGTTGCCACATTGGTGGTTTGGGGGATAGAGAGAGAGATGAGAAAGAGATGTGATATAGAGGTAGAAGGTTTGAAGGTGATTTATAATATAACATAGAAATAATTAGTACACATTATTGTTACTTTTTTTTTTTTTTTTTTTGTTATAATCTATTAATAGATAATATGACATATTTTGTCAATATAATTTGCTAATATGAAAAAAAAATATTTGTTATATTATAATTAATGTTATATTATATGATCATGTCGGAATTTGGTGGCTAATGAAGCTGCTGAATCGATCAGCTTGATGACTCAATAATTTATTTGAAAGAAAGTCTTCTCAACCTTAAAATGGGACAAGGGAAAAAAATAGTGAACTAGGTCGGGTCACAGGTGGTCATGATGACGTAAATCCCCTGATGCCTAAATCAACAATTAGCTCGAGAATCTTATAAGTAAATTAAAGTACTCGAAAAGTGCAATGGATATGCTTACCAACTGAAATGAATTCCACGAGTATTATGGTGGTGGGCCTTTGTATGTGCCTAAGTACACATACTTAATTTCCATCAAATGCATCTATAGAGTTGATGGTTGTAGGTATGGTGCACTTAAGTGAAAATGGCCAGGAGATTATCTGCATTTAATGCACATCTTGCATGATTCTTGACTTGCATCTCAACTGGAGAGGTCGAGAGACTTGGTCACCCGATCGTTTTCTCAGGCATAAATTGACCCCTCTATCTTGGGTCGGGAGGGAGGTCGAACGTGCAACTAACTAAGGCTGATACGTCGTGCTTTGTTTCATTCCACATTTTGGTAGGTATCTTCGTGACACTATGCCACATCATAAGCCCCCAAAGATCACCAGGTAGAGTTGGCGGGCTGGCGGTCTTTAGACTTATAGAGGCGTCATTTACGCACAAATCAACTCGCCATACAGTAATCATGACAATGTTTTGTTTTTTCCATTCCCTATAAATAGGGATTTTCAATCATTTTTAAAAGTTATTTTTACTGAGAAGCATATCAAGTGAGTCAGAGCAAGTATCGTGCGAAGAGTTGTTTTAATCTGAGTTTCGAAAGACAAGCTTGAAAGAAGTTGGTCGAAACGCCTTCTTACTTTCCACTTAGGTATTATCTCGATCCAACTCTGTACGCGTTTCTAATTTTTTTCTTCTTATTTTTATCTACTTTTAAGATGGCATCGAGAAAGAAGATTTCAATGCCAACCCCATAAGACAATCATTCTTGAGCTTTAAACGCCTCTAATCCTAAACGTATAGCTTCGGGATGAGATCGAATTGGAGAAAGAGCAGTTGGAGACTATAAACATTTGTCTGAATCTACCTTTTATATCTTACTTTATATAAAAGAATTTTAAATTGGATTCGAGATGATTTGAGCGATATTGTAATTTCTTAACTTGGCGGGGACAAATATTATTAACACTAAATATCTCTTATAAAGTATTACATTCCTTAAAAATACTTATTTAAGTAAATTGGGATAACTTAAAAATTAAAAATAAGATTCATTTAATCTAAAGTAAAGATGATACATGAATTTTACATATCAAACTAAGTATATAGAGGCAAATAAAAAATAAATATAAATTATAATTTATTTTTTCATGTTAATTTTACAATATACCTTATAAAATTTTTTGTTTATAAGATGCTGTCTATTATGCATGAACACAAATATGATACAATACAAATTGATATTTATTTTTATTTGACACAGTATCCAACACAAACGCACAATAAAATAATATTTTTAAACTTGTTCGTGCGTCATAAGAGAATTATTAGTTTGAAACTATAACTTTTTATTTGTATAGTTGAGAGTTATATTAAAAATTAAGTTTCAATATCTGGATTGATTTTGTTCTTAAGGATGCATGACTCAAATTCGAAGGAGAATTTTGAAATCAAGGATTTTTCTATTTTTAAGGGAAATTCATGTGGAGGTTCTGGAGTTTTTGTTGCACCATATTATAAATATAGAGGTCTGTAGTGGATCTGATCGAACTCATCATTCAGGCCCATGATATATTATTGTCAACTTACATGTTAAAATATAAGGTGCATTTAGGAAATTAAAGATGCAATCAGTGGTAATTAGTACAACCGGACAAATTAATTTCAATAAGCTCCAGAATATGAAATTTGGGATTTTAAGGATGTCGGCAAGGTGTTGACAGTCAAGTATTTTTATCCATATATGTGAGATGAATAACTTACTATTTTATTGCACACCATTGGTTTTTCATTTTCTCTATGCTCTTTAAAACAACTTTAGTTATTCTAGTCCAGATTTGAGCGTTTTCCTATCATTTATCTTTAGATATGCTCCAAGGATGGGCCTGAATGGCTAAATTTGTTGTCCTTTCGGTGTTTTTTTTTTTTTTTAAAACAATACCACATGAAATAGAATTTCTAGAGAATCTTCGATCTGTTCTTAGAGCTTTGCATGTTGGAGTCGTTTTCTGTAGTTGAAAAGTTAGTGAGCCTGGAAATTCTAGAATGTCAAAATTGTCATGGGATTGAGGACTTGCCTATTGAAATAGGAATCTCAATTAGCTCAGGTGGTTTGATTTTTCATATAGCGAAAGTCTTAAAAGAATCCCTCCAAGAGTCATATCAAATTTGGTCAATTTGGAGAAGTTTAAGTTGATAAACGGATTTGGTGGATGGGAATTAGGATCAGAAACAGCAGAGGTACAAAGACAAGCAAAAAGGAATGCGTGCCTCAATGAGTTTGAAAATTTGTCTAAACTCACCTGCTTGGATATTAATGAATTTTTCTGTTTTATTAATATTGTCATTACTTTTAATCTCACTTTTATTGACATATCCCAACTTTATTAACAATTGCGTGGAGAAAACAGAAAAAAGCGATATCCCCACCATTGATAAGAAGAGGTAATTCATTTGAAGTGCTTTATTGACATATCCCAACTTTATTAACTGCTGCATATACTTGTATTGATTTTGTTTTTTAATTTGAAATTTATATGCTTTCATAATATATACTTTTCATATCTTTTAGTTTGTTTACTTGTTTTCTCATCAGGAACTATATTACATAGTATCAACAAAGGTAAGTTTTATATATTTGATTTTGTTTTAGAACATGTGAAAGACTTTTTAGTTTATATTTTATGTGTCACTTCATAAGTTCTTACCCATCTAATACTTCATTTTGCAGATTATGCCTCCTAAAACTAGATACCGTAACCAACACAACAGACCTGAGAAAATTGGACAACCTACTCAATCATTGATTGGTTTCAATACGGACAATGCAAGACAAGAACAACCAGGTTTTATCCATAATTCATTTTTTCTTTAAATTCTCGTAGTACGATTGTCCAGAAAGGTCTTATTATTCATAATAATATCAACTATATTTACTTTTATCAAGGAGGATCACAACCTACTATACAGCCAAATGCACCTCGTATGTGTAGAATGTATGTTGATACTCAAGATGATTCGTATGTATGGTATGAGAGTGACACCTGTTGATGTTTATGGAACAATTCCAAGTCGTGATGCGAGCTACAGAATGGTCGTGGAGTATAAGGACAAGTATCAGCATATCGTAGTCAAATACGATGCTCTGAATGAGAAGTTAGAAAATCTGACAGCAATAGTCCATGAGAGATCACAAGTTGAAGAACACTCTAACAATCAAGGTGCTCCTCGTGCATCTCAGAATAATCATCCCTCATCTAGATACATGACACAATCAAGACGGATTCGGGTAATTGAGCTTGATATTTCGTATGATATATACATTTATCTTCTTTTTCCAGCTATTAGATTCACTAGCTCATAAAATTGCAGGTTAAATCATATGTTGTTTTAAAGAGCTTGGGGAATATAAATGAAATTCTGGCAAGTGGCTATGTTAATGTGATGAATCATATTAGAGTAAATGGTGAGGAGTTGGGGTCTGAATGGTGTGAGATAACTATCCAATCAATAATGAAAAGAGACGTACGCTTGCTTAAACCTTGTGATCATATACAAACTATTGGAGATTCTCTTGGAGCCCCTATTGCTTGGCCTTTATCCTTGGTACGTACCAACAAATTTTATTTTAGTATTCATTATTTTTATGATAAAATTAGTGGTTTTATTTTTTATTTGGAAGTCTTTATTTTCTTGGAAAAAAAAAAGAACATGAATTGGAATAAAAATAGAGCATCATGATTCCTACTGTTTGATAGGATGAATTAGGAATTAGGTTTGAGGTGCATAAATGGCTTTTGTGTTGACATCGACTTTTTTTTTTTTTTTTTTGGAATATTTGATTTGCATTATGTAAGTGCTTTTTGGGGCTTGGTATCGTTTCTTGTCTCTTTTGTATGAAAAATTATGTTCATTGGTCATAAATTTTTTATTGTACTCATGCTCTCTATTTTATTGAGTCACTGTTGAAGAGAGGTGAAATTTGATTATGGTTTTAAGTGTTAAAATGACATGTTTAATGGGAGGGAATTTCGTTAGCATCTATGATTAATTATATGTTTTGATTCTGACATTTTATGTTTTGATATTTACAATGATTGATATATTGATATCATTAGATTATATATTAAAGTTAGTATGTTGAATTTAAAATATGGAATGAATTATTGATCTGTATATTATTAATGTGCAAGTTGATTTGGAAGAAGATAGAGACTAAGGCATGTTGGATATTTCGCATAGAATAGTCAGCTAGTTTTTAAGTAGAGAACTTTCAGTGTTCAATTCTTTTTATTTGAAAAATTAGTTAGAATTTTTTGTTGGCATTCATGGAGTGGCTTGTTGACATTCTTGAAATGGATTATTTTTCAATTAAAGGATTTGATTTTTTTTTCTTTTCTATATTTATTTTTTTGAACAATCATTGTTTATTCGTTATATTTAGTATCTCAGTTTTAATTTGAAGACATTATTAAGTGTTTTAAATTAATGTTTAAAGTGTCATAATACAATTTTATAGAGACACGTATACATATATTACGGATACAAATCAATATCCTTATTAAGTTTTTAGGACATAAATATGTGTCCTAAAAAGTTGTTAGAAGTATCATAATACAATTATTTAGGGACATTTTTTTGTATTTTATAGGATGCATATAAGTGTCACCTATAAATTTAAAGACATAAATAAGTGTCCCAAAATTAATTATTTAATATATTTATAACCTTGTATAGGGACACTTATTTGTGCCTTATAAATATATTAAAAGGACACATATAAGTATCTCAATAAAATATGCTATCGCGGCATTTTAAATGTCCCAAAACTTTACGCGACGCCAATACATGCGACATTTATATTAAGTGCCCCAAAAATTAAAAGTGCCCCAATATGTACCATATAGGGATGCTTTCTTGTGTCCCAACAAGCAAATTTTGTTGTAGTGAATTGAGCACTAATTATTCTAAAAAGTTGATATTTCAAATAATTTAATTTAATTTATTAATAATTAAAAATAATTAGATAAATCATGTATTTAATGTGCAACGCACATTGTTTTTACTAGTATTTTTAAACGTATCAGTACATGTTATTTAATATTTATCATTGTAGTTGTGCTTGTGAGTGTTACATAATTATTTATTTAGGAAAAAAAGAAGAAGAAGAAGAAGAAATAACTGGTGTTAACGCTTCATTCATAAGGTAATAGTTTGAACCATATGCCTTATTTGAGGGGGTGATCAAATTTATTGAAAATATTATTTTATAATAACATCAGGGCTTCAACTAAAGTGAAGCTTAATTCCTAAGTTCGTGTTTTATAATGAAAACCTTTATTTCAACCTAGACGATTATTATTATGATGTACGGATATGAACACGGTGATACGAACACAACACAATACATATACGGCGACACAAAATTTTTTTAGAAATTTCTACGTGAGAAAGTGTCTGACAGGAATGTTCGACACAACACAATACGATAAAATAATATTTTTAATAGTATCAGTATATGTTATTTAATATTTATCATTGTAGCTGCGTTTGTGAGTGTTACATAATTATTTATTTTAGAAAAAAAAAAGAAGAAGAAGAAGAACAAAGCAGAAGCATCCAAATATTAATTTCGAACTATATTTTGAAGTTCTTAGATTATTTTTATAAATATATGAAAATGTTTATCAACTTTATCGTGTCACAATTATCAATCTCTAATATATGTGAATGCCAATTCATTAAAATAAGAAAAGGAAAACCAATGTCACTCCTTGATGGTGTCTAAATCTGGGTTGTATGCTGGACTGCCGACTAAGACTCCCAATCACCCAAGATATTTATAGAGTGAGGAGAACTCCGGTGCTTTACTAAACTGAAAAGATGAACAAACGTAAGCTCCAATGCCAAAACGGGGGGAAAATGGGGTTGGCCCAGTTTTGGCACTCCGACGCTCAAGTCAGCTTTTAGCTCTGGGTTGAAAGTATGCAGGAGTTAAGAATCTTGTGCGTGAAGGAAAGCTTACCCTTGACGGTCATGGAATGAGGCTTTTATATGTTGGAGACGGACTCCGTGGGTGCAAGTACACCTCCCAGAAAGTGTGGATCTGGTTGGGAGAGGAAAGCGACGGGCTTTGGCCGGAACAGTGCTTTTCCAGGTAAAGCACTGCTTGTCTGCTCCTGCCAGGATGCCTGACACTGTACTGGGCGCAACTGCAATTAATACCGCCGGCGAGGGGTGGTGCTTGCATTGAATGCGGTTGTCCGGTAGCGACTGGGTCGGAGCTCCATTGGGTCGCACCTCTCTCTGGGTCGAAAAAGGACCCTAGGTCGCGGGAGATGGCCGCCAGGCTACGGCTTGAGGTCTGGCCAAGTGTTGGGTCGGTAACCGCCAAAGTGGCTCAGTCGTGGAGCGATGACGTGGCACAGGCTGCCACGCGGTAGTGACACCTGGCACTCGGTCACACTCCCCGATTATCCCCTTATCATCTTTCCCCCCCAGGTCTGGTGCCACTGAGAGAGTGGCTCCTGATCTTGAGGAAGACTTTGCGACTGATGAAGAGAGGAGAGGCCTGGATCGTTATTCCCTTGGGATAATCTGGGTCGCCAGGAGAGCTATTCGAGCCAAATTATGACGAGCCAGAGCTGCTAACCAACTTCTTTCGACCCAAGATGATTCCGACCCAGGGTGTAAGGGGTGGCCTCACGCGCGCGGGCTAGCTGTGATCCACTTGGGTGGGAAACCCTGGAAACTTCCCGTGTCAGAGTAATGATTACACTTTTTGAAATTTAGGGAGCTAGCGCAGGTTCTGAGGAGCGGTTACGGGCGGCCGTTTTGGGGTAACGGTCCACGTTCCTCTCCAGGTGGGCTAGTCTGTGGACACGTGGAGAGGGATAACCACGCTTAGTTGATACCGCAACTATAAATTGGGGACTTAGGCGGTTTTTCCCCTCTTTCACGCTTTCCACAAGAGCAAGCCCTAATTCGGAGAGCCTCTTGCCTTCCATCATTCTTTGCAAAAACTGCGCTTCAGGGGATCCTCTCAAGTATATTCTCGAGGTACGCCTTTCCAAACCCTCTCTCTCCCTTCTTCCTTTCTCATCCACACACTAGAAATGGCCCCCAAGAGGAACATCTCCGTGCCCGCCGAGAGCCAACCCCAAAACAAGCAATCCAGAAACTATGGCCCAAAGGATATTCTGTCGGATCCAGAGGTATAGGTGGAATGCATAGGGGTCAGACTTCCGGGAAAAGCTAGATGGGAAGACCCCAATGTGACGATGTATCTCAAGGACCCGGTGGAGGAGGCCGCCGGGCCGACTCTGAGGGAACCGGCAGACAGTGGGGATTCCGTAGAAGTCGAATCCGCCCCACTAGGCGTCGATGGAAAAGGGAAAGGGGTAGATGATGAGGCCGTAGAAGATGCGGCTGCGGAGATCGAGGAGATGTCGCTGGGGAGTGACTCCCGTGATCCTAGCGCAGAACCCCCAACCCCTTGGGCTGGGGTGAGACCACATCGGAAGAGTGGGAGAAAGGGGCAACAAAAGTGTACCACATACTACCATGAGTTTAGGGCCGAACTCCATGGGGCAGAAAGGACTACGGCTCTGAAAAGACTGATCGGGTGGAGGGAGGCGGGTTCTAACTGCGAAGTGTTCACACCTAGTGGAGATGAGCATATGGGAGCTGCTCCTCCGGGATGCATCGCTATCTCGTTGAAAGCGATCGAGTACGGGTTCAGGCTACCTTTGTCTCCCTTCCAGATCGCTTTATTCAACCGCCTTCAAATCAGCTCAGTACAGCTACTCCCAAACGGCCATGCTATGGTCACAGCCTTCCGGGTGTTGATGAAGATACTGGGTCAAGTGGAATGTGTGGAACATTTTGCAGAATTATTCGTCGCTTCGGTCGATGCGGCTGCTTCCCCCGACAGGAGGGGGTTTGTGAAGCTACAATCGCGATCTGGGAACAAAATTTTTGACACCGAGAAGTCCTCTCATGGGGTCGACTGGAAGAAGAAATATGTTTTCGTGAAGTACAAAGGTGTTTGGGAAGGGCTTCAGCACACTTCTTGGAACAATGTTGAGCGAGTGCGATTGGATAGAGGAACGGTCCGTTGGCCTAACACCTTGATGGAAGCACTGCGGGGGGTGCATCCTTTGGATACCGGGATTTTCACGAGCACACATCTCCTCATAAACCTTGGGTTGGCTCCCGGTACACCGAGGCACATAGATTTTAAAATGGGTAACTACACCCTCAATTCACTTTGGCCAAGCACGTCCTCTCCCTTGAACTCCTTTCTTCTATTTTCGCCCCACGTTTCGATTCCTTTGCTAACTCTATTTTTCCTTCCTTGCGCAGGGTCAATAATGGTGGCCGGACGATCTAAAGCTCTAGACCGCCTTCTAAAGAAGAAGAGGGCTGAGGCGGTCAAGAAAGTGGAGGAGGGAAAAATGATGGGCCCACCCCCTTCGGTCTAGGACATAGCCTTTCAGGAGGGCCTCACTGAGGCTGGCTCGATGATGAAGATTATGGCTGTCGAGAGGGCAGCTGGGCAGAGATGGGCGGACGTTCACGTCCCAACAACGGGGGAGGAGGCGGATGCGCAGGGGGCTGCCAGGGTCGCAATGGAAGCTGATGCCCCCGCACCAGCCGCGGAGGACGTGCCTGCTCGTCCCCCAAAGAGCAAGGGCAAGGTGGTCTCATCCGCGGGGCGACCGGAGACAGACTCAGAGGCTCACTCTGGGTCGTTCCCGTTGGAGGTGCCCAAGGGCAAACGTTCCCAAAAGAGGAAAGAAAGGGACGACCTAGAGGATAAGGCCCCCAAGAAGGCTGACAAACGGGGGAAAAGCACGTTCCGGCCGCCCGGCGGATGGGTTCCCCCTACTCTCCGACCGGGGTCCTCCCCTGGATTCACTATGTTGAGGGGGGATTACGAGCGGATAGTTAACGTCCCCACATTCGAGGGGTCCAAATATCCTTTTGGGGTCTCGGAGTTCAAGGAGGACGGTTCAGAGAGAAGGGTCGCGACCGGAGAGGTCGATCAGGATGCGTTGGGGGCCATTTACTACTCCCTCCAAACTGCCACCGACCACCAGGAATTAGCCAAGGAGAGCAATGCGACCCTCTCCTACAACAAGATTGCTCTTCTGAACGCGGTAAGAAACTTCGCACTAATTTTTCTTCCGGACCGCACTTCTCACAACTTTCCCTCTGACCCTTTCTTGTTTTCCCTTCTCAGTTGATTGTGAGAGAGCACCAGTCCGCTATACAACTGGAATTAGCTGATGAGGCCCGCCGTAAACTGTTGGCGGAGAGGGATGAGGTTTTACAGGGCAAGAGTTGGAAAGACGAGGCCGCGAGGCTGTCCAAAGAGTTAGAGGGCGCCCAAAAGGCATATACCGCGAAGCTGGATAAGATGGACAAGCTGGTGAAAGATTCCCTTAAGGAGAGGTCTACCTTAGAGAAAGAGTTGGGGGATCTTAGGGCTGAGAACGATAGGCTGCAAACCGACGTGGCTACGCGGCAAAGTCTGTTGGATGTAGCAGAGCAAAAGACTGAGGCTGCCTACACCAAAGGCAAGCAAGATGGGTGGAAGACCGGCTTTGTCGAGGGGCAGAAGGATGGGACCAAAACGACCTTCTGGACGGTCGAGAAACTAGTGCCGCAGATAAAGGACAGGGCAGTGGCGGAATTTCTTCAGTCCAAGGTGTTTGACACCGTCTCCGCCACGTTGGGGGCATCAGATATAGAAACCGGCTTCATGAGAGCCCTGTCGCAAATCCATCTTCACCACCCAATCCCCCACGAACTCCTTAACGACCCCCGCAAACTTAATGCGGCGAACAGGTATGTCCCCAAGACAGTGTCGGAAGAATTCATGGCTGGCGTTGATTTTGATGAGGGGGCGAATCAGGAGGCGGCAGAAGGTGAGGAAGACGACGAGGAGCCGGATTGGAGCGAAATGCCTTACGGCTGGGCTGTGGAGTGGGCCGGATCTCAGCTTGAAAATCAGTCCGAGGTGGTGGTGTTGTCGGGCCCTGTGGATATAGAGCGGGCAAAGGAAACTTTGCTGGCCACTTATGCTCCATCAAGTAGCGGGTCGAAAGAGGATGGCCTCTCGGTCGAGAACCCAGCTGGTCCTGCTTTGGCGATCCCCCCCGCTGGCAACCCTTCCCCCCGCCATTGAAGAGATCCCCCTAACGACACAGCCTGATCCTCCAATTCCAGCGAAAGAAACTGTCCCTGAAGCTACAGATCCCCCTACTCCAAGCTCTTGAGAGTGCGAGGAACTAGTATCTTAACTTCTGTAATTAATTAATTGTAAATCTTCGGGGCCTGACCCCTTTTAGTGAATGAGAATTGCGTATCGGCCTCTGGCGATGTGTCACTTTAGTGCTATTTGTCCAAATATTGGTTTTGTTGATATACTTAGCCTTTCGCAACTTTTTAAACGAAACTTGACTTTGGAAAATTTCTTCCAAGAGCTGGCTCGCAATGTGCCTATGCTTATGGGTCGTGATGAGCCACCACTTATGAGCCGACGCTGGCTCACGGAGGGCTTCCATCATGGGTCGAGGAGACGTGATCTCTTTTCCTCCCTTATTTGTCGGGGGGGCACCACCCCTCCCCAAGCATTGATAGTATACTGAATGCATTTAACGTATGCCTTAGGATGCTTCCAATTCTAAGCGTAAACCCTGATTAACGGGTATGTTACAACATTCAGATTTACTGAAGATAAAAGATAATTCAGATGTACCGAGGATACTTTTCATTGTTGATAACAAACTAGGAAGAGAACAAAACGGTACTTACAACCCAGAGAAACTTTTAAACGTAAAACTTCTTGAGGTTATGCGCATTCCAAGATCTGGGAATGGTGTTTCCCTCAATGTCCTCAAGGTGATAAGCTTTGTTGCGCCCCACTTCAGCAATGCGGTATGGGCCTTCCCAGTTGGGCTGTAACTTGCCCACGTGTTTTGTTACTTCGACCTTTTTGAGAACCAGGTCGCCAATTTGAAAAGCGCGAGGCTTGATCCCTTTGTTATAACTTCGAGCCACTGTGGCTCGATATTGCTGCATGCGTTGGAATCCCTTCTGTCGAATTTCTTCATTGGTGTCGAGCTCATGTGCTCGGCCTTCTGCATTTCTGGCGAGCTGGTAGTTGGACACCCTTGTTGTCTGATGTAGAAGCTCCGCAGGGATCATGGCTTCCGACCCGTAAACCATCGAGAAGGGGGTTAGCCCTGTCGCGGTCCTGGGAGTTGTACGGTAAGCCCATAGGACCCCATCAAGTTCGTCGACCCAGGCTCCTTTCTTGGCCTCCAGCCTGGTTTGGAGGTTCTGGATAATGATTCGATTAATTACTTCGACCTGGCCATTCGCTTGGGGATGGCCGACCGATGCGAAGCGTTGACTGATTCCCATGTCTGTACAGTAGGACCTAGTGCTGGCGCTTTGAAATTGAGTTCCGTTGTCGCAGATTAGGACCCTGGGGATCCCGAATCTGCAAATGATGTTGTGCCATAAGAAATTCTGGATGACCTTGTCCGCGATTCTCGCAGCAGGCTGGGCTTCGACCCATTTAGAGAAGTACTCCACCGTGACCAACAGGTACTGTCGTTGTCCCGTCGCGAGCGGCAGTGGCCCGATGATATCAATGCCCCACTGATCAAAGGGCCAGGAAATGTCTACAGGGACCATTTCTGCGGGGTGTTGGTGCGGAATGTTGGCGTGCTTCTGGCAATTGACACATCTACGGGCGTATTCCTTAGCATCCTTGTTTAGTGTGGGCCAGTAGAACCCACTTCTGGAAACTTTCTTGGCCAGGGATCGACCACCCGCATGATTTCCACACTGCCCGCTGTGTATTTCTTCCAAGACATCCAAAGCTTGCGAGGGGCGTAGGCACCGTTTGGTTGGCCCCATGAAGGCCCTCTTGTACAATCTCCCTTCAGAATCTAGGGAGTAACCCGCGGCCTTGTATTTGAGGCGTCTCGCAGCATTTCGGTCGGCAGGCAAAACTCCATCTCTGAGATAAAGTATGAATTCGTCAACCCAGCATGGTTCGGCTGGGTCGATGGAACATATCATTTCTGCCTCGCAATCGATCACTCTCCCCTTACTTGACAAGTAAGTGATGTTCTGGTCCTTGGAACCTCTCATTCCGTTTGCAAACTTTGATAATGCGTCCGCCCGCGTGTTCTCTTCCCTGGGGACTTGCTGTAGCGTGAATTCTTTGAATTGGGACGCCAAGGATTTGACCTTAGCAAGGTATTTGATCATTGTCTCTTCACGCGCTTCGTAGGAGCCTTGAAACTGGCTCGCCACCAGCTGGGAGTCTGTTGTTACAGCGATCTTTTCGATTCCATGCTCTTTCGCAATTTTGAGTCATGCGATGAGCACCTCGTATTCTGCTTCATTATTGGTGGCTGGAAAATCAAGGGAGATGGCAAAATCAAACGCCCGGCCTCCCGTGCCCATTAGGGAGATCCCCACTCCCCCTCCTTGAGAGGTTGAGGAGCCATCAACCGACATGGTCCACAGCTCCGAGCGCGGGGTTTCCCTACTTGGACCGTTCTTTTCGATGATGAAATCTGCAAGGATTTGGGCCTGATATGCTGCCCTGGGCTGGTAGCTGATATCGAACTGACTCAACTCAACGGCCCATTTTATAATTCTTCCTGATGCTTCAGGCTTTTCCAAGACTTGGCGTAGACCTTGGTCTGTGAGGACGATGATGGAATGGGATTGGAAATATGGCCTCAGTTTCCTAGAGGCGTGCACGAGGGCTAGGGCGAATTTCTCAATTTCCAGATAACGCGTTTTGGCGCCATGCAATATCTTGCTTACGTAATATACCGGCATGTGCTTCCTTTCGCGCACGGCCACTAGCACTGAGCTCACGGCCTCCTCCGTAACCGCTAGATAGAGATACATAGTTTCTCCTGTAACAGGCTTAGCAAGCAAGGGAGGGGAAGCAAGATATTCTTTGAGCCTTTCAAAGGCCTCGTCACATTCGTCAGTCCACTCGAATTTTTTAATATTGCATAAAATCTTAAAGAATGGGAGATTTTTCTCAGAGGAGCGGGAGATGAACCTGTTTAGAGAAATGATTCGACCGACGAGACGCTGGACGTCCCTAATGTTGTGGGGTCTGTTGATGCTTTTCAAAGCTAGGATCTTTTCTGGATTGGCTTCGATTCCTCGCTGGTTGACTATATAACCAAGGAACTTCCCTCCTTCTACGCTAAAAGAGCATTTGTTGGGATTCAGCTTCATTCTGTACTTGCGCAGCAGGTCGAAAGCCCGACCCAGATCCGTCAAGTGCGCCTCCACCCTCTCGCTTTTGACGATCATATCGTCGACATACACCTCCATCGTTTTGCCAATTTCATCCGCAAAGACCTTGTTGACCAGCCTCTGGTATGTTTCACCCGCGTTTTTTAATCCGAAGGGCATGACCTCGAAACAGTAGATCCCCTTTACCACGATGAAAGCGGTCTTTTTCTTGTCTTCCTGAGCCATGAAGATTTGATAGTAGCCTTGGAAGGCGTTCGTCATGCTCAAAAGCTCGCACCCGGCTGTAGAATCGACCAACTGATCAATGCGCGGGGGAGCGGTAAGGATCTTTAGGGCAAGCTTTGTTCAAATCGGTGAAGTCGTTGCACATTCGCCATTTTCCCCCCGTTTTCGCGACCAAGACGACATTGCAGAGCCAATCAACGTACTTTGCTGGGGTGATATACCCAGCGTCTAGCAGTTTGTTGACTTCCTATTCTCGTTCCGCTCGTCGCTTTGGGCCCTCAGGCGCTGCTTGATAGGTCGAAAACTTGGATCGACATTCAAGTGATGTTCAATGATCTTTGGGTCGACACCCACTAGGTCTGAGGACTTCCAGGCAAAAACGTCTACATTTTCTCGCAGGAATTGGATGAGCATACATTGTTGTTTACCTTTGAGATTAGCTCCAATGTGGGTGGTTTTCTCTGGATCGTCTGCAATCAGGGTGACCGGGACAAGGGCTCCAGCAGCCTTTATCTTGCCATCGTCAAGCTTGTGCTTCTTTCTTGCTATGGTGGAGGTCATTTGCCTGGAACACATCTCTGCGGTGGGGTCGTCTAGGTCTGCAAGCTCCGTATCCAGAAAATCGTCAACGTTTATCAAAGGAACGATAGCTTTGTTCGGAAGTTGTACCTTTTCCATGGAGATGGAGTAGCACTCCCACGATTCCGGTATGTTGCAACGGAGCTCCCCTATCCCGTGCGGGGTTGGCAGCTTGATGGTTTGGTGGTAAGTGAAGATCACCGCTCTGAAGCTAATCAGAGCAGGGCGTCCCACGATGATGTTGTAAGCAGAGGGGCCCTCCACCACCAAGTACTCCAATAATTGTGTGGCCCGTCGCGGCAGCTTTCCCATGGAAGTAACGAGCTTGACCCGTCCTTTAGAATAGACCTCCGAGCCTCCAAAACCTGTCAACGGTGTTTTAATGGGTTCATATTCGAGGGAATTATGGATGTTCATCTTTTGCAAGGTGGAGTAAAAGATAATATTGGCAGAGCTTCCACTGTCAACAAGGGTCTTATGTACAGCACAATTTGCTACATCTAATGTAATGACCATCGGACAACTTGGCATTCCACCGTCCCGTGGCATTACTGGTACAAAGTCCCTATCACTAAACGAGATTTCCTGCTCGCGCCATTCTTGCCCTTGCTCTACTTGCATGATCTCTCTGGGCCCATAAAGCTCCCGACCCACCTAACGCCTCGACCGTTTGCGTGCCGTCTTGGAGTCTCCCCCAGCGGGGCCGCCCGCAATCATGAAGATTTCGTTGGTGGGCATGTTATGGGGGTTAGCCTCTTTGGGTTTCTCCAGTGGCGGCTTGCGTCCCCTCCTGGGCGGGGGCGACTCCCTTGGGTCTAAAGCTTGGCGAGCTCGCTCGTCCAATTTTTTGACGAACTCCATCAGGTGGCCACCTTGAATTAATCGTTCCACCTCCTCCCTTAAAGCAATGCATTCTGAAGTCCAATGACCGGGCTGCATGTGGTAAGCGCAGCGCTTCCTAGATTCCTTAGCCTTCTTGGTTTCTTTCAGCTGTTTTGGCTTTTTAAGTAGCCCCCTATCCATGACCTCGTAAATTTCCTCGATGGGGCAAACCAGAGGAGTGTATCCCTTCCTGACCCCGCTCGCTGAGGGCACTTCTCGCTTAAGCCTCTGTTCCATTCTGCTGGAGAGCCTAGGAGGCTCCGTCCGAGATGGGTCGGATCTGTGGAATCGATCAGGAGCCGGGTCGTTCGTCCGTCGGTCGCTTCTGCGCCCCAACGCGCGAGTCGTGGACTTGACCTCCTCCAATCGCATGAAGCGGCGCGCGATGGCCATTATTTCCTCCATATTCTGGGGAGACTGGAGGATGATTTCATCGGCGCACTCCGTGTGGCGGATGGCTTTGTGGAGGGTCTGGGTCAGGATATCAATGTCCAAGTGCTCAACCTTGACAAACGCCTCGTTGAAGCATGAAAAGAAACTCCTCAAGGTCTCACCTTCCTCCTGCGTGATACTATACAGATAGGTGGACGGGAGCTTGACCCCCGTCATGGAGGAGAAGTGAGCCTTGAATTTTCTAGCCAAATGATCATAGTCGCGGATGCCATGAGGAGCTAGCCGCTCAAACCAGTCTTGGGCTGGACCCTCAAGCGTGGTTTCGAAGATCTTGGCCCAAATGAGTTTGGAGTGGCCATAGAGGCTGACTTGTGCCTCAAATTTGGAGCAATGCTTCACGGGGTCGGTGCTCCCGTGATAAATGGGCAAATTAGCGGGGACTCTATCCACCACCTTGGCATCGATGATTTCGTCGCAAAAAGGGGACCTCGCCTCCCTTTCGCTGCGGTACATCCTCCCCTGACGAGGAGGGAGGTGACCGTAATGGTGGGCAGGCGCCCTTACTTCGGGGGCTTGCCCTTGGGGAAAGTGTGATGACACTTCCTCCTGTGGATCAAAATACTCCGACCCTTGTGTTGGGTCGGGTAAATAAGGCTGCTGTTGTTGTTGTTGCTGTCTCCGGGGGAGATTATTTCGGAGATCGCCCTGGGCAACCCAATGTCCTCGGTTGGCTCTGTGGTAGGCGTCTGGACGGACCCTTGCCCCCAGGCGATCGAAAACAGGTACATTCCTAGGGACGGGGGCGTCCCTATTCATTTCGCTTGCCGTCCCCGCAATGTGACGCGCGCCCCTATCATTCTCCCTCATGTTGCGCAAAAGCTGTGAGGGGCATTCCTCATCCTGATTATTTCTTCTTCTGGCTGGCTCCCGGCGGCGGGGCGGGTTTTCATTGTCATCGAAACCCTCCTCCAGGTGCGCACCCAGATGGACTGGGTGTTGGGCTCCTGGAGCCGGAGCAATGTATATGGTTTGAGGCTGTGCGTAGGGGTTTTGGCCGTAGGGGAGCTGCGGATACCCCCAGATACTTGGTTGATGGGCATGCTGTTGGACAGCGTACGCCATCGGGGCAGAGTGCCCTTGGACCGTGGGGTACGCAACGTTTTGAGGGGTTAGAGCCAAAGGACTTCCTCTTGGGGGAGCCGGCATGACCGGTTCCCTATTTTCTCTCGCAGCGGCCAACGCCTCCGCCCTACACTGCTCCGCATAAGCAGCTAAGTCAACTTCAGAGAGTATCAAACGGCTGGGGGCACTAGGACCGGCTTCCGCAGCAACAACTCCTACTACGGGGGGCTGAAAGCCTCCCCCTGTGGTGTTGAGATCCGGGAAGATCTCTTCACCATTCTCGCCGTAAACGCGTCGTCCGTGACGTGTTTGAACCATTACTACCGGAAGGCTGTCGGATGATAGTATGAAAACAAGGCTTTTGTTCAGAGTTTCCCACAGACGGCGCCAAGATGATGGTGTCTAAATCTGGGTTGTATGCTGGACTGCCGACTAAGACTCCCAATCACCCAAGATATTTATAGAGTGAGGAGAACTCCGGTGCTTTCCTAAACTGAAAAGATGAACAAACGTAAGCTTCAATGCCAAAAGGGGGGAAAAATGGGGTTGGACCCGTTTTGGCACTCCGAAGCTCAAGTCAGCTTTTAGCTCTGGGTCGAAAGTATGCAGGAGTTAAGAATCTTGTGCGTGAAGGAAAGCTTACCCTTGATGGTCATGGAATGAGGCTTTTATATGTTGGAGACGGACTCCGTGGGTGCAAGTACACCTCCCAGAAAGTGTGGATCTGGTTGGGAGAGGAAAGCGACGGGCTTTGGCCGGAACAGTGCTTTTCCAGGTAAAGCACTGCTTGTCTGCTCCTGCCAGGATGCCTGACACTGTACTGGGCGCAACTGCAATTAATGCCGCCGGCGAGGGGTGGTGCTTGCATTGAATGCGGTTGTCCGGTAGCGACTGGGTCGGAGCTCCATTGGGTCGCACCTCTCTCTGGGTCGAAAGAGGACCCTAGGTCGCGGGAGACGACCGCCAGGCTACGGCTTGAGGTCTGGCCAAGTGTTGGGTCGGTAACCGCCAAAGTGGCTCGGTCGTGGAGCGATGACGTGGCACAGGCTGCCACGCGGTAGTGACACCTGGCACTCGGTCACACTCCCCGATTATCCCCTTATCACTCCTCAAAATTATTATATTTCTTTTGTAACAGAGATATATAGAGAAATTCTTAAAATATACTTTGTTGGTATATTTAAATATTCGATTACATAAACCAAGTAATAATATAAAAAGAGAAAAAGAAAATAGTACCAACTTTATTAGCGAGATTGCTATCTAAACGCATTATCGATCAGGTGTTTTCATTAAATTTAACTTTATTTAAAAAGGCTATGCATCAACTTTATATATAACCGGGTAACGTGAGATAAATTTCCAATTGGGCATTATATTTTTACTTAACTCTTCAATTGGGCATCATATTTTTATTTAACTCCCCACGTATAAATTTCACATAATGTAGTACAAATATGATATACTGCAGTATTTATATCATATTATGTAGTATAAATTTAGTAATATGTTGTATCCAAAAGTGTTGTAAATATATTCTAACTCTCAAAATATATTGTATAACTTTCACATAATGTAGTACTAAAACATTCTAATGCAGTATTTATATCATATTATGTAGTATAAATTTATGGGGAATTAAGTAAAAATATTTTAACTAATGGAGAGTTATTCATGACTGTCCCCTTTATAACAGCAAATATGATTTTTTTTGTTTTTTCGGGCCTAATAAATTACCATATAAAACTAAAAGAAGAACAGAAAATATTTAAAGAAAATTGGAGAATATTCATCGTTTGTGGATACTGTGGGTATTGAAGAACAAGGAGATATCAAGCCACTAGGGCTGTAAATGAGTGGGTAATACCCAATCCATACTAAAAGGAGGTATCAAGATAGGGCTAATAACTATGATGTATAGATATATATATGAACATGGCGACATGAATATGACCCGACACGGATATAACGATACAAATTTTTTTAAGAAAAACGAAAAGTGCCAAAACGCTAAATTGTCTTAATTGCTATATCAAACTGGTTTTAAGTTTAAAAAAAAAATTCAAATCAGCCCATCTAATTTATTATATATTAATTTTACTTAAAATGCAATATTTGAAACCTTATTTTACTAATAATACTAGAGGAATTATTATAATTATCCATAATCTCATATATAGTACATGTAATTTTTCCATTAATATTTATTTTCTGTGAGAATAATACCAACTTTTTTCCGTTAATGATATCTAAACGTATTATCGAGTGTTTTCATTAAAGCAAAACTTTATTCAAAATGGTAATATTTCAACTTTGTACCAACATGATTTAATTTTTTGACGCCCAATAAACAATTATCATATAAAATTGTAAAAATTACACACACCACCCCTGAATTTAGAGATAATTACAATTCAATTCATCTAATACTATTAACTACAGTTAGACTCCTGAGATTTCATTTTCCGTATAAAAACATCTCCGGGTAGAGATTTTACCGTAGTCTGTAAATTTTATTAGAATGTTTTCAATTAAAAATATAACATTGACAACATTAATCTTATTCATAGTACCTAACAGTTACTATGTATGAATATAGATATATATGACGATATAGACACAATACGATATAGATAGGATAATACTAATTTTTTGAGAAAATTGTAAATTTAGTATACCAACTCAAACATTCAGCGATTCTAATACATTTTATTTTCCAATAACAAAATAAGATCATATGTTACAAATCATGTAATTTAATGCACTTTTTTACCGGAACTCAATTTTGTCCGCCGAGAACTCAACCCGGTTTACACGCGGCAAACTCTTAATTCGCCATATATAAATTTCGGCAGACAAAATCAATTTTTGGCAAAAAAATGTGCATTAAATTATTTGATTTTGGAGATACAGTTCTATTTTATCACCGAAAAGTAAAATGTATTAAAAACACTTAATTGGTCGAGTTGTTATACCAAATTTACAATTTTTTCCTAATTTTTTCTTGAGTTTTTCATGTAAAAAGTTTTTGAAACAGCAAAATGATATTTTCAAAAATATCCGTATATTAAAATATTATATAATAATAAAATTACACATAAACTCAAAGGATAATTTATTTAATTTTTCGACAATTATTTTTATTTTGATTCCGATAGTTTTCAAATTTAGCAGACAACATATGTAGGTGGAAAGTGCCAGGATTCCAGCACCCAACATGACCACTAATAATAACATATTGTTTTAGTGACTTAAAAATTAAAGAATATATATCACATTTACCAAAATTGAACTTTTTAGGACAGACAAGAAAGTACATTATTTCTCTCATGGTTCTTTGATTTAATCCCAAAACCTTAAAATGGATAAATATGGAAGTCCAGTTTTATTCTCACTCTCAGGTGTACTTTATTTTCAAAAGATGGTACTTTCATTTCATTTTTTATTTTAATTTTTAAATGTTATTTCCTCTCTAAATTTCGAATTCCAAAATTAGAGTGGTGATATGAGATTTTTGGAATCTTTCAAGATTTGAGGAACAATCAGCCGTCGAGCTTTGATTGGACAGAATCTCATGAAATTAAAATAAATTACTTATATTTTGGGTGAAATTTTAATAATAATGTATTGTTCATGTGTATAGTGCAAAAATGGTGTGTTTTTCCAGGATAGTTTAATTTTGGTGTAAAATGTTTTTCAGAAAAACGTCTTCTGAAAATATTTTCTTAAAAAACTTCTTCACAAAATTTTGAGTTGACCAAATTTAAGTGGACGATTGATTAAAAATTGTGAGGACGTTTTCCAGAAAAATGTATTCATAAGAAGACGTTTAATCAAAAACCTGCAGAGAACCCAAAAATCAGAAAAATCGTGAGAGAGGGGCGCAGGTGAAGGGAGAAAGGCCATTTTCGGCGGAGAAATTTGAACTCCGGCTGAGCAAGGGGCTAATCTTCGGTCAAACCTGATCTTCAACTTGTAGTCACGGTTGGTTGTTCTTAGAAAAAAAAAATTTGTTGTTTAGGTTAAAATTCGAAATTATAGTGTGTTAGTCTTGGGTTGAAGGCTATGTTGCATGAATACGGATAGGGTGACACGGACACGACACGACACGGATACGGCGATACAGATTTTTTTGTGAATTTTCCACGTGAGAAGTGTCGAACACGGTGTCCGACACGACGCGACATGGCAAACTGATATTTTTAAAAGTGTCGGTGCATTAGAGGTTGAAGGTAATCAAGTGCAGGGATGACTCCAGAATTATTTATTAGTGGGGTCAAAAATATTTAATTTCTAATAAAAAATATATTATTTTGATCATCAACTTTTAATATTTAGGACATTATTAAATATATATTGGGATAACTATTTGCAACATCCTGAATTATTACGTTTTTTTTTTAGTTTGCAACCCGAATTATAAATTGTTTAAGTTTGTAACCTCAACTATTATTTTGTAAGAAATTGTAACCTGATTCCATTCATTGTGTGACACGTACACAAAATTTCTTCCACGTGTCACATGATAAGTGGAATCAGGTTGCACTTTATTACAAAATAATAGTTGAGATTGCAAACGTAGACATTTTGTAATTCAGGTTGCAAACTCCAAAAAACGCAATAGTTCAGAATGATCAAAATTTTTATCTCATATATATTTAAACAAAAAACTAAATATATGTTTATTTTTTATTTTAGTCTATGTTTATTTTTTATTTTAGACTATGAGTAAAAAGATATAATTTTCTGTATTGATTTCAACCAAATTACGTCATATATACCTACAAGATAGAATTTTAAAGATTTTATAAAATATTGTTAGAGAATTTTAAGGGAGAAAATATGAAGATATGAGGAATAATAATCTACGAGGAAATGAAATAATATATGAACTAAATACAAAAGATTATCTAATATTCTGTTAACAATAATTTTTTTTTAATTTTACTAACTAATTCAAAATTTAAAGGGTCAATATGATTTTTATTTGTATAATATGGGGTCAAAACACTTATTTTTAAATTTTAAAATATACTAAAATATATAATAAAGAATTAATGTTAGTGGGGTCACTTGAACCCATTCTTCCTCAAGTGGCGTTACCTTTTTTTTTTTTTTTTTTGGCGTCGCCCTTGATCAAATGTACTTTAAAGAGATTAAGTTCTCAAATAAATCTTAGGGGAGGTGGAGGTGGTATGTTTATCGCAGATTTACTTAAGAAGTTAGTTTGATTTTGTGGCTAAGCATGAAAATTACTATTTATTTCACAAAAAAAAGGGGACAGTTTGGAATATTTTTACTTTACTCCCCATAAAATTATACTACATAATAGGATATAAATACTGCATTATAACATTTTAATACTACATTTTGTGAAAATAAACAACATATTTTGAGAGGCATTTTAAGTACTACATTATGTGAAAATTATACGATATTTTGCCAAAATGGGGAGTTACGTAAAAACATGATAACCAAAACTTTGCTCTCTCGTTGCTTGACCCTATCCCGGCTGTCTCTGTGGACCAACACCCTTTGGATCACTTTGATCAGACAGCTCGTTGGGCTCCTCCTGAGGTGGGGTTTGTTAAGATTAATGTGGATGGAGCCATTTTTAAAGAGAAAGGTGAAGTTGGCGTGGGCATTGCTGTTCGGGACCATGTTGGGAGTTGCTTGGGCTGGTGTTGTGACAGGTTTGAAAGTCTTTTGGAACCGGAAGTGGTGGAGGCGATTGCTATCGCCCGGGCTTTGGACTTCGCGCGTGCCCACTGTTGGATGAATATAACCATCGAGAGTGATTGTCTTAATATCATTAACAAGATTGTGGCGGATTCGGTTGATGACTCGGCGCTTGGTAATATTGTTCTTGACATTAGGTTGGGTGCTTCTTATTTTTCTTGTTGTAAGTTCTTTTATGTTCGTCGTGATGCCAATGTTGTGGCACATACTTTAGCTCGTAATGCGGCTCCGGCCTGCGAGGGTGGTCTTGTTTTACCACCCTTCCTTGTTGAACTTGTTTCTGCTGATTGCTCTTGATGTTTGTGCCCTCTTTTACGAGGGCCTTGTCTGTCAAAAAAAAATTGGGGATTTATCCCACATTAACCCAAAAAAAAAATTATTATTTTAAATAATATTTCAGTTTAGGAGATATATCAAACACGATAATAAGTGAAATTAAATGCAACTAAATTTATTAATTGAATGTATCACACACAAAATTAACTTCTTGTAATAACACTTAATTTCATTTAATTCTCCACAAATAGATTAAATAAAATTGGATAATTTACATTATCATGTGCTCTCTAGTTGTTTTTCCGAAAAACGTCTTCACTATTTTTAGTCAATCGTCCACTTAAATTTGGTCAACTCAAAAATTTGTAAAGACGTTTTTTAAGAAAACGTGTTCAGAATACATTTTTCTGAAAAACATTTTACACCAGAATTAAAATATCCTAAGAAAACACATAATTTTTGCAGTAAACAGTACACCATTATTAAAATTTCACCTATATTGTGACATATATTTATATAATAGATTCTAGTGTAACTTAATTATCCCACACTATTTTATTTTAGTTAATCTCATGAGGGATATTTGCACGTTACTCTCAAATCTTTAAACATTAGAGACGTCTAGCGGGAGTGTTGGAAAATAAAATTCAAAGGCTATTACAACAAAATGCAAAGTTTGAGGAGTAAAATGCAAACTACTTAGAGGTTAGAGGGTTCATCGTTATTACCTTTAATTTAATATTGGTATAAGATATTGTCATGGTTTAAAATTACTGTAAAATTAACGATTTTTAGTCTTGAATCAATTTTCACTTCATTTATATACTTCATAAGGTTATAAATTTAAAAAAGCATCAATTCCAATAAGATAATTAATAAAACTTACTAATTACCCAAATATAATACATTAAAAATCCTAATACCAATATTTGATTGGTTATATATAAATTTTGGTTATTCGTATATTCTGGTTCTTAATTTTAATAATTTATATTGAAATCATGTTTTCAAACATGTCATTTATTTTTTAATATATTTTATTTTAGTTATGTGTATATTTTTTAGCGTGCCTTGTTAAATTAGTTTTCATTTTTAATATGTTGAATTACAGTCTCTTTGGTTATACAGCAGATTTTGGAAAAGAATTACACAACATTTCATTGGAAAAAAGAAAAATAAATAAATAAATAAAATATAATAAAGGATCGCTACCCGAACTTTTTGGATAGGGGTCGGGTAGCTAAAAACTACCCAAATTTTTGGGTAACCGATCCTCACACTTATAAATAGTACATAATATTTAAATTTATTTTCAAAAACCTCTTTTAGACGTTTTTAATAATATCCTTCTTTCAAATAGAGAAAATAAATTTCAAAAATTATGTACTATTTGCATTAGAACGTAAAGGTTGGGAGATAAAATGTAAATATTTGTAAAGGTCAGGAAAAAATGCTATTAGTGATGGAATATCTTTATACTTTTGAAAAATGAGAACTCATAGCTGAGTATGAATTCCACGAACCCAAAAACACAAATCGCACATTTAATAGTAAATAATTATTCGTGGAATGTGCTTAACAACACGAGTTGTGGTTCCCAACATTAATCGTTAGCACTAGACAAAGTATGTTGGATTAATTTGAATAATTTATTTAAATCGATTTATTTACCTTTAATTTTAAATCAGATATGCTATTACTTCAAATAACAAAAATGTAATATATATATATATATGTACAATAATCGTACACATATGCACGTGAACGAGTACTTGAGAGATCCACAAAATCCAATGAAATTAATATCTGACCAAAATTGATTTAATTTTATTTTTTGTTAAAAATATGTACGAGATATTGGTTTTTATGAGCTTGCACTCCTCCATAAGCAAATTCTACCAAAATTAAATTTATACTTTATTAATATCTGTCCAAATTTTATTTTATTTCATCTTTATTAAAAATATATAAGAAATATTGGTTTTATTATCGTGCACTCCTCCATAAGCAAGTTCTACCAAAAAAATAAAAAATAAAAATTGTAACCTTATTAAGTTATATAGATACGGTACTCCAATCCCGGGAGGCCTAATTGCAATTCAAGATCGACGGGCTGGTCATTGCTATCCGAACATTCTACTATTTCAAATACCGTATCATATATCTTTCACGCGATAAATTGAACGACAAACCAGTTGCGATGGGTATACATATTCGTGTCATGAAGGTTAAAAGTGTATCCAGTGCTTAATTAAGGAACAATATTTTCGTCTTCCTTAATTTACTTAATTAAGAAATATTATCTTCCTTAATTAATTTTCATTTGTTTGAATTAAATATTG
This sequence comes from Lantana camara, assembly GCA_037501455.1. Lineage (NCBI taxonomy): Eukaryota > Viridiplantae > Streptophyta > Magnoliopsida > Lamiales > Verbenaceae > Lantana > Lantana camara. The sequence continues at coordinate 25,152,023 of CM074862.1, forward strand.
TTGACAGTTGCAACTCTCAACAACCCTAAAGAGAGATATACATACAACTTCATCCTCCCATGACCAACCCTTACCTTCTTGGATATTATATTCAACTGTTTCCATTCTAATTATGAAAACTAGAATATTATCTAATTATTTATTACCACTTTATAAGTGTTTTTTTTTTCCTTCACAAAATATTTTTTGGGGATGTTTGTAAATTCTACTCCATACGTAGAAGTTAAAGTTATAAATTTTTTACTAGTAAAAGCAGTGAGTGTTTGGTAAAAAGAAACAGTAAAATAATCAGCTGAGGGTTTATAAAGAAAAGTTAAGAATCACTCTTTTAATTTTTATTCAAGTTACTAAACTAACCCTAAATTTTTTAAAATCATTTTAGTTATTATAATATGATTTAAGTAATATACTAATATAAAAATTAGTTTAAAATTATCATATATATTTTTATATAATATTATGTAGAAATAGTAAAATATAGTATACTATATGATTATATAAATGCATATACTATTCTATATATACCTTAGGTTATATCATTAATTATATGTTTATAAATAATAATTTAATTAGTAAATAATATCATTCTAAATGAATATAATATATTTATTATATGAAATAAAATATAATATAAGTTATTATATTTATATAAAATTATAATCTAATATATAAATGTATAAATTAATTATATTACTATATTTGTAGAAACCCTAGACTTTATTTGTGTTTAAAAGGTTAATTAAGGATATTAATATTTTAATGAGGTTATTTTCGTGTACACGGAATTTTGATAACCGTATACGTTATAAGAGGAATCAAAACGCATGCCTTAAGGTGCTTCTAGATTCTAGCTCATTTCAGCTTACTTTAAATAGAAATGGATTTTTTTGAACATTCCAAAACGGTTAAAAATAGGTGATTATCCATAAACACTTATTTTTAAAGTTTACAAACACTTATGTCAAGATTAGCTAAATTGATATTTTGAGTATGTAATTCAAGAAAAAGAAATTAGGGAATTATATCAAGTCATGTCATTAATCACATATTAAATGATAATAGAATTTTTTTTTATTGTGTGGTAACGAACCAAAAAAAAAAACGTGTAATTTAACCAATAATTGTAATAATTTTAACTATATATAGATTAAAGAATATCATAAATCATAATCATGCTATGATGGACTCTACTTTAAGGTAATCGAATTAGGTGCGTCATATAAATTGACAAATTGCCAGTAAAATATATGCCCTTGTACCTAGATTAATAAAGATGATGATCCAATTCTTTGACAAATAGCACAGCCATGATTAGGTTTAGGCTTAAAAGAAAGCCAATGGCCTCACCAATTGAGATTCCTAAATAAAAATATTATATTATGCGTCATCATCTGTATCCACACAATAAAATACACTGTAGGCCCAGATCATCAACACGTATCGATCAGATCAATAACACTTCAAAATTTTTCCACAAACGCCCACCAAATGCACACACCATATAATATGTTCAACAGTAGAAAATTTTGACTCGAAATATGCATTTTTTTTTCGGGTTAAAAAGAACGCCCATGTGGTTTAAGAATTAATAATCGCCAAAAAGATTCGTGCCAGTAAAACGCCATATATACAACATTATCACAACCCAGAAAGAAAACATCACATAGACATGTATACAAATTAAAGTACATTATCTCCAAATTAACAAAGAATATCGCACAAGGGTTCACACATGCCAGATGATTACTGCAAAGCTACGCTAGGGTTTTTGTTCCTAGCCAATTTGAGAAAGATTTGGACAATCCCACTTTCCTAAAACTGTAATTAATTAATTAAACCTAAAGTATGTAATAACCCAAAAAAGGAGGAAGTACCCCAACGCCAGTGCTCCACCTGTCTCTCATCTATACGTTAGACAACAACATCAAATTACTAAAACAATTTCTACAGCTTTTCACAAACAATCCCACCAATCACCTCAAATTTTATCATTTTTGGAGTGTACTAGGTAGTCATTGCCTCAACTTCCTCGAGTGCAAAAACCCATGTACTCTCTGCCCTTGACCGACGTTTGTTCCATACTCGTTTTGCTGAGGGTGTCAGGCTTTTACTGCTAGTCCCGAATCAATTTAAAAATTATTAGGGTCCTATCGTAACGTGGTATATAACTTCGAATCGTACTAGCAGGCGCGTCGTTATGTTTTTCCAATATTTTAATTTCCACTAAATCAAGAAAATGGCTCCACGGATTCTTGAAAACCACTAATCTTCCCTCATAAATTTCCATATAAAGATACTTACAAACAGTTCCCACCATTATTTGTTCCAAAGGAGGAACTCCTAAAGATCTGTCTCTTTTCTCCCTTTGAGCTTTGGTCCTCAGTCAAACTTCAAAATTAGTAAGCCCTAATTTTAGAGTTCATCAATATCTCTAGTCACTTTTGCTGTAAAAACTTTTGAAAAAATGTTGGATTCTTTCTATTTTGATCATATTATATCTGGAGCAATCATATACATGTTATCATTAATTACCCCCCGCCCCCCTCGGCCCCCTTCTTGTGAAGTTGACTTTATTTGGTTGATCCAGCAGATATATAAACATAGAAGCAATTCTTGATTATTCTTGGATTGAACTGAAGAAACCCTAGATTTTGTTCAAGAAGGGGGAAAATGGGGAGGGGCAAAATCGTAATTCGCAGGATTGATAACTCAACAAGCAGGCAAGTGACTTTCTCAAAGAGGAGGAGTGGATTGCTTAAGAAGGCGAAAGAGTTATCAATCCTGTGTGATGCTGAAGTGGGATTGATTATCTTCTCCAGCACTGGGAAGCTTTATGATTTTGCAAGCACCAGGTATGTTGTTTTCATCTTGTTTTTACAGTTTCTTCTCTCGAATTCGACTTCGTTTTTGTTGTTTTTGCGTGGATTAATTGCTTCTCCTTCTTGGTATTTTGGAATTATGTTAACCTAAATTAGAATCGGATTCCCGATATCTGAAAATTGGGCCGTCTTGATTTTTGTCAACGATTGATTTCTCCGTCGGTTGTGTCATGCATCTTGTCATGAGGTAGGTTTGTGCACGCGCGGGTATTTAACGCGCGTGCATCTATATTTGACATGCCGGATGCATTGAGCTAAAGACTTCTTAACTTTTCTCACTAATTAAGCTAGATATAGAATTGTATTTTCGATATCTGAAAATTGGGCCGTCGTGATTTTTGTCAACGATTGATTTCTTCGTCGGTTGTGTTATGCATCTTGTGATGAGGTAGGTTTGTGCACGCGCGAGTATTTAACACGCGTGCATCTATATTGGACGTGCAAGATGCATTGTGCTAAAACTTCTTAAGTTTTGATCTTAGTGATTAATCTTTTCGTATGTTGTATATGCATCTTCTGATAAGATATGTTTTTGCACGCGCTCGTAAATACGAGCGCGTGTATCTGTATTCGACATACAAAGTTCATCCTTGTGGATATTTATGAGAGCGTGCATTTATATTCAACATACAGAGAATTTTAGGAGCGTGTGCATCTTTATTCGACCTGTGAATATTTACAAGTGTGTGCATTTATATGCAACATACAGAGAAATCTAAGAGCGCGTGCATATGTATTCGACATACAAAGTTCATCCCCGTGGATATTTACTAGCATGTGCATTTATATTCAACATACAGAGAATTTTACGAGCGCGTTCATCTGTATTCGACATACAAAATTCATCTCTTTGTGTATTTACAAGCGCGTGCATCGGTATGCGACATAGGGAGTGCATCTCCGTGTGTATGTGTTGATCTGCATTTTCTTTACATAAACTATTGGGAAGATTGTGATTAGACCTATATGAATAGTTTATATATCTATGTGTACTATATGCACAAAAGTTATAAATCTGACTCATCATGATCATGAAAAGTGTGTTGAGTACATATATAGATGCTCAACATAAATCAAGAAATAAAATTAAATATAGTTTAATTATATATATATATATGGTATCTTTTTCTGAAGAAAAATAATGCATCATGATCTATGAAATATTATTTCACAAACCTAGGTGGTTATTGTTTCTGTTTCATTAGAATGATATGGTTTGAGCTTCAAGTAGGAATTTTTACTCAAGATTATCTGCTGCTCTTGTTTTGAAGCTTTATAATTATCATGATGCCATTTTTGGACAATTTTTTTTAATTAGATAAGTATTTAAAATTAGATCTGCTTCATTTGAATTTAGACAATGTTAATAAGAATTTGATTTTGATATTATTAAAGATTTTATTTTTGGACGCTTATTAATAACTCCGTTTAGGAGAAGAAAATTTATTTTAATTTGCTCCCCAAAGGGAAAAGATATAATACTTACTGCCTACTGTAAAACTTTAAGGGCGATTTACATCTGACTAACATAAATTTAGGCCTAATACAACGCAATTCATCTAAATCAAAAAATTATATTTTAGTCGTCCCTGTAAGTCTTGTTTGCTCTGAGGTCCCTAACGAAATTTGTAAAAGTACACTTATGCTTCTAACAGTTTGTATGAGTGTCACAATAAACATAAGATCGAAATTACAAAATCACCCCTAAAGTTTATAGATATAAACAAAATGATCCCTACAAATTATGAATTTAACAATACAATCCCTAAAGTGAATCAAATCAAATTAAAAAACTTGGGAGTATTTTTGGAATGACATAACGGAACCCTAACGGAGTTAGAGACTACAAACGGTTCTAAAAAATTATGGACTAAAATGTAATTTCTCAATTTAAATGGATTGCATTGTTACTAGGTCTAAATGCGGAGTCAGATGTAATTATTTCAAAATTTAATTTTAGTTGACTTTCCAAACACATAAAATGTTTATTAACGCCCTTAATTATTCCATTTTCATACTAACAAAACTATTATACTTCATTTTCTTAAATTTATTCTTCATTTTCTTAAAATTGTACTTTATTTTCTTAACATTCCATTTAATTTGTGGAGTTCAGTACATATATATACCACTTTTTTGAAAGTAGAGCAATATTATACTTCATGTTTTTGTGATTCATTTGTCTAGCTAAGTTCTTTTTTTTTTTTTTTTTTTTTTTCAATACATTATTTCATATGACTAATTTTATAATCTGATTTTACGACAGGCTACATTTTTTTCCCCGTTTTTACCTATACTCTAGTTTTATACCTGGTACTTCATTTTGTCAGATCAATACTTTGGAAGGAAAATAAATGTTCGACTGGTCTTTACTTTCTAGAGATAATTTGGTATTTTTCACACATTGGAGAGTATATAAAAATTTATAGTTTTAAATGGGTGTTAGTATCAAATATTTTAACTTGAGGAAGGAAACTAAAATTTAGAGTAGAGAACGTGGAATTATCCTTAATTTCTGTTATTTTTATTATTGCTAAGATTTACTTTGACAGTTTTTATGTGCATAAATCTTAATTAATTATTGCGCTGGATTGAATTTTTATATATAAGACTTGTCAGAAAGTCTTTTGGGAAAAAAAAATTAAAGAATTTTATATGCTCCTGCAAAAGATGTTAGAAACTTATTAACTCCTCCAATACGAGAAATTTAATTCACTCTTCAAATATCAGAAACTCTCTTCGCTTTGATTAATTATATCAATCAATATAAATGTCATTTCCATATTATTGGGCCATATATGATCTTACTTTAATTTTATTCGAACACATTATGGTATATTATCAATTAAAATAAAATCAGTTTGTCTTATAGGTTTCAAAAGTACTATTATATAAAATAGGAAAATTTATAAAATCTTTTTAAACAAAAGATGTTTGTAAACTTTACTTCATAAGTAAAAGTTATAAAAAATTACAGTAGTAAAAGCATTGAGTGTTTGCAAATATATATATATATATATATATATATATATATATATATATATAATTAGAAAAACAATCCAGTCGAGTTTTTGCAGAGAAAAATTGATAATTACTTTTAACTTTTAGATTATTACTAATATACCCTGAAATACTTTGAAACATATTTGGAAATTATAATATAATTTAAGTATTATATTAATATACAAATTATTATAAATTATTATCATTTTTTATGAGATTATTTATAATTAATCAAACATACAATTATTCTATATTTACATTTTTTTATAAATTTATAAAAATTTAAAAAAGAGAAAAGATTTGCCTCGTAATTGCAGATATTTTAGTTATGGGACTTTTTGAAATTATAAATTTCTGACTGGAGGAGGAAAAGGAAAGATATGTCTGAGTAGAAAAAGAAAAATTATAATGAACATATAAACCTTAGAGTTGTATTTGTGTGTAAAAGGTTAATTTAGGAATATTAATGTTTTAATAAGGATAATATTTGTTAAAACTGAATTTTATATAAATCTAGGAGAATATATTATTTTTCGTCCAGTAAAGAGCCCTTTTTCGATTTTGGTCCTGATGTTTTAATTTTTCTCACATTGCATCCTTTTTTATTCTATATTTCTCAATTTCAGTCCTTTAGCTAACGGACGTTAAAAAATTGACGAAAAAAGTCATGTACCACTCACATGGCCTGAATAAATGTGAGTGGCGTGTGAGTGACACGTGGTTTTTTCCATCAATTTTTTAACGTCCGTTAGTTAAAGGATTGAAATTGAGAAATATGAAATAAAAAAGGATGCAATGTAAGAAAAGTAAAAGATCAGTACCAAAATTGAAAAAGGACATATTTAGAGGACGAAAAATGATACTTTTCCTAAATCTAGAAAACCGTATAATTTATAAATAGAATTCAAAAGCAAAGCATGGTCTGATTGTGAATTATAGCTTATTTCTGCTTAAATTATGTAGAAATTGATTTTTCAAATATCCCAAAACAGTTAGAAATAAACACTAATTTAAAGTGTGTATTTAGGGTTTACAAACGCGCCCTATATCAAGCAAATCCAATATTATTATATCGGTAAAATTTCTGTGTTTACCCTAATCTGTTGTCTTTTGATTCATGTGTTGTGTCAGCATGAAATCTGTGATTGAACGGTACAACAAACTGAAAGACGAGCATTACCATCTGCTAAACCCTGCTTCAGAAATCAAGGTAACTTCATCAAGTTGTTTAATATATATATTCCTATTTATATTTTTCGAATATACCCTAAATGGTGAATGCTTGATATCATTAACATCCCATATTCACACAGGCAACATCTTGGTGAGCATCATTATTAACTTAAAATCCTCTTCAATATCATCAAAACTAATTAAGTTTGTGCAACCTTATTAATCAAGTACAAACGACACAGGAGACATGCGTTATCTCTGTCTTCTGCTAAAGCTGTATATAGAACTGAAATGTGCAATCTTAAGGACTTTAGTTGCATGTTGGATGGTTGTACGTAGCTTGAGCTTCCATATCTATTGATCAACCATGTCTGTCTGTGTGTGTGTGTGTTGGGTGGTTTTGGGGGTAAGTGTTAGGTGCAATTAGAGCAAACTAAAGATTGGGGCACATTTGATTTGTTGTACTATACTGTACTGAACGTAGTTTTAAGTGGTAATTAACAAAGGTACAATACATTATAATGAATGGAATGTGCCTAGGTTGTAGGACTAGGTTTTTCCCAAGAGTTCTTGAAAGAGTGAAGTAATTGGTGATAGATTTTGAAGAGCGGGGAAGAAGTATATATATTTCCCGTAATTGTAAGCGTATAGGAAGGCCGGAGGCCGGTGTGACCTAGCTATATGATTGAGTTGGTGTTTTGACAGAGTTGATATTAAATACTATGGTGTTCACTATTTTACCAAGATCGGATAAGTTTTAGTTTTATTGACTCATATTATTCAACTTAGGAAATCTAGTGGCTCGAGTAAGCTAGGGTTAGTACTAAATGTTCGTAATAAGTCCAGAAGGGATATATACAACGAGTAAGTGTGGGGATGACATTTATGAAAGGTGTTGCATATATTGCCGATCTGGTCCAACAAAAGGGACAATTGGTCATGCAAAAACTAGCAAAAATTCCCAAATCAAAGTAAAGATTCAGTGGCAATTGCCTGAGGAGTTTTACTCCATCAAGAAATTATAGAGAAGACATTTCGTTGTAGGTGAATTCTAAAGGAATTAGAGAACTTGCTGGTTTTTTTTAATCTACTCTAAAAAATTGAACCCATTAACTACTTGGTGATTATTAAACCCTAAAGCAGTACATCTACGATTCCCATACTTAAGGTTATGCAACGGAAAATGATTCCGTAGATCTGAATTCATTGCTTACATGCTCTACCAAATTGCTTGAAAAAGTTGTTCGTTTACGAAATCTTCCGACATGTTTAGTGTTCAAGGATAAAAGCAAAAGTTATCGAATAGTGGTCTTTCCTCCTTGACCAATCCATATTATTCTCTCTAAAAACAATCCGACTTTGATATTGCAGAAACCCAATACAGAAATTCTCTCTATTATTGTCTCTTTAATGATAGACTACTCCCTTCCAATTCTCATAATATTTTCAACATGCTCTACTACCTACTGATGGTTTTTCATTTGAATAAATGGGAAAACGAAAATTAAATTTTTAGGTTTGATCAACGGGGTTCAATTAAATTGTTTAATTTATATCTTTAGGTTTTCACGAACCTCTTTGAAGGTGCATGGTAAGGTTAAGAATGAGAAACCGTTCCCTACAGTGAAGGATGTACTACTTGCTTCTTGATAAAAGAGGGAAACTACAGTCAAGAAAAGAGTGCACATCTGCCTGAAAATCCATCAATAGAATGGTTTTAGAATACACTGTTCCTCTTCCTGTAGGAATCATCATATAACTATACTACAGACAGGAGTAGTAAAATGGATTATTAGATCAAAAAGGGTTATTGGCATGAATAATTTGGGGGAATGAAGATGCCTTTCTGGGCAATATACAAGTCTCTCCCACAAAAAGCGCTTTTCTTCCCCGGATGAGCCAAAACTTGTCCAATAGTAAACCTAAGTTCCATCACAGAAAGCACAGACCAACAGAAAGATGCAGCATAAACAACTCCATAGATGCCTTTTAACTCCAGGAAGTTGATCTCAGCCGCATAAAACCTCTTTAAGCACAGAGAGATGATGACCTGCGGCATATGGTAGAAAACAGTGAGACAATATTACAATGTGCAAGAAAACTGGAATAAGGACGTGCACGGAACTTCTATCAAAGACCTATTTTATTATGTCTTATAAATATCTGTCTACTGAAGAAGATGGGCAAATGCATGCAAGAAGACGTCACCATCTTTGGGAATACCAGTTAGCATTATCAAATAACTCTCCACTATTTGCATCACCAACCAATGCTTCAAGCTAATGCCTACTACTATTGCCTTTTGCAGAAGAAGATACTTCGGTGATGCAGGGAAGAAGGCATATAGTTGGAAAATATCACATGATTCCATTGAAAGATAGTTCGTTTTCCCCTGAAACAGAAACAGTAGTAGGACCCAATACATCATAAGTTGGAAGGAGTTCGGACGTACCTAAGCTTCGGGAAGGAATATGGGCTCACCGTGCAAACAAGAATCCCTCTGCAAAAGGTACAAGAGTTTCAATTCCAACTATTTATGTGAGAGAGTGAGAAATCAATCATATTCTCATACATATGAGAACAACTTGCGCTTTCAAAATAGCATATAAGGGGTTCAATCATGACACAAAGATCTCACATGAATTATAGGAATACAAAAAATAAAGGAAACAAACATGGATCTATACATGCCCACTTTTTAGGACCAAAACTTCAAATTTTGTGGGACTACCTACACAAGGAATGGGATGCAAACTATATTAGGCAAAGCTTCTTTTGGGATTCAGAATCTCACGTAGACCATTAACAGATAGTTCGTTTCTCTGGAGAGTAACAGGAGGTCAAATCTATGTGGATCTCACGTAGTCCATTAAAAGATAGTTCGCTTCTCTGGAAAGTAACAGGAGGTCAAATCCATGTGGATCTCACGTAGTCCATTAAAAGATAGATCGTTTCTCTGGAAAGTAACAGGAGGTCAAATCTATGTGGATGGACATATCTACAAAACATGAGAGTTTGGCAATGTAAAACAAACAATAACATATTCAGAAAGTGTAGAAACACCTGGCTAACTAGGTAAGGAGCAAAGGTCATTTAAACCTAGAGCAATGCACAATGGACAAGTTCCATTAAGGCATTTAAACGAGAAGCAATAACATGACTCAGAATTCTAGAGTAGAATTATTTCAAATTTCTTGCGATTTCTACAGGAAACAGACATGTTCGATTAAGTCATTTAAACAACGAACAATTCCCATGACTGAGAATTCATGTCTATTTTTATTTCAAATTTCTAACTTCCAATAAGAATTTCCAACTATTCAGGAGGACGATTAAAGTTAAATGAGAAATTATAATAATCCCAACCTAACACACACCAAGAGAAGGATCCCAGATGAAACCATAAAGATGAGCAACAAGGGTATTATTATATACCGGACACACACTTGTCCAAGGTTCATTAACAAGAGATAAATCTAGATAAGAATGCTTTTAGAAAGAAGAAGCTCGAAATCTGTGGTAAACCTCCTAGTCCATTCGTCACACAAGGAGTGAAAAGATAAGACAAGTATTAAGAGGTTTTGCAACATAGTTCCTTCAATTGCGAGTATCTCATACACGCTGTATTTACACAAGTGATGGCATAAGTAACTTAAATAGTGAACCAACTCCCCCATCTTTCGGCAGGGACCTCAAGATTAAAAGAAAAACATGTCTTTAACAACTACTAACCGGTTAAAATGCTAAGCCTGTCCACAAATTGTATTCCTAGAATCAGTGGGGCCAGGCATTAATCAACCACAACAGTACACGCATGATGTTCTCTTCTTAAAAATTATCACAGCAGCAGGACAAGGGCCTATATGAACAATGCACATTGATGTGTTGGAGTGGCCCATCACCTTAAAAGTACCTGGATTTTCTTGTGGTAGATGAACACAATTTTAAATGTTCAGAGATCAATTAAATTATTTACCTGTCTAAAATTGGTTCTTATTCAATCATATCTGATGGAAGTTAAGAGCAGGAATGACAAATCAATACCCTTATAACCTAAGTTCTCACCAAGATGCAATGTTCATGAGATTATGAGTCAAGCAATCAACCAAGTGAAGAAGCGAATAGGAATTAGTCCATATCCAGGATTTATGAATAGTACGTAGGTTCTTGATGTATAGTATCAGTTAACCCCTATGCTCAAACAAATATTATTAATGGAAGCTAAGGAATCAAGCAAAGTAAAAGAAACAGTAGCAAAAAAAGGAACCTGTTGTCACCTTGTTAGGGTACCAAGGTTATGATTTCATGACTAGTATTTTCCATAAAGGTGAGATTCTGCCGTCAAGGTCAAGAACTTGGCCGTGTCATATCCAAACTATGATAGAACAAACACAATGATGGAATCATAGAAACCACACATCCTATTATTGAATGACCACTTGTTCTAAAAGCCTAAACAGTTAGAAAGGAGATCTATAACACAGCCCCTCACGTGCAAGCAGACTTCTTTGGTCTTGCCTTGCACATAATTTTTCTTTTCTTTTTTTTTTTTTTTTTTTTTTTTTGTGGCTTCGAAATGGGTGACAGTGAGGTTTCCATATTGAATGATCACATGTTCTAAAAGTTTAAGCTGTTAGAAAGGAGTATCATTAAATATTTAAACCATCTCTAACACCTATAACTAGAATTCCTTGGCCATAACATGTTGCAATGGGCGAATTATCTAAAAGTTTATATATCACACTGACAGTTGCATTGATTCTCTACAGATTTCTCTGAATAAAATTACTTCTAAGCAGAAACACGAGGTGCTGTAGCGACCAAAATCAAAGGATTAGTTGCACCACTAACTCAGGCATCAAATTGTCAGTGTGATATGTGGAGTATGTCTAGCTACAGTTTACCACAAGTAATTACCAGCAAGTTAGAGAAATCCCTCGAGTCTGCATGCAAGATTTAAGGCACATATGAACCTTAATTTCTAGGAACTGCATGCCACACACCACACACTGCTAGACCACAGTAAAGCTAGTAGAGGAAAGAACCATCTTAGCACTCTATAAGCCAGACATTTTTAATTTGATGACATAACATCAAGAGCTATGCTAAGCTAAGTCCATCATCTCCAGGCGATCTATCGAAACTAGGTCAGGATACTGGTTAGCCCCTACTTCAGAGAAGAGACAGTAAGAGCCTTAAGAACACTGGTGAAAAACACCTGGTGGTTCCCATTCACCTTCAGTTGACACCTGTGCATTCCCATTCATTTTCAAAATCTCTTCATGATTCAGGTTTCATTAGAAGAAACAATGATTAAGAAGTGCATTTGATCAAGGCAACAAGAGAGCAAGGTATTAGGCTGATATTTCTTCGTCTAAATAAGATATGGAAGTAGGGAACATCAGAAGTCCCAAAATGTTCAAAAGCTTTATTCTGGGATACTCAGATTTCAAACTGATTAGCATACACACGGCTGGTTAGGAAGATTCAGGCCAGCCCACAAGTGCATTTCAGATTCCTGATCCACCCTAGCCATCAATGTTCATAGAAGTCAATTCACCAATCACAGTAATGACACCGCACAATCTCTAAGTCTTCTCAGATTTTTGTTAAGGGTCAAGAATATTGAAATCAGGTACAATGACAAATTCAAACATCGGGCAAGGAATTACTTCTGGTTAAGAAGATTACAGCCAGCCCATATAAGTGCATTCAGATACCTAAAATCCACCCTAGCAGGCAACGTTCATAGAAACCCAAACACCCCTCACAGTAATGACATCACAGACTTTCTGTAATATCCTCAGAATTAGGTTAAAGGTCAAGAATATTGAAATCAGGTCCACTGACGAATTCAAACATCCACGAAAGGAGGTTTGCTCCCTCATGTATTAGAAGAAACTATACTGCTATTAGCTGTGTAAAGATGTCCTCAAGAGTAACTCACAAGATTCTTTTTTACTCGGTTCTGCAGGGTTCGAACTGGATACATCAGTCTTACCCATTCCAGATGTTCCTTACTTCCACCACTGGAGTTACCACCCACACGTTTGGTTTCATGTAGGTTTCTTACGAATTCTGTTAGACAACCAAATCATTACTCATGACTTAAATTTGCCATTAGGATTCCTCTGAAATGAAGCCGAAATGTTTCTTGCTTCAGATTATTCAATTCTTCTCAAATGAGAAAAGGAAATAAGAGTGTGAGGCTTCAGTAATCTTGTGGAGATGTCTACCTCTGTATGAAGTTTTAAAATCCCTAACCGCGCTTTACAGTTTATAAACAGAAGCAGATTTGTAACAATATTCTTAACCAATCATAGATGGGGACAACATATGCATGGGTAGAAGTTTTTACTGAAAACATGTTGAGTCCACGAGCTTCTTACACAAATGAAGCAAAAAGGTAATAGCATTCAACTTCGGCAAAAGCAAACCAATGTGAAAAAGACACAATAAAAGCACTAATTAACCCAATAGCTCTACAAATTCTCCCTAAAACATAGTTTTTTAGGCAAATTATAACATGTAATCGAAGAAAGTTGCCTGCCAATGATCTATTAAGATATTTAACTTGCAGAACACTCATGAAAAAGGTGGTTAATTTCTGTACTTGTTTCATTACAAACCAAAATATCTGCAAACATATGACCAGTCCTCAACATTTAGAATGTTTATCAAACATTTTCACTTTCATGCAGTTTTGGAAGAGGGAAGCAGCTAGCTTGAGGCAACAGCTACAATACTTGCAAGAAAGCCACAGGTAATTTCTTTAGACTTGCTATATACAATTGGATTTAAAGTTCCTCAACGTTACATTCAATGACACTAAAGACAAATAACTAAAAGCAGATGATATAGCTGAACACTGTAAGCTACACCATTAATGTTGGTTAAAAAAAATTTTGCAAAATGTTTGAAAGATGGCAGTCACCAAATTGTGATTTTTGATGCCCTAGTGATTACTTAACTTGGCCAACTGATGCAAGTTTTCTTGCCAATACTAGCACATCTCAGTACAGTAAATAGCACCATTCCAATATCACGATAAGGGCAATTCAACTGGATTTTGTTAGAAAACCAAGGGGTGATAACCAGATTCAATCATGTTATGGAAATGTGGGTATTCCCCTATGCATGAATTCAGTAAGGTATATCACTAAAGGAAGAGAACCTAGTGCGAGGTAATAGATCACAGAAGCTAAAAAAACAATGAAAACAGAGGTTCCATGTTGTGCTGAAAGGAAACTTGCTCACTTTCAACTGTCAGTTTTCTTGGTCTAGCATAATTACTCAGTTTCTTGTTTCAAAGAACATTTCATTGTGTGTCTAGGTAAAGATGACAGGAACCTGGAAAACCCAATTAAAATAGAGGAGGTGGATATGCTTAAAACATATTAGCCACATGATTTAAGATAGGCAGATGAGTCATTCAAAAAGTGTCAATATATCTCTGATTGTGTCCGATAAACATATAGAGTGTGAGGTCGGTAAATAGGAAATACCACATGCCCTTTTCTGATAACTGCAGGCAGCTTTTGGGAGAAGAGCTTTCTGGATTGAACATCAAAGACCTCCAGAATCTGGAAAATCAACTGGAAATGAGTTTGAAAGGTGTACGGGTGAAAAAGGTGAACACCTATGCTGTCTAATTTAATACAGTTACCGATATCTACAGCTTTCCATCTTTCACCATAGAAAGGAACCTGAATGTATTGTTTTTTGACAGGAACAAATTCTGACTGAAGAAATCAATGATTTAAACCAAAAGGTTCTAATCCCCCCCCCACAAAAAAAGAAAATTTTAACAGTTGCATAATATTCTTGTTTAGCTTAGCTGGAGTAATAACTTTATCAATCTTCTAGCAGGGAAACATTGTTCATCAAGAGAACATAGAACTACACAAGAAGATAAACCTTGCTCGTCAAGAGAATGCAGAATTGCAGAAAAAGGTATTTAGCGGATCAGTTCATACTTTTTACAGAATTAAGATCAGTGAAATATTTCTCTTCTGAACTTGACCCATCTGGGATGCAGGTTTATGGCCCGGGGGGAATAAGTGAATTGAACAGGGTACCCCACATTACAAATGGAATCAACATTAACTATGATATAAATGCACCTATAAACCTTGAGCTCAGCCAACCACAAAGTCAGAAACACGACACACCAAATGTGATGAAGCTGGGGTAATCTATAATAAGACAGCCATATTACAAGATATATTGCTTAGAAGACCTTTTTTTTTTTTTGTCTTATTGGAGCACCATTTTTGTTTTTCTGCCACAGGCTTCAACTCAATTAGTGTTGGTGGCAGTCAGCATTATAGTTGGGTGGCACCCTAAAACATGTTCGCCAGTTCTATTCTACATCAACTTGCACCACAGCTCAAACGACTGTTCAACTGAGTTAGAATGTTATGGTTAAGTGACAGGAAGAATGTGCATAGGGAATCAAGGCCATCAAATTTCTGTTTGATATGGAAAAGATTTGGTATTTTATGTGAACGGATATGCTGAAAGCAATGTAAAATGATTAATAAATGCTGAAGGGAGATAACAGAAAAATGTGCAAGGTTTCCTCTAGCTAATCATTTCCAGGATTGATGTTGTAACACTAGTACAGCACAAACTTGATTGATAAAAGCACTACTGGTTTTCAAGGGGCAAACTAAAAGCTGAACACTTGACTGAAACTAACAATTAGAATTTCATCTTCATTAAAGGAAATAAATAAACAGAAATAGTAGTCTGTGAGAATAGACTCTGTCCGATTAATGCAGTGGTATAGCAGTCAACAAACCCAAGCTCAATAACTTCTCTAATACAACAAGTTAAAGAAAGGATTATAAACATGCACGTCAGCAGTAGCAAATGAGTACCAGATACTGTTTTCTAACATGTTGCTAACAGATAATACATCATTAAAACAAGCTAGCAAGGGTGAGACTATAGCTAATATATGAGAATTATTGTGAACCTTAAAACTTTGGCAAATAAAATTGAAGCTTCCTACCACTCATGTCAGAGACCAATTTTAACTTGGTGGTGCACGGAATCCTGAAATCTAAAAGCAATAGCTTATAATATTAAACTCCATATGTATTGCCAGCTCAATTTCACCCTACCAAATCTAAATATACATGAAGAGAGAGTAGATCAACAAGTAGGTGATAACTGATATCAGACCTCATAAGTAGACTTAACTTTATAACCTCTCTCCAGTAGAGTAACTAAAAAGATATGGATGGCTAGATTCAATGGTACAAAATGAAACTTCAGAAAGATCATGATTATTGTTACCCTGTTCAATGATTAAACAAGCTGGAGCAAAGTAGACCACCAGTCAAGACCATTCCTACAATATGAATTATCCATAACTGGAGCACACATAGAAGGGTTTCCCAAGGCCTCCCAGATAGTCCAGGTTGAATCTCCAAAAAGTTTGAAGTAGATGTGAACTTTAAATGGGGAAGTTATAGATTTATTACCTCACTTTCAAACTTGAGCAGAATAGTTACTAGTTCATATCTCCAGCATCATTCAGACATGCACGGCCGATGCATCTTTTACTGAGGCCACAACTGCAATTACCACAATATTAGACCAGCCCTCCATATCAATAATTTTTCTAGCTCTAACGCACATGAATAACTACGACACTTAAGTTGTCTCTCAATAATATTTAGCAAAAACGAAGTTAACCAATAAAGTGATACGTGAACAAAACATCTTTATTGTTTCCAAGACACATGCTTTAATTGACGCCTATATAAACGAAAAGATCTTGCAAGAACCATTAGTCACAATTCATGGTGAGCCATCAATGATCCACCATATGATGTTAAGGTCATGGGTCAATTATTACGATGACTTGGAACTTCTAACTGTCATTTTTGTAACCAAGCATAAAGACCATCTCTGTTAACAGGCATATAGCACATGCGAACCTGCTCACTTATTAGGTAGTTTGGCACTGCCTTGGAAACATTACAAAGACAAACACTAGATGTCTAGCTATACAAATACAAATAAACAAGGACAATATTAATTTATTTGCAGGCTACACAAACTACAATAGCTGCATGCAGCAGCATAGAATCCTTTTCTGGGTGAGGAGAACCGTGCAAACTTGGCAAAACTATACACTAATGAAATATACAAAAAGGGTCATCATCTGAAAATATTAATGAAAAAGTACAATAAAAAGGAATAAATGCAATGGAAAAGGATAGTCCAACTTCATGCCTTATAACAAAAGGAGAGAACACTAATAACTATTTGTGAAAACCACAATTCACCATCATCCTAACAAAGTGATGATATCTAACAAATATCTGAATATTTTGCTACGGCAAGATTCCCAGCACACCCAGATCAACTTGTTATTGATGCAATGTCAAATTCATGTAATAATGAGTTTCCGGTTTACAGCTCAATATTCTACTAATAAAAACAATACATCCTCACTTGCACATGAAAGATGTTGGTAAAATAAAGATGTTGTTCAAGTTATGAGAGGGATGGTGGGAGAACCTCATTTTGTTGACTAGGACAACTTTTGAAACTATCGTTTAGACATAATTACAAGGATCGATGGATCTGAATTGCCCCATTTCCAAAAGAATGAAAACTTTTTGAATGAGTAACAGGTTGGTATGTGGAACAAAGGACATGAAAATACAAGCTGCCAAAATAATACCCTCGAACCCAATGCAAAATGAGAGAGGGCATTATTAATGACCCAAAAAATGCACAATCATGCAGAAATTAGAGGGTCTTTGGGTGAGTTCATAGGCTAGTGAAAGATCTTTAATTTGTTTAAGTGCTGTTCAGATGTTGCAGAGTGTTCTCTAAAAGGTTTTACGAAAGGAACATAAAGTTCTTAAAATAAGACCTTAGGAGCGTGTAAGCACCTTTAAATGAGTACGCATTCCCAACGTATTTTTATAATCTTAGTTAACTCCCTTACTTTGATCATATGACACAATAGCTATCTTATAAGCCAAACAATCTCATTGTAATCCAAACACTCTGAGGACTTACTCTTAAAATAAAACTTAACATCTTATAATATAAACTTCAGAAACATCTTATAAGATGTAAGACCTTATAAGAGCACTTTCCAAGAAACTTAGGCAAACACAATCATGATATTTTGATAATATAGGTCAAGATGCAAACCTTCAAGGAGAGCATGATGCAAATCATACCAATAACGGGAACATAAAACCACATATAGGCAAACACAACCATGATAATTTGATAATGGTTCTTTACCTGTTTTCTGGAGTGAGCATCTTAATATGTTTTTGAGAACATCAATCTCTTCACCAACTCAAGATCAGAAACCTGAAAGTATAATGGGAACATAAAACCACAGATAGAGAAAATAATAGTTACATCATCAAAAGAAAATAGTAGTAACATAGAGTAAAGTTCTACTGGATGATCCAGGACAAGAATTCTTTCCTTATCCAAAGAAATAGTGCAAAACAAGATATTTAGCACAAGTTATTGAAATAGAAACCTAAGTATCACTATTTCCAGTTATTGCAATAGATCTCTAAAATAGAAATTTCCAGAATCAAGAAATAAAATCAACCTGAACCTGAGGAAAATTTAACAATAAACAAATTGAATATGTAACAAGCCACAACCATTTTAAAATGGGCAATAAAAACCTGAGAGGAAAAAAAAAAGTGAAAGATGAGAGAAGAAGAAAGAGGAGATGCATTAAAAAAATTGTTTTTATTTTTTGAAAAAACGAGCCCGGCTTCTTCAATATTCTTTAACACATAAATACACGAGTATATGCAAGTTGCAATATTTTACAACCAAAGGATGCTACAAGTTTCGAAGCCAAATAGCACCTCCTAATTAAAAGAAAACGTTGAGGAATCTTGAAGAACGTAAATCCCTTCATATACTCCAGGTGACAGTTATAAAGTAGAAGCAGATTAAAACCCGAAACACAAGTTCAAATATACAATAATCAGAAATCCAATACCATTCCAACAAAATAAACAATACAACAGTTTTTATTGAAACTCCCAGAAAACGTGTCTTCAAAAATCCAAGACCAAGAGGACACGTTCAACCCTATTTTTTTTTTAAAAAAGTGAAGAAACAGAAACATGAGATTGCAATGCACGTATGTAAAGGACTCCTTATAAAGTAGAAGCAGATTAAAACCCGAAACACAAGTTCAAATATACAATAATCAGAAATCCAATACCATTCCAACAAAATAAACAATACAACAGTTTTTATTGAAACTCCCAGAAAACGTGTCTTCAAAAATCCAAGACCAAGAGGACACGTTCAACCCTATTTTTTTTTTTAAAAAAGTGAAGAAACAGAAACATGAGATTGCAATGCACGTATGTAAAGGACTCCCTCTCCTTCACCCACTATATCAACAAAATCAAAAACTAAACAAAATCAATTCACAGAAAAAATAAAAATAAAAAACGTCACCAAAACAAGGCGCAATTGAAGCAATCAAACAATTTACACACACACACACAAAAAAAAAAAAAAAAGACGATCATAACCATAGCAACGATCGGAAGCCAAACAACACAAGCAAACGACTTAGAAGTCAGAAATTTTACATAAAATAGAGCAAACAAAAACCAGGAACAGCTTCATTCTTCGATGTTCGCTAACCCTACATATCGAGACGCGAGTACGTACAATTTTTCCGCAAGCAACGACGCGTCGGCGAGGGTTTGTGATCCATGATTGGAGCCTTCCGATGAAGAGAACCGACTGGAAGCTAGCAGAGTGCAGAAGTCCATACATTTCCAACGAATGTGGGTGTTGCCGTACAATGAGATAGAAAGAGTGGCGAGAAAGATGCAGAGAGAGAAGAAAATATCTGAGCATGAACTTGCGTACAAGTTTGTTTATTGGGGAAATTTGTGGGCGAAGATCCACTGCTTCCGGTGTTCCTAGGCTGGGATTTCTAAGTTATGAACCTAATCAATTGTTTATTTTGATATACGCTCTTTGTCTCAATTATCTTTCTTTCAAGAGATTAAGATTAATTAAAATTCAGATATGGTAGTAGAGAATTCGGTGCCATTGTTGTATCGGTTTAGATTTATTCCTAAGTAGTATTTTAATTTTATTTCACCACTAATATTAGATGTCATCCTTTCAAATTTATCTTCACCCTTTTAAATTTCTTGATATTATCTTCTCTGATCAATCTCTTTATTCATGTCATCCTCTCATATGTCTCTCCTTTTTAAATTTATTGATATTCAGCGTGAGATTAGTTTTGTAATCCATTCGTTTTTCGACAATTACGGATTCAGCTAATGTTTATCCCTTACAATTTTGACTTGCATTCTTCCGTTTTGTACATTTTGGTCAGATAATGTACCAGTTGGTATTTCTTTTATTGATACGTAGTAATATAATTAGTTTGCAGGACAATTAGTTCTAAATAACTATTAGTGTAGATAATTTTAGTTTGCACCACAAAATAATTTATCTCTAGTACTAACTCCCCATAAACTAAATTCACTATAATTCCCTTCATTATTTATTTTGACATTAAATTCACTATCCTTCATTATTTATTTTGATCTCGTCTTTTATGTTATTCAATTTCTCTGTCGTACTGACTCGTCAAAAACTAAATTCACGGTAATCTGTAATGTCCTTCATTATTTATTTTTTTTTGACCTGGTTTTTTCTGTTTTCTCTGTTATTCAACTTCCATGTCATTCAAATGAATTAATACATCATTATACAACAACAAAAAAGTTTTTTTTATGATTTTTGACATTACTCACCGAACAATAAGTGATTCACCTTATTTTATAATACCTTATTTTGAAAATTAGATAACTTATTTTTGATTTGTTATACTAGTATTTACTTTATGTTCTCAGTTCAATACCTTATTTTGAAAAATGAGTACCTTAATATTCATATGTTATACCAAATACCTTATGTTTTCAAAAAAATTTTTTTTTTTAAACCCTTATGTTTTCAATTCAATACCTTATTTCGAACAATTCAATACCTTTTAATCTTAATTCAATACATTATTTTGAACCATTCAATACTTTATTTTAAAATCTGAGTACTTTAATATGTTTTCAATTTACTACCTTATTTTGAACCATTCAATACCTTATTTTAAAAATTAAGTACCTTAATATTTATATATTATATCCAAAAATTCAATACCTTATTTTGAAAATTGAGTACCTTAATATTCATATTCATATATTAATATCCTTATGTGAATATCTATCTTCCGGTTTATGAGGTTGTTGCTTCTCTTTATCTTTTCCATCTTTCAACTAAATCTTCTGCACCTTTTTCGTCTCTCCACTAATTCTTCTCCGACTCGGTTCTCTTTTTACTCTCTTTGTCATCTCTCTCTTTTAGAAATTTTTTTAATACATAATTCTCCTTCTTTGTATTGGAAGTGAAACCGCAATAGTGGGATGGTGTGGGTCTTTATAATTCTCTTTTAGGGATAATTGAGTAATTTTATTTAAAATAGAGCTTGAATAGTAGTTATCAATAATTATACCTTAATTTAAGTTATATAAATATATAAATTTATTAAATAATTTAATTTTAAATTTATTTATTTTAATGTTATTTTAAACATTTTTAATTAGCACACTGGACTAACTAATTTACTTTAATATATAGTTTATGTTGAATATATCCTTAATATTAGTGTGGAAATATTACAAGATATATCTTATTGCTTGAAAAAACTTGACTGTTGAGCTACTGGTACTTAATAGAGACATAACTCACCATATGGAAGTTATAGAAATGTAATTACCAACATATCCATGATCTTGTAACAGCCAGGAAGTTATGAGAGCAAATTAAGTACTAGTAACTGCAGGTCTAGTATCAGAACAGTATAAAACATCCCCACTTCCAATGAAGAAAATCATCCTTTACAAAGCAACATTCTTGCGAGTTCTTTAAGTGAATTGCTATCACTTTGAACTGATATTTCCTTGAGGCTTGACATATATTCTGGAGGTGTATTGCCTGAAACCTTTAACAAACCATTCATGGTAGGGGCAATAGAAACCTTAAGGACAGGGATTATCGTGTCAATCACCTGTTTTTATCGTTATACTGAAGATTCGATTCCATTCCCTTCAAAAACAACCGTTCCAAATACTTATGGAATTTCTGTTCTTTTGAAACTTTATGTGAAATTCTAGTTTTTCCTAACAATCTTAAGGTTTCTATTCCAATGGAATCAGAATCCTTCAAAGTAATGAACCAGGATATGTGTCAAGCCTAATCAATTTTGTGGGAACAATTTTATCGTTGGCGAGACAAGACGAATTTCTTATTGATGGATCCAAACATGCTGCTAGTTCCGGAGGATCCGTCATTTGGTGAAGGACCATTAGATGAGTGACAACCATCACAGCTGAAAGTTGTCAATGCAGTGCAACAACAAAGAGACAAACAGGCGAAATGTGAGGAACTTGCTTGTAGATGTTCTTATCTAGCTCTTTGGTCGCTTGTGTGGTTCTTTGCTCGTTTGTGTGGTCTATATGCAAATTATCAGATCTACTAGAGAATTGTGGGAGATCTGGATACATGTATCAAGCTGAGAAATAAGGTACCAATAAATATTTAGATCTGTAAATTATTGATTAGCCTATTTTGGAGCTCTAGGATATTGTCAATACATTGAGAATTGTGAAAATTATCATACCCAAAATCCTTTCAAGTTGGAGCTATAATTTCTAAAACTCCCTCCAACATGCAAGGATTACTCCAAAAGTTAATACATAAATATGAGGACTTTTCTTTTGAGCAAATTCGGAAGTTTTTTTTTTTTGAACAAACATAAAAACGTGTTGCTAAGAATTTGATTTAAAAGAAGTTAAGTATTAACTATGTGGGGGTAGACTTGTTCGAAGGAATAGTGTCCATGTTGAGAAGAACATTGGGTAGTTCTAACATTTGAAAAAGAAATTTGTTTTCGTGATGAAAAGGATCAATATTTTGTTTGAGAAGAAACATGATATTGTTGCATAATTTGGTACCGGCTTGCCAAACATGATGGAGTAGAATCATGTTATTTGGTATTTTAGCAAATGGTTCTAAAGCTAGTATTAGAATCTATAGAACAAAGAGAAAAAATAGTTCTAGAGCCTGAGTTGGAGGCACTGGAATATATAAAATAAAAAAATAATAATAATTCGAGAGCCTGAGTTAGAGGCACCAGAATAAAATAACTCCAGAGCCTGAGTTAGAGGCACCAAGAACAAAGACTGAACAGTTTCAGAGCCTAAGTTAGAGGCACTGGAACAAAGACAAAATGGTTCCAGATTATATATTGAAGGTAAATACTAAGGTCCAGAGCCAGTGGAGGAGGCAAATGAACAATTGATTGAAAAGCTTGCAATACGATGGGAATCACTGTGGCAATCTACATTCCAGGTTGGATTAATTATTAAGATTCTTTTGCCTTATATGCAATTTCAAGTTGAGTTTTATAATTTTGCTAAGATTGCATATTGAAGAGTATAGATCTTAATGTAGTTGCTGAAAATTCGTTGGTATTAAAAACTTATTTCAGGAGTCAAATGACAGTTACAAACATTAAATGTTTGAAATCAAGTCTTTGACATGTGCTAGTAATAAACTGAAACGTTCCAAACAATTTTGTGTGTTCATGGCTAAGTTTATGATGGTATTTAATTTATGAATTAACATAGGCCATGAATAGTTGTTGCAGCATAATTTTAAAAGTTATATGTTTGGAAGTTCATGAAAGTCTAACTTAAATTGCTTTTCGCTATAAGAAAGAATTTAAGTTTACTCTGAATTTGAGTAAGTTGTTATGTATTAAAAACTGTGGAAAGAATCATTGGTAGTTCTTTTGCATAGTTAGATCATAGTCACAATTTTTGTGTGGAGATTACTTTTGTGGATATGGTTCAAGTGGAAGATAAATATTATTTACTTAAAGGTGTGGGGGTGCATCATGTATCTTCAAGATTCAAATCCGAAAAGGACTAAGTTAAGGACTCGAGTTCTTAAGAGTATATTCGTTGGATATGCTCTAAACAACAAAACTAATAAACTCTTTGATTTGGGGTCTAATGTGATAACTAAGTCGATGGATGTAGAATCTTTGAAGATAAGTTTTAAAAGATGTGGGGAATGTTATTTCAACTGATGTACCAAATGGAAATGTTGGAAATGTTGTTCCAACTGTTGTACCAATTGGAAATGTTGGGAATTTTGTTCCAACTAAAATTTCAAGTGGAAATGTTGGGAATGTTGTTCCAACTAATGTTCTAGGAAATGTTGGAAAGGTTGTTCCAACTGAGGTTCCAGGAAATTTCTAAAAAATATTGAAAGTGATGGTTCAACAAATGGTGGAAATGTTGTTCCAATAAAAGTTCCAAAAGCTACTGGAAATGAAGTTCCAAAATATGTTCCAAAAGTTGTTGGACATAACAAGGTTTTCGAAACTGCTAGAAATGAAGTACCAGCTTATGTTCAGAAGATGCTGGACATAACAAAGTTTCTGGGACTGTTAGAAATGAAGAATTCCAGAAAATGTTGGAAATAAAGTTATTCCAGCAGATGTTCTAGGATAAGCTGGACATAACCTATCATCTACCAGTGAGCCTAGAGGTCCTATAAGATCTGTTATGGAATCAAGAATTCTAAACATGAAATAGATCTAGAAGGAGTACTAGAGCTAGATAAGAGAAGAATTTAGAAGAAGACTATATCTTCTCAATATTTATTATTTTTGGCAGGATGGAACCAAAATAATAAAATAGTAAATGAAATACTCTAAGTATCAAACTTTGTGATTGATCCTGAATCATTTAAACGAGTAATGCATTTGAAAAGCAATAAATGATAAGATGGATTCAATCTCAGAAGTCGTACTTGAGCATCGATAGTTTTTTCTTATGGTTCTAAACCCATTAGGTGTAGGTGGGTGTTTAGAAAATAATAACACTAATTTCTACTTTTGAAATGAAATTAGCAGTAAAGTGATTTCTATAAGTGGAAGTGATGGACCACTTTGAGACTTTGCTCTAGTAGTTTGAGTTGTTTTCATAAGGGTTCCTTTTAACTTGGTGTCTAGTTACCAACTATTCTCATCAAGTGGTCGTAACAAGATTATTTTCAAACTATAATTTGAAATAAAAAGTTTATGGGAACAACTCGAAAGCTTTGTTCTACCAACAAAACTAAAGTGAGCAATAAATCACTTGTGATTAAAATATGCACCAAAACAGTGGCACGGGAGGTTCGATACTGCTATTTTAACCTGTAACTTTGTATATAACAGTATGAACAAGTGCATATACTCCAATACAAAAAATACATGGTGATGTTTGTAAGACAATGGCATGTTGGTCATTGGTACTTGCGTGATTGGAGTGAATTAAATCAAAAGGTATCTTTCTTACGTCTTTAAGATGAAAGAGTAAGATATATATCCTA
This sequence comes from Lantana camara, assembly GCA_037501455.1. Classification (NCBI taxonomy): domain Eukaryota; kingdom Viridiplantae; phylum Streptophyta; class Magnoliopsida; order Lamiales; family Verbenaceae; genus Lantana; species Lantana camara. The sequence continues at coordinate 25,177,570 of CM074862.1, forward strand.
TGTCTTTAACGTGAAAGACTTAGGCGAAGAAGATACCATCTTGGGAATCAAAGTGAAGAGAGATAGTGGGGGTTTTGTGATAAAACCGATTTCACTTTGTTGATCAAGTATTGACTAAGTTTATTCACCTTGAGATTAAGGAGGTGAATACTTCTTTTTATAAAGGAGTTAAAGGAAAGTTTGGTGGAGTTGTTGCACAACTTGAGTAGAACATATATTTCCTTTGTAATTTGAAGACTTAGTCGATGTACTATCAATTTATATTGCGGTCATTCAAGGTTATTAGTTGGTACTTGGTACCTCTGGAACAACTATTAGCTTTGGACTATTTTATGATAAATTCCCTAGTGTTGGAAGAGATACTCAGATGTGAATTGGAAATCTAGTTTGAGAGATAATAAATCCAAAAGTTGTTGGATTTTCACTCTTGCCGGTGGGACTGTTTCTTGGGCAAGCAATAAATAGACATGCATCTCTCATTCTACCATGGAATCTGAGCTCATAACTTTGGCACAAAATAAAAAGAGTGATTGAACAAGAGAATGTTAGTAGACATATCTCTTTGGCCAAATTCAATTACTCATATTATGTTGTATCACTATATTAGTGATAGAGAAGTGCCTATAGTAAGTCTTGACGTGTTGGTGTAAGACTGATTTTGTGAGACAATCAATACGAGGTGGTATTATTTTGTCTATAACAAATAAAGAAAATCTGATTGATGTGCTTACTGAGACTCTGACGAGAGAATTGGTACAGTTTCAACTACTGAGATATGGGACTTAAACCACTACTAAGTCAGGAGTGATGGTAACCCAACCTATACTTAGGTTACCCCTATATTATAGGTTCAATGGGAAAAACAAGTCACATTCGCTGGCTGGAAGTTACTATCTTGTGGTTTCATATGTAGTTTATGACGGTAACTTGTGTGTTGCTTGAAAAGATCGAGGTTGAGTTTAACTCTTAACAAAATGCTGCACTTGAAAGCAACAAAGTGCAAGAGAAACATTTTGCCTATATGAACTAGAAGTGGAGCCGCTTCTTATAGAGAGTTGTGGTTTACTCTCTTAGAGGTTCATGAAACAGGATCATTGCACACAGCCATAAAAGTGCAGAGCATGATGAATGTTCACCGTAAAGGAAGGAAAGTGTATATGTGGTAGTTCCGATCGTATCATAAAGGAGTAGAGGTTCAATCTGCGGACACCATCAACTTCGGTACGGTCTTGAATTACTTACACTAAGAGAAGGTTCAATGTTCGTCACACCTTCTTTTATGCACATAATCCTTAGAGATGATAAATTGCTTGGTTAAGAGAAGTTTTCCAAACAAGTGGGGGATTGTTGAATATATCCTTAATATTAGTGTGGAAATATTACAAGATATATCTTATTGCTTGAAAAAACTTGACTGTTGAGCTACTGGTACTTAATAGAGACATCAACTCACCATATGGAAGTTATAGAAATGTAATTACCAACATATCCATGATCTTGTAACAACCAGGAAGTTATGAGAGCAAATTAAGTACTAGTAACTGCAGGTCTAGTATCAGAATAGTATAAAACATCCCCACTTCCAATGAAGAAAATCATCCTTTACAAAGCAACATTCTTGCGAGTTCTTTAAGTGAATTGCTATCACTTTGAACTGATATTTCCTTGAGGATTGACATATATCCTGGAGGTGTATTGCCTGAAACCTTTAGCAAACCATTCATGGTAGGGGCAATAGAAACCTTAAGGACAGGGATTACCGTGTCAATCACCTGTTTTTATCGTTATACTGAAGATTCGATTCCATTCCCTTCAAAAACAACCGTTCCAAACACTTATGGAATTTCTGTTCTTTTGAAACTTTATGTGAAATTCTAGTTTTTCCTAACAGTTTAGCTCGAATTTTTTTATCTAAAAAAGTCATTAATACTAAGATGGTCGGTTTCTACCTCGCCACGTGGCATCACGTTGCCAGAAGATCGTCGTACACATGGCAGGACCTGCTTACACATGAAACATGACACGTCATCCGACATTTAAGGTACGTGACACGTCAGCTTCCTTCGCGGTCTATTAATTCAACTCTTGGACAACATTAAATCAACCGCCTTACATTACCTGGTAAACGGTTGATCCACCACACAACTTGAGGCGAACAGATCGACTCGAGCACTGCCTCGACCACCAGGATCAGGGTAACTTAGCATAAGAGCCGCCTCGATTGCTTTCGGTTCGACCAAGCACTGAACTCAAGCACTCTTATCCAGGCTCACCCCTCAAGGGTCGACTCTCTAGTGGGGGACCAAAACTCTTAGGGAATAACCTCTGACATGCTCACGTGGCAGCCTTTTTCTGTCTCCTAACCATCACATGGGCGTATTTAATACACTATTAGTATGTGGATAAATGTCACACACAAATCTCAATTCTATAAATAACTACAACATTTATGGCATCTGGTAAGCCATTACTGTTCACTCAATCGCTTATACTTGCCTCTTATATTGAGCTACTACCTAAGTTGAGCGTCAAAGTACCAAAACTGGGCAAAACTTTCGTTCCCCTAGTTTGACCTTAAGCTAACGTGTGTTCTTCTTGATCACCTTGCACTTGAAATTTTCACATAATACAAATTCTTGAGTGATCAAGTATGGATCTTGGGCCTCATCAACCAATCAGATTTGAGCACGATCATATACCATGTGAATTTCTTTAAATAATGATCATGTTGAAAATAACAGTGTAAATTACATTATCGGGTAATAAATAACTTCAAAATTTTGTGGAAAACAAAAAAAAAGGGTCTAATCCACGGCATCCATTAGGCTCCTATTCTAATACAAGGTTAAGATACAAAATAAAGTAAATAATTTTATAGGGGTGATAATTCAGTTTAGTACCCAATACAATTAATTAAAGTAAGCTACTCCCAATAATTAGATCTAACTATGATTGTTATTAGATTAGGCTAATACTTTCTCTGTCACATAATCATGATTTTTTTTTTTTGGGTCCCAAAATATATTGTTTTTTATTTTTTTCTTTTTCAATTTATAGGTAATATTTAAAACCCTTCACATACTCTTATTGAATCGCTTTTTTATTTGTAGTCTAATATAATATTATTCAACCATAGTATTGGAATTTTAATATTTTTATTTATTAATTGAATGAGAAAATTAAGATTAAAATTAATAATTAATAAATTAAAGACAACACCAATATATAACATATGTAATATATTCCAAAAGACATAACATTTGGAATTAATAATGGTGATAAATGATTGTCACTTTATTCATCATGTAACATTGTATTGTTGCACTAATATTCGAAAAATGTATCTTATTAATTAACAATTAAAATGGAAAGATAAAAACCCTTTGAAGAGGTGCATTAATTATTTTCTATAAAAAAAACCTCACTAGTTGTGCATTTCATTCATTTAGTTTATTCTAGTTTAGGATACATATAAATACATTTTTTTTATTTTTTATTTTTTGGTAGAACATATAAATACATATAGTTAAGTTATAGTGAAAAATACTCAAAGTTCGTTATTATCGTAATTTGTAGTGATACTATTACGAGAAGTGATCATTATATTTAGGAAAACGATTGTCATTAATCCGTAAGTACTTGAGTTTGACAATTTCATTTTAACAAAAGAGAGTTGAACTCACACCTTAGCCTTTTACACTAATTATCGTAAAATCATTATTGCTCAAAAATATCGAACACATGGTAATTAATATATGGTATAATTAAAAATTCATGGAGTTTTTAACTATACTAACTCTTGTTTCTTAATCGAAGAATAATGGGCCATTACCAGTAATTATTCTCATTTAAATTGAGGCTCCATTATTATAAAACTTATCTTGAATTTCACGATAATTTTGAATTTTTTTTTGTCACTAGGAACAAAGCCCAATTAACAGCTCTCCTCAGCAATCATATCCTCAAACTCTCAGCTGGGGGGAAGTCCCATTCCATTATACCAAAATCAATTCTATGGCCTTCTTTAGCGAGCCAATCTGCACATTTATTAGCTTCTCTCCAAATATGTCTAACCATAAATTCCCACTATAATTTTGAATTTGATCTTTGTAAGGTGTGGTTAATGTTTTTCTTTTTATTTTTTTTTTCAAGATTAGGCGATTTACTATCAATTACATAATTAGTTCTCTTGTTAAAGCATCTTATAAAGTGGAACAATTGACAAGGAGATTTAAACTTTTGACTTTTAATTAAGTATAAATGAATCCATTTTACTCTGCCACACCCTTTTAATTTGTGAGGTGTGATTAATTGATGATATTATTATAAATTAAGCATATTTAAAATTTGGGATAATGGGAGATACCTCCAACTTCTAGGGTTTGTGTAGTGTCAATCTTTTATGTTTCTTGATTTGCCTCTTTTAACTTTTTTTTAGTTTATTTTTCTTTATTTCGAAAAATTATTTTTCTAGAGGAACTAACGTATTGTTTCATTTTATTTTATTTTTATAAATCGGCAAAGAAACCATAAATTGATTATCGAGGCTCCCATTTTATTGCTCCATTTCTAATTTATAGCATTTAATATTTTATAGATTGTCTACCTCACCTATTATAAGATATCTAATACCATTCATGTAATTTGAGCCTAGTTGTACTTTTCTTCTTTTGAATTTATATTTTTTATTCGCCACCAAAAATTAAATTTTAAAAAATGGAGAAATGCTCAATGATCTTGTAGAATACGGAGTGACCAATTTATAATCGTAAAGTGTTAAAAAACGTAGCAAGATCGTATTTATTTAGTGGAAAAACTCTCGATCTAAAAGTGAAACAAAGAAAAGATAATGATAAACTAGATCGCGTGACTCCAATATAAATCCTTCCGATGCTTCAATTAGCAAATCACTCGAGAAGGGAAGGAAGTAAGAAATGACTCGAGAGTGTAATAACACACTTATTAGTAGTGCGGGTCTTCATGTGTGTGTTTCAGTGCATTCAAAATTATGCATAGTTGATGGTTTGAAAGTATGATGTAGTAAGATTTGCAGAGGATCCATGCATTAAATATTAACCTATGTTGCATGGACATGGACACGGTGACACGGACACGACACGACACGACACGGACATGGCGATACAGATTTTTTTAAAATTTTAGGACACGACACGGCTATATTTTATATAAATAAATATATTTTATATATAAATAAAAATATTTTATAAGTATGATCTATGTAACATAAAATATTTATAAAAATATATAATATTAAAAACTAAAATAAGTTTTGTTATTTCAATTTGTTCTCCAAAAAATTCAAAAAATATTAAAAAAAGCATTAAAAAATGATCAAATTTGCCCCGCCGTGTCCGAGCCGTGTCGGACACTCCATCTCGCCGTGTTCGACACCGTGTCCCAATTTTTTATTTTATTTTTTTCTGGACACTCCTTTAGCCGTGCCCGACACGTGTCGGAACCGTGTCCGTGTCCGGCACGTGTCGGACACTGCATGGGCCATTTTTTAAGCGTGTCCGTGCTTTAGAGATATTAACCATATATTGATTTGCAACATTTTTGGCTTGAATATTGACCCAGTTGTCAAAATGTGCTTATGTTCAACAAGTTAGGATTGACCCATTGTTGTCACTTTAATTTACGTTGATTTATTTTGTTCTACCTAAAGTTAGTTGTATAATTCATAATCTAGTAAAAAGTGTAAGTTTTGATTGCGTAGCTGCCGTTGAGTTCATCTGGCAAACAAACTAAAAATTTCCTAAAATAAAAAAAAAAAAGTAATCTAAGATATATTACAGTCATACTATATTTTTCATTGAACATGTTAATCATTTTATATATCATAACATATTAAATATTCGCACATTTATTTATAACTTTTTTATATCTTTCAATTATTCTTAACACAATCCCTTCTAAAAAGATATTATTCAAACGAGGTGAAAACCTTGATTTTCAAAATGCGAAATCAGTGTTGCAAGTCTGCCCCTTTTCTTCCACCCAAAAAAAAAAAAAAAAAGAAAAAAAGAAAAAAAGAAAAGTATATGCCCCTTTTCATAATAAATGAAGGGCAAATTGGAAATTTCAACCTGTAATGTATTTTAATAATAACGTACCAAACAGAAAATTAAATTGGCTAATAAAACTCGATTCTTTACGGGATTACCTACCAAACAAAAAATGAAACACTACTTGAGTTAGTTAATACAAGTTAATAAGCAAGATTTATATTAAATGGAATTAAGTGTGAAAAGGTACCAAACGGTTTCTTAACATATTGTACGTATTTTACTAATATTTTGTCAATTTAATTTATCTAAAATAAGTCAAAATTCGAAATATTAAACCAAATAAAGTAAAATATAAATATTCAATCTATTATATATTTTCTTTAGCTAAAATCAAATCCAATGTTTTATAGGACTCATCTCATATCAAAACTAAATACCCACATTTAATTAAGGGGGAGTTATTAAACAGGACCAATAATGTTAAAAAGTTATCCTAAACACCCTAATTTGAAAAATCTATGTTTGAGGTCAACAATACACAATATATTTTTCCTAAACCCCCTAATCACCTAAAAAGACTGGGTTGCCCTTACGTTTTTCCTACTGCCAGCCCAAATTTGCTTCCTCCAAACCTCTGTTTTACTAAGTCTCACCAGCCCCCATCGGCGTCTTCTTTTTCAAGCTTACTTTGCTCGATTGGTGCCGTAATTTTCATCTGGCGCGGAGACCAGGACAGTAAAGCATATCAAGGAAGTGTATGAGACCTTTTGCCGTTCTAGATTTGAATCTTTGATGTTGTATTCTTCCTTGTTTTGTTTGCATTTCATTTCCATTTTGGTTTATATCTGCAATGTTTAGCTGGAAATGGTATTGACTGTAATAACGCGTCAATGGTTGTTAATGTGCAGATTATCTTGTTAAGATGTTTAATTCAATAGCGTCGGCGCAGAATGAGTCGAGGTTGTGCTGTTATTGTGGTGTCCCGGCCCGTGTTTTCATTTCTAAGACTTCCAGAAATCCTCATCGGCGGTTTGCTAAATGTTGCAAAGGAAATTGTCGCTTATGGGTGTGGATATGTAGCACCCTAAGCCCCAAGGCGCCACATCCCCCGCACTGTAGCCTCGATCCACGCATGAAATGGACAGTTCATACATAAACCAAGACCACAGCGAACGGGTGACAATAAAAATGACGCGCTAGGCGGAACACTCTCCCCAACATAACCAAAGCAAACATGATTGGAAAAGCGGAAGCAATAAAGTCGTTCATATATATAAGTACCATATTTATTACACCGATACATATAGGTACCAATTAACTATCAGTACATTATCATCTTTTAATAATATACATAACCATGTATCCAAAATGTGTCAATCGTGAACATAACATGATATCCGGCAAAATATATACCGAAAAGGTGTAACACTAGACCCGTGATAATGCAGGACTCAACCAACTCCCGCCTAGCACAACCACGCTCAAAAGGGTACCTGAAAAGTGAAGTATCAGTCTACCGAAGACTGAGTGAGGGGCAATAAATATATATACACACATCACATGCAAGTTGTAGCCTCGGGTGAAGACTTTGGAATAAAATAGATATATAATTCAAGAACTTAATCTTTGCCCGAGATTACAACCAATCATTTTAACACGTTTATTTAATCATGCTTGTCAATGTCATGAACATGTGGCCCCGACGAGCAAGGGCAATCTCCAACCGAACTCCCAATCGTGAACAATACGTGATCATGCTTGCTTGCTTGATAAATACGTGATCATGCAATTTATCTAGTGCTCACATAGACAATTTCAGGCTTGAAATCATGCAATAACCCGAGGATAACCCGACATGCCGGATTAATCCCCAGTCTCCTTCTTCCTCAGGGTGATAGCGAGTTTGCAAGGCTCGACTATCCACGACATGGTGTGTGTAGAGGACATGACCCTCTAGACACGGAACTCCTTCCACCACTAATCTCCTAGTGGCTTCGGGGGTGATCCCAACAATGTGAGGATAATTCAGGAGTTACCCGTCAGCCCTTGCTTTCCCGGTTGGCTCAAGAATTACCCTCGGGCCCACGTGCAATCATGTACTCGCCAAACATGCTTGAAATCATGATAATCAATATTTTCTTGCTTGGAAATGTTTATAACTTTGAAAACGTTTATAATTATAATAGGTTTTGGCCGAAAACTAGCACATAAGGGTTGTAGGGTTCTTTTTACCAAAACAAAACCTCACCTTTTCTTGCCAAATATAATAAAGAAGTGTTCTAAGGAGCTTGCTCCCCGTCCACGCCCTCGTGACCTTGAAAGCTAAGAAATGAGAAGTAGGATGATGATGATGATGATCACTCCCAAATTTCTTGAAAGATTTCTTGAAATCTTGATGATTGATTGAAAAATTACTTCTTCCCTTTTCCTTGAAGAACCGAGAATGAGGGAGCAAAGTTGTTGGGAGATTTTTTTTTTTGGTGTGAAATGAGCTCAAGAAGCTTAGAGATGATACTACGTAATTCATCAACCTAGATTTGTGTGAAATTGCTCAATTTGCCAATTACTCCTTCAATTGTTTAAGTTATGCAATAAGGTATCGATAGGTTTTGAAAGTGATCAATCATATCCTTGAAGAATCATGCAATTAAGCCCCCAAAGTTTTAAAATGAATATTTAGGGACAAATTGGTAATTTGAAATGCTTTCGGTAAATGTCTCATGCAATAATTATTTTTCCATGTAATGAAATAATATTTTTGATGATATGAATTCAAAGAATTGATATGAATAATGTTTCATGAATTTTATAGAAATATGAAATGCCACGTAATATATTATGAAATTAAGAGAAATAAAATAAACCTACGTTCAAACTCACACGTGGCGTGCTTACCTGTTCATCCGGAAACCGGGCGTTACAGGATAGATCCAGAACCCACCCCTGAAATGAGAGCATTTTCCGCCAGCTACGAGAAGAAGATCGCTGTCCAGGATGCTGAAATCAGACTTCTGAAGTTGAAGTTAAAATTTGTGGCAGCTCTTCTTCTTCTTCTTGTCTCATGGATAGCCTTTCTAGTACGATGATTTATTTGATGATTCCTCTTGGTGTGAGATTATGGGTGATTCTTCATTTTTGGTAGTATGGTCACCCTCGGTTGTAATTCTACATTTAAACAAGCATGTAAATATTTTGCAGTGTATATTCGGTTGTCTATTATCTGCTTTGGCGAATGGGGAGAACCTGTGCTTGTCGAATTAAGAGATGAAAACTCGTAATTAAAAGTTGGGTTTGTCGAGTGAAAGGGTGTGAAAAAGTTTTGATTAAAAGTTGGGTTTGTAGAGTTAGGTCATGAATATTCGGAATTAAATTATGGGTTTGTCTAGTTAGGTTATGAGAATCGTAATTAGAAGGTGAATTTGTAGAACAGGCCATGAATATTTTGAATTAAAGGCTGGGTTTGTCGAGTTAGGCTACTAGAACTCGTAATTAAAAGGTGGGAAACAAAGAAAGTAGCAAATAATCAACCAGTTTATGCAAACAATATATATTCCAGCTGACTACATTCTTTGTAAGGCATTTAATCGAACAACTTGCGAGCAATTCTTACATTGCATTCTTGTCCACCCCCTATTGGTTTAGCTATCACCGATTTGTGCAAAAATGCTCCCATTTTTATTTTCCCACCCATGTGAATTTATTGCACGGTAAAACATGGGAGCATCTTTGCACAGATCGGTGAGAGCTAAATCGTACATAGATGATCGACCATTACAGATCTGTAAAAATGGGGATTTGATGCCTGGCAGCCCACTGTCACCTTTCAAAGCAGTAAGTCCACCCCCTTATTGGTTTAGCTGTCACCGATTGTGTGTAGATGCTCCCATGTTTATTTTCTCACCCATCTGAATTTGTTGCAGATGGAAGAAAGTGAGCATCTATACACAAATCGGTGAGAGCTAAACCAATACATAGATGATTTAGCAAAAGAGATCTGTAGAAGTGGGGAGTTGGTGGTGAATATAAAGGAGACCATCTGTAATCACGTCGCCTTAGGTAATGGGGGAATTAAATGTAGGGAGTTGGAGAGTCACGCCTTGGAAGACTAAAAGCAGGGTTAAAAACTCGTAATTGAAGGTTGAAGTGCCCAGAACTGTAATAATGCGTAATTGGATGGGGACTTTGTCAAGTGAAACTGTAATAATGCGTAATTGGATGGGGCGTAATTGGATGGGTACTTTGTCAAGTGAAACTGTAATAATGCGTAATTGGATGGGGACTTTGTCAAGTGAAACTGTAATAATGTGTAATTGGAAGGGTGAAGTGTCAAGTGAAACTTCACTTGTAATAATGCGTAATTAGATGGGGTCTTTGTCCAGTGAAACTGTAATAATGCGTAATTGGAATGGTGAAGTGTCAAGTGAAACTGCAATAATGCGTAATTGGAAGGGTGAAGTGTCAAGTGAAATTGTAATAATGCGTAATTGGATGGAGACTTTGTCCAGTGAAACTGTAATAATGCGTAATTGGATGGGTGAAGTGTCAAGTGAAACTGTAATAATGCGTAATTTGAAGGGTGAAGTGTCAATTGAAACTGTAATAATGCGTAATTGGATAGGGACTTTGTCCAGTGAAACTGTAATAATGCTTAGTTGGATGGGTGAAGTGTCAAGTGAAACTGTAATAATGCGTAATTGGATGGGGACTTTGTCCAGTGAAACTGTAATAATGCGTAATTGGATGGGATGGGGACTTTGTCAAGTGAAACTGTAATAATGCGTAATTAGATGTGGACTTTATCCAGTGAAACTATAGTAATGCGTAATTGGATGGGTGAAGTGTCCAGTGAAACTGTAATAATGCGTAATTGGATGGGGACTTTGTCAAGTGAAACTGTAATAATGCGTAATTGGAATGGTGAAGTGTCAAGTGAAACTGCAATAATGCGTAATTGGAAGGGTGAAGTGTCAAGTGAAATTGTAATAATGCGTAATTGGATGGAGACTTTGTCCAGTGAAACTGTAATAATGCGTAATTGGATGGGTGAAGTGTCAAGTGAAACTGTAATAATGCGTAATTGGAAGGGTGAAGTGTCAATTGAAACTGTAATAATGCGTAATTGGATGGGGACTTTGTGAAGTGTAATTGGATGGGTGAAGTGTCCAGTGAAACTATAATAATGCGTAATTGGATGGGTGAAGTGTCCAGTGAAACTGTAATAATGCGTAATTGGATGGGTGAAGTGTCAAGTGAAACTGTAATAATGCGTAATTGGATGGGTGAAGTTTCAAGTGAAACTGTAATAATGCGTAATTGGATGGGGACTTTGTCAAGTGAAACTGTAACAATGCGTAGTTGGATAGGTGAAGTGTCCAGTGAAACTGTAATAATGCGTAATTGGATGGGGACTTTGTCAAGTGAAAGAAAAATAATGGGTCAATGTTACAATGTTACAATATAAAATCAATGAAACTAATAATGTTGTAATGTTGTAATGCTGTGATCATGATTCAATTATATGTTGTTGTTAATGTTGCAATGTTTTAATCACAATCTTGTTCATAACTATATTGTTGTAATGATGTGATCATCATTCAATCAATCTTGTTAATGTTGCAATGTTTTAATCACAATCTTGTTCATAACTATATTGTTGTACTGATGTGATCATGATTCAATCAATCTTGTAAACGTCGCAATGTTGTAATGATGTGATCATGATTCAATTAATCGTCTTAACGTATAGTTATGATTCAATTAATCGTCATGATTGTACTATTACAGTTTCACTTGACACTTCACCCATCCAATTACGCATTATTGCAGTTTCACTTGACAAAGTCCCCATCCAATTACGCATTATTACAGTTTCACTTGACACTTCACCCATCCAATTACGCATTATTATAGTTTCACTGGACAAAATCTCCATCCAATTACGCATTATTATAGTTTCACTTGACACTTCACCCTTCCAATTACGCATTATTACAGTTTCAGTTGATACTTCACCCTTCCAATTACGCATTATTACAGTTTCACTGGACAAAGTCCCAATCCAATTACGCATTATTACAGTTTCACTTGGCACTTCACCATTCCAATTACGCATTATTACATTATTACAGTTTCAATTGATACTTCACCCTTCCAATTACGCATTATTACAGTTTTACTGGACAAAGTCCCCATCCAATTACGCATTATTACAGTTTCACTTGGCACTTCACCCTTCCAATTACGCATTATTACAGTTTCACTTGACAAAATCCCCATCCAATTATGCATTATTACATTTTCACTTGACACTTCACCCTTCCAATTACACATTATTACAGTTTCACTGGACACTTCACCCATTCAGTTTTACTGGACAAAGTCCCCATCCAATTACGTATTATTACAGTTTCACTGGACACTTCATCCATCCAATTACGCATTATTACAGTTTCACTGGACACACCCAACTTTCAATTACGCAATTTTTACCTTTTACTTGACAAACCCAAATTTCAATTACCAAAATTACAAAGAAACTTTATACATACAAAATTATAAAAAAATAGTATTTCTTTCATACAAGCTGTTGAAGACCAAATTTTAGAAGCAAGTGTGCGATGTGAACACGGTAATCAACAATGGGGACCTCTTTTGCAAACTGGTTGTACTCCGCGGTGTCCTTTGCAAGCGACTCCACGAAGAGGCAAATAAACGCCCCACAGTCCAAGCTTCCTGGCGCTTGAGTACGGCTGGATGTGGCTTCTGGGTGCCTTTCAGCTGCAGCAACTTTGGCAATGCCCTTGTATTCCCAGTATGCTTTCATGAAACAGCCTTATACCTTTTCCACGTGGCGTGTTCTAGGCGAGCTCATGGAGTTGTACGCCAAGAACTTATTCTCCACTGTGTTGTACACTGCCAAATGCCAATGATTGGCAGTGTTCAATGGGAATATAACGTACCGGCATTGGTCAATGACACCGCTGTTGAGCCTTTCCAGTTGCAGCACCGCATACTTCATCAATTTGGGCTCTTCAAGAAATTTACCCATCTTTTTCGCTGAGAGATAGTGGGTTTTCGTGTATCCCTGCACCAAATCTATTATATGTTGTGTGACAACTGAAGAAACACAATAGATTTTGTGGGATTTTGCGGGAATGTACTCACCCAGAAACACAATAGAAACACAATAGATTTTGTGGGATTTTGTGACAAATGAAGTAACACAATATGGGGATTGACTGACCCCATATCAGTCTCAGAATATCACCCACAAACACCCGCGTTGCATCGCGATACACATATACCACTTTATCACTGGGAATAAAATAAAAGACAATTACACATTGATACAGATTTCATTTTGAAATTACTAATTAAGCATAAAAAACAACTTACTTGAAAGTGCTAGCGTAGTCATCAATGATCCCATCGATCACCTCAAGGGCTCAATCGTTCAAAGATGCACGCCCATCAAAATCCTTTGTACCTACAAAGGACTTCAAATCATCAGCAACAGAATAAACTGGGGTATTAACATCATCATCATCAGCCTCCTCAACAACATGAATTGCTTCATGAGGGAACTTAGCGGCACCTCGCTCAACCTCATCAGCAGCAGCCCCCTCAACTTCATCCTCAGATTTCCCCCATTGACTCTTCAAATCACACATGACATCACAAACAAGAAGGGCTACAGAATCATGCCTCGAAAGCTCCTGCATGTCTTCAACCTTCTCCTCTACAGCATTCTCATCCTCTACAGAATTCTCCTCACCCTCATCCTGTTCCTCTTCATCCTTCCCCTCACGAACATCCCCTTCAACCCCTTGTACAACAGAGTTCTCAGCAGCTGTCTTCCTTCTTTTGTTAGACTTTGTACGCTTATTAGATTTTTTTCTCTTACCATTTTTCTTCTCCTCGTCCACATCATCCTCTAAACCATCATCATCATCATCATCAACCTCATTTTGAAAGGTAGACTCTGGTAGATCCTCTACACAATCAAGCAACTTAAGCTCATTTTTATTAGCAGGTTTAATTTGATATAGTTGCAAGCAAACTATTAAATTGTATAAAATAAGCGTATAGCTCATCATAATTCATGTATACATAACGTTGTCAATCATAATGTTTACTTACGTCGGAGAAGGTCAGCTTGCTGAAACGCTTTTCAATTTCCTTCTTTTGTGCAGGCAAATTACTCTTCCCCCACTTCAAAAACCGTGGGAAGGCCTGCACCAGCACGGCATGCCCACAGGAGGGAAAATGCTCAATGAACCAAGCCTGGATTTAAAACAGACTAGGGGGATAAAAAAGACAAACACAACCGTGTAGATATAAAAAACAAGATAACAATATATATATTCTTACCATCAGCCCAATGGTACAACCGTCAAGAAACTGTTTGGAATCAACTTTGAACTTTTCAATTGACAAAACCAAAAAAATTATAAACAGCAGCACCCCAAGCGAATCGGTCGATATACGTTAAGTCATCTACATAGCATATCAGACCAATTGGCAGCTTAAGGCTGCCGCGTGGAAAAAGCAATGTAGAAAAAACAAACAATATGAACATTCTTGCAAAATCATCTATGCCTTCGACATCACTCCTACAAGCCAAGCCCTGTAACCTGGCCAATATGTTAGCACGTGTCACTCTACCGTTTTTGTTGTCAAAATACAGTTGCCGGAATCGTGATTTCACTCTAACATAAGGATCAACAGGGTTACTCTCACATTGTAGCCCCAACACAATTGAGAGCTCTGTGTCAGTAAAGGGTACACTGACTTGCCCAAAGTTGAATGTCCGTAGATCCACGTTATAACGTTCCAGCAGCGCCCTAACGCGTTTGTTTGTACCTTGAACTCCAAGCATTTGAAGGAATGAGCCAAATGGAGTCGCCAATATCCTTTGCCTTTGGGCATCAATTAGCACACCAATTTCGACCATTTTTTTAGTAAAATATGTTGGCAAGCAACGGCATTGTATTTCGTTGCGCCGCGTAGTTTTACTGCTGGACCTATTTGAGATTTGCTTCAATCTAGCCATCGAAACTAATTGAGAACGAAAACTGTCCAATTAATTGCAAGCCCTAAACGCCGAATTGGAATTCCTAAATGCCGAATTAATACCCACAAATCCGGAATTGAAAACCTAAATTGCAGTATCAGGGTTGTTACAATTATCGGATGTGGGGGCGGAAGTATGGAGGCCGGAATGCTCGTCTGCGGCGGCAGGTTATAGGTATCGAGTTCTGAAAGATGAAGCTTCTCAAAGATGATTCAAAGGTTTGGTTTCACTGGTATTTAAGAAGGGCAAAATGGTTTTTTTATATGTTTTAGGAGTTTATAAAAAATATGTTATGTATTGGGGATATAAAATTAATTATTTTTAAATTAGGATGTTTGGGATAAGTTATTAGCCTTAGGGACCGTTCAATTAATTAGTACAAAATCTTGCGACTAAGGTGAAACCGCCGCCGGAAAAGACACAGCACCGCCGCCGCCGGTGACACCATTACCAAATTGAAACCGATGCCTCTGTCTTGCCACTTTAAACGGCGGCTGACGTCGTCTCCGTCACCGTTCCAAGTGAATATGCTCGTCCGTAAGCTCCGATCAGACGCCGCTTTGGAAGCAATCAGAAAGGCGTCGGAAGACAAAACGCCCAATTTGGTACTATACAATTACCCCTCATTCTCCGGAGCTTATGGAGCACTTTTTGCGCACCTCTACCACTCTCGACTCAACCTTCCTTGCCTCATTTTGCCCTTCTCTTCAGTCGTACCCTTCAGGTATAGTTTGTGTGTGTGTGTGTGTGTGTGTGTGTAATGGGTGTGTTCCTCTTCGATGTAATCATGGATACACTTGTATCGTGTGGTTATGACTGTCAGTTTCTAATTTCAATGTGTGGACTGAAAACAATACTTGCCTGTTTGCGTTGTCTCAATTGAGCTCTTGTTTTTGTAAGTTTGAGGAGGTTTAGGGATTTTTTTGTAAATGCAGTGAATCTTGTACTATGTTTTGACCCTTGGTAACTCGTATCTTCTACTACTGATCTGGTTATAAGTAATGAATTGCTGCATATAAATATCTGCATTTCCTACACGAAATGTCTCCTGGAACTAAATAGGTGGTTGTGTTCAGCAAGCAGAAATAGCTGTTTTTTTTTGGAAAGTCCCAGCAAAAGAAATGCTTCACGCATCAATGAAAATGGAAACAGCACTAAAAAGCTATTGTTTTTCTAACGAAGACTCTCTGGGGTGGTGTGCGATAGAAAATCTGTATACCAAAGAACTAACATCTTCATTCATCTACCAAGACATACCTAAAATTAATTAATGTCGAACAGCCTTGCCACAGTACTCAATTATCCTTTCTAACTGGTAATTACCCGGAACAGCTAAGTTTCTCATTTTCTTTCTTCCAGCTAGACATGAGTATGCCACATATTTGCTCAATATATATGCCCTGTGAATCTAGTTATAACCTTCTTTTCATTTAGGATTGAAGACTTATGCATTGAAGGAATGCAGACATGCTACTTCATAGATTTTATTGGTCCAAAAGGTTTTGCATTGGAGCTTTCCAGGCGAACATCATCGAAGTAAGTTAACTTCGGACATGTTTCCCGAACATTACAACTTCGTCCACCTCTTTTAAGGGGTGTTCATAATATGTAGTTGTCAGTGGCTAAGTCAACAATTTTCGAATTAGGGTAATTGGGTTTGATCACCGGAAATCGGCGATTTCCCAAATTTGTTCAAATGAAGACTCCGATATAAACCTTACTTTTCATCTTAATGTTGAGAAGAGTAGCTCGAATGCTGCATATGAATATTTCTCTGCTAAACATTCAGAGACCAAATTTGATGGGGTAAGTGAGAGCGATGAACCAGATGTTTTAGCCTTTCTGTTTTATTTGCTCCAATTGAAGCTACTTTCTGCACAGCATTTTGGTGAATTTGCTTCTATGACTATAAACATTCTAGTCTGAGGGGTTACTCCTGAACTAGTATAGATGATTTATTCTCTTGTCTGAACATATAGCAAGATAATAGCTTGAGCTTGCTAGACCATGAAGATCAAGAACGGGTGGAGACAGTTCTGAAATACATTGAAGATGGAGATCTTCGCCACTGGAGATTACCTGATATTAAAGCATTTAGTATTGGACTAAAAGAATGGCGCTCAAAATTGAGCTGTATCACCAATCCACGCATGTATCAACAGGTTCAAGTTGAATTATATCTGTTACATATTTGTCGGATAGTTTTTCTTCTTTATCAATCGTTCATAAGAGGTATTTCTTAGAGAAACTTGTTAGCCAAAGCTTTAGTAGCTAATGCATGTGTTTCTGCTTGACAGTTATATAACATGAGTTTAGACAATGCAAACTCATTACTAAAACCTTAAGGGTAGCTATAGCATCATTTTGTTTGTGCTTTCTGACTTATGTAATCTGTAGTTGCGACTGTCTTCATCTAATATTTTTTGTTTTCCTATTTGCCTGTTTGAGCAGTTGATGGGCCTGAGCTCAGTAGACTTGATCACAAATGGAAACAACCGCCTTACCCATCGGCAGACTGAAGCAAATAATCTGCTGCATAAGGTTTTCAGAGTTCAGTTGGGCCGAGGATTTTATGGGGAGTGTCTGGTAAAACATTCTTCCTCAATAGCAGAATTCCTTGAGATTAGTTAGTTGATTTTCTTATCTCTGGTTCAAACTAGTCACGTACATTCTCAGCTAAAACTTTAATGACTTAGTTGATTCCTTAACATTTTTTTGGGTGAACTGAGGTGCTGGAATTTCTGAACAAAAAAATTTACTTTTTGATAGTTTGACATTAATCTTGGCTGCTGTTTAGGGGGTTAGGGTTGATGGTAATTCAAATTTGAGCGATGAAATTGGCCAGGAACTCAGCCGAAGGAGTGCAGCAGCTGGATTAAGGTGATTTAATATGATTAATTTCGCTCTCTCTCCCTCTACCTCTTAGGGCTCGTTTATTTTTTATGTAGTGATAATGCATGTAAGGATATCAAATGTTTGTGATAGTAGACATACTCACATTTACTAATCATGTCAATATCTGTCATCAATTCATGTTTACGTTTAATTTGTTGTTTACTTTTATGGGTAGTTAACGCATGATAGAATTAAATTACTTATTTACCCTCAATTTATTTTCAAAAATAGAGTTTTGTAGTAAAAAAATAGAGATCTCCCTTTTTATTTTGATTTGAGAATTCATTGCACCGTCTCAAATATTTTAATATCATCATCTCTTTGCAGCTTGATTAAATCCTTAAAAAATGCATTATATTAAGTGAGAGGGTGTAAAGTGAAAAAAAATAAAAATTTAGGAGACGGTATTATTTTTTATTTTTTTTTGGAGGAGTTTCGTCTCAATTTTTAAAATTATTTTGTGGTTCATCATGTTTTAACTTTTTAATAATTCACTTTCCTATTTAACTATAATTATAAAATAAAAATAAAAGAACTTGATCAATTTGGAGAGAAGAAAATAAAATCTTTTGTAAAATAAAAATAAAATCTTTTGTAAAATCTTGAGAAGAAAATAAAATATTGAGAAGAAAATAGATGAAAATAAAATCTATTATAATTGAGATGAAAATAGATTAAAATAGAATCTTTTGTAAAATCTTGAGAAGAAAATAGATGAAAGAGAAATTTCTCCAAAAAAATCTTTCAGAACGTGGGAGAGAAAATAGATATAAGCGACAATTCTTTTGTAAATTCTGTGAAAAGATGGATATATTGGTATTCTTGTGTAGCGTGTCATAATTCTCGTGATCTATGACACGCCATTTTGGCGTGTGATCTATATCTCAATAAAACACGCAAATCTCATAGGCCAGAGTCTATCCTACAGGCTTTCATACATGCAATGTAAATGCACGTAGATATCGGTTATATATCACAAATATCCATTATCTGTAAAAGTAAATACGCTCTTATTGTTTTTCTTCCTTTAGTTTTCACTTGTAGTTAATTTAGCCTTACACGTTTGTAAATGTACCCAGAGTTTGTCAACTTCTAGGACCTGAAATTCTTTCTTGTAGTACTGAGTGACCATGTACTTTTTAGAGAGATTCCTATCCCTGCTGCGCAATGAATGGTTGCTTGTGAAGCAGGAATAGATGATTGTCTCTTTCCGTGTCCTTGCATGTATCCGTTGGTTCATCTTTTCCAGAAAAGCTATGTTCCATGAGTATGAACTCTAGGTAGATGATTGTCTGCAGTTTATTAAATACTATATTTACTTCTGTAGCATCCATCCAGTAGTATGTTAAGCTTTTGTCACTTAAGCCCTTGAGCACTCAAGTCTCAGAAGGTGATGGAGTACTTTTGCGTCTCAATGTACTCAAATCAAGGTACTGACTTACTTCTATTGTCAATGATACTGATGAAACAGGCCGATTGGAGCTGTTGTTTACATGCAGCGTAATAATCTAAAAATGTGCCTGAGAACGACAGACAGTAGCACTGATACTTCTGAAATCGCTAAGGTACGCAGCATGGGAGAACAAACTCTGGTGTTGATTACTCCCTGCCCAAAATCTGAAAATGTTCCAGGAAGAATTTGTCCACAATGAACTTCAAGTCTTTTATTATATATTTGAACTTTCAGGCATACGGTGGAGGTGGTTCTCCAAATTCCAGCTCCTTTATTATTCGTATGGATGATTACAACCTCTGGCGTCCAGTGCAGTCATAGCCCCTATGGTAATTACTACGTGTTACTCTATTATAACAAAAGAAGCCTGCTCTTAATATATGTAAACTATCTTGGATTCTTCATAGAAACAACATATTTTGGTTCGTACCTCCAGTTATTAAGGGCTGGCATCTATGATGATGAACTGCAGATCTTTTAGAAATACAGTATAATGTTTTCCTTCTAATTACAAGAGCATTTACTTGGGCTCCTTTTAATTGTTCTAAGAAGTTGAGTGATAAAGATTATCTTCCGAGCTTTGAGAATAGTGTCACCTCCCTGGTCATCTTGATTAGATACTTAATTTGATTCATTAGACTCAATTGACTTAACAACCTGAAATATGTTCTAATCTCGTCGGACAAGACTTTTGAGATTGGCAACAAATTAAGACTGAGCAATTGCACAAGTTAGGGGATCCCACCCTAGTTGCAGGATTGCGGTGCAGCTAATTAATTGGTCTTTGCGAGATTGTGGCTGATTTGATTTCCTCAAATGTGCAACCTATAGGACTCTAGCGGTAATCTTCTTTACTCTATTGGTGATCGCCACATGTTAAAGTTCCCTCCTGTTCTCTTGGTTTATGCTTTCCAGTTACGAAAAGCATTTTCATAATTTTAATTCACTATCTTGAACTTCGTATCATGCCTAAATATTTTATGATAGAAAAACTCATACACTGAAGAAAGGATATGAAATTAGCTTTGAAGTGCTTGTCTGGACTAGTCAATAAACATGATGCTGGTCATAGACTTCCTTACATGGATGCTAGCAGCATCATGGCTTTTCAATTGATGTAATGGTCTGGTACCATGATCAGCTTTGGTAACAAGTAATGTAAGTGAACAGGATGGTCGCCCTCTATTTAGATGAGTTCTTTTCTCCAGTATCTTTCTATTGCTGGAATTCTGGTTTTAATTCGAGATAATACTTACAGACAACATGAGAGGAAATCATTCTTAACAGCAAATAGTCAGAAATGATAAGTACAGTTATATTAGTATACTGGACAGCCATCAACTTGTATGCCTTTAGCTGTTGGACAAGTTGCCAATTTGCAGTGTTCACCACTCGTACCCCACCAAGCTATTCCTTTCTCCTCCATGCCCAACGTGAAATAGAGCATCACTGCCATGAAAGCTACTCCAGCATCTAGAGCTGCTGAAAGGATGTAATTGTACCTCTGCCACCAGCTTTTACGATAACGAAAAACAAAAAAATTGAAAATTGTGCCCACAATGATCCAGGCATTGTAATTTAATGGTGTTGCTGGTGGCATAGCACCCGTTGCACCTAGAATGACAGGCAGGTTAATTAGAGGAATCCAAGAGTGTTGTGGAAATGCCTTGTGGAAGATCCAAACAATAACAGGTCCTATTGCACCTCCAAGAAAGAACCAATTCATAGCACTATAATTTCCAAGACTTCCAAAAATTCTTTTCGGTCCCACTAAACCCCATATAACTGATGCATCAAAGAACACTCTATCTCCAGGGCATGTCCAAGGACTATCTGCTGGAAGGAGGTCATCTTGGCAGATATTTGTAATAGATGTGAGCAGCCACCAAGCAACGGCAATGTTGACAGTTCCAGCTATAACTGTTCCTAAGAACTGGTAGAGTGGTAAACATAATAAATAGTAAGGTTTTCGTGCATAAGGATATTTAGACTTTCAATTACTGAACCAATGCACGTTTTTGTAGAAATATATTTTGGCTCCTTGTTGAATATCAGTGTTATAATAAAGAGATAATCACACCGATTTACCCTGAGGTTTGGCATAATTACACAAACTTGCCCTACAAAAAATTTCCCTTGCCAAAGAATTTACTTTACACCCGAATCCATTCATTTTCTATGACATCCTCTCTAACTTCTTATGAATGCCCTTTTCCCTTGGTATTTACTGGTCAATATTTAACTTTAAATTCATGACCACAAAAGCATGTGTTAGGCCAAGTCTTAAGGCTATGCGAGAAGAAGATTCTGTAATTTCTCAAACCCCAGGGGAAGTTTTTGTATATTAAGCCAGACCTCAGGGTACGTTGGAGTAATTATCCCTACAATCAATTATCCATTATAACTAGGTATAAAGACCCATGAGATATGTGAATTGAAAAGTGCAGTCTACCTGTACTATAAACATGGATCTGGGAGGGATCTTCATATAGTGCCCCAGCTTGAAATCACTGAGAAAAGAGACAGCCTGGGCCATGCTCATATAGCCATAGACTTTGAAGCAGACATTAGCAATTGGTCTTCCTGGGTATATGATACCCATAACATATTCTGTGATTATATTCAACCCTGGTGTCTGCAAATGGAACATGTTTAGTTTTGCACCTGTCTTAGAGAATCTGCCTGGATGTTATACATATATACTATATGTTTAGTTTTGATTATAATTTATGTTGGCGGATCAGTTCTTTGTTTTCTAGTCCTCTCTCTCTCTCTCCAGTTTATGATATATCTTTTGGCCTGTGTGTGTGAGTATCTGCATTTATATAGTTTTTGTGCTGATCACAATTGCTTTGTCAGTCATACAACCATTCATGATTGATCCTGAAACTGTTGCCGTTTGTAGTATTCACTCACCTGATTTGTTGTGGCTGTAATGATGCTGATTGGAAGTGTGAAGATAAAGGCAAGGACACTAGCAAAGACAAGTCCCCACCACGGCATCTGAACTTGGTCATTCAAGAAGATGCAGAGTATTAAAGATGCTGCAAGTGTCACGGCAAGTAATATATGAAACCACCAAGAAGGTATGTCCTTGTATCTTCGCATAAGTCGTGTGTGAATGTCCTCCTTTTCCTCGTATGAAGCACGGAATCTTGCATAGATTTCCCTGGCAATTTTACAGCATTACCAGCTTTAATTATGTGTTCATTTAATATGAAACTATAAATATTTGTTAAACTAATGGTTGGTGAAAATCGAAATAATTTAGATGAATTAAATGATAATAAAAACACATATAGATAAGACAGTTAAAATAATATCGGATAGTGGAGATGAGAGGAGAGAGGAAGGCATTAAGAACAAATACATAGATGATAGAATGGTGCGTTGGAAACAGACAAAAAGTAAACACAAAAATGAAAACTAAATTGAAGCTCAATTTTGTTTGTCATACCAAGATTGTTTTTACGTTACCCTGATGCATTATATGATAGTGTAGATTAGTACCTTCCATAGAAGCAGGCCACATGTGTTAGAGTGGCTGCAATTGTTGCAAAACCGAACCCATATGTGAGGGCAAAGAACATGCTGAGATGTATTCTACCTTGCTCCTCGTATTTGTTCAGATCCAATTCGAACTTATCATTTACAATGGCAGATATGTTATACTTCTGACCTTGGGCTGTAAACAAGTGTGAGGAGAAAATAGGAAACTTGCTAGCACTATACAAGTCAAATCCCCAATAGGCTATAGGGAGTACTAGGTAGATGATTAGCACATAGCCCGCGAAAATATTCATTATGGAGAAAAAGGGATATATGAGAGGACTGTACAAAAATGATGCTATAACAGTCCAATCTAATGTTAAGGCACCAAAACCAAGGCCTCTTAGGCCCGATCCAATTTGCTGTGCTGTTACTGATTTGGAGAATGTCCAACAAACCCATGAGATGCTTGTGAGAGCTGGGAAGAGGTACCCTGGTAGTAGGTACCAAGAAAAACTGCAAATTAATGCAATTACGAAAAACTTAGCTCGTGACATTCGTCGGTCATCTTTTTCATGCAAGGCCCTGCAAAGTTCAGATAAATGTCATCAGTTCAAATTTATTTGACCTCCCGGAATGAGTATGTGGAATGTAGTCTTCTTGTCAGATTAACCACATCTGCATTTGGGCAGTAACAAGCCCTAATTTACTTCAAATGGCAATAGAAGAAGTGAAGAACTATGCAGGTTGTCATAGAAGTCCTTAATGGGCTTCAATATGCTATACTATTTCGGATAACATACCATGATATCTTAATTACACAAACACCCCCTGATGTTTTCAAAAAATTAAAAAAAAAAATCCCCTGGTATATCTGGCCTTAACTCATGCCATCATGGTTACGAAGTTAAAATTAAATATTAATCAGTAGGTATCACGGACAAAGTAGGGTATTCATAAAAAAGATATGAAATCATGAAAATTTATCAAACTAGAGGTAATATATATTCTTTGGTAGGGAAAATTTTTGTAATTCCTTAAACCTGAGGGAAATTTTCTGTAGTTATGTCAAACTCAGGGTATGTCGACGTAATAATCACTAATATTTTTGTACTTATGATTTAAATTCTTGTGTCTTTCTTGTTTTGAGATGAGAATTACTTCTTCAATTGCCTCATCTCATTAATAGGTACCCAGAAAAGCACTAGGTTGTCTTATTGGATAATATATGGTTAGCCAATCATTCTGCATGGAACAATTCTAATGCCATAATGAACACCTCAACTCTAGCTGTTCTTGATGTCATCGGACTCGACATATAAGAAAAATGTGATCTTTATTAAAGCTTAACACCCCTTTTTCTAGCTTTCATTGGATCCTGGGTAAAAGAATCTCGAATCACATGAATGGGAACGAATGAATTTAAGTCAACGATTCCGTTTGGGTACGTGAGTGTTGTTTCCTCGAATCTAGCCGTTATTTATGGTTTTATTCACAGCTTGAAGCAGAATAATCTGGGATGGAAGTTATGAAGATGTGTGTGGTTGCAACTTGCAAGATGTTGTTGAGCTGGGTGTGACAGAAGGAGAGGCCTCTGCACGTGAAATGCTGATGGAAAAGATAAAGTAATATCTTCTCCAGGCTGGATTTGGGCACATAACTCAAAGATTTTCCCAGGAAACATGATTGTTTCTTAATGGCAAAGCAAAATCTCGTTTTCTCTATCTTTTGCTTAGGCTAGTTATTACTTGTTATTACAAACATATGTCTTTCATAGTCTTGCATTTTTATAATTTCTTTTTGACTAATCAACTTAAACCGATTGGTGTCTTCGACTGTGCACAGGATACACATTACGAATTTTGTGTTAACGACGTAATTTGTTATCCGACTAGAGAAAATCATTCGGATTACCAATTATGTCGTTAATGCCACATTTGTAATATACGGGCTGCAATCGGTAACATGAAATATGGTTTGTGAAGTATCTTTCGCCAACGATACATGTCTACGGACCAATTATAGCTAATAAAATAGTTTAAACTACTCATCTTAACGATATACATTAAGGTTCACTAATTTTATGAATATTTAATAAGATTCACATAATTTTTCTAGTTCTTTGAAATCAGGGACAAAGCTAATATTTTAGTTAAGGGGTTGAAAATTAATATCAAAAATAGAGAGAGCAAAATATCTAATTAGGGAGGTGATGAAAATATAAATATTTCAAAAAATATATATAAAAATAGAAAGAAGATCAAAAATCAAGGGGAGCGGGGGCCACCCTCTTCCACTACTCGCTCTGTCTCCGTTTGAGACATTGTGATGGCATTTCTTATGATTTCTACGACTTTTTATGGGACAATTTTTGAAAACTCCCCATAAGTTTGAAAAGTTTTTTTTAGCTCTCAATTTTCAAATACATCATTTGGGGTTTTAGATACGCGATTTTGGGATTTAGATACGCAATTCTGGGATTTAGATACGTGATTTTTTCTTTGTATTTCAAATACATCATTTGGGGTTTTAGATACGCGATTCTTGAATTTTAATACATTATTTTTGAAAATGAGGAGCTAAAAGGAATTGGACTTATCATTTGGGGATTTTTCGGGAATTGCCCGACTTTTTATTAAGATTTTAACTAATAA
Organism: Lantana camara; assembly: GCA_037501455.1. Lineage (NCBI taxonomy): Eukaryota > Viridiplantae > Streptophyta > Magnoliopsida > Lamiales > Verbenaceae > Lantana > Lantana camara. The sequence continues at coordinate 25,203,163 of CM074862.1, forward strand.
AATAATTCTAACTATATATTTTATTAATTTATTAATGTTCGTATTTATTAGCCCTCTAGGAGATTAATTATATATAATTGTGTACAGAAAGGTTGACCGTGTGACTAAAATAACAATTAGAGACAGGATTCCCAGTTGAATAAATAATAAAAAGGAATAATACCTCTAAAATTTAACTTTATTAAACCTAAAGTAGAGAGAGAAAGGATTCCCAATTGAATCTTTTCATTGGTTTAAATGGCATCCAATTTCGCAAATTAGATTTCTTTCCCTATTATAACAACCAAAGCACCTTTCTTTTGCCTTGGGAATAGCATATTAGATTTGGAGATGAGAATAATTAAATTTAATTAAGATAATGATTAGTGGAGGGAAGACTTTGAATTTCCCATTTTAAATTGGTATTTCATTTTTTATTTCGTGTATGCACACACGCCGAATGTATTAATAGTCAGTTGAGATCATAGGGAAGGATTTTTTTAATTTTTTCATATATCAATTGTTTATTTCTTCTAATCTCAATCGTATCCTATATACAAAATAGGAGATAAAACACAAAATTAAAATACGAGATCCAAATTCGAGAGTTTACTAACCGGAAAAGCGAGACCTGGACCAAAGTGCTGGGCCACCACATGTGGGCCGGTTCTATCACATACTTTCTCAAAAGCCCGGCCCAGCCGTAGCCCAAGACCTGCAAATTGTTCAAATAAGACAAAAAAGGGAGCAAAAATTAATTAATTATTCAAATCATTGTTTGTTTTACTAGGAATGTCCAGACAAAATAATATATATTACAAATTATGATCCATGTATTGAATGCCAATTTGCCAATACAAATACGGAGATATTATGACAACACTGAATTTATTTATTTTTGAAATTCATCGCATCTGTTTGGATTTCCACATGATATGACTCAAGATAATTTAGTTTTAAAAGAATATAATTCATCATGGATTATAACGAAAAAGAAAAACACCAACTTTGAAAGAGAATATCAAAAACTTTCATTTCCTAAGTGTGGATTTTCACAGGATTAGGTAATTCTAATAAGGTGCTAGCTTCTTTTTCATGTAATTATTAGAAAACCACATTTTTATATAATGGATATGATATAGATAAGCCCCACTCTCATGGCAGCAACTGGTAATAAAAGATTGGGTAAAAAGCAAAAACCCAATATTTTTATATACTTCTTATCATAACAAAGTTGAATATCAAGAAATCCAATAACTTGTAGTGTTTAGCCAAACAAAGTCGAACCACCTAAAAGTCGATACTTTGAGGTAATTATAAATCCAATAAATGAATAATTAAGAGAACCTTCTTTCTTACCTGAGTAGTGATAATAAGCAACCAACCAGCCAAGAAAGAGATGTTCCTCCCATAAAACGCCTTAACAATGGTGACAATACCCACCGCATAAGCCGACCCGTTTCCAAAAGCACTCCCCGCATTAGCAAATATAGAGATCAACACATGCTCCTTCATGTTGAAGGGCCCCGGGTTCAACGAGAACATCTTCGCCCCGAAACCGGGCACCCGAAACTTGGTTTCGGGCAGAACCGCAGCAAGAAAGTGGCCTATGGGAAGTGTGGCAACTTGGACTGTGATCTGAGTTATTACAAGGGGTTCTGTCCGGTAAGCAAAGAACTGGTTGAGGAAAGACAGCAGCCCACATGAAAGAAGACCTAAAAACCACATCCGGAACGTCCATACGGGTAGGGTCGGGTCGTCGGTGTTCGTCACCGTAAGACGGACCTCCTCGATGGGGGACTCATCTTCTTCGTTGATGGGGTGTGGTTCTTTTGGAGCCTCTAGTTCTAAAGTTCCCATGAGGAGTGAAAGTGTAAAACTATAGTGAAATGATGGTAATTTGCTTTTGATTTCTTGTGATTTTCTTTGGCAATAAAAGTTTGGTTATATAGTTTGATAGTGTGGTGGAGAAAGGTTGTTTTGGTGGGCTTAGCCTCAAATTGCCAATTGGGGGTGGTGGGGGGAAAGGGGTAGGGGAAAATGTGTTTGGTTGTGAAAGGAAAGTATTAATTAGTGTTAATTAATAATTATATAAAACGAGTTCACTGATATTCATACTACTAGCATTAATCTCATGCTATGAAAATTTGAGATTATAACGATGTTAATTGTTAGTCAAATTAGAATTTAATTCGTATCGTATTTATTTATTTTCCATTATTACCAGATTTTATTCCCAAAAGCGATAAATCTTTTAGTCAATATAGTCATAACTACTCCCTAAAATTATGCGCCATAGTTAAGTTGATTGTATTAAAGAATAATGCTGGTTATGGCAAGGATTGGTATTAAGAAAAACTAAGTAAAAGATTTCCCTTTTGACTTGGAAAAAATCTATCGGCCAATGACGGGAGAAAGGAATCACAGCTTGAAAGATTCACATTTTCATTCACAAGTCGATTAGGCAACTGCCAATAGTCCCCGACTAATTGTATTCTCGAGAATCCATGATTTATCTTATAATCAAGTCTAAAATGAGCGATAAGTTCTCCGAACTTAATCGGGTTGATATGCGTAACTCCACAATATTAAAGGTCCTGAAACAAAACAACGTCTGTTCGTATTTGTCGGGTCGTGACATTCTCCCCCATCTGATCATGAGTCCATGACAATACCCTCTTGCCTTGGGAAAAAGAAAGATTCCGTCTTTCAGGATTGTAATTTTCTTTGAGTGTTGTGAGAATCCTATTATTTCAAAGTATTATTTTAATACATCTGTTTTATAAAAAGAAAATTTTCAAAATACGAATTCACCCTGTTGGTGTCAATTATAATTTTCCATGGAAAGGGATAGTGTAGATTATAGAACGGGGAATAGCTAGGGTCTAGGGATTGTGACATAACTCATAAATTAAAAAGATTTCACTTATATTTAATGTTTTTATTTGGTAATTGGTACGTAGTTTCGCCATAAACGATTGCTTAGCGTAAGTAATCCATGTTGTATTAAGAATGTCTAATTTTTAAAGTAGGACCTACTAAGAAAATAAGAATTAGTGAGAACAGGATTGTCAAAGATTCCGACTGAATCAGGATCAAGATGAATTTGTATTTAGACTACAATCATAAATAACAAAAACTAATAATTCTCGTACTGTCTGTCCAAAAAAAAAAAAATTATTATTATTTAAATATATTAAAATTGATTTTCATATTAATAATTATTTTATAATTAATTTTAATATAATTATTAAATTATAATAAATAAATAGCTTAAAATATGAGGAAAAAAAAAAGGATAAAAATTATATATAAAGGAAAAGAAAATAAAATTAAGTGAAACGAGAGAAAAAAAAAAAGTTATGAAGATTTGTTGGAGTTATAAAAAAAATGTAAAAAAATATAAAATATAAAATAAATAAACGAATAATAAGTCAAAGAGACTAAAATTGTAATTATATACATCTCTCACTTAATATTAATAGTATAGATAATATAAATGAAAATGGATAGATATCAGCTATCAAATACGAAATGTAATAGCCAACAGGGATTGGTTTAAGTGATTAACTTATTCATTTTTTAGGATAATGTCTTGAACTCTTGGATATGTCATATGTGTGCCTTAAAATTTTTTTTAAAAAAACACTATGAAATGTATTAAATTAAATTTCCACAAAAATTAAATATAGTGAAGTCACATTCCAATGAAAGCAGTAATGTGATTATGTGAACATGTTCTCAAAATTCCAAATATCAAGTCAACTTTACATGTAAGTCAATTTCCATAGTATCGGTCTGGGACAGCTCATTTGATGTGCTCTGTGTATTTTATTTGACCCCTAATTTCAAGGTTTTTCTTTTTTTAAAGCATTAAGTCAATTTATGGAGGGAATCCCATGAAGGAATGGCCGTTTTATTCAAATCAGGACAGAATCAGGATTTTACAAATAAAAAATTAAATTATTGATACTATTAATCTATACTCTATTATTAACTACGAGAGACAAAGATAATCTATTGTACTTGACTTTTAATTCTTTTTTATTTAATTTATTTTTTTTCCCCATCATATGCGGAATATGTTTATTGATCTATTATTTTTACTTTTTCTCATCCCACTTTTATTCTCTTTTTTTTTTTTTTTTAAGTTTATATTTTAACTATTTCCTATTAATATACAATTATTAAATTTACATTAAGATGAATAATTTAATTTAATATATTTAAATAATAATAATTTTCTTTACACACGCATAAAATATGCAGAATTACTAGTATTTTTAAATTACGAGAATGAAATTACACATTGTTAAAAATAGGCATAAAAGTAAATATATTTAAAAAGTTTCCATTATTGCGCTCAAAAATTGAAGGCGTGGGTGCTTCCACCCCGTCTCCCCTCACCTCCTCTCATTATTCAATCCTTTTTTTTTTTTTTCCCTTTTTCTGTTTTTTTTTCTCAATCCTTGTTAGACTCTAAGTTAGCAATGTCACACACAATGTCAGACCCATTGTCATGCAATTTTCTTTCAACAATGTAGGCATCATCCAATCATGAAAATGATGGGCGGTTTTATTTGTCGCCGATGATATGAAATTTTCCACACTGATAATAGTTGTCTCTCTATAAAATATAGATAATAGTTGTTTTGATAATTATTCAAAAGTTAATATTGCTAATTAAACTAACATAATATCGGAAACACATTAAAATTTAACCATAATAATAGTTTTCAACTAATATTTAGAGTCTAAAATTATTAATTAAATCAGCGTAACGTGAAATTATATATACGTATTAACCATAATATTTTTCTTCATAAATTTTCAAAGTCTAAGATCACTTGCCCATTATTATAACTAATCAAAAGCGACATTACAAGCATCAAGAAAAAATTATATGTTTATATACTTAATTGGTGTCATGTTGAGGCTCATTGGATACACTAATTTTGATTAAACCGGAAGTCATGTGACTAAAAAGAGATTAAGCAATATACAAATAGGTATCTTTAATCTCGTAATTAGAAGTTTGCTTAAGAGTTAGAAACAAGATTTGCATGTCTCATGGAGAAGGGGTCAAGAGACCATGTGCAAACGCAAATTGGTCCATCAAATTGGCTGTGAGACCACCATTTTTGTTTGAAAATAAATATCCTTATCCCCATTAGCCCACACTATACTTGTTCCTACCATGGATGATTGATAAGAATCTAATCCTATTAAATTTCAATTAATTTTTTATAATCTTGACTATTGAATCTCCACTCTACAACAGTAAACCAAGATTCATATTGTAAGCAAGTTATGTTTAACTATTCAATAGGAGAAATAATATTATGAGATACGGATACAGATATGGGGACATGAACACTACATGAAATGAATATATGGCAACACAATTTTATTTTATTTTTTTTAAATTTTCACATGAGAAGTATTGGATACGGTATTCGATACGAGTATCCGACACGAGACGACACGACACGACACGACACGACAAAATGATATTTTAAAAAATATTCATGCCTGCAGGCTGCATCATAGCAAATAATTAAAGATGTTAGAATTCTTAAATTATTTATTTATTTATTTTAAAACAAAAAACTAACGCACCTCAATTTAAAATAAATAATAGACATAAAACTTGACAAAATAATTTGAGACATAAATTGTAAAATAGTAGCCTCTCCAAGCGGTGCTCTTATAGTGAATAAAGGTTGGTCCAAGTGTTTAATAAATTCATTTTTTATGACAATATCTCTGGTTCGAATCTCGTTTAGACGTGTGTATATTAAAAGAAAAAAAAAAGTTGGTGCCCTTATTTTAAACGTTGCAGAGATTCTTTAGCTTATTATCTTAAGTCATGTGTTCGCAAAATTAGAAAAATTGGAAGTAGATTACTCCACATCCTTACCATAAAAGCTTTTGAATCATGAATGAGATTTTAATTATTAGGCAGGGAAAATTGTTCAATTTTTTTTTTTTTTTTAAATTTATAATTGTATACTATGGCATAAAATCTTAGACTAATGTAGTATATATATGTGAGTGTGAGAATGAGTTTGGGATATATATATATATATATATACTATTTCTCTATTCATGCATAGATTATGTACTAATTATTTATTGTATTTAATATATTTCTTAATATTTAAAAATAAATTTTAATATGAATATCAAAATTCGTTCTTTATAAAATATTTGAATTTATAAAAAAATTTAAATAAAATAATATTTTGAACATTTTTTTAAAATATATAATATATTTATATTTACATATATTTAATACAATTTATTAATTTTTCAATGTGATTAATAGTATTTAATTTTCATTTATGAAAATAATAAAATATAATATGTATTTAACAAATATGTGATGCCAATATAAAAATAATAATAAATTTTAGACATTATGAATGACCAATACCATGGGGGACTAAAGGAATGGGCAATCCCATGCTTATGGGAATGGGCATTACCGCGGGAATGAGCATTCTTAATCATGTTTTGGTACCAATCATGGGTTTAGGAATGGACGCGGTAATACTCATTCCATTCTCACCCCATTCCATCATACGAATCATGCCGTAGGTGTAATAAAACTGATTCGAATGTGTCGCTCCATCATTCATATGGAAAAATCCAGCCAGAAAAGGGGATTTCCGATGGGATTTTGTCCTGTACATATGTCAATGTTCAAAACTATGTTTGGTAATTTCGAGAGATATTTCTGACGAATGAAATGAACAATTATATCTGATAATTTCGAGTGAGATATTTTTTACGGATGACATGAGCAATTTTCCCTTTTTAGTATGACAATTGACAAATATTGTTACAATAAATAAGCCCATAGGCCCAACGATGGTGGGAGTATGAAAATATGTTCTAGGATTATATAATTAATTAAAATTCCGTAGGCCCAGCCCAACATATACTCTGACTTGGGCCACAGTAGACTGAATTTGAAATCCAACCTAACTGCTATGTAAAAATTAAAATTTAGAAAGAAGAAAACAACCATGAACCATATGTATTATAAATTTTCTCTCTCTTTTTCTTTTTTTGAAAATGCATATATATATATCCTCCACAGTGACACAATTTTGTTTTCTTGAAATACTTTTTTGGTATTTTAATTTTTTAATATGTAAATATCTTAAAATAAAACGATCAATTCGTCCTTAAGAAAGGGACAGTTTGAAATAACTCCCTATCGGTTTGGAATATTTTTATTTTACTTCCCATAAAATTATATAATATAATAGGATATAAATACGGCATTAAAACGTTTTAATATTATATTTTGTGAAAATTATAATTATATAACATATTTTGTGAGGTATTTTAAGTACGATATTACGTGAAAATCATATGATATTTTGTCAAAATGGAGAGTTAAGTAAAACTATAATGCCCAATTAAAATTTTATCCCCATTTACCTGCTTAAGAAATTCACATGTTTGTCACGCGTGTTTCTTTAATCGGAAAATTCTACCGAATTTTGATATTGGACACTAAAATTTGATATTGAGGGTGGACATTTATCCATAATTCTCCTTTTCAAAAGTTGGTATTAAAATAAAAAAAAAAGAAAAGAAAGTGTAACCCTTAAATTTATTTCTCAAGAAGGGAATCATATCTAACCTAAACTCCAGGATTTCAACATAAAAATAAGTTCCTCCGCCAATTACTTTCTTGAAGATCGCCTCAATTTTCGTATAATAGTAAATAAAAAGAATTATTATTATTAATTTATTATTTTTTTTGGCTTTACATTTCTGGGTTGATGAGAGTTGCAACGATCTCTAATTTGTGGTTTTTTGTTCGTTATCACCTGGGCTCTCTTCATTCGACATCTTGTCCATAAGGAATGAAATTGCTTTGAATGAGGTAAATCTCTTGCTTTTTGCCTTTTTTTTTTTTTTTTTTTTTTTTTTTTTTTTTCAATTTAAGTTGAATTCTCTGCATTGATATATATATATTTTCTCTTTTTTTTTTGATGCGATTTTCAATTTTCTAGAATATATTCGCATGATTTTGTTTGTTTTATTTGCGTTTCAGATGGTGTTTTTGTGAGAAAGCAGGCAGTAATTGTGATTTCTATTGTATTTGTGTTTCAGGGGGTGTTTGTGTAAATGATAAAATGTGAAACTTTTGACTTGATTTTAGAAGAATGTTTTTATAATTTTGTGGGCTGGTGATGAAGCTGATTACAGTGATTCTTCAATAATAGTGTATCGAATCAATGGATGTTAAAAGTACCAATAGTGAGGGAGAAGACATTGAAAGAGGGTCATCTTCTTCTGTGAAAAGTTCGAATGAAAGTAGCTTTCAGCTCCCTAGCTATGATCCCACGAAATATGTCTATATATTCGATGGAACCGGTAATTACGGCACGAAAAACTGGGACCTCGGCGAAAATGCCTATAAATCGAACCCTCAAGGTAATCTTTGTAGAGGTGGAGAGTTTTGCTGGTATCATGTGGAGCTTTCGAAAGGGAACAAGAAGCTTTCACATCTAGCACAACACCTCATTGGTGCACTCTCTCCTCCCCTCAGCCTCCAAGAAATACTCTCTCTCATTAGTAACGGGCCGTTTTGTGGGCATGTTGACGGAGCTTTAGTGTTCAGAGTTAATTCTCCGGGCCCCATTTCGAGCAAATTTACCTTCAGGATTGCAGCAAGGGTTACTGAAAGTTCGGTTATTACTGTGTCTTTAGGACGCGTTCCGAGGTTGGGTTTTTCGGTGAATGGTAATAAAAAAACTCTTTTGTCTGAGATTCCGGCAAGGGAAAATCGAGAGAGGAAGGTGAAGGGTGGATTTGTAATAAAGGAAGATGTTTTGGATTTTTTCTTGAGGATGAATAATTCAGAGGAGGTAGATAACCCTGTTCCTAGATCAGTGTCGAATCTTGTGGTTCATATTATCGATGCGCACGTGGATCATCTGCAAAATGTTGTCACCATGCTTGAAATTGATCTGGATCCGATTGAGTTTGAGGTTGACAAAGGTATGTTATTTTTCAGTGCAACTTAATCAGAAAACAGATAATTTACTCATGTATCTTGAGTTATGATAAGGGAAGTTTTTGTAATAACTCAAACTCAGGTGAAGCTTGTATAATTAGGCCAAACTTTAGAGTATGTTAGTCTAATCACAGGGTTCGGAATACTAATTAGGTATATCACAGGGTTTTTGGTGCAATAAACTCTTATTTATCATCATCTATTTGCAGGTGGTTTTGCTTTGAAAAAACAACTGTTAAACGAGAGAAAATTCTCGAAAATGCATCTGCACTTGCAGCGTCTATTACAGGTACTTCACTGTTACTTAACAATGGTTGAAAAGATAAATCAATACACTAATATTTCCCTCATTGATATATGACCTACCATAGGTGATTGCACACGGAGAGCAAGTATTCCCTCGAGTTAAGGAGAAGTGTGCGTCTAAAGAATGGTTTGCGAGCGAAGATATCAGCGCCTTAGAAGAATTGATAGGTCGTCTTAGGAGACTAAAGGAGAACGTCGGCTTCATAGCAGATCGAGTTGGAGCCATTCAGGCCGGCCTCGATAGCTGGCAATCTGAGCAAATAAATATAAAACTATACTATCTCTCCTTCCTCTCCATCGTATTCTTGCCTTTATCAGTGATCACCGGAGGTGAGCTAGGCAGACTATAATGCATGCTTGAAATGATAACAACTTTATGCTTTGTGTTTTCTTGATCCTTAACATGGGTTAACTGTGGTCGGGATGGATGACAGTGTTCGGGATGAACGTGGGAGGAGTTCCGTGGACGGGACAAGATAACCCCGTTTTGAGCGATGGATTTCGCAATGTGATGTTAATGTGTGTGGGGATGTTGGTAATAGTTTTGGTGTGTTTCATCGTGCCAAATCTCTATAGCCGTCTGATGGCATGCCGGAGAAGGGAAGAGACATCACCAGTTTTGCCTCTCAATTGGAAATCATACATTTGGAATACAGAAAAAATTAGGGAAAATGAATACGTTAGAATATAGTTTTTTTTTGTTGTTCTTTTTGTACAGAAAGGAAAAGGTAAAGAATATTGAGCACAATATTTTTAAAATTTTTGTACTGAAAGAAAAACCTAAAGAATATTGAACCATCCCCAGGGCAATGACTGGGTTTGGATTCCATTTGGGATGCGTGTGTAAAAGATATCGAACAACGAGTGAAAATAATCAAAAAATAAATAAAAATTCAATTTTGTACAAATAGAAAAAGATAAAGAATATTGAGAAAAAAAGCAGAACATTTTTAAAATTTTTGTGCACAAAGAGAAAGGTAAAGAATATTTAGCGAAATATTTCTTCAATTTTTGCACAGAAAGGAAAAGGTAAAGAATACATAACAACGGGTGAAAAAAAGCAAACCAAAATTTTATTTTTTTATGTAATATATATTAGAATATTAGATTAACTAAATGTGTATATATATCCTCCACAACTGACACAATTCTGTTTAGTTTTTTTTTTTTTTTTTTTGGTTAGGACACGCTTTTGTTTAGTTGAAATAATTAATGAGAGTTGCAATGTTCTCAAATTTGTGGGTTTTTTATTCGTTATAATCTGAGATCCCTTTATTCCATTTTATTAAGTTCAATTTGATGCATTGATTTAGTACATTTTGTCTTTGTTTTTGGGTGGGAATGTGGGATTTTTAGTTTTCCAGAATAGATTTGCAGGACTTTTGTTGAAGGGGGTGTTTGTGTAAATGATAAATCTGAACCTTTTGACTTTATTTTCAGAGAATACCTTTTTAATGCCGTTGGTTGGTGATGAGAAGCTGATTATATTGATTCTTAGGGATCCTCCAAATTTTGAATTTTTTTTTTATTTTATATATATTTTTCGAAAATATTATATTTTTGCCGCCTCTTTCATTTGAAATTTCGTCCCTTTAATTTTAAATATTTTATTTTTTTTCCCCTTATGTTAAATTCTCATTTTGATTCTTGATTAACAATACCAATAGTGAGGGACATTGAAACAGGACCATCTTCTTCGCTAAAAAGTTGGATAATCTTCTTCACTGAAAAATTCAAACGGAAATGGCTTTCAATGCTCAAGCTATGATCCTACGAGACATGCCTATATATTCGATAGTAAAAGTGATTACTACAACACAAATTGGGACCTTAGGTAAAAATGTCTATAAATCTAACATTCAAGGTAATCTTTCTAAAAATAAAAAGTTATGTTGGTATCATGTGGAACTTTCAAAAAGAACGAGAAGCTCTCACATCTGATCTATAGCACAACACCTCATTAGTGCATTAATCTCTTCTCCCCTCACTCTTCAAAGAAATACTCTCGGGTCATTTGTGGGCATGTGGATAGAATTTTAGTGTTTACAGTTAGTTCTCCGATCTCTCTTTCGGGCAAATTTACCTTAAGGATTGTAACATATATATTACTGAGAATTCTGTTATTAATGTGTCTTTAGGGTATGTTCCGAAATTGAGTTTTTCGTATCATGTGATACAAATATACTAGATTTGCATGTCATATATTATTGTCTTTATTCTTTATCACACAAATTTCACCTACTTCGCCCTTGAGCAAAGGTCATCATTTTAATAAAATAAATACATATCAATTTATATTTGCAGCATTAAACATGGTTAATGTTCAAACATAAACACCTTCGAAAAGTTTAAAACCAAATCAAAATAAAATACATGTTAATTCATATTTGCTGCCTTAAACAAGTATAAATTCCAAAAGTAAACACCCTCGGAAAGTTTAAAAGCAATTATGATAGTAAAGTCGCCCAGAAAATTGGGAGAATACTCGTGCGGACACAGAACTTCCACGGTTTTATGTTGTCACCCTTCCATTTTGCTTTAGACTCCGTCATGTACTTCTTAATTGCTAATAATTAAAGTGCTTTTTCCCATTTTATTGGTACAATTCATTTCAATGATTTATATATGTAAATTAAGTCCACATTTATAAATATTAGTAGCGTGCCAAGGCATGGAAATTATATTTATTTAAAAGAAATTATTAATTTTCTATTATATAGTTTATTTAATTAAATATAATGTTTCTTTTCTGATAAAATAAATTTGATTAGTTTTTATTTTTTATTTTTATTCAAATATTACTTTATTTTAAATGATAAAATTATAACAAAAATACAATTTAGTTAAGATAAGAATTGTTAATATAATTTACCTTTCTTCTTTCCTTTTCGATTCATAGTTAATTTTTATTTACTTTAGCTAGATATTAAATTATTATATTTATATATGCACAAATGATGTGATAAAGGATATACTAACTCAAATTAAATTAATAACATTCATATTTATATAATTTTTTTTATTCTTTTTCATAAAATTTTGTGACAAACAATATAGATTTACCAAAAAATATGTATTAGTTTAATAGGATTCAATGAAACTATCCTCTTGTGTTGTTTTTTATTATATATGAATTAAGTTCAAACACTCTCGATACATGTACAAATAAAAAATTATTATTAGTAAAACTATTAAATTTTTTATGTTACAATATATTTAGTACATAATTTTAATATATTTTCTAAGTTCACAATAATTAAACGAGTAAATAAAAAAGACAATAGTATAATAATAGAAAATTTGGGAACATAGAAATAATGTGCCAATTTAAAACAATGTAAGTTAATTATCTAAAGAGTTCTTTATATTTGCATCCGTTTGGAGTTTGCATAATCACAATTCTTGTCTGTTCAGATAGAAATATTATTAAATCATTTTTCAATTAATTTATGAGAACTACAAATTACTCTATTATACAAGGGTTTAGAATTTAGAACAATTTATTAACTCTAAACGTAAATTAAATTTCTAACCTATTTAACCATAGATGCCACCAAGAAGAATAAATTATTAATAATTTTTAATTGTTAAATGGAAATGAGACGGTCACGGTTTTTTTTTATAACGAAAAAGCTCTCCATTAAGAAAGAAGAACATGAAAGTACAGAGAAAATTCGCTGATCTAAACATCCGTCGTTAGCATCCTGAATCAATTTTGAAACATTACTTTGAATTACTCTGATTAAGGTAATGTGGTGCTAAATGAGGTATTAATAAGCAAACTCCGAAAAAAAAAACTTAATGAATAATAATTTTCCCCCCAAATTGCACCTAACAGTGAAAATGTATATTTTCATCAATTATATGACAAATGGAACTAGAATTATAACTTTTAAAAAATAATGAGACTAAATTTGTCTAATTTCAATAATATGGGATTAAAATTACAAATGATCTAATCCTAATTACCAAAAATATAATTTACTCAAAATTCAATTAATCCGTACTGAAATTGAAAAATCCGTAACTTTATAAATTTATAGGAGTGAAGCTTGTAATATCTCTATTTTAAGGGGTACAAGTTATAATTATATAATTAGGGAGAAATATAATTAATGCAAAATAAGGAGAGAGGCAAAAAAAAAAAAAAAAAAAGAAAAAAGGGGAAATAATGCTCTATCGTGGGGAACAATCCACAACAACGTATATCTAGAACTTCAACACGACTCTAGAACCTTCAGCTAACCTCATTTTATATTTGTCACTTTTCTAGTTTTCTTTGCCAGAAAATTCCATTTTCAGCTGTGCCTCTATCTCTCTCTCAAGCTCCATAAACCCTAAACCCTAGCTCCAGATACAAGGAGAAAGTTCCTTCCGAGGCGGTTCTTTCTCGATTCTCAGTGTCAATGGCGACCGCTGTGCTCCTGAGATCTCTCCGCCGCCGCGAATTTTCTTCGGCTCCTGCTTCTGCTTTCAAAACTGTACGTTTATTTGACAATTTCTTTTCTGATTGTTGATCATTTTCGTATTTTCGGTGTGTGATCTAGTTTTAATGTTGCGGGCGTAGGTGATGTTTCAATTATTTTTGGCTGAACTTATTGGTGTCTTTTTAACGATTTTTTGTTTTTCATTTCGGATTTTGAGTGGAGTTGCAAATCCAACTGTGTGATTTGAGTGATTAGTATCTCCTTGCCTGCTGCTGTACTATTCTTTGCACTTATCATTTTTCTGCATATTCAAAAATTTGGCGCAGTTCGATTTCCATAAGCATGATTTGCAGACTGTTCTCACGACTGAAGCCCCTTAGATAATCGATGAATAGATCTATATTTGCCTGCTTTCTTCTTTTCTCTTGCTGAATGCTGTGTTTTGTATTTTGTATTCAGTTAACTGGGAACACGAAGCCATCATGGGCTGTGAGCAACAAGTGGGCAGGTCTTGTGAGGCCATTCAGGTAAATTACCTGTTCATGGTTTCTTCAAATTAATTGTAGAACTTATCTTGAAATCTAAACGTCATTTGTTTTCTTGATATAGCACAAAGCCAGCTGGAAATGATGTAATTGGTATCGACTTGGGTACTACAAACTCTTGTGTTGCTGTCATGGAGGGGAAGGTGCCACTCTCTTTTGAATAGAAATGTATCTTTTATATGGCTCACCGGTGGTTATGCTTACTGATAAATTGGATTATTCTGTTTCAGAATCCCAAAGTTATAGAGAACTCTGAAGGTGCTAGGACGACTCCATCGGTAGTCGCTTTCAGTCAAAAAGGAGAGCTATTGGTTGGTACCCCAGCGAAGCGACAAGCTGTTACGAATCCAACAAACACACTCTTTGGGACCAAGCGTCTAATTGGTAGGCGCTTCGATGACCCGCAGACACAAAAGGAAATGAAGATGGTTCCGTACAAGATTGTCAGAGCTCCTAATGGGGACGCGTGGGTTGAAGCCAATGGGCAGCAGTATTCACCCAGCCAGATTGGTGCTTTTGTTTTGACAAAGATGAAGGAAACTGCGGAGGCCTACCTTGGGAAATCTGTAAACAAGGCTGTGGTCACTGTTCCAGCATATTTTAATGACGCCCAAAGGCAAGCCACCAAAGATGCTGGTAGAATAGCAGGGCTTGATGTACAAAGAATTATTAATGAACCTACTGCAGCGGCACTTTCCTATGGTATGAACAACAAAGAAGGTCTTGTTGCTGTTTTTGATCTTGGAGGGGGTACCTTTGATATCTCTATTTTGGAGATATCAAATGGTGTGTTCGAGGTATAAATATCTTCTCACTTTAAGCCATCTGCAAGTTGGTTATATTTCTTAGATTTGCTGCTGACAGGGTATGTACC
Source organism: Lantana camara (assembly GCA_037501455.1). Taxonomy (NCBI): domain Eukaryota; kingdom Viridiplantae; phylum Streptophyta; class Magnoliopsida; order Lamiales; family Verbenaceae; genus Lantana; species Lantana camara. The sequence continues at coordinate 25,218,334 of CM074862.1, forward strand.
TTGCAGGTGAAAGCAACAAATGGTGACACATTTTTGGGAGGAGAGGACTTTGACAATGCTTTATTAGACTTTTTGGTGAGTGAATTTAGGAAAACAGAGGGAATTGATCTCTCGAAGGACCGGCTTGCTCTCCAGAGGCTTAGAGAGGCAGGTGAGAAAGCAAAGATTGAACTTTCATCGACATCTCAGACTGAAATCAACTTGCCCTTCATCACTGCTGATGCATCTGGTGCAAAGCATTTGAATATAACATTGACAAGATCCAAGTTTGAGGCCCTGGTGGACCACTTGATTGAAAGGACCAAGGCTCCTTGCAGGAGTTGTTTGAAGGATGCTGGCATATCAATCAAGGAGGTCGATGAGGTGCTCCTTGTTGGAGGGATGACCCGTGTTCCAAAGGTGCAGGAAGTGGTTTCTGGAATTTTTGGCAAGTCTCCAAGCAAAGGGGTGAATCCAGATGAAGCAGTTGCTATGGGAGCTGCCATTCAAGGAGGCATACTCCGTGGTGATGTCAAAGAGTTGCTTCTCCTTGACGTTACTCCTCTTTCACTTGGTATTGAGACGCTGGGAGGCATCTTTACCAGATTGATCAACAGAAATACCACAATTCCTACAAAGAAAAGTCAGGTGCGTTTCCACTTTGCATAGTGACCAAACAGATAAAACTTGTTTTAATTTCCCACTTTGTTTAGTAAATTTTTTTTTATCTAAACAAGGACTGCTGAGAGCTTAGAGCTTATCCCAAGTTGAGGAGGTTGGCTGATATGACATTAGTGCTTAGTGTTGACCTTTTTCCTCAATTGAGTTTTGGATATTTTGTGGAGTTAAGATAGTTTTTACATTGTGTTGACGGTTTAGTGATTTTGGATCTGAATTACTAGCTTGTTTCTGGGATTTTTTGGGGGTTTTTCTTTTGATGATGTGGGCAAGCAATATACAGAGTAGTGATCTAGTTCCAAAATGTTTGCGCACAGTTTGAGTTAATCATTAAGTAGCAAATCTGTCTATATATATGATATTTAATTAGAATCTAGTATTTGTTATCAGTTCACCTTAGCTAAAAAGTCTTATCTTTACTTTTCTTTGTATCTCAAATGACTCAACTAATTACGTTTCCTTCTTCAGACATTCTCGACAGCAGCCGACAATCAGACTCAAGTGGGTATTAAAGTTTTGCAAGGAGAGCGTGAAATGGCCTCAGACAACAAGATGCTCGGTGAATTTGAGCTTGTGGGCATCCCTCCAGCTCCTAGGGGCCTGCCTCAGATTGAAGTCACATTCGATATTGATGCAAATGGAATCGTCACTGTTTCCGCCAAAGACAAGACCACCGGAAAAGAGCAGCAGATCACCATAAAATCTTCAGGCGGTTTATCAGAAGATGAGATTGATAAAATGGTGAAGGAGGCCGAGATGCACGCACAAAAAGACCAAGAGAGGAAATCTTTGATAGATCTCAGAAACAATGCTGACACCACCATCTACAGCATCGAGAAGTCCTTGAACGAGTACAAGGACAAGATCCCAGCTGAAGTAGCATCAGAAATCGAGTCTGCCGTTGCAGACTTGAGAACTGCTATGGGAACCGAGAATATCGATGATATCAAAGCCAAGCTCGATGCTGCTAACAAAGCTGTGTCTAAGATTGGCCAGCACATGTCTGGCGGTTCTGGTGGCAGTTCGGGTGGTGCTCAGGGCGGTGACCAGCCCCCTGAGGCCGAGTACGAGGAGGTGAAGAAGTAGATGTTGGTTGTATATTCTTTAATTTCTAATGGGGTACGAGTTGCTTTTTTGGCGGTTTTGTATTTAGGGAACTACCCCGGGTGGTGGGGTTGGACTGAGTTTCCGAGATAAGCTTTCCAAATTGGAACAATTTAATAGGTCTTTTATGTGATGATTAGTAGGCCTTTTATGTGATGATTAGTGATGTTAATTGAAGCTTTATATCGATCATAATAAATCACACAGTTGTACTTTCGGATGTGATGTTTTTAGTTCTTTCATGAGTCTACAGTTGTTCATGATATAAGAGACGGCAAAAGATGTAAGGACCTGAGCAATTATATTACGAAACTAATGCAGCACACACCCAAAACAGGAATGTATTTGAATTAAAAAGCAGTGAAACAGTATTACAACCTAGAAATTGCAACAGGGAGGGAGAGAAGAGAGAACAGGGATGAGAAAACTAGAATTTGCTTACACAAAATTTGCCCTAAAAGTGAGCTCAAATCCACCGAAGAACGTGCACCAGCCTAAGCTGACTAGGTGAAAATGGAATCGTTAACAAACTATCGAATAATCCCTGCAACAACGGCTTCTTCCTTCACACTTCAGCTGGTAACCTCACAACTATTCCCTTCCCTTAGCTTGCTAGCCGTGATGAACAACTTTTATTAATTCCTTGCAAGTAGAATCTCAACCCTTGGATTGCGCCAATTTCAATGGTGGAGATGCTGTCATAATAAGTGGGTGCGACGTCGTTTCTAAGACTGTTTTTGAATATAATCTTACGGCCAATAAGCATCCCTATCCAACGGTCCACATTCAAACCTGATTTAGAGCCAAATTTAAACATTTCCATTACATTGCATTCTCCTCTTTTAGATCCTTGTCCCCAAGGATCTAGCTCTGGAAATTTCTTGATTATGGGGTTATAATCTTCCCAGGTAGCTTCTTCCTGTGTAGCATGACTCCATTGCACTAAAAGCTGGGCAATGAGTTTGTTGTCTCTGGGAATGACATGTCTCTGCAAGATGGCCACTGGATAAATTTTAAATACCCCTACATCACTTACTTCAGGTAGCTAGGTATAGGGGGAGTGTTTCTTGCCAACTTTCTTCTTCAAGAGAGAAACATGGAAGATGGGATGAATTTGACTTCCTTCAGGCAGAGCTACTTTATAAGCTACTTTCCCAACCTTAGTTAATAACTGGTAAGGGCTGAAATATTTGGGAGCTAATCTCAAATTCCTCCTTAAAGCCACAGAAGTTTGCCTATATGGTTGCAACCTCAAAAACACCATGTCCCCTACTTCAAATTCTCTCTCAGATATGTGTTTATCAGCATATATTTTGTATCTTTGTTGTGCCTTTTCCCGATTCTCCTTGATGATTACCTGAAATCTGCTCCTTTCTTGCAACATTTCCTTGACAGATACATTATCAGACTCACAATAAGGCCCCAATATAGTTTTAGCTGGTTTATATCCGTACAAAACCTCAAATGGAATTAGTTGCAGACTTGAGTGATAATTTGTGTTATACCAAAATTCAGCTAGTGAAAGCCACTTCCTCCAGATTTAGGCTTCATGTGACACATACACCTTAAATATGTCTCCAAGCACTGGTTAACCCTTTCTGTTTGGCCATCACTTTGAGGGTGATAAGTTGAGGACATAGACAGAGAAGTTCCCAATAATTTGAATAGCTCCTTCCAGAAATTGCTTGTGAAAACCATGTCTCCATCAGAAACAATGGAATGTGGTATTCCATACAACTTGTAGATGTTGTCTAAGAAAATTTTGGCTACTTGCTCAGCTATAAAAGGATGAGATATAGCAATAAAATGTGCATATTTACTATATCTATCCACCACCACCATGACTGCATCTTTTCCTTCTGATTTTGGAAGCCCTTCTATGAAGTCCATTGAAATGTGAGTCCAAGCTTGATTTGGTATAGGAAGAGGTTGTAATAACCCAAGGTACTTAACAGTTTCATGTTTGACTCTTTGACCAGTGTCACATTCTCTTACCCATTTCTCTACATCTTCCTTCAACTTGGGCCAATGGAACATTGATTTAACTATTTGTTAAGTACCATTTATCCCAGAATGTCCTCCTAATGATGTGTCATGTAAAGTTTGGATGATTTTATCCCTCGGGGCCTGGTCACTGCCAATACAGATTCTCCCTTCCTTTCTAAGTAATCCACCATGCCAATCATAACTAGGGAAAGCATTTTCATCCACAACCTTAGCAGACAATATCTGAGATAACAATGAATCTTTAGAGTAGGATTCACTTTCCTCTGTTACCCAAGCTAGAATGGCCAATGAGATATGCTTACACTCCATAGCAGTTTGATCAACTCTTGAAAATGCATCAACAACTTTGTTATTCTTTCCTTTCTTATATTGTACTTCATAGTCAAATCCCAAGAGTTTGGAAATCCACTTCTGCTGTAAGATAGTTCCCCCACTCTCTGATCAAACATGTGCTTCAGACTCTGTTGATCAGGCTTGATTATGAAATGATGACCCTGGAGATAGTGCTTTCATTTGTTCACAGCTAAAAAACTGCTAAGAATTCCTTCTCATATACTGATAACCCAAAATTCTTTGCCCATAGAGCTTTACTGAGATAGGCAATATGTCTGTTTTGTTGCATTAAAAAAACACCTATACCTCCATTGCTTGAATCTGTCTCAAGAAGAAAAGGCTTGTTAAAATCTGGTAAAATGAGTAATGGGGCTGTAGTGATTGCCTTCTTGAGTTTCTCAAATGCCAAATCTGCTCTTTCATTCCAAAACAAAACTATCCATCTTCAAAAGATCTGTAAGAGGCTTACTGATCATGCCATAGTGTTGGATAAATTTCCTGTAATACCCTTTTAGTCCCAAGAAACCTCTTAGCTCTTTCACAGATCTTGGTCTAGGCCAGTTAATCATCACCTTGATTTTCTCAGGATTAGTGGACACTCCTTGCTCAGATATGATATGCCCCAAATAATCAGCTTACTCAGCTTTACATACAATTCATAGTTGCTTCAATATAGAGAGTACAGTGTGAAGATGTTTCAGATGATCTTCCCAAGATTTGCTATATATCAATATATCATAAAAAAAAACCAGAATGAACTTTCTAAGATAAGGGAAGAAGATCTTGTTCATTAGTGACTGAAATGTTGATGGAGTATTACACAGTCCAAATGGCATAACTAGGAATTCATAATGGCCATTATGTGTCACAAAACTGGTCTTAGCAATATCCCCATCTTTCATTCTTATTTGAAAGTAGCCTAACCTGAAATCTATTTTAGAAAAATATCTAGATCCATGCAGCTCATCAAGTAATTCATCAATGACAGGTATAGGAAAGTTGTGTTTTACAGTTAATGTATTCAAATACCTGTAATCTACACACATTCTCTACCCTCCATCTTTCTTCTTGACCAGTAGTACTGGATATGCGAAAGAACTCTGGTTGGGTCTGATTATCCCTTCCTTCAGCATGCTTTTAAACAGAGTCTCTATCTCATCTTTCTGTACATGAGAATACCTATAAGGCATTTGTCTTCTAGGAACAGCCTCAGTTTTTAGCTCAAGCTTGTGTTCAATGTCTCTTTGTGAAGGTAAAGTTTTTGGTTCTTCGAACACCATTTTTAAACTAATCAAGAACTCCCTTTAGAGCTGAATCCTTAATCTCTTCGCTCATAGGTACAACTGGCCTATATCCACATTACCACCATTCTTGGGCATCTTTTCAAACCCTTCAGCAAACATTAAAATCAAACTCAGATTAATTCTTTATGGCATGTAAACTGACCCTCTTTCATTCTTTCAAAACAAATATCCTCTTGTTTTTGTAATCCAATCCCATAAGGCTCATGCTAGTCAACCAATCTCCCCCTAAAATCATATCTACTCCTCCTAAATCTAATATTCTTGTTGGAAATTTAAATCCGTGATCTTGTATTTCCCATTCAAAGTCAGGAAATATAACATCACTCACCAACTGAACTCTACCAGCAGCTTTAACCCTCATTGGTTTGGTGTTCTATCTTTTTCCATCAATGACTTAGCCATCTCCTCATCTACAAAGCAAGTGGTACTCCCACAATCTAATAAGATTAAAGCCTCCATGCCTTCAATATTTCCCTTGAATTTGAACATATGAGGATTGATTGTCCCAATTATAGAGTGTGTAGATATAATCATGTCCTCATTCTCACTATTCAATTCTTGTTCCTCTCCTTCCCTTATACACTCTTCCAATCCACCCAAACATCTTCCTCAGGAATGATTATGAACAACTGCTTTTGAGTACATTTGTGACCTGGGCTATAAACCTCATTACAGTTATAGCAGAGGTTCTTTTCCCTCATTGCTCTCATTTCTGATGCAGTTAAGAGCTTTCTTTCAATTGGAATTAGTTTACTGAACTGATTTCCCTTACTACCAGAATTCCAAGTTTTAACTGAGTTACTTTGAGTATTGGATCTCACCACCTTTTTAGAAGATTGATTATTCCTTCCGATCACATTACCTCTAAGCAGTAAAGCATCAACAAATGTCTCTTGTTTCTTAGAATAGCTAATAGCATCACCCAAGCTTTGTGGTTTTCCAGCAAACACTGATGCCTTAATCTCATCCTTTAACCCACAAATAAAAGCAGCAGTAAAATACTCCTAAGTCAAATTCTTGCAAAACAATAGCTTTTGAGATTTTAATTCCTCAAACTGAATCAATTATTGTTCCACCGTACCAGTTTGTCTTAATCATGGAATTCCCCAACTATCATCTGTCTGTCTCCCACATCAAATCGTTTCAAGACTTTCTCAATTAACTGATCCCAACTTGTATTTTATTTTGTTTCAGATAAACTTTGCAACCAAGTTTCAGCTGTCCCAGAGAAATATATGGAAGTTAGAGTCACTGTCTCATATTCAGGTACAGTGGGTAAGACCTGAAAATACCTTTGTGTTTTCCTAATCCAAGCTCTTGGATTAGATCCATCAAATGCAGGGAATTCAATGTACTTGTGAGCCGAAGAAGCTGCTCCATAGCTCCCTTGCGACTGCTGTGAGTGCATCTCAGTCTGGGCTGAGTTGTTAGCCACACATCCTCCACCTTTTCCCATAGATGCAGATAACCCCTCGCCTAAGACTGATTTATTTTTGTTGTACTGGTGCATTTGATCTGCTATGGAACCCATTTAGTGAGTCAATTTCTCCAATATACTGGAGATATCACTGAACCGCCCATCCGTTTTCTGTTCAGCTGCTACCTTCATACCACGTTCCTCAATCAATGCACTTTCCTGCTTCTTGATCAACTCCTGTAGGTCCTTTGATGTCAAACCATCTGCCATAGCTCAGGCCATAATGAACACCAAGCTCTGGATACCAAATGTAAGGATCTGAGCAATTATATTACAAAAATAATACAACAAATGTAGCACCCCGCACAGTGGGTCAACCATATCCCCCTCACCAAAGCCCGATCCACATACGGGATGGAAGCCCGTACATGAACCAAACAGTGGCGAATGGGAGAGAGACAGACTCACACCTAAGCTAGGCGGAACGTAGACCCTGAACTTCAAAATCAAACCACAGAACAAGTGCAAAAACGGAAGCATTCAAATCAAATTAAATCATGCAAGAACAGTTGACGGGTTCAACTAGCATAGATACCTAATCCCGAAATCAAATAGAAATCATAAATCAACGGGTTTAATCTATCCCTAGAAGCCTGTCCCTAACTAATCACAATAAAACGGGTTCATCTAGTCCAAGTGTTGGGAATGGTGCCCTGAAAATTCAATTTGATTGAATTAATTAAACTGAATTTACAGCAAGTTATGAGTATTTCACATATTAATAATTGATGACGTGTGGTGGTATTCTTATATGAAATGTGTTTCATAGGAAAAGACTTTGAATACCGAAATCACGTGTCATTAAAGTTCTAGTCGGCAAGATAAGAATATGTTCTTATCACGACTATAACGTGGTTATATAAGATGATTAGTCTTTCGTCATAGGGAATGGTGATTCCAATTATAACACGTTGATGATTTTCAATAGGACTGGAAACATCGAACTGGACCACTGAGATTATTCATTTTATACTGCTATCTAAAATGAATAAAATCTCAGGAAGCATTGTACTCTTAATCCTGATAATATTTCGGCTTTGGGCATGTAGTATGAGTCACTGTAACATACTTGAAGTGAGGTCTCGGTAACGGGTGGCCAAAATACATTGTATGTTCGGTGATTACATGAAATGCGCTAAAGAGTTATATTGATTGAGGAATCTGTGGCTTTGCTGGAAGGTAAGAGATATCCTTAAAATAGATTTACAAAAGTTCGAATTAAGACTTTGGCCAAAGCACTTCGCGTGATACGTCACCGAAGTTGTATGTTGAATGTGTTTCACATACAGAGAATTTGAACTTAAGACGAATCAATAAATTTCAAAATTAGAAATGAAAAATAAATGATAGTAGTTGCAATTTATTTTTCATGGATATCAACACGGAGGAGTAAAATGCAAAATTATTCTAAATCAAGAAATTCGTGGATAATTTAATTAATTTTAGAGTGCAACAATATTTATTTAGTGGAATTAACTATTGTTAAACGGTAATTAATTATTATCATGAGATAATAATATATTAATCTATTTGGAGCTAAAATTAATTAGTCCTGCAGGTCCCCCTGCAAGCCCCAATTGAAAAACCCGAAGAGAAAATATTAAAAGGAGAAAGAGAAATGATTTTTCAAAGTGTTTGAAAATAGCCAAGGGATTTATTTTAAGAAAATAAATCAAGTTCCAAAGAGTTGGAAATGCCTGGAATTTTATTTTGGAGAAAATAAAATTTTTAAATTTTTTTTTTTAAAAAATAAAATAAATTGCTAACGTGGTAGGTGACGTGGCACTGACGTGTCACGCCACGTCAGCAGGGTGGCCCAGGTGGCGCTGACTGGCGGCCACGTGGCGCGCCACGTGTAAGGTCGAGATCGCGCCACGTCATCTGTATGAACGGTCCAGATTTGTCCGGACCGGGTCGGTCAACCGGGACAACGGGCCGGGTCAACGGGTCGAGTATCGGATAGGGTCGGACCGGGTTCGGTTCCGGGTCGGGCCGACCCGGACACGTGGCCGCTTCAGAAGAGGCCACGTCAGCCTCAAGCCCTAGCCGCGAGTGGTTGACACGCCCCGCCTTTAGGCTACGCGTGTGGGCGCGTGCTCGGCGGCGATGGATTCGTGGCGACGAGACCTTGAACGTGGTCATCTCGGTTTTCATGTCCAAGTTGGCTACACAAGTGGGATGTGAAATGACCATTTTGCCCTTGCTTTTGTGTCCAAAATGACCAAAACGCCCTTCGTTTTGTGCCTATAAATAGGCTGATCCCCTTGCCATTTTTCTCATTCAATTTTGGAGAGGTTTTGGGTAGTTCTTAGCTTTGAAACCATATCCTTTTTCTCCTAGTTAATTCCGATTTATTTTGGAATTAATTTTAATCAGGTGTTTGTATAAAACGCCTAATTTCGGGAGAATAAACCCTGAAAAGGGTTTTCTAGTTTAAAGTTTTATTTTCTCTAAGTATTTAGAGAAATACTTTCGGAGCCCACACTCCGAGGGTGTCCCTGGGGTTATTGCAGGGAAGCTCTGCCGGTTTCACGAGGAGATCGGGTATCGGATTCTCGGGAGGTGAATTCGGGAGCTGAAAAAATGCAGTTAGATAGCCATGTTTGCAGTACGGTAATATTTTACAGTTGTTTTATTTTAAGCATGATAAATTATATGCTCTTAAGTGTTAATTGCATGTTAGATATTTATCTGCTTAAGTGATTTAAAATTTATTATCAATTGCATGTATATACTTGAGTAGATCCGGCTAAGTCTTCTGCTATTGTATTAAAATGTTTTAGAAATATTTTAATACTTGTATTATAATAAAAAATTTTAAAATGTGGTCACGGACCGCTACTGTTCTGGGCCCGCCTCCCAGCACCAAGATCCTGTCCTGAATTCCATACATTCAAATCATAAGCACAAACCTGTACAGAATATATCGTATACATAATTTCAAACGTAACTCGGAACAAAATACTTAACAAACTCAAAAGGACTGACACAGACTCGACAGACCCGACACACAGCCGCCTAGCTCGAACTCCAACAACCTGAACCTGCAACTAAAAACATACAAAGGGAGGGGTCAGTCACACTGACTGAGTGAGGGGCTCCACACGCACGCGTACATACGTATACAGAGTACAACACGTTCAATAGTAAATGTTCGTGAATCCGGGGATTAGTTTTTACAGGCCAAAATATTTGCTCGTTATTATATATATATATATAGGGTGACTTATTAAAACAGAACAAAACGAAGCTTAGTTTATACATATATCTAGAGCGTACGTTCATATCAAAGCAAACTTAGCAGACATATCAGAGCATGTTTAATTAGGTTAAAATATTCCAACTTTTATCTTAATTTATGAATCTACCCTCATTTCACGAACTTATGACAGAACAGACAGATCGCGCGGTGGGTACGAGATCAAACTCCAACCAACTCCTCAGTTCATATTTATATTTAGACGAAATCAAAATCAAACAAACCTACCTCTTCTCAGGGTGATGGAAGGGTTGTACCTACCCTAACCATCTAACAGGTGAGGGAAGTGCTCGATGCTTCTCCGACCCTCAGGACTCCATCCCCCAATCAAACCTCCTGGTGGGTTCCTTAACATCCTTTCAGATAGATGGAGACTGCACTCAGGAGTATACCTGATGGCCCGACACCATCCCTGGGCTCCTACACACAAATCTCCGCGGCCCAAATTCAAATTCAAAGTTCAAAGTTCAAATCCCACTACAGACAGACATACATAACTCATGCATATCATACTTATCATATCGTACGTATCGACAGATACGACACTGCCGCCTAGCTCGAACTCCAACAACCTGAACCTACAGCTAAAAACATACAGATGGAGGGGTCAGTCACACTGACTGAGTGAGGGGCTACACATGCACGCGTACATATGTATACAGAGCACATCACGTTCAAAAGTAAATGTTCGTGAATCCGTGATTAGTTTTTACACGCCAAAATATTTGCTCGTTATAATATATATATATATATATATATATATATATAGGGTGACTTATCAAAACAGAACAAAACGAAGCTTAGTTCATACATATATCTAGAGCGTACGTTCATATCAAAGCAAACTTAGGAGACATATCAGAGTATGTTTTATTAGGTTAAAATATTCCAACTTTTATCTTAATTTATGAATCTAACCTCGTTTCACGAACTTATAACATAACAGACAGATCGCGCGGTGGGTACAAGCTCAAACTCTAACCAACTCCTCAGTTCATATTCATATTCAGACGAAATCAAAATCAAACAAACCTACCTCTTCTCCGGATGATGGAAGGGTTGTACCTACCCTAACCATCTAACTGGTGAGGGGAGTGCTCAATGCTTCTCGGACCCTCAGGACTCCATCCCCCTACCAAACCTCCTGGTGGGTTCCTTTACATCCTTTCAGACAGATGGAGGATGCACTCAGGAGTATACTCGATGGCCTGACACCGTCCCGGGGCTCCTTCGCACAAATCTCCGGGGCCCATCAAATTCAAATTCAAAGTTCAAAGTTCAAATCCCTCTATAGACAGACAGACAGACAGACAGACAAACATAACTCATGCATATCGTACTTATCATATCGTACGTACATACAACACACATACTTATCTCAAAATCATATCAAAACCGAGACTAAGCATACATAGACTCATACATAGCATTCATACTTTCAAACATATGATAAAACCATCAAAATACATACCTCGCACATATTTACATATACATAAGGCTTATAAGTCACATGCAGTTGAAAACGTGCACATTTCATTAGGGTTTAACTATATCCTAACCTCACCTGGTACCAAACAAAGCCGAACACAAAGCAAATGGTCCACCCCGGAACCTGCACGACTCACTTGTCACCACCCTGGATGCACCTGAACAGCTGAGCACACAAAACACAGGACTCAGACTCGAACAATAACCACAGAGTGACGCGCGACAATGCTCATGAATGCACAAAACGAAACTCATATAATGCACATTCACAAAACAAACAAATTGCATTCATAGATCACATTTCTTACAAAATTCATGTGTTACAAGGCCAAATAAATCATGTAATAGCACGCTACGAATTTCATTTAAATCCACGAGGTCACAGGTCAAATTATAACTAAGTCATAGAATGCACAAACGAAGGATAACTAAGTTATTTAATCATTCAAGGTTTCCATTTCAATTTAAGTGATTAAACCTTAATTGCAAGGTTCCAAATTTAGTCATCCAAGGCATAATAACTTCTCTTAACGTAATCATAATTAGCATATTTGTTTATCAAACGACAAGGTTTAATTAATTCAAGTCATACAAATTTACATATTTAGGAAAATTACACATACACCGCTTTTAAGTTAAACAAATAGCGTAAATTCAACATAGCGGGATTCAATTTGCAACTCAAAACATCCATACATATCACATTTCATACAATAGATGATTTCATATACACTGGAGTACATATTGATCGACAATTACAATAATAAATAATTTATTGCATTTAAAACAATTAAATTCATTTATTCTAATTACATAAAATAATTAATAACAAATTAACCGGGCATCCGATTGACGAATGGAAAATGGCGTTGGACTCACCACGATGAAAGGGACCTGCTGTCCGAAGGGCATCGGAACGCCGCCGCTGGAGCCTGCCGGACCGCCACCTGCAGCCGCATGACCACCACCTTTGGTGGCCGAAAAATTTCCCGTGAACGGCGAATCACACGCCTCATTATGCTCGACAAAAGCCCTCAATAAATTTCTGGAAATACGAAACCCACCGGATTTAGATAAGAAAAAATCGATTCAATCAAACATCCAAACCCTAGAAGCCAAGAAACGTAATTAAATCCAAACCGTTCAATGAAAATGAAATCCGAACATACCGTTGTAAAGGCCTCGTCGAGTACTTCAAAACCCCTAACTTAATTATCGAAAAAGGATGCTGGAACGTTGACCAGCGTTGACCGCCACGCTCCACCACCAAATCGATCGAATTTTGAGTTGGGGAAAAGATACATCTTGCCGTGCTGAGCAACTTTCATGAAGGGCCCGTCGTCAAAAGATCACCGAAAGAGGCCCGCATTAGCTGCTGAAGTTCGCGCCACCGCTACTATTGTCGAAACCACCATCTACAACCATTATCTGCTCAAACCGAGGCCGGAAACAAACTTAGGGGGTCGGAAAACCTTGGGAACCACCAAACTTCGTCAGAAAAAGCCACCAGAGCGGCGAAAACGGAGGTGCTACAGTGCACGTGTAGCCTCCTCCGGAGCTTCCAGCGGCGCGTGAGCCTCCACAGCGGTTGCATTGGCTGCGCCACCAAAGGGAAAAGGCGCCCCGGCCAATCCCGCACCAGACCCGACCAATTTCCGCCGCAAACCTTTTGGAAAACATCAGAGTTTGCGTAATGGAAGTTTAATTTTTTTTTCCAAAAGTAGATCTAAAAACTTGCAATGTTTGTTTCGGATCTTAGGGTGTTTCAAGAAACCTACGAAAATAGAAGCTTTTTGGTGATGTTGATACCTCCTATCAAACACCCTTCACGCGGAAAGTCCCTCGAACGACCTTCGATTAGATCCCAAACTAGGCAATCCTCCAAAGGGTATCCACACCAGTCCTTCAACACGATCAAGCTAGTGAGAATGCTAGTTCTATGGCTTATGTTTAGGCTAGGATTTTACTTTGAAAACTTTTCTTTTATTTTTCTCAAAAATCTAACGCTTCAAGAACGTTGGTCTAAAGAGTAAGAGAAGCACCCCCACTAGTATTTATGCTAGTGGGGTTCAAACTCTACAGGACTTCTTCAACTCTTGTGGATTTGATTTCTTACCCACTAATTAACTAATTAATTATTAACTTTTAATTGAAAATAAGTTCCTAACTTATTCTCCAAGTCTTGCAAGATGTCTTTCTCTCTCCTACAATAGGAAGTTTGCCTTTTCAACCTTTATCTAATATAAATTCAAAAATCAATTTATTCAATAAATAACTTAATTCATAATTAATTATTTATTGGGTTAAATATTTTGAGAATGGACTTAACAATTAATTCACAATTAATTAAAAGACCAAAATTAATTAATTAATTTCAAGAAAAGATTTCTCGTGTGGAATAAACCACATGTGTGAAGCCACGTGTGCAAGACACGTGGCAGCCACGCAGGCTGTGACATGTGGCAGTCACGTGCGCTTGACATGTGGTAATTCCCACGTGTTCGTGGATTCAATTCAATCAACATTTTGATCCTTCGTTGATCCAATTAACATCCTACCATAACCCTCGTATTCTGGCATTTGTGTGTGACCCTTTAGGTTCATTATTCGATTAGCAGTGAAAGTAATTAATTAATTCTCATAATCAATTGATCACTTTACAGATCACACTACCGTAATCTAGCAATGGGTGTGTGACCGCCTAGCCAAATAACGAAATGAATCGAAGAACCTTTCAGTCAATGACAATCAATGAAATACGATCCTCCTACAACTCCATCTCTCAATCAAGAACTAAGGCATGAGAATAAACTCAGAGCCTTGTTATTCTTGATCTTTAAAGTTAAGTTCGTTTCATATCCATTTAGATCTCAATCCAAGAAAACCCCATTTTCTTGATGTCTTGATCTTTTATCCACCTTGGCCAAGGGTTTAATATTTTATGGACTACAAATAACTAAATCAGTAAGAGACCATTCTCGCTCTTAGCAAGTGTAGGTCCTTTATCGATTCTACCAATTCTACATATGCCACTTGTGTAATCCCAACATAGGCCGTGGTTCAGGTGTCTATATGGCGACACCCTTTTGAGCCTATATCAAAGATTACAGAGTTAGCTCATTTGACTCATATGAGATATTACAAAATCTCAAGTCAAAGGATTATTAACCACGTCAATGACCTGTGAGATATTTCCTAATCTGGAAGTTTCCAGGAGACTTCCTTTCCCATTTAGGAATGTTCCCACGCTGGACATCTCAGTGATGAAGTTCTTGTAACAATCACCCTTATGTATTATGAACGCATCATCGTATGCACTTATCATTCCATGAAACTGAATGATCTTTCAAAAGGACATAATCATATGAGCAAGTCTCAACAGAGTTAAGGTCGACACTCCCACTGTCTGTCGGACTTATCGACTTGAACAAGTTTCTAATCCTCGCCTTTAGAGTTAAGAGCTTATTTCATGTGCCGTTGTCATAAGGGCCAAGTTCTTATTTGCCTCATTGGATTAGGGGAGTTCCAAACATGCAAAACACAGTCAAACCCAAACAAACATAAATAAGCACATAAAGAATGATTGCCTATGAGCCAAATCATTTCGTTTATTATTCAAAGACTGCTTGTGATTTTACAAGGAAATAGTAAAGCATAAATGCTGCTTTAAGGGCACTATTCCTAACAAGACCACCGCCGTAAGCCTCCGCACATCTCCGGAGAAGGTAACAGCTATTGGAAAACACGAAAGAGTTGAGCAACGGAAGTTTAAAATTTTTTTCACAAGTTTAATCGTTGTCTTGCGATTTTCGTACTGTAACGTTGGGAATAACAAGAAACTCACTTTAATTGAAGCTTTCTTGTGATGTTGTTACCGCGTAACAAACACCCTTCAAGCGGAAAGTCCCTCGAACGGTCCTTCGAATTAGACTCCAAAGTAGAAGACCTCCAAAACGTATCCACACCAGTCCTAGAACACGATCAAGCAAGTGAGAATGCTAGTTCTATAGCTTGTGTTAATGGCTAGGGTTTTGCTTTGAAAACTTTTCTTTTATTTTTCTAAAAAACTTAACACTTCGTGAGTGTTGGTCTAAAGCCTAAGAGGAGCACCATCCCTTGTATTTATACAAGGTGGTTCGAACCCCTAGGGTTTCGAAGAACCAATTGGATTGTTTTCTTGCTCACTAATTAACTAATTTAATTATTGATTTAATTCGAGAAAATAAGTTCCCAACTTGTTCTCCAAGTCTTGCAAGGATATTCTTCTCTCTCCTACAATAGGAAGTTGGACTTTCCAACTTTCCTAAAGTTAAAAGTCAATATTCAATAAATAAATTAATTCCCAATTAATTATTTATTGGGTTAAGCTTATTTGAGAATAGTCTTAACAATTCATTCAAAATTAATTAAAAGACCAAAATTAATTCATTATAATTTAATTAATTAATTCTAGAAACGAATTCACATATGAAGCAAACACACGCCCAAAGCCACGTGCATACCATGTTTACATGACACGTGGCAGCCACGCTGGCTTACGTGGCATGTGGCAGTCACGTGTCTTTGACACGTGGCAATGCCCACGTGTTTTGCTCCATTTTGATCAACTATTTTGATCCTTTGTTAATCATATTAACATCCTACCATAACCCTCGTGTTCTGGCATTTGTGTGTGACCCTTTAGGTTCATTATTCGATTAGCAGTGATAATAATTAATTAATTCCCTAATTAATTAATCACTTCACAGATCACACTACCGTAATCTAACAATGGGTATGTGACCCCAAGCCGAATAACGAAATGAATCGAAGAACCTTTCAGTCAATGACAATCAGTGAACTACGATCCTCCTACAACTCCATCTCTCAATCAAGAACTAAGGCATGGGAATATTCTCAGAGCCCAAATATTCTTGATCTTTAAAGTTAAGTTCGTTTCATATCCATTTCGATCTCAATCCTAGAAAACCCCATTTTCTAGATGTCTTGATCTTTATCCACCTTGGCCAAGGGTTTAATGTCTAATGGACTACGAACAACTCAATCAGTAAGAGATCATTCTTGTTCTTAACAAGTGTAGGTCCTTTGTTGATTATACTAATTCTCCATATGCCACTTGTGTAATCCCAACATAGGCCGTGGTTCAGGTGTCAGTATGTCAACACCCTTTTGAGCCTATATCAAAGATTATAGAGTTAGCTCATATGAGACATTACAGAATCTCAAGTCTAAGTATGAATGAATCACGTCATTGGCCTGTGAGATATTTCCTAATCTGGAAGTTTCAGGAAACTTCCTTTCCCATTTAGGAATGTTCTCACGCGGGACATCTCAGTGATGAAGTTCTTGTAAGAATCACCCTTATGTATTATGAACGCATCATCGTATGCACTTATCACTCCATGAAACTGAGTGATCATTCAAAAGGACATAATCACACAAGCAAGTCACAGCAGAGTCAACGTCGACACTCCCACTGTCTGTCGGACTCATCAACTTGGAGAAGTTTCTAATCCTCGCCTACGGAGTTAAGAACTTGTTTCATGTGCCGTTCCCATAACGACAAAGTTCTTAATGGCCTCATCGAATTAGGGGAGTTCAATACATGCAAAACACAGTTAACCCAAACAGATATAAATAAGCAGACAAAGAAGTGATTGCCTATGAACAAAATCATATCGTTTATTATTCAAAGACTGTTTGTGATTTCACAAGGAAATAGTAAAGCAAACATCTGCTTTAAGGGCACTATTCCTAACAATCTCCTACTTGCCCGTCAAAGCCACTCAGGTGCTAATCTAAGACCCATATTCTGAAGATGTCCATCGAAAACCTGTTGACTAAGGGCTCTTGTAAGAAGATCTGCCATGTTCTCTGCCGATGTGGCCCTTTCAATTTGCACATCTCCTCTCTTGATGATATCACGGATTAAGTGACACTTCCTCAAAATGTGCTTGGTCCTTTGGTGAGATCTTGGTTCTCTTGCTTGAGCAACCGCCCCGGTGTTGTCACAAAACACTGTAACGGGGTCTTTAATGCTAGGAACTACACCTAGCTCGTGGATGAAGTTTCTTACCCAAACACCTTCCTTAGCTGCGTTGTTTGCAGCTAAGTATTCGGCCTCAGTAGTCGAATCTGCAGTGGTCGCTTGCTTGGAACTTTTCCAACTCACTGCTCTGCCATTCAGGCAGAATATGTATCCTGACATGGATTTAAAATCATCCATGTCTGATGCAAAGCTTGCATCATAGTATCCTCTAATGATAAGATCTTGCTAGCCTCCGTAAACCAGGAACAAATCCTTAGTTCTTCGTAAGTACTTAAGGATGTTCTTTACAGCAGTCCAGTGACCTTCACCAGCGTCAGATTGGAATCGACTAGTCACGCTAAGTGCATAAGCCACATCCGGTCGTGTACATAGCATCGCATACATTATGCTTCCTATTACTGATGCATAAGGAAGTTTGGACATCCTGGACTTTTCAAGTTCAGTCTTGGGACACAGCTTCTTCGAAAGAACTGTTCCCGGGCCCATCGGAAGTTTTCCCCGTTTGGATTCTTCCATACTAAATCTCTTTAGTATTTTATCTATGTAAACCGACTGTGATAATCCTAACAGTCTTCTAGATCTATCCCGATAGATCTTTTTCCCGAGAATGTAGGATGCATCACCAAGATCCTTCATCTCAAATTGGTTCGATAACCAAGACTTTGTTACTTTCATGTCATCCTTCACATTTCCAATGAGGAGGATGTCATCTACATTAAGTATCAGAAATTGAACCGAGGTTTCCAATTCTTTCTTGTACACGCAGGACTCATTCGGATTTTGAATAAAGCCAAACGATTTGGCTGCTTCATCAAATCGAATGTTCCAATTCCTAGAAGCTTGTTTCAATCTGTAGATTGATCTTTGGAGCTTACAAACCTTTTGTTCGCTCCCACTAAATGTGAAACTAATGGGTTGCTCCATGTAAATGTCTTTGTCCATGTCTCTATTGAGAAAGGCAGTTTTCACATCCATTTGCCATATCTCATAGTCATAATATGCAGCAATGGCAAACAAGATCCGAATGGACTTTTGCATTGTAACCGGGGAGAAGGTTTCATCAAAGTCTACACCTGGTCTTTGAGTGAAACCCTTAGCAACTAATCTTGCTTTAAAGGCTGCCACGCTTCCATCTACTCCAAGCTTGCGCTTATATATCCATTTGCACCCTATGGGCCTAATCCCATCAGGTGGATCAACCAAGGTCCGAACTTGGTTAGAGTACATGGAATCCATTTCGGACTTCATTGCTTCTTTCCACTGTTCAGAGTCCAAATCTAACAGTGTCTCCTCATAAGTTAATCGATCATTATCCAATGGAGATGTTTGGTGGAGAAAACCATACCATCTCTCTGGTTGTCTAGGAATGCGTTCAGAAAGTCTTACTAGAGGAGGATTTTCGCGTGTATCACTCTCTGCTATTGGCTGAGGGACGTTATTCTTCGAACTTGGCGTAGGACCTTAGTCTCGAACCTCTTTGAGTTCTGCGATCTTGCCTTTCCTTTCTTTAAGGAACGAGTCCTCAAGAAAGTAGCATTTCTTGACACAAAGACCTTTTGTTCAAAAGGATCGTAGAAATAATATCCTATTGATTCTTTAGGACATCCTACGAAGTTGCATAAGCTTGATCTAGCTTCAAGCTTATCTCCCACTGTCCTCTTCACGTAAGCTGGACAACCCCAAATTCTTAAGTAAGAATAATTAGGGATTTTGCCAAACCACATCTCAAATGGGGGTTTGGGTACAGATTTGGAGGGAACAAGATTCAGAATCTTAACTGCTGATTCTAAGGCATAACCCCAGAATGAAGGTGGCAATTCTGTGAAGCTCATCATGGAACCAACCATATCAAGTAAGGTTCTGTTCCTTCTCTCCGAAACTCCATTTAATTGAGGAGTTCCCGGAGGAGTCCACTGAGAGATAATTCCATTATCTCTGAGATAACTGAGGAATTTATCACTTAGATACTCGCCACCTCGATCAGATCGAAGTGTCTTAATCTTATGACCAGTTTGGTTCTCAACCTCCTTCTGAAATTCCAAGAATTTCTCAAAAGCTTCGGATTTATACTTCATTAAGTAGACATAACCAAAACGACTAAAGTCGTCTATGAAGGTTATGAAATAATGATGATTGTTTCTCGTACTTACACTAAGTGGTCCACAAACATCAGTATGGATTAAATCCAATATTTTAGTGGCACGTTCCACTTTACCATTAAAGGGAGTTTTGGCCATCTTTCCTTTAAGACATGATTCATAATGAGTTAACTCTTTAAGTTCATTATCATAGAATGATCCTAAATTAGTTAACTTAGTAATCCTGTCCTTGGAAACGTGGCCTAAATGTGCGTGCCATAAAGAAGCCGAGATCTTGTCATCTCTTTTGCGTTTGCTTAATTATTGTATATTCAGAATATTAGTGTCTTTAGTTGTATAAA
Organism: Lantana camara; assembly: GCA_037501455.1. Taxonomy (NCBI): domain Eukaryota; kingdom Viridiplantae; phylum Streptophyta; class Magnoliopsida; order Lamiales; family Verbenaceae; genus Lantana; species Lantana camara. The sequence continues at coordinate 25,238,452 of CM074862.1, forward strand.
GTCCATTAGATAATGTACCAAACAAAACGGAAGTTTTATTCTTCTTAAGATAAAAGTTTCCATTTCTAGAGAAAGTCTCATATCCTTCACAATCTAATATTGGAATGGAAATAATATTACGAATAATAGAAGGCACATAAAGGACTTTGTTCAAAACTAAAGTAAAGATACCTAAATCTAATCTATACGTCCCGATGGCTTGAGCTTAAACGCTTGATCCATTCCCAACCTTCAAGTCGCATTCTTCTTCTTCAAGTTGCCGGATCTCATTTAGCATTTGTACATCATTGCAGATATGAGCTCCACAGCCGGTATCAAGTACCCAAGAATTAGAATCAATAGACAGATTTACTTCAACAATAAACGCACCTTTCTTAAGAGTATCCTTGTACTCTTGGCAGTTCCTCTTCCAATGCCCTTTCTTGCCACAATGGTGGCAAACGTCCTCTGTCTGATCCTTTCTCTTCTTGGCCTTTCTCTTTTTAACCCCTTCATCTGGTTTAAGAGATCCCTTATTCTTGGGAAATTTCTTCCCTTTGCCTTTAGAAGGCCCAGAAGAGGAGGTGACCATCATTACTTTGCGATCTTTCTTGATCGTGTCTTCAACAGTCACAAGTTGACTAATCAACTCAGCTACAGTAGCATGAGGATGATTCATGTTGAAGTTTAACACGAAAGGATTAAATGATGGTGGAAGTGATGCGAGCAACAAATCCACAAGTTCTTCACTCAGTGACATTTCCATGGAGGTCAGTTTCTCGTTCAAAGCAAGAAACTTGAAACCGTGCTCATGTACACTTGAACCTTCTTTCATTCTGAGATGAAAGAGCTCCTTAGAAGTGTTGTACCTTAGAACACGCTCTTTGGGGCGGTACAATTTCTCGAGATGGTCGTAAATCTCCCAAGCGTTGTCCATTGACTCGTGTTGCCTCTGCATGTTTGGGGACATGGTGGCCAACATGAGGCAACGGGCTTGAAGATTATCTTCAGACCATTTCGCAATCACGTCCCTTTAGGCCCGAGTCGGAGCCTCGCCTTCAGCGACGGGCTCTCCCTCGAAAAGAACATATATTCTCTTTTTAGAATCTAAAACTATCTTTAGTTTCCGAAGCCAATCAGAGTAATTGGGCGCCGTCAACTTGTTTGATTCGAGGATGGATACCAAAGGGTTTTTGGTTACCATTTCAATTGTAGAGAATCACAGAACTACAACCTAAATGGAAAAAATAGAGAAATCATGAGCATGCTGAATAATAACGATTACATATTATCAAGGTCTTTAGAAATTTGTTCTCCCACTGTTTTTAGAAAGTCTAGAAATCCCAAAGACTTTAGAAGAAACTTATTTTCTCAATGGGTACTAGGATCCCAAGCATTCTTAGTTTTGGACCCACGACTCGTGAGACATCCAAAGGTCTAAGAATCTTTAGGTAGGTACGAATTACCAATTCCATCCCTATGGAATTCCTAGTAATATTTTTGCATCACTAATCTTTCAATCATAGACCCACGACTCGTGAGACATCCATATCTACTTTAGCGTTGAGCAGGACCCATCAATCATAAGATCTCAACCAAACTTAGTCCGGAACGACCCACGACTGGTGAGACATCGCCCATTCTAAAATGCTCAAGAAATATTAATTATTTAAAATAATTAATCAGGAAACTAAGAGTTAATAAGCTACACTAATTACCCCACGAGTCGTGAGACAACAATTAGTTTCACTTATTAAGTCCTAAATCCTATTGATGGAATGCTAGGAATTTTATTACCGTAATAAAATACCTATTTATTCAAATTTTGCTCAATATTTAAATGGGATTTTCGAATGACCTCACCAACATATAATGTTATCCAAATTATAATTGTCTTGTTAATGCAGTTTCACATAAAGTGCATCACAGAAGCAATTAGCAGATAACATGTCCTAGCATGATACTAATTATGTGATGATCATGGGTATCCTATCTTATATGTGAATTTGGGAGCCACTCCAAAATCACTAGTTCTAACATTCATGCCACATAAGACAATTCATATCACATAGAGGTACAGAATTTAATGGATAAAACGCCATATCTATTACATTAATAGAAACCCTCCTAAACATTTTGAGGGATCTTCTTATGGCCACCGTTCTTCAAGTGCTCCTTGTGGATCCTTCTTTGTCCATGGGTGCTTGTCTCCAAAATGAAAATAAAAACCTCACTTCCTAAGTTCTACTCTCTTTACAAAAAGTAATATGACTCAATTTTCATATTGACCATAGACAAGTACACGAGGCATACCCCGACCCAAAAACAATAATAAGGAATGCCACATAATAAACACATAACAGTACGCACATAAGTAGGGCTCCAACCCCAATTGAAAACGCGCAACTATGGGGCTCCGACCCCAATTGAAATCATCCATGTACAGAATTTAAAACCATACATAAGACTAACCCATGATCACCTAAACTGGTATGCTTCCGCTTGAATTAAATTTACCAATTAAGTTTAAAATTCCTTTGACTTCAAGTTACAATTAACTTAAGTAATTTGAATATAGTTCATTATTCAAGAATTTATTCAAAATCGAATCACCGGATCTTGGCAAAACAACAATTAATTCAAAATTAAATTTCTGTCAAAAATATCATTCAAAGTGATATTTATTAGTTTCTCGGAAAAATTAGAACTTGACTTTAATTCATAAAATCCCAAATTTTATAATTATTTCAAAAATAATTAATTTTAAAATTAAAATCAGATTTTAAAATAAAATCAGATTTTAGAAAAATGGGATTTTATCGAAACCGAAAACATGATACGAAATCCGGGCCCGGGACACTCCGCGCGAGGCGGGCGGGACAGCCCGTAAGCGCGCCCGAGCAGGCCGTCCTAGGCGAGAGGCAGCAGCGCCGCGCGCATGGCCGCTCGCGCTGCGCAGCAGTGCTGCGTGTGCGTGCGCGGCTCGCGTGCTGGCCCGTGCGCAGCCTGCTTGTGGGGTAGACGATTCGGGGTGGCACATACGCGAAACGCGCAAGGCCGTACACGTTCGCCCGCGGCTATACTCCCATTCCAGATTCGTTTCATAATTTCCAAAATTCCAATTTTTGTTTCGAATTAAAACAGTTCTAAATAATCTGAATTTAAGCAGCTTAAAACCAAATTAATCAGGAAACAATTTTTGCAAAATTTTCAAGAAACAGCAATGATCCGACAACTTCGTATTTCAAATAAAAACCATGAATACACAACATCTACTCAAATTCAAGAATTTTCATCAAAATTCATAAAGCAGTAAAGAGACAATACGAACGTTGCAAGGTGGCTCTGATACCACTTGTTGGAAAACACAAAAGAGTTGAGCAGCGGAAGTTTAAATTTTTTTTCACAAGTTTAATCGTTGTCTTACAATTTTTGTACTGTAACGTTGGGAATAACAAGAAACTCACTTTAATTGAAACTTTCTTGTGATGTTGTTACCGCCTAACAAACACCCTTCAAGCGAAAAGTCCCTCGAACGGTTCTTCGAATTAGACTCCAAAGTAGAAGGCCTCCAAAGCGTATCCACACCAGTCCTAGAACACGATCAAGCAAGTGAGAATGCTAGTTCTATAGCTTGTGTTAATGGCTAGGGTTTTTCTTTGAAAACTTTTCTTTTATTTTTCTCAAAAAATTAACACTTCGTGAGTGTTGGTCTAAAGCATAAGAGAATCACCATCCCTTGTATTTATACAAGGTGGTTCGAACCCCTAGGGTTTCCAAGAACCAATTGGATTGTTTTCTTGCTCACTAATTAACTAATTTAATTATTGATTTAATTGGAGAAAATAAGTTTCCAACTTGTTCTCCAAGTCTTGCAAGAATATTATTCTCTCTCCTACAATAGGAAGTTGGACTTTTCAACTTTCCTAAAGTTAAAAGTCAATATTCAATAAATAAATTAATACCCAATTAATTATTTATTGGGTTAAGCTTATTTGAGAATAGTCTTAACAATTAATTCAAAATTAATTAGAAGACCAAAATTAATTAATTAATTCTAGAAAAGAATTCACATATGAAGCAAACACACGCCCAAAGCCACGTGCATGCTACGTGTACACGACACGTGGTAGCCACGCAGGCTTGCGTGACACGTGGCAATGCCCACGTGTTTTGCTCCTTTTTGATCAACTATTTTAATCCTTTGTTAATCATATTAACATCTTACCATAACCCTTGTGTTCTGGCATTTGTGTGTGACCCTTTAGGTTCATTATTTGATTAGCAGTGACAACAATTAATTAATTCCCTAATTAATTAATCACTTCATAGATCACACTACCGTAATCTAGCAATGGGTATGTGACCCCTAGCCGAATAACGAAATGAATCGAAGAACCTTTTAGTCAATGACAATCAGTGAAATACGATCCTCCTACAACTCCATCTCTCAATCAAGAACTAAGGCATGAGAATATTCTCAGAGCCCAAATATTCTTGATCTTTAAAGTTAAGTTCGTTTCATATCCATTTCGATCTCAATCTTAGAAAACCCCATTTTCTAGATGTCTCGATCTTTATCCACCTTGGCCAAGGGTTTAATGTCTAATGGACTACGAACAACTCAATCAGTAAGAGATCATTCTTGTTCTTAGCAAGTGTAGGTCCTTTGTTGATTATACTAATTCTCCATATGCCACTTGTGTAATCCAAACATAGGCCGTGGTTCAGGTGTCAGTATGTCGACACCCTTTTGAGCCTATATCAAAGATTACAGATTTAGCTCATATGAGACATTACAGAATCTCAAGTCTAAGGATTAATGAATCATGTCATTGACCTGTGAGATATTTCCTAATCTGGAAGTTTCAAGAAACTTCCTTGCCCATTTAGGAATGTTCTCACGCGGGACATCTCACTGATAAAGTTCTTGTAACAATTACCCTTATGTATTATGAACGCATCATCGTATGCACTTAGCACTCCATGAAATTGAGTGATCCTTCAAAAGGACATAATCACACAAGCAAGTCTCAGCAGAGTCAAGGTCGACACTCCCACTGTCTGTCGGACTCATCAACTTGGAGAAGTTTCTAATCCTCGCCTATGGAGTTAAGAACTTATTTCATGTGTCGTTCCCATAACGACAAAGTTCTTAATGGCCTCATCGGATTAGGGGAGTTAAATACATGCAAAGCACAGTTAACCCAAACAGATATAAATAAGCACACAAAGAAGTGATTGCCTATGAACAAAATAATCTCGTTTATTATTCAAAGACTGTTTGTGATTTCACAAGGAAATAGTAAAGCAAACATCTGCTTTAAGGGCACTATTCCTAACAGAAGCTCCACATCCTCCGCCAATCGAGAGCTTCCAAAGGCGCATGAGTCACCACCGTCGCAACTCAGGTCGCGCCACACCCAGAAAAGACGCACCGGTGAGAGACGCGTCCATCCTTACCAACACTGCGGCAAACCGCCGCCTGAAACGACTGAAATCCACCGACGAAGTTGCGGTGGTTCATTCCCCCACCTGTCGCGACTGAAAATCGGGGAGAACTCCACCATCGCTTGTCGTCGGTCCAAGATCTTGTACAATTGTGTTCATCTCGTTGAGCTCTTCGAAATACACTACTCATTCGTCGAAATCCATCGAGTATCGGTCGAGTTTGAGCATGTGTATGTTTTGGTTTGTGTGTGTATAGTCTTTTTCGCTTGGAGAGAGAGAGAGAGCGTACGAGAGAGAGAGAGAGCTCATTGGTTGACTCAGTCAAACACGAATCCACGTGTTTTATCCTGGGTCCTTAACGTACAAGAATAACCGGTAGAAAGGGCTAATGACGTCAGAATTGGGCAAACTTAAAATCTACGGACTCGTTTCGATGCCCCGAACACGTTCAAGAGATCCATTAGATTAACATCTAGATCAAAAGATAAATGACCAAAACACCCCTAAAAAGAGAAAATTGCAAACGAGCCCCTAAACTCTTAAAGAGTTGAAAATAAGGCCACACAACGCACAAAATCATATAATTAAACACATAAGAAAATCGACACGTGGCGTAGCTTGTGCGTCGAAAAGCTAGGTGTTACAAACTCCCCCTTTAAAAGGATCTGGTCCCCAGATCCTACTGCTGAGTCGAAGAGCCTCGAGTTGTATTACCTCAATTCATCTCCCAGAATCGTGTAGTGTCATATCTCTGGTTGTGAAGTTTACTCCAATTGTTTGCATCAACTCCATTCATGGTGTCTCGTTATCACTAAGGTTTGTCTGAACACTTGACCGTTGGTCGTTTCAAACTCGTTCGATCACTACTCGATACCGTTGTATACTCGCCACTTGCAAACTGTCGTCAGGCCACGCATAATGTAACTACGACAAATAAGAGAGAATCCCATCTCTCAACACGTAAGAGGAAGAGAAAACCCCGTCTCCTAAACACACAATTGAGAGAATCCCGTCTCTCTAACACATAATTGAGAGAACTCCGTCTCTCAACCTAAGTCTGACAGATTCTAACATCTCCCAGACATTCTAGTTTGAGAAAAGCCAATATTTCTCAAACCCCTAAATTCTAGAGAATCCAACATCCCTCTAATACCTAAGTACAAGAGAATCCAACATCTCTCGTGCACAAAACTTAGAAAGAATCCAACATCTTTTTGTCACATAATTAAAGAGAAGCCTATATATTACAAATACAAAGATTGCTTAGCGATTTGCAATGAAAGTTTATTGGGATGGTAAATCGTAGCGCATTGTCTGTGTAACATCCCGGATTCCGGGCCAAGAAGAATTCCTTCTAAAGTCCGTAGTCACTATTCATTCCTAACGTAGAAATTTTTCAAGCCACCTTTACCTATCCAATATTGGGCTCAAATGAATCCTTACAAAATTTTATGAATTTTGATAGCATTCTCAAACCTTAATTCTCATCGTAACTCACGTGGTAACCAAAACCGGTCATAAAACCATAGTTTTGCCCTAATTGAGGGACTTCCGAATTCTAACATTTTCCTTATACAATATTATAGTTAAAACGATCCTTGAATTATTTTGTGAATTTTCATGCATTTACCAAAACTTGATTCCAACCATAGCATATTCTATAAATATTTTCCTAAACAAATTAGCTTTTATTCAATATTCGAAATTATACTTAAAACGTTTCTTGAATTTTTCTCTAAACTATAATGATTTTTCCAATCTTTAAACTTCATCATAGCTTCGTTTATATAATTTTCTCATGATTTTCACCATCTTTAACAACCATGACTTGTAAACGAAAAACCTAAATATCCCACATTTATAATCATAACGAAGCTTATTTTTCACTCGTTCTTTCATTAATTTACTACTTCAAGTTTTCATCTCTCGATTCTTGAATAAATTTTATATCATTTTACATTTATTTTTACATGACATCATCCATGACAACATAGGCTTCTAGAAAGTTTAAATAAGTGAATATAATTTCTCCACAATTCCTATATAATTACCAAGCATATGTTTAAATTGAAAGGCAACCACATTTCTTATATAGCTACCAAGCATTTGTTTGAATTAGGAGACATCCACATCTCCCCTAAAATCTTATAAATTGCTCTAAGATCCTTAATTCCTACCTATAAATACCCCCCTAAACCTCACATTTCAAGAACACACAAAATCCTCCCATTTCTCTCTCATTTTCGGCCCCACGCTCTCTCCCTACATAAGGTGTGCTTTTCTTTTATTATTTCATGCTTTATATTATGTTCTTAATATATTATGAATTATAGCATGTTTAGATTTAATTAAATTATGCTTTAAGAATTTATTTTATGAAATATATGCTATTTATGCTAGTTTAGGAAAATATGATGATATATGTGAATTTTATTTAGTTAAGTGCATGAATTATGATATGATATATTATATTCATATGTTTAAGTATTCATGATCTTGTTTGATTAAATTCATGTCAAGAATAATTTATTTAGAATTATTTTTCATAGAGAATTAATATATTTTGCTATATTATGCTTCAAATTCTATGTTATAAATATGAATATGATCAAGTGTGTTACATACCCTCTTTGCATATTCAAATAGACATAAGAACATGTTCTTAGTGTTCTTGGACATGTGTGTGTGTGTGAGAGAGAGAGAGGCATGTGAATAGTGTGTGTGTGTGAGAGAGTTTGATTTTATGTTATAAGGTGTTTAATTCATAAGAAATTGAATAGTAAATGTTTTCAATAGTAACTTTGACTTTTTGGTCAACATTTATCATGATAATTTTGAAAATTAATATTAAAATAATTATAAAATTAGTTTTGGAATTCTTAAAGAAAGATTTTATCCGAATTTTCCAAAAATTAGGTAAATTATGAATTATTTTCAAAATATAACCTACATTGTCAAATTAAATTCTAAATTTCATTTCTAATGTTATAATTAGGATTATAATGTGATTAATAAATATTTAAGAGGTTAATTAATTCACGAAACCTGATTAATTAATTAAATTTCTTTAAACGGTTAAAATTAGGGTTTACCGGGAATTCTCTAACGTGTTACAAAATATGCACCTTATGTGATTATTTGATTAGAATATTATGTACCTTATGTGCTTATTTGATTAGAATAAAGAACCTAGTCCTAAGCCTATAGTAGTTAATACTTTCATGCGCAATGGAATCAACATTACATTATCGGACTACCGGTATAGGTGAGGGTTAAAATGTTTTCAACTGGAATCATGCCTATACATACGTATCTATATAAAAACTATTTTCAAGCCTACCTATTATTTATGATTTATTATCCTATATACATAATACCATATTATCATATCCCTTTTAAAGGGAAAATACTTTCATGCCGGAATCAACGTTTTACTAGGATGTTATATATTTCAAGTCCACTTTATCAAAACATTGATTCCGGGTTATGCAAGCAAAATATTGTTCTTGATTCATGTTATGGGCCCCGGCTGTATCCGTAGCGAGCAATTACCCGGAAGGTATCGGGCCGAGGGTATTGTTGGTGCTGCGGACTGCCACCACCTCCTGGTAGTGGTTTAACTGGAGGTTAGTTACTCCACACTAAGGGATGAGGTAGAGATAGCTGCCTCCCGAATTGTGTTCGTGGTCTCTAGGGTTTGCTCCCCTATTGACATCAAGGAGTAGCGGAGTTATTATCATATTGGTTTTATTGAAGTATCGGTGTCCTGATCAACGCCGTTACTATTTTATCATGATTTAAGGAGTTATGGATGGAGAGGCCTAGCTTGCAGGCATTAAAGTTCTTGTTACAAACGGTTCATATTTCTACAAAGATTCCCAATTACCCCTATCCCTATTTCAACAATTATTATGAACCGTTTCCTATTTGCTATATCCTATTGCTATTATTTTAGATCAAGATCTTCAAGATCATATAAATATATATACACATATACATGTATCTATAAACTACTATACCCCCTTCACTTAGTCACTTTGACTAACACTCTCGCCTATTTTAAAATGCATGATTTCAGGAATCAATGAACGACAACTAGAGGTATCTTGAAGTATTACAACCATAGGTGGGATCCGATCCTAAGAGTACACTGTCTTGAGCCTACTCTCTGTAGAAACAAACTATCTCATACTTTGTCCTTGCATGTCAACCTGTTGTACTCTTTTGCGAACTACTTTGCTCAATAATGATAATCCTTGCTCATTGTACGTTATCCTCCCCGTTCATTGATAAAGTTGAATCTCTTTATGTTCCGCTGCACTGTGACATATACTCCATTCATATATTATCCCGACCGTTCGCCGTAGTATTTCCTGAGTGTCGGGTCTAACCTCCACTCAGGGAGTATTGCGGTGCGGGGTTGTAGTGCTGGGGGGGCGCTACAGTCTGGGGGCCTTCATAAATTAGGCTTGATACAAAAATGGATTGGCGTTGCAAGATTCAGCACCTAGTGTAATATGTTGTTACGATTCAACATCTAAAACTCCGTGTTAGTTCGAATAAGTAGATAAAATCCTATGATATAAAATATCATCGAAAAATAATGTGATTAAAATTATCGCACATAAATTTCTCGTCTTATACACACATCATAAGTGCGATTCAAATACTATTTTTTTTTATCAAAATAACTATTATACCTCTATATTATATATATATATATATATATATATATATATATTTATATATATATTTGCATCAATCATATATTATATTTTACTATTATATATATATATCCCGCCAGGTGCCAGCCCCTTCACCAAGATCCAATGCAACCGTTACCATCAACAGCAGATCCACCGTTGTCGCCTCTAGTAGCATCACGTTCACAGTTACTGTGTGCCTCCAATAACACCAATATTCAAAGGTACTTCAACACCTTCAGATCTACCACCGCCACCACTTTCAGCAGGCCCAAATAGGGGTGTTCAATCGGTAAAAAATTGAAAATTCGATTTTTCGATTTTGATTAACCGAAAATTTGATTAGCGAAAATGTTAACCATTTATTGAATGGAATGGGTGCGATTTCGGTTTGTTAAAAATCGATTTTTTCGGTTCAATTTTGATTAATAACTAAAAACCGAAATTGAAAAAGAAAATGCCGCATATGCATAATATATAGTACAACAAAATCAGAATCAAATCAATCAAGCCATGCCACAGCTTTGTAAGGGAAACATCTATATCAAACCTTCATTTTTGCTGCTTAAAATGCTGAAAAGGGTCTGCAACAAATAATAATTATAACCACGCAGCAACTCCGCTTTGAGTTCAATTCTTCAGTGGCCTCAAGCTAAGGGTGGCAAAATGGGCTGAACTCATGGGTTCAACCCATTATAAGGGGGTTGGGTTGGGTTGGGTTTGGTGAAATTTGAATTGAGTTGTTTGTGTTGGGTAAATAACGGGCTAAGAGAGTATTGGGCCCTTCATGGGTGGGGTGGGGTGGATTGATATTGGGTTTGAGTTAATTTTTTAATGGTTTAAGTTCAATTAAATAACTTTAATGTATTATTACTATTTTACCCTTCCCGTAAATTAAATATTATATTTCTGAAACATAAACTTTTTAAATATAATTATATATTTTTTACCCACACTAGCACAATTTTACATACATTTTCATACACTAACACATTTTTTATACACATTTATACACACTAACATAGTTCACATGTATTTTCACTCACAAACACGATTTTGGACCCGTTTGACCTATTTTTCAACATGTTCTATCTATTTTAGACCCGTTTGACTCGTTATGGACCTGTTTTACCCATTTTTCGACCCATTTGACCTATATTGGACTTGTTTGGCCTGTTTTAGGCCCGTTTCATCCGTTTTTCGACATGTTCAAGCTATATAGGACTTCTTTGTTCCGTTTTGCACCCTTTTTACCAGTTTCTTGACCTATTCGACCTATTTTGGACTCGTTTGATTAGACATGTTTTACCCAATTTTTGACATGTTCGACCTATTTCAAACCCATTTGATTCGATTTTTACTTGTTCAGCTAATTTTGGACTTCTTTGACCCATTTTGAACTTGTTTCACCTATTTTCCAATCTATTCGATTTAATTTTGGACACTTCAGATTGATATTGGAACTATTTCACCCGTTTTTAGACTTGTTCGACCTATTTTTAATCCATTTGCCTATGTTAAACTTTATAGACCCGTTTTGGACCCATTTGACCTATAAAAGAAAGAAAAAAAATCTATAGAGAATAGATAGTATAAAGCGTAGTGAATTACACAATGAGAAGATAATTACACAAAGAAGAGCATCACATAAAGCGTAGAGAAATTATATAAAGAGAAGATAATAGCAAGATAGTACTGAAGAGAGAAGACAAAAGAGACCAAAAAAGAGAAGACGAGCAGGAGTAGGAAAGAGAAGATAGGTAAATCCACATTTATAATTTTCTTTTATGATCAATTAAAGATTGGATAGGCGACGATTTCTATAGGATTTTATTAGGAATTTCTGATCTGATTTTGGTTGGATTTCTAAAGATCATAGGGATTAAGATTACATTCTTGGGATTTCTAAAGATCAGAGGGATTTCTATAGATAAAAAGGATTACAATTACATTTTTGGAACTTCTAAATATCAGAGGGCGATTAGACGATTTCACGGGATTTAGAAAGGATTTCTGAGACGATTTGATAGGATTTAGATAGGATTACATTCGTGTAGATTCGATTTTTTTTGGGTTCGAGATTTCTTACTAGATTTCTTGTGGGTTCGATCTTTATAGACTAGTGGCTTCCATTTGTATTATACATTAATTCCACATTTACCGATTCTTTCTACTATACACTAATTATATATTTACTGATTCTTATTAGATTTTTTCTCGATTACTATAGACTAATAACATTTACTGATTTGAAATCGTTTTAATGAACCCAAAAGGGAAAAGTATATTCAAACTGGTCAAATGGACCCAAAATTTGTCAAATGGATCAAAATGAGTTTAATAGATCCAAAATGGGTCTAAATGAGTCAAATGAGTCAAATGAACCCAAAATGGGTAAAACGGCGGATCAAACGGAACCAAAAAGGGGTAAAAATGATCTAAAATGGGTAAAATGGATCCAAATAAATCAAATGGACACAAAATGAGAAAAATAGATCCAAACGGGTCAAATGGATAGAAATGGGTCCAATAGATCCAAAAGGAGTAAAATGGATTCAAATGGGTAAAATGGATCCAGATGGATGAAGTGAATCCAAAATGGGTCAAATGGATCCAAATGAATCCAAAATGGATAAAAAATGGATCCAAATGGGTCAAATGGATCCAAAATAGCTAAAATGGGTCCAAACAGATCAAATGGATCGAACCGAGTCCAATGAATCCAAAATGAGTAAAATCCAAACTGATCAAATGGATCTAAATGGATGAAGTTTAACCAAAATGGGTAAAATAGATTCAAACGGTTTAAATGGATCGAAAGGAGTCCAATGGATCCGAAATGAGTAAAATGGATCCAAACAGAAAATGAAACCAAATGGGTCAAATGGACCCAAAATTGGTAAAATGGATCTAAACCAGCCAAATGGATCCAAAATGGGTCTAATGGATCCAAACGGATTAAATAGATACAAAACTAATAAAACGAACCCAAAACAAATCAAATGAGTCCAAACTAGATCGAACAGGTTGAAAAACAAGTTACACCAGCCCAAAACAGGTCTAAAGATTATAAAATAGCTCGACTATTTTGAAAAATGAGTGAAACAACCCCAAAATGGAACAAACAACTCCAAAATAGGTCGAACGGGCGTAAAATGTGTAAAACTTGTTCAAAATAGGTGAAACAGGCCCAAAAAAATGTAAAATGAGTCAAAAATAGGTTGAACAAGTTGAAAAATGGGTGAAACGAGCCCAAATTGTGTCAAATGAGTGTAAAATAGGACGAACATATCAAAAAACGGGTGAAACGAGCCCAACACGTTTCAAATGAGCCCAACACGTTTCAAATGAGTCAAAAATAGGTCTAATTGATGGGAAAATGGATTAAACGGGTCCAAAACGTGTCAAATGAGTCTGACATAGGTTGAACAGGTCGAAAAATGAGTTTAATGGGCCCAAAACGTATAAAATGAGTCAAAAATAGATTGAACAGGTGAAAAAATGGGTTAAATGGGCAAAAAACCGGTCAAACAAGTTTGAAATAGGTCGAAAAACTTATAAAACCGGCCCAAATAGGTGTAACTATTCAAAAATAGGTTGAACAGGTTGAAAACAATAGAAACAGACCCAAATGGGTCAAACCAGTCCAAAATAGGTCGAACATGTTAAAAAAGGGGCCAAAACGGGCCAAACGAGTCCAAAATAGGTCGAACAGGTCAAAAATTGAAACAAAGGGCCCAAAATCGACCAAATGGATCAAATGTGTTTAAAACATGACAAACGGGGTTGAAAATAGGTTAGTTGGGTCAAATTGGTCTAAAACAGGTCAAATGTTTTAGTGAAGGGTATATCAGACATTTAGTTACTTTGATTGAGTATGAACCCATTAAAAATCCATTATTGAACTCATTAACGAATCATTAAAACCCATCATAACCCTTTTAAAACCCAACCCATTCAAAACCCATTAAAATAGAGCTCATTTTGGAACCAAACCATTTAAACCCAACCTAAGCCACCCATTTGCCACCCCTACCTCAAGCCAACAACCCAACAGCTCCACTTTGTTCTTCTTCTTGAAGCTTGAGCCATTGACATCGAACAGTGGAGATCTGTAGAATGGACGACCACTGGGGGCGGAGGGTTCAAAATTGAATTTGGGAATGGGGGGCTGTTCGCGAAGTGGGCCTCAGTCTAAAACTTTTTTTCTGGGTAACAAATTAAACCTCTACTTTCATTAGTAAGAAACACACCTTAAGAGAAGCGTGTAAAGGAAAACTAAAGACACGTGTATATGGCCTATGGGTTCGGTTTCGGTAAAAAACAAAAAATGTTCAGTTTATACCGAAATCAAACCGAAATTGAATTTTCAAAAAAACACTAACCGAGTTTTTGTGCGGATTGATTTTGGTTTTCTGAACACCTCTAGCCCCAAATCCATCGCGGTCATCGACACCACCACTATTACCTTCACACAATCACGCCACCAAGGATAAGATGGACAGTGTGAGGATGGTTGGAATTGTGGACGTATCTGTACATGTATATGAGGGTCAGTCTGTCTCTGTTTGTGCGTTTATGGGTGTATGATGTTGGTGGTGGTGGTATGGGGAGGACCTGCGGTGGAGTTGGAAGCATTGAGGGGATATGGCGGTGGCGATAGGGTTTTGGGATTGGGGGAGGGTTGTAGAAGACGAAGTCTTTCTTCCCCTTAATTTTTGTTTTCTTTTATGTGTCATCCTTATTTTGAAAGTTTTTTTTGTAAATAAAAAAAGTGAGTTGAAATTGTTGAGGGAATTGTTAAGTGGGAAGAAGGGAGTAGCTGTTGAGGAGCGTGAGCATGAAGAAACTATTGGGGAGGAGAATGAGCAGGAAAGACATGTTGTGGAGAGTGAGAATCAAGAAACTGTTGAAGAGGAGAATGAGATGGATTAGGAGAGTAAGAAGGCTGAGCGAATGAGGTGAGTGACAAGGAAGTAACTATCGAGGAGAACGGAGAGAAAGAAGGAGCTATTGTGGAGAGTGAGAAGGAAGAAAATGTTGGGGAGGAGAATGAGAAGGATGAGGAGATTGAGAAAGAAGTAACTGTAGAGGAAAAGAATGAGAACGAAGGAGCTGTTGACGATGTAGTTGTTCATGTTGATGATGATTATGCCAGTGCTGGGGAGTCAGATGATGACGGGCGTGATGAACTTAGAATGAAGCGAGTCAATGACACTATTGATTCCATTGCTATGTCTGTCAGAGAGAGGGTGATAGAATCAAGAAAAGAAAAGACCCTAAATTCATTACACCCCCTTCATCCACTGTACCGAAGAAGAAGAAGAAGAAAGTAAGATAACACATTTTTGTTAATTATTTGCATTAATTTTTTTTGGTTGCATTAATAATTTTGGTTTTATATTGATAATGTACACTAACTCAATACTCTTGTGTTTTGAAGGTGGTTTTAGGAAAGACGCTTATGGATCCATGCATTGATTTCATTAGGAGATTGGACTATTCAGGAAAAGATGACTTGACTAAAGATGAGCGAGATAAAATTGATGCATTCATCATTGAGCAGTCTAAGGAGATTAAGGATAATGTTTACCATTGGGAAGAAGTAGAAATCTTCAATGTTGATATCTACCGACTGCTTTGGGGCCTCGAGATGAAGCAATGCGTCTTCAAGGGATATATTAAAATTTTGAACCGCATGAATTTGACCAAAATTTTGTGCATGTCAGCCAATGCAACGAGCACGATAATGAAGGCCCTACAGGCAAAAAGATTTGCCTGTAGAAAGTTCATGAAAGGGTTAAGGAAGAAAGTGAAGCAAAAAGATTTCCAAGAGCTTGATAAGTTCCTTACAGGCAGTCTCGGGAGGAACATGCGTTTAATGCTTGAGCAGCTGAATGTTGTTGTTTTAGATGGTAACCGTTACATAATCTTCCCGCTGAACACACACAACCATTGGCATATGGTTGTGCATGACACTAAAACTAAAGGATTTAAACATTTGAACTCTATGATTTCCCCTATGGCAACCGGGCAGTGCAAGTCATGGGAGAAATTCATTCGCTTGTTACTGATTCATGCATATAAGTATGAGATTCTGAGTGATGAGGTACTTGGTCAGGTATGTCCCTCTCAAGATAGTGGCAGCTTGGATTGCGGTGTATTTTTTTTTTTTTTTGCTTATTTGTTGAATGTTTCGCACAGGATGATCCCACTTTCTGGGAGAAGTCCATGAAAATGAAGATGTCCTACTATCGTGCTCATTTGGCTACTACTATCCTGTCTGCAGAAGACAATTTCAATGGTGATTAATAACAGATTTGTAGATATGTTCGTTGTATATTTTGTTTGCTGTTGGTCAGTAGATATTTTGGTTGTTGCGAGTAAGTGGATATGTTGTTTGTTATCGTTAGTGGATATGCTATGAAGGGGTGTATTTTGGTTGTTTGCCCTTGAACTTTATGATGTTTGTTGTCCGTGGATATTTAAGTAGTAATATCAACTTTTGTAGTATAAAAACTTTGTAATGCAATATTTATATCCAATTATGTAGTATAAAATCCTGGATTTATGGTTCGTTGGGACAATAAGCCCTGTATATATTCAAATTTTTGTTTATGAAATTCACCTAATTAATGTAGTAAAAAAACTTGGTAATGCAGTATTTATGTCCCATTATGTAGCATAAATTCCTGGATTTATGGTTTGATGGGACAATGAGCCCTGTATATGTTCAAATTTTTGTTGTATGAACTTCACGTAATGTAGTATAAAAACTTTGTAATGCAGTATTTATATCCCATTATGTTGCATAAATTTCTGGATTTATCGTTTATTGGGACAATAATCATATATTCATCATTTAGTATTTATCATATAGTATATGATCCCGTAACGTGTTCCGTAATCTTATATTGATCATTCTCATTTACTATATTGATCATTTGTATCAATTGGTATATTGTCACACAACATATCGTTTGTATCAATTAGTAAATTTGATCATTTATTATGTATCCATTAGCATATGATCACATAATCTTATATTAATCATTCTCATTTATTATATTGATCATTTGTATCAATTGGTATATTGTCACACAACATATCATTTGTATCAATTAATAAATTTGATAATTTGGTATGTATCCTTTAGCATATGATCACAGAATCTTATATTGATCATTCTCATTTACTATATTGATTATTTGTATCAATTGATATATTGTCACACAACATATTGTTTGTATCAATTAGTATATTTGATCATTTTGTATGTATCCTTTTAGTATATATATGACCAAGAGACGTGAAATTATACAACTTTTTTCCTGTAGTACAAATTTGGAGATATGTGGTATAGAGAAGCAATAAGAGAGTATATAAACCTGAATAAGGTATTAATTTCGAACAAGTAAGGTTTTGTGCTCTGAAGCCACATTCTTAGATATAGTACTAATTAGGTGATATGCAGTACGAGGACGCAAAATTAAGGTATTTAATTATCATTATTGAATATAAAATCTTGAAAACTAGAGATTCGCTTACATTGACCAAGAGACATGAAATTATACAACTTTTTCCCTGTAGTACAAATTTGGCTATATGTGGTCAGAGAAGCAATAATAAAGTATATAAACCTAAGTATAAGGTATTAATTCCAGACAAGTAAGGTTTTGTGCTCTCAAGCCATATTCTCAGATATAGTACTAATTAGGTGATATGTAGTACGAGGAAGCAAAATTAAGGTATTTTATTATCATTATTGAGCATAAAATCTTGAAAACTAGGGATTCGCTTATATTGACCAAGAGATGTGAAATTATACAATTTTTTTTCCTGTAGTACAAATTTGGCGACATGTGGTATAAAGAAGCAATAATAGAGTATATAAACCTGAATATAAGGTATTAATTCCGGACAAGCACAAGGAAGCAAAAACAGAGTACTAATATCTAGATCAAGTATTCAATACAGAAGTAAGGATCATTCCAGTTCAACAATCTTAATACACAGATTTTTTTAATAATTATACGAACTGATACGTTTTGCAGATCATGGAATATTACGATTCAAGAGGCTGTTTGCAGCCACGTCAATTGTGACCCTTTTACTTGCAACATGAACATGTCAGATCTCTTTTGATAATTTGGGATGGTATTCTCTTTTGTCTTCTACGTCCAGGTTGAACTCTCACATCAGGTGGAAAAACAAATTGATCCTGTTTATTTTCGACCACAACCATCTCTTCACCTGTTGGGATGGGATAGATTGGCAACTTGTACGTTTCATTAAACATCCCAACCGAATAAGCTTCACCACAGAAATCATACACTAACAAACCTTTGTCCTCGATGCAAGCACAAGCCTGCTTACATGCAATTATAAATATCTGCCAATTTTTACAAGTACATGATCTTGTTTCCAAATCCACGGCATAAGTTGACTTACCATCGGCAACTTCATACAAAATATGGCTTGCTCAATTTAGGGTTAGTTTGCGACTCTCAATATAATTCTGCTTCAAGATCTCTTCTGGGTGAGGACACAGAAGTTCAATGTTGTATTTTTCTCCAAGATCGCACCTCTCCTTCATCATGGTCATTATTTGTACCCGTATCTGATCAACCATAGCTAACATAGGCAGAAACCTTGCATTAATAACCCAGGAGTTCCAAGACTCGACAACACTATTATTTATGACACCAAGACGTTCACTTGAAAATAGACAGTTTGCCCAATTTTGTGGCTCTGACTGTAAAATGAAGTCTTATGCACGAGGTATTGCTTTCACAATCTCATCTACATATCTCTGATATTCATTCAATGAAGTCGTGTATGCGTCTTTTTGAAATATTGATTCCCAATGTTTTTTGTTACAGTAAGGATAGAATCTGAGTATCTACATAGGAAAAAAAATTATACATAAGATAGAATAAATACTGCATAGTGTTAACAGGTACTTCATATGTAGAATTACATGGTTTTAACAAATCAGTAACTCAATTAAATATGAAGTCCCCTATTTGAGTCCTGAAATTGTCAACCAAATATCTCAGGCAATATGTATGATTGCTGCCAGGAAACACCATGGGGACAGCCTTCCGTAAACCTGAATGTCTATCAGAGAAAAACGTATATGATCTAAAATTAATTAGGCCTCGTATCTGACTCGCTAATGCTTCATGAAATTTTTTGCATAACCATTCCCAATTTGAGTCCTTTTTAGCATTTACAACCGCATATGCTGGGGTGAACAAGCCATCATTACCGTCCTTCGATACTGTAGATAGAAGACAACTTTTGAAACTATTCTTAATGTGAGTCCCATCTAGGAAAATCAACTTCCTACATCCTCTAACCTATGAGGCACGGACACGGACACGGCGACACGACATGGATTTTTTCTTGAATTTTCCACGTGAGGAGTGTCGGACATGAGTGTCCGACACGACACGACACGACTCGACACGACAACATGATATTTTTAGAAGTGTCCGTGCATCATAGCCTCTAACAAATCCAACCAGACATGCATGAAAGCAAAGAAAAAACATCGTAAATTTGTGACTATTTGCATTAACCTCATAATCAGCAAAACTCCCAGGATTCGTTTTCTTAACAGCATCACAATACTATCTCACTCTATCATACGATGCACCATCATACCCATGGATATCATACAATGCTATTTCTTTACCCTTCCACACCCGGTTGTAAGGAACTTCAACAGAAAAATCCCTCTGTAGGTCGGCTTTGATTTCTTTAGGGGAATACTTAGGACAACTTCTAACCTTATCTCTCACAATGTTTGCAACCTAATTTGCATCAGCTCTAGGATGTCCCTTCGATCACAGACTACCCTATCGACACGTGTGCTGCAGGTTGCATTTTCTTATGGCAAACTGTAAGTCCTTCTTACTATATGATGCATAGATACGCCATTTACAAGTATTGTCATTACACACCACTATGATCTTTGAATTATCATTTTTTATGTATTTGACGGAACGATGGATAGCAACAAAATAATTTTTCGCTTTTATCCGAAAGTCAACCGCATCATTGAACACTTGACCTACCCCATTTATGCACATAGTCTAACAATTTAGGGAATTTGATTGCATAGCTTTAGATTGAGGTGTGAGTGCCATTCTAATATCCTCTGCTCTGTACCTAATAAGACTGACAAAGAAAAAGTTCAAACAAAATACAATTGCAATAAAAAGAAAGACACAAATTCATTATTGAATTACCTGAAGCTTGTGGATCGCATATGCTCACTTGCATCATCGGTATCAGTCGCCCTAATGTCAATATATTTTGAATTGAATTCAATCATGTTAGTAACATCCTTATCATAATAACCTAACATCATGATCCTTGGCATGAGAAGCAATGTATGTCAATTTTAATTCCCTCATATTAATTTCAGGTCAATTTTTACCAACAATTGTCTTAATATTCATTAATGTCAAATCTGCCCTAATTGAGAAAACATGCATTTGATGATTATAGCGGATACCACCCAAGAGACGCAGGGTGCGTTAGGATCACCTTCTTCGTTTGAACAAGCCATGAATTTATATAAAACAAAGCAAAAAAAAAAAAAAAAAAAAAAAGGGAGAGAACCACGAAATGTAGAATCAACCCTAAGAAATATAGAAAAAGAACCAAGTTTCCTGAGCTTAGAGACCACAGGAATGAAAACTCAGCCCTCGAGTTCGCCGGAGAGAGTTTTCGACGCCGATTCACTTGAGCTCTCAAAACCTAAAATCGAGCTCTATCAGTCATCGCAGACGAAATGGGGCGATATCGGCGAAATAGATGGAAGAAAAATTTCCCCTTTTGTCGAAATAGACCACCGTCGCCGGCGAAGTGGGGTGGAACCGAAGGTGACGTTTTCCCGGCGAAGTGGGATGGAAGAACTTTGGGGTGATAATACCCTACGTCTTCATTCCATTTTGCTGCGTATAAAGGATCAATTGAGGGTAAAGTTGACATTTTAGGTCAGTAGAGAGGTAAGTAAAATTATCAAACTCAATTGGGGAGTTAATATGTACAATTTTTGGAGTGGGGAGATAAATGATATTTTTTCAACCCGGGGGAGTTATTAAAGAGTGCCCCTAATTATATTGTTGTTGCAGTTTCTTTTTTTTTTAGATTTAGTTACTGACTGCAATTGATCTTTACGAGAATGGAAATCGGGTGATTTTGGTTTGTCAAGTTTTTATTTTTCTTACAAAATTAGAAGTTATGTGTGCACAAAATTTGCTTTGCTTAGAGCAGGACAACAAAGTCCTCAAGTTTGCTGAGAAAGCCACATGAGTTCTGGTTTTGGGTTGCAGAAATGGATGCATTTATTCTTCAATGAACTCTTAGGATTAATTTGAGGAAGAAGTTAGGGTGGTTTTTTAAAAAAAAATTGGGGAAGAAGATGGATTCCTGGTCATGATATTCCACATAATACTGCCACCACCTCAAACTTTGGAGAGAAAATTGAAAAAAAATATCCCCAATTTTGTACGACCTAGGACACGGAGCACCAAATTGAGAAAAATTATAACAAAAAGGACTAAATGTGATAAAAGTTAAAAGGTCGTGACCAAAATCGAAAAAGGGCAAAATTAGAAGACGAAAAACTATTTTAATTTAAAAGCTACTTTTGTGGAGTATTTATCTTAACTATATGTATATTTCATTATATAGAACATTTCGTTTGGCATTAATATATAAATGTTTTTTGCAGGTTATATTTGACAACTTAGTGGAAATAGAAATAAGTGAGTGTGACCGCACTAGAATCTTATTTTCATCCTCAACAGCTAGAAATCTTGTTAAGCTCGAGAAAATGAAGATTTACGGATGGAGTGAGATGGTAAAGGAGATTGAGGATGATGATGATATATTATATGAAAGGCCTCATGAACTATTTCCTTGTTTGAAAAGACTGCAGTTTCATAACCTATCCAAATGACAGAGTTTTGGCAACGGGAGATGTGAATATCAGTTGCCTTCATTGGAATCAATTGTAATTAGCAAATGCCCGTTATTCTTGGAATTTTTCACCATGAAATCTATAAGTACACTACTGACCAAACTTGAAGTGTATCTACAATGAAAGTATGAGTGTTTTCAGAAAAAAGGAGAAAATATTCCAGTTAGTTTAATGGGTTTGCTTTTCATATTCCAGTTAGTTGCATTTTTTAAGGACATTTTCCATTTCACAATATTGAGTACTATTGAATTATTTGCAGGTTGGATTTCCTATCTTAAAGGAGATTGATATATGTAATTATAATAACATTGGAAGCTTACTTTTATCCTCAGTAGCTAAAAATCTTGTCAATCTCATGGAAAGGATTAAGGGCGCACGGAGATGTAAAAGTGATTGAGGATGATGATGATATCTCATGTGAAAAGCCTCTTCTACTATTTCCATGGCAAAACTAACTTTTTATAAGCTACCCAAGTAGGTGGAGCTACCAATGCAAAAGCTTGCCAATTAGCATCATGCTGGGCAACATAAAGGAGCTGGCGATTGCCATAAAAAACATGCAAAAAGTTAGATCTCCCATGAAGGCTCTGAAACTGAACACCCCGTGACAGAGACCTCAAACGGGCTGGCTTAAACTTAATACCGATGGCAGTTATTACGAAAGTAGCAAAACTGAAGCAGCAGGAGGTATCGTGCGAGATGAGGACGGGAAGTGGATATTGGGTTTCGCTATGAAACTAGGTGATACTCCAATTGTCACAGTTGAATTGATGGGCCTAAGAAAAGGGCTGCAGGTGGCGTGGAATAGGAGATACAGGCGTCTTGAAGTAGAGTGTGATTCCGAAACTGTTGTGAAGTTGTTGAATGGTGGAGATGTTGGAGATCA
Source organism: Lantana camara (assembly GCA_037501455.1). Taxonomy (NCBI): domain Eukaryota; kingdom Viridiplantae; phylum Streptophyta; class Magnoliopsida; order Lamiales; family Verbenaceae; genus Lantana; species Lantana camara. The sequence continues at coordinate 25,261,469 of CM074862.1, forward strand.
CCCTGTTGGGACCGCGCGCACGTTCACCCCAACTCCACATTAGTATGATATTGTCCGCTTTGGGCCAAGCCCGCACGGATTTATTTTTGGGCATATCCCAAAAGGCCTCATTCTAATGGAGTTAGGTGAACACTTATATATTGGACAAACTTCTGCCAATCTTCCGATGTGGGATGGGTTTGCTACCTAACAATCCTCCCCTCAAACCAAGACCACACCACTTGTGACCTCCCCTTCAGGGTCAATCCATTTGATCCGCCAACCATCTTGCACCGCCGCTACACACCTTTGCGGGACACGCCGCCTGACCTCCTTAATGTCAAGGGGACTTTCGACACAAGGCATCAACCGCAGATCTCCAATTGCTAGGTCACATCACCTGACCTGCCAAACATAGGTCACTTCACCTGCCAAACATCTTGTACCGCCGTCAAACCAAACGGGACCCGCTGCCTGACCACCACTTGTCAGGAAGACTTTCGACACAAGGCACCTCTGCAGGTCTCTGGTCTTGTTACACCGGGAATTCCTCATAAAACGCAATCCACCACTCCGATAAGCCCGAACCTGGCTCTGATACCACTTGTTGGGACCGCGCGCACGTTCACCCCAACTCCACATTAGTATGATATTGTCCGCTTTGGGCCAAGCCCGCACGGATTTATTTTTGGGCATATCCCAAAAGGCCTCATTCTAATGGAGTTAGGTGAACACTTATATATTGGACAAACTTCTGCCAATCTTCCGATGTGGGATGGGTTTGCTACCTAACACACCCTTTGGGTGAGATTGTTAAAGACTGCCGCTGGTTCCTAAGACAGCCATGGGATTGTGTGCTCAGGCACATAAGAAGATCAGGAAATGGGGCTGCTGATTCTATTGCTAAGTTTGGACAGACTATGATGGAAGATATGGTGGTCTGGGACCAGCCCCCGGGTGGCCTGCTGCTGCATGAAGAGGACAACATTACTTAAACTTTGCTGAGTTTCGTTGTTGACCAAAAAAAAAAAAAAAACTGACTTTTTATAAGCTACCCAAGTTGGAGAGTTTTTGTAATTGGATATCTGATCTTCAATTACCTTTATTAGAAGTAGTGGAATTCGAAGAGTGTCATTTCTTGGAGTTCTTCACCGTGAAATATGTAAGTACGTCAATCTTGAAAATGATTTATAACGTACATTATTACCTGTTGATATCGAAATTTGATTTGTTTGCATGTTGCAGTTGATAGGTTCACGAAAATTACTATAAGGATATGTAACGACATTGTAAGCCTATTTTCATGATCAATAGCCAAAAGTCTTGTCAATCTCAAGGAATTGACGATCTCGGGATGCAGAGAGATAATAAATGTGATTGCATATGATGAGGAAATGTTATGTGAAAAGCCTCTTCTACTATTTCCTTGTTTGAAGAAATTCTGGTTGTTGTACTTACCTAAATTACAGAACTTTTGCAATTGGAAATGTGATATTCAACTGTCTTCATTTAAAGAAGTGGATATTCGTGACTGCCCATTGTTGGCATTCTTCACCATGGGAAATTTAACTACAGCAAATTTGAAATACATTTATATTAACAGGAAATACAGAGTCTTGGGAGACTTGAATACCGTAATAAAACGACACTTAAATGTAGAGCCGGAGGAAGACAGATGGAGGAGGACATGCATTTATAAAAACCGCTCTTTATAAAAACAATAAAGAATCATGTATTGTTTAACATATGTATGTATAATTCAATCGATCAAAATTGGAGCAGTTATTATCAAACACATACATACATATTATATTTTTTCTCTTCCTTGTCCATTAATTAAGTTTGTACATACATTGATTAGGAATCGACTTCAGCTTAGACGAAAGGGGTGGAAGCGCATAGCGAGAAAATCGAAACATAAGCTGATGTTCTTTTTGTCATTAGATTGAAATCATAGTTATTAGTGTTTTAAAATTTTGGAGACTATTTTATATGTCAATTAATTTATTTTTCTAACTCGGTGATAAGTTCATAATATTTTCATATTTATAGACTTATTTAGTTGAATTTATTTTATTTTTGTCCTAAGTTTTTGTGGTTTAATTGTGTGTTGTGTGTAATTTCAGGAAAATGATGAGATGTGAGACACCAATAACTTTCTTCTCTCTTATTCTATTTTCCTTCCTTAGTTTTACATAGTTTAACCGAGGAAATTTTCATTCCTCCGGATGATTGAATTATCCAATTCAAAATTGATGCAGCCAAGAGAAGATTTGACATGACCAATATAATTTAATTTCGGGATAATTACATTTTTCGTCCTCCAACTTTACCACTTATTCTCTTTTAGTCCCCCACTTTCTAATTTTACAAAGATGGTCACTGAACTACCACTTTTTTTATACATTTGGTCCTGCCGTCAGTTTGGGCGTTAAAAGAAACGGAAACCTAATTCCTGGTGAATTTTGGCGCCGTTTTTTCCGTCTTCCCTCATTTCTTCCCCTTGCTGAGGCCGTAAAGAATCCCCTGGTGATCTCAGTGTTATACAACTTTTTGTGAATAGCTAGCCTAAACCTTAGGGCCAGGGTGGTTGATGTAATTCGTATATGTAAAAAGATATGCACTTTCTTACATTTACTCTTTCAACCATGGTTCGCCGGAACGGCTGGAACGGAACCGGAATGGAGGCTGTCGTTCCGCTGTTACGGAGTGGAACGGAAGCTGACCTGGAACGGCGCTTTCATGCTGTTTAACGGCGTTCCTCGGCGTTATATCGGAGGAACGGCGATTTCATGCCGTGGAACGGCCGCTTCCTGACGTTGCAATGTGCAGACCGGTTGAAGACGAAGGATACACTCATACACTAGGTTTTTTATTAAATTAATAGAACCAATGGGCTAATATATATGTGGACCAAAAATAAAATGGGCTAATATATATGAAACTAATCAATGGGCTATATTTTTCTGTGTTGATTCTTTTTAATTTGTAATTCTTAAATACATTCAAAGACTTTGGGCTAACAAATGAGCCCATCACTTTTATATAATAATAAAATCCAATTAAATCAAATTAAACTAAATTAGAGAGCACATGAATATTATTATTATGAATTTGTATTTTATATCTTATATTTCAAAATTTTAAATTCTTATTTAAGTTTATTTAAACTAAATCAGAATATTTATGGATGAGTAATTTATTTTATCAACTATTATGTTGTAGAATGATATTTTAATATTATTGTATTTATTTAATTGAGAATTAGATTAATAAATTATATTTATTATTGTTGCTCATTATAAAAATAGTAGAACTCAATTGTATTGACATAAAAAATAAATATATATGAAATATTACCTAACATAAACATTGCATGATAAATTACTAGTTTAAATATTTTGATAGAATTTTTTTAAGTTTTTTTTACTTTTGATCACGTTTTTGCTGCGACCGTTCCGCGTCATTGCAACGGAACTGGAACGGTGGCTTCCGTTCCGTTCCCCGCGACCACGACGGTGAACCATGCTTTCAACTCTTCTCATTTCGGCTTCTAGCAGCGATAACTGAGCAGCAGATGTCCGGTGGATACAATCAACTGGGCTGAAAAAGTTTCAAGCACTTAAGATAGACAGAGCAATAAGAAACCACAAACGAGTCTTTGAACTACTTTTTGTTTCCAATTAGTAGATACGTAGTGATAGAAGTTACCAGCTCTCGACTGCTTGTTGAGTGGAGTCAGGATTTCCATACTGGCTATAAGCTCTGGCTCTTCCGAAGTCTTCCTCAATGCCAAATACACAGGACAGACATTGGCACAATTCTTACAACCTGAGTAGACAAAGAGATGAATGTTATCGATGTAAACATGTAACAGAAAGACGTGATCAAATATGTATTTATAAATGTAACATACCGATACAGCTAAACTCATCAACAAACACATGATCTTTTGGGCTTGAATCATCAAAAAAGGGATTGATTGCAGTCAAAGCATAGCCATGAATTTCATCATAAACCATTCGTTGCACGGGATCACTTAGAACCTGAAACAAAACAGAGTCACTCAATCTACAGAAATGAAGACTTCACGTAACATTTTAGAAGGAAAATTTCGTAAGAACATAACTTACTGCGTAAACCTCATTTATGAACATGCAAAAATTAGTTGTCTCAGGATCATCACCACTCGGATCTGGATGGCAAGCTTTCATGCAACTGTAATAGGCTTTCTTTATCTGCTCCAGCGTTGCATCCGGAAGCTGGTATAAGATAGACAACAATCAAAGTGAAATGTCAATGGTGAAATTAGAAACTTCATCATCAATCATTCAGAGGATTTTGGTACAAGAACATTTCGGTAGATTTTTCAGTTAAGATGGTCATCATGTCATTTTCTGAGAAGCAACAAGATACCCTCAAGAATCATCCAACGTGGCTCAAAAGATAGAAAACTGAAAGCAAATATTAATGTTCATTATCTCCTATTACTACAACTTGAATGGGGCTATGAACAACTTGCTCAAAAGGGGTATTCAATAAATACCCTTGATCTCATTAGCTCAAGCTTGTAAAATGTTCATTTTTTACCCTAATAATTAGTCGATGTGGGATGAATATCACAAACTCTATGGGGATACTCAGTATTCCACTTCTACACCCAAATACACAAAGCATTAAATCAAGCTACAATATTCTTGCACAATCAAAGCCGTCATGATCCAAACACGACCTCTCACAAACAGAATACATAAACCATTAAGATCAGCAAAAATAATAACTCGTACATAAATTCAAAAGTAAATTGGTTTTCAGCCGCAGCAAGGGGAAGAAATGAGGGAAGACGGAAAAAACGGCGCCAAAATTCACCAGGAATTAGGTTTCCGTTTCTTTTAACGCCCAGACTGACGGCAGGACCAAATGTGTAAAAAAAGTGGTAGTTCAGTGACCATCCTTGTAAAATTGGAAAGTGGGGGACTAAAAGAGAATAAGTGGTAAAGTTGGAGGACGAAAAATGTAATTATCCCTTTAATTTCTCTTAACTTCTTTTTCTTCTTGTTTTGGAGTGTTGAATTCTCGTTATTCTATTTTGAAGTTTACGATGCTGTTTGGTTAAATAATTTTATCTAGAATTGTGACTAAACTCGGTTTGTAAATCGACTTATATTTTCCTATTGTTATGAATTTGTTAATTAAGTTCTGATTATTTAGTTTAATTTTTAATTTTCAATTAGAATCTGGGCATACATTGAATAGTGAATGTTGGAATCATTGTTTGGACTTATCAGTTCTTTTACAGGATAGACATAAATATAAGACCATGTCTAACCTAAAGAGCCTTTTTTTAACGCATTGTCATATGATTGCTAGCCATAAATAAATGGGCATTTTGACAGAAAAACCATCATATTTAAATAAATTGGAAAAATTAGTTAGAGGTGCATAATTGAGGAAGGATATAATCCTAAGCTGTTGGCATTTGATTGATTCCCTCTAATTATTATGTCTATAGCTTCTTCCTCACCAACTACGGTCAAAAACAATATTTTAGATCTCTATCATACACATCAAGTCCAAGTTTTGTTTGTGTGTGTTAATTATATACTTAGATTTACATCTCTAGGTGTATGAGGGGTTGAAGGCAACGATAACTGGTGATGTTAAAATTTGAATAATTGTATTGTGTGTATAGATTTGGGCAGTATCGCAGTAGTGAACAATGTGGTGTACTATTGAAGACGAATGTTGACTTAAGAAATTAGGAAATGGTTCTTTACCTTGTATCACGGGATTGTGTTACTCCCTTGATGTAGGATCTTAGTCCTATTTATGCTTCCTCCTTGTATTCTTGTTTTACAACGAAATCAATACAAAGAAATACAATTTGATTCCTATTCAATTTTATACTTTACAGCAAAAACCACCCCAAAATGACCTTAAGGGGCGTTAATTCCTAACCCGACCTGATAATCCAACCCGATCCATCCGTCTAAATATTAGATTAGGGTTGGGGATTTTTGCGTTCGGGTCAATTTGGATCAGACCCGAAAACAACCCGAAAAGAAAAAAGAAAAAGGGTTGGGTTCGGGTTGGCCCGAAAAATTCCACGGGTGACCCAAAATCGGAAACCCACCCTAATTATATATTAATAAGAAATAGTTAAAATATAAATTAAAAATATGAGAAAGAAAAATAAAAAAGAATATAAAAATGAAAAAAAGGAAGTGGAGTGAGAGAAAAATGGGGTTAATAGATAAATAATTTATTGAGACACGTTCGGCATGTGATATAGAAAAATAAATAAATTAAATAGAAAAAAGAATTAGAGAGCACATTTGTCTCTCTCGGTTAATATAATAGTATAGAGGATAGATTAAAGGGAGTTTATGAACAAAAAGAATATTATGTTATTATTTAGACTTACATAATTAGAATTGTTTTATTATTAGTTTATTAGAGAATATATTACGCAAATTATTTAATCTAAATAATATTTATGTATCTAATTTATATTTACATAATTACCCTATTAATTAAATTTTATTAAATTTATATAGAAATTAATTAGAACTAGATTTCGAATTGGGTTTCTAATGAATAAAATTTATTAGAATTAGATTAAGATTAGGATCGTAGGCAAATTTTTATGTACAATTAAGTGTTAATAAAATTTTAAGAAAAATTTATAATACATTTTATTTTGCATAATTACCTTTATTAAAAAGTATTAAAATCATTATTGTAAGGATATTTTTTCCGATCAATAAATTTTAAGAACACAAAAATAAATTTACATTTTTATAATGTAATATAATATAATATAATATAGGCTATTGTAACTTATATTTTTTTAAAAAAAATTATTTGACACTTCTTGATTATGTTAAAAATTATGTAATTGTGTTATAGATGATTTAATTGTGTTTATCATGTATATTTGCTGGTAAGAATTGTAGGGAAAAAAAAAAGAAAAAAATTTAAAAAAAATAAGGAGATATCGGGTTGGGTCGGGTTGACGGGTTGACCCAAAAAATCAGATCAATTCAAACCCACCCGAATCCAAGACAGTCTGGTTAGGGTTCACGTTTTCGTGTTTAATTCGGGTTTGAGTTGGGTTCGAATTGATTTTTTTTTTTATAATACCCCTACCTCAACCCGACTCGAACCCATTCAATCTACCCGAATTGACATCCCTAGACCTTAAACAATGTTTTGTAAAATTCAAAAAGTTTAGAAGCAGTTTGTAAAATTCAGAAAACTAACTTTTTTGTTTTATCACAATCAATCTTAAAAGCAATGCTAATTTAATAATATAAAGCATATGATTTGCTAATGATTTCATATGTTATCTCACACAAGATTTGTATCTGATGCACGGATATAAATATAATAATACAAATCTGATATATAAATACGATAATATCAATTTTATTTTAAATTTATCTCGCGTAAAGTGTCTAATACAAATATACGATGCAATACAATACAATAAAATAATATAATCTTGATATAACATAAATTTATATGAACTAATATGTCTAGACTGTCCGTAGAACGTATATTCACATTAACCTTTCTCCGTAATTTAGTAATTTTTCTATTAAAACAATGAAAAAAGATTAAATATGGAAAGCTATACCTATTTATTGAAGTACTTCACCTTTTATTTTTTGAGCGGCCGGTTTTAACTCCCCATGGGTTGAAAACTTTTCATTTACTTCCCCACTCCAAAAATTGTCCATACTACTCTCCAAGTGAGTTTGATTATTTTACTTACCTCCCCGCTGACCTAAAATGTCGAATTTACCCTCAATTGATCCTTTATGCACAACAAAATGAATGAAGTCATAGGGTTTCATCATCACTCCAAAATTCTTCCAGCCCACTTCGCCAGCAGGACATCGTCGTCGGTTCCACCCCACTTCGCCGGCGACGGTGGTCTATTTTGGCAAGAGGGGAAATCCTTCTTCCCTCTATCTCGCCGGTATTGTCCCATTTTGTCAGCAACGACTGATAGAGCTCGATTTTGGGTTTTGAGAGCTCAAGTGAATCGGCAACGGAAACTCTCTCCGACGAATTCCAGGGCCGAGTTTTCATTCCCATGGTCTCTAAGCACAGGCAACTTCGTTCTTTTTCTCTATTTCTTAGGGTTGATTCTACATTTCGTGGTTCTCTCCCAATTTTTTTTTTTTTGCTTTGTTTTGTATAAATTCATGGTTTGCTCAAACGAAGAAGGTGATCCTAACGCACCCGTGCGTCTCTTGTGTGGTATCCACTATAATCGTACAAGTTGCCAATCTATCCCATACTAACAGGTGAAGAGTTGGTTGTGGTCGAAAATGAACATGATCAATTTGTTTTTCCACCTGATGTGAGAGTTCAACCTGAACGTAGAAGACAAAACAGAATACCATCCAAAATTGTCAAAAGATATCTGACATGTTCACGTTGCAAATTGAATACTAGATTTTAAGATATTAATATTCTGTTATTCCTTCTTTGTGCTGCATATCGCGTAATTAGTACTATATCTGAAACGTGGCTTGAGATCACAAAACCTTGGTTCTGAATAATTTATACTTTATAGCCACATATAAATACTCTATTATTGTTTCCCTGTACTACATATCGCCCTATTTGTACTAGTGGAAAAAAGTTGCATGGAGTCACGCCTCTTGGTCAACTAGATGAAATCCTTGGTTTTCACAAATTTATACTCCATAATGCTAATTAAATACCTTAATTTTGCTTCCTTGTACTACATATCGCCCTATTTGTACTAGTGGAAAAAATTTGTATGGAATCACGTCTTTTGGTCAACTAGATGAAATCCTTGGTTTTCACGAATTTATACTCCATAATGCTAATTAAATACTTTAATTTTGCTTCCTTGTACTACATATCGCCCTATTTGTACTCTATCGGAAACGTGGCGAAACCTGGGTTCTCAAGAATTTATACTTTATAGCCACATATAAATACTCTATTATTGTTTCCCTATACAACATATCGCCTATTTGTACTAGAGGAAAAAAGTTGTGTGGAATCACCCCTCTTGGTCAACTAGATGAAATCCTTGATTTTCACCAATTTATACTCCATAATGCTAATTAAATACCTTAATTTTGCTTCCCTGTACTACATATCGCCCTATTTGTACTCTATCAGAAATGACCCTACACTAATGATACAAATGATCAATATACTAAATGATATGTTGTGTGACTCTAAACTAATGATACCAAATGATCAATATACTAAATGATATGTTGTTTGACAATATAGTAATGATATAAATGATCAATATAATAAATGATAATGATGGATGCAAGATTATATGATCATGTATACTAAGTGACATATACTAAATGTTCATACTATACTAAATGATACGAATGATATGTTGTGTGACAATATACTAATAATACAAATGATCAATATACTAAATGATAATGATGGATGTAAGGTTATGTGATCATGTATACTAAATGATACAAATGATATGTTGTGTTACAATATACTAATGATACAAATGATCAATGTACTAAATGATAATAATCAATATACTAGATGATACATAACAAATGATCAAATACACTAATTGATACGCACTAGAAGCTTACATTTCCATGAAATTATACGTCATAATGGGATATTAATACCGTAATATGACGTTCCAGTACTACAAAATGTGAACTTCATACTACACTAAATGTTATATACTATAAGCTTACATTTCCATGAAATACCACATTTTTATGAAATTATACTTCATAATGGGATATTAGTACTGTAATATGACGTTCCAGTACTACAAAATGTAAACTTCATACTACATAAATGATACATACTAGAAGCCTACATTTCCATGAAATGCCACATTTTCATGAAATTATACTTCGTAATGGGATATTAATACCGCAATATGACGTTCCAATACTATAAAATATGAACTTTATACTACATAAATGATATATATTAGAAGCTTACATTTCCATGAAATACCACATTCTAATATTGCAAAATGTGATATTACTACTTCAATATCCACCAACAACAAACATCATAAAGTTCAAGGACAAACAACAATATACAACCCTTTTCTCAATATCCACCAACCACAGGAAACAACATATCCACTTACCAACAACAAACAAAATATCAAACTAAGATATGTAAACATCCGTTTTCGATCACCATTAAAGTTATCTTCTGCAAACAGGATGGAGGTAACCAAGTGAGAACGATAGTATGCCATCTTCATCTTCAGGGAGTCATTCCAGAAAGCAGGGTCATCCCGTGCGAAATATTCAGCAAATAACCAAAAAAAAGGCACCACAGTCCAATCTGTCATCACCCCGAGAAGGACATACTTGACCAACAACCTCATCACTCGGAAGCTCATACTTGTATGCATGAATCAGGTACAAGTGTATGAATTTTGCCCATAACTTCGAATGCCTGGTTGCAATAGGGGATCAAACAGGCATCGAGATATTATTTCTTCATGTTCGGACTTCATTTGACCCCGAATATATTCCATTTTAGTGCAAAAGGCCACTGGGGAACCTCGAGTTTGAATTGTACAAAAAATTTGGGCATTTCGATTCAAACAACTTGCAAACAAATTAGGGCATTTCGATTCAAGCAACACACAAAAAAATAGGACATTTCAATTCGAACAACTCACTGATAATTTCCTGTACAAAAAATATGTAAGTGCGTAGCCAAAAATCGAAATCTCGTAACCAAATTCATATTTAGAGTATTGGAGAAAAGGGAGAAAAAATGCAAAACTTTTAGGGAGAAAAACCTCAATTTCTCTACCGCCGGTCGTCGTCATCGTCGGTGTTGTCTTCGAGTCGTTCTCACTGCTCATCGTCGCGTGCCGCTAACCATCGCCAATCCTCACCGTTGCGTCACCACTCCTCACAGCCGCCACTACTCACCGCAATGTCTCCTCACCATCCGTCAAACTTCTTTAGGCTTTTTGATTTCTGAAGATGAAATGGGATGAAAGAAGAGTTGTAATTTCCTCAAGGACATATTGGTAATTTCTCACCAAATGTGGAGTAAAATAAAATTAGCAAATTCAACTGGGGAGTTAGTATGGTTAAATTTTACATGAGGGAGATTCCTCAAATTTAAGTCCCGCATTGGGGAGTTTTCACTCATTTCCAGTTTATTTTTCTAATTTTTCGAACCCCATGTAAATATAATAAAAATCTAACCCAAATTACCTCTACCGGTCATCTGTAAAGTGTTAACCATATTAAAAATTAAAAAAGAAGTATATAAATATATAATGAAAAAAATAAAAGGAGAAGATAATAAAATCCCTGAAAAATCTGTATTTTTCCCCTTTGCTATATTGCTTCTCCCAAGTAAATTTACACAAGCCCAAAGACAATAGCGATCCATAGAACCTTTCACAAGGCAAAATCAGCAAAAACCAGATCTCCGATCTTCATGATCGTAGCTTCCGTTGCTAGCATTGTTGTGTTGTACCTTCTCTCATCACTGCTCTCCACGAATGGGCTCTCTATTTTAACCCCAAGAAACATACAGAACTAAGCATCTAACCCAAAGAATCATCACACTTTGCACAAAAAGTACTTATATTGGGGCAATCGAATTGACTGTCCTGGAAAACGCTGCGATACTTTTGCGGGTTTGGGGCACCAGGAATCCAGCCTTAGATGTGCCCTTGAAGAAGCCTTGTTCCTGGGGAGCTATGTATTGTATTAGCTTAGTGTATGTCTGTAAGAGTGTTGATAGGAAAGGGATACACCAAAACCGAGTGCACGCAGCGAAAATTAAAACTCCTCTACAAATGTCCAATAAACAATAAACTAAGTATGCCCACTAATAGAAAAAATAATCAACCAAACAAGAATAGAGACACACAATTTTTAACCTGGAAAATCCCTTCAAGTCAAAGAGTAAAAACCACGAGGTCTACGGGGACCCAAAAAAAAATACATTGTAAAATGAGGCAAAATTACAGCAGTTTAACACCAATAAATCTAACTCCAAATACGAACCAAACACCGATTCGATAAAAAACAAACTAGAACCACAAAAGAAAAAAAAAGACACAAAAATAAGTCGGAAACGCCTATTCACGCACAAAAAACCCGACTTACAGTGCTCCAAATTCAATCTCCACCGTTCATTTTCAAATTCGTTGAGTTAGGAACCTGATGTCCAAAATTCAGGTCAATCGAACCCCAAATAACCTCCCAATCATGGCTTGATGAAGCTGTCACCGCCGCAGAAATCTACTCAAAAATGTAGAAAATATTTTTCCTTTTCTCGGAAGAAACACGACTGTTGCTCAAACTTTTCCCCAAGGGCAACAGTACCTATTTTGAAAGAAAATACCTATGGGCCTTATTTTCTAATTGGGCCAATAAAAATATAAGGGTTTGACCCAACAAATCTCCCCCTCCAGCCTATGTGAGGAAGGAGACAAATCACCCTTTAATCATTCAAACTTGAGAATGGCCAGATCGACACAAACTTCAAGTTTCTCATCATTCACCACTTTCGTCAACATATCACCACCATTGCCATCAGTGTGAATTTTTTCAAGCTCAATCAACTTGGAATTTAAAACATTTCCAATCCAATGATATCTCACATCAATATGTTTCGACTTACCATGAAAACTCGAATTCTTATTGAGATGGATTGCACTCTAATTATCACAAAACAAACATACTTCGATTGTGAAAATCCAAGTTCTTGAACAAACTTTTTCATCCAAAGTAATTCTTTGCATGGTTCACTGGTTGCAATAAACTTAGCTTCTGCAGTAAACAAAGCAACACATTTTTACAGTCTAGATTGTCAAGCCACTACTCCCCCTGCAAAAGTAATCAAATAACCAGATGTGGATTTTCTCGAATCCAAATCTCCAGCCAAATCTGAATTTGTATAGCCAACCAAAACTGGTTTCCCATACGCAAAACAAAGCTTCAAATCAATAGTGTCACGGAGATATCTTATAATCCATTTTATAGCATTCCAATGCTCTCTACCCGAATTTAAGAGAAACCTACTAACTTTGTCAAATGCATTAGCCAAATTCGGTCTCGTACAAACCATGACATACATCAAACTTCCAACCACGGATGCATGGGGAACACCTTGTATGTCCTTCTCTTATCTTCATCACTAGAAGGAGACTGTGCACTACTTAGATTAAAATGTCCATCAAGAGGAGTACTTACAAATTTAGCTTTATCCATGTGAAACCTCTGAATCACCTTCTCAATATACTTCTCTTGAGACAACCATAACTTCTTGGCATTTCTATCACGCGAAATTCTCATGCCAAGAATGTGCTTCGCTGGTCCCAAATCTTTCATGGCAAAAGACTATAACTCATTCTTCAACCTGTCAATTCTAAAAGCACTATGACCAATAATGAGCATATCATCAACATAAAGCAATAAAATGACAACATCAACATCGGATCCATCGGTTCTTTAGAGCTTTTCTGCCTTCAAGTAACTTGACAATGTTAAAAGTATAATTGTTATGTAAAGATTGCATCTCATCTTTTATTGCTTCAAACCACTTTTCCTTAAACTTATTATCCATAAACTCCTCATAACAATCAGGTTCTCCTCCATCTGTCAAAAGCACATACTCACTAGATGAGTATCTAACAGATTGCATTTTGTTCCTAGTAAATCTTTTGGGTTGGATCGAAGGTTGCTCAACAATTGGAGTAGCTTCCTCATTCTGAATTTCATAATCTTCCTCAGTATAAGCATGATCAACCTCTGTCCCCATATTATTCTGATTGTCCAACTCTACTGCATCAGGAAAATTCATAATTGGTTTTTGATCCAAATTTATCAAGTCCTCACCACCTGGAGACTCCAAAATACTTGATTTACTGATGTATTCAATGGTTTGATCCTCTATGGAGACTACATCACTACTTCTAGCAAGTTTCTTTTCAATCGGATCATAAAATTGCTGGGTGGTAGCCCTAAAACAGAGTGACGGTGTAGGGCAATATTTCAAAAAAAAAAAAAAACTATAACCTCATTATCAAAATATTTTTAAAATATTTTAATAAGTAGCGGATCAAATAGGGCAGAATAACTCTAGTATATACATGCATCGATAAAATATTTCTAAATCATAGAGCATATACACTCAATATGTAATTAATAATTTTGGCAGCATAACGATATTACTGTACTGCAAAATATGGCTATCAACGACACTTTTCCAGCACCTCGATCTTTTCGTGAAATCGGTAGAGCTTCCCCACAATATCTCCTAAGAAGATTTTGGAGTGTGAGCTCCTACAGTATTTCACTAAATACTCAAGAAAATATTTTTCCAGAAAAACCCTTTTTTTCTAAAATTAGAAAATACCTATTTTCTAATAATTAAGTGGATTATATATTATATAACCATCTAATTAAGTAATTAGTTAATCCTAAATTAGGATTAATTAATCCTAGAGTGAGAGAATGCCGAATGGCTTTAAAAGTGGCTGAATAATTTTTTGAAAATTGGATGCATTAAAATGAAGAAGTGAGGCCCTATTTATAGCATTGATGTTAGGACATCCGAGTCTTTTTTCGAATTTTGGCGTGCAAGACAAGTTCAATTGGAAAATTTGATCACGCCACGTAGGAGCTCGCGCCGCCACGAGTCCAGTGGCACAGAGCACGCGCCAAGGCTCCGCCGCACGCGCCCACACACGCCGCCCATGTGGCGGCTGTGTGCTTTACGCGTGTGAACCTCACGCACGCACGAGTAGGTGCCACATATCCAGTTCGGCCCGTCCGACCGGCGGCTCAACATCAAACCCGGTTCAGGTTTGGACCGGTCGGCTTAGTTTGGTCTGGTTGCTAGGCAACGTGGCACACTCCTATGCTGCCATGTGTCGGGGTCGGTTTTCTCCACACTCGATCCTACCCGAACCTGTACTCAACTGACAGGTGTCGAATCCATCAAAAATAGTTAAAGTTCCGATCTACGACAAATACTGAGTATATTATAAATGGGTCGAACCACAGAGATTGGGAGAAAATAATTCAATTAAATTTGCAGGAAAAATCACAAGAATTAACAAGTAAAAGTAGGGGGAGTTTGGAGTTTATCTAAACTAATTAAACTAAAATTCAATTAATTAAAACTAAGATTAAAATAACACGATTTAGCACGTTAAAAGGCGGGATTTAACCAATAGAGAGAACAACACGTAGCTAGATATTATAATTCAGTTTCCACATCAATCACGGACGCAAGGATAAGTTCAAATAATTCAAATAGGTTAGCTATAGCAGATAGAGACACTCGACTCTGCCTCGTTTTCACTTAAATTCTTGAATAGCCTAGAGACACTCGATAGCTATTTTTCCTAAGCAATTTCACAACCCTACAGACACTCGACAGGATTTAATGAACCGACAACATTAAAATCTATGAAAACACTAACCCGAATTAACCAAGTCACGACACGTGCAAGATTTAAACCCGATTATTAATTCCCTTAATGAATCAGATTCAACTTTACGACATTCCTATCGTTAACGCGTCACAAACATCAATCAAGCATTACATAAATTTAGGGCTATCAATTCGGGTGGGTCGGGTTGGGATGGGGGTACTAGAAGAAAAGGCCTGACCCGAACCCAACCCGAACCCAAACCCGAATTGAACCCGGAACTCTGAACCCAAACCTGAACCTATTAGGTTAGGGTTGGGTTCGGGTTGACCTGATTTTTTTAGGTCACCCATTAACCCGACCCGACCTGATCAACTTGACCCGACCCACATTTCTTTTTATTTTTTTTCCCCCTTTCATGCTCTTTTTATGCTCTTTTTGTTGGAACTTTTGCTGAATTTGAACATTTACAGTGCATGCAATCGAATTACAGCTTCATAATAAGCAAACTCTTATGCATAAAAACTAAATTATACATAAAAATTGATGAACTAACTAAATGCATAAAATTAAAAAATGACAAACAAACTTATGTTCTTTCAATGTCCTTTTCTTCGTCATTGACATCAATATCAATATCGATACGCTCCGGATCCATCTGAAATAATACAATAGAAATGTGATTAATAAACTGAAATTAATTAAATGTGATTAATAAACTGAAATTAACTAAATATGATTAATAAGCTGAAATTAATATGATTAATAAATTGAAATTAAATAAATATGATTAATAAACTGAAATTAACTAAATATGATTAATAAATTGAAATTAATATGATTAATAATCTAAAATTAATTAAATAATTCATGTCATTTAAATCATAGTTTTCCCAACTAATATTGAACTGTTATTAAACTGGACCAATGATTATTAAACTAATATTGATTCTTTGAAATTCAAATATATAATTTATGTCATTTTAATCATAGTTTCCCCAACTAATAGGGGCATAATGCAGCAGATAAAATAAACAAGTTCAAATTAATGCAGCAGAGTGTTACCTTTTTTCTCTATCAACTCAAAAATATTAGGGTGGATTTGTCTATATCAATGCCAATTTCTAGAATTCAGTTTTGTTGAAATTCTTATTTGAAGCTCCTGAGGGAAAAATCAACCATGTGATTACTATACAAACTAGGTAAACTATAGATATGAAGAATTCTATTTCACCTGAACATAAATTAAATCAATTTCTGCCACTAAATTAGCTAAATAACACCAAAATACATACATGACCTGATGTTTTCAACTTTTCATGCATCAACAATTGAATTAGCAAAACCTATTAAAGTACCAATCAAGAATTGCATTTAGAGAGTAAAATCATATAAGGGAACATGAAGCATTTAGCAGGACATGCATCAAAGAATCATTTTGTGCACTAACAACAGAATATGTGGGAATAAAGAATCATTTTGTGCACTAACAAATGTTGTTAAATTTAGAGCAAAGTAATTGTTAAGCTCATTCTTGATTTCAGAAACTCTCTATCCTATCAGTTTATGTCATTTCTCTTTATAAAAGTATCATATTGACATTCAAGACACCAATTGAAATTTCTCAGATGCAATAGATATATCTCAAACCAAGTGTCTTTACTCCTAAAAATTTCACAATCCAAAGATATTGTCTACGGCATAGGAAAATTACCATTCATACATCTGACGATTTTTCAACTAAAATATCATATCACCTTCATACCTCCAGCAATGAAGTCTGTGTATTTGATAATTCTACCAGCACTTCCAGAGCTGCAGTTATGTTTTAAAGAAAAAACTACAACATGAATATTGATTTGGAAAACAGATTGAAAAACTAAAGAAAATTGTAGCACCAACAATTTCAAGTTAGTACCTGTCTCAAAGGATAGTTGTGTACTTGTGTTGCCTTAAGCTTAGGTGAGTCCAAAGTTCCGCACATGGAGAGTGATTTAAATCCCTCCCAATTCATAGTTCAGCTAAAACATCAAACAAGGAGTTTAAGACTTCTGAAGAATACACACTTTTGTGCTAACTTACTTGATTAATAAAGATAACAGGAGATCCACCTCTTTCTGCCTTATTTGCATGAGGTTCTTTACAAATACACACACGAAAATTGTTAATCTGACCATATTCTATCATGTCAATTATGGAATCACAAGAGAGATTGAGACTTTCTCATAGGGAAAGAACAAAAAAATCAATTATTTAATGCAGCACCAAAAGCTAACTTCCAATCTACTCAAGGAAAAGAAGGCATCTTTATAAACAACAATCTATTTACAAATTCTAAAGCAGAAGCATGCATTCTTGAGATTAGGCTAAAGATTAAAGTTCATTGGCAATTACCTGAAGGAATGTGAGAAGCAAGATAACTCCTGAGTTCCAAAAGAACAAATTAGCAAACACCTTGCAACCTGCAGTGCAATTGGGAAAGAACAAATCAACATGCAAATTTTTCTCTTTTTTTTTTTTTTTTTTTCTGTTTTTCTTCTTTTGGGATCAGTAATCCTAAGAGCCCTTAAGATTGGAAAACGAAGTCATAAAGAACAGGGAAATCATCATTTAATCAAGAAAACTATCTCTGTCAATGGATTTCATAATATGTGGGAATTTAAACTTTTAACATAATTTCTTGATCTATTGCCATTGAAAGGTTTTATGAAGATGAGTGGAGCATCGTAACTCAGAATGACTAAGGAAGACCCCTTTTTCGTTTCAACGAATACCCCCCCCCCCCCCCCCCTCCAAAAAAAATTTCTTCCCGATTTCAACGGAAACCCCTTTTTTCTTCCTTAATTTGTTGAGAAATTAAACCCAGTGAAAGGTTTTATGAAGATGGGTGGAGCATCGTAACTCAGAATGACCAAGGAAAACCTCTTTTTCTTCAAGATTTCAACGAACACCCCCCTATTTCTCCAAATTTCTTCCTGATTTCAACGGAATCCACTTTTTCGTCCTTATTTTTTTGAGAAAATCAAACTCAGTTCCATAATGTAATATTTTGAAGAATCCTAACACAGACTTTAAAAATTGAAGAAGAAAAGAGAAGAAGAAACAGAAAGTTTGGATGACAGACCTATGGATGCCGGCGACACGACAAATACGGCGGTGAATGGAGCTATCGCCGCGGCTGCTGTCTTCTCATCTTCTGTGTTGTGAATTGTGATGCTGAAAGTGTGAACTGGAGAGAGAAACGGGAATAGATTAGGGTTTTCTCAATTTATATGCTGATTTTTCGGGTTAATTCGGGTTGACCCGAGACCCACCCGAACCTGATTTCTCAACCTCGGGTCTATTTCGGGTCGGACCCGATTTCGATCCGACCCGATAACCCCCAACCCTAACCTGATATTTAGGTGGGTGGGTCGGGTTGGGTTATCGGGTCGGGTCAGGTTTTGACACCCCTACATAAATTTCATGCATCATGAAAAGCACTATGAAATTAAATCTATTTAGATTATTGTACACTATCACTAAGCAAACAAATCACAATAAACATGACACTCGGTGAATTAATAAATAATTGAATTATATTGAAAATTAAAAACAATTAGGTCTCACGATATCTCAACCGAATCATAAATCTCTAGCTAAATATTACGAAATTAGCTACACATAACCATAAAGTCTAAAAACATGAAATAATTCAAAAGCATAATCTAACTAAAAACAAAGAATTAAAAAGAACTCTAGATGAATGGTTTTCACCGCTCTCGGAAGCCGTCCACGCCGCTATCCTCAAGCTCCAAGGTCTTGAACTGCTGCTGCGTAAAAAGTGTCCAAAGGTCTCTGCCCAAATATCATATAAATAACGTGCATCAAAGTCAACTCTTCTCCCCAGAATCCTAGTCCAAACTGGACTCCTAATGTACGTCCAAATTCTTGCTGCTCAAGCCCTTTCCAAGTGGGCTTCACCAATTAATTCATGCAGCCCCAAAAGCCTTTGTTTCTTAGCCTCCAAGTATCACAAAAAGATGAGCTTTCTTTAATTAAATTTCAAGGAAAAAAGTGACGGCCCACTTAGCAAATTGATTCCAAAGCCTTGCATGTATATATTTCATGCATGCATGTGTGGGTCTTGGGGTTTCCAATTGCTCCAACAAATAACAACAATTCTACAACTTATGGCTGAATTTGGTTCTCTTCTATGTAGGTGGCCATACGCACGACCCAACATCTCTCACGTGCACAGCTCAACAAAAAAAAAAAACTTCTCTTTTTAGTCTAAAAATTCCAATAATCAAGAAAATAGCCCAGCTGTACCATAAACACACAAAATACCTCAAGACATCAATTTATATCAAGTAAAAACATTTAAAACGTGGCCATAGAAACACAAATATATGGAATTATGCACCCTATCATCAACCCAGACCATTCCAGGTCCCAATCTGGGTCGTTCGCTCGTGCTGACGCGGCATGATTTCCGCCTTCCATGCGGCGCGCCTTGTGGTGCTCGGTTAGCGCCACTTGGCGTCTGACCCGCTGATGTGGCATGACACGTCAGCTGTCACGTTAGCAAAAACTTTTTTTTTTTAAAAAATATTTTCTCCAAAATAAAATTTCAGGTATTTTCAACTCTTTGGAACTTGATTTATTTTCTCAAAATAAATCCCTTCGCTATTTTCAAACACTTCGAAAATTTATTGCTCTTTCTCCTTTTAATATTTTCTCTTTGGTCTTCATTGGGGCTTGTAGGGCGCCCTGCAGGACTAATTAATTTTTGCTCCACACAGGTCAATCTATTATCATCTCATGACAATAATTGACTATCGTTTAATAATATTTAAATCCACTAAATAAATATTGTTGCACTCTAAAATTAATTAAATTATTCACGAATTTTTTGATCTAGAATAATTTTGTATTTTACTCCTCTGTACAGATATCCATGAAAATAAATCAATACTACGATCATTTATTTTTTACTTCCAATATGAAATTTCTTGTTCGCCTTAAGTTCAAATTCTCTGTATGTAAAACACATTCAACATACAACTTATGTGACATACACACGACGTTTTTTGCCCAAAGTTTTAATCTGAATTTTTGCAAATCTATTTTAGGTATATCTTTTAACCTTCCAGAAAGGCTACAGATTCCTCAATCAGTATTTCTCTTTAGCACATTTCATGCAATCACCGAACGTATAAAGTATTTTGACCACCCATTACCGAGAACTCACTTCTGAGTACATCACAATGATTAACAGTACATTCCTAAAGTCGAAACACTGTCAGGATTAAGAATCCAATGCTTCCCGATCGATGTTTTTAATCCATTAAAAACCATCAATGTGTTATAACTGGAAACTCCATTTCCCTATGACGAAAGACTAATCATCTTATATAAGAATATTTTCTTATCATACCGACTAGAACACGTGATTTTTGGTATTTAAAGTCTTTTCCGATGAAGCAAATTTTATATAAAAATATCATCTCACGCCATTAATTATTAAATTCGTAAAATACTCATAACTTACGATAATTTCAATTTTATTAATCTAAATATTTGCAATATAATTGGAGTTTCAGGGCATTAATCCCAACAAAAACCTGTAACAAAAATTCATCCTGACCATACCCAAGAAATATACATTCTCTCGCTTTCGTGTCTAACTTAGACCTCTCATCATATGGTAATGCATAGAAGCTTTACAACCAAACACACGTAAATGATCATAGGAGACATCCTTTCCATACCATACCCTATTAGGAACATCAACATGCAATGCAACAGAAGGAGACAAATTAATTATATAGGCAGTAAGTAAAGCTTCACCCTAAAAAGACTTAGGTAGTTTTGCGTTTGAAAGCAAACATCTGACTCTTTCTACCAGAGTCCTATTCATCCTTTCTGTCAAGCCATTTAAATGAGGTGACTTAGGAGGCGTCTTCTGATGCAAAAATGCCCTGTTCTCTGCAATAAGAATCAAACGGACCACGATACTCGCCACCATTGTCAGTATGAATACATTTCAGTTTCTTACCAGTTTCTCTCTCAACTAATACTTGAAAAACTTTAAAAACATCAAATACCTCATCTTTGGTTTTTAAAACATAAATCCAAACTTTTCTCGAGCAATCATCAATAAAAGTGACAAAATAAAGGGCACCACGATGAGTTCGTACCTTCATTGTTCCACAAACAACTGAGTGTACCAGTTCAAGTAGCTCGATTTTTCTTGAAAGGGGATGACTTTGGAATGAAACTCGTTTCTGCTTCCCAGCCAAACAATGAACACATCTTTCTAACTTTGTATCTTTCAGCCATGACAACAAATTCTTCTTGGCCAAACAATCAAGTCCCTTTTCACTAATGTGACTAACTCTCTTGTGCCAAAGCTCTGACAAGTTGTCACTCTCTGCTGCATTAATCGAGTTCACACAAACAGAAACCTTCATCTTATATAAATTATGGAACTTATCACCTCGAGCCACAATTAGATTCCCTTTTGTGAGTTTCCATTGACCATTACCAAAGAAATTGCAATAGCCATCATCATCGAGCCTTCCTACTGAATCAGGTGCAAACGAACATTAGGCGCATGCCTAATATAATGAAGCACCAAACTCGTCCCACTGTTGGTTTTCAAATAAATAGTCTCAATGCCTACTACCGGTACCACCATATCATTCCCCATCTTCAAAATTCCAAAATCACCAGAAGTATAAGAAGTGAAGAAATCTTTCCTTGATGTAACATGAAATGAGGCACCGCTGTCAATAACTTAAATGGAATCATCACTAGCTACGACAACAACATTGTCATCATATGCAAGAATAAGATCATCATTAGAAGTATTAGTAGCAACACGATCATTCTTGTCTTGGTCTCTCTTTTCGTGCCCATCACGATTACCTCTGCGCTCTTTTCCATTTAAAACAGTATTTCTTGATATGACCAGGTTCACCATAACGATCACACCTAAATTCTTTCCATCCTGACCTTGACTTGCTTTGACTTTTGCTTCTACCTTTATTATATTTTTGTTGGCTTATCCCCCTATTTCCTGAAACCAACAACTTTGGTTGAGACGAATGCTGAGTTATTTGTCTCATCTCTTTATTTAAAACACTACTCTTCACAAGCTTAACGGTTATACCATCATCAGACGAAGAGTTAAAAAGTGAAACACAAAAAGTTTTCCAAGAATCAGGTAAAGTGGCAAGAATTCAAAGTCCAACAATTTCATCATCAAATTTAATGCCCATACCTATCAACTAATTAAGAACACCTTGAAACTCATTCAAGTGATCAGCAATAGAAGTCTCTTCTTTGTATTTCAGCTGCATCATCTTCTTAAGCAAAAACAACTTATTATTTCCAGTCTTTGATGCATACAAATTCTGTAACTTTTCTCACAAACTTCTCGCATGTGTCTCATGTTGAATATGATTGTAAACATTCTCCTCAACAAACTGTCTGATAAACCCACAAACTTGTATATGCTCAAAATCTCATTCTTAATCTGTTTTAGACTCGGGCTTTTGAGTTGCAAAAATAGGCAAGTGCAAAGTTTTAACAAATAGGAAATCCTTCATCTTATTACTCCATAGATGATAATTTAATTCATTCAAAGTTATCATCCTACTCGTATTCATATCCATGGTCACACCGACAAAAGAACCAACGCGACTCTGGTGCCACTCTGATAGGAAAGGGATACACTAAAATCCAGTGCACTCAGCGAAAATTAAAACTCCTCTCCAAATGCTCAATAAAAAATCAACCAAGTATGGCCACGGATAGAAAAAATAATCAACCAACCAAGAATAAAGACACACAATTTTTAATAAAAACCACGGGGCCTACGAGACCCAAAAACAAATCCACTTTAATACAAGGCAAAATTACAGCAGTTTAACACCAATAAATCTAACTCCAAACACGAACCAAACACCGATTCGATAAAAAACGAACTAGAACCACAAAAGGAGAAAAAGACACAAAAATAAGTCAAAAACGCGTGCTACTGTTCACGCACAAAAACCCGACTTACAGTGCTCCAAATCCGATCTCCACTGTTCACTTTCAAGTTCGATGAGTTAGGAACCTGTTGTTCAAAATTCAGCTCAATCGAACTACAAATGACCTCCCAATCGTCTGCTTGATGAACTGTCGCCGCTTCAAAAATCTGCTCGAAAGTGCAGAAAATATTTTTCCTTTTCTCGATAGAAACACGACTGCTGCTCAAACTTTTCCACAAGGGAAACAATACCTATTTTGAAAGAAAAGACCTATGGGCCTTATTTTCTAATTGGGCCAACAAAAATATATGGGCTGGACCCAACAAGTGTATGTGTGTTTTTCTTTTTAATTCTTCGAAAGCTTGAATATTTGAGTAATTGAGTGGTGGGTTTTGTAGGAAATCTTAAAAAGCTAAATTTTGATTTTGGGCTGTGTTTTCGGTTGATAATTGTGGAAATTAGACTGTTTATTTGAAGAGTTGTTGCAAGTACAATATTTCTCACCCTTAGCAATTTTTTCTAAGCTTTATCAGATTTCAGTTTAGTTGATGATCTTGTAATAAATCAGAGAAGATGTTATTCACAGAAAGTAAAACAGGTATTTAACATATCTAATCTGTCAAGAGTTTCTTCAACGATTAGGCTAAGCTGTTGATGTTTTGTGGTAAACATTCGTTGATATTTTTGTCTGCTGTTAGTTTACCATTCCTAACTTTAATAATATCTACACTAACAGTTAAGATACCTAGAAACCCTTTTGGAAAAACAGGATTCTTTACCACCACCTGTTAACTATCAAGGCAAAATGACCGGATCAGATATCTTTTAAATCATTAACTCTAGTTTAAATTGATTAGTTTTAATCTTCTCCCTATTATTACTAGCACCTGTTAGCTATTAACACTAAATGAAAAGATTAGATTTTTTCAAATCTTCATCTTGGATTATAATTAAGGCCATCAAATGTAGTATTTTTTTTTTTTTTTTTTTTAATTCTAATTCAATCTCACACTAGTTGCAACTAGTGTGTTCATGCTTTTTTTATGCATAGTTATCTTCTTTACATTTTTCTCTCTTGTTGCAGGGCCTTTGTAATGCCTTCTAGGATGTGTTTATCCCGTACACTATAACAAAGGGATTCTTCATCAGTACAATGATATGGTTTCAGAGGAAAATTAAAGTATAGTTTGTTGGAATTCGTCAACCCTAACGCAGCGGAAATTAAAATTTTAGGGATTATAAAAACCATTTTATCGGAATTCCAAACAAGATCACCTTTGATTCAAGATTTACAATTTAAACAAAAGAAGTAAGATCCAATTACCTCTCTCGCTTTTGTTTGATGACGATGATATGAAGGTTTTTCGAAACCTATCCGGTCTGCTTCTGTCTGATCTTATTCCAAGAATTCCACGCCGAATTCCTCTAAGGTAGTCCACGACCCATAATTGAACAACTATTCAATTAGCACGCTACAACACTAATTAGATATTGATTATCTAATAGTATTCTCAATACGATATTGAGAGATATGTGATAGGAGAGAAAAGAGAAGACTTGGAGAGAAAGCAGAAAGGGATAAAACAACGATGTTTGATTTCTTCTCCCAAGTCTTACTTTACTACTTAACTCTAGGTCAAAAACCCTAGGGCTAGTTATGGGCCTTAATTTAATTACTACTAATTAATTAAAAACCCAATATTCATTTTAATTAGTGGACTTAATTTAATTACATTAATTAAATCACAAGTCCAATATCTAATTAAATCGGTGGACTTAAAAATTAGTGACTCTTAATTAAATTTCAAGTCCAGTTAATTTAAATACACTTGTTTAAATTAATGTTAACTCCTGAACATCTATTCTCAATTGCTTAACAATTAAGCATAAATTAATTAATACAACTATTAATTAATTACTCTCTCATATCATAAATTAAACTCATTTAATTTATCAATCAACTTCCATTGGTCTTTAGATAATCACGTTGTTCAATTCGAGTCATTGTGTGACCCCTTAGGTTCACCAATGAATAGTAGTAGGCCCACATTCTTAATGTGGTATTTTAGATAACCATTTATCTTATTGATTTAATTGAACCCTTTCATTAATCACTATTTAATTAAAACTCCTTTTAATCAATCAGTACCTACAGATCATGATCGATGTCTAGGGACAAGCTCATGACCACCCATCCAACAGGTGAAGTTTATGCTGTGAACCTTTCAGTCTCATGGATACCGTGAGATAATTAAGATCCTTCTATCGTCTAATCCTCCATTAGGACCTAGGGCATGGGAATGATAGAACCCTATTAGTCCTAATGCTATGAATTAATTCTAATAGCAATTCCATTTGATCTAACACTCTAGGAAACCATTTTCTAATTTAGATCTCACTACCTTGCGCAAGGATTTAAGTGGAATGTGCTACAATAGAATTCATGGGTGATTCACTCGTTGTTCTAGACGAGCGATAGATTCTATTTTGGCATCTCATATGCCCTCATACATGATTCAAACAATGCCCACATACAAACATAACAAGATTCATGGAACCCATGAATCTCTAGGTGTATATCAAACATTACCCTTGTCAAGCACAGAGCATCGATGGAGCCTCAAGTCTAAGGACCATTTAGACACTACCATAACTAGGGAACCAACCTTATCATTAAGGCGTAAAAGCCTTATCCCATTGAGGTGTTCCTATCGGGACCCTCAGTGTACTTCTTCCCTAACAAGCACCCCCATACGCGTGTGAATGTCTCAACATACAATACTCATGAAACAAAGTAACCTTTCTCAAAGGTACGTCATACGAGCAAGTCTCAAACGAGTCATGTCAATATCCCCGTGCTTATTAGACTCTTCGACTTGGAGTTAGTTTAGGTCACGCCTAAGAGACTTGTTCCATAACCTCCATTCCTATGCGAGGTCAAGTCCCGTAGCTTAATGTGACCTTGGGGTTTCATCCATACACAAACAGTTATAATATGCAATTAATAAACTTGAATGAGATATGATGAATATGTTGGAGATTTCGGTTAGGATTAGAAGAAATCCCTGATTTGTTGGGATCTTGATAAATACGTTTGTATATTTTTTTCCTTATTTGTAGGCAGTTGTATCCTATTTCTTTGTAACCTCTGTTGTAATCGACACACAGTTCAATGAATACAGAATTATTCATAGAATCATAATTCTAACTTGGCATCAGAGCAGGTTAATCGTCTATAGCTTGACGCTTTTCTACGCTCATCACTTGCCATCATGTCCGAGATTTCCAGCACCTCTACCGATAGCGGGGTCTTGGCGGAACAACTCGCCTCAATCCTACAGAAACAGAATCAATCTCAGCCAACGTCAATTTCATTAGCAGTGAAATTGAATCAACATAACTACTCCCTTTGGGCGAGATTCATGAAAATTGCCATTGGAGGCCGGGGGAAACTTGGGCATATCACCGGAACACCGGCGCCACCAGCAGAAGGAACCCCTGATCATCGAAGATGGGAAAAAACGGATCTCATTGTTTGTTCCTGGCTACTAGACAACATGGAACCTGATATGTTAAGCAATTTCGCCGAATACCCTACATCAAAAGATCTTTGGAATGGATTACAGGCCACTTACAGCCAACAAGTGGATGAAATTCAATTTTTCGATCATACAGTGAAAGCGAATAGTCTCAAGCAAGGGAGTGAGAGTTTGGAAACCTTTTACAGTAATCTTCAGCGATTATGGGGAGAAATTGAAATCAGACAGCCTAATCCCATGACTAATCCAGAAGATATTGCAACATTCAACCGTCTCCGTTCTGAAAACAAACTTTACCAATTCCTCCAAGGCATATCGGAGGACTTCGATTCAGACCAACGAGAAATTTTACGAACTACACTGTTGCCTACAGTCGAAAGTGCATACGGTATAATTCGAAAAGAAAGGGATCGAAGGAATATAATGGCCTCAGAAAAATCATCATTGGCCGGTATAGCAGGAATTGGGGCCAGATTTATTGGGCGAAATCAGTCACGTGGGACCACCACCAGGCCGCGCTCAGACCGGAGACCGAGGGAGGCCGAACCTTCACAACGCAGCAGCGGATAGACGGAGTGTTCTCACTGTGGGAAGCCCAATCACACGAAGGAGCAATGCTATATGAATTGATTGGGTCTCCTGAAGGATGGCGAAGCAAACGACAGGCGGCCAGTACCAAAAAATAGCATCGTGACAGCGGGAGCAACACCACAAGCGCCGCTTTCACCATCGTCACCGGTGAAGAAGAGAAGGGTGAAGGAGAAACCGGCTTCGCACTTGCAGCAGTGAAAGCAGTGTCGGGATCTGGGCATGTGAGACGAAATCTCCCGGTGGTACGAGTAGCACCGGTCACCGAGATAGCAAGGGTGGCGGCACCAGCGGCGATGCAGCGCATGCTGGGCCCTTGGGCGGCGACGCCGCCAAGAAATGAAGCAAATCTGCAAATGGGGCAAGAATCAGCTGAACAAGGTATTAGGGTTGGTGGTTTACAACCCCAGCCCTTGTTTAATACTCAATTATTTTCAAATCCTCCAATTTTCGAAGTCTTGCAGAATGGTCCCCCAATTTCAAATAATTTTCAGAATGGTCCCCCAGTTTCTAATAATTTGCAGAATAGCCCTCTAGTTTCTAACAAGTTGCAGATTGACCCCCCAAAATGCGGAATTGCTTATATAGTTCAAGGGCCCAAACCAATCGACTGGATTCTTGATTGTGAGGCCACTGATACGATGACTTATGACCGGAATGATTTGACTAACTTGTCAAACTCTACAAGACCAGCAATTCTGAATGCCAATGGGGATCTGTCACCGGTTCAGGGCACGGGAACTATTGATATCTCGCCATCCCTATCTTTAAAGAATTGTCTTTATGTCCCAAATTTATCCTGCAAGTTACTATCTGTTAGTCACGTTACCCGGGAATTAAACTGCGTTGTGGTAATTTATTCGGGTTTCTATCTTTTACAGGATATTCAGTCAGGGAAAGTGAATGGGCGTCGCACTGAATGCGGTGGGCTATACTACGTGGATGATGTGGCTCAAAACGGAACTGCAGCGCTAGCTCACGGGACCGTTAAGAGGTAAAAGTGGCTTTAGCATCGCCGATTAGGTCACCCATCAGTTAGATACCTAACTTTGATTTTTCCAAGTATTTTTTCTGCTTGTAGTCAGTTATCCTGTGAAACTTGTATTCTTGCTAAAAGTCATAGACAGTCTGTTCAGTATTCTGGAACTCGCATGAATAAAGTTTTTTCCTTAATTCATTCTGATGTTTGGGGTCCATCTCCGTATACGGGATCTCGTTCTGGTTTTCGGTTTTTTGTCTTGTTTGTCGATGATTGTTCCCGAATGACTTGGGTGTATTTTTTAAAACAAAAATCAGATGTGATAACTAAGTTTGTTGATTTTTACAACATGGTTAAGACTCAGTACAACACTAAGATTCAGGTACTTCGATCAGACAGTGGGGGGGAATATGTTAATTCAGTTTTCAAACAATTTGCTTCTGATAACGGTCTTGTTCATCAAACCACTTGTACACACACTCCTGAACAAAATGGTGTTGTTGAACGTAAAAACCGGATTATCCTTGAAATCACTAGGGCCCTTATGTTTGATGCACATGTCCCTAAGTCATTATGGCCGGAAGCCATAGCCACTTCCGTCTACCTCCTTAACAGACTACCCACCAAAGTACTTGATCTTAGGACCCCTCTCTCAGAACTTTCCAGACATGTTAGTGTGCCTACTACACTAACCCTCCAGCCTCGGGTCTTTGGGTGTTCAGTGTTTGTCCATACACCAAGTTAGATCCGTGTTCCGTTAAGTGTATCTTTGTTGGGTATGGGATTAATCAAAAGGGTTATCGTTGTTACCATCCACCCACTGGGCTTATCTGCACCACCTTGAATTGTAATTTTCTTGAGTCAGAGTTCTATTATACCACCCAACCTAGTGGTCAGGGGGAGCAGATTGGGGATCCACTGAGTTGGGTGTCTTCTTCCACTGTACCAGATCCGGGCCCAAAAGAGCCAGTAGGCGGAACCACCGAGTTAGCATCTCCGGTAGCTCCGCCCTCCACGCCAACGCCCGTTCCAATATCTGAACCTCTGAATATCCCGGAGGTAACACTTGAACCTTCCTCTTTTGATAATGATGGTAATATTAGAACTGTTGATGATCTGCACACAGGGCAAGTACAGGAACAGGGAATACAGGATCAGGGGGAGACCAATGGAAGTGAGCGATATGTCCTTCCACCACGAAATAATCGGGGAGTTCCACCCAAGAGGTATGAACCAGAGTATGAGCCACGGAAATCCCAGTATCCGGTCGCTGACTATGCACAGGGAAAGTTAACAGTAACAGCTAAGGCATATTCAGCGGCAATCTATGCTGATGTGCTTCCTAGAACAGTTGAAGAAGCTCGAGGGAAGGATGAGTGGAAGTTGGTCATGGGAACAGAAATGATGGCCCTGAAAAAAAACATGACTTGGGAAAAGTGTCGGTTGCCACCAGGAAAGAAACCAGTAGGCTGTCGTTGGGTGTTCACCATCAAACACCGATCTGACGGATCTATTGAGCGGTACAAAGCAAGATTGGTAGCCAAGGGATATACACAGACGTATGGAGTGGATTATTCAGAGACTTTTTCTCCGGTCGCCAAGATTGATACTATCAGAGTGCTTTTCTCGATAGCAGCTAATCAGGATTGGCCATTGCATCAGTTTGATGTAAAAAATGCCTTTCTGCATGGGAAATTGGAAGAAGAGGTGTATATGGAGCCTCCACCTGGTTTTTCTAAACAGTTTTGTGCTAGGGAGGTTTGCAGACTGAAAAGAGCACTCTATGGGCTCAAACAGTCCCCAAGAGCTTGGTTTGGAAGATTCACAGTTGCTATGCGAAAGTATGAGTTCAAACAGAGTAATTCCGACCATACTTTGTTCTTTAAGAGGAGGGGTGAGCTAGTAACCGGTCTTATCATTTATATGGATGACATGATCATCACTGGGAATGATCTTGAGGAAATTAAGCAGCTGAGGAGAAATCTGTTTGAGGAGTTCGAAATAAAAGATTTGGGGGAATTGAAGTACTTCTTAGGAATTGAGGTACTGAGGTCAAAGCGAGGAATCTTTATTTCCCAACGAAAGTATGTACTTGATCTGCTAGCAGAGACGGGATTGCTTGACAGCAAACCAACAAGGACTCCTATCATAGTTAATCATGGGTTGAAGATCACAAATGGGTCGAAAATGGTAGATCGAGGTCGATACCAACATCTTATTGGGAAATTGATCTACTTATCCCATACCAGACCAGACATTGCATATGCAGTAGGTGTATTGAGTCAGTTGGTGTACCGACCACAGCGTGATCATATGGAAGCAGCACTCAGGGTTATTAGGTATCTCAAGGGGTCGCCTGGAAAAGGGGTTTTGTTCCAAAAACATGGCGACTTATCTATTGAAGCCTACACAGATGAAAACTGGGCAGGAAATCAGGATGATCGACGTTCCACCTCAGGGTACTTTACCCTAGTTGGAGGGAATCTTGTCATGTGGAAAAGCAAAAAAGTAGAAGGCGTGGTTGCCCTTTCTAGTGCAGAAGCTGAGTTTAGGGGAATTGCAAGAGGATTGGCCGAAGTTTTATGGCTACGAAAGTTACTTGAGGAGCTTGGTTTTCCTGCAAAGGAAATGTGTCGTTTATGGTGCGATAATAGAGCAGCTATAAGCATTTCGGAGAATCCGGTTCAACATGACCGAACGAAACATATAGAAGTGGACAGGCATTTCATTAAAGAAAAACTTAAAAGTGGGGTTGTGACGCTTCCTTTTGTACGATCAGAGGATCAATTGGCGGACATCCTCACTAAAGCCGTAACAGAAAAGGTTTTCTCAAGTGTTCTGAGCAAGTTAAATGTGTGTGATCCCACAATCAACTTGAGTGGGAGTGTTGGAGATTTCGGTTAGGATTAGAAGAAATCCCTGATCTGTTGGGATCTTGATAAATACGTTTGTATATTTTTTTTCCTTATTTGTAGGCAGCTGTATCCTATTTATTTGTAACCTCTGTTGTAATCGACACACAGTTCAATGAATACAAAATTATTCATAGAATCATAATTCTAACTACACATTTCAAGCATAATTCTAACTACACATTTCTAACTACACATTTCAAGCAGAAGGTTTTCTCAAGTGTTCTGAGCAAGTTGAATGTGTTTGATCCCACAATCAACTTAAGGGGGAGTGTTGGAGATTTCGGTTAGGATTAGAAGAAATCCCTGATTTGTTGGGATCTTGATAAATACATTTGTATATTTTTTCCCTTATTTGTAGGCAGCTGTATCCTATTTATTTGTAACCTCTGTTGTAATCGACACACAGTTCAATGAATACAGAATTATTCATAGAATCATAATTTTGAATGTGTAGTTAGAATTATGATTCTATGAATAATTCTGTATTCATTGAACTGTGTGTCGATTACAACAGAGGTTACAAATAAATAGGATACAGCTGCCTACAAATAAGGAAAAAAATATACAAACGTATTTATCAAGATCCCAACGAATCAGGGATTTCTTCTAATCCTAACTGAAATCTCCAACACTTACCTTGGATAGGAGGAAATAACTGGACCAATATTTTTTTCATTTTTTCTTTTTGGCGGGGCAGCCAATAGGGCCAAATCCAGTTAGATCAGACTTAATAGCATCCGAAACATAAGAAGGAAAGTCGGATGACCCGACGCAACGCAGGTCGAAATAACATTACGAGTAAACTTATGTGCTACTAGTAAAAGAAAAGCGCACACTAGAAAAACAAGTATAGACTCGCTTGAGATCCGAAAGAATATTGTCTATGTACGAAAGATCTTCCTCCCTCTCAAGAAGTTACATTCAGATTAAATGCTAGGTAAGAGTTTGCTTTGATATAGTCAATGCTCCATTAATTTATTCAATATATACAATAATTTTTATTTTGCTTACAATTTGGCCTTGTTTATTTTACCACATAACAATTAACAACCTATGTTTTAAAACCCGGACCGGACCAGCCGGTCGGACCGGTTCAACCGGTGACCGGCCGCCTGTCCGGTCCGAACTACCCCCTCAAACCAGTGTTCAATCTGACCGGTAAGAACCGGTGGGAACCGGCCAAAAACCGGTATAATGGCCAGATCGGACCGGCAAGCTGGCCGTTTGGCCCGCTTATTTGGAAAAAAAAAAAAAAAAAAAAAAAAAGGAAAATTTAAAAATTGAAGAATCCACCAATTTTTAATTGGAATAGCTTGAGCCGGCAACAAATCTAGAAGAACTAGCCAATTTTGGGCCATATAATTACCAAAATATGCCTGTTGCAACGTGTGGGGGAGATTGAGAAATGAAAGAGCTACCAAGGTAAGTGTATTGTAGCGCGGGGGAGACGATTGCGAGGTGGAGAGCTGCCAAAATAGGTTTCTTGTGGCGTGTAGCCGTGTCTAAGGATATTCAGTGATGGTGAGCTTCCGGAAGTAGTGGAAGTCTATCGCCGGCGGGCAAAGAACTGATCGAGGCGCTGAGAGAACTAAGGAAGGAGATGAAGTTTTCTTTTGAAAAGCTGTTGTCTGCGGCTGGTCACTGGTGTTTTGGAATTGGGAATATGGGCTTAGGGTAAATTTAGTATTGGGCCTAGGATAAAATTTGTTTAAAAATTATATACATATTACATATATCTATATTATAATTTTTTATTAATATTTCTAATATTTTATATATATATAAAATAATTATTAATTAATTATGACGTCACACCGGTTCAACCGGTGGTCTGACCGGTCGAACCAGTAAAACCAATAACCAGTAGGCTCTCCGGTTCGACCTTCGGTCCGGGTTTTAAAACATAGTTAACAACCCATGTGATAAAGCTATCATTTACCTTTTTGCCCTTCTCCGTAATTTCCCTTTAACGGCTCAAAATCTTTGCCAAAAAAATTCAAATTCTCCTTCTTGCTGTAGATCCTGCTTTCAAATTTCCAACTCCATCAACACCTGCAAAATGCAAATTTATTTGTCATTTGTTTATAGCTTTGAGTATATTTGCATGGCGAGGGATATATTGTATTCATAGCTTTGAGCAGTGAGAGAGAGAATTTATAAAATAATGTCTGTAGCAAAGAAAACTAAATTAATGAGAGAGAATATTATATGCGGCGAAAGAAAACGAAATTTGATCGATTTCCTGTTTCAATTAATTGTTTCATTTCATATTTTATAATAAGTGAGACAATCTTTTGATTTTTATCCATATCATAAATTTTTTTCTATTTTAATTTTAATCGCTTGTCAATATACATGATATGTGTAAATGAACGGTTGATATTACAAGAAATTTTTTTTTTTTTTTAATATCATAATTATTTTTTTGTCTTAAGTCTCAATATATATAAATGAAATAAGAAATAAAACAAAAAAATGAGAGACGGGAGATGCAAACCCCAAGAAAACTTACGAACAAGATTTGGATAATTAACTTCGGATTAGATGGAGGCGAAATATGTACATGATCCATCAACAAGACTAGAATAATTGACATTGGATTAGAATGAAGGCAAAGTATATGATTCAGCACAACTTTATTATATTCCATTCAAATTTATTTTTTTCCCTTTTTCTTGTTTTTGTTCTTTACGCATCATCACTGCACAAATATTGCAAAGCAAATTAGATCAAAGAATTTTAACCTCATACATTTCTCTCTCATTTTAGCAGCTCTTGCAAAGCAAATAAGATCAAAGAATTGGACCTCTTGAAGCTGAAGTTGATA
This sequence comes from Lantana camara, assembly GCA_037501455.1. Lineage (NCBI taxonomy): Eukaryota > Viridiplantae > Streptophyta > Magnoliopsida > Lamiales > Verbenaceae > Lantana > Lantana camara. Next base: position 25,295,738 of record CM074862.1, read on the forward strand.
ACAGGTAAATATTTCGCTATTAGATTTTTAGAATAACTTTTTGAGTTTTAATTCAACTATGAAAAATATTCTATAGTAGAGAAATTACGATAAACTTCTTGAGGTTTGGATAAGGGTTACGAAACAGTGAAAAATCAACTTATTTATGATGTTTTTTGTAATTTTTTCAACTATAAGGTGTTTTCTTTTACTATCCCCAAGTTTTATACGTTTGAACAAACCTTTTTTTTTAATGTATACGGACAACGAATGAAGCCACAAATTTCATTCATGTTTTTTCTTGAATTTACAATATATGCTTTCATGCTTAATTACCAAAAAACACATTTAATTTGTTTCTCTAAATATTTGAGGGTAGGGAACTAGGGATCAAACCAACAGTTCTAGTTTGGTCCATAAATCATATGTATGTTGGAAAATACAATTAAAATTAGCTGACCCCATGCTGCAGAATATATTATGAAGTTTGAGAAAGTGATAAAAAAATTTAATTTCATTTTTGGTTTCACAAGTATGAACTAGTTCAACGTGGTATTCTCATATTTCATATCATAACTTTCATAATTTATCATTTTTTACATTCTTTTGATGGTTTCAGCTAGGGTTTTTTTCAAATCCTAACCGTTAAAGTTTTACGCTACAATATAGATCGACACATGCATACAAGTTAAATTTGAAATTAATTGTTATACAAAAATGCCAAGAAGTATAGGACTTAATACATCTTGAAACTTATGGTATACAATTTGAAAAAAGTGATTTATATAATATTATTTTTTGGTCCGCGATTTATATGATATTATACTCCCGGGAATCGGAACGAGTAAATTGCACCAAAGATCTGGTATCTTACTAAGAAGTAAGAACACAGAGAATTCTGTCTTATAAAAGATCACTTAAAACACCTATTTTATCCAATTTCAATTTCTGGTTGGCCCCCTTTAATCATTCGGTAGTGTTTTAGACCTGAATTTCCAATAATACCCCTTAGTTATATCTATGAAGAGAAAACCAATTTAACACCTTGTATTTTATACTTCTTTTCCTTTTCTTTTTTCCTTTTTCTTCCGATCGATCTCTCTCTCTCTTTTTATTTTTAGTACCCACCCCAAACTTCTTCTACCTTCCCATCTCTTCTATTCCTTTTTATTTATTTATTTATTTATTTTTTTTGGTGCACCAAAAGCGCCAACACAACGCAGCAATTAAGCAACTTCAAGCCCAGATCACTCTAGCTTCCTTCATAGATGGCTAATTTATCAGCAAGAGTATTGCAAGACCTGTTGATGTGTCTAAGGATGCATTGCCATGGTCGTCGAATAAGAGCTCGACATTCAGCTATCAAACTCCCCAGAATCTGATCTTCAGCACAAGTTGTCTGAACTAAGTTAACCACCGTATCTGAGTCAACTCAACCTCGATTTTATGATATCGAAAATCACCCTAGCATCCACTTCAGTCCATAACTTCCGGCAATCGATATTATAAGCCGTTCGGAACCCTTCCCAAACAACCTGTAGTAACTCAGCCATAACATTATTTCCTATTCCTATTCCAATTCCAATGCTGTAAGCAGCCAACTTTACCATTCTCGTTCAGAATTAGTCCACTTATTCGTGCTGGTCCTGGATTATACTATCACTTCAACAATACTTTTCTAACTTATCTCATTTCAATTGTTTTTATTTTTTTATATATATAATTCTTATCTTTCACGAAGATAGTGGTATATTATCTTTTATACTATTTTATTAATTATAATTTAATATATATATTAAAAATAAAAATATATATTAATATAAAAATTATTTTGAATATATTTAAATTATAAAAAAAAAAAAAAAAAATTATTTGTACACACAACGAGTGTGCCACAATTACTAATATGTAAATATGTGTGGGTATATGAAAGGGGGGTGATTGCTCCTACTAGAAAACATGCGATTGCAATTCAAAATTTATAACCAAAAAACTTGGTTGCAAGTTTGATTGAATTTGCAATCGAAGACCAAAAACATATATATATATACCTATCATAAATATGCCGTTTTGTATATTTGTTGTGTATTCTGTATACGTTATGTGAGTGTGATTTAGCATTGAAATAGAAGTAAAAACAAAATTTGAACATTATTTAGCTTTATAAAAGGGTAAAAAAAAATGTTAGAAGAATGAATTCAAAAAAAAAAAAATTTTTTTTTTTTTTTGGTAAAAAAAGTTATTTGGGCAAAATCTAATATTTGGATAGCAGTTTGGGCGCGTGCATTACAATTTACAAATATATGGTAGATGACTTTTACGGAATATAAGCTTTTTATGTGACATTTTATGTCACATAGCTTAATGCATTATTTAGAATAAAATAAAAGGGATAATTACGAGTAGCCCCAGAGATTTGACGCTATTACAGATTATCCCATGAGGTTTGAAAAATTACGAACTCCCCCCTAACCTTTACACTCTCTCACAAATTTCACCTGTCGTAAATCACACCGTTTAAATTCTATTTACATTCCAAAAACACCCTTAGGGATATATTGTAATTTTACTTAAAGTTTAATGATATAATTGTAATATTAGTTAATTTTAAATTTTTTATATTTAAAAAGTTATTATTTAATTTAATATTTATTATTTTATCTATAAATATAAATTAAATTAGATATTCCATGCATATTTATTTATATAAAATATGATAAGTTAAAATTTTACTTTTATATTTATATCTTAGTTTTAAATATATCTTGTACAAGTCTATTTAAAGTTAACTTAAAATAATTTATTTGCAATTATAATAAATTTTTTCCAAAAATAAAAATTCATATAAAAAAAATTATACAAATATCGATTAGTGCATTACCAAATTTTTTCCTCAAAATTGAAAATCATAACAAACACACCGATATCAATAAATGAATTAGTAAATTCACATAAATGTTCGTCAGATTCATTTAAACAACTATTTTAAACATTGAACATGTATGGTCAATATCTATAGAAAAATATTAAGTATCCATAAATGTTAGAAAAATACTAAAATATCATTAAGTAACATTCATTAGGGAAAAAAAAAAAATTGTTAGGTAAATATAAAACACAAGTACTTACAACAAACCCCCTAAGAATTACAATCCTTGTATTAACCCCCTTACTTTAAGCTCTTTATTAGATATAGTCCCCTGAGTTTCAAAATATTAGGGGCAAAATAGTAAATTTTACACATTCCGTTAAATTTAACGGAGGAGATAACGGTCCAGGGGGTGTTCGTAATTTCTCAAACCTTAGGAGTAATCTATAATAACGCTAAACCTCCGGGAGCTGTTCCAAATTATCCCATAAATAAAATCCTTTACGAAATGGAAAGTGAGATTAAGCTAAAATTCTAACCATTTCATCTTACCACCCAATCTTCAAATTCCTCTTCCTTTCTTGTATCGTGCTTCGTAGTTCTCTAATTTTTTTTTATTTTTTTTTTTTCTAGTATCGTAGTTCTGTAATGCTGTGAACTCGACGGAATAATCTTACACGTGTTAATTAAACAAAAACAACAGTGCATATAATCCAAAGATTGAAATTGAGGTTGAAAAGCTTAGAAGTTAGAAGCAGCATTGTTGCACCAATGAAGCGTGAGTTTAGTGATCTGCGTTGGTTCGATAGCAACATTGAGAGGCTAAGGGATGAAGCTACGAAATTGGCAGATGCAAGAGCTCGAGTTGCGGAGGCCCAGAGGAATGCAGAGGAGAACATCCCCGAAGTCAAGACTTGGTTAGAAAATGCTGACACTCTGATCCAAGATGAGATTATAAATATAAGCACGAAAGCCAGAACTACAGCTGATGCTATGAAGGTTCTTCGAGAATCGCCAGTAGCAATTTTCGAACAAGAAGCATCAACTTGGATTAACTCTAGAAAGCAGATTGAGGAGAAGATCATGGAAGATATTAAGGGCGGAGAGGTCTATACGATAGGGATATGTGGAATGTGGGGTGTGGGAAAGACCACTATGGCGAAAAGTATCATGAATACAGCGAGGGAAGAAAAAATCTTCGATGAAGTTGTGATGGTACGACAAGCAAACATCTTGAGAATTCAAAGTGAAATTGCGGAAAGTTTGGGGTTGAGATTGAGAGAGGAGAGTTTATCAGCTAGAGCACACAAATTACATGCCAGGCTGGTGACATGGTCGATGAGGATCCTCTTAATTTTGGATGATGTTCGGGAAGTCCTCACATTTGAGGATATTTTGGGAGTACCTTGTGGCATGATTTTCACCATAGTTTTAACATCTGAAAATGCAAATGTGCTAAGTGGAATGAATGCCAAAGTTTATGTAATTGAAAGATTATCTGAAGCTGAAGCATTGTTTCTCTTTAAAATGAAAGTCGGGATGATGTGGAGTGATGATTCAAATTTGCTCTCTTTGGCGAACGAAGTTGTGAAAGAGTGCAAAGGTCTGCCACTTGCTCTAACGATTGTTGCCACAACACTCGATAATGAAAGAAGGAAACACATCTGGGAAGATGCTCTACGTCAATTGAAAAAATATGACCCATTGGATCAGAAAGATGAAGTTTATAATCTCATCAGACTAAGTTACAATCACTTCTTGGATGAAGATACAAAATCTCTCTTCTTACTTTGCTGCTTATTTCCCCAAGGTTATGATATTCATGTCGAGTACTTGACCTTGTACGGTATAGGGCTTCACTTGTTTGCAAGAGCTATGAGTGTGGAAGACGCAAGAAACAGAGCACGCACAGCATTTAAGATGCTTAAAGCTCGTACTTTGCTGCTAGATGGCCATGATGAGAATCATGTCAGGATGCACGATGCTGTTCGTAATGCAGCCATGTTTCTTGCTGCCAGAGAAGGTCGTATTGCCGACGGTTTATCTTCAGGGGGAGAGTCTATTAATTGCAAGTGGATTTCGGTTCCTGGGGACGGAATAAACAAGCTTCCTGCTCGGTCGAGTTTTACAAATCTTTGCCTCTTGAATATCGATAATTACTCGAAAGAAATTGAAATCAGTACAGACGACCCTGGTTTCTTTCAAGGAATGATTGAGCTTAATGTGTTGGCTTTACGTAGCATTTCGTTTGGATCACTACCAATAACAACACGATTGCTGAAAAATCTTCGGACATTGTATTTAGAACAATGTGACTCGTTGGAGACAATCAATATAGTTGGCGAATTATTGAGTCTTGAAATCCTAATTTGTCGTTCTTGTGACATGATTGTGGAGTTGCCTGAGGAGATTGGGAGACTGAAAAAACTAAGGATGTTCGAAGTTTACAAATGTCGGAGGCTCAGAACAATAGTGCCAGGAGTCATATCAAACCTCGTTCGATTGGAGGAGTTGATGATCATACCGAGCTTCAATAAATGGGACAAAGATTTTATTAGTGGGAAGGCAGTCCTTGGTGAGATTGAGTACTTGGAAAAACTCAGCAGATTGGAAATTGAAGTTGAGGATTCCACTTTAGCTGCGGAAATGATGTTTCTTGATAAGGGGAAAATGAGATATGAAGTCCGATTTGGTGGAAGTCGTTGGGAGAGTTGTGAACTTCATCACACGCGCTTGGGCTTTACAAGATGGATTAAGGTTGTGTTTATGTTTAGGCTTATGTTTAAATAGTTATGAATTGTGACGGTTATCCATTTTGTCTTGAGATTTTATTAGAAGCAAAAAAGGATTATATGTTTCATTATATCTGTAGATTCATGATGGTTCCCGTAAGTCCACGCATAACTAGATTCAGCCTTTGCAAACCTATTTATGTTGTGAAGTCCATAAATTCTATGATTAATGCATAGCTACATATTATATAAAAATTAATTGTTTATTTGCAGAATGTAGTCGATGGCATCCAAGGATATGGCCTGTCTAGGCCGTATGTGAGGCGTAAAGATCATAGAGACTTTCTCGATCAAGTTGAGGCAATATGATTCTAGCATTGGAAGAATATTATTTTATTCCTCAGCAGCTCAGTATCTTCACAACCTCAAGGAACTGAGAATCTCAAAGTGCAAGAACATGGTACAAGTGATTGAGAATGATCTCAATTATAATTTCCACAATAATATATTTCGTAGATTGCATATATAGTTTGTATTTGGAAGACTTGCCCATGTCAGAAAGCTTGGATTGCAGCGGTGGACTCGACTTGACTTCCCTGGAAAATGTATGGATTAAAGGTTGCCATAACCTGAAATTCTTCCCCATGCAAAATGTAAGCACGCGGAATTCGGCAAGTGTTGTTTTTCTTATAAATCCTCACGGGGGACATCTTGCATTGATATTGATCAGTAATGGTTGGTTTTTTCAGGTTTTGCTTTTTAGGTTAAAGAAAGTTGTTATAATCGATTGTAACAGCATTGGAAGCTTATTTTTTACCTTAATGACTTTAAATTTTTACAGTCTCAAGACATTGAGCATCTCCAGATGCAAGGAGATGATATCAGTGATTGAGACTACTAAAGAAGTGATGCGTTTACGAATTCCTTCTCTGGAGGAACTAGAATTCCGTGACCTACCGAATCTAGAGAGTTTTACAAACTCAAAATATGATCTTGAGTTTTCTTCATTGGAAAATGTTTGTATTTACAGCTGCCCATTGTGGCAGAAATTTAGTATGGGATCCGTAAGCGCACCAAAGTTGAAAAGAGTCGAAATCAATTCCAAAGTAAATGATACGGGGACTCTTGAATTGTGAAATACTAATAAATTTCATCAACTGAGCTCCAAACCTAAGGTAATGTACTTTTCAGGCTTTTTATTTTTAGAGAAAATTGTAATTTTAATCTCATAGGTCATAACTTTTTATTTTTTTATTTTTTTTTTTAATTTCATATTTTGGAAAGCTTCACATTCCAACTACATGACACTTAATAAAGGATTATTATTTCTCTATTTTTGTTACTGTTACACTTGTGTGAAAATAAAAAAATTATTATTGTTAAAAATACTTCTATTAAAAATGAAAAGAAAAAAAAAATGTATCGACAAATAAATATAAAATCTATGGAGAACTACGTATCATTAGTATATTGAAAATTTTAAGAAATCAAAGTGGTTTGAATTTTTTTTTTTTTTTTTTCAAATCAAATGAAAAAAACGTGTTTAAGATTGGTAGAAATCTTATGTGAATGAATCTCTTTTAAATTAAATAAAATGAATTAAAACAAAGTTAAAGATCAAAAGAGATTTAAATTAAAATTGACATATTTAAAATTGGTTAGAATTTTTCCTGAAGTGCGATGTTTTTTAAATCAAATAAATTAAAAAGATAGAATAAAAATGAGACACATGGAGACCAAAATAGCTTCTACTTAATCTATCACTTATATTATATTTAGAGAGCGTTTGATAACGTAGATTATCCTATTTCATTTAATCTATTTGTGGAGAATTAAGTAAAATTGAGTACTCGTATAAGAAATTAATTTTGTGTTTGATACATGCAATTGATAAATTTAGTTGCATCTAATTTCACTTATTATCGTGTTTGATATATCTCATAAACTAAAATAATAGTAATTTTTATTTTTTTTTTGTGAAATAAATAGTAATTTTCATGTTTAGCCAGAAAATCAAACTAACTTTTTAAACTTATCTATAATAGATAAGAGTTAATCTGCGATAAATACACCCCCTCCCCTAGGATTCATTTGAGAACTTAATCTCTCTAAAATAGACAGATTACACCGAGTCGAAGATTAACTCTTCCGGGTCGATGAGATTTAATATGCAATATCAAACAGAAAATTAACTAAAATTAAGTAGACCAAATGAGTCTAATCTCATAAATCTCTCACTTATATTATAGATGACATGTCCCAAAATCGTTGTTTATATTCATTTTTCACTCCCATGAAATTCCTAATCGATTAGCCCCCAAAAAACTCAAAACCCTAATTTTTAAATTCTTTGTCTCAGTGGAGGACTGATAGGCAATCTCAAGAACGACGGAAGACGTGATGCAATAAATCGATGGGGAGCAAAGGTGGGACTACAAGGCTTTTTCTAAGGCCAACAAGTCTTGCAGAAAAGAGGCAATTTCTCCCTTTTTTATTTTTAACTTTTTAGGGATTTTGTTGCTTTTGCCGTGTATCTTAAAGGTTGTGGTCCATTGTCATGTTTGTTTACGCCTGAATTCTGTATTTTTAATTCGAAGTGGTCTATTGTTTGGTCCCTTGCTTAATATTGTATTATCAAGATGCATGTTTTTATACTCAGAAAATGTTTTTCAATTTATTTTAAGAGGTGGTGAAAAGTATGAATTTTGTATGACTGTGCAAATACACCATGGTGGGGGACTTGTATATGTGTCTGTTGCTAGATGATTTTATGAATGTCCTTCCTTTGATTGATAGTAGGCATTGTGTGAAGCATTTAGATGGAAATATGAGAAGGTTGGGTGGAGCCTGGAGGGGTTTGAATTTTAAGTTAGCTATGTGGAATTAGATAAGAAATGTTTGAATTGCTTCACAGCGGTCACTTTCACACGTCACCTCTTAAAGATTGATAATTACATGAAAGAAACTGAAATCAGTACAGGGGATCCTGGTTTCTTTCAAGGAATGATTGAGCTTAATGTGTTGCCTTTCCACAGCATTTTCACTTAGATCATTACTAGAAACAACATGATTGCTGAAAAATCTTTGGACATTGTATCTGGACGGATGTACCTCATTGGAGACAATCTCTATCGTTGGCGAATTATTGAGTCTTGAAATCTGCATTTGTGAATTCGAAGTTGCCTGTGGAGAATTGAAGGCTGAATAAACTAAGGATGTTAGAAGTTTAGAAATGTGGAGAGCTCGAACGAATAGCACCAGGAGTCATATCAAAACTCGTTTGATTGGAGGAGTTGATCATTGTAGAGGGCTTCAATGAATGGGAAACAGTGCCATATGGGGATCAAAGAGGGAATGCAGCCATCTGTGAGATTGATCACTTGGATACTCACAAGATTGGAAATTGAAATTGAGGATTCATGTCTCATGAGAAACGGGGGATATTTATTTTGTGAAATATCAAATCAGATTTGGTGGAAGACGTTTCGAAAGTTGTGAACTTCGCGACAAATGCGGTGGTTATCCATTTTTTCTTGGGATATTTTTAGAAGCAAAAAAGGATTATATGCTTCATTATAAATATGTACATTCATGATGGTTCCTGTAAGTCCATGCCGAACTAGATTCGTATTTATGTTCTGAAATCCATAAGTTCTATGATTACGCATAGCTAGATATAGCATAAATGTAAATGGTTTATTTTGCAGGATCTTTCATGAATATTTTGCCGGGTATACTAATTAAAGCAAACGAAAAAGTGGCAGGCAAATGACCCCCATTCTAGCCAATTGAAACAAATTTGAGCCTTGCACATTTTCAATTGAAAAGATGGATCTCTTTACCAACTTATGTAGTGCCCATGACAGGGAAATCGCAATATCACATAGGCAAGAATCAGGAGCTTTCTTGTTAATCATGGGCCCCTACATGTACATGTTTGTCCTCCAAAAATGTCCATTTCAAGTTCAATCCATTTAATTTACTCGAACACAAATAGGCAAAAATAGAACAAAAAGGCAATAGCACATCACAAAAGGCTTTTGCTTCATTTAGAAATTTCCCCCCTACTTCTGTGTTAAAAATGTACAGAGTATCTCATCCCACCAAGTTCCTATCTACAGTTTCTTGCCTACCCCCATTCCTTTCCCATCAAAACTATCACTTAATTTCAAGACTTACAACCCAACCATATCACACAGCCCGCATCTACCTATCATCATCAGTCAACTAACCAAGTTGGCAATCTACGTGCAGCTTTGGCACATACGAAAACATGGTGTTTTGTTCAACAAAGTAGAGATGGGTACAGCCCGAATCCCATCATCAATACCAAAAAGTTTCAGCAGATTGCTTGAACAGTCAGGACTGCGCATCATCCGCATCCGAGTCACTACCCGAGGAGCTCCCAGAGCCCGAATCTGTAAAATGGAAACTCGAAGGAATGAGCATTGACCTTTTTTATACTTAGCAATCCAAGCAATAACTCCTCAACATAATGAAGAAACACAAGAAGAATCAGTATCAATACCACTGGAGGACGACGAATCACTGCTAGAGCTGCCAGAACTGCTTGAGCTACTGCCGGCATTGCCATGATCATCATGAGCTACACTGTGGCCATTATCTGGATCATGAGCAACATTGAGATCATTATATGCACCAGGAGCAATATTAAGATCATCAACTTGGCCTCTGCCACCGCCTCCACCACCGTCATCCTTTTCTATCTCCACAGGAGGAAAGCTTGCAGCCGGCATATCATCATCAATAACTACATCTTCTTCATCAATCACTTTAAACTTCTTCCCTGATTCATCATCATTCTTACCATCGCTGATTGTGCCCTGGAAAACATTAACACTTGTATGAGCAATCGAGCCATAGGCATAGCACCCCCAATGCAGAAGATTAATTCTACTGAAAAGAACTTAGCAAGAAAATATAGAGTAGAGGACAAATCAATTAAAGCTTAAACAGTTACCATATCAACCTCAGCAGTGGGAGTGCTGGGAGAAGCAAATTCTGGAGCTGGATTGCCGTTCTCCATCGGTGCTTGCCGGTTACTCCTACTAGCCATCTTCTTCCAATTTGTCACAAAACGATCAAGTTCCCAGAGGGTTTCTGTATCAAGGGCCTCAATGTCAAGCTCGATTTCATCACCATCCTGGGCCAAATGATCATTCCTTTTCCTTATAATCTGTATCAGCTGAGGCATTTTCTCCTGAGGTAAACTCTGCAACCCAAACCCAAGCTTTTGCTTCTCCTCCATGTTCATTTCCCTTTTATTTGGATCTTTTGCTTTTGGCTTTGGCAGCTTCACTGCAGGAGCTCCTTTCCCAACTCTTTGTTCCTTGACCGGAAGTGAATGAGCCCTAACAGGAGACGACGGCAATTCCTCATGAATCAAAGACGGATTCATTGGTTGGGAAGGATGATGTGAGGGCGTTGAAGCACTAGAATGAGCTTGTGTTGGTGTTTGCAATCTGTCAAGTTTTGAAAACTGTGCGACCGGAACAGGACTAGCTTTTGAGTTCATCTTCTTAGGCCTCAAGGGAGAGGCAATCATCTTATTACTGTGAGTATTCCAAGAACTCCCTTGCAATTCTTCAACTCCACGAAACTGTAAACTGCTGTCCATCTTCTCCTGAATTGGCTTGAACAATCTTTCAAATTGAGCCAACATCTGCTCTGCTATCCCATGAAAAGGATCACTCTTAGGGTTGTACATCAATGCATTGTTAAAAGTCAACCTAATGTCAGCTGCGAATTCAGTGGGAGTTCGATACAACTTCTTAGCAAGATTTGCCTTGACTGTACCAAGATCCATGGGACGTTTAACAATGTCATGATAGTCAGTGAGCCCCAAAGCCGCAGCATCTACAGGCGCTTTGAAAATATGGCCAAACTTGTGCTTTAATAGTCTCGGAACAATTTTGGCGCATTCTTTCAACAAATCCTCAAAATTGGCAACCGCACCCCCATTGACAAATTTCTTGGAAACAGATCCAACAGCAGCGACCGGCCTTTTGTTTGCACTTAATTTCTTTAATCTTTCTTGAGATCCAGCCTCAGCATTGCCAAGTTCTCCATTATTAATCCGGTTCCGCAAAACCTTGACCTTGCAAAGCTCTCTGGCAAAGCGTAACCGAAGCTCCAAGCGCTCTGATTTCGTGCACGATGCAACATTGAAGGACAAGTATGTACCGCAATTGAAACAGTCCCGGCTCGTAGACGTCTGGTTGTGAGAGTAGGCGTCGTCGGAGCCAGTCTGAGCGATGGCTGCGGCGTCGAAGTTGCTGCTCTTGTAACGACCGGCGCCGCCATTAGCAGCGGCGTCGTGGAATTGCTTTTGCTTCTTCTTCGGTTTAGGGTTAGGGTGCGTATTAGAGTACGGAATTTTCCCCATGTGAGCCCAGCTAGACTCATGCTGGTTCGCTAATACAGCAGACGCCATAACTTACCCCGTCGGCGGCGCTCAGCTCCGGCAGCAATTACCCCAAAAAACATGTATTCAGTACCGGGATTCTTCCTCTCTCAGGAAAATGACAACTTCTGACGATCAAAAACCAAGAAGAAAGGAAATCTATTGTGGACTAATCAGTATTAACAGGGTATAATACGAAGAAAATACGATTGAGAACTCGAAAACCTAATGCTGGTTTAGGGTTTGAAGTTGGAGTGAGGATTTACAAGGGGAGGGTGCCTCTTAAAGGCGAGGAGATCTGCCCGGAGGATTTTCGGGCAGTTTTCTGACCGTCGATTGATGGGGGGAAGATGATCCAAGGGCGGACGTGGATCTTGATGATGGCCTGGGAACTTGACCTGAACATCTGTCATGGACGGTGGTGATCACGCGTATTCGACACGTGATTGATCTTTCACCGTCGGATGAGAGTGGAAATAGCGAGGACGTTAGTCGTTCGGGTTTGAATTTGATGTTGCAATTTGCGGGCACGTTTTACCGGTGAACGCTATTGATTGATTTTCTTGTAAAGTCGTGATTCTTTCTTTTGTAAAGTTTTATGAACATTGAATCGGATTTGAATTCATAGAGATTTTATATATATGAACGTGAGATAGGTTTCTAATGAATGCACAAATGAAATTAATTAATTAATTAAAGATGATCCAATCATGAGTGATGATTATACCTTAATGTTTATTAAGATACGGTGAAATTGATTAAAGTGATTTGTTAAACGGAAAATCCTAAATAACTCCCCCACCCATTGGTCCAATTTCCTTCAACTCCCCCATTTTTATTATCTCCCCACTAACTCCCCAACATACTTTATAAATCTCTCTTTACTCTCTATTTTGGCTGAATTTACGAAGATGTCCTTCAAGCTTATTAATTTTCCTCACAAACACTTCTAATTCCTTAATTAAATCAAAACCCATATATATATATATATATATATATATATATATATATATATATATATATACCCACTGAAATTTTGTGAGTTGAATGGGAAATTCATGGATGAGAGAGTCGCTGCCATTAGGGAGAAGCTGAACAGCGTGAAGGACACCTTCGGCGAGGTGAAGCAGCTCGAGGAGCAAGCGGCGGCGGTGATGAGGGCGGCGAGGGCGGAGATCGCGGCGGCGCTGAACAAGATGAAGAAGGAAACGCAGATTGAGGTGGAGGAGAAGCTGGCGGAGGGGAGGAAGAAAGTGGAGGCGGAGCTGCAAGAGGCGTTGGCGAGCTTGGAGACGTAGAGGGACGAGACTGTGAAGGCTCTTGATGCGCAGATTGTTGCTCTTAGTCAGGAGATTGTCAAGAAGGTGATCCCTGTTTCTTGAAAATAAAAATTCCATCTTTACTGTGTAGCCCTTTTGGATTTGTAGTTAATTGAGGTCAAGAATTGCTGTATAATTGTTGAATAATGGAAATAATAATGCATTATAGTATCACACGGCATACCATTCGTACTAATTCAGTAATTGTACGTATCCTTTATTGCGATGACACATCTTTCTTCATCTCGTATACACTTGTGAATATGTTCGTACATAAATGGCCGAATGCCGCATCTAATCGGCCATATCTCGTGTAATTTCTGGAAGACAATCTCGTATAAACTTATGAATATATTCGTACATAAATGGCCAAATGCCGCATCTAATCGGTCATATCTCGTATAATTTCTTGAGAAGTTCCGCGTAAAAACTTCTATCAACCCCCCGTAAGCCTGAATTACACAAATTTTAGTCGTATAAGTGGTCATTGTTGGTAGAACAAGGTGACATAATTACACTGCATGTAATATAAGATCCCATAATAGCATTTGTGTCTCAATTGCTACATGGCACCACCACATATATGTTACTCTAGTATGTATCACTTGGTGCAATGTCCCAAACGCTTCAATTAATGAATCTCATTTAGTACGTATAGCACATAATAATGCATTATAGTATCACACGGCATACCATTCGTACTAATTCAGTAATTGTACGTATCCTTTGTTGCGATGACACATCTTTCTTCATCTCGTATACACTTGTGAATATGTTCGTACATAAATGGCCGAATGCCGCATCTAATCGGCCATATCTCGTGTAATTCCTGGAAGACAATCTCGTATAAACCTATGAATATGTCCGTACATAAATGGCCGAATGCTGCATCTAATCGGCCATATCGCGTATAATTTCTTGAGAAGTTCCGCGTATAAACTTCTATCAACCCCCCGTAAGCCTGAATTACACAACTTTTAGTCGTATAAGTGGTCATTGTTGGTAGAACAAGGTGACATAATTACATTGCATGTAATATAAGGTCCCATAATAGCATTTGTGTGCCAATTGCTACATGGCACCACCACATATATGTTACTCTAGTATGTATCACTTGGTGCAATGTCTCAAACGCTTCAATTAACGAATCTCATTTAGTACGTATAGCATATAATAATGCATTATAGTATCACACGGCATACCATTCGTACTAATTCAGTAATTGTACGTATCCTTTGTTGCGATGACACATCTTTCTTCATCTCGTATACACTTGTGAATATGTTCGTATATAAATGGCCGAATGCCGCATCTAATCGGCCATATCTCGTGTAATTTCTGGAAGACAATCTCGTATAAACTTATGAATATGTTCGTACATAAATGGTCGAATGTCGCATCTAATCGGCTATATCTCGTATAATTTCTTGAGAAGTTCCGCGTATAAACTTCTATCAACCCCCCGTAAGCCTGAATTACACAACTTTTAGTCGTATAAGTGGTCATTGTTGGTAGAACAAGGTGACATAATTACATTGCATGTAATATAAGATCCGGTAATAGCATTTGTGTCTCAATTGCTACATGGCACCACCACATATATGTTACTCTAGTATGTATCACTTGGTGCAATGTCCCAAACGCTTCAATTAATGAATCTCATTTAGTACGTATAGCACATAATAATGCATTATAGTATCACACGGCATACCATTCGTACTAATTCAGTAATTGTTCGTATCCTTTGTTGTGATGACACATCTTTCTTCATCTCGTATACACTTGTGAATATGTTCGTACACAAATGGCCGAATGCCGCATCTAATCGGCCATATCTCGTGTAATTTCTGGAAGACAATCTCGAATAAACTTATGAATATGTTCGTACATAAATGGCCGAATGCCGCATCTAATCGGCCATATCTCGTATAATTTCTTGAGAAGTTCCGCATATAAACTTCTATCAACCCCCCGTAAGCCTGAATTACACAACTTTTAGTCGTATAAGTGGTCATTGTTGGTAGAACAAGGTGACATAATTACATTGCATGTAATATAAGATCCCATAATAGCATTTGTGTCTCAATTGCTACATGGCACCACCACATATATGTTACTCTAGTATGTATCACTTGGTGCAATGTCCCAAATGCTTCAATTAACGAATCTCATTTAGTACGTATAACACATAATAATGCATTATAGTATCACACGACATACCATTCATACTAATTCAGTAATTGTACGTATCCTTTGTTGCGATGACACATCTTTCTTCATCTCGTATACACTTGTGAATATGTTCGTACATAAATGGCCGAATGCCGCATCTAATCGGCCATATCTCGTGTAATTTCTGGAAGACAATCTCGTATAAACTTATGAATATGTTCATACATAAATGGCCGAATGCCGCATCTAATTGGCCATATCTCGTATAATTTCTGGAAAGCAATCTCGTATACACTTATCAATATGTTGGTACATGCATCTAATTTGCCATATCTCGTATAATTTCTGGAAAACAATCTCGTACACACTTATCAATATGTTCGTACATAAATGGCCGAATGTCGCATCTAATTGGCCATATCTCCTTTAATTTCTGGAAAATAATCTCGTATACACTTATCAATATGTTGTTACATGCATCTAATTTGTCATATCTCGTATAACTTCTGGAAAACAATCTCGTACACACTTATCAATATGTTCGTACATAAATGGCCGAATACCGCATCTAATTGGTCATATCTCGTATAATTTCTGGAAAACAATCTCGTATACACTTATCAATATGTTGGTACATGCATCTAATTTGCCATATCTCGTAAAACAAATAAGTCACCACAACAAACACAAGTCACCACAACAAACACAAGTCAATACATCAAACACAAGTTACCACAACTGAAAGCCATACTCCACGAATCTCGGGAATTAGAAGCCATAGCCTCAGATTAGGGTGTAAGTGACGTTTTCGCATCTTCTCCTCGGTACCTAACAAGGCTGCCAAGCAAAACAATGTAGCAAAATACAACAGGTCAGTTTCATCATTTTAGCAAAATACAACATGTCAGTTTCATCATTGTAGCAAAATACAACATTGTAGCAAAATACAAAGTACCTGAACCCAGTCGATCCCATATGCTCGGTTTCATCATCCCTATCAGTGGCCTTAATATCAACATATGTCAAATTGAACGTTTTATGTAGATCAATCATGTTATAAACATCTTCATCACTCAATAACCTAACTTCATGATCCTTAGCATGAGGAGCAGTGTAGGTCAATCTTAATTCATTCATGTTTACCTCAGGCCAACAACCACATACAATTGTCTTCAAAGTCGTCAAATTAAAGTCGACCCTAATTGAGATTACCTGTATTTTGTGATTATAACGAATACCACCAAGAAGACGCACAGGTGTGCTACATTCACCAACTTCACGTAGGCTACCCATGTCTAATGCCGAAACAGAGGCAATAATTAATTCAGAAATTGCCTGAGATTAGCAATGACGGGAGTCAATAATCAGTCCTACATTTCGTTGGCGAAGGTCGTCGGAGCCGATTACAGTAAATTGCATCGACGGGAACGGCGAGAGAGATGGCATCTTCTAAATGTGAAGAGAAATTGCGGGACAGGGTGGTACGATAGGCAAGATGGAGTCGTCGCCGGAAACCCACCGGGAACGTCTTCAAATCGGCGCCGGCGGTAGAACACTTTCTTCCTCATCGCTGCACCGATCCCCTTTTCCTTTTTTCCGGTGGTCGATGTTGAAATATACAATAACAATAATAATAGTAATAAAGGTGGCTAATATTATTAATGGTTAATCACTCAATTAAGTTATTAGGGGTTAATCACTCAATTAAGGCCATTAGGGAGCAAATAAAAATTCAAACTTTGATTTGGGGAGTTAGTAGGGATGGACTAAAAATGAGGGAGTGAATGAGGATTTTAACAAACCTTGGGGAGATAACAAAGACAATCCCGTTGTTAAAAGTTAAATTTATTTTAAAATTTAAGTAACATGAATTTAGAAATGAGAGAATGAGTCATCAATTAATCGCCAACGATTAGCTCTTATCTCTTTGTGTTAAAGGACAAGTTTCTTTCTTATCTTGCTAAAAAACTCTCTCTATTCTCATTGGAGTTAAAACAACGACTCTCCCTTAGTAAGATTTTACTCATAGAATCAGCTATTTTCTTTATCTCGTTTCTTGTTACTTGTTAGTTCGTCTGGCGCCTTTTAATTGGGATAGTGTAGCATTATCACAACTTAAAATAATCTTTTGTAAGAAGATGTATTTGAAGTCTGACATTAAGTAAATGTGTTAACTTTAATCACTTGAAATTTATTTTTTTTACCTCAACATTTCTTCAATTTCAAATATCATTTATCTACAAATTCGGCCAACAACCAAATTACATTAATATATTTTATAAAGCTTAGAATTAAATTACAAATCTACTATTATGAAATACATAAATATGATTCAATTAGTAGGTAAAGAAATAGGTTCTTTTACTTGCGACCTGTTTGACCTCGCTTGCCGGGAGAAAGATTAGAGACATGTGGATTCCACTCAATCAAGGAAAATCTAACAAGCAAATTTGGTGGACTGTTACTAATGGGAGATTCACTTGTAAGTCCGCCTATGGGTTTCTTTGTGAAAAAACTCGTGAACCATTTGTTCCCACAAGAAAATGGTGCTGGATTTGGACTAATAATTACCCTCACAAGCTTTAAATTTTTATGTGGTTGTGTCACCACAATAAACTCTTGACGAACGCATTGCGTTTCCATCGATATATTACGAGCATGGATGTGTGCAACGTATTTGAGATCAACTTCTTTTGCCGACTGAAAATTTTGAATTTCGGACAATAGGAGATCAAACCTGGTTGGAAAAATAAAAAAATAATAAAAAAGGGTTGGAAGATAATCTCAAGGCTATCTTCAAGAATATCATTCTTCCATCTATTTGATGGAACTTTCGATATACTATTTGGACTTTGTAGAAGCCTAGAAATAAGTTCATCTTCCAACAGTAAGATGAATCAAGTAGGGAAATTATTTCCATTTGGATTTTGTAATTTGGGAAATATTTCTATCAACATGGCAGAATTATTAGGTGTTAACAAAAGGCTGAGACTAGTTTAGGAGAACCGTTTCGAGAAATATTAGATAAAATGTGAATTCTCATTTATGGTGTTTTCCATTAAGGATTGCAAAACCCCCTTGAAGCAACATCCCTTGGAGAATTTGATTACGGACTGCATGAGTCTCCTTGCCCGACCTTAAGGTAATAAATGTGTTGAATTCCTTGCTAAGAGAGGTAATTCATGCCACGAGCTAACGATTTGGTACCCCCGATGACGATATGAAAATCCTGCTTGAGAACGATCACCCTTCCCTTTGAGTTATTTTTACGGAGAATTAATATATCATCCCCAATAAGGCACAATTGTTTTCCTAAACCCCCAGTTTGAAATTTGTCTATTTTACATCCCTAATACTCAACGTATTTTTTGTAAACCCCCTAAATCATGTGAAAAGGCCATAATGCCCTTGTTGCATTGAAGAAGAAGCAACACTCTCTCTCTCTTCTCTCTCTCCTCTCTCCCTCTCTTTTCTGGGTGTGTCGGCATTCCTTCACCCCAAGAATTACAACTTTTTCATCCGGCAATCGATTTATCCAAACGAATAGTCAAAATCAAAGATCTCGAGACAACGATCACAATGGCTAAGACGAAATCGAAATCCGATCAACGACGAAGGAGATATGGTCGATCAAAGTTTCAAAATCGCGACTAAAAATTAACAGCAACTTCGATAGCCTCATTCGGCCTCATCCGATAACGAAATCTAGCGAAATTGGTATGCAAATCGAACTTCTCGACGAGATCTACAACTTGGAGGTGGTTTCATAGCCTTAAACGGCCTGGTGATGGAGATATCGGCCGACGAAGCTAGCAGCGGCGCGCGCGACAGTGGCAGTGCACGTTCCAGCCCTTTTTCCAGCGATTTCGGTGGCTAATCGAGACAAACAAGGCATGGGCATTGTAGTAATCTTCAAGAGAAAGATTTTGGCTATGGTAGCAGGTGCTAAGACGGAGTATTGGCGGAGGAATCGCCGTTTAAAGGAGGTTGTGGCGGATACTCGTGGCAGCGCGATTTTCAGACCTTGAAACGGGTGTCTCCGACAATGGTTTGGGGTCGAATTGGTAGGCGTTTCGAACGTCTCGAAGGGACAAGTTGAACCGTGGTGGTCTCGTCGTCCAATTCATCCGGACGACGAGACAGTGGTGGCGCAAAGGTGGAGTATATGTGTGAAAAGATTTAGATTTGAGATTTAGACTTGATAGAACTTAGCAGATTTGAAATTTTTGATATATGTTCAGAGATTTCTTATTAAATTTGAGATTTTAATTTTAATCAAAACTGAAAATTTACAATATATTATCTTCTTTCTTGAACTGTTTTTAACGTTTCATCCATGAAAATTATTTTTCTACATTAAAGGAGATAACTGAAAATTTTTCTCAAATTGCAGGTTTTAATATTCCGTATTATGTTCTTCAAGTTCCATATTAAAGAATGAACAAGAAATTTGAGAGAAAGAAGAGATGAAAAAAGATCCTAGTAATGAAGTGCTTGTTCATATCATATCAGTTTGTTTGTAGAATGATTGGTTAAAAGCTATGTATGTGTCCAGTTAAACAGGTTTAATACGTAATGGGATGGGGACTTTGTCCAGTTAAACAGATTTAATGTGTAATGGGACGGGACGGGACGGGGACTTTGTCCAGTTAAACAGGTTTAATGCGTAATGGGATGGGGACTTTGTCCAGTTAAACAAAGTTTGGTTTTTATTACTAATTTTTAACGTTTCACTTAACAAATTCTGTTTTTTATTACTAGTTTTTAACGTTTCACCTAACAAAGTCTGCTTTTTATTACTAATTTTTAACGTTTCACTAGACAAAGTCTGCTTTTTATTACTAGTTTTTAACGTTTCACTTAATAAAGTCTGTTTTTTATCACGCATTTTTTAATTTATTACTCCATAAACAGCATTATTATTTTCCCATTTATTTCATCACTCTACAAACTGCACGTTTAGTTCCTTATTTTTAATTCATCTCTCTAAAAATTGATTAAAATTCCTTGCTCATTCGTAAATTACAACGAGAACCGAAGAAAATCAACATAAATAGCAAACTAGAATTCTGTAATTCAAAAATGGATCTTGTAACATGGTTCATCATCATAAAATGGTCCTGCATCCTCCGAAAGCTCGATTACTCTTCAGTTTTCTACAAATATATATCTGTATACATATATCAGATATCTCAAATATATATCTGTATATATATCAGATATCTTAAAACACATAATAACAGATCCAATACCAGATTACCCAACCAAACACAATTGTGAATTTAGTAGCACACATCAAATCTATTGAGATATATGTAGAAATTTCAAATCGTAAAAATCTCAAATCACAAAAATCTCAAATCTATAGCTCCCAGAAATCTCTTTAGATATTCACAAAATTACATGGAGATTTGCAGAAATTTATTCACATATATACAGAATTCTGAGATTTACAGAAATTTTAAAAGTTTGAATCTAAAAATATCGAATCGAAAAAATTACAAAAAATACCTGAGATTAAACTTAGGTGTGTCAACTTCTTCTTCTTCTTCTTCAACAACGATGAGGTGGTCGGATTTTGAAAACTGATCGGTAAAGTGAACGGGAAGTAAGAAGAAAGATAATTAAATGAATATGAGATTGGAAGAAGTAAAAACGGTGTGGTTGTAGTAAAAAATAAGGGTAAAATAGACTTTTTAGGGCTTTAGGGGGTTTACAAAAAATAAGATGTGTATTGGTGATCTAAAACATACTTTTTCCAAACTAGGGGGTTTTAGATAAGTTTTAAAGATATTTGGTCCTTTTTATTAATTGCCCCATATTTTTATTTCTTTTATGTTTTTCCATGCATAAAATGCGCAAACTCGATTGAGTTTTTAGACATTATTATTAATTGATATTTGTAAAATTTTCGACATTGCAACTTGTCATATGTATTTTAAAGTATAATATTAGAGATGTAATGCTTATAAAATAAAATAATAATAATAATTATATATATATATATATATATATATATATATATATATATATATTATCAACTCTATTACTATATAAAATTAAGAAACTTGAATTTTAATAATTACTCATAGATTATGATTATTATCTTAATTATACTTATAATTATCAACTTTAGTGTTATAGTCGCTTCATAACTTTGTACCCAAAAAGAAAAAGAAGTTCACTTTAATTCTTCAGAAAGTAAACGTTCGTGTTTCATTGGTAATGTACTTTTTCTTATTTTCAATTTCAATGAACTCTTATCCTTTTATCGTGTTTTGACATTAAATTAAATTATGTCCTGAACTTGATAAATCATGATGATTCTAACTTGATAAATTATACATATATATAAATTATAAAGTACTGAGAAGAAGTTCACATAAAAATTCTCTTTGCAAAATGTAAATGCAGATGTATGTACGTATTTTTTTTATTTTTTATTTTAACACACGCACATTCAAGTGGTCAGAGGGGTTTGAACCCGGGATATTGCCTCCGAGAAACAACCTGATGGGGTTTAATCCGATGTGGTAACCTCCAACACTTAAGAATTTGTAATAAGGGGAAACAAAGTATGATAACTCAGGCTGAAGTCGCCGAAAATTATGGAGTCCTGCCTGATAGGAACAAACACAAAAGAGTCAGAAGGCTAAGCTGGGGGAATGGGGGGTTAGACCCAGTTTGGCTCTCCGACGCTCAAGTCAGATGTTGTAAGAAGAAGATGAAGTGAGTAAAACAGAGCTCAAGTAATGGAAGCTTGCTTGCAGAGTATGTATGAGATCCGAATATTTATAGTTGAGGGTCAATGCCCTTTTGGTAATTGTTATCATGTGGTCATGCATTGGTGTTGCCCTAGACACGTGGCGCAATGAGGAGTCTCTGAAAGGGATCTCCTGCAAAAGCCTGTGAAAAGATTGGTGGCGGCAACAGTGGCAGGTGCGCGGGCATGTACTGTATGTCAGAGAACCTTTTGGGCTGTCACCGAGGGCTAAGCGCGCTTGGGTTTAAATAAGGGCTTTGTGGGCTCGCTTGGTCCGAGGGGATGCCTGGGCCCCAAAAGCATGATTGTGAGGGGAACAACTTTACCCTTGTGATGTCAGGTGAGTGCTCTCGAGGGCGAAATCAGAGAGTGTCTTGAGGGTCATGGTGGACTCCTGCTGCTACCCTCATTTCCCCACTCGAGGAAGGTCAAGGTCCCTTGCGAGGGTGAAATGGCTATTCCCCCGAGAGGAACACTTTACACGTAATGGGGGAGGGGAGATATCCCTAAGTCGCCACCATGTAACGCTGCTTTGGATCCACGTGTTGCATGCGTGTAGCGAGCGTAATTTAGCCCCATCATTTGCCCCCCCCCCCCCCCCCAAGAAAAAAATTTGTAGTTCACAGTAAGGTGGATTGTAGAATTGAAGAACTTTTAAATCTCGAGGGTCATTCCTTGGCGGGGAAGTTTTACGCTCGCGGGCTCTACTCTGAGGCCGCATTTAATGCAGTCCTTTCACCTTGACCGCTCGAGGAGTCAGACATTTAATGTGTTGGGGCGAGTGGGTGCACCTTTTCAGGTAACGGTGCATGATTCTTGGGATGTGTGCAACGGTTCACAAAAGTGGGCAGTTACCTAGGCGGGAATGATTGTAACTTTTGGATTAATTGCACAAATCCCACAAACTCTTTTCCTTATAAATAGGGATTTGCCTTCATTCTTATTCCTTCGTCACGAAACCACTTCTAGAGCACTCAAGGACTTTCAAAGATTTTCTTGCATTCTCCAGAGAAAATCAAACACCTTCAATCCTTCAAGCACTTTAGGTACTTTCTTGATTCTTCACTAACTTCTTCCTTGCTAACCTTTAGATCCTTAGGTTCCCTTCTTCTTTATCTCTATTGTTGCTTCTTCTACCTTTCTTCTCTTCATAATGTCCAAAGAAATCATTGATGAAACGGTGAGGAAAATTGAGGATATGGCAAGTTCCAGTTCCCCCCCAACAATCATACTCCACATCATGAGACAAAGGGGAGATATTTGGCGAAGCCAGGGACGAAGACCTTGACGCCGCCGTATCTGCCATGGGGGAAAGGAATCCTGGTGGAGTTGACCATCTATTTGAGGAAATGGACTTAGTAATGGAGGCAGAATGTCAGGGTGTCACATTGCCCTTAACGGAGGGTTCCATCAACCCTCAACGACGTCCGGTGACTGTGGCTGTTCTAGGCCCCATTCAAGAGGAGGTGGCCGGACCTTCAGAGAAACCTTCTGCCAAGCGCAGAAAGAGGACTAAGAAATCCAAGAAATCCGCAAAGGGAGAAAGCTCTGGCATGTAGGCCACTGAGAGGACCCCTGATGAGATTCAAAGCACCATATCCATAGGGGATTTGGTTATAATGAGGCTCCAAGATATTGGGACGAGCGATTTACATATCGAATACCAGCAGTGTACGAGAGGGCTAATAATCCACCCATTGAAAAGATGACAATGTACAGGGATGCAGTAGAAGCAGAAGGGTTGAGATTTCCAATTTTCGTGCCAGTGGCGAGCATTCTAAACTGCCTGAACCTGAGCCCTTCCCAAATTATCCCCAACGGCATAACCCTCATCAATGTCTTTGTAATTTTGATGAAGTGCACTGTAAACGAGCCCTCAATACACAACTTTAATAGCCTTTTTCAGGTGGCCCGCTTGCCACGCTCTTCCCCGAGGGCTGGCTTCTACTATGTTCAAGCAAAATCCAACCTGAGACTGATAGATACGCCCTCGACGTCTTATGGTGCGGAGTGGAAGGAGAAATTCTTCTTTGTGAGGGTCCCCCGAGGGTGACGATTTCGGTGTCCCACGAGAGTGGGTGATCCATGGAGAGGGACCTCTCGTAAAGTCCCGTTTAGAGCCCTTATTTCCTTTATCATGGGCTCAGGATTTGGCCCTCGCGATGAGGAACGCGGGTTGGCTCATTAAAGCCAACGAATTGATGGACGATGAAGAGATTTTATTCCTTTGTGGACTTATGAACGATCCTGACATGATTGCTAACGCACCCACTCGGATCTTGGAGAGAGATGGTTAGATTCTAGGAAGCTAACTTTAGATAGGATCACTAACTTTGCCCCTTGTAAATCTTGATCCAGGAAGGCTGACCCTCGTTTCCTTCTTTTTTTCTATTCTTGACAGGCCCGAGCATACTGATGGCGGGAAGAGGTGGCATGCATAACGTGGTAGTGCTCCTGGACGGTCGGAGGCACCCCCAAAACCAACCACAACAACAACAACAACAACCGCAACAGAAAACTCAGCTACGGCCAGGACGCACGAGCGGTGGTCAAGGAGATGGCTGTGGAGGAGAAAGTTGAAGCACCTCCTGGAATGGGGCGAGGGAATAGCTAGGGGGTTACCCCTGATAAAAGAATTGTTCCCCGATAAGGAGGGGGACTCATCCAACGAGGGGGGGAGCGGCCTCACCAGAACACTCCCAATGAGCGCCAGGGACAGCATACTGGCGTGATAATCACTGAACTCCCAGAGGGCATAACCCCTCCCTCGAGGAAGAGAAAGAGGTTCCCAGACTCCGTTCCTATGACAGGAAAAGAGAAAGAGGTGGTGGTAGACGAGCCTGGGGAAGACGACACCTCCTCTTCCGAGGGGGAACATATATGGGCCTTCGAGCGCAACGGAGACAGCTCATACCAACGGGCCCCTTCCTTGGGCCCCACTCTCCTGGTTGATTGTCTTTCTACGAGGAACCTGGTGTACGGGATCTTCGAGAGGCAGTAATTTACGGGTGATCATAGGAAACTATTCACCCAGAGCACGAACCAGGTGGTGGAAGATCTTTACCACGCCCTCATCGCAGTAAGTACCTCCAAATGTCTTCAAATTTTTTGCTTCATGTTTCCTTCCTTAAAGTCTGTCTAAGTACCCTTTGATCCTTTCTCTGGAAGTCCTCCCAAGGGTCAAAAATATGTAGCAGCGCTCGTTGGCTTTTTCCGAGCATAAGGCGAATTACAAGAGAATGGTTCGCGCTGCCAACCCTACCCAGCTCCAGGAGGAGAATGATGTGCTGAGGGCTAAACTTGAGGAGGCGGAGCATGACAAAGTCAAGAAGGAGCTCGATAAGAGGGAGGAGGCTCACAAGAGATTGCGGGAAAGATTGACTAAGGCCCAGGCTGACAATGAGACAATGGCCAAGAACCTGGAGGAGCGAAATCAGCAACTTAACGCCTCTAAATAGAAATATACTAAGGCCACCAAGAAAGCCTACGAGGAGGAGTTCAACAGGGTGCTCCCCGAGTGCATTGCTGAAGCAAACCGAGAGGCTCTGCTCAAGTTCTGCCATTCCAAAGCCTTCCATTTCGGGGCCAGTCTGCACTGCTATGATGAGCCTCAGAAGGCCTTCAATTTGGCTATTGGCCAATTGATTACACTGGGCTTGGCACCTCCCACTACTCAAAAGCACTTGAGCATGGGCCTGTAATATGATGAGGAGTTGAACGCTCCATTTGCTGACGAGGGGAATCCTGAGGACAGCTTGGCGGAAACGGAGTATACTGAGCTTGTTACCTTTCTTCAGGAGGAGTTCATGGTGGTACACGAGCATATTGAGAAGCCTATCACCGAAGAGGATTAAGAGGGGGCCACTAATGTAGTACCTGTCCCCGAGGGCCCCTCTAATGATGCCCCCCAAGCGTCGGCCACTGCTGAGGCTCCTACTCCCACGGTTGAGGTAACCAAGCCCCCAGCTCCACAAGCGCCTGCCAACGCTCCCAACCCTGACGTGGTGGAATTAGAAGGGGGCCAAGGCCAAGATGCCCAGACCTGTTGAGCATGGTTAGATCAATCTTTTCGAAAATTTTCTCAAACTTGGTCTGGAGTATCACAACAAATAGCTCCTCGAAGATCTTCCCGAGTCTGTATCTGTTTCTTTGTGAAAAAGTCTTGTAACTTTTTGTTATCTGTCAATGGCTTGAATGCCCATCTTCTGTAACCGAGCGTACGCTCCTTTTTGAATGAATGAACATTGCTTGGTCATGAATGCTTTTATTTCTTGCCTTTGTGTTTACTTTGCATGCTTATCTCCTTTTAAATTCTATCATGAGCAACTTTGAGAATATGGTTAAGTAAAATTGGCTTGAAAGTTAGCATCATTGGCAATAAGTAAAACGACGCTAGGAGTCTACTCCTCGAGGGTACCCTGGTCAGACTACAAAATTCCTTGCACTTCCCTGAAGGAAATTACCCTTGGAAATTTCTCTCTAAAAGGAAACGCGAAGGGCTTGTTTTTTAAGGCGCCCTGGTCCTTAGGGAGTTTCTTTAAAGATTGTTTCATAAGGAATTTCACCACTGCCAATCGCGAGGGTCCCATTTTTTAGGGTGCCCTGGTTGAGTTTTTCCATAAGAAAATTTGGTAATCAGAGAACGCGAGGGGCTCATTTCCGAGGGTGCCCCCGTTAATTACGGAAATTTCTTTTAAGGAAATTGCCACCAGAAATTTTCATAAATAAGAACACGAGGGGCCTACTTCCGAGGGCACTCTGGTTATTTAGAAATTTCAATAAATAAGAACGCAAGGGGCCTTTTCTCGAGGGCACCCTGGTTATTTAGAAATTTCAATAAATAAGAACGCGAGGGGCCCTTTCTCGAGGGCACCCTGGTTACTTAGAAATTTTAATAAATAATAAGAACGCGAGGGGCCCTTACTCGAGGGTACTCTGGTTACTTAGAAATTTCAATAAATAAGAACGCGAGGGGCCCTTTCTCGAGGGCACCCTGGTTATTTGGCAACCTTCTCCTTTCAGTGAGTTTTCCATGAGAAATCTTGCTAAGTGTTCCAGATGATTCAAGCGTGTGTTAGAAGCAGGTTCTAGTCACTCAGCTAGGGTTTCGAGCGCCAACTAGATGTAAGATCTAGTTAGTTAACCCTCAGCTTGCCATCACAGAACTGCTTCAACAGTTGGGGATACAGGCAGGCGCGTGATCGAACCTTTCGACGCGGAGGACGCTCGGCGTGGAATTAGCACTCAGTAACATGATATTACCCTTGTACAAGGGATCTGCTCGCCTTGGGCCTGTGTGGCAACTTGCCTAGGGATCCAAGGGGGGATTAAACAACGAGTTATAAGGTACACTTTGCACAAAACTTTCTAAGAGAAGTACTTTCCTTTGCTTTCTCTCTTTAGTAAAAAGATTACATTGAGCCCAAACAATGGGATTTTACAGAGTACACCTTGCAAGAGGCTTAAACATAAAACTGTCGAAGGTTGCATGCATTCCACGGGCGAGGGGGAAGTTCTCCTTGAAGCGTTTCGAGCGCGTAGGTGTTATTGGCTCTCACTTGGGTGACCTTGAATGGCCCTTCCCAATTTGGTTCCAGTTTGCCCACGTGTTTGGATACTTCAACTTTCTTTAGAACTAGGTCTCCCAACTGGAACGTTCTTTCTCTGACAAGCTTGTTGTACTGCCGAGCCACTGAGGCTTTGTATCTGTGGATACGCGTCCAAGCGTTATCTCTCTTTTCTCCAAGTAAATCCAACTCGAGCGCCCTGTTCCCCTCGTTGGTGTCAGGTTCGAAGTAAGCAACGCGTGTGGATTCTTGGGTGATTTTCGCAGGTATCATAGCTTCAGAACAGTACACTAGGGAATAGGAAGTTTCACCCATGGCTGCTCGAGGTGTTGTGAGATAGGCCCACAAGGCTCCTTGTAACTCTTCAGCCCATTCGCCTTTCTTACTTTCGAGCATTGTCTTCAGATGTTGTAAGATGATCCTGTTAGTAACTTCAGCTTGACCTTTGGCGTGAGGGTACCCCACAGAAGTGAACCGCTGCTTGATACCTAATTCCGAGGACCACTCTCGGGTATCTGTTACGATGAACTGGGACCCATTATCTGAAATCAATACCCTGGGAATGCCATATCTGTATATAATGTTCTTCCAGATAAAATCTCTGACTACACGGAATGTAACGCCCCAGCTTTCGGCATTTCAGGTAATTTCTTTAATTTTCCATGTCATGGCATAATTTTATAAAATTATATTCAAAGTATTTTATGAAATTCATATTAAATTCTTACTTATTGTATAAATTGAACTTAACTGCAACGTGAATTAAATTCCCGAGCATGATCTAATTTCTTTTACGTCCTTACTTGACCATTTTCATGATTTTGGGGACTCAATTGCATGAATTAATTGTTGGACTTAATTGCTCATTTAATATGGAATTGAACCTAATTGCATGACTTAATAAGATGAGGGATTTAATAGCAAATTGGGGCTTTTCTTCTTGTACATAGCAGCATATCACGTACCATTTCATTCCATTTCATACAAACACATTACATACACTTGCTCATTTCTTCCTCCTTCAACCGAGTCAACCCTATTTGGAAGAGAGGGATATTTCATCATTCAAGCATCATTTTGGTGGATTTTATGATCATTGAAGCATCATCAACATCATATCTTCATCTCATCCTCCATTTCTTTCATTTGAGGTAATTTTGGAGTTTTGATGATTTCTTGGAATAAATGTGATAGATAGGCCTTTACCATGACTTGGTTAATTTGTGTATTTGTTGTTTGAATTATGTGTATGAACTTTGAGCTTAAGTTGGGTGTATATATCTTGAGATTTATGGACTTGAAGCATGAATGAGTATATGGGTTTCAAATGAGTGATTCTTGATGATCTAACGTGGAATTAGTTGTTTTTATGAGTTGTTATTGATCTATATGTATGCTAGTTTGTGTATATCTTGAAATATATGCATTTGATCTTGGTTTCAATTCATTTGTGTTGGTTGGAGTTTTGGTTCGTGTTTGTTCTGCTGCTACTGTTCTATTTTTCTGCTGCTGCGAAGAAGGTCGCCGCCGTAACCTAAAACAGAATAAATTTGGTCGCACCCGCGACCCACTCATAGTTTTGGCAGAACTGCAGGTTGCGCCCGCGACCTGAATTAGTTGTTTTTCAGCCATGCCCGCGACCCGTTTTTGGCCATGTTTCGAGATTTTGAAAAATTGGAACAAAATTCGGCCAAAAATAGGTGGTCGCGACCGTGACCATTTTGTGACGGAATTTGGTCGCGCCGCGACCCTGGAACTTTCTGCCTGAAAATTGTTTTTTCAAACTTCTCGTGCTTGATTTTCGTGGCTCGTTTCCGTCATGAACACTTTATTTATATGTTATTTAGTGCATTATATTATGTGTATTGTATGTATCATGTAATTTCATACTTGAAGTTCATAAGGGAGGTTTATGTAATAATTGTACAATTTGAATCACTTCTTGAATAATTGATCTTTGCTACCTCGATTGTCAATTTGTGTACGTTTATAATACCCATTGATTGTAATTGCATGATTGACATTAATTGAACATGTCGTTCGTCCTAATT
Organism: Lantana camara; assembly: GCA_037501455.1. Taxonomy (NCBI): domain Eukaryota; kingdom Viridiplantae; phylum Streptophyta; class Magnoliopsida; order Lamiales; family Verbenaceae; genus Lantana; species Lantana camara. The sequence goes on from CM074862.1 coordinate 25,325,614, forward strand.
GGTACGTTTTGAGTCGTGTCTCACGGATATTTGTCTCTCTTGCACAGACCAGCTTCCTGGTGACGAGGAGCAGGTCCCGTGAGCTGTCTCCTTATTTGTTTTGGTCACTCAGGTGAGGTTTAATTCTAGATATATAGAACCCATATAACCTTACGTGATGTTTTAAGCCAAAAATGTATCTATATATCTATAGTTTTCAAATGTTATTGGTTTTCAAAGGATTTACCGAACTATTGATTGATTGATTGTTTTGGCGAGTATCGTATTGCACTGTGGGTCCGAGGGTAGTGGCTCGAGCCAACCGGGAAAGCATGGGCTGACGGGTAACTCGAGCGCTATTCTCACCAAATTGGGATGACCCCTGAACCCCCTAGGAGATTAGGGGAGGAAGGAGTTTCGGGCTTAGGGATTCATGTACCCTCTACCCAGATTGATTGGATGGTGGGCCCTTGCAATCCCACCATCACCCGGAGGAAGAAGGAGTTATTGAAATTGCTACTTGTGCACCGTAAAATAATTGCTTGATCACCTAATCGCCTAATAATTGATTGATTGTACACAGTCGGAGCAAGGTTGGAGAATTACCCTCACTCGTCGGGCCACGAATTGATTGTATTAGTTGTAACCTCGGGCGATAGTATCTCTTACTTTTCCTAAATGGTATTGTTTATTTTCCAAAATTATTACCCGAGATTATAACTTGCATGATAATTGCGCATATATTTATTTATACCCCTCGCTCAGTCCGTGGTGGACTGACACCTCAACTTTTCAGTTTTTGCAGGTGCGTGCTAGGCGGGAATTAGAGTCTAGCTTGTCTTTAATTTGGGTCTAGTACACTTCACCTCATATTTTGCTCATGTATTGATACTTGATCTATTTTGTAGCATGCCTTGTTACTTATTTTGGAGATGATATTGTATTGATGGGTATTGTTGGTACCTATTAGTAGATATGTAAATATGGTACCTATAAGTATTGAATGAATTATTGCTTCCGCTTTTAATACTCTGAGTTGATTGTTTGGTTTGGGGTTAGTCCCGCCTAGTGTTGTTATCGTTTTTTATTGTCTCCCGTTCGCTGTAGCTTTGGTTCATGTATGGATTGACCATTTTATATGTGGATTGGGGCTATAGTGCGGGGGATGTGGTGCCTAGCGTTCCGGGTGCTACATCCTACGGTGGTATCAGAGCCCAGTTGCAAAACCGGGTCTCTAGTGTCGTGTCTTGTGAGTCTAGGTCGCATAGCATAAGGAACTAATTGTTAACTTGAGAGTCTTGCATCATTATTTGAATTATTTGAATTATTTGAACTCTTTGAATTATTTGAACTTACTTGAACTCTATGAATTATTTGAATTTTATGACTTATGTGAAATTTGAGAATTATTTACACAATTATTTACACACATTTGCACCTACTAAACGAACATGCATGATAGTGACTTGATTTCAGGATGGCTCTCTATAGACATCATCGTGATCGTTCTCCGGGACATCGACATCGTCATCATCATCGCCGTGAGAGATTTCCACCTCCTCCTCCACCTCCTCAGGCTCAGCCACAGGACTTTATGAATGCAGTGGTGGGTCTTATTGATCAGAGAGTCCGGGATTATGTTCCTCCAGCACCGCCAATTCCATCACCACAGCCGGGGGGCCAGATTTCAGTGATTTTCAGGGAGTTCCAGAACGAGCATCCTCCCAAGTTCTATAAAGGGAATGATATTCAGGCGGAGTAGTGGTTGAAGGAAATCGAGAGGATATGGGAGCTTATTCCATGTGAGTCCCAGGAGAAGGCCCGATGCACCATTTCGTTGATTCAGGGCGAGGCATACTCTTGGTGGGAGAGTGCCCGAATTGTGTTAGAGGTTGTGGGTGAGGAAGTGAATTGGGAAGTTTTTGTTAGAGAGTTCAAGAATAAGTTTATTCCTCCATCTTCTCGCACTCGAAGATTGAAGGAATTTACAGAACTTAAGCAAGGAAGCAGGTCGATTTCAGAGTATATCACCGAGTTTGAAAGATTGTCCCGTTATGCTCCTAATATAGCGAGTGACGATTTCCATAAGGCGATGCAGTTCGTTCAGGGCCTTAGACCAGATATTCAGACAGCGATCGAGGCGGTCAACACGAGTACGTGGGTGAAGGCTACCAAGAAAGCATTGTTGGTCGAGGATTCGGTGAATGTGAGGCGGTCTACCTATCGCTCAGGTTCAGGTTCGGGCTCAGGTTCCGGATCGAGTTTTAGAGGTTCCGGATCGGGTTTTAGAGGATCAGGTTCGAGTTCAGGTTCGGGCAAGAGGCCTATGACTTATTCTTCTCCACCACCAACTCCGAAGGGCCCAGGGAAGAAGTCCCGCCCAGCAGGACCAGTGTTTAGAGCTCCAGTTGCTCCAGCTTTGACACCACCACCCGATAGGCCTGCTTGTACCTTCTGTGGTCAGGCTACACACATCTATGATAACTGTAGGAGGCGTCTGGGCTTGTGTTTGATTTGTGGGAGCGCCGACCATATGGTAGACGGATGTCCAAATCGCAGGATGCCGCCACCTGGAGGTCAGAGACCACTGATCAGAGGTCGTGCCTATGCCTTGGACGGAGAGCAGCAGGATGCCGATATCGATCTAGCCACGGTAGTTGAAGGTACCATTTGCATACATGGTACGAACATTCATACCTTATTTGATCCGGGAGCTACACACTCCTTTCTCTCGAGTGCTATATTTGTTTCTTTGCCTTTGCCTGTTACTTGCTCTTCTGCATGTTATGTGGTTAGTACTCCGTTTGGTGGTAGTTTAGAATCTGATCGGGTGTTTAGAGAGGTTTCGGTGAGTATCGAGGGTCGAGTTTTCTTGTCAGACTTCATTGAGCTGCCGATGACTTGCTACGGATCCATCTTGGGCATGGATTGGTTGTACAGACATTCTACCATAGTTGATTGCAGGGCAAAGAGAGTTCAGTTGGGATCAGATTTGGTAGTGGGATGGAGTTCTAAAACAGTGCCTCTACTTTCTATCTCAAAAGCTCAGAAGTTGGTTCGAGAGGGAGCTATGGGTTTTATTGCTTATATTCTCTACAAGCCCAAGGATCAAAATAAGTTGGAAGAAACGGAAGTAGTGAAGGAGTTTCCCGAGGTCTTTCCTGAGGAATTGGATTCGTTACCTCCAGTACGGAAAATTGAGTTTGTGATCGACTTGTACCCTAATGCAAAGCCATACTCCAAGACTCTGTATCGTATTGCTCAGGCTGAATTGAAAGAGTTGAAGACTCAACTTGATCTGTTGTTGGAGATTGGGTATATTAGACTGAGTTCTTCTCCCTGGGGTGCACCGATTTTGTTCATAAAGAGGAAGGACGGAACTTTGAGAATGTGTATAGACTATAGGGAGTTGAACCGGATGGCGATCAAGAACAAGTATCCTCTTCCACATATCGAGGAGTTGTTTGACATACTTCAGGGATCTAAAGTCTACTCAAAGTTGGATTTGAGACAGGGGTACTACCAGCTGCGAATCCGAGCAGAGGATATTTCTAAGACAGGATTTAATACTCGGTACGAGCATTATGAGTTCGTAGTGATGCCGTTTGGTCTAACTAATGCCCCAGCAGCTTTTATGGATATGATGCACAGGATTTTCAGGCTTTTCTGGATAAGTTTTTGGTCATCTTTATTGATGATATTCTGGTTTTCTCTAAGTCTACCGAGGAGCATGCGAGGTACCTTCAGCTGGTATTGAGGACTTTGAAGGAGCATTAGTTATTTGCAAAATTCAGTAAGTGTGCGTTTTGGATCGACAGGGTGTCTTTCTTGGGTCACGTGATTTCGGGTAATGGTTTGGAGGTCGATCCTTCGAAGATTGAGTCGGTTTTGAAGTGGGAGAAACCTAAGAATGCCTCGGAGATCAGAAGCTTCTTGGGATTGGCAGGTTATTACCGGAGGTTTGTTAAGGATTTCTCCAAGTTAGCAGTTCCGTTAACCCGGTTGACGAAGAAGAATGTGAAATTTGATTGGGATGAAGATTGTGAGAAGAGTTTCACTTTCTTGAAAGAGAAGTTAGTTTCTGCTCCAGTGTTAGCCCTTCCGGAAGGTTCTGAAGGGTATGCTGTTTATACGGATGCTTCTAAGGAAGGTTTGGGATGTGTGTTGACTAAGAAGGGTAAAGATTGCTTATGCATCCCGTAAGTTGAAAGAGCATGAGAAGAGTTATCCGACACATGATCTTGAGCTTGCTGCCGTAGTCTTTGCACTTGGGAAGTGGAGACATTATTTGTACGTGGTGTCTTTCGAGATTTTCACCGACCACAAAAGCCTCCAGTATTTATTCACTCAGAAGGATTTAAATATGAGGCAACGGCGTTGGATGGAACAGTTGGAAGACTATGATTGCACGATTAAATACCATCCCGGCAAAGCCAATGTGGTCGCCGATGCACTTAGCAGGAAGGCTAGTGTATCGAGTTTAGAAGTGGGTGAGAGTAGTGGAATCGAGCCAATTGTCATAAGGGCTCGAGTTTCTAATATTTTGGTTCAGCCGGATTTGAAGCACAGATTGTTTGAGGCTCAGAATAAGGATTCAGAAGTTCAAAAATTGGTAGCTAAGGAAAGAGCTGATCCGAAGTGTCCATTTGGGTTCGATAAGACCGGTCTTCTTCGTTTCAAGAACCGAGTGGTTGTACCCGAAGAGTTGAAACGGGTATTGCTCGAGGAAGCTCACAGATCGGCTTATTCTATCCACCCCGGAGGAAACAAGATGTATAAGGATTTAAGGCAATATTATTGGTGGCGTGGATTGAAGAAGGATGTGGCCGAGTATGTGAAGCATTGTCTCACTTGTCAGAAAGTGAAAGCCGAGCATCAGAAACCAGGAGGTCTTTTTCAGCCGTTACCTATTCCTGAGTGGAAGTGAGAACAGGTGACGATGGATTTCGTGTCTGGATTACCTAAGGTAAAAGGTGGGTTTGATGGAATTTGGGTGATTGTGGACCGTTTGACTAAGTCTGCACATTTCCTGCCGGTTCGAATGTCTTATAAGATTCGCAAGCTAACCAAACTTTATAGCAGGGAGATCGTTAGACTTCAAGGGATTCCGATTAGTATTGTTTCAGACAGACATCCTCGGTTTAATTCTAAGTTGTGGCGAGAATTACAAGAGATTTTGGGTACGAAGCTTCAGTTCAGTACGACATTTCATCCTCAGACAGATGGTCAGTCCGAGAGATTAATAAGATATCTCGAGGATTTGCTTCGAGCGTGTTCTTTGGATTTTCAGACTTCTTGGCATGATCAGCTACCTTTGATTGAGTTTGCTTACAACAACAGTTTTCAAGCTTCGATTGGAATGGCACCATATGAGCTACTTTATGGTCGGAAGTGTCGTTCTCCGTTGTTCTTTGACTTGGAAGAATGGAAATGGACTAAACAGGAAGGCGTGAAGAAGGGTGAGAAATTGGAAAAACCTTCTAAGGCTGTGGAAGCTATGATTGAGAAAGTCCAATTAATACAACAACGGATGAAATCAGCTCAGGATAGATAGAAGAGCTACGCCGACCGTCGTAGAAGGGATCTCGAGTTTGAGGTTGGAGACCGAGTATTCTTGAAAACGTCTCCACGTAAAGGATTTGCTCGGATTGGGAAAGGAGGTAAGCTTAAGCCTCGTTACTTAGGTCCTTATAAGATCTTGGAGAGAATTGGAGAAGTTGCTTATCGGTTAGACTTACCACCGAGCCTCACGGGGATTCATAATGTATTTCACGTTTCTCAGTTAAGGAAATATTACCCCGATGAAACCGAGATCCTTCTCGTTGAAGAAGTGGAATTGGAACCGAATCTAACGTTTGTTCAGAAACTGGTTAAGATATTGGATAAGAAGTTTCAGGAATTAAGAAACCGGAAAATTCCCATGGTTAAGGTTCTTTGGAGAAGTGACAAGACTGAAGAAGCCACGTGGGAAACCGAAGACAAGATGAGACGGTTCCATCCAGAGTTGTTTCCTTCCAATCAGTGAATCTGGGACCAGATTCTTTTAAGGAGGGAGGATTGTAATGCCCCAGCTTTCGGCATTTCAGGTATGAACGCCACGTGTGAGTTTGAGAGTTTTAATTTAATTGTTATTTGATCATTTCTTTAATTTTCCATGTCATGGCATAATTTTATAAAATTATATTCTAAGTATTTTATGAAATTCATATTAAATTCTTACTTATTGTATAAATTGAACTTGACTGCAACGTGAATTAAATTCCCGAGCATGATCTAATTTCTTTTACGTCCTTACTTGACCATTTTCATGATTTTGGGGACTCAATTGTATGAATTAATTGTTGGACTTAATTGCTCATTTAATATGGAATTGAACCTAATTGCATGACTTAATAAGATGAGGGATTTAATAGCAAATTGGGGCTTTTCTTCTTGTACATAGCAGCATATCACGTCCATTTCATTCCATTTCATACAAACACATTACATACACTTGCTCATCTCTTCCTCCTTCAACCGAGCCAACCCTATTTGGAAGAGAGGGAGATTTCATCATTCAAGCATCATTTTGGTGGATTTTATGATCATTGAAGCATCATCAACATCATGTCTTCATCTCATCCTCCATTTCTTTCATTTGAGGTAATTTTGGAGTTTTGATGATTTCTTGGAATAAATGTGATAGATAGGCCTTTACCATGACTTGGTTAATTTGTGTATTTGTTGTTGGAATTATGTGTATGAACTTTGAGCTTAAGTTAGGTGTATATATCTTGAGATTTATGGACTTGAAGCATGAATGAGTATATGGGTTTCAAATGAGTGATTCTTGATGATCTAACGTGGAATTAGTTATTTTTATGAGTTGTTATTGATCTATATGTATGCTAGTATGTGTATATCTTGAAATATATGCATTTGATCTTGGTTTGAATTCATTTGTTTTGGTTGGAGTTTTGGTTCGTGCTTGTTCTGCTGCTACTGCTCTGTTTTTCTGCTGCTGCGTAGAAGGTCGCGGCCGCGACCTAAAACATAACAAATTTGGTCGCGCCCGTGACCCACTCACAGTTTTGGCAGAACTGCAGGTTGCGCCCGCGACCTGAATTAGTTGTTTTTCAGTCGCGCCCGCAACCCGTTTTTGGCCATGTTTCGAGATTTTGAAAAATTGGAAGAAAATTCGGCCAAAAATAAGTGGTCGCGACCGCAACCATTTTGTGAAGGAATTTGGTCGTGCCCGCGACCCTGCAACTTTCTGCATGAAAATTGTTTTTTCAAACTTCTCGTGCTTGATTGCCGTGGCTCGTTTCCGGCATGAACACTTTATTTATATGCTATTTAGTGCATTATATTATGTGTATTGTATGTATCATGTAATTTCATACTTGAAGTTCATAAGGGAGGTTTATGTAACAATTGTACAATTTGAATCACTTCTTGAATAATTGATCTTTGCTACCTTGATTGCCAATTTGCATACGTTTATAATACCCATTGATTGTAATTGCATGATTGACATTAATTGAACATGTCGTTCGTCCTAATTGGTACGTTTTGAGTTGTGTCTCACGGACATTTGTCTCTCTTGCACAGACCAGCTTCCTGGTGACGAGGAGCATGCCCCGTGAGCTGTCTCCTTGTTTGTTTTGGTCGCTCAGGAGAGGTTTAATTCTAGATATATAGAACCCATATAACCTTACGTGATGTTTTAAGTCAAAAATGTATCTATATATCTATAGTTTTCAAATGTTATTGGTTTTCAAAGGATTTACCGAACTATTGATTGATTGATTGTTTTGGCGAGTATCGTATTGTACTGTGGCCCCGAGGGTAGTGGCTCGAGCCAACCGGGAAAGCATGGGTTGACGGGTAACTCGAGCGCTATTCTCACCAAATTGGGATGACACCTGAACCCCCTAGGAGATTAGGGGAGGAAGGAGTTCCGGGCTTAGGGATTCATGTACCCTCTGCCCAGACTGATTGGATGGTGGGCCCTTGTAATCCCACCATCACCCGGAGGAAGAAGGAGTTATTGAAATTGCTACTTGTGCACCGTAAAATAATTGCTTGATCACCTACCCGCCTAATAATTGATTGATTGTACACAGTCGGAGCAAGGTTGGAGAATTGCCCTCACTCGCCGGGCCACGAATTGATTGTATTGATTAATTAAATTAGTTGTAACCTCGGGCGATAGTATCTCTTACTTTTCCTAAATGGTATTGTTTCTGTTCCAAAATTATTATCCGGGATTATAACTTATATGATAATTGCGCATATATTTATTTATACCCCTCGCTCAGTCCGTGGTAGACTGACACCTCAACTTTTCAGTTTTTGCAGGTGCGTGCTATGCGGGAATTAGAGTCTAGCTTGTCTTTAATTTGGGTCTAGCACACTTCACCTCATATTTTGCTCATGTATTGATACTTGATCTATTTTGTAGCATGTCTTGTTACTTATTTTGGAGATGATATTGTATTGATAGGTATTGTTGGTACCTATTAGTAGATATGTAAATATGGTACCTATAAGTATTGAATGAATTATTGCTTCCGCTTTTATTACTCTGAGTTGATTGTTTGGTTTGGGGTTAGTCCCGCCTAGCGTTGTTGTCGTTTTTTATTGTCTCCCGTTCGCTATAGCTTTGGTTCATGTATGGATTGACCATTTCATATGTGGATTGGGGCTATAGTGCAGGGGATGTGGTGCCTAGCGTTCAGGGTGCTACGCGGAAGGTGATTTTGGCAACCGCTTCTGCCTCGGTCATTTGGTGAAGTAATCTACTGCCAAGATAATAAATTTCTTCTGTCTTACAGCAATTAGCAGGGGCCCCACAATGTCCATGTCCCACTGATCAAAAGGCCAGACCACATCTATAGTGGTCAGTTAAGCCGCAGGCAAGTGTGGAATGTTGGAATGGAACTGACACTTGGGGGTTTTCTTCGAGAAAGTGATTGCATCTTGTAGGAGGGTGGGCCAATAAAGCCACTCCTTAACACTTTCTTGGCGAGGATGCACCCTCCGGAGTGATTCCCATAACTTCTATTATGAATATGCTCAAGAACTTCTTTGGCATGTGAGGGTCTTAAACATTTCATGGGTGGGCCTTGATAGGATCGCTTGAAAAGTCTCCCTTCCTGGTCAAGAGAAAATCGAGGAGCTTTGTTCCTGATTTTCCTTGCTTCCACCTTGTCCATAGGGCAGACCCCATCCCTGACGAATGTTGTGATATCATCGAGCCAGCAAGGCTTAGATGGGTCAATCATTATTACCTCTTGAGGGCGTATTTTTTCTCTTATCAAAGGCTCCTCCACTCTTAGAAAAGTAACGGAGTGCTCACATGATCCTTCGAGGGCTGACGAGAATTTAGAAAGGGTGTCTGCGCGCTCGTTTTCCGCTCGTGGAACCTGTAACAGATGAAACTCCTTAAGCTTGCCAATAACTTCCTTCACCTTTCTCAAATACTGTACCATGGTGGCTTCTCGAGCCTCATATGCTCCTTCAATCTGGCTCGCGATCAACTAAGAGTCAACATAGCCAGTGATTCGAGAAGCTCCATTCTGAAGAGTGATCTTCAGCCCTTGGATGAGAGCCTCATATTCTGCCTCATTGTTGGTAACTTGGAATTCCAATCTGATCACGAAATCTATCTTAGCTCCCTCTCGGTCTCTAAGGGTTACCCCTGCTCCTCCCCCTCTGAGAGGTCGAGGAGCCATCTGTGTGCAGGAGCCACAAACCATTGTTTTCTATAGGTAAGGGCTCCAGGCCAAAACGTTCGATTAGCATATCAGCAACCACTTGTGCTTGTATGACCGTCCTCGGCTCATAGTTAATGTCAAACTGACTCAATTCAATCGTCTATTTGATTAATCTTTCTGAAACATCTGGTTTTGACAGGACTTGCCTCAAGGGCTGGTCTGTTAGTACTGTGATGGAATGTGCTTGAAAATATGGTCTTAGCCTTCGTGACGCATTTACGAGGGCGAATGCGAACTTCTCAATCTCTAAATATTTCTTTTCTGCGCCCTGAAGAGTTTTACTCCAATAATAGATTGGTAGGTGCTTGCGCTCGCGTACAACCACGAGGACCGCGCTCGTTGCTTTCTGAGAAACTGAGAGATAGATGAATAGCCTTTCATTCTCGATCGACTTTATTAGCAGTGGCGCGCTCGAGAGGTAGGTGTTCATATCCTGCAATGCCTTTTCACACTCCTCAATCCAGGCAAAGTTTCTAGCATTGCGTAATATTTTAAAAAATGGCAGGTTCCTGTCCGCCGAGCGTGATATAAGCCTGTTAAGAGAGATTATCTTCCCCACCAAGACCTGTACTTCTCTGATGTTTCGAGGGGAAGGGATTTCCATGATGGCTTTGATTTTTTCAGGATTGGCCTCAATTCCTCGCTGACTGACCATATATCCCAAAAACTTGCCCCCTCGGACTCTAGATGTACACTTGGAGGGATTCAATTTCATGTCATTCCGGCGTAATATATCAAAGGTTCGTTTTAAATCCTCCAAGTGGGAACACTCCCGCTCGCTCTTGATAATCATATCGTCCACATAGACTTCCATAGAACCTCTTATCTACCGTTCGAACATTCGGTTAACAAGGCGTTGATATGTTGCTCCTACATTTTTCAACCCGAACGGCATGACCAAGAAACAATACACTCCCATGTGCACCATAAAGGAGGTCTTTGGGCGATCCTCTGGGGCCAAGAAAATCTGGTAATACCCCTGGAACGCGTCCATCATGCTCATTAATTCGCAACCTGTTGTTGAGTCTATCAACTGGTCAATTTGAGGCAAGGGGTATGGATCTTTAGGACAGGCCTTGTTGAGATTTGTAAAGTCATTGCACATCCTTCATTTGTTGGCACTTTTGGGCACAAGAACGACATTGCATAACCATTCCGGATATAGGATCGACTCAATGTATTGGGCCTCAAGGAGCTTGTTCACCTCCTTCTTAATAACCTTCTTCCGAAATCTGTGGACATCTCTATTTTTCTGTTTGATAGGCTTGAATGTGGGGTCCATGTTGAGCCTGTGGACAATGACACTAGGGTCAATCCCAGTAAGGTCTGATGCCTTCCATGCAAAAATATCAATGTTTTCCGTTAGAAAATCGATCATCATGATCTACGAGGGTCCAGTGAGGCTCAAACCGATCTGAGTGGTTTTATCTTTGTTGCCAGGCTTGAGCTCAATAGTCAAAAAAATTTCAGTGGGCTCTATCTGTGCCTCAGGGCGGGGAGTTTCAAGCGCTCTCTTCTTTCCTGCGAGGCGGTTTCCCTCACCCTCGGGCTCGCCCTCGCTCGTTTTCTCTACTGAAGAGGATGCTTCCACTGCTCCAAGTGGACCGCCCTCGGAGTTGCCTTTCCCGCTTGTAGCTTTCTTTTTGTTTTTCTTCTTGTAGAGTTTTGCTTTCTTCCTCGTGGGACCATCCTTGTTCAGACTGGGGAAATCTACAGACTTTTTGGTGGACCTAATCTGGAAAGTCTTTTTAGTTTTTGGTTTTTTTTAGGGACAACATGTAACACTCTCATGCTTCCTTGACATTGCATATGATTTCGCCCATTCCCTCCGTAGTGGGGAACTTGATCTTCTGGTGGTAAATGGAGATGATCGCCTTGAAATCAACAAGGGTCGAGTGTCCGATTATGATGTTGTAAGGGATCTCAATCTCCACCACCGCATATGTGACCATCAGAGTCTTACGCTATGGGGCGCGATCAAAAGAGGTGGCCAAGCGAATTTGTCCACGAAGGACAACCTCTGAACCCCCAAAGCCAATGAGGGTTGTTTTGAGGGGTTCGAGGGGAATGTTTGTGATGTTCATTTTCTGAAAACTGGAGTAGGGGAGAACATTTATAGAGCTTCCACTATCGACAAGAACCCTTTTTACAATGTGATTATGCACATCTAGGCTAACCACCATGGGGAATTCAGAGGTTTTACCGACCCCATGAGGCGGTATAATATGTCCTAGGTCCTTGTCACTGAACCCTATCACTTCATTCTCCTTGGAGTTTGGAGCGCTCGCCTCTTTGATAACATATACTTGCTTGGGCGCCAAGGGCCGTTGATCGTAGCTGCGCATATAACGGCAGCGAGAGGCGTTGGAATCCCCTCCCGAGGAGCCTCCAGCGATCATGTGGATGACCGCAAATGGTGCATTCTCCTCCTCAGACACCTTCTATTTGCCTATATTGCTGCTTTCTGGGGGTCGCCCTTGGGGGTTTCTCGAGCGAGATGGGCTCCTTCTCCTATTCTTAGCCCGCTCACTGCAGTGTTCGTCATACCTTTCCAGAACTTTAACAAACTCCTTCAAATGGCCGCCGGAAATAAGTCTTTGTATCTCATTTTCCAGCTGACGACATTCATTCGTGTCATGCCCCTTTTATTTGTGGAAGGCACAGTACTTTCTCGAGCGCCTTTGGGCCTCTGTTTCCCTTAGTTTATGAGGCCTTTTGAAGAGCTTCTTGTCTGAAAGAGAATAAATCTCAGATATTGACTGGTTGATAGGGATGCACTCATGCCTGTAAGGGGGGGAGGGGATTTGCGATGATCCTTGTGAGCATTCTCTTGCCCTCGTTCATTCTTGTGGTGGTTGGCCGATCGAGGAGCGTTAGATTTGTACATGTCCTCGAGCGCGAAGAAAGGTTCAGCGATCTCTCTCATCGCCATGAGGGATTTCGGCCTTTTCTTGATGATAGCCTCAGAGAATTCATTACTCACATAATGCTTGTGGTTGATAGCCTTGAACAACACGTGGATTAGAAAGTCCATAGAGGGTCGCTCGACCAAGAGCACTTCTTTGTTGAATCGAGCGAAGAAAGAACGAAGGGACTCATTTTCGCCTTGGACCAAATTGTACAGGGCCGTGGGCACAGTGACTGGAGCCTTCGGGGAATTGAAGAGATTTAGGAAAGCATTGGTAAGGTCTTCATACCCCCTAACTGAGTGGGGGTGGCAACCGCTTGTACCACTCTTGGGCCATTCCCACGAGGGATGTGACAAAGACTTTGGCCCAGTAATGGCTGGAGTGCTCATACAGATGCATCAAATGCAGAAAATGGTCTAAGTGTTCTGCAGGATCAGTGGTTTCATCATAGCGGTTGATGGAAGTGGGGACTTTGCCCATTCCAGCTTGGGCCATCAGAACTTCCTCAACGAAGGGAGAGCCCTTTGCCAGGGGATGGTGGTATCCCCCCTCATTGTCGTAATTCTCATAATTCTCTTCTTCCTCCTAATGGTGATGAGGGACGTGGTTCCGGTGGGTTTGACAATGAGCGTCTATGGCCTTGACTCTCTCGCCCCCGGCGTGGGAGGCTTGAGACCGCGCTCGAGAGAGCTGCTCAACCATATCCTGCAAACCTTACAGTTGGTCTTGCACAGTCACGAGTAGGTTTGGGTCCTCTCCATCTGCTTTGCTGCATCTCTTCGAGGCTTATGAATGTCCCTCGGCATCAACATCAATTCTGTCTACAGGCTCCTTGCCTTTATCATCCTGTGGGTGTTCCTGCGCTCCCATCGGCGGAGAGTTTTTTGTGTTGACTGGTGGGGGTGGTGGTCGCGCTTGAAAAACGGCTTGGGCGGTCATCAACGGATGGACCTGCCAGCCTCCCATAGGTAGGGCTATAACGCCCCAGCTTTCGGCAATTCAGGTATGATCGACACGTGTGAGTTTGAGAGTTAGATTTTAATTATTATTTGATCATTTCTTTAACTTTTCATGGCATGACATAATTTTATAAAATTATATTCTTAGTATTTTTATTGAAATTCATATCATATTATAACTATTGCATAAATTGAACTTGATTGTAATGTGAATTAATTTCCCGAACTTGACTTAATTTCGTTATGACCTTATTTGATCATTTCATGAACTTTGGGGACTTAATTGTATTGGACCTAATTGATCAATTGTTATGGAATTGAACCTCATTGTATAACTTAATAAATGGAAGGATTTAATTGCAAATTGACCATTTCTTCCCCTCTCTATAGCAGCATATCACGTACCATCACATTTTCATTTCATATCTTTGTTCTTGCTTTCCTTGCTCAACCGAACCAAAACCCTTGTGAAGGAGTAGGGAGATTTCATCATTCAAGCATCATATTTGTGGGATTTTTGATCATTGGAGCATCATCAACATCATCTCTTCATCTCATCTCTCATTTCTTTCAATTGAGGTATTTATGGAGAATGGATGATTTTCTTGAATATATGGCACAGATAGGGCTTTGCAATGGCTTGGTTAATTTGTGTAATTGTTGTGGGAAACTTATTTGTGAACTTTGAGCTTAAGTTGGATGCATTTAACTTGATGATTTTGGACTTGGAGCATGAATGAGTATATGGTTTTGGATTGATGAATTCTTGATGATCTAATGTGGAATTAAGTGTTTTTATGAGTTGTTATTGATCTATTTGAATGCTAGTATATGTATTGCATCAAAATATGCATTTCATCTTGGTTTAAATTCCTTTTGTTTGTTGTTGATGTTGCTTCGTTGCTGCTCTGTTTCTGTTCTGCATCTTCTGCTGCTTTCGTATTTTGGGAACGGCCCTTCCCAGCCCCAGTTTAAAACTGGAACAGCTGTTCCCATGATTCTGAGTCAGCAAGGCCAGCGAGACTGGGAACGGCCGTTCCCATTTTGGCCTGTGTGCCGGAAGGGCCGTTCCCAGCTAAAACGTTTTCCCTTTTAAAAACGCTGGCGCGTTTCTGAAGGGCCATGGGAACGGCCCTTCCCATTTTCAAAGGGAAACCGGAACGGCCGTTCCCAGACTCCAGAAAGTGTTCAAAATTCACTGCATAAAATTGCATTTTCCGCACCCATTTTTAATGCCTTAATTGATCGATACGTGTTATTATATGATTGAATACATGTCAAAACAAGATATTTTCATGGTACATTCCATCATACTCGTCATCTCGTCGTATTTTCGCCGTTCGTCCTATTTTTTGAGTCATGTCTCACGGACAATTGTCTTCCTTGCACAGACCAGCTTCCTGGTGACGAGGAGCAGGCCCCATGAGCTGTTTCCTTGGTTATTTTTGGGTCGTTCAGGTGAGGTTTAATTCTAAATACATAGGACCCGTATAACCCTATGTGAAGTTTTAAGTCAAAACCTATCTATATATCTATAGTTTTCAAATGAGATTGGTTTTCAAATGATTTACCGAACTGTTGAAGGAATTGATTGATTGATTAATTGTTTTGGCGAGTATTGTATTGCACTGTGGGCCCGAGGGTAGTGACTCGAGCCAACCGGGAAAGCATGGGCTGATGGGTAACTCGAGAACTATCCTCACCAAATTGGGATGACCCCTGAACCCCCTAGGAGATTAGGGGAGGAAGGAGTTCCGGGGTTAGGGATTCATGTACCCTCTACCCAGATTGATTGGATGTTGGGGCCTTGCAATCCCACCATCACCCGGAGGAAGAAGGTGTTATTGAAACTGCTAATTGTGCATCGTAATAAATTGCATGATCACCTAACTATTGAATAATTGATTGATTGATTGTACACAGTCGGAGTAAGGTTGGAGATTTGCCCTCACTCGCCGGTCCACAAATTGATTGTATTGAATTGGTTAAATTGAAATTGAATTAGTTGTAACCTCGGCGATAGTATCTCTTATTCTATTAAATTGTATTGTTATTTTCCAAAATTATTACCCGAGATTATAACTTGCATGTATGTGCGCTTATATTTATTTATACCCCTCGCTCTGTCCGTGTTGGACCTCAACTTTTCAGTTGTTTTGCAGGGCGTGCTAGGCGGGAATTAGAGTCTAGATTGTCTTTAATTCGGGTCTAGCACACTTCATCTCACATTTTGTTCATGTATTGGCACTTTATGTATGGTGTACCATGCCTTGTTACCTATTTTTGGAGATGATATTGTATTGATAATGTAAATGTTGGTACCTATTAGTAGATATGTAAATATGGTACCTATAAGTATTGAATGAAATATTGCTTCCGCTTTTTATTACTCTGAATTGATTGTTTGGTTTGGGGTTAGTCCCGCCTAGCTTTGTTGTCGTTTTTTTTTTTATTATCTCCCATTCGCTATAGCTTTGGTTCATGTATGGATTGACCATTTCATATGTGGATTGGGGCTATAGTGCGGGGGATGTGGTGCCTAGCGTTCCGGGTGCTACAGGGGCGATCTGAGCGGCTTGTCCTGATGGGAAATAGGTAGCAATGAAGTTTTTCCAAGCATTCTGGGCAGCTTGAACTTCACACTGCGTGTAAA
This sequence comes from Lantana camara, assembly GCA_037501455.1. Lineage (NCBI taxonomy): Eukaryota > Viridiplantae > Streptophyta > Magnoliopsida > Lamiales > Verbenaceae > Lantana > Lantana camara. The sequence goes on from CM074862.1 coordinate 25,341,872, forward strand.
TGGCCTGCAGCTGCCTCGGCGTCATAGGGGGTATCTCCACCCCTCAATTTCCTTGGGAACCACCACAGGGAGCTGCATCTGCCCTGCATGGTAGGGCTGAATGGTAGGAATCATGTTGGGTGGCGCGGGTGTGTAGCCAGGAGGTGGCATCATCATGGAGTATCCATCCAGGTGTGCAGCGGTGGCGGATGGCTGGTTCAGGGGGATGTTCGAACCTGATCCCCCCTGTTCCTTCTGCAGGGGGCAACTCCTGGTTGTTCTTCGGAGTGGGTTCACCAGGTCCCCTCAACGACGGGGCCACTCCGGCATTGGGCAGAGCATCTGTTGTTAGGAATAGTACCCTTAAAGCAACTTTAATGCTTTACTATTTCCTTGTAAAATCACAAACAGTCTTTGAATAATAAACGAGATGATTTTGTTCATAGGTAATCACTTCTTTATGTGCTTATTTATGTCTGTTTGGGTTGACTGTGGTTTGCATGTTTTGAACTCCCCTATCCGATGAGGCCATTAAGAATTTTGCCCTTATGGGAACGACACACGAAATAAGTTCTTAACTCCATAGGCGAGGATTAGAAACTTCTCCAAGTCGCTGAGTCTGACAGACAGTGGGAGTTTCGACCTTGACTCTGCTGAACTTGCTTATGTGATTATGTCCTTTTGAAGGATCATCCAGTTTCATGGAATGATAAGTGCATACGATGATGCGTTCATAATACATAAGGGTGATTGTTACAAGAATTTCATCACTGAGATGTTCCGCGTGAGCATATTCCTAAATGGGAAAGGAAGTCTCCTAGAAACTTCCAGATTAGGAAATATCTCACAGGTCAATGACGTGATTAATAATCCTTAGACTTGAGATTCTGTAATGTCTCATATGAGCGAAATCTGTAATCTTTGATATAGGCTCAAAAGGGTGTCGCCATATAGACATCTGAACCACGACCTATGTTGGGATTACACAAGTGGCATATGTAGAATTAGTAGAATCGATAAAGGACCTACACTTTTTAACAAGAATGATCTCTTACTGATTGAGTTGCTCGTATTCCATTAAATATTAAACCCTTGGTCAAGGTGGATGAAGATCAAGACATCAATAAAATGGGATTTTCTTGGATTGAGATCTAAATGGATATGAAACGAACTTAACTTTAAAGATAAAAAATATTAAGGCTCTGAAAATATTCCCATGACTTAGTTCTTGATTGAGAGATGGAGTTGTAGGAGGATTGTATTTCACTGATTGTCATTGACTGAAAGGTTCTTTGATTCATTTCGTTATTCGGCTAGGGGTCACACACCCATTGCTAGATTACGGTAGTGTGATATGTGAAGTGATTATTTAATTGTGGGAATTAATTAATTACTGTCACTGCTAATCGAATAATGAACCTAAAGGGTCACACACAAATGCCAGAATATGAGGGTTATGGTAGGATGTTAATTGGATTAACGAAGGATCAAATTATTGATCGAAGAGGAGCTGGAACATGTGGGCATTGCCACGTCTCAAGGACATGTGACTGCCACGTGTTACGTAGCCTGCGTGGCTGCCATGTGTCACGCACACGTGGCTTGTACGTGGCTCCAAACGTGTAATTATATTACACGTGAATTCTTTTCTAGAATTAATTAATTAAATTATAATTAATTAATTTTGGTCTTTTAATTAATTATGAATTAATTGTTAAGACTATTTTCAAATTACTTAACCCAATAAATAATTAATTGGAAATTAAATTATTTATTGAATATTGACTTTTGACTTTAGTTAGTAAAGGTTGAAAAGTCAAACTTCCTATTGTAGGAGAGAGAAGGCATCTCTTGCTAGACTTGGAGAATAAGTTAAGAACGTATTATTCCAATTAAATTAATAATTAAATTAGTTAATTACTAAGCAAGAAAACAATCCAATTGGGTCTTGGAAACCCTAATAGGTTCGAACCACCTAGTATATATACTAGGGGTGGTGCTCCTCTTATTCTTTAGACCAACGTTCTTGAAGCGTTAAGTTCTTGAGAAAAATAAAAGAAAAGTTTTCAAAGTAAAATATCCTAGGCAAACACAAGCCATAGAACTAGCATTCCCACTCGTTTGATCGTGTTCTAGGACTGGTGTGGATACGCTTTGGAGGGTTGCCTACTTTGGGATCTAATCGAAGGACGTTCGAGGGACTTTTCGCTTGAAGGGTGTTTGTTAGGCGGTAATAACATCACAAAAAAACTTCTATTAACATGAGTTTCTTAATACACCATATGATATGATACGAACATTGCAAGTCTTTTAGATCTACTTTTAAAAATTTTTTAAACTTCTGCTGCGCAGGCAGAGCATCTGTAACTTCTACCGTAGGCAAGCTAGCACCGCCACCTTGGGGAGGATCACCTCCTCCCCCAACAGCCCTAGACCTTGTAGTTACCAGTGTTTGTTTCTCAACTAGCAAAGAGGAAAAGAAGACTGGTTTCCCACAGACGGCGCTAAAAATGATGGGGTTTAATCCAATGTGGTAACCTCCAACACTTTAGAATTTGTAATAAGGAGAAACAAAGTATGATAACTCAGGCTGAAGTCACCAGAAATGATGGGCTCCTGCCTGCTAGGAACAAACACAAAAGAGTTAGAAGGCCAAACTGGGGGAATGGGGGGTTAGACCCAGTTTGGCTCTCCGACGCTCAAGTCAGATGTTGTAAGAAGAAGACGAAGTGAGTAAAACAGAGCTCAAGTAATGGAAGCTTGCTTACAGAGTATGTATGAGATCCAAGTATTTATAGTTGAAGGTCAAGGCCCTTTTGGTAATTGTTATCATGTGTTCCTACATTGGTGTTGCCCTAGACACGTGGCGCAATGTGGAGTCTCTGAAAGGTATCTTCTGCAAAAGCCTGTGAAAAGGTTGGTGGCGGCAACAGTGGCAGGTGCACGGGCATATTCTGTATGTCAGAGAACCTTTTGGGTTGTCACCGAGGGCTAAGCACGCTCGGGTTTGAATAAGGGCTTTGTGGGCTCGCTTGGTCGGAGGGGACGCCTGGGCCCCAAAAACATGATTGTGAGGGGAACAACTTTACCCTTGTGATGTCAGGGGAGTGCTCTCGAGGGCGAAATCAGAGAGTGTCTCGAGGGTCATGGTGGACTCCTGCTGTTACCCTCATTTCCCCGCTCGGGGAAGGCCAAGGTCCCTTGCGAGGGTGAAATGGCTATTCCCCCGAGGGGAACACTTTACAAGCAATGGGGGAGGGGAGATATCCCTAAGTCGCCACCGTGTAACTCTACTTTGGATCCACGTGTTACATACGTGTTGAGCGTAATTTAGCCTCATCACAACCTTCGAACCACTTGGACGCAGATGTATGTACTTGAAATTTCTATAATTGAGATTTTTTCCATAAATAATTGTGTCATTATTTAATTTAATTTTTTATTTTCTCATTCATTAATTATTAGATTTGTAATAGATAAATATATCAAAATTTTGCTATGAACGAAAGATATGAGGAAAGAATAAATATTAAGATTGATATAGACAAAAATTCCGCCAGAAAGTGAAGATGAACAGTAAATTTATTATAAAACTCAATTTAACGGTCAAAAGTCAACTTTCACAGTAAAATGAACGAGATTAAATTTAAATAGTACGATATTAAAATTGACAATTTTTAAAAAATATTTGATTAAAAGTGAGAACGACTATGTAGTGGGGGACAAAAAATGTAATTTGTTCTAAAAATATCATAAATAATACCCAAAATTACTTATGAGAACTATAGAGTATAAATTACTAAATTACATGAGGTTTTAGGTCAATTTATGAATGAAATGACCCTCTCACCCTGAAGTTAAACAATTAAAAATAAAGAATCAAAATATTAAAAAATTAACTAGTGTAAATAAAAATTTTAAAATATTTAACTATGGACGTTTCAAAGAAAAATAAATACTATTATTTTTTAATTATTAAAATAAGGCGAAGTTGGATCAGTGAATTTATAAAGTTACAATTAATTCATAATAAAATTAGAGAACTCATAATTTTAAAAAATTATAAATTTATAATAGTTTTTTTTTTTTTTTTTTTTGGGTTCTTAAAATTTTAGGTTGAGGGCCCCAAACCAAGGCAAAAATTTATAATAGTGAAGAGTATAAGTTATAATTAGGGGTGAGCAGAAACCGAACCGAAACCGAAAACCGAACCTAACCGAAACCGAACCGACGAAAACCGAACCGAACCGAGGCTGTTCGGTTTCGGTTTCGGTTAGTGTTTTTTCAATTTCTCGGTTTCGGTTCGGTTTCGGTAAAAACCGAATGGTTTTCGGTTTTTACCGAAAAACCGAACATAGGCTTAAGTAAATAGGGTTTTTTAGTTTGGGGGCTAAAGTCTGCACTTTTATTTTTCTTAGTTACGTTTTTCTGACTTTTTTCTTCATTCAATCTTGGTTGTGGCTTAGCCCTAGCCCCAAAATAATTTCCTTCCCCCTACTTGGTATTTGATATTGTCGCCCGCCTCCGCCGCTGCTCATACGGCCACACCCATGCCATTGCAGTGCTGTTGTTGGCTGCTGCTTCTTGTCATCTTCTTGCCTTGTTTTGCTTATATACCTAAGGGTTCAGTTGATCTTCTTGAAGGCTATAAGATTGGCTTCGATGGGTGCATTTCAATTTTAGAAAAAAATGGTTGAAGAGGTTGCCATGGTGCTCTGTTAGTCTGTTTACAATCTGCACAGCTCTTTTTTTCCCCAATATGCACATCTCTTGCTGATTTATTTCTTCTTCTTTTTTTTTTTTTTTTTTTTTTTTGAATTATTGATGTTCGGTTTTTTGGTTAATTACCGAAACCGAACCGAAAGTTTTCGGTTTTTACCGAACCGAAACTGATAGACTTCGGTTCGGTAAACGGTTAGCATATATGCTAACCGAAACTTCGGTTAACCGAAACCGAAAAACCGAAATTTCGGTTTTTTACCGATTGCACACCCCTAGTTATAATTACGTAATTGCTAATAAATTTAAAAGAATTTGATAAATTAAATAATTAATTGAAAATAAGATAAACAGGAAAAATAGCTCTCTCCGTCTCTCTCTGTCTTGGGAAATAATCAACGATGTGGGATATATATATAAGATAAAAACTTGATCTTTCGGCATAAACCCTAAACCCTAGCTCCAGAAACAGGCGTTCCTTTCCCAGCAGCTCTTCCTCGATCCTCAACATCAATGGCGGCCGCCGTGCTCCTGAAATCTCTCCGTCGCCGCGAATTTTCCTCGGCTTCTGTTTCTGCTTTCACGACCGTACGTTTATTTCATTTCACAACTTCTTTCCTGATTGATCTAGTTTTTGTGTTACCGGCGGAGGTGATGTTTCAATTTTGTTTGCTCTACTTATCAGTGTCTTTTAACGACGTTTTCATTTCGGATTCTGAGTAAAGCTGCAATCCCAGATAATATTACCTCATAGTGGAGACAAGAGGGGAAGTGTCTTGATTTTGTTCTAATTAGTTTGTATCAGCGGTTCGTATCTTTTAGAGCACAGGATAAATGGTTTTCTTTAACTTTTATCACTTTTACGTTATGACCTATTTGAGGGCTTGAATTATTTGTTGATTGTTTTTCTGATTGTTTTGTATTGTTGTTAGTATGGTATGTATTATGTTTTATGTTGGGAAATTCCGTTAGTCCCGACTGTGTCCGGCAGGATTTGAGTGCTTAGTCTCTCCTTGCCTGCTGCTGTATACTATTCTTTGCACTGCTCCTTATTCTGGATATTTAGAAATTTGGCATCCAAAGGCATGATGTGTATACTATTCTCATGCCTGCAAAACCCTTTAAATCATGGATGTCTGGATCTGTATTTTGCCTGCTTTATTCTTTTATCTTGCTGAATGCAGTGCTTTGTATTTCCTATTCAGTTAACTGGGAACACTAAGCCATCATGGGCAGTGAGCAACAAGTGGGCAGGTCTTGTAAGGCCATTCAGGTATAGTACCAGTTCACGGTTTCTTCAAATTAATTGTAGAATTTGTCTTGAAATCTAAATGCCATTTGTCTTCTTGATGTAGCACAAAGCCAGCTGGAAATGACGTAATTGGTATCGACTTGGGTACTACGAACTCTTGTGTTTCTGTCATGGAGGGAAAGGTGCCACTGTTTTTGAATATAAACCAACCTTTCATACTGCACCTCAATTGTTTTGCTTAGTGATAAATTGCATTATTTTGTTTCAGAATCCAAAAGTTATAGAGAACGCCGAAGGTGCTAGGACGACTCCATCTGTAGTTGCTTTCAGTCCAAAAGGAGAGCTATTGGTTGGTACCCCAGCCAAGCGACAAGCTGTTACAAATCCAACAAACACACTCTTTGGGACTAAGCGTCTAATTGGTAGGCGCTTCGATGACCCTCAGACACAAAAGGAAATGAAGATGGTTCCATACAAGATTGTTAGAGCTCCTAATGGGGACGCGTGGGTTGAAGCCAATGGGCAGCAGTATTCACCCAGCCAAGTTGGCGCTTTTGTTTTGACAAAGATGAAGGAAACTGCAGAGGCCTACCTTGGGAAATCTGTTAACAAGGCTGTGGTCACGGTTCCAGCATATTTTAATGATGCGCAGAGGCAAGCCACCAAAGATGCTGGTAGAATAGCAGGGCTTGATGTGCAAAGAATTATTAACGAACCTACTGCAGCGGCACTTTCCTATGGTATGAACAACAAGGAAGGCCTTGTCGCTGTTTTTGATCTTGGAGGTGGAACTTTTGATATCTCTATCTTGGAGATTTCAAATGGTGTTTTTGAGGTACAAAATACTTTCTCACTTTAAACACCTAATGTGTTGTTTCTTTGAAATTTAGGTAGGGTATTTGACAGTATGTTTACATTGCAGGTGAAAGCAACAAATGGTGACACGTTTTTGGGAGGAGAGGATTTTGATAATGCTTTACTGGAGTTTTTGGTAGGTGAATTTAAAAGGACAGAAGGAATTGATCTGTCGAAGGACAAGCTCGCCTTGCAGAGACTTAGAGAGGCGGGTGAGAAAGCAAAGATAGAGCTGTCCTCAACGTCCCAGACTGAGATCAACTTGCCCTTCATCACAGCTGATGCATCTGGTGCAAAGCATTTGAACATAACATTAACTAGATCCAAGTTTGAGGCTTTGGTGAACCACTTGATCGAGAGGACTAAGGCACCTTGCAAGAGTTGTTTGAAGGATGCTGGCATATCAATTAAGGAGGTTGATGAGGTTCTCCTTGTTGGAGGGATGACCCGTGTCCCAAAGGTGCAAGAAGTGGTTTCTGAAATTTTTGGCAAGTCCCCAAGCAAAGGGGTGAATCCAGACGAAGCCGTTGCTATGGGAGCTGCCATTCAAGGAGGCATACTCCGTGGTGATGTCAAAGAGTTGCTTCTCCTTGACGTTACTCCTCTTTCACTTGGTATTGAGACGCTAGGAGGAATCTTTACCAGATTGATCAACAGAAATACCACGATTCCTACAAAGAAAAGTCAGGTGTGTTTCTATTTTCCTTATCAACCGAACAGATTCATATGTTTTAATTTCTCCCACTTTACTTCCTCTTTGTACGCTAACCTTTTTCCTGAATTGAGTTTCGATATTGATAGTTTACATTGTGTTAATAGACAGTTGTTTTCTCATTTATAGCGACTTTGGATCTGCATTTCTGACTTTATTTTGGGATTTTTTTGGGGTTTAGTGTGATCTAGATCTAAAATGTTTACGCGCAGTTTGGGAATTAAGTAGCAAATCTGTATTATCAGTTTACCTAGCTAAATTGAATATTGAATCTTCAAGTCTTATTTTTCCTTTTCTTTGTATCTCACAACTTAACTAATTAATTTTCCTTCTTCAGACATTCTCGACGGCAGCTGACAATCAAACTCAAGTCGGTATTAAAGTTTTGCAAGGAGAGCGTGAAATGGCCTCAGACAACAAGATGCTCGGTGAATTTGAGCTTGTGGGCATCCCTCCAGCTCCTAGGGGCCTGCCTCAGATTGAAGTCACATTCGATATTGATGCAAATGGACTCGTCACTGTTTCCGCAAAAGACAAGACCACCGGTAAAGAGCAGCAGATCACCATAAGGTCCTCAGGTGGTTTATCAGAAGATGAGATTGATAAAATGGTGAGGGAGGCTGAGATGCACGCACAAAAAGATCAAGAGAGGAAATCCTTGATTGATCTCAGAAACAATGCCGATACCACCATCTACAGCATTGAGAAGTCCTTGAACGAGTACAAGGACAAGATCCCCGCTGAAGTAGCATCAGAAATCGAGTCTGCTGTTGCAGACTTGAGAACTGCTATGGGAACCGAGAATATCGATGACATCAAGGCAAAGCTTGATGCTGCTAACAAAGCTGTATCTAAGATCGGCCAGCACATGTCCGGCGGTTCTGGTGGCAACAGCTCTGGTGGTGCTCAGGGCGGTGACCAACCACCTGAGGCAGAGTACGAAGAAGTCAAGAAGTAGATGGTGGAGGTTTGAAATTTGAATCGAAATATGAAGATTTTTTTCTTTAATTTTTTTGCAATCATGTATTTACTACGAACCTAGTAGGTGGCATAGTATTTGAACAATTCCGAAGCTTTTTGAGCTGGAACTTCGGTGTAGTAGAATTTTTTGGCATACCTTTAGTGGGATTATTCATGCTTTGGAGGGTTTTTTTTTTTTTTTTATCTAATTATAATAAAAAAACTCAATTGTGACACTTGGGAATTTGATGCTATATGTTGATTCTATAACAGATTCGCAGTCGTATGGTGCTAGTGAGAATGTGTGGAACAATAGAAATTGGGGATAATTAGTAATATTCGACACAGGTTTAATCTAATTAAAAGAAGCATGACTCACTAGGGTTAAATCCAACAAAAAAAAGGCATCAGTCAATAGGGCTAAATCCCATGATGTACGGGAATAGATAAGGCGATACGGTGTCTAACTCTAATATGGGTTGATATGATAAAATCTACTCATAAAATAATATTTTTATGAGACATTCTTAAAAATATCGGTGCATTCTTAAAAGTATTTGACCAGATATAAAAAATGACATATTTAGAAAAATCGTACATTCTTAAAAGTGTTCTGACAAGACAAACAAAATATAGGGTGGAACAATTTATGCAACTTCACAACGACCATTCTTTTTAATTGTGTTAAATCATTTTATTTTAAATTTTGCATTCACAATTATGAATTATCTATACTATTATATTAAGTGAGAATAACCGTTTTGGTCTATTGGGCTCTAAAATTATTTTATTTTCTTATTTTTTTTATTACATTCTCAACATTTTATTTTGTATTTATCTCTCAACTTCTTTTTTCTTTTATTTTTTCTCACCTTACTCTCATTTTCTTCATTAAATATTTTTTTCTTTTCCCATATTTTTTTATTTTTATTTTGTATTATTTTTAAAGTTTATAATTATATTAAAAATAATTAAAAAATAGATATTAATATAAAATTTTTAATTTAATATATATTTAGATAATAATAATAATTATATTATTTGCATACGCATAGAGTGTGCAGGAATTACTGGTCCTTATAAATTATGGACAAAATATTTTGAGTAAGCCTTTTTTGTAATTTAACAAATAAAGAAAGAAATTAATTAACGTTTTTATGTTAAAATGTTAAGTTCAACATAAAATTAAACTTTATTCAGATGTAAAAATAGTATTTAATAAAATCCGGAAAAATTGGGCCTCAAGCCGTCTCTCTTTTATTACCTGGCCTGGTTTATATACGGTGTGGGCTAGAATACCAGAAAGCCCAATTTAAAATGCGTCGGGTCTATTTGAATCCAAAGATCCGAAAAGGTATCCAGATATAAATTAGACGTAGGTTTAACTCCGGCCTCCTTTCCTCGCAGTGTTCTTCTCACTTCAACTTTTCCCTCTCTTATTCTCTTCACTGCGGTTTCCTTCTTCTCGAAAGGTAAGTGAGGAGCTCAAGTTTCAATCGTTTCAGTGATATTTTGTGTGTGTGGTATGTTTTTGGTTGATTTTGAGCATGTATTTTGGTTAATTAATTAATCAAGGTTTTTGGTGGAATCGGCTATTTTGATTATATTGTGTATGTGTGTGCTGTAATTATTCGTGTTTATGAATGATGGCATTAGTTGCGTTGTTTGTAGGTAATTTTTGTTGGTGCTGGTTTAAATGGGTAGCAAGAAGAGAGAGTCCAGTGCTGTGGAAGATTCTGGAGTAGAAAGCATGGAGCAAAAGGGCATTGAGAATGCGGGTGCCGAACCCTCGAAAAAGAGAATGAAAAAGGACAAAAAGAAGAAAGATGTTGAGATTCCTGATTCGGAGAACCAGAATAATGACAATGGTCCTTCAACCTCCTCCATTGTTAAAAAGGCAGCCTTGAATTCAATGGAAAGGAGAAAACTAAGAAAGTTGCAGGATAAGAAAAGACACAAAGCAGAGGCGAAGGTTGAGTCAGCTCCTGAGGAAATGGACGTTGAATTGAAAAGTGATGGAAATGAGAGCGCTAGTACCAGTAATAGTAGTGGGGGACCATTGCCAGAGTTCCACATTGGGGTATTTAAGGATCTAGCAGCAGCTGATGCGAGCGTAAGGGAAGCAGCTGCAAAGATGATGGTTATGGAGTTAAGGGAAGTTCAGCGTGCGTATGATAAGTTAGAGAATAAGGATGAGGTGGAGGATAAATCGAAATTGGAAGCAGAGAAGGATGATGGCTTGAACAATTGTGCTCCGTCTTTGAGGTATGCTGTGCGGAGGCTCATTCGTGGGGTGTCCTCATCAAGAGAGGTGCGACTTTTTTGTTTTGGTTCAACAAATATTCTCTCTTCTCTTGCAATGCCGCTCTGAGTATTGTGTTTATTGCTTTTGAATATTGAAAAGTAATTATAAAGCTTTATATCCGAGGTTGGCATTTGAATGTCAATTTGTGTCTTTTTATGCTCATTACACTTTTCTTTCGTGCACCTTACCTTGAAGTGGTCATGTGTCTAACCCAGCTGCATGGTGAATCCCCTTAATTTCAAGATGCCAAATGAAAGACTGCAATGCGAATACATGGTGAAATTTGTATCATTAAAAGAGAGAGATTTATCTTCGTGATTCTTGTTTAGCTATATGATGTAGATCTCAGTTCTCCTTTATGCATAGGTTTTATCACATTAGATCCTGTAAATTTCTTTTGCTACAATGCACAGCTTTATCTAAAATTTTCCAATTTCAAGAGAGACTCAATTGTAATTGTAGGGATATTGAGATGCATCATTTTCCAACCACACGTGCCTAGAAAATCTTATTCTCGGCTAGCATAAAGGGAATAAACTGTATATAACTCTTTATTCTCTCCCCTATTGAATTCATAACCAAGGGTTGGAACACAAACAATCAGAAATTATTAATGAAGTAAGTTACATTAAATTCGGAGTTGTACACAGGCCATTTACTTTGACGCTCGTTACAATGCCAAATGTTATTTAAGACTCTTTGCTACATATCAGACCAGATCTTGTATCATTTCTTGGATTGATATCATAATCCTGTCAAAGACTAACTTGCTAAATGGTGGTCTCCTTTTGCTTTGACACTTTATACTTTCTATGCTTCTAATATGCCTTTTTTTTCCTTGTTAGGACATATCATATGATACTTCTAGTCTGTTGTTTAAATATTGGATCTGGTATTAATTTCTGAAAAACTTACAAAAACCTTTTCAGTTAGTATTTTGATGAGTCATGTGTTAACAGATAGCTGGAATACAAATATAAAATTTCCGAAGGTAGTAATTCATAATCAATTGGTTTGCCTACTAAGAGTTTGATTTTATTTTATTTTTGGAAGAGATCGTGTTTTGGCTGGCTTAGATACATTCTAACCACCATCACACACAACTAGCAGACTTTCTATTTTACTAAGAAACGTCTTTAATAATAAGAATTTTGGTATTGACTGTTATATGGCACATGCAGACATGTCCCATTTAGCTCATTGAGAATTTATGATCATTATCGTTGCTATTCGCATTTTTGAACTCATTATTGTATCATTTATTTGGTGGATTTTGTGATCCCATTAAATTTCTTGCATCTCTAGTTGTATTTTTTCTTCAATCCTCTGCTCTTGCAATATATTTTTGATACATCTTGAATCGAAATTTTGTGTTAATTTTTGTTGTTTCTTTCTATTGCAGTGTGCAAGGCAAGGGTTTGCTTTAGGTCTCTCAACTCTACTTGGGGCAGTTCCTAACTTTAAGTTGGAGTCGTTATTAAAGCTAATTGTTACTTTGCTGGAGGTCACTTCTTCTATGAAGGGTCAGGTGGGTAACTGTCCCAGAGTTTTAGTTAGTGAAATTTGATTCCTGTTATGTAAGGTTTTATCTATTTTTGTAGGAGGCTAGAGACTGCTTGCTGGGTCGATTATTTGCATATGGAGCTCTTGCTAGATCTGGAAAACTTACTGAAGAATGGACATCAGATAATAATACTCCACTCATAAAAGAATTTATGGGTTGTCTTGTTGCCCTTGCTGCTAAGAAGCGGTACTTACAAGAGTCTGCCGTTGCAATTATATTGGAAATGGTTGAAAAGGTGACCTATCCTATTATCAAAGTGCAGTCTAAACCTTTTCCAGGCTCCATCAATTTTGGTGAATAAAATGTTATTATTCTGAAATTAATGGCATTTTTAGTTTTGATGGTTCAAGTAGTTTGTGTAAAACTCTATCCTCGTGGATCAATTTTTGAGCTTATAAATTTATGATCACTTTTGGTCATTTCTATTATTCTTCTATAAAGAAAGCAATAAGTGCTTCTGTCTCTAAATGAAATTTGTCCTTTTTCAATTCAGAGAAATAAGTGATATTGCTCTTTTCACGTCTCAGTTCTGTCCTTTGACGTAGTGATGGTCTGTATCTTTATTTTTGCATTTTTTTTTTTTTTTTTTTGGCTGACAGGTGTTGTTACACACTGTACATTGTTTGCATTTGTGTGAACATATTTTTGCCTCACTCCTGCCTTTTTTAGGAACGGTTGATATGCCCATTGTTTCTTTGTAATTATACTATTTGAAACTCTTACCTTTTTGGCCATCCTTTGTCATCTGTTCCCAACTTTACTCGTTGATGTGTTTGGTCTGAACTCATTACCCTTCAGCTGATGTTGATTTGCAATGCGTTTGCAGTTGCCTGTTATTGCTGTGTTGAATCATGTTCTTGAAGCACCGGGACTTCAGGAGTGGTTTGAAGGAGCAACTGAAGTTGGAAATCCTGATGCCTTACTTTTAGCGCTTAAAATACGAGAAAAAGTTGGTGTTGATTATAAGTGTGGGAAACTACTTCCTTCGCCATATAGCAAAAGTGCTCTTTTTACTTCTAGTCATTTGTCCCATATTGCCAATTGCTTAAAGGTGGTGTCTATATTTCTGTCATTACTCCTTTTTGCTTCTAATTATGGGACATCTGAGAACAGGTGTACTAATGTATACTTCTTGAGATATTGCAGGAGTCCACCTTCTGTCAGCCACGGGTGCATGGTGTCTGGCCTGTTTTGGTTAGCAATCTCTTACCTGAAGTTATACAAGATTCAGATCCAGCAACAGGTCTAATTTCCAGCAAGAAGCACAAAAAAAGTCGCAAGGTTAGCTTAGCTGAAGAAGATATGGAGAGAAATCTCCATTCCTTCTGTGAAGTAACTATCGAAGGGTCACTTTTGCCCTCATCTCATGATCGCAAAAAGTTAGCGTTCGATGTGTTGTTGCTTCTACTTCCAAAGCTTCCTGCTTCTTGTGTCCATATCGTATTCACCTACAAGGTTGTCCAATGTCTGATGGATATACTTTCGACAAAAGATTCGTGGCTTTATAAAGTTGCACAACATTTTCTGAAAGAACTCTCAGAATGGGTACTGCACGACGATGTTAGGAGAGCTGAGGTCATTGTGGCTCTGCAAAAACACAGCAATGGAAAATTTGATTGCATCACCAGATCAAAAACAGTGAACGATATGATGGCAGATTTCAAAACGGAGTCTGGCTGTATTCTGTTCATTCAGAGTTTGATGACCATGTTTCTGGATGAAGGTCATTCTTCAGAAGAACCTTCAGATCAAAGTCAAACAACGGATGACAATTCGGAGATAGGTTCCATCGAAGATAAGGATGCTGTTGGGTCACTGGGAACTTCTGAATTTCTTAAAGGCTGGGTTGTGGAATCCCTTCCCAATTTCTCAAGGCATTTGAAGCTTGATCAAGATGCTCGGTTCCGTGTTCAAAAAGAGATTTTGAAGTTTCTGGCAGTTCAAGGTCTATTTTCATCATCACTTGGGACTGAAGTAACATCTTTTGAACTACAGGAAAAGTTTCGGTGGCCGAAATCTGCCATTCCTGTTGCTTTGTGCCAGATGTGTATTGAACAGCTTCAGTTATTGCTCTCAAATGCCCAGAAAGGGGAGGGCCCTCATGCTGTGGCTAGTGGGGTTGAGGCAAATGATCTTGGATCTTATTTTATGAAGTTTCAGAGTATTTTGTACAACATTCCTTCAGTTTCTCTTTCAAGGGCTCTGAACGGTGATGACGAAAAGGCATTCAAAAAGTTGCAGGAAATGGAAAGTAAACTATCCAGAGAGGTACTCCATCCTATTATTTGTGCTGTTTGACACATATCGCGTGTCAGTTTCTCTACTCCTACTATCCCCATTTATGTGTGTGTCGTATGGGTTGTGCTGGTTTGTTTTCAACCTTTTGAAGCTCCCAGTGATAGTCAGTGACCAAAAAAGATTGGTTGCATTGGCTTCCCTGGATTATATTTTGATTCTCTGCATCCTCATTTTGCTTTGTTACATCATGCTTACCTAGACCATGCTACTTTTCTTTCAAATTTTTGGTTGTAGGAACGCAATTGTGGTCTTAGCACGGATGCGAGTAAATTACACGCCCTTAGGTATTTACTCATCCAACTGCTGCTTCAGATCCTACTTCGACCTGGAGAATTCTTCGAAGCTGCTTCTGAACTTGTGATGTGTTGTAAAAAAGCTTTTGGCTCTTCTGATCTTCTAGAATCTTCTGGAGAAGATGAGCATGATGGGGATAGTGCACCGGAGTTAATGGATGTGCTTGTTGACACAATGCTCTCTCTATTGCCACAGTCATCAGCTCCCATGCGATCTGCAATTGAGCAGGTGAGCATTACCTCTCTACTGCTAACTGATCATTTAACGGATATATTCTCGTTTCCGCCCGATTATCTTGATTAACTATTGCTCTGTATCAATGTTTGATACATAAGGTTTAAACCAATTTGATCTACTATCCGTGGGTGGCTCCACTTGTACGTTGGTATAGATATGGTACTTCCATATTGCCTCCCTAGTCCCTATATATGGCCATCCTGCCGCTTCTTTTCTTTTTTTTTTTTTCCTGGAGCCCATTACTTCAGAAGTAATTTTGATTTGAGCTAAATGCATATGCTGTGAATACGAGTTTATAAGAGAAGTTTTGTTATTTGTTTATCTGGGTGAATGGGAAGATATTAGAAACTTTACTGTCTTCTGACGAATGAGATTTGCATATATTCATTCGTATGCATAATGAGCTTTGCTAGCTTCTTAGGGGGAAGCTACATGTGTAACAACAATGTTGGTCACTTGTTAAGAAAAGGTCAAAGATTTATTGTTATTCTCCTCGTTTGGATTCTCTGTGATCTGCGCGTTCATAGATGTATCCGCACTGTCAATTCTGCATTGCATAGTTGCTTTTGCTATTTTGGAAGTAATAAATTAATATTCTCTTTTACAGGTTTTCAAATACTTCTGTAGTGATATCACTGATGATGGGTTGCTTCGAATGTTGCGGGTTATCAAGAAAGATTTAAAACCCGCGCGACACCAGAATGCAGATAATGAAGATGATGATGATGATGCTGAAGATGATTTTCTTGGTGTTGAAGAAGCAGAAGAATCTGATGAGGCGGAGACAGGTGAAACTGTCGACAGTGATGGACAGACAGATGATTCTGAAGCAGTGGTTGAAGTTAATACTGTAACTGCTGAACTTCCTGAGGCCTCAGATGATGACTCTGATGAGGGAATGGATGATGATGCAATGTTTAGAATGGATACTTATCTCACCCGCATATTTAGGGAAAAGAAGAACCAAGCTGGAGGTGAAACCGCCCATTCTCAACTTGTGCTCTTTAAGCTTCGTGTTCTCTCTTTGCTGGAGATTTACCTGCATGAAAATCCAGGCAAGTTTGGGGATCAATTGAAATTAATCTACTATGTTTTAATGGTTTGACCTTGTGTGTTCTTTTCAGCACATTCTCCTTTAAATTTTGGATCTTCTTTGTTTGGAGAATTCACCGTTCTTATTACTTGGATTTGTCAATTTCATCTGTTTGATTCTGGCTAGAAGATGTGTGTTCATTTGTTCTATAGATCAACTGTTCTCAACTTCCATCGCTCAAAAATAGTTACTTTGTGTATATGCATGCAGGTCAACCGCAGGTAGTGAAGGTATTTTTAAACCTGGCTCAAGCATTTTGTAATCCACAAACAACTGAAGGAAGCGAGCAGCTTGGCCAACGCATATGGGGAATTATACACAAGAAAATTTTTAAAGCTAAGGATTACCCAAAAGGTGAGTCGGTACAACTTTCAGTACTGGAACCTCTTCTTGAAAAGTACTTGAAATTGGCAGCAAAGCCTTTCAAGAGAAAGAAATCTGCTTCTAATCCATCAAAGAAGAAACAATCTGCTTCCTGGAATCGGCACAAAATGATCAACTCGCTTGCTCAAAGTTCCACATTTTGGATTCTCAAAATCATTGATGCCAGAAACTTCCCAGAGTCTGAACTTGAAAGGGTTTGCGGTATATTTCAGAATGTTTTAGTAGCCTACTTTGACAGCAAAAAATCTCAAATGAAATGCGAGTTTCTGAAAGAGATATTTAGAAGACGACCATGGATTGGATGTCGCCTCTTTGGTTTTCTATTGGAGAAATGCAGTTGTGCTAAATCAAAATTTAGACAAGTTGAAGCCCTTGAATTGGTGGCAGAGATATTAAAAGCCCTTGTTTCTTCCAATAGTGATCAAAGCGCCAATGATGCATCTAAGAAGATCTTAAAGAGCCATGTTCCAAAACTATGCCATTTAGTAAAACACTTGGTGACCAATATGCCTGAAAAGCAGTCGAGAAGAGCTGAAGTGCGTAAATTCTGTGGCAAGGTATTCCAGATTTTAACCACTTATAATCTAACCTCGGCTTTTCTAAAAACTTTGGAAGCAGACGGTCACTCCGCGTGTGAATCCCAACTTGGTGAGGTATTTCTTACTCTGAAAAAGCGCGAAGCTTAAAATTAGTTATTTATTACTTTACTGTGCTTTTGGTGAATTCATACTTGAAGCCCTCAGCTGAGAAATGATTGTTCTGCTCGCTTCACTCTGCAAGAACGGATATTGATCGAGCCATCTATATGTAGCTCTTGTATTTCTGTTTGGAATGTCTATACTCGCGTCGCTCATTTATTATAATTAAAACATTTTTGTAGAACCAACACAATTTTGAGTCCGGTCATAGCATGTCCCTGTTTCTCTGTAACCGTTTTACTATTGGATTTTGTTTTGGTAGTAGCTCATTGAGATGTGCATGTATGTTCCAAGTTTTTTTTGGTAGTAGCTCATTGAGATGTGCATGTATGTTCCAAGTTTTTTTAACTTATAAGAATCATGGACTTTCTTGTTGGCAATGATAAATATAATTAACGATCACTTCGCGGCTGTAAGCTGTTCTTCAGTTTGAATGTTCGTTTTATGCATCTTGCCCTGATAATTGAATTCCGAAATATATAATATTCAATTCCTTCCTTTCGTGCCGCCCCCTGTCATTATAACAAGGAGTATAATAACATCGTTTAAGTGCATCATTAAGGCAATCACGTTGTTGTTTGTCCAACAGCAGATGCACGAAAGGCAGTGCTGTCAGCTCATTATCAATGTCTCCGAAGCTTTACATCCTAACATAATGAAAACGAAATTCTTAAGATATCCTTTTATGGCCAGATCACAATAGTAGTAATTATCATGTCATAAAATATAATTTGGTGTTAGTAAGGAAAAGGAAAACTCGATCGAAGTGGAATTTCTCAATTTGGAGGAATCTGATAACCTCGGATCACATGATTCCATTGGTACCACCACATCTGGTATTGGTAATGTCCCCAACAGCTAGCAAATAATGTGATAATTTTGTCATTAAAAATCCTCATCCCATATATGTAAACAATAATCCCTCATTTTTTGCCACCCCAAATGACATCAACATGTGGACAAACATGTACAGCTAACCTCAAGCTTATACAACACAGATCCTGCCATTATTGCACGAGATACACAACCAACAAACTGTTGCTTTAATTAGTGCAAGAAAAGCAAAATACCCAGAGCCAAAAGTAAAACGAGGAGGGCTGGGGCTACTCATCCACATTCCAGCTATTGCAAAAATCATAGTAGTTGCATTTGCATATCAATTGAAAAGATGGCTCTTCTTTCTGATTATGTACAACCAAATTACAGGCAAAGTCACATGGCAAGATTCGGGTTCAAACTTTTTACTTTCGGTCCTGTACTACGTCTACTTGTATCCCACCCAAAGTGGTTCCCACAGCCAACAATTTCAATGAAACATGATTTTGATATGAACACACAGACTAATATAAACGCAAAGTAGGAACAAAGAGGCACAGCAAAAAGCTTTGATTCATTAAAAAATATTCCTTCCTACTATGTGGTAAAATTCTGTACAGATATCTCTTCCCATCAGGGTCACTATCTATCTACATTCTCTTGGCTTTCCCTTTTCCCCAAAACTAAAACTTGAGTTCAAGAATAACAAACTCAACCAAATTATATCACACATTCAGCACCTATCTAAACTTTTAACAAACAGTCTAACCATCACCCTTCACCAAAAAGGAAGAACGCCAAAAAACAAAGGCCATCCTGGTTACATTTGCCACACTGCAAAGGTTGTTTCAAATGTTCAGCTAATTAGGTCAAAAAACAAAACAAATTAAATTCAACAGAAAACAACTTAATATACCTCATTAGAACTAAACGCTTGTTTTGTGACAACAACAAAGGCCCCATTTTGAAGCCGATGCCAATACTCAACGCATCAAAACAGATTGCTTTGGCAATGGGTCAGGAATGGGCATCATCAGCATCTGAGTCACTTCCAGAGGAAC
This sequence comes from Lantana camara, assembly GCA_037501455.1. NCBI lineage: Eukaryota > Viridiplantae > Streptophyta > Magnoliopsida > Lamiales > Verbenaceae > Lantana > Lantana camara. The sequence goes on from CM074862.1 coordinate 25,361,099, forward strand.
TCCCAGAATCGGAATCTGTAAAATGGAAAGCAATGAAGATTGCCCTTTTTGTTACTTTGCAAATCCAAGCAATGATTCTTCAACATAATGAAGAAACACAAGAAGAATCAGTATCAGAATCACTGTCAGTACCACTGGATGACGATGAATCACTACTCGAGCTGCCAGAACTACTTGAACTACTGCTGGCATTGCCTCGATCATTAGGATCACGATCTTGGTCCTGATCCTGACCTTGATCTTGTTCTAAGCCACCTACACCACTGCCACCTCCTAGACCCCCTTCATCCTTCTCAATCTCGACAGGGGGGAAGCTGGTTGCTGGCATATCATCATCAATATCTACATCCTCATCATCGTTTTCTTTAAATTTCTTGGCTGAATCGTCATTCTTTTCATCACTCATAGCACCCTGTAAAACATTAGCATCCATATGGGTGATCAAACTATGTAGATCATCAACCCTTCTGAAAATCCTATAAAGAAAATAGGAAGAGCAGAATGATGAGTAAATTAATGCTTTGCTAGTTACCGTATCAGCCTCTCCGGTGGGAGTGGTAGGAGCAGCAACTCCAACAGAAGGATTGTTGTTCACCATTAAAGCTTGCCGCTTAGTCTTACTGACCATCTTCTTCCAATTGGTAACAAACCGATCAAGTTCCCAAAGCGTCTCTGTATCAAGGGCCTCAATGTCGAGCTCAATTTCATCACCATCCTGAGCCAAATGCTCATTTCTCTTCCTTATAATCTGTACCAATTGAGGCATTTTTTCCTGAGGCAGGCTCTGCAACCCAAGCCCAAGTTTCTGCTTCTCCTCCATGCTCATTTCCCTCTTATTCGGATCTTTTGCTCTTGGTTTTGGCAGCTTCACAGATGGAGCTCCTCTCCCAACTTTCTGCTCCTTAACCGGCAGACTGTGAGCTCTCACAGGAGAATGAGGCAATTGTTCTTGAATCAATAGTGGCTGATTCATTGGTTGGGATGGAGGGTGCGAAGGAGTCGAGGCACTAGAATGAGCTTGCATTGGTGGTTGCTTTCGGTCGGGTTTCTTGGAAACCTGAGCAGCAGGAGCAGGACTAGACTTCTGTGCAACCTTCTTTGGCCTCATCGGAGAGGCCATCATCGGATTGCCATGAGTACTCCACGAACTACCTTGCAATTCTTCAATTCCACGAAACTGCAATTCCTCATCAATACGAGAGAAGTCCCTCTCTCTGTGCTGTTCAAAACTGGAATCCATCTTCTCCTGTATTGGCCTGAACAGTTGCTCAAAACGGGTCAGCATCTGCTCTGCCATATTGTGGAAAGGATCAGTTTTTGGATTGTACAGCAACGCATTGTTAAAAGTCAATCTAACGTCGGCTGCGAATTCAACAGGCGTTGGATACAAATTCTTTGCAAGATTTGCTTTAACTGTACCAAGATCCATGGGACGCTGAACAATCTTGTGATAGTCGTGAAGCCCCAAGCCCGCAGCATCCACCGGCGCTTTGAAAACATAGCCATGCTTGTGCTTTAACAATTTGGATACAATCTTGCTGCATTCTTTCAACAATTCTTCAAAATTAACAGTAGCCGCACTGCCATTGACGTGCCCATTGAGTAATTTCTTGGAAACAGACCCAATCGAAGCAATAGGTCTTTTGTTCCCACCGAATTTCTTCGATTTTGCCTGAGATCTAGGGTTCTCAGAATTGCTGATTTGTCCAGATTCAACTCGATCTCGTAAATCACGGATCTGATCAAGCTCCGCGGCCAAGCGTTTCCTGAGCTCCACAAGCTCAGGTTTCGTGTAGGAAGCAACATTGAAGGTCAAATAGCTACCGCAATTGAAAGCGTTACGGCTCGTCGATGTCTGGTTGAACGAATACGCATCGTCGGAGGCCGTCTGAGTGATGGCTGGGGAATCGACGTTATTATTGTTGCCGTAACGTCCGGCGACACCGTTGGCAGCGCCTTGGTGGAATTTCTTTTGCTTCTTCTTCGGGTTGGGGTTAGGGTTTGCATTCAGGTGAGGATTAGAGTACGGAATCTTCCCCATGTGGGCCCAGCTTGACTCATTCTGGCTTGCTAACACAGCAGACGCCATAAATCGCACCGTCAAAGGCGGCCCTCAGCTCCGGCAAATCCCCGGCAGCAATTTCCCCAAAAAACATGTATTATTTAGCCGGAATCCTTCCTCCGCCACAAGCCCTCCACGGAATCGCCACAACGGCGGCTGCTGGAGATCTCGGGATCAAAAATTTGCGGGCTAATCGCGATTGAATTAGCTGAAATCGAGAAAGAAAGAAAGAAAACCTAACGGGGGGTAGAAAAGGGTATTAGGGTTTGAAGTTTGAGCGAGGATTGACAGGCCGATGGGGTGCCTCTTAAAGGCGATGAGATCTGCCCGTTCAAACTTCGGGCAGTTTACCGACCGTCGATTTAATACGGAACCATGATCCAAGGGCGGAAGTCGATTTGTTTGCTGGCTTGGGTACCTGACCAGAACATCTGTCTGTCGACGGTGATGATTGAGCTCATTGTACACGTGGTTAAATCGGGATCGTAGGATTTGAAGGAGAGTTGCGAGGAGGTTAAGCGCCCGGGGTTAGGGTCAATTTGGGTATTTAAGGTAGGGAGGGGTATATTAGATGTGGGTCCCAAATAGGGAGGTGACGTGGAACGTAAGACGTGAATGTGAAGAAAACTCGCTTCATCACGTGACGTGTCAGGAGGATCTCGTCAAACGAGGAGTACGTTAAAGCCGATTTTTCTTTTGCGAAATTACGGATTTGCCCTTAAAACTCACTTTAATTTCCGCGTTTTTCCTTTTTTAAATCCTATTTGCATAATTTAACTAAAAAATAGCTTCTATTTTCTCCTAAACTTTACAAACCAATACGGATTCAAATCAAAATTAGATCTAAAAATTATGAACTTTTATCAACTAATGTACTATTTGAAAATTTTGGCAAAGATATGAAATTTAAACACTACAATGAGTAAACATAATTTATAAACACATATATAATTTGAATATAAAATAATTTATTACTATCAAAAATTATGATGGTTATGAATTTGAAATTAAAATTTGGTAATTCAATTATTGGTTTTATTCATTATAGATTTGAGTTAGATAAATTATAAAGGGATAAAATTCTCATATCAATAATAGATACATATTTAGAAATTCAAATGTTAATTATCAAATGCAACTATGATTTTTCAGATCACTTGATAGTATTGTCTTTATATATTAAAATTAATTTGATCGATACAATTCAAATAAACTCTCCGTTTAAATCTCTTTAATTAATTGAACAAGTTGGATATAAATTTAGGGAACGAGAGTTCTGACATTCGAATTTTATCTATTTTTATAAATTACTATTCCCGCAAACTTTTGTTGCAAATCGTCATTCAAAGTTTGCATTTGTAATGTACCACCATCTTTTTTTTTTTTTTAATTTTGATAAAAAGTATAATTGATGTGTACATTTTATAAACATGTCACGTGCGATATTTCTTAATCAAAACTAACAAAAATAAAATAAAATTTAGATGTCAGTTTATTACAATACGATTTATAACGAAAATTTATTGGGATGACAAATTACAAAGAGTACAAAGTTTAAATTAAAAAAAAAAGAAAATTCTCAGAAATTTATAACTTGGAAAATCAAAATTATATTAAGGGGGCCCATTAATTTAAGTGAAACTTGTATTCACTAATCTTCATTCTTCAAGAACATTAATTAGTTAGGGGGACCAAAAATAATATCCCATTTTCCCCCAATCAAAGGGACAATAATGAAGATATACATATATGATATATGAACGGATAATTCTTCAAAAATCCCCAAGTGTAAACTGAATTTCCTTTTCACTCCCCAATTTTGAAAAAGTTCTTGTTCACTCCCCAATTGAAAAACAAAATTCCTTTTCACTCCCCAAGGTTGTATAATAATTTAGGAATTGCGTACATTTTTTAGGGAATTGCGTATAAAAATCCCGGAATCTCGTATATACGACATTTTGAGATTTTTATACGCAATTCCCTCAAAAATGTACGCAATTCCTAAAGACAATGTACGAACATGTACTGTTTGTGGGGACCTAAAAGGAATTTTGTTTTTCAATTGGGGATTGAATGGGAACTTTTTCAAAACTGGGGACATAAAAGGAATTTTTTCAACTTTTTGGTACTATTCAAAGATTTTCCCATATATGAATACCTCTTCGGCTCTTATATATATATATATATCATATATGATATATATATATATACATGAATGTCATTTAATTTCGACTTTTCCTTCTTTCAAAGTCCAGAAGGGCAAAAGGGGAAACGTACAAAAATTGGTGCAGGATACACCCACGAAGCTTTGGGGTGCGGGGTCCACATGCACCAATTATTAATTAAATAAAAAATGGAAAATACAACGAAAGTAAGGTAATATATAGGTGGCGTCACATTTCAACCAAACCTTTTCATTGCTCTAACCACCCACCAGAACCTTCTCTGCAACGCCAAGAGAAGAAAAGTTGGGAGCTTATTCTAATTCCAGATTCCGATCTCTCGCCGCCGCTGGAAGAAACGGCGGCCTATGTTCGTCGGCTGAAGGTACGTGGCTTGATGAAGCTCCTCTGTTCTGTTGTAAATGGAGTTTTGTCTTTCAATCTCTCGAGATCTAGGGTAGCGCCGCGGCGGAGTGGAATTAGGGGAGTTGGGAAGATGCACGGCGTTGCCGCCGCCGTCCAGCACGGCCGCCGCGGCGGGTGGCGGTGGAGAAACGAAGGTCGGTTGTTTTTGCTGGGGTTTGGAGTTGTGCCTGGGAAATTGGAATTTGGACTGCATTTGAGGTGAATTTGATGTTGCATGTGAATTTTCGGCGTGTTTTGCTGGCGGCATCATTGCTTGTCTCGTGTTGTGGTTGAACTGTTTCGTCTGGACTGTGGATGGGAAAAAAATCAATAATTATCCTCCGAGATATTTTTTTCTGGACTTCTTTTTTGGCACAAATAAATTGATTTTTAAAGAAGATATTTTCTCAAGTATGAATACTCCATCATATTCACGCTTGTAGTTGAAAAGTTTTACTATTGCTGAGCCCAATTTCCCCTGGAAACACCTGTAGTAGTTTGGAGCTGAGCATTGCTCAAGATTCCAAGCTTATTCTTTGAAATTAACAAATGAATATGTCATCAGATTCTCTTCCAAAAAGGATTTTCATTTCACTATCTGTTTCTCTTTTTAACTTTTACCAACCGCAGTAAATTCCGCAACTTTTGGATGAAAATTACCTCTCAACCTCCCAATTGCTCAAGACTCAAGAGTCAAATGAGTAATCTGAAAGTTGTCCACATTAGATTTCAGCAGACATCTACATCAATATCATCATGTATGGACATTTCACAATTGGGCACATCTCATCTTCAGAATGGTTATATATCTGTCTGCCTGCCACCCAGCTTATAGTGCTACTGTGATGGGATCCTGAATTTGAAAGTGTCCCTCAACTATCTAAAACTGAATTGAAAACGTGCGGAGAAGAGAAGAACAGTTAAGGAGGCAAGAACTAAGTAGTAAGTACACATTTGCCAGAGCTTTTGTTTTCTCAAATTAAAATTGAAATAAATGTCGTGGACAAATGGTAAAAAGGTTTGAACCTGAAAAATAGTGTGTGTGGCAAAGATAAAATATTATCTTGCCACACACACAATTTTTGTTTACAATAAAAACAAGTCATTGGTTGAATGCATCTGAGTTTGGATCTAAATTCAAATATTTTATGGTAAATGAACATAATCATTATATAAATAAGTAGAATCTAATTTTATCGAACCTAATTATTATATAAATAAATACATTACACTCATTATTTGACTAAGTTTTTCTAAATTTCATATTTTATCCGACCTAATAATTATATAAATAAGTACATTATACTTAGTATTTCACTATTCATTTTTTCTAAACTTCGTCGTCTGGTTCCTAAAGCATTACTGTGCATTTTCTTTAATTTGACCGATACATATAATTATCCATTTAAATTGCAACTGATCTTAGAATTGTAGGACATTTAAGATGAAAAAAGGAATTAAAACAATGGATACTGATTCAAGTGCTTGGAGATACATTCATCTACTCAAGTCGTCTTCTTCCAATATGTCAGTATATACCACATACAACTTAATACACATCATGCTCATCAGAGCATATACCACTTCATTTCGTACAAATTGCAACAGCGAAGCCAGCAGAAATGACACACTCCAATACATAAATGCTCACAATCCCTGGCTACCTAGAAGAACCATAAGATGTCACAACACTCGTCCACCAGGCAACAGCAACACAACGCTGCCAGGCTACACAAACACCAACCACCGCAGACAAAAGTTAAAAGAGTAGAAAGCAACAACACAAATTAAAGTTAAAGAACAGAAAGCAAGAACACAAGAGACCCAATTCAGTCTTGAAAACTCACCATCCTTCCAAGAAACCAGCCTGCCTCTTCGGCGGAGGAGCGGCGTACTGCGGTGGCGGCATTACCGGCGGCCCCTGATATTGACCTGCTCCATCATCATACCACATCATTATCCAAGGTTTGTTCCCTTATCTTGTCGGGGTTGGGGGCACATTATGAAAGATTTACACGTAATCAAGAATTGCAAATATGGGACAGATACCAATATAGAGGAAAACGTCTGCTTCAAGCTTCAATTTGGGATTCACAAGTTTGATCTTAAAGTGCCACAAAGTTTAGATTTGCATAAAGGGCCAAATCCAAAACATGCAATTTTCCCTAATGGAACATGGCGAATTCATTGCACTAACAACTCCAATTCTACCAAGATTAGCTCAATTTAGAGTGAAAAAACAAATTAAAGACTTAGAACCTCTCCTCTCAAGATCCAACATCAGAAACCACACAATCAATCAATCGATCAATCAAACCCACAATAACCAAAACAAACCATTTCATGAATAATACAGACCCAGAAACACAACTAAGAGAAAGAAACAACACCCCACAAAATCACTGGCAAAGAAAAGATTGCAATTACCTTGAGCAGGGTAAGGGTAAGCGTACTTGGGTGGCTCACTCATCTTTCTGTACTTCCTGATCAGGAAAAAAACTTAATCCGAAACAGTTTGTTACAGGGACTTATAATACACATTACACACACGCAGAGAGAAGCAATAGACAAGTAAGTAGTGAATCAGATTCGTTGATTGGGCCACTGGATGTTCAGAGAAACCTCTAGAAAAAGGGACTGATTACTTCCCTGTTCAAATTTCAAACAGTCAGCATCCCCAATATATGCAGTGTTTTTATAATTAAGACCGCTTGAATGGCCGAGCGACGTGTGGGGACTGCGATCACCGATTGTAAGTGCGTGGCAATGGATAACGAAGCGTAGTATATGTGTATACTTTTCCAAGGCGTTATTCCAACATGGGTTCGATTTACTAGGTTTGGATGTACGTATATGACTTGAGGTGAAACACAACCGCCTACGATCCTTAGTCATCTATTTCGATCTTTGAGATAGTTTATTTTATTATAAGTGGTTATTTTAGTTATTTAATATATTAATTTTTTATGTTTATTAAAATATTATAAGAATCATATATTATTGATAAAAGTCTAATAAAATATAAGAATATATTATGTTTTTTAACAACTTCAAAAAACAGTTTTTAATTAATTAGGATAATCTATTATTGCAAATAAATTGAATGGATATTTAATAAAATTTTAATATAATTATATTAAATCCAACTACATAACAAACTATCAAATTAAACATTTTCTTATACTGATTACTTTATTAGAAGCGATCAGTTTAATTATTTAACACATTAATTTTTGTGTTTATTAAAATATCGTAAGTGTCCTATACTTTTGGTAAAATTCAAGAAAATATAAGAATGTAATATATTATTTAACAATTTCTAAAAATAGTTGTTAATTAGTTAGGATAATATATTGCAGTAAAATTAAATCCAATTAGATAACAAACTCAAAAAATAAACATTTTCCATATGTAAAAATGGACGGCTCAGAATAGGATGGAGATCTTTTAAAAAAATTTCATATTATAATTATTTTTCCCTCGACGCTGTAGCACCCACACGGTGGGTCACCACATCCCCCGTATCAAAGTCCGATCCACATACGAAATGAAGGGGTCCGTACATGAATCGAACAGTGGCGAACGGGAGACTGACAAACTCACACCTAAGTTAGGCGGAACTTAGACCCTGAACAACCCAAAACAAGAATGCGGAAGCGAGAAAGCAAGTCATGCAAAATCTCAAACATACAAACAGGTGACGGGTTCAACTAGCATAAATCCCTAATCCCGAATCAAACAATAAACATAAATTCTACGGGTTCAACTATCCCTAAAAACCTATCCCGAATAATATATCAATTCATATTAAAATTCCAAACATAGCATTCATACATATTTTATACATAAGGCGAAATGTAATAAATGCAAATGCAAAACAACCTACTAAACAAAAGACTCGAAGACAGACTCCAAAAGGACTGACAAACTCCCCCTAGCACGAACTCCAAGCTGGACCTGCAAACTAAAAACATAAAAGGGGAGGGGTCAGTCTTAACTTGACTGAGTGAGGGGTTAATGTTGGAAAACACGAAAGAGTTGAGCAGCGGAAGTTTAAAATTTTTCCACAAGTTTAATCGTTGTCTTGCAATTTTCGTACTGTAACGTTGGGAATAACAAGAAACTCACTTTAATTGAAGCTTTCTTGTGATGTTGTTACCACCTAACAAACACCCTTCAAGCGGAAAGTCCCTCGAACGGTCTTCGATAGATCCCAAAGCAGCAATCCTCCGAAGCGTATCCACACCAGTCCTAGAACACGATCAAGCAAGTGAAAATGCTAGTTCTATAACTTATATTAATGGCTAGGCTTTGCTTTGAAAACTTTTCTTTTAATTTTCTCAAAAACTTAACACTTCGTGAGTATTGGTCTAAAGAATAAGAGAAGCACCATCCCTTTTATTTATACAAGGTGGTTCGAACCCCTAGGGTTTCCAAGAACCAATTAGATTGTTTTCTTGCTCACTAATTAACTAATTTAATTATTAATTTAATTGGAGAAAATAAGTTCCCAACTTGTTCTCCAAGTCTTGCAAGAATAAACTTCTCTCTCCTACAATAGGAAGTTGGACATTTCAACTTTCTTAAAGTTAAAAGCCAATATTCAATAAATCAATTAATTCCCAATTAATTATTTATTGGGTTAAGTTTATTTGAGAATAGTCTTAACAATTAATTCATAATTAATTAAAAGACTAAAATTAATTAATTACAATTTAATTAATTAATTCTATAAAAGAATTCGCATGTGAAATAAATCACACGAAATGGGACACGCGTGAAGCCACGTGTACATAACACGTGACAGCCACGTGTACTTGACACGTGGCATCAACCTCGTGTTATGCCCATTTCGATCCACTATTTTGATCCTTCGTTAATCATATTAACATCCTACCATAACCCTCGTGTCATGGCATTTGTGTGTGACCCTTTAGGTTCATTATTCGATTAGCAGTGACAACAATTAATTAATTCTCTAATTAATTAATCACTTCACAGACCATACTACCGTAATCTAGCAATGGATGTGTGACCCCTAACCGAATAACGAAATGAATCGAAGAACCTTTCAGTCAATGACAATCAGTGAAATACGATCCTCCTACAACTCCATCTCTCAATCAAGAACTAACGCATGGGAATATTCTCAGAGCCCAAATATTCTTGATCTTTAAAGTTAAGTTCGTTTCATATCCATTTCGATCTCAATCCTAGAAAACCCCATTTTCTAGATGTCTTGATCTTTTATCCACCTTGGCCAAGGGTTTAAGTATAATGGACTACGAACAACTCAATCAGTAAGAGATCATTCTTGTTCTTAATAAGTGTAGGTCCTTTGTTGATTCTACTTATTCTCAATATGCCACTTGTGTAATCCCAACATAGGCCGTGGTTCAGGTGTCTATATGGCGACACCCTTTTGAGCCTATATCAAAGATTACAGAGTTAGCTCATATGAGACATTACAGAATCTCAAGTCTAAGGATTAATGAATCACGTTATTGACCTGTGAGATATTTCCTAATCTGGAAGTTTCAGGAAACTTCCTTTCCCATTTAGGAATGTTCTCACGCGGGACATCTCAGTGATGAAGTTCTTGTAACAATCACCCTCATGTATTATGAACGCAACATCGTATGCACTTATCACTCCATGAAACTGAGTGATCCTTCAAAAGGACATAATCACACAAGCAAGTCTCAGCAGAGTCAAGGTCGACACTCTCACTGTCTGTCGGACTCTCGACTTGGAGAAGTTTCTAATCCTCGCCTATGGAGTTAAGAACTTGTTTCATGAGTCGTTCCCATAATGACAAAGTTCTTAACGGTCTCATCGGATTAGGGGAGTTTAATATATGCAAAACACAGTCAACCCAAACAGATATAAATAAGCACATAAAGAAGTGATTGCCTATGAACAAAATCATCTCGTTTATTATTCAAAGACTGTTTGTGATATTACAAGGAAATAATAAAGTCAAAAGCTGCTTTAAGGGCACTATTCCTAACAGTTAACACACTCACACTATATATATAGGAGAGCAAAGCAGGTACAAAAGTCATAGTGTTCATGAACTCAAGGATAGGTTTTTCACGCCAAAGCATTTTCCCGTGATACATACATATAGGGTACTTGAATAAGTCTAAACAAAACAACGTACCTTATAAAATATTCAACTTTTAACTTAATTTAGAATCTATCCCTGTTTCACAAACGTTAACAGAACATATACTTAATATAGAACTCGGCGGGTACGAGCTCAGACTCCCCCAAACTCCTCAGAACATATCATAACAGAAACAAAGCAGAAAACTGACATACATATCATATCATATCAGACCAACCTCAACTCCGGTGGTGGAAGGGTGTATACGCCCTAACCATCCAATTAACAAACTCACGCGGGGTAGCTAACCCCGATGTGTCCTCCCCGGCTTTTACACCGAAGGCATCGAAATACCACGCCTTCCTTAGCTCCCGAGGTCGCATGTGATACTCCGGATGGAGACTATGCATAGGCTTTACCTCGACGGCCCAATGCCGCCCCGAGGGCTCCTTACCCATACCTCCTTGGATCCATAAACACCAATACATATCTTTTACATAACCCGCTACAACAGAGACAGACAGACAAAACTTATACGTATATACATACCACTTTCCATGTCATTTATAAATACTCGGTCCTTGCCAAATTTGGCTCATGAGAAGCACACGGTTGGAAGCATAGCTCCAAGTGGCAAGACATAACAAATCGTTCCAAAACAAGCATACATAGGCTTGTACATTGCTTAACATACTTGCAAACCTTTGACGTATCAAGCAAATACATATTTCACACTTATTTACGTACATATAAGGCTTAATTAAACCACATGCATTAAAATCGAGCACATTTCATTAAGGTATAACTATATCCTAACCTCAACTTACATCGAATAGGCCAAAGACACGACGTTTGATCCACCCCGGAATCAACACGGTCGACAAAACACCTGTTAGGAATAGTGCCCTAGAAAGCCGATTCGACGTAATCTGCTTTGGGACTTTTCTTGTATCACAGACAATCTTTGAATAATATACGATTGATCATAGGCAAACACTTCTTTATATGCCAATACGTGTTTTGAGTGTTTCCATTATGTGTGCATGTATGAGAACTCCCCTAATCCTGATGACTTTAGGACTCTACCATTTAGGTGAAATGGTTCATGAAACGAGCCCTATATCACATAAGTCATGATTAGTAAAATACTCCAAGCCGATGAGTCCTACAGACAGTGGGAGTGTCAACCTGACTCCTCTAAGGCTTGCTTGTGGGATCACGCCCTTAAGAAGGACCACCTTGTTTCATGGAGGTGAAAAGTGTATAGTTGATACGTGCGTGATACATGAGGGTGCTTACTTTAATAAGTAAGTTCACTGAGGTGCCCCGTATGAGAACATTCCTAAATGGGAAAGGAAGTTTTTATTTCAGGAAATGGAAACTTCCAGATTAGGAAATATCTCACGAGTCATTGATGTGATTAATTGATCCTTAGACTTGAGGTTCCTTGTCACTTTATGAATTAACTCTGTGGTCTTTGGTATAAGCTTTAAAGGGTGTCGCCTTAGACAACTGATTCAAGGCTTATGCTGGGGCTGCACAAGTGATTCATGAAAGTGAATGAGAATCAAGAAAGGACCTACACTTGCATATGCAAGGTGATCTCTTATTGTGTAAGTCATTCATATGCCATATGGAGTCCTTGGCCAAGGCAGTAGATCAAGACATCAAGAAAAGGGTTTCTTGGATTGAGATCAAATGGATATGAAATGCACTTAGCTTTAAGACCGGATTATTAGGGTTCTGATTATTCCCTTGCCCTAGATCTTGGTTGAGAGATAGTAAGTAGGAGGATTGTATCTCACATGAATCAATGACTTAAAGGTTCTGTCGAATCCGAACATTCCAATTCAGCTAGGGGTTAAACACCTGTTGCTAGACTATGGTCGTTTAATCTGTGGACTGATTAATTAATTAGTGAATTAATTAATTAGGGTCACTGCTAATTGAATTGAGAACCTAGAGGGTCACACACAACAACTTGGTTACATGAGTTGAGGCTTGAAAATGATTAAACGAGTTAATCGAGCCTAGAGGGTTCCACACGTGTGAAGCCACACGTGTGGGTCACGTGAGTGACACGTGTCCTTGTGACACGTGTCACACACGTGAATTTATATATATATTAAATGATTAATTTAGTTAATTATTTAATAGACTTTGGTTTAATTTTGAATTAAAAAGAAAGTCTAATTTTGGAGAAAATAATCTAGTTAATTAATTATGAATTAATTAATTAGATAAAATAAGTTATTTATTTTTATAATAAATAAAGTATAAAATTATCCAAAAATAGTTTGGATAATTTTAGCTCTCTTAAAAGTTGACTTGAAATAGAATTCAAAGTCAAAGTTGGAAAATACTTGATGATCAAGTAATAGGAGAGAGAGGGACCAAATCCTTTGTCCATTAGGACTAGGTTCGGCCGCCCCTCCCCTTTCCTATATATAGGGGAGCTCATGCTCCCCTTTAGAGCTAATTGACAATTCTTGGTTCATGTGTTGAACACCTTCCTTTCTCCAAGATTAAATTAAACCCTAGGTTAAGCCTAAACACTAACTAGAGAACTAGCATCCTTACTAGTTAGATTGTGATCAAGTTGGTGGACTTTCTCTAGAGACTTCAAGTTAGAAGTTTGAAGATTCGAGCTTTACCAAGGAGAGGGGATCAAGCCGCGAGAAGAGAGTTCTTGGGTGGCTTGAAACGCTTCAAGAAAGAATAAAAGAAAAGTAAGTTTTCTATCTTTACGAATTTGGTTACACGATTGCGAGTTCAAGGTCCTTTTGTTGGGAAAATTTTTTTAAATTCCGCTGCTTTCTGATTCGTGTTTTCCAACAAGTGGTATCAGAGCCACCTCGTTAATCGTGTTTCTGATTCGTCTCAATTATACTGAATTTGGTAGAAATTCTTAGGCTTGATGCGATTGAGTATTTGTAATTGTTTTAGAAAGCCTGAATTACGAAACTGTATTTTTTCCTGAAAGTTTATGAAAATTAGTTTTGCAAAAAATTTAATTTTTGAAAACAATTTTAGATTTGAAACTGTATAAACTGTTTTTGGATTTCTTGGATTGGTTTTGCTTTTGAACGAAAACACGAAACGAAAACCCGGATCGCGACGAACACGCGAAACCCCGCGCGCGAATGCGTCGCGCGCGCGCTTCGCGCGTACCGCCCGCCTGACCTAGGCGTGCGCAGGGCATCCGCCCAGGCCTGGCCGGGACAGACCGGCCAGCCGCCCAGCTCCTCCCGCACGCCTGTGCGGGAGCCTTCCGGGCGCACCTATGCGCGCCCGCCCAGGGCGGCCGAGACTGGCCGCCCACCCCGCCCGCATGCTTGCGGGAAAGCCGCGCCCAGCAGCGCGCGCACTCGCGCGGCCTTGGCCGCGCGCTGTGCGCGCCTGTCGCGCGCGCGCGCGCGCCGCGTGCGTGCGGTCTTCTCCGCGTACGGGTCCCGTTTTCGCGATCCGGCCTTTTCGTGTTTCGTGCAATCCAGTCCCAATTTTATTTAAATTTTAAAATTTTATTTTTGAATATTTATTTTAATTTTGAATAAAACTTAATATTGGGATTTTTTTGAGCAATTGAAACGGTTTATATTTTGGGAAAATACATCTTGACAAAATTATTAATTTTCAGAAATTAATTGGAATTTTATTTGTTTTGGTAATTTGGGATTTATTGAAAACTTTTATAAATAAGACTCGCATCAAGTCGTGTTTTAAGTCATTAGGACTTGAAACGAGAATTTTAATTTATTGGCTAAATTTAAATTCTCGCAAAAGCATGTTAGGTGATCATGGGTTTAGATCTATGTATGGTTTTAATTTATGCACATGGATGGTGTAAATTGGGGTTGGAGCCCTATAGTTGCGTTTTTCAATTGAGGTTGGAGCCTCACTTATGTGCGTACTGTTATGTGATTTATTATGTGGCTTTCCATATTACTGTTTTTGAGGCCGGGGTATGCCCCGTGTAATTGTCTAAGGCCAATATGAAGATTGAGCCTTATTACTTTATGTCTTTTTCTTTTTATTGTAATTTGAGAGTAGAGATAGGTGGTGAGGTTTTATTTTTATTTTGGAGACAATGCACCCATGGAGTAAGATGGACCACATTCAAGTAACAAGGAGGCCATAAGTGAAGACCCCTCAAAATGTTAGGGAGGGGAATCTCAATTGTTAAATGTAATAGAGATAGGGCTCGTATTTTGTTACCGCTTTCCCTTATGTGATTTAAACTGTTTATGTGGCATGTATGTTAGAACTCGTGATTGTGGAGTGGCTCCCACATATCACGCATAAGATAGGTAGAACCCATGATCATTACATGTTAGTATCATGCTAGGACATGTTATCTGTTTATGTGCTTGTTTGAAATGCATTTAAGTGTACTTGCATTAATCAAGACTAATAAAATTGGATAACATATATGTTGGTGAGGTCGAACCGAACAACTCTTCGGTTGATTCGAAAATTCCCATTAAATATTAAGCTCATTTCGAATAATAGGTATTTAATTCGAGGTGCAAATTTTGAATTAAATTCCTAGCATTCCATCAATAGGTTTTAAGTTTAGTAAGTAAAGCTAGTTATTGTCCGCGAGTCGTGGGATAGCTAGTGGAGCTTATTAGTTCTTAGTTACCTAATTGATCATTTTAAATGATCAATATTTCGTGGTTAATTTTGGCAAGGGCGATGTCCGCGAGTCGTGGGTCGTTCGAACTAAGTTTTGATCATGATCTTATGATTGATGGGTCTAGCTTAAACGCCTAAGTAAATATGGATGTCGCACGAGTCGTGGGTCCATATTGAAAGATAGGTGATGCAAAAACAATTACTAAGAGTTCTAAAGGTGTTAGAATTGGTAAGTTGTACCTACCTAGGATTTTACTTAGAATGTCCGCGAGTCGTGGGTTCGAGGTAAAATGCTTAGGATCTTAGTACCCATTGGGAAACGTGTTCCTCTTAGATCTTTGGGAATTATAGATCTTTGAAAAACAGTGGGAGCTACATGAGATTAAAGACCTTATCTTTTGTATATCGTTATAATTCAGCATGCCCACATTTTCTCTGCTTAGCATTTAGGTTGTAGTTCTGTGATTCTCTACAATATGAAATGCAAACCCATTCGTATCCATCCTTAAGTCAAATAAGTTGACTAAGTCCTGACTAACTCTAAATGGCTTCGGATCCTAAAATCCATTTTAGAACCCGACTAGAGAAAGGCGTTCTCTAAAGGGCGAAGTTTTCAATTGTGAAAAGTCGACCCGGGCCAAAAGAGAAGCAATCTGAGGTGAATGAATTTTTTCCAAACCACTTAAAAGCAATTGAACCACCTCATAAAAACGTTACAAGGTATAACATTATGGAATTATTCAATATTCCAAATGAGGAAACAAGTGCACACGAACAAGGTCTAAAGATCTTATTTGAAGATCTTATGGTCTTGGTCATCAATTGAGAAAAGAGTTCTCAATGCACTGATTGCTTACATTGCTTCGACTATCAATCAAACCCTTTATGCTCAACTAGAATGATGCTAATGTAGCATAGTTAATCATTTAAGTTGATAATGGTTGAGAGCATCCTTAAGAAGGAATAAAAGGTTGAGATGGTTAATTCTTCTTCTAAAACTCCCCAAGTTAAAGGCTTGAAGGCCTAAAGAAGAAGAAACCCTTAAGAGCCCAATGGAGGGGCATGTAAGGGGTACGCCCAAAAGACACTAGAGATCAAATAGGACGTTTGCTTCTATGGTAGCAAATAAGGACTTTGAAAGGGAACTGCAAAGAGTATGAGTACTTTGAAATGTTACCTCGTTTAGTAATTCTACTAGGAATAGAATTTACTAGTCTTAAGTCAATTCTGCATAAGCCGTTGTGCAAAGACTCAAGGCACTAATGTTCTGAACATACAACGAGATAACAAAAGTAAGTGAGATGACAAAGCTTCGAATTACTTTGGAACGTTGAGATATAAAAGGATTAGCAAGTCAGACACCTTAGGATCATTCTATGAAAATGAACCTATAGTGTTGACTTCCTGTGAATCCTGTTATGAGGGAAGCGTTCCTGAATCCCGTTTATAAGAAACGTGGAACGTTCCAAAATTATAGTGGATTTCGATCCATGCTGATGAGTGTAAGATGCTTAATGTAAGCACTAGATACAATCGTCAGTTTAATCATTATGAATGAATGTACTTGTTAAAGTACAAATTCGAAACTTATATGAAATTCTTAGAATTTCGAAAGGAGGTTAGGAACCGAAGTAGTCATAAGTTATAGGTAAATCGATATGATCGAGATAGCCAATATCTTAGCAACTAATTCCTTACTCATCTTAGAGATAATAGGATTATCTCTCAGTAAACTAATTCGAGAACACCTTAGTGTTTCTGAATGAGGGAATGAAACCTTATAGGATATGGTCCATTCCATAGCAAGCTTTACTGACTTATAATCATTCTAGGAATAAACTCCTAGAATATGCAGTTAGAGATTTTGAATTTAGTACCTTCCAAAATCAGTCCTTCAGTTGCACTATGCAAAGTGGCATACTAAATTCCCTAATTATTCTTATCCAAGAATTCAATGGAATCCTCTTACTTGAAGAGGATAGTGGGAGATAAGCTTGAAATGAGTTCAAGTTTATACAATGATATTGGATATCAGTTTTGCGATTCCCTTGTACAAAGGTTATTTGTCTTAAAGGAATGTACCTTTCTTAAGGAATCGTTCCTATAGAAGAAGAAAGGCAAGCAAGCAGACCTCAAAGAAATTTGAGGAAAAATATTCATGCCACATATAGAAGAAACGAGCCCATCTGATAAAACTTAGCCAAATTTTAGAGTATGTACACGTGTGAAACCCTTCTCTTAAGATGCGCTTAGAACGCGTTCCTAGATAGCCAAGGAATTACTTGAAGAGGAGACACTGTCAGATTTGGAATCTGAGTAGTGTAAGCAAGCCTTGAAATCCAATATGGATTCCATATACTTACACTGAGTTTTGACCTTGGTTGATCCACCTGATAGGATCAAGCTCCTAGAGCTTCGAGTAAATGGAAAGCATTACAACCTTCTTGACGGTTGAAATGCAAAAGTCCATTTGGGTTGTGTTTACCATATCCTCATATTCTGACTATGAGATATGATAAATGAATATGAGAACTATCTTGTTCAATATGAGATTGAAAGAGACCGAAATAAGGTATTTCTATAAATCTCATATTCAGTGGGAGTATGTATAAGGTATGCAAATCCCTAAAGTCAATCTGTGGATTGATAAAGGTTTCTGGGATTAGACAATTCGATTCCATAGGATAGTCAAATCGTTTGACACAGATGGAAGTCGAATAAGTCTCAAAGTGTACATAAGAAAGTTAGTGATGTAAGAGTCAATTTTTGGTTCTTTAGAAAACGACATCCTTCTCATTAGGAATGTCAAGGACGACGTGAAAGTTACCAATTCTTGTTTAAGAAACAATTTGACATGAAAGATCTTAGTGATTATCCTATATTCTCGACATTCGGATCTATAGAAGATAGATCTAAGAGAATAAAAGGATTATCACAAAATGAGTACATAACCACGGTACTAAAAGGAGTTTAGTATGGACAATGGAACATCTCTTTTGAAGAGTATGTGTCCTAAGATAACTTTGAGAAAGTTAGAATGTCCAAAATCCCTTTAAGTGAAAGGGTGCATAATGTATGAAAAGTTATGTACTAAATTAGATATGGCGCAACACTAAGCGTAGTAGGCCGAATCTAATATGACCTCAGAGAAGGTCATTAGATCTCTGTAAAGGATGTCCTCAAAGTACTTGAGAAGAAATGAGGATATGTATTAGTTTACAGAGCCCAATAGATCTTATTGTTAGAAGGATATTTGATGTAACCGTTCATCAAACATAGATGATTATGAAATCATTGAAAGGATACAACTTCTACCAGAATGGTAATGCAATGTGTTGGAAAGGGGTTCCAAGGACGGACATTGCAAAACTCAACTATCGTAGTTGAGAACTTAGTCGTATTATATAACACTAAGTTAAGTGTTTGGGTAAGAAACTCCATCTAACTTGTTAGATGAAGTTCCTAGCATGAAAACAACTCC
The DNA here is from genome assembly GCA_037501455.1 of Lantana camara. NCBI lineage: Eukaryota > Viridiplantae > Streptophyta > Magnoliopsida > Lamiales > Verbenaceae > Lantana > Lantana camara. The sequence goes on from CM074862.1 coordinate 25,379,953, forward strand.
TTGATCATATTGTATGATAAAAAGGATGGTTGCTCAAGTAAGAGAACCAAGACCTCACCAAGAGACTGAACACGTGATTACGAATCACTTTATAAGGAAAAGGTGTTTCCTAAGAGATGTGTAAACAAGAGGGTCACATCAGCAGAGAATATAGCAGATCCACTTTGGAAACGCCCAAAGTCAATAGGGTCTCTAAGTGCATCTTGAGAAGATGGGACTTAGAGTACCTAAATGGCTTTTACGGGCAAGTGGGAGATTGTTAGGAATAGTGCCCTAGAAAGCCGATTCGACGTAATCTGCTTTGGGACTTTTCTTGTATCACAGACAATCTTTGAATAATATACGATTGATCATAGGCAAACACTTCTTTATATGCCAATACGTGTTTTGAGTGTTTCCATTATGTGTGCATGTATGAGAACTCCCCTAATCCTGATGACTTTAGGACTCTACCATTTAGGTGAAATGGTTCATGAAACGAGCCCTATATCACATAAGTCATGATTAGTAAAATACTCCAAGCCGATGAGTCCTACAGACAGTGGGAGTGTCAACCTGACTCCTCTAAGGCTTGCTTGTGGGATCACGCCCTTAAGAAGGACCACCTTGTTTCATGGAGGTGCAAAGTGTATAGTTGATACGTGCGTGATACATGAGGGTGCTTACTTTAATAAGTAAGTTCACTGAGGTGCCCCGTATGAGAACATTCCTAAATGGGAAAGGAAGTTTTTATTTTAGGAAATGGAAACTTCCAGATTAGGAAATATCTCACGAGTCATTGATGTGATTAATTGATCCTTAGACTTGAGGTTCCTTGTCACTTTATGAATTAACTCTGTGGTCTTTGGTATAAGCTTTAAAGGGTGTCGCCTTAGACAACTGATTCAAGGCTTATGCTGGGGCTGCACAAGTGATTCATGAAAGTGAATGAGAATCAAGAAAGGACCTACACTTGCATATGCAAGGTGATCTCTTATTGTGTAAGTCATTCATATGCCATATGGAGTCCTTGGCCAAGGCAGTAGATCAAGACATCAAGAAAAGGGTTTCTTGGATTGAGATCAAATGGATATGAAATGCACTTAGCTTTAAGACCGGATTATTAGGGTTCTGATTATTCCCTTGCCCTAGATCTTGGTTGAGAGATAGTAAGTAGGAGGATTGTATCTCACATGAATCAATGACTTAAAGGTTCTGTCGAATCCGAACATTCCAATTCAGCTAGGGGTTAAACACCTGTTGCTAGACTATGGTCGTTTAATCTGTGGACTGATTAATTAATTAGTGAATTAATTAATTAGGGTCACTGCTAATTGAATTGAGAACCTAGAGGGTCACACACAACAACTTGGTTACATGAGTTGAGGCTTGAAAATGATTAAACGAGTTAATCGAGCCTAGAGGGTTCCACACGTGTGAAGCCACACGTGTGGGTCACGTGAGTGACACGTGTCCTTGTGACACGTGTCACACACGTGAATTTATATATATATTAAATGATTAATTTAGTTAATTATTTAATAGACTTTGGTTTAATTTTGAATTAAAAAGAAAGTCTAATTTTGGAGAAAATAATCTAGTTAATTAATTATGAATTAATTAATTAGATAAAATAAGTTATTTATTTTTATAATAAATAAAGTATAAAATTATCCAAAAATAGTTTGGATAATTTTAGCTCTCTTAAAAGTTGACTTGAAATAGAATTCAAAGTCAAAGTTGGAAAATACTTGATGATCAAGTAATAGGAGAGAGAGGGACCAAATCCTTTGTCCATTAGGACTAGGTTCGGCCGCCCCTCCCCTTTCCTATATATAGGGGAGCTCATGCTCCCCTTTAGAGCTAATTGACAATTCTTGGTTCATGTGTTGAACACCTTCCTTTCTCTAAGATTAAATTAAACCCTAGGTTAAGCCTAAACACTAACTAGAGAACTAGCATCCTTACTAGTTAGATTGTGATCAAGTTGGTGGACTTTCTCTAGAGACTTCAAGTTAGAAGTTTGAAGATTCGAGCTTTACCAAGGAGAGGGGATCAAGCCGCGAGAAGAGAGTTCTTGGGTGGCTTGAAACGCTTCAAGAAAGAATAAAAGAAAAGTAAGTTTTCTATCTTTACGAATTTGGTTACACGATTGCGAGTTCAAGGTCCTTTTGTTGGGAAAATTTTTTTAAATTCCGCTGCTTTCTGATTCGTGTTTTCCAACAACACCACCACGGGTGTACCTGAACAAACTGAACACAATAACAAGACTTAGACACATGAATGAACCATATGGACATAGGGCGCATGCTCATGGTTGGCATGAAGTCATGGATCACGTATACAACCATAAAACAATCATGCACTAATAATAAATCACATTACATGCACATACTAAAGCATATAATGTAAATTCACATTAAAACATGCAATTAAATCGAGGTAATAAAGCTAGAAAAGCCTAACAAACTCATAACGTAATATATAAAATACAAGGCAAACAAGAACACACAACAGAAGCTGGGAACGGCCTCGCTCAAGGCGGGAACGACCGTTCCGAGCCCCAAATCAAAGTGGGAACGGCCGTTCCTATTCTCGGAACTGACTCAGCTAAACCTGGGAAGTGTCGTTTCGGCTATAAAGCAGAAACGGGAACGGCCGTTCCGGCCTGGTCCAGCTTAAAAGAAGCAGCAGTTCGAAAATGACGCCTGGAGAGGAAGCAACAAAGCAACAGCAGCAAAACAACAACCAAACCACATGAAATAACACAATAAAGCATGCTCGACACATAGATCACGTATTTGCACATAAGAGCTCTCAAAACGAGCTTAAACACACCTAACTCCCGACCCGATACTATTCATCGTCTTCCCCAATTAGAAAATTAACACGTATCCAAGGCACGAAAGAGATATTAAATTAAAGCAAGTAACGAAAGGGTCACAATTCTTACCTTGGGTCGTTGATCAGACGGTTGGATCTGGCAAACTCGAGCTCCGAAGTGTTAGGCCAAAAAGGGGGGAAATTCTCTTCTCCTTTCTTGCTTGCTTGTGTTGATCGATCAATGAGGGAGAGAGAGAGAGAGGCTTGGCCCTTTTAGGGTGGGACAAACGGGTCAGTTAAAACGGGTAGGGTCAAACGGTATCCGGTCCAAACGGATCGGATTTCAATTAAAAGGTTAATTCATTGAATCCGAATCGTCGAAACGAACTCAATGATATGGTGGCAATTCGAATTCGAATTCGAATTCCTGAGCTCAGATAGCCACGAAGGCTCAACCGTCCTAATTACAATTAGGTCCCTAAATTGCAAATATTGGACAATTGAGTCCAAGTACAATTAATTAAATTCTAAAGCACACGTAATTAAAATAAATCTCACGTTGACACGTAAGCATGCGAGCCACATAATTCACAAAAATACTGAATTAAACTCTCTCGTGATGCCGTATCTGGAATGCCAAAGAGACGGGGTGTCACAGACGCTTATTTATATAATGTGAAATAGAAGATAAAACGGAAATCCAAAACCGGAGATTAAAAGGTGATTTATACATGTGGGTGAGTATTTTTGCCGTATATTTGATGATTTATAGGGGAAACTTAACATTTACACCCCCATAATTTAGGTGTACTTAAATTTAAGGTATCTAAAGTTGAACTTTAATCCCTTTTAAGTGGTTAATAGGTTACAAATATTATATTGATTGGATTACGGTGAGGAAAAATTGTTGCAAGTTTAAAGATATTTTACTCTTCGTGATCCTCTTAATTGAGTCGATTTAATAGGCATATTGAGGTCGAATACCTTGCTAGAAGGACTTCTCCTTTTAAAGTTTTACTTACAAATAACAGTTATATTAGAGATGCGCCCAACCATTTAGAAATAAAATTGTCCAAATTTTAAATTAATGAATTATGTATTTTTAAGAACTCGATATAAAACCTTTAATTATGTTAGTATAGCGTCGAATTATTAAAATATACTGTTTGATGGTAAAATTATTCTTTTGTTTTAAAATACTAAACAATTTGTTATATTCAATACATTTAAATTTCCAAAACAATAACTAGGGTTTAGATCTATTTGACCACTTCAAAGTGTGTTGAAAAAAAGAACATTTGCATTTAACAAAGTTACCCAAGGGAATATCAGTCTAGTACTTTAGTGATAATCAGCTAGATCATAAATTGGACTATATCTGATTATTTAAGAGGTTAGAGACCCATAACTTACATGTTAAAATTTTTTTTGGGGAGATATTTTGTAACGTCCCAGTTTTCCATTTAGGCACTATGTAATATTATATAAATTTCATAACATTAGATGCATTCTATTTCCATGAACTTATATGAAATTATCGTTAACGTGAAAATTTACGTGAATTAATTGCCAATGTGACTAAATACAAATATGTGTCCTTGCTTGATCATTCCTTAAATGTATGGACTTAATTGCATTAATATGAATGGAGTTAAATGATCAATTGTTATGAGATGAAACTTGATTACATGACTTCCAATAATTGAGGGACTTAAGTGCAAAAATTGATGAGTCATGCACATTCTTGGAAGACTTTTGTAAATATCATCCCATCTCTTCCATTTCATTCTATTTTCATCCAAAGAATTTCACACACTCACACACACTTAATCACGATCCAAACACCAAGAAGAGAAGGAGGAATTTCATCATTTCAAGCTTGAATTCAAGAAGGAAAATTGCATATCTTGGAAGCATCATCATCCCAACATCATTTCATCCTTCCTTTCTTGCATTCAAGGTATAGATGAGATTATGATTGATTCTTGAATTTCATAAGTGGAGCTAGGGTTATGGTTTTGCATTGATAACTTGGATTTGAGCTAGTAGAAGCATGATCATGAGCTAGCAACTTGAATTTCATGCATAATTCTTGAGTTTGAGTGAGAAGGATCATGATCATATATGGGTTTGTTGGATGAAATCTTATGAATCAAAGCATGTTTCCATGGAGTATATGATGCCTAATTGATATATATGAGTTATATGCATGTTATATGATTGTTTTGGAGTGTTTTGGGTGAGTTTTGTTATGGCTTTGCTCCCTTTTCCTTTCCTCCCCTGTTTTCCCCTGTTTCTTCTCGGTTTTCAGCTGAAAATATACTACCCGGGCGGGTAAATTCATGAAGAAAATTTACCCGGGCGGGTAGCCTTGTCCAGGCGATTTTCTGGACTGTTTTCCCCGGCCGGGGAATTTTTACCTTAGATTTTACCCGGCAGGTTACCCCCTCAAATGAACTCCAAATAAGCTGATTTTTGGACCACTGAAACTTCTTTAAGTTTAGAGTATTCTCCAATTAGAATCACCTTAAAATCATTTCTGAGGAGGAAGATATGATCGATTCAAAATTGTGTCACCAATCTGCCGGAAATCTGCAATTGCTCAACTTTGCACCTATGCCATTTTTGGTACACTTTGAACTAAAATTTGAGCTATATATGGTTGGAAAGCCCTGTTTTTATACTTTCATTTCCAATAAACAAAACCTAATTCCGACTTCTCAATATTCAGATATACTCAATTATTTACAGCTTGCGCGTTTGGAGAAAACTGTCAGCTTTGCCAAGTTTTGCCTAAATGCTCGTTTCTTGCCTTTTTCATCGTTTATTTCCGTTTATTGAACCTCATATGTGTTATATACTCTTTATTTCAAGTGTAAATGCTCTTATATGAGTTTATTATTTTACTAAAGTTGCATGAAAGACGTCTAAACTTGCCCTAAGTGATCTTCAATGTGACAGTTAATTCTTAAAGTGTCATGATTGCCCAATTTTGTCATTCCTTGCATAATTATAGTATCGTTACATATCAATCTATACTCATATCATTTCATGACATTGTTTTGCATTGCCGACCGTCTCTAGTTGGTCCTTTGAGTCTAAGTCTCACGTGTCATGTCTCGTTACACAGGTCCACTTCAAATAGGTCATGTTCCGGTTGAGTAAGGTCAACTACTTCTCTCACCGTCTTTTGGTAAACGGTCGGTAAGGTGAAAATGTGAGGTTTATCTTCTTGCTGTAGCCAACAACCTATACCCGTATAGCCTACACGAATTAAAATTATTTCCCCGCATGTGAAATATTATACATATATGTATACCTATCTAATAAATACGTGATTGACTACTATATTCTCGATTTTTATTATAAATGGATTTCAAGTAACAAATGGGTTATACATATAGATTCTTGTGCGTGTGTTCATGACTTTAATTGTGAAAATGGAAAGGTTCTTGCATGCATTGCATAAACGAGTGCTTGTTCTTGAAAATCCCCATTCGCATGTTTCGATGGGGCCCCACTATTTGAGTGGGGTAAGGGCCCGACGCAACGTGTGAAGAGGAGCCGGGAAAGCATGGGCTGACGGTAAATCTATCTCGCGACCTCTACGGGGGACTGTGCTATCATCAGAGGTAGTTGATACCACATGTCGCCTGTGACCGGCAATGGATGCGGAAGGAGCATAGTACCGAAATGGGCTATGACTCAAGTGTAATTGGATGGTTAGGGGTTAGCTACCTCTTCCGTCACCCGGAGGAAGAAGGATGGTTTCTTGTTATTGCTCTTGTTCTTGATTGATTGTGGAGTAAAGGGTGGAGAAAGGGTATAACTCGGTACCCACTGATAGCTTGAAACCCTTAATCCGGTATACGCCATCGTTCTTGAAAATGAATGATTGTCTTGTTCTTGAAATTGAAACTAAAGTAAATGATGACTTTATTATTGAAAATTGAGACTATATCGGATCAAGGCAGCTTGTTATTGCATTGCATATCTCTTCCTATTGCATCGTGTATATATCTATTATATTCCTTCCGCCTCACCAGTCGCTTGACTGACCCTCTCTTGTTCTGTTTCTTGTTACCTTGTTGGCTGCAGGTTGGAGTCAACTAGACGGCGGGTTGTCTAGCTTTCTTTTGAGTCGAGTCTTGGTCTTGATGCTTTCATGTATGGTTTTATTAGAAATGATATTGTCATGGGATGTAATACTGAATTATCTGCCACAATACTTTTGTTATGTTAGTAGTGAATTTGATTTATGTAAACTAGTAAATGCTAAGTCTTGAATTATTGTTTACTTGATGAGTTGCTTCCGCTATGCGTTTAATTGTTGTTAACCGTCTGTTTAGCGCCGCCTAGCTAGAAGTGGTCTTGAGTGTCTTCCGTTCGCTAAGAACATATGGACTTTCCATTCATATACATGTTGGGTTCTAGTGCGAAAGATGTGATAGCTCCACGCTTGGGGCGTCAAATATTTACTTGTTGGCTGTTTCAAGCCCAATTAAGTGGTATGTAGAGCAATATATATATAACAAAGTCAGATGGAAAAGGATTAATGTTCTATTTCTTTTTTTCCCAAAAAAAAAGAAGGTAATTGACGGTGCAACTTTGGAGTTGAAAATGGGAAGCATGTGCAAATTCCATCCATTTCCTAAGGCTAATAATTAGAAAATGGACATAATTTTTACGCCAAATATGATAATTCCAAAATGTCCTATATTTGTCTTTGGGACCAATCGTGGTAACACTTTTTTCACAAATTATTGTGCTGATATTTATAGGCCGACTTTTCAGGGAACAACTGCTTTTCACTTTTTAACTTAGGATTTCTTTTAATATATCTACTGCCCTAAACTTTGGAATAACGGTATTTTCTACTTTTTACTCTTTTTTACCAAATAATATTAACTCAAAACAATTTATATAATATTAAATTAAGTGTAGAAAAAAAAAATTCAATACATTAAATATTAAAGTAAAGTGAAAAATAAATATATGCATGCTGATCGAGCCATTTAGAATTTATAGATTGGGAAGCTTATCGCCCTGGTCGATATTTGAAAGAGATGAGGAACGTAAGCTTGAGGTCAACTCGGAACGAAAGGAAAATTTACCAAGTTGACAGTCCAATACTCAAATCAGTAATTAAGTCTTCAAGTCAAGCGAACCGGTCGAGTATAAGTACAATAAATATGTTTTACCTATCGAAATAAATTCATGGGGTATTTATACCTTCCTCCATAGTGGAGGCACAATCGCTCTAGGCAACGTTCCAACTGTCAATTGTCTCATTAGATGAGTGCATTTAATGTTTGGTCGACTACTTCCTCTGTGAATCCTAAGTGGCTATGCGATGTTTTAAGATCGAGAGGAGGTCGAGGAGCATCATCGAGTGCTTTTGCCCGAACTAAAGGTCGATAAGGGGATTACCCATTTTGGGCTAACATGAGTTGCCTTCTTGATCGAAGGGTCAAAAGGAACAGGTCGAGAGATGATGATAGATCCACAAGTCTACTGGAAATTACGTAGGGGTGTGCATTCGGTATATACCGAACCGACCGAACCGAAATTTCGGTACGCCGAAATGGCGTACCGAATACCAAACCGAGATTTTCGGTTCGGTACGGTTTTTACCGAAAAAAATTCGGTACGATTCGGTATATAACCGAATTACCGAATTTTGTTAAAAAAAAAAAAGAAAAATGAAAGAATTACATATTTTTAATTAAAGTTTCTCCAAGTCTAAAAATAAAAAAAACAAATAATAAGATTCAAGACAGGAATATAAAAGTATTCCTTTTGTTTTGCATAAAAGTGTTAATTAGACTTTGAAACAAGAATAGCTAAATATATTAAAAATGTTGATGGTGTGTAGGAATATATATATATATATATATATATATATATATAAACCAAAAAAGAATTTCATATGCTTTGGGTAGGAATATAATGTAGATAATATCATAAATATATTTAGCTATATACGTTGTGGGTGTGTAGGAATATATATATATATATAAACCAATAAAGAATTTTATATGCTTTGTTTAGGAATATAATATATATAATATAATAAAAATATATATTAAAAAATATATATAATATCTAATTCGGTATTTCGGTCGGTTCGGTATACCGCACATGTATACCGATACCGAACCGAATACCGAATTTTTGAAAACCTTTATACCGAATATTCGGTTCGGTATTCGGTACGTACCGAATTTTCGATATCGGTCGGTTCGGTCGGTAATACCGAACTCTGCACACCCCTAAAATTACGTCACATTAGAAAGTTGATCCAACCATGTCACATGCTATTTTTGAAAAAAAAAATCAATTTTTTTTTTTTAAATTGAGATATATTAATTTTTATTTGATCTTTGTAGGTGTTGTTCCAAAAGAAGATAAGTTGAACCGACTTGGCAGAAATTTCATCAGGATTTGTAGCAATGACATCAAAGATATTTAAAGTGCACTGTAAAAGTCGCCAAGATTTTTTAATATTGTTCTTTTTTTTTTTCAATTTAATAACTAATAAATTATTAAATAATTCAATGAAAATATTAATCACTATAGTCAAACGTTAATGCTTGATTTAAATTTAAGAAAAAAAGCTAAAAGATGGAAGCAGTAATGTTTTTCTTAAAAAAATTATATGAGTTTTTTTTTTTGGGAAAATCTTTGAATAGTACCAAAAAGTTAAAAAAATTCCTTTTAGGTCCCCAGTTTTGAAAAAGTTCACATTCAATCCCCAATTGAAAAACAAAATTCCTTTTATGTCCCCACAAATAGTACATGTTCGTACATTGTCTTTAGAAATTGCGTATAATTTTTAGGGAATTGTGTATAAAAATCCCGGAATCTCGTATATACGAGATTCCGGGATTTAGATACGCAATTCCCTAAAAATTGTACGCAATTCCTGAATTATTATACAACCTTGGGGAGTGAAAAGAAATTTTGTTTTTCAATTGGGGAGTGAACAGGAACTTTTTCAAAATGGGGGAGTGAAAAGGAAATTCAGTTTACACTTGGGGATTTTTGAGGAATTGTCCGTTTTTTTAATTAATTCATTCATTGTTTTTACCCAAAAATATATATAATTAATTCATTTTTGCACGGTAAAATGTTATTGAAATATATATTTAAGGGACACCAAAAGGCATTTATCATGTTTTAAACTACGTGACTCAAAATTTCTTTTATAAAGATTGAAATTCAACAAAATCAAATATTGAACTTATTTGTAATGAAAAGGGTCGCAAAGGGAGGCAGGTGGCCTCCGCCCACCAAGATTTTAATTTTTTTTTAATTATTATATACATATTTTTCAAAAAGTTTATATTTATCTTCTTAATTATGTATATTCACCCCTCTTTAATTAGAGATTTATTCTATCAAGTTGAAAAATTTTACGATTTAACGCTTTTAAAAAAATAATATTATTTATATTTTTAATATCATAAATTTTTTACTTCCTTATTTTAATTCTGATTTCATTCCTAATAATAATAGTTGTGCACCCGATGCTTATAAAGTAGGGAATATGGAATACGCCGAGAATATCTTAGAAAATTAAGTTTAATTTATGTTTCCAAAACTTATTTTAAAAAAATTTATAAGCTGGTTCCATTAAAAAAAAAAAGTATCGAACACTTCGTAATATTTTATAAAATCTTGAATAACTTGGAAGTTGTTTTAATGAGCTTGTAAGCTGAACACTTCTAAGATAAATATTGATTTATTATTATTATTTTTATTTTTATCAAGATATGATTAGTCTCGTCATCGATAAATATTAAATTAATTGTGCAAGTTAAAAGGGAAAAAAATTGCTGGGCCCAGGTGAGAGTCCATCATAGGAAAATTGGGCTTGGAAATCTAAATGCCGGCCCAAAGCTCAATTTAGACTTTATAAATTGCCAAGATATCTACATATGATTTGGGCTTTACCTCTACAAGGGTTTTAAATTTTATATTATATTGTTGATTAATGTATTTCGGGATGTTTAGTTAGTTGCTTTGAATGAAATGAGATAGATGATAGATCAGTAATTGGATGAGTTGTGGGATGTGATGGTGGATTGATTATCCCATGAAAAATATGGGATGGATAATCAACATTTTATCCAATATAATCTTGGGTTTTGTCATCAATTTCGAATTTAAGAAGAATTATCTATCTAATCATTTTTAATCCTATAAAATAAACATATCAGGATATGTATTTAATCATGCGATTAATTTAAGTGAAATATGATGAAACTCTTTTCATTGAGAATCTTGAATTTTTATTTCATCAAAATTATAGAAGATTTTTTATTAATTACATAAAGTTAGAAAATATGTAACTCTAAATTAAGGTTACACTATTTACATGGATGATACGATGAAAACTCACACCGACTTAGAAAGAGACATTGTTCGAGTTGGTCATGCTTGAATGCTGCAAGCTAACCACTATCATGTGGCTATTTGGGGTAAGACAAAATAAACGTTGGGAGGAGGGATCAAGAAAACAAATGTAATGGTCAAAACATTAGGTGGAGGAGAGTCGTATTGGAAGGTGTCAACTTGACCATCATCAATCATCTTCAAAGACCAAAGTGATAGCGAGATGTTAGGAATATTCTCTGGAATGTAAAACAAATTTGCTCTGAGTGTCTGTTTTTTTTTTGTTCGTCGTGGTGCTAATATGGTATTTCGTACTTTAGATAGGAATGTAGATTCGTCCTGCGTTGGTTCGTCTAATGGTCCTTCTTTATTGTCACGTCCAATGCCGCAGAATGCCGGAACAAACTTTATAGTAGTCGGAATATCTACAAGAAGAAATCAGAACACCTGAGAGGTAGAGAGATAGACATAAAATATATAAAAATTACTATGATACCATGATAATAATATGTTTGGGCTAACTCACCCCGAAAAGCATGGTATCAAAAATTTCTCCTAATCCACAAGTTAACGAGGTGTTGCCAACCGTAACAATTATTACCCACAAGTTCACAACATTCACATCAGAATAACCACACTACCAGGATATAAACATTAAAATCACAAAAACAAAAAAAGAACCCTAAGTTCACATAACTCACGTTACATTCATCTTAGAAAGAAGGTAAACCCTAAAATCGAAAAAGAAACTAAAATCCTAGATTTAAATAAAAGACCACGCAACATTAATAAAAGAAAAAACAGAATAATGCAAAGAACAACACTTACTCAGTCGTCATACTTGCGGTACGGCTTTAAAATCGAGCAAAACACAACCAAATTACTAACCATACTAGAAAAAGGACGGATTTATCTCAGTAACGACAATGGTAGCCATTTGCGGAAGAATTCGGGCGATTTTCTTCCATGGAGATTAGGGTTATTTGAAATGAGGAGAAATTTAGCTCCAACTCAATTATCTGAAAATGAGATCTCATTATCTGATTTTGTATGACTTTGTTTGAAAGTAGAAAGGGCATAATAAACAAAATACCCATTTTAGTTGTCTGGATGGACAAAAACCACGGTAGACTTAACATTTATAACACATGGTTTTTATAAACTATTTGACACAAGATTTTTGGCACATATAGCTCATTGTAAATCATGTCTCTCTAAATTTCGGGAGTTAAAATTCCATTAGAATAAGAGTCAAATTATTAATAAAATCAACGTTGTAATTTCAATTTAATCACTCCAAATAGAATTTGAATTTGGGTAATTTTATTTTCTTTTAAACGTATAATTTAAAGGGCAAATTGGATATTTTCTTACCAGAAAAAATATTAGTACTATTCTTAAAAATTTTAGATCCATCATAAACCGGTTACATGACCTATTAATCATTCTGTAATTTCTAAATTTTAGAAGAATTATTTATTATTATTATTATTATTATTATTATTATTATTATTATTATTATTATTATTATCCCATCTAACGTAATTATAATCTTTAATTCTATTTTTCTCTATAGCATGTTCAATAAATTAATTTTATTTCAAATTTAGTATTAAATTAAACTTTTCGCATAAAAAGACTAATGTGCACGCTAACCCAAACCTTAAACATTCAATAATCACAAATTAACAAATGGATTTTTTTTTTCTCTCCTCCTGAGAGTTTTCTGCCCGAGTGGTTTGTGTCAGGCTGAGTGAGTGGTTTTCAAGTTCTGCCGACAGATTGATACACAAGAGTCCAGCATAGTGGTCGGCGCCGCCAGGATATTTTATCATACGCTGCACTCGCTCCTCTCTTGCTTCAATTCCTAGTTTTAGGCTTCGTTTTGTGTACTTACGTTGCGCTTTGCTTTGTCTTTTCAGGGAAGGTACAACCGAAGCTTCGTTATTCCGGTCCTTCTAGTTGGTTACCTGCATACTATCAATCGATGGAGGCTGACATAGATCAATTGAGTAAGGTGTTGGCGCTAACTTCGAAGGAGGATTTGGGAAGGATTGCGCCGGATACAGTTTGGAAAGCTAGTGAAGAAACAGGAGGTCTTCTTATTGTGGGGAGAATCTTGTCGAAAAAGTCCTTCCGTTTTGACGCATTTCAGGCTACGATGAGGGGCATTTTCAATCCTATTAAGGGCATGGAAGTAGAGAAGTTAGATGGGGGAAGGTTCCTGTTCGTTTTGCACCACAAGATTGACTTCCAGAGAATCTTGAACGGGGGCCCGTGGGCTTTTGAAAAGCATCTTTTACTGCTCCAAGAGGTGAGAGACTCTGTGGATCCGGCTACTTGTGAGTTGTCGACGTGTGTATTCCATGTTCAGGTCGAAAGGTTGTCGTTTAACAAGCGAACACGCCCAATGGCTGAATTCATTGGAAATCAAATTGGCAAGTTTGTGGATTATGATGAGAAGAAGAGGGGTGGTCATCTCTTTAACCCCAACATGCGGATTCGAGTTCGCTTGAATATGGATGAACCCCTGAAAAGGGCGTTGAGAGTCCGTAATGCCTTGGGAGATGAGGAAATTTTAATCAGGTTGAGTTACGAACGTCTCCCCAACTTTTGCTACATATGCGGATTGTGTGATCACATTGTTAATACTTGCCCAAGACAGTGTGAGGAGGGGTTTTCGGATTTGGAAGGGGATTATCTGTATGGGGCATGCTGAGGAGGGGTTTTCGGATTTGGAAGGGGATTATCTGTATGGGGCATGGCTGCGAGCTTCATCGGATTCTGGACGATCAGGTTGGAAGGATTCCGGTAGCTTCTCTATCGGGAAGGAGGCCAAACCGGTATTCAGAGGAGTACCCGGTTCTCCTCGAGGAGATTTCAACAACATTGAAACGGTTGACGCTTTTCCAGCAACTACTTCCGTAACTCCAGTAGAATCCAAACTATGGAAACCTCTTCCCTCCTTACTTCCCATATTCAAAAATATGTTATTTCCCCCAATAAGTCAGAGTCCCACCACTCCACGTTTCAAATCCCAAATAACTCTGGCCCACCCACCACACCAAACTTAACCCCTAATTTCCTTGGCCCACACACTACATCTGAGTTAATTCTGAAACTTCCCACGTCAGCTTCTCCCCATATTCCCACAATCCCGGCCCCACCAAAAGTTGGGGTCCCCCCTATCTTCGGAAGGTTCTTACACTCTAAGCGTTCCTTATCCTGGCTCTAGTCCACCTCGCCCGATTGAATCTACTCCCTTCTCCTCTCCGTGTGACAGCCAAACTCTTCATGTCAACGTTGCCTCTGCTCCACAAACCCCATCCAGTATTCCCAGCTTTATTTTCACCCATAATCCTATAATCACTCCCAAATATAATCATAGTAGCCCCAGCTCCCTCAAACTAGCCTCGAAGAGAAAACAAAGAACAGTCCCCAAGAAATCTCGTAACACAGGTAATATCTCAACCTATCATTCACAATTGGAGGAGACCATGTTGGTGGATACACCGATTAACTCAGCTATGACGCCCTTAAAGGTTGGGAAAAGACCTGCTTCTGTTCTACTTGAGAGTTGCCCAGATACTCGTTCTTTGAAAAAAGCCTCAGTTTCATTGACAGGATCTTCAGACTCCTCGGTTTTGGCTGTGGCTGCTCATTATGAATCTACTCGCTTGGAACTTTCGGGGCTTGGGTCGGGCCTGGGCAGTTCATGAATCGGAGGTGTTTCTCCATAAACACGACCCAGCTTTGGTTTTCCTGTCAGAAACTAAGTGTAGGAAGAACCGTATGAACTCTTTGATTGATCGATGGGGATATTGTCGTATTAGCGTGGATACGATCGGTAAGAGCGGAGGGCTAGCCCTTCTTTGGCGTAAAGATGTCCCGGTGGACCTGCTAAGTTACTCGAAGTTTCACTTTGATCTCATGATTAACACTCCTAATAACCCAATCACCTGGCACATTACGTGCATTTATGGTCATCCTGAAGCTTCTAAGAGAAAAATCACTTGGAATTTACTGGACTCGTTGAAAAGCTCCCCGCGTAACCCCTGGTTAGTGTTTGGAGATTTCAATGAAATTCTGTGGGATGACGAAAAAGTGGGGGGAAGAACTCGTCCGGCGTACTTGATGAGAGCGTTTCGATCGTGGCTCAGTAACTGTAAGTTAGTGGATTTGGGATTTTCAGGTAAGAAGTGTACATGGTCTAATCAGAGCCCCACCCCGTTTACTATTGATTGTCGGTTGGATAGGGCTGTGGGAAATGGGAGCTGGAAAAATCTTTTCCCGGATCATTCTGTTCATCATCTCGCGTCGAACTCTTCAGACCATATGATGCTCCTCATTAAATTGTGGCAACCGCAGGAAGTTATAAAGAGGGGCAAGTTTCGCAGATCCTTTAAGTTTGAAGCTGCTTGGCTACGGGATTCGGAATGTGGGGAAGTGGTGAAGGAAAGTTGGTTGCATCCCCGTGCAGGGCGTGGCGTCTGATCGTGCTTGGAGGAAGATTGAGGGTTGTAGCCTGGATCTCCTAGATTGGGCAGGAGACAAGTTTGAGGTCCCTAAGGTGCGGATAAATAAGTTGGAGGAAAGACTTTGAGAGGTCAGGAAGGGGCCTACTTCGATTGAAAGCAAGGGGGAGGAAGTGGCTCTAAGAAAAGAGATATCTGAGTGGTACGCGAGGGAGGAAGCTTGGTGGCGTCAGAGAGCTAAAACTCATTGGATGTCGGAAGGTGATCGGAATACAGGCTATTTCTTTGCCCGTACAAAGAATAGGGAAAGGAGAAACAAGATTGAGGGACTTCTGGATACAGAGGGTGTGCAGCGGACTAAACAGGATGAAATTCAAGCGGTGGTCGAGAATTAATTTGAGCAGATTTTTACCTCTATTCAAACTCCGAAACATGAGATTGATAGTATGTTGGTACACTTACAGCGGAAGGTGACCCCGGTTATGAACGAGTTACTTATCGTGCCGTATTCTTCCTTGGAGATTGAGAAAGCATTGAAATCTATGTTCCCTTTGAAGGCTCCCGGGCCGGATGGTATGCCTCCTATCTTTTTTCAAAAATTTTGGAGTTTTATTAAAGAGGATATTATTGCCTGTACTTTGGATTTTTTGAATCACGGGCGTTTTGAGAAGACAATGCATGCTACTAATACTGTGCTTATTCCTAAAATTGAAAATCCAAAAAGCATGTATGATCTTCGCCCTATTAGCCTGTGCAACATAATGTATAAAATTGCTTCTAAAACGATTTCCCTTCATCTTAAGCCTATTCTGAAAAATGTAATCTCCCCCACTCAGAGCGCCTTTGTTCCGGGGAGGCTTATTACTGACAATGTGTTATGTGCTTTCGAAGTCAATCATTTTATCAAACATAGGAAGCAAGGAGCTGAGGGCTTTTTAGCTCTCAAATTGGATAAGAGTAAGGCCTATGATAGAGTGGAATGGCGATTCTTGGAACACACTATGCTGAGGTTAGGTTTTCATGATTCTTTTGTGCGTTTGATTATGAGCTGTATTTCTTTGGTCGATTATTCTTTTATTCTGAATGGGTTAACTTTTGGGAAGGTGTCTCCGGGTCGTGGCCTTAGACAGGGTGATCCCTTGTCTCCTTATTTGTTCCTCATTTGTGCAGAAGTGTTTAGTTGTCTCCTGGAGAATGAAACAAGGGTGGCTGGGGTTCGTATTTGTAGGGAGGTCCCTGCAATTTCACATCTATTGTTCGCTGATGATACGATGGTATTCGGTAGGGCTACAGGGGAGGTGGTGGATGGTATTCTGGAGGTATTGAATAAGTATAGTGCTGTTTCAGGACAGATGATCAACTTTGAGAAATCCACGGTGGTGTTTAGTCCGAATGTGGATCAGACTGTGATAAGTGGACTTGCGGATCGGTTAGGAGTTAAAGTGGTGGATAAGCATGATAAGTATTTAGGGCTCCCGGCGATGGTTGGTAGATCCAAGAAAGAGGTGTTTGCTAGTATCCGGGACCGGGTATGGAAAAGGATACATGGGTGGGGGGATAAGAATTTATCTCAAGCAGGGCGGGAAGTCTTGATAAAAGCTATTCTTCAAGCTATCCCGGCATACGCGATGAGCTGTTTCAAGATCCCAGAGACATTGTTACGTGAGATCTCTTCGATGTTGGCGAAGTTTTGGTGGAGTGGCAAGAATATGGATAAAATTCATTGGGTGAGTTGGGATAAGATGTGCGTTCCAAAGGAGGAAGGAGGAATAGGGTTTAGGAATTTGAAGTTGTTCAACATGGCGTTGTTAGCTAAACAAGGGTGGAGGCTCATCACGGATCCACATTGTTTACTTTCCAGGTTATTTCGTGCAAAGTATTTTGCAGGATCAAATTTCTTCGAGGCGAAATTAGGAGCTAACCCCTCCCTTACTTGGCGAAGCATGGTGGCTGCAAGAGATCTTTTAGAAAGTGGGATGCGGTGGAGAGTGGGGAATGGAGCTTGTATACGTATTTGGAAGGATAAGTGGATACCGCGACCGTCTCGTTTTCAACGGCTAGTTTGTCCGCCGGGGGCTGAGGAACTGACCTACGTCAAGCAACTCATTTCGTCAGCAGGTGGGTGGGATGAAGGTTTAGTCCGGAGTACTTTCATATGAATGGACGCTGAGGAAGTTCTTTCAATTCCGGTCGGGGGAGGGAATGCGATTGACAGACGGGTTTGGCACTATAACAAAAATGGGAGATTCTCGGTAAAAAGCGCATACCTCTTGGCTCTACAGCTTAAGCATCAGGCGACTGGTATTGGTGATAGTTCGACTCGTTGTTCTTGGAAAGTGATTTGGGACCGAAAAGTGGCACCAAAAATTCGTGTGTTTACTTGGAGGTTATGTAAGGATGCGCTGCCGGTAGGGAAGGCGCTGGAGAAGAAAAGGAGTAAAGAGCTGGTGGTGTGTCCGTGGTGCTCGACGGAGGACGAGACGTTAGAACATGCCTTCCTCACGTGTAATATGGCCAGAAAATTTTGGGCTTGCACAAATCTGCCTTGGCAAATCATCTCAAACTGGAGCGGGGGCGGTGGAAACTGGATCAGGTACGTGTTGGGGAGGTTGAACACGGATGAAGGCGATCGATTCGTGGTGTCGGTATGGTCGTTGTGGAGGAACCGGAATAAGGAGTGGGCGGAATAAGAGGGGATGGAGGCGATGGCGATGGCGTTGGCCCAATTTGCTCACAATTATCTTGAAGCTAGTAGATTGGGGAGGGTGGCTGATCTTCATGTAGAGCTGCCAAGTCTTCAGTCGACTTGGATTCCACCATTGATTGGAGTATTTAAAATCAATGTAGATGGGGCGGTGTTCCTGGATAAAGGAGAGGTGGGACTGGGGGCTGTAGCACGTGACCATCATGGAGTATGTGTGGGTTGGTCTAGCAGAAGGTTTGCGGGACGGATGGCAGTGGAGGTTTGTGAAAGTCTGGCAATGCAGGAAGCAGCGGATATGGTGGTTAAAAGAGGTTTTCGAAATGTCATCCTGGAAGGTGATTGCATTAATTTGATTAGAAAGCTTCAAGATGATTCGGAAGATTGGTCGGAGACGGGGCCGATTACACTCGCTATTAAGACGACGCTTTCACACGCTTGCACGGCTTCGTTTAGCTTCGTGCGCCGTGCCGGTAACAAGGTGGCTCATACACTTGCTCGCCTTGGCTTGAATGATGAAGGGGACTATGATCTCCCTGATGCTGCGAAAATGTTTGTTTCGGGAGATATTAGCTCTCTGTAATTGTTTCCGTTTCCGTTTCAAAAAAAAAATAAAAAATCACAAATTAACTTTTCTCCTTAAAATAATAAAAACAAAAATAAAAATCAACTAGCCTTACTCTTACATAACAAATAAATTATTTTTAAAAATTATTTCCTTCGGAGTCTTCCATTGGTGTTGCTGTGGATAAGGGCAGACGCAGCAGAAGTCATATTTTAACAGCCTCAAAACAATTAGATAATAATTACATTCGTAATCATCGTATAAGATAATGTTGATTAATAGTTACAAGGCAATTGTTGTTAATTAAAGTAAAAATCTTGAAATATCTGTCTGAAAAGAACCCTAACCCCATCAATGCGTTGTCACGGCATCTCGCTGTTTTGAATTTGTCATATGAAGAAAAAGTGTGGTAAAGTTGTTAGAAGTAGGGCTGTCAATGGGGCGGATTTTAATCCGAATCCGATCCGAGTTCGATCCGAATTTTAGCATATTCGTCCGATAAAAATATTCGATGGATCATATCCGATTGTAAATATTCGTTATCCGAAATAAATGGAGCGAATATGGATTTAAGGAATCCGATCCGTCAAGAATCCGAATCCGATATTATATATAATATTTAATTAAATAAATTATTTACTAGTACATAAAATTAAGTAAAATGATTAAAATTAAAATTTTCACATATTTATCATTTTAAACAATAATAAAATTTAAATATTTTACTCGAAAAGTATATATTTTCTTTTAATAATAAGTTTAAATTAATTTATTTTAAATAAATATAAACAAAACTATCAAATAATTCATTAAATAATAATTATTTATTAAATATTATGTAATTATATTTATTTTTTATATCAAATTTGTTATTTAAAAAAATAAATTTTATTACTAATCGGGTCGGATCTTTTATCTGATCGGATCCGACCCGATTATATATGGATTAAAAAACAATGAATCCGAATCCTATAGGATTCGGATTCGGATCCGATATTCGGATTCTCTTATCGGATTCGGATCCGAAATCTCCTGATCCGGTCCTAATCCGACCCGTTGACAGCCCTAGTTAGAAGGTTGGGGGAAAATGGGCTTTCATCAAGACGGGAAGGGAATAGAAAATGGAAGACTAAGTAGAAAGGTTGGGTAAGTGGTAGGGCCCTAGTTGTGGACACAATTTATTTGAAATGACCATATATAATTAATTGTCTTTGGGTCTATATTTGATACAATATTAAATACGAGTATCTAATATGATATAAATTTAGTAAAAATAATATTTTTAGACTTGTTTGTATCATATATATTTAGTTTTTTTTTTTTTTTTTTTTTTAAATATACACAGCTCTAAAATGGTAGAGAGATTTGAATTCAAAGTTATTGTTTTGTAAAAAAAATTCTTAATTATTTAGATCAATCACTATTACAGCATTATAGATATTTAATCCTCACAGAAAATATAACATTTTTTGTAATTCTAAATTAAATTTTATATTGTTATGCTGGATTGATTTAAGTGGATAAGGGTTTGTTTTTTTTAAAAAAAAAAGTAATGCTCACTGAAGTAATTCTGAAAAGAAAATGTTATCCGACGATGGATACCACAAGTCTTGGCTTGACTAAAACAAATTAACAAATCCATTAATAAATTAATTGTGGTGGGCACCTCAGACTGGTAGTAATTATTGGAGATGAAGAATATATAAAAAGTAGCCTTTGGCATTGGTTAATACTTAATGTCGCCGGAAACATGCAGCATGCTTTTGGTCAACTTAAAGAATAATAGAATATTATACGAGTGGGGTTGTCCATGTTCTGGCCTAAGCTTCTGAGTTGTGTTGTTTTGTGCCCCTTCAATAACAAATATACCAAAATTGCTTTCGCCTACTTCACTAAATTATTTTAATTTCTTTCTATAATCCTTATCCCTAATACATTTTTTTTTTATTATTTTAAAGAAAAGGTAATGATGCCTATTTGTTACGGTTTCTTTTGATTTAAAAATCAAGCTGGGTTCAAATTTCAGATAAGTGGAGGTCAACTTGGTGGTGTGTGATCATAATGTATTTTAACATAGAGACTTAGAGAGGAAATCTATGAGTCTTAAGACATCTACATTGCAATACATTTGAGTTCAAATTCAATCGGACAACTTACGCGTACAACTTTTCCCATCAATAATAGTTGTAGTTTTTTAGAAATTCGAAACTTTTAGTTAAACTAGTATGATCATTGATCAAACACGATAACTCTAGTTAAGAGCTATAGTAATACCGACTACTTGATTATTATAAGAAATATAATTACATCCCCTCTAGCCAGACAATTTCTTTTCCATTTCATTCGTCGAAAATCCTCATTTTGTATGCGTTCGTCAATTTAATTTGTAAATTTCTACACAAAAAGAAAAAAATCAATTGAATGTGTAAATAACAAGTGGTTCCTTCCATTCTCTAACTTACGCTTAAATAGTCAATCATCCAAATAGTGCAACCGTGCAAGCCAATAATGAGAAGACATAAAGAAAAGATAAAAGGGAAAGAACGAAGCTACACAATAAGAATTAAGAAGAGTGTTGGAATGTCCAAAGTTGAGCACTATAGCATATTAGCATCTCAACTCAAATGAAATTGTACCAAAAAGATCAAAACAGACTTTTATCTTCCATCGTCATGTCCTCCAACATGGCACGCACACATGCCCTATTTATTTATGCACCAATTCATAAATTATTTCGGGGACACCAATGAATCGGAAAACCACTCCTATCCTCTTTTTCTTGCATCAATCCATCAAAACAAAAACAAAAATAATCATGCAATAATATGAATAATATTTTTACAAGTATCTTTATATTATTTTTTTTTAAATTTTATTGATTCAACTCGGTAAAAATTAAGAATTCTTTTGAACAATTTATACGTTTTTTTATACTATTAATATTGAACTTTTAATTGTCTAGGTTTACAATTTTGATAACTATTTTAATAAAATTTAATCTTGTTATAAAATTTAATCATACTCCATATACTATGGGACACGTAGAAATTATGTCGTCCGCGCGAATGTAGATCCTATTTACGGATAATTCCTCAAAAATCCCAAATAGTAAACAGAATTTTCTTTTCACTCCCCAATTTTGAAAAAGTTCTTGTTCACTCCCCAATTGAAAAACAAAATTCCTTTTCACTCCCCAAGGTTATATAATAATTCAGGAATTGCGTACATTTTTTAAGGAATTGCGTATAAAAATCCCGGAATCTCGTATATACGACATTTTGAGATTTTTATACGCAATTCCCTCAAAAATGTACGCAATTCCTAAAGACAATGTACGAACATGTACTGTTTGTGGGGACCTAAAAAGAATTTTGTTTTTCAATTGGGGATTGAATGAGAACTTTTTCAAAATTGGAAACCTAAAATGAATTTTTTCAACTTTGGTACTATTCAAAGATTTTCCCTCCTATTTATTATGAAAATATAAAACAATTAGTTGAGATCGTAAATTGAAACCAATGGAAAATCAAGGAAATTAGTTTAAGTATGAATTCAGGTTGTCAAAATCTTTTTCCCCTAAAAATTAAGTTTCTTAATAAATTTTAAACATATAATCTTTTTCTAATTATATCAGATTTAAATGATTCAGTATTAGATGAACAGTGTTTCTAATTTATTAACCTCAATATTTTCAACTTAAATCATGTTTTTCATTAAATTTAATTCTTGAAATTATATCAAATAAAAACGCTATAAATTTTCCGAAGCTGGAATTAACAAGGATGAACTCAATTAATCTCACACAATATACAGACAAATCTAAAACGAGAGACAGCATATAATGATATATATGTATATATTGGTCCGCATAAAGCACTCCAATTATTTTCCAATAACCACAGTTCTATAATGATTAACGCGGTAATTAAGCATAAATCACACGGAAGTTTGCGTAACTTTTGCAACACCCTTACCCCCAACAGCCTCCGGGTTTAATGCTCCAGCTTGTCGCATTTCAGCTCCGGCCATGGCTTGAAGCTGCGCCGCCGTTTGAACCGGCACCGGCGCCGGCGCCCCCATTACACCCCCTGGCGTAGTGTAGATTACCTGTCTCCCAGCACCGCCATCGTACGCCACCTGTGCGTACCCCGCTTCTGTCATCACCCCCATTCCGCCGGCCGTAGTCATGGGTCTCACCATCCCGTACCCCTCGGGATATGCGGCCGCCTTCTGTGGCTGCAGAGCTGGAGGCGGCGCCGCTGCCATCGACGGTATTGCGGACTGTGGAATCATATTGTACATCGGCTGCTGGTGCTGGTGCTGCTGCTGTTGCTCTCTGTAGACATCGGATGGGATCCTCTGTACTGTGTAGTACCCCTGATGTGGTGCTCCGGTCACCACAGGTCTCATGATCGGCGCGTGATAAGCACCCGCCGGAGCTGGAATCATGTAAACTGGTTGTTCGTTGTTGACAGTGCTAGAGGGGAAAACTCCACCAGGAACCTGCCTATCATTCCAGTACGGAACGCCGCCGGTAACTGTCACAGGAGGTGCTTTCTCCGGTCCCTTGTAAAATTCTCCTCCGGATAGATTGTCGTCGCTTTTCCTCCTATAGATTGCTTGTTGTTCCTCGAGCCTCAGTCTCTGCAGATCCTGGATGTGCTTCTGAATCGGATCCATCCCCATGAGCTTCTCCTCAAAACCCGGAGCAACGACAACCGGATCCTCCGCCTCCGCTACTCGCCCAACCAACGGTTGCTGCACTGGAGCCTGCGCAGCCATTGCATTCGCCTTCTCCAAACCAAACAGGAAATCCATGTTATTAGGCGTTTGCTGCGCCTGAGACGCTGCCGCCGCCGCAGGCGGCGCAGTCATAACAGGAGCAGAATTCAACGCATCAACAAACCTCTCCTTCTCCGATTTCACCTCATCCGACCCGAAGCTACGAGACGAATTCATGCTCTGGTTCTGCGTCGGGAAAATGAAAATCCTCAGCCTCGCCGGCTTAGGAGAATTCCTAAACAACCTTTCGTACTCGTGCATCATGTGCTCCAAATCGTCATCATTAGTCACCGAAATCAAAGCGTCCAGATCCTCACCAGGCAGCTGATACTTAAACGAAATATTTTCACCATCACACAAGGCGATCAGCTTCGAGAACAGAGAAGCGAATTTAACGTTCCGATCCACCGCGAGGATCTTCGTCTCGCCTCCGACGTACGCCAATTGGTTGTCGTGCGGTCGAGGATGTATCTTCCCACCAAAACTGCACAGAAACTTGACTCTGTAATTCACCGGCGGCTGATTGCCCTGCGAATCCTCCCACGGCGGCGGATTTTCAAACTCGATCTCCCTGGAACGCGGCGAGGAATCGCCGGACTCCGGGTAGGAGGAATTGTAGTAGTTCTCCATAGGCGCACGTTATCAATTTTGGGGTGGGGGTGAGGGGGGTTAGGGTTCTGAATATGGGCTTTAGAGAATTAAAGCCGAATTTGTTTCCTGTAGCCCATCTGGGGAGTCTGCTTACAACGAAGGAAATGATTATGTGAATGTGGTGGTCTTATATATTGGTTGTATTCAGGGTTATGATAAAGTGACAACGAGCATTTTTCATTTACACTTTATGACCGTCGATCTTGATGACGTGGCTTCCCGTGACAGAGCTGTTGCGTGATGGAGAAGCGTGCTGTGTGGGGAGAATGATGTGGGTTGGGGGTTAGCTGGAGCCCGCGGGGTTGCATTGATTGTCGAAATAGGTAATGTCATAATAAAAATAGATATATCAGAAATTTAGAATGTTGCTTTAAAATTTAAAAAAAAAAAGGAAATTTAGAATGTTGACTTAGGATAAGAGTTTCTTAGTTTTGGGAAAGTGCGAAATAAAATAAATTCTCCACTAATAATAAACATGGAATATTTGATATAAATAACAAAAACCTATAATCTAAATTATTTATATCTAATAATACTTAGAACTTTGTTGGATGATGTGGTTTTACTTAAAAACAATCTTACTCGTTGAACCAAATAAATTAAATCATATATATAACGTCAGATCGATCAATTTTTCTAACTCTTTATTGTTCGAGAAATGAGTTCTACCATTACAGTATTTGATTTAATTAAATGTCCACAATGGTGAAACCATATATAAATTAAGAGGGGTTAATGTACTAAATTTAAAATTTGATAGTGCCAAAATAAACTAAGGACTTCTAAATCCGTTCGAATTTCATAAATCTTCGTAGATTTCATACTCCTTAAAATTGACTAAGGCATCCCTTTGCTTAGAGGAAGTTTTGTTCGGCCATAGTGTGCCCCGATCGGTCAAAGCGCTCGGCCAACAGCTAATGCGATCGACCTATCCGCTTGACCAAGAGCGTTTGACCTATCCGCTTGGCCAAGAGTGTTCGACCTGTGCTCCGCATGACTAAAAGCGCTCAGCCCATCCGCTTGGATGAGAGCGCTCAACTTACAATTCGTTCGGCTCAAAACCAAAGTGAAACACGCCTAATACCTATGCGCGACGGTTACTCGGGCTTCTCCATCACTCCACGATTCTAGCACGTGGTTTGCGAAATTCGCTCCCACTAAGTTCATTCAGACACAATACTAACTCAAATTTAAGGTATAAATCTCATTTTTTTTTTCCATCAGAATCAGGTACACACAATTACAGACCGAAACTCTGACCAATTTTCCATTCATCGCTTTTCCATCCGGGATAATCTGATTGGCTTGAGTGTTGGAGTGCTTACGCGGGAAACACTTCCCACCTGATATTCTTACATTTCTTTAATTTTACAGGTAAAAAAACCCACACTTTGATTAATTTGTTGGAGATTCGAAATCAATTCTACTCGTTCAAAGGTAACTGATTTCACGTTAACAATCTCCATATATATGAACCAACTAAAAGTTAAAAAATAAGTTCGAACTAAATTGTGCGTTTAATTAATCTGTTTCGCGCACATTTCATAATACATGACTACAACATTACACTCTGATAAAGAAAAAAAAAACAATAATTAACTAATCAATTCGAAAATAAAGTAGTCTTTTAATATTCTTAAAACCTTCTAAAATACTTTGTTTTTATAAGACAAGAAAGGTGTTGTACAATGGGAACTGGGAAGCCAAAACAAACTTGTGTAAATTGACAAATGAAAGGTGTTGAGGATATTTTGCTGAAGAGGTCAACACTTTGATGTTTGGTTTCATCTTTGAGCCCTCCACCTGTTGCCATCACACACCAGCCTCAACATTTTGGATTTCTATTAGGGCGAATTACATTTAGGTCCCCTGAGGTTTACCCTAATTATAAATCAGTCCCTCTTGTTTCGAAAATTATATATTAGTCCTAAAAACACTGTTTCAATTGAGGTCCCTAGACGCCGTTAGGGTTCATTAATTTTGACATTTGAATTTTCGAAAAATATTACAAAAAAATCCCTGAACTATGAATTTTCTTACAAAACGACCCCTTAACTAAATCACATCAACAATGTAGTCCTGTCAAAATTAACGGAACCCTAACGGCGTCTAGGGACCTCAATTGAAACAGTGTTTTTAAGGACTAATATATAATTTTTGAAACAAGAGGGACTGATTTGTAATTAGGGCAAACCTCAGGGGACCTAAATGTAATTTGCCCTTTATATTAATTTACATTAGCTTTGTTTGGGTATGGGTCTACGAATTCTTCATCAAATTTTTTTTTAGAAATAACTAATACACTTCTTCAATGATTATATTCATTATGTATTATTTTGTGCCTTTAAATTCAACCTTATTAACAAAAATGGAACTTTATAATTGCTTCAATAACATGAGTCGGCTATGGACATCTACAATAATTGATTTCCTAAAAAAGAAATGGGGTATATCTCGAGCTATTAGTTGGTGTCACGTGCCGCCACGTGACGATTCTCTAAAAGTTTTATTGGATCATAGTTTCACATTGGATATATCAACCCATCGCCCTACGCTCGACCAAATGCTTATAGCTTGGGATGTTTCCATTTAGCTATCTACCTTGTTAGGCTTCCTTCAAGTTGGATGGTCCCTCAACCGGTTAACTTCTTGAGAGAAATGGTCGATTCGATTCTATTAAAAGAGACAAGTAAAGGAGCCACTTTTAATAATGCAGGACATCCTCTCTGTAGGCTCATTAAATGCGTGTTATAT
The DNA here is from genome assembly GCA_037501455.1 of Lantana camara. Classification (NCBI taxonomy): domain Eukaryota; kingdom Viridiplantae; phylum Streptophyta; class Magnoliopsida; order Lamiales; family Verbenaceae; genus Lantana; species Lantana camara. Next base: position 25,407,080 of record CM074862.1, read on the forward strand.
CGTGCAAATCCTCTGTAAATCCCATGACATAGTAAGTATGAACAGTTATGTTGCAGACTTACCTACATCATGCCAACATTTAATGCATCTTGATTGCGTGTACTAAGCACACATATGGTCTCTCAACTATAAATATCTCATAATTTATGGTTTAGGTACGTCACTGTTTTCCTCTTAAATATGTTCCTACCTACTCACTCTTATCGATTGTTCTCGACCAATTTGACTGGCTTGAACATTAGTGCCAAAACGGATCTAACCACTCATTTTCCCATTTTGGCTTTTGAGCTACGTTTATTCAATCTCTAATTTTCAAGAGATCCAGATCTTCCCCATTATATAAATTATTGGATGATTTGAAAATCTACGTCTATATGCCAGCGAAACAGCCAGATTTGAACACCATAAAATAGTATATATATATATTGTAGTGATTTGATTTCTGTCATGATACATCTTACACAAAATTTAATATGAGTATAGAGATATAGATATAAATACAATTCAAGCATAAATATCATGTGACACCCCGTCCGCTCGCACGTACAGGTTTGTGCCACGTGTGAGTTTAATTCCCGTATTTATATTTATTTTCATGTTTAATTAATGCATTTATATTTGAATTATATTTCTTCATTCAATTCTTATATGAATATTTGAATTATTTGATACGAATTCGCTCTATATGAACCTATGATATGAATTCTTGTGATACGTGTGAATTTTGAATCATGAATCTGAATCCCGAGCACGCTAATTTGTGAATTGTGTGATATATATGATTTTAGGACTTAATTGTATGTTTTATACTTGTTTTGGACTTGTTTGAACTTTGTTTGGACTCAATTGAACTTTTGTCCAAACTTTTGGGCCTTTTTAATTCATAACTTAAGCTCGGGACGGAGATTCGGACCCAATGGAACAAGCCTTGTAACTTTTCGATGCCGTTTCCAACCCTGACGACGAAGATTTTGGATTCGCATACCTAAAACGCACCTGCGATCCACTTGAGAGCTAAGATACCTAGCCTCTTGTCCTTGCTTTGCCTAATATGCACCAAAAGCCATCCTCTTCTCTCCCTCATCAGCTGTCATTCGAACCATTTGCCAAGAAAGAAGAAGGAAGAGAAGCTATTAACCATTTCCTCTATTGTTGCCATTTTTAAGCTCAAGTTCATACCTTTCTTGCTCCAATCTTTTAAGGTATATTAGGAATCTTGTTCTCCTTATTCTTGTGATCATTTTGCACGATAAGAATCATGCTTTAATGTTGAGAATCCTTGTATATGCTATGAGTGATGAATAGTTAGGGTATTGAAGAATTTGAAGAACAAGTGCATCTCTTGCCTACTTTGAGTTTTGGAACTTATATGTTGATCAATTTGGCTCATTTATTTCTTGTATTTGCTCCTATTTGATGGTAGTTGGTTGAGGTAGGATGTGCCATTAATGCTCTTTTCAGTTTTTGGAAGAAACTTGATGAAACTCATGCCTATTCTTGCTCTTCTTTTATTTTCGATTTTTGCTGGGTATGGAGCTGATTTGATGCATTTTCCTTGCTTATTTTTGTGGTTTTCTTGCTCCTTTGCATTCCTTTATGTTGCTACTTGAGTTATGGATAAAGAACAGGGGTGTTGGTGCTCAATTCCATGGAGAAACCGAAGCAATTTGGTGATAGCTTTTCCCTCCGCGAGCAGACACGGGCGTGTCTCATGGCCCAGATTTTCTATACTGAGACATGCCCATGTCTCCTTTTGTGCTTAGGGAGAGGCACGGTCATGTCTCATCCCTAATTTCAAACCATTTTGGTTCTGCACTGAGACATGGCCGTGTCTCATTTTGTTCTTCGGAGGGGACATGGCCGTATCTCAGCATTTGTGTGTGACTGCTGTGATTTTCTGTTTATGGTTTACTTGTTTCGTTATTCTCTTGCTTCGTCTATGAATTTGAAACCATCTAGGCTAATTACATGTTTGATATCCATTGGAAAAAAGTTTTAATAATATACCTGAGTAATAAACTCACCAAATCCAAGTTCTAAAAGAATATTAATTATGATTACAAATATTATAATATATTATAAGAATTCAATTTAAACATGGGTAAGATAATATGAAATATTTTATTTATTATAATATATATTTAGAAAAAATAAATGTATGTGTGATGTGTTTTTTATTTTTTTTCACAATAAAAATATGTTATTTGTTAAATCAATCTTTTATCTATATTATTAATTTGGTTGATATTGATTACTTTGCTATTTAGTTAAATATTTTATCTATATTATGGTTTGAACGTCTATTATTCGAGATGTTATTTGAAAATTAATGAGTAGTTTAATATCATTTAACTTATTTTATTATTTTTGGTTAATATTTATATAATTATATATTTATATAATTAAATATAAATATTATTTAATTATGACGTCACATCGGTTCGACCGGTGGTCCGACTGGTCGAACCAGTACGGGCTCCGGTTCGACGTCTGGTCCGGGTTTTAAAACATAGTTTGTACATTTATGTTAAGGTATGAGCGAGGTATGCCCTGAACGGTGGGAAGTTGGTTTGATTTGGTATGTTGGGCCCCGGGAATTATGGGTAAGGAATGCCCGGGATGGCAAAGGCCATCGGGTTTGGCCTGTGCATAGTTGCCTTTGAGGTTGGGAAGGCGTGATACTTTGAGCCCTCGGTGGATAACCGGGGAAGACATATTGTAGGTTAGCTACCTCGTATATGTTTGTATTGTAGGTGGAGAAGGTTTGACTCCCGAAATACCAAGGATGTGGGGATGGATTGGTAGTTATGACTTCTGTAACATCCCGATCGTCCGACTTATAAGGTACGCCTCATCTCAACCTTTTTATGTGTTTAACTAGATGATTTTGTGTTTTGCTTGGCCCTAGTTTGAACTCTTTAGGAGTTTAGGGGCCTTTTTGTAATTTTCTCTTTTTAGGGGTTTTTCGATCATTTATCGTTCGAACGAGATTTTGACCATTTTGACCCCTTCAACGTTTTCGGGGCATCGAAACGAGTCCGTAGACTCTAAGTTTGCCCTATTCTGACGTCGTTAACCACTTATTCCGACCGTTTTCGTGTACGAGGACCCGAGATATAATACCCGGATCCTCGTTTCGCGTGCCATAATTCAGTCTCAGCGTTCTCTCTCCCTCTCCAGCGATGCTGACACTATTCACACACACTCAAGGTGTATTTTCACATACAACTCAAACTTGCCCGTTTCTCGACGGAATTCGACGAATGAATAATCCATTTCGGAGAGCTCGACGACGCGGTCACAACCGTACCAAGAACTCGACCATCCGGCGACCGACGGCAGAGAAACCGCCGGATTTCTACGTGCTGTGCTATATATATATATAGGTGTGTGTGGGTAGCCCCTCGCTCAGTCTTTAGACTGACCCCTCCCCGTTTATGTTTTTAGTTGCAGGTTCAGGTCGTTGGAGTTCGTGCTAGGTGGCGGTGTGTCGTGTCTGTCGAGTCTGTGTCTGTTCGTTTAAGTTTGTTAAGTATTTTATTCTGATTTATGATTCGTAAATTCTGTATAAGATATGTTCTGTGCAGGTTGGGAATCTATGTTTTGAATGTTTGGAGTTCGGGACAGGTTAGGACAGGTGCTCGGATTAGTTGAACCCGTTTTGATGTGTAATTATTCGGGACAGGTTAGGACAGGTTTGCTGAACTAGTTGAACCCGTATATTTGATTCTAATGTATGTACTGCGCTGTATGCTTGGTGTGTAAAAGTTTTTGTAAGTTGGCATTTCGTGCTACTTCCACTGTCATGTATTGCATATTTTCTTTTGTACAGGGTTAGATACCGCCTAGCTAGTGCGTGTGTTCTTGTTTGTCACCCGTTCGCTATGACTTGGTGCGTGTGCGGACCTTTCATTTCGTACACGTGTCGGGTCATAGTGCGGGGGATGTGGCGCCTCACGTGCGGGGTGTTACAACTTCTGTATTTATGATATGTTATGAGGAGTTAGTGGAGGTCCGTTCTCGCCGGACATATGTTTATGTTATGTATTGGTGGATCATGAATCGAGTTAGGATTTCTTTTATGTATTATATGTTAAGTTTTGGAAATTATTTGGTATGAAAAACTTTAGCTCGGTTCATGACCATCCCTTTTGTTATTTGTTATGCTCTATATGTATATATGTGTGGGTGTGCGTTAGCCCCCTCACTTAGTCGACTTTAGACTGACCCTCTCCTTAACACTTTTGTTGCAGGTGACTCGAGCTAGGCGGGGAAGTGTGTCCTGAGGTCGCACTAGCTTAGATAGGTCGAGTATGCATATCACATGTCGCATTTTGGATATTTATGACTTGTTTATGAATATGAATTTGTATATCTTAGAATACTTGTTATTTTGGGTCGTGTGGCCATTGTATATATGTTAGTGCATGTTTGTTGAGCTCTTTTATGGATCCTGTTTCTTGCTTCCTCATATTTGATTAACTGTTTGGCGCGCTCTGTCAGTGTCTTAGCCTCGCTTAGCCTAGTGTGTGTGTGTGTAGGTCCCCGTTCATTTAGACCTGGGCTCATGTATGGAAATCCATTTCATATATGGGTTCGGGTCTAGGTGCGGGAGATGTTGTCAGGGACGTCACCAGGCTTTTACGCGAGGGGAGGGGGGGGGAGGCGGGCAAAATTAAAAAATTCAAAATATAAATAATATTTTTTATAATATAAATATTATTTTTTTAAAAATAAATATATTATTTTATTCAACAAATATAAATAAAACAAGTATAACTTAAAACTTTAACTTACGCATTAAAAAAGTGTCTCGAACCTTTACATATTATAGCTACAATATCCTATCTATTATTTAAACTAGGCATTTTAAATTGCACTCTACGTTTTGTCATCACTTCAAACTCATCGATGATCGAATCATCAGAAAAGGTTTGAACAATTTCTTTCTCAATATAAACCAACAACGAACTAGCTAAAAAATCATCTTCCATTTTATTCCGGAATCTTGTCTTCACAATCTTCATACTTGAAAATGCACGCTCTGTTGTTGCAGTAGAAACTGGAAGAGTCAAAATAAATCGAATCAGTTTGTCTATAAGATAGTAACTCGTTGCCTTTCTCGTCTTTATCATTACTTGACACAATTCTACAAGTGTTTGCACATTTTGAAAATCAATGTGATGCAAAATATCAATATCAAATAGTTGAAGCTGATATTTTATTTGCAACTTCTCTTGTCCATTAAAATCATTAGGATAGAACTTCTCAACAAGCTTGCAAATATTCTCAATGTTGAATGATCTGAACTTGTCTCTTGGATCTAGGGCCGAACTTAATAAAAAATGGTTTGAAATTCATATATAATAAAAAAAAAATTAAAATTTGAAATTCATATATAATAAAATAAAATAAATTTTTTTTTGGGGGGTCCATCTCTGGATGTGGTGCCCTGTCGCTCCGGGTGCTACATATCATATATAAATAAGACAAGATAATATAATATTTTTAAAATTATTTCTAAAATAATGGAAAAAAAAATCGTATTGAATTCTGAATTCTATGACCTAACCTATTATTACCTAGGAAAACAATATATTGGTTATTACTACAAAATGTGTACTTTAGCGTTGTAATTGTGGTCTAATTTTTTTTTTTAAAAAAAAATTGCTTAGTGCTGTAATTTTAGTACCGCTTAAACAAGATTATGAAAAAAAGTTCAAATCTTAAGGTGTCAGTACCACAAAACTAGGTCAATCAATTATTGCATTAGGCCATCATGTGTTGTCCCACTCTAATCGTGCCACAATTGAAACGCAGTACCGAAAAATTTACAAAGTCAACAGATAATTTATGTATATATATTTCGATTGTGATGCTTTTCTCGTAGGTTGTAATATTAAGGCCTTAGAATTTAGATCCCACTAATTCTTTGACCAATTATTTAATTAGGGAACTATACATAATACTCTTTTTTTTTTTTTTTTTTGAAAGTAACCAAAGCACAACAGTGCACAACCCAACCTACAGAAGCTCCCTAATGGGAAAATCCACATCTGATCTCCCTTCCAAAAAGCTAGAAGAACAACGAGCTAAGGAGTGTGCGAGAGTATTACCCAATCTACCAATGCAGGAGAATTGAACATTTGTTGCAAAGGACAGGGCCTCTTTAATATCCCAAATAATATTACCAGTCTCAGAGAGGTCTTGATCATCAGCATTCAACTTGGCAAACAGATTGGAACAGTCACCCTCAACAACAATCTTGCTCCACTTTCTCCTCTTAATCAACCAAGCCGCCTCTCTTGCAGCAAAAGACTCCACACATTCAGGGGAAAACACCCCCTTCCGACGGGCTGAGCACCAACCAACGCACTTCCCATGGCTGTCCCGTGCAACAACACCCAAACCAAATTCACACTAGTCTTTAAAAATGGCACCATCGAAATTCACCTTAATGACTCCACATTGGGGGGCAACCCAGTTTTGGGGCACGGCCCGAGGTTTTGGAGAATGAGACACCGTAATCATACCAGCAAAAGAGGAGAAATAATTAAGAGCAAATTCAGACAGCTCCTGTGGCATTAACTCCTTGCCTTCTCGAGCTTTAAGATTACGATTCCACCAAAGGGCCCAAAGAGTGGTAAGGAAGAGGCCCGCCTGAGTGGCATCGAAGGCTTCCATCGTCGCCCTAAGCCATGTCTCAAAATCGTTGGACCACTTCGAGATGATACTCCAAGGGAAGTGGAGAATAGCCCAAACCTGACGAGCCACCGAACACTCAATAAAGATGTGGCGTGAATTTTCATTAACTTCTTCACAGAAAGGGCACCCAAAATCAATTTGACAATGCCGCCGTTTAAGATTCGACGCCGTAGGCAGGGCCTCCATGCTCAGTCTCCACCCAAAGACCTTAATTTTGGGAGCAACTTTACAATCCCAAAGGAAATTCCAGTCTCTAGAACTCGAGGGACTCGGTCCAGCAGTGGACGCGCAGAAATCATTAATCGCCACCTGGTAAGCACTACGAACTGTGAACTTGCCATTGCTAGTATAATGCCAAACTCTTTTGTCTGCATTATCGTCACTACCAAGTGGGATTTGGAGAATAATATTAGCATCTCTCTCCACAAACATGTCTCTAACCAACCTTTCTTTCCAATTGCTCCCATTCTCTTCGATCAACTTTTGAACATGCATGCACTCTTCATTGGGGGGTATAGGAGTAATAGGCTTAAAAGAAAGAGGTTCGGGCAGCCACTTATCCTTCCACACAAGCACATTTTGGCCGTTCCCAATACGCCAACGTGTACCAAAACCAACCAAATCTTTAGCCTTCATCAAACTGCGCCAAGTAAGTGAAGGGTTGTAACCCACCTTCGCTTCAATAAAATCAACGTTTGCAAAGTAACGTGCTTTGAGAACTTGACAAAGTAATGTATAAGGCTCATTCAAAATCCGCCAACCTTGTTTTGCAAGTAAAGCCAAGTTGAAAGCACGAAGATCACGAAAGCCCATCCCACCCTCTTTCTTTGGTTTGCACATCTTTTTCCAACTAATCCAATGCATTTTTTGTTTATCCAAACCGTGCCACCAAAAAGCCGCAACCAAAGATTCAATCTCAGCAACAAGAGATTTCGGAAGCAAAAAGCAACTCATGGCAAAAGAGGGAATCGATTGGAGAACAGCTTTGATGAGTATTTCTTTCCCCGCTTGAGATAAATTCTTCTCTGACCAACCTTGTATCTTATTCCAAATTCGGTCCCGAAACGAACCAAAGATTTCCTTTTTAGAAGCACCTACGATAGCCGGTAGGCCTAGGTATTTATCGTGTTTAATTGCAATAGAAACTCCCAATTGACTCGCCATATCCTCTCTGACCAAAATGGGGACATTCGGGCTAAAAACCACCGATGATTTCTGATAGTTAACAACCTGCCCAGAAACTTTTCCATACACTTGGATAACTTTCAAGATACCCGAAATTGACTCCAAATTCGCTTTACAGAACACCATGGTATCATCGGCAAATAAGAGATGAGAAATACGGGGGGCCCTACGACAAATGGAAGTCCCAACAATCTGAGGATTGGCATCCAGCAAACCACTAAAGCATTCAGTGCACAGAAGGAACAAGTACGGCGAAATGGGATCACCTTGCCGAAGCCCCCTGCCTGGTTTAAGAAAACCAAAGGAAGATCCGTTAAGCACAAAAGAGTACGTCACTGAGGAAACACAAAGCAAAACCGAGCGGACAAAATCAGGATGAAAACCAAGTTGATGCATAACTTTCTCGAGAAAACTCCATTTAACTCTGTCATAGGCTTTACTCATATCAAGCTTGAGCGCCATGAAACCTTCTTTACCTTTTTTCTTATGCTTGATATAATGGTTAATTTCAAAAGCAACAAGCACATTGTCAGTGATCAGACGGTTTGGAACAAACGCTGATTGGCAAGGATCAACAATATGGCTTAACAGAGGTTTCAGCCTATTAGCAATGGTTTTTTAGGCAAGTTTGTAGATGACATTGCAGAGGCTTATCGGTCTAAGCTGGGCCATACTATCCGGATTAGCACACTTTGGGATAAGAACAATATTAGTATGATGCACGTTCGAAGCGGAAATTCCAAGGTTTAAGAAGTTGAGCACACACTGAACCACGTCATCTCTAATTGTAGGCCAAAACTTTTGAAAGAAAAGTGGGGCCATGCCATCCGCCCCGGAGCCTTAAGAGGAAACATTTGGCTAAGACTCTTATCAATCTCCGCTGCTGTGTAGGGAGTCAAGAGAGTGGCATTCATTTCAGCAGTAACTTTAGGAGCGATGCACTCAAGTGCTTGATTCATATCTTCAGGTCTAGGCTCACTAGAGGTGAAAATGGTATGGAAATAATCCTCCACAACAACCTGTATTGACTCCTCTGTCTCACACCAACATCCTTCTTTATCCTTGATCCTCTCAATAGAGTTCTTTTTACGTCGACTATTCGCCTTAGAGTGGAAGTAAGAAGTGTTTCGGTCGCCTTCCTTAAGCCAATGAGATTTAGCTCTTTGTTGCCACTTAATCTCCTCTCGAGCCCGCCACTCTTCAATCTCCTTTCTAATATCTTTCTCCCGTGTTTTTGAAGCTGTTGTGATCCTACCATTTCTGACTTTGAGTAATTCTCGTTCAAGTTGGCAAATTCTTCTTCTAGGCGCGCCAAATGTAGAGTCATGCCAATTCGTCAACTCTTCACGACACGCCTCAATCTTGTTGTACGCATCTTTGCTCTCGGAATCTGGTGGATCGTGCTTCCAACTCCTATTGACAACCTCAGAGCACTCATCATGGCGAAGCCACATGGCTTCAAAGCGAAATTGCCTCGGTCTCTTCATTGTACGACCCGTTAAGTGGTCAAGCTCAATTAGAATGGGAATGTGGTCGGATTTGGCCACTTCAAGGTGGCGAACTCTGTTATTAGGGAACTTTTTGATCCAGGCTGCATTAGCCAGTCCTCTGTCCAATCTCTCATACACTGTTGCCGGAAAAGAGTGATTGTTGTGCCAAGTGAATTCGGTCCCCACAAAACCAAGATCAACCAAATTACACTCTGTAATGCAATCTTGGAACTATACATAATACTCTTATTCCTTCAGAGTTCAGACTTATGTAATAAGTTTATAATTAATGATCTCACCAAGCACAAGAAAACTGGCAAAACTTCTGCAACTTACTTAATAGGGCTTTTTGGGAGGGCATATTTATGTATTAAGCTACGCAGATTATGGCAAAACTTTAAAGAATTCGTGTAACATGAGCAAAAAGGTTCACTTTTCTAACTGTTGATTGTCTGTAATTAGCAGAAGACAACCCCAAGTCACATGCAGGAGCGAAAAGAAAAAAGGAAAATGAAAAGTGACCGACCGAATTCGGAAATGAATTGTTCAAAGTTCAAACCCATGGTATAGAGATATTAAGATACGAATACGATATAGTATAAAAATAATATTATAAATTTTTTTTTAAATGATATTTTTAACAATGTCAGTATATTTAAAGTTTGAAATGATAGAGTTTTTTATTCAAATTTTCAATTTCTTCAAAAACTGAACCGACTGTCGTTTGATTCAGATAGAAAATCAACATACTAATATAATTTTATAGTTTCCTTTTTGTTTCGCTTTTTTAGTGAAGTATAATAATTTACAATAATATTTACATGTTTTGTAATTATAAAAAATAAGATGTATATGTGTAAGAATTGAAGATTTTTTTTGAAATTGATCATTGCTTCTTTTTTTTTTTTTTTTTGGGTGTTTTGCTAATAAGTTTGCATTTTTTATTTTTCTTTAAAGTAAACAAAATCTGTCCATATTTTTGTTTTAAAATTGTATTTGACTATGAGAGTTAAATAAACTTAGTATCTGTAGATTAAAATAAAAGACCCAAAATGAACAGATGAAATTTTAATAATTCACTCATAAAAATGATATTCTAATAGTTACTCCTCAAAAAAAAGAAAGAAAAAAGCTTTTTTAATATGATAACAAAATGGAGCAAGATATGGGGTAATTTTTGAAAACTCCCCATGAGTTTGAAAATTTCCTTTTAGCTCCCCATTTTCAAATACATCATTTGGGGTTTTAGATACGCGATTCTGGGATTTAGATACGCGATTCTGGGATTTAGATACATGATTCTGGGATTTAGATACATGATTTTTTCCTTGTATTTCAAATACATCATTTGGGGTTTTAAATACGCGATTCTTGAGTTTTAATACATCATTTTTGAAAATGGGGAGCTAAAAGGAATTGGACTTATCATTTGGGGAGTTTTCGGGAATTCCCCGCAAGATAAATATAGAATTTGATGTCACATGGGTTTGCCAAGAACTCCTCATTTTTGTATTGCAATTGGCTTATTTATTTATTTAAATATGCATAGTGAAGGCATTGAAAGTGGTGATCTGAAAATAAAGAAGCATTGAAATGAGTCAACAGAAAAACAGTTGGGTTAGTTCTGTAATTACTGTTTTCCCGGCGATGATATCTCCGAGAACATGATCACACACAAGTGGCTGCCTTCTCCATTCTATTCATTATTCTTTGATGCCATCTGAGTTTTGATAAGAATAACATCATTTCATCACAACCTTTTCTATTTTTTCCCCACCTCCATCCGATAGGTTTCTAACCAAATTTGATAACGATGGAGTGTTGCGTTGATCTAATTAGAAGTTTGACCGTTTGCGAGTCGTGGAAATATAATTGATGTTGATCGAAAGAGTCTAGCACTCTGATTATCAAATTCGATGCAAATGTATAGTGTAACGATATATAGTCCGGCGTGCTTGAATTTGATACATGCATACAATTGAAAATATATATAATTATAACTTTATATCTTGATTCTTAAAGTTTATTGTAGACAAAAAGAAGAAAAATTAAACTCATAGTTATATGATCAAGGAAGGATCAAATATTATGTCCTACTCGAATTATGGTGATTTTTTATATTATTATTATCTGAATGATCACTTATTGTTATTGTATCTAAATATTAGTAACTGTAGTTTGTTGTATATTAATTAGTTAATTTTGTTCGATCTCAACTGTCAAAAAACATCCTGTGTATCGATCTCACGAACATATTGAAATTGATTCGAATCATCCGATATACAACAAATTATAACATTAATTATAATTCGGAATGCAACCCAAAAAATGGGTGATTTAGTTGGTAATGGAAAAGTCTTTGGTAGTTTGGGTAGGAAACAATAATAATAAATATTTCAACATTTGTCAAACATAATAATCACTAATATTATATGAATATCATGACGATAAACGATTAAGATGTCCATAACTCCATATACACACCTAATTATACGCAACTACGGACAAAAGGGCACTAAAAAACACTCCAAAAGGCAAAATGGGAAGCCCACAAAGATAGAGCTAACACCCCCAAAACCCCCGTGTTTTTCGAAATAATCTCAAAAAACCCCGACAAAAAAAAAAAAAGTACTTTAAAAAACCCTATGTTTTCTAAAATAGACTCACCGCCCCCTAATTTCCTTTGGTCAACGAAAAAACATGAAAACCCTATCATACCCTTTGGGCATATCTCAGACACATTTATTTCTTTTCAAAAATATATCTAATGTAACCAGAACCCGTTGGAGGGAAAATTGCGCGGAGAAACCCTTAGCCCATTTCACACATCGCGATCTGGATCTGAAGCTACATTGCGAAATTTGTTAGCGATTTTCTTGAAGATTCTTGAAGAAAGTGTTAAGCTTGAAGAAAGACATGATCTTGGAGGAATTATTCTTTATTGAGTGTATTCTATATCTTTACATTAGGCTAGGATAACAACATAAATACTGTACAAGACCAAAACTAATTACAGAAGGTCAACTATACCAAATATAACAAATCCCTAATTTTCAGCTTTCCTAACACTCCCCCTCAAGTCGAGTGTTGGGTCTCCGATACTCAACTTGCCTAGAACCTCGCTGAAGATCCTGCCGTTTACTGCCTTGGTCAAGATATCTGCCAATTGGTCTTCGGACCTCACAAACGGGATATTGATCACTCCTTCCTCCAACTTTTCTTTAATGAAATGCCGATCCACTTCAACGTGCTTAGTGCGATCATGCTGTACTGGGTTCTCTGATATACTAATAGCAGCACGGTTATCACATTTCAACTCACAAGCTCCCTTGGCCGGGAATCCAATTTCTGCGAGTAGCTTCTTGAGCCACAATACCTCGGTTACCCCTCTTGCAATTCCCCGAAACTCTGCCTCTGCACTAGAGAGAGCCACTACTTTCTGCTTCTTACTCCTCCAAGTTACTAGATTCCCCCCAACTAATGTGACATACCCGAATGTCGATCTTCTGTCTACTGGATTTCCAGCCCAGTCTGCATCAGTATAGGCTTCAATATCTAAGTGTCCATGCTTCTGATACAGGACCCCTCTCCCTGGATGGCCTTTTAAGTACCTGCAAACCCTCAGTGCAGCATCCATATGTTCCTTCTGAGGCCGGTGCATGAACTGGCTGAGCACCCCAACTGCATATGCCACATCGGGCCGAGTGTGAGACAAATAAATCAATTTTCCAAGCAACCGTTGGTACTGTCCCTTGTCAACTTCCTCTCCCCCATCTACTATCTGCAGCCCATGGTTTACCACCATCGGAGTGTCAACTGGCTTACACTCCAGGAGTCCAACCTCTGTGAGAAGATCGAGCACAAATTTCCGTTGGGATATGAAGATGCCCTGTTTAGATCTCAGCACTTCTATCCCTAGGAAATACTTTAATTCTCCCAAGTTCTTCATTTCAAATTCCTTAAACAGATTCTCCCGAAGCTTCCCAATCTCCTCTGAGTCGTCCCCTGTAATGATCATATCATCCACATATATTATCAGGCACGTGACTTTATTATCTCTTCTCTTCAAGAATAGGGTGTGATCTGAGTTACTCTGGTAGTACCCATAACCTTTCATAGCAACCGTGAATCTCCCAAACCAAGCCCGTGGCGACTGCTTCAAACCATACAGGGCTTTCTTCAACCTACACACTTCCCCTTCACCATATCCTTCTGAGAAACCTGGAGGAGGCTCCATGTATACTTCTTCTATCAGATCCCCATGCAGAAAAGCATTCTTCACATCGAACTGATGTAGTGGCCAATCTCGATTCGCTGCGATAGAGAACAGGACTCTGATAGTATCTATCTTCGCAACAGGAGAGAATGTCTCTGAGTAGTCCACACCATAGGTCTGTGTGTACCCTTTTGCCACTAACCGGGCCTTGTACCGTTCTATACTTCCATCTGCTCTATGTTTGACAGTGAACACCCAACGACATCCAACTGCTCTCTTCCTGTCTGGCAACCTGCACTTGTCCCATGTTTCATTCTTTTCAAGTGCTTTCATTTCTTCTTTCATTGCCTGAACCCACTTGACATCTGTAAGTGCCTGCTCTACTTTGTTAGGGATCACAATAGAGTAAACTGAGGCAGCATATGCTCGGGCCCGTTGTGCCAGGTTTCCCTGTGCCATCCCAACTACCGGATATCTTGTGGTTCGACTCCCAAGTTCTGGCTCGTATCTCTTAGGCGGGATGCCTCTATTAGCTCGTGGGGGCAACACATATCTGTTCTCCTGACCTGTTTCAGGGCTCCTGTTTTCCTCCTGTGACTGACTTTCGCACTCCCCCTGTCCTTCTTCACGCCCTGTACTGTTAGACTCATGCTGATTTATATTATTGGAATCAGAAGTACTGTCGGAATCTGAATTACTGTTACTTACCTCAGGGATATCAGTCGGAGTGATTGGAGTGGGAGGCGGCTGTGTACTGTGAGAGGCGGGCTCGGTGGTTCCGCCTACTGGCTCTGTTGGAACTGTGTCTGGCCAAGATGACATCCAAACTAGTAACTCTGACTCCGGTTGCTGTTTCTCCCCCTGAGGACTGGTTTGGTGGAAGAAATACTCGGTTTCAAGAAAAGTACAATCCATGGTGGTATACATCCTCCGGGTAGTAGGATGATAACACCGATACCCCTTTTGGTGTACCCCATAACCCACAAAGACACATTTTAGTGAACAAGGATCAAGCTTGGTTCGGTTGGCTCTAGGGATGTGAACAAAGACAGAACTCCCAAAGACTCGTGGCTGGAGAGTGAGAGTGGATGGGACACTGACATGAGAGCTAAAACACTTAAGAGGAGTTTCTAGTTGAAGAGCCTGAGTGGGAAGTCGATTAATGAGGTACACAGATGTGGCAACGGCTTCGGGCCAAAAACTCTTAGGACAGCGAGACTCAATCATCATAGCCCTAGTCATTTCAAGAATCTAACGGTTTTTTCGCTCAGCAACTCCATTCTGTTGTGGTGTGTTGGGACACGAGGTCTGATGGATAAGCCCATTATCCCGGAAAAATTATTTCAAGGTTGTGTTGACAAACTCCCCCCCATTATCTGTTCTAAGGACTTGGATATGGGATCGAAATTGAGTGCGAACCATATTAAAGAACTCAATAATTTTGGATGACACATCAGATTTATGCTTAAGAAAGTATACCCAGGTCATTCGGGAAAAGTCATCAACAAACAACAAAAAATACTGAAAATTATGTCCATTCATATTACCACCACTGTTCGGGGCAGGCCCCCACACATCAGAATGAACAATAGAAAAAACACTCTGAGTTCGAGAATTTGACGAAAAAAACGGTTGTCTATGACTTTTAGAGAGCAAACACGTCTCGCAGGAAAAATCTGAACTGTCTTTAAAAAACTGAGGAAATAATAACTGAAGATACCCTGCTGACGGGTGTCCTAATCTTCGGTGCCATATCCATCTTTGACGGTCCACTGTTCCGTGAGCCAGCGCTGCAGTTCCTTGTTGAGCCACCTCATCAACGTAGTACAGGCCCCCACTCTCAGTACCACGCCCAATCACTCTCCCCGACTGAATATCCTGTAACAAACAGAAAGTAGGGAACATCAGAACCATGCAATTAAGCTCTTTCGTAACATGACTAATGGACAGTAATTTGCAAGACAAATCTGGTATATAAAGGCAATTATTTAATTTCACAGTAGGGGACAAGGCTATGGTTCCGGCCCCATCAACTGAGGAAAGTTTGCCCGTTGCACTCTGTATTGCAGTAATAGGAGCAGGAGAGTTCTGAATAAAATCTGTAGGGTCATAGGTCATTGTGTCGGTGGCCCCACAGTCAAACAACCACCGACCATTCTTCCCTTTAGCCTTGATACTCGTGTGAAGAGAAGTGCCTGCATCTTTATTCTTAACAATTCCATGCGCATGTGGTTGACAAATATCCAAGTTTATTTTTGCATCAGAAGTATTAAAAATATGAGAGATATAAGTGGAGGGGCAATTAGGGGATTTGACTCCCATATCCCCAATACCTAAATTGGAGACATCTCCCCCATTTCCTGCGTGTGCCGCCTCTGCTCTTTCTTCTCCATTTCTGACCCTCACCATCTGTGCTGCTGTTCCCGTGGTAGTCTCCATCTCCGGCGAACTTTCCGTCACCGCTGCCACAATCTTGGCTGCGCCGTGGCCTGGCGTGGTAGCCTCACGTCGCCGGCTACGCCAGCCATCGGGGAACCCGATTATCTCATAACATGTCTCCTTCTTGTGTCCGGGCCTGCCGCACTTCGAGCACTTCTCTGGGCCGCGGTCGCCGGCACTGTTCCGCCGTGGCGACGCTGGACCCTTCCACGGTTGTCCCTGCCCTGAACGGGTCTGAAACTCGCTGATTTGGTTTCTGTTTTGAACCGCCAACCCTGTTCCAATTCCAGACCCTCCCGCCGGTGATGAACTTCGTGTCCCCGTCAAGATCTCTCGTCTTGCTGATTCTTGCCGGATGGTGGCGTACGCCTTCTCCACCGTTGGTAAGGGATCCTCTTTCAAGAGATCCCTTCGTTCAGAGTCGTAGCGGTCGTTTACCCCGGCGAGAAACTGAAACAAACGGGTCTCGGATCTGAGGCGGTTGAAGACTCCAATATCACTTTCGCAGGCCATGGGGTTGGGTTGCCTGACTTCAATTTCTCTCCAGATACGCTGCAAATTGCTGTAGAATTGTTCAATTGTGTCCGTGCCCTGTTTCATGCTATTGGCTCGGACGGTAAGATCAAAGATCTGAAAACTATCCCCACCGGATCCATACGTTGCCATTAGTCCGTCCCATAAGGCTTTGGCAGACGGGTATTCGGCATAGTAGGTGACAAGTTCTGCCTCCATGTTTTCGAGAATCCATGAACACACAATTAAGTCGGTTTGCTCCCACCTGTGGTAAGTTGGTTGATCAATCGCCGGAGGTGCAGGTACTCCGGTGATGTGGCTGAGTTTTCCCCTTCCCCCGATTGCCATCTTCATTAATCGAGACCATAGGGAAAAATTGAACTGGTTGAGTTTGACGTTTATGTTTATGGATTGGGGTATTTGGAACTGATTTACTTCTGGTTGTGGCTGCTGTAGGGTTTGGAATTTGGTTTCAATGATGCTTGCTAGTTGGGTGGCCAAGGAATCGACGGGCTGCTGTGATTCCTTGGTGGTGCTGTCGGAACTGGGTGTGCCGCTGAGATCGGCCATGGCTGAGAGAGGTAACGGTACGTGATGAGCAAGGGTCGGATCCGTTTAATGGATCTTCGCCCGCTCTGATACCATGTTAAGCTTGAAGAAAGACATGATCTTGGAGGAATTATTCTTTATTGAGTGTATTCTATATCTTTACATTAGGCTAGGATAACAACATAAATACTGTACAAGACCAAAACTAATTACAGAAGGTCAACTATACCAAATATAACAAATCCCTAATTTTCAGCTTTCCTAACAGAAAGCGTCTAATCACCGTTTCGTCAGTGGGGTTGAGATTCTCCTCGAGTATCAGTGGACATTAAGGTATGGTTTTGTGAAATGCCTTGCTTGAAGTACCTAATATTGGCATAATCGTTGTATTGTTGTTGTTATTGTTAATGTTTCCCACCTTGAATGTCCGATTTTCTGAACCTAGGGTTTGTAAGCATTCTTTACAGTTCATTTTGAACCCAAAACTTTGAATCTGAATTGTGGACCTAAACTTTGGAGTCTCAGAGCTTTTTTTTTTTTCCAGTTCATTTTAAAACTGATTTACCTTCTTGGTTGGGTTCTTTATTTTTTACAGAATGGAGCATCGTATAAATTTGTGGCTTGGGGGTTATTTTCATGAGTTACCAAACCGTGACGTGAAATATGTGGGTGGAAGGAGATTTAGAAGTAACCCTACTAGCCTGGACTTTTTCTGTGAAAGGAAGCTAATGGACTATTATCGGATGTGTGGTGGTCGAGGTATGGCTGTAGAATTTTACTACTTGGAGCCTGGTTATGACTTAGCTAATGGGTTGAGGCCCCTTGATAATGAATGGGCATTTATTCAAATGCAAGAAGACTGCTGTGATCGAAGTGAGGTTACGGTGTATGCAGTAAAAGGCCCAACTCCTTTGTGTGCTCTTGACACTGATGGAACGGATGTTACAATGATGGCAATAGCTGCAGACCAAGGACAACCAATACTTTTCCTTAGAGATGGTGCAGAACCTGTGTTCGAAGAGGTGGTTCAAGAAGATGAAATACAACAACAAGGAGAACAAACGCCTGAAGAAGGAATGACACAAGAGGGTGGGATACGTGCACAAGAAGATGTTCATTCCGCAGATCCGTCTTCATCTAGACCTCTAGGTACTCAAACAACTCCTGAGGTTGAGGATCCAATTATTGATTTCTCATTTGACTTTGACAATGAAGATGCAAATGGAACTGAAACAGCAGATTTGAACAACAATGCTGGTATGCAAGCAAGTTTATTTACAGAGTGATATACAATTAGGATGTTCAAATAATGATGTTTTTTTTTTTTTTTTTTGTTTGAAGAGCAAGATGGAGGTGCTAATGAGGATGACACTGAGGCTGAGCTTGAAGGTCAAAGTGAGGATGAAGCTCAACAAAACATTATGACAGGTATATATGCAAGGTTTATATACAATGTTGGTATATAACAAGTATATGTGCAATGTTATATGTATAATTGTGTTGTGCAAATAATGGTGTTTGGTTTATTTTAGAAGAGCAAGAAAAAGGTGGTAATGAGGATGATATTAGAGCTCATCATGATCCTACTGATGAGGCTGTTATGGAGGAGGGAAATGAAGCTGATACTGAAGCTGATGCTCAACCTGACCTGGATCCTTGCCCTGAAATGGAGGAAGAATTCAGACAACAAATGGAAGCTCAGAGGAAGGAAAAAAAAAGAACGGAGCACACCTCAGGTGATATGTGGTTTTAAGTATGAAAAATCTGTGCACTTTGATTTTGTTATATGCAGAATGTTTGTGTCTGCTTGTTATATGGATAATGATGTACAATGTTGTCATATGCAGACTGCTGAAAAATGTAGAATCTTGTAATAACATGTAGTGTCCTGAATATATATGCAGAATGTTGCAATTTGGAGATTGTATAAGCAGAATGTTGTTATATGTATAATGTTAGTATATGCATGATGTTGGTATATGCACTAATTTAATTTTGCAAATATTCAGGTGATCCAGAGGAATCACCAGATGACAGTGATGATGGCAGCTTGTATGAGTCTGAAACCGAGCCAAGTGATGATGAGAGTTCAGAAGATCAGCCTTCCGATTGTTACAGTGATATTGAAGGGTCCCAGGAAGACGATATATTTGTTCAGAGGGACTGTAGTAAATCTGCTAAGAAGAAGAAATTGGCAGAGATGAGGAAGAAGAAAAGATTAGCAAGGAAGAGAAGAACAGAGGTTAATGTTGAAGATGTAGTTCCTGAACAGGATGAACAAGCATCTTGGTACAGTGATCCAGAAGGAGATGATAACTTTGACCAACCTCCAGCTTCAGACAATGAAAGGCCAAGGGTTGCATTGTTCAGGGATGGAGATAACATTGAAACTCTCAGATTTCATATTGGCCTCTGCTTTTCAGGTGTTGACAAGTATAAGGAAGTTCTTACCGATTGGAGTATTCGCAAAGGGTTTGAATTGGATTTTGTTAAATGTGAACGTTCAAGAGTTACAGCAAACTGTGCTGGAAAGGGATGTAAGTGGAGAATTCATGCTTCTGTAAAGCAGAATTCTTCACTTTTTGAAGTGAAGACTTTAAAAGGTCAGCATACATGTGCAAGAGGTAGGACAAATTTTAGGGCAGGGGCGACTTACATTGCAGCAAGGATGGAGGAAACAATAAAGGATCACCCAGATGTGAAGATTGGTACACTTCAAAACATAGTTCAGAGGGTGGTGGGTGTAGAGATAACTCCTTCTGTGGCAAAAAGAGCAAAAAAATTAGCCATGGATAAGATAAGAGGTGAGAATGAGGCTGAGTTTGCACTGCTCTGGGATTACTGTGAGACAGTTAGGACTACCAATCCTGGTAGTACTGTTTTTGTGAATCAGATTGAAGATTCAAGTCCACCTAGGTTTGATAGAATGTATTACAGTTTGGCAGCAATGAAGCAAGGGTTCCTAGATGGCTGTAGACCCTTAATAGGACTTGATGGATGTTTTATTAAAACGGTCCATGGAGGACAACTTCTTTCTGCAATTAGTAAAGATGGAAATGATAACCTATTTCCTATTGCTATCGCTTATGTTAGAAGTGAAAATAGCAACACTTGGAAGTGGTTTCTTGAGGTTTTGTTGGCTGATTTGGGTGGGCAAGAAGGTGGCAGATGGACCTTCATCAGTGACAGGCAAAAGGGACTTCTAGATGCTTTGAATGAGCTAGCCCCTGAGTGTGAGCATAGGTAATTTCTTAACAAATGTTCTTATATTTTCTTATTGATGATGCATCTGTGCTTTATGGAATGTTGTACCTGATCTTATGGTTTTCGTAACTTTAAATGTAGGTACTGTTTGAGACATCTATACCAAAACTTCAACAATAGATGGAAGGGGCAGGAATTGAAATCTCTATTTTGGAAAGCAGTTGCTGCTGCAAATAAAGAGGAATGGAGAGACATTATGCAGTAAATCAAAGAGGTTGATCCAAGTCAGGAAGAGGGGCAGCTGACTGCATATGAATGGCTAATAGCACTTCATCCTGATTGCTGGTCCAGAGCATTTTTTAGGAGTTCCTGTAAGTCTGATGTTCTAGTCAATAACATTTGTGAGTCATGGAATAATCTCATCCTACCTGCAAGAGAGTTGGTTGTCATACGTATGTTTGAATGGATAAGACATAGGATTTTGAATAGATTTGGTGTTAAAAGAATGGGTATGGGGACGTATGAGGGTGTAGTATGTCCAAACATGTTGAAAAATCTGAATAGGAATGTCACATTGGCCAATTATTGCATTCCTCAATGTGCGGGAGGGAGTGAATTTGAAGTTCAGGCCAAGGATGATCAATTTATTGTCAAACTTGATGAACGTACTTGTACCTGTGGTGCTTTTCAGTTGAACGGTTACCCTTGTTGTCATGCCTGCCCCTGTATAACTTACCAAAGGGAACAACTAGAGGATTACATTCATGACTGTTATAAGAAGGCGGCATACACGGATGCTTACAAACATGTACTTCATGGAGTTCCTGGGCGAAAGCACTACATCAAAACTGGCCTTGAACCTTTGAAGGGTCCAGAATACAAACCAAAAATGGGACGGCCAAAAAAGGTTAGAAGAAAGAATGCAAGTGAGGTTGTTACTAGCTCAAGGACCGGGCTAACTCATACGTGCAGTAGATGTTATCAACTCGGGCACAATGTGAAGACTTGCACGAACACTCCTCATCCTAATTCCAGATTCTACACGGTAAATCCTTCTCATTTTATTTATCTGGTGCAAAATTGTCCATTTACATAGCCTATTTAAATCTTTATTTTTAAATTTTGTTCATTTGCTTCACAGGTTGGACTTTCCAGTTTGGATACTGCCACAAGGAGACTGACTGTAGTGTTCTTAACCTATTCTCCTAATATGTAACACTTGTATATTATTTGGTATTAAGTGAAAAAATGTGTTATTTTTGTAGGTTCCAAGATCAGCAGTGAGGAGGAGAACTACAGAAGGCCATAATGCAACTTCAACTTCAAGTGCAAGAACAAACGTAAAACTTTAACCTACTCAACCTAATTGGATTAGAATAAATTGACTATTATATGAGTTATTACCTGGAATTATGTAGGTTCCAAGTCAAAGAGGAAGGAGAAGGGTATTTAACAGGAGACAACAATTGGAACGAGCCATCCGGGCAAGAGCTGCTGCAAGGGCTGTTGCTCAAAACTCCTGTGCAGCCCATACTCAATCAACTGCTCCGGTTGCTGCTCAAAACTCCAACACAGCAGCTCCTTCATCAACTCCCGTTGCTGCTCCAAATTCTGCATCCCAGGTACCAAGTTCCAGATTACCACGACAACCATCAGCTGCTCAAACATCTCCTGTGGCTACCTCTGCACAAACAACAACTCCAGGATATGCTGCTCCAACTCCTATGCCTTCTGGAAGTGCTGGAATGGCTGCTCCAATTGCTCAAAATGCTTCTCCAAGTACTCAACCACAACAACGAAGGGCCTGGAATAAGAGGACAACTGAATCGGAGGCCGTTCATAATATACGACAAAGAGCACAAGCAAGAAGAAACCAAGCTCCTTGGAAGCTATGAAAGAGCATTTCTTCCAGTCACAGTTTTAGATCTAGATCTAAATGGCATAGTCGCTTTTGGTTAGATAAACAATGTCTTGTTTTTTTTGTTTTGTTGGACAATGTGGATTGTGGTCCACCCTTGGTATAGTGGGTGTGTGTATCCCCACTGTGGCAGTGCCTAATAGTTAATAGGCAAGTTGCTTTTGCTTGGTACATACAGACATACTTGTATCCCCTTTTGAGAATGCCATGGCTGTCAATTTAATTTATCATTGACTGGTTGTTCATGTGTGTAAACCTACTTTCTTAGATTCCATTTGAAAGATATTACACAATTCAATGAGGCTAACATATGGTCTCACAGGGTTTTCCACGGAACATTTTTTAAACACCGGGTTTTCAATGAGTGATAAATAAAACACAGGGTATCTGGGGAACTTTCCATCAGGTAGTTCATTCACCACGGCAATATTCATCATTTCATTGCAAACATTGAAGAATACACCAGATTCAAAGCCAGAAATAAGGCGAAGCATGAACGCAAAAAACAATTTTACAGATTGATACATCATTTCATAAGGGTAACGACCAACAACACCAACAAACCCACACATATGACCACAAGATTCACATTTGGCCTCTCTTGGATCCTACTTGAAGAAGCCCCAATTTCAGAAAACCTAGAAGGATTGGGTCCTTCGCATTCATCCTCACAATCATCAGATCCTTTCACGTTGTATCCTTCTTCACCGCCGACGTCCCATTTAGCTTGAATCGGATATACCCAACGGAAAAAACCGCATTTGGAGGAGGAGCTACAAGAGTAATACAGAAGTCCCTTGCTGGGTTTGTTCCAGGTTTCCACAACCTTTATAGCAGCTTTCATCCCGCAATTACAACTGGGTGTTGGTGGGTATCGCACCTCAAGCTCCGATTTCAGCTTCTTGAATCTCTTCTCTGCGTAAAACTTGGAGTCAGCCATTACCATCAGCTTAAGCACCGTGGGGAGAAGAAGATCTGATAATGTCTCATGCTTCAGTTTTAAAAAAAGAGCTAAAATTCGAAATACCCCATTTAAGGGCAAAATCGACATTTCACCAGCAAATAGTGGCCGAAAACCAAGTTATAGTTGCAGTCAGCGCGCGTGGGCCTCACATTCCCGTTTCAGGGTTTTTTATACACATTTTTAAAAACATGGGGTTTTTAAAAGTACTTTTTTTTTGGAGGGTTTTTCTTGATCATTTCGTGTTACACAAGGGAGCTGGACGACATTTTCCCCACAAAGATATATATTATGTGAAAGTCAAATCGTAGTTATTGGTGCATACAGTTTCAACCAAAAAGAACCAACTTTTAATTATGAAAAATGTATATATTTTCCAGCACTAAGATTCTAGTGCAGGGGAAGGGGAAAGGGCGCTAACGAAGTTGATTCGTGATATGAGTTAAATGGCATGTGGAGCCCATGTAACAGTCATGTAAAATGCCATATCTATACACAAACTTTATTTCATGATCTAATATTCTCTTCCTATGCTAAAACCATCCCTTCATGTGCTAAACCATATAAAATAACGTTTTACCACCTTAAACAATCATTGACACAAGGATTAGATTATTCAATAAAGTGATGAGCTAGAATCCAACGCCTTTCATCCTATTGGCCATTACTTATGAACACCAACATAATGTACGGTTCTTTTTAATATATCATAGGATAAGTGTTTCTCGACAAATATCGCATTTTCAACATCAACGCTATAAGGTGTTAATCAGTTAGTCAAATGCATGCAATCAATAAAGAGCGGATCTATTTTTATCAGTGACCCGAATTCTATAGAAGTTTGTATTTTTGAATTACACTTTACAAGGTATAATTACAGAGAATATATAGATTACAGAGTGCAGTTACGATGAGGAGGAAATCAAGCGCCTATACAGTTCTGTTACAAACGAATCTCCTAAGATGGTGCAAGGAGATATATACAAGGAGTCAAGGACTCCTATGATTACTCAGTCTCCTATAAATTCGACTCATAGAAATTTGAGAAAATCATACCATTAAAGTTATATGTTCTCTCTATTAATAGTAGTTGAGTTTCCAAAGACTTAAATACGAAACCATTTTTTTGGTGACATAAATACGATACCACTGATTAATCTAGCATGATATGAAATTGCTAATAAACTACCTGATGAGTCGCTTTAAGTACTTAGTTTTACATGCATGATGAATGAGTTTTAAGTACTTTTGGGTGGTTTAATATATATATTATTGGTGCATGATTCGGGTATTGTCATTTTGTAGGACTTAGGGGTGTAAATAGTAAAATAAGGGAAAAAAGGAAGGACGTTTGTGCAAATTTCAAGAAAACAGAATGCATGTTCGAACATGAGCGCTCTGTTGCAACATGAGCCAAAACAGAAAGTATGTGAGATTTTATGTTCGAACATGAATGTCTGTATGTTCGAACATGGAGGTTGACGAGTGAGAGTTTGATTAGAATTCAATTTTCTTTCCCTTTTCAACTTTGTCTGCGCTTGGGGACGTGTAGGGAGTATATAAGAATTTCTTTTGGGTAGACTTTGATGGAGAGAAAACACGCCATTGATAGATTTTCCCATAGAATCCACCGGAGGCAACCAAGATTGGAGATTGATGCCAAGAAGTTGAAGATTGAAGACTTTGTCTATGGGGTTTTTCTTTCTTTAATCTTTCTTGATGGCGAACTTGTTTATTTGTGTTTTCAGTTCAAGTAGTTACGAACTAATTTAGTGTTCTAGGATTATGGATGGAACCTTTGTTTAGTTTGAACCTCGTTGTTTCTGGACTTTTGAATACTATGAATTTCAGTTGTTTCTTGTATTGTGTGCTTATTTGATTTAGTTATTTGACAACCAATTGAATCGTATTTCTAATTCACTACAAAAAAAACACTTTTTTGTGACAAACTAATTTGTCACAATACATGACAATTTTGTCACAATAGATCTATTGTGACGATTATTTTTGTCACAGTCGTCGTCGCAACAGGTCCGTCGTATAAAGTTCCAGACGACAATTTCTACGTTTATGTAACGTCCCAGATTTTTGAAATAAAGAAAAGGGAATAAATTAATGTGAAGTATCAAAGTATTGTTGAAAATATTATCGGTGATATATATGTTCTTTTATAGCTAAAATAACATGATTAAAATTAAATGCGCAATAATTTAAAATAAACTTTTATTTCCATATTCGTTTAGGATTGAATTCTCCCACTTCTGATTGTGTGTATATATTGTGATATAATTAATTGAAATTACATAATTTACAAATAGTAAAATGTGCGTACTGTGTGAAGGGTCTACAATTAATTGTAACATATAAATATATGACGAATATAAAAATGGTGGAGGTTTTGTATGAACATATAAAGCCGTGCCTACATAAAAAATTATTTTCCTAACATGAATTTAGTCATAGATCCACGTGCATGAAAAATGTATTACAAATGGTTAATGTAACTTTGTCATTATTATTGAAATTTGCCTGCATTTCCACGTACCCATAATATTAATAATAATAACAATAATAATATAATAATGATAACATGATGACTAATGATATAATTGCACAATAGCAAAACACGTAATGCCACTAACTGATCAATTAACATGCCACGATTTTAAATTTACACCAAGTATTAGAGGAGGATGTGTTAACTGAAGAACTTAAGTCTCATTTGTGCAAAATTGTGCATTTCATTCCTTTCTTCTTTGTACGTAGATTAATCAACTCGCAACCTTCTGTGCAGGTATGAACTAGTTATTTGAATTACTTTGTAGTCACTTCACATGTATATTGTGAAAATTTATTACATTTTTGTTTAGAGTTTTTATCGGCATATTTCTACTCTCTCTAAATATTTTTAGTACAGGTCTTGTTAAGTTAATGGAACTATCCATAAATTATGAATGATAACTTACTTGAGATATTAATCCACTCCTTCTGTTACTGAACTTGAGCAATTTTAAGTATTAATTTTGAAACCAAATTATCTTGACTAAATTTTTGTGATGCAGTAGTTCTTGAGAAATGATCTGTCTAGCAATTATATTTGTCACATATAATCTCACCAAATATGTATTAGTGGTGGGCAAATTAGTTTAAGTTCTCAGAAATAGAAATTGATTCCTAACGTAATTAATAAATTTAATGATGTGATTAGTTAGGAAATGTCATGATATCATTTGTGGCTTATTTCTTGAATCTATCATTAAAGTTTAAGTACAACTAGTTGGTTATATATATTCTTGATCTCAACTAAATTGATTAGAGATCCCAAACTCCTTAATTAGTTTGAGAAATAAATTACATATGATATTAGAATATGTCCAAGAAGTGGCGAACCATTTTGATTGCTAAAGAAAAATAGGAACTAATTCTCTAGGTATGTATTTATGAAATCAAAGATCACTGTATAGTGAGATAATTAATAGTTAGGTAATATTATGAACAAAATTGCTGGACTTCAATTTCAAATAATTGGATTAAACTTATGCATCTAAATAGATTCATTTAATACTATTATGAATAAAGAGCTGTTGTTATACTTAAATTAAGTACAGATATTATAATGATTAATTCAGTTACTTCAATTTTTGTTCTGTGCTTGTTCGATTTGCTTAACTGCTAAATCCTGGTGAGATTTCTATGATAGCCGTACGTGTTGGTCATATTTAATTGGTTCTCGAGTCAAGTCATAAGTTGTAATTATATGTGTGTCACAGGTGTTCCTAGGGAGGAGCCCTGATCGTGTTGATCGTGTCTTTCTTTTGCAGTTTGGAAGCTTTTCAGGTGAGGGATTTAAAATGTTTTCAACTGGGGCCAAAACATATATTATGTAAATATATATATCTTCTTAAAAACCCAACTCTTATTTATTGAGTTTGATTTTCGATCCGTTGATACTATATATATATAAATAGCTGTTTTATAATATTTTGGTATTTTATTAAAAAATCGGATTTCCTTATAAAAATGGGTTCTTCTTATATCGTATATACGCGTTGAGTCACTGAAAAGTTTTGATTTTTGAACGGCGAAACCGTTAAAAGAAAGAAAGTGTTCGTGAAAATGTTTTAAAGCGAGTATTGATATGATAGAACCCTTGGGGACGCCCTTGGGGAATATGGGCCCCGAAGTATCTAGTGGGTGAAGCCCGGAGGCGTGCGCCAAAGGCTGATCTTTACTACGTACTTCTGTGAAGCTCTATATGGAGCGTAGCCGGAGGTTGACTACGACACGTATAGAGTGAGGTTATTGGTACCAGGGCATATTGCCCCTATCTGTGTGATCGTGTGGTTGGTTGGGGGGCACCTCGACTAACAATTGGAGGGAGAAGGCTGGTTTCTGTTTTGTGTTTCTTGTGTTCAAGGTGTGAAAGGTTGGAGAACTTACCCGTACTCGCCGGGTTACTGTGATTGATCAATCGTTTTGATTATTGGTTCACAAGTGTGTTTTCATACAAACTAAAAGCTATCCCTTCTTATACGTTTACATCTCATTTTCAAAAATAAGGAAAAATGTGAACCAAGCTTGTGATTTTGTTTATGTATATGTATAACCCCCTCACTTAGTCACTTTGACTAACGTCCCTTCTTTTCTGGTTTTGGCTTCAGGTAGGTATGACTAGGCGGCACGTTGGGTCTAGGTCGTCAAATGTCGTCGAGATAGTTTGTTTTTGAATTTCAGAGTTTTGGAATTTCTCCTTCGTGGGAAACTCAGTATGTACAGTCTATGTACCTATACCTAATACAGTTGTCGTTTATATTTTGTCGTTGTCGTTATCGTTGGTCTTATCGGCCTTGTAATTGAATCATAAGTTTGTGCACTGTTGTCTTTTACGCTTCCGGTATGCTAGCTTTTGTCTGTTTATTCGCCGTTCGCTGGGGAAGATCTCGAGTGAAGGCCCAAAGCTAACACTCGGGGTATTTCTCAGTGCGGGATGTGGCAGGGGCGCCACATTTGGGTGGTATCAGAGCCCGGTTGCTAATCGGAGCTCTTATCGTGTCTAGAACGAGTCTAGGGTGAGTCTAGGTCGTACGGCTATAGGATTTGAGTCATTATGTGCTTTTGTGTGAACTTGTGGTACGTGCCTATGTGATATTTGGTGCTTTATATGATTACACTCTAACCAATCATGCATCATATTGTCAGTAAGTTGTGATTGCAGTAATGCCACGCGGAAGACCCCCTCGTGCTAATGTCCCACCACCAGTGCCAGAACCAGTCCCACCTGAGAATGTAAATGTTAATGACTTTGCACGGCATTTTGCACAAGCTTGTGTCCAACAAGCAACCCAGCAGGCCCAACAACAATGTCAAGGACTAGTGCAGACTGAAGAGAATGCACTAGATAAATTCCTTAAGTATAATCCACCCAAGTTCTATGGTGAGACAGATGATCTAAAAGCTGAAGAGTGGATATCTGAAATGGAACAGATATTCCAAGTTACACGAATCGGAGACCCTGATCGAGTACAATTTGCAGTTTTCTTGCTAAAGGGTCCTGCACAAGATTGGTGGAAACTCATACAACAAGGATGGCAAGTTACTGGAGGACCAATTAATTGGGATCGATTCCTAACAGAGTTCAGAGATAAATACATTCCCCAAGTGATTCGGGATCGAAGGGAGAAAGAGTTTATGGAGTTGGTTCAAGGGAATGCTAGTGTTGCAGAATATGAGGCACGATTCGCTCGCCTGATCAATTATGCACCTCATATTGTGCCAGATCAGAGGAGGAGAACTAAAAGGTTCATCCAAGGGCTTAGGCATGAAATACGGTATGCACTGATGGCAGCTAACGTCATCGAATATACTGATGCAGTTTCGAGAGCTATGGAAGTGGAGTCTGAAATACGAGATATGCAGTCGGTCCCAACACAAGTGAATCAATCTTCTGGGTCAAAGAGACCATTTATACAAACAGAACAGCCTACTCACAAAAAGCCAACTACAATTGAGAACAGACCAACAGGGAATAAAACAAATCCAGCTCCACGCCCAAAGGGGACCTATGCTCCAGAACATAAGTGTGATTTTTGTGGTGGACCAAACCACGAGGAGAATAATTGCTGGAGAAAGTTGGGTCGCTGTACCCGGTGTGGTAGCGACCAACACTTGATCAAAAATTGCCCAAGAATACAACCACAGCAAGGTCTGATAACACCAAGAAATACTCAACCGGCTGGAGGATTAGAGAGACCAGTAGTTCGTGCCCGGGCTTATGCATTAGGGGGAGAAGAGGAACAAGTGGATCCAAATACAGTCATAGAAGGTGCGTTAAACATTATAGGCATCCCCATTAGGCTATTATATGATTTGGGTGCTTATTGCTGCCTTTGATAATACTATGAAATTGTTTGTACTTGTTGAATGTCACCATGTGTGTATGAGGTTTGATTCACCTTCAAGGATAGATAGTTGAAACAACTAAAGCTTTTCAAAAGGTTCACAAGGAGAATCTGGGGAACAGATTCTTTTAAGGAGGGGAGAGTGTAACGTCCCAGATTTTTGAAATAAAGAAAAGGGAATAAATTAATGTGAAGTATCAAAGTATTGTTGAAAATATTATCGGTGATATATATGTTCTTTTATAGCTAAAATAACATGATTAAAATTAAATGCGCAATAATTTAAAATAAACTTTTATTTCCATATTCGTTTAGGATTGAATTCTCCCACTTCTGATTGTGTGTATATATTGTGATATAATTAATTGAAATTACATAATTTACAAATAGTAAAATGTGCGTACTGTGTGAAGGGTCTACAATTAATTGTAACATATAAATATATGACGAATATAAAAATGGTGGAGGTTTTGTATGAACATATAAAGCCGTGCCTGCATAAAAAATTATTTTCCTAACATGAATTTAGTCATAGATCCACGTGCATGAAAAATGTATTACAAATGGTTAATGTAACTTTGTCATTATTATTGAAATTTGCCTGCATTTCCACGTACCCATAATATTAATAATAATAACAATAATAATATAATAATGATAACATGATGACTAATGATATAATTGCACAATAGCAAAACACGTAATGCCACTAACTGATCAATTAACATGCCACGATTTTAAATTTACACCAAGTATTAGAGGAGGATGTGTTAACTGAAGAACTTAAGTCTCATTTGTGCAAAATTGTGCATTTCATTCCTTTCTTCTTTGTACGTAGATTAATCAACTCGCAACCTTCTGTGCAGGTATGAACTAGTTATGTGAATTACTTTGTAGTCACTTCACATGTATATTGTGAAAATTTATTACATTTTTGTTTAGAGTTTTTATCGGCATATTTCTACTCTCTCTAAATATTTTTAGTACAGGTCTTGTTAAGTTAATGGAACTATCCATAAATTATGAATGATAACTTACTTGAGATATTAATCCACTCCTTCTGTTACTGAACTTGAGCAATTTTAAGTATTAATTTTGAAACCAAATTATCTTGACTAAATTTTTGTGATGCAGTAGTTCTTGAGAAATGATCTGTCTAGCAATTATATTTGTCACATATAATCTCACCAAATATGTATTAGTGGTGGGCAAATTAGTTTAAGTTCTCAGAAATAGAAATTGATTCCTAACGTAATTAATAAATTTAATGATGTGATTAGTTAGGAAATGTCATGATATCATTTGTGTCTTATTTCTTGAATCTATCATTAAAGTTTAAGTACAACTAGTTGGTTATATATATTCTTGATCTCAACTAAATTGATTAGAGATCCCAAACTCCTTAATTAGTTTGAGAAATAAATTACATATGATATTAGAATATGTCCAAGAAGTGGCGAAGCATTTTGATTGCTAAAGAAAAATAGGAACTAATTCTCTAGGTATGTATTTATGAAATCAAAGATCACTGTATAGTGAGATAATTAATAGTTAGGTAATATTATGAACAAAATTGCTGGACTTCAATTTCAAATAATTGGATTAAACTTATGCATCTAAATAGATTCATTTAATACTATTATGAATAAAGAGCTGTTGTTATACTTAAATTAAGTACAGATATTATAATGATTAATTCAGTTACTTCAATTTTTGTTCTGTGCTTGTTCGATTTGCTTAACTGCTAAATCCTGGTGAGATTTCTATGATAGCCGTACGTGTTGGTCATATTTAATTGGTTCTCGAGTCAAGTCATAAGTTGTAATTATATGTGTGTCACAGGTGTTCCTAGGGAGGAGCCCTGATCGTGTTGATCGTGTCTTTCTTTTGCAGTTTGGAAGCTTTTCAGGTGAGGGATTTAAAATGTTTTCAACTGGGGCCAAAACATATATTATGTAAATATATATATCTTCTTAAAAACCCAACTCTTATTTATTGAGTTTGATTTTCGATCCGTTGATACTATATATATATAAATAGCTGTTTTATAATATTTTGGTATTTTATTGAAAAATCGGATTTCCTTATAAAAATGGGTTCTTCTTATATCGTATATACGCGTTGAGTCACTGAAAAGTTTTGATTTTTGAACGGCGAAACCGTTAAAAGAAAGAAAGTGTTCGTGAAAATGTTTTAAAGCGAGTATTGATCTGATAGAACCCTTGGGGACGCCCTTGGGGAATATGGGCCCCGAAGTATCTAGTGGGTGAAGCCCGGAGGCGTGCGCCAAAGGCTGATCTTTACTACGTACTTCTGTGAAGCTCTATATGGAGCGTAGCCGGAGGTTGACTACGACACGTATAGAGTGAGGTTATTGGTACCAGGGCATATTGCCCCTATCTGTGTGATCGTGTGGTTGGTTGGGGGGCACCTCGACTAACAATTGGAGGGAGAAGGCTGGTTTCTGTTTTGTGTTTCTTGTGTTCAAGGTGTGAAAGGTTGGAGAACTTACCCGTACTCGCCGGGTTACTGTGATTGATCAATCGTTTTGATTATTGGTTCACAAGTGTGTTTTCATACAAACTAAAAGCTATCCCTTCTTATACGTTTACATCTCGTTTTCAAAAATAAGGAAAAATGTGAACCAAGCTTGTGATTTTGTTTATGTATATGTATAACCCCCTCACTTAGTCACTTTGACTAACGTCCCTTCTTTTCTGGTTTTGGCTTCAGGTAGGTGTGACTAGGCGGCACGTTGGGTCTAGGTCGTCAAATGTCGTCGAGATAGTTTGTTTTTGAATTTCAGAGTTTTGGAATTTCTCCTTCGTGGGAAACTCAGTATGTACAGTCTATGTACCTATACCTAATACAGTTGTCGTTTATATTTTGTCGTTGTCGTTGTCGTTGGTCTTATCGGCCTTGTAATTGAATCATAAGTTTGTGCACTGTTGTCTTTTACGCTTCCGGTATGCTAGCTTTTGTCTGTTTATTCGCCGTTCGCTGGGGAAGATCTCGAGTGAAGGCCCAAAGCTAACACTCGGGGTATTTCTCAGTGCGGGATGTGGCAGGGGCGCCACAGTTCATCACAGTAGGTTTGTGACAAATGTACTTTTGTCACGAAAAACTTCATTCTTGTGACAAACTTATTATCATAACAATATATATGTATTGTCACTGCAATTCGATTTTGTCACTAAAGGTCAGGTCAAATGATCACTTATTATGACAAATGTTTTCGTCACAATATCATGTTCTATTGTGACAAACTTTTTGTCACATATTTGACACTTTTCGTCATCATAGTCATATATTTGTCACTACAATCATGTCAGTTGGACACCTCGTGCGACAAACATATTTGTCACATCATATTTTGCCGCAAAATAATTAAATAAAAAAAATTAAAAATTTCATTTGTGTGAGACCCGAACCACCCCTGGCACGAACCACACCCACACCCACACCTCAGACGAGCCAGTACTGAACCATCGAGCCAAGCACGAGCTAACGCAAGAATTAATTCTTTTTATTAATTGAGCTAGTTGGGAATAGAACCCGGGTCTCCAAGATAGAATATTGACTCCTAAACCAATTTGGATAGCTTCTTTCATGTTAATATTATGTCTTTTAATATATTTAATAACAATGGAATATATTCATACACTTATTTCAATTAATTATTTAAATATTTTTGTGTTATTATTTTAAAATATAAAATATTAAATATATAATTATTTAAATTAAATATAATCATATTTATGGAGATATTGTATTAAAATTGTTAGCTTATATACTTTTAGGTTTTAATTAATAATTTATATACTTAAAGTTATATAAAATATCGTATTGACAATAAATATATTATCACATAACATATTTCTATTATGACAATATGAATATATCATAACAAAATAATTTTTAAAATAATAATTTTTTATATGACAATATTACATTTTGTCACGACAAAATTAATTATTGTGACGGCCAATTATTTATCATAACATTATATTTCTATGGTAACAATAAGAATTTGCCACAATTAAAAATTTATATAAAACAAAAATATTTCACATGACAATAATCAATTTTGTCACCACAAATGATCTATTGTGACAATAAAAAATTTCTCATGATACCATAATTTTATAGTGACTATTATAAGTTGTCACATGCAAATAATTTATAAAATAACAATACTTTATATGATGATATTATTTTTTGTCGCGACAAAATAATTTCTTGTGACAAACCTAAAATTTGTCATATATATGATAAATAAGTGGCAAATTATTTCATCACAAAAGGTTAAATAATTTGTCACCGTATATTGTACCATTTAGCGTGACATATGTCTAAATATTTTGTGACGAATATTAAAATTTGTCATATATATGATACATAAGTGGCAAAATATTTCGTCACAAAAGATTAAATAATTTGTCACCGTACATTGTACCATTTAGCTTGACAGATGTCTGAATATTTTGTGACGAGTATTAAATTTTGTCATATAAAATAAAGTCTTTCGTGACATATAAGAATTTATCTCTTAAAACTTATTTTGTGGTGACAAACTTATATATCGTCGCTATAGTGTAATCTATTATGACGCTATTATTTTTCGTCATAACAAATTATCACGAAAAATAGTTTTTTTTTGTAGTGACTCTTAGCGAAGCTCGGGAAAGATAAGTTAGGAGAGGTTAGACATATATGAACCTGTTGGAATTTGACGTTATGAATGAGTTTATTCTTGGAGGGATACCAAATTCCTTGGTAGAAATCCATAGAATAAAGTCCATAAACTAATAATAAATAAATTAAAAGCAATAAATATTGGAACTTTGTGGTATGTTATATTCCACATGATATATCAAGATGTTTGTACTTTATATGCACTTAAGTGTTGTATATTATGTTATACACTAAGGATTGCATATTGGTAAGTATAAATATGAGATTTATTGTTGGATATTTATTTGAATTTGAAATGAGGCTGGTACCAGACAGTTACAAATTGTAATTGTGTAAAATTAATGTACTGGTATCCAGTAAAAAACGTTCCAGACGTTTTTATAACATTATTTTAGCATTATAACTATCTTAATTGTAAGGTTTATGGTCTGCCATAAATAAGGCAACTAATGGTCATTTATGTCATGTCTTCTCCCCTATAAATACAAAGTTCTAGACCACAGAAAGAGAGAGAAAAATAGAGAGACTAATATGTAAAATGTGGTGAATTAAGAAGAGTTAGAAGTCTAGATAGATTTCTAGTTTGGTACCGAAAAATATACTCTGGTACGAAACATATAAGCACTGGTACTTGTGAGTTCAGTCAAGAAAACATACTTCCACACACGTAACACATTTTCTACAGTACCAACCAGACACTACACTCTCTCATAAGAGCCCCGGTTAGTCGAAGTGAGATTCTCCTGAGATCGTGCGTATCTGTGATTCGGAAATCTCTGGGCTGTCTTATCCTGGAAGGAGCTTCGCGACAACCTAACGCACCAGTAGTGGGGGCGAATACTTCTTTAAGGCAAGCAGGCTTTTGTCGTCGATTCAGTCATATCACACGATAAGTCTCTCGGTTTACCTTTTATAGTATTGTTCTAATCTTTGTTCTCATGTGATTATGTTCTGGTATATTTCTGGCATTTATCTTCATATGGTTCTGCACTCGATTAGAACTTACACTATGACAAGTATATAAAATCTATATTGGTATATTGAGCATATATGTTGTTGATATTTATGTCTCAATAGGTATGTTTCAACATGTTTCTGGTACTTACGTTTGGAATTACACTTCTAGTTGTACATCATATGTATATTGCAAAATCTGATTATCTATATTATATTAGATGATCTGGTACTACCACTAAGCTGATTTCCAACAGAACCTTTGTTCAACTATTTGCATATAAGAACCTTTGTTCAATTATTTGCAAGAGTCGAATAAGTTGATTGTGATTAGTTATCTGGCTCAAATCTGGTCGATCTGACGTGGTCGATCTGGCTGTCAGATATGGGTCAATCAGTCAAGAATTTGTTTGAGTGGGTTCTTATCGACCTGAAAGCACTAACACACGTGAACTAAGTACCAAATTGGGAGACTTGGGGTTTTACCCAAGTTTGGCACTCCGACGCTCAAGTCAGTAATGGAGCTCTATAGAGAGAGAATAAATGCAATTGAATGTGTATTAAAGGCTTACCAACTACTGTTCAAGGGTCGAGTATTTATAGCCATGGCCCAATAACACAGTAATGCGTGTACTGTAGGTGTGCATTAATGGCGTTGCCAGTCGTCGATCTGGATGTCGAACGATGGAACCGGCTTGAGGCGGGTCGTTTGTACCTTCTTTCCCCTTTGGGTAAAAGCAGGGACTGACGGTCATTAATGAGCCATAGTATGCCTGGTCCAGGGAATGAGAAGGATATACGTGTCTCGACAGGAGTGATTTACGATATTCGGGTGTCCGGTGACGTATGTAATCGATCTGGAGATCGATATTGCCTTTCGGGACCCAACTGTGGGTTTCCTCATAGGAGAGGTCTGATCGATCTGATGATCTGATGATCAGGTGACATGTAAATCGACCTGATGTCCTTGCGCGCACCTGATGATCTGAGGACCTTATATCGATCTGACGACCTGTCTGGAAAGGTTGCTTCTGGTTTGTCCAGGTTGGCGCAAGGGTCCACGTGGCGCCAACTGGGGGCGGCCACGTGGCCTTGTACTATTATGCCATATCAGAGGCCCCCCAAATTACCAGTGTGAATTTTCGCAGTGCTAATTTCATCGAACTGGCAATGGGTAGGGGAACCGTCATGACCGTTGGAATCGAGCCGTCGCCTCAGTTACGGGCGTGACTTTTCGAGTCAGATCGGTCCGACAAAGCATTTAATGCGACGCGACCTTCCATAGGATAGGCGTGTGCAAGGTAATTATGGCGTCGTTTAGTATTTCGAGACGTTACTTTTCAACCCCTATATATAGGGGGTCCTCCCTCAGCCTCATTTCACTACTTACTATACTCTGAGAATCGATCCGCTCTGACCTTGACCAACTCGTCAGCAACTTTCGTCTTCGAACTCCGCTTTTAAGGTAAAATTTTTTTCTTTCCCCATCTTTATGGCTCAAGAAAAGGCTGTGTTCACGCCTTCGCCAGAACGAGAAGAAGACCTGCCGGCCCCACCTTTGCGGAATGAGAGTTTTGAGTTCGCCTTAGGATCAGCCTTCGGGAGGGGTGAAACTTCGACGGCGAACAGAGGGGGACAGGCTTCGACGTCAAGGGTGCGGCGACCCATAGGACTTTTAGATGAGCTGAGAGAGGAAGTTGCAGAAGAGGTCGGTGAGGGGCAGATCGATGGAGGGGAACCCATGGCGTAGGTCGGGAACCCTCCCGCTCGACCTCCACATGTGTACAGGACTCTCTCACATGTTTCTGAGAGGTTCTCCAAGATAACTTCTCAGGAGCTCGAGGAGGTTACGCGGCTATTGGGGCTAGGTCCTCAGTACGCAGTTCGAATGCCAGAGAAGGGGGAGACTGTCGAAAGGCCAAGGGGTCTGAGATCGGTCGGCATGTATTACTCCTCCGTCAAATATGGATTCAGGCTTCCTCTTCCCCGGGTCATCACCGATTTCTTGGTTCGATACAACTTGTGCCCTTCCCAGCTGACCCCGAACTCATTCTCACTAATGCACTGTATGATCATCACAATGAAGTGCCTCGGGTTCGAGCCGGAGATCTGGGATTTTGGGGAGTTCTTCACGCTTAATAGCACCACCAAGTCGGGAGTGGGGTACTTCCACTTTCAATCGAAGCCGAACCGGAAAATTGTATCGATCCCGTCTACGTCACATGGGATCAACTGGAAGTCCAAGTTCTTCTTCATCGATCTGCCCGTCGTGCCTCGCTTCCGGATAACTTGGGGGGACAACGGTCCAAGGCGGCTCGTGACAAAGTCGTCGACCTGGCTTCACAGTCATTTCGAACTACTAACTAACCTTGGGCTTCTAGATCACACTAACCTGTCGAGGACGGGGAATCTGGTTGAAGCGGGCATCATAATCGGGACCCGGAGAAAGAACTTTCGTTTTGGTATGCTCTCACTTCGACCAGGCCCCTTACTCGTTCAGGGTCTTAACTTGTTTGCTTGCTTTGTTGTTTTTTTTTTTGTCAATCTGACTCTTCTCGTTCTGCAGACCTACGAGATCATGTCTCGAGCGGCCAAAATGAGGGCGATGAATCAGAGGGACGCCACCCCGGACGAGCTCCGACCCGTGGCGGCTGCCGCTTGTGCCCTGATTAACTCCCTCCCTGAGGCCCAACGAGCTCAACAAGAGAGGTGCTCGAAAGAGCTGCACAACTTGGATGCCGATCTGGCTGCACAGCCAACTGGAGATTCCCGTCGCGGGCAGGAGCTTGAAGGGCACGCCGGGTCGTCAGCACAACCGAGCGGTCAGGTCGGGGAGGATGTCGAACAAGTAATAAATCTCCATCATCTCCCTTTATATTTTGATGAAGATGTTGATCCTCAACTCCAGTTTGTTCAGGCGAGGCATGGGGTAGGCAAGAGACCTTTTAGGGAACTTGTTCATGAACTGCAGGACTCCGAAGAATCCGACGAGGAGGCTCAACTTTTAAATTTTCCCAAGACCCCCCTTCCCCAATGGCCTGCCGGTCTTGAGCTCGAAAAGGCGGATGGTACCAAACGAGCTCTGGCATTCGGAAAAGCTGATCCCGAACTGTTGGCTGCCCTCTTCAACTCCGGATGCATTATCGATGAGCAGAAGAAGCTCTCTGAGAGGTCGGCGAGGCAGAAGAGGTATCAAGCTGCCAGAGGTCTTTTTGGGGTAAGTTCAGTTCGTTTTGGTTTCCCTTATTTTTTTGAACTCCCAGGGATCGGACTAATTCGATCTGATTGATCGATCTCAGGACGTTCTTCCTGTTCTTATCAACTCGATCCACGAGGCTGAGGTCTTCAAGGCCGGCAAGGAAAAGTACAAAGAGAAGTACTACATGATGAAGGGTCGGCTCGCTTCAGCGAACCCTGAGAGGGTTGAACAGCTCGAGCAGGAACTCCGAGACGCTCGCGAAGAGAAGAGGAAACGGGTCGAAGAGAAGGAGGCTTGGGAGGCTTAGTGGGCGAGTTCGCAGGAGGCCCTTAAGGAGGCGGAGAAGGCTCATGCGAACGAGCTGGCCAAGATGAAGGAGGACTACGCCAAGCAGCTCGAGGTCGCCGTTGCTGCGTCAAATGAAGTGGGACGGAATGAAGTCTTTGATCTCGCTCGGACGAAGATCTGCAAAGCTGCCGACGAGATGAAGAAATGCATGTCAGAGATCGAGCGGTATGCCGTTCGTGAGTTCATGGAGGGTCCTGGCTTTGAAGAGACGAGCCTGATCGTTGGCATGAATGATGTTGCTGAGGGGTTTCAGATAGCCATTAATCAGCTCAAGGCCCAGGACGCTATCGTTCCCAACTTTAACTTTGAGACAATTGGCCCCATGCTCCCTGACCCAGGTGCCGTCGAAGTTCAAGAGGAGGAGGAGCCGGTTCAGATTGACTGGGCGACCTACAAATACGGCCACGCCATTGAGATCGCTCGTGCCAAGAAGGATAAGCGCCCAGTTGCGTGCGAGCTTCCCATGCCGATCCAGGTCGAGAGCTTCCTTCCTACCGTTAGAGAACTCGAGAGAACCCTCTGTCGATCTGCTTCGGAATCCACATCGGCTGTCGTTGAGCTCGATTGATTCGATCTTATTAATTCCACCTTCCAGCTGGGTTGTGGCAGGGTGAATACTTTGTTTTTTTTTTTTTTTTGCTTGTTTTTGAACATTTGCCCATCGAACCACGTCGCGTGGTGAGCTCGATGCGCTAGGTATAATCGATCCTTGTTAATTTTTGAGATCGATTTTCGCATGAATGAATTGTTTCTCATACTTGTGTTTTCTTTTACTTTGCAAGTTGGACATTAATTCGATCTGGCATGCGCGTGGTTTGTCGATCTAGGTTTTGCTTACCCCTTAGCTTAGATTTTTATCGCTTTTGGATCGATAGATTCACGAAGCTATTCGATCTCTTTTGGATGTCAATCTAGCTTCATTGGGCGTCCGCGTTCTTCCTTAGTCGTTATACTGTTTACGGCGTTCTCGTCGGATCAATGGTGATCTCTGAGATATGCCAGCTCTTTAGGTTTGGCCTCTATAGATCTCTCTGGATCTGAATCGATCTCGTCGGATCTCATAGTTAATCCCTGAACCCTTCCGGATCTAAATCGATCTCTCCGGGTCTCCGGGGCGTGAGATTTTTGAGTCATTAATCTCTGGATCTTTAATTTTTGAAAATCATTAATCTCTGGATCTCCTCGGATCTAAAACGATCTCCTTGGATCTCTGGATCATTAATTTTTGAAAACCATTAATCTCTGGATCTCCTCGGATCTAAAACGATCTCCTTGGATCTCTTGGATCATTAATTTTTAACAACCATTAATCTCTGGATCTCCTTGGATCTAAAACGATCTCCTTGGATCTCTGGATCATTAATTTTTGAAAACCATTAATCTCTGGATCTCCTCGGATCTAAAACGATCTCCTTGGATCTCTGGATCATTAATTTTTGAAAACCATTAATCTCTGGATCTCCTCGGATCTAAAACGATCTCCTTGGATCTCTGGATCATTAATTTTTGAAAACCATTAATCTGTGGATCTCCTTGGATCTCAAACGATATCCCTGGATCTCTGGATTATTAGGTTCGTTAGGCTTTTTAGGATCTTAGGGTCTGAAAGCGACCTCATTGGATCTCAGGATCTACCTTTTCGATCTCTAACGGCGTTTGAGAACATTACACGTTAGGATTTTTAGGATCTCTTTGGGTCTAAGAGCGACCTCATTGGACCTCGATCTCTAACAATGATTTAAAAGCACCCCATACGTTATGATTTTTAGGATCTCGTTGGGTCCGAAAATGACCTAATTGGATCTCGATCACCAACGATTGGAGGGGTTCGCTCCCACCTCGACTCATGACCGCAGGTTGAATGAGAGCTTACCCGAGGGGATAGGAACCTGGTACAGGATTACGTATTGACTCCAATCGGATGTCGTTCTGAAACATGTATATTAACTTACTGAATGGAGATCGATTCTCAGGCGAATTCGACCTCTTTAACCGTTACAACCTGGAGTAATTTGAAGGCTAAGTGTAAAATTTCTTCAAGTTGTGCGCATTCCACGGTCTGGGTAATGGCTCCCCGGCCATGTCTTCGAGCCGGTAGGCCATGTTTGAGCCAATCTCCGTGACGCGATAGGGTCCTTCCCAGTTAAGCTCAAGTTTTCCGACATGCTGCAAGACTTCGACCTTTTTTAACACTAGGTCACCGATCTGAAATGATCTGGGCTTCACGTGTTTGTTGTATGATCGAGCCGCCGCTGCCTTGTACTGTTTGAGCTTCTTATAGGCGTGTTCCCTGCTTTCTTCAATCACATCTAGATCTTCAGCTCTGATCTCTGTATTCCGGTCGAGCTGGTATTGCGATACACGAGCGGTTTCGTGTAACAGCTCCGATGGGATGACGGCTTCGGATCTGTAAACCAGAGAGTATGGTGTTTGTCCCGTGGCTGTCCACGGGGTAGTTCGATATGCCCATAGTACACCGTCGAGCTCGTCCGCCCATGCCCCCAGTTTGGCATCAAGGTGGGTCTTGAGATTTTGGATAATGATTCAGTTGGTGACTTCAGCTTGGCCATTTGCTTGAGGATGACCAACTGTAGTGAATCTGAGGTCGATCCCGAGGTCCCGACAATAGCTCTTGGTATTCTCAGATCGAAATTGAGGACCATTGTCACAGATGAGTACCCTCGGAACCCCAAAACGACAGATTATATTCTTCCAGAGGAAATTTCTTATCACTGCGTCAGTCATTTTGGGGACTGCCTCGGCCTTAACCCACTTTGAGAAGTACTCGACACATACTATGGCAAACTTTTTCTGTCTGGGTGCCAAGGGGAAGGGACCGATGATGTCGATTCCCCATTGGTCGAAGGGCCAGCACACATCGATCGGTATCATGGACGCCGGGTGAGTGTGGATTAGGTTACCGTGTTTTTGGCACTTGGGGCATTTCCTAGAGTGGATCTTCTCATCCCACACCATAGTCGGCCAAAAATACCCACTCCTTAAGATCTTTTGAGCTAGAGCTCGACCTCCAGAATGGTTTCCGCATCATCCCTCATGGACTTCTTCCAGGACATCTTGGACTTGGCTAGGTCGTAGGCACCTTAGAGGGGGACCGGTGAAGGATTTTTTGAACAACCTGCCTTCATGATCTATCATATAGAGCAGAGATCGATATTTTATTCTCCTGGCCTCAGTTCGATTTTGGGGCAAAAGCCCGTCTTTGAGGTAAGCGATTAGATCGTCCATCCAGCAAGGCTCCGGCGGATCGATGGTAGCGATCTCGACCTTTCCTTCATCGATCGCACGGCCCCCCGAGACCATGAACGAGATGGTTGCATCCTTTGTTCCTTGGAATCCGTTGGCCAACTTCGATAGGGCATCAGCTCGACCATTCTCTTCGTGGGGGACCTGTTCGATTTTGAACTCTTTCAGCTTCGAGGTCAGCTCTTTCACCATTTTGAGATACGCTGCCATGGACTCTTCCCGAGCTTCGTACGTGCCGTTGACTTGGCCGACGACGAGCTGGGAGTCAGTTACAACGGCTAACCTATCGATCTGGTTCTCCGCGGCATACCTCAGTCCTGCCACAAGTGCTTCGTACTCGG
The DNA here is from genome assembly GCA_037501455.1 of Lantana camara. Lineage (NCBI taxonomy): Eukaryota > Viridiplantae > Streptophyta > Magnoliopsida > Lamiales > Verbenaceae > Lantana > Lantana camara. Next base: position 25,449,459 of record CM074862.1, read on the forward strand.
CTTCATTGTTCATTGCTTTAAAATCGAGTTTAATGGCGAAATCGAGCTGTAGTCCGTCCGAGTTTATAAGGGAGATGCCCACTCCCCCTCCTTGAGAGGTCGATGAGCCATCCGTGTACATGGTCCAGCTAGGCGAGGTACGGACGATCTCCATCGAGCTGGTGTTCTTTTCGACTAGAAAGTCAGTCAGAACTTGAGCTTGTTGGGCGGCCCGGGGTTGGTAGGTGATGTCATGCTGACTCAACTCGACCGCCCATTTCATCATTCGACCCGATACATCGGGCTTGGATAACACCTACCTAAGCGGCTGATTTGTTAGGACAACTATAGGGTGGGCCTGGAAGTACGGACGTAGCTTCCGGGCTGCGTGCGTGAGGGCGAACACGAATTTCTAGATCTCGAGATAATTCCGTTCCGCCCCGTGCAGGATCTTGCTAAAGTAGTAGATCGGTAGGTGTTTTCGATCTCGAATGGCGACCAGGACTGAGCTGAAGGTCTCGTTAGAAAGGGACAGGTAGAGGTACAAGGTCTCTCCCTCATTTGGCTTGGCCAGCAATGGGGGAGAGGTCAGGTACTCTTTCAATTGATCTAACGCTCGATCGCATTCTTCGTTCCATTCGAATTTCTTGAGATTCCGCAATACTTTGAAAAATGGGAGGTTTCGTTCTGATGATCGTGATATGAATCGATTGAGAGAGATTATCCGTCCTACGAGTGATTGGACCTGGTTGATGCACCGAGGTCGCGGTATGATCTGGATGGCCTTGATCTTGGTGGGATTGGCCTCGATGCCCCGTTGGCTCACCATATACCCCAAGAACTTCCCTCATTCGACCCCAAACGTGCACTTGTCAGGGTTGAGCTTCATCCCATATCGCCGTAAGATCTCAAACGATATGTGCAGATGATCTAGATGATGGTACACCCATCGGCTCTTCATGATCATGTCGTCGATGTAGACCTCCATGGTCTTCCCGATCTCAGCCTTAAACATCAGGTTGACCAACCTTTGGTACGTAGCTCCTGCGTTCTTTAGCCCGAAGGGCATAACCTTGAAGCAGTATATTCCCTTTACCACAATGAAGGCGGTATGCTTTCGATCTTCGGGAGCTATAGAGATCTGGTAGTAGCCCTGAAATGCGTCCATCATACTGAGCATCTCGCACCCAGCTGTCGAGTCGACGAGCTGGTCAATTCGGGGCAACGGATATGGGTCTTTCGGGCATGCCTTGTTGAGGTCGGTGAAGTCATTGCACATTCTCCATTTCCCGCCCGTTTTTTGCACGAGGACTACATTGCACAACCAGTCAACGTATTGAGCTGGAGTAACGTATCCAGCGTCGAGGAGTTTATTGACCTCGGCCTCGATTATATCATTCCTTGCCGACTTTGAGGTCTCAGCTTTTGTTTTATGGGCTTGACGGACGGATCGATCCCGAGCCGGTGGCAGATCACCTTCGGGTCGACCCCGATCAGATCTTTGGCTGCCCAAGCGAAGATGTCAGAGTTGTCCCTCAAGAATTCTATCATCATGATTTCGTGTTGGGGGTGCATGTTCGCCCCGATCTTGGTGGTTTTATTGTCGTCTCCGGGGATAAGGGCAATTTCTTTTAGCTCTTCAGAGGGCTCGAGCCGTTTGCTGGCCTTTCTCTTTCGAGCTACGGGGGATCTCTCCGCCTCGCACTCCTTCGTGGGTAGCTCGATCTCCCCGTCGGCATAGGTCTGCAGGTCGAGTTCTTCCTCCACCTCTTTCCCGGATGGTTTTTTCAAGACGATGGCATAACAAGCCCAACTATCCATGACATCGCAGGTCACTTCTCCGACCCCGTTCGGAGTGGGCATTTTCAGCTTTTGATGGTACGTTGAGATGATTGCTTTGAATTAAATAAGGCCAGGCTGGCCGAATATCATATTATACGCTAGGGGCATATTGACGATGACGTACTCGACCTCCTGGGTCACCCTCTTGGGGGATGTTCCCATCGAGGTGAGGAGTCGGATACGCCCTAACGGCATAACTTCCGACCCACCGAACCTGGAGAGCGGTGTTCGGATCGGATCGAGTTTTAGATTATGCAATTTCATTTTTACGCGAGTCGAGTAAGGGATAATGTTCGAGCTGCTTCCATTATCAACTAGGCATTTGGTTACATCATAGTTAGCCACGCCCAAGGTCACCACCATCGGACAGCTAGGCGCGTCGCCTTCCCGATGGGGGCCAGGGTGGCTATCACTCTCACTAAAGCTAACCTCTTGCCTCTCCCACCCTCTACCCTGATCGATCTGGAAGACCTCTTCGTGGGGACCGTTGAACTCTCTAGCTGCTCGCCTGATGTTCCTCTTTCGAGCTGCATTGGAGTCACCGCCCTCATACCCCCCGGCTATCATATAGATCTTCCCGTGAGTAGGGGGATTATCTTCAGCTCTTTCCAACGGTTGCTTCCCAGATCGTTTAGGGGGAGATCTAGACCTGGACCAGTTACGATCGCTCGACCTCCCTGCCTTCTCAGAGTAGTGGTCGATGCGTCGAACAAAATCCTTCAGATGCGCTCCTTGAATGAGTCTTTCGATCTCATCACGGAGGGCGTTACATTCCGCGGTCATGTGGCCCCATTGCTGATGGTAGCCACAGAACTTCCCCGATTTCTCAGTCTTCGGGCCCTCTCGGATGGGCTTTGGTTTCTTCAGAAGGCTTTGGTCCATGACCCGTAGATCTGGTCGATGGACTTGGTCAAGGGGATATAGTTTCGTCGGTCGACTTGGGTCGGTGGGTAGACTTTCCCCTTGATCTTCTTTTGCTCGCTCCCTTTTCGGTGTTGGGGCGAGCTGGACCCGATGACCTGCCTCTCAGATCGGGGCGGAGGTCCATGCGCGAGGGCGATCTCCTCAACGCGCATGAAGCCTGGGGCGATATCTTGTATTTCTGTCAGGTTGTGGGGCCCGGCCCTGATGATCTCATCGGCCCAGAGGCGGTTACGAAGGGCTCGATGGACTACGGAAAGTAAGGTGTCCATCGTCGGGTTCTCGACCCGAACCACTTCTCTCGAAAAGCGAGTCATGAAATCTCACAGGAAGTCGCCCTCCTTCTGGTATATGCTGTTGAGATAGGAGGGTGGTAGCTTTTCCCCGGACATCGAGGAGAAGTGCGCCGTGAATCGATCCACAAATCGGTTGTAGATCGATATGCACCGAGGCGGCAGGCGGATGAACCAATCCTGCGCAGGGCCCGTCAATATGGTGACGAAGAGTTTGGCCCAAATCTGCTGCGGGTGGGAGTGTAGCAGCATCCGGTTCTCGAAGGCCGTCACATGTTTTTCGGGATCGGTGGTCCCGTTATACATGGGTAGGCCGGTCGGAATTCGATCTCCATCACAGGTCGTGAGGAGAATATCTTCGCAGAAGGGGAAAGCTTCCTCCCTGTCGCTGCGGTAACGGAGAGGGCGTCGGTTCAGTCCCTCTTGGAGGTCGACCTGCCTCTGGGTTGTTAGGAATAGTGCCCTAGAAAGCCGATTGTATATCCGCTTTGTGCTTTTCCTTATTGTAATCGCAGACAATCTTTGAATGAAATAATGAATTGAGGCAACACTTCTTTATATGCTCTTGTTTGGTATGCGTTTACTTTAGCTGTGCATGTATGAGAACTCCCCTAATCCTGATGACTTTAGGACTCTACCATTTAGGCGAAATGGTTCATGAAACGAGCCCTATATCACATAAGTCATGATTAGTAAAATACTTCAAGCCGATGAGTCCTACAGACAGTGGGAGTGTCAACCTGACTCCTCTAAGGCTTGCTTGTGGGATCACGCCCTTAAGAAGGACCACCTTGTTTCATGGAGGTGCAAAGTGTATAGTTGATACGTGCGTGATACATGAGGGTGCTTACTTTAATAAGTAAGTTCACTGAGGTGCCCCGTGTGAGAACATTCCTAAATGGGATTAATTGATCCTTAGACTTGAGGTTCCTTGTCACTTTATGAGTTAACTCTGTAGTCTTAGGTATAAGCTTTAAAGGGTGTCGCCTTAGACAACTAATTCAAGGCTTATGCTGGGGCTGCACAAGTGATTCATGAAAGTGAATGAGAATCAAGAAAGGACCTACACTTGCATTTGCAAGGTGATCTCTTATTGTGTAAGTCATTCATATGCCATATGGAGTCCTTGGCCAAGGCAGTAGATCAAGACATCAAGAAAAGGGTTTCTTGGATTGAGATCAAATGGATATGAAATGCACTTAGCTTTAAGACCGGATTATTAGGGTTCTGATTATTCCCTTTCCCTAGATCTTGGTTGAGAGATAGTAAGTAGGAGGATTGTATCTCACATGAATCAATGACTTAAAGGTTCTGTCGAATCTGAACATTCCAATTCAGCTGGGGGTTAAACACCTGTTGCTAGACTATGGTCGTTTAATCTGTGGACTGATTAATTAATTAGTGAATTAATTGATTGGGGTCACTGCTAATTGAATTGAGAACCTAGAGGGTCACACACAACAACTTGGTTACATGAGTTAAGACTTAAAAATGATTAAACGAGTTAATCGGGCCTAGAGGGTTCCACACGTGTGAAACCACACGGGTGGCTCACGTGAGTGACACGTGTTCTTGTGACACGTGTCCCACACGTGTGTGTATATATATATTGTATAAATATATTAAATAATTAAATGTGTTAATTATTTAATAGACTTTGGTTTAATTTTGAATAAAAAAGAAAGTCTAATTTTGGAGAAAAATAATCTAGTTAATTAATTATGAATTAATTAATTAGATAAAATAAGTTATTTATTTTAAATAAATAAAGTTTAAAATTATCCAAAAATAGTTTGGATATTTTTAGCTCTCTTGAAAGTTGATTTAAATTAGAATTCAAAGTCAAAGTCAAAATTACTTGATGATCAAGTAATAGGAGAGAGAGAGACCAAAATCCTAGCCCATAAAGGACTAGGAATTTCGGCACTCCCTCTATTATATATAGGGGAGCTCGAGCTCCTCTAGGAGCTAATTGGCAATTCTTTTGGTTCATGTGTTGAACACCTTCCTTTCTTCAAGATCAAATAAACCCTAGGTTAAGCCTAAACACTAACTAGAGAACTAGCATCCTTACTAGTTAGATTGTGATCAAGTTGGTGGACTATCTCTAGAGAGCTTCAAGTTAGAAGTTTGAAGATTCGAGCTTTACCAAGGAGAGGGGATTAAGCCGCGAGAAGAGCGTTCTTGGGTGGCTTGAAACGCTTCAAGAAAGAATAAAAGAAAAGTAAGTTTTCTATCTCTACGAATTTGGTTACACGATTGCGAGTCCAAGGTCATTTTGTTGGGAAAAAAAATTTTAAATTCCGCTTCTTTCTGATTCGTGTTTTCCAACAAGTGGTATCAGAGCCACCTCGTTAATCGTGTTTCTGATTCGTCTCAATTATACTGAATTTGGTAGAAATTCTTAGGCTTGATGCGATTGAGTATTTGTAATTGTTTTAGAAAGCCTGAATTACGAAACTGTATTTTTTCCTGAAAGTTTCTGAAAATTGGTTTTTACAAAATTTAATTTTTTAAAAACTATTTTAGATTTGAAACTGTATAAACTGTTTTTGGATTTCTTGGATTGGTTTTGCTTTTGAACGAAAACACGAAACAAAAACCCGGATTACGACGAACACGCGAAACCCCGCGCGCGGGCTTCGCGCATCACCGCCCGCCTGGCCTAGGCGTGCGCAGGGCATCCGCCCAGCACCCTCCCGCAACCGCGCGGGAGGCCTAGGCGTGCCCGCCCACACACGCCCGCACTCCGCCGGGAGGAGCCACGCTCAGCGAGCGCACTCGTGTGGCCTTGGCCGCGCGCTGTGCGCGCCAGTCGCTCACGCGCGCGCGTGCCTGCATCGCGCACGGCTCTTCTCGCGTACGGGCCCCGTTTTTCAGTAATCTGTGTTTTTCGTGTTTCGTGCAATCCAGTCCCAATTTTTATTTTAATTTTAAAATTTTATTTTTTGAATATTTATTTTAATTTTTGAACAAAACTTAAAATTGGGATTTTTGAGAAATTGAAACGGTTTATATTTTGGGAAAATACAATATTTGATAAAAATTTTAATTTTCAGAAATTAATTGGAATTTTATTTGTTTTGGTAATTTGGGATTTATTGAAAACTTTTATAAATAAGACTCGCATCAAGTCGTGTTTTAAGTCATTAGGACTTGAAACGAGAATTTTAATTTATTGGCTAAATTTAAATTCTCACAAAAGCATGTTAGGTGATCATGGGTTTAGATCTATGTATGGTTTTAATTTATGCACATGGATGGTGTAAATTGGGGTTGGAGCCTTATAGTTGCGTTTTTCAATTGAGGTTGGAGCCTCACTTATGTGCGTACTGTTATGTGATTTATTATGTGGCTTTCCATATTACTGTTTTTGAGGTCGGGGTATGCCCCGTGTAATTGTCTAAGGCCAATATGAAGATTGAGCCTTATTACTTTATGTCTTTTTCTTTTTATTGTAATTTGAGTGTAGAGATAGGTGGTGAGGTTTTATTTTCATTTTGGAGACAATGCACCCATGGAGTAAGATGGACCACATTCAAGTAACAAGGAGGCCATAAGTGAAGACCCCTCAAAATGTTAGGGAGGGGAATCTCAATTGTTAAATGTAATAGAGATAGGGCTCGTATTTTGTTACCGCTTTCCCTTATGTGATTTAAACTGTTTATGTGGCATGTATGTTAGAACTTGTGATTGTGGAGTGGCTCCCACATATCACGCATAAGATAGGTAGAACCCATGATCATTACATGTTAGTATCATGCTAGGACATGTTATCTGTTTATGTACTTGTTTGAAATGCATTTAACTGTACTTGCATTAATCAAGACTAATAAAATTGGATAACATATATGTTGGTGAGGTCGAACCGGACAACTCTCCGGTTGATTCGAAAATTCCCATTAAATATTAAGCTAATTTCGAACAAATAGGTGTTTAATTCGAGATGCAAATTTTGAATTAAATTCCTAGCATTCCATCAATAGGTTTTAAGTTTAGTAAGTGAAGCTAGTTATTGTCCGCGAGTCGTGGGATAGCTAGTGGAACTTATTAGTTCTTAGTTACCTAATTGATCATTTTAAATGGTCAATATTTCGTGGTCAATTTTAGCAAGGGCGATGTCCGCGAGTCGTGGGTCGTTCGAACTAAGTTTTGGTCATGATCTTATGATTGATGGGTCTAGCTTAACACCTAAGTAAATATGGATGTCGCACGAGTCGTGGGTCCATATTGAAAGATAGGTGATGCAAAAACAATTACTAAGAGTTCTAAAGGTGTTAGAATTGGTAAGTTGTACCTACCTAGGGTTCTTACTTAGAATGTTCGCGAGTCGTGGGTTCGAGGTAAAATGCCTAGGATCTTAGTACCCATTGGGAAACGTGTTCCTCTTAGATCTTTGGGAATTATAGATCTTTGAAAAACAGTGGGAGCTACATTAGATTAAAGACCTTTTCTTTTGTATATCGTTATAATTCAGCATGCTCACTAGTTCTCTGTTTTACCATTTAGGTTGTGGATTCTGTGATTCTCTACGTGTTTTGAAATGACAACCAAAAACCCTCTTGTATCGATCCTCGAGTCAAACAAGTTGACCGGTCCCAACTATTCTGATTGGCTGAGGAATCTAAAAATCATTTTAGATTCTGAGAAGAGAACTTATGTTCTCTTCGAAGGGGAGCCTAGTCCCGAAAGGGAGGCTCCCACTCGGGCCGAGCGGGATGCGATTCAGAAGTGGAAGGATGATAATCTCCAAGCCCGTTGCCTTATGTTGGCTAACATGTCTCCGGACTTGCAAAGGCAATATGAGGCCATGGAATTTGCTTGGGAGATTTACGACCACTTAGAGCAACTTTACCGCCCTCATGAACGTGTTACAAGGTATAACACTTCAAAGGAATTGTTCCACTTAAGAATGAGGGAAGGTTCAAGTGTCCATGAATATGGACTCAAGTTTCTTGCCCTTACTGAGAAACTTACCTCCATGGACATGCCACTGAAAGATGAGCTTTCAGTGGATTTGTTGCTAGCTTCGCTCCCTCCATCATTCAACCCATTTGTCCTTAACTTCAATATGAATCATGCTGGTGCTACTGTAGCTGAGCTGATTAGTCAGCTTGTGACTGGTGAAAGCACGATCAAGAAGGACAATAAGGTTTTGATGGTGAATGCTCCATCTTCCTCTTCTGGGCCTTCTAAAGGTAAGGGCAAGAAAGCCCAAAAGAAGAAGAAGAAACCCCTTAGGCCCATTGGTGGCATTTCGAAGGGGAAGACCCAAAAGAAGAAGCATGATCAGAAAGAGGATGTTTGCTTCCATTGTGGCAAAGCGGGACATTGGAGGAGAAACTGCCCAGAGTACAAGGCTACTCTAAAGAAAGGTATCTTTCTCGTTGAAGTAAATCTTTCTATTAATTCTAGTTCTTGGATACTTAATACCGGTTGTAGAACTCATATCTGTAATGATGTACAGATGCTAAGTGAAGTGAAGATCGGCGATGTCTCAAACGTTGAAGCTCGAGCTTTAGGCACAATTAGATTAGATTTAGGTAGTTTTGAGTTAGTCTTAAATAAAGTCCTTTATGTACCGAGCATTATTCGTAATATAATTTTTGTTCCAATTTTAGATTGTGAAGGTTACGAAACTTATATTAAGAATGATAAATACTTTATCAAATGGAACAACTCTTCCGTTCACATCGGTACTCTAAGTAATGGACTTTATCTAACTCAGAATATCAATATCATGAATATACAACGAGAAACGAAGCGTAAGAGAGATGACAAAGTTTCAGCTCCCTTATGGCACGCTAGATTAGGACACATTTCCAAGAACAGAATTAGCAAGATAAAAACTTTAGGATCATTCTCTGAAAATGGTCTCAAAGAGTTAACTTCTTGCGAATCCTGTCTCAAAGGAAAAATGTCCAAAGTTCCTTTTAAAGGAACTGTGGAACGTGCCACTAAGGTCTTGGATTTGATCCATTCTGATGTTTGTGGACCGCTCAGTGTAAGCACTAGAAACAATCATCAGTATTTCATAACCTTTACCGATGACTTTAGTCGATATGGTTATGTATACTTAATGAAGTATAAATCTGAAGCTTTTGAGAAATTCTTGGAATTTCAAAAGGAGGTTGAGAACCAAACTGGTCACAAGATCAAAGCACTTCGATCTGATCGAGGAGGCGAATATCTTAGTGAAGAATTCCTTAATCATCTCAAAGATAATGGGATTATCTCTCAGTGGACTCCTCCGGGAACTCCTCAGCTTAATGGAGTTTCTGAGAGAAGGAATCGAACCTTACTTGATATGGTTCGTTCTATGATGAGTTTCACTGACTTACCACCTTCTTTCTGGGGTTATGCCCTAGAAAGTGTAGCAAAGATTTTGAATCTAGTTCCCTCTAAGTCAGTCCCTAAAACGCCCTATGAAATGTGGCATGGTAAAATCCCTAGCTATTCTTACTTGAGAATTTGGGGTTGTCCTACTTACGTGAAGAGGACAGTGAGAGATAAGTTAGAATCTCGTTCTAACTTATGCTACTTTGTAGGTTATCCTAAGGAATCCATAGGATACTACTTCTATTATCAATTTGAGCATAAGGTGTTTGTTTCCAGAAATGCCATTTTTCTTGAGGAACCGTTCCTTAAAGAAAAGAAAGGCAAGATCATAGAATTAGAAGAAGTACAAAGTGATCCCACACCACCCACTGAAGAAACGTCTCCTCCTGATCAACCACAACCAATCACGAATTTCGATACACATGAAAATCCTCCTCTGAGGCGTTCTCAACGCACTCCTAGACAGGCGGAGAGATGGTATGGATTCTTCCATGAAATCTCTTAAAAGGATAATGATCCTTTAACATATGAGGAGGCACTTTCAGATTCTAACTCTGAACAGTGGATAGAAGCCATGAAATCCGAAATGGACTCCATGAACTCCAACCAAGTTTGGACCTTGGTAGATTTGTCTGATGGGGTCAAACCCATAGGTTGCAAATGGATCTTTAAGAGAAAGCTTGGAGTTGATGGAAGCATTGCAGCCTACAAAGCAAGACTGGTTGCAAAAGGATTCACTCAAAGACTCGGCGTGGACTTTGATGAAACTTTTTCGCCAGTTGCAATGCAAAAGTCTATTCGGATCATGCCTGCCCATTGCTGCATATTATGACTATGAGATATGACAAATGGATGTGAAAACTGCCTTTCTCAATGGTGACATTGACAAAGATATTTATATGGAGCAACCCATAGGTTTCACATTCAGTGGGAGTGAGCAAAAGGTTTGCAAACTCCAAAGATCAATCTATGGATTGAAACAGGCTTCTAGGAATTGGAACATTCGATTTGATGAATCAGTCAAAGCGTTTGGCTTTATTCAAATTTCGAATGAGTCCTGTGTGTATAGAAAGGAATTGGAGACCTCAGTGCAATTCTTAGTACTTTATGTTGATGACATCCTTCTTATTGGGAATTCGAAGGATGACATGAAAGTGACTAAGTTATGGTTATCGAACCAATTCGAGATGAAAGATCTTGGTGATGCGTCCTATATCCTTGGAATTAAAATCTATAGAGATAGATCTAGAAGGTTAATAGGACTATCACAGTCGATGTACATTGACAAAGTATTGAAGAGATTCAATATGGAGTCAGCAAAGGTTAAGAACTTTCCTATGAGTGTAGGAACACGTCTTTCAAAGAAGATGTGTCCTAAGACTAACCTTGAGAAGGAAAGAATGACTCATACACCTTATGCATCAGCAATAGGTAGCATAATATATGCAATGTTATGTACTCGACCGGATGTGGCTTATGCACTTAGTGTAACAAGTCGTTTCCAATCTGACCCTGGAGATGGTCACTGGGCTGCCATGAAGAATATTCTTAAGTACTTGAAAAGTACTAAAGATTTATTCTTAGTTTACGAAGGTCAGAAAGATCTTAATGTCGAAGGATACTGCGATGCAAGCTTTGCATCTGACTTAGATGATTTTAAGTCAATGTCAGGATACATTTTCTGCCTAAACGGCGGAGTAGTGAGTTGGAAGAGTTCCAAGCAAACAACCACTGCAGATTCGACCACTGAGGCCGAACACTTAGCTACAAATGATGCAGCTAAGGAAGGTGTTTGGATTAGAAACTTCATTCAAGAATTGAATGTTGTTCCTAGCATGAAAGACCCCATTTCTGTGTTTTGTGACAACACTGGGGTGGTTGCTCAAGCAAGAGAACCAAGATCTCACCAACGGACCAAGCACATTATGAAGAAGTATCACCTGATCCGTGATATTATCAAAAGAGGAGATGTGCAAATTGAGAGGGTCACATCAGCAGAGAACGTGGCAGATCCACTTACTAAACCCCTTAGTCGAGAAGCTTTCCAAGGTCATCTTCAGAAGATGGGACTTAGAGTAGCTTTAGAATGGTTTTGACGGGCAAGTGGGAGATTGTTAGGAATAGTGCCCTAGAAAGCCGATTGTATATCCGCTTTGTGTTTTTCCTTATTGTAATCACAGACAATCTTTGAATGAAATAACAAATTGAGGCAACACTTCTTTATATGCTCTTGTTTGGTATGCGTTTACTTTAGTTGTGCATGTATGAGAACTCCCCTAATCCTGATGACTTTAGGACTCTACCATTTAGGTGAAATGGTTCATGAAACGAGCCCTATATCACATAAGTCATGATTAGTAAAATACTCCAAGCCGATGAGTCCTACAGACAGTGGGAGTGTCAACCTGACTCCTCTAAGACTTGCTTGTGGGATCATGCCCTTAAGAAGGACCACCTTGTTTCATGGAGGTGCAAAGTGTATAGTTGATACGTGCGTGATACATGAGGGTGCTTACTTTAATAAGTAAGTTCACTGAGATGCCCCGTGTGAGAACATTCCTAAATGGGAAAGGAAGTTTCTATTTCAGGAAATAGAAACTTCCAGATTAGGAAATATCTCACGAGTCATTGATGTGATTAATTGATCCTTAGACTTGAGGTTCCTTGTCACTTTATGAGTTAACTCTGTAGTCTTAGGTATAAGCTTTAAAGGGTGTCGCCTTAGACAACTAATTCAAGGCTTATGCTGGGGCTGCACAAGTGATTCATGAAAGTGAATGAGAATCAAGAAAGGACCTACACTTGCATTTGCAAGGTGATCTCTTATTGTGTAAGTCATTCATATGCCATATGGAGTCCTTGGCCAAGGCAGTAGATCAAGACATCAAGAAAAGAGTTTCTTGGATTGAGATCAAATGGATATGAAATGCACTTAGCTTTAAGACCGGATTATTAGGGTTCTGATTATTCCCTTACCCTAGATCTTGGTTGAGAGATAGTAAGTAGGAGGATTGTATCTCACATGAATCAATGACTTAAAGGTTCTGTCGAATCCGAACATTCCAATTCAGCTGGGGGTTAAACACCTGTTTCTAGACTATGGTCGTTTAATCTGTGGACTGATTAATTAATTAGTGAATTAATTGATTGGGGTCACTGCTAATTGAATTGAGAACCTAGAGGGTCACACACAACAACTTGGTTACATGAGTTAAGACTTAAAAATGATTAAACGAGTTAATCGGGCCTAGAGGGTTCCACACGTGTGAAACCACACGTGTGGCTCACGTGAGTGACACGTATCCTTGTGACAAGTGTCCCACACGTGTGTGTATATATATATTATATATATATATTAAATAATTAAATGTGTTAATTATTTAATAGACTTTGGTTTAATTTTGAATTAAAAAGAAAGTCTAATTTTGGAGAAAAATAATCTAGTTAATTAATTAGATAAAATAAGTTATTTATTTTAAATAAATAAAGTATAAAATTATCCAAAAATAGTTTGGATATTTTTAGCTCTCTTGAAAGTTGATTTGAATTAGAATTCAAAGTCAAAGTCAAAATTACTTGATGATCAAGTAATAGGAGAGAGAGAGACCAAAATCCTAGCCCATAAAGGACTAGGAATTTCGGCACTCCCTCTATTATATATAGGGGAGCTCGAGCTCCTCTAGGAGCTAATTGGCAATTCTTTTGGTTCATGTGTTGAACACCTTCCTTTCTCCAAGATCAAATAAACCCTAGGTTAAGCCTAAACACTAACTAGAGAACTAGCATCCTTACTAGTTAGATTGTGATCAAGTTGGTGGACTATCTCTAGAGAGCTTCAAGTTAGAAGTTTGAAGATTTGAACTTTACCCAGGAGAGGGGATCAAGCCGCGAGAAGAGCGTTTTTGGGTGGCTTGAAACGCTTCAAGAAAGAATAAAAGAAAAGTAAGTTTTCTATCTCTACGAATTTGGTTACACGATTGCGAGTCCAAGGTCCTTTTGTTGGGAATTTTTTTTTTTAAATTTCGCTGCTTTCTGATTCGTGTTTTTCAACATGGGTGACGTGGGAGCCACGGTCACCCAGGCGGTCTTGGACCCGTCTTCGCGGTGGGTCTACACCCTGGTCCTGCTCTCTCCCAGCGCGAGCGGCGGCGATTCGGGCGGCTTCCTCCCTAGTGGATCGAGCGGGGATCCGAGCTCGGAGATCGTCGAACTCTTCATTGTCCTCGTCGACCACACGTTTTCCGCGGTGGTTACGGCTGGGATGATCGGAGTCCCCGTGGCCCTCGCGGGGAACCTCTTTGCTCGTTGCCGGGGGTGGCGGGGGCGGAGCAAATTCTTGGACCTGTCCAGCTCCGATCTGGGGGCTAAGGCCCCAGATGATTTGAGCCTCGTCGCCCATCTAGTGGTTGGAAGACATAGGGAACCGGGTTCCCGTATGCTTGGATGGTGGGGGCCAACGCATTGCCTACCACGGGGCTAGGTATGGTGGTGGCTGGGCTGGCCCTTGGGAGCTCGAGGCGCCTGGGTTCGCGACCCTCAGTTTGGGCACGCTCGACCTCGACCCGCCACTGGTCGAGAAAGCTATCATGGTCCGCCTGAGTGACAGTAAACCTGGGGGTGACCTCCAGCGGAGGCTGGGGAACATTGGCGCTAGGGCCGATCGGGGGGATGTTGGAGGCGTTGCCAAGCGGCGCGTTGTAGTCATGCCTGCCTTTGGCAACCTCCTCCATGTCCTCGTCATGGTTGGTATTCCTTGTGTTAACCATGGTGTTGAAAAGAGGGTGAAAGGGCTTTTATCTAGGTCGATGTGAAAAAGGTTTCCCACAGACGGCGCCAAACTGATCTGGCTCAAATCTGGTCGATCTGACTGTCAGATCTGGGTCAATCAGTCAAGAATTTGTTTGAGTGGGTTCTTATCGACCTGAAAGCACTAACACACGTGAACTAAGTACCAAATTGGGAGACTTGGGGTTTTACCCAAGTTTGGCACTCCGACGCTCAAGTCAGTAATGGAGCTCTATAGAGAGAGAATACATGCAATTGAATGCATATTAAAGGCTTACCAACTACTGTTCAAGGGGCGAGTATTTATAGCCATGGCCAAATAACACAGTAATACGTGTACTGTAGGTGTGCATTAATGGCGTTGCCAGTCGTCGATCTGGATGTCGGACGATGGAACCGGCTTGAGGCGGGTCGTTTGTACCTTCTTTCCCCTTTGGGTAAAAGCAGGGACTGACGGTCATTAATGAGCCATAGTACGCCTGTTCCAGGGAATGAGAAGGATACACGTGTCCCGACAAGAGTGCTTTACGATATTCGGGTGTCCAGTGACGTATGTAATCGATCTGGAGATCGATATTGCCTTCCGGGACCCAACTGTGGGTTTCCTCATAGGAGAGGTCTGATTGATCTGATGATCGGGTGACATGTAAATCGACCTGATGTCCTTGCGCGCACCTGATGATCTGAGGACCTTATATCGATCTGACGATCTGTCCGGAAAGGTTGCTTCTGGTTTGTCCAGGTTGGCGCAAGGGTCCACGTGGCGCCAACTGGGGGCGGCCACGTGGCCTTGTACTATTATGCCATATCAATTAGGATAGGGATATACTTAATCACCTTAGGTAGGTTGATCCGAACTTGCGCTTGAATCGTTCTTGTTTATTAATAACTTGCACAGGATATGGAGTTGTAATAGCAAGAACAGCGGGACATGAATTCGGGAGAAGCTAGTAACGATATGTGATTAAAACCTAACAACTGATTCATATGATTTTATTAGAATAGAACGACGTGTCAAATTAGCAAAGTGGAGATTCTATAATTCTAGAGTTAGTTATCATACGAGTACTTAATTTCGTAAATTGTGTTTTTAGAGTAGTTAGTTAATTTAGTTATATTTAGTTAGTTAAATTAGATTAATTCTTAATTCGTATAATTCGGTTGTTTGAATAAAATCAACTTTGCATTAGTTTAGTACTCAATTGTGAATTTATTTAGTTTCTCGTGGAATTGACACTCTACTTCTTATATTACTTATTTACGATATTTGTGCTTGCGTTTGACCCAATACTACGTGGTACTTCCTTAATAGTTTCCAATTATATCATACTCGACCCAATCAGGCACCGTTCATTACAAAAGAAGCTAGACCCAGAACAACATCCACATTCACATAAATTTGAACCCATGACTTTCCCGGCTCACGAGCCCCTGATTCATCATAAACGCGAGCTTTTCTAGCAACCCAACTCCAACCTCAAAGCCCAACAAAGGATAGAGTACTATTTGAATTCAAAAATTAAATATGAGAGGGCCCATTATTCATAATACCCAAAAGCCCAAGACCAATCCATATGATCTTTCTCAACTTGATGCCTTCAAACACAAGAATCAAGATCATCTAGAAGGTCGTCACGAAATGCTAACTGCCAAGTATGGAAGTGCAAAAGATCATTGTCCAATGTGCTACAAGAAATTGCGCTGGAGCAACGGCCGAGGTGTCCATTAGGATTCTGTACTCCCACACCTACTTTTTGGCGCATTCAATTCAACGACTCTCCAGCGTTCGGGGCCCGGTACTCTCGATCACTATCACTGCTCCCTATTCCCTAGTATGTTAATTTTATTTTATTTTTGCGTGTGTGTTTCGATAAGATAAGGAGTCAGGAGCGGTATTGACTTGCCAATTTTAGCAGAACTTTGAGTTTTTGTTCGAAGAGCTTAATCTGTGAAAAGAGCTTTTCGGTCAGGTGTTTTTTGTTCTAGATTTTCTGTGAATTGCTTGTTTTTTGGTAGATTGGACGTGAATTTTTGCTGAGAAGATGGTGAAGAAGAAAGTGATGGTGCCGGCGGATGAAGTTGACTTGGATACGGTGAAATATCAGTTTGAAAAAGTTGAAGGTGTTGTTCGCTTGTCCTCGGCGTTCAAGATTACTCTCCTAATTTTCGAATTTGTTGTTAATCAGCGAATGTTTGTGGTTGCAGCGCCGCATTTGAGTGGATTCGTTTTCAAGTTGTTTGTGAAGCTGGTTGAGGCGCCGTTGATTGGCTCCTTGATTATATCTCATTTGAAAAAGGAGAATAAAATTGTTGAGGTCAGTTGATGTTTGTTTCCTCCCAACCTTTTCTGTTTTGGATTTCCAGAATCTGAGGTTGAAGTTGAACTTATGTTTGATTTGTTGCTGTATGGAGAGCTTAACTGTTAGATTGATAATATTAACAGATGCTGAGGAATACTGTTATACCGGAGCCTCCTATGTTTAAACCTGAGTTTCCTCCCCAAGGTATGTACCCCTAGTCCTTGGTATAAACTTCTGGCAGTTGTATTGTCAATGTATTGCCAAAATTCCAGTTATTAAATCCTAAAGTATTCATAATCAAATTACAGGACTCTATAATTAGGTTATGTATTTTATGTAGCTTTTAAGTGATTATCAGTTTCTCATTGCCATCCATTAAGCTGGTGACATATTGAATTCAGAGCCGGAAGAAGACGTGATTTCATTGGATGAAGATGGAAAGCCTCAAGAGAGAGTGGAGTTAGCCTTGAAGAGCCTACCAGATTATGACCCCGCCAAGTGGTGGAATGCTGATTCTTCTTCTTCACCTTTTCGCTATTGGAAGATTAGAGATTATGCATATGCTTACAGATCAAAGCTCACGACTCCGTCTACAGTAAGCAGATAGGAATGGCATCTCTACATGTCTTCAATTTAAATTAATTCAATTTAATAACAATATTTTAAAGGTTGCAGAGCGGTTCATCTCAGCCATGGATGAGTTCCAGAGCCAGAAACCTCCGACTCCATTGTTGATTTCTTATGATCCCGAGCTTATAAGAAAACAAGCTGCAGCTTCCACCCAAAGGTTTGAGGAAGGTAAAGTATTTTGGTGTGGGCATAAACTGCATAAACTTTTCTTTGTGTGCAACCATTTGAAAATATGAGATTAACTTGAGTATGTCATGTAGGGAACCCATTATCCATCCTTGATGGGATTTTTATGGCAATTAAAGATGACATTGATTGCTGTCCTCATCCCTCGAACGGTATTTAGTTGAGATTACAGTATTGATCATTGTTTTCATCAATAAACAAATTTGTGATTGCTTGATGACAAACAGGTGGAACAACCTTCTTACACGAGGTGCGTCCTGTTCTAGAGGATGCTGCTTGCGTTGCAAGGTTACGTAGTTGTGGTGTGATCTTAGTTGGAAAGGCAAATATGCATGAATTGGGCCTTGGGACTACAGGAAATAATCCAAATTATGGGTATGTTTGTGCATCCTTTATGCTGCAGTAAGATCAATCTGATACATTATCCATCTTTTTTTTTCCCGTTTTCTTTACATTATACATGATTATCAGAAAATACAAACATTAATGTATCTCTTGTTGCTTCAATGCCTTCCTACAATCTTGACTGTCCAACGTGCAATTTGCTATAAATCTCTAGGAATCTATTAAATTCTTTTTTATTAGAACACTTCTTTGCCTTTTGTTGAGCCTGAGGAAACATTGACCTTTAAATTTAATGTCAGTAAATTGATTTATGATTGTTATTTTATGCATGCAGAACAGCAAGAAATCCACATGCTCCTGAAAGATATACGGGTGGTTCATCCTCAGGCCCTGCGGCAATTGTTGCATCTGGTTTTTGTTCAGCTGCATTAGGAACAGATGGTGGAGGTTGTGCATTTTTAACCCTTTAGGCCAGTAATATTTTTTACATCTTCAACGCTTCGCTGAAATAATGTATATACGGTCATCGGCAATTTTAATTATTCTTACTTCAAATTACAGGTTCAGTCCGTATTCCATCCTCTCTGTGTGGTATAGTAGGACTGAAATCAACATATGGAAGGACTAGTATGGAAGGGTAAGCTCATGGTTTTCAGTATGCTTCTTTACTTCTTTTTTCTAAAACAAACACGCCCTTTAGCCTCTGGGTAATAATACCTCTAATGCTTATTATCTTCAAAATATTATTACGCTCCAAATTCTAAACTAGATGGTTATCTATGCCATTACATGTTTATGTTTCTCTTTAATTTAGGACACGGGCACCAATAGGATAGATAGCTCAAGCTTAACCCCTCCCCTTCATGTGTCATTGTAATTCCTCTTAGGAAATCAGTTAAGCTCAGACATCTTATAAAATGCTGATTGGTGGTTATAATAGATAAAATAACGAGTTCAGTTCCTATGAATCTGAAGGTTGGATTCTCTTAAGCTAGTGTGTTGAGAGCTGCAATTTCAGGTAGCATTAGTAACGAACTGAACTATAGTTTTAAACAGGAAATTACTATGTAGGCAACGCCTTTTGCCTTTGTGTAGTTTATAAGAAAACAGTGCACCATCAAAACTTATCCATAAACCTGGAGTTCCTTCCACATGCCAACTTTCTGTCTCCATGTTATTATCCAGACTATAGAGTTCCCCACTACGGAAAATTGAAAATATTTACACTAATTCATATGATTATTGCAATGACCTTCTCAACCTCAATGTCCAAAACGTTCTGATGACCTTTGCAAATTGATTTTGTGTTGTCGTGTGTTTGTTCTTGTATCACATGATTATATTAGGAATGAGCTGGATTTTGTAAAAATTAATGTTAAACCGAAGGCTTTCATTGTGGGGCAATTGACACTTGGGTCGCCTGAATTTTGTTTGGCAGGGCAATCTGTGATTCAGGGACAGTGGAGATTATCGGTCCCATCACCTCGAATGTTGAGGATGCTATACTTGTGTAAGTTATCCTGGTTTAGATACAAGATTCTTTGTTTCACATCAAATGTATGCGTGTGGAACAGTTTGAGCACAAATCGGAACTACGCAGTATTCTGGCCCATATCCTTAACTTGCATGACTACCTAGTACATGCTATGCATTGATTAGTCAAGAATGTATAATTCAACAAAAAAAATCCACCTTGTTCATGTACAGTTCTTTATATTGTCGAATAGTTCTCTGTCCCAGCAGGACAGGAGAATTCAAAATGCCACTTGTTTGCTTCTGTATATCTCAATTCTCGAATCCTTGCATCTCAAATTACCTGCACAAATTACATGAAAAAAATGATGAATTTTATTGTTTGTATTACTATGAGGCTTAAGAATAATCAATTTGCCTGCTCAAATTGTTTCAGGTATGCAGCAATTTTGGGATCCTCGACTGCTGACAGAATCGCCTTGAGACCTGTAATGACCTCAATTATAGTATATTTATTCAAGAAAACACTTCCCATTTTCTAGGTCTAATAGTGTACTCCTTTGTTGTTTCTGCGTGACATCTCTGTTTTTGGTAATAGAATTTCTTGGGAACTTATTATCATGAGTGATTTGTAACCCCAAAATGATTCCAGTAGGAACTCATTTGTTAAAAATTCCAGATCTTTAAAAGAGTAATGAATTCACATTTTTTTCTTTGCAGTCTCTCCCTTGTTTGCCTAATTTAACTTCACGTGAGAGTTGTGATGTTGGATCATTGAGATTGGGGAAGTATACAGAGGTGACTACTTGCCTCTTCTGTTAAAGACATGCTTCACCCGTTGATTCTTGAATATAATTTAATCAGTATCATATTCTGCCTGCAGTGGTTTAATGATGTGTTCTCCACTGAAATCTCCAACAAGTGTGAGGATGCTCTCAATCGATTATTAGAGACTCATGGATGCAAGGTATATCTCCGTTCTTTCTTGTTATAATGTATTTGTTGTCATCAGAATGAAATAACATATTTAGAATTTAAAAGTAAAATCTTATGACTGTTATTTCATATATTCTGGTTTTTCCTTCATCTTGGTGCAAAAGATGGTGGAGATCATAATACCAGAGCTTCATGAGATGCGCACTGCCCACATTGTTTCAATTGGCTCAGAATCAGCATGCGGCCTAAATCCTGATTATGAAGATGGGTCTGTTCACTTATCTTTCTTGTCTGTATACACTCTGAACTTGAGTTTGCGCTGCCTTAGGAGCAGAGATTATGTTAATGTATAGCATATCTTGACAATAAGTTTCAGTCCCGATATTCTGAATGAATCTCTACTGTTACCTAGAAAACGGGTGAAATATACACTTGACACGCGGACAAACCTAGCACTTTTTCAGTCATTTTCAGCATCAGACTATGTTGCTGCTCAATGTCTTAGGTAAGTCGAATTCCCTATATTTTCCCAATCAAGACAAGAATAAACAAACAAATCATGCCATGCAACCTCATACTAGCCGAGACACACTTTTAACTTGTATTGACATGTTCAGTTTCATCTGCTCCATTGTAGGAGAAGGCTCATGCACTTCCACATGGAGATTTTTAAGAAGGTGGATGTCATCGTCACTCCAACCACCGGGTAAGATGAGCGCATTGGCTAGTTTGTGACCAAGCATATTTCTATAATTGGAACACCATTGACTGCTACCTTCAAAATTTTCATTTCCAACTTTCACTTGTCCAACTTTAGACCTATTCCACTGCTTTATTATGAAGCTACTGGAATAAATTTCGATTACTTTCTTAAAACAATTCAATTTGGATTTGATTGCCTTTGACCTGAGCTCTTTCTTCAGGATGACAGCCCCTGTAATACCTCCAGCTGCTCTTTCTTCAGGAGAGACGGATTTGCCAGTTTCAGGTTTGTTGCTTTTCCTCGTATAATTAATTGGTTCATGAGAAATGATTTTAAATGACTAGCACTGATTCTTGCAATTTCCAGAAGCACTATAGAAATGTGCACCATTTTGGCCAACCTTCCAAAGATCCATATACTCTTTTTAGTTTTTTAAAAAATGTGAACTAAATTCAAGGCTAATTAGAAATGCCACTTATAGTATTTAAAAAATTTGCCTTGAATTTTTTAATTTTATTATATGTTTTTGTATCCCCTAAAATTTTAATTTTTTTTTATTCTAGTAATTACGCCCCAAAATATCCTGGCTTGGCCCTTGTTTTTGTCCTAGTACGATTATCTAATTGAAAAAGTATCCGCATTGACTTCTGATTGGCGATTTTATAATTCTGGATCATCCTTCTTTTCAGCAAATCTGATGCGCTTTATCGTAACTGCAAATCTTCTTGGGTTTCCTGCAATATCTATCCCGGTAAGGATCTGGTTTTTCTTCTCCTTTCTCCATGTATAATAATTCAGGAAAAGACAATACAAATGAGATACCCGGAAAGAACACATGATTTCACATTTTATCTAGTAATTTTTATTGCCGTCTTCAGCAATCGACAATAACAATTTTCGCTTTCAATATTCAGGTTGGTTACGATAAGCAAGGACTCCCGATTGGCCTTCAAATCATAGGCCAGCCGTGGGGTGAAGCTACAGTTCTTCGTCTGGCTGCTGCTATTGAGGTATGCCAACGTCTCACTAAAATGAAAGAACATTATTTCTGCAATTATCACTGAACTTCTTGCCTACAAAGCAAACATGGCAAAGTTTTCCGGATTAAATAGTTTCCTCCTGAGTGAATTTCACAGCATATGAAGCTAATACTAAGATGTTCAACGTATTTCAGGGACTCTGTGATGCACCGAAGAAAAAACCTGTGCAATATTACGATATGCTGAAAGGGAATTGAGGAAAAAGTGCTGCCTTTGTTTGGTCCATTTTACCTCGTCTCAAATTAAGTCCCGACTCCGTTCCTGTTCTTAACTGTTGTATATTAGGTATTCTTAACCGGCCTCAACTATTGAAATCACCCCATTATCGGTTCCACATGACTACTAAAATTGATTTGAATCATTCAATATACAAGATATTATAGCATCAACTATAATTCAGAATGCAACGGACAAAAATGGGTGATTTAGTTGGTAATGAAAAGGTCTTTCGTAGTTTGGGTAGGAAAACAATAATAAATATTTCAATTTTTTTTTTTTTTTTTTGTTTTATATTCTATTTACTAGGTTCGAATCGTACGACAAGTAAAGTTCTTTCCAAAAAAAACCTTTTTTAATAAGTAGATTTTTAATTTCTGACTTCTTAAAAAATTAAGTAAAATCCTTGTGATGTAAGTCAATTACCGCTACAATACTTCAACACTTATCAAGCATGATAATAACTAATATTTTATGAATAGCATGATAATAAACGATTAAGATGTCCATAATTCCATATATGCACTTAATTACACGCAACTACCGACAAAAGGGCACTCAAGAACACTCCAAAATGGGAAGCCCACAAAGATATATATTATGTGAAAGTCAAATCATAGTTATTGGTGCAAACAGTTTTCAGCCAAAAAGAGCCAACTTTTAATTATGAAAAATGTATATATTTTCCAACACAAAGATTCTAGTGCAGTGGAAGGGGAAGGGGGCGCCAACGAAGTTGATTCGTGATATGAGTTAAATGGCATGTGGAGCCCATGTAACAGTCATGTATAATGCCATATCTATACAAACTTTATTTCATGATCTAATATTCTCTTCCTATGCTAAAAAGTAAAATCAACCCTTCGGGCGAGTTTACTCTATAAGAATATATGAGTTTGGTAGAATAAATACCTTTATTCTACACTTTACTTTAATAGAAAAAAAATCTATCCTTTTTTTGGAGCCCCGGGATAAGAATGGGAAAAACTTGATTATATAATCTTGATAAAAAGTAGCCGCTAAATAACTAGTTTTTTCTGAGAGAGTATTTTTACTAAAATACCCCGTTTTTTCCTCATATCTAGAAACCACGTTCTTCTTTTACAAACATATTATATTTTGATTTATTTAACATTAACAAAATTTTATTATTAATAGTTAAGTATCAAAAAATGGAAAAATTAATTACTATTAATAGCTAAGTATAATTAATTACTATTATCTATAATTTTATTATTATTTGCTAGGTATGATTGATTATTATTATTAACTGCTAAGCATTATTAATTTTATTTTTGTTGTATGAGAAAAGTAAAGTACGTAGGAGATGTTGTTGATAAACGTAAATTAATCTGTTATTTAGTTTAATATTATAGAATATTTGGGTATCAATAGCAGTTATTTAGTGAAACAAGATAAGGACAAACTTGGAAAGATAATGATTATAAAATAGAAAAGTAAAAATGTGAGAATTTAAGACTATTTAAACGAAAGTTTATTAATTAAAGTAAATGAGAATTCTGGCTATATTCCCAGAATTTTTATATTTTTTAACCCACTCGTGATGGTTTGCTAACTCTCAAAGTAAACTCGCCCTTCATGTGCTAAACCATATAAAATAATGTTTTACTTTTACCACCTTAAACAATCATTGAGCCAGGGCAGGCGGACACAAGGAGTAGACTATTCAATAGAGTGGCAAGTTAGAATCCAAAGCCTTTAATCCCACAAATATCACATTTTCAACACCAACACTATAAGTTGTTAATCAGTTAGTCAAATATATGCAATCAGTAAAGAGCGGGCCTATATTTGTCGGAGGCGCAAATTCAACTCATAGAAATTCGAGATAATCAAACCATTAAAGTGTTATGTTCTCCCTAATAGTATTTGCGTACTTAAAAACTTAAATATGAAACTACTGATTAATTGTCAAGATATGAGCTAATATGGATAATAATTTGCAAAATAAATGGTAAATATTATATTAATCCTTTAATCAAACTCAAAATTGAAATTACAGGAATGGAGATGAGAAACAGAAGAACAGGGGATGAGAAGAAACAGAATCTAGCTTACAAATTTCTTAATCCAAAAATGAGCTAAACAAGCCCTATTTAACATGCTCCTCACACACATGCTCCTCACGCCATTCGCAACAAGCTCAACAAACTCCGCATTCCTCCAGCTGCAATGGCATCTTCTTCCCTTAGCTGATGGTCCCTCTGTGATAATAACGATTCCTTCATCCTTGGCATTTGGATCAGTCATAACGTGGACGGTAGAGATGTTAAGTTGCTCATCTCTCATCTTAGCCCTTAGATCACCAGCTTCATTCTCAACGGCTGAGATGATTCTCTTCTGTGTTGCAACGACATCGTTTGGGGTTTCCTTTTTAAAGTAAATCTGACGGCCACGAAATATCCCCATCCAACGGTCCCCATTTAATTGCAACGGATAGTTCATTTTTACTGCTTCCATTACATTACATTCTCCTCTTTTTGATCCTTGACCCCAAGGATCTATCTCAGGGAACTTCTTGATCACTGCATTATAATCCTCTCATGTTGCTTCCTCTGTAACACCCCAAACGGAGAATGCCACATCCCCCGCACTGTGACCCAGACCCGGTCATGAAATGGAAGTCCATGCCCGAATCCGAATCAAAGCGAACGGGAGACAAACACACACGCTATGCTAGGCGGATCTAACTCGACAAAACTCAGAGCTCGGAAGCAAATCAAACATTCAAACAAGATAGCGGAAGCATTTAAATCAACATTCAAAACAAGTGACGGGTTCAACTAGCATAGATACCTAGTCCCGAATATCAGATCAACATAACGTAATAATCATCAAGTGCCACAAAGGGGCCGAATACGAGTGCCACGCAGGGCTACAGAATAGTAAAGTATAATCTCAAGTCTATAAGTCAAAACATAAGTAAAGTGTATGAAAGACAAATGCAACTAGAAAGGCTAGACCGACGAAGTGCAACTCAAAGGACTCACTCCCGCCTAGCAAACGCCAAAAGACCTGCAACTAAAAGTTTAAATAAGGGGTCAGTCAACTTGACCGAGTGAGGGGGCTAACGCACACCCACAATATATATATAAAGAGCATAGCACAGAATAAAAGGATGGACTTATGAACCGGGGATAGGTGTTGCATACCAAAGACATTTCCAAAAGTACCCAAAAGATAGATATATAAGTTTAGAAACCGTTTTTCAGAAAGACTCTATCCCGATTCATAATTCCATAACATAACATAATCAACTACTCGGCGAGTACGAGCTTCCAATCTTTACTCCTCAGAACATAAATCAAAATAAATCCATCCTCTACACCAATGATGGAGGAGATGTACTGTCCCCATACCATCGAGAATAAACCGTCTAAAATAGACTCACCCTCAAGGGGCAGCGAACCCACAAGAGTCCTCCCCGGCCTTAGCCGAAGGCTCAAGATACCACACCTTCCCTACAGCACGGGTCGCGTGAAGATATCTCAAATGGAACTACACACAAACTGATCCCTGACGGTCATATACCGTTCCAGGGTTGTCTATCCCATAGCTCCTTGGATCCACAACAGAACAGATCATAATATGACATAACGTACGCCAATCTTTCATGGCAATCTCGCTACAGAATTAAAACACAATTGTTTTCCCAAAATAGCTTACATATGCTTCAAAAACTGGTTTTTATAAATATTCCCACGCTGTAGGGATAAAGCCCGAAGGCACCGGCCCACGCAGGACACAAATCTCCTATAATAACATGCCAAGCCCAGAAAACTCCGTATCTCAGAGGCGTTCCTAGGTCTCTCCCAATGTAACACCGTTTCAATCTTAGAGGGGTCGACCTCAATTCCATCGCCTGAGATGATATGACCCAGGAAAGTGACTCGATCAATCCAAAACTCACACTTATTGAACTTAGCATACAACTTGTGCTCTCTAAGCGTTTCCAACACAATCCGGAGATGCTGTGCATGCTCCTCAACCGATCTCGAATACACTAAGATGTCGTTTATAAAGATCACTACGAACTTATCGAGGAACGGTCTAAACACCCGGTGCATCATATCCATAAATACTGCAGGAGCATTCGTCAACCCAAACGGCATAACCACAAACTCAAAGTGTCCATATCTCGTGTTGAATCCAGTCTTAGAGATGTCCTTTTCTCTAATCCTCAACTGATAATAACCCTGCCACAAATCCAACTTGGAGTACACTCTCGAACCCTGCAAGCTATCAAACAGCTCCTCAATATGGGGTAATGGATACTTGTTCTTAACTGTCATCCTGTTCAGCTCACGATAGTCTATACACATCCTTAACGTCCCATCTTTCTTCTTAACAAATAGAACAGGAGCACCCCATGGAGAAGTGCTCGGACGAATGTATCCACTAACCAAAAGCTCATCCAACTGCTTCTTCAGCTCCTTCAACTCGGCAGGAGCCATCCTGTATGGGGTCTTCGAATAGGGCTCACTCCGGGATAGAGGTTCACTACAAACTCAATATCCATATGGGGTGGTAAGGACCCCAGACTCTCTGGGAACACATCCAGATACTCCCGAACGACCTCCGTCTCCTCAAGCTTGACCTGGTCCGTGGGTTTGTTCAGAAGGTAAGCCACGAAACCTGTAGCACCATCCCGGACTAACTTACTAGCCTCAACAAAGGATATAAACGGGCTGGATCCCAAACTCTCTCCCGAAAACACCGCAGAATCAAAAGAAATCCTCTTCAAATGGCAATCCATAACTGCACCATGTCAGGAAAGCCAATCCATCCCAAGAATCACCTTAAACCTCCCCATCGGCATCACAATCAGATCAGCAGGAAAAACTCGACCCTCAAAACTCACCAGACACTCACGAAACACTCTGTCCGTCTCCAAGCTCCCCCCCAAGGGAGAACTCACCACAAACACATGTGCAGATATGTCAGCAAGCAAATTCAAGGAAGCAACAATATCCCGGGCAATAAAAGAATGAATAGCCCCGGGATCAAACAATGCATGTAATGATATGCCATGAATATGTATTGTACCTTCCACTACAGCATTCTGATCAATCTCTGCTGTCTCCTTCTCGCCATCCAGAGCATAAGCACGAGCCTGAACTATCGGCCTCTTCTTTGGACAAGCATCCCTCATGTGCTCATCCGAACCACACCCCAAACATCTACCCAAATACCTCCAACACCTATCCGCTGGATGGGCACCCTGACAGTGAGAGCAACGAACTGGAGCCGGTGCCGGTATCGGTAATGCTAGAGGTCCTGTAGGAGTAGCGGGATGGGGCTTCTTGTTAATGAAGTCCTGTGGATGGAAAGCTGGTGTAGAAGTAGTAGAAGCATGAGTAGGGGCTTCTTACCTGATCCAGAACCCGAACCATGCCCCGAAGAGAAGGATGGGGGCCTCAACCTCTGTCTCTGAGCCTCGACCTGAATAGCCCTCTTGGTAACCTTATCCCAAGTGCTCACATTGACAGCCTGAAGAGCTCTCTGAATATCCTCTCGAAGCCCATGACGGAAGTGACGGGCTCTGTGTGAATCAATATCAGTGATGTGGGTAGCATAGGGAGCAAGTCTCTCAAACTCTAGTGTAGCACCCTAACCCCTAGGGCACTACATCCCCCGCACTATAGCCTCGATCCACGTATGAAATGGAAAATCCATACATAAACCAAAACTATAGTGAACGGGTGACAATAAAAATGACGAGCTAGGCGGGACACTCCCCAACATAAATAAAGCAAAACATGAATTCAAAAGCGAAAGCAATAAATCAATCATACGTATAGGTACTATATTTACTGAATAGATACGTATAGGTACCAAACCTAACTATCAATACATTATCATCTCTTAATAATATACATATTCAGGTATTCGTAATGTACTAACAACGATCATAACATGAGATACCAAAAGTTCTATACATGAAGGTACAATACTAGACCCGTGAGAATGCAAAACTCGACCGGACACCCGCCTAGCACGACCAAGCGCTCAAGTACCTGAAAAGTGAAGTATCAGTCTACCGAAGACTGAGTGAGGGGCAATAAATATATATAACACACATCACATGCAAGTTGTAGCCTCGGGTGAAGACTTTGGAAATGAAATAGATATATTATTCAAGAAACGTATTCTTTACCCGAGATTACAACTAATCAATTTAACAATTTAACTTAATCATTTCATGAACATGTGACCCCGGCGAGTAGGGGTGAATCTCCAACCTTTACACCAAACGTGACAATACGTGCTTGCTTTATCAATTCAATACATGATCATGCAATTCCATTTAGTGATCACATAGACAGTTTCATGCTTGAAATCATACAATAACCCGAGGATAACCCGACATGCCGGATTAATCCCCAGTCTCCTTCTTCCTCCGGGTGATAGTGAGTTTGCAAGGCTCAGCTATCCACGACATGGTGTGTGTAGGGGACATGACCCCCTAGACACGGAACTCCTTCCACCACTAATCTCCTAGTGGCTTCGGGGGTGATCCCAACAATGTGAGGATAATTCAGGAGTTACCCGTCAGCCCTTGCTTTCCCGGTTGGCTCAAAAATTACCCTCAGGCCCACGTGCAATCAGGTACTCGCCAAACTTGCTTGAAAATCATGACAATCATGGCTTGCATGCTTAAAACATTTATATTTTGGAAAACGTTTATATATATAATAGGTTTTGGCCGAAAAGGACACATAAAGGTTATAGGGTTCGATTTACCTAAAACAAAACCTCACCTTTTCTTACAAAATAAAATAAGGATATGCTCTACGGAGCCTGCTCCTCGCCCACAACCTCGTGACCTGTGCAAACACGACGTGTATACGTGAGACATGACCTAAAATGGACCAAATATGACGAACGGCGGAAATGTATCGAGATGACGAGGAAAATACAATGTGGCATGATAACATGTTGTTTCAGTACATATTAGCACATATAATAGCAATTCGGGGTCAAAGAAGTCGTCGGATCGAGGGGCTATTTTTGTAATTTTATGCAGAAACTTTTGTTCTGCAATCCAGGTGGGAACGGCCGTTCCGGACCCCTTTGCAAAATGGGAACGGTCGTTCCCGTAATCCCCAAAATCGCGCCAACGTTTTTAGTTTTAAAAATGTGCCTAGCTGGGAATGGCCCTTCCGGCACCAAGGCCAAAATGGGAACGGTCGTTCCCATGGTCGGCCGCCTATTTTTAGTTTAAAAGAGGGGAACGCCCGTTCCCACAATGCCTTGAGGCTGGGAACGGTCGTTCTTTGTTTCTGCAACTTACAGAAACAGAGGAAAAACAGGGGAAGCTCACGGAAATGCACAACAAAGCCACCAAAATCCCATTTTCAATCAACAAAGCTATGATTTTTTTTCTGGTAATATGATGCATAATTGCTCAAGAAATAATAACCTAACACTTAACCACTTAACTATGCAATATCATCAAGGTTTCCAAGATTTCTAGCTCAAGATCATCTTGATCATTCAAGCTCAAATTCTCAATGATTTCATGAATAAATCATGCCATACTTCAACATATCAACACCTAATCATGCTCCCATCTACCAATAATCCATCTAGCATATCAAACTCAAACCCTAGTCATGTCTAATATGATCAACATCATCAATTCATGCAAACCAACCTTGAAATGGAAAGAAATGAAGAAGATAGATGATGATGATGATGAACTTCCCAAAACTTGGCAAATCTCTTGATGAAATAGATGAAATCACTTCTTCCCCTTTTTCTTCTTAATACCGAGAATGAAAGGAAGCAAACAAGTTGGGAGATTTTTGTGTGAAATGAGAGTAGGAAGCTTGGAGATGCATATCACGTAAAACCCATTTTTGAAATGTGTGAATTGTCCCATTTTGCCAATTAATCCTTCAACTCATAAAGTTATGCAATGGAGTATGTTAGGAATAGTGCCCTAGAAAGCCGATTGTATATCCGCTTTGTGCTTTTCCTTATTATAATCACAGACAATCTTTGAATGAAATAACGAATTGAGGCAACACTTCTTTATATGCTCTTGTTTGGTATGCGTTTACTTTATCTGTGCATGTATGAGAACTCCTCTAATCCTGATGACTTTAGGACTCTACCATTTAGGTGAAATGGTTCATGAAACGAGCCCTATATCACATAAGTCATGATTAGTAAAATGCTCCAAGCCGATGAGTCCTACAGACAGTGGGAGTGTCAACCTGACTCCTCTAAGACTTGCTTGTGGGATCACGCCCTTAAGAAGGACCACCTTGTTTCATGGAGGTGCAAAGTGTATAGTTGATACGTGCGTGATACATAAGGGTGCTTACTTCAATAAGTAAGTTCACTGAGGTGCCCCGTGTGAGAACATTCCTAAATGGGAAAGGAAGTTTCTATTTCAGGAAATGGAAACTTCCAGATTAGGAAATATCTCACGAGTCATTGATGTGATTAATTGATCCTTAGACTTGAGGTTCCTTGTCACTTTATGAGTTAACTCTGTAGTCTTAGGTATAAGCTTTAAAGGGTGTCGCCTTAGACAACTGATTCAAGGCTTATGCTGGGGCTGCACAAGTGATTCATGAAAGTGAATGAGAATCAAGAAAGGACCTACACTTGCATTTGCAAGGTGATCTCTTATTGTGTAAGTCATTCATATGCCATATGGAGTCCTTGGCCAAGGCAGTAGATCAAGACATCAAGAAAAGGGTTTCTTGGATTGAGATCAAATGGATATGAAATGCACTTAGCTTTAAGACCAGATTATTAGGGTTCTGATTATTCCCTTACCCTAGATCTTGGTTGAGAGATAGTAAGTAGGAGGATTGTATCTCACATGAATCAATGACTTAAAGGTTCTATCGAATCCGAACATTCCAATTCAGCTAGGGGTTAAACACCTGTTGCTAGACTATGGTCGTTTAATCTGTGGACTGATTAATTAATTAGTGAATTAATTAATTAGGGTCACTGCTAATTGAATTGAGAACCTAGAGGGTCACACACAACAACTTGGTTGCATGAGTTGAGGGTTTAAAATGATTAAACGAGTTAATCGAGCCTAGAGGGTTCCACACGTGTCACAAGGACACGTGTCCTTGTGACACGTGTCCTTGTGACACGTGTCCCACACGTGTGAGTATATATATTGTGTATATATATTAAATAATTAAATGTGTTAATTATTTAATAGACTTTGGTTTAATTTTGAATTAAAAAGAAAGTCTTATTTTGGAGAAAAATAATCTAGTTAATTAATTATGAATTAATTAACTAGATAAAATAAGTTATTTATTTTAAATAAATAAAGTATAAAATTATCCAAAAATAGTTTGGATATTTTAGCTCTCTTGAAAGTTGATTTGAATTAGAATTCAAAGTCAAAGTTGGAAATTACTTGATGATCAAGTAATAGGAGAGAGAGGGACCAAATCCTTGCCCAACAAGGAATAGGTTCGGCCGTCCCTCTCCCTTACCTATATATAGGGGAGCTCATGCTCCCCTTTAGAGCTAATTGACAATTCTTTTGGTTCATGTGTTGAACACCATCCTTTCTCCAAGATAAATAAAACCCTAGGTTGAGCCTAAACACTAACTAGAGAACTAGCATCCTTACTAGTTAGATTGTGATCAAGTTGGTGGACTATCTCTAGAGAGCTTCAAGTTAGAAGTTTGAAGATTCAAGCTTTACCAAGGAGAAGGGATCAAGCCGCGAGAAGAGCGTTCTTGGGTGGCTTGAAACGCTTCAAAAAAGAAAAAAAGAAAAGTAAGTTTTCTATCTCTACGAATTTGGTTACACGATTGCTAGTCCAAGGTCCTTTTGTTGGAAAAAAATTTTAAATTCCGCTGCTTTCTGATTCGTGTTTTCCAACAAGTGGTATCAGAGTCACCTCGTTAATCGTGTTTCTGATTCGTCTCAATTGTACTGAATTTGGTAGAAACTCTTAGGCTTGATGTGATTGAGTATTTGTAATTGTTTTAGAAAGCCTGAATTACAAAACTGTATTTTTTCCTGAAAGTTTCTGAAAATTGGTTTTTGCAAAATTTAATTTTTGAAAACAATTTTAGATTTGAAACTGTATAAACTGTTTTTGGATTTCTTGGATTGGTTTTGCTTTTGAACGAAAACACGAAACGAAAACCCGGATTACGACGAACGCGCGAAACCCCGCTCGCGAAGGAGTCGCGCGCACGGGCTTCGCGCGCGCACCGCCTGCCTGGCCTAGGTGCGCGCAGGGCAGCCGCCCAGCACCCTCCCGCAACCGCGCGGGAGGCTCTTTCGGGCGCGCCATGGAGGCCGAGACTGGCCGCCCACCGCCCGCCCACACTGGCCGCGAGCGCGCAAGGCCGCGCGATGTGCGGGCCTGCTGCGCGCGTGACGCGTGCAACCCTTTCGCGTACGGGGCCCGTTTTTTCTCCGTCGCAATCTGATTTTTCGTGTTTCGTGCAATCCAGTCCCAATTTTTTATTTTAATCTTAAAATTTTATTTTTGAATATTTATTTTTAATTTTTGAATAAAACTTAAAATTGGGATTTTTGAGAAATAGAAACGGTTTATATTTTGGGAAAATACATCTTTGATAAAATTATTAATTTTCAGAAATTAATTGGAATTTTATTTGTTTTTTAAATTTGGGATTTATTGAAAACTTTTATAAATAAGACTCACATCAAGTCGTGTTTTAAGTCATTAGGACTTGAAACGGGGATTTTAATTTATTGGTTAAATTTAAATTCTCGCAAAAGCATGTTAGGTGATCATGGGTTTAGACTTATGTATGGTTTTAATTTATGCACATGGATGGTTTAAATTGGGGTTGGAGCCCTATAGTTGCGTTTTTCAATTGAGGTTGGAGCCTCACTTATGTGCGTACTGTTATGTGATTTATTATGTGGCTTTCCATATTACTGTTTTTTAGGCCGGGGTATGCCCCGTGTAATTGTCTAAGGCCAATATGAAGATTGAGCCTTATTACTTTATGTGTTTTTCTTTTTATTGTAATTTGAGAATAGAGATAGGTGGTGAGGTTTTATTTTCATTTTGGAGACAATGCACCCATGGAGTAAGATGGATCACATTCAAGTAACAAGGAGGCCATAAGTGAAGACCCCTCAAAATGTTAGGGAGGGGAATCTCAATTGTTAAATGTAATAGATATAGGGCTCGTATTTTGTTACCGCTTTCCCTTATGTGATTTAAACTGTTTATGTGGCATGTATGTTAGAACTTGTGATTGTGGAGTGGCTCCCACATATCACGCATAAGATAGGTAGAACCCATGATCATTACATGTTAGTATCATGCTAGGACATGTTATCTGTTTATGTGCTTGTTTGAAATGCATTTAAGTGTACTTGCATTAATCAAGACTAATAAAATTGGAAAACATATATGTTGGTGAGGTCGAACCTGACAACTCTCCGGTTGATTCGAAAATTCCCATTAAATATTAAGCTAATTTCGATCAAATAGGTATTTAAATTCGAGATGCAAATTTTGAATTAAATTCTTAGCATTCCATCAATAGGTTTTAAGTTTAGTAAGTGAAGCTAGTTATTGTCCGCGAGTCGTGGGATAGCTAGTGGAGCTTATTAGTTCTTAGTTACCTAATTGATCATTTTAAATGATCAATATTTCATGATCAATTTTGGCAAGGGCGATGTCCGCGAGTCGTGGGTCGTTCGAACTAAGTTTTGGTCATGATCTTATGATTGATGGGTCTAGCTTAACGCCTAAGTAAATATGGATGTCGCACGAGTCGTGGGTCCATATTGAAAGATAGGTGATGCAAAAACAATTACTAAGAGTTCTAAAGGTGATAGAATTGGTAAGTTGTACCTACCTAGGGTTCTTACTTAGAATGTCCGCGAGTCGTGGGTTCGAGGTAAAATGCCTAGGATCTTAGTACCCATTGGGAAACGTGTTCCTCTTAGATCTTTGGGAATTATAGATCTTTGAAAAACAGTGGGAGCTACATTAGATTAAAGACCTTATCTTTTGTATATCGCTATAATTCAGCATGCTCACTAGTTCTCTGTTTTACCATTTAGGTCGTAGATTCTGTGATTTTCTACGTGTTTTGAAATGGCAACCAAAAACCCTCTTGTATCGATCCTCGAGTCAAACAAGTTGATTGGTCCCAACTATTCTGATTGGCTGAGGAATCTAAAAATCATTTTAGATTCTGAGAAGAGAACTTATGTTCTCTTCGAAGGGGAGCCTAGTCCCGAAGGGGAGGCTCCCACTCGGGCCGAGCGGGACCTGATTCAGAAGTGGAAGGATGATAATCTCCAAGCCCGTTGCCTTATGTTGGCTAACATGTCTCCGGACTTGCAAAGACAACATGAGGCCATGGAGTTCGCTTGGGAGATTTACGACCACTTAGAGCAACTTTACCGCCCTCATGAACGTGTTACAAGGTATAACACTTCAAAGGAATTGTTCCACTTGAGAATGAGGGAAGATTCAAGTGTCCATGAATATGGACTCAAGTTTCTCGCCCTTACTGAGAAACTTGCTTCCATGGACATGCCACTGAAAGATGAGCTTTCAGTGGATTTGTTGCTAGCTTCGCTCCCTCCATCATTCAACCCATTTGTCCTTAACTTCAATATGAATCATGCTGGTGCTACTGTAGCTGAGCTGATTAGTCAGCTTGTGACTGCTGAAAGCACGATCAAGAAAGACAATAAGGTTTTGATGGTGAATGCTCCATCTTCCTCTTCTGGGCCTTCTAAAGGTAAGGGCAAGAAAGCCCAAAAGAAGAAGAATAAACCCCTTAGGCCCACTGGTGGCATTTCGAAGGGGAAGGCCCAAAAGAAGAAGCGTGATCAGAAAGAGGATGTTTGCTTCCATTGTGGCAAAGCGGGACATTGGAGGAGAAACAGCCCAGAGAACAAGGCTACTCTAAAGAAAGGTATATTTCTCGTTTAAGTAATTCTCTCTATTAATTCTAGTTCTTGGGTACTTGATACCGGTTGTGGAACTCATATCTGTAATGATGTACAGATGCTAAGTGAAGTCCAACAACTAAAAGAAGGAGAATGTGTCTTGAAGATCGGTGATGGCTCAAACGTTGAAGCTCGAGCTTTAGGCATAATTAGATTAGATTTAGGTAGTTTTGAGTTAGTCTTAAATAAAGTCCTTTATGTACCGAGCATTATTCGTAATATAATTTCTGTTCCAATTTTAGATTGTGAAGGTTATGAAACTTATATTAAGAATGGTAAATACTTTATCAAACGGAACAACTCTTCCGTTCACATCGGTACTCTAAGTAATGGACTTTACCTAACTCAAAATATCAATATTATGAATATACAACGAGAAACGATGCGTAAGAGAGATGACAAAGTTTCAGCTCCCTTATGGCACGCTAGATTAGGACACATTTCCAAGAACAGAATTAGCAAGATAAACACTTTAGGATCATTCTCTGAAAATGATCTTAAGGAGTTAACTTCTTGCGAATCATGTCTCAAAGGAAAGATGTCCAAAGTTCCTTTTAAAGGAACTGTAGAACGTGCCACTAAAGTTTTGGATTTGATCCATACTGATGTTTGTGGACCGCTTAGTGTAAGCACTAGAAACAATCATCAGTATTTCATAACCTTTACTGATGACTTTAGTCGGTATGGTTATGTATACTTAATGAAGTATAAATCTGAAGCTTTTGAGAAATTCTTAGAATTTCAAAAGGAGGTTGAGAACCAAACTGGTTACAAGATCAAAGCACTTCGATCTGATCGAGGGGGCGAATATCTTAGTGAAGAATTCCTTAATCATCTCAAAGATAATGGGATTATCTCTCAGTGGACTCCTCCGGGAACTCCTCAGCTTAATGGAGTTTCTGAGAGAAGGAATCGAACCTTACTTGATATGGTTTGTTCCATGACGAGTTTCATTGACTTACCACCTACTTTCTGGGGTTATGCCCTAGAAAGTGCAGCAAAGACTTTGAATCTAGTTCCCTCTAAGTCAGTCCCTAAAACGCCCTATGAAATGTGGCATGGTAAAATCCCTAGTTATTCTTACTTAAGAATTTGGGGTTGTCCTGCTTACTTGAAGAGGACAGTGGGAGATAAGTTAGAATCTCGTTCTAACTTATGCTACTTTGTAGGTTATCCTAAGGAATCCATAGGATACTACTTCTATGATCAATCTGAGCAAAAGGTGTTTGTTTCCAGAAATGCCACTTTTCTTGAGGAACTGTTCCTTAAAGAAAAGAAAGGCAAGATCATAGAATTAGAAGAAGTACAAAGTAACCCCACGCCACCCACTGAAAAAACGTCCCCTTCTGATCAACTACAACCAATCACGAATTTCGATACACACGTAAATCCTCCTCTGAGGCGTTCTGAACGCACTCCTAGACAGCCGGAGAGATGGTATGGATTCTTCCATGAAATCTCTCAAAAGGATAATGATCCTTTAACATATGAGGAGGCACTTTCAGATTCTGACTCTGAACAGTGGATAGAAGCCATGAAATCCGAAATGGACTCCATGAACTCCAACCAAGTTTGGACCTTGGTAGATTTGCCTGATGGGGTCAAACCCATAGGTTGCAAATGGATCTTTAAGAGAAAGCTTGGAGTTGATGGAAGCATTGCAGCCTATAAAGCAAGACTGGTTGCAAAAGGATTCACTCAAAGACCCGGCGTGGACTTTGATGAAACTTTTTCGCCAGTTGCAATGCAAAAGTCTATTCGGATCATGCTTGCCATTGCTGCATATTATGACTATGAGATATGGCAAATGGATGTGAAAACTGCCTTTCTCAATGGTGACATTGACAAAGACATTTATATGGAGCAACCCATAGGTTTCACATTCAGTGGGAGTGAGCAAAAGGTTTG
This sequence comes from Lantana camara, assembly GCA_037501455.1. Lineage (NCBI taxonomy): Eukaryota > Viridiplantae > Streptophyta > Magnoliopsida > Lamiales > Verbenaceae > Lantana > Lantana camara. Next base: position 25,486,331 of record CM074862.1, read on the forward strand.
CAAACTCCAAAGATCAATCTATGGATTGAAACAGGCTTCTAGGAATTGGAACATTCGATTTGATGAATCAGTCAAAGCGTTTGGCTTCATTCAAATTTCGAATGAGTCCTGTGTGTATAGAAAGGAATTGGAGACCTCAGTGCAATTCTTAGTACTTTATGTTGATGACATCCTTCTTATTGGGAATTCGAAGGATGACATGAAAGTGACTAAGTTATGGTTATCGAACCAATTCGAGATGAAAGATCTTGGTGATGCGTCCTATATCCTTGGAATTAAAATCTATAGAGATAGATCTAGAAGGTTATTAGGACTGTCACAGTCGATGTACATTGACAAAGTATTGAAGAGATTCAATATGGAGTCAGCAAAGGTTAAGAACCTTCCTATGAGTGTAGGAACATGTCTTTCAAAGAAGATGTGTCCTAAGACTAACCTTGAGAAGGAAAGAATGACTCATATACCTTATGCATCAGCAATAGGTAGCATAATGTATGCAATGTTATGTACTCGACCGAATGTGGCTTATGCACTTAGTGTAACAAGTCGTTTCCAATCTGACCCTGGAGATGGTCACTGGGCTGCCGTGAAGAATATTCTTAAGTACTTGAAAAGTACTAAAGATTTATTCTTAGTTTACGGAGGTCAGAAAGATCTTACTGTCGAAGGATACTGCGATGCAAGCTTTCATCTGACTTAGATGATTTTAAGTCAATGTCAGGATACATTTTCTGCCTAAACGGCGGAGCAGTGAGTTGGAAGAGTTCCAAGCAAACTACCACTGCAGATTCGACCACTGAGGCCGAATACTTAGCTGCAAATGATGCAGCTAAGGAAGATGTTTGGATTAGAAACTTCATTCAAGAGTTGAATGTTGTTCCTAGCATGAAAGACCCCATTACTGTGTTTTGTGACAACACTGGGGCGGTTGCTCAAGCAAGAGAACCAAGATCTCACCAACGGACCAAGCACATTATGAGGAAGTATCACCTAATCCGTGATATTATCAAAAGAGGAGATGTGCAAATTGAGAGGGTCACATCAACAGAGAACGTGGCAGATCCACTTACTAAACCCCTTAGTCGAGAAGCTTTCCAAGGTCATCTTCAGAAGATGGGACTTAGAGTAGCTTTAGAATGGCTTTGATGGGCAAGTGGGAGATTGTTAGGAATAGTGCCCTAGAAAGCCGATTGTATATCCGCGTTGTGCTTTTCCTTATTGTAATCACAGACAATCTTTGAATGAAATAACGAATTGAGGCAACACTTCTTTATATGCTCTTGTTTGGTATGCGTTTACTTTATCTGTGCATGTATGAGAACTCCCCTAATCCTGATGACTTTAGGACTCTACCATTTAGGTGAAATGGTTCATAAAACGAGCCCTATATCACATAAGTCATGATTAGTAAAATGCTCCAAGCCGATGAGTCCTACAGACAGTGGGAATGTCAACCTAACTCCTCTAAGGCTTGCTTGTGGGATCACGCCCTTAAGAAGGACCACCTTGTTTCATGGAGGTGCAAAGTGTATAGTTGATACGTGCGTGATACATGAGGGTGCTTACTTCAATAAGTAAGTTCACTGAGGTGCCCCGTGTGAGAACATTCCTAAATGGGAAAGGAAGTTTCTATTTCAGGAAATGGAAACTTCCAGATTAGGAAATATCTCACGAGTCATTGATGTGATTAATTGATCCTTAGACTTGAGGTTCCTTGTCACTTTATGAGTTAACTCTGTAGTCTTAGGTATAAGCTTTAAAGGGTGTCGCCTTAGACAACTGATTCAAGGCTTATGCTGGGGCTGCACAAGTGATTCATGAAAGTGAATGAGAATCAAGAAAGGACCTACACTTGCATTTGCAAGGTGATCTCTTATTGTGTAAGTCATTCATATGCCATATGGAGTCCTTGGCCAAGGCAGTAGATCAAGACATCAAGAAAAGGGTTTCTTGGATTGAGATCAAATGGATATGAAATGCACTTAGCTTTAAGACCAGATTATTAGGGTTCTGATTATTCCCTTACCCTAGATCTTGGTTGAGAGATAGTAAGTAGGAGGATTGTATCTCACATGAATCAATGACTTAAAGGTTCTATCGAATCCGAACATTCCAATTCAGCTAGGGGTTAAACACCTGTTGCTAGACTATGGTCGTTTAATCTGTGGACTGATTAATTAATTAGTGAATTAATTAATTAGGGTCACTGCTAATTGAATTGAGAACCTAGAGGGTCACACACAACAACTTGGTTGCATGAGTTGAGGGTTTAAAATGATTAAACGAGTTAATCGAGCCTAGAGGGTTCCACACGTGTCACAAGGACACGTGTCCTTGTGACACGTGTCCTTGTGACACGTGTCCCACACGTGTGAGTATATATATTGTGTATATATATTAAATAATTAAATGTGTTAATTATTTAATAGACTTTGGTTTAATTTTGAATTAAAAAGAAAGTCTTATTTTGGAGAAAAATAACCTAGTTAATTAATTATGAATTAATTAACTAGATAAAATAAGTTATTTATTTTAAATAAATAAAGTATAAAATTATCCAAAAATAGTTTGGATATTTTAGCTCTCTTGAAAGTTGATTTGAATTAGAATTCAAAGTCAAAGTTGGAAATTACTTGATGATCAAGTAATAGGAGAGAGAGGGACCAAATCCTTGCCCAACAAGGAATAGGTTCGGCCGTCCCTCTCCCTTACCTATATATAGGGGAGCTCATGCTCCCCTTTAGAGCTAATTGACAATTCTTTTGGTTCATGTATTGAACACCATCCTTTCTCCAAGATAAACAAAACCCTAGGTTGAGCCTAAACACTAACTAGAGAACTAGCATCCTTACTAGTTAGATTGTGATCAAGTTGGTGGACTATCTCTAGAGAGCTTCAAGTTAGAAGTTTGAAGATTCAAGCTTTACCAAGGAGAGGGGATCAAGCCGCGAGAAGAGCGTTCTTGGGTGGCTTGAAACGCTTCAAGAAAGAATAAAAGAAAAGTAAGTTTTCTATCTCTACGAATTTGGTTACACGATTGCGAGTCCAAGGTCATTTTGTTGGGAAAAAATTTTAAATTCCGCTGCTTTCTGATTCGTGTTTTCCAACAGAGTATACATGATTTTAGAATATGATCAATTAGGCCCTTGAAAACTATGCAATTAAGTCCCTAAAGTTTAGAAATTTATCGATTAGGAGCAATTTAGTAATTTGGAACACTCTCGGTAAATGTTTCATGCAAGAAATATTTTTCCGTGCCATGAAATAATATTTTCAATGCTATGAATTCACATAATTCACAAAATAATGTTTCATGAATTTTATAAAATGTGAAGTGCCACGTAAGAATATATTATGAAATTAAAGAATAAATAAATAAATCCTACGCTCAAAACTCACACGTGGCGTGCTTACCTGTTCATCCGGAACTGGGGCGTTACAACTAGAATGTAGTCCTCAACAGATCTGGATCCCTGCTTCAACTCAGAAAACTCCTGAAGTCTGCGCTCTCGTGCACTATGAGGTATATACTTCTCGTGGAACTCCTGCACAAAAGTCTCCCAAGTGAACTCCATACCACTCCTCTCAAGTCTGGATCGAACTCCCTTGAGCCAGTTAGTTGCCTGTCCCTGAATGAATCGAGCAGTACAAACAGCCCTATCCTGAGAACTCCCTGGGCAAATCTCCCAAATACCACTGATCTCAGCTAACCACTCCTCAGCCTTAATGTCATCTCCCCCAAACCACTTAGGAGGGTTGTTGTTCCGAAACTCCCTATACGCAGCTGAGATGGTAGCATCCTGACCATTAACTGGTGGTGTCTGCTATCTCTGATTCTGTTGTACCTGATTGAGAAGTGCCTGAACAATGTTCTCCGCATTCAGTGGTGGTGGCGGAGGCGGATTAGGCACATCCGGTGAAGCCTCTCGATCACGGCGTCTAGGAGGCATCCTGAAATTCAAAGATTCAAGCAATATTGATGCATGTGGGTTAGTACTTGTGTATGTATACAAATATTAGAAATAAACAAGTATTCAAGTAAATGAGTCACATAATCACATTGTCCTATGCCGTACCAGCTAGACAGACGCGACACGACACTAGAGCTCGGTTTTGCAACCTAGAGCTCTGATACCACCTAAGGATGTAACACCCCAAACGGAGAATGTCACATCTCCCGCACTGTGACCCAGACCCGGTCATGAAATCAACATAACGTAATAATCATCAAGTGCCACAAAGGGGCCGAATACGAGTGCCACGCAGGGCTACAGAATAGTAAAGTATAATCTCAAGTCTATAAGTCAAAACATAAGTAAAGTGTATGAAAGACAAATGCAACTAGAAAGGCTAGACCGACGAAGTGCAACTCAAAGGACTCACTCCCGCCTAGCAAACGCCAAAAGACCTGCAACTAAAAGTTTAAATGAGGGGTCAGTCAACTTGACCGAGTGAGGGGGCTAACGCACACCCACAATATATATATAAAGAGCATAGCACAGAATAAAAGGATGGACTTATGAACCGGGGATAGGTGTTGCATACCAAAGATATTTCCAAAAGTACCCAAAAGATAGATATATAAGTTTAGAAATCATTTTACAGAGAGACTCTATCCCGATTCATAATTCCATAACATAACATAATCAACTGCTCGGCGAGTACGAGCTTCCAACCTTTACTCCTCAGAACATAAATCAAAATAAATCCATCCTCTACACCAATGATGGAGGAGATGTATTGTCCCCATACCATCGAGAATAAACCGTCTAAAATAGACTCACCCTCAAGGGGTAGCGAACCCACAAGAGTCCTCCTCGGCCTTAGGCGAAGGCTCAAGATACCACACATTCCCTACAACACGGGTCGCGTGAAGATATCTCAAATGGAACTACACACAGACTGATCCCTAACGGTCCTATACCGTTCCAGGGCTGTCTGTAACGCCCCAGTTCTTTTTATTAGTACAGCATGACGTATATGTTTACTAAATTGCGCAAATTAATTGGTTTTTAGTGTTTTCTATAATTAAATTCCATTGTTTAATTGTTAAATAAGTGATTAATTGAAATATATGCTATATTTGAATTTGAATTTATGTGAATAACTTGTGTGCTCCTTAATTGCGCGAAATAATTAATTATACGTGTCTTATATATTTAATTTTGCTTTAATTATATTAAATGTTAATTATTTTATTTAGTGTTATTAATATTAAATATATTTATATAATATAAATATAAATATATATATTATTGTGTACGTGTGCATGAGAATAATTATGCATGCATTTTATATTTATATATTATATATGCATGCATGTATTATAAGTTATATATATACGTATGCATGCATTATTATATATAATATATTATATATGAATTGAATTGTTTATTAATGTTAATGTTATGAATTTTATTGTTACATTGCTATGAGTGACATTTACGTGCTTCGTTTCTATTTGAATTGATACCGGAATTTCGTGTGAATTTAATATGTTGAACTTATACGTGTCTTGTTTATGAATATTTGTTCGTGTCGTATTTTCGCATTCATTTGCTTGTGTTACGGATTTATTTTAATTTTGGAATCCAAGTCGGGGGCTAACGAGCACTTAGCGCACACTTGGTTCCGTATTTAATATCTTGAGCTCGGGAACTCGGATTCGAGTTCCGTCAACTTCGCTGAACTCGTAACGAAAATTCGAGTTTAGTAAACTTAGCCTTATATTTTTCTAACGTCATTTGAACCTCCGAAATTCAATCGAAAAACGAAACGGCGACGAAACTGACCTTGTTGCACTAAAATGACCATAACTTATTCATTTGTTGACCAAATTAACCATGGTTTGATGCTATAGAAACCTAACTCAACCACCTAACCTGCTATACCATGCCCTAACCGAACCAACCCTCACACAAATCACAAATCTCAGCCAAAGTTACTGCTCTCCAGTTCTTTCCCGTAACCCTTGGTTCCTTGGAGATTTTAGAGCTCAAATCTCATCCAATCTTCATCCAATCAACAAGATTTTGAGTCCGTTGGAAACGAGGCCGGTCTGTGAGGCTCGTGTGTTCTCCTTGATGCCGTTTAAGGTGGGTTTCTCTTCTACTTAGATAAAACGACCCGGTAAATCTCCTTACGTGAAAAGTTTTAAGCCAAAGTAATATGATATATATATTGAGTCTTTCATCAAGTAAATGATTGCAAACGTAAAGCCCTTATTTCTTGAATCCTACCTAATGTTTTGGCGAGAATGAATGATTGTTCACAATGAATAGGGCCCAGGGACTTGGTGTGAGTGGGGACCCGAGGAGGCATGGGCTGACGGGAAACCCTCACACTAGTCCCACTAATGAACGGCGTAACCGGACCTCGTTAGGAGTTAGCGAGGAATGGACGTTGAGTGCCATCTGGGGAGTCATGTTCCCCTTTTGGTCAATGAATGGGTGGATGGGCCTTACAAACCCGCCACCAACCCGGAGGAAGAAGGTGGAATGTTATTGAATGCGCACGAAAGATTGAAATGCATGAAAAGAATGAATGAATGAATGTTAATGAATGTTAATGAATTACACGAGGTGTTAGTTGGAGATAATGCACGCCCACTCGTCGGGCCAATAATGACCTAATGTTAAAGAATCGTTATAATCCCTTTTGATGATTTCTATTCACCCACTTGGGAAATTCTTTAAAACCTCACTTGGGATTATAGCTTGCATGTGATTGTTTAAATATTGTCGTATATTATATTATGTCCTGCTTTTATACCCACCAGTCCCTTTTGGACTGAACCCGTTTGGCTTTCAGTTGTGTTGTGCAGATGTCATGGGAGCTAGGCGGGATTTCGAGTCATAGGTCTTGTTTTCGTTTCTAGCCCTTTTGTATATTGATCTTACACTTGCATATTGCACTTGTGGTCATTATATATGAATGTTGTTATGGAGCGTACTTGTTTTGAGCCGTGACGGTAATTAATAATGTATATGACTTATTTTTGGAGTTGTGATGCTCATTGAATGTATATATGATGTATGTTCGTTTATTGCTTCCGCGTTTGTATTTACGCTGATTTTATGGTTCAAGGGTTAGTCCCGCCTAGCATAGAGTGTGTGTTTGTCCCCGTTCGCCGTGATTTGGTTCGGGTATGGATCGTCCATTTCATATTCGGGTCAGGTCTCGGTGCGGGGGATGTGACACCTTGCGCTCGGGTGTTACACTGTCTATCCCATAGCTCCTTGGATCCACAACAGAACAGATCATAACATGACATAACATACGCCAATCTTTCATGGCAATCTCGCTACAGAATTAAAACACAACTGTTTTCCCAAAATAGCTTACATATGCTTCAAAAACTGGTTTTTATAAATATTCCCACGCTGCAGGGATATAGCCCGAAGGCACCCGGCCACGCAGGACACACGCACGTACATTCCCACGCTGCAGGGATATAGCCCAAAGGCACCCGCCCACGCAGAATACACGCATAAGGTCATAAACATATCATATCCAACATATACATATCTATAGCAAGGTATACTCGCATGCAAGGGTAGAAATCAACATATAAAGGCCATAGGTCGCATAACCATACAAAATCCTAAACCTCACCTCGTGGTAGTAGAGTCTGAGAGTGTAAAGGGCCAAACACTCTAAACCTCGGGCTCACCGGCACTACCAAACTCTGTGACAAGACATACAAAAGCCCAAACTTAGACTCTACATGAACCAAGTAAGACGCACGGCGTACAAAGTATGAATGACATGCGAAATGTAATGATGTTTATCAAATTGGTCACAAGGGATAATTCAAATATTCAAGTAAATCATGCAAGTAATAAAGTATTAAGGTTCAGAGATGCATTCCAAGTCATATCGGAGCATACAAGTCAAGTAGCAACCCAAACAAATCAAATACGCACGAAAAAGCAAGTAAAAAGGGTCACAGACGCATGGGAACGACCATTCCCATGCACATCATAGCATGGGAACGGGCCTTCCCACGCCAAGGCCTAGCGAGGCTGGGAAGGCCGTTCCCAGACCAAGCATACATGAGAACGGTCGTTCCCATGTTCGGCCGCCAAAAACCAACCCAAGCCCGGAAGGGCCCTTCCGGGCTTAAAGCACAAACGGGAACGGCCGTTCCGGCCATAGATCTGGAACAAAAACTGGACAGTTTCGGGAAGAAGAAGGGGAACACCAAAACTCATCAAATCAACACGAAATCTACCATAAAACATCACGAAATTCAAGTATATCATCATATAAATCATGCTTAGCATCAAAACATCAATTAATTCAAGTTTAGGAAGGTTTTTGCCCAAAATCTCAAACACCCATTTTCATGAATTTCAAGCCTAAACATGAAGATATGAATCCCTAGTCTTCCATACACGAATTTCCAGTAACTAAGACACATAAGGAGCATTCAAATCATCAAAGCTTGCTCAAGGAATTCAAGATCTCATCATTCAAGTTCATACTAACAATTTCATGCTCCAATCCAAGAATAGAAATGAAATACTCATCAAAAGAGATCCAAAGCTTACCTTGTCTTGTGAAGGAATGAGGAATCAAAGAATATGAGCTCTTAGAATGAAAGATGGTTCAAGTCTTGATCTTCTCTTGAAGTTTCTCTATGATTCCCTTGAGGCTAACTTGTGTGGTTTGAAATGGAATAAAAGAAATAAAGTTATTTATATGGTGGCTAATAGTTTTAGGTCAAGGTTAGGGTTTCCAAGATATAACACACTAATAGGTCCAAGTTCTATTCTCAAGTTGTCATGCAAGAATTCATATTTTACCATTTTGGATTTTAGTCAATTAAGTCACATTTTCAATCAAAGTTGGGATTAAACACATAAAAAGGAAATTAAATCACATAAGTGCGTAAGGTAAACTCTCTCGTGGCACATACCTGTACGATTTATCGGACGGGGCGTCACATCCTCTAATGTTGAGTGACTCCATTGAATTAAAACCTGTACTACGGGTTTATTGTCTCTGGGAATAATTCTCCTTTCTAATATAGCAAGGGGATAAATTTTAAACACCCCTTCATCACTGACCTCAGGTAATTGAGTGTTTGGCGAGTGCTTCCTTCCAATCTTTTTCTTGAGCAGCGACACATGAAATACAGGATGTATCATGCTGCTCTCCGGTAACTTTAGCTTGTAAGCCACCTGACCCACTTTAGCAACAATTTCATAGGGTCCAAAGTACTTAGGAGCTAGCTTTATATTTTTCCTCAAAGCAATTGATGTCTGCCTGTAGGTTGGAGTCTCAAAAACACCATATCTCCCACATCAAAAGATCTTTCTGTTCTTCTTTGATCAGTATACAATTTGTACCTTTGCTGAGCCTTTTCCAGGTTTTCCTTAATCACAGCTTTAAGAGCATCCCTTTCTTGTAACAAATCCTTCACTGCAATGTTGCCACTTTTAGCATAAGATCCCATGATTGCTTGACTAGGTTTGTACCCATACACCACCTCAAATGGAGTCAGTTGTAAGCTGGAATGGTAATTGGTGTTGTACCAAAATTCTGCAAGGGATAACCATTTGCTCCATATCTTGGGTTTCATATGGCACATACATCTCAAACAGGTTTCAACACACTGATTCACTCTCTCTGTTTGTCCATCACTCTGTGGATGATAAGCAGTGGACATAGACAAGGAAGTGCCCAGGGCCTTAAACAACTCCTTCCAGAAAGTACTTGTAAATACCTTATCCCTATCAGAGACAATAGACTGTGGCATTCCATGTAATTTATAAATGTTATCTAGGAATAGTCTTGCTATCTTCTCAGCTGAAAAAGGATGAGAAATAACAAAGAAATGTGAGTACTTACTAAATCTGTCAACCACCACCATGATGACTTCCTTCCCATCAGATTTAGGCAGACCTTCAATAAAATCCATGGATACATGAGCCCAAGCTTGATCTGGTATGGAAAGAGGTTGTAACAATCCAGGATACTTGGTTGTTTCATGCTTGACCCTCTGACAAGTGCCACATTCCCTCACCCATTTCTCTACATCATCCTTCATTTTCTGCCAATAGAATATGGACTTCACCCTCTGGTACCATTAATCCCAGAATGACCTCCCAAAGAGATATCATGAAGAGTCTATATAATTTTGCCTCTCAATGCCTGTTCATTACCAATACAGACCTTCCCATCCTTTCTGAGTAAATCACCATTCCACACATACTCTGGAAAAGCATCTTTATCCACAGTTTTGGCTTGTATGATCTGTGTAAGTAATGAATCATTAACATATGATTCACTGACTTCAGTAATCCATTTAGGAATCACCACTGATAAATGATTGCATTGTAACTCAGAGTGATCTACCCTAGATAATGCATCAACCACCTTATTATCCACTCTTTTCTTGTATTGCACTTCATAATCCAGTCCCAATAGTTTTGAAATCCACTTTTGCAGTAGTATACTTCCAGTTCTTTGCTCTAGCATGTGTTTAAGGCGTTGTTGGTCTGACTTGATGATGAAATGATGACCTTGTAGATATTGCCTCCATTTTTTAACTGCTAACAATATTGCCAAGAACTCTTTTTCATACACTGATAACCCCTTATTCTTTTCACTCAGTGCCTTACTCAAAAAAGCAATTGGCCTTCCCTGTTGCATAAGCACAGCCCCAATCCCATCATTACATGCATCTGTTTCCAATATGAATGGTTTCTGGAAATCTGGTAACACAAGCACAGGTGCTGTTGTAACTGCTATCTTTAAGTCTTTGAATGCATTTTCAGCTTTTTCATTCCAATGGAAATTGTCCTTCTTTAAAAGATCAGTTAGAGGCCTACTTATCAACCCATAATTTTGTATAAACTTTCTGTAATAACCTGTAAGACCAAGAAATCCCCTCAATTCTTTGATGGTTTTAGGTTGAGGCCAATTTTTCATTACTTTTATCTTTTCTGGATCAGTAGATACCCCCTCTCTGGATATGATGTGTCCCAAATACTCTACACTGATTTTCCCAAAGCTGCACTTGCTAAGCTTAGCATACAATTCATGTTCCTTCAATATAGATAAGACCACCTTAAGGTGTTGCAAATGATCATCCCAGTTTTTGCTATACACCAAAATGTCATCAAAGAAAACAAGTATGAATTTTCTGAGATGTGGAAAAAGATCTGATTCATCAATGATTGGAAAGTGGAGGGTGCATTACATAAACCAAAAGGCATAACTAAGAATTCGTAGTGCCCATTGTGAGTGACAAAGCTGGTTTTGGATATGTCACCTTCTCTCATCCTGATTTGGAAATATCCTGACCTCAAATCAATTTTGGAAAAATATGCAGCTCCATGTAACTCATCTAGCAATTCATTTGTAACTGGAATTGGGAAATTATGTTTGACTGTCAAAGTGTTTAGATATCTACAATCTACACACATTCTCCATCCTCCATCCTTCTTCTTTACTAGTAAAACTGGATAGGCAAAGGAACTTTGACTTAGTCTTATAATTCCCTCCTTCATCATTCCTTTTACCAGAGACTCAATCTCGTCCTTTTGAACATGGGAATACCTATAAGGCATCTGCTTCCTTGGTATAGCTTCTGGCTTCAATTTAATTCTGTGCTCAATACTCCTTTTTGGTGGTAAAGACTGTGGTTCCTGGAAGATACCATCAAATTGTCTCAGCAGATCTTTCAAGGCCTCATTTTCTATCTTTTCCTCTACTAATTCAGTGGTCAGTGAATACAGTTGTGCTATGCTTCCCTTTTCCCCAGTTTTTAGTAACTTTTCCATGCTCTCAGCAGATATAAAATCAAACTCAGATGGATTCTTTATAACATGTAAACTGACCCTTCTTCCATCCTTCAGCACTGAGATTCTCTTGTTCTTGTAATCTAACCCCCACAGGACTTACACTGTTAAGCCAATCTCCCCCTAATACCATGTCAACACCTCCCAAATCTAGTACTCTTGTTGGGAATCTGAATTTATGGTCTTAAATTTCCCATTCAAAGTCTGGGAAAATGATATCACTTACCAATTGGTGCCTACCAGCTGGTTTGACCTTCATGGGATTGGTGCTTTCTCTTTTTCCTTGGAGAACTCTGGCCATCTCTTCATCCACAAAACAAAGAGTGCTTCCACAATCCAACAGTATTAAAGCCTCTCTTCCTTCAATCTGTCCCTTGAATTTGAACATATGTGGATTGATATTTCCAGTTAAGGAGTGTATAGATATGGTAGCTTCCTCATTCCCATGGTTCATCTCAGTTTCATCTTCTTCCCCTAAGCAATCTTCCAAACCACCCCAATCATCTTCTTCTGGTATGATTATAAAGATCTATTTCTGAGTGCACTTGTGACCAGGATGATAAACTTCGTCACAATTATAGCAGGGATTTTTCTCTCTTCTTGATCTCATTTCTGCAACAGTAAGATACCTCCTAGGGATTGAATCAGATTTGCTGAACTGCTGAGCTTTGCCTCCAGAATTCCACTGCCTCCCTCCTTGAGTCTGTGTGTTAGTCTTAACAAAAGGTTTAGGGAGTGATGTTGTTTTCCCAAACATATTTGTTTTTGACAGTAGAGCATTTACAGCTGCCTCATGATGCCTTGCTAAACAAATAGCATCTCCCAAGTCTTGAGGCTTACTAGCAAAGACATGAGCTCCAATTTCATCCTTCAACCCACAGATAAAAGCAGCTCTAAAGAATTCATCCTTTAAATCCTTATCAAACAACAATAATTGAGATTTTAACTCCTCAAACTGATCCAAATAATGATCTACTGAATCTGTCTGCCTCAATCTAATAAACTCCCCCACAATCATCTGTTTATCCCCCACATCAAATCTCTTGAGGATTTCATCATTCAATTGTTCCCACCTCAGATTGGGTTTGGTATCTCTCAAACTCTGTAACCATAGCTCCGCTATTCCAGTGAAATGAATCGATGCTAGAGTAAATTTCTCACGTTCAGGAATAGTATTTAAGAGTTCGAAATACCTCTGAGACTTTCTGATCCATACTCTGGGGTTCGAACCATCAAAGCTTGGGAACTCCACTTGTCTGTAAGATGATAGATGAGCTCCATAAGTGTCTGTTTGTTGTTGATAGTTACTCTCCGACTGTTGCACGTTATCAGAAACTGCTCCTCCTCCTTTTCCAGTCGACGCAGACATACCATCCCCTAATACTGACTTGTTCTTATTGTAGTGGTGCATTTGCTCTGCCATTGCACTCAACTACAATGTCATCTTCTTCAAGGCACTGGAGAGTTCATTGAATCTCCCTTCATTATGTTTTTCATTAGCCAACCTAATTGCTCTTTCTTCAATCAGTGAGCCCTCTTGCTTTTTGATCAAGTCTTGCAAATCCTTTGACCGTAGTCCGTCTGCCATAGCTAATCCGTTAGGAACGCCTGGCTCTGGATACCAAATGTCAGGATATGAGCTAATATGGATAATAATTTGCAAAATAAATGGTAAATATTATATTAATCCTTTAATCAAACTCAAAATTGAAATTACAGGAATGGAGATGAGAAACAGAAGAACAGGGGATGAGAAGAAATAGAATCTAGCTTACAAATTTCTTAATCCAAAAATGAGCTAAACAATCCCTATTTAACGTACTCCTCACACACATGCTCCTCACGCCATTCGCAATAAGCTCAACAAACTCCGCATTCCTCCAGCTGTAATGGCATCTTCTTCCCTTAGCTGATGGTCCCCTTTGTGATAATAACGGTTCCTTCATCCTTGGCCTTTGGATCAGTCATAACGTGGACGGTAGAGATGTTAAGTTGCTCATCTCTCATCTTAGCCCTTAGATCACCAGCTTCATTCTCAACGGCTGAGATGATTCTCTTCTGTGTTGCAACGACACCGTTTGGGGTTTCCTTTTTAAAGTAAATCTGACGGCCATGAAATATCCCCATCCAACGATCCCCATTTAATTGCAACGGATAGTTCATTGTTACTGCTTCCATTACATTAATCTAGTATAATGCCGAACTGCTAAACAACACTGTTTGATGGGACTTCCTTAATAATTTCCAATTATATCAAACTCAACCCAATCACGCACCGTTGGTGAAATTTTAATTTTAGTGCACTGTTCATGTGCCTAGTTTAAAAATGGTGTACTTTTCCAGAATATTTTAATTCTGGTGTAAGACGCGTTTTGGAAAAACGTCTTCACTGTTCACATGATGAAGACGTTTTTCAAGAAAACGTCTTCAATAGAATTTCTCGTTGACCAAATTATTTGGGCTGAGGGATAATAAATATTGAAGACGTTTTCTTGAAAAACGTCTTCATTAAACGGCGAAATTAATTACAGAGAGTCTGGGTTCTCTGCAGCAGATTGGTTTGTTAAAAATTGGTTGGATAACTTATCTGAATAGGCCTTCATCTGAGTTTGGTTTGAAGTTTCAACTGGTTAACTAGATAAAGATCTATTTGGTTAACTAGATAAAGATTTATTTGGAATTTGGATTGGGATGAGTTGATTTGAAACTCACGCGTCACTGAGTTTAAAATTTTGTAATCTAGCAACATATATAATCTAAGTAATGTACGAGTTCCTACACGTAACAATAACTAGCAATTCTGGCACATTTTATGCATGTGCAAATAATAAAATTGTAATTATATAAATATATTAAATTAAAATTTTATGTTCATATTTATTTTATAATTATCTTTAATATAATTAAAGTTTAAAAACTAATAAAAAATAAAAATTATAAAATATGAGAAAAAATAAAAATATATAATAAACCAAAGCGGTTAGTTTCTCACATAGAAAATAGTTAAAATATAAATTAAAAAATATTTGGTAAAAAAAAAAAGAATATAAAAGAAGAGAATAAAATTATAAAAGTAAGTTGAGAGAAAAGTGGAGTTGAAACACGTTTTGGATGTGATGAAAAAATAAATAAATTAATTAAATAAAAAAAATTAGAGACCAATTCAATAGATAACCCAACTATGTTCGTCTCATACTATGCTAATTTAATTAGTTATGATTTTTGAAATTTAATAATTATTAGTGACATATATAAATTTTAATGTTATGTATATTATTGATTTGATTCGGAATAATAATTAAATGATAATTAGAGAAAGAAACATTAATTAATTTGGCCGCTTAATGAAGAAAATATGGGAAAAAAATAAAAATATATTTCGTAAATGATAATTTAGGGTTCTCTGCTACAGAGAACCCAGACTCTCTGTAATTAATTTCGCCGTTTAATGAAGATGTTTTCTTGAAAAACGTCTTCAATATTTATCGTCCCTCAGGCCAAATAATTTGGTCAACGAGAAATTCTATTGAAGACGTTTTCTTGAAAAACGTCTTCATCATATGAACAGTGAATACGTTTTTCCAAAACGCGTCTTACACCAGAATTAAAATATTCTGGAAAAGTACACCATTTTTAAACTAGACACATGAACAGTGCACTAAAATTAAAATTTCACCCGAACCGTTCATTAAAAAAGAAGCAAGACCCATAACAACCCCGCATTCACATAAACTCGAACCCATGACCTTCACGGCTCACGAGCCTCTGATTCACCACAAAAACCTAACCCGAGCTTTACTAGCAACCCAACTCCAACCTCAAAGCCCAACACAGCATCGAGTAGTACTTGAATTCAAAAATTAAATATGGGCCGACCCATTAACCACAATACGCCAAAGCCCAAGACAATCCATATATATATATATATATATATATATATATTTTTTTTTTTTTTTTTTTTAATACACACCAAGTGATCAGAGGGATTTAAACTCGGGTCTTTACCTTCGACAACCCTCAGATCACTTAACCAATCCCTGTTGTCCCAAGACAATCCATATGATCTTTCTCAACTTGATGCCTTCAAAGTTCAAACACAAGGATCAAGATCATCTAGAATGTCGTCACGAAATGCTAACTGCGAAGTATGGAAGTGCAGAAGATCATTGTCCAATGTGCTGCAAGAAATTGCGCTGGAGCAACGGCCGAGATGTCCAGCTATCTTGCGCTGCGTGCGCAGGTCCACCAACTGTAATTCTATAATCAATGTGCATTAGGATTCTGTACTCCCACATCTACTTTTTGCCGCATTCAATTCAACTACTCTCCAGCGTCCCGGGCCGGGTACTCTCGATCACTATCGCTGCTCTCTACTCCCTAGTATGTTAATTAGTTTTTTTTCTGTGTTTTGATAAGATAAGGAGCGTTATTGACTTGCCGATTTTAGCAGAACTTTGAGCTTTTGTTCGAAGAGCTTAATCTGTGAAAATAGCTTTTCGATCAGGTGTTTTTTGTTCTAGATTTTCTGTGAATTGCTTTTTTTTTTGGTAGGTTGGACGTGAATTTTTGCTGAGAAGATGGTGAAGAAGAAAGTGTTGGTGCCGGCGGATGAAGTTGACTTGAATACGGTGAAATATCAGTTTGAAAAAATTGAAGGTGTTGTTCGCTTGTACTCGGCGTTCGATTACTCTCCTAATTTTCAAAATTGTTTTTAATCAGCGAATATTTGTGGTTGCAGCTCCGCATTTGAGTGGATTCGTTTTCAAATTGTTTGTGAAGCTGATTGAGGCGTCGTTGATTGGCTCCTTGATTACATCTCATTTGAAAAAGGAGAATAAGATTGTTGAGGTCAGTTGATGTTTCCTCTCAACTTTTTCTGTTTTGGATTTCCAGAATTTGAGGTTGAAGTTGAACTTATGTTTTACTTTTTGCTGTATGGAGAGTTTAACTGCTAGATTGATAATTAATATTAACAGATTCTGAGGAATACTGTTATACCGGAGCCTCCTATGTTTAAACCTGAGTTTCCTCCCCAAGGTACGTACCCCTGGTCCTTGGTATAAACTTCTGGCAGCTGTATTGTTGATGTATTCTGTATCTGTCAAATTATATTTTCCTTTGCCAAAATTCCAGTTATTAAATCCTAAAGTATTCATAATCAAGATACAGGACTCTATAATTAGGTTGTGTATTTTATGTAGCTTTTAAGTGATTATCAGTTTCTCCTTGCCATCCATTAAGCTGGTGACATATTGAATTCAGAGCCGGAAGAAGACGTGGTTTCATTAGATGAGGATGGAAATCCTCAAGAGAGAGTGGAGTTAGCCTTGAAGAGCCTCCCAGATTATGACCCCGCCAAGTGGTGGAATGCTGATTCTTCTTCTTCTTCACCTTTTCGCTATTGGAAGATTAGAGATTATGCATATGCTTACAGATCAAAGCTCACGACCCCATCTACAGTAAGCAGATAGGAATGGCATCTCTACTTGTCTTCAATTTAAATTAATTCAATTTAATAACATTATTTTAAAGGTTGCAGAGCGGTTCATCTCAGCCGTGGATGAGTTCCAGAGTCAGAAACCTCCTACTCCATTGTTGATTTCTTATGATCCCGAGCTTATAAGAAAACAAGCTGCAGCTTCCACCCAAAGGTTTGAGGAAGGTGAAGTGTTTTGGTGTGGGCATAAACTTTTCTTCGTGTGCAACCATTTGAAAAATATGAAATTAACTTGAGCATGTCATGCAGGGAACCCATTATCCATCCTTGATGGCATTTTTATGGCAGTTAAGGATGACATTGATTGCTGTCCTCATCCCTCGAACGGTATTTAGTTGAGATTACAGTATTGATCATTGTTTTCATCAATAAACAAATTTGTGATTGCTTGATGACAAACAGGTGGAACAACCTTCTTACACGAGGTGCGTCCTGTTCTAAAGGATGCTGCTTGTGTTGCAAGGTTACGTAGTTGTGGTGTGATCTTAGTTGGAAAGGCAAATATGCATGAATTGGGCCTTGGGACTACAGGAAATAATCCGAATTATGGGTATGTTTGTGCATCCTATATGCTGCAGTAAAATCAATCTGTTACATTATCCGTCTTTTTTTTTTTTTTTTTCCAGGTTTTCTTTACATTATCCATGATTATCAGAAAATACAAACATTAATGTATCTCTGTTGCTTCAATGCCTTCCTACAATCTTGACTGCCCAACGTGCAATTTGCTATAAATCTCTTGGAATCTATTAAATTCTTTTTTATTAGAACACTTCTTTGCCTTTTGTTGAGCCTGAGGAAACATTGACCTCTAAATTTAATGTCAGTAAATTAATTTATGATTGTTATTTTATGCCTGCAGAACAGCAAGAAATCCACATGCTCCTGAAAGATATACGGGTGGTTCATCCTCAGGCCCTGCGGCAATTGTTGCATCTGGTTTTTGTTCTGCTGCTTTAGGAACAGATGGTGGAGGTTGTGCATTCTAAACCCTTTAGGCCAGTAATAGTTTTTACGTCTTCTTCACTTCACTGAAATTATGTATATGCGGTCATCTTTTAGTGGACGTATCAAACCTTGTAGCATTCTTGCTGCAATTTTGATTATTCTTACTTCGATTTACAGGTTCAGTCCGTATTCCATCCTCTCTGTGTGGAATAGTGGGACTGAAATCAACATATGGAAGGACTAGTATGGAAGGGTAAGCTCATGGTTTTCGTTATGCTTCTTTACTTCTTTTTGCTAAAACAAACACGCCCTTTAGCCTCTGGCTAATAATTCCTCTAATGCTTGAAAATATTTAACCAAATATTATAATGCTCCAAATTCTGGACTAGATGGTTATCTATGCCACTACATGTTTATGTTTCTCTTTAAATTACCTTTGGGACATGGGCACCAATAGGATAGATAGCTCAAGCTTAATCCCTCCCCTTCATGTGTCATTGTAATTCCTCTTAGGAGATCAGTTAAGCTCAGACATCTTATAAAATGCTGATTGGTGTTTATCATAGATAAAATAACGAGTTCAGTTCCTATGAATCTGAAGGTTGGATTCTCTTAAGCTAGTGTGTTGAGAGCTGCAATTTCAGGTAGCATTTAATGACGAAAGGTAATTGAACTGAACTTTAGTTTTAAACAGGAAGTTACTCTGTGAAAAATGCCTTTCGTCTTTATAAAAAACAGTGCACCATCAAAATTTATCCATAAACCTGGAGTTCCTTCCACATGCCAACTTTCTGTTTCTATGTTATTATCCATTCTATGGAGTTTCCCAATACATCAAGTATTCAAAATATTTACACTAATTCATATGATTATTGCAATGACCTTCTCAACCTCAATGTCCAAAACGTTCTGATGATGTTTGCAAATTGATTTTGTGCTGTTGCGTGTTTGTTCTTGTATCACATGATTATATTAGGAATAAGCTGGAGTTTGTAAAAATTAATGTTAAACCGAAGGCTTTCATTGTGGGGCAATTGACACTTGGGTCGCCTGAATTTCATTTGGCAGGGCAATCTATTCAGGGACAGTGGTGATTATCGGTCCCATCACTTCAAATGTTGAGGATGCTATACTTGTGTAAGTTATCCTGTTTTAGATACAAATTCTTTGTTCTACATCAATGTATGCGCGTGGAACCGTTTGAGCACAAGTTGGAACTACGTAGTATTCTGGCCCATATCCTTAACTTGCATGACTACGTAGTACATTGTATGTAATGATTAGTCAGGAATACGTAATTCAATAAAAAATATCCACCTAATGTTGGCGATGGCTTGTTCGTGTACAGTTCTTGTTCTGTCAAATAGTTCTCTGTCACAGCAGGACAATGCCACTTGTTTGCTTCTGTATATCTCAATTCTCGAATCCTTGCATCTCAAATTACCTTATCCACTTACATACCAACTTTGCATGCTTAATGATGAAAAAATGATGAATTTTATTGTTTGTATTACTATGAGGCTTAAGAATCATCAATTTGCCTGCTCACATTTTTTCAGGTATGCAGCAATTTTGGGATCCTCGACTGCTGACAGAATCGCCTTGAGACCTGTAATCACCTCAATATTGTATATTTATTCCAGAAACACTTCCCATTTTCTAGGTCTAATAGTTCCTTTGTAGTTTCTGGCACAACATCTCTATTTAGTTTCTGGCACAACATCTCTATTTTTGGTAATAGAATTTCTTGGGAACTTATTGTCATGAGTGATTTGTTACCCCAAAATGATTCCAGTAGGAACTCATTTGTTAAAAATTGCAGATCTTTAAAAAGAGTAATGAATTGACATTTGTTTCTTTGCAGTCTCTCCCTTGTTTGCCTAATTTAACTTCACGTGAGAGTTCTGACGTTGGATCATTAAGATTGGGGAAGTATACAGAGGTGACTACTTGCTGCTTCTGTTAAAGACATGCTTCACACGTTGATTCTTGAATATAATTTAATCAGTATCATATTCTGCCTGCAGTGGTTTAATGATGTGTTCTCCATTGAAATCTCCAACAAGTGTGAGGATGCTCTCAATCGATTATTAGAAACTCATGGATGCAAGGTATATCTCCGTTCTTTCTTGTTATAATGTATTTGTTGTCATCAGAATGAAATAACATATTTAGAATTTAGAAGTAATATCTTATGACTGTTATTTTATATATTCTGACTTTTCCTTCGGCTTGGTGCAAAAGATGGTGGAGATCATTATACCTGAGCTACATGAGATGCGCACTGCCCACATTGTTTCATTTGGCTCAGAATCAGCATGCAGCCTAAATCCTGATTATGAAGATGGGTCTGTTCACTTATCTTTCTTGTCTGTATACACTCTGAACTTGAGTTTGCGCTTCCTTAAGAGCAGAGATTATGTTAATATATAGCATATCTTGACAATGAGTTTCAATGCCGATAATCTGAATGAATCTCTACTGTTACCTAGAAAACGAGTGAAATATACACTCGACACGCGGACAAACCTAGCACTTTTCCAGTCATTTTCAGCATCAGACTATGTTGCTGCTCAATGTCTTAGGTAAGTCGAACTCCCTATACTTTCCCCATCAAAAGGATAAACAAACAAATCATGTCATGCAACCTGATACTACCGAGACACACTTTTAATATTGACATGTTCAGTTTCATCTGCTCTATCGTAGGAGAAGGCTCATGCACTTCCATATGGAGATTTTTAAGAAGGTGGATGTCATCGTCACTCCAACCACCGGGTAAGATGAGCCCATTGGCTAGTCTGTGACTTGCTTTGTGACCAAGCATATTTCTATAATTGGAACACCATTAACTGCTACCTTCAAAATTTTCATTCCCAACTTTCACTTGTCCAACTTTAGACCTATTCCACTGCTTTATTATGAAGCTACTGGAATAAATTTCGATTACTTTCTTAAAACAATTCAATTTGGATTTGATTGCCTTTGACCTGAGCTCTTTCTTCAGGATGACAGCCCCTGTAATACCTCCAGCTGCTCTTCCTTCAGGAGAGACAGATTTGCGAGTTGCAGGTTTGTTGTTTTTCCTTGTATAATTAATTGGTTCATGAGTAATTATTTTAAATGACTAACACTGATTCTTGCAATTTCCAGAAGCACTATGGAAATGTGCACCATTTCGGCCAACCTTCCAAAAATCCATATACTCTCTAGTTCTCCCTTCTGTACCCCCACCGCCCCACGTCGTCCCCCTATTATATTTGCTGTGTTTTTTAACTAAAAATTTGCCTTGAGTTTTAAATTTTTATATGTTTTTGTATCCCCTAAAATTTTATTTTATTTTATTTTATTAATTACGCCCCCAAATATCCTGGCTCGGCCCTTGTTTTTGTCCTTGTACGATTATCTAATCGAAAAAGTATCCGTATTGACTTATGGTTTGGCGATTTTATAATTCTCAATCATCCTTCTTTTCAGCAAATCTGATGCGCTTTATCGTTACAGCAAATCTTCTTGGGTTTCCTGCAATATCTATTCCGGTAAGGATCTAGTTTTTCTTCTCCTTTCTCCATGTATAATAATTCAGGAAAAGATGATACAATTGAGATACCCCGGAAAGAACACAGGATTTCACATTTTCTCATAGTCTCTAGTAATTTTTATTGCCATCTTCATTCAATAGACGATAACAATTTTAGTTTTCAATATTCAGGTTGGTTACGATAAGCAAGGACTCCCGATTGGCCTACAAATCATAGGCCGGCCATGGGGTGAAGCTACAGTTCTTCGTTTGGCTGCTGCTGTTGAGGTATGTATGCCAACATCTCACTGAAATGAAAGAACATTATTTCTGCAATTATAACTGAACTTCTTGCAACAAAGCAAACATGGTAAAGTTTTTCGGATTAAATAGTTTCCTCCTGAGTGAATTTCACAGCATATGAAGCTAATACTGAGATGTTCGACATGTTTCAGGGACTCTGTGATGCACCGAAGAAAAAACCTGTGCAATATTACGATATGCTGAAAGGGAATTGAGGGGGGGAAAAAAAGTGCTGCCTTCCGATTGTTTGGTCCATTTTCCCTCGCCTCAAATTAGGGATAAATGTTCTTTTTCGAACTTGAAACCATTATATCCCACCTGATAATGACTACGGAAAAGTGAAATGCCTGTATGTCGAAACTCAAAAGTCTGTTCATCAACAATTATGTCATTTGTGCAAGAGAGCTTTCACTAGGTAGCATAAGTGCATGTGTTTTAAATTGTGCGGCACATAGCAGAGTTCACCTAAATCTACTTGACATGGTAAACTAATAGATAAAGAGAAATTTCAAAAGCATGCTGATTAAGTAATGCCTACCAGCATTGGGTAATGCTCCTGAAACATTTCTTGAAATGGTTTGTTATGGGGGTGCGCCATGACATTAAATATTCGTACAACATCTCGTCCCTGGTTTGTATATTCTTCGCCTAGGCAAAGGAGTTAGCAGAATCTTTCTCTTGATTCTTTTCGTCAGCGACATCGCTAGGTAGATCAAGGCCAGATGGTATCTTTCCAGGATAATCAGTTGGTGAAGAATAGGAACCAGTCATTCTATCAAATGTAGAAATGTTTCAATGATCTGAATGCTGGGTGAGAATTTATAGTTAAGAGGAGAATTTCAAGTTGTGGGGTTTACCTTCTGTCGACTATGACCATAGAACGAAGCTCGCAGTTAGCAAATCTGCATACGTATTTGGAGAAAAGAGAGGACATTGAAAAGGCAACCACATATCATAAAGATAAATTCGTAGGGCTATTAAATACTCCTCTTTCTCTTTTTTTTTTTTTCCCAGGGTAAAAGCTAGCTAATCTTTTAAAATATTTAAATGTAAGTTTATATGCCTTGAAGACTACAACAAACGGCACAACATTACGTACAGATAAATCTAGTAAACATGAGAGTAAGATGGAGATTAAATAGACTCTGAAGATAATGTTACTAATACCATGAATAAATATAAAGCTTATACTAAAATATATCATTAGGTGAAGTCATATCTCTAGCCTGCAGCTGGGCACTCATTTTGTTCGATGAGAACTTACCGTTTAGAAATTTCATTTTTCATAATTGGGATGCAGTCATTCCCAAATGCAGCCAGCGTGTGTGCCAAGAATCCACTGTGTGTAACTATTGCTATCTCCTTCTCTTTCCTCGTGAATAACCTGTATAATTAAAAATGTATAATCAAGAAAAGGATCACAAATGCAGCTTCAAGCACACACGAACCAGGCTCTTTCATGAAAAAAATGTGAATACCATGTTACAGGACATGCATGGGACTAAGGTTTATTTATAGAACTTAAAAGATGACATGAAAATGAGGTTTGAGTTGGGTCCAGTTAGGATTAGAAATGACACAACCCCTTTCTGACCCAAAACCTGATTTATGGCATGTTCATCTCATGTTGCCCATTTTAATTTTCAGGCAAATTGCCCACCTCATCCCAGCCGTTTGGGGAGGATAAAACTATTATTGCTATTAACCAAGAATGGGAAAATAAAATAATTAGAACTCAATAAAACTTCTATGCCTGTTATAACAATTTGCCTTTAATGATGTTACATTGTATAGAATTGGAAAAGAATTACCCACCAGTTCATGAAGTTAATTCCCCTAGCTGCAAGTTCCTCCTTCGTCTCTCTGACATCAGCCTTCCATAAACTATCATCATCACTCTCTATCTGATTGACCGTCAAGATAAAAGAACAGAAGACCATTGTATTAATCCTCGATCAATTACAGTAGTCATGCATATCAGATATATCCTAACTTAGCACTTACCAGTGAAAAATCAACTGCAGGAAAAAGGCGTTGATATTCGCTTACACTTCTCCTCTTATCACAAGGATGAACTCCCTGCGAACAGATTTTTAAGTAAACTCTCTGAAGTAAAAACCAATAAAAGTTTCTATTATAACTCAACTCCTCTTATTTGTAAAGCTATATTGCCCCCATCGTAACCCACTTATTATCCTACCTCCTCCAGAATTTACACCGACCTGGAGCTCTACATGAAAATTAACTGTGGGGGAATCTTATACTTTTGTTATTCAACATTAGCGAAATTGAAATTATGGCATTCCCATCATAATTTCAGATAAGTAACTTTCAAAAGAATATTGACATGCAAAGAATGTAACACGAATTCGGACAACTCTAAAAGATTAAGTTGCTTGAATTCGGGTCAGATCTCTATATTCCAGTAAAGAAGGTTTCCAGGAACTGTTCACTGTAATAAATTGATACAAAGTACAAACCTTCCGAACTAGCATATTATTGAATAGGATCTCTAATCTTTATAATGCACGTGGGGTAATATAAAGAGAAAGTCAAACATATGCAAATAAAATTAGGACAAATAACATGCACAACCGTACTGCACACATTCTGTAGAAACTTTGGCCAAATCCTCAATTGTATATTCCTTTGAAATGTTGTTTAGCAATCGGATCATCCCTATCTTATGCACCACTTTGTGATCTAGCGTTTTCACCAGCATGTAAAATATTCATCCATAGATTGCAATTGCAATTACATCCAACCATTTCAAAAACCTAACAATATCTCCTAAGTCATAGATATCATATCAGGAGTATCTATATAGAAACAGATTTAGAGAAACAGACTTAAACCAAGACAGGAGCCTGTACTTTCCATAAAACAAGACATACGGGAAAGCTTGTTGACATACCAGATGTTCTCGACAAAGTTCAACTGCAAGAATTGGCGGGCTATTGAGACTTGAAATTGCACCACGGCCACTATTTCCCGCATTTGCCACCATTAGTGGCAAACTGTCCATCCTATCTTTATACTCCTCACCACCAAATACCCCAACAGCTGTTTGAACGGTCCTGTCAATCCAAATCATCATAAAGGGTGCAACACAGTGAGTTTGTACACAAAGAAAAATTCCCTAACAGTGGTTTCATGGGTCATATGAATTCGAATAATCATAAAAGGTACAACATTATAAGTTGATATAAAAGGAACAAGTTTTATTTATCAGGTATTTTTTATTTGTGAAAATATATCATAATATAAAATTGAGACCAATAGTTGCAGCTAAAAGCTTTGATCCAACATGAACTTAGGTCCAGGGATCATTTTACAGAAATACAATATCTGTGTCTATCTAAAGAAATAGATAAGTAACAATGAACGTTAAGAAACTAATACCTTAGTAAGGGAGATGTAATAACCACCCCAACTTTCTTGATAAGCCCACTCGAATGAACATGCTTACGCAAGTTTTCAACCTGATACAAAAAGCACAGTCACATCTCTGCAGAGCTCATGAGTTTTCAGACATAAACAGTAGAAAATTTTCAAATTATAAAATTGTGGTTGCTTCCCAACCTGCTGCCAGCCTAGCTGAGTAAGATGTGCATCAAAATAATCTGGAGACATGTACAGTTTGTAGTTTTTCTCTCCATCTACATTGTGTATTCCTTGAGCATGCCTCACCTAAATATATGGTTTAATAAGACCACAAAGCCGTCGAAATTTTGAGCAAAATCCAAGAGAGAAGACAACCTCGAGTGTCCTTCAAATCAAAGACGCAGCATATTCAAATTTTCTCTGAAAGCAATCAGAAATTTTAAGTAGAAGAATCTGATACGTACGAGGTGAATGGTTTTGCAGCGGTGAAGCGGAAACAGACTCGGAGTGCCAGCATTCTCCATTTCTGCAGTGAGACCAAAGATGGAAACAAGTTCTAACTATAAGCAGAAAACAAATCGCAAAACACATACAGAAACACCATGTTGTACATATTTTCAGGTGCTATAAAGCAGTCTGTTGGAAGAAACTTGGTTGACTAATGGACAATTACGAAAAGCTGATGCAACGGTATAAAGAAACAGATTTTAACGAGAAACAATAACAACAAATCAATTTGAGAAGAAACTCGTACTAGCTTTAACATTTAAGTTAATAAGATGCACTCATTTCCTTCTCATCCTGAAAGAAGAATATATCAACAGCTGACAACCAACATTACAAGTCAACACAGATAGATGAAATTAATGACCGCAGCTTCCTGCATGAACCAAATTTCCCCTCCTAATTGATTTTCCACAGTTCCGCATTTGACGAAAATCAGAAAAAGACGCTCCACGGTAAATCACTCGTCAGAAAAACAACCGCATCAACAAAAACAATCGCAATCGCTCCTAAGTCCTAATAGATTACGAGTCACCTATCCAGCACAATCCGAATCCAATCTCACAAAGTAACGACAAAATAAAAGGCGCTAAAATTAAATCAAAATCAACTATCACTGCATTTAAACTGAAAATCCTCGACAACAAACAGTCAAAACTCGAGTAATTACGCGAAAAACACTTCATCAAAACCGCCAAATCGCCAAAAAAAAAAGTCAGAGTTAGAAGTTGAGCAAGTAAAACTTACTGATTAGCGAGGAGAAGCTTCTTCGGAGAGGATGGGAAGCTCCCTGAATGCGCGAGAGCGGAAAATGTGAGAAGAATGAAATAGTTAGGAATTTATGCTGAGTGGAGAACTGGTGGTCACATGGAGTATCCAAGATTAGCGAAGCGATGGAATTTTTTATTTTTGGCATTTTGTTTTTCGGATAAACAAATAATTATTAACTCGTAATTGTTCGCTGCCACAACCATCACATCCTTTTACCACTTATTACAATTTCCGCCCTATATTTCGTTAAATTGCCATTTCGAACCCTTCTCATATAGTAATTTTAAAAATAACATAATATATATCGTATAGGGTTAATTACATTTAAACCTCATGGGAGTATATAAAACTACAATTTGGTATCTTTTAATCAAAAAATTACACTTACACCCTCTCACAAATTTAATAATTACATATAACACCCAATATTGTAAGAATCTGTTAAAAATCTAACAGAATATTCCTTATAATTGTGAAAGTTTCGTTAATATTGTAAGAAGTTTTTCTCGTCACCACCAACCTCCAGACGGTGGATTAAGTTTCCAAAAAATCAATTTTTAGAGATATTTTGTTGGTCACGTAGGTGGTAACATAAAAGGTTTCATGGTGTTCTGATGAAGGCATGAGGGAGTACTATTGAAAGAGAAAAATGACTCTTTTTACACGTCGTAAAGTGAGCCAAAATAAGGGGTATTTTAGTCGTTTGCTAATAAATTTTTTATATAATTAAAATTAGTTCAATTTTAGCAGGGACATAATGGGACTTTCACAATTTTAATGAATATTCTGTTAGATTTTTAATCGATTCTTACAATATTTGGTGTTATATGTAATTATTAAATTCATGAGAGGGTGTAAGTGTAATTTTTTGATTAAGAGGTACAAAATTATAATTTATTATACTCCTATAGGGTCTAAATGTAATTAACCCTATCGTATAATATTGATATTCATACATCATATGATCAATGTTTTGAAAACCGGACCGGACCGGCCGGTCGGACCGGTTCAACCGGTGACCGATGGCTGGTCCGGTCCGAATGACCCCCCAAACCCGGTGCTGTTCGGACCGCCTCAGGGCCGGAAAAACCGGCCGGTTAACCGGCGGTTTTGGCCCTAAGAACCGGACCGGACCGCCGGTTCCCAAATTTTGGATTTTTTTTTTTTTTATTTTTTTTAAGAAATGGATTTTTTATGAGATATCAAACACGTTTTTACAAAATACAAACCCAACTTTGCTTTACTAAAAACAAAAAACGTGAATCAATGTAAAATAATGGAAATTGAAGTTCAAAGCACAACTTTGCTGTCTGATTTTTTAATCTTTTAGGATGAAATTCAGAAAATGAAACAAACATGAACCCTAAAAGAAAGCAGAGATCTTGAGCCGCCATCAACACCCATCTCCTTCCCGCCCTTGGCCCAACAGCGCCGCCTCATACCTTGAGCCGTCGGCATCCATTTCGCCGTCGTCATTCCGTGCGTCTTCGCCGGACAAGGCCGTCGCCACCAGGTAGGAATTTCACTCTATCTCTTTCTTCATTTTTTTTTTCTGATTATGTTTGAAAAATGGGGATTTTTTTATTTTAATGTTTATGGGTTTTTGTCTTTTTTATATAATGTATGTATACTTATCGATGTTTTCTATATTTTTTCTGATTAATGTTTCTGACTTTCTGTATCTTTTTTATTTTCATGGTTTTTGATATAATGCATACATGATGTTTGTGTAATTGTCTGAATGAATTTATATGTTCCAAGAATTGCATTCACTCTAAAATTTGGAAGTGCAGTGTGCATGTGCAAATGTGTAATTTTTAATACTTTTCTACTTTTCTTTTTTCAGAATATGGAAAATGCAAGTTCATCTTCACAGAATATGGTGAAGTCAATCGAATTTTGTGGCAACAAAGAGATCACCTAGTTGATGAAGATGATGATTGAGGAATGAGGAATGAGGGTATTGTGTTGTGACTTGTTTAAATTTGTTTCTTTTGTTTAGAATGTTTCAAATTGGAATGATTCATTTTCTTTGTTTGTTTTCTGACAATTATTCCATGAAGAATGAGAAGCAGCAGCAGTTGATGAAGAATGTGGTATCAAGAATGAGAAGCAGCAGCAACAGACAACAATCTCCCATTAATGTGTTACTTGTTAATTGTTATGACTTCTGAGATGCTTCATTTTGTTTGTAACTTTGAATGTTGGAACTTGGAAAAGGAGATTGTTGTTATGACTTATGACTTTTGAAGTTTGGACATTGGATGGAGAAAGTATATATTTTTTCTAATATTGTGATATATTTTTAATTTTAGAATATTACATATATTATTAAAAATAATATTTATTATTTATGATGTCATACCGGTTGAACCGATGGTCGAACCGATCAAACCGGTAACCAGTAAGGCCTCCGGTTCGGCCTCCGGTCCGATTTTGAAAACATTGCATATGATATAATAAAAACCTGACACGATGATCCTTGTTTTAAACTATTGACCATGGTTAAGGGATTCAATGACTAACCGGTTTTCAAGTCTTAACCAATGCCATGGACATGATAAAGTTGTAAGTCCAGACTTTAGAATAAACTTTTTTTTCTTTATTCTTTGTTTAATTACTTTTCCGGGTAAAAATTATTGATATGTCACCAAAGTACAAAGAACCAAAACTTTTGGCCATCACTCAAGGATACGAGATCCAATTCAGGTAATATATTATTCGATTTGATAGTTGCAACTTGCAACTCCCTAATAATTTTACAAGAATTGATAAACCTATTACGTTCAAATGGGCATAGTTAAATTCATGTACAAAATTGATGACAACTAAATATATTTATTTTTTAGAAAAACATACATCCCCAAATAATTAAAAAAAAATTAATTCGAATCATTTTCTAAAAATAAATTTTTTAACCACTTGAATCAATTATAAAAAATAAAATATTTACATATAGTTGGAATTTAATAACGGTACATATTTATTGAACGCTTTGATGGATTTCTCAATTCTTGCACCCGGATTTGCCAGTATTGAAACCTTTCTAAGGAGCATGTTTGGTACTTTGGAGTTAAGAATCTTAAAACTTTTGAGAATTAATAAATTTTATGCTCCATTGGTCTAACCGGACTAAAATTGATAATGAATATAGAAAAATAAAATAAAATAAAAATAAAACTAATTAAGTGGCATGTGGCATAAAATTAAACAGGCGTTAAACTAGTTTGATTTATTTATTTATTTATTTTGGTATAATCAAATATCTCATGCTATCTAAGTATGATATGAAAAATTTTATATTTTAGTGGTATGATTCGACTCAAATATATAATGGTGATAGATCTTTCAAAAAAAGTAAAAAATATCTGATATTATATTGAAATACAACTACTAATTAGTAGGAAAGTTTTATTTATTAATTGATCAATCCGACTCCAAACTATAATGAGATATAAATTTTAAAAGAATAAAATCAACTAGGCTATTGTATTATATATTTCAATTTTCAAATCAAAATTTATGAAAACCACTTCAATCGGATAATTCATTATACATAATATCAAACTAGATTTTTGTTTTGCGGCTGGTGTGTCATGGCTCCAATGAATGTACAGGGATTCTGGGAAGTGGAGGTCAATTTAGGTTTGTTTTTTTTCTTTTCTTGTTTTTATATGGCTTTAAATTTTAGCTCAATTTAAGAATACATGAAATTCAGGTCCTCCCAGAATATTTTCAATCCGGGTTTTTTTTAATAAAAAATTATATTTATTTATTATGGTTAGAAATCCAAAATAAAGATATTAATTTTTTTGATTAACAATGATCGTTGTTGTGTGTTTAAAAATTCAAGCGTAAATATTTGATTAAACTTGCATAGTACCCATTCACTAAACTATCATGCGGTAATTTTCCATTTTAATTTTGCGGACAGTCAAATTCGTTCAGATTGAGTTACAATAATTTGACTTCAATTCTAAACTTAACCATTTATATTCTGCATCAAGTATTTTTAGTATTAATGAAAATTTCTATTCAGTTAAAATATTCATATAATTAAAGCTTGATTTTGAGTTCCTTAGAAGTATACAATAAATTAAAAAAAGAAATCTAAAATATTATATTGGGGAGATGCGTAGAGACTCAAAAGTCAAAACAAAAGGGGATAAAGAAAAGAAAGAGATAAAAAAAAAAAAAGGGTGAGAACGAAAGAAGAGAAATTTAATTTTAATAAATTCTATGGACTATAAAAAAATAAAATATAAATTGATTATAGAGTAAAAAAATCATATACAAATTATATTTTTATGAATGAGCTTAGATGCCAATTATACGGGAAGTGAGTGAATTATAAAGGGATAAATACAGTCACCCCCCATCCTTTGGGGGCATGTGCACTTTCCCTCCTATGTTTCAAATTGGTGCACATTGTCTCCTTACCTTTGCAAAATGGAACACTTCACCCATTTGAACAAACTTTAACAAAACAAATTTGTACAAATCTGATTTCAAATGTGTTGATATTATATATCAAACTGAAGCTCTCGATGCAAGGAACACAGCAATGGTCTCGAAATCAAAATCCGACAACCGACGAAGCAGAAATTATCGGTTAAAGATGGCGCACGATGAACGAAACTTTTAGCGGCTAATAGAGTCGAGCGGGGTATGAGTTTTGTTCTCCTTGGAGAGACGAACACGATGGCGGTGGTCTTGAAACTTGGGTCGCCGTGACGAAAGAGAAATCAACAGTCAAAGTGTGTTCAAAGGGGTGAAGTGTTCCATTTTGCAAATGTGAGGGGGTAATGTGTACCGATTTGAAGCATAGGGGGGAAAGTGCACATGCCCCCAAAGGATTGGGGGGGGGGGGGGGGGGGGGGGGTTGATTGTATTTATCCCAATTATAAAAGCCCTTCTTAATAATGTACTTAAAATCACCAATTTAGTACTAGATAATATTAAATTTCAGCCTGATTTTTAAGCGATGGAATTACTTAATTTTATATCTAAAAACTGACTGGTATCGTTTATGCGCACAAATAATTCTAAAAATATTATTTTATCGTATTATGTTAAACGATCGTATCAAATACCATTCCAGACATTTATTGATTAAAAAATTCTAAAAAAATTTTGTATTGTTATAATCAAATCGTGTCGTATCTATATCGCTGTGTTTCTATCCGAACATTATAAGGTATCATGGATGACACCTCTCACGTAAAAAATTCTAAAAAGATTAATATTTATCCTTGTATCTGCATCGGATCTGTGTATCATTAATATAATATAGTGTCACGTTAAAGGTTCAAATTAGGGATGCAAACGAGCCAACAAGCACGAACCCAAGCCAATTGTATCTTACTCATTGGCTCACGATCCTATATACTAACATTTTAAATATATATATATATATATATATATATATATTATTTTATATGTATATATATTGAATTTACGGAAAATTAATAAATGATCCCTAATAAGGCAAAAAACTTATCCTAAACCCCCCACTTTGAAATTCGCTCATTTTAGATCCCCAATATACAACACATTTTTCCTAAACCCCCTAAAACGTATAAAAATGCCACAATGCCCTTGATGAATTAAAGAATGACAATCCAATTCCTTTGAATCATCTTTGTTCTTACTTCATATTTTCTCACCAATTGCTTTTCGATTTCGTACCACCGTCTTTCGTTGTTGAAGAAGAAGGTGTTACATCTCCACCTCACCTAAGGTTAATCTCAGGTATTTCATGTAACCTTTCTGATTTGGCGTTTTAGGTTTTCAATTTCAGATTATAGTTGCGAAATTCAACATCAGGGCTTGCAATTATACAAATTTTGTGCCCATTGCAAATTTTGCAGTCTTCATTGTCAATTAATGCACATGGCTCGATTGAGGTAAAGTTCCAGAAGACCCACACCCAAAAAAAGATCAAGTGCCGGGAAACACCTCATTCGGAAAACCTCGTCACGCGACGACATACTCTGTTGTTTTTTGCCATCATATTTCACTGAAAATTTGGGCGGAATTGGTATGCTAACCAATGCCCAAAGGCAAAGGATACAAGGAACTCTATTTGGCGCATTCCTTCACATGCCTGGCTTTCAAGGTACAAACAAACGCCTTGGTTTACTTTTGGAATGTTTCAACTCGCACCAACGGACATTCAACTTTGGGCACGTCAATGTACCCTTTACTGACAAGGAGTTGTCAATTGTGTTGGGACTACAATGTAAGGGTCATCCCTTTGACCCTTATGTTAAAGTGAAATCAAGATCCCGACGTTTATATTTTGATAACAAAAATGGTAGGGTGACACGTGCTAACATATTGGCGAGGTTATAGGGCTTGGCTTCTAGGAGTGATACCGAAGGCATTGATGATTTTGCAAGAATGTTCGTATTGTTCGTTTTTTCTGCATTGTTGTTTCCTCGCAGCAGCCTTAAGCTGCCTATTGATCTGATATGCTATGTAGATGATCTAAAGTACATCAACCGATTCGCTTGGGGCCCTGCTGTTTATAACTTTTTGCTTTTGTCAATTGAGAAGTTCCAAGATGGTGACAAACAGTTTCTTGACGGATGTATCATGGGGCTCATGGTGGAATATTTATTGTTATTTTGTATTTATATCTAAGCTAAACTTTTTGCTTTTTGATCCCCCTAATATGTTTTAAATCTAGGCTTGGTTCCACGAGCATTTTCCTTCCTGTGGGCATATTGTGGTGGTGCATGCTTTTCCACGTTTTTTAAGTGGCAGAAGAGTAATTTACCCGCACAAAAGAAGAAAATTGAAAAGCGTTTCAGCAAGCTGACCAACTCCGACGTAAGTATGCATTTTGATTGAAAACATGATATATATATGAATTATGCGGAACTAGATGCTCCTATTATAGAATTGAATCGTTTTGTTGCAACTAAATAAAATTAAACTTGTTGATCGAAAGGAGCTCAAGTTGCTAGATTGTACCAGAGTCTGCCTTTGAAAATCAAGATGATAATGATCTTGATAGTTGTGATGGTAATGGTGAAGACCAAGAGGTGGCCAAGGAGAAGAAAGCTGGTAAGAGAACAAAGTCTAATAAACAAAAAAAGGCTGCTGATGCGATGTCTGACGTAGAAGGTGTTGAAGGAAATACGGGTGAGGAGAAGGCTGCTGATGAGCTGTCTGATGTAGAAGGTGTTGAAGGAAATGGTGGTTAGAAGAAGACTGAAGAGGTTGTGAAAAATGTCAGGGAAGATTCTGTTGAAGCAACAATTAGGGTGGTTTTAACTGATTTGAAAGGTGAATTGGGAGTTTTTGCTCATAAGGTTGAGCGAGATGCTGCTGATGAAGCTACATAAGTTGTTTTGCATGTTTCTGAAGATGTTGCAGAGTTCCCTCAAGAAGCAGTCCATGTTGATGATGTAGTTAATGATTTTGTCGCCCCAAAACATTCTGTTGACAAAGATTTGAAGTTGTTGCTGGGTAGAAAGGACTTTGAAGGGCGTGCATCTTTGAATGATGAAACCCTTACAATGACCGATGGGATGATTGTGTTGGAAAAACGGGTTCGAAACGCAGCGAAAATTTTAAAAAATTTTCTACAAGGAATTGTTGGCTTGAAATTTTTATTTCGAAACTTAAGTTTCTCAATAACTTACTTTACTAGAAGCTTTCTTGAAACATTTTGAGCCACCCTCAAACGTTCTTCACGCGGTAATGAATATCTCATTCCTTGATCAATTCCTTTTCTTCGAGACTTCAAAGTAGAAGTCCTCTAGAATGTATCCGCACCAGTCCTAGACAAAAATCAGATTATAGTTAGTTGAGATTCAAGAAACAAAAGAAAGAAAGCACGATTTAACAAACTAGCAACCATTGCCAGAAAAACATTGCAGCGACATCAATAGAGATGAAATTGAAACACAACAATCCAAACAAATTAGGTACAGACAGAACAGAACAAATTACAACGTCGATAAATTCACATCCCGTACGACAAACGGGCTCAAACAGTTCCACTAAAATGTTTTACCGTCCTGGTTTTCGTCGCTGGTAGCAAAATTAGGGCACCAATTGCGAAAAGAAGCGAAAATAAAATCTCCGGTGGTGGCTGGAAAGTTGGTAAAGTGGAGGTGTTGATGAAGTATAAATGATGTGATGGGAGAAAAAATATAAAGATAAAACAGACTTTTTAGGGCCTTGGGGGGTTTAGGAAAAATAAGTTCGATATTGGTGATCTAAAATATACATTTTTCAAATTAGGGGATTTAGAATAAGTTTTGAAGATATTTGATCCTCTTTATATAATATTATATATATTTATATTGAATTTATACAAAATTCTTTAAGAAAATAATATATATTATTATATATAATTTTTATATTGAATTAATATATATTGTTTTATACATATACACTAAATTAATACAAATCTTAATTTTTAATACTAAATTATATAATCCTTACTTGGCTCGAGTCGAGTTGAACCCGAGCCAGGAACAAAAAAAAAAAGAAAAAGAAAAAAAAAAAGAACGGACAATTCCTCAAAAATCCCCAAGTGTAAACTGAATTTCCTTTTCACTCCCCAATTTTGAAAAAGTTCCTGTTCACTCCCCAATTGAAAAACAAAATTTCTTTTCACTCCCCAAGGTTGTATAATAATTCAGGAATTGCGTACAATTTTTAGGGAATTGCGTATAAAAATCCCGGAATCTCGTATACGAGATTCCGGGATTTTTATACGCAATTCCCTAAAAAATGTACGCAATTCCTAAAGACAATGTACGAACATGTACTATTTGTGGGGACCTAAAAGGAATTTTGTTTTTCAATTGGGGATTGAATGGGAACTTTTTCAAAATTGGGGACCTAAAAGGAATTTTTTCAACTTTTTGGTACTATTCAAAGATTTTCCCAAAAAAAAAGAAAAAGGTCAAGGCTCATCTCGTCTGGTCTCGTTTGCGTCCCTAGTCCAAATCCACAGGATAATAAAAAAGAATTAGCAAAAATTGGATTGGGATCAAAATCCGCCATGGCCCATGAGCTGTCCCAAGTCTTAACTCCAAAAGTTCATATACTTAAATCTTATTGGGTTGAAAAGTTGCCGAAGAAGCCCAACAACAGCTGGAATGATCCTCTCCTCCGTGCTAGAGCAAGAACTCCACTCTGCCAACTGGATTACAACTCTGCAGATCTTCTTCTTCTACAACCCCTCCGAATTCCCACACTCTCTGCATCCTTATGCGAAAAGCACGACATAATTAATGTCTACGCATGCCATTTCGAAAGGGATCGCGAATTCATGAATTTTAATGGCATCTAAGCTAACCCCCAGATTGATCACATGGTTAATCCTTCCCTCCTGCCTCCTCATCTTCTTCTACTCCACAATCATCCCTTTCTACACCGCTCTCACACCACGATCCAAAATCCCTCTTTTACGCCCTTCCTCCTGCAATCTTTTTGAGGGCCGATGGGTTCTCGATCCCACTCGAAAACCCATGTACGATTCCACCTGCCCATTCCATAGAAATTCGTGGAACTGCATTAGGAATCAAAGGGAGAACATGGGTCGGATTAATTCGTGGAAATGGGTGCCAGAGAGTTGTGATTTGGACCGAGTCGACCCGGATGGGTTCTTGAATCTGATGAGGAATAAGAACATTGGGTTTGTGGGGGACTCTTTGAACGAGAACTTTTTGGTGTCGTTTTTGTGTGTTTTAAGAGTGGCGGATGCTGGTGCTAAGAAGTGGAAGAGAAAGGGGGCTTGGAGGGGGGCTTATTTTCCCAAGTTTAATGTGACTGTGGCGTATCATCGTGCTGTTTTGCTGGCGAAATATGAGTAAGAATTGTTACTTTAAGATGAGAAAACTAATAAAAATCTGTATTTGTGCTTTCTTTATCTACCAATGCTTCATGCCTACTTGAATTTGGATTAGCTTTGCCTCTTGATTTGGTGATGATAGATGATGTGCAGTGTTGGATTTGCTGGTGATTCATTTTGTGTTACGAAGAAGAAGTTCATTTGTTATGGATTCGTGATTTTAGTTGTGCAATTGGGGAAGAAATCAAAA
This sequence comes from Lantana camara, assembly GCA_037501455.1. NCBI lineage: Eukaryota > Viridiplantae > Streptophyta > Magnoliopsida > Lamiales > Verbenaceae > Lantana > Lantana camara. The sequence continues at coordinate 25,523,135 of CM074862.1, forward strand.
CTGAGTTCATGATTTGTGTTATTAATTTTTATTGTAGTTCAATGCAGCTAATGAAGAGCTCCTGAGGAGATTATTGTTGCTTTACATGAATCTATATGGATGAATGTGTAACAAATGACTTTGTTTAATGTTGTGATAGTAGTTCACATGCAAGTTTCATGTAATTTGATGAATTTATCTCAGGGAAGATTTCTGATTAGGTTACTATAAACAACTGAAATTTTATTATTCGTTGCTCGAAGTATATGTAGAAACCCATTATCTATTTCAGTGTTAATATGCTGATCCCCTCAACATTAGTCAGTGGATCACCTAATACTAATTATTCCTTGGGCCCTTTAACAGATTGAACAAAAATGGAAGAAAGGGAAAATTTTCAGCCAGAACAGTTATTGTTACCATTGTTTCTGTTTTCATGCAGTCATGTTGAAGAGAAATACGTATCATTTATATACATCTTGGATTGTGTCTCTTCTTGCACGAGCAATGTGTTGTTGAAGAAACTTTATTTCTTATTAATGATTCCTGAATACGAGATAGACTTTTAACTATGCTACTTTAGATGTCTGTGCATCTTTTGTTAGAAATGGCTGCCTCACGAGCTAATTACTGATTAAATTAAGGTGGCAGACTAAACAGCTTGAGTTATCTGGGCAAAATGGGGTCAAGGGAATATATCGTGTAGATGTCGATACTCCAGCAGATGATTGGGCTAATATTGCTGATTTCTATGATGTTCTAGTCTTCAACACTGGTCACTGGTAATTCTCCATTATTAATATAAATATTTTGTTTTCCAGTCATAGAAAAATTCTAAATTTATTTTTTATAATGCTAACCTATACTGGGGAGCATCAATACAGGCAGATCTCTGGTATTTTTAAATCTTAAAGAAAGTTTTGTCTTGAAAATGACATTTTGCAATAATGTTTTTCACTTTTGCTCACTTGTGTTCATTAGGTGGGGTTATGATAAATTCCCAAAAGAGACTCCTCTTGTATTCTTCAAGGACGGGCAACCAATACATCCTTCTCTAGAAATGTCAGAAGGGTTCAAACTCGTTCTTGATAACATGGTATCCCACATTGACAAAGTATTCCCTAAAAAGGTACTAAAATTCTGGAGGCTGCAATCACCAAGACACTTCCATGGTGGCGACTGGAACCAGAATGGTAGTTGCTTGTTTGATGAGCCTCTTCAAGAATCTCAGGTAAGAAAGAAATTTCACATAATAATAATAATAATCTTTTCACTGTTGTTGGTACTTTTTCAATGTTGAATTAATAAATGCTGAATTTTCCACAGCTTGATTTATGGTTTGATCCCAATAACAATGGAGTAAACAAGGAAGCAAGAAAGTTGAATCATATCATCGAGGAAACACTCCAAGGAACAAGTATCAGAACGCTTGATCTGACTCGTTTAAGTGAGTTCAGAGCAGATGCGCATCCAGCGATTTGGTTAGGCAAAAAAGATGCTGTAGCTGTGTGGGGTCAGGACTGCATGCATTGGTGCCTTCCAGGCGTTCCTGATACGTGGGTGGATATCCTAACACAATTGATCAGATATAACTTAAATTAGTCGAGATTTGCTGTTTCGTGTTTTAGGGGTTGCTTTATATGAAGAAATGGAAGAGGGTTGACGGCCCACATTTAGTTGTTCTGGTGCGATTGCCTTTTTACACGCAAAAAGTTCAAATTGTGTGGGACAAATTAAAGGTGTAGTGTAGGAGGAGCTGGTTATTTGTTATTCTTTCACATGTGGTTCTATTTGCTGAATCCTCACTGTCTATCAAACCTTTAGAGACACTGTATTAGTTGACTGGTAAAAGCAATATAGCATTGATGTGAAGTTTTCATGTGCCTATTTTCGTCTTCTCCCTATATAATATATGTGTATTAATGGAACTTGGTGAGAAACAAGTTGAAGTGCTGGTTACGAATGAGTTCCTGTCCAGCATACTTTTCTTTAACACAGCACCAAAGGTATTCGAAGAGTTATTGTTTGGAGAAATAATTTTTTAACTATTCGAATCAATCTGGAGAAAAAACACAATCAATCTAGAGAAAAAACACTTTGCTCTAAATTAATTATATTAAATGTGGAGGAAAAACAAAATCAATCTAGAGAAAAAACACTTTGCTCTAAATTAATTATATTAAATTTATCGCTTCAATTATAAAATATTATAAGTTTTTTGATTCAGATTTACATGTTTTTTTCTTTTGGAAGGCAAATGGTTCGGTTTATTCCTCTTTTCTATATTTAAAAATAAAATAAAAGAAGCGTGGGTTTTCAGCTTCCTATTTTCATTTTTCTTTTTCCAAAGAAAAGAGCCTGTTAATTGTTAAGTGATAATCATCGTAATCCAATGTTGTTAACAATTAACAAATACAATGCATATACCAATATATACAAATCTATACGCGTATATATCAACCTATGTTGTTCCAACTTCCAAGTGATTTATTCTCCAACATAAGAAAAAAAAGAAAGAAATTTATATATGTATATGTGTCCATCTGTATAAGTTGCGACCCTCTTCCTCCTCTTTAACTGGTTTTCCAGCTCTCAAACTTCCAAACAACCAAACCCCATCATCATTCATCAATGGTACCCATCAAAGCAACATCAAATATGAATATGCCTCCTACAATCCACACCTTCTCCCCAAATCTCCTCCCACACCCCGCAAAATTCCATCCCTCACCCATACCCACCCAATCCAGAACCCTAAAAATCTCATGCAGCAAGGACAGAGAAACCCTCGCCGATGAAACACTGGCAATCGAACTGGGCCTCCAAATCAAGAAACTCAACTCCAGCATCCTTCAAAGAGAAGAGGCGCTGAAGAAAAGCAGAGAGCTTCTCTTCGCGGAGATTTGCGACTTCGCGGGATTGAATTCTGAGGATTTGAGGAAGAAATGGAGGAACATGGAAGAAGAAGAGAGAAGGGTTTTGGCTAAAGCCTTTGTTGCAGAGTGGAGCTCGCGTTTCCATCCCTTGTCTGCGAGGTCCGTCGAGGAATTGGTCCAAGAGTATTTGGAACAGAGCAATGACTCTGTTTCCGGTTCCGGTAATTTGTTTCCTGATTTCAGAAAATTCTTGGGATTCAGTGCAGAATGAGGGATTTAATTTTCCTTCTAAGCTATGCTTTTTTATTTTTGTCCCTTCTGGTTTTGTGTTGGTAGGGTCAGACATTTATTTATGGTTAAATCATAAATGGTGCATTTCTTTTTTCTTCTAATTGCAAGATCCAATTCCAAACATGTATTTTAGATGAGACTTTTATTCATATATGCCCAAGAGATATAATTTTACTATATAAAATGTGTGTTTCAAGATCAAGAATTGGCATAGATTAAACTGTTGGAGATGAATTTGAAGACCGAAGGTATCAATCTTACTTAAGAGCTAAAATGAGGGTGTAAGAGTTAATAAGCATGATAAAAGTGGCATATTTTGAAGAAGAAATAAAAAAAGCATTCACCCAGACGATTGTTTAGAAGAGCATAAAATGAGAACAATGCAGGTTAATCTAATGCTTTTCCAGCTTAAATATTACACAACTACTAAGATCATTGACATTCTTTTGGAATGAGATCCAAAGAAGTTGCTATGTACAGAAACAAAAGTCACCCCGATGCAACCAAATATCAGAAGTAGAGTCGTTTGCACTGTGCAACCGAAGCATCCACCGGGCAATAAGGGCACTTGAAATTACGAGTATTACCCTTTGACAGCTTGTAAACCGACTGCTTGCAAAGAACGTGCTGACACGGTAGCATCATTGGTGGATTCTCTTCAGTGCCTTGATCCCAACTAACGGGACACACGAAAATCGAATGAAACTGAAATTCCTTACCCAAATCTATCGAAACCGGCAACTGTTTCATTTCTTGCCATTCGTGCTTGTTTGCTGCCATTACATTTGCCAATTTCAACAGAGTAGGCAATCCTTGAGCACCAGCAGCGACAGCAACACTGAGAGGGTCAGTAAACGATTGTCCTGCAAAATTGCAGAATGTCCACAAAAGCTCCTCGGACAGTTTTTCCCAATGGGTGGGGTTCAACAAATCAGCATAAGGGGATTTCTCAAGCTTTCCTGCCCATAATAGGCTGCACATGAGTTTTTGTATCTCGTTCATGTGACGAGAAGCCAAGGGAGCAAAGGAAATTTTGGCATATTGAAGTGCTTCTGCTCTGGTACCATTCTGAAGAAGGTCTACAAAATGCAGCTTGTGGAGTTTCATCTCTAAATCTGACTTGGACTCTTTTAAACTTACTTTGTTTTCAGAAACCCAATTGAGAGCAGGTTTGATATTCCTGGATTTCACAGCTTCAAGAATTTCATGAATTTCCTGAAATTGCAATCTCAGGGAAATTGCTTCGGGTTCGTCAGCTTCTTTTTTGAAGTACTCTACAATGTCAAATAAGCCCTCCCGGTAAAAGTAGGTGATGATAATTTGGTTTATGATATGGGGGTTGAAATCGATATTTCTCAATGCTTTCGATATGTCGGGGTGTAGTATCTTCTCAAGGAGCTTTTGGTGCTTGGTGAGAATGATGATCAGCTCTCTTTGAGGGGCCTGTAAATTCTTGTCTGAGATAACTTTCTGAAGTTTGGCTTTGAGATCAGTCAATACTGTTCTCTGATCAACCGGAACGGATAAATTGTTATCTGATTGAATACATGTCAGTGCCTGTTCAATTTCATGGGCAATTTGGTCGATCAATTCTTCGCATTTGGAAGAACATAACTTCTGCCTCTTTGCAACCCTCTCAAATGAATCTTGTAAAGCATTCAGCTCCATACCTGAGTAGCTTCAGCGAGTAGTAGTGTAAACAATTATATACCACCAATGAGACAGTAGTGAGTTATGAATCATCATACTTCATTTTTATTTGAATTGGTATGCGAGCTTTGGAGTGTAAAATGATAACACCACAAACTTCCAAAACTCGATATCGTGCCCATTAGAATTCTTTCAAAAGAAATGCAGAAAGGTTGATAATAAATCACATATCCTTCACTTCACTTAGTAAAGCTTTTGTTAAGAAAAACGAAAAATTGGAAAGAACATACATCTTTCCCAACCTCAGAATTTAGGATCACCAAAAATGCCACAAAATTGATAAGCAGAATCAAGCCATGTTCATATACTACGTGTCTCTGTGCAAACAGGATTACTGAATACTGCACGCTAAACAAGCTTCTTGCATACCAACATCATCAGCTCATCTCATGATCCTTCAGTTTAAGTCACCACAAACAAAATCCCAACATCTCTAAACTCAATCAATACCCCAGAAATTCGGTCACCTCTGCCAACCAAAAATCGAAAACTAAAACAAAATAATATCTTTAAGACTATTCGAAATATCTGAGCTGAATTGAGCAACGGAGTAAAAAGGGGAAATCAGGAATCCACGAAATCCATTTCAAAAATTCCTAAAAGAGAAACAATTTAGACGCATACAGAAACACTTATGCTACACATCCATTTCATCCCATTCTCGTCAAAAACATACCAATTACGGAAAGAGAGGAAAGAAACGAACACATAGACAAACAAAGCAGGAATTAAACACACGAAAAAATTTGAAAATAAGGAAGCATCAATTACAAAAGCGCAAAATTAGAGAATTCATACCTAAATTAATCGAGCGAAGAGGGAGAAGAAGCAGGAGTGGAGAGAGTGAAGAGGGAGAAGAGCGATCGAGGCGTGAGAAATAAGATTGAGATTTGTTTACGGTTTCTTCTGAAAGAAGCTGGCGACACGTGCAGATGATGTATATTTACAAATTTACCCCGCCTCTCTATCTCATTCGGAAAAATTATTAATTAAATAAAGAAGTGGAAAAGGACATATTTGTATTTTTCTTTTCTTTTTATGAAACGGAAAAAGAAAAAAAAAATAGAGTCTAAAATTGGGAAGAAAGGAAAGATTTGTATTTTTCTTTAAAAAAAAACTGACATAAATTTTTTCTTAAATTATTTATATAAAAAATACGGGAAATTAGCGAAATCTCCCCAATGCGCAGATCAATTTTTAGATTACTCCTCACTTTCAAATTTCTCCACACTAACTCCCCAATCCACTTTAGTAATTTTATTTCACTACCTATCAGGGAGGATTTTACCCCTTGAACTCTTATGACTTTCTCTCTCATTTCAGATATTCTCATTTAATGTGAATTTAAAAAAAAAAAAAAAAAAAGGAGGCAGAGAAGAGGTAACGGAATTCTGGGCAAAAAACCAGCCACATTATGGCGAGAGGGGTTACGACAGTGAGTGGGTGACGGAGAAGTTGGTTTCCCAAGCCGAAGACGTACGCAGTTGAGATATTTCCGCCGTTCAGGGGGTTCCGCCACCGAAGGGTGTCCGCCGCTGTAGGGTTTCCGCGTGGAGGGGTGTAGGTTGCTGAAGTCTTTTCGCCGCCAACGAGGACTGCGATTCAGGTATGTACCTTTAAAATTTTGTCCCTTTTTCCCCCCTTTGCTCCAATACGAAATATGAGGTTTTAGATACGCTATTTCCTTTTTTTTGTTTACACGAAATTGTTAGGGTTTTGCTTGACTTTAAATACCTTGTTTTGGTTGGGTGTTGATTGAGCTAAAATGCTCAAATTTGTGTTGTAGGTTGTTTGAACCTAAAAGCCCTAGCCTTTTTTCCCATATTCTGCTTGAATACGCTATTTCAATTTTTAGATACGTCATTACACTATTTTCGTACACAAAAATGTCATTTAATTGATCGAATTGAAATAGAGTGACTTCTTTGGATGTTCCTTGATCTGTAACGGCCCTATTTGTTTGCGGGTTGTTTGAATTTAATAGCCGTAGCATTTTTTTCACATCTTCTGTTGAAATATGAAATTTCTGTGTTTAGATACGCTATTACTTCTTTTTTGTACACGAAATTGTTATTAATCTTGTGATGTTGTCTTTGGCAGAAATGGCTACCCTTCAAACTCGATGTTCTCCAGTGGCATTTTGCAATGAAATGGAACATATTAAGGCTTTAATGAAGACTGAACATGAAGAGACCATATCCCGATCTCCTTTTGATTTTTTCATAAACATGCCCTTTGCATTTGCATCCAATTCTAGAATCAACTTGCTGTTAGCCAGGTATGACGCGGATTTCTATACCTTTTTAGTGAGTGAAGATATTATTGTTCCCTTCACGGTGTCCTAATTTTGTATAGTGAATGGATTGCAACACTATGGATTGAATGTTGATATGCACTCGAAAGTGCCATCCACCACATTAGCAAATTATTTTTATGGAGATCCCGAATTATGTAATAAGGACAATATTATAGTCAAAAGGTTGGCCACGGTAATTCCTTGGTTTCATTCACCAGCTTACTGCTCATTCCCTTTCCAAGAAAATTATTTCATCTTTCTAACTTTGAAGCAGAACTCAAAAATAACTCTCAAACCCTAGTAGCAAACTCCGACGGCGGTAGCGTGTCTTGGCAGCGGCGGCGGCGCTGCTTCGCGTAAGGTTCACTGCGGCGACGCTTCCCTTATGAAGGTGGAGAGTGGCGCCGTTTCTCGCAGGCTTCGCGCCGCAGTGGTTGCAGGCGGTGCGCCACTCTCAGCGGCGACAACGGTGTTTCTCAGTGGGGCAAGGGTTCAAGCTTCCGGCGGGTTTAAGCGGCTGTTTTTCGTCGACGAGGTGAATTCTTGGGAAACTAGAGTCTCTCGGAAGCTAAATCTGGGCGGTGCCAATGAGCTCTTGAAGATTCAATGTCGGCGACGTTGAGAGGGGACCAGACTTGGGACGACGCCTAGTGAGTTGCTCAACTTCCGCCGTGTGATTCTCAGCTGCGCAGTTCTCCGATGAGTTTCGACCTCGGGGGCGTGGTTTTGCCCAGATCTGCACGCCTCTCAGGTGAGCTAGGTTTGGAGATTTCAGAAAATTTCGGCATCTTCCCATCGCGATTTGTCACCGATTCCGGTGAGTTTGAGAGTTCCAGGCGCTGATAAGCCATTTCTTTTTTTTCCTCTTTTTCGTTTTTCTTTTTTCTTTTTTTTTTTTTTTTGAAATTCGACTTGGATCTTGAATGTTGTACCAGAATGATAAATTGGAGATGATTGTAAATCATGCTTCAATGAAATGAAACTGTTTGTTCCTTGGATTTTGTTGGACGAAACGAGATTGATTTGTCTTTCTTGTGGCTTTGATGAAAATGCTTTCCGAATTCCGATGGGTGATTTCTTGAATTCCAAGGAGTGAGATTGAGTGATTATTCTCCTGAATTCTTGAGTTTCAACGAATGGAATTACATCTGATTGTTTTTTAAATTGTTGAATCTCAATGAATGAAACTGAACTGATTCTCTTGCATTCCAGCAAATGAACCGTGTCTCTGAATCTTGAAGAATGAATTGGTTTCCTCTTGAACTCTTGAATTCCAGTAGTTGAAATAGAATAGGTTATTTCTTGAATTTGATGAGAGAAATGAAATTGAATGGTTTTTCGAACTCTGGTGAGATGCTTCCTGAATTTCAATGAACTGAAATGACATTGGCTGTCTTATGAATTCTTGAATTCCAGTTAATAGAATTGCATTGGTTGTTGGTTGCATTTCAATGAATGAAATTGCAATCATTGTTTTGGATTCCAGTGAATGGAAATGCTTGTGTCTCCATGGAATGAAATTGCATGAGCTGAAAGTGGAACTGATCGATTTTAAACTTTTGATGAATGTAGTGTCATTTCTTGAACTCCAATGAATGAAATTGAGCTAATTGCCTTTGGATTTCGATAATTTGGTTTTGAATCCCAATGAATAGACCGAATTCAAATATGTGAATATTGTAGAGTAGCCACTTGGATAAATTCGTTTTTGGGATCATGAATTTCAGTGGATGGGATCTAATTGATTATCCCTTGGATACCGATGGATTAGTTGGTCCCAAACATGATAATGTTATGAGCAGCCATTTGAATAAACTCGCTTAGAATTTTGGGATTTATTCTAAAGCAGCTGTTTGATTGGTTTAGGTAGTCAGGAGCTTGTTCGGCATCGATCATACCTATTTCGGTGCAACGCGAGTGGGCTAATTTTTTCTGAGGTAAATTTTGAGCTTCTTACTTCGAATTTCATCCATTGAGTTAATCGGGTTATGTCGAGTGGTGGATCAAATAACCGCGGGAGTATACCGGGACCGAGTGGCCGAGATAATTTAACTGATGAGCGAGGTGCTCGTGTTGATGAGGCCAATGTGGTCGGAGGTGATGTGGTTGTGAAAAATCGGAATTCAATTTTGCTCGATCCTCATAAAATTCCTTCGGAGATACTGATATAGAGTTTAATGGGTTGAGGCAGCGATTTCATATCCCGGATCATTATGAGATTATCCGTCCTTTGCCTCATCAGCGGATTATCACACCGCCCGAAGGAGCCATAGCAGTGTATTGTGAGGATTTAGAGGGGGGTCTCCGCTTTCCTATTGCACGCGTTGTAAGGGATCTTTACAACGTCATTGGGGTCAGCTTGGCTCAGTTGATGCCCCATTCTCATTCGTTGATACATTGCTTTATCGTGATCATGGAGTGTTTGGGGGAAGAGTCTTCGGTATCTAACTTTACCCACTTGTACAAGATCCAGCGGTCAGCTAGATCGTCCGAAAGTCAACATGGTTGCAGATTTACTTATGTTTCTTCCATTAATGCGCCTTCTATAAAGCAGTTGGCTTCTCTTGGAAAGAGGTGGAAGAATTGTTTCGTGTATATCCGAAACACGAGGGACGAGCCATGGGATGTTCCCGAGAGATGGGTGGTGCGCGGTCGGAACCGAATCGCCAGTGATAGCGAGAGAACCATCACGAATGATTTAATAGAGACTTGGAAGAGGTTGGAGCAGTTACACACCTCAAGTCTTTTGGTGGAAGAAAACCTTTTCTTGGCCGGCATATCCCCGGTTCCGGCTAATCATGACACTTCCTTAGGTAGTCTTTATATGTTGCACTTATAGTATTATTCGATGCGATGCTCGTTGTTATGTGTTTTATTTTATGTTTCAGGTATCGATGATCTGATGAATGCCCAACACGCTATAGCTCGCGTGGCTAGCTCTAACAAGGTTGTTCGCTGCAAGCCCGACAAGGGCAAGGGTAATCATGATCCGCCTGCTCAACGCGACTCAGTTGATAATGGTACCAGGGTTGCTACCCGAGAGGGGGGTGAGGGGATTGTCCCAATTGAGAATCAAGTTGATGGGACCGTGGAGCGTGTCCCCCCGGAAGGAGCAAGTATGGATCGAGTGAGCCCCTCCGCCCATTCTTCTATGGTTTCCCAAGATGAGCGCTCCAAAGATGGCACCCTTACTGACTTGCCACCTCCCGACTTGGTGGTTAGTGTTGCCGAGGCTTCTAACACATGCGTTCGCCCCAGAGAGGAGGACCAGAGCGATGTAAGGTGTTTGAGGCATCGTGTTGAAATTGTTGAAGCGGTCATTGCTAGAGGGGCCAGCTCTCCGGCCATACATGAGCCAACCGCCTCCGCCCATGGTCCTTCGGAGAGGCGGATTGGTCCAGATTCTACCCATGGCAAAGGAAAAGTTGTTGCCGATCAGGGTGTTTTGTGGGTTTTTAACTCGGATGAGGAGGAGCGGATCTTTAGCTTTCCTCGCTGCTCACCTCCGCCCTTAGTCTATGTAAATGGTGATAATGTTAACTTCCTCATTGATGAGCGCAGACGTAGCCGGGGTATGCTTAACTCAGTGTTCGACTTTCTCCAATCCGAGGCTGATCATAGGGATTTGATGCGTGGCTCTTTTCGAGATAATGGCTTGCATATCAGAAGGGATCTCATGGTGAGTGCCCAAGTCTATTTTCCATTTTTCGTGCTTCCTTTACCAATTCCTTGAGATGTTTTAGCATGAATCTGAATACTTGTGTTTTTATGCAGATCTCTCTATAAGGATTGATCATACCACACGCCGAGCCCTTGTTTACAAAGAAGGGAAGGATAGGTACAAGCGCCTGTATAGGAGTGCTGCTGCTGACCTTGAAAGGAGAGTTCATGAATTCGAGAGTGAGCTCGAAAAGGCCAACATTGAAATTCGCAGGAAGGAGAATGAGATTCGCGCTCAGGGGATCCTTGTCACTGGCCATAATAAGCACATTGATCTCCTTGAGGCTGACAAGAAAGTCCTTCAAAACAACCTTGAGAAGGTAACGGATCTTAGTGGGGAGCTGAGGAGGTCCAAGGAGAAACTTGAGGAGAGCGAACAGGCTTGCGCGGAGCTGAGCGCGAAGCTCGAAGAGTACGAACGTGGCGCGGCGGCCCGGACACATGCCGAGTTGACTGATGGGATTAAGCACTTTATGAGGAGCCTAGTGTTCGAGGTCGCAAGCGCCCTCCACAGCTACCCTCAAATTCAAGAAGCGTTCGAACGCGCTTATCAGCAACTTGATCATATCGGGGCCATTCATGAAGATGCGAATGTCAATGATATTGGCCTTGACAAGGATAGCGAGATGAGGCCTATCCTCAACCAAAAGGGCGTGGCGGGACCGACACCAATGATCTTAGCACCCACGAGTTTGGGTTTGCCTTGGATGAGCTCAACGCTATACTTGCTGCCAAGGGAGCCGCTCACGTAGTGGGTGAGGGCGTTTCTCTTGGAGGGAACGCTCAAGGCGAGTGTGATTGGGACGAGGAGGCTCGCGAGGAGTGCACCGTCAATGATGAGATCACCGTTGATGCGGCTGGGGAAGCGGGGTCGTTCCGGAGCACTTCGAGGGTAACGATGGTGATGCCGAATCTTTTTTCGGCGATATTATGGATCAAATTAATGTATCTTGAGATCCTTTGCTCAGCTTGTTTTGCTTTCATTTTTGAGAAGGGAGCCACTCGAGTTTGCTGTGTAGAGGGCCTTGAACTTTGTAATGCTAACGCTTTGTAATGAAGATCATGTATTTGGCAAGCATTTGTATGAATGAATGTATGTTTTATTTATAACATTCGTGGATGAGATTGTATGCAAGTGACAGGTGTCGAATCCGTCAAAAATAAATAGTAATCCAATTCACAACTAAAACTAAGTATAGTGCAAACGGGTCGAATCCACAGAGATTAGTTGAAAATAATTCTAATTAATCACAAGAGAACTCACCAAATTAACGAGTAAAAATTGGGGGGTTTTGAGATTTACTAAACTAATTAACTAATCAACAACTAAATAAACTAGAGGAAAAATAATAAATCACTTAAAAGTTGGGTTTTGATAAATCAATGGGAAAACAATACCTAGCTAGGAATCACAATTCAGTTTAGGACATCGATCATAGACGCAAAAATAAATTCAGTTATTCAAATAGACTAGCTATAGCAGATAGAGACACTCGACTCCGTCTCGTTTTCTCTTAAATAATAGAATAACCTAGAGACACTCGACAGTTATTCCCTAATCAACTCACAACCCCTAGAGACACTCGACAGGATTCAATGAGTCAACAACATTAAGAATCAAGAAAACACTAGTCCAAATTAACCCAGTCACGACACGTGCAAGATTCAAATTCGATTATTAACTCCCTTAGTGAATCAGATTCGACTTTACGATTTCCTATCACTAACGTACTACTAATTATCTATCAATCACTACGTATACTTCATGCAATCAAGATTAGCACTATGCAACCATCTACTTAGAAAATCCGGCCGCTAATCAACTAAGTAAATAAATCACAATAAACATGACACTCGGAGAATTAATAAATACTTGAATTAAAACTGAATTATAAAAACCAATTAGGTCTCACGATGTCAAAAACATAAATTGTAAATTCCTAACTAGGTACTACGAAAATTAGCTACTCATGAAAATCATGTCCAAAACATAAAATAAATAAAAAGCATGAACTAATTAAAATAAAAGGAAGAATTGAATGCTCTCGGAAGTCCTCGAGCCGCTGCCTCCAAATCCCAAGCTCTCGCCTGCTGCGTGAAAGGTGTATATCCCCGAACTGCTCCCCAAAGAAGGGATTAAATAGCCATCAAATAGGGTCTCCTAGTCCTTATCCTAAAAGGACTTGGACTCCTCTACTCGCACAGGCTTGGCGCACAAGGCTTCTCCCCCAGCTGGACTCCTCCAAATAAATAAAAACCAAGACACACGCTAGGCCCAGTTATCAAGCCCACTACTCCATCAGCCACGCCTTCATTGAAATTAAGGACCAAAGCTCACACTTAATTATCCCCATTATATGCTACCTACGTCCCAAAATAAAAGCTCCAGCCTTAGTACCCCATTATATGCTAAAGCCCCCCAAGTATGTCCAAAATTACTACCAAGTCCCTGCACTTCTCAAAACACGAAAATCCATTAAAAGCACCAAAATAAATACAACTTAAGCTCAAAAGTGCGGTCTTGAAAATACAATAAATAGGCAATTAAGCATGTTATCAAACTCCCCCCCACTTGTTTGCGCACTCGTCCTCGAGGGAAATAAAGATAATTAAACATCACTCCCATCAAACTTATTCACCAAAGCGAACCACGAATTCTCACCTAAATGAATCTAGCAAATAAACACATTACTCAATCACATGAAATTCAACCAATTAGTACAAAAATCATACCCTCGTGTGTAGTGTGAATTGAACAAGAAAATGTACAAAGATTAGACAAACAAGTTAATACTTTTCGCATAAGAACCGATCATCAATTTCGAATGCACCCGTCACTCCAATCTCCACTAATTTGATCAACTCATAACTCAGGATCGAAAGGTCTTTCGAGCTTGTAATGTAGGCTTGGGTCAAGGTAGGAAAAAGTAAATCAAAGGCTAACACACCAAGCTTACACATTTAAGATTAAACCCCAAGTGTTTCCCTTTATCTCTTCCCAAAAGACTCCCTTTTTCAATGAATTCTCAACCCTTTATTGAATTTTCAACAAGGCTCATACTCTCTCTTTTTTCTTTTCTTTTCATTTTTCACTCTTGCTTTTTTTCCAGCTCAATTTTTTTCTTCTCTCATTTTTCTTTTTTTTTTCTTCTTGACTTTTTTTTTTCCATCACTCTCACAATTTTTTCTATTCCAAACATAATGAAAATTTTTCTTCAAACCAAGGAAAAAGAGTCTAGACATTAACAATACAATCCCGAAAAGAAAATGCGTAAGCAAGGTGTAACAAAGATGTGGGTAGGAAATTCGTATTGTGCATTAGGCTTGTAACGCGGCTAAGAAAGAAAATTTGAATAATACTATGGCTCAGCGGGGTCAATCGGGTGATGTTATTTAGTGAAAATCAGGAAAAAGGCCAAAAACACCGACAACAAATGCCTAAGTCATTTCCCGAATTATTTGTCAACCAATCTATTTCGCCTCGAAGGGAGTTAAAGTGCATTCTAATTAACTTTCAGAACTTAGTTGAAAAATATAACTAACCTATCTAAGCAAAGTACATAAACTGTTCAATTAGTGCGCGAAAGATAAAGGCATAACAAAATACTAATTAATCAAATTTCACACAATCTTTCATATATCCAATTGCCTAATAAGTTCTAGCAAAAATTCAAAGCTCAAGCTTAGGCAAACATGTTCAAAATGGAAGCAAATCATTCATAATTTCTAACATCCTCAAATTCAAGTAGACAACAAGTAAAAACAGTTAATGCAAAAAAAAAAAAAAAAAATCGGATTCAAGCACGTAAGCCCAAACAGTAAACAGGTTTATCCCTCCCCACACTTAAATCATGCATTGTCCGCAAGGCATAAGAAAATCGAGAGAAAAGAGGACTTCCCTGAAGTGCAGATCTGGGGGCATTGTTTTTTTTTTTATTTTTTTTTTTTTCTGCAAAAATTGTATGGGTCCAGGTATGGCCCAACCTTTCGGTCAAACCCATACAGAAGCATCAGCAGTTTCACAGAAGCAATTCGGCAAAATTTGGGCAAACAAGGCGCACCTGAAAGACAACCAAGAGATCAATCCACTCAAATGGAGGTAGAACCTCCATACAAATCCCATCGACTATGTGGTGCTGAATCTTCTAATCCATTGCGCCCTCTAGATTGGGGATGATGAATCATAGAGGTTCGTAACACAGCTTGGTACCTTCTCAGCACAGACTTCATCACCCAATTATAAAAAATTTTACCATAATCCCTCACATTGGCTCTTGGGTTCCTTAACTCAAAAAATATATGAGATCTGAGGAGAATAGTGGTTAAATAATCAATAATATCAGCATACCAGAGCGGGACCATTAGATATGGCCAAATCGTACGGTAAAACCTTGGGAAACGCTGTTCGTTAGTGAACTCGTCATGTATGGGTCTTGAATCTGCAAATTTTTCTCCTCCTTTGAATGCAGAACTCAGATCGTCCAAAAAGTTCTTGATTTCCAAAACAGGTGCCTGAAACACGAAGGAATTTAGTTCAATCATAGCATTAGGAGCATCAAGAATCAGAACATCCCTATTCATAGACTTAAAAGCCTCTAATGGTAAAACCATCCCACAAGGATCAACAGACAACCCAATATATTTTGGCTTACTCTTAAGATTTTCAAGACTTAGTTCCTCTACATTGTTAAGCTCATTAGGCAGGTTTTCTATAACATCAATGCTAAAAACACTAGAAAATTTATTAGGACCTTTACTTGACTCATAAACATTAAACTGCACAATATCACCATCGAATTCTAGAGTCAACAGGTCTTTTTTAACATCTATTTTAGCATTAGCAGTGCTAAAAAAGGGACGACCCAAAAGGATATCAGAGGATTTCTCAGAATAATTATCCTCCATGTCCAACATGAAGAAATCAGCCGGGAAGGCTAAATCATTGACTTGAACGAGGACATCTTCCAAAACACCTTCCGGGTATGCGATAGAACGGTCCACCAATTGTATAATAACACCTGTACCTTTCAAGGGACCAAGATTAAGTGCATTATAAACAGATAAAGGCATAACATTAATAGATGCACCTAAATCACACATTGCCTTCTTAATTCCCAAATTACCAATTTTGCACGGTATTGAAAACATACCTTGATCATGGCACTTAGGGGGGAGTTTCTTTTGTAAAACAGCAGACACGTTTTCCCCCACACTAACCTTTTCATTCCCCTTTAACTTCCTCTTATTGGTACAGAGTTCCTTGAGAAACTTAGCATACCTGGGTATCTGTTGAATGGCATCAAGCAGCGGTATGTTCACCTCGACTTTCCGGAATGTCTCTAGAATGTTCTTTTCTTCCTTCTGCCTTTTCGTCTCGGCTAGACGTTACGGAAACGGGGGTGGTATTACCAGAGGCTGCGGCTGTGTTACTATCTCAACCTCTTCGTCGTGGTTAGAGGCTAAGGCATGGTCACTCTTTGAATCAGTACTCAGCTTTTCTCCCTTGGCTCTTTTCTGGTGGCGGAGGAAGCTCGTTGCCACTTCTGAGCGTGATTGCACTAACGTTCTTCCTGGGGTCTTCCGTTTGCAAGGGTAATTTCCCCTGATTCTCAATCCTGCTCAAAATTGCAGCGATCTGCCCTAGATGGGTTTCCAAGTTCTTAACCGTAGAGCCTAGGTTCTGAACAGTGGACTCTAGGTTGTTGAAACGGATAGCTTGGGGGTTAAGGTTTTGTTGTGAGTTTTGTTGCTGAGGCTATGAGGGTCTGGGTACGAAATTCTGGAAGTTTGGTGGAAGTTTTTGGGAGGAGCTAAGGTTAGGATGATTCTTCCATCCGGGGTTGTATGTGTTAGAGTAGGGGTTGTTTTGTAGATGGAAGCCTGCGGTGTTTGCGTTTTCTAATGTGTCCTCTTGTAGCGATGGACACGCATCAGTCAGGTGAGATGGGTTTGCGCATAATTGGCAAACTGCGGCTGCTTGTGGTGTTCCTGCACTCATGTTAGATACCAAAACAGATATCATATTCCTGAGTTCATCAAACCGTGAAGAACTTACCTCCTTACCTGTCTCGTCATGTCGGACTTAGCATAGTATTTTTCCGAAACTCTAGAGATTCTGCTAATCATGTCCGTTAATTCCACAGGTGTTTTGATCATGTTGGAACCTCCACTCGAAGCATCCAACTGCCTTTTGTCAGCAGGCATCAATCCCCTATAAAGGTTATGGACGACTGAATTTTCTGGCAGGTTGTGATGTGGGCACATTGCAAGCACATTCTGGTATCGTTCCCAATACTCATGCAGGCTTTCAAGTTCCTTTTGCTTAATGGTAATTATCTCCTGAAGGAGATCCAAGTATCGTCAGCTGGGAAAAACCTGTCCAAGAATTTATCGTGCATCTGCTGCCAAATAGTAATGGTTGCAGACGGTAGAGAGTACAACCATTTTTCCGCTGCATCTTGCAGGGAGAACGGGAAGACACGGAGCTTGATTTGGTCCTCGGTAACTCCATGAGGTTTTGTTGAGCAGCAAACCGTGTGGAATTTACTCAGATGTTGGTGAGGGTTTTCGTTTTCCAGAGCGCGAAAGATGGGGAGTAGATGAATTGTACCCGTCTTTAGTTCGAAGCCAGCACCCACCTCCGGAAAAGTGATACAGAGTTGCTGTGCGTTATCAGGGCGCACCAAATCTTCCATGGTCCTACATTCTGCTGCTGGTGGCACTGCCATCGTTAAGGTACGATCAAACTTCGAAGTCAATCCTTTCTGTTCGAAGTCAATCCTTTCTGTTGAAAATAATTCTAATTAATCACAAGAGAACTCACCAAATTAAAGAGTAAAAATTGGGGGGTTTTGAGATTTACTAAACTAATTAACTAATCAACAACTAAATAAACTAGAGGAAAAATAATAAATCACTTAAAAGTTGGGTTTTGATAATCAATGGGAAAACAATACCTAGATAGAAATCACAATTCAGTTTAGGACATCGATCATAGACGCAAAAATAAATTCAGTTTTTCAAATAGACTAGCTATAGCAGATAGAGACACTCGACTCCGTCTCGTTTTCTCTTAAATAATAGAATAACCTAGAGACACTCGACAATTATTCCCTAATCAACTCACAACCCCTAGAGACACTGGACAGGATTCAATGAGTCAACAACATTAAGAATCAAGAAAACACTAGTCCAAATTAACCCAGTCACGACACGTGCAAGATTCAAATTCGATTATTAACTCCCTTAGTGAATCAGATTCGACTTTACGATTTCCTATCATTAACGTACTACTAATTATCTATCAAGCACTACGTATACTTCATGCAATCAAGATTAGCACTATGCAACCATCTACTTAGAAAATCCGGCCGTTAATCAACTAAGTAAATAAATCACAATAAACAAGACACTCGGAGAATTAATAAATACTTGAATTAAAACTGAATTAATAAAAACCAATTAGGTCTCACGATGTCAAAAACATAAATTGTAAATTCCTAACTAGGTACTACGGAAATTAGCTACTCATGAAAATCATGTCCAAAACATAAAATAAATAAAAAGCATGAACTAATTAAAATAAAATGAAGAATTGAATGCTCTCGGAAGTCCTCGAGCCACTGCCTCCCAATCCCAAGCTCTCGTCAGCTGCGTGAAAGGTGTATATACCCGAATTACTCCCCAAAGAAGGGATTAAATAGCCATCAAATAGGGTCTCCTAGTCCTTATCCTAAAAGGACTTGGACTCCTCTACTCGCACAGGCTTGGCGCACAAGGCTTCTCCCCCAGCTGGACTCCTCCAAATAAATAAAAACCAAGACACACGCTAGGCCCAGTTATCAAGCTCACTACTCCATCAGCCACGCCTTCATTGAAATTAAGGACCAAAGCTCACACTTAATTATCCCCATTATATGATACCTACGTCCCAAAATAAAAGCTCCAGCCTCAGTACCCCATTATATGCTAAAGTCCCCCAAGTATGTCCAAAATTACTACCAAGTCCCTACACTTCTCAAAACACGAAAATCCATTAAAAGCACCAAAATAAATACAACTTAAGCTCAAAAGTGCGGTCTTGAAAATACAATAAATAGGCAATTAAGCATGTTATCAGCAAGTTATGTGTAAAATTGTCTAAGTGTTGCATTCGAACTTTGGCATGTAACTCACATAACTTATACTTGGTAATGAAAAATTGAATAAGTATCGCGTTCAAATATCAAATATCGCGTTTCGCCTTTCAATGAAAATTTTCTAAGTATAGGGCTTGATTTTGAGCGCTTGAGTTTAAGTTGATAAAATTTTTATGCAGATTTGATCCGTTCAGAGGGGTTCGGCTCCCCCCTCAAGTAGGCTTCTTAAGCTGACGAGTTAACATAAATTTTTTACAAAGTGTTCAAACGCAAGGTGAAACGGAAAGACTTGCGAGATACTCGCGTTTCATTAATAAAATTGAACGGAACACTTGTGCAATATAAATGTTTTTGTTTCCTAACACAAACTGAACACTAAGAACTGAACTGTTAAAGTGAACTGAAAGCTAAGATGAACTGAATGCTAAATGAAATGAACGCCATACTTGGATAAAATGAGCCTTACACGTAAAACTTTTTCAAGTTGTTCGCGTTCAATGGTTTAGGGAGCAAGGTATTGTTAGCGTCCGCCAAGTGATAAGCATGACTTGTTGCTTCCCTTTGATTTGAGCGCCAGCCTTAGTTGTTTTCGAGCTATCACCAGGGATGAGCTCAATCTCTGTAAAGTCTCCGGTTGGCTTCAACCTTGTTTCTTTGTGCTCACTTTGTCTGGCTTCCAACTTACGTTTTTGGGGATGAGTGATCCCTTTCGTATCAAGCATCTTGTCATCTTCCTTGTGAGCGGCTTCCAACGGCTTTGGAGTTTCTTGAATAGGCTTAGGCTTCACGGTTGAGAGCATGTAGCACTCCCAAGCCTCTTTCAGTTTACAATTTACTTTTCCTACTCCGTTAGGAGTTGGGAACTTCATTTTGCGATGGAACGCTGAATGAATGGCTTTGAACTTTGCAAGAGCGGGTCTCCCAAGAATCACGTTGTATGGGAGGTTGACCTCGACCACCGTGTATGTCAATGGGACCGTGGCTCTTTTCGGAGCGCAACCTAAGGAGCTCGCCAATTTTACTTGGCCAATTGCGTACAGCCCTGATCCGCCGAACTCAAGGAGAGGGGTCTCAACGGCTTCGAGCTCGATATCCTTGCCGCACAACTTCTTGAAGGTGGAGAGTGGCAAGACATTTACTGAACTGCCGCTATCTACCAATGCCCTTTTGACCTTGGTGTTGTAGATGTCAACATCGATTACCATTGGGCAATCCGGACACTCTTCATCCTCATCAATCACAACATTATCAAAATCACGCTCGGTAAAACCTAAGACCTCGTCTTTCTGTATGTGGAAAATACGCTGAGCAGAAGTGTTGGGCTACTGGCTGAACCGTCGCCCTGCTTTCTTTCGGAGGTCTTAGTATCGCCATTTGTTGCTTCTCCCGCGATCATGTCACTACCCCTCGTGTGGGCATATTGTCATCAGGTGCTTGCTTGGTGCCTTTACCCGCTCGTTGATCGCGATGCGAGCTACGCGACGGGGTCGGTGAGAGCTACGTGGGCGTGATCGGACCCTGTCTCCTCGCCTCTTGTGATTTCGATCCATTGACTTAACAAACTCTGAGAGTTGTCCCCGGCTACTAAGCGCTGGATCTCCTTCTACAAACTAATGCACTCGTCTGTATCATGCTCGTTCTATTAATGGAACGCATAATACTTATCGGAACGAGAGTTTTTCTCACTCTGAGCTATCAGGCCCAGCTTTTTGAACATCTTGGAACCGGCTATGTTCAGGATCTCGGAGTTGTGTTTGGTTAGCTCAACTCGCGGTCCCCGAGGGAGAGGTTCCGCTCGCCATTCTCTACTCTCCTCCTGATTTGAGTTTCTTGATAGTCTATCCTAGACAAGCGCTCGTTTCATGCACGCCATGTCCTCCTGGTCCATGTACTCAGTTGCTATCCTCCGGAGATGAACCATATCCTTGGGTCTTTGACAGGCAATAGCATCTCCACACTCCGTACTGATCTTGGAGTCGTTCAACCCTTGGTAAACCACTTGCCTTAGGAAATCGCCGGACGAAATTTCAACCTTGGTTAGTTCAGTACCAAAACAAGCAAAGAATTCCCGTGAAGTTTCATTGGGGCCTTGCTCAACATTCCAGAGGTATGTAGTGAGCAACTTGGCCTCCTTCAAAGGGCTGAAATGGCTATCAAATTGCTAGTACAAGTCATCAATGCTCCTAATCGAGCCTGGGGGAAGCCGCTTGAACCAATCATAAGCAGTTCCCGAGAGAGAAGTAACAAAGATTTTGCACCAAAAGACCAATGAATGTTCATACAAATGCATGAGGTACTCGAAGGCCGTTAAGTGCTCCTCGGGATCACCCTACCATCATAGCGAGGAATATTGGTGGGAACATTTGAATTTCCTACTCGTGCCATCAATATCTCCTCGGAAAATGGTGAGGCTCGCTCAGCCCTTGGTCTTCGAGGTCGTCTATTCCTCCGGTCAGGGGAAAGTTCGATGGGTCCATCTCGATCGCCTCGGACTGGACGACGCTGGGGCTTGTCGACCACTTCCTCGTCCCGACACCGTTCAAGTCGGTGATGAACTTCTTTGCCCCACCGTCGTGCATGTCGGTGATGACTTTCTTCCTGATCGCCAACCTGAGACCCTTCTACGATTTTGCTCAGGGTAGCGTGCAGGTTCTGGTTCTCCATTTCCAACTGAGTGAGGTGGTCATTCTCCCTCTCCCCCGCTCGAGTTTTAGCATGTTGAGCGGGATTTAGGGGATCCGGTTCCTCCCCATCTTCCACCATGGTCTGTTTCCCATCGCGCCGCACGAATGGGGACCTGGTCATCATCATCCGGAGGTGGGATAGGGTCTCGCACTCGACTCGGTCCAGCTACCGTCGGTTTTACCTCAGTATAAACGGGTGGGGGGATCCATTCGAACAGGCAGTTCCTCTTGTAGCAGTCGGTTGGTCGTACGTTCCGCTCCACTCGTCAAGATGGCAGTGCGAGGTGGAGCAATGGTGGCTTGGACTCCTCCAATCTGGGTTTGCATTCCTCCTTGGAGTCCCCAGAGCGGATTGAACAACAACGGGTTTAGTAGCAAAGGGTTTAAACATGCCAGAATGTTAAATGAATTTTGGCCTATTCCGGTACCAAGAGCTTGCATGGGTTGTACGGGCAGATTGAAACCCACGGTGGCTCCAGTGCGGTTTCTCTTATGTAGGAACGCTGGCGGCAGACGGCGCAACACGTCGACGTTCACTTGACTCACTCGAGTTGGGGGTAATCTCGGCTGTAAGCTAGAGCTTTCCTCGCCACGACTGGTATTGTCAGATCTGGCCATTCTTTCACACAAAACACGAAAAGAAGCTTGAAGAAAGTTGGGAAAATGGTGGTGTTCCTGCTGGGTGGCGGGTCCAGAACAGTAGCGGTCCGGGACCACATTTAAAATTTTTATTATAATACAAGTATTAAAATGTTTCTAGAACATTTTAATACAATAGCGGAAGACTTAGCCGGATCTACTCAAGTATAAACATGCAATTGATAATAAATTTTAAATCACTTAAGCAGATAAAGATCTAACATGCAATTAACACTTAAGAGCACATAATTTATCATGCTTAAAATAAAACAACTGTAAAATATTACCGTACTGCAAATATGGTTATCTAACGGCATTTTTCCAACTCCCGAATTCACCTCCCGTGAACCCGATACCCGATCTCCTCGTCAAACCGGCAGTGCTTCCCTGCAATAACCCCAGGGACACCCTCGGAGTGTGGGCTCCGAAACTATTTCTCTAAATACTTAGAAAAAATAAAACTTTAAACTAGGAAACCCTTTTCAGGGTTTAATCTCCCGAAATTAGGCGTTTTATACAAACACCTAATTAAAATTAATTCCAAAATAAATCGGAATTAAATAGGAGAAAAGGGATATGGTTTCAAAGCTTAAACTCAGCCAAAACCACCTCCCAAACTTGTGAATGAAAAAATGAAGGCCAAGACCCCTATTTATAGGGGAAAAACCAAGGGCAAAATAGTAATTTCACACCCCACTTGCGTGTGCAACTTGGATACGGAAACCAAGGTGACCACGTTGAAGCTCTCGTCTCCACGAGTCCAACGCCGGACGATCACCAAAAATCGCCCCCACGCACCGGCTAAAGGCGGCGCAGGTCATGTACTCCCGGCCTAGGGTTTGTTGGTCTTGGTCCGGTCCGGTCGAACCGGTTCGACACGTGGCCGATCCTGGTGACACCACGTGTCCGGTCCGGTTCAACCCTATCCGTTGGTCCGCCCCGTTGACCCGGATCCGGACCCGTTGATCGACCCAATTCAGCGTAAATCTGGACCGTCCAATTGCGCTGACGTGGCACGATCTGGGCCGTCCACGTGTTGCACACGTGGCGTGCCAGCGACTGCCTAATCAGGGCCACCTGGGCCCACCTTGCTGACGTGGCATGCCACTTCAACTGCCACGTCATCACCGATTTTTTTTTTTTCAAAAAAAATTTAAAATTTTATTTTCTCCAAAATAAAATTCCGGGCATTTCCAACTCTTTGGAACTTGATTTATTTTCTTAAAATAAATCCCTTGGCTATTTTCAAACACTTTGAAAAATCATTTCTCTTTCTCCTTTTAATATTTTCTCTTCGGGTTTTTAATTGGGGCTTGCAGGGGGACCTGCAGGACTAATTAATTTTAGCTCCAAACGGATTAATATATTATCATCTCATGACAATAATTAATTACCGTTTAACAATATTTAATTCCACTAAATAAATATTGTTGCACTCTAAAATTAATTAAATTATTCACGAATTTCTCGATCTAGAATAATTTCGCATTTTACTCCTCCCTGTAGATATCAATGAAAAATAAATTACAACTACTATCATTTATTTTTCATCTCCAATTTGAAATTTATTGATTTGCCTTAAGTTCAAATTCTCTATATGTGAAACACATTCAACATACAACTTCGGTGACGTATCACGCAAAGTGCTTTGGCCAAAGTCTTAATTCGAACTTTTGCAAATCTATTTCAAGGATTTCTTTTACCTTCCAGCAAGGCCACAGATTCCTCGATCAATATAACTCTTTAGCACATTTCATGTTGTCACCGAATCATACAAAGTATTTTGGTCACCCGTTACCGAGACCTCACTTCGAGTATGTTACAGTGACTAACACTACATGCCTAAAGCCGAAATATTATCAGGATTAAGAGTACAATGCTTCCTAAGATTTTATTCATTTTAGATAGCAGTATAAAATGAATAATCTCAGTGGTCCAGTTCGATGTTTCCAATCCTATTGAAAATTATCAACGTGTTATAATTGGAATCACCATTCCCTATGACGAAAGACTAATCATCTTATATAACCACGTTATAGTCATGATAAGAACATATTCTTATCTTACCGACTAGAACTCTAATGACACGTGATTTCGGTATTCCAAGTCTTTTCCTATGAAACACATTTCATATAAGAATACCACCACGCGTCATTAATTATCAATATGTGAAATACTCACAACTTGCTGTAAATTCAGTTTAATTAATTCAACAAATTGAATTTTCAGGGCACTATTCCCAACAGTTCCCACAGACGGCGCCAAACTGATAATGCTGAAAATTGGTTGCCGAAATTTGAACGGAATCGGCTCCAAACTTCCAACAAATCAGCCAAAAGTGGGTTCTTCTACCTGCTAAGATAAACAAGACGTAAGAATACCAGGCGGGAGGTGTTTCCCGCGTAGGCACTCCGACGCTCAAGACAGTGAAATTGCCTTAGGAAAGATGACCGGAAATTTGGGCAGAGGTTCGGTATGTAAAAGTGTGCGTACCTCAATTCTGAAGAAGAAAGAGTATTTATACCTTAGGCTTGAGTCAGGGTCATGTCTGAGAGGGCGTAGTGGGAGTGAATAGGGGTGGGCACGGGTCGGGTTTTGACGGGTTCGGGTTTTTTGGGTCGGGTACCCGAAATGTCGGGTAGCATTTTTTGCTACCCGAACCCGAACCGATTAGGGTCGGGTACCCGACAATCAGGTATCCGATTTTTTCGGGTACCCGCATGCTTTCCCTTTTTTTTTAAAAAAAAAATTTAAACCCATTTTTCCAATTAATTAAACATAATTAAACTATTAAAACTTAAAGTGAACAATACGACGGAAAGTCAAAAAGTAAACATGAAACACATTAATTAAACATGAAACACATTAAACAAACTAACAAAGTTAGAAATTGTAGAATCACAATTCACAAAGTAGCAGCAGCAGCCATCACTGAAGTAGAAGACTTCCAAGTTCCAGTAGCAGCAGCAGTAGTTTCATTCTAGTAGCATCAAACACATTACATGATTTAATTTACATCAAACTTACAATTCACAAAGTCCAGTAGCATCAAACACATTCCAATAGCAACAACAATAGTTTCTCGAACATCTTCGAACTTCTCAAATATCAACAATAGCAGAATCAATGCACAATTTCACCAATTCTAAAAAAAAAAAAAGAATAGAATAAAAAGTAGTTATTAGTTATATATTGAATTGAAACTTAAAAAATGAAATACTTGAATAGTAAAACAAGAAAATTTACCTTTCTCAATGGATTCAATCTCACACAAGTCCTCCTCCACATTGATTGGTCTCGAATCCGCACGGAGCCAATCTTGAGCACATTCTAGAGCTTGAACAATTCTAGGAGATAAAGAACTCCTAAATGCATCAAGTATTCGTCCACCGCTACTAAATACCGACTCCGAAGCAACCGTGGAGATGGGAACGGCCAAAACGTCACGAGCCATCTTGGAAAGAATAGGAAACCTAGGAGAATTCATCTTCCACCAATTCAAAATATCAAATTGATCACCTACATCATCCTCTTGTGCCTCACTTAAATATTTCTCCAACTCCGACTTTACAAGATTACTAGCTTCTCCCTTTTTCTTCTTCTTAAACTTCTCTCTCAAAATTGCTCTAGAATCAAATGAATCGGAAGAAGAAATTGTTGAGGAACCCGATAAGTTTGATGAATTTGATGAAGTTGGGCTCGTTGGACATCCATAATTTGATTTGTAATGCTCAAACAAGTCTTGTATTCCTCGACTCGCCGTTTCTTTCATAATCCCACTCTTGGAAATGTCATCATACATTTCCTCAAAAGACAAATCAAGAAACTCCATCTTATATCGTGGATCAAGAACCACCCCAAAGTATAGTAGTAGATTCATTTTCTCAATTGCACCCAAATACTTATCAAATTTCGCTTTCATTCTAGTAGACATTGCTTGCAATTCCGGAATATCACTTGATGCCCATTCTCTCAAAAGCAAATCTACCTTGCTTATCTCATGAAAAACTGTATTGGTCGTGACATACAAAGAACCGGAGACGCACAAGGTAAGTCTATAAAAATAAGCCAAAAACTTGCACAATAATTCGGCCCTTTCCCAATCATCATCCAATGGAACACAATCCTCCTTGTCTAAATCATTAAAATATCCAAGATCCATGTCCATGTAAGAGTGAAAAGCTCCCCTAAGACATATTGCCGACTCCAACATCAAATATGTAGAATTCCATCTTGTAGGCACATCAAGAGACAACAACTTCTTGGTTTTTAACTTTTCCATTTCCACACACTCTTGAAATTTTTTGTACCTAGCCGGGGAGTTCCTAATATGTCTTATAGCACCTCTAATATGACAAATAGCCTCATGCTCTTGTTTGTTTTTCAACCCATCTTGAATAATAAGATTTATAATATGTGCTATACACCGCATGTGCAAATATTTCCCCTCCCCCCAAGATACTAGTGCCCCAATTATCAAACTTCTTTTGTAAGTACACAATTGCACCATCATTCGACGAAGCGTTATCAACCGTGACCGTGTAAATTCTATCAATTCCCCAATCAAGCAAGCATTTCTCAACCCCTTTACCAACCTCCTCACTTTTATGTCCCAAAATTGGGCAAAAGTTCAGAATTCTTTTTTTTCAAATTCCAACC
This sequence comes from Lantana camara, assembly GCA_037501455.1. Lineage (NCBI taxonomy): Eukaryota > Viridiplantae > Streptophyta > Magnoliopsida > Lamiales > Verbenaceae > Lantana > Lantana camara. The sequence goes on from CM074862.1 coordinate 25,550,127, forward strand.
ATCATCAATAAAGTGAACCGTAAGACATATAATTGACCTTTTGAATTGAAGTCCATGTATCCGTTGTTATGCAAACGGTTTGTGAATGATTCTTAATTAATAACTTCAATTTTGCACGTTCACTTACATACATGTTATATATGTCTTTGGTTATGGTCCTTCTTGATAGAATCACAAACATAGGACATGCAACCGACATGAAGTGTTTAAACCCCGGATTTTCAACAGTCTGGAATGCAAGCTCATCCACAATCAACCAATAACATATAGCCTCACGAGTTTTATCTTGGTCAAATCTCCAAGAAACAACATTTCCCTCTTTTTCACCTATCTTAACCGGTTGAAGTGAAATTCTAGTTTGATTAGTCATCACTTCATGAGGTTTCTTTTTGCATGAATCAAAATGATTTCTTAGGGGCCCTTTGCCATGTTATCTTGGGTCGGCCTTAATCTCTCTTTGACAATATATGCATCTACCCTTTTGCACCTTATCTTTTTCACAATAAAACTTGACAAAATACTCCCAATACTTCGACCTAGATGGCATATCTTTTCTACTTCTTTTGTTTGTCCTACTACCGGCAACATCATCATCCAAATCACGCTCCATATGCTCAATATAATCTTCAACTTCCTTGTCGACATTAACATTACTAACCTCTTCAGTACCATGGGGAGATTGAGAGCCAATTCGATTGGATTGAGAGCCCGAGGCATTCTCACCTTGTGACGAACTTGGTGCACTTCCACTCCTAGACATCTACAATAACCATTACCAAGAAATTAAATTTATTCCCCATTTTCAGAAACTAAACAAGAACTCGAGAAAATACAATAAAAATTCATGAATTCAAATTAATCCCTAGGATCTGTTAATGTTATGTCAAAATCTCCAATAAAGATTAACAAGAAACTAACTTTGAACCCCATTTCAGAAATTAAACACAAATTAGAGAAAATAAAAAAAGAATTCGAGAAGATAAATTAAACCCTACAAGATTAATTAGAACTTACCTTGAGAGAGGCTGATGCAGATGATGGAGGAGGCTCCATTTGTTGCCGGCAGCTGAAGATGGCGGATGACACGACGGAGTTGAGCAGCGTCGCAGGCTCGTAGCGGGCAGCGGCAGGCAGCAAAGTTTCAGACGAGTGAGAGACAGAAAGTGTAGAAAGAAAAGGGTTTGAGTTTCTGTTCTTTCCCTGGGAATTGCGAGACTTAGTTGAAGGCTAAGATTAGAATTAGATAATGTATGTATAAGTATTATATTTGAGATTTAAGAAATAAAAAACATTACAATAATTATAAAAACATTTAACACTTTATAATTTACATTTATGAGTTAAAAACTTAAAAGTTAAAATATATTATGTATATAATATCAGTATATATATATAACATACATATATATATTATATAATATATATATATATTATATAATATATATATATATGTTATATATATTATATAATATATGTATATATATACTAAAAAAAAAATTTCGGGTTAATCGGGTACCCGATCGGGTATTTCGGGTAGTATTTCACTACCCGAACCCGAACTGAATTAATATATCAGGTATCGGGTACCCGACCCGATGTCCGATTTTTTGCCAGAAACCCGAACCGATCGAGTTTTACCCGATCGGGTCGGATCGGGTATCCGATACCCGATCCAAAACGCCCACCCGTAGGCGTGAATATCGTGGGATCGTGTACGGAGTAGTTGAGTGACGTGGGAACGTGGGTAACCACCGCACACTAGGTACGGGATGCGTTCGAGCTCCTTCTTGAGGGGCATGCTTAAGGTGGAAAGCGAGTTGGTAGACCGCACTTGAGGTGGAACACGAAGGTGGAGCGCTTGAGGTGGAGCGCAAAGGTGGAGCGCGCTTGAGGTGGAGCGCAAAGGTGGAGCGCGCTTAAGGTGGGGCGTGCTTGGGGTAGAACGCGAATAGGTGGAACGCACTTAAGGTGGAACGCGAATTGGTGGAGCGCACCTAAGGTGGAACGCGCTTGAGGTGGAACGCGAACGCGAAGGAGTAGGGTGGAGCTCAACACTTAGAAATATTTTAGCACTACCAGCCTTACCCTTGGCAACTTCAAACAGAAATGGGCTTGCTCGATTTAAGGTCATTTTGCAACCCTTAACATAATTCTGCTTCTGCATCTCTTCTGGGTGAGGACATAGAAGTTCAATGTGGTATTTTTCTCCAAGATCACGCCTATCCTTCATCATGGTCATTATTTGTACATGTATCTGATCAACCATACCTAACATAGGTAGAACCCTTGCATTATTCACCCAGGAGTTCCAAGACTCAGCAACATTGTTATTTATGACACCAAAACGTTCACCCGAAAAGAGACAGTTTGCCCAATTCTATGGCTATGACTGCAAAATGAAGTCTTGTGCGCGAGGCATTGCTTTCACAATCTCATCTACAAATTTTTTATATTCATTGAACGAAGTAGTGTATGCGGCTTTTTGAAATATCAATTCCCAATGTTTTTTGTTCTTGTAAGGATAGAATATAAGAATCTACACAGAAAAAAAAAATGATACATATGAAAGAATAAATACTGCATAGTGTTCAACAAGTACTTCATATGTGGAATTAAATACTTAGTTTTAACAAATCAGTAACTCAAATAAATACGATGTCTCTTACCTGAGTCCGAAAATTGTCAACCAAATGCCTTAGGCAATACGCATGGTTGCTGCCAGGAAACACCGTCGGGACAGCTTTTCGTAGACCTGAATGTCTGTCAGAGAAAAATGTATATGATTTAAAATTGATTAGGCCTCGTGTCTGACTCGCTAATGTTTCATGCAATTTCCTACAGAACCATTCCCAATTTGCATCATTTTCAGCACTTACAACCGCATATGCTAGGGTGAACAAACCATCGTTTCCGTCCTTCGATACGGCAGACAAAAGATAGCCTTTGAAGTTATTCTTATGTGAGTCCCATCTAGAAAAATCAACTTCCTGCAACCTCTGAGAAATCCAAGCAAAGATGCATGAAAGCAAAGAAAGAGCCTCGTAATTTTTTTAGTATCGGTATCCACCTCATAATCAGCAAAACTCCCAGGATTTGTTTTTTTAACAGCATCACAATACCATCTCACCCTATCATACGATGCACCATCATACCCATAGATATCATACATAGCTATTTCTTTACCCTTCCACACCAGGTTGTAAGGAACTTCAACAGCATAATCCCTCTGTAGGTCGTCTTTTTTCATTTCTTTAGGAGAATACTTGGGACAACTTCTAACCTTCTCTCTCACAATGTTTGCAATCCAATTTGCATCAGCTCTAGGATGTCCCTTCGACCACAGACTACCCTCTCGACACGAGTGCTACAAGCAACATTTTCTTATGGCAAATTGTAAGTCTTTCTTACTATATGATGCATAGATACGCCATTTACAATTACTATCAAGACACACCACTATGATCTTCAAACTATCATTTTTAATGTACTTAAAGGAACGATGGATAGACACGGAATAATTTTTCAGTTTTGTCCAAAAGTCAGCCGTATCTTTGAACACCTGGCCTACCCCGTTTATGCACATACTCCAAGAATTTCGGGAATTTTATTGCATAGCATCAGATTGGGGTGTAAGTGTTATTCCCGCATCCTCTGCTCCGTAGCTAACAAGGCTGACAAAGAAAACATTGTAGCAAAATACTATTGCAACAGAATATGAATGATACAAATTCATTATTGAATTACCTGAAACTAGTCGATCCCACATGCTCAGTTTCATCATCACTATCAGTGGCCCTAAGGTCAGCATATGTCAAATTGAACGTTTTATGCAATTCAATCATGTTAGCAACATCTTCATCATTCAATAACCTAACTTCATGATCCTTGGCATGAAAAGCAGTGTATGTCAATCTTAATTCCGTCATATTTATCTCAGGCCAATAATTACCAACAATTGTCTTCAGACTCATCAAATTGAAATCACCCCTAATTGAGAAAACATGCATTTTGTGATTATAGCTAATACCACCAAGGAGACACACAGGGGTGCTAGACTCACCATCTTCGTATGAGCTACTCATGACTAAATCCGAAACAGAGGCAAAAAGTAATTCAAAATTTTCAGCTCAGAAATGGTGAAAGGAATGAAATTACCTGAGCTTAGCGGCGAGGGGAGTCAAGAATCAGGCCTCCAGTTCATCGGAGAAAGTCGTCGGGGCCGATTCCAGAGCTCCGTCGTTTCCGTCGGCGAGAGAGTTGAAATCAGTGAAATACTTCGAAATACGGCGAGAGCGGGTAGCAGAGTCTACACGTTTGCCGAAATGGAGTCATCGCCGTCGAGGTGGCTGGGACCGACTTCAAATTTGCTCCGGCGAGCTAGGGCGGATCTGTTCTTGTTCGTGTTCAGACAACCTCTTTTCTTGTTGGTGGTAGTTTGATAATAATAAATGGAAATAACTATCTATAATAAATGGTTGAAATGGTTGAAATAAATGTTGGAAATATTAAATGGAGGGTAAAGCAGTCATTTTAGGTCGGTAGGGAGCAAATGAAAATTATAAATTTCATATGGGGAGTTAGTAGAGATAATTTTCAAAATGGGGAGCAAACAAAAAATTTTACAACCCACATGTAGTTATAAAAGAAGCCCCCAAAATATCCAATATAGTAGTTAATATTGTTACAAACAATTAATGATTGTTCAACATTCATGTTATGCATTTAAGGCATTATGTTTTAAATGCGTAAATGCACAATAAATTCTATTAGGCAACATGTAAATTCTTCTTATAAATATCTCATTATTTCATTTAGTAGAACACACAGATTTGTAATACATATTATAGATAGTATTAAATATATCTCATACTGAGTATTAAGAATCATTCAATTACTTTTGTCCTATTTCGCGTATTTACAATTTCAGTTTTACAACACGTTATCAACACGATCGTTCTATTTTCTCCGGCGAATCGACTAGAAGACAAGAGTAATATTTTCTATATATTTATTTACATTCTTAGATTACATATCCATTTACAATTTCATATATAGTATTATCACGAGTAAGTATATCTCCCCATAATAATTATTTATATATAATAAAATGTTAAATTCTCATAATATTACTTATTTATATCCAATGGAAGACTAAATCTCATAATAATATTAACTTAATTTATAATGGAAGTCCGAACCTCCTTATAATATTTATTTATCTGTAATGGAAGATCGTGCCTCCTTTATTCATTTATGCAGTACATAATTAAATGCATTTAAATTATGTTCTAACTGTTAATATTTATACTTATGTATTAATTGCTTTGCATATGTTTTCATTAACATTAAACATGCATAACTTATTATCATTAATACTTACATATACGTTTAATTGCATGATAACTTATATTTATACTTACGTATTAATTGCTTTTACATTTATTTGTGTTCTTAGTAAAATAAAATAAAATATATATGTATCATCTTCATTGTACTTTTCATGATCCCTTAATTGCTCACGGGTATAAGATTTAAACTTAGCATTTAAATTATTTTATGTGTTATTTGATAGAATAAATGTGCTAATTATTTTCTCTATCTTATATTAGTTGCAAGTATGTCAAATCTTACGAAGCTTGAGTTCACTGCTCTAGATCTCACTGAAAAAAATTATCTGTCATGGGTTCTTGATGCAAAGATCCATCTAAATGCAAGAGGTCTCGGTGAAACAATTATGAAAGAAAATGAGGCATCAAGCCAAGATAAGGCTAAGTCCATGATTTTTATCCATCATCACCTTCAAGGATTAAAAACTGAGTATTTAACTGTAGAGGATCCGCTTGAATTGTGGGACAACTTAAGGGAGAGGTATGATCATCAGAAAACTGTTATTCTCCCTAAGGCTCGTTATGAGTGGATTCATTTGAGGCTACAAGATTTCAAAACTGTATCTGAGTATAACTCAATGGTTTTCAAAATCAGTTCTAAGCTGAAATTGTGTGGTGAACCCCTTACTGATAATGATTTACTTGAGAAAACCTACTCTACTTTTCACCCCTCAAATTTGCTCCTGCAGCAGCAATATCGTGAAAAGGGTTTTACAAAATATTCTCAGTTAATCTTATGTCTCTTGGTAGCCGAAATGAATAATGAGCTTTTATTGAAAAATCACGAAAGCCGCCCCACTGGATCTGCTCATTTGCCAGAAGCAAATGCAGTAGTACACAACTACCCCGGAAGATATGGTCGTGGTCATGGACGAGGTCCTGGCCGAGGGCGTGGCCGCAGCCGTGGACGAGGCCATAGAAACTACAGTTATCATAATCCTGGTGGTCCTTCTGGAAGCCAGAAAAATAATCACGAAAGCAAACAAAGAAAAGGTAAATTTGCCCAAAATGATCATCAGAAGGGTATAGCTAACCCATGCTTTCGATGTGGTCTAAAGCACCACCGGACGCGTACCTGTCGTACGCCTGACCATTTTGTAAAGCTATATCAAGCTTCAATCAAAGGAAAGGGAAAAAATGTTGACGCAAATTTTGCAAATAATATCCCTGATTTCGATAATCCAGATAATGCGATTGAAGCAAATACGGCTCTCAAGGATGATGAATTTGACAGCTTCGCCGGTATCACACATCTCGATACGACTGATTTTCTCATATCGAATGAACTCTAACTTACATAGTTGATTATTAGTTATATGTTATTTGAACTTTCTCTCGTATTGTATTATGTTTTATTTCCTATCATTATGTACCCCGTTTTGCTATTACTATTATTATCCCACATGTTATTTTCATTCTCTTATTATGAATTTTTATTTTGATTATGAAGATATGGATACATCACTGCATTCATACGAGATCAACTCAAATAAAAGGAATATATGTCTTGCAGATAGTGCCACGACGCACACAATCCTAAAGGATAGAAAATATTTCTCTCATTTGATAAAAAGTGAAGCAAATGTCAATACTATATCGGGCAGTGCAAAATTGATTGAAGGCTCCGGAAGAGCTCTAATATTACTACCCCATGGGACAAAGTTTATAATTAATGATGCATTGTTTTGCTCTAAGTCCCAAAGAAATTTGTTGAGCTTCAAAGATATCCGTCTTAATGGATATCACATTGAAACTGGAAATGAGAAGAATACTGAATACTTGTATATAATAAGTATTGAATCTAACAAAAGGTGTGTTTTGGAAAAATTACATGTTTTCTCATCAGGTTTATATTATACACGCATAAGTGCAATTGAAGCACATGCCATCACAAACCAAAAGTTTGTGGATCCACAAGATTTTATTATTTGGCATGATCGATTGGGTCACCCCGGTTTAACAATGATGCGAAAGATCATTGAAAGTACACAAGGGCATCCTTTAAGGAACCAGAAGATTCATCAAATAAGAAAGGATCCATGTACAACTTGTTCTCTTGGGAAATTGATTGTGAGACCATCACCAGTTAAAATAAAAGATGAATCACCTGTTTTTCTTGAACGTATTCAAGGTGATATATGTGGACCAATTCATCCACCATGTGGCCCATTTCGATATTTTATGGTATTGATCGATGCATCTACCAGATGGTCACATGTTTGTTTGTTATTAACTCGTAATATGGCATTTGCAAGATTGTTTGCCCAAATTATTAAATTACGAGCACAATTTCCTCATAACACAATAAAGAAAATTCGATTGGATAATGCTGGTGAATTCACATCCCAAACATTTAATGATTATTTTATGGCAACTGGAATTTCTGTTGAGCATCCTGTTGCTCATGTCCATACACAGAATGGTTTAGCTGAATCATTAATTAAACGTCTTCAGCTTATTGCTAGACCACTGATAATGAGAACAAAGCTTCCAATTTCAGTATGGGGACATGCGATTTTACATGCAGAGACATTAATTCGCATTAGACCAAGTGCTTATCTTAAATACTCCCCGTTCCAACTTACATGTGGTCAAGAACCAAATATTTCCCATCTACGAATTTTTGGTTGTGCAGTATATGTGCCTATAGCACCACCACAACGTACTAAAATGGGGCCCCAGAGAAGATTGGGAATTTATGTTGGATATGAAAGTCCATCCATTATCAGATATCTTGAACCACAAACGGGTGATATGTTTAGAGCACATTTTGTTGACTGTCATTTTAATGAAAATGTTTTCCCAGCATTAGGGGGAGAAAAGAAACAGTTGGAAAAGGATATTTCATGGTATGAACCATCATTATTGCATCTTGATCCACGCACAAAGCAGTGTGAGATGGAAGTACAAAAGATTGTACACTTGCAAAGTATTGCAAATCAATTACCAGATGCTTTTACAGATGCAAAACGAGTGACTAAGTCACATATACCAGTTGTTAACGCTCCTGCTCGAATTGAGATTCCAAAAGGTCAACCTGAGAAAAATATTGCTCATGAATATACGACACGCCTGAAGCGTGGTAGACCTCCTGGATCGAAGGATAAGAATCCTCATAAAAGAAAAGAAGCTAATATGAATGATGATCACGGTCTAGAAAAAAGTGTCCCAGAAGAGACACTACATGAGAAAGATATCACAAAAGGAATTTTGAATAAAGAAAGTGTCCCAGAAGAGGCACAAAACGAGGAAAGTGTTCGAGAGGAAACACAAAGTGAGATAAATGAAGAAATCTCAATTAATTACTTGTATTCAAGAAAACTGTGGAATCAAAGTGATATCAACATTGATGAAATATTTTCTTACGCCGTAGACATCATTCATGAAAATGAAGATCATGAACCAAGATCTATCATGGAATGTCAAAATAGACATGATTGGAGTAAATGGAAAGATGCTATTCAGGCTGAATTAAATTCTTTGAATAAAAGAAGTGTGTTTGGACCTGTTGTCCCCACACCTGAAGGTGTAAAACCTGTCGGGTACAAATGGGTTTTCGTACGAAAACGAAATGAGAAAAATGAAGTCACAAGATATAAAGCAAGGCTTGTTGCCCAAGGATTTTCTCAAAGACCCGGAATTGATTATGAGGAAACGTATTCTCCTGTAAAGGATGCAAGTACGTTTAGATATTTAATCAGCCTTACAGTTTCCCAAGAATTACAAATGCATCTAATGGATGTTGTTACAGCTTACTTGTATGGATCACTTGATAGTGATATTTATATGAAAGTTCCTGAAGGATTTAAAATGCCTGAAGCATTAAAATCAAAACCCAAAGAGAAATGTTCGATCAAATTACAAAGATCTCTTTACGGGTTAAAGCAGTCAGGACGCATGTGGTACAATCGCTTGAGCGAATTCCTATCAAAGAAAGGATATGTGAATAATCCAATTTGTCCATGCGTATATATTAAGAGAACAGTATCCGAATACGTTATTATTGCTATCTATGTTGATGATTTGAACATTATTGGGACTGCCAAAGAAATCCATGAAACGGCAGCATATTTAAAGAATGAATTTGAAATGAAAGATCTTGGGGAAACCAAATTCTGTCTTGGTTTGCAGATTGAGTATAAAAAAAATGGAATTTTTGTACATCAATCAGCTTATACCGAAAGAGTGTTGAAACGCTTTAATATGGATAAAGCGAACCCTTTAAGCACTCCAATGATTGGGAGATCGCTAAGTGTAGAAACAGATCCATTTCGCCCTCGCGAAGAAAATGAAGAAATCCTTGGATCTGAAACACCATACCTCAGTGCAATCGGGGCTCTTATGTATCTTGCTAATTGTACTAGACCTGACATATCTTTTGCAGTTAATTTATTAGCAAGGTTCAGCTCATCCCCAACTAAAAGACATTGGAATGGGATTAAACATCTATTCCGATATCTTCGAGGTACAGTTGATTTGGGATTATTTTATTCTAAAAATACAAACCATGTTTTGGTTGGTTATACAGATGCAGGATATCTATCAGATCCACACAAAGCTAGATCCCAAACAGGTTACGTATTTACACTTGGAGGCACTGCAATTTCTTGGAGATCGCAGAAACAAACCCTTGTTGCTACTTCTTCCAACCATGCTGAAGTCATTGCACTTCATGAAGCGAGTCGAGAATGTTTTTGGTTAAGATCTATGACACAACACATCTTGACCTCCTGCGGCATATCAATTGATAAAAGTCCAACGACTATATATGAAGACAATGCCGCATGTATTGCTCAAATGAATGAGGGATATATTAAAACTGACAGAACCAAACATATCCCACCAAAGTTTTACCAATATACACAAGATCTTGAGAAGAATAGAGAAATTAGTATCCAATATGTTCAATCATGTCACAACTCTGCAGATCTCTTTATAAAGGCGCTCTCCACTACAATTTTCAAGAAACATGTCCATGACATTGGAATGTGTCATCTTCGAGATTTATGAAAAGATCTACCGATGTTAACAACAGGGGGAGCATACACAGCTGTACTCTTTTCCTTCTTCAGGTTTTTATCCCACTGGGTTTTTCCTGAAAAGATTTTTAATGAGGCAGCACTAAAGACATATACAAGAGAGATATTTACAATGACATTCAAGGGGGAGTGTTACAAACAATTAATGAATATGTGAATGTCATTGTTCAACATTCATGTTATGCATTTAAGGCATTACGTTTTAAATGCGTAAATGCACAATAAATTCTATTAGGCAACATGTAAATTCTTCTTATAAATATCTCATTATTTCATTTAGTAGAACACACAGATTTGTAATACATATTATAGATAGTATTAAATATATCTCATACTGAGTATTAAGAATCATTCAATTACTTTTGTCCTATTTCACGTATTTATAATTTCAGTTTTACAACAAATATGAATATTTAATTTGATACGAAAAAATAATTTTTTTAAAAGTGTACTCTGTGTATAAGAAGGGGAAATGAAGATTTTGTATTTTATATATTTTTTTTATGAAAAAGACAAAAAGAGAATCTACCTGATGCAATTTGGCAAAGTTAGGTACTTAGGTTTCAGAGTACATGTATATTAAGTAAATTAAATTCTTTAATTAACTTGCACTATAACAATGAGTTTCACAAAATATTAATCGAGTTCACCCTATAGTCCAAATACATAATATCTTCATTAGCATGTCGAACATTTTATTCTAATTGTCATTTATATTTTTCACTTTTTAGTTTTTATAGCACACATGTAGATTCTTTGAAATAATTCGATTCTATACATTTAACTTCTTTTTCATGACAATAATTTCAATTTCGAATATCTGTATCCAATTGAGAATAGGGGCAATTTTTGAAAACTCCCCACGGGTTTGAAAAGTTCCTTTTAGCTCCCCATTTTCAAATACATCATTTGGGATTTTAGATACGCGATTCTGGGATTTAGATACGCGATTCTGTGATTTAGATACGTGATTTTTTCCTTGTATTTTAAATACATCATTTGGGGTTTTAGATACGCGATTCTTGAATTTTAATACATCAATTTTGAAAATGGGGAGCTAAAAGGAATTGGACTTATTATTTGGGGAGTTTTCGGGAATTCCCCGTTGAGATTATGTATTTAAAAAAAAAATTGTATTATTAAATGGAAGTATCTCTCCGATAGTCCGATGCCCTCAAATAGGTACAATTTCATTTATTTCATCATGTTAATTAGGTGTTTGAGATGCATGAATACTGATAAAAAACAAACACAATATGATAGTTATGCGATAATACGAATATTTTCATAATTTTATCAGCAAGAGCCGTCCAATAGAAATATCCGACATAATAGGGCACAATAAATGAATATTTTCAAAAGTGTTCGTACGATATAGTTAGACATCGGAGCGGTCCCTTTCTCCTCTATAGTGTAAGCGTAAGTAATGACAACACTAAATGTACCTTTTAGGCCATCCCTTGGCTGAGGCCACATCTATACAAAAAATTACACAAAACCACCCGAAAATACAGTAATCCTCTGATGAACTCTCAGTGCCCGTGGACGAAATTCCATCCAGGAAAAAAGGAAGAAAAGAAAATAATAAATTGTTGGAAGGAAGAACAAAATCAAGGAACTGCTTTTTTACTCTTTTCCACTGTCGCCCTTACTTTCTGCTCCAATACTGAAATCTCCATATCAAGATTGAATATTCTGTTAAGTGCATGCATGTTTTCCAACATTTCGCTCAGATTACGGGTTTCAGCGCCATCGCATCTCAAGTGTTGCATCGGACCGTGAAGGAGTTTGTTCACAATTCCCAAACTAAGATCATAAATAGCTTTCTTTTGGTTCTTTGTCAAGTCGTCGCCCATCTTTGACATACACTTTTCTAGCTCGGAGTTCCTAATTCTTTCTGCATATGCCCTAAGCTTTTTGATGGTGGGTACAGTCTCAAGAGAGTCTTTCCATGCTTCAAACTGCTTAACTTCTTCCGCAATGATTGTTTGTGCTTCCATTGCTTTCTGCAACCGGTCTTCCTTGTTAGCTGCCACCACTTCTTTCAAATCATCGACATTGTAGACATGAGCAGTCTCAACATCTGATACGCACGATCCCACATTCCGAGGGACAGAAATGTCAATGAACATTCTCTGTCCTCCAACATGAGGGCTCACAGGGGGGAGTGTCTGAACTTGATCTTTTGAAAACAGAAGAGATTTTGAAGCGGTGCATGTGAAAATGACATCTGCTTCTGCAGCACATGATAATAATTCCGAGAAAGGCTTGTATTCAATTTCAGCATCTTTGAGTTCGTCGCGAATGGAGGATACTTTGTCTTCTGATCTGTTAACAACAACTATCTTTTGGCATCCCTTTGCAGCCAGGTGTTTGATCACGAGCTTTCCCATTTTGCCGGCTCCAACTACCAACATTCTTTCTGTATCTCGTGAAAAGTCTGGAAGTTTCATCATGGCAAGCTCAACAGCAGCTGAACTAACTGATACTGATCCAGTAGAAATACTTGTCTCTGTTCTAACACGTTTTCCCACAGTAATTGCATGCTTAAAAAGCCCGCTGATTTTCCGGTCAAATCCAGGCACTCCTTGTCCAGTTTTAACAACATGTTTTACTTGTGAAAGAATTTGACCTTCTCCTAGAACAAGGGAATCGAGCCCAGAAGATACTTCGAACAGGTGTTTAGTGGCATCTTTGTTGTAAAGCAAAAATCTGTGTTCGCGTAGCAGTTCAACTGGCACTGAACTTATCTGCAGAAAATAATAAGCAATGTCAAGCCCTGTTCATGTATTTATGTCCGTACAAACATGAGAGCTTTCACTCTCATTGATTGGGGTAAATTCAGGACAAAACACCATTTTTGAAAAAGATTTTACCACATCATTTGATACAATAGAGGCAAATTAAGCGTAATCACGAAAAAAGATCAATTGAAAATGGAGAATCTTATTACCTTTGACATCCATTCAGTCACTTCTTTTATGCCACGGTGCTGAGATAGAGCCACAACATATATTTCCATCCGGTTGCAAGTACTAAGAACAGCAGCTTCCTCTATATGGTTTAGAGCACATAGCTCACCAATCGCTTGAGGCCATTGTGCTTCTGGAATAGAAAGCTTCTCACGTATCTCAATGGGTGCCGTATGGTAGTTAAGGCCTATAACCACGATACTGCTTCTTTCCTTCGTATAACCTGAACAGAAATGGTTCAAGTATTCATTAGAAATTCATCCGGCTATCTAAGAATCTTGCACAAACATCATTTCAGTGAAATTAAATCTTCTATTGGGGGCTCACTATCTCACAACTAAAAAGGAATGATAATGAACAACGTGTCTGCCATCGAGGAAGAAGCAAGACTTTTAGCTTTGTATATACTCAATTACTCCAAACTTTTCAAAACCAGAACAAATCTCCCAGACAACAGAGAAAATGGCATCAGACAAAACAACAAACGAAGAACAATAACCAAACGCAACGCATCTTCTAATAAACTAAAGTAAAAAGCCATCCACTATCCAAAGTCAAACTAAAACTCGAATCTATTGATCGAAAAACAAGAGAAAAAAACTCACGATCAGCAGCGGATGACTTGAGAAGCTCCAAAGCCGAAAGACTGGACGATTTGGATTGGATCTGATTCTGCGCATTCGAAACAACCTCACACCTCGGGTTCAATCCGACCAGCTGCCTCTCCCGCACCGCAATCCTATACCTCAAATTATCGCCCAAAAACTGCGCCCTCGGAGGAAAACAAGCGACGGAACTACAGGATGAATGACGAACACCGTTGGCAAAATCCAATTTCAATTTAGCGTCCAAATTGATATTACAATTGGTGGATGATATAGAGGCCGCGAAGCCACTCGCCGCCGCCATTAATGTGGAGAAAGAGGGCTTTGTTTGCCGGGGCGAGAGGGCTACGCAGGGTTTTATGGGTGGAATTCAGAGCAGGTGAAGAAAGGATGAACAGAGGAATGGGGTTTTGGTATTTTAGTTGAGCGAATGTTTCAAACTGTTTGATTATTGGGGAATGGCAATTGGTGCTTTTTTGACCCGGCTATTATATTATATATATGAAATGAAATGTCTAATTCAAGAATAGGTTATTCCAACCACGCTCATCACATAATTATAAATTTTTTCGTCTTCGCACACCACGTAATTATTAGAGAAAAATCAACTTACTCTTATTGTTTTCTTTATTTTTTTATTTGATCTTTTAAATACTTTAAATTGCCGTTTATAATTTGTAAAAATTTATAAATTATCATCTTGATCATTTAGATTTTAATACATATTTCATTTTCAGGAAAAAAAAAAAAATCGTAATTAATAATAGAGTAAAAAATAATTTAGATGATTGTACTATTAAATATTTAATGGTAGTCTCGTGAATAGATAATTTAACTCACCCTTTTAATTTTAATTTTTAAGATCTCAATTGAATAAATTAAGAGGTACCTCTAAGTACAAATCATATAAAAAAATTTATGAACAAATAATTAGAGAATAGTAAAATACATTAGTATATTTTCAAAATGTTTACCAACGGTATGGTACAGTGGTTGACAGTTAACACAGGAGATATACCGTACTGTTAAAATAAAATGGTCTTAAGTAACCCTAATAATGCCTGTTTATTGTTTGAGCTTTAAAGACATCTAATGAAGTTCCCAACCTTGCTATTAGACTTGAGCCACATCAATTAATGTCTTAGTACCAATGTCTAGGCATGGCAATGAGCCGAGTATACGAGCTAGGTCGACAAAAGCTCATGCTCATATGGAATGAATGAAATATGAATGTGATGTTCATTTAAAAAAAAAAAAAAAACTAATATTTTGTGTTATAAATATCTAACTCGCAAGCTAGCTCAAGTTGGTTCGAGCTAAGAGCTAATTCAAATTTCTTTTGGTTCATGAGGCATAGAGCCAGCCTCGAACGGGATGCAAACTAGTCGAACCGGCTCACGAGTCTGATGAGCAAGTTCGGGCTCCAGGCCTTTTGGGATCTGGCTCGTGGCTCACGAGCTATTATATTTAAATAAAAAATAATTTTGCATGCCTACTCGAACCAATGTTCCTAAGTGCGTGCTCGAGTTGAACCACAACAAATGAGTCAAGGTTCAGCTCATCTCGAGGTTATATATTTAACAAAGACGGAGTTGTTGCCATGCCTACCCTATCACATAACATCTTAGTTAACATAATATGTAAGATATATTTAACAAACTTTTTTTACTTGTAACATAATTCTAACTACAAATGGGAATACATTTGTAAGATCCAATCTACAAACTAGAAATTTGATTTTTATTAAATAAATAGCATTTTTTCCAAAAAAATCTAGCAATAACAACCATAATCATTTTTATATATGATTTTAATTTACCTGTGTACACGATGTTATATTTTGATTGTATTATAGTTAATAATATATTCGATTAGTGAATAGTAGTGATTGGACTTAATTTAACTCGGGTTTTAATCTTCATGCATCTCATTATTTAAAACTATTAATATTGAGGATTGACTTTCGAGATTGATAATAATATAATTTTAATAATTCATTAATTTGATGGAAGAAGAAAATAGTCATGAAAATAATTGTCCAACTAAGTAGTAGGTGGATTGACTCTGATAATGATGTTGAGTTTGACGGACGTTAGGCCGGCACACGCCCCGTTAATGACGGCGCCACCGCGTTAGAGTGTTGGATATCCCATTCAAATCTTTTTTCGCGTTTTTCTTTAATCGTTTTGACTTTTTATACCATCTTCTCCTCATGTCTATGGACGACCAAGTGTGAAAGGAACCTAAGTATGCAATTTAAATATTTAAATATTTTAAATTGTCGTAAAAAAATTTTACATTATTATTAGGGCCGGTCTGATTTAACTCCCCCAAGGTTGCTAAAATTTGACTTTGCTCCCCTCTTTGAAAATTCTCCTCACTTACTCTCCAATCCACTTTGCTAATTTTGGCCTACTCCCCAAGCACCTAAAATGATGTTTTTACCCTCCATTTATCATCTCCAACCAACAAACCCATCTTCCACAATTATTGTCTGAAAGCAAGAGGAGAAATTTGTTCCCCAACTCCCCGGCGCAACGTTGCTGTCGGTGCCCCAATTCATTGGCGACGGTCGTTTATTTCGACAAGCACCCATCTTTTTCTCTATTCTTCTTCCAATTACATTCAACAATTACCCGCGCACCCCATTTCGCACATGAGACGGATAGAGGCTCAGTCCGACGGGAAAGACGGTGTTGAAGTGAATCGACTCCGAAAACTATCTCCGACGTACTCCAGGTCTGGGCCTTTACTCCCGTCGTCTGTAATTTCAGTCATTTCATTAATTTTTACTATTTCGTAGCTCAATTTCGTTGTTTAATTTTTTGAGCAAGGTTTTGGATTTAGCGATGGCTAGCTTACACGAAGAGGGTGATTGTAGCACACCTGTGCGTCTCCTGGGTGGTGTTCGCTATAATCATGAAATGCATGTTTTCTCAATTAGGGGTGATTTCGATTTGATGAAATTAAAGACCATTATTGCTAGTTATTGGCCTAGGATAAATTTGAGCGAGTTAAGATTGTCATACACTACTCCTCATGCCAAGGATCATGAAGTTAGGTTATTGAATGATGAGGATGTTGATAATATGATTGAACTTCATAGAACGTTCAATTTGACATACGCGGACCTTAGGGCGACTGATAAGGATGATATTGAGCACATGGGATCGACTAGCTTCAGGTAATTCCATAATGAATTCTTATCCTTCATATTCTGTTGCAACTTTATTTTATTTCAACGTTTTATCAGCCTTGTTAGGCACGGAGCGGAGGATGCGGGAATGACACTAACTAATCAGAGATATGTAGATGAGATTGTGAAAGCAATGTCGCGCGCTCAAGAATTCATTATTCACCCATGGTCATTATTTGTATCTGTATCTTATCAACCATACCTAACATCCGAAGAGACCTTGCATTACTCATCCACGAGTTCTAAGACTCAGCAACATTGTTATTTATGACACCAAAACGTTCACTCGAATGTCGTTGTATGACTTCTATGACGAAGCTTATTCTATTGGTATGTATAGAGAAGCGTCAGGTTGCCAATCTACCTCATACCAACAGGTGATGAGATGGTTATGGTGGGAAATGAGATGGACCAATTTGTTTTCCCACCTGATGCTAGAGTTCAACCAGGACGTAGAAAACAAAAGAGAATACCATCCCAAGTTGTCACAAGAGATTTTACATGTTCACGGTGCAAGCAAAAGGGTCATAATCGTCGTAGCTGCACACGGCCCCTTGAATCGTAATTTTACATGTCTTGCAAAATGTATTAGTTAGTGTACTTTATGATTAATCTATGTAATTTAGTTTGTTGGATTGGACCTGATACTTTTCATGAATTTATACGTCATTTGGTCATACCACATATTTCTAAATTTATACCTGATACTTTTTATGAATTTATACGACATATGGTCAGTTATATACGTCATTTGGTCATTTATATACCATATATTGCTAAATTTATACCTGATACTTTTCATGAATTTATACGACATATGGTCAATTAGATACGTCATTTGGTCATCTGTGTACCATATATTGCTAAATTTGTACCGGATACTTTTCACGAATTTATACGATATATGGGCAATTAGTTAAGTCATTTGGTCATTTATATACCACATATTGCAAAATTTATACCTGATACTTTTCATGAATTTATACGATATATGGTTAATTAGATACGTCATTTGGTCATTTATACACCACATATTGCTAAATTTATATCTAATACTTTTCACGAATTTATACGACATATGGGCAATTAGATACGTCATTTGGTCATTTATATACCACATATTGCTAAATTTATACTTGATACTTTTCATGAATTTATACGATATATGGGCAATTAGATACGTCATTTTTACTCCCGCATACCACATTTCGCCAGTTTTATACTACCTGAAGAAATTTGTGTCACTGCAACAAAGGATACGTATAAATACTGAATTAGTACAAAAGATATGCTGTGTGATACTATAATACGTCATTATGTGATCAATGTCCTAAATGAGATTGATTAATTGAACATTTGAGACATTATACCAAATCATACATACTAAAGTAACATATATGTTGTGTGACAATGTACCAATTGAGACACAAATGCTTTTAAGTGATCTTATACTACAAAAAATGTTATTATGTGAACTTATTCCACAAAATGGGGTCAGTAATAGAGTTGAATGTTGTGTCATTCCAACTCATGGGGGTTATGAAAGTGTTTATGATACTTTTCATGAATTTATACGACATATGGTCAATTAGATACGTCATTTGGTCATTTATATACCACATATTGCTAAATTTATGCCTGATACTTTTCACGAATTTATACGACATATGGGCGATTAGATATGTAATTTGGTCATTTATATACCACATATTGCTAAATTTATACTTGATACTTTTCATGAATTTATACGACATATGGGTAACTAGATACGTCATTTTTACTCCCGCATACCACATTTCGCCAGTTTTATACTACCTGAAGAAATTTGTGTCACTACAACAAAGGATACGTATAAATACTGAATTAGTACAAAAGATATGCTGTGTGATACTATAATACGTCATTATGTGATCAATGTCCCAAATGAGATTGATTAATTGAACATTTGAGACATTATACCAAATGATACATACTAAAGTAACATATATGTTGTGTGACAATATACCAATTGATACACAAATGTTTTTAAGTGATCTTATACTACAAAAAATGTTATTATGTGAACTTATTCCACAAAATGGGGTCAGTAATAGAGTTGAATGTTGTGTCATTCCAACTCATGGGGGTCATGAAAGCGTTTATGATACTTTTCATGAATTTATACGACATATGGTCAATTAGATACGTCATTTGGTCATTTATATACCACATATTGCTAAATTTATACCTGATACTTTTCACGAATTTATACGACATATGGACAATTAGATACGTCATTTGGTCATTTATATACCACATAATGCTAAATTTATACTTGATACTTTTCATGAATTTATACGACATATGGGCAACTAGATACGTCATTTTTACTCTCGCATACCACATTTCGCCAGTTTTATACTACCTGAAGAAATTTGTGTCACTACAACAAAGGATACGTATAAATACTGAATTAGTACAAAAGATATGCTGTGTGATACTATAATACGTCATTATGTGATCAATGTCCCAAATGAGATTGATTAATTGAACATTTGAGACATTATACCAAATGATACATACTAAAGTAACATATATGTTGTGTGACAATATACCAATTGATACACAAATGTTTTTAAGTGATCTTATACTACAAAAAATGTTATTATGTGAACTTATTCCACAAATGGGGTCAGTAATAGATTTGAATGTTGTGTCATTCCAACTCATGGGGGTTATGAAAGCGTTTATGATACTTTTCATGAATTTATACGACATATGGTCAATTAAATACGTCATTTGGTCATTTATATAGCACATATTGCTAAATTTAGACCTGATACTTTTCACGAATTTATACGACATATGGACTATTAGATACGTCATTTAGTCATTTATATACCACATATTGCTAAATTTATACCTGATACTTTTCATGAATTTATACGACATATGAGCAATTAGATACGTCATTTGGTCATTTATATACCACATATTGCTAAATTTATACCTGATACTTTTCATGAATTTATACGACATATGGGCAATTAGATACGTCATTTGGTCATTTGTATACCACATATTGCTAAATTTATACCTGATATGTTGTGTCATTGCAACATATATGTTGTGTGACAATGTATACCACATATTGCTAAATTTATACCTGATACTTTTGATGAATTTATATGAAAAAAAAATACAAATTATCCAACAATAGACCAAATGTTTTCTACACAAATCAACCTATCTTTTTTCCTGAAGTCAATATCTTAGCAGCCAAATTAGCCCGGCAGTACGACATCTTCACATTCAACGATTCAGTCCAAAAGGTAGGATCATCCCTAGCAAAACATTAGGGCTAAAAGACAGAAAAAGGCACCGCAATCAAGGCTATCAGCACCTTGCGAGGGACACACCATAATGCCGCAACCCATTAACTATACAGAATTCGGCAGCGGTGAAGGGAACAACGATATCTTCGCCCACAGTCAAAGAATAGGTTTGCACGTCAAATCGGGATAACAATAGCTTGATTCTAGAATTGGATGCATATGCAAGCGGCATGTTCAAGAAACAACCAAATGGACATCTCGAAATGACTTCATGGTGTCCGGGCCTCATTAAACCCCGAATATGTTCCATTTCTTCGCAGAATGCCACGGGGGAACAATGAGTTTGAATGCAGTCCATTCCTGCCCAAGATAACAACACAGAGTTAATAACAAATTCGTGTACAAAAAATACTACATAGCGTATCTAAACACAACAATATAGTATTAGAACAGAAGAGGGCAAATAAAAATCTAGGGTTTTCAATTTCAAACAACCCACAAACAAAAAAGGGTATTTCGGTTGAAGGAACCTCAAAAGAAGTCAGGGCATTTCAGTTCATTCAACTAAATGACAATTTCGTGTACAAAATTAGTATAATAAGGTACCTAAAAACTAAAATATCGTATTCAAGCATAATATGGGGAAGAAAAGCTAGGGCTTTTAGATTCAAACAACATACACACCAATTTGAGCATTTCGGTTCAATCAACATCCAACCAAAGCAGGACATTCAGATTCCATTAACACCCAACCATTTTCGTGTAAAAAAAATACCTAATAGCGTATCCAATACGAGATATTTCGTATTGGAGCAAAGTTGGGGAAAAAGGCAAACAATTTTGGGGAAAATACCTTTAGTTTTCATGGTCATCGTCCTCGTCGGCGTTTGAAAACCCTCAATGTCGATTTCAGACCTCAGCGGCGGAAACCTTCAACGTCGATTACAAACCTCAGCGTGCGGAAGACTCCGGTTGGCAGCAAAACTCCTTGAACGGCTAAAATCTTTGACCTCCGTAACTGAAACCCACTTCTCCGGCCACCACCGTCGATTTTCGCTCAAAGATCACTTCTTCACGTCGTTGGATTTTTGCTCAGAAAACCCCCGCACCGTCATCCGTTTTCTTTTTTTTTTTTTTTTAATTTAACATTAATGAGAGTGATGGGTTTGGGATGGAAAGTCATAGCCTTTAAAGGACATGTTGGTAAAATCACCCAAATTAGGGAGTGAAGTAAAATTAGCAAAGTCGATTAGGGAGTTAGTGAGGAGCGGTTTTCAAGAAGGGAGTGAAGTAAAATTGGGCATGGCATGTAGGGAGTTATTCAACATTTCCTGTTATTATAACCATTATTTAAGTTTTAATACATATCTCGTTTTCAATAAAAATTAATAATTTATGATACAAAATAGCTAGTGTTAACATTTAAATGGTTGAGATGATAATTTAAAAATTTTACAAAGTACAAATAATAATTTAAAGAGAGAATTGTATTTTTGGTCCCATAGGAAATAGGTCAATTTTTTTTTTTGGTCCCATAGTTTTTAAATCTTCCCGTACTTTTAGTTTTTCGACAAATGTAGTCCCAAAATGAAAAAATTTCAATATTAGTCCCAACAAATTTAGAAATATATATTTATAATATTTTTCCTTAATTAAAAAATACATATCAAATATTAGGAATAATTTAAAAGAATAACAACCACATGATATGCATTTTATTTTTATAATAAATTATTACATTTTAAAGTATAAGTATTACTTTAAAATTATAAAATAAAAAAAATAAAGACATTATACATAATAAAATAATCTTCAATATTGTATTTAGTTAAAAATATGTAAAATAAAAAATTGAAAAATAATTAATATTTATAATATAATTAAAAAATTAAAAAGTAATTAGTAGCCATATATATTTAATGAGAATTAAAAAATAACATCAAAATTTTAAAACACTATAATAAGTAATAATATAACGTACAATTATAATAATTATTTAATTTTTTAATTAATATTATGTTATTGGATAAAATATATATAAATTTTCAGTTATTTTCAATTTTAAATAAACCCAATTAATTATTTTAAATAAATGCAATGATATATATATAAGAGATATTTAAATATTATAAATATTAATATTTTTCAATTTTTTATTTTACATATTTTTAACTAAATGCAATATTGAAGATTATTTTATTAATTATGTTATTATTGATCTGGCTCAAATCTGGTCGATCTGACGTGGTCGATCTGGCTGTCAGATATGAGTCAATCAGTCAAGAATTTGTTTAAGTGGGCTCTTTATCGACCTGAAAGCACTTAACACACGTGAGCTAAGTACCAGCTGTTAGGAATAGTGCCCTAGAAAGCCGATTCGACGTAATCTGCTTTGGGACTTTTCTTGTATCACAGACAATCTTTGAATAATATACGATTGATTATAGGCAAACACTTCTTTATATGCCAATACGTGTTTTGTGTGTTTCCATTACGTGCGCATGTATGAGAACTCCCCTAATCCTGATGACTTAGGACTCTACCATTTAGGTGAAATGGTTCATGAAACGAGCCCTATATCACATAAGTCATGATTAGTAAAATACTCCAAGCCGATGAGTCCTACAGACAGTGGGAGTGTCAACCTGACTCCTCTAAGGCTTGCTTGTGGGATCACGCCCTTAAGAAGGACCACCTTGTTTCATGGAGGTGCAAAGTGTATAGTTGATACGTGCGTGATACATGGGGGTGCTTACTTTAATAAGTAAGTTCACTGAGGTGCCCCGTGTGAGAACATTCCTAAATGGGAAAGGAAGTTTCTATTTCAGGAAATGGAAACTTCCAGATTAGGAAATATCTCACGAGTCATTGATGTGATTAATTGATCCTTAGACTTGAGGTTCCTTGTCACTTTATGAATTAACTCTGTAGTCTTTGGTATAAGCTTTAAAGGGTGTCGCCTTAGACAACTGATTCAAGGCTTATGCTGGGGCTGCACAAGTGATTCATGAAAGTGAATGAGAATCAAGAAAGGACCTACACTTGCATATGCAAGGTGATCTCTTATTGTGTAAGTCATTCATATGCCATATGGAGTCCTTGGCCAAGGCAGTAGATCAAGACATCAAGAAAAGGGTTTCTTGGATTGAGATCAAATGGATATGAAATGCACTTAGCTTTAAGACCGGATTATTAGGGTTCTGATTATTCCCTTGCCCTAGATCTTGGTTGAGAGATAGTAAGTAGGAGGATTGTATCTCACATGAATCAATGACTTAAAGGTTCTGTCGAATCCGAACATTCCAATTCAGCTAGGGGTTAAACACCTGTTGCTAGACTATGGTTGTTTAATCTGTGGACTGGTTAATTAATTAGTGAATTAATTAATTAGGGTCACTGCTAATTGAATTGAGAACCTAGAGGGTCACACACAACAACTTGGTTACATGAGTTGAGGCTTTAAAATGATTAAACGAGTTAATCAAGCCAAGAGGGTTCCACACGTGTGAAACCATACGTGTGGCTCACGTGAGTGACACGTGTCATTGTGACACGTGTCACACACGTGTATAAATATATGTGTATATTTATTTATGTATTAAATAATTAATGTGATTAATTATTTAATAGACTCTGGTTTAATTTTGAATTAAAAAGAAAGTCTTATTTTGGAGAAAAATAATCTAGTTAATTAATTATGAATTAATTAAATTAGATAAAATAAGTTATTTATTTTAAATAAATAAAGTATAAAATTATCCAAAAATAGTTTGGATATTTTTAGCTCTCTTGAAAGTTGATTTGAATTAGAATTCAAAGTCAAAGTCAAAATTACTTGATGATCAAGTAATAGGAGAGAGAGATATTTCCGAGGGAAATTTCCGAGGGAAATATTCCCTCGGAATTTCCTCGGAAATTCCGAGGGAATTCCGAGGGAATTCCGAGGGAATTCGCCAAATTAATTTCCGAGGGAAAATTCCCTCGGAAATCCCTCGGAAATGTTTGCGCCAACGTTAGCCGCCAAGTTTTCCGAGGGATTTCCGAGGGAAAATTCCCTCGGAAAATTAAAATTTAATTAATTTTTAAATTAGAACTAGTTTCCGAGGGAATTTTCCCTCGGAAAATAAAAAATATTAATTTTTAAACTAAAATTAGTTTCCGGGGGAATTTCCGAGGGAAAATTCCCTCGGAAAATTAAAATTTAATTAATTTTTAAATTAGAACTAGTTTCCGAGGGAATTTCCGAGGGAAATTTCCCTCGGAAAATAAAAAATTATTAATTTTTAAACTAAAATTAACTTCCGAGGGAATTTCCGAGGGAAAATTCCCTCGGAAAATTAAAATTTAATTAATTTTTAAATTATAACTAGTTTCCGAGGGAAATTCCGAGGGAAATTTCCCTCGGAAAATAAAAAATTATTAATTTTTAAATTAAAATAATTTTCCGAGGGAATTTCCAAGGGACAAGTCCCTCGGAAAATTAAATTTTAATTAATTTTTAAATTAGAACTAGTTTCCGAGGGAATTTCCGAGGGAAATTTCCCTCGGAAAATAAAAAATTATTAATTTTTAAACTAAAATTAATTTCCGAGGGAATTTCCGAGGGAAAATTCCCTCGGAAAATTAAAATTTAATTAATTTTTAAATTATAACTAGTTTCCGAGGGAATTTCCGAGGGAAATTTCCCTCGGAAAATAAAAAATTATTAATTTTTAAATTAAAATTATTTTCCGAGGGAATTTCCGAGGGACAATTCCCTCGGAAAATTAAATTTTAATTAATTTTTAAATTAGAACTAGTTTCCGAGGGAATTTCCGAGGGAAAATTCCCTCGGACAATTGAAAGTTATTTAATTATTAAAATAAAACTACTTTCCGAGGGAATTCCGAGGGAAATATTCCCTTGGAAATGAATTTGATAAATTCCCTCGGAATTCCCTCGCAATTCCCTCGGAATTTTGAATAGTTATTTTTTAATTATTAATTATATAATAATTTGTTGAAGTTAGGTAAAATCCATGGCAATTATAAATATTATTAGTGAATTAAGAGCTATAATGATATCTATTAAATTAGTAATTGTAAGTTATATATATATATATATATATATATATATATATAGTCGAACTTTCGAGTATAGTATATTTTTCGAACAAATAAAACTTTAAGTCATTAAATCGAATATATATTTTTTAAAATTAAGCACTATATAATAATTTGTCGAGTTTAAATACAATTCATGACAATTATATGTATAATTAGTGAATAAAGTAAGATAATTTTAGTTATTAAATGATTGAATTGATGGTTATACATATGTAATCAAACATTCGGTAGGTATTTCGAACGATAACATAACGTTAAGGACATTCATTTTATTTTAAATTGAAATCGAATTTCGTTTTCACATATTTTTGGAAGAGAATTTTTTCTTATTTAATTAACTAACAAAGAAAACATCATGTTATTACATTTAATATTTGAAAACAATTTTTTCTCTTTTTTTAATATTTTGAATTTTCGAAATTTCGAGGGATTTCCGAGGGAAACCCATTTTCCCTCGGAAATCCCTCGGAAATCCCTCGGAATTCCCTCGGAATTTGAAATATATATTTTTTAAAATTAAGCACTATATAATAATTTGTTGAGTTTAAATACAATCCATGACAATTATATGTATAATTAGTGAATAAAGTAAGATAATTTTAGTTATTAAATGATTGAATTGATGGTTATACATATGCAATCGAATATTCGGTAAGTATTTCGAACGAAATCATAACGTTAAGGACATTCGTTTTATTTTAAATTGAAATCGAATTTCGTTTTCACATATTTTTAAAAGAGAAATTTTTCTTATTTAATTAAATAACAAAGAAAACATCATATTATTACATTTAATATTTGAAAACAATTTTTTCTTTTTTTTTAATATTTTGAATTTTCGGAATTCCCTCGGAATTTGAAATATATATTTTTTAAAATTAAGCACTATATAATAATTTGTTGAGTTTAAATACAATCCATGACAATTATATGTATAATTAGTGAATAAAGTAAGATAATTTTAGTTATTAAATTATTGAATTGATGGTTATACATATACAATCGAATATTCGGTAAGTATTTCGAACGAAATCATAACGTTAAGGACATTCGTTTTATTTTAAATTGAAATAGAATTTCGTTTTTATATATTTTTAAAAGAGATTTTTTTTTATTTAATTAAATAACAAAGAAAACATGATATTATTACATTTAATATTTAAAAACAACGTTTTTCTTTTTTTTTTAATATTTAGGAATTTTCAAATTCCGAGGGAATTCCGAGGGATTTCCGAGGGAAAACCATTTTCCCTCGGAAATCCCTCGGAATTTGAAATATATATTTTTTAAAATTAAGCACTATATAATAATTTGTTGAGTTTAAATACAATCCATGACAATTATATGTATAATTAGTGAATAAAGTAAGATAATTTTAGTTATTAAATGATTGAATTGATGGTTATACATATGCAATCGAATATTCGGTAAGTATTTCGAACGAAATCATAACGTTAAGGACATTCGTTTTATTTTAAATTGAAATCGAATTTCGTTTTCACATATTTTTAAAAGAGAAATTTTTCTTATTTAATTAAATAACAAAGAAAACATCATATTATTACATTTAATATTTGAAAACAATTTTTTCTTTTTTTTTAATATTTTGAATTTTCGGAATTCCCTCGGAATTTGAAATATATATTTGTTAAAATTAAGCACTATATAATAATTTGTTGAGTTTAAATACAATCCATGACAATTATATGTATAATTAGTGAATAAAGTAAGATAATTTTAGTTATTAAATTATTGAATTGATGGTTATACATATGCAATCGAATATTCGGTAAGTATTTCGAACGAAATCATAACGTTAAGGACATTCGTTTTATTTTAAATTGAAATAGAATTTCGTTTTTATATATTTTTAAAAGAGATTTTTTTTTTTATTTAATTAAATAACAAAGAAAACATGATATTATTACATTTAATATTTAAAAACAACGTTTTTCTTTTTTTTTTAATATTTAGGATTTTTCAAATTCCGAGGGAATTCCGAGGGATTTCCGAGGGAAAACCATTTTCCCTCGGAAATCCCTCGGAATTCGAAATATATATTTTTTAAAATTAAGCACTATATAATAATTTGTTGAGTTTAAATACAATCCATGACAATTATATGTATAATTAGTGAATAAAGTAAGATAATTTTAGTTATTAAATGATTGAATTGATGGTTATACATATGCAATCGAATATTCGGTAAGTATTTCGAACGAAATCATAACGTTAAGGACATTCGTTTTATTTTAAATTGAAATCGAATTTCGTTTTCACATATTTTTAAAAGAGAAATTTTTCTTATTTAATTAAATAACAAAGAAAACAACATGTTATTATATTTAATATTTAAAAGCAATATTTAAAATAGAACCTTTAACTTTGTGTTAATAAATTAAACAAAGTAAAAAACAAAAAAAATTTAAAAACGTGTTCAGCAAGATGAAAAAGCAACATACGTTATTTCAAACCAAAAGAAATCTCTTCTTTCAGAATTAGAGGGAAATCCCAAAAATTTCACAAGTCCATTGAAAGCCCTAGATTTACCATATTGTGCGCCTTCTCCTTTCTCATCCGCCATTGCCGCTGCCCAAGATTCCTCCGCTATTGTTGCTGAAGGGGGCGCCGGCGCCGCGCTTCACACTCTGTTCTCCAATCCGGTGTCGCTGCACAGCTGCTTTGCCGTTCCCTCCCCACCGCCACCACTGAGTTGCTCCGCTGATCTCCATCTCAGGTTAGTTGTTGGGTTTTGATTGTGCCTAAGTATTTCTTTTATTTTTCTTGTATGTGCATTGGGTTTGAACGCCTTTGGGTGTTGAGTTGCATTGGGTTTGAACGCTATTTTTAGGGGTGAATAGGTTCGATTATTAAGTGCTCTAATGGTAAGATTTATTGCAGCATCAAATCTTTCGCCTTCTGTCCATTACATTGCCTATTTATCAGTTGGGTTCTCCTTGAAATCCCTGAAACTAGAAGCTATCTTTTTCCTTTGTAACCTCCATACTTAAATATTTGATGGTTAACTGATTGCATCAGCGAGCTCTTGCTGAAGTTTTATTGCATGTATTGAGGATGATGTTCAGATCTCTTGAGAAATTTCTGACTAGTATATGAGGGTAGTTGTAATGTTGAACCTAATAGGGGATATTTGTGGGATTGCATCTAGTTGCAGGGGAGGAGAGTGTAATTTACCCAAACTCTAAACTCTGTTATTTTACATGTGATTTTCTTAGGTTTATAACAATATACCTAAAATATTTTGCCTCTTTTCCAACAAAAGATGTCTGTTGATTCATGTTTAGTTTCCAATCCTGCGCTTCTGTCCTTTCAGTGCGTTCAATTGCATCTTCCTCTTGCCAGGTATTTCTTTGGAATTTCTATGAAATATTGATCATACTCAGAGGGTTGGTTAATACCTGTAATCTTCCTGCGCTTCTGTCTGTTGTGCAGCATCTTCCTTTGTTATGATGTTGGTTGGAATCTGGATAAGTTAGATATATCATTTAATGTGAGTATTTATTTCTTGTAAATAGGGTATGGAGCATTCAAGCAGGTAACTATAATTCTGTGGTTGAATTCAAGAAATTAGAGGGAATAAAAGAAAGTGGTTGCATTGTGGGCTATCTATAATTCTGTAGGCAGTCGGTGCATTCCAGCAGGTAACTCCAATACATTTATTGTGTGCCACTGTTTATTAACCTCTAATAATTCTACTCCTCACATTTTCCCTTTCCCTTTCCCTTTCCTTCAAGCAATTCCAAACTTATAAATCTTCCCCAGGAATGCAATTTATATATGAAATTTTCATATTTCACAACCTTACTGGAAAAAAAAAAAATCTATGTAAAATGAGAAGTGGAGAAATATTTTAGAAATATGTGTGTGTCCGAATTATTTTAAGACTGCATTAAGATATGTCTTAAATTATTCATTTGGTATAATTCAAGCTGTTTTGATTATGGATGTAAATGTACCGCATCGAATCGCGAGCTGAGTTAGATCAGATTCAAATTTGAATTCGAAAATTTTAAAGCCCTTTCAAAGTGGTTCGCGAATCAACCTATTTTATTTGAAAAAAAATATTATATATATATATATATATATATATATATATATATATATAAATTTATTTTTCTTTTTAAAATTACATCTTGCGTTCGAATCTGTATGTGATTAATTATAAATGCTCTAACCAATTTCAATTCGTTCACATTTAAATTGCATTTTCACATATTTTAACTAAAACAAGTAAGTGTACATACAATGTGCCATTGTCCAAAGGGTTAAATATTTCTGCTTTTCATTGATGACTCACTCTTAATATTTTCAGGGTTGAACATATATAGAAGATAGAACACATTAGCTAGGGTAGAATATTAATTTATGTGAAATTAAATGTGATAATTTAGGTCCACTTTTGTCTATTTGCCATTGTCAGCAACTTAATTGCTTCTTGCTAACTGCTAATATATGTGAAATTCAATGTGATTATTAAATATTGTTTTTATCTAATATTTTGCTTTATCATGCATAAATATTATCTAGATGGTTGGTCGGGGTCGAGGTCGCGGTACATTGAATAAAACTGTACGTGGTAATAGAGCTTCACCATCATATGTCCCGTCCACAATCTCTTCTCCTACTCCCGACACAATTACTACACCACAAGATCCTTCCACAAACAATCCCACACTTGCTCCTGCAATAACTGTCAATCCACATGCTCCCGCCACAACTACCCCTTCGACTTCATTTGAAGGGGTTACACCTTCCTCTAACCTTCCACCTACTTCTACATCTGAGGCACCCTCTCCATCAGATGATGCTTTTGAAAATCCGGAACCGCCACCTAATCCTATTTCCTCGCTGACAATAAAGCCTTTTCCAAAGGGCAAGTATAAGTAAGTAAAAATTATTTGTTTCTCAATTAATATATATACACATAATACCTTAGTTAGTGTTCTATTTATTTTTGCAATTTCGTGCAGATATACACCAAACCATCCAGGTGCACATGGAATTTTATGCGTGATAAAGACCACACTTAAAGAACCTTATACCTCATGGATTCATGTCCCACCGGAAAAGAGGAATGAGTTATTTCAAGAGTGGAAGGTAAATTAATTAAAAAAAGGGGCTTTCGGTCAAGGAAAATCATGGTTATTTAACTAAGTGAAAGATTTAATTAGCTCTTTATTTGCTTTTTATCTACTTTATATTATTAATGCATTTGATACATTTGATTTGGTGAAATTTGTAGAAATATGTGAATTATGAGCCCCAATATGAGAGTTTTATGAGAGGGGCATTTGAGGAGCATATAAAGGCGCGCCTTCCTGACGTTTATTCAGATATTCGAAAAGCGGGAAAGAAGCCTGTTTGGATGTTTCCCGACACTTATGAGGCATTGTGCAAACATTGGGAAACGGAGGCGTGGAAAAAAAAGTCAAATACAAACAAGAAGAACAGAGCTTCCCCACTTGGAGGGTCATTACATGCTGGTGGATCCATTTCGGCTGCCACTCTATATGAGAATCATGTAAATCAATCTTTATTTTTCTTCAAAAAATGAACTATAAGTGTGTTATATTGTATTAAATACATGAATTACTTGCAGACAAAGAAAACAGGTAAAGAACCTGATAATGCAGAGATGTTCTTACTTTGCAAGCGAAGGAAGGCAGATCAAACTTTTCTAGAGGCCCGTGGAGAACAATCATGGGTACATAAAAACCTTTTACTCTTAGTTTTTTGTTGTTTTCCAACATAAAATTTTATTTTTTAAATATATCTAATATTGCAATTATTTTTGAATATTGTAGAATAATTATATGGATATGTTAAAAAGACATGAGGCTGAATCCGCAGAGGAAGGCGTTGCTAGTACACAACAATCTAGAAATGAGTTGTTTGCTCAGGCTATGGGGGGGCGAAACAACAAAGGTCGCATGTATTCGATGAACTACATGGTTGGTGGATCATCACATGGACATTCACATTCTAGTGGTTCTCAAGAGTACACATCGTCTCATCCATCTGCTCAAGTTGAATTGCAATTGCAAGATCTTAAAGAAAATCAAGAGAAACAAAGGGAGTGTCAAGAGAAGCAAACAGATGCAATACAACGGATAGAGCAAATGTTGTCTGGCTTTATGAGTTTGCTAGGAGGAATGCCACATTTGACTAATCAACTTCCCTCCCGACCTTCACATCTGGACACAATTCAGCCTCCAGACTCTACAACGAACAATGAAGATGAAGAAGATAATTAATTATTACAAAAAAATGTAAGTGAATTTATTTAGTTAATTTTAAGACTCAATACAATCCAAAAGAAATCTCACACGACACTATTGATTCTTAAGTTAGAAGTTTTACATGTTGAAAGGGCTCAACTTGGCAAAGGTTTCGTACGATTTTTTATGTTCTAGTATATGTACTAATTAATAGAGAGCTTTTGTGTGAGTTCTTGTATTGTAGTTTATGTGGTTTAACTGAGTTTGTTTGTATTTCAGGAGGGAAGCTTATGATATTGGGTGTTGAAGAAAAGAGAACTCCTGGAGTAGTGAACGAGATTCAACTTTATGATTTTGTATAAGTGAGTTGGATTCTGAATTTGTAAGACTCTTATGTTTGTGTTTTCTACATAATTTGTGTAGTATGACTTGAATTTAGTGCGAGTAATGTTTGAAGACTAGTATGAATTGGATGAGTACTGTTAAGATTTTGATATATATATATATATATATATATATATATATATATATATATATATATATATATATATATATATATATATATGTTTGGATGTTCGGATCAAGTGACATTTGATTATATATTGTAAAATAAATGCATATTTTGTACAGGTATAATAATTAATAAAAATAAAAAATATAATAAATTTTATTTTGAAAATTCCGAGGGAATTCCGAGGGAATTCCCTCGGAATATATCAAAAGTAAAAACGACATAATATTCCGAGGGAATTCCCTCGGATAAACGGAAAAAAATTCTCTAAATACATTCCGAGGGATAATTCCCTCGGAATTCCCTCGGAAATTCCGAGGGAATTCCTAGGGATAATTCCCTAGGAAAAATAAAAATAATGTCTAAATATATTCCGAGGGAATTATCCCTCGGAATTCCCTCGGAAATTCCCTCGGAATTATTATTTAATCTTTTTTTTTTTTTGGTTTTTCCGAGGGAATTCCCTCGGAAATTCCCTCGGAAATTCCGAGGGCATGATGTTACCAAGCAAATTCCGAGGGAATTCCGAGGGATAAAATTTTTGATATTTTCCCTCGGAATTCCCTCGGAAATATTTTTCCGAGGGAATTCCCTCGGAAAATTTTCCCTCGGAACCAATTCCGAGGAAGGTTTTTCCGAGGGAATGAATTCCCTCGGAATTCCATCGGAATTCCCTCGGAAATTGACATTTTCCGAGGGAATCCCTCGGAATTCCCTCGGAAATTTCCCTCGGAATTCGCCTGTTTTCTTGTAGTGAGAGACCAAAATCCTAGCCCATTAAGGACTAGGAATTTCGTCCCTCCCCTTTCTTATATATAGGGGAGCTCATGCTCCCCTTTAGAGCTAATGAAATTCTTTTAGTTCATGTGTTGAACACCATCCTTTCTCCAAGATAAACGAAACCCTAGGTTAAGCCTAAACACTAACTAGAGAACTAGCATCCTTACTAGTTAGATTGTAGCCAAGTTGGTGGACTATCTCTAGAGACTTCAAGTTAGAAGTTTTGAAGATTCGAGCTTTACCAAAAGTGGGGATTAAGCAAAACGATCAGAAGGGATGATGAAACGATTCTGAACCCGACGTGAAGCGAATGAAAAAATCGAACCAAAGAAGATGGCGAAAACCGTTCGTCCATATCCTGAAGGATGAATTTTTTCACGAGGGTTTTGTGACTGGCATTTTTCTACTTTCGCAAAACTGGTTTCGAAGGGAGTTTCAATCCTGCTTTTCTCGTTTCATGTTTCTTTCTTTATGTTATATTGTTAAGAACATCTCTAACATGAATTGAATCTAGGTTGGTGTGGATTCCTATCCCGACAATGGATTCTGAAGTAGAAAGATACTTTCGAGGGACGGGTTGTCAAGCCGCGAGAAGAGCGTTCTTGGGTGGCTTGAAACGCTTCAAGAAAGAATAAAAGAAAAGTAAGTTTTCTATCTTTACGAATTTGGATACACGATTGCGAGTTCAAGATCCTTTTGTTGGAAAAAATTTTAAATTCCGCTGCGTTCTGATTCGTGTTTTCCAACACCAGCTTGGGGAACTTGGGGTTTTACCCAAGTTTGGCACTCCGACGCTCAAGTCAGTAATGGAGCTCTTTAGAGAGAGAATAAATGCAATTTAATGCGGAGTAAAGGCTTACCAACTACTGTTCAAAGGGAGAGTATTTATAGCCATGGCCAAATAACACAGTAATGCGTGTACTGTAAGTGTGCATTAATTGCGTTGCCAGTCGTCGATCTGGATGTCGGACAACGGAACTGGCTTGAGGCGGGTCGTTTGTACCTTCTTTCCCGTTTAGGTAAAAGCAGGGACTGGCGGGCATTAATGCGCTGCAGTACGCCTGTTACAAGGAATAGGAAGGATACATGTGTTTTGACAGGAGTGCTTTACGATATTTGGGTGTCCGGTGATGCACGTAATCGATCTGAAGGTCGGTGCCGCCTACCGGGCTCCTCGGTTCTATTCAGGTTCCCTTAGGGGAGTAGACGGCAGATCGAGACGAGGCGCTAGTAGATCAAGGTCAATGGACTCTTCAGATCGTTAGCAGGCTTGTCATGATCTGATGAATAGATATGGGGCGTGCCAAGCGACACATCGATCTGGTCCATCTGAGCTGGCGGAACGGTCCACGTGGCTCCTTAGGGGCGTGCCACATGGCCACACGATGTTATGCCATGTCAGAGGCCCCCCAAATTACCATTGTGAATTTTCGCAGTGGTAATTTCATCGATCTGGCATTGGGTAGGGGAACCGTCATGGCCGTTGGAATCGAACTGCAGCCCTAATTATTAGGGGTGACTTTTGAGTCGGTTCGGTCTGACACCGTATTTAATACGATGCGACCTTCCATGGGATAGGCGTGTACAGGGTAATTATGGTATCGTTTCGTATTTCGAGGCGTTACTTTTTCAACCTCTATATATAGGGGGCCTCCCTGAGCCCCAAATTCACCACTTGCACGCTCTGTGAACCGAACTGCTCCGATCTGCTCAGCTCGTTTGTGAATAGGCACTTCCGCGATCCACTCTGGAAAGGTAAACTCCCCATCTGCTTTTAGCTTTTATGGCACAGGACCAGGTCGCGTTTACACCTTCACCAGAACGAGAAGACGACCTGTGCCCCCCCCCCCCCCTACCAAGTGAAAGTTTTGAGTTCGCATCGGGAAGGGGCGAAGTTCTGACGGCGAATAGAGGGGGATCGGCTTCGACGTCTAGGGTGCGGCGACCTATAGGACTGTTAGACGAATTGGAAGAGGAGGAAACTGGAGGGGAAGAATAGGTCGGAGAGAGGCAAATCGATGGTGGGGAACCTGTGGTGCATATCGGGAACCCCCCAGCTCGACCTCCGCATGTTTACAACACCCGCTCGCATGTTTCTGAGAGATTTTCTAAGATAACTCCTCAGGAGTTCGCGGAGGTCATCAGGCTATTGGGGTTGGGTCCCCAATACACAGTTCGCATGCCACAGGAGGGGGAAATAGTTGAGAGACCGAGGGGTTTGAGATCAGTTGGTATGTACTATGCTTCCGTCAAATACGAGTTCAGGCTTCCTCTTCCCCGGGTCATTGCGGATTTTTTAGTTCGATATAACCTGTGTCCTTCCCAGCTGACCCCCAACTCTTTCTTGCTAATGCACTGCATGATTATTACGATGAAGTGTCTCGAGTTCGAGCCAGAGATCTGGGACTTCGGGGAGTTCTTCACGCTTAACAGTGTTACTAAGTTCGGGGTCGGGTACTTCAACCTCCAATCGAAGCCGAACCGGAAGATTGTATCGATCCCGTCTACGTCTCATGGGGTCAACTGGAAGTCCAAGTTCTTTTTCATCGATCTCCCCATCGTCCTCGCTTCCGGATTACTTGGGGGGATAACGGCCCAAGGCGGCTCGTGACCAAGTCGTCGACCTGGCTCCACGAACGATTCGAACTGTTAACCAATTTGGGGCTTCTAGACCATACAAACCTGATGAGGACGGGGAATCTGGTCGAAGCGGGCATTATAACCGGGGCTCATAGAAAGAACTTCCGTTTTGGTATGCTCTCACTTCGATCGGACCCCTACTCGATCAGGGTCCTTTTGTTTATTATTTTTTACCTTTCGCTGATCTATTCTGTCGATCTGACTTTCCTTTCGTCTTGTAGATCTCCGTCCGTTGATAATGTCTCGAGCTGCGAGGATGAGGGCGATGAATCAAAGGAATGCTACCCCGGACGAACTGTGACTAGTGGCGGAGGCCGCTCGCGCCATAATCAACTCCCTCCCGGACGCCCAACGAGCCCAACAAGAGAGGTGCTCGAAGGAGTTGCATGATCTGGACGCCGATCTAGCTGAGCAGACTGCCGGAGATCCCCTTCGCAATCAGGAGTTTGAGGGGCACGTCGGATCGTCGGCACAACCGACTGGGCAGGTCGAGGATGACGCCGAACAAGTAATAAATTTAGATCATCTGCCTTTATATTTTGATGAAGATGTTGATTCTCAACTGCAGTTTGTTCAGGCGAGGCATGGGGTAGGCAAGAGGCCCTTTAGAGAGTTGGTTCACGAACTGCAGGATTCTGAGGAGTCTGACGATGAGTCCCAGCTCTTGAATTTTCCCAAGACCCCTCTCCCCCAGTGGCCTGCTGGCCTCGAGCTCAAGAATGCGGATGGTACCGATCGAGTTCTGGCGTTCAGAAAAGCAAACCCCGATCTCCTCGCTGCCCTCTTCAATACTGGGCGCATTATCGACGAGCAGAGGAAGCTCTCTGGGCGATCTGCGAGGCAGAAAAGGTACCAGGCTGCCAGAGGTCTTTTTGGGGTAAGTTTTCTAAGCTTTTTTTTTTTTTTTTTTTTGAATCGATCCTTGAGATCGGTCTCACTCGATCTGCTTTCCCGTTCTCAGGACGTCCTGCCTGTTCTTGTCAACTCGATCCATGAGGCCGAGGTCTTTAAGGCGGGCAAGGAAAAATACAAGGAAAAATACCAACTGATGAAGGCCCGGCTCGCTTCAGCGAACCCGGAGAAGGTTGAACAGCTCAAGCAGGAACTCCGGGAGGCCCGAGAAGAGAAGAGGCTACGGGTCGAGGAGAAGCAGACCATGGAGGCCCAGTGGAAGAGCTCGCAGGAGGCTCTTGAGAAGGCAGAGAAGGCTCATGCTGCCGAGCTGGCCCGGATGACGGAAGAGTTTGCCAAGCAGCTCGAGGCTGCAAAAACTGCTCCAAAGGAAGAAGGGTGGAACGAGATCTTTGATCTGGCCCAGACGAAGATCTGCAAAGCCGCTGAGGAGATGAAGAAGTGCAAGCTGGAGATCGAGCGGTATGCATTTCGCGAGTTTATGGAGGTCCCGGGCTTCGAAGAGGCGAGCTTGATAGTGGGAGAGAACGACCTCGCTGAGGGATTCCAGATCGCCGTCAATCAGCTCAAAGCCCAGGATGCCATCATCCCGAACTTCAAGTTTGAAACGATTGGCCCCCTGCTCCCAGATCCAGGTGCCACCGACGAGCCAGAGGAAGAAGAGCCAGTTCGGATCGACTGGACGACCTTCAAATATGGTCACGCAATCGAGATCGCCAAAGCAAAGAAGGAGAAGCGTCCAGTTTCGTGCGAGCTGCCTATGCCGGTTCCGGTCGAAAGCTTCTTTCCTACCGTTAGAGAGCTCGAGAGGGCCAACCGTCAAACCGTTCCGGAACACACATCGGCTCCTGTTGAGCTCGACTGAATCTCCCATTTCTTGTAGTCAATTAGCTCGACCTTCCAGCCGGGTTGTGGTTGGGTGAATACTTGCTTATTTTTCCTTTACTTCTATTGTTAAACAATTGCCTATCGAGCCACATCGCGTGGTGAGCTCGATACGCTAGGTGTAATTGACCTTGCTTTTCTCTTTTTTTTTTTAACCTGAATGCATGGATGAATTTTAAGTTTCCTTCACTTGTTTTTTTTTTTTTTTTACAAGTTGAGGAATATTCGATCCCGCATGCGTTGGCCTGCTCGAACTGGGATTAATTTTGATAGCTACTCTCACTTGGATCAGTGTGCGAAATACGTGGCTGATCTCGTTTGTGTTTCCATCGGATCGACATCGATCTCGGATCGTAACTACGACCTCGCTGAGAATTTCCTGAACAAAAGGATTATTTATCCGCCATCCCTACTGGATCGAAATTCGATCTCTTTAAGGATGTGTAGATTCTCGATCTTAGTAAGATTTTGCGGGTGTTAGGATTTTATGATCTCTTTGGGTCCAAAGACGACCTCCTCAGATCTTTATTTCCTAATCAAATCATTTAAAAGATGGATTATTAATGTTTGACGTTCTCCATGGATCGATGGCGATCTTATTGGAGTTTTGAGGTTTAGATCTTTGGATCGCTTTGGGCCTTTAGAGGACCTCATTGGATCTCGATCTATAATAGAGTGGTTTGAGAAGATACGTTAGGGTTTTTAGGATCTCTTTGGGTCTAAAAGCGACCTCATTGGATCTCAATCTCTAACAATGATTTAAAAGCATTAAATACGTTAGGATCCATTTTCTTGCTGATCTACGAGTCTTATGGGGTCTAAGTCGATCTCTTTAAGGTCTTTGGATCATTAGATTTTAGGAAATCTCTGGATCTCATTGGACCTAAACCGGTCTCTTTGGATCTCTGGATTGAGTGTGCCAGGATTTTTTCAGATTTCTTTGGGTCGTTGGACGACCTCGTTAGATCTCGATTCCTTGTAGATTTGAAAACATTAAATGCAGGGGGGTTGCTCCCTCCCCGACTCATGACCTTAGGTCAAATGAGCGCTTTTATCCACAAGTTAAAACACAACTATGGGTCGTTTAATTGAATACTGAAACAATTCATAAATAAAGAGGTCGATTCTCAGTCGAATTCGATCTCTTGTGAACATTACAATTTCTTGGAATAACTGGGAAACTAAGTATAAAACTTCTTCAGGTTATGCGCATTCCAAGGTCTGGGTAGTTGTTCCCTGGCCATGTCTTCAAGCCGGTAGGCCATGTTTTTCCCGATCTCAGTGACGCGATAGGGTCCGTCCCAGTTAGGCTCAAGTTTTCCGACGTGCTGCAAGACCTCGACCTTCTTTAACACTAGGTCGGCGATCTGAAACGATCTGGGCCTCACGTGTTTGTTGTATGATCGGGCCGCTGCTGCCTTGTACTGTTTGAGCTTCTGATAGACATGTTCTCTGCTTTCTTCAATCACATCTAGATCTTCAGCTTTGATCTCTATATTCTGGTCGAGCTGGTATTGCGATACATGAGCGGTTTCGTGTAACAGCTCCGATGGGATGACGACTTCGATTCCCCATTGGTCGAAGGGCCAACAGACATTGATCGGTATCATGGATGCCGGGTGAGTGTGGATTAGGTTGTCGTGCTTTTGGCACTTGGGGCATTTCCTAGAGTGGATCTTCGCATCCCACACCATAGTCGGTAAAAAATACCCACTCCTTAAGATCTTTCGAGCTAGAGCTCGACCTCCGGAATGGTTTTCGCAACATCCCTCATGGGCTTCTTCCAGGACGTCTTGGGCTTGGCTAGGTCGTAGGCATCTTAGAGGGGGACCAGTGAAGGATTTTTTGAACAACCTGCCTTCGCGATCTATTATATAGAGCAGAGATCGATATTTTATTCTCCTGGCCTCAGTTCGATTTTGGGGCAAAACTCCGTTCTTGAGGTGTGCAATCAGATCGTCCATCCAACAAGGTTCCGGTGGATCGATGGCGGTGACGTCGACCTTTCCTTCGTCGATCGCGCGGCCCCCCAATACCATAAAAGAGATGGCCGGATACTTTGTCCCTTGGAATCCGTTTGCTAGCTTTGACAGAGCATCCGCTCGGCCGTTCTCCTCGCGGGGGACTTGCTCGATTTTGAGCTCTTTTAGCTTCGAGGTCAACTCTTTCACCATCTTGAGGTACGCTGCCATGGATTCTTCCCGAGCCTCATACATGCCGTTGACTTGGCCAGCGACGAGCTAGGAGTCAGTTACTACGGCTAGCTTATCGATCTTGTTTTCCGTCGCGTACCTTAGTCCTGCCACAAGTGCTTCGTACTCGGCCTCGTTGTTCGTTGCTTTAAAATCGAGTTTGATGGCGAAATCGAGCTGGAGTCCATCCGAGCTTGTAAGGGATATGCCCACTCTCCCTTCTTGAGAGGTCGATGAGCCATCCGTGTACATGGTCCAACTTGGTGAGGTAGGAACAATCTCCATCGAACTGGTGTCCTTTTCGACTAGAAAGTCAGCCAGAACTTGAGCTTGCTGGGCGGCTCGAGGTTGGTAGGTGATATCATGCTGACTCAACTCGACCGCCCATTTCATCATTCGACCCGACACATCGGGTTTGGATAACACCCACCTAAGCGGCTGATCCGTTAGGACGACTATGGGGTGAGCCTGGAAGTACGGACGTAGCTTCCGGGCTGCATGTGTGAGGGCGAGCACGAACTTCTCGATCTCGAGATAACTTCCGGGTTTTACCCAAGTTTGACACTCCGACGCTCAAGTCAGTAATGGAGCTCTTTAGAGAGAGAATAAATACAATTTAATGCAGAGTAAAGGCTTACCAACTACTGTTCAAAGGGCGAGTATTTATAGCCATGGTCAAATAACACAGTAATGCGTGTACTGCAAGTGTGCATTAATGGCGTTGTCAGTCGTCGATCTGGATGTCGGACGACGGAACTGGTTTGAGGCGGGTCGTTTGTACCTTCTTTCCCATTTGGGTAAAAGCAGGGACTGGTGGACATTAATGCGCTGCAGTACGCCTGTTCCAGGGAATATGAAGGATACACGTGTCCCGACAGGAGTGCTTTACGATATTTGGGTGTCCGGTGACACACGTAATCGATCTGAAGGTCGCTGCCGCCTACCGGGCTTCTCGGTTCTATTCGGGTTCCCTTAGGGGAGTAGACGGCAGATCGAGACGAGGCGCTACGTAGATCGAGGTCAATGGACTCTTCAGATCGTTAGCAGGTTTGTCACGATCTGATGAATAGATCTGGGGCGTGCCAAGCGACACGTCGATCTGGTCCGTCTGAGCTGGCGGAACGGTCCACGTGGCTCTTTAGGGGCGTGCCACATGGCCACATGATGTTATGCCATGTCAATTATGTATAATATTTTTATTTTTTTATTTTATAATTTTAAAGTAATACTTATAATTTAAAATGTAATAATTATTATTTATTATAAAATAAAATGCATATCATGTGGTTGCTATTCTTTTAAATTATTCCTAATATTTGATATGTATTTTTTAATTAAAGAAAAATATTATAAATATATATTTCTAAATTTTTTGGGACTAATATTGAAATTTTTTTACTTTGGGATTATAATTGTCGAAAAATTAAAAGTGCAGGACGTTTTAAAAACTACGGGACCAAAAAAAAATTGACTTATTTCCTATGGGACCAAAAATACAATTTTCTCTAATTTAAAACATTTGAAAGTTCAAATAAAAAATTAAAAAAACAATCATAATACAAGAGGTAAATTGTATTTTCCCCTGAAAAATAACATCAACTTATAAACTTCAATCATTCTTTCACTTTTTAAAATTTCTTGATTGCAATATAAAAATAATGTTGTATTTGTAGCTAGCTGGATAACAATACCATAGCAGATCCATTGACCTTCTTGAAGATTTGTGTTTGGATTGGGAGAGAAGGTTTCAAAGAATTGAAATTGAGGTTATGTTAATTTTATCAAAAAGGAAGATGCTTAGGGACATCTAATGAAAAATATTATAATTGTCTTAATCAATTGCTGTGGGTATTCTAAAATCTTAGGAGGCGTATTTTGAGTACATAGTATATGCGGGTTGATAAATTGGCTAGAATTGAACATTTGAACAACAAGTGATCCGTGGTTTGGAGCGATCCTCTTGGAGTATAGGGATGAGTTAATAATTGAGTTTTTATTAATTTCCTCCATCCAAAAAATTTATTGATAAAATCGATCTCATCACAAGCATCATTATAACATCGCATAACATAACAACATAGGCAAATTTTAAAAATTACAAATTATCTTTTCTTATTTTGTTAGAATCATGTCAATTTATAAGCAAATTAAAATTTAAAAGTTTTTATCCTCAATTAAAAAGAAGGAACTAATATATATATTGTGAGGGTAGATTACGAAATTACCAAAGACACCCTCGGACCCAGCCATGCTTTGTGTGATCTGATACTGTAGCGCGGCTAGCGCCCCGCCCACACATTATCCCAACGGTATGAACGAATATGATCAGGTGAGATATATACATCGAAAACACGAGAAGATTTATCTACTATTATTATTCAAATGGGCTCGCAAATTCTGAAATTCTCTCCATTTCCAGCTTCTAGAACGTCTGTTCTCAAACCCGCCACTATCTCCAGATTCTTGCCGGGCCCAAGTAACCATATCCCGAAAGAACGCTTCAATTGCAGTAGTTTAGCAAGTGGGTTTTGCGGGTGGACTCTTAATCAGGGCAAGAAGGGTTTCAGAAGTGGGGTTGTGGCCATGGCGGCGCCTGGATCGGTGCAGAAGTCGGAGGAGGAGTGGCGTGCTATTCTTTCGCCGGAGCAGTTCCAGATTCTGAGGCAGAAGGGCACAGAGTAAGTTTGGTTTCTTGATAGTCTACATTCTTGTTCATTTATGTAGCTTGGAATTTGATTGATGATTAATGGGATTCTTACAGCTCGAAATGCTTTAGTTTTTGCTTGTATGTCGTTTTGGCGGAATCTGTTTGGTAAATTTAGTGATTATCTTCGGGGTTTATTGCGGGATTGACTTATGTTTACCAAGAACTGGTTGGGACTTGGGATTTTCAATTGTTGTCCACCACTCTACCTTTGTTATAAAAAGTTTGTATTTTTTTGCAATGGTAAGCAAATGGCAAGAACCGGACGTGGGGTTTGATAAAACCAACAGGAGCTAACAACATCCACAACCCTGTGTTAATCGAAAGTATCATAAAAAACCCTGACAAAAAAAAAGTACTCTAAATAACCCGGTGTTTTTTTAAATATGCACGAAAAACCCTGGAACGAGAAAGTGAGGTTCACTCGCGTTGACTGCAAGTATAACAAGCTTTTTGGCCTACTTTTGTTGGTGAAATATCGTTTTTGCCCTTAAGACTATTTTACCATGTAATATATATATATATATATATATATATATATATAATAACCACCATGGCCGCCCAGTGCTCTGCAAATCCAGGCATACCACCATGGCCGCCGGCGGCTTCTGGTTACTGGGGGGATCGTTCGGCGGAGATCTAGGGCGGTGGAGGAGGAGATCGAGAGGCGGCGGCGTTGGGCCATGTTCGGCGGAGATCGGGGGCTGTGTGAGGCGGTGGAGGAGGAAAGAAGAGAGGCGGCAGTGGCGGCTTTGAGCGAGGGAGATCTGGGCTGTGTGAGGCGGTGGAGGAGGAGAGAAGAGAAAAGAGAGACGGCGGCGTTGGGCAGCGGAGATCTGGGTTGTGTGAGGTGGTGGAGGAGGAGATCGAGAGGCGGCGGCGGTGGCTTTGAGCGACGGAGATCGAGAGGCGGCGGCGGCGTTGGGCCATGTTTGGCGGAGACCTGGGACGGTGGAGGTGGAGAGAAAAGAGGCGGCGGTGATGCGGATCTGTTGGGCGGTGGGTGGAGGTCGAGAGAAGGAGAGGCGGCGAGGCGGCGGCGATTGGGCGTGGCGGCGGCGGCAACTGATGGGTTGTCTTGAGGAAGAAGACGCTGTATATGTATATAAATAATGTATATGTATATCAATATATTGCATTTATTTATTATTATTATTTTTTTGGTACATATATTACATTTATTGATATTATATTATTACATACATTTATATCATATTTTCAGTAAATATGATATTATATATATATATGTAATTATTTATATATGTATATATATTAAATTAATTATTATAATTAGTGTATAATATATATACAATTACTAATATACATAATATACATATGAAAAATTATGTTTATATTTACATATATCTTATTTCTATAAATTTGTTTATATATATATATATATTGGTTCGTTATATTGCACATATATAAAATACATTTAAAAATATATATGATAATTATTATAATAGTGTATAATATATACATATACATATATATATTCAATATATATTAATATGAATTATGTTTATATTTACATATATTTTATTTCTATATATATATATATATATATACACTATTATAATAATTATATATTGGTTCTTTATATTGCATATATATAAAATAAATTTACAAATATATATAATAATTATTATAATAGTGTATATATATATATATATATATTTATTTATTTAT
The DNA here is from genome assembly GCA_037501455.1 of Lantana camara. Lineage (NCBI taxonomy): Eukaryota > Viridiplantae > Streptophyta > Magnoliopsida > Lamiales > Verbenaceae > Lantana > Lantana camara. The sequence continues at coordinate 25,594,297 of CM074862.1, forward strand.
TTATTAATTTATTATTTTTTTAGTAAATATGTTAATATATATAATTATTTATATAATTAAATATATATATTATATATTTTTTATAAATTCATTATATATATATATATTAAATTAGTTATTATAATTAGTATATAATATATATATATATATATATGTATATACATATTTATAGAAATAATATATATATATATATATATATATATTTATTTATTTATTTATTTATTTATAACACTTTTTAATAGATATAGTAATATAATTTAAATTTTATTTTATTTATTAATATAATATTTATATTGAATAAAAAAAAAATATTTAATAATATTATATGTTTGAAAGACTGAAACAGTGTATAAGGGCATTTTAGGGATTTCAAGTTTTTATTTTGATCAGATGGGGCTAGGGGCCGGTGAGTATATTTTAAAAAATACAGGGTTTTCTAGAGCACTTTTTTTTTGTTAGGGTTTTTTATGATACTTTCGATTAACACAGGGTTGTGGGTGGTGTTAGCTCAAACCAACAGTCCCTTGGTGAAGTATTGTTTTCATGTTGGTGAGTTAAGGGCTATATTTATAGGTGGTGTTAGTGTGTTGCTAATGAATTCCCATGCTGGCATATTTCTGCAAGAACTTGAAAATGGTGAATGCCACTGTAGGTTTCTTGCGCGATTTTTGATCCACCCGAATTGGAATGCTACACCAGTCATTTTTATCTTTCTTCTTTTGGTTATGAATGTGCAATCAGTCCGTGTTTGAAGGGGTTAAAGTATGTAACTCCTCATGAGCTTGATGAAGCATTTTAGCTTGACTTAGGCAATTGCTGTCCTACTTCTCACTCAGTCTTGTAAGATAAAGTAACTTTTAGTTGTGAATTGAAAAACTATGTGATTATCTGTTAGGCAATAAAGAAAATTAGCACCAGAACGATATTCAGTGCATGAGGTAGAGCTTGTTTATTGTCCGAACCTCAGGGCTCAAGTAAATGTTTTTTCCCTTAAATGGGGAAAAAATGTAGTGATGAACTTTATATGAAGTTGTTGGGTGCTTGGTCATACTGATATCATCAAGAGGAAATTCACCCCTCTTCTTTAGATAACATGATAAAAAGAACAGCAAATGCAGGTTAAAGGAGCCATTGAGACATACTTCGATGTGTCTTTATATGACCAGTGGGTTCACACATGTCACAAGACGTCTCATAGACCTCAGTGTTCTAACCACATTCGTAGGCCGACAATTTTTCTGGATAGGTCGAACTATTGGAAGAAAATGGAAAAGGAACACCGAGTGGGATCAAAGAAACTAGCGAACTGATCACTAAATAGATCAAAATAGGTGAAAATTCGGACATCACCACAGCACACTTCGTTCTTTCGCTCCTTGCTCGTGGAGCGGCATACCGAAAAAGAGAAAGGGACTGAAAGAAAATTCCTTAAGGCGGGGATCCACCCCTCGTTATTTAGATTTAGCGCTGCATTGACTTCGGACTCTTTCTCAGTGCTTGCTTGTTGTCACTTTGTGGTGCCGGTCATCCACGATGATAGCTCAATAATCAAAGCCTATGTGTTTGTTGAGGATTTATAGTCTAGTTATAAAGTGTACAAAATTGACGATCTATTTTTATGATCTTTTCTATAATCCAATGTCATATGAAGCGAGATTTACTCATGCACAAACATCATCATGTTGCAGGTATCCTGGTACCGGAGAATATGACAAGTTCTTTGAAGAGGGTATTTATAATTGTGCAGGATGTGGAACTCCTCTCTACAAGTCCACAACCAAATTCAACTCCGGTTGTGGTTGGCCCGCTTTCTATGAGGGCCTTCCGGGGGCCATAAACCAAACAGTAAGCGTTGTTTCCTTCTTTACTTTCGACATCAAGAGAATATTTGTGAAATAACTGTTCTAACCCAGTGCTCCTTGCTGATGCAGCCTGATCCTGATGGCATGAGGACAGAAATCACATGTGCGGCTTGTGGGGGACACCTCGGTCATGTCTTCAAAGGGGAAGGGTTTCGTACGCCAACAAACGAACGCCACTGTGTCAATAGCATATCGCTCAAGTTCACCCCAGCAAACTCTGGTTCTAACCTTTGAGGAACGTGTTGTTGGCTCGTGTCTTGAATGTGAGAGTAACATCATGTAAATTGCCTGAAAATAACACACTTTTCTGCCGTGGGAACTGAAACTTTTTGCATTGCTGGGCTGCATATGTTTTCTTTCTTGGTTTTTAGCTTCTCATGAATGTCAACCTCCCATTAATATACTTTAGCGTGTGTGTAAGTAAGTGCAATAGTAGATAGAAATACATAATTGAAACAAGTAATTCGATGGGGTACTATCATACCAATTCTAATGCATCGGATCCTATCAGAACTCCAAAGTTAAGTATGTTTGAACGAAAATAGTACTAGGTGAGTGGCCCCTTAGGAAGTTCTCGTGAAGTAGTACTAGGTGGGTGGCCCCTTAGGAAGTTCTCGTGTTGCATCCCACCCTCTTTTAAAAAAAATTAAAAAAATGGTAATCCGATGTGGGATCACCGATGAGATAAAATCTCATATTAAAAATTGAGAAGAAAAATGTAAATAAAAATCTATTGTGACTAATGTTTTCTAATTGATCTTTGTGCTGTCAAAAAATGTGCTTCCGGACTGAACTGTACATGCAATGTTGTTATCCTCTATTAAATTACACTAAAAAAAATCATTATTAATTATTACACATTTATTGTTTTGTCCCATTTCATTCTGAAATTAGTCTTCAAGATGAAAGTGTGTATAATGTTTGACGACAATTGTTATGACTTGCAATTTTTTTTTTTAAAAATGTGATTCATAATCAACTACAATGACTTAATAAACATGACTCCTGAATTGTCCAAACCTTCACACTTAAACTCCTCAAAATACAAATTACAAAAGAATCCACACTCCATGAAATTATAAAATATTTAATACTTCTTTTTTCTCTTTTTGTTCTAGAATATCAATATGCCATTCAAAATCAATTATAATTACTTAACGAACACAATTCTTAAATTGTTCAACATTCGTACTTAAAGCTCCTCAAAATACAAAAGAATTCATACTCAATGAAATTACAAAATATTTAGTATTTTTTTTTGGTTCAATAACCTATTTTTATGGATTGAAATAAATTACTTATAATTTTTTTTTTTACCGATAGTAGTCGATTGACCTGGGATTCGAACATGTTATTCTATAACCTAATAACTAATTTATGTGGATCGAAAATTATAAAATATTCACAATTTTTCTACTAATGGTAATTGCGTGCCTTAGGGCTCGGACATGCACGTTTAATTACCTATTTATATAAATCGAGTCTGGTCGAATCATCAAAGTATAAAATCCTCTTATTAATAATAGTTACGTTTATCTATCCTGAGGCTTAAACATGAGATTTCTAATTAAATTAATATAGTATTGAACCTCGAAATTATACTAGTCGTAGTATTAAATATTTAGCACTTTATCTTAAAGGAGTCAGCCCCGGCCGGCCGGCCCTTATTTCTTTTGGACCTTGAGAATGAAGTGGGGGGTTAAGTGTAAAGGATAAAACTTATTCAGGCGTGAAATGCAATTTACCCAAAAAATGGGGCAAGAAAATGTAAAAAGAGTAACAATAGGATTGGATTAAGGAAATAAAAGCAGTATTTTAGGAAACATCCCAAATTTACAATCACCATACACCAATTAGCCACGTTGATCCTCTGACCGTTGAAGACAAAAACCAACACTTGCGTAAAATAAAACTATAAACAACAATGGCGTGAATGTGTGGTTCCTCCTCCTCCTCCATTTCAGCTCCAAATTACAGACTTCATTTACTCCAGAATCTCTTGAAACCAGTAAACTTTGTTGCCAATCGTTGTTAATGAGTATTTTTAAACGTTTGATGTAGTATTTCGCGACTCGTGAGGCGCTTGTTCCTGCTTTCATGAATGTCGGTATGTTGGGTGCATTGGCTTACTGCTGCAACCCCAGAGTAAGTTTTTCTTTGATTTGTAATAGTTTGGAGTGTGTGTTCGGATTCCTCGAATGTTTTTGAGATATGGGAGTTCAGGGAAGGTATGGGAGAAAAGGAACTTGTGCTTTATGTTGAGTAATTATGTTTAGACTTCTTTGGTTATCTGGTTAGTGACTTTGATTCTGACAATCTCGTTGTTTTTTCTTCCCTTTTCTCATCTTTTATTGGGTTTCTTTGGAATTAGACGGGAGAAGGGGAGGAAATGTAACGTGTTAACTGGTGTAGAATTATTCTTAACTACTTGGCTTTTCCTTTAGTATTTGTGAGCAATAGGGTTTTCCACGGATTATGTGGTGGTGGTGGTTTGGGGTGGGTGGGGGGGTGTTCATAATCTTTGTTTTATCTTACTTATGTAATGTCTTGCTGTATATTTTGTGCTGGTAGTGTGCGTGTTGGATGGTATGGTCTCTAATTTTCCGGATTATGATATTCGTAATGTATGATTCCTCAAGTTTGCAATGTCTGTTTATCTTAAAAAAGAAGATGTGTAAGTTGAGTTGAAAGGAGAAGGCTATGGATATATTAATTTGCTTGAAAACTGAGATGATTTTGGATGGAGATTTCCCACTTTGAAGTGGAAGAGCTTAACACTGTAGCTTTTATTACAGCCATTTGTTTATCCTTACATAATAGTTCTGGTTCTATGTCTCATATATGTGCCTAGGCTTGTTTGAAGTACTCACCAATTCTATATGTAACGCAGGGTTATGACATCGTTTTCCAGACTAATCCTACAAGAATGATTTCTTCTGCCCCACGTTGGTCTCCAAATGATCTTCATGCCTTGTGTCCTTGTAGTCGGTTGGTGCGTCTGCCATGTATTTCCATGCATCGCAGGAAAAATCATCTTCTGTATAGAGTGCAAAATGATTTCAAAGGCACACCATTAATACATTACTTAGGCTCTGGTGGAGATAGGGTTTTCCATCTCAACTCTGGACGTGCCAAACAAGTTAGATTCCGGATACATGCATCAGTTGATGTTGCCACTGCTATTGATGTTATCAACGATCTGGGCTTGGATACTCTAACATTCTTAGCTGTAACTGTATTGGTGGTTCCTGCTTTCAAAAAGATCAAAGCAAGCCCTGTAAGTTGTCTTTTCAGGAGAGTTATATTCGTATATTTAACCTGAGAATGGTAGTTCTTACATGAAGAGAGTCATCTCTTCATGTCCTTTTTTTTTCCCCCCTCTTAGTATCTTTGTTGAAATGACTTTGTGAGTCTTTATTACTAATATTGATGTGTGGGACTGCTAGGTTCTTTAAAACTTTTCATATTTGCCTCACATTTTCAGATGAACATCAAGTTTGCAACATTTCATAGCCTATTATATTTGTAAACCAATGTCATGTTCATTGAGAAATTTTGGCTGACAAGGCTTGTGACAACATTGTGTCATATAGATTTATTGACAAAGTAGTTGGCTGCACTCAACTATATACTTGGAGATGCATTGGAAAGAAGCTATCTGGTTTATTCCTTATGAACTCTAAATAATGATGATTAAACTGGTCATGATGTTAAACTATTCTCTTATTCATCAAATATCCTTGGTTACTGTTTTATGTTTAAGATTGTTTCCTTGAATGAATATCAGATTCACACACACACACACACACACATCAGACGTTTTGTGTGTATGCATATATATATATATATATATATATATATATATTATATTTATATATGCCACTGATGCTAATTCCTGTAGCTGTTTTTCAGATTCTAGGTTTCTTCTTCGCAGGGATTGTACTCAATCAGTTGGGCCTGATTAGAAATATCACAGATGTTAAAGTTCTATCTGAATGGGGAATTCTCTTCTTGGTAAGTGGATGAATGTTTTTCCCCTGTCCTTTATACGCAACTCCAGAGTCATTGTGATAACTGGCAAGTAGACTGCAATGTGCTTGTCTCCCACGATTGTTACAAAACTGTATAATAATGTTTGAGTGTGAAGCTCTTGAAATCTCCAGTTTTGACTGAAATAACTTATGGTTGTGCTTGGGGTTGAGAGTTTTTTTACATGCCAATGCCTGTTTATTCGATTAAATATTTGGTTCATATTTTTCTGTAGCCAGAGTGATGAATTGCATCATGAAAGGTCTGTCTTGCAGAAAAATAAAGAGCTTCCCTAAAGTTGTTGTTGATTGCTATGTGCTTGCCTCCCACAGTGGTTACAAATTGTATTGTAATATATGAGTTCGTAGCTCTTGATATTCTGAAGTTTAACTGGTAATACTCAAGGTTGTGATACCTGTAAGAGTAACATACTTTTTGCAATGCATTGTTTTGGTCACATCTCTACAGCACTAGTAGCTTCTTGGTTATGATGCTTCGGTGGAGTTCAGAAGTTTCTTTAATTTATATGAGTTGGTTACTTCCTTTGAAAAAGGGTATCTGATAACTTTACCTGACATATGACTTCTTGCAGCTATTTGAGATGGGTTTGGAGCTCTCATTTGCTCGCTTGAAGGCTCTAGCTAAATTTGCATTCGGGCTGGGCCTAACTCAGGTATGTCTCGACAAATACTTGTGGCTGATTGTCATTGTTTTTGGTTGGAGCCTATTGGCAACTAGATCTATGTTATGCTATCACAATGTGGGTTCTATATTGGTACATGCCACATAAGGATAAAGCTGTTAAAGTGATAGCTAAAGAATTATACAGATCTGTTAACATCTTCAGATGGACATTGTACGTTTCAGCCCTTTTCTTTGTACCACCATGAATTTGGCATAAGCATGTCAAGCTGTTAATGTGATAAATAAAGCATTGGATGGGTAAGTGAGCCCCTTGCTATGGACATTATACATTTCTGTGCAGTCTTTTTGTACTACCATGATTTTACTAGGAGCATGTCCGTTATCTTCTGGTTCTAATTCGATCCACCACGTGTCTCCTTCCTTATGCCATTTATTCTTTTCACTTTCTGTGTCTCATTTAAACTTAAGTTTCTGGTGGAATTAGAGGGAAATTGAGATTATCCAAACCTGTTTGCTGTATTATTGGTGTGAAAGTAAATCATATGATATGATGCATGCAAGCTGTTGTTTACCTGCTCCGGGTTTCTTTCCCTGGTTTTTGTTTTGAAGGTTATACTATCAACTCTCGCTTTCACTGCATTTGAGCTTCCACCAAATGGTGCTATTGGAACAAGAATATTGGAGTTCCTATTCCACTCAAGACCTGACTTGGTGAGCAAATTTATTGTAAAAGTCAACTGTCCAGATTGCTTTAACCTGTAACAAAGAGTGATACGTTTACCTTTCTTTTTGTCCAATCTCACTGCAGTTCCTGTCAATACTTTTAGTATACATGCATTTGTTGCTATAATGTATCTTAAGATGGACATGAGGAGTTCCATAATGATGGATGAGTTTTTTTTCGAACTATTGTAGTTTTAATATCTCAACTTGGAGTCCTTTTTCTATGGTATGGATACTTAAATATACACAAACCTTTTCTCTGTGGTATGGTAAATATATTCCAGTTTTATGACCATGAACTTCTGTCCAGTAACATACTTTTCGATAATTGTAGGTCAATATTCGAAGCATTGATGAAGCTGTGGTAATAGGTGCTGCTCTTTCCTTGTCTTCTTCAGCATTCGTTCTTCAGGTACTTCAGATCAAATTACTTAAGTAAAAGTTGCCACTTTGGTTGGCCGCTCCATTGTGACTGCATTATCCTTGACTTACGAAACTACATTTTTTGTCGTAAACCATGCCTTCTTTCTTCTCCCATGTTTCTTCCTCATTTCATGCCTTCCAGTCACCCATTGGTTTTATAGTGGGGATTTATGAAAATTTATTTTTTAATATATTTAACATTTATGCAAGAAAAAACTTCAGACAGTTGCACCATGAAATTAGTTACTTCTTTGGGAGAAATTTTTTGATAGTTTCTCATGAAGGTTCACAATAAATCTGTTATGTAAATCATCTTGTAGTTATATGATCATCAGAAAGTCTATAAAAGAATTTGTTCTGGAGTAATTGTTAAAACGATTTCCCTAATTTTGTTATCAAAATGTTAAGGATGTTACCAAAGAGGCCTTTCTCAAGTGCCAATGCCGTAGGTTTTGCATTAAATGCATTATTCTTACTTGCAATCTATAGCTAATTGCAGAAAAGGGGGAGCTTCCGACTAAATTTGGCTCCGCTACTCTGGGAATACTTCTACTGCAGGTTTATATGCTATCTGTTTATCCATTATTAATTCCTTTTCCATGCACTTCTTAGATCTTATGTGCTACATCTATATCTCTCTTTTTTATTGTTCTTCCCTGAATTGGCTGGGCCTGGTTATGTACAGTAGTAAAGCCAATGACCTCTTTTGAGTACCTACTACTCGATTTTTGCAGGACATTGCAGTTGTCCCGCTTCTTGTGATACTTCCAGTGTTGGAAAGCCAGGTATATGAGGATACTTAAATGATAAACTAAAGCAGCTTCTGAGTACATGTATTTAATTTGATCAGAAAGACTGAATAATAATTTAATCAATAAATTATTGACTTGAGTTCTACTTGGAGGTTCTGGTGTTTTTCTTTTTAAGCACCATGCCACTCAGTTTTCCATGCACTATCTTTTCCAGAAGCTCACTACCAATGTAGCTGCTATTAAACTTCTATTACAGATTCAAAATGTATTATCTGCAGAACTTGGTTGAAGAAAGTATTTGGCCAATGCTTGCACAAGAAAGTTTAAAAGCATTAGGTGGACTAGGTCTGCTTTCTCTTGGAGGGAAATTTATTCTGAGGCGAGTTTTTGAGGTGTGCACTTTTATATTTCAACTAGAACAAAAGCTTTGGCCTGTTTTCTTTTCTGCTACAGATGTTATTTGGTAATTGACCAGGTTGTTGCAGACACAAGGAGTTCGGAAGCTTTTGTAGCCCTCTGCTTGCTTACTGTTGCTGGGACATCACTTATAACACAGAAATTGGGCTTCAGTGACACGGTTTGATATTGTATTCTGAAATAACTATGGATAATGAACATTTATCATAATTATCAATTATGATTCCTATTTTGGTGTATTTGCAGCTTGGTGCGTTTCTGGCTGGGGCTATTTTAGCTGAAACAAATTTCCGCACACAAATTGAAGCTGACATTAGACCTTTTAGGGGCTTACTCCTTGGGTTGTTTTTTGTGACGACTGGAACTTCTATTGACATGCAGGTATTCATGTATTCTGACATCATGTGAGCATGCTTTCTCTCTGTTCCTTAGATTTCACAGTGTCATGTTTCTTTATCTTGCAATGTGACTGCATTTGATCACCAATTTTACCATTACAACCCACAAATTGTGAAAAACTCACCTGAAAGCCATTTGTCTTTGTCATAACTTTTTCGCCATTTATAATTTTCCACCATGCTGTGTAATCTATGAACTTTGGTAACCTCTTTTAAATGTGCACTTATGTTTTGCAGCTCCTTATCCGAGAGTGGCCAAATGTATTTTCGCTCTTGGCAGGTTTGATTGCCATCAAGACATTGATTATAACAGCATTAGGTCCAAGAGTTGGACTCACTCTCCAAGAGAGTGTAAGGATAGGCTTGCTTCTTTCACAAGGAGGTGAATTTGCATTTGTAGTCTTTTCATTGGCAAACAGGTAATGCTTGAGCACCATATCCTCTGTCCGCTATATTCAGTTTTTCTGTTTAGGATTAACCTTCAATCGTCGTTGTAGACTTGGAGTGCTGCCACTTGAACTGAACAAGCTTCTCATAATCGTTGTTGTCTTGTCTATGGCGCTGACCCCTTTACTCAACGATTTAGGAAGAAAAATTGGTGATTTTATTGGTGAGAAGTTTGACGTTGAGGATGTAAGTTTCTGAAGCAACTCTGGATTTGTTACAACAGTTGAATATGGTGCCAATTTGTTTTAGTTTATTAGTTAAAACAAAATTCCAACTTAACAAGAACTACCTTGTGGTTTCAACTTTCGTCATCCTGACTGGTGATGAAGTACTTGATCCAGAGTTGCTAGTCCAATGATTTAACTAAAATATCCATTTTCCTGTATACAAGTTTCTATTCATCTTTCACTCTATCCATTTCCTCAAATGCAAAATAACCATCAGAAATTATGAACTGATTCCCATTTGAGTTACTGACTTAAATATTCTTGTGATCCAGAAAATTGATGATGATGTAAACTTCGATGCTAGTGAACCTGTTGTTATTGTTGGATTTGGTCGAAAGGCTCAGGTACAACCTTACAGCTAAAATGGTCTGCTGTGTCTATAGCTGAACGAATTCCATCCAGTTTAACTAATAAACTCTTTCCTGTACAAGGTCCTTGCCAATTTCTTGTCCACACCATTGGCTACTGGAATGGATGCTGGTGATGCAGGATGGCCATATGTTGCTTTTGATCTTGATCCTTCGGTGGTGAAGGTTAGTGTTGGTAAAGCGTGTGATGTGGGATGGCCATATGTTGCACCAATATCTGAAACTCCCTAGATCCTTGCGATTTAAAAAGAAAATAAGTGGGTTACATGCTTGGGGACTGGAAAGCCAATTATAGCATAGATGAAGTATGCTAGCTCCACTCCCAAGTACTCGCGGGAATATTCTATTTATTGATACCTTCTGCCCAAACTTTAATGGTTGTTCCTCTTGGTTTGGTACCGTTTGATTCACAACCAGATTAGTGTTTTAAAAATTAACACCTCTCCTGGTTATTGGTTGAAACATTGCCATTTTCTTTTAGCGGCGAAATGTTTATGCTCAACATTTGTAGATAGTTCTCTTTCTCCTTGCATTTTGTCCTTTGTAATTTGCTCGTGCTTGACTAGATTAGGATGCTTTCACAATTGAAGGTGTCTGCTCATTGTGATGAAGAGATCAAGCTTATCTAGCAACTAATTCTTGTTCTTGCGTAACAGACATCTAGAAAGCTTGGTTTTCCGGTTCTCTATGGTGATGGCTCCCGTCCTGCAGTTTTGCAGTCTGCTGGAATCAATTCGCCCAAAGCTGTTATGGTCATGTATACAGGGAAGGAGAGGACAATTGAGGCAGTTCAGCGCATTCGCCTTGCCTTCCCTTCAGTAACTATTTTCTTCTCTCTCTCTCTCTCTCTCCAGTCTCCAGATCATGTTCTGTCTAACTATATAAACTGTGATACAGAAAAAGGAAAGAAAAACAAAGCAGAATTTGGTTTCAGACAGCAAAACTTGTCTCAAACTAAAAATAAAAAGCAATTAGAGTAGAATTGAAATGCAATAGCTCACGTAGCACTTTGAATTAAAGTAAAATGCCCATTTTCCTGCTTATAGAGCTAATGCAAGGGTAAATATTTGACTTTGCAGATTCCCATATATGCCCGTGCTCAGGATATGATGCATCTGTTAGATCTAAAGAAAGTAGGTGCAACTGATGCCATTCTTGAAAATGCAGAGGTATCAATATCTCAGTTCGTGTAAGATACTTCTCAAAGTGATCAAGCATTTTGACCATATTTGTTTCAAAATTTCCACAGACAAGTTTACAGCTGGGCTCTAAGCTATTGAGGGGGCTTGGTGTCATGAATGATGAAGTAAGCTTTCTGAGTCAGCTGGTACGGGATTCCATGGAATTACAAGCTCAAGAAGCATTAGGAAGAAATGAAGATCAAGAGTTGAATATAATGGAGCCAATGCAGGTACTTACACAGCACAATGTGTAACATATGCATATATGACAAGCAGTTGTTTTTACATTTACACTGATGCCTGATCATGTTTTCCTCCCATCACCCACATTTACAGTCAGAAAAACTTGTAACCATATTTATTTTTCTTTTTTTCCCTTTTATTCCTACTTGCTTTCAGACTTCAATTTATTCACTTCTTTTCACCGTTGTATGTTAATGAGGCAATAATTGTTCTTAAAGGTGAGGGCTGTGGACTTAGTTGGGATACAAACATCCTCTGACAACAACGGAAGCCCAAAGGTTAGTGAAGACAGACCATTAAAGTCTCTTAATGGCGAGCTTTGTTTGGACGATGAAGAAGCTAGAGGAGTGTTGTACTGTGAGGTGGATACAGGAAATGATGTTCAGCCCCTTATTAATGAAGCTAATGTGAAAAATGCAGTAGGTATTGCTAATGAGGAGCCTTGAGAGGTTTACATCAGGCTTGTGTTCATAACATGGAAGCCTGATAGTCCAATTCGGGGTATCTTTGCTTGGCGCATCGTTCTTTAATGTGTTTGGAGCATGAAGTTTTGTGGCTGAGAAACCGTAACATATTGGTAGAGGAAGAAGCATGAGCAAACACGTAGATCTCAGAGATTATTGGCTGAATTCAATTATTTTGTGTAACCACATTATGTACATATGAGTATTCATCAATTATAAGTGGTTAATGCAATTCAAACACTATTCATTTGGTTGAAAGGGCGCTGCATTTGGTTGACACCTCAAATTCAATCGTTTGTTTTATTCTTGCTGATGTGGTCACTTACCTTTGTGATCACTCTAGTTTACTGATGTACGTTACATCTTGTGGCCTTATTCCTTTTCTAAGCAGAAATTGGACACACTGAAGTAAGTGGGTTCCTCTTTCTTCCTTAGTGAGGCAGTGATGAAATATTGCAGGACCAAAGGAGGCTGTAGCAGTGGAAATATATGATTATCACTTGTCCTTTCTGTTAAACATCAACAACAGTATCTAATAGAAGTAACAACTGGAGTCTATGTACGGCTATGAGCTTAAATGGTTGTGTAAAAATTCGAACTTGTGAAAATTTGTCAAAGTTAATGACTTGACTTCCAGTGCTGTGGGCCACAAGTTGCAGTCAAGGTTGTAAGTTTGAGATATCTGGATATTATTGCTATCCTTTTCTGATTTCTTGGCTGCCTCGCTTTCTTAGTCAGTGGGCCAAGAAGCATTGACAAACCTGCAAGTAGAGGAATACGTTTCTCTCTACCAAATCATCTCTTATTCCGCAACATTTCTTGTACTCTACTGAGCTTCAAGATGGCAGAGGTAATCCTAACTCCACTTTTGCAGGTTATCTTTGAGAAGTTAGCCAATCCTCTGCTTCAAAAATTTGCTAATTACTGGGAGCTTGAGGACCGGTTCAAGAAGCTTCAGAATATATTGCCAATGGCCCAAGCTGTTATCCAGGACGCAGAAGAGCGCCAAACAACAGATAGAGCTGTTAGACTTTGGCTAACAGAGCTCAAAGTTGCAGCCTGGAAAGCAGAGGATTTGCTGGAAGAGTTTCTTTATGTGCATAACAGTAAGTGCTCTAAACAACATTATGTGAACTACACAAAGTCTAGAAATATTCTTGATGATCTGCAAAAGGCTGTGGTACAAGGTCTCAGCTTACCATTAGTTGAAAGTAGTGTTGTGGATAGACGATTTGATGTAAGAGAAACAAGCTCTTTTGTGATTGGATCTGAGGTATTTGGGAGAGAGGAAGAGAAAAAAAAGATATTAGAAAAACTGTTGATGCCATCTGGAGCTTCCGCCGGAGATAATACATCAGTAATATCAATAGTTGGAAGTCCAGGAATTGGGAAGAGCACTCTTGCTCAGATGGTCTATAATGATGATGTAGTGAAAAGAACTTTTGATTTGAGAATCTGGGTTTTTGTGTCACATGATTTTAAGGCCAAGAGAATAATAAAAGCAGCAATTGAGGCTGTAAAAGACAACAAATGTGAACTAACAGAGCTGGATGCTCTTCAAAGTAAGCTATGGAATGCACTATACAAGAGAAAGTACCTTCTTGTTCTTGATGATGTTTGGAATCAAGATTCAGAGGAGTGGGATAAATTGAGGCTTTTATTCAGCTCCGGTGCTGATGGAAGTAGGGTTCTCGTGACTACCCGTTTGCAAAAGGTAGCAATGCTTATAGGTTCTTCGAATTCTGCATATCATTTGAAGGGCTTATGTGAAGAAGATTCTTGGGCATTATTCAAGAAACGAGCTTTTCTCAATCAAGAAGAAGAAAAGAACCATCAAAGCCTTCTGGCAGTTGGCAAGGAAATTGTCAGGAAATGTCAAGGTATTCCCTTAGCTGCTAAGGTGGTTGGAGGTCTAATGCGCTTCAAGAGGGAGGAGAAGGATTGGCTGCACGTGCAGAACAGTGATCTCTGGGATTTGGGAGTTTATAAAAGAGCAATGCATCCTGCCCTGATTTTAAGCTACCTGCATTTACCACCTCATCTCAAGCACTGTTTTGCATTTTGCTCAATCTTTCCCAGAGATTATGAAATCCAAAGGGAGAAATTGATACACATGTGGATGGCACAAGGCTTTATCCATCCAGACAGTGGAAGCAAGAAAATGGAAGATTTTGGAGAGGACTGCTTTAATGAACTGCTGTGGATGTCTGTGTTTGAAGAGGTCAATGAATGTGAAAACGGTTCTCCACTTTTGTACAAGATGAATAATATTTTCTATGGCCTTGCAAGAAGTATCACGAAAAATGAATATTTGATACTTGAGAAAGGACTTGCAGGGGGCAACCTTAAAGAAGTTCGCCATGCATCAATCATGACTGATCTTAGGTTGTCTCTAATTCCAGACTCCTTAAATCAAGCAAAGCATCTGAGAACTCTACTATTATTCTCAGAAGGAGGACTTCCAACTGTGCCCAAGCTTATGTTTTCAAGTTTTATTTACTTGAAGATGCTGAATTTGAGTGGGTGTCTTGCAAACCTACCCGAGTCCATAGGTGAACTTTCATTTTTGAGATGCCTAGATCTCTCGAACAGTCATTTCCACAAGTTACCTTCGGCTATCTCTCACATTTTCTCATTGGAGACACTAAATTTATTTGGTTGCTACAATCTTGAATACGTGCCTCCTGTGGGTCGAATTACTGGCTTAAGGCATCTGAATATAAGCAGATGTGAAGCACTCGTAGATATGCCCGATGGACTTAACTCCTTAGTTCACCTTCAGACCTTGCCAATATATATTGTGCCCATACACAAAAAGACCATAAGAAAGTACAAGTGGATGAAAGAGAAACATCGTGAGTTTCGACGCACTCCAAATCTGAGGAAAGTAGCTCAAGGAAGCATATTGGAGCTGAAAGGTCTAAACCTTAGAGGTGAGCTAAAGATCAAGCATCTCGAGCGTGTGCAGGATGCTGAGGAGGCTAAAGCATTGAATTTCTCGGATAAGGAATATTTGCAATCTTTGGGGCTATGTTGGGGCAAAATAGGTGCAGATTTCATTATGAATCCTACTGCAGAAGCCAATGCTACCAGATTTCAAGAAAGGAAACCACCCACACCAGGGTCATCAAGTGATCCTGAATCATCATATGAATATCCTAGTGTTTCTGATGAGGGTTTGGCTGGTGAAGTCTTGGAGTCCCTCCAACCTCATAAAAACCTGAAGAAATTGTTCATTGTTGGTTATCCAGGGATAAAGTTTGCACGGTGGAATCTTCCAAACCTGACTGAATTGACGTTGATCAACTGTGGAGGATGCTTGCATCTTCCACTTCTCGGGCATCTCCCACTTTTAAGATCTCTGCGAATGGAGGGAATGAACAGTATAATATATATTGGCGAGGAAATCTGTGAGGAGGATGTTGAAGCCTCATTTGTATCACTTGAGGAGATATTTATGAGAAACTTCCCTGTTCTGCGAGAGTGGACGAATCGGGCTAGAAATGTAAGTTACCCAAAACTGAGAAAATTAGTTCTTGATGATTGTCCTAACCTTATTTCCGTGCCACATTTTGCACCTCTAGAGCACCTTGAGATTCGGCGTTGCAATTCACTAGTGTTGAAGTGCATGGAAAATTTAACCTTGCTCTCAACTCTGAGTATTGCAAGATTCGATGAGTTGGTGTGTCTACCTGATAAGCTGATCAGGAATAATCATCGTCTCAAGTCTGTAAGAATAATCTCTTGCCCTAAGCTCCATTCTCTCACCTCAGATTTTGGTTTCCTTACATTCCTCACTTCCTTAAGCATTCGTTGGTGTGAGAATCTTCCTCTGCTGTCTAAAGAACTTGAAAGCCTCACTGCCTTGGAATTTCTTGAAATAACCGATTGCCATAGCGTGAAAACACTTCCAGCAAATGTGACGGGATCTTTGAGGTCCCTGCAGGAACTGTCGATTGAGAACTGCAGCAGCCTGGAGTCCATTTCATTTGGACTTCAACCACTCACATCCCTTAAACACCTAACCATAATGTTCTGTCCATGTCTAGCGGCATTGCCTTCTGATTTCGACAACCTTCCAGCGCTTTCGAGTTTGGCAATCATAAGCTGCCCCTTGATAGAATCCCTGCCTGAGGGGATCAAGAATTTAAAAACACTCGGGAGCCTGGAGATACGAAGCTGTCCAAGACTCAACGAGCTACCCGAGTGGTTAGAAAGTTTAGCATCATCTCTGAGAACAATTGCGATATCAGATTGCTGTAATTTGAAAAGTTTGCCAGTAGCTTTCCGAAAGTTGAGCAAACTACAGCACTTGAGCATCCAAGACTGCCCTGATCTGCAGAGGAGGTGCGACAGGGACAGAGGTGAAGATTGGTGGAAAATTGTTCATATACCAACAAGATACATTTCCTCTTAGGTGGAATTGCCAGAAACTTGAATGCTTCTAATGGTCAAGTATGATTTCAGCAGCTTGTGATTACCAACTTATTCCTTGATTTTTGTCATCAGTAGCAATTTATAAGCTCGTTATTTTAATTCTATCTAATTATCTTTTTTGTTCTTTGTTCTTTTAATAATGAGAATGAAACACATTACCAGGCCGAAGATTCTTCTTTTTTTTTTTTTAATTGTTTTTTAATTTTCGATAGATAAAAGTGTCCCGTCAAACAATAAATTTAAAAGAGCAAAATACATATGAGTGAAATTTAAAAGAGCAAAATACATATGAGTCGCCCTTATATTCGACCAATTTATTTTGAATTATAAATATAATAATCAAATATAATCTAATGAAGTTTTTGTTGTATGAATATATTAAAATCCCAACTTCCCTCGTATAATTTAAACTCGACTCTAACCAACCTAATTGATATACTTGTTGTTTTATTAGTTATTTGTCATATAAACTTCACCGAGTCACACAATGAGTATAAAATATTAGCCTAGTTACACTCATTCGTTACATTGATTTGTTCCGATCAAATTCGGGCTAGAATTTGTGTCATTAATTAGTCAAGTCATGTTGGTAGATTTAAAGAACTTTGGCGTGGTTATAACTTATGGGCATGAAAAAGCAATCTTATCTTGTTCAGCAGAAACCACGATCTACTATCTATGATATTTTGCCTTCTGCGAAACAAGTGAGGATAGAAGAAACCTCAGCAGAGCAGAGAGAAAGAAGGATCTAACGGGCGCTTATATCATCGTAGTTTCTTTGATGCAGCTCTTCAACTCATACGAGTTTCTAAATTTCTCCACGCCTGTTTACAACTCTGTCTCTCCTCCTTTCATGAAGAAAGAGGTTGAGCTTATCAGTTCCGCAGTTTCAGTACTCAGGGGTCCATCGGGGGAAAGTTGCAATGGCGAAATCTTGAAGTTGAACCAAATATTGGAGAGAGCTGGGAAGTATGTTGATTTCTGGGTATGTTATGCATGCCATTACAGTACATGTAACTTCTCACGTAGAAGTTCTGACTGTAAACTCTATTTACATAGAAACCTTGAGCTATTGAGCATCTCACTTTAACCATTAGGCTTCAAAACTATAAAGCATAGTCATACATGTCGTCCCTAATGTTGACAAACTTCTGAATTGTCTTGGTCTCGAGATTCTGGTAACTTCTCTCCTTCATCATTCTTTCCAAAGAAAAAGAAACTAAAGGAGTAATTCATGTATAGGTTCTTGATATTATACCTTAAGCATGATAAAAGAAGATACCTCAAACATAAATCAGTTAAAAGAGGATAGTCACTTAGAATCACCATCTTTGCTTCGCATCATCCTCTTTAGCAGTAGAAACTACGTCTGATGTAGAACCTACAAGTGACATGAAAATTTTACCACGACACAACATTCAATCGAAAATTTAGTTTACTAAAATTATGAAATGGACAATAACCATTGTGATCAAATTTTAATGACTATATAATAGGTGATTCACCTAAGTTAACCTGACATGATATTTGGTGTGGTATTTGTATTTACAAGAAAGTTCATCGAGTTTTGGAATTAGGCTATGTCCTTTGAGGTTTCATTTTTTCTTAAACATCATACACAATTACGAAGAGGATTCTTGTAGTTTGCAACAAGAAGAGAAAATAATTTACGACTTTCAACTAATATGGGACATATATAAGATAAGTGAGACAGCATTACCTGAGTTAAACTAATTAAACCCTCGGGGAGAACTAAAGCACGCAGCGAGTCCTGAAAATCATGAAATGGAAACTTCTTACTTTCATTTGTGTGGACGGCACAAGCTGCAAATTGACTATCACTGCGCACGAATAGCCATTCACTTTTCCAAAACAAGAAAGGACGTTCGAAGTAGTAAGGTCCAATTGTCAACTCTTTGGTCCATGACTCTTTAACTCCGTATTCTTGCATCACCCAAATGTCCATGAGATGTGGCTCTTCTTTCCATTCAGAAAAACGAATTATGGCGAGACACTGGTTTAATATCTCCGTATTCTTGAATTATACAAATCAACCCTGTTGTGAGAATACTCTTGCCAATTATCTTCATACACCTCGTCCGCATGCTCCATGACTTCTTCAATATTTAAAAGTTGGACAATTTTGTAACTGTTAGTAATGGGGAAAAATGCAAAATCGGGACAATAACTGGCCCCTACTAGCAATTTTAGGATACCAATTTTTCCGGCGACAAAAGTGTCCAATTACTCCCAAAATGTGTCAATTTGAGGACAATGCTCGCCGGAGTTCGCTGACAAGGCACCGGAATGCTGATATGGACATCTACAGTGTACACGTGGAAATGAGTCAGCAGCCACGTGTACACTGTAGATGTCCATATCAGCATTCCGTGCCTTGTCAGCGAACTCCGGCGAGCATTGTCCTGAAATTGACAAATTTTGGGACTTACTGGCACACGTTTGTCGCCGGAGAAATTACTGTCCTGGAATTGCTAGTAGGGATCACTTAGTGTCCCGATTTTGTAATTTTCTTTATCATATATTAACCCACTCCGTGAATAACACTTTTCATGACAAACATGAAGGAGAGTAGTTCAAGTAGTGCAAAACCCCAATTCAGATGATGAAAATAAAGGGCATCTTATCTCTCTACTACAAGAAACCAGTAGCTAGTCACTACGGACCTATCTTCAAGCTGCCGGAGCGTAATCGTACGTCCCATCATCATTTTGATCATCATCTCCATCCGCCTCAAGCGGTACAGTAATATACCTTAAAGTATGGAAACGGGGGAATTAATAATTAGTGATACACTTGGTAGTAATATATTTTATTGAATTTTTTATGGACGTCATAGCAAGTGAAGACAATAGACACTTATATAAGCTCAAGAAGGCTCGAAATTCAGCCGAGCGTGAGGTAGCTTAGGGTTTGAACGTGAAAGGGTATGCTAATTGTGTCTCAATTATGTGGACGAGCCGATGCCGTCTCGCGTATTGTGTCGTGATTCATCTACATGGAAGCTCCACTTGACATGGATGCAAGGTTTTTTTGTTAATTTGGAGATTGAAGTATTGCATTTTTCAGTACTAAAATTCAAATGGGGTCTTTGCTTTCATAATTTGTGTTTCATCTCATATTTCACTCATATACATAGAGATAGAGCTATATAAAGTTAAAATAGTGAAACTTCGAAGGTTCCTAGTTAACCTATGCCGAACTATAAGTCTATAACATTACAAAGCTACATTTCTTATATTAATCATATCTCATTCAAGTTTATTAATTGCATATTATAACTGTTTGTATATGGATGAAACCCCAAGGTCACATTAAGCTATGAGACTTGACCTCGCATAGGGATGGAGGTTATGAAACAAGTGTCTATGGCGTGACCTAAATCAACTCCAAGTCGAAGAGTCTAATAAGCACGGGGATGTTGACTTGACTCGTTTCAGATTTGCTCATACGACGTGCCTTTAAGAAAGGTTACTTTGTTTCATAAGTATTGAATGTAGAGACATTCACATGCGTATGGGGGTGCTTGTTAGGGAACAAGTACACTGAGGATCCCGATGGGGACACCTCAATGGGGTAAGACTTTTATGCCTTAATGATGAGGTTGGTTCCCTGGTTATGGTAGTGTCTAAATGGTCCTTAGACTTGAGGCTCCATTGATGCTCTGTGCATGACAAGGGCAATATTTGATATGCGCCTAGAGATTCATGGGTTCCATGAATCTCGTTATGGTTGTATGTTGGCATTGTTCGAATCATGTATGGGGGCATATGAGAGGCCAACATAGAATCTATCGCTCGTCTAGAAGAATGAGTGAATCACCCATGAGTTATATTGTAGCACATTCCACTTAAATCCTTGAACAAGGTAGTGAGATCTAAATTAGGAAATGGGTTTCCTAGAGTGTTAGATCAAATGAAATTGCTATTAGAATTAATTCATAGCATTAGGACTAATAGGGATCTATCATTCCCATGCCCTAGGTCCTAATCGGGGATTAGGCGATAGAAGGATCTTATCTCACGGTATCCATGAGACTGAAAGGTTCACAGCATAAACTTCACATGTTGGATGGGTGGTCATGAGCTTGTCACTAGACATCGATCATGATCTGTAGGTACTGATTAATTAAAAGGAGTTTTAATTAAACAGTGATTAATTGAAAGGGTTTAATTGAATCAATAAGATAAATTGTTATCTAAAATACCACGTTAAGAATGTGGGCCTACTACTATTCATTGGTGAACCTAAGGGGTCACACAATGACTCGAATTGAACAACAAGATTATCTAAAGATCAATAGAGATTGATTGATGAATTAAAAGAGTTTAATTTATGAGAGAGTAATTAATTAATAATTATATTAATTAATTTATGCTTAATTGTTAAGCTATTGAGAATAGATGTTAAAGAGTTAACATTAATTTAAATAAGTGTATTTAAATTAATTGGACTTGAAATTTAATTAGGGGTAATTAATTTTTAAGTCCACAAATTTAATTAGATATTGGACTTGTGATTTAATTAATGTAATTAAATTAAGTCCACTAATTAAAACGAATATTGAGTTTTTAATTTAATTAAGTAGTAGTTAAATATAAGCCCAAGACTGGGCCATAGGGTTTTTGACCTAGGGCTAAGTATTTAAGAAAGATAAGGGAGAGAAATCAAACATCGTTGTTTTTCTTCTTTTTCTGCTTTCTCTCCAAGTCTCTCTTCTCTCTCATCTCTCAATATCGTATTGAGAACGCTATTAGATAATCAATATCTAATTAGTGTTCTAGTGTGCTAATTGAATAGTTGTTCAATTACGGGTCGTGGACTACCTTAGAGGAATTCCGCGTGGGATTCTTGGAAGAAGATCGGATAGAAGAGAAGCGGGTAGGTTTTGGAAAACCTTCTTGTCATCGTCATCAACTGGAAGCGAAAGAGGTATTTGATTCTTCTTCCGTTTAAATCGTAAATCTGAATCAAAGGCTGATCTTAATTGGAATTCCGATAAAACTTGTTTTATAATCCCTAAAAATTTGAATTTCCGCTGCGTTCGGGTTGACGAATTCCAACAGTGGTATCAGAGCCATACTTTGATTGATTTACGATTTTTAATTCTTTGTATTAATTTGATTAATATGTTGATGTGTGTCGTGCTTGTTTTAATTTGAGATTCGTTTGGGCAAAGTTTTAAAATTTGAAGAAAAGTTCTTGTTTTAAAACTTGTAAAAGAATTGAGATTTTGTGCAAACCGAAACTGTTTTTCGTAGATTTCTTAAAATTATAATTTTTATTTTTGTTTTATTTTAAAATAGTTTTAAAATAAAATTTAACAAAAAAAAAAAAAAAAGGATTGGAACTGCAGAGTGCGTGAGCTACTGTACAGCCCCGTGCAAGTGTGTGCAACATGCCAACATTGAAGATGGTGGCTGTTGTTTTAGGGCAACCACAGATCCGGGTCGGATCCGGATCAGTGGATACGGGACCCGTATCGAGCTTGGGTCAGGGCCCTGCCCATCGGCTGAGTTGGGGCGGGTCCGCCCAGGTCCCCCTTTTATTTGTGCAAAATGGAAAGTCATGGGATTTGAACCCGTGACCTCCACTTTGAGAAAGGAGATCCCCAGCCACTCCACCTTCCACTATTGTTGGTCCAATTTTGGTAAAATTTAGTTTTACTTACCGGCCACAGTTTTTAAAATTGTTTTAATACTAAATCCTTTTAATTAATTTTGTAAAATTGTTTTACTTGAAAATTAATTGTTTTTGCCCAAAATAGAATTGTTAAAATAGAAGCATGATATATTAGATAAAGATCTAATGGGAATTAAATTGGGTTAGAGAATTCAATTTAATTAAAATTGAAAGATTAATTTAATTAGTGAATTAAAAGATAATCCTTGGTCAATAAATAATTTTAGAAATTATTTAAAGACTTTAAATCACATAATGACTATTTACTTGGTAAATTTATTTTATGCAATGCATTGGATGTATGTTTGGATCAATCATGGGCTTTATTTGCGCTATGTATGGTTTTATTTTATTTATGCATTTTGATATTGGTTTTAAACGAGAGCCTGCGAGCCTCTTATTCAATTGTTGTAAGCATTGTTTTTATTTTCTCCCCCTTAAAATGTAATCCCCCTTTATTTTGTAAAGAGAGTAGTTTTAGGGTGAGATCTCTAATTAGATTAGGAAATGGAGAAACAAGACGAAGCAAGCAACGGAATAAAAAGTCCATCAAGCTCCCAAAAGTGTTTGGGTACATTTATTTTGATGTAATAGAATATGATTCTATTTGAGTGCTCTCTGTGTGTGTGTTTAATTCCGTTTGATGCATGAATAGAACCATGGTCCATAAAATGGCTATTATGGACCATGCATAGGAAGCCCATGATTATCCATATTTTATAGAAGCATGCTAGGCTTTTATTATCTTGTTATGAATGTTATCTTTATGTGCATAAATGTGTTCATGCATTAATTACGATAAAATAAGATAATAATTACAACTGATGAGTCTTGGTGGAATTTTTGAAATTCTTAAACCCCGAACCGTCTTAGATAGTCTCAGACAAAACAAATATTAAATCCAAATGGAAATTAAACGATAAAATTCAATTTTATAAATTTCCAAGCATTTCGTCAATAGAATTATTTGTTTTAGAATTAATCGAATCATTAAGTATTGGCCACGAGGCGTGGGATACGAAATGACGAGATTAATTGAACCAAAATAATTCTTTGCATAAAAGATGCAATTTTTCAAAGTCAAAATTATGGTATTGGCCACGAGGCGTGGGATATTCATAATGGCGATGGAGAAATCTTAGGGATTGATGGGTTGGATTTAAATACTAATTAGTATAGACGTCGTACGAGTCGTGGGTCTATATGAAAGGTAATGCAAAATAATATTAGGAGTTGTATAGAGATACAATTGATGATAAGATCGTCTACCTTAAGACTTAAAGTCGGATGTCTCACGAGTCGTGGGTCTGATGATAAGTGCTTGAGGATCTTAATACCCACTATTTGAAAAATATGATTTTTCTAAATTCTATAAGGGGGTCAAAGGAGTTTGATTAATATAGTGGGAGACAACATTTGATAAAAGTCCATATCATTTGTAATTGTTATTATTTCATATCAGTCACTCATACTACGTTTTCTACTTACATGTAGATTTTCTGCTAAAATCGTGATGTCTAAAAATCCACTTAGTGCTATCCTTGAGGCCAATAAATTGACTGGCTCGAATTATGCTGATTGGCTTCGCAATCTCAAGATTATCTTGGATTCCGAAAAGAGGACCTATATTTTGACACAGTCTCCTCCCGATGTCATACCTGATGACATGGCAGCCGATGAGAGGGAAACTGCTCTCCAGTGGTAAGAAGATGATCTACAGGCTAGATGTCTAATGCTTGCCACTATGTCTCCCGAGTTGCAGAGGCAGCATGCTGAGATGCGCCACTCGGCTGAGATCCATCTTCACTTGGAACAGATTTACAAGCCGATCAATAGGATTGATCGATTCGCAGCATCTAATGAGTTATTCTCCCTAAAGATGGCTGAAGGATCAAGCGTTCATGAACACTGTATTAAGGCTTTAGGCCTTATTGAAAAGCTTGCAAGTCTCGAGGTGATCATGGGTAATGAGCTTTACGTAGATCTGGTCTTAACCTCTCTGCCACCTTTGTTCAAACAGTTCATAATAAACTTCAATATGAATGGAGCTAAACTCTCAGTTGAGGAACTGATGAACATGCTCGTAACTGCCGAGCGAACTATGAAGAAGGATAAGACTGTTTTCTTAGTAAGTTCATCTTCATCCCAAACTAAGGCTGCAAAGCCGAAGAAGGGTAAAGGAAAGGGTTTCCAAAAGAAGAAAAAGACTCTTAAGCCCACCGGTGGGGTTAAGAAAACGAACACTAAGAAGAAGACCAATCAAACTGAGGATCAGTGCTTCCATTGCAAGAAATAAGGGCATTGGAAAAGGAACTGTAAGGAGTACTTAGCTACCCTTACAAAAGGTATAAATCTCATCGAAATTAACCTTTCATTCAATTCTAATAACTGGGTATTAGACTCTGGATGCGCTTCTCACATCTGTAATACGTTACAGGGAATGAGCAACGTCCGTGAGGTTGATGAAAGAGAACATGTTATTCGAGTGGGCAATGGAGCAAGAGTTGCAGCAAAGGCCATAGGACATGTTAGGTTAATGTTAGGAGATGGTTTTATTTTAGTATTGAACAATGTTTTATTTGTTCCTGAGTTAGTTAAAAACATTATTTCCATTCCTGTACTAGACTTGGAAGGTTTTTCCTTCTCTATTACTAATGCTATGTTTTACATTTTGAAGAATGGTTCTTCACATGCATTAGGGTCTTTACAAAATGGTTTGTATTTAACTAATACTAATTTAAATCTCCTAAATATCGAACGAGAAAACAAACGAAAATCAAATGACCAAACTTTAGCAAAGATTTGGCATGCTAGACTTGGGCATATCTCCAAGAATAGGCTTCTAAAGATGGCTAACTTAGGATCATTCAGTACGAATGATCTAAACGAGTTAACCATTTGTGAATCCTGTTTAAAGGGAAAGATGACTAAGTCCCCTTTTAAAGGGCATGTAGAGCGAAGCCAAAGTCTTTTGGATTTGATCCACACAGATGTTTGCGGACTGCTAAATGTTAGTACCCGAAACGGCTGTAATTACTTCATCACATTTACTGATGATTTCAGTAGATATGGGTATGTGTACCTGATGAAGCATAAGTCTGAGGCCTTTGAAAAGTTCATAGAGTATAAAACAGAGGTTGAGAACCAAACAGATCGCAAAATTAAGGCTCTTCGATCAGATCGAGGTGGCGAGTATTTAAGCGATCTCTTTATTGGTTATTTGAAAGATAATGGGATTATATCACAATGGACTTCGCCCGGGACTCATCAGTTAAATAGGGCGTCCGAGCGACGAAATCGGACTTTATTGGATATGGTCCGATCCATGATGAGTTTCACGGATCTTCCAATATCGTTTTGGGGTTATGCCCTTGAAACGGCTGCGAAGATAATTAATTTAGTTCCTTCCAAATCTGTGCCCGAAATACCATATAAGATGTGGTTTTCAAAACCCCCTACTTATTCATACCTTAGAGTTTGGGGATGTCCTGCATACGTCAAAAGACTAGTGGAAGACAAATTGGATTCCAGATCCAGTTTGTGTGAATTTGTAGGATACCCTAGAGAGTCTGTGGGTTACTATTTTTATGATCCCTCGGAACAAAAGGTGTTTGTTTCGAGGAATGCCACTTTTCTAGAAAAAGAGTTTCTAGTTGAAAAGTAAGGCAAGATTGCAGAACTTACTGAAGTTCAACAAGAACCTACAAATGATCAAGCAATGGAACCTTCCTCTTTCCCACAATAAGAAGTAAACACAAGCCCTCGCAGATCTGCGAGAACAATTTGACTGCCAGACCGACTCAATTTACTAACTGAAATCGGTCAATCGGATAGCGATCCGAGATCATATGATGATGCAATATCGGATAGAGATTCGATAAAATGGCAGCAAGCCATGAATTCCGAAATAGACTCTATGTACTCCAACAAGGTATGAACCTTGGTAGATCTTCCTGAAGGCGAGAAAGCTATAGGATGTAAATGGATCTACAAGCGAAAGCTTGGAGCTGATGGAGAAGTGGCAACCTACAAGGCTAGGTTGGTTGCTAAGGGATACACTAAAAGGCCAGGTGTTGACTTTGAGGAAACGTATTCCCCTGTAGCAATGCCTAAATCTATTCGGATACTTCTAGCCATAACTGCGTACTATAATTATGAAATATGGCAAATGGATGTAAAAACGGCTTTTCTAAATGGAGATTTAGATAAAGACATTTATATGGAACAACCGGAAGGTTTCATATCCAGTGGGAGCGAACAGAAAGTCTGCAAACTCCAGAGATCCATATATGGACTCAAACAGGCGTCTAGAAGTTGGAACATCCGTTTTGATGAGACAGTCAAATCGTTTGGCTTTATCAAGAACGAGTATGAACCATGTGTTTACAAGAAAATCAGTGGGCGAGTCGTATAATTTTTGGTGTTGTATGTAGATGATATCTTACTCATTGGGAATGAGAAAGATGTGCTACAAACAACAAAGACTTGGTTGTCTACTCAGTTTTCTATGAAGGACTTGGGAGAAGCTTCCTTTATTCTCGGCATAAAAATCTATAGAGATAGATCACAGAGATTAATAGGTATGTCTCAAGTTCAGTACATAGACAAAGTACTGAAACGGTTCAGTATGGAGGAATCTATAAGGGGATTCCTGCCAATGAGACATGGGTTGATCCTCTCTAAATCAATGTGTCCTAACACTGAAGAAGAGAAGGATAGGATATCTCGTATACCTTATGCATCTGCAATAGGGAGCATAATGTATGCTATGTTATGTACTAGACCTGATGTCGCATACGCTTTGAGCTTTACAAGTCGATTTCAATCAAACTTTGGTGAGAGTCACTGGTCTGCCGTGAAATCCATCCTTAAGTACTTGAAAAAGACTAAGTATTTATTTCTTGTATACGGCGGAAAGGGAGAACTGAAATTAGAAGGATACACCCACTCAAGCTTTCAGTCGGATGTGGACGACTTTAAATCCACGTTTGGATTCATATTCCGGTTAAATGGTGGTGCAGTAAGTTGGAAAAGTTCCAAACAGGAAACTACTGCCGACTCCACTTGTGAAGCAGAGTATATAGCTGCATCAGAGACAGCGAAAGAAGGTGTGTGGATGAAAAACTTCATCCAAGAGTTGGATGTAGTGCCTAGCATTGCTGACCCGGTCGTTGTCTTCTGCGACAATAACGGAGCGATTGCACAATCAAAGGAACCAAGAGCTCATCAATGGTCAAAGCACATCCTAAGAAGATTTCATCTAATTAGAGAAATCGTAGAAAGAGGCGACGTTATTGTGGAACGTGTACCCTCGGCAGAAAACATAGTAGACCCGCTTACTAAACCTCTTAGCCAAAAGGTCTTTGAAGGGCATCTCCAGGAGATGGGCCTTAAGGCTATGGGCAATTGGCTCTGAGGGCAAGTGGGAGATTGTTAGAGTAGTACCCTAGAAGAGCCAAATAGTTTAGGCCACTTTTTGTAAACTACTCTTATTAGCAGCAACTTGTGACATTAATGAAATAATAAATGTAACGTTTCGTAGTCATTTAATTCTATGTGGCCAATTCATCATATCTCATTCAAGTTTATTAATTGCATATTATAACTGTTTGTATATGGATGAAACCCCAAGGTCACATTAAGCTACGAGACTTGACCTCGCATAGGGATGGAGGTTATGAAACAAGTGTCTATGGCGTGACCTAAATCAACTCCAAGTCGAAGAGTCTAATAAGCACGGGGATGTTGACTTGACTCGTTTCAGACTTGCTCATACGACGTGCCTTTAAGAAAGGTTACTTTGTTTCATAAGTATTGAATGTAGAGACATTCACATACGTATGGGGGTGCTTGTTAGGGAACAAGTACACTGAGGATCCCGATGGGGACACCTCAATAGGGTAAGGCTTTTATGCCTTAATGATGAGGTTGGTTCCCTGGTTATGGTAGTGTCTAAATGGTCCTTAGACAAGGGCTCCATTGATGCTCTGTGCATGACTAGAGATTCATGGGTTCCATGAATCTCGTTATGGTTGTATGTTGGCATTGTTCAAATCATGTATGGGGGCATATGAGAGGCCAACATAGAATCTATCGCTCGCCTAGAAGAATGAGTGAATCACCCATGAGTTCTATTGTAGCACATTCCACTTAAATCCTTGCGCAAGGTCGTGAGATCTAAATTAGGAAATGGGTTTCCTAGAGTGTTAGATCAAATGGAATTGCTATTAGAATTAATTCATAGCATTAGGACTAATAGGGATCTATCATTCCCATACCCTAGCTCCTAATCGGGGATTAGGCGATAGAAGGATCTTATCTCACGGTATCCATGAGACTGAAAGGTTCACAGCATAAACTTCACATGTTGGATGGGTGGTCATGAGCTTGTCACTAGACATCGATCATGATCTGTAGGTACTGATTAATTAAAAGGAGTTTTAATTAAACAGTGATTAATTGAAAGGGTTTAATTGAATCAATAAGATAAATTGTTATCTAAAATACCACGTTAAGAATGTGGGCCTACTACTATTCATTGGTGAACCTAAGGGGTCACACAATGACTCGAATTGAACAACAAGATTATCTAAAGATCAATAGAGATTGATTGATGAATTAAAAGAGTTTAATTTATGAGAGAGTAATTAATTAATAATTGTATTAATTAATTTATGCTTAATTGTTAAGCTATTGAGAATAGATGTTAAAGAGTTAACATTAATTTAAATAAGTGTGTTTAAATTAATTGGACTTGAAATTTAATTAGGGGTAATTAATTTTTAAGTCCACAAATTTAATTAGATATTGGACTTGTGATTTAATTAATGTAATTAAATTAAGTCCACTAATTAAAATGAATATTGAGTTTTTAATTTAATTAAGTAGTAGTTAAATATAAGCCCAAGACTGGCCCATAGGGTTTTTGACCTAGGGCTAAGTATTTAAGAAAGATAAGGGAGAGAAATCAAACATCGTTGTTTTTCTTCTTTTTCTGCTTTCTCTCCAAGTCTCTCTTATCTCTCATCTCTCAATATCGTATTGAGAACGTTATTAGATAATCAATACCTAATTAGTGTTCTAGTGTGCTAATTGAATAGTTGTTCAATTACGGGTCGTGGACTACTTAGAGGAATTCCGCGTGGGATTCTTGGAAGAAGATCGGATAGAAGAGAAGCGGGTAGGTTTTGGAAAACCTTCTTGTCATCATCATCAACTGGAAGCGAAAGAGGTATTTGATTCTTCTTCCGTTTAAATCGTAAATCTGAATCAAAGGCTGATCTTAATTGGAATTCCGATAAAACTTGTTTTATAATCCCTAAAAATTTTAATTTCCGCTGCGTTAGGGTTGACGAATTCCAACAATAACTACATTCAATACCTATGATGCACGGACACGGACACGGACACGGCGACACGACACGGAAACGACGACACGGATTTTTTCAAAATTTTAGGACATGACACGGCTCCGACACGGCTATATGTTATATATAAATAATTATATTTTATAAATACTATTTTATTTATTAAACTATGTGGACCCTTTTGTTAATAATTATGAATTAAAGAAAAAAACAAAAACAAATAGCCCATAAATGAAAATATTGGCCCATTAACAAATTTCTTTTCTTTTTTTTTTTTTATGGCGGTGGTGTGAAGGGCTTGGCCCATTCATCTTTTTCTTTAGTTTTTCCTGTTCTTTGCACATTCTCGATCCACACAAAGAGAAAGAAGCCATCTGAGAAGTGAAAGCGAGGGTTTTGAAAATAGTTCTTGAAGGTGACAGCAGCCAGCTTCAAGAACGTGATAGATGGGTGTCCTGAGGTGACCAAGGGCGCCGGAGGCTGGCGACGGCAGACGGAAGTGCGGCTAGCGACGGCAGACTGAAGTGCGGCTGGCGTTATCACAGATCGATAGAAATGGTGAAGGTGGCAGTGGCGGGGTGGTGGCATGGTGGTCTTGGGGGATTTCTTTCTATTTTCTTTGGTAAAATAAAATCCAGCCGTGTCCTGGGTGGTTTCTTCTCAAGGAAAGGAAAGGGAACAGGGATTTCTTCTCCTTTTCTTTTCAATTTGAGGAAGGAATAATCCTACACCGGGTGATTTCTTCTCAAGGTGAGGGAAGGGAACAGGGATTTCTTCTCCTTTTCTTTTCAATTCGAGGAAGACGAAGGAATAATCCGCGGAGTGTCCGACACTGTGTCCTCTTATTAAATTTTTTTTTTAATTTATGACACGGATCCGGCGTGTCGGAGGCGTGTCGGTATCCGACACGTGTCGGACACTGCACCGGCCAATTTTTTGGCATGTCCGTGCTATAGAGTTCAATACTTATACTAACCAAAAGCAGCAACTTACTTTATACCATAACTACATTCATTACTAATACTAATCAAAAGAGGCAAGTTATAAGTGTCGTCAGATAGATGCAATCAAAATGCAAATTAAAAGAAGTTGTGCTTAAACATTGCTCTATTATGTGTGTACGTGTACTAATAAGATATCACACATTGCATCATACTATATACATCTCCAGCACATACCTTATTTTGGGAGTTCACTTATCACTTTGAGAACAAGGACAATGCGGGCATTGGTAGGCATACCGAAGAAGGCACCATGGTTTTCGGATTGTTGGCAATGATCTTTGTGGCATCAACATGGTCATCAATGCTAATCACAACAGGTAGTTCTCCAATAGCATTGAATAGCTCTTTTCGGGCTGTTGTTGCAGCCGTCTTTGCTCCCATTTTAGATACATCCGCCTCGAATGAGCTTGCTGTTACAACACATAATTCAGTAATGGCCTCTACAATTTGCTCTTGTCCAGCAGAACTTGTTTTCCTCTTTTTTGTCTTCTTCGAGGTAGTTGCATGATCAGTTGGCGACGCACGTGTTGGGATGTGATTAGAGGGATTTATGCATGGTTCGCCGGAACGGTCGTGGGGAACGGAACGGAGGCCACCGTTCCAGTTCGGTTGCAATGACGTGGAACGGATGCGGCAAAAATGCGGCCACTTCTCAAAAAGATGTATAAAATCCCAAAAAATTGTTTTAAAACTCATTTTAATTTCTAATTTTATATTAGAATCAATTAGTATTATATTTAGATTTGTTATATTTACTCAAATAAGAGATTGTACATATTCTTATAATGACTACCGAACCATACAATAAACATAGTTGTGTAACAAAAGAAAAGTTGTTCAACATACTACAATAGGAATGTCGAAATAGATATATAATGATACATTATTTATTAATAAGAAGTGGAATGACGAGGGGTAGAACATCAGAATTGTCTCTCTCTTCTGAGGAGTTTCGAACATAATCACAGTATAAAATCTCTAAATCAAAGAAGAAAATTCTGACGGCAACTTGATTGGATAAGAATCAAATATAATCACAGGTCTCTCTCCTAATTCCTGTCAAAAAGCAGTAAGATTAAATTACTACAAACAGGCCATCTGTATTGAGTATAACTTATGCTCAACAATAGTTTCATAGGAAGTAGAAACTAAATCTTCATTCCTCTACGAAATAGATAATCGAAACTCTCTGCCACTAATATTTGATTAGAAGTTTGCACATTATTATTCATCAATTTCTTTAGCATATACACATTTTCATCTCCTTTTATTCCGCATTATACCGAGCAGCAACATACATTTTCTTCTCTTTTTTGGCCATTCCATTCCGTTCCTCCGCTATAACGCCACGGAACGGTGTTCCAATGCAAAAAACACCGTTCCAGGTTGATTTTGGTTCCATACCGGAACAGCGGAACGGAGACTGTCGTTCCCGTTCCGTTCCAGCCGTTCCGGCGAACCATGGATTTATGTCATCGTCCGACAAAATCACAGGATGGTATGAGTTAGCCTCACTGACTTCCACTGGTGATGTCGGGTTAACTGAACCATTCTCAGCGGCAACATTGAAGTCCATTGCACCATGGCCTGTCGTGCGATCCTTGCCATAAATTTCAACCCATGTTTCATAATATGGAAATGGTTTGCCACGAAGGCAAGCACGGGTTGGATTGCGCTGCATGAGCATGTTAAATACAAAGATCAATACTTAAACATAAGAAATAAAATATAATCCAGACATGCAATATTTTTCACAATACCCAATTTACCTCCAAATATGTTGCCCATTCCTCCGGTTCTGCTTTAACGGTGAAAGTAGATGAGTTCCAACCAAATACACTAGTACCTATTGCAGTACAAATTTGGAAATATGTTTTCTTCCAAGACGTATACTTTGATGAAATGTTAGGATCACCCTTAAGGTCAGTGTTGGGCATATACACCTTCAATCGTTGTTCCAATTGTCCGATGAGACCCGTCCGAAAACCATTAGGTGAATTCCATCCAGAATGAATTATGTTACGAAAAGCAAGTAGTAAGTTCTGCTCCTCTGCTACAGTCCAAGCCCTTCTGGACTTCCCTTCCTTTCTTGAAGGTCCTGCACCCAATACTGTACCCAAAGACATCTGCACATTTGAAAAAATAGTTCATAATCTTGGTCATTATATGAAATAAGGACTGAAGTTCAATGGGCAGCTGTAATAATGATTTAGCAAATCAATATATTGGAATGTAAACCATAAAAGAGCCTAAACGAATATCGAAAAACAGTTGCATATAGATTACAGAAGACAAATATAATCCCTAAATTCCCATTTTTACATATCCAAATAAATCCACAAAAAAGTGTTCAACAACTATGAAACCATGAGATAAACTTAAATATTAGTCTTGCACTAATCTGTCACAACAAACAGGGCAAGCAAACATCATTTAATTGGTCAATAAAACTTAGTCATGTATGCACTTTAGTTTTCAAGTATTGCCACAAAAAATGCAATGCTTTGAATGACAGCGTACGCCCTAGTTAGCACGATGACGGCTTCTCCACTGATTGAACATGGCCTCTGCTATTTGATCTCTCATAGCTGTCCATTGAGGTGATGTCTGCACGTGTTCGACGATGTTAGCATTATCGTCACAATCATTCTGAAAGTCCTCCCCAACCAATGCTTCCATTGGATCCACATCCATCTCCAGACGGATAAAGTTATGAAGCAAACAACAAGCTAGGATGATTTTATTCTGTGCTCAATCGGATAGAAAGATATGCTACGGAGTATTGCCCAACGCTCCTTCAATATTCCAAAATACCTCTCTATACAATTACGTGCTTTTGCATGTTTATTGTTGAACACCTCTCTTGCATTGCGGGGCCTATTTGGACCACTGCCCCACTCGTTAATATGACAAAGAACTCCATGGTATGGAGCAAGGAAACCCTCTCCGTTAGTATATCCAGCATCGCAAAGATAGTAATTACCTGAGAATACATACAATTTATTATCCACAATGAGTTTTTCCACAGATAATGGTTAAAAGATAGGAATAATTCTGAAGATAAACAAATATGTACAAACCTTTTGGAACCTTAAATCCATTTGGACGATGAATTGCATCACGCAGCACCCTTCCATCGGCTGTCGAGCCTTCCCAACCCGTTAAAACATATACAAAGTTGATATTCCGACCACAAACACCTAAAACATTAACACTGCAAATGGACTTCCGAGACCGATACCTAGCTTGTTCTAAAGCAGGAACATGAACGGGTATATAAGTTCCATCCAAAGCACCAAGACAACCCTAAACATTACAAAAATATCAATTGCATTGCATATAGATCAATTTATGGGAAGTAGAAGTAATTAATCTTACCTTGAACAACTTCCATCTCTCATCGTCACAATCGACAGTTAATGGTTCAGGTGTCACCAGGAAAATATCATGACATTGCATAACCGCATCAAGAACACGGTTAAACCGGATTGAAACAGTGCGTCCAGAACGGAAAAAGGACTTCCTAACAACACGATTCTTACTATGGTGACCAATAATGCTAAGAAACATTGCAACTTGCTCATGCACGGATACACCACAAGTACTCCTAAGACCTCCACATTCCTCAAGGATCATACACAGTTTTCGGAAAGGAGCACGCCCTAATCTCAACAGGTCTATGCAATCCTGTTCTTTTTCCGTTATAAGTCCATGCAAATATTTAACTTGATCAGGTATCTTAGTAAGAATTTGATATTTAGCACGAACACTTTCAATGGAACGCCTCTCATTCAACATACCAGAATTAATTAGTAACAGTACAAACATCATTATACGAATAATTTGCATACGCATCATTTCCATTATCATAAGAGCCTCACCATTATCGCCCTCCAAATCCATTTCTAGCTACTAGCATAAAAAATTAAAATTAACATATGAATTCACATTGTAACATATGCAGTAGATGGGTAAATATGATTCTCAACAACAATCCATGGGGACACCACTGGAAATAGATATGAAAGCTAAAAAATAAAAACAATAAAAAAAACCCTTATTTTCCTATGCTCTAAAATAGAGTGTAATGGAAACCTTTAAATTTGGCTCCAATCCATTTTTAAATGAAGGCCGTTGGATGATATTTTTTCTGGACCGTAAGATCTCATTTAAAAGAGTGGTTCGAAACGACGACGTGTCTACTTACGGAGACAACATCTTCACCATTGAATCTGGCGCAAAAGATCTAAGGGATGGAGATGGATCTCGTAGAGGAATGATCAGAACCAACCATTTCAAACGTAATCTGACGGCTGTGAGCTATGGGAAGGATGAAGATGGAGGGGACCAGCTGAAATGCGTAGAGAAGGCAGCCGTGGTTGTGAATTGAGCTGGAAGTTTGTTAGAATGTGATTGTGACCTAGTTTGTTAGGAAAGTGTGTTATTAAGGGTTGTTTTCTCATCTTTGGAGTTTAGTTTTTGGGATGTAAGCAGTCTGATTTCTCTCCTCATTTCTTCTTCTTCCTCAACCTTTCTCTGAACATTAAATTACTGCTTTATTGCTTATTTTGCTGAAGTATCAATACAAATTCACGTTCCATTATCAATTCCTTGTTATTTGAGATTATATTAGCTTATTTCATTACACAGAGCATATTTACAACTACATGGTAAACCATCAATCCAAGATCAGACCCGAATTAGGAAACTCACCTCCTACACTCCTATTTTCCCTGCACTGGGTAATTTAATGAAATCCCTTTTACCCTCAGATCCTGTGAATCTCTGTGATATATCTATTGTTGCGCACATATGGAATGTGAAGAGGAGAATTAATAATAGCAATTGATAAGTGATTTGAATAATTAAACATGAAATTTCAAGCGGGAAGCTGAAATTGTGGCGCAAAGGCGCCCAACGATTTGTTGGAAAATTCCGCAATTGCTTTCATGAATTCGCGGCAAAGGACAGTGGCAAAACATTATAAATAAGAGGAAAATTTGGGTTGAAGAGTTATTTTTCTACGTGTGTTAATTTCGTGATACCTATCACACGCCTGAATTACGTGTGATGGACCAATGCTTTAAACACAAAGATCACATGGGCCGACCCTTATCACACGGGCTATGACCCATGAGTAGTAAACAGCTGCCAGCTCATGTTGTTGGTCCTGAACATGCCTAAACTGAATTAGTACACGACCCCTTATATTATTCTGATATAATTGGCTTCTTTCTTCCTTTTTTCTTATCAGTTGAACCCCATTTTTTTACAGCTTGAAGCTTGGAGAAGAGGGTTTTATCAATGAGGTCTTCTTCCACCAATCGTCAGCCTGAAAATGCTCGGTTCATCGATTTGAGGTACGGTAGCACACCTTACTGTAAATGCCCATCAAAGTGTGAGATTAAAGTTGTTGAATCTAAAAAAAAAGTTTCAAAGGGCCACCTCTATTACTGTTGTCCTAAGAAGAATTCACAATGCAAGTTTTTTCGTTGGTGCACTCCGATTAAAGCTACCCTAGGCTCCAGAGGATTCCCAATTGAAACTGATACAGGGAATGAGGATTTCGCCCAATCAAATGTCAAAGAACAAACTGAATGTGGAGACCTTGGTGATGTAGCTTCAAGAGTGTTAATGGTGGGTGGCTCAGCAAGGAATGAAATGAATGGGGCTTTCATACATGTTTCTTGGGTATTTACTGTTGTTTTCTTCACAATGATGGTGATGTTTTGGATGAAATTGTAATATTTGTAAGTTGTTATGGTCAAGGGGTGTTAGTGTAATACTTGGTAGTTTCTGTAATCTCGTTTGTAACCATTATCCTCTTGAATCAATGAATGATTTTGTATTTTATCTACCAAATACAATGAGTGATGCAAAATTCTCATTCCATTTCATACCTAAAAAAATGATGCATTATACTTTGGGTAAACAAACTTATAGAGTATACCACCAATTATTGATGCAATGATCATATCGCAGGGTAAAGAAAAGGAAAGGGTAAAATATCCACATCCACATTAGAAGAGGCAAAAACCATAAATTGATATGTATTCTTATCATCCAAAATAGACAACAGTTGGTAGTGATAATAATCCTACACATTTCACCAAAAACTACACAAGCTTGAAGTTCACTTTCACAAAAAAATACACTTTTCACCAAAAATACACCAGTTGACAGTACTAATAATGTTTGTCATAACTAAACATTTCACAAAAAACTACACAAGCTTGAATTTCACTTTCACCAAACATATCTACACATTTCCAGTTGAAGATTGCCTTCCTACATTTGTTGGTCTTGAAGATTGCCTTGATGTAACGCCCCAGCTTTTCGGCCGTTCAGGTAAGTACGCTACGTGTGAGT
Organism: Lantana camara; assembly: GCA_037501455.1. Taxonomy (NCBI): domain Eukaryota; kingdom Viridiplantae; phylum Streptophyta; class Magnoliopsida; order Lamiales; family Verbenaceae; genus Lantana; species Lantana camara. Next base: position 25,631,353 of record CM074862.1, read on the forward strand.
TTTCGAGAGTTAGGATTTATTTTAATTCTTTCATTTATTAATTCATACACTTCATGATAATTTTATGAATTATATTTCTAAGTGTTTATATGAAATTATTATCATTTCGTGAATTCTCGCATGAATTGTATTTGATCTACACGTAAATTAATTGTCGAACTTGACTTATTGGATTACATGGCCTTACTTGAACCTTTGCCAAAATGTGAGGACCTAACTATATGAATCGAATTGGACTTGAGTGCCAATATCCTCTAAGTTTGGAGGCTAATCGCATTAACTTATAGTCTTGGGGGATTTAATTGCAAATTGTGAGAATTTCATTTCTTACTTAGATGCAATCACGTAACATTTCTCTTCATTCATACAAGACATACACATACACACACACACTTTGCTTCCACTTCTCCGGATCAAAACACCAAGAGGAAAGAAGGAGATTTAATCATTTTCAAGCTATATTTTCCGGTAAATTGCAAACGTTGAAGCTCTAAGTGTCTCTCTTGCCTCTACTTTCTTTCTTCTCCATTTCTTTGAAGGTAGAGATGATGTGATGATTGAATTCTTGAATTCATTGATGAAGCTAGGGTTATGATTTGAGTGAGATATCTTGTTTATTTGATGTTAGGAGCATGATCATGAGTTTTAAACTTGAATTCCATGCATAATTATTGAAGTATATGAAAGTGGATAACATGAATACATATAGGTTTTATCATGAATTTTTTATGATCTAGGCATGTTATATGGTGTTATTTGATGTCTAAAAGGAGTACTTTGTGTATATGCATGTGGGAAGTGTTTATGGTAGCTTGGAGATGGATTTTGAGTTGGTTTTGTTGGAGTTTCAAAACTGCCCTGTTGCTGCAGAGGTTCTCGGCCGGGACCTCTTTTAGTTCAAAAACAATACCGGACGGGAACCTATGTCAGGGGGATTGGTTGGGTAATGCTCCCTGTCGGGATCCTTTTCAGTATAAAAATTGTCCCGGCCGGGATAGTGATGCAGGGGATGCTGCTGTTGGGCATCCCGGCCGGGATCCCCTTTCCCTTAAAAACAGTCCCTGCCAGGACTGTACACAGGCAGCTAACCTTGTGTAATTTTCATGCTTCATGTTATGTGACTCATCTAATTGGTCCTTGGGACATTAAGTGCATCCATGAATATGTTCATGACATGCCATAATTATCACTTCACGTCAAATATGTGTATGATTACGCCATTCGTTTTAATTGGTTCATAAGAGTCGTGTCTAACATACACTTGTCTTTATTGTACAGACTAACTTCCAGGGGACGAGGAGCAGGCACCTTAGGCTCGTGTCCTTTCTTGTTTTGTCTCTACCGGTGAGGTTTAATGCTAGATACATAGAATCCTTAAAACCATTATGTGGATTTTTGGCCAAATGTATCTATATACATATAACTTTTCACAAAACCTCAAATGATTGAAAATATACCGTAATATTGTACTGAACCAACCGAATTTTGGCGAGTATATTGTACTGCACTATGGGCCCGAGGGTAGTGTATTGAGCCAACCGGGGAAAGTAAGGGCTGTCGGGTAACTCTTGCACTATCCTCACCATTTTGGGATGACCCCTAAATCCACCAGGAGATTGGCGGAGGAAGGAGTTCTGGGCATGGGATTCATGTACCCGATGCTCAATGAGATTGGATGGTTTGGGTCTTGCAAACCCAATCATCACCCGGAGGAAAAAAGAATACTGAAATTGCTATTGATTGATTGCACTGTAATTACTTGCATGATCATTTAACTAATTGATAACCTAATTATTGTACGTTGTCGGAGTAAGGGTTGGAGACTTGCCCTCACTCGCCGGGCCACTGATTGACTGAAATTGAATTACTTATTAACCATGATGGTTGTAATCTCGGCGATGTTTATATTCTCATTGAACTTACATCGTTTTTTAGCAAACTTTACCCGAGGCTACAACTTGCATGATAATTGCGCTAATAATTATTAAGCCCCTTACTCAGTCTTCCATAGACTGACGCCTCCACCTTTCAGTCCTTTGCAGGTGCGTGCTAGACGGGAATTAGAGTTGTGTGGCGTCTTTAATTTGGGTCTATCATAGTCCACCTTTATGTTATTGATGCATATGGATTACTTGTGACTTGATTACTATATTTTGGAGATTTATGTATTGTTATACACGGAAAGTATATACTTTTGATGTAGATAGTACTTGATCGTTGGTATATATTATGCTTCTGCTTAAGTTGTTATGCGTTGGTTTAATTGGTTTGGGGTTAGTCCCGCCTAGCTAGAATTATGTTTTTTGTTGTCACCCGTTCGCTATACGTTCGTTTTATGTACGGATTCTCCATTTCGTATGTGGACCTAGCTATAGCGCGGGGGAAGTGGCATCCTGACGTCTCGGGTGCTACATCTGAAGGTGGTATCAGAGCCTGGTTGCAAAATCGAGTTTCTAGTATCGTATCTTGTGAGTCTAGGTCGTGCGGCATAGGAAATTATTTTCCAACGTGGGAGTCTTGCAATTTATTTGAAATTAGTTGACTTATGTATCTTACTTGTATCTTGAGAATTTTAATTGCACTCATTTGCACCTATTAATTCAACATGCATATTTAGTGTCTTGATTTCAGGATCCCTCATGGTAGACCTCGTCGTGAGCATTCTCCGGGTCATAAGCGACATCACCATGACCGTTCTCCTCCACCTCCACCCCCTCAAGCTTAACCACAGGACTTCCTTAATGCAATGGTTCAGCTTATTGATCAAAGGTTGAGAGACTATGTTCCTCTAGCACCACCAGTTCCACCGGTACAACCAGGAGCCCAGATTTCAGCTATATTTTGAGAGTTTCAAAACCAGCACCCTCCGAAGTCCTTTAAAGGCAACGACATGCAAGCTGAGCAGTGGCTAAAGGAAATTGAGAGGATTTGGGAGCTCATTCCATGTGAGTCCCAAGAGAAGGCCCATTGTACTATTTCGTTGATCCAGGGCGAGGCTTATTCTTGGTGGGAGAGTACGAGAATTATTTTGGATGCTGCCGAAGAGGAGATTACTTGGGATGTATTTGTTCGGGAATTCAAGAACAAGTATATTCTTCCATCTTCAAGCACTCGCAGATTGAAGAAGTTCACCGAGTTGAAGCAAGGAGAGAGATCCGTTTCTGACTGCATATCAGAGTTTGAGAGACTGTCTCGCTATGCACCTAATATAGCGAGTGATGATTTCCACAAGGCGATGCAGTTTGTTCTGGGGCTTCGACTGGATATTCAAGCAGCTATTGAAGCAGTTAATACGAGTACGTGGGTGAAAGCTACTACAAAGGCCTTGAAGGTTGAGGATGCGGTGAATGCATTGAGATCTACATACCAGTCTGGACAGGCTTCAGGTTCAGGGCCAGGATCTAGCACCGGCAAGAGGCCTATTTCTCACGTAGCTCCACGACCTGTGAAAGGTCCTTGGATGAAGTCCCGACCCGCGGGATCAGTTCAGAAAGGTCCACCTGCGACTGCTTTGCCACCACCTCCTAAGAAGCCCAAATGTTCCTTCTACAGGCAGCCTACGCATAATTATAATAATTGTAGAAGATGAGTCGGTTTATGCCCTATTTGTGGGAGCGTCGAGCATATGGTAGATCGATGTCCGAATCGTCATGATCAGTCTGCCGGGGGTCAGAGGCCACTCATCTAAGCTCGTGCTTATGCTCTGGATGGAGAGGAGTAGGATGCGGATGTAGATCCCGCCGCGGTAGTTGAAGGTACAATATGCATACATGGCATGAACATACATACCTTGTTTGATCCGGGAGCTACACACTCCTTTTTTTCGAGTGCTATTGCTATTACTTTACCTCTGCCTGCTATTTGTTCTTCTGCATGCTATGTGATTAGTTCTCACTTTATAGTAGCATAGAAACTGATCGGGTGTTTAGAGAGGTTCCGGTGAGTATCGAGGGTCGAGTTTTTCTAAACGATTTCATCGAGATACTGATGACTCGATATGGATCTATTCTGGGTATGGATTGGCTATACAAACATTGTGCTACGGTTGATTGTTGGGCAAAGAGTGTCCAGTTAGGTTCAGAGGTTACCGTGGGTTGAAGTTCGAAAACTGTACCTCTACTTTCTTTTATCGAGGCTCAGAAACTTGTTCGAGAAGGAGCTACGGGGTTTATTGCTTATATTCTTAACAGCCCTAAAGATCAAATAAAGTTGGAGGAAATAGAAGTAGTAAAGGATTTTCCCGAGAAGTTTGATTCTTTACCTCCGGACAGGGAAATTGAATTTGTGATCGATTTGTACCCGAATGTAGAGCCATTCTCCAAGACTCTGTATCGTATGGCTCCGGCCGAGTTGAAAGAGTTGAAAACTCAACTTGATGCGTTGTTGGAGATTGGGTACATTAGGCCGAGTTCTTCTCCATGGGGCGTACCGGTGTTGTTCGTAAAGAAGAATGACGGAACCTTAAGAATGTATATCGATTATAGGGAATTTAACTGAATGGCGATCAAGAATAAGTATCCCCTTTCACATATCAAGGAGCTATTTGATATACTTCAGGGATCAAGGGTTTATTCGAAACTTGATCTATGGCAGGATATTATCAGCTGCGAATCCGAGCAGAGAATATTCCAAAGACGGGATTCAATACTCGGTACGGGCGTTACGAGTTCGTGGTGATACCGTTGGTTTAACCAATACCCCTTCCGCTTTTATGGATATGATGTATAGTATCTTTCGGTCTTTTCTTGACAAGTTTGTGGTAATTTTGATCGATGATATTTTGGTATTCTCAAAGTCCGTTGAAGAGCACGCGAGACATCTTAAACTCGTGTTGTAAACTTTAAAGGAGCATCAGTTATTTGCCAAGTTCAGTAAGTGTGAATTTTGGATTGACAGGGTTTCTTTCTTGGGGCATGTTATTTCGGAAAATGGGTTAGAAGTTGACCTTTCAAAAATTGAATCTGTGTTGAAATGGGAGAAGCCAAAGAACGCATCGGATGTTAGAAGTTTCTTGGGTTTAGCGGGATATTATAGAAGATTTGTGAAGGATTTCTCAAAGATTGCCGCTCCTTTAACCCGATTAACGAAGAAAGAGGTAAAATTTGTGTGGGATAAAGCTTGTGAGAAAGGCTTTAACTTCTTGAAAGAGAAATTGGTTTTTGCTGTGGTATTGATACTCCCAGAAGGCTATGAAGGTTACGCAGTCTATATGGATGCTTCCAAAGAAGGTTTGGGGTGTGTCTGGGCATGGGATTCATGTACCCGATGCTCAATGAGATTTTATGGTTCGGGTCTTGCAAACGTAACCATCACCCGGAGGAAAAAGGAATATTGAAATTGTTATTAATTGATTGCACTATAATTACTTGCATGATCATTTAACTAATTGATAACCTAATTATTGTACACTATCGGAGTAAAGGTTGGAGACTTGCCCTCACTCCCCGGGCCACTGATTAAAATTGAATTACTTATTAAACTTGGTTGTAATCTCGGGTGATGTTTATATTCTCATTGAACTTACATCATTTTTTAGCAAACTTTACCCCAGGCTACAACTTGCATGATAATTGCACTTATAATTATTAAACCCCTCACTCAGTCTTCCATAGACTGACGCCTCCACCTTTCAGTCCTTTGCAGGTGCGTGCTAGGCGGGAATTAGAGTCGTGTGGCGTCTTTAATTTGGGTCTAGCATAGTCCACCTTCATGTTATTGATGCTTATGGATTACTTATGACTTGATTACTATATTTCAGAGATTGTATGTATTGTTATACGCGAAAAGTATATACTTTTGATGTAGATAGTACTTGATCATTGGTATATATTATACTTCCACTTAAGTTGTTATGCATTGGTTTAATTGGTTTGGGGTTAGTCCCGCCTAGCTAGAATTATTTTTTTTTATTGTCACTCGTTCGCTATACGTTCGGTTTATGTACGAATTCTCCATTTCGTATGTGGACCGAGCTATAGTGCAGGGGATATGGCATCCTGACGTCTTGGGTGCGACACTTGAAGAGTGTCTTCTTACATGTGTTGTGGAGCTTCTTTGGTCACCAGTTTCTGCAGCAGACTGTGGTTGTGGTTCTCCCTGGAACAAAAATACAAACTTTAGTACATATATCACAACTAAAACACAAACATTCCATGAATCATACCTTGTAAAACTTATACTTGGGATGTGGTGGGTTAGTACAAGAGGCCATATTATGTCCAGTAGTTAAACACCTTTGACAAGTGTGTGTTAAGCCTCTTCTTGTGGAAACACTTACTTCATCTGCACCTTTCCTTCTAGCTTTAGTAGGTGTGCCCTTCTTCACACTTATATGTGGAGCTCTCAGTGGCTGCTAAGATGTCTTAATATAATCATCTTGCCCTGGGACTCCATGTATCATATTTTCATAAACTTGTAAATAAAGGTCCTTGGTGAAGAAAGGATCTACAAAGTTCTCCACATCCTCTCTTTTCTCATTTATTACAGCAAGTGCATGGCAAAAAGGATAACCACACAATTGAAACATCCCACAAGAGTAAATCCTTTTGTCAAGATCAACTATGTATACATTAAGCACATGGTATATCTCATATTCAGCTCCACCACAGTAAGTTGCAAAATAGTTTCTAGCAAACTTTTGTTGTAACTTGATCTTTTTCATGATGTTTGGACAAATTGTTCCTTGATATCTATCCATCATACTCTTCTTTTGCTGAATTTTAATCATAATCTTTGTTCTTATCCATTCAAACATAGAGATGATAGGCATGTTTCTGGAAACAAGTATGTAAGCATTGAAAGATTCAGACAGATTATTCACAACAACATCACACCTACAGAGTATTTGAAAGTGTGATCTTGTCCATTACTGAGGCGATATTTTCCTCATCCATTCAACAACAGTCTTTATCCTCTCATCAACCTTTGGATCAACTTTCTCTATTCTCTTCATTACCCTCTCAAACTCCACCTTACTTGCTGTTGAAGCTGCTTTCCAGAATAGTTCCTTCAATTCATTGGTTTTGAACTTTGTCTTGAAATTTTGGTAAAGATGCCTCACACAATATCTGTGATCTGATTGAGGAAACAATTCCTCGACAACCCCCACTAACCCTTTATGTCTATCACTCAAGAAAGTCCACATTCTTTGCATGCCAATGTCATCTAACAATTCTTGTAAAAACCAAGTCCAGTTTACCCTGTTTTCAACTGGTACCACTGCCATTGCAATTGGTAACATATTATCATTTCCATCTCTGCCAATGGTTACCAACAACTAACCACCATAAACAATTTTTAAAAAACATCCATCAAGTTGGATGATTGGCCTACAACCCACAAGGAAACCATTTTTCATAGCAGCTAAAGAGTAATACATTCTCTCAAACACTGAAGGGTCAGTACCTTCTTTTTTCCTTAGAAAGATCTTGCTTCCTGGATTTCTGTCTCTAACCGTTTAACAATAATCCCAGAGCAATTCATATTGCTTACTATCTGCTAAATGAATCTTTTCCAGAGCTGCTTTCTTAACCCTAACCACCTTCCATTTGCTTGCATGAACATCCACCTTTCCCTTGATTGTTTGTTTCAATGTCTCTACAGGTATTCCAGGATTCTCCCTCACCAACTTCTCAACTCTTCCAGCCAAATACTTTGTTTTTGCTAACTTGTTTGAGTAAGTCCTGCAATAAACATGCTCACCCTTCAGAGTTTTAATAAGAAATGTTGAACTACCTTGAATGGGTGAGGCATGAATTCTCCAAGTGCATTTCTCATTCAAACATCTCGCTGTGATCCTTGCATTCTCATTTCTGATAAAATGTAAGTCAAAACCCTGTCTCACACAGTAATCTCTTAGACATTCTCTATACCACTATGCTGTTGAGAAGTGTTGTCCAATAAATAGCTTGAATAACTTCAAATCTGTACCTTCTCTGAACCACAAGTTCTTATCTTTCTCTCCATTTGAATTAGTTGCATCAAGTTAGTGTGGACCATCATCTTCATTGTAATCACTGTACCAACCTTCATTCTCTACAGTCAGACTTGATTGAGTTGTTTGAACAGGTGTAGCTTTGGCCAGCTTCTCTTTGTTCTTCATTTTCTTCAACTTAGCAATTAACTATGTTTTTGTAGGATTCTTGTCAAGAAGAATGTTGTCATCATCTGAATCCTCTAAATCATCAAGCATTGCATTAGTAATATGCTCTTCACCATCACTCTCATTTGAGGGTTGAGCTGCTTCTTCTTGGAAATCACTATCTGAACTGTCATCAAAGTCTGACCTACTAGACTTGCCAAACACATCTGGATCTTTGCCATAACTGCAACCAACTCCTTTTCTTTTCCTAGTTGGTTATGTCTTCTTGTTGTTCTTTCTAGTTGGTTGTGCCTTCACAGGACTCTTTTGTTTATTCACTTTCAATGTCTTCCTACAAAATTCCCGAATTTCATACTCCTTTTGAGTGTAATCCGTACCAGCAAGGCTAGTTTCAATGTTGTGATATGTGAAATCATCATCACCTACCAGTGCTTTCTATAACTTATTCAACTCTATTGTGGTCCTTTCCACAGTTGAATTATTGACACTGAAGTCTATACTATTGATTATTCCCTCCATGCCTTTATCCTTGTGATTTTGCATAGTGTGATGTGATTCCTTTACAATCATGTCCCATTGAGTATTGAAAGTAAACCAGTTGATATCTATCACTTGAGTGTAGAATACCAAGGGTTTATCTGTGTCAATTATCCCCGATCTTTGTAGTGATAGTGCACCAGCTTCCTCAATCCCTCCTCTAATGAGTGGCCTGTCATTTGCCAGTAGAAGTGAACTGAGCTACGAACACCACCCCCTTCTTTATACACATCATACAGTTTAGTCAGGTTTAGCTCATCCACATTAATACCAAACCTTTTAAACAATTGTCCACTAACATAAGTCACAGATTGACTGTATTCAAGCCTTCCCCCAATCCACATGTGTATCTCAACCATGTACAATTAAAAAAAAAAAAAAACATGAGACACAGTGACTAGGTGTAAAAAAATGGGGGCACAAGCACCACCCTCAAATTTCGAACCTGGACCACAAGTATAAGCTGATAAAAAATAAGAAAAGGACAAGCCCATGTCTCACAATAAAGAGATAACAAACATTAAAAACACCACGCCCTTTTAACATATCTGTATGAACCAAAATATTTCGGGAAAATGGAACCCACCATTGAACGACAATAATTATCTCAACTGAATAAGTCCAAAATTTCACTTTATCAGCTCAATAAACACAAAACTTTACAAGATTTACAGGAAATTTCAACAAAATTAAGCCACAAATTGAAGAACAAAAAACCCATTAACAAAATGCTAACACTTAGGGGAAAATAACACAAACCCATCAAAATCCTATACATACCGTGAAGACGCAACCCTTAGGAGATTCTTGTGAGCTTCTTGTGTTGTTGATATTGTCGGAATCCAAGAGTTTTGCCAATGTTTCAAAATCTACCCAGAATCCATTAAACAAGAAGGGTTTGTGTTTGAGAGGGAAAATTCTAAAAATTTTAATTAATGTTTTAGCTTGTTCAAACGTTAATTAAAGGACAATATATGAAAGGGTATATTTGTCTTTTTCATGTTAAAATCATATAAAAATTGACGAGGGAGGCAGTAAGCCTTTTTTTTAAAAACAGAAGGTGTTTTTTGGGGAATTTTTATCTTTCGGGGGGGGGGGGGGGGGTATTTTGCCAATTTGCATTAACACAGGGGGGTAAAATGTTATTAACTCAATGAAATCCCATAAAGATATAAAAATATATAAAAATCTTTAGGGATAATTACAAACTCTCGAGATATGGAAAAAAATATGGATTACACCCTAAGGTTTAAGAAATTACTTACTAATTCCCTCATGATTGGATATTTCATTTTTTAAATTTAACAAAATATGTGATCATACTATTTTACCCCTAATATGCTTAAACTTAGGGGTATATGTAATAAAAAGCGGAAAGACTAGGAGATTAGTGCAATTATCGAAAGTTTTAAGCATTTATATAAGTACCTGAATTTTGTGCCTGCGTAGGATTTATTTTAGATTTTTTAAAAAATGTTCCTCAATGATATTTTGGTATTTTTATGATGAACAAATTCAATTCTTAGAGTCTATAAATGCTTAGATATTGGACATGCATGTGTTATATTGGATTGCTACTCTATATAATTAAGGTAAATGCATTAGGGATCACCAACATTGTGAATATTTATTTAAATAATTTGGATGGATATTCATATAAATTTACTAACATATTGATTTATATTGATACGTTTGTTATAATTTTATTTTTGTAAAAAATTTTATTATTTCAAACATACTAACAAAGTTTAAATAGTTATAAGGTGGAATTAGTAAATTTTTATCATATTTTATCTATCTATCTATCATCATCATCATCGTCATCATATATTATAGAAGTACGAGTTGAGTTTTTGATTTTTTGAAATTTTGTAATCGTCAGAAATACCCTAATTATAAGACTTTTAATAAAATACAGTTAAGGGTAATTTTGTAAAATACAAATTTGACACATAAATATTCTTTCAAGATATTTTATTCTAATCAAACTCTCAATAATCTCTATCTAATTCAAAACAAAATATAATTGTATAAGTCTTTCTCTAATTATAAAACATTAGATAATCATAATCCTATAACATTCATATGCTTAACACAACAGACATGCTTAACACCAAAAAAAAAACAAAAACTTTAATTTCCTTTAATGGAGGTCTTAAAATCTCTAACCACCCAACTCCTCAAACCTAAAATCCATGCAGTGACATCTAGTACCATTGAGCAAATTATATTTTCTGTCTGATCATATTATATGACCTTTCTCACTTTTGATCTTCGCTTTCCATAAGTGTTAGTTTTAGTCACGTAATATATATATTTTTATAACTTTAAGGACTTCCGTCCAAAAATGGATAGAAATCTCTGTGTAAATATATATATTATTATAATACATATATATATATATATATATATATATAATAACTATCACATATATTACATACCACTTATTCACAACCAATTTTAGTTACCTTCCCTATTCAAAATCTATTAGTACTAAGTATGTAGCACCGGGGACCGAGCACCACATCCCCCGCACTATGAGTTCGGTCCACATATGAAATGGGCTAATCCATATATAAACCAAACTCACAGCGAACAGAAGATAATAAGAAAAAACTGTCCTGGCTAGGCCTAATCTAACCTTGGAACAAATGAATAGGAACGAAAATACGGAAAGCAAGGTAGTCATTCATTCAATATCAAGGAAATAAATACAACTCAACCGGAAAAGTAAATACGGGTTCAACTAAACCGTTAAACCTGTCCTAAATCAATACAAGGCAATAACGTAAAAATGGGTTCAACTAATACCCTAGAATCTTGTCCCGAGTCAACACAATTCAATAAATGGCACACCGGCCCAATAAATAATCAATATGACACAATAAGCAGTATATTATGCAGTGAGTGTACAAGTGTAGGACTCGAGCAAGGACACGACTGCTCAACTCCGCCTAACGACCACCTGTAAAGAAACTAGGGAAAAGGGAAAGAGGGGTCAGTTTTCAGAAGACTGAGTGAGCATGAGGTATATGTATACATAGAAACATGCACATGCAGGTTGTAAATCCCGAGTAAAGTTTTAGGTAAAGTAGTTCCCGTGAAAGCAAGAAATCAGTTAAGCAATGCTCGGACCTTACAACTACCAATTTTACAATTAATTACAAGTTTAGGCTATCAGTGGCTCGATGAGTGAGCGTGCACAATCTCCAACCAAACTCCGACAGTGTACAATGATTAGGTTTCAGTTTTTAAAGGTGATCATGCAGTTCAATCGATATAATACAGTGCAATCAGTGCGATAGTCTAATCAATCAGTGCAATCAGTCAATGCAATCAGGACACTAATCCGTGGGGCCGTCCGTGGTGCCGGCCTTTCCGCACGATCTCTTTTTTCCTCCGGTGATAGGAAGGTTAGCTAGCCTTCAACCATTCAGTCTCGTTGAGCATCAAGAACATGACTTCTATGCCCGGGATTCCTTCCTCCACCAATCCTCCTAGTAGATTCAGGGGTCATCCCAACAGTGTGGAATTGTGTAAGACTTTACCGTCGACCCTACACCTCCCCGGCTCACTCAATACATAAGTTCCAGGGCCCACAGTATAATGTTTAGTACAGTATCTCGCCAAAACAGGAAGGATCAGTAAGTAACAATAACAATAGGTTCAATTTCAATAAATATTTACTCGATATCCTGCTTGAAATCAATATAAATATAAATATGATTTTTAGGCCCAAAACTTATTCACGCAGGTTTTAGGGTATAATACATAACTAGAACGAAAACACCCTCACCTGACAAGCGACGGGATAAGATAAGTATGCAAGATAGTGTCTATTCGATCGATAATCTCCGCCCTGGAGAAGAATTAGACAAGAAAGGAAACAATGTGTACTCGTGAGAGGAGACTGTTAGGAATAGTGCCCTTAAAGCAGATGTTTACTTTACTATTTCCTTGTAAAATCACAAACAGTCTTTGAATAATAAACGAAATGATTTTGTTCATAGGCAATCACTTCTTTATGTGTTTATTTATATCTGTTTGGGTTTGACTGTGTTTTGCATGTACTGAACTCCCCTAATCCGATAAGGCCGTTAAGAACTTTGTCATTATGGGAACGAAACATGAAACGAGTTCTTAACTCCATAGGGGAGGATTAGAATCTTCTCCAAGTCAATGAGTCCGACAGACAGTGGGAGTGTCGACCTTGACTCTACTGAGACTTGCTTATGTGATTATGTCCTTTTGAAGGATCACTCAGTTTCATGGAGTAATAAGTGCATACGTGATGCGTTCATAATACATAAGGGTGATTGTTACAAGAACTTCATCACTGAGATGTCCCGCGTGAGAACATTCCTAAATGGGAAAGGAAGTTTCCAAAAACTTCCAGATTATGAAATATCTCACAGGTCAATGACGTGATTAATTAATCCTTAGACTTGAGATTCTGTAATGTCTCATGTGAGCTAACTCTGTAATCTTTGATATAGGCTCAAAAGGGTGTCGCCATATAGACACCTGAACCACGACCTATGTTGGGATTACACAAGTGGCATATGTAGAATTAGTAGAATCGATAAAGGACCTACACTTGTTAAGAACAAGAATGATCTCTTACTGATTAAGTTATTCATAGTCCATTAAATATTAAACCCTTGGCCAAAGTGGATAAAAGATTAAGACATCTAGAAAATGGGGTTTTCTAGGATTGAGATCGAAATGGATATGAAATGAACTTAACTTTAAAGATCAAGAATATTTAGGCTCTGAGAATATTCCCATACCTTAGTTCTTGATTGAGAGATGGAGTTGTAGGAGGATTGTATTTCACTGATTGTCATTGACTGAAAGGTTCTTCGATTCATTTCATTATTCGGCTAGGGGTCACACAACCATTGCTAGATTACGGTAGTGTGATCTATGAAGTGATTAATTAATTAGAGAATTAATTAGTTGTTGTCACTGCTAATCGAATAATGAACCTAAAGGGTCACACACAAATGCCAGAACACGAGGGTTATGGTAGGATGTTAATATGATTAATGAAGGATTAAATTGTTGATTGAAAATGGAGATTGGAACACGTGGGCATTGCCACGTGTCAAGCACACGTGACTGCCATGTGTCACACTTAGCCTGCGTGGCTACCACATGTTATGCACATGTGGCACGTACGTGATTCCATTCGTGTAATTATATTACACGTGAATTCTTTTCTAGAATTAATTAATTAAATTGTAATTAATTAATTTTAGTCTTTTAATTAGTTTTAAATTAATTGTTAAGACTATTCTCAAATAAACTTAACCCAATAAATAATTAATTAGGAATTAAATTATTTATTGAATCTTGACTTTTAGCTTTAGAAAAGTTGAAAAGTCAAACTTCCTATTGTAGGAGAGAGAAGTCTTCTCTTGCTAGACTTGGAGAATAAGTTAAGACCTTATTATTCCAATTAAATTAATAATTAAATGAGTTTAATTAGTGAGCACGAAAATAATCCCATTGGTTCTTGGAAACCCTAGGGGGTTCGAACCGTATAGTATAAATAAAGGGGTTGGTGCTTTTCTTATTCTTTAGACTAACACTCACGAAGTGTTAAGTTTTTGAGAAAATCCAAAAGAAAAGTTTTCAAAGTAAAAATCCTAGCCTTAACACAAGCTATAGAAGTAGCATTCTCACTGGCTTGATCGTGTTCTAGGTCTGGTGTGGATACGCTTTGGAGGGCTTCTAATTTGGAGTCTAATTCGAAGGCCGTTCGAGGGATTTCGCTTGAAGGGTGTATGTTAGACGGTAACAACCTCACTAGAAAGCTTCTAACTTTGTAAATTTCTGAAACACCATACGATACGATACGAAAATTTCAAGACAACTATTAAACTTTTGGAAAATTTTAAACTTCCGCTGCTCAACTCTTTCGTGTTTTCCAACAGAGACTCAATAATGATGCACAGCATGGCCATGAAATGATATGACATGAATTACCACTTAGTGTATGTCATGGACATATTCATGTATGAAATGAACATATAATAGCATGTATTGATCATATAAAAGCATAAGAATAGGATTAAATCACATAAGGTTGAGCAGAAAATCACAAAACTCCTCTGGACATTGGGAACGGTCGTTCTGGGTTAAAGAGTAAAATGGGAACGGTCGTTCCTAGCTCCCCGAACTGATCCCGTGCGTCTGTAAAGAAATCTGATTTTGTTCATGCATGGGAACGGTCGTTCCGGCCGTAGGCTAAAACTGGGAAGGGACGTTCCCAGCTTTACGCCAGGATCATCAGGGCTATGGGAACGACCATTCCGAGAAAACAACTGGAATGGGAAGTGTCATTCCCGCTCTACAGGAAGCTCAAAACAGAGCAGAAATAGGGGAAGCTCTCGGACCAAATTCAAACCCCACAAAACACCATCATATCAACTTCCAAGTGCATTAAATCATGCAAGAAACATACTTAGGCACTTAAAATACAATTAAAATCAATATAAATACTCAATTCATGCCTTGATCATACAAAATTCTTCAATCAACCCTACAAAGATGCCATGATCAAGCAAACTCTAACCTTCATGAATTCAAGTTATAATTTTATAAAACTAACTAAAAACCAACATACATACTTCATATTAAATCATGAAGTTTAAAGAATCATAAAACCCTAACAAACCTTCAAGAACTCTTCACAATATATGCATGATCTTACCTTAAAAGTGGAAGAAATAGAGGGAAGGAGGAGGTGGAGGTATGAAGCTTGATTCTTGGTGAAGATGGAAGAAAATTCTTGGCCCCTAGCTTCTTCGATCCACAGAGATTGAAGGGAGGGAAGGATGGAGTTATCTTGCCTTGTTTCTTGGTTGAAATGAAGAATGGAGAATAAAATATGTGTATATGTGTATATATCGTGAAAGGAAGGAGAAAGAAAAGGGAAAATTGCAACTTGGTCCATGATAAATTAAAGTCATGCAATTGAATTCAAAATTTATAAATGTTACAAATAGGCCCTCAAGAAATTATCAATTAAGTCCATAAGTTTCATAACATTTCAATTAAGGACAATTAATCATAGAATCTCACAATTACATATAATTTAAGCACTTAATCATGCTCGGTGAATTAAATACACAACTCACGTAATTAAATTCACAAAGATTATAGATTCAAATCATATAATTCACGAAAGATTACAAGTAGATAAATTAAATCGCACAAATAAAATAACAAAAAGGAATTAAATAAACCTTAAATCTCAAAACTCACACGCGTGGCGCAGGTACCTGAACGGCTGGAAAACTAGGGCGTTACAAAGTACATGTTTGAAAAACTAAATTTTTATTCAAACTCTATTTTACATAAAATTACTCCATAAGAGAAAAAAATAAAGATCTACGGCTCACTTGTTGTGCATATAGATTATGAGAAAAAAATTAAAGGTGACGACGACCATAATATACTTGGTTGGGGATGCCAAATTGTGGTGGAGAAGGAAATATACTGAGATCCAAGCGTGGGTGGTGAGTTTGGATACATGGGATCGCCTCCGGGAAGCAATTAGACAACAGTTCTTCCCTGAGAATGTTAAGTATATTGCTCGTAAGGCATTATGCGAATTAAAGCAGACGGGATCAGTGAGAGACTATGTAAATGATTTTTCGATGTATATGCTGAGCATCACGGATATGTAGGAGAATGATAAGCTCTTTACTTTCATGGAGGGCTTAAAACCATATGTGAGAAGTGAACTCCAACGCCAAAGAATGGCAGACCTGAATCCCACGATGGGAGTGCCCGAGAGACTAATGGATTAGAACTCCGAACCTCGATGGGCGTGGCAACCAACTAACTCGGCACCGATGCGAGGGGTAGAAAGAGGGTCGAGACCCTTCCTTAACAATTTCAACAACAGTGGGGGAGAGAGACCGTCCCCTAGCACAGTAAGCTCGCAAGCAAGCATTAATAAGAGTGGAACGGTGGAAGGATCCCACAAAGAAGATATTTTCTTTGTGACGAGGCGCATTACATGAGGGATTGCTCATAGAACAAGCAGTTGGTGAATGCCTAGCAAGCTTAACAAAGCTTGCCTAGAAAGGGATGGAGCAGGCGAGAGAGGGGCCACAGTTTGTGGCTAATAATGAAGCTGAATCGTATGACGATGATACAAAAGAGAATTTGGGTGTTATATCTTACCGATGTAACCTCTTGATTCATCAAGTTATGGCACAACTAGGAGTGCCCGCGAATACGGTGAAGTAGGCCCTGGCCCTGTTGGGGAACAAAATTGAGGAGAAGGGTAAGCCCACGAAGAAGAAAGGGCTCATGTTTGTTAATGCAAAGATTAATGGAAAGATTGTAAGGGCGATGATCGATACTGGTGCTACATACAACTACTTGGCAAGCAGCAAAATTGAGAGATTGAGTTTGGTGCTAGAAAAATGGTTAGTCGAGTGAAAGCAATCAACTCGGCCGCTCAACCTGTCGTAGGTGTAGCTAGATCTGTACTCATCAAGGTTGGAGAATTTGAAGGGAGGACCATCCTTTCAGTGGTGACAATGGATGATTTCAAGCTTATTCTCGGGCTTGAATTTTTACGGGATACGGGTATGGCAGTTATGCCACATGTAGACTCCCTGATGATGATGGGAAGTAAACCTTGCATTATCCCTATATTATCGGGGAAAATAACAGAGAAGAGTATCTCTGCCATGCAATTCCAGAAAGGCTACAAAAGAAATGAACCCTCCTTTCTGTGCGCTCTAAAATTCGAGGAAATGGAAAAAACATCGGGGCCGATCCCTGACCTGATCAAGGAAATTCTCAACGAGTTTGAAGATGTCATGCCTGATGAACTGCCTCGTACACTACTACCGAGAAGGTAGATTGATCATGAGATTGAACTGGTGCTTGGCATGAAACCTCCTGCTAGGGGCCCATAACGTATGACGAAACCTGAGCTTAAAGAGCTTAGAAAGCAGTTAAAGGAGATGTTGGAATGCAAAATCATCAAGCCTGCTAAGTTGCCGTATGGAGCTCCTGTAGTATTTCAGAAGAAGTCTGATGGGTCCTTGTGGATGTGTTGCAACTATCGGGCCTTAAATAAGAATACAGTAAAGAACACGTATATTATTCCTTTGGTGGCGGATTGCTTCGATCGTTTAAGTCGGGCACAGTACTTTTCGAAGGTCGACCTGCGATCGAGTTATTGACAGGTAAGGATCAAGGAGGGAGATGAACAGAAAACCACGGTGGTCACAAGGTATGGGGTGTATGACTTCCTAGTCATGCCATTCGGCCTGACAAATAGCCTAGTAATATTTTGTACTCTAATGAACCAAGTACTAAACGGGTTCCATGATGAGTTTGTGGTAGTACACTTGGACAACATTGTAGTGTATAGCGAGACCTTAGCAGATCATGCAAAACATCTGCGAAAGGTCCTAACGAGGCTTCGAGAGCACGAACTCTATGTTAAACCATAAAAGTGCTCATTTGCTCAAGAGAAGATAAATTTCTTGGGTCATATCGTGGAAAGAGAAAGGATCAGGATGGATCTGAAGAAGATAATGACCATCAAGGACTGGAGACTTCCAAAAGATGTGCATGGCGTAAGGTCATTCCTTAAACTGGTGAATTACTATAAGAGATTTATGAAGGGGTACTCTGAAATAGTCTGCCCCCTCACTAACTTGACGAAGAAAACGGAGATCTGGAATTGGTCCTCACAATGCCAAGAGGAATTTGAGGAACTAAAGAGGGTTATCGTGTTGGAACCGGTGTTGGCACTCCCTGATCTATCAAAATCCTTCGAGATGGAGATGGATGAGTCAGACTTTGCTTTAGGAGGGGTGTTGATCCAAGACAAGCACCCTGTGGAGTTTGACAGTAGGAAGTTGAAAAATGTGGAAAGGCGCTACTCAACATATGAAAATGAGTTATTAGCCGTGGTCCGTTGCTGAGGACATGACGTCATTATCTCCTAGGAGCTCCTTTTATGGTAAGGACGGATAACACTACGGTAAGCCATTTCATGTCTCAATCGAAGCTTACCAGCAAGTAGGCACGTTGGCAGGAGTTGTTATCGAAATTTAACTTCATGATCGAGTATCGTGCTGGATCCAACAATCATGTAGTGGATGACCTAAACCGGAGGGCGGATTTAGCAAAGCTGGGATGGGTAGTTGTTCTAACCTCAAGCAAAATTGCTACCTCAGTATTAGATCAGATATGAGACATGTTACCGAAAGACGATGTTGCACAGTCTCTGATGAAGTTGGTCGAGCAGGATAGGACTCGACAATTTTGGGTGGGAGACGGTTTGCTGAGGACAAAAGGGAACCGTATTTACGTTCCTAAGGGCAGAAAATTGAATGTCACGATACCTTGTGGGCAGGCCATCCAGGAGGATAACTCACCTGGGCCTTACTGAACGGGGCTTATTAATGACCGTTAATGAGGGATGATGTTGAGACGTATATCCGCACTTGCCTAGTGTGCCAACAGGACAGGCCGGACCATCAAAAGAAAGCGAGATTATTAGAACCATAGCCAGTGCCCACAAGACCGTAGGAAAGTGTATCCATGGACTACATATCTGAGTTTCCTAAGGTGGGGGACTTGGGCAACATCATTGTCGTGGTGGATCATTTCTCGAAGTATGCTACGTTCATCGTAGCTCCCAAACATGTGACGACAGAAGAGACAACTCATCTTTTCTTCAAGCATATAGTGAAATACTGGGGACTACCATAAGATATTGTAAATGATCGGAACTCTCGTTTTACTGGCGCGTTTTGGACCGAAATTTTCAAACTATTTGGGTCCAAACTGAATATGAGCACGAGAAATCACCCACAATTCGATGGCAAAGCTGAGCGTTTCAATTCTATGTTGGAGGAGTATCTTCGACACTTTGTTCGGGGTACTCAAAAGGATTGGGTGAGGTTCCTGGATGTTGCTCAGTTGTGCTTCAACGCTCAGAAAAGCTCTTCCACAAACAAGTGTGATAAATCCAGATTTTCATGTTTTTATAGGTGATATTAATAGGACATATACCATATTTTCTAACTCTTTTGTGTTGGAATATTAGCTTAATAAATCCTTTGGTTTAATTGTAGGAAAGAGGACGAAAAATAGTTAAAGACTCAAAAAGGTGTAAATTCGAGTATTTACTTGAAGAAGTTGTTAGGAATAGCCTAGAAAGCCGATTGTATATCCGCTTTGTACTTTTCCTTATTGTAATCACAGACAATCTTTGAATAAAGTAAAGAATTGAGGCAACACTTCTTTATATGCTCTTGTTTGGTAAGCGTTTACTTTAGTTGTTCATGTATGAGAACTCCCCTAATCCTGATGACTTTAGGACTCTACCATTTAGGTGAAATGGTTTATGAAACGATCCCTATATCACATAAGTCATGATTAGTAAAATACTCCAAGTTGATGAGTCCTACAGACAGTGGGAGTGTCAACCTGACTCCTTTAAGGCTTGCTTGTGGGATCACGCCCTTAAGAAGGACCACCTTGTTTCATGCAGGTGCAAAGTGTATAGTTGATACGTGCGTGATACATGAGGGTGCTTACTTCCATAAGTAAGTTCACTGTGGTACCCCGTGTGAGAAGATTCCTAAATGGGAAAGGAAGTTTCTATTTCAGGAAATTGAAACTTCCAGATTAGCAAATGTCTCACGATTCGTTGATGTGATTAATTGATCCTTAGACTTGAGGTTCCATGTCACTTTATGAGTTAACTCTGTAGTCTTAGGTATAAGCTTTAAAGGGAGTCGCCTTAGACAACTGATTCAAGGCTTATGCTGGGGCTGCACAAGTGACTCATGAAAATGAATGAGAATCAAGAAAGGACCTACACTTGCATCTGCAAGGTGATCTCTTATTGTGTAAGTCATTCATATGCCATATGGAGTCCTTGGCCAAGGTAGTAGATCAAGACATCAAGAAAATGGTTTCTTTGATTGAGATCAAAAGGATATGAAATGCACTTAGCTTTAAGACCAGATTATTAGGGTTCTGATTATTCCCTTACCCTAGATCTTGGTTGAGAGATAGTAAGTATGAGGATTGTATCTCACATGAATCAATGACTTAAAGGTTCTGTCGAATCGAGATATTCCAATTCAGCCAGGGGTTAAACACCTGTTGCTAGACTATGGTCGTTTAATCTGTGGACTGATTAATTAATTAGGGTCACTACTAATTGAATTGAGAACCTAGAGGGTCACACACAACAACTTGGTTACATGAGTTGAGGCTTTGAAATGATTAAAAGGGTTGATCATGCCGAGAGGGTTCCACACGTGTGAATCACACGTGTGGGTCACGTGAGTGACACGTGTCCTTGGGGACACGTGTGTCACACGTGCATATATATGTATATGTGAATAAATAATTAATGTGTCAATTATTTAATAGCCTTTGGTTTAATTTTTGAATTAAAAAGAAAGTCTTATTTTGGAGAAAAATAATCTATTTAATTAATTACAAATTAATTAATTAGATAAAATAAGTTATTTATTTATTAATAAATAAAGTATAATATTATCCAAAAGGGTTTTGGATATTTTAGCTCTCCTAAAAATTGATTTGAATTAGAATTCAAAATCAAGGTTAGGAATTGCTTGATAATCAAGTAACAAGAGAGAGGGACCAAATCCTTAGTCCAATAGGACTAAGTTTCGGCCGCCCCTCTCCTTACTATATATAGGGGAGCTCGAGCTCCCCTTAAGAGTGATTGACAATTCTTTTTGTTCATGTGTTGAACACCATCCTTTCTCCAAGATAAAATAAACCCTAGGTTAAGCCTAAACCCTAACTAGAGAACTAGCATCCTTACTAGTTAGATTGTAGTCAAGTTGGTGGACTATCTCTAGAGAGCTTCAAGTTAGAAGTTTTAAAGATTTGAGCTTTACCAAGGAGAGGGGATCAAGCCGCGAGAAGCGCGTTCTTGGGTGGCTTGAAACGCTTCAAGAAAGATTGTTGAAAAGTAAGTTTCTAATCTTTACGAATTCGGATTCACGATTGCGAGTTTCGATCCTTTTTGTTGGAAATTTTTTAAATTTCCACTACTTTCTGATTCCTGTTTTCCAAAAAGTGGTATCAGAGCCACCTCGTTAATCGTGTTTCTGATTCGTCTCCACTTTATTGAATTTGGTAGAAATTCTTACGCTTGATGCGATTGAGTATTTGTAACTGTTTTAGAAAGCCTGAATTACGAAACTGTATTTTTCCTGAAAGTTTCTGAAAACTGTTTTAAAAAATTTGTTTTGAAAAACTGTTTTAGATTAGAAACTGTATAAACTGTTTTTGGATTTCTTGGATTGGTTTTGCTTTTGAACGAAAACACAAAACGAAAACCCGGATTACGACGAACACGCGAAACCCCACGTGTTAAGGCGTCGCGCGCGAGGACTTCGCGCGCCACCGCCCCCCTGACCTAGGCGCGCGCAGGCCTTGAGCCTACTTCCTCCCGCAACCGCGCCAAGGGCTGCCGAGACGCCTGCCCAGGCTGGGCAAGAATCCCGCAAGGCGTGCGGGATCCCTCGCCCAGGCCGCCCGCAAGCAGGCCGAGAGGGGTCGCGCGCAGTAGCGTGCGCTGTGCACGCCTGCCGCGCGCGCCCGCTTACGAAGCGTGCAGCCCTTTCGTGTACGGGCCCTATTTTTCCCTCGTAATCCATTTTTTCGTATCTCGTGAAATCCAGTCCCAATTTTATTTAATTATTAAAACTTGTTTTTAATTAAATTAATTTATTTTTGCATAAGAGTTAAAATTGAGAAATTTTGAGAAATAGAAACGGTTTATAATTTGGGAAATTACACCTTTAATAAAATTATTAATTTTCAGAAATTAATTGGAATTTTATTTGTTTAAGTAATTTGGGATTTATTGAAAGCTTTTATAAACAAGACTCACATCAAGTCGTGTTTTAAGTCATTGGGACTTGAAACGGGAATTTTAATTTATTGGCTAAGTTTAAATTCTCGCAAAAGCATGTTAGGTGATCATGGGTACTAGTCTTTGTATGCTTTACATTTATGCACATGGATGGTTTATATTTGGGGTTGGAGCCCTATAGTTGCGTTTTTCAATTGAGGTTGGAGTCTCACTTGTGTGCGTACTGTTATGTGATTTATTATGTGGTTTTCCATATTACTGTTTTTTAGGCCAGGGTATGTCCCGTGTATTTGTCTAAGGCCAATATGAAGATTGAGCCTTATTACTTTTCAGTACTTTTTCATTTTTTTGAGAGTAGAATAGGTGGTGAGGTTTTATTTTCATTTTGGAGACAATGCACCCATGGAGTAAGATGGACCACATTCAAGTAACAAGGAGGCCATAAGTGAAGACCCCTCAAAATGTTAGGGAGGGGAATCTCAAATGAAAATGTAATAGAGATAGGGCTCGTATTTTGTTATAGCTTTCCCTTATGTGATATAAACTGTTTATGTGGCATGTATGTTAGAATTGTGATAGTGGAGTGGCTCCCACTTTTCACGCATAAGATAGGATAGACCCATGATCATCTCATGTTAGTATCATGCTAGGACATGTTATCTGTTTATGTGCTTGTTTGAAATGCATTTAAATTGTACTTGCATTAATCAAGACTAATAAAATTGGATAACATATATGTTGGTGAGGTCGAACCGGACAACTCTCCGATTGATTCGAAAATTCCCATTAAATATTAAGCTAATTTCGAATAAATAGGTGTTTAATTCGAGATGCAAATTTCGAATTAAATTCCTAGCATTCCATCAATAGGTTTTAAGTTTAGTAAGTGAAGCTAGTTATTGTCCGCGAGTCGTGGGATAGCTAGTGGAGCTTATTAGTTCTTAGTTACCTAATTGATCATTTTAAATGATCAATATTTCGTGGTCAATTTTAGCAAGGGCGATGTCCGCGAGTCGTGGGTCGTTCGAACTAAGTTTTGATCATGATCTTATGATGGATGGGTTTAGCTTAACGCCTAAGTAAATATGGATGTCACATGAGTCGTAGGTCCATATTGAAAGATAGGTGATGCAAAAACAATTACTAAAAGTTCTAAAGGTGTTAGAATTGGTAATTTGTACCTATCTAGGGTTCTACTTAGAATGTCCGCGAGTCGTGGGTTCGAGGTAAAATGCCTAGGATTTTAGTACCCATTGGGAAGTGTGTTCCTCTTAGATCTTTGGGAATTATAGATCTTTGAAAAACAGTGGGAGCTACATTAGATTAAAGACCTTATCTTTTGTATATCGTTATAATTCATCATGCTCACTAGTTCTCTATTTTACCATTTAGGTCGTAGATTCTGTGATTCTCTACATGTTTTGAAATGGCAACCAAAAACCCTCTTGTATCGATCCTCGAATCAAACAAGTTGACTGGTCCCAACTATTCTGATTGGCTGAGGAATTTGAAAATCATTTTAGATTCTGAGAAGAGAACTTATGTTCTCTTCAAAGGGGAGCCTAGTCCCGAAGGGGACACTCCCACTCGGGCCGAGCGGAACGCGATCCAGAAGTGGAAGGATGATAATCTCCAAGCCCGTTGCCTTATGTTGGCTAACATGTCTCCGGACTTGCAAAGGCAACATGAGGGCATGGAATTTACTTGGGAGATTTACGACCACTTAGAGCAACTTTACCGCCCTCATGAACGTGTTACAAGGTATAACACTTCAAAGGAATTGTTCCACTTGAGAATGAGGGAAGGTTCAAGTGTCCATGAATATGGACTCAAGTTTCTCGCCCTTACTGAGAAACTTACTTCCATGGACATGCCACTGAAAGATGAGCTTTCAGTGGACTTATTGCTAGCCTCGCTCCCACCATCATTCAACCCATTTGTCCTTAACTTCAATATGAATCATGCTAGTGCTACTGCAGCTGAGCTGATTAGTCAGCTTGTGACTGCTGAAAGCACGATCAAGAAGGACAATAAGGTTCTGATGGTGAATGCTCCATCTTCCTCTTCTGGGCCTTCTAAAGGTAAGGGCAAGAAAGCCCAAAAGAAGAAGAAGAAACCCCTTAGGCCCACTGGTGGCATTTCGAAGGGGAAGGCCCAAAAGAAGAAGCGTGATCAGAAAGAGGATGTTGCTTCCATTGTGGCAAAGCGGGACATTGGAGGAGAAACTGCCCCGAGTACAAGGCTACTAGAAAGAAAGGTATGTTTCTCGTTGAAGTAAATCTTTATATTAATTCTAGTTCTTGGGTACTCGATACCGGTTGTAGAGCTCATATCTGTAATGATGTACAGATGCTAAATGAAGTCCAACAACTCAGAGAAGGAGAATGTGTCTTGAAGATCGGCGATGGCTCAAATGTTGAAGCTCGAGCTTTAGGCACAATTAGATTAGATTTAGGTAGTTTTGAGTTAGTTTTAAATA
The DNA here is from genome assembly GCA_037501455.1 of Lantana camara. Classification (NCBI taxonomy): domain Eukaryota; kingdom Viridiplantae; phylum Streptophyta; class Magnoliopsida; order Lamiales; family Verbenaceae; genus Lantana; species Lantana camara. The sequence goes on from CM074862.1 coordinate 25,656,385, forward strand.
AAGTCTTTTATGTACCGAGCATTATTCGTAATATAATTTCAGTTCCAATTTTAGATTGTGAAGGTTATGAAACTTACATTAAGAATGGTAAATACTTTATCAAACGGAACAACTCTTCCGTTCACATCGGTACTCTAAGTAATGGACTTTATCTAACTCAGAATATCAATATTATGAATATACAACGAGAAACTAAACATAAGAGAGATGACAAAGTTTCAGCTCCCTTATGGCACGCTAGATTAGGACACATTTCCAAGAACAGAATTAGCAAGATAAACACTTTAGGATCATTCTCTGAAAATGATCTCAAATAGTTAACTTCTTGCGAATCCTGTCTTAAAGGAAAGATGTCCAAAGTTCCTTATAAAGGAAATGTGGAAGGTGCCACTAAGGTCTTGGATTTGATCCATTCTGATGTTTGTGGACCGCTTAGTGTAAGCACAAGAAACAATCATCAGTATTTCATAACATTTACCGATGACTTTAGTCGGTATGGTTATGTATACTTAATTAAGTATAAATCTTAAGCTTTTGAGAAATTCCTAGAATTTCAAAAGGAGGTTGAGAACCAAACTGGTCACAAGATCAAAGCACTTCGATCTGATCGAGGAGGCGAGTATCTTAGTGAAGAATTCCTTAATCATCTCAAAGATAATAGGATTATCTCTCAATGGACACCTCCGGGAACTCCTCAACTCAATGGAGTTTCTGAGAGAAGGAATCGAACTCTACTTGATATAGTTCGTTCCATGATGAGTTTCACTGACTTACCACCTTCTTTCTGGGGTTATGCCCTAGAAAGTGCAGCAAAGATTTTGAATCTAGTTCCCTCTAAGTCAATCCCTAAAACGCCCTATGAAATGTGGTACGGTAAAATCCCTAGTTATTCTTACTTAAGAGTTTGGGTTTATCCTGCTTATGTGAAGAGGACAGTGGGAGATAAGTTAGAATCTCGTTCTAACTTATGCTACTTTGTAGGTTATCCTAAGGAATCTATAGGATCCTACTTCTATGATCAATCTGAGCAAAAGGTGTTTGTTTCCAGAAATGCCACTTTTCTGGAGGAACTATTCCTTAAAGAAAAGAAAGGCAAGATCATAGAATTAGAGGAAGTACAAAGTGACTCCACGCCATCCACTGAAGAAACGTCCCCTTCTGACCAACCACAACCAATCACGAATTTCGATACACACGCAAATCCTCCTCTAAGGCGTTCTAAACGCAATCCTAGACAGCCGGAGAGATGGTATGGATTCTTCCATGAGATCTCTCAAAAGGATAATGATCCTTTAACATATGAGGAGGCACTTTCAGATTCTGACTCTGAACAGTGGGCAGAAGCCATGAAATCCGAAATGGATTCTATGAACTCCAACCAAGTTTGGACCTTGGTAGATTTGCCTGATGGGGTCAAACCCATAGGTTACAAATGGATCTTTAAGAGAAAGCTTGGAGTTGATGGAAGCATTGCAGCCTACAAAGCAAGATTGGTTGCAAAAGGATTCACTCAAAGACCCGACGTGGACTTTGATGAAACCTTTTCACCAGTTGCAATGCAAAAGTCTATTCGGATCATGTTTGTCATTGCTGCATATTATGACTATGAGATATGGCAAATGGATGTGAAAACTACCTTTCTCAATAGTGATATTGATAAAGACATTTATATGGAGCAACCCACAGGTTTCACATTCAGTGGGAGTGAGCAAAAGGTTTGCAAACTCCAAAGATCAATCTTTGGATTGAAACAGGCTTCTAGGAATTGGAACATTCGATTTGATGAATCAGTCAAAGCATTTGGCTTCATTCAAATTTTGAATGAATCATGTGTATATAGAAAGGAATTGGAGACCTCAGTGCAATTCTTAGTACTTTATTTTGATGACATCCTTCTTATTGGGAATTCGATGGATGACATGAAAGTGCCTAAGTTATGGTTATCGAACCAATTCGAGATGAAAGATCTTGGTGATGTGTCCTATATCCTTGGAATTAAAGTCTATCGAGATAGATCTAGAAGGTTAATAAGACTATCACAGTCGATGTACATTGACAAAGTATTGAAGAGATTCAATATGGAGTCAGCAAAGGTTAAGAACCTTCCTATGAGTGTAGGAACATATCTTTCTAAGAAGATGTGCCCTAAGACTAACCTTGAGAAGGAAAGAATGACTCATACACCTTATGCATCAGCAATAGGTAGCATAATGTATGCAATGTTATGTACTCGACCGGATGCGGCTTATGCACTTAGTGTAACAAGTCGTTTCCAATCTGACCCTGGAGATGGTCATTGGGCTGCCGTGAAGACTATTCTTAAGTACTTGAAAAGTACTAAAGATTTATTCTTAGTTTACGAAGGTCAGAAAGATCTTACTGTCGAAGGATACTGCGATGCAAGCTTTGCATCTGACTTAGATGATTTTAAGTCAATGTCAGGATACATTTTCTGCCTAAACGGCGGAGCAGTGAGTTGGAAGAGTTCCAAGCAAACGACCACTGCAGATTCGACCACTGAGGCCGAATACTTAGCTGCAAATAATGCAGCTAAGGAAGGTGTTTGGATTAGAAACTTCATTCAAGAGTTGAATGTTGTTCCTAGCATGAAAGACCCCATTACTGTGTTTTGTGACAACACTGGGCCGGTTGCTCAAGCAAGAGAACCAAGATCTCACCAACGGACCAAACACATTATGAGGAAGTATCACCTAATCCGTGATATTATCAAAAGATGAGATGTGCAAATTGAGAGGGTCGCATCAGCAGAGAACGTGGCAGATCCACTTACTAAACCCCTTAGTCGAGAAGCTTTCCAAGGTCATCTTCAGAAGATGGGACTTAGACTAGCTTTAGAATGGCTTTGACGGGCAAGTGGGAGATTGTTAGGAATAGTGCCCTAGAAAGCCGATTGTATATCCGCTTTGTACTTTTCCTTATTGTAATCACAGACAATCTTTGAATAAAGTAAAGAATTGAGGCAACACCTCTTTATATGCTCTTGTTTGGTATGCGTTTCCTTTAGTTGTTCATGTATGAGAACTCCCCTAATCCTGATGACTTTAGGACTCTACCATTTAGGTGAAATGGTTCATGAAACGAGCCCTATATCACATAAGTCATGATTAGTAAAATACTCCAAGTTGATGAGTCCTACAGACAGTGGGAGTGTCAACCTGACTCCTTTAAGGCTTGCTTGTGGAATCACGCCCTTAAGAAGGACCACCTTGTTTTATGGAGGTGCAAAGTGTATAGTTGATACGTGCGTGATACATGAGGGTGCTTACTTCCATAAGTAAGTTCACTGAGGTGCCCCGTGTGAGAAGATTCCTAAATGGGAAAGGAAGTTTCTATTTCAGGAAATGGAAACTTTCAGATTAGGAAATGTATCACGAGTCGTTGATGTGATTAATTGATCCTTAGACTTGAGGTTCCATGTCACTTTATGAGTTAACTCTGTAGTCTTGGGTATAAGCTTTAAAGGGTGTCGCCTTAGACAACTGATTCAAGGCTTATGCTGGGGCTGCACAAGTGACTCATGAAAGTGAATGAGAATCAAGAAAGGACCTACACTTGCATCTGCAAGGTGATCTCTCATTGTGTAAGTCATTCATATGCCATATGGAGTCCTTGGCCAAGGCAGTAGATCAAGACATCAAGAAAAGGGTTTCTTGGATTGAGATCAAAAGGATATGAAATGCACTTAGCTTTAAGACCAGATTATTAGGGTTCTGACTATTCCCTTGCCCTAGATCTTGGTTGAGAGATAGTAAGTAGGAGGATTGTATCTCACATGAATCAATGACTTAAAGGTTCTATCGAATCGAGACATTCCAATTCAGCTATGGGTTAAACACCTGTTGCTAGACTATGGTTGTTTAATCTGTGGACTGAATAATTAATTAGTGAATTAATTAATTAGGGTCACTACTAATTGAATTGAGAACCTAGAGGGTCACACACAACAACTTGGTTACATGAGTTGAGGCTTTGAAATGATTAAAAGGGTTGATCATGCCGAGAGGGTTCCACACGTGTGAATCACACGTGTGGGTCACGTGAGTGACATGTGCCCTTGGGGACACGTGTGTCACACGTGCATATATATGTATATGTGATTAAATAATTAATGTGTTAATTATTTAATAGACTTTGGTTTAAGTTTTGAATTAAAAAGAAAGTCTTATTTTGGAGAAAAATAATCTATTTAATTAATTAGGAATTAATTAATTAGATAAAATAAGTTATTTATTTATTAATAAATAAAGTATAATATTATCCAAAAGGGTTTTGGATATTTTAGCTCTCCTAAAAGTTGATTTGAATTAGAATTCTAAATCAAGGTTAGGAATTACTTGATAATCAAGTAACAAGAGAGAGGGAACAAATCCTTAGTCCAATAGGACTAAGTTTCGGCCGCCCCTCTCCTTCGTATATATAGGGGAGCTCGAGCTCCCCTTAGGAGTGATTGACAATTCTTTTGGTTCATGTATTGAACACCATCCTTTCTCCAAGATAAAATAAACCCTAGGTTAAGCCTAAACACTAACTAGAGAACTAGCATCCTTACTTGTTAGATTGTAGTCAAGTTGGCGGACTATCTCTAGAGAGCTTCAAGTTAGAAGTTTTAAAGATTCGAGCTTTACCATGGAGAGGGGATCAAGCCGCGAGAAGAGCATTCTTGGGTGGCTTGAAACGCTTCAAGAAAGATTATTGAAAAGTAAGTTTCTAATCTCTACGAATTCGGATTCACGATTGCAAGTTTCGATCCTTTTTGTTGGAAAATTTTTAAATTTCCACTGCTTTCTGATTCCTGTTTTCCAATAGAAGTTTGGGAACCTACACAAGAGACAAAGTCTGAAGAGAATCCCCTGTACTTTTGAGTATCTACTCAAGGAATTTGAAGTATCTATTCAGAAGAAAGAATCCTAAAGAAAAATCCATGTACTTTTGAGTACCTGCACAAAGAATTTTGAGTACCTACTCAACTGACGATTTTCAACTAGAGTGGAAGTTACTTGAGCGGTTTTTAGAGGGGATGCACATCTTTTTAGAGGCCAAAACTCATATCTGAATTATATTCATCTCTTTTCTACTTAGCCCTAATTGTAGTTCTTTAGCTTTGAAACTATCAACCTTGGAAGAATCATTAGAGCAAAGATTTGGGAGGAAAAACGAAGATCAATTTGGAAAAGCCTCGCGTCAAGAGTTTTTCTTACTCTCTTCCTTTTCTTATTTGTTTATAACAATGAATTCGATCATGTTTATGGATTTTAGAATGTTTAGTATGTTCAGTTAAGTTTTCTTTTGGATTGCAATGGATCTTGACTCGTAATTTGATTTTATTTTCCCGTATTCATGATTCATGTTGATTTAATCGTTTAATTTAGTGTTGTTGTGATAATTGACTAGCCATCGATTATTTTGAGAGATAATTAACTGAGTATTGACGAATAAATGTTAATGTCGGATGAGGATTAAACTATACATGTTTAATTAATTAAGAATTGATTAATTGATTTGTTAGTAAGATAGACATATACTTGCCAGCCTTGTATTGGCATAGAAGCAGGAATTAAATGCGTAATTGGTTAATTGATAACCATAGACATATAGGAATCGTTGTTTATATGACTTCAACAGAAGCTTATAGATATTATTGTTCTTTAGTCTTTCAAAACCCAACACGAGGATTGAATACGGTGAGTGAGAGTTAAGTATGAGTTGAGTGAAGTTGAGATCTAGTTTAATTCGTAATTATTGGTATTTTTTCGTTATTGCATTGTTAATTTAGCATTTGTTATCACTACTCATTTAATTATTCGGTTAGAATTCAATTAGAGAAAATTTTGTTGGTATTTAGCACTATAATTTAGTAGTCTATGTGGATACGACACTTGCTTGCCTAATCTACAATTGTTAAAGAGTGCTTTTGAGATTGTTACCGGGCAACAACCGCTACTCCCTCACACTGTTGACTCCCTGCAAGGTGTAAAATCTCATATCGCATGAAGTTTCTCTCAGGAATGGAAATAGAATGTGGAAATTACTTGAAGTTACCTGGAGCTCAAAAATAAATGAAAAAATATACGGATATGAATCGGCGCTTCTTGGAATTCGAAGCGGGAGATAAAGTTATGGTCAAGGTCCCTGATCCTAGGTACTCCAAATCATCGAGTGGGAGGGATCCTTGCTTGATGCAAAAATATATATGACCTATATCTATCATCAAACACATTGGGAATATGGCCCACAAGCTGGAGCTACCCCTTTAGTGGAAAATGCACAACGTTCTACGTGTAAGTCAGCTCAAACCTTATTCTGTAGATATGGATCCTCGGAATAAGCCAAGTCGTCCCCAACTGGAGCTGAAGAAGACCGAGAAAAGTGCCGATGAAGCTATCCTTGACCATTGGGTTGGATGCACAGCGAACAAGACGTATAACGAATACCTGGTGAAGTGGATGGGATGTAGTGACGAAGAGAACACTTGGGAGTGGGTGACAAATCTCAAGGTGTTAAAACAGTTAATCGAAGCGTACCATGCTTCAATGACGCCGAGGACGTCGCCATCTCAGGTGGGGGAGAATGTCAATGGTCGCCCTTGCAATGGGCCCCCTTGACTCACAATTTAATGTGGCCGCCGGGCCACCTCGCAAGCAAGACCGCGTCGATGATAAGACAAGTTGCTATCGAGTTTTAGGTGTTAGGGTTTTTGTACATGAAAATAGTTAGATAATTGGTGGTGGGCAGGTTGCTGCCCTTTTGTCCGTTTCGTCGCATTGCACAACCTCTATAATAGCAATTGAGGGCAGATCAGAATTTTTTTAAAAGAGTATTATAGGGAAGAGCAGTGAGTCGAAGCAGAGTTAAGTAAGCGTCTATTGTAATTTCGGGCATTTCTCCCCGTTCCTTTGTAGACGCCCGCAATTGTGTAATATTCTTTGTGAATATAATGAAAATGAATTTCCCTTCAATGTTATTGTCCCTCGAAAGCGTCCCACTAGGGTGGGCATGATTGCGACGTACAACGGACATATGTAGTGAATTAGGCGGACGTAGTGTGCAGGAAGCTCACTACTAGCCACACGGTGCACATTTCCTAGCAACCTACTCAGTGCCCCGTGAGACCGGGAGAGTGTGATTTAGATATAATATTTTATATAATATTGTATTATGTATATATTGTATATATATAGCATATATATGTGTAACTAATTGTATATACATATATAAATAATATAGTTTTTAATTAGAAATATGTAAATAAATATATGTATGTTTTTATTCATAAATAATGAGTAAATTGCCGAAAACTACCTCGTGTTAGGCGAAAAGAACAAAAAAAACCCCGTCATATGGAATATCATCCAAAGAACCCTGTGTTTTCTAAAATTTTGCAAAAAAAACCCTGAGCGCGTTGTGTGGCCCTCACGCGCGTTGATTGCGTGTAGGAATGTGTTTTTTTGGGATAAAATGTCTATAATGCCCTTAATGAGTTAACTGCATAAAACCCCCTGTGTTTGTCCCAATTTGCAAAAAAAAAACCCTATGTTACAAAAATTAATTCAAAAAACCTTATGTTATTTAATTTTTTGCATATCACCCCCTCATTTCTTTGGTCAACTGTTAAAAAAACCTTATGGAGTAAGGGTATTTTAGGGTTAAAAGATTTAATAGTTGACCAAATGGAATAAGGGGGCCGTGTGCAAAAAATAAAATAACATAAGGTTTTTTGAACTAATTTTTATAACAGGGGGTTTTTTTTACAATTTGGAACAAACACAGGGGGTTTGGTGCAGTTAACTCCATAAATAATATTTTTAAAAATAATAATTATTCATTCATATGTATATTTCGAATAAATAGTTATTCATTTACATGTATAATTTTAATATATATGTTCAATAATATTAAAAAGTGATTTTTAGTATTTATATATTTATATATTATTTATTTATTAATATAATAGGTATATTTTAAAAATAATGTAATTATAATATTTTTATTTTTAATACATATAATATATATATTTTTAATATTACTTTAGCATTTAAAGTAAGGGTATTTTAGAGTTAAAACATTTAATGGTTGACAAGATGGATCGAGGGGACGGTGTGAAAAAATAAAATAACATAGGATTTTTTGAACTAATTGACAGGTGTCGAATCTGTCAAAAATAAATAAAATTCCTATTAAACAACTAGACACATGGTGTAGTTCAAACAGGGTCGATCCACAGAGACTGGTTGACTTATTTCTATCAATTCTAAGTAATTCATGAAAAGTAACAATTAGAAGGGGGGGGGGGGGGGGTTGAATTATTCTAACTAAAGTATGCAATTAAAATTAAAAAAAAATTTAAAAAGCTAATTAAAATTATCAAGCAAGATCACATATGATTAAATCAATCAGAGGAAAAGCTATCTAGCTAGGGATATTTGATTCGAATTGTTATATTGATCATTGACTCAAAGATAAATTCAAGTTATTCAGACAGATTGACTATAGTTGATAGAAACACTCGACTCAACCTCGTTTTTACTTAATTAACCGGATAACTTAGAGACACTCGAAAGTTATCTTCCCTAACAAATTCACAACCCGAAGAGACACTCGAAAAAATTTAATGAATTCGCAACCTTAAGAACCATAAAAACACCAACCCTAATCAACCAAGTCGTGACATACACAATATTTAAATTAGATTATCAAATCCCTTAGTGCACGTGGAATCCTATCCCTAAAACACTGTCACTAATTTACCATTTTTTATCATGCATCTAATATATACATACTAAACACACGAATGACTATATGCAATTAAAACAACCCATAGATCGTGCACTATCCCAAAATTGCCTAATCACGATAAAAATAAAAATTAGAGATAAGATAAATGCTTGAATAAACATGAATTAATAAAAATTGTTAACTCTCCTGGAATCGTTCTGGAACTAAAACAACTATTTTTGAATGATCGACAAAACTTATATAAATATTTGCTAATTATCTTTTTACAGGAACCATGGAAACAAGTTGGCAAAAAGTGATACCTCCGTTGTTGACCCTAAAGATGTACCTGACCTGGTATCATTGGGAACTCCACCAAGTCTCATTGAGGAACGACTAGTTTTTGAATCTCTATATATTGAGCACCTTATACATTACTTAGGACTGATTTTCTTAAGCTTTGTTTGCTGCTATTTCTTTGTTTACACCATATAGAGCTTGTGTTTGTTTGTGCTCTGGTGGATAGTGTTGCAAGAGGCTTGGAGTCCTAGAGCTTAGTCTGATTTGTACCAATCGTGGTTACTGATTGTACCAAAAGGGCTCTATTTGTTTTGTACTCTGTAATCTCTCTCTAATAAAGTGCTTGGTTCGAAAATCCTAAGTATAACAACTTAGGTAGAGAATTAATCCTATTGGTTTGTGTTTTTCACAACCATTGGGGCCAAACCTCTATAAATCACTTGTGTTGATCTTTCTTACATATTCTTATCTCAAGTTAAATGTAGCACCCCGCACGTGAGGCACCACATCCCCCGCACTAAGGCTCAACACGAGTAACGAAATTATAAATCCGCACTCGTATCAAACCCTAGCGAACGGGAGACAAACATAAAAACCCTCCTAAGCCAGGCGGAGCTAGACCCTGCAACGAATACCAATCCACAATATATAATGCATGGCCAAGCCCAACCACAAACATACAAACCATAAACGGAATTTGGGCTCTTCAGGCCTCTTTTAAATCATAACAAAACCCAGTAAAAGCAATACAATCATAATTACATAGTTATTCAGTTCATAAAACTGCAGAATCAAATCGAACATAAATCCAATACATGAATGAGTGCAGAGACTCTCCTAACCTAACTCGACCAACTTAAAGACTCCAAAACCTCCGCCTAGCTCGAAACTCCAAAGTCGAACCTGCACACTAAAGTGTTGGGGAGGGAGAGGGTCAGTCTCTAGAAGACTGAGTGAGCAGGAGCGATACATATATATAAAACATGCACATGCAAGTCATAAGTCCCGAGCAAGGTTTTATTTGAAATTAGTTCCCAAAAAGGGCAAGAAAGGACTAATCAATGCTCGGATTTTATGACTAAGTCATATTAATTTCATTACATTCATAAATCATACATAAATATAAGGCTCGGCGAGTGAGCGTGCACAATCTCCAACCAAACTTCGACCGTGTACGACAAATATCAATAATATATTGATTAGGCGATCATGCAATATATCATAATACACATAGACCATAAATCATATCATAAACATATTCGTTTGGGCGATCCGGATCCCGGCATTCCCGCACGGTGCATAATCATATCATAACCAACCTTCTTCCTCCGGGTGGTGGACGGGCTTGCAAGACCCGGCCACCGGATCATACATAATGGCTAGTGAGGTACATGAATCCTCAAAAGCCCGACCTGCGTTTCCTCGTCAAAACTCCTAACGAGGTCCGTATCGTCGTAAATTTGGTTGGAACTAGTATATGGGATCCCCGTCAGCCCTTGCTTCCTCGGTTAGCCACATATACTAAGTCCCTGGGCCCGTGAATATAACGTATTTGCATAATCTCGCCAAAACATATCCATACATACATATGATACATACTATAAGAAATCATACCTTACCGTGTAACTCGGCATATGCTATATACGTACCTCTCCGTGTCATCCTAATCCATAGCTAGCATGAAGACACACGGTTTGGAGCATAGCCTCATTACAAAACCATTTTTAAGCTTATATATGCTCGTACGTATAATTCAAAAGAATTTACTCGATAGCTTCATTTGAAAACCATATATATATAGTCATAAGGTTTTGGCCAAAGCTTTTCACATAAGGGTTGTAGGGTTTGTTACATAGCTAAAACGAAAACACCCTCACCTGAACCGTGATGAAACAAGGATCGAGCACCAAGTGCCTGAACGATCAAAAGCTCTCCACCCTGGAGACAAACTGTACAAAAGACCACAAGACGTGTTCGTGAGACTCAAGACTCTTAATGAACCATATATGACGCACGGCAATGAAGTGAATATGATATGAATGCATAAATGATCAGGTTATACCATTAAAATGTTCATGTGCACGATTAAAGAATTTAAATCATATAATCACATCATTCGTTCATATATTTCATTCAATTTCATAATTTCATAAATTCATATAAATTTCATAAATTCATAAATTCATAATATTCATAAATTCATAAATTCATAGATTCATAATTCACAAATAGGAATAAATAAATAAAACGGTCAATCAATAATCAGTAAATTAAATACGTGAAATAGAAATCAATTAATTTCAATAATTAAATTAAATTAAATTAAATAATATATAAATTATATAATAAATATACATAATATAATATATATAAATAACCATATATAATACTAATATACCATATCTATAATATATATATATATAGTCACGTACACACTCACACACACATGCATGCATATATATTTACACCAAACACAACCATGCATGCATTACAAACACAAACACACACCTCATATATACACACAGCCATGCATGCAATCATACACCCATACACACACACACAGTACATATACATATATATATACAGCAACAATAGCATACGGCAATCCCAGGAAAACGCAGGAAAACTTGGAGAAAAATAGGTGACACCCCCGTGTCTCCTTCCTAAAACAAACCGAGACACCCCCGTGTCTCGGTACAGAAATCCCATGCCCAGTTTGCACCCCCGTGCCTCGCCGGAAAAGCCAGGAATGGCACGCCCGTTACACGCAGCAGCAACAACCTTGTTTTGACAGAAATGACGCAGAAAACAGAGCAGGAAAAGGCAGCCATGTACGAGCAAGAAAGGCAACATTACAAGGCACAAATTGCTGCAACAACTCAACCATAATACACACTAAAAAGCCATGAAAGAGGACAGCAACAAGGAGAAGGAAAACAACAAATTGACAGCAATTCCTCACGTCCAAAACAGAGCCAAAAGTCGAAGAAAAACAGGGCAAGCTTGCATTAAATCCTTCTCCATCCATTTACTCAGTTAAGGCCAACAATTAAACAGCAAAATATCATATATTCAACAAGGAAATCAGTTCCAAAAGTGATCAAACAAGAGAAGCTGTCAAACGTGACCTTTTCATGAAAGTTTTCTCAAGTGCCATAACTGATAACTCATAAATACCTCAACTACCATGTAATCAATGATCATAAATGAAATGAGGATGTCAAAACAATCATTCTCATGCTTGGAATCGATCAAAACCGTTAAGAATCAAAGAAGATCAACAATTTGCTCAAAACCTCTCATTTTCGGTAATTGCCCAGAAAATCATGAAACCATGCTCAAAATCATGAATGGAAAGATGAAAATGATCAGAATTAATCATACAATACAACCCTTAACTTACCTTGATGATTGGTTGAAGTTTGGAGGAGATTTGAGCTCCAAAATCTCCAAGGTTGAAGCGTTACGGGACTGGCAGTAGATGCAGTAGCTTTGGCTGAGTTTTGGGGATGGTGTGAGGGTTATCTCGGTTAGGGCTTGAAATATCTAGATAGGTGGTTGAGTTAGGGTTTAAAGGAATCAAACCATGGTTAGTTTGGTTATAGTTTGGATGAGATATGGTTCATTTTGTGCAGGAAGGTCAAGTTGAATGTCGTTTCGTTTTTCGGTTGGATTTCGGAGTTTCAAATGAATTAGGAAAATTATAAGGCTAAGTTTACTAAACTCGAATTTTCGTTACGAGTTCAGCGGAGTTGACGGAACTCGAATCCGAGTTTCCGAGCTCAAGATATTAAATTCGGAACCAAGGGTACGCTAAGTGCTCGTTAGCTCCCGTTTTGGTTCCTCAATTAAAATTTAATTCGTTAACATAACAAATGAATTCAAAAACATAAATTGAGCATAAAATCATGTTCATAACACATATATGTACAACATATTACAAAATCGTAGCAATTTGATATCATATCATATAAGAACGAAGCACAAAATAACCGAACAAACTTAATCATGCAATTCATGCATAATGTATAAAATTCCCATGCACAATTATGATTTGCATGCATGCATATTTAATATTCTCCATGCATGCATTTTAATTCCACGTATAATATATGTTTAAATAAGTAATTAATTAAAACATGATTAATTAATATAACATATAATTAGTATAATCATTAAATAAATAATAAAGTAATTAAACATATATATATATATATATATATATATATATATATATATATATATATATATATACGAGACATATCTATATAAAATGAATAATATTAAAATAAGATAATATAATATAATATAATATAATAATAACAATTATAATAAAATTAAATATAAACACGAAAAACAATTAATCACATAATTAAATAGTTAAATTGTGCAATTTAGAAACAATTATGACATATTAATAAAATTGAAAAACCGGGGCGTTACATTAAACCTCTTGCTTGAATATCTCTGGTATAAAAGATCTTTTGATACTTGGTACAATACTAAGTGAAGTAACAACTTAAAATAAGCTGATTGATTGAGCTGAAAAATTGATAATTGTTATGAATAAGATCAATTCAACCCTCTCTTAATCTAACAAAAATGATTAGGTCTCACAATACTCAAATCGAATCTAAATCCCTAGCTAGATAATTAAAACCTTAGCTACTCATGTTGCAAAAATCCATCAAAACACACGAGGAATTCTTTAACATAGTCTAGCTAAATTGTCTAATAAGCGAAAGAAATAAAGAAGAAGAACTGTGATGTAGAAATCTGCTCCTCAACGTTGCGTCAAAGCCTCGATCAGCTGCTCCAGAAATTTGCCCTAAGTTTTTACGTGATTCCAAAGTTGTTGTCCCTAAATATATAATCCAAGTCTCCTCCTCACTCGCCAACTTCTAATTCTCATGCAAATTGGATTCTTTTTCTTGTTCTCCAAGTTGAGAAAATAGCCCACAATGTTGGGCCTGCTCACATTCAATTCCAAGAATTTGGGCTTCTCCAATAAACTGTATGCATGCGGTCCTCTCTAGCAGCCATAAAGTCACGCCAAACCTATCTCCAATGAAATTCCATAGCTGTGCAATACATTCATCAGCCCAATAATTCTCCCAACAAATGTGCATTCATGCATTCCAAATGTTCACCAACTGGCCAACAGTTAATTTCAAAGATACAAGTGCAGCTCAATACAAAGCCATGCATATGCAAGTAATTCCAATTACTTCCCAATTGCATCCAGATTCCTCACGCAGCCAGTCAGCAACAACCTTGAGCCCAGCTATGGTTCGTCCCTTTACGAGGATTTCTTCATAAAGTGATTAAATTCGCACCAATTTCTCCTTCAAGCCCCAACTATACGATAAAGACAACAAAGTATTAATTTCTTTCAAAATAATATCGATTAAAGCGTAACTCGAGGTAAAATTCAATTATAAAAGCGGCGAATTAACCAGTTATCACTAATTTTCAGAGGGTTTTTCTTGCAATTTTGAACAAACACAGGGGGTTTGGTGCAGTTAAATCATAAAAAAAAATGTTCTAGGAATAGAAAAAGAAATAGATGTTTATAGACAGAAAGAGAGGGACGACAAAGGAAAAAAAGTGACAAAAATTAGTGGAGAGATGAAGAAAATAAAGAGAAACAACGACCTCGGAGAAGAGAGAGATTGACGAAAACAAAGTATGATTTAAAGAAAATTAAGGTATCAAAATGTACAAAGTGAAGTATGATTTTCCCATCGCGAGGTATTGTGTATAACATATGAATATTAAGGGACTTAGTTTTAGAGACGGAAAAGAGAAAGATTGACGGGAGCGGAGTATGATTTAGAGAAATCAAGGTATCAAGATGCACAAAGTGAAGTATGATTTTCCCATAGCTAGATATTGTGTATAACATATGAATATGATTTTCCCATAGCTAGTTATTATGTATAACATAATAATATTAAAATACTCAATTTTCAAAATAAGATATTGAATTGAGAACATAAGGTACTATGATCCATCAGCAGTCCGTACCTAGATAAATTAAAAAAAAGCATAACATATGAATATTAAGGTACTCAAGTTTTCAAAATAAGGAATTAAACTGAGAACATAAAACACTAATATAATAAATCAGAAATAAGATAGCCGATTTTCAAAATATGGTACCATCAAAGAAGGTGAATCACATGACGAAAAATTATAAAAAGTTTTTTTCGTTGTTGTTGTAACTCAATTTTCGTGTTAATTAAATAATTAAACACAAGAAAATAATCACAGATAAATTTTATTGATTTATTTGAAATTGTGGGTACAATCTCTAATTCGTTTATCTGATTCTTCCTACAAGAATTTACTGTCCGGAAGGTTTGAAATGCCTTTATTGACTCTGGAGCTTCGATCTTCCATTGGATTTGATTTGCTTCTGAAAACGTTAATTGCGGGTCTTTCGACTTAATCGCGAGTTAAACGCCTTGATTTTGGTGAACGCCGAAGAACACGCTGATGAACACCTTTGATGCTGATTTTAATTTGTTTTGAATTTGTTGAGGAGCAACGCCGAAATATGAATTTGATGCTTTGATTGCGGATTGGACGCCTCGATTTGTTGACTTTCCCGAAGAACGTCGAAAAACACGCTTGAAGCACCTTCGAGTTGACTTGGGAAGAACGCCGGATTCGCAGACTTGACGCCTTGTTGCGGATCGAACACTTCGATTTGTTGATCTCTACAAAGAACGCCTTGAATCTTGCTTCGACCAACTTGAATTTGACTTGATTTCATTGAGGAGAGCAACACCAGAATACCACTTCGATGTTTTGATGCCGGATTGAACGCCGTTGATGTTGACGAAGAACCGTAAATAATATATTATTTTTCAGTGACATATGATAATATATTGATACTATGGGTTAATAATGTATATAATATACTACACGTTCGATGATTACAATATTATACCATATAATATTTACTAATACAGTAATATGATCATAAAATATTCACCCAAATATTTAAATTTAAACAAATAATAAATATTATATAGTATAACAACTATCTAATAACATAAGTATATATTTTAATGAAATATTGGTTAATAATTGTATGGTGTAATTATATGAATATATTATATATAATAATATTCTTAATATCGTTTAGTAATATAATATTCATATATGATATAATGTATTCAGTATAAAATATAATGATATAAAAATTATAAGTGTTGATTACTTGATCGGAAAATCCTAAATAACTCCCCCATCCATTGGTCCAATTTCCTTCAACTCCCCCATTTTTATTCTCTCCCCACTAATTCCCCAACATACTTTATAAATCTCCCTTTACTCCCTATTTTGGCTGAATTTACGAAGATGCCCTTCAAGCTTATTAATTTTCCTCACAAACACTTCTAATTCCTTAATTAAATCAAAACTCATATATATATATATATATATATATATATACCCACTATATATATATATATATACCCACTGAAATTTTGTGAGTTGAATGGGAAATTCATGGATGAGAGAGACGCCGCCATTAGGGAGAAGCTGAACAGCGTGAAGGACACCTCCGGCGAGGTGAAGCAGCTCGAGGAGCAGGCGGCGAGGGCGGAGATCGCAGCGGCGCTGAACAAGATGAAGAAGGAAACGCAGATTGAGGTGGAGGAGAAGCAGGCGGAGGGGAGGAAGAAAGTGGAGGCGGAGCTGCAAGAGGCGTTGGCGAGCTTGGAGACGCAGAGGGACGAGACTGTGAAGACTCTTGATGCGCAGATTGCTGCTCTTAGTCAGGAAATTGTCAAGAAGGTGCTCCTGTTTCTTGAAAATAAAAATTCCATCTTTACTGTGTAGCCCTTTTGGGATTTGTAGTTAATTGAGGTCAAGAATTGCTGTATAATTGTTGAATGATGGAAATAATAATGCATTATAGTATCACACGGCATACCATTCGTACTAATTCAGTAATTGTACGTATCCTTTGTTGCGATGACACATCGTTCTTCATCTCGTATACACTTGTGAATATGTTCGTACATAAATGGCCAAACGCCGTATCTAATCGGCCATATCTCGTGTAATTTCTGGAAGACAATCTCGTATAAACTTATGAATATGTTCGTACATAAATGGCCGAATGCCGTATCTAATCGGTCATATCTCGTATAATTTCTTGAGAAGTTTCGCGTAAAAACTTCTATCAACCCCCCGTAAGCCTGAATTACACAACTTTTAGTCGTATAAGTGGTCATTGTTGGTAGAACAAGGTGACATAATTACACTGCATGTAATATAAGATCCCATAATAGCATTTGTGTCTCAATTGCTACATGACACCACCACATATATGTTACTCTAGTATGTATCACTTGGTGCAATGTCCCAAACGCTTCAATTAACGAATCTCATTTAGTACGTATAGCACATAATAATGCATTATAGTATCACACGGCATACCATTCGTACTAATTCAGTAATTGTACGTATCCTTTGTTGCGATGACACATCTTTCTTCATCTCGTATACACTTGTGAATATGTTCGTACATAAATGGCCGAATGCCGCATCTAATCGGCCATATCTCGTGTAATTTCTGGAAGACAATCTCGTATAAACTTATGAATATGTTCGTACATAAATGGCCGAATGCCGCATCTAATCGGCCATATCTCGTATAATTTCTTAAGAAGTTCCGCGTATAAACTTCTATCAACCCCCCGTAAGCCTGAATTACACAACTTTTAGTCGTATAAGTAGTCATTGTTGGTAGAACAAGGTGACATAATTACATTGCATGTAATATAAGATCCCATAATAGCATTTGTGTCTCAATTGCTACATGGCACCACCACATATATGTTACTCTAGTATGTATCACTTGGTGCAATGTCCCAAACGCTTCAATTAACGAATCTCATTTAGTACGTATAGCATATAATAATGCATTATAGTATCACACGGCATACCATTCGTACTAATTCAGTAATTGTACGTATCCTTTGTTGCGATGACACATCTTTCTTCATCTCGTATACACTTGTGAATATGTTCGTACATAAATGGCCGAATGTCGAATCTAATCGGCCATATCTCGTGTAATTTCTGGAAGATAATCTCGTATAAACTTATGAATATGTTCGTACATAAATGGCCGAATGCCGCATCTAATCGGCCATATCTCGTATAATTTCTTGAGAAGTTCCGCGTATAAACTTCTATCAACCACCCGTAAGCCTGAATTACACAACTTTTAGTCGTATGAGTGGTCATTGTTGGTAGAACAAGGTGACATAATTACACTGCATGTAATATAAGATCCCATAATAGCATTTGTGTCTCAATTGCTACATGGCACCACCACATATATGTTACTCTAGTATGTATCACTTGGTGCAATGTCCCAAACGCTTCAATTAACGAATCTCATTTAGTACGTATAGCACATAATAATGCATTATAGTATCACACGGCATACCATTCGTACTAATTCAGTAATTGTACGTATCCTTTGTTGCGATGACACATCTTTCTTCATCTCGTGTACACTTGTGAATATGTTCGTACATAAATGACCGAATGCCGCATCTAATATCGGCCATATCTCGTGTAATTTCTGGAAGACAATCTCGTATAAACTTATGAATATGTTCGTACATAAATGACCGAATGCCGCATCTAATCGGCCATATCTCGTATAATTTCTTGAGAAGTTCCGCGTATAAACTTCTATCAAACCCCCGTAAGCCTGAATTACACAACTTTTAGTCGTATGAGTGGTCATTGTTGGTAGAACAAGGTGATATAATTACACTGCATGTAATATAAGATCCCATAATAGCATTTGTGTCTCAATTGCTACATGGCACCACCACATATATGTTACTCTAGTATGTATCACTTGGTGCAATGTCCCAAACGCTTCAATTAACGAATCTCATTTAGTACGTATAGCACATAATAATGCATTATAGTATCACACGGCATACCATTCGTACTAATTCAGTAATTGTACGTATCCTTTGTTGCGATGACACATCTTTTTTCATCTCGTATACACTTGTGAATATGTTCGTACATAAATGGCCGAATGCCGCATCTAATCGGCCATATCTCGTGTAATTTCTTGAGAAGTTCCGCGTATAATCTTCTATCAACCCCCCGTAAGCCTGAATTACACAACTTTTAGTCGTATAAGTGGTCATTGTTGGTAGAACAAGGTGACATAATTACATTGCATGTAATATAAGATCCCATAATAGCATTTGTGTCTCAATTGCTACATGGCAACACCACATATATGTTACTCTAGTATGTATCACTTGGTGCAATGTCCCAAACCCTTCAATTAACGAATCTCATTTAGTACGTATAGCACATAATAATGCATTATAGTATCACACGGCATACCATTCGTACTAATTCAATAATTGTACGTATCCTTTGTTGCGATGACACCTCTTTCTTCATCTCGTATACACTTGTGAATATGTTCGTACATAAATGGTCGAATGCCGCATCTAATCGGCCATATCTCGTATAATTTCTGGAAAACAATCTCGTACACACTTATCAATATGTTCGTACATAAATGGCCGAATGCCGCATCTAATTGGCCATATCTCGTATAATTTCTGGAAAACAATCTCGTATACACTTATCAATATGTTGGTACATGCATCTAATTTGCCATATCTCGTATAATTTCTAGAAAACAATCTCGTACACACTTATCAATATGTTCGTACATAAATGGCCAAATGCCGCATCTAATTGGCCATATCTCGTATAATTTCTAGAAAACAATCTCGTATACACTTATCAATATGTTGGTACATGCATCTAATTTGTCATATCTCGTATAATTTTTGGAAAACAATCTCGTACACACTTATCAATATGTTCGTACATAAATGGCCGAATACCGCATCTAATTGGCCATATCTCGTATAATTTCTGGAAAACAATCTCGTATACACTTATCATTATGTTGGTACATGCATCTAATTTGCCATATCTCGTACAACAAACACAAGTCACCACAACAAACACATGTCAATACATCGAACACAAGTCACCACAACTGAAAGCCATACTCCACGAATCTCGGGAATTAGAAGCCATAGCCTCAGATTGGGATGTAAGTGACGTTCTCGCATCTTCTCCTCGGTACCTAACGAATACCACCAAGAAGACGCACAAGTGTGTTACATTCACCAACTTCATGTGGGCTACCCATGTCTAATGCCGAAACAGAGGCAACAATTAATTCTGCAAACTAAGCTAAAAAATGGTGAAAGGAAAGAATTAATTCAGAGGCAACAATTAATGCCGAAACAGAGGCAACAATTAATTCAGAAATTGCCTGAGATTAGCAACGAGGGGAGTCAATAATCAGTCCTACATTTCGTCGGCGAAGGTCGTCGGAGCCGATTACAGTAAATTGCATCGACGGGATCGGCGAGAGAGATGGCATCTTCTAAATGTGCAGAGAAATTGCGGGACAGGTTGGTACGCTAGGCAAGATGGAGTCGTCACCGGAAACCCACCGGGAACGTCTTCAAATCGGCGCCGGCGGTAGAACACTTTCTTCCTCAGCGCTGCACCGATCCCCTTTTCCTTTTTTCTGGTTGTCAATGTTGAAATATGCAATAACAATAATAATAGTAATAAATGTGGGTAATATTATTAATGGTTAATCACTCAATTAAGTTTTTAGGGGTTAATCACTCAATTAAGGTCATTAGGGAGCAAATAAAAATTCAAACTTTGATTTGGGGAGTTAGTAGGGATGGACTAAAAATGAGGGAGTGAATGAGGATTTTAACAAATCTTGGGGAGATAACAATGACAATCCCTTACTTGATTGCCAAAATAATTAAGCCCTAAAAATCCTTTTTCTAAAATCAAATTACAGTGAAAGACTGAAAGTTAGGAGACTTCAAACTTGAACCCTTGGAGACTGGAGTTCCGCCGGAGTCCACACGCAACCGTCGCCTCGAGACTGCTGCTTCCACGGTTCCATCACCAATTCTTTGCAGCATGTAAGTAAATCAATAAAAAATCTTGGTTTTGAAATTATCTTTGCATTCTGGAGTTTGTTTTTGTAGAGTGGCTTTAGTATTTTTTGTGGGGTGACTTTTCCGTTAACTATTGATTGAATTACAGTCATCTTATATCTTAAATCACACTGTTTATAGGATAAATAAATTTGTTGTTGATTACCAAGAATTGGAACTTTAAATTTGTAATCAATATTTATTAAAAAAAAGCTGGATGATAGAGGGCTTTGAATGTTTCTAGTTCGGTAATTATGAATGTGGATTTTGGAAGCAAGTTGACTCTGTGTAAGATATTGTAATTATTGGATATCTATGTACATCTCATGTCCTTCTAGAATCTAGAATATGTATTGTACGTGAATTAGAATAAAAAATTATAGGAACCCAACTTTGCATTGAATACGTGTACTTGCACAAAAGATGGAATAGTCTTTCTGTAAATGTGAAATATACCTTGAACTATTGTTTAATTTTCTCTTTGCAAATATAAAGGAGACACATGAACCCTCATTGAATGTTAATGCGGAACAACAAGGAAAAAAAAGATCCACGTGATACAACTGTGGGATGTTCAACCCCTCTAGATCCTAATGAAAAACAAGACGATGAGAATTTATTCCAAAAGCCTAAGAGACAGAAGAAATCAGTTGTTTGGGATGATTTTAGAGATGTTGTGGACCCTTTAGACAATATCATGAAAAGTCAATGTATTCATTGCCATAGATTTTTCAAGAAATCTAAAGGTGCTCCAGCAAGTCAGCTATTGAGGCATTTAACAAGTTGCACTGCCTATCAAAGAACTAAAGCTCTTAAAGAGAAAGAGAAACAACGTCAACAACAGCTTGGTTTTTTACCTGTAGATATGGACACAGGTACCTTTCCTTTTCCAGTAATGCATGATGGAAAAGTTGATTTGGATAAAATTAGAGAGTACTTAGCATATTGGGTTCTTATGCATGAGAAACCGTTCATACCTGTAGAGGAGACCGGCTTCAATCTCTTTTTGAGAATTCTAAATCCTAATTGGAAGAAAATGACAAGAGATACTTTGAAGAAGCTATGCATGAATGTTTATGAGTTGGAAAAAAGAAAGTTGAAAAACACTTTAAAGCATGTGAATAAAATCAGTTTGACTACTGATTGTTGGAAATCTGACGCCCAAAGGATCGAGTATATGGTCATCACTGGGCATTGGATCGATCAACACTGGAAGTTGCAAAAAGCAGTGCTGAGTTTTGTTGATGTTCCACTCCCTCGTACTGGAGTACATATTGCTAATTATATTTGGCAATGCTTAATAGATTGGGAAATTGAGAACAAGGTATATTCTATCTCTGTTGATAATGCAAGTGCGAATGATGTTGCAATAAAAAATTTGAAGGTTTATTCAAACCCTTTGAAGAAATTGATGTGTGATGGACTACTTTTTCATATGCGTTGTTGTGCACACATCCTGAACCTAATTGCACAAGATGGTATTGATGAGATTAAAAACGTCATCATCATTATTCGAGAGAGTGTTGAATTCATTCGAAAATCAGAAAGTCGGACGAAAACATTTGCAGAAATTGTTAAGCAGTTGAATCTTCCAGATCGAAAGTTAGTATATGATTGCAAGACAAGGTGGAACTCTACTTATCAAATGCTGGCATCTTGTCTCAAATTCCGAACTGTTTTCCCACGGTTTAAAGATATGGAGTCACAATATGAGACATGCCCGACTGACGAAGATTGGGACAAAGTCGAGAAAGTTTGTTCAATGTTAAGGGTGTTTTGGGAAGCTACACACGTCATTTCAGGCAGTCTTTATCCAACATCAAATTTGTTTCTTAAGGAGGTATATCGAGTGAAGATGGTGTTGGAGAGAAAGTCTCAGTCGGCAGATCCATTTGTTTGTGACATGGCGGAGAAGATAAAGTTGAAATTCGATAAATATTGGGGAGAATGTCATATGTTGATGTCTATCGCTGCTGTTTTGGATCCACGATGCAAGATGAGGATTATTGACTATTGCTTTCCTAAAATATATTCTGAGGTCAATGCATCTGAAAATAGGAGCAAAGTATTGGCTGTATTACATGATCTTTTCAATGAATACAAGGCTATATATGCCACCCAAAGCGAGTCGAGTGAGAGTGCGAACAACCAAGGAAATATCAGTTCAACTAACGACAGGGCTAATGAACAAGTTGAATCTGACGATTGGAATGACTTTCATGATTATTAGAGAGAAGTTGAAACTGTTGCACCAGAAAAGTCGGAACTTGAGGTTTATCTTGAAGAACATGTTTTCATGGGAAAAAAATAAGATGAAGGTAGACTTGACGTTCTCGGATGGTGGAAGAATCAAACTCTTAAATATAGAGTTTTGTCATTGATGGCTAGAGATATTTTGGTTATTCCTATCAGGCTATCACCACAGTTGCATCCGAAGCTTGTTTCAGTGCTGGAAGTAGAGTGATTAATAAATACCGTAGCTCACTCTCAGTTAATACCGTACAAGCATTGATGTGTGGAGGAGATTGGTTGCGTAAGAAATACGGAGCAGTAAAAAATCCCCTGGTAAATATGTTTATTTATCATTTTATTTGCATTAATTTATTTAATACTTGTTCTAATAATATTTTGATTGTCATCTTGTAGAAAAAACCAAAGATGATTGAAGTCAGTCTTCCCGTTGGTCATGATCATAGTAATAAAGGTTGATTTATAAACCTATTCTTATTTTTTAAATTAAGTGTATGGTAATATTAAATCAATTCTCTAATTATTACATGTGTCTCATTAGTAACTGTAAGTTGATGTCTTTGTATTTTTTGGATTTTTTATTGGATGCAGGGTGATGATTGATAAAAAACATTGAATTTGAAGTGGCTCAACCAGAAGACTTCAATTAAATCTTTTATGATGATGTTTTGTCTTTTTTGAGTGAGTTATTTATTATGGATTAGTTTGAGTTGTTTTGGACTTTGAATGAATTGTTTATGATAGAGTAGTTTGAATTGACTGATTTATTAAATAAATTATTTTAGTGTTTTATAGTGCATTTTTTTGGAATTTGAATTGGTTTAATGATTTGTTATTAAATTATGGCGAATTATCAAACTTGAATGAGAGTTTAAAAAAGTTGAGCAAATATCTATTGGCTCGTCAAGCCGAACTCGTCTCGTCTCGAGATTTGGGCAAGCCAAGCTCAAGCCGTCAATAAATTAACTCGTCAATCTCAAGCTCAATCTCAAGCTATATAAATAATTTTCAAGTTCAAGCTCAAGCTAGGTTTTTTTTTGTCAAACTCGGCTTGACTCGGCTTGAAACGCACCCCTAGTTCATCTGAAACTTACGATTCTTGGCATTGCCTTACCGACTTGCCCAAGTCGATCAAACAAACCCATTTCCGTTTTTGTTGATTTCACCAAATTTGGTGATTTTGGTTAGTTGCTGCTTGTCCCCTAAAATCAAAACAAAAGGAATTCATATATATAAATTACATCTAACTACCCTCACGATAGGCGAAATTACAAATCAAGACGTTCAGTTTAAAAAATTACATATTAGTCCCTAACCGTTATGCTCCGTTTGACGTGCCTCCAATCCGTTAGGGTTTCGTCAAATTTGATCCTTGTGATGACCAAAATACCCTCGTGGGGATTATTTTGTAATATACATAATAATCCTTAAAATTTATAAATATTAACAAATCGATCCCTTAACATTTAATATATAACAAAATAGTCCCTGGGGTCAAATATTTTAACAAAACGAACCCTCACTTTTATGTATATTACAAAACAATCCCGAGGGTATTTTGGTCATCACAGGGGTCAAATTTGACGGAACCCTAACGAAATGGAGGGATCTCAAACGGAGCATAAAGGTTAGGGACTAATATGTAATTTTTCAAACTAGACGTCCTGATTTGTAATTTCACCTATCGTGAGGGTAGTAGGATGTAATTTGCCCTATCTGATAATAACGCAATAATGGGCTAAAATTACCCATTCTTTTTTTTATTTTTTATTATATATATACATGTGTATATAATATGTATGCACTATCCCAAAAAAGGAGTTGGTAAATGCAACTTCTGTCACATTGATGAGTTTTATTTGTCAACTCACTTTAATTAATAGTGGCTCACCACTTAATTTCATCATTAATTAATCAATTTCAAAGTTTTGTGATCCAGCCGGCCAACTGACATCTCATAGCATTGCTCTTTTCTTTTTTTTATTTTTTTATTTTTACGTATATTCAGCAATTCGCTTAACTCCGTTTTTTTTTTCTTTGTTTGGATTTGTAGGTAATCATGGTGCACTTCAAGGACATCATTCTCACCTCCAGAGTCAAACACTTGGTGATCTCGATGACAAGGAGGAAGAGCTCCAGAAAGGCACAACGTTGGTGGTTCATCCTTATCTCAATGTGCCATATGTGAAGAGTTGGGGGAAGATGACGGTGCCCTTTCACATCAAGGAGTGGTCAGATCGATTTGACCTGAGAAAAGCATCACACAAGTGTGGCTTCTACAAGCGGGTCATCATCAACACTCGAATGAACCGACTCCTCTACCGTCACTAGGGTGAAGCATCATCGAAGGCAAGGTAAAGTGGGGAGACGACCTTCGGTTCAATGGCGAGTTCCACTACGTTACCGGATACTGGGAGCGGACTAAGGACATACTCAGCCGGTGCGAGGACAAATTGCAGTCAGCCCAAATATACAGCTCGGTGCACGCTTCACTGTTCCTCTATGACGGCAACTCGGAGATCATGAAGGCATTCTGCGAACCGTGGTGTCCGGAAACCAACACTCTTCTGACGTCGAACGGCGAGCTATCCATATCGCTTTGGGATTTGCATGCTCTGACGAGTATTCCTATGGCGAGTCTTCTCTACGACGAAGTGGTCCCCGATACAAAGGAGCTCACCGAGAAAGGAAAATTCGGAAGGAGATATGCCCCCTCTAGTTGCCAGTACTGGTTCCATGCCTATCACTTGCTGCAAAAGGATGTTAATGGTGGTCAAGTTTCTATTGAGGCCTGGGTGAGTTTTTGGTGCAAAAAGGCGAAGAAGTATGTCCAACTGCCCTCTCGCAAGAAAGAAGAGTCAACACAACACCCACTTGGTGACTTTGGACCTCATGAAGCTTGGAATGCCATAGAGGAGAGGTTGTTTTCTAGACTCGGACTCGACGGGAACAAAAGGGAAGATACTTATTTGGCGGCGTTCATAGCTTGTTGGCTTTATCTCTTCGTTCTTCCAACAGAAAGTATCAGCTCGATACGCCCAAGTACTTTCAAGATGGCGAGCGTCATAGCAAGTGGCTTCAAGATTGATTTGACTATTCCGGTCTTGGCAAGCATCTATCGTGGTTTGAATAAGATATCAGCATCCGCCCGACCAACTCGAGTGCATGCTCCATTTCCCGTCCATTTCGTCCGCGGTTGGCTAGCACACTACTTCAAGATGCATCGCCAGGCCTATCAAGACATCCATGGTCCGAAAATGATGCGGTTTTCCGGTGAGGGAGGGGCGAAGAGGGAGGCCCGTAAGAAGATCCATAAGGCGGAGTTCGTGGCTTAGAATTGCAATGTGATGACGATCCACAAGAAGTTCTATTTTATCGACAATGGGGAAGGCTCAGAGGTTAAGCACAACTATTTTATGTCGATTCGATCTTGCTACCTACCTTTAAGACAAGGGGATCGCTTCATCATCGAGCCATATAGTCCTCACCGTTTTGCTCGTCAGTTCGGATTTTATCAAGTGGTGGCCGGGGTTCTCAAGGATGATTTTCGTGATGCTTGTCTAGACGAAGGACTCAACCATTGGCGCGTGTGCACTTTATCGAAGCCTATGGACGGATTAGTCTTTCCCCCCAATGACTGCGACTGTTAAGAAGTTATGTTCCAAGAGCTATATGGAATGGTGGTAAAAAACTCACGGCAGCTTCTTTAATGACAACATTGCGAAGTTAATCAATTTGAAAGTTTCCCCTACTCAAGTTAAGAAAGTCGACCCGATTGAAGGAGAAAAGAGAAAGACTCCCCCCGTCCCTTCGGCAAAGAGCGAAAGTGGCACTGCAGATCGAAATTGTAAGAGGCCAAAGAAGTGTGTTAAGCTTTCGACTAACAAGTATGGTGAAAAGGTAATTTTTGCCCTCTTCTCTTCATTGTTCTTCAATACTTTTCTATCTTCTTTCATTGAACATCGAACGTGTTTCACTTGTAGTTGGAAGAGGAGCCCCTTAAAGCTGATGATGTGGAGTCTCAAGGATCAATCCTCGGGCCGATTGTTTTGGAGATAGGTCATATTTATGAAGGAGAGGCAAAATCAAAAACACTTGTGATATCCGAAGAAAAGCAAACGCCTCAGCGTCCCGCAGTCTCAGTTTTCCAAGCATCCACATTTGTCGCCACTCAGAAACAGAAATTTGTCAAGATAATGTGGGGCAATCTTCTCCAAAAGATAGAGAGCACTCCACTTGACTCCATTTCATCCCTCAAGGAAGAAGTTCAATCGGTGTTGAATGATGTTAAGGGTTTTGATGAGCCTTTTGTTTTTGTCGTCGAGAAGTCATTGGCGATTTTGTTTGCCAAGGCGACTGCTTATGATGAGGCGAGGTCTGCAGCTTCTGAAGAGACTTCGAGAGATTGACTTTCTTAGCAGTTGAGCGAAGCAAGAGAAGCCGATGAAACAGCCGGAGCAAATCAAGTTAAGACAACTAAGAGGAATTTGAGGTCTGTCACGAAGAAACTTGCCAGCTTGACGAAACAGAAGGAAGACTTGTCACTTTCATTGGAGCAGCATCAACTCCTTTACCAGAATGCTCAATCTCTAGTCCAGACTATCAGTAAAGAGATCGAGACCCTTGAGAAGACTCCTCCATCAGATGGTAACGTTGTCCTCAAGGCGTTTAAAATTGTAGAAGATTCACTAGCACTTCTAAAAGTGGCGAAGTGACAGGTGTCGAATCCGTCAAAGATAATTATAAATCCGGTTTACGACTAAAATAGAGTATAGTGCAAACGGGTCGAATCCACAGAGATTGGTTGAAAATAATTCTAATTATTCACAAGAAATTCGTGCAACTAACTAGCCAACTAAAAATAGGGGGGTTTTGGATTTAACTAAACTAATTAAATTAAACTAATAAAGCAATCAAAATTAATAAACTAGAAGAAAACAATAAATCACGTTGGGAGTTGGTTTTGATCAATGGGAAATCAATACTTAGCTAGGAATTATAATTTAAAACAATAAATCACGTTGGGAGTTGGTTTTGATCAATGGGAAATCAATACTTAGCTAGGAATTATAATTTAGTTAAGACATCAATCATAGACGCAAAGATAAATTCAAATATTCAAGTAGATTAGCTATAGCAGATAGAGACACTCGACTCCGCCTCGTTTTCTCTTACATTGTAGAATAATTTAGAGACACTCGACAATTATTCCCTAATCAATTCACAACCCCTAGAGACACTCGACAGGATTTAATGAATCAACAGCATTAAGAATCAAGAAAACACTAACCCGAATTAACCAAGTCACGACACGTGCAAGATTTAAATCCGATTATTAACTCCCTTAACAAGTTGAGAACTGCAACCAATCCTTCTCATTAATGTACCACTAATTATCTATCAAGCACTACATAAACTTCATGCAATCAAGATTGGCGATATGCAATAAACCTACTTAGATGATCCGTCCGTAATCACTTAAGCAAATAAATCACAATAACACGACACTTGGAGAATTAATAAATACTTGAAATTAAATTGAATTATAAAAGAAAATTAGGTCTCATGATGTCAAAACTAAATTATGAAATCCTAGCTAAGTACTAAAGAAATTAGCTACTCATGAAAATCATGTCCAAAACATAAAATAAATAAAAAGCATAAACTAATTAAAATAAAAGGAAGAATTGATCTGGATGCTCTCGGAAGCCTTCAAGAGCTGCCGCCCCCAATCCTCAAATTCTCGAACTACTGTGTAGAGAAGTTGTATATCAGTCCTCCTCAAATCTACTGTAATATCATGAATAAATAGCACCACAACAAGGGCACAATCTCTCTTCTAAATCTAAGTCCTAAACGGACTCATTATGCTTGCCCTCCAAGTCATACTCCAAGGTGGGCTTCCAAATAAGTTCAAGCCCTCAATCTTGACTTCCTATCCCGTCAACTTGCTGCCAAGTTTTGCTCCAAAGTGGGCCACATTAGTTAATTAACTAAGTAGGCCTTAAAATAAGTCCAAATCTCAAATCTTGAAGCCTAATCATCAATGGACTTCTCAAGTTTGACTCAATTGGGTCTCTTCCCAACTAATTTAGGGTCCAATATCTCATGGCCCACAAGATTAAAGTCCCAGCTCCAATTAAAATCAAGGCACCCAACTTTCCAAACTTTACGTGCACGCTCACGTGAGGCTCGGCAACAACTCCAGTCTTTGAATTTTCAGACCCAACTTATCCACTTAGCCCAAAAAATCATCAAAATTGAATCAAAAGCTCATCTGCACAACTTGAACATAAAACACATCAACCGCACCAATTTATGTCACAATTAAGCACTAGAATACAACCATTAAACACACTAAAAATATGGAATTAGGCACGTTATCACGAAGGAAGACTTGAAGAATTTGAGCCCCTCCCCTTGATAGTTTAGGATGCTTCTACTTTTCTTCATTTCTTCGATTCATTGTCTAGTTTAATGAACCTTATCAATTTTGAGATTATTTAATAAAGACTTTATTTGCTTTATTCCAATCTCGTACGCATTTTCTTTTGTTTCAGTAGTCCATAACTTCTTTGCACTTCTTTTTATTTGTTTAACTTGAAGCATAAAGTTTTCAACAAGAAAAACCATAACTCAACGGACAATCTTGACTGAACTTGGTTAATTTCTAAGCTGCCTACGTACCCGGTGAAAGGATCAAGTCATAACGTAGTTCAGGGGAAAACTTCTTTTGAAAAGATTAGGGGAGGCCGTTCACAGTTTATACTCATGCGGGGCAGGAGTATTCAAAGTTTAACCACCCTGAACAAGAGTGGGGAATTTCTGTTTTAGCCACACGAAACACCATCAGTGGAGTAACTTAGCAGTTTAGCTACTTGCTTTACCATTGGTGGGTACCGTACACAGTTTATACTCATGCGGGTCAGGAGTGACATGCAGTTTACACTCGTATGTCAAGGAGCGATCTTCAACTTATGCGTAGTAGCGTTTCAAGAACTTCCCGTTTATGGGACCAATTCTCTGACCATCTTCAGCGATCAACCTATAAGCGCCGCTCGTGTAGACTTCCTTCAAAACATATGGACCATCCCATTTGGAGACGAACTCATTCCCCGTTTGATGAGTAGTGATGATCGGCCTTCTCACAGCAAGCACCAGATCCCCAACTTGGAACGAACGAGTTCTCAACTTTTGGTTGAATGACCTGGAGAGATGAGCTTGATAGCATTCGAGCCTTTGTTGTGCCTCCAATCTCTTCTCATCGAGCGCCTCCAATTCTTCAAGTCGTAGGCGGACATTTTCATCTTGGGTTAAGTCTTCTTGAATCACTATCCTTAGCGAGGGAATTTGTTGTTCAAGTGGAACAACGGCTTCGACACTGTACACCAACGCATAAGGGGTCACTTGGGTAGGTGTTCTATAGGTGGTTCGATAAGCCCACAAAGCTTCTCCAATCCTTTCATACCAGTCTCGTTTCGACTTGGAAACCACCTTCTTTAACAAACTGCATAGAGTTTTATTGAAAGATTCGACAAGACCGTTGGCAGCGGCGTTATACATTGAAGACTTCCTTTGCTTAAATCCGAACTTCATATAGAGTTTGTCTATTAAGCTAATTGGCTTTCCATTATCCGTGATGATATAGCGGGGCACGCCGTAGTGGTAGATAATGTTTATTCGGATAAAGTCGGCAACATTCTCCTTCTTCACTTCTTTTAAAGGAACTGCTTCTGCCCACTTAGAAAAGTAATCAGTCGTAGCCAAAATGTAGAGGTGACAGGCAGAAGACTTCATTATGGGACCTACCACATCCAATCCCCAAGCATCGAAGGGCCATGAGGCAATCTTCGGATGCAACGGTTCGGGCGGTTGGTGAATGAAGTTGGCGTGAAATTGGCAAGCCTGACATCATTGCGCATCTTTAATACAGTCTTTCACCATCGTAGGCCAGTAGTATCTCATTCTTTTTATGCGAAAGTGCAGCTTTGGGCCCGATTGATGAGCGCCGCAGACTCCAGAATACGTTTCTTCCATGGCTTGGTTTGCTTCGTCTTCGTCCAAACACCTCAAGAAGACTCCATTAAACGAGCGTCGATAGAGTGTATCCTTAAAGTAGATGAACTAGGGGTGTGCATAGTTTGGTAAAACCGGCCGAACCGACCGAAACCGAAATTTCGGTCGGTACCGATTACCGAACCGAAATTTCGGTTCGGTATTCGGTTATTTTTTTTTTTTTGAAATTTTGGTATTCGGTTCGGTTTTGATAATCCGACTCGGTTTACCGAACCGTACCGAATACCGAATTATATTTATTAATAAATAAATATAATATTATATGTATAATATCCGGTTAATATAAAACTTTTTTTTTTCTTTGAAAACGTGTTTGCTGTTTGGGTTGTCTTAAAAACGTAATAATTTGTATAACTAATAATTACATCCCCACCTTCTTCCAAACACATTCACTGAGATTTAAAATACAGATCTTTCTGGGTTTGGAAATTTGGGAGAAGAGAAAGAACTCGAAGAACCCTAGAGCCAGCCGCCAGCGCCTTGCCCTCCCGCCGTCGCCGCCAGTGCCTTGCCCTCCCGCCGTCACCGTCGCCTCCGTTCCAACCGCGTTTCGCACTCTATGAGTGTCTTTCATTCTTCCCTTTTACCCAATTCTCTGTTACTCTTTTTTTAAGGTTTATTTCATATGAGATTTTTATTTGATGTGTTGAGTTTCTTGGATCGTCTGGGAACGGATCTTTATACTTTATTGGTGGATTTGAGGTAATTAAAGGTTTGGATGTGGAAATGGGACAGAAGGTGGTGGTGGTGGTGGTGGCGGTGGCGGCGGCGATGGCGGTAGCCATGAGTTTTTCTACATTCTTTCTGCCAAGAATTTCCAGCATCTCAAGCAATTAAGTTGATAATTGCTTAGATTTTTGTTTTTTTTTTTAATTTTCAGATAAATTTCGGTTTTTCGGTCTTTAACCAAATCGTTCCGAAATAATATCGGTTTTTACCGAACCGAACCGAGAAGTTTGGTTCGGTAATCGGTAGGCATTTTTGGTGTACCGAAATTTCGGTTTGGTTCGGTACGGTTTTACCGAATACCCACCCCTAAGATGAACCGAGCTGAGCGTCGTCGTACGTCAACTCTCTGTCGTGGATCATTAGGCAACTTCTCATACTTGAGATAATCAACAAGGGGTTGTCGCCAATCCTCCTTTTCGACTTCGAACACTTCAACCACGCGATTTTTTTCTTCTTCACAGTCTCCGTCATTAAAGATTAGATGTATAACCCAATTTTTACAAACCGACACTCGAGTTTCCTTATTCGGCATTGCCAATGTGGAGGCAAGTTTCGCCAATGCATCCACTTGCTTGTTCTCTTTTCTAGGCACGTGTTCGATAGTCACATCTCCGAGCCACCCTATTAGCATTTTAGCCTAGTTAACATACGGGATCAATTCAGGCTTTTTGACATCGTACGAGCCCTCCAATTGGTTGACAACTAACTTCGAGTCTCCATACACTCTGAGGTGCAACTATTTTATGTCAACCACCATTTCTAACCCGAGTATAAGAGCTTGATATTCAGCGACGTTGTTGGAACACTTCTTTGTTAAGGTGAAGGAATATGGTAGCACCTCTCCATCGGATGTGATGAATACGACTCCGGCGCATGCTCCTTCTTTATGTGAAGCTCCATCAAAGAACATCTTCCAAGGAGGAGTGACCTAGCCTAGAAGCGCGTCTTCATCAGGTAAGTCATCAGACAATTCCCATTCGACGGGTATAGGTTGGTCCGCTAAGAAGTCAGCCATAACTTGTCCTTTCATCGCCTTTTGGGGGATGTAAACGATTTCAAATTGCTGAAGTTGGAGATACCATCTTGCAAGTCTATCCGAGAGTACCGGCCTCGACATAACGTATTTTAGAGGGTTTGCCATTGAGACGAGATGTACAGTATGTGCTTGGAAATAGTGGTTCAGCTTTTAGATCGCAAAGATCAAGGACAAGCACATTTTCTCGATGGGCGAATATTTCAACTCGTTCGGTAGCATTGTTCTACTCAAATAGTTCAAAGAACTTTCCTTTGCTTCATCATTTTCTTGGGCGAGTAAGGCACTAACAGATCGTTCTTGAGCTACGATGTAGAGAATCAATGGCCGTCTCGGAGTAGGAGTAACTAAGACAGGTGGCTTCATCAAGTATATCTTTATGCTCTCGAAAGCTTTGTGGCACACTTCATCCTATTCGAAGGGGACACCTTTCTTCATAAGTCGACTGAATGGTTGACACCGGCCGGCCAGATTCGAGATGAATCTTCAGATATACGCTAACTTTCCTTGCAAACTCTTTAGGTCGTGGATATCTCGGGGTGGCGGCATTTTCAAGATCGCATCCATCTTTGGTTGTTCGATTTCAATGCCTCGGTGTCGGACGATGAACCCGAGGAATTTTCCTGATGAAACTCCGAAAGCACACTTGAGCGGATTCATCCGGAGTTGGTATCTTCTTAATCGTTCGAAGATCTTCGTTAAGTCTTGTAGATGATCTTCTCGCTTTTTGGATTTTACCACCATGTCATCCACATAACATTCGATGTTCTTGTGAAGTAGATCATCGAAGATTTTCTGCATCGCCCTTTGATATGTGGCACCTACGTTCTTCAAGTCGAAAGGCATCACTTTGTAGCAGTATATCCCTTTAGGGGTGCGAAATGCGGTTAATTCTTCATCTTTAGGCGCCATTCGTATTTGATTATACCCCAACGAGCCATCCATGAAGGAAAGAGCTTCATGACCTATGGTAGCATCGATCATGAGCTCGGTTATAGGCTGTGGAAAATCATCTTTCAGGCAAGCGACATTTAGATCTCTAAAGTCGACGCATACTCTAATTTGCCCATTTTTCTTCCTCACCGACACTATGCTAGAGATCCATGTGGGATACTTCACTTCTCGAATAAACCCGACTTCGATAAGCTTGTTCACTTCGACTTCGATTAAGGGGACTAGGTCCGGCCGGAATCGTCGCTGAGCTTGTTTCACGTGACAAACACCTTTCTTTACGGAAAGATAGTGTACTGTAACTTTCGGATTTCGCCCCGGTATTTCTTTGTAGGACCATGCAAACACGTCCCTGAATTCGAGCAAGAGTTCGACATAGGCTTTCTCCTCATCATCGGTCAATAAGGCGCTGAAGTAGATCGGGCGAAGATCATCGGCGTTGCCTAAGTTGACTTCTTTAAGTTCATCCACGGTTGCCTTAACTCTTTCTTCAAGTTCAGGTGATGCATCTTCGGCATCCTCTTCAACTGAAATTTCTTCGGAGGAGGTGATATGGTAGGATGAAGCCATGCTTTCTCTATCTTCTTCGTCTTCGGTTTTTTCACGTGTGAAGATGATCGTTTCCCACCTAGCTTTCAAAGTTTTATCGTATGTGCCGATCAAATTAGTGCACCGTTTCATACGAGACGGAACTGCACTTTGAAGCTTTGGGAAGCGTCGTGACTACTTTTGGCTCCCTTGGGCGGGCTGAGCCTATCGAAGACCGACCTTCGTCGGATCTTTCTTCCATTCTCATCAAAAGTGTCTTCAGTTGATGAGAGTTCTTCAGATATATAGTTATTTGTTGCTCTATTTATGGCGATTCGAACAGGACTTTGTGTAAATTCGAGTCCTACTCGCGAGTTTGGGCCGGCATTGCCATCTTCTTTTGACGACCTCGACTTTGTTTCCTTGGCCTTGGCTGTTGGAATGAGTTTTCCTAACTTAGACTTCTCTTGTGGGTTGTACCCTGCTTTGACGAGAAGTTTGTATGATTTGGGATCGTACTCCTTTGTATTTTGGAGTTTGGTCGCTTCTCCGTGCTCTGTTTTACTTCCTTTAATAGGACGAACGAATCCATTAAGTGGTGGAGAAGGAGGTTTCACAACTTCTAGCTTGGTGAGGGGCAACGTCAGCCCTTCCAGTGCCTCGAAATTTGTAAGTGATGATCCCCCATTTTCTCGGCGACCGATCGAAGTTGAGGCTCCAACTTTGTTTTCACCATTACAATCATCTCGTGGATCAGAAACTTCTTTTTTTTTTTTTTACTTTCTTCCACTTCTTTGCGATAGTACTTAGCATCGGCAAAGTGGGCTTCTGCCTCGGTGAAGGGTTTGCTATCTCCAAGGACTTTCTTTATCAGGCCCTCCCGGGAATACTTGAAACATTGGTGCCAAGTAGATGGGACAACACCGTTTTCATGTAGCCAGGGTCGTCCTAGAAGCATGTTGTATGAAGTTTTGGCATATATGACATGAAACAGCGCGCTTGACGTCATGTCTTCTATCAACAGTTTTAGTCGAATGATGCCGAGAGCTCTTTGTCCTCCCTGATTGAAGCCTTGGATCATCAGACAGTTGTTTGCTAGTTTGTCCTTTGAAATTCCTAACTCGTTCATCACTCTCAAAGGCAAGATATTGACTGTGGAGCCTCCATCGACGAGCATTCTATTCACCTTTTGTTCGCGAGCATAACCTGCCACAAACAGTAGTCTGTTGTGAGGCTTTGAACCGAGTAGCAAATCTTCGTCTGAAAAGGTCATGGTTGCCATGCATTCATCGCCTTTGGAGTGAGTTTGCTTGGGAACTTATTCTTCACTTATTATCAGGTAAGTTATAGTATTGGACGTCGCCCTAACTTCTTCAAGTGCGATCTTCCCTTGCCGTGCCAACTGCATCACCTTATCCTTAAATATAAAGCAATCATGGATTAGATGTCCGAGCAGACGATGATACTTGTAATACTTTGGATCGTCAATCTTTTCAAATTCGTTGGGCCTCTTCATTTCGGGTAATTCGATAAGGTTCGCCTTGAGCAAGTCATCGAAAATTCCGGAGACATCGGAGTCATTAAATGGGTATTCCTTGGCTTGCATCTCTGCTAAGGACAATTTTCTGAATGTTCTTTCTTGGGGGACTTCCTTCCTTTCGTCCGCCTTGTCATTTGTCTTAGCCCGAAATTTGATAGGAATTGCATTTACCGCCATGGACTCTTTGGCTTGTGGTTTGGTGAAGGGTTTGCACCCTTTCTTGAAATCTTGCTTTTCCCTAGGCCTGCGGAACTCTTGGACGTGCGGTTCTTCGACTCCAGTAGCGATCATGCTCAACTCCATATCATGTGCCCGAGTAGCAAGCTCTTCGAACGACTTGGGCTGAATTCCTTGGAGAATGTAGTGGAGACCCCAATGCATCCCTTGAATACACATCTCTATCGCTGAAGCCTCTGATAGTCAATCTTTGCAATTCAGACTAAGGTTTCTCCACCGATTGATGTAGTCAACGACAGGCTCTTCTTTCCATTGTCGGGAGTTGGTGAGTTCGACCATGCTAACTGTCCGACGAGTGCTGTAGAAGCGGTTGAGGAATTCGTGCTCAAGTTGTCCCCAACTATCGATCGAGTCCGCCTCTAAGTCCGTATACCAGACGAAGGCGTTTCCCTTTAGAGATCGAACGAACTGCTTGACTAGGTGATCTCCGTAAGTTCCGGCATTGTTGCTTGTCTCGATGAAGTGAGCTAAGTATTGCTTAGGATTGCTTTTGCCGTCGAACTATTGAAATTTGGGAGATTGATAACCAATCGACATCTTCAAGTTATCGATTCTTTGGGTGTAGGGCTTAGAGTAGACCAAGGATGTTTTGGAGCCTCCCTCGATCTTATCTTTGATTGTCCCCATGATGAACTCCTTCAATTGCTCCATCGGGATGAGTCTGTCCGATGAAACTTGAAATTCTTTAGCTGAAGGCTTCTCAATTCCACTTGATTAAGCTTTCGCAGGAGTTTTAGATTCTTCTTTCTCATCAGAATGCTTCCCCTTTACTTGGCTAGCGTTGTCACTGTCGACCTTGTCCATCAATTTTGTAATGCGAAAGTCTTGCTCTTGAACATGCTTAGAGAGTCCCTCGATGACCTTTGTCAGATTCGCAAGTTGTTCTTCTAGAGTTGTTGCACTTGTTTTCATGGCGGGCGCAAAACTTGAAGAGCTTGAACGGGGAGTGGACGAGGCCGAGTTGTCTTCTTCGCCTAAGATGTCGCGTGTTCTTCCCATCGCTTTGGAGGGATCGAGCTTTCCCGAAAGACGTCTGGCCCCTCTTAGACATACTTCTTGTTACAACGAAGTTTTCGACAACAAGTTTGGAGATGATAGCCTCGAGATCGACGAGCTTGTTGTTGGCTATTTGATGCTTCAAGTTTGTTGAGTAGGAAGAGATGAGAGGTACGTAGAGAGGTCCCACCGGGCGTGCCAAAAATTTGTAACTCAATTTCCGTGTTAATTAAATAATTAAACACAAGAAAATAATCAAAAATAAATTTTATTGATTTATTTGAACTTGTGGGTATAATCTCTAATTCGTTTATCTGATTCTTCCTACAAGAATTTACTGTCCAGAAGGTTTGAAACGCCTTTGTTGACTCTGGAGCTTCGATCTTCCGTTGGATTTGATTTGCTTCTGAAAACGTTAATTGCGGGTCTTTTGGCTTAATCGCGAGTTAAACGCCTTGATTTTGGTGAACGCCGAAGAACACGCTGATGAACACCTTTGATGCTGATTTTAATTTGTTTTGAATTTGTTGAGGAGCAATGCCGAAATCTAAATTTGATGCTTTGATTGCGGATTGAACGCCTCGATTTGTTGACTTTCCCGAAGAACACCGAAGAACACGCTTGAAGCACCTTCGAGTTGATTTGGGAAGAACGCCGGATTCGCGGACTTGACGCCTTGTTGCGGATCGAACGCTTCGATTTGTTGATCTCTACGAAGAACGCCTTAAATCTTGCTTCGATCAACTTGAATTTGACTTGATTTCATTGAGGAGAGCAACACCGGAATACTACTTCGATGCTTTGACGCCGGATTGAACGCCGTTGATGCTGACTTTTTCGAAGAACGTCATTGAAGATGCCGATGCACCGAGGATGCTGAAGAACGCCGAAGAACTTCTTTCTCCTTGCTTTGTGGTTTGCTCCTTAGTATCTCCGAGTTGTGAGAGTTGTGTTGTAATTTTTAACTTAGAGAATGCCTCTATTTATAGGTGTAAGGGAGACAAATCTTTCCATAATCGCCGAGAGAAGACTTCGTTCTGATTGGTCATCGTCGATTTTGTAATATCTTTCCATAAATCATAAGATATGATTTAATTTCCAAAATATAACATTTGACTTTTTTTATTTGGCTTGATTTGATTTAATTGCCAAATTTCGAATTTTGACACATTTAATATACATTAAAATATCAATTAATTAACTATTTAATTCTAGGAATATTATTTATTTAAATTCCTAAAATTAAAATAGAAAATCTTTTCTTTTTTGATATTTAATATATATTTATTTCCACGTGCCGCATTTTAATTGGGCATAAATTTTATGCTTCTACAGTTGTATAATCTAGGGGTGAGCAGAAACCGAACCAAAACCAAAAATCGAACCATAACCGAACCAAACCCATGAAAAATCGAACCGAACCAATCCTTTTTCGGTTAATAATTTTTCAATTTTTCCGTTTGGTTTCGGTTACCGAAAAATCGAACCCAGGCCTGCAAGTTAAATACGTTTTTTAGTTTGAGAGTTTAGGAGCATTGTTTTTTCGTTCTTATGTTTTCTTGACTTAGTAGAAAAGGAATTGCCCTATTTAAAAAAAAAAAAAAAAAGGATTGCACAAATTCTAAATCTCTCCATTCTCCAACCCAAGTCTCCGCGATGCTCCTCTGTGCTCAGACCCACGTACTAGGCTACCGCCGCGCCGCCACCACCACCAAGTTTGTCACCGGCCACCTTCTTCTGGGTTTTAATTTGTTATTGACTCCTTTTCTTCATCTTCTTTTAAGTTAAGAACTTAAATTTTGCATCAACAGTGGGTATGCTTCCCGAGATTTTAAGATCTGTTGTTGGACTTGGACAATTTGATCAAGGATGCTGTTGTTG
The DNA here is from genome assembly GCA_037501455.1 of Lantana camara. NCBI lineage: Eukaryota > Viridiplantae > Streptophyta > Magnoliopsida > Lamiales > Verbenaceae > Lantana > Lantana camara. The sequence continues at coordinate 25,695,692 of CM074862.1, forward strand.
TAATGTTTGAATGTTGGACAATGTTGCTCTTTATTTTTCCAAATACAGATAGTTGAAGTGAAGCAAATTGATCATTTTTCTTGTTTTTTATGTTAATATTTTGATTTTTCGATTTATTTTATAGTATTCGGTTTTTTGTGGTAAACAAAATGATTTTTGGGTTCGGTTTTTCAAATTTTTATATATATATTTTTAAATTTATGGCCAACTTTGGTTTTTTGGTTAATAACTGAAACCAAATTGAAAAGTTTCGGTTTTTATCGAACCAAAACCGAGCTATTTCGGTTCTGTAAACAGTTAGTAAATATGCTAACCGAAACTGATTAATTGAAATTTCGATTTTTTTACCGAAAGTTCACCCTTAGTATAATCGTGCATTAATTCACTTGAATGATAGAAAAGATACGATAGAAGAGAAAGAAACAATCGATTTTTTCAAGTAAACTTCTATGGAAAAAGAAAAACAAATGTCAGAGAAAAAAAAATTTAATAAAAGAAATTAAAGTTAGGAGTAAATAAAAATTAAAAACTTAAAAATGAGAACTTAGTAATAAGACTAATTATTTTGGGAAGTAAACTAAAATTCCCTATGGACTACCGCCTACATTACTCAAAATTAATTGCCCATATATATATATATATATGTATGTAATACGCGTGTATTAACAATATATATTTTGTTATATGTTATTATAAACGCGCATTATATATAATATATAATACACGTATATATTAAAGGGTTAATCTTCTTTTGCACCTCAATCTTTCGACATTTTTGTATTTTAATATCAAACTTTTGAATTTTTATACTTTAGTATCCAACTTTTAAATTTTTTTGTACTTAAAAGCCCCGACCAATAAGGAGATGGCACGTGTATCCAACTGACCAATAAGAAAATGACATGTTTGATATTGGTCACTTGAGTGCAACAAAATTTAAAGGGTGGGTACTAAAATATAAAATTAAAAGATTGGGTATTAAAATATAAAATACCTCAAACTTGGGTCTAAAGTGCAAAAGAAGATTAATCCAATATTAAAATACATATAATAATTTCCTTTGCATTTATATAGAAGGAAATAAATTTTGAGACAGAGAACAGAACAGAGCAAACAAAGAAATGTCGTTACGTTGACAGAATAGTTTAAATGAAATAGTACCAATGGCAGTTGAGCCCATTGGAATTTTCGATGAGAGAATACAATGAGAAGTCAAACCTCACCGGCCTGCAAACACCGCAACACATAAACAGAGTGCAGAAAGAAAGAAAGAAAGAAAGGAAGATCGATCATAATATCATATTCATATGGCGGCTTACATCACCCTACTTTCGTTGCTGCATGACTTAGAGCTGCTCTTGAACTCCAACGGGCTTATTTATACCTCGAAGCGAGTTTCTGGTGACCAACTCTGTGCCGTTCTCACAAAGAAAGATATTGAGACACTTCGACAAATTGTCAATTCGATAGAATCCTTCCTCAGAGTTTCATCAGGAGAAATTTACAATCACCAAATCAAGAACCAATTGTTGGAGAAGAGGATCAGTGATTTGGCTTTCGAAGCTCGGAATTACCCTGAATTCTGGGTGTGATATATTTATATATATATGTGATATGTTAATATGTCCCAACTAGTTTCTGTTTTCTGACGTTTCAGTGCCATTTCTTGGTACAGGCAGCGTTATGTCTTCCTGACCCAGAAGTGTTGGTTACAAGTGTTACCGGAGGAAATTTAGACTCTGTCACTTCTACAGGCAAGCTAGTTGTACTTCTCACAAGTGGCACAGCTTTAACTCTACTTTTTTTTATAAGTGTTAACTATACTGATTTTGCTCAATCAAAGCGCAATACATTTGTGGGTATTACCGTTAGTTAAAATAACCAGTTAATGACCATATTAACTCTGTTACAGTTAGTTAGTTTACAATAGACCAATAGTTAAGTTGAGGGTTAAGGCTAATTAGTCAGCCTCCCAGTTTACTCCACGTGTATATATATGTAACCACACGGACTTATTCATTATTATTCAGTTTACAATTCAATGCTTTCTTCCTACTTTACTCTCTGGTTATGAACTTGTCATGGTATCAGGAGAAATTCCGTTTCCTTATCCCTTCCGATCTTCAATTTTTTGCTTGATTTTCGCATCTTTTCTCACTTTCTTGCTCTCATCTGCTGGATTCATGGCGTCACCAGAGGCGATCGCGGCCGCGGAGGCACGATTGACGGTTTCCAATCCGTACTATCTTCACGCCAACGAAAATCCGTCTCTGCTTCTGGTTTCTGCTCCTCTTGATGGCTCTAACTACCACACCTGGGCACGCGGTATGAAGATGGCGTTATTATCGAAGAACAAGTTCGCGTTTGTCAATGGATCGCTTCCGATGCCGTCCTCACTTGATCCTCTTCTTCCGGTTTGGGAGAGATGCAACACCATGGTACTCTCCTGGATCTCTCGCGTCGTTTCTCCGACGATTGGTCAATCGATTCTCTGGACAGATGCGGCGTCGGATGTTTGGAATGATTTGCGAGATCGCTTCTCACATGGTGATGCGTTTCGCATAGCTGAATTGCAGGAAGATCTACACTCAGTCAAACAAGGTGATGAATCAGTTTCGGACTATTTTACAAAATTGAAAGTCATATGGGATGAATTGTTCAATTTTAGACCATTGCCTGTTTGTTCCTGCCCTACGCGATGTTCCTGTGGTGCTATTGACACTTTTAAGCGCTATCAACAACAAGATTGTGTAATTCGCTTCCTCAATGGATTGCATGAGCGGTTCTCTGGAGTCCGATCTCAGATCATGTTGCTTGATCCATTACCTGTTCTCACGAAGGTTTTTGCGATGGTCGTACAGCAAGAAAGGCAGCTCTCTGTTGTTTCCACACACAGATCCTTTGTTGCACAAAGCTTTAGGCCCTCAGGATCTTCAAATATGACTCGTGATGCTAGTTCTTCTAAGCATCCTCAAAGTTTTGGCAGGGGCAAGCCATTCAAAAGCTATCAGAATTCCAAGAATTCTCAAGGAAGTACTCAGGACACAGGGAAATCTTGCAGACACTGTGGAGGACCAAACCACACAGTGCATACATGCTACAAGAAGTTTGGTTTCCCTCCCAACTTTCGCTTCAAGAATCCTGTGGTTGCTGCAATTTACTCTCAAGAATCCCCTGTTCAAGACACTCCACTTGCCTCTCAGGATGGATCATCTACCGTCGCAGATCAATCTCCTCTTGGTTTCACTCCAGAGCAGTTCCACAAGCTCCTCAGCTTGATTCAATCCACCGAATCTGGTCAACAACATCATGCCAATCAGATAACTGTGGATCCTTCTTTATCAGCTACTTCTGATACAGGTACATGTGCTATCGCTTGTACTAGTGTTCAGTCCTCTTGGATCTTGGATACCGGGGCAACAGATCACATATGCTCTCACTCTCATATGTTCACTGTTTTGAATTCTATTAAGCCAATCTCAGTTAAGCTTCCTAATGGCAATACCATTTTGGCTACTAAATCTGGTAGCATCAACATTTCTGACAACATAAGGCTGGATAATGTTTTATTCATTCCAGGATTTTCCTTCAATCTGTTGTCTGTACCTCAGCTAACCAAATCTCTTGGTTTTTGCTTTATCTTCCATAACTCTTGTTGTTTGATACAGGACCTGAAAGCTTGGAGGACGATTGGTTTAGCTAAGCTCAGAAATGGTTTATATGTTTTAGACTCGTTTACTGAAAAGTATGATGTACTTAATAAAGCTGTTGTGAATTTGTCTCATAGTGGTTTCCAAGATAATGGAAATTTATGGCATTTTCGTTTAGGTCATGTATCCTCTTCCATATTGAATGTACTTCATTCTTTGGATTCATCCATTTCATGTAATACTTCATTTGAGAAATGTGACATCTGCCATTTTTCCAAGCAAAAGAGATTGTCTTTTTCTTCCAGCACTACTGTCTCTTGTTCACCATTACAGTTATTGCATGTGGATATTTGGGGACCTTATTCAATCCCATCTATATCTGGCCACAAGTACTTTTTAACTATTGTTGATGATTTCTCTAGGTTTACATGGGTTGCACTGGTGAAAAACAAGTCTGAAGTTAGATTACAGCTTCAATCACTTATTGCTCTTATTGAAAATAAATTCAATTTAAGGGTCAAGACCATCAGGTCTGATAATGGACCAGAATTCTTAATGTCCACTTATTATGCTAGTAAGGGCATTGAACATCAAACTTCTTGTGTTGAGACCCCTGAACAAAATGGTATAGTTGAAAGAAAACATCAGCATATATTAAACATTGCTAGAGCTATGCTTTTTCAATCTGGTATTCCTCATAATCTCTGGTCTTACTGCATCATTCATGCTGTGTATCTCATAAATAGACTGCCTACACCTCTGCTACAAAACAGATCACCCTTTCAGGTGCTACATAATCAAACCCCAGATTATACTAACATTAGAGTTTTTGGTTGTCTCTCATATGCTTCAACACTATCTCAGCACAGGTCCAAATTTCAACCCAGGGCCAGGAAGTGCATCTTTTTGGGATACAAGCCTGGAACAAAAGGATATATCCTTCAGGACTTAGATTCCTCTGAAATTTTTATCTCAAGAAATGTGCAGTTTATTGAGAGTTATTTTCCTCTTTTGTCTAACTCTCATCCTATTTCTCAATCCTCAATCATTTCTCTGCCAAATGAATCTGATGTAACTTATGCAGATTCTTCTCTTCATCAACAACATGTAGGCTCCCAACCAGTCACAGTAGATTTCAATACTACCCAAGCTGCTCCTTCATATGTTGCTGCAACTCAGGAAGCTCCTGCTAATCTTCCTGTACAAGTAGCTGTTCCCAACAATCAGGTTGCTCATAGGGTCCAAAGAGCAAGACAAACTCCTTCTTATCTAAAGGATTACCACTGTAATCTAACAAACTCTGAGTCTACAAGATTTTCAACTCCAGGTGTTAAGTTTCCTCTGTCGTCAGTTCTTGATTACAATCATTTATCTTCCACCTTTAAACACTTCACTCTCAATGTTTCAGCTCACAATGAACCTAAGACTTATAAGCAAGCAGCACAATCCAAAGAGTGGCAGGAGGCCATGAACAAAGAGATTGAAGCTCTACAGACTACTAGCACATGGAAAATAGTTGAATTACCCCCTAACAAGAAGCCAATTGGCTGTAAATGGGTGTTCAGAATAAAGTACAAAGCTGACGGTTCCATAGAACGTTATAAAGCTAGATTGGTCGCCAAGGGCTATACACAAACAGAGGGCATAGACTACTTTGATACTTTCAGTCCAGTTGCCAAAATCACTACAATCAGACTGTTACTTGCATTAGCATCACACAACAACTGGATTCTTCAACAACTGGATGTCAACAATGCATTTCTTCATGGAGATTTGGATGAAGAAGTGTACATGACAGTGCCTCCTGGTTTCAAAACTGACAATCCAAATCAAGTCTGTAAATTAACAAAGTCTCTATACGGTCTGAAACAGGCATCCAGACAATGGTTCTCCAAGTTATCTTCTTCACTCATCTCACAGGGATACTCTCAATCTCTCTCTGACTATAGTTTATTTGTTAAAAGGACAACTGACACATTCACTTTCCTCTTGGTTTATGTAGATGATATAATTCTGTGTGGGAATTCTCAAACAGAGATTAACAACATCAAGACATTCCTGGACAATCAATTCAAAATCAAGGACCTTGGACCCTTGAAGTACTTCCTTGGACTGGAGATAGCTAGATCCAAACAAGGCATAACAATCAATTAAAGGAAATATGCCTTGGAAATCCTTGAAGACTCTGGACTCTTAGCCACCAAACCTGTACAAACACCTATGGATCAGTCTATCAAACTCACCAAAGAAGGACAACCATTCGAAGATATTCCTAGCTATAGAAGGCTCATTGGAAGATTACTCTATCTCTGCACAACCAGACCAGACATCACATATAGTGTTCAACAACTAAGTCAGTTCCTTTCTTCTCCAACAACAGCACACTATGCAGCTGCCATTCACATTCTCAGATACATAAAAGCTACCCCAGGCCAAGGATTGTTCTTTCCAACAAATTCCAACTCTGATATTAAAGCTTACAGCGACTCTGATTGGGCGGGCTGTCCGGACTCCAGAAAATCAGTAACCGGCTTCTGCATCTTTCTTGGCAGCTCTCTCATAAGCTGGAAATCCAAGAAACAAACCACTGTGAGTAGATCATCATCCGAGGCCGAGTACCGTGCTTTAGCAGCAACTACATGTGAAATCCAGTGGATTAAATACATACTAGCTGACTTGGGACTTCCAGATTCCAAACCGGCCATCATATATTGCGACAACAAATCTGCTCTTCACATAGCTGCAAATCCGAGCTTCCATGAAAGAACAAAGCACATCGAAATAGATTGTCATGTCGTCCGCGAAAAATTACAAAAAGGCGTTATACATTTGCTTCCGCTCCGTACTCAAGATCAACCTGCCGACATCTTCACAAAACCTTTATCCGCTAACCTCTTCCATTCTCATGTATCCAAACTGGGACTATTAAACATATATGCTCCAGTTTGCGGGGGGGTATTACCGTTAGTTAAAATAACCAGTTAATGACCATATTAACTCTGTTACAGTTAGTTAGTTTACAATAGACCAATAGTTAAGTTGAGGGTTGAGGCTAATTAGTCAGCCTCCCAGTTTACTCCACGTGTATATATATGTAACCACACGGACTTATTCATTATTATTCAGTTTACAATTCAATGCTTTCTTCCTACTTTACTCCCTGGTTATGAACTTGTCAGTGGGGTTTTATCAGTTACGGTGCTTTTCATCCTGATTAAGTAAATTATATATTTGAATTGGAGCTTAACAATCAGTTGATATCTTCTATTTAGCCTCTTGTATTCTAGAATCTAAAAGAATGGTGAGATCTTCAACTGATTTGAGCTTTTGCTTTCCCGGGCAGCTGAAATGGATTTGCAGAAAAGAGTGCTACATAGTCTAATTGGAGATACACTAAAACTAAAAACAATTTCAATCCCTGGCTTCCGTGGAACTGGGAAAACAATTTTTACGAGAAAGACTATGACATGGATCCACTTGTCATGCCTTACTTCCATATTGCTGTATGGATTACCCTACAACAATATCAAGAAAGAGAAGTTTTGTTAGGCATTCTATGTTGTGTTACCAATTTGATTGTTGCATGTGCGAGAAAGATTAACTAACTTAGATGAATGCTTGAATTGACTTATCATTTAACAATCAGTTGATGTGTTGTAGCGATCTCATGTTTTGAAGAATATAATTGAATTGTGTAGCGTTCAACTGACTCATAAACTTTCGCCTTTCAAGCAGGTACTTCCTCCACTTCCTTGAGTCTGTCAAGAAGAACTCCAAATGCAGGGGTCAAACTGGTGGGCCTTGAAAAGGATTTTGTGACAATGCTCGATGGCCTAACTGGACATCAACCACAATTAAAAGTTTTCTCAATCATTGGTATGGCAGGAATTGGGAAGACGACCTTTTCCAGAAAACTCTACGATGACCCACTCATCATGCATCACTTCCATGTTCGTATATGGGTCACTGTTTCACAACAATATCGAGTAAGAGAGCTGTTGCTAGGTGTCCTACGGCATGTTACCAATGTTTCAGACAAAATATATGAAACGAGCATTGAAGAACAAGTTCGCAGGAGCTTAAAAGGTAAGAAATATCTCATTGTCCTAGATGATATGTGGGATACTAAAGCTTGGGAGGATTTGAAGAGAACGTTTCCTGATGATAAAAATGGTAGTAGAATTATGTTGACAAGTCGGCTTAGAGATGTAGCTGTCCATGCAAGTCAAGATACTCCTCCCCATTCCCTACGTCGATTGAGTGTAAATGAAAGCTGGGAACTACTTAGTTTAAAGATATTTGGGAATGAGCACTGTCCCATGGAATTGATGGATGTTGGAAAGGAAATAGCATATAAATGCCAAGGACTGCCGTTAGCAATAGTTGTTGTTGGGGGGCTTTTATCAAAGATGAACAAGAAAGTATACATTTGGGAGGAAGTTGCAAAACGTGTAGGCTCAGTTGTTATGGAAGAAGCAGAGCACTGCAAAAACATACTCGCTTTGAGTTACGATCATTTGCCTAATTACTTGAAACCATGCTTCCTTTATTTGGGAGTTTTCCCAGAAGATTATGAGATATCAGTAAAGAAACTGATTTGGTTGTGGGTTTCTGAGGGATTTATCAGACCTCATATGATCAAGAGCTTGGAAGAAGTAGCTGAGGACTATGTAGAGGACCTCAACTCGAGAAGTCTTATTATGGTGAAAAGGAAAAGTTTTGCTGGTAGAATCAAAACTTGCTACATCCATGGCCTCATGAGAGAGCTGTGCTTGAGAGAGTCCAAGAAACTAAACTTTCTTCACGTAATCAACAACTGTGGAAAAGTGCCAGCGGAGAATCTGGGGGATGAATTTCATCGACTCTTCATTCAGCCATATCCACAACGCCTCTCTTTTCATTCCAGCATGATGAACTACATTAAATACACTTGGTTACCATATTCCCGTTCTGTTCTGTGTTTTGAGAAATTCTCTTTGTCAGACCCTCAAGGTTACTTGGGCATGAATTTCAAGCTACTTAAAGTTTTGGGTGTAATGAATATACATCTAACAGTGTTTCTAAGAAACATATTATATCTAACCCACTTGGAGTCCCTGGCACTCACAATCCAAAATCATTTCGATATGGAGTGTTTATCCAAGATTCTCCGCCTACAGACCTTGATTATTGATTGTGAATGGGATGGCCAATTACCCTGGGGATTCTGGGATATGCTGGAGTTGAGACATTTTCATTTGAAGATGATCTCTCTACCTTATAATTCACAGCTGATTGAGTTTCAGTCCCCTTCAACATCAACTTTGGGGGTTCTGAAGAACTTACAATCATTATCCACAGTACGCCCCCTAAGTTGTACCTACATAATCTTCCTCTCAATGCCCAATTTAAAAAGTTTGGGAATACACGAGTTTGAAGAGGACCACCAATTACGTGGGTGGTTTAAAAACCTTGTCCACTTACAAGAACTTGAGAGGCTTAAGTATGCCTTCAGCAATCCATTCTCAGTTTTCAAACCAGATCGCCTTCCCTCATGGGACAGTTTTCCCCCAAAGCTAATGAAATTGACTCTGAGCGGCACCTCACTGCCATGGGAAGATATGATCAAGCTCAGTATGTTGCCAAAACTAGAGGTGCTCAAACTCAGAAATTATGCCTTCTCAGGAGCAGTATTGAAGTCTACCGAAGGAGGTTTTCTTTGTCTCAAGTTCCTGCTAATTGGCAGCACAAATCTTAAGATATGGGAGGCTGATGGAACTCCTTTCCCAAACCTTCAGCACCTTGTTCTAAGGCATTGCAGGTTTTTGGAGGAGATCCCTTGCAGAATTGGAGAAGCACCTCTGCTGGAGAACATTGAATTGCATCATTGCAAGGATTCCGCTGCAAGGTCAGCAAAAGAACTACTAGAAGAACAACAGAGCCAGGGGAATGACTTGCTTACAGTTCGTATAACCGAAGGATAAGTAAGCAATACACACGACTCTACTTTGAAGATTTTCACTTTGACAGGATAGCACCATCTGATGAATTATCTTGTGGAAACATGCAGGTTATAAATTTTTACAACTTTTAAGTGTTGAATGCAGTGTTAACTTGCTCACAGTTGCCTCGACGACTAAGGCCGGAAACCGGTGTCCGTTTCTGGGAAACTACCTGGATTATTTCTTGTAGAAATCCTACTTCAGTTAGGATTGTGAGAAGTTCATATCCATGGTGTTTATGTCTTTTGTCATGTTTGTATCATTGGATATGCTCCACCACCGAGGAGAGAAGGCAATGCATGTGTTGATTAAATTTTTTTTGTTTTTAGATTTTCTTTTACTTCTTGTACCAAAAATATAAAAAGGAAAAGTGTATGGTTGCTGTAATTAAATGTGTGAAATTTGTACCTGAATTTGGTGGAAGCAAACAATAATGTCCAGAAACATGCATTGCTGTTTGCTCTGGCCTTCAGTCTAATATTTAAGTCATCAGGTTTTGGTGTTTGTTATTTGCACTAACAAAGTAACATTTAAAATCTTGTAGCTTAGGAATGATATTAGTAGATTAAAATCTTGTAGGTTAAAATCAGAAAATATACTAAATTCTGAAAAAAGAATATTAGGACACGGGAGAGCTCTGCCAACTATGTTATATTTGTATATGATATATGATATAATGGTAAGTTTTATGTAATATAATGTATTCATCAGCAAATAAATGACATACCATTATTATCCCCTAACATCAATATATTATGGGATAATTACACATGCCATATCGATAGCCAGATCACGTGGCAAACACATTCTTAGAGAGGGAGAAGGATCGATATCAAAAGGACGCTTATACCGGCGTATTTTCTTTGATGCAGGATGTGGAGCAGCTCTTGAACTCATACGATCTTCTAGATTTCTCGACGCCGCAAACAGTCTCTGTCACGAAGAAAGAGATTGAGCTTCTTTACCAATCTATCAGTTTGACTGTTTCGTTACTCAGAGGTTCATCGGGATCGGGGGGAAGTTACAATGGCGAAATCGTGAAGTTGAAGCTGGAGAGAGCTGGGAAGTATGTTGATTTCTGGGTATGTTACTGTCTGTTTCTATCTATGGCTATTATTGATCACTCTATATTGTGTATCAGCTTCGTTCTTTGAGATGTTTCACAACTGTTCCATCTCCATGAAACAGGCAGCGTCATACCGTCCAAAAACTGAATTCTTATTTGGAAGAACTTCAGAAATTATGAAAGATTTAATTTTAGGCGATTTTTCAGGCATCCTCCAAGAAATTGAGTCCAGTAGAGCCATATACTTGAGACTGAGAGAGACCAAAAACGACCCGGGAAGCCCTCTTTACGATGAAAGAAACCCTGAATGAGATAGTGCAAGACATAGAATTCATCGACGGGGAGCTGAATAAGATTCATTGTAAAAGAAAGATCGAAGATTTGGAGGTTGTCTCTTCTGAAGGCAAGCACCACTATTTCTTACAACATCACAGCTTTAGTTCTTCTGAGTGATTGTTCAAAGTGCTATATTAGGCTATTTTGATTTTGATTAATCAACATGCAAGAAATTGTGGTGGTCATAAGATAACTAATTTATGCTAGCTAAGTGCTTGTAGTTCGACAATCAGTTCATGTCTCAGAATCTCAATTGAACTGTGTTATTTTCTGCAGCTATGAGCTCTAGTCGTTGTGAAGGTTTGTCAGGGTTAAAGACTTCTTAAGATTGTAACCGTGTCAAACTACAGAAGTATCCGATTTTTTCCCCTTATTTCTGGAAAGAGATTGACTTCCAGTGCTGTGGGCCACAAGTTGCAGTCAAGGTTGTAAGTTTCTTTGTATATTATTGCTATGTGGTCCTATTAAACAAAAGGAAGAAGAAGTCTTTATCCTTTTCTGATTTCTTGGCTGCCTTTGATTCGGTTTCTTAGTCAGTGGATCAAGAAGCATTGACAAACCTGCAAGTAGAGGAATACTTTGCTCTTTACCAAATCATCTCGTGCTCCACAACGTCTCCTGTACCCTACTGAGCTTCAAGATGGCAGAGGTAATCCTAACTCCACTTTTGCAGGTTATCTTTGAGAAGTTAGCCAATCCTCTGCTTCAAAAATTTGCTGATTACTGGGAGCTTGAGGATCGGTTCAAGAAGCTTCAGAGTATATTGCCAATGGCCCAAGCTGTTATTCAGGATGCAGAAGAGCGCCAAACAACAGACAGAGCTGTTAGGCTTTGGCTAACAGAGCTCAAAGATGCAGCCTGTAAAGCAGAGGATTTGCTGGAAGAGTTTCTGTATAACAGTAAGTGCTCCAAACAATACAATTTGAATTACACAAAGTCCAAAAACATTCTTGATGATCTGCAGAAGGCTGTGGTACAAGGTCTCAGTTTACCATTAGTAGAAAACAGTGTCATGGATAGACAGTTTGATGTAAGAGAAACAAGCTCTTTTGTGATTGGATCTGAGGTATGCGGGAGAGATGAAGATAAAAAGAAGATATTAGAAAAATTATTGATGCCATCTGGAGCTTCCGCCGGAGATAATACATCAGTAATATCAATAGTTGGAAGTCCAGGAATTGGGAAGAGCACTCTTGCTCAGATGGTCTATAATGATGATGTAGTGAAAAGAACTTTTGATTTGAGAATCTGGGTTTTTGTGTCACATGATTTTAAGGCCAAGAGAATAATAAAAGCAGCAATTGAGGCTGTAAAAGACAACAAATGTGAACTAACAGAGCTGGATGCTCTGCAAAGTAAGTTATGGAATGCACTATACAAGAGAAAGTACCTTCTTGTACTAGATGATGTTTGGAATCAAGATTTAGAGGAGTGGGATAAATTGAGGCTTTTATTCAGCTCCGGTGTTGACGGAAGTAGGGTTCTCGTGACTACCCGTTTGCAAAAGGTAGCAATGCTTATAGATTCTTCGAATTCTGCATATCATTTGAAGGGCTTGTGTGAAGAAGATTCTTGGGCATTATTCAAAAAAGGAGCTTTTCTCAATCAAGAAGAAGAAAAGAACCATCAAAGCCTTCTTGCAGTTGGCAAGGAAATTGTCAGGAAATGTCAAGGTATTCCCTTAGCTGCTAAGGTGGTTGGACGTCTTATGCACTTCAAGAGAGAGGAGAAGGATTGGCTGCACGTGCAGAACAGTGATCTCTGGGATTTGGGAATTTATAGAAGAGCAATTTATCCTGCCCTTATTTTAAGCTACCTGCATTTACCACCTCGTCTCAAGCACTGTTTTGCATTTTGCTCAATCTTTCCCAGAGATTATGAAATCCAAAGGGACAAATTGATACACATGTGGATGGCACAAGGCTTTATCCATCCAGACAGTGGAAGCAAGAAAATGGAAGATTTCGGAGAGGACTGCTTTAATGAACTGCTGTGGATGTCTGTTTTTGAAGAGGTCAATGAATATGAAAGCGGTTCTCCACCTCCGTACAAGATGAATGATATTTTCTATAGCCTTGCAAAAAGTATCACGGAAAATGAATATTTGATACTTGAGAAAGGACGTGCAGGTGGCAACCTTAAAGAAGTTCGCCATGCATCAATCATGTCCGATCTTAGGTTGTCTCTATTTCCAGACTCCTTAAATCAAGCGAAGCATTTGAGAACTCTACTGTTATTATCAGGAGGAGGACTTCCAACTGTGCCTAAGCATATCTTTTCAAGTTTTATTTACTTGAAGACGCTGAATTTGAGTGGGTGTCTGCCGACCCTACCCGAGTCCATAGGTGAACTTTCATTTTTGAAATGCCTAGATCTCTCGAACAGTCATTTCCATAAGTTACCTTCATCTATCTCTGACTTGTGCTCGTTGGAGACACTAAATTTAGTTGGTTGCTACAATCTTAAATACTTTCCTCCTATGGGTCGGATTACTGGCTTGAGGCATCTGAATATAAGCAGATGTGAAGCACTCTTAGAGATGCCGTATGGAGTTAACTTCTTAGTTCACCTTCAGACCTTGCCTATATATATTGTGCCCATACACTGGGAGACCATGAGAAAGTACAAGTTGATGAAAGAGAAACAGGGCGAGTTTCAAAGCTCTCCAAATTTCCAGAAAGTAGCACCAGGAAGCATATTGGAGCTGAAAGGTCTAAACCTTAGAGGTGAGCTAAAGATCAAGCATCTGGAGCGTGTGCAGGATGTTGAGGAAGCTAAAGCATTGAATTTCAAGGATAAGAAATATTTGCACTCTTTGGGGCTATGTTGGGGCAAAACAGGTGCAGATTTCATCATGAATCCTACTTTGGAATCCAACGCTGCAAGATTTCAAGAAAGGAAACCACCCACACCGGAGTCATCAAGTGATCCTGATTCATCATATGAATATCCTACGGTATCTGATGAGGGTTTGGCTGATGAAGTCTTGGAGTCCCTCCAACCTCATAAAAATCTGAAGAAACTGTTCATTGTAGGTTATCCAGGGATAAAGTTTACTAAGTGGAATCTCCCAAACCTGACTGAATTGACATTGATCAACTGTGGAGGATGCTTGTATCTTCCACTTCTCGGCCATCTTCCACTTTTAAGATCTCTGAACATGGAAGGAATGAACTGCGTAACATGTATCGGTGAGGAAATCTGTGGGGAGGATGTCGAAGTTTCTTTTGTATCACTTGAGGAGATATTTATGAGAAACTTCCCTGTTCTGCGAGAGTGGACGAATCCGACTAGAAAAGTAAGTTACCCAAAACTGAGAAAACTTGTTCTTGATGATTGTCCTAACCTTATTTCCGTGCCATATTTTGCATCTCTAGAGCACCTTGAGCTTCAGCATTGCAATTCCCTAGTGTTGAAGTGCATGGAAAATTTAACCTTGCTCTCAACTCTGAGTATTGCAAGATTTGATGAATTGGTTTGTCTACCTGATACGCTGATCAGGAATAATCATCATCTCAAGTCTGTAAAAATAATCTCTTGCCCGAAGCTCCATTCTCTCACCTCAGATTTTGGTTTCCTTACATCCCTCACTTCCTTAAGCATCCGTTGGTGTGAGAATCTTCCTCTGCTGTCTGAAGAACTTGAAGGCCTCACTGCCTTGGAGTTTCTTGAATTAACCGATTGCCACAGCGTGAAAGCTCTTCCAGCGAACGTGACAGGATCTTTGAGGTCCCTTCAGGAACTGTCGATCGAGAACTGCAGCATCCTGGAGTACATTTCATTTGAACTTCAGCCACTCACATCACTTAAACACCTAACCATAATGTTCTGTCCAAGTCTAGCGGCATTGCCTTCTAATTTCGACAACCTTCCAGCTCTTTCAAGTTTGGCAATCATAAGCGGCCCCTTGATAGAATCCCTGCCCGAGGGGATCAAGAATTTGAAAGCACTGGGGAGCCTGGAGATACGAAGATGTCCAAGACTCAACGAGCTACCTGAGTGGTTCGAAAGTTTAGCATCATCTCTGAGAACTATTGCAATATCAGATTGCTGTAATTTGAAAAGTTTGCCGGTAGCTTTTCGAAGGTTGAGCAAACTACAGCACTTGAGCATCCAAGATTGCCCTGATCTGCAGAGGAGGTGCGACAGGGTCAGAGGTGAAGATTGGTGGAAAATTGCTCATATACCAACAAGATACATTTCCTCTTCTGTGGAGTTGCCAGAAACTTGAATGCTTCAAATGCTCAAGTATGATTTCAGCAGCTTGTGATTACCAACTTATTCCTTGATTTTTGTCGCTCGTTATTTTAATTTTATCTAATTATCTTTTTTGTTCTTTGTTCTTTTAATAATACTAGTGATATCAACGTGCGTTGCACGTTTATCATTTATTTTGTTTCGATAAGCTTAGTTTTACGTTTGTTGAGAAAATTAATATATTAAAAGTATCTAATTTAATTAAACAAATATAATAAAATTTTTAATGAATCAATTTGATTTTGTAAAATTACACATACAAACATTTTCTTTGAAATCTCTCGTTCGAACCATATACAATAAGTAAAAATTCAAATTAGAAAAACATTCGATTAATAAAGAAACAATCAAAATATATATTTGAAACTATGTTAATGTATAAAAATAAAATATTTAAAATGGACAATGTAGATGAAAAGACATATATAAAAAATATAAATTTAAAAATTTAAAAGATCATACAAAATATTATGTTAACTATATGTACTTTATTTGTTCTATTATTTGGTTTTCATTAATATAGTTTGTGATTTATCTTTGATTTTTATAGAGATAAAAGCATTTTACCTCTCTGTGTAATAAAGAATTATCAAATTATCCCCCTGTGCAAAATTAAATAACATCTAACCTACTTGTATTATTTTTTAAATATCATGTTGACTCCTTTCTAATTTTTCTACGTTGATGAATAGTTCTTTTTTACTCAAATGCCCCCAAATATTTTAACTCTATTTAGAACTTTATTTCTTTACGCTTTATTTTTCTTTTTTCAGCCAAAAACCCTAACTAAAATACTTGAAAGGAAACTAAACGTCGGAAGAAATCTGTTTGAGGAAACAATCGATTGAAGATAAAAATATGAAGGAGGGGTAAAATAGACTTTGAACTCATTCATTTAAACATGAAGGATGAATAAAATAGACTTCAAACTAAGAAAAAGTGGAATAAATGACGTAGTCAAAATGACCACTACGGTGCAAGGGGTAAATATGCTTCTTTTTTAAAAATATGAGGGGCCTTTATGCTATTTAATTTTTTAGGAGGAGGTAATTTAATAATTATTTTTTTCACAGGGGGACTGGGAGGTTTTTTCCCGATTTTTATATAAAGTTCTGAAATGTTTATTTGTTATAGCTCAAAATGTAAAGGTTATTGTATTTTCTATAAGAATCATCCTCTTCAAATTTTTATGTTAATGTATTGGATTCTTTGCAACCCAACAGAGGAATAGTAACCTCAAGCTAAGTCTTATTCAACTCCGTTGATGGACCATCCTAGATTCAGTAACTATCTTGAACCTTTTGGTCTATCCTCACCAATTTATCCACCATGATGTTTCTTTCTCTCGGGATGGGCTCAATCTGAGCTTCCTAGGGCCTGAGGAGTAAATTTCGGCAATCAAATATTATATTTTTCATAGGGTGCTCTTTCTAATCCTTCTTTGTTATATATTTCACCATCGTCTCAGAATCAATCTCCATATTAATCTTTAGAATGCGTCTCTCCTAAGTTAGCTTTAATCCCCCACGTAAGCTTAATAACTTCGTCACTTTTGTTGGAACTCTACCAAAATTTATAGAGTATCTTAACACCCATCTTCCACTGTCATCTTGAATGACGCTCCTAGTCGAAGCATTGCTGGTGTGGCTATAAAATCTTTCATCTAAATCTTGTTTCACCCATCTCTTCTCGAATTTATTCCAAGGCAACTCAACGCATGTGTTCTTTTGCCTGTATTTTTTGTCCTCACTAATTCGTACCAAGGACTCAGGTAATTCTTTTATGTGGTGAAGAGTGACGTTTCTAGACTTCATAATATTCTAATAGTTTCATCAGTTTCATGCTTTTCAAAGATTGCAGAGCGTTGAGATCAAGACAATCTGCCCAGGACATTCTGATAACATAAGCTCTTTTCGAGCCATTCTGAACCTTACAAGCCACGAAGATTTTGATTAGTCTATATATCAACAATCTTGTTCCACACCCGAATTACGAACAGACAGCTTCTCAGCACGTAACCCACATCTTCACGTCTTGTACAATAACTTGTATTCAAATTTTATAATATAAGTTGTCCATTTTTTAATTTTAAGGCCTATTAATTTAAAATGTTATAATAAGGTGTATCTAACAAATTAAAAACCAACAAATTGATTCACTTTATAATTTTAATAAATTTTGGTAATTATGTTTAGTGAATAAATTATGATATTAAAAACATTTAATTTGATTAAATAAATATACACATACAAAAATATTTATATGAAATCTCTCTTTCAAATCATTTACAATAAGGAGAAATTCAAAGTAGAGAACATCTAAATAAATAAACAATAAAAATAATTGAAACTATGTTATCAAATAAAAATAAAATATTTAAAGTGTATAATTGCCCAAATAATTCTAACTTTTAAGCATAATTAGTAATTTATAACTTTCAAATATATTTAATAAATAAAAAGACAGATGTAAAAATTATGACAAAAACCTAAAAGATCAAAAACTTTTGTCGGTAGAGCATTCTAGATGTAGAAACCATCTTGAAACTTGTAACCTATTCTCGCCAATTTATCCGTCATCATGTTTCTTTCTCTAGAGATTTTATTTAATTCAAGTTTCTTAGGGCCTTTGGAGTAAAATTTGTCAATTAAAATTACATTTCTCGTTTGTTCCATTTCAATATCCTCGGTTGTTATCCAATTTACAACCATCTTCGAATCAATCCCCACATTAATTTTCAAAAAACACCTTTCCCAAGCTAGTGTTAATCTGTCACGTAAACCCAATAACTCCGCTACATTATTAAAACTCTACTAAAATCCATAGCGCATCCTAGCACTCATCTTCAGTTTTCATCTCGAATTTGTGGTTAAAGCTCACATCAGAGTTTAGTTTCACCAATCCTTTCTCGGATTTATTCCACGATAACTCAGTGTAAATTTTCTTTTATCTATATTTTTTGTCCTAACTAATTAGTGCTGAGGTCTCAGTTAACTCTTTTATGTGGCAAAGAGTGACACTTCTAAGCTTCATAACATTTTGATAGCTCAATCAATTCCACGTTTTCAAAAGATTCCAGAGCGTCAAGATTAAGATAATCCACGCATGATATTCTGATAACATATTGCTCTGAATTTTGCTATAAAAGCTCTCTTTGAGGTCGACCGACACTCGCAAGCCACGAAGATTTCATACAGTTTGTGCACCATCAATCTTATCCCACACCCGCAGTGCGAATGGATAACTTCTCAGTATGTGGTCCACATATTTATCTCCTATATTACAGCAGTGCATACATCGCTTTTCCCAAATTTTTTATCATACTTCAATACATTTCAGCAAGTTATCATGTTGGGGAAGCTACAAGAAAATCTTGAACTTTTGGGGACAAAGTAATTTCCAAATTTATTTTCAATTTTTCTCCCATGTCTCATCCGATACCATAAGCAGACTATAGCCATTTTATAGGACAATTTGTCGTTAGTTAACCCAGTCTAGACTCTCTTATCTCCATTATCATGCAACGCAATTAGGACACTAAGTATCTCATCCACCATCTCCTTAGGCAGTACTGCTTTCAACTTATCCAAGTTTCAGTTTTTATTTGTGCCAATGAGATTACATACCATAATATCTTTATCTTTCTCATGAATATTATCTCCAAAAATATCCTCTAGTTTACCTTTTGATAACTATCTGTCATTCCTAAAAGACGTCCCTTCACCGTTCTCAATCCCTTATTTGCAAAATGGCTCCACCATTCAACTGCATCTAACTATCCCCTCCCATGCTCGGGAAGCCATAAATTTAGGAAACACTCTTTTCAGATGTTTATATTGATGTATTGCATTTTTTACACGTTTTGTACCATAAGAAGGATTTGTTTCAATCCTGTCAGTCTATCTTAAAACAATAATATATATATATATATATATATATATATATATCTTGTATAGTAAACAAAATATAACTAATATTATTTATTTGGCACTGTTTATACGTCCAATCATATTCTTTTTTTTTTTTCCTATCTCTTCGATATATTTTGTTTTTTGTCCTAAATAAAGCAACCCAACACAGGAAAAGCAGTCTCAAGCTAAGACTCATCTAGTTTTTCCGATGGAGCATCCTAGACACAGTAACCATCTTAATCCTTGAGATCAAGACAATCTGCGCAGGACATTCTGATAACATAAGCTCTTTTCGAGCCATTCCGAACCTTACAAGCCACGAAGATTTTGACCAGTCTATATATCAACAATCTTGTTCCACACCCGAATTACGAACAGACAACTTCTCAGCACGTAATCCACATCTTCACGTCTTGTACAATAACTTGTACATATATCGCTTTCCCCAAATTTCCAGTCATACTTCAATCCATTAGTGTGCAAGCAGTCATGTTGGCAAAGTCGCAAGAAAATCTTGAACTTTTAAGGGCATAATTTCCAAATTCATTTCTAGTATTTTCTCGAATATCTCATTCGATACCATAAGTAGATTATAAGCCATTTCATAGGAGAAACTGTTTGTAGTTTCACTACACTTTATATTATTTATATTTAATTTTTGTTCCCTATTGTTTTCAGCTTAGCTACGTTCCATTTTTTATATATTCCAATGAGATCATATGTCATAAGAACTTTATTCTCCTCATAAATGTTATCTTTCAATACGTCGGCTAGTTTGCCTTGTGATAACTATTTATCATTCTATAAAGACACCCCGTCACCGTTTTCAATCCTCCAATATTTGTAAAACGGTTCTGCCAACCAAATACTTCTAACAATCCTCTTTCATGCTCGAGAAGCCAAAAGTTGATGCTTACTTTCAAAAATACCCCCCCCCCCACCCTTTTAAATATCTTTTCTTATATATCTAGCTTTGCAGCGTTGTCTCCTTGTTGAGCATTTCTCATCCTATTTTAGCGAATATCGCTATTCTATTTTTTTGGGGCTTCTCTAATACTCAATCCTTATTCTCGCTTCTTTCTAGTCACCTTCTTTGACCCTATAAGATGGCTTCATTTCTTTGTTATATTAGTCAGTAAAGAAACTTGCGATTGAGTCGATCAAGTTTATCGCACGCGTGATTGGGGAGCCAATTTGTAGGCATATGGTAGATGAGATTCGAGCTCATGATAAACCGAATAAATTTAATTATCTGACAATGTTTGGCATTTTGGCTTTCTATCCCGAAGGAGCTTTTTTACTCTCTCAATCACCTTCGAGAAAAGCTCATTATAGTTTCGGCTAAAGTTTGTCTGCACCCCCCTAGTTCCCTAAGTTGGTTATACTTTCCATACCCAAAATTCCACTAACCTGTTGTTCTAAATTATTTGACACATAAGGTGCGAACAATACATGTAATTTGCTCAAGTTCAATTTGAGGCCTGATACCTTGCAAATGCCTAAATCTCACTTTAAATGCACATCGCTCCATCCAAGGTAATTTTTGGTCAAAATATTAAGTCGTCCACAAAAACCAAGTGTGAGATCTAAGGGTCTCCCCGATATACTGCAATTGGCCTTCGTCATTTGGTCGAAACAATTTTCTCAATCATATACATAAATCTTTCCATACAAAGCACAAACCAAAAAAGCGAGAGTGGATCCCCTTGTCTAATGCCACATGTTATCCGTATAGCCTCGGTCAGTTCACCAATCCATAAAATCTCTGGTTTTATCCCCTCCGCTTCGCTCATGATGATATTGATGATTTTGTTGGGAATTCGAATAAAGTTAGAGTTTCCCTGAGAAAATTCCACCAAACTTTGTCGTACGTCTTTTCAAGATCCAATTTTTGCACCATGCATCCTTTTTGTATTTGGAGTGATTTAACGTGTGTAACACTTCTTGAAGTACCAAGATATTGTCATGGCTACTTCGGTTGGTAATGAAGTTATTCTAGTTCGGGCTCATAATTTTATTGATATATGGTCTACGCTGGAGTAAATCATCTTGATGATTATTTTGAGCAATACATTGCACAACGTAATGGGTCAAAATTCGTTTATTTTTTTTGGAGCATTAACTTTTGAAATTTGGCAAATAAACGTTTGTCAAGCCTCCATGGGAATTGATTTTCTCTCCATGCAATCATTAATGAATTTTACCACCGAGAGTCACTTGTTATGTCCTAATAGGTCTTGAAAATGTATGCTCGGAAACCATCTGATCCTAACATTTTATATGGGTGGATGCTCTTCACTACCTTTAGGGTTTCCTCATTTGAGTCGTTCTTGCCAAATTATCTTTCCACTACCACCTTAGGGTTCGTGACCTCTCTGATGATATATCCATCGAATAGTTTCGTGTAGTACTCCCAAGTGTATTGCTTCAGTTGGTCATTATTCTATTCATCACCTATTTTTAAGCATTTATCCAATTCCTCCTTTTGGTTATGTTTGAGAGATGAAAGAAGCGTGCATTTTTATCCCCGAATTGGAGTCATTTTGAAACCAAATAATATCTTCTTGTTTTAATAGTTTGTTACATTCCGCCATCAATTCTTTCCTCAAATCTATTCAATATTTATCTTGTTTGTCTTATATATAACGCTTTGGAAATTCTTTGTAAAATTTTTTCTTACTTTTTTATTTTTCGAGCATATTAAAAAGTGTTAATTGACCACTGTATTAGAATAATGATTCCAAATTAAAGTATCAATGGGGGGTAGTTGGGAAACCAACATTGATTCTCTTAAATTTAAAAAAAAAAAAAAAAAAAACTTAAAGTATCATTGAAAGTAAGTGTTCACTAACTGTTGCTTTAGAGCACTGGTTCAAACTTAAAGAGTCATTTTTTATTAAACTGATGACAAACTTTTAACTACTTATCTTAGTATATTTGTAATAGTCAAACTTAAAGTTATGTTTTTAAAGCTTTCATATTTTGTGGATGATATTTTTTCTCACTTGATAAATTCAATTATTTAATAGATTGTATCCAATTATAATTCATATATTAACTGTAAATTATAATTAATAATTTAAAAAGAAACCTCATTATGATACTCTATATGTTTTCTATAGATCGGAAGACTTTTAATTTTAATTTATTAAAGAACCATAGAAAACTCATAAGTTCATTTTTAAAATTTAAATATTATAGATGTATTTATCAATTCACCTTTTAGTTAAAAATGATTAAAGATGTAACCATTAGGATATTTTGGGTGAACAATAAGTTGTAGGAAACCAAAAACTCTATTTTTACTTTTATAATATAATAATTAGTAAAAATAATGTGTATTGCAAATTAAATATATGATTCGTCTAAAATTATTAATCATTAAATTATTAAAATAAAATTATTTAAAAAAATCAAATATTTAAATTTTAAATATGGTAAGGAAATCTCATTTGAAATTTAATTATTTATTTTTATTTATTGATTAATTATAATACAAAATTCCTATTGGTAATATGTACTAATTATCTTTTAGGTTAAGTATAAGTGTCATCAAACCTCCTAATTTCATGTCATGAATTCTTCCATGGTCACTGTATATCTCTTTCGACCACCAGCATGATAGGGTCCTATCTAGTCGTCTTTGATTTAGGTCCTTTCGACCAACTCTCACTCTTCTTTCGTACGTCTCAATCGCACATTTAACATCAATTAATGTTGTCATCTTTACGTTTGATTATGTTCATAATCTATTAATTATTATTATTTCTTAAATACAATCATTTGTGCATGCATGTAGAGAAAGGTAACATGTTTCGTTTGATAATAGAAATTTTTTTTTTTTGAGCCTATATTCATCACTCTAGTACACTTATATTAGATTTATACTGAAATAGTACAATATTAGCCTCGAAGGGTGCAAATCGTTGCATAATTGCACTGTTATTTTCATTAACCTTTTTAGTCCCAAACATTCACAATATTTTTAGGTTCGTTGTTAATTTTTTGATAGAAAAGATATGTGCAGTTATAATACAAAATTGTCATTGGTAATATGACTAATTATCTTTTAGGTTAAGCATAAACCTCTTAATTTCATACCATGACTTCCTTCATGGTCATTATCTCTCTCTCTCTCGACTACCAACATGATTGGACCCTATCTAGTCGTCTTTGCTCTAGGTCCTCTCGACCAACTTTCAATATTCTTCTATACTTCTCAATCGCACACTTTTTTTTTTTTCAATCACACACTTAACATCAATTAATGTTGTCATCACTACGTTTGATTATGTTCATAATCTATTAATGATTAATATTTCTTAAACATGATAATTTGTGAGTGCATATAGAGAAAGATAATGTATTCCGTTTAATAATAGAAATTTTATCTTTTGAAACTGTATTCATCACTCTATTATACACTTATATTAGATTTATACGAAAATAGTATAATTTTAGCCTCAAATGGTGTAAATCGTTGCATTGTGTGCATTGTTATTTTCATTAAACCTTTTTAGTCCCAAATTTTTAAAAATATTTTTGGTTAGTTATTATTTTTGGATGGAAAAGATATGTGTGATTCACGTGCATCGTCAGTAAGGTCTACTACTTATGTTTTTGGCTATATATGATCAATTCAAATCACTTGTACATTAGTTAGCATTGTACGCTAATCCCAATAAATTTCCCTCCGATATGGTTAGAACGGATAGCATTCCCCTTAAAACACAAGTAGTAAGTTGCACTAACAACGCCCGTCAAGTGCTCATGTCTTCTCCATCTTCATTCACAAATTATATTAGTCCATAACTCATGATATATAGGATCTTTATATTAATATAATAGATATAATGTGAATTAAGTTGTTATCTTCTAATTCATCAGATATCTCTTATTATGATAGCATTTCAAATTGCAAGCCTTGAAACGACAAAATTTTAATACAATTAATTAAATCTTCAGGAACTATACAAATATAGTATCAAATTAAAATCTTATAAATATTATCGAATTAAAGGAGTCTTATTTTTACTTTACGAAAGTTCTATTCTAAGCCACGAAATACTCTTTTTTTTTTAATATTTGAAATTAATAATTTATAATATGTATTTACATAATTATTTCTAATTAAAAATGATTAACATAATTATTATTTTGGCCCCCTTCTCTCTGATTTATTGTTATAAAATATTATTGTCCATTCTTTGTGAAATATGCATTCAACATATATAACTTCATTTTTGTTGATGTGCTGTATTTGTGATTCTTATCCGACGTGTTAGTAAATATTGTGTTGCGTTTAAGTAACGAAGACTTTATATAACGGGAAACTAATCCAAAATACTTCATGCACGGGAAATAATATATATATTAAGAAACATGTCTTTTACCGTTAATGAGATTAAATTTGTATTTTTTTTCAATTATTATTGTTGAAGGAACTTTGTTAATCACAAAACATGTGATTATATATATTTGATGTAAGATCTTTTAGATAAAATGGAAGATACACTCTTTAAACATCTCATTATCAAAATTTGTAAACAAAATTTGTAAAGTGAATTAATTTGTTATCTTCCAATTCGTTAGCATTTCTTATTATAATAAATATTTCAAATTGTTGAACTATGTATATATATATATATATATATATATGTATATATTATAAATCGAAGGATTCTTAAATCTATTTTATGAAGAGTCCTATTTTAAGTTATAAGTACTCTTTTAATATATTTAAATTCATATATTATAACATGTATTTACATTATTATCTCTGACTAAAAATTATTAACATAATTATTATTAGGATATAGTTTTAATTTCTACTAGAGAAATTATACATTAGAATATATATCTTCACTATAAGAACGTTAATAGTTTTGGTCTCATATTATATTTCTTTGTTATAACTGTTATATAAAGTTATTAAAATTATTTTTGAAAGAGTTTGATTAGAATAACTCAAAATATTATGTAAATTATTTTTTATTTAATTATATTGTTTTATCAATTTCATAGCCTACATAATACTGGAATAATAATTCTTATACCAAGAGTCCTATTTCAAGTTAATAAGTACTCCTTTAATGTATTTAAATTAATAATTTATAACATGTATTTACATAATTACCCCTAACTAATAATTATTGACATAACTATTATGAGGGTGTTTTAAGCAATCAACATTACGGATTGAGAGATATATTTTTTTTTCTTAAATTTATTATATAGAAATTATTCGACATAATAAAATATAATAAAAAATAATATTTTAAAAATATTTGTGAAACATATCTACTACCTTAATGAGTTCTAACACTTCTTTGTTAGTTTTTTTTTTTTTTTTTCTTGTCTGTCTTTTTGGATGACCTTTAAGTAGCTGCCCTTTTTGTTTTCCTAACTATCTACTTCTTCGGATGTATTTGTAATTTTGATGATGAAATGTAGAAATTGTACCGGAGGCACTGATGTAACATGAGGACAACTGCATTGAAACTAGACTCGATAACATGCTAATGGTGTTGGCCTATACTAACGAGATATCAATAAAAAACAATAATTTACTTAAAAAAATCATCAAAATATTTTTATGTATAATGATATATTGAGTTTGTAGTTAATTATATTCAACTTATATATAAAACAACCAATTTAATAAAATGGCATAAAAAATTCAATTAAAATTTTTAATAGATTTTTTTAACATACACGCCCCCAAATGGCCAAGGAAATTAGAACCCGAGTCATTATCTTAAAGAAATAACTCTTGAACCACTTAGCAATTAAACTTTTTAACAAATTTAATTCCTCAATTACATATTCAATCAATTTATTTTGGCCATAAATATAATTAATCAAATATAATCTACCAAATATTTTTCTCATCCACCGCATACAACCCTAATCAAATAAAGATTCTAACTAAAATCGAATTGGGTGGAATCTAAGTAATTATATAAATAAATATATTATTATTATTAACATATATTTCTAAAATGATTAGAGGGATTTGAATCAGGAATCATTAGTCTGAAAAAAAAAAACTTTAAACACGGTTAGCAAAATATATTTTTTTATAGGGTTAATTACACCTAGTCCCCATGTTAGACGGGATAATTATAATTCGCCATCATTTTTAAATTAAATTATAGATACCACTCTTCAAGAAATAAGTAATTACACTTAGCTCCATTTTCGTTAAAAATCGCTGACATCAGCAAAAGTTCTAATGAAATTTCAAAAATACCCTTTGTTGACTTTAGTCAATTTTTTAATCCCTTATTGCCCTTAGGGGTAGATTGTAATTAACTATACTAATTTGGCTACTAAGTGTAATATTTATAACAAGAATTTCCAATTTTTGTTTTTGGCAAAATATGGCCTTTATAACAACTATATTACCATTTCAGCTACAATTGAATATACAGTTCGTTCATATTGTATTTCATTTTATATGTTTACTTTAATTTGTAAAAGTCGCTCATATTCTCTTTAAATTAAATAAATCTTATTTTTAATTAATACACTATACGAATTTACTAAGTACTTTAAGGAATTTAATACTTTATAATATATACTTGCTTGATAATGACACTAGAACTAACTCAAAAATAGAAAAAAATACAATTTGTACCATGTAATTAAAGCCGTATATTATCCATACTAAAAATTCATTCAAATCGAATCAAATTTAACTGAAACGGTTCAATATCGAAAGTTTTATTAATTATGTATATGTAAGAAGAATTTTTTTTAATTACATGAAAATTTTAATGTATATATTATAAATCAAAATTTTATAATTTCAATTAATAATTATTAGCAATTAAATTTATATAGAAAATAATTTGACTTCTAATTACATTTACATAAAAAATAATTTAAATTCTAATTTTGAATTAGTAATTTTTTTTTCATTAACCTAACTAAATAAACGAAATTCAATAATAAAGTCACCACAATTAATTATAATTTTAAATTGATCTTTACCCATAATTAATTAATTCTTTCACCTTAACATAAATAAAAAAATAAATATTTAATTCATATTAATAAATTGTAGTTAAAAAAAGAATATCGTCGTTACAAAGTATATATTTTGTCAAAAAATGATAGTTTAAAATTTTTATTAAAAATATTACACTTAACCCCCACATTAATATAGTTAATTACAGTTAATTGCAGTTAATCCCCAAAGTCATATGGAAATAAAAAATTAACCAAAGTCAACAAAGGGTATTTTTTGAATTTCATTAATTTTTTTTGTTGATGTCAACAATTTTTAAACGAAAATAGAGGTTAAGTGTAATTACTTATTTCCTAAAGGATAGTGTCTGTAATTTAATCTAAAATTTATAGTGAAATGTAATTGACCCATCTAATATGGGTGTTAGGTGTAATTAACTTTTTATAGATATATTATATTTTTCCCAAACTTTACTCAAATCATACTTTCAATATAAAATAATCTTCCCTGTTGGTTTGCCCTAAATATATCGTTAATATTTCTCCTTAGAGGAAATTATAATTTTAGTCCATCAGTAATCAGTTCATAAGTCAAATTTTTTTTTGGCTCCTATACTTTTTTTACAGGCCCACCCTTTTGTTTTTTTTTTTCCGATAATTTTGATTCCAAAGTGCAAAAGATTCACTTTTGACCTCAACTCTATTAACTCTCCATTAGATATTATAAATTAATTTTGGTTTTTATTTTTTTAATTACATATATTAAAAACTGCATAATATAAAGGGTAAATCCCAAATCCCCCCCCCCCCCCCCCCCCCCCCCCCCCCCGGTCCTTTGCCCCTTAGGGCGGATTGCCCCCCAACCTTTGAATCCAGACGATTTGCCCCCTAACCTTTGAAAAATCGCTCACTTGACCCCTTTGATCAAGTTTGACGATCGATTTCTCCTCCGACATGAAGATCCAAGTTCCAAGACCACCGTCATCGTGCTCGTCTCTCCAAGGAGAACAAAATCCATACCCCATCCGACCCTATTAGCCGTCAAACACTTCATTTGTCGTGCGTCACCTTTGACCGATGATTTCTTCTTCGTCGGTTGTCGGATTTTGATTTCGAGACCATTGTTGTGTTCCTTGTATCGAGAGCTTCAATTTGATATATCATACCAACACATTTGATATCAGCATCGTACAAATATGCTTTGTTAAAGTTTTTTCAAAGGGGTCAAGTGAGTTCTTTTTCAAATGTTAGGGGGCAAATCGCCCGGATTCAAAGGTTAGGGGGCAATCCGCCCTAAGGGGCAAAGGACTGGGGTGATGGGTTCTGAATATGGGTTACAGAGTCCGATCACTTTAGAATTTGTTTTGAGTGAGGAAACCGTTGGAAGTTCGCCGGAAAGAATGGGGGTTCTACCTGCTAGGACAAACACTCAAACAAAAGTCATAAGACCAAGCTGGGGGAACTGGGGGTGATACCCAGTTTGGCTCTCCGACGCCCAAGTCAGATGAGGATCTGAAAGAGAAAGTGTAAGCTAAGTATGAATTTGCAGTAATGGGGGTTGCTTACAGTGAAGGAGATGACTCTGTTTATTTATAGTTGAGGGTCAGGGACCCTTTGGTCATTTGCCGCATGTGGTCCTGGCCGAATGTTGCCCTAACACGTGGCGCTGTGAGAGAGAAACCTAGGAGGAATCTTCTGCAAAAGCTGCTGGAAGTTAGTATTGGCAACAGTGGCAGGTGCGCGGGCATGTACGGTGTGTCAGAGAGCCATTTGGGGGGTTGGTAACGAGGGCTTGAGAGCGCGATCGTGACAACCAAAAGCCTTGGGGGCCAAGGAATCCGCTAGGGGATGAGGGCCAAGGTTTGTGTAAGGAGTTGGAGGGGAAAACCACTCTGAGGGAATGTAGCGCTCGAAGAGGGCTCCCTTGATAGATTGAAACATTTGCCATATAACGTAAATGACGCTCGTGAGAGAGCGATAGCGATAATCATGTGCGTAAGTACCAGAGACGGCACGTGCTTTTGAAGGATATTAGCGCTTGTGAGTCTGAGCGCTCGTGTGTGCCTGATGCAATCTTAGAGAGGCAAGTGTCATCATCCCTGAGGTGCCACGTGTCAAGATGGGGATGAGCGTATTTTGACCCCATCAGGGGGGATTTGTGATTTACCCTAATATAAATATAACATTATTTTATATAATTATAATGAGCTTTCACTGTTATATTAAATTTTAATTTTAATTAAATATTATATTAATAAATACAAAATATATATAAACCCCTAAATATATTCGTCATTTTAAAAATATACATAATAAAAATTATTATAAGTATAATATGAATCCGACAAAATCTTATTATGCTCTTTTAAAAGAAATCCATAACAATTTTTTATACTTAACAAATCCATTTATCATTATTGACTTATTTTATTCTATAAATCAAAATTATATATCATATTTTTATGATATATTTTCAATATATTATAAAAATAAAAATATACAATTATAGCCTATAATAATATACTAGTGAAACTATATACTCGAAACGTGTGCAAAAAATATATATTAAATTAAAATTTTTGTATTATTATTTAATTTATAATAACTTTTAATATAATTATAGTTTTTTAATAAATAAATAAAATAAGATAATTACATTAGTATAAAGTAATAATTCAAGTAAAATTAAAAAATATTAAAAAAGAGTACGGCATGATTGGTATGATGGAATGGGGTGGAAATGGAATGGATATTACCGCATCCATTTCCAAACCCTTGATTGGTAGGTACAAAACATGATTAGAAATGCTCATTTCCACGGTAATATCCATTCCTATAAGCATGAACTATTCATTCCTTTGGCCTCTCATGGTATTAGCTATTCCCAAGGTTTAAAATTTATTATTATTTTTATATTATTGTTAAATATTTGTTAAACGCATACCATATTTTATTATTTTCATAAATAAAAATTAAATACTAATAATGTTAGGAGTAGTGCCCTAGAAAGCCGATTCGACGTAATCTGCTTTGGGACTTTCCTTCTGTCATAGACAATCTTTGAATAATACATGATTGATTATTATCTTAGGCAAACACTTCTTTATATGCCAATACGTGTTTTTGTGTGTTTCCATTACGTGCGCATGTATTAAAACTCCCCTAATCCATAAGGCTGTTAGGGACTTTGTCATTAGGTGAATGACACATGAAACAAGCCCTAACTCAAGGCCAGATTAGAAATCACTGCAAGTCGATGAGCCCAACAAACAGTGGGAATGTTGATATGGCTCGATTGAGACTTGCTCGTGGGATTGCGTCCTTAAGAAAGATCATCCTGTTTTATGGGGAGTAAAGTGCATAGTTGATGCGTATGCAATACATGAGGGTGTTCGTTATTAAAACGGGTACACTGAGGTGTCCCGCGTGAGAAGATTCCTAAATGGGAAAGGAAGTTTCCACTGAGGAAACTTCCAGATTATGAAATATCTCATAGGTCAATAGCGTGAGTAAATTAATCCTTTGACTTGAGATTCCATTGATGCTTTGTGGGCTAACTCTGTAGTCATAGGTATAAGCTTAAAAAGGTGTCGCCTTAGACAACTGATTCAAGCTTATGTTGGGGCTGCACAAGTGGCACATGGAAGCATATGAGAATCAACAAAGGACCTACACTTGTTGTAATGTAAGAAGATATCTTATTGCATAAGTCGTTCATATGCCATCCTAAACCCTTGGCCGAGGTAGTGGATCAAGACATCAAGAAAAGAGTTTCTTGGATTGAGATCAAATGGATATGAAATGAACTTAGCTTTAAGATTGAGATTAGTAGGGCTCTCATTATTCCCATGCCCTAGATCTTAATCGAAAGATGGGTTGGTAGGAGGATCGTACCTCACGGCTGTCATTGACTGAAAGGTTCTTTTGAATATATATTCATTTTTCGGGTAGGGGTCATACACTTGTTGCTAGATTATGGTCATATGATCTGTGAACTAATAAAGCGTATTAGTTTCACTTCTAACTGAAAATGAACCTAGAGGGTCACACACAAATGCCGGGTTCAAAGGGTATTGAAAGAAAGATCAAGTAGTTGATCAAAACGAGACCACACGTGTAAATGTACACGTGTGGCACGTAAGCTCGAGTTTGGGCATGTCGTCCGATTGACAAATTGGATCATGTGTTAATTAATTAGAGAATTAGTTATAAAGCCCAAATATAATTAATTAGGAGAATTAATTATAAATCCCTAATATAATTAATTAGGAGAATTAATTATAAAGCCAAATAAAATTAATTAGAGAATTAATTTTAGCCCATTAGAATTAATTGAGAATTAATTCTAAAGCCCTTCATGGAATTAATTGAGGGAATTAAATCTAAGTATTTAATTATTTAGTTGTTCTAATTTGATTAGAATAAATAATTAAATAAATATTAAATATCTTCTATTTATTATTCTAGTAAATATTAATTATAATATGATTAGAATAAATATTTTTGGAATAAGATATTTAATTATTATTAGAATAATTAAATATTCCTAATTTGATTAGGAGCTCTTTTCTAGAAGGAATAGATGTCTTATCTTGAATAAGACTTCTATTACTTGGAGAGAAAGGAAATAGAAGAAAAATCAAAGTTGGAATCTGATTCCTACTAGACCTAAGGGGGTTCGAAACCCTAGCCGTATTTATAGGCTAAGGGGTTCGATTTTTCTCTTTATGCGTGATAGAGAGATCACGCCCAAATGACACGATGGCTTCAAGAATTTGGGAGAATTCTCTTGCTCTCTTTCTTCTGGTTTTATGTTTCTTTCTTTACACATGTTATATCGCTAGCACTTTTCCTAACATGATTTGAATTTAGATTGGTGTGGATTATTACTCTAGAGGAAACCTACTATGGAATCTAAAGTAGAAAGAAACTTTCGAGGGACGAGGGTTGCCACTACAGCATGAAGCGCGTTTGAGGGCGGCTCAAAACGTGTCAAGAAAGCGACGATTCTTGTAAGTTCTTGAATCCCTAAGATTAGAAATAGAAATTGCAAGTCCGATCTTGATTTTTGGGAAAATTTTTAAATTCCGCTGCGCTTTCTGATCGTGTTTTTCCCAACAAATAATCACCTTGAAAATATAATAAATTAAAGGGGCATACTTTGAAAACTTCCCATGAGTTGAAAAAATTTTAGTTTGCTCCCCATTTTCAAAAACATTTCTGTTCACTACCCAGATGTATATTTTTCGCAATATGTCGTATGTGGTGTCCAAAATGGGGAGCAAACTCAAATTATGCATCTCATGTGGAGAGTGAACAAAAATAATTTTGAAAATGGGAGCAAATTAAAAATTGAGTCCATATTTGGGAATTTTTCGCATATTACCCCGTAAATTGAATTAAATATATATAAATATATCAATGGGCAGTTGGCTCAGGTGGATAGGGGGTTTGAGTTCACTTAAGCAAGGTCTCAGGCTCGAACCCTGTGGATGTAAAAAACTACGTTGGGAGAGGTCCCACAATAAGCGCCTTCAGCTACCTCGGGAGATTAATCCCGAAGATTAGTCCTTCACTCGATTGGGTGAGGGAAAACTTTGAGATATATATATATATATATATATATATATATATATATATTATATTTAAAAAGTATGTTCAATAATATATTATTATATTTATAAATTCAAATTTTCAAAAAAGAACAAATTTATATTAAAATTTATTTTAATTATTAAATATTATAAATACAATAAAAAATATCAATATAAAATAGTAACAATATAATTACATATTAAAATATATTATTGCTTAAAATAAAAAATTTAAAATATATATTTAATATAAAAAATATTTTTAATCATATACTTAATTATTATTATTATTATTATTTAAAAATAATATTAATGAAATAAGTTAAAAAAAAATTGTTCCATTCGTTACTTGGCATCAATTATAGCAATGTTATAATAAAATCATTTCATCTTCCATTGTAAAATTAATTTCGCCTCATCCCATTCATCCATACAATTAACGAAGAGATTAAGCGGAAAACGGATTAAAATATATGGGTGGTTGAATTTGTATTCAAACAAGTAAAAGAAAAGGACAAATTTTAGGTTCGGCGTGTCCCTTCAACACCCACCCACAGCCGCCGTTTCGTAGTGCCACCATGCCGGACGACAGCCATGTTGGGATTAATGCCCTGAAAATCCAATTATATTGTAAATATTTTGGATTAATAAAACTGAAATTATCGCAAGTTATGAGTATTTTACAAATTTAATAATTAATGACGTGTGATGGTATTTTTATATGAAATGTGTTTCATAGGAAAAGACTTTAAATACCAGAAATCACGTGTTATTAAAGTTCTAGTCAGTATGATAAGAAAATGTTCTTATCAAGACTATAAGGTGTTATATAAGATGATTAGTCTTTCGTCATAGGGAAATGGAGTTTCCGATTATGACACATTGATGATTTTCAATGAGATTGAAAACATCGAACTGGACCACTGAGATTGTTCATTTTATACTGCTATCTAAAATGAACAAAATCTCGGAAGCATTAGACTCTTAATCCTGATAGTGTTTCTACTTTAGGCATGTAGTGTTAATCACTGTGATGTACTCAGAAGTGAGGTCTCGGTAAAGGGTGGCCAAAATACTTTGTACGTTCGATGATTGCATGAAATGTGCTAAAGAGAAATATTGACCGAGGAATATGTAGCCTTGTTGGAAGGTTAAAAGATATCCCTGAAATAGATTCGCAAAAAGTTCAAATAAAACTTTGGCCAAAGTACTTCGTGTGTTCGTCACCAAAGTTGTATGTTGAATGTGTTTCACATACAGGGAATTTGGACTTAAGGCGAATCAAGAAATTTCAGATTGGAAGTGAAAAATAAATGATAGTAGTATTGATTTATTTTTCATGGATATCTGTACAGAGGAGTAAAATGCGAAATTATTCTAGATCGAGAAATTCGTGAATAATTTAATTAATTTTAGAGTTCAACAATATTTATTTAGTGGAATTAAATATTGTTAAACGATAATCAATTATTATCCTGGGATGATAATAGATTGACCCGTTTGGAGCTAAGATTAATTAGTCCTGCAGGTCCCCCCGCAAGCCCTAACGAAGATCAAAGAGAAAATATTAAAAGAGAGAGAGAAATAAATTTTCAAAGTGTTTGAAAATAGCCAAGGAATTTATTTTGAGAAAATAAATTAAATTCCAAAGAGTTGGAAATGCCCGAAATTTTATTTTGGAGAAAATAATTTTTTTTTAAAACAACTAAAAAAAAAAAAAAAGTTTTTTAGATGACGTGGCAAGTGACGTGTCACGCCACGTCAGCGGGTCAGCGCCAAGTGGCGCTAAGTGGGCGGCGGGTGGCGCGCCATGTGGGCGGACAGGATCAGGCCAAGTCACGCGAGGTCAACGCCCCAGATTTGATCTGGAACGGTCCGGGTCAGGACGCGGGTTCGGGTCGGATAGGGTCGGTCAAGGTTTAACCGACCCGGACACGTGGACGAATGGTATTCCGCCACGTGTCACAGGCCGAACCAAGCTGAACCGACCGATTCTCTGTCGAACCGATCTGAACCATGAACCGCCGGTCGGACCGGACCGGCCTGACACGTGGCAGGTGCTCACGCCTGCGTGAGCATCACACGCGCCAAACACACAGCCGCCACATGGGCGGTGCATGCGGGCGCGTGCCGGTCTCCACCGTATTCGTCTTGGAGTGTACTCCACTCCGACGGTTTCTGATTGGCCATCAGGCCTTGGGAGCTAAGCCAAAAATTCAAGAAATGTCGCGGGTGTCCTCATTTTGGTGCTATAAATAGTGGCTGAATATTTCATTTAAAAGCATCAATTTTTGGTAATCCATTTTCTCAGTGTAAAGCCTCCGAAAGTCTCTCTCTCTCTAATTAAGTTAATTAATCCTTAATTAAGGATTAATTAATTACTTAATTAGGTGGTTATATAATTAATATATAGTCCACTTAATTAATTAGAAAATAGGGATTTTCTAGTTTTAGAAAAAAGGGTTTTTCTAGAAAAATATTTTCTCAAAGTATTTAGCGAAATACTGCCGGAGCCCACACTCCAATTTCTTAATCGGGGATATTGCGGGGAAGCTCTGCCGGTTTCACGAGGAAATATCGAGGTGCTGGAAAAGTGCCGTTGATAGCCAATTTTGCAGTACGGTAATACCGTTATGCTGCCCAAATTAATATTTGCATATTGTGATTATATGCTAGATGATTTAAAATTATGTTATCAATGCCTGTATATATTAGAGTTATGCTGCCCGATTTTTTCCGCTGCTTTATTAAAATATTTTGGAAATATTTTGATAACGAGGTTATGGCGAAATTTTTTGAAATATTTTTTGATCATGGTGATAGCGATGATAATGGAGACGATAATGATGATGGAGATCACCACAAAGATGGTTGTGACGGTACTAAGAGGGGGCACAGAAAGAATGATGTCCGCGAAGCTACCCGCACGGATGGAGATGGCATCAATCTTGGTGAATCAGGTAAGGATGAAGCTTGCGTGTTCAAGAAAGATTTGCGCAAAATTTTTGGAAAAAAATGGGATAATCTTGATAGGCATGGAGTTTGGATTGAATAAAAAAACAAGAATAAGAACAAAGAGAAAGAAAAGGTAGATGATATAGTTGCAGTTAACACGAAACAAGTTGAAATTTTGAAGAAAGGAGATGTTGTTGAGCCTTCTGTTGTACACAAAAACCCTTTTGACAATTTGAAGAAGGTTTCCTTTGTTGAAGAACCTGCAGCTACCAAGGGAATAGGAGAAAATACAAGAGTGATGGATAAAGAAGCTACTTTAGCTCTTCAAGAAGAAGTTAATAGTGAGATTCTTGAACTAGGTGATGTGAACTTAGAGGGTTGTTCTAAGAATAACAATAAGGGAGAAGAGGTTGAGAATGCCTATGCTACAGAATGTGAGAACGATACAGAGTCACAAAAAGATGAGACAGGGAGTGATTATGCTACAGATACTGAGAATGAAATTGAATCACATAGAGAGGTGACACAGGCGCCTTCACAGCCCGCTGATTTGGGTTCTTCGGAAAGTGTTATCCAACAAGCCAAAACAACTATTGCTCAGGCAAATCAGAAGGTGGTTGAGGATTGCGCTGGATCCGACACGGTTCCTTCCCAGGCCTTTCCAGATGCGAACAAAGAGGTAAGTGATAAACCTGAAAATCATGTTGTAGAGGATTCCCTTAAGTTTATTATTGCTAAAACGGTCAAGAAAACTATGGAGGATACTCTCTCGATTCCGTTTTCAATCAAGGAAGGTAATCATGAGGATTGCGACCAAAAGGAGGATGATATAGAGGACGAAAGTGATGAGAATCATTATAATCTCTCACACTCAGATGATGATTCTACAACGAGAAAGATAAGGGATACATCTAGAGATGATTTGAGTTAATTTTCGCCTCGTGTTACACACAGTTCTACGCTTGGAGGATACTTTAGAGGAGGTAGAGGAGGCCGTGCTTATATAATTAATATATAATCCACTTAATTAATTAGAAAATAGGGATTTTCTAGTTTTAGAAAAAAGGGTTTTTCTAGAAAAATATTTTCTCAAAGTATTTAGCGAAATACTGCCGGAGCCCACACTCCAATTTTCTTAATCGGGGATATTGCGGGGAAGCTCTGCCGGTTTCACGAGGAAATATCGAGGTGCTGGAAAAGTTCCGTTGATAGCCAATTTTGCAGTACGGTAATACCGTTATGCTGCCCAAATTAATATTTGCATATTGTGATTATATGCTAGATGATTTAAAATTATGTTATCAATGCCTGTATATATTAGAGTTATGTTGCCCGATTTTTTCCGCTGCTTTATTAAAATATTTTGGAAATATTTTGATAACGAGGTTATGGCGAAAATTTTTCAAATATTTTTTGATCATGGTGATGGCGATGATAATGGAGACGATAATGATGATGGAGATCACCACAAAGATGGTTGTGACGGTACTAAGAGGGGGCACAGAAAGAATGATGTCCGCGAAGCTACCCGCACGGATGGAGATGGCATCAATCTTGGTGAATCAGGTAAAGATGAAGCTCGCGTGTTCAAGAAAGATTTGCGCAAAATTTTTGGAAAAAAATGGGATAATCTTGATAGGCAAAGATTGAATCAAAAAACAAGAATAAGAACAAAAAGAAAGAAAAGGTAGATGATATAGTTGCAGTTAACACGAAACAAGTTGAAATTTTGAAGAAAGGAGATGTTGTTGAGCCGTCTGTTGTACACGAAAACCCTTTTGACAATTTGAAGAAGGATTCCTTTGTTGAAGAACCTACAGTTACTAAGGGAATAGGAGAAAATATGAGAGTGATGGATAAAGAAGCTACTTTAGCTCTTCAAGAAGAAGTTAATAGTGAGATTCTTGAACTAGGTGATGTGAACTTAGAGGGTTGTTCTAAGGATGACAATAAGGGAGAAGAGGTTGAGAATGCCTATGCTACAGAATGTGAGAACGATACAGAGTCACAAAAAGATGAGACAGGGAGTGATTATGCTACAGATAGTGAGAATGAAATTGAATCACA
The DNA here is from genome assembly GCA_037501455.1 of Lantana camara. Lineage (NCBI taxonomy): Eukaryota > Viridiplantae > Streptophyta > Magnoliopsida > Lamiales > Verbenaceae > Lantana > Lantana camara. The sequence continues at coordinate 25,733,480 of CM074862.1, forward strand.
TAAAGAGGTGACACAGGCGCCTTCAGCTGATTTGGGTTCTTCGGAAAGTGCTATCCAACAAGCCAAAACAACTATTGCTCAGGCAAATCAGAAGGTGGTTGAGGATTGCGCTGGATCCGACACGGTTCCTTCCCAGGCCGTTCCAGATGCGAACAAAGAGGTAAGTGATAAACCTGAAAATCATGTTGTAGAGGATTCCCTTAAGTTTATTATTGCTAAAACGGTCAAGAAAACTATGGAGGATACTCTCTCGATTCCTTTTTCAATCAAGGAAGGTAATCGTGAGGATTGCGACCAAAATGAGGATGATATAGAGGACGAAAGTGATGAGAATCATTATAATCTCTCACACTCAGATGATGATTCTACAACGAGAAAGATAAGGGATACATCTAGAGATGATTTGAGTCAATTTTCGCCGCGTGTTACACGCAGTTCTACGCTTGGAGGATACTTTAGAGGAGGTAGAGGAGGCCGTGCTAGAGGAGAGCGAGGTGGATATTACCACTGGAGGGTCACTATGGTGGAAGGTATTAACCCGCGCTGGCGAGATTGCCTAAACTTTGGGAATTTTTCCTTGGATTTATTTTCGTGTTTCAGTCCTAATTGTTTTTGGATTTAGTTGATTCTATTTTTAATTTAGGACTTAGGCCTGTAAATGGGTCGGGATTCCCCAGGTCCATACCCAATTTTTTTTAAAAAAACCCAGGCCCAAACCCATATTTTAGAACCAGACCCAGGTCCAGACTCAGACCCATTTTTATTTCTTATTGGGTCTGGGTCTGGGTAAAAACCCGATAACACCCATTTTTAAAAATTTACCCATAATAAACGCTAAACCCTAATTTTGCCCAAAAAAATCACCTTTCTCTCCAAGGCATGTAGCTAAGCTAGCGCATGTCTACTATTTTGTTATTATGACTGACAATGACATGACCCTATATATACCAATATTAAATCAACCTACTTATCACCTAACAAGAGATAGATTTTCGCCTAATTTTATAGCTAATTATTTTTTGCATAAATAATGAACCCCTCTTACTATTAATTGGAATTTATGCGCCATTTATTTTTACTCAATTACTTTAATAAGCTATGTTTTTCTTATTTAAAATTATACCAACTACACTAATAAAAAATTTTAATACTGAATTTTAGTTTTAAAACCTCCTAAACAGAGTATATATATATATATATATATATATATATATATATATATATATATATATATATATATATATATATATATATATATATGTATACCGATGCGATTCAACTTAGGTACTTAAAAATTAAAAATGAATCTTGAGGATATTATATTATATATTTTGCAATTGGGATTTAACCAAATTTTCTTTAAAAGTTTTAATAATTTATATGAACCACGATCTATACTGATGGTGCAGGAATCTGAGCTTCCTAAATGCAACAACACTTTAATATTTGTTAGAAGGGGAAGACCATCACAGGCTTGAAAGCCTCAGGAACTGGGTTTCCTTTTTGTGCGTGGGTTCTTCCAGCTAGGATAACACCAAGAATGCAAGAGGTAATGGTGATGCAACAGTGGTGAGGTGATCACGGAGCTTAGGAAGATGCAGAAAAAATGGAGAGAGGGAATGCCCAGTGTGAAGTGTATGCAGAAGATTGCTTAGGGGAGAAAGCATGCGTCCTCCTCTATTTATATGTTAGGGGTGAGGGTAGATGGGTAAATTGACCGTGTGGTCCCAAACCTGTGTTTCCCTAACACGTGGCATCCTGTGATGGTGTGAGAATGACGTCTCTGAAAAGGAGGCGGCGTGTCAGGTACAAAGTGCACACTACCTTTGTGTCAGAGGTTGTTGGCGAGGGTCACGTGAGAGGAAGGCCCAAAGCCCTCCTTGCTAAGGCTCGGGTCCATTGCAGGGGAGGTGGGATCATTCACGAGCGATGTTGACGCTCGAAGAGTGCAGGGATGGATCCTCCGTGGCAGATGACCCTTGAGCGTCAAGGCCACGAGCACCAAGAATGGGGTCCCCGCGTGGGTGCTTCCCTGGGTAGGGTGACCCTGAGGGCCCAGGTGCGAGCGTCAAGCCGGTTGGCTCTGGCCCTCTACCTGAACAATTGTCCGAGGCCCAAAGGCCTGAACTAGTTGGCAAGTGAGTGGGCTGGATTGTCTCACGAGCCCATCAATGCGAGCGTGTAGTCTTCAAGTCAGTCGATGGCGACACGTGGACGGCTCTGATTCGAGTGCGTTTCTGAGTCTCATCACATACGTATAATTACATGCCACAATACAGTTCATGATGCCCTCTTAGTGTAATAACTTTAATTTATTATGATTTTCTAAGGTATTATAAAATGGCCTCATTTGTGTGGCTCCAAATTTTAAATGTTTCTTAATTAAAAAGTTGGTAGGTAATACTGAAACTAGTAATCGCAATTGATAATGATACAACCACAAAGTTTAATGTGGTAATTGATATAATTACATATGACGATAGAAGGTTAAATAAAATAGGTTAAGTAAAATAGGTTAAATAAAATAGCTAAAATGATATGAATTTTGATGGTCAATTTCGTGATTATGATGGTTGCGCTAGGTCGCGAACCCTCGATCGTCAATTTTGATAGCTTGATACAGGTAGCCCGCTCGCCGCGCTCATCACCTACGGACGGGTTTTATTACGCCCAGGCCAAGTCGGGTTTTAGGATGATAGATTCCCCATCCACTTCCTATGGCGAGCATTGGAAGGAGAAGTATTTTTTCGTGGGGGCTCCAGGGGGGATTTTTAGGGTTCATCGCCAGTGGTTGATACATGGCGAGGGTCCTTTGATTAGGGAAAGGACGAGGAATAAAGCTTTTGAGGATTGGGCACAGGGGTTGGCCTTCGAGATGAGGAGTGAGAAAAAGTGGATGAAGGCTGAAACCCTGGTGAAGAACGAGGGAGTGCTGTTTCGTTATGGCTTGTCTTGCCCTCCAGACATGATACTCAACCCTCCAGCTGACATCATGGCCCTCGATGGTTAGATTCTAGGAACTAACCGTTCTAACTTTTAGAATAGCCTCCTAACTTGGTGTGATTGCTGTATTTTTTGCATCTGCAATCCAAGCAACCAACTTCTGACGCTCGTTTCTTCTCGTTTGCAGGTGTTCAAATACTATCTCAAGGCATGAATGCTGAAGGCACCCGCATGTTGGGTGCTCCGGGAGCTGGTTGTAACCCTCGACAACAACAGTAGCAAAATCAAGAACGACCCCCAAATGCTTCGAGGGGCAGGGGAATTCGGCGAAGGTAAGGGCGAGGCGATGGAGGCAGGGGTGCCGGAAACGAGGCTCCAGCCGTTGGTCCCGTCGAGGACCTTACCCTAGATGACGCTCGGGAGGTTACCCCGACTCCAGCTGCTCCCGAGGGGCCTATAGCGCTCAGTTCCAGCACTTCCCACAATCGATCCGGGGAGTTAGCCCGCATCCAAGAAGGGATTAGGGCCGAGCTCCAAGGAAAAAGAAAGAGAATGCCGGACTCTATCCCAATCTCCGGTAAAGGGAAGGAGGTGGTTGTAGGCCACCGGGGCGAGGGTAGCGATACATCCTCCTCTGAGGACGAGGACTTCTGGAAGATTGGCTATCGCGGGAACGCTCGATACAAGCGCCAAAGGAAGGACGGTCCCGTCCTGCTGTAAAAGAGCGCCTTTTCTGTCAACATGGTCTCCGACATCGTCGGAAAGCTCCAGTTCTCCGCCGACCACGACAAACTGAACGAGCATGATGCCGCTCGGGTCGCGGATGACGCATGCCACGCCCTCCTGACGGTTAGACCTCGATTCCCTCAGTAAAATTCCCCTTCTTTTCTTTTTATTCTGATGGTGTTTTTCGCTTATGGCTTACTAGGAAGTAATCCCGAGGCTCAAGAATCTGCAAGGGCGAGCGCAAGCCTACTCCGAGCATAAGGCCAAGTACAAGAAGTTGCTGCGCATCTCGGACCCAGGCCAATTGCAGGAGGATTACAATATTGTCAGCGCTCAACTGACCTCCGCCAACATTGAGAACAGTCGGCTAAAGGAAAATCTGAAGAAGTCCGATGACGCTTTTCTGGTCCTTAACGAGCATCATAGGAAATTGAAGGATGAGCGGGACCAGCTGAGGGTGCAGAACAGGGAGCTGGGAGAGCAACTGGTGGAGAGCACTCGCCAAAACGAGGAGACTAAGAAGGCCCTTGCAGATTTGCAGGGCAAAGTGCAGGGTTTGGAGGCGAGGGTATCCTGGGAGGCCGTGATGAAGTTCGTACGCTCGAAGGCTTTTGTGTTCACAGCCAACATCCAATGCTTTGACAATGCTCGACGTTTCTTCCACAAAGCTATAGGGCAAATGGTGAAGCTGGGTCTGGCTCCCGTTAGCGCTCGGTCCGACGTGAGCCTGCGTATGGATCTGGATGAGAATTGCGAGCCCATGGTCCAGGACGAGGATCCCACTGAGAGTCTGGCCGAGCTGGAGTACCAGGAGTTGGTGCAAACGCTCCAACGGGAATTTATAGCTGCCAATGCTCTAGGTCCTGGGCCCATCCAGATAGAAGACGAGGGCACCGTGATGGATACTGCGGACGTCGAAGAACCGGGCGAGGCTCAAACTTCTGACGCCAACGTGTTGGCCCCGGTTCCTCTCGCAACTGCTCCTCCCGAGCCTGACGCTCCAGCCCAGTGAAGCTCCCTTGATTGTTAATCCCGTTTAAATTCTTCTTCCCATCTATGAACAATTTTATGCCAGTACTTAATCCTCCAGTTATTTCCTGAACACTGTGGATTCCTCTATGTTGCTTTTCCATATATTCGAACTTCTTTTTTACTGCATGAATGTCTGAGTACTTTCTCTTATACCTGTGAATGGTGAATGATGTTATTTCATTACGCTCACCGCTTTTATATTAATATCTCTTGTTTGAGCGTTCGCGATGGGGGTGTGGGTGCACGAGGGCGTTTTCTTTGAGGGTGCCCCGGCATTCATCATAATGTGCCATCAGCTTAAAGCTTGGCAGCGTCTGGCGATTTGAGGGGTGTAGAAACGGGCGCGAGGGTGTTTCCCATGGATGTTCCTTGGCCGTATTCGTAATGAGGCTCGGATTTGAACTTAGGAAACCTTTAGGGATTTGCCTAAGTATTGGCCCAATAATGTGCACCCTCGTTTCGGATGCTCCAATGAGTTGTACGCACTTTAGAAATCAACCGTAGGATTTGCTAAGTGTGGGAAAGAATAGAGCGTAACCGTGGGGTTAGCGTCGCTTCGAGGGACCAATGAAAGAATTGGTCCAGGATCCAATACTTTATGAGTGTGCTTTTACTCAATAAGCTGAGGGTCATCGGGGTTTTTACGAGCGCGAGCTGGAGTGGCGAGCACTCAACTGGCGTAAATTAAGCATTCTGCTCCCCGTTTTTCGACACGCTCATTTTTTAGGACTTTATCTACTTACAAATCGTTCAAACTGTTCCGGGTGGATGGTTATCAACACCTAGATAGTGTCGCTTTGAAACGATTGATGTATCGCGTGGGCCATTCGACGTGGAGGATGCTCGACACGGAGTAGGCCTCTCGTCGCTCTAATCACTTGATCAAATAGGAAAGCAAACAAATAGCAAAAATAAAGAACTAAATACTTACTGTTGTATAAATGCATTTTTGAAATGATTACAGCACGCTTTCCGTCAAAGAAAAGCACTCCATGCCGCAGACGGGCAATTACAAAAGAACTGATGTTTACACGTAGAACCTTCTAAGGTTACATGCTTTCCATGGCCTAGGGAGCCGCTCGCCTTGCAAAGTTTCCAATAGGTAGGTATTGTTTGCTCGTACCTGGATGACTTTGAAGGGGCCCTCCCAATTGGGGTCCAACTTACCCACATGTTTGGAGACTTCAACTTTTTTGAGGACCAAGTCCCCTAGCTGGAAAGTCCTCTCCTTAACACGCTTGTTGTACTGGCGGGCGACGGTCGCTTTGTATTTGTGGATACGTGCCCAAGCAGTATTCCTCTTCTCATCCAACAAATCTAACTCTAGCGCTCGATTGGCTTCGTTAGCAGCAGGCTCGAATTAGGCAACGCGTGCGGATTCTTGAGTGATTTCCGCAGGTATCATAGCCTCGGAGCCATAGACGAGGGAGTAGGGAGTTTCCCCCGTTGCCGCTCGTGGGGTAGTACGGTACGCCCACAAGGCTCCCTGAAGTTCTTTAGCCCATTCGCCCTTCTTACTCTCGAGCATCGTCTTCAGATGCTGGAGTATGGTTCTATTGGTTACCTCCGCTTGACCGTTGGCCTGAGGGTGGCCCACGGAAGTGAAACGTTGCTCAATCCCAAGTTCGTAGCACCAATCCCGCGTGTCAACGGCGATGAATTGGGATCCATTGTCTGAGATGAGTACTCTCGGGATGCCGTATCTGCAAATGATGTTCTTCCAAATGAAATCCCTCACAAGCTTGAACGTTATTTTCGGGACTGCTTCAGCTTCGGCCCATTTAGTGAAGTAATCCACAGCGAGTATTACGAATTTCTTTTATCCGGACGCCATCGGGAGGGGTCCCACAATATCGATGCCCCACTGATCAAAGGGCCACGAAACGTCAATAGGAATCATTTGGGCTGCCGGCAACTGAGGGGTGTTAGAGTGAAATTGGCACTTAGAACATTTCTTGGAGTAGCTAATGGCATCCTGCAGCACCGAGGGCCAGTAAAACCCACTCCTTAAGACTTTCTTTGCCAAGATTCGACCGCCCGAGTGGTTCCCGCAACTTCCACTGTGTACATGTTCTAGAACTTCCTTGGCCTACGAGGGTCTCAGGCATCTCATCGGCGGGCCCTGAAAGGATCGCTTGAATAGCCGACCCTCGGCGTCCAACGAGAAACGAGGGGCTTTGTTTTTTATTTTCCGAGCTTCAACTTTGTCGCTTGGGCTGGTCCCATCCCGGAGGAATCTGATAATTTCGTCTAGCCAACAGGGCTCGGAGGGGTCAATCATATTCACTTCCTTCGAAGGTCCGCTTCTGCTTATCAGCGGCTCCTCAGTTCTAAGAAACGTAACAGCACACTCGCTAAATCCATCCAGGGTGGATGCGAACTTTGAGAGAGCGTCAGCACGTTCGTTTCTGCCCTTGGGACTTGCAAAAGGTGGAACTCCCTGAACTTGGCTATCACCTCCTTAGCGCTCGTCAGATACTGCACCATGGTGGCTTCTCGAGCCTCATAAGAACCACTAATTTGACTCGCGATCAACTGCGAGTCCACATATGCAGTGACCCGAGTGGCACCATTTTGGAGCGCGATCCTGAGCCCTTGGATGAGGGCTTCATATTCAGCTTCGTTGTTGGTGACTTGGAACGCCAGCTTGATGGCATAGTCAACTTCAGCTCCAAGAGGGTCTCTGAGGGTCACCCCGGCTCCCCCCTCCCCCCCCCCCTTGTGAGGTCGAAGAGCCATCAGTGTGCAGCACCCATAGACCATCCTCTGCTGAGGGCTCAGTATCTAAGTTGAAACGTTCCACCAATAGGTCGGCCACGGCCTGAGCTTGTATCGCCGTGCGAGGCTCAAAGGTGATGTCGAATTGACTGAGTTCGATTGACCATTTAATTAATCTCCCTGAGACGTCCGGCTTTGCGAGCACTTGTTTGAGGGGCTGATCTGTGAGCACCATGATAGAATGCGCTTGGAAATAAGGCCTTAGCCTCCGAGAGGCATTAACGAGCGCAAAAGCAAATTTCTCTATTTCCATGTATCTTTTCTCCGCTCCCTGTAGAGTCTTGCTCAAATAATACACCGGCATATGTTTACGCTCGCGAACAGCCACGAGGACCGCGCTCGTGGCTTCAAGGGAAACTGATAGATAGACAAACAAGTTCTCCCCCGGGATGGGTTTGGTCAACAAAGGCGCACTCGAAAGGTACTGTTTCATGTCCTGCAGAGCCTTTTCGCAGTCCCCGCTCCAGGTAAAGTTACGAGCGTTACGCAGAATTTTGAAGAAGGGCAGATTCCTGTCCGCTGAGCGGGAGATGAACCTATTCAATGAAATGATCTTACCCACAAGCACCTGGACCTCTCTCAGATTGCGAGGGGAGGGTATGTCTAGGATTGCTTTAATCTTTTCTGGATTTGCTTCTATGCCCCGTTGGCTGACCATGTACCCCAAAAACTTGCCATCCCGCACGCCGAATGTACATTTGGAAGGATTCAGTTTCATACCATAACGACGCAAGATGTTGAACGCTCGTTTTAGGTCTTGCAGATGAGAAGATTGACGTTCGCTCTTAACGATCATGTCGTCCACATATACTTCCATGGATCTTCCAATTTTACCCTCGAACATTCTGTTAACGAGGCGTTGGTATGTCGCTCCTGCATTTTTGAGCCCGAAGGGCATAACCTTGAAGCAATAAACGCCCATGTGAACCACGAACGCAGTTTTGGGGCGATCCTCAGGAGCCATAAATATCTGATAATATCCTTGGAAGGCGTCCATCATGCTCATAAGTTCACACCCAGCGGTCGAATCCACCAACTGATCAATTCTAGGCAGGGGGTACGGATCCTTGGGACACGCCTTGTTGAGGTCCGTGAAGTCATTGCACATACGCCACTTGTTGGCGCTCTTCGGAACGAGCACTACATTGCATAGCCACTCGGGATATAGAATTTCTTCTATGTACTGAGCGTCAAGCAGTTTATTGACCTCTTCTTCTATGACCTGCCTTCGGAACCCATGAACATCTCTCTTCTTTTGCTTTATAGGTTTGAAGGCCGGATCCACGTTCAGCCTGTGGACAATAACGCTCGGGTCTATGCCAGTGAGGTCGAAAGCCTTCCAGGCAAAGACATCAATATTTTCCCGCAAGAACTCAATCATCATAATCTGAGAGGGACCGTCGAGACTGGAACCTATTTGCGTGGTCTTCTCTCGATTCCCGGGCTCTAATTCGATGGTCAGAAAGTTCTCCGTAGGTTCCACCCGCACTTCAGGTCTCGGTAGTTCGAGCGCTCGCTTCTTGCCAGTGATTCTCCCGCTGGTGTCCTCCGAGGGTACATGATCCTCGTCTTCCGAGGAGGAAACCCCAACCTCTCCGAGGGGTGAATTCTTAACATCAACTGGTTTGTCTGTGTCCCTCTTCTTGTTCTTCTTCTTATAGAGCTTGGCCCTTTTGCGCTCGGGGCCATCTTCATCCAGCTTGGGGAAGTCAACAGACTTTTTGGTGGAGCTTGCTTGGATAGGTTGTTTGGGCTTGTGGTTTCGGAGGGAGAGTATGTAGCACTCCCAAGCTTCCTTAACATTACACAGTACTTCTCCGGTACCCTCGGAGGTGGGAAACTTGACTTTTTGATGATAGGTGGAAATTATAGCTTTGAAGTCGACGAGGGCTGGGTGTCCAATGATGATATTGTATGGAAGGTCCACTTCGACCACCACATAGAGAACATTCAAAGTTTTTCGCTGTGGGGCGCGACCGAAAGAGGTGGCCAATCGAATTTGTTCACGAGGGACAATCTCGGAACCTCCAAAGCCGACGAGGGCTGTTCTGAGGGGTTCGAGCGGAATGTTCGTGATGTTCATTTTTTGGAACGTGGAGTAAGGCAAAACATTCACGGAGCTTCCACTATCAATCAAGACCCTCTTTACAACGTGATTGTGTATATCTAAGCTAACCACCATGGGGCAGTCAGAGGTTTCACCGACCCCATGGGGTGTTACAATGTGCTCTAAATCTTTTTCTGTGAATCCTACGCTCTCATCCTTCTCCGAGCGTGATGATTGATCAATAGAGAGCACCGGCTTGGGCTGGGAAGATCTTTGGTCATAGCTCCGAATGTAGTGACGTCGGGAAGCGTTAGAGTCACCCCCCGAGGGTCCTCCGACGATCATGTGAATGACCGCGAATGGTTGATTTTCCATGTCTGAGGCTTTCCCTTTCCCACGGTCGTTGGGCTCGGTGTGACGGTGACGCGGGATCCGAGAGCGAGAACGGCTTCTCCTCCGCGCATGCGCTCGCTCTGCACAGTGCTCGTCATACCTCTCCAACACCTTTACGAACTCCTTAAGGTGCCCCCCAGCGATCAACCTCTGAATCTCCCTTTCTAGCTGATGACATTCACTGGTGTCATGCCCTTTCTGTTTGTGGAAAGCGCAGTATTTTCCCGAGCGCTTCTGAGCCTCGGTTTCTCTCAACTTAGACGGCCTCTTAAATAGCTTTTTATCCGCCATGGCATAAACTTCAGCAATAGGGCGGTTGAGAGGAATGCGCTCGAACTTCCGAGGGGGTGGAGAGTTTCATCGTGTGGAAACTGGGCTGCGGTGGCGACCCCTGTTAGAATCCGTCCGGTCCTCGGGTACTTTGCTGGGACGAGGGGCGTTCGCCATTTTCTGATCCCTTGCGATGTACATATCCTCGAGAGTAAAGAAAGAGTCTGCAATTTCCCTAATCTCCATCAGCAAGCGTGGCTTTTTCTTGGCCACCTCTTCCACAAATTCCTTGCTGACGTAATGCTTCATGTTGATAGCTCCAAACAGAACATGCCTCAAGAAGTCCATAGAGGGCTTTTCTACCAACAAGATCTCCTTGTTGAATCTTCCCATGAAAGACCGTAAAGTTTCGTTCGGCCCTTGGACCAAACTGTAAAGAGCGATCGCAGCTGGGGCTGGAGCCTTCAAAGAGTTGAAGTGACTGATGAAAGCGTCAGTCAGGTCATAGTATCCTCGGATTGAGCGCGGAGGAAGCTTTTTGTACCAATCCTGGGCCATTCCCACGAGGGAGGTTACAAACACCTTGGCCCAGTAGTTGAGGGGGTGATCATATAAATGCATCAAGTGCACAAAATGATCCAGATGCTCGGCCGGATCTGTGGTTCCGTCATACCTGTTGACGGACGTGGGGATTTTGCCTTTTCCCACACGAGTCATTAGCACCTCCTCGATGAGGGGAGAATTCCCATCGCGATCCGGTAATCCCTGTCCTCCGGGTCTTCGGGGCTGGCTTCCCTTCGTCGGCGAGAGATGGGGCTTCGTGGTCTGCGAGCATCTCTGGCCCTGGACCTCTCGCCCCCATGACGGGAGACGTGAGTCCGTGCTCGAGAGAGTTGCTCCACCACGTTCTGGAGCCCCCTAATCTGGTCCTGTACTGCTGCAAGCTGAGGGTCACCGACATTTCTACGGTTTGCCCTTTCCGTGGCCCTCGACTGGACCTCGTCGTTATCTCCGGCCCCCTCGTTTCGAAGAGCCCTTTCATCTCTTACTGGTGGTTGATCTTGCTGGACCCTCGGCGGGGCCTCATTTTCTTGATTCGGCGGTGGAGGAGGTTGTTGGGCCCTCAACGCGTTTTGGGCCATCGTCAAGGGGTGCGCGGGGAGTCCTCCCAGAGGTGGGGCCATCCGAGCGCCAGCGTGCGAAGGGAAATACGCCGCAGTGAAATGCTCCCAGGCGTTCTGGACTGCCTGGCCCTCACACTGCGCATACAGCGGCTGAAGCTGCTGGGTGGTGATTTGGGGCATTTCCACCCCTTGTATCTCTCTTGGCAATGACATGGGGAGATTTAGTGTCCCCACTTGATAAGGTTGGATCATTGGCATCATCCCGGGCATCATTCCGGGTTGCATAAAAGGGTATCCCGGTGGAGGCATGGCCATGGGATACGTACCTGAGTAAGGGAAGGAAGCGTTGGCGGTGTGAGTTGTAGGCGGAACAACGGAACTGGGCCCTCCCGTAGCGTTCCCTCCCGGTGGGAGAGTTGCAGCCGCCGTATCTGGATTCTCGCCTCCATTCCCCGCAGCTGGTGGGTTCACGCCCCCGGCGGGAATATGGCTCTCCGCGTTCTCTTCATTGACTGGAGGAGGAGCTCTCTTGTTTCCCACGGCTCCTGATCTTTTTGCAGTTACCATTTTCAGAGTTAAGAGGTGTTATATCTCAACTAGCCTTCAGAGGAAGAATCTGGTTGTGGTAGTGATGGATTTCCCACAGACGGCGCCAAAAATGATGGTGCAGGAATCTGAGCTTCCTAAATGCAACAACACTTTAATATTTGTTAGAAGGGGAAGACCATCACAGGCTTGAAAGCCTCAGGAACTGGGTTTCCTTTTTGTCCGTGGGTTCTTCCAGCTAGGATAACACCAAGAATGCAAGAGGTAATGGTGATGCAATAGTGGTGAGGTGATCACGGAGCTTAGGAAGATGCAGAAAAAATGGAGAGAGGGAATGCCCAGTGTGAAGTGTATGCAGAAGATTGCTTAGGGGAGAAAGCATGCGTCCTCCTCTATTTATATGTTAAGGGTGAGGGTAGATGGGTAAATTGACCGTGTGGTCCCAAACCTGTGTTGCCCTAACACGTGGCATCCTGTGATGGTGTGAGAATGACGTCTCTGAAAAGGAGGCGGCGTGTCAGGTACAAAGTGCGCACTACCTTTGTGTCAGAGGTTGTTGGCGAGGGTCACGTGAGAGGAAGGCCCAAAGCCCTCCTTGCTAAGGCTCGGGTCCATTGCAGGGGAGGTGGGATCATTCACGAGCGATGTTGACGCTCGAAGAGTGCAGGGATGGATCCTCCGCGGCAGATGACCCTTGAGCGTCAAGGCCCCGAGCACCAAGAATGGGGTCCCCGCGTGGGTGCTTCCCTGGGTAGGGTGACCCTGAGGGCCCAGGTGCGAGCGTCAAGCCGGTTGGCTCTGGCCCTCTACCTGAACAATTGTCCGAGGCCCAAAGGCCTGAACTAGTTGGCAAGTGAGTGGGCTGGATTGTCTCACGAGCCCATCAATGCGAGCGTGTAGTCTTCAAGTCAGTCGATGGCGACACGTGGACGGCTCTGATTCGAGTGCGTTTCTGAGTCTCATCACATACGTATAATTACATGCCACAATACAGTTCATGATGCCCTCTTAGTGCAATAACTTTAATTTATTATGATTTTCTAAGGTATTATAAAATGGCCTCATTTGTGTGGCTCCAAATTTTAAATGTTTCTTAATTAAAAAGTTGGTAGGTAATACTGAAACTAGTAATCGCAATTGATAATGATACAACCACAAAGTTTAATGTGGTAATTGATATAATTACATATGACGATAGAAGGTTAAATAAAATAGGTTAAGTAAAATAGGTTAAATAAAATAGCTAAAATGATATGAATTTTGATGCTATGAAAATGAATTTTTTCTATTCATTTTAGTATCGTCAAATAGTCAGTTTTAAATTAAGTAAATTAATATAAAGTATTGATTGATTAATATATATATATATGCCGAAGCTATATGAACATCTTTTTTGGCATGTTTGGCAATATATATATATATATATATAAATATATATATATTGCCAAACATGCCAAAAAGAGCTTCATATAGCTTCGGCAACAATAATAGCGCAACTAATTAAAAGATGTATTAATTGATTAATTAATAATAAAATATTAATAATAATTAAAATATAAAAGAAAAAGAGCTCTGGGTCCGGACCCAAATAAAATGGGTAAAATTTTTTCCCATATTTCAGGCCCATCGGGTATATAATGGGGCTGGGCCCGGGACTGACTTAAAAAATGGGTAATTACTGGGGTTGGGCTTGGGTTTTTCCCACCCATTTACAGGCCTATTAGGACTTGATACCAACCCAATGTATTAGCGGGTTTGGATGTGTTGTTTACTTAGGTCTAAAAAACTCCATTGTAAACTCTTTCGTTTGGTTTATAATATCCCAGAATAGGTTTACTATATGCTAGGTGCACACTAGGGATGTAAACGAGACGAGCCCGTTCGCGAGCTTAACGAACCGAATCAATAAAGGTTCGGGCTCGTATTCGAGGAAAACGAACCCGAACCGAACCTTGGCTCGGTTCGTAACCTTCACGAACCGAATTCGAACCCATCCTCTCTAAAATTTAGTCTCGCAAACCCGTTCACGAACCCTAAAATTTTAATAAAAATATTATTATATATTACATATTATGCATTATTATATATATATATATATATATATATATATATATATATATTAAAATATAACATATCTAACCTACTTCTGTAATTCAATAACCCATCAGATATCAGCCGCCCCCTCTTCTAAATCCAAACCCCAAGTCCCCAACTTCCATCATTCTCAAGTTGAAGCCAACCACCATCTCCACTGCCCACTGCCACGCTTCCACCGCTCAGCCGCCCATTGCTGCATCGTCACCGCCCAAAGCTGTTGTCATGCGGTGCTCCTCCACCACCACAACGCCACCGCCCGCCTGCGCCTCCTATATCTTTTTCTCCTCCAACATCACAGAGCCACCCCTGGCTCCTCTCTTTTTCTCCTCCATCACCGCGATGCTGTTGTGTGCTCTTCGTTGGGTCTAGTTGCTGCTACGTTATCCTTTTTTGGTGTAGATCTGGACTTTTTTTGGTGTAGATCTGGACTTGGACTTGACTTTCTTCTCGATTTGAACGTAATTTCTCTGATCTGGGTTAACCACTTGAGTCTTGAATGGAATTTTTTCAGATTTGGCTTTCACATTTTTTAACTCGAACCGGCGAGTCGAACACGAACTTAATCGAACTCGAACCCAGGTTCGAACCGAACTCGAACCACAAATTTCCTGGTTCGTTAGGTTCGAGTTCGAGTTCGGGTTTGTCAAAAAAGCACTCGAACCAAACTCGAACTCTAAAAAATAAGCAAGGTTCGTCTCGGCTCGGCTCGGTTCGTTTACATCCCTATTCGTGAACGGGTTTGCGAGCCTAAATTTTAGAGAGGATGGGTTTGAATTCGGTTCGTGAAGGTTACGAACCGAGTCAAGGTTCGGTTCGGGTTCATTTTTCTCGAATACGAATCCGAACCTTTACTTTTTATGCATTATCTTTGTTTTTATTTAGTTTTTTCTTCACTTTTTTTATTTCGATAGATCATTATTTCTTATAAAATATATAATTCTATTTAATTTTCAATTATGATATTGACGTGGCACGTACCCGCTGTCGATCTAAGCCAATCACCTTGCCCCACGTGGACGATCGGGGGTCAAGTCTCGCTCGAGGATCACACTTCGACCGTCCTACTCAGAGGCCCATTTACCTCGCGAGAATTACCTCACAAGAGTATCGACCCAAATGCTCGGACTAATCGCTTATGTCGAGATCGACCCATCATCTCCGACTGACCAGCGCATCATTCCACTAGCGTAGTGGCCGACCGAGCATTTAATGCAAGGCCTTAATGGGGCACCTGTCAGCTCCCCACGCCGCCACGTCGATGCGGTAACTTCTCTGTCCTCTCCATATAAATACCCCCTCCTCATTTATTGCACGGTAAGTTTTCTCACCTAGCACTTTTCACCACTCAATCTTTTCGATCATCCTTACCGATCCTTACTTGAGCGTCGGAGTGCCAACCCGGGTCTCACACCCATCTTCCCCGAGTTGGCCTCGGAGCTCACATTCGTTGACCTTTACAGAACTCGAGCAGTCAGGCGGCCGTTTCCCCATCAACAAATAGAGTGATCGCGTCGGATCTCTCGATCGATCATCAAGCAGAGATTTTTGTCACGATCATTTGGCGCCGTCTGTGGGAAGCACGCAACAAGAAGCCATTGAACATGACTACTCGAAACATAGTAAGCAACCGCCTATTCGACGAAAACGGTCGGGAGGTCATTCCTCAAGTTCCCTTACAGGTCGTTATTCCCACCTCCCTCCCGACACAGCTAGTCTACTCGACGCCCGAGATAGATAAATACTTAAAAGCTTGTCGCGATGAGGCTGTTGCAGCGGCTGCGGAGGGGAGAGAACCTCGCATGCCAGAGTGCCCAGAGGCTCGACCGATAGAAATCATTCAACCCCCGATAAATCATCCGGGATACATGCAACCAGTTCAGTATCCTCCGCCCGGTACATATTGGGCCGGAATTGGGCATAATGTACAGCCTCAGCTTCTCCAACAACAACCGTTACCTTCTCAAGGAAATATACGCAAGTCAGTTCAGGACAGGTTATCACTTCGACCCGAGGAGGAGGTCGACTCTAGAACCCCAACTGACACCAGAATACATCGGGGCGGCAATCATCGGGAGGAGGATGAATCGCAGCAAAAATCTCGACTGTCCCATCCTAGTGAGAGACGTGGCGACCGTAGATTGTCTGGATCCCAGAGAGATCGAAGCCCCACTCAACGCAACTCACCCCCGCATGAATCGAACGGCGTCTTTAACCGACTCGGACCACACGGTCGGGTTAATCAAATCAGAAGATCGAACAGGGGTCGCATCGTGAGGTCGAACGATCTTCGAAATCAAATACCTCCGCGTACCGATCGCCCGGATAACCGACAGAGGAATGAAAGTCAGGGATCCTTTAGCCGATCTCCCCGCCGATCACACTCAGTCAGGCGTGAACGTTCTAGATCACCCCGACGCACACCATCGGACCCAAGGCATGTCCGCCCATGGAGGTATCGCAGTGAGAGAGAGGCTCAGTCTCCATTCTGTGACTCGATCATTGAGTCCACCACTGATGAGAAGATCCCCACCGGCCTACCCGTATATAACGGATCGACTGACCCGGAAAAGCATGTGTCCCGCCTCGAGATGCAGCTTAGCATGTTTGGACACTCGCCTAATATCTGGGCTAAGATCTTTGTTACCACTCTGGATGGCCCCGCTCTTGAATGGTTTTCGAGGCTCCCTCCTCGATCGATAACCTCCTACAAGGCACTCGTCGATCGATTCAAGGCTCAGTTCTCTTCCATGAAGGGAGATAAGCTTCCGCCGACCTACTTGTACACCATTAAACAGGCTCCTAATGAATCGCTGCGAGATTTCTTCACTCGTTTCTCGCAAGCTGTGGTCAAAACGGAAGAACCGAGCATCGATCTTTTGAGACCCATTGTCCACAAGGCTTTGGTCAACATCGAAGCTGCTCGGTACATCTTCCTACAGAAACCAAAGAATTTGGCGGACATCCAAGCGGCTGCTTGCGACTGGATGCAGCTCGAAGAATTGGAGAGTTCTCAGAGGAGCCCGGTACCCAATCGAAAGGCAGATATCCATCGACCCGTTAAACAAGAGGCACGATCTAAACCGGAGGGACCGACAGGGCCTACCGCTCGAAAGCATTACACCCAGCTGACGCGTCCACTCGATGAAATCTACAATGTTATCGATCCTGCCTTGCTGAAAAAGCCTAAGCCGATGCGGGACACTCCCAAGAACCGAGAGAGCAATAAATTTTGTAACTTTCACCAGCAGAAAGGTCACAACACTTCTGAATGTAATGCTTTACGAGATGAGGTTGAACGACTGATCAAAGGAGGCCTCCTCCAGGAGTTCGTGAAAAAAATGGATGACCACGCGCGGAACCGAGATCACCCCGACAGGTCGCCTCCCAAACAACGGCTGGCTAAGCCTCCAACAGAACGAGACCCTCATAACCGACCGTGCCTCGGTCGGATTGACATGATTTCAGGAGGACCATCGGGTGGAGATTCAAGGTCCGCTCGAAAAAGGACGCGGCGGACCGCCACTCAAGGATTCTACAGTCCCCGAGAAGTGATGCATATTCGACCAGAAGACGCCTGGGTCAACAAAGATATAGTGTTTAATGAGAATGATGTAATAGACCTACCGGGACGCTCGAGCGACACACCTAGTTGTCCTATGGTTGTCACGCTCGACGTCGCCAACTTTGCTGTATCTCGCACTTTAATCGATAATGGAAGCTCAAGCAATATTATCATTTATTCGACTCTTGTTCGCATGAATTTACACGATAAATTGCTTCTAGATCCCATTCGAACCCCTCTCACAGGATTCGGAGGCGCAGAAGTGTACACCAAGGGTCGAGTACGGCTAATCACATCCATGGGCACTTTGCCCCGACGGGCAACACGCGAGATCGAATATCTTGTCGTCGAAATGCCCTCTGCATATAATATTATCTTTGGTCGATCGGGCCTCATCGATTTCCGTGCGGTCATATCCACTTACCATCAAATGATCAAGCTACCCACTCCGGCCGGAGTCGGCGAATTGAGGTGCGACATACCAACCGCTTGGAGTTGCTACTCTATCTCGTTAGACAAGCCCAAGCCTTCTTCGGAGAAGCACGTCCCTCTGCTAATCGATGATCCTATCATCGAGGATGAATTCGTAGACCCGGGGGCCATCGACCCTGAGAATTCACTGAAAATGAGTTCTTCCCATGCGGCAAAAAGAAAGAAGCAGGAAGACAAAAAGCTCGAGCCCACAGAAGAACTCGAGGAAATTCAATTAATCCCAGGACAAACAGAAAAAATCACTCACATTGGGGCTGGTCGAAAGGGAAAAGAGCAGTGCATGCTCATTCAGTTCCTGCGTGACAATCTCGACGTTTTCGCATGGAGTGCCTCTGATCTGGTGGGAGTGGATAGGAAAGTGATCGAACACCACTTGAATGTTGATCCCTCCTACAAGCCAATCAAACAAAAGCTACGCTCTCAGAGTGATTCCCGAAATGCCATCATCGAGGCTGAAGTCAACAAACTCCTGGACGCCCGGTATATCATGCCGATCCAATACGTCGAGTGGCTGTGCAATGTCGTCCTCGTACCCAAACCAGGAGGAAAATGGCGGATGTGTAATGATTTCACTGACTTGAACAAGGCATGCCCGATGGATCCCTATCCGTTACCTCGAATCGACCAATTGGTTGACTCCACGGCCGGATGCGAACGATTAAGCATGATGGACGCCTTTCAAGGATACTACCAAATCTTCATGGCCCTCGAGGATCAGCCCAAAACCGCTTTCATAATCTTCAACGGCATTTACTGCTTCAAAGTTATGCCGTTCGGACTCAAAAATGCGGGTGCTACGTACCAGAGAATGATGAACAAAGTTTTCGAGTCTGAGATCGGTGATACCATCGAAGTATACGTCGACGATATGTTGGTCAAAAGTGAAAAAGCCGCCGACCACCTGGACCACTTGAAAAGAGCCTTCAACCTCCTTCGAAAGTACAACTTAAAACTTAACCCTGCCAAATGCACCTTTGGGGTCGACGGGGGTAAGTTTCTCGGATACATGGTCAGCCAGAGAGGGATCGAGGCCAACCCCGCAAAGATAAAAGCTATCCAATTTTTGCCGGTCCCCAACTCGATCCGCGACGTACAGAGACTGGTGGGTCGGATCATATCCCTTAACCGCTTCATAGCCCGATCGTCGGAAAAGAACTTGCCCTTCTTCAAAATCTTGCGCGACATCAAGAATTTCGAATGGACTCCAGAGTGCAACCAAGCTCTTGAAAACCTAAAAAAGTATCTCACCTCCCCCCCTCTGCTTGCGAAACCCATCGACGGGGAGACCTTATATCTGTATCTAGCTGTGTCAAACGAAACCATCAGCTCGGTACTTGTCACCATTCGAGATCGGAAGCATCTCCCCGTGTATTACGTAAGTAAGGTTCTCCACGGCCCGGAGATACGATACCTCGAGATCGAAAAGTTTGCTCTCGCAGTAGTTCATGCTTCCCGTAAACTCCGACCGTACTTCCAAGCGCATCCGATCGTAGTCCTCACCGATCAGCCATTAAGGAATGTCATGGACAAACCGGAAGTCTCAGGTCGACTCACGAAGTGGACAATCGAGCTCGGACAATTTGAAGTAACATATCGACCCCGGGTGGCATACCAGGCTCAGATCTTAGCTGATTTCTTGGTTGAGAAAGACCCGCATTCGACGACAAAGGGCGACCCAACTGTTTGGACCCTCTCGGTCGATGGCTCCTCAACCGCTTCCGGGGGGGGGTGCCGGGGTATCCCTAGTCAGCACAAATGGCCAACAGGTCGAGTACGCCATCGCCCTCGAGTATCCTGCAACAAACAATGAGGCTGAGTATGAAGCTCTTTTAGCGGGTCTGAGAATTGCGAAAATGCAGAACATAAAAAAACTTCGAGCTTTAACCGACTCACAACTGGTTGCTAGCCAAGTCAAGGGCGAATACGAGGCTCGAGAGGAGTCTATGATCAAATACCTCGCCTTGGTCAAAAGGGCAATCGCCGAATTTGATGAATTCGAAATCTCCCAAATTCCTCGAGAAGAAAACGGGCGGGCCGACGCCCTTTCTAGATTTGCCAGTGGTTCACTCGGCACCCAAGATCGGGCCATCACCTTCATGACCTTACCAACTCGGTCGATAGATCAGGCTCCACTCGAAGTCAACTCTATCGACGCAACTGAACCGTGTTGGCTCGATAGCATCGTTTTGTATCTTCGAAATGGCATTTTACCCGAGGATTCGACTGAAGCTAGGAGGCTCAAACAACGAGCGCTGAGCTATACGCTGGACCAGGAGGGTCGTCTGTACAAACGTTCATTCATCGGTCCAACAAAACGGTGCCTCCGACCATCCCAGGGTCAAGAAGTTTTGGCCGAAATCCATGAGGGATCCTGTGGGAATCATGCCGGGGGGCGGTCTCTAGCCCTCAAAGTGTCTCGATCTGGATTCTTCTGGCCTAACCTACGCAAGGATGCACTCGAATTTGTGAGGAAATGCGATCGTTGCCAGAGGCATGCCAATTTGACTCATCAACACCCCTCACACATGATTCCGATTGAGTCATGCTGGCCTTTTGAGCAATGGGGAATCAACATAATTGGACCCTTTCCGATAGCCACTCGACAAAGGCAGTTCGTCATTGTGGCGGTCGATTACTTTTCTAAATGGGTCGAGGCTTTGGCAGTCGCAAAGATTACCTTCCACTCTTTACAGGACTTCCTCTGGAAACACATCATCACTAGATTTGGAGTACCTCGAGTCATAGTATGCGATAACGGACCACAGTTCCGGAGTTCAAGATTTAGAGCCTACTGTTCCGACTTTAGGATCGAACAAAGATTCACCTCGGTCGGACATCCCCAAGCCAACGGTCAGGTCGAGGTTACCAATCGAACCATCATACAGAACCTGTGTACGCGACTCGAAGCAAAGAAGAGCCATTGGGTCGATGAACTTGAAGGCGTCCTCTGGGCATATCGAACCACCCCTCGAATTCCCACGGGACAAACACCTTTCGCCATGGTATATGGCTCGGAGGCCATGATCCCGGCTGAGGTTATACATCAATCTCCCCGAGTGGCTCACTTCCAGCAGAGTCGGAATAATGAACTTAGGGCTTTCGATCTTGACACGATAGACGAAACGAGAGAAAAAGGAAACATGAAGATGCAGCAGTATCGAGCAACGACTGCTCAAGCATACAATAAAAACCTACGACCTCTCCACTTTCAGGTCGGGGATTTGGTCCTCAAAAGGGCTGAAGTTACTAAACACGTAGGAAAGCTCGATGCCAATTGGGAAGGACCCTACCGTGTCGTCGAAATAGGCAAAAATTGGGCATATCATCTCGAAGATCTCGATGGGCTACCGTTACCTCGATCATGGAATGCTCACAATCTAAAGAAATATTACTTGTGATTAATCGATGTAATTTCTTTTGGTCATTAAACACAATATGTAAATTTTCTGGTCGACTAATCGATAGAGCATTCTCTTGCCTTTTTAGCAATTATGTTATTCGATCATATACTTGTGGATTATACGACGCCCGTACTAATTGCTTGTATACTTCGAAAGATTAAAAGCAGCTTGCCTTGACATCTTCTCGATCATTATTTTCGATTAACATAAAAAATTAAACGCCAAAAAGCTCGAGAAAACATGCATGAAACCCAGAAGAGAACTTGCATAATGTATTTAACACAAGAAAGTCTACATCGATCATAATTCTTCGATCACAACCTTACAAATTTGGATTTTACAAATGGGAGCAACAAACGCTCGGATTCCTACCTATTTACACATGAATCTCGAGCCAACAACTACTAAAGTCCGACCCCAACAGTCGGGACTTGGAAAATGGGATTCCCCTTGACTACACTCCTCCGAGTACGAAGATAGGGCTAGTCCATTCTCTCCGACTCCATCCTCGACCGCTCAGGCACCGGTCCCTTCCTCGATTGGGACGATGGCCCCCTCCCCAAAGTACTCTGGGCACATATCCTTAGGGTCGAAGGAGGCATCCAGGTCGAGCTCTTCCGTAGCTATGTTGTCTGGGTCCCCCGCCGCTCTGGACCGAGCTAGCTTCACAGCAAAGCCAAATTCATCGGTGTCCCAGTTTGGCTCGGGAGTGGGGGGTCGGGTGACCGGATCAACTGGACGAGGGTCATCTTGGTATAGGCCGACCTTCTCTTGATCATAGTCGAGCGGAAGATACTTAGCCGCCTGCACCTGAGCCAAGCACAAGTTGAAGCCCTCCTCGACATCCTTGAAGCTCGCGATCGACACGGCCTTCTCGTAGGCCTTGGACTTCATGAATCTATAGACGCCTCGACGCTCGAGGTCGTTCACGGATTCAGCCAAGCCCCTCTTGCATCGCTCCAGAGCTAGCTTGGCACCTTTCCTCTCCCCCTCGATCAGGCCGCAGTTTCGCGCTTCAGCCTCCTCCTGGATCGACCTAGCCACCCGGTCCTCGGCCACCTTTAGCTTTTTCTCGACTTGAGAGAGATTTGTTATGGCGTCCAAAAGCTCACGGTCGAGTTTCTCCTTGTCCTTGGTGGCCTCGGCCAGCTTCTTATCTTTCTCCTCCAGCTCAACCCTCATCATCTCCACCTGTCGCTCGGCCTTCGCCCTCAACTGCCGATGGACCCACCCTCTCCGAGCCACCTGAAAGAAGTCCTGGCCCATCTGCAAGGAATCATCGACCATTAAAAACTCCGACCATACACATGAAATAATTCCTACAGATATAATTTCTACTGGTGCTCACCGCAAAGTACTTCTGGACCCAAGAAGCCTCGATCTCGTCGTCGGAGAGCGCCATCCTCTCCTTGTGATCGACCGTTGTCTGGATCGAGCTGTAAAGGGCTCCGAGCGCCTGGTAGTCTTTGGGGGCTGTCCCGACCCGTCGGGGCTCGCCTCTCTCGTTGACGCTCGCCAGGCCGCAAGGGAAATGGGGTTCCTCGAGGATTGGATAGTCGAAGAATAGCTTTTTCTCCTCTTCGCTCGACTTCCATTGAACCGCGCTCGAGGGCCCCGAGCCAGGCCTTCTCACCCCCGCCAGGATGCTGGCCACATTTCGAGGCACTATTGCCCCTCGACCTTGATTCGGAGGGGTCGAATAGGCCCCTACCTGGACCTCAACGATCGGCCCAAGCGCCGGAGGCATGGGAAGCAGGGGGCTCTTCTCTCGACCCGTGTTTTTATCGGCCCCGGCCCCAGACTTGGCCTGGCCTTTCGTTTTTTGCTTTTTTGATTGGGGGGCTCCATGGTCCTTGTCAGTGGAAGAGCCCCGACCTCTCTTCTCGGGAGCGTCCTTGGTCCTCAACGCCAGAACGTCCGGAAGGGCCTCGACCGTCGCATCGGTCGATGCAGACGTCTCGGCTTGGCTAGGAGGGGGCATCTTCTTCTTCTCGGCCGCCTTCTTTAGCTCGGCCATCTCCTTCCTCCTGGCATTCAGTGCAGCCGACATAACGTATTGCTCTGCACCAAAAGACACTCGATTAAAAAACAAAACAAACAAAAGGAAAAACAAGGGCAAATAAATGATCGAAATGTCTCTAGGGATTCGTTCGGAATACCAGGGTCGAAATGTTTTCTAACTCCTGACGCGAGCCCCAGCTCGATTAATGACTGTGGAGCCACCATGTCCTCCGACTCCACACTTCCCATCTTCCTCAGAGCCGCCATCAAGGTGTTGGGCCAACCCGGATGCCCCCTCGGAAGGTCCGATCGAGCAACCCAGCTCCATCCAGGGTATTTCAGACCGGGCCACCCCTTTTCACTTTCGATGAAAACGAATCTTTGCTTCCATCCCTTGCCATTCGATGAGGTAGGCGACCTAACAATCCGATAATTGCTCTTCGACTGCAGCTGGATATACCCCGGACCAGACTTCGAGGTCTCGGTCGTCAAGCCGGCCTGGAAGATCTCAGAAATGCAATAGATATTGACCTTCATTCCCAGGCATCTCAACAAAGCCCTCAATCCGTTTACCATGGCGTAGGAGTTGGGCATCAACTGCAATGGGCTAATCCTAAGGGTATTGAAGAAACCGACCATCTCCTCGGGAATGGGCACCCTAAACCCATTTTTGACCGCCAAATAGTTGACCGCAATACAGTTGGGCGGTGGGTCGGTCATACGATCTCCTGATTGGGGCCTAATCACTCGATAACCCCCATACTCCGGAGCCCCCCCAAACAACCAATTCTGAACCTCTCCAAGTTTGTCCTCGGATATCGAACAGGTAATGGCTCGAGGGTCGTTTTGTAGCCAACCTTCTGGCTCTAAATTCTCCATCTCCTCATCTTCCTCTTCCTCTAGTCGACCCGAAGTCGACGTCTCCTCTCCAGACTCCCGAGGTACTGACACCACTGTTGTCTCATCCTCGGACAAAGGCTCTGAAACCTCTACAACCTCGACGAACTCATCCCTCCCCTGAGGATTCGTCGACCTCGTCTCCATGGTCTCACCGGAATCGGACGTCGAACTCGACCCTGATGTGTCCGAACTCGACCTATCACTCGCGGTCACCACTTCCTCCACTCCGGGGCCAGTCTCCACTCGATTTGTTGACATCCTACAGGGCAAAAACCTCATTTTCATGGTGTGGCTCGGATACAAACAAATCGAGGGAGAGGAAGCCTTCGAAGAGGGAAGTGGTACACCTCTCCCTCGAGGCAAGCGAAAAGAAAAATAAAAAGCACAGAGAAAGAAAATCGAGCAAAAGATCGGGAATGTTACCTTTTGTTTTCTGAAGATCCGAACGGTCCTTTTGTAAGGCAAACGACCTCGAGATTCAACACGAAAAGAACTCTTTATCAATCGAAAATGGCTCGGAACTCTCTTCACTTCTCTGTCGCAAAAGTAACAAATGAATTTACAGAGGGAACTATTTATAAAGATAAAAATGAGCGGGAATCGAGAAGGTGAAACGGCGTAATAATTACAGCGGGTCCCACTCTTGGGATTTGAAACGCCTCTGCCACGTCAGCCCTAGCAGATGACGTTTCGGGGGGCTTATGACGTAGCACGTACCCGCTGTCGATCTAAGCCAATCACCTTGCCCCACGTGGACGATCGGGGGTCAAGTCTCGCTCGAGGATCACACTTCGACCGTCCTACTCAGAGGCCCATTTACCTCGCGAGAATTACCTCACAAGAGTATCGACCCAAATGCTCGGACTAATCGCTTATGTCGAGATCGACCCATCATCTCCGACTGACCAGCGCATCATTCCACTAGCGTAGTGGCCGACCGAGCATTTAATGCAAGGCCTTAATGGGGCACCTGTCAGCTCCCCACGCCGCCACGTCGATGCGGTAACTTCTCTGTCCTCTCCATATAAATACCCCCTCCTCATTTATTGCACGGTAAGTTTTCTCACTTAGCACTTTTCACCACTCAATCTTTTCGATCATCCTTACCGATCCTTACTTGAGCGTCGGAGTGCCAACCCGGGTCTCACACCCATCTTCCCCGAGTTGGCCTCGGAGCTCACATTCGTTGACCTTTACAGAACTCGAGCAGTCAGGCGGCCGTTTCCCCATCAACAAATAGAGTGATCGCGTCGGATCTCTCGATCGATCATCAAGCAGAGATTTTTGTCACGATCAGATATGTATAAAATTTAATTTAATTATTTATATTACTTTTTTTATCTAATAAAATGTTGTATATAGAGATTTTTTTTTCTATATCTACAAATTATTTTTACTTTCAAAATGTGTTCATTTTGTATTTTAACGACTCAAATTAGTTATATTTATTTTTTAAAATAATTAATAATATTTCATAATTGAATAATATGTTAAGAAAAATAAATTTTATGTAATCTACATATAATATGTTCAAATAATAGTGATTTCACAAGTTAGGAAAAAAAATTAAGTAATATATTAGATTAAAAATAACATATATACATAATTAAATTTTATTTTATATATATTATAATTGAAAAATAAATAGAATTATATATTTTATAAGAAATAATAATCAAATAAAATAAAAAAGATAAAATAAAAAAAAAATTAAATAAAAACAATGATAATGCATAAAAAGTAGAGAAGAGAGAGAAACTGATAAGCCTTAAAAATCGAGAGGAATGACTAGTGGGTCTGGACATCGTATAAGGTAAACCGCTGGAGTGACGACAAATAGGTACACTCTTTTCCTTTCCCCCCTTTTTTCCCCAACCAGCAGCACCCCTCCCAGTAAAAGAACGCAGATGTGCCGCCCCAGAGCAACACCGCCACCGCCGCCATCCACCCAGAGCAGCACCACTCTTGCCGGCACCCCCTAAACTCAGTGCCACCGTTTTCCCCCTCCACCCTCTGATTTCTTGTTCGCCGGAAATTAATGGGTTCCTCCGATGTTGTGAATTCCAGCAGGGTTTCCCGCGGGAGGTCCAGCTTCTCGCAGACGTGTAGCCTTTTGAGTCAGTATGTGAAGGAGAATGGCGGCTTTGGTTTGACTCACAATTTGGAAAAAAGAGGTATGTATCTATCCTTTTTCTTCTAGATTTTTCTGCATTTTGGGGATTTTGGAATGAGTGATGTTGATTTGGTTGTTTGAATTGTGAATGCAGTGGCTCTGATGGAGACGATGAATTTGTTGCCGATGATTGAGAAATCCGGTGAGAGTTCGAGTTCAACCTCAGTACTCCTCCGGGCGCTGCAAAACTAGGAAGAACTCCGACGCCCCACCGCCCGTCTTTCCCCCATCCCAGAAAAAAAAAGGCAGAGTTCGCCGCGCCCTAGAGCAGCACTGCCAGTCCACCGCCGCCATCCACCCAAAAGCAAGCGTGGATTTTCACTCTCCAGCTCTCTTCTTCGTCACCTCCATTGCCTTCCCTGAGGTTCGGTGGATGGTGGTGGTGTGCGCCTGGTGGATAAGAAGGGGGCCATGCCCATGGCGGTGGCGGTGGCGGTGGCGGTGGCGGTGGTAAGGGGGAATGCATGAGGTGGTTGGAGAAAGGAGGGGTGGGGGTATGTAATTGAATTTCTTATTTTTAAGATATATTAATAGAATTAGCATTTCAAAATTTAAATTTATGGTCCTAGATGTGATAGCAACGTCAACTTGACTATCGTTACCTAAAAAAAGTGTTGGACTAAAAAAAAATTTGAGTTATGAACTTTCGGATTAAAATTGCAATTTTCTCTTTGTCCTTCTCCAAAACAAGATAGGATACTGAGAGAAAGAAGGATTAACTAAGGCACACACATTCTTACAGAGATGATAGAGAACAAACTTCAGTAGAGCAGATAGAAAGAAGGATCAAATGGGCGCTTATATTGCCATATTTTCATTGCTGCAGGATCTGGAGCAGCTCTTGAACTTATACGATCTTCTAGAGTTCTCCATGCCGGTCTGTCCTCCTTTCACGAAGAAAGAGATTGAGCTTCTTTACCAATGTATCAGTTCCACGGTTTCCTTGCTCAGAGATTCATCGGGATTGGGGGTAAGTTACAATGGCGAAATCGTGAACCAAATAGTGGAGAGAGCTGGGAAGTATGTTGACTTCTGGGTATGTTATGAATGCCATTACATGTACCATTACTGCTTCTATCTGTAGCTATTAATCAATTACTCTATATTGTGTAGCTGCGGCTTCTTTCTTTGAGATGTTTCACAACTGTTTCATGAAACAGGCAGCGTCATACCGTCCAAAACATGAATTCTTATCTGGAAGAGCTGCAGAAAGTATGCTACATTTAGGCGTTTCAGATTTTTCAGGCATTCTCCAAGAAATTGAGTTCAGTAGAGCCATATTCTTGAGAGAGTCCAAAAATGACCCCAGCAGCCCTCTTCATGACGAAAGAAAGGTTATCCTGAATGAGTTGGCACAAGAGTCTTGTAAGGCATTGATGAAAGAAAGGTTATCCCTCACCGTAACCGACTTAACCCAACTACTTTGGAGGCATTGATGTGTGCTCGACGTTGGTTATGGAGTTCCACCGGTGTGAAGGGTAAGTAAAATTGATTTATTATTTTTATTAATATAATTTTATACAAGTAGTTAATAATATTTTTATTAATTCTTGTAGGTGTTTGTCCACCTCTATTTGATGATGAAGAAGAAGATGTTGAAGAATGTATTAGCGAAAGTGAGACTTTAGCTTGTGGTTCGGGTTCTCTATGATTGTAAATATGGTGGATTTTATTTATTTGAATGTTTCAAGAATTGTTATGATTTGAATTCGGCACGAAAGGGCATGAAATGGAAGAATGCAAAATTGAATGTACATGAGCCATACAATGTTTTTACATAAATGAAACTTAATTGGAGGTGTAGTAAGGTTGATGAAGATAATTGTTGCATGCATTAAGGTTAGGCAAACAGTTTTACCAAGTGCATTATTTGCCTTTAATGGGAAGTTGGGAACAAATCTAATTATACAGCTTACAAAACTCCATGTAAAGTAGCAGTTCAACTACTAGAGTAAACTGCTTGACTAAAAGTAGACGCATATGTAATCCTAGAAAGCAATTATGCAATAAAACAAGAAAATATTACTTAATTAACAATTATTTCATTCAAATTATGAGGAGTATCTAATGGGGTGAATTTGTCGAAAAATGGAGGTGTGTGGTTTTGAATTATAGGTTTTTTCTTCGTTGTATAGTAGTAAGAGTGTCCATCTTTTTTTATCGATTATAACTAAATACAGACTACAGAGTTATTTACACTACTTGCTAATATTTATCGTTAATTATTTCTCCTTTCCCATTCCAAAAAAACGGGTTAAATATATCAAAAATGAGTTAAACGGATTAAAAATGGATTAATTAGATAAAAAAAGAATTGAACAGACCAAAAATTAATAAACGGGTCTCACGGGTTCGGATTCGGACCCGGGTCCAACGGGTCCAATATTAGACCCGCCGGGTCCACCGGGTCTGGACCCGCCACCAATCGGGTCTGGACCCGCCGGGTCTGGACCCGTGACGGGGCGGGTCTGGACCGGACCTGGCCCATTGCCATCCCTTGAAGACATAGACTTCTTCAATAGGGAGCTGAAAAAGATTTTTCGTGAAAGAGAGGTCAAACATTTTGAGGCTGTCTCTTCTGAAGGCAAGCTCCACTATTTCTTACAACAGCACAGCTTTAGTTCTTCTGAATGATTGTGTAAAGTGCTAAATATATTAGGCTATTTTGATTTTGATTAATCAACATGCAAGACATTGTGGTGGTCATAAGATAACTAATTTATGCTAGCTAACTGCAGGTAGATCCTCCACCCCTTCGAATCCATTGCGAAGAACCCTAACTGCAGAGGGAAAACTGGTGGGTCTTGAAAAGGATTTCGAGACAATGCTACATAGTCTAACCGGAGAGCCACCACAACTAAAAGTTTTTGCAATTATTGGTATGGCTGGCATTGGGAAAACGACTTTTTCCAGAAAACTATATCATGCTCCACTTGTCATGTATACCTTCCATGTTCGTGTGTGGATTATGGTATCACAACAATATCAAGTAACAGAATTGTTGTTAGGTATTCTGCGCTGTACAACCAACTTTGCACATGAGATCCATGGAAAGACCAATGAAGAATTAAAAGAACTAGTGTATAGAAGTTTAAAGGGTAGGAGATATCTCATTGTACTGGACGATATGTGGGATACTAATGCTTGACGTGATTTAAGGTTAATATTTCCTAATGATAAGAATGGTAGAAGGATTCTGTTGACGAGTCGGCTTAGAGATGTGGCTGTCAGTGCAAGCCAAGATGCTCCTCCCCATTGCTTACGTCGGCTGAGTGTAGATGAAAGTTGGGAACTACTTAGTTCAAAGATCTTTGGGGATGAGTCATGTCCCGTGGAATTCATGGAAATTGGAAAGCACATAGCGTCTAGATGCCAAGGACTACCACTGACAATAGTTGTTGTAGGGGGGCTTTTATCAAAGATGAAAAAGAGAGTAATCATTTGGGAGGAAGTTGCACAAAGAGTAGGCTCACTGGTGATGGAAGAAGCAGAGCACTGCCAAAACATACTTGCTTTGAGTTACGACCATTTGCCTAATTACTTGAAACCATGCTTCCTTTACTTGGGAGTTTTCCCAGAAGATTATGAGATATCAGTAAAGAAACTGATATGGTTGTGGGTTTCTGAGGGATTTATCAGACCTCATATCATCAAGAGCTTGGAAGAAGTTGCTGAGGACTGTTTAGAGGATCTTGTTGCCAGAAGTCTTGTTATGGTGAAGAGGAAGAGTTCTGATGGTAGGATCAAGACTTGCTACATTCATGATCTCATGAGAGAACTGTGCTTGAGAGAGTCCAAGAAGCTAAACTTTCTTCATGTAATCAACAGTCCTGGACAACTGCCGAAAAATAATCTATGCCTTGATAGTCTTCTACGGGTTGATATCAAACAAAATCCGCGACGCCTCTCTTTTCATTCTAGCATCCAGAAATGCTTTGGTTCACTACCATGCACTCGTTCTGTCCTGTGCTTCGAAAAATTCTCTTTGTCAAGGCGTGGAGATTACTTGTGGTGGCGTTTCAAGCTACTTAAAGTGTTGGATATAATAAATATACAATTGACAACATTTCCAACTGGTATACGTTTTCTCACCCACTTGAAGCTCCTGGCACTCACTGTCCAAGATAACTTCAATATCATGATGTTTAGCCGCCTACAGATCTTAATTATTGATTTGGAATGGGATGGCCAATTACCCCGGATATTCCGGGACATGCTGGAGTTGAGACATTTTCATTTGAAGAGAATATGTGTACCTAATCCACAAGGAATCGAGTTTCAGTCAGCTTCAACATCATTGTCAGAACTACCAGATGAAGAAGCTCCACCCAGGAATCTCACTAATTTACAATCATTATCTACGATACGCCCTGTGAGTTGTACCAAGAAAGTCTTTCTCTCCATGCCAAATTTAAAGAAATTGGGAATACATGAATTTGAAGAGGACCACCGATTCCGTGGGTGGTTTAAGAACCTTTTCCACTTACAAGAACTTGAGAAACTCAAGTATGCCTTCAGTAATCCATTTGTCAGTTCAGTTTTCAAACCAGATCGCCTTCCCTCGTGGGACAGTTTCCCCCCAAAGCTAATGAAATTGACTCTGAGCGGCACCTCACTGCCATGGGAAGATATGATCAAGCTCAGTATGTTGCCAAAACTAGAGGTGCTCAAACTCATATTGAAGTCTAGCGAAGGAGGTTTTCTTTGTCTCAAGTTCCTTCTAATTGGCAGCACAAATCTTAAGATTTGGGAGGCTGATGGAACTCCTTTTCCAAACCTTCAGCACCTTGTTCTAAGGCATTGCAGGTTTTTGGAAGAGATCCCTTACAGAATTGGAGAAGCACCTCTGCTGGAGAACATTGAGCTGCATCGTTGCAAGGATTCTGCTGCAAGGTCAGCAAAAGAACTACTAGAAGAACAACAGAGCCAGGGGAATGACTTGCTCACGGTTCGTATAACCAAAGGATAAGTAAGCAATACACACGACCCTACTTCGAAGATTTTCACTTTGACAGGATAGCGCCATCTCATGAATTATCTTGTGGAAAACATGCAGGTTACAAAATTTTACAACTTTAAGTTTTGAATGCAGTGTTAACTTGCTGACAGTGGCGTTGGCGGGTAAGGCCGGAAACTGGCGTCCGTTACTGGGAAGTTACCTGGATTATTTCTTGCAGAAATCCTATTTCAGTTAGGATTGTGAGAAGTTCATATCCACAACTCAGGTATATAAATAATGTTGCTGTATGGTTGCTCCTTCTTAGACCTTGGAGTGTATGGTTGCTGTAATTAAATAAGTGAAATTTGTACCTGAATTTGGTGGAAGCGAACAATAATGTCCAAAAACATGCTTTGCTGTTTGCTCTGGCCTTCAGTCTGATATTAAGTCATCAGGTTTTGGTGTTTGTTATTTGCACTAACAAAGTAACATTTAAAATCTTGTAGCTTAGGAGTTAGGACTGAAATTTGTAGGATCGATCACCGTTAAAATCAGAAAATATACTAAATTCTGAAAAAAGAATATTAGGACACGGGTGAGCTCTGACAACTATGTTACACGGGAGAGCACTGACAACTATGTTATATTTATATATGATATATGACATAATAGTAAGTTTATGTAATATAATGTAATTCATCAGCATATAAAATTTAAAAGTAACGTAATATACTGCCTAGTGGACATAGTCAATACAAATAAAAAGAGATATTAAACAATTCATTATTATCATTCTAATTCTTAGATATATAAAATCATATAATGAAATCCCGGAACTTTAGAAAGATACAAAAATATATAAAAATCTTTAGGGATAATTGTGAACGCCCCAGATATGGCGAAAACATAGGTTTGAGAAATTACAGATCTCTTATGGCTTGTTATTTTGTTTGTTAAATAATCGAACGTGTGATTTTAATATTTTACCTCTCATAATACTGAAACTTAGGATACATGCAATAAAAAGCTCAATGGGTGAGGTGATTAGTGCAAATATGGAAAATTTTAAGGAAGTTGATGTAAATACCTGAATATTGTGCCTACGAGGATTTTTTTTGTGAACGCCCCGGAACTTTAGAAAGATACAAAAATATATAAAAATCTTTAGGGATAATTGTGAACGCCCCAGATATGGCGAAAACATAGGTTTGAGAAATTACAGATCTCTTATGGCTTGTTATTTTGTTTGTTAAATAATCGAACGTGTGATTTTAATATTTTACCTCTCATAATACTGAAACTTAGGATACATGCAATAAAAAGCTCAAAGGGTGAGGTGATTAGTGCAAATATGGAAAATTTTAAGGAAGTTGATGTAAATACCTGAATATTGTGCCTACGAGGATTTTTTTTGTGAACGCCCCGGAACTTTAGAAAGATACAAAAATATATAAAAATCTTTAGGGATAATTGTGAACGCCCCAGATATGGCGAAAACACAGGTTTGAGAAATTACAGATCTCTTATGGCTTGTTATTTTGTTTGTTAAATAATCGAACGTGTGATTTTAATATTTTACCTCTCAGAATACTGAAACTTAGGATACATGCAATAAAAAGCTCAAAGGGTGAGGTGATTAGTGCAAATATGCAAAATTTTAAGGAAGTTGATGTAAATACCTGAATATTGTGCCTACGAGGATTTTTTTTATAAATTTTTCAAAGAATGCTACTTAATGATATTTTTATGATAAACTAATTAAAATTCTTAGAGTCTATGGATGCATAATATATTTTTGTAGATATTGGACATGCATGCGTTATATTGGATTACTATTCTATATGTTTTTAGTAAACATATTACGGATCACCAACATTAAAAATATTTATTTAAATAGTACCGATGGATATTCATCTAAATTTATTAATATATTGATTGATGTTTATTTGTTTTTTATTTTTATGAAAAATTTTGTTATTTCAAACTAATAAAGTTTAAATAGACTTATAAGTTGAATTTGTAAAATTTTTATCCTACTTTATAGAAATAAATATTCATATGCATCGGAGAGAGTTTTCAGTGGCGAACTCTGCGCCGTTCTCACAAAGAAAGACATTGAGACACTTCAACAAATTATCAGTTTGATCGAATCCTTCCCCAGAGTTATATCAGGAGAAATTTACAACCACGAAATGAAGAACCAATTTACAACCATTTTCTTTTGGCGGCGAGATGTTTATGCTTAACACTTGTAGATAGTTCTCTTTCTCCTTGCATTTTGTCCTTTGTAATTTGCTCGTGCTTGACTGGATTATAGGATGCTTTCACAATTGAAGGTGTCTGCTCTTTGTGATGAAGAGATCAAGCTTATCTAACAAATAATTCTTGTTCTTGCGTAACAGAAGCTTGGTTTTTCCGTTTCTCTATGGTGATGGCTCCCGTCCTGCAGTTTTGCAGTCTGCTGGCATCAATTCCCCAAAAGCTGTTATGGTCATGTATACAGGGAAGGAGAGGACAATTGAGGCAGTTCAGCGCATTCACCTTGCCTTCCCTTCAGTAACTATTTTCTTCTCTCTCTCTCTCTCTCTCTCTCTCTCTCCAGTCTCCAGATCATGTTCTGTCTAACTATATAAACTGGGATACAGAAAAAGGAAAGAAAAAGAAAGCAGAATTTGGTTTCAGGCAACAAAACTTGTCTCAAACTAGAAATAAAAAGCAATTAGAGTAGAATTGAAATGCAATAGCTCATGTAGCACTTCGAATTAAAGTAAAATGCCCATTTTCATGCTTATAGAGCTAATGCACGGATAAATATTTGACTTTGCAGATACCCATATAAGCCCGTGCTCAGGATATGATGCATCTGTTAGATCTAAAGAAAGTAGATGCAACTGATGCCATTCTTGAAAATGCAGAGGTATCAATATCTCAGTTTTTGTAAGATACTTCTCAAAGTGATCAAGCATTTTGACCTTATTTGTTTCAAAATTTCCAGAGGCTAGTTTATAACTGGCCTCTAAGCTATTGAGGGGGCTTGGTGGCATGAATGATGAAGTAAACTTTCTGAGTCAGCTTGTACGAGATTTCATGGAATTAAGCTCGAGAAACATTAGGAAGAAATGAAGATCAAGAGTTGAATATAATGGACGCAGTGCAGGTACATACACAGCACAATGTGTAACGTATGCATATGTGACAAGCAATTGTTTTTTACATTTGCACTGATTCCTGATCATGTTTTCCTCCCACCAGTGGCCACCACCCACGTTTACAGTCAGAAAAACTTGTAACCATCTTTATTTTTCTTTTTTTCCCTTTTATTCCTACTTGCTTTCAGACTTCAATTTATTCACCTCTTTTCACCGTTTTATGTTAATGAGGGAATAATTGTTCTTAAAGGTGAGGGCTGTGGACTTAGTTGGGATACAAGCATCCTCTAACAACAACGGAATCCCAAAGGTTAGCGAAGACAGACCATTAAAGTCTCGTAATGGCAAGCTTTGTTTGGACGATGAAGAAGCTAAAGGAGTGTTGTACTGTGAGGTGGATACAGGAAATGATGTTCAGCCCCTTATTAATGAAGCTAATGTGAAAAATGCAGTAGGTATTGCTACTGAGGAGCCTTGAGAGGTTTACATCGAGCTTGTGTTCATAACATGGAAGCCCTGATGGTCCTATTCGAGGTATCTCTGCTTGGCACATAGTTCTCTAATGTGTTTGGAGCATGAAGTTTTCTGGTCGAGAAACCATAACATATTGGTAGAGGAAGAAGCATGAGGAAACACGTAGATCTCAGAGATTATTGGTTGAATTCAATTATTATGTGTAACCACATTATGTATATATGAGTATTCATCAATTATAAGTGGATAATGCAATTCAAACACTATTCATTTGGTTGAAAGGGTGCTGCGATTGGCTGGCAGCCTGGCACCTCAAATTGAATTCATTTGTTTTATTCTTGCTGACGTGGTCACTTACCTTTATGACCACTCTAGTTTACTGATGTACGTTAAATCATGTGGTCTTATTCCTTTTCTAAGCATAAATTGGACACACTGAAGGAAGTGGGTTCTTCTTTCTTCCTTAGTGAGGAAGTGATGAAATATATATTGCAGGACCAAAGGAAACTGGAAATATATGATTATCACTTGTCCTTTCAGTTAAATATCAACAACAGTATCTAATAAAAGTAACAAGTGGAGTCCGTATGGCTATGAGCTCTAGTGGCTGTGAAAAATGGGAACTTGTGAAGGTTTGTCAAAGTTAAAGACTTCTTAAGATTGTAAACATGTCAAACTACAAAAGTATGCGATGTTTTTCCGCATATTTCTGGAAAGAGATTGACTTCCAGTGCTGTGGGCCACAAGTTGCAGTCAAAGTTGTAAGTTTCAAATATTTCTATATTATTGCAGAACAAAGGAAAGAAGAAGATTTTATCCTTTTCTGATTTCTTGGCTGCCTTTGATTCGCTTTCTTAGTGGGTGGGCCAAGAAGCATTGACAAACCTGCAAGTAGAGGACTATGTTGCGCTCTACCAAATCGTCTCTTACTAGTTACTCCACAACATCCCCTGTACTCTGCTGAGCTTCAAGATGGCAGAGGTAATCCTAACTCCACTTTTGCAGGTTATCTTTGAGAAGTTAGCCAATCCTCTGCTTCAAAAATTTGCTGATTACTGGGAGCTTGAGGACCGGTTCAAGAAGCTTCAGAACATATTGCCAATGGCCCAAGCAGTTATCCAGAACGCAGAAGAGCGCCAAACAACAGACAGAGCTGTTAGACTTTGGCTAACAGAGCTCAAAGATGCAGCCTGTAAAGCAGAGGATTTGCTGGAAGAGTTTCTGTATGTGCATAACAGTAAGTGCTCCAAACAATACAATTTGAATTATACAAAGTCCAAAAACATTCTTGATGATCTGCAGAAGGCTGTGGTACAAGGTCTCAGCTTACCATTAGTAGAAAACAGTTTCATGGATAGACAATTTGATGTAAGAGAAACAAGCTCTTTTGTGATTGGATCTGAGGTATGCGGGAGAGATGAAGATAAAAAAAAGATATTAGAAAAATTGTTGATGCCATCTGGAGCTTCCGCCGGAGATACTACATCAGTAATACCAATAGTTGGAAGTCCAGGAATTGGGAAGAGCACTCTTGCTCAGATGGTCTATAATGATGATATAGTGAAAAGAACTTTTGATTTGAGAATCTGGGTTTTTGTGTCACATGATTTTAAGGCCAAGAGAATAATAAAAGCAGCAATTGAGGCTGTAAAAGACAACAAATGTGAAGTAACAGAGCTGGATGCTCTTCAAAGTAAGCTATGGAATGCACTATGCAAGAGAAAGTACCTTCTTGTTCTTGATGATGTTTGGAATCAAGATCCAGATGAGTGGGATAAATTGAGGCTTTTATTCAGCTCCGGTGTTGATGGGAGTAGGGTTCTCGTGACCACCCGTTTGCAAAAGATTGCAATGCTTATAGGTTCTTTGAATTCTGCATATCATTTGAAGGGCTTGTGTGAAGAAGATTCCTGGGCATTATTCAAGAAACGGGCTTTTCTCAATCAAGAAGAAGAAAACAACCATCAAAGCCTTCTGGCAGTTGGCAAGGAAATTGTCAGGAAATGTCAAGGTATTCCCTTAGCTACTAGGGTGGTTGGAGGTCTTATGCGCTTCAACAGAGAGGAGAAGGATTGGCTGCACGTGCAGAACAGTGATCTTTGGGATTTGGGAATTTATAAAAGAGCAATTTATCCTGCCCTTATTTTAAGCTACCTGCATTTACCACCTCATCTCAAGCACTGTTTTGCATTTTGCTCAATCTTTCCCAGAGATTATGAAATCCAAAAGGAGAAATTGATACACATGTGGATGGCACAAGGCTTTATCCATCCAGACAGTGGAAGCAAGAAAATGGAAGATTTCGGAGAGGACTGCTTTAATGAACTGCTGTGGGTGTCTGTGTTTGAAGAGGTCAATGAATGTGAAAGCGGTTCTCCACTTCTGTACAAGATGAATGATATTTTCTATAGCCTTGCAAGAAGTATCACGAAAAATGAATATTTGATACTTGAGAAAGGACTTGCAGGTGGCAACCTTAAAGAAGTCCGCCATGCATCAATCATGTCTGATCTTAGGTTGTCTCTATTTCCAGACTCCTTAGATCAAGCAAAGCATTTGAGAACCCTACTCTTATTATCAGAAGGAGGACTTCCAACTGTGCCTAAGCATATTTTTTCAAGTTTTATTTACTTGAAGATGCTGAATTTGAGTGGGTGTCTTGCAAACTTACCCGAGTCCATAGGTGAACTTTCATTTTTGAGATGCCTAGATCTCTCGAGCAGTCATTTCCGTAAGTTACCTTCATCTATTTCTGACTTGTTCTCGTTGGAGACACTAAATTTAGTTGGTTGCTACAATCTTAAATACTTGCCTCCTATGGGTCGGATTACTGGTTTGAGGCATCTAAATATAAGCAGATGTGAAGCACTCATAGAGATGCCCGGTGGACTTAACTTCTTAGTTCACCTTCAGACCTTGCCTATATATATTGTGCCCATACACAAAAAGACCATGAGAAAGTATAGGCATAAGTTTCAAGACACTCCAATTTTCAGGAATGTATATTCAACGGCAAGCATATTGGAGCTTAAAGATTTGAACCTTAGGGGTGACCTAAAGATCAAGCATCTGGAGCGTGTGCAGGATGTTGAGGAAGCTAAAGCATTGAATTTCAAGGATAAGGAATATTTGCATTCTTTGGGGCTATGTTGGGGCAAAACAGGTGCAGATTTCGTGATGAATCCTACTTTGGAATCCACAGCTGCAAGATTTCAAGAGAGAAAACCACCCACACCATGGTCATCAAGTGATCCTGAATCATCGTATGAATATCCTACAGTATCTGATGAGGGTTTGGCTGATGAAGTCTTGGAGTCCCTCGAACCTCATAAAAATCTGAAGAAATTGTTCATTGTTGGTTATCCAGGGATAAAGTTTGCACGGTGGAATCTTCCGAACCTGACTGAATTGACGTTGATCAACTGTGGAGGATGCTTGCATCTTCCACTTCTCGGCCATCTTCCACTTTTAAGATCTCTGCGTATGGAAGGAATGAACAGCATAACATATATCAGCGAGGTGGATGTTGAAGTCTCATTTGTATCACTTGAGGAGATATTTATGAGAAACTTCCCTGTTCTGCGAGAGTGGACGAATCCGACTAGAAAAGTATGTTTCCCAAAGCTGAGAAAACTTGTTCTTGATGATTGTCCTAACCTTATTTCAGTGCCATGTTTTGCATCTCTAGAGCACCTTGAGCTTCGGTGTTGCAATTCACTAGTGTTGAAGTGCATGGAAAATTTAACCTTGCTCTCAACTCTGAGTATTGCAAGATTCGATGACTTGGTGTGTCTACCTGATAAGCTGATCAGGAATAATCAGCATCTCAAGTCTGTAAGAATAATCTCTTGCCCGAAGCTCCATTCTCTCACCTCAGATTTTGGTTTCCTTACATCCCTCACTTCCTTGAGCATCCGTTGGTGTGAGAATCTTCCTCTGCTGTCTGAAGAACTTGAAAGCCTCACTGCGTTGGAGTTTCTTGAATTAACCGATTGCCATAGCGTGAAAGCTCTTCCAGCGAACGTGACAGGATCTTTGAGGTCCCTTCAGGAACTGTCGATCGAGAACTGCAGCATCCTGGAGTACATTTCATTTGAACTTCAGCCACTCACATCACTTAAACACCTAACCATAATGTTCTGTCCAAGTCTAGCGGCATTGCCTTCTAATTTCGACAACCTTCCAACCCTTTCGAGTTTGGCAATCATAAGCTGCCCCTTGATAGAATCCCTGCCTGAGGGGATCAAGAACTTGAAAGCACTCGGGAGCCTGGAGATACGAAGCTGTCCAAGACTCGACGAGCTACCCGAGTGGTTAGAAAGTTTAGCATCATCTCTGAGAACTGTTGCAATATCAGATTGCTGTAATTTGAAAAGTTTGCCAGTAGCTTTTCGACTGTTGAGCAAACTGCAGCACTTGAGCATCCAAGACTGCCCTGATCTGCAGAGGAGGTGCGACAGGGACAGAGGTGAAGATTGGTGGAAAATTGCTCATATACCAACAACATACATTTCCTCTTCTGTGGAGTTGCCAGAAACCTGAATGCTTCAAATGCTCAAGTATATGATTTCATCAGCTTGTGCTTGTATGGTGTTAATTTCTTTTCATGAAAGCTAAGTTGTGATTACTAACTTATTTCATAAAACAACTATTGGCTCTTATATTTCAAAGTTCATGGTAACTTATTCTGTCTAATTATCTTTTTTGTTCTTTGTTTTCTTTGATAATTGTGGTGAATACGAAAAAATAAAAAATAGATATATGGATTATTTATACTCTTTGTTCTTAATTTCCAGAAGACTCATCCTCGATTTTGCATGGCCGAGTGAAAGTGGCCTCTCTCCAAATAAGGCTTTGGCTTATACCATACAGAGACAAGCAGTCTTGATAAGTTATAATTTCTTTAAAGTTAGCTGACAAGATTTGGTCGAATTTCCTGTAATTACTTAACGGGAAATTCCCAAAAAATTCCCAAATGAGAACTCAAATTTGCTTTAACTCCCCATTTTTAAAAAAGTTCCTCTTTGCTCCCTAGATGACAGGCCAAATTTGCTCATTTGGGCATTTAAGTACGTGATTTCGGGGTTCGGGTACGAGATTCTTGAGTTTTAATACAACCATGGGGAGTTAAAGCAAATTTGGCCTGTCATCTAGGGAGCAAAGAGGAACTTTTTTAAAAATGGGGAGTTAAAACAAATTTTTTCAACTTCTAAGTACTTTTTAAAAAAGACCCCACTACTTAATTATAATTATCCGAATAAATTATAATGAAAATTTCTAATTTTTCCTAATTAAAACTAGCGTGGCCCACTCGCCGCGTGACATGCCTTGCCAAGGTACAATCTTAGCTCAGGCAATTTAAAAAAATAATTTTGGATAATTAATTAAAAATTCATTTTATGTCCAAAGAGGTATTTATGATATTTCTCCTCCTGCAGAGCAGTTAGAAACAAGGATTCGCTCAAATTGTCTCGATTAACTATGGCAAAGGCAAACACATCCTTAGAGAGAGGATAGAGAACAAACTTTAGTAGGATCAAATGGGCGCTTATATGACCGTATTTTCTTTGATGCAGGATCTGGAGCAGCTCTTGCACTCATGCGATGTTCTAGAGTTCTCTGTCACGAAGAAAGAGATTGAGCTTCTCAGTTCGACTGTTTCGTTACTCAGAGGTTCATCGGGATCGGCGGGGAGTTACAATGGCAAAATCGTGAAGTTGACCCAAATATTGGAGAGAGCTCGCAAGTATGTTGACTTCTGGGTATGTATGCCATTGCATATATCCTTACTGTTTATATCTATAGCTATTACTTATCACTCTATATCAGTATATTGTGTAGCAGCTTCTTTTCTTTGAGATGTTTCACAACTGTTCCATGAAACAGGCAGCATCAAACCATCGAAACGCTGAATTCTTATTTGGAAGAGATTCAAGAATTACGGAAGATTTAATTTTAGGCCCGTCCGATTTTTCTAGCGTCATTGAGTTCAGCAGAGCCATATACTTGAGCGAGTACAAAAACGACCCCGGAAGCCCTCTTTACGATGGAAGAAAGGTTACCCTGAATGAGAGAGCGCAAGACATAGAATTCATCAATGGGGAGCTGAATAAGATTTTTAAGATCGAAGATTTGGAGGCTGTCTCTTCTAAAGGCAAGCTCCACTATTTCTGTTATGCTGCAGCTATTAATGGAGATATAAACTGCAACAAACCGTTACACAGACTACCAAAAAGATTTTGCAGAAAGTTGCAGAAACAGAGTAAGAAGAGAGAGAGGATAAAGGGGAAGAAATCGGGAAAGAATCCAGAATTGCATATGCCAAAACTTGGCCAACAAACCAGCAACAACGTACGTAAATAGTCTGTTCCAAACCCGACAAAACAAGCCATAATGGCCAATGAAAAGCTTAAACACGGAATTAATTAAGCTAATGAGAAAGTGCTAAGAAAATGAGTAAA
Organism: Lantana camara; assembly: GCA_037501455.1. Taxonomy (NCBI): domain Eukaryota; kingdom Viridiplantae; phylum Streptophyta; class Magnoliopsida; order Lamiales; family Verbenaceae; genus Lantana; species Lantana camara. The sequence goes on from CM074862.1 coordinate 25,774,988, forward strand.
GCGGGTGACAACTCTTCCAATCTCATGCGTCTTCTCCTCAACGGCGTCGTTTTACTTAAAGAAACGCATCCACGCTTTGAAAAACGTAATCAATCCTTGCCTTGGTCTTCTTCTTTCATTACCATACAATGTAATATTCCTGTTTCCACTCTCATGCACTGTAACGGTTATCTCCTTAGCTTTAAGCTGCATGACACTACCTTCCCCTTGAGATAAAGCTTGTCCCCAAGCTTCTACTTCTGGAAATTGCCCAATGATAGTATAAAAATCTTCCCAAGTTGCCTCTGAGATGGGCAGATGAGACCACTGGATTAAAAGTTGAACCACAACAGTGTTGTTTCGTTTGACCATTCTTCTGGCTAGCACTTTAACTGGTTTCAAGATCACCTGAGCTTCTTCATCCATTGGTGGGAGTTGACTAGTGACTCTCTCTTCAGATCCCACTTTCTTCTTTAACAGAGAGACATGGAAGACAGGATGGATCTTTGCTTCAGGAGGAAGTTGTAATTTGTAAGCTACTGATCCCACCCTCTGTTCAATGCTGAAGGGCCCAGCGAATTTGGGGCTTAGCTTCCATAGCTTACTATTCCTTACTGAGAGTTGTCTGTATGGTTTCAATTTCAGATAAAACCTGTCTCCAATTGCAAACTCCCTCTCAGATCTCTTCTTATCTGCATTTTGTTTCATCCTGTTTTGTGCAACCTGCAAGTGGTGCTTCAATTGTTGCTGTATCTCGGTTCTTTGATTCAGCAATCCTTCTAAACCCACAGATGTCAGTTGATCAAATGCTTTAACAGTTAAGTAGGTGGGTTTATAGCCATACAGGGCCTCAAGTGGAGTCATTTGTAAAGAGGTATGGTAGTTAGTGTTGTACCATACTTCTGCCATGGCCAACCATTTACTCCACTTCTTGGGATAAAGTCCACACATACATCTAAGGTAGTTCTCCAAGCACTGATTCACTCTCTCTGTTTGGCCATCAGTTTGAGGGTGATATGCAGTACTAAGATGTTGTGCAACCCCCAAAGTTTCCAGCAGTTCCCTCCATAGCTGACTGGTGAAAATTTTGTCCCTGTCAGACACAATACTCTGAGGCAAACCGTGCAACTTGTAGACTTCATCAAGAAATATCTGAGCCAAACTAGCTGCTGTGAATGGATGAGTTAGAGCAATGAAGTGTGAGTACTTGGTAAACCTGTCTACCACCACCCATACAGTATCTTTACCTTCTGACTTAGGTAGAGATTCAATAAAATCCATAGTGATGTGTTGCCATGCTTGATCAGGTACTGGGAGTGGCTGTAGTAATCCTGCCACCTTGTTATTCTGATGTTTACTCAACTGACAAATTTCACAACTCTTAACAATGCCCTCAACATCTTTCAGTGCATCCGGCCACAGGAAGACCATTTTTAATCTTTGATAAGTTCCTTGAACCCCAGAATGCCCTCCAAAACTGGATTCATGCATGTTCAAAATAACTTTTTTTCTTAACTCTGTAGTCTTTCCCACATAAATCCTGCCTTTGTACCTCATGATTCCCTTTGAATAGCTGTATAGAGATAGATTCATGGGAAACATCAGTAATTCTGTGATGATCTTTTGGGCATCTGTGTCTTGTTCATAACTTATCTCAAGTTCTTGTACCCATGTGGGCTGCAATACAGTGAGAGAGCTGCAACTAGCACCATCTTCTCCTTCTCTCCTGGATAATGCATCAGCTGCTTTATTTTCCAAACCCTTCTTGTACTCAATAATGTAACTGAACCCAAGCAACTTAGTTAGATACTTATGTTGTAATGGGGTGGAGAGTTTCTGATCAATCAGATACTTGATACTACTCTGATCAGTCCTGATTACAAAGGTATCATGGAGTAGATAACTTCTCCACTTTTCCACTGCTTGTATGACAGCTAACAATTCTTTCTCATATACAGATAGTCCTAACCTCCTTGGGCAAAGTGCTTTGCTCATATAAGCAATTGGGTGTCTATCTTGCATCAGAACAGCCCCTATCCCTTTATAACATGCATCAGTCTCTAGTACAAACCTTTTAGAAAAATCAGGTAAAGCTAGTACTGGTGCAGTGATCATAGCCTGTTTCAATTCCTCAAAAGCAAGATTTGCTTCCTCACTCCACTGGAATTGACCCTTCTTAGTTAGATTAGTCAGGGGTTTTGCAATGATGCCATAATGCTTTATGAACTTTCTATAGTATCCTGTCAACCCCAGAAAGCCTCTTAATTCTTTCACATTTCTTGGTACAGGCCAATTGAACATGGCTTGGATCTTAGAGGATTCAGCTGCAACTCCTTTCTTACTGATAACATGCCCCAGATATTCAATTTGTTCCTGTCCAAACATGCACTTAGAAGCTTTAGTATACAGCTTATGCTCTTTCAAAATTTGGAACACCCTCTCCAAGTGTGTTTTATGTTCACTCAAGTTACAACTATAAATGAGGATATCATCAAAGAACACCAGGACAAACTTCCTCAGATAATCTTGAAAGATGTGATTCATTAAGGCTTGGAATGTAGCTGGGGCATTGGTGAGTCCAAATGGCATCACTTTGAACTCATAGAGGCCTGTACTTGTGACAAAAGCAGTCTTTGAAATGTCAGCCGGTTTGACCCTGATTTGATGGTATCCAGCCCTGAGATCAATCTTTAGGGGTGTACATTCGGTAAAAAACCGAACTTTCGGTTATTCGGTTCGGTTAACCGAAAGTTCGGTTTTTAATTTTACCTAACCGTTTACCGAACCGAACTTAATCGGTTTCGGTTCGGTTTCTACCGATGGTTATCGGTTCGGTTTCGGTTAATAACCGAAAAAACCGAAATTCAATAAAAAAAAAAAAAAAAATGGACATAAGCTAATAATTAACTGAAATCCTGGAAGCAAGTATTAAAATGTGGATACAAGCCTTCATTTAAAACAAGTAAACAACAGCAGTCTTCAGTTCATACTTCATACATGTAAAACAAATAACAACTCCTTCAGGCTTTAACAAATTACAAACACAGTTACACAGCAGTCCAGCATTCATATTTCATACAATTCAACAACACCACAACAGTCCAGCATGGCAGCATCCAGCAGTAAAACCACAACAACAATTCAACAAATCAATTGTCCAACATGATGAAAGAAACTCCAGCATTAAAACAAACATAACAATTATCAAGATTAATGAAAATCTGACAGTCCAGACTCCAGTAGTGCACATTCTAAACCATATTACAGCAGCCTCTTTCCTTTAAATTCTTGTTCCTTCAATGCAACCTACAAAATGAAAACAATTACTTATTGTATTTCAAATGAAATTTAAGTTAAATACAATGCAACATCTCAACTTACCACTCAAACCTCGACTGTTTCACAAGCTAAAGACCATCGATTGCATATTCACACTTGAGATCTCTTCTACAATTATAAAAGAAGATGACAATTGTTAAAGTGTAGTATTATATGATAATGAACTTAAAATTTATTAAACTACATAATATAAAAATACCTTCTTCAATGCATTCAATTTCACCGTAATCTTCCTCAACCGGTGGTGGAGGCTCAAATCGAAGCCAATCTTGAGTACAAATGAGAGCTTGTACCATTCTTGGAGTCAAAGAAGCTCTAAAATCATCTATCACACGGCCCGACATACTGAAAGTAGATTCAGAAGCAACAGTAGAAATGGGCATTGCCAACAAATCACGAGCCATCCTTGCTAAAATCGGAAATCGAGAGGAGTTGACCTTCCAATACTCCAAAATATCAAAGGTTACATCAAGAGGTTCTCTATCCTCCCTCAAATATTTTTCCAGCTCTGATTTGTTTGAATTATCACCCACACTACTAAGGTATCTTGACATTCTACGAGATTTTGCAGCCTCTTTCTCAGCATCAGAATCATAATCAGTTATACAACTTTGGGGCGACATTGTTGATGAAGAATCTGATGTACTTCTCGAACAAGAAGAAACATACATATTGTGATACTCTTCGAACATCTCATAAAGAGTTTTTTTGACCAATTCAGATATTTCAATTCCCAATTGCTCATTGTACATGTCCTCTAAAGTGAACTGCACATATGTGAGCTTATAACGAGGGTCAAGTACCACCACAACATACAACATCATGTTCATCTTCTTCGGATCACCCCAATACTTATCAAATTTCAATTTCATCCTTCTTGCCACTTCAGCCACCTCCTTTTCATTAGACTCCGCCCATTGTTTTATCAATGTATCAATATCACTTATTTCATCTAAAAACACGTTAGAAGTGACATATTTGGTGGCTGACACTCTCAAAGTAAACCTGTAAAAGTGTTTCAACACTTTCACCAACCTTTCAATAAGCACCCAATCATCCATGCAAGGCAGCCCGACATGGCCATGAGTTCCCCCCAAGCTAAAGTCATTATGAAAATCTTTATCGCAGATATAATATCTTTCAAACACATTTCGAAAGATGAATGCGGTTTCAAGCATAAAATAACAAGAATTCCACCTAGTTGGACAATCAAGACATAACAACTTCTTACTAGTTACCTTTTCTTCAGCCGCATATTCTTTGAATTTTTTCCATCTAGATGGTGATTGTCTCAAATATCTAACCACCGTCCGAACACGATCAACTGAAACACTAATCTCCGACAAACCATCTTTCACAACAAGTTGGATAATATGAGCAACACACCTCATGTGCAAAAATTTACCATCACATATTGCCTTTTTCCAATTTACTAATCTTTTTTTCAAGTAAGCAACCATGGTATCATTGGAAGAGGCATTATCAACCGTGATAGTAAATACATTATCTACCCCCCACTCAAGCAAACACTTCTCAATTAACATCCCAATGTCCTCACCTTTATGACTACTACATTGCACAAAGTTCAATACCAACTTACGCAATTTCCATTGTTCATCCAAGAAATGAGCAGTCAAGCAAACATAATTTGATTTTTGGTTTGAAGTCCATGTATCTGTGGTAAGACATATTCTAACGTTGGATCTTCTAAAGTATTCCTTAATTTTTGTCTTCTCATAGAAATACAATTTAAGGGCATCTCTAGCTACTGTGATCCTTGAAGGTACAACAAATTGAGGACATGCCACAGCAATGAATTGCTTAAACCCTTCACCCTCTACAAATTTAAAGTGCAATTCATCCATTACACACATTTTACAAAGGGCTTCTCTAATAGCAGTTTGATCAAATGTACCGGGAGCATTCACTTGGGAGGACATATCTCTTAAATCTACACTTTGAGTGTAGCTATCAAGTGTATAACTTTTGACCTTATGCTCTGGATTTTTTTTGCAATTTTTCTTATGATTATTCATACCACTAGTTCCATTTTTTTTAGGGTCTGCAGCCACATCCTTCTTACAGTGTTTACATCTAGCTCTTCGTCTACCATTCACATCAACAAACTCATCAAAATGTTTCCATACCTCTGACAAAATGTCTCTTAGAATCTTCAGAACTCTCAGATTGCCGTTTCCTTTTCTTTCCACGCTGATTTTGATCTTCGTTTCCAACAGATTCATCTTTTTCCTCCATAGGGCTGGTCTCATCTCCAGATTGTAGATCTAGGTCTTCCGGTATAGATTCCATATTCTAAATTCTGAAACAAAGCAAATTTCAGTCAAATTTCATCCTATTTGTGACTAATTTTAAACTAGTTCAGTCAAATTTCAGACTAACTTCAATCTAATTTCAAATTTCAGTCAATGTTCAGTATTTATATTCTAATTTGAGTCAAATTTCAGACTATTTCCAGAAGATTTAAGCTAAAATTCAGACCATTTCCAGACGATTTCAGTCAAATTTCAGTGTTATATTCTAACTAGAGTCTAATCTAAAAGACTAAAACAACAAATCGACATGGTGAGGAAAAAAACTAATCTTCAACAACTAATCAAAGTCTTCAAGGGAACAAGGTTAACCTGTGATTTTTCGAAGTGCAGCGGCGACTTGGTGGGTACTAGGTACTGGGTAGTCTTTTCACTCTTCGGCGTTGAAGATAGGTGGGTGGCGGACTGGTGGCGGGCCTGTTTGCAACGAGAAGAAAAGGTGGTGGGCTGGTGGTGCCTTGGTGGCGTCTTGAAGTCTTGGGCGGCGCACGGCGGAGAGGAAAAATGGAAACCCTAGATCTAAAATTGGAAGGTGAAGACTGAAGTGTCAAGTGTGAAACTGAAATGTGCAGACTGAAGACTGTCTATGAGTGAATTATTGTGAAAGCGTGAATGGGAAATGAATAACAATGCATAAAAACGTGTGAAGAAAGGGGATCTTTCGGTTTTTCGGTAAAAACCAAAAACCGTTCGGTTTTTACCGAAACCGAATCGAAACCGGAAAATCTAAATATCACTAACCGAAACCGAACCGAACCGTAGTCGGTTCGGTTCGGTTATTGGCGGTTCGGTACGGTTTCGGTTCGGCTTCGGTTACCGGTTCGGTTTTTGTTCACCCCTATCAATCTTAGAGAAAATAGAAGCTCCCCCCAACTCATCTAATAGATCATCCACCAAGGGTATGGGGTAGCTATCTCTCACTGTTAAGGCATTTAACTTTCTGTAATCCACACAAAATCTCCATCCCCCATCTTTTTTCTTGACCAATAGTACGGGAGATGAAAATGGACTATTGCTATGCTGTATTATCCCATTACCTAGCATTTCTTTAATTAGTTTTTCTATTTCACACTTTTGTAAGTAAGGGTACCTGTAAGGGTGTTGCTTCAGTTTATCAACTCCTTCCTTCAGTGGGATTTGATGATCATGTTCCCTCTCAGGTGGCAACCCCTGGGGTTCTCTGAATATGTCCCCATACTGAGTGAGTAAAGGCTGTAATTCAGGTATAGCTTCACACTCCACCCCTTCTCCAACAGCAGTGATCATACAAAAACAGCTAAGGGCAGATTTTCCCTTCTTCTTAAGCATCTGTTGTAATTTCTTTCCTGAAATCATGCTTAATGCAACTTCCTTCTGAGTTCCATGGAGTGTGATCTCTTTGTCCCCTCTTTTGAATTTTAGAGTCTGATTATCAAAGTCAAGGGTAACAGGACCCAATTTTCTCAACAAATCTACCCCAATCACCATGTCACAGCCTCCCAATCTCAATAATCTGGTGCTGGTTCTGAAATGATACCCTCTCATGTCCCACTTAAAATCACTGCATTTAGAATCACAACACATTTTCTCCATATTGGCCACAGTAACTAATAAGGGATTGGTACACTCTATTTCACAGTTCACTTTCTTAGCAAATTCAGGATCTAAAAAAGTGTGTGTGCTGCCTGAATCCATCAAAACAATGAAAGACTCATTGCCTACTCTTCCTTCTACCTTCAGTGTTTTTGGAGCAGGTCTTCCATCCATGGCATTGATGGAAATATAGTATTCTGTATCTTCTTCCTTCTCTATTGTGATCTCAGGCTCTTCCTCCTCTTCTTCCTGTGCTATGATAACAAATAGGTTCCTACATTTGTGACCTACATGATACTGCTCATCACAATTAAAACAAAGGCCCTTCCTTCTTCTGGCCATCATTTCTTCTGCATTCAGCCTCTTGATGGGAGGATATTTCTCTTGAGTGTTGGTCATACTCTTCTTCCCTCCTTGATCTGATAATCCTGGTTTGAAACTCCAACTTTTGGGGACAGGTTTATTCCCTTTACCAGTAATCTCCAACAAGTACTCTTGCTTCTTAGCTAAACTGATGGCATCAGCTAAGAATGGTGGCTTAAGCATCTCTATTTTCAGCCCTATCTCCTCTTTCAGCCCACTCAAGAAACTATTGATGAAATAATCTTCTGTCAGGGATCTGTTTATACTCAGCATAAATGCCTTTAGTTCTTCAAATTTTTGAGCATACTCCTCAACAGATTTGTCCTGTTTTAGCTTATTAAATTGCCCCACCAAGTTAGCTTCTCTCAGATTGGAGAATCTTAACATCACTGCATCAGAAAAGGCATCCCAACCCATTGCCTCCTTCCCTTCCACATAATCCAAGTACCAGTTTACTGCCATACCATCCATATTCATACCAGCTAGAACAATCCTCTCAAACTCACTCATGGGGTTGAACATAAAATACCTCTGACATTTCCTTAACCATGATCTGGGTTCAGTACCATCAAATTTAGGGAATTCTAGTTTATTTTTAAGGTTCACTGTTCCATTCATTTCCGTGCCTCTACTCACTGGAGTTGGAGTAGGGAGTATACCTGCATCATGGTTAGATCTGTTAATCTGAGGTGGGATCTCACCCCGATGACTTGTTCCCACCGTTTCTTTCTCCTTTAGTAATCCATGAATCAAGAGATCTAGCTTCTGACTTAAGGCCTTGTTGGTGTTATCCAGTGTATCCATCCTCTGCTCCAAGGTTTTGTGCGATTCACCCATCTGTTGCCTGAGCTGTTCCTGACCCACTTTGAGCTCCTGGGTCGCCATTTCTAAATCCTCTATTCTAGCCGTATTGTTCTTGGCCATTTGTGCCCAAGAAATCTTCCACCTAAGCTCTGAGGCCACTATTATGCTGCAGCTATTAATGGAGAAATAAACTGCAACAAACCGTTACACAGACTACCAAAAAGATTTTGCAGAAAGTTGCAGAAACAGAGTAAGAAGAGAGAGAGGATAAAGGGGAAGAAATCAGGAAAGAATCCAGAATTGCATATGCCAAAACTTGGCCAACAAACCAGCAACAACGTACGTAAATAGTCTGTTCCAAACCCAACAAAACAAGCTATAATGGCCAATGAAAAGCTTAAACACGAAATTAATTAAGCTAATGAGAAAGTGCTAAGAAAATGAGTAAAGCGGGTGACAACTCTTCCAATCTCATGCGTCTTCTCCTCAACGGCGTCGTTTTACTTAAAGAAACGCATCCACGCTTTGAAAAACGTAATCAATCCTTGTCTTGGTCTTCTTCTTTCATTACCATACAATGTAATATTCCTGTTTCCACTCTCATGCACTGTAACGGTTATCTCCTTAGCTTTAAGCTGCATGACAATTTCTTACAACGCCGCAGCTTTAGTTCTTCTGAATGATTGTTCAAAGTGCTAAATATTAGGATATTTTGATTTAGATTAATCAACATGCAAGAAATTGTGGCGGTCACAAGATAACTAACTTATGCTACTTGCAGTTCGACAATCATCAAAAGTTCATGTCTCACGAATCTCAATTGAACTATGTTATTTTCTGCAGGCACATCCTTCACCCCCTCGAATCCATTGCGAAGAACCCTAACTGTAGAGGGAAAACTAGTGGGTCTTGAAAAGGATTTGGAGATAATGCTACATAGTCTAACCGGAGAGCCATCACAACTAAAAGTTTTTGCAATTATCGGTATGGCTGGCATTGGGAAAACAACGTTTTCCAGAAAACTATATGATGCTCCACTTGTCATGTATAGCTTCCATGTTCGTGTGTGGATTACGGTATCGCAACAATATAAAGTAACAGAATTGTTGTTAGGTATTCTGCACTGTACTACCAACTTTGCACATGAGATCCATGGAAAGACCAATGAAGAATTAAAAGAACTAGTGTATAGAAGTTTAAAGGGTAGGAGATATCTCATTGTACTGGATGATATGTGGGACACTAATGTTTGGCGTGATTTGAGGTTAATATTTCCTAATGATAAGAATGGTAGTAGGATTCTGTTGACGAGTCGGCTTAGACATGTGGCTGTCAGTGCAAGCCAAGATACTCCTCCCCATTGCTTACGTCGGCTGAGTGTAGATGAAAGTTGGGAACTTCTTAGTTCAAAGATCTTTGGGGATGAGTCATGTCCCGTGGAATTGATGGAAATTGGAAAGCACATAGCATCTAGATGCCAAGGACTACCACTGACAATAGTTGTTTTAGGGGGGCTTTTATCAAAGATGAAAAAGAGACTAGACATTTGGGAGGAAGTTGCACACAGAGTAGGCTCACTGGTGATGGAAGAAGCAGAGCACTGCCAAAACATACTTGCTTTGAGTTACAACCATTTGCCTAATTACTTGAAACCATGCTTCCTTTACTTGGGAGTTTTCCCAGAAGATTATGACATATCAGTAAAGAAACTGATATGGTTGTGGGTTTCTGAGGGATTTATCAGACCTCATATCATCAAGAGCTTGGAAGAAGTTGCTGAGGACTGTTTAGAGGATCTTGTTGCCAGAAGTCTTGTTATGGTGAAGAGGAAGAGTTCTGATGGTAGGATCAAGACTTGCTACATTCATGATCTCATGAGAGAACTGTGCTTGAGAGAGTCCAAGAAGCTAAACTTTCTTCATGTAATCAAGAGTCCTGGACAACTGTCGAAAAATAATCTACAAGTTGATAGCCTTCTACGCGCCGATGTCGAACAAAATCCGCGACGCCTCTCTTTTCATTCTAGCATCCAGAAATGCTTTGGTTCACTATCATACACTCGTTCTGTCTTGTGCTTCGAAAAATCCTCTTTGTCAAGGCGTGGAGATTACTTGTGGAGGCGTTTCAAGCTACTTAAAGTGTTGTATATAATGAATATTCAACTAACAAGATTTCCAACTGTTATACGTCTTCTTACTCACTTGAAGCTCCTGGCACTCACAGTCCAAGATAACGTCTATATCATGAAGTTACTTATGTCTCGCCGCCTACAGACCTTAATTATTGATTTGAAATGGGATGGTCAATTACCCCAGAGATTCTGGGACATGCTGGAGTTGAGACATTTTCATTTGAAGAGAATATGTGTACCTAATCCACAAGGAATCAAGTTTCAATCAGCTTCAACATCATTGTCAGAGCTACCAGATGAAGAAGCTCCACCCGGGAATCTCACTAATTTACAATCATTATCTACAATACGCCCTGTGAGTTGTACCAAGAAAGTCTTTCTCTCCATGCCGAATTTAAAGAAATTGGGAATACATGAATTTGAAGAGGACCACCGGTTCCGTAGGTGGTTTAAGAACCTTGTCCACTTACAAGAACTTGAGAAACTCAAGTATGCCTTTAGTAATCCATTTGTCAGTTCAGTTGTCAAACCAGATCGCCTTCCCTCGTGGTACAGTTTCCCCCCAAAGCTACTGAAATTGACTCTGAGCGGCACCTCACTGCCATGGGAAGATATGATCAAGCTCAGTATGTTGCCAAAACTAGAGGTGCTCAAACTCAGAAATTATACCTTCTCAGGAACATTATTGAAGTCTAGAGAAGGAGGTTTTCTTTGTCTCAAGTTCCTGCTAATTGGCAGCACAAATCTTAAGATGTGGGAAGCTGATGGAACTCCTTTCCCAAACCTTCAGCACCTTGTTCTAAGGCATTGCAGGTTTTTGGAGGAGATCCCTTGCAGAATTGGAGAAGCACCTCTGCTGGAGAACATTGAGTTGCATCATTGCAAGGATTCCGCTGCAAGGTCAGCAAAAGAACTACTAGAAGAACAACAGAGCCAGGGGAATGACTTGCTTACAGTTCGTATAACCGAAGGATAAGTAAGCAATACACACGACTCTACTTTGAAGATTTTCACTTTGACAGGATAGCACCATCTGATGAATTATCTTGTGGAAACATGCAGATTATAAATTTTTACAACTTTTAAGTGTTGAATGCAGTGTTAACTTGCTCACAGTTGCCTCGACGACTAAGGCCGGAAACCGGTGTCCGTTTCTGGGAAACTACCTGGATTATTTCTTGTAGAAATCCTACTTCAGTTAGGATTGTGAGAAGTTCATATCCATGTTGTTTATGTCTTTTGTCATGTTTGTATCATTGGATATGCTCCACCACCGAGGAGAGAAGGCAATGCATGTGTTGATTAAATTTTTTTTGTTTTTAGATTTTCTTTTACTTCTTGTACCAAAAATATAAAAAGGAAAAGTGTATGGTTGCTGTAATTAAATGAGTGAAATTTGTCCCTGAATTTGGTGGAAGCAAACAATAATGTCCAGAAACATGCTTTGCTGTTTGCTCTGGCCTTCAGTCTAATATTTAAGTAGTCAGGTTTTGGTGTTTATTATTTGCACTAACAAAGTAACATTTAAAATCTTGTAGCTTAGGAATGATATTAGTAGATTAAAATCTTGTAGGTTAAAATCAGAAAATATACTAAATTCTGAAAAAAGAATATTAGGACACGGGAGAGCTCTGACAACTATGTTATATTTATATATGATATATGATATAATGGTAAGTTTTATGTAATATAATGTATTCATCAGCAAACAAATGACATACCATTATTATCCCCTAACATCAATATATTATGGGATAATTACACATGCCATATCGATAGCCAGATCATGTGGCAAACACATTCTTAGAGAGGGAGAAGGATCTAGGGGTGTCAATTTCGAACCCGACCCGATAACCCGACCCGACCCACCCGTTAAAATATCGGGTTAGGGTTAGGGTATTTCGGGTTCGGGTCGAATCGGGTCGGACCCGGTTTCAACCCGGGGAAGAGAGAGAAAATCAGGTCGGGTTCGGGTTCAACCCGGGTCAACCCGAAAAGTTTCACGGGTGACCCAATAACCCGGCCCAACCCGATGAATAAATGTATTTTGAACCAAAATATGAACCTGTGGGGGATTGAACACTCAACCCTCCATACAAGATGAAGGTGCATCAACCAGCTGAGCTAACTAATTTTATTGTCATTTCATTGGTAAAAATAGATTTTATATATCAGTTTAAAATTTGTAATTATATCTAAAAATTAATTTCTTGGAAAAATATGACTTAGGATTAAAATATTATAATTCATCATAAGAATTAATGTAAGTCCTGAATAAAATAATGTGGAACATTTTATATATATATATTTATTAATGTATGTGTTAATTTCTTTTTCAATAAAATATATGGTACTTGTTAATTTAATCTTTTATTTATTTGGTTGATGTTGATTATTTTGCTATTTAGTTAGATATTTGATCTATATATTTGTAAATTTATAATTTGAAATTTTAGTTTTAGAGATGTTATTTGAAAAATAATCAATAGTTGAAAGTGATTTAAAATTATATTTTTTAAACATAAATATAATAGAAATGATATATGATGGGGTCAAAATACGATCGTCCCACGTTAGGACACGTGGCACCACCAAGATGATGACATCTGTCTCCCCAAGGTTACACCCATCAGTGCACGAGCGCTGAGCCCAACGAGCGCAATCCTTCTGCAAGAGTTAAGCACAACAAGCGCTCTCACTCTCACGAGCGCCGCCCCTACTGTATGACTGGCACGTCCACGTGCCAAGGGAGCCCTCTTCGAGCGTCACACTCCCTCAGAGTGGCCTCTCCTTCTGGCTCGTTACTTGAACTGGAGCCTTCATTCCCCCCAGCGGATATCTTGGCTTCCAGTACTCCAGGTTGTCACGAGCGTGCTCTTAAGCCCTCGTTACCAACCACCCAAATGGCTCTCTGACACATCGTACATGCCCGCGCACCTGCCACTGTTGCCAGCACCAACTTTTGGCCGCTTTTGCAGAAGATTCCTCCTAGGTTTCTCTCTCATGGCGCCACGTGTTAGGGCAACATTCGGCCAGGACCAGTTGAGGTAAATGACCAAAGGGCCCTTGACCCTCAACTATAAATAGCTAAAGTCATCTTCTACACTGGTAAGCAATCTGGATCGCTGAAACTGTTACTGAACCTACGTTTCTCCTTCATACCTTGAACTGACTTGAGCGTCGGAGAGCCAAACTGGGTATCACCCCCAGTTCCCCCAGCTTGGCCTTCTGACTTTTATTGTGCTTGTCCCAACCGGTAGAACCCCCTTTATCTTCTCCGGCGAGTCTCCGGTGGTTTCCCCCACAAAAACAAATCGTAAAGTGATTGGATTCGGATCCTCCTCTTCGGAACCCATCATTTTTGGCGCCGTCTGTGGGAAACCGTTTCTCCATCCCTTTCTTTCTTTCTGTTGGTAGAAGAGCAAGCACACTTGTACCCTTTCCAGTCATGGTCGCTACAAGGTCTGGAGCCGTAGGAGGGGGAGACCACACTTCCCCCGAGGTCAATATCGTTATTCCCCCAGCCTCTGCGGACGGAGGCCCACCGCTCACCGCCATGGGTGGAGAGACGCTCCCCGCCACAGGAGTAACACCACAAGCAGAAGCTTCAGCTCCTCCGCCAACGCTGCCAGTTTCCGCCGCCGCCGGAGGAATCTCTCTCTCGGCCCCTCCCCATCTGCTACAGAACCCATGGGTCCATCCCCAGGTGAATCCCGGAGTGCAGGGTTACATGATGCCCCCGGAGTGGCCCTTAGAAACCCCGATGGGATTGAGCTGGACTTTGCAATCAAGCTGGATTTCCAAGTCACTAATAACGAAGCAGAATATGAAGCCCTCGTGCAAGGATTGAATATTACTTTTCAGAATGGAGCCTCCAGAATCACCGCTTATGTGGATTCACAGTTAATTGCGAGCCAGATTGAAGGAACTTATGAGGCTCGAGAAACCACCATGGTGCAGTACCTGAGTAAAGCCAGAGAAATCATCGGGAAGTTCAAAGAATTTCATCTACTTCAAGTACCACGGGAGGAGAACGAGCGTGCGGACGCTCTGTCAAAGTTTGCATCAGCTTTGGAAGGTACTTCTGAGCGTTCTGTTACGTTCCTTAAGACTGAGGAACCTTTGATCAGGGAAAGGGTCGCCATTGGAATAATCGCTATGATTGATCCAAACGAGCCCTGTTGGCTTGACGACATCGTCGTTTTCCTTAGGGATAGAATTCCCCCCACTGGCAAGGTGGAAGCTAGGAAAGTCCGAAGTAAGGCCCCTCGTTTCGCTTTGGATCACGAGGGGAGCTTATTCAAGAAATCATTCCAAGGACCCCCAATGAGATGCCTGAGGCCCTCACAGGCGAAGGAGACGCTTGAACTCATCCACAATGGAAGCTGTGGGAATCATTCCGGAGGGCGTATCCTGGTAAAGAAGGTTCTGAGAAGTGGGTTTTATTGGCCTACAATTCTCCAAGATGCCATTGAATTTTCGAGGAAGTGCCCTAAGTGCCAATTTCATTCAAATCTCCCTTAATTGCCAGCCACACAGATGATCCCAATAGACGTCTCTTGGCCTTTTGACCAGTGGGGAATAGACATCGTGGGCCCCTTGCCCATGGCTGCGGGACAAAAGAAGTTTGTCATTTTAGCCGTCGACTACTTCACCAAGTGGGCCGAGGCTGAAGCCGTTTCAAAAATCACTTTCAGGGTTCTGAGGGACTTCATTTGGAAAAACATCATCTGCAGGTACGGCATCCCGAGGGTGCTTATCTCTGACAACGGATCCCAGTTCATAGCAGTCGACACACGAGAATGGTGTTCTGAGTTGGGGATCGAGCAGCGATTTACCTCTGTAGGACACCCTCAAGCCAATGGGCAAGCAGAAGTTACCAATAGGATCATCTTGCAACATCTGAAAACCATGCTGGAGAGCAAGAAAAGTGAATGGGCTGAAGAGCTGCAAGGAGCGCTTTGGGCTTATCGCACTACCCCACGAGCGGCCACTGGAGAAACACCTTACGCGCTCGTTTATGGATCAGAAGCGATGATACCAGCGGAGATAGTAAATGAATCCGCTCGTGTCGGCTATTTCGAGCCTCAGCTCAACGATGGCAACAGGAGCTTGGAGTTGGACTTGCTGGATGAAAGGAGAGACAAAGCCTGGGCTAAGATCCACCATTATAAAGCCTCTGTGGCCCAACAGTACAACAAACGTGTGAGGGAAAGAACTTTCCAGTTGGGAGACTTAGTTTGAAGAAAGTGGAAGTGTCCAGGCACGTGGGGAAATTGGACCCCAATTGGGAAGGCCCATTCAAGGTCGTACAACTCAGAGCTAACAACACTTACACCCTGGAGACACTTCAAGGTGAGCGCTTGCCTCGCCCTTGGAACGCATGTAACCTCCGGCGGTTTTATGTTTAAAAGCTCTTTGCGGAACATGATGTAACAACCCTCTTTGTTGGGTTCCTCTGTACTTCCAATTGTGAGTAAGTTCCAGTATAACTTTTTCTTAATTGTTCTAACATTATGTTTCTTTGATCGCTTGAATGGATGAGACCCATGTCCCTCGTTTTCACGGGCGTGGTTAGCAATCCCTTTCTATATGTATGCTGATATTTCGCACGGGTTACGCTGGCCAGCACTCTACTCCGCTTGGGGGGACGCCCTTATAAGGATAGACTGGTTACGCTCATAACCAATTAAACGAGATGGGGAAAATCCTAGTAGGCCTTGGCCGTTTCTTACAACGCCTTGCGCTCGAAAGTGGGATCCCTTGCAGACGGAACTTCACAAGTCTTGAACGAGGGCAACCTCTAAGTAAGACCCTCGTAAATACTCAAGACTTAGCATAATTTTCGAGAATAAGAAGAAAGAGTGCTCAAAACGCCAAGTCCTATACGAGCGTTACATGCGAAAGATAGAACGTGTCAAAATTCTACAGTCCTTATCACTAAGGACTACAGAATTGGGGGGCAAAATGATGGGGTCAAAATACGATCGTCCCACGTTAGGACACGTGGCACCACCAAGATGATGACATCTGTCTCCCTAAGGTTACACCCATCAGTGCACGAGCGCTGAGCCTAACGAGCGCAATCCTTCTGCAAGAGTTAAGCACAACGAGCGCTCTCACTCTCACGAGCGCCGCCCCTACTGTATGACTGGCACGCCCACGTGCCAAGGGAGCCCTCTTCGAGCGTCACACTCCCTCAGAGTGGCCTCCCCTTCTGGCTCGTTACTTGAACTGGAGCCTTCATTCCCCCCAACGGATATCTTGGCTTCCAGTACTCCAGGTTGTCACGAGCGTGCTCTTAAGCCCTCGTTACCAACCACCCAAATGGCTCTCTGACACATCGTACATGCCCGCGCACCTGCCACTGTTGCCAGCACCAACTTTTGGCCGCTTTTGCAGAAGATTCCTCCTAGGTTTCTCTCTCATGGCGCCACGTGTTAGGGCAACATTCGGCCAGGACCACTTGAGGCAAATGACTAAAGGGCCCTTGACCCTCAACTATAAATAGCTAAAGTCATCTTCTACACTGGTAAGCAATCTGGATCGCTGAAACTGTTACTGAACCTACGTTTCTCCTTCATACCTTGAACTGACTTGAGCGTCGGAGAGCCAAACTGGGTATCACCCCCAGTTCCCCCAGCTTGGCCTTCTGACTTTTATTGTGCTTGTCCCAACAGGTAGAACCCCCTTTATCTTCTCCGACGAGTCTCCAGTGGTTTCCCCCACAAAAACAAATCGTAAAGTGATTGGATTCGGATCCTCCTCTTCGGAACCCATCATTTTTGGCACCGTCTGTGGGAAACCGTTTCTCCATCCCTTTCTTTCTTTCTGTTGGTAGAAGAGCAAGCACCCTTGTACCCTTTCCAGTCATGGTCGCTACAAGGTCTGGAGCCGTAGGAGGGGGAGACCACACTTCCCCCGAGGTCAATATCGTTATTCCCCCAGCCTCTGCGGACGGAGGCCCACCGCTCACCGCCATGGGTGGAGAGACGCTCCCCGCCACAGGAGTAACACCACAAGCAGAAGCTTCAGCTCCTCCGCCAACGCTGCCAGTTTCCGCCGCCGCCGGAGGAATCTCTCTCTCGGCTCCTCCCCATCTGCTACAGAACCCATGGGTCCATCCCCAGGTGAATCCCGGAGTGCAGGGTTACATGATACCCCCGGAGTGGCCCTTAGAAACCCCGATGGGATTGAGCTGGACTTTGCAATCAAGCTGGATTTCCAAGTCACTAATAACGAAGCAGAATATGAAGCCCTCGTGCAAGGATTGAATATTGCTTTTCAGAATGGAGCCTCCAGAATCACCGCTTATGTGGATTCACAGTTAATTGCGAGCCAGATTGAAGGAACTTATGAGGCTCGAGAAACCACCATGGTGCAGTACCTGAGTAAAGCCAGAGAAATCATCGGGAAGTTCAAAGAATTTCATCTACTTCAAGTACCACGGGAGGAGAACGAGCGTGCGGACGCTCTGTCAAAGTTTGCATCAGCTTTGGAAGGTACTTCTGAGCGTTCTGTTACGTTCCTTAAGACTGAGGAACCTTTGATCAGGGAAAGGGTCGCCATTGGAATAGATTTGATGAGACACAAAACCGCGCTCGGATCAAAGCCGTCCACGTGTCACCATCTATTGGCTCAAGGCTTAGATGCTCGTTGATACGAGCTCGCCTCTCCACGCAGCCCATCCATTTGATGGCAAGTCCAGGTCCACGAGCCTCGGTCCACTATTCAAGCTGGGGATTCAGGCTGGGGAACCCTACGCTCGGGATATGGTCCCCTCACAGGCTATCCTCCAAGAAAGCACCCCATGTGGGCCCCCTTCTTGACGCTCGTGATTTTGACGCTCAAGGGCCATCTGCAGTGAGAGGTCCATCTGTACACTCCTCGAGCGTCACCAGCGTTCGGACCTGATCCTACCTCCCTGCGAAGGGCCCGAATCCTAGCAAAGGGGGCCTTAGGCCCTCCTCACATGCAACCCTCGCCAACGACCTCTGACACAAAGGTGGTGCGCACCTTGCACCTGACACACCGCCTCCTTTTCAGAAACGTCACTCTCACGCCCTCACGGGCTACCACGTGTTAGGGCAACACAGGTTTGGGACCACACGGTCAATTCACCCATTTACCCCCACCCCTAACATATAAATAGGGGAGAACACATGCTTTCTCCCCAAGTCATTTTTCTCCACAGAAAGACATACCCAGAACTGAGATATTCCTCCATGAATCTGCACCTTCCCAAGCTCCATTCGACCTTCACCACAGTTGCATCACCACCGCATTCTACACTCTTGGTGTTATCCTAGCTGGAAGAATCCACGCTCAAAAGGAAACTCAGTTCCTGAGGCTCCCACGCCTGTGATGGTATTTCCCTTTCCCTATAAATCTTGAAGTGTTGTTGCATTAGGAAACTGACATTCCTGCACCATCATTTTTGGCGCCGTCTGTGGGAAACCATCATCACTGTCTTCTTCATCGTCATTTTCTTCCCTTGAAAGCTAGTTGAAAAGTAACACCGGCGGCATTCACTATGGTAACTGCAACAAGGTCAGGAGCGGTGGACAAGAGGGGGGCTCTTCCTCCCGTTAATGTAGAGAACGTCGAAAACCCTACCCCCGCCGGAGGTGTGCCCCCACCAATCGCCGGAGACACAGAGGCAGCCGCTGCAACACTCCCTCCCGAGGGGAACGAGGCTGGGGCTGGTTCCATTCCTCCTCCTCCTACCTCCTGGCCCAATGCTCCAATGTCCCATCCCGGCATGTTTCCCACGGCCGTGCCTCCACAGGGATACGCTTATTTACAGCCTGGGATGATGCCTATGGTTCAGCCCTACCAGGTAGGAACACTGAATCTCCCGTTGTCGCTGCCTAGGGAGATACAAGGGGTGGAAATGCCCCAGATTACTACTCAGCAACTCCAGGCGCTCTACGCACAATGCGAGGGTCAGGCGGTTCAGAACCCTTGGGAACACTTCACTGCGGCCTATTTCCCTTCACAAGCTGGCGCTCGAATGGCCCCACCCCTTGGAGGGCTCCCGGCTCACCCACTGACGATGGCGCAAAATGCGTTGAGGGCCCATCAACCTCCCCCGCCACCTGTCCAGGAAAATGAGGTTCCTCCGAGGGCCCAACAAGAGCAGCGGCCCGGTGGAAATGAGAGGGCCAGGGATAATGAAGAAGTTCAATCAAGGGCCACAGAAAGAGCCAGCCGCAGGAACGCCGGTGACCCTCAACTTGCCGCGGTACAAGATCAGCTTAAGGGGCTCCAGAAACCTCACGGTCTCCCTGACCAGGGCGAGAGGTCCAGGGCCAGAGACGCTCGCAGACCGCGTAGCCCCATTTCTCGCCGTCGAAGGGAAGCCAGCCCTGAAGATCCCGAGGACAGAGATTACAGAATCGTAACGGGCGATTCTCCCCTCATAGAGGAGGTATTGATGACCCGTGCAGGGAAGGGCAAAATCCCCACGTCCGTTAACAGGTATGATGGGACCACAGATCCAGCCGAACATCTGGATCACTTTGTACACCTGATGCACTTGTACGATCACCCAATCAACTACTGGGCCAAGGTTTTTGTCACTTCCCTCGTGGGGGATGGCCCAGGACTGGTACAAGAAGCTTCCTCCGCGCTCTATCCGAGGATACCATGATCTGACTGACACCTTCATAAGCCACTTCAACTCCTTGAAGGCACCAGCCCCAGCTGCGACGACCCTCTACAGCTTAGTCTAGGGGCCGAGTGAGACCCTCAGGTCCTTCATGGGAAGGTTCAACAAGGAAATCTTATTGGTGGAAAAGCCCTCGATGGATTTCTTGAGGCACGTTCTCTTTGGAGCCATCAATATGAAGCACTACGTCAGTAAAGAGTTCGTGGAGGAGGTGGCCAAGAAGAAACCATGCTCATTAATGGAGATTAGGGAAATAGCGGACTCTTTCTTCACCCTCGAGGATATGTATATCGCGAGGGACCAGAAAATGGCGAACGCCCCTCGCCCCAGCAAAGTCTCCGAGGACAGAGGGGATTCTAACAAGGGTCGCCGTCGCAGCTCTATTCCCGCTCGCCGAAATTCCTCTCCCCCACGAAAGTTTGAGCGCATTCCCCTCAACCGCCCAATTGCGGAGGTATATTCCATGGCGGATAAGAAACTCTTCAAGAGGCCGCCAAGATTGAGAGAAACTGAGGCCCAAAAGCGCTCGGGAAAGTACTGCGCTTTTCACAAGCAGAAAGGGCACGACACCAATGAATGTCGTCAGCTTGAGGGTGAGATTCAGAGGCTAATCGCTGGGGGGCACCTCAAGGAGTTCGTAAAGGTGTTGGAGAGGTATGATGAACATTGCGCTGAGCGAGCGCGTGCCCGAGGAAGAAGCCGTTCACGCTCGCGGAGTCCACGTCACCATCACCCCGACCCAAGTGACCGTGGCAAAGGGAAAGCCTCAGACATGGAAAACCAGCCCTTCGCAGTCATCCACATGATTGCTGGAGGACCCTCGGGGGGTGACTCTAACGCTTCCCAATGTCGTTACATACGGAGTTACGATCAAAGATCTTCTCAGCCCAGGCCAGTGCTCTCCATCGATAGCTCATCACGCGCGGAAAAGGATGAGAGCGTAGGTTTCACAGAGAAAGATTTAGAGCATATTGTAACACCCCATGGGGTCGGTGAAACCTCTGACTGCCCCATGGTGGTTAGCTTAGACGTTCATAACCACATTGTAAAGAGGGTCTTAATTGATAGCGGAAGCTCCGTGAATGTTTTGCCTTACTCCACGTTTCAGAAAATGAACATCACAAACATCCCGCTCGAACACCTCAGAACAGCCCTCATCGGCTTTGGGGGTTCTGAGATCGTCCCGCGCGGACAAATTCGCTTGGCCACCTCTTTTGGTCGCGCCCCACAGCGAAAAACTTTAAATGTTCTCTATGTAGTGGTCGAGGTGAACCTGCCATACAACATCATCATTGGGCGCCCAGCCCTCGTCGACTTTAAAGCTGTAATTTCCACCTATCACCAGAAAGTCAAGTTTCCCACCCCCGAGGGTACCGGAGAGGTACTGTGTAATGTTAGGGAGGCTTGGGAGTGCTACATACTTTCCCTTCGAAGCCACAAGCCCAAGCAACCTACCCCAGCAGGCTCCACCAAAAAGTCTGTTGACTTCCCCAAATTAGATGAAGATGGCCCCGAGCGCAAGAGGGCCAAACTCTACAGGAAGAAGAATAAAAAGAAGGCTGCAGGCAAACCCGTAGATGTGGGGAATTCACCCCTCGGAGCGGTCGGGGATTCCTCCTCGGAAGATGAGGAACATAAACCCTCGGGAGATACCAGCGAGAACATCACAGGTAAGAAACGAGTGCTCGAACAGCCGAGGCCTGAAGTGCGGGTAGAACCTACGGAGAGCTTTCTGACCATCGAGTTGGAACCTGAGAATCCTGATAAGACTATGCAAATAGGTTCCGGCCTCGACGGTCCCTCTCAGATTATGATGATTGAATTCTTGCGAGAAAATATTGATGTCTTTGCTTGGAAGGCTTCCGACCTCAACGGCATAGATCCGAGCACTATTGTCCACAGGCTGAACGTGGATCCGGCCTTCAAACCTGTAAAACAAAAGAAGAGAGATGTCCATGGGTTTCGGAAGCAGGTCATAGAGGAAGAAGTCAATAAATTGCTTGACGCTCAGTACATAGAAGAAATTCTATATCCCGAATGGCTTTACAATGTGGTGCTCGTTCCGAAGAGCGCCAACAAGTGGCGTATGTGCAATGACTTCACGGACCTCAACAAGGCATGTCCTAAGGATCCGTATCCACTACCTAGAATTGATCAGTTGGTGGATTCGACCGCTGGGTGTGAACTTATGAGCATGATGGATGCTTTCCAAGGATATTATCAGATATTTATGGCTCTTGAGGATCGTTCCAAAACTGAGTTCGTAGTCCATATGGGTGTTTATTGTTTTAAGGTTATGCCCTTTGGGCTCAAAAATGCAGGAGCGACATACCAATGCCTTGTCAACAAAATGTTCGAGTGTGAAATTGGAAAATCCATGGAAGTGTATGTGGACGACATGATCGTTAAAAGCGAACGCCAGTATTCTCATCTGGAAGAACTCAAAAGAGCGTTCAACATCCTGCGTCGTTACGGTATGAAATTGAATCCTTCCAAATGTACATTTGGCGTGCGGGGTGGCAAATTTTTGGGATACATGGTCAGCCAACGGGGCATAGAGGCAAACCCAGAGAAGATTAAAGCAATCCTGGACATACCCTCCCCTCGCAATCTGAGAGAGGTCCAGGTGCTTGTGGGTAAGATCATTTCATTAAACAGGTTCATCTCCCGCTCAGCGGACAGGAATCTACCCTTCTTTAAAATTTTACGTAACGCTCACAACTTTACCTGGAATGAGGATTGTGAGAAAGCCTTACAGGACATGAAGCAGTACCTTTCGAGCGCGCCTTTGTTGATCAAACCTAATCCGGGGGAGGACTTGTTTATCTATCTGTCAGTTTTCTCGGAAGCAACGAGCGCTGTCCTCGTGGCGATTCGCGAGCGCAAGCATATGCCGTTGTATTATTTAAGCAAGACTCTACAGGGAGCGGAGAAAAGATACATGGAAATAGAGAACTTTGCTTTTGCGCTCGTTAATGCCTCTCGGAGGTAAGGCCTTATTTTCAAGCACATTCCGTCGTGGTGCTTACAGATCAGCCCCTCAAACAGGTGCTGGCAAAGCCGGACGTCTCAGGGAGATTAATTAAATGGTCAATTGAACTTAGTCAATTCGACATCACCTTCGAGCCTCGCACGGCGATACAGGCTCAGGCCGTGGCAGACCTATTGGTGGAACGTTTCAACTTAGATACCGTGCCCTCAGCAGAGGATGGTTTATGGCTTCTGCACATAGATGGCTCCTCGACCTCACAAGGGGGGAGAGCCGGGGTGACCCTCAGGGAACCCCTCGGAGCTGAAGTTGACTATGCAATCAAGCTGGCGTTCCAAGTCACTAACAACGAAGCTGAGTATGAGGCCCTCATCCAGGGCCTCAGGATTGCACTCCGAAACGGCGCCACTCGTGTTACTGCATATGTTGATTCGCAGTTGATCGCGAGTCAAATTGACGGTTCTTATGAGGCCCGAGAAACCACCATGGTGCAGTATCTAGCGAGCGCTAAGGAGGTGATAGCCAAGTTCAAGGAATTCCACCTTTTACAGGTCCCAAGGGCAGAAAACGAATGTGCTGACGCCCTCTCAAAGTTCGCATCCGCCCTGGATGGTTTTTGCGAGCGCGGTGTTACTTTTCTCAGAACGGAGGAGCCGCTGATAAGTAGAGGCAAACCTTCGAAGGAGGTGAATACGATTGACCCCTCCGAGCCTTGTTGGCTCGACCAAATTATCAGATTCCTCCAGGATGGAACCAGCCCAAGCGACAAAGTTGAGGCTCGGAAAATCAGAAACAAGGCCCCTTGTTTTTCATTGGACGCCGAGGGTCGATTATTCAAGCGGTCCTTCCAGGGCCCACCCTTGAGATGCTTGAGACCCTCGCAAGCCAAGGAAGTTTTAGAATATGTGCACAGTGGAAGTTGAGGGAACCACTCGGGCGGTCGAATCCTGGCAAAGAAAGTTTTAAGAAGTGGGTTCTACTGGCCCTCGGTGTTGCAGGATGCCATTAGCTACTCCAAAAAATGTCCTAAGTGCCAGTTTCATTCCAACACCCTCAATTGCCGGCGGCTCAAATGATTCCTATTGATGTTTCATGGCCCTTTGATCAATGGGGCATTGATATTGTGGGACCCCTCTCAATGGCGGTCGGACAAAAGAAATTCGTAATACTCGCTGTGGATTACTTCACTAAGTGGGCCGAAGCTGAAGCAGTTGCGAAAATAACGTTCAAAGTTGTAAGGGACTTCATTTGGAAGAACATCATTTGCAGGTACGGCATCCCGAGGGTAATCATCTCGGATAATGGATCCCAATTCATTGCCGCTGACACACGGGATTGGTGTTACGAACTTGGGATTGAGCAGCGCTTCACTTCCGTGGGCCACCCTCAGGCCAATGGTCAAGCGGAGGTAACCAATCGAACAATACTCCAGCATCTGAAGACGATGCTCGAGAGTAAGAAGGGAGAATGGGCTGAAGAACTTCAAGGAGCCCTGTGGGCGTACCGTACAACCCCTCGAGCGACAACAGGAGAAACCCCTTACTCCCTCGTTTATGGCTCCGAGGCTATGATACCTTCGGAAATTGCCCAAGAATCCGCATGCGTTGCCTATTTCGAGCCTGTTGTCAATGAGGCCAATCGAGCATTCGAATTGGATTTGCTGGACGAAAGGAGGAATACTACCTGGGCTCGCATCCACAAATACAAAGCGACCGTAGCCCACCAGTATAACAAACGTGTTAAAGAGAGGACTTTCCAGCTAGGGGACTTGGTCCTCAAAAAAGTTGAAGTCTCCAAACATGTGGGTAAGTTGGACCCTAATTGGGAAGGCCCCTTCAAAGTCATTCAGGTGCGAGCATACAACACCTACCTACTGGAGACTTTGCAAGGCGAGCGTCTCCCTAGACCATGGAATGCATGTAACCTTAGAAAGTTCTACGTGTAAACGTCAGTTTTTGTAATTGCCTGTGCGCGGCATGGGGTACTTTCTTTTGACAGAAAGCATATTGTATTCATTTTGAAAATTGCGAGTATAACAGTAAGTATTTGATTCTTTGATTATGTCATTTATTTGCTTTCCTATTGATTAACGATTCGAGCAACAGAAGGCCTACTCCGTGTTGAGCATCCTCCACGTCGAAAGGCCTACGTAATACCCCAATCGTTCCGAAGCACCGCTGTCTAGGTATTGAGAACCCTCCGCACGGAATAGTTTGATGATTCGTAAGTGTATAAAGTTCTAAGAACGAGCGTGTCAAACAGCGGGATGCTGAATGCTTAATTTACGCCAACTGGGTGCTCGTCGCTCCAGTTCGCGCTCGTGAACTCCCGGTGACCCTCAACCTCTTGAGTAAGAGCACACTCGTAAAATAATGGATCCTAAATCAATCCTTTCATGGGTCCCTCTAAGTGACGCTAACCCCACGGGCACGCTCGCTTTGATCCCATACTTAGCAAATCCTACTGTTGATTTCTAAGTATTTACAACTCACTGGAGCGTTCGAGAGGAAGGTGCGTATTATTGGGGCCAACACGTAGGCAAAGCCTCAGAGGTTTCCTAAGTTCAAGTTCGAGCCTCACGCCCATGGAAACACCCTCGCGCCCATACTTGCATCCCTCAAATCACTAGACGCTAACAAACCCTAAACTAATAGTGCATGGTGATAAGTGCCAGGGAACCTTCAAAGGAAACACCCTCGTGCGCATACACTCCCGTCACAGATGAACAAGAACGACAAGTATATAATCGCCGAGCGCGACGAAACAACAACAAATCCAATCCATATTTAAGAACAAAAGAAAGCGCGCAAACATTCAAACAGTGAAAGAAGAGTTCAAATATATGGGAAGAAGCATAAAGGAATCCAAAACATTCAGAAGACAATTGACGGATTAAATACAGACATTAATTGTTCATGAATAGGAAAAGGAAATTAAACTGGCAAGGATAGGGAATCAACAACCAAGGGATTATCTCTGGGCTTGAGAGTCAGGCTCTGGAGGGGCGGTCGCAAGAGGAACTGGGGCCAATATGTTGGCGTCAGAAGTTTGGGCCTCGCCTGGTTCCTCAATGTCCACTGCATCCATGACGGTGCCCTCGTCCTCTATTTGGATAGGCTCGAGGCCTAGAGAATTGGCAGCTATGAACTCCCGTTGGAGCATTTTCACCAAATCTCGGTACTCCGGCTCTGCCAAGCTTTCGGTAGGATCCTCGTCTTGGACCATGGGCTCGCAGTTCTCATCTAGGTCCATGCGCAAGCGCTCGTCGGTTCGAGCACTGTCAGGAGCCAGGCCAAGTTTCACCATCTGCCCGATCGCTTTACGGAAGAAGCGCCGAGCGTTATCGAAGCACTGGATGTTGGCTACGAACACAAAAGCTTTGGAACGCACGAATTTCATTACTGCGTCCCAGGAGACCTTCGCCGCTAGTCCTTCCACTTTCCCCTGCAGATCAGCGAGGGCCTTCTTAGTATCTTCATTTTGGCGAGTGCTCTCTGCCAGCTGTGTGCTCAATTCCCTATTCTGGACCCTTAGTTGGTCGCGCTCCACCTTCAACTCCCTATGACGCTCGTCAAGGGTAAGACAGGCTGCGTCCGCCTTCTGTAGATTCTCCCTCAGCCTGTCCTTCTCAAGGTTGGCTTCAGTCAGTTGAGCGTGGACATGGTTGTAATCCTTTTGCAATTGGCCGTGGTCGGAGGCTCGCAACAATCTTTTGTACTTGGCCTTATGCTCGGAGTAGGCCTGCGCTCGCCCCTGCAGGTTCTTCAACCTAGGGATTACCTCCTGGAAAGTTAAAAACAAAGGTTAGCGTTAAAATTGGAGTACTGGAAGTTGGAATTCCCCATAGAATATTAAGGACTCACCGTTAGAAGGGCATGACAAGTGTCGTCAGCAACACGAGCGGCGTCGTGCTCGTTCAGCTTATCGTGATCGCCGAAAAATTACAGTTTTTTGACGATGTCCGAAATGAGGTTTACAGAGTAGGCGCTCTTCTTCAGAAGTACAGGTCCCTCGGTCTGCTGACGCTTGTAGCGAGCGTCGCCCTTGCAGCCTATCTTCCAGAAATCCTCATCCTCTGATGAGGAAGTGTCGCTGCCCTCACCTCTGTGCCCCACTACCACTTCTTTTCCCTTGCCAGAAATTGGAATGGAGTCTGGCAGCCTCTTCCTCTTCCCTTGACGGTCGGCCCGGATGGTTTCGTGGATACGGACCACTTCCCCCGAGCGATTGCGAGAGCCGCTCGAACTCAGTGAAATTGGACCTTCGGGGACCGCCAGCGGAGGGGTGGCCCCGCGGGCGATATCAACCGTCAAATCCTCAATAGGGCCCCGAGGGGGAGCTTCGTTCTCCGCACCTCCGCGAGCACCGTTGTGGCCGCGGCCGGCTCCTCGTCTAGTTCCCCTCCCCCTTAGAGCGTTGGGAGGGCGGATTTGCTGTTGTTGCGGGGGCTGAGGGTTAGCGGCGGGTCCCTGAGAGCCTAGAATACGAGAAAGAGCCTCTGCATTCATACCTTGGGATAATATTCGGACACCTGCAAGTAAGAAGATACGAGCGTCAAAGGTTGGTTGTTTGGATCACAGATACAAGAGTATAGCAATCACACCAAGTTAGGAGACTATTCTAAAAGTTAGAGCAGTTAGTTCCAAGAATCTAACCGTCGAGGGCCATGATGTCAGCAGGAGGGTTGATTATCATATCTGGGGGGCAAGACAAGCCATAACGGAACAGCACTCCCTCGTTCTTCATCAAGACCTCAGCTTTAATCCACTTTTTCTCACTCCTCATCTCAAGGGCTAATCCCTTTGCCCAATCCTCAAAGGTTTTATTCCTTACCCTTTCCCTAATCAAAGGACCCTCGCCATGTATTAACCACCCTCGGTGAACCCCAAAAATTCCTCCGGGGGCCCCCACGAAGAAGTACTTTTCCTTCCAATGCTCGCCATAAGAGGTGGATAGGGAATCTATCATCTTAAAGCCCGATTTGGCTTGGGCATAATAAAATTCATCTGTGGGAGACTAGCGTGGGGAGCGGGCCACTTGTATTAAACTGTCGAAATTGGCGATCGAGGGCTCATGGCCTACGGATCTCATCATTATTACAAAGGTGTTGATTAGAGCTATGCCGTTCGGCAAAATTTGTGAAGGGCAAAGCCCCAAGTGGTGATAGATGGTGGCAACGGCGGGCGAGATGGGAAACCTCAGGCCCCCGGCCAGAACCGCGTCCCAGTAGACCGTCATCATCCCAAGCGACGGTTGGTTGGCCCTTTCTCCCTCCTCGGGAAGTCTCATGAGGAATACCGCTTCGTCCCAATACACTTTGGCCCTCAAATCCTCCAAATCATCGAGGGTCAGAATGCTCACAATCTCATCTGGAGATCTGTCTGTTTGGTGGAGGTTATTTTGCCTCACTCGAGTTGCAGGCTCCTTCCCCTTTCTCTGACGCTTTCTGGGGGGTTCATCCTCAACGTAACACCCGGACGGTCCTGCACCACCCTCAAGGGCTTCTACTGCCACTGTGACCCTGTGATCCTGAGGCCGGACAGCACTGTTAAGCACGGGGAGCACTCTCTCCCCTTGCCTCTGCATCTCCATCACGTTGTTCATCTCTTCGAAAAGATCGTTTACCCCCTCAGGATCACTCTCGTTCATCCCTTGAACGGCGGCATCAAGCTCGTCATCCCCAGCCTCTGTCGGTGCCCTTGCTAGCGGGATGGCCATGGGGACGGCGCTGCCTGGGGAGGCCCTCGCCAGTGGAACGGCCAGATTCGCAAGGGAGAAGGATTCCTCGCTTAAGGGATACACTCAATCGCAACCTAAATCTAAAAGTTAGTACAAAAAACAGGTGTTTACGGAGTTTTTACCTAAAGATTGAAAGAAAACTCGCTGGAAATCACAGAAATTGCAGAGGGTTCTTACCGCTTTACTTGCTTGAAGAAGTAGAGTGTGTGAAAGAGGTGCAAAGCCTTGAAAACCCCTATTTATAGGGGTAAATGCTGGCATTGATTAGGGTTAAAAATTCAAATTGCAATCATTTCCCGCCTGGGGAAACCCACCCCTTTTGGTAACCGCCTCACGTCTCCCGGAACACACGCGCCCACGCTCCCACTCTGCATTTAATGCGGACAGGGCTTCATTAAATGTGATGTCAGAACGTGCCCGTTGCGGAAGCCAAGAGGTCACTTCTCTTGAAAGAAGCTTGACCCTCGGATATTCAGAGATTCAAGGCTCGTATCTCCTTAAAATTCTACAGTACGCTCAAGCGATACTACAGAATTTGGGGGGCAAAATGATGAGACACAAAACCGCGCTCGGATCAGAGTCGTCCACGTGTCACCATCTATTGGCTCAAGGCTTAGATGCTCGTTGATACGAGCTCGCCTCTCCACGCAGCCCATCCATTTGATGGCAAGTCCAGGTCCACGAGCCTCGATCCACTATTCAAGCTGGGGATTCAGGCTGGGGAACCCTGCGCTCGGGATATGGTCCCCTCACAGGCTATCCTCCAAGAAAGCACCCCATGTGGGCCCCCTTCTTGACGCTCGTGATTTTTGACGCTCAAGGGCCATCTGCAGTGAGAGGTCCATCTGTACACTCCTTGAGCGTCACCAGCGCTCGGACTTGATCCTACCTCCCTGCGAAGGGCCCGAATCCTAGCAAAGGGGGCCTTAGGCCCTCCTCACATGCAACCCTCGCCAACGACTGTTGGAAAACACGAATCAGAAAGCAGCGGAATTTAAAAATTTTCCCAACAAAAGGATCTTGAACTCGCAATCATGTAACCAAATTCGTAGAGATAGAAAACTTACTTTTCTTTTATTCTTTCTTGAAGCGTTTCAAGCCACCCAAGAACGCTCTTCTCGCGGCTTGATCCCCTCTCCTTGGTAAAGCTCGAATCTTCAAACTTCTAACTTGAAGCTCTCTAGAGATAGTCCACCAACTTGATCACAATCTAACTAGTAAGGATGCTAGTTCTCTAGTTAGTGTTTAGGCTTAACCTAGGGTTTCGTTTTATCTTGGAGAAAGGATGGTGTTCAACACATGAACCAAAAGAATTGCCAATTAGCTCCTAGAGGAGCTCGAGCTCCCCTATTTATAAGAGGGGGAGTGCCAAAATTCCTAGTCCTTAATGGGCTAGGATTTTGGTCTCTCTCTCTCCTATTACTTGATCATCAAGTAATTTTGACTTTGACTTTGAATTATAATTCAAATCAACTTTCAAGAGAGCTAAAAATATCCAAACTATTTTTGGATAATTTTATACTTTATTTATTTAAAATAAATAACTTATTTTTATCTAATTAATTAATTCATAATTAATTAACTAGATTATTTTCTCCAAAATAAGACTTTCTCTTTTAATTCAAAATTAAACCAAAGTCTATTAAATAATTAACACATTTAATTATTTAATATATATATATATATATATACAATATATATATTCACACGTGTGGGACACGTGTCACTCACGTGACCCACACGTGCTAAGCCCGATTAACTCGTTTAATCATTTTTAAGCCTCAACTCATGTAACCAAGTTGTTGTGTGTGACCCTCTAGGTTCTCAATTCAATTAGCAGTGACCCTAATTAATTAATTCACTAATTAATTAATCAGTCCACAGATTAAACGACCATAGTCTAGCAACAGGTGTTTAACCCCTAGCTGAATTGGAATGTTCGGATTCGACAGAACCTTTAAGTCATTGATTCATGTGAGATACAATCCTCCTACTTACTATCTGTCAACCAAGATCTAGGGTAAGGGAATAATCAGAACCCTAATAATCCGGTCTTAAAGCTAAGTGCATTTCATATCCATTTGATCTCAATCCAAGAAACCCTTTTCTTGATGTCTTGATCTACTGCCTTGGCCAAGGACTCCATATGGCATATGAATGACTTACACAATAAG
Organism: Lantana camara; assembly: GCA_037501455.1. Classification (NCBI taxonomy): domain Eukaryota; kingdom Viridiplantae; phylum Streptophyta; class Magnoliopsida; order Lamiales; family Verbenaceae; genus Lantana; species Lantana camara. Next base: position 25,806,078 of record CM074862.1, read on the forward strand.
AGATCACCTTGCAAATGCAAGTGTAGGTCCTTTCTTGATTCTCATTCACTTTCATGAATCACTTGTGCAGCCCCAGCATAAGCCTTGAATCAGTTGTCTAAGGCGACACCCTTCAAAGCTTATACCTAAGACTACAGAGTTAACTCATAAAGTGACAAGGAACCTCAAGTCTAAGGATCAATTAATCACATCAATGACTCGTGAGATATTTCCTAATCTGGAAGTTTCTATTTCTTGAAATAGAAACTTCCTTTCCCATTTAGGAATCTTCTCACATGGGGTACCTCAGTGAACTTACTTATTAAAGTAAGCACCCTCATGTATCACGCACGTATCAACTATACACTTTGCACCTCCATGAAACAAGGTGGTCCTTCTTAAGGGCGTGATCACACAAGCAAGCCTTAGAGGAGTCAGGTTGACACTCCCACTGTCTGTAGGACTCATCGGCTTGGAGTATTTTACTTATCATGACTTATGTGATATAGGGCTCGTTTCATGAACCATTTCACCTAAATGGTAGAGTCCTAAAGTCATCAGGATTAGGGGAGTTCTCATACATGCACAGCTATAGTAAACGCATACCAAACAAGAGCATATAAAGAAGTGTTGCCTCAATTCGTTATTTCATTCAAAGATTGTCTGTGATTACAATAAGGAAAAGCACAAAGCTGATATACAATCGACTTTCTAGGGCACTATTCCTAACAATCTCCCACTTGCCCATCAAAGCCATTCTAAAGCTACTCTAAGTCCCATCTTCTGAAGATGACCTTGGAAAGCTTCTCGACTAAGGGGTTTAGTAAGTGGATCTGCCACGTTCTCTGCTGATGTGACTCTCTCAATTAGCACATCTCCTCTTTTGATAATATCACGGATTAGGTGATACTTCCTCATAATGTGCTTGGTCCGTTGGTGAGATCTTGGTTCTCTTGCTTGAGCAACCGCCCCAGTGTTGTCACAAAACACAGTAATGGGGTCTTTCATGCTAGGAACAACATTCAACTCTTGAATGAAGTTTCTAATCCAAACACCTTCCTTAGCTGCATCATTTGCAGCTAAGTATTCGGCCTCAGTGGTCGAATCTACAGTGGTAGTTTGCTTGGAACTCTTCCAACTCACTGCTCCGCCGTTTAGGCAGAAAATGTATCCTGACATTGACTTAAAATCATCTAAGTCAGATGAAAAGCTCGCATCGCAGTATCCTTCGACAGTAAGATCTTTCTGACCTTCGTAAACTAAGAATAAATCTTTAGTACTTTTCAAGTACTTAAGAATATTCTTCACGGCAGCCCAGTGACCATCTCCAGGGTCAGATTGGAAACGACTCGTCACACTAAGTGCGTAAGCCACATCCGGTCGAGTACATAACATTGCATACATTATGCTACCTATTGCTGATGCATAAGGTGTATGAGTCATTCTTTCCTTCTCAAGGTTAGTCTTAGGACACATCTTCTTTGAAAGACATGTTCCTACACTCATAGGAAGGTTCTTAACCTTTGCTGACTCCGTATTAAATCTCTTCAATACTTTGTCAATGTACATCGACTGTGATAGTCCTATTAACCTTCTAGATCTATCTCTATAGATTTTAATTCCAAGGATATAGGACGCATCACCAAGATCTTTCAACTCGAATTGGTTCGATAACCATAACTTAGTCACTTTCATGTCATCCTTCGAATTCCCAATAAGAAGGATGTCATCAACATAAAGTACTAAGAATTGCACTGAGGTCTCCGATTCCTTTCTATACACACAGGACTCATTCGAAATTTGAATGAAGCCAAACGCTTTGATTGACTCATCAAATCGAATGTTCCAATTCCTAGAAGCCTGTTTCAATCCATAGATTGATCTTTGGAGTTTGCAAACCTTTTGCTCACTCCCACTGAATGTGAAACCTATGGGTTGCTCCATATAAATGTCTTTGTCAATGTCACCATTGAGAAAGGCAATTTTCACATCCATTTGCCATATCTCATAGTCATAATATGCAGCAATGGCAAGCATGATCCGAATAGACTTTTGCATTGCAACTGGCGAAAAAGTTTCATCAAAGTCCACGCCGGGTCTTTGAGTGAATCCTTTTGCAACCAGTCTTGCTTTGTAGGCTGCAATGCTTCCATCAACTCCAAGCTTTCTCTTAAAGATCCATTTGCAACCTATGGGTTTGACCCCATCAAGCAAATCTACCAAGGTCCAAACTTGGTTGGAGTTCATGGAATCCATTTCGGATTTCATGGCTTCTATCCACTGTTCAGAGTCAGAATCTGAAAGTGCCTCCTCATATGTTAAAGGATCATTATCCTTTTGAGAGATTTCATGGAAGAATCCATACCATCTCTCCGGCTGTCTAGTAGTGCGTTCAGAACGCCTTAGAGGAGGATTTTCATGTGTATCGAAATTCGTGATTAGTTGTAGTTGATCAGAAGGGGACGTTTCTTCAGTGGGTGGTGTGGGAGCACTTTGTACTTCTTCTAATTCTATGATCTTGCCTTTCTTTTCTTTAAGGAACGGTTCCTCAAGAAAAGTGGCATTTCTGGAAACAAACACCCTTTGCTCAGATTGATCATAGAAGTAGTATCCTATGGATTCCTTAGGATAACCTACAAAGTAGCATAAGTTAGAACGAGATTCTAACTTATCTCCCACTGTCCTCTTCACGTAAGCAGGATAACCCCAAATTCTTAAGTAAGAATAACTAGGGATTTTACCATGCCACATTTCATAGGGCGTTGTAGGGACTGACTTAGAGGGAACTAGATTCAAAATCTTTGCTGCATTTTCTAGGGCATAACCCCAGAAAGAAGGTGGTAAGTCAGTGAAACTCATCATGGAACGAACCATATCAAGTAAGGTTCGATTCCTTCTCTCAGAAACTCCATTAAGCTGAGGAGTTCCCGGAGGAGTCCACTGAGAGATAATCCCATTATCTTTGTGATGATTAAGGAATTCTTCACTAAGATATTCGCCTCCTCGATCAGATCGAAGTGCTTTGATCTTGTGACCAGTTTGGTTCTCAACCTCCTTTTGAAATTCTAAGAATTTCTCAAAAGCTTCAGATTTATACTTCATCAAGTATACATAACCATACCGACTGAAGTCATCAGTAAAGGTTATGAAATACTGATGATTGTTTCTAGTGCTTACACTAAGCGGTCCACAAACATCAGTATGGATCAAATCTAAAACCTTATTGGCACGTTCCACAGTTCCTTTAAAGGGAACTTTGGACATTTTTCCTTTGAGACAGGATTCGCAAGAAGTTAACTCCTTAAGATCATTTTCAGAGAATGATCCTAAAGTGTTTATCTTGCTAATTCTGTTCTTGGAAATGTGTCCTAATCTAGCGTGCCATAAGGGAGCTGAAACTTTGTCATCTCTCTTACGCTTCGTTTCTCGTTGTATATTCATGATATTGATATTCTGAGTTAGATAAAGTCCATTATTTAGAGTACCGATGTGAACGGAAGAGTTGTTCCGTTTGATAAAGTATTTACCATTCTTAATATAAGTTTCATAACCTTCACAATCTAATATGGGAACTGAAATTATATTACGAATAATGCTCGGTACATAAAGGACTTTATTTAAGACTAACTCAAAACTACCTAAATCTAATCTAATTGTGCCTAAAGCTCGAGCTTCAACGTTTGAGCCATCGCCGATCTTCAAGACACATTCTCCTTCTTTGAGTTGTTGGACTTCACTTAGCATCTGTACATCATTACAGATATGAGTTCCACAACCGGTATCAAGTACCCAAGAACTAGAATTAATAGAAAGATTTACTTCAACGAGAAAGATACCTTTCTTTAGAGTAGCCTTGTACTCTGGGCAGTTTCTCCTCCAATGTCCCGCTTTGCCACAATGGAAGCAAACATCCTCTTTCTGATCACGCTTCTTCTTTTGGGCCTTCCCCTTCGAAATGCGACCAGTGGGCCTAAGGGGTTTCTTCTTCTTCTTTTGGGCTTTCTTGCCCTTACCTTTAGAAGGCCCAGAAGAGGAAGATGGAGCATTCACCATCAAAACCTTATTGTCCTTCTTGATCGTGCTTTCAGCAGTCACAAGCTGACTAATCAGCTCAGCTACAGTAGCACCAGCATGATTCATGTTGAAGTTAAGGACAAATGGGTTGAATGATGGTGGGAGCGAAGCTAGCAACAAATCCACTGAAAGCTCATCTTTCAGTGGCATGTCCATGGAAGCAAGTTTCTTAGTAAGGGCAAGAAACTTGAGTCCATATTCATGGACACTTGAACCTTCCCTCATTCTTAAGTGGAACAATTCTTTTGAAGTGTTATACCTTGTAACACGTTCATGAGGGCGGTAAAGTTGCTCTAAGTAGTCGTAAATCTCCCAAGCGAATTCCATGGCCTCATGTTGCCTTTGCAAGTCCGGAGACATGTTAGCCAACAAAAGGCAACGGGCTTGGAGATTATCATCCTTCCACTTCTGAATTGTGTCCCGTTCGGCCCGAGTGGGAGCCTCCCCTTCGGGACTAGGCTCCCCTTCGAAGAGAACATAAGTTCTCTTCTCAGAATCTAAAATGATTTTTAGATTCCTCAGCCAATCAGAATAGTTGGGACCAGTCAACTTGTTTAACTCGAGGATCGATACAAGAGGGTTTTTGGTTGCCATTTCAAAACACGTAGAGAATCACAGAATCTACGACCTAAATGGTAAAACAGAGAACTAGTAAGCATGCTGAATTATAACGATATACAAAAGATAAGGTCTTTAATCTAATGTAGCTCCCACTGTTTTTCAAAGATCTATAATTCCCAAAGATCTAAGAGGAACACGTTTCCCAATGGGTACTAAGATCCTAGGCATTTTACCTCGAACTCACGACTCACGGACATTCTAAGTAAGAACCCTAGGTAGGTACAACTTACCAATTCTAACACCTTTAGAACTCTTAGTAATTGTTTTTGCATTACCTATCTTTCAATATGGACCCACGACTCGTGCGACATCCATATTTACTTAGGCGTTAAGCTAGACCCATCAATCATAAGATCATGACCAAAACTTAGTTCGAACGACCCACGACTCGCGAACATCGCCCTTGCTAAAATTGACCATGAAATATCGATCATTTAAAATGATTAATTAGGTAACTAAGAACTAACAAGCTCCACTAGCTATCCCACGACTCGCAGACAATAACTAGCTTCACTTACTAAACTTAAAACCTATTGATGGAATGCTAGGAATTTAATTCAAAATTTGCATCTCTAATTAAATACCTATTTGTTCGAAATTAGCTTAATATTTAATGGGAATTTTCGAATCAACCGGAGAGTTGTCCGGTTCGACCTCACCAACATATATGTTATCCAATTTTATTAGTCTTGAGTAATGCAAGTACACTTAAATGCATTTCAAACAAGCACATAAACAGATAACATGTCCTAGCATGATACTAACATGTAATGATCATGGGTTCTACCTATCTTATGCGTGATATGTGGGAGCCACTCCACAATCACAAGTTCTAGCATACATGCCACATAAACAATTTAAATCACATAAGGGAAAGCGGTAACAAAATACGAGCCCTATCTCTATTACATTTAACAATTGAGATTCCCCTCCCTAACATTTTGAGGGGTCTTCACTTATGGCCTCCTTATTACTTGAATGTGGTCCACCTTACTCCATGGGTGCATTGTCTCCAAAATGAAAAAATAAAACCTCACCACCTATCTCTACTCTCAAATTACAATAAAAAGAAAAAGACATAAAGTAATAAGGCTCAATCTTCATATTGGCCTTAGACAATTACACGGGGCATACCCCGGCCTCAAAAACAGTAATATGGAAAGCCACATAATAAATCACATAACAGTACGCACAAAAGTGAGGCTCCAACCTCAATTGAAAAACGCAACTATAGGGCTCCAACCCCAATTTAAACCATCCATGTGCATAAATTAAAACCATACATAAGTCTAAACCCATGATCACCTAACATGCTTTTGCGAGAATTTAAATTTAGCCAATAAATTAAAATTCCCGTTTCAAGTCCTAATGACTTAAAACACGACTTGATGCGAGTCTTATTTATAAAAGTTTTCAATAAATCCCAAATTACCAAAACAAATAAAATTCCAATTAATTTTTGAAAATTAATAATTTTATCAAAGATGTACTTTCCCAAAATATAAACCGTTTCTATTTCTCAAAAATCTCAATTTTAAGTTTTATTCAAAAATTAAAATAAATATTAAAAAAATAAAAATTTTTAAAATTAAAATAAAAATTGGGACTGGATTGCACGAAACACGAAAAAAAACGGATTGCGACAAAGAAAACGGGGCCCGTACGCGAATGGGCTGCGCGCGGCAGGGCCGAACGAGCCTGCCGCGCGGGCAGCCCTCTCGACCAGTGCGGGCGGGCGATGGGCGGCCAGTCTCGGCCGCCCTGGGCGGGCGCGCCTAGGGCCTCCCGCGCGGTTGCCGGAGGGTACTGGGCGGCTGCCCTGCGCGCATCTAGGCCAGGCGGACGGTGCGCGCGAAGCCCGCGCGCGCGACTCCTTCACGCGCGGGGTTTCGCGTGTTCGTCGTATTCCGTATTTTCGTTTCGTGTTTTCGTTCAAAAGCAAAACCAATCCAAGAAATCCAAAAACAGTTTATACAGTTTCAAATCTAAAATTATTTTCAAAAAATAAATTTTGTAAAAACTAATTTTCAGAAACTTTCAGGAAAAAATACAGTTTCGTAATTCAGGCTTTCTAAAACAATCACAAATACTCAATCGCATCTAGCCTAAGAATTTCTACCAAATTCAGAATAATTGAGACGAATTAGAAACACGATTAACGAGGTGGCTCTGATACCACTTGTTGGAAAACACGAATCAGAAAGCAGCGGAATTTAAAAATTTTCCCAACAAAAGGATCTTGAACTCGCAATCGTGTAACCAAATTCGTAGAGATAGAAAACTTACTTTTCTTTTATTCTTTCTTGAAGCGTTTCAAGCCACCCAAGAACGCTCTTCTCGCGGCTTGATCCCCTCTCCTTGGTAAAGCTCGAATCTTCAAACTTCTAACTTGAAGCTCTCTAAAGATAGTCCACCAACTTGATCACAATCTAACTAGTAAGGATGCTAGTTCTCTAGTTAGTGTTTAGGCTTAACCTAGGGTTTCGTTTTATCTTGGAGAAAGGATGGTGTTCAACACATGAACCAAAAGAATTGCCAATTAGCTCCTAGAGGAGCTCGAGCTCCCCTATTTATAAGAGGGGGAGTGCCGAAATTCCTATTCCTTAATGGGCTAGGATTTTGGTCTCTCTCTCTCCTATTACTTGATCATCAAGTAATTTTGACTTTGACTTTGAATTATAATTCAAATCAACTTTCAAGAGAGCTAAAAATATCCAAACTATTTTTGGATAATTTTATACTTTATTTATTTAAAATAAATAACTTATTTTTATCTAATTAATTAACTCATAATTAATTAACTAGATTATTTTCTCCAAAATAAGACTTTTTCTTTTAATTCAAAATTAAACCAAAGTCTATTAAATAATTAACACATTTAATTATTTAATATATATATATATACAATACATATATTCACACGTGTGGGACACGTGTCACTCACGTGACCCACACGTGTGGTTTCACACGTGTGGAACCCTCTAGGCCCGATTAACTCGTTTAATCATTTTTAAGCCTCAACTCATGTAACCAAGTTGTTGTGTGTGACCCTCTAGGTTCTCAATTCAATTATCAGTGACCCTAATTAATTAATTCACTAACTAATTAATCAGTCCACAGATTAAACGACCATAGTCTAGCAACAGGTGTTTAACCCCTAGCTGAATTGGAATGTTCGGATTCGACAGAACCTTTAAGTCATTGATTCATGTGAGATACAATCCTCCTACTTACTATCTGTCAACCAAGATCTAGGGTAAGGGAATAATCAGAACCCTAATAATCCGGTCTTAAAGCTAAGTGCATTTCATATCCATTTGATCTCAATCCAAGAAACCCTTTTCTTGATGTCTTGATCTACTGCCTTGGCCAAGGACTCCATATGGCATATGAATGACTTACACAATAAGAGATCACCTTGCAAATGCAAGTGTAGGTCCTTTCTTGATTCTCATTCACTTTCATGAATCACTTGTGCAGCCCCAGCATAAACCTTGAACCAGTTGTCTAAGGCGACACCCTTTAAAGCTTATACCTAAGACTACAGAGTTAACTCATAAAGTGACAAGGAACCTCAAGTCTAAGGATCAATTAATCACATCAATGACTCGTGAGATATTTCCTAATCTGGAAGTTTCTATTTCCTGAAATAGAAACTTCCTTTCCCATTTAGGAATCTTCTCACACGGGGTACCTCAGTGAACTTACTTATTAAAGTAAGCACCCTCATGTATCACGCACGTATCAACTATACACTTTGTACCTCCATGAAACAAGGTGGTCCTTCTTAAGGGCGTGATCACACAAGCAAGCCTTAGAGGAGTCAGGTTGACACTCCCACTGTCTGTAGGACTCATCGACTTGGAGTATTTTACTAATCATGATTTATGTGATATAGGGCTCGTTTCATGAACCATTTCACCTAAATGGTAGAGTCCTAAAGTCATCAGGATTAGGGGAGTTCTCATACATGCACAGCTAAAGTAAACGCATACCAAACAAGAGCATATAAAGAAGTGTTGCCTCAATTCGTTATTTCATTCAAAGATTGTCTGTGATTACAATAAGGAAAAGCACAAAGCGGATATACAATCGGCTTTCTAGGGCACTATTCCTAACAATGACCTCTGACACAAACGTGGTGCGCACCTTGCACCTGACACACCGCCTCCTTTTCAGAAACGTCACTCTCACGCCCTCACGGGCTGCCACGTGTTAGGGCAACACAGGTTTGGGACCACACGGTCAATTCACCCATTTACCCCCACCCCTAACATATAAATAGGGGAGAACACATGCTTTCTCCCCAAGTCATTTTTCTCCACAGAAAGACATACCCAGAACTGAGATATTCCTCCATGAATCTGCACCTTCCCAAGCTCCATTCGACCTTCACCACAGTTGCATCACCACCGCATTCTACACTCTTGGTGTTATCCTAGCTGGAAGAATCCACGCTCAAAAGGAAACCCAGTTCCTGAGGCTCCCACGCCTGTGATGGTCTTTCCCTTTCCCTATAAATCTTGAAGTGTTGTTGCATTAGGACACTGACATTCCTGCACCATCAAAATTAATTATTATTTTTTAAGTATATCTAATTCTAAACCAATTATCATTTCATTAATTTTTATCTAATTATAATACACCATATAATTTAAATAAAAATTATAGTTTCATAAAAATTAAATATAGTTTTTTTTTTTTTAATTTCGGGTCGGGTCGGGTTAAATCGGGTGGGTTCGGGTTGGCGGGTCACCCACAACATTTTTCGGGTTGACCCGGGTCAACCCGAAACCCACCCTAACCCGCCTCATCCCATCCGGGTCAAATTCGGGTCCGACCCGACCCGATAACCCCCAACCCTAACCCGAAATTTAGGCGGGTGGGTCGGTCGGGTTGGCGGGTCGGGTCCATTTTTGACACCCCTAGTCATAATGGAGAAAAGGATGAACATGGAAGGTTGAGCATAGAGTTTACAAGAACGAGCTACGTGGGACGATGAATTTTAACCCGATTGTCATTGTTTCTGGTCAAGAACACCTTCAGAGGTGAGGTAATCCCGAGCCCTGTATTGCGTGTACTCGGGTTGGGTTGACCCATCAATCAGCAATAAATTGAAAATGAATTCTGACACACCAATGTTCTTAACGATGCAGTATTGTGAATTCAACATTTTGCACTGCTGGTTCCTGAATTGTGTAAGGCGATAATGCGGGCAACAGAGGAAACACCTTACTCCAAAGGGCAAGATCCCTAAGGGTATCTTTGGCATCTCTAAAGAATGTGATAAGTTGATGTGAAATAAATCAGGTGGCACGAGATCAGTTCACACAACAGATCTTAGGGGACCTAAATGACTTTAGATTAGAAGGACAGAGTGAAAAATGTTTCTGGACGTTATTGTATGCTTGTAGCAAAATTCAGGTACAAAAATCACTCATTTAACTATAGCAAGGAAACTTTTTTTACAGACAGGCCAATAGAATAGGAAGACTCGGTACAAAAATGAAAAAAAAAAACATGCTAATCAATGCATATCTATTTTTGTTACCTGATTTGTGGGATTGAATTTGCTGATATAGTTGTCAGCACGTTAACATTGCATTCAACATTTAAGCTGGAAATTTGTAACCTGCGTGTTTTCATGAGATAATTCATGAGGAGGTGCTATCAAAGTAAAAATCTTGAGAATAGAGTCGTGTGAATTGCTTACTTATCCTTCAGTTATACAAACTGTGAGCGTTTCATTCCCGAGGTCTAGTTGTTCTTCTCGTAGATCTCTTGCAGAATTTACAGCAGAATCCTTGCAACAGTGTAGTTCAATGATTTCTACCTGCAATGCCTTAGAACAAGATGCTGAAGTTTTGGAAAAGGAATTCCGTCAGCCTCCCATTTCTCAAGATCAGTGCTACCAATTAGCAAGAACTTGAGACAAAGAAAACCGCCTTCGCTAGACTTCCATACCGCTCCTGAGAAGGCATAATTTCTGAGTTTGAGCACTTCTAGTTTTGGCAACATACTGAGCTTGACCATCTCTTCCCATGGCAGTGATGTGCCACTGAACGTCAATTTCATTAGCTTTGGGGGAAAATATTCCCATGATGGAAGGCGATCTGGTTTGAAAACTGAAAATGGATTGCTGAAGGCATACTTGAGCCTCTCAAGTTCTTGTAAGTGCACAAGGTTTTTAAACCACCCACGGAGTCGGTAGTCCTCTTCAAACTCGTGTATTCCCAATTTCTTTAAGTTGGGCATGGAGAGGAAGACCTTCTTGGTACAACTTATAGGGCGTATTGTAGATAACGATTGTAAATTATTCAAAACCCCCAGCGCTGATGTAGAAGGATACTGAAACTCGATCAGCTGAGAGTAAGGTAGACAGATCCTCCTCAAATGAAAATGTCTCAACTCTAGCATATCACAGAATTCCTGGGGTAATTGGCCATCCGATTCACAATCAATAATCAAGGTCTGTAGGCTGAGAATCTTGGATAAACACTCCATATCGAAATGATTTTGGATGTTGAGTGCCAGGGACTTCAAGTAAGCTAGACATAATATGTCTTTTGGCATCACTATGAGATGTATATTCATTATATCCAAAATTTTAAGTAGCTTGAAATTCATGCCTAAGAAACCTTGAAGGTCTGACAAAGAGAATTTCTCGAAGCACAGAATAGAAAGGGTATTTGGTAACGAAGTCTTTTTAATGTAATTTTGCATGCTGGAATGAAAAGAGAGGCGTCGATGAAATTCATCACCCAGATTCTCCAGTGGCAGTTTCCTATAGTTGTTGATTACGTGAAGAAAGTTTAGTTTCTTGGACTCTCTCAAGCACAGCTCTCTCATGAGGTCATGAATGTGGAAAGTCTTGATTCTACCAGCAGAACTTTTCTTTTTCACCATAATAAGACTTCTTGCATTGAGCTCCTCTACATAGTCCTCAGCTACTTCTTCCAAGCTCTTGATGGTATGGGGTCTGATAAATCCCTCAGAAACCGACAACCATATCAGTTTCTTTATTGATATCTCATAATCTTCTGGGAAAACTCCCAAGTAAAGGAAGCACGGTTTCAGGTAATCAGGCAAATGGTCATAACTCAAAGCAAGGATGTTTTGGCAGTTCTCTGCTTCTTCCATCACGACTGAGCCTACTCTTTGTGCATCTTCCTCCCAAATGTCTACTCTCTTGTACATCTTTGATAAAAGCCCCCCTACAACAACTATTGCTAAAGGCAGTCCTTGGCATTTATATGCTATTTCCTTTCCAACATCCATCAACTCCATGGGACAGAACTCATTCCCAAAGATCTTTGAACTAAGCAGTTCCCAGCTTTCATTTCCACTCAAATGAGGTAGGCAATGGGGAGGAGTATCTCGACTTGCATGGACAGCTACATCTCTAAGCCGACTTGTCAACATAATTCTACTACCATTCTTATCATCAGGAAATGTCCTCTTCAAATCCTCCCAAGCTTTAGTATCCTACATATCATCTAGTACAATAAGATATCTCTTACCCTTTAAGCTCCTGTAAACTTGTTTGCGAAAATTTTCAATGCTCTTTTCATATATCTCATCTGAAACATTGGTAACACACCGTAGCACACCTAATAAAAGCTCTCTTACTTGATATTGTTGTGATACAGTGACCCAAATGCGAACATGGAAGTGATGCATGACCAGTGGGTCATCGTAGAGTTTTCTGGATAAAGTCGTCTTCCCAATTCCCGCCATACCAATGATTGAGAAAACTTTTAACTGTGGTGGATGTCCAGTTAGACCATCGAGCATTGTTAAAAAATCCTTTTCAAGGCCCACTAGTTTCACCCTTGCATTTGGAGTTCTTCTTGACGGACTCAAGGAAACGAAGGAAGTACCTGCTTGGCAGCCAAAGTTTGAGAGTCAGTTGAAATTCGAATGCTATACAATTCAGTTATATTCTTGAAAACATGTGATCGCTACAATACCTGTTAAATGAGTAAGTTAATCTTTTTTATACATTCAACAATCAAATTGAAAATAGTTTGGTGAATATCACTTCAAACAATCAATCACAAAAACTAAACCTTTGAGCTTGCCTATCGGAGAGGCAACAACAGTATTTTGACCCTTTTTTCCATCACGAATCTTCCTCAGCTCTTTATTGATGAAGTCAAATTCTTACGCTATTTCAGTCAAGGTACCCTTTCTTTCATTGCGTAGATAGCTTAGCGGATTGATTAGATGAAGAAACCTCTTTTTCTTGGACTCCCTCAAGCATAGTCTTCTCATGAGATGATGGATGTAGCAAGATTTGATCCTACCATCAGCATTGTCCCTTTTAGCCACAACAAGACTTCTAGCAGTAAGGTTCTCTAAATAGTCCTCAGCTACTTCTTTCAATCTTTTTGTCTTAGTAGGCACGATAAATCCCTCGGCAACCAACAACCACATCAATTTCTTACCTGATATCTCATAACCTTCTGGAAACCTTCCCATGTAAATGAAGCATTTTTTTAAGTGATCAGACAAATGCTTGTAACTCAAACCAAGTATGTTCTGGCAGTGTCTAGTTTCCTCCATCACCAGTGAGCCTCCAGTCTGTACTTCTTCCGCCCTACCATCTACTCTGATTCCCAGCAGTGGTAGAAGCCCTCCTTCACGTGCATTACGAGCAAATTCCTTCCAAATATTCACTCTCTTGTTCATCTTTGATAACGGCTCTCCCACAATATGTATTGCCAATGGTCGTCCTTGGCATTCATCTGCTATTTCCATTCCAATTGCCATCAATCCCATGGGACAGGATTCATCTCCAAAGATTTTTGAGTTAAGTAGTTCCCAACTTTCATCTATAGTCAAAGGATATAATAAATAAGGACGCCTAGTAGTATACTGACTTGCCTGTTGAGCAACATCATTAAGCTGTGTCAACATGATTCTACTACCATTCATATCATTGGGAAGTGCAGACTCCAAAAGCTTGAACACATTGGTGTCCTACATATCATCCACTACAATGAGATATCTTTTCCCAGTCAAACTTTGGCGAATTTTGTCTATTAATTCTCCAGGGGTTTTCCAATAGATCTCATCTGAACAATTGGTAACACAACGTAGAATGCCCAACAAAAGTTCACTTTCTTGATATTGTCGTAGGGTAATCCATACACGAATATCAAAGTGATACACGATACGTGGATCATGATACAGTGTTTTCATAAAAACCGTTTTCCCAATTCCACCGAAGCCGGTGATTGAAATTGCTCTTAGTTCTGTATGGTCTAGTTCAATTAGATCACCTAGCATTATTGCCAAATCCATTTCACGACCCACCAGTTTGAATGCAGTATTTGGGGTTCTTTGTTGTCTCAATGATTTACCTGCTTGGGAATGAAAAGCTCAAATCAGTTCAAGATCTCACCATTCTTTCAGATTCTAGAATACAAGAGGCTATTAGAAGATATGTGAAACTCCACGGAAGCTACATAATTTGGAAGAAACGCACGAGTAAGTTAATTCGGAAATGTTCTTAGTTCTTCTCCTCTATAACGATTTGAAATACGATAACCACGCGTAATTATTGCCAAATCCATTTCACGACCCCCCAGTTTGCCAGCATTATTTGGGGTTCTTTCTTGTCTCAAGGATTTACCAGCTTGGGAATGCAAAAGCTCAAATCAGTCTTTTAGATTCTAGAATACAAGAGGCTATCAGAAAGTGGTTTGCATTCCCAAGCCGGTGAAAAAAGAGTCAAAACCGCTGAAAAAAGAGTCAAACCGCTTTGGGATGATGGTTTGTCAGGAATTCAAAATTTAGATGGTGGTTTCGGGGGCGAAATGGTTTGGATGGTGAATTGTCAAATGGCCTATAGTTCGGATGTCAAAAAATCACATTACATGCATTTACATTAATATATATATACGTACACACCTATAAGATATATATATATATATAGATATTAGATGTTAATACATGCATGCAGGGGCGGAGCCAGCATAGGCCAAGGGGGGGCTTGAGCCCCCCATTCCGCCCCTAGACTACCCCAACCCCACCCATATAAAAAAGTATTTCATATAGGCCCTAAAGTCCGCCGCCCTCCCCCCCCCCCCAGCCCATCCACCACAATAGCACATAGCCCAGCCTTGATTTTATCCCCTCTCACTACCCCACGGCCCACAAAAACCAAAACTAATTAAATCCTAACTTTAGTTAGCCCCCTTCCACAACCCACTCACCATAATGGAACATGACCCAAATTTTATTTTGCCCACCTCCCTCTCCCCAACAGCCCACCCACCATAAGCCCAAATTAATTAAGTCCTAATTCCTAACTTTAATTATATCCCCTTCCTCTGTTACTCCCCCAACCATCGAACCGAACCACATCAGTCCTCAAATATACCTAAATCATCGTTTCGAAAAAAAATAAAAAAAAAAACCTAAATCATAATCCGTAATTCACCCGAAATTAAAACGCTCCAGTCCGGCAATCCCCAAATGGCCAAACGCCTCCATTTTCGAATGCCATCGACAAATTTAAGAGCCTCCAAACAATTAGTTAATCTTGTTATTATTTTTTTCTTTTTATCTTGTTGGTTGTATTTGTAGAATATTCACAAAATTGAAGGTCTTTCGTTTGGATCGATGATGTTTAAATTTTGTTTGTTATAGTTTGTAACCATGCATCGATATTTTGGCAAAAGACCAAAAAATTCTATTGAATCATAAAGTTCGATTACCAACTAAGAAAGAATCAATGTGGATAGTGTAGAATTTTCATAAAGTTCGATTGCCGTCCAGAAATTTTCAGCCCCGGCTGCCGAAAATTCCTGGCTCCGCCCCTGCATGCATGTACGTGAGTATATATTATATATATATACATTAATATATATATATATATACGTACACACCTATATGATATATATATATATATATATATATATATATATATATATATATATATATATATATATATCATGCACAAATATTACATACACATGCACACACACATTATTTATATATATATATATACACAATTCATACACAAACAAATCATTTAAACAAACAAGGCAGCAGTTCATGAAAACAGCTCCAAATGGGGTCGCGACCAGTTGACATATCCTCCAGCAACGCAACAATTAGCAAGTCGAAACTGGCCCAAAAACAAGTCGCGGCCTCTACTTGTTCTAATCGCGGTCATGGCCGCGACCTGCGTGTTCCAGCAACCAAAACAGAACGAAAACAGAGCAGTAACCAATCCAAGCTTCAACCAACATCATCAGGTATGTATAAATAGCAAAAGAGCAATATTTCAGCCCCAAATCAACACTTAAACATGCCACCAAGTGAACATACGTGAGCAAGGAGGTGCAAGAGATCATTTTATCCAATTTCTTCCAAGTTTTCATTAATGGCAACTCATTTAATCTCCAACTACCACAAAATACATGTTCATAAATGCAATAAGGAAGTTAAGATGATCACTTTCATGCTTTAAAACAACCAAAAGCATCAAGGAATTCATGAGATCAAGAAATTATATTATAACCTAACTATTCATTCATATCTTCCCATCTCCATGAATATAAGCTCAAAATTAGGGATGCATGGTTTAAAATGACCACTAATGAATGTATATTACAATCCCATACTCACCTCTTGAATTGGTTGAAGGTTGGATGAGATTTGAGCTCAAAATCCCCAAGGTTTGCAAAGTGACGAAATGGAATTGGAGACCTGGAACTTGGATGAGTTTTTCTTCTTTGTATCAGGTATGGTTCGAATGCGAGTGGTTAGGGGCTGATAGAGGGTTAATTTAGGTTTCCAAAAAGTCCAACCATGGTTAATTTGGTTAAGTATGGTGAAAGTTATGGCAAAAATGGTGAGATGTGGCATTTGTGCGGACGATTCACTTTTCGATCAAATTTTGGGAGTTCAAATAGGCTTAGAAAAATACGAGGCTTGATTTATTGAACCCGAATCGCCGATGAGTCCAACGAAGTTGACGGAACTCGATTCCGAGTTCCCGAGCTCAAGATATCACATTTGGAACCAATGGTGCGCTAATTGCCCATTAACCTCCGATTTGGTTCCACAATTCAAAATAAATTTAAAACTCAATCAAATGAATCCGAAAATGTAAAATGAGCATATATACACGTTCATAACACACATATCACCAACATATTAAATTTCCACAAAATTACGAATTCAATTCATATAGAAACGGCACGCAAACAATTCACGCATGCACAAGTAGTTCAAGTATCAGTATAAATTCCAATTCAAATATTTCATATATTTTAATTAATCATATATTTAACAATTAAATAATAAAATTAATTATATATATACACTTATAAACAATTAATTTACGCAAATTGGTAAACACATACAGCATACTTGAATAACGGAAAAATTGGGGCGTTACAAAAAAATGTACAGTCAAGAAACTAGAATACATTCACTGACCAATTTTTCAACTTATTTTCGTAAATAAATACAAATTTGTTTAGGCTAATAAAAATAGTTCTCAATTTTCACATCATATTATTTTTTTCCTTTTCAAAACAAATACTTGCGCCAATTTAGCCGGTGGACAAACACTCATCAAATATAATGATGTAAATAGCTTGAACCACTCAATAGTACAAAATTAAATTCACAATATAATCAGTGAGATCTATGTATTCCATATGCCCCTTCCTCCTTCAAAAATGGTGCATCTCAGCAAAAAGTAGAAACCTTATTCATCAGACATAACAACGAAGTTCCCCTCAAAAGCTTATAGATTTGTCTGAGGTACAAAGATAAACTTATATCACTATATGCAACTAGACTCTTTCTATACACAGTATTGTGAAACAGAAACAGATTCTGTACCAATAAGCATTTTTGTTACCTGAGTAACTGGAGAGATTGTTTGGAACTTAGCTTTCTAAGTTCACACTGGGGTTGGAAATTTGCAACCAACATTACACCATAGGATAATTCATGAAGAGGTGCTATCAAAGTGAAAATCTTGAAATTAGAGCGTGTCAATTGCTTACTTATCCTTCAGTTACACAAATGGATTACTGAAGGCATACTTGAGCTTCTCAAGTTTTTGTAAGTGGACAAGGTTAAACCAGCCACGAAATCGGTGGTCCTATTCAAATTCATGCATTCCCAATTTCTTTAAATTTGGCATGGAGAGAAAGACTTTCTTGGTACAACTCACAGGGCGTATTCTAGACAATGATTGTAAATTATTCAGTTCCCTAGGTGGAGTTTCTTCATCTGATAGCTCTGACACTAATGTTGAAGCTGACTGAAACTTGATCAGTTGTAAATTATACGGTAGACAGATCCTTTTCAAATGAAAATGTCTCAACTCCAGCATGTCACAGAACCTCGGGTAATTGGCCATCCCATTCCAAATCAATGATCAAGGTCTGTCGGCGCAAAACATAACTAAATTCGTCACATTGAACATATTTTGGACGGTGACTGCCAGGAGCTTCATGTGAGTGAGATGACGCATATCAGCTGGAAATTTTATCAGTTGTATATTCATTACATCCAACACTTTAAGTAGCTTGAAGCGCCACCACAAGTAATCTTGACGCCCTGACAAAGAGAATTTTTCGAAGCACAGGACAGAACGGGTGTATGGTAGTGCCAAAGTTTTTCTGGATGCTAGAATGAAAAGAGAGGCCATGTGGAATTTGTTGGATATCAACGTATAGAAGATGATTATTTTGTAGAATATTTTCTGGCAGTTGTCCTGAACTGTTGAGTACATGAAGAAAGTGTTGCTACTGGGACTCTCGCAAGCACAGTTCTCTCATGAGATCATGAATGCAGCAAGTCTTGATCCTACCATCAGAACTCTTCCTCTTCACCATAACAAGACTTCTGCCAACAAGATCCTCTACACAGTCCTCAGCCACTTCTTCCAAGCTCTTGACCTTATTACGTCTGATAAATCCCTCAGAAACCCACAACCATATCAGTTTTTTAACTGATATCTCATAATCTTCTGGGAAAACTCCCAAGTAAAGGAAGCATAGTTTCAAGTAATTAGGCAAATGGTTGTAACTCAAAGCAAGTATGTTTTGGCAGTGCTCTGCTTCTTCCATCACAAGTTAGCCTACTCTTTGTGCAACTTCCTCCCAAATGTCTAGTCTCTTTTTCATCTTTGATAAAAGCCTCCTACAACAACTATTGTCAGTGGTAGTCCTTGGCATCTAGACGTTATGTGCTTTCCAATTTCCATCAATTCCATGGGACATGACTCATCCCTAAAGATCTTTGAACTAAGTAGTTCCCAACTTTCATCTACACTCGACCGACGTAAGCAATGGGGAGGAGTATCTTGGCTTGCACTGACAGGCGACAACCACATCTCTAAGCCGACTCGTCAACGGAATCCTATTACCATTCTTATGATTAGGAAATATTAACCTCAAATCACGCCAAGCATTAGTATCCCACATATCATCCAATACAATGAGATATCTCTTACCCTTTAAACTTCTGTACACTAGTTCTTTCAATTCTTCATTGGTTTTCCCATAGATCTCATGTGCAAAGTTGGTAGTACAGTGCAGAATACCTGACAACAATTCTGTTAATTGATATTGTTGTGATACAATAATCCACACACGAACATGGAAGCTATGCATGACAAGTGGAGCATCATATAGTTTTCTAGAAAACGTTGTTTTCCCAATGCCAGCCATACCGATAATTGCAAAAGCTTTTAGTTGTGGTGGCTCTCCGGTTAGACAATGTAGCATTGTCTCCAAATCCTTTTCAAGACCCACTAGTTTTCCCTTTACAGTTAGGGTTCTTCGCAATGGATTCGAGGGGGTGAAGGATGTACCTGCAGAAAATAACACAGTTCAATTGAGATTCGTGAGACATGAACTGATTGTCGAACTGCAAGTAGCATAGGTTAGTTATCTTGTGACCGCCATAATTTCTTGCATGTTGATTAATCTAAATCAAAGTAGACAGAATAAAAAAGATAATTAGACAGAATAAGTTACCATGAACTTTGAAATATAAGAGCCAATAGTTGTTTTATGAAATAAGTTAGTAATCAGAACTTAGCTTTCATGAAAAGAAATTAACACCATGCAAGCACAAGCTGATGAAATCATATACTTGAGCATTTGAAGCATTCAGGTTTCTGGCAACTCCACAGAAGAGGAAATGTATGTTGTTGGTATATGAGCAATTTTCCACCAATCTTCACCTTTGTCCCTGTCGCACCTCCTCTGCAGATCAGGGCAGTCTTGGATGCTCAAGTGCTGCAGTTTGCTCAACAGTCAAAAAGCTACTGGCAAACTTTTCAAATTACAGCAATCTGATATTGCAACAGTTCTCAGAGATGATGCTAAACTTTCTAACCACTCGGGTAGCTCGTCTAGTCTTGGACAGCTTCGTATCTCCAGGCTCCTGAGTGCTTTCAAATTCTTGATCCCCTAAGGCAGGGATTCTATCAAGGGGCAGCTTATGATTGCCAAACTCGAAAGGGCTGGAAGGTTGTCGAAATTAGAAGGCAAAGCCGCTAGACATGGACAGAACATTACGGTTAGGTGTTTAAGGGATGTAAGTGGTTGAAAACCAAATGAAATGGATTCCAGACTGCTGCAGTTCTCTATCGACAGTTCCTGAAGGGACCTCAAAGATCCTGTCACGTTTGCTGGAAGAGCTTTCACGCTGTGGCAATTAGTTAATTCAAGAAACTCCAAGGCAGTGAGGCTTTCAACTTCTTCAGAAAGCAGAGGAAGATTATCACACCAACGAATGCTTAAAGAAGTGAGGGATGTAAGGAAACCAAAATCTGAGGTGAGAGAATGGAGCTTTGGGCAGGAGATTATTCTTACAGACTTGAGATGATGATTATTCCTGATCAGCTTATCAGGTAGGCACACCAACTCATCAAATCTTGCAATACTCAGAGTTGAGAGCAAGGTTAAATTTTCCATGCACATCAACACTACTGAATTGCAACACCAAAGCTCAATGTGCTCTAGAGATGCAAAACATGGCACTGAAGTAAGGTTAGGACAATCATCAAGAACAAGTTTTCTCAGCTTTGGGAAACATACTTTTCTAGTCGGATTCGTCCACTCTCAGAATAGGGAAGTTTCTCATAAATATCTCCTCAAGTGATACAAATGAAACTTCAACATCCACCCTGCAGATTTTTTCGCCGATATATGTTATGCTGTTCATTCCTTCCATACGTAGAGATCTTAAAAGTGGAAGATGGCCGAGAAGTGGAAGATGCAAGCATCCTCCACAGTTGATCAACGTCAATTCAGTCAGGTTTAGAAGATTCCACCGTGCAAACTTTATCCCTGGATAACCAAGAATGAACAATTTCTTCAAATTTTTATGAGGTTGGAGAAACTCCAAGACTTCATCAGCCAAACCCTCATCAGATACTGTAGGATATTCATATGGTGATTCAGGATCACTTGATGACCCTGATGTGGGTGGTTTTCTCTCTTGAAATCTTGCAGCGTTGGATTCCAAAGTAGGATTCATGATGAAATTTGCACCTGTTTTGCCCTAACATAACCCAAAAGAGTGCAAATATTTCTTATCCTTGAAATTCAATGCTTGAGCTTCCTCAACATCCTGCACACGTTCCAGATGCTTGATTTTTAGGTCACCTCTGAGGTTTAGACCTTTCAGCTCCAATATGCTTGCCCTTGGAGATACATTCCTGAAAATTGGAGTGTCGTGAAACTCATGCCTATACTTTCTCATGGTCTTCCAGTGTATGGGCACAATATATATAGGCAAGGTCTGAAGGTGAACTAAGAAGTTAACTCCATACGGCATCTCTATGAGTGCTTCACATCTACTTATATTTAGATGCCTCAAGCCAGTAATCCGACCCATAGGAGGAAAGTATTTAAGATTGTAGCAGCCAACTAAATTTGGTGTCTCCAACGAGCACAAGTCAGAGATAGATGACGGTAACTTATGGAAATGACTGTTCGAGAGATCTAGGCATTTCAAAAATGAAAGTTCAGCTATGGACTCAGGTAGGGTCCCCAGACACCGATTCAAATTCAGCGTCTTCAAGTAGATAAAACTTGCAAAGATATGCTTAGGCACAGTTGGAAGTCCTCATTCTGATAATAACAGTAGAGTTCTCAAATGCTTCGCTTGATTTAAGGAGTCTGGAAATAGAGACAGCCTAAGATCAGACATGATTGATGCATGGCGAACTTCTTTAAGGTTGCCAACTGCAAGTCCTTTCTCAAGTACCAAATATTCATTTTTCGTGATACTTCTTGCAAGGCTATAGAAAATATCATTCATCTTGTACAGAAACGGTGAACCGCTTTCACATTCATTGACCGCCTCAAACACAGACATCCACATCAGTTCATTAAAGCTGTCCTCTCCAAAATCTTCCATTTTCTTGCTTCCATTGTCTGGATGGATAAAGCCTTGTGCCATCCACATGTGTATCAATTTCTCCCTTTGGATTTCATAATCTCTGGGAAAGATTGAGCAAAATGCAAAACAGTGCTTGAGATGAGGTGGTAAATGCAGGTAGCTTAAAATCAGGGCAGGATAAATTGCTCTTTTATAAATTCCCAAATCCCAAAGATCACTGTTCTGCATGTGCAGCCAATCCTTCTCCTCTCTCTGGAAGCGCATAAGACCTCCAACCACCTTAGCAGCTAAGGGAATACCTTGACATTTCCTGACAATTTCCTTGCCGACTGCAAGAAGGCTTTGATGGTTCTCTTCTTCTTCTTGATTGAGAAAAGCCCGTTTCTTGAATAATGCCCAAGAATCTTCTTCACACAAGCCCTTCAAATGATATGCAGAATTCAAAGAACCTATAAGCATTGCTACCTTTTGCAAACGGGTAGTCACGAGAACCCTACTTCCATCAACACCGGAGCTGAATAAAAGCCTCAATTTATCCCACTCCTCTGGTTCTTGATTCCAAACATCATCAAGAACAAGAAGGTACTTTCTCTTGTATAGTGCATTCCATAGCTTACTTTGAAGAGCATCCAGCTCTGTTAGTTCACATTTGTTGTTATTTACAGCCTCAATTGCTGCTTTTATTATTCTCTTGGCCTTAAAATCATGTGACACAAAAACCCAGATTCTCAAATCAAAAGTTCTTTTCACTACATCATCATTATAGACCATCTAAGCAAGAGTGCTCTTCCCAATTCCTGGACTTCCAACTATTGATATTACTGATGTATTATCTCCGGCGGAAGCTCCAAATGACATCAATAATTTTTCTAATATCTTCTTTTTATCTTCATCTCTCCCGCATACCTCAGATCCAATCACAAAAGAGCTTGTTTCTCTTACATCAAACTGTCTATCCATGACACTGTTTTCTACTAATGGTAAGCTGAGACCTTGTACCATAGCCTTCTGCAGATCATCAAGAATGTTTTTGGACTTTGTGTAATTCAAATTGTATTGTTTGGAGCACTTACTGTTATGCACATACAGAAACTCTTCCAGCAAATCCTCTGCTTTACAGGCTGCATCTTTGAGCTCTGTTAGCCAAAGCCTAACAGCTCTGTCTGTTGTTTGGCGCTCTTCTGCATCCTGAATAACAGCTTGGGCCATTGGCAATATACTCTGAAGCTTCTTGAACCGATCCTCAAGCTCCCAGTAATCAGCAAATTTTTGAAGCAGAGGATTGGCTAACTTCTCAAAGATAACCTGCAAAAGTGGAGTTAGGATTACCTCTGCCATCTTGAAGCTCAGTAGTGTACAGGAGATGTTGTGGAGTACGAGATGATTTGGTAAAGAGCAAAGTATTCCTCTACTTGCAGGTTTGTCAATGCTTCTTGATCCACTGACTAAGAAAGCGAATCAAAGGCAGCCAAGAAATCAGAAATGGATAAAGACTTCTTCTTCCTTTTGTTTAATAGGACCACATAGCAATAATATACAACAATTTGAAACTTACAACCTTGAGTGCAACTTGTGGCCCACAGCACTGGAAGTCAATCTCTTTCCAGAAATAAGGGGAAAAACATCGGATACTTCTGTAGTTTGACACGGTTACAATCTTAAGAAGTCTTTAACTCTGACAAACCTTCACAACGAACCTTCACAACGACTAGAGCTCATAGCTGCAGAAAATAACACAGTTCAATTGAGATTCTGAGATATGAACTGATTGTCGAACTACAAGCACTTAGCTAGCATAAATTAGTTACCTTATAACCACCACAATTTCTTGCATGATTAATCAAAATCAAAATAGCCTAATATATCACTTTGAACAATCACTCAGAAGAACTAAAGCTGTGATGTTGTAAGAAATAGTGGTGCTTGCCTTCAGAAGAGACAGGCTCCAAATCTTCGATCTTTCTTTTACAATGAATCTTATTCAGCTCCCCGTCGATGAATTCTATGACTTGCACTATCTCGTTCAGGGTTTCTTTCATCGTAAAGAGGGCTTCCTGGATCGTTTTTGGACTCTCTCAGTCTCAAGTATATGGCTCTACTGGACTCAATTTCTTGGAGGATGCCTGAAAAATCAGGAAGGCCTAAAATTAAATCTTTCATAATTTCTGAAGTTCTTCCAAATAAGAATTCAGTTTTTGGACGGTATGACGCTGCCTGTTTCATGGAGATGGAACAGTTGTGAAACATCTCAAAGAACGAAGCTGATACACAATATAGAGTGATCAATAATAGCCATAGATAGAAACAAACAGTAACATACCCAGAAATCAACATGCTTCCCAGCTCTCTCCAGTTTCAACTTCACGATTTTGCCATTGTAACTTCCCCCCGATCCCGATGAACCTCTGAGTAATGAAACAGTCAAACTGATAGATTGGTAAAGAAGCTCAATCTCTTTCTTCGTGACAGAGACTGTTTGCGGCGTCGAGAAATCTAGAAGATCGTATGAGTTCAAGAGCTGCTCCACATCCTGCATCAAAGAAAATACGCCGATATAAGCGTCCTTTTGATATCGATCCTTCTAGGGCTGTCAATTCGGGTGGGTCGGGTGGGTTCGGGTCGGGTTGAAGCATGGGGATAACAGCAAAAATCTCAACCCGAACCCGAATTGAACCCATTACCGTCAACCCTAACCTGATGCTATAAGGTTCGGGTTGGGTTCGGGTTGGCCTGATTCATTTTCGGGTCACCTGACAACCCGAACCCACCCGATAAACCCGATCCGACCGATTTGATTTTGAACCTAGCAGATTCCCTTTTCTGCTTAAGCCTGAGAAGAACATTCAAATTAATTGAAACTTAAATGGGATAAAATTGAGGGAATCTTTGTCGTACTTTTCAAGAAAAAATCGAGGTAGAGTATACAAAATTGTAGACAATCAAGAAGATTTCGGAGGCAAGCAAATTTGTAGAAAATCAAGAAGAAATTAAAAAAATTTGCAGGCCAAGCACATTACAATAACTACCTACACCTTTCAATTTTATTTACCATTGATCCTCGTAATCTCAAATCCATTCAATCAGAACAAGAAGAAATTAACCCACCACTAATAGTTATTGAAATCAGAAAAAAGAAAAGAAAAATGGACACAAAAAGAGGGAGAAATCTTAAAATAAAAGACAATTAGATTTGCAAGCAAGCAGCGGAAAAAAGGACACAGAGCAAACGAGTTCCGCCGTGTCGGTGTGGTGGCGGGGCATTGATGATGGCGGTGTGGTGGCCGGGCCTTGACGATGGCGGAGGCGAGGCGGCGGATTTGAGAAGAAAGGAAACAGAGCAGGCAATTTTTGCCATGGCGGTGTGGTGGAGGGTATTGATGATGGCGGTGTGCTGGCGGAGCGATGAGAGTTGCAGAGGCAAGGCGGCGAGGCGGTGGAGTAAGGGTTGGAACACCAAGAGAACAGACGGCGATGATGCAGAGAAGAAGAGAGCATAGAGAAGAGGCTGAAATGTCTCCAAAGTTAGGGTTTTCTATTTATATAATATTCATATTTTCATGTTGGTTTGCAAGTGACCCGAACCGTTTGATTTTCTTTTTCTTTTTCTTTTTTTTTTTTTTTGAATTTTTTTAAATTTTATTTTATGTTTAAATTATTGTAAAACTTGATAACAATATATAAAAATATATAGTTTGTAAGGTTTTAAATTCTATTTTATGTTTAAATTATTGTAAAACTTGATAACAATATATAAAAATATATAGCTTGTAAGGTTTGACATAATTGTAATTAATATAAGATGAAAGAAATAATTAATATATAAATATTATTAAGTTCTAATTCTAAGTGTAATTATAGTTAAGTTCTATATTCTTCAATCAATAGGATAATTATGTAAAATATAAATTAGATACATAAATATTATTTAGATCGAATAATATATTTTCTACTAAACTAATCATATCATAATGCAATTCTAATTCTTTAACTCCAAATAAATACATTTCTTTTTGTCTATAAACTCTATTTAATTCTAATCATATTACAATCATATATGTCTTTCTAATTAAAAAAACTATAAATTTAGACAAATCATATAATATTGACATTATAAATCACATTATTCTCATATAATAATCACAAGTTTATAGAAAAAGAAATATTTTACTAGCCCTTTTTTTAATAGTCTATTATATTATATTATAAAAACAGGAGTTGATTTTTAGATTTTTTTTTTAAATTTATTGATCGCCAAAATATCCTTACAATAATGATTTCACTAGTGTTTAATTAAGTTGATTTTGTAAACCAATATGTATTATAAATTATTATTAAAATTTTATAAATACTTAATTATGGGATAGGAATTTTGTTACAAGTCTAATTTTAATCAAATTCTAAATCTAACTCTAATAAATTGCACCCACATTAAATTTTTTTTTATAATCTTAATTAAGATCTAATTCTAAGTGTAACTATAATTAAGTTTTATATCAATTCTATTTAAATTCTTATTTATAAAAATATAATAAAATTCAATCAATAGGGCAATTATGTAAATATATAAATTAGATACATAAAAATTATTTAGAACGAATTATATATTTTTCACTAAACTAATCATAATGCAATTCTAATTGCTTAAGTTTAATCATAATGGAATTTATGAGAAATATAATGATGGTAATTAAATTTCAATTCCCTCTCCGGATATCTACAATAAGGTTAATTATAGTGAAAGCTATCACTATAACTATTAAGAAAATTAACGAAGCTGATAACATCTTGATACATGAAAATTGATCAAAATGATCTTCAAACTATTTTCAAATTAAGAAATAAGATATAGAAATGAATGATTTGTGTATACCAAAAATCACATATTTATAAAAAAAATATATATTTTACTAATCTTTTTTTAAAACTAGCCGTTATATCCAATATATTTTTTTTATATATTTTATAAAAAAAAATAGTCATTGCAATGTGTATGTGTATATATATATATATATATATATATATATATATATATATATATATAGAATACAAATAAACATAAATGTAGAAATTAATGATAATAATTTATGAAATGATCTTCAAGATATTTTGGGAGTAAGAAATAAGATATAGAAATAAATTAATTATGTTTAACAAAAAACATATATTTACAAAAATATATATATATTTTACTAGCCGATTTTTAAAAATAGCCATTATGTATATTGATGGGTTCCGAAGAGGAGGATCCGAATCCAATCACTTTACGATTTGTTTTTGTGGGGGAAACCACCGGAGACTCGCCGGAGAAGATAAAGGGGGTTCTACCTGTTGGGACAAGCACAATAAAAGTCAGAAGGCCAAGCTGGGGGAACTGGGGGTGATACCCAGTTTGGCTCTCCGACGCTCAAGTCAGTTCAAGGTATGAAGGAGAAACGTAGGTTCAGTAACAGTTTCAGCGATCCAGATTGCTTACCAGTGTAGAAGATGACTTTAGCTATTTATAGTTGAGGGTCAAGGGCCCTTTGGTCATTTGACTCAAGTGGTCCTGGCCGAATGTTGCCCTAACACGTGGCGCCATGAGAGAGAAACCTAGGAGGAATCTTCTGCAAAAGCGGCCAAAAGTTGGTGCTGGCAACAGTGGCAGGTGCGCGGGCATGTACGATGTGTCAGAGAGCCAATTGGGTGGTTGGTAACGAGGGCTTAAGAGCACGCTCGTGACAACCTGGAGTACTGGAAGCCAAGATATCCGCTGGGGGGAATGAAGGCTCCAGTTCAAGTAACGAGCCAGAAGGGGAGGCCACTCTGAGGGAGTGTGACGCTCGAAGAGGGCTCCCTTGGCACGTGGGCGTGCCAGTCATACAGTAGGGGCGGCGCTCGTGAGAGTGAGAGCGCTCGTTGTGCTTAACTCTTGCAGAAGGATTGCGCTCGTTGGGCTCAGCGCTCGTGCACTGATGGGTGTAACCTTGGGGAGACAGATGTCATCATCTTGGTGGTGCCACGTGTCCTAACGTGGGACGATCGTATTTTGACCCCATCATTTATAATATAATATAATAGAATATTAAAATAATGGTTAGTAAATTAATTTTTTTCTATAAACATGTGATTATTATTTGAGAATAACGTGATTTATAATGTTAATATTATATAAATTTATCTAAATTATACAATTTTGTTAATTAGAAAGACATACATGATTGTAATACGATTAGAGTTAACAAAAGTTTACGGACAAAAAGAGATGCGTTTATTTAAAGTTAAACAATTAGAATTTCATTATGATTAGTTTAGTAGAAAATATATTATTCGATCGAAATCATTTTATGTATCTAATTTACCATTTTACATAATTACCATATTGATTGAATTTTATTAAATTTATATAAATAAGAATTTAAATAGAGTTGATATAAAACTTAATTATAATTACACTTAGAATTAGTTCTTAATTAAGATTATAAACAAGTTTTTAATGTGGATACAATTTATTCGAGTTAGAATTAGAATTTGATTAAGATTAGACTTGTAACCAAATTCCTATCCATCTCACCTCATCTCACCCGTTTTTCAACTTGTTCGATCTATTTTGGACTCGTTCTACTTGTTTTAGGTTCGTTTTTTACCTCTTTACCCACTTAGATTCATTTTACCCATATTTTACCCATTTTGAATCCATTTTACCCATTTGCATCCACTTTACTACCAGTTCGGATCTATCTTACCCACTTGGATCTATTTTACCCATTTTAGATTCATTTTATCCATTTAGATCCATTTTACCCATTTTGGATTCATTTTATCCATTTAGATTCATTTTACCCATTTTGGATCCATTTAGATTCATTTTACCCATTTTGGATCCATTTTACCCATTTTGAATCCATTTTACTCATTTGGATTCAATTTACCCATTTGGATCCATTTTACCAATTTGGATCTGTTTTACTCATTTTGGATCTGTTTTACCCATTTAGGTTTATTTTACCCACTTGGATCCATTTTACCCATTTTAGATCCATTTAACCCACTTGAATCCATTTTACCCATTTGGATCCAATTTACCCATTTTGAATCCATTTTACCCATTTTTGATTCATTATATCCATTTAAATCCATTTTACCCACATTTACCCATTTTGGATTCATTTAACCCACTTGAATCCATTTTACCCACTTGAACTAATTTTACCCATTTTGGATTCATTTTATCCATTTAGATCCATTTTACCCACATTTACCCATTTTGAATCCATTTTACCCATTTGGATCCAATTTACCCATTTTGGATTCATTTACCCATTTGGATCTATTTTACCAATTTGGATTTGTTTTAACCATTTTGGATTTATTTTGTGCATTTACCCATATTTTACCCATTTTAGTTCATTTTATCCACTTGGATCCATTTTACCCATTTGGATCCAATTTACCCATTTTGGATCCATTTTACCCACTTGAACTCATTTTAACCCACTTGAATTCATTTTATCCATTTAAATTCATTTTACCCACATTTATCCATTTTGAATCCATTTTACCCATTTGGATCCAATTTACCCATTTTAGATTCATTTACCCATTTGGATCCATTTTACCAATTTGGATCGGTTTTACCCATTTTGGATCTATTTTGTGCATTTAGGTTCATTTTACCTACTTGGATCCATTTTACCCATATTTTACCCACTTGGATCCATTTTACCAATTTGGATCCAATTTACCCATTTTGGATTCATTTTACCCACTTGAACTCATTTTACCCATTTTGAATTTATTTTATCCATTTAGATCCATTTTACCCACATTTACCCATTTGGATCCAATTTACCCATTTTGGATCCATTTACCCATTTGGATCCATTTTATCAATTTGGATTTGTTTTAACCATTTTGGATTTATTTTGTGCATTTACCCACATTTTACCCATTTTGGTTCATTTTATCCACTTGGATCCATTTTACCCATTTGGATCCAATTTACCCATTTTGGATCCATTTTACCCACTTGAACTCATTTTACCCATTTTAATTAATTTTATCCATATTTTACCCATTTGAATCTATTTTACCACTTGGATGTATTTAACCCACTTGGATTCATTTTACCAATTTGGATCCAATTTATCCATTTTGGACCCATTTTACCTACTTTTACTCATTTTACCCATTTTGGATCCATTTTACCCATTTTGAATCCATTTTACCCATTTTGGATCTATTTTATCCATTTTGATCCATTTTACCCATTTTTTTTGATCTATTTTATCCATTTTGATCCATTTTGGATCCATTTTACCTACTTGGATCCATTTTACCCATTTTAATAAATTTTATCAATTTTGGATCAATTTTACATATTTGGATTCATTTTACCCACAAAGGGACAATCAAAGAACGCAGGCTCGAGACTGCAATTCTAACAAATTTGTGGGCAATCATTATTGTAAGGATATTTTGGCGGCCAATAAATTTTTAAAAAAAATCCAAAAATTAACTCGTATTTTTATAATATAGTATAATAGACTATTAAAAAAAGGGCTAGTAAAATATTTTTTTCTATAAATATGTGATTATTATCTGAGAAAAATGTGATTTATAATGTCAATATTATATAATTTGTCTAAATTGTATAGTTTTGTTCATTAGAAAGACATATATGACTATAATATGATTAGAATTAAACGGAGTTTATGGACAAAAAGAGATGTATTTATTTGGACTTAAAGAATTTGAATTGCATTATGATTAGTTTAGTAGAAAATATATTATTCGATCTAAATAATGTTTATGTATCTAATTTTTATTTCACATAATTACCTTATTGATTGAATTTAGATAAATAGGAATTTAAATAGAGTTGATATAGAACTTAGTTATAATTACACTTAGAATTAGAACTTAATAATATTTATGTATTAATTTTTTTTATCTTATATTAATTGCAATTATGTCAAACCTTACGAACTATATATTTTTATATATTGTTATCAAGTTTTAAAATACTTTATGACCGATGTTGAGGACATTCGTTGCCAGATAGAATCCTCTCTGGAAACTATCGCCGCCCAGGACGCTGGGAGTCTCACTTTGAGGCCAACGCGTGATCCGTTTAGTGTCAGTGGTAGTAGGGACTGGTGGGGCTATGCTGATCAATCGAAGATTTCGCATCTGCTTTTTCATAAAGCTCCCTGTATTAAGTTTTATGCCCATATTTGCCCCATGTGTAACATCTATATTAGGGGTGGGCATTTCTCCAATTTCAGTCTCCTTGACATGTGGATTTACTCTCTTTGTACTTATGCTTGGGTTCGTTATAATAAATGAGGTGAGGGCCTCCTTAAAAACCTCACGGTCTCCCTGACCGATTTTCCTTAAAAAAAAAAAAAAAAAAAAAAAATTTAAAATACTTTAAACATAAATTAGAATTTAAAAAAAAAAAAGAAAAAAAAACGTTTCGGGTCGGGTCGGGTTATTCGGGTTGGCCGGGTTATTGGGTGACCCGAACAGTGTTGGGGTCAACCTGAACCCAACCCGAACCCGATCGGGTCGGGTTCGGGTTGAGACTTTCGGGTTCAAATTCGGGTCGGGCCGGGTTGGGATTTTTCACGTAATACCCCTACCTCAACCCGACCCGAACCCACCCGAATTGACACCCCTTTATGAGTGTTTTATGAGGCTACGTATCTTTGCATGGAAAATTTCTGCTAGCTTTCACTTACTAGAACATGTGTATATGTTCCCAGTTCCCTGGTTTCCCTTCTATGTGCATTGAATTCTAACTTGCAGATTAGGGGTGGCAAAATGGGTTGAACCCAATGGGTCCAACCCATTTTAAAGGGGTTGGGTTGGTTTGGTTTTGGTGAAATTTAAATTGGGTTGGTTTGGGTTGGGCTAATAATGGGTTAAAAGAGAATTGGGTTCTTTATGGGTTGGGCTGGGTTGATATTGGTTTTGAATTGGGTTTGTAATGGTTTAAAATCAATTATGTAATTTTAATGTTTTAGTACTATTTTACCCTTCACATAAATTAAATATTATATTTATCTAACATTATTTATATATAATTAATTAATTATTAATTACATATTTTTTACATACACTAACATACATTTTCACACACTAACACAATTTTACATACATTTTCACACACTAAAACATTTTTTTACACATATTTACACACACTAACATAATTTTACACATTTTCACACACGAACACGATTTGACCTATTTTTCAACATGTTCTATCTATTTTAGATCCATTTGACCTATTTTGGATCAATTTTGCCCGTTTTTAACCTTTTCGATCTATTTTAGACTCGTTTGGCCCGTTTTGAACCCGTTTCACCGATTTTTCGACCCATTCGATCTACTTTGGACTCGTTTGGCACATTTTAGTCCCGTTTAACCTGTTTTTCAACATTTTCAACCTATATTGGACTCGTCTGACCTATTTTGCACTCTTTTTACCCATTTTTTGACATGAGTGACCTATTTTGGATTTATTTGACCCATTTTGGGCTCGTTTCACCCATTTTTTAACCTATTCGATCTATTTCAGACTTATTTGACCCGTTTTGGGTCCGTTTCACCCATTTTCAACCAATTTATGAATCGTTTGACCCATTTTGGGTTCGTTTCACTCGTTTTTTGACCTGTTCGACCTATTTTTAACTCGTTTGACTTATTTTGGCCTGTTTCACCCCCTTTTCGGCCTGTATAATCAATTTTAAACTCGTTTTGGGCCCGTTTAACCTATTTTTCAACATGTTCAATCTATTTCAGACTCGTTTGACCCATTTTCGGTCTGTTTTACCCATTTTTTACCTAATTATGACTCATTTGACCCATTTTGGATCCGTTTCACTTATTTTTCAACCTGTTCGACCCATTTATGACTCGTTTGATCGATTTGGCCTCGTTTCACCCGTTTTTCAACATGTTCGACCTATTTGGATAAATTTTACTCATTTTGGACCAATTTAAAATGTTTGAATTTATATGACCCTTTTGGATCCATTGGACCCGTTTGGATCCATTTTACCCATTTTGGATCCATTTTACCCGTTTGGATCCATTTTATCCAATTTGGATCCATTTGACCCGTTTTGATCCACTTTATCCATTTTGGATTCATTCGATCCGTTTGGATCCATTTTATCCATTTTGGATCCATTTTACCCGTTTGAATCTATTATACCCATTTTGAATCCATTGGACCCGTTTGGATCCATTCGACCCGTTTGGATCTATTTTATCCATTTTGGATTTATTCCATCCGTTTGGATCCATTTTATCTATTTTACCCGAATGGATCTATTTTATTCATTTTGGATCCATTCGACCCATTTGGATCTGTTTTATCCAATTTGGATCCATTTGACCCGTTTGGATCCACTTTATCCATTTTGGATCCATTCGATCCGTTTGGATCCATTTTATCCATTTTGGATCCATTTTACCCGTTTGGATCTATTATACCAATTTTGAATCCATTGGACCCGTTTGGATCTAGTTTACCCATTTTGGATTCATTCGACCCGTTTGGATCTATTTTATCCATTTTTTATCTATTCCATCCGTTTGAATCCATTTTATCTATTTTATCCGTTTGGATCTATTTTACCCATTTTGGATCCATTCGACCCGTTTGAATCTGTTTTAGCCATTTTGGATTCATTCGACCCGTTTGGATCCATTTTACCCATTTTGAATCCATTGGATTTGTTTGGGTCCATTTTACCCAATTGGATCTATTATACCCATTTTGAATCCATTGGATCCGTTTGGATCTATTTTACCCATTTTGGATCCATTCGACCCGTTTGGATTCATTGTATCCATTTTGGATCCACTGGACCCAAAATGGGTTAAAGGAAGAATAAGTCAAACAGATCAAAAACGGGTGAACCTGACCCAAAACAAGTCAAATGAGTTTAAAATAGGATGAACAGATAGAAAGATGGATGAAACGGGTCCAAAACGGGCCAAACGAGGCGTAAATACGTCAAATAAGTCAAAAAACGAATGAAAGAGACCCAAAATGGGTCAAACGAGTTTAAAATAGGACGAACAAGTCGGAAAACGGGTGAAACAGACCCAAAACTGGCCAAACGAGTCATAAATAGGTCGAACAAGTTTAAAAACCGGTGAAACGGGTGAGAAGAGTCTAAAATAGGTCGAAGAAGTCAAAAAACAAGTGAAACGGGCCCAAAACGGGTCAAACGAGTGATAAATAGGTGGAATAAGTTAAAAAACAGGTCAAACGGGCCCAAAACGGATCAAACGAGTCTAAAATTGGTCGAACAGGTCGAAAAACGGATGAAACGGGCCCAAAACGGGTCAAACGAGTCTAAAATTGGTCGAACAGGTCGAAAAACGGGTAAAACGGGCCCAAAATGGGGCAAACGAGGCGTAAATAGGTCGAACAAGTAAAAAAACGAGTGAAACGGGTCCAAAACAGGTCAAACGAGTTTAAAATTGGTCAAACAGATCGAGAAACAAAAAAACGGGTCCAAAATTGTCCAAACGATCAAACGTGTTCAAAACATGACAAATGAGTTCTAAATAGGTTAGTTGGGTCAAATTGGTTTAAAATTGGTCAAATGTATTAGTGAAGGGTAATTGACCAAAAAATAAAATAAAAAATAATGAAGGGTATATTGGATATTTAAGTATTTGGATTAAGTAGGAACCCACAAAAAATCCATTATTAAACTCATGAATAAACCATCAAAACCCATCATAACCCATTTAAAACCCAAACCATTAAAAACCCATTACAATACAACCCATTTTAAAACCAAACCATTTCAACCCAACCCACATGAGCCCAACCCAAAACCAGCCCAACCCACCCATTTGCCACCCCTACTGCAGATTAATGTTGATCCGTTTGTTTATTTGTCACTGTTAAGGAATATCTACAAAGGTGATTGCCACATTTAAAAGCTTATATTTTAGGATTAATATTATATCATCATGATCACATTTAGCAATATTACAAAAGCCATAATTTCAATTTACAGTTATCCCTCTAAAGCTGGAATTGTGAGGTATTCAACTTAATGGATGTTTATACAATTTGAATTTTCTTTTTGAAGTTTCCAGAGGTACAAAATTCAAAGAATTTGAGTTTTGAATTTAATGTGAAATTGTGAGTGAGGGTGTGATATAACTTTTAAATGTTTAATTATAATTATAACCAAATATCCATATGTTTGCTGATTGAATGAAAAGTTAATTTTGAATTTTCAGATTTTGATATGACAACTATTTCTGTAAGATGAATTTCTTATTACAACAGTGTAGATTATAAGAACATTGCAAGAAAGTACTAGATTTCAGTTGGTTAAATAAAACGACACTAAAATTCTTTAGGGTTTTTGAAATTAGATATATAATATTCGTTTGCATTATTACTAAAAACATCCACCGTATGATGGTGAGAGAATATACTATAAGCTAACACATAAAATTTCTAGAAACTATACCCAATTATTAATTTATGATATTATTGGGACCAAATGGTCTATGAAAAATATATTACTTTATTATCTTATCAAAAATCAATTTAAAGAGTTCATTAATTAATGGATTGTTAAGTTAAAGAGATTTCACGGACCACAATTTCGGTTAAGATCTTCAACCAAAGCCACTTAGTTTAGGGGTGTGTGAATAATTATCCAAAACGTTAGGGGTAATGACTGTATTTCCGCCAAATCTTTGGGGTAATGGTGTAATTAACCCAAAAAAATGTATCAAAACGAAAAATAACTGGAATATGAAAAAGGACCAATTTTCACTTGTAAAGTTTTGAAGCCAGAATGAACACGTCCTACGAGACAAAGTATTGGTGTATTACGAAGTCAGCTAAAACCGATCAGATAAAGACTTTAAGAGTGTCAATCAATAGTGAAAACCTCCAAAGGTCGTCGATCAGATAAGCAGAGTGAAGAAAGAAAGAAAGTAAGGAAAAACCGATCAAATGGCAGCTTATACTGCCATAATTTCTTTGATGCAGGATTTGGAGCAACTCTTGAAATCCTACCAACTTATCTTTGGGTCGGAGCGAGTTTCCGGTGACTTGACCGATCCTTATGGCTCGCAGCAAGTTTTTTGTCCTTTCTCCAAGAAAAACATTGAG
Source organism: Lantana camara (assembly GCA_037501455.1). NCBI lineage: Eukaryota > Viridiplantae > Streptophyta > Magnoliopsida > Lamiales > Verbenaceae > Lantana > Lantana camara. The sequence continues at coordinate 25,842,289 of CM074862.1, forward strand.
ATCATTTACCACTCTGTTACTTTGATGGACTCGTTCCTCAGAGATTCATCAGGGGTCACTTACGATCGCGGATTGATGAACCAACAATTGGAGAAAAGGATCAGAGATGCGGCTTATAGAGCTGGGAATTTGGTGAACTTGTGGGTGGGTATTATCGTCTCTCTTTGATATGTTAATTACTCCATTTCTTGAATTTTGTGTCTTGGAACAGTCCGCGCTATGTCATCCCGACCCGGAATCCGTGTTTGGAAGAGTTAATGGTGGAGATACTACCCTGACTAAAATAGCAGAAGAGATGCATGATTTAGACTCTGCCCATTCTGCAGGCAAGCTCCGTTCCCTCTCTCATAACAGCACAGGTTTAGTTATTTGATTGATGGTGGAAATTGTTTGAACTGTATTGACCTTGATTAATAATATACGAGCAAGAACGTGTTGAGGTTCATTGATTAGCTAAGCTCATATGTTTTGCTTCCGAATGTAACTGCTTTAGTTGTCTGTAGACAGTCAGTCGATGTTTAAGAGTGGAAGTTTTCTAGATTGGTCTACAAATGGGTTCTTTAACTGATTTTATTTGCATTTCCAAGCAGGAAAATCTATGAGACAGCCGATACGAGCAGAAAACGTTGAGGCCAAACTGGTGGGCATTGAAAAATATTTGGAAGGAATGCTAGCTCTTATAACTGGAGATCCACCAAAACTTAAAGTTCTTGCAGTCATAGGCAAGCCCGGAATTGGGAAAACAACTCTTTCCAAAAAACTTTATGACAGTCGGTCTGTCATGAATCACTTTAATCTTCGTGTATGGGTCACTATCTCCAGAAAATATCAAATAAGAGAAATATTGATAGGTATCCTATGTTGTGCCACTGATGACATGCGTGAGATCTCTGGAAAGAGCGATAGAGAATTAAGAGAACAAGTGTTCGGAATCTTGATGCATAGGAGATATTTCATTGTGTTGGATGATATGCGGGATGCCAAAGCATGGGATGACTTGAAAACAACATTTCCTGACACAGGAAATGGTAGTAGAATTGTGTTGACAAGTCGGATTATGGATCTTGCTTTTCTTTCAATCCATGATATTCCGATCCACCTGTTAGACCAATTGAATGCACTTCAAAGTTGGGAACTATTTGGTTCAAAGGTCTTTGTGCTCGAAACCTACACCCCGGAACTGAAGTTGATTGCAGAGAAAATAGTGTGTAAATGCCAAGGAGTACCACTAGCTATAGTTGCTGCAGGAGGGCTTTTATCAAACCTGGAAATGAGACTAGATGTTTGGAAGAAAGTTGTACGAAGTATAGGTAAGGGAGGTTATTTATTAAAACCGCTAAAGATAGGCTCACGGCCACGGGTGATGAAAGCGTCACTTAACTGCGAAAACATACTTGCTTTGAGCTACAACCATTTGCCTGATCAATTGAAAAAATGCATCCTTTCCATGGGCTATCTTCCAGAAGGTTGTGAGATACCAGCTAAGAAGTTGATGCGTTTGTGGGTAGCTGAGGGATTTATCGGGCCTCATACGGTCAAGAGCTTAGAAGAAGTGGCCGAGGACTATCTCAAGGACCTAGTTGCCAGAAGTCTTGTCATGGTGCGAAGGAGAAGCTCTGATGGTAGGATCAAGACTTGCTACATCCATGATCTCATCAGAAAACGATGTTTGAGAGAGTCCAAGAAGCAACAGTTTCTTCGTATAATCAACCCACTACACTATAATCATGGCGAAAGAAAGTTTAGCCTGACTGAAACTGAAATAGCACAAGACATAGAATCCATCAATGGAGAGCTGAAGAAGATTCATGATGAAAGAAAGTTTCAAAATTTAGAGGCTGCCTCTTCTAAAGGCAAGCTCTGTTATTTCTCACAAGAGCACACTTAAAAACATTAGTCTTTCTTTTATGTCATTTAACAATTACATTTTCTAGAATATAAATTAAATTGTTCATATTCAACTAAGGAGCTCTTGCCTTTCAAGCAGGTAAATCTTTCACTTCCTTGAGTTCATCAAGAAGAATCCCAAATGCAGAGGTCAAGCTGGTGGGTCTTGAAGAGGATTTGGTAACATTGCTAGATAGTCTAACAGGACATCCATCACAGCTAAAAGTCCTTTCAATCATCGGTATGGCTGGCATTGGGAAAACAACTTTTTCCAGAAAACTATATGATAGTCTCCTTTCCATGCATCACTTCTATGTCCGTGTATGGATTACTGTTTCACAACAATATCATTTAAGAGAACTGTTGTTAGGTATACTACATTGCATCACCAATTCTTCAGATGAGACCCATGGGAAGAGCAATGAAGAATTAAGAGAACAAGTATACAGAAGTTTAAAGTGTAAGAGATATCTTATTGTATTGGATGATATCTGGGACACCAAAGTTTGGGATTATTTGAAGAGAACATTTCCTGATGATAAGATCGGGAGCAGAATTGTGCTCACAAGTCGGCTTAGAGATGTTGCTGATCATGCAAGTCAAGATACTCCTCCCCATCACTTACGTTGTTTGACCAAGTATGAAAGTTGGGAACTACTTAGTTTAAAGATCTTTGGGGATGAATCCTGTCCTGTGGAATTGATGGAGATTGGGAAGCAAATAGCATACAAATGCCAAGGACTACCACTGGCAATAGTTGTTGTAGGAGGGCTTTTATCGAAGATGAACGAGAGACTAGACGTTTGGGAGGAAGTTGCACAGCATGTTGGTTCGCTGGTGATGACAGAAGCAGAGCACTGCGAAAACATACTTGCTTTGAGTTACAACCATTTGCCTGATTGCTTGAAAGCATGCTTCCTTTACTTGGGGATTTTTCCAGAAGATCATGAGATATCGGTTAAGAAATTGATATGGTTGTGGGTTGCGGAGGGATTTATCAGGCCTCATATGGTGAAGAGCTTGGAACAAGTGGCTGAGGAGTATTTAGAGGACCTCATTGCCAGAAATCTTGTAATGATGAGAAGGAAAAGTTCTGATGGTAAGATCAGGACTTGCTACATCCATGATCTCATGAGAGAACTATGCTTGAGAGAATGCAAGAAACAGAACTTTCTTCATGTAATCAATAACAGTGGGCAACTACCACCAGAGAATCTGGGTGATGAATTTGATCCATGCTTCCCTCGACCAGATCCGCGACGCCTCTCTTTCCATTCCAGCATCCAGAAATACTTCAAGAAAACTTCATTAGTATATACGCATTCTGTTCTGTGCTTCGAGAAAATCTCTGTGTCAGACCCTCAAGGGTACTTAGGCATGGATTTCAAGCTACTTAAAGTTTTGGATATAATTAATATAAATCTACTAGTGATTCCCAGTGAGATACTATATCTAATTCACTTGAAGTTCCTGGCTCTCACTATCCAAAATTACATCAGTATGGTGTGTTTATCCGAGCTTCTTAACCTACAGACATTGATTATTGATTGCGAATGGGATGGCCAATTACCACGGGGATTTTGGGACATGCTGGAGTTGAGGCATTTTCATTTGAAGAGGATCTGTCTACCTTATTCACAGATGATCGAGTTTCAGTCACCTTCAACATCAATATTGGGGGTACTAGATGTGGAACTTCCCTTCAGGGTTCTGAATAATTTACAGTCGTTATCCACAATACGCCCAATAAGTTGTACCAGAATAATCCTCCAGTCAATGCCCAATTTAAAGAAATTGGGAATACACGAATTTGAAGAGGACAACCGATTCCGTGGGTGGTTTAGAAACCTCGTACACTTACAAGAACTTGAAAAGCTTAAGTATGTCTTCAGCAATCCATTTACCAGTTCAGCTTTGAAACCAGACCGCCTTCCATCATGGGGCAGTTTTCCCCCAAAGCTAGTGAAACTTACTCTGAGTGGCACCTCGCTGCCGTGGGAAGACATTCTCCAGCTCAGTATGTTACCCAAACTAGAGGTGCTCAAACTGAGAAATTATGCCTTCTCAGGAGCAATATGGAAGTCTAACGAAGGAGGTTTTCTTTGTCTCAAGTTCCTGCTAATTGGCAGCACTGATCTAGAGATATGGGAGGCTGATGGAACTCCTTTTCCAAAACTTGAGCATCTTGTTCTAAGGCATTGTAGGTCTTTGGAAAAGATTCCTCGTGAAATTTGTGAAGCACCCTTGTTAGAAAACATTGAACTACATTATTGCAAGGATTCTGCTGTAAAATCTGCAAGAGATCTGCAACAAGAACAACTGAGCGTTGGGAACGAGACACTCACAATTTGTATAACTGAAGGATAAGTAAGCAATACACATGACTCCATTTTGGAGATTTTACTGTGATAGCACCTTCTCATGATTATTTTTTTATTTTTTTGAACAAACCTTCTCATGAATTATCTTATGAAAATATGCAGGTTACAAATTTCCAGCTTAAGTGTTGAATGCAGTGTTAACTTGCTGACAGTTATATTGGCAATCCCACATATCAGGTAACAAAAATAGATATGCATTGATTGGAATGCTTTTTTTATTATTATTTTTTCCAGTACCAAAATCTTCCTATCTATAGGTCTTTATTGTATGTAAAAAGAGTTCCCCTGCCATAGTTAAATGAGTGGTATTTGTACCTGAATTTTGCTGCAAGCATACAATAATGTCCAGAAACATGTATTGCTCTGGCCTTCATTCTAATTTAAAGTCATTTTAAGTCCCCTAAGATCTTGTAGTGTGAGCTGATCTCATTCGACCTGATTAATTTCATCATCAACTCATCACATTCTTTAGAAATGCCAAAGAGATTCTGAGGAATTCTTGCTTTCTTCCCTTTGGAGTATGGTGTTTGCTCTATTGCCGGCATTGTCGCCTGACGTGATCCAGGGACTAGCAGTTCAAAATGGTGAATTTACAGTACTGCATTGTCAAGGACATCAGTGTGTCAGAATTCATTTTCAATAATTCTTTTTATCGCTGATTGATGGATCAACCCAACTCCAGTACACGCAATACAGTTCTTGGCGGGATTACCTCACCTCTGAAGGTATTGTCGACCAGAAACAATGACGATTGGTTTAAAATTCATCGTCCCACACGTAATCCTGGCTGCAGCCATCCCCGGAGCATGATGCAACCTGCTGGCGTGTAAACTCTATGCTCAACCTTCCATGTTCATCCTTTTCTCTATAATTAGGGTTTTCTGTAAGGCTAATATGTGTGTATGTTCCCAGTTCCCCGGTTCCCTGCTACGTACATGCATTCAATTCTAAGCTATGTACATTGAATTCTAAGCTGCAGATCAATCTTTATCCGTTTGTTTACTTGTCACTGCTAACAAGTATCTACAAAGGTGATCGTCATATTTAAAAGCTTATATTTTAGGACTAATATCACATCATCATGATCACATTTAGCATTCCAAAGCCATAATTTCAATATACACTTATCCCTCTAAAACTGGAACTATGAGATATTCAACTTAGTGGATCAACATGTTTATGAAAAAGATGCCTGTAGGCTGTAATTTTACCTTAAATCAAAAGGGAAAACTGACCCAACTGTTTTGTGTCATGTACCTAAATTGGCACTCTCACACAGTCACACTAATATTTGTATTTTCCTCTATGAGTGTTCATGTACATCAACGGCATTCTTTACCATAATTTTTAGTAAAATCTATGTAACTCTGTCCCTTTTGGGTACTTTTAGAGGTGATTTTAATCTTAGTTGTACTGTTCAAACAAAGTTATAATTCAATGCATAAATGTACAGATCACAGAAGATACGAAAAAGAAAAAAATTACTGCAACAGAAGAAGTTTCTGATTTAATTACTGGCCGGCAGCCATTGATTTTCAAATACTCTCATGGTTATTGACTTCATCAAGATAATAATTGACCATTAGGCATTAACCATCCATTATAGTTGATTTTTTTTTTCTTTTTTGTTTTTTGATCACTCATATCCTTAATAAAATCATATTTATATGTTGAAGCAATAAATTCCGTTTGTATTATGCATTTGTAATGTAATATTTGTAATATGAATTACCTAACAATTATAAATTATTGGATTCCAAGGACAAAGATCTCTTACTAATTAATGTTTCATACCTAAGTCGCAAGAATTTATTGTCGACATCAAAACAATACATCAGGTTAAGCCTTTTTCTTCTTCTAATTTCTTTTTATTTTGCACAAGTCTTTTTCAAGATCTAATTTTTATTCATAGTCCAAAAAGTAATTAAAAAATTAGTGAAGTTGCGTAATAGTAGTGATGCCTTAGTAGTTAGTATAAGCCATTTTATACGACATTCTTGAAACAAATTAATAGCCAACTTGGTAGTGATAGATTTGAAACATATTATAACGAAATAAATCAATAAATAAGAATAATTATGAAATTGTACAAAAAATAAAATAAAATCCAACAAAAATCTTCAAAAAGATTTGCATATTCCAAGGTGGTCCAACCATCCCCTACCAATCTCCCAAATTCTCTCTCTTGAATCTTGATGGTTTTAACCAACAAACCAAGAAAGAAAAAAAATTGAAAACAAAATGCAGAAGGCCTCAAAAAAGTGAAAAAGCACAAAAACAATAATTCAAGGGCAGAAGACGCCATCCACACGGAGGACGTTGGGTGGCTTCCACCGGTCAAAGCAATTATTACACTATATCTATACTCAAAACACATATTTCTTCTTCAATTCTCTCAAGTTTCAATGGGAGATGCAAAACCTGAGGACCCTCCAAATCAAGATTCGGATCCAATTCGGAAACGGGTTGCACTGCCCGACCCGGAATCTGCATCTGTAGCTCGGCTTTCGGAGACGGAGAGAGACATGACAGTATCTCCTAACTCATTGAGCTCTAATCCTTCTTGGTTCACTCCCAAAAAGTAAGCTCTTTTTAATGTCTGTAATTTTTGCATATTTATTTAGTGGGTTTTTTGTTTTAAATGTCAATCTACTTTGGTTGCAAGTGTGATTTTCTTGGTGAAATGGAGAATTATGGTGGAGGGACTGAGAAAGATTGAGTCTTGTGCATTTTTGCTACATGGGTTTTTAAGGAATGGGAGTGTGTTAGTGGAAAGAGCTTTTCTGGGATGATGGCAGGAGTGCATACTGTTTGATGGGTTTTTGTATAATTCAGTTTCAGTGAGGGGAAAAAAAGAAAAAGAAATGGAAATCTTTACTGGGATTTAAATTTATGTTAGTTTTATTTGATCTTCTACTTACTGAGATCAGGGCTCTTTTAATTTTTCTTTTTTTTTTTTTTTTTTTTTTGAAGGAAAGGAGTTGTCTCTGTTTTAAGCTTTGTTCATATGTGATCTTTTTACCTTGTTAATATTATCAGTATTTAATTCCCCACATTGTTTGTTCAATGGTGTTTTGGCAGGTTGCTCCTTATTTTTTGTATAATCAACTTAATAAACTACATAGATCGTGGAGCTATAGCGAGTAACGGTGTTAATGGAAGCCGAAGATCTTGCAAAGATGGTAAATGCACAGCTGGTAGTGGAATTCAGTAAGTTCTACGATTACCATAAATGCTCATCTGTTTGGTCAGGCTGTTAGATCTTTTTACCAACTTTGTTGTTTCTATGATAACTAGAAGCATTATCAGTGAACAAATTTATTAGTGTTCGAAATACAAGTTGTATTTGAAGATAATCCAATTGAAAAGCTACGTACACATATTGGCACATCGTCTCTAATCTAATTTTCACGCAGGGGCGCTTTTAACTTGAATAATTTTGAGGATGGTGTTCTATCATCTGCTTTCATGGTTGGACTCCTCATTGCATCTCCTATATTTGCAGTTTCAGCCAAGAGGTAATAAATCTTTTTCGTGTTACCAATGTTTTTACGCCATTATGGGACAAATGAGAACATAAATGCAAAAAATAGCATGTAATCTGTTATTTAAGTCCTGTTTCCAGCTGTTAGACCAGTTAGAATTTCTGTTAGTTGCAGTTAGTGAGTGGTTAGGATTAATCGGGGTAGGTCCAGATGTCCAACTTAGCTTCTGGTAGAACAGCATGCACAGGATAATTCCCATGTGCCTGAATTGTATGTATAAGTACAAATGCACTATTAGTCCAGCTATCTTTAACTTGAATAATAGAATTTACCTAATTTTTACAGAAAATATCTTCTCTCAATATCTTCAATCTTCTTGACTCAAATCCAGTAGCTTGGATTTTTACATATATGAAGTGAAAGTTGAACCTCTTTACAGAAAATAATCTTTGTGTATCATTCGGGTTTTTCCGGGCAAAAATTCACAGAGAAAGGTTGCATGGGTAAATATTCAGTCAAAATTGCTTTGGCGGTTCTGTGTGCTATTCAAATCACGATGTTAAAAATGTGACAGAAATGGCTAAGCAATAATAATTTTAATTTTCTATTGTTCTTATTTTAGAAATATGCCTTCAAAACGTGAAGATGCAAGAGAGTTAACTCAGACCATTTTTCAAAATTTTCTTAATTACTTCTAATATTGAAGCTCATTTCTGTTTTCTTACTCTGTATTTGCATGAATTTTGCAGCTTCAATCCTTTTAGGCTCATTGGAATTGGTTTGACAGTGTGGACCCTTGCGGTTGCTTTTTGTGGGATTTCATTTAATTTTTGGTCCATTACAATCGGTCGCATGTAAGTGAAAATTTCTAAAATTACACAAATTTTGGGTCATTTTATTTTTTAGTTCATGTTATCAATTTCTTTATTTTAGGCTAGTGGGTGTGGGTGAGGCTTCATTTATAAGTCTTGCTGCTCCATTCATTGATGACAATGCCCCAGCTTCTCAGGTTAATCTCTTTTTTCTGTTCCCACATGTGTGTGTGTGTGTGTGTGTATTCCCATTAAATTTTGCTTTATATGGCATTTCGTCTTTGTAACAGAGAACAGCATGGCTAGGAGCATTTTACATGTGTATACCTACTGGTGTGGCTGTGGGCTATGTCTACGGTGGAGTGGTATGTACATTCTTGACATATTTTGCAAAAATTAGTTCTTGTTTTTCTTTCCCTTTTCTACATTTCTAATGTAATAATTAGATTTGTGCTTGATTATAGATTAGCCATGTTGGTTGGCGTTGGGCATTTTGGGTGGAGGCACTTTTGATGCTTCCTTTTGCTATTTTAGGGTTTGTGATGAAACCGTTGCAGCTTAAAGGTCAGCACTGCTACACCTACACTCTGCTCTCGATAGCTGTTTAGTCCTTCTAATCTTTTGCTAATGCCTTTTTTATCCAGGTCTCGCTCCTAAAATAGCACCGACGACAGCAGTTGAAAAGGGCTCAGAGGATCAAGGTGCTGGTTAATAATATATATTTATGGTGACGAATGCGAGATTAAATTACATTAGGCCTACTGTCAGACCGCAGACGTGTGTTTTTTGCTCCTGCCTGTCTTGATTCCTTTTTTGGAATTCCATTTCAAAGTGCTTATTTCTATAATAAATTAGCTGTTTGTCATGTTTATATTGTTTTAACAGTATTGTTTTTTTAGTTTTTATTTTTTATTTTTTATGTTTTGTTCTACATTTTATTTGGTTTTTTTTCCAAAAAGACGAGTTGTATATTTATTATGATTTGATCATTTTTTTCGACTTTTATAGGTGGTGATCGTGGTGAACCTTCCAGAAGGGAAGAGGTTGCAAGTGAATGTTCAAAACCATTGAGGTAAGACTTTTGTCGTCGGGCTAATTTATTAGGGCCAGTTTCCAGAGTTTGGTTATCGGATAGACAAAAATGGTGTAAACATGTTTCCCCTTGAGTAGCTGCACTATTGAGACGATTCAAAATTATTCTAGAGCTTAAATTTCCCTTCTTTTTTTCCGTTTCTTCTGAGTGAATTTTATATTTATTTCAGGCCGAATGTTTTGAAAGTATTTGGGAGAGATATGAAAGCTCTTTTACAGGAGAAGGTTTTCCTGGTTAATGTTCTCGGCAAGTCTTCTTTCTGCTCCCGAAGCCCCAAAAACTTGTACAATATATTCAATTATTCGGCCTTGTAACTTTTGGTTTTTGAATTCTTGTTACAGGTTACATCGCGTATAATTTTGTCATAGGTTCTTATTCCTACTGGGGACCTAAGGCCGGCTATAATATATACAACATGGTATTTGTCGGTCCATCTTTCCGTTCAACAAACATTTTCGTTTTTTTTGTAATCAATATTTCTGTTTTCCAGAGCAATGCAGATTATATGTTTGGAGGAGTTACAGCAATCTGTGGAATATTAGGAACAGTTGCAGGCGGTTTCCTTCTCGATTATATGTCATCAACAATACCGAATGCTTTTAAGGTGCGATTTTTACATTTTGAGGACCCAAATTCAAATTAAATATATAATTTTCATCACAATTTCTTGTTTTTATTTTTTGTGCAGCTTCTATCATTGGCGACGTTGGCAGGAGCCGTATTTTGCTTTGCTGCATTTTGCTTGAAGAGCATGTATGCTTTTCTGGCTCTTTTCGCAGTAGGAGAGCTGCTCGTGTTTGCAACTCAGGTAAACTTTTTTCTTTTCCCGTTGTCTTTTTTCGTGTTTATATTTCCATAATTAATAATTGAAATTCATTTTGTCATTTTAGGCCCCCGTGAATTTTGTTTGTCTGCATTGCGTGAAGCCTAGTCTGAGACCATTATCTATGGCAATATCTACGGTTTCGATTCATATTTTTGGTGACGTTCCATCCTCTCCCCTTGTTGGGCTTCTCCAGGTTTGCCTTGTTACTTCTGTAGATAATTACACAAGATATGCCCTGCGATGGCATAATCGCACAAACTTCAGGTTTCGTAAATTACAGAACCATCCCCTGGACCCAAACTGCTCGTTAGAAAACCCCAATGAAAAACACTCACTTACCTATTATGCCCATGCCCTTGTTACATTTTGTTAAAAACAAAATTTCTGACCAATCATTATCAACAGAAATTTTTTTTGGATTTCCAAAGAAAAATTGAGATGACATCAGCGAAATATCCTTCATATGAAATTTCTCAGAGGGGATGTTTCTGTAATTTCTCAAACCTCAGGGGAAGTTTGTTTAATTAGATCATACCTCAAGATATATCAGTAATTTTTCCTTCAATATATCCAACTAGTCATGACAATAGCTAAACAATGAAAACCAAGAATCCGAAAACCGTATCCTGATTTTCGTACGGCATTCTCCTTATCAAAAGGGTTCTTTCGTATTTATTCAAAAATTTCCTGCAGGATAAAATCCACAATTGGAGGAGCACCGCTCTTATTTTAACATCTATTTTCTTTCTGGCTGCTGGAATATGGTTTATAGGTAAAACTCACTGTTGTAAGCTCTTTCATGTTTTATGACTCATTTCTTGCAGGAAAAATACGCTGAATTTATCGACATTTCGCTCGAATTTTACAGGAATTTTCCTTCGTAGCGTCGATAGGTATTACGACGAGAGCGAAGAAGCAGTTCCCGTGGTGGAGAGATCGAACTCCACTCCATTGCTTGCAGAGAAGAAGGTAGCAACAGCATAGCTTGTTAACTCACCAACCCTTTACATGCATTGTTTTTGTTTGTGTATTCTTGAGTAGAATTTTCTTTTGAGGATGTAAATATAAAATGCTAAATTCTTTCTTCATAAAATGTCCATATTTTGTTGTTTTAGTTGTGGTATCTCTATATTTTTTAAAAAATATTATAATTTCTCTCATTTTACGAGTTTTTTTCAAAAATAATGTCAATAGAGTTTGTTTCCGAAATATTAATCTAATAAAAGGTAGTTCTTAATTTGCTCGAGCCAATTTTCTTTTCTCGCTTATTGTTCCTATGACTGTCACATGTAGCATGTGAATAAAAGTATATTAGTTGGAATTAATTAGTTATTTTTCTATTTATAGATCCACATGGTTTCATTAGTTTGAACTTTCTTCTTCGTTTCTATTAGTCGTAAAACTAAAATCTACATTAATTTACAGTATAAACTTTGAATAATTCCCAAAATTCATTCTATATAAAAAACCGTTATGAAATCTTGAGAAATTACGCCAGCAGAGGTTGGTTTAATAGTTAAATAGATCCATTTTTTCAAATAATGATCCTCAGCCGAATTCCATTGGGAGTGTATATATAAAAAATAAAAATAAAAAGATTTTTTTTTTTTTTGAGAAATTACTAAAATCATCCTACTAATCCTGGTTTTAATCCTACTAATGGTTCGGACGGTGGTTTTACAATCATAATTACATTACACAATGATTACTCATTAGTTTTTTCTTTTTTTGAAAGAATTACTCATTAGTTACCCTGGTTTATCTTTGGCGTTCTAATCTCGAGGGATCGGTAAACCTTATGAAGTTATTCATAATTATTCCAAAATATTATTATATATTTACTGGGAAAATTATGTTTTTAGTCTCATTAGATTTAAATTGTTGCGATATTGATGGGGTCAAAATACGATCGTCCCACGTTAGGACACGTGGCATCACCGAGATGATGACATCTGTCTCCCCAAGGGTGCACCCATCAATGCACGAGCGCTAAGCTCAACAAGCGCAATCCTTCTTCAGGAGTTAAGCCCAACGAGCGCTGTCACTCCCACGAGCATCCTACATACTAAATGATTGGCATGCCCACGTGCCAAGGGAGCCCTCTTCGAGCGTCACACTCCCTCAGAGTGGCCTCCCCTTTCGCTCGTCACTTGAACTGGGGCCTTCATTCCCCCCAGCGGATATCTTGGCTTCCAATACTCCAGGTTGTCACGAGCGCGCTCTTAAGCCCTCGTTACCAACCCCCCAAATGGCTCTCTGACACATCGTACATGCCCGCGCACCTGCCACTGTTGCCAGCACCAACTTTTAGCCGCTTTTGCAGAAGATTCCTCCTAGGTCTCTCTCTCATGGCGCCACGTGTTAGGGCAACATTCGGCCAGGACCACTTGAGGCAAATGACCAAAGGGCCCTTGACCCTCAACTATAAATAGCTAAAGTCATCTTCTACACTGGTAAGCATTCTTCATCACTGAAACTGTGACTGAACTTACATTTCTTCATACCTTGAACTGACTTGAGCGTCGGAGAGCCAAACTGGGTATCACCCCCAGTTCCCCCAGCTTGGCCTTCTAACTTTTCTTGTGCTTGTCCCAACAGGTAGAACCCCTTTCTCATTTCCGGCGAATCTCCGGCGGTTTCCTCCACAATTACAAATCGTAAAGTGATCGGATTTGGACCTTCACATTCTGAACCCATCATTTTTGGCGCCGTCTGTGGGAAACCGTTCCTCTATCCCTTTCTTCCTTTTTTGTTGGTAGAAAAGCAAGCACACTCTTACCCTTAACAGTCATGGTTGCTACAAGATCTGGAGCTGTGGGAGGAGGAGATAATGCCTCCCAGGATGCCAACATCATTATTCCCTCCACCGCTATTGGTGGAGCCCCGCCTCCTTCCGTCGCCGCTGGTGGAGCACCTCCCGCCGCAGGAGTGACCCCGCAGGCAGAGTCTTCAATACCTCCACCTACACCGCCGGCACTGCCCATCCCCGCCGCCGCTGGAGGAGTCTCTCTTTCTGCTCCTCCGCAGCCTGCTCAGAACCCCTGGGTCCATCCCCAGATGAATCTCGGAGTACAGGGTTATATGATGCCTCCACCCGGATATACCCTCACTCCGGCCGTTATGATGCCGCCGGTCCAGCCGTATCATGCTGGTCAGCTCCAGCTCCCGGTGGTGGTCCCCAGGGAGATTGAAGGAGTGGAGTTACCTCCGCTGACCACCCAACAGTTGAGGGCTCTCTATGCCCAGTGTGAGGTTCAGGCGGCTCAGGGGGCATGGGAAAGGTTCCATTCCATGTACTTTCCCTCTGGGCAGGCCACTCAAGTTGCAGCCCCTTTGGGCGGACAACAAAACTTTCCCCTCAGAGAAGCCCAGGCTGTCCTGAGGGCACAACCACCACCACCACCAGCCAGAGAAGTGCCCCAGCAGGAGGGCAACGAGCGTCCCTCCGTAGGCAGGAATAAAGAGCCCACAGAGCGGGTGAATGAGAATGAAGGGGACTCTCATGCCTCTAGGAGGGGGTCACGAGCCCCCAGACAAGGAGACGTGAATCCTGACATCCTCGCGGCTGTGCAAGACCAGCTGCAGGGTCTAAAGGATATTGTGGGACAGCTCTCACGAGGGCGTTCAACTCAGATCTCCCCTAGTCGGGATGAACGGGTTGATGCCAGAAGCACCCGTACCAAGGACCCTCCACCAAAGGTCCCCCACCGCAAGGAGCCGGAGGAAAACTTCGGCACATATGAGTACCACCCGTTGGCGAGGGGTTCACCCCTCGTGGAAGAAGTTCTGATGGCCCAAGCAGGCATGGCCAAAATCCCCACTTCCATCAACCGTTACGACGGGACAACTGATCCAGCTGAACACTTGGATCACTTTTTGCATCTAATGCACCTCTACGAGCATTCCAGCAATTACTGGGCCAAAGTGTTTGTCACTTCCTTAGTGGGAATGGCTCAGGAGTGGTACAAGCGACTGCCTCCGCGCTCGATTCACTCATATGAAGAGCTGGCTCATGCTTTCCTCAACCACTTCAATTCTTTGAAAGCGCCAGTCACCGCACCTACTGCCCTGTACAACGTGGTGCAAGGCAAGAGCGAATCTCTGCGCTCGTTCTTTGCCCGCTTCAACAAGGAGATCCTACAGGTGGAGAGGCCTTCTATGGATTTCTTGATCCCAGTGCTCTTTCAGGCTGTGGATCACAAGCAATATGTGAGCAAGAAATTTGCCGATGCCATTGCGGAAAGGAGGCCAGGGACCCTCATGGCCTTGAGAGAGGTTGCCGAGCCGTTCTTCGCGCTCGAAGACATGTATGGGACGAATGGTCCCCGGCATCACAGTCCGGCCAGGAACGAGCGACCCCATCACGAGCGAGGACGGGACGTGGCCATCAAGAAGGAGCGCCCTCAAGAGCGCAGAAGGTCGCCGCCACCCCCTCGTCGATTCGAGCGGATCCCGCTCACCAGGCCGAATTCAGAAGTCTACAACCTCTCCGATAAGAAGCTCTTTAAGAGACCCATCAAAATGAGGGAAACGGACTCGCTCAGGCGCTCGAACAAATACTGCGCATTCCACAAGCAGAGGGGGCACGACACAGATGAGTGCCGCCAGTTGGAAGCTGAAATTCAGAGGCTCGTCGCAGGGGGCCACCTGAAGGAGTTTGTCCGGGTGCTTGAGCGTTACGATGAACGCTGCAGCGAGCGCGCTGGAGGAAGAAGGAGGAGTCCGTCCCGTTCGAAGAGCCCAAGGGGTAGGGGACCCCCTGAAAGCAGCAGCCTCCGGGGCAATAAAGGAAAAGCCCCTGAGCAAGAAAACGAACCCTTCGCAGTCATAAATATGATTGCAGGAGGCTCATCAGGGGGGGATTCAAACGCCTCCCGACGGAGGTACGTCCGGAGCTACAACCAACGCCCAGCAGTGCCTAAACTTATCTATGCCATCCAGAGTCCAAGCGCTCAACGATCAAGAGAGAATGATGTAATAGGCTTTGATGATAGGGATTTAGAGCACATTGTAACACCCCGTGGGGAGAGTATAACCTCTGATTGCCCCATGGTGGTTAGTGTAGATGTTCATAATCATGTTGTAAAAAGGGTGTTGGTGGATAGTGGAAGCTCCTTTAATGTTTTGCCTTATTCTACGTTTTTAAAGATGAAGGCTGACCTTCCGCTCGAGCCTCTCAAAACGGCCCTCATTGGCTTTGGAGGCTCGGAAGTTGTCCCACGAGGGCAAATTCGCTTAGCTACTTCATTCGGCCGAGCCCCTCAGCGCAAAACACTCCTGGTAACATACGCGGTGGTGGAGATTGACATCCCTTATAACATCATAATTGGGCGCCCCGCCCTCGTGGATTTCAAAGCCATCATCTCCACCTACCACCAGAAGATTAAATTTCCTACCTCCGATGGTGTGGGAGAAGTACTGTGCAATGTGCAAGAGGCTTGGGAATGTTACATGCTGTCCCTTAGAAAGCCTAAAACGGAGAAAACCTTCCAAATTGGTTCCACCAAAAAGTCAGTGGACTTCCCCAACCTAGATGAGGACAGCCCAGCACGGAAAAGGGCGAAATTGAACAAGAAGAAGAACAAAAAGAAGAGGGGAGACAACGTGGAGAATCCCCTCGAAAGTGCACCACCAGGAACCGTTGGTGGATCGTCCTCAGAAGGAGACGAGCCAGGAGAGGGTGAACCAGCACCCGGTGACCGCTTGATAGGAAAGAAGAGGGCGCTCGAACTTCCTCGCCCTGAGATAAGGATCGAACCCTCGGAGAAGTTCCTTACCATTGAGCTGGAGCCCGGAAACAAGGATAAGACCACACAGATAGGGTCAAACCTTTCGGGGCCTTCTCAGATTATGATGATTGACTTCCTCAGGGAAAACAGTGATGTATTTGCATGGAAAGCCTCCGACCTCACAGGGATTGACCCGAGCGTCATTGTCCATAGGCTTAATGTGGATCCCTCTTTCAAACCCATCAAGCAGAAAAAGCGGGATGTACATGGTTTTCGAAAGAAAGTCATTGAAGAGGAAGTTAATAAACTCTTAGAGGCTCAGTATATCGAGCCCATATTGTATCCGGAGTGGTTGTGTAACGTCGTCTTGGTGCCCAAGAGCGCGAATAAATGGCGCATGTGCAACGATTTCACTGATCTCAACAAGGCTTGCCCTAAAGATCATTATCCGCTGCCTCGGATAGACCAATTGGTGGATTCGACCGCTGGCTGCGAGCTCATGAGCATGATGGACGCTTTCCAGGGATACTATCAGATCTTTATGGCCCCGGAAGACCGCCCCAAAACCTCGTTCGTTGTCCATCTGGGGGTATATTGCTTCTTAGTCATGCCTTTCGGACTCAAGAACGCCGGAGCTACTTATCAACGGCTCGTCAACAAGATGTTTGAAAAAGAGATTGGAAGGTCCATGGAGGTTTACGTGGATGATATGATTGTCAAAAGCGAGCGCCAGGACTCCCACTTGGAAGATCTTAAGCGCACTTTTTCAATCCTGCGTCAGTATGGGATGAAGTTGAACCCTTCGAAGTGCACCTTTGGAGTGCAAGGGGGAAAGTTCTTAGGGTACATGGTCAGTCAGAGGGGAATTGAGGCCAATCCGGAGAAGATTAAGGCCATTTTGGAAATTCCCTCCCCTCGAAATTTGCGGGAAGTGCAGGTCCTAGTAGGAAAAATCATCTCGTTGAACAGGTTTATCTCGCGCTCGGCGGACAGGAACCTTCCCTTCTTCAAAATTTTGAGGAACGCACGTAACTTTGCGTGGACAGAAGAATGCGAAAGGGCGCTGCAGGATATGAAGGCTTACTTATCGAGCGCACCACTGCTGACTAAGCCTGTCGAAGGCGAGAGGTTATTTATGTATCTTTCCATTTCTCCCGAGGCCACAAGCGCGGTTCTGATCGCTGTGCGGGAGCGGAAACACTTACCCGTCTATTATCTGAGCAAAACATTGCAAGGAGCCGAAAAGAAGTATTTGAAGATTGAGAAATTCGCGTTCGCTCTTATTAACGCCTCAAGAAGGCTAAGGCCTTACTTTCAAGCGCACTCCATAACGGTTCTCACCGACCAACCCTTGAAGCAAGTGTTGTCCAAGCCAGACGTATCTGGTAGATTAATCAAATGGGCCATCGAATTGAGCCAGTTTGACCTATGCTTCGAGCCCAGGACCGCGGTACAGGCTCAGGTTGTAGCTGATTTATTGGTCGAACGCTTTGGTTTAGAGCCCACCGTTGCGGAGAATGAGGGGTTATGGGTACTGCACACAGATGGTTCCTCAACCTCTCAAGGGGGAGGAGTAGGAGTGGCCCTCAGAAACCCCGATGGGATTAAGCTGGACTTTGCAATCAAGCTGGATTTCCAAGTCACTAATAACGAAGCAGAATATGAAGCCCTCGTGCAAGGATTGAATATTGCTTTTCAGAATGGAGCCTCTAGAATTACTGCTTATGTGGATTCACAGTTAATTGCGAGCCAGATTGAAGGAACTTATGAGGCTCGAGAAACCACCATGGTACAGTACTTAAATAAAGCCAAAGAAATCATTGGGAAGTTCAAGGAATTTCATCTACTTCAAGTGCCACAAGGAGAAAACGAGCGTGCGGACGCTCTGTCAAAGTTTGCATCAGCTTTAGAGGGCACTTCTGAACGTTCTGTTACGTTCCTCAGAACTGAGGAACCTTTCACCAAGATAATCGCCATGATTGATCCAAACGAGCCCTGTTGGCTTGACGACGTCGTCATTTTCCTTAGGGATGGAATTCCTCCCACTGACAAGGTGGAAGCTAGGAAAGTCCGAAGTAAGGCCCCTCGTCTCGCTTTGGATCCCGAGGGGAGGTTATTCAAGAAATCATTTCAAGGACCCCCAATGAGATGCCTGAGGCCCTCACAAGCGAAGGAGACGCTCGAACTCATCCACAATGGAAGCTGTGGGAATCATTCCGGAGGGCGTATCTTGGCAAAAAAGGTTCTGAGAAGTGGGTTTGGCCTACAGTTCTCCAAGATGCCATCGAATTTTCGAAGAAGTGCCCCAAATGCCAATTTCATTCAAATCTCCCTCAATTGCCAGCCGCACAGATGATCCCAATAGACGTCTCTTGGCCTTTTGACCAGTGGGGAATAGACATCGTGGGCCCCTTGCCCATGGCTGCGGGACAAAAGAAGTTTGTCATTTTAGCCGTCGACTACTTCACCAAGTGGGCCGAGGCCGAAGCTGTTGCAAAAATCACTTTCAGGATTGTGAGGGACTTCATTTGGAAAAACATCATTTGCAGGTACGGCATACCGAGGGTGCTCATTTCTGACAACGGATCCCAGTTCATAGCGGCTGACACACGAGAATGGTGTTCTGAGTTGGGGATCGAGCAGCGATTTACCTCTGTAGGACACCCTCAAGCCAATGGGCAAGCAGAAGTTACCAATAGGATCATCTTGCAACATCTGAAAACCATGCTTGAGAGCAAGAAAAATGAATGGGCTGAGGAGCTGCAAGGAGCGCTTTGGGCTTATCGCACCACCCCACGAGCGGCCACTGGAGAAACACCTTATGCGCTCGTTTATGGATCAGAAGCGATGATACCAGCGGAGATAGTAAATGAATCTGCTCGTGTCGGCTATTTCGAGCCTCAGCTCAACGATGGCAACAGAAGCTTGGAGTTGGATTTGCTGGATGAAAGGAGAGACAAAGCATGGGCTAAGATCCACCACTATAAAGCCTCTGTGGCCCAACAATACAACAAGCGTGTGAGGGAAAGGACTTTCCGGTTGGGAGACTTGGTTTTGAAGAAAGTGGAGGTGTCCAGACACGTGGGGAAATTGGACCCCAATTGGGAAGGCCCATTCAAGGTCATACAACTCAGAGCTAACAACACTTACACCCTGGAGACACTTCAAGGCGAGCGCTTGCCTCGCCCTTGGAACGCATGTAACCTCCGGCGGTTTTATGTTTAAAAGCTCTTTGCAAACCCTGATGTAACAACCCTCTTTGACGGGTTCTATGTACTTCCAATCACAAGTAAACGGTAACATAATCTTTTTAATTTCTCTAATACTCCTGTTTCTTTGGTTGCTTGAATGGATAAGTCCCACGTCCCTCGTCTTTGCGAGCGTGGTTGGCAACCCATTCCAATATGTATGCTGTTATCTCGTATGGATTACGCTTGCCAGCACTCTACTCCACATGGGGGGACGCCCTCATAAGGATAGACTGGTTACGCTCACAACCAATTAGGCGAATTGGAAGAAGATTATGAAGAAAATCCTAGTAGGCCTTGGCTGTTTCTCAAAACGCCTTGCGCTCGAAAACGGGATCTCCTACAGAGAAAGTCCTAGTAGGCCTTGGTCGTTTCTTAAAACGCCTTGCGCTCGAAAACGGGATCTCCTACAAGAACAAATCCTAGTAGGCCTTGGCCGTTTCTTATAACGCCTTGCGCTCGAAAACGGGATTTCCTGTAGAACCAGAAATACGACAAGAGCCAGAGCGCTCGAACGATGGCCTCAGAATCAAGAAGGTATTGCACAAGTCTTGAACGAGGGCAACCACTTAGTAAGACCCTCGCACACACTCAAGACTTAGCAAAATTCCCCCAAAGTTAAGAAGAAATCGCATGAGCCTTAAACGAGGGCAGCCTCTCCATAAGACCCTCGTATATACTCAAGACTCAGCCAAATTTTTAAGACAAAATTTATACAAGTCTTGAGTGGGGGGCAATCTCACAATAAGACCCTCACGACCGCTCAAGACTTAGACAAATTTTCAAGGCTTATGACAAGGGCAAAAATTTATACAAGTCTTGAGTGGGGGGCAATCTCACAATAAGACCCTCACGACCGCTCAAGACTTAGACAAATTTTCAAGGCTTATGACAAGGGCAAAAATTTATACAAGTCTTGAGTGGGGGGCAATCTCACAATAAGACCCTCACGACCGCTCAAGACTTAGACAAATTTTCAAAGATTTACAGAAGTTAACAAAATTTCTCAAAGTTCTAAAGGCTTATCAGAGAAATAAAACATCCACAGAGTATGCTACACAGTCTTATTAAATGATTCATAAATGAACAAAAGAACAAAGTCATGAAAAATAGAATGTATATTCATTGCAACAAGAAATATTGCAAGGCAAAGGGCTCAAAGGCCCAGGAAGTATTGTTTCAAAGGAAAGAAAAGAGGCATTAAAACAGGAAAATACAGAGAAAAATTATAAGAGAAAAGCTTCAGGCGGCTGGGGCGATGTCTTCATCAACGATCACCAGAATGTTCTGGGCCACGGGGCCATGAACTGGGCCCTCAGGCTCTTGCGGTTGAGCTTGGGGATCGTTGGGCTCGTTTGCACCAGGATCGGGAACGTTGGCACCTTCAGCAACTAGGACCGGGGCTTCCTCCATGACGGGCGCTTGAGGCTCATCTTCAGGGTCATCATTTTGAGTCGCACCCCCTTCCCGATGAGCGTCGGTGTACTCATCTTGGATCAGCTTAACCAAGAATCCGTACTCCATCTCCGCAATGGCGTCCGCGGGGTCGTTGGGGTCCTCATCCACTTCCTCACAGCGCTCGTTGAACATGAGCCCCGTGCCTTCTGCTCCCTTCATTGCCGGGCCCGTCAGCCCCTTGTGGATGCCCTGATCAACGGCTAAGTTGAAAGCATTTTGGGCCTCATCCAAGCAGTGTAACGAGGCTGCGAAATTAAAGGCTTTGGAGTGGCAGAACTTGATAAGAGCCTCCTTGTTCGCACGCTCCAGACTCCGAGGCCACTCGTTCACGGCGTCATTGAATTTCCTCTCGGCCTCCAGAGCCCTCGTCTTCCAACTTTCCCGCTCCGTCTCTGCCTTCTGGCAGCGCTCGTTAGCCTGGGCCAACTGGGCGCTCAAACTGCTTCGAGCGCTCTCTACCGCCTGAAAATCCTCTTTCAGTTTTCCCAGCTCTTCCTCCGTTTTGTTGTACAAATCCTTGAGGGATTCATACTTTGCAATCTCAGCGTCCAGCTCCGCTTGAATCTGAGCCGGATCGTTGGAACGAGCCATCTTCTTATATTTGGTTTTGCGGTCAGCGTAGATGGAGGCTCGCATTTGCACATTTCGGAGCCGGGGAAGAACTTGCTGCATAAGTTAGAAGAAAAGGAAGTGTTAGCCAAAAAATGGTAACTTACAGAAGTTAGCAAAGAAAGCAAGGAGTGAAGACTTACGGAGGTTAGAGCGTGGGCCGCGTCATAAGTCACCTTCTCCACAGGCTCATTGAAGAGATGACGGTGGTCCGCCGAGAACTGGGCCTTGTTGTATATATTCTCGGTAATGGCTTGGGCGAG
Source organism: Lantana camara (assembly GCA_037501455.1). Classification (NCBI taxonomy): domain Eukaryota; kingdom Viridiplantae; phylum Streptophyta; class Magnoliopsida; order Lamiales; family Verbenaceae; genus Lantana; species Lantana camara. The sequence continues at coordinate 25,864,080 of CM074862.1, forward strand.
CGTGCCAGGCCTCAGCAGAACTGGCCCACCGTCGGGGACACCTGTGTAGTCCCTGTCCCCTCGTCGGGGGAATTCCCATATATGCTCCTCCTCTGAAGAGGAAGTTTCCCCCTCGCCCCTGGGGCCCTCGACTACTTGTTTGCCTTTGCCCTTGATTGCAGCTGAATCGGGCATCCTCTTCCTCTTACGGGAAGGCCTGCTGGCGCTCGGAGGGGCCTCGGTTATCGCCAGGGTGGTTATTGGCCTCGCTTGTTCTGCAGGCGGTGGGGGTTGAACGTCTCCCGCTCTCTCAGATTGCCCCCGGGGTACTCTGTTGGCCAGTCTATTCTCCCCCCGGCCACGAGGGGGTTGAACCTCAGGATTGGCCCTCGAACTGGCGCCCTGACTGTCGCTACGAGCGTCCCCGCGATTGTGACGGTTGCGAGGGCGCTGTTGCTCGCGCTGCTGTTCCCCTTGTTGGGCTTGGTTTCTGTTGGCATGAGCGAAGCGTGCGGCCTGTCTGATTCCTCCAGCCATCTCTAATATAGCAACTCCTGCGAGAATGGAATTTTCGAGAGTTAGAAATCCTCAAACCATCTACTCAGATTGCAAGTTACAAGTACAGAAAGGCAGTTAGTATTCATTCCTATCTAAAGTTAGTGCCCTAAGAATCTAACCGTCTCTCTCTATATCACGAGCTGGAGGGTTGTCAAGGTAATGAGGGTCGTCGGAAAGACCACACAGGAACATGAGTTCCGCATCGTCTATCCAATCTTTCGCTTGAATAAGGTGGCCCTCGTCCCTCAGGGTTGCTGCCAGGCTCTTGGCCCAATCTTTGGGGAGTGCGGGTGGCAAGCGGCTTTTTGCAAACGAGCCCCATTGCGTGGGCACCCCAAAGCCCTCCTCTGTTGGAGCCTTGACGAAGATAAACTTCTCCTTTCAATCGGGGCCATAAGTGCTCGAGGGCGAGTTGATCAGTTTCATATGTGCCTTCGCCTGAACATAGTAGAAACCGGCCTCGGGAGATGAACGAGAGGAGCTGACCACTTGAAAGAGGGCGTTGAAGTTCCGCAAGAAGGGCTCGTAACCCATGCTCCTCATCAGAATCACAAAGCAGGTTAATAGAGCCAAGCCGTTGGGCACGATTTGTGATGGACAGAGACCCAGATCATTCAACAAGTGAGCCATCGAGACCGAGATAGGGAACCTCAAGCCTCCTGAACTCACTGTGTCCACGTATACAGCCATTTCCCCAGGAGGCGGATTATTAGCACGCTCGTGGTTTTCTGGGATTCTCCACATATACCGCTCGTCCCAGTAAATGGGCGCCATCATCGTTTTCACTTCTCCCACGGTAACTGTGCTGGGAGTCTCATCGGGCGTGCGCTCGGTAGCCTGGTAACCTGATCCTTCACCCTCGTTAAGCCCTTTGGATTTCTGGGATTTCTTGCTTTTTCCTTTATCACGGGCTCTTTCTGAAGGCCCGGTTATGGCTTCAGCCACGGGAAGCGGGTTCGCGACGGCCACCGTCACGGTATGGCGGTGGGGATGAGTAGCACTCTGAGTTATGGGAAGAGTGACCCCTTGCCTCTCTGCCTCCATTACCAGATTCATCTCCTCAAAGAGAGGATCCACTCCGCCAGGATTCCTATCCTCCATGGCCATCACTGCCGCCCCCAACTCCTCATCTCTAGGGGAATCGGGAGAAGAGGAACTATCAGTGGCCATTTCATTAATTTCACGGGCAAATTCCTCAACATGTTGGTCAGCCATGGCAGAAGCTGAGATTTGGGAGAAATTCAGTCTCGGTTGGACAATGGGGTTTTTCTTGGAAAGAGATTAGGGTTTCCCCAAGGAGAAAAATCTAAGGGGTTATGAAATCCTAAAGTCTGAATCTAAAGTTAGCAAGGTTAGAAAATTGCGCTGGAAGTTTACCTTGAAGGTTTCTGAGAAAATCTGGGAGAAAGGTTGAAGATGCTCTAAGAACTGGAGTGCAAGAGAATTCTTTTTGCAAAGGATGCTTGGAAGTTCTGAATGCGTAAAGAGTAGCAAGATTTTAGAATCCCATACTTATAGGGATGGGAGTTGGTTCCTTATTCGGCAATAAATTCAATGCTCACGCGCCCCACGCACGCCCGCATTTAATGCTCTGACGTTTCGGGTACTAAAGAATAGTACAACGCTCAGTGCAGAAGCATTACGAGCGGTCGGTTGAAAAGACCGCATTAATGGCACAATCAGAGGAAAAATTGCTCAACACGCCAAGTCCTATACGAGCGTTACATACGAAGGATAGAACGTGTCAAAATTCTACAGTCCTTATCACTAAGGACTACAGAATTGGGGGGCAAAATGATGGGGTCAAAATACGATCGTCCCACGTTAGGACACGTGGCATCACCGAGATGATGACATCTGTCTCCCCAAGGGTGCACCCATCAATGCACGAGCGCTAAGCTCAACAAGCGCAATCCTTCTTCAGGAGTTAAGCCCAACGAGCGCTGTCACTCCCACGAGCGTCCTACATACTAAATGATTGGCACGCCCACGTGCCAAGGGAGCCCTCTTCGAGCGTCACACTCCCTCAGAGTGGCCTCCCCTTTCGCTCGTCACTTGAACTGGGGCCTTCATTCCCCCCAGCGGATATCTTGGCTTCCAATACTCCAGGTTGTCACGAGCGCGCTCTTAAGCCCTCGTTACCAACCCCCCAAATGGCTCTCTGACACATCGTACATGCCCGCGCACCTGCCACTGTTGCCAGCACCAACTTTTAGCCGCTTTTGCAGAAGATTCCTCCTAAGTCTCTCTCTCATGGCGCCACGTGTTAGGGCAATATTCGGCCAGGACCACTTGAGGCAAATGACCAAAGGGCCCTTGACCCTCAACTATAAATAGCTAAAGTCATCTTCTACACTGGTAAGCATTCTTCATCACTGAAACTGTGACTGAACTTACATTTCTTCATACCTTGAACTGACTTGAGCGTCGGAGAGCCAAACTGGGTATCACCCCCAGTTCCCCCAGCTTGGCCTTCTGACTTTTCTTGTGCTTGTCCCAACAGGTAGAACCCCTTTCTCATTTTCGGCGAATCTCCGGCGGTTTCCTCCACAATTACAAATCGTAAAGTGATCGGATTTGGACCTTCACATTCTGAACCCATCAAATATTAATCTCACTTATTTAAAAATTTCAAAAATGATTTCATCTTTTAAGAAAACATTGCAATGATGGTCCTACATTTTAAAATGATGGTCCTATAGTTAATTAAGTAACGAAAAAATAAAAATATTATTTGAATGAGTGGAAATCACATTTTTTATAAAAAATGAAAGAAAACATAAAAACAATAAAAAATTTGAACAATTAAAAAGAAAAAAAAAAAAAGCTATCGTTTTAGAAAAAAAAAAAAAAACATAAAATGCTATCGTTTTAGAAAAAATAAAAAACCCAATGTGGTGTGGTGGCAAAACTGTGTAAAACACGCATAATGACATTTGACGCACTACTTCAGTGCATTTAATGTGTGGTAGGTAACTTACAGGGATAGTAGACCACGTGACCACTTACCAAGTTGGATGATTCCAATCATCAATTGAATGAAGAGTTCGAACTCTGAGTCAGTTAGGGAGTTGTCGCACCCTTGACTGGGACGGCAATCTCCGACTTCATTCGAATGAGGCTGTCGAACAACATCAGTCAAAGGTCACGTGTTCCCATGGAAGGTTGCTATTGAAATAGTGGAGTCGAGCCATATCCATGTTCATATAAAATTAAATATGAAATTATTTAAAAGAAAGAATTCATATAAATTATTTAATTTTTTTATTTTTTTTTTGTAATTTCTTGAAATTGAGAAGAAATTTTTGTTATTATGCTAGAGTTTAGGCATGTAACTATTAACTATTTCTTATATTATATTTAGGTAAAAATGCAAAATTAATCCCATATGTTTTTCACTTTGACAGTTTGGCCTATTAGAGTCCTGTATATTTATTTTGATTGTTCTTTTAACAAATGATCTCTCCATATGTCTGTGTTTACCCAGTTAACGGTGAGATTATTATTACAATATCTTCTTAGAATAAGAGAATACTTTTAATTTTTTAAACGAATAAGACTAGCATTACAACAATATAAATTTACAGTACACAGGATATAATAATTTTGGAAAAGAGTAATTTATGTTAATACTTAATAGTTCTCAACTATGATGCACGAATACGGACACGACGACACGGACACGACACGACACGGATACGACGACACAGATTTTTTTTTGAATTTCCCACGTAAGGAGTGTCGGACACGATATCGGACACGAGTATCGAACACAATACGATATGACACGACACGACAAAATGATATTTTTAGAAGTGTCCGTGCATCATAGGTTCTCAAACAGAGCAGCTGAAGAAAGCAGATCAGTAATCGGCAGCTCATGGTAAAAAGTAAAAACTAAAATATGAGAGTGTTGACTGACTCATTGGATAAGAACAAACCATCCAAGAATTGATAAACCAGAAACTAGAAACGAACAGCGCCCGCAGTTTGTTCCTGAACACACACACACATATATATATATATCATTCCCCTTCCCACCTGCAGTCCGACACAGACACTTGAAACTTGACAGAATTTCTTGGATTTCAGAGCAGGCCAATCCATGGCCCCGACAGCCGCAATGCTCATATTAGGCCGCCAATGCCATACACGCCCCATGTCAGAGGCAGCAGCTCAATCTCCACCATCCAAATCTTCCCTAATTTCTTCACTCGCAAAGTGCCTCTCTATCATCACACAAGGCCCTAAGGAAAAGTCCTCCATTCTTCTTCAACCCTCTTCTTCTCCACGCCCACAATCAGACTCATGATTCAAGTCGTGCAATGCAGATACCAACAGATATGGCCACTGAAAGATGTGTATATTCTAAGATACTGCTTGCTTTTTTTTTTTTTTTTGGATTTGTACTGTTTCATAAGATCATGTACTTCCAGCTCTGTGTCAATCCAATGCCAAGCTTCTTTTCTTATTATGGTTCTACTGTATTTCATCTCTCTCTGTCTCTTTATACGCATATATTATATGCAGATCACATATAAAAGACTCGAAACAATTGCGGAAAGTAGATTATATATGATTCAGAAAAAAAACTTGTACATTCTCAGAATTGGAGCAGTTGCGTAGAGGAAACGATAAAACCTTAAATGAAAAATTTTCAGTTTATCCTCAATGAATAAATATCAGGAGTGGCCATCAAGATATCTTCAGCGCCTTACTGGTGATATGCAGAAAATGGGAACTCAAAATCAGTGGGGCCCACTTAGACAAGAGAGAGTTCACCAGCAGGAATAGATCTCTTCACAAGTTTAGCCCATGACTCGTTTGTTTCTGTGATGACCTTAAGTGCAAAATCCTGTAATAATAACACAAGATTGATTAAAACCTGGTCAGGGAGAAGATCCAAAATGGGATGTATAAAATTTCTGACTGTTCTTTCTTCCAAAAAGTACCTTATTTGCTGGTTTGTTGCCGAGACCGAACTTGTTGGCCGGTTTTCCATCAGGAATCTTGTAGTCTCTAAACCAGTCCCTGATTGCAGTAAGAGTTCCCTGTAACAAAAAGTGTCAGCTTTCACATATCTAATTCTTGAAAACCTGAAATTAATGTTATTAGCAAGTGTTTGTACATACAGGGAAATGCTTTTCAACATCATCGACATCATTGACAAGGGAAGCTTTTGGATCATCCAATGAGATTGCAACTATTTTCCAGTCAAGCTCCCCTTCATCGATCATTGCCAAAGCAGCCAATGGCTTCACTTTCAACACTTCACCAATTTTACCTTGCCTTTCTCCAATTTCAACAACATCGACTGTGAAGAAAAGATCAAGACAAACAAATTACATGGTTTACTCAGTTTAGTTATGGTTTTTGTTTAGGTAAAGTTGAATTGATAACAGAATAATGAAAAGGATGAAACTTTACCTGGATCATTGTCTCCAAATGCTCCCTCAACTTCAGCATTTGCACGGGAAGGGTCTTCCCATGTTTGTGGAAGCAATCCATAGTTCCAGTTGATGTTGTATCTAAAGAAAAGTTAAAGGGGAGGCAAGATATGCCTTTCATTACATTTTGGAATGAAATTGTACTAATAAAAGAATCTAACAAATGGGCTCAACAAGAAAATGATAATATAATTCAGGAGCAGAAATCTAACCAAAGTTGCAGTGATAAAATGGCATAAAAAACGATTAAATAATAGAATGAAGGATTACAACAGTTAAAGAGCACTATCTTACGGGTAATATCTAAGTTTTCCCTTCTTTGTGTCTTGCTTGATGGGAGTATATATCTCATCTGTAGCAACCTCCATCTTCGCGCTCGATTCTTTTGGAATCTCAACAATGAAATTGAATACACCATCACCCAACTGTAGAGGGATATCGTGCCAGGGGGAAATCTGCAATCCAAATAAACAAAGAGCTCAACCTCAGTTCAAGAAGAATATTTTCACATTTTAGTATAAGCATGCAAATCTATCTCAGGAAAGTTCTCAGATTTCCATTTCGCACAGATTCTTTCTTTCCTTCAAATCCTCATTGAAGTTGAAGAATTTGACTAACTTCTTGTTTTTCTTCAACTCATTATTAACAGAAAAAGGGAAAACATACTAATTCACATGTAATCCAAAATAACAAACATCAATGCAGTTCAAAGTTTAAGCATTAGCAATTACAGAAAACAACATCACTGAGTAGTATGAATAAAGAAGCTAGATAACACCATAACCATTTAACCATCAGTACCCACCAAATAATGCAGCTCTTTAACCAAATACCCAATCAACCAAACAACAACGCAATAGCCGCAAAATTCCTCAAAAATCAAGAGAAAAATCACACAATTGTTCACCTTTTTCCCAGAATTGTCGACGAAGAAGACGCGGTAGTCTAGGGTTTCGGGCTGCCCCTCTTCCTTGATTTGAAATTGGGGATTGTAGAGTGCAGAGCAAGTGAAAAGCCTCTTTCTCTGCGCCGCCAGATGCTTGTTCTTGTAGCAAAAACTGAGGCTTTGCGGGTTCCCTCTGAAAGCACTTTTGCATAGCAGAGCACCGGAGAAGGTGTTGCTCGCTGACGCAATCACCCGTGTGGCCGCCATTGATGTCTGCTGATGAGAGTGTTCTGAATATGATCCACAGACTCCAAATGGTGGCCGATGGTTGGTGGCTGCTACTGCTCGCCTTTTGTTTTTTATACTTTCTCCATTTTTTCATGTCTTATTATTATTATTATTATATTTTAATTTCTTTCATAATTTTAATAATTTATTTCTTTTATGATTTTTCTTGAAATTAGGGAAATGAGAAGTGTATAAAAGGGAAAGTGGCTCGAGGACCGGAGGGTTTGGCAATGAGGGACGGATTCATTATGCATTTGTCCTTTTTCCCAAGTTATTTATTATTATAAATGCTTATAACTGTCTTACCAAAAAATAATAATAATAAATGCTTATAACTTAGGGAGAATTATTTGTACTTTTTTGACAATTTATTAGGTTTTTGGAGTTCCCATGCTATAATATTATTATAAATGCTTATAACTTAGGGAGAATTATTTGTACTTTTTTGACAATTTATTAGGTTTTTGGAGTTCCCATGCTATAATAGTTTCTTTAAAAATTTTGTATTTAAATTTTTTAGAATGTATTTTTTGTTAATATAAAAATTGTATACTTAAGGGTGCAATTTGACTCAAATTTAAATAAATGAGATTTAAAAATAAAAAAAATAATTTCACACATTTTGGTTTAAGATTTTAGAATCTAAGTCACATAATCCTTCTATCATACTCAACGCACTCGCACTCAATTCTCGCACTGGCGAATTTGTGCGCATTTCTCGTTTTAAGACGATTTAAAATTTTAGTTCTTCGCACTGACGAATTTGTGCACATTTCTCGCTTTAAGAAGACTTAAAATTTATTTAATACACACGTATAATAATATGAAAGATGAATTTTAATTTTTTGATTTAATATATGATTATTATATAATGATGAAATTAAGTTATTATAATCAATACTTAAATAAAATCAATTTTTTTATATACAAAGTTAAATAAAATAAAATTATATTATAAATATAATTATTTAAAATAATTTTTATTAAACGCTTTAAGGCGCACCCGCACTCAATTTTTTTAAAAATTTTGCGCATTGCGCATTCGCACCCGCACCCGCACTCGCTCTCGTATTCGCATTATGTGATTTAGTTTAGAATTATAGGCTTTTTTCTTGGTAGCTCAAACAGTTTAGTTAAATATTATAGAATTATAGGCTATATTTTTGGTAACTCGAACATCTTAGGCATGAAATATGGATTTATGGTTAAATCATAAATCCGTAAATGGACCTTTAAAAGATTATTATCTTGCATTTCCTATTCAGGGGAGCAAATTAAAATTCTCTACAGTTACTTAAAACTAATTATCCCTTTATTTATTTATTATAAAAAAGGAAAAGTCTTAGCGGATGGTTTTTAATATCGAAAAGTAAAGAGATTACTAAAATAAGTTTATCTAATAAAAGTGTTTTCTATTGAAGTAAAAAGAAAAGTTGGTATTTTAAACCAAATAATTACGGTTGATAACCAAGATTTGATGGATTGCTATCTATTAAAGTAAACCCACCCTTAATGGATTAGGTATTGATAATGACTAAAAGGGGTGTTTAATCTAAGCCTTTTTTCTTTTTCTAACTTTTGAAATTTTCTTTTAATAATTTTTTTAAGAGAGAATTAATATTTATCTCCAGCTATGATTACTTATAAGATGATAGACTTTATTTTAGGAATTAATTTTTAATATGCCATAATAAAAAAAAATATTTTTTTTTTTCAAAAGTCTGTACGATGATATTAGTTCTGAGTTATGACAATTGTGTAGTTGATAGATTAAATGTGACGTCCCGACTTTTCGGCCGTACAGGTATGATGGATGTATTTACTATTTGCGCATTTTAATTATTTATATATGTTATTATATGTTTAAATTATTTGTTAATTCAAATTCTTTGAATTATATTTAAAATATTTGATATGAATTTGAATTGAATTCTTGAACGTATGTATATATGATTATGAATGCGTGTCGTTGATGTCCGATTTGAATTACGATTTTTGTGAAATTTTGGTATGCATGAGTTATGTGTGTTATGAACGTGTTTTGATGCTTGTTACTTGATTTCGAGCTTGTTTGACTTGGTTTCGGATTTATTTTGTTTAACAGAACCGAAAAGGGAGCTAAAGGGCATTTAGCGCACCTGGGGTTCCGAGCGGCATAACATGAGCTCGGGAATTCGGATTCAAATTCTGTCACCACCATTGGACTCGTATCGACGATTCGGGTTCAATGGAGCAAGCCTTATATTTTTCTAAACCCGTTTGAACCTCCGAAATTCCACCAAAACAAGCTTCGCTCGTAGATTTGTCACCCTTAGCTATTTTAACCATAATTTATTCAATACTTAACCAAATTAATCAAACTTAGGCCCCACATAACCCTAACTTAAGCCTCTATCTGATTTCCTAAGCCCCATTTCGATCCATATACAAGAGAGGAAGAAAAAGCTCAGCCAAAACCCAGGACAAACCCTTCTCCCGTCGCTATTCACCATCCCAACATTTGAGCTCATATCTTCTTCAAACTTCATCCAATCCGGAAGGTAAGCATATATTTGAGTTCTCCACTTCCTTGAGGTTGTTTCAAGCTATAGTTTGCTCATTTTCATGGAGATTTGATTATATTATGGATCATTGAATTAATAGTATAGGTTTTGATATGAATTTCTTGATCTCATCCATTCCTTGAGCTATTTTATGATTTGAAGCTTGTATTATGATCACTCTTGCATCCTTAATGCATTTATGAACCTATTTTTCATGGTTATTGAGCATTAAATGACTTTCCATTAATGAAATTTAAATTTCTTGAGTTTGAAGATGCTTGGTTGATCATCCTTTTTCCTCCTTTCTTTTGGCCGAGTGATGCATGCTTGTGTGTATTGAATTTGTCATGTTTTATGCTCCATTTTCATGCCTATATTTCTTTTGGTCGAGTGATGCATGCTTGTGTGTATTAAATTTCTTGAGCTTGAAGATGTTTGATGCATTTTCATGTTTGTGTATTTCTTGAGCCTAAGGATCGGTTTGGAGCTGCCCTATTTTCTTGCTTTTTCCCTTGCCAAAACAAAGCTTTGCTCTGCTGTAAACTTTTGAGCATGAAGCTCGACACCGTCATTTCATGATTGACTTGAAAGTGGACACGGCCGTGTTGATCTTTCGGAACTTGAGTTTTAATTTCCAAATTCGGACACGGTCGTGTTGATCTTTCGAACTTGGGATTTTATTTTCTAAAAATTGGACACGGCCATGTCCAACCCTTTTGAAAATGTAACACGGTCCTGTCACACTAGTTGGCAACTTTGAGGTGTTCTTTCGTTGCTTCTCGTTGTCTTTTCCCGTCTCATTTACGACTTGTATGTAATGTGAACTTGTTAAACTATGTATTATGATTGTTAAATAAGATTATGAATTGAATTGATAATGATTATGAAAACAATGAACGTGAATGTAAGATTTTGCTCGTTTATATGACTTTAAAACATTAATTTTGCACATGAACATCTTCATAACATATTATTATTATTATCTCATGTGCACTTCATATCACAATTATTGCATCGCCGTGCGTCGTATTTGGTCATTTTTTAGTCTCACTTCACCTCTTTTGCACAGATTTGGGTCCGAACAGAGACGAGGCCGGTCAGTGAGGTTCTTGTGCCGTTCTTTCTGGTTTTAAGGTGGGTTTCTCTTCTATTAGTTAAACTGACCCGATATATCCCCTGTGACGCTCCAGTTTTCTAGCGGTTCAGGTACGCGAGCTATGTGTGTGAGTTTTCGAGAGTTAGGATTTATTTAATTCTTTTACTTATTAAGTTCTTGCATTTCATGATAATTTTGTAAATTATATTACTAAATGTTTATGTGATATTATGTGAATTTATTATCATTTGTGAATAATGGCATGAATCGTATCTAATTGACATGTGAATTAATTGTCGAGCATTTCTTAATTGTTATATGGCTTTAATTGATCACTTTCTTAAATTGAGGACTTAATTGTATGGAATTGAATTGGACTAAATTGACAACTTTTCACAAGTTTAGAACCTAATTGCATTGACTTATAAACTTGGGGACTTAATTGAAATTTATGACATTTCTTCCTTTTTAATCTTGATATATCACGTAATACACAACACACATACACCATATTTTTCTTGCTCTCTCTCTCTCTCTCTCTCTCGGTGGAACTCCAAGGAAGAAGAATAAGTGGATTCATCAACTCCAAGCTTTAATTCCATCAATTAACAATCTTTGAAGCTCCATCTATCCTTTCCTAGCTTCACTTTCTTTCTTTCCTTTTCTTTTAAGGTATAGATGAGTTATGATTGATTTCTTGAATTAATTACTGGAGGTTAGGGTTTATGAAATTAGATTTGATAACTTGTTTATTAGTTATTGGAAGCATGATTATGAGCTTTAGACTTGAATTTCATGCATAAATTTTGAAGTTGATGGAAGTTGGGTGATATGAATATATGGGCTTTTATGTTGGAATTCTTGATGATCAAAGCATGAAAGGAGTGTTAATGTTGGTTTTAATTGTACTTTAAGTATCAAAGCATGTTCCTTTATGATTTAAATGTGTTTGGAAGTTTTATTGTTGCTGTTTTGGTGTGTTTGAGATTGGTCCGAGACCATCCCCTGCTTCTGCTATGTTTTTTAGCCTTCTGCAGAACGGGAACAACCCTTCTCACTTCTACATGTTTTCCAAACGGCTGTTCCCATGATTCTGAATGTTCTGGCGCGAATGCCGGAACGGCCGTTCCGAGTTTTGGCCTACGGCCAGAATGGCCATTCTAAAGCGTGAACAGTGTCGATTTCTTACAGACACACGGGATTGGTTTGGGAAGCTGGGAACAACCGTTCCCAGTTTGTTCTATTGTCTAGAACGGCCGTTCCCGTTGTCCAGAGACTTTCCGGAATTTCCTCTTTAACCTTATGTCATTTAATTCCTTTCTTGAGGCTTTTATATGATAAATACATGCTAATAAATGTTAAGTGTACACATGAGCATGTCCATGACATTCCATAATTGTCAATTCATGTCATATCATTTCATGATTACGCAGTTCATCTTAATTGGTTCATGAGAGTCGTGTCTTACGTGCACTTGTCTTTCTTGCACAGACCAGCTTCCGGGGGACGAGGAGCAGGCACCATATGCTCGTGTCCCTTTCTTATTTTGTCTTAACAGGTTAGGTTTAATTCTAGCTACCTAGAACCTTTAAAGCCTTTATGTGAAAGTTTTGGCCAAAATGTATATATATCTATTAATACTTCTCAAAACGTCAAATGATTGAAACTGAACCATATCCTATGTGTTGAATCGACCTTGTTTTGGCGAGTATTGTTATTATACTGCACTGTGGGCCAGAGGGATAGTAATTGAGCCAACCGGGAAAACAAGGGCTGACGGGGTAACTCTTGCACTACCCTCACCATTTGGGATGACCCCTGAATCCACCAGGAGGTTTGGTGGAGTAAGGAGTTCCAGGCATGGGATTCATGTACCCATTGCTCAACAAGATTAGATAGTTTGGGTCTTACAAACCCGACCATCACCTGAAGGAAAAAGGGTTTATTGTTATTGATTGCTTGCACTATTATAACTCATGTGATCACTTAACAATTGATAACATAATTATTATACACTGTCGGAGTAAAGGTTGGAGACTTGCCCTCACTCGTCGGGCCACTGATTGACTGAAATTGCAATAATTACTAAATTTGATAGTTGTAATCTCGGGTGATGTTTATTTTATCCTTGAACTTATAGTACTTTCTTTGTAAAACTTTACCCGGGGTTACGACTTGTGTGTTAATTGCGCTTATATTTATTATACCCCTCACTCAGTCTTCCATAGACTGACTCCTCCACCTTTCAGTCTTTTACAGATGCGTGCTAGGCGGGAATTAGAGTCTGGTCGAGTCTTTAACTCATGTCTAACATAGGACACTATCATATTATTGATGCATACTGGATATTTTTATTTTTCTTATACTACTTTTGGAGATTGTACATTTTGTTACGGATTGTAGGCCATGGGGACCATATACTTTTGTTGTGAATAGCTCTTGATCGATGGTAATTATTATGCTTTCACTTATATTATTGCACAGGTTTAATTGGTTTAAGGGTTAGTTCCGCCTAGCTAGGATCTTGTTTTTTTATTGTCTCCCGTTCGCTATATGTTTAGTTTATCTACGGACTTCCCATTTCGTATGTGGACTGAACTATAGTGCGGGAGAGGTAGAGACCTAACGTCTCGGGTGCTACATCCCCAATGTGTAAAGTTTTAAGCCAACTTAGTATATTTATATATCGAGTCTTTTCAGAGTAATTGATTTCCAATGTTAAGCCCTTTTCTTTAATGAACATCCTACCTAACATTTTTGGCGAATTCAATGAATGCACTGAATGAGGGCCCTGGGACTTAATATACGTGGCTATCCAGGGAAGCTTGGGCTGACAGTGATCCCCGTATACTAGTTCCGCCAAAACTACAATGTTACCAGCCCTCGCTAGGAGATTAGCGAGGAATGAGAATCGGGTTCTTGGGGATTCATGTACCCCACTAGCCATAATGAATGGGTGGCCGGGCCTTGCAAACCCGTCCACCACCCGGAGGAAAAATGTGTATATAAACGATTATGAATGATCAAATGAATGTGCACGAAAGATTATGTGTGTGATAACTTAATGAAAAATGTTAATGATTACACAAGGTGAAGGTTGGAGACTTAGCCCTCTCGCCGGGCTCACGAATAACCTAATGAATCAATATGATCGTTATAATCTCGATTGATGCTTTTCTTTGTTTTACCCACATGGGAAATCACTACAAGAAAATAGGCGAATTCTGAGGGAAAAAATCCCTCGAAAATCGGAATTCCGAGGGATTTTCGAGGGAATTCACCCTATTAATTTCCGAGGGAAACTTCCCTTGGAAATTTTAGCGCCAACGTTAGCCGCCAAGGTTTCCAAGGGATTTTCGAGGGACAATTCCCTCAAAAATGTTCATATATTCAAATCTTGAAATTTTCTCGGAAAAAAAAAATTTATTTAATTTTGAAATTAAAATTAGTTTCCGAGGGATTTCCAAGGGAATTATTTCGTCGGAAATGTTCACATATTCAAATCTTGAAATTTCCGAGGGATTTCCGAGGGGAATTTCCCTCGAAAAAATAAAATTTATTTAATTTTGAAATTAAAATTAGTTTCCGAGGGATTTCCGAGGGAATTATTCCCTCGGAAACGTTCACATATTCAAATCTCAAAATTTTCGAGGGATTTCCGAGGGAATTGTTGGGTATAGTGCCCTAGAAAGTTGTTATGCTTTGGGACTTTCCCTATATCACAGACAATCTTTGGATAATATATGAATGATTGTAATCGCAGGCGAACACTTCTTATGTGCCATTGTGTTTTGAGTGTTTCCATTACGTGCATGTCTAGAACTCCCCTAATCCGATGAGGCCGTTAAGAACTTTGTCATTATGGGAATGACACATGAAACAAGTTCTTAACTCCATCGGCGAGGATTAGAAACTTCTCCAAGTCAATGAGTCCGACAGACAGTGGGAGTGTCGACTTTGCCTCTGTTGAGACTTGCTTGTATAGTTATGTCCTTAAGAAGGATCATCCTGTTTCATGGGGTGTAAAGTGCATAAGTTGATGCGTACACAATACACAAGAGTGTTTGTTGTAAGAACAAGTTCACTGAGAGTGTCTCGCATGAGAAGATTCCTAAATGGGAAAGGACGTTACTAGAACTTCCAGATTAGGAAATATCTCACATGTCAATGACATGAGGAATTAATCCCTAGACTTGAGATTCCACATTGTCTCAAATGAGCTAACTCTATAATCTTTGATATAGGCTCAAAAGGGTGTTGCCATATAGATACCTGAACCACGGCCTATGTTGGGATTACACAAGTGGCATATGAGAATTGTTGGAATCAATAAAGGACCTACACTTGCTGTAGGCAAGATGATCTTTTATTACACAAGTCATTCATGTTCCATACTAAAATCCTTACGCAAGGTGGTTAGATCAAGACATCAAGAAAATGGGGTTTTCTTGGATTGAGATCAAATGGAATACGAAGGGAACTTTGTTTTAAGATTAAGATTAGTAGGGCTCTCTATATTTCCATGCCCTAGATCTTAATCGAGAGATAGGATGGTAGGGGGATCGTATCCCACATGATGTCATTGACTGAAAGGTTCTTTCAAATATACATTCACATTTCGGTTAGGGGTCACACACCTGTTGCTAGACTATGATCGTGTGATCTGTGAGGTAATTAATTAATAAAGTGTATTAATTAATTAGGCTCACTGCTAACTGAAATTGAACCTAGAGGGTCACACATAAATACCGGGTTCAAAGGTTATTGTTAGAAAGATCAACTAATTGATCGAAACGAGACCACATGTGTATGGTACACATGTGGGAGTCAAGAACGCGTGACTCCAATTACAGAATTGGATCATGTGTTAATTAATTGTAGAATTAATTATTAAGTCCAAATATAATTAATTGGAGAATTAATTATAAATCCCTTAATATAATTAATTGAGAGAATTAATTATGAAGCCAAATAAAATTAATTAGAGAATTAATTTTAGCCCATTAGTGTTGGGGCTAAAATACACTCGAGCCATGTAAGCGCCACGTGGCGCAATCTCTGCCTCATTAACATGACACCTCAGAATCACTTCAAGCCATCCCGCACGGTGAGGCATTCCCCTCGAGGAAATGACCGCCCCCGCTCCTTAGTGAGCCTTGATCCGTCCGAGCGAAGGGACCAAACTCAAGTACGAGCGTCACTCAACCCTCTGGTTGTTCCCAAAATGACACTCGGGGGATCCCCTGACTCAATCCTCCTCATAGCCACTCTTCCGGCCCGAGCATCCCTTTAGACCAAGCGCGCCCACGGAAGCCCTTATCCAAACTCGAGCGTGCCTAGCCCTCAGTAACAACCTCAAAAGGGCTCTTTAACACATGGTACAAGCCCGCGCACTTGCCACTGTTGCCGCCACCAACCTTTTTACAAGCTTTTGCAGGAGGTCTCTTTCAGAGACTCCTCATTGTGCCACGTGTCTAGGGCAACATTAACGCAGGACCACATGCTGGTAATTACCAAAAAGGCCTTGACCCTCAACTATAAATATGCAGATCTCCCACGTACTCTGTAAGCAAGCTTCCATTACTTGAGCTCTGTTTTACATTTTCATCTTCTCCATCCACCATCTGACTTGAGTGTCGAAGAGCCAAACTGGGTATCACCCCCAACTCCCTCAGCTTGGCCTTCTGACCTGGTTGTGTTTGTTCCTAGTAGGTTGAACCCTCTTGAACTCCGGTAACCACCACCTGGGCTTGGACCCTTGTTTCCCCACAAAACAAATTCTAAAGTGTTGGAGTCTAACACATCGGATCTGACCCCATAATTTTTGGTGTCGTCTGTGGAAAACCGGTCTTTTCCTTTATTTCCTTGCTAGTCGAGAAACGAGCACCCGTTTTGTCAAGGTGACTATAAGATTCGGAGCTATTGGAGGCGGAGGAGATCCCCCAGCCCCACGGTATAGATGGAGGCGCACTCGCTACAAGAGTCACTGATGCTATTCCAAACATGGGGATAGCCCCTCCGCTATAAGGGCCGGCTAGGTTGGAGTAGTGGAACAACCCGGAGCATCCCCTCACCGGAGGAAGGCTTAAACCTTCCCTTGAATCCGCCCCCTACCACAACCACTCCTCTAAGTGGTTATCCGATGATGATGCCACCCCCAGGATACATGTTTACGCCTCCCAACATGGTACCCGTCGTGTAGCCTTATCATACGGGGCAGATGCAACTTCCCGTTGTGGTGTCCAATGAGATTGAAGGGGTGGAAATACCACCTATGACGCCAAGGCAACTCCAGGCCATATACACACAGTCCAGAATACTTGGAGGAACTTTACCGCTACGTACTTCCCCATGGGGCAGACTTCACAGATTGCACCTCCCATGGGGGGGTGGCAGGTCCACCCTTTGACAGCCGTCCTCAAGGCTCGGCCACCACCACCAGCAGTCAACGCTAGAGAAGTCCCTCTAAGGGAGGCACAGGAGCAGCCACAGGCCGGAAAGGGAAAGGAGCCTATGGACAGGATAGATTTGGATGAAGAAGTCCTCTCACGAGCCTCAGGAGGAGGCAGCAGAGCGGAGGATGAGAACCCCGACCCACTCGCGGCTGTGCAAGACCAGCTGCAGGGTCTTCAAAACATGGTAGAGCAACTCTCTCGAGCACAATCTCAACTCTCAAGCTCCCCGTGCCGGGGACGAGAGGGCCAAGGCCAGAGACGCTCGCCGCCAAGCCAATCGGAATCATGCCCCTCGAAACCGGGAACAAGAGAAAGACTATGAAAATTATGATGAGGGAGAATACCACCATCCCCTGGCGAGGGGTTCTCCCTTTGTTGAGGAGGTTCTAATGGCCCAGGCTGGAATGGGCAAAGTCCCCACTTCCATCAACCCTTATGATGGAACCACCGACAACCCTTATGATGGAACCACCGACCCTGTAGAACATTTAGACCATTTCCTACACCTGATGCATCTGTACGAGCATTCCAGTTACTATTGGGCCAAGGTATTCGTTACCTCTCTCGTCGGCATGGCCCAGGAATGGTACAAACGTCTGCCACCCCGCTCGATCAGGGGGTATGAAGATCTCACCAATGCTTTCTTAAATCACTTTAATTCGCTCAAAGCCCCGATCACCGCGCCTACGGCACTGTACAATTTGGTCCAAGGCGAAAATGTGTCCCTCCGATCCTTTTTCGCTCGATTCAACAAAGAGGTGCTCTTGGTCGAGCGACCCTCAATGGATTTCTTAATCCACGTGCTCTTCAAAGCCATCAACCACAAGCATTATGTGAGCAATGAATTTTCTGAGGCCATTTTTAAAAAGGGGCCCAAATCCCTCATGGCTATGAGGGAGATCACCGAGCCATTCTTTGCGCTCGAGGATATGTACAAGTTCAATGCATCGCGCCCGTCAGGCCACTATAAAGGCGAGCGAGGGAGAGGAGATATGCACAAGGACCGCCGTAAATCATCGCCTCAGCCTCGCAGACTCGAGCGTATCCCCCTTAATCGGCCTATCTCCGAGGTTTATTCACTCTCTGACAAAAAGCTTTTCTAAAGGCCCCAGAAAATGAAAGAGACAGAGTCTCAAAGACGCTTGGGAAAGTATTGTGCTTTCTACAAACAAAAGGGGCATGATACAGATGAGTGCCGCCAGTTGGAAAGTGAAATTCAAAGGCTCATTGCTGAGGGCCATTTGAAAGAGTTCATCAAAGTTTTGGAATGATATGATGAACATTAGAGGGAGAGGGCCATGACCAAGAGGAGGAGTCCATTACGGTCGAAGAGCCCCAGAGGGCGCCACCCGGAAAATAGCAACAGGGGTAAGCAAAAAATGTCTGAACCAAAAAATGCGCCCTTTGCGGTCATCCACATGATTCCTGGTGGCTCCTCAGGAGGAGCCTCAAATACCTCTCGTCGTCGCTACGTTCGCAGCTACGATCAACGACCCTCGGTGCCAAAACAAGTCTATGCCATCAAAGAAGCAATCGACCTAGGCTCAAGAGAGAGTGAAGTGATAGGTTTCAGTGATAGGGACCTAGAGCATATTGTAACACCCCATTGGGTCGGTGAAACCTTTGACTGGCCCATGGTGGTTAGTCTTGATGTACATAATCACATTGTAAAGTGGGTCCTTGTCGATAGTGGAAGTTTTGTGAATGTTCTCCCCTACTCAACTTTTCAGAAAATGAATATTACTAACACTCCTCTCGAGCCCCTCAAAACAACCCTCATTGGCTTTGGGGGTTCGGAGGTTGTCCCTCGCGGAGGCCACCTCTTTTGGTCGCGCCCCACGGAGGAAGACCCTGATGGTCACCTACGTGGTTGTGGAGATTGAGATCCCTTACAACATTATCATAGGGCGCTTGGCCTTTGTTGATTTCAAGACGTCATTTCCACCTACCATTAGAAAATCAAATTCCCCACCCTCGAGGGGACGGACAAAATCTTG
Source organism: Lantana camara (assembly GCA_037501455.1). Classification (NCBI taxonomy): domain Eukaryota; kingdom Viridiplantae; phylum Streptophyta; class Magnoliopsida; order Lamiales; family Verbenaceae; genus Lantana; species Lantana camara. The sequence goes on from CM074862.1 coordinate 25,883,329, forward strand.
TGTAATGTCAAGGAAGCGTGGGATTGTTATATGCTATCCCTCAAGAAGGCAAAAATCGAAAAGGCTTTCCAAATTGGTTCCATGAAGAAGACTGTGGATTTTCCCAATCTCGATGAGGATGGCCCCAAGAGAAAATGAGCCAAACTCTAAAAGAGGAAAAACAAAAAGAAATTCACGAATGGAAATGACCACTCTGAGGGTGTCCTACTTGGAGCAGTGGAGGAATCCTCATCCGACGAGGGCGAGCCGGAGGGCCAGGACCATCACCTTACAGAAAAGAAGAGGGCGCTCGAAATCCCTCGACCAGAGGCCCAGATAGAGCCCATGGAGAAGTTTTTAACCATTGAGCTGGAGCCAGGCAACAAAGATAAGACCACAAATCGGTTCTAACCTCTCCGGGCCCTCTCAAATTATGATGATCGATTTTCTGAGGGAAAACATTGATGTTTTCACATGGAAAGCTTCCGATCTTACTGGGATTGACCCCAACGTCATCGTCCACAGACTCAATGTGGATCCTGCCTTCAAGCCCATCAAATAGAGAAAGAGAGATGTCCACGGATTTCGAAAAAGGGTTATTGAGGAGGAAGTGAAAAAAATTCCCCGAGGCCCAATATATTGAGCCCATCTTGTACCCAAAATGGCATTGCAATGTTGTCCTCATGCCCAAGAGTGCCAAAAAATGGAGGATGTGCAACGATTTTACGGATCTCAACAAGGCTTGCCCCAAGGACCCATATCCCCTGCTTCGAATTGACCAGCTAGTAGACTCAACGGCAGGCTGCGAATTAATGAGTATGATGGACCCATTTTATGGGTATTATCATATTTTTATAGCCCCCCGAGGATCACTCGAAAACCTCCCTCGTCGTGCATCTCGGGGTGTATTGTTTCCTGGTCATGCCGTTTGGATTGAAGAATGCCGGCGCCACTTATCAACTTCTTGTCAACAAAATGTTCGAGCGTGAGATAGGCGGTTCCATAGAGGTGTATGTGGATGACATGATCGTCAAAAGCGAACAAGAGCATTCCCATCTGAAAGATTTGAAACGAGCCTTTGATATACTGCGCCAGTATGGCATGAAATCGAAACCCTCCAAGTGTATCTTTGGGGTCCGAGGGGGTAAGTTTCTGGGGTATGTGGTCAGTCAGCGAGAAATTGAAGCCAACCCCAAAAAAATCAAGGCCATCATGGAAATTTATTCTCCTCGGAACGTTAGAGAAGTCTTGGTAGGGAAGATAATCTCCCTTAACAGGTTCATATCGCGATCCACGGATAGAAACCTACCATTCTTCAAGATACTGCACAACGCTCGAAACTTCGCGTGGACGGAGAAATGCGAGAAGGCATTGCAGGATATGAAAGCCTACCTCTCGTGCAAGCCTTTGTTAACGAAATCGGTCGAGAACGAGAGATTGTTCATTTACCTCTCGGTGTCTCAGGAAGAAACTAGCGCGGTTCTTGTGGCCGTTCGTGAACGCAAGCACCTGCCAATCTATTATTGGAGTAAAACTTTGCAGGGTACAGAAAAGAGATATCTAGAGATTGAGAAATTCGCATTCGCCCTTGTAAACGCATCGCGACGACCGAGGCCATATTTTCAGGCTCATTCCATCACAGTACTCACAGATCAACCATTGAGGTAAGTCTTGTCAAAACCAGATGTTTCTAGAAGGTTAATCAAATGGGTGATTGAATTGAGTCAGTTCGACGTCAGTTACGAGCCAAGGGCGGCCATACAAGCGCAAGTAGTTGCTGATCTACTAGTTGAGTGTTTTGGGATAGAACCCGTACCCACGGAGGATCAGGGTTTATGGCTCTTGCTGTAACGCCCCAGCTTTCGGCATTTCAGGTATGATCGACACGTGTGCGTTTGAGAGTTAGCTTTTAATTATTAATTGTTCATTTCTTTAATTTTCCATAGCATGACATAATTTTATCAAATTATATTCTTGACATTTTATTGAAAATTCATATCATATCATATTTATTGGATATATTGAACGTGATTGCAATGTGAATTATTTTCCCGAATGTGATTTATTTATTTTATGGCCTTAATTGATCATTTTCATGAATCTGGGATCCAATTGCATTGGACCTAATTGATCATTTAATATTGGATTTGGACCTCATTGCATAACTTACTAAATGAAGGGATTTAATTGTAAATTGGCCATCTCTTCCCTTTTTCATAGCAGCATTCACGTACCTTGGCTTCCCATTTCATACCAAAACATTTCATCCCTTGTTCTTGCTTCCTTCTTCAAACGAGACAAACCCTACCAAGTTAAGAGGGAGATTTTATCATTCAAGCATCATAATTGTGGGTTTTGTGATCTTTGGAGCATCATCAACATCATATCTTCATCCTAGCTTCCATTTCTTACATTTGAGGTATTTTTGGAGATTTCATGATTTTCTTGAATAAATGTGATAGATAGGGCTTTGTTATAGTTTGAGTAAATTGTGTATTGGTTGTTGGAAATATGTTTGTGATCATTAAGGTCAAGATTGATGCATATAACTTGTGATTTATGGACTTGGAGCATGAGTGTTGATATGGGTTTGGATTGATGGATTATTGATGATCTAGCATTGAAATGAGTGTTTAAATGAATTGTTATTGATTATATGTAAGCTAGTATGTTTATTGCATCAAATATGTGCATTACATCTTGAGTTTGATCCATTTTTGGTGGTTGATTGTTGTTGCTTCGTGTTGCTCTGTTCTGTTCTGCATATTCAGCTGCTCACGTATTTTGGGAACGGCCCTTCCCAACCCCAGTTAAAAACTGGAACGGCCGTTCCCATGATTCTGAAGCAGTAGGCCAGCGAGACTGGGAACGGCCGTTCCCATTTTGGCCTTTGAGCCGGAAGGGCCGTTCCCAGCTAAAACGTTTTTCCCTTTTAAGAAACGCTGGCGCGGTTCTGTAGGCCTGGGAACGACCCTTCCCATTTTCAAAGGGAAGCCGAAACGGCCGTTCCCATAGTCCAGAAACTGTCCAAAATTCACTGCATAAAATTGCATTTTTAGAACCTCGTTCCGACGGCTGCTTTGACCCCTAATTGCTACTATATGACTGAATACATGTCGAAACGCAATATTTTCATGGTACATTGTATTTTTCCCGTTGTCTCGTTGCATTTCCGCCGTTCGTCATATTTGGTACATTTTGAGTCGTGTTTCACGGACATTTGTCTTTCTTGCACATACCAGCTTCCTGGTGACGAGGAGCAGGCCCCGTAAGCTGTTTCCTTGGATATTTTTGGGTCGTTCAGGTGAGGTTTAATTTTAGATACATAGGACCCGTACAACCCTATGTGAAGTTTTAAGCCAAAACCTATCTTTATACTTATAGTTTTCAATTGAGATTGGTTTTCAAATGTTTTACCGAGCTATTGAAGGGATTGATTGATTGATTTGGCGAGTATTGTATTGCACTGTGGGCCCGAGGGTAGTGACTCGAGCCAACTGGGAAAGCACGGGCTGACGGGTAACTCGAGAGCTATCCTCACCAAACTGGGATGGACCCTGAACCCTCTAGGAGATTAGGGGAGGAAGGAGTTCCGGGCTTAGGGATTCATGTACCCTCTGCCCAGATTGATTGGATGGTGGGGCCTTGCAATCCCACCATCACCCGGAGGAAGAAGTCGTTATTGAACTTGCTAATTGTGTACAGTAATGAATTGCTTGATCACCTAATCACCTAATAATTGATTGATTGATTGATTGTACACAGTCGGTGTAAGGTTGGAGAATTGCCCCACTCGCCGGGCCACAATTGATTGTATTGAATTGATTAAATTGCAATTGAATTAGTTGTAACCTCGGGCGATAAAATCTTTTATTTTACTAAATTGTATTGTTTTCCAAGAAATTATTACCCGAGATTATGACTTGCATGTATGTGCGCTTATAATTATTTATACCCCTCGCTCAGTCTGTGTTGGACTGACACCTGAACTTTTCAGTGTTTTGCAGGGCGTGCTAGGCGGGAATTTAGAGTCTAGTGGTCTTTAAATTTGGGTCTAGCACACTTCAGTCCCACATTTTGTTCATGTATAGCTTGGGATATTTTGTATCATGCCTTGTTATCTATTTTGTTGTGGAGATGATATTGTATTGATAGTGTAATTGTTGGTATCTATAAGTAAATAAATAAATATGGTACCTATACGTATCGAATGAATGTTATTGCTTCCGCTTTTTAATACTCTGACTTGATTGTTGGTTGGTTTTAAATTGAGGGTACCCGCCTAGCCTTGAGTCATTTTATTGTCTCCCGTTCGCTATAGCTTTGATTCATGTATGGATTGTCCATTTCATATGTGGATTGGAGCTATAGTGCGGGGGATGTGGTGCCTAGCATTCCGCGTGCTACATCCTACGGTGGTATCAAAGCCCGGTTGCAAAACCGGGTCTCTAGTGTCGTGTCTTGTGAGTCTAGGTCGCACGGCATAGGAACTAATTGTCAACTTGAGAGTCTTGCATTGTTATTTGATATATTTGAACCTACTTGACCTCTTTGGACTTACTTGAATTTGGTGAATTGTTCGAACTTTATAACTTATGTGCAATCTTGACTTATTTGCACACATTGGCATTACTAATCGAACATGCACAATAGTGACTTGATTTCAGGATGCCTCGCGATAGACATCATCGTGATCGTTGTCCTAGACATCGACATCATCGTCATCATCGCCGGGAGAGATCACCACCTCCTCCTCCACCTCCTCAGGCTCAGCCACAGGATTTCATGAACGCAGTGGTGGGTCTTATTGATCAGAGAGTTCGGGATTATGTTCCTCCAGCACCACCAGTTCCACCACCACAGCCAGGGGCACAGATTTCAGCTGTTTTTAGGGAGTTTCAGAACCAGCATCCTCCCAAGTTTTATAAAGGGAATGATATACAGGCCGAGCAGTGGCTTAGGGAGATTGAGAGGATTTGGGAGCTTATCCCGTGTGGGTCCCGGGAGAAGGCCCGATGCACTATTTCTTTGATTCAGGGCGAGGCATACTCATGGTGGGAGAGTGTCCAGATTGTGTTAGCTGCTGCAGGTGAGGAAGTGAATTGGGCAGTCTTTGTCAGAGAGTTCCAGAACAAGTTCGTTCCTCCATCTTCTCGCACTAGGAGATTGAAGGAATTTACAGAATTGAAGCAAGGAAACAGGTCGGTCTCAGAGTACATCGCCGAGTTTGAGAGATTGTCCCGCTATGCTCCTAATATAGCGAGTGATGATTTACATAAGGCGATGCAGTTTGTTCAGGGCCTTAGACCGGATATTCAGGCAGCGATTGAGGCGGTCAACACGAGCACCTGGGTGAAGGCTACCAAAAAGGCACTATTGGTTGAGGATTCAGTGAATGCGAGGCGGTCTACTTACCGTTCAGGCTCAGGTTCGGGCTCAGGGTCTGGATCGGGATTCAGAGGTTCTGGATCGGGTTTCAGAGGTGCCGGATCAGGGTATAAGGGTTCAGGCTCGGTTTCTGCTTCAGGCAAGAGGCCGATGGTTTATTCTTCTCCACCACCAGCCCCACAGGGCCCAGGGAAGAAGCCCCGACCAGCAGGACCAGTGATTCGAGCTCCAGTTGCTCCAGCTTTGCCACCACCACCACCACCCGAGAGGCCTTCTTGTACCTTTTGCGGACAGAGGACACACGTCTATGATAACTGCAGGAGGCGTCTGGCTTTATGCCTACTTTGTGGGAGCGATGAGCATATGGTAGACGGCTGTCCGGAGCGCAGGATACCACCACCGGGAGCACCGAGACCACTGATTAGGGCTCGTGCTTATGCTTTGGAGGGTGAGCAGCAGGATGTTGATATTGATCCAGCCGCGGTAGTTGAAGGTACCATTTGCATACATGGCACGAACATTCATACGTTGTTTGATCCGGGAGCTACTCACTCCTTTCTTTCGAGTGCTATATCTGTTTCTTTGCCTTTGCCTGTTACTCGTTCTTCTGCATGTTATGTGGTTAGTACTCCGTTTGGTGGTAGTTTAGAATCTGATCGGGTGTTTAGAGAGGTTCCGGTGAGCATCGAGGGTCGAGTTTTCTTGTCAGACTTCATTGAGCTGCCGATGACTTGCTATGGATCTACTTTGGGCATGGATTGGTTGTACAGACATTCTGCCACAGTTGATTGTAGAGCGAAGAAGGTTCAGTTGGGATCGGATTTGGTAGTGGGTTGGAGTTCCAAGACTGTACCGCTGCTTTCTTTTTCTGAAGCTCATAAGTTGGTTCGAGAGGGAGCCACGGGTTTCATTGCTTATATTCTCAATAAACCCAAGGATCAAAGTAAGCTGGAAGAAACGGAAGTAGTGAAGGAGTTTCTCGAGGTCTTTCCTGAGGAATTGGATTCTTTACCTCCAGAACGGGAAATTGAGTTTGTGGTTGATTTGTACCTGAATGCAAAGCCATACTCCAAGACTCCGAATCGTATGGCTCCGGCCGAGTTGAAAGAGCTGAAGACTCAACTTGATGCGTTGTTGGAGATTGGGTACATTAGACCGAGTTCTTCTCCCTGGGGTGCACCCGTTTTGTTTGTAAAGAAGAAGGACGGAACCTTGAGAATGTGTATAGACTATAGGGAGTTGAACCGGATGACGATCAAGAACAAGTATCCTCTTCCACATATCGAGGAGTTGTTTGACATACTTCAGGGATAGAAAGTCTATTCGAAATTGGATTTGAGACAAGGTTACTACCAGCTGCGTATCCGAGCAGGGGATATTTCTAAGACAGGATTTAACACTCGGTACGGGCATTATGAGTTCGTTGTGATGCCGTTTGGTTTGACCAATGCCCCAGCAGCTTTTATGGATATGATGCACAGGATTTTCAGGCCTTTCTGGATAAGTTCGTGGTCATTTTTATTGATGATATCCTGGTTTTCTCGAAGTCTGCCGAGGAGCATGCAGGACACCTTCAGTTGGTATTAAGGAATTTGAAGGAGCATCAGTTATTTGCCAAATTCAGCAAGTGTGAGTTCTGGATTGACAGGGTGTCATTCTTGGGTCACGTGATTTCGGGCAGTGGTTTGGAAGTCGATCCTTCCAAGATTGAGTCGGTTTTGAAGTGGGAGAAACCTAGGAATGCTTCTGAGATTAGGAGTTTCTTGGGATTGGCAGGTTATTACCGGAGGTTTGTTAAGGATTTCTCCAAGTTAGCAGCTCCTTTAACCCGATTGACGAAGAAGAATGTGAAATTTGATTGGGATGAAGATTGTGAGAAGAGTTTCACTTTCTTGAAAGAAAAGTTAGTGTCTGCTCCAGTGTTAGCTCTTCCGGAAGGTTCTGAAGGGTATGCTGTTTATACGGATGCTTCTAAGGAAGGCTTGGGATGTGTGTTGACTCAGAAGGGTAAGGTAATTGCTTATGCATCCCGGAAGTTGAAAGAGCATGAGAAGAATTATCCGACACATGATCTTGAACTCACCGCCGTAGGCTTTGCACTTGGAAAGTGGAGACATTATTTGTACGGGGTGTCTTTCGAGATTTTCACCGACCACAAAAGCCTCCAGAATTTATTCACTCAGAAGGATTTGAATATGAGGCAGCGGCGTTGGATGGAAAGGTTGGAAGACTATGATTGCACGATCAAGTACCATCCTGGTAAAGCCAACGTGGTCGCCGATGCACTTAGTAGGAAGGCTAGTGTGTCGAGCTTGGAAGTGGGTGAAAGTAGTGGAATCGAGCCAATTGTTTTAAAGGCTCGAGTTTCTAATATTTCGGTCCAGCCAGAGTTGAAGCACAGGTTGTTTGAGGCTCAGAGTACGGATATGGAAGTTCAGAGAATGGTAGCTAAGGCAAGAGCTGATCTGGAGTGTCCATTCAGGTTCGATGAAACCGGTCTTCTTCGTTTCAAGAACCGAGTGGTTGTACCCGAATAGTTGAAACGGGTATTGCTCGAGGAAGCTCACAGATCGGCTTATTCTATCCACCCCGGAGGAAACAAGATGTATAAGGATTTAAGGCAATATTATTGGTGTCGTGGATTGAAGAAAGATGTGGCCAAACTTTGTCAGAAAGTGAAAGCCGAGCATCAGAAACCGGGAGGTCTTCTTCAGCCGTTACCTATTCCTGAGTGGAAGTGGGAACAGGTGACGATGGATTTCGTGTCCGGATTACCTAAGGTGAAAGGTGGATTTGATGGGATTTGGGTAATTGTGGATCGTTTGATGAAGTCTGCACATTTTCTACCGGTTCGGATGTCGTATAAGATTCGCAAGCTAGCCGAGCTTTATAACGGGGAGATTGTTAGACTTCATGGGATTCCGATTAGTATAGTTTCTGACAGAGATCCACGGTTCACTTCGAGGTTGTGGCGTGAATTGCAAGAGGTTTTGGGTACGAAGCTCCAGTTTAGTACAGCTTTTCATCCTCAGACGGATGGTCAGTCCGAGAGATTAATAAGGTATCTCGAGGATTTGCTTAGAGCTTGTTCTTTGGATTTTCAGTCTTCTTGCCATGATCAGCTACCTTTGATTGAGTTTGCGTACAATAACAGTTTTCAGGCTTCGATTGGAATGGCACCGTATGAGCTACTTTATGGTAGGAAGTGTCGTTCTCCGTTATTCTTTGACCTGGAAGAGTGGAGATGGACTAAACAAGAAGGTGTTAAGAAAGGTGAGAAATTGGAAAAACCTTCCAAGGCCGTTGAAGCTATGATTGAGAAAGTCCAATTAATAAAACAACGGATGAAATCAGCTCAGGACAGACAGAAGAGTTACGCCGATCGACGTAGAAGGGATCTCGAGTTTGAGGTTGGAGACCGGGTATTCTTGAAAGCGTCTCCACGTAAAGGATTTGCTCGGATTGGGAAAGAAGGTAAACTTAAACCTCGTTATTTAGGTCCTTATGAGATTTTGGAAAGAATTGGAGAAGTTGCTTACAGATTGGACCTACCACCGAGTCTCACGGGCATTCATAACGTATTTGACGTGTCTCAGCTGAGGAAATACTACCCCAATGAAACCGAGATCATTCTTGTTGAAGAAGTGGAATTGGAACCGAGTCTTACCTTTGTTCAGAAACCGGTCAAGATTTTGGATAAGAAGTTTCAAGAATTAAGAAACCGGAGGATTCCCATGGTTAAGGTTCTTTGAAGAAGTGATAAGACCGAAGAAGCCACGTGGGAGACCGAAGACAAAATGAGACGGTTCCATTCAGAGTTGTTCCCTTCCGATCAGTGAATATGGGGACCAGATTCTTTTAAGGAGGGAGGATTGTAACGCCCCAGCTTTCGGCATTTCAAGTATGATCGACATGTGTGCGTTTGAGAGTTAGCTTTTAATTATTAATTGTTCATTTCTTTAATTTTCCATAGCATGACATAATTTTATAAAATTATATTCTTGACATTTTATTGAAAATTCATATCATATCATATTTATTGGATATATTGAACGTGACTGCAATTTGAATTATTTTCCCGAATGTGATTTATTTCTTTTATGGCCTTAATTGATCATTTTCATGAATCTGGGATCTAATTGCATTGGACCTAATTGATCATTTAATATTGGATTTGGACCTCATTGCATAACTTACTAAATGAAGGGATTTAATTGTAAATTGGCCATCTCTTCCCTTTTTCATAGCAGCATTCACGTACCTTGGCTTCCCATTTCATACCAAAACATTTCATCCCTTGTTCTTGCTTCCTTCTTCAAACGAGACAAACCCTACCAAGTTAAGAGGGAGATTTTATCATTCAAGCATCATAATTGTGGGTTTTGTGATCTTTGGAGCATCATCAACATCATATCTTCATCCTAGCTTCCATTTCTTACATTTGAGGTATTTTTGGAGATTTCATGATTTTCTTGAATAAATGTGATAGATAGGGTTTTGTTATAGTTTGAGTAAATTGTGTATTGGTTGTTGGAAATATGTTTGTGATCATTAAGCTCAAGATTGATGCATATAACTTGTGATTTATGGACTTGGAGCATGAGTGTTGATATGGGTTTGGATTGATGGATTATTGACGATCTAGCATTGAAATGAGAGTTTAAATGAATTGTTATTGATTATATGTAAGCTAGTATGTTTATTGCATCAAATATGTGCATTACATCTTGAGTTTGATCCATTTTTGGTGGTTGATTGTTGTTGCTTCGTGTTGCTCTGTTCTGTTCTGCATATTCAGCTGCTCACGTATTTTGGGAACGGCCCTTCCCAACCCCAGTTAAAAACTGGAACGGCCGTTCCCATGATTCTGAGGCAGTAGGCCAGCGAGACTGGGAACGGCCGTTCCCATTTTGGCCTTTGAGCCGGAAGGGCCGTTCCCAGCTAAAACGTTTTTCCCTTTTAAGAAACGCTGGCGCGGTTCTGTAGGCCTGGGAACGACCCTTCCCATTTTCAAAGGGAAGCCGGAACGGCCGTTCCCATAGTCCAGAAACTGTCCAAAATTCACTGCATAAAATTGCATTTTTAGCACCTCGTTCCGACGGCTGCTTTGACCCCTAATTGCTATTATATGACTGAATACATGTCGAAACGCAATATTTTCATGGTACATTGTATTTTTCCCGTCGTCTCGTTGCATTTCCGTCGTTCGTCATATTTGGTACATTTTGATTCGTGTTTCACGGACATTTATCTTTCTTGCACATACCAGCTTCCTGGTGACGAGGAGCAGGCCCCGTAAGCTGTTTCCTTGGATATTTTTGGGTCGTTCAGGTGAGGTTTAATTTTAGATACATAGGACCCGTACAACCCTATGTGAAGTATTAAGCCAAAACCTATCTTTATACTTATAGTTTTCAATTGAGATTGGTTTTCAAATGTTTTACCGAGCTATTGAAGGGATTGATTGATTGATTTGGCGAGTATTGTATTGCACTGTGGGCCCGAGGGTAGTGACTCGAGCCAACTGGGAAAGCACGGGCTGACGGGTAACTCGAGAGCTATCCTCACCAAACTGGGATGAACCCTGAACCCACTAGGAGATTAGGGGAGGAAGGATTTCCGGGCTTAGGGATTCATGTACCCTCTGCCCAGATTGATTGGATGGTGGGGCCTTGCAATCCCACCATCACCCGGAGGAAGAAGGCGTTATTGAACTTGCTAATTGTGCACAGTAATGAATTGCTTGATCACCTAATCACCTAATAATTGATTGATTGATTGATTGTACACAGTCGGTGTAAGGTTGGAGAATTGCCCCACTCGCCGAGCCACAATTGATTGTATTGAATTGATTAAATTGCAATTGAATTAGTTGTAACCTCGGGCGATAGAATCTTTTATTTTACTAAATTGTATTGTTTTCCAAGAAATTATTACCAGAGATTATGACTTGCATGTATGTGCGCTTATAATTATTTATACCCCTCGCTCAGTCTGTGTTGGACTGACACCTGAACTTTTCAGTGTTTTGCAAGGCGTGCTAGGCGGGAATTTAGAGTCTAGTGGTCTTTAAATTTGGGTCTAGCACACTTCATTCCCACATTTTGTTCATGTATAGCTTGGGATATTTTGTATCATGCCTGGTTATCTATTTTGTTGTGGAGATGATATTGTATTGATAGTGTAATTGTTGGTATCTATAAGTAAATAAATAAATATGGTACCTATACGTATCGAATGAATGTTATTGCTTCCGCTTTTTAATACTCTGACTTGATTGTTGGTTGGTTTTAAATTGAGGGTACCCGCCTAGCCTTGAGTCATTTTATTGTCTCCCGTTCGCTATAGCTTTGATTCATGTATGGATTGTCCATTTCATATGTGGATTGGAGCTATAGTGCGGGGGATGTGGTGCCTGGCGTTCCGGGTGCTACACTTGCACACTGATGGCTCCTCGACCTCTCAAAGGGGAGGAGCTGGGGTGTCCCTTAGAGACCCCCACGGAGTTGAACTAGATTTCGCTATCAGAATGGATTTTCGAATTACCAACAACGAGGCAGAGTATGAAGCTCTCATCCAAGGGCTGAAAATCGCCCTCCAGAATGGAGCATCTCGAATCACTGTCTACGTTGATTCACAGCTGATTGCGAGCCAGATTGAAGGCGCATATGAGGCTCGAGAAGCCACCATGGTACAATATTTGGAAAAAGCTAAGGAAATCATTAGCAAGTTCAGCGAGTTTCATCTATTACAAGTTCTGAGAGCGGAAAACGAGCGTGCGGACGCTCTATCTAAATTTGCCTCCGCCCTCAAAGGGTCATGTGACCACTCTGTTACTTTTCTCAGAACAGAAGAGCCTTGATACAGGAAAAGGCATCCCCTCAAGAAGTAGCCATGATTAACCCCTCTGAGCCCTGTTGGCTCGACGATGTCATCAGGTTCATTAGGGATGGTGTGTGCCCTGCGGACAGGGTAGAGGCTAGGAAGATCAGAACCAAGGCCCCTCGATTTACCATGGATCAGGAGAGACGGCTCTTCAAACGGTCATATCAAGGTCCCCCTATGAAATGCCTAAGGCCCTCGCAGGCCAAAGAGGTTCTGGAGCATGTTCATAGTGGAAGTTGTGGGAATCACTCGGGGGGATACATTCTCGCTAAAAAGATTTTGAGGAGCGGCTTCTATTGGCCCACAGTTCTGCAAGATGTAATCGCGTTTTCCAAGAAATTCCCTAAATGCCAATTCCACTCCAACGTTCCACAACTACCTGCGGCTCAAATGATTCCCATAGATGTTGCCTGGCCTTTTGATCAGTGGAGCATAGATATCGTGGGACCTCTACCAATTGTTGTAGGACAGAAGAAGTTTGTTATCCTAGCAGTGGACTACTTCACCAAGTGGGCGGAAGCGAAAGAAGTAGCCAAAATAACTTTCCGTGTTGTTAGAGATTTCATATTGAAAAATATTATCTGCAGATATGGTATTCCGAGGGTGCTGATTTCTGATAGCGGGTCTCAATTCATCGCAGCAGACATTCGAGAGTGGTGCTCGAAATTGTGTATTCAACAACGATTCACTTCCATGGGGCACCCTCAAGCCAACGGTCAGGCCGAAGTGACCAATAGAATCATCTTACAGCATTTAAAAACTATGCTTGAGAGCAAGAAAGGTGAATGGGCTGAAGAGCTACAAGGAGCCTTATGGGCTTATCGCACAACACCCCGTGTGGGTACGGGTGAGATTCCTTATTCCCTTGTGTATGGTTTGGAAGCTATGATACCCGCGGAGCTGGCCAAGAGTCTGCACGAGTGGCTTACTTCGAGCCCAGTCTAACCAAGAAAATAGGGCGCTCGAACTGGATCTCTTAGAAGGAAGAAGGGATAACGCTTGGACGCGTATCCACAAATACAAGGCCTCAGTGGCACGACAGTACAACAAACGCGTTAAAGAGAGGACGTTCCAATTAGGGGACCTGGTATTAAAGAAGGCCGAAGTGTCAAGGCACGTGGGCAAGTTGGACCCAAATTGGGAAGGACCGTTCAAAATCACCCAAGTAAGGGCCAACAATACCTACCTACTTGAAACGCTTCAGGGAGAATACCTCCCTCGACCATGGAATGCGTGCAACCTTCGACGGTTCTATGTTTAAATTTCTTGAACACATTTTGTAAAATCCCAATTCTAGGTCCGATGTAATCCTTCCTTCATCAAAAAGTGGAATGTACTTCTTTTAGATAAGAAAGTATTATATTAGGCATACTCTATTAACTAAGGTGAGCATATCCCTTGAGCGAAGGGTATTTCACCGCCAAGGCTCGACAGGTCTAACTTCCAGCGCGCGCTAGGAGCAACAAATTTATTAAAGAATTCCTTAGGAAATTTCCACACAACGAATTTATCAAGTAAACAGGGCACCCTTGGGGAAGGGTCCCTTGCTTCCTTTGTTAACAAATTCCTTAGGGAATTTCCACACAAGGAATTTATCAAGTAGCCAGGGCACTCTCGGGAAAGGGTCCCTCGCGTTATTTATTAAAGAATTCCTTAGGAAATTTCCACATAAGGAATTTATCAAGTAACCAGGGCACCCTGGGGAAAGGGTCCCTCGCGTTATTTATTAAAGAATTCCTTAGAAAATTTCCACACAAGGAATTTATCAAGTAAACAGGGTATCCTCGGAAACTGGGTCCCTCGCGTTTCTTTATTAACAAACTTCTTAAAGAATTTACTAAGTGAGCAGGGTGCCATTGGAAAGGACCCTCATGCCCTTGTTTATCAAGTTTTTAAAAAATCTCTTGAGTTTTTTTTTCTTAAGTAGCCTGGGGGCCCTCGAAAACGAGCCCCCCGCGGTCTTGTTTGCAAATTTCTCAAGGAATTGTTTCAAAGTTCTCTTACATCAGAGCATAAAGGATAAATAAACAACAAGGTAGATATGAAGCAAATAAGCTCACGTAACAAAATCAACTTTCATTGCACTATGGAAAGAGCTCACGCTCTGATTACAACTTGAAGGGCACTTCTGCCCACGGAAAGTATGAAGATGTTACAGAAGGGGAATTGCTGAAACTAGGAAAAAACAAGAGTGCATGAAAAGAGTACAAGTTTTTCAGTTAAGAGAACAAATCATGGTTGAGCATCCTGAGCCTGGCCACCATCGAGATCCACCATCTCTGTTGTTGAAACATGCACTTAGGAGTTTGACAGTTGAGCACCGGGCATGGGGGCACCTGGGGGTATAACGGCCTCGACCGCGGGAGCGGGAGTTTCCTCGCTAGCCTGATTTTAAACAATGGCATCAGCTGGGCCCTCAGGGGTAGATATAGTATCAGTAACTCCCTCATTGGGTTCCGCCACCACAAGCGCCTCAGTGGGTGGATAGGCCCTCATAAATTCCTCTTGGAGCAGATCCACTAAGTTACTGTACTCTAGCTCGGTTAGGTTGTCTTTAAGATTCCCCTCATCTGCTGTCGGCTCCTTCAAATCCTCATCGAATTGCAGCCCCAAGCGCTAGTGCCCTCGAGACTCAGGTTTCGCCAAACCCAATATGATCAGCTGAGCTACCGCTAGGTTGAAGACCTTTTGATCCTCGTCGTAACAGTGCAAGTTGGCGGCGAATCCGAAGGCCTTGGAATGACAAAACTTGAGAAGAGCCTCGCGGTTGGCCTCGGATATGCGATCAAGAAACAGCCTCTAGAATTCTTCTTCGCAGACCTTCTTTGTGGCCTCGGTGTATTACTTCTTGGCGGCGTTGAGTTGCTTGTTCCTCTCATCTAAATCCGTGGTCAGACCCTTGTTGATATCCTTGTACCTGTTCACCTCAGCACGAGCCTTCTTGCGAGACTCCTCACTCTTCTCTAGTTCTCTCTTAACTTTGCTATACTCAGTCTCGAGGGACTCGAGCCTAGCCCTCAACAAATCATTCTCTTTCTGGGGCTGTGCAGGGTTGGCAGAGCGAACCATTTTCTCGTATTTTGCTTTACGCTCGAAAAATGCTAACGAGCGTTGTTGAAGGTTCTTGACCATAAGGAGGGCTTCCTGCAAGATGATCAAACAATGCTTAAGCAAATTTCGGGATGAGAATATGGGACCAAGAGTCTAGAAACAATTTATGAGAAAAATATAACACTTACCGCTATGAGAGCGTGGCATAGGTCTTCAACCACCTGATTAGTGCTCTGGCCAAACAGCTTCAGGTGGTCACCGGTAAACTGCAGTCGGTGGTAGATCCCATGGACTAAGTTTCGCGTTGAGGGGCAGTCCAGTAGCATAGTGGGGCTGGCGGAGGGGGATCGTTAGTAGGAAGTATCCCCGTTGCGCTTGAAATTCCAAATGTGGTCGCCCTCGGAAGAGGAAGTCTCACCTCCCTAGGCTCACCAACCACCACTTGCTTCCCCTTTCCTGTCACTGGCACCGAATCCGGGAACCTTTTCCTCTTTCTCGTGGGGTGAGAAGCACCCTCGGGAGCTCAGTGATAACCACGCCTGAGCGTTGCCCGCAATGTTCATTGGGGCCAAGATGAAGAGGCATATTCCCACTCGCTGGAGTATTGCCCTCGGGGAGAGGGATGGTACTTGTTTCTGGGGTAGACCCTCTGCCTTCCCCTCGTCCCCTGGTAGGGGTGCTCGAACTGCTTTCGCCACGGTCACCCCCACGGCCGTCCCCTCGGCCGCCGACCGTGCGTCCTGGCCTCTGTTGGTTTTGTTGCTGTTGATGTTGTTGTTGTTGTTGGTTTTGGAGTTGCCCCCTGTTGCCCAAAAGAGCCGCCACATTACGCATTCCTCTCCTTCCCGCCATTAAGATATTGGTACCTGTCAGGGAAAAAGAAGACAAGAGTAAAATGAGGGTCAGATTTCCCTTTGGTTTTAAAGTTTACAAAAAGTAAAGTCGGCGACCCTATCTAAAGTTAGTTTCCTAGGGCTCAGGTTCATGAGGTTGAGAATGCTAGCCACGGGAACAGAGATGGGGAATCTTAACCCCCCTGCCTCAACTGCATCCTTATAGGCTACCATTTCCCCAGAAGGAGGGTTATTAACTCTCTCATGCGGTGCTGAAATCCAATAGGTGAATCGCTCGTCCCAATACCGTGGAGCCCTCATGGTCACCGGGTCCCCCATGGTTATGGTGCTTAGGATTTCACCAGGCGTCTTGTCTGTAGCCTGTAAACCCAAACCTTCACACTAGGCAGATTTCTTGGATTTCTTCGCCTTCTTTCTGCGCTTAGCCGGAGGCTCTTCTGAGGGTCCAACCCCCATATCCTCTTAAATCGGACCCGGAATAGCCACTGTTACTGTATAGCGGTGGGGATGGATGGCACTCTCTGTCAAGGGCAAAGTTACCCTTTGCCATTCTGCCTCCATAACTAACTCCATCTCCTAAAAAATGTGCTCAACACCACCCGGATTTCTTTCCCCCATGGCGGACACAACAACATCCAAATCCTTGTCTCTGGTATCATCAAACATTTTCGCCACCGTTTGGTGGTGAGGAGTGGGGTTACGAGAAGAAGAGCTAGAACTGGTCATCTCATCGATTTCCCTCACAGTTTCTTCTATAATTCTCTTAGACATTGGGATATGAAGAGGATGATTGGAAGAATAGTGAGGAAGATGGAGAATGAGGGATTACCTATTGTTCTAGGGTTAGTGAATGTGAAAGTTAGAAAGATCTAAAAACAGAAAATTACCTAAAGAGTTCTTGAGAAAACTGAAGTTACTTGAAGCTCTTGGGAGAATGCTAGAAAACCTCTGGGAATGCTTGAATGTTTGAAAGGAAGGATTGCGTAAAGAAGAGAATTGATAATGAGTCAAATCCCTATTTATAGGTGAAAGAGTTGGTGGGGTTTGGGTAATTAATTCAAAAGTTGCAATCATTCCCGCCTAGCTAACTGCCCACTTTTGGGAACCGTCACACACGTCCCCAAATTCACGCGCCGTTTCCTGAAGAGGCGTACCTACTCACCTGAATCGCATTTAATGCGTAGTGTTTCGAGCGGTCAGGATGAAAGGACCACATTAATGCGTCCTCAGAGCAAGATTCCCGTGCGTGGAGTTTCCCCGCAAAAAATGGACCCTCGAGATTTAAAAACTGGAATTCTACAACCCACATCACTGTGGACTGTAGAATTGGGGGGCAAAATGATAGGGCTAAAATACACTCGAGCCACGTAAGCACCACGTGGCGCAATCTTTGCCTCATTAACATGACACCTTAGAATCACTTCAAGCCATCCCCGCACGGTGAGGCATTCCCCTCGAGGTAATGACCGCCCCCGCTCCTTAGTGAGCCTTGATCCGTCCGAGCGAAGTGACCAAACTCAAGTACGAGGGTCACTCAACCCTCTGGTTATTCCTAAAATGACGCTCAGGGGATCATCTGACTCAATCCTCTTCATAGCCACTCTTCCGGCCCGAGCATCCCTTTGGACCAAGCGCACCCATGGAAGCCCTTATCCAAACCCGAGCGTGCCTAACCCTCGGTAACAACCTGAAAAGGGCTCTCTGACTCCACATTGTGCCACGTGTCTAGGGCAACATCAACGTAGGACCACATGCTGGCAATTACCAAAAGGGCCTTGACCCTCAACTATAAATATGCAGATCTCCCACATACTCTGTAAGCAAGCTTCCATTACTTGAGCTCTGTTTTACATTTTCATCTTCTCCATCCACCATCTGACTTGAGTTTCGGAGAGCCAAACTGGGTATCACCCCCATCTCCTCCAGCTTGGCCTTCTGACCTGGTTGTGTTTGTTCCTAGCAGGTTGAACCCTTTTGAACTCCGGTAACCACCACCTGGGCTTGGACCCCTATTTCCCCACAAAACAAATTCTATAGTGTTGGAGTCTAACACATCGGATCTGACCCCATCATTTTTGGCGCCATCTGTGGGAAACCAGTCTTTTCCTTTATTTCCTTGCTAGTCGAGAAACAAGCACCCGTTTCGTCATGGTGACTACAAGATTCGGAGTTGTTAGAGACGGAGGAGATCCCCCTCCCCATGGTGGAGATGGAGGCGGACTCGCTACAGGAGTCATTGATGCCAGTCCAAACATGGGGATAGCCCCTCCGCTGCAAGGGCCAGGTAGGTTAGAGCAGCGGAACAACCCGGAGCATCCCCTCATCGGAGGAGTAGGGGGATCAAGCTCAAACCTTCCCCTGAATCCGCCCCCTGCCACCACCACTCCTCTAGGTGGTTATCCGATGATGATGCCACCCCTAGGATACATGCTTGCACCTTCCAACATGGTACCCGTCGTGCAGCCTTATCATGCGGGACAGATGCAACTTCCCATTGTAGTGCCCAATGAGATTGAAGGGGTAGAAATACCACCTATGACGCCAAGGCAACTCCAAGCCATATACACACAGTGTAAGGTTCAAGCAGCCCAGAATGCTGACAGGTGTCGAATCCGTTAAAAATAAATAAGATTCCTATTTAACGACTAAAGACAGAGTATAGTGCAAACAGGGTCGATCCACAGAGACTGGTTGATTTACTTCTAACAATTCCAAGGATTCACGAAAAGCAACAATTAAAAAGGGGGGTTTTAGAATTATTCTAACCTAAGTATGCGATTTAAAATAAATAACAAGAATTAAAAAGCTAACTAAAACTATCAAGCAAGATCACGTAGGGTTAAATCAATTAGAGGGAAAATTACCTAGCCAGGGATATTCGATTCGAATTGTTATATTGATCATTGACTCAAGGATAAAATATTCAAGTATTCATACAGATTGGCTATAGTTGATAGAGACACTCGACTCAACCTCGTTTTTACTTAATTAGTCGGATAACCTAGAGACACTCGACAGTTATCTTCCCTAACAAATTCACAACCCCTAGAGACACTCAACAGGATTTAATGAATTCGCAGCATTAAGAACCATAAAAACACCAACCCTAATCAACCAAGTCGTGACACACGCAAGATTTAAATTAGATTATCAAATCCCTTAGTGAGCGAGGAATTCTATCGCTAAAACCCTGTCACTAATTTACCACAATTTATCAATCAACTTTACATACACTTCAAGCATCATGAATGGCTATATGCTAATTAAACAACCTAGAGATCGTGCACTATCCCGAAATTTCCTAATCACAATAAACACGAAACACGGAGATAAGATAAATATCTAAATAAACATGAATCGATAAAAACGTTTAGCTCTCACAATACCCAAAATCGAATCTTAATCCATAGCTAGATAATTAAGAGTTTAGCTACTCATGAAATAAAAATTCATCAAAACAATAGAGGAATTCTTTAACAAAATCTAACTAATATTCTAAAAAAGTAATTAAAAATAAGGCCGAAGCCTTCCTCCGAGAACTCCTCGAGTTGCTGCGTGTCCCCTCCACCAAGTTGTTACCTCCTTTCTCCCGCAAGCTGCTGTCCCATATATTTAATCTAAGTCTTGCTCCCCAAGTCTCAACACATCCGGACTCCTAAATCTCATCAAACTTAGATTGGTTCCTTACGGGCCCACTTAATTAAAGAGCACGTACAAACCCTTCAATTGTTTCCAAGAATGAATGTGTAGCCCATCAGAGAGCAATTTGGGCTTTATTAATTCCATGCATGCAACCACAATTTCAAAGCCCCCTCATCCAACTAATTCACTTTTCCATAGGCTCACGTGCATGCATATCTCCATGATTCCCATACATCTCAAATCATGCAATTTGCACTACGTTGTGCTGCAATCCAAACTCCTCCATGGAAGGCCTCGAGCATTAATGCGGGTCGCCTCGTCGCGTTGGTTTTCTTTTCAAAACAATGGAATTTACTTTAATTTCGCATTCGAGACCCAAATCTACAATAAAAATAACAAAACATCAATTTCTTTCAAGATAGTATCAATTAAAGCACAATTCGGGGTAAAACTTAATTATAAAGATGACGAATTAACGAGTTATCAAATGCTTAGAGGAACTTTACCGCTACGTACTTCCCCATGGGGCAGACTTCACAGATTGCACCTCCCATGGGGGGGTGGCAGGTCCACCATTTGACGGTTGCCCAACCCATCCTTCAGGCTCGGCCACCACCACCAGCAGTCAACGCTAGAGAAGTCCCTCCAAGAGAGGCACAGGAGCAGCCACAGATCGGATAGGGAAAGGAGCCTGTGGACAGGATAGATTTGGACGAGGAAGTCCGCTCACAAGCCTCAGGAGAAGGCAGCAGAGCGAAGGATAAGAACCCCGACCCACTTGCGGCTGTGCAAGACCAGCTACAGGGTCTTCAAAACATGGTAGAGCAGCTCTCTCGAGCGCGGTCTCAAGCCCCCCGTGCCGGGGGCGAGAGGGCCAGGGCCAGAGACGCTCGCCGCCAAGCCAATCGGAATCATGCCCTTCGAAATCGGGAATAGGAGGAAGACTATGAAAATTTTGACGAGGGAGAATAACACCATCCCCTGGCGAGGGGCTCTCTCCTCTTTGAGGAGGTTATAATAGCCCAGGCTGGAATGGACAAGATATTATTTTACTTAGAGAGAAAGAAAAGTAAGAGAAAAGGTTAAAGTAGGAGACCATCTCATACAAGGCTTTAGGGTTCGAACCCTACCCTATAAAAGGGGCATGGGGTTCGAAATTTTGGGGCTCACACGTGATTTAGAGATCACGTCCAACCTTCATGGAATTTTGAGGATAACTCTCTTGCTCTCTTTTTCTCGTTTCTGTTTCTTTAATACACATGTTATAGTACTAGCATACTCACTAACATGATTTGAATCTAGGTTGGTGTGGATTAATACTCTAGAGGATTTCTACTTTGGAATCTCGAAGAAAGAATCGATCAAGAAACAGGGATTCATGCCGCATGAAGAACGTTTGAGGGCGACTCAGAACATTTCAAGAAAGCTTCAATTGTTGTAAGTTTCTTGTAATTTCATAAGTTTTAAAACGAACATTGCAAGATCACGATCCTTTTTGGAAAAAATTTTAAACTTCCACTGCTTTAACTCTGCTATTCTCGGAATAATAAAATTTATTTAATTTTGAAATTAAAATTAGTTTTCGAGGGATTTCCGAGGGAATTATTACCTCGAAAACGTTCACAATAATCCAGAAATGAGTTGTTTACCCAGGTTGTAGGGGGCGAAACAACAAAGACCGTATGTATTCGATAAATTACATGGTAGGTGGGTCATCACATGGGTGTTCATATTCTAGTGGTTCTCAAGAGTACACATCATCTCATCCATCTGTTCAAGTTGAATTGCAATTGCAAGATCTTAAAGAAAATCAAGAGAAGTAAAGGAATGTCAAGAGAAGGAAACAGATGTAATACAATGGATAGAACAAATGTTGTCTGGCTTTATGAGTTTGCTAGGAGGGATTCCACATTTGACTACTCAACCTCCCTCCCAACCTTCAAATCTTGACACAAATCAGCTTACAGATGATGGAACGAATAATGGAGATGAAGGAGATAACTACTTATTAGACAAAAATGTAAGTGAATTTATTTAGTTAATTTTTAAATTCAGTACAGTGCAAAAGACACCACACACGACACTAATGATTTTTAAGTTGAAACTTTTACTTGTTGAAAGGGCTCAATTTGGTAAGAACTTGATAAGATCAATTGAGGTTATTATGTGATTAGTTATACTGAAAAGTAGTATGTGTACTTTTGAGAGTTTTGTGAGAGTTCTTTTGTAGTACTATATATACTAATTAGAGAGCTTTTGTTTGAGTTCTTGTGTTAGAACATATGTGGTTTAATTAAGTTTGTTGTATTTCAGGAGAGAAGCTTATGCTGTTAGGTGTTGGAAAAAAGAGAACTCGTGGAGTAGTGAACGAGATTCAACTTTATGGTTTTATATATAAGTGTGTTGAATTATGAATTTGTAAGATAACTATGTTTGTGTTTTCTACATAATTTTGTGTAGTACGACTTTAATGTAGTATAACTTGAATTTAGTGTTTGTAATGTTTGAAGATAAGTAGTATTATTTGGATGAGTAATGTTAAGACTTTGATATATGTATATAGTTGGATGTTTGGATATAAGAAGTGACATGTAGTTATATTTTGTATAATAAATGCATATTTTGTACAGGCATAATAATTAATAAAAATAAAATTATAATAAAATTTATTTTGAATATATCTGATCCGGCCCAAAAATGGTTTAGCTGAGTTGGAGGTCTAGATGGCAATCTTGGGTCAATCAGTCAAGAATTTATAAGGTGGGCTCTTTTGTCGATCTGAAAACACTTAAACTAACGTGAGCTCAAATACCAAATTGGGGACTTGGGGTTGGACCCAAGTTTGGCACTCCGACGCTCAAGTCAGTGGGAGATTCTTAGAGAGAGAAATAAATGCTAGAGAAGCAAAATAAATGCTCTTAATTGCTTACCAACTACTGTTCGAGAGTTAGGTATTTATAGTCAAGAGCAATTAACACAGTAGTGCGTGTACCACAACTATGCATTAAATGCTCTGCAGTCGATCGGTTCGTTTGTCGGACGCCTGAGCGGGTGCCTTGAGGTCGAGTGTACTTTGTTTCCCTTTTTGGCGTAGACACGTACCGGGGGCATTAAATGCACTGTAGCGCGTCTAGTCGTGGTGAATAGGGGAGCTACACGTGTCCCGACAAAGATGCTTTATGGCATCTTGTAGCCAGGTGACGTAGGGTCTCGATCCGCGAGAGGGATTGGAATCGACGGGACCGGGACGCTTCGCTTGAGGGACACGCGGTTCCTTCACTGATGATCGATCCCGTCAACAGGTTTGGGACCGATGTCGATCCGAATGAACTTAGCACCATCGTGAATCCCTTGGGAGGAAACGGATCGAGTTCGATCCCATTAGCGAGCATGGATCAATTTCGATCCGCAATGGTGGCCGGCCGGATCTCCCTGGGCAGGACGGGATCGAGTTCGATCCCATTACCGGGAAGGGATCGAATTCGATCCCTTCGGCAGGTACGGGTCGACTTCGATCCGTCAAGGTTGTTGGCCAGAGTGATCTCCCTGACTCCGAAGTTGGGTTGGGATCTCGAAACTCTTGGGGTCGTGAGGTGACCACGTGGCTCCTCTTAGGGCACGCCACGTGGCTCGGCCAGTTTATGCCATATCAGAGGCCCCCCAAATTATCGTCGTGAATTTTCGCGGGGGTAATTTCATCGCTTTGGTGGTAATTCCCGCAGCCCAATCGTTAAGTCTGATTTGCTACCTCCTTAATAGGCACGTCTTTTAATCGATTCGGTCCCTGAGGCCGTAATGGCATCGTTTTACGCGTCGAGAAAGAAAGTGACTCGGTCTTCTATGCGAAAAGATGACTTCATTTTGCGCTTCGAGGAAAAGGGTGACTCGGTCTTCTGTGCGAAAAGATGACTTCGTTTTCTGCTTCAAGGAAAAGTGTGACTCGGTCTTTCTAGGAGTAATAATGGCTAAGGTGCGTACTTCGAGGAGTCACTTTTCCTCTCCTATAAATAAAAGGGCACCTTCCTTCCTCATTTCACACCTTCTTGCCAAAGAAATTCGATCCCTTCTCCAAGAGCATCAAGAATTCGTCCCAAGGCGAATAGAGAGAGAGAGATAGGTAATTTTGTCAATTCTTCGATCCCCTTTTTTCCTTCTTAGCGAGAAAAAATGTCAAGAGGGTCGTATATGTGCATGATTTCCGATAATGAGAGCGAGGTGGAGGAGCCATTCACCCCCTCCGCGGGTTGCTCCGGCTCGTCGGGCGGTGTTCCGCCGTTACCCAATATGGATTTCGGGTCATTTTTCGATTCTTCCGACGAGATCCGGGTTCAAGAATTTCGGGTGAATTGTGGCCAAGCTTCGACCTCGAGATGCCAACGCCGGATCGAGGAGGCGGAGGAAGACGAAGAAGAGGAAGAGGAGGACGGGGAGTCGGGGGCGTGTACTTCCAGCCAACCACAGGGTCGAGCAGGGCATGTCTACAGAACTCTATCCGACGTCGCCCAGAGGGCGTCGACATTGTCGGACAAAGAATTTTGAGAAGTTTGCAACTGGTGTAGCGGGATGCCCGAGGGTGTCATGGCTCGATTGCCCTTTGATGGGGAGACGGTAAGGGCTCCACAATCCAAGTATGCTTTCGATCTTTACCATGCGACGATGAAGCATGGTTTTCGATTTCCGACCCACCCTCTCATGTCGGCTTTTCTCGAACGGGTGAATCTGTGCCCGGCTCAACTCTTCCCGAACTCCTTCGCTTTGATGTATAGCGCGATCATCATCCTCAAGTGTTTGGGGTTCGAGCCTCGGTTCGAGGACTTCGGGGAGTTTTTCCTCCTCGTTAACTCCCCTAAGTCCGGGGCCGGTTACTACTATCTCCAGGCTAGGCAAGGTCGGAAGCTCGTGGATATCCCGGTCACTTCTCATGGGATTAGCTGGAAGGAGAGGTTTTTCTTCATCGATTGCTCGATGTCTCTTCTTTTCCGTTCGACATGGACCACCAAAGAGCCCAAAAAACTTCCAACGAGGAAAAGCGCCTGGCTACACAAAAATCGGATTTTCCAGCTCTTGACCAACCTGGGCTCGCTCGACCCCGACTACTTGACGAGGATGGGACACTTGGTCGAGGCGGGTTTGGTTCCGGGGACGAGGTTGCGCAAATTCCACTTTGGTAAGCCTCCGCCTCAGGCCGGACCCGCCCGATCGGGTTACGCCCCCTACCCTTCGCCTGCTTTGTCGATCCGGTCATTGGGATCGAGTTCGATCCCTTTTTTGGGGATCGAGTTCGATCCGTCCTCTAAACGCAGCATTTTTCATTTCATCATTCATTTTTTTTTTCCTTTTTTCGAATCGAGTTCGATCTGTTCGTGTGAATCGACATCTATCTGTTTGTGTCGGATCGAGTTCGAGATCCCGCTTCTATATGCATATATTCAGTACTCTTCTTTTTTCAAAGAACTAATCGATCCGTAGTTGCAGGTTTGCACATCTTGGCAATGAGTCGATTGGAGAGGGTGAGGAAGAATATGAAGCTGAAAAAGGGCGATCCCATTCTGCAGGTTGAGCGAGAGAGGGTTGATCACGCGATAGCTGCGATCCATGAGGCTCTACCGGAGGCCCAAGCCTCGGCCCAACAGCCCCGTCGACGGGCCCCCTCGAACCGCCAACCCCAAGGTCAAGTCATGGAAGAAGCTCAGGAGCAGGAGCAGGCATCGGATGCGATCGAGCCCGATCCTGAGGACCCCGATCAAGTAATTAATTTGGATCACTTAGATCTTTATTTCGACCTCGACGATAATCTTTATGATCTGACTCTTCCTCAGGAGGAACAGCAGGTGTCTAACAGGCGCTTGCGTAAAAGGAAGAAAAAGGTGCCGGTGGAAGAGGCGGGGGTCAAAATCGAGGGGGATTCCAGCGGATCGGACCTGGAGGGTAAGTTGTTGAATTTCAAACAGACTCACCCACCCCAATGGCCTGGTGAACTCGAGAGGCTTCGAGAGGATGGATCGACCCGTAACCTTGGCGTTGGCAGGCCCGATATCAGCTTGTTGTCTTCACTATTCAACACCGGTTGTGTGATCGACGAGCAACGGGTGCTTCATAAAGAGCCCATCGATCACCAGAGGTTCAAGCTTAGCAAGGCCATCTTTAGCGTACGTGCTTTTACCTCATGCTCCTTTTACTTTGCATTGTTGTCGTTTCGTTTCATTATGTATATTCTTGTTTCCCCGGACCATGACGGTTTTTGTATTAATGAACAGGATATTCTTCCCACCGCCATTAGCTTGTCCCAAAAGGCGGAAGTTTATCAAGAGGAGATGATCAAGTACAAGGAGAAGTACAGGGCTGCTAAGGCCATGCTGAGGTCGGCCAAGGCGGAGAAGTTAGCTGAGCTCTAGGAACGGCTCGACGAGGCATTCTCGAGGCAGAGCCTTAGGGAGGAAGAGGCCCAAGCGCGAGCAGCGGAGTTGCAGGGCGCTTTCGAGTGGATCGAGACCATGGAGACGACCCATGCAGCTGAACTCAATGCAATCCAGGCCGAAACCAAGGAAAAAGTTCAGCAGGCGAAGGCCGAGGGCTGGGACGCGGGCCGAGCGGCCGCATTGGCGGAAGGGCAGACCAGGATCGATGCTATGATTGAGTCTTTTCGGAAGGCCAAGACCGCGATCGAGCAGTTTGCTGTACGCGAGTTTATGGAAGGGCCTGCCTTCGACGAGGCGAACTCAGTCATGGCTGGGATCGACTTGGAGGCCGGGTTCAGGATCGCGTGCAATCAAATTAGAGCCCAGGGCCTCATTCCCGTGTCCTTCAATGATCCTCTCATCGACCTCGACAAACCCGATCCGGTAGAGGAAGACGCCGAACCTCCAGTGGACATCGATTGGCGTCACCATAAGTACGGGTTCGCCGTTGACATGTCCTTCGCTAAAAGGGACAAGAGGGACCCCGTTTACGAACTTCCTCCTCCGGTTGACCTTGAGAGCTTTCTGCCGTCGACCCGACGCGGTCGTAAAAAGTCATCGGGCTCTTCTCCTTCGCAGCCTTGATTTCTGCAAGTATTTTTTAAGACAACTTTCATTCGACCCAGCGGTTGGGGGTGTCGCCGCATGAACATCGTGTTGTTTTATTCCTTAGCTTTATTTTTCATCACAATATTCTTCGGATTTCATGTATGGTGCGTGGATCATGTCTGATCCCCTTGTGCAGTAGGATTGAGTTTGATCCCAAATTGCGCGAGGGATCGAGTTCGATCCCACTAGGCCTAAGGGATCGAGTTCGATCCCATTTGACCTAATGGATCGGGTTCGATCCCTTTGTATTAGGCGGGATCGAGCAAGGTTGGCCTAAGGGATCGAGTTCGATCCCTTTTCATTAGGCGGGATCGAGTTCGATCCCATTGGGTTGAAGGGGCCAAATTCGATCCCTACTCGTATGGGATTCGAGTTCGGACTCCCCCGTCTAAGGGATTGTTCGTTGTTAGTCCCGATCTCGTCGGGTCATTGGACGACCTCGTTGGACTTAGGGATTTGTAAGTTCGAGAAAATAACCAAAGGATTTACAGCAAATGTGGTGGGGAGGTCTGTAACGCCCCAACTTTTTCGTATTTTAATATGACGTATGTGTTTACCAATTTGCACAAATTAATTGTTCATAGGTGTTTTATAAATTTAATTTTATATATTAAATGCTAACTATTTATATTTTAATTTTACTACTGTGTTTTATATATTTAATTTTATATATTAAATGCTAATTGTTTATATTTTAATTTTACTAGTAGTAAAATTAAAATATAAATAGTTAGCATTTAATATATAAAATTAAATATATAAAACACCTATGAACAATTAATTTGCGCAAATTGGTAAACACATACGTCATATTAAAATACGAAAAAGTTGGGGCGTTACAAGGTCTCACTCCCTCCTGATAGCATGATCGTGGATCGAATGCCTAATAAGTACACAAGATGTAAAAAATGATTATCGAATTTTATCGAACGGATCGAACTCGATCCGAGGATGTGATCGGGACTGGGCTTTGAACATGCTCCGCACGGAGATCGACCTGCCTCTGGAAAATCACAGATCCTTGATCCCCCAGGCGGTTTTGCACCCGCCTCCATGGCGGGTCGACATATCGATCAGGTCCGTTTCCTGACGGGCGGCGGCGATCGTAGCCGCCTCGTCGCGGGCGGATCGAGAGGGAATCCGGGTCCGCAAATCATCGTACTCCTCGTGGTCATCATCAACCGCTTGTTTGCCGCGATTCGCGTGGCTGGGATGATCCGAATCCCCATGGCCCTCCAACGGGACCTGTTTGCTTCCTCCCACGGGAGGAGGAGGAGGTACGAACCCTTGAACCGGTACCTGGCCCACGCCCGTCTAGGGGGGGAGACCCCAGATGACCTGAGCGGGTCCGCCGTTGAGTGGCTGGAGGTAGTAGGGGACCGCAGACCCGTGAGTCTGAGCCGTGGGTCCTAGTGCGCTGGCTATCACCGGGCTGGGGATAGCAGCGGGGCTCGCCCTCGGCAATTCGGGGCGTCTTGGCTCTCGGACCTCGACTTGGGCCTGCTCGATCTCGACCCGCCATTGGTCGAGGAAGGCATCAAGGTCAGCCTGTGTAATGGCGACCCTTGGAGCAGCCTCTGTTTGAGGCAAGATCACACTGGCGCTGGGGCCAGCGATACCGACGACGGGGGGAGCAACGGGGGGATGACCAAGCGGCGCGTTGGTGTCATGCCTGCCTTTGGTGACTTCCTCCAAGTCCTCCTCCTGTCGGGTCTTCCGTGTGTTCACCATGATTGCAAGAAAGGGGAAAGTGTTTCACTCAAGATCGAGGTAAAGAGCGAGATGTGGTTCCCACAGACGGCGCCAAACTGATCCGCCCCAAAAATGGTTTAGCTGAGTTGGAGGTGTAGATGGCAATCTCGGGTCAATCAGTCAAGAATTTGTAAGGTGGGCTCTTTTGTCGATCTGAAAACACTTAAACAAACGTGAGCTCAAAGGCCAAATTGGGGACTTGGGGTTGGACCCAAGTTTGGCACTCCGACGCTCAAGTCAGTGGGAGATTCTTAGAGAGAGAAATAAATGCTAGAGAAGCGAAATAAATGCTCTTAATTGCTTACCAACTACTATTCGAGACTTGGGTATTTATAGTCAAGAGCTATTAGCACAGTAGTGCGTGTATCGCAACTATGCATTAAATGCTCTACAGTCGATCGGTTCGTTTGTCGGACGCCTGAGCGGGTGCCTTGAGGTCGAGTGTACTTTGTTTCCCTTTTTGGCGTAGACACGTACCGGGGGCATTAAATGCACTGTAGTGCGTCTAGTCGTGGTGAATAGGGGAGCTACACGTGTCCCGACAAAGATGCTTTATGGCATCTTGTAGCCAGGTGACGTAGGGTCTCGATCCGTGAGAGGGATCGGAATCGACGGGACCGGGACGCTTAGCTTGAGGGACACGCAGTTCCCTCACTGAGGATCGATCCCGTCAATAGGTTTGGGACCGATGTCGATCCGGATGGACTTAGCACCATCGTGAATCCCTTGGGAGAAAACGGATCGAGTTCGATCCCATTAGCGAGCAGGGATCAATTTCGATCCGCAATGGTGGCCGACCGGATCTCCCTGGGCAGGACGGGATCGAGTTCGATCCCATTGCCGGGAAGGGATCGAATTCGATCCCTTGGGCAGGTACGGGTCGACTTCGATCCGTCAAGGTTGTTGGCCAGAGTGATCACCTTGACTCCGAAGTTGGGTTGGGATCTCGAAACTCTTGGGGTGGTGAGGTGACCACGTGGCTCCTCTTAGGGCACGCCACGTGGCTCGGTCAGTTTATGCCATATCAATATCAAAACTAAAGATGAAAAAAAATTCCGAGGGAAAAGTCCCTCGGTGTTCCTTCGAAAAATCCGAGAAAATTCCGAGGGTAATCCCTCGGAAAAATGTAAAAAAGAAAATTTACAAAATATCCGAGGGAATAGTCCCTAGGAATTCCCTCGGAAATTCTGAGGAAACTCCGAGGGAAATCCCTCAAAAAAATGAAAAAAATGACGCCTACAAATATTCCGAGGGAATCATCCCTCGGAATTTCCCTCGGAAAAATGAAAATATTTAAATCTAAAATATTTTCCGAGGGAATAATCCCTCGGAATTCCCTCGAAATATATTTTATGTGGACTAAATCTTAATAATAATTCCGAGGGAATTCCGACAGTCCCTCGAATAATATTCCGAGGGAATGATGTTGTCAAGCAAATTCCGAGGGAATTCCGAGGTATTAAAATTTTGAGATTTTCTCTTGGAGTTCCCTCGAAAATATATTTCCGAGGGAATTCCCTCGGAACCAATTCCGAGGGAATGGATTCCTTCGGAAATCCCTCGGAAAATGACATTTTCTGAGGGAATCCATCAGAATTCGCCTGTTTTCTTGTAGTGAATGTTATAAAACTTCAAACGAGATTATGATTTGTATGTATGTGTTTAAATTCCGCGATACTTTTCTGAGGGAATCCATCAGAATTCGCCTGTTTTCTTGTAGTGAATGTTATAAAACTTCAAACGAGATTATGATTTGCATGTATGTGTTTAAATTCCGCGATACTTATATATTATGCCCTGTTTTATACCTACCAGTGTCCTTTGGACTGAACTCGTTCTGTTTTCAGTTTTCTACTTGCAGGAGGGAGTGCTAGGCTGGAATCCGAGTCTTTTTGGTGTCTTGTATTCGGGTCTAGTATTTCTGTTGTCACACTTACCCTCATGCTATTTTTGTAGTATAATTATGGATACTTTGGGCGCATTTTGTTAGTTGAGTCGTGATGGCCTTGGATACTTGTAATTATTTTGGAGCTTGACAGCTCATTGTAATTGTTATGGTATTTATATAGCTTCCGCTTCTATTACATTGCTTTGACTTTATTATCTCTCGTTCTTGAATGTTTTAAGGGTTAGCTTCCGCCTAGCATAGCGAGTGTGTTGTGTCCCCGTTCGCCTTGACTTGGCACGTGTATGGACTTTCCGTTTCATATGTGGGTTGGGTTCTTGGTGTGGGGGGATGTGGGCGTCTCGCGCACGGGCGCTACATTAAAAAAGAAAAGGAATGTATCATGGTATGGAGCAACTCGTCCACGTGGCCAGTTACATACTTGACACGTGTAAACACTTGATAGGCTCAACCCTCGTCTCTATCTACTTGTACTCGATGATACGCCTCCTGGACCTGCGAAGGAACCCAATCATCGAACCTTTTCCTGGGGCGAGACACTCGATTTTGCTACTTGACCTCATCTCGACCTAGGATGACTATGTGGTTACCCACGATTTTTAGAAAAAGTGACCGACCACGCATTAAATGTTTCCCTTAGTGGAGTGGCTATCAGTTTGAGATACTCTCACATCGTCCGAGGTCATCATTACCACATTAGGTATAAATACTAAGCAATTTTATATCTTCGAGTAACACTTTTCGCCTACCATATTTATTGTGCTCATTTTTTACCCCTCTCACTCGATAGTTGACTTGATCGTCGGAGTGCCAACCTGGATAACACCCTCTCCAGTCCCGCATTGACCTCTAGTTTACGTTTTTCTTCCTATTTTTCAAATATCCGATCCGGCAGCAGTCATTCTCAACCTACAAATTCTAAGTGGTTGAGCCAGTTTGTGATTGAGTTTCTCGATCCAATTTTTGGCTAGATAGAATGTACCAACAAATTATAAACTCTCTTAGCTAATATATATATTTTTTAAACGCACACACCTCAAGTGACTCGTCTTCTTAACTAACAGGAGTTGGTACAAGTGGTGAAAGAGTTATTTTTCTAAAATAACGAATCTCTCTTACCACTTGAGAGTATGTGTTGTGTGTATTTAAAAAAAAGAAAATTAAAATCTCTCAAAAAAAGAAAAGAAAAAGGTAGTCCAACACTTCAAAGAAAATTTACAAACTATTAAATTCTTTTAGATAGTTTATAAGCTCATTTGAAGACCTCCTAATGCAAGTATTATATATGGACGAGTTTCTTTTCTTTTTTTTTGGTTTGGATATGGACGAGTTTCTTCATCATATTGTTGCTACCCAAATTGGCCCAATCATAGTGCCTATTGGCCTATACACTTTGGACTCGTGGACTGCTGTGTAATATGACTCACGAAAATTTCTTAAAATTTCATTTTATCTTATTCAATTATATCAGATATTGCTATCATTTTTTTATAAAAAAAAAAATTAGTTGTCTTGTATATATATTTTTTAACGTACACAAAAATAGAATTTGAACTTAAATTATTATTAAAAAAAAAAAATAACTTGAACCAACCCCATTAGTTTTGTTTGTATACATTTATAATTGCACATCTCTCATATAATAATTTAAATTAAAAAAGATCATCATTACTTATTTTGGTATCATATAACGTATGTATCTTGAAATCGATATTGATGTATCATAACTTCTATATAAATTAAGACGTGACGGATTTATAGGAGACAAATCATGACATTTATGACTACTGATTTGTCTTTTTTATGACAAATCATAACCCCCACAATTAGTATATCCATAATGCAGAAATAATATCACAAAAATGTCTGATACATTTTTAATCGGGTTCAAGTCACACCACTGCAATTGTTAATATCAACCATATTTCAAATTTCAAATAAATATCCAACAATAAATTACTTCAAATTTATTTAATATTTTATGAACTTTATTTCATGAATTGCTACTAAAGAATTTGATATCCCTCTAAAAATAAATTCATCCATATAATATAATAAATTCCTATTTGGTATTGATGTATTATAATTCATAACTTGTATATATCTAATTAAAATTTGAATACTATGCACCTTCGATTAAGTCCACATTTCACACCAATTCAATTCTATTTTCTGAAAAATTGAATTGTGCAACTCAACATTCAAAGAAAACAAAGAAAGAAAAGGAAAAAAAAAAAAAAGGAAAATTAAGGGGACAGAATACTGTTAAATGACAAAAGTGCCCTTGAGAACTCGTCTAGTAGTCATCATTCCACCACCCTCCCTCACCATTTTCCAACACAGTTGGATTTGGTAGCGTAGCGGAAGTCCCAACTCCCAACATAGGGCGCTTTCAAATTCATCATCATTATACTACCAAACCCTAAACCCCACTCAATTTACCTCGATAACCGCAGCAAGTAATGATTGTGTTCCTGTAGACAAGGAAATTTGAAGAAAACGGATTGTCGATTTTGGCCTCCGATGGCTTCCTCAGAAATCGAGATTGTTACGGATTCAAGCGAGCACAAAGCTTCCAACGGGAACCCTAACGAAGTTCGCATCGTCGACGTTTACTCCGCGTCCGCCTATGGAGACTTCGACAAGCTCCGGAACTTCGTCGAGATTGACGGAATGTCACTGTCTAAACCTGACGGAAACGGCTACTACCCCCTCCAGTGGGCCGCCCTCAACAATTTCGCCGACATTGTTCAGTATATTATTGAAGTAATCTACTAATGCTCTGGATTTTTGTTTCGTGCCGAATTAGTTGGCGTGAGATTCTGTGTTTGTTCAAGCGAAAAATTTATGCTTTTTTTTGGGTGGTTGTTTGGGTTGGAAGCGCGGCGGAAATGTGAATGCGAAGGATAATGCGGGGCAGACGGCTTTGCACTGGGCGGCCGTTCGGGGATCAATTGCGGCTGCGGATGTGTTGCTGCAGAATGGGGCACGTGTTGAAGCTCAGGATGTTAATGGCTATCGGGTAATTTTTGGAATTTAAGGATTGTTTTATTTGCTCATGTAGGAAGATTGGGGTTTAGATTTGGTGATTTTGGAGTTGCGTCTACATTTTGGTGTATTTAATGTTACTAAAAAGAGGGAAGACGGGCTATGCTGCTGAAGACAGACCTGGTTATTGTTGTAGTTGTTTTATTTTGTATTATCTATAACAAGTTTCAATAGTTGGTGACTTGGGTTAACCTGGTGAATGTTATGCTTGTACGAAGAAAATGTTACCTCTAGTAGCATGCCGCTCCCAACCAAGAGCACTTACTGTAACATTTCAAGTATCAGAATCGTGAATGGCTTGACCAAGATGATGCCTAATATATGCTTGGCCACTTGTTTGTATATTGAGGTTATTTTGGTGCATTGATCTGTAATAAATTGTATAAGATATACAAATTCTATTGTTTGCAGGCAGTTCATGTTGCTGCTCAATATGGACAAACAGGATTCCTGAATCACATTGTAGCTAAATATCATGCTGATTTTGATGTACCGGATAATGATGGAAGGAGCCCCCTACACTGGTATATTACACACTGTCTTCCAACTTTACAGTTTGTCTGATAATTGGTTGTTTGTTGGGACAAATTAAACTCGAATAATATAAAGAAGGGCTTATCCCTTGCTTAAATTTTGACCTAAATCCCCTCTTACTCTTTCCAACCGCGTGGACTATATTTTGTATAATTTGATTGTATTACCTTTTATAAGGTGAAACCAGTTAACTTAGTAATGCTAATTGTCCAGTTTGGAGAAAAATAGAGTATGGAATAGTATTTAAGTGAGTTAATTTATGCAGTTATGCTTTGATAAGTCATTAACATAACTTGATTGTCTGGCTGTCTGCTGCTTAAGTAATTAATATTTTTGTTTCTAATTTAACCTGTGATTACTGAACTGAAGATCTCTTACTGATATCTTACATTTATTCCTCCTCTTTGATACATTATTTGTTGTAGTAGGCTTCTAGGGTAATCGACATGATTTTATCCACTCTTGCTTCTGAACAGGGCTGCCTATAAGGGATTTCCTGATACCATTAGATTGCTTTTGTTTAGAGATGCTTCTCAAGCAAGACAAGATAAAGAAGGTATTCTCGATATGCTATAGTAGTTTGAGATTGTGGATCTGTTTATAGCTGAAGCCAATCTCAATAGTGATGCAGAGAAGATCGCTAGGTTTTGACTGAAAAGTAAAATCATCTGATCCTTTAAAACATTAATTGATGTTCAAAGTTGATTGTAAGCATAGAATGTGCCTAGCGGTATACGTTTATAGGACTGTTGTTAGCTGATCCAAAGATTTCATGCAGTGTGGCCGAATTTGGTTTACCGTGTTTTTATAATATTTTGTTTCTCTTTTCTCCTTAGGCTGTACACCTTTGCATTGGGCTGCATTGAGGGGAAATGTAGAGGCATGCAGTGTGCTTGCTCATACAGGGTCTAAGGAGGAACTTATGGTGAGAGATAAAGCAGGAAAAACTCCTCTGGATCTTGCTTCTGACAAAGGTCATCGGCATATCGCCCTTTTCCTTGTATGTAACTATATTGGTACCTTTTGTTGAATGTTGAACATTGCATTGTGGATTTTGGTCCGATTTCGGTGCTTGTTAGGCTTCCTGGTTTTCTAAGGTCTTCCATGATGTTTGCGCAGTATACCCATAGTGTCATAGGTCTCCTGATTTATTGTCTACAGGCCATTGCTGATGATATATGTGGTGTGGTGTTATTTTGATTGTGATGGAAGACCATTGTGTTTATCATGTGTGAGTCCATTAAATTCTGAAGATGTTATTTTGTTGCTGTACCATTCTGGTAGTGATTAGAATTTAGAACATGCTGTGTACTGGTGATGGCCTTGGAATAAATAGACACTCTGTTGGATGAGCTGAAGTGTAAACTGTGGTTTCATTGATTATTGGTTCCACTGGTTATTTGCACTTAGATGAGTATAGGTTTCTTATGGGTGGTTTGGAACCAAAATGAACACGCTAAAAGATTGTTCTAGATGCGTAGTTCTTCAAAAGAATATACCGCGTTTTTCACCATTGGCATTGAATCTCAGTTAGAACCCTCTCTCCTGTGATCACTTTGTTTGTTTTGTCTTAAGTCTAAGAGGCTTTGAAGCATGAATCAATAATCTGGTTTTGGTGCAGTCAAATGCACAGCGTGCACAGAGTAAACATTGGAAAGACACCGTATGCCCAGGACAAAGTGGAAAAGCCGGTTATGCCCCAATTCTTTTCTCTTTGGTGGTTATTAATGTGATTCTGTTCATTAGCGGTGTCCTTTTCGGTAAGTTGGGATGTATCTTTCATTTTACTTGCTGGTTTGATTACCGAGCTAATTCTTATCTTTGATTGTGCTAGCTCCTAATCTAACGAAGGTTACTGCCATTGTTGCACTTTGGGGATGGACCGGTGTTTCTCTAGCAGTTGCGGCTTTAATCATGTTTGCCCGCTGTAGTAGGTAAACTTTACGTAATGCTTAAAGATATGAAGCTAAGTCACAAATCCGTCTTGCTTTTGTTATATTGATATAAAGCTGGTGTTTGATCTTCCTTCTCTTAAAAAAATTCAAAAGAAAAAAAAAAGAAAAAAAAACAAAACGAAATCTTACTTTTGTAACCTTGTGAATGTCAAGGAACAGTTGATATCTGTGCAATGGCTTATATTCCTTATGTTTGGCTAATCTAGAGTCTTATGATTGTCCTATTGCTAGATTTTTTAAACTGTTTGGTGATGAATGTCTCACTTTGCTGCAGCAAAGATCCGGGTTATATTAAAACAGGGCTGCAAAGCCACTCTGATGAGGTACCGATCTCCATCATAATAATTGCTGGCAGCCTGACTTTGGATCTCGGATTGCCTACTCATATGGTTTATTACTTCATTTTGAAACTGACCTTTCATTTTTCATGTTATCTTATTTTAAATCATATGCAGGATCCTTTGTTGAACCTTGATTTGAATAATAATTCTACTTGGAATGGGAACTGGTCTCAACTTTGCCCTACCTGCAAGGTTTCTCTATAGTGTTGTTATGTTTTAAATTGGCATTGAATGAGAATCAGGAGATTATGAATAGTTTTTCCTGATTCAGTGTTGCTTGAATTTTCTAATCTCTTGGTTTTCATGATTTGTTTGGTTCCAGATAATAAGACCTGTTCGTTCCAAGCATTGTGCTATTTGTAAACGCTGTGTGGAGCAGTTTGACCACCACTGCCCCTGGATCTCAAATTGCGTTGGAAAGGTATAGATGAGTTTCTTATCTTCATAATGGAACTCCCCTTCCTTATATGCAATGGCATTCTGAGGGTACCATCCCAAACTCTCTTTATGTTCTACTTCGTCCCATATTAGTCAAAGGTAGCCTATGTAGTTATAAGATTCTTTTGTATATAATATCCATCGTCTACAAGTTACTCTATTTAGGACTAGAATCAGATCTAGCCGCATTGGATTTCAAATGAACTTGTTTGCTATGCTTTGATCCATTTGTTCATTTTCACCTCTTTGACTTGATTGATATAGCTTTTCATGTGGCCTAATCATTTAACTGTTCCACCCCTGCCACTCCTCCCGTCTCCCCAAACAGCCAGATCTAAATACTAGCTGCAGGAGATAATATTTTGACAGCTTTATGTGGGTTTGAGTGTCAGTGGGCTATTTGCTTGTTTTCTATTGGTAGAAATTTGACTGATTCTTTTATTCTTTTTGGTCTAAATTTTTGTTATTATGTCATTTGCAGAGGAATAAACGAGACTTTGTTGTTTTTCTCTGTTTGGGGACGGTGACGGCATTGATCGGCGGGATTACCGCTTTACATAGTATGAACAACTGTACTACTACTAATTGTGGATTTTAGTTCTTGAATGAATTATATGAACAGTTTGAAGTTTCAATTCAGTCTCATTCCAATCCCAAAGATTTTGTTTTGTCAGTAACTGAGTGAAAGTTTTGCCACAATTTCATTCTCTATTAGTTGTACTAAATTAATGGATAAAAATACAAATTCTTGTGATTTAGTTCCTATTGAAGTTAGGATGCCTATCCAAAACTGTTAAAGGGTGTTCTTGTAGGAAGTTATGAATGGACCAGGAAGGTTGCTGAAAATTAGAAATTCACAGCTTATGTTTTGCAACAGGAATTTGGACTTCAGTAACCGCCTTTTCAAGCGGAGAAACATGGACCCATCATGTGATTTTTAATTATCCTGCTATCATGGCATTCCTGGTTATGGATGCGGCCATCTTTATTGCTGCAGCAACTTTGTTGTCAGTACAAGCATACCAGGTGAATGAACTGTCTTCTCCTTTTGTTTCTATCCATGTGGGCCTAATTTGAACCTGCTGCATTTCTAAAAATGTTTTCTCAAGCAAAAATGATGTTTCTTCATGCAGATTGCTCGAAATATCACCACAAATGAAGCAGCAAATGCATTGCGGTATGGTTATCTTCGTGGGCCAGATGGGCGTTTTCGCAATCCGTACAATCATGGTTGTTGGAAGAACTGCTCTGATTTCCTGATACATGGCCACACGGATGATGATGAGATCGCCTGGCCTCCTCTCCAGCACATTGCCAGGTAGTATTACTAGTATGTAATGTGTTTGTGATAGATTATACAGAAGCCCTTGGATCGGGGGATCTCATTGCAAATTTGGTACAGTATCGTTCTATATACACATGTAACTGATATATTTTTTCCCCAAAAGTAGCCGAAGATATCCTTTTGTATACTGCGATATTACATACGAAGAGGAGTCCCCATGTTTGTAATGGTTGTGAATAGAATACACAGTTCCACGCTGTTGATGGAGAGAAATTTAACACTTGCCGTTGGGTTTTCTTTTAGTGGTGGTGGCTTTAACTCAAATTTGAAATTTCTGATGTTACCTTTTCTTGTCATTGAAAATGACTACTGATTATTGGATATTCTTATATGCATCCAGCGCTATACATGTTTATTTTGTTGGTTGGGATAATACTTGTTGGATTAATAGCAGATTGTCTGTTCCACATATTCTATGGGATAGATAAACTGATTTTTATTCAATATAATACGGGGCGATTCATCAGTTCCGTGCATAAAAAATATTAGTAAAAACAAGTTTGAGTTGAATTATTAATGAAATCCACTTTAATTTTTCAAAGTAAACATGTTGCAAATGGTCACGACTCACGATTAAACCATATCAAAGTAAAGCTATTGCAATATGACCCTAAGCTGGTGGAGTTTTATTACCCTTAGAGGTCTCGTGGTACTTGCATTGGTGCCAAATTTACTCTTATCATGTAAAACAAAGTGAACAATCAAGTAAATGCAGGGATGAAACAAATTTACAACATTATTGAGAAGGAACAAAGAGGCCTTATTGATGTTTTTTCGTAGACACACCACTACAAGACTGGTTCAGTATTCTTGATTGTTACAAGCACTGGCTTTTTTTAACTTTAAAGGGGGAGTACGAAGAAGAGATGAACTCGTGGAGATGCTGCAGCTCAGAGCGGGAAATACGATCAACTCTGCTGAATACCACTCGGCCATGTCTGATTCTTCACGGGCTTCAGTATTCCTTCAACCTCCGCTATAGCTTTCTCATCCTTCCCATCAGTTGCAAGTTCTATTGCAGCTGCCACATTCTCATCAACCTGATTTGTTGAACACATTTAGTGTTGTTTGTTCTTTACACTTCATTCATCACAATCACCAGTTTTAAAATGAATGGCATAATAATAAGGAAAACGAAACATCAAAGAAGCGTCCAATGTTGATTTATAAACAAGTACGATTGATATATATGCTTAAATTCTCCATCTACTAGACACTCAGACATAACAAAAGATAATTTTAGTTGAACTAAATCTGTTCCTAGAAACCAAAAGATAACTAGTCCATAGGCAATTGACTAAAAAAAACGATAATTTTAATCGATGTAAATGAATTAACATTAACCTGCTTGACAGAGTTCATCCCAACCAAGATAGTAGAAATGTCTTTATTTGATAAGCTGTATTGCAAGGCTAACTTTGATATATTCTTTCCTTTCTCCTTACAGTAAGCAGAAGCAGCTTTACATGCAGCCTGAGAGGAAAACAAGGGAAGCTTTAGTGCAGAATATACTCAAGCACACTCAGTAGCTCGATTCAATGCAATATTCAAGCCAAGATTGTTCGGTCGCAGTAATCAGTACCTCAGTACCTCATCATGTTGATTTGCAGCATGAATTTTAACAAAACATCTTTATAGGACAGATAATGATATCATTTTTCAAAATCAACAAGCGAGTAATTCAGAATAACAGGAATATTTATTAAGGAAGACACAATCACCTTCAGTTCAGGAGGAGCAGGGTGCCATTCTGGGGGCCCACTTTCTGTAAGAAGACCCATAGCTAGTGGAGAAGCACTGATTATACCAACACCCTTGCTCTTCAAGTAAGGCAATAGATCCTCCAAGGTGGAATCATTGATACCATAGTGACAATATGAAAGGATTACGTCCATCGTTCCTGGTGGCACCCTATCAAGAACATAAGTGAAAATTCCTAATGGGAGCCCTGTGATGCCGATGAATTTGACCTTTCCCGTTTCCTTCAACTTGAGAAGTGCTGGGATTGTCTCATTCACAATCTGCAAAAGGGAAACCAATCCATATTTTTCATCAAGAGGCAAAAAACCTTAACTAAAGAAAAGCCAAAGTTTACATAGCATTTCAATAATTCTATAGCAAGTTATGTCTGATCTTGTAATATCAGCTGAAGATAATTGTCCTTTGATAAAGGTAATTTATGTTTGAAATGGAGCTAGAACCTGGTCGAGTGAAACGAATTCTATATCATGACAATGCAGGATATCCACATAATCAAGCTGCAATCTTTCGAGGCTCTCATCGATGCTCCTCATCACTCTCTCAGCACTAAAATCGAAACCCTCTTTATACCTTCCACACTTTGTTGATACAATGTACTGGCTTCTTGGTACTTCCAAAGCTTTCAGACCCATCCCCAGCATTTTCTCGGATAACGTTCCGCCATAATACCTAAAAAATCAAATAAATTTTTAGAATCCCGTGTCGATCATACCACTCAGAAAGATCATTCGAACTTCTAACGAGTAATGGCCTCACTTTAACTGCCACAAAATCTACATATCCAGAAAGGTAAGAAGACATGAAAATCATCATCAAATCAAACACAAGGACAAACATACCAGTCGGGGAACACGAATTAAATACTAATTAACAACTCAATCAAACAAACAAACTGTTTTTCAAACGACACTCGTACAAAATTGTATAGGGAGAGAAAGAGCGAGTTACGGGGAGGTGTCGAAGAAATTGACTCCGAGGTTAAAAGCTTGGCGGACGGCGGCGATGGCTTCGGATTCAGAAACATCACCGAAAACTTTGCCGAGAGGTGAGGCGCCGAAACCGACGCAGCTGAGGTGAAGGCCCGTATTGCCCAAAGGCCGGAGCTCAAGAGGGGTTGTTGCCGCCATTGATGTGCAGTGCAAGAGAGTGGCTTACAGAGTATCTCAAGGATATACTGCTATGATCTATCTCATCTCATCTGGAATATCAATTTTGACAGTCCGAAGCTGGAAAATTGGAAGAGTGGGTGGGGTGTGGTTGGCGACTACTGACGACGAAAGGTTACCAACGTAATTAAAATGATCTTTTTTATTAAAACTAGTCACCGTCGCATGCCGTTCCTGCGTGCAAAAGAAAAAATTATAATATAATCAGGGATTTTGAACTCCCTGATGTTGTTATTTCTTGTTTGATGCAAGGCTTATGTAAATTATCTTTGAATAAAATTTCTTGCAAAATGAACAAATCAAATTTCTAAACCTTAAATGATACATTGCAGTTGCAGCAACACAAAAAAAAAATATATATATATATATATATATCTTACTTTCGATTTTAGAGACTTCAAATTTTCCTGTAAAATAAAACAAATCAACTTTGTAAATCTCAGCAAAATAACACAATTTGAAATGCACGCAACAAAAAAAAAAAAGAAAAAGAAATACCTTACTTTTAATTTTACAGACTTCCAAGAGCATTTCAGAATAGAATTTTGAGAATGCAATTGCCCATGGTTGCGTTGCAGCAACTCTAATTTGAATTAAAATAAAAAATCATAGAGAAAAGAGGAATGAGAAAAAAAGAGAGTTTCAGATTGTGCTTGCAGTTCTAATAATCGTGGGATAATAAATAATCGTGGGATAATAAGAAAAGATTTGAGTTAAAATAGAAAATAATAGAAAAACAAAGTTTGAGATCGTGGATAATAAGAAAAGAGAGTTCCAGATTGTGTTTTTGAATTAAAATAAAAGATAATGAAAAAAAGAGAAGTTTAAATAAGAAATTTGAGATCGTGGGTAATGAAATAGTGGAGATTTTAAATTCCGATTTAACCCTTAAAATTATTGATAGTTTAGGGTTATAATAGGTAGTTCATAAAAATTGGTGTCCACCCTTCAAAAAACCGCCGTTTGTGAGACAAAACAGGCTTCCTTTTTTATATAGTATAGATAAGGAATTTGAATGTAATTATTTCTTTATTAAGTTTATATTACGAAATCTTTTTTGTTGAACATTTTATGACAACTTATAAAAATCATTATGATACGTGTGAATAGTCTTTTTTTTTTTTTTTTATCACTAATATGTTGTGTAAAGAAAAAATTATTATTATTTAATTATATGTTGGAATTTAAACTTTCATGATAATATATATATTTATAATTATTTTTAATATAATTAAAAAATCTAAAATAGATAAAGTAAAATAATATCATAGTAATAAATAAAATTAGAAAAAGTGATGGAGAAGAATAAAGATATTAAAGTCCACGAGAAAAATAAAAAATAAAAAAAAAAGTGAGAAAAAATTAGAAATAAATGAAAAAAACTACCACGTTATAAAAAGTAAAAAAATAGAATATATACATATTTTTTACCTCCATCCTCGAATCGAATTGTCTTGGACGGAAGAAAAAAAAAAAAAAGTAGAATGTGACACTATTATTGTTATTATTATTATCAAAGCCCAAATTTAAAAAGCCCAAAGCCTTAGCCCAAAATTATGCTTAAGCCCAAACAATCTTTAATTCTCATCCCATGATGATAGAATTATTCATAAATCATAACTCCACATCGAGTATAGTTAGGTACTTAGGTTGTTAGGAATTAAGAGATAGTTTACTTTATTATAAATGGATGTAGTAGTTATTTAACACGTTAATTTTTATGTTCACTAAAATATTGTAAAAGTCCTATGCCAAAGCCCAAGAAAATATAAGACTATATTATGGTATTTAATAACTTCAAGAAGTTTTTAATTAACTAGAATAATCTATGATAATAAACAAATTGATTTAATACAATCGTATTAAATCCAACTAGATAATTAACTAAGAAAGTAAACATTTTCTAAGTTTATATCGTCAAATATTATGTGTCGTTTGTAAAAAAAATATATATATTATGTATTGTTTACTTGAATTGATTTTAGTTTATTATTTTATATAAAAAAAATTATTTTTATACCATTTCATTGGCATCGACACTTTTGTTTTTTTGAAACGCAAACCCCAAAAGAGAAATTTACTAAATCAATTGGAATTAAAACTTACAAAGAAACAATAAAAAAAAGTAATGCAGGCCCGAGGTCGCATTCTAACAAATTTGTAGGCAATCATACTTGCTCCACGTCTAATAGAATAGAAGCTATCATTCTCAAAATTAGACCTGATACTTATAAAAATCGTGAGAATATAACCAACAAAGGAGACCACCACCGCGCTTGCAGATTCCAGATTTTCAACGCTTGCAGATCCAGTTATATAGATCGCGACTCGTGATCAGGCGTGTCTCCATTTAAATTGATCTTGAAGTAAAGGCAGTCATCCATAAGTGACAAAAGAAGATCACCCTACAATAAAAACAACTCTCATTCGAGAGAATAAAGCTCTCATACGACAGGGACAACTTAAAAAAAGAGAAATAAACGAAAAAACACAAATCAAGAGATCCACATATCAAAAGAGATCTAATCTCGTCGGATATCAAAACAAAGATTTAGATTTGAATGATATTTGGGAAGAAGAGAAATAAACAAAAATACACAGATCAAGAGATCCA
Organism: Lantana camara; assembly: GCA_037501455.1. Classification (NCBI taxonomy): domain Eukaryota; kingdom Viridiplantae; phylum Streptophyta; class Magnoliopsida; order Lamiales; family Verbenaceae; genus Lantana; species Lantana camara. The sequence continues at coordinate 25,927,055 of CM074862.1, forward strand.
GATCTCAAAAGAGATCTGAATCTCATTGGAAATCAAAATAAAGATTTAGATTTGAAAGATATTTGGGAAGAAGAGACGACTTTTAGGAGAAAAAGAGAGAATATTTGGGAAGAAGAGACAACTTTTAGGAGAAAAAGAGAGAAAACCCTGACATCCACACTTAATATCATGAATTTATTGGTATTCACACCTTTTTACTTTTATTTTATGCATATAATTCGATGAAAAATGAGAAAGACAAATATGTAACAACACTTAATCTCAAATTAATGGTTAAAATAGCAATAATTTTTGCAAGAGACAATTAACAAGTAAATTTCATCTTAGTTTATGGGGTCCGGGAGATGGATGAAAAGTATAGGTGAAATTTTAACTTTGGGGTACTGTTCACCGACATAGTGTAAAAATGGTGTACTTTTGTGAGATAGCGCAACTCTGGTGTAAAACGCCTATGGGAAAAACGTCTTTGAAGATTTTTTCTTCCTGAAAAACGTCTTCAATGAAGACGTTTAAAAAAAAGAACGCCGCGGGTTCTCTGCAGAGAACCCTATCAGCAGAAAAAGAAAAGAGAGGGGGCGACGCGGCGGGCGATTTCCGGCCCATTGAAGTGGCAACCAACTGAAAGACAGGGGAAGATTCGCTCAACCGAGTGTGGTGTTGCTATCAAGGTCAGTTCTTCCTTGTTTTCCCTTTTTTGTTTTTATTTTTTATTTTTTGTGATTGGACAAGAAATTAATTTTTCAAGAATGTGGACGAATTGGCGTTACTCGGTCGTTTGTTCTTGTGGAATCTGAAATCTCAGAGGTGTAGAGCAATGGTTATTGGTAGAGAGTAGGTTGGAATTGAAATGTGTAATTGAAATATGAATTCGGAGGTGTAGAGGATGGTTATTGTTAGAGAGTATATTGGAATTGAAATGTGTAATCTGAAATCTGAAAGTATGTGTAAATTGTATGTGTAATTGTTTTTTTATCCCATTAATCTGAAATGAAAATATTGGTTTGTAATGAAAATATTGGTGTTTACCCTGGATGTCTTGGTAATGTCTATATTTGTAAAAGGGTGTACTTGTAATGTTTGTAAATTTATGAAATGAAGTAACCTTTATATTTTGTAGAGGCAGGACTAGTGTAAGTTAATGGAGAAAAGATGAAGTGAAATATTTTATGTAAAAAGGGAGCAGGTTGTAAACGGTGCAAAATAGGGGAGGTCTTGGTAATTACAAAACTTCAAGGGGAGGAATTTGTAGTAACACTATTTTAGAGGGGAACGTTCAAGTGTAATCAACTTACGCATTGTCTCTGCATATCATACCTGTAATAATCATCAGCCTCTCTGTTCTTGTTTTACATAGTCATACAGTGAAACATTATCCTTAAATTGTTCGCTTTGCTGCCCAATGCAGAGATTCATTGGGACCTCACACAATGGTATCCCATTTATCCCATTAATCTGCTCTCCCATTAATCTGAAATGAAAATATTGGTTTGGAATAAAATGTATGTGTAATTTTTTTTTTATCCCTAGGTGTGTTAATTTTGATTTGAACTATGTGGTTTGTTGAGTGATGTGGTAATGTTATTTTTGTTGTCAGTGCTTTGTAGATTGTCGATGGATCGTTATTATGGACCTCGGAATCCTAGTGTGTTGTACGCGCAAGCCTCACATCGGAGTGAGAGTTTAAAGGATATTAAATCGGGAGAATTGGACGATTGCTTGCAAGTTCGTAATGGGAAGCCAGGGTTCTACGCCCGGGTTGATAGTACATTCTATTTGGAAATGCATGATCGTGTCTTGGCGTTTTTACATGAGATGGGATTCTACGGGTTGCACAGGGTAGGGGAGATGGATGTGGACCACTTTATGATCACTGCTTTGGTGGAGCGGTGGAGGCCGGAGACACACACCTTTCATCTGACTGTAGGGGAGGCGACGGTGACGCTCGAGGATGTCGCCATTTTGTGGGGCCTCCCGATTAATGGGAGAGCAGTGGTAGGTAATGACAGTGCGAGTATCGATTGGGTGGATGCTTGCGTAAGACATCTAGGTTTTGCCCCGACTGTTGAAGGTGCCAAGCTGAGACTTAGAGAGCTCCGTCATTACATGCAACAACATCCAATCGGGGATCATAGTTCGGATCAAGAAGTACTCCGATGGGCTCGTTGCGCTATCCTGTTTATGATGGGAACAATGATGTGGCCAGATGGCACTGGGAACACTATCTCGTTGGTATACCTGTTCAATCTTGGATACAAGGCCGCCCCAGAGGACCCGCAGGAGGTTTTTGTTGAGGATGTGAAGTCGGTGCTGCAGGAGGTTAGCAGCTATAGCTGGGGCAGTGCTGTATTGGCATCATTATACCGGTCTCTTTTCAATGCAGCGAGAAAGGGAAAGAAGAATATAGGAGGCCCGTTACAGTTGTTGCAGGTGAAATTTGTTTTAGTTGCCTTGTTGTTTGAATGGAATTTTTGATAGAGCCTAATCTCGTTATCTATTTCTTTCTCAGGTTTGGGCGCTGAGTAGGATGCCACGTCTTGCTCCAATGTGGACAGAAGAGAAGGTCTATGTTGGACCAATGACTGTACTTGGGCGCCAGCTGCATCCGGCTCCGTATGGAGCACAGTAAGTATCAAAATTCTCTTATTTATCATGTTGTGAGATGTAGTTAGAACTTGTTAGGTTTCATATTTTTTGTAAAATTATTTTATAAATTTTTTTTTTTTTTTTTGGTTTTTTGACCATGCAGTTGGATGCATTATAACAGCTGGGTTAACACTGTCTCGCACAACGTTAAGCTATTCAGACAGATTCTTGATCAGATGAGGGATAACGAGGTTATTGTCATAGTTTAGTTACTAGTTGTTATTTGGATGACATGGTTGCAATTTTAATATATCGTGTAATCTTCATTTTACGTAGTTTATTTGGCGGCCGTATGACGAACGCCAAGTTGAGTACGGTGGGCTGCCCGCTTATGTTGGTAATGGAAATTGACATTGTAGAGTACCCCTGATAAATTGGGTGTGTGTCGAGTGGCATTATCCTGATAGGGTTTCCAGACAATTTGGGTACGTGCAGGGCATTCCGTTGGAGGTGGATCAACGGATGACCGATGATTTGCACTCTTTTGCCGGGAGAAGAGGGATGGTGGGCAGGTCATGGCTGACTATACACCGAAATTACATCCAACTATGGGATGAGAAAGAAAATTCCTTAGTGAATTTCAGCCACGGTGTTGGCGTTCAAGTGACTCGGGATTATTGGAATTGGTATGGGGAGATAACTAGAAAATTGATCGCACCTCCATTGTTTCTCCACGAGTTGACAGATCCGGATTCGGTACAGAAGTTAGATGGCTACCATCCCCCAGATGTATATTTTGCTTATGGTGTGGTAAGTTCTTCTATTTTGTCAACGGATGATATATTACTTGCTCTGATCGTGACCTTGTTTTTATAATATCCAGGATAACATAGCATCACGAATGTTGGAACAATCTTTGACGATTTCTGATTACAATGATCCAACAGTTTTTCAGTCGTACCGACAGAACACTATGCATGACACCCAAATGTTACTTGACATGACGCGGCAATCTATAGGGATGGACGAAAGGCATTTGTTGTTTGGGTCACCAACTGTCACGCAACCCACTCAGAGCGTACGACGTTCTGAATTTACGGATCCTGATGTGTCGCCCCCACCGGTGGGCCGTCGCCGTCGACGAGGGATCCGAGGAGGTGTGCGGCGAAATGATGAAGTGCAACCTGAAGCAGAGGAGAATATTGAAGAGGCATTTCAGCCCGACAACATGCAAGTCCATGAACAACACGTAGACGCAGCAGAGACGAGCTCAGCACGCGAGCTTGGCACATCATCATACAGCTTTGGACAAGGAGATGTCCCTTTGCATTCGCCCTATTTCCCGGAGCAGTTTGCAAGCCCTGCAAGTCAGCAACATCCTTATGGCATCGATCAACTGACGCCTCAATTGTATGATCATCGAGCACCCGAGACTCAATTTGACGAGCAGCCCACACAAGGTCGACACCCAACCATTGCAACCCCCATCTTTCAGGCCTTCACAGTTCCCAGATCCAACGAGTAACTCATTTATGGCTGAAGAGCTTGCTAGTTCGGAAGAAGAAGAGGACGAGGAGACTGACACTCTTCATGCTTCGGAAGAAGAAGGTGACCCCACACAGATGGAACCCGACGAGGATAACTTAATAACCGAGATGCATGAAGCATTACACCAGCCTACAACTCCTAATGTGGCGGCCGAAACAAGTACACCGGTACTTAGGAATGTGAGTCCCTACTTGGCATCTATGTTCCAGGAGGTTGTCGCTGACTCTGTTGATGTGCCAACTGTTCGGGGAGAACTATGTTACAATCATAACACGGGTGTTTTATCGGAGGGTATGACGTTCAAAGACAAAGCACATGTGATTGTTTCTGTTAAGGATCACAGCATAAAATGGAGCAAGCGCGAGTACGCTGTCATGGAGAGCAGACCACGTATGTGGAAAATCAAGTGCAAAGACGTAAACTGCAACTGGAAACTCCGTGCCAGCGTAAAGGCAAGTAAGGGCTATTGGAGACTTACGAAATTATCACCTCGGCATTACTGTCTCCCTAACCAGAGCTCCAACGATCATGCAAATTTGAGTTCTGCATTCATAGCAAGCTTGATTCTACCTTTCGTTAAAAATGATTATGGGTATAAAGTTAGCAGCGTACAAACTCAGGTACATGCAACATACGCAATTAATGTCTCGTATTCGAAGGCATGGCAAGGACTGAAAAAGGCACGAGCCATAGAATACGGTACGTGGGAGACTTCTGTACCCAAACTACCTCGGTTCTTCGGTGCAGTTCAAAGATGGAATCCAGGTACTCCCCCGAACTTGTGGTTTTTATTAATATTCCATCGAATGTTTTCCCATTTTACAGCCCTAGTTACTGTATTGTAGGCACTGTCGTCGAGTGGTTGCATAATAAACAGTTCAGCTCTCCAGATCCAAATACATACATGCTCAAACACGTCTTTTGGGCATTCAAGCCATGTATTGATGCATTCCAACACATGCGCCCGGTTATTAGTGTCGATGGTACGCATCTATACACCAAATACCGATACAAACTGTTGATTGCCGTGGCAGTTGATGCAAATCAAAACGTACTTCCGTTGGCTTACGCTTTGGTGGATGAGGAGACTGAAATATCGTGGAAATTCTTTCTTTTTCACCTTGCGAAGAACTTCTGTCAACCAGAGCGACGTGTCTGTCTAATCTCCAATAGACACCGTGCGATCATATCTGCGGTCCGATCTACTCCAGAATTCAACGAACCAGCTGGGTGCCACAGATACTGCCTGCGACACATATGTTCCAACTTTTACAAGTTCTGTCATGATCAAGGCTTGAAAGATCTATGTTGGGAAGCCGGTAATGCAACGGAGCAAGTAACCTACGAAAGGATAATGAAGAGAATTGCAACAAGTGACTTGCGAGCAATAACCTGGTTTGATGGGTTGGAACCTGAAATGTGGACTGCCTCACACGATGGTGGCATGCGTTACGGAACGATGACGACCAACTTGTCCGAATGCTTCAATGGTGTTCTAAGAAATATTCGTCGTTTGCCAATCGTGCCAATCGTCGAAGCCACATTAAAACGCACGGCACAATACTTCGTCGACCGACAGAAAAGTGGCATGCACACAAAGTCCCTCTGCCACGCCTGGTCGGATTATGCTTGGGCAGTTTTCGAGACGAACATCGAGAACTGTGGCCTCCATGAGGTCAGATTGTTTGACCAACGAGAATACAGAGCTGAGGTAATTACCCATAATCCGGCCTCGGGTAGACGCTCCAGAAAACATGTTGTCCACTTGAACAGTAAGACATGCTCATGTGGTTGCTGGCAACGAGACGGGATCCCTTGTTCACATGTTATTAAGGCAGCCATTTCATTTGGTATTCCGCCGTCAAACTTCGTCGCCTGGTTTTACGAAATCGACCAATACCTCCAAACTTATGAGGGAGGTTTCTCCCCAATATGGGATGAAGATTACTGGCCAGAGGCTTCTTTAATCCTACTCAACACCAACGAAGAAAGGCCAAGGAGACGTGGAGAGAGGAGGGGGAATGTCGGTAGGGGCCGTACAACTCGATTTCCTATGGAGATGGATCGTGCACAAGTTCGTGCGAGGGAAAGTATTTCGAGACGTGGTGGTCGTTGATTGTACTTCACTGTTATGTGTAACTTAGGTTGCCCTTCTGTCAATAAATAAATGTTGAGCGTATTTCAGACTTTTGTAAATTTGCGTGCTAATGTTACATTTCATAACGGACCACATTCAAACTGGTTAAACTTGTGGCTGGATTATAAGTTATTTCACAAAAACCACTCTGGGATCGCTTCTACCACTGAAATCGCACTCCTTATGAAGACGTTTTTCAGGAAAACGTCATTGAAGACGTTTTTCAGGAAAACGTCATTGAACACGTTTTTCAGAAAAACGTCTTTAAAGACGTTTTTCTGGAAAACGTCTTCATTAGGTTTGTATCGGTCAGCCACTTAATTTGGTCAACGAAAAACGACGATGAAGACGTTTTTCAGGAAAACGTCTTCAAAGACGTTTTTCCCATAGGCGTTTTACACCAGAGTTGCGCTATCTCACAAACGTACACCATTTTTACACTATGTCGGTGAACAGTACCCCAAAGTTAAAATTTCACCAAAAGTATAACTAGTAAAGTAAATGATAGGAAAAGAGATTTTATATAGCCCAATCCTCCTTTTTCTTGTGAAGTGAACCATGCCATAGTCTAAATCTATTGATAATTCTAGTTCGAGCCTAATTTGACTAAATCGATATAATGAGAGAGCGAGTATTTTATTTATTGTACGGTTGGTGAAATATTTAGAGGTATTGACAAATTAAATAATAAGTACTTACTATGTTAATTGATTGGTTTGGTTTCGACCGAATCGAATTTGAATTTAGAATTTTTCTAATTGAAGAAGGATACTAGAGGTGGTTGTGCAAAACATAAAAGAAATACATACTGCAGGTTTGATACTGGGATGACCACAGAAGTAACAGCACTACTGTAATAAAGATTATAAAATGTAGATAATTAATATATTTGTCGTTGTTATTTATTTATACATCATAAACTATAATATAACAATCTTTATACATATTTCTATATAGGCGGTAAATAAAATAAGGAAATAGGAAAGCAAAATTAATATTTCGACTTGATTTTAATGCGGGTTACGATGGATGTATATTTCTCTAATTCTTCCCTTTAAAAATTTAACTTCGACTCAAGGCCCTGAAACTAATCTCAATTTTTTTTAAACTTTCTTTCTTTTTATTTATTTTTTTCTTCTTTGTATTTGGAAACCTGATATTGAGTTGGTATAACGTACTTCAAGAAGTAAGAAATTATGATCGTATGGTTGGCACGATAATATAAATATAATACGATACAAATACGACAATATAAATTTTTTAAAATTTGAAGACACAATACAACTTTGACAGAGCTATATTAAATATAAATAAATATATTTTATAAAAATAATCTAGTATATATTAATAATTCATGAAAAAATAATTATACTTGTGCAGATTATATATGTATTCCTAGTATCGGTAATCGATTACATATAATAGTTTGTTCTCTCTTAAGTTATATGTACTAGCAGCTTTGCACATTCAATGTATTTGCAAATAAAAAATAATTATTGTATAAATTTATTAAAATTTAAAAGTTTTCATTAAATATATACTCTATAGTTATTTTTAGCATAATCTCTAATTTATGATTAAAAAAATAATAAGTAGTGTAAGATAATGTCATATTAATAATTATAAAATTTTAAAATATAAGTGATAAAAATTATAATAAAAAAAGAAAAAGAATGCAATTGATGAGAAAAAAAAGAAAGAGAAATGATTAGACAGAAAAGAGAAATTCACAAAACCTGGAAGAGATAAAGTTGGATGAAATCAATTAATAAATAAATAAAAAATAAATTAATTTTAGAGTTAAAGAGACCAAACTTGGGTCTCTCGCTTAATAGATAGTATAGATATATATATATACTTTGTATATAGAATTAGTTGCACGCAAAATGTAATAATGTAAAAATTTTGCTGGACCATTTTGATTACCTTGCAAATAAATCCCAATAAGAAATGGAACACAAAAAAAAAAAAAAAAAAAAAAAAAAAAAATTTTGGGATCTTCTTTGAAAACTCCCCATGAGTTGAAAAAAATTATGTTTGCTCCTCATTTAAAAAAAAGTTCCTCTGAACTCCCCGTATGAAAATCAAAAGTTTCGTTTACTCCCCATTTTTTTTTGAAATGTTGTATAAAAATTTAAGAATCACGTAACTAAATCACCTGATCTGTTATATTTTTTTCAGATCTGTGTCATTTCAAAAAAATGGGGAGTAAATGAAACTTTTGATTTTTATCTGGGGAGTTCAGAGGAACTTTTTTGAAAATGGGGAGCAAAGAGGAATTTGAGTTCCCATTTGGGGATTTTTAGGGAATTTCTGGAACTTTTTTTCGGTGGTTAAAAAAAAAAAAAAAAAAGAAAATACAATAAATGAATTGTCCTTTGATTAAGACAGGGTAACCATTATTCAATGGCGTAGAGCTTAATTCATCATAATCATAATAATAACTAGTAATAACTAATAATAAATGATTTAACATTCCAAATTAAGTTTAAGCCTTAATTACTGTAACGCTAAAATCCAAACTATGGTCAGGCATACAAGACATCATTAATTAATTAACAAACTAATTGTGTTCCAGCAACAAATTAATCAGACCCCAATATAATTAGCTACCTAACAGCATTAATTAGACAAGTAATTTCTTGTGTGCTTCCTATATCCCAAGTTATTGATCCAGCAATCTAGAATTCCAGACCACCGACAACTATTAATCATGTTGGTAAAAATGAAACGCCTTCCTAATTATTAAAAATGTAAATTTATAAATTCTTTTTTTACCAAAGTCAAGTCATTTTTAAAACTTTCAAAGATGCTTTTGATTTTGTTTTTTAAAAGACGGTAAAAGTTGATAGTAACCTCCAAGCAACTTCTTTCTTTTTTCAATGGGTCTGCTCCGAAGTCAGGATACTGATTATGTTTATACACATATTTTGTTTACTTAATTTAAATCAGGTAATTCGAGTAGTGAAATACTATCCGAACCCGATCTGATCTTTTTGATCGGATATCGGACACCTGATACCCAATCCGAAACTCCTACCCCTAATAGGAATAACCATCCCGACCAAAAAATAGCAATCTTATTTAAGAGATCTTTTACATCTTAATTATGATGCTCTTATCATGTATTTAAAAGATATAAGAAATAAGTTATATATATATATTAAAAAGTTAAAGTATAATCAGTAAGTTTTTTTTTTTTTTGGATTGTGCTTAAGTTTAATTTCAGGTTACATTAGGTAAATTAGGAAATTGCGTTCACATTAAATGGTTTACTGGTTGGGATGTGGCAAATCTATACCTACATGTGTAGGAGTCATCTTTTGAATTACAACATAATGTGTTATATAGGAGAGTTACATCTAAAACCTCGCTCTTGCAATTTGAACTACAGGACAAAGGTGCTATGGGTAGAGCTAGCCTTGCAATTCTTAAGCAAGAGTGGGCGTGATGCCTCTGTCCCCTTCGTGATTTTAAAGGAAGAATAATTGTGATGTTCTTAACCTAAATCGGGGAGTTTTAAAAGAGGAATAATTGTGATGTCCATGTCCCGCACTAGAGAAACTGTTGATACTCGTAATAGGGACAATATTTTAAAGCTAGTTAATTTATTTACAAAGGCAAAATTTGAGTTATGAACCTTGTTTAAGAGATCTGTGTCTCATCTGTGAGAAATAAGAATAAAAAATAAAGAAGTTAATTCTTTACGTAAATCAAAAAGTACAAGTATAACTAATAGATATCTCTTTTCGATAGTAATTTGTGTACAATTTAAAGTTATGTTTGACGAGCTTGAAGACTGCACTTGTCCAACAAATTTGTGACCAGGGGCGTGACAAAATAGTATCAAAACGCTCATCTGCTGCAAAAATAAAACACTATAAGAGGCTAAGTAATACATACATGAGAATCATGTCATAAACCTACAAGATAAAATGCTACATATACGGGGAATTACTTCTTTAATCCATATTAGTCACCTCTAAAGTTCCCTATAGAGACTTATCGATCATGAACTATATCACACCACGACAAAGACGTAGATGATTGTGATGTCCTATTCCATATCAGTAAAATATAAAACATAGGTATATAAGCTAAATAACTCAAATTGGTATTTTTTCAAATTTAATTTCAAGTTATTCTTCAAAGAACTCAAATAGCACCGGGTCAATTGAAGTTTAATCTCCACTTGAACTTCCATCTCCAAAGAGCCTCTCCCATTGTCTTCGGAACTTTGAAAAACCTAATTCGATTATTCGTTCCCGCTCAATTATTTTTTTGCAAATCGTACAACTTGTACCTTGTTTTGTATTAATCAACTTTATTCGATTTTTAAAATGTTTTAAAATTCCTACTTTCCACTTTTTTGACAAAACTTTAGGAAATTTAATCCAAAGTTAAAAGTTTTCAAACCATGCACCCCCACAGTCCACGACTTTATAAGGTACGGAAAACACGACGTAATTATATAATATATATAAGAGTAAATTAAAATAGCCCGTATTAATTTAATAAACATATATACGAATATTAATTTTTCTTTAAATTCCGCAACTAATTTATATATTATCTTCTTGATTTTGTGCATGTATACAAGATACTGTCGACACGACCTAATGCAAATTGAGTGTATTATATATGCATTAATACAACTAGCCCCACTGTTTAATTAATTAATTAATATATGATATATCCATTTGTAGTACCATTTAAAATAATTACTTAAGTAGATATCATCATCACATCATATCACATATTTTATTACAAAGACTATAGAGAAAACATGTATATATATATATATATATATATATATATAGTTGTATGATTATTTGTGCGCATATACGTGCGCATGTATAAGTTATAACTAAGCACCAGTAGCTATAATTATGCATTATATTTCAGGGCTTATTGCATATAACTCCCAATTTCGGGGGTTTGCTGATGGCTTCCTAATCATTAAATTTGTGTAATTTTGCCTTTTAATAATTTTTATATCTTTGTCTCAACAATACATTGCCTCTGATTTTGAAAACAGTGGAAGACATCATCGAAATTTTAAAAATAACTTGATATAAAGAATTACTTAAAAAGAAAATAGTCCTTTGATACTATCGAAAATTACGTACAGCAGGTGTAAAAACATAAACTAAAAAGCTACTTATCTGACAAATTAAAATCACAAAAATTCATAAGTTGAGGGAAATAATGGGCAAAACCCTCAAAGATTGAACTTTTTCGAGTTTTTTCACCCTTTTTTTATTTTATCGTGTTAGTATCAAAATTGTAACTTTGGGTTAAAAGTCCTATTTAGGACCAGCGATGTCCAAATAATACGATCATATATATGTTGCTCCGTACAAGTACTCTTGCACAGAATGAATTTAGATCAATTGCTCGTTAATGGGGAAAAATATTTAGCTTTTCTTATTATCTTATATCATCCAAAACCCCTCAAATATTGAGTTCTTTATATATATATATATATATATATATATATATAATGGGGATCACCCCATAACTTTGGAGCTGAAGGAAATATGAGAGGTGAAGCGGTTCACGGATGGACGACTCTTAATAAAAGAAGGACTCTTATTCGGCCAGATGACTAGACACTCTTAGTAGAGAAGGACTCTTTCTCGGCCAGATGGCTAGACACTCTTACTAGAGGAAGGACTCTTCCTCGGCGAGACGGCTAGATGACTCTGCGAGTAGATGAACCGGTAGACGAGTAGTAAACCTTAAGCGGACTCTTTTTTCCTTTCTTTCACGAGTAGTAAATCTTAAGAGAACTCTTATTTGTATTCACCTATATAAAGGAAACGAGCAGACCTGAATAAGACACAAAATAAAGAGAAGAGAAGCAAGAGAGAAAGAGGGTTGCTTTTGTTGATACTCATCATTGACGCGGTCTGTGGGAATCGAGTAACGTTTTTTTGCTCTCAAACTAGTATTAAGCATCCTCTCTCGATCTCTTGTTCTCCCTAAAAAAAGAAAAGAAAATAACGAGATGTCTAGAGAGCATATCAACCAACTGTTGGATATATAGAATTGAACAGATTGTACTAGAGAATCAGGACCAATGGAAGGCAAAGATAGACTACGCAACTCCTGAAGTCTAGAAACAAAAAGGAGTGCTGCGGGAGAAGGAACCGATGCCAGCCATGTTACCAACCAATATGACAATTGAACAACTGCGAGCCTTGTTGGAGATGATTACAGAGACACATGCAAAGCGAACAAGGCCCAAATAAGTGCGGGGATATTGTGAGATGTCGGAAGGCGATACCCAGAGGATTGGGAAAGGAAAAAGAACTCGAGTCGACCCAATCGACCTGGATGAAGAGTCGGACACTAAGTTGGTTTTTAACAAGACAACATGATGAATGCATGTTAAAATAAGTTGTTTTTTTTTAAATGAAAATAAAGTCCATTTATATGCTATGATGTTCATTTTCTTTCAAATTAATATATATTTCTTGCTCAAAATGCACTATGAAATTCGTGATATGGTACATATGAATATCCTGCCGAATGGCAAACGACTATCCAAGTTTTGATCGAGAAAATTATGAAATTTCTACCGAATAGCAAATGGTCATCCGAGTTTTAGTCGAGAAAAATCATGAAAATCTTGCCGACTGGTAAGTTGCCATCTGAGATTTGATCGAGAGAAATAATAATAATAATATAATATTAATAAACATAGAAGTATATCCGCGAGCTGGAGCACTCGCCACGCATCTAGTGCTCGTTCACGCGGGTTAAAGCACTCGCCACGCATCAAGTGTTTGTTCACACGAGTTGGAGCACTCGTTGTGTATCAAGAACTCGCACACACGAGCTGTCACATGGGCCACGTATTCGAGATCGTCCCTTCCGAGTTGTTTTAGGGGCGTGAAGTCAACAGTTGCCACGTCAACACCGTTCCCCATCTGATGAGCTGCAATGGTCTTGAGGGAGGGGGGGTGGGATAGGGACCACCCCACAGGGACACGTGACAACCTTGGAGTTGAAGAATATATGAGAGGTGAAATGGTTCACGGATGAAAGACTCTTAGTAGAGGAAGAACTGTTCCTCGGCCAGACGACTAGAAAACTCTTAGTAAAGGAAGGACTTTTCCTTGGCCAGACGGCTAGACGAATCTGTGGGTAGATGAGTAGAGGAAGGATTCCACAGGTAGACGAGTGCTAAACCCTAAGCGGACTCTTTCTTCCTTTTCTTCACGAGTAGCAAAACCCTAAGCGAAATCTCGTCTATATTCACCTATATATAAAGGAGACAAGTAAACCTGAATAAGACACAAAACAAAGAGAATAGAAGCAAGAGAGAGAGAGAGGGAACCACTGTCGTTTTTTTTTTTTTTAACTCACACACACCCAAGTGGAATTCGAACCCAAGACATTGCCCTGAAGAATGAACCCATTAACTACTTAAACCAACCATTGTTGGTAGGGAACCAATCTTATTGATACTCATCAATATATATATATATATATATATATATATATATATATATATATATATTAATATGTGTTTTTTTTTTTTTTTTGTCTAAATCAGGGTATCTCCATCCACGGTAGTGACTAATATTCTCGTTGATTTGCAGGCACTTAAAATTCAAAAATACTTCATACGCAAAGTTAGATTTCAATGTTAGATATTTAATTAAGAATTAATGAATTCCTTCTACTCTACTACACCAATCGATCACAAATCTTGATAACCCTGATGATGTTATCAACATGGATAAGATCAACCCTTGCCAGATGGGTTTCATGTTGTCACCCATTGACTTTACCCGAAAGACTGGGCGTCTTAGTTTGAGACCAATAGAGAATCCGATTAGTTTGCATAGTATCAGGGGTCTTCTTTTAGCTTTGAGTCATGGATTCGTTCTTTATAAGACTCATAACTCTTGTATGATTCTTGATGGTTTGCCCATAGGATGTTGCTCGTTATATTTATCTATCACGGGCACCACTGCTCGCCTGGTATCTCTGATTCTTGAATGTATCATGAACTTTTGTATGTTTATTTTTGGCGATTCGATTAGTTATATAAAAGGAGGGGAACTTGATAAAAAGCTTATGAGATTTTGTGTGTTCTTAAAATAACAAGGAAAAAGTAAAAACTACACCTTCCCACCTAATAAAATAATAAAATCTCTTAATTCCAACATATAAAGAGGTTGTACAGTACATCAACATTACTTTTACCATTTTTATGCAACAATAATCATTTTCCCAAACCATTCCGACCCGATCCAAACCCAACCCGTTCAATATGTCAATCTTGACAGGTCATTATTTGGCCGGAGAGTCAACATTCCTACTAGCGGACAAGAAACATAATATATAATCCAACTATACAAAAATTAATTTTATCATGTGCCCTATTTCATTAATTTAAATCTATATCCTATAGTTTAGTCATCAAGAAATCAAAAGCCCGAGAAATATGGAGTAGATTGAATCTCATTGGATGACACGATAATTATTGAGGTGGTTGACATGTAGTATAAGCCAAAAGCTAAAACCCTTCACATTTTCAACATCTTGGAAAAGTCTTCAATTCTTGGCGAAAAGAAAACAGCTTTTGAAAATTAACAAACAGTTGGCGTACACCTGCTTAAAAGCTAATCTTTAAAGACCCCTTTTTAATTCTTTCTTATTTTTTATTTTTCAAGAAAATTGTGAAAATGATTAATTATTTGTTCATATTGTTTGTTGTTGAATCTTGAAAGTGATGTTGAATGGTCTGAGACGCCAGTTCACATCATCAGCGGAAAGGCCGTGTAGACTTGGGAATATAATAATGAAAGCGATGCTGATCCAGATTTGCTGGACCTATAAATGTGAAGAAAATTTTCTTTAATTTGCCACGAAAATTGGGGATTTTTTCCACGAGTAAAAGTGAAGCTTTGTCCATACTGTTGTTGAATTGAAAGGCGAGTCCATTTTTTCAAGGTTATTTGGGATTTACGTGTGTTGAAACTTGAAATAAGTAGACTTCCGTTGAAACCTGAAGCTTATATTTTGTTTGATTTTTCTTGCAGGGTTGTTGAATTTTTGTGCTTAAAAACGTTTGCGTATTGATTGGGTCATGGAGATTTCAAGTTTCAGAAGCTTAGCTGAATTGGTAAGGAACTTCTGTTCTGACATGCACGTTATATGTATGTAAAAATGTCTGTGTGAATGTATGTGTGAATCAGTGAGCTGATCTTGGTTTCTTATGTGGTTGGATTTCCAGGGAATGGATGATCATCTATTCAACCAGCAATGGCCTGCTGTGGATTCACTAAACGAGCTGAACTCGATGTCGAATATTGCTTCGATATTTTATGAGGATCATTTTCATGATCAATCTTATAATAACATCAACTCTCAAGTACAGACAGTTTTTGATTTCAAACGGGTGGCTGAATCTCAGTTGGTCGAGGCTGAGAGGCCATTTAAGCAGCTTAAGACTGAGAATCTGTCAAATTCACCTCCTCCCACCATGCTTAATTCGACTAATTTCGGTAATAGTCCAGTGATGGGACTGGTGAAGCCGAAAGAGGAAACATGGTCTAATTCTTCAAGTACTCTAACATCAATGGTGAACAATAATTCCCAGCAGTGTTCGGTTGGTAACCAGAATTATGTGCTTAAGCCATGTCAAGGGGCTAAGAGAATCACCCCTTCCACTAGGCTTGCTCATGCACAAGACCATATTATAGCTGAGAGGAAAAGGAGAGAGAAACTCAGTCAGAGATTCATAGCTCTATCTGCACTAGTTCCTGGTTTGAAAAAGGTATATTTAAATTCTTTAATTTCTTGTTAAAAATATAATCTTTGTTTAACTATGAAATTGCTTCTTGTCATCATTATCCAATCTTTCGATTTTAATTTTGGCCTCTTTCACTACTGGGATTCTATTGTTTGTGAGCAGATGGACAAGGCTTCTGTTCTTGGAGATGCTATAAAGTACATGAAACAACTGCAAGAAAAGGTGAAGGTCCTTGAGGATCAAACTAAGAAGAGAACAATGGAATCTGTTGTTTTCGTGAAGAAATACGAAGTTTTTGCCGATGGTACTGAGACTTCTTCCTCAGAAGAGAGTTTTTCCAGCGGTCCGATGACCACTGAGCCACTACCAGAAATTGAGGCAAGATTTTGCAACAAGGATGTTCTTATAAGCATTCACTGTGAGAAGAGGAAAGGTGTATTGGAGAGAACTGTTGCTGAAATTGAGAAACTCAACTTATCAGTTGTTAACAGCAGCGTAATGACTTTCGGAGAATCTGCCCTCAACATTACCGTAATAGCTCAGGTACCCTTTTAAATTCGACCTCTTTACTCACATAATATCGGTTCCAAGTTAATCTATGCAAAGTTCTAATCATATTCTGAACCTCTTACTTTCTTGCAGAAGGACGATGAGTTCTGCATGAGCATGAAGGAAGTCGTGAAGAACTTGCGCGGCGCCCTCAAGCTCTTCATGTGATCAAACTTAGTCCTCAAAACTATAGGCAATAATTCTTTAGTTAATTATGAGATCTTTATTTTGCCTGTCTTTTTTGAGCTATAAGCCTGTTACCTTACCATCATCAGCTCTTGTTTTGCCATGGGGTTCATTTTGAAGAAGGGTTTTTTATCCCCAACCTTTTTGCATGGCTTAAAGTTATCTTGGCCATGTTTCAATTACCCTTCTGTTGTAAAGTGACTTACCCCATAGCTTTGTTAGGTTTTTTTTTCCATTGTTTGTGGGAGATTAGGAGCCCAACAAAACCCTAGAGTGAGAACAGGTTTTTTATTTGGTGTATTTCAGAGACAGGAATTATCTGTAGCAGAAAGGATGTTGGTCTGTGTTTTAGATGCCTTTCAGACTGTGTTCTTAAGGTATCTTTCCCTTGTAAAATCATTTCTTCTTTGCAGTTAATAGTAATTAATGCCCACAATTTTGTGTGAAATTCTACTTTACCAATTAGTAATCCTATATTAATTCTCGGTGATCTATAATTGCTCTATGTACGATTAATTCAATCAAGTATTAGCTGGCTATAGATATACCTCCACGATATGCATGATTACATTACACATGCAAATTCAATTCAAGAAGTATGAAATAATATTAAAGATAATGTATATTATATTGTCATATTATCTCCCACCAAAAAAAAAAAAAAAAAAAATATTGTCATATTATCACAATTATCGTTGATTGTAATCACATGTAATTACGAATGTCGAATCCATAAAAATAAATCTTATACGAATAATGTTGAATCGTTGTGATATGATCAATCATATAGAGATCATACGCTCTTATGGTACACGCATACAAATTTCTAAAAGTATACGAATAATGTTGAATTGTTGGTGATATGATCAATCATACAGAGATCATACGCTCAGGGGCGACTCCAGAATTATGAGACAGTGGATTAAAAAATTTTTAATTCATGATAAAGAAATATTAAAAAAAAATCTTTATTTAGAAACTTAATTACATGGGTAATTATAAGTGGTACCCCACTTTTAAATATAATTACATTTACAATCCACCTAAAAAATTTTAATTACACTACTTTGCAAATATGCCCCTTTTTTTCCGTAATTAATATATTTTATATGAGAGTTATATGTAACTAATGCATTGTTCGTGGAATTTATGTGTAATTATAATTTTTAGAGTAGAGTATAATTGTAATTATATTTAAAAATGAGGAGCTTGTAATTACCTCATCTAAATTGAGACTAAATATAATTGATTCTTTATTTAAAATACTTATTTTACAATTGGAGAAAAATGCAAAAATGGTATACCAACTAACCCCATTTCGCAATTTTGGTACTAAATTTTTTCCGGTGAAAAAATTAACCCCTAACTAACAAAGTTAGCATTTTCGTGCATCTTTTCACCGGAGTTACACAGCTGGCGCCGGGAAATGCAACGTGGGTCCGAGTTTGTGCTTAGGTGGATAGTACGTCACATGTGTGATGCCACGTCTGTTGTTCCCAGTTAGGGAAAATTGCATAAATGGTATACGAACTTCACCCTTTCAGCAAATTTGGTACAATAACTTTTCCGACGGCAAATGTAACCCCTATGTACAAAAAATTACAATTTAATGCAAAATTTTTCCAGAGACCGGAAACACTCTCCGGTATCATAAAGTTTACCATTAAACAAAATAAAATGTTTATTTTCTCTGGTACGATAAAAGATGATCTTTCTCTGTAAAAACCTTAAGCTATTTTTCATCATAACTTGAGTTCGGGAATTCGGATTCAAATTCCATCTCCTTCGTTGGACTCGTTTCGACGATCCGGATCCAATGGAACAAGTCTTATACTTTTTCGATGTCGTTTGGCCCTCCGACGCAAGAAAATTCAACCCATATGACCCGTTTACGCCCTTTCGACCTTTGAGCTTTCTTGACCCGATTTTGACCCAAATTTTTGGCCCTTTTAACCCAAGACAACCCTTAATCCTCCCATCACTCTCATTTAACCTCTCATTCATGTTTTGGCCCAAGAAAGAAGCAAGGGAAGAAGGCAACAAGGGTTTCTTCCATATTCATACCTTTAAGAGCTCATAACTTTATTTCTTCTTCTCCATCTTCAAACCTTGAAAGAAAGGTTAACTTCGGCACTAGTTCTTACCTTACCCGAGGGTACCAAGGGCTATGCAGTTTACACCGATACTTGGAAGAAAGGTCTCGGTTGTGTTTTAATGCAAAGTGGCCGAGTTGTAGCTTATGCTTCGAGGAAATTAAAGGAGCATGAGAAGAACTACTCCACTCACGATCTTGGGTTGGCCGTCGTTGTGTTTGCTTTGGCGAAGTAGCGTCACTACCTCTATGTGCAATGTTCTAAGTGTTTACCGATCACAAGAGCCTCAACGTTATTCGAGTTCCAAGTTCAGATTTGATGATTTGGGTTTGCTAAGGTTTAAAGCAAGAGTTTGTGTCCCCGCAAGAGTTCAAGAGACTTATACTTGAGGAGTCACATTGCTTATGTTATTCGATACATTCGGGGAGGTACGAAGATGTATCGGGATTTGAAGGAGAAGTTTTGGTGGAGTGGCATGAAAAGAGATGTCGCGAACTTCGTGAAGCGATGTCTAAAGTGTCAAAAAGTTAAAGCAGAGTATCAAAAGCTGGGAGGAACTCTCCAACCACTTCTGATCCACGAGTGGAAATGGGAGTAAGTGACAATGGACTTCATGTCCGGCTTGCCGAGGACCAAAGGAGGGTACGATGAAATGTGAGTGGTTATTGATATATTAAACAAGTCAGCCCATTCCTCAAGTTTCGAATGTCCGACAAGGTTCAAAAGCTAGCTGACGTATATTGCAGAGAGATCGTAAGATTGCACGGAGTTCCGGTTAGTATTGTTTCGGACCGAGATCCAAGGTTTATGGCGACATTCTGGCGGAATTTACAGAAGTGTTTGGGCACCCGACTTTATTTTGTTAATGGAAAAGTTAGTGTACCAAATTTGCTGAAAGGGTGAAGTTCGTATACCATTTATGTAATTTTCCCTATCTGGGAACAACAGACGTGGCATCACACGTGTGACGTACTATCCACCTAAGCACAAACTCGGACCCACATTGCATTTCCCGGCGCCAGCTGTGTAACTCCGGTGAAAAGATGCACGAAAATGCTAACTTTGTTAGTTAGGAGTTAATTTTTTCATCGGAAAAATTTTAGTACCAAAATTGCGAAATGGGGTTAGTTGGTATACCATTTTTGGAGTAGAGTATAATTGTAATTATATTTAAAAATGAGGAGCTTGTAATTACCTCATCTAAATTGAGACTAAATATAATTGATTCTTTATTTAAAATACTTATTTTACAATTGTCTTCTATAATTTTTTCTTATTTTGAAGCAGCTCCAAAATTTTATCAAAATTTTAGTTTACACATAATTTTAAAATTTAAGGGTCAACACAATTTTTTCAGTTTTTATGTGGGGTCAAAATACTTGTTTCTGAAACTAAGGATTTAAAAACACATAAAAATATACAAAGTCATAATACAAAAAAGAAATTTAGTGGGGTCAATTGACCCCACTATTGTCCAAGTGGCGTCGCCCATGCATACACTCTTATGATACACACATACAAACTTCTAAATATATATATATATATATTTTAACACACACACCCCAAGTGATCAAAGGGATTCGAACTCGGGACCTTACCTTCGAGAAAGAACCATCGGACCACTTGACTAACCCCTGTTGGCAACTTCTAAAAATATCATCGTGATGTTTATGCACACACCCTGTTTCAAAAAATATTGTCTTGCTGTTCGAAACAATCAAATATGCAAAATGATTTATTTAATATTTTTTATTATGTATATTTAATGGTGTTTAATTCTAATTACGACAAATATATATTATGCGGCATATTTAAGGGTCTCGAACATAAGATATCCCTATAATATACGGATACGGACACAATACAACACGACCATAACAATATAATTTTTTTAAATTTTTTTTCAAATGAACAGTATTTGTAACGCCCCACGTCTTCGTACGTACAGGTATGACGTCACAGGGTTGATACTTGCACTTTTAATTATTTAATTATGCCTTTCTACGTTAATTTTAATGTTTGTATGCTAATAGAATTTATATGAAATAGATTATTGAGTTATGAATATGTAATTCGAACGTTTATGTTTATATGATTTCGAACTTGATCGTATGTGCCCGAATTTAATTCCGATTTTTGTGATAATTTGATATGCATGAGTTATGTGAGTTATGAACATGTTTATGTGTACGTGGTATGCTTGCAAGACCGTTTGTTTGGGTTTTGGATCGTTTTCTTTTAACGGGACCAAAAAGGGACTAAAGAGCAATTAACACAACTTGGGTTCCGGCCGGCATAACTTGAGCTCGAGAATTTGGATTCAAATTCCGTCACCACCATTGGACTCGTTTCGATGATTCGGAGCCAATGGAATAAGTCTCATAACTTTTTAAGCCCGTTTGGTCCCCCAAAATTTTCCCGAACATAACAGCTTGCACCAATGTGACCTATCCTAACCGTTTTGTCAATATCCGACCCGTTTCCATAACCCGACCCGTTCAGCCCCTTAAAGGGCTGAAATTATCTTTTCCTCCCATTTCCATCAATCAAACATGGAGAGAAGAGAGAAGGAAGAACTCTCCAAGCCCTAACCCCCTTTAAGCTCAAGTTCAACTTCATTGATCACTTCTCCAATGATCTGAGGTAAGATTCTGACTCTCCTTGACGTGTGTTTTCATTCTACACCACTTTCATCTCTTGAATTCTTGAATATGTGAAGCATGAGGAAGATGATGAATAGTATGATTTTGTGAAAAATTGATCTCATGACTTTAATCTTGAACCTTTTGCTCTAAACTTGATATATGTTGTTCCTTGGAGCTACTATGATGCCTATTTGCTAGATTTTGGGTTGTTGGTTGAAGCATGAGTGTTCCACTATTTTTGGAGCTTCAAAAGCTTGAAAATCGTAACTTGTTATGTGCTTGATTTCATGCCTTAAGGTTAGGATATGTGATAGAATATGTGTATATGAACTTATGCCTTGAATTTGGAGTGTTTTGTTTGAGGTTTGCTTGTGTTTTGGTGATTTTTGCCTTCTCCCGCATTTGCACCCTGTTGTTGCTGTGTTTTTCGGGCCTGACATGAATCCACGGGGGTGGATTTTTATGCCTTGAGAAATCCACGGTCGTGGATTTAAGGCAGGAGCTCCAGATCCTCCCCTGTTTTCTGTTTGAGTTTGTTTCGTTCCGTTGACCCTCCATACGAACTCTGATTGACCTGAATTTTTAACCACTTAAACCTCTTGAAGTCTAGAGTATTCTCCAATTGGAATCACCTTAAAATCATTCCTTTATTGTGAGATATAATTGATCCATTTTGGTGTCGCCACTTCGCCAATAATCTGCTTTCATCCAACTTCAAACCCTAGCCATTTTCACATCGCTTTGAATCATGATTCAAGCCATATATCATTGGAAAGATATGTTTGTCTAGTTTCATATCCAATAAAAAAAAACCCAATTCCAACTTCTAGAACTCAACATATATCTAAATTTCTACAACTTGCGCAAATGAGAAACTGTCAGTTTTCACCAAACTTGCTCAAATCCATTTTCCTTACATTCCTTTCACTTCCTCGGACTCCGTTTGTGATTTGAATGAATTGTATGCTTGATTATTTGATAATATATGATATATTTTGATATTTATGAATTTTATGTTGTGAATTCAATGTGTAAACGTGAAATGAAAATGTGAACGTTTAAGTGCTACAATATGACCTTCTTTGCAACCCTTGCATTCTTTATGTGTTTAATGGATTCCATTCACCTCTAAATGATTCATATGCATTGTTAACATGTATTATAACTTGTTATGAATTGAATATTGAATGAATGATTGAAATTGAATGAAAGAATGGTAATGAACTGACATGATTATTCGTGTAATGAATGAATAGATTGATTACGTGTCTAAATGACATTAATTGTGACATGAACATCTTCATAGCACCTTGTTATGGCTCGAGCATGTCTTATCATGTTAATGCGTTGCCGTGCATCATATATGGTTCATTTAGAGTCTTGAGTCTCATGATTACACGATGTTGTCTTTTGTACAGTTTTCTCCAGGGCGGAGACGTGCCGAGTTCATAGGCTACTTTCAAGTTTTCCTTTCTCTTGGTATTGTTCAGTAAGGTGTATCAAGGTGGGTTTCTCTTCTATTAGTTATAATTGACCCGATATATATCCAACGTGAAAGTTTTAAGCCAAGTATTTACATATATCCAAAGTCAATGATTTCGAACGTAAAGCCATTTTCTTTATTGCATCCTACACAATGTTTTGGCGAATTGATTGATCACAATGAATGGGGGCCCTGGGACTATGTGTACGTGGCTATCCGGGGAAGCATGGGCTGACGGTGATCCCCATGCGCTAGTCCCAACACAATGAAGGCGATACCGGCCCTCGCTAGGAGATTAGCGAGGAATGAGAACCGGGCTTTTGGGGCTTCATGAACGCCTGTAGCTATAATGACTGGGTGGACGGTGCTTTGGCCGAGTCCGTCCACTAACCGGAGAAAAAAGGAGTAAATGATTATGCATGATTATGAAAGATTATGAATGATTATGAACGATTATGAATGAATGAATGAATGTTGTGTGATCACTAATGAATGAATGAATGATGATGCACACACGAGGTGAAGGTTGGAGAATTCGCCCACTCCCCGGGCTCACATATTGGCTTAATGAATGAATGAATAAAGATTGACTGTTGTAATCCTGTGTGTTGTTTTATTTATTTTCACCAACACGGGAAATGTTTGAAAACCTCACACGAGATTATAGCTTGCATGTGTGTGTGTTTAAATACCGTATTATTATTGTATTCAACCCTGTTTTATACCCACCAGTTTCTTAAAGACTGAACCCGACTTTCTTTTCAGTTTTCTTGCAGGTTTTGGAGAGTTGGGTGGGGTTTTGAGTTCGTAGAGTTTTGGAGTCACGTGTAGTTTTTTTTTCACTCATACACTCACGTCTTATAATTGTCATTTATGATTCTGAATGCTTTCAAATGCCATGTATGTTATTAAATTTCAAGCCTGTAAGCTCATTGATTACGTTAATAAACATTAATGCTTCTGCACATGTCATTTTCTTTTGTATTGTTTATTTGGTTTCGAATGTTAGCTCCCGCCTAGCATAGTGAGTGAGTGGGTCCCCGTTCGCTCTGATCTGGCACGTGTATGGATTACCCATTTCATATGCGGGCCGGGTCTTAGTACGGGAGATGTGTCGTCACGCGCTCAGGTGCTACAGTATTGGATATGGTGTTCGACACGACTAGGGATGTAAACGAGCCGAGCCAACTCTGACTTTTTTTTTTTTTTTCTTTTCTTCCGACTGGCTCGAGCTCGAGCTCGACTAAGCTTGTGAGCGGCTCGGCTCGGCTCGGCTCGCGAGCCATGAAAAACATATTTTTTATTTAAAAAATAATTATTTTTAATATTTATATATAAAAATAAGTATATATATATAATATTATATATTATATATGTATTTATATATATAAAAATTAATATTTATTTATTTTTAATTAAAAATAGTGGCTCACAAGCCGGCTCGCGAGCCACAAGCCAAAAACAAAGGAGCTTGGATTCGAGCTCGGCTCGAGAAAACTCGCGAGCCAGCTCGCTTGTTTACATCCCTAGACACGACACAACTCGACAAAATAATATTTTTAGAGATATCTGTGTACCATAGTAATATACCCTTCGAGTTATCCACAAGAAAATTCCAAATCAAGCAAGTATAGGTGGTTGTATGTAAATTTATTGATAGAGTAATTCATAAATGTATTATTATTATTATTATTATTATTATTTGAAAAATACTACTAAGATTATATAGTCAAATTAGAAAAAACAAGTCAATAGGGTTGGTTCAACTGATTAATAGGTTTATTTTTCAAAATAAGGTTTTGGGTCCGAGTCCTATGTGCGTTTGAAAAATAAAAAGATAAAAAGTACAAATTAAAAAATGTGCGTGTGTTTAAAAAAAAAAAAAACTAGTTAGAAAATACAAACAAGTCGAATAATGCAAATTAAAAAAAAAAAAAATACAAGTTAGAAAGTACAAACAAATCGGAATCAAACTTTTTTTTTCTTAGTTTCTAATTCATGAACGTATTAATGAACATATAATAATCAATAATCTATATCTATATATCTTATAAAAGCACGAATAGTTTCTTACAAAATACGGATCGCCTAAAATATTCTCACAACAATTACTTCAATAATTATTAGTCAAGGATAATGATGTAAATACATGTTATAGATTATTAATTAATTATATTTAAAAAGCACATATTAACATAAAATAGGACTCTTTGTAGAAGTAAAATTTCTCCAACTTACCTAGAAAAGATATATAGTTCAACAAGGATTGTTTTAATATTACTATATTAATTAATTGTATTCAAATTTTATATTATAAGTTGTCTATTTTTTAATTTTAAGGCCTATAATTTAAAATGTTATAATAAGATATATCTAATGAATTGAAAAACAACAAATTGATTCACTTTATTTTAATAAATTTTTGTAATTATGTAAAATAAAATATTATTTAGATAAGTTACATAAAATAATTTTCAATAAATCAAGCATAATGTAAGTCTAATTATATAAGTCCATAGTTCTATTTATCTAAATCAATAAACTTTCTTAAAATATAATCATATTATAATTCTATAAATTTATCTAATTAACAAAATAATATAATTTAATGATTTATATAAAATATTTTTCAATAAATTAATTAATCCTAATGTAATATTTTTAATTAACTAATACTAATATAATTTTAATTATTTAAATTTAATTAACCATATAATCTTCCTTTAGTTTATATGATAAAATATAAACTAAATACTTCAAAGCACGAATAGCGTTTTTGGTTTCTTAATTCTATAATTTTAATTAATTGTATTCAAATTTTATAATATAAGTTGCCTGTTTTTTAATTTTGAGGCCTATAATTTAAAATTTTATAATAAGAAATATCTAATGAATTGAAAAACAACAAATTGATTCACTTTATAAAATTTTGTAATTATGTAAAATAAAATATTATTTAAATAAGTTACATAGAATAACTTACAATAAATCAATCATAATGTAAGTCTAATTATATAAGCCCATAGTTCTAATTATCTAAATCCATATCTTAAATTATAATCATATTATAATTCTATAAACTTATCTAATTAACAAAATAATATAATTTATGATTTACATAAAATATTTTTCAATAAATTAATTAATCCTAATGTAATAATTTTTATAACTAACACTAATATAATTTTAATTATCTAAATCCAACTAACCATATAATCTTCCTTTAGTTTATATGATAAAATATAAACTAAATACTTCAAAACATGAATAGCGTTTTTGGTTTCTTAATTCTACAATTTAGAATTGTAGGTTCTTAGACCAAAGTTACTTTAAATTAAGAATACTAAGAAAACTCAATATGTGTGCATATAAAAATAAGATATAAACTAATTTTATACATAATTTTTACAATATTCGATTAAATATTTATATAAACATACTCTTTTAATTATTTCTACTATATATATAAAATCAATTATAAAAAAAAATAAACATAAATCTGAAATAATACTCACTAGAAGATTACAAATAAAAAAATAGAATGCAAGATCAAATGACAAAGAGAATATAAAAAAGAGATAAATTAAATAAAAAAGAAATAAAGAATAGTTGGTTTAAAAAAAAGAATTACTTGATTTTAATGTATATGCACATGCATACCAAAATTAAGAACGACTTGAAATATCTTCACAAATATATGCGAGAATTAATATAGCGTAATGGTAACAAAATTTCGAAGATTAGATTAAAAATTTTAAGATGTTAGATTGGTTGTCAGTTCAAGAAAGATATGGAATTTTTTTTAATTTAAACTAAATGAGATTGATCCAATAGTTATCAATTTATTTTTACATTCTCCAAAGTAGCAATATACAACTTATTGGCCGAATCTAAACTTGAAGGACATTTTGAATTGGGATCATTGCTCAGAAACAATGGTTCTTGAACAGTTTTCAATATGCTCGAAAAGCAAAAAAATAAAACAAAAATACAAAGAATTTCTAAAGCATTATGCATGAGACAAACAAGGTAAATATTCAAATGATTTGGAGGAAGAATTGAGGGCAGAATATAACAAACTATGGCAACAAAAAGAGATTATTTGGCTTTAAGAGTTGAGAATTAATTAGCTCAAATTTAGGGATAAACAAACAAGTTTCTTTTATCTGTCAGCTATAATGAGAAGAAGAAGGAATCAGATGAATGCTCTGAAAATAGACAATGAATAAGCAACCAACAAAGATTATCAGGTGTGTATTTGTCTAATTTCAAAAATTAACACTCTACAAAAAAAAAAAAAAAAAAGAGTTTTAGCCCATTACGTTGTGCAACATATTGCTCAAATTAATACTCACTAGAAGAATACAAATAAAAAAATAGAATGCAAGATCAAATGACAAAGAGAATATAAAAAAGAGATAAATTAAATAAAAAAGAGATAAAGAATAATTGGTTAAAAAAAAGGATTACTTGATTTTAATGTATATGCATATGCATACCAAAATTAAGAACGACTGTGAAATATCTTTAGAAATATATGTGAGAATTAATAAAGCGAAATGGCAACAAAATTTTGAAGATTAGATTAAAAAATTCAATATGTTAGATTTGGAGTGATTTCAAGAAACGATATGAATTTTTTTTTAATTTAATATAAATGAGATTGATCCAATAGTTATCAATTTATTTTTACATTCTCCAAAGTAGCAATATACAACTTATTGATCGAATCAAAATTTGAAGGACATTTTGACTTGGGATCATTGCCTAGAAACAATGGTTCTTGAATAGTTTTCAATGTGCTCGAAAAGCAAAAAAAAACAAAAAACAAAAAACAAAAATACAAAGAATTTCTAAAGCATTATACATGATACACACAAGGTAAATATTCAAATGATTTGGAGGAAGAATTGAGGGCAGAATATAATAAACTATTGCAACAAAAAGAGATTATTTGGTTTAAGAGTTGAGAATTAATTGGCTCAAATTTAGGGATAAACAAACAAGTTTCTTTCATCTGTCAGCCATAATGAGAAGAAGAAGGAATCAGATGAATGCTCTGAAAATAGACAATGAATGAGCAACCAACAAAGATTCTCGGGTGTTTATTTGTCTAATTTCAAAAATTAATGCTCGACAAAAATAAACGAGTTTTATCCAATTACGTTGTGCAACATATTGCTCAAAATAATCACCAAGATGATTATACTTCGTTTAAACCGTATATTAAAAAAATTGCGGGATCGAACTAGAATAGCTTCATTCCCGAGCAAGGCACCTATTATAATATTTTGATGCCTGAATAAGTGTTACGAATGCTACATCACTCCAACGATAAAAAAGGGGCATGGTGCTGAAATTGAATATTGAAACAGCGTACGAAAAAACCCAGTGGAATTTCTAAAAAGACTTTTAACTTTCTTCAAATTCCCGACGAAAATCATCAATATCATTATGAGCAGAATGTAGCGGATACAATCGGAGATTCTATAGAATGGTGAACCAACGGAGGTTGTACGGATGTGTGGCATTAGATAAGGTAATCACGTTCGTTTTATTTGTTTGTAATATGTATGGAACAACTTACATATATAATTGAAAAGACCATTTCGGCCGGACCTGGAAGCCAATTATGGTATATTAGAGAAGCTCTTACATGATCTCACACTTGCCTTTTGCGGACGACTTAATATTGGGAGTCAAACCTATCGTGGATGGAGCAAAGTGCATTAAAAATGTGGTTTAGACGTTTTGCAAGGAGTTGGGCCTCAAATTAAACTTATGCAAATCACATGTGTTGTTTGCACCTTATGCGACAAATGATTTAAAACAGTAGGTTAGTAGAATTTTGGGCATGGAAAATACAGACAACTTAAGGAACTATTTGGGGGGTGCAAATGAACTTTAGTTGTAATTATAATGAGCATTTCCCGATTGTGATTAATAGAGTCGAAAAGCATCTCTTGGGATAGAAAGCCAAAATGACAAATATTTATTGATGAATGACACTTATTAAGTCCATCACGATCTCGATCTCCATCAACCACATGCACACAAAGTGGCTCCCTAATCAGATGTACGATAAACTTGATCCACTCAAGCACAACTTTCTTTAGGCGATTAATATAACAAGGAATGAACCCATCTTGTAGAGTGAAAGAAGGTGACTGCAAAGAAGTAAGAATGTGGATTGGGTTTTAGAGAAGCCCATCAAAAGAAAGTATAGTGATGCTAGCTAAAACGGGATGAAGAATGCTTAACAAGGAGATGGCGTTATAAATCAAAAAAATATTTAAAAAGGAATAACATTCTTGATCGAATATAAGCCGCGACTTATGGGTTTCCCGAGCATGGAAGGGGATAGTTAAAAACACTTGGATGGTGGAACCATTTTGAAAATGGAGGATTGGGAACGGTGAAGGGATATCTTTATGGAATGATAGATGGTTATCACAAGGCAAACTGACGGACATCTTTGGAGATAACATTCATGAGGAGGATAAAGATCTTATGGAATGTAATCTCATTGGAAAAGATAAAAATTGAAACCTAAATAAGTTGAAAACATCACCGTCCAAAGAGGTGGTGAATGAGGTACTTAGTGTCTTAACGCGTTGCATGATAATGGAGATAAGAGAGAATGAATTGTGTCAACTAAAGATAAATTCTCCTATAAAATGACTATACTCTACTTATGGCATTGGATGAGACATGCAAGAAAAAACTTTAAATGAATTTGAAAATTACCTTACCCCAAAAATTCAAGATTTTCCTGTGGCTTTGCCAATATGATAGCTTGCTTACAAATGTATTGGAGTATGATAGAAAAGTTAGGGAAAACTTGCGAGTGCTAGATGGGCTCAAAGAGAGCTTTAGTAGCAAAATACTGAGTAATATGTTCCTAAAATATCCTGGGTGGGTTGTGTTGATCTTGATGCTCTAAAATTTTTGGAAAACATGGAACCGATGGAGCTATCAAAATGTTATGAAGCTTAGAAATGTTGTTATTCGCCACATAAAAAAGTTATCTACGACCTTAGTAATAATCAATAAGGACACAAAACACAGGCAAAAGAAAATCTGCACTTAGTTGTCGTGAAATAAATTCGAGAAGTGATGGGTAAAACTAAAATCGGATTGAAACTTTTATAACTACACCAACAGGGGCGTCATTCGAGATGGCAATTGGAGATGAATGCTAGGATATATATGTTATAAATCTTGGTATAGTTTCAATAATGTAGCAAAGTTATTGAACTTACGTAAAGGATTAAAACTAACTTTGCAGAGATACTTTTCAAAAATTAATGTGGAGATTGATTTGGAGACGGTCGTTAAATGAATAACAATGAAGGATACTCAAAAACAACTAATGAGAAATGTAATATTTGATTGGCGAAGGTTACTCCAAAGATTTTGAGAAACTTTGATTAAATAAATCTCGAGAGAAAGAAACATGATGATGGATAAATTGGCGAGGATAGGTCATAAGGTTCAAGATGGTTATTGCTGCTAGGATGTTCTCATTCTTGAACATAAGCTTCTACTTATGGCTTCCCGAGCATGCAAGGGGATAGTTAGAACCAGTTGAATGGACGTCTCTATGGAATGATAGATGGTTATCACAAGCAAACTAGCGGACATCTTTGGAGACAAGATTCATGAGAAGGATAAAATCTGATGGTATGTAATCCATTGCACAAATAAAAACTGAAACTTACATAAGTTGAAAACGTTATTGCCTAAGGAGGTGGTGGATGAGATACTTAATGTCCTAATTGCATTGCATGATAACGGAGATAAGAGAGTTTTGATTGAGTAAACTAACGACAAATTGTCCTATAAATCGGTTATAGTCTACTTATGGTGTCGGATGAGACATGAAAGAAAAATTGGAAATGAATTTGAAAATTACTTTGTCCCCAAAAGTTTAAGATTTTCTTGTGGCTTGCTAACATGATAGCTTGCTCATGAATGTACTGAAATATGACAAAAAATTTAGAAAAAGTGATGTATGTACACACTGCTATATAGGACATGAATATGTGGACCACATGCTCAGAAGTTGTCCATTCGCACTCCGGGTGTCAGACAAGATTATTGATGCACAAACTGAACGAAATTTCCATAGCATGCGAGTGTTGAACAGTCTCAAAGAGAGCTTTTATAACAAAATTCAGAGTAATATGTTATCTGATTATCATGCGTGGATTGTCTTGATCTTGACGCTTTAAAATCTTTGAAAAATATGGAACCAATGGAGCTATCAAAATGTTATGAAACTTAGAAGTTCCACTCTTCGTCACATAAAAGAGTTAATGAAACCTCAACACTAATCAGTGTCGACAAAAAATACAGATAAAAGAAAAATATACACTGAGTTATCGTGGAATAAACCCGAGAAAGGATTGGTGAAACTAAACTCTGAGGTGAGCTTTTATAACCAGGGGAATCATTTGAGATGACAGGGGCGTCATTCTAAATGACAGCTGAATATGGGTGTTAGGATATGCTATGGATCTTAGTAGAGTTTAAATAATATAGTGGAGTTATTGAGCTTACGCGGAGTATTAACACTAACTTGGGAAAGGCACTTTTCGATGACTAAAGTGGGCATTGATTCGAAGATGGTCATGAAATGGATAACAATGAAGGATATTGAAATGGAACAAATGAGAAATGTAATTTAATTGATAAAGTTTACTCCAAAGGCCATACCAAAGTTGAATTAAATAAATCTCTAGAAAAAGAAACATGATGACCGATAAACTGATGAGAATAGGTCATAAGTTTCAAGATGATTACTACATTTAGGATGCTCCACCGGCAAAATTGGGTGATCTTTTAGGTTTTGTTCTATAATTTTTACATGTCTCTTCATTTTATTAAATACATTTGAAAGTTATAAACTATTACTTATGCTTAAAAGCTAGAATTATTTGGCCAAATTACTATACACTTAAATATATATGTTTTTATATAATAACAAAATTTCAAATATTTTTATTGCTTATTTATTTGGATGTTCTCTACTTCGAATTTCTATTTATCGTAGATGATTTGAAAGAGAAATTTCATATAAATATTTTTGTATGTGTATAATTATTTAATCAAAATAAATATTTTTAATATCTTAATTTGTTCAATAAATATAATAGCTAAATTTATTTTAAAAAATTAAATAATAAACCTGCAACGCACGTTCACCTCACTAGTACATATAAAAACCCAACTATAAATTGAAGAAAATCATATAGCTCTCACAAACGTGCAGAACTTGGATTTCAAAATCCCTATTTAGAAAATTTAGCTAAATAGTTTTCATAATATTTACAATTTTTCTCCGTAAAAAATATGAAAAATAACAGTATTAACTAAGGAAGAAATAAACCCATCCTAACAATGTTCCATTTTTGGACTTCAAATAAAATCACGTCTTATACTTGAGGGATGAAAAATAAATTTGCAGGTTTAGAATTAAGATTTATATCCAGTATTAATCTTTCTTTCTCATGGCAATTAATTGCAAATTCAAAATTGTTTACGTGAAATTTCTTTAGGGAAGTAATTATTGAAGTTCACAAGGTCTATGACTCTATGGTAGTTGGAAAGGAAAATTCTAATTCAAATTTTATTCTATTGAACTTAATCAATCATATGACCAACATATTACATTTACTTTTTAATTAAATATTTTTTAGTTTTCACGTAAATCGTAGGATTCGTTATACTGATTTCGTCAAATCAAATTCGATTTCGAATTATCTGCTCGGTATAAAGCTTGTGTTGGAAATTGGCATGCCTACTCTTTCCATGCATGTATCGCATGGTACTGCTTCTCTTGGCTACATCATCAATGTACGTAATTGAACTAATACTTGTATATTTATTTAAGTTAAAAAGTATAGATATTATATTAATTACTTTAATTACTAAACATATACATAATTAAGTGTCACGAACCAAATTTGGATTCCTAAATCAACTTGACAATAAAATCCCATTTACAAGATCATTAGTCGTTCGAGCATCTTTTTCCAACTACCAACATACCAAACTCCATGATTTTTTCTTTTTAAAAATTACATTCACATATACTTCTAGTTGAAATTAATTATTGTATAGTTTATAAGTTCAATATATATATGTAACAAAAAAGAAAGTGTACATCTAGTTTTAGTTGACACATTTATGTCAATTTTATGAACTCTTGTAATGATCACAAGAATGTTTTTTGTTTCACTATTCACAAATATTTACAAATGAAATCCTATTCCTAGAGGCTAGAGCTAGCCCTAAAATCTTCGTTTTTGTTTATTATGAATTTTGCATTATTATTAGCGTGAAAATTAGAATTTTGGAATAGAAGGAGCCAGATTTTTTTTTTCTTTTTAAAATATATCTCTCCAAATAGTCAAAAAGATTCGAACGTGAATCATTATCCTATAAAAAAAATTATTTAATCACTTGGATCAAAATTTATCATTCTCAGACTTCTAGTTTGAGAAAAGAACTATTGGAGAGTCCATATATAAAAATTATATATATATATATGTGGTGCCTATATATATATATTTACAGGTTGAAAGTTTCCATCTCGACAACAGAATTTCCTTTGGATAGCATCAGCTATAAATTACAGAACAAGTTGTCGCGTCCATATTAAAAATTAAATTCTTGATTAATTCTTTGAAGACTAGTTTTTGTCATTTTCGAGATGAAATTGTATATTTAGACATCAAAAGAGATATTTATGATTAATGCTTATGGTCTTAAGAAATTCAATGGCATAACTATTGTCGTTTTCGCAATGAAGTTGACAAATAACCCTGCAATCATTTCTATTAATCAAGAATATTAGAAGAAATTAACTAACGAATTAGGTGAGTTAATGATTAATTCTTCGAGTTGTCAATCACAAGATCATAATTTATTTTAAAAAAATCCTTTTTTTTATGCAATGTTAAGTTGAGATATGGCAATCGATATCTGAAGCCGATCACTCGATCAGGAAATGAATATAATTATCAACCTTTTTTTTAAAAATGTAATTAATCAACTTGTTTAGGTAAAACTAATTCTTTTATCAATAATTGAAAATTATTAATTAATTATAGATTAATGGTTACAAATTTTTTTACACTAAATGAATATAATTGGTGAAAATGTTTACATTATCATTTTAAAAAATGAAAATTAGTATACAAAAAATATTATTCAATAAATTAATCCCCATATGACCAGAATTCCAACATTAATATAGAAGAACTATATTATTAAATATACATAATTTATATTTTCAATTAAATAAATTAATGTCCCATATGGCTTCATGGCATTTAAATTGCCCGGGCGGTATGAAACCAAGCAAAAATGCAGCTGAAGAATTGTGAGTAGTCAAATATGAAGAGATTAAAGAAAATCAATTAATTGAAATTGGCCGCAATCATATATTTACATTTAATTAGAGATAACTTAAAATAATAAAGTATACTAATTATTTAAAAAATTATATCTTAGTGATAAGTTTTATGCTATTTGTTGAACATGTTAGGAAACCTGGAAATGGAATCAGGTTGATACAAGTGATTCCTGTTCTTAAACTTTTACTCGTTTCTGTTTCTCTAAAGTTTGTGGACGATTTACTTTTAGGATATATGTCAAGTTAAATGTTTGATTTCACGCAATAGCAATTTGCTAGAAATTATGTGAGTTTTTGATGTGTTTTGTTCAGTCCAAGTTGAAACTATTTATAGGTTTCAGGTGTTGGACGAATTTAATTGTGGGATTTGAATGAGTCAAATCAGGTGTTAATGGCCTGAGCATTAACCGTCCCAATTACCTAGGTACTATTCAATAGTTACAGATCACCAACGGACTGATTCTTTATAACCGATACAAATTGATCTAGACAATATTTGACTTGACAAATTTGAACTAAATTGGGTTAGCTTGCCAAATAAGCGGGAGATTAGATATATCATATATGTCTTTGGACGATATCTCTCATTAATTGTTAAACAATTATTGGGAATATCAAAGTGCATAAAGGCATATGAAGGGGTGTTTGGAAAACTGATTTGCATGTATCATCCCACATTGAATTAATAACAAAGGATGATCAATTTTATAAGTTAAGGTGCTAAGTATGTTATTAAATTGTGAAACTCAAGAATGAACTGATGAGCTTTACGTGCGGTGCAATGTATCGCCCGCGCATGGGTACGACACAGGACCATAGGCCAGGCTTGGGCTATTATGGTGTTTGAAGACGTACTTTACACTTCGCATATATTATCCAACTCAGTCATTAACACCTGAATTGACCCATTTTGGATGGTTAATGCTCAGGCTATTATCACATTCCATTCCCAGATTTCCTAACAATCATAAAGTGTTAATTGATTCCATTCCCAGATTTAACCCTTTAAGGATAGAGATCACCCGTAAGGATATAGATCATTCGTGTCAATCCTTAAAGATATGGATCACTTGTGTCAACCTTCTCATTCCATTCCCAGATTTCCTAACAATCATAAAGTAGGGAATATTGCAAAAATGGTATACCAATTGCACCCATTTTGCAGAAATGGTACAATATCTTTTCCGGTGGCAATTTTACCCCACAACTCCAAAAAAGTTACAAAACAATGCATATTTTGGCCGGAGACCCCGTTAACCGACAGGAATCCGGTTTCAGTTTCATAAAACCGCGTATGACATGGCATTGACTCCTGCATGGCTATAACGTGTTCTCCACCTAAGAAAAATGAGCTAGCCTGCAGCTTACGTGTTTAACACATAATTAACTCGCGTTAAGAAAATTGAATAAGAAAAATCTTGCCCCATCATTACATATTGCAGACTGTTGGAATTCACACCAAAGTTTCCACAGAACTCCATCTCTGCAAAATTGAAGAAAACCCCAATGCGAAAGAGTGAAACCCTAAATAGGTGAGATTTTTTGTGGGATTTGGTGCGTGAGAGGTAGCCCGGAGTGAAATTCGGAGTTGAGGAAGGCAGAGATGGTGAGGGTACGTAGCGATGGAATGTTAAGTGTCCCCCCACCTACATATCGTAAATAGTGCTTCTCCTCAATTAGATGAATTTGTTGCTTTTTTAATTGTTGGTGTTATGCCTGAGATTCTTTAGCTTTATGTGTGGAGAAAGGTTGGAACTTTTTGAATAATGTGTAGGTGTTGTCTCCTTTTAATGGTCCCGATGTTTCCTATATGTATTGTTCTTTATTTTGGAATAAGTTGGTTGATGCCATTAGATTAACGAAGCATGCTGAATAGTTTATTGTATGTCTTTTGTTTTTTTGCTTTGTATGTACAGATCCAACTTCTTCATCTTTGACTTTGTCAATTTATTATAATGGTGAACTCGAAAGTGATGGGTATGTGGGGGGTAGGCTACGTAAGATTGACTACGTGGACATTGAAAAGTTGACCTTTGAATCATTTGAAAAGTATATCTAAGATTTATTCGTAGAAGGCACTCAAAAATTGGTTTACACAGGTGTTAATTCTGGCCATAAACTGGTGAAAAATAATGAAGATCTTAAACGGTATGGGAGAAAGTATTTGAAGCTGTATAGGGAGTATCCTTTGTTTGTTGTCACTGGTGTTAATGATGGTAATAATGCTGAACAGGTAGCAGTTGGGGGTAAAGAACAAGTAGAGAAAAATGTTGAGCAAGTGAATGACCAAAATGTTCAAGTAGATAATCATGAAGAGCTACCCATTGAAAATGATGAACCACTTGAAGAAAATGTTGAAATGGACAATGAAACAGGGCAACTTAATGAAAATGAAGATCAACCGACTGGAAATGATGAGTTTTTAGGACCAATTGATTACAATATTTCAACTTGAAACACTGTCAGAGAATGATTTTTTTAGGAGGGTTGATAATTCTGACGAATGGCTAGTTGAGTATCATCGTAGGTTTGGCAACAAAAGTCTGATAATGTAATAAAAGAAAATGAGACAGAGAAGTTATGGCTTGAAAATGAATCTGACAGTGCTGATACAGACTTCTGTGTGAATAATGACTATAATTTAGCTGATGATGAGAATTTGTTAAATGAAGTATATAAGGAATTAGAGAGTGAACCTTCATATAATGTGCATAAAGTTGAGTTCAATGAAAACAACATATTTAATCCCGAGTTTGATTTAGGGTAGACCTTTAAAAGTAAAGAGAGTTTCAAATTTAGTGTTAACTCTTATGCTGTAAAGATTAGAAGAAGCCTACCTTGTAGAAGATCTGACAGCAGGAGAGTTTATATTAGGTGTGCTGAAAGGGGATGCCCATTCAAACTGAATACTGTAAAGGTAATCAACACATCTCCAGACAATGAAGAGGCATGGGTGCTTAGAGAGATGTGCTTAGATCATACATGTGGAAAAGGGTGGTATGTAAGCAACATCAATGTAAACTGGTTGGTTGAGAGATACATTGCTTAGTTTAAGACAGATCCAAAGAGGAATGTAAAGGGTTTTAAAGATGATGTTGAGACTGTTTTGAATGTTGAAGTTTTTGGGTTTAAAGCAGATAGAGCCAAAGTGTTAGCACTGGAAAAGATTCAAGGTGACCTAAACTTGCAGTACACTAAATTATGGGATTATGCAGCTGAATTGAGAGCAACAAACCCGGCATCTACAATAATTCTAGGGACTGACACTGTGGTTGGGGAGATGAGATTTTTAAAGTTTTATGTGTGCTTTATGGCCATGAAGGTTGGATTTAAGAGCCGCAGACCAAGTTAACAACTGTTGGTGTAGACCTTGATAGTGGGAACTATCCCATATCATATGCTGTGGTGTCTACTGAAAACAAGGAAAATTGGTCATGGTTCTTCAGTGTTTTGAAGACTGATTTGGAACTTGGTAATGGAATGGGCTATACATTTGTTTCTGACAAGCAGAAGGGCCTGATTTTTGCCCTGCCTGAAATTTTCTCAGCTGCAGAACATAGATTCTGTGTAAGACACTTAGTACTTAATTTGATGTCAGCTGGATGTAGGGGAATTTTTTTTGAATAATGTAGTGTGGAAGGCAGCCAATTCATGTGCTGTCAGTGAATTCAAGAGTGCTATGAGGGCAATTAGAGATAAGTTTCAAGATGCTGGAACATGGCTTCAAGACATGTATCCTTCTGAGTGGTCAAAGAGCCATTTTCTTGAGTATGAACCTAAATAACTGTTATGAGTCATTCAACAGTTGTATCCTTGAAGCAAGAAATAAGCCCATAATAACCATGTTGGAGTGGATAAGAGAATACTTAATGAAAAAATGGAACTTGTGCAGAGAGACTGCTGAAACCTGGGAGGGTAAATCTATGTGTATATGGTTCTATTGCATGTTCAATGTTCTTATTTAAGATGATGTTAACTTTATATTTGTCTTTGACAGGTTTAATTTGCCCTCAAATTTCTGCTATTCTTCAGAAGAATGGAAAACATGTTGGAGGTTTCAGGCCAGTCAAGGCATCTAAAACACACTACCAAGTTTAGTGTAGTGAAGGTGGTCAACATGCTGTGGATTTAGGAACTAAGTCATGCAGTTGCAGGAGTTGGCAGCTCACAGGAGTTCCTTGCCCACATGGTTTGAGTGCTATAAACCACTCCAAACTGCAACCTGCTGAATTTGTGGATGAATTTTATCATGTCACTTCATTCAAGATGGCTTATTACTGGGTAAGCATGCCAATTAGTGGGCAGAATGTCTGGGGCAAGACACTCTTTGTCCCCCCCCCCCCCCCCTACCACCTAATTTTGGTAGAAGGGCAGTTAGGTCTGTAAGGCTAAGAAGAAGGGGAATTGATGAACCTAGAGATCCAAAGAAGAAAAAAACGAAGGGTCCAGTCATTAGAAAGCTTAGGAGGTTCCAAAAAACCATTAAGTGTGGCAATTGTGGTCAACCTGGCCATAATGCTCTCTTTTGTGAACAACTACCCGAGAGTGCAAAAACCAAAAGAGACAGGTTGATATGAAGACCTGTGAGTGTAAGTGTTTAGCATCTCAGATGAACCCACCTTACAAGGGCCTTCTATGTTTGATTAGTTGAGTATGGGCAACACTGGTGACAAGGCACCAAGGAAAAGACAGCTTTTTAGAGTTGAAGAAATTTAAAAAACTACTAAAGCAGATTTGACAAGAAACAATAAGGCCAAACAATCAAGCAGGGTGAAACTTAGAGTCCCACCAAGCTTAAGTGATGAAGACATGCTCCTCACCCAGCAAAGTGTTAGTAGTCCTATGACTACAAAAAATATTGTCATTGAGGGCGGCAAAATGTTCCTGGCTTTATCCTGAAGATGTGGATATAATTTGCTAAGTACAATGGTTTTTACGTTGTTCATTATGATGGTACTTATGAAGTTATGAACCTGCACTTCACATTTTGAACTTGCACTTTTGAACACTGTGTATGATGAAACTAACGTTTGTAATAGATGCATATATGTATGGATATTTTGTAACTTCTATGAATGCCTATCACTTTAATCAGGTACAAGCCTTTCTTGTTACACATTTATTGTCTTTGTTCTCGATCAATTTAGTGTTGCATTGTTGTTTTTTGCACTTTGAACCTGCGCAGATGACTAACACCATATTTCCATACAATGTACATGAAGTACAGATGACTAACACCATATTTTCATACAAAATGGGAAATTTTGCTGTACAAAATGGTTGACACAATACAATCCGCAAAAGTTAACTGAAATACATCATTTACGTACTAAGTCCTAATACAAAGGATTACAACCAGGGACAGTCCATTAAGTAGTAGAAAGTTTCACTTAAATACACTGCTTCTTTGGACCATCCCCCTCTGGGTCAATTTGATCAGACATCTCGTTGGGCCTCTCCTGAGGTGGGGTTTGTTAGGATTAATGTGGATGGGGCCATTTTTAAAGAGAAAGGTGAAGTTGGAGTGGGCATTGTTGTTCGGGACCATTTTGGGAGTTGCTTGGGTTGGATTTGTGACAGGTTTGAGAGTCTTTTGGAACCAGAAGCGGTGGAGGTGATTGCTATCGACCGGGCTTTGGAATTCGCGCATGCCCATGGTTGGATGAATGTGATCATTGAAAGTGATTGTCTTAATATCCTTAACAAGATTGTGGCGGACTGGGTTGATGACTCGGCACTTGGTAATATTGTTCTTGACATTAGGTTGGGTGCGTCTTATTTTTCCTTGTTGTAAGTTCCTTTATGTTCATCGTGATGTCAATGTTGTGGCACATACTTTAGCTCGTAATGCGGCTCCGGCCTGCGAGGGTGGCCCTGTTTTACGACTCTTCCTTATTGAACTTCTTTCTGCTGATTGCTCTTGATGTTTGTGCCTTCTGCTACGAGGGCCTTGGCTGTAAAAAAAAAAAGAAGAATGAGTACAACCAAGACACAAACAACAATAACAGCTGCAACTAAAAGATGGGTTTGTCTCTCCAATTTCTTCTTTGCGACTCGGAGACTCAAATCCATTTTCTGGGATTCTTCCTCAACTTTATTGATTTTATTCAACAAACCCGGTATGATAACCTTCAATCTCTGACACATCATTAGGTCACACCACCTAAAAAATTTGCATCTCTATGGATACAAACCAAAAAAAATATATATATATATATTTCCCATGAATATAAACTCCAGAGTATAGATTTGTGAATAAATAGGTTGGGAAGATATTACCTGGTTTTGGCAGGACAAGAAACGCCATCCTGGGTGATCTCCTCTCCAAGCAGTCCTCATACCCGTTTCTTCTCCACATAAATATCACACTCTTTCATGGGCTTCAAACCAACCTTGCCCTCTCATGATTGAATCCGTTGCTGCGCCTGAGGTTGCCATGAAATTGTTGACAGACCAACTAACTAGGGGTATAAGAAAGAAGAATTAATTCTTCAGTTGAGTTAAACAGATTTAGGTCAAGAAGAGTATGTAAATCTCTGCAGCCCGATGTGATTGTAATGAAGGGAAAATTTCCCCCCAAAATTGATGTATTATGTGTCATTTTAGGGTTTTTTTTTTTAAAATTTAAATTGCACTAAAGACACATTGTCGGATGGTTTCTGATGTGGCAATAGTGGTTTCGCCACGTAATGGAAAAGGTGCAACGTGGGATTTCGGGTCAGGATTCTGGGGGTTAACGGGTCTCCGGCCAAAATCTGCATTGTTTTGCAACATTTTTGGAGTTGTGGGATAAAATTGCCACCGGAAAAGATATTGTATCATTTCTGCAAAATGGATGCAGTTGGTATACCATTTTTGCAATATTCCCCATAAAGTATTAATTCATTTCATTCCCAGATTTAACACTTTAAGGATAGGGATCACCCATGTTAACCCGATTCCGTCCCCATATTTCTTAACAATCATAAATTGTTAATTGATTCCATTCCCAAATTTCCTAACAATCATAAAGTTTTAATTTGTTTGAATGGAATCAGAATCCTTTAAAATCATGGGATCACCAGTGTCAACCTGATTCCGTTACCAGATTTCCTAACAATCATAAAGTGTTAATTGATTCAATTCGTAGATTTCCTAACAATCATAAAGTGTTAATTTGTTTGAGATGGAATTCCCAGATTTAACACTTTAAGGATAGGGATCACCTGTGTTAACCCGATTCTGTCCCCAAATTTCTTAACAATCATAAAGTGTTAATTGATTCCATTCCCAAATTTCCTAACAATCATAAAGTTTTAATTTGTTTGAATGGAATCAGAATCCTTCAAAATCATGAGATCACCCGTGCCAACCTGATTCCGTTACCAAATTTCCTTAAAATCATAAAGTGTTAATTGATTCAATTCTTAGATTTCCTAACAATCATAAAGTGCTAATTCGTTTGAGATGGAATCAAAATCCTTCAAAATCATGAACAAAACGCAACAACCTCACCTGATTTCTAACAAATTGCTATTGGTTGAAATCAAACCTTCCAACTTGACATATATCCGTTATTGGTTGAAATCAAACCTTCCAACTTGACATATATTCTTAAAAATGACATATATCCTAAAAGTAAATCGTTTGAAACCTTTAGCAAACTTTAGAGAAGTAGGGATGATTAACACTTGAGGACCCGTGTCAACCTAATTCAATTCCCAGATTTGCTAACAATTTTAAAGTATTAATTTGTTTGAGATGGAATCAAAATCCTTCAGAATCATGAACAAAACATAGCCAAAACTCACCTAATTTCTGGCAAATTTGTTATTGCTTGAAATCAAACTTTCTAGATTGACATATATCCTAAAAATAAATCGTCTGAAACCTTTAGCAAGCTTTAGAGAAAGAGGAATGATTAACCCTTTAAGAACAAAGATCACCAGTCTCAACCCGATTCTATTCCTAGATTTCCTAACATAACACTCTCAATTAAGTAAATATTTGATTTCATATCCCTTACATCTAATTTTTTTTTAATATTTTAATTTCACATCTTTTCTCTCCATATGATTGCAAAAGTAATTTAAATCTTTTACGTATATAATTTATCTAACGAATTAATTATTTTTTTTAATTTTATATCTTATTTAATTAAATTCGAATCGAAAAACAAGTAAAATTTTATAAAAAAGAACGAATTAATTAATAATGTCGTAGCCCAATCTCTACGAAATAAAGTGACGTTTTGCGTATGACCGTACGAATTTGTGTGAGTGGAAAACATATTAGCTTTATAACTAGTTTTTTTATTTATCTAATATATAGTAACTTCTTAATCTTACTTTGATTGTTAAAAATAGATGTTCTTAACTAAAAATGTCAGTTTGTATAGTTAATGTTGAATATGTTGTGCATATATATATAATTAATTGTTGGAGAATTAATATATATATATGATTAATTGGTGGAGGATTAATCATTAATTATGCAAAGGCATATCAAAGGTTGTTTGGAAAATATGCATTGGTTATT
Organism: Lantana camara; assembly: GCA_037501455.1. NCBI lineage: Eukaryota > Viridiplantae > Streptophyta > Magnoliopsida > Lamiales > Verbenaceae > Lantana > Lantana camara. The sequence goes on from CM074862.1 coordinate 25,969,990, forward strand.
GTGTCCCACATTGGAAAAATAACACTAAGCAGACAGCTTTATATATTATAATGCTGTATGTGTTATTAAATTATGGGACCCAAGAGAGGACTAATGGGCTCACTCGCGGTGCGGTGCACCGCACCGCCCGCGCACGCGCACGGGCATGGGCGAATGTGGCGTTTGATGGCGCACTTTGAGCCAGAGCCGGCCTAGTCCAGTCCAAAAGTTTAGACTTTTGAACCAATGTCCAGATACATCCAATAAGTCCGTTGGCATCTGTAACAGCTGAGTAGTGGGCATTCATTGGGATTGAATTTCAGGTCATTACACCTGAAATTAATCCATTCAATATTCCCACTGCAGTTTTATTTTTGGCCAACACTTGAGAGCTATAAATAGCTCCTTCCCTCACCTGAAATAAATACAGCAAAACTCACCTGAATTCTGCAAATTGCTATTGTCTGAATTCATCTCTTTCCAGCTTGACATATATCCTAAAAGTAAATCGTCTACAACCTTTAGCAAACTCAGAGAGTAGGGGCGATTAACACTTTAAGGACAGGGACTACCCGTGTCATTCTGATCCCATTTCTCCTATTTTCTCAACATTCTTAAAGTGTTAATTCGTGTGAAGATGGAATCAGAATCCTTTCGCATCATGAACCAGCAGAAATTGGATCGCTTCGATGGAAATAATTTCAGTCGCTAGCAAGACAAGATGAAGTTCCTGCTTACCGTTTTGAAGCTGGCGTATGTTCTGGATCCCAGCCTGCCACCAATTCCAGAAGATCCTCCTGCTCCCCAGCAGCCTGTTGATTTGGATCCACTAACCACTGAAGCAGGTGGTGCTCCTCCTGCCAATCCTCCGACAACAGGAGTTGCTGCTCCTCCCAACATTGCAGCAACAGGTCCTTCCAGGAATGCTATGCAGATCCACCAAGAGATTGTGGAGACTCTTCAACAGCAAAGGAAGAAAAGGGCTGAAGACGAAGAGTTGGCTCGTGGTCACATCCTCAACACGCTTTCTGACAGGCTGTATGATCTATACACAAACATGAAGTCGCGTAGAGAGCTTTGGGAGGCCTTGGAATACAAGTACAAGGCTGAGGAAGAAGGTACTAACAAATATTTAGTTTCTAAATATTTGGATTTCAAGATGGTTGACAACAAACCAATTCTGGAGCAAGTGCATGAGCTCCAAGTAATCGTTAACAAACTCAGAATGGTTAAAATTGTCCTTCCAGAGACATTCCAGGTTGGTGCAATCATTGCAAAACTTCCTCCAGCCTGGAAAGATTATGCAAAGCGTTTGATGCATAAATCTGAGGATTTGTCCTTGGAACAAATTCAAAAACATCTGCGTATTGAAGAGGAGGCTCGAAAACGTGATGGAAAGAATTTGGTTCAAGGACAATCGAGTGTGAACTTTGTTGAATCTGGAAATTCTTCTAAAAAGAAACATTTTGGTGTTAAAAAGAATTCTGGACAATTTAAGAAAACCATACAGAAACCTAAACCTTCTAATGCGGCTAACAAAAGAAAAGGCAAGTGTCATGTTTGTGGAGAAACAGGACATTATGCGAGAGAATGCCCACAACGGAAGAGTGGATCTGGAGTTGCCAATATGGTTGAGGAGAACCTAGTTGCCATGGTGACTGATCTTAGCCTCGATGTGGCTATGATTTCTGAAATCAACATGGCAAGTGAACTTTCTGGCTGATGGTTAGATTCTGGAGCTACCGTTCACATTTGCAACGATCGAAGGCTTTTCAAGACCTTTGAAGAAACTGTTGGGCAAGAGGTTCAGATGGGAAACAACTCCAAAGCCAGTGTTGGACGCAAAGGATCTGTCGAACTCAACTTTACCTCCGGGAAGAAATTAACTTTGATTAATGTCTTGTTTGTACCAGATGTTAGGAAAAGTTTAATTTCTGTTGATTTGTTAGATAAGAAAGGTTTTAAGATTTCTGTTGAATCTGGCAAAGTCATCATCATGAAAAATGGTGAATTTGTTGGAAAAGGCTATGCTTGTAATGGGATGTATAAAATGTCTATCAATAATATGAATCTCGTTTCTGCTTACATGATTTCTTCAATTTCTTTATGGCATAGTCAATTAGGACATGTTAGTGCAAAGAACTTGAAAAATATGCATGCAATGGGATTAATTGATATTGGTAAAAATGAACTTGATAAGTGTAAAATATGTGCAAAATCAAAAATTGTTAGAAAACCTTTTCCAAGTGTTAAAAGAGAATCACAAATATTAGATTTAATTCATACAGATATTTGTGAATTAAATGGAATCTTAACTAGAGGTGGAAAAAGGTATTTTATAAATTTTATTGATGATGCTAGTAGATTTTGCTATGTATATCTTTTACGAACTAAGGATGAAGCACTTAGCTCGTTTGTGAAATATAAATCAGAAGTAGAAACCCAACTTGAGAAGAAGATTAAGGTTCTACGGTCTGATCGAGGCATGAAATACTGTTTGAATGCCTTTGATACACTTTGCGAAGAAAGTGGTATCATACATCAAACAACTGCCGGTTATACACCCCAGCAGAACAGTGTAGCCGAAAGGAAAAATCGTACCTTTCTGGATATGATAAATTGCATGTTAAATCATGCAAATTTACCTCACAACTTGTGGGGTGAAGCCCTTCTGTCTGCGTGCCATATTCTAAATAGGATGCCTAGTACTGTTGTGAAGTCTAGTCCCTATGAAATATGGAAAGGCAGAAAACCCAACATAAGTTATTTTAAAGTATGGGGGTGTGTGGCTTACTTTCGGGTTCCTGATCCTAAACGGACTAAGTTAGGGGCTAGAGCTATTAAAAGTATATTCGTTGGATATGCTCTTAATAGCAAGGCCTATAGACTTCTTGATTTGGAGTCTAACGTGATAACTGAATCCAGGGACGTGGAATTCTTCGAAAGTACGTTTTCAAAAGATGTTGGAAACGAATCTGTGCCACCCCAAATTGAGTCTAGAAGTCCTATAAGGCCGTTTGTGGAAAATGATGTTCCTAAAAAACAAATTGAGCCTAGAAGGAGTACTAGAGCAAGAAAAGAGAAAATTTTGGATAAAGACTTTATCTCTTCTGATGTTTTATTGTTCTTGGTGGAGGGGAACCAAGATAATAAAGTGGTAAGTGAAATACCGTTTGTATTTTCACTTGAGACGGATCCTAAAACATTTTCAGAAGCTATGGCTTCTCGAGATGCTTCCTTTTGGAAGGAAGCTGTAAACGATGAAATGGATTTGATCTTGGGTAATAATACTTGGGTATTAGCAGACTTACCTCGTGGTTCTAAACCCATTGGGTGCAAGTGGGTATTTAGAAGAAAACGAAACACTGATGGCACTATATCAGCTTTTAAAGCTAGATTAGTTGCCAAAGGGTTTAGACAAGTAGAAGGGATTGACTACTTTGACACTTATGCACCGGTGGCTCGAGTTGCTTCCATTAGAATTCTTCTAGCCTTAGCCTCTCTTTACGATCTGTTTGTTCATCAAATGGATGTAAAGACAGCATTTTTAAATGGAAATTTAAAAGAAGAAATCTATATGGAACAACCTGAGAGTTTTGTAGCACCGGGAACAGAAAATAAACTGTGTAAGTTAGTCAAATCCCTGTATGGTCTAAAACAAGCACCAAAACAATGGCACGAGAAGTTTGACACTGTTATCTTGAAATTCGGATTCAAGTATAACAGTGCTGACAGGTGCATTTACTCCAAAAGTACGGCCGACTATATGGTGATAGTCTGTCTATATGTAAATGATATGTTGATCATCGGGACGAATATGATTGGAGTAAACAAGACTAAAAAGTATCTATCCTCGGTCTTTAAGATGAAAGACTTAGGTGAAGTAGATACCATTTTAGGCATTAAAGTTAAAAAACATAGTGGGGGTTTTTCACTAAACCAATCTCACTATATTGAGAAAGTTCTGACTAAGTTTAGTCACCTCGAGAACAAGGAGGTGAATACTCCGTTTGACAACGGACTAAAACTTAAAGAAAATACTGGTAGAGCTATTGCACAGCTCGAGTATGCAAGTGCTATTGGCAGCCTTATGTACGCAATGCATTGCACTAGACCAGATATTTCCTTTGCAGTTTCAAAACTTAGCAGATACACAAGCAGTCCCAATGCTGATCATTGGAAAGCTATTAGTAGGGTACTTGGGTACCTTAAGAGAACTATTAGCTTTGGTTTGTTCTATCACAAATTCCCTAGTGTGTTGGAAGGGTACTCAGACGCGAGTTGGATAACTAGCGTGGGAGATAATAAATCCACAAGTGGGTGGGTTTTCACTCTTGCCGGTGGGGCTGTTTCTTGGGCAAGCAAAAAACAGACAATAACCTCTCACTCTACCATGGAATCTGAGTTCATAGCTTTAGCACAAGCTGGAGAAGAGGCTGATTGGATTAGAAATATGTTGTTAGACATAGATCTATGGCCGAGTCCAATGCCTCCAATTTCGTTGTATTGTGACAGCTAAGCTACGCTTACAAAAGCGTATAGTGGTACCTATAATGGTAAGTCTAGACATATTGGTCTTAGACATGCATTTGTGAGACAATTGATACAAGATGGTATCATAGCAATTGTCTATGTGAGGTCAAATAAGAATTTGGCTGATCCATTTACCAAGCCTCTGACGAGAGACTTAGTAGCTACAACTACTAGAGATATGGGACTTAAACCACCCGAATCATAAGTGATGGTAACCCTACCTATAATCTAGGTTACCCCTGGTTATAGGTTCAAAGGGAAAAACAAGTCACGAGTTGGTTAGAGCTATCAAAATGGTCTCATATGTAGTAAAAGATAGCTCAGTGAGTTGCAAAGTGACAAGGTAGAGCTATGCTCTTAACAAAATGCTGCACTAATGCAACTAGTGCTCGAGAAACATTTTGCCTATATGAACAAGAAGTGAAGCCGCTTCTTATAGAGAGTTGTGGTTTAATCTCTTAAAGGTTCATGAAATGGGATATGGCGTATGGCTTTATAAGCGCAAAGCAGTGGAGTGCTTGCTGTATGAGAAAGAAAACATACGTGTGATAACTCCGATTGCATCACGAAGGAGTTGAGGTTCAATCTACGGACACCGTCAACTTCGATGCAGTTTTGAGTTATTTACACTAAGGGAAGGTTCAATGTTCGTCACACCTTCCTCTAGGCATGTGATCTTTGACAAAATCTTCAGGGACTTGTCTGGCAAAAGAGTAGTTTTCCAAACAAGTGGGGGATTGTTGAATATGTTGTGCATATATATATAATTAATTGTTGGAGAATTAATATATATATGATTAATTGGTGGAGGATTAATCATTAATTATGCAAAGGCATATCAAAGGTTGTTTGGAAAATATGCATTGGTTATTGTGTCCCACATTGAAAAAATAACACTAAGCAGACAACTTTATATATTATAATGTTGTATGTGTTATTAAATTATGGGACCCAAGAGAGGACTAATGGGCCGCCCGCGCACGCGCGCGCGCACGGGCACGGGGCCGGGGCCGGGGCCGGGGCCGGGCATGGGCGAATGTGGCGTTTGATGGCGCACTTCGCACGTGCGCATCGTCGCTAGGAGCTTGGAGCCTCGCCTCCGAGCCCAGAGCCTTACTTTTTGAGCCAGAGCCGGCCTAGTCCAGTCCAAAAGTTTAGACTTTTGAACCAATGTCCAGATACATCCAATAAGTCCGTTGGCATCTGTAACAGCTGAGTAGTGGGCATTCATTGGGATTGAATTTCAGGTCATTACACCTGAAATTAATCCATTCAATATTCCCACTGCAGTTTTATTTTTGGCCAACACTTGAGAGCTATAAATAGCTCCTTCCCTCACCTGAAATAAATACAGCAAAACTCACCTGAATTCTGCAAATTACTATTGTCTGAATTCATCTCTTTCCAGCTTGACATATATCCTAAAAGTAAATCGTCTGCAACCTTTAGCAAACTCAGAGAATAGGGGCGATTAACACTTTAAGGACAGAGACTACCCGTGTCATTCTGATCCCATTTCTCCCATTTTCTCAACAGTTAATATTAGTATTGGCGTATTTATGCTTCAAATAAAAATATTATATTCGCTATATTCTCTACTTTTTGGCTTTTTGCCGTACGTGAAACTTTTCCTATTCCCATGCATATGCTTCCTCTGGGCAGCAAATTTTTTTTTTTTGGTGGCCCTCTTTGCAGAATTTAAACTTGGGATAATCATGAATATTTCTAACTTGGAATAACTATAAATATTTCTCTGTAATTCAATTAGGGGAAAAATATTTATAATTAAGAAAATTATAAAGAGTATCCGGATTATGGTATTATTTGTACGTAATATGTCTAGTTATTTTCGTTACTTCTTGTTCAAACTTTAAAAAAAATTTCGTAAATTTTCAACTATGAGAATCGTAATTAGATTAAAATTCAGTGGATATCGGTAATTACCCCTTCAAATTTTAGAAAGCATCTATGCGCATAATTGAACTAATTAATTCTTGTGTATTATACATATACATTTATATATATATATATATACTAGCCTATGTCCCGTGCTATGCACGGAAAGTAATAGATAATAATTTAAATTTTAGTTCAGTAATTAATGACAAAACTTATATAAATATTTTACATAATAGATATTAATAGTTAAATTTGCTACAAAGAAAAAACAAATAACAATTGTTATAATAAAAAATTATTAAACAAAAATAACAATAAATATTAAGAACAACAAACAATGTGGTAAAATAATAATAATGAAATTTACTCAAAGCAATATTGAATAACAAAATTAATAATAAAAGAAGAAAATTAATAAAATAAATGAAAGGCTAAAACTATAACACAAAAATATAAACAAAAATAAAAGTTTAAATTCAAATTAAAGAAAACGCAATAAAGACAAATCAAACAACAATAGTAGTACGTATGCATATAGCGAAAAATTATACTATTGGGAGAGAGCTCATTGTTTGTGTGCAGAAAAATAATAAATAAAGTTGTTGGTAGATAAGAGTTTTTGTGCACGAAAGCAAGAATTGGGATATGAAGGGAGGAAGACGGCTATAAAAAATTAGAAAATGAATGAGAAACTTAGAACAAAAATTTATCCCACATAAATTTTTGGATTTAAATTGTATGCGATCTTTAATTTATGCATTCAAAATATTTTATCATAAATTAATGCTTTAAATGAGGAAAAGTTTTTAAAAATTAAGGGATACATTATTTTAATAAGTAAATATCAAATTATTGAAATTTAATAATCATCAACCAATCACAATTTTTTATTTTAATAAAATAATTTAAAATTACCAGAAAATAATATTCGGTCAATGCATATATTTTTAATATATAACCAAAGTATCAATTTAATATTTATGTGTCCCGACAAAACAAATATTTATTAAGAACAAAATTTAGCATATATTTGATAGTAATCTCTCATCAACCAAATATTAGGTTTTCATTTAACCAAATATTTTCATATAAAGACTAACCAAAGTATATACTCCTATGAATCCTAAATAAATAACCACAATATTCTATATACTTTATGGAAAGATTGTAATAGAAAGAGAGACTAACCAAAGTATTACCAAGAGTCCCGATAGAAAAGAAATCTTTCTATTGGGAGAAAATTTGACAAAACTGACAGCAGGATGCTAATCGTCAATTAGAGTCTTAATATAATGACGGGTAGAAGCAACACAAATCATTAAAAGCCATCATAACTACTTCAAACAATTATGGATCCATCCAATAAAATAAAGGGAATATCCATTTTCTCTATTTTCTGAATCGTATATATTTATTCTAATATATTTTTAAATTCCAATAAAGCAAATATTACACTACAAATTGTTGCTTATAATAAATATTGTTTAAAAAAGAATGGTAATATAGTTATGGCGATCACATGGGTAATATGCTAATAACAAAAAAAAAAAAAAAATAGATATAAATACATAATTATCATTGAACAAAGCAGTGTATAAAAATATCTTCTCATAATCGGTACTTGAACAAAACTTCAAAAAAAAAAAAAAAAATTCTCTATCAAAAAATAGAGAAAAAAAATTATAATTTTAAAAAATTTGTAAACAATACAAATTTTATCATTCAATGAAGATATGTATAAATTTATCTTATGATGGTAGGTGCTTGAGCATAAACTTTAGAGAAGATATTTCTCTATCAAAAAATGAAGAAAAAAATTGTAATACCAAAAAAATATATAAATTATCATTAAACTAAGATATTTAGAAAATTACCTTCTCACGGTTGGAACTCGAACAAAACCTCAAGACAGAGAAATAGTATACAAATAATTACCATGGAAAAATAAAATATAAATACATTCTGAAGATGGAAGGAAAAAATCTTACCTCTTAGTTCATAAAAAATCTTCTCACACTCGGTACTTGAACTAAACTTGAAAAGAAAGTATTTCTCTATCAAAAAATAGAAAAAAATTATAATATCAAAAAAATATATAACCAATACATATTTTATCATTCAACAAAAATATGTATAAAACGTTATGTACTTGAGCAAAAACTCCAAAGAAGATATTTTTCTATGAAAAATAAGAAAAAACTATAATACTAAAAAGATATATAAATAATACGTAAATTATCATTAAACTAAGATATGTATAAAATTACCTTCTCACGGTTGGAGCTCGAACAAAAGTCTCAAAACGGAGAAAAAGAAAACTATAATTTAGTATATAAATAAATAACATGAAAAATTAAAGTATAAATACATTGTGAAGATGAAAGAAAAAAAATCTTACTTCTTACTTCCTAAAAACCTTACCACGAACAATTCTTTTCTGTCATTAAAAATTACAGCGAAAAGAAAGTAAGAATTCAAAAATAATATACAAACAATATATACATAAAAAATAAGCTGAAATTTATAAACCATTATCACAAATGATGTACAATGTTATTGTGGGTCTGAAAATTCCAGAGAAAAAATCAAAATATTCAAAATTGCAATGAAGAAAATGCTAGGTTATGTTTACTCTTCCTTATCAACTACATTTTTAAGTTGGAGGATTTGAGTTGGAGGATTTGTGCACATATATGATATAATATTTGCTATAAATAAGTTTTAATAAATAAAGTTAATCCCCTTAATTTATGCTAAATAAATTAAGTATATTTTCAATTAATTATGATTAATTAATTAATTAAGATATTTATATTAGTTGGACTTTCTTAAATTTAATAGATTAGTATCTTAATTAATTTGATTTTGGCAAATAATTAAAGCATTCAAAATATTAAATATTGTGGAATGTTTATTAACAAATGAAATATTTTTTAAGGATTAAAAAATTTAGAAAAAAAGAGAAAAAATTATTCGGTTAAAATTGACTTAATTAGGGTCAAACACACCATTCCTATATATTATAGTATATTTTTTTAGGTAAGTATATTATAGTATACATATAGATGCATATATAAATATACTATTAATTTTAATTTTTGAAAAATTAATTAATTTGATGGAGTAATTTAAGTAACTTAATTGATTCTCTTTATTTTTTAATGTTTGAATTTAAATTTGAAATTTTAGTGACTTTTTATGGAAATTGTATTCGTGATTTAAATAATCAGTATTAAAATTAATTTAATAAATATATAGAAATATCAAAGTATATGCATATAATATTAACCTTACTTAATTAGTAAAAATATCAAAATTAATTTCATTCAGTCAAACTTGTCAAATATAATTATTTTCCTTAGTTACTACTTATTTTTATAATAAAATAATATACAAAATAAAAATAAGCCAATCATATTTCTTTTACCTAATTAAAAACTTCAAAAAAACCATAAAATTCCACATCATAAAAAATATACAATAAAAAGTCAAACATCGTTATCAAATATATAATAGTATAGATATGTAAGAACAATTTCAATAATTAAAGAAGAGATTACCTGAGTTGTATTGAAAGTTTGTGCCAAAAGTAACGTTATAAAACTAATGTCGTAAATATGCTTCGTGCCAACTGCATCTCTATATATAAAAGTTTTTGTGCAGGTTAATTAATGATTTGGCTTAATTATATAGCTTAATTATAGTGTAGATTTATAAATTAGTAATGGTAACAATTTATATAATTATATGGCTTAATTATACCGTGCATATCCCGCTTAATTATATGACTTAATTATAGCGTGGATTTATAAATTAGTAATAGTAACAATTTATATAATTATATGGCTTAATTATACCGTGTATATCCCAATAAATTAGAATTATAAATTTACCTATAAAATTCTTGACATAAATTGATATTAATTGAGGGTTTCTATATTTATGGGATTAATATCTCAATTAGTGGGATTGAGTAAATAATTTGAAAAGTTGACATAAATAAAATGATATTAGTTGACTTTTCTAAATTTATGATATTAATGTCTTAATTAGTGGAATTTAGTAAATAATTAAAATATTAAATAGGTTGAAAAATTAACTGACCAATGAAATAATTTTTAAAGAATAAAAATGTTAAAAAAAATCATAAAATTCTATTCAATCAAAATTGGAATAATTTGGGTCAAAAACACCCTTCCTATATATTATAGTATAGATAGATATATTGGCGAATCATGAAGATGAAGAAAATGAACCACAATGAAAAATTAATTAAAAACACAAATCTTAGAGCACAACTAACAAAATTAAAACAAAAAATAATTCGATTTAATAAAAAAAAAATTAACAAAGCTTTCTCATATTTAAAATGGTCTGCTCCATATAAAATTTCTTCTCTTAACCATGAAGTGAAACTCTAAAGTCGTATAATTTTGAGAGTGATGATAGAATTTATAGAGGCAATTTCATCCATTTTAAAACTAATTAGAAAAAAAAAAATTAAATGGAGCATAGATTAAGGGGTTTTCATCCATTTATTTAGTTAGCAAACTAAATCCTTTATTATTGGCAACTCTATAATAGTACAAATAATGAATATGACAAATTTATGTAATTAATGTGCCCTTTTTTCGGGTTTTGAAAATTAAAAATTACAAATTAATATAATTCCACATCATCAAAATGCATAAAAAGTCAAATAATCAAATGTGATTTTCAAATATATAATAATATAGATATAGATATAAATTTATTAAGTATTAATTTTAAATTTGAAAAAATTAATTAATTGAATGGAGTAATTTAAGAAATTAATTATATTGACACTCAATTAAAACTCTTGAATTTACTTTATAATTGATTATTAGGATAAATAAAAATTAATTTATATCACGTAAAATAATTATAATGAATTTATATCAAATAAGAAAAGATTTATATTGGAACTATCACTAATAATCTTTTTAAATAATAAAAATAATTCAAAATTCTAAGAATTACACATTATAAAAAAAAAATTACACATAAAAAAGTACATTATGAAAATTTTCAAAAATAATTATTTTTCTTAATTATTATTTATTTTCATGATGAAATTTTATACAAAATAAAAATGCGCCAATTATATTTTTTCTATTTATTGAAAATATAAAAAAACACAAAATATCATTCAGTCAACCTTGCCAAAGATAATTATTTTTCTGATTTATTACTTACTTTCATAATAAAATAAAATCAACCAATCACAATTTTTTATTTGATTAAAAGTTCCAAAAAAACCACAAAATGCCACATCATCAAAATGCACAAAAAGTCAAATAGTCAAATGTGGTTTTCAAATATATAATAGTATAGATATAGATATAGATATAAATTTATTAAGTATTAATTTTAAATTTGAAAAAATTAATTAATTGGATGGAGTAATTTAAGAAATTAATTATATTGACACTCAATTAAAACTCTTGAATTTACTTTATAATTGATGATTAGGATAAATAAAAATTAATTTATATCACGTAAAATAATTATAATGAATTTATATCAAATAAGAAAAGATTTATTTTGGAACTATCAATAATAATCTTTTTAAATAATAAAAATAATTCAAAATTCTAAGAATTACACATTATAAAAAAAAAATTACACATAAAAAAGTACATTATGAAAATTTTCAAAAATAATTATTTTTCTTAATTATTATTTATTTTCATGATGAAATTTTATACAAAATAAAAATGCGCCAATTATATTTTTTCTATTTATTGAAAATATAAAAAAACACAAAATATCATTCAGTCAACCTTGCCAAAGATAATTATTTTTTTGATTTATTACTTACTTTCATAATAAAATAAAATCAACCAATCACAATTTTTTATTTGATTAAAAGTTCCAAAAAAAACTACAAAATGCCACATCATCAAAATGCACAAAAAGTCAAATAGTCAAATGTGGTTTTCAAATATATAATAGTATAGATATGCAAGGATTTTGAATGAATTTATTAGTTGATCCATTAAACTTAAAAAATTAGTTTATTAAGAATCTAATTTCCCCTTTAAAGCGAAGACTTGTTGGATAGGCCCCAAGATAGGGCAAAGTGGTCAACTTGAGAATAAAAATCCCAATTTGAAGATCACAAATTGAGCAAGTATCTTTTTCATTTAACCAACATACCTAACTTTCTTACAAGAAAAACTATAATCTCTACTTTGAAACTAATCACCGCAATAGTTAATTTAATCGGTTCCATTCCATATCTTTAATTGTAAATTTAGAAGAAATAAGGATTACTTTTTTTTTTTTTTTTTTTTTTTTAACACACACACCCCAACTGGCCAGAGGGATTTGAACCCGGGTCATTGCCTTCGAGAATCAACCCTCAAACCACTTGGTCAACCCCTGTTGGCTAGAAAAAATAAGGATTACGAAATCTTTTATGTATTATCCTTAAATCTTGTAATGATAATTATTAAAAACTCTTTCTAACTCTCTCAAAGGTTAAAACTCTAATCTACGTGATTCATAATAAGACAAGGTAGTTAATTAAAGTTTCGATCCGACGGTAAATAATATTATCATAGTTCCACCGCCGGATTGACTCAATTCTATTTCACCGCCAGCTTGTCAGATTTGTTCCGTCGAAATCTGCTCAGATCTGCTGCCACTCTCTCGAATCTACCGTCATCTTCTCAATTTCGTCGTTACTCTTCCAGATCTACTGTCATCCTCCCAGATCTAGCCGGATTTTGTCACTGTTTTTTCCGTTTAAGTTATGTTTTTGTCCCTTCCGTATAGAAGTTTAGTTAGTTTCTTTAGGTTTAGTTTTATGTTTTTCTGTGTTTTTTCCGAGGAATTTTTTGGCCGAGTTATCTGTTGTAGGCCAAAGTATTTGTTCTTCTCAATCCGGAGAAAAGACGGCTGCGAAACTTGGAAGGAACAACATCAATTTTAAGGAGTTGAATCCTATTATTAGGATTCTTTTTTTGTTTACTAGATGTGATGCTAATATAATAGCTCACAAATTTGTTGGAATTGCGGCTTCGGCCTGCGTTAATTCTTCTTGTATTTTTCTTATTGTTATTCATGATTTGCAATAATATTCCCCTTTGAGGGACTTGGTTTTCAAAATAAAAAATAAAAAAATCTTGTAATGATATTCAATATTAGATTGTTTCCTTCTTAATTGTCTAATTAAAACTCAAAAACATATTTTTAGAAATGAAAATATATGATCCTAATCTTAAAGCTGTAAAATTAATTTCAATTAACTCTCACATAAAAAATCCTTATATATAAAAATATGATTGTAAACACTAATAAAAAAAAAAGGTTTTTTGTTCCACTATATAGCATGGATCATGAAAATAAAAAGAAGTTCTGTAACTGAAGTTAGTGACCAAATTAGTGGAGTCGATATAATTCTGGAAGATAATTCAATTCAGTCAAAAAAATACTTTTCTCAATCTCACATAAATTCAAGGAGTATATGTTTCGAATTTATATATAATAATGTGTAAATATAATTAATATGGAATTAGTTACATAATTTTTATAGTATATATGTACTGATCATACAAAGATTTAAAATTCATTTTTTTAGTATTTTATTTCATATATTTTTTTTGGTAGAAATTTTATTTCATATGGTGTCTAACGGCATATTAACAACTTTCGCAGTCGTCCAATTTTCATATGGCTAATAGTCCTTCATAATTACACCATCAATATACAGTTTCCAACACAATGACTCTAAATTTTTGAAGATCAGGGACCTCAACGGGGGATTTTATTTAAATCTCCAAAAAAACCAAGTCAGAAATATAGTACGGAATATCGAAAAAACCAACGCAGGCTGAAGTTGCATTTCTAGCAAACTTGTGGGCAACCACATTTGCACCACGACGCACAAAAGAAAAACGAACAACAACAAAATGAGACAGAATAGACAGCGTTTCAGCATGAATATTCCCTAAAGCGGAAAGATTCTCCTTGCCACCTTGGAGCAGATTGATCAAGTTGATATTATCCCCTTCTAGTATGATTTTCTGCCAACCGAAGTCACGTCCAAGCCTCGCTGCCGACAAGGCCGCATACGACTCAGCCGCGAAGGGATCCGTCACCTGGTATCTATTAGATATGGTAGGTTTGATCTCCGGGTTATAATCCCTTAATTAGAGCTTAAGGCAGATTTGTAGGGATTTGACGTGTATCTCTATTTATCTTACACTTCTGTAACCTAGAGAATTAATTTCAATTCATTCAAGAAACCATGAATACAATTACAACTTCTTCCAATTACCATGTTCTAACATGGTATCAAAGCAATGTTGAAATCCTTGGGACTCAGTTCTAACATCATCGTCCCATACCAATCCCGAACCCTAGGTCTAAAACCAGCCTCAAAATCAAACCAACATGATAACAGAAAATAACCAAGAACTCTCAATGCAGCTTACAGAGATGCTGCGAACCAATACACAGAACCAACCAACTATGTTCAACTCGGATAGTCTATCGATTGGCATCAAATTAAACGGCCATAACTATCCGGTCTGGGCTAGATTAATGAAGATGACTATAGGAGGAAGACGGTGTCGGTCACACTTAACCGGCACTCCGGCACCCCCAACCGAAATCGATCTGAAATTTGATCAGTGGGAGCAAAGTGATCTGAGTGTCTTCACATGGATAATTCAGAACTTGGAAGCCACTCTCATCAACAACGTGCTTCAATACCCGAAGGCCAAAACACTGTGGGACGGTCTCGCCACCACTTACGGCAGTGGCGGAGATCCACTACAGCTTTTCGACCTACATCGGAGAGCCAACACACAAAAGCAGGGGAACGATAGTCTTGAGGAATTCTGGAATAAACTTCAATCCATATGGATGGCCATCGATAGACGACAGCCGAATCCAATGAAATGTCCAGACGATATAAAATTGTTTAACCAGATTACCCAAGAACAGAGATTGTACCAATTTCTTACCGGAGTTGATGAGAGGTATGATTCAATTCGGAATGACCTGTTGAAGCAAGAAATTAAGCCGTCAGTTGAAGCGGCGTATGCCACAATCCGGCGAGAGGCCTCTCGCCTCCAGATCTTAAAGGCGGCGACCACCGGAGATGACTGCAATGAACAAGGAATCGGATCAGGGCTCATGACAAAGAAGGAGAAGGGGAGAACCTATACACGCTCAGAGGGCTCCTTGCGCATCGACGGCGCCGGCCACCGTTCATCATCGCGTGAAGACCGGTCATCACTGATATGCGGACACTGCGGGAAGCCAAAGCACACCGCTGAGGAGTGCTTTGAGATCGTTGGCTACCCTGAATAGTGGGTTGGTGCCCGGAAAACCAACACTGGCGGAGGAACAGGAAAAGGGAGGAACAGGCGGCCCATGGCTGCTGCAAATGCAACGATTTCCGGCGAAGGGGGACAATCGGAGGCCGCCTTCATAGGTGTCATCGGCGGAGACTCCAATACGACGGCGGCTTGTATCGGGCGGGCAAGCATCGCCTCTGGTGCAACGAGCCGACAGACAGGGGAGAATGGAGAAGGTAACGGGTTTGGGGGTGATTGCCCAAACCCTAATTTTAGTCCTTATTTTAAAACCCCCTCATGTGATAAATTGCATAGTCAGCCCCCGAAAATTGTAAAATCTGAAAATGGCCCCATAACTTATGCTATGTCTGCTCAATCAAGTCCAGAAAAATTAAATCAGTGGATTTTTTATAGTGGTGCAACCGATACTATGACATATGATCCCTCTGATATTGTAAACCCCTGCGAACCAAAAAAATCACACATTGAAACAGCAAGTGGTGATTTAATAGCTGTTGAAAATGAGGGCTCTGTTTCCATTTCCTCAAAGCTGAAACTTCAAAATTGCCTTTATGTCATCTCTCTGTCATGCAAGTTGGTATCTTTGAACCATTTAACATCTGAGTTGAACTGTGATGTGCTGATATATCCTCGTTTTTGTCTGATACAGGACATTCATACGAAGGAGATTATTGGGCGTGGTACTGAGAAAGACGAACTGTACTATGTTGATGAAATGGACAGCCCCTCACGGGCACTTCTCTCAAAAGGAACTGCGAACACACAACTTTGGCTTTGGCATTGTCGTCTTGGACATCCATCAGCTGGGTATCTGAATATGTTATTTCCATCACTATGTCAGAATAATCAGTTGTTAAGTTTTTCTTGTCAGACTTATCTTGCTACTAAGAGTCATAGGACTTCTTTTAAGCCAAGTAATACCCGTGTTAAGTCTGTGTTTTCTTTGGTTCACTCTGATGTTTGGGGACCGCCCCCTGTTACAAACCAAAACTAGTTTCGGTATTTTTTGATGTTTATTGATGATCATTCTCGCATGTCTTGGGTGTATTTTCTTCGCCATAAATCTGAAGTTTGTGATACTTTTCGTGCCTTTTTTAAAATGGTACAAACTCAGTTTAATCAGCATATTAAAGTACTTCGATCAGATAATGGGCGAGAATTCGTAAATCAAGACATGAACAGATTTTTTCTGGAATATGGCATTATTCATGAAACCTCATGCCCTAACACACCCCAACAAAACGGCGTGGCCGAACGAAAAAATCGGACCATCCTTGAGATGACTCGTGCCATCCTAACCGAATCCCACGTCCCCAACCATTTCTGGCCAGAAGCTGTTGCCACTGCCACCTATCTCACTAACAGATTGCCCACCAAAATCCTTGGCCACAAAACCCCCTTATCCGTCCTTGAAACCCAAACTACAATACCTCCACATCTTACCCTTCCACCTCGGATATTCGGGTCGACTGTGTTTGTTCATATTCTAAAGACAGAATGCACCAAACTTGATCCCTGTACAGTTAAGTGTGTCTTTGTAGGATATGCACCCCATCAGAAAGGGTACAGATGCTATAACCCCGTCACTAAGAGAGTTCATGTCACTATGAATTGTGACTTTATAAAATCGGAGTATTTCTTTCTTACCTAGCACAGCGATGAGGGGGAGAATTGGTCAGAATCACTGTACTGGTTAAGCTATCCGGATTCTACATCGGAATCTGAACAGAGAAACGAAGATCTTAGTACCACTACCACACCAACGCCCAATGATCCCTCGTGTGATGTCCAAAATGAGGTAACTGAGATACAATCTTCCTCTCCTGTTCATCATACTATTTGCAGTCACGATATCATAGGTGCTACTGACAGCATTCCTCAGAATGATACAGGACACAGGTACCCACTGCCCCAGCGGAGTACCAGGGGTATTCCTCCCCAAAGATACTCACCTGATCAAGCATCCCGGTCAAGCAGATACCCCATAGGGAATATGGTCAGGGGGAGTATGTCAGGAATTGCCAAAGCCTTGTTTGAGAACCTATGTAAATAAGAATTCCCTAAAACTGTACAGGAAGCCAAACAACATGCAGAATGGGAGAAAGCCATAGAGGCTGAGATGCACGCCCTGAGAAAGAATGAGACGTGGGAAAAGTGTGTATTGCCCCCAGGAAAAAAACCGGTTGGATGCAGGTGGGTGTTCACCATCAAGCACAAAGCAGATGGTACAGTTGAGCGACACAAAGCCCGCCTCGTTGCAAAAGGGTACACTCAAACCTATGGGATCGACTACTCCGACACCTTCTCACCAGTGGCAAAATTGGATACTGTTTGAGTACTGCTCTCTGTGGCAGCAAACAAGGAATGGCCACTTCATCAGTTCGATGTCAAGAATGCCTTCTTGCATGGGGATCTGACAGAGGAAGTTTACATGGAACCCCCTCCGGGGTTTACTGGTGAATTTGGGGACGGCGAAGTATGCAGGCTTCGAAAAGCATTATATGGCTTAAAGCAATCACCGAGGGCCTGGTTTGGCAGGTTTATAGCAGCTATGCAGCGACATGGGTATAATCAAAGTAACTTCGATCACACCCTGTTCCTGAAGAATAGAGGAGACCTGATCACCTGTCTCATTATCTATGTAGACGATATGATCATAACAGGCAGCGATACAGAAGAAATTGATCGACTCCAAAAGAATCTCTTCATAGAATTTGAAATAAAAGATCTCGGGGGTTTGAAGTATTTTTTGGGGATTGAAGTTCTACGGTCAAAAAGGGGGATCTTCATCTCGCAAAGGAAGTATGTCCTGGATCTGTTAGCTGAAACAGGGATGCTGGACTGTAAACCTGTCGAAACCCCAATCCAAGTAAATCATAGACTCAAGATTGAAGAGAGCGGGGAATCAGTCGGGAAAGAGAGATACCAACGGCTAGTGGGGAAGCTGATATATTTGTCCCACACGAGGCCAGACATAGCATATGTTGTGGGTATTGTTAGTCAGTTCATGCATCAACCCCAGAAAGAACACATAGAGGCGGTTATACGGATCATCAGGTATCTGAAAGGCACCATGGGAATTGGGATACTTTTTGGGCTACATGGTCATCTTGACATAGAAGCCTATACTGATGCAGATTGGGCTGGGAACCCGAACGACAGGAGGTCGACTGCAGGGTTTTTTACACTTGTTGGAGGAAATGTGGTAACTGGGAGGAGCAAGAAACAAAAGGTGGTGGCATTGTCCAGTGCAGAGGCAGAATTCAAGGGCATAGCTAAGGGTATCACCGAAATCATTTGGTTGCGCAAGCTGATGACAGAGATTGGTGTAAGTCCGAGACGCCCAAGTCCCTTGAAATGCGATAATAGGACTGCAATCAGCATATCAGAGAACCCGGTCCAACATGATAGGACTAAACATGTAAAAGTGGACAGACATTTCATAAAGGAAAAACTTGAAGACGGTACGATCACCATTCCGTTTGTCAGATCAGAGGCCCAACTTGCTGACATCCTAACAAAGGCTGTCACCGGACAGATATTTCAGACAGCACTAAGCAAGCTAAGGATTGGCGATCCCACCCCTTAGCTTGAGGGGGAGTGTTAGATATGATAGGTTTGACCTCCGGGTTATAATCCCTTAATTAGAGCTTAAGGCAGATTTGTAGGGATTTGACCTGTATCTCTATTTATCTTACACTTCTGTAACCTAGAGAATTAATTTCAATTCATTCAAGAAACCATGAATACAATTACAGTTTCTTCCAATTACCATGTTCTAACAGTATCTCTTGTCTGTCTCCCAGCCCACACACTCCCCATCCGCATTCCTAACCACCACCCCAATGCCAATAGCTTTATCATCTTTAAACACCGCCACGTCAAAATTTATCTTGATCCACCCTGTGTCAGGAGCATTCCAGCGTTGGTCCTCCAAAGGAAGTGCTGGTTCTAAAAGGTTCACCTCCAGTTCTGTACCATGGAGCACATTATTATCAGCATGGGTGAGCACCTCATGCGGTTGGTATACCTTCCCTCCATAAGCCTTTTATTGCGATTGCTCCATAAAGCCCAAATTATAGCAGCCAATCGACACACCCCATCCTCATCAAACAACGAAAAACACTTCAGTAGACCATCCATAAAGTTACCTGCTAGCTGCTGTACAATGTGTGAGGAAAAGTTGGACAAGGCCCACACTTGTCTCGAGGAGGAGCAAAGAAACAAGGCATGGGGAAGATTCTCCTTTTCAACTGCACAGCCTGCGCACGCCTCATCAAGACTACAACCGTGCTTCATCAACCTCACACAGGTAGGAATTATATCATGGCAACAACGCCATAAGAAGTTACGAATTTTCGGCTGAACGTGCAACTTCCAGAGCCTGCTCCAAACTGCGTGACCCTCCATCCTAGCTGAAGAGCCATTTCCATACTCTAACCGCTCCATTCCGAGTCGATAAGCACTTCGAACCGTGAACAGACCGTCTTTAGTATAGTGCCAGATTAAAGAATCGGGTTACTGGGCTGTACCAAGTGGAATAGAGAGAATGAGTTCCGCATCGCGTCCATGAAACGACTCTCTAATAAGCTCCTCGTTCCAGCGACCCGTTCCGGTAGCTATTAGATCAGAGACCCATTCCAGCGCAATGAACACACCTTGTTTGAATTTGGGTCTAAATTCAGGCCCTTCCGGCAACCATCTATCTCGCCAAACATGAACCTTTGTACCATCCCCAATTCTCCATCTCGTGCCCAAAGCGATAAGGAACCTCGCTTCGTATAAGCTTCGCCAAGTATAAGAGGGGTAACGGCCCAATTGAGCATCCCAAATATCTGAGTTTGGAAAGTATTTGGCCTTGAGGAGCCTACTCAGCAAGCTATCAGGGCAACGAGTAATCCTCCACAACTGTTTAGCGAGCATGGCCAGATTGAACATCTTCATCGATCTGAACCCTAAACCTCTAGTCTCCTTCCTCTCACAAAGCTTATTCCACGCAATCCAATGGATTTTCCTTTTCTCACCATTACTCCACCAAAACTGAGACATCGCAGACTCAAGTTGGGAAATGAGGTTATCGGGAAACAGGAAAAAGTTATAGCATAGGATGGGATCGATTGCAGAACAGCTAGTCAAGGTCTCATTTCCTGCTTTCGAGAGCAGCTTCTCCGAATATCCATCCACCTTTTTTCTCACCTTGTCTAAAATCACCGAGAACACTTCTTTCTTCGATTTTCCCACCACTGACGGGAGACCAAGGTAAACATCTAGCTTATCCACCTTCCTGACTCCAAGTAAGCCCGCCATTCTCTCCTGATCCTCCACCTTAACATTCTTACTGAAGACCATCGAAGATTTCTGAGCATTAATAGTTTGGGATATAGTAGGGGCCACAAATCACTGTATCGTAGCCTGGCCACTTAATACTTCTCATGGCTTCCTCCGTAGCCTGGCCACAAATCACTGTATCGTCCGCAAAGAGCAAGTGGGATATAGTAGGGGCCCCATTACACACCGTCACTCCCTTAAGTAAGCCCCGTCTCTCCTGATCCTATAAAAGAGCAGAGAAAAGTTCTGCACAGAAGAGGAAAAGATAAGGGGAGAGGGGATCCCCTTGACGGATTCCCCTCTCCGGGATTACATGACCAAACTCGCAACCATCCAACAAGAAAGAATAGGAAACAGAAGAAATACAAGTCATGATACGCTCTATGAAAGGGGTTGGGAAACCTAACCTGACCATCATACGCTCGAGGAACCGCCATTCATCGCGGTCATATGCCTTACTCTAAATTTAAATTCTTCTTTATCACTTTATAGAGCGTGTATTTCATATATTGTCCAACATAGCGAAATGAGAATTTGAGTAATTTTAATCGGAATTAATTTCAAATTCAGTTTAATGAGAAGGTAAATATTTTATACTCATTTTATGATTGGGAAAAAAAAAAAAAGATGATCAATTTTGAGAAGTAAGTTTAATGTACTTGTTTATAGTATTAGTTGAGTTCGATCAATTCGAATTTAGATTAAAGTTTTTTTAGAATATTATATTAAATCTTATACGTGGTCAGGTATTAACTATGAAGTTCTATGACTATTTTAAAATAAACTATGAAAATGACTTAATTAGTATATATACACACTGAAAGTTCCATTATTGTAAAACAAATTCTTTTCGGTTTTATCAGTTATGAATTGAGAAACAAAATGTCATGTTCATATCTCGATAATTAATGCTAAATCTATTTTTAAATCTTGAGCTATTAGGTTGGACTAACAATTGTCATTTTCAGATGACATTTTTTAAGTATGTATGTAGATGATGAAGAATTATTATTTAATATATAAATATAAAATGGAAATCGTGATTAATGCTTTTACTTATGGTGTTGAGCAAACCAATACACACTACAACTTGTAGCTGTCGGAACAAAATTATATATATTATGAAAATTATACAATAACTAAAAAATTAGGTGAAAATTGGAGTGGTGCTAGTCAATATTCATGAGAAAACCATAATTTATAAAATTGTACAATTGTTTATTTAACTAATTATACATGTAATCTTATATTTATTTATTTTCTATTGACAAGTGTGTTCAAGTACATTTTCGGACAATTTTAAAGTCCTAAGTAAGCCATATTACTTTCTTTATAATTGGATATTAATTAAATTAGATAAAACAGCCACAATATTAAATTTTAATGGGTAATTCGCTCTTTGCAATCCAAAAATGCTCGATTTTGATCTGAAGAAATGCCTACTTATGTGTGTAAAGGTTGACATTTTAAGCTACTATAAAGTTTTATATATGATTTATTTATAACCCAAATTAATTTTTAATCCTTCTACCAGTTCTGTAATATTTTCACAATAAAATTCGTGTTCGAAGTGATCCATTTATATGTCAATCGCATTTAAAAAAATATTGTAAATTAAACAATCCACTTAAGAAGGTTCATATCTCTCTTGCTTTCTATCTAAATCTTCTTGAATTATGGCAACAGAAAACTTTTAATTTGACTTTCAATATTAATTGCTTTTCAACTAAAATGATATCTCCACAAAATATAGGATAAATTTGGATAATGTTGATGAGGAGAGGGAGCGCACCTAGCCAACTCACAAACCTGGCTAGCCAAGTTCGAGTAGGGTTTAATCGGACTTGAGTCTGAGATTGAGAAAATTTCTAGACGATTTTGTTTAAATTTGACATTCACGAACTGACTTGTGAGTCCGGACATATTTTAATATGAAGCCGGAGGAGCAATCGATGTAATTTCAGTAATTTAACTGCGTATGTGAAGACTCTCTCGATTCTCAACAGAAAAAAAAATATAATTTAGAACTGAATTTGATTTTTTTTTTTTTTTTTTTCCGTGTATAAGAACTGAATTTGATTGATTCCGTAAAATATGCGGCTTCAAATTATAATTATGAGATCAACCATAAAACTAGACCTAAACTATGGAACTTAAGTGATATTCTTCTTAAATTTAGAATATTGCATCTTCTACTTTTAAGCTAAACTATTGTCCAAATTACGAACCAAATTGTCAACAAAAAGAAATTAAAGGCTTATTTTAGAAAAAATGTAAATTACTCGAATTTAATAGATTAATGTTCATGTCACTAGAATTAGAACATAAATAAATTCAAGCAAAATTTAATTCTTGGCCGTATGAAAGCGAGCAAAAAAATGCGGCAATTATGAATGGTCAAAGATCTGAAGATTAATCAAAATTAAATGAAATTGTACAAAAAAGAAAATGTGTTGGCCGCAATTTAATTTTATTTTAATGTTTGATTAGAAATTTGGAGAAAACGTTAATTCTTGTTTAGTTATCTCGAGGCTTACCTGCAACCCAGATCACTGTGACGCTACTTTTAAATATTTTATTTTTATGTGGATATCCTAGAGCCTAGCCTGGAAGATGCTTCCCAAACGTGTGGAGATAATATTAATATGTGATCTACATAGATATAAAAATTGAATTATAAGTGCATAATCCCGTTGAACCGATAATTTACAACACTCAATGGTATATTAATCAAGTACAATAGATATGTTTAATATATAGTTTAGGAACAAATAAAACAAATTGTTTATGAATTTTGAGTCTCAAGTAAAATTGATGGGGCAACTAATTAACAACGGTTTTTCTTTCAAAAAATTAAAAAAATTTAAAGTCTTGCAGACAACATCTTATAAAAATAAATATAAAAAAACTCTAGCAATAAAATTCCAAAGGCGCCTATATATTAAATTGTTAATTAAATATTAATCAATTAATTATACTATATTCATGGAGATAGCAACACAGATATAATAGAAAAGTAGCGTGGGACATGATTACCTGAACTAGGTCATAAGTGAATTGCACATATATATAAATTTCGTCCTGTAAAGAGTGCTGAATAAAGACATATCCGTTGAAAACGAAAAGCTTATATCTTTTCATGAGCCCGACTTGTTTGATTTTCTACATAGTCATCCATACTTAGCTTCATGGAGATCTCAAGCTTCAGAATCTTGGCTGATTTGGTAAGACGTACAATAATTTCTTCATAATTAATGGCTAACATATACATATACATATATTTGTGTGTATGTGTATGCTGTCATCAATATAATCTTGATTAATTTTGTGATTCCAATTTCCAGGGAATTGATGATCATAATAATCCATTCAACCAGCAATGGCAGCCTGGCGCCGCAGCAGATTCACTAAACGAGCTGAATTCCGTTTCAATTGGAGCTACTATGTTTAGTGATCAAGATCATCATTTTGATGATCATAATATCAAGTACTCTCAATTCCTTCCGGTTCTTGATTTCAAACGCGAGGAATCTCGGCCAGTCGGGGCTGATTATAGGTCATTAATGAAGCAGCTCAAAACTGAAAACATTAATAATAATAATAGTGGTATTTCATTAGGGTTAACCGTGAAGCCGAAAGAGGAAGCTTGGTGTACTAATTCCAGCACTCTAACATCAGCAGTTGCTGATTCCCGGACTAAATTTGTGAACCAAAATATGAATTATGTTCTTAAGCCACGCCAAGGGACTAAGAGGATCATCCCCACTGCACAAGAACATATTTTAGCTGAGAGGAAAAGAAGGGAAAAACTCAGCCAGAGATTCATAGCTTTATCTACTCTTGTCCCTGGTCTCAAGAAGGTATGAATCATTTTTTCTTGTCAAAAGTTTAATCTTTGTTGAATTGTTTGCATTGCCGAGCCACATATAAGTCAGGGGGTTGGTGACCCCTCTACATGAATTTTTTTTCTTTATATGTGTAATATAAATTAATCTACTATCGTTTGCCAGAATTAAGGGTTTTCCGACTAATTGTGACAGCCCTAATAACTTCAAAAACCGTTACCCTATGTATGTAACATGTATTTTTACTATCAAAAAATTACTCCCTGATTCTGGATTCTCACTCCACCACTGATTCTTTGTGAACATACAGATGGACAAGGCTTCTGTTCTTGAGGATGCCATAAAGTACATGAAACAACTGCAGGAAAAGGTGAAGGTCCTTGAGGATCAAACTAAGAGGAGAACAACGGAATCTGTTGTTTTTGTGAAGAAATATAAAGTTTTTGAAGACGGAACTGAGAATTCTTCGTTGGAAGAGGGTTTTTCCGGTGGTTCGATGATGACCACTGAGCCACTGCCAGAAATTGAGGCAAGATTCTGCAACAAGGATGTTCTTATAAGCATACACTGTGAGAAGAGTAAAGGTGTATTGGAGAAAACTGTTGCTGAAATAGAGAAGCTCAACTTATCGGTTGTTAACAGCAGTGTAATGACCTTTGGAGAATCTGCCCTAAACATCACAGTAATTGCACAGGTATCCTTTTAAACCTGTCCGCTGAGTTTGTTACATGATGGTATTAGTTTCAAATAATCAGTTAATTTGTTTGGATTTAATTATAGTTTAAATCTTTTGTACAATTTCTTGCAGAAGGATGACGAGTTCTGTATGAACATGAAGGAAGTTGTGAAGAATTTACGCGGCAGTCTCAGAGTATTCATGTGATCATCATCATGAAATCAAGTCTCCAAACTTCTGGAAAATTATTAATTTTATAATTAGTATTTGAGTTATTTTAGGATATATATATATGCTCGTGTTCCTTTTTCGAGTAATTCTAGCGTGAATACTGGTCGGACTAAGCAGTATAATGAAGGAAAAACTATTTTACATTG
The DNA here is from genome assembly GCA_037501455.1 of Lantana camara. NCBI lineage: Eukaryota > Viridiplantae > Streptophyta > Magnoliopsida > Lamiales > Verbenaceae > Lantana > Lantana camara. Next base: position 25,995,980 of record CM074862.1, read on the forward strand.
GTCATGTGAAAGGTGTAAATTTTAGAAAAAATGACTAATCAGATAATAAGTGTAATATACCTTCTAGTATGATTGGTTTGATCCAACTGATTCGAGTTTATTCGAGCTAGAATTTTCCTCCTTTTTCGGGGATATAAGCCTGCTTGATTTGCTATGGGGTTCGGTTAGAAGAAGGGGCTTTTATATCTAACGGTTTTTTGCATGGTTTCAGTTGTCCTCCATGCTAAATAACCACTCCTTCATTCGTATTAATTGGTGAATTACCAGTTACCACCATAGCTTTGCTAGGGCTTTTCCTCTTTTTGAGGGCCCAACAAAACCCCAGTGTAAATTGAGGTTGAGAGAAGGGTTTTTAATCTAGTAAAATTTCTGTGACTGCAGGAATATCTGTAGCATTAAGGATAATATTGTCAGTGTTTAATGGTTTAGTCTTTAAGAGTCCTTTCTTGAGAATGTTTTCTTGATCATTAGGTCTCTTTACTTTGTGTATATATATATATAAGCTTGTTTTGTATTGAATACACTAGGGATGTATACGAATCGAACCGAATCGAACTTTGCTGTTTTTTTTTCTGGCTCGAGGTTCGACTCGAACTTATTTTATTATCTTTATATCGTATTTGTATCATATTCGTTCATCTCATGCCATGAATATAGTGATATTAATTAAACATGGAAATTTGATATTCCCACACATATATATATATATATATTTATAAGAACTAAAAAGCATGTGTTTTTTCTTTTGATACTAAAGATTACAAAAAAACTAATATACACCAGATCAATATTTTCACCAAGTATCAAATTCAAATCACTCTTTGACAAATCAAAAATCAGTATATACTTTACCAACACTTTTGATATGAACAACCTTACACATCTATGAGTTGTTAATAAACTTTCAACTTCATTAGCGATCTCATGAGGATGCTCCTCCAAATTTTGATTAAAAGGCATATGATCGATGGCAATCTGCATATCTAGCCGAGACTTACGTTGCTCCACCAAACCCAACAAATTATAAAATTTTTACATGTACACCCTCCACATAGAATTCATAAACATTTAGATAAAAAAATTATAAATTCCACACTTACGACATGATTGGTATGATGGAATGGGGTGGGAATGGAATGGGCATTACTGCGTCCATTCCTAAACTCATGATTGGTACCTGATGAGACATGAAACCTCGCTCGCATCAAAGCTGTCCACGTGTCGCCATCTATTGACCTTAAACTTATACGCTCGCACTAACGGGCTCGCGGGCCTACCCAGCGCATCTACTTGATGACTAAGTCCAGGTCTACGTGCCTTGGCCCACTATTCAAGCGGGGGATTCAGGCTAGAGAACCCAGCGCTCGTGATACGGTCCTCTCATGGGCTTTCCTCCCAGGGAAGCGTCCCACGAGCGCACGTTCTACCTTGCGCTCGGTTATCCAACGCTCGTTGGGCACTAGCCAGAAGGGGACCCCCCCGTACCTCCCTTCGAGCGTCATCCACGCTCGAGTATGATCAACCCCTATTAAGGTGTTCGTACACCTGCAGGACAGGGTTTGAGCTTCCCAACGCTCAACGCTCGCCAACAACCTCTGACACTATGGCAATGTGCACCTCGTACCTGGTACGCCGCTTGCTTTTCAGAAACGTCACTCTCACACCCTCACGGGCTGACACGTGTTAGGGCAACACAGGTTTGGGACCACACGGTCAATTTACCTCCATACCCTCACCCCTAACATATAAATAGGGGAGAATGCATGCTTCCTCCCCCAAGTCATCTTCTACATACTCACTGCATTGTTCTGGGCATCTTTCCTAATCCTTTCAAGCTCTACATCATCCTCACCTCAGTCCCAAGAAACCTTCGCCTCCAGACCCTCCACTTTCCCTCGTCTGGAGATTTATCGGTTTGGTGACGGTTGTCTTGCCTCACTCGCGTTGCAGGCTCCTTTCCCCTTCTTTGGCGCTTTTTGGGAGGTTCAGCCTCGGCATGACGCTCGGAAGGCCCTGCACCACCTTCGGTGGTCGCGAATGCCACTGTGATTCTATGATCTTGAGGCCGCACAACACTGTTAAGCACAGGAAACACCCTCTCTCCCTGTCTCTGCATCTCCATGACGTTGCCCATCTCCTCAAATAGATCATCCACGCCCATCTCACCGCCCGGAGAAGCTCTGGCCAGCGGGACGGCCATGGGCACGTCACCATGAGGGGAAGAGCTCCCCACTGACATTTCATCTATTTTCCTCACGTAAGCCTCTGCGTTGTTATCCGCCATATCTGGGGTGCTTATTGGTTTTTGAGATTGAAATTTCTCTCAGAAAGATGGATGGAGAAGAAAGCGTCTGAAAAGGATTCAATGGCAGAAACAAAAACAATCCCTCACTTAGAAAGTTTCACTCATGTGCAGCCTAAATCTAAAGTTAGTACAGAAAAATGAGTGTTTATGGAGTTTTACCTAAGGTCTGAAGAACAGAAGCTCGCCGGAATCAGTAAAAGTTGCAGGGAACTATTGTTGCGTATATGCTTGAAGAAGACGGAATGCGAGAAAAAGGCTCTAAGACCTTGCGAATCCCTATTTATAAGAGAGAATTTACATTGATTAGGGCTGGAAATTCAAAACGCAATCATTTCCCGCCTAGGAAACCCCCCACTTTTGCTAACCGCCTCACGTCTCCCGGAGTGCACGCGCCCACATTCCCACTCAGCATTTAATACGGACAGGACTTCATTAAATACGATGTCAGAACGTGTCCATTACGGAAGCCTATAGGTCACTTCTCTTGGAAGAAGCTTGACCCTCGGATGTAAAAAAAATAAAATAAAAAAAAAATAAATTCAAGGCTTGCTTCTCCGAAAATTCTACAGTACGCTCAAAGCGATACTACAGAATTTGGGGGGCAAAATGATGAGACATGAAACCTCGCTCGGATCAAAGTCGTCCACGTGTCGCCATCTATTGACCTTAAACTTATACGCTCGCACTAACGGGCTCGCGGGCCTACCCAGCCCATCCACTTGATGACTAAGTCCAGGTCTACGTGCCTTGGCCCACTATTCAAGCGGGGGATTCAGACTACAAGAAATCCTGCGAAATCCGTCGGAATTCCGTCGGTTATTCCTAGGGAATTCCGATGGATTTTGATATTTTTTTTAAAAAAAATAAAATAATTAATTCCGACGGGAATACCGAGGGCTATCCCATCGGAATATATAAATATAAAAAATATTGCTTCGAAAATAAAAAAATAAAATTAATAGACTAAAAGTTCCGACGGGTTACCGAGGGTTATCCCGTCGGAATGTTTAAAATGAAAAAAAAAATGAATTAACAGAAACCGACGGGAGAAATCCCTCGCTTTCCCGTCGGTATATGTCCATTAAAATTCATCAAAACCCCCCAAAATTTGAGACTTTCACTTTTTTAAAACCATCCCAATTTTCTCTCCTCCTCCGCCTCCGCCCATCTTTGCCCGCAGACTGCTTCTCAGCCTCCGCCTCCCCCAATCGAACGCTTCGTCTCTACCTACGCCGCCGATGCGCCCACCTCAGCCAACTTCTCCGTCGCTGCCAGCTACGCCGCGGTCTGCTCCATCCAGGTACCTCTCTCTCTCTCTCTCTCTCTCCCTAAGACATTCACAGATCGTAATATTTGCTAGAAAGAAGTAGGGTTTCTTTTTTCTTTACAAGATTGAAGTATAGGGTTTATCTGTTCACCTTTGTGTTGCTTAGCTATTAGCTTTATAGAGTGCCCGAACTGGTTAAATTGTTTAGTGGTTATTAGCCTGTATAGGGGGGTGTTTGGGGACTGACTAGTTTTACCTGATCTTCAGTGCTCTTGATAATTTTGTTAGGAATAGTGCCCTAGAAAGCCGATTCGACGTAATCTGCTTTGCGACTTTTCTTGTATCACAGACAATCTTTGAATAATATACGATTGATTATAGGCAAACACTTCTTTATATGCCAATACGTGTTTTGAGTGTTTCCATTATGTGTGCATGTATGAGAACTCCCCTAATCCTGATGACTTTAGGACTCTACCATTTAGGTGAAATGGTTCATGAAACAAGCCCTATATCACATAAGTCATGATTAGTAAAATACTCCAAGCCGATGAGTCCTACAGACAGTGGGAGTGTCAACCTGACTCCTCTAAGGCTTGCTTGTGGGATCACGCCCTTAAGAAGGACCACCTTGTTTCATTGAGGTGCAAAGTGTATAGTTGATACGTGCGTGATACATGAGGGTGCTTACTTTAATAAGTAAGTTCACTGAGGTGCCCCGTGTGAGAACATTCCTAAATTGGAAAGGAAGTTTCTATTTCAGGAAATGGAAACTTCCAGATTATGAAATATCTCACGAGTCATTGATGTGATTAATTGATCCTTAGACTTGAGGTTCCTTGTCACTTTGTGAATTAACTCTGTAGTCTTTGGTATAAGCTTTAAAGGGTGTCGCCTTAGACAACTGATTCAAGGCTTATGCTGGGGCTGCACAAGTGATTCATGAAAGTGAATGAGAATCAAGAAAGGACCTACACTTGCATATACAAGGTGATCTCTTATTGTGTAAGTCATTCATATGCCATATGGAGTCCTTGGCCAAGGCAGTAGATCAAGACATCAAGAAAAGGGTTTCTTGGATTGAGATCAAATGGATATGAAATGCACTTAGCTTTAAGACCAGATTATTAGGGTTCTAATTATTCCCTTACCCTAGATCATGGTTGAGAGATAGTAAGTAGGAGGATTGTATCTCACATGAATCAATGACTTACAGGTTCTGTCGAATCCGAACATTCCAATTCAGCTAGGGGTTAAACACCTGTTGCTAGTAATGGTCGTTTAATCTGTGGACTGATTAATTAATTAGTGAATTAATTAATCAATCAGGGTCACTGCTAATTGAATTGAGAACCTAGAGGGTCACACACAACAACTTGGTTACATGAGTTGAGGCTTAAAAATGATTAAACGAGTTAATCGGGCCAAGAGGGTTCCACACGTGTGAAATCACACGTGTGGCTCACGTGAGTGACACGTGTGAATATATATATATTGTATATATATGTATTAAATAATTAAAAGTGTTAATTATTTAATGGACTTTGGTTTAATTTTGAATTAAAAAGAAAGTCTTATTTTGGAGAAAATAATCTAGTTAATTAATTACGAATTAATTAATTGGATAAAAATAAGTTATTTATTTTATAATAAATAAAGTATAAAATTATCCAAAAATAGTTTGGATATTTTTAGCTCTCTTGAAAGTTGATTTGAATTAGAATTCAAAGTCAAAGTTGGAGAATACTTGATGATCAAGTAATAGGAGAGAGACAAACCAAATCCTTGCCCAACAAGGAGTTCGGTCGTCCCTCCCCTTTCCTATATATAGGGGAGCTCATGCTCCCCTTTAGAGCTAATGGAATTCTTTTGGTTCATGTGTTGAACACCATCCTTTCTCCAAGATAAACGAAACCCTAGGTTAAGCCTAAACACTAACTAGAGAACTAGCATCCTTACTAGTTAGATTGTAGCCAAGTTGGTGGACTATCTCTAGAGAGCTTCAAGTTAGAAGTTTTGAAGATTCGAGCTTTACCAAAAAGTGGGGATCAAGCAAAACGATCAGAAGGGATGATGAAACGATTCTGAACCCGACGTGAAGCGAATGAAAAAATCGAACCAAAGAAGATGGCGAAAACCGTTCGTCCATATCCTGAAGGATGAATTTTTTCACGAGGGTTTTGTGACTGGCAGTTTTCTACTTTCGCAAAACTGGTTTCGAAGGGAGTTTCAATCCTGCTTTTCTCGTTTCATGTTTCTTTCTTTATGTTATATTGTTAAGAACATCTCTGACATGAATTGAATCTAGGTTGGTGTGGATTGCTATCCCGACAATGGATTCTGAAGTAGAAAGAGACTTTCGAGGGACGGGTTGTCAAGCCGCGAGAAGAGCGTTCTTGGGTGGCTTGAAACGCTTCAAGAAAGAATAAAAGAAAAGTAAGTTTTCTATCTCTACGAATTTGGTTACATGATTGCTAGTCCAAGATCCTTTTGTTGGAAAAATTTTTAAATTCCGCTGCTTTCTGATTCGTGTTTTCCAACAGTGGTATCAGAGCCACCTCGTTAATCGTGTTTCTGATTCGTCTCAATTATTTTGAATTTGGTAGAAATTCTTAGGCTTAATGCGATTGAGTATTTGTAATTGTTTTAGAAAGCCTGAATTACGAAACTGTATTTTTTCCTTAAAGTTTCTGAAAATTGGTTTTTGCAAAATTTAATTTTTGAAAACTATTTTAGATTTGAAACTGTATAAACTGTTTTTGGATTTCTTGGATTGGTTTTGCTTTTGAACGAAAACACGAAACGAAAATACGGAATACGACGAACACGCGAAACCCCGCACGCGAAGGAGTCGCGCGCGCGGGCTTCGCGCAGCACCGCCCGCCTGTCCTAGGCGCGCGCAGGCCGTGCGCCTACTCCCTCCCGCAACCGCACGGGAGGTGTTCCGGGAGCGCCTAGGCGCCCCGCCTAGGACTGCCGACGCCGTCCCGCCCAGGCTGGGCAACGATCCCGCAAGGTGTGCGGGATCAGTCGCCCAGCCCGCCCGCACACGCCCGGAAGGGACACGCCCAGCAGGCGCGCAAGCATGCGCGCCTGTAAAGCGCGCTTGCAACTGGCGTGACCCTTTTTCGCGTACGAGCCCCGTTTTCGTGATCCAGTTTTTTCGTATTTCGTGCAATCCAGTCCCAATTTTTATTTTAATTTTAAAATTTTTATTTTTGAATATTTATTTTTAATTTTTGAATAAAACTTAAAATTGGGATTTTTGAGAAATTGAAACGGTTTATATTTTGGGAAAATACAATCTTTGGTAAAATTATTAATTTTCAGAAATTAATTGGAATTTTATTTGTTTTGGTAATTTGGGATTTATTGAAAACTTTTATAAATAAGACTCGCATCAAGTCGTGTTTTAAGTCATTAGGACTTGAAACGAGAATTTTAATTTATTGGCTAAATTTAAATTCTCGCTAAAGCATGTTAGGTGATCATGGGTTTAGATCTATGTATGGTTTTAATTTATGCACATGGATGGTTTAAATTGGGGTTGGAGACCTATAGTTGCGTTTTTCAATTGAGGTTGGAGCCTCACTTATGTGCGTACTGTTATGTGATTTATTATGTGACTTTCCATATTACTGTTTTTGAGGCCGGGGTATGCCCCGTGTAATTGTCTAAGGCCAATATGAAGATTGAGCCTTATTACTTTATGTCTTTTTCTTTTTATTGTAATTTGAGAGTAGAGATAGGTGGTGAGGTTTTATTTTCATTTTGGAGACAATGCACCCATGGAGTAAGATGGACCACATTCAAGTAACAAGGAGGCCATAAGTGAAGACCCCTCAAAATGTTGGGGGGGGAATCTCAATTGTTAAATGTAATAGAGATAGGGCTCGTATTTTGTTACCGCTTTCCCTTATGTGATTTAAACTGTTTATGTGGCATGTATGTTAGAACTTGTGATTGTGGAGTGGCTCCCACATATCACGCATAAGATAGGTAGAACCCATGATCATTACATGTTAGTATCATGCTAGGACATGTTATCTGTTTATGTGCTTGTTTGAAATGCATTTAAGTGTACTTGCATTAATCAAGACTAATAAAATTGGATAACATATATGTTGGTGAGGTCGAACCGAACAACTCTTCGGTTGATTCGAAAATTCCCATTAAATATTAAGCTCATTTCGAATAATAGGTATTTAATTCGAGATGCAAATTTTGAATTAAATTCCTAGCATTCCATCAATAGGTTTTAAGTTTAGTAAGTAAAGCTAGTTATTGTCCGCGAGTCGTGGGATAGCTAGTGGAGCTTATTAGTTCTTAGTTACCTAATTGATCATTTTAAATGATCAATATTTCGTGGTTAATTTTGGCAAGGGCGATGTCCGCGAGTCGTGGGTCGTTCGAACTAAGTTTTGATCATGATCTTATGATTGATGGGTCTAGCTTAAACGCCTAAGTAAATATGGATGTCGCACGAGTCGTGGGTCCATATTGAAAGATAGGTGATGCAAAAACAATTACTAAGAGTTCTAAAGGTGTTAGAATTGGTAAGTTGTACCTACCTAGGATTTTGCTTAGAATGTCCGCGAGTCGTGGGTTCGAGGTAAAATGCTTAGGATCTTAGTACCCATTGGGAAACGTGTTCCTCTTAGATCTTTGGGAATTATAGATCTTTGAAAAACAGTGGGAGCTACATTAGATTAAAGACCTTATCTTTTGTATATCGTTATAATTCAGCATGCCCACATTTTCTCTGCTTAGCATTTAGGTTGTAGTTCTGTGATTCTCTACAATATGAAATGCAAACCCATTCGTATCCATCCTTAAGTCAAATAAGCTGACTAAGTCCTGACTAACTCTAAATGGCTTCGGATCCTAAAATTCATTTTAGAATCCGACTAGAGAAAGGCGTTCTCTAAAGGGCGAAGTTTTCAATTGTGAAAAGTCGACCCGGGCCAAAAGAGAAGCAATCTGAGGTGAATGGATTTTTCCAAACCACTTAAAAGCAATTGAACCACCTCATAAAAATGTTACAAGGTATAACATTATGGAATTATTCAATATTCCAAATGAGGAAACAAGTGCACACGAACAAGGTCTAAAGATCTTATTTGAAGATCTTATGGTCTCGATTATCAACTGAGAAAAGAGTTCTCAATGCACTGATTGCTTACATTGCTTCGACTATCAATCAAACCCTTTATGCTCAACTAGAATGATGCTAATGTAGCATAGTTAATCATTTAAGTTGATAATGGTTGAGAGCATCCTTAAGAAGGAATAAAAGGTTGAGATGGTTAATTCTTCTTCTAAAACTCCCTAAGTTAAAGGCTTGAAGGCCTAAAGAAGAAGAAACCCTTAAGAGCCCAATGGAGGGGCATGTAAGGGGTACGCCCAAAAGACACTAGAGATCAAATAGGACGTTTGCTTCTATGGTAGCAAATAAGGACTTTGAAAGGGAACTGCAAAGAGTATGAGTACTTTGAAATGTTACCTCGTTTAGTAATTCTACTAGGAATAGAATTTACTAGTCTTAAGTCAATTCTGCATAAGCCGTTGTGCAAAGACTCAAGGCACTAATGCTCTGAACATACAACGAGATAACAAAAGTAAGTGAGATGACAAAGCTTCGAATTACTTTGGAACGTTGAGATATAAAAGGATTAGCAAGTCAGACACCTTAGGATCATTCTATGAAAATGAACCTATAGTGTTGACTTCCTGTGAATCCTGTCATGAGGGAAGCGTTCCTGAATCCCGTTTATAAGAAACGTGGAACGTTCCAAAATTATAGTGGATTTCGATCCATGCTGATGAGTGTAAGATGCTTAATGTAAGCACTAGATACAATCGTCAGTTTAATCATTATGAATGAATGTACTTGTTAAAGTACAAATTCGAAACTTATGTGAAATTCTTAGAATTTCGAAAGGAGGTTAGGAACCGAAGTAGTCATAAGTTATAGGTAAATCGATATGATCGAGATAGCCAATATCTTAGCAACTAATTCCTTACTCATCTTAGAGATAATAGGATTATCTCTCAGTAAACTAATTCGAGAACACCTTAGTGTTTCTGAATGAGGGAATGAAACCTTATAGGATATGGTCCATTCCATAGCAAGCTTTACTGACTTATAATCATTCTAGGAATAAACTCCTAGAATATGCAGTTAGAGATTTTGAATTTAGTACCTTCCAAAATCAGTCCTTCAGTTGCACTATGCAAAGTGGCATACTAAATTCCCTAATTATTCTTATCAAAGAATTCAATGGAATCCTCTTACTTGAAGAGGATAGTGGGAGATAAGCTTGAAATGAGTTCAAGTTTATACAATGATATTGGATATCAGTTTTGCGATTCCCTTGCACAAAGGTTGTTTGTCTCAAAGGAATGTACCTTTCTTAAGGAATCGTTCCTATAGAAGAAGAAAGGCAAGCAAGCAGACCTCAAAGAAATTTGAGGAAAAATATTCATGCCACATATAGAAGAAACGAGCCCATCTGATAAAACTTAGCCAAATTTTAGAGTATGTACACGTGTGAAACCCTTCTCTTAAGATGCGTTTAGAACGCGTTCCTAGATAGCCAAGGAATTACTTGAAGAGGAGACACTGTCAGATTTGGAATCTGAGTAGTGTAAGCAAGCCTTGAAATCCAATATGGATTCCATATACTTAAACCGAGTTTTAACCTTGGTTGATCCACCTGATAGGATCAAGCTCCTAGAGCTTCGAGTAAATGGAAAGCATTACAACCTTCTTGACGGTTGAAATGCAAAAGTCCATTTGGATTGTGTTTACCATATCCTCATATTCTGACTATGAGATATGATAAATCAATATGAGAACTATCTTGTTCAATATGAGATTGAAAGAGACTAAAATAAGGTATTTCTATAAATCTCATATTCAGTGGGAGTATGCATAAGGTATGCAAATCCCTAAAGTCAATCTGTGGATTGATAAAGGCTTCTAGGATTAGACAATTCGATTCCATAGGATAGTCAAATCGTTTGACACAGATGGAAGTCGAATAAGTCTCAAAGTGTACATAGGAAAGTTAGTGATGTAAGAGTCAATTTTTGGTTCTTTAGAAAACGACATCCTTCTCATTAGGAATGTCAAGGACGACGTGAAAGTTACCAATTCTTGTTTAAGAAACAATTTGACATGAAAGATCTTAGTGATTATCCTATATTCTCGACATTCAGATCTATAGAAGATAGATCTAAGAGAATAAAAGGATTATCACAAAATGAGTACATAACCACGGTACTAAAAGGAGTTTAGTATGGACAATGGAACATCTCTTTTGAAGAGTATGTGTCCTAAGATAACTTTGAGAAAGTTAGAATGTCCAAAATCCCTTTAAGTGAAAGGGTGCATAATGTATGAAAAATTATGTACTAAATTAGATATGGCGCAACACTAAGCGTAGTAGGCCGAATCTAATATGACCTCAGAGAAGGTCATTAGATCTCTGTAAAGGATGTCCTCAGAGTACTTGAGAAGAAATGAGGATATGTATTAGTTTACAAAGCCCAAAAGATCTTATTGTTAGAAGGATATTTGATGTAACCGTTCATCAAAACATAGATGATTATGAAATCATTGAAAGGATACAACTTCTACCAGAATGGTAATGCAATGTGTTGGAAAGGGTTCCAAGGACGGACATTGCAAAACTCGACTGTCGTAGTTGAGAACTTAGTCGTATTATATAACGCTAAGTTAAGTGTTTGGGTAAGAAACTCCATCTAACCAGTTAGATGAAGTTCCTAGCATGAAACAACTCCTTTATCATATTATATGATAAAATGGATGGTTGCTCAAGTAAGAGAACCAAGACCTCACCAAGAGACTGAACACGTGATTACGAATCACTTTATAAGGAAAAGGTGTTTCCTAAGAGATGTGTAAACAAGAGGGTCACATCAGCAGAGAATATAGCAGATCCACTTTGGAAACGCCCAAAGTCAATAGGCTCTCAAAGTGGATCTTGAGAAGATGGGACTTAGAATACCTAAAAGGCTTTTACGGGCAAGTGGGAGATTGTTAGGAATAGTGCCCTAGAAAGCCGATTCGACGTAATCTGCTTTGGGACTTTTCTTGTATCACAGACAATCTTTGAATAATATACGATTGATTATAGGCAAACACTTCTTTATATGCCAATACGTGTTTTGAGTGTTTCCATTATGTGTGCATGTATGAGAACTCCCCTAATCCTGATGACTTTAGGACTCTACCATTTAGGTGAAATGGTTCATGAAACAAGCCCTATATCACATAAGTCATGATTAGTAAAATACTCCAAGCCGATGAGTCCTACAGACAGTGGGAGTGTCAACCTGACTCCTCTAAGGCTTGCTTGTGGGATCACGCCCTTAAGAAGGACCACCTTGTTTCATGGAGATGCAAAGTGTATAGTTGATACGTGCATGATACATGAGGGTGCTTACTTTAATAAGTAAGTTCACTGAGGTGCCCCGTGTGAGAACATTCCTAAATGGGAAAGGAAGTTTCTATTTCAGGAAATGGAAACTTCCAGATTATGAAATATCTCACGAGTCATTGATGTGATTAATTGATCCTTAGACTTGAGGTTCCTTGTCACTTTGTGAATTAACTCTGTAGTCTTTGGTATAAGCTTTAAAGGGTGTCGTCTTAGACAACTGATTCAAGGCTTATGCTGGGGCTGCACAAGTGATTCATGAAAGTGAATGAGAATCAAGAAAGGACCTACACTTGCATATGCAAGGTGATCTCTTATTGTGTAAGTCATTCATATGCCATATGGAGTCCTTGGCCAAGGCAGTAGATCAAGACATCAAGAAAAGGGTTTCTTGGATTGAGATCAAATGGATATGAAATGCACTTAGCTTTAAGACCAGATTATTAGGGTTCTAATTATTCCCTTACCCTAGATCATGGTTGAGAGATAGTAAGTAGGAGGACTGTATCTCACATGAATCAATGACTTAAAGGTTCTGTCGAATCCGAACATTCCAATTCAGCTAGGGGTTAAACACCTGTTGCTAGACTATGGTCGTTTAATCTGTGGACTGATTAATTAATTAGTGAATTAATTAATTAATCAGGGTCACTGCTAATTGAATTGAGAACCTAGAGGGTCACACACAACAACTTGGTTACATGAGTTGAGGCTTAAAAATGATTAAACGAGTTAATCGGGTCAAGAGGGTTCCACACGTGTGGCTCACGTGAGTGACACGTGTCACACACGTGTGAATATATATATATTGTATATATATGTATTAAATAATTAAAAGTGTTAATTATTTAATGGACTTTGGTTTAATTTTGAATTAAAAAGAAAGTCTTATTTTGGAGAAAATAATCTAGTTAATTAATTACGAATTAATTAATTGGATAAAAATAAGTTATTTATTTTATAATAAATAAAGTATGAAATTATCCAAAAATAGTTTGGATATTTTTAGCTCTCTTGAAAGTTGATTTGAATTAGAATTCAAAGTCAAAGTTGGAGAATACTTGATGATTAAGTAATAGGAGAGAGACAAACCAAATCCTTGCCCAACAAGGAGTTCGGCCGTCCCTCCCCTTTCCTATATATAGGGGAGCTCATGCTCCCCTTTAGAGCTAATGGAATTCTTTTGGTTCATGTGTTGAACACCATCCTTTCTCCAAGATAAACGAAACCCTAGGTTAAGCCTAAACACTAACTAGAGAACTAGCATCCTTACTAGTTAGATTGTAGCCAAGTTGGTGGACTATCTCTAGAGAGCTTCAAGTTAGAAGTTTTGAAGATTCGAGCTTTACCAAAAAGTGGGGATCAAGCAAAACGATCAGAAGGGATGATGAAACGATTCTGAACCCGACGTGAAGCGAATGAAAAAATCGAACCAAAGAAGATGGCGAAAACCGTTCGTCCATATCCTGAAGGATGAATTTTTTCACGAGGGTTTTGTGACTGGCAGTTTTCTACTTTCGCAAAACTGGTTTCGAAGGGAGTTTCAATCCTGCTTTTCTCGTTTCATGTTTCTTTCTTTATGTTATATTGTTAAGAACATCTCTGACATGAATTGAATCTAGGTTGGTGTGGATTGCTATCCCGACAATGGATTCTGAAGTAGAAAGAGACTTTCGAGGGACGGGTTGTCAAGCCGCGAGAAGAGCGTTCTTGGGTGGCTTGAAACGCTTCAAGAAAGAATAAAAGAAAAGTAAGTTTTCTAATCTCTACGGATTTGGTTACACGATTGCGAGTCCAAGATCCTTTTGTTGGAAAAATTTTTAAATTCCGCTGCTTTCTGATTCGTGTTTTCCAACAAATTTTTTTCCTGATTTTCTACAAATTTGGTTTGTTTGAATAAACAGGTGATTTTGATAGATTAGTGTTGAATTATAATTTCTAGATCTAATAATATGTGTGGATGATGAAAATGGTTGCTGTAATTTTGTTGTTCTGTTGCTTCTGTTGTATAAGATGAATGTATGGTTGAACTTCCTAATGTTACACATATTGATTAACGTACTTTCTGTCAAAGATTATCACCCTCAAATGTTTGGTAAAGTAATTAGAATCTCATGAGAATCTCATGTATAAACTGATTTTCCATTATTTGCCAGGATGTGTGTGTAGGAATGAGATAGACTGTTGAGTAACTAAATTTGCTCGTAACCAACTAAATAAGCTATAAATGAAATAGACAACATGATCTCTTTATCAGTTATAGTGAAGAAAGTATGAAATTCATATATAAAATTGTTAAGATTGTTTAGCAAGTTGTAATCTTTGATATACTTTTCAGATTAACTCTAAGGGGGGTGACCATGATAGCATTGTTAGCCAAAGCAACAGCTCTTGCTTTGGCCAAACATCCTGTTGTCAATTCTAGTTGCAAAGATGGCAAGAGCTTTACATACAACAGTCGCATCAATGTTGTTTTAGCTGGGGCCATTGATGTTGGTTTGATTACCCTTGTACTTCAAGATGCTGAAAAGGTTGATCCTGTTTCTACCCTTATCTTTCTTTTTTTTTAGTCAAATATGTATGAGAATTATGATTTTCCTAGCCCTTCTCATATATTTTTTTCCCCCCAATGTCTTTATCTTAGGTTGACATATATTCATTATCGAGGAAGTGGAAGGAGATAGTTGATAAGACACGTTCAAAATAGCTACAACCTAAGGAATATACTACTGGTAATTATTTTCAGCTCCACTTGTTATAGTGAAACTTCTAGTTAGCATGGTTGTTTTATTGCTTTACAGGCACTTTCACTTTGTCTAACCTTGGTATGTTCGCGGTGGATCGTTATGATGCCATCTTGCCTCCAGGAACTGTAAGTGATACAGGATATGGAAATAGGGCATTGTTTTATTGATAATAATTTAGGGGTTAGTTTATAATCTGTTAAAGAGATGATTTTGCACTAATAATGAAATGTTTGAAAATAGATTATCACTATTTTAATAAGGTAAATTTCTTAAAATTGTATATAAAATTGTTGGAATTTGACCAAATGACAATTCTGAGTTAGCTTTAAATTTTCCGTATGTCTCTGATAGTTTGGAAATAGATACTAAATTTACAGTTTACGCTACAAGGCCTGACACTATTTTTGGTGCAACGCATGTACTTCACTTTCAGTTCCACTGGTTTAGTTTCATTTATTTTAGGACAACTGTGATTTCTCATTATTTTCGTCTTAACTTTGCAGTTACTTAGTCCTAGCACTAGAACATGTCTTATTATCGGTCATTGTGTCTGTCTTATTCTTGGTTGTTTATCCCAAATTTCTACTTACATAGTATCAGCTTTTTTAAAGCTCTTTGGTCTGGTTAATCTGGCTCCTTAGTTATGCATATTTTGACTTTGCCTTGCATGACTTACAGTTACGAAAGCTAAGCTAATTAGTTGTCTCTTTTGCACAGTCTAGCTCTTATTTAAACAAGTCAAACAGTGTTAATTTTGTTGTTCAGTTGAAACTTGAATTGTATGATAGTATTGATAATATTTTATTTTCTGGAAGTTTAATGTGATTCCCAGCTCTAATGCTCTCTGTTCATTGTCGATCTGTGTCGAAAGTGCAAATTTAACTCCCAGTAGTCTTTCGTAATTTAAGGCATGTTGTGTATGTATGAAATGAGTCTCTAAATCATTTGGCATGATGTTAATGAAGTTTCTAGTTGATGAGTTGATGCCCACAAGAAATATCTGTTGCTCGTGTTTCATTATTCTTGTTTTTCTTTTTCCCGTTTAAGTGCAGGACACCTTGTTTAGATTTATGATACTAAGAAACAAAGTTTGATAATAAGCCTGACATCGACAAGCCTTGAAAATTCTTGGTGAAATACTGCTGGAGTAACTGTTGTTTTATTACGTTCTATGGAGTTCGACACTATCTTAGTTTACTGAGTTTGTTTTAGCAGAACTTGTTGAGGCAGTAGCATTAAAGGGCTTTCTCCGGTTCTTCCCCAATCTCTCTTTCAAGACTGATAATCAGCTGCTTTATATTCAGGTAATATACCATTCATTGATCTTATTTATGGTTTATGAGCTTTTATCGCTTTTGTTAGCACAACATATTGCCTTTACTCGAGTGCTGAGAGACATTGGGTTTGATGTACCTCACATGTTTGGGAGTAATTTAGACATTGCTTAGTTATGGATTTAGTTTGAAGCTCTTTGGGGATGCTTAATGGTCAATGCATATGTTATCTGATATCTTTTCATATATCAAGCAACCATGATACCCACTATGAGGATGCTATTGTAACTTTCTGTCTGGATTCTGAAATATTTCATATGCCAATCAATGGAAAAGTTTCGTATCTTTCTTCATCAATCCAAATTGCTCATTATGGAAAGCCATCTGTTTGTAATCATCAACTTTGTGTTAAATTTGAAGATAGTTTAAGTGGATAAATGACATGAGCTTGGACGTTGCCTATAATTTACTAGTAATGCATCTAAATTCGTAGTTCCAAAGATACCATTGTTTGTCTTCACTTGTACATTATTTTGTTAACTATCACTTTGTATGAACTCAGTTTATCCCTTTCCTCTTCAGATGATGCAAGAGATGCACAAAACACAAGATGAACTAAATCAGAAATTAGCCGAGATAGGAAGATTGCAATTGGAGTTACAGAGAAGAGGCAGAGAAGACAGAGATGATACTGCAGAGAAATTGAAAAGAGTAATTCCTTCTTTAGAGGAAGAAAATAGAAATGTCAAGGTTGGTCTCTTAGCATAACTTCAGTTTTTTGTGTTTCTGCAACTGTGCAACTGAGTAATTTTGCGGTTCATTAAAATAGAAATTTTTTTGATTCAGTTCCTAGGATTGGAACCTGGGAGGTGCATCTTGTTTTATTATATTTGAGAAGATTCATTATGATTCGATGTCGATTTGAATTTCCTGAACTGTGTTCTACTAAATTATACTGAATATCAAGTTTGCGTAGATAGATACCAAATTCTTTACTGATGATTATCTACGATATTCGACTCCAACTTGGCTGCATTAGTGGAAATGTTATGGCTGCCAAGAAGTCGGGAATTTGTCATATTTTGAGTTTACTTGAAGTCTTGAAAGAAAAATTACATGGCGAATGTGATAAAATCTGCACTACTTAGCTATTTATGCGAGAGAGAACTTGTGAGAATTGAAGTCTTGATAATAGTTGGTCTCGTACTTGTTTTTATTGTTGAGTAAGGGAATATAACAGGTTATGGATGCTACGAACATTAAAAATATGTGTTTGATTTATACTTGTCTGTTGCTAATCTTGTCATGGTTTAGTGCTAAGAATATGTAAAATATTTTTTTTTTTAATTTTTTTTTAGAATTCCGACGGAATTCCGTTGGAATTCTTTTTTCTTTTTTTCAATTTTAATAAATCCGATGGGATTCCGAGGGAAATCCCGTCGGAATTAATTATTTTTTCCCATTTTAATAAAACCGACGGGATTCCGAGGGAAATCCCGTCGGAATTAATTAATTAAAATTTTATTTTAATAAAAAACCGACGGGTTTCTGAGGGGAATTCCGTCGGAATATATTTTCTTTAATCACCCTAGGACATTTCCGACGGGATTTCCCTCGGAATCCCGAATTTTAATAAAAAACCGACGGGTTTCCGAGGGGAATTCCATCGGAATATATTTTCTTTAATCACCCTAGGACATTTCCGACGGGATTTTCCTCGGAATCCCGTCGGAATTATTTTAATTTTAATTTTAATTTTTTGGTTTTCGTCCCTCGGTAGCCCGTCGGTTTTCCGTCGGTTTATAAATTCCGAGGAGGGTTTTTCCGAGGGACTGTGTCCCGTCGGAATTCCCTCGGTTTTTCGTCGGATTCATGAAAATCCGACGAAAAACCGAGGGAATTCCGACGGGTGCTCCCGTCGGAATTTCGGGAATTTCTTGTAGTAGGCTAGAGAACCCAGCGCTCGTGATACGGTCCTCTCATGGGCTTTCCTCCCAGGGAAGCGTCACACGAGCGCACGTTGTACCTTGCGCTCGGTTATCCAACGCTCGTTGGGTACTAGCCACAGGGGACCCCCCCGTACCTCTCTTCGAGCGTCATCCATGCTCGAGTATGATCAACCCCTATTAAGGTGTCCGTACATACTCACTGCATTGTTCTGGGCATCTTTCCTAATCCTTTCAAGCTCTACATCATCCTCACCTCAGTTGCACCATTATCGCACACTGCATTCTTGGTGTTATCCTAGTTGGAAGAACCCACGCTCGAAAAGGAAACCCAGATCCTGAGGCCTTCACGCCTATGATGGTCCTTCCCTGTTTACACAAATATTGAAAGTGTTGTTGCATTTTGAGAAACTCACATTTTCCTGCACCATCAGTACCAAAACATGATTAGGAATACTCATTCCCTCGGTATTGCCCATTCCCACAAGCATGAGATTACCCATTCCTTTGGTCCCCATGGTATTAGACATTCCCAATATTTAAAATTTATTATTATTTTTATGTTGTCACATATTTGTCAATTGCAAATTACATTTTATTATTTTCATAAATAAAAATTAAATACTATTAATCACGTTGAAAATTTAATAAATTATATTAAATATATATAAATATAAATATATTATATATTTAAAAAACATGTTCAAAATATTATTTTATTTATAAAATTTTATAAATTCAAATATTTTATAAAGAACGAATTTTGATATTTATATTAAAATTTATTTTTAAATACAAAAAAATATATTAAATATAATAAATAATTAATACATAATCTATGCATGAATAAAAAAATAGTATATATATATATATAGATATAAACTCACTCTCGCACTCACATATATATAGTACATATAGTAAATGTCATATATATAACACGTTCGATATTAAATAGTACTAATATATTTATATATAAAAATATATAGTTACTCAAAATAAAAAATTTAAAATATATATTTAATATAAAAATATTTTTAATTATATACTTTTATTATTATTATTAATGAAATAAGTTTAAAATTTTTATTTCATTCCTAACTTTATTACTTGACGTATCAATCATAGCAATGTCATAATAAAGTCATTTCATTCCTTTGTTCATTCCATTACAAAGTTCATTCCTTTCCTACCTCATTTCATTCATGCATATCAATTATGCCCTTAAAGTTTTAAAAGTAACAAACTACCTCATTCCATTAGGATTTAACTGATTTTAAACTAAAATTTTATTACTCTCAACAGAATTTTAAAACATTAAAAATATTAAAAACTTATTTATTTCTAAATCACTCTAATCTAATTTAATTTTTAAATTTACTTTAAATTTTAGATTAAATATTTGAAAATTTTCGATTTTAGTTTTTAAATTAAGGATAGAACGATTAGTTCACATACTAGTAAACCTAAAATCTAAAGAAATTGAACCATTTGTAATTTTTAAAACTCATATAGATAGTATGCACTATTTCACCTAAAGGAATATGAAGTGTAATTATTTAATTTCGTAAAGGGGTAATTGTAAATAATCAAACAAATTATATAGAGATTTTTCGCTCGTTTCAAAGATGGTTTGATCAAAATAGCTAAGTTAGAGGTAAAATTATTCATGCCTATATTGTGAGTGTATTAAAATAGAAAAAAAAAAAAAGGAAAAAGTGTAAATTTGGGACAATAAGTTAATAACATATCATTTTTGGTATTTTTAAATTTTAATTTGACATTTCTGATTTTGGGGACACTTATTTTCAAAATTTTATAATTTTGTCCAAATCTCAGCGGCTGGATCCCTAATTTCTTCCCGGAATACCGGCCTTGTGCCTACGTGACCGCCTGAATGTCTCCTAAAAATTAGGGATTCGGTTGGATTTGGCCAAATTTCAAAATTTTGGTGGGAGTAAAGTGTTCCTAAAATTAAAAATGCCAAATTGATTCGGCGGTGGAGAATACTGTCATTACTCCACCGCCGAATTGACTCAATTCTATTCCGCCGTCAACTTCTCATATTTGTTCCGTCGAAATCCGCTGCAGTCGACGGTTTGCGTCTTTTTTTCTTTTATGTTATGTTTTATTTCTAAGTCTTGTCCCTTCCGCTGCAATCCGTATGGAAGTTTTGTCCCTTCCGTATGAAAGTTTAGTTGTTTTTTTAGGTTCATTTTTATTGTTTTCTGTCATTCTCCGATAAATTTTCTGGCCGAGTTATCTGCTGTAGGCCAAGGTATCTGTTCTTCTCAATTCGGAGAAAAGGTGGTTGCAGAACTTCATTCAGATCGGATCTTCAACGAGTCTGTTTCTTTTACTAGATATGATGCTAATATAATAGCTCCACAAATTTATTGGAATTGCAACTTCGACCTGCGTTAATTTTTCTGTTATTCCTTGTATTTTTGTTATTGTTCCTATTAATTTTCAATAATATTCCCCTTTGAAGGGTTTGACTTTCAAAAAATTAAAAATGCCAAATTAAAGTCAAAAAATATAAATAGGGATGTGTTATTGTTCCAAATTTGCAGTTTTTCAGGAAAAAAAAAAATCCAAAGAATATAGAAGATAGAGAAAATAAAAATAAAAATAAAGAATAATAAAAAATAATTAAAAGGCCTTATTAAAATTCTTAGTAACTTTAAATGTTTCCCTATTTTATTAAATATAATAAAACATAAAACAACGTTGCATTTTAAAATATAAATGTATCACATAGAATCCAATAAATGCCTCTGCCGCGAATATACATGTTTTTTTTTTTTTGCCATGTAAATGTAAATCTACAGACTACGATAGAATGATTCCTTTTCTTTTTCATTCGGTTCCTTAATTTATATTCTGAAACATCCATCCCATACTAGGGATGTCAGATGAGCCGAATCCCTTTGCACGTTTGACGAGCTAACACTAGTGAAACGCGATTCAAACTTTAATTATTTTTATTTGAATTACAATTTTTTTACGAGTCAGAGTTTGAACTAATTAAAATGATTCATCCAATAATACCAGGACACATCATGGATTTTTTTTTTTATGTGTTTTGATTTTATGATAATAATATAATGACGATAATATTAATAGGGATGTTTTTAGGGCTTTTCTACTGAAAATATATTTAAATTTGTATTACACTTGTATTTATTAATCTAAGAATCAAAATCATGATATTACACATAAGATCACAACCAACTCAGAGCTCAAATAAACTCAACTATAAATGAGCTGAGCTTAAAAACTTTAAATGAGCTTGAGACTAAAATTTGTGAGCTGATCACGATAAGCTTGAGTTTGAGCTCGAATGTATAAAAAATTAAAATTTCCATTGAGACTCAACTCATTTACACTTCTAGACCGCTTACTACTCACCACAAGAATAAGAAAATGTGGTGATAACAGAAAGTTAATTAATTTAAATATGACCTAATTAAGGAACTAGATTACTTAATTAAGGTTGAATGATTAAACATTAATAGTACGAAGCAAGCACGGCCTTATGTAATTAAACAACACTAATTGAGTAAACTAGTTCCCGTAAGAAACTAACGTACTTGGTTTGATATTAATTAATTGCGTCCGATTTCTATTTTAAGACACACACACCAAAAAAAAAAAAAAAAAACCCGAAAAGAATAAAAATTGAAATAAATTGAATAGCCAAAGTTATATTTGACCATAAATTAGGAAGATGCTAATGAACTTCCCATGTTGAAAGAATTATATAATTACTAGCCTATGTCCCGTGCTATGCACGGAAAGTAATAGATAATAATTTAAATTTTAGTTCAGTAATTAATGACAAAACTTATATAAATATTTTACATAATAGATATTAATAGTTAAATTTGCTACAAAGAAAAAACAAATAACAATTGTTATAATAAAAAATTATTAAACAAAAATAACAATAAATATTAAGAACAACAAACAATGTGGTAAAATAATAATAATGAAATTTACTCAAAGCAATATTGAATAACAAAATTAATAATAAAAGAAGAAAATTAATAAAATAAATGAAAGGCTAAAACTATAACACAAAAATATAAACAAAAATAAAAGTTTAAATTCAAATTAAAGAAAACGCAATAAAGACAAATCAAACAACAATAGTAGTACGTATGCATATAGCGAAAAATTATACTATTGGGAGAGAGCTCATTGTTTGTGTGCAGAAAAATAATAAATAAAGTTGTTGGTAGATAAGAGTTTTTGTGCACGAAAGCAAGAATTGGGATATGAAGGGAGGAAGACGGCTATAAAAAATTAGAAAATGAATGAGAAACTTAGAACAAAAATTTATCCCACATAAATTTTTGAATTTAAATTGTATGCGATCCTTAATTTATGCATTCAAAATATTTTATCATAAATTAATGCTTTAAATGAGGAAAAGTTTTTAAAAATTAAGGGATACATTATTTTAATAAGTAAATATCAAATTATTGAAATTTAATAATCATCAACCAATCACAATTTTTTATTTTAATAAAATAATTTAAAATTACCAGAAAATAATATTCGGTCAATGCATATATTTTTAATATATAACCAAAGTATCAATTTAATATTTATGTGTCCCGACAAAACAAATATTTATTAAGAACAAAATTTAGCATATATTTGATAGTAATCTCTCATCAACCAAATATTAGGTTTTCATTTAACCAAATATTTTCATATAAA
This sequence comes from Lantana camara, assembly GCA_037501455.1. Taxonomy (NCBI): domain Eukaryota; kingdom Viridiplantae; phylum Streptophyta; class Magnoliopsida; order Lamiales; family Verbenaceae; genus Lantana; species Lantana camara. The sequence continues at coordinate 26,018,709 of CM074862.1, forward strand.
GACTAACCAAAGTATATACTCCTATGAATCCTAAATAAATAACCACAATATTCTATATACTTTATGGAAAGATTGTAATAGAAAGAGAGACTAACCAAAGTATTACCAAGAGTCCCGATAGAAAAGAAATCTTTCTATTGGGAGAAAATTTGACAAAACTGACAGCAGGATGCTAATCGTCAATTAGAGTCTTAATATAATGACGGGTAGAAGCAACACAAATCATTAAAAGCCATCATAACTACTTCAAACAATTATGGATCCATCCAATAAAATAAAGGGAATATCCATTTTCTCTATTTTCTGAATCGTATATATTTATTCTAATATATTTTTAAATTCCAATAAAGCAAATATTACACTACAAATTGTTGCTTATAATAAATATTGTTTAAAAAAGAATGGTAATATAGTTATGGCGATCACATGGGTAATATGCTAATAACAAAAAAAAAAAAAAATAGATATAAATACATAATTATCATTGAACAAAGCAGTGTATAAAAATATCTTCTCATAATCGGTACTTGAACAAAACTTCAAAAAAAAAAAAAATTCTCTATCAAAAAATAGAGAAAAAAAATTATAATTTTAAAAAATATGTAAACAATACATATTTTATCATTCAATGAAGATATGTATAAATTTATCTTATGATGGTAGGTGCTTGAGCATAAACTTTAGAGAAGATATTTCTCTATCAAAAAATGAAGAAAAAAATTGTAATACCAAAAAAATATATAAATTATCATTAAACTAAGATATTTAGAAAATTACCTTCTCACGGTTGGAACTCGAACAAAACCTCAAGACAGAGAAATAGTATACAAATAAATACCATGGAAAAATAAAATATAAATACATTCTGAAGATGGAAGGAAAAAATCTTACCTCTTAGTTCATAAAAAATCTTCTCACACTCGGTACTTGAACAAAACTTGAAAAGAAAGTATTTCTCTATCAAAAAATAGAAAAAAATTATAATATCAAAAAAATATATAACCAATACATATTTTATCATTCAACAAAAATATGTATAAAACGTTATGTACTTGAGCAAAAACTCCAAAGAAGATATTTTTCTATGAAAAAATAAGAAAAAACTATAATACTAAAAAGATATATAAATAATACGTAAATTATCATTAAACTAAGATATGTATAAAATTACCTTCTCACGGTTGGAGCTCGAACAAAAGTCTCAAAACGGAGAAAAAGAAAACTATAATTTAGTATACAAATAAATAACATGAAAAATTAAAGTATAAATACATTGTGAAGATGAAAAAAAAAAAATCTTACCTCTTACTTCCTAAAAACCTTACCACGAACAATTCTTTTCTGTCATTAAAAATTACAGCGAAAAGAAAGTAAGAATTCAAAAATAATATACAAACAATATATACATAAAAAATAAGCTGAAATATATAAACCATTATCACAAATGATGTACAATGTTATTGTGGGACTGAAAATTCCAGAGAAAAAATCAAAATATTCAAAATTGCAATGAAGAAAATGCTAGGTTATGTTTACTCTTCCTTATCAACTACATTTTTAAGTTGGAGGATTTGAGTTGGAGGATTTGTGCACATATATGATATAATATTTGCTATAAATAAGTTTTAATAAATAAAGTTAATCCCCTTAATTTATGCTAAAATAAATTAAGTATATTTTCAATTAATTATGATTAATTAATTAATTAAGATATTTATATTAGTTGGACTTTCTTAAATTTAATAGATTAGTATCTTAATTAATTTGATTTTGGCAAATAATTAAAGCATTCAAAATATTAAATATTGTGGAATGTTTATTAACAAATGAAATATTTTTTAAGGATTAAAAAATTTAGAAAAAAAGAGAAAAAATTATTCGGTTAAAATTGACATAATTAGGGTCAAACACACCATTCCTATATATTATAAAGGTAAGTATATTATAGTATACATATAGATGCATATATAAATATAGTATTAATTTTAATTTTTGAAAAATTAATTAATTTGATGGAGTAATTTAAGTAACTTAATTGATTCTCTTTATTTTTTAATGTTTGAATTTAAATTTGAAATTTTAGTGACTTTTTATGGAAATTGTATTCGTGATTTAAATAATCAGTATTAAAATTAATTTAATAAATATATAGAAATATCAAAGTATATGCATATAATATTAACCTTACTTAATTAGTAAAAATATCAAAATTAATTTCATTCAGTCAAACTTGTCAAATATAATTATTTTCCTTAGTTACTACTTATTTTTATAATAAAATAATATACAAAATAAAAATAAGCCAATCATATTTCTTTTACCTAATTAAAAACTTCAAAAAAACCATAAAATTCCACATCATAAAAAATGTACAATAAAAAGTCAAACATCGTTATCAAATATATAATAGTATAGATATGTAAGAACAATTTCAATAATTAAAGAAGAGATTACCTGAGTTGTATTGAAAGTTTGTGCCAAAAGTAACGTTATAAAACTAATGTCGTAAATATGCTTCGTGCCAACTGCATCTCTATATATAAAAGTTTTTGTGCAGGTTAATTAATGATTTGGCTTAATTATATAGCTTAATTATAGTGTAGATTTATAAATTAGTAATGGTAACAATTTATATAATTATATGGCTTAATTATACCGTGCATATCCCGCTTAATTATATGACTTAATTATAGCGTGGATTTATAAATTAGTAATAGTAACAATTTATATAATTATATGGCTTAATTATACCGTGTATATCCCAATAAATTAGAATTATAAATTTACCTATAAAATTCTTGACATAAATTGATATTAATTGAGGGTTTCTATATTTATGGGATTAATATCTCAATTAGTGGGATTGAGTAAATAATTTGAAAAGTTGACATAAATAAAATGATATTAGTTGACTTTTCTAAATTTATGATATTAATGTCTTAATTAGTGGAATTTAGTAAATAATTAAAATATTAAATAGGTTGAAAAATTAACTGACCAATGAAATAATTTTTAAAGAATAAAAATGTTAAAAAAAATCATAAAATTCTATTCAATCAAAATTGGAATAATTTGGGTCAAAAACACCCTTCCTATATATTATAGTATAGATAGATATATTGGCGAATCATGAAGATGAAGAAAATGAACCACAATGAAAAATTAATTAAAAACACAAATCTTAGAGCACAACTAACAAAATTAAAACAAAAAATAATTCGATTTAATAAAAAAAAAATTAACAAAGCTTTCTCATATTTAAAATGGTCTGCTCCATATAAAATTTCTTCTCTTAACCATGAAGTGAAACTCTAAAGTCGTATAATTTTGAGAGTGATGATAGAATTTATAGAGGCAATTTCATCCATTTTAAAACTAATTAGAAAAAAAAAATTAAATGGAGCATAGATTAAGGGGTTTTCATTCATTTATTTAGTTAGCAAACTAAATCCTTTATTATTGGCAACTCTATAATAGTACAAATAATGAATATGACAAATTTATGTAATTAATGTGCCCTTTTTTCGGGTTTTGAAAATTAAAAATTACAAATTAATATAATTCCACATCATCAAAATGCATAAAAAGTCAAATAATCAAATGTGATTTTCAAATATATAATAATATAGATATAGATATAAATTTATTAAGTATTAATTTTAAATTTGAAAAAATTAATTAATTGGATGGAGTAATTTAAGAAATTAATTATATTGACACTCAATTAAAACTCTTGAATTTACTTTATAATTGATTATTAGGATAAATAAAAATTAATTTATATCACGTAAAATAATTATAATGAATTTATATCAAATAAGAAAAGATTTATTTTGGAACTATCACTAATAATCTTTTTAAATAATAAAAATAATTCAAAATTCTAAGAATTACACATTATAAAAAAAAAATTACACATAAAAAAGTACATTATGAAAATTTTCAAAAATAATTATTTTTCTTAATTATTGTTTATTTTCAGGATGAAATTTTATACAAAATAAAAATGCGCCAATTATATTTTTTCTATTTATTGAAAATATAAAAAAACACAAAATATCATTCAGTCAACCTTGCCAAAGATAATTATTTTTCTGATTTATTACTTACTTTCATAATAAAATAAAATCAACCAATCACAATTTTTTATTTGATTAAAAGTTCCAAAAAAACCACAAAATGCCACATCATCAAAATGCACAAAAAGTCAAATAGTCAAATGTGGTTTTCAAATATATAATTGTATAGATATAGATATAGATATAAATTTATTAAGTATTAATTTTAAATTTGAAAAAATTAATTAATTGGATGGAGTAATTTAAGAAATTAATTATATTGACACTCAATTAAAACTCTTGAATTTACTTTATAATTGATGATTAGGATAAATAAAAATTAATTTATATCACGTAAAATAATTATAATGAATTTATATCAAATAAGAAAAGATTTATTTTGGAACTATCAATAATAATCTTTTTAAATAATAAAAATAATTCAAAATTCTAAGAATTACACATTATAAAAAAAAAAAATTACACATAAAAAAGTACATTATGAAAATTTTCAAAAATAATTATTTTTCTTAATTATTATTTATTTTCATGATGAAATTTTATACAAAATAAAAATGCGCCAATTATATTTTTTCTATTTATTGAAAATATAAAAAAACACAAAATATCATTCAGTCAACCTTGCCAAAGATAATTATTTTTTTGATTTATTACTTACTTTCATAATAAAATAAAATCAACCAATCACAATTTTTTATTTGATTAAAAGTTCCAAAAAAACCACAAAATGCCACATCATCAAAATGCACAAAAAGTCAAATAGTCAAATGTGGTTTTCAAATATATAATAGTATAGATGACAGCAGGATCTCTTCTTCGATTTCATTAGCTAAATAAAAAGGACAACTTGTGATGTTCATAATTGCTGGGCGTGGACGTATGAACTAATTATATTGTATAGTGATGAAAGATCACAATCCTGATTAGTGCTTAATCAATTGACTTAAGCGATCAATGAGAGGCTAATTAATTTCTTGTCGTTTTCCGGATGAAATTTTATATTTATTGCTTTAACTTACTATGTTAGGCTAACTAATACTTACTAATTCCCGTCGTTTTCGACACCAAATCATAATACATTAAAATAAATATATTTTTTGGTCTTAGCTAGGGCTGAACTTAGGTTCATATGAATATTTAAAGCTATTTCATACTAAAATTAGGAATCAAATCGTGATATTATTTTGTTAAATATATATGTTTTTCTAGACCAAGACATCTTCGTCAAATCATATAAGAACCTCAAAAACTGAAATAATTCATCGAATAATTTAGAATTATTGTCTTTAGTGTACGAACACTTCTAAAATTATCTTTCGTCGTGCCGTATCACATACTTTTTACATAATTTTTTTTAAAAAAAAAATCCATATCGTTGTATTTGTATTCATGTATCATGGATTATTCCATACCCTAATATAACTTTGGGATCGAAGTTTTAACATCTGGTTAAAGATGAATGAGTCTTTTTAATTCAAACCACACCCCTTTAATTATAAACATATATGACCCTACACAAAATACAGAAACAATTGAGTAATTAGATGAATTCGAAATGGTATTTTTTTTGAGTTGTGCCATGTTCATGTTAAGATATAGCGATCCGTATCTAATAATATATTTGATTGACCATTCAATTGATTGGGAAATGGATACGACTAATTATGTAGATAATTATAGATGTAATATTAAATTCTTGGTCCGTATACACCTAAAAAAATACGGTTGAAGCATTATGAACTCTGAAATATTAATAAGTGATTAAAGAAAATTAATTGAAATCGTTCTGTGAAAATGTGTTGGCCGCAATGTAAATATTTTTTTAATGGTTAATTAATGTGGCCATCATTAATGTAATAATTATTGATCCTCATCTGGAAGCTTACGAGCATTTGATATCACTATGACGTCATTTCGCTGCGAAGATACCCTCCGCAGGGATTTTATTCTTTCTTTTTTCCAATTTAATATGATAGGTTATATTACTAATTAGGGTTTTTTCCAGTCTTACACATTTTTAGAATATTTTATAATTATAATTTATACTTACTTAGATAAAAAAATATTATATGCTCTACTTTATGAATTTAAAAATTATTAATTACATTTAGGATTTAGATCCATTAATGCGTGAACCAACTGTTTTATCCAAAACTAAAAGTAAGAAAATTATTTAAAGATTTAATTTAATGCTAAAGTGAATCTAGAAATATAATTAAAAATCAGGTATCTCACAATGAAAATAAATTTATTGATTTTATTTTTGAAAAAAAGTTAAAGTTGAGGGACAATGGTAATATGGTTTGTTCGATCACAGAATTAGTTAATCCCTATGGAATGGGTAGTTGGAAATTTTTTAAACTCATAATGACGGAACTTGTATTATTTTTATCTAAATATATGTGCGTTATAACTACTATACAATCTCTTAGATGGTATAAAGATATTTCAAATAACTAGGGGTCTTGATAATTAAAAGATATATATATTTTTGAATAATTTGAAAGATACATATCTTCATGATATGACTAATGTTCTCTGTTGGTACATAAACTCAAGATCACTATGAATTAAGTAGCTAGTAATTAAACACAATCCTTTATTAATATGTTTTTGCAATATTTGGACGTATGTAACTGATTGGCAATTTGTACAATATTTGATGGATTTTGGCAAATATTTTGAAAGAACAACTTTTCTAAATTTAATCTCACAAATTGATACTCGATAAATTAATAACCTCGCTAAAATAATAATTTTCTTCGGTCCCGAGTTGGATCAACGTGGTAAATTAATAATTCGCTAAATTTATAAGATAATACAAAAAAAAAAAAAAAAAAAAAAAATTCATATAGGTCCCATTTGATATATAAATTAATGGTTCTCTACGCATACCATCAGTTATAGTTGATTTTTTAACACCTTTGAGATGAGAAGCCATTTTTTTTGTTTTTTGATTTGAAGACTTGCATAATACTGTTTACACAAATTTTCGTTGGAATCTGCAATAAATGATTACAAAATACAAGAAAATAGTGAAACAAAGATAATATTATTGATTCGAAATTAAAGTGGTACAATCTCTGAAACTCCTCTGATTCTTCTCGTGAATTCGAGGGCTTGGTGCTTGATCTCGAATCGGACATAGAACTTGGTTGGAAGTGTTGGCTCGTTGTACGGACAGCACTTCGGGATTGCAAGTGACAATAGATTGGAGACTTGAGAGCTAGAATGTCTTTTGCTCTTGAGAACTTGATGATTTTTTCTTGTGTTGTGATTTTTTGTTGTTACTTGTTGTCTCAACTTTGTGAACCTTGGAGCCTCTTTTATAGGCTTTCGGTTGTTCTCTTGGGTTTCATGGGCTTGGGCTTGAACTTGAAGTTTGCTTCCTCAAAGTGGGCTTTTATTTCATTTAATGGATTATTTCTTTGATCAATTTAATTAATCCAGAAATAAGAATAAAAGTCCATAATTCTTATCTCGAATTAAATATTTAAGCCCAAATTTATTATGGACTTACGATCAAAATTAATAATTAACAGCCGACTTATTTGACCACCAATTAATAATTTTATCTTCGAATTTTTGGTGTCAACAAATACATCTATTTATATAGTAACTTAGTTAATGTATGTACGTGTAACTACATTAATAATTGAGTGGATTTATACATTTTAATGAATGTAGGTATATGTAACTACATTAATAACTAAGTAGATTTATATATTTTATTAAGTTATACATAGAATATTGAAAATGTATCAACAAAAATACATGAATTTGGTTAAGTATGCATAATTAATAATCAATGTACAAATTAGTTTTTACGTACACCTAGGTACATTCATAATATGGACCCAAAAAGTATATAATTTATAAATTAATAATTATTAATTTATACGATTAATTAATACCTCGCTAAATTAATAAAATTTGACGGTCCCAACAGTATTAATTTATCGAGGTTGATGGGACCTAAAACGACGTTCGAATCAGAGCCGTTTACGTGTCAACACCCGGCGATAGAGGAGCTGGACGTTCGCATTGATAGGCTCGCGAGTCACCCCAGCCTACTCCCTCGCTTACTAGTACAGGCCCATGAGCCTCGGCCAACCATTCCGATAAAGGGTTCAAGCTGACGGGCTTGACGCTCACGTCCCGACCCTCAGGGTCACCCTTCACGGGGAAACACCCACACGAGGGCCCATCCTTGATGCTCGGGATTTTGGCGCTCAAGGGTCGCCTGCCGTGGGGGGCCCTCCGTACACCCTCCGAGCGTCACCAGCGCTCGTGCATGATCCTACCCCACTGCTATGGATCCGAACCTTAGCAAAGAGGACCTTGGGCCTTCCTCTCACGCGACCCTCGCCAATAACCTCTGACACAAAGGTAGTGCGCACTTTGCACCTGACACGCCGCCTCCTTTTCAGAAACGTCACTCTCACACCCTCACGGGCTGCCACGTGTTAGGGCAACACAGGTTTGGGACCACACGATCAATTTACCTCTTTACCCTCACCCCTAACATATAAATAGGGGAGAATACATGCTTTCTCCCCCAAGTAATCTTACATACACCCACTACTGAACTGGCACCACTTTCCTCTACATCTTCATCTTCACCAAAGCTTCATACATTTCACCCTTTCCTGCACCCTTGCTGCACGACTTCCTGGTGTTATCCTAGCTGGAAGAACCTACGCTCATTGGAAACCCAGTTCCTGAGGCTCCACGCCTGTGATGGTCTTTCCCTTTTTACATAAATATAGAAAGTGTTGTTGCATTTAGGAAATTCAGATTCCTGCACCATCATTTTTGGCGCCGTCTGTGGGAAATCCATCACCACCGTCTTCATCATCATCAGTTTCTTCCTTAAAAGCTAGTTGAAAAGTGACGCCAGCAACTCTCAACATGGTGACTGCGACAAGGTCAGGAGCGGTAGGAAGTAAGGGTGCTCATCCCCCTGTCAACGAAGAGAATATAGGGAACGCCGCCGCCGCTAGCGGTACGTGTAGCACCCACACGTAGGGCCACATCCCCCGCACTATAATCCAAACCCGAATACGAAATGGAATGTCCGTACCCGAATCCGAACCATAGCGAACGGGAGACCAAACAAACACTCTAGGCTAGGCGAAGCTAAACAACCCGAATCAGAGTGCGCGGAAGCAATAAAATAAACAACAAGTAGAATACCAACGCATAGATATGTATAGGTACCAACACATACTTTCCATATAATATTTACATATAGGTACCAACACATATTCCTGTACAAAAGCCACCCCGGCTCAAGCAAAAAAAATAAGTATCTACAATCCATAACTATATAGATACAAAATAATAATAAAGTGCAAGTATGTAAATGCACCTAACGAGACCTAGACCGACAAGTGCATAAAGAAGACACACTTCTCCGCCTAGCTCACGCTCCAAAACCTGCAACTAAAAGAGTAAACGAGGAGTCAGTCAACTGACTGAGTGAGGGGGCTAGCGCACACCCACACCCTATATATATAACGCAAAGCACATAGCAAAGGGTGGAATTATGAACCGGAATAGGTTTTACAAACTAAAGCTTTCAAAACAAATACATATACTTTAAAACCTTTTCACAACCACTATCCCGATTCATACTTCCCAAAACATAATACAACAGCATAATGCTCGGCGAGAACGAGCTTCCAACCTTTACCCCTCAGAACAAACAAAACAGAAATCATACATATCAACCTCTACACCAATGATGGAAGAGCTACCGGCGGCCCTAACCATCCATACATATACAGACTCACGAGGGGTAGCGAGCCCACATCGTGCCCTCCCCGGTTTTTACGCCGAAGGCATCGAAATACCACACCTTCCCTAACTCCCGGGGGTCGCGTGTGATATATCGGATGGAGACTACGCACAGGCTTAACCTCGAGGGTTTCCCGAGGGCTCCTTACCCGTAGCTCCTTGGATCCACAAACACAAATCATATCAAATGTCAAATCTTTCATGGCAATCTCGCTAACGGAATGGTAAAGACTTTTCCAAAACTTAGCTTACATAGGCTTACTTAGTATCTTTCCCAAAACAAAGTTGTTCGCAAGATCATAAATTTATTCTACTCAACACATACATATCTATATATATATAATATATAGTCACATGCGCGGCTTGAAAACATCACATAAGGCTTTAGGTCGATTAACTAACAAAAGTCCTAAACCTCACCTTGTGCGTGACAAAAATACGAGTGGACGTGAACAAGCTCGTCAACTGGAGCCTCCTCTGAAAAGAAAACACAAAAGCCCAAGACTTAGACTCTATTTGAACCAAATAGGACGCTCGGCAAAATGCATGATTCATGATCACATATAAAATATTACAATTAGGTCATATAATCCACAAATTATAGCACAACATATTTATTTATAATTTATTATGCAATAAAAATCAAGCTATAACAATTAACATGCAAAAGAATAGCAATTAAAGTCATACAAATGCATAATTAACATAAAAAAAAGCACTGGCAGCTCCCAGGTCTCGGGAAGGGGTGGGAACGACCCTTTCACTGTAGGGAACGGTCGTTCCTGCCCTCGCTAAAAGTTTCTGGAGGATGGGAACGGTCGTTCCCAGTTTGTACTGGGGACGGGAAGGGCCGTTCCCAAAAATCCCGAACTCTCCCCGCGCTTCTGTAATGTTGAACTAAAAAATGGGTTTTGGCCATGGGAACGGCCCTTCCCATTCCCAGTGAAAACTGGGAACGACCGTTCCCACTCTCGGTACTGAACAGTAAATAGCCCGGAAGGGCCGTTCCCAGTTTATAACGGGGACGGGAACGGCCGTTCCGGCCTGGTTCGAAAAGCTAGAGCAGAATCAGCCATTACAGAAGCAGGGAAAACTTCAAAGTTTGCCAAAATGGCCAAAATCCCAAACCTTAAAGTTGCCACAACTTCCCAAAATGCATAATTAAATCACATAAATCATGCTTGACGTATAAACACTCAAATAGCTCAAGAAAAACGGAATTTAAAGGCATAAATTCAAGGATGCAAGAATCAAGCTAAAATCGTGAATCACCATAAATGCTCAACTACCCATGGATTAAATGCAATAAATGTAACACATACAACATTTACAACTCATATATGAAGCTAGGAATCCATTACATCAAGCAAAGAGCAAATATTCAACAAAAACACCAAACCCTTACTATTCATGTAGGGAAGCTAAGGCATATGAAACTCACTCTAAACTCAGAATTTAAACCATAAAAATGACGAGCACGACAAGGGGAAACCGAAACATACTTAAGTTTGAGAAAAGACGAAGAATCGAGGGAGATCTTGGCTTGAGAAGGTTGGATGATCAACTTGGGTTCTTGGCTTCCTTGGCTTAAGAATTGCTGCTGTAACGTGAAATGAGGAAGGAGAAAAATGGTTCAGCCTTTAAGACTGGACCGGTCGGTTCAGGGTTCGGTTCAAGGTGTTCTGGTTCAAGTTGGTTCGGTTCAAGGTGTTCTGGTTCAAGTTGGTTCGGTTCAACAATTACGGGTTCAAACAAGGCCAACTCAATTAAAACGAGTAATTCACATACAACATTAATTCAAATAAATTCATATAAGTTCAAATAATTCAAGGAATTCATATACAATTAATTTAAAATGCACATATTGATAAATCACATAATTTACCTGTACTGACTGTGAGTTGGGGTGTCACAGTACACCCCCTCCACCCACCGGAAATGCTGAGGTCGCCGTTGCAACTCTCCCCCCCGAAAGAAACGAGGTAGGAGGATCCGGCTCCAACCCTCCTTCCCCAACCCTCACACTAAACATACCAGCCTCCCATCTCGGCATGTACTCCATGGCCATGCCCCCGCCGGGATACGCCTATATGCAGCCGAGGATGATGCTCGGAATGGTACCCGTGGTCCAGCCGTATCAAGTGGGGACCCTAAACCTCCCCACATCGCTGCCAAGGGAAATACAAGGGGTGGAAATGCCACAAATCACCCCTCAGCAGCTTCAGGCGCTCTACACTCAGTGCGAGGAGCAAGCTGTTCAAAATGCCTGGGATCACTTCACTTCCACGTATTTTCCTTCCATGGCAGGCGGTCGTATGGCTCCGCCCTTTGGAGGACTCCCAGCTCATCCTCTAACAAGGACGCAGCCTGCATTGAGGGCCCAACAACCATCCCCGCCACCGATTCAGGAAAATGAGGCCTCGCCGAGGGTCCAGCAAGGGCAGCAACCAGCTGGAAATGAGAGGGCCCCTCAAAATAATGAGAGGGCTGGAAACAACGAAGAGGTCCAATCGAGGGCCACTGAGAGGGCAAACCGCAGAGACGTCGGTGACCCTCAACTTGCAACAGTGCAGGACCAGCTCAAGGGGCTCCAGGATGTGGTAGCGTAGCTCTCTCGAGCACGGACTCAAGCCCCCCGTGGCGGGGGCGAGAGATCCAGAGCCAGAGACGCTCGCCGTCCACGCAGCCCAGTTTCCCACCACCGAAGAGAGGCCGATCATGAGGAGTACGATCCCGAAGAGAGGGATTATAGGATCTTGACGGGCGATTCCCCCCTCAACGAAGAGGTACTGATGACCCGTGCGGAAAAAGGCAAAATCCCCACATCCGTCAACAGGTATGATGGGACCACTGATCCAGCTGAGCATCTGGATCATTTTGTACACCTGATGCATTTGTACGAACCCTGAACAATTATTGGGCTAAGGTATTTGTCACTTCCCTCACCGGAATGGCTCAAGACTGGTACAAAAAACTTCCCCCATGCTCAATCCGAGGATACTATGATCTGACGGACGCTTTCATAAGCCATTTCAACTCCCTGAAGGCACCCGCGCCGGCCGCGACAGCTCTCTACAGCTTGGTCCAGGGCCCGAATGAGACGCTCCGATCCTTCATGGGAAGGTTTAATAAGGAAATCTTGTTGATGGAGAAGCCCTCGATGGATTTCTTGAGGCACGTTCTTTTTGGAGCCATCAATATGAAGCACTACGTTAGCAAAGAGTTCGTGGAGGAGGTGGCCAAGAAAAAGCCGCGCTCGTTGATGGAGATCAGGGACATAGCTGATTCGTTCTTTACCCTCGAGGATATGTATATAGCGAGGGATCAGAAGATGGCGAACGCCCCTCGCCCCAACAAAGCCCCCGAGGACAGAGGAGATTTTAACAGGGGTCGCCGTCGTAGCCCTATTCCTGTTCGTCGTAATTCTACGCCCCCGCGTAAGTACGAGCGGATCCCCCTTCAAGCGACCACCCAAGCTGAGGGAGACTGAGGCTCAGAAGCGCTCAGGAAAGTGATGTGCTTTCCATAAGCAGAAGGGGCATGATACCAACGAGTGCCGCCAGCTTGAGAGTGAGATTCAAAGGCTTATCGCTGGGGGGCACCTCAAGGAGTTTGTAAGGGTGCTAGAAAGGTACGATAAACACTGTGCTGAGCGAGCGCGTGGTAGAGGAAGGAGCCGTTCACGCTCGCGCAGTCCTCGCCACCACCACACCGAATCAAGCGACCGCGGTAAGGGAAAAGTAGCGGAGGTGGAGAATCAACCTTTTGCGGTCATTCATATGATCGCTGGGGGACCCTCGGGGGGCGACTCTAATGCTTCCCGTCGCCGCCACATTCAGAGTTATGACCAACGTTCATCCCTTCCCAAGCCCGTACTCTCAGTCGGCAGCTCACCACGCTCGAGAGAAAATGACGTTGTAGGGTTTACGGAGAAAGATCTGGAACACATTGTAATGCCCCATGGGATCGGTGAAACCTCTGACTGCCCCATGGTGGTTAGTTTAGACGTTCATAACCATGTTGTAAAGAGGGTTTTGACTGATAGTGGAAGCTCTGTGAACGTTCTCCCGTACTTAACGTTTCAAAAAATGAACATGATGAATATTCCTCTCGAACCCCTCAGAACAACCCTCGTTGGCTTTGGGGGTTCGGAGATTATCCCTCGCGGACAGATTCACTTGGCCACCTCTTTCGGTCGCGCCCTACAGCAAAAAACTTTGAGCGTACTTTACACCGTCGCTGAGGTGGACCTACCCTACAACATCATCATTGGGCGCCCAGCCCTCGTGGATTTCAAAGCTATAATCTCCACTTATCATCATAAAGTCAAGTTCCCCACCCCCGAAGGCACGGGCGAGATCCTATGCAATGTTAAGGAAGCTTGGGATTGTTACGTCCTTTCCCTTCGAAGCCATAGACCCAAACAAGCCATTCAGGCAGGATCCACCAAAAAGTCGATTGACTTCCCCAAATTGGATGAGGATGGTCCAAAGCGCAAAAGGGCCAAGTTGTACAGAAAGAGGAATAAAAAGAAGACCCCCAGTGGGCCCCAACGCCCGGAAGACGAGCCGCTCGGGGCCGTCGAAGGATCTTCCTCCGAAAACGAGGGTGCCGGGCCCTCGGGGGAGGAAGGAAGCAAGCTTACTGGAAAAAAGCAATCGCTCGAGGCTCCGAGGCCTGAGGTTCGCATCGAGCCCATTGAAAAGTTTTTGACCATCGAATTGGAGCCGGGGAATTCAGATAAGACCACCCAAATTGGCTCTAATCTCGACGGTCCCTCCCAGGTTATGATGATTGATTTTCTCCGGGAGAACCTCGATGTGTTTGCTTGCAAAGCTTCTGATCTCACTGGGATAGATCCGAGTGTCATCGTCCACAGGCTCAACGTAGACCCGGCCTTCAAGCCAGTTAAACAGAAGAAAAGGGACGTCCATGGTTTCAGAAGGCAAGTCATTGAAGAAGAAGTAGGTAAACTTCTTGATGCCTAGTACATTGAGGAAATTTTATATCCAGAATGGCTCTGCAACGTGGTGCTCGTCCCCAAAAGCGCCAACAAATGGCGAATGTGCAATGACTTTACGGACCTCAATAAGGCGTGCCCCAAAGACCCTTATCCCCTACCGAGGATCGACCAATTGGTAGATTCGACCGCGGGATGCGAGCTCATCAGCATGATGGATGCTTTCCAGGGATACTATCAGATCTTCATGGCACCCGAGGATCGCCCCAAAACCTCGTTTGTGGTGCATATAGGAGTTTACTGTTTCAAAGTTATGCCCTTCGGCCTCAAAAATGCTGGAGCGACTTATCAGTGCCTCGTAAACAGAATGTTCGAGCACGAGATAGGAAAGTCTATGGAGGTGTATGTGGACGATATGATAGTCAAGAGCGAGTGTCGGCATTCCCATCTGGAGGATCTCAGACGAACTTTTAACATCCTGCGCTATTATGGGATGAAATTGAACCCCTCCAAATGTACATTTGGCGTTCGGGGCGGTAAATTTTTGGGGTACATGGTCAGTCAGCGTGGTATAGAGGCGAATCCAGAAAAGATTAAGGCAATCCTGGATATCCCCTCGCCTCGATATGTGAGGGAAGTTCAAGTGTTGGTGGGAAAGATTATTTCATTGAACAGGTTCATCTCCCGCTCGGCGGACAGGAACCTACCGTTCTTCAGGATTTTGCGCAACGATTGCAACTTTGCTTGGAGTAAGGAATGTGAAAAGGCTTTGCAGGATATGAAGCAATACCTTGCGAGCGCACCACTGTTGACCAAGCCTAGCCCTGGAGAAAATTTGATTATCTACCTTTCAGTCTCCGCAGAGGCTACGAGCGCTGTCTTGGTGGCTGTCCGTGAGCGTAAACACATGCCGGTCTACTATTTGAGCAAAACTTTGCAGGGGGCAGAGAAAAGATATATGGAAGTAGAGAAATTTGCTTTTGCGCTCGTCAATGCTTCTCGAAGGTTAAGGCCGTATTTTCAGGCTCATTCTATCACAGTGCTCACAGACCAACCCCTCAAGCAGGTTTTAGCAAAGCCAGACGTATCAGGAAGGTTAATCAAATGGTCCATTGAACTCAACCAATTCGACATCACATTCGAGCCTCGGAAGGCGATACAGGCTCAGGCAGTAGCAGACTTATTAGTGGAATGATTTAATTGGGATACCGAGGCCCCAGCGGAAGAGGGGTTATGGCTCCTGCACACAGATGGCTCCTCGACCTCGCAAGGGGGAGGAGCCGGGGTGACCCTCAGAGACCCTCACGGTTCAGAAGTGGATTACGCTATTAAATTAGCGTTCCAGGTTACCAATAACGAGGCTAAGTATGAGGCTCTAATCCAAGGGCTATGGATAGCCCTCCAGAATGGTGCCGCCCGCGTGACTGCTTATGTTGATTCCCAGCTGATCGTAAGCCAGATCGATGGCACTTATGAGGCTCGAGAAGCCACTATGGTGCAGTATTTAGCGAGGGCTAAGAATGTGATCACCAAGTTCAAAGAGTTCCATTTGTTGCAGGTCCCCTGAGCAGAAAACGAACGTGCTGACGCTCTTTCCAAGTTCGGTTCAGCCCTCAACGACTCTTGCGAGCGTCCAGTTACGTTCCTCAGGACAGAGAGGCCACTGATTAGGGAGGCAGAACCCTCGAGCGAGGTGCGCATGATAGACCCTGCTGAACCTTGTTGGTTGGATGACATCGTTAAGTTTATCAGGGAGGGGACTTGTCCGAGCGATAAGGTGGAAGCTCGGAAGGTTAGGAGTAAAGCCCCTCGCTTTTCTCTTGATAGTGACGGTCGGCTATTCAAACGATCTTTTCAAGGTCCACCGTTGAGATGCCTGCGAGGGTAGTGTTGGAACATGTGCACAACGGAAGTTGCGGGAATCATTTGGGAGGTCGAATATTGGCCAAGAAAGTCTTGAGGAGTGGGTTTTACTGGCCCTCGTTATTACAGGATGCCATCAGTTACTCCAAAAAATGTCCTAAGTGCCAATTTCACTCTAACACACCCCAATTGTCGGCGGCTCAGATGATCCCTATTGATGTTTCTTGGCCCTTCGATCAGTGGGGCATCGACATTGTGGGACCCCTTCCAATAGCGGTCGGGCAAAAGAAATTTGTGATCCTCGCTGTGGATTATTTCACTAAGTGGGCTGAAGCTGAAGCGGTCGCCAAGATAACGTTCAAAGTTGTGAGAGATTTCGTTTGGAAAAACATCATCTGCAGATATGGCATCCCGAGGGTGCTTATATCAGACAACGGCTCCCAGTTTATCGCTGCTGACACACGGGAGTGGTGCTATGAAATGGGAATTGAGCAACGATTCACTTCCGTGGGCCACCCTCAAGTCAACGGTCAAGCTGAAGTGACTAACCGAACCATACTCCAGCACTTGAGAACGATGCTCGAAAGTAAGAAAGGGGAATGGGCCGAAGAACTTCAAGGTGCCCTATGGGCATATCGCACCACCCCCCGAACGGCGACTGGGGAAACTCCTTACTCTCTGGTGTACGGCTCTGAGGCTATGATACCTGCGGAGATCGCTCAAGAATCCGCACGCGTTGCCTACTTCGAGCCTGCCACTAACGAAGCCAACCGAACATTCGAATTGGACTTATTAGACGAGAGGAGGAACTTAGCCTGGGCTCGCATCCACAGATACAAGGCCACCGTAGTCCGCCAGTATAACAAGCGTGTCAAAGAAAGGACTTTCCAACTAGGGGACTTGGTCCTCAAAAAAGTTGAAGTTTCTAGACACGTGGGTAAGTTGGATCCCAATTGGGAAGGCCCCTTCAAAGTTGTCCAAGTACGAGCAAACAACACCTACTTGCTAGAGACTTTGCAAGGCGAGCGTCTCCCGAGACCCTGGAAAGCGTGCAACCTCAAAAGGTTCTACGTGTAAACGTCAGTCTTTGTAATTGCCCGCTCGCGGCATGGTGTACTTTCTTTCGGCAGAAAGCATATTGTAATCATTTTGAAAATTGCAAGTATAACAGTAAGTATTTGATTCTTTGTTATGTCATTTATTTCTTTCTTTTTGGCTAGTGATTCGGGCAACCGGAAGCCTATTCCGTGTCGAGCATCCTCCACGTCGAACGACTTAAGTAATACCGCCAATCGTTTCGAAACAACGCTATCTGTGTGTTGAGAACCCTCCACACTGAATGATTTGACAATTCATAAGTGTAAAAGTCCTAAGAATGAGCGTGTCAAATGGCGGGATGCTAAACACTTAATTTATGCCAACTGGGTGCTCACCGCGCCAGTTCGCGTTCGTAAACCCCCGATGACCCTCAACCCCTTGGGGAAGAGCACGATCATAAAATAGTGGATCCTAGACCAATCCTTTCATGGGTCCCTCAAAATGACGCTAACCCTACGGTTACGCTCGCTTTGATCCCATACTTAGCAAATCCTACTGGTGGTTTCTAAGTATGTGCAATTCACTGGGACGTTCAAGATGAAGGTGCATGTCATTTGGCCAATATTTAGTCAAATCCTCAGAGGTTTCCTAAGTTAAAATTCGAGCCTCATTACGAATACGGCCAGGGTACCCCCATAGAGAACACCCTCGCGCCCATACTTGCATCTCTCAAGTCACTAGACGCTACCAAATTCTAAATTGATGGCACATTGTGATAAACGCCAGGGAACCTTCAAAAGAAACGCCCTCGTACGCACACACACCCATCGTAAACACTCAAGCAAGAAAGACAAATGTACAAACGTCGAGCGCGACGAAACTACAGCGATCAATATTTAAAAACGGAAGAAAATGCACATAAACATCCAGGCAGTAAGAGAAAAGGTCCAAGTTATGGGGAAAAGCATAAAGAAATTCAAATGTGCTAAAGAAATCCTAAAAATTAAATACAGATACTAAATGTTCATAAGCAGGAAGGGAGATCTAGCAAGCATGATTGGGGAACAACAGCTGGAGGACTATCACTGGGCTTGGTTGTCAGGCTCCGGAAGGGCGGTCGCAAGGGGAACGGGGGCCAACACATTGGCATCAGAAGTCTGGGCCTCCCTAGGTTCCTCTTCATCCAGCGCTTCCATGACGGTACCCTCGTCTTCTATCTGGAGGGGCTCGGGGCTGAGGGTATTGGCAGCTATGAACTCTTGATGGAGCATCGTCACCAGATCCTGGTACTCCGGCTCTGCCAGGCTCTCAGAGGGATCCTCGTCTTGGACCATGGGCTCGCAGTTCTCATCCAGATCCATCTGCAGGCGCTCGTCTGTCCGAGCGCTCTCAGGAGTCAGCCCTAGTTTCACCATTTGCCCAATCGCTTTGCGGAAGAAACGCCGGGCGTTGTCGAAGCAGTGGATGTTGGCTGCGAACACGAAGGCCTTGGAGCGTACGAACTTCATTACTGCGTCTCAGGAAACCTTCGCCGCCAGACCTTCCACTTTTCCCTGCAGGTCCACGAGGGCCTTCTTAGCCTCCTCGTTTTGGCGAGTGCTTTCCGCTAGCTGCGTGCCCAGTTCCCCGTTTTGAGCCCTCAGTTGGTCACGCTCCTCCTTCAGCTTCTTATGACGCTCGTCAAGGACTAGATAAGTGTCATCGGACTTCTTCAAGTCTTCCTTTAACCGGTCCCTCTCCAGGTTGGCGCTGGTCAGTTCAGCATGGACGTTATTGTAATCCTCTTGCAGTTGGCCGGGGTCAGAGACTCGCAGTAATTTCTTGTATTTGGCCTTATGGTTGGAGTAGGCCTGCGCTCGACCCTGCAAATTCTTCAGCCTTGGGATTACTTCCTGGGAGGCCATAAGCGAGAGTCACTATCAGAATAAAGATGGAAAAAGTGGGAATTTTACAAAGGGAATTAAGGGCTAACCGTCAGGAGTGCGTGGCATGCGTCATCTGCGACCCGAGCGGCATCGTGCTCGTTTAATTTATCATGGTCGGCGGAGAACTGGAGCTTCCCGACGATGTCGGAGACCATGTTGACAGAGAATGCGCTCTTTTTCAGTAGGACAGGACCATCCTTTCTTTGCCGCTTGTACCGAGCGTCTCCCCGGCAGCCTATCTTCCAGAAATCCTCGTCCTCAGAGGAAGAAGTATCGCTACCCTCGCCCCGGTGGCCTACAACCACCTCCTTTCCCTTACCGGAGATTGGGATGGAGTCCGGCATCCTCTTTCTTTTTCCTTGGCGCTCGGCCCTAATCGCCTCATGGAAGCGGACCAGCTCCCCTGACCGATTACGGGAAGTGCTGGAGCTGAGCGCTATGGGCCCCTCGGGAGCAGCGGGGGGTGGAGTAACCTCCCGAGTGCCACCTATGGTAAGATCTTCAATGGGGCCAACGGCTGGAGCCTCGCTTCCACCGTCCCTGCCTCCGTCACCTCGCCCTTGCCTCCGTCTGATTCCTCTGCCCCTCGGGGCATTGAGGGGTCGTTCCCGTTGTTGTTGATGTTGTTGCTGAGGGTCAGCGCCCCATCCCTGAGCGCCTAGCATACGAGAAAGAGCCTCGGCATTCATCCCTAATGATAATATCTGGACACCTGCAAATGAGAAAACATGAGCATCAGAAGGTGACTATATGGACAGCAAACACAGAAGTATAACAATCAAGCCAAGTCAGAAACTATTCTAAGAGTTAGAGCAGTTAGTTCCTAGAGCCTAACTATCGAGGGCCATGATATCAGCTGGTGGATTGGTTATCATACTGGGGGGGCAAGATAAGCCGTAACGGAATAGCACTCCCTTGTCCTTCATCAAGACCTCAGCCTTGGCCCACTTCTTCTCACTTCTCATTTCGAGGGCTAACCCCTTTGCCCAGTCCTCAAAAACCTTATTCCTTATCCTTTCCCTAATCAATGGCCCCTCGCCATGTATCAACCACTGTCGGTGAACCCCAAAAATTCCCCCTGGAGCCCCCACGAAAAAGTATTTCTCTTTCCAATGCTCGCCATAGGAGGTGGAGGGAGAATCTATCATCTTAAAGCCCGATTTGGCCTGGGCGTAATAGAACCCATCTGTAGGGGACGAGCGTGTTGAACGGGCCACTTGTATTAAACTGTCAAAATTGGCGATCGAGGGTTCGTGGCCCAGAGCTCTCATCATAATTACAAAAGTGTTGATTAGGGCTATTCCGTTCGGTAAAATTTGTGAAGGGCAAAGCGCAAGGTGGTGACAGATGGTGGCGACGGCGTGCGGGATGGGAAACCTCAGGCCCCCGGCCAGGACCGCGTCCCAGTAGACCGTCAACATCCCAAGCGGCGGTCGGTTGGCCCTCTCTCCCTCCTCGGGAAGTCGCATAGGAAATACTGCTTCATCCTAATACACTTTTGCCCTCAACTCCTCCAAATCATCGAGCGTCAAGATGCTCTCAATCTCATCCGAAGATTTATTGGTTTGGTGACGGTTATCTTGCCTCACTCGAGTTGCAGTCTTCTTTCCCCTTCTTTGGCGCTTTCTGGGAGGTTCAGCCTCAGCATGACGCTCGGAAGGCCCTGCACCACCCTCGGGGACCTCGACTGCCACTGTGATTCTATGATCCTGAGGCCGCACAGCACTGTTAAGCAAAGGGAACACCCTCTCTCCCTGTCTCTGCATCTCCATGACGTTTCCCATCTCCTCAAATAGATCATCCATACCCACGGGAGCACGCTCATTCATTCCTTGAATGGTGGCATCAACGTCTTCATCCCAGGCTTCAGCCGGAGCCCTGGCCACTGGGATGGCGATTGGGATCTCGCCGCCAGGAGAGACTCTGGCCAGCGGGAGGGCCATGGGCACGTCACCGTGAGGGGAAGAGCTCCCCACTGACGTCTCATCTATTTCTCGCACGTAAGCTTCTGCGTTGCTATCCGCCATATCTGGGGTTTCTGTTGGTTCTTGAGATTGGAATTTCTCTCAGAAAGATTGACGGAGAAGGAAGCGTCTGGAAGGGATTCAATAGCAGAAACAAAAATAGTCCCTCACTTAGAAAGTTTCACTCACGCACAACCTAAGTCTAAAGTTAGTACAGAAAATAAGTGTTTATGGAGTTTTACCTAAAGTTTGAAGAACAGAAACTCACCGGAATCGGTAAAAGTTGCAGAGAATTCTTGCTGCGTATATGCTTAAAGAAGACGGAAGGCGTGAAAGAGGTCCCAAAATTCTGTAAATCCCTATTTATAGGAGGGGAGTTGCATTGATTAGGGTTAAAAATTCAAAAGCAATCATTTTCCGCCTTGGGAGACTCCCCCTTTTGGTAACCGCCTCACGCCTCCCGGAGTACACGCGCCCATGTTCCCACTCAGCATTAAATGCGGACATGACATCATTTAATGCAGTGTCAGACTGTGCCCGTTACGGAAGTCAATCGGTCACCCCTCTAGCGGAGGTTTAACCCTCGGATATTCAAAATTCAAGACTCCCTTCCTTTAAATTCTACAGTACGCTCGAACGTTACTACAGAATTTGGGGGGCAAAATGATGGGACCTAAAACTACGTTCGAATCAGAGCCGTCCACGTGTCAACACCCGGCGATAGAGGAGTTGGACGCTCTCATTGATAGGCTCGCGAGTCACCCCAGCCTACTCCCTCGCTTACTAGTACAGGCCCATAAGCCTCGGCCAACCATTCCGGTAAAGGGTTCAAGCTGACGGGCTTGACGCTCACGTCCCGACCCTCAGGGTCACCCTTCACGGGGAAACACCCACACGAGGGCCCATCCTTGATGCTCGGGATTTTGGCGCTCAAGGGTCGCCTGCCGTGGGGGGCCCTCCGTACACCCTCCGAGCGTCACCAGCGCTCGTGCATGATCCTACCCCACTGCTATGGATCCGAACCTTAGCAAAGAGGACCTTGGGCCTTCCTCTCACGCGACCCTCGCCAACAACCTCTGACACAAAGGTAGCTTGCACCTGACACGCCGCCTCCTTTTCAGAAACGTCACTCTCACACCCTCACGGGCTGCCACGTGTTAGGGCAACACAGGTTTGGGACCACACGGTCAATTTACTTCTTTACCCTCACCCCTAACATATAAATTGGGGAGAATACATGCTTTCTCCCCCAAGTAATCTTACATACACCCACTACTGAACTGGCACCACTTTCCTCTACATCTTCATCTTCTCCAAAGCTTCATATATTTCACCCTTTCCTGCACTCTTGCTGCACGATTTCCTGGTGCTATCCTAGCTGGAAGAACCCACGCTCATTGGAAACCCAGTTCCTGAGGCTCCATGCCTGTGATGGTCTTTCCCTTTTTACATAAATATAGAAAGTGTTGTTGCATTTAGGAAATTCAGATTCCTGCACCATCAGAGGTTATATTGTAATTATATTTTACCTTTAAAAACTAGTATGAACTGTGAATTATAATGGCTATAGTAGATTGTTATAAGCAATCTCTATTGTTTTAAAGATTATACTTTGTTTGCATACAAATAGTTTATACTAACCACGAGACCTTTACGATAGTGCGGTGCCGAAAATTATTATAATTATATTATACCAATAGTAATTGAAAAATATTATAAATTATAGAATCATTGAAATAATATTATAATTATAAGATAATTATATTATGAAGTACAACTAAAAGTTAGTATATTAAAAATATTAATTTGAATTATTATCGATAAAAAGGAAATATTGCATTTTTAATTAATCTCATTCGATTTGGATTGTTGCAATATTAGTCTTATTGGTTTCAGAAATGCAAAAAATGTCTCATACTTTAAGAAATTATTGTCATAATAGTCTTATGTTGCAATAATAGTCTCACACATCAATAATAGTTTTGTCATTAACTAGGTAACCGAAAAATCATGCATAAACCATGTACACCGTTAGAAATTCTTTTGAAATTTTTTTTTATATTTGTTTGATGGAAAACTATCTAATTATAATTAAAAAAATTATTATGTCCATTATTTCAATATTAATTAACATGTTATTTTCTATTTTGTAAGTTATTTTTAACTGGTTCTATTTCATAGTTTTCAAGAACTATAATTGCTTCAACTTATGAAATAGAAAAATAACTTATGAAAATAAATTGTAAGTTATTTTTTTTTTAACTCTGTCGAACTACCAAATTAATTTCCTCGCAACTACCATATAGAAAATTATAGTTTCTAATTTTCTAACCAATTATAAAAAAAACGAAAAAGACAAACCAACTTACAATTTTCAAGAATCATGGGGACTCTATCAAAGATCACATAATACCAAAATGTATTGGACGTATTGATAAAATAACTGGAAATTATATAAAAATAAAAATGGAAAAGAAAAGAAATCATAAATCCTTAAATTCATCTTAATTAGGAATTTGGGACGTATCCACCTCTTCAACCGAGAGTCCGCCATATCTTAATTTCTTCAATAACTGATTAGAAGGTTATCTGTGAAACTCATGCGATAAAGCTCTTTAAAGTAATTTAAAATTTAAATAAATACATGTGATTGGATTTCGATTTTTTTTTTTTTTTTCCATATAAATCCAGTTTTTGTTTTCATATATATAACTTGTTAACAGTTAACACAAATAAATAAGTGTTGTTTATATGTAAATTTAATCGTACTAATTAAAAGTTTTGTTATTGTTTGATGTTTGACAATGAATTATTCTATGGAATGTATTACATTTATTTCAAAATTAATGTTGTATTTGAGTATTATAGAGTGTCGGACATTAATGATGTTTATGAAAGCACTTTGATGAGATTATATGCTAATATAAGTGGTGTTTGTGGTATTCTTGAAAAAACAAAAAGAAAAAGAAAGAAAGGGTAAAAACAAAAAATTAAATAAAAAAAATTATCGTCCTTATTTCGACTTCTTTCGCTATATGAGTTATTTGCTCCACAAGCACTCATATTTTAGGATAAAAGTTCCCGGGTCAAGTTTTGTGATTTAACATCGTTTTCACAATATGATAAAAGTTTTTTAATCCAACGCGCTTATAATGTTTTCACAATTTTACACATCGTTTTCACAATTTTTCACAATACGATAAAAAAATTTGTCCACTTTTAAATTTTAAATTTTTTTACGCTTATCACTAACCAATGTTTTTCTAGCTTCACAATTTTCTTTTTGGTCTACTTTTTCTAACTTCACAATAAAGACTACGCTTTGACAACTTTTCACAATACGATAAATATTTTTGCCCATTTTTACAATTTCAAAGTTTTTTTCAAAAATGTCTACTCTTTTGCCGTGTTTACATGGAAGAAAATGTTTATGGATGTAATGTTATAGTGGGTTAGTGATCGTTGCCCAACATGTGTTTTTGGCCCATGTTGGTGCCTGTGGTCTGGCCCAGTTAACCATAGTTTTTTTGTTTACTTATTCAGATTAAATTTCATGTTAACAAGAAATTACTTTGGTACCCCTGATGAATTAAACTGTATAACTAATATACCTATTCAGATCAAACTTTTCATATAACTCCTCCAAAAAATTATGAACAACAATTAATATCCCAATGACAATAACAAAGAAATTGCTGTTTAATTCTCATAATTTGGGTCTCATTTGTAAGAGCATAGTATACTCCATTTTCAAGTCAGCCTTTGTAGACTCTTCCAATCCCACCTTCACCAAGCAAGCTCTGTGGTCTAAAGTTCTTGGTTGCAGCAGCAAGCTCAAGAATGTGCAACAATGAGTTGTTGGCTCTTTTGGGATTCCTGCTTCCTTGTTAGAATCCTTACAATTTCGACCCTTCAATTTATCTGCAAATCATATTTCAACACATTCAACCACTGATTGAAAATGAAAGCTCAAGTTTTTCAAATTATTCTTAAATTAACTCCAAAAGCAATTGGTTCAATTTGAATACAATGAACCAACTTAACTGAAAGAAGAGGAAAAGAAAAGGCAAAAGATGACTGCTCTGAGGTTGGCCAACTCCATGAGCAATGCCCTTATGCATAAGCCTCAATAATTCAAAACATCTAGCACAACTTTTAGATATAAATGTTGACTGATCTCAACTGCCCACAAAAGCTTTCAAAGGAATACCATAGCTTCAACTCCAACATACAACATCACCACTCAATGCAGCAACCAAGTTTTCAACAATACCTTTTTGGCAAATTGGAGCTTTTATTCTCTTTTGAGCCTCGACATCAAATGGAAATGAATTCAAATTTTGAACACAACACTTTTGAACTTTAATCAAATCACAAAAGAAGAGTACCTCATTTAACAACTGCAAAATTCAACAACGTAGTTGCTCATAGCATAATATAGCATTTTTAAAATAAAAGTCACACAGATACATGTTCTGCATTGAAGTATTCCATGAAAACGGGTTTACAGGAAAATTAACAACTCATGACATAAAGTTGGTAACTTTCAGCCATAACAGAGCATCGTCATAAGACTTTGTAATTCATCAATCTAACGTCGTTTACGTCATTAACATTTTCATGCCCCTAACAGATTAATGTGCACAGATTGTTTCACAGATATACAAATAGATACACACAAGATTAATGGTGGTCCCTAAGTCAAGTGATATCTCGCAGTACAAATAATATCAAGAAATGAAACAATTGACAAGAAAAAGAGCAAAAAGAAAAACACTTCATGCAACATTACCTTCAGACGCTCAGGGCAATCACGATCCAAGGTCATCACCACTAGTGAAAACTTCAATTATTTTGTCAGTTCAATCGGCGAACTCCAATTCAAAGAAAAGAAATCTGAAATCGATCCCACAATCCCGCTCGCCCACAAAGTCCCTATAGACTAACAATCGATTAAACAGAAATTCCGCAAGAAAAGTTCGTTCTTGCATAAAAGAATAATAAATAACGGAGAAAACAAATCATATATATTATCAAGATCAATACCTGTTTTTGACAATCCAAGCCCTGATAGAGTCAATTTGGCTATTTTCATCTTCGATTCTTTTTCATCTAACCAACTTTTTTCTTATTTTCTTACATTTGACTGTAAGAATATTTCTTTTGGACTTCTATTAATTGATGGTTGCATTAAAAATAAAACGGGCTAAATAAATACGGTTAATGGGACAAGACTTATCAGGCTTATTGCTTTGACCCACTATTGTTAAAGCCTTGATGTTAGCAGACGTGGTCTGACAGCTGGTGTAGGCCCACTCTAGAAAGCCCGTGATGGGAGGGCTTCTAGGGTTATATTTATTGATGGCTAGGTCCCCTCTCCACTCCACGTTCTTGATATTCTGCTTTCCCATTAAGCTGTCAACTGTCGGTGTGAGAAGGAGAGGAAGATCTAGCCAGAGAAGTCGACCATACGACGCGAAATTGCCCAACAAGATCGGTAAATATCAGGTTCAATTCAATAGGCGAAAATCAGGTACATCTATCCTTTCAATTATATCGGTGTTCTAAATTCATGGTGTAGATCTTGGCTAAAATTTCTTACATTGACAACGTCGAAGAACATAAACACCCAGCCGTGGTATAGGGATTTTCACGATCAAATCTTGAAGCATCGGATCCATCTCAAGCACCACCGTCGCTGTTGGAGACTACGGTTGCCTTTCTGATTTTTCTTCGCGGTGAGGTGTGGATCAAATTTTCCGGTGGTGGAGTGCGGATCTGGTTGTGGTCGTACCGATCTTGGCGGCAGCAGATATTATTTGGTAGTGGCGGGCGGCGATGGTGAGGGTGGAGATGGAGGTGGGAGAGATGGCGGTGGTGATGCCCCAGAACAAAATGTCACGAGCGAAAACCAACCCCTCAATAATTTCAATGGCAATCAGAAATAAGGGCAAGTATTGGTAGGGGTGTCAATTTTGGACACGACCCGATAACCCGACACGACCCACCCGTCAAAAAATCAGGTTAGGGTCTTGGCTTTTCGGGTTCGGGTCAATTCGGGTCAGACCCGAAAACAACCCGGAGAGGAGAGAGAAAATCAGGTCGGGTTTCGGGTTGACCCGAATTGACCCGAAAATAGATGGTATAAAATAAAAAACCCTAGCCCTACCAAGAACAATTCATTTCACGCCGTTTCTTCTCTCCCCACTCCTCTCTGCTTTTCACTTCAGCCCATGGTCGACCATCACCACCTCCTCCGCCATAGTCGACACCTCCCCATCACCACTAGACCAACTCGGCCATCACTTCCTCTCTTCCCCACAGCTGCCACCTCTCACCGATTAGCTGCCGCCACTTGCCGATTCGCGCCGCCTTGCGGAAGATAGATGAGTTCTTGAAGATGATTTGCGATCTGAGTCACTCGATTTGTGTAAATAATCTTCTCCCACAGCAGCTCACAATTGCCCCTTCTCCCCTTGCTGCACAAGACCATAGTTTGACAGATATGATTTTTGTTTTGTAAGATTTTTTAGTGGTTTAACTAAGGCCTCCTTTCGAAAAATATTTTTTTGAGGCATTATCGAGGCCAAGATGATCTCTTTCCAACCTTGATTTTTGTCAAGAGTTTAAGATCTACATTTTTGGTGTATGGTAATGACGGAATTTATGCTTTTAGGGTTAGAGAAAATTATGTAATGCATTTAAAATTTTTTTTTTTTTTCAATTATTCAGGTTCGGGTCGGGTTATAAGCTTCGATCGGGTTATCAGGTGACCCGATAATATTTCAGGTCAACCCGAACCCAACCCTAACCTTATAACATCAGGTTAGGGTTAGGGGTGGCGGGTTTAACTCGGGTTCGGGTCGTGTTCGGGTTGAAATTTTGTGTGCTATACCCCTGTTTCAACCCGACCCGAACCCACCCGACCCACCCGAATTGACAGCCCTAAGTATTGGATAGCTTAGTAATTTTCCCACGCATGTTAAATTGGCTCAGTTATAAACACGCAATTTTGGCGTGTTTGTGGGTCATGCAATTTCTCCCCAATCACACGGGCTCGGCGCTATGACACGGGCTCTGGCCCAACTGAAGTAAACAGCTGTCACCCCATGTCACATCCAGATAACATGGCTTTTTCTTGGAAGTAAACGCGGCCTTAGTAGTGACCACCGTGGCTTCACAGTAAAGACCACTGCTTACATTCTTTCACAATAAGATAAGAATTTCTACCCACTTTTATAATTTCAAAGGTTTTTTACAAAAATCTCTGCTCCACCAGTGCCTTTTCTGGCTTCACAATGAAGACCACGCTAAATCTTTGTTCCACGGCTTAGTAGTGACCACTGTTTTTTCTGACTTCACAATCAAGACCACGCTTTGACTACTTATAATGAAAATTTTTGTCCACTTTTATCATTTCAAAGTTTTTTACAAAAATCTCTATTCCACCGCTTAGTAGTGACCACTGTTTTTTCTGACTTCACAATGAAGACCACACTTTGACAACTTACAATAAAAATTTCTATGATTTCAAATTTTTTTACAAAAATCTCTGCTCCACGGCTTAATAGTGGCCACTGCTTTTCTGGCTTCACAATAAAGACCATCCCTCGTTAATGACCACTGTTTTTCTAGCTTTCATAATAATTACCGGGCCTCTTTGTCAACATCACTACCATAGTAAATCTTCAAAGCTTTCTATTATCATATCATAGCTTTTACTACTTTCTCAGAAAACTTTCTATCCAACATTGCTACTTTCTCACAATGTAATCTTCAAAACAATATGTACCCACGACATTCTCCTCAAAATATGATTTTCTAAATTTTCAACTCCAAATTTATTTTTTTTTCACAAAAATTTCCTCATAATATTCTCCAACGTAACTGCTCCAAAAGAAGGCCAGTTAACTCTTTTTGTTCCAAGCATTCACAATCCCGACCGCATATAATTAACTCTCAGTTCATAACTCTGCATCGAGCTTTCTATCCATAGATGTGTGCAATCATCCAAGAATGGTTTGATATTGCAAAATATGTTGAAGTCCCACCAACCAGAAAAAATAATGACGGGATTATTTCAATTAATGGATAATCGCCGAAGAAACAACTCTCAAGTTTTAAAAACATATATCGGAATGATGATTCAAATGACTAATTGGGTCCTTTTCCTTCAGGGTTCTTGCAGGTAATATTAAATTTTATGTGGTGTTATATCTTTAATATTTGTAATTTCTTATAGCTCTGTGTTCTTTTCATCTTCTTCAATATATTTGTTCTTCTAACCAACTTTTACTAATAGGATATAGTCTTTCAAAACTTAAATAAATTATTTTTGAAATTTGAATATTCAATTTGAAAATTTTATTATGAATCTTCATAAAAGTCATTATAGGAATACAAAAAATTAACAAATTCTAAATTTTAGTTTTCTTATTTAAAATTCTTAATAAGATTTTGATTCAAATAAACTGCGAAAGGTGTTTTTTTTTAGCAGCTTTCCCTAACCGTTTGTTTGGGTAGCTGACTGCGAAAGGCATATGGATATGGTTTATAACCTTGAATATTTCTGATGATTTTAAATTTTATAATTAAATGGATTAAATATAAAAGATTTTCAACTATTTCATATACTGATTTTTATAAAAATACAAATAATTAATGTGGATAAATAAAATTAGTTTGCAACTAATTATTAGTGTAAGAAGTTTAAGAGTTAGTTCATGTAGAAATAGAATAAAATCAGTGTGTGCAATTTGGAAAAGAGATTGTTGAGACAAATTTTCTTTTTGAACTGACAATTAAATTTATTACTATTTTAAATTTGTTACCGGTTTTGCAAATGTTATTTTACTATATTTAATTTCATACATATAATTTCTAATATTCTTCAAAAGATATTGATTGAATGATTGTTTGTTAGTATATATAATAATACCAGTATGCATATCAACAAATTTTCATAATTTATACTGTAGTTATTTCCTTTTCTATATTAAAAGAAATTATTTGAAGCTTTCTATTTAGAAATTTTTAATTTAACTACTCTATATTTTCTATACAATTTTAAAAAAATTATATTTATATATTAATATATTTTTTTTAAATAAAAAGAGAAAACAACAATTCACTAAAATTTTTCCAAGTAAAACCATAACAGCAAGTCCATAATAAACCATTCAAAAAGTGCAAAAACACATACTAAACTTGGATAAAATTTCCAGTGCAGTCTCTAAAGGTTCCCCACGGATACAAAACAGAATCGATTTCGGTTCGGGTTGTGGCTGTTCATGCCCACTTTGTTTCCTCATTCTATCTGCTCTGGTTTCCATAACACGCTTTGCTTTTCTCTTGTTGATATGCACCTGTATAAAAGGTTCTTTCTCCCCAACTATCACAGTACACACATGCATTCATTTCTAATATCCAGATTGTTTTCACAGGGTTGGTCCCAATCCTCCCGCAATACGCACCCATCTTTGTGTTGAGATTTTGAAGGATCACAAGGGTGCCTTATGATCGTAACTTCATCCAGTTTGACGCTGTTATGATTGTATATTTCACTGGCGTGTACTTCAATAAATTTTTTCCAACCTTGTTGGAAATAGAAGTTGTCCCCAATCTTGGCCACCTCTACAGACCAGAGCTTTCCCAGTTTCCCTCCTTACAGTTTGTGAGAGATGCCTTCTCCGGCACTCATGATTTCATGAATGGTGAGAAAGCTAGCCGGGTGGATTTGCAGTATGTTCAAACAATCCAGAGAGTAGAGTTTAAGAAAAGAGGAAACTTTT
The DNA here is from genome assembly GCA_037501455.1 of Lantana camara. NCBI lineage: Eukaryota > Viridiplantae > Streptophyta > Magnoliopsida > Lamiales > Verbenaceae > Lantana > Lantana camara. The sequence continues at coordinate 26,050,128 of CM074862.1, forward strand.
TTTGTGGCGCCATTGTAGCAAGCAAGAACCTGTGAAAACGGTTTATACACTAATATACATCAAAAAAGACACCCTTGCGTTACAGTGCATATACGATTTCTTCCCCACTGCTTTCGGTGAGGTCGCAATCGTCATCGTCATCATAGTCTTCATCCCTGTCATCATATATAGGTGTCCAAAAGACCTAAGAATAACTGATCTGCATGGGTAGCTCCTGGTTGTTGGCTATGGCGGCCTCCTCCTCGATTAGTTCTATCGGGAGATTAGTAGTAAAAATGGATATAAGTTCAAATATGTATATTATTGTATATAAAGTGGTGTATATAAAGGAACATCAATTTCGTTTAAATGAATATAATCCAAATATAATATAAAGAAAAAGTTAATTTCTTCTCTCCCTTGAATTAGTGATCTAAAATCATGCTAATGTTTAGTATATATTTTACCTATTTATGTTAAAAACAGGCACTGAAATATAATTATTAAAATGTTTATATACATGTTTAAAGTTAAGAGACACTAATTTTTTATTTTATTATTATTATTATTATTATTATTATTATTATTATTATTATTATTATTATTATTATTATTTTATAAGATATATGTGATTGACAAATATATCAATAGAAAATGTAAAAAATAAATAAGCAAAAATAGTTAAAAAAACAAGAAAAACAAAAAAAGGGTAAGAAACGAAAAAAGAAAAAGCTAAAGATAATGGAAAAAAAATTAAAAAAGAAAAATTGTCGTTCTTATCACCACTTACGCTGCTTTAACATGGCTTTCACAATTTTCAAGTTTTCAAAAAAAAAAAAAAAAAAATATGACCAAGTTTTCACCATACCCATAAAAGTTTCAGCTGGCTTTCACAATTTCCAAACGTTTGGCATTTTTTCCACGATTTCCAAGTTTCCTGTAAAAATTTTTGCTCAACCACTCTCTCATATTGACAATTTTTTGACTTTCACAATAAATACCATTGCTACATCTCTTCCACAATACATCGTCAAAGTTTTTTTTTAAATCAAATCTCACTACTTTTTGCTACTTTCTCATGAAGTAATCTTCAAAACAAGTTATTCCGACAATATTCTTCTCAAAATATGATTTTTTAAATTTGTTCCAAATTCATTTTTCTTGCAAGAATCTCCTCAAAATATCCTCAAATATTCTTCAACTGCTCTACAAATAGGAAGGTCAGTTCTCTTTTGTTCCAACCATTTACAAGCCCGACCACATCAACTGTAAAGATAGGAATATGAGTAGAAGCAATTTCAACTTTCAATCAACCGAATCATCTCACCGATCACAGTTTCAAGTTGCAGCATCCCTCCAACTCTCAATATGGACGTTCGTACAATCATCTACGAATGATTTGATGTTGCAGAATATGTTGAAGACGAGATTCAACCGCCCAGAAGAAACAACTCTCAAGTTTTAAGAAGATGTCTCATAGAGTGTTGGCTACGTATGCACAAACGGACACCTAACTAAATGATCTCTTGAAACGCCTCTATGGAAAGAATTCTGCAAATATACGGAAGCTCCATAATGATACTTGATTCTTTCCATAGGAGGCATTTGAGTAGATGATTTCTTCCGTTAGGTACCTTCTGTGTATAAATCCAATTCTCATGCATTTACAACAAAAACCTCCAATTTCCACATTCATCTCTGGTTGATCACTGCAAAGATAATAAACACAAAACCTTAACAAGAAAATGGCATTTCCCAAGGAGTTGAATGAGATTGTAGAGTTTGTACAGTTGGTATTACTTTGATAAGAGAATGCAAGTATAGACGCTTATGTGTGGAAGAATTCCCAGTTGATTTAAAATGGTATTGACGTTTCTGCATTGTTTTTCTTCTTCAATATATGTGTGATTTCTTTATATTCTGTGTGTTGTTTCTCCCGTTCTTAAACATCTCTTGTTCCTTTTCATAGTCTTTCACTTTCTTCTGTTCTTAAAACATATTTGTTTCTTTTCATAGTCTTCCAGTAACCAGGTAGGCAGGTATAGTCTGTTTAATTTTCTTAAACTCTTTATTTATACTAGTAATTATGTAAACTTGTGTGCCAAAATATTTTAAAAAAGAAAAAACACTACTATTTAAAATGTATTAAAATCAAACCTTTTATATTAATAAAAATTAAATAATTATTAAATTATGATGAATAAATTTTGACAGTGTCATATTAGTAAAAGGAAAAAGATAATATCGGTAAATGAAGCATTTTGATATTAAAATAATTATTATTTGCATCCTTTTGTCTTCTCATTTATCTGCATGGTTAGTGAATGAGTGGGATATAATTGTATTAATGTATATGACTATTAACTGAGAACCAAAATAATAATAATAAGAAGAATAATAATGTGTATTACATTTAATCCTATCATCACTATATCCACTACTTAACCATTTTATTACACTATATTATTATTATTATTCACATTTCACCACCATATTATAGAAGTTAATTCCCACTATTTAGTGATTAATTCTAAAAGAATTCTACACCACCTAGAGATATTTCTTTGTTGAAGATACACACAAATAAATCATTCATATATATTTTCTACATATTATGAAATAGTCATATGTAATATATGTATTTTAAGTGACTCTTTCACGATTGAAAATGTAAAACTAGATACAGAGGAGGAGAACGAAAGGCGTATGTACATAATGAAATATATAAAAGATAAACAAAGGGTAAATCAGGGAATCCAAACTTTGAAAGCTTTGAGTTTCATAAAAGATGGACTCAAACTTAACGGGATTCAATGATATTGTAAGCTTGGGAAACTATGTTAATAGAGAAAGCAAAAGAAATAACCAAAAATAGTTTCGAAACCAAAATAACAAAAACAAAAAACCAAAGATAATAGAAAAAAAAAAGTTACAAAAAGGAGAACTAGTTGTTTATACAAAAGTGCCCGCGAAAGTAATGAGAGGTAAATAATATCGGTCTTTGTCAACACTCAGGTTCCTAACACCAGTAGTCCATTCGAGGACAAGCCGATATCTTCGCAGCTATGACAACCGTGTTAGAAGCTAAGTCCCAAGTCACAACATTCGATTCAACTACCAAGTACAATTCAAGAGTCAGAGTAGCAGGGATCAATGACTTATTCTCGATTCGGACTGACTTGAGGTACTTGCTACTTAAAACTCAATTAGAACTATCTATGAGAGGCCGGGTTTTATTACAGAACCAAAAGCACTTGGCCAAGTCGCTAATATTATCCCAAGACTTCGGCAAAATCTGCTTATGATTACTCCACCCGCCAATATCAAATCCTTAGTGAATAGCAGTAAGTGTATCCATGTGCCTTCATTTCATTCGTCTTACTGTTCCAAATAATATCGCAAATATATCCATGCAACCACACTCAGAATCATGGAACCAATGTTTGTATGTATTATTAGCCCTTCACACATCCTATTTCAACTTTTTTGCCCAAACAACGCTATATTTCTCACTATAAATCAACTCGAATACTTTGAACGCTTTCACAATATGGTAAAAGATAAAAAAAATTGTCCGTAACAGCCAACAACCACCTTTCTCAGCACTTTCTAAGCCCTATTTCTCTACATCTTTTAGTTATTTTATCTATTGCACAATAAAAGCTTTCTCAACGTTTTCTAAGCCCTCTTTCTCTGCATCTTTTAGGTATTTTATCTATTTCCCAATAAAACCTTTTTGCTCTAACAATACCCTATTTCGCAATGGAGAAAATCTCATTTTTGGTCCTCTAGAAATTACTATTTTTGATAGAGTTTATTACACCAAAAACCCTGTGATATAGCTAATTAGCACTCAGAACCCTATGATTTGAAAATTCTCAAAGCGAACCCTGTGATTGTAATAAATTAGCATTTCAAACCCTACACCGTGGTTGTAGGGTTTTGAGTGCTAGCTTTAAGACAATCACAGGGTTTTCAGTGCTAATTTATATAATCACAGGGTTCTCTTTGAGAATTCTCAAATCACAGGGTTCGGAGTGCTAATTAAGTATATCACAGGGGGTGACCGTGCAAAAAACTCATTTTTGATATATCTTTCTTTCTAGGTCCATCCGTTTATTTTCATAGTGAGCATGCATTAACGTGGTGTATGTTGTCAAGGCGGCATTCCAACCACAGTTCACCAATGAAATTCAACCTCCATCCTCTATGCTAATGCCATGGAGAATGTCATAACGGTGTTCACAGGCCTAGATAGTAAATATATTTTAAGTTAAAGATAATTAAATCTCAAATATAGGCGATAAAGTTCCATATTATTATAAAATTTTATGTAATTTTGGTTTTATAACAAAAAAATATCAACCGTCAATAAAAACTTTGAAAAAGCGTAATTTGAAATTTTTGACATATCGCTATTTGAAACTAAAGCTTAAAAAGATAATATCACCCGTCAATTATTGAACCGAAATAATAAAAGAGTCAATCTGAAGAACATATACACCACTGTATCAAATTGAATTTATTTTAATTTTTTGGAAACATGATTTCAGTGATGTAGATGATGTTGAAAAAATCATTAGATTACCACCATTTTTTTTAAATGGTTGAGATGAATTTAGAATAAAAAAAAAGAAAAAAAATTAAATTAACAACAGTTTTGGAGAAATGATTAAACTTAGCTAAATAAAATTGAAAAAATAATTAGATGAAAGAAACTCCAAATAGTATAGTATTGTATATATATTATTTTTTGGGGGCCAACTTATTAGATTATTTACAAGAGTTGTACCATCATTGACGGTTACATTTGAAATTTGGGAATCTAAGAAGCTTTTGAAAAAGGAAAGCTACCAGTACCAAGGATAGTTGCAGTTTTAAACTACTCTTATTTTTCCTATGTAACGAAAAACTTCAATTATGGTAAATACAAGATAACTGTAGAGTATATTAGTCGCAACCAAGCAATATAGAATACCACTATGACAAAATATAATTTTTGACTCTAAAATGACCATCCCCGTGCTCTTTTCAATATTTTGCGGATCATCCTGTCATACTGCAGTCTTTTAAGTAGTATGTCATAAACAATCGGTCACACTTCAGAAATTTTGTTAGCTTTCCAATACCCGATTATGATGATTGTGTAGAATTCGATATGCAGAGGTTCTCCCTTGCTGTCGAATGATTTCAAGAAAGAAACTGTCTGTCCAGTGGGCCTATTAATACAAATATAGATTGCAATATGTGTGGAAGTTGGAAGTTGGGTTTAAGCTAGGGTTGTCAATTCGGGTGGATCGGGTCGGGTCGGGGTCGGGGTCGGGGTCGGGTTGAGCTAAGGGTACAATACTACATGTCTCAACCCAAACACGACCCAAACTTAAATCGAACCCGCTACCTCCAATCCTAACCTGATCTATTAGCTTCAGGTTGGCTTCGGGGTTGACCTGTTTTTTTTTTTCAGGTCACCTCACAACCCGACCCATCTTATTTAATTCGACCCGACCTAAATTACAAAATGTGGAGAAATGGGTTGCCAAAAAATGGGGCAGAAACATACCTGATTTTAAACGGCTATGGCAGTGATTCCTAATAATTATTCATGTTCAATCCAATACACACTATGAACAAACATTACTACTCTTAAAATTCAATACCGTCCTCGCAAGCAAACATCACAAAGTTTCTCAAATTAAAAAGTTTCACACCACATAAAAAACTATTCCACAACTTCACATAACATTTAAGTTCGAAATACTTAAAATCCCCCAAAAGGTAACTTCAAAACACTTCAAATTCCATCTCAGAATACTTCATCTTCCACCTAACAAACTCTTACTCAAGTCGTCCTACATAAGAATAATAGACAAGCTAATTAGAATTAGATTCTTAAAATGATATTCAAATATTAAATATAAGAAATATTACTTACCTTTCAATCATCAATATAAGTAGCCGTACTAGATTCATCATCGTTTTAATTCAAATACAAAGCCATAATATTCGCGGTTAACTTATCCAATTGAACATCATTAGAAACTACAACAAAAAAAATATTAGAGAACATATTTTAACAAAATAAATAATAATCAATTAAAAACGTAAATCGCATACCTTGTTCCCCGAATAACTAATCCTTGCAACATATTAATGCCTCAACAACATCGGATTTCATTGCACTATGATATTGATCAAGTATCCTCCCACCCATGCTAAAGTCGATTCAGAGGCAACAGAGGAAATAGGAACACTTAAAACATCTCTTGCCATATAAGCAAGTTCAAGATACCTATATTGATATGTTTTCCAATAAGCAAGAATGTCGATCTTTGTAGCTCTATCGATCTTCGGCTCATCTAAATAAAGCTCCAATTGGTTCTTTTGAGGGAGAGATTCACTGTTTGTAATCGAGTCAAATTCCTACAAAAAGAAAATATATATGTTTAAAAAATCATATCAAAATAAATCAAATAATAAATTTGAAAAATTAATGAACAAAATGTAATTTAGACTTACTTCGAAAACATCAAATATACCACTAGGAGTATGAGAAGGAAAATCATCAATTGTGTCACCATGAGAGCATCAAGAGGCAGATGAAGATAAACTAGGGGATGACTTATTAGCATTAAGCATATACTCATCAAACAAAGAAAATAATTTCTCTTTCACCTTCTTTATCTCATCATCAGAATTACTCCCGTGAAGTTTCTTATAAGCAAATTCCACAAACTGCATTTTGAACCTCGAATCAAACACCAAAACAATGGCAAACAATGTACTGTAATCACTCCAATACTTGTGAAATTTCTCATACATAGAGATGGCCATTGATCTCATGAACATATCATCACATATCAGATGGTGTTGCAATGTAATCTCAACTTGAAAAACTTTAGGGAAGTAAAGATTGGCAGTAGGATATTATGTTCCAAAAAACAAGTTTGTGGTATCACAAAACAGATCTAAAAACATGCAAAGTTTTTCTACTTTCTCTCACTCAACAATTGTCAGGTAATGACTGAAATTTAAATCAACCAACTTCAAATGGTTGAACGTTCGACGATAGTGCAAAGCACTATGAAGCATCAAATATGTGGAATTCCATCTGGTGCGTACATCTTTCTTAGCCCCTTTCTTGAATCAACTCTATAATGGCTAATAGATGCAAGAAGTCTCTCATTTCTCACTTGACTACCCTTCACATACTTCACACGTTCACGCACTTCATCAACACAAGCATCAATTTCCTTTAAACCTTCTTGCACAATTAAATTTTAGATGTGTGCACAACAACGAACATGCAAATAATCCCCATCACCCAACAATTTACATTTTATCATAAGTTGCTCTTTGAAAAATTGAATAAATAGGTCATTTGTAGAAGCATTGTCTAGTGTTATGGTCAAAATCTTGTTTTCAAGACCCCATTCAACCAACAAACTCCAAATTTTATCACATAATGCAATTCCAGTGTGTGGTGGGGGCACCTATGCCAAACCTATGATTCTCTTTTGTAACGTCCAATCATGGTTAATTAACATAATGAGTAGTCAAATAAATACATCCATCAGTGGCTATTGAAGTCCATAAATCAGTAGTAAAATAGATTTTTCCCTTAATTGAACGCAATTCTTGCACAAGTTTGTTCATTTCCATTTTATAAAGCTTCATATCATCAACCCTCGCTGTATTTCTAGTAAAGTGAGAAACTTGAGGCTCCAAAAAGTAAACACAACCTTAATTCCTTCATATTCTACAAATTGGAAAGCCAATATAATTCATGCTTTATAATGGCTGCAATCAGTAACTCACGGGATTTTTCTTCAGCAAATTTCCTAGACCTCACAACAACTCCCTTCTCACTTTGGTCAATCAGAGTTTGAGCAATATCACGTGTATTGATTATAGGGCACTTTTTTATATGTCTCATTAGATTACCTGTACCCATACTACTCTCAGCACAATATTGCTGGCCACAAAACTTTGCATTCACACCACAATGGCTGACCTTCTACTTTGGGTAGAATATTAAAGTACTCCTAAGCTCTTTTTTTTTTTTTTTTTTTTGGCAAAAAACTAAAATTTTCCATAAATGTCAAAGTAAATGTTGAAAAAATCCATGTCATTCAAGACAATCCCAAACTCACAGTCAGAGAGTTACCAAGAACTATTTAAATGCAGAAAAAGATATCCAAACACCAAACTTCCATGCCATTCAGACAAATAATACCAAGAACTACTTTGGCAAAAAAAAAAAAAAAAAAAAAAAGCTTTAAGGCAGTTTCTTCATCCCCTGCACCAGCTTCTTCACGCCCTGCACCAGCTTCTTCATGCCCTGCACCAACTTCTTCTTCATTAACATGGTGCTCTGCAACAACAACTATTGGTAGGGGCACAGCACTCTGCGACAACAGTGGTTGGTGGGGCCACATGGCTCTCTGCGACGGTAGCGGTTGGTGGTGGCAACCGCTGTCTAGTCTTCAACCAAAGAGCTATGGCAGCAAAGGCCACAACCACTGTAACAAGACCACATATCCTCTTCCACCTCTGCCTTGCTCTATGCTCCTCTTCAGCTAATTGTTTATGTCTTTCTCTGATCTGGTTTAATTCATCATTTCGGCGTTCGAGTTGCCCAGCTATGCCTTGCAGCTGTTTGTTTAAGTTCTAATTTCGCCTTTGGAGTTTCCCAAATTCATCAACTTGGCCTTGCAGCTGTTTGTTTAAGTTCTCATTTTGCCTTTGGAGTTTCTCTAATTCATTATTTTGGCATCGAGTTCCCCAACTTTGCCTTGTTGTTGCTTGTTTAAGTCCTCATTTTCCCTTTGGAGTTCCCCTAATTCATCATTTTGGCGTTCGAGTTCCCCAATTTTGCCTTACAACTATTTGTTTAAGTCCTCATTTTTCCTTTGGAGTTCCCCAAGTTTACCTTGCAGATCAAGCACCGAGTCATTCAATTTTTTCAGTCCCCCAACTTTACCTTGCAACTGATTGTTTATGTCATCATATTGACTTTAGAGTTCCCCATGTTTGCATTGCAGATCAAGCACCGAGTCCTTCAACTTTTCCTCGCTCTATCCCATCCTTAACTTTTTATTCCAGTTCTTCTCCATAATTCTTCAAATCAGTGGCCTCTAGATACAACTTACCTACTAATTCCAGTTCCTTCTGAAACCCATCCAGATTTACCGCAGAGCTATTTCTGCCACTACTCGAGCTAGCTACACTAGAAGTCCGATTAGTCTCTAGAGTATTTTGCAGCGCAGTTATTTGGTCTTGGAGATTGGCAATCATTGCAATCATTAGAGCAACCAAATCAAGATGTACTAAAAGGTCAATTGCCTACTCAAACAGCTGTGTTTGGAACTATATTTCTCTCAATCATCAGATGATATATCTTTCTTGCTAGATTCACCCGTCTGTTCTCACAGTGAGAATGAATCAATGTGGTGTATGTTGCCAAGGCAGCATTCCATCCACGGTTCACCAATAAAGCTCGACCTCCATCTTCTATACTATTGGGATGGAGAATGTCATCAACAGAATTCACAGGCCTAAATAATCTAAATATGTTTTAAGTTAAAAATATAGGCGATAAAGTTCCATATTACTACAAATTTTATAATTTTCTTTTATAAGCTAGTAAAAATTTTGGTTTCATAACAAAAAAATATGAATTGTTAACATCTATCACCTGTCAACTATTGGACCGTAATAATAAAAGAGTCCATAGGAACTTTGAAGAACATAATTTGAAATATTTGACACAATGCTACATGAAATCAAACTTTAAAAAGATTAATATATTAATCTCTGATACACCGCTACATCAAATTAAAGTTGAAAAAATCGATCTAGTTTATTTAAATTTTTTGGAGAAATGATTTCAGTGATGTAGATGATGTTGAAAAAATCATTAGATTACTTCAATTTTTTTTTTAAAACTGTTGAAATGAATTTAGAAAAGAAAATGAAAAAAACTCCAAATAGTATATTATATATATACTATTTATTTAATTTGGGCTAACTTATTATATCTTTATGAGAGTTGTACCATTATTGATGATTACATTTTAAATGTGAATCTAAGAAGCATTTGAAAAAGGAAAGTTACCGGTTCCAAGGATAGTTGCAGTTTTAAACTACTCCTATTTTTGTATGTAAGAAAAAATTTCAACTATGTAAAATACATGACAATTGGTGAAGTATAATAGTCTCAGTTAAGTAGTATAGAATATCAATGTCCCGGGTTCGCTTGGGTGTGCGTGTGTTTAAAAATAAAAGCAGTATAAAATATCACTATGACCAAATACAACTTTTGACTCTAAAATAACCATCCGCGTGCTCTTGTTAATATTTTGCCAATCACATTGTCAGACGCCAATAATTTAATCGGTATGTCATGAACAATGGGCCATGCTTTTGACATTTTGTTAGCTTTCCAACAGGTATTTATGATGATTGTGTTGAATGATTTCAAGAAAGAAACTGTCTGTTTAGTGTGCCCATTATTACAAATATAGATTGCAATATGTGTGGAAGTTGGGTTTAATCCCAATAGCTTGCAACTCATAGTAAAATTCCACAACAAGAGAAGCATTTTTCACGGTAAGTAATCCTTTCAAGACAAATGTACACGTGAGACATCAGGGCTAGCTATGCATCTTGCTAAAGAGATGCAGGGCCTTGTCCATTTTCATGCAGCAACAATAACCTTGAATTAGGGTGTTATATGTGTGCCCATCAGCTGCAACTTTTTTGCCCTCCATATAATCAAAAAGTTCCTCGACTTCAAGGAGTTGTCTTTCTTTGTAATAGCTATATATCTTTCTTGCTAGATCCATCCGTCTATTCTTACAGTGAGTATGAATCAACGTGGTGTATGTCGTCACATTTGGCATAATTCAATGATTCTTCATATCGGCCAATAAGAATTAAGCATAATATCAAAGATTGGAGTGGCACAAGTCACCTATCAAAGTAGTATAGGTGACTATATTTGAGGAATGCATTTTAGAGGCATTTCAAATAAATTAAAAACTCCAAGACACTGTCAATCTTGCTTAACTTCATTAAAGTATCGATTACTATGTTGTATATATGGGTGACACAGCTACAATGCCCCTCCTCCATTTTCTAGAGAAGTTTAATGGCCTTGACAGAGTTTCTGGCCTTGCACATGTCATCTAGCATGGTTCCATATAGTATAACATCTAGAATTTATAAAAATTTAAAAATGTGCTTTTGATTTTTGATTCTAGATTATATGTTATTTTCCTAAATAGATGGAAGCTATTTTAAATTTAATAAAAATAATCTTTAAAAATCTTTTTATCTAAACACTCAATTATTTCTTTTTTTTTTTTTTTCAAATGCTCACCACATTTACTAAAATTATAAGCAATTTTAACTTTTCCTATTCTTGAAAGTCTGGAGAGTATAGAAGTTTGTGATGACTCCCTATAATTAAATCGTCATGCATGGTAACTTTGGTAGCACTAGTTTCGACCCTTTTTCATATCTTAGTGTTCACATCCTCCCCTTGATCGTGGAAATTAACTTTTCTTGTTCTATTAATGGTAAATTCATCTAATTATTTATTTCACTGTAGTAGGTGTAATATGTAACTTCATTGCCTATATCTTCAATTAAATTAGAACAATATGAGATGAGTTAATTTAGTTGGTGTAACACGGATATCAACATGATTGTTATGACTTCTTTCATAAAAGAGATTAGGTCTAATCAAGCCATTAAGATTGAATTAATAAACTATTTGATATAAGAGATTAGGCCCACATCACTTAATCCTCAGCCCGATTAAGACGTTATCTATCATCTTGTATTGTAGCACCACCAACTCTACTGTCCAATTAAGACGTTATCTCTATCATTTTGCATCATAGCACCACCAACTCTAGTGCATCATAGTAGTGCGTAGTAGTGTAAAACAAAATTTTATCTCTAGCATCTTGGGTCATAGCACCATCGATTATAGTAGCTCTGTAGCACAGGCGGAGCTAGGGGGGACATGGGGTGGCGCCCCCCCCCCCCCCCCCCCCCCCCCCTCTCAAAAAAAATTTTTTAATTTTTTTTTATTATATATAAATTTTAGAAAAGATTGTATGAAAATAGGTTAAGTAATAATTGTGTTTAATTTTGGATAAATTAGTATCAGTATGACAATAGAATAAAGATAACTATGTTTAATTTTAAATAATATATTGTGTTTAATTTTAGATAATTTAATGTTGATATGAGTTCTATGTATTAAGAAAATATCGTTTCTTATTTATATAACTGTGATATTTTTCTTCTTTTATTATGGATAATTGCTTAGTTAAAAAACTTTATCTAAATAGTAATTTTAGTTTGTGTTTTATTATGAAATAAATGTGTTAATCTTATTATTTCTTTTATTACAAATAAATTATTTAGCTAATAGATTGTATCTTAAATAATAATTTTAGTTTTCTTTTATAATAGATAACATTTATAATTAATTTCTTAACTGTATCTTTTATCTCTATTGTAGCACCCGGAACGCCAGGCACCACATCCCCCGCACTATAGCCCCAATCCACATATGAAATGGGCAATCCATACATAAATCAAAGCTATAGCGAACGGGAGACAATAAAATGACTCAAGGCTAGGCGGGTACCCTCAATTTAAAACTAACCAACAATCAAGTCAGAGTATTAAAAAGCGGAAGCAATAACATTCATTCAATACATATAGATACCATATTTATTTATTTACTTATAGGTACCAACAATCACACTATCAATACATTATCATCTCCCAACAAAAACAGATAACAAGGCGTAATACAAAATATCCCAAGCTATACATAACAAAATGTGGGAATGAAGTGTGCTAGACCCAAATTTAAAGACCACTAGACTCTAAATTCCCGCCTAGCACGCCCTGCAAAACACTGAAAAGTTGAGGTGTCAGTCCAACACAGACTGAGCGAGGGGTATAAATAAATATAAGCGCACCAACATGCAAGTCATAATCTCGGGTAATAATTTTGGAAAAACAATACAATCTAATAGGTTAAAAGAGATACTATCGCCCGAGATTACAACTATTCCAATTTCAATTCAATCAATTCAATACAATCAATTTGTGGCCCGGCGAGTGGGGCAATTCTCCAACCTTACACCGACTGTGTACAATCAATCAATCAATTATTAGGTGATTAGGTGATCAAGCAATTCATTACTGTGCACAATTAGCAGTTTCAATAACGCCTTCTTCCTCCGGGTGATGGTGGGATTGCAAGGCCCCACCATCCAATCAATCTGGGCAGAGGGTACATGAATCCCTAAGCCCGGAATTCCTTCCTCCCCTAATCTCCTAGAGGGTTCAGGGTTCATCCCAGTTTGGTGAGGATAGCTCTCGAGTTACCCGTCAGCCCATGCTTTCCCGGTTGGCTCGAGTCACTACCCTCGGGCCCACAGTGCAATACAATACTCGCCAAATCAATCAATCAATCAATCAATCCCTTCAATAGTTCGGTAAAACATTTGAAAACCAATCCCATTTGAAAACTATAAGTATATAGATAGGTTTTGGCTTAAAACTTCACATAGGGTTGTACGGGTCCTATGTATCTAAAATTAAACCTCACCTTAACGACCCAAAAATATCCAAGGAAACAGCTCACGGGGCCTGCTCCTCGTCACCAGGAAGCTGGTCTGTGCAAGAAAGACAATTGTCCGTGAAATACGACTCAAAATGTACCAAATATGACGAACGGCGAAAATGCAACGAGACGACGGGAAAAATACAATGTACCATGAAAATATTGCGTTTCAACATGTAATCAGTCATATAATAGCAATTAGGGGTCAAAGAAGTCGTCGGAACGGGGTGCTAAAAATGCAATTTTATGCAGTGAATTTTGGCACTTTCTGGACTATGGGAACGGGCGTTCCGGCTTCCCTTTGAAAATGGGAAGGGCCGTTCCCATGGCTACAGAAAACGCGCCAGCGTTTTCAAAAAGGGAAAAACGTTTTAGCTGGGAACGGCCCTTCCGGCTCAAAGGCCAAAGTGGGAACGGCCGTTCCCAGTCTCGCTGGCCTACTGTCTCAGCATCATGGGAACGGCCGTTCCAGTTTTGAACTGGGGTTGGGAAGGGCCGTTCCCAAAATACGAGAGCAGCTGTAATATGAAGAACAGAACAGAGCAGCAACAAAGCACAATATCAATCAACAAAAATGGCTTCAAGCCAAGATTAAATGCACATTTTTGATGCAACAATTATGCTAACACTCAAATAGATCAATAACAACTCATAAAAACACATGATTCCATGTTAGATCATCAACAATCAATCATTCAAAACCCATACACTCATTCATGCTCCAAGTTCATAAAACTCAAGATATATGCATCAAACTCAAGCTTAATGATCACAAACATATTTCCAACAATGAATACACAATTTACTCAAGCCATTACAAAGCCCCATATATCACATATTTTCAATAAAATCATTCAATCTCCATAATTACCTCAAATGAGAGAAATGAGAGACAAGATGAAGAAGTGATGATGATGATGCTCCAAATATCACAAATCCCACAAAAATTGATGCTTGCAAGAAGAAATCTCCCTCCTATCTTGGTAGGGTTGATCTCGGTTGAAGAAGGAAGCAAGAACAAGGGATGAAATGTTTTATATGTAATGAGAAGCCAAAGGTACGTGAATGCTGCTATGAAAGAGGGAAGAGATGGCCAATTTGCAATTAAATCCTTTCATTTAGTAAGTTATGCAATTAGGTTCAAATCCTATATTAAATGATCAATTAGGTCCAATGCAATTAGATCCCATATTCATGAAAATGAGCAATTAAGGACATAAAAGAAATAATCACTTTCGGGAAAATAATTCACATTGCAATCACGTTCAATAAATCCGAAAAATATGATATGATATGAATTTTCAATAAAATATCAAGAATATAATTTTATAAAATTATGTTATGCTATGGAAAATTAGAGAAATGAACAATTAATAATTAAAATCTAACTCTCAAACGCACACGTGTCGATCATACCTGAAATGCCGAAAGCTGGGGCGTTACATCTATGACTATCAGAATAGAATATGTCAAATAATAGATAGAATATTATTTTTTTTTTTTTTTTTTTTTGTTGAATGGAAATATTATAGTTATAATATGTAAAAATTTGAGACACTTTTTAGTGCATTTTTAATCAAATTAAAGTTTTAAGTTATACATGTTTTATTTATATATATCGAATAACATAATATTTTTATTTTTAATAAAATAATATTTATTTTTTAATAAATATTAGGGGTGGCAAATGGGTGGGTTGGACTGGGTTTGGGTTGGGTTTATATGGGTTGGGTCTAAATGGTTTGGGTCAAAAATGGGTTCTATACTAATGGGTTCTTAATGGGTTGGGCTCTTAATGGGTTTTTGATGGGTTGTGGTGGGTTTTAATGGTTTGCTAGTGGGTTCAATAATGGGTTATTAATGAGTTCCAACTCAATTCAAGTACTTAAATGTCCAATATACCCTTCACTAATATATTTAACTTATTTTGGATTTATTTGACCCAATTAATATATTTTCAACCCATTTGGTCTATTTTGAGTCCGTTTTTTCGTTTTTCGACATGTTCGTTTTATTTTAAACTCGTTTAACCCATTTTTGGTCTGTTTCACCCGTTTTTCGACATGTTCGACCTATTTTGGACTCGTTTGACCCGTTTTGGACCCATTTCACCTAATTTTCAATCTGTTCGACCTATTTCTGACTCGTTCGACTCGTTTTGGGCCTTTTTCACCCGTTTTTCGACCTATTCGACCTTTTTAGTAATCATTTGATCCGTTTTGGACCCATTTCACCCAATTTTCAACCTGTTCGACCTATTTTGGACTCGTTTGACCCATTTCGGACCCATTTCACCCAATTTTCAACCTGTTCGACCTATTTTTGACTCGTTCAACTCGTTTTGGGCCCCTTTCACCCGTTTTTCGACCTATTCGACCTATTTTGGAATCATTTGACCCATTTCGGGATCGTTTCACTCGTTTTTCGACTTGTTTGTCTTATTTAAGACTCGTTTGACCCATTTTTTGCCATTTCAACCCGTATTTCGACCTATTTAACCTATTTTGGACTAATTTGACCCGTTTTTAACCTATTTCGCCCTTTTTTTGATATGTTCATTCTATTTTTGACTCGTTTGGCCCATTTTGGGCTATTTTAACCCTTTTTTGAACCTGTTAAATCTATTTAGACTCGTTTTGAACCGTTTGAAGCCCATCTCACCCGTTTTTCAACCTGTTAGACCTATTTTCGATTTGTTTTACTTGCTTTAGGCCCATTTTTGACCTTTTGACCTATTTTGGACTCTCTTTTAACTTGTTTTTTGACCTATTTGTCCTATTTTGGAATCGTTCGACTCGTTTTGGGCCCTTTTCACCCGTTTTGGATCTACTTTACCCATTTTGGATCCATTTTATCCATTTAGATCCATTTTACCCATTTGTATCCATTTTACTCATTTTGCGTCCATTTTCCCCATTTGGATTCATTTTATCCACTTGGATCAATTTTACCCATTTGGATCCATTTTACCCAAATTTTACCAATTTGGAACCATTTTACCCATTTTGATTCAATTTTACCAATTTGTATTTATTTTACCCATTTGTATCAATTTTACCCATTTTGAATCCATTTTACCCACTTGGATCAATTTTACCCATTTCGATCCATTTTGGATCCATTTTACCCACTTGGATCCATTTAACCTATATTTTATCCATTTGAATCCATTTAACCCACATTTTACCAATTTGGATCCATTTTACCCACTTGGATCCATTTTACCCATTTGGGATCCATTTTATCCACTTGATTCCATTTTACCCACATTTTATCCAGTTGGATCCATTTAACCCACATTTTACCCATTTGGATCCATTTAGCTCAGTTGGATCCATTTTACCCACTTGGATCCATTTTACCCATTTGGATCCATTTAACCCACATTTTACCCATTTGGATCAATTTTACCCATTTTTGATCTATTTTACCCAGTTGGATCCATTTTACCCATTTGGATCTATTTTACCCATTTTGGATCTATTTTACCCAGTTGGATCCATTTTACCCATTTGGATCTATTTTACCCATTTTGGATCTATTTTACCCATTTGGATTCATTTTACCCACTTAGATCCATTTAATCCACTTAGATCCATTTTATCCATTTGGAACATTTAACCCATTTTGGATCTATTTTACCCAGTTGGATCCATTTTACCAATTTGGATCCATTTTACCCATTTTGGATCTATTTTACCCACTTGGATCCATTTTACCCATTTGGATCAATTTTATCCATTTTGGATCTATTTTACCCATTTGGATCCATTTTACCCATTTTGGATCCATTTTACCCACTTTGATCCATTTTACCCATTTTGGATCCATTTTACCCACTTTGATCCATTTTACCCATTTTGGATCCATTTTATCCACATTTTACCCAGTTGGATCCATTTAACCCACATTTTACCCATTTGGATCCATTTTACCCATTTGGATCCATTTAGCCCAGTTGGATACATTTTACCCATTTGGATTCATTTTATCCATTTGGATCCATTTTACTTATTTTGGATCTATTTGGCCCATTTTAAATCATATTCACCAAATTTGGATATATATGATACGTTAGAGTAAACATGCTAAAAATAGGTTGAAACAAGTCCAAATTGGTTGAACAATTCAAAAAATGGATCAAATAGGTCTAAAATAATCAAACACATAAAAAATCGGTGAAATAGGTCTAAAATGGGCCAAACGAGTCCAAAATAGATCGAATAGGTTGAAAAACGAGTGAAAGAGGTCCAAAACTGATCAAACGAGTCCGAAATTGGTCAAATAGGGCGAAAAACCGATAAAAATGGTCTGAAATGGATCAAACGAGTCCAAAATAGGTTGAACAAGTCAAAAAACGGGTGAAACAGGCTCAAAATAAATCAAACATATTGAAAAATAGGTGAAGCAAGCCCAAAATGGACTGAATAAGTCAAAAAACGGATCAAATGTGTCTAAAATAATTCAAACACACAAAAAAATGGGTGAAATAGGTCTAAAATGGGCCAAACGAGTCCAAAATAGATCGAATAGGTTGAAAAACGAGTGAAAGAGGTCCAAAACTGATCAAACGAGTCCAAAATTGGTCGAATAGGGCGAAAAACCGGTAAAAATGGTCTGAAATCGGTCAAACGAGTCCAAAATAGGTTGAACAAGTTGAAAAACAGGTGAAACGAGCTCAAAATGGGCCAAATCAGTCCAAAACAGGTGTAATAGGTCGATAAATGGATGAAACGGGTCCAAAATTGGTCAAACGAGTCCAAAATTGGTCGAATAAGTCGAAAAAACGGGTTAAAATGGTCAAAAACGGGTCAAACGAGTCCAAAATAGATTGAACGGGTTGAAAAATGGGTGAAATTGATCCAAAATGGGTCAAACGAGTCTAAAATAAATAGAGCAGGTTGAAAATTTGGCAAACGAGTTAAAAATCGTGTTCGTGTGTGAAAATACGTGTAAAATTATGTTAGTGTGTAAATGTGTGTAAAAAATATGTTATTGTGTGAAAATATGTGTAAAATTGTGTTAGTGTGTGTAAATATGTGTTAGTATGTGTAAAAAATGTGTAATTATGTTTAAAAAGTTTATGAATAAAAATATAATATTTAATTTATGGGGAGGGTAAAATAGTAATAAAACATTAAAATTGGATAATTAATCTTAAACCATTAAAGACCCAACTCAAACCCAATATCAACCCACCGTAACCCATGAAGAACCCATTACTTTCCTAACCCATCATTGACCCAATCCAAACCAACCCAATTTAAATTTCATCAAACCCAACCCAACCCAACCCACCTATAATGGGTTGGACCCATTGGGTTCAACCCATTTTGCCACCCCTAATAAATATTATTATATTTTAAATTTTCGCCCCCCACCCCTACCTGAAATCCTGACTCCGTCCCTGCTCTGTAGAAAACTTCAACTAAGTATATCCCAAAATCAAATACTTCTGTGCAAGAACTTTCCTCCAGGACTTTTTCAACCATGCTAGCCAATTTTGTCAATGGATTACTGATACGTTACTGTAACTACTTTATTTATTGAACCTTTGATCAACATCGACAATATCATTGTTAAAAGGCATATTAAACACATGTTTACCGAACCTAGACCCGGCCCGTTGCCATCCCTACGTAGAGCTATCCTCCACAACGGTAGGGTAGAGGACCATGGAATGCGATGGTGCTTTGTCCACCCGTTGATCGGTTCAATAGGTTGTGGCCGGTTGTGTCGATCAACTGTTTGAATCCAAACCTGCTTGGATTTGAGGTGTTGTTGTTGGCGGTTTTAGGTGAGAGTGGAAATAAGGAGGGTTTGTTCAAGGTTCCAAAGGCGGATGTCTTGGCTCAAGGTTATGCGGAGAAAGGTTTCGAAGATGCGTGGAGGATAAGGGAAGGTGATCTAGAGGGTTACTTTAAGTGGAGAACAAAGTCGCATAGTGTGAGGAGTTTTTTTTAGGTGGTGAGGAAGCGGTGGATGAGAACATAACTATCAATTACCCTCTTGAAACTTCAGTGGAACAAACAAGATATTTTTTAATGGGAAATTTGCACGCAGGTACCCTGTGTTATTTGAAATTATCACCAAAAACCCTATAAAAAAAATACGATTAAAAACCCTATATTTTAAAAAATATGCACAGAAAACCCCCGTGCACTTGAAGCGCGTTAACTGCAAATATGATTGAATTTTTTTTCACTTTTTCGCCTAAAATGACTATTTTACCCATGTATTTTATAGAGAGAGAGAGAGATAAACAATAAATTTTATAAATAATATTTAATATATACATAATTCATATTAACACATTGAGATATTTATATAAAAAGTATAATTTATAAAAAAAAAAAAAAAAGGAAGAAGACGAAAAAGGGGGAACACTTCGTCTTCTTCCCCTGTACTCCGAACTCGCCGCTGGAAAAGCCAAGAAGATGGAGGGTGTCTTCTCCGATGAGACGAAGATGCCATCAACGCACACCACCACCACATCAATACAACACCACCCCAACAATAGCCACCAGCAAAAAAAAAAAAAAAGAGAAGAAGACGAAAAAAGGGGGGAAGACTTCGTCTTCTTCCCCCTATACTCCGAACTCACCGCCGGAAAAACCAAGAAGATGGAGGGTCGTTTCTCCGATGAGACGAAGATGCCACCGCCGCACACCACCACCACAACAATGGTCATCGGCCCCCGTGAACGACGACATAAAATTAAACTAAAATCTATAGACACACAAACTCAGATCTACTGGTGGCGAACCTGAGGAATTGTTGAAGACGAGCTTGGAGGCGCCCTTGTACATCTCGGTCACGGAGATGGAGAGGAGAGTAAATCCGGCGGCGACGGAGGAGGGACTGAAAGGCGGCGGTTATGGTGTTTCTGGAGGTGGAGGGGCGGCGGCTATGGTGTTCCCACCTCGGGATAGCAACGGCAATTGTTCTTGTGGGCAAGAAAGCAAAGTGTATTATGTATATTATATTATATTATATATATATATATATATATATATATATATATATATATATATATTAATTCTAGGGGGAATTATTAAACAGGACCAATAATGTTAAAAAGTTATCCTAAACCCCCTAATTTGAAATTTCTTCATTTGTGATCACCAATATAGCACATATTTTTTGTAAAGCCCCCAAACACTTTAAAAGACTACTTTACCCTCAAGTTTTACTCTGATACACACACGATTGATTCATCACCTTGCAACTAAACTCCCTCTGATTCTTCCCGCGATTCTGAGTCCAACGTCGCCCCCGTCCCCGTCGTCGCAGCCATAAGCCTATTATCATAGCACCCCCAATTGTTGCTATTGGTATTTTGATTTGATAACCGAAGCGGACACCACTTGTTTGATACGAAATCAAGAAAACCCAATCTAGGAAGATGGATTCCGGCAGCTTGGTGACTTGTTCGATTTGGTGTAGTGTATTTTTTGAAGGCGATACACTAGTAAGAGTGTTTTTGGAGATTGAGACCCATTGGCCTGCGTTCAATTGTGATACATATGTGGTGCAGTACAAGGCTGCCCATATGGAAGATGAATCATGGATTCCTTTGAAGAAAGATCAAGATGTTGAGAGTATGGTGGCAGTGCATGGTCTAGCAAAACAACACATTGCAAAGTTAAGAGCAATTCAGCCCCCTTCAAGTTCATCTCAGAGAAGGTAGTCCCTATATTTTAATTTGCTCTGTTATATGGCTGATTTGGGATTGCGATGCATATGTGATGTGTTATTCATTTGGCTTGTGTCTTATTTGAAAAGGGATGACCAGGGAATGACCTCGACAAGTCAAACCCTAGTCGTTCATAATTCCAACAACAATGAATCCTGGAGTCGTTGCATCCGTCGCGTTCGACAGTCCTTTAAGGATGCTAATGACTGTAGGGTTCATTTAAAAAATTATCACATTGCAGTGAATCGAAAGTTTAAATACATGAAAAATGATACTGATAAGATTATAGCTACTTGCCTGGATGAGAACTGCAACTGGAGGTTTTATGCCTCTTATTGTAGGAAAGACGACGAGTTTGCTATAAGAAAGTTAAATGTTGAGCATGTTTGTGGTTTGAAAACTGTTACGAATAAAAGGTCACACCCCAATTCCGATTCAAATTGGGTTGCAGGTGTGATGAAGGCCCATATCATGGCAAATCCTAAATACAAACCCAAAGATATAGTTTCTTATATCCGGAACGAGCACAATGTGGAAATTCCATACCATACTGCCTGGCTGGGCAAGGAGATAGCACTACATGAAATCCATGGTTCTGATGTTGGGTCTTATAACCGACTCCATTGGTATGTGGATGCTGTGAGACGTTCAAATCCCGACAGCATTTGTGATTTGGAGACAAAACAACCGGATAACAGGTTTAACCGCTTGTTTATGGCTTTGAATGCTTGTTTGGTAGGATTTCTTAGAGGTTGTAGGAAAATAGTTTTCCTTGATGGAACTCATATCAAGAGCAAATTCAAAGGTCATTTGCTTTATGTGACAGTGAAGGATGGGAACAATCAGTTGTTTACAATAGCATACGCTGTCGTTGACTCAGAGAATGATGAGAATTGGGAATGTTTTTGCCAAAAGTTGAGGCATGCTCTTGAAAGTCAGCCTGTGCTTTGTGATTTTAGACAGTACACATTCTTCTCCGATAGGCACCTGGGACTTGTTACGCATGTGCCAAGGGTATTTCCAGGCTGCCAACATGCATTCTGCATCAGACATTTGGTGGATAACTTCAGAACTCAGGTATTTGTTTACTGATTAGTGTGATGAGTTGATATGTATGCTCCTTTTCTTGATAATAAAGTGGATGTTGGTTGTCATTATCGCAGGTCCTTAGGAAGCATTATCCTAAATTGAACAAAAAACATTGGACCAATGTGTTCAATGTAGCAGCATATGCTCCTACCAAGGCTGAGTACTCCCTGCACATCAGCAAAATCCTTAAAGCAATGCCATTGGACGCAGATTTCTTAAATAACTCCGCTCCTGAAAACTGGGCTAATTCATTATTTACCGGTAATCGATTTGGTATCATCAACAACAATATGGCAGAGTGTTGGAACAGTTGGGTGAAGGATGCGAGATCCCTCCCAATTGTTGCTTTGATTGACCGGATTAGGTTGCAGATAATGACCATGATGTGCAATAGAAGGGAGCAAAGTCATGAATGGCAAACGCACCTTTGTATGGATATAGAGATGATGGTCAAGGCTGAATTTGAAGTAGGGAGGAGCTTGGATGTTGTGCGAGCCAACTCAGTGACATTTGAGGTGAATGAAAGGGAATTCCGACACACAGTAGACCTTGGCAAGCGGGAATGTTCTTGTAATTACTGGCAGATCTTGAAGCTCCCCTGCAAACATGCTTGTGCATGCATTGACAAGAAAGGGTGGTCGGTATACGATTTTTGTGATGATGCTTATTCAGTTGAAACGTATAAAAAAGCATATGAGAACATTATTTTCCCTATACCAAATGCTGATATGGTCTCAAATGTCGAGGTTCAGATCATGCCTCCCGATGTGAGGCCTCAGCCTGGTCGACCGAAGAGGAATAGGTTCCCATCGCAGGTCGTCAAAGCTGTTACAGTATGCTCATCATGTAAAAGGCCTGGGCATAACAAGAGAACATGCAGGGGCCCTGTGTCAAATTTATTGTTTGTATGTTGTTGGGTATGTTGTTTAATTCTGGATCCTAATCACGTTTATATGATTTGTTTTCGCACAGAAACTGAAGATTGACCTAGATTTCAGTGGATGCTTGCCATTTTGGCTTGATGATGGACTTGGCAGGATGATATGTCTTTGGAAGAGGTCTATTTTGTCTTTGTTTTTTTGTGTTGTATGGTGAATGACTGTAGTAATGCGTAATTGAATGGGTGATTTGTCAAGTGAAACTATAATAATGCGTAATTGGAAGGGTGAAGTGTCCAATGAAACTGTAGTAATGCGTAATTGGAAGGGGACTTTGTCAAGTGAAACTGTAATAATGCGTAATTGGAAGGGTGAAGTGCCCAGTGAAACTGTAGTAATGCGTAATTGGATGGGGACTTTGTCAAGTGAAACTGTAATACTTTGTCAAGTGAAACTATAATAATGCGTAATTGGAAGGGGAATTTATCAAGTGAAACTGTAATGATGCGTAATTGGGAGGGTGAAGTGTCAAGTGAAACTGTAGTAATTCGTAATTGGAAGGGGACTTTGTCAAGTGAAACTGTAATAATGCGTAATTGGAAGGGAAATTTGTCCAGTGAAACTGTAATAATGTGTAATTGAAAGTCCAGTGAAACTATACGTTGAGACGATTAATTGAATCATGATCACATCATTACAACATTGCAACGTTTACAATATTGATTGAATCATGATCACATCAGTACAACAATATAGTTATGAACGAGATTGTGGTTAAAACATTGCAACATTAACAAGATTGATTGAATGATGATCACATCATTACAACAATATAGTTATAAAGAAGATTGTGATTAAAACATTGCAACATTAACAGGATTGATTGAATGATGATCACATCATTACAACAATATAGTTATGAACAAGATTGTGATTAAAACATTGCAACATTAACAACAACATATAATTGAATCATGATCACAGCATTACAACATTACAACATTATTAGTTTCATTGATTCTATATTGTAACATTGTAAAATTGTAACATTATTTTCCTTTCACTTGACAAAGTCCCCATCCAATCACTCATTATTACAGTTTCACTTGACACTTCACTCTTCCAATTACGCGATACTTCACCCTTTCAATTACGCATTATTACAGTTTCACTGGGCACTTTCCCCTTTCAATTACGCATTATTACAGTTTCACTTGACAAAGTCCCCTTCCAATTACGCATCATTACAGTTTCACTTGACAAAGTCCCCATCCAATTACGCATTATTATAGTTTCACTTGACAATTCACCCTTCCAATTACGCATTATTACAGTTTCACTTGACAAAGTTCCCATCCAATTACGCATTAATACAGTTTCACTTGACAAAGACCCCATCCAATCACGCATTATTACAGTTTCACTTGACACTTACCCCTTCCAATTACGCATTACTACAGTTTCACTGGACACTTCACCCTTTCAATTACGCATTATTACAGTTTCACTGGGCACTTTCCCCTTTCAATTACGCATTATTACAGTTTCACTGGGCACTTTCCCCTTTCAATTATGCATTACTACAGTTTCACTGGACACTTCACCCATCCAATTATGCATTATTACAGTTTCACTTGACACTTCACCCTTCCAATTACATATTATTACAGTTTCACTTGACAAAGTTCCCATCCAATTATGCATCATTACAGTTTCACTTGAAAAAGTCCCCATCCAATTACGCATTATTACAGTTTCACTTGACAAAGACCCCATCCAATCATGCATTATTGCAGTTTCACTTGAAATTACGCATTACTACAGTTTCACTGGACACTTCACCCTTTCAATTACGCATTATTACAGTTTCACTGGGCACTTTCCCCTTTCAATTAAGCATTACTACAGTTTCACTGGACACTTCACCCATTCAATCACGCATTATTTTGACACGCATAAAACGTAAAAAATAGCTGAAAAAATAAATAGCAATCCAATTGAAATTTCAATTATATAGATGAACCAGATTGTTTTTCTAGAAAGGCATTGGCTAACTTAAAGCGGTATTCGGCGATGTTGCATGTCTCGGCATATGACCTAAACTCGTCAGTCTCTTGAACAAGCATCTCACCATACAGACACATTAATGCACCACAATCATTGCTCCCCTTATCCTGAATTCTCATTCGTGCCCGCACCAATTCCGTCTGTTTGTCACTTTTTACAACATTGTTCTTAATCCACAACTTTCAGAGGAAATCTGAGTATACTGCGACATCGGTGGCAGCTACTTCTGTATGCATTGAGTTGTAGTGACTGAAACGCTTGTGCTCGGTCTCATACACCAACATATGCCAGTGAGAATTTGTCACTAGAGGGAAAATAATATAACGACATGAGAACATAACTGTTGAAGACACCTCGTTCAGGGTCATGACGTAGTCACTTTTCATCTGGTGCGTCATGAACTCGTTGATTGCAGATGGGACAATGTAAGGGACAGTCTTCTTCTTTGTCTTTCATATGCCCCTGTTCTTCAATTTCCCCACAAACTCAACTGACACATGAGGGTTAACAAAATGTACATTGTGGAATTTGGGCACAAGGTAACCCGGACTTGTTAGCAGGTCGTAATAGGACAGAATAACATTGTCATTGGTCTCCTTTCCCAAAATTAGATCTCGTAGATCGTACACGAAGACAAAACTCGTCTTACTTGTATATACAACATCATGGCTGCAAAAGATTATAATGATACAATCAACAACATTCTACCAACTAAACTCATTGAATTAAGTAAGAACACTTACTTTTGCACCTCCGTGTAGCTCATAATCAAATTAAATGCCCTATTCCGTTGCTCTTCAGTGACGACCTCACATCCTGGGGCCTCCTTAGGCCTACTGTCCACTTGAGCTCCATCAAACACAATCATCTAATACATAATTATCCAATGACAAATCAAACACACGCGCATAGTTAAAAGACATTGTAATATTGAATCTTGTATGTAATATGTTCTCACATTTTCTTCCACACGCTTCCTCACATCGTTCTTCCTCTTCGATCTAACCTCAGCTAGTCCGAAATCACAATCACCTTCCCCATCCTCAATCAAATCAACTTGAACTCCTACATCAACACATTCCGGTGCCTCTTCCACACAAACCGTTTTAACTCCTTCATCTACACATCCAGGTGCCTCTTCCACACAAACGGTTTAAACTCCTTGATCGACACCTTGCACTTTTTCTACTACGCAAACAACTTGATCCCCTTCGTCAACAAAAACTTCTTCCTCCGCTCTGGACAGACTTCTCTCCATTTTGTTAGCCGCTCGTAAGGGAACAATCTACGTATTTTTAAATCAACAGGCTTTCTTACAAAACATTTGAATAAAATATGCATATTGGTTTAAATTACCAAAGATTACGGACTTACATCTGACAGGCAAATACTTTCCAGTTCCTTCTTCGCATTCTCTTTCGTACTAGGCAGTTCACTCCCTTTCCATTTAAACAACCGAGGGAATGCTGCCAACCTTCTTGAGATGCCAAACTTCTGGATTCGTTCATGAAACCATGCCTGACATAAACACTAACTTAAGTAGGTGTATATATAGGTATAAACAACACAATCTACAAAACCAAGCCAACGACTTACCAACAAACCCATAGTACATCCATCAAGAAAATCATATTTATCCACAACATGCTTCCTAATACCTTGAATCAAAAACATATGAGCCGCCGTGCCCCACGCGTACTGTCCAATCCTGGACAAATCATCTACATACCTAATAAGCGCAGCAGGCACACGTACACTGCTACGTGGGAACAACAAATAATTAAAAACGTATAAAATATACATCCGTACAAAATCATCAATGCCATCGTCATCAGTCCTTCCGACGAATTCGTGCAATTTACTCTCGATGTTAGCTCGGGAGACATTGTTTCCCTTATTGCCAAAATGCTTGATCAAGGTATTGGATTTACTCTTGCCCACAACCACGACAGGATGACCGGAATGCCGCATACCAATAACAATGCTGAATTCCTCCTCACAAAATAAAACTTCTTGGCTACCAAATTTAAATGTATTTGTGCTGCAGTTGTAGTAATTGAGCAACAACCCAACTCTGTTAATGCTCCCCTTCTGAACAGGCGCTCCCAAAAAACAACCAAAAGGCGATTTCTTAACTGCATCGAGTTGACCAGGAGACATTTGGTCACGAATTTTAGAGATAACCTCACTGAATCTCTCCAACACGCACTGATGCAAAATCGAATACACCCGCTTCTTCGAAAGCGTGCCCTCATCAGTCTCATGGATGTCTACCTCTGATCTTTTTCTCTTTCCCCTGCTTGTTTCGGCCGGGGACGGAACAATCATCAACGGCGTCGTCGACATTGAGCGAACCATCTATCGAATAAAAATCGATTCAATGTTCTTTATTTAACAAACTCCTGAAACTCTTACTTGTTGAGTTAAAACCATCATTTACCAAGTACAAACTGGAATATGGCGGATAAAAGTTGAATTTCTGACCATTTATGGAAGAAAACTAACCTCGACAGGTTGGGTGCGACGTACCTTCCTCTCAAACCTTACCATTTCAAGCAACGAGCTAAAACAGAGTGTTCGTCATGGGGGCGTGGTTGGTAACTTGTAGGGGTTTTGCCTCTAACGTGGGTGTGTGGGCCGTTCAGTCTCCAATAACTTCTTCTACACTTGTCGGCGGTGGTGTGCGGCGGTCTGCAGCAGTGGCGGGAGATGGTGAAGAATGACAAATTCCCGCCGATGGAGGAGGGATTTGGATGCTTGATATGGATTGTGATTATTCAATTTTAGCAGGGATACTTTGGTAATTTTAGGTGATTTAGGGGGGTTTTGAAAAAATATGTTGTGTATTGGGGATGTAAAATAGTATGATTTCAAATTGGGGGGTTTAGGATAACATTGTTGCCTTATTAGGGATTGTTCAATAATTTGCCGTTAATTCTATAGATTTGTTAATTTATTAATATGTATTATGTATATATCAAATAAGATTTTATAAATTTATTGCAATTATATATATATTAAATAAGATTTTAGAAATTTATTATATTATATATATTATATATATATAATTATTATAGTGTATAAGGGTATAATGGGGTTTTTACTTTTTTTTGTTGACCGGTTGAGGTGAGGGGACGGTGAATTTATTTAATAAAATACAGGGTTCTTTGTATCATTTTTTTCATAGGGTTTTTTATGATGATTTCGAATAACACAGGATTTTTGGGATGGTTGGCTCCTTTTTTAATCGCTGACAAAAAATACTTGTACTTTTATTACAAAATAATCCTATCTTCTAAATTCAGCCGTTGGAGTAATCTGTCGCAGCCTGTGGATATATACGTAGAGTCGTACACATAGATATACAGAAGCAGGGATTAGGAGCAGGGAGGGGTCGGGATTCTGGATAGAGGGCGAATCGTTTCATTATTTGGGAGGTTGATATTACTATTTTTCTCCATATTTATCTACAAAATTAGGGATTTATTGAGACCATAAATGCATGTCATGAGATGGCACAATGTGCAAACTTTTATTCCAATATGTAAATGTAAATATAGTAGCAATTTTTCTTGAGCCTGAAATTTTGCAGTCTGGTTATTTTTCATTTCATCAACAGAAGAGAGGGTTCTTATGTTATGTCGACCGAATGGATTCGGGTCCCACATATGCATCCGACAGTTATGATTTATGCCACATTTTGTTTTTTTGTAATTTTTTTATGTCAAAAGAATAAATTAGTAAACAAAACGTGGTCGTTGGGTGCATACGAGGATTCAACCCGGTGCATCTAAGAATTTCCGAACAAAATTTGACGTAAGAAGCATAAGCAGAAGGTCACTCTTTTAATCGTTTTCACATTTAGTATACACGAGAAGAAACCAGTTTCACCTGTTCTGCAATATATGATGACATATTATCATGGGAGAATAGTAAAACAGCCATAAAAGGACATCCTTAATGGTAGAGCTCCTCAACAACTTCATTTCTTGATGAAGGAAGCTCCCTTGTCAATACTCTCTGCCAACTCTTTCTTTGCTTTCTCCAATCCAAACCTGTTCATAGTCCATCATCATTTAATGAACTAATTACCTTCCTCCCTAATTATTATGCAAGCATTATTCACTAATACAACAAGTATACCTCTCGTATTCGTTCAAAGGTCCGAGTTGGTACACCTCTTCAGCTCCTCCACGTCCCAGCCGTACTTTAGAGGCAAAAAACGGGAGTTCTGTCACCTGCAAGAAAAAAAAGCACACAAATAAGTCAGCAATTTCCAGAAAATTTGGAGGTGATATTACAAAGGAAACTTTTTCTGTGTTTTATGCTGATCCAATATACCTGAGAGGATACAAAAGCACATTCAACAATACCAGCATCTCCTCTTAAGCCACGGAGGCATGCATCTGCAAATTTCACTGCTGCGTATGCCTACAATGTTTAATTTTGCATCTCATATTATGTGCTTGTTCTACACATTAGTATAGAAGAAAAACTGAATTATGAATCAAATCAAAGTCTAACCATTGATAGAGTTGCAGAGCCTGCACCAGCTTTTGCCTGCCACGAGAGGAAAAATCAGATCTTTGGTTGTACGAGAAAGCTTACACGAGATTCATATGCAATTAACTTTTCCTAATTTTCTTTATTCGTTCTTTTTTCTTAATTATTTGTATGAGCAATTAATTACCTGAACAACTTCCGTTCCACCATCTTGAATGCGTTTCGTTAGGTAATCAGTTTCCTCAGGTGTGAAGGAGCAAGGTGGTTTAACCTACAGAGCAGGATAGTTCATCACTAGCTTCATGTCGGGCTACAAGTAAATATTACTGCAAATTGTGCTGTGAACATGTTATGATCAGTGAAATGGAGAAAAAATATATATATTTGTCAGACCTGTGAGAGAAGAGGCAAAATTGTGACTCCGGCATGACCACCGACCACAGGGACACTAACTTCTCTAGGATCAAGTCCCAAAACTTCAGCCTATAAGAATTCCAAACGAAAATTGAAAAAAAAAATGATCAACTTAATTTAACAATAAAAAGAATCTCACTGCAATAAAGAATCATAAAATTAACAGAAGGGGGAAGCTGTAAGGTGGAAACAAGGCACAAGGGAAGTCTATGTAATTCTTGAAACAATAGGGGATATTTGTGTAGTTTGCTTAGAACTTACCACAAAAGTATTAGCTCTGACAACATCAAGCATGGTGACCCCCAACAGCTTTTTGGGATCAAAAGTTCCAGCTTTCTTGAAAACCTCAGCAGCAATAGGCACAGTAGAGTTCACCGGATTACTAATCAAGTTAACAACGGCATTCGGACAGCACTTTGCGATCCCTTCACACAGTGTTCTCACAATCCCAGCATTGATCTTGAAAAGGTCATCTCTCGTCATTCCTGGTTTCCTAGGTACACCAGCAGGAATTATAACAAGATCAATTCCCGTCAGTGCAGCTTCAAGCTGAGGCTGTCCCAGAAAACCCCTCACCTACATAATAAAGAAATAAGAACATCCTCATCTACTAAACACACAAAATGGGCAAAAATCTCTCTCGTTGAGAGAGAGAGTGAGAGAGAGAGAGCTTACAACAGCACCAGTGTCCATGTGACTGATATCAGCAGTGACACCAGGGGCATTAACAACATCATAAAGATGAAGAACAGAGACTAATGGATTCATCTTCATTAGCATCGCGAGGGGTTGGCCTATGCCTCCAGCAGCACCCAGTATGGCCACTTTGAACCCGGGGGCGCCCCCTTTCGCCCTGCAATTGGCCCCCTTCAGAACCGGATGCTCGAATCCCATCTGTTCATAAACACCAAGAATCAAGAAAACATTCACAAGTTCCAATTTTGCATGAAGTAGCAACTTTTTGCAGAGTTACTGCACATACCTGCGGATTTCCAGGGTGGAGGTGAGCTGAAATCCTGGCAATGCGTTGATTAGCTTCCATGTCTTCGAAGTTTTGAGTTTTTTTTTTTCTGGATTACAGAAAGGGATATTGTAAGAGTGAGTGTGGAAATTTAAGGCGCAAATTTGAGATTTAATATTTGTGGAAATGGATTTTATTTATTCTGAGCCTTAATTTCTGTATCCAGTGTTTGTGGCTCTGAGAATGGTTCTCCCAACTTGCTGCCACGTCCTGCTTCAGCCTTTGTCTTCAACTGGAGGAACTCAGAAATGGTAAATTTCTTATTTTCAGGAACAAAAGTAACCGCCAAATCTCCTCCTATTTCACTCATATATATACACGAGCAAAATGTTTAATAGTGTCAATAGACAGTCGAGATTAATATAGGAAAATAATTGAGTTAACAACTCCTAAAACCTGTGTAACGCCGTAAATTTTCAGTCGTGTGGGTATGACGTATGTGATAAGTATTTGCGCATTTAATTTATTTTAATTGCGTATCTATTTGCTTAATTTTTTTTTATTATTATTTGAAATTCTTTGGATATATGAATTATTTGAATGAACTTTTGTGAATTTTGAACGTAATGCTCTTACGTGATATGATTGCGTATCGTTCTTATATGATTTGATTTCCGATTTTTGTGTAAATTTGATATGTTGGAGATTCATGTGTTATGAACATGTCTATGTGCTCGTTTCATGTTTTCGGACTTGTTTGTTATGATTTTGAATTTTATTTTGGGAACGGGACCAAGTCAGGGGATAAAGGGGATTTAGCGCACTTCTGCTTCCGTGAGGCATATCTTGAGCTCGGGAACTCGAATTCGAGTTTCGTCAAACCCGTTGGACTCGTATCGTCGATTCGGGTTTAATGAACCAAGTCTTATATTTTTCTAAACTCGTTTGAACCCGCGAAATTTAACCGAAACATGTAACATCCGCCTAAATGACCACCTCCCACCATCTTAACTATAACTTGAACCATGGTTAATCAAATTAAGCAAGGTTTGAACCCACTTGACCAACATAACCCTTGATCAGTCAGCACACCCCTCATTTAGTTTCTCATACCAAAAGAAGTCAAGAGAAGCAGCAACCTCGTGACCCTTGAGGGAGCAAGGAAAACCCGCCATTTTTCTTCACCTCTTGAGCTCAATTCTCCACCAATTCACCCCATATTCGAAAGGTAAGCTTATGATGTTGTTCTCCATCCTCTTCTCCTTCTTTAGACTCTTATTTTGTTGATTTTCATGTTGGTTTGAATATATAATGGATCAAATGAAGAATAGTAAGGGTTTATGCCAATATGAGAATCGTCCATGTTTCCTTGTGTTTTTCTTGAATTTAATGCATGGGAATTGATCATAAGACTTCCATTTATACTCTTTGTACTTGTATTACATGGTAGTTGAGAATTTATTGAGATACCATTAATGGAATTTGGAAGAAATTGGGTGAAAATTAACTCCTTCCTCCTTGCTCACGTGTTGGTGCTTTGCTGCGTATTTGAAGGTTGATTTGAGGCTAAATTCTTGGTCTTTTGTTGCTCATTTATACTTGATCATGTTAGCTTGAGTTTGGTTGAAGCTTTGTTTCGTTACTGCCCTGTTTTTGCTGTGAACTGCTGCTGGTTTGTTTAGGTCGCGGCCGCGATCGAACCAAGAACAAACTTGGTAGTGGCCGCGACTGATATTTGATTTTTCTTCGAATTTTGAGGTCGCGCCCGCGACCTCAACCCTGCATATTTCTTGTCATGGCCGCGACTGGATTTTGAGCATGTTTCGAGTTGTAATTTTGGGGAAATTCAGGTGGTAGCGGCTGCTACCATTCCATGAAGGAAATGTGTCGCGGCCGCGACCCTGCTCATGCATGCATACGTAAATTTATGTTTCTTTCGTGCTTTTCATGACTTTGTCGACTTGTTTTCAATTCTTATGCTTCCTTAACATGTTATATTATATGTTAACTTATATGTTATGAATTTTCATGAAATTTTGATGAATACTTTACGAGTTGCATCCTAATATGTCTTCAATGCTCCATAACGTGCATGCATGCTTCGGTGCCGCATTTGTGAACCCTAATTGATAATTTCTACCTTCTTTTACGACTCATATGAATTGTATACATATTAAAGTATGTGTTATGATAGTTATATGAAATATGAAAGATATGGAACGAATGAATATGAAACCTTCATGTATTGATCAAACTTGAATGAATTGCTCGTTTATGTGCTTCTAATGTATTAATTGTGCATAAGAACATCGTCATAAAATATTATTGTCTCTTAGGCACTTCATATATATTCATTGCATTGTCGTGCGTCATATATGGTTAATTTGGAGTCTTGAGTCTTACGAGTGCACTGTATTGTCCTTAACGCAGTTTTCTCCAGGGCGGAGGTGTCGGGCTCATAGGTTTTCCTCAAATCTTCTTGTCTTCTTGGTTTTGGTTTGGTAAGGTATAACATATGGGTTTCTCTTTTATTAGATATGAATATAATCGACCCGATATATCCAACGTGAAAGTTTTTAAGCCAAAGTATTATATATATATAATGAGTCAATGATTTCCAACGTAAAACCCTTCCTTATGTATTCCCTACCTTATGATTTTGGTGAGAGCATGATTATGAACACCGGCCCAGGCACTTAGTACATGTGGCTATCCAGGGAGGCAAGGGCCGACGGTGATCCCATGTATTAGTCCCACATGAACTACGGTGATACCGGCCCTCGCTAGGAGATTAGCGAGAAATGGGAGCTAAGTGCCTTTGGGGGAATTCATGTAACCCCCTTTGGTCAATGAATGAGGTGGCCGGGTCTTGCTAACCCGTCCACCACCCGGAGGAAAAAGGTGTAAGTGTTAATGATTATTAATGAATGATTATGATTATGATTATGAAAGACTATGAATGAATGAATTAATGTCGTATGATAGATAATGAATGAACGAATAGATTATGCACACGCGAGGAGAAGGTTGGAGAATTCGCCCACTCACCAGGGCTCACGTATTGGCCTCACGAATGAATGAATGAAATTGATCGTTGTAATCCCGAGCGTTGTTTTTCTTTGTTTTTTTACCCATTTGGAAAATATCTCAAAAACCTCGCACGGAATTATAGTTTACATGTGTGGGTGTTTAAATTTTACGATATTATTATAATATACCCTGTTTTATGTTGGTGTGGTGGGCCCGAGGCAGAGTGACGGTACAGCGAAATATTTCAAAAAAATTCGCCATAACCTCGTTATCAAAATATTTCCAAAATATTTTAATAAAGCAGCGGAAAAAATCGGGCAACATAACTCTAATATATATAGACATCGATAACATAATTTTAAATCATCTAGCATATAATCACAATATGCAAATAATAATTTGGGCAGCACAACGGTATTACCGTACTGCAAAAATGGCTATCAACGGCACTTTTCCAGCACCTCGATATTTTCTCGTGAAACCGGCAGAGCTTCCCCGCAATATCCCCGATTAGGATTTTGGAGTGTGGGCTCCGACAGTATTTCGCTAAATACTTTGAGAAAATATTTTTCTAGAAAAACACCTTTTTCTAATTTCAAAAAATCCCTATTTTCTATTAATTAAGTGGATTATATATTAATTATATAACCACTTAATTAAATTAATTAATCCTTAAATAAGGATTAAATATATATGAGAGAGAACAGAGCCTCGGGAGAGCTTTTGAAATTGCAAAAATGAGCTGAAATTGATTGGTAAACAAATGAACCTCAACAACCTATTTATAGGCCATAGTTCAAGGTTATTTACGTCCATTTTACAAGAATGTCGTGCACTCCAAGCTCAAACCACCAATCCGGAGGCGCCAAGTGGAAAAGGAGCTCGCCAGGATTCCATAACTGCCGAACACGCGCCGACATGTGCTGGCACACGCCCCCACGCCGCCAGAAGGCGTTGCATGCGTATGGCGTGCGTGGGGCACACGCAGGTGCCGCGTGGCCGGTTCAACCGGTCCGATCGGCGGTTCATACCCATAGACCGATTCATTCGTGAACCGGTCGGTTCAGGTTGGTTCGGCCCTCTTCCACGTGGCAGAATATCATTTGCCCACGTGTCCGGGTCGGTCAAACCTTGATCGACCCTACCCGAACCCAATTCGGCTAGATCCAATCTGGAGCGTCCGTACTCGATGACGCTGCGCGATCCCCATCGTCCATGTGTCTCGCCATGTGGCACCTAGTGCGCTGACCCACTGACGTGGCATGACACGTCACCTGCCACGTCAGCACTTCTGCCACGTCATCATTTTTTTATTTTTTTTTTTTGGGAAAATTTTATTTTCTCCAAAATAAAATTTCGGGCATTTCCAACTTTTTGGAATTTAATTCATTTTCTCAAAATAAATTCTTTGACAATTTTCAAACACTTTGAAATTTTATTTCTTTCTCTCCTTTTAATATTTTCTCGTTGATCTTCTTTGGGGCTTGCGGGGGGACCTGCAGGACTAATTAATTTTAGCTCCAAACGGGTCAATCTATTATCATCCCATGATAATAATTGATTACCGTTTAACAGTATTTAATTCCACTAAATAAATATTGTTGAACTCTAAAATTAATTAAATTATTCATGAATTTCTGGATCTAGAATAATTTTGCATTTTACTCCTCTGTACAGATATCCATGAAAAATAAATCAATACTAGTATCATTTATTTTTCACTTCTAATCTGAAATTTCTTGATTTATCCAAATTCCCTGTATGTGAAACACATTCAACATACAACTTCGGTGATGCACACACGAAGTACTTTGGCCAAAGTTTTAATTTGAACCTTTTGCAAATCTATTTCAGTGATATCTTTAACCTTCCAGCAAGGCTACAGATTCCTCGATCAATATTTCTCTTTATCACATTTCATGCAATCACCGAACGTACAAAGTATTTTGTCCACCCGTTACCGAGACCTCACTTCTGAGTACATTACAGTGATTAATTGTAACGCCCCGCTCTTCCAGTGTACGGATTACACTACGTGCCGACTTTCTTGTGTGCTAGATTATGTGATTATGTGATTTATGTGGCCTTATTTGTAGCTCCTTCTGAGTTTAGGGGCTTATTTGTAATTTTTTCTTTCAAGTGTTTTTTTTGTCATTTCTCACCCAATCGAGATTTTGACCTCTTTGATTCCTTCAACGCGTTCGGGGCATCGAGACGAATCCGTAGACTCTGAGTTTGCCCAATTCTGGCGTTGTTAACCCTTTTTTTGGCCGTTCCGTGCGTTGAGGACCCGGGATATAACACCCAGATCCTCGTTATTCGTGCCAACGGCTGGAGTTTCAGCTTCGTTCTTTCTCTCTCCCTCTCCCGGCGAAACACGACCAACACACACCGACACACACAAATTCTAACTTCCTCGTTTCTCGATAGATTTTGACGAACCAATAGTGTTTTTTGATGAGCTCGACGACACGGTCACAACCGTACCAAGATCTTGGCCCGACGACGACCGTCGGAGGAGATATTTCCGATGTTCAGTCACGCCAGGTGGGGGGTGGCAGGCCGCGACTTCGCCGGCCGATTTCGGCCATCTCCGGCAGAGCTTCTTCGACACGCGCTATTGACCCAGTTAGAGGACTTCCAGGCGCAGCCTTCCACATCAGCGGCGCGACCATCAGGGCCACGACGACACCACACGCACCGCCTGAACTTCACGCCGCGGCGGCGCGGCACTGTAGCACGGCGAATCTCGCCGTTCCGGCACCCTTTTCTGACGAGCAAGACCGGTTCCTAAGGTTTTTCAACGTCCTGATTCCATTTCCGGCAAGGCAGCAGCGGCAGAGCTAAGAGGTGGTGGTTCGGTCTTTTTCGGCGGGATTTTGGTGACGGGCCCTTTATGAGAATTACTCTACTCGACGTAGCCAAGCTTTCCGTGTTGGTGGCGGTGCGAAAACCGACCAGTGGTGGTGAACCGGCGGCAGAACCGGCGGGTCAATGCCGGTCAACTCTCCGGCTACTTTTTTCGACAATTGAGATATGGGTTTCGAAGGCGTCGTTACGGGCTTTCCAATGGTATGTTCGGATTTCATTTTCGTTTTACGGTTGGAGTTTAATTGTAGTTTTCATTCTAGGGATTTAGTTCGGTTTTTCGCCAACGAAATCCGGTGTCTTTGGTATTTTCTGAAATTGTTTGAGGGCTTTCGACTAGCAGGCTGAGGCGCACGTTTCTGTCCTTCCGGGGATTTTTTCGACCACCGGAGGTGGTGGTTTGACGGCTGTCAGTGGTGGTCCGGAAGGATCCGGTGGCGGCATTCTGACACCTTCCGGACAGCATGTTCCTTTCGTCGTGGTGAGTCTATCACCGCTTTCTGTTCGTCAATCGGACACTTGGTTAATTTTATATGAATTTTTGAAGTTATTGTATGTTATACGTTAATTGCTTTAAATTGTAATTTGATCTTGTACGCTCAATTAATCGATGATTATGAATTGTATAATGTATGATAATATGATATGATATATGAAAACTCGAATTCTTAACTCATTGATTTTATGGGCATCGTTTCATGTCGATTACTTGCCTTAATTGATTTAATTGTGAATTGTTTGGATATATATGAATTGGCATAATTATTCCACATGCTTATTTAATTTGAAATACGAACTTAATGTTCAAGAATCATACATGTAGCTTTAATTGTATGTTTAATTGTTAATTGAAACCTTAAATGTACACCCGAACATTTTATGATTTTTATGATTTATTATATATTGAATCATTGCATAATTTATTAATACCATTTCGTGAACATTGCCATGCATCCTATTTGGTTCATATTGAGTCTCCTCTCACTGGTACACATTGTTCCTTCTCTTGTACAGTTCGTTTCCAGGGCCGAGACTTCCGAATTGAATAGGCACCCGTATTGCTCATGCTTTATGTCTCGTGGTATTCCAGGTGAGGGTGTTTTCATTCTAGTTACATATTAAACCCTACAACCTTATGTGACAAGCTTTGGCTAAAACCTTATATATATATATATATATATATATATATATATATATATATATATGTTACTTTTAAAGTAGAGTCATCGAGTAAACTTTGATCGAGTAAACCCTTTTCTAATGAACTATGAAATATGTTATGTTTCTTATGAATCAAACGTTTTGGCGAGAATATGATTATGGATATGATTATGAATGCACGGGCCCAGGGACTTAGTGCTAGTGGCTATCCAGGGAATCAAGGACTGACGGTGATCCCTTGTACTAGTCCCACCACATTTACGGTGATACCGACCCTCGCTAGGAGGTTTAGCGGGGAATGGGAGCTGAGTGCCCTTGGGGGATTCATGTACCCCCATTGACCTATGTATGGACCGGTGGTCGGGTCTTGCTAACCCGTCCACCACCCAGAGGAAGAAGGTTGGAACTTATTTTATGATTATGATTATATTATGATTGTTATGCACCGTGCGGGAAGGCCGGGACACGGATTGCCCAAACGACTATATTTTATGGCTTGCATGTATTATAATGTACTGTGTGATCACGTATTTAATATAATAATGATATTTGTCATACAAGGTCGGAGTTTGCTTGGAGATAATGCATGCTCACTCGTCGAGCCTTATGTTTATGTATGAATTATAAACTTAATGAATTTAATATGATTAGTCGTAAAGTTCGAGCACTGCTTAGTTATTCACTTGCCCTCTTGGGAACTAACTTTAAATAAAACTTTGCTCGGGATTTATGACTTGCAGGTGCAAGTTTCTATATATTTATCGCTCCTGCTCGCTCAGTCTTCTAGAGACTGACCCCTCTTTCCCACTTTTCCAGTTTCTTTTGGAGGTGTTGGTTACTAGGCGGAGTTAGAATTGTCGAGTCATTGTTCTAGTCTCACTCACTTACACTCACTGCATACTATATTGTTTCTAAGTATTGTATTGACCTATTATTGTTGGCCGGTGTGCCATTTATTGAATTGATATTATTTCGGGACAGGTTAGGACAGGTTCTGGAACTAGTTGAACCCGTTGTTATGTTGTTGCCTTGTATTGATTCAGGACAGGTTAGGACAGGTGTATTGATTAGCGGAACCCGTATTTATATTCTTATTGGATTTTATTTATTTCTTTGATATTACATGAATGATTTTCTTGCTTCCGCATTTTGGTTATTATTGATTGTTCCAGGGTTAGCTTCCGCCTAGTCAGAGCTGTCATTTTGTTTGTCACCCGTTCGCTGTGAGTCCGATTCATGTATGGACTGCCTATTTCATATGTGGATTAGACTCATAGTGCGGGGGATGTGGTGTCTATCATCCCGGGTGCTACATTAACACTACATGCCTAAACTAGAAACATCGCCAGGATTAAGAGTCTAATGCTTCCTAGATTTTGTTCATTTTAGATAGCAGTATAAAATGAACAATCTCAGTGGTCCAGTTTGATGTTTCCAATCTCATTGAAAATCATCAACGTGTTATAATTGGAAACTCCATTTCCCTATGACGAAAGACTAATCATCTTATATAACACATTATAGTCTTGATAAGAACATATTCTTATCATACTGACTAGAACTTTAATAACACGTGATTTCTGGTATTTAAAGCCTTTTCCTATGAAACACATTTCATATAAAAATACCATCACACGTCATTAATTATTAAATTTGTAAAATACTCATAACTTGCGATAATTTCAGTTTTATTAATCCAAAATATTTACAATATAATTGGATTTTCAGGGCATTAATCCCAACATTTTATACCCACTAGTCTTCTATAGACTGAACCCGGCTTTGTTTTCAATTCTTTTGCAGGTGTTGGAGTGCTAGGCGGGAAGTCGAATCTGCCAAGTCTCTAGATCAAGTTTGAGTCTGTCCATGTGCATATTGTAATTGAAAATAATACCAACCCACACGCAGACCCCTCATCTCAAATAGTCAACGAAAAAAATAAAATTCTTGTTATAGCCTTATACCTTTATATGTATATGTATATATGACATATATATATACTTCTTCTCCTCGCTCCAACCCACACGCAGACCACACCATCGTCGCCGCCTCTCCACCTCTAGTTGCCCAACGCTGCCGCCATCTCTCCTTCTCTCTATCTCCACCGCCCAGTCGCCCAACTCCGCCGCCTCTACTTCTCTCCACCTCCACCGCCCAACAGATCCGCTCCACCACCTCTTCCGCGTCACCGATAACCACATCCCCCGCACCATATGCCTAACCCATGCATGAAATAGATTTTCATACATGAATCAAACATATGGCGAACGGGTGACAAAGTAAAATAAGCTCAACCTAGCTAAGCGGGGCTAACCCTTAAACCAAGTTATATAATGATGTCATAGTTAAAGCGGAAGCATAATTTCATTAATCACATAGAGATATACAAAGTCTCCAACAAAGCCTACACGACCATCAATATATACAATAATTCTCCAAAATAGATTATTACATGAACATAAGGAAAAGAGTATGAAATGTTGAACAAGGGATATGCTAGAACCGAAATAAAGACTTCTAGAACCCTTATTCCTCGCCTGGCACACCTGCAGAAGACTAAAACAACGTGGGGTGTCAGTCCAAGGACTGAGTGAGGGGCATAATAAATTTATCACATGCACATGCAATCCATAACTCCGAGTAAAGTGTCAGAAAGTCCCAAGTGGGTAATTAAAAGAATCATTGCTCGGAATTACGGATATCATGTTATTACTTGACAAATCATAACATAACGTGGCCGGCGAGTGGGCAAATCTCCAACCTTACTCCCATAGTGTGTGCATAAAACTTGATTAAGCGTTCATGCATAACATAATCATAATAATCATATCATAATCATAAGCATAATCGTGTGAAATTATCATAATTTTCCATCCTTCTTCCTTTGGGGCAGTGGAAGGGTTTATAAGACCCAAACCACCTCATGAGACAATATCGAGACGGGGGATCATGACTCCTACCCGTTCCTTCGATGGGTTAACACCGGCTTAAGAATATCCCACCTCCCGGGTCTCCTGGTTGCATGAGGATATTCTCAAAGGGTACTAGATACAATGGCTTATCCGACGGCCCGATACGTACCGGTCTCCATTCATACCATTCCCCGGGGCCCACTAACATGTGCATGATTCTCGTCAAAACATTTTCATAAAAAATTTGAAAAAATTTCATACTTAAATCATTTCCAAAGTATACATATACTTAATATATTTGGCTTAAATAGGCACACAAGATATTAGGGGTCTAAGTAACTAAAATAAAACCTTACCTTGACAAAAGAGTGTGGAGAGAGAGGTGAAGAAGGGAAGCCTAAGGATCATGCTCCTCAACAAAGGGCTCGAACTCTGTGCAAGAAATACAAGTGTACGTAAGACTCTAGACTCATGAACCAAATAATCGACGAATGACATGCTTATGCGATGATATGATCTGAGATATTAATGTTAACAACTTATGAAAATGTTCATTCACTTAATATCTTGCACGTTACAATCAACTCAATCCATAAATCTCATATAATGACCAAAACACATAAGAATACATGTTAATAAGGCATAACAATCATAAAAGAGGTGGGAGGAGATCAAACAAGCTAAGGGAACAAGAAAATGGAACATACAAAGTTGCTGACAGGATCCATGGCTGTGGACTTGAGACCTATGGCGGTGGATCCTGGTCCAGAAAATGGCAACTTTCTGCCAGAAAATCCACACCCTTGGATTTATTTCAAAGGAAACATCCACGGCCGTGGATCACATCCGAAAAACTACAAAAATGCACTATAACAGGGCAGCAACGAACACAACACAAACCAACA
Source organism: Lantana camara (assembly GCA_037501455.1). Taxonomy (NCBI): domain Eukaryota; kingdom Viridiplantae; phylum Streptophyta; class Magnoliopsida; order Lamiales; family Verbenaceae; genus Lantana; species Lantana camara. The sequence goes on from CM074862.1 coordinate 26,092,245, forward strand.
CAAAATAGCAACTAAGTTGCACAAATCAAGTCTCAGCAAGTTCATAACACTTATACACATTACATACTTCAATTACAACACATAAAACACAAGTTTGAGCCAAAAATAATCCAAACAATCATATAAACTCCTCCAAAAATCATATATGTATCAATCATCCAAATAACAAGGAAACAAGGCTAGGAATTCATGAATTCACATATATTGCTCAAGAAGTCATGCTTGATCATCAAAATTTCTAACAAACCCTCATACATACACACACCTACATATATATATATATAGGTATCAACCCATGAACCAACCTTGGGAGAAAATGATGCAATGGTAATTGATGAGATGATGAAGATGATGATCCTTCTTAAATCTCTACTCCTTCTCTTCTAACTTGATCAAAGCTGAATGTAATGAAAAAAATGAGAGAAAGGGTTTATGTGTGTGTTGTAGAGATTTTGTGTGTGTGAGTCTTGTGTATATATGATATATTGTATATAAGGTGTAGTGTATGTAATATATGTATAGATATATAACATATATGTATAAAGTAAAAAGTAAAGATATCATGTATATATATATAATATGTTATATGATATGTTTAGGAAATGCATGAATTATAAGATGCATATATGTATGAATTGTAATGAAAGAATTTAAATCAAGAACTCATATAAGCAACTATATCACATACTCACTTAATTCATATAAGCACATTGATCCAAGTAGCATGCAAAACAATTTCTAACTCTCAAACCCACACGTGTGGGGCGCGTACCTGAACGAAGAAAACACGGGGTGTCACATATAATATAGGGGTAAAATAGTCTTTTTGTATAAAAAATGAAGAAAATTTCAATTTCAGTTGCAATCAACGTGCGTGAGCCTCACTTACTCATTTCAGGTTGTTCGGTGCATATTTTGAAAAACACAAGGTTTTTGGAAGTACTTTTTTTTTACAAGGTTTTTTTTTTCCGCTACTTTTGTATTACACAGGGTATCTATAATGAAAAAAATATTTAAACAATTTATGGCTATATATAAATAAAATAGGAGATAAATATAAATTTAAAATAAAATATTTAAAGTTAGAACTTTGTATTAAAGTCGAGGAAGAACATGAACCTCTCTAAGAATAGCAATGGGAAGTTAATGAATCTTGCCTTTTGCTAGATTTTTCATTTATTAACGAAAAAAATGTATATTATAATAAGACAAGAAAACTGAGAGGATGACAGCCAGGAAATGTCTCCTAACTTCATTCCTAATATTTTTTTTTCCATATAAATTTTAGGTTGGGGGGATATCGCACCAATCCAAAACGAATTCAGCGATCACTAACAAAAAAAAAAAACTTGCATTATAACTCATTCCATGGAGACAAAAAGGTTAGAACCTGCTTCGTCCCTAATTAATAATTATCATATTCGTGCCTAATTATCATATACTAAGGGCGAGTTTACTTTGAAAGTTAGCAAACCACCGTGAGTGGGTTAGAAAATATAAAAATTTTGGGAATATACCCAGAATTCTCATTTATTTTAATTGATAAGTTGTCGTTTAAATAGCCTTAAATTCTCTTGTTTTTACTTTTCTATTTTATAATCATTATCTTTCTATATTTAACCTTACCTTATTTTACTAAAATAACTAATATCCAAATAATCTATGTTTTTAAACTAAATTAATGACACATTAATGTTCTTTTTAAAAGTATAATTTATTTTCTTCATTTAATAACATTACAGCCGCATATATAGAATACAAAAAACCTAACAATCTATACAAAATATTTTTGACAATTCTATATGATAATTACAATAAATTATATCCTAAAGGGTTAATCTTTCTTTGCACCCCAACCTTTGGGGTGCGTTACACTTTGGTACCCGACCTTTCATTTTTGACAAATCAGTACTCAACCTTTGTAATTTGGTCAATTTCAGTACCTAAGTCAACATTCCGGCCAAAATCTCCGGCCAAGGCATAGCGCGTGTGTTTCACGTGATTTTTTAAGGGTAATTTAGTCATTTCATTTTTCACTAATTAAGAAATTAAAAAACACAAAAAAAAACCCCAAAAAAAAAAATAAAATCATAGCTTCAACCAAATCTATAGAAGAATCATAGCTTCAACCAACATTCCCATCTCTCTCTCGTTTGTGGCTTCGGGTGCGGGGAGTGGAGGTGAGGAGGCGGAGGTGGAGGTGGATGATTCTGAGGGTTTGTTGATGAAATTGAGGGGTTTTTGTCATAGGATGGCGGCAAAGGAGTTCTGGATCTTTGTTACTTGGAGGAAGAAGGAGCTGGAGTTGTTCAATAGACCCAACAAACAATTGGAAAGATGCAAGAAACCATGGATATGGGAAAATGTTAAGTGCCTTCTTGTTGTAGATATTGAAAACAATGTTTTGAAAGTACCAGAGCCCGAAAACAATGGCTAGTTTGAGGTTCTTGCTAGGTTTTGTAGCTTCTTCTTCGATAGCTCCACCATCTGGGCTGGATTCCCTTGAAGTTGTCCTGAGTTTCTGAGATGAAATTCTCTAGAAAAATCCGAAAGGGTTTTCGCATTTCTTACCAAGATCGAAGCTTGATTTGAAGATCTGGGAAATGGGCGATGATAGGGTTCTGAGTGCGAGGGAGGAGGAAGGGCTAGTTCTGTAATTTTGGAACCTGTTTGCAGGATTCGGAATGGGGGATTTAGTGTTGGATTTGGAGAAAGTGATGTTTGAAGATTGAAGGAGGTTTAAAGATAGCATCTTTTCTTTGATTTTTTATTTTTTCGACCGATGAAAATGTAAGAAATATTAGCCAAGATCTACACCATGAATTTTGAACACCGATATAATTGAAAGGATAGATGTACCTGATTTTCGCCTATTGAATTGAACCTGATATTTACCGATCTTGTTGGGCAATTTCACGTCGTATGGTCGACTTCTCTGGCTAGATCTTCCTCTCCTTCTCACACCGACAGTTGACAGCTTAATGGGAAAGCAGAATATCAAGAACGTGGAGTGGAGAGGGGACCTAGCCATCAATAAATATAACCCTAGAGGCCCTCCCATCACGGGCTTTCTAGAGTGGGCCTACACCAGCTGTCAGACCACGTCTGCTAACATCAAGGCTTTAACAATAGTGGGTCAAACCAATAAGCCTGATAAGTCTTGTCCCATTAACCGTATTTATTTAGCCCGTTTTATTTTAATACAACCATCAATTAATAGAAGTCCAAAGAAATATTCTTACAGTCTCCCACTGGACAATATTAATTGAAGTTTTGACTCCAAAAGACAAAAGAAAAAAGACACTATTTTAAAAATTAACTCTCGGGCTAAATTACACAAAACAGTTTTGACTGTGGCCACAGATTTTAAAAGACAATACGGTAACAGACAAGATTTTAAACAATCCGGTCCGGCGAAAATTACCAAATATCGGATCATGGCGATAATTACATCTCTTATTGATGCAAGACCTTCCATGGTCACAAATACCAGCAATTTCCACTGACATTGATTCAGACGTGGTGGTGTAGCAAGAAATAGCATCAAAATATGACCCCAAATATTGCTATTTCATTGTCAGTCCTCCGATTTTCTTGTAAGATACGAATTTCTGCACAATATGAAATTCCAAGAAAATCTAATTTCCTTATCATATATGGTCTCGGAAGCAATATGAAACCTAAAGGAAATTACAGCTCTCTTGTAAGATATGGATTTCTAAAACAATATGAAATCCTAAGAAAATCTAATTTCCTTATCATATATGGTCTCGGAAGCAATATGAAACCCAAAGGAAATTATAGTTCTCTTGTAAGATATGGATTTCTAAAACAATATGAAATCCTAAGAAAATCTAATTTCCTTATCATATATGGTCTCGGAAGCAATATGAAACCCAAAGGAAATTATAGTTCTCTTGTAAGATATGGATTTCTAAAACAATATGAAATCCTAAGAAAATCTAATTTCCTTATCATATATGGTCTCGGAAGCAATATGAAACCCAAAGGAAATTATAGTTCTCTTGTAAGATATGGATTTCTAAAACAACATGAAATCCCAAGAAAACTCAACAACTTCTCAGGAAGTTATATATGTCTCATTCAATGCTCAATATACAATATGGTGTGTTTATGAAACATACCCAACATTTCTTAAGAACAACACCCAATCTTAAGATAATATACATGCGAGACACACAACTCAATCATGTACAAATAAAAGAATCATTAATGAGTCAAAAATAGTCTCGCATTGAGTGCACATAAGATATTAAGAATGCATATTTTATTCGTGTTATGAATGTAAACAAATCACATAGACTAATACGCACATTGTAAGATGCACTCACATATTCTCTTGTCAAAATATCAAGAGATTTCATACTAGCATAGGTAATATGCTATGTCAAAATAAGGCCACATCAGTTTCATGTATGGAGTAACATTATCACTACTGACAAGTAGTATATATCATCATAAAACATAAGAGATGTACATGTACTCCCACTGATTCAATAATCATCACATATCTACGTGAAAATTATGGATATCTATCGACAATTAGCAACTAGAGCCAGAAAACAGTATGCTCATCAATAGGCCAATTAAATATGTCTTTTCAACCAAAATAATTGTCCTAGTCAAGTTTCTTTATAAGAAACCACTTATTTAGACAAAACCATATCAACACGAAACTAGGAGAGTTAATCACCAAACATTAGTCTCCTATTTTGTGACGTATGTTTTTCTGCTAAATAAAACTTACAAAAAGTCACAGTGAATTAATCAATATTCCAAAATTCACTTTCAAAATATTTTCTTTCTCAAACCTACTAACCAATATGCACATGTAGGTTATATAAAGCACCGATCTGTCTCAGATTCTCGTGAAATAATAATAATAATAATCAAATTTATTATTTTCAAAATATTTCACTAAAATAAAAAGACATTCCAATAATTGATATATGAGTGTCTCAAATACTTGGTCGGTTAGCTAATGACCAACACTGACTGAGAAAAGATCACGTTTCACAAAAGTCATGGGTTGTTTCAATTATTCCATAACAAAAAAACTTTTATCTTTCACAATTTTCAAGAAATTATTAAAAACTAATATATCCATATTCACCCCGTTTTTAAATAATTTCTTTGAAATCAAATTTTGACAGAAACATTTGTGAAAGAACTCTCACATATCTAGATAAATTAAACACTAGTATGAGTTTATGATGGTATGAACTCCCACATATCTAGATGAGTTAAAATTGAACTAGGATCAATTTGATAACAGAATAACAATCATTCCCCAAAAAACCAATAAATGCAATATATCTTTATTCAAATAAATTTTAAGATACTTGCTGACTAGGATCTCAAACTGAAAGAACTCAGTATATAAATAATAAATTTATCTTAAAAGAGTTTACTATTTCTGTCACACATTCCTATCACATATTGGGAATCAAGCTAGTAGTGGAGATCAAAATTTAAAATTACCAGTCATACCTAAAACATCATGTCATTTCAGGTTTAACCAATATCAGTATGCATATGACAAAAATCAAATATTTGAATCAAGCAATAGTCAAATAAAGTGCAAGATCAAATCATTTTAAATATTGCATACTAACCCAAAACTGTCAATTTTACACATATTTGGTGAAGATTTATGTTCAAGTTTGAATACAAGAACTTCCCTTTGTTTCCAAATATAAGAGTTCAAACATAATTTCTCAAAGTACTAAAAGCACATGTCGAATGTAACTCGTGTCAACTCATTTGGAATAAAAGAGACATATATAGTAACAGTTTAAGATGAAACTCAGTCAAATTCTTTCAATAAATGCGGAAATTTAGAATTTGACTTTTTTTTTTTTTTTTTTTTTTTTTTTTTTCCCAATATCATTATAGCTTCCATGAATTATATTTAAAATGACTTACTCAACTATTTTGAAAACAGTTTGGAAAATAATTTTCTTTATATCTCAAGAAAAGTATCTTGAAAACAAGACTAAAATTTGAGTAAAGCCGCCATTAGAGTATAGAAAAATCTCTAATTCATAATGTAACAAACATGGCGGAACAGTTAAGTTACACATAGTCATATAATATGGTTCACGAATCTAAAAGTTTAAGGAATATTTCAACCTTAAAACCAACTGCAAGATTCTTGCTAATGTGACACAAACACTAAAACTCAATTAACTAAAATTTGGCATAAGAAAAGAAAATCCCACATAAATCATAAAAATATCAACTTTAGGGATTTTTAAAAAACAACTTCATGCCAATAATTAGCCTACAATTAACAATACATTGTGGCAAATCTAATATTTTAGACTTAAAATTTTACTTGTCTCAAGAAAATTCTCATATAGTCTAAAATCAAACAATTAACAGTATTGTTTCATATACCAAGGCAAGAAAACTGCTCAACCAAAGAGTATTAACTTATCATCTCTGTTAATAGACAATAAAGTATCTTGTCACAGGCACAATTCATATAAATGCAGAGTGATTATGCCACAGAAACACTTATTCAAATAAGCTGGAACCAACATAGCTTACTCATGAGAAAATCAACACTTGTCATGACAAACTCCCCTTTGGGCAGAGTTTATCACACAAATGATATTTTCTCCATGCAAGAACGGTGCAGGAATATCCTAATTTTCGAAAAGTTGACTCCTTTGGGAGAACAAACCCTCTAAATTAGTAAATTCCAGTCAATATGCTCTGCATCAATAGTTCAAAATATCTATGCTTATAAACTCCATTTAACAAGTGAGGATATATTTTGTCATCATAAGAATTCCTCAATATTCATGTGATATGTCATGCACGTTTCAATATAGGACATTTAATCACATGAGATCATATAACATACAGATGATGGAGTTCAACATATTATTGTGTATACTTCAAACTATGTATACAAAAACCATTACTATTTAAACTCATAGTAATAATATGGGAGACCATGAATGCAACATATTATGATCAGCAGACAATCAATAAGAATAAGCCTAGAAAATATAGCTTTATTCTATAGAGAGTCCAGGGTGTCATGACAAACTCCCCTTTGGGCAGAGTATGTCATACGTAATAGGCCTCTTCGTGCAAAACGGCATAGAAATACCTCAATGTTCGAAAATCGCTTCCTTTGGGAAACTAAATTTTCTTGATTGGTGCATCCTATCAATATGTTTTGCACAAATAAAACGAAATTATCATACATATCTCACCCCCTTTGGGCAGGTAAGAATGCATAATAATTCATTCACTCGAAATATGTATGTTCTGAATTTTACAAGTCTTCATAAATAGAACACTTTGGTGTAACTATCTACTTAAACTCAGTAAATTAAGAACATAGCCGAGTTCAAATAGATTGCCCAATTTGCACACGGACGATATGTATGCAATTACTCCCACAAAATAAAGTACGAAAACTATGTACTTTTGGAAGTTATCCATAATATAATATGTTACATGCAAATTATTCCCAAGATCCAATTTGTTTGAATACTCATGTAAAGCAGTCAATAAACATAGTTCAATTCCAATCAATATGATCAAATATGTTAATTTTATATCATATTCACCTTTTATAAAAACTTAGTGAATAATGAACAATTTAATCTCAACACAATGTTCATTTGATATAAAATATTTATCACACATATCTCAAATTGAACCGAACAAGAGCAAAAGGGACAACTAACCTTCCAAAACATGCTCTCACTCAAAAGATTTGGTACCAAAAGTCACATTCGGCTGCAAAGTGCCTCGGGTGAAAAACCATCTTTCCCGGTGTCTTCCAAACATGCGAACACTGAAATAAACACCTCAACCCACAAGCGAGCTTTCAAATTGACATAATATAAGAGTGGTTTTAATCTTGCCCAAAATAACTTGTGTCTCTATTTTATTATGGGGTAATCTCTCAAGTACCAATTGTAAGAAATAATTTTAAGGAGGCAGAATCACACCATTCAAAACATCAACCATAACAGTACCACTATTCAAGTTTATTGCAACTGATACAAATAGCAAGAATGCAACAAATTAGATCAACAGGCAATAATTGGAATAAGCTCAACAAATATAGCTTTATTCATACGAGAGTCCAGGATGTCTTGACAGACTCTCCTTTGGGCAGAGCATGTCACACATATTAGTTCTCTCTGTGCAAAACGGTATAGGAATACCCCAATTTTGAAAGTTGATTCCTTTGGGAAACAAACTTCCTTAACTGTTGTACCCTATCAATATGTTTTACACAAACAAATGAAATCATTGTACACATCTCACCCCCTTTGGGCAGGTGAGAATGCACAACAATCCATTTACTCGAGATATGCGTGTTACTGACTTTACAAGTTTCAATAAATAGAACACTTTGGTGTAACTACATACTGAAGTTTGCAAAATAAGCACACGACCGAGCATAAATAAAATTGCCTAAATTACATACGCACAATATGTATGCAACACCACGAAATAAAATACCAAAGATATGTATTTTGGGAGTTACAAATATTAATCTGTTGCATCTAATTATTTATTCAAACTCTCGAAGCAAAAACAACTCTCACAATTGTCCTTATCTATATACTGTACTTCCTTCCATTAGCCAGAATTGGAAAAAATATTCAAAGAACGAAATTAGGATACCAAACCAATGTTTAATAAAACATAACTACAGAAGATTAGTTATGGACTAAAAGGAATATCAAATTTTGCTTCAATTGTCAATCCAAATATACACCATCGATAAACGTGCATCTTCTGAACACTCAAATTATACATAAAAAAAAATTTCATCTTTAATTGGAGAGTGGATGGTGCAGTTCTGTATGGAGGGCCTATCAAATAAATAAGGAAAAAGAAACATGCCCACACGTAGGTCCCACAATCAAAGAGGTTAACTAAATATGAAACCCATGTCCTCAGACAACAATTCTTAACAGCTATGCACGAGATTCAGGATTTATACGTGATATCGATATTTGACAAATCGAAACGTCAATATTCATAGCATAACTATTCACTATGGACAGAAGCGTGAAGCGCAGTCTTCAAAACACTTAAAATATGTGTAAAAGGTTTTCCTATGTCACATAGAAAACAGTATGCCTAATTTAATATATGGGTCCCTCCATAAATCAATTTACCACAAGAACTACCCCAACAAAATTCAAGATTGAAGTAAATTTGCCTACTAAATCGGCGTGTATATGAAAACCTTTGCAAATACATATCAAAATTCGCATAGGCATACCTATCACAACTCACGTAATCAAAAATTGATTCACAAAAGGATTCACATGAATAACGCAACACATATATAATTTATTCTCAATAACAATTGTAACTCAAGTTCGCACCAACAATCAATAAATTCATAGGCAAAATAAACGAACTCAAATTTCATAAATTCAAATAACATCAACTATATCAAATTACGGGTTTAATGTAATAAAAATTTTAAATCCGTATTTTGATATTCGTATTAATTCAATAATCCCAATTAGGGTTCTAAATTCATGAATGTTTGGCTCTGATACCAACTGTAAGAAATATTAGCCAAGATCTACACCATGAATTTTGAACACCGATATAATTGAAAGGATAGATGTACCTGATTTTCGCCTATTGAATTGAACCTGATATTTACCGATCTTGTTGGGCAATTTCACGTCGTATGGTCGACTTCTCTGGCTAGATCTTCCTCTCCTTCTCACACCGACAGTTGACAGCTTAATGGGAAAGCAGAATATCAAGAACGTGGAGTGGAGAGGGGACCTAGCCATCAATAAATATAACCCTAGAGGCCCTCCCATCACGGGCTTTCTAGAGTGGGCCTACACCAGCTGTCAGACCACGTCTGCTAACATCAAGGCTTTAACAATAGTGGGTCAAACCAATAAGCCTGATAAGTCTTGTCCCATTAACCGTATTTATTTAGCCCGTTTTATTTTAATACAACCATCAATTAATAGAAGTCCAAAGAAATATTCTTACAGAAAAAGCAGAAAATTGGGGGATTTTGCAGCTCAGAACCCTTATTCTTGTTCTTCTTCAAGAACTGTGAATGTATCTGGGCTAGAAAGACATAAGAAATCGAGATGAATGCGGCAACCAACTCTTCAACAGCTTGAGGTTCAGATTTGGGATTCCAAAAATCATCACAACCTCTTAGATTAACCGTTAAGGGGAATTCCAACCTGAACCTTCTGCAAGTCTGCAGAAGAATACAGCTTCAACCAACATTCCCATCTCTCTCTCTCTATAAATATATATGTGGATGTATGTAAATATATATATGTATGTATATATGCAGAAGAATCATAGCTTCAACCAACCCTGCTTGAGGCTCAGATTTGGGTCAATGTGTATGTTTCCCGACTTTCTTGCTTCAGAGAGGGAGAAAAAAGTGGAGACGGCCCCGGCGGTTACGACCGAAGCTGCTGAAATCTGCCTCGGATCTGGGCTTTTTCGGCCATCTTCATCATTCCACCATTTGAGTTCTTCCATTTTTTTTTTTAATTTATTATGGAGTGAACATAAAAAGACTCATTTACCCTTAATAAATATCGTGCAACACACGTACAAAGCTTTGGCCGAAGATTTTGGCCGGAATGTTGACTTAGGTACTGAAATTGACCAAATTACAAAGGTTGGGCACTGATTTGTCAAAAATGAAAGGTTGGGTACCAAAGTGCAACGCACCCCAAAGGTTGGGGTGCAAAGAAAGATTAACCCTATCCTAAATATAATACCAAAAGAATATCCATAATCATAATAACAAAAAATCCTACAAAAAATCATATACTCAATATCTTCTACCAAATACGTAATAATATTATTTCACACTTTTACCAACCACATTAATGTGTTGTAGAAGAAAAGCAGATAAAATTATGTCGGAAAGAAAGTGAGAAAATTTTTCAACGAAACTATCTCCAAAAGAAGAACGTGATATCTAGATATAAAGAAAAAAGGATATTACAGTAAAAACATTCCCCCAGAAAAAATTGGTTATTTAACGGCTACTTTCAACCAAGATATATAATCAAGTTTTTTCCATCCTTATCTCGGGGCTCCAAGAAAAGAACAAATTTCTTTTCTATTAAAATAAAGCGTAGAATATGGATCTTTATTTTACCAAACCCCCTTACTCTACTAAAGTAAATGCGCCCTAAGTTGATCGATGAGGAATAAATAATTAGAGATAGTTTATTTTATTATAAATGAGTGTATTAGCTATTTAACACATCAATTTCTATATTTACTAAAATATTATAAGAGCCCTATAGTATAGGCAAAGCCCAAGAAAATATAAGAATTATGCTATTTAACAATTCCAAAAATGAGTTTGTAATTAATAAGTATAATCTATTATAGTAAACAAATTGAATTGGATAAACAAAATTTTAATATGATCATATTAAATCCAACTAAATAACAAACTAAGAAAGTGAACATTTTCTTAGGGTATGGAAAAAGTACAAAAACTTTTAGAAAACTCCTTCTATAATAGATTATCCTTGTTAATTAAAAAATTCTTTTTGGAGTTATTAAATAGCATAATATATTCTTATATTATTTTGGGACTTGGGTTTTGCCTATAGTATAGGGTTCTTACAATATTTTAGTAAATATAGAAATTGATGTATTAAATAACTAATACACTCATTCATAATAAAGTAAACTATGGTAGTGTAAACAACATCTGAATTAGTGAATTTTGAAAAACATTATCTCTATTTTCCTCTGCATTTCGTATTTTGTTCTTTTCACTTATAAATTGACATTTGATTAATTTTAACTATAATAATATGCATTAATTCAACTCGGATTCAAGGAAATTTTCGTAATTTTCAAACTTGAGCGAAAATTTGTATTATTTATATTATTAAGTAAAACCATAGGATAGGAATTAGGACAGTGACATAGTGTAATTAACCGAAATCATAGTCTTATCAATTATCACGAACCACAAAGTTCACATAGCACTAACTGATACACTAAAGTAGTAAAGTGCCAAGTTAGCAGTTAGGAGAGGTCGAAAGTGGTATTTGCATGAAGACAAATAAATGATTAAATGAAATGGGAGAATTTCAAATGCTCCAACTTTCCACCATCCAATTACAGCAATCATTTTTGAATATTATTATTAAGTTATAAGTCTAAGTAAAGAATGATCATATAATATAATCTCGATTCTCATGCATCATTATTGAAAAGCCTTGAATATGAAGTTTAATTTGCATTTAATTAGAATCAGCAAATTCCAATGAGTCTAGGGGTTACAGCCATACCTCTAAAACCCCTTTTTCCTCCACCGTCTTTCACTCACACTTCACTTCACTCTCTGTTTCGGATCAAGAATCCCAGAAGCCCAGGTCTTTTTCTCTCTCTTGCGCTCTCTTATGTGTGAATTCGGTACTGTTTTTCAATTTGGTTCCTTAAAGTTAATCGAAACCAGTTCAAGAATCTTGTAATTTGAGAAAGAAATGTAACAGAATATATAAATTACTCCGTACGACGTTGTGATGATACAGATAAGCCATCGCATGTTAGAAAAATTGAATCTTTCTATTTAGATTCACGTGTAAGAAAGTAAGAACAAATATTTTAGGCTATCTGAGTGAGATTTTTAATCTCTCCATGAGGGGCTTATTTGCAGAAGAATTGAACATCTCTTTCTTTTTATTGTGCATATTGGTTGGTTGATTGACTTTGTAAAGGTTATATGCAGTTAGAAGGAATTTGGCTGTGCTGAGTCAAGTTCATAATCTTGATTACTGTAACAGTGATCAGCGAGTAAGCCCAGAAACTATGGGAACAGAAATAAACAGGACCCTTTACTCAGATATAGAGCCTTATGATACCGGTTTTCTTAAGGTTTCGGATATTCACACAATTTACTATGAGCAGTCCGGAAATCCAGAGGGGCATGTGAGTTTTTTTGGTTTAGCTCTCTACTTGTTGCATACTGGTTTAGCATCTTTTTGATTTCTAGTTGATACTTACTGAATTTATATTTGGATTTTATGCTTGTGCATATCATATGTATAGATTCCTCAAGTTGTAGCCATTTGTTAGGATACTTTATAGTCAGGTTTTGCTGATGCTCATAGCTGGCTAATGGTTGGATTCCTTAATACTAAATTTGCCCCTATGTGAAGGTTTTCCGGGATAGGGAACTTAAGTCCATTGAACTTTCTGGTTAAACGAAATCCCATGACAAAAGTGGTTATGTTGGTTATCGTATTATTCGTATACGGATTTGTAAAACCTTTATATTTTTTTGGTAGCAAAAACTTTTATATTGTTATAGAGCAAATACTCATACTAGTTATTCTTGAGATTTTTGTTTCTTGTCTTACATTCATGTAAGTTTCTCATATATATTAGGTGATTTTGGATAAGTTAATTATTGCTCAAATCACAATAAACGTGGTAAAATGAAGGTATTTGAGATTATTTTCATTGAAGAGCAAATCTTATTGTCAGACTCTGATGGAAACTCAAGTTGAAAAATGATATTTTTGCACGACTCAAATTACTAATAAGTTCTTGACCGGCCAGCTAGTTTTTTATTTTATTTTATTGTTATTTTTTTGTGTGTGTTACATATCAGTTTACTAAAATTTTTAATCAATAATGGCAGAAAGATAAATTAGATTTTGTGTATAATATTCAGCTTCGTGTATCTTACCTATTTCAATCTTGCAGCCAGCGGTGTTTCTCCATGGAGGTCCAGGAGGCGGGACTTCACCAAGTAACAGGAAATTCTTTGATCCTAATTTCTATAGGATCATTTTATTTGATCAGGTTTAAAATCTGAACTATTCAATTCATTAAGAAGCTTAGTTATGGATTATGCTTCTATTTTGTTGAGAAATCTCCCTTTTCAGAGAGGTGCTGGTAAAAGTACACCTCATGCTTGCCTCGAGGAAAATACAACATGGGACCTTATTAAGGATATTGAAAAGCTGAGAGAACACCTGAAAGTTCCAGAATGGCTGGTAACGAGTTTTCGTCTTGATACTTTGGCGTATTGTTACTTTTATCTGCTTCCAATAAAACGTGGATTTGCAGGTTTTTGGTGGTTCATGGGGAAGCACACTTTCTCTAGCGTATAGTGAATCTCATCCTGATAAGGTGTCCTACTTTTTCCTTTTCCTTTTTCCCATACTTATCTGTAAAGAAATTTGTTGTCATGTTTCTTGAAGTTTTAATTAAAGAAAAGTAATATCATATTTAGGTCACTGGCATTGTATTGAGAGGCATCTTTCTGTTGCGCAAGAAAGAAATTGATTGGTTTTATGAAGGTGGAGCTGCTGCTATATACCCAGATGGTAAGGTTTCCCCCTTAACTCTAAATTCTGGCAGTCCATCTCAAGTTACAGTTGCATTGGAGTATTTAAAATGAAAAGTTATGGTGGGTCTAAGTTGAAAAGATTCACCGATTGTAATTAGTATTTAAATCATTTTAACTCTGAATGTAGCATCTTAAATCATGGTATTGGACTAGCTAAAGATCTGAACTTAGTTTGGCTTTAACTTTTTGTAGCTTGGGAGCCATTTAGAGACCTTATTCCGGAAAGTGAAAGAGAATGCTTCGTCAATGCTTACCACAAGAGGTTAAACTCCGATGATAAGGAAGTACAGGTAAGTGTAATACTCTTGGACTTGATGGAAATTTTCAGAAATTTTGATCGATTTACAAAATGATAGTCGTATGCCGGTGCGATATAACTTCATAAATGATGTTTCACTTTTATCCTGGTAACTTTGGATGAAAGTTTAATGAGTAAAAGTGTTGCGATCATTGTACAGCTGTTTGCTTGGATGCTTTCATCGTGTGGCCTTGTGCTTTAACTTTTACCCTGAATTTTGCATATGCTGTTTGACTTGGTAGAAATAGTGGAAAGCTTAAAAAATCTGAAAAGCTTTACTAAATATGTACGGCAGATCATGGATGAATTACAAGTTTTGAGGCAGATTACATTTGTGTGCTTTCTCAAACACTTTTATCCCTGCAATTCCTATGAACTTGAGCATTTATACATATGCTTCTACTTTCAAATTAATCTAAACTAGCACACCTGCATATAGAACCACTACCACTATTGTTCCACCTCCTCCGCCTGCCCCTTTTGCAGTTTTAAGGGATAAGCACCAACATGTGTGAGAACTAGAAGAATAAACCTATGAAAGTCAATCATTGTATTACACAATTGAAGGAGCTTCATTGAGCCCTCTTCGAAATCTCTTCTTCACCTTCCATGTGGTTGATCTTATGCTAAAACGTTAAGATGGATGAGTATGGTATTGTTTGAATACTGATGCTGGAGAAAGAGGGGTTGGTTCTTGGCTGGTGGTTTCGTTCGTCCTTTCCTTTTTCTTTTCTTTTTTTTGTTGTTGTTGTTGTTGTGCTTGTTCTGTTTGTGGTGAAACTTCTGCCTATTCATGTCTGTGCACCCTTTTAGTTTTATTGTGTATTTTTAATCGTGTTTATGCTTGCTTATTGATTGTTTGTCTGAACTTGTTAATTATGTAGTATGCAGCTGCCGGGGCATGGACCAAATGGGAAATGATGACAGCTCATCTTCTGCCAAGTGAAGTTACTATAAAACGAGGAGATGATGAAGAGTTTTGCTTGGTGAGATTATACTATCCTGTTTCAAGTTAATTTTGATGATCAAAATTCTTCGGGATTGTCTCTGACACGAACTTCGCAGGCTTTTGCAAGGATTGAGAATCACTACTTTATCAACAAAGGGTTTTTTCCAACGGATTCCTACCTCCTGGATAATATTGAGAAAATAAAGCATATAAATACCGTAATTGTGCAGGTTTGTTTACTTTTCCCTTTCCCTTCATAATGAGGCGCCCAATCTTTGTCGGGGGAGTGTTAACGTCATATATTTTCAACAGTTGTGTTGTTACCGACGAAAAAAAATTGAGATTATTTCTTAAAGATAAGTCATTGTCCTCCAATTTGTTATGCAGGGAAGATACGATATGTGCTGCCCTATGATGTCCGCGTGGGATCTCCATAAGGCTTGGCCCGAGGCTGATTTCAGAGTAAGAAGTTATACTTTTGATATGAGTTATATGCGCCTAACTCCCTTGTGTTATTCGAAATGAGCATAAAAACCTTTTGTTATATAAAATCTCGTAGAAAACCTTGTGTTTTCTTAGTTTTGCACAGAAAGCCTTAAGGCCGGTAATTGTATTATATGCTCGGGTTCTACGAATTTTCTTTAAAAAATTATGTTTTTGTATTTATATGCATGCTCTCTTAGTTTCTATAATGTCAATTTTGCCTCAATATTCACAAAATTTCTCAAATAGGTCCAAAAATAATTTGTTTTAATATGTAATTTTTTTTTTTATTAATTTCTCTTTAATGTATTTTTTCTACCAACTTTTGATTTATGTCTTTCCTTTCATGTTTTGCTTCCCAATACGAATTTTTGTGGTATTTATATTATTCATTTATATATTATTTCTAACATTTTCTTTTATATTCTATTATATCTCTTTGCAATTTTTTATTTGTAAATATTTTTTTGTCTAATTTTTGCTTTTATTTTCGTGAATAAGGGCAACAAGTGTACTTGAGGGTTTTTTATCTTTATTTTTATAAAATACAGGGCTTTTTATATTAATTTTTGAAACAAAGGATTTATCTTGTATTTTCGATATTTCACGGGTTTTCCTAGCAATTATCTCCTTTCGACATAGAGAAATTGTTGATCTTTTCTGCTTAACTTTTGAGCTGATGTCTTCCCTCTTAATACACAATACAGGTGGTACCAGATGCTGGACATTCTGCTAATGAACCAGGAATCTCAGCAGAACTTGTTGCTGCAACTGAAAAGTTGAAACACATCATCCAAGGAAAAGACTAAATAATAATAGTTAGTACATATCATGGTGGTCTCTGTTCTCCACTAATTTCTCTTTGTGATTCATAAAATTCAGATGTGGAGGAAAGAAAGAAACTATCTTTATAAAGACATTATGTATTTCAACTTTACATCAAAATAAAAGAGAGACACCATTTGATCTTCTTGTTACACAATCATCCAAACAGAAGGTGGGATAATCTGAATAAATCCAACAGTATTTATATGAAAAAAAAAGAATAAAATTAATTCAACAACAACAAGAGACGAATGTGATTCAATAAATGATTGAACGTCAACACACAGCAAGCCAAACTTAACAAACTCAGGAAGTCTTCTTCAGTCACCCCCTTATTTGAGGAGTTTGTTGGTGCAACTCCTTGGTAATCGACTGCTGCTGTGGAAGTCGGGCTGCGCGGGAACTGTTGGAGTTGCCTTTCGGGCGCTTCCTTGTTCTGAAATTTCAGGTGAAGCTTCAGGTATAACGTCAAGCTTTTTACCTGGTGTCAAGAACGAAGTAATTTCCTTTGTTGCTGAAATAACCCTGCAAAAATTTCAGGAATCCGATATGTGAGTTTAGTTAGCCTGAGAAAGGAAGATCATATGTGAAATATAATTCTAAACTAAACTCACTCTTCTTTAGGCTTAAGGGATTGCTTCAGAAGAGGAGATGAGATTTTCCTAAACCTCTCCAATCTTTGAATTGCACTACTCTTTGGCCTCTGTGGTGTTGTCACAGAAGCTGCTGTTTTTGATCTTTCTTTCACTCTTGGAGTCTTTATGCCTTGAACCACACCACTTCCCTTCTGCAAGAAATGAAAATAAATGGATATATTTCTCAAAGATCGATCTTTTGTTGATAAAAGACACGAAAACATCTGAAATGGGGAAAAAATCCTACTCACTTTGACAACATTCCCTTGCTTTCTCTGTAACTTTCCTTCAAAGTTGCTCGAATTGGCACGCTCAGTTTGAGGAACTTGAGGATCAGTCTTCTTCTCCAAGTTAGCCTCCTTAAGAATCCCTCTTTCCTGAGAATCACAAAGTTATCGATAGTTAGTTTATGCTCCTTTTGTATTTTAACAAGTTCAATGTTTTACAAAACTGTGATGTAACTTACATCAGTTCTTAGCCTAAAAGGCTTAGGGTGTGTTGGCTTTGGTTTCTTCAGCTTTGTGACTGGAGCAGAGGATATCAAGCTCTCTTTCAAGTTCTTTTCCTGTATTTGAGTCAACAGTCAGAAAAACTTGATCTAACATGTAACAACAGAAATATGAAAGTTCTAATATGCAAAAACCTTTTTAACTAGACTGCTTTTTTCTTGCATTCCAAAGATTTTTCTTCCGTTTTGCTTCACATCCTTGAAGGGCATTCTGCAAATAACAAAGTGACAACAATAATCAGCACAGGCGAATGATGCAAGAAATAGATAATCATTGAAAGCGTGCACCCTTTATTAACCTGTTCACATCAGAAGCTGCAGCATTTTCTTTATCGTCGCCTTCCATGAACTCTTGCCCGATTCTTTCCTCTTCAGATGAATCATTCACATGCAATTGGACTAATGATTCTTCGCACCTCTCTGAAGTTGATCTCTCAATACTATTTCCATTCCGATTATTGCTATCATCATCCTGCCTGTTGTTCGCCCGAAATTCCGAATTACTATGTTCTTCATCTGGTGAGGTCAACTCTGAATTTTGTGCTGCAGGTGGTGCTGAAGAAGACACAGAATCTTCTTCGTTAGTAGGTTCGTGAAGTTCAAATTCCTTCGCAGCCTTTTCATTTGCCAACAACTTCTTCGAGTCGGCTTGTTGCGATAAAGTTCCTTTGACCTTACTTTTAATAGATCTTCCAGATTTAGGACAAATTGATTCCTCAGCCCTTTGTGTGCCTTTGCTACTACTCAACTCTCTTTTCGAGTTACTGATACCCGAATTTTTCACTGATTTGCTCGAATATCCCAACACGTGCTTCTTCCTCTGACTAGAAATCTCGAGCTTATTCATTCCCTCGCATAATCTAGAAATGGGCGTGCGCAATTCAACAGAAGTCTTAACCTTGACAGCTTTCTTTGGAGAGCGAAAAACCAGAGCCTTAGAAACCACCCGCCTTTTGGGCTCTTCATTCTTACTAGGTTTCGGATGCTGAACACTTCTAAAGGAACTCTGGTTCTGTGAGCATTTATTGTTTCTTGGAGTTGTAAGATATTTTGCAGCAACCGGCTTTGTCTTTGTCACCGGTGTAGGCTTGGGCTTCAAAAGAGGCCTAATGACCCTTTTCTTCTCATCCGCCATCTTCTCTGAAAACGACGAAATAATAGCTATTTTTGATGCTCTTGGCTTGGAGGACTTCGGGGGAGCTGAAAGTGGGCATTTTATAGGTGTTCTGTAGAACAAAATTTTAATCAAGCTCAGTTCATCAGAAGCAAGACACACCAGCATATGAACTTCAATTAAAGCGTAAGGGCAAAAGATACACTAATTACCTTGAAGCATTTCTGTCAAGAGCTTTTCGAAATCTTACATTGGGGCTCCTAGCTGCCATTACCTGTACAAACAAATTTAGCATCAAACGATGTTTATCCCCAGAAATGCATATGCAGCATCAAGTTTAGAGATGAGTACAAACCCGGAGGACAAAATTCTTGTAAATTTCTTCAGAATCCATTTCTTCCTCGTGCTTTCGGTCACATCCTGAAACAGAGTCGATCAAAACATTTTTTTATTACTATCTGTGCATAAAACCCCCAACTTTATACTGTTGGACAGATAATGAGAACAAAGGAAACAGTTAAGAAGCAACAAAGGAATCTCATCCATTTAAACCAGATCAAAGCAAATCATGCAACTGCGATTAAGAAACTACGAACCCAGCTCCACAGAAACTAGGATGAAGGATAAAAAAACAGGAAAACCCCCCAAAAAATTGAGCAAAATTGTCAGAAATCGGAATCTAAGACTAACCCACGCGGAGGCAGAACCAATAATGGTCGTCGGGACGGTAATGATCAGGCACAGTGAAATCCACGAACTTGGGCGCTTCGATGTCCTCATAGAATTCTTCATCTCCTCTGTCGGGATCCGCAATCGAAGAGCCCGCCGAATCTCGATCCTCCGACGAAACTGATAACAATTTACTGAAATTTTGCTGATATTCCGCCATTTTTCCACGAACCCAGAAACAGTTACCTAATTCTTCGGTGTTTACTTTCTAAAATTTTTCCTTTTTCCAACAAATTTGAAGAAGAAAAGAGGGGTTTTGGAGCAAAGATGGAGCGTAGTGTTGTTTCTGTTGAAGGGACAGCAGCAGAGGTTTGTGAATGAAATTTTAAACATCTGGTACTGGAAGTAGCCGTTGGAACTACTTCCGTAATTATGCACAAATCGGAGGGTAATTTAGGCATATGATTGAAGATGCTACTATTGGTAGGATTTGGGCCTTTAATCTGTGGACCATTAATGAGGTGGGCTTAAGGTCCAATCCGTTATTAATCTTGGCCCAAATGATGATTTACTTTTGTCTGCTATTAGTATTCAGTTATACAAGAATTTAGGAACAATTGCATTTTTGGTCTCATTCGATTTGGAATGTTGCAATATTAGTCTCATTCATTGAATCATTTCAAAAATACAAAAAATGTCTCATACTTCAAGAAAATGTTGCGATAATAGGCTCGTATGTTGCAATAATAGTCCCACATATTGTAATAGTCCTGCCGTTAACTAGGTAATCAAAAAATCACGCATAAATCAGGTACACCGTTAAAAAAAAAATTGAAATATTTTTTTATATTCTTTTGACGGAAAATTATCTAATTATGATTAAAAACATTATTATATCCATTGTTTTACAAATTTTACTTCAATTTATTTATATTTCAATATCAATTAATATGTTAATAACAATATATAGTTTGATGATTATATTTTAAAAAAAAAAGAGTAGTATACATTTTTTTTAAAAAATATATTATATTGATTTAAATTTTTTATTTTTATTTTTACATTAAATTTTCCTCATAATATGGTGAACGCAAAATATAATAAAGTTATTTATAATGACTTTAAATATTAAATTTGATACAAATGTATATTATTTAAATTTGTAACATGGATTACTCTTATAAGTATCTTATTTAAAATTAATACATATAAATATATTATTTATTAATTCAAATTAAATAAATTGAAGTAACTATTATCTTATATATATACGTGTATATATATATTCTTGAGATTCCACATTTTGAAAAAATGTCTCATTTAATTTTCTTTAAACAAAAGCATCAATTGCATCAATATTCTCAATAATTTTACATTTTGGAAAAATACCTCATGTTTCATTACTGATGATTTAGGCAACTACGTTTTTATTGAAAAAAAAAAAAAGATTTAGACAACTAATCTTTAACCTGCTTCTATTGCTTAAAAAAATATATTTTTTCTCAATTCTTCCAAATGCAAGCTAAGTATAGCTAGCATAACCAATATTTAAATATCCGTAAAATAAGTACAAACTACTTTAATATAACCAATATCAAAATATAATTAATTAAATAATTCTAAGTGAAGATTCTCATGTACAGAATCCAATCCAAGGTATTACAATTGATATTGAAATATAATTAATAAAAAAATTATAAATGAATAGTATCATGCACAGAACCCGAATCCACGATCTAAAGATTAGCATCTCTAATGCACGGACACTTCTAAAAATATCATTTTGCCGTGTCGTATCGTGTCGGACACACTTCTCACGTGGAAAATTCACAAAAAAATCCGTGTCGCCGTATCCGTGTCGTGTCATGTCCATGTCGCCGTGTCCGTGTCCGTGCAACATAGATTAGCATGATTCCAATAGACGCAAAGGCGAAGTGAAAATTTCCAATTTGCGAGTAGCATAAACTAAAGACAGGAAGCATTATACGTGCAATTTGTTTGAATAAAGACCCTTAGTAGGAGTATCTAATTATTATAAATTTGAAACTAGTTGTGTGAAATGTAGAATTATATATTGGATAGCCCACCTATGTAGAATTAAGTTGTAATAAC
Source organism: Lantana camara (assembly GCA_037501455.1). Lineage (NCBI taxonomy): Eukaryota > Viridiplantae > Streptophyta > Magnoliopsida > Lamiales > Verbenaceae > Lantana > Lantana camara. The sequence continues at coordinate 26,114,239 of CM074862.1, forward strand.
AGGAACTGCTTTATACATACTCAATCATTTCACGTGTTGAACGTATAATAACTTAATTAATTAAAGGAAAAAGATGGTATAATTCTTACACCATTGACTCTTTTTAATTGGCTTGACTTACACTAACGTAATTCTGTAAACAATATAACATCAAATGAAACATGGATAAATCATTAATATTAAATTATAAAATATATCGGTTGCGTCTGATCCAAAACTTTCAGAGATGAACTCATTTTTTCTCAAAATATTACCGTAATAAGTCAGGGTTTTGGAGAGGCTAATCAAGAGAGATCGAATAAAAAACTTGGATCGTCATATTTCAAGAACCGTATTTATGGAATTGGGGACCTACGATTTTAGTTATGCATATTTTTCTCTTTATCGTTGTTCATGATCATTTATTTGATTTGTTACGTCTTATCAGATTCTCTTGTTCGGGCTAATCTGTTTTCTTGCTGGTTGAAACTTGGGCTTGATCGTATCCACGTGTTGGGCTGAACTTTAGGCTAAATGGATATGGCCCTAATAATATCCAACTATATCATCAACATGTCGCAACAAATCAATTACAATAAAATGTTAAGTTCACAAAAACTTTTAAAAATAATATTTCATCGTTTCGTAGGGGTATCAGGCTCTCATATTAACCACTTTTTATATAATAAATTTAAAAATATATGTATTGTTATCTGGGTATTGTCCCATTTTGTGTTCATGTGTACACATCCATGTAGATATATAGATTAATTAGATATTACATCAAATTCAAAATGATATGTTAGCCAGGTTCATCATGTGAAAACCTCCATGCATTTTCTTCTCAATGCACGTTTGTGGTGAGCAGAGCACTGAAAAATTTGTCAAACTTGGAGTGCTACCTAGTTTTATTGAATTATTTTATTTTATTTTCCTTCTACTTATTCTATAATGTATAAATATGAATACAATGATATAGACACGACATTATAACTATAATGATATGAATTTTTTTTTGAATTTTTCATGTGAGAAGTGACAGACACAATATCTAATATGAGTATCTGATAGAACACAAGATAACAAAATAATATTGTATTTGAGTGCATGAAATTCAAGGAGGTGTATGAAATCCAAAGGGGCGTCCGAAATTCAAGGAGGCCCATGAATTCTAAACGGGGTTTCTTAATTTATTTTGACACTGTTAAGTATTTTTATAAGTTTTCATGCATCATATAACTCTCATGTGTAATAGACCTGGATTTTAGATGCTATACGCAAATTCACAAAAGCCAAAAGGCATAAATTCTTTAATTTGCAGTAAAACTATATATATGTGTAATTTATATCTTAAATGATATATATATATATATATATATGCATTTTTTTTAAAACTAATTTGAGCTACATGTTGTGACGATCATCTTATGTATGTAACACTATTCACATAAGAGATTTAAAAGAAAAAGTTTATATCACAATATCAAATTATGTCGTCTCTTATACGTATCGTCGTATGATGCGATTCATGGTATATATTCTTCTTACGTTGAAGAAATATATACCTCATACATACAACATTACTATACTGACTGCCGAGGCGGCGCCGATCGGGGTCAAAAGTATGTATTCAAGTCTACAATTGGGTAAATTCAAACATAGATATTCCTAATTTCCTATCATGAAATTAAATGATAGAAATTCTTGTTTCCAGGAAATTGTCTTATTGCAGCCATTTTTCCACTTCGTATAGCAAGTTGGCCGAGCACATGCAAAATACCCTTCAATCGCTAGCAACATAAAAAAAAAAGGGTTTTACTTTTTAATATTTTTTTACTCGAAATTGCAAAGTCCATTAATTAATTACAAAGTTCTCAAATCTTGACATTGGGATATTTACATAATTTTGCGAAGTAGTTGGCGTGCTATTTCTTGCTTTACGGACATATATTGACGTGCTATTTCCAACTTAGTTGACGACTTGACGTGCTATTTCTAACTTGACGGGAATGTATATAATTCAATGTTTGCATATTGACTAAGTTAGGGACACAAGCAATCGAGCCAGCTCACGAACTTAACGAGTTGAGCTCGACTTGAAATTGAATTGGATCGAGTTTGATACGAGTCCATCAAACCCAAGTTGGGGTTGGAGTTGATCTTGGTTTCTCCATCTTTAGGTTCGTGGCTTGCGAGCCAACTCGTGAATCTGTGTTATATATATTTATAGATTATATATATGTTAGGGGTGGCAAAATGGGTTGAACCCAATGGGTCCAACCCATTATAGGTGGGTTGGGTTGGGTTGGTTTTGATGAAATTTAAATTGGATTGGTTTGGGTTGGGTCAATGATGGGTTAGGAAAGTAATGGGTTCTTCATGGGTTATGGTGGGTTGATATTGGGTTTGAGTTGGGTCTTTAATGGTTTAAGATTAATTATCCAATTTTAATGTTTTATTACTATTTTACCCTCCCCATAAATTAAATATTATATTTTTATTCATAAACTTTTTAAACATAATTACATATTTTTTACACATACTAACACATATTTACACACACTAACACAATTTTACACATATTTTCACACAATAACATATTTTTTACACACATTTACACACTAACATAATTTTACACGTATTTTCACACACGAACACGATTTTTAACTCGTTTGCCAAATTTTCAACCTGCTCTATTTATTTTAGACTCGTTTGACCCATTTTGGATCAATTTCACCCATTTTTCAACCCGTTCAATCTATTTTGGACTCGTTTGACCCGTTTTTGACCATTTTAACCCGTTTTTCGACTTATTCGACCAATTTTGGACTCGTTTGATCAATTTTGGACCGTTTCATCCATTTATCGACCTATTAGGCCTGTTTTGGACTTATTTGGCCCATTTTGAGCTCGTTTCACCTGTTTTTCAACTTGTTCAACCTATTTTGGACTCGTTTGACCCATTTCAGACCATTTTTATCGGTTTTTCGCCCTATTCGACTAATATTGGACTCGTTTGATCAGTTTTGGACCTCTTTCACTCGTTTTTCAACCTATTCGATCTATTTTGGACTCGTTTGGCCCATTTTAGACCTATTTCACCCATTTTTTTGTGTGTTTGAATTATTTTAGACCCATTTGATCCGTTTTTTGAATTGTTCAACCAATTTGGACTTGTTTCAACCTATTTTTAGCATGTTTACTCTAACGCATCATATATATCCAAATTTGGTGAATATGATCTAAAATGGGTCAAATAGATCCAAAATAAGTAAAATGGATCCAAATGGATAAAATGGATCCAAGTGGGTAAAATGGATCCAAAATGGGTAAAATGGATCCAAATGGATAAAATGTATCCAAGTGGGTAAAATGGATCCAAAATGGGTAAAATAGATCCAAAATGGGTAAAATTGATCCAAATGGGTAAAATGGATCCAAGTGGGTAAAATAGATCATAAATGGGTTAAATGGATCCAAATGGGTAAAATGGATCTAAATGGGTAAAATGTGGGTTAAATGGATCCAAATGGGTAAAATGGATCCAAATGGGTAAAATAGATCCAAATGGGTAAAATGGATCCAAGTGGGTAAAATAGATCCAACTGAGCTAAATGGATCCAAATGGGTAAAATATGGGTTAAATGGATCCAACTGTGTAAAATGTGGGTAAAATGGAATCAAGTGGATAAAATGGATCCAAAATGGGTAAAATGGATCCAAGTGGGTAAAATGGATCCAAATTGGTAAAATGTGGGTTAAATGGATTCAAATGGATAAAATATAGGTTAAATGGATCCAAGTGGGTAAAATGGATCCAAAATGGATCGAAATGGGTAAAATTGATCCAAGTGGGTAAAATGGATTCAAAATGGGTAAAATTGATACAAATGGGTAAAATAAATACAAATTGGTAAAATTGAATCGAAATGGGTAAAATTGTTTCAAATTGGTAAAATTTGGGTAAAATGGATCCAAATGGGTAAAATTGATCCAAGTGGATAAAATGAATCCAAATGGGTAAAATGGACGCAAAATGAGTAAAATGGATACAAATGGGTAAAATGGATCTAAATGGATAAAATGGATCCAAAATGGGTAAAGTAGATCCAAAACGGGTGAAAAGGGCCCAAAACGAGTCGAACGATTCCAAAATAGGACAAATAGGTCAAAAAACAAGTTAAAAGAGAGTCCAAAATAGATCAAGAGGTCAAAAACGGGCCTAAAACAAGTAAAACAAATCGAAAATAGGTCTAACAGGTTGAAAAACGGGTGAGATGGGCTTCAAACGGTTCAAAACGAGTCTAAATAGATTTAACAGGTTCAAAAAAGGATTAAAATAGCCCAAAATGGGCCAAACGAGTCAAAAATAGAATGAACATATCAAAAAACGGGCGAAATAGGTTAAAAATGGGTCAAATTAGTCCAAAATAGGTCAAATAGGTCGAAATACGGGTTGAAATGACAAAAAATGGGTCAAACGAGTCTTAAATTAGACAAACAAGTCGAAAAACGAGTGAAAAAGGCTCAAAACGAGTCGAACGAGTCAGAAATAGGTCGAACAGATTGAAAATTAGGTGAAATGGGTCCAAAACGGGTCAAACGAGTCCAAAATAGGTCGAACATGTCGAAAAACGGGTGAAACAGACCAAAAATGGGTTAAACGAGTCTAAAATAAAACGAACATGTCGAAAAACGAAAAAACGGACTCAAAATAGACCAAATGGGTTGAAAATATATTAATTGGGTCAAATAAATCAAAAATAAGTTAAATATATTAGTGAAGGGTATATTGGACATTTAAGTACTTGAATTGAGTTGGAACTCATTAATAACCCATTATTGAACCCACTAGCAAACCATTAAAACCCACCACAACCCATCAAAAACCCATTAAGAACCCAACCCATTAAGAACCCATTAGTATAGAACCCATTTTTGACCCAAACCATTTAGACCCAACCCATATGAACCCAACCCAAACCCAGCCCAACCCACCCATTTGCCACCCCTAATATATGTATATTGTATTTTATATTATATATACATATAACATATATAAAATGTAAATTTAATTTATAATATATGTATTAATTATTGGTATATTAGCATAATTTAAAATATAAATAATACACTAATTAAATACATATCATATATCATACATATAATTTTGTTAATTATATATGGCCCAAGTCGAACCTATCTCGGTTTTACACAAACTGAGTCCAAGCCTCAAATAAATCAGCTCGACGAACTCGATGCCCTATTTCTTTCTTTTGAGCCCCTTTTTGTTCTAATAAATTTGGGTATATTAGTTCTCGATCTAGTTAAATTGTAGAGAACTAAAACAACATAAAATCGAGTTTGAGTTTTTTGAGATGTAGCTATCATTGGTGACCCTATTATATAGAACTAAAAACAAAAAAAGAAAACAGCATACAATTATCCAATTATTTTTAATCTTTCCTTTTGTTCTCAATGACTCAGTGCCTTGGTTTGTTAGGTTAACCAATTACAAGGAAAATCGCGCTGGTGAATACACGGTTTTCCACGAGTCCAAGCCCGGCCCGCTAGAGAATATCTCCGCTATATATAGGGCGCCATACCATTACACCAACTTGAGAATTCAAACCAATATACAAACAAAAATAATCAACAAATTGTAAATATAATAAACAATAACAACCCACGAAATCCTTGGATTTCTTGTATCATCATCAGACGAGGTTGATCTGATTCAAAAATGGTGGTCGTTGATCACTGTATTCTTGGTGGCTTTATTGCTTCTTTGTTTGGGTTTGTTTTGCTCTGCAGCTTGCGAAGAAAGACGAGGAAAAGCAAAGGTTCGATGATTGCACGTGAAGATGAACGCGTTAAGATCAGCTCCGCCGCTGGCGGCGGCACCGACATTATCATTGTCGGCGCCGGTGTTGCTGGGGCGGCTCTCGGTTGTACTCTTGGCAAGGTATGGGATTGTTTCAGAATTTATATTCCTAGTTTTCGTGTTAAAACTCTTCGTCCTGTTTAACTAATGTAAATTCTCTACGATTGCATGATAGGTTGTCCAACGATTGTATCATATATACTTTCTGCTAATTCAAATTCTGGAAATATTTTTGGGGTTTAAATCAAGAATTGATTGGTTATAATGCTGAAATTTAATATTAATTGGACAGAGTGAGTTTTACAATCAAATTCTTTGCTTAGAGTGTCTGAGGTAAGAACTAAGATGCAAGTAATTGATAAGATCGAACCTAATAGCCAAATAATTGCAGATACAAATGAAGCATCAAAGATTCATGAAACTTGCAACTCCATTGAACTGCAAATTTATGCTGCAATTGTAATTTTATTCGATTTGCCGACCTGATATTTGTATCGATTATAGGAGGGATGGCGAGTTCATGTTATTGAACGTGACTTGACCGAGCCAGACCGTATAGTTGGTGAACTTCTACAACCTGGAGGCTACTTGAAACTGATTGAATTAGGCCTTGAAGGTAAGCTCTTGAATTCAACATTAGAAATATGTGTGTATCATGTTAGTTTGGAAAAGATAATTGGTACCAAAATGGATAACTTTGCTGAGAAAATTGGGAAATTCTGTCTTTTGTTGAACTGCAGATTGTGTGGGAGATATTGATGCTCAAAGAGTGTATGGTTATGCCCTTTACAAGGACGGTAGGAGTACCAAATTATCTTACCCACTCGAGAAGTTCGCCTCTGATGTTTCCGGGAGAAGCTTTCACAATGGCAGGTTCATACAGAGGATGAGACAGAAGGCAGCAACCCTTTCAAAGTATGATTATCAATTTTCTTGAAATTCCATGTTTATTTATTGATACTGGGAAAATCGATTTTTTACTGATCATGTCATTCGTAACATCTGGTGCTGTAGTGTAAAGCTTGAACAAGGATCAGTTAAGTCCTTGATTGAAGAAAATGGAACTGTTAAAGGGGTTGTATACAAGAACAAGAATGGGGAAGAGACAGCAGCTTATGCTCCTCTCACTATTGTTTGCGATGGCTGTTTTTCGAACTTGAGACGATCTCTCTGCACTCCCAAGGTGAATATTATTATCCTCTTAACAAATTTAATTAGTATGATTCTTGGGTGTTAATTTGCAAAAACTTGTACCTTTGGAGAAGTGGAAATTGAGGTTGCCAAAAATTGGAGTATAAAAAGTTGTGCGCCTTTGGACAAGAAAAAGTTGAAAAGTTAACAGGAAAAAAAGCATTTGAATGTTTGGTTAGAAAAGTACAAAGGGCTTCTATTTGACTAAACAAACTTCATTTCCTTGACTTTTAGCTCAAAAGCTAGATATTTGTCCTATGCTTCTAGCTTATTTCTACGTAAAATAAGTGGAAATTGGAAGCAAAAGCAAAAAGTGCAAAAGTGGTTTTTATATAGTTTGCAAGCACTAGCTTAATTCCAAATTTGTTTTTCAAGTGTGTAAGAAGTCTCTAACAATGGTTATTTGCATCAATAGGTGGAAAATCCCTCTTGTTTTGTTGGTTTGGTCCTAGAAAACTGCAATCTCCCGTATGCTAATCACGGCCATGTTGTACTCGGAGATCCTTCCCCGATCCTATTCTATCCAATCAGCAGTACTGAAATCCGATGTTTGGTTGATATCCCTGGAACGAAGGTGCCTTCCATTAGCAATGGTGAAATGACCTATTACTTGAAGACTGTGGTGGCTCCTCAGGTTCATTGCTATATAAACAACTCCAATTTCATCTAAAGCAATTGCTCGAATAATAAAACCGACTAACAAATAGCACATTTCGTGCAGATCCCTCCTCAGCTTCATGATGCATTCATAGCTGCAGCAGAGAAGAAAGAAAAAATAAGGACCATGCAGAACAGAAGCATGCCAGCGAATCCTCACCCGACTCCTGGCGCTCTTCTAATGGGGGATGCGTTCAACATGCGTCATCCTCTAACCGGAGGAGGAATGACTGTGGCCCTTTCGGATATTGTTGTTCTTCGAAATCTTCTAAGGCCGATAAATGACTTAAATGATGCTTCTATCCTCTGCAAGTATCTCGAGTCCTTCTACACGCTAAGAAAGGTAAAGCTAGATAGTATACATTTCAAATTTCAGACATAATCTAAGGAAAAATTATTACAAAATCATTAAAAAAAAAAAAAACAAACATCACACACACTTGATCAATACAAGAATTTCCCATAACTTAGAATGTGAATGTTGTTCCTACGCAGCCTGTGGCATCAACGATCAATACACTGGCGGGAGCACTGTACCGGGTTTTCTGTGCATCGCCTGATCAAGCAATGAAGGAAATGCGCGAGGCTTGTTTCGATTATCTGAGCCTTGGAGGTGTTTTCTCTAATGGTCCCATCTCTCTGCTTTCCGGTCTGAATCCGAACCCTTTAAACCTCGTTCTTCATTTCTTTGCTGTTGCTGTTTACGGAGTTGGGCGGCTGTTTATACCGTTTCCGTGGCCCAAGAGGATGTGGCTGGGAGCTAGATTGCTTTCAGGGGCATCCGCCATTATTTTCCCTATTATCAAGGCGGAGGGCGTGAGGCAAATGTTCTTCCCGGCAACTGTCCCAGCATACCACAGAGCTCCCTCCGTTCGATAGATCGTTCGAGCTAATTATGCTCGATTCTTTTGGTTCTCTTCTGAATTGAGAAGAATGTACGCTTAGGACGGTTTAAAGTGTCGGATTTTAATATGAATCCGATCCAAATTTTATATATCGTGCCTGTAGTTTCACACCAAAACGAGCATGGATGTCTAATTCACTCCAAGAAAATTCTCAAGAAGTACAAATTTTGGAAATTATTATCGGAAATATTATTATAAACTTATACAGAATTTGATTAAAAAAATTATACAAAATCTGATTAAATACCCTAACTGAAATCGTGGATTCAACTCAACTAATTATAATTTCTTTCGATCGAACTCAATCAATTAATTCTAATGTCTTTTTATTCAGACACAGAAATCCTAAGTAAGTATGAACAATCTTTTTCTTTTTTCTCCTTTACTGTTTCCTTAAAAAACAACTCCGTACTCTGAAAAGACAATTGTACCCTCGATTGACCCTAAAGGGTCCTAGTCAGCCCTAATTTATCGTCAGAAAATCCCAATTATGTTCTTCACTCAACTCACCGATTACTCTTCGCCTCTTCGGTAAAAACATCAGGTCGGTACATTTCAAAACCCTTAGTTTGTTTGAGAATTAGAATGGGTTTTCATTTATCAGATTTTTTTTGGGTTTTTTGGATTGTTAATTAAAAGTATATGGTAATATGCTGATGTGAAGGCTTCTCCTTTCTCGATCATCATGAATTTTCAAGAATTTGTCCTGTGAACTTGCATATATGTGGAGATAGAGGGATGTGCTTGCTGTATGATGATTTTATAGTTTTGCAAGTGCTGGAGTTTTTCTTTCAATTGCTCTGATCGTCATTTTCATGGTAGTCGAATTGGGGTTTTCTGTTTCCTTTTCGGCTGTGATGATTCAAGTGTTTTCGTGATTTTGAACTGTTTTCTTCACTGAATTGTTCATTTGAACTGTATTCCGTACTTCATGAACTGACAGCCATTCGTTTGTTATGTGTAATAGTTGAATTTCCGTAGTCGATCAGTATTGTTGAGGGCAATCCCTGAAGAAATCGCAGATCATGTAGCTGATTGGTTGATGATTGTGTTGAATAAGTGGCCACCTTCATATGCATGGAGGATCACAGCTTCGTTGTCGGGCAGGAATTTCCGGATGTTAAGGCTTTTCGCAGTGCAATTAAAGAAGCTGCAATAGCACAGCACTTTGAACTGCGTATCGTGAAAAGTGATCTCATTCGCTACATAGCTAAATGTGCTGCAGATGGCTGTCCGTGGCGCATACGGGCAGTGAAACTCCCGAATGCCCCGACTTTCTCTATACGAAGCCTCGAAGGAAGACACACCTGCGGTAAGAACGCACACAGTGGACATCATCAGGCCTCTGTTGACTGGATTGTGAACTTCATAGAGGAACGTTTGCGTGACAATATTAATTACAAGCCAAAAGATATTTTACGTGACGTGTATCAGCAATATGGGATAACTATACCGTACAAACAGGCGTGGCGAGCTAAGGAACGTGGACTTCAAGCCATATATGGCTCTTCTGAAGAAGGATACTGTCTCCTTCCAGCATATTGTGAGCAAATTAAGAAAAGCAACCCTGGAAGTGTTGCGGAGGTTTTTGTCATGGGTTCAGAAAACCGGTTTCAGCGTTTGTTTGTTTCCTTTTATGCTTCGATTTGTGGGTTTCTCCATGGTTGCCTTCCTATTGTGGGACTCGGTGGAATTCAACTCAAAAGCAAATATCTTGGCACGTTACTTACTGCCACTTCGTTTGATGCAGATGGTGGACTGTTTCCACTTGCCTTTGGTGTTGTTGATGTTGAAAATGACGAGAGCTGGATGTGGTTTGTATCTGAATTACATAAGGCCCTTGAGATGAATACAGAGATGATACCTCAACTTACATTCTTATCAAATGGGCAGAAAGGGATTATAGATGCTGTAAAAAGAAAATTTCCGACGTCGTGTCATGCGGTCTGTATGAAACACCTGAGTGAAAGCATAGGTAGAGAGTTCAAGAACCCCCGTCTCGTTCAGCTTCTTTGGAAAGCAGCATATGCCGCCACTACTATTGGATTTAAAGAGAAAATGGTTGAACTCAAAGAAGTTTCTTCAGAAGCAGCAAAATGGCTGCAACAATATCCACCTTCTCGTTGGGCATTGATATATTTTGAGGGTAATCGTTACGGTCATCTGTCCTCAAATATGGATGAGTTCAACCAATGGGTTCTTGAATCCCGAGAGCTGCCCGTAGTTCAGGTAATTGAGCAAATCCACATTAAATTGATGCTAGAATTTGAGGAAAGGCGTGCAATTTGTAAATCATGGTTCTCCATCCTGACTCCGTCCGTTGAGAAGCATATGATTGAAGCAATGAGTCGGGCTTCATCTTATCAGGTTCTAAGATCTGATGAAGTGGAATTTGAGGTTATTTCAGCTGAGAGATCTGATATTGTGAACATAAGGGCACGCTCTTGTTCATGTCGGGACTGGCAGATGTATGGGTTACCATGCTCACATGCTGTTGCAGCCCTCATCTCCTCCAAGAATGATGTATATGCCTTTGCTGGGAAATTATTCACTGTGGCTACCTATTCTGAGACTTACGCTGAGGAAATACGTCCTGTACCCGGGAAAATTGAGTGGAAGAAGGAAGACCAATGCGTGGATGACGAAATGCAGACCGTTAGGCCTCCTAAGGTTAGACGACCTCCTGGAAGGCCCGAGAAGAAACGAATGTGCGTAGAGGATCTTAATCGGGAGAAGCATACCGTACGCTGCAGCCGGTGTAATCAGACAGGGCATTACAAGTCAACCTGCAAATCAGAAGTTTGTAAGAGTATAGAACAGATTTAGGTTTCTTAGTTTTGTAATTTTCATAGCCTGAAAATAGTTTTCTGTCCTTTCTGTTGGTTATGAGTTCTCTGCATCTGTGAAATAGGATTCCTTTGTACATTCCCTCTTGATGCCATCAGCGGAGTTTTTTTTGCTAATGATGTTGTACAATTGAGCAAGTATATGCACATTAAGGTAGTGTGTGCTAATTTGAAAACAATATGTATCTGGTCTTTTGCTCTTTGTAAGCATTAAGCACTGTGTGAGAGGTGGTTTATTTTTATTATATATGGTTGCTAATTTTTTTATTATTTTATGTAACTTTAGAAAAAATGTTAATTATGACCCATAGTGAAGATCTAATTTCAAACTCCATTGTCTATATATAGCACTTGAGCATGAAAGAGTTTAATCTTGATAAGGTTGCCCTTTCAAACTCCTCTTATTTTCTTGGGATGAGATAAAATGTAAGTTTTTTGTAAGAGTTCGTTAAACCCGAACGTATCTCCTATCTTGAATTTGGGCACCATATTCTCAGCCTAAAATTTTAGGGATCAAAATAATAATAATAATAATAAATCACACACTTTCTAAAATCAATCCCAAATTAGAAAAATAGACGGAATCTTTCTAAAATCAATCCCAAAGTGTTTTCTGTTAGAAAAATAGACGGAATCTTCACATGCGTCGTTAAATGACAAAATTGAAAATTGCATTCCACTTTCGGTCCTAAGATTTAGAGTGTAACTCAATTTTAGTCTCAAATTTTATCTATAGAGAGAGACACAAGCATTTGTTAGCCATTATAACATCCATTTTCATTTTCACTCAAATTAATGTTCAATTATTATTCTCGCTTCGTTTGATACCAAAATCAAGAAACCTATCTAAAATCCGCACAGTCAGTCGCCTTTGACAAGAAGAAATCTGATAAATTAAATAAACGATTTTAAAGCTTCACATCTCTCTCGTTTACGTAGGCCGCAATTTTGGCATTGAACGGTGCATGTGAAGATTCTGTATATTATCTAAAAGAAAATATTATTTTGGATGGATTGCACAATATCTGAGTATTATTTTGGATGGATTGCACAATTTCGACACATTTTGCATTTTCCTTTGGGGAAATCTCGTTCTTCGGCACATTTTGTATTTTCTCCCTTAATCTTTAAATTTGTCCTAATCTTTGTAAAACGTATCACTGTCGCCCTTTTGGATAAAATCTTGGGAAATATTTCGTTCAACTTTTTTAACAAAATTTTGACGTAATTTTCAAGGGCAAATCTATTCAAATGTGTTAATATTATACATCAAATCGAAGATCTCGATGCAAGGAACACAATGGTGATCTTGAAACTAAAATCCAACAACCGGAGAAAGAGGAATTACCAGTCAAAGATGGCGCACGGAAGACAGAACTTTGCAGGCTAATTCTGACGGCTTCCGACAATCAATAGGATCGAATGGGGTATGGGTTTTGTTCGTCTTGGAGAGAGGAACACAATGTTGGTGGTCTTGACTCTTGGATTATCGTAACGGATGAAAAATCGACGGTCAAAGTTCATCTTGTATTGTTCGAACGGAATATTCCGTCGGAATCGTGCAAAAGGAGTAATGTGCAAAAAATTTCAAAGGTAAAAGGGGAGATTGCGCAAATTTAAAGATTAAGGGGGAAAGTGCAAAACGTGCTGAAGGACGAAAGTTACCATAATTTACCCTAATATAAATAAGTAATTAATATATAAACAAGTGACTCATGAAAAGTTGATGAACCGGGCACTATTTTCATGACTTACCGGCCACTCTTCAACGCGATGCCAACTTGGGTAATCATTATAAATATAAACATAAACTTCATGGGCATGAGAACAGAAACAAAATCTCTCTCTCTCGCATCACTGGCAATTTTCTCACCGAGTTCAAGTGCTCCAGCAATAATAGTTGTCTTATCATATGTGAGTCCTCCATCTTTATCTGCCTGCATTCAAGGACTAGTGAGCAAACTGCCAGATGCATATCTGAGACTTTTTTCAATTCATATAAATGCCAACCTTGATATCGAGCTCCTACGGCAAACCTCGTTGCATTGGATTAGTGAGCGGTGTTGCGCTCTGGTTCAGATTCGCTCAAACCGCTATGCCATAATAAACGACCCTACAGTACTGTTGTGTGACACTATAGTTCTGTTATGTCATTGTTTATTATGGCTATAGGAATCTAGTAAGTAGAAATAAGCTACAACTTCTAGCCTCAGCTTCTAGCTTTTTTTTTTAAAAAAAAGGCAGAAGAAGTGGGATCTACTTCACTTTATAACATTAACATGTCATAATCTAACAACTCAGATGCCAATTCCCTGGCATCAAATTAACCTAAGAAATGAGTGTAAAATAGTCAAAATTCACAATAAAACAGTACGATAGAATCGAGAATCAGCATATAAACGCATCATTCTAATTGAAAATACATAATATAGCAAATTTGCAAATGGGAAGAATCCAAGTTATGGAGTAGCTGTCTGCAATAATTGTGAACAGTTGCAGAGGAAGATGTTTTCACTTGTAGAGCTCCTTGAATCTTCTACAGGCTTCCAGAACATTATCCCTGTGCCCAAAGGCACTGACCCTGATGAAGCCTTCACCACCAGGTCCAAAACCACTTCCAGGAGTGGTAACTACGTGGGTTTTCTCAAGAATCTCAGCGAACACATCCCACGAGTTTTGCCCGGGAAAGTGGACCCAAACGTAAGGCGCATTTTTGCCCCCATATACCTTAAAACCAAGTGAATTGAACGTGTTGACTATGATGTCTGTATTTTCTTTGTAAAAACCAACCACCCCATGCATGGCCTGCACCATAATAAGTTCACTTTAAAATGTTCCTCTGATTTTTTTTTATTATTCTTGCACAAGTCATTCAATTGTTTATGTTGTCCTAGAACAGAGATAAGTGAAGATGAAGAAGAAGAAGAAGAAGAAATGACCTTAATGCCATCTTCAGAAACGCAAGCCAATGCACCAGCTTGAGCAATGTTGGACGCACCGTTGAAGCTGGTGCAAACTATGCGGTTGAAGTCCTTTGCTAAGGGAAATCCATCAGAGTAAAGAAGCTCTTTTGGTATTGCTGTCCAACCAAGACGAACACCAGTGAAACCAGCATACTTGGAGAAGGAAGAAACTTCAAGGGCAACCTGCAACCAATGAACAGGACAAAATGATACATCCTTGTAAGAATGAGGCCACTTATGTACTTCCCCTGTTTGAACTCCATATAAGAAAAGATCAATCAACTTTTTTACACAACAATCATGTATACAAAAAGTTCTCTTTTCTTAATGGATGAATAATTGCCATCAAGCAAAATAACAGTTCACAATACAAAATTAAGTAAACCATGTGAGCCAGTAACATATATATATATATATATAAACGGCAGAAGAATATCATGCTAAAGAGGAAAGCCAGAGACAAGAGAAATAAGTTGCCTGACATACCTCTTTAGCTCCAGGAATTTCAAAAATGGATCTTGGACTATCATCTGACACATACATAGCATAAGCAGAATCATAGACTATGATCGACCCATTTTGCTTAGCAAACTGTACAAGCTTGGTTAGTTGCTCTCTTGATGCAGCATGACCAGTTGGGTTATTTGGAGAACAAAAGAATATGATGTCTGTCCGACGAACGGTGGATAAATCAGGAAAAAAGCCATTTTCTGGCGTGCACCTCATATATTCGATATTTCCATACTTCTCTACATCACTCTGGAACTGCCCAGTCTGGCCCATAATAACACTTGAATCCACATAAGCCTGAAGGACAGATGAGATATTATCATACGAATTCAAAAGGTGATTTGAAACTTTCACAAATTTAAACGGTTCCGGTCCATCTTCTTAATAGCACTTATAACCTGTAACAGAGGACTATATGAAAATCTTTAACTTCTCATTCTTCTAAATTACGAATCAGCAATAAATGCAAAATCAAACACACACATATATAAGAACAGCCAACTGACTATTTGAACATTGTATTACCTGTAGTTCAACTACCAAGTAGAAAAAAAGAAGCACAGAACCAAGAAAAATTATGGGACTACCTTTCGTTTTATAAAAAGTAAGGTAAATATGCGACATTTAAATCTGAAAATTGAATTAAGAACTAGGGAAACAACATTCTAAGAATCAAATTTACTGAACCAAAAATAAACAAAGCACGGGAGATGAGTTAGTAATGTACATGCTGAAGTTGTCTCAGAATTACGAATTACAAATTATATAATTGCTGCCGAAACCGGGGCGACACTATAAGGCAAGCAAATTGTAAAGGGAGTGACATAAGAAGACAATATCAATACAGTAAGCACATGATTTATGTCATTGAACAGCTTAGCTCTGATTTACCCAACAAAAGATAACATATTTACCGGGTATGATGGGTCTTGAACAGCTATTGTCACTTTAGATCCAAAAAGAACCTGAAAAACAAACAAATAAAAAAAAAAAACCCTCAATTTAAAGAAACCAAAGCCTGTCAGATCAATACAAACAGAACCCTTAAAGTGATCAAATGTACCAACAAGGTCATAATCTAGAACCAACCTGAAGACGAGATATATCACTTTTAGCACCATCAGAAACAAATATATCATCTTCTTCTATGCCAAGGTTTGAATAATAGGTTGAAGCAATGGCAGCTCGCAGTTGCTGCAAATTTTAATTAGAAGACGAAAAGTGTGACTTTGTTAACACTAATCATAGAGATGGATATCTAAATAAGACCCATACGAAGAAAGAAGGGAAAAACACCAAAGGCAGAGAGAGAGAGCGAGAAAGAAAATGCATACAGGATAAATAGAAAAGGAATGAAGACTAATACTGACCTTTTCACCTTGCTCAGCTCCATACCCACTGTAACCCTCCACCGTTGACAGTGCTTGTGCCCTCTGGAAACAAAAAGAGAAAAAAAATGGGGAAAAACTTGCATTAATCACAGACGATTTGTTAATCGTCAACCTCAAATAGCTTCCCCCAACAAATGTAGAAACAGGACCGATTAGAGGAAACCTCTTCGAAATTTAAACCATAAAATTTCAATTAGATAAGATTCGAACAATGTTACCTTTGACATGGCAGAAGTAATAACTTCAGGAATGGGCTCAGTGGTGTCACCAATTCCAAGAGGGATAACTTTGGCATCAGGATGTTTCAACATGTGTGCATTTCTTCGTCTGGCTATCTAATAAAAACAAGAAAGACTTTCATGAATCAAACTTGTCAATCCAAATGTAAAATCAAAGCAACAAACATTCACAGGCTAAGTTTCCGTTTAACCAAATGATTCATTACATTACACCAGATTTCGGCAACAAATACCAAAACCAAACATGGAGTCCCATAACTTACCTCCGGGAAGAGGTAGCCAGCTTGGAGTTTACCCATGTTCTCATTCCGCGACACATTTGTCTTGTAAGCTTCATCAGAAGTAGTAATAACTAGTCAGACTCAGATACTCATGGAGGACAAAGCCAAGCTTCCCTATCCTTGTAAATTAAACTCAATTCAAAAAACACCCTAACAATCCTATCTGACAATGCTCGCAGCAATCAAAGATAAAAGGATAAGAAAAGGCACAAAAACCCCGCCACCCAAAACCAACGCAGACAGTCACCTGTCTTCTCAGCTGAAGGCGAGGCGACACATTTCACAACAACTCCACCGATTCTCCCCGGAACCGACACATTGGACGGCCTGCTCAAAATCCGAAGGAACGAATCAAATACATCAGGAATCAAACAAACACACCGGACGAAAATCGAGCTGAATTGAAAAGCAGAAGAATGAAGAACGTTACTTGATGGTCTTGAGATTGTTGTGGCCGAGGAAAGAAGAGGAGATGGAAGTAGAAAGAGTGTGATGAATCGCAGACATTTTCGACAAGAGCAGCTCAGACTCGCGCAGAGAGAGAAGAAAGAGAGTGCGTGTGGATTAAGTCCAGTGAACTGTGTTGATTATATATATAGAGAGCCGCCTTTACCGCATTTATATATATATATATTCCAAATCCTTAACCCTAGACTATTAACAACATGTTTAATTCATTGGATTAATTATAATTAAAGTAATAATCCAGTTCAAATTTGTTTTTGCAAGTGCGAAAGAGTCGCGATTAGAGATTTGTGTTAGAAAAGTAATAGGAGATATAATTCCAGTAATTTAAAAATTATAATAATAGTTTGGGGGTTGAAATCTGGTAGATGTAAAAAAAAAATTTTGGAAGCGATCATCATGAAAAACACTGTCAATATCTCCATATTAATCTCTTACTTAATTAGATGGGACGATTAAAAATAATAACTTGATAATTTGTATTAAATTTATTAGGGTTAAATATTTTTTACACTCGAGTATTTAGGGTGTTTTGCATTTCATTACTCAACTTTTAATTTAAGGATTCGATATTCAATATTTGGATTTTATTTTATTTAAATGTCAAATTTCAAATTCAGCCAATAAAAAAATGACAAGCGTGGTATCTTGATAGGCCATATTCGAAATTGGAATTTAACTAAAACAAAATTCAAAGATTTGATATTAAACTCTTAAATTAAAAGATTAGATACTAAAATGCAAAATATCTAAAAGTTGGGTGCAAAAAATATTTTACTCAATTTATTAATATTATACATGAGTCCTAAAGACCTTTCTTGATTTTATTAGATATAAACAATTAAATAACAATTACCTCCTCGATTGTATGATTTTTTTTTTTTCAAAAATAAACGTAAAATTCGTATAATAGAAATTGGAAAATTCTAATCAATTTTCATCGACCGAAATGAATCAATTATAATAATAAATATCCTCTCCTCATTATTCCATCGACCATTAATTTTCTATGTGAAAACTTTTTCTTTTTTTTATTATCCTAATTTAATCGAATTAGAATTAAATTTGAATTATTCATAGAAACTATCGAGAAAGTATTTCAAAGATTTACTTTTTTATAATAATAATTAGCATATATATAGAAACTATTTATTTTTTTAATTAGTTATCTAAATAAATTTGTACTTAATAATATAATAAATTTGTTAAATACCCGTATACGCTTATCTATATTTATCTTTACTATAATATATAGGAAGGGTGTGTTTGACCCAAATCATTGTAATTTTGATTAAATGGAGAATTCTTAGATTTTTGAATTATTTTAATTAATAAATTATTTCAATGGTAGGTTATTTAACATTAAATGTAATCCTAATTTGATTATTTGAATGATTTCTTAATTATCTCCATAATTTATAAAATCACAATTTAATTTCTTTCCTAATTTTTTATAGCTTTGGGTTTTCATTTTATTTCTCCACCATCTATATTTCTTCTATAGAACTAGCGTGTACCCCCCGTGCTGTGCACGGTATTTATATAAAAATTATATTATATGAGTTATGTTATCATGTATTACTCATAAATATTGTAAACTAAGATAAAGGAATCTATATTTTGGATAAAAAATTTATATAGGAAAAAATATTCGTTTACTTAACAATGACATCAAAGATTGTCACATGAAAATTAAAAATTTTTTTTTTAATGATGAGAGTTATAAATATAAATTTCGATAAAAAAATGGAATTATTCTAAAAATTTTAATGGAAAAAAAAATTTTCAAATTCGATCAGATTACAATCTGGATGAAAAAAAGATTTAAAGTTTAAACAATTACAAAATAAATAATAAATAAAAGTTGAAAAATAGAAACTAAAAATAAATGTGGTTGAAAATTAATATTAATCTTACAAATAGAAAAATTATATGAAAATATAACATATTTCCTCAATTTGGGAAAATCAAATTAGTTAATAATAAAAAAGAAAGTTCGCTCGATCATTAAAAAAATAAAATAAAAAATTAATGAAAATAATAAAAATACAAATAAATAAAAATAATTATCAACAAAAACAACAAACATAATTATAGAAAGTATTGAAACTATAAAACAAGTTTATTTAATGTAAATAAAAATATGATAAAATAAAATAAAGAAAAAATTACAATAAATAAATTTGAACGAAAAGATAATTTCATTCAATTAAAAAGTACAAAATTATTTGATAATAAATAATTAGAAAATAAAAAGATGGTGTAAAATAAAATAAATAAAAAATAATAATAAAACGATAATATTAGTTATTGATGATAAATTTATACAAAATAAAATAAATCAAAATATAAAAATCAAACACTAATTTCAGTTATTAATCACAAATTTAAATTTAAAATAAAATAAAATAAAAAGAAAAAGACTGTAAAACTTAAACTCATTTAAATTTACGTCCCCTAAAAAGATTTTTTCATTCAATTGGAAGGACAAAATTGATTGATAATGAACAAATACAAAGTAAAAGGATAATATAAAATAATATAAAGTAAAAATTAAAAAAAATTAATATTGTTAGTTCTTGATACAGATCTATCTAAAATAAATAAAAAGTAATCAAAAAAGATAAAATTAAAGCATATATATCAATTTTTTATAACAAATATATATAGTATAAACGAAAATTATAATAAAACAAAATAAAAAGATGCTACAATCAAAACTTATAATTCATATTTAAACATCATGAAAAGATTTCTTCATTCAACAAAAAATAAAAAATTGATTGGTAATGAACAAATACAAAATAAAAAGATGATGTAACATCCATTAAATCAAAAGTAATACAAAAACGCAATCACATATGCAAATATACAAAAATGAAAAGAATAAATAAATCTGCAAAAGAGGAAAAGGAGAATAAAAGAAGTTGTAATATACTTACATGTTAATGGAACAACTCAAATTTTTTCATAGAAATTGTCGACTATAAAGAAAACCTAAAAACCCTAAACTGGTAAAGAAGAAACTGAAAAACTGATTGATACTTATAAAAATTATATCAAACATAATATTTATGTATTTAACAATTCTATTGAGGTAAATTAAGTAACCTAATTAATGATCTTTGTTATTAAGAATTTGAATTTGAATTTGAAAAGTCAATTGCATTTTATGAAAATTAAATCCTTTGTAATTGCGTACTAATATAACTAAGTATTTTTCACAAAAAATATCCCGTCTCTCTCAAATTCTCTCTCTCTCAAACTCTCTCAAAAATCAAAATCCTAATCTACGTGTTTCAAACTCAAGACAAAGTAATCAATCAATTGAAACTTCGATTATTCTCCACCGCCGGATTGATTCAGATCTATTCTACTGTCAGATTCTTAGATTTGTTACATCGATACGGTTTGTGTTTTTTTCTTTAGGTTATGTTATATTTCAAGTTCTTTATCTCTTCCGTATGGAAGTTTAGTCAGTTTCTTTATGTTCTTTTTTATTATGTTCTGTGATTCTCCGAGGAAATTTTTTGGCCGAGTTATCTGCTGTACGCCAAAGTGTTCTTTTCAATCCGGAGAAAAGGTGGCTGCGGAACTTCACCCAGATCGGATTTTCAACTTCAAGGAGCCTGTTTCTTTTATTAAACGTGATGCTAATATAATAGCTCACAAATCTATTGGAATTGCGGTTTCGGCCTGCGTTATTTTTCTTGTTATTCCTTATATTTTTGTTATTGTTCCTCTTGATGTTGAATAATATTCCCCTTTGAGGGTTTGAGTTTCAAAAAAAAAAAAAATTTTTTTTTCACAAATATATCCATGACCATGATTGACATAATTTGCCATTAAAACTTCATTCGACATAATTTTAAATATATCTTAGGAAAATAAAAAATCTAGCATTTAATATAAAACTCAATTCATATTATTTATTAATTAAAATGAATAAATGTACTTTTTTTTAATAATATAACACCCGCCTAGAGATATTTATTGGATTTTTTTAATAATAGATTTATAAATAATATAAATTAATGAATTTTTTTTGTAAAAATTAAAATATTTCAAAAAAAGAGAAATAAATATTAAATTTCATGAGTTTTATTTAAATTTTGAATGTTATCATTAATTACCTGGGTTACATTTGAATTTGAATTAAAATATATTTTTTAGATTTATTCATTCAAAATAAGTTTTACCATAAATTGGTGCTTTAATTGAGGACAATTTTCAAAAATCAAGGGACATATAAAATTGCTAAATAAATAAATAAATTTAATAACTATCAACCAATCACAATTTTTAGTTTGAATAAAAAATCTCAAAAAAAACTACAAAATTCTATTCAGTCAAAATTGATATAATTTGGATCAAACACACACTTCCTATATATTATAATACAAATATATTTAATTCATATCCATCAAACCTACCAATACAAATATTTTTGCTTTCACTAATGTTTTTTCATTATGACCAAAGCTCCATCAAGTTCAAATGTGCAATGATGAGAAGATGTAGAGGAGTCATCTTTCATAAACTACGGAGGGGTAACTTGATGTTTTATCATAATTTCTTTTCATATTTGGTATTCTTTTATTGATCTATTTTTTGCTTTTTGATCTCCTTTATTCTTATTTCTTTTAGATTTTTTGATTTGATTTTTTATATTTTCTAGAGTTTATTATTATTTTTTAATGGATAATGAGAAATTTGCTGACCTTTGATCAAGTTATCTGTATAATTTTATTCATCTAAATCATTATGTTTATTTATATGATTTTGTGTTCAAGTATACATATTTTAGTGTTGTAATTATATTCTTGTGTTTTATTTTTACCCTATAATGTTTTATACATGTTCACCATTTAATTGTTTTGTTCTTAATTTTGAATATTTTCATGTATTTTTTATAATTTTATTTTTTATTAACCCAAGTTATGTTTTAAAATTTTAATTTAGTATAATTGTGCCCTTTTTTAATTCCTTCGTTTTGTGCAAAAATCTTTAGTTTGTTTGATATTTTTTAGTTTTATTTTCATTTGGACAAAATATTTTTATTATATATATAAATATATATCCTCTATTTTTATTATATATATATATATATATATATATATATATATTCCTTTCGGTACCATTCTATGTCTATTTATCTATATTATAGTATATAGGAATAGTATTTTTTGATTCAATTATTTCAATTTTGACTAAATCTTAACTTTCTATAATTTTAAATATTTTTTAATTGATAAATGATATTAATTTTGGCTAATATTAAATGCAAAAATTTATATGTGTATATATATATATGTGTGTGTAATTATGGAAAATTACTTAAATCAGGGATAATTTTTAAAAATTCGTTAATTATATTTGGACATGATTAAATAGGATACAATTTCCATAAAATCCAATAAAGTTTTAAATTTAAATTCAAACCATGATTAATTAGTTTGCTTAAATTACTCTATTAAATTTTTACAGAACAAAAAGAATCTAAGCATATAAATCTTATATTAATACTATTTATATATATTTAAATTACTTTAACTTTCATCTTTACCCAACAAAATTTTTTGTTTTCTCCATAGTCAATTGCAATGGTAAAATCAAATTAGTTTCAAAAATATAGTAAGTAGTTTTTTTTTTTTTTAATAATTCATTTGTTTTTAATTATTATGATATGTTTTTTCTGTTTCTTATTTATTTTTATTCTACACCATACTTTTTATGATTATTCATTATCAAACAATTAATTATTTTTAATTGAATGGTTTTTTTTTTTCGGGGATGTTCAATTCTAAATCATCTTTTAACTTGGCTTATATTTATTTTCCTTTAATTGTATTTTATATGATGTCTTAAGAATTTTGTTATATTATTTTGTTTAACTAAGATTTTAGTTTCTGATGGTGCAGGAAAGTGAGTTTCCTAAAATGCAACAACACTTTGAGATTTGTTTAAAGAAGGGAAGACCATCACAGGCGTAAGAGCCTCAGGAACTGGGTTTCCTTTTGTGCGTGGGTTCTTCCAGCTAGGATAACACCAAGAGATCGTGCAGCAAGGGTGCAGGAAACGGTGAAATGTATGAAGCTTCGGAGAAGATGAAGATGCAGAGGAAAATAATGCCCAGTTCAGCAGTGAGATGTCTTGTGTAAAAGATGACTTAAGGGAGAGTGCATGAGTTCTCCCTATTTATATGTTAGGGGTGAGGGTAGAAGGGTAAATTGACCGTGTGGTCCCAAACCTGTGTTGCCCTAACACGTGGCGGCCCGTGAAGGTATGAGAAGGACGTTTCTGAAAAGGAGGCGGCGTGTCAGATGCGTAGTGCGCACTACCTTTGTGTCAGAAGTCGTTGGCGAGGATGACGCGGGGGATGGGCCTAAGATTCTCTCTGCCGAGGTTCGGATCCAACGCAGCGGAGCATGGTCATGCACGAGCGTTGGTGACGCTCAAAGAGTGTATGGATGGCCTCCCCACGATAGACGACCCTTGAGCGCCGAAACATCGAGCATCATTAATGGGGCCCCCCCATGCGGGTGCTTCCCTGAGAAGGGTAAGCCTGAGGGCCGAGATGCGAGCGTCAAACTCGTCGGTTCTGGCCCTTTACCTGAATTGTCATCCGAGGCTTGACGGTTTATATTAGCTGGCAAATGAGTGGGCTGGGAAGGCTCACGAGCCCATCAATGCGAGCATTTTGGCCTTAGCCAGCGATGTGCTGACACGTGGACGGCTCTGATTCGAGCGTGATTTTAGGTCTCATCATTTTGCCCCCCAAATTCTGTAGTATCGCTTCGAGCGTACTGTAGAATTTATAAAGAAGGAGCCTTGAATTTTGAATGTCCGAGGGTCAGACCTTTACTTAGAGATGTGACCGCTGGCCTTCCGTAACGGACACAAACTGACACCACATTGAATGCTGTCAAGTCCGCATTTAATGCTGAGTGGGAACGTGGGCGCGTGCACTCCGGGAGACGTGAGGCGGTTACCAAAAGTGGGGGGATTCCCTATGCGGGAAATGATTGCATTTTGAATTCCCAGCCCTAAATCATGTAAATTATCCCCTTTAAATAGGGTCCTATAGAGCTTTGGAACCTCTTTCACGCACTCAGATATCTTCCAGCCTTTAAGCAGTCAAAGAATTTTCTGCAATTTTTACAGACTCCGGCGAGCTTCCATTCTTCCAACTTTAGGTAAAGCTCCACGAATCTTGATATTCTGATACTAACTTTTAGATTTAGGTTGAGTGAGTGAAACCCTTGAGTGAAGAGCCAGTTCCTGCCATTGCATTTGCTTCAGAAATTTCTTTTCTCTCCTTGAGTTCTCTGCCAGAAATCCCGTTTCCAAAAGTTGAAAACTGAACATGGCCGGAAACCAAGCTGATGATTATGTACGGGAGATTGAGGAGATGTCGGTGGGGAGCTCTTCCCCTCATGGCGATGTCCCCATAGTTGTTCCCCTAGTTAGGGCGCACCCAGATGAAGGAATTCCCATGGCGATCTCGGTGGCCCAGGCTCCGGCTGACGCCGGGGAAGAAGAGGTGGACGCCGCCGTTCAAGGGATGAACGAGCGTGCTCCCGGAGGGATGAACGACCTCTTTGAGGAGATGCACAACGTGATGGAGATGCAGAGACAGGGGGAGAGAGTATTCCCAGTTTTGAACAGCGCTGTGAGACCCCAAGATCACAGGATCACAATGGCTATGATGGCTCCTGAGGGTGAAGCGGGGCCATCCGGGCGTCCATTTGAGGCTGAACCTTCCAGAAGGCGACAGAGGAGAGGAAGGGAGCCGGCCACTCGAGTGAGGCAGGATAATCGTCATCAGACTGACAGATCTCCGGATGAGATTGCAAGCATTCTGACGCTCGACGATTTGGAAGAGTTGAGGGCGAATGCTTATTGGGATGAGGCAGTATTTCCCATGCGACTTCCAGAGGAGGGGGAAAGAGCCAACCGACCGCCGCCTGGGATGATGACGGTCTACTGGGATGCGGTCCTTGCCGGGGGCTTGAGGTTCCCAATTCCGCCCGTCATTGCCAACATCTACCATCACTTGAGGCTTTGCCCTTCACAAATTCTGCCGAACGGCATAGCCCTGATTAATACCTTCGTGATTATGATGGTTGCTCTAGGTCGCGAGCCCTCGATCATCAACTTTGATAGCTTGATACAGGTGGCCCGCTCGACTCGCTCATCCCCTACTGATGGATTCTATTACGCTCAAGCTAAATCAGGCTTTAAGATGATAGATTCCCCATCTACTTTCTATGGCGAGCATTGGAAGGAGAAGTACTTTTTCGTGGGGGCTCCAGGAGGAATTTTCAGGGTTCACCGCGGGTGGTTGATACATGGTGAGGGTCCTCTGATTAGGGAAAAAACGAAGAATAAAGCCTTTGAGGATTGGGCACAGGGGTTAGCCTTCGAGATGAGGGCTGAGAAAAAATGGATTAAGGCTGAGACTCTGATGAAGAATGAGGGAGTGTTGTTCCGTTATGGTTTATCTTGCCCCCCAGACAGGATACTCAACCCTCCAGCTGACATCATGGCCCTCGACGGTTAGATTCTAGGAACTAACAGCTCTACCCTTTAGAATAGTCCTCTAACTTACAGTGATTGTTGTATTCTTGTATATACGATCTAAGCAATCAATCTTCTGATGCTCGTTCCTCTTTACTTGCAGGCATCCAAATATTATCCCAAGGCATGAATGCTGAAGCCCTTTCCCGCATGTTGGGTGCTCAGGGAGCTGGTGCTAACTCTCAGCAACAACAACAACAGCAGCAAGAGCGACCCCCAACTGCGCCGAGGGGCAGAGGAATTCGGCTAAGGCAAGGGCGAGGCGATGGAGACAGAGGTGCTGGAAACGAGGTTCCAGTTGTTGGTCCTGTCGAGGATCTCACCGTGGATGGTGCTCGGGAGGTTACCCCTACTCCAGTTGCTCCCGAGGGGCCTATAGCACTTAGCTCCAGCACCTCCCACAACCGATCCGGGGAGTTAGTCCGCATCCAAGAAGGGATTAGGGCTGAGCGCCAAGGTAAAAGGAAGAGGATGCCGGACTCTATCCCAATCTCCGGTAAAGGGAAGGAGGTGGTTGTAGGCCACCGCGGTGAGGGTAGCGACACATCCTCCTCCGAGGATGAAGATTTCTGGAGAATTGGCTGCCGGGGTGACGCTCGGTACAAGCGCCAAAGGAAGGACGGTCCTGTCCTGTTGAAAAAGAGCGCCTTTTCTGTCAACATGGTCTCCGACATTGTCGGAAAACTCCAGTTCTCCGCCGACCATGACAAGCTGAACGAGCATGATGCTGCTCGTGTTGCTGACGATGCCTGCCATGCCCTTCTGACGGTAGGTCTCTACTTCTCTTTATAAAATTCCCCCCTTCTTCCTTCTATGTTCTGACAGTGACCCTCGTTAACGGCTTCCCAGGAGGTAATCCCGAGGCTGAAAAATTTGCAAGGACGAGCGCAAGCCTATTCTGAGCATAAGGCCAAGTACAAGAAGTTGCTGCGCATCACGGACCCGGGCCAATTGCAGGAGGATTACAACAATGTCAGCGCTCAACTGAATTCTGCCAACCTTGAGAACGTTCAGCTGAAGGAAAACCTGAAGAAGTCCGATGACGCCTTTCTGGTCCTAAATGAGCGTCACAGGAAATTGAAGGATGAGCGGGACCAGTTGAGGGTACAAAATGGGGAGCTGGGCGAGCAGCTGGCGGAGAGCACTCGCCAAAACGAGGAAGCTAACAAGGCCCTTGCTGACTTGCAGGGCAAAGTACAGGGCTTGGAGGCGAGGGTATCCTGGGAGGCAGTGAAGAAGTTTGTGCGCTCCAAAGCTTTCGTATTCGCAGCAAACATCCAGTGCTTTGACAACGCTCGACGTTTCTTCCATAAAGCGATCGGGCAAATGGTGAAGTTGGGACTGGCTCCTGAGAGCGCTCGATCCGACGCTCGTCTACGCATGGATCTGGATGAGAATTGCGAGCCAATGGTCCAGGATGAGGATCCAACTGAGAATCTGGCGGAGCCCGAGTACCAGGAGTTGGTGGAAACACTCCAAAGGGAGTTTATAGCTGCCAACAGGGTAGATCCCGAGCCCCTCCTGATAGAAGACGAGGGCACCGTCATGGACACAGTGGATGCCGAGGAACCTGGCGAGGCCCAAACTTCTGGCGCTAATGTGTTGGCCCCGGTTCCTCTAGCAACTGCCCCTCCGGAGCCTAACTCTCAAACCCAGTGAAGGTCCATTGGATGCTGATCTCTCTCCTTGTTGGTTCAACTTACTTATCACATTATGAACAATTTATGTCTGTAATCAATCTTCAAACTATTCCCTTGGATGTTTTGGACTTCTCTACGCTCCTTTTCCTCATCTATTATAACTCTTCTGTTTCTTGTTGGGATGTTTGAATGCTTTATCCTTTATTTTCGAATGATGAATGATGTTATTTCATTGCGCTCGCTGCTTTTATATCGGCATATTTTGTTTGAGCGTTCATGATGGGCGTGTGTATGCACGAGGGCGTTATCTTTGAGGGTGCCCTGGCGTTTATCACAATACGCCTTCAGTTTAAAGTTCGGCAGTGTCTGGCAATTTGAGGGACGTAGATACGGGCGCGAGGGTGTTTTATGCGTATTCCCTGGCCGTATTCGCAACGAGGCTCAAATTTGAACTTAGGAAACCTCTGGAGATTTGCCTAAGTATTGGCCCAACGATGTGCACCCTTATCTCAAACGCTTCATTAGATTGTATATACTTTAGAGATCAACAACAGGACCTGCTAAGTAGGATATTAAAGCGAGCGTAACCCTGGGGTTAGCATTATTTCGAGAAACACATGAAGGGATTGAGTTAAAATCCATTATTTTATGAGTGTGCTTTTACTCAATAAGTTGAGGGTCATTGGGGTTCTTGCGAGCACGAGCTGGAGTGGCGAGCACTCAGCTGGCGTAAATTGAGCATTGTGCTCCCCGTTGTTCGACGCGCTCATTTTTAGGATTTGCTCTTTCCAATCGTTCAAACTGTTCCGGGTGGATGATTATCAACACCTGGACAGTGTAGCTTTGGGACGATTGATGTGTCGTGTAGGCCGTTCGACGTGGAGGATGCTCGACACGGAGTAGGCCTCTCGTCGCTCGAATCATTAGATCAAATAAGAAAGCAAGCAAATAATAAGAGCAAAGAATTAAATACTTACTGTTATATGGATGCATTTTTGGAAATGATTACAACACGCTTTCCGTCGAAGGGAAGCACTCAATGCCGCAGACGGGCAATTTTCAAAGAAGATGATGTTTATACGTAGAACCTTCTAAGGTTACATGCATTCCATGGCCTAGGGAGCCGCTCGCCTTACAAAGTTTCCAATAGGTAGGTATTGTTTGCTCGTACCTGGATGACTTTGAAGGGGCCTTCCCAATTAGGGTCCAACTTACCTACATGTTTGGAAACTTCAACTTTTTTGAGGACCAAGTCCCCCAGTTGGAAAGTCCTTTCTCTAACACGTTTGTTGTATTGGCGGGCTACGGTCACTTTGTATTTGTGGATACGTGCCACGCAACACTCCTTCTTTCGTCCAACAAATCTAACTCGAACGCTCGATTGGATTCGTTGGCAGTAGGCTCGAAATAGGCAACGGGTGCGGATTCTTGAGCAATTTC
Source organism: Lantana camara (assembly GCA_037501455.1). NCBI lineage: Eukaryota > Viridiplantae > Streptophyta > Magnoliopsida > Lamiales > Verbenaceae > Lantana > Lantana camara. Next base: position 26,143,210 of record CM074862.1, read on the forward strand.
CGCAGGTATCATGGCCTCGGAGCCGTACACGAGGGAATAAGGGGTTTCCCCCGTTGCCGCTCGCGGAGTAGTACGGTACGCCCACAGAGCTCCCTGAAGTTCTTCAGCCCATTCTCCCTTCTTACTCTCGAGCATCGTTTTCAGATGCTGGAGTATGGTTCGGTTGGTCACTTCAGCTTGACCATTAGCTTGAGGATGACCTACGGAAGTGAATCGTTGTTCGATCCCTAGTTCATAGCACCAATCCCGTGTGTCAGCGGCGATAAACTGGGAACCGTTATCCGAGATGAGCACCCTCGGGATGCCGTATCTGCAGATGATATTTTTCCAAATGAAATCCCTCACAACCTTGAACGTTATCTTAGCGACCGCTTCTGCCTCAGCCCACTTAGTGAAATAATCCACAGCAAGTATTACGAACTTCTTTTGCCCGACCGCCATTGGGAGAGGTCCCACGATATCAATGCCCCACTAATGGCATCTTGCAATACCGAGGGCCAATAGAACCCACTCCTTAAGATTTTCTTTGCCAAGATTCGTCCGCCTGAGTGGTTCCCACAACTTCCACCGTGCACATGCTCTAAAACTTCTTTAGCCTGCGAGGGTCTCAAACATCTCAGCGGTGGGCCCAGGAAGGATGGCTTGAATAATCGACCCTCGGCATCCAATGAGAAGCGAGGGGCCTTGCTCTTGATCTTCCGAGCCTCAACTTTGTCGCTCGGGCTGGTTCCATCTAGCGCTCGCCAGATACTGCACCATAGTGGCTTCTCGAGCCTCATAAGAACCGTCGATTTGACTCGCGATCAACTGCGAGTCCACATATGCGGTAACCCGAGTGGCGCCATTTTGAAGCGCGATTCTGAGCCCCTGAATGAGGGCTTCATACTCTGCCTCGTTGTTAGTGACTTGGAACGCCAACTCGATGGCGTAGTCAACTTCAGCTCCAAGAGGGTCCCTGAGGGTCACCCCGGCTCCCACCCCTTGCGAGGTCGAGGAGCCATCTGTGTGTAGCAGCCATATACCATCTTCCTCCGAGCGCTCGGTACCTAGGTTGAAACGTTCCACCAATAGGTCGGCTACAGCCTGAGCCTGTAGCGCTGTACGAGGCTCAAAGGTGATATCGAATTGACTGAGCTCAATTGACCATTTAATCAATATCCCTGAGACGTCTGGCTTTGCGAGCACTTGTCTGAGGGGCTGATCTGTGAGCACCACGATAGAATGTGCTTGAAAATATGGCCTTAATCTCCGAGAGGCGTTAACGAGCGCGAATGCAAACTTCTCTATTTCCATGTATCTTTTCTCCGGTCCCTGTAGAGTTTTGCTTAAATAATACACCGGCATATGCTTACGCTCGCGAATGGCCACTAAGACAGCGCTCGTGGCCTCCAAGGAAACTGACAGATAGATAAACAAAGTCTCCCCCGGGTTAGGTTTGGTCAGCAGAGGCGCGCTCGAAAGATACTGCTTCATGTCCTGCAGGGCCTTTTCGCAGTCCGCGCTCCAAGTAAAGTTGCGAGCGTTACGCAAAATTTTAAAGAAGGGTAGGTTCCTATCCGCTGAGCGAGAGATGAACCTATTTAATGAAATGATCTTACCCACAAGCACCTGGACCTCTCTCAGATTGCGAGGGGAGGGTATGTCCAGGATTGCTTTAATCTTCTCGGGGTTTGCCTCTATGCCACGTTGACTGACCATGTATCCTAGAAATTTACCGCCTCGAACGCCAAAGGCGCATTTTGATGGGTTCAACTTCATTCCGTAGCGACGAAGGATATCGAAAGTCTGCTTGAGATCTTCCAGATGGGAGCGTTGGCGCTCACTCTTGACTATCATGTCGTCTACATATACCTCCATAGATTTTCCAATTTCGTGCTCGAACATTCTATTGACAAGGCGTTGATAGGTTGCTCCCGCGTTTTTGAGCCCAAATGGCATGACTTTGAAACAGTAAACACCCAAATGCACAACGAACGAAGTTTTGGGGCGATCTTCGGGCGCCATAAAGATTTGATAATATCCCTGAAAGGCGTCCATCATACTCATGAGTTCACACCCGGCTGTAGAATCTACCAACTGATCGATCCTCGGTAGTGGGTAATGGTCTTTGGGGCACGCTTTGTTGAGATCTGTGAAGTCGTTGCACATACGCCACTTATTGGCGCTCTTTGGGACGAACACCACATTGCAAAGCCATTCTGGATACAAAATTTCCTCTATGTACTGAGCATCAAGCAATTTACTAACCTCTTCTTCGATAACCCGTTTCCTAAAGCCATGAACGTCCCTCTTGTTCTGTTTGATGGGCTTGAAGGTTGGATCCACGTTCAGTCTGTGGACAATGACGCTCGGATCTATCCCGGTGAGATCAGAAGCTTTCCACGCAAAAACGTCTAGGTTCTCCCTTAGGAAGTCGATCATTAAAACTTGCGAGGGCCCATCCAGGCCCGAGCCAATCTGGGTGGTTTTATCCGGATTCCCAGGCTCCAATTCAACGGTCAAAAACTCCTCGGTGGGCTCAATCCGAACCTCCGGCCTCGGCGCCTCTAACGCTCGTTGCTTCCCAGTTAGCATACCCTTGGGCTCATCACCCTCGTTTTCTGAAGAGGAACCCTCGACGGCCCCCGGTGGCCTATTCTCTGAACGCTGAGCATCTCCAGGGGTCCTCTTTTTATTCTTCTTCCGGTACAGCTTGGCTCTTTTGCGCTTGGGGCCATCTTCGTCTAATTCGGGGAAGTCAACGGACTTCTTAGTAGACCCAGGTTGAATGGACTGCTTGGGCTTGTGGCTTCGAAGTGAAAGTATGTAACATTCCCAAGCTTCTTTGACGTTACACAGAATTTCTCCGGTACCCTCGGGGGTAGGGAACTTGACCTTCTGGTGATATGTGGAAATTACGGCCTTGAAATCCACGAGGGCTGGGCGCCCAATGATGATATTGTAAGGAAGATTCACCTCAACGATGGTGTAGAGGACGCTCAAAGTTTTTCGCTGTGGGGCGTGACCAAAAGAGGTGGCCAAGCGAACCTGTCAGCGAGGGACGATCTCGGAACCTCCAAACCCTACGAGGGCAGTTCTGAGAGGTTCGAGGGGGATGTTCGTTATGTTCATTTGTTGAAACGTTGAATACGGGAGAACGTTCACAGAGCTTCCACTATCAAATAAAACCCTCTTTACAGTGTGGTTATGAACGTCTAAACTAACCACCATGGGACAGTCAGAGGTTTTTCCTATCCCATGGGGCGTTACAATATGTTCAAGATCTTTCTCAGTAAACCCTATGACATCATCCTCCTTCGAGCGCGACGAGCTGTCCACGGAGAGCACTGGGCGAGGGAATGACGTTCTTTGGTTATAGCTCCGGACATGGCGACGGCGAGAAGCATTGGAATCGCCTCCTGAGGGCCCTCCAGCGATCATGTGAATGACCGCAAAGGGCTGATTTTCCATATCCGCCCCTTTCCCTTTGCCGCGTTCGCTTGTCTCAGGGTGTTGGCGACGAGGACTTCGGGAGCGTGAACGGCTTCTTCTCCTCCCGAGCGCTCGCTCCGCGCAATGTTCATCGTACCCCTCTAGTACTTTCACAAACTCTTTGAGGTGCCCCCTAGCAATCAGCCGCTGAATTTCCTTCTCTAGGTGGCGGCATTCATTAGTGTCATGCCCCTTCTGCTTATGGAAAGCGCAGTACTTCCCCGAGCGCTTCTGAGCCTCGGTTTCTCTCAGCTTGGGCGGTCTCTTAAACAGCTTCTGGTCCGCCAGGGAATAAACTTCGGCAATTGGGCGGTTGAGGGGGATACGCTCGAGCCTCCGCGGAGGAGAAGAATGACGGCGAGCGGGTATTGGGCTGCGGCGGTGACTCCGGTTGGGCTCCACTTTGTCCTCGTGGGTTCTGTTGGGACGAGGGGTATTTGCCATCTTTCGATCCCTCGCTATGTACATATCCTCGAGGGTAAAGAAAGAATCGGCAATCTCCCTAATTTCCATCAACGAGCGCGGCTTCCTCTTGGCCACTTCTTCCACAAACTCCTTACTGACGTAATGCTTCATGTTGATGGCCCCAAATAGAACGTGCCTCAAAAAGTCCATCGAGGGCTTTTCTACCAACAAAATCTCTTTATTGAACCTCCCCATGAAGGATCTGAGAGTCTCGTTCGGCCCTTGGACCAGGCTATAAAGAGCGGTCGCAGCCGGAGCTGGTGCCTTCAGCGAGTTGAAGTGGCTGACAAAAGCATCCGTCAGGTCATAGTACCCTCGGATGGAGCGCGGGGGGAGCTTTTTGTACCATTCTTGGGCCATTCCGGTGAGGGAAGTGACAAGCACCTTGGCCCAGTAGTTGTTCGGATGGTCATACAGGTGCATTAGGTGCACAAAATGGTCCAGATGCTCGGCTGGATCCGTGGTTCCGTCATATCTGTTGATGGTCGAGGGAATTTTACCCTTCCCTGCGAGAGTCATTAGAACCTCCTCGACGAGGGGGGAATCGCCCGTCATGATCCTATAATCCCGGTCGTCGGGATCCAAGTAGCTGGCTTCCCTCCTGCGCCGAGAAATGGGGCTACGTGGTCGGCGAGCGTCTTTGGCCTTGGACCTCTCGCCCCCATCGCGGGAGGCGTGAGACCGTGCTCGAGAGAGCTGCTCTACCACGTTCTGGAGCCCTCGAATTTGGTCTTGTACTGCGGCAAGCTGAGGGTCACCGACATTTCTGCGGTTTACCCTCTCTGTGACCCTCGACTGGACCTCGTCGTTGTTTCCAGCCCCTTCATTTTGAGGGGCTCTCTCGTTTCCTACTGGCTGCTGCCCTTGCTGGACCCTCGGAGCGGCCTTATTTTCTTGAAGCGGGGGAGGGTGAGGTTGTTGGGCCTTTAACACATTTTGAGCCATCGTTAAGGGATGTGCAGGGAGCCCACCCAAGGGTGGGGCTATCCGAGCGCCCGCGTATGAAGGGAAATAAGCCATAGTGAAGTGTTCCCAGGCATTCTGCACAGCTTGACTCTCGCATTGCGCATACAGCGCCTGAAGTTGTTGCGTAGTGATTTGGGGCATCTCTACCCCCTGTAATTCCCTTGGCATTGATAAGGGGAGGTTCAACGTCCCCACTTGATACGGCTGGACCAAAGGTACCGCTCCAGGCATTACCCCGGGCTGCGTGAGAGTGTATCCTGGCGGCGGCATGGCCATAGGGTATATGCCAAGATGGGAGGCAGGGATATGTCGGGCGAAAGCTGGGGGGGGGGGGGGGGAGGATTGGAGCCCGATCCTCCCGTTTCATTTCCAGTTGGGGGAGGAGCAGCAGCGGCATCAACGTCTCCGGCAACAAGAGGAGGTGCGCCCCCGGCGAGGGCGGGGCTTTCAGCGTTCTCTCCATTGGCGGGAGGAAGACCTCCTCTGTTCCCCAGAGTTCCAGATCTTGTGGCAGTAACCATGATGAAAGACTTTGGTGTCACTTTTCAACTAGCTTTTAAAGGAAGAAACTGGTAATAACGAAGATGGTGGTGATGGTTTCCCACAGACGGCGCCAAAAATGATGGTGCAGAAACTTGTGGAGGATTTAAACACCAAACACTTTAGAATTTGTATGTAGGAAGGAAGACCATCACAGGCGCAAGAGCCTCAGGAACTGGGTTTCCAATGGGCGTGGATTCTTCCAGCTAGGATAACACCAAGAAATTATGCAGCGAAAGTGCAAAAAAGGGTGAGGTACAGGAAGCCTTGGAGAAGATGCAAAGGAAAAATGATGCCCAGTTCAGCAGTGAGATGTCTTGTGTAAAAGATGACTTAAGGGAGAGTGCATGAGTTCTCCCTATTTATATGTTAGGGGTGAGGGTAGAAGGGTAAATTGACCGTGTGGTCCCAAACCTGTGTTGCCCTAACACGTGGCGGCCCGTGAAGGTATGAGAAGGACGTTTCTGAAAAGGAGGCGGCGTGTCAGATGCGTAGTGCGCCCTACCTTTGTGTCAGAAGTCGTTGGCGAGGGTGACGCGGGGGATGGGCCTAAGATTCTCTCTGCCGAGGTTCGGATCCAACGCAGCGGAGCATGGTCATGCACGAGCGTTGGTGACGCTCGAAGAGTGTATGGATGGCCTCCCCACGATAGACGACCCTTGAGCGCCGAAATACCGAGCATCATTAATGGGGCCCCCCCATGCGGGTGCTTCCCTGAGAAGGGTAAGCCTGAGGGCCGAGATGCGAGCGTCAAACTCGTTGGTTCTGGCCCTTTACCTGAATTGTCGTCCGAGGCTTGACGGTTTATATTAGCTGGCAAATGAGTGGGCTGGGAAGGCTCACGAGCCCATCAATGCGAGCGTTTTGGCCTTAGCCAGCGATGTGCTGACACGTGGACTCTCTGATTCGAGCGTGATTTTAGGTCTCATCAGTTTCTATTTTAGTTTTATTATAATGTCTTTATACATTGATCTTTTTTTTTTTTTAAATTTTTACTGTTATATTTGATATTTATAGAATCATTACATTTGTATTTCAATTGTTTCACTATTTACTTTATAAATTATATTTTATTATATGTTACTTTTACATTAAATACACTATACTTGTGTTCGTAATTTATGTAGTTATTTGTATGTTTTATTTATATTTGAAATAACTAATTGTTAAGAATTATACGATTTTATGTTTGTTATTACATGTTTGATAAAAATAAAAAATTTAATAATTTCTCATATTTTTAAGGTATTGGTTTGACATGTTTTTAACGATTTTTCTATATCAATTTAACTTAAAAGCTAAAAGTTTTCTTCGCACCTTTAAAAAAAAACCTGATATCTTTCTAAGTTTTATTTTACTTTGTAATTTTAATTATTTGATTATATGTGAGAATCTTCATCTTTTATATACCAAAAATTATAGTTGTTTATTATAATAGTTGTTTTTAAATTATTATTGTACTTTTTGAAAATCAATATAATTTGACTAACTACATCCATCGAAAGATATGCATGACTCTATTCGTAATAAAAAATTTAACACATACTAAAAGAAATCTAAATTTTTTATACTTTACGTGCAACTATAAAATGATAATTATTAAATAAATTCTATAATTGAAAAATGTAGGAAAATAAAAACTCAATTATGTTGCATATTGTTTCAAAAGATTCTCTTTCCTTTTTTTTTTTTTTTGACAACCAAAACCCTCAAAAAAGAATATTATAGCAAATCATGAGTAACAATAAGAAGAATACAAGAAATAACAACAAAAAAAATTAACGCAGGCCGGAGTCGCAATTCCAACAGATTTGTGAACTATTATATTAGCATCACAATTAGTAAAAGAAAATGACTCTTTGAAGATTGGTCCTCTCAAGTTGATCTCGATCTGATGCGACTGGAGTTCCACAGTCGCTTTTTCTCCGAATTGAGCACAGATAGCTGGGCCTACAATAGATAACTCGGCCAGAAAATTTCCCGGATAAACACAGGAAAAGATAAAATAAAACTTCCAAACGGAAGGGACAAAAGTTCCATACGGAAGGGACAAAACTTCCATACGGAAGGGATAAAGCTTCCATACGGAAGAAACGAAAGAAAACATACCAAAAAGAAAAAAACAGATAAAGAAATCGTCTGTGAACAGAGAAATCCGCTAGATCTGGGAGGAAGCCAATAGATCTGGAAGATTGGTGATGAAACTTACCGTAGATCCGTGAGAGTGGCAGCAGATCTGGACGGATCCCAATAAACGAAAAAGAATTGAGTAAAACAGAACAGATTTGGGCCGATCCGACGGTGGAACTGTGTTCTTCACCGCCCCAGGGCCTCTTTACTTCATTGGAAAATAGTGGTTTGCTTAATCAATCTAGTCTAACAGACCTTTTACTTTGATTGTTACATTTTGAGGTCTTTACCCGAAGCCCCGGGTGAATAATGGAAAAAGGGTGGATATATACCCACTCAAAATTCATGTTGCTAACTAAACCATTGCGAATGGTTTAGATGGAATTACAAGTATGCCCCTAGCCTTTTAGTACTATTCTCAATCTTGCCAGTAATTGTGTACAGGGAAGGGCATAACATTTCCAAGTTCATCACTCTTTTCTCGGCCTGCGGCCAACTGAATGACAGAATGAGGCTCATCGGGCGTTTCGTCATGGAATTGATGAGATGGGTTGTGTTCCCGAGTCGGTTTATGTGGCGATGGCAATTGGGTTTTCGAAAAATGGTAGATTTAGGGAAGCTTTGCTTGTCTAATGGGACATGTTGTCGCTAGGTGTTGAGCCTGAGATTTGCATTTTCAGTTGCTCTCAAGGCTTGTTCAGGTACATTGGATATCCGGAATGGTAAAGCTGTGCATGCTCAGATTATAAAGGCCGGTGAAGAACCTGATCAAGTGGTGTACAATTCTCTTTTGAAGCTTTACACGGACTGTAACAGCTTTGACGATGTGGTAAAGGTGTTTGATGATATGCCTGCCCGAAATATTACAACCTGGAACGCTACGACTTCTGGGTTTGTCAAGAAAGATCAAGTTTTTGAGGCTTTGGCAAAATTCCGGAAGATGCAGAGGCAGGTAGTGGGGTTCAGTTGGGTTAGTTTTACTTCAATTTTATAGGTCTCTTTACGATTGACAACACTTTACATTGGTAAAGAGGTACACAAACAAATTTTAAAATTAGCAGAAAGCCCAGACGTTGTTGTGCTGAATTCCCTTTTGGACATGTACGCCAAATGCGGAGCAATTGAGTATTCCAGGAAAGTGATCGACGAAATGCCATCCAAGGATTTAACAACATGGAACACCCTCATCAATGGCTATGCCATAAACGGTTTGATGACTGAAGTTGTGATGGCATTTGAGCGCATGATTGAGGCTGAATTCAGGCCAGATGAGATAACTTTCATCTCGTTATTGTCTGGCTTTAGTCATGCTGGGAAGGCAAACGAGGGCCAAATCCTCTTCAATAGAATGCGTTCGGAGTTTTGAATGAATCTAAATTTGGAGCATTATGCTTGTCTGGTGGATATTTTAGGTCGTCCTGGAAAAATAGAGGAAGCCTTAGAAGTGGTGAGGAAAATGCCTGTAAAACCTATTGGGAGCATTTGGGGTTCTTTACTCAACTCTTGCAGCATGTACAGTTATGTTTCACTCGCAGAAGTTATAGCAAAAAGGTTATTTGAAATTGAACCAACTAATCCGGGAAACTATGTAATGCTATCAAATATATATACGAATGCAGGTTTGCGTGATAAGCTTAAATCGGTTAGAGAAGAAATGGAGAAGAAAGGAATCAAGAAAGAAGCCGGTTGTAGCTGGGTGCATATCAGAGACAAAACACATAGCTTCGTCGGGAAAAAATAACTGTTGGATGCGTCTTTTAAGACAAGAGCAATATAGTCATTAGCACCATGAGCCAATGCTTTATTATCTATTAAAGTGAAGACTTTATTATAACGCCCCGACAAGGGCATCCACGCCTACCCCGCGTTGCGAACCTAGCTTGTATATAGAATCGACATCCGTATACCCGCCAAGCTCGAAGCAAGCGGTGACAAACGGACAACCTAACTAGGCGGTACTAGACTCGCAACAACGAATTGAAACAAACACAAGTACGTGGAAACTTAAAATATAACCACACGATGACAAAGATTCATCCACCAAACAAGTGACCGCCACGATCCAGCACATAATGCTCAAAATACGGGAATATAAATCATCCTAGTGACCATCACGGCCCAACTAACAAGATAGCATTTCCAACACCATACATACTAATCCATAAATCCAAAGGACATAATCCATAAAGTACGCTACACGCGTAAAGTAAAGTACAAGCTAGACTTCTAGACAAGACTCTTAAGAAAGATCCCGCCTAACTTGACTCCAAAAGCTACCTGCGCACAAGAAGGGTAAAGGAGGTTAGTTTAAAAGGAACCGGTGGGGAAGAAACATACATAAATAATAGGTAACAAGGGATCCGATCCCATTTTCAAAATCAATGCAAGTTTTGTAAAAACGGATATAAACCACACACAACTTGCTCGGCGAGTTCAAGCACTCCATCCTTACTTTCCAAACCAAGCAAAACAAACCAATCCATCCTTACGCTGTTGATGTCAAAGGTGTACTACCCCCGAACATCCTTACCCAATTTGGAGAGATAGGTCCATAAAACCGACCTCTCCCAAGGAAACCTCAACCCCGAAACCTCCTCGGAGCGTTAGTAATCAAGTCCACCACATGGGAACTTCGTAAGGGATCATCCGTTGGCCCTTGCCTTCCCGGATTCGCCACTTAACTTCGTCCCCAAGTGCTATAAGACATAACTAAGCAAGCGTCCTTGCAAGGTCCAACACCACCTCCCTACCCAACTCACACTTACGAAATAATTAAACGAAAGTTCGAAAGCATTTTTGGATACTTATCCCATATACCAAAGTTCTAGCTTTACTTGAAAACCATTTTCGATAGCAAATAATAAAATACGAGCAAAGCTCACAAAACATGGTTTATAAGACCTACATATACACTTTGAAAATGGGTACTTAAAACATCCAACACATGAGGTCATATATGTGTCAACAGTTTTAGAAAATATTTTTGTAACGCCCCAATTTCAGGTACGTACGACACATGTGATTTTGAGGATTAGGATTTAATCTTAATCCTTTTACTTATTAAGTTCCTACCTTTATGATAAATTGTGGAAATTTCACTTGAATATGTTTACGTGGAAATAAGTGAAATATGTGTCAATTCGGGATTTTGGTGTTACATGAATTAATTGTCTAGACATGATTTAATTACCTAATTGTCCTTAATTGCTCATTTCCTTTTCTTTAAAGACTAAATTGCATGAAAAACTTGTGGACTAAATTGATCACTTTCCAAACCTTTTATATTTAATTGCATAACTTACGAACTTAGAGGATTTGATCATAAATGTTACATTTTGGCCAAATATATCGGTATGTGCATCTCTTCTCCAACCTTCATTTTCATTTTTCATCAAAACATATATGTTTGCTCCCTTCTCTCTACCGACACACAACCTCAAGGAAGAAGAGATGATTCTTGTGATTTCATCCAAGTTTTCCTAGGAAATTTCATGTTTGGGGCTCAACCATCCCTCTTCATCTTCTTGCATCTCATCTTCTTCCTTCAAGGTAGACATGGATATTTTCATGAATTCTTTAAAGTTGGAGTCATAGCTAGGGTTAGGATTTATGATGGATAACTTGATTATATGTTGTTAGATTTACAAATACATGCTTTTAATATGAATTGGAACTTGAATTCTTGAAGATCATGGAAGGATATGGCATGAGTTGGTATATGAGTGAAGTTGGTGATTATGATGATTGGGGGCATGATTTGTGTGTTTATATTGAGTATTATTGTATCTTAGGTATGCATATATGTTTCCTTTCCTGAATTATATCATATGGGATTGAAATATAAGTGTTTATGGAGTTTTGTTGTTGAATTCGTGCCTCCCCTGTTCTTCTGCTCTGTTTTTGCATCTTCTGCATAACGGGAACGACCCTTCCCGTTCCCTTTGTAAAGGGGGAACGGACGTTCCCATAATGTGAACAGTGTACGTGGCGGTGAGGACGGGAACGCCCGTTCCCACTTTGTCTCACAAGACGGGAACGACCGTTCCCATCTTCGGGAGCAGCTTCGGGAGTGGGGAACGGCCCTTCCCATTTTAAACTAAGGGCTGGAACGGCCGTTCCCATACCCCTGGAGAGGCAGAAAGTTTCTGCATAAAAATGTGATTTTGGAATTTAATTCCAATGCCTTAATTGATCCCAACATGCTATTATATGATCAATTACATGTCATAATATGAATATATCATGCTATATTCGTGAATGCATATCATCTCGTTGTATAGTCATGCCGTGTGCCCTATTTGGTAACATTGATGAGTTATTGTCTCACAAGTACACCATGTCCTGTTTCTTGTCCGGTTACTCTCTCGGGGCGGAGATTGTGATCAACAGAGCACGTTCACGCATCCATGAGTCGTCGTGTCGCCTGTCAGGTGAGGTTTACTTGCTAGTTACTTAGAACTAGTATGACTTTATGTGACTTTTGGACCAAACGGTAGAAATATATACTTATAATTGGTTCTAAACTATCGAGTCGTGTTCTTTAAAGGTAACCGTGTTCCATTAAAAGTAAATCATGTTCGTGAAAAGCAAGTCATGTTCTTTGGAAACTAATCGTGTTCATGACAAGCAAACTGTGTATCGTGTTATCGTGTTACCGTGATCGTGTTTGGCGAATTATCATGTATCGTGTATCGTGTTATGGGCCCGAGGGTGAGTGTTTGAGCCAACCGGGAAAGCATAGGGCTGACGGGTAACTCACACACCTCTCTCAAACCGTGGGGATGCCCCTTGAATCCACCAGGAGGTTTGGTGGAGGAAGGAGTCCCGTACGTGGGAGTCATGTTCCCGACGTGCAACGTGATATCGTGGGTGGTTCGGGCCTTGCAAACCCACCACCATTGGAGAAAGGAGAATTTCGTGTTATTGATCGTGTGCACTCTAATGATATGTGTGAGAACCTAATTAAATGAAAGAGTAATTCTTGTTCACTGTCAAGGTTGGTTGGAGATCGTGCACGCCCCTCGCCAGGGCCACTGATAGTTAAAATAACCGTGATTATCGTGTTAAACCTGATAGTTGTAATCTCGGGCGAGTCCTTGATATTCTTGCACTTATAATATTGTTATTATTATTTTAGTTACAAAACCTTACCCGAGGTTATAACTTGCATGTTATTTGCGCATATATATATCTATACCCCTCACTCAGTCTTCCATAGACTGACGCCTCCACCTTTCAGGTTCTTGCAGGAGCACGCTAGGCGGGGGTCGAGTCGTGTCAAGTGCAGTTCATGTAGTCGAGTCAATCACGGTGCATATTGTTTATCATTGTTTAGAGTTGTTATTATAGTTACTTGTTATTTATATTCGGAGATGATAATGTATTGATATGATGATGTTATTATGCTTCCGCTTTATTTTGTCGCATGTATAAGTTATCCCGCCTAGCTTGTCGTGTATTGCATTGTCACCCGTTCGCTATAGGTTGATTCATGTACGGATTGGCCGTTTCGTATGTGGATTGATCTATAGTGCGGGGGTGTGGTACCTTCACGTGTTAAGGGGTGCTACATCTAAGGTGGTATCAGAGCCCGGTTACAAAACCGAGGTTCTAGTGTCGTGTCATGTCGAGTCTAGGTTGAACGGTGTAGGAATTGTTTGCTAACTTGTGTATCGCATTCATTCTTGTCATTAATTGCTCATTACTTGACCTTATGTGCCGTGAAATTTATGTGATCAACGTGTCTACGTGAATCTTGTGAAATTAATTGCTACATTTGGCATCTGGAATTGTTTTTAAGTGTGACACGTGCATTGACATCTTGACCGACATGCATAACTTAGTGCTTCTTGTAGCAAATATTCATCCAGATTTGCCGAATCAAGTTAAGTACGAACACTTGGATATCCACTTCGGACTTCGGAAGGCTTAAGAAAGAAAATTTTCATTTTCTTTCTTAAGGGGGAGAGACAGCCAAGGAAAATAATTTAAGGAATCCGGTGTCAACCGAACTACCAAAATGAAGAATTTCAATCCACGGTGAACGGTACACTTGAACATGCATATCACGTGCATCATATATTTCATTATTGTTACCTTTAATTTCTTGTTAGCTGGTTTCATTTTGTTAAGTCAAGAGACGGGGTTCTCTTGGTACTTGTTCGAGAGACGGGGTTCTCTCATCATTCGTTAGAGAGACGGGGCACTCTCATTCCTATGTGGTAACTTGTTCTAGTGAAAGGTTAGATTCCTCGCGAGTGTTAAGAATCCCGAAAAGTTGAGGGTCGTGATTTAACGGCATTGCAAGGAATTTCGTGGATTGAAGACCTCTTTCGGACTAATCCCAGACGGGGACTGGCCAACCCCACGTGGGATGAAAACGGGAGAGTCAATTAACTTCCCGGAATTCGAGGCAGTGAATCTGAGGACGGATTCTCTTAAGGGGGAGAGAATTGTAACGCCCCAATTTCAGGTACGCACGACACGTGTGATTTTGAGGATTAGGATTTAATCTTAATCCTTTTACTTATTAAGTTCCTACCTTTATGATAAATTGTGGAAATTTCACTTCAATATGTTTACGTGGAAATAAGTGAAATATGTGTCAATTCGGGATTTTGGTGTTACATGAATTAATTGTCTAGACATGATTTAATTACCTAATTGTCCTTAATTGCTCATTTCCTTTTCTTTAAAGACTAAATTGCATGAAAAACTTGTGGACTAAATTGATCACTTTCCAAACCTTTTATATTTAATTGCATAACTTACGAACTTAGAGGATTTGATCATAAATGTTACATTTTGGCCAAATATATCGGTATGTGCATCTCTTCTCCAACCTTCATTTTCATTTTTCATCAAAACATATATGTTTGCTCCCTTCTCTCTACCGACACACAACCTCAAGGAAGAAGAGATGATTCTTGTGATTTCATCCAAGTTTTCCTAGGAAATTTCATGTTTGGGGCTCAACCATCCCTCTTCATCTTCTTGCATCTCATCTTCTTCCTTCAAGGTAGACATGGATATTTTCATGAATTCTTTAAAGTTGGAGTCATAGCTAGGGTTAGGATTTATGATGGATAACTTGATTATATGTTGTTAGATTTACAAATACATGCTTTTAATATGAATTGGAACTTGAATTCTTGAAGATCATGGAAGGATATGGCATGAGTTGGTATATGAGTGAAGTTGGTGATTATGATGATTGGGGGCATGATTTGTGTGTTTATATTGAGTATTATTGTATCTTAGGTATACATATATGTTTCCTTTCCTGAATTATATCATATGGGATTGAAATATAAGTGTTTATGGAGTTTTGTTGTTGAATTCGTGCCTCCCCTGTTCTTCTGCTCTGTTTCTGCATCTTCTGCATAACGGGAACGGCCCTTCCCGTTCCCTTTGTAAAGGGGGAACGGACGTTCCCATAATGTGAACAGTGTACGTGGCGGTGAGGACGGGAACGCCCGTTCCCACTTTGTCTCACAAGACGGGAACGACCGTTCCCATCTTCGGGAGCAGCTTCGGGAGTGGGGAACGGCCCTTCCCATTTTAAACTAAGGGCTGGAACGGCCGTTCCCATACCCCTGGAGAGGCAGAAAGTTTCTGCATAAAAATGTGATTTTGGATTTTAATTCCAATGCCTTAATTGATCCCAACATGCTATTATATGATCAATTACATGTCATAATATGAATATATCATGCTATATTCGTGAATGCATATCATCTCGTTGTATAGTCATGCTGTGCGCCCTATTTGGTAACATTGATGAGTTATTGTCTCACAAGTACACCATGTCCTGTTTCTTGTCCAGTTACTCTCCCGGGGCGGAGATTGTGATCAATAGAGCACGTTCACGCATCCATGAGTCGTCGTGTCGCCTGTCAGGTGAGGTTTACTTGCTAGTTACTTAGAACCCGTATGACCTTATGTGACTTTTGGACCAAACGGTACAAATATATACTAATAATTGGTTTTAAACTATCGAGTCGTGTTCTTTAAAGGTAACCGTGTTCCATTAAAAGTAAATCATGTTCGTGAAAAGCAAGTCATGTTCTTTGGAAACTAATCGTGTTCATGACAAGCAAACTGTGTATCGTGTTATCGTGTTACCGTGATCGTGTTTGGCGAATTATCATGTATCGTGTATCGTGTTATGGGCTCGAGGGTGAGTGTTTGAGCCAACCGGGAAAGCATAGGGCTGACGGGTAACTCACACACCTCTCTCAAACCGTGGGGATGCCCCCTGAATCCACCAGGAGGTTTGGTGGAGGAAGGAGTCCCGTACGTGGGAGTCATATTCCCGACGTGCAACGTGATATCGTGGGTGGTTCGGGCCTTGCAAACCCACCACCATTGGAGAAAGGAGAATTTCGTGTTATTGATCGTGTACACTCTAATGATATGTGTGAGAACCTAATTAAATGAAAGAGTAATTCTTGTTCACTGTCAAGGTTGGTTGGAGATCGTGCACGCCCCTCGCCAGGGCCACTGATAGTTAAAATAACCGTGATTATCGTGTTAAACCTGATAGTTGTAATCTCGGGCGAGTCCTTGATATTCTTGCACTTATAACATTGTTATTATTATTTTAGTTACAAAACCTTACCCGAGGTTATAACTTGCATGTTATTTGCGCATATATATATCTATACCCCTCACTCAGTCTTCCATAGACTGACGCCTCCACCTTTTAGGTTCTTGCAGGAGCACGCTAGGCGGGGGTCGAGTCGTGTCAAGTGCAGTTCATGTAGTCGAGTCAATCACGGTGCATATTGTTTATCATTGTTTAGAGTTGTTATTATAGTTACTTGTTATTTATATTCGGAGATGATAATGTATTGATATGATGATGTTATTATGCTTCCGCTTTATTTTGTCGCATGTATAAGTTATCCCGCCTAGCTTGTCGTGTATTGCATTGTCACCTGTTCGCTATAGGTTGATTCATGTACGGATTGGCCGTTTCGTATGTGGATTGATCTATAGTGCGGGGGTGTGGTACCTCCACGTGTTAAGGGGTGCTACAATTTTGATATTACTCCTCATCTTTACCACGAACTTCGAAGGTCAACCACGGACGGATAAGGCTAAGCGTCCGGATAAGGCTAAGCGAACGGAAAATATTTTGATATTACTCGTCGGAGCGTTGGTAATCAATAAATCTTGATTCTCTTTATTGTAATGTTGTGTTCATGATTCAATAAATCTTAAATCTTGATTCAAGATTCTCTTTATTGTAATGTTGTGGTCATGATTTAATAAATCTTGATTCTCTTTATTGTAATGTTGTGTTCATGATTCAATAAATCTTAAATCTTGATTCAAGATTCTCTTTATTGTAATGTTGTGGTCATGATTCAATAAATCTTGATTCTCTTTATTGTAATGTTGTGTTCATGATTCAATAAATCTTAAATCTTGATTCAAGATTCTCTTTATTGTAATGTTGTGGTCATGATTCAATAAATCTTGATTCTCTTTATTGTAATGTTGTGTTCATGATTCAATAAATTTTAAATCTTGATTCAATATTCTCTTTATTGTAATGTTGTGGTCATGATTCAATAAATCTTGATTCTCTTTATTATAATGTTAAATCTTGATTCTCTTTATTATTGTAGTGTTGTGGTCATGATTCAATTGAAATCTTGAGTATCATTATTGTAATGTTGTGGGCAAGATTCAATAAATCACTGGACAAAGTCTTCTTTTAATTACACATTTTTAACGTTTCACTGGACAAAATCTTCTTTTAATTGCGCATTTTTAACGTTTCACTCGACAAAGTCTTCCTTTAATTATGCATTTCTAACGTTTCACTGGACAAAGTCTTCTTTTAATTACGCATTTCTAACGTTTAACTGGACAAAGTAATCCTTTAATTAAACATTTCTAACGTTTCACTGGACAAAGTCTTCCTTTAATTACGCATTTCAAACGTTTCACTGGACAAAGTCTTCCATTAATTACGCATTTCTTCAGTTTATCAGTTTATCTGTTTTCATATATAACTGTAATATATTTCATCAGTTTATCAGTTTCTCTGTTTTCATATATAACTGTCATATAGTTCATCAGTTTATCAAACTAACTTTTATTCTTCAAACTAAAACAAACTTCCGTGCAGGATATACTAGAATCAAACAACAATATACAACCAACAATAAACATTTCATTACAAAACCAAAAATATACACTACAATCAATTAACAGTAACATTTAAACTACAATAAACAATCAACAAACAACAAATTTTGGAGAAGCGCTGTCTATATCATGGGGGAGGAAACTGATTAACCTCATCCGGATCTTCCTGAGGGATGTTAGAATTAACACTCTCCTCAGATTGTTCATAGCCTGGGTAATCCGTGTTGTCAAAGGACTCGGGGTCCGAGTCCCTATCGTTAATGTGGTATGCGTGGAGGTGCTCCTCTTTGTCCTCCAAAAGGGTTGCCTGCCGCACTTTGGAGATAAACCTAAGGTCATCGTAATAACGACATCCACGCCCCATGACCTCAGAATTCTGGCGAATGACCTATGTACAATTGAACATTAAATAATGAAAAAAAAAGGGGGGGGGGGGGGGGGGAGGGGGGGAGGAGATTGAGTATGAATTCGACTTACATCATGGCTATTCCCTCGATAATATGTCATGGTCTCAACTTCGCCATGAATACGATCCTTACCCATTTTAACTCCAGGACACCCCAAGAATCTACGGAAGTTGTAAAATACTATCTGCAGTCGTTTTACCGCTTCTATAACATTCCAGGGCCAGTAGTCTCATCGGAATCACCCTGACAACTCAAACGAGACTTGAAACAGGGCTCTCTCGAAGCTTTCTAGCAGATCGATTTTGTTGTCTGCGGCATATAGCCGAAGACGTTCAACCATGTAGGCTTCGACCTCGCCATTAATAGGTGTTGGAGGGTGATTCATGACTTTGTTTATCAAGGATTCGAGATCTGGGAGAGAAGGAAAATGAAGACTTTTTAGAGGTGATGAAATGGGGGTGAAAAATATGCAGAATCTCTGTGTATAGGGCAAGATATTAATAAAGGTGATTGGCTTGGGAAACATATCGTCGCACCCCTTCATCTTCACCTCTGCAATTTTGGGTGGTCAAACTACGGGAAGGAGTGCAGACAGCTTTTTATTTAATTTAGGCGCCCCATCGAGAATGCTTCACAATCTGTTAAGTTTGTAGTGTAAATATTCATTTTACTAGTTATTGAAAGATTTGTTTATCTAGTTAAAGAAAAATAAATCCAAAAATTATAAAACACCGTTTAGAACGTCCACAGGCAGTGTTTGTAGGCACAACAATCTAGCCGGATTAAAAATCGTCATTGCTAATTTTTCCTGTTTGTCACCGGGAATGTATTGTCGGAAAAGGGTTGCCGGAAACGGGTTTCGGAGAAGGTCACCGGAAATGGGTTGTCGGAAAAGAGTCAGGGCCAACGATTTTAACGTCAAGTAGAAAACATCAAACGCAGGAAGAAGACAATGTATATCTGTGTTCTTCTTCATTTTATTAAGGGCATTATGGTACTTTTATAAGATTTGGGGTTTACAAAAAATAGAAAGGATAATAGGGATCCAATATAACTATTTTTTAAGTTGGGGGTTAGGATAAATATTTGACCTTATTGGGGATCGTTAATTAATTAGCCGTTAAATTAATTCAGTTTTTTTTGAAGGAGTCCTTTCCTTTTCCAGCTAGGCTTATAATACGCTGCGTAGCCAGTTAAATGACCTTTTTGCCCCCCATTTCCAATTGAAATTACCGAATATATCTCCAATCTCCTCCTCCGCTTTGCCCTAACTAGTTCGTTCTCTCTGGGTTTGAACTTTGAAGCAAGCAAGAAAGACGCCGGAGATCTCCCTATCCTCCGAAGCTAGGTTAGTGTTTCCCCTATATTTTCAATTCCCCATTCTTTTTGTTCTAATTAAGCATTGATATCGCTTCGATCGCCTTTCGCATTTAATAGCAATGTTCTGGACTCTGATGATGATTACTTGTTTCAATTTTTGTGTTTTGATTTCTGGGCCTGCAAATTCAAACGAGTAATTTGCTTCTATTATGGAGATAATTCGGGGAAAAGGAACCCCGGGCTTCGTATTTGAGTTTTCTAATCGAAACCCAAATGGATTTTGCTGGGACTTTTAATGGCGTTTGTGAGCGTGTTAAAATATAGCCTTGATGCTGTGAATTGATATTGAAGGCTTGTGGGTATATACTGAATTGCTTCTGCCGTGCAGGAGTTGGTTCTCTTATTTTCGACCGGGCTTCTGGTGTTGAGGTTACAATATGGATTTGGAAACAGAAAACAGAATAGCTGCTCTTCTAATGAAGGAAGCAGCGGAATTGCGACGCCAAGCTCAGAGTGAAGGTGCGCTTGCTTATCTTCGTCAACCCACTGCTAGGAGCAGGCCCAATTCTCGTTTTCTGACGGCGACTGTTCGAGGAGTGCAGCAAGGTTAGTTTTTGATGCCGTGAATGTTCTCTTCCTTGTGTTGGAAATTTGTGGTTATAAGTATCAAGATGTGATGTTTGCCTTTGTAAATGGTAATTGTTGTCGGACCTGGGTTACGTTGATTTCAGAAATTATTAGAGATTTTATTGGGGATTGGGATGCTCGAACTTGAAATAATTGGTTGGATTGGGTTTAGCTCGATGTCAGAAATCTATGGTGTTTTGTCCTGCCGCACAAATCAATATACCTCGTTTAATTGTGACCTAACTAAGCATGCCAAAGGTAACAGTTATAGTTCATACAAGGATGAAAGATATGGCCTTTAGCTAGTATGCCACCTGCTCGAGGTTTTACTTTTCACATTCTTATACTTTGTGTCTCCCTGGGGTTTTGTTTTGTGAGATTTGGGTGCCTAAGGGACTTAATTAGTAGAAGTTGATACTCGTTACAATATTGTGGATTTCCCCTTGCCTTTTGTGTATGAATTGAAAGACACATGAACAATTCTTCAATCATACTTTTGGATTAAGAAGCCATATGCATCATAAATGCAGATTTTGTTTTCTTTTTTTTTTGCATAGGATCTCATTCCGTGCTCTCTTAAGATTGGATAAGGGCCAAGTTTTCCTCCTTCTCAAACAAACAACCCAAAAATATGAAAACGGTTGTATTATCCAGTATCCACAGCTGCCTGCTGAGCAAGAACTGGATTTGATTATTTCGAAATGGAGTTCTGTTTTCCTGATTGATTTTCTTCTTCTTGTAATTATTCAGTTTTCTACCCAAGTTTTAGCTCCCATATCCAGCATCTGGTGGATAGTTTTGCTTTATATAAGCTCATTTGCCAAGAATCATGGGTTGCAAATGATGGAAACAGTAAATTGTTGTCACTGCTCCTGTATTGAATGAAACCACGGTTACTGTTTGTCATATGTGCTAATTTTTTCAATTTCCAGGATTTTTAAATAGTCATAAAGTTTGTAAATTTATCTTATTATTATTGGGGTTGTTGATGTTGTCTGGAAACTGGAGTTATTTTCCAGATTTTAAGTCTACAAGTAGCTAATCAATCATATAAAATTACGCTGTCACAGGATTATTGTCCTTTCTAGTCAATACTATTGTTTTATTTGTTCTTTTGAAAGATCTTTAATAATTCCTTTTTTGATACTTTGTACCACAGCTAATCGCGCTGTTGAAGTGAGTGAGATGTGGCGACTACGGGAGAAACAGCTAGAGCTTGACAACAGGACTAGAGGAGCAAGAAATGAAAGTAGTAGTGGGAGAGGCAGCAAGGACATTCCAGAATCTCACAGGAGTAGTAGTAGAAGCTATAAGGATGTTCCAGAATCTCACGGGAGTAGAAGCAGAAGCAGAAGCTACAGCGAAGAGGAGGAAACAAGTGCAAGTGCTTCTCTCTCTTCAAGGAAAAGGAATATTCAAGATCTCAACCCAATGGATGATGAATGTTTACGGGATGATGAGGTCGAGCAGTTTTTACATTCCAGGTCCATCCTCTCATTCATGTAGTTCTATATATATTTCTGGTTTTTCGGCAACTTCTCTTGACTACACTCTTTTGCCTAATTGATATTCTTCGTAATGGCAGGACGAAGAGAGGCAGAGGTGCTGTTGGGTCCCGGATGGATGAAACTGGTCCTTACCTTCCTGCTTGTCCAGATTCTGATATGAATGCCTTAGAAAGCGCTGACGTTGAGGTGAAGAAACCTCGTGCTTTGCTTGGCCCCGAGAAACCTTATTCGTTGAAATCTAGTGCTTCATCAGATGACGAATCCCGTCGCGACAGGAAGAAGAAGAATAAGAAGACAAAAGCAGAATCAAGTAAGCTGCACTCCAAGAAGCAAAAGAAAGATAGGAAACGCAAATCAAAAGAGAAATTGAGAGATAAGAGGAAAAGAGAATGAAGGAGAAAATTTGTAAACATCACAAGTGACCTGACTCCCAATTGGTTATATAATTTGTGTGTATACTATTATGAAACTAGAATCTGTTTCTCTCTGTATTATGAAACTAAAATGGTTATTCATGTTGTGTAACTTAACTTGTATACCCTATGTTAAGTAATTAGTTATATAATTCATCAATTTGTTGTTGGATTATTAATTTAAAACGACTTTGAACTTATATGCTTTTTAAAAGTTATATATAAAAAATAAATAAATACATGAGATGAGATATCGGTGCAATACATATCTAATGCCAAAGAAATCCCAACTACTAAGTTTGGAAACACCTACCTTTCTTGATAAAATAAATGTAATTGAGAAATACATATTAATAGAGAAAGTAAAAAAATAAGAAAAACTATTTCCAAAAAACAAAAACGGAAAACCCAAAAAAAAAAAAAAAAAAAAAAAAAAAAGGAAAAATCGGAAAAAACTTAAAGATAATAAAAATAAAAAAAAAAAAAGAAAAAAGATTTTTTTTTTTTTTTTTGAACAATATGAGTTATTTCCGCTTTCACAATTTTAGAGTTTTCTTTTAAAATTTTTAATGGCCACGCCCACCACTTTCGCACTCACCAGTCACCGGCTCACTGCCGCTTTTCTACCACTTCAGAATTTGATAAAAACCTAAGTA
The DNA here is from genome assembly GCA_037501455.1 of Lantana camara. Lineage (NCBI taxonomy): Eukaryota > Viridiplantae > Streptophyta > Magnoliopsida > Lamiales > Verbenaceae > Lantana > Lantana camara. Next base: position 26,165,874 of record CM074862.1, read on the forward strand.
CCTAACTACCACTCACCACTGCTTTTCTATTTCTTGTTACTCGATTTGATAAACCTAACTACTTTTGTACCACTTCCACAATTTGATAAACCTAACTACCACTCACCTATGATGCACGGATACGGACACGGCGATACGGACACAACACGACACGATACGGATACGGCGACACGGATTTTTTCTTAAATTTCTCACGTGAGGAGTGTCGAACACGAGTGTCCGACACGACACGACATGACAAAATGATATTTTTAGGAGTATCCGTGCACCATAGCCACTCACCATTGCTTTTCTATTTCTTGTTACTCGATCGCTTATTAGGGTTTTCTGTTTTTTGCTACAAGTTTCTATTTTTTCTTTACACATTTGGTCCACTAGGTTTTTCTGTTTTGGCTGCATGTTTCTGTTTGTACCGCTCACCATGCTTTGCTATTTTTTTTTTAACACATCTGGCCCACTAGGTTTTTCTGCTTCTTGCTGCATGTTTTTGTTTGTACCACTCACCACACTTTTCTATTTCTTGCTATACGTTGCTTACTACTCTCGCCAAACTGTTTCTTGCTACACGTTGCTCACTACTGTATTTTTGTATTACAGTCATCACTACTTATATAATTCTCACAATATGATCGGCGCTTAACATTCTCACAGTATTCATTTTTTGAATTTCCAACACCAAATTCTTTTTTCTCACGTTACTAGCTCTTCACATATTATTTTCTAACTCCTCCCAGGGAAAAAAAAAAGGCTGTTAACTCTAGTCTCTATTGATATTAGTCACATTAAGATGAATGTTTGGTCCAAATTTCTCATGTTTGAAGAAGAAAAAAAGATAACCATATCTTTGCTAAGCCTCCATTATATTTAGACGTGCCTCCTTTCGTCCTACCTCAAGTGGAGGGAATACAATCAACTGTTAATTGCTAGCCAAGAATCGAAGTCTTAATAGATTGTGAATTTTCTTTAATTTATTTGAAATACCCAACAACTATTCAAAAAAAATGATAGTTATTTAGTTAACATTAAGGGTTTTGAAGCTATTCTGACAAAAATAAAATAAAAATAAAAATTAAGGTTGAAGTTGTTTATATTTCAAAACTCTCGTCATTGTTATTTCCGGTGTATTTTTGTTAGTAGAACAGTAAAACATTTAAAAATTCATACTATTTATTATTAGGGTTAATTACACCGGTCTAACCCTCAAATTAGATGGGATAATTACAATTCACCACCAACTTTAGATTAAATTATAGATACCACTCCTGAAGAAATAAGTAATTACACTTGATCCCCATTTTTGTTTGAAATTTGTTGACGTCAGTAAAAATTTGTTTGAAAACCCCAAAATAACCTTGGTTGACTTTGGTCAATTTTTCTATTTCATTATTACCCTTAGGGGTTAACTGTAATTAACTATACTAATATGGGGTTAAGTGTAATATTTTTAATAAAATTTTCCAAATGTTATTTTTGGATAAAATGTAATTGTTATAATGACTATATTCTTGTTTGGGGTAATTTGAGAAAACTCCCCAATTGTATAGTCAATTTTTAGTTTGATCCCCAGGTCTAAAAAAATTTTAGTTCACTCCCCAATTCACATGCATAATTTGAGTTAGCTCCCCAATTTTGGGGGCAGATACCACATATGGCGATTTAGATACACCATATGACGATTTAGGTACACGATTCTTGAGTTTTATTAAACATGCATAATCGTGTACCTAATTCGTCATATGGTGTATCTAAATCGTCATATGTGGTATTTGCCCCCAAAATTGGGGAGCTAACTCAAATTATGCATGTGAATTGGGGAGTGAACTAAAATTTTTTTAGACCTGGGGAGCAAACTAAAAATTTTTCAACCCATAGGGAGTTTTAAATTATTTATTTTATTATTAATATTTGAAGGTAAGAAGTAAGAATTAATTAATTATAATTGGGTTGAAAAGTTTGAGCCCATCAGAGAGCCCATGAATGGACTTTGGGTCTCCATAATCCACATTTATTTGAAAGGAAAAAGGAATTGTTACCAAATTATTATTATTTTTTTGGTCCTGAATTGTATCAAAATTATGCTTATATATTTATTATTTTTTAAGAAACAAAGGATAAACCAAAAGAAGTATCTGAAGATTATAGAAAAAAAAAAAAAAAGAAGAAAAATTTGAACGACATAGTTATCTCCGCTTTCACCACATCGCGCTCACCACGTTTTTCTGTTTCTCGATACACATCGCCGCGTAATAAATCTTGACTAATTACATCCAACTTCTATACTAAGAGAGTCCGCTGCTTCTCAACCTTTTCAATTGTATCAAAATTATGCTTATATATTTATTAATTTTTTTTTAAAAAAAAAAGTATCTAAAGATAATAGAAAAAAAAGAAAAAAAGAAAAATTTGAACAACATATATAGTTATCTCCGCTTTCACCACATCGCGCTCACCATGTTTTTCTGTTTCTGGATACACATCGCCAGTTGAAAAAAATGAGCTTACAAATTTCATAAAGATGATCATGGCAATATTTGATCGAGATCACAAAGCCCAGACGATTTGATGCCGGTTGAAACTGCTTCGTTTGTTGCTATCTTGCTCATTGATGCGGCTTGGAAAAAAAAACTTTAAGTTAACAGCTTTTCTTTTGTAGAGGAATTAGAGAATACTCAAGACTCTATGAAAAATAGCATGGGAAAAGAGAATTTGGTGTTGGAAATTCAGAAAATTAATATTGTGAGAATGCTAAGGGTGGATTAGGGAGGTAAACGAGACGAGCCCATTCGCGAGCCTAACGAACCGAATCAATAAAGGTCCGAACTCGAACCCTTTCTTTCTAAAATTTGAGTTCGCGAGCCAGCTCGCGAACCCATACATTTAATTACAAAAAAATATTTATCATATATTTATTCTTATTTACGTAATATATTATATTATATATATATATTTACTTTATAATATATATAACTAATATATATTGAAATAATAAATATTAAATACCTACTAACTAAAAATCAAACAATTAAAGAATTAACGTAGAGTATTAACACACTGAATATTTCTTCCCATTTCAAATTCTCAGAAAACCCTAAGCACCCAAAAATTCTCAGCCGCCCCCTGCTAAACACCATTTCTCCATTCAAGATCTGCGCACAAAGGACCATGGCGTTCACTGCTGAAGAACTGCACACAGCACACCACCACTTTGCAGAGTTTTCCGCCGCCCAACACTCAAGAACAACAAACCACCACTCCGCCGCCTACATCGCCCTTTCTGCCGCCGCCATTGACCGAACGCGCCACCACCACTCCGTCTGCTCGTTGCGCTACCAACCAGGATCTTAGATTTTCCGCCCACAACTAACTCCGCAGGCTACCCCCCACAAAACTCCACCTGCTCGCCGCAAACCACCGTACTCCACGCCGCACCTTTTCTCTCTCTTTCTGTATTTTTAATTTCTTAGATCCAGATCTCGCGAACCTTTAAATCGAACTCGAGACGAACCGAACACGAACCATGCTTCGAATCGAACACGAACCAATTTTTTGGAGGTTCGTTAGGCTCGAGTTCGAGTTCGGGTTCGTGAAAATAGGGACGAACTCAAACTCGAACCTTAGAAAAGGGGAAGGGTTCGGCTCGGCTCGGTTCGTTTACATCCTATTTTCAACCACTAACATCACCATACTTTACATATATGCACACAAAACACACACATAAACATACAACCGCATGAAAACAAATTCGATCAAGGAAAACATACTTTTCTATTTATGCGATTCTACCTGATAGTGTGTGTAATTATCGATATTTTATGCGTTTGTGGTCTCGTTTAGTGCTTTAATTGTTGTTATCCTGGAAAACATTAATATGTGGTTATCTTAATTATAGAATCGGGGCCGAAGATGAAATTGAAGCATATTCGATCATTTTATAAAGAAATCCATGCATTGGAGTCGCGGTTGGGAAGGATGTGTATAGCGTGTCGCGTGAAAATTGTCCAATTGGAGCATAGAAGCATGAGGAATTTGGGATGAATGGAATTTTGCCTGCGTGCAAGTTATATTTGGAAGGCTAATTTGTTTTGGATTGAAGATGGGCTGAGTAACTTGCAATGGGGCATGCGTGAATATTATTCTTGATTTAATTGAGGAATGACCAACTTTGATAATAATTGGAGATGCTAATTTTTGGTTGGTTTGCTAGTGGGCTACACGTTGTTCTTAGAATTAATTGAAATTAGGCCCAATTGTTGAAAACCTTGGAGGGCAAGAAACCAATTCAAAATTGGTTTGGAGGAGGAGTCCGTAATTGAGGCAATTGCTTGGATGTATATATATCACGTTTTGGACAGCAGCTTGAGGAGAGGAATAATTAGCACGCAGCAGTTCGAGAAATTGAGGGTGGAGGCAGCGGCTTGAAGACGTCCTCGAGAGCAAAATCGTTCCCTTAGAGTTTTTCTATAATTTATTCTTTTTATTTATTTTATGTTTTTGGACATGGTTTTTATGAGTAGCTAATTTTCCGTAGTACTTAGCTAGGAAATTACAATTTATGTTTTTGACATCGTGAGACCTAATTGGTTTTTATAATTCAGTTTTAATTCAAGTATTTATTAATTCTCCGAGTGTCTTGTTTATTGTGATTTATTTACTTAGTTGATTACGACCGGATTTTCTAAATAGATGATTGCATATTGCTAATCTTGATTGCATGAAGTATACGTAGTGCTTGATAGATAATTAGTGGCGCATTAGTGATAGGAAATCGTAAAATCGAATCTGATTCACTAAGAGAGTTAATAATCGAATTTGAATCTTGCACGTGTCGTGACTAGGTTAATTCGGGCTAGTGTTTTCTTAATTCTTAATGCTGTCGACTCATTGAATCCTGTCGAGTGTCTCTAGGGGTTGTGAGTTGATTAGGGAATAACTGTCGAGTGTCTCTAGGTTATTCTATTATTTAAGAGAAAACGAGGCGGAGTCGAGTGTCTCTATCTGCTATAGCTAGTCTATTTGAATAACTGAATTTATTTTTGCGTCTATGATCGATGTCCTAAACTGAATTGTGATTCCTGGCTAGGTATTGTTTTCCTATTGATTTATCAAAACCCAACTTTTAAGTGCTTTATTATTTTTTTCTCTAGTTTATTTAGTTGTTGATTAGTTAATTAGTTTAGTAAATCTCGAAACCCCCCTTACTTTTACTTGTTAATTCTTGTGAGTTTTCCTGTGATTAATTAGAATTATTTTCAACCAATCTCTGTGGATTTGACCCGTTTGCACTATACTCTATTTTAGCCGTAAACCGGATTATAATTTATTTTGACGGATTCGACACCTGTCAAATTTTGGCGCTGTTGCCGGGGATTGGTGCTAATCGAATTTAATTCTTTTTATGAGCAGGAGCATTCGTGGAGTTGACGAGCCGATTTTCGATCCCGAGATCGAAAAAACTGCAAAATCGTTAACAAAACAGACCAAAACAAGCACGAAGCTAGCGGAAAAATCCAATCTGAACCAATCTGAAGCGTCCAGCATTGAGTCGGAACATCCAGAAGACGAACATAAGGGTTTGACCGTACCTTAACGATGGCAGTAGCAGAACGTCGTACCATGGAGGATCTGGTACGCCCCGATAACGCACAACAACCCCTCTGTATCACTTTTCCGGAGGTGGGTGCTGGCTTCGAGCTAAAGATGGGTACAATTCACCTACTCCCCGTCTTTCGCGGTCTGGAAAACGAAAACGCTCACCAACATCTGAGCAAATTCCACACGGTTTGCTGCTCAACAAAACCTCATGGAGTTACCGAGGACCAAATCAAACTCCGTGCCTTCCCGTTTTCCCTGCAAGATGCAGCAGAAAAATGGTTGTACTCTCTACCGTCAGCGACCATTACTACTTGGCAACAAATGCACGATAAATTCTTGGACAGGTTTTTCCCAGCTGAGCGATACTTGGATCTCCTTCAAGAGATAATTACCATCAAGCAAAAGGAACATGAAGGCCTGCATGAGTATTGGGAACGATACCGGAACTTGCTTGCAATGTGCCCACATCACAACCTGCTAGAAAATTCAGTCGTCCATAACTTTTATAGGGGCCTGATGCCTGCTGACAAAAGGCAGTTGGATGCTTCGAGTGGAGGTTCCATTATGATCAAAACGTCTGCAGAATTAACGGACATGATTAGCAGAATCTCTAGAGCCTCACAAAAATACTATGCTAAGTCCGACATGACGAGACAGGTAAAAGAGGTAAATTCTTCCCAGTTTGATGAACTCAAGAGTATGATAACTGCTTTGGCCTCTAACCTTACTGCAGGTACTCCTCAAGTAGCAATGGTTTCTCAGTTGTGCTCAAGTACCTTACACCCCACTGATACATGCCCCTCCCTTCAAGAGGGCACGTTGGAGAATGTTAACACTGCAGGGTACCAACAACAGAATTATAATCCTTACTCAAATACCTATTTCCAGAATTTTGTACCTAGGCCCCCACAGCCTCAGAACCCATCCCTTAACCCCCAAGCTATCCGATTCAACAACTTGGAGTCCACCGTTCAAAACTTGGGTTCATCGGTTAAAAATCTGGAGACCCAGTTGGGACAAATCGCTGCTGCGTTGAGTAGGTTGGAAAACCAAGGAAAGTTGCCTTCGCAGACGGAGGATCCTAGGCAGAATGTCAGTGCAGTCATGCTCAAGAGTGGCAAGGAGCTTCCGCCACCACCAGAGAAAGAACAGGGATTGAAAACAAGGTCTACTGATGATCGGACTGAAGGTACTATTTCAAGGGATGACCCTACTGTAACCCCGAACCGAGGCAGCCAGGCAGAGATTGTCGTACATCCTAAGCCCCTGGTGATACCACCTCCATTCCCTCAACGTCTGGCTAAGACGAAAAAGCAGAAGGCAGAAAAGAACATTCTAGAGACATTCCGGAAAGTCGAGGTGAACATACCGCTGCTTGATGCCATTCAACAGATACCCAGGTATGCTAAGTTTCTTAAAGAACTCTGTACCAATAAGAGGAAGTTAAAGGGGAATGAAAGGGTTAGTGTGGGGGAAAACGTGTCTGCTGTTTTACAAAAGAAACTCCCTCCTAAGTGCCATGATCAAGGTATGTTTTCAATACTATGCAAGATTGGAAATTTGGGAATTAAAAAGGCAATGTGTGATTTAGGTGCATCTATTAATGTTATGCCTTTATCTGTTTATAATGCACTTAATCTTGGTCCCTTGAAAGGTACAGGTGTTATCATACAATTGGCGGACCGTTCTATAGTATACCCGGAAGGCGTTTTGGAAGATGTCCTCGTTCAAGTTAACAATTTAGCCTTCCCGGCTGATTTCTTCATATTGGACATGGAGGATAATTATTCTGAGAAATCCTCTGATATCCTTTTGGGTCGCCCATTTTTGAGCACTGCTAATGCTGAAATAGATGTTAAAAAAGGCTTGTCGACTTTAGAATTTGATGGTGATATTGTGAAGTTTAATGTTTATGAGTCAAGTAAAGGTCTTAATAAATTTTCTAGTGTTTTTAGCATTGATGTGATAGAAAACCTGCCTAATGAGTTAAACAATGTAGAGAAACTAAGTCTTGAAAATTTTGGGAGTAAGCCGAAACATATTGGGTTGTCTATTGATCCTTGTGGGATGGTTTTACCATTAGAAGACTTTAAGTCTATGAATAGGGACATTTGGATTTTTGATGTTCTTAACGCTATAACTGAACTGAATTCCTTCGTTTTGCAGGCACCTATTGTAGCACCCCGCACGTGAGGCACCACATCCCCCGCACTATGGCTCAACACGAATAACGAAATAGTAAATCCGCACCCGTATCAAACCCTAGCGAACGGGAGACAAACATAAAAATCTTCCTAAGCTAGGCGGAACTAGACCCCGCAATGATAACCAGTCGACGAAATATAATGCAACGCAAAGCCAAAGTTCAAACATACAAACCATAACCAGAATTGGGCTCTTCAGGCCTCTTTTAATCCATAGCAAAACCCAAAAAAAAAACAATTCAATAACAATTACATAAATATTCAAGTTCATGATACTATAGAATCGAATCATGCATAATTCCAATACATATGTGAGTGCAGAGACTCTCCTAACCTAACTTGACCAACTTAAAGACTCCAAACACCTCCGCCTAGCTCGAAACTCCAAAGTCAAACCTGCACACTAAAAGGATGGGGAGGGAGAGGGTCAGTCTCTAGAAGACTGAGTGAGCAGGAGCGATATACATATATAAAAACATGCACATGCAAGTCATAAATTCCGAACAAGGTTTTATTTGAAATTAGTTCCCAAAAAGGGCAAGAGAATGATTAATCAATGCTCGGATTTTATGACTAATCATATTAATTCATTACATTCATAAATCATACATATACATAAGGCTCGGCGAGTGAGCGTGCACAATCTCCAATCAAACTCCGACCATGTACGACAAATATCATTAATATGCTGATTAGGCGATCATGCAATATATCATAATACATGCAGATCATATATCATAAATCATATTCGTTTGGGCAATCCGTGTCCCGGCCTTCCCGCACGGTGCATAACAATCATAACATAACATAACATAATCATATTCATAAAACAGTTCCAACCTTCTTCCTCCGGGTGGTGGACGGGTTTGCAAGGCCCGACCACCCAATCATATCAATGCGGCTATGAGGTTCATGAGGTCTCAAAGCCCGGTTAGCGTTTCTCCGTCAAAAACTCCTTGACGAAGTCCGTTTCGCCGTAATTGGTTGGAACTAGTATATGGGATCCCCGTCAGCCCTTGCTTCCTCGGTTAGCCACATATACTAAGTCCCGGGGCCCGCACAATCATAAATCATAAATATATCTCGCCAAACATATCAATTCATAAGAAACATAACATAATTCATAAATCATTTGAAAAGGGTTTACTCGATCAATAATCACTCGGTATGTTCATTTGAAAACCATATATAACTATATTAGGTTTTTGGCCAAAGCTTGTCACATACGGTTGTAGGGTTTAATACGTAACTAAAACGAAAACACCCTCACCTGGTACAAAACGAAACAAGGATACGAGTTACCGAGTGCCTGAAAGATCAATATCTCTCCACCATGGAGATGAACTGTACAAAAGACAACATGACGTGTTCGTGAGACTCAAGACTCTTAATGAACCATATATGACGCACGACAATGCACAAACATGATATGAATGCATAAAAGATGATATTATATCATGAAAATGTTCATGTGCACTATTAAGGAATTTAACTCATATAACCAAGTCATTCATTTGATATTATAAACGTTCATATACATTCAAGTTCCATCTTTTCATATCCTTCATAATTCATAGCAATATCTAACAAAATCTTGGAACCATAGTCACATTATACCTTTCAACATGTTTACATTGAGTATAATAAATAAAAAGGTAAAGAGCATCACTTAAGACATCAAAAGAATGCAAGAAGGTACTTAATATTCCATATAGAAACACTCAAACCACGTCATAGCAATTCACCAAAAGCATGCTTTAAACCTCATCCAAATGCTATGAAATTAAACCACAATATTCCTAACACATAACAAAACAAGTTCATAGTTCAACACAAAAGGAGATAAAGTCATTAAAGAGGTGAAACAAATCAAAAACCGAAAAGGAAGCAACAAGGACTGCGCAGGGGAAGGGACACGGGGGTGTCACCAACCCTAGCTAAACTGAGCCACGAGCATGGCTCAGTTCAGACATGCCCAGAAGGTGTGACACGCCCGTGTCTCACATTTTAGTGTAAATGAGACGCGGGGGTGTCACGGTACAGAACCAAAATCGCACACAAGGCTTTACCGGCAAAACTGAACCCATACAAAATCAATCCAAAAGCATACCAAATCAACTCCAAATGATATGAAAATTAATATACAACATATTTAGCATGTAAGGAACATATTTCATTTAGAGTGAAAAGGCTAAATCACACATTAAGGGCATCTAAATCATGCAGAAAAACTGGGTCGCCAAAATCGTACATAAGAGCCCTATTGTTTCAATCAAGCCATGATCAAGTACCTAGGAGCTAAATTTGGAACTGAAACCTTGGGGAATGCATGCTAACATACTAAACAACTAATGTACATCATATATATGCAAAATGACACGAATTAAAGCACATTAGAATGACCAACAAGTCACAAAACGCAACAGCAGCAGGTCTGTCATAGATCATGCATAAGAACAGGCCATGTCTTTCGGTTTGGGGGCTTAAAATGGATCCAAATACTTGCAACATGAATGCTAACATATAGAGTAATGAGTGTACATCATATCCATGAAAATTCACACGAAAAGAAGGTCATTTGATCAAGCAACAAACCATACTTCACACAGCAGTCACGAAACAGAGGAGGCAGTTTTGAACGTCAAGTTTGAAGCTCCAAATCTCATAATTTTATCAAAGGGTCAAGAGATAAAATCCTCATAACATCATATACTATCAGTTAGGAAAGAAATAGGCCAAGAAACAAGCTCATATAATCATGTATAAGCAAGAAAATCAGCTACACAAGTAAATAGGTCACAAGAACAAAAATCCGTAAAAGTTCATATCAAACTCATCACTCAAACCCTAACCAAATCTGATCGAATTCATGTATTAAGTAGATGAAATCAAGTATAATAGAGTATAGAAGATATAAATATTCATACCTTGAAGATTGGAAGAAGAAGGGAGGTGATTTGAGCTCAAAATCACAAGAATGGCCAAGGGTTTTTCTTCCTTTTTCTCTCTTCCTCTATCTCGATCAGTTGCAGCAGCAAGGGGAGATATTTGGCTCGGTTTTTGCTGCTAAAAGGGGGAATAAAGGGCTTAACTCAAGGTACATAAGTCATAGTTAAGCTTTGGTTAGGTTAGGTTGAGTAAAAAGGGTCCCACCATGAAGACTAGTCAACAAAAGGAGCTCTTCTTGCACGAGTTGCTCGTTACGGTTGGATTTCGGAGGTCTTAATGATCTCAAAAAGGTATGAGTCTTGTTCCATTGTCTCCGAATTGTCGATACGAAGGCAACGGAGGTGTCGAAATTCGAATCCGAATTCCCGAGCTCAAGATATCACGTACGGAACCAAGGGTGCGCTAATTGCTCGTTAGCCCCCGATTTGGTTCCACAATTCAAAATAAATTCGTTAACACGTCAAATGAATCCGAAAACATAAACCGAGCATATAGACATGTTCATAACACACATATTTACGACATACTAAATTTCCACGACATTTCGATATCATTACATATAAGAACGAAGCACAAATAAAACACTCATGCGCAAGAATGAATTCATAACGTTATAAATTAATTACTAAAATTTAAATTCCATTTTAAATAAATTAAAGCCAACTAATAACATGTTGAAATTAATTAACAGAATTTCCGAAATAGTTAAAGTAACATGAAACCTTAATTAAGAAGTTAAACACTAAATATCAAATTAAGTTAAAATAACAACAATTTATAGTTTTAAAATCAAATAGGAACATTTTCAAACAATTTATCATATCATTAAATAATTAAATTGCGCAATTTATAAACAAAACGACACATTAGTTAAAACGAAAAACCGGGGCGTTACACCTATTGTGGAACTCAAGAAGATTTTGGATAATCTGAGTTGTACCTTCAAAGCTAGAGGAAAATTTCCAGATTCAAAGCCTACACAATCTGCATTGCTGGATGAGCAGTTTTTCGGGACACGTGACCATAAGATGTGGCCACGCACTGGTATGCTGACATTATTGATTATTTAACCACTATTTTCTTCAGATCTCACATATTTTTTGAGTTCAGGAACCCAAGAGCCGTTGTGAGGGATCGTGGAATTTTTTTTTATAAGTGTCGAATTATGTTGAGAACCTCTAGGAATCATCATCCCCAATCTAGAGGGCGTAATGGATTAGAAGATTCAGCACCACATAGTCGAGGGGATTTATTTGGAGGTTCTATTTCCATTTGAGTGGATTGATGCTCTTGGTTGTCTTCCAGGCGCGCTTTGTTTGCCAAATTTTTTCGAATTACTGCTGTTACACTGCTGATGTTTCTGTACAGGTTTGACCCCTAGGTGTGACCGTACCCCACGCTCATACTATTTTTGAGAAAAAAAAAAAAGCCCCCAGATCTGCACTTCAGGGAAGTCCTCTTTTCTCTCGATTTTTTTTATGCCTTGAGGACAAAGCATGATTTAAGTGTGGGGGGAGGGATAAGCCTATTTACTGTTTGGCTTACGTGTTTAAATTCAATTTTTTTTTTTGTAACGCCCCAGCTTTCGGCAATTCAGGTATGAATGACACGTGTGCGTTTGAGAGTTAGATTTTAATTTTCATTTGACCATTTCTTTAATTTTCCATAGCATGGCGTAATTTTATAAAATTATATTCTATGTATTTTATTGAAAATTCATATCATATTATAATGATCGCATAAATTGAACGTGATTGTAATGTGAATTAATTTTCCCGAATGTGATTTAATTCTTTTATGGCCTTAATTGCTCATTTTCATGAATTTGGGATTAAATTGCATCGGACTTGATTGATCAATTAATGTGGAAGTGAACTTAATTGCATGACTTTAATAAAGGAAGGATTTAATTGCAAAATTGGCCATCTCTTCCCTTTTCATAGCAGCGTCACGTACCAACACATTTCTTTCTTCATACAAACATATCATATTTGCTCCATTTTCTTCCTTGCTCAACCGAGACCAACCCTAGCAAGATAAGAGGGAGATTTCATCATTCAAGCATCATAATTGTGGGTTTTGTGGACATTGAAGCATCATCAACATCACTTCTTCATCCTAGCTTCCATTTCTTTCATTTGAGGTATTTTTGGAGATTTCATGATTTTCTTGAATATGTGGTATAGTTAGGGATTTGTTATGTGTTGATTAGATTGTGTATTGGTTGTTGGAAATATGTTTGTGATCATTAAGCTTAAGTTTGGTGCATATATCTTGAGTTTTATGGACTTAGAGCATGAGTGTTGATGTGGGTTTGGATTGATGGATTATTGATGATCTAACATGGGAAGTGAGTGTTTAAATGAATTGTTATTGATTATAGGTAAGCTAGTGTGTTTATTGCATCAAATATATGCATTACATCTTGGCTTGAAGCCATTTTTGTGGTTGATTGTTGTTACTCCATTGCTGCTCTGTTCTGTTCTTTTTCTTCAGCTGCTCAACATTTTGGGAACGGCCATTCCCAACCCCAGTTTAAAACTGGAACGGCCGTTCCCATGATTCTGAGTCAGGCCAGCGAGACTGGGAATGGCCGTTCCCATTTTGGCCTGTGTGCCGGAAGGGCCGTTCCCAGCTAAAACGTTTTTCCCTTTTCTAAAAAAACGCTGGCGCGTTTCTGAGGGCCTTGGGAACGGCCCTTCCCATTTTCAAAGGGAGGCCGGAACGGCCGTTCCCATAGCGTCTGCAGAGCAAAAAGCTACTGCATAAAAATCGATTTCCACCACCATCATCCAATCACTTCTTTGACCCCTAATTGCTATTATATGATTGCATACATGTCGAAACGCGATATTTTCATGGTACATTGTATTTTTCCCATCATCTCGTTGCATTTCCGCCGTTCGTCATATTTGGTACATTTTGAGTCGTGTTTCACGGACATTTATCTTTCTTGCACTGACCAGCTTCCTGGTGACGAGGAGCAGGCCCCGTGAGCTGTTTCCTTGGTTGTTTTTGGGTCGTTCAGGTGAGGTTTAATTTTAGATACATAGGACCCGTATAACCCTATGTGAAATTTTAAGCCAAAACCTATCTATATATTATAGTTTTCAAATGAGATTGGTTTTCAAAGGATTTATCGAACTATTGATGGATTGATTGATTGATTTGGCGAGTATTGTATTGCACTGTGGGCCCGAGGGTAGTGGCTCGAGCCAACCGGGAAAGCATGGTCTGACGGGTAACTCGAGAGCTATCCTCACCAAATTGGGATGAACCCTGAACCCCCTAGGAGATTAGGGGAGGAAGGAATTCCGGGCTTAGGGATTCATGTACCCTCTGCTCAGATTGATTGGATGGTGGGGCCTTGCAATCCCACCGTCCCCCGGAGGAAGAAGGTGCCATTGAAACTGCTAATTGTGCACAATAATAAATTGCTTGATCACTTTATCACCTAATAATTAATTGATTGATTGATTGTACACAGTCGGTGTAAGGTTGGAGAATTGCCCCACTCGCCGGGCCACAAATTGATTGTATTGAATTGGTTAAATTGAAATTGAATTAGTTGTAACCTCGGGCGATAGTATTCCTTTTTATTCTATTAAATTGTATTGTTTTCCAAAAATTATTACCCGAGATTATGACTTGCATGTTTGTGCGCTTATATTTATTTATACCCCTCGCTCAGTCTGTGTTGGACTGACACCTCAACTTTTCAATTGTTTTGCAGGGCGTGCTAGGCGGGAATTTAGAGTCTAGTTGTCTTTAAATTTGGGTCTAGCACACTTCATTCCCACATTTTGTTCATGTATAGCTACTTGGGATATTTTGTGTTATCTATTTTGGAGATGATATTGTATTGATAGTGTAATTGTTGGTACCTATTAGTAAATAAATAAATATGGTACCTATAAGTATCGAATGAATGTTATTGCTTCCGCTTTTATTTACTCTGAACTGATTGTTGGGTTGGTTTTTAATTGAGGGTACCCGCCTAGCCTTGTGTCGTTTTATTGTCTCCCGTTCGCTATAGCTTTGATTCATGTATGGATTGTCCATTTCATATGTGGATCAGGGCTATAGTGCGGGGGATGTGGTGCCTAGTGTTCCAGGTGCTACATCTTACGGTGGTATCAGAGCCCGGTTGCAAAACCGGGTATCTAGTGTCGTGTCTTGTGTATCTAGGTCGCACGACATAGGAACTAATTGTCAATTTGAGAGTCTTGCATCGTTATTTGATATATTTGAACCTACTTGACCTCTTTGGACTTACTTGAATTTGGTGAATTGTTCGAACTTTATAACTTATGTGTAATCTTGAATTATTTGCACACATTGGCATTACTAATCGAACATGCACAATAGTGACTTGATTTCAGGATGGCTCGCGATAGACATCATCGTGATCGTTCTCCTAGACATCGACATCATCGTCATCATCGCCGGGAGAGATCACCACCTCCTCCTCCACCTCCTCAGGCTCAGCCACAGGATTTTATGAACGCCGTGGTGGGTTTTATTGATCAGAGAGTCAGGGATTATGTTCCTCCAGCACCGCCAGTTCCACCACCACAGCCAGGGGCACAGATTTCAGCTGTTTTTAGGGAGTTCCAGAACTAGCATCCTCCCAAGTTTTATAAAGAAAATGATATTCAGGCCGAGCAGTGGCTCAAGGAGATTGAGAGAGTTTGGGAGCTCATTCCTTGTGAGTCCCAGGAGAAGGCCAGTTGTACTATTTCTTTGATTCAGGGTGACGCCTATTCTTGGTGGGAGAGTGCCCGGATAGTGTTAGAGGCGGCAGGCGAGGAAGTGAACTGGGAAGTGTTTGTTAGAGAGTTCAGAAACAAGTTCATTCCTCCATCTTCTCGCACACGAAGATTGAAAGAATTTACAGAACTCAAGCTAGGAAGCAGGTCGGTCTCAGAGTATATCGCCGAGTTTGAGAGATTGTCCCTCTATGCTCCTAATATAGCGAGTGACGATTTCCATAAGGCGATGCAGTTTGTTCAGGGCCTTAGACCGGATATTCAGGCAGCGATTGAGGCGGTTAACACGAGCACGTGGGTGAAGGCTACTAAGAAGGCCTTGTTAGTTGAGGATTCGGTGAATGCGAGGCGGTCTACTTACCGTTCAGGTTTAGGTTCGGGCTCAGGGTCAGGATTGGGATTCAGAGGTTCTGGATCGGGTTTCAGAGGTGCCGGTTCAGGGTATAAGGGTTCAGGTTCGGGTTCTGCTTCAGGAAAGAGGCCGATGGTTTATTCTTCTCCACCACCAGCTCCACAGGGCCCAGGGAAGAAGCCCCGACCAGAGGACCAGTGATTAGAGCTCCAGTTGCTCCAGCTTTGCCACCACCACCCGAGAGGCCTGCTTGTACCTTCTGTGGACAGAGGACACACATTTATAAGAACTGCAGGAGGCGTCTGGGTCGATGCCTACTTTGTGGGAGCGACGAGCATATGGTAGACGGCTGTCCAGATCGCAGGATGCCACCACCGGGAGCACCGAGACCACTGATCAGGGCTCGTGCTTATGCTTTGGCGGGTGAGCAGCATGATGCTGATGTTGATCCAGCCGCGGTAGTTGAAGGTACCATTTGCATACATGGCACGAACATTCATACCTTGTTTGATCCGGGAGCTACTCACTCCTTTCTTTCGAGTGCTATATCTGTTTCTCTGTCTTTGCCTGTTACTTGCTCTTCGCATGTTATGTGGTTAGTACTCCGTTTGGTGGTAGTTTAGAACTGATCGGGTGTTTAGAGAGGTTCCGGTGAGCATCGAGGGCCGAGTTTTCTTGTCAGACTTCATTGAGCTGCCGATGACTTGCTATGGATCCATTTTGGGCATGGATTGGTTGTACAAACATTCTGCCACAGTTGATTGCAGGGCAAAGAGGGTTCAGTTGGGACCAGATTTGGTAGTGGGTTGGAGTTCCAAGACTGTGCCTCTACTTTCTTTTTCAGAAGCTCATAAGTTGGTTCGAGAGGGAGCCACGGGTTTCATTGCTTATATTCTCAACAAACCCAAGGATCAAAGTAAGTTGGAAGAAACAGAAGTAGTGAAGGAGTTTCCCGAGGTCTTTCCTGAGGAATTGGATTATTTACCTCCAGAACGGGAAATTGAGTTTGTGATTGATCTATACCCTAATGCAGAGCCGTACTCCAAGACACCGTATCGTATGGCTCCGGCCGAGTTGAAAGAGTTGAAGACTCAACTTGATGTATTGTTGGAGATTGGGTATATTAGACCGAGTTCTTCTCCCTGGGGTGCACCGGTTTTGTTTGTAAAGAAGAAGGACGGAACCTTGAGAATGTGTATAGACTATAGGGAGTTGAACCGGATGACGATCAAGAACAAGTATCCTCTTCCACATATCGAGGAGTTGTTTGACATACTTCAGGGATCGAAAGTCTACTCGAAGTTGGATTTGAGACAAGGATACAACCAGTTGCGAATCCGAGCAAGGGATATTTCTAAGACGGGATTTAACACTCGGTATGGGCATTATGAGTTTGTTGTGATGCCGTTTGGTTTGACCAATGCCCCAGCAGCTTTTATGGATATGATGCACAGGATCTTCAGGCCTTTTCTGGATAAGTTTGTGGTTATTTTTATTGATGATATCTTGGTTTTCTCGAAGTCTGCCGAGGAGCATGCAAGACACCTTCAGTTGGTATTGAGGACTTTGAAGGATCATCAGTTATTTGCCAAATTCAGTAAATGTGAGTTTTGGATTGACAGAGTGTCCTTCTTGGGTCACGTGATTTCAGGTAATGGTTTGGAGGTTGACCCTTCTAAGATTGAGTCGGTTTTGAAGTGGGAGAAACCTAGGAATGCCTCAGAGATCAGGAGTTTCTTGGGATTGGCAGGTTATTACCGGAGGTTTGTTAAGGATTTCTCCAAGTTAGCAGCTCCTTTAACCCGGTTGACGAAGAAGAATGTGAAATTCGATTGGAATGAAGATTGTGAGAAGAGTTTCACTTTCTTGAAAGAGAAGTTAGTTTCTGCTTCAGTGTTAGCCCTTCCGAAAGGTTCTGAAGGATTTGCTGTTTATACGGATGCTTCTAAAGAAGGTTTGGGATGTGTGTTGACTCAGAAGGGTAAAGTAATCGCTTATGCATCCCGAAAGTTGAAAGAGCATGAAAAGAATTATCCTACACATAATCTTGAGCTCGCCGCCGTAGTCTTTGCACTTGGAAAGTGGAGACATTACTTGTACGGGGTGTCTTTTGAGATTTTCACCGACCACAAAAGCCTCCAGTATTTATTCACTCAGAAGGATTTGAATATGAGGCAGCGGCGTTGGATGGAAAGGTTGGAAGATTATGATTGCACGATTAAGTACCATCCCGGCAAAGCCAACGTGGTCGCCGATGCACTTAGTAGGAAGGTTAGTGTGTCGAGCTTGGAAGTGGGTGAAAGTAGTGGAATCGAGCCAATTGTTTTAAGGGCTCGAGTTTCTAATATTTCGGTTCAGCCAGATTTGAAGCACATGTTGTTTGAGGCTCAGAATACGGATATGGAAGTGCAGAAATTGGTAGCTAAGGTAAGAGCTGATCCGGAGTGTCCATTCGGGTTCGATGAAACCGGTCTTCTTCGTTTCAAGAATCGAGTGGTTGTGCCCGAAGAGTTGAAACGGGTTTTGCTCGAGGAAGCTCACAGATCGGCTTATTCTATCCACCCCGGAGGAAACAAGATGTATAAGGACTTAAGGCAATATTATTGGTGGCGTGGATTGAAGAAGGATGTGGCCGAGTATGTGAAGCATTGTCTCACTTGTCAGAAAGTGAAGACCGAGCATCAGAAATCGGGAGGTCTTCTTCAGCCGTTACCTATTCCTGAGTGGAAGTGGGAACAGGTGACGATGGATTTCGTGTCCGAATTACCTAAAGTGAAAGGTGGATTCAATAGGATTTGGGTGATTGTGGACCGTTTGACGAAGTCTGCACATTTTTTGCCGGTTCGGATGTCGTATAAGATTCGTAAGCTAGCCGAGCTTTATAACCGGGAGATTGTTAGACTTCACAGGATTCCGGTTAGTATAGTTTCAGATAGAGATCCACGGTTCACTTCGAAGTTGTGGCGTGAATTGCAAGAGGTTTTGGGTACGAAGCTCCAGTTTAGTACAACTTTTCATCCTCAGACGGATGGCCAGTCCGAGAGATTAATAAGATATCTCGAGGATTTGCTTCGAGCTTGTTCTTTGGATTTTCAGTCTTCTTGGCATGATCAGCTACCTTTGATTGAGTTTGCGTACAACAGTTTTCAGGCTTCGATTGGAATGGCACCGTATGAGATACTTTATGGGCGGAAGTGTCGTTCTTCGTTGTTCTTTGACTTGGAAGAGTGGAGATGGACTAAACAGGAAGGTGTTAAGAAAGGTGAGAAATTGGAAAAACCTTCCAAGGCCGTTGAAACTATGATTGAGAAAGTCCAATTAATAAAACAACGGATGAAATCAGCTCAGGACCGACAGAAAAGCAACGCCGATCGTCGCAGAAGAGATCTCGAGTTTGAGGTTGGAGACCGGGTATTCTTGAAGGCGCCTCCACGAAAAGGGTTTGCTCGGATTGGGAAGGAGGTAAGCTTAAACCTCGTTATTTAGGTCCTTATGAGATTTTGGAAAGAGTTGAAGAAGTTGCTTACAGATTGGACCTACCACCGAGCCTCACGGGGATTCATAATGTATTTCACGTGTCTCAGCTGAGGAAATACTACCCCGATGAAACCAAGATCATTCCCGTTGAAGAAGTGGAATTGGAACCGAGTCTTACCTTTGTTCAGTAACCGGTTAAGATCTTGGATATGAAGTTTCAGGAATTAAGAAACCGGAAGATTCCCATGGTTAAGGTTATTTGGAGAAGTGACAAGACCGAAGAAGCCACGTGGGAGACCGAAGACAAGATGAGACGGTTCCATCCAGAGTTGTTCCCTTCCGATCAGTGAATCTGGGGACCAGATTCTTTTAAGGAGGGAGGATTGTAACGCCCCAGCTTTCGGCAATTCAGGTATGAACGACACGTGTGCGTTTGAGAGTTAGATTTTAATTTTCATTTGACCATTTCTTTAATTTTCCTTAGCATGACGTAATTTTATAAAATTATATTCTATGTATTTTATTGAAAATTCATACATATTATAATGATCGCATAAATTGAACGTGATTGCAATGTGAATTAATTTTCCCGAATGTGATTTAATTCTTTTATGGCCTTAATTGCTCATTTTCATGAATTTCGGATTAAATTGCATCGGACTTGATTGATCAATTAATATGGAAGTGAACTTAATTGCATGACTTTAATAAAGGAAGGATTTAATTACAAAATTGGCATTCTCTTCCCTTTTCATAGCAGCATCACGTACCAACACATTTCTTTCTTCATACAAACATATCATATTTGCTCCATTTTCTTCCTTGTTCGACCGAGACCAACCCTAGCAAGATAAGAGGGAGATTTCATCATTCAAGCATCATAATTGTGGGTTTTGTGGACATTGAAGCATCATCAACATCACTTCTTCATCCTAGCTTCCATTTCTTTCATTTGAGGTATTTTTGGAGATTTCATGATTTTCTTGAATATGTGGTATAGTTAGGGCTTTGTTATGTGTTGATTAGATTGTGTATTGGTTGTTGGAAATATGTTTGTGATCATTAAGCTTAAGTTTGGTGCATATATCTTGAGTTTTATGGACTTAGAGCATGAGTGTTGATGTGGGTTTGGATTGATGGATTATTGATGATCTAACATGGTAAGTGAGTGTTTAAATGATTTGTTATTGATTATAGGTAAGCTAGTGTGTTTATTGCATCAAATATATGCATTACATCTTGGCTTGAAGCCATTTTTGTGGTTGATTGTTGTTACTTCATTGCTGCTCTGTTCTGTTCTTCTTCTTCAGCTGCTCACGTATTTTGGGAACGGCCATTCCCAACCCCAGTTTAAAATTGGAACGGCCGTTCCCATGATTCTGAGTCACGCCAGCGAGACTGGGAACGGCCGTTCCCATTTTGGACTGTGTGCCGGAAGGGCCGTTCCCAGCTAAAACGTTTTTCCCTTTTTTAAAAAAACGCTGGCGCGTTTCTGAGGGCCATGGGAACGGCCCTTCCTATTTTCAAAGGGAGGCCGGAACGGCCGTTCCCATAGCGTCTGCAGAGCAAAAAGCTACTGCATAAAAATCGATTTCCACCACCATCATCCGATCACTTCTTTGACCCCTAATTGCTATTATATGATTGCATACATGTCGAAACGCGATATTTTCATGGTACATTGTATTTTTCCCGTCATCTCGTTGCATTTCCACCGTTCTTCATATTTGGTACATTTTGAGTCGTGTTTCACGGACATTTATCTTTCTTGCACTGACCAGCTTCCTGGTGACGAGGAGCAGGCCCCGTGAGCTGTTTCCTTGGTTGTTTTTGGGTCGTTCAGGTGAGGTTTAATTTTAGATACATAGGACCCGTATAACCCTATGTGAAATTTTAAGCCAAAACCTATCTATATATTATAGTTTTCAAAGGATTTATCGAACTATTGATGGATTGATTGATTGATTTGGCGAGTATTGTATTGCACTGTGGGCCCGAGGGTAGTGGCTCGAGCCAACCGGGAAAGCATGGGTTGACGGGTAACTCGAGAGCTATCCTCACCTTATTGGGATGAACCCTGAACCCCCTAGGAGATTAGGGGAGAAAGGAATTCCGGGCTTAGGGATTCATGTACCCTCTGCCCAGATTGATTGGATGGTGGGGCCTTGCAATCCCACCATCACTCGGAGGAAGAAGGTGCCATTGAAACTGCTAATTGTTCATAGTAATAAATTTCTTGATCACTTAATCACCTAATAATTAATTGATTGATTGATTGTACACAGTCGGTGTAAGGTTGGAGAATTGCCCCACTCGCCGGGCCACAAATTGATTGTATTGAATTGGTTAAATTGAAATTGAATTAGTTGTAACCTCGGGCGATAGTATTCCTTTTTATTCTATTAAATTGTATTGTTTTCCAAAAATTATTACCCGAGATTATAACTTGCATGTTTGTGCGTTTATATTTATTTATACCCCTCGCTCAGTCTGTGTTGGACTGACACCTCAACTTTTCAGTTGTTTTGCAGGACGTGCTAGGCGGGAATTTAGAGTTTAGTTGTCTTTAAATTTGGGTCTAGCACACTTCATTCCCACATTTTGTTCATGTATAGCTACTTGGGATATTTTGTGTTATCTATTTTGGAGATGATATTGTATTGATAGTGTAATTGTTGGTACCTATTAGTAAATAAATAAATATGATACCTATAAGTATCGAATGAATGTTATTGCTTCCGCTTTTATTTACTCTGAACAGATTGTTGGGTTGGTTTTTAATTGAGGGTACCCGCCTAGCCTTGTGTCGTTTTATTGTCTCCCGTTCGCTATAGCTTTGATTCGTGTATGGATTGTCCATTTCATATGTGGATCGGGGCTATAGTGCGGGGGATGTGGTGCCTAGCGTTCTGGGTGCTACATTTTTTCCCTGTGTCAACTGTTTTAACTTGTTGTTTACTTGAATTTGAGGATGTTAGAAATTGTGAATAATTTATTTCTGTTTTGAATGTGTTTGCTTAAGCTTGAGCCTTGAATTTTGCTAAAACTTATTAGGCGATTGAATGAAAGATTGTGTGAAGTTTGATTAATTAGTACTTTGTTATGCCCTTATTTTTCGCGCACCAATTGAACAAATTTATGTACTTTGCTTAGATAAGTTAGTTATATTTTTCAATAAAGTGCTGAAAATTGATTAGAATCCACTTTAGCTCCCTTCGAGTCGAAATAGATTGGTTGACAAGTAATTCGGGAAATGACTTAGGCATTTGTTGTCGGTGTTTTTGGCCTTTTATTTGATTTACACTAAATAACATTGCCCGATTAACCCCGCTGAGCCTTAGTATTGTGCAAATTTCTTTCTTAGCCACGTTACAAGCTAAATCACAATACAAATTTCCTACCCACATCTTTGTTACACCTTGCTTGCTCATTTTCTTTTTGGGATTATATTGTTGATGTCTAGACTCCTTTTCTTTGGTTTGAAGAGAAAAGTTTCATTGTGTTGAATAGAAAAAATTGTGAGATTGATGAAACAAAAGAGCAAAAAAAAAGAGAGCGAAGTCAAGAAGAAAAGAAAAGAAAATGAGCTGAAAATAGAGAAAAAAACAAATTTGGAAAAAAAAAGCAAGAGTGAAAAGAAAGAAAAAGAGAGTTTGAGTCTTGTTGAAAATTCAATGAAGGGATAGAAATTGATTGTAAAAAGGGAGTGTTTTTGGGAAGCAATAAAAGTGAAATACTTGGTGTTAATTTTAAATGTGTAAGCTTGGTGTATTAGCCTTTGGTTTACTTTTTTTCCTACCTTGACCCAAGCCTACATTACAAGCTCAAAAGACCTTTCGATCCCGAGTTATGAGTTGATCAAATTAGTGGAGATTGGAGTGAATGGTGCATTCAAAGTTGATAATTGGTTCTTATGCGAAAAATATTAACTAATTTGTCTAATCTTTGTACATTCTTTTGTTCAATTCACACTACACACGAGGGTATGATTGTTGTACTAGTTGGTTGAATTTTATGTGATTGAGTAATGTGTTTAATTTGCTAGATTCGTTGAGGCGAGAATTTGTGGTTCGTTTTGGTGAATATGTTTGATGGGGATGATGTTTCATTGATTTTTATTTCCCTCGAGGACGAGTGAATGAATAAGTGTGGGGGGATTTGATAGTGTGTGTAATTATCGATATTTTGTGCGTTCGTGGCCTTGTTTAGTGCTTTAATTGTTGTTATCCTGGAAAAGATTAATATGTTGTTATCTTAATTATAGAATCGGGGCCGAAGATGAAATTGAAGCATATTTGATCATTTTACGAAGAAATCCATGCATTGGAGTCGCGGTTGGGAAGGATGTGTACAGCGTGTCGCGTGAAAATTGTCCAATTGGAGCATAGAAGCATGAGGAATTTGGGATGAATGGAATTTTGCCTGCGTGCACATTATATTTTGAAGGCTAATTTGTTTTGAATTGAAGATGGGCTGAGTACCTTGCAATTGGGCCATGCGTGAATATTATTCTTGATTTAATTGAGGAATGGCCCACTTTGATAATAATTGGAGATGCTAACTTTTGGTTGGTTTGCTAGTGGGCTACACGTTGTTCTTAGAATTAATTGAAATTGGGCCCAATTATTGAAAACCTTGGAGGGCAAGAAACCAATTCAAAATTGGTTTGGAGGAGGAGTCCGTAATTGAGGCAATTACTTGGATGTATATATATCACTCTTTGGACAACAGCTTGAGGAGAGGAATAATTAGCATGCAGCAGTTCGAGAAATTGAGGGTGGAGGCAGCGACTTGAAGACGTCCTCGAAAGCAAAATCGTTCCCTTAGAGTTTTTCTATAATTTATTCTTTTTATTTATTTTATGTTTTTGGACATGGTTTTTATGAGTAGCTAATTTTCCGTAGTACTTAGCTAGGAATTTACAATTTATGTTTTTGACATCGTGAGACCTAATTCAAGTATTTATTAATTCTCCGAGTGTCTTGTTTATTGTGATTTATTTACTTAGTTGATTACGGCCGGATTTTCTAAGTAGATGATTGCATATTGCTAATATTGATTACATGAAGTATACGTAGTGCTTGATAGATAATTAGTGGCGCATTAGTGATAGGAAATCGTAAAGTCGAATCTGATTCACTAAGAGAGTTAATAATCGAATTTGAATCTTGCACGTGTCGTGACTAGGTTAATTCGGGCTAGTGTTTTCTTAATTCTTAATGCTGTCGACTCATTGAATCCTGTCGAGTGTCTCTAGGGGTTGTGAGTTGATTAGGGAATAACTGTCGAGTGTCTCTAGGTTATTCTATTATTTAAGAGAAAACGAGGCGGAGTCGAGTGTCTCTATCTGCTATAGCTAGTCTATTTGAATAACTGAATTTATTTTTGCGTCTATGATCAATGTCCTAAACTGAATTGTGATTCCTGGCTAGGTATTGTTTTCCTATTGATTTATCAAAACCCAACTTTTAAGTGCTTTATTATTTTTTCTCTAGTTTATTTAGTTGTTGATTAGTTAATTAGTTTAGTAAATCTCGAAACCCCCCTTACTTTTACTTGTTAATTCTTGTGAGTTTTCCTGTGATTAATTAGAATTATTTTCAACCAATCTCTGTGGATTCGACCCGTTTGCACTATACTCTATTTTAATCGTAAACCGGATTATAATTTATTTTGACGGATTCGACACCTGTCACTATCACGTATTGGAAGCTCAACAGAGATGATGAAACTCATAGAGTGTGGGTGAAAACCTTTAAAATTGGTAATGAAAGAAGGTGAAAAAAGTTTATACTGGGTCAATTTATTATCACTTAACTTTATCTTATAGGTTGACTTTTTGGTAATCAGCCCAAGTAAATTCCTTTGAACATTTAAAATGGGTAACTTCTTCAAATGAATTTAAAGGTTCAAATAAATTTACCTGGCCTGAATACAAGAAATCAACTTGCAAGATAAAGTTGGGTGTTAATAGATTGACCCTGTATAAATTTTTTTTCACCTTCTTTCACTACCCACCAACACTCTATGACTTTCATCATCTTTGTCGAGCTACATAGTAGAATCGCATGACTAGGAAGATATGTTGTCTTGATCGAATTTGTCTTCGTGTGTTTGTATATTTATATGTGTCTCTGTGTATTTATGTGTGATATACGGTGATATTAGGAGCGGTAAGAAATGAGCACTTAGATGTTGAAACTACAAAGTGGTATATTATGTTGTAACTCTACATAATTATGTTTATGTTGTTTTTGAGAAATAATAAATATCTAGTGCTTTGTTGTGTGTCGTGTACATAGTTATTGCATAAGCCAATCCTTGTTGAACCATTTAATATCCTTCTTGAAATTATAAACAAAAACCTTGAAAAATCATATTTGAACTCAAAATAAAATCATATACTTTTCCTCTGCCGTTATTTCAATTTCAAAATGGATTAAAAGACAGAGAGATCTTTACCCTTTTGAATTTATCAATTTCATAGGGATTGGATTATTGAATTGTTAGTCCAATATAGATATTAGTCACATTAAGATGAATATTTAGTCCAAATTCTCATGTTTGGAGAAGAAAACATATAACTATAATAATGTTTGAAGAGGAATATTGTTATTATTATTATTATTATTATTATTATTATTATTATTATTATTATTATTATTTCCAGTCCGACCTCCCAATATCAAATTGAATAAATGAAGGATCTTGATTATTGTGTATTATTACTTTTTGTATATTCTTAATTATTATATTCTCACATAAAGGAAAGGTAGTAAATAAATAAGAATTTTGAAATGGGCTACATGATTCTTTGGTGCTGTTAAAATTTAAATTAAGTTTTTGGGCTGAAAAGTCTGAGCCCATTAAGAGAGCCCATGAATGGCTCTATGATATATCTACAACACATTTATTTCAAAGAAAAAAGGAGTACCAACTGTACCATTATTAATTAGTGGAGAGATTCCTACTTAGAATTATTTTGTGAAATTCCAATATTCAGTTTGAAATAATATATTTTGACTAATTACATCCAACTTC
Source organism: Lantana camara (assembly GCA_037501455.1). Taxonomy (NCBI): domain Eukaryota; kingdom Viridiplantae; phylum Streptophyta; class Magnoliopsida; order Lamiales; family Verbenaceae; genus Lantana; species Lantana camara. The sequence goes on from CM074862.1 coordinate 26,192,258, forward strand.
TATACTGTTGGAAAGTTTTTATTGATTTCCCTCTAATTATTTGATTTCGTGTAACTAGTATATTTTTGGAATAAATCTTCTTGCAGGACCAAGCTTGGAAAGTTCCAGTCAATAAAAATAACCAGGACTACTAAAGGAAGACTTTGGCTAAATCATTCCTAAACTCATGGAAAAGACAACAAACAGCCTGCAGCTCTGGACTTACAGAAGACAAACCCGAACAATCAAACCCAATATCTCTTGAGTGAAGATCCTTGCCCAACGACTAGTTCTAGAGCTGGTCACTATATAAAGGACTTCAACAAAGAGAGAAGATACAAATCTATAAGTCCGTTGTAGCAAGACTGTCAAGCGTTGGTGTAAATTTTCAGAATCCAAGTGATTCAAAGCTTTATTGTAAGGAGACATTTGTTCTCCGGTTTTGTGGTTGTATTGTCTGGTACTATCTACTGTTAGTTCCAGAGTCTGGATAATACTGTCTGTCTGGTACTATCTTCTGTTAGTACCAGAGACTAGGTAATATTTTTTCTTAACGGCATGATTGGTATGCTTGAATGGAATTATGTAGGAATGGAATGATATTGGGAATGGAATGAATATGGTAATAGAATGATTTTCATGTAATTATTCTTGTGATTGGTATGCATAAGGAATGGAATCGTTATTACTTATATCATTCTATTCCCACAATTGGTAACTAAATCTAAATTATGGTAATGGAATAAAATTTTGTTAATCTGACTAAACTGCCCTTTAATTACATAAACTTATTATTACCTTTTATTCTTAAAATATATTATGTAAAATATTAAAAATAATGTATTAAAACGTTTATACGTAATAATATTTATATTATATTAAAATGTTTACATACATTCGTTAATTGAATGGACATATTATGCATAATATTAAAAAGTAAAAATAATTGAAAGAACTCAAATGGACTAAATTAATGAATGTTTACATAAAAGGTTTATACGTCAAATGAACTAAATTTATTGAATGTATTATGTGAAATATTAAAACGTTTATGTAATTAGGAATATTGATAAAACTTCTTCTCCTATTAAAACAATTGTTAGATTAATGTTAAGTTTCTGGAAAGCGTACAAGAAATTAAACATTATAACAAAACATAGAAAAAAATTTGAGTATTCAAAAGTAATTAAAATATATTTCAGAATCTTAAACATTAAACTAATGAAATCAATCAACCTAGCTAACAACGTTTCTTCAAATCCTCAAGAGAAAATAAAAACACTCCTAAAAAATTTATTTAAAATGTATAATGTAAATAAACTTCAAACTTCACCACGGAGAATAGCTCGAACTAGTTCTTCTTTTTCTTCTTCAGTCATGCTAAAAAACACATCAGTTAGTTCATGGTCACGAGCTATATGGCACACAACTTTGATAATTTCACTTGTTGAAAGATTAGGAATCTTTCTTATTTCAGAATTAATTTTTTGTCTCTTTTCTGAAATTTCAGCATCAACTCCAATGGCTTTACTAAAAATTTGACTTGCCTTGGCTATTTCACTTCCAATGGTTGAAGCTGCATCTTTAATACCATCTACTATAAGGGTTAAATTGTCTGCACTCCGATTTCTTTTTTTTTTCTTTGGCTTTTGAGACCCTTCATTTCGTGGAGTTTGCATAGGAGAAAATGGCCCGGATGTATCAATGTCCTCGTCGACATCATTTTCCATATTGAACCCTATCTCAGTATTAATTTCCTTTTCTATTTCTTCCTCCATATCTCCAGGAGCTTCTGCATTAGTCCCGGTGGCCCGATCTTTTCCAAAAATTATAACCAAATTGTCATAAAAAGGGAATGGTTTGTTTTGCCACGCCGAATGTGTAGGATGACTCTATGAATGCCAATAATCAATCAAAAAAAATATATCTTTCTAAAATAAAATAATTGGAGAAATATTATCAATTGAACAACATACCTGAAGATATGTATCCCACACAGACCTTTCTGCTGTAATGCACTTTTTGATTGGATCCATACCAAACCCGCTTGTGTTGGGGCCGTTCAGCATATCATAAACAATAGAAAAATCTCGTTTTAAAATCTTAATTCTAGACTCAATATGAGGCTTACCCTTGAGACCTGAATTAGGCAAAGAAACCTTCAACTTCTCTTCGATATAATTTAGATAGCCAGGTTTGAAACCATTTTCAGCTTTGTATGTTCCTAGATTAACCATATCGAGAAGTGCTTCAATAAGTTTTGCGTCTTCCTCATATTTCCATTTTCTTTTATTCCTACCGGGACCTCTGACATCTTGAGGTGGAGCATCCATTCCTTATAAAATAATCATAAAAAGAATAAAGATAAATAATCCATCGAATATATAAAAAAGCTCTAAACTCAATACCACTTTAATTGAAAAGATAGTTTCATATAATAATGAGAATACAAAATAATTTGTAACTTGAACTTTGTCAGTACTAATATAAAATTAAATAAAAACTTTCAACAATGCAAATCATCTAGAATTTCTATGATCTCTCCAACTATTAAACAAAGTAGTTGCGAGATTTTGTCTAAAAGCAGTCCACTCATTAGAAGGCTCGACAGAAGAGACTAATTCTTCATCTTCATCATCTTCATTATTATTAAAATGTTCCACCTCTTCTTCATCCTCGTCACTGTCCGCATAACCACCCATTTCTTGTTTTATAAAATTGTGTAGTAGACAACAGGCCATGATAATGCGATTTTGAGTTTTAATTGGAAAATGTGTAGAAATTCTAAGAATTCCCCAACGGGTTTTTATCAAGCCGAATAATCTCTCTATGACATTTCTAGCAGAAGAATGTTTCATATTAAAGAATTCTTCGGCGTTGGTAGGCTGATGTCTTTCATTCCAATCATTTAGGTGGTATCTTTGACCTCGAAATGGCGCAAGAAATCCATCACCATTTGTATATCCAGCATCAACGAGATAATACAAACCTTAAAATTGTATAAAAGTAATAAGTTAGTTTGTAATATCAATTATCTTTTATTAAAGTTATTTCTTTATAAAGCTAATTTATAGAAATTACCTCTAGGAACAACTAATCCATTTCTCCTACTTATTGCATCTCTTAACACTCTACCATCAGCTGTTGATCCTTCCCACCCTGGCAACACATAGATGAACTGCATATCTTGGGAGCACACTCCTAATACATTAGTGGCGATCTCATTTTTACGGGTCCGATATCTTGGCTTGTCTTCTATAGATACTCGGACCTTAATATGGGTGCCATCTAGAGCTCCTAAACATCCCTATTATTATTAATAGAGATAAGTACACTATATCAAACAAATCAATTTATATATAGCCAAATATCATACCTTAAACCATTTCCATCTCTCGTCTGTAGAGTTTTCAGGTACTGGCTCTGGTTTTTTAAGTAATTCTCCTTGAAGTTTAATGATAGCATTGATCACTCTTCTAAAATGTCTACTGATTGTCTCCCCCGAACGTTCAAAATTTACATTTATAATTCTTTGTTTTATATGATGAGCCAAAATATGTACGGTCATAGCCACTTGTTCATCTACTAGCATATTTTTAGTAGACGATACTATACCGGTGGCCTCAAGTCTAGAACATAGAAGAACAAATGATTTTCTATTCATCCTAGTTACATTTTTACATTTACTATCACTCGAATAAATTATCTTCTGGATATATTTTCTTCTTTCATAATAATTATAATGGTACATCGGTCTCAATCTAATAGAGTTCTCATAATGCTCTACATTTCTAATAACTATGATCCAGAACCAATTTACTAGTTGCATTATACTCAACCAAAATGACAACAACGCCAAGTGTTCTTTTTTCCGTGCTAACTTTCTTCTTGCTAAACTTAATCTTGACATAACTGCAATTTAATACGAATATATATTAAAAATAATTGTTTAGCTTATATGTGATATAAGAATTATATGACAACAAATACTTTCAGCATACTGAAGAGTTAAGTCAATTAAAGCAAGAATATGAAATGCGAAAAATGAAACGACATGTGCTTTTCTGGAAATAAATTCATCAAGTATCTTAATCACATTGTTCTACCATCTGGAAATCAGGGACCAAGAATTGGATGTCATGGGAGAAGGTTTGGATGAAACGACATGTGCTTTTCTGGAAATAAATTCATCAAATATCTTAATCACATTGTTCTACCATCTGGAAATCAGGGACCAAGAATTGGATGTCATGGGAGAAGGTTTGGATACGGACAAAAAAACATATTTGGTGACAGAATGAATATTTCTTCTAGTTTTATTTCTAAAATCTTTTTGTTTTCCTATTTTTGTTTACTTGCTAATCACGTGATGCTTTACCAACCTGATAAAATATACATTGTTTATTTCAAAAATTGAACATTTTATGCTGGAACTATAAACATAAACTCCCACATTGTGAACAGTGAAATCCAATACTAATATAAATCCACTAATAAAATCAATACTAATATATCCACTAATAAGAAGTACTTCCTAACTTGTGAACTTTTATCAATTGAAATCCAATACTAATATAAATCCACTAATAAAATCCCAACTGATATTTAATATTGATTTACTTTGAAATCTAACTCTGCATGCAAAGACACAATAAACATAAATTCCTGTTAAATTTTCTCCTACTTTTGAAAGGTCAATAAGACGCGTGCTGATTAATTGACACAATTAGGAAGTAGTCTTTTGACGTTGTGAGGGAATTCTAAGCTTTTATTCTGTTGGCTTATTATCATAGGTAGACAAGAGTACATTTAACCTAAAAAATACCAATATCAAATTCAAAGATAATGTAACTCGGGCTGAAATATTCAACTTATGGCAACTTGGTGAAGAAAGTGATGGGGAATATTTTTAGGATTCTAGTGGTGATGGAAGCAGTGATGGTGAACAAGAAAAAAGAAACAGTAGAGGAAAAATAATTTAAGGCTTGGTCTAACAAGAAAAATAGACAGGATTTTGAGAAACAGAACATTGATTCTGCCTGGTTTGCAAATTCGTACAGTATACAAGATTTCTGTCTTCAAAAGAAACACCGTAAGATAAATAAACTTTTCAATTATTTTTCTAGGGTTAATATATTAATTTTCATACAAGAAACAATAGAGAATACGACAGAAAGAGATTAATCTTTGAGTCTGATATAAGAAAAAATAGAGAATACAAGAAATTTTTCATCGAATACAGACGAAGAATTAAAATAATATTTTGAAAGATGATACCTGATTAATCGAGAAGGTTGAAAAGTCGATGAAGATAAGAAGACGATAGTGAGAAGAATAGCAATAGATGAAGAAATCCCAAAGAAGTCCGAAGATAAACTACGACAGAAAAGAGATTTGATTTAGAGAGAACAAAAAAGAGATTTGATTTAATCCTTCCAAAAACAAGATTTAATAGGGATAATTTTGTCAAAATAAAAGAAAAGTTGATTCCTAATAGATTAGGAATCGTTAAAACCATGAGGGGTGGGGGGAATGGATAACACCACGTTTAAAGGAATGAGCATTCCTAATGGAATGAGGATTCCTAATGTCAAAATATACCAATCATAGATTTAGGAATGAACTAAGTAATGACCATTCCATTACTACCCCATTCCAACATACCAATCATGCCGTTAGTGTGTGTAGGTGAGATAAATAAGTGAGTGAGACTTATTTATCCCACTAAGAGTTGGTATATGAGATTACAAGGTTTTTCTTGTAACCTCAAAGTGCTTAATAAGAATATCTTTGCAAACTCCCAAGCTCACAACTTGCGGACATGAGTAGGCTTGCGAACCTGTATAAATCGCTTGTGCATTTTTCTTTTCAGTATTTTTTCCATTTTATCTTTGTTTCTTGTGCACTGGTACTTTGTTTTATCAAATACCAGAAATTCTTCGAAGTACCAGTCCACCCCTTAAGGTTGTCAATTAGTACCAGAGCATGTTTTTCAAAAACAAAAAGGTTTAAGCACCTGTTAAAATGGAATATTTCACTGAAACAACATCGCACTCACATACGCCTTTATTTGATGGTACTAACTATACTACATGGAAGAATAGAATCGAGGATTACTTCATCTCCATAGGTCACGATCTATGGGAATGTAACGCCCCGTTTTTCAGCAAGTCAGGTATGATGTCACGTGAGGGTTTAATTCTGTAATTATGTGATTTATATGACGTCGTATGTTAAGCGTGTCAACGTGTAATTTATTTAATTATGTGCGCCTTAGAATTTTATTTAATTGTTCTTGGACTCAATTGTCAAATAATTGCAAGTTAGGAACCTAATTTTAATTAGGGTGTTTTGAGGCATTAGCGGCTACTTTGAGCCCTGGAATTCGGATTCGAATTCTAACCTTATTATTGAGTTCGTTTCGGTAATTCGAATTCAATTACTTAACCTTTTAATTTTTCTTAAGCTATTTGATTGCCCAACCATTCTAAATCCGATCTAGTTAGACCGGATACCGTTTGACCCTACCCGTTTCTACCGACCCGATTGACCAGCCCTAAAGGGGCCATCCTTATTCTTTCTCCCCATTTTTGATCGATCAATCTTCAGCCATGGAAGGAGAGGAGAAGAAATTTCCCCATTTTGCTCCAAGACCTCAAGATTTGGGTTTTCATGATCCAACCGTCCGATCAACGACTTAAGGTATGATTCGTGCCCTATTCGTTACGTGCTTTAATTTGTTATAGCTTTCGTGCCCCGGATTTATGCCTATGTGATGATTTGGGAAGATGATGAATAGTAATCGGGGTATGGGTTCTATGTGATCAATGCCGTTTTACGAGTTCTAACGTGCATATATGTGACCTACGTGTTTTACTTGGTCCGTGGTATCAATTTCGTGTGGTTTGGAGGGGTGTTGGTGTTTGAATGGTGCTCCAGGCGCCATTGCTGCTGTTTCTGCTTCTTCTTGGATGAACCAGGTGAGAACGGCCATTCCCATGTTGAACTGGAGTTGGGAACGGCCCTTCCCAGGAGGCCTTTTTGCCAATTCTTTACAGAGCCGCAGGGAGAAGTTCGGGGAGCTGGGAACGGCCGTTCCCAGCTCAAGCGTGGAACCGGAACGGCCGTTCCCATGGGCGGGACTGCTGAGCATGGCCGTTCCCAGAGTAGGCGAGGCCGTTCCCGGTACTGTTTAAGTGTATTTTCTTGCTTTGTTCGTGTATTGTTATTTCGTGATTTCCTTTGAATGTCTAAGTATTATTACATCGTTTTATTTGCATAATTTCATATACTTGAATACATTTATTGAATGTAAGTGCTAATTGATTTAATTGCCCTTAAAAGCATATAAGGTCATGATCATAACTTAGCTTATTATCTTGTGTATCGTTCCATGACTTTCATGCCATTTCATATCAATGTCGTGCGTCGTAATTGGTATCTTTATTGAGTCTTCTCTCACGAGTACACATTGTTTCCTGTCTTGTCTAGTTCTTCTCCAGGGTGGAGACTTCGAGATCGAATAGGCAACCATAGTGTTCGTGTTCTTGTTCTTGTCTCTTGGTATTCCAGGTGAGGTTTAATTTCTAGATACCTAGAACCACTACAACCCTTACGTGAACTTTTGGCCAAAAGGTATCTATATATGTATAGTTTTCTAAACTCTATTGATTTTCCACTGATATATTGAAATTGTACTGTATTGATTGATTGATTGACTGTTTTGGAGAGTATATTGTACAGCACTGTGGGCCCGAGGGTAGTGACTTGAGCCAACCGAGGAAGCATGGGCTGACGGGTAACTCGGGCGCTATCCTCACTAAACTGGGATGACCCCTGAATCCACTAGGAGATTAGTGGAGGAAGGAGTTCCGGGCTTAGGGATTCATGTACCCTCTGCTCAGACTGATTGGATGGCGGGGCCTTGCAATCCCCCATCACCCGGAGGAAGAAGGATGGACTGAAACTGTTAATTGTGCACTGTAAATAGATTGGTTGATCACCTAATCACTTAATAACTGAATGATTGTACACTGTCGGAGTAAGGTTGGAGATTTGCCCTCACTCCCCGGGCCACTGATTGATTGATTGAAATTGATTGAAGTGTCTAATCTGATAGTTGTAATCTCGGGCGAGTTCTAAGTATTCTTGAGCCTATTTTGTTTCTGTTATAAAACCTTACCCGAGGTTACGACTTGCATGTTATCTGCGCTTATATATTATTATGCCCCTCGCTCGGTCTTGTGGAGACTGACACCACACTTTTCAGTTTTGCAGGTGGTGTGCTAGACGGGAGTCAGAGTTGTGTCTTGTCTTTCCTTTCGAGTCTTGTTCCAGTCTCTCCACTTACACTCACTGCATATTGTATTTTAATTACTGTATTGAATTTCTTATTGGATTAGTATGCTACTTACTGAATTAAATTGAACTCGGGACAGGTTTCTAGGGCTTTAGTTAAACCCGTTTTGTGTTATTGTATTGAATTGATCCGGGACAGGTTAGGACAGGTGTATTATTTTAGTGGAACCCGTATTTACTTTTCTATGGTTTGCATTTACTTCTCATGGTTTTGGGAATATTATTGTTTTGCTTCCGCATTATCGTTAATTGAGTTGTTCAGGGTTAGATTCCTCCTAGCTAGGACTGTTTTTTTTCATTGTCTTCCGTTCGCTGTGAGTTTAGTTCATGTATGGATCATTCCATTTCATATGTGGACCGAATTCATAGTGCGGGGGGATGTGGCGCTCTCGTTGCGGGTGCTACATCTTTAGGTGGTATCAGAGCCCGATTGCAAAACCGGGTCTCTAGTGTCGTGTCTTGTGAGTCTAGGTCGAATGGCTTAGGAACTATTTGTCAACATGTGCACCGCATTGAACATGAGCATTGTTATTGTTACTTGATATGGAAGAATATTGTTACACATGCTTCTTTTAAAATTTTATTGAATTGCAGGTTGTATGTTGCGTTGAATTCATGCTTTTGCTGTTAATTATGTGCATGAGCATACACTAATCTCATGCATTTATTTTGAAATGAGTTGTGATTCTAGGTGACAAAGATGATATCAAACCACGGCCAATTTCTGTGACACCATCACTCTACCACAAGCTTCTTTATTTAGCCTAAAAGTTGGGAGGAATGGATCAAGGTTCTACAAATTTCGAGTTAGGATCTCTTCCTAAATGAGTTATGGTTGGAATTATAAAGTCCGAAATAGAAGAATCAATTGTAGGGGCTTACTTTACGAAGAGGTTGATTAACCGGGTTTAGGAGATTTTTTCAAGCCAAGGAAGAAGTGAAGGAAGCTTTGAAGGTATTAATGATTCAAGGTTTGGAATTGTAGATCAACAGGGACGCGATGATTTTCAAGGGAATTCAAGGTAAAGTAGGATCGTGGTTTCTAAGTAACAAATCACCTAACTTGAGATAGAAACGAAGGAAATATGGAAACATCTAATTCGAGTTGATTGAAGCTAATTTTGGGTAAGAGACAGAAGAAGAGGAGAATTGAAACATCTCGGAGTTCGGGTAGAAAGAAGTCGGATAGGAAGGAGTAAAGAGAATTGATTGATATAGTGGCTTTCACGTTCCTGGAAAGTCAAGATGTTAAAGATTCTATATTCGGGTAGAGTGAGTCTATTCTCCAGATCCAAGCTGAATTGTCTTGTTGTGGGATTAAATTGGAAGATGTGGAGTAACAAATGGAAATGGTAAAGAAAGGCCAAGTGTGAGCAGTTGGTGGGTGAGTTCATTTGACTATTGGAACTCATAGCAAATAAACCGAGGAAGCTTTAATCAAAGTAACAACTTTGGTAAGGACTAAGACAAGGATTTGAGCTTAATTCTCCGAGACAAGTTAAGGTTTCAATTTCATGGGTGTAGAAGCATCTGAGTTCAAGAAGCAAAATTTTGGCTTATAAAGTTGTGCGAGTGATACAAGGAAACTTTGATCAAGGAAGTGTTTATGGTAAAGGTTCGGGTAACACTTGAAGGTCGGTACTTGGAAAGGAATTGGGTTCAAGAAATTTCAATCTCGGGTGATGGAGGTATGTAAGTTGATGATAAGGAAATCTAAAGAAAGGGAAGACCGTGGGTAACAAGAGATAGTCAATAAATGCAAGACAAGTTTATACTCCAGCAGATAAGGAACAAGTCCCAAACTAAAGGGTGCAACTACGGTGACAGGTTCAATGCATTCATGGCACGTGCATCATACGATATTTTAAATTATTTAACTTCTTTCATTTATGTATGTATCTTTAATTGATATAATTACGCCAATTTGTTGCATCTTTAAATTATTTATAACAGTGATATGTGCATTGGCATTCTTACCCGGCATGCACCTTAAGTGTTTTCTTGGTAGGAATTTTCTCCACTTTATTCGACAAGCCTTACCGCAACCGAGACATCACGAAATCATGATTTTTTTTAATTTATTGGGTTGGAATGAAAAGAAGTGGGTTGTTATTTTCATCAATCATTTCAGAAGTAGTGTGAGGAAATTTTTGGACAAGTGGCGTGATTGGAATCAATTATATCAAGGAAGCTAATTGGAAGGAATTGAGAATTTTCAAATTTATGAATTGATGCTACGAGCACAATGGATAAGAATGGAAATTCTTAAGGGGGAGAGTCGATCCGGAGATGACTTGGAAAAATTGGGGTTTGTGCTCAAAGTGGGTTACTTTTAATAGGAGCAATAAAATACAAGGCTTATCGACAACGGGGTTCTCGAAAATGGCGAAAGGGTAAATTGGAAGATCTTGATCCTTGGTGACTTTCAAGATCGGAAGGAAAATTTTGAGAATTGTTTCGGAAAGAGTAACTGCTTCAAGAGCCGAAAATGAGTATTCAAGAAATGTTGCAAGATTTAGTGCTCGTTTTGGTTTTAAACCAAGGTGAATGGAACTTCGGGAGTAATATCGGAAGAAGTAGATATATTAAGAAATGAAGATATAAGTTCAAGGAATGTTCGGGAATTAATGTGGTGAGACGAGGTGAGAGATAATTAATGGTAACTTTAGTTGTAGGATCAACATCATTAGTTCTTCTTCAGGGATCTATAAACGTTAAAATTTTCAAGGTTGCAAGAATGTTTTGGTACCATATGTTTCATGTCTTGAAGAATTTTAAGAATTGGAGAGGAGAATATTAGATAAGGAAACTAGATCGGATCCTCATACCTCGGGATGAAAGTACAACATGAATAAGATAGATTACCGGCTCGTGGAATTTTCAATGATGAACCGAACAAGCTATGAAGAGTAAAGACTAAACTTGGAGCTACTAAATGAATACCCCGAGCATCCGAGAAGGTTGATTATAAACTATGATGAAGATTGAGTATGATTCGTGGAAAAGAACAAGTTGGTTGGGTGCATACAAAGCACATATTCAAGAATTAAATTTCCGGACCGTGGCATTAGAAAGGATAAAGAACTTGATTGCGGGTTGAAGGCCAGGTAATCACGAAAATAATTATATCTACATTGGATTTTCTGAGGTACGGTAATTGGATGAAAAGGTAGATAGTGGAGGAGAAACCGGGTGATCACCAAAGTGTTGGAAATAATGGGCAACTCGAGGCAAGGCACTATGATTAGATAAATCGCCAACCTCAAGTCAAGCATCAACTCGGACCAATATGTAAGAAGATTCGCAATCAACGGTGAACGGTACACTTCAACATGCATATCACGTACATCACGCATATATTTAATTATTGTTGTATGTAATTTATTGCTATTTGTTATTTCTTTGGAGTGAGCGAGTGCCTTAGTCACACGGTGAGACGAGGGCTGTGCTTTGCAAAGGGCCTTCGGAGACCATGTTTTGAAGCTTGTGGCGGTTCAAGAAACCAACTTCAAACCATGAAGTTGATGTGATGATGGAGAATCCGCTTGGGTTGGAGAACGAGTGGTGGAAGTTCGTTAACTACTCCACTTGTGATACCGAGTGTGGGATGGTTAGGATAGATCAAACGGTGGGAGTGTTGAATCTCGTGTAGACCCTCCTATCGTGCGAGATGTCCGGACTACTCATAGTTGGGTCAAGTTCGTGAGCGGTGGAAGACTTCCCTTGTGCTTGAAGACCTTTCTGAACTAATCTCTATCGGGATGTCATGAACCCAGCTTGGGATGAACACAGAGAGTTTTGCTTAGAGTCCAGGACTCGAGGCAGTGGACCTGAGGACAGGTCCTTCTTAAGTGGGAGAGGTTGTAACGCCCCGTTTTTCAGCAAGTCAGGTACGACGTCACGTGAGGGTTTAATTCTGTAATTATGTGATTTATATGACGTCGCATGTTAAGCGTGTCAACGTGTAATTTATTTAATCATGTGCGCTTTAGAATTTTATTTAATTGTTCTTGGACTCAATTGTCCAATAATTGCAAGTTAGGAACCTAATTTTAATTAGGGTGTTTTGAGGCCTTAGCGGCTACTTTGAGCCCTGGAATTCGGATTCGAATTCTAACCTTATTATTGAGTTCGTTTCGGTAATTCGAATTCAATTACTTAACCTTTTAATTTTTCTAAAGCTATTTGATTGCCCAACCATTCTAAATCCGATCCATTTAGACCGGATACCGTTTCTAAAGCTATTTGATTGCTCAAGTCTAAGGATCAATTAATCACATCAATGACTCGTGAGATATTTCCTAATCTGGAAGTTTCCATTTCCTGAAATAGAAACTACCTTTCCCATTTAGGAATCTTCTCACACGGGGCACCTCAGTGAACTTACTTATGGAAGTAAGCACCCTCATGTATCACGCACGTATCAACTATACACTTTGCACCTCCATGAAACAAGGTGGTCCTTCTGAGGGGCGTGATCCCACAAGCAATCCCTAAAGGAGTCAGGTTGACACTCCCACTGTCTGTAGGACTCATCAGCTTGGAGTATTTTACTAATCATAACTTATGTGATATAGAGCTCGTTTCATTAACCATTTCACCTAAATGGTAGAGTCCTAAAGTCATCAGGATTAGGGGAGTTCTCATACATGCACAACTAAAGTAAACGCATACCAAACAAGAGCATATAAAGAAGTGTTGCCTTAATTTGTTATTTTATTCAAAGATTGTCTGTGATCACAACAAGGAAAAGTACAAAACGGATATACAATCGGCTTTCTAGGGCACTATTCCTAACAATCTCCCACTTGCCCGTCAAAGCCATTCTAAAGCTACTCTAAGTCCCATCTTCTCAAGATGACCTTCGAAAGCTTCTCGACTAAGGGGTTTAGTAAGTGGATCTGCCACGTTCTCTGCTGATGCGACCCTCTCAATTTGCACATCTCCTCTTTTGATAATATCACGGATTAGGTGATACATCTTCCTCATAATGTGCTTGGTCCGTTGGTGAGATCTTGGTTCTCTTGCTTGAGCAACCGCCCCAGTGTTGTCACAAAACACAGTAATGGGGTCTTTCATGCTAGGAACAACATTCAACTTTTGAATGAAGTTTCTAATCCAAACACCTTCCTTAGATGCATCATACGCAACTAAGTATTCGGCCTCAGTGGTCGAATCTGTAGTGGTCGTTTGCTTAGAACTCTTCCAACTCACTGCTCTACCGTTTAGGCAGAAAATGTATCCTAACATTGACTTAAAATCATCTAAGTCAGATGCAAAGCTTGCATTGTAGTATCCTTCGACAGTAAGATCTTTCTGACCTTCGTAAACTAAGAATAAATCCTTAGTACTTTTCAAGTATTTAAGAATATTCTTCACGGCAGCCCAGTGACCATCTCCAGGGTCAGATTGGAAATGACTTGTAACACTAAGTGCATAAGCCACATCCGGTCGAGTACATAACATTGCATACATTATGCTACCTATTGCTGATGCATAAGGTGTATGAGTCATTCTTTCCTTCTCAAGGTTAGTCTTAGGACACATCTCCTTAGAAAGACATGTTCCTACACTTATAGGAAGGTTCTTAACCTTTGCTGACTCCATATTAAATCTCTTCAATACGTTGTCAATGTACATCGACTGTGATAGTCCTAATAACCTTCTAGATCTATCCCGATAGATTTTAATTACAAGGATATAGGATGCATCACCAAGATCTTTCATCTCGAATTGGTTCGATAACCATAACTTAGTTACTTTCATGTCATCCTTCGAATTCCCAATAAGAAGGATGTCATCAACATAAAGTACTAAGAATTGCACTGAGGTCTCCAATTCCTTTCTATACACATATGATTCATTCGAAATTTTAATGAACCCAAACGCTTTGACTGATTCATCAAATCGAATGTTCCAATTCCTAGAAGCCTGTTTCAATCCATAGATTGATCTTTGGAGCTTACAAACCTTTTGCTCACTCCCACTGAATGTGAAACTTATGGGTTGCTCCATATAAATGTCTTTATCAATGTCACCATTAAGAAAGGCAGTTTTCACATCCATTTGCCATATCTCATAGTCAAAATATACAGCAATGGCAAGCATGATTCGAATAGACTTTTGCATTGCAACTGGCGAAAAGGTTTCATCAAAGTCCACGCCGGGTCTTTGAGTGAATCCTTTTGCAACCAGTCTTGCTTTGTAGGCTGCAATGCTTCCATCAACTCCAAGCTTTCTCGTAAAGATCCATTTGCAACCTATGGGTTTGACCCCATCGGGCAAATATACCAAGGTCCAAACTTGGTTGGAGTTCATGGATTCTATTTCGGATTTCATGGCTTCTATCCACTGTTCAGAGTTAGAATCTGAAAGTACCTCCTCATATGTTAAAGGATCGCTATCCTTTTGAGAGATCTCATGGAGGAATCCATACCATCTCTCCGGCTGTCTAGGAGTGCGTTCAGAATGCCTTAGAGGATGATTTACGTGTGTATCGAAATTCGTCATTGGTTGTGGTTGATCAGGAGGGGATGTTTCTTCAGTGGGTGGCGTGAGGTCACTTTGTACTTCCTCTAATTCTATGATCTTGCCTTTCTTTTCTTTAAGGAACGGTTCCTCAAGAAAAGTAGCGTTTCTGGAAACAAACACCTTTTGCTCAGATTGATCATAAAAGTAGTATCCTATGGATTCCTTAGGATAACCTACAAAGTAACATAAGTTAGAACGAGATTCTAACTTATCTCCCACTGTCCTCTTCACGTAAGCAGGACAACCCCAAATTCTTAAGTAAGAATAACTAGGGTTTTTACCATGCTACATTTCATAGGGCGTTTTAGGGACTGACTTAGAGGGAGCTAGATTCAAAATCTTTGCTGCACTTTCTAGGGCATAACCCCAGAAAGAAGGTGGTAAGTC
Organism: Lantana camara; assembly: GCA_037501455.1. Taxonomy (NCBI): domain Eukaryota; kingdom Viridiplantae; phylum Streptophyta; class Magnoliopsida; order Lamiales; family Verbenaceae; genus Lantana; species Lantana camara. The sequence continues at coordinate 26,207,513 of CM074862.1, forward strand.
AGTGAAACTCATCATGGAACGAACCATATCGAGTAGAGTTCGATTCCTTCTCTCAGAAACTCCATTTAGTTGGGGAGTTCCCGGAGGTGTCCACTGAGAGATAATCCCATTATCTTTGAGATGATTAAGGAATTCTTCACTAAGATACTCGCCTCCTTGATCATATCGAAGTGCTTTGATCTTGTGACCAGTTTGGTTCTCAACCTCCTTTTGAAATTCTAGGAATTTCTCAAAAGCTTTAGATTTATACTTCATTAAGTATACATAACCATACCGACTAAAGTTATCGGTAAAGGTTATGGAATACTGATGACCGTTTCTTACGCTTACACTAAGCGGTCCACAGACATTAGAATGGATCAAATCCAAGACCTTAGTGGCACGTTCCACAGTTCCTTTAAAAGGAACTTTGGACATCTTTCCTTTGAGACAGAACTCGCAAGAAGTTAACTCTTTGAGATCATTTTCAGAGAATGATCCTAAAGTGTTTATCTTGCTAATTCTGTTCTTGGAAATGTGTCCTAATCTAGCGTGCCATAAGGGAGCTGAAACTTTGTCATCTCTCTTACGTTCAGTTTCTTGTTGTATATTCATAGTATTGATATTCTGAGTTAGAGAAAGTCCATTACTTAGAGTACCGATGTGAACGGAAGAGTTGTTCCGTTTGATAAAGTACTTACCATTCTTCATATAAGTTTCCTAACCTTCACAATCTAAAATTGGAACTGAAATTATATTACGAATAATGTTCGGTACATAAAGGACTTTATTTAAAACTAACTCAAAACTACCTAAATCTAATCTAATTGTGCCTAAAGCTCGAGCTTCAACATTTGAGCCTCGCCGATCTTCAAGACACATTCTCCTTCTCTGAGTTGTTGGACTTCATTTAGCATCTGTACATCATTACAGATATGAGCTCCACAACCGGTATCAAGTACCCAATAACTAGAATTAATAGAAAGATTTACTTCAAAGAGAAATATACCTTTCTTTAGAGTAGCCTTGTACTCTGGGCAGTTTCTTCTCCAATGTCCCGCTTTGCCACAATGGAAGCAAACATCCTCTTTCTGATCACGCTTCTTCTTTTGGGCTTTCCCCTTCGATATGCCACCAGTGGGCCTAAGGGGTTTCTTCTTCTTCTTTTGGGCTTTCTTGCCCTTACCTTTAGAAGGCCCAGAAGAAGAAGATGGAGCATTCACCATCAGAACCTTATTGTCCTTCTTGATCGTGCTTTCAGCAGCCGCAAACTGACTAATCAGCTCAGCTACAGTAGCACCAGCATGATTTATATTGAAGTTAAGGACAAATGGGTTGAATGATGGTGGGAGCGAGGCTAGCAACAAGTCCACTGAAAGCTCATCTTTCAGTGGCATGTCCATGGAAGTAAGTTTCTCAGTAAGGGCGAGAAACTTGAGTCCATATTCATGGACACTTGAACCTTCCCTCATTCTCAAGTGGAACAATTCCTTTGAAGTGTTATACCTTGTAACACATTCATGAGGGCGGTAAAGTTGCTCTAAGTGGTCGTAAATCTCCCAAGCAAATTCCATAGCCTCATGTTGCCTTTGCAAGTCCGGAGACATGTTAGCCAACATAAGGCAACGGGCTTGGAGATTATCATCCTTCCACTTCTGGATCGCGTCCCGCTCGGCCCTAGTGGGAGCTTCCCCTTCGGGACTAGGCTCCCCATCGAAGAGAACATAAGTTCTCTTCTCAGAATCTAAAATGATTTTTAGATTCCTCAGCCAATCAGAATAGTTAGGACCAGTCAACTTGTTTGACTCGAGGATCGATACAAAAGGGTTTTTGGTTGCCATTTCAAAACACGTAGAGAATCACAGAATCTACGACCTAAATGGTAAAACAGAGAACTAGTGAGCATGCTGAATTATAACGATATACAGAAGATAAGGTCTTTAATCTAATGTAGCTCCCACTGTTTTTCAAAGATCTATAATTCCCAAAGATCTAAGAGGAACACGTTTTCCAATGGGTACTAAGATGCTAAGCATTTTACCTCGAACCCACGACTCGCGAACATTCTAAGTAAAACCCTAGGTAGGTACAACTTACCAATTCTAACACCTTTAGAATTCTTAGTAATTATTTTTGCATCACCTATCTTTCAATATGGACCCAAGACTCGTGCGACATCCATATTTACTTAGGCGTTAAGCTAGACCCATCAATCATAAGATCATGATATAAACTTAGTTCGAACGACCCACGACTCGTGGACATCGCCCTTGCCAAAATTGACCACGAAATATTGATCATTTAAAATGATCAATTAGGTAACTAAGAACTAATAAGCTCCACTAGCTATCCCATGACTCGCGGACAATAACTAGCTTCACTTACTAAACTTAAAACCTATTGATGGAATGCTAGGAATTTAATTCAAAATTTGCATCTCGAATTAAACACCTATTGTTCGAAATTAGCTTAATATTTAATTGGGAATTTTCGAATCAACCGGAGAGTTGTCCGGTTCGACCTCACCAACATATATGTTATCCAATTTTAATTAGTCTTGATTAATGCAAGTACAACTTAAATGCATTTCGCACAAGCACATAAACAGATAACATGTCCTAGCATGATACTAACATGAGATGATCATGGGTCTATCCTATCTTATGCGTGAAAAGTGGGAGCCACTCCACTATCACAGTTCTAACATACATGCCACATAAACAGTCTATATCACATAAGGGAAAACTGTAAGAAAATACGAGCCCTATCTCTATTACATTTTTCAATTGAGATTCCCCTCCCTAACATTTTTAGGGGTCTTCATTTATGACCTCCTTTTTACTTGAATGTCGTCCATCTTACTCCATGGGTGCATTGTCTCCAAAATGAAAATAAAACCTCACCACCTATCTCTACTCTCAAAATAAAAGAAAAAGACATAAAGTAGTAAGGCTCAATCTTCATATTGGCCTTAGACAATTACATGGGGCATAACCCGGCCTCAAAAACAGTAATATGGAAAGCCACATAATAAATCACATAACAGTAAGCACATAAGTGAGGCTCCAACCTCAATTGAAAAACACAACTATAGGGCTCCAACCCCAAATGTAAACCATCCATGTGCATAAATGTAAAGCATACGAAGACTAGTACCCATGATCACCTAACATGCTTTTGCGAAAATTTAAATTTAGCCAATAAATTAAAATTCCCGTCTCAAGTCCTAATGACTTAAAACACGACTTGATGCGAGTCTTATTTATAAAAGCTTTCGTAAATCCCAAATTACTAAAACTAATAAAATTCCAATTAATTTCTGAAAATTTATAATTTTGTCAAAGATGTAGTTTCCCAAATTATAAACCGTTTCTATTTCTCAAAAATCCCAATTTTAATTCTTTTCAAAATTAAAAATAAATATTAATAAAATGAAATTTTAATAATAAAAATTAAAATTAAAATCGGTAATGGATTGCACAAAATACGAAAACATATTATGAGGGAAAAACGGGGCCCGTACGCGAAGGCGCTGCGCGCGAGCGGCCCCTATCGGCTGTTGCGGCGGTCTGGGCGATCAATCCCGCACGCCTTGCGGGATTCTCGCCCAGCCTGGGCGGAGGGTGGGCGGGCGTGTCGGAAGGCTCCCACACGGTATGTGGGAGGTGCTGGGCGGGACGCCCTTGCGCGCGCCTAGGCCAGGCGGGCGGTGGCACGTGAAGCCCGCGTGGGCGACTCCTTTGCGCGCGGGGTTTCGTGTGTTCGTCGTAATCCGGGTTTTCATTTCGTGTTTTCGTTCAAAAGCAAAACCAATCCAAGAAATCCAAAAACAGTTTATACAGTTTCAAATCTAAAACAGTTTTCAAAAACAAAATTTTCAAAACCGGTTTTCAGAAACTTTCAGGAAAAATACAGTTTCGTAATTTAGGCTTTCTGAAACAATTACAAATACTCAATCACATCAAGCCTAAATAATTTCTATCAAATTCAGTTAAGTGGAGACGAATCAGAAACATGATTAACGAGGTGGCTCTGATACAACTTGTTGGAAAACCGGAATCAGAAAGCAGCGAAAATTTAAAAAGTTTTCCAACAAAAGGATCGGAACTCGCAATCGTGAATCCGAATTCGTAGAGATTAGAAACTTAATTTTCAATAATCTTTCTTGAAGCGTTTCAAACCACCCAAGAACGCTCTTCTCGCGGCTTGATCCCCTCTTCTTGGTAAAGCTCGAATCTTAAAAACTTCTAACTTGAAGCTCTCTAGAGATAGTCCACCAACTTGACTACCATCTAACTAGTAAAGATGCTAGTTCTCTAGTTAGTGTTTAGGCTTGACCTAGGGTTTATTTGATCTTGGAGAAAGGATGGTGCTCAACACATGAACCAAAAGAAAATTGATCAGCCCTAAGGGGAGCTCGAGCTCCCCTATATATAGGAGAGGGGCGGCCGATCCTAGTCCTTATGGACTAAGGATTTGGTCCCTCTCTCTTATTACTTGATCATCAAGTAATTTTAAACTTTGACTTTGAATTCTAATTCAAATCAACTTTAAAGAGAGCTAAAATATCCAAACCCTTTTGGATAATATTATACTTTATTTATTAATAAATAAATAACTTATTTATCTAATTAATTAATTCACAATTAATTAAATAGATCAATTTCTCCAAAATAAGACTTTCATTTTAATTCAAAATTAAAACAAAGTCTATTAAATAATTAACACATTAATTATTTAATACATAAATAAATATACGTGCCCATTGCACACGTGTCCATATAGGACACGTGTCACGCACGTGACGTCCCCACACGTGTGGAACCCCTTTGGCCCGATTAACTTGTTTAATCATTTTAAAACCTTAACTCATGTAACCAAGTTGTTGTGTGTGACCCTCTAGGTTCTCAATTCAATTAGCAGTGACCCTAATTAATTAATTCACTAATTAATTAATCAGTCCACAGATTAAATGACCATAGTCTAGCAACAAGTGTTTAACCCCTTGCTGAATTGGAATGTCTCGATTCGACAGAACCTTTAAGTCATTGATTCATGTGAGATACAATCCCCCCACTTACTATCTCTAAACCAAGATCTAGGGTAAGGGAATAATCAGAACCCTAATAATCTGGTCTTAAAGCTAAGTGCATTTCATATCCATTTGATCTCAATCCAAGAAACCCTTTTCTTGATGTCTTGATTTACTGCCCTGGTCAAGGACTTCATATGGCCTATGAATGACTTACACAATAAGAGATCACCTTGCAAATGCAAGTGTAGGTCTTTTCTTGATTCTCATTCACTTTCATGAGTCACTTGTGCAGCCCCAGCATAAGCCTTGAATCAGTTGTCTAAGGCAACACCCTTTAAAGATTATACCGAAGACTACAGAGTTAACTCATAAAGTGACATGGAACCTCAAGTCTAAGGATCAATTAATCACATCAATGACTCATGAGATATTTCCTAATCTGGAAGTTTCCATTTCCTAAAATAGAAACCACCTTTCCCATTTAGGAATCTTCTCACACGGGGCACCTCAGTGAAGTTACTTATGGAAGTAAGCACCCCCATGTATCACGCACATATTAACTATACACTTTGCACCTCCATGAAACAAGGTGGTCCTTCTTAAGGGTGTGATCCCACAAGCAAGCCTTAAAGGAGTCAGGTTGACACTCCCACTGTCTGTAGGACTCATCAGCTTGGAGTATTTTACTAATCATGACTTATGTGATATAGAGCTCGTATCATGAACCATTTCACCTAAATGGTAGAGTCCTAAAGTCCTCAGGATTATAAAAAACTGTTGTCTTAATTCGTTATTTTATTCAAAGATTGTCTGTGATCACAATAAGGAAAAGTACAAAGCGGATATACAATCGGCTTTCTAGGGCACTATTCCTAACAAAAGGCACGTGATTGCCACGTGTCACGCAAGCCAGCGTGGCTGCCACATATAGTGTACACGTGGCACCTGCGTGGCTTTGTGCGTATGTTTGCTTCATATGTGAATTCTTTTCTAGAATTAGTTAATTAAATGTAATTAATTAATTTTAGTCTTTTAATATATTTCGAATTAATTGTTAAGACTATTCTCAAATAAACTTAACCTAATAAATAATTAATTGGGAATTAATTGATTTATTGAATATTGACTTTTAACTTTAGGAAAGTTGAAATGTCCAACTTCCTATTGTAGGAGAAAAAAGGTTATTCTTGCAATACTTGGAGAACAAGTTGGGAACTTATTTTCTCTAATTAAATATATAATTAATTAGTTTATTAGTGAGCAAGAAAACAAAGTCCACTAGGTTTATGAAACCCTAGGGATTTTCGAACCAACTAGTATATATACTAGGGGTGGTGCTTCTCTTATTCTTTAGACCAACACTCACGAAATGTTAAGTTTTTGAGAAAATCCAAAAGAAAAGTTTTCAAAGAAAAAATTATCCTAGCCTTAACACAAGCCATAGAACTAGCATTCTCACTCACTTGATCGTGTTCTAGGTCTGGTGTGGATACGCTTTGGGGGGCTTATACTTTAGAGTTTAATTCGAAGGCCGTTCGAGGGACTTTCCGCTTGAAGGGTGTTTGCTAGGCGGTAACAACATCACAAGAAAGCTTCAATTAAAGTGAGTTTGTTGTTATTCCCAACGTTACAGTACGAAAATTGCAAGACAACGATTAAACTTGTGAAAAATTTTAAACTTTCGTTGCTCAACTCTTTCGTGTTTTCCAACAAATGGTATCAGAGCCGTCTTGCAACATTCGTATTGTATCTTTACTGCTTTCTGAATTTTGATAAAAATTCTTGAATTTTAGTATATGTTGTGTATTCATGGTTTTTGTTTGAAATACGAATTTGCCGGATCAAAACTGTTTTCTTGAAAAATCATGAAAATCATTTTCTATTTTAATCTGTTTTTAAGCTGGTTAGATTCGGATTGTTTAAAGTGCTTTAATTCAGAATTGGAATTGATAAATTTACCAAAATTGCGAAACGAAGACGGAACGGGATTGCCCGCACACATAGCGTGCGGGATCGCGCCTGCGTGTATGGGGCTGTACGTCGCAGCCCCGCTGTACCCGGCCGGGCGACAATCGCCCAGACGCTTCTAGGCACGCCTAGGCGATGCCACGGATGTTCCGCATCGCCGCTGAGATCGCCTGCTCGCAGGCGCGTGCTTCTACGCGCACGACCCAGCGCAGTCGCACGCGCATGCTTGCGGGGCTCTCCCGCCTTGTCCCGACGCTGTTGTGGGGGCAGTGTGCTCGAGACTGCTGCTCGAGCGCCTCGCGCGGCTGTCCCGGGACGCTTGTTTCATTTTGTTTTTCCAATTTCAAAAATCCCGAATTACGAAAATTTGATTTTGGTTTTAAAATTTGATTTTAAAATTATAAAATTATTTATTTAAAATAATTATAAAATTTGGGATTTTATGAATTAAAGTCAAGTTCTAATTTTTTGAGAAAATTATAAATATCACTTTGAATGATATTTTAGACAAAAATTTAATTTTGAATTAATTGTTGTTTTGTCAAGATCCGGTGATTTGATTTTGAATAAATTCTTGAATAATGAACTATATTCAAATTACTTAAGTTAGTTGTAACTTGAAGTTAAGAGAACTTTAAATTTAGTTGGTAAATTTAAATTCAAGCGAAAGAATGCTAGTTTACGTGATCATAGGTCAGTCTTATGTATGTTTTAAATTCTGCACATGGATGATTTCAATTGGGGTCGGAGCCTCATAGTTGCGCGTTTTCAATTGGGGTTGGAGCCCTACTTATGTGCATACTGTTATGTTTTTATTATGTGGCTTTCCTTATTACTTTTTTTAGGCCGGGGTATGCCCCGTGTACTTGTCTATGACCAATATGAAAATTGAGCCATATTACTTTATGTAAAGAGAGTAGAACTTAGAAAGTGAGGTTTTTATTTTCATTTTTGAGACAAGCACCCATGGAATAAGAATGATCCACAAGAAGCACTTGAAGAACGGTGGCCATAAGAAGACCCCTCAAAATGTTTAGGAGGGTTTCTATTAATGTAATATATAGGGCGTTTTCCATTAAATTCTATACCCCTATGTGATATGAATTGTCTTATGTGGTATGAATGTTAGAACTAGTGATTATGGAGTGGCTCCCATAATTGCATATAAGATAGGATACCCATGATCATCACATAATTAGTATCATGCTAGAACATGTTGTCGGCTATTTGCTTTTGTGATGCACTTTATGTGAAACTGCATTAACAAGACAATTAAAATTTGGATAGCATTATATGCTGGTGAGGTCATTCGAAAATCCCATTTAAATATTGAGCAAAAATTCGAATAAATAGGTATTTTATCACAGTAATAAAATTCCTAGCATTCCATCAATAGGATTTAGGACTTAATAAGTGAAACTAATTGCTATCTCATGAGTCGTGGGGTAATTAGTGTAGCTTATTGACTCTTAGTTTCCTGATTAATCATTTTAAAACAATTAATATTTCTTGACCATTTTAGAATGGGCTATATCTCACGAGTCGTGGGTCGTTCCGTACTAAGTTTGGTTAAGATCTTATGATTGATGGGTCCTGCTCAATACTAAAGTAGATATGGATGTCTCACGAGTCGTGGGTCCATGATCGAAAGATTAGTGATGCAAAAATATTACTAGGAATTCCATGGAGATGGAATTAGCAATTCGTACCTACCTAAAGATTCTTAGACCTTTAGATGTCTCACGAGTCGTGGGTCCAAAACTAAGAATGCTTGGGATCCTAGTACCCATTGAGAAAACAAGTTTCTTCTAAAGTCGTTGGGATTCTTAGACTTTCTAAAAACAGTGGGAGAACATATTTCTAAATACCTTGATAATATGTAATCGTTATTCTTCAGCATGCTCGTGATTTCTCTGTTTTTCCATTTAGGTTGTAGTTCTGTGATTTTCTACAATTGAAATGGCAACCAAAAACCCTTTGGTATCCATTCTCGAATCAAACAAGTTGACGGGGCCTAATTACTCTGATTGGCTTCGGAATCTAAAGATCATTTTAGATTTTGAAAAGAGATGATATGTTCTCTTCGAGGGAGAGCCTGCTGCTAAAGGCGAAGCTCCGACTCGGGCTTAAAGAGAGGCGATCGCGAAATGGTCTGAAGATAATCTTCAAGCCCGTTGCCTCATGTTGGCCAACATGTCTCCGGATATGCAAAGGCAACATGAGTCTATGGATAATGCTTGGGAGATTTATGACCATCTCGAGCAATTGTACTGCCCCAAAGAGCGTGTTCTAAGGTACAACACCTCTAAGGAGCTCTTTCATCTCAGAATGAAAGAAGGTACAAGTGTCTATGAGCACGGTCTCAAGTTTCGTGCTTTGAACGAGAAACTTGTTGGGAATAGTGCCCTGAAAATTCAATTTGTTGAATTAATTAAACTGAATTTATAGCAAGTTGTGAGTATTTCACATATTGATAATTAATGGCGTGTGATGGTATTCTTAAATGAAATGTGTTTCATAGGAAAAGACTTTGAATACCGAAATCACGTGCCATTAAAGTTCTAGTCGGTAAGATAAGAATATGTTCTTATCAAGACTATAACGTGGTTATATAAGATGATTAGTCTTTCGTCATAGGGAATGGTGATTCCGATTATAACACGTTGATGATTTTCAATAGGATTGGAAACATCGAACTGGACCTCTGAGATTATTCATTTTATACTGCTATCTAAAATGAATAAATCTCCGGAAGCATTATACTCTTAATCCTGATAATATTTCGACTTTAGGCATGTAGTGTTAGTCACCGTAATATATTCGAAGTGAGGTCTCGACAACGGTGGCCAAAATACTTTGTACGTTCGGTGATAACATGAAATGTGCTAAAGAGTTATTCTGATCGAGGAATCTATGGCCTTGCTGGAAGGTAAAAGATATCCCTGAAATAGATTTGCAATAGTTCGAATTAAGACTTTGGCCAAAGCACTTCACGTGATATGTCACCGAAGTTGTAAGATGAATGTGTTTCACATACATAGAATTTGAACTTAAGGCGAATCAATAAATTTCAGATTGAAAATGAAAAATAAATGATAGTAGTTGCAATTTATTTTTCATGGATATCTACACGGAGGAGTAAAATGCTAACTTATTCTATATCGATAAATTCGTGAATAATTTAATTAATTTTAGAGTGCAACAATATTTATTTAGTGGAATTAAATATTGTTAAACGGTAATTAATTACTATCATGAGATGATAATATATTAACCCGTTTGGAGCTAAAACTAATTAGTCCTGCAGGTCCCCCTGCAAGCCCCAATTGAAAACCCGAAGAGAAAATATTAAAAGAAGAAAGAGAAATGAATTTTTAAAGTGTTTGAAAATAGCCAAGGAATTTATTTTAAGAAAATAAACCAAAGTTCCAAAGAGTTGGAAATGCCCGAAATTTTATTTTGGAGAAAATAAAAAATTTTTGAATTTTTTTTTTTGGCGGACGTGGCATCGAGATGACGTGGCAGCTGACGTGGCAAGCCACATCAGCAAGTCAGGGCGAGGTGGCGCTGACGTAGCGGCCGCGTGGAGCGCCGCGTGTATGGTTGAGATCGAGCCGCGTCAGCCCCAATGAATGGTTCAGATTCAAACCTGAAAACGGGCCGGTCAACGGGTTCGGACTGGGTCAACATATAGGGTCGAAAATGGATAGGGTCGGTTCAAACCGTGTCCGGTTGGACCGGACCGGACACGTGGCGGCACCAGGGCCGTGAACCGGTTTAAACCGGGTTCGATCAGACCAAAAACCCTAGCCGCGTGTATCACACGAGCCACCTTCACGTGGCGCGTGCGAGTGCCTGCGGCGGTATTCGGCGTGTTCTCGGCGGCGTTGGATCGACGGTGATGAAACCTTCCATGTGGCACCTTCAGATCTAGGATGCAAGTGGGGATGTGACATTACCATTTTACCCTCGGTTTTTCCCTTATAAATAGGGGTTTTGGCCCTTCATTTTTTTCATATAAGTTTGGAAGAGGTTTTGGCTGAATTTTGGCTTGGACATCATATCCCTTTTCTTCTAATTAATTCCTAATTATTTTGGAATTAATTTTAATTAGGTGTTTATATATTTAATATATAAAACACTTAATTTCGGGAGATTAAACCCTGAAAAAGGTTTTCTAGTTTAAAGTTTATTTTCTCTAGTATTTAGAGAAATACTTTTGAAGCCCACACTCCGAGGGATTCTCCGGGGATATTGCGGGGAAGCTCTGCCGGTCTCACGAAAGGAAAAGGAGCTGGAAAAATATCGTTAGATAGCCATATTTGCAGTACTGTAATATTTTACAGTTAGATTATTTTAAGCATGATAAATTATATGCTTTTAAGTGTTAATGGCATGTTAGATATTTATCTGCTTAATTGATTTAAAATTTATTATTAATTGCATGTATATACTTGAGTAAATCAGGCTAGTCTTTCGCTTTGCATTAAAATGTTTTAGAAATATTTTAATACTTGTATTATAAGAAAATTTTTAAAATGTGGTCCAGCATCGCTACTGTTTTGGGCCCTCCAGCCAGCAACTAATATCAGAGCCGTGCTCTAGATATATACATGCATTGATATAATGCACGCGATGCATAATTTTAAATCTGCTACTGTGCATGTAAATTTTGTCAAAGGAGACTGGTTTTTAAGCGGGACCGTTGTGACCCCTCCAGTGTTTCTTGGGAATTTACGTGGAATGGAATTTCTTTGGGAAACAATTTAATTGCTTTTCCTGAAAAATTACCAAATCAGTAAACATGATTTAAATTAAGTGATAATTTATTTATAACATGTGTACTTTATGCCATTCATTTTAAGCGTGATAATTATGTGATAATTATATGAAAGCATGCTTAATTATTTTATTTTATGGCATGATCATGATAATATGAGATATTATGTTATTTTCAATTATACATATTTTATTTAATGTGATTAGATAAATAATGTTTAATAGAGATTAGACGCAATGCATAATTGGACTAATATTTTTTGGCCTAATTAATAAGTAGTTTTTAAATTGCCTTAAAATATTATTATTGGGATTTTAAATATGATTTAGTAATCCTAGTGGGAGCGTATTGATAAGATTAGTCACTTCCGACAATAAGACGCCAAAAGTGATTATATGATAATCAATAAAATAATCCACACTTTCTAAAAATTCAAGTGAGAGCGAGATGAAAAGAGTCGGATTCTCACGGCCTCCATTACCCGTCTATAGTATAGTGGATGTGTACTACTCCCTTCGGCGGGTATATATTCGTAGTATACAAGATTAGACTTCTACGGATAGAATGAAATGCAAGGAAAGTCAGCTCGACCACGCCTCCGTGGAGTGTCTTGACCTACTCGTACGGACTTCTAGGTAATGGTACACACTTGACTAAGCAATGTATTAACCTCCCTTCGGAGCTATGTTACATTTACTTAGAGTCCAAGGGTTGACGTGGTGGATTAACATTGTGTAGTAAGAGTTACCTAGATGACATGTTAATTAAGAATAGTTCTTGCTTTTCTAAGCGTTTTTCGATCTCGCCTCCGGGGAGTCAACTGCAGTTAGTTAAGTCACCATTGCGTAAATCAAAATGCTTACGTGGATTTCATTTATTGGTTGGACACAGAAGAAAATGAAATGCATAATCATGACTTGCATTTATTTATTTCAGTTTTATAAATAACGATCTTCCCCAACCCACTCCATATGACTTTAATGAAATAGGCTAATAGGGTTCAACTATGCTGACTAGGAAATGAATCTTGACATCGTGTTGAGACACGAAAGTTTACGTACTCACTGAACCTTATCCGAAGAATTCAAAAACTACAGCCAATCAGGATAAGAAAGACATTTATGTTTAATAGATCAAGTGTAATGATCTGGCTAGTCTTATGTCCTGACATCTGTCTTAAAGGTTCTTGAGCATCAGATGCATGAGATGTCTACTGATAAGATCACGTTTTGAAGATAGAATCGTACGAAGGTACGAGCCAATAAGAAGGTTGTTAGTTATAAAGATGTTTGAAGGATCACCGATTCGGGATCAAATTATGAATATGATAACTAATCTAAATGAGATTGAAGGCCTTGTGCTTAAATAGATAATCTCAGCAATAAAAATATGATCCTATATTCTCTGCCTAGTTGTTTGAAACGTTCAGGATTTTTCAAAATTTTTTAAACCCAACCTGAACCAATGAATGATATAATTGTTTTATTTTTTTTATATATATATTATTTGAAATTCTTTGAATATATGAATTATTTGGATGAACTTTGATATGAATTTCTTTGATCGTGATGCCCTTATTCGATATGATTGCGTGTCGTTCTTATATGATTTGATTTCCAATTTTTGTGTAAATTTGATATGTTGGAGATTTATGTGGTATCAGAGCTTCGGATTGCAAAACCCGGGCTCTCGTGTCGTGTTGAGTCTGTCTAAGTCGTACAGCTTTAGGAATTACTTGTCAATGTGGTTCTTGTGCATTTCTTACATGCTTATGTGCCTACCTCTTGCATTTTTATTGAATTATTTTATTGGTTTCGTGGTTCTAGCCAATGTTTTAAAAACCGGACTGGACCGGACGGTCCGACCGCTCGGACCGTCGACCGGTCCCCTAAACGAACCGGTCAGTACACTTAAACCGTAACCTCTCCAAAACCGCTTTATTTTGATAAAACCGGTATAAACCGCGGTTTAACCGCACGAACCGTTGAACCGTTCATGGTTCGTGTGAACCGTCCGGTTTGAATAAAACATAAAATTAAATATGTAAACCCTAATTTTAACGCCATTTCCAGAATTCCTTTCTTCGCCTCTTCTTCCGTTCTTCTCTGCTTCAATTTCCAGGCTCCAAATCTTCGATTATCCGACAAAGTTCATGCCTTTATGGTTTCTTGTGGCTAATTGAAGGTAATTGACTAACTTCTTTGATTCTTTCATCCTTTTCATAATCATTTAGTTCACGCCTTCTGTAATTTTTTTTCCACGCCTTTATGGTTCTGTTAACTTCTTTGAATTTGTTTTTGTTCAACTAGTCAACTAGGAATTATTGTTTCTTTGAATTTTCGTATTTTGTGTTTGTATATTTGAAGGCTTTAAGACCCTTTTAATTAAGAGCTTCCAATTTCAATATTTGACAGAAATGGCAGACAACAATGCCCTTGAATCTTTAGGAGGAAATCTAAGTAACCATTAATTTGTAATAATTTATTTCCATTAAGTTGTGATTTTTTAAAGTTATTTAGCACTTTAGCAGCTCTTCTCCGTAATTTTCATTTTTATCAATTTTCTACTTTGAGTTTGAGGATGTGTTTGTTTGATCTCACTCCACATCTGAACTTCTGTCAATGTTTTTGAATTTCTGTTATTAGTTTATTACTTTGTAAATCCTGTTTAAGTTTTTTTATTGTTGTGTAACAGAAAATGTCTTCTTCCGGACAAAATTTAGACACAAGCGGATCTACTCCTACTCCGACTTCTGCTGCTCCATCACAAAGGGGGAAAACTAATATAGCATGGGGTCATGTCATTGAAAGACTGGTTAATGGACAAAAAAACATATGTTGTTTATATTGTGGAAAAAGTACAGCTAGGGGCGGCATAAATAGAATGAAACAACATCTTGCAGGAAAGAAAGGGGAGATCAGAGCATGTCCAAAAGTACCTGCAGATGTTAGATATCAAATGGAGCAATCTCTTAAAGAGATTGTTGAGAAAAGAAAAGATGTCCAAGATCGATTTACTGCAGAGAATCCATATGGTGATCCTATTGAAAAAGATTATTGTGTTGATCTTGATGAAATTGATAGATTGGAAAGGGAAGGAAGTCGAGATGAAGAAAGTATCTCAAGGAAAGGAAAAAAAACAAGTCACCGAGGGCCTCAAAGCTAAGCATCCAAACAGAATTGGTGATTATTTTGCTCCAAGAACAACTCCCGGCTCTCAACCAACTTTAAAAAGTGTTCTTGCTAGCAAGGAAGCCGTTCATAAAGCTCATATGGAAGTTGCTAAATTCTTTTATGATACGTGCATTCCAATGAATGCCTGCAATTCAAGGTACTTCCAACGTATGTTTGATGCTGCAATTGCAATAGGGTCGGGATTTAAGGTCCCCAATTATCATGCTATACGACTTCCTCTATTGAAAGATGCAAAGAAAGAAGTTCAGTTATGGGTTGATAATATTCGGAGTATTTGGGAACAAAGTGGATGCAGTATTATGGGAGATGGTTGGAGTGATACTAATGGGAGAATACTAATCAATTTTCTGATTTATTGTCCCCGTGGAACTATTTTCTGGAAGTCTGTTGATGCATCCGATATTGTGAAAGATGCACAAGCGCTATTTAACTTGTTTCAAGAAGTCATTGAATGGGTTGGACCAACTACTGTGATTCACATGGTCACGGATAATGGCTCAAACTATGTTGCAGCTGGGAGAATGATACAAGATCATTACAAAACTATTAATTGGTCTCCTTGTGCAGCACATTGCCTAAATCTAGTTTTGAAAGATATTTCAAAGATGGAACATGTTGCTGAAATTATTGGAAAGGCATCTCAAGTGACCCGATTTGTATACAACCACATATTTTGGCTATCCTGGTAGAGGAAGAGAAAGGATTAGACAGAAATAATACGTCCAGGCGACACCAGGTTCGGTACAAGTTTCATTGCCCTACATAATCTTTACCATCACATGCATGATTTAAAAGCATTGGTGACTTGTAAGGAGTTTGCAAACTCGAGACTTGCGAGGGAGAGGAAAACAAAGGATGTTATATCAATTGTTTTGGATAATAAGTTTTGGAATGATTGTTTGATCATTGTTAAGATTATGGAGCCGTTGATGCGCCTTTTGAAAATTGTTGATGGTGATAAGAAGCCCTCAATCGGATATGTTTATGAAGGGATGTACAGGCCACGCAAGGGAATTAAGAGTCTTTTTAAGAATAAGAAAAGATTATACAAGCCGTATACAAGTATTATCAAGAGCCTTTGGGATAGGCAGCTAAGGAAAAACATACATGCTGCTGCATATTGGTTGAATCCCGCATTTCAATATGATCAAACATCTTTTTGTCAGAAGCCAGAGGTAATGAATGGAGTTCTTGAAGTGATTGGATCTAAAGGAGTAGGTAGCAAGTCGAAGTTGTTGCACGAGCCTAGAGTATTTCGAGATCGTCTTGATAGTTTTGGACTTGATCTTGCTCTTGAGACTTCCAAGAATACTTAACCTGGTAAATTTATTTATCTTTTTTTTGTTATTTGATTATATAATTGGTTGCTTATTACCTTTTTATTTTTTCTTTTCTTCTAGATGAATGGTGGAAATTGTTTGGACAAAGTGCCCCAAATCTTCAAAAATTAGCAATTCGAATTCTTGGGCAAACAAGTACCTCATCTGGATGTGAAAGAAATTGGAGCGTCTTTGAGCGTATTCATACCAAAAAAAGGAACAGATTGGAACATCAAAGACTTAATGATTTGGTTTACGTTCATTACAACATGAAACTAAAAGATAGGTAACAATATTCTACTAAGTGCTTATTATTTTTTCTTTATATAAAATGGTAGCAACCTAATATTATATTTACATAAATCTTTAGGTGGTTTATGAAGGTTGAAAATTTTGATCCTATTGACTATGAAAGTATTGATAATATTGATATTTGGATCGTTGATGACAAGGATGAGCCTTTACTCAACTATGAAGAGATTGAGAACATGCTCTATGAACAACTTGATCCTCCAAGAATGGAAAGACAACGTCGTCGGACTAGAGAAGGTTTGTATTATAATATATTAAAATATAATTGTAGAGAGAATGAGCTAAAATTTTATTTCTTTGTATTTGAATATGTAGAAAATGTTGTTGGTGATGATGATGATAATAACATTGAGCCTGTGGCTGTTGATGATGATATTGACTTCACAAACTTTGAGCATTTGAATATTGCGGGTAATTTGCATGATATTTCGATTGGAGTTGGAGATGGTGCTAGCACAACAAGTGGTTTTAGCCTTAGAGATGAAGATGACCAAGATTGGTTAAGAAGGAATCAAGAATGATCACTGATGGTGCTATGCATTGTTCATTTTAATTTATATTCTTGTCTTGTACGTTTGAACCTTAAAATGTTGTTGTTGTGAAAGTATAAAACATGAATCTTGAAATGTTGTTGTTGTGAAAGTATGAAAATGAAAGGAGAATTTATGATGTTTAATTTTAATTGATATTTTGTCTTTGATTTTTATCCATTATTTATAACATTTTTATATTTGTATAATAGGTTTCTACATATACTGAAAAGTGAAAACATAAAATTTTATATATTCTATTATTTATTATTTATTATTTTTAATATTTAATATTATTTATGACATAATTATGACGTTGATGGTGCTAGAAATCAGGCTTCCAAAAATGCAACAACACTTTAATATTTGTATGAAAAGGGAAAGACCATCACAGGTGTGAGGGCTTTAGGATCTGGGTTTCCTCTTGAGCGTGGGTTCTTCCAGCTAGGATAACACCAAGAATGCAAGATGCAATGAGGATGCGACTATGATGAGAATAATATGAAGCTTGGGAAGATTCTGAAGAATGGCGGAATGGACCCAGAACAGTGAGTGCCGTATCTATCGTGAAGATGACTTGGGGGAGAAAGCATGTGTCCTCCCCTATTTATATGTTAGGGGTGAGGGTAAATGGGTAAATTGACCGTGTGGTCCCAAACCTGTGTTGCCCTAACACTTGGTAGCCCTTGAGGGCGTGAGAATGACGTTTCTGAAAAGGAGGCGACGTGTCAGGTACATGGTGCGCACTACCTTTGTGTCAGAGGTTGTTGACGAGGGTCGCGTGGGTGGAGGGTCTCGGATCCGTTTTATGAGGGTTCAGATCCACCACGGCGGTGGGGGATCACCCGCGAGCGCACAGGTGACGCTCGAAGAGTGCTCGGAGGGGTTCCTCACGGCTTATGATCTTTGAGCGCCGAAACCCGAGCGACAAGAATATGGCCCTCGTTCGGGTGATTCCTTGAGAAAGGTAACCCCGAAGGCCGGGACGGGAGCGCCGAGCCTGCCGGTTCGTCCTTGTTATTAAATGGTTGGCCGAGGCTCAAGGGCCTATACTAGTTGGCAAGTGAGTGGGCTGGGTTGGCCCACGAGCCCATCAATACGAGGGTATAGTCTCCGCGTTAGCAGATGGTGACACGTGGACGGCTCTGATACAAGTGCGTTTTTGGGCCTCATCATTTTGCCCCCCAAATTCTGTAGTATCGCTCGAGCGTACTGTAGAATTTAATAGGGAGGGAGCCTAGGATTTTGAATTACTCGAGGGTCAAGCCATTGCTAGTGAAGTGACCGCTTGACTTCCGTAACGGACACAGTCTGACACCGCATTATTTGAAGTCATGTCCGCATTTAATGCTGAGTGGGAACGTGGACGCGTGCACTCCGGGAGACGTGAGGCGGTTACCAAAAGTGGGGGGATTTCCTAGGCGGGAAATGATTGCCATTTGAAATCCCAAGCCCTAATCAATGTAAGATATCCCCTATAAATAGGGATTTACAGCATTCTAGGATCTCTTTCACGCATTTCGTCTTCTCCAAGCATATACACATCAAGAAATCCCTGCAACTCTTAGTGATTCCGGCGAGTCTTCGTTCTTCAAACTTTAGGTAAAATTCCCTAACATTCTTCTTATTTTCCTCGCGCTAACATTAGGTTTAGGTTGAGTGAGTGAAACCCTTGAGTGAAGAGCCACTTTCTGCCATTGAATTTGTTTCAGAAAATTTCTCCCTCCTTGAGTTCTCTGCTAGAAATCCCATCTTCAAAAGTCGAAAAGCGAACATGGCCGGAAACCAAGCTGACGATTACGTAAGGGAGATTGAGGAGATGTCAGTGGGGAGCTCTTCCCCTCACGGCGATGTTCCCACAGCTGTTCCCCTGGCTAGGGCATCCCCAGGTGAGGGGGTTCCCATGGCGATTTCGGTGGCCCGGGCTCCGACTGATGCCGGGGAAGAAGAGGTGGACGCTGCCGTTCAAGGGATGAACGAGCGTGCCCCTGGAGGGGTGAATGACCTCTTTGAAGAGATGCATAACGTGATGGAAATGCAAAGGCAGGGGGAAAGGGTATTCCCGGTGTTGAATAGTGCCGTGCGACCCCAAGATCACAGGATCACAGTGGCCGTGACGGCTCCTGAGGGCGAGGCTGAACCTTCCAGAAGGCGCCAAAGGAGAGGAAAGGAACCTGCCAGTCGAGTGAGGCAGGATAATCATCATCAAACTGATAGATCTCCGGATGAGATTGTGAGTATTCTGACGCTCGACGATTTGGAGGAGTTGAAGGCAAAAGCTTATTGGGATGAAGCAGTATTTCCCATGCGACTTCCTGAGGAGGGGGAGAGGGCAAATCAACCACCGCCGGGGATGATGACGGTTTATTGGGATGCGGTCTTGGCTGGGGGTTTAAGGTTCCCTATTGCTCACTCCGCTGTTGTCATCTACCACCATCTAGGGCTTTGCCCTTCACAAATTCTGCCCAACGGCATAGCTCTAATCAACACCTTCATAATAGCGATGAGAGCCTTAGGCCATGCACCCTCGATTGCCAACTTTGACAGTCTGATACAAGTAGCCCGCTCGCCACGCTCGTCGCCTACGGACGGGCTTTACTATGCCCAAGCCAAATCGGGCTTTAAGACGATAGACTCCCCCTCCACCTCCTATGGCGAGCATTGGAAGGGGAGGTATTTCTTCGTGGGGGCCCCCGGGGGGATTTTTGGGGTTCACAGACAGTGGATGATACATGGCGAGGGTCCTCTGATTAGGGAAAGGATGAGGAATAAAGCCTTTGAGGACTGGGCGATGGGATTAGCCTTCGAGATGAGGAGTGAGAGGAAGTGGATTAAGGCTGAGACTTTGATGAAGAACGAGGGAGTGTTGTTCCGTTATGGATTATCTTGCCCTCCAGACATGATACTCAACCCTCCAGCTGACATCATGGCCCTCGATGGTTAGATTCTAGGAACTAACTGTCCTATCTTTTTAGAATAGCCTCCTAACTTGGTGTGACTGTTGTATTTTTGTATTTTTGACCCAAGTAACCATCTTCTGACGCTCGTTTCTTCTTACTTGCAGGTGTTCAAATACTATCGCAAGGGATGAATGTTGAAGCTCTTTCTCGCATGTTGGGCGTCCAGGTGCCCGCCGCCGACCCTCAGCCCTCGCAACAGCAGCAAATCCGCCCTCCCAACGCTCCGAGGGGAAGGGGAACTAGGCGAGGGGCCGGCTGAGGACAAGACGGCGCTCATAGAGGTGTGGGGAACGAAGCTCCTCCTAGGGGCCCCATCGAGGATTTGACGGTGGGTGGCACTCACGGGGTTACTCCTCCGCCGGTGGCCCCCGAGGGTCCGATTTCATTGAGTTCGAGCGGATCCCGAAACCGCTCGGGGGAACATGTCCGTATTCATGAAACCATTCGGGCCGACCGTCAGGGGAAGAGGAAGAGGATGCCGGATTCCATTCCAATTTCTGGCAAGGGGAAAGAGGTGGTAGTGGGGCACAAGGGCGAGGGCAGCGACACTTCTTTATCAGAGGATGAAGATTTCTGGAAGATAGGTTGCAAGGGCGACTCTCGCTACAAGCGCCAGCGGACTGAGGGTCCAGTGCTTCTGAAAAAGAGCGCCTACTCCGTGAACTTCGTCTCTGACATCGTCGGGAAACTCCAGTTTTCCGGCGATCATGATAAGCTGAACGAGCATGACGCCGCTCGGGTTGCTGATGACGTCTGTCATGCCCTTCTGACGGTAAGTCCCCAGTACCCTCTGGAGATTTCCCAACTCCCTTGATCCCATTTTAACGCTATTCTTTGCTTCTGACTCTCCAGGAGGTAATCCCTAGGTTAAAGAACTTGCAGGGGCGAGCGCAGGCCTACTCTGAGCATAAGGCCAAATACAAGAAACTGTTACGAATCTCTGACCCTGTCCAGCTGCAAGAGGATTACAACAACGTCCACTCCGAACTGACTGCCACCAACCTCGAGAGGGACCAGCTGAAGGAGAATCTGCGGAAGGCGGACGAGGCCTACCTTACTCTTGATGAGCGTCATAAGGAGTTGAAGGTGGAGCGCGACCAACTGAGGGTCCAGAATAGGGAGTTAAGCACACAACTGGCTGAGAGCACACGTCAAAATGAAGAAACCAAGAAGGCTCTCGCTGAACTGCAAGGGAAGGTGGAAGGACTGGCGGCGAAGGTCTCTTGGGACACAGTGATGAAGTTCGTGCGTTCCAAGGCCTTCGTGTTTCTAGCCAACATCCAGTGCTTTGACAACGCTCGGCGCTTCTTCCACAAAGCTATCGGGCAGATGGTGAAACTGGGCTTGGCTCCTGACAGCGCTCGGACTGAGCCGCGCTTGCGCATGGATCTGGATGAAAACTGCGAGCCCATGGTCCAAGATGAGGATCCCACCGAGAGCTTGGCGGAGCCGGAGTACGAGGAGTTGGTGCAAACGCTCCAACGGGAGTTCATAGCTGCCAACACTCTTGGTCCCGAGCCCATACGGATAGAGAATGAGGACACCGTCGTGGAGGCAGCGGATGTTGAGGAACCCGGCGAGGCTCAAACTTCTAGAGCACACGTGTTGGCCCCTGTTCCCCTTTCGACTGCTCCTCCCGAGCCCGATGCTCCAGCCCAGTGAAGTTCCCTTGATTGTTGATCTCCTGCCCTCGCCAGTTTAAATTCTTCTTCCTATTTATGAACAACTTTATGTCTGTACCTTAATCCTCCAGTTATTTTCTGAACACTTTGGGTTCCTTTATGCTGCTTTCCCATATATTTGAACTCCTTTTTTACTGCTTGAATGTCTGAATACTTTCTCCTTTACTTTTAAATGATGAATGATGCTGTTTCATTATGCTCACCGCTATCTCTTGTTTGAGCGTTTGCGATGGGCGTGTGTGTGCACGAGGGCGTTTTCTTTGAGGGTGCCCTGACATTCATTACATTGCGTCTAGCGATTTGAGGGGCGCGAGTACGGGCGCGAGGTTGTTTTCCCTGGGTGTTCCCTGGCCATACTGGTAACGAGGCTCGAATTTGAACTTTAGGAAACCTCTGGGGATTTGCCTAAGTATTGGCTCAATAATGCGCATCCTCGTTTCGAACGCTCCATTGGGTTGTATATACTTTAGAAATCAACAGTAGGATTTGCTAAGTATGGGATTAAAGCGAGCGTAACCGTGGGGTTAGCGTCATTTCGAGGGACCCATAAAAGGATTGTTATGGGATCCACTATTCTACGAGTGTGCCCTTACCCAAGAAGTTGAGGGTCACCGGGATTTTTACGAGCGCGAGCCGGAGTGGCGTGCACTCAGCTGGAGTAAATTAAACATTTTACCCCCCCAGCTGTCTGACACGCTCGTTCTTAGGATTTTACACACTTACGAATTGTCAATCACCCAGATAGCGTTGCTCCAAAACTATTGGGGTATTACTTAGGCCATTCGACGTGGAGGATGCTCGACACGGAGTGGGCCTTTTGTTGATCAAATCATTAACCAATAAGAAAGCCAATAAATGACAAAACAAATAACTAAATACTTACTGTTATACTTGTAATGTTCAAGATGATTACAACACGCTTTCTATCAAACGAAAGTACTCCATGCCGCAAACGGGCGATTACAAAAGAACTGACGCTTACACGTAGAACCTTCTAAGGTTACATGCATTCCATGGCCTAGGGAGACGCTCGCCTTGCAAAGTCTCCAGCAGGTAGGTGTTATTTGCTCGCACCTGAACGACTTTGAAGGGGCCTTCCCAATTGGGGTCCAACTTACCCACATGTTTGGAGACTTCAACTTTTTTGAGGACCAAGTCCCCTAGTTGGAAAGTCCTCTCCTTAACGTGTTTGTTGTATTGGCGAGCCACGGTTGCTTTGTATTTGTGGATACGTGCCCAAGCGGTATTCCTCTTCTCGTCCAGCAAATCTAACTCGAGCGCCCGATTGGCCTCGTTGGCAGCAGGCTCGAAATAGGCAACGCGTGTGGATTCTTGAGCAATTTCCGCAGGTATCATAGCCTCGGAGCCATAAACGAGGGAGTAGGGCGTTTCCCCCGTTGCCGATCGCGGGGTAGTACGGTACGCCCACAGGGCTCCCTGAAGTTCTTCAGCCTATTCGCCCTTTTTGCTTTTGAGCATCGTCTTCAGATGCTGGAGTATGGTTCTATTAGTTACCTCCGCTTGACCGTTGGCCTGAGGGTGGCCCACCGAAGTGGAACGCTGCTCAATCCCAAGTTCGTAGCACCAATCCCGCGTGTCAGCTGCGATGAATTGGGATCCATTATCTGAGATGATTACCCTCGGGATGCCGTATCTGCAAATGATGTTCTTCCAAATGAAATCCCTCACAACCTTGAACGTTATTTTCGCGACTGCTTCAGCTTCGGCCCATTTAGTGAAGTAATCCACAGCGAGTATTACGAACTTCTTTTGTTCGACCGCCATTGGGAGGGGTCCCACAATATCAATGCCCCACTGTGTTGGAAAACACGAATCAGAAAGCAGTGGAATTTAAAAAATTTTCCCAACAAAAGGATCTAGGACTCGCAATCGTGCAACCAAATTCGTAAAGATAGAAAACTTACTTTTCTTTTATTCTTTCTTGAAGCGTTTCAAGCCACCCAAGAACGCTCGTCTCGCGGCTTGATCCCCTCTCCTTGGTAAAGCTCGAATCTTCAAACTTCTAACTTGAAGTCTCTAGAGAAAGTCCACCAACTTGATCACAATCTAACTAGTAAGGATGCTAGTTCTCTAGTTAGTGTTTAGGCTTAACCTAGGGTTTAATTTAATCTTGGAGAAAGGAAGGTGTTCAACACATGAACCAAGAATTGTCAATTAGCTCTAAAGGGGAGCATGAGCTCCCCTATATATAGGAAAGGGGAGGGACGGCCGAACTCCTTGTTGGGCAAGGATTTGGTTTGTCTCTCTCCTATTACTTGATCATCAAGTATTTTCCAACTTGGACTTTGAATTCTAATTCAAGTCAACTTTTAAGAGAGCTAAAAATATCCAAGCTATTTTTGGATAATTTTATACTTTATTTATTATAAAATAAATAACTTATTTTTATCTAATTAATTAATTCGTAATTAATTAACTAGATTATTTTCTCCAAAATTAGACTTTCTTTTTAATTCAAAATTAAACCAAAGTCTATTAAATAATTAACTAATTAATTATTTAATATATATATATACACACGTGTGTGACACGTGTCACTCACGTGAGCCACACGTGTGACTTCACACGTGTGGAACCCTCTTGGCCCGATTAACTCGTTTAATCATTTTCAAGCCTCAACTCATGTAACCAAGTTTTTGTGTGTGACCCTCTAGGTTCTCAATTCAATTAGCAGTGACCCTAATTAATTAATTCACTAATTAATTAATCAGTCCACAGATTAAACGACCATAGTCTAGCAACAGGTGTTTAACCCCTAGCTGAATTGGAATGTTCGGATTCGACAAAACCTTTAAGTCATTGATTCATGTGAGATACAATCCTCCTACTTACTATCTCTCAACCAAGATCTAGGGCAAGGGAATAATCAGAACCCTAATAATCCGGTCTTAAAGCTAAGTGCATTTCATATCCATTTGATCTCAATCCAAGAAACCCTTTTCTTGATGTCTTGATCTACTGCCTTGGCCAAGGACTCCATATGGCATATGAATGACTTACACAATAAGAGATCACCTTGCAAATGAAAGTGTAGGTCCTATCTTGATTCTCATTCACTTTCATGAATCACTTGTGCAGTCCCAGCATAAGCCTTGAATCAGTTGTCTAAAGCGACACCCTTTAAAGCTTATACCTAAGACTACAGAGTTAACTCATAAAGTGACAAGGAACCTCAAGTCTAAGGATCAATTAATCACATCAATGACTCGTGAGATATTTCCTAATCTGGAAGTTTCCATTTCCTGAAATAGAAACTTCCTTTCCCATTTAGGAATGTTCTCACACGGGGCACCTCAGTGAACTTACTTATTAAAGTAAGCACCCTCATGTATCACGCACGTATCAACTATACACTTTGCACCTCCATGAAACAAGGTGGTCCTTCTTAAGGGCGTGATCCCACAAGCAAGCCTTAGAGGAGTCAGGTTAACAATCCCACTGTCTGTAGGACTCATCGGCTTGGAGTATTTTACTAATCATGACTTATGTGATATAGGGCTCGTTTCATGAACCATTTCACCTAAATAGTAGAGTCCTAAAGTCATCAGGATTAGGGGAGTTCTCATACATGCACAGCTAAAGTAAACGCATACCAAACAAGAGCATATAAAGAAGTGTTGCCTCAATTCGTTATTTCATTCAAAGATTGTATGTGATTACAATAAGGAAAAGCACAAAGCGGATATACAATCGGCTTTCTAGGGCACTATTCCTAACAATCTCCCACTTGCCCTTCAAAGCCATTCTAAAGCTATTCTAAGTCCCATCTTCTGAAGATGACCTTGGAAAGCTTCTCGACTAAGGGGTTTAGTAAGTGGATCTGCCACGGTCTCTGCTGATGTGACCCTCTCAATTAGCACATCTCCTCTTTTGATAATATCACGGATTAGGTGATACTTCCTCATAATGTGCTTGGTCCGTTGGTGAGATCTTGGTTCTTTTGTTTGAGCAACCGCCCCAGTGTTGTCACAAAACACAATAATGGGGTCTTTCATGCTAGGAACAACATTCAACTCTTGAATGAAGTTTCTAATCCAAACACCTTCCTTAGCTGCATCATTTGCAGCTAAGTATTCGGCCTCAGTGGTCGAATCTGCAGTGGTAGTTTGCTTGGAACTCTTCCAACTCACTGCTCCGCCGTTTAGGCAGAAAATGTATCCTGACATTGACTTAAAATCATCTAAGTCTGATGCAAAGCTTGCATCGCAGTATCCTTCGACAGTAAGATCTTTCTGACCTCCGTAAACTAAGAATAAATCTTTAGTACTTTTCAAGTACTTAAGAATATTCTTCACGGCAGCCCAGTGACCATCTCCAGGGTCAGTTTGGAAACGACTTGTCACACTAAGTGCATAAGCCACATCCGGTCGAGTACATAACATTGCATACATTATGCTACCTATTGCTGATGCATAAGGTGTATGAGTCATTCTCTCCTTCTCAAGGTTAGTCTTAGGACACATCTTCTTTGAAAGACATGTTCCTACACTCATAGGAAGGTTCTTAACCTTTGCTGACTCCATATTGAATCTCTTCAATACTTTGTCAATGTACATCGACTGTGATAGTCCTATTAACCTTCTAGATCTATCTCTATAGATTTTGATTCGAAGGATATAGGACGCATCACCAAGATCTTTCATCTCGAATTGGTTCGATAACCATAACTTAGTCACTTTCATGTCATCCTTCGAATTCCCAATAAGAAGGATGTCATCAACATAAAGTACTAAGAATTGCACTGAGGTCTCCAATTCCTTTCTATACACACATGATTCATTCGAAATTTGGATGAAGCCAAACGCTTTGACCGATTCATCAAATCGAATGTTCCAATTCCTAGAAGCCTGTTTCAATCCATAGATTGATCTTTGGAGTTTGCAAACCTTTTGCTCACTCCCACTGAATGTGAAACCTATGGGTTGCTCCATATAAATGTCTTTGTCAATGTCACCATTGAGAAAGGCAGTTTTCACATCCATTTGCCATATCTCATAGTCATAATATGCAGCAATGGCAAGCATGATTCGAATGGACTTTTGCATTGCAACTGGTGAAAAGGTTTCGTCAAAGTCCACGCCGGGTCTTTGAGTGAATCCTTTTGCAACCAGTCTTGCTTTGTAGGCTGCAATGCTTCCATCAACTCCAAGCTTTCTCTTAAAGATCCATTTGCAACCTATGGGTTTGACCCCATCAGGCAAATCTACCAAGGTCCAAACTTGGTTGGAGTTCATGGAATCCATTTCGGATTTCATGGCTTCTATCCACTGTTCAGAGTCAGAATCTGAAAGTGCCTCCTCATATGTTAAAGGATCATTATCCTTTTGAGATATTTCATGGAAGAATCCATACCATCTCTCCGGCTGTCTAGGAGTGCGTTCAGAACGTCTTAGAGGAGGATTTTCGTGTGTATCGAAATTCGTGATTGGTTGTAGTTGATCAGAGTGGGACGTTTCTTCAGTGGGTGATGTGGGGTCATTTTGTACTTCTTCTAATTCTATGATCTTGCCTTTCTTTTCTTTAAGGAACGGTTCCTCAAGAAAAGTGGCATTTCTAGAAACAAACACCTTTTGCTCAGATTGATCATAGAAATAGTATCCTATGGATTCCTTAGGATAACCTACAAAGTAGCATAAGTTAGAACGAGATTCTAACTTATCTCCCACTGTCCTCTTCACGTAAGCAAGACAACCCCAAATTCTTAAGTAAGAATAACTAGGGATTTTACCATGCCACATTTCATAGGGCGTCTTGGGGACTGACTTGGAGGGAACTAGATTCAGAATCTTTGCTGCACTTTCTAGGGCATAACCCCAGAAAGAAGGTGGTAAGTCAGTGAAACTCATCATGGAACGAACCATATCAAGTAAGGTTCGATTCCTTCTCTCAGAAACTCCATTAAGCTGAGGAGCTCCCGGAGGAGTCCACTGAGAGATAATCCCATTATCTTTGAGATGATTAAGGAATTCTTCACTAAGATACTCGCCTCCTCGATCAGATCGAAGTGCTTTGATCTTGTGACCAGTTTAGTTCTCAACCTCCTTTTGAAATTCTAAGAATTTCTCAAAAGCTTCAGATTTATACTTCATTAAGTATACATAACCATACCGACTAAAGTCATCAGTAAAGGTTATGAAGTACTGATGATTGTTTCTAGTGCTTACACTAAGCGGTCCACAAACATCAGTATGGATCAAATCCAAAACCTCAGTGGCACGTTCCACAGTTCCTTTAAAAGGAACTTTGGACATCTTTCCTTTGAGACAGGATTCGCAAGAAGTCAACTCTTTGAGATCATTTTCAGAGAATGATCCTAAAGTGTTTATCTTGCTAATTCTGTTCTTGGAAATGTGTCCTAATCTAGCGTGCCATCAGGGAGCTGAAACTTTGTCATCTCTCTTACGCTTTGTTTCTCGTTGTATATTCATAATATTGATATTTTGAGTTAGGTAAAGTCCATTACTTAGAGTACCGATATGAACGGAAGAGTTGTTCCGTTTGATAAAGTATTTACCATTCTTAATATAAGTTTCATAACCTTCACAATCTAATATTGGAACTGAAATTATATTACGAATAATGCTGGTACATAAAGGACTTTATTTAATACTAACTCAAAACTACCTAAATCTAATCTAATTGTGCCTAAAGCTCGAGCTTCAACGTTTGAGCCATCGCCGATCTTCAAGACACATTCTCCTTCTTTGAGTTGTTGGACTTCACTTAGCATCTGTACATCATTACAGATATGAGTTCCACAACCGGTATCAAGTACCCAAGAACTAGAATTAATAGAAAGATTTACTTCAACGAGAAAGATACCTTTCTTTAGAGTAGCCTTGTACTCTGGGCAGTTTCTCCTCCAATGTCCCGCTTTGCCACAATGGAAGCAAACATCCTCTTTCTGATCAGGCTTCATCTTTTGGGCCTTCCCCTTTGAAATGCCACCAGTGGGCCTAAGGGGTTTCTTCTTCTTCTTTTGGGCTTTCTTGCCCTTACCTTTAGAAGGCCCAGAAGAGGAAGATGGAGCATTCACCATCAAAACCTTATTGTCCTTCTTGATCGTGCTTTCAGCAGTCACAAGCTGACTAATCAGCTCAGCTACAGTAGCACCAGCATGATTCATGTTGAAGTTAAGGACAAATGGGTTGAATGATGGTGGGAGCGAAGCTAGCAACAAATCCACTGAAAGCTCATCTTTCAGTGGCATGTCCATGGAAGCAAGTTTCTCAGTAAGGGCAAGAAACTTGAGTCCATATTCATGGACACTTGAACCTTCCCTCATTCTCAAGTGGAACAATTCCTTTGAAGTGTTATACCTTGTAACATGTTCATGAGGGCGGTAAAGTTGCTCTAAGTGGTCGTAAATCTCCCAAGCAAATTCCATGGCCTCATGTTGCCTTTGCAAGTCTGGAGACATGTTAGCCAACATAAGGCAACGGGCTTGGAGATTATCATCCTTCCACTTCTGAATCGCGTCTCGCTCGGCCCGAGTGGGAGCCTCCCCTTCGGGACTAGGCTCCCCTTCGAAGAGAACATAAGTTCTCTTCTCAGAATCTAAAATGATTTTTAGATTCCTCAGCCAATCAGAATAGTTGGGACCAGTCAACTTGTTTGACTCGAGGATCGATACAAGAGGGTTTTTGGTTGCCATTTCAAAACACGTAGAGAATCACAGAATCTACGACCTAAATGGTAAAACAGAGAACTAGTGAGCATGCTGAATTATAACGATATACAAAAGATAAGGTCTTTAATCTAATGTAGCTCTCACTGTTTTTCAAAGATCTAGAATTCCCAAAGATCTAAGAGGAACACGTTTCCCAATGGGTACTAAGATCCTAGGCATTTTACCTCGAACCCACGACTCGCGGACATTCTAACTAAGAATCCTAGGTAGGTAAAACTTACCAATTCTAACACCTTTAGAACTCTTAGTAATTGTTTTTGCATCACCTATCTTTCAATATGGACCCACGACTCGTGCGACATCCATATTTACTTAGGCGTTAAGCTAGACCCATCAATCATATGATCATGACCAAAACTTAGTTCGAACGACCCACGACTCGCGGACATCGCCCTTGCTAAAATTGACCATGAAATATTGACCATTTAAAATGATCAATTAGGTAACTAAGAACTAATAAGCTCCACTAGGTATCCCACGACTCGCGGACAATAACTAGCTTCACTTACTAAACTTAAAACCTATTGATGGAATGCAAGGAATTTAATTCAAAATTTGCATCTCGAATTAAACACCTATTTGTTCGAAATTAGCTTAATATTTAATGGGAATTTTCGAATCAACCGGAGAGTTGTCCGGTTCGACCTCACCAACATATATGTTATCCAATTTTATTAGTCTTGATTAATGCAAGTACACTTAAATGCATATCAAACAAGCACATAAACAGATAACATGTCCTAGCATGATACTAACATGTAATGATCATGGGTTCTACCTATCTTATGCGTGATATGTGGGAGCCACTCCACAATCACAAGTTCTAACATACATGCCACATAAACAGTTTAAATCACATAAGGGAAAGCGGTGACAAAATACGAGCCCTATCTCTATTACATTTAACAATTGAGATTCCCCTCCCTAACATTTTGAGGGGTCTTCACTTATGGCCTCCTTGTTACTTGAATGTGGTCCATCTTACTCCATGGGTGCATTGTCTCCAAAATGAAAATAAAACCTCACCACCTATCTCTACTCTCAAATTACAATAAAAGGAAAAAGACATAAAGTAATAAGGCTCAATCTTCATATTGGCCTTAGACAATTACACGGGGCATACCCCGGCCTCAAAAACAGTAATATGGAAAGCCACATAATAAATCACATAACAGTACGCACATAAGTGAGGCTCCAACCTCAATTGAAAAACGCAACTATAGGGCTCCAACCCCAATTTAAACCATCCATGTGCATAAATTAAAACCATACATAGATCTAAACCCATGATCACCTAACATGTTTTTGCGAGAATTTAAATTTAGCCAATAAATTAAAATTCTCGTTTCAAGTCCTAATGACTTAAAACACGACTTAGATGCAATTCTTGTTCAAGAGCCTTTTCAATAAAACCCGAAAAACAACAAACCAATAAAATTCCAATTAATTTCCAAAATTAATAATTTTATTCTTTCATTATTTTCAAAAAATAAAATTCATAATTTTCCCAAAATCCAAATCGCTTTAATTTCTCAAAAATCCCAATTTAATCAAAATTTTAGAATAATTTTATTTTAGCAAAACCGATTTTAAAAGATAAAATTAAAATAAAATTAAATCGGGATTTTCAAGGACTGAAAACGTGAAACACGAAACACGAAGATTGGCCCGAAACCATCCGCCCAAAGGAGGGCATCGCCGCGCGGCATCAGGCGCGCGCGCGCGTGCCAGCTGTGCGCACAACGTGCGGCAATTGCCGCCCGCGTGAGCGCGCTGGGCGCGCGCCTCGTGCGCTTATCGCGCGCAGCAATGCCCGCCCGATGGCGGGCGGTCTCGGCCAGGGCGTCCCACTCTGTTGCGGGACGGTGCGGGCGACTGTCCCGCGCGGTTGCGGGACAGGCGAGCAGTCGCGCCTAAGCGCGGGCGGGAGGGCCTCCCGCGCGGTTGCGGGAGGGCTGGGCGGTGGCGACGGGCTGGGCGTGCGACTTGCTAGCACGCCTAGGCTCGTCCTATTTCGTGTTCGTTTCGTATTTTTAAAGTTTCTCCAAAACCCGTTTCAATTAAAAAATTCGATTTAGATAAATTTCAACTAAAACAATTTTCAAAAACACGATTTGAGAAAACAGTTTTAGAAATTCAGGAAAAATTACAGTTTCGTATTTCAGGCTTTCTAAAAGAACTCATGAATACCTAATTCGCATCTAAGCCTAAGAATTTCTACCAAATTCAGAATAATTGAGACGAATCAGAAACACGATTAACGAGGTGGCTCTGATACCACTTGTTGGAAAACACGAATCAGAAAGCAGCGGAATTTAAAAAATTTTCCCAACAAAAGGATCTAGGACTCGCAATCGTGCAACCAAATTCGTAAAGATAGAAAACTTACTTTTCTTTTATTCTTTCTTGAAGCGTTTCAAGCCACCCAAGAACGCTCTTCTCGCGGCTTGATCCCCTCTCCTTGGTAAAGCTCGAATCTTCAAACTTCTAACTTGAAGTCTCTAGAGAAAGTCCACCAACTTGATCACAATCTAACTAGTAAGGATGCTAGTTCTCTAGTTAGTGTTTAGACTTAACCTAGGGTTTAATTTAATCTTGGAGAAAGGAAGGTGTTCAACACATGAACCAAGAATTGTCAATTAGCTCTAAAGGGGAGCATGAGCTCCCCTATATATAGGAAAGGGGAGGCACGGCCGAACTCCTTGTTGGGCAAGGATTTGGTTTGTCTCTCTCCTATTACTTGATCATCAAGTATTTTCCAACTTTGACTTTGAATTCTAATTCAAGTCAACTTTTAAGAGAGCTAAAAATATCCAAACTATTTTTGGATAATTTTATACTTTATTTATTATAAAATAAGTAACTTATTTTTATCTAATTAATTAATTCGTAATTAATTAACTAGATTATTTTCTCCAAAATTAGACTTTCTTTTTAATTCAAAATTAAACCAAAGTCTATTAAATAATTAACTAATTAATTATTTAATATATATAATATATATATATATACACACGTGTGTGACACGTGTCACTCACGTGAGCCACACGTGTGACTTCACACGTGTGGAACCCTCTTGGCCCGATTAACTCGTTTAATCATTTTCAAGCCTCAACTCATGTAACCAAGTTGTTGTGTGTGACCCTCTAGGTTCTCAATTCAATTAGCAGTGACCCTAATTAATTAATTCACTAATTAATTAATCAGTCCACAGATTAAACGACCATAGTCTAGCAACAGGTGTTTAACCCCTAGCTGAATTGGAATGTTCGGATTCAACAGAACCTTTAAGTCATTGATTCATGTGAGATACAATCCTCCTACTTACTATCTCTCAACCAAGATCTAGGGCAAGGGAATAATCAGAACCCTAATAATCCGGTCTTAAAGCTAAGTGCATTTCATATCCATTTGATCTCAATCCAAGAAACCCTTTTCTTGATGTCTTGATCTACTGCCTTGGCCAAGGACTCCATATGGCATATGAATGACTTACACAATAAGAGATCACCTTGCAAATGCAAGTGTAGGTCCTATCTTGATTCTCATTCACTTTCATGAATCACTTGTGCAGTCCCAGCATAAGCCTTGAATCAGTTGTCTAAAGCGACACCCTTTAAAGCTTATACCTAAGACTACAGAGTTAACTCATAAAGTGACAAGGAACCTCAAGTCTAAGGATCAATTAATCACATCAATGACTCGTGAGATATTTCCTAATCTGGAAGTTTCCATTTCCTGAAATAGAAACTTCCTTTCCCATTTAGGAATGTTCTCACACGGGGCACCTCAGTGAACTTACTTATTAAAGTAAGCACCCTCATGTATCACGCACGTATCAACTATACACTTTGCACCTCCATGAAACAAGGTGGTCCTTCTTAAGGGCGTGATCCCACAAGCAAGCCTTAGAGGAGTCAGGTTAACACTCCCACTGTCTGTAGGACTCATCGGCTTGGAGTATTTTACTAATCATGACTTATATGATATAGGGCTCGTTTCATGAACCATTTCACCTAAATAGTAGAGTCCTAAAGTCATCAGGATTAGGGGAGTTCTCATACATGCACAGCTAAAGTAAACGCATACCAAACAAGAGCATATAAAGAAGTGTTGCCTCAATTCGTTATTTCATTCAAAGATTGTCTGTGATTACAATAAGGAAAAGCACAAAGCGGATATACAATCGGCTTTCTAGGGCACTATTCCTAACAATCTCCCACTTGCCCGTCAAAGCCATTCTAAAGCTATTCTAAGTCCCATCTTCTGAAGATGACCTTGGAAAGCTTCTCGACTAAGGGGTTTAGTAAGTGGATCTGCCACATTCTCTGCTGATGTGACCCTCTCAATTAGCACATCTCCTCTTTTGATAATATCACGGATTAGGTGATACTTCCTCATAATGTGCTTGGTCCGTTGGTGAGATCTTGGTTCTCTTGTTTGAGCAACCGCCCCAGTGTTGTCACAAAACACAGTAATGGGGTCTTTCATGCTAGGAACAACATTCAACTCTTGAATGAAGTTTCTAATCCAAACACCTTCCTTAGCTGCATCATTTGCAGCTAAGTATTCGGCCTCAGTGGTCGAATCTGCAGTGGTAGTTTGCTTGGAACTCTTCCAACTCACTACTCCGCCGTTTAGGCAGAAAATGTATCCTGACATTGACTTAAAATCATCTAAGTCTGATGCAAAGCTTGCATCGCAGTATCCTTCGACAGTAAGATCTTTCTGACTTCCGTAAACTAAGAATAAATCTTTAGTACTTTTCAAGTACTTAAGAATATTCTTCACGGCAGCCCAGTGACAATCTCCAGGGTCAGTTTGGAAACCACTTGTCACACTAAGTGCATAAGCCACATCCGGTCGAGTACATAATATTGCAAACATTATGCTACCTATTACTGATGCATAAGGTGTATGAGTCATTCTCTCCTTCTCAAGGTTAGTCTTAGGACACATCTTCTTTGAAAGACATGTTCCTACACTCATAGGAAGGTTCTTAACCTTTGCTGACTCCATATTGAATCTCTTCAATACTTTGTCAATGTACATCGACTGTGATAGTCCTATTAACCTTCTAGATCTATCTCTATAGATTTTGATTCGAAGGATATAGGACGCATCACCAAGATCTTTCATCTCGAATTGGTTCGATAACCATAACTTAGTCACTTTCATGTCATCCTTCGAATTCCCAATAAGAAGGATGTCATCAACATAAAGTACTAAGAATTGCACTGAGGTCTCCAATTCCTTTCTATACACACATGATTCATTCGAAATTTGGATGAAGCCAAACGCTTTGACCGATTCATCAAATCGAATGTTCCAATTCCTAGAAGCCTGTTTCAATCCATAGATTGATCTTTGGAGTTTGCAAACCTTTTGCTCACTCCCAGTGAATGTGAAACCTATGGGTTGCACCATATAAATGTCTTTGTCAATGTCACCATTGAGAAAGGCAGTTTTCACATCCATTTGCCATATCTCATAGTCATAATATGCAGTAATGGCAAACATGATTCGAATGGACTTTTGCATTGCAACTGGTGAAAAGGTTTCGTCAAAGTCTACGCTGGGTCTTTGAGTGAATCCTTTTGCAACCAGTCTTGCTTTGTAGGCTGCAATGCTTCCATCAACTCCAAGCTTTCTCTTAAAGATCCATTTGCAACCTATGGGTTTGACCCCATCAGGTAAATCTACCAAGGTCCAAACATGGTTGGAGTTCATGGAATCCATTTCGGATTTCATGGCTTCTATCCACTGTTCGGAGTCAGAATCTGAAAGTGACTCCTCATATGTTAAAGGATCATTATCCTTTTGAGAGATTTCATGGAAGAATCCATACCATCTCTCCGGCTGTCTAGGAGTGCGTTCAGAACGTCTTAGAGGAGGATTTTCGTGTGTATCGAAATTCGTGATTGGTTGTAGTTGATCAGAGTGGGACGTTTCTTCAGTGGGTGATGTGGGGTCATTTTGTACTTCTTCTAATTCTATGATCTTGCCTTTCTTTTCTTTAAGGAACGGTTCCTCAAGAAAAGTGGCATTTCTGGAAACAAACACCTTTTGCTCAGATTGATCATAGAAATAGTATCCTATGGATTCCTTAGGATAACCTACAAAGTAGCATAAGTTAGAACGAGATTCTAACTTATCTCCCACTGTCCTCTTCACGTAAGCAGGACAACCCCATATTCTTAAGTACACAAACAAGTTCTCCCCCGGGATAGGTTGGGTCAACAAAGGCGCGCTCGAAAGGTACCGCTTCATGTCCTGCAGGGCCTTTTCGCAGTCCTCGCTCCAGGTAAAGTTGCGAGCGTTACGCAGAATTTTAAAGAAGGGTAAGTTCCTGTCCGCTGACCGGGAAATGAACCTGTTTAATGAAATGATCTTACCCACAAGCACCTGGACTTCTCTCTGATTGCGGGGAGAGGGTATGTCCAGGATTGCCTTAATTTTCTCTCGGTTTGCCTCTATGCCCCGTTGGTTGACCATATATCCCAAAAATTTGCCACCCCGTACGCCAAATGTACACTTGGATGGATTCAACTTCATACCGTAACAACGCAGGATACTGAACGCTCGTTTTAGGTCTTCTAGGTGAGAATGCTGGCGTTCGCTTTTGACGATCATGTCATCCACATATACTTCCATGGACTTTCCAATCTCACACTCGAACATTCTGTTGACAAGGCGTTGGTATGTCGCTCCTGCATTTTTGAGCCCAAAGGGCATAACTTTGAAGCAATAAACACCCATGTGGACTACGAAAGCAGTTTTAGGACGATCCTCAAGAGCCATAAATATCTGATAATATCCTTGGAAAGCGTCCATCATGCTCATAAGTTCACATCCAGCGGTCGAATCCACCAACTGATCAATCCTAGGCAAGGGGTACGGATCTTTAGGACATGCCTTGTTGAGGTCTGTGAAGTCATTGCACATACGCCACTTATTGGCGCTCTTCGGAACAAGCACCACATTGCACAGCCATTCTGGATATAGAATTTCTTCTATGTATTGAGCGTCAAGCAGTTTATTGACTTCTTCTTCTAAGACTTGCCTCCGGAACCCATGGACATCCCTCTTCTTTTGCTTTATAGGTTTGAAGGCCGGATCCACGTTCAGCCTGTGTACAATAATGCTCGGATCTATGCCAGTGAGGTCTGAAGCCTTCCAGGCAAAGACATCAACATTCTCTCGCAAGAACTCAATCATCATAATCTAAGAGGGGCCGTCGAGGCTGGAACCTATCTGTGTGGTCTTATCTGGATTCCCGGGCTCCAATTCGACGGTTAGGAAGCTCTCCGTAGGTTCCACCCGCACCTCAGGCCTCGGCTGTTCGAGCGCTCGTTTCTTGCCTGTAATTCTCCCGCTGGTATCTCCCGAGGGTATATGATCCTCGTCTTCCGAGGAGGAAACCCCAACCTCTCCGAGGGGCGAATTCCCAGCAACTTCGGGTTTGTCCGTGGCTCTCTTCTTATTCTTCTTTTTATAGAGCTTAGCCCGCTTGCGTTCGGGGCCATCTTCATCTAGTTTGGGGAAGTCAACGGACTTCTTGGTGGAACCTGCTTGGGTAGGTGGTTTGGGCTTGTGGCTTCGAAGGGAAAGTATGTAGCATTCCCATGCTTCCTTAACATTGCACAGTACCTCTCCGGTACCCTCGGGGGTGGGAATCTTGACTTTCTGATGGTAGGTGGAAATTACAGCTTTGAAGTCAACGAGGGCTGGGCGCCCAACGATGATGTTGTATGGTAGGTCTACTTCGACCACCACATAGAGAACATTTAAAGTCTTTCGCTCTGGGGCGCGACCGAAAAAGGTGGCCAAGCGAATTTATCCGCGAGGGACGATCTCGGAACCCCCAAAGCCGACGAGGGCTGTTCTGAGGGATTCGAGCGGGATGTTTGTGATGTTCATTTTCTGAAACGTGGAATAAGGCAAAACATTCACGGAGCTTCCACTATCAATCAAGACCCTCTTTACAACGTGATTGTGAACGTCTAAACTAACCACCATGGGGCAGTCAGAGGTTTCACCGACCCCATGGGGTGTTACAATGTGCTGTAAGTCTTTCTCTGTGAAAGCTACGCCCTCATCCTTATCCGAGCGTGATGGTTTATCAATAGAGAGCACCGGCCTGGACTGTGAAGATCTTTGGTCATCCGAATGTAGCGGCGTCGGGAAGCATTAGAGTCACCCCCCGAGGGTCCCCCAGCAATCATGTGGATGACCCCGAAAGGCTGGTTTTCCACGTCTGAGGCTTTCCCTTTACCGCGGTCGCTTGACTAGGTGTAGCGGTGGCGAGGGCTGCGCGAGCGCGAACGACTTCTCCCACGTGCATGCGCTCGCTCCGCACAGTGCTCGTCGTACCTCTCCAACAACTTTACGAACTCCTTAAGGTGCTCCCCAGCGATCAGCCTCTGAATCTCCCTTTCTAGCTGATGACATTCACTGGTGTCATGCCCTTTCTGCTTGTGGAAAGCGCAGTACTTCCCCGAGCGCTTCTGAGCTTCCGTTTCTCTCAACTTTGGCGGCCTCTTGAACAGTTTCTTATCCGCCATGGCATATACTTCGGTTATAGGGCGGTTGAGAGGGATACGCTCGAACTTTCGAGGGGGAGAGGCATTCCGCCGAGCAGGAATGGGGCTGCGGCGGCGGCCCCTGGTTGAATCTCCTCTGTCCTCGGGGGCTTTGCTGGGGCCAGGGGCGTTCGCCATTTTCTGATCCCTCGCAAGATACATATCTTCGAGGGTGAAAAACGAGTCAGCTATGTCCCTTATCTCCATCAACGAGCGGGGCTTTTTCTTGGCCACTTCTTCTACAAATTCCTTGCTGACATAATGCTTCATATTGATGGCTCCAAACAGCACGTGCCTCAAAAAGTCCATTGAGGGTTTCTCTACCAACGAGATCTCCTTGTTGAACCTTCCCATAAAAGATCGGAGGGACTCATTCGGCCCCTGGACCAAGCTGTACAAGGCAGTTGCGGCCGGGGCCGGTGCTTTAAAGGAGTTGAAGTGGCTGATGAAGGCATCTGTCAAGTCATAATATCCCCGAATCGAGCGCGGGGGGAGTTTTTTGTACCAATCTTGAGCCATTCCAGTGAGGGAAGTGACGAATACTTTGGCCCAATAGTTGTTGGGGTGATCATATAAATGCATCAAATGTACAAAGTGATCCAGATGCTCGGCTGGATCCGTGGTTCTGTCATACCTGTTGACGGACGTGGGGATTTTGCCTTTCCCCGCACGGGTCATCAGCACCTCCTCAACGAGGGGGGAATCGCCCGTCATGATCCGGTAATCCCTGTCCTCCGGATCCTCAGGGCTGGCTTCTCTTCGTCGGCGAGAGATGGGGCTGCGTGGTCTGCAAGCGTCTCTGGCCCTGGACCTCTCGCCCCCATCACGGGAGACGTGAGACCGCGTTCGAGAGAGCTGCTCTACCACGTTCTGGAGCCCCCTAATCTGGTCTTCTACGGCGGCAAGTTGAGGGTCACCGACATTTCTGCGGTTTGCCCTCCCGGTGGCTTTCGATTGGACTTTTTCGTTATCTCCGGCCTCCTCATTTCGAGGGGCCCTTTCATTTCCTGCAGGTGGTTGCTCTTGCTGGACCCTCGGTGGGGCCTCATTCTCTTGGATCAGTGGAGGAGGAGGCTGCTGGGCCCTCAACGCGTGTTGGGCCATTGTCAACGGGTGCGCGGGGAGTCCTCCCAAGGGCGGAGCCGCTCGAGCTCCCGCGTGTGAAGGGAAATAAGCAGCAGTAAAATGTTCCCAAGCGTTCTGCACGGCTTGACCCTCGCATTGCGCGTACAGCGCTTGAAGTTGTTTTTTAGTGATTTGGGGCATTTCTACCCCTTGTATCTCTCTTGGCAATGACAGGGGGAGATTCAGTGTCCCCACTTGATAGGGTTGGATCATCGGCACCATCCCGGGCATCATTCCGGGTTACATAAAAGGGTATCCCGGTGGAGGCATGGCCATGGGATACATGCCTGAGTAAGGGAAGGAAGCGTTAGCGGCGTGAGCTGTTGGTGGAACCACGGAACTGGGCCTCCCTGTAGCGTTCCCTCCAGGAGGGAGAGTTGCAGCCTCCGTTTCTGCATTTTCGACCCCATTTCCAGCAGCTGGTGGGTTCGCACCCCCGGCGGGAATGTTGCTCTCCACGTTCTCTTCGTTGACTGGAGGAGGAGCGCCTTTGTTTCCCACGATTCCTGACCTTGTTGCAGTTACCATTTTCAGAGTTAAGAGGTGTTATATCTCAACTAGCTTTCAGAGGAAGAATCTGGTTGTGGTAGTGATGGATTTCCCACAGACGGCGCCAAAAATGATGGTGCTAGAAATCAGGCTTCCAAAAATGCAACAACACTTTAATATTTGTATGAAAAGGGAAAGACCATCACAGGCGTGAGGGCCTCAGGATCTGGGTTTCCTCTTGAGCGTGGGTTCTTCCAGCTAGGATAACACTAAGAATGCAAGATGCAATGAGGATGCGACTATGATGAGAATAATATGAAGCTTGGGAAGATGCTGAAGAATAGCGGAATGGACCCAGAACAGTGAGTGCCGTATCTATCGTGAAGATGACTTGGGGGAGAAAGCATGTGTCCTCCCCTATTTATATGTTAGGGGTGAGGGTAAATGGGTAAATTGACCTTGGGGTCCCAAACCTGTGTTGCCCTAACACGTGGTAGCCCTTGAGGGCGTGAGAATGACGTTTCTGAAAAGGAGGCGGCGTGTCAGGTACATGGTGCGCACTACCTTTGTGTCAGAGGTTGTTGACGAGGGTCGCGTGGGTGGAGGGTCCCGGATCCGTTTTATGAGGGTTCAAATCCACCACGGCAGTGGGGGATCACCCGCGAGCGCACAGGTGACACTCGAAGAGTGCTCGGACGGGTTCCTCACGGCTTATGATCTTTGAGCGCCGAAACCCGAGCGACAAGAATATGGCCCTCGTGCGGGTGATTCCTTGAGAAAGGTAACCCCGAAGGCCGGGATGGGAGCGTCGAGCCTGCCGGTTCGTCCTTGTTATTAAATGGTTGGCCGAGGCTCAAGGGCCTATACTAGTTGGCAAGTGAGTGGACTGGGTTGGCCCACGAGCCCATCAATGCGAGGGTATAGTCTTCGCGTTAGCAGATGGTGACACGTGGACGGCTCTGATACAAGTGCGTTTTTGGGCCTCATCAGACGTCATGGTTCGACCACGGTTGAACCATTGACCCTTGACACAGTTAATTTTCCGGTTCGCTTAACGGTCCGGTTTTTAAAACATTGGTTCTAGCTCCCGCCTAGCATAGCGAGTGAGTGAGTCCCCGTTCGCCGCGACTTGGCACGTGTATGGACTTCCCATTTCATATGCGGGTTGGGTCTCGGTGCGGGGGATGTGGCACCCTCCTTTTGGGTGTTACATCCTTAAGTGGTATCAGAGCTCAAAAGGATGTAAAATGAATAGTGTTTTATCTCTTCTCACAAGGGATCTAGGTTTGATGCTATTTTTGGCTTCTCTCGATCGATGGAATCGAATGAGAGGTAAGAAGGCTGATTAAGGGTTAAGTGGGGGTTATGTGGGTCCAAACCTTACTCAATTTGGTTAAGTGTAGCTCAAGATATGGTTAAAATGGTGAGAGGTGGTCATTTAGGCTGGTCAAGCAAATGAATCCGAAAATGTAAACCGACCATATAAACACGTTCATAACACACATATCTCCAACATCAAATTTTCACGAATTTCCGAATTCAAATCATATAGAAACGGCACGCAATCATATCGAATAAGGGCATAACGATCAAAGAAATTCATATAAAAGTTCTTCCAAATAATTCATATATTCATAGAATTTCAAATAATATATATATATATATATATATATATATATATATATATATATATATATAAAACAATTAGATACATAATTAAAATAAATAAACGCGCAATTACTTATCACATACGTCCTACCTGCGCGATTGAGAAGTCGGGACGTTACATATTGTGTGTGCAAACGAAAAATTATTATTATTTAAATATATTAAATTAATTTTCACATTAATGTATATTCTATAATTATTTTTATTATATTACTAAATTATGATAAATAAATGAATAAATAGCATAAGATCATGTAATGTCATCTGTACTATATATTAATTGAAAGACCCTTAAAGTAACCGTTTTGGTCTCTTGGATTCTATTTTTTTTTTTTTTAATCACACTCTCAACATGTTATTCATATTTATCTCTTAGCTTCCTTTTTTTTTCCCTCACCTTACTCCTATTTTTTTTATTATATATTTTTATTTTTTCCCCATATTTTTAATTTTTATTTTGTATTATCTTTTAAATTTATAATTAT
This sequence comes from Lantana camara, assembly GCA_037501455.1. Lineage (NCBI taxonomy): Eukaryota > Viridiplantae > Streptophyta > Magnoliopsida > Lamiales > Verbenaceae > Lantana > Lantana camara. The sequence continues at coordinate 26,249,332 of CM074862.1, forward strand.
ATTAAAAATAATTGTAAGATAAATATTAATATAAAAAATTTAATTTAATATATATTTCGATAATAATAATTTGATTATCCGCACATGCATAGAGTGTACGAGGTTATTAGAATTAATTAAAAGAGTTTAAAAATATTTAGGAGAAAAAGATTAAAATTCTATAAAAAAGAAAAGAAAAGGAATTGAAGTGAAGTGAGAGAAAAGAGAAGTTAAGATAATATCGTAAACGTGAAAAAAATAATTAAAAAGAACAGAAAAAAAATGCAAGAGAATAAATCGGATAAAAAAAATAAAAGAAAATAAATAATTTAAGTGTCCAAGAGAACAAAAAACGGTTTTTTTCTGCCTTTCTCGCGTAATAAATAGTATAGATTATATTAATTAATAAAATATAGTTAAATGAGAAAACCCTACATCTCCTCCACCAATTCACCACTACCGTTGTCACCATCACTGCTTCACCAATTTAATAGTATAGATTTTATGATTTTTTTTTTTTAGAAAAGATAAAATAAAAAATAATATAAATTAGAGTTAACGACCAAAATACTTGATGGGGTCAAAATACGCTCGTCCCCCGTTTGGACACGTGGCAATCCCCGAGAAAGGCACCTGTCCTCCTGCGACTAAGGTTATTATAAACGAGCGCTCAAACCCTCAAGCGCCAGCATTCCGCAAGGACACGCGTCAACTCCGTTACGAATACACGTGTATCAACGTTATCGCTCTTTCACGAGCGCCTTTACACTGCCTGACTAAGATTCCAATCAATTTAAGGGAGCCCTCTTCGAGCGCTGTATTCCCTCAAAGAGGCTTTCATTCCAACTCATTACACAAGCCTTGACCCTCATCCCCTAGTGGATTTCTTGGCCTCCAAGACTTCTGTTTGTCACGAGCGCACTCTCAGCCCTCGTTACCAACCTCCCAAACGGCTCTCTGACACACCGTACATGCCCGCACACCTGCCACTGTTGCCAACACTAACTTTCAGCAGCTTTTGCCGAAGATTCCTCCTAGGTTTCTCTCTCACAGCGCCACGTGTTAGGGCAACATTCGGTCAGGACCACATGCGGCAAATGACCAAAGGGTCCCTGACCCTCAACTATAAATAGGAGTCTTCACCTCTTTCACTGTAAGCAATCTCCATTACTGCAATTCATATTGAGCTTACTTCTTCTCTTTCAGATCTTCATCTGACTTGAGCATCGGAGAGCCAAACTGGGTATCACCCCCAGTTCCCCCAGCTTGGCCTTCTGACTTTTCTGTGTGTTTGTCCTAGCAGGTAGAACCTCCATCTTTTCCGGTGACTTTCCGGCTGTTTCCCCACTCAAACAAATTCTAAAGTGATCGGACTCTGCAACCCATATTCAGGACCCGTCATTTTTGGCGCCGTCTGTGGGAAACCATCTCTCAACTCATTTCTCCCTTTCTGCTAGTTGAAAAGCAAACACTCTGTATCTTCCCAATCATGGTAGCTACGAGATCAGGAGCTATGGGAGGAGGAGAAAACCCTTCCCAGGACACCAACATCATTGTTCCATCCACCACTGTTGGCGGAGCGCCGCCTTCCTCCGCCGTCGCTGGTGGAGCACCACCTGCTGGAATTGTGACTCAGCCTGCAGAATCTACAATTCCGCCACCCGCGCCACCAGCACCGCCAATTTCTAGCTCCGCTGGAGGTGCCCTGCTCCGTGCTTTTTCACAGATTCACCAGAACACATGGATTCCAACTCACGCGAATCCAGGAGGGCAACCCTACATGATGCCGCCGCCGGGATACACGCTTACTCCCACTGTTATGGTTCCGCCGGTTCAACCATACCACGCCGGCTAGATCCAGCTCCCGGTGGTGATCCCCAGGGAGATCGAAGGAGTGGAGTTACCTCCTCTAACTCCTCAACAACTAAGGGCTCTTTACGCCCAATGTGAGGTTCAGGTGCCCCGGGGGCATGGGAAAGATTCCATTCCATGTACTTCCCCCCGAGACCGGCCACTCAAACCGCCGCCCCTTTGGGTGGGTTGCAAACTTTCCCCATCAGAGAGGCTCAGGCCGTCTATGGGCGCAACCACCACCACCGCCAGCTAAAGGGATGCCCCACCAAGGCGATAACGAGCGCCCACCCTTGGATAGAAACCTAGACTCTCATATTTCCAAAAGGGTTTCCCGAGCCACAAAACAAGGGGACAAGGAAGGGGAAGTAGATCCTAATATCCTCGTGGCTGTGCAAGACCAGTTGCAGGGTTTAAAGGATATGGTAGGACAGCTCTCTCGAGCGCGGTCTCAGATATCCCACAATAGGGATGAACGAGCCGATGCTAGAGACGCTCATCACAAGGACCGACAACCACGAGTCCCCCACCGAAAGGAGCAGGAGGAGAACTTTTGCACCTACGAATACCATCCATTGGCGAGGGGCTCCCCCCTCGTGGAAGAAGTTTTGATGGCCTAAGCAGGAATGGCCAAAATCCCCACTTCCGTCAACCGCTACGACGGAACAACTGATCCAGCTGAACATCAGGACCATTTTCTGCACTTGATACACCTCTACGAGCATTCCAGCAATTACTGGGCCTAGGTTTTTGTCACTTCCCTGGTGGGAATGGCGCAAGAGTGGTACAAGTAGCTGCCTCCACGCTCGATACACTCATATCAAGAGTTGGCCGACGCTTTTCTCAACCACTTCAACTCTCTAAAGGCTCCAGTTACTGTGCTCACTGCCCTCTACAACATAGTGCAAGGCAAGAACGAGTCTCTTCAGTCGTTCTTCGCTCGGTTCAACAAGGAGATTTTGCAGGTGGAGAGGCCATCTATGGATTTCTTGATCCCGGTGCTCTTTCAGGCTGTGGATCACAAACAATATGTGAGCAAAAAGTTTGCTGATGCCATTGTGGAAAGAAGGCCAAGTACCCTCATGGCCTTGAGAGAAGTTGTCGAGCCCTTCTTTGCGCTCGAAGACATGTATGGAACGAATGGGCCCAGACACCACAGCCCAGCAAGAAACGAGCGCCACCTGGAACGGGGTCGGGAAGTCATTATCAAGAAAGAGCGTCATCAGGAACGCAAGAGATCGCCACCACCCCCTCGACGTTTTAAGCGCATCCCACTCACGAGGCCAAACTCAAAAGTCTATAATCTCTCTGATAAGAAAATCTTCAAGAGACCCACCAAGATGAGGGAGACTAAGTCGCTGAAACGCTCGAATAAATATTGTGCCTTCCATAAGCAAAAGGGTCATGACATTGATGAATGCCGCTAGCTGGAAGCCGAAATTCAGAGGCTCGTCGCGGGGGGCCATCTGAAAGAATTTGTCAGGGTACTGGAGCGTTATGACGAACGCTGTAACGAGCGCACCGGGGGGAGAAGAAGGAGCCCATCACGCTCCAGGAGCCCACGAAGGCGAGGTCCCCGCGGAGAGTAGCCATCAGGGCAAAGGGAAGGCTCCTGAGGAAGGAAACACCCCTTTTGCGGTCATCAACATGATAGCAGGAGGTTCCTCTGGGGGCGATTCCAACGCTGCCCGGCGACGATACGTCAGGAGTTATGACCAGCGCTTGTCCAGGCACAGATCAGTCTACGCCATTCTAGAGACGAATACCCAATGCTCAAGAGAAAATGATGTAATAGGCTTTGATGATAGGGATTTAGGGCACATTGTAACACCCCATAGGGACGGTGAAACCTCTGATTGCCCCATGGTGGTTAGTGTAGATGTCCACAATCACGTTGTAAAGAGAGTATTAGTGGACAGTGGAAGCTCCGTTAATGTTTTGCCCTACTCCACGTTATTGAAGATGAATATTACCAACATCCCGCTCAAACCTCTCAAAACAGCCCTCATTGGCTTCGGAGGTTGTCCCACGAGGGCAAATTCGTTTGGCCACCTCATTCGGTCGAACCCCGCAGCGCAAAACGCTCATGGTCACATATGCGGTGCTAGAGATCGATATTCCCTATAACATCATAATCGGATGTCCAGACCTCGTTGACTTCAAAGCTATCATCTCCACCTACCACCAAAAAATCAAATTCCCTACCCCAGAGGGTGTTGGCGAAGTGTTGTGCAACGTGCGAGAGGCCTGGGAATGCTATATGTTGTCCCTCAGAAAGCCTAAGGCTGAGAAAACTCTTCAAATCGGGTCCACCAAGAAATCCATCGACTTCCCCAATCTAGACGAGGATGGTCCCGTGCGTAAAAGAGCCAAGATGAACAAGAAAAAGAACAAGAAGAAAGATCCCAACGCCGGAGGCTCCCTCGAAAACGCTCCGCCAGGAACGGTGGAAGAATCCTCTTCAGAGGAAGGTGAGCGTGAGGGTGACGAATCCCATGAGGATGGGCGCTTGACGGGAAAAAAGAGGGCACTCGTGTTGGAAATACGAATCAGAAAGTAGCGGAAACTTAAAAATTTTCCAACAAAAAGGATCTAGGACTCGCAATCGTGTAACCAAATTCGTAGAGATAAGAAACTTACTTTTCATTTATTCTTTCTTGAAGCGTTTCAAGCCACCCAAGAACGCTCTTCTCGCGGATTGATCCCCTCTACTTGGTAAAGCTCGAATCTTCAAACTTCTAACTTGAAGCTCTCTAGAGATAGTCCACCAACTTGACTACAATCTAACTAGTAAGGATGCTAGTTCTCTAGTTAGTGTTTAGGCTTAACCTAGGGTTTTATTTAATCTTGGAGAAAGGATGGTGTGCAACACATGAACCAAAAGAATTACCAAATAGCTCTAAGGGGAGCTCGAGGTCCCCTATTTATAAGAGGGGAGTGACCGAAATTCCTAGTCCTTATGGGCTAGGGTTTTGGTCTATCTCTCTCCTATTACTTGATCATCAAGTAACTTTGACTTTGACTTTGAATTCTAATTCAAATCAACTTTAAGAGAGCTAAAATATCCAAACTATTTTTGGATAATTTTATACTTTATTTATTTAAAATAAATAACTTATTTTATCTAATTAATTAATTCATAATTAATTAACTAGATTATTTTCTCCAAAATTAGACTTTCTTTTTAATTCAAAATTAAACCAAAGTCTATTAAATAATTAACACATTTAATTATTTAATATATATATATATAATATATATATTTACACGTGTGGGACTCGTGTCACAAGGACACATGTCACTCACGTGACCCACACGTGTGGTTTCACACGTGTGGAACCCTCTTGGCCTGATTAACTCTTTTAATCATTTTAAAGCCTCAACTTATGTAACCAAGTTGTTGTGTGTGACCCTCTAGGTTCTCAATTCAATTAGCAGTGACCCTAATTAATTAATTCACTAATTAATTAATCAGTCCACAGATTAAACGACCATAGTCTAGCAACAGGTGTTTAACCCCTAGCTGAATTGGAATGTTCGGATTCGACAGAACCTTTAAGTCATTGATTCATGTGAGATACAATCCTCCTACTTACTATCTCTCAACCAAGATCTAGGGCAAGGGAATAATCAGAACCCTAATAATCCGGTCTTAAAGCTAAGTGCATTTCATATCCATTTGATCTCAATCCAAGAAACCCTTTTCTTGATGTCTTGATCTACTGCCTTGGCCAAGGACTCCATATGGCATATGAATGACTTACACAATAAGAGATCACCTTGCAAATGCAAGTGTAGGTCCTATCTTGATTCTCATTCACTTTCATGAATCACTTGTGCAGTCCCAGCATAAGCCTTGAATCAGTTGTCTAAAGCGACACCCTTTAAAGCTTATACCTAAGACTACAGAGTTAACTCATAAAGTGACAAGGAACCTCAAGTCTAAGGATCAATTAATCACATCAATGACTCGTGAGATATTTCCTAATCTGGAAGTTTCCATTTCCTGAAATAGAAACTTCCTTTCCCATTTAGGAATGTTCTCACACGGGGCACCTCAGTGAACTTACTTATTAAAGTAAGCACCCTCATGTATCACGCACGTATCAACTATACACTTTGCACCTCCATGAAACAAGGTGGTCCTTCTTAAGGGCGTGATCACACAAGCAAGCCTAGGAGGAGTCAGGTTGACACTCCCACTGTCGGTAGGACTCATCGGCTTAGAGTATTTTACTAATCATGACTTATGTGATATAGGGCTCGTTTCATGAACCATTTCACCTAAATGGTAGAGTCCTAAAGTCATCAGGATTAGGGGAGTTCTCATACATGCACAGATAAAGTAATCGCATACCAAACAAGAGCATATAAAGAAGTGTTGCTCTTATTCGTTATATCATTCAAAGATTGTTTGTGATTACAATAAGGAAAAGCACAAGGCGGATATACAATCGGCTTTCTAGGGCACTATTCCTAACAATCTCCCACTTGCCCGTCAAAGCCATTCTAAAGCTACTCTAAGTCCCATCTTCTGAAGATGACCTTGGAAAGCTTCTCGACTAAGGGGTTTAGTAAGTGGATCTGCCACGTTCTCTGCTGATGCGACCCTCTCAATTTGCACATCTCCTCTCTTGATAATATCACGGATTAGGTGATACTTTCTCATAATGTGCTTGGTCCGTTGGTGAGATCTTGGTTCTCTTGCTTGAGCAACCGCCCCAGTGTTGTCACAAAACACAGTAATGGGGTCTTTCATGCTAGGAACAACATTCAACTCTTGAATGAAGTTTCTAATCCAAACACCTTCCTTGGCTGCATCATTTGCAACTAAGTATTCGGCCTCAGTGGTCGAATCTGCAGTGGTAGTTTGCTTGGAACTCTTCCAACTCACTGCTCCGCCGTTTAGGCAAAAAATGTATCCTGACATTGACTTAAAATCATCTAAGTCAGATGCAAAGCTTGCATCGCAGTATCCTTCGACAGTAAGATCTTTCTGACCTCCGTAAACTAAGAATAAATCTTTAGTACTTTTCAAGTACTTAAGAATATTCTTCACGGCAGCCCAATGGCCATCTCCAGGGTCAGATTGGAAACGACTTGTTACACTAAGTGCATAAGCCACATCCGGTCGAGTACATAACATTGCATACATTATGCTACCTATTGCTGATGCATAAGGTGTATGAGTCATTCTTTTCTTCTCAAGGTTAGTCTTAGGACACATCTTCTTTGAAAGACATGTTCCTACACTCATAGGAAGGTTCTTAACCTTTGCTGACTCCATATTGAATCTCTTCAATACTTTATCAATGTACATCGACTGTGATAGTCCTATTAACCTTCTAGATCTATCTCGATAGATTTTAATTCCAAGAATATAGGACGTATCACCAAGATCTTTCATCTCGAATTGGTTCGATAACCATAACTTAGTCACTTTCATGTCATCCTTCGAATTCCCAATAAGAAGGATGTCATCAACATAAAGCACTAAGAATTGTACTGAAGTCTCCAATTCCTTTCTATACACACATGATTCATTCGAAATTTGAATGCAGCCAAACGCTTTGACTGATTTATCAAATCGAATATTCCAATTCCTAGAAGCCTGTTTCAATCCATAGATTGATCTTTGGAGTTTGCAAACCTTTTGCTCACTCCCACTGAATGTGAAACCTATGGGTTGTTCCATATAAATGTCTTTATCAATGTCACCATTGAGAAAGGCAGTTTTCGCATCCATTTGCCATATCTCATAGTCATAATATGCAGCAATGGCAAGCATGATTCGAATAGACTTTTGCATTGCAACTGGCGAAAAGGTTTTATCAAAGTCCACGCCGGGTCTTTGAGTGAATCCTTTTGCTACCAGTCTTGCTTTGTAAGCTGCAATACTTCCATCAACTCCAAGCTTTCTCTTAAAGATCCATTTGCAACCTATGGGTTTGACCCCATCAGGCAAATCTACCAAGGTCCAAACTTGGTTGGAGTTCATGGAATCCATTTCGGATTTCATGGCTTCTATCCACTGTTCAGAGTCAGAATCTAAAAGTGCCTCCTCATATGTTAAAGGATCATTATCCTTTTGAGAGATTTCATGGAAGAATCCATACCATCTCTCCTGCTGTCTAGGAGCGCATTCAGAACGCCTCAGAGGGGGATTTTCGTGTGTATCGAAATTCGTGATTGGTTGTGGTTGATCAGAATGAGACGTTTCTTCAGTGGGTGGTGTGGGGTCACTTTGTACTTCTTCTAATTCTATGATCTTGCCTTTCTTTTCTTTAAGGAACGGTTCCTCCAGAAAAGTAGCATTTCTGGAAACAAACACCTTTTACTCAGATTGATCATAGAAGTAGTATCCTATAGATTCCTTAGGATAACCTACAAAGTAGCATAAGTTAGAACGAGATTCTAACTTATCTCCCACTGTCCTCTTCACGTAAGCAGGACAACCCCAAATTCTTAAGTAAGAATAACTAGGGATTTTACCATGCCACATTTCATAGGGCGTTTTGGGGACTGACTTAGAGGGAACTAGATTCAAAATCTTTGCTGCACTTTCTAGGGCATAACCCCAGAAGAAGGTGGTAAGTCAGTGAAACTCATCATGGAACGAACCATATCAAGTAGGGTTCGATTCCTTCTCTCAGAAACTCCATTAAGCTGAGGAGTTCCCGGAGGAGTCCACTGAGAGATAATATCATTATCTTTGAGATGATTAAGGAATTCTTCACTAAGATACTCGCCTCCTCGATCAGATCGAAGTACTTTGATCTTGTGACCAGTTTGGTTCTCAACCTCCTTTTGAAATTCTAAGAATTTCTCAAAAGCTTCAGATTTATACTTCACTAAGTATAAATAACCATATCGACTAAAGTCATCGGTAAAGGTTATGAAATACTGATGATTGTTTCTAGTGCTTACACTAAGCGGTCCACAAACATCATAATGGATCAAATCCAAAACCTTAGTGGCACGTTCCACAGTCCTTTAAAAGGAACTTTGGACATCTTTCCTTTGAGACAGGATTCGCAAGAAGCTAACTCTTTGAGATCATTTTCAGAGAATGACCCTAAAGTGTTTATCTTGCTAATTCTGTTCTTGGAAATGTGTCCTAATCTAGCGTGCCATAAGGGAGCTGAAACTTTGTCATCTCTCTTACGCTTCGTTTCTCGTTGTATATTCATAATATTGATATTTTGAGTTAGATAAAGTCCATTACTTAGAGTACCGATGTGAACGGAAGAGTTGTTCCGTTTGATAAAGTATTTACCATTCTTAATATAAGTTTCATAACCTTCACAATCTAATATTGGAACTGAAATTATATTACGAATAATGCTCGGTACACAAAGGACTTTGTTCAAGACTAACTCAAAACTACCTAAATCTAATCTAATTGTGCCTAAAGCTCGAGCTTCAACATTTGAGCCATCGCCGATCTTCAAGACATATTCTCCTTCTTTGAGTTGTTGGACTTCACTTAGCATCTATACATCATTACAGATATGAGTTCCACAACCGGTATCAAGTACCCAAGAACTAGAATTAATAGAAAGATTTATTTCAACGAGAAAGATACCTTTCATTAGAGTAGCCTTGTACTCTGGGCAGTTTCTCCTCCAATGTCCAGTTTTGCCACAATGGAAGCAAACATCCTCTTTCTGATCACGCTTCTTCTTTTGGGCCATCCCCTTCGAAATGCCACCAGTGGGCCTAAGGGGTTTCTTCATCTTCTTTTGGGCTTTCTTGCCCTTACCTTTAGAAGGCCCAGAAGAGGAAGATGGAGCATTCACCATCAAAACCTTATTGTCCTTCTTGATCGTGCTTTCAGCAGTCACAAGTTGACTAATCAGCTCAGCTACAGTAGCACCAGCATGATTCATATTGAAGTTAAGGCGCGCGACGCCTTGGCGCGCGGGGTTTTGCGTGTTCATCGTAATCCGGGTTTTGGTTTCGTGTTTTCTTTCAAAAGCAAAACCAATCCAAGAAATCCAAAAACAGTTTATACAGTTTCAAATCTAAAATAGTTTTTCAAAAATTCAATTTTGCAAAAACCAATTTTCAGAAACTTTCAGGAAAAATTACAGTTTCGTAATTCAAACTTTCTAAAACAATTACAAATACTCATTCACATCAAGCCTAAGAATTTCTACCAAATTCAGAATAATTGAGACGAATCAGAAACACGATTAACGAGATGGCTCTGATACCACTTGTTGGAAACAAGAATCAGAATGCAGCGGAAATTTAAAAATTTTCCAACAAAAAGGATCTAGGACTCGCAATCGTGTAACCAAATTCGTAGAGTTAAGAAATTTACTTTTCTTTTATTCTTTCTTGAAGCGTTTCAAGCCACCCAAGAACGCTCTTCTCGCGGCTTGATCCCCTCTCCTTGGTAAAGCTCGAATCTTCAAACTTCTAACTTGAAGCTCTCTAGAGATAGTCCACCAACTTGACTACAATCTATCTAGTAAGGATGCTAGTTCTCTAGTTAGTGTTTAGGCTTAACCTAGGGTTTTATTTGATCTTGGAGAAAGGATGGTGTTCAACACATGAACCAAAAGAATTGCCAAATAGCTCTAAGGGGAGCTCGAGCTCCCTTATTTATAAGAGGGGAGTGGCCGAAATTCCTAGTCCTTATGGGCTAGGGTTTTGGTCTCTCTCTCTCCTATTACTTGATCATCAAGTAACAGGGACTTTGACTTTGAATTCTAATTCAAATCAACTTTAAGAGAGCTAAAATATCCAAACTATTTTTGGATAATTTTATACTTTATTTATTTAAAATAAATAACTTATTTTATCTAATTAATTAATTCATAATTAATTAACTAGATTATTTTATCCAAAATTAGATTTTCTTTTTAATTCAAAATTAAACCAAAGTCTATTAAATAATTAACACATTTAATTATTTAATATATATAAACAATATATATATTTACACGTGTGGGACACGTGTCACAAGGACACGTGTCACTCACGTGACCCACACGTGTGGTTTCACACGTGTGGAACCCTCTTGGCCCGATTAACTCTTTTAATCATTTTAAAGCCTCAACTTATGTAACCAAGTTGTTGTGTGTGACCCTCTAGGTTCTCAATTCAATTAGCAGTGACCCTAATTAATTAATTCACTAATTAATTAATCAGTCCACAGATTAAACGACCATAGTCTAGCAACAGGTGTTTAACCCCTAGTTGAATTGGAATGTTTGGATTCGATAGAACCTTTAAGTCATTGATTCATGTGAGATATAATCCTCCTACTTACTATCTCTCAACTAAGATCTAGGGCAAGGGAATAATCAGAACCCTAATAATCCGGTCTTAAAGCTAAGTGCATTTCATATCCATTTGATCTCAATCCAAGAAACCCTTTTCTTGTTATCTTGATCTACTGCCTTGGCCAAGGACTCCATATGGCATATGAATGACTTACACAATAAGAGATCACCTTGCAAATGCAAGTGTAGGTCCTTTCTTGATTCTCATTCACTTTTATGAACCACTTGTGCAGTCCCAGCATAAGCCTTGAATCAGTTGTCTAAGGCGACACCCTTTAAAGCTTAAACCTAAGACTACAGAGTTAATTCATAAAGTGACAAGGAACCTCAAGTCTAAGGATCAATTAATCACATCAATGACTAGTGAGATATTTCCTAATCTGGAAGTTTCCATTTCCTGAAATAGAAACTTCCTTTCCTATTTAGGAATGTTCTCACACGGGGCACCACAGTGAACTTACTTATTAAAGTAAGCACCCTCATGTATCACGCACGTATCAACTATACACTTTGCACCTCCATGAAACAAGGTGGTCCTTCTTAAGGGCGTGATCACACAAGCAAGCCTAGGAGGAGTCAGGTTGACACTCCCACTGTCGGTAGGACTCATCAGTATTTTACTAATCATGACTTATGTGATATAGGGCTCGTTTCATGAACCATTTAACCTAAATGGTAGAGTCCTAAAGTCATCAGGATTAGGGGAGTTCTCATACATGCACAGATAAAGTAATCGCATACCAAACAAGAGCATATAAAGAAGTGTTGCCCTTATTCGTTATATCATTCAAAGATTGTTTGTGATTACAATAAGGAAAAGCACAAAGCGGATATACAATCGGCTTTCTAGGGCACTATTCCTAACAACTCAAACTGCCTCGTCCAGAAGTAAGGATCGAGCCCTCAGAGAAATTCTTAACTATTGAGCTGGAGCCTGGGAACAAGGATAAAACCACTCAGATTGGGTCCAACCTTTCTGGACCCTCGCAGATTATGATGATTGACTTTCTCAGAGAGAACATCGACGTTTTTGCGTGGAAAGCATCTGACTTAACAGGGATTGACCAAAGTGTCATAGTCCACAGGCTCAATGTGGATCCCTCGTTCAAACCTATAAAACAGAAGAAGCGAGATGTGCATCGTTTTCGGAAGAAGGTCATTGAAGAAGAAGTTAACAAGCTATTGGAGGCTCAGTACATCGAGCCCATCTTGTACCCAGAATGGCTATGCAATGTGGTATTAGTACCCAAGAGCGCAAACAAATGGCGCATGTGCAATGACTTTACTGATCTTAACAAAGCTTGCCCCAAGGATCCTTACCCGTTGCCTCGGATTGATCAATTGGTGGATTCGACTGCTGGATGTGAACTCATGAGCATGATGGACGCCTTCCAAGGGTATTATCAAATCTTTATGGCTCCAGAGGACCGCTCCAAGACGTCATTCGTTGTCCACTTGGGAATATACTGCTTCTTAGTCATGCCTTTTGGATTAAAGAACGCTGGAGCGCTGTATCAGCGGCTCGTCAACAAGATGTTTGAGAAAGAAATTGGGGGGTCCATGGAGGTGTACGTAGACGCTATGATTGTCAAGAGCGAGCGTCAAGGCTCACATCTGGAAGATCTCAGGTGCACTTTTTCAATTCTGCGCCAGTATGGGATGAAACTGAAACCTTCGAAGTACACTTTTAGAGTACGAGGGGGAAAGTTCTTGGGCTACATGGTCAGTCAGAGGAGAATTGAAGCCAATCCAGAAAAAATCAAGGCTATCTTAGAGATCCCCTCCCCCCGAAACCTCAGGGAAGTGCAAGTGCTTGTGGGAAAAATCATCTCCTTGAACAGATTTATTTCACGCTCGGCGGACAGAAATCTTCCTTTCTTCAAGATTTTACGAAACGCACGGAATTTCACTTGGACGGAAGAATGTGAAAAAGCTTTACAGGATATGAAGGCCTACCTATCGAGTGCTCCGCTCTTGACCAAGCCTGTCGAGGGCGAAAGGCTATTTATGTACTTGTCTGTTTCAGCCGAGGCTACGAGCGCGGTGTTGATAGCTGTACGAGAGTGAAAACACTTACCTGTTTATTATCTGAGCAAGACGTTGCAAGGAGCCGAGAAGAAGTATTTGGAAATCGAGAAATTTGCGTTCGCCCTCATCAATGCATCAAGGCGTTTGAGGCTTTACTTTCAGGCACACTCAATTACGGTCCTTACTGATCAGCCTTTGAAACAAGTTTTGTCCATACCAGATGTGTCAGGAAGATTGATAAAATGGGCCATTGAGCTAAGCCAGTTTGACTTGAGTTACGAGCCCAGAACCGCTATACAAGCGCAAGCAGTGGCGGATCTGCTGGTCGAACAATTCTGATTAGAGCCCGCTGCTCAGGAGAGCAAGGATTGTGGGTCCCGCCCAAGGATGGTTCCTCAACCTCTCAAGGGGAGGAGCAGGGGTAGCCCTTAGAAACCCCAATGGGATTGAGCTGGACTTTGCAATTAGGTTGGATTTTCAAGTCACAAATAATGAGGCAGAGTATGAAGCCCTTGTGCAAGGATTGAAAATTGCTTTTCAAAACGGAGCCTCCAGGATTACCGCTTATGTCGATTCGCAATTAATTGCGTGCCAGATTGAAGCAACTTATGAGGCTCGAGAAACCACCATGGTGCAGTACTTGAGCAAAGCCCGAGAAATCATTGGGAAGTTCAAAGAATTCCATCTGCTTCAAGTACCACGAGCAGAGAACGCGCTGACGCTCTATCGAAGTTTGCCTCAGCTTTGGAAGGTACCTCCGAGCGCTCTGTCACATTCCTTAGGACAGAAGAACCTTTGATCAAAGAGAGAGTCACTACAGAGATGGTTGCTATGATTGATCCACACGAGCCTTGCTGGCTCGATGATATTATCAGGTTCCTTAGAGATGGTGTTTGTCCCACTGACAAGGTAGAGGCTCGGAAAATAAGAAACAAGGCCCCTCGATTTTCTTTAGACTCTGAGGGAAGACTGTTCAAGAAGTCATTTCAAGGACCTCCAATAAGGTGTTTAAGGCCCTCGCAGGCAAAAGAGACGCTCGAAATCATTCATGGTGGGAGCTGTGGGAATCACTCAGGAGGGCGTATCCTGGCTAAGAAGATTCTAAGGAGTGGGTTTTATTGGCCCACGGTTCTCGAAGACACCATTGAGTTTTCCAAGAAGTGCCCTAAATGCCAGTTCCATTCCAATCTTCCTCAACTGCCAGTCACTCAAATGATCCCTATAGATGTTTCCTGGCCCTTTGACCAGTGGGGAATTGACATCGTTGGCCCCCTGCCCATCGCGGTCGGACAGAAGAAGTTTGTCATCCTAGCTGTCGATTATTTCACCAAGTGGGCCGAGGCCGAGGCCGTAGCAAAGATCACCTTCAGGGTTGTGAGGGACTTCATTTGGAAGAAATCATCTGCAGATATGGTATTCCGAGGGTGCTCATTTCAGACAATGGGTCCCAGTTCATAGCAGCTGACACACGAGAATGGTGTTCATAATTGGGGATCGAACAGCGCTTTACCTCTGTGGGCCACCCCCAAGCCAATGGACAGGCAGAAGTCACCAACAGAGTCATCCTGCAACATCTGAAGACGATGTTAGAAAGCAAAAAGAGTGAATGGGCAGAAGAATTGCAAGGAGCGCTATGAGCTTATCGCACCACTCCTCGAGCGGGCACCGGCGAAACACCTTTCGCGCTCGTATATGGGTCAGAAGCCATGGTTCCAGTCGAGATCGTAAATGAATCCGCTCGTGTAGCTTACTTCGAGCCCCAACTTAATGAGGGTAACAAGACCCTGGAGTTGGACCTATTGGAAGAAAGAAGAGACAAGGCCTGGGCCAAGATACATAGATATAAGGCAACTGTGGCACAACAGTACAACAAGCCTGTGCGAGAAAGAACGTTCCAGCTAGGAGACCTGGTTTTGAAGAAAGTGGAAGTATCCAAACATGTGGGGAAGTTGGACCCCAACTGGGAGGGTCCATTCAAAGTTACACAAATCAGAGCTAATAACACTTACACCCTGGAGACACTTCAAGGTGAGCGTTTGCCTCGCCCTTCGAACGCATGTAACCTCCGGCGGTTTTATGTTTAGAAGCTCTCTAAGAACGATGATGTAACAACCCCGTTAATGGGTTCTATGTGTTTCAAATTTCAAGTAAGTTGCAATACATTCTCTTCAATATCTTTGAACTTATGCTTTTTAAATTGCCTGAATGTATAAGACCCACGTCCCTCGTCTTTACGAGCGTGGTTGGTCACTGTTATTGCACATGGGTTACACTTGTCAGCACTCTACTCCACATGGGGGGACGCCCTCATAAGGATAGACTGGTAACGCTCACCACCAACTTGATGAATCGGAAGAAAAATACAAATGAAATCCTAGTAGGCCTTGGCCGTTGACAATAACGCCTTACGCTCGAAAACGGAATCATTTGCGAATCCAAAAGGGAGGCCAGTACTAGCACGCTCGCCCAACAGCAACGTCGTTAAAAGGGGAAATTCACAAGTCTTGAACGAGGGCAGTCTCTCAGTAAGACCCTCGTAATCACTCAAGACTTAGCAAAATTTTCAAGAATAAGAAGAAATTTCACAAGTCTGGAACGAGGGCAGTCTCCCAGTAAGACCCTCGTGTTTTCTCAAGACTTAACAAAACTTTCCAACATTAAGAAGGAATTTTACAAGTGGTGAACGAGGGCAGTCTCTCAGTAAGACCCTCACGATCACTCAAGACTTAGCAAAAATTTCCTAAGTATAAAAGAAAAAATTTACACAAGTCTTGAATGGGGGCAGCCTCGCAATAAGACCCTCATAATTACTCAAGACTTAGGCAAATTTTTCAGGTTTTGCAAAATTTAACAAAATCTTCCAAGTCCCAAACACTTATCTGAGTAATGCAATTTTTACTAAGCATGTTACACACAATCTTATTATTACAAGATTTATTCACAACAAGCGCAAAGTGAAAGTTCGCAATCAAGAAAAAGGTAAAGACAGTAACATGGAAAGAAGAAATTTTATTTGTCAAGGCTACACGCCAAAGGATTACAAAGTAGAGGCTCAAAGGCCCATAATATTGCTGCAAAAAATAGAAAGACACTGAACTAAGAGTAGGAGATTTTCAAGGTAAGCTGGGAGGAATGAACTTCATGCGGCTGGAGCGATGTCCTCATCAAGAACCACCAAAATGTTCTGGGCAACTGGACCGTAAATAGGGCCTTCTGGCTCTTGGTGCTGGGCAGCTTGATGCTCAGGCTCATTGTCTGCAGGCAATTGGGGATCGTTGGGCTCGTTGGCATTGGGGGCAGGAACATTGGCATCCTCAGCAGCCGGAACAAGGGCATCTTCCACAGCAGACACTTGGGGCTCATTTTCAGGAGGATCATTTTGTGCGGCTTGGGGAGCATCTCCTACGGGATACGCTTCCATATATTCATCCTGGAGAAGCTTGACCAGGAATTCATACTCCAGTTCCGAAATTATGTCTGTAGGATCATCCCGGTCGTCGTCCTCCTCCTCGCAACGCTCGTTAAACATGAGCCCCATGCCCTCGGCCCCACGAATGGACGGATCTGTCAGCCCCTTATGGATGCCCTGCTCAATGGCTAAGTTGAAGGCCTTTTGAGCCTCATCCAAACAGTGCAAGGAAGCCGCAAAGTTGAAGGCTTTCGAATGGAAGAAATTGATGAGAGCCTCCTTGTTTGCTCTAGCGAGACTCTGGGGCCACTTGTTCATAGTGTCAGTGAATTTCCTTTCTGCCTCCAGAGCCCTCGTTTTCCAGCTCTCACGGTCGGCCTCAACATTTTTGTAGCCCTCACCCAATTGGGCCAACTTATCGCTCAAGCTGCTCCGAGCGCCCTCTACGCTCGCAAAGTCTTCCTTCAGTTTCTTCATCTCTTCCTCCATTTTCAAGTATACCTCCTTGAGGGAAGCATACTTAGCCTTCTCCGTGTCCAGCTCCCCTTGGATTTGGACGGGGTCGTTCGTGTGTGCCATTTTCTTATACTTGGCCTTGCGGTCAGCATAAACTGAGGCCTGCATTTGGATGTTTTAGCCCTGGGGAGCACTTGCTGCACGGGCTCGAAAGAATAGAAGTGTTAGAAAGAATATGGAAAAGTGGTACCTACCAGAGATAGTGAAATTACAAGGGAATGAAAACTTACGGAGATTAAGGAGTGCACCATATCATGGGCTACTGTCTCCACAGACTCATTGAACAGGTGCCTGTGATCTGCGGTGAATTGGGCCTTGTCGTAAAGATTCTCGCTAACGGTTTGAGCGAGCGTTCCGGGCCTCAACAGAACTGCCCCACCATCCGCGGCGCCGGAGAAGTTCCTGTTCCCTCGGCGGGCAAACTCCCATAGGTGCTCTTTCTCTGAAGAGGAAGTTTCCCCACTGCCCTTGGGGCCCTCGACTACCTGTTTTCCTTTGCCCGTTATTGCGACGGTGTCGGGCATCCTCTTCCTCTTGCGGGAAGGTCTACTGGCGCTTGAAGGAGCCTCATTTATGGCCACATTAACTGGGGGCCTCACCTGATCAGCAGCACGAGGGTCGGCCACCCTCGAATCTGATGAAGGAGGTAGCCGCACCACTATCCTATTTTCAACATTGGTCGCTCGGTTTTCCCCTCGGCCGCGTTGAGTTTGAGCGTCGGAAGCCGAGCTCGAACTGGCACCATGCTGGCCACCACGAGCGTCCCCCCTACCTCCGCGGTCACGAGGGTGTTGTGGTTCCCCTTGCTGGGCCTGCTGCCTATTGGCGTTAGTAAAACGAGCAGCATGCCTGATACCTCCGGCCATTTCTAAGATTATTGCTCCTGCAAGAAAGGAAAATACAAGGGTTAGAAATCCTTAAACAACTTACTCAATATGCAAGTTGCAAAGGGAAGAATACAGTTAGTATCCCTAGCTAAAAGTTAGTGCCCTAAGAATCTAACCGTCTCTCTCCAAATCACGAGCGGGAGGATTGTCTAGGTAATGCGGGTCGTTAGTAAGCCCACAAAGGAACATGAGCTCATCGTCGTCAATCCAATCCTTGGCCCGTATCAAGTGGCCTTCTTCTCTCAATGCCTTTGCAAGGCTCTTGGCCCAGTCCTTTGGGAAGGCAGGTTCTAAGCGGTTCTGTACAAGAGACCCCTTCCCATGAGTTATCCACTCCCTGGCCACCCCAAAATCATCACCCACGGGGGCTTTGACGAAGATATATTTTTCCTTCCAGTTTGGGTCGTATGTGGACGAGGGGGAATTAATCAGTTTCAAGTGAGCCTTTGCTTGTATGTAGTAGAAATAGCCTGCCTCATGTGACGAGCGTGGCGAACTCACTACCTGGAAAAGAGCGTTGAAATTCCTCATGAATGGCTCATAACCAATGCATCCCATGAGTATCACGAAACTCATTATCAGCGTAAGGCCATTGGGCACGATCTGCGAGGGGCAGAGACCCAGGTCATTCAGAATAAGGGCCACAGGGATTGGAATTGGGAACCTCAAGCCCCCAGAGCTAACTACATCCATGAATACCGCCATTTCCCCAGGTGGCGAGCGGTTGGCGCGATCGTGGTTGGCCGGGATCCTCCATGTGAACCGTTCATCCCAATAAATTGGTGCCAACATGCTCTTCACCTCCCCCAAAGTGATGGTACTAGGAGTTTCGTCTGGGGTGCGCTCGGTCGATTGCATCCCCGAGCCTTCACCCTCGTTGGGCCCTTTGGCTTTCTTGGTTTTCTTGGTTCTTTTGCCCTTTCCCTTGTCACGGGCTCTCTCAGAGGGCCCCGCTATTTCCTCGGCTTCCGACGCCGGAGCTGCGATTACCACTGTCACAGTATGGCGGTGAGGGTAAGTCGCACTCTCAGTTATCGGGAGAGTCACCCCCTGCCTCTCCGCCTCCATTGCCAAATCCATCTCTTCGAAGAGATACTCTACCCCACCTGGGTTTCTCTCATCCATAGCCATAATGGCCGCCCCCAACTCTTCGTCCCTGGGGGAGTCTGCGGAAGATGAATTTTGGGTGGCCATCTCTTCGACTTCACGGGCAAACTCTTCAATGTGTTGATGGGCAAACTCTTCAATGTGTTGATCGGCCATAATGGTGTTGAGATTTGGGAAGGATATGTTGGTTTTGGAAGAAGAGGATTTTCTGAAGAAAACTGGGACTTCTGGAGAAATAAAGCCTGGGAGACTACTCAATCCTAATTGTGATCCTAAGGTTAGCAAAGTTAGAAAGTTTCACCGAAGATTACCTTGAGATTTCTGGAAAAAGCTTGAAGGAAGGTTGGAATGCTCTGAAACTGGTATGCAAAGAGTTTTTCTGCAAAAGGATGCTTTGAAGATATGTTCGCGTAAAAGGTGGAATGGAGGTAGAATCCCTTATTTATAGGGATGTGAGTTGGTACATTTCTGGCAAGAAATTCAAAATTGTAATCATTTCCCGCCTAGGAAACCGTTCACTTTATGGAACCGTCACGTACTTCCCTAGACCCACGCGCCCCACGTGCATCAGCATTTAATGCTTAGACGCTCCAAATGGTCAGAAGAAAGGACTGCATTTAATGCAAGAACATCACAAGTGGTCAGATGAAAGGACCGCATTAATGGCGTGGTCAGAAAGATAATTGCTCAACACGCCAAACCTCATATGAGCGTCACGCTCGATGGATTGCATCAGGAAAATTCTACAGCCCTTATCACTAAGGACTACAGAATTGGGGGGCAAAATGATGGGGTCAAAATACGATCGTCCCACGTTTGGACACGTGGCAATCCCCGAGAAAGGCACCTGTCCTCCTGCGGCTAAGGTTATTATAAACGAGCGCTCAAACCCTCAAGCGCCAGCATTCCGCAAGGACACGCGTCAACTCCGTTACGGATACGCGAGTATCAACGTTACCGCTCTTTCACGAGCGTCGTTTACACTGCCTGACTAAGGTTCCAATCAATTTAAGGGAGCCCTCTTCGAGCGCTGTATTCCCTCAAAGAGGCTTTCATTCCAACTCATTACACAAGCCTTGGCCCTCATCCCCTAGTGGATTTCTTGGCCTTCATCCCCTAGTGGATTTCTTGGCCTCCAAGACTTCTGGTTGTCACGAGCGCACTCTCAGCCCTCGTTACCAACCTCCCAAACGGCTCTCTGACACACCGTACATGCCCGCGCACCTGCCACTGTTGCCAACACTAACTTTCAGCAGCTTTTGCAGAAGATTCCTCCTAGGTTTCTCTCTCACAGCACCACGTGTTAGGGCAACATTCGGTCAGGACCACATGCGGCAAATGACCAAAGGGTCCCTGACCCTCAACTATAAATAGGAGTCTTCACCTCTTTCACTGTAAGCAATCTTCATTACTGCAATTCATATTGAGCTTACTTCTTCTCTTTCAGATCTTTATCTGACTTGAGCGTCGGAGAGCCAAACTGGGTATCACCCCCAGTTCCCCCAGCTTGGCCTTCTGACTTTTCTGTGTGTTTGTCCTAGCAGGTAGATCCTCCATCTTTTTCGGCGACTTTCCGGCGGTTTCCCCACTCAAACAAATTTTAAAGTGATCGGACTCTGCAACCCATATTCAGGACCCGTCAATACTTATTTCAGTTAAAAAATTGATGGAAGGAACAACATTGCAAAAAATAAAAAAAAAATGGGACTAAATATGTATATTTTAAAAAATATGGAACTAAAATTGAAAACAATCAAATCGTATAAGACCAAAAGTGTAATTAACTTACTATGTATCACGGTTCCCGTTCAATTTTTAACGACGGGACCAAAATTGCAACAAATTGAAACCAATGGGACTAAATTTGTCTAATTCTAAAATAATGAGACCAAAATTGCAAAAGGCCTAATTCTATGGGACCAAAAATGTAATTTGCTCATATAGAAACTATTCAAACTTAAGGGCAAATTAATAATTTACTGTTGGACACGCATAAACGGGAAAAAACCTCACAACCCCCTTGTGAAAAAAATAATTATCAAATTACCTCCTCCTGAAAAATCAAATAGCATAAAGTCCCCCTCAAGTTTTTAAAAAAGAAACATATTTACCCCTCACACAGGGGTGTGTAACTCATTCTCATTAACTGCTTTGTTTCTTTCATCATTTCTTACTTATTTTCTGAGTTTGAAATCTATTTTACCCTCCTTCATGTTAAATAAATAAGTTTAAAGTCTATTTTGCCCCTTCTTCATATTTTTGTCTTTAATCGATTGTTTCCTTAAGCGGATTTATTCGGACGTTCAGCTTCCTTTGAAGTGTTTTAGTTAGGATTTTTGGCTGAGAGAGGAAAAATGAAATGTTCAGAAAATGAATTTCTAAATGGATTTGATGCATTTTAGTAAAAACACCTATTAATCAATACAGAAAAATTAGAAAGGAGGTAATGTGGTGTTTAAAAAATAATATAAGTAGGTTAGGTGCTATTTAATTTTACACAATGGAGTGATTTGAAAATTATGTATTATACAGGGAGGTAAAATGCTTTTATCTCACGCATAAACCTATTCTAGAAAGTAAACCAACAACTATAGAAACCATCCAATTTCCCAAAAGAACAAAGAAAAAGTAATCACAGGTTTTTGACATGTTGTTTAGTTGCACTAACATTAGGGATCATGACATCCATTATCATTTTGGTCAAAGTAAACACGGCCGAGTGTGTATTCCATACAAGTTTTCTAATTATCATAACAAATACCTCTCTAGAATAAAATTATCGAAGACACATTAATAAACAAGAAATGCTTCAACAGAATAATAATTTTTTAACTAAACATCAAGAAGCAATGCTTCAACAAGCTAATGTTTCCGCTTCAATACTTAATAAGAGCTAATGTTTAAATACACGTTGCTGACCAAAATTTACAGGCAACATTAATGTCTCCCAGACATAAATATAACATGTTAATATTAATGCGAATATTATCTTCATGCATCAATTAAGTTGAGTAATTAGGAACAAGTCCAGTTTACTTGACCATATTTAACAAATAAACACATACAATTTTTAATATAACAAATCATCACTTTGATCCAACTTAAAACTGGTCGAGCTAATTTGTCAGTCTAGCTGGTAGATTTAGGTCGATCAGTTAAGAATTTATAGGTGTGGACTCTTTATCGATCTGAAAACACTCAACACACGTAAGCTTGAAGGCCAAACTGGGGAACTGGGGGTTTTGTCCAGTTTTGACGCTCCGACGCTCAAATCAATAATGGATTCCTAGAGAGAGAAATAGAAGTTATAAATGCTCTTGAATGCTTACCAACGACTGTTTATGGGGGGCGTATTTATATCCTTGGTTAATTAACACAGTAGTGCGTGTGCAGTAGCTATGTATTAATTGCGCTGTAAGCCATCGACCTGGTTGTCGGATGCTCGAGCTCACCAAGATGGTACAAAACGTACTCTCTTTCCCTTTTGGGTGAAACTGGGTACATGAGAGTATTAATTGCTTCGTTGTACGCATGTCCTAGGGAATGAGGGGGAGACATGTGTCTCGACAAAGATGTTTTATGGTTGTGGGAATGTATAGTAACGTGTGGTGTCGATCTGTGAGATCGATAATAGATTGTGTTCACTCATTCATCCGTGCGAGATGAAGTTGGGATCGAGATGACAAAACCCTGGGGCGTCATTCCTTGGGCAAGGCAAGGATTAGATTCGTATCGATCCGACCCTGAACCCCTCGATCTAGGCACTTATGTAGAGGACGGTCAAACTTGAGGCCAAGAGGTTGATCTGAGTTACCTTAAGCCCGCGTGGCTCTCTTTGCCAGACTCAGGGGTCTGGGTCGGGGTCGAGGACACGTGCAGAGCACATGGCTTATCTTAGATCGGTAGGGATGATGTGGGATCCACGTGGCTCCTCAGTGGGCGTGGCACATGGTCCAATAATATTATGTCAAGTCACACTTGTTACATTTTTCAAGAACTAATAACTATTTCCCATCTAGTTTTTGTTAGAATTATGAATGGAAAAATAGGAGTGAGGAAACAATATTATTAATTAAGATAATAGATTATCTTAATAAAATAAGGTGAATTATGGGAATACGAAGGTTTGCAACCCTTCGGTGGTTATCCAACCATTTTAGAATGCAACTTTTATTATTAATTAAGATAATTAATTTATTTTAATGAAAAGGTGTAAAATATAAAGGCATTGTTTCGGCATTGTATTTGCATTTTGAAAAGGTGCCTTTATGTGAAAGGTTGCATCAATTGATTCGGAAAAATGCTCCAGTAATTTCCGAAACATTGTGTCCTACAACTAATTACTTATAAATGAAAGGTTACACCCCTTTTGAAGAGATATTTCAACATCTATAAATAGAAGTGCATAGAATTCATTTACTTACCACAAATTAATTGAAGTGTGTTCACTACAAACTCACTCACTACACTTATCATATCATAAGAAGAGTTTTCAATTAGTTTAGTTCGTCGGAGTAATCAATTGGAGTGCTTCCTTTGGTTATTGAAGAATCGTTGTATCTTGGGAGGCTGTTCAAATCAATCTTAAAGCACCGTGAAGGACGAATAAAGCCTTAAAGAAACCGTGTGATACACGGGCCTCAATTCACCAATTTGCATTCAAGTACGCTTTCTTAAATTAATTTTATTGCTATTTTGATCATATGATATAAATATGATTATATGATATAAGTATGTTTTAGTTAATATGCCGATTTGCTAAATATATTTTTGCACAAGTATACACGGTAGAAATTTTACCAACAAGTTTAAGGCTTTAATTCAATTCTATTATATTTGTGTGAAAATATTGATTTGATAAACAATTAAATATTTATTAAAAAAAAATATTTTTGTGTATGCTATAATAATTTATTTGTGATCATTATATGCAAATATTATTTATGAGCATTGAATATTATTAATTTTTAATATCGCTTGTGAGTTTACTTCTGAGTTCTAGTTTTAATTGAACTACTTGTGAGTTTATTTTAAGTTCTAGTTATAATTGAATTATTTGTACAATTTAGATAACAATGTCAACTGAAACTCCAAAAGAGTCCAACGACAAAGTCGTTGGTAGCGTTGGTGGTAATCCTACTGCACCTATCGTAGCAAATGCTCCTATTCCGGTTGGACATGGTGAAAAACCAAAAAAATTCAACGGAAAGGACTTCAAGAGATGGCAACAAAAAATACTATTCTACTTGACTACATTGAATTTTACAAGGTTCTTGAAAGAAGATCCACCAGAAAATGGTTCGGATCCTGATATGCAGACGGTTGCTGCTATTGATGCATGGAAGCAAGGTGATTTCTTGTGCAAGAACTATATCCTTAACGGTTGGACAATTCTCTATACAGTGTGTATAATCCAATTGCAAGTGCTAAGGCATTATGGGAATCACTAAAAAAGAAATTCAAGATTGAAGATACCGTTCGAAGAAATTCGTTGTTGGTAAATTCCTTGAATTTCTAATGGTTGATTCAAAATCCGTAATGTCTAAAGTCAACGAGTTTCAATTGATCTTGCATGAGTTGAATGCTGAAGGAATGATCCTTGGAGAACCATTTCAAGTGGCGACACTAATTGAAAAGTTGCCTCCCGCTTGGAAGGACTTTAAGAATTATCTCAAACGTAAATGCAAGGAAATAACTCTTGAAGACTTGATCCTAAGGTTATGGATAGAGGAAGACAACCACATTCCTAAAGGGAAAAATAACAGTAGCTCTTACAAAGCCAAAGCAAATGTAGTGGAGGGTTCATCAAGGAACAAGAAAAGAAAGTTTGTTCCTCACAATGGTGGACATGACAAAAAGAAGTTCAATGGAAATTGCTTTGTATGTGGTAAACCAAATCATCGAGCCAAAGATTGCCGAAACCGTAATCAAAGTGGTGCATCCAAAAAGAGAAAGATTGCTCATGCAAATGTGACAGAATTTGATGCACTCTATGATGGAGTAAATGAGATGAACTTATCAGCTATGGTATCCGAGGTGAACTTGACAGAGAATCCTAATCCAAAGCAATGGTGGGTGGACACGGGGCCACTCGACATGTTTGTTCTGATCGAAGGATGTTTACAACCTATCAAAAGGCAAATAATGAGACAATCTACATGGGAAACTCGTCTAGTTCAAAAGTGCAAGGAGTTGAAAAAGTTGTCTTGAAGATGACTTCGGGGAAAGAATTGAGTCTCAACAATGTGCTTCATGTGCCGGATATTCGTAGAAACTTAGTATCCGGGCCTATGTTGAGTAGAAATGGTTTTAAAATGGTCTTTGAATCTGACCAATTTGTATTGCTCAAAAATGGAGCACTTGTTGGCAAAGGTTATCTATGTGATGGTCTCTTTATGAATGTAATGACCATCATACCAAAAGTTGTACCAAATGTTGAAGTTAATAATAAAGTGAATTCTTCTTATTTGCTTGAGTCTTCTAATTTATGGCATCATAGTTTAGGACATGTTAATTATGGTTCAATTTCTAAACTTATGAAGATAGGATTATTACCAACTATGATTTTAGAGTCAAATTCAAAATGTGAAGTTTGCGTTGAGGCAAAAATGACTAAGACTTCTTTTAAGTCAATAGAAAAAAGCACGGGACCTCTAAATTTAATTCACACAGATATATGTGATTTAAAAATGGTGCAATCGAAAGGTTGTAAAAGTATTTTATAACTTTTATTGACGATTGTAGTTTATTTACTTTCTAGCAAAGATGAAGCTATTGAAAGTTTTAAACAATATAAAAATGAAGTGGAGAATGAACTTGGTAGAAAAATCAAAGTACTTCGAAGCGATAGAGGTGGAGAGTATGTCTCTCCATTTGAAGAGTATTGTGCACAACATAGGATTATCCATGAATTCACATCACCTTATGCACCTCAATCAAATGGTATTGCTGAGCGTAAAAATCGAACTTTGAAAGAAATGATGAATGCCTTGTTGATTAATTCGGGAGCACCTCAAAACTTGTGGGGGGTAGCTACATTAACTGCAAATCATTTACTTAATAGGTTACCTCACAAGAAAATTGATAAGATACCATATGAAGCTTGGAAAGGTCATCCACCTTCCTACCAATATCTTCGAGTGTGGGGGTGTCCAGCAAAAGTAGGAGTTCCACCTCCTAAGATGGTCAAAATAGGACCTAAAACTGTTGATGGAATCTTTATTGGTTATGTAATGAATAGTGCTGCATATAGATTCCTTATAAGGAAATCTGATATAGATGACATTCATGTCAATACTATTATCGAATCGAGGAATGCAAGTTTCTTTGAAGAAATATTTCCTTGGAAAGTGTCTCAAAATCCAAGTTCCACAAAAAGAACAAGAGAAGATCAAGAGACACAACCAAATGATGAATCGCCAAGGCGAAGTAAGAGAGCGAGAATAGCTAAATCATTTGGTCCAGATTTTTTAAGTTACATGTTGTAAAGTGAACCACATACTTTTAAGGAAGCAATGTCGACTCCCGAAGCTCCTTTGTGGAAAGAAGCTATAAATAGTGAGATCGAGTCCATCATACAAAATCATACATGGGAATTAGTAGATCTTTCCCCTGGAAATAAACCCCTCGGGTACAAATGGATTTTCAAGAGAAAGATGAAAGCAAATGGAACAATTGACGAATACAAAGCGAGATTAGTGGTCAAAGGATATAGACAAAAGGAAGGTCTTGATTACTTTGACTCATATTCGCCGGTTACTAGAATAACATCAATACAATTATTAATTGCTTTTGCAGCTATTAATAATCTTGATATTCATCAAATGGATGTTAAAACTACCTTTTTAAATGGTGATCTCAATGAAGAAATTTATATGGAGTAACCTGAAGGGTTTGTGGCTCCGGGTCAAGAAAAGAAGGTTTGCAAGCTTATTAAATCATTATATGATTTAAAGCAAGCTCCTAAACAATGGCATGAAAAATTTGATAAAGTTATGATAACCAATGGGTTTAGAATAAATGAGTGTGATAAATGTGTATACATTAAAAGCACTGGAAATGAATATGTGATTGTATGTCTATATGTAGAGGATATGCTAATTATAGGAAGCATTATTAATAATAATGTGATAAAAGCAACAAAGAAAATGCTTACCAATAATTTTGATATGAAAGACATGGGAGAAGCAGATGTTATTCTTGGAATTAAAATAGTAAAAACATCTAATGGAATTACTTTGTCACAATCTCATTACATTGAGAAAGTGTTATCAAAATTTCAAAATTATGATACTAGTCCGGTAAAAACTTCCATAGATGTAAACGTACATCTTACTAAAAATACGGGTGAACCAAAAGCACAATTAGAGTATGCCCATATAATTGGTAGTCTTATGTACATTATGAATTGTACGAGACCGGATATAGCATTTGCAGTTAGCAAATTAAGTAGATTTATTAGTAATCCCGGTCAAACTCATTGGACTGCTATAGTTAGAGTTTTGAGGTACTTGAGATATACCTTAAACTATGGTTTGCATTATACACGATATCCATCTGTACTTGAAGGATATAGTGATGCTAATTAGATATCGGGCTCTAATGAAACTAAATCCACAAGTGGAAATGTGTTTACATTAGGAGGGGCGGCCATTTCTTGGAAATCATCAAAACAAACTTGTATTGCTAGATCTACTATGGAACCTAAGTTCATAGCATTAGATAAAGCAGGAGAGGAAGCAGAATGGCTTCGTAACTTTTTAGAAGATATTCCAAATTGGCCTAAGCCTATGCTGGCAATTCGAATTCATTGTGATAGTCAATCTGCAATTGGAAGGGCAAAAAATAGTATGTATAACGGTAAATCTCGACACATACGTCGTAGACATAATACCGTAAGACAATTGCTCTCAAATGGAGTTATCTCTATCGATTATATAAAGTCGAAAGATAACATCGCGGATCCACTTACAAAAGGTTTAAATATAGAGCAAGTTGATAAATTATCGAGGGGAATGGGACTTAAGCTTATAATTTAATAAGAGTTGCCATAATGGGAACCCTACCTATGTGATTGGAGATCCCAAGAAATAGGTTCAAACGGAAAAACAGTTATGAAAATGCAACTCAACGTATGAGGGCACTGTGGGGGGCTAAACTTAGCTCACTACCTATTCCTATGATAAATAGATAGTGTCACTTGAGGAGGTTAAGTTTTTACTTTTAATGACTCATCAAATATATTGAAATTTCAAGAGGAGGTGCAAGAAGAGCATCTTAACAAAAGAGTCACCTATATGAGTAAGGATTGGGGCCGATCCTATGAGAATTTTAAAAGGCTGAATTCTCAAAGAGTACTCATGTAAAACCCAAGAGTTGTTCAGGGCCGAAATGAACACAACAGTGAGAACTTCAAACTAATTCTAAGTGATATTGTGTGAAGTTCTATTATCTTGGTATACACAAAAGCCGAATAGTTCAAGACACCGCATTCACTAGTTCGCAAGTATATCCGATAGTTCTCACTAGAGAAGGTTCAAAGCCAAAAGCTACCTCGCTCGATGCAATATCGCTTAACCGGAAACTCTTCAAATTGTGTTGTGCATATATATATCTTCAAAAGGGGTAATTTTTCATTCATGTGAGGGATTGTTAGAATTATGAATGGAAAAATAGGAGTGAGGACACAATATTATTAATTAAGATAATAGATTATCTTAATGAAATAAGGTGAACTATGGGAATATGAAGGTATGCAACCCTTCGGTGGTTATCCAACCATTTTAGAATGCAACTTTTATTATTAATTAAGATAATTAATTTATTTAATGAAAAGGTGTAAAATATAAAGGCATTGTTTTGGCATTGTATTTGCATTTTGAAAAGGTGCCTTTATGTGAAAGGTTGCATCAATTGATTCAGAAAAATGCTCCAGTAATTTTCGAAACATTGTGTCCTACAACTAATTACTTATAAATGAAAGGTTACACCCCTTTTGAAGAGACATTTCAACATCTATAAATAGAAGTGCATAGAATTCATTTACTTACCACAAATTAATTGAAGTGTGTTCACTATAAACTCACTCACTACACTTATCATATCATAAGAAGAGTTTTCAATTAGTTTAGTTCGTCGGAGTAATCAATTGGAGTGCTTCCTTTGGTTATTGAAGAATCGTTGTATCTTGGGAGGCTATTCGAATCAATCTTAAAGCACCGTGAAGGACGAATAAAGCCTTAAAGAAACCGTGTGATACACGGGCCTCGATTCACCAATTTGCATTCAAGTACGCTTTCTTAAATTAATTTTATTGTTATTTTGATCATATGATATAAATGTGATTGTATGATATAAGTATGTTTTAGTTAATATGTCTATTTACTAAATATATTTTTCCACAAGTATACACCGTGGAAATTTTACCAACAGTTTTTCTCTTCTTTCGAACAAACAACCCAAAAATATGAAGATGGCCGTGTGATTCATGAGCAAGAATCCTGGCTTTCCTAACATGATTTGCTTCTTATTGAATCATTCAGTTTTCATTGACAAAGAATCATGGGTCACAAAATGATGGAAGCAGTAAATTGTTGTCATTGCTCATGTATTGAATGAAACTTCCTCGTATGTGCTAATTTATTAGATTTTCAGGATTTTTAAGTAGCCATAGCCTTTGTAAATTTATCTGTTTGTCATATGTGCTAATTTAAGCCTACAAGTAGCTAGGGTCGGATAATAACCTCGTGTTTTGCATGGCCCCGAGAAACCTTATTCGTCGAAATCTGTATTTGGCCTTACTCACCCCTAAAAACTAGCTATTGAGGGGAGAGTTGTCAAACCATTATATATTGAACTCCACATCTTTAATTATTCCGTGTATGATACTTGACACGGCACTCCAAGAAGCAAAAGTAAGATAGGAAACACAAATCAAAAGAAAAATTGAGAGATAAGAAGGAAAAAAGGATGAGAAGAATCAACCTATTTTATTTGAAAAGATATATATATATATACTATGACTTAGTTTACTTTATTATAACAACTCTAAAAATGAATTTTTAATTAACTAGCATAATGTATTGTAGTAAATAAAATAAATTGAGTATTTAACAAAATTTTAACATGGTTCATATTAAATCCAACTGGATAACAAGCTAAGAAAGTAAATATTTTCTAAATATTGTATACAATGTATAATATTACAACTTTAATATATTAATAATATAACTAAAAAAATTAAACACTAATCCTTCCTTTTCTTCGAATTGTTTCCAAGCTACAGTACCGAGCCCATCCAGATTTGTCTTTTGCATGAAAATTTGCATATTGAATTTGGATTGAAGATCAAGCCGAACTCAAATTGAAGTGAACAAGTTCGAGCTGAATTAGAAAAAAATAATAAAGTTGGGCTAGGTTTGATTCTTAAACATTTCCATGCTGACCCCTTTGGATATGAACTAAGAAAAAATTAAAGGAAGACTAAAGAGCCCAAACTTTCACGACTGATTGCAAATGGGCTATGGCCTATGTTAAGAAATTAGTTATATAACTCATCAATTTGTTGTTGGATTATTAATTTAAACCCACTTTGAACTTATATGCTTGTTTAAAGTTTATATAAAAAATAAATAAATACATAAGATGAATGGGAAATTCCCGAAAAATCCCCAAATGAGGACTCAAATTTGCTTTAACTCCCCATTTTTAAAAAAGTTCCTCTTTGCTCCCTAGATGACAGGTCAAATTTGCTTTAACTCCCCATAGTTGTATTAAAACTCAAGAATCTCGTACCGCAACCCCGGAATCACGTACTTAAATGCCCAAATGATGTATTTGTCCCCAAATACGAGATGTGGACATTTAAATACGTGATTTCGGGGTTCGGGTACGAGATTCTTGAGTTTTAATACAACCTTCAAAAAAAATGGGGAGTTAAAGCAAATTTGGTTTGTCATCTAGGGAGCAAAGAGGAATTTTTTTAAAAATGGGGAGTTAAAGCAAATTTTTTCAACTTTTAGGTACTTTTTAAAAAAGACCCCGATGATGAGATATGGGTGCAATACATATCTAATGCCAAACAAATCCGAACTACTAAGTTTGGAAACACCCGACCTTTTTTTGATATATATATATAAGAAAACTTTTAAAAAAAAAACTTTCTTGATAAAATATATGTAAATGAGAAATACATATTAATAGAGAAAGTAAAGAAATGAGAAAAAATAGTTCCAAAAACAGAAACACGGAAAACCAAAAAAAAAAAGGAAAAACTGGGAAAAAAATAAGTTTGAAGGATATGAGTTATCTCTTATCTTTAAAGGGTAAATTTTAAAATTTTCAACTAAAATTTCTAATCATCAAAGGTTTTTGCAGTCACCTTGTTTTTCTGCTACACGTCTTTTACAATTTTTATAATATAATAAAAGTTTCTATTACACCATAATTACCACTATTTTTCTATTACACGCCTTTCACAATATGATAAACCTCACCGAGGGTTTTTTTATTACGCCGCTATTTTGGTACACATCCCACTGCATTGCTCACCATCGCTTTTCTCCCGTCCCACCGCTCACCACCGCTTTTCTGTTCCTTGCTGCAAGTAGCACCCCAATGTTCACCATGCAGTTTTCACAATCTCTCACCATACTTTTTTGTTTCGCAGTCTTCACAATCTCTCATCATACTTTTTTCTTTCGTAATCTTCACAATCTGATATAATTCTCACAGTTTGGCAGTTTTCATAATCTTATATAATTCTCACAATATGATCCACGAGTATTAATTTTATGGATTTGCTTTTTTATTTTCGCAGTATTCACAATCTTATATGATTCTTGGCGGCTCAATATTCTCATGGTATTAATTTCTCTGAATTTCCAACACCAAATTTTCTTTTTTTCA
The DNA here is from genome assembly GCA_037501455.1 of Lantana camara. Lineage (NCBI taxonomy): Eukaryota > Viridiplantae > Streptophyta > Magnoliopsida > Lamiales > Verbenaceae > Lantana > Lantana camara. The sequence goes on from CM074862.1 coordinate 26,281,308, forward strand.
CACTATTCTCCACAAAGTATACTTCAAGTCTTCAACTTCTTCCTCTTCCAAACAAAAAACAGTTAACTCAGCAAATTTTTGGTTCCAACCCGCATCAATGAACAAGATAGCAACAGAAGCAGCAGTTTCAAGTTTCAACCCGCATCAATGAACAAGATAGCAGCAGTTTCAAGTTTCAACCCGCATCAAACTGCTTGGGCTTTGTGATATCGACAGAAGCCATTATCATTTTTATGAAATTTGTAAGCTCATTTCTTACGACCATCAACATCACCACACTTTACACACAAGTACACAATACACACATATGAACATACAACCACACGAAAACAAACTTGATCAAGGAAAACATATTTTCCTAATTGTGCGATTCTAGCACGTAGTGGAAGTTAAACATAGATGATGAAAATCATATAGTGTTGGTGGAAAGTCTGAACTCTCGACTTTCGATGATATGTTTCGGAGGATCACATTTAAATGAAAAGGTTGGACCTTTGAAATCCGTAATGGAAAAAGGTAAAGAAAGTTTATACAAGGGTCAGTTTATTATCACACAACTTTATTCCGAAATATATCATGGAAAGTTGAGAGGTTAAGCTTTCCACCAACACTCCGTCACTTTCATCATCTTTGTTGAGTTACTTAGTAGAATCGCCTGATTAGGAAGATATATTTACAGATTTACTTGATCGAGTTTGTCTTCGCGTGTTTGTATATTTATGTGTGTGTGCCTGTGTATTTGTGTGTGATATAGCGTGATGTTGGGAGTGGTAAGAAATGAGCATTCAAATGTTAAAAAGATACAAATTGGTATGTTATGTTGTAGCTCTACAAAATTAAGTGTACGCTGTTTTTGAGAAATAATAAACATCTAGTGATTTGTTTTTTGTTTTGTACATAATTATTGTTGAAATATTTAATATCCTTTTGGTAATGAACTGCCCAAATTATACAGAAAAATCATATTTGAAATCAATAGAAATTGTACAAAAGCTTCAAATAAAATCATGTACTTTCTTCCTCTTGCTGCTGGAGCCTGGTGACACAAACAGATAATTGCGTATATTCTTCATGTTTATATTCTCACTGAATGACTGAAAGAAAAGGTAGTAAATAAATAAAGAATTTTGAGACGGGCTACAATACATGATCCTTTTGGTGGTGTTAAAATTTAAGGTTTCGGGTTGAGAAGTTTGAGCCCATTAGAGAGAGCCCATGAATGACTAAATGATTTATCAACACTCAACAGCGGTACAGCACCATTTATTTCAAAGGAAAAGGGAGTACGATTATTAATTAGTGGAGAGAGTCCTACTTTGAATTATTTATAGAAAATTCGAATATTCAGCTTGAAATAATAAATTTTGACTAAAGAGAGTCCATGCTTCTCAATTTTTTCAATTTTGTGAAAATTATGCTTATATGTTTACTTAAAGTAATATATAAAAATAAATAAATAAATACATACAATATTCGAGCAATGCATACCTTGTTATCAAGATCCATCTTTGCTAGGAGAATATGTAAATTGATATCTTACCTACATTAGGGACCGTAATTAGGGATATAATTGGGACCTAAACCTATTAATACGTACATCGTGTAACCTTGTATGATACGAATCAATACAATGATTTCTCCTACCCTTTAACATGACATCAGAGTAGTAAAGATTCTGCGTTCATCAGTTGCCAATGGATTCACCCAAAAAAAGATAGCCCAAACTTGCCGATGGATTTTATCACCCAAATGGCTGAAATCCTTCGAACCCGAAACCTCAAACCCCACGACAGTCAACATTAAACTTATCAACAACAATTATGCGATCTGGTCATGCACGGTTCAACTCGTCCTTCTCGGTAGGGGGAGAACCGGGTACATCACCGCGAAGACAGCGTCGGCACCAGAACCTCAAGATTCGGGTTACGAGGCGTAGGAACAAACGGATGGTTCTGTCCGCGGCCTCATCTTTAATTCCATGGAACTTGAAATCGCCGCCCAATTCATTCTCTGTCCCAATGCAAAAGAATTATGGGACGAGATCGGCAACCTACCATGATGGAGATGATAAACTGAAGCTCTATGAACTAAAATAGAGAGCATTCCAGACGAACCAAGCCAGAATGACCATCGATCAGTATTACCGCACCGTACAAGGAATATGGCGCGAGATCGATTTTCGACAACCCCAAAAGATGAAATGTTCAGATGATAGAAAGGCATATAATTTGGAAAAATAGAAAGATCGTGTCTTTGCCTTTATGTTGAAAACCCAACAACAAAAAGGCATATAATTTGGAAAAACAAAAAGGCATAGATGAAAATTTTGATCCCATCAAACGAGATCTGTTGAAAACCCAACAAATACCAACCTTAGAGGAAGCTAACAATGCAATCAGGAGAGAAAACCGACGCCTCACCCCCATGAACGACATCGCTGGTGGCCAAGGAATGGTAGCAAAGACGCGGTCAGAGGTAAACTCATCAGCCCACGAGAGTAACCAAAACGGGACAAAACCAACAAAGAAATCAGGTCACGACCAAAAATAAGAGGTATGTGGAGGATAGAAACATACCAAAGAATCGTGTTTTGAAGTGATTGGCTACCCTGATTGGTGGTCTGAATATCAGGCCAAGAAGCGAGCCGTACCGGCCACCAGCCGAGTCGCACCTGGCTAAGGAACTAGCAATGTCGGTGGCAGTGGCGGTTCCTGGCAAACGCAAACCCGTGCCGTCGTCGCCCAAAGCACAGGAGAAGTACCCACTGGCAAAGGAGGCGCTCCAATGACCATGGGCAGAGTAGTGCGAGAAGAGGTGACCGCCACCGCCCATCACATCTCAGGTATCGGAGTTGTTAGCGGCGGCCAAGAAACAGAAAATCCTCAAGGTAAGAAATCTGAACAGATTCGTTCGAGGGAGCTAGTTAATGAATTAGGAGAAACAGTAAGTGGGCAAATGGGTTATTTGGGGGAACTGGACCAAAATCAAGGATGGGCCAATTTAAACGGGAACATAAATACTCACTCTTTGACCAACACCGACTGGCTCCTTGATTCCGGGTCCACGGACCGCATGACCAACTCTCCTCACGACATCGCTTCACCCTCTAAACCCAAGAAATTTTCCGTAACTAATGCAAATGGTTTCTCATATCCTATTACTGGGGCGGGCATTATATCCTTACCAGAAAAATTAAAACTTTCTCACTGTCTAATTGTTCCTACTCTTACTTCAAAATTATTATCTATCAGTCAAGTTACGAAGGAGCTAAATTGCACAATGGTGATATTCCCTTCGTTCTGTCTCTTACAGGATATTTGTACAGGGGAGATTATTGGGTGTGGTACTGAGAGAGGGGTTATACTACATCAGTGATATATCTTAAATCGGATCAAGCAACTTGGCTCATGGTCAGTCTGACAGACAGTTGTGGCTATGATATCGACGGTTGGGACATCCATCTGCTCAGTATTTACAACAGTTATTTCCCAGTTTATTTACTGCTTCCACTAAGTTGAATTGTGAAACTTGTATGCTGGCCAAAAGCCACCGAACAAGTTTTCCAACATCAATAAATAAAACTGATGCTCCGTTTGTTCTAATTCACTCTGATGTTTAGGGACCCGTCCCAAGTCATATTGCATCCCGGTATCATTGATTTCTACTCTTTGTCGATGATTGTACCAGGTTTACATGGGTAAATTTCTTACAACATAAGTCAGATGTCCCCACTATCACGAAGCAGTTCTTCACCATGATTCAGACACAATACTCTACTCCGATCAAAGTCTTCCGGACGGACAATGGCAGGGAAATCATCAACCAAACCCTTCGGGAATTCTTCCACACTCATGGGGTGATCCATGAGACTATTTATCCACACACACCTCAGCAGAATGGGATGGCTGAACGAAAAAACCGTTATATCCTGGAGAGTGCTCGGGCATTTATATTTGAAGCTCATGTTCCAAAAACCTTCTAGCCAGATGTTGTTTCTGTAGCAGTGTATGTTATGAATCGAATGCCTCCACGGGCCTAGGGATGTTTACGAAAAACCGAGCCGATTCACGAGCCAGACGAACCGAGCTGGCTAAAGTTCGTATTCGAATTCGAAAACTTTGAGCCCGAGCCAAACAGAGCCAAGGTCCAAATTTAATTCGAACCGAACTTGAACCTTTATATTTCTGTTCGTGGCTCGCAAGCCGGTTTGCGAACCTAGGTATTTTATTATTATTATTATTATTATTATTATTATTATTATTATTATTATTGTTATTATTATATATATAGATTAGTATTAGAATTAGTATTATTTATATGTATATACACAAATATAATATAAATATATAATATAACTCTATTAAAGTCTAGAATTTAAAATCCTAAGATTGAAACCCTAATTTCACCACCGCTATTACTCTTCCAGATTACCCTTTCCATTTTCTCCCATCGCAGTCGCCTCCACCCTCACCATTCACCATTTTCCACCACCGCCAGGTCCTCCACCACAGTGCCACTGACACTGGTGCTGCTTCTTTCCACCACCGAAACCAACATAGCGCCACTTCTTTCCTCCATCGACAACAACGCCTCTTCTATCCACCACTGACACCAACACACCGACGCACTTCTCCGCCACCAACACCGACGCTATTCTCCACCACCGCCATACTTCCTGGTCTCTGCCACCTCAAACTGAGTAAGTTGGGTTTTTTTTTTTTATTAAATTTTCTGATTTCAGGAGCTTTATTTTTCTGTTTAATTCATTTTTAGATATATTTACTAAAATTTCAGGAGCAATATATCAACGATTTTCTGTTTGTGAATTTGTTCTTGATTGTAAAGTGAATTCATCTTATAGATTAGGGGTTTTTTCAGGGTCTTTTTTTTTTTTTTTTTCCTTTCATTATGTATGATAATCCTAAGAAAAACTTATACTTGTGTTAGTTCTCTAAGAAAACTAAGAAAAACTTACAAGTATTTATGCTTTTGAATTAGCAGCTTTCTCGTTCAAAAGAACCATCAGATTATAAAATTTCAGATTATCAGCATATTTTAAAGATGATTACTAAAATTTCAGATTATAAACAGATTTCAGTACAATGGTGCTTTATTTTTGTTGTTTTTATGATTAAAAAATAATTTTATTGTCTGTTCACAGCTATGTCTACTTCTTGTTCAGTGGTGGGTTCGACAACTCTGCTACAACATCCGGAGGTGTGGAAAGAGAAAACATAGACATTGATGATGACAATGAATTTGATGTTACGTTCGAACAAACTGAAACTCAAGACACAACTGAATCTATTGAGCATCCATTTGACAAACGAAAAAGACAACTGAAATCTGATGTTTGGTCGGTCATGACAGAGGTGTTGGATACTCAAGGTAACATAGTTAAGTACCAATGTAAATTTTGCAATAAAACTTTTGCAAAAATAAAATTGGGCACTACAAGAGACATTTGTCAAAGTGTGCTATTTACTTGGAGAATGAAAGGAAAAAGAATGCCGAAAAAGTGAAGCAAATAAAGTTGGGTTTCGCCCCTATAGGTGTTAATCCGACCGGTCTCCCTCCACTCAAAGATGGCAAATTTAACATGCAAAAAATAAAAGAAGCGGTAGCTATTTGGGTGCTTACGCATGACCATCCATTCAAAATCATTGAGGAGGCGGGATTCAATATGTTTTGCCAATTTGGAATGCTAGAATGGACACCCATATCTCGTTTTACCTGTCGAAAAAATTGCTTCATGATATATGAGATGGAGAAGAGTAGATTGAAGAACGATTTGAAATTAGTTGATAAGCTTTATCTGACTATAGATAGGTGGAAGTTGAAGAACCAAAAGATTGAGTACATGGCGATAACTGGGCATTAGATAGATTCTGATTGGAAGTTGCACAAATATCTTCTCAATTTTATCCAGCTTCCACCACCCTGAGGTGGTGTACAAATAGTTGATGCAGTATTGAGGTGCATGAGTGAATGGGAAGTTGAAAACAAGATATTCTCTGTGTCAGTTGATAATGCGAGTGCGAATGATGTTGCAATCGGAATCATGCGAGATTCATTCATTAGAGTCAACAAAGTTTGTGATGGAAAATTGTTCCATGTTAGATGTACATCTCATATTTTGAATCTTGTAGCACAAGATGGGCTTGGTGAGATCCAGGAAATTATTTCTGTTATTCGAGATAGTGTTGAGTTCATTAGACGAAATGAGCATCGAATGATAATATTTGCTGAGCTTGCAAAACAACTAAAGCTTCCTCATAAAAAACTTGTAGATGATTGCAAAACAAGATAGAATTCGACTTACGAGATGTTGAGTGCACCAATGTGTCTCACTACCTATTGTATTGGTTGTTTTCATTTCAAAGAACTTGATGTAATTGTGTAATTTGTTGGGATTTATGTTTATCGTTTTTTATGTTGATGGATGTGAAATGTAAGAAGATGGACATTTTGTTTTCATATTAATGTGGATTGAAAATTCATATGGTGGTCATAAAATACACAAATATAGGGGAAAAAGGAAAAAATGCATATTAGGTTCGAAGTCAGGGCCGAGCCGAATCGAACTCGAACCAATGTGCGACCGAAGTTCAAACTAAAAAAACAAGGTTCGAACGAACTCGAACCGAATAATATAGGTTCGAACCGAACCTCGAGCCAGAAAAAAAAAACAGTGAAGTTCGACTCGGTTCGGTTCGTATACATCCCTACATGGGCCCTAAAGTTCCGCACACCACTTGAGATGTTAAAAGAGTTCCACAGCATCTCGTCAGTTCTACTGCTAACACCCAAAGTGTTCGGATATGTTGCCTTTGTCCACGTACACAAGCACCTGCATACCAAGCTGGACCCGTGTGCCGTCAAATGTGGCCTCACTCAGAAAGGCTACCATTGTTATGATCCGAAAGGTGACCGTCATTATGTCACAATGGATGTTGACTTTCTGGAGACAGACTATTTCTTTACCCCTAACTCCAATTCCCCACTTCAGGGGGAGAACCGTACTGATCCGGAAGCACTGAATTGGATGTGTGGACCCTTGGAACCTCTCGCAGAGTATAACCCAGCATAGGTACCCCCATCTTTCTCGACGAGTCCCACCAATTAGGGATGGCAACGAGTCGAGCCGAGCCTTGATAATTTTTAGAGGTTCGGGCTCGGGCTCACACTAAATATATGGGTTTCAAACCTGGTTCGCTAGCTAGTGAGCCAGGGTTTTCTGGCTTGGGGTCTGGCTCATGAAGGCTCGGCTCGGCTCGTGAACCAAGATTAGCCTACATAATTTTCCTTTTTTTTTTTTTTTTTTTTTTTTTTGCTAAAGAGCCAATGATACTGTTGTTTTACATTTCATTCCAATCCAGAGTCCAGTTTACAGAATCCAACTGCTATATGCTTAGAATTAAAGAAGTTTGACAGTAAACACTAAACAATAAATCCTATAGGAATCCTAATTCAAGAATTCAGAAAGTGAACCGATTACACTTTTGCAAAATAACAAAATCCCATTATCTAAAAAAATAAAATAAAAAACTCTAGATCTAAGAAAAATTAGAGAAAATTGGGAAGAAATCGGAAAACCCAGCCAAGGTGGTAGCGCTCAACATTCAGTTTTCTGAATGGATTACACTTTTACAAAATAATAGGATCCCATTCTCTCAAAAAAATAAAATAAAAAACTCTAAATCTAAGAAAAATTAGAGAAAATTGAGAAGAAATCAGAAAAGCCAACGAAGGTGGTGGTGCTGCGTGGAGGTTCAGAAAGTGAACGGATCACACTTTTGCAAAATAATAAATCCCATTATCTCAAAAAATGAAATAAAAACCTCTAGATCTGAGAAAAATTAAAGAAAATTGTGAAGAAAGAAGAAATCAGAAAACCCAACGAAGGTGGTGGCGCTGCATGGACGTGGTGTTACGCAGAGATGGAAACGCTGCGCACGGAGGCGTGCCGAGGACGGAAAAGGAACGGTGCAAGGGGTGGGCTGCGTGAGTAAAAGGGTGGCGTAGTGAGTCTGGTGGCGTTTAGCGGCGGCAGCTTTCGGCAGTGGAGTTGGATAGAGCAGCGGCGGCTTTCGGCGGTGGAGTTGGAGAGGTGTAGCTGCGTGACGGCTAAGAGAAGAAGAGGGTAGGGTTTTTCTAAAATTTAGGGTTTTCTAACAAATAATAATACACAGCATATATATATATGATATGTTGGGAAAACGAAACAGAAACACAGCGGAAATTTAATTTTTTTTTCCCAGAAGGTAAAATCGAATCTTGCAATTCCTATTTCCAAATTCATAGAGATCAAGAAACTCACTTAGATAGTAGCTTTCGTGACACGTTCTAGCCGCCCAAGAACACTCTTCACGTGGCTTGTCCCCAAAAGCTCATTCGAATCTTTCAAGACTTCACGATAGTAGCCCTCTAGAGGATTAGTCCACCAACCTCGATCACGATCCGAATAGGGAGGATGTTAGTTCTATATTCGGTGTTTAGACTCTAGGGTTTAGTGTATAATATTTGGAGAAGGAGAATTTTGTCTAACCCCCTACAAGGGGTTCGAACCCCTTGTATTTATAGCTCTAGGGGTTCAAACCTCACTCCATGTTGGAATAGGATTCCTTAACCATAAGCTAAGGGATTTCTTACTTGGAGAGAAAGATTCTTACTTTGACCAAAAGTCTCCTTTTGACCAACTTGTCAAGCAAGACATAATATCTAACTCTTTTAGATATCTTATTTTACTTTATTTATTTTATAATAAATAACTTGAAGCTTAATAATTAATTAATTTATAATTAATTATTTCCTAAACTTTATCTCTCCAAATTAGAACTTTAATATTAATTCATAATTAAATTAAAGTCCATTAAATAATTAATCAATATTAATCATTTAATCAACACATACACACGTGACACGTGTCACTAGGGACACGTGTCCCATACGTGTTCCACACGTGTGGATCCTACCAATCTCCTATTGGTCCCATCAACTCATTTAATCGATTTCAAGCCTTAACCCATGTGATCGGGTTGTTATGTGTGACCCTCTAGGTTCTTAATTTAATTAGTAGTGACCCTAATTAATTAATTCCTAACTAGTTAATTAGTCCACAGATCATACGACCATAGTCTAGCAACAGGTGCATGACCCCTAGCTGAATAAGAATTTCTCAATTCGAAAAAACCTTTAAATCACTGATTCATGTGAGACACAATCCTCCTACGTCCCATCTCTCAATCAAGATCTAGGGTAAGGGAATAATTAGAACCCTAATAATCTTTATCTTAAAGTTAAGTGTATTTCATATCCATTTGATCTTGATCCAAGAAATCCATTTCTTGATCTCGATCCACTACCTTGGCCAAGGACTCCTAGATGAAATATGAATGACTTACACAATAAGAGATCAACTTGCTAATGCAAGCTTAGGTCCTTTATCGATTCTCATATACTTTCATGTGCCACTTGTGCAGCCCCAGCATAAGTTTTGAATCAGTTGTCTAAAGGCGACACCCTTTAATGCTCACACCTAAGACTACAGAGTTAGCTCATAAAGTATCCATGGAACCTCAGGCCTAAGGATCATTTAATCACATCAATGACTCGTGAGATCTTTCCTAATCTGGAAGTTTCTATTTCCAGAAATAGAAACCTCCTTTCCCATTTAGGAATCTTCTCACACGGGACACCTCAGCGTACTTACTTAGAATAAGCAAGCAAGGGTATCACGCATGTATCAATAATACACTTTGCACCCCATGAAATAAGGTGGTCCTTCTTAAGGGTGTGATCACACGAGCAAGCCTCGAATGAGTCATGTCGACACTCTTACTGTCTTTAGGAGTCATCGGCTTAGAGTGATTTCTAATCATGACTTACGTAATATAGGGCTTATCTCATGAACCACTTCGCCTAGATGGTTGAGTCCTATAAGTTATATTGATTAGGGGAGTTCTAATACATGCGCAATTAAAGTAAACATACAATCAAACAAGAGCATATAAAAAAGTGTTGCCAAAGTTCGTTTATTATTCAAAGATTGTCGGTGATTTACAAAAGGAAAGCTCCAAAGCGGAAATACAATCGGCTTTAAGGGCACTATTCCTATCAATATATATATGTATAAATATTATATAAATTTTTATTAAAAAAATATTTGTTTTGCGAGCCGGCACGCGAGCCAACTAACAAAGAATATTGGTGGAAAGACACTAAGAGAGGAGCTACATCAGAGCATCGCTGCTAACAATATCATCCATATCAGGGGGGGAGGGATCGCTCCAGCACCTCAACGTGCTCTCCCCTTGACCCTTCTTCGCAAGCGTGTCAGCATACACTCATTCAAACCTCGCTGAATGTGACAAATCTTTGTCTCCCAAGGGTTATGTAGAAGACGCTTGCAATCCCTGTGACAATTCAAATGGTGGTGCAGAAATGAGAAACATCTGTTTTATGAGAGCGGTAAGGAGAAGAAGTGGTTGGAATGTGGCAATTCGGACCAGAACAGAATTCTTGGCTGCAATAACCGTAAGCTCACTAAGCCCTTAAGGCATGATGAGGGAGTAGATGAGTCTTTTAACTCTTGATTATAAAGTATAGTGGTCTTATGTTTAGTTAGTAAACTAAACAATTTTTTCTTTTCGAAAAGGAGCAGAGACGGAGTTAGGGGGCCATAGGGTGGCGTCTCTCCCCCCCCCCCCCCCCCCCCCCCTTAAAAATTTATTATTATATATAAATTTTAATTTTTTTATTATTTCGCGCCCCCCCCCCCCCCCCCCCCCCGAATTTATAAATTCCCCCCCTCCCCCCCCCCTCCCCCTGCCCCTCCCCAAAATAAAATTACAACTCACCAATAATAATAGTTAAATTTTATTTTTAGATTAATTTAATTTTTAGTATTAGTTTATTGTAATACCAATTCTTTTTCTCAATCCCAATAAAAATGTTTTGATCTTCTTTTGAAAATCTCTAATTAATTTTTTTTTCTCTCTCTTCCCAAAGACTACTACGTCTTTTGATCTTCTTTTGGAAATCTCAAATCAATTTTTTTTTTCTCTCTTTTTCTAAACTACGTCTTCTTCCTTAGTTTTCTATTCCTCTCTTTCTCTTGAGTCTTTTCATCAACTTAGAACTCATATTTTTCTAATCTTCAAAATTGTGGAAAAAAGAAGTTGATCTGGTTTCAACTTATCCAATAAAGGTACTATTAACTTATATTTAATTTGGTTTTTCTTTTATAGTTTATTAGTTTTATTATGAATAAATTATTTAGATAAAGTTTATGATTAATTTGTTAATTATAAATTAGTTCAATATTTTGAAAAAAGATTGTATCTCTTGAGAATAGATTAAAGATAATAGATAACTCTGTGTTTAATTTTCAATAATTTAGTATTGGTATAGAGTTCTATATTTTGAGAAAATATTATATTTTTACCTGACAAAATAAAGAAAACCGATTTTAGATAATATACTGTGTTTGAGTGTTGATCGATATGAGTTCTGCATATTAAGAAAATATGGTTTCGTTATCCATTATTAAGATAACTATTAATTTTAGTTTTTGTTATGCATACATTATTTAGCTAAAAGATTGTATCTAAATAGTAATTTTAATTTGTCTTTTATTATGAATATAACCGTGTTAATTTTGTTGAAAGATTGTATCTAAATAGTAATTTTACTTTGTCTTTTATTATGAGCCGTGTTAATTTTAGTTCTTCCTTTATAATGGATAAATTATTTAGTTAAAACATTGTATCTTAAATAGTAATTTTAAATTTTCTTTTATTATGGATAATATTTATAATAAATTTGTTAATTGTAGTTCAGTATGTTTATTTTAAATAAATATCGTATTTTTATGTGACTAAAGATAAATGACATTTTATTTCTTTATGTTGTTTTGTTATTTGATTTTATTATTTTATTTTAAATCATGTTAAATTGAGATTAATCTATTTATTTATTTTTTTATATAGGCACTATGAGTAAAAAGAATTTAGAGTTTTAAGTTATGTTTATTTTATTTCTATATATCTAATAAAATAATATTTATTTTTAAAAAAATATATTTATTTTTTAAATTTTCGCCCCCCCCCCCCCCCCCCAATGAAATCCTGGCTCCGTCCCTGAAAATGAGCTCGCCAACATATATATTCTAATAACATCTGTTAAAATAATTTTAAAAAAAATAATGTAAGGAATTTTTTTTAAATATTTAAATTATAAAAACGTATTTGATGGGGCTAAATCACGCTCAGATCATCCCCGTAAACGTGTCGAAACCTGGACGATTTGTTCAGATCAACTTGGAATACTTGGGCTTAGACGCTCAAGAAGATGGGCTCGCGATAGCGGATCCGATCCATCTGCCAACAGCCTTGCTGCACAAAGCCCGCCTGCCGGAGTGCATCCTTCGAGCGGAGAGTCTTTCTCCAACCCCCACCTGACGCTCGCAATATTGCTCTACAGGAACTATCACCACTCAAGACTTGCATCGTAAGCACAGGGTACTCCCTTGTTTGTTCCACGCTCGAGACCATCCTGACTCTCGCATCCCTCGCAGTGCTCACGATCATCAATGCATATCTCATCCACCGGGGTCCACCTCCGCGGGCCTCAGGGCCCTCTCGAGGGTACGAACGACCTCATGATTGAAGCTTCACCCCGAGCGTCCCAGCGCTCGGACAAGACAATCTAGGGATCCTCCCCCCTCGAGTGTCCCCGATGCTCGTGTCAGGTCATCCCAGGGATGCACCTTCAAGCGTCCTTATGCCCGTGTAACCCTCATTAGGTATCCCGGCACTCATACAGCTGTTGTGTAACTGCCACTGACACATACAGGTAGTGCGCACACAAATATCTGACATCCACTACTACCCGTACGAAGGTATATTTCAAAGATATCACTTTCAAGCCATCACACGCTGCCACGTGTCTAGGGCAACACGGATTTGGGACCACTTGGTTACATTTACCAAATCACCCTCATCCTCAACCTATAAATATGGGAATTTACACTCACATTCCCTAAGTGATCTCAATCATCTTCAACATAGACACTGCACATTCATAACTGGGCATTTTTCTCCATTTTCTTCTTCCCAAACTCTGCATACTTCACCACCTTTGAATTCTTACTGAATTTTCTCCCCTGGTGTTATCCTAGCTGGAAGAACCCACGCTCTTTGGGAAACTCAGTTCCTGAGGCTCAAACGCCTGTGATGGTCTTCCCCCCCAAACACATCTTAAAATGTTGGTGATTTAGTACTTTTCCAGTTTCTACACCATCATTTTTGGCGCCGTCTGTGAGAAACCATCATCTTCTTCGTCTTCATCTGTTCTTTCTTTTCTCAAGCTAGTTGAGTTTAACACTTGTAAATCATACCATGGTGACTGTAACCAGGTCCGAAGCCTTGGAGACTAGGGGAGGTCTTCCTCCCGTCAACGAGGAAAACCCAGAGGATGGGGTACATAATGTCAACGTCCCCAATTTCGGAGTGAACGATACTCCGGCCAACAGCGGAGGCACCCTTGCCGCCGTGGAAGACAAGGGTAAAGAAGCTTTGGTGGGATCTCTCCCCACTGATGGAAATGAAGCTGGAGGTTCTGGACCCGCCGTCCTACCTGTAACGCTCGTTCCCTTCGCCAATGCCGCCGTATACTCCATGGCGTTGCCCCTGCAAGGATGCATTTGCATGCAACCCGACATGATGCTAGGTACGATGCCCATGATTCAGCCCTATCAAGTGGGCACATTACAGCTCCCAATCTCCATTCCCAGAGAAATCCAAGGAGTGGAAATGCCACAAATGACACCGCAACAACTCCAACCGCTCTACGCTCAATGCGAGGTAGAGGCCGCCCAGAACGCATGGAAGCATTTTACTTCTGCCTACTTTCCCTCGGGCGTGGGCGCTCAGATGGTACCCCCGATGGGAGAGCTACAAGTACACGCTCTGATGGCTGCCTAGAATGTGCTGAGGGCTAAGCCGCCTCCACCACCACCGGCACCAGCTGAGTAGGCTCAGCTGCCTGCTGAGAAGGAGAAAGGCCCTCAAAAGAAGAGGGTTGAGGAAGAGGAGGTCCAGTCAAGGATCTCTAGAAGGACAAGCAGGAGAGACGGAGATGACCTTCAGCTGGCGGCTATACAAGACAAGCTAAATGGGTTGCAAAACATGGTGGAGCAGCTCTTTCGAGCGCGGTCTCAGGTCCCCCTCACTGGGGACGAGAGAGTCATGGCCAAAGACGCTCGCAATCCACGAAACCCAGTTCCTCGCTACTAGAGGGAAGAAGACTATGAAGACCACGACGACGAGGGCGGGAACCACAGGCCTTTGATAGGCGGTTCGCCCTTCGTGGATGAAGAAAACCGAGGCTCAGAAGCACTCGGGAAAATACTGTGCCTTCCACAAGAAGAAAGGGCATGACACTAACAAATGCCGTCAGCTTGAGAGCGAGATTCAAAGGCTCATTGTCGGGGGGCAACTGAAGGAGTTTGTGAGGGAGCTCGAGAGGTTCGACGAGCACTGTGCCGAGCGCGCCAGGGCTAGAGGGAGGAGCCACTCACGCTCAAGAAGCCCACGTAACAAATGCCCCGAGGGAAGCGACCGCGGCAAACAGAAATCCACCGAAACGGAGAACTAGCCCTTCGCCGTCATCTACATGATCGCTGGAGGACCCTCGGGAGGAGACTCCAACACTTCCAGGTGCCGCCACTTGCGCAGTTATGATCAAAAGCCTTCCAAATCTAAGTTTGTACTCTCTGTCGATAGCACTCCACGCTCGAGGGAGAATGAGGTTGTAGGATTCACTAAAAAAGATCTAGAACATTTTGTAACACCCCATGGGGTCGATGAAACCTTTGACTGCCCCATGGTGGTTAGCTTAGATGTCCATAACCATGTTGTAAAGAAGGTCTTGATTGATAGTGGAAGCTCTGTGAATGTTCTCCCTTACTCAACGTTTCAAAAGATGAACATAACCAACATTCCCCTCGAACTCCTCAGAACAGCCCTCGTTGGCTTCGAGGGTTCCGAGATTGTCCCTCACGGACAAATTCGCTTGGCCATCTCTTTTGGTCGTGCCCCACAGCAAAAGACTTTGAGCGTCTTGTATGCCATCGTTGAAGTGGATCTACCTTACAACATCATTATTGGGCGTCCAGCCCTCGTTGACTTTAAGGCTGTTATTTCAACCTACCATCAGAAAGTCAAATTCCCCACTCCCGAGGGTACAGGCAAGGTGTTTTGCAATGTTAAGAAAGCATGGGAATGCTACATTCTTTCTCTTTGCAGTCACAAGCCCAAGCAGGTGATCCAAGCCGGATCCACCAAAAAATCCGTCGATTTCCCTCAGCTGGATGAGAATAGCCCCGAGCCCAAGAGGGCCAAACTGTACAGAAAGAAAAATAAGAAGAAAGTTTCGAGCGGATCCAAGGACGGTGAGGATGGCCCTCCAGAGGCTATCGAGGGGTCCTCCTCGGAAAGTGATGACAACCAACCCTCGGAGGAAGCCAATGATAGACTCACAGGGAAAAAGCGGGCATTCGAGACCCCACTGCTAGAAGTCAGAATGGAGCCCACAAAAAAAATTCTGAGCGTCGAATTGGTACCCGAAAATCCAAATAAGACCACCCAGATTGGCTCGAATCTCGACGGTCCATCTCAGATCATGATGATCAATTTCCTACGAGAAAACCTTGATGTGTTTGCATGGAAAGCCTCAAATCTAACTGGAATAGATCCGAGCGTCATTGTCCACCGG
This sequence comes from Lantana camara, assembly GCA_037501455.1. Taxonomy (NCBI): domain Eukaryota; kingdom Viridiplantae; phylum Streptophyta; class Magnoliopsida; order Lamiales; family Verbenaceae; genus Lantana; species Lantana camara. Next base: position 26,297,085 of record CM074862.1, read on the forward strand.
CTCAATGTCGACCCTGCGTTCAAACCTGTTAAGCAGAAGAAAAGGGATGTTATGGGTTTCGGAGACAAGTCATTGAAGAGGAAGTCAAAAAACTCCTCGAGTCTCAGTACATTGAGGAAATATTGTATCCAGAATGGCTTTGCAATGTGATGCTCGGCCCAAGAGCACCAACAAGTGGCGTATGTGCAACGATTTTAGGGATCTCAATAAAGCATATCCCAAAGATCCTTACCCTCTACCCAGGATCGATCAGTTGGTAGATTCAACGGCTGGATGCGAACTTATGAGCATGATGGATGCATTTCAGGGGTATTACAAGATTTTCATGGGGCCTGAGGATCGCCCAAAAACATCTTTTGTGGTCTATATAGGCGTTTACTATTTTCTGGTCATTCCATTTGGGCTTAAAAACGTTAGAGCCACGTATCAACGCCTTGTCAACAGAATGTTCGATCGGGAAATTGAAAAGTTCATTGAGGTCTATGTGGACGACATGATCGTCAAAAGCGAGCGCCAACACTCACACTTGGATGACCTCAGGGAAGCCTTTGATATCTTACGCCACTATGGTATGAAACTAAACCCTTCTAAATGTACGTTTGGAGTCCGAGGGGGCAATTTCTTAGGATACGTGGTCAGGCAGAGGGGCATTGAGGTAAATACGGAGAAAATCAAGGCAATTATGGATATCCCTTTCCCTCAAAATATCCGAGAAGTCCAAGTATTAGTGGGTAAGATAATCTCTCTGAACAGGTTCATTTCACGCTCGGCTGATAGAAATATGCCATTCTTCAAAAATTCTACGTAACGCTCGGAATTTTACCTGGAGTGAGGAATGTGAGAAAGCTTTGCAGGACATGAAAAGATATCTCTCGTGTGCTCTGCTGCTAACAAAACCAATTCCAGGAGAGAATTTACTTGTTTATCTCTTATTTTCTTCAGAAGCCACGAGCGCTGTTTTTGTAGCAGTGCGCGAGCGTAAACACTTACCAGTGTACTACCTAAGCAAAACTTTACAGGGCACAGAAAAGAGATATATGAAGATAGAAAAATTCGCCTTCGCCCTCGTCAATGCTTCAAGAAGATTGAGACCATATTTTCAGGCTCATTCCATCATTGTGCTCACAGATCAACCACTGAAACAGGTCCTCTCGAAGCCAGATGTCTCTGAAAGATTAATAAAGTGGTCAATTGAGCTTAGTCAGTTTGACATCAGTTTCGAGCCCAGAACAGCTATACAGGCTCAAGTAGTGGCTGGTCTGCTGGTAGAAATCTTTTGATTTGGATCTTGTGCCCTCGGTGGAGAAAGCATTGTGGCTTTTGCACACAGATGGTTCCTCGACCTCACAAGGGGGAGGAGCGGGGGTGACCCTCAGAGACCCCCAGGGAATTGAGATTGATTATGCAATCAAGCTAGCTTTTCAAGTCACCAACAACGAGGCTGAGTATGAGGCTCTCATCCAAAGGCTCAGAATTGCCCTTCGGAATGGAGCCTCCCGGATCACTGTCTATGTTGACTCTCAATTAATTGCAAGCCAAATTGATGGTGCTTATGAGGCTCGAGAAACCAAAATAGTGCAATACCTAGCAAAGGCTAAGGAAATAATTTCCAAGTTCAGGTAATTCCATCTACTGCAAGTTCTACGAGCGGAGAACGAGTGTGCTGATGCCCTCTCTAAGTTTGCATTTGCTCTGGAAAGCTCCTGTGAGCGTTCAGTCACGTTCCTTAGGACGGAGGAACCATTAATAAGCGAGCGAAAACCCTCGGGTAAAGTTAGCATGATGATCCATCCGAGCCTTGTTGGCTTGATGACATCATCAGAATCCTAAGGGACAGAATTTGCCCGAGCAACAAAGTGAAAGCACGGAAAATTAGGAGTAAAGCCCCTCGTTTTTCGATTGATGATGAGGGTAGGCTCTTTAAGCGGTCTTTTCAAGGTCCACCATTAAGATGTCTGAGACCCTCGCAAGCCAAGGAAGTACTGGAACACGTACACTGCGGAAGTTATGGGAATTATATTGGCGGTCGTATTCTGGCCAAGAAGGTACTGAGGAGCGGATTCTATTGGTCCTCGATATTGCTGGATGCCTTCAATTGCTCCAAGAAATGTCCCAAGTGCCTATTTCACTCCAACATTCCTCAACTGCCAGCCCAAATGACCCCAATCGATGTTTCCTAGCCCTTTGATCAGTGGGGCATCGACATAGTGGGAGCCCTACCAATAGCGGTAAGACAGAAGAAATTCGTGATCCTCACTGTGGACTACTTTACCAAGTGGGCAGAGGCCGAACCGGTCGCGAAAATAACGTTCAGGGTGGTAAGAGACTTCATCTGGAAGAACATCATCTACCGATATGGCATCCCGAGGGTGCTCATCTCAGATAACGGCTCTTAATTTATTGTTGCTGACACCCGAGAATGGTGCTCGGAGTTAGGCATCGAGCAACGTTTCACTTCCGTGGGCCATCTGCAGGTTAACGGTCAAGCTGAAGTCACCAACAGAATCATACTCCAGCATCTGAAAACGATGCTCGAGAGTAAGAAAAACGAATGGTCTGAAGAGCTCCAAGGAGCCCTCCAGTCATACCGTACTACCCCACGAGTGGCAATAGGATAGACCCCTTACTCCCTCGTTTACGGCTTCGAAGCTATGATACCTGCAGAAATCGCTCAAGAGTCCGTACTCGTTGCTTACTTCGAGCCTGCAACCAACGAGAGTAACCGGGCGTTCGAACTAGACTTGCTAGACGAGAGGAGGAACACTGCTTGGGCTCGAATCCACAAGTACAAGGTAACCGTAGCCCATCAGTACACCAAACATGTCAAGGAAAAGACCTTCCAGCTGGGGACCTAGTCCTCAAAAAAGTTAAAGTATCCAAGCATGTGGGTAAGTTAGACCCCAATTGGGAAGGCCCCTTCAAAGTCATTCAGGTACGAGCGAATAACACCTACGTGCTAGAGACTTTGCAAGGCGAGCGTCTCCCTCGACCATGGAATGCGTACAACCTCAGAAGGTTCTATGTGTAATTGCAAACATTGTAAAATGCCCGTGCGGGATATTGTGTATTTTCTTTTGACAGAAATACAGATCAAGCACATTTATGTTCCTTTTTCATAACAGTTTTATTTCATTGTTATCTTGTGATAATCCACTTTGCCTTATATCAACGCCAACTCCATGTCGAGGGTACTCCACGTCGAATGGCTTGATATATTCTCTCATACGGGTCCCTCTTAAACGAGCAAACCCCTTTTTATATCAATGATAGCAATGTGTCGAGGGTGCTCCACGTTGAACAGCTTGATGGTCTTAGATGCATGACCCCTTCTTAAACTAACGGGTCAAAATTGGGGTGCTATATGCTTAATTACACCAACTAGATACTTATTATCCTAGTTCACGCTCGTAAACCCCTTAGAGATCTTCATCTCATTGAGACACTTAGCAAATCCCTTTGTTGATTTCTAAGTACAATTTTAAATTACTAGCTACACTCAACATCTTTTAAATACAGATCCCTCTTCTGGCGTCCACTCGTAGTGATTAAACACTTAGCAAATCCCTTTGTTGGTTTCTGAGTTCAGTTTATACTACAGCTATGCTCGAAAAACATCAAACACTAATTCTCACCCAAGTTGTTGCTTTCTTGTCCAAGTTTTATACTGATCATGGCCAGGATATCCCTCAAGCCGGATACCCTCGTGCCCGGATACTTATCCACTTTCCACAATCATCCCAATGATCAAAAGAAGACATTATCCAAAGCACAACAACACAATGAGAAAGAAACAAATTCCATTATGAAGAGAGAAAAATTACAGTACTAAGGAAAGGAAGAGATACATTGCAAATCAAGAAAATTATTGCAAAAGTTCAGCATATTTAAAAGCATAGCAGAGAAGGGCCTTATGAAGATGGGCTCCCGGAAGCAGAAGCTGAGTGTGCAGAATCTTGAGCATTAGGATTAGAATCCTCCTCCAGATTCACTACCTCAGCATCAGAGGATGGAGCTTGAGGCTCGGGGTGCAGTTGCCAGCGGAATGGGCGCTAAGATTTCAGGATTGGTAGTTTGAACGTCACCAGCACCCTCGTCGACCACCATGGGCTCAGGTTCTATGGGGTTGGCCGCCATAAACTCATCTTGGAGCATAGTGACCAGATCATTGTACTCTGGCTCCGTTAAGTCATCAGAGGGGGTCCCCAGTTCCAACAATCAGCTCCAAGTTCTCGCCAAGATCCATGCGCAGGCGATTGTCCGTATGAGTGGTGGGAGGCACCTTTCCCAGCTTAATCAGTTGGCCCACGGACTTCCAGAAGAAATGTTTGGCATTGGCAAAGCAGTGGAGATTAGCAGCAAAGTTGAAGGCCTTAGAGCACACAAACTTAAAAACCGCATCCCAAGCAACCCTTATTTCAAGATCTGCAACTTGCCCTTGAAGATCAGCAAGCTCCTTCCTCACTGATTCCAGTTGTTGGTCACGTTCGGCTAGCTTGTGGGTGAGGTCCTTTTTATCATCCATCAGCTTATTTCGTTCCTCCTTTAACTTCTTGTGTCGCTCGTCCAAACTCTGCCAGGCAGTCTCTTGATCTACGAGCGCCTTCTTCACTTTATCGTGCTTAATTTGGAGGGATGTGAGTTGAGCGAAGACTCTGTCATAATCCTCCTGCAGCTGGCCAGGGTCAATGATACGTAGCAGCTTCTTGTACTTGGCCTTGCGCTCAGAGAAGGTTTCCGATCGTCATTGCAGATTCTTCAACCTGGGAATCACCTCCTAAACCAGCAGATAAATTCTGTTAAGTACAAGGTTAATCCAAAGAAAACTAAAGTTCTTTGAATGAACTTGAACACTCACCGTCATGAGGGCATGGCAAGCATCATCCGCAACTTGGGCGGCTTCCTGCTCATTCAGCTTTTGATGGTTCCCCGAGAACTGGAGCCTGTGAACAATCCCCGTAACCATATTACGGGTAGATGAGCATCTTCTCAAGAGCATAGGGTCGTCCTCCACCGAGCATTTGTAGTGCACATCTCCGCCGTGCTCGAACTTCCAGAAACTTTCATCCTTGGAGGATGAAGTGTCACCATCCTCCCCTCGTTCTCCAACGACCACATCCTTCCCCTTACTAGAAATAGGGATAGAGTCCGCCAGTCTCTTCCTTGTCCTCGAGCATTGAGCTCATATCCGGAGGACTCACGAGCCCAAAGCGGAATAATATCTCTTCGTTACGCATCAAGTCCTTGGCTTTAATCAGCCACTTGGTATTCTTCATAATAAGGGCCAAACTCTTTGCCCACTGCTCGAAAGGTAAAGAACCGGATCTGGATCTCACAATGGGTCTTTTTCCATGTATTACCCACTCTCGAGGAACTCTAAATACACCACCAAGTGCCCCCATAAAGAAGAATTTCTCCTTCCCGTTTTCTCCATAAGAAGTCGAAGGTGAATCAATCATCCTTAAGCCTGATTTGGCCTGAACATAGTAAAATCCATCCCTCGGAGACGAGCGTGAAGAGCGTGCCACCTGGAATAGGCTAATGAAGTTATCCAATGAGGGCTCGTGGCCTGTGGCCCTCATCAGTAACACAAAAGTGTTTAACAGGGCGATACCATTGGGCAGAATCTGTGAAGGACTTAAGTTCAGGAAATTCAAGATTTTGGCAATCGGGGTCGGGATCGGGAACCTCAGACCCCCGACAAACACGGTATCCCTATAGACGATCATCATTCCGGGAGGCGGATTGTTGGCTCGCTCGTGCCGTATGGGAAGACGGGTTATGTAACCTTTGTCCCAATAAACCTGTGTCTTCAAAGTGGCTAATTCCACGAGAGTCAGGGCGCTTTCAATCTCGTCTGGAGTTCTATCTCTGGTGAGGGTTGTACTTTCTCACTTGAATTGTCGGTTTCTTACCCTTTCGACAGCGTTTACGGGAAGGCTCTTCCCCTGCCCGACGCTCAGAAGCCCCCGCTTCCTCTTAGGGTGCAGCAATAGCCACCATAACTTGGTGGTCTTGAGGCCTAACGGCACTATTCAACACGGGAAAAACCCTCTCCCCCTGGTTTTGCATAAGTAGTGACAGATCCATTTCTTCAAAGATCTGTTCAAGGACCCCAGGATTACGCTCGTCCAATCCTTGAACCGCGGCATCGAGGTCTTCATCCCTGGTCTCTACTGGAACGTCCGCCATAGGAATGGCGTACGGAATATCATGTTGAGGAGGAGAGCTTGCAGGGGACATTTCATCGATTTCTCTCACCGTCTGGTCAATGATTTCATCCGTCATTGATATTCTTGTTTCTTGAAGATGAAGACTTTGCAAGGAGATTTAGTAGAAAAGGGGAATTTTTGTACGGGAACGATAGTTCAGAAGGCTTCCTCACGCAAGAATGGTGATCAACACAACCTAAATCTAGGGTTAGTACAAGGAAAAGAAAAAAATCACGATGATTTACCTAAGTTGGAGAAGAAAGTTCGTCGGAAATCGCAAGGAGTTGCAGAAGACTGTATTGCTGGTTTGCTTTGAAAAATTCTGAGTGTGTAAAGAGTGAAAAGGGTTTACAAATCCCTATTTATAGGAGGGAGTTACAGGCATGATTGGCGCATCTAATTCAAACGTAATCATTCCTGCCTAGAAAACTCCCCACTTTTGGTAACCGTCACACGATTACCCATGTTCACGCGTCTTTTCCTTAAAACACGTGCCCACATCTCCACTCAGCATTTAATGCGTATCTTCTTAAGCCTCAGAACTGATAGGACTGCATTTAATGCCCTTTCAGAAGATGTCCGTTATGGAGTACAATCAGCGCGCTTCCCTCCAAAAGCTTGATTCACGAATGTTCGAAGCTAGCGCTCGGATTTTAAAATTCTACAGTTCACTCAAGTGTAACTACAGAATTTGGGGGGACAAAATGATGGGGCTAAATCACGCTCGGATCATCCCCGTACACGTATCGAAACCTGGACGATTCGTTCAGACCAACTTGGAACACTTGGGCTTAGACGCTCGAGAAGATCGGCTTGCGATAGCGGATCCTGCCCATCTGCCTACAGCCTTGCTCCCCAAAGCCTACCTGCCAGAGTGCATCCTTCGAGCGGAGAGTCTTTCTCCAACCCCCACCTGACCCTCACAATATTACCCTGCAGGAACTATCACCACTCAAGACTTACGTCGCAGGCACAGGGTACTCCCTTACTTGTTCCACACTTGAGATCATCCTGACGCTCGCATCCCTCGCAGCGCTCATGTTATCATCAATGCATATCTCATCCGCCGGGGTCCACCTCCGCGGGCCTCAGGGTCCTCTCGAGGGTACGAATGACCTCATGACTGAAGCTTCACCCCGAGCGTCCCAGCGCTCGGACAAGACAATTTGGGGATCCTCCCCCTCGAGCGTCCTGACGCTCGTGTCAGGTCATCCCAGGGATGCACCTTCAAGCGTCCTTATTCCCGTGTAACCCTCATTGGGTATCCCGGAGCTCATACAGCTATTGTGTAACTGCCACTGACACATACAGGTAGTGCGCACAAACACCTGACATCCACTACCACCCGTACGAAGGTATATTTCAGAGATATCATTTTCAAGCCATCACACGCTGCCACGTGTCTAGGGCAACACGGATTTGGGACTACTTGGTTACATTTACCAAATCACCCTCATCCTCAACCTATAAATATGGGAATTTACACTCACATTCCCTAAGTGATCTCAGTCATCTTCAACACAGACACTACACATTCATAACTGGGCATTTTCCTCCATTTTCTTCTTCCCAAGCTCTGCATACTTCACCACCTTTGCATTCTTACTGTATTTTCTCCCCTGGTGTTATCCTAGCTAGAAGAACCCATGCTCTTTGGGAAACCCAATTCCTCAGTCTCAAATGCCTGTGATGGTCTTCCCCCCAAACAAATCTTAAAGTGTTGGTGATTTAGTACTTTTCCAGTTTCTACACCATCATTTCGTTAGACCTAAATAAATTTAATATTTCTTTTGATAATGTACGTAACCTAATGTATATAAAGTATAAAATCACAACAAATTTCCCCCCGTGAGGCGGTTACTAGTATATCAAAACTTAAACTATGTTCTCGAATAACCTGTTTGATTCGGAGAAAAACGATTTTTTTCCGAATCTTTATTCATCAATATTAGCAAAAATGTATAAAATAAAACGTATTCTTTAGACCTAAATAAATTTAATATTTCTTTTGATAATCTACCTAACCTAATGTATATAAAGTATAAAATCATAACAAATTTCCCGCGGGCGGTGGTTACTACTATATCAAAACTTAGACTATGTTCTCGAATAAGCTGTTTGATTCGGAGAAAAACGATTTTTTTCCGAATCTTTATTCATCAATATTAGCAATAACATATTTTTTATTTCTATTCAAAACTATTTTATAAGTTTCTAAATTTACATAAAGTATGTTGATACTTTTAGGAATATTATAGACCATTGATCTTCAACCTCAAATATAATTTATCTGATTTGTTGAGACAAGTAAACATACCACATAAAAAGGTACGTGTGTTTAAATATATATATTATCCGAATGAAAACTATAACAGGAATATTAGAATTCAAAAATAATTGTTAATATAGATTTAAAATTTAGTATGCAAAAATACACACATGTTCCTAATTAGGTAAATTGAATAGAAAAAGGAAAACAACAATTAATTTTCTGCCATACTCACAACAAAAATAGAACATATTGGAAAGTGTCGAACATCAACCGATCAGAGCAGTCCGAGTTAAGCATCACTGAAGATTCTACAACATAATCGGAAATCAAATGCTACGACCTCCTAAAAAGAATTCATGAAGGAAACAAGCCAAGTGGGGGACTAAAATTTGTCACCACCTGCTATGGAAGTGTTAGATTCATAAAATTTTTGGGACCTTATTGCATGGTGCTTACCACTAAAAGAAGGAAGATTGGCACGATTTGTAAAGACCGAGATGATTCCAATACCCAATTCTACTGTGCACTCAAATATGGCTAATTCTAAAAATGAGAAAAGGTCTTTTGCTACGCATGTAACTGTAAAGTCGTAGTATTATTACAAGAAGACAGAACCTAAGATGAATATACTTATTTATGTTTTGTATTAAAAAAAATGCCTATTTAATTGGCGTTCTTTATTCAGATTTTTTTTTGTGTATTTTATCGTATTGTTTCATTGGAATTATTATTGTATAATTAGGATAAAGAAGTTCAAGAAACTTGACATACACCACTTTTATAAATTATTTATATTTTGATGAGACCATTTTCACCTTACGCCTAGTTTTGAGCTGAATACAAAATGTCTGTAAAATTATATGTAGTAACGTTTTATTATTGTCGTAATAATTAATATATCAACAAATTTTCTTTTACGTATCAATTTGTGGGTCTTGAATTAAAACTATATTGATTTTATTTTTGCTGTAAATTTCAAAATGACAAGAAGTAAGAAGTTGTGCGCTTGTGCTAATGAAAAATAAACACATGTTTGGCAGAAGTATACCATTTGGGCTTACATAATCCGATAACAGCTTCGGCAGAGGGTAGTTGACGGTAGATTAGTGGCGGAGCCACAAGGGATTGAGGGGTGCAATTGACCCCCACAAAAAAAAAAAAAAAAAATTATTATATAGATATATATATATGTGATTTTTCATTATTAACCCCCCATATCAAAGTTTAAATTAATACTAATGAGGGTCAATAAATTATTAATAATTAAGATCACCAAAAAAAATTTGAGATTTTTCTTTAGTATTATGCTTTGGTCGACCCCCTAAATAAAATTTTTGGGTTCGCCACTGCGCTAGATCCCGGATGATGACGATCGGTTTTGATGTTTCTATGGCCAGCAAATAACTCAGTTGGAAGGACACATTGAGAATAGTTCATTCATAATTTAAAGGGAAAAAAATAATGATATTTGTTCATGCGTCAGAAAAAATATGGTGGATACATGATATAAACTATAAAGTGGTGTGTGAAAACAAAAGAACAATCGGTTAAGTCACTCTTCATCACCTCACTTCTTTTAAATAGAGAAGTACAATAGGATTCAATCTTTTTGTGCCATCTATAATCAAGTGAAACTATAATAGGCCTCTTATACATTGGCTTGGATTCTATTTTTTATTATTATTATTATTATTATTATTTATATTTTGAGTAAAATTTAATTTACCCAATTGTGATATCCAAAATATTTTATATTAAAATAATAAAATATTTTAATACCTAAATATAAGTTACACTCTTAAATTTGGAGAGGGAAATTTACTTGCCACTACTAAGGAATTTATTCAAAATTTATTTAAAATGATAAGAAGTTTAACTAGAATAAAATAAATATAATGAGGTATTTTAAACATTTTAAATATCAAGAAAGGATAAATTAAATTTTACTCTTTATATTTTTCTACTGCTCGTGTTATTTTTCAAATATCTTTTTAATTCTTTTTTTTCCTCTTAATCCACTGGAATTGTTTTCTATTATAACATGTTAATACTAATACGTATATTATCTTCATGCATCAATTAAGTTGAGTAATTAGGAACAAGTATATTTAACAATTAAACACATAAAAAAACTTTAATATAACAAATCATCACTCGATACATTTTGCAAGAACAATTAATACATTATATGAATTCTTTATTCTTTTTTTTTTATCTTTTTTTAGGCCAAGATTACCGGAAGTCTTAAAAATACATTTGACTTGCCAACTTTGATCCCAAGAAATCATCCACTGAAAACACAACATATTAAATAATGTAACAAAAATAACAAAATTTTATGAATTTTCAAGAACGATTGACTAAACTAGGTGAAGAAAAAAAATAGAACATTATGAACTTCCAAGAACATTTGATTTACCCAACTCTGATTCAGAGAATCATCCAACATTGAAGATACAGTCAATTCACTCCGATAACATCTAGCCATCTATTTACCCTTACCCTAACAAACATCACTCCAACAACACAATCTTCTAAATTTAAATTAGAATTAAGCCCTCTCACCCCTAATCCTTCTAGCCAACTGGATATCCTTGGGCATGATCGTGACTCTCTTCGCATGAATAGCGCACAGATTCGTGTCCTCAAACAGCCCAACAAGATACGCCTCGGCCGCCTCCTGAAGCGCCGCCACTGCAGAGCTCTGGAACCTCAGATCCGTCTTGAAATCCTGGGCAATCTCACGAACAAGCCTCTGGAAAGGCAGCTTCCGGATCAACAGCTCAGTCGATTTCTGGTATTTGCGGATCTCACGGAGGGCGACAGTTCCGGGGCGGAAACGGTGGGGCTTCTTCACTCCGCCGGTGGCGGGGGCCGACTTCCTGGCGGCCTTGGTGGCCAGCTGCTTGCGGGGGGCCTTGCCGCCGGTGGACTTGCGAGCGGTCTGCTTCGTACGCGCCATTTCTAGGGTTTTTTCTTCGAGAATGAAGATGTGGTTTCTGGATTTAGAGTGAGAAGGTATGGATTGTTGTTTTGTGATGAAGATTGAAGTGAGAACTGGGAAGTTGAGATTGATTTATAGATGGGGTTTTGAAAATTGTGGCGGGATGGAGATGTAATCTGAGCCGTTGGATTTTGATTTTTAATTGAGGGTTGTGAGTTTCTTTGGTGGGTATTTGAGCGGATCGGTGACGTGTCTTGAGTGTTTTTGTTTCTAGGTGGATTGTGCGTCGTAGGATGTGATTTTATCAAACGGTGTGGATTTTGTTATTGAGTGAGGCGCAGACAGAGGACGTGGCAGCTGGCGTTAGAATCTTGTTATTACTTATTAGCTTGCCTAAGCATTCTAAAATAATAGTTCAATAATTAATCCGTGAATTTTACATTTTAATACACTAAAAAGTGTTATTTAAACAAAATTATTTTTTTGGTTAATCGTCATATGATTTATTAGTTAAAATTAAATTGATTCAACAACAAACAGTTTTGTATTTAATATCTAAATTTATCGAAAGACTCCAAAAAATCATAGTTAATTTATAGAGATCTCTTGAACTCTAAATTTATTTTTTTTCTATCTTTTTTATCACACTCTCAACTTTTTATTTTGTATTTATCTCTTTAAAAGGTCTGGATATAAGAAATAGAGTCCAATCACTTTAGAATTTGTTTGATGTGAGGAAACCAAGTGATAATCGCCGGAAAAAGTGGGGGGTTCAACCTGCTAGGACAAACACCAAAGAAAGAGAGGTCAGATGGCCAAGCTGGGGGAACTGGGGGTGATGCCCAGTTTGACTCTCCGACGCTCAAGTCAGATGATGATCTGAGAAGAGGAGAATGAATGTAAGAGTTTCAATAATGGAATATTGCTTATAGTGGAAGAGATGAAGTCTCTTATTTATAGTTGAGGGTCGGAGACCCTTTGGTAATTTGTCCTTTGTGGTCTTGCCCTAATGCTGCCTTAACACGTGGCGTAATGAGGAGAAACCTAGGAGGAATCTCCTGCAAAAGGTGGTGCGGGCAACAGTGGCAGGTGCGCGGGAGCGTACGGGGTGTCAAAGAGCCTTTTTGGGGGGTTGGTAACGAGAGCCAGGGGCACGCTCGTATCAACCATGAGCCTAATGGGCTTGTGAATCCAAATAGGGATCCTTGTCCAGGCTGTACGATGAGGGGGAAGTTGGCCCCTTGGTTCGCTAGCATGACAATGCTTTGACCGAGGGCGTTATTTGCTCGGAATCCATTCAAAGGGGAAATTAAGGTATCCACGGAAGCAAGGGCGACGCTCGTGCATGAGCTACAATGAGTAACACGTGTCCAGTGCTGGGGTGCCACTTGTCAAAACGTGGCACGAGCACGAAGGCGGCTGAGGGTGGCTTGGATGGGACCAAGTGGCCACGTGTGTAACGCCCCGGTTTTTCATTCGTTTGAATATGTCGTATGTGTTTATAAATTGCGCAAATTAAATTATTTAATTATGTGATTAATTGTTTTTAAGTGTTTTAAATATTTAATTTTAATATAAATTGTTATTAGTTTATTTTATTTTATTTTATAATTTTATTTCGTTAATTAGTTTATTTAAATTGATAACTGAAAATTAATGTTAATTAATCATGTTTTAATTAAGCTAATTAATTTATTTATTATTATATCGTTGACTTTCTTTTAAATTAAAATAGAATTTAAATTTTATTATTTATTTTGAAATGTTATAAATTTTAAACGTTTTGCGCATGAGTGTTTTAAACGCACCTCGTTCTTATATGATTTGATATCGAAAATTCACGAAAATTTAGTATGTTGTACATTTATGTGTTATAAACATGTCCGTATGCTCGTTTTATATTTTCGATCTCGTTTGATGTGTTAACGAATTTATTTTTGAATTGTGGAACCAAGTCGGGGGCTAACGAGCAATTAGCGCACCCTTGGTTCCGTATGTGATATCTTGAGCTAGGAAACTCGGATTCGAGTTTCGTCAACTTCGCTGAACTCATAACGAAAATTCGGGTTTAATGAACTTAACCTCATATTTTTCTAAAGTTATTTGAACCTCCGAAATTCAACCGAAACGTGTTACGTTCGCTAAAACTGCTACCTTTTACTAAAAGAGCCATAACTTTCTCAAACCTTGACCAAATTAACCATGGTTTGATTCCTTGGAACCCTAACTCAGCCCTTTAACTGGATATGATCACCCCAAACCGAGATAACCCTCACTCTTAGAGAAAAGCAGCCACAAACTCTCTGCTCTCCAGTTTTCCCGTAAGCCTTGCCAAACCTTGGAGATTCAAGCTCAAATCTCTTCCATCTTCCATCCAATTCACAAGGTGAGTTAGGGGGTTGTAATATACAATTATTATGTGTCATTTTAAGCCTTGTTTCCCTGAATTTAAGCTGGAATACGTGGAGATATGGGCAGGGGCGGATCCAGGATCACTCGGCAGCCGGGGCTGAAAATTTGTAGCTCCGGATCACTAATTATGTTTGCAGGATTAAATTCTACACTATCAACATTGATTTTTTTTTTTATTGACAATCGAACTTGATGATTCAATAGAACTCTTCGATCTTTTGCTAAAATACCGATGCATGATTGCAAATTACGATGCCGATTCAAAAAAATAATTCATCAGTTAGCACTCTCAATAAACATATAAAGGTTGAATATTTTATAAATATACAAAGCTTAAACATTTAATAATAATTCACAGAAACAATTTATTTCACAAAAATTAAGAACTAAGAAGTAACCCACTTCACAAAAATCCTCAAATTTTGCACAAATTAAAGCCAAAAAAAATTAAAAGGAAGCTTATCCATCAAAACTAAAAAATAATCTACTTCACAATATCTTACGATTAGAGACTATGGGAAAATAATTTTTTTTTAAATTTTTGAGGGGTTATAATACCCAACTTTGGTTATAATCTTTTTTTTTTTTAATTTATTTTTGAAGAGGGTGGGGGATGATGGGGGCGGAAGGGGGGGCTCAAGCCCCCCCTTGGCCTACATTGGCTCCGCCCCTGGATATGGGGATATACATGAATAGTTAGGTTTTGAAGTCATACTTGGATTTCATGCATTCCTTGATGCTTTTGTTGATTTTAAAGCTTGTAAGTGATTATCTTAACCTACTCATTTCATTTATGATCATGTATTTGGTGGTAGTTGGCTATTAAGTGAGTTATCATTAATGAACTTGTTATGAAATGCATGAAAATGGAACTGAATTCTCCTCCCTCACAACTTGAACTGCTGCTGCTGCATTTGGACTGATTTCTTGCTATCAGTGGCTGTCTTTTTTCACCTTGTTGTTGCGGGATTGATGGTTGATTGTGTATGTGAAGTTATGCTCTGTTTTTCCTTCGTTCGTGCTCTGTTCTTGACTGTAAATTGCTGCTGTTTGCTGCGTACATCAGCTATGTTGCTGTTGTGCTGCTGTGCTTTATTGTCTTATGGAATGCCTGTGTTATTGCTGTTGCTTGTTGATGCTTTATTGTATGCTGCTGCTGCTGTGTTTTCATGACCAAGAACAGGGGAAAAGCTTTGTTTTGTTGTTGTCTCGCGTCTGGAATGTAACTCCCCGGCTGGGGAGATTTTGTGCTTGCAAAAGCCCGGCCGGGTAACTGCGTTACAGAAGCTGCTGCTTCTTTCTTCCTTCCTTTGTTCATGACTGTGGTTTGTTGCTATGTTTCATGCATACAATTGTGCTTTTAGTACTTAAGGAGCGCATGCATGTATTTAAAGTTTGTTTATTTAATGTTTGCATGCATGTTATGAAGTGTGCATATATGTTTACGTATATATACATATATATATATTAGGATTGCATGCAATAGTATATATATATAAATATATATATGGAAATGATGTGCATGCAAATGTATATACTACTTAATGCATGTGGGGGTGTGTTTGTTTGTGTAATTGTATAAATGATTGCATGCATGCATAGTGTGTGTGTAGTGTGTACGTATATATATGTATATACTAACTAATGCATGATTTGTAATTAATAATATTTGCATGCATGGTATGATATATATATATGTTTATTTAATATTAAATATTATTTGATTTAATTTAATTACGGAAATTTAAATGTTATCTATTTCACGTTCTATTCTAATTTCCAAATTTAAATTGAATGTAATTATTTGTCTATGTTATAATTGTAAACGTGATTTAGTACGTGCTATGATCGTTATGTGAAATCCTTGAATTGAATTGTTATGAAATGTGTAAGGATTGAACTTAATAAATATGAATGCTTCCTTGAACAAATGAATGACTTGTCTTTATAAGATTTAAATACGTTAATAGTGCACATGAACGTGTTCACTACATAATATCATCTCTTATGCATTCCTATCATGTTCATTGCATTGTTGTGCGTCATATATGGTTCATTTAGAGTCTTGAGTCTCACGAATGCATTGTTATCCTTGTACAGTTTCTCCAGGGCGGAGATGCCGGGTTCTTAGGCTCCCTCGAGTCTTCTTTCTTCTTGGTATTGTTCGGTAAGAGGCGTACAGGTGGGTTTCTCTACTATCTAGTTAAACAACCCTATATACTTCCAATGTGCAAAGATTTCGACCAAAATTTATTATATGTATATAGAGTCGTTTTAAAAGTAAATGATTTCTAAGTAAAGCCTTTATTTTATGAACCTACCAAATGTTTTGGCGAGAAAAGAATGAATGTTATGCACAGAATGGGGCCCAGGGACTTGGTGTGAGTGGTGACCCGAGGAGGCAAGGGCTGACGGTGAACCCTCACACTAGTCCCACCAATGAACGGCGTAACCGGACCTCGTTAGGAGTTAGCGAGGAATGGACGCTGAGTGCCATCTGGGAAGTCATGTTCCCCTTTTGGTCAATGAATGGATGGTTCGGGCCGATCACCCGGCCATCACCCGGAGGAAGAAGGTGTAAATGTTCATGAATGTGCACAAAAGAATGTTATGCATGAATGATAGAAAGAAAGAAAGAATGTTTAATGAATTACACGAGGTGTTGGTTGGAGATAATGCACGCCCACTCGCAGGGCCACAAACGACCTAATGAAAATGAACGTTATAATCCCTTTTGATGACTTATTTATTTTACCCACTTGGGAAATGCTCTAAAACCTCATTTGGGATTATAATTTGCATGTGAATGTTTAAATATTGTTGTATATGTTATCTATGCCTCGTTTTATACCCACCAATCTCGTATAGACTGAACCCGGTTTGTTTTCAGCTTCTTTGCAGGTTTGGAGTGCTAGGCGGGAGGTCGAGTCTGTCAAGTCTATAGGTTAAGTTTAGGTCACTTCATATGCACTTGTATTTTGATTAAATGTTCAAGAATGGACAAATGTTATGACTATGATATTAATCATGCTATTATGTTTATGTATGAATTTTCGGGAATAGGTCTTTCTGTTAGTTGAAACTTTTATGTGGCTTAAATTGATACTGAATAGTATATCATGCTTCCGCATTTGTCTTTATCTTTGTTCTTTTGTTTTGGTTGCGAAAATTTAGTTTCCCGCCTAGCCTTATGAGTGAGTGAGTCCCCGTTCGCTGTGAGCTGGATTCATGTATGGATTTTCCCATTTCATGGGTGGATCGGGCTCATAGTGCGGGGGATGTGGCGCCTTTCCGGTCGGGGTGCTACAACGTGCCTATAATTGACGGCGCCACGTGTCAAAACGTGGGCGCTGTATGTTTTGGTCCAATCACTCTTAATTTCTTTTTTCTTTCCTCTCACTTTGCTCTCATTTTCTTTATTATATATATTTTTTTATTTTTCTCATATTTTTTAATTTTTATTTTATATTATCTTTTAAATTTATAATTATATTAAAAATAATTACAAAATGAATATTAATATAAAAATATTAATTTAATAATAATAATTTTATTATTTGCACACGCATAGAGTGTGTAAATCTTGCACACTCTACGCGTGTGCAAATAACAAAATTATTATTATTTAAGTATATATTAAATTAAAAATTTTATATTAATATTTATTTTTAATATAATTATAAACTTAAAAGATAATACAAAATAAAAATTAAAAAAATATGAGAAAAGAAAAAAAATATATAATAAAGAAAATGGAGTAACTTAATCGCACCCTCGTTCGGTGATTCTCGAAAAATGGCAGTAACTTTTTTTTTTTTTTTTTTATTATTATAACACACACACTCCAAGTGGTCCAAGGGATTTGAACCCGGGACCTTGCCTTCGAGAAAGAAGCCTCAGACTACTTGACTAACCCCTGTTGGCAAATGGCAGTAACTTTTCTGCAAAGAGAAGTTAAAAATGTTGATTTGAGTATACGAAATAGAGAGAAAATATTGAATTCATTATCTTGAGACTATTGTTCTGTATATTATTAGGGTACAAAGCTGAAGGATTAATAAGCCCAAAATCCCTATACAATCGGACTAGATTGTCATAAATAACTCTTGATTTTATGGGACTCAATATTTCCCATATTTATCTGTTCCAACACTCCCCATCAAGTTAGGCCGGGGGGACAGCCAATGCCTAACTTGCGCAAAACATCATGAAACATCCGACCGGTGGTAGCTTTCGTGAGGATGTCGGCAAGATGATCTTCAGACCGCACAAACGGTAGAGAGATAATCTCACCATCTAACTTCTCTTTGATGAAATGTCTGTCAACTTCCACATGCTTCGTTCGATCATGTTGTACAGGGTTCCCAGATATCTGAATTGCAGCCTTGTTATCGCATCTTAAGGGACACGCTCCAACTGGCGGAAACCCAAGTTATGTCATCAACTTTCTAAGCCACAGTACTTCTGACAGCCCCTTTGCAATTCCTCCAAACTCCGCCTCAGCACTTGAGAGTGCTACAACTGTTTGTTTCTTACTTCTCCAAGTAACCAGATTACCTCAAACAAAGGTAAAATACCCCAAGGTTGATCTTCGGTCAACAGAGTTCCCTGCCCAATCTGCATCTGTGTATGCATCGATTTTCAAATGTTTATTCTTTTTGTAAAGAACCCCTGTATCCGGTGACCCTTTCAAGTATCTCAAGATCCTCACAGCCGCTTCCATGTGGTCCTTTTGTGGTTTGTGCATGAATTGACTAACCACTTCCACTGCATACCCAATATCAGGTCGGGTATATGACAAATAAATGAGCTTTCCCACTAGGTGTTGGTATCTCCTTTGGTCTGCTTCCTCGGCTCCTTCAACAATTTTTAACCCATGATTGGTGACCATAGGAGTATCAACTAGTTTGCAGTCTACCATACCCATTTCTCCAGAAGATCTAGGATGCACTTTCTTTGAGAAATGTAAATTCCTTGGTTTGACCTCATGACTTCGATCCCAAGAAAATACTTCAAATGTCCCAAATCATTCATTTCAAATTCTTCGAACATGTTCCTTCGAAGCTCTTTTATTTCCTCAACATCATCTCCAGTGATAACCATATCATCCACGTCTATGATGAGACATGTGATTTTCCCATCTCTTCTCTTTAAGAACAGAGTATGGTCTGAGTTACTCTGTTTGTATCCATAGCGTTTCATTGCAACCGTGAATCTCCCAAACCAAGCTCTCAGAGATTACTTGAGTCCATATAACGCCTTTTTCAACCTGCACACCTCGTGTGTTCCAAACTCATGAGAGAATCACGGTGGGCATTCCATATATACTTCCTCCGTTAGATCACCGTGGAGGAAGGCATTCTTGACATCAAACTGATGAAGAGGCCAATCTAGATTTGTTGCAACTGAAAACAGGACCCGTATCGTGTCAATCTTCGTAACTGGTGAGAAAGTTTCTGCATAATCCACTCCAGAGGTTTGAGTGTATCCCTTCGCCACCAGTCGAGCTTTGTACCGCTCGATCAATCCATCTGCTTTCCTTTTGATTGTGTACACCCACTTACATCCAACAGTTTTCTTATCAGACGGAAGTAGACATTTTTCCCAAGTCCCATTCTTCTTCAGGGCACTCATCTCATCATTCATGGCGGCTTTCCATTCTGGTATACTCTTTTCTTCTTCCATATTTCGTGGAAGGTTATCTGTGTAAATGGCGGCTGCAAAGGCTTTAGCGGAGTTGGTCAGACTCCCCCTGACCAGATTAGCCACAGGATATCTTGTTATTTTAGCTTCCCGTTCCGGACTGTATCGCCTTGGAGGAACCCCGGGAGTACTCCGAGGAGGGAGTACATACCTCTGTTCTTGAGTTTCATGTTCTTGAGTTTCACATGTACTTTCAGTATCACCTGTACTGGGGTCATTAGCAATAGCAGGACTCATAACAGATAAATCACTTGTACTGGCCTCTGGGATACCTGTCGAGGGAGATGGAATGGGATCGTGCACAGCTGGATGGCTAGAGGGAGACAAAGAGGGCGGCGGAGTTGGCTCGGTCAGAGGGAATGCACCTGCATATAACCATTCTAGTGGATCCCTTTGTGTTTCCCTCTCCCCCTGAACACTAGGATGGGTAGGTGCAAGGTAATAGTATTCTGTTTCAACAAAGTCACAATCAACAGTGACAAACATCTGTTGGTTCTAGGATTATAGCAGCGGTACCCTTTCTGGTGGACCCCATACCCCCACAAAGACACACTTTTCAGCACAGGGTTCAAGTTTATTGCGATTAATTTTGGAACATGAACAAAGACTGAACACCCAAAGATCCGGGGGCTAAGAGCCAGAGCAGGCGGTATGTGAGTATAGTCACTCAGAGTTTGGATAGGAGTGCGGAAGCTTAAAATCTTAGTGGGTAGACGGTTTGTAAGATAAGCTGCAGTGGCAACTACTTCGGGCCAGAAGGAGCTTGGGACATTAGTTCGAGCATGACTGCCCGGGTGATTTCTAAGAGTGACCGATTTTTCCTTTCTGCTACCCCATTTTGTTGAGGTGTATGAGGGCAACTAGTTTGATGGATAAGCCCATGTTGAGAGAAAAAAGTCTGCAATTTCTGAGAGACAAACTCACCCCCGTTATCTGATCGAATTATTTTAATCTGGGCTTCAAATTGGGTTTGAATCATGTGATAAAAGTGAAGAAATTTATCAAACACTTCTGACTTGTGTTTCAAAAAATATATCACCACCAATGACCGGAGTTGGGCCCCAAACATCCGAATGTATTAAAGAGAAAGGAGTTTCAATACGAGTATTATTCAAAGAGTAAGAATGTCTATGACTCTTGGCCAAAACACAAGTATCACATGATAAATTATTGCTAGAAAATTGAGGAAAAAGCTTTTTGAGATAACCCTCAAAAGGATGCCCCAGACGGTAATGCCACAACCAGCTATGTCTGTCAACCGTCCCTTAAGCCATTAAAGTCCGCCCCTCAGAGATCACCTCATCAACATAGTATAAGCCATCTTGTTCAGTGTCACGCCCAATTATCTCCCTCGAACGGATATCCTGCAACACACAGAAGGAGGGATACATTACAACTCTACAATTCAGATCCTTTGTCACATGACTAATAGATAACAACTTATTAGACAAGGAAGGTACAAAGAGACAATTAGATAGCTTATGGGTAGGAGTGATGGCAATGATTCCCCCACCCATTACAGACATTTCTTGACCACTAGCAGTTTGCAATTTTTGTGTTTGAAGAGTTTTAGCAGAAATTATATCACTTTCATCATAAGTAACCGTGTCAGTGGCACCGTAATCAAATATCCACTGGGAATTCTTTGTCTTAGCACAATTATCCACAATATTTATTGAAGCATACACATGAATTGGAGCACTATTAAAAGAACCATGACCTAAGGGGCAAGAGAGTAATTTGGCCCTTTCTTGCCCTATACTTGGATGCCAATCTCGATTTGAAGCAGCCTTAGGGACATTTGTGCTCTCCTTAGGGTTTGAGAAATGGGTCAGGTGCTCCCTACTGTTGCCGCCTCCTTGTTTCGCTATGCCCGTTGCCGCTATTGCTGGTTTTCGATCATCTCCTCCGGCAGCGTTGGTATCAACGACGGCGGCTGTCCCTCTGTTTCTTCCATTCTCTGGTTCTTTTCGTCCCTTGAGGTCCCACCAATCCGGGTACCCCACAAGCTCGAAACAGTCCTTTTGGAGGTGCCCCGATTTCCCGCAATGGTCACACTCACAGTCGGACTTCCGCCGGTATGAAACTTCCGGCGAGGAGGCCTTGGTTGGTTCTGTTCTGCGTGGGTGTCTCCGATTTGGTCCCTGAGATTTCGTCCCTTGTCCGCGTATCGCCATTCCAGCCCCTATACCCGATGATGGGTCTGTTGAGTTGGAGATTGCCGGTGGACTGAGAATGGCTTTCCGGGTGGCTTCCCGACGGACCTTGGCGTAAGCAGCGTCAACTGAGGGTACGGATGACTCTCGGAGTACCTCTCGTATGATTGAATCATATTCCGAATTTAATCCAGAGAGAAATTTAAAGAAGTGGTGCTCATCTTGGATTTGGTTGAACTTGAGGATGTCTTCTGGGGATTTCATCGGATTTGGTCTTCTATGGTCGATTTCGGCCCATATACTCTTGCTGATACTGTAGCACTCCTCCAAGGTATGTGATTCTTGATTTATCCTGTCCGCCCGAGTCATTAAATCAAAGATCTGTAAGCTATCTTCAACGGATTGATATGTGATTGATAGCCCGTTCCAGAGATCCTTTGCAGTCGGGTAGTGGATGAACTGTGTGACAAGAGATGGTTCAATTGCTTGTATTATCCACGAAAAAACCTGGAGATCTCTTTGCTTCCAGGATTGATATGATTCGTCCATTTCCGCCGGAGGTGTGGGATGTCCGGTTAGATGACCGAGACGTCCTCGCGCATTGATGGCGATTTGAGCATCCATGCCCATAGAACATAATTATTGTTGTTTAATTTCAGATCGATAGTCACTTGGCTATCGGAATTTGATTGAAGTTGTGTTTTGTGTTATTGTAGGATCTTAGCAATCTGTTGGGATAGAACAGTTGCTGCTTCGGACAGTGCCGGTGACGAAGTTTCGTCGTCGCTCATGTCGTCCGATTAGTGTGTACGGCAGATGATGATGCCAATCAACGATCTTCAAGATCGTGTGACTCTGATGCCATGTTGATTTGAGTATACGAAATAGAGAGAAAATATTGAATTCATTATCTTGAGACTATTATTCTGTTAGAATATCACTAACTATGGTATAGTTGACTTACCGGATTTAATCCCTAATCAATATTATTGTCCAGATTTGTAGGGATTGTATCTTAGGGCCTATATATCTTTGTAATAGTTGGGGATATTGAATTGTACAATTTGTACACAGAAAACACAATGAATACAAGAAAGTCTTTCCCCGAATACCATGTTCTAACATGGTATCAGAGCAGTGTTAGAACCTTGAGGACTCAGTTTTAGTCATCATCGTCCCAAACCGATCCCGAATCCTACCAGCCTCGATCCAGCAACAACCTGCAGATCAACCAAGAATGTCAACCGCGACAGAAATCAATCCAACAGAAACCAATCCAGACTTGCCAATTCAATTGGCAAATCTGTTGCGAAACAACAATCAAAACCAAACACCAACAGTGGAAGCCGCGTACGCCACTGTGAGGCGTGAGGCTACCCGCTTCCAAATCTTGAAGGCGACGGCCGGCGATGAGGAAACTCCCACAACACAGAACTCTGGAACTGGTTTTGTGGCAAAACGCGAGAAGAACGAGAGGAGATCTATGCGCTCAGAGGCCGCCGCCAATGGTGGTGGCCGCCGTTCATCACCGAGCGACGATAAGGAGAAATTCACATGCGGTCATTGTGGAAAGCCCAAGCACACCACAGAGCAATGTTTCGAGAACATAGGATATCCGGACTGGTGGGTGGGGCTTCGCAAGAATGGCGACGCAGGGCAGACGAGAAAAATGGGGAATCGACGGGCCAACCTTTCTGTCAGTGATGCGACCATCGGAGGAGAGAGTGGTGCCGCTGCCGGCATCGTCAAAGGAGACGCCATGGCAGCGGCGACAGATATTGGTCACGCGAAAATCTCCATGGGAGTAGACGGACAGGGGAGCAGCGGCGGGTCTCAAGGTAGAGGGTTTGGGGGTAATTGCCCAAGCCCTAGGTTATTTTCTTATAATACATCTACTTTGCAAAATGGCCCCCCTATTTGTGATAACCTGCAGATGGCCCCCCAGTTTTTTGAACAGTGTGGACTCCACACCCAAACTAAATCTGAACCAATTACACAGTGGATTTTTGACTGTGGCGCGACGGATTCCATGACTTTTGACCCATCAGACATCATTGATCCAAGGAAACCGGGAAAATCCCATATTTCGACTGCAAGTGGGGAATTTATTTCGGTTGAAAAAGAAGGCCCTGTTTCAATTTCCCCGAATCTAAAACTGAGCAATTGTTTTTATATCCCTTCTTTGTCATGCAAATTGGTGTCTTTAAGTCAATTGACGAAGGAATTAAATTGTGTGGCCCTCATATATCCTCATTTTTGCATGTTGCAGGACATTCATACGAAGGAGATCATTGGGCGTGGTACTGAGCGTGGTGGGTTGTATTATGTGGATGAAGTTGAAAATCAGTCCAAAGCTCTACTTTCACAAGGAACGGGAAACACACAACTCTGGCTCTGGCATCGGCGGCTTGGCCATCCCTCACTTGGGTATTTGAAGATGTTATTTCCTTCCCTTTTTCAAAACAGTCAGTACTTGGACTTGTCGTGTCAAACATGTCTTTCTGCTAAAAGTCATCGAACTTCATTTAAGTCGAATAATACTCGAGTGGAGTCTGTTTTTTCATTAATACATTCAGACGTTTGGGGACCGGCCCCGGTGACTAATCAGAATCAGTTTCGTTACTATGTGTTGTTTATTGACGATTTTTCTCGCATGACATGGGTGTATTTTCTGCGAAATAAGTCTGAAGTTTTTGGTACCTTTGTGGCTTTCTTTAATATGATACAAACACAGTTTGATAAGACAATTAAAGTGCTCCGATCAGACAATGGACGGGAGTATGTGAACCAGGACATGCACACCTTTTTCCAGAAACAGGGCATTCTCCATCAAACCTCTTGCCCGAATACCCCCCAACAGAATGGAGTCTCTGAACGAAAAAATCGGACCATACTTGAGATGACCCGTGCTTTGCTCACTGAAGCGAGTGTCCCAAAACATTTTTGGCCTGAAGCAGTTAGCACCGCAGTCTACTTAACCAACAGATTGCCCACAAGAATCCTGGCCCACAAAACACCCCTATCAGTACTTCAAACCCAAACCACAGTGCCACCACATCTCACTTTACCACCTCGCATCTTTGGGTGTACGGTTTTCACTCACATTCCCAAAGCTGATCGAACCAAGTTGGATACTTGTGCAGAAAAATGTGTGTTCATGGGATATGCCCCGAGTCAGAAGGGATACCGGTGTTACAACCCCAGAACGCGACGGTTTCTTATCACTATGGACTGCAATTTTGTCGAAACTGAGTATTTCTATATGACCCAGCACAGTGATCAGGGGGAGATTCATAGTGACAGATCTCTGAGCTGGTTGGACTATTCTGATCTGATTGACCCTACACCACCTGCTCCTGCTTCTGAAGATCTCAGTACCACACCCACGCCTAGTGATTCTCCTCCGAATGATGTCCAAAATGAGGTAACTGATCCTTCTCCACTTCCTGTTGTCATTTCTGATAATATTGATGTACCAAATGCCATTGAAGTTGTGACCAAGAATGCAGAAACTCATAGGTATAACTTGCCTCAGAGAAGTACAAGAGGGATACCCCCGCAGAGGTATTCGCCCGATCATACATCCCGATCAGCTAAGTATCCTGTGGGAAATATGGTGAGGGGGAGTCTGTCACATGAAGCAAAGGCTTTCCTTAGCAGTCTATACAAAGAGAAAATTCCCAGAACCGTACAGGAAGCTAAACAAAGTGAGGAATGGCAGAAAGCCATGGAAGTCGAAATGGAGGCATTAACAAAAAATGAGACATGGGAAAAATGCAAGTTACCTGAAGGAAAAAGACCGGTTGGCTGCAGGTGGGTTTTTATAGTTAAACATAAAGCTGATGGCTCCGTGGAAAGGTACAAGGCCCGACTGGTTGCGAAGGGGTACACTCAGACGTTTGGGATTGACTATTCTGAGACTTTCTCACCAGTGGCGAAACTTGATACTGTTCGAGTGCTGTTGTCTGTAGCAGCCAATAAGAATTGGCCACTTCATCAATTTGATGTGAAAAACGCCTTTCTACATGGGGATTTGAATGAAGAGGTTTACATGGAGCCTCCACCAGGATTCACTGAAGAATTTGGCCAGAAGGAGGTGTGCAGACTCCGGAAAGCACTTTACGGACTCAAGCAGTCCCCTCGAGCATGGTTTGGCAGGTTCACATTGGCTATGCAGTGTCACGGATACGTCCAAAGCAACTCTGATCACACCCTGTTCCTGAAGAAACGAGGAGATTTGATCACGTGCTTGATCATTTATGTCGATGATATGATCATAACAGGCAGTGACAAGGAAGAAATGAAGAACCTCAAGGAAAACCTGTTTAGGGAATTCGAAATGAAGGATCTCGGAGGATTGAAGTACTTTCTAGGCATTGAAGTTCTTCGGTCGCAGAAGGGAATATTTATTTCTCAAAGAAAATATATCCTGGATCTATTGGCAGAAACTGGGTTAGTGGATTGCAAACCCGTGGAAACTCCGATACAACTAAACCACAGGCTCAGGATAGAAGAAAGTGGGGAAAGAACAGACAAGGAACGATATCAGCGTTTAGTTGGGAAGCTGATCTACTTGTCGCACACGCGACCCGACATCGCCTATTCAGTAGGTATTGTGGGCCAATTCATGCACCAGCCACAGAAAGAACACATGAAAGCAGTCATCCGTATTATCAGGTATCTTAAGGGTACTGTAGGAACGGGGATTATGTTCGGGAGACATGGTCATCTCAACATTGAGGCATATACTGATGCAGATTGGGCAGGGAATCCGAATGACCGAAGATCCACATCTGGGTTTATTACACTTGTTGGGGGAAATGTGGTAACCTGGAGAAGCAAAAAACAAAAGGTTGTGGCACTCTCTAGTGCTGAAGCTGAATTCAGGGGAATAGCAAAAGGAGTCACTGAGCTTATTTGGCTCAGAAAACTGATGACAGAAATCGGCATAAAACCAGAAGGCCCAAGTCCTCTGAAATGCGATAACAAAGCTGCAATCAGCATTTCAGAAAATCCGGTACAACACGACAGAACGAAGCACGTGGAGGTTGACCGACATTTCATTAAGGAAAAACTGGAGGATGGCACTATCTCAATTCCCTTTGTGAGGTCCGAAGATCAGCTAGCTGACATTCTCACAAAGGCGGTCACCGGTCAAATCTTCCAAAGGGCACTGAGCAAATCTACCGGAAGGAATACAAGTTGTAAAGATAGCATAAATAACACCAAACTCAATGGAGAAGAAAAAACAGCAAGCTAAAAGAAACCCCGATACCTGCATGCCGTTTATTCTTGGGACGAGCAAGCAGAGCCTCATCGATCTTGCCGAGGATGACGGCATGCAGATATGTGGGTTTTCTTGTAATTTAGGCTTTTTTTAGTTGTTTCTCTTCCAGAGTTCCAGTACGGTTACGAACATGGTAATTAGGTTTACGGGTTAAACTGGGGGATGTTTTACATCATAGACCTGAGAAACTCAATTCGAAAGTCATCGTCAACATCATACTTGATTGTTGGAATATGCTTCATGAACCGTGGAAATATGCTTGCATGTCATCAACAGTGCTGACTGTGATTAAGTCATAATTTGGATTGTAATTTCATTTGATGGGACTGGAGAGCATCCCCATTAGGATTTAGGAAGTGAAATCGATTGTGTATTCCGAACCATGCAACACTGGTTGACCAGATTGTTGATATAAAAGATCGTGAACTATATTGGATCACGAGATTAAGTGTTACAACCTAATAAACTTAATTTTGTGTGTTAAACACGTTATTAAAGCTGGTAATCGAGCTTGATTATCATGCCTGATTATTATCCATGTCATATGCTTCCTAAATAGTTTAGTAATTGATACTTATAATATTGCAATTAAAGATCTCTTAGGATATATAGTGATTGATCCGTGAGTGTTTGTTAAGTAGTTTATGACCTTTTTTTTTAATGGTACAAAGGATTAACAACTATGGAGTAATAAATATTCATGCAATATAATTCTCGTTAAAAAAGAATTTTGTTAAATTAAATAATAATAAATAATAGAGTTTTGATCAAAGTTTAATCAGTTACTCTGTAGTTTTTATGTGACTCGTGTCACGTGTGCCCAAAAAGGATATTACTATTAAATTATATTAAAACTAGTTACAAACCCCGTGCCAAGACACGGGCCAAATTTTTATAAAAAAACAATAAAAAAATTAATTAAAATATATTGTTAAGATAATAACTATTATCAAAATTTTATTTAAAATATTTAAATATCATGTAAAAATATTAACTTATAAAAGAAATACTACTAAAATTAGAGAGAAAACTAAAATTATTGTAAATTATATAAAATAATGAAAAATAAATTTATATTTAAAATTAAAAGCATATTTATTAAAATTAAAACAAATAAAAACAAAACTTTCTAATATTGTACAGTACATTGCTACATCTATAAAGAAAAATAAAATATGTTACAAATTTTAAAAGACTTTTACAAATAAATTTATATATGAAATGAGATATATGGATAAAAATAGGTAAGAAAATACCTTTTTTATTAGAATCCAAAAAATTGAGTAGAATAAAACTTACCTCAACGCATAAGGGGGAAAAAATTATATTGATCAAAATAAGACTTACCACCACAGAGATGTATTTGGATAAATTAAGTAATTTGAATTTGAATCAGTAATTACAATATTTATACAAACTTACCTTAAAAAAAATGATCCTGCATTAAAAAAAAAATTCATATATGGATATGAAAAAAACCTTACCTATATTAAAAAGAAAATTTATATATATAGATATGAAAAGAGATAAGAAAATAATTTTTCTATTAGAACCCAAATAAAAACAATTGATTAGAATAAAACTTACCTTGACGAAGAATGTCAGACTTAATTAGAATAAAACTTATCTCGAGATCGTGCATGAGAGAAAAAAATCATATATATTAGAATAAGATGATGAAGAATGATCTGCATGAGGGGAAAAAAAAATTATATATGGAGGAGAAAAATAGTTGAGAATTGAGTGTGATGATTAAAACTTTAAATACTATTTCTTTAGGGTGTATGGTTTCATTAAAATTTTAAATTTGAATATTTTTCATAAGAAACTTATCTAAAAGAATAGAGATATATTTTGATTTGTTATAGAAAACACGATTCCATAGTACGCGTATTTTAAATTTAAAGATAGGTGATTTGTTATAGAAAACAGAATTTCATATTAATACGCGTGTTCTAAATTAAAATTTTTCTAGTAACAGACTTTGAAAAATATTAAAATTTTAAAATCTATTGAGATATTCAAAAAATTTTGAGACTATCCACGTGTATACTTACGTGGATAGCCTCAAGGGTTCTAAATTATATATATATAGATTAATCTTTTTATATTAATAAAAATTAAATAATTATTAAGTGAATCTCATGCTTAATATAATAGTATAAGTACAAATAAAATAAAAATACAAAAAAAAAAAAAGGAACTAGAATCATATTAATTAAAAATATGAGAAAAAAGGGGAAAAGAATATAGAAAAGATTATACAGTTGTGTTGCATAAAATTAGGATCAAACATTAATCCATTCGAGACTGGCACCGTAGCTACGTCTCAACTTAGTCCGACCATAACTACATTACACTGGAAATATATATTGGATCATAATTCTCAACAGTTCAACAAAAAGGACTTTCCTCATCATGCATCTATGAATTTGTACATATCATTCCAACCAAAACTTCTTTTCTATAGCCAACATTTTACACACCATCTATATATTTAGGAATTTCATATGCTAGATGTCATGAATCTTCTACATGGTGATCCGTTTCATCGAATATCTCTTCCTGTAACAAGTAACCATTCGATTAATAAAATGCATTATATCGCCTAAAAGGTTAAAACGGAAATCGAACATTCATCCTGGTTTTCAAGATAAAAATATCACCTGCAGAAGCTCTTCAATGACATCTTCCATTGTTATAATTCCTACGGCTTCTTCTTCTTCCGGGAGTTTCGGCAATGGATTTCCGTCTATCTGCAGGATTTCTGAGTACATGTTTTTTGTCCATTTCTTGCTTCGGGGTGTGCCCTTGAATGAGTTGCTCCCATTGTATGGAAAACTCTTCCATTTCTGGAGTGGCCTTTTGGGCTTTGCACTCTTGTTCGCCGGATTCTTTTCGCCATCAATGTCTACCCTCACATCCTTGACTGAATCTAGACACAAACTCACAACGCACAGTGAGTAGGTTTGGGGAGAAAGTAATAATGGATTATGGTATACAAAATTGTGAACATAAAGGACTTACTATCTACCGGTGCTGGGATAGTACCAGGCTGGTCTGTGACCTTGGTAGACTGTCTCACAACAACAGCCATGTGACTGTGACCCTTTTGGAACTCATTCAAGATGTCATATAATGGCATGGTTTCAGGAACCCTAGGATGCTCATGCAAAAGGAAGAATAAGTATTGTATAACGAGTAACCTCAGAGCAACCGAAAAAATGCAATCAGTTCTGCACTCTGTAAGGGTAATTACAACAAGATCGCCGATATATTGCAATAATTTCATCAAAGAAAACTATATTTATAATGGAATTTTGTCAGATGATATTCAAATTTTAATGTGTGCATGAATGGGATAGTGAAGCTGGAATTAGAAGAAGTACAAGTAATCTTTGTATACTTGCTCGTGCATGAAAGAGCACATGTAAGTAAAACAAATGAATAACAAGGGTTGATGATACTAATTAATGAGTTTTCTTTGATGAGCAAATAATATTTTAGGGACTTGCAATGGGGGAAAGAACAATAAAATAGAGAAAATCCAAGCACATCGTGGTCGGTACAACATGTGCCAGTGTGAGTTATATTTGGTAATAACATATTCAGATATCAATGACCAGCATACCTTGGAATTCTGCGAATCGTAACACTCTTCACTGGTACTTCATCCTCTGGGTGAATGGTTAACAAATTTTTGACCTGGACAAAAATACCGAAACAAAAAAGGAACTTTTGTGAGCAAAATGTGAGAACAACTGTTACGCCTTTATAAGGGCATTTTTGAGAATGGTGGAAAGTAGGATGGGTATCATTGAACATATAAATTTAGTTTTTCCACATAAAATAAGGTACATACATAAAGTAGAGTAACATCATCGAAATTAACTAAGTGTAATATGAGGGCCTGAATGTAAATACCACATTCAATTTGGTAGACAGATGGGGTTCAATATAACCTTCTTAATGTAGCTCCTTCAGGGAATTTGAGATAAAATGTAAGTTGAATTTGAAAGAGCTAGAATGAAACTTGTTTATTTGATTCAGTTCTTTCCTTAAACATACATCGACCATCAAGGATGCAGGTTTAATTAAACATGACAGTAACGCTGTGTATGATCTTAGATGAGTAAAACAATGCAGTTGCTTAGCTTGTGGAATATCAAAATTAAAAAAGGAAACAAAGTGTTGTTATTCTTCAATTCAGCATAAAAACAAACCAATCATTGCACACTCACCCTGCAGCTAACTGTATGAAGAAACCTTCAATCTTTTAAGAAAATTCCATGGAAACTTGGAAAGAATAACTAATTACTAACTGAAACTGCAAAGAAGATGCGGCAAGTACCAGAACAAGTCCAATGATATTTGTGGGTTGCTCATAGTAGACAGGCACTCTGCTATGTCCTTTCTCCAAAACTAGATTCATCAGGGTCCTATACGATAACAAACAATGACATTATCGTCATTAGTCGGCGTTACATGAATATGAGGTGTAAGTTCTTAATGAAAAATAAATGCTTTACCTATCAAGCTTCGCATTTATATCAATTGCAAAAGTGTCCTTTATGGGAGTCATGGCGTCCCTAGCAGTTTTCTCACTGAGTTCAAGTGCTCCAGCTATAATAGTTGTCTCATCATGTGTGAGTTCTCCACCTTTACCTGCCTGTATTCAAGTGGCAAGTTAACTAAGGGTATCAAGGCAGTACTGTCGAAGTTCCAGGTGATAAACTCCGGGGTTAAGCATGAATGAAAGAAAGCAGCATCTTGAGAAACAAAGGCAAACACTAATGAATGATTTATTTAACATAAAAAGACTAAAGGATGGACATTTATTTGAAGAAATGAAGGATGATAATCTCATAAAAGGCATATATTAGTTACCAAATTTACCTCATTGCCATGTAAATTGACAAGTGTTTTCAACTCGGCACGTCGAAATAGAGCTCTATGCCTATGGCCAAGCAGTAAGTCTAACAGCTGGAAATTACAGAAACAATCGAATAGATTTAGCTATGTTTCAGAACGTAGAAAGAAATTATAAGAAAATACTTGAGAAATGCAAATGCAGACAATAAACAAGACTAAAGGGACTACCTTGCTTATTGGATATGCAACTGGAAAACAAATCCAGACAAGAACACGAACCACTGGGGCCACAGCTGCACCAATAGCAAGTCCATGTCTGGAGCAAACAGATTGCGGAATAATCTGACAAAAAAGAATGACCAATTAACTTCAATGGATTGTTAAACCATCTCATCTACCAGTTGTTATTGCTTCACAATTGTGTGGTTATCAGAAATATAGAACAGTTTAGCTTATACACAATCCATCTATACCATATTGAAAAGCACGTGGAAAACATTCTCATTTTTTAATTTCCAAATCATCTGATGCTATATGCAACCATGTAGTATCTTCAATTTAATTTGTTTCCATTTCTTCCGTGCATCGAGTCTAATGACAGCATATTGCGCCCCTTTAGCATTCCTAAAGTTGATATAAAGTTAATTATATACCTAAAGCCTTTAACGTACTGTTCTAATTTTTTAACTAAAGATTTACACCAATATATCATTCATTTGTTTCGGTAGGTTAAATCGAGCTTAGTAGCCAACTGCAAAAAGAGGGTGAGAAGTGCACTAAAACACACTATTGTGCAACAGTGTCATACCTCACCAAACAGAAGTATTAAAGTCACAGATATAAGGATCGCGCCCCAAGCTGTAACTAGACTGTCCAGGAAGATGGGAAGTGCCTGAAAGGAGAAAATATCTCAATTATTGAATCATTTCTAACATGCTTAAAGTGAAGCGTAAAATCCCTGCAAGTATGTATACATATATGATATACCTCCATAGCAGCGGCATTGCAGATGAGTAAAGTGCAAAGCAATAAATGCTGATTCCTGACGACTGGCAGTATCTTTTCTGCAACAACAAGTTAAACTTTACGAGTTTACAAGAAATATATGAATGCCATATTACGACTATCAGCAGAAAGTGTTAGCCTTTCAAAATTGCAATCAGATCCTTAATTAGCATCTCAAATTCAAATCAAAGGTTCTTATCAAATATACAATCCTGTAACTCATAAATCCACATGCTTCGTACATGAAATTGAAAACCAATAAGACGAAGTGTCGAACTTTCTTGCAGTAGAAAGATTTCAGGTATGGAGTATGGACTATGGATGAGCAAATTAAGCAGCTAATTTTCCGTTTATTTTCTTCATGCGCTTTACATAGCAACCGAAAATCCCAAACATTAAGTCAAAACTAGAATTGCAGCGTCCTTCCATTTCAAAATCACCTAAAACTAATCACAAATTCCTAAAAATTACAGTCTGCCCCTGCTCCGTCAATTTTAGCGCGAAAAATATTGCAAAGGGTTCTTCATTCCTTCATATTTTTCCTTTCCACCTTCATTTTACTCACCCAAGCTCCAAAAATAGCATATATAACACCAAACTCGAAGGAGCCAGGAGAACGAAACGAATGAAAGGAAAAGAAAAGGAAAAAAAAAAAAGACGAAACGGCAATTAACTAAATAGGAAAAAGGAAGACGAAACCGCAACCAACTAAAGAGGAAAAACGAAGACGAAACAGCAACCAAGTAAAGGAAACCCCAAATACTACCTACCAGCATGCCGTTTATCCTTGGGAGTTCCCGACTTGGCCAGCACCTCAAGATCGACGAGGCTGAGCGACATGAGGCCGAGAGTGAGCCCCGACATGAGGCCAGCAAACAACACCAGAAAAACTATCACCACAATGTGAACGAAGAATTCCGTCTCGCAACACTTGTACTCCACCGCCATCCAACCACCGCCTGAAATTATTGGCACCAACTGTATCACAAACACCACTTCTCCCAGCAATTCTCGATCGAGTTCGCTCTCAGAGATGGAGGATAGATTCCCGCGCGCAAGAGAATCGAAGTCGCGAGGAGAACGTGTAGAGAACCGGAGGGAATCGCTGAACAGACACAGCTCCAATTTATATGACTGCGCGAGAGAGATGATGACGTGTTGCCAACTAGAGACAGTACTTCACAAGGGGGTTTTGGCTAAATAAACCCCTCTTTTCTTCTCTTTACTTTACAAGTTTGACAATAAGTCCAATTCCCGGAGTCCCGAGACTAAGCTGGAAATGGATGGTGATTTTTACCATCAAAAAATGTTGTTACTATTTAAACTAATGGGGATGGATTAACTAATTTTACGATCTTGCCTCTTGTCTTTTTTCATAAATAACATCGTCTGTCATTACTATCCCAAGAAAACATTCCCACCATTTTTCCCTAAATTTCTCGCTACCTTTTCGCCTAGTTCCATTGAAACTAATTTTCTAACCCTAGTTCATCGACTTGGCCATTTCGGGAGCTGGGTGTTTTGCGACTATTTCCCTTTGAAGCTCGATAAAAAGCTGCATTTCTTGTTGATATTAGGATATTCCGAAACTTCTTGCTAACATATATGTGATCAGAAGTCATCCCTGTCTCAGAATCTGCTCCGTTGTGCACATAATTTGAGGTAAGGGCAAAATTGTCATTAACACCACAAACAAATGGGTTGTTATCTAGTAAAGTAAAACATTAAAGTTCTTGTCTATTTAAGCAAAATCACAAACTATCAAAGTAAATATCCCACTAGATAAAATAACCAAGATTTTTATAAAAAATAACCTTTCCCCATTGAATAACAAACAAGAAAAGAAAAGTAAAGACAGCCAGAGGGGTTTGATGCCGCTGCTAGTGCGGTTCCTATCTCTACAGTTCTTACAGTATCCTTTGCTACGGCCCACCAATATCAAATATGTCTTTTTCTTTTTCTTTTTTCTTTTTTTATTTTATTTAGTTATCTAATGAATTGAGAAAGTGACTAAGATCGAACTATAAATTATTTTTCTGTTCTTATGCCTAACTACTTTGTATTTATGTGTAAATAATAATATGCTACGGTTAAACATTATCTTCTTAATATAAAAATAGTGCAATAATTTGTATTGTTGGTTATAAATAAAGGTAACAAATTTGAGTCCGTACAAGAAATTTTTGATATGCATACGACAAATTTTATTTATTGAAACGATAGTCGATTAGTTCTGATCTTTGACTTGAATTCATCTTATATATAGAGGAAGTGTTTCTATAAAATTTTTGTCTTTTTTTAATTAGTTGATTCGATTTATTCTTATCCATTCGTATTTAGAAGATCTCGAATGGTGCAAGTTTTAATGTTAACCAAAATCTTTAAGTCTCCCGGCTACTTGTCATGTAGAACTCTACTAGCTTAATTGTGTGAGCTTCTCACATACTTGCGAGTTTGGCAACGTGTATTTATAATGAGAATCCATCGATATTGATTTTTTCGTTATTTAATTATACTAACATAAAATATCACAGTAAACAACGACAAATTGATTGATTCAAAAGTGTGGAATCAAGAAGTGGCATTAGAGGCAACGGCTCCCTCAATTTTGGTTTCATGCATAAAAATTATATAAAAATTAAAAGGATGTTTCGTAAATTTTGTTAATTTTACTGTTTTTAGCTCCCTTTAATTTTTTTTTAATATTTATTTAATTTGCATTTAAAACTATAGCTTTAATCAAAATCATTCAATATAGTTTATGAGATGTGGAAGCTTTTTAAACTACTTGAAACCGTTTGGCCACCTACTTCCTTTTCTCAAAAGTCACCACCTTAACTCATAATTGATTAATTATAATCTTGCTTTCGCGACACTCAAATACTTGGAATTAATTATAAATAGAGATAACAAGGTGACAATTAAGAGTTACTAATGCGGTTACATTGCTACTTTTTATTAATTATTACTAGCAATTTTGTACATTCTATGCATGTGCAAATAAAAATAATTACTATATAAATATATTAAAATTAAAAAGTTTTTATTAAATATGTATTCTATAGTTTTTTTTAATATAATCATTAATTTATGATGAATAAATAAATAAGTAAGATAAGATAATGTCATATTAATAATTATAAAAATTTAAAATATAAGTGAAAAGTGATAAAAATTATAATTACAAAAAAAATGCAAGTGATAAGAAATAAAAGATAAATTAAGATTCAAGAAGAGAAGTGATGAAACAAAAAAGAGAAATTAACAGAACGTAGAAGAGATAAAGCCGGAAAAAGTCAATCAATAAATAAAGAGAAAAAAAATTATTTTTAGAGTTCAAGAGACCAAACTTGGGTCTCTCACTTAATAGATAGTATAGATGGAAGAATGCGTGGGGATATGTTCTTATGAAAAACAAATTAAATTGTTTTATTGTTTTCCTTTTTACAATGTTGGCAATAGAGGTTCAACATCAATATTAGGTAAATTAAAAGTCTCTTGTGTCCCTACCTTTCATGCATCTGATGAGTAGAGAGGGAGCCAAGAGTTATCATAAGGAGATAAAAATTAAATGGACGAAATTTTAATTTTGAGGGACGAAAATATAATTTCAAATATATATATAAATTTTTAAAAAATTCAAAATTTAGGAGGAATGGGGACCACCCCATATCTTCCCTGTCTTCATCCCTGCTCACGAGTACCTTTCGTGTTTAGTGTGAACTACGGACGTTACTCTTCAGTCTTCACAATATTGAACATTATTATCCATTATTTCTCTTTTTTAGTGTGAACTAATAATCTTATTCTTCACAATATATATATATAGAGAGAGAGAGAGAGAGAGTCCTAGGGTTTAAGAATTTTCTCTCAACGCTGTCGCCTTTCATGACGGAGAAACTTACGTCGCCGGCGACGCCTAAACCACCGGACATACCTACATACGCTAAAGTTGCAGGATCGAAGGCACGCGACTTTAACTCACCTGATGAAATTGCAAAACTCAAAACCTTTGATCTAGAAACCTTTACCCTGTTAGGGCAGGTAACGGAGTATCGGGGACGTGCGGCACTCGTCTTCTCGCCGGAAGAGGAGGAGAAATTGTGTGAGGATTTCAAGTTTGCGCTAATCGGTAAATTTACACGAGGATATCCGACGATGCGATATTTGGAATTCTGTTTCCAACAAATGGCATTTACGAAAGAAGTCAAGATTAGCTTATTGAACACAACTCACGTGTTGATCAAATGTGAGGATCATGGAGATTACGCGAGACTGTTCTCTAAGGACACTTGGTATTTTAAGGATTTCCCGATGCGTATCCTGAAATGGACTCCGGACTTTGATCCGGAAGTGGAATCATCAATTGTCCCGGTCTGGGTTTCCTTTCCTGGGCTAAAGGCACAGACAACTAAGAAGAAAGGTTTGTATACCATAGCGTCTGCCTTAGGTACGCCATTGCGCGCCGATGAAGCTACGGCAAGAGGAAAAAACACGCTGGAACCGCGAGTATGTGCGGAGATTGATGTCGCTAAACCATTGCGCAGAACCATCTTTTTTAGGAATGGTGGCCGATGGATTGAGCAAGAGATAACCTATGGCAAGGTTCCAGATTATTGCAAAAAGTGATGCAAACTGTATCATAAAGCTAACCATTACCCGCTAGGAACTGAAGAAGAGGATACCAACCAGGAAGAAGAGGAGGGGAATGGGGGAAAAGAAAATCAGTCTGATCAGCGCAAAGAAAACGACAACAAAAAGACATGGACAGAGGTCCAAGGCAGGCAAAACCAAACAAGGAAGGAAAAAAGACCTATGGGAGATGACAGAGGAACAACCAATAAAGGTGACGGAACTAATGTTAATCCTTTTGAGGCTTTGGCAAATGATTTGGAGGAAACCCAATCTCACGAAACCACATAGCTACAGCAAGAGAAAACACTAGCATCGGAGGTACAGGAAGACATTAGAGAAGACGGACGAGTGCAGGTTTCGAAGAATACCAATAACAGAACAGAGGAAACAGGGGGAGTCTTGGATGACCCTGTGATTATTACAGTGTTGAGAGACCCAACTGAGGAGGCTGTGAAGCAAAAAAGCAAGGGTCCTGAGAGCACCTCAACAACTTCCAAACTACAGGATGAAAACCTAGCGCTTCTGATTATTGACAGTCCTGTGCATCAAGGAGAAGAAGAAGATGCTGAAATCCGTTGGGCACTAGCGGAAAGTTACAAAGGCATAGCTAATTTAGTTGGCTAACAGAGCAGTGGTCTAGAAGATGAGGATCCAACATTACAGCTGCTGCAAGATGATGATCAAGAGACAAACAAGAGGAAAGCTTTGCACAGAAGATCCTCCTCTATGGACCGAGACACAAATAATTCTACTTTGGGAAAAAATAACAGGAAGAATGCTAAACCCAATCAGAAAACTAATAAAACAACGGATCAGGCCTCTAAAAGGATGCATCGGATGTCGGCCTCAAACACGAGTATCCAATAATGATGGAAGGGCTTATCTGGAACATACGTGGAATAGGGAATAACGGTAGATTCCGTATTCTGAAAAAAATATGCCGAAAGAATAAGTTTTCCTTCATTGCTATCCTTGAGCCTTTTATTGATTTGGATGCTAGATATATGTGCAATAGGCTTAGATTTAGTTCTGTTATTAAAAATAGTTCTAATCATATTTGGTTTTTTGGTTGCGAGGGCCTCAACATTGATTTTCTTGTGGATAACAGACAATATTTGCATTTGCGGCTTACGCATCAAAGCTGGAAATCCAACCTGTTCCTTACCATTGTCTATGCCATGTGTGATACAATTGAAAGGCGAAGTCTTTGGGATTTCCTGAGGCAGCAACAAGGACAGTGTGAAAACTCTCCATGGATGGTTGGAGGAGATTTCAATATCATCTCTAAGCTAGAAGAACGAAAAGGAAGAAGAGGCCAACCTGACTTGAGAGGTATGAATGATTTCAATGAATGCATTTTTTACTGTAATCTGGTTGAACCTTCGTTTCAGGAGTCGGTGTTCACTTGGACAAATAAATCCCTTTGGCAATGGCTGGATAGAGTGCTAGTCTCGGACAAATGGAATGAGATTTGGCCTCGCACTGATATACGACATCTATCCCGCAACACTTCGGATCATGCCCCTTTGCTGATCAGATGTTCTGAGGATGCAATCAATAAGACTCCAGCATTCCGATTCCAGGAAATGTGGCTTCACCACCCAGATATTGAAGCCACAATCAAGAGTAACTGGACGATACCGGTGCACGGTTATGGTCTTCGTAAACTGCACAACAAATTATTTAGACTAAAAATGTTTCTGAAAACCTGGAATAGGGAGGTGTTTGGGAACATATTCAAATGCGTGGAGGAAGTAGAGAAAGAAGTGGGAATCGCCGAACGAGAATACGACACAGACCCAACGGAGTAAAAGCTAATTGAGTTGAATAGGAAAATAGCGGTAATGCAGAATATCCTTGCTATGGAGGAGGACTTTTGGAGGCAGAAATCTGCCTGTAAGTGGATCGATGAGGGCGAAAGAAATACCAAATTCTTCTATACTCTCGTTAAGAAAAAACGGTTTAGGAACTCTATCAAGAGCATCTACGAGGGAAACCGAGAACTAAAGGAGGACTTGGATATTAGGAATTCAGCTGCCAATTATTTTGAGGGACTTCTAGCAGCAGAGCCTAATGATGGGAATGGAGATCAAGAGTGGGAGCAACTGGAGCAAGTTGTTAATCAGGAAGATGGTTCGGGTTTATGTACTAACCCGACTATGGAAGAGATTCGAAACACTATTTTTTCAATATCGCCCAATAGTTCTGCCGGTCCAGACGGGTATGGTGTGTTGGGAATAGTGCCCTGAAAATTCAATTTGTTGAATTAATTAAACTGAATTTACAGCGAGTTGTGAGTATTTCACATATTAATAATTAATGACGTGTGGTGGTATTCTCATATGAAATGTGTTTCATAGGAAAAGACTTTGAATACCGAAATCACGTGTCATTAAATTTCTAGTCGGTAAGATAAGAATATGTTCTTATCAAGACTATAACGTGGTTATATAAGATGATTAGTCTTTCGTCATAGGGAATGGTGATTCCAATTATAACACGTTGATGATTTTCAATAGGATTGGAAACATCGAACTGGACCACTGAGATTATTTATTTTATACTGCTATCTAAAATGAATAAAATTTCAGGAAGCATTGTACTATTAATCCTGATAATATTTCGGCTTTAGGCATGTAGTGTTAGTCACTACAACATACTCGAAGTGAGGTCTCGGTAACGGGTGGCCAAAATACTTTGTATGTTTGGTGATTACATGAAATGCGCTAAAGAGTTATATTGATCGAGGAATCTGTGGCCTTGTTGGAAGGTAAGAGATATCCTTGAAATAGATTTGTAAAAGTTTGAATTAGGACTTTGGTCAAAGCACTTCGCGTGATACGTCACCGAAATTGTATGTTGAATGTGTTTCACATACAGAGAACTTGAACTTAAGGCGAATTAATAAATTTCAAATTAGAGATGAAAAATAAATGATAGTAGTTGCAATTTATTTTTCATGAATATCTACACGGAGGAATAAAATGCGAAATTATTCTAGATCGAGAAATTCGTGAATAATTTAATTAATTTTAGAGTGCAACAATATTTATTTAGTGGAATTAAATATTGTTAAACAATAATTAATTATTATCATGGGATGATAATATATTAATCCGTTTGGAGCTAAAATTAAGTAGTCCTGCAGGTCCCCCTACAAGCCCCAATTGAAAACCCGAAGAGAAAATATTAAAAGGAGAAAGAGAAATGAATTTTCTAAATGTTTGAAAATAAGCCAAGGGGTTTATTTTAAGAAAATAAATCAAGTTCCAAAGAGTTGGAAATGCCCGGAATTTTATTTTGGAGAAAATAAATTTTTTATTTTTATTTTAAAAAAAAAAAAAATTGGCTGACGTGGCAGTCCACGTGGCATGCCACGTCAGCAAACGGGTCCCAGGTGGTGCTAATTGGGCGCCGCGAGGACTACTAGGATCGTGCCACATCAGCGCCCGTGTACGGCCCATATGAGATCGGGCCGGGTCGGATAACCCGGTCAAACGGGTCAGATAACCGGGTTAGTGGGGCCGGGTCTCGGATAGGGTCGGACCGGACCCGGACACGTGGCCAAGTCAGAAGCGGCCACGTGAGCCTGAAACCCTAGGCCGCGGGTGAAACATACGCGCCGCCTTATGGCGGAGCTTGAGGGCGCGTCCGGTGGGCTACTGGCGCGTGTTCGGCGGCGATGGATTCGTGGCGACGAGACTTACGATGTGGTCACCTCGGTTTTCGTGTCCAAATTGGCTACGTAAGTGGGGATGTGAAATGACCATTTTGCCCTTGCTTTTGTATCCAAAATGACCAAAACGCCCTCCGGTTTTTGCCTATAAATAGGATGATCCCCTCCCTCATTTCTCATAACATTTTTGGGATGGTTTTGACCAATTTTTGGCTTTGAAATCAAGTCTCATTTTCTCCTAGTTAATTCCGATTTATTTTGGAATTAATTTTAATTAGGTGTTTGTATAAAACGCCTAATTTCGGGAGAATAAACCCTGAAAAGGGTTTTCTAGTTTAAAGTTTATTTTCTCTAAGTATTTAGAGAAATACTTTCGGAGCCCACACTCCGAGGGTTTCTCTGGGGTTATTGCAGGGAAGCTCTGCAGGTCTCACGAGTGGGAAAGGAGCTGGAAAAATGCTATTAGATAGCCATGTTTGCAGTACGGTAATATTTTACAGTTGTTTTATTTTAAGCATGATAAATTATATGCTCTTAAGTGTTAATTGCATGTTAGATATTTATCTGCTTAAGTGATTTAAAATTTATTATCAATTGCATGTATATACTTGAGTAGATCCGGCTAGTCTTCCGTCTTTGTATTAAAATGTTTTAGAAATACTTTAATACTTATATTATAATAAAAATTTTAAAATGTGGCCACGGACCGCTACTGTTCTGGGCCCGCCTCCCAGCATGGTGCTCGGTTTTACCAAAGGTTCTGGGACATAATAAAGGAGGATGTCTTTGAGGCAATCATGGACTTCTTTAATGGAGCTACTCTGCCCATTGCATACACAGCGACATCCATAGCATTAATCCCGAAAAGGGATAACCCGATCCATTAGAGCGACTACCGGCCAATAAGTTTATGTAATGTATCTAACAAGATCATCACAAAACTTTTGAATAATCGGTTAGCGCATATCCTACCTAAAGTGATTGCACAGAATCAATGTGGTTTTGTTAAAGAAAGGATAATTGGGGATAACATCCTTTTGGCCCAGGAAATGATGCATACGCTAAACGCAAGGAGAAAGGAGAGGAATGTTATTCTCAAATTGGATATGGCTAAAGCCTATGACAGGCTTGATTGGGGATTTCTACTAAAAGTGCTTCGTTCGAAAGGTTTTCCGGAGAAGTGGATCGGATGGATAAAAAATTGCATTTCCAATTGCAGATTTTCAGTGTTAGTTAATGGTGCCCCAGCGGGATTCTTTAAATCAACTAAAGGACTACGTCAAGGTGACCCTTTATCGCCTTCGTTATTTGTTATTGTGGCTGATTACTTGTCCTTTTCTTTGAATAGGTTCGCGGTCGAGAACCCGGGATGCATGTATGATACGAAGGGGGGATCAATGTGTCCCATTTGGCCTATGCTGATGACATGATGATTTTCACAAATTCAAGCACTGCTACACTAATCAAAATCAGGAAAATCTTGGCAGATTATGAGTTGGTGTCGGGACAGAAAATAAGTTCGGAGAAAAGTGAATTCCTAGTTGGGAACAATTCGGAATGGGCAGTTAATAAGGTAAAAGAAATCTTGGGTTATAGGAGAGGGGACCTCCCAATGACTTACCTAGGAGCACCTTTACACACCGGGAAGAAACGAATTGTCCTATTTGATAATATGCTGAGCAAGATCCGAAATAGAATGCAAAGGTGGGAATCGGTTATGCTTTCTTATGGCGGGAGACTGCAATTAATCCGTTCGGTTATATACTCTATACAGATGCACCTTTTGCATGTTCTCGAGCCACCACGTTCAGTTCTAGAATCCTTGCAACGTGCTTGTAACAAATTTTTCTGGGGGGTCAAACTCGGAATTAAGACGGATTCATTGGACGAAATGGGAGAAAATCACCTACCCTGTGGACGAAGGCGGCTTGGGGATAAGAAATATCAGGGATATGAGCTTGATTTATGCCTGGAAGCTTTGGTGGAGCGTAAGATCACAAGACAATCTCTGGACCAATTTCATGATATTAAAATACTATAAAGGGGTACATCCGTCGATTGCTGAGGTAAAACCTCATCATTCGAGCACTTGGAAACGAGTATGTAAAGTCAGGGAGAGGGTTGAGCCGAATATAGGTTGGATAATCGGTGGTGAGGGAGTTCATACTAAGTATGACCGGTGGATGAGCCAAGAGAGGTTAACTGACCGGGCACCGAAT
Organism: Lantana camara; assembly: GCA_037501455.1. Taxonomy (NCBI): domain Eukaryota; kingdom Viridiplantae; phylum Streptophyta; class Magnoliopsida; order Lamiales; family Verbenaceae; genus Lantana; species Lantana camara. The sequence goes on from CM074862.1 coordinate 26,340,475, forward strand.
GCTAGCATTCCGGACAACACAAATGAGTGGGTTACGGGAAGGGAATGGAACACAAAGTTGATCTCGGAGAAAATAGGACAGCAATTAGCAAAACAAATAAGTGAGATCCCAGTTAATGTATATAGTCACACGAAAGCCATATGGCTGAAAACCGGGGATGGGGATTTCTCTTCCAAATCTGCGTGGGATATGATACGTGAAAGAAGGGGTCCTTTGAGTATTTGGAAAGCGGTATGGTCAGTCAATCTTACCCCATCGATATAGATATTTGTTTGGAGGGCTCTCTTAGACCTGATCCCCGACCGATGATAGACTGAAACGTAAGGGCATTATGATTGTCTCTAAATGTGAGTGCTGCAAACATGAGGAAACCATTCACCATCTCTTCATCAACTCGACAAAAATCAGCAGCGTGTGGGGTCATTTTGGTGACATATTCGGTATCCCAAAACCGGATACAACCAGTGTGCCAACGCTGCTCCAAAGCTGGATTTTTTCAACTCCTTACAGCCATAGTCAACATATAAGAATTGTGATACCTATCCTTGTTTTATGGTATACGTGGCAGGAACGAAATAACAAAAGGCATAACGGAGGAACATTCTCAACTTATACGATCATCCGAAAAGTTCGTACTCATATACTTTATATGTGCAGGGTGAAACGGCTCAACTACAAGTGGTGGAGGGGAGATGTGGGTTTAACAAGTTTTTTTTATGTTTGCGTCAATAAACCAATGGTCCCAGCTCCCAAAATTGTCCAATGGATAAAATCCCCAGCTGAATGGGTCAAAATGAATACGAATGTGTCTTCCTTGGGGAATCCCGGCCCCGCTGGTATTGGAGGAATCATTCGAGATTGGAAAGGTAAGGTGATATATGCCTTCTTCGAGGGAATTAGAGAGGAAACGATTATGGTTGCGGAGATATCAACAATCTCAAAAGGGATTAGAGAAGCCTTAAAGATGGGATGTGTTAATCTTTGGATTGAGGTTGATGCCAAAGTGATCATCGACATACTGAAAAGAGGTTATGTGGGTGATTTACATCTTCAGCACCTGATAATGAAATGCAAGGAATACATGGAAAAGATGAATGCCAGGATCTCCCATGTCTATAAAGAGGGAAATTCGGCGGCAGATTGCTTGGCGAACAAGGGCTCACGTCTTCAAGAAAGCTGGTCTTTCCCCAATAGACAAATGTTTCCCGAGCTTATTGGCAGAGTGAAATTGGATCAATGGGGGCTCCCTTCAATCCAATCATGATGGTGAATAATAAGGTAACTAATAACTTGTTTTACTCTGATAGAGTTGGGCGTTTTTATGCCCGAACTTTATATAGTTTTAAATTAACTTATTATCGATCAGTTAACATTCTTGGTCTTGAGTCAGGGGTAAGAGATAGGGACGTATTGCAGATAATTCACATTCCTGGAAATAATATGGACGTGAATTGTTTTCCCGACGATAGAGTAATTAACGGTTGGATTTTCTAGGATATTGATCTTTGCAGATCAACCCAAAAGTATTGTAAGGTAAGCCCTTGCTAGTTTACACTTTTTGGAAATTGACGGATATAGTAGGCGATATTAGTTTGGTCTTTGCCAAAACTAAGCCTACTGGTACAAAAGGTCATATTTTCTATGGGGAGATTAACGTTTTCATGAGAGGTAAAATCATGTTGAGTAAGGGAGTGAACCAGAAATTGAGAGCCCAAAGCCAATTGAGTTACAGAGTTTTCAACACAAACCATCATTATATTGACTCCAAGCCACTGGACAATCAACATAGGAGAAAGCTAACCTATATCCCTTCCCCATCTTTAATTGCAGGTAAACCTTCCCCTATTTGGGATCCGGTGATCCCCGAAAGGAACCATCAATGTGGCACACCAATGATTTTGATTGAGGTGAGGTCAATCCTTTCCTTTGGAGTGGGAAGGTTAGGCGATGCAGTCTACAAGGCAGCTACTACAGCATATTGTCTCTATCATTCGTGTGGGATAAGTGGAAAAGAATTAATCTGGAGTGACTGGAATGATATAGAAATGTCCTCTGATATACAGGAAGAGAATTGAGCATGATAATGATATCACTCTGAGGTGTAAAGTGGTGACTACTTTCTTTAGGAATAGCTACAATACTGAGGATACTAAGGATTACAAGAATGAGTTAGATTATCTTAAAGTTGAGATGTGCTTCTGTGTCGTTGAGCTTGATGAGGCCACCAACCCTCTGTATAGTCGGGTTTGGCTTTTGCTTATCTTAGGGATGTTCTTTATTAATTTCCCCTTGTAGCTTTGCTTCGTTCAATAAAGAGGTGGAGTCCTCGGTAATCACTCCTTTAGTTTAAAAAAGAAAAAAAAAAAAAAAAAAAAATATATATATATATATATATATTTAAACTTTTTTTTATCAATGATTGTTGTGTTTTTACAAAATCGAGTATGAAAATTTTGATTAAATTAAGGACTAATTTCGGGCACTCCATCATCTTTTGGTTCTTAGTGTGCTTCGTCCCCTAATATTTGAATTAGTGTAATTGCCTCCCTCACCTTTAAAAAATATCACACTTAACTCATTTTAACAAACTTTGATATCCAAATTTTGTCCTTCACAATGACCCTAGTTTCAAGAGCACTGCCATTATATTCGCCTTTCCAACAAGACCCAAACTCCAATCGACCCTATTGGCCGCTGAACGCCGCCGCAAAGCTCCACCCATCGGGCTCCATTTTCGATAGTTGTCAGATTTTAGTTTTGAGACCACCATTATGTTTCTTGCGACGAGAGTTTCGATTTGACATATAATATCAACACATTAGAAATCGACTATATATAGATTTACTCTGTTTAAAAGGGTTACGTATGATATTTTTCAAAGGGTAAAGAAACAATCGCACTAATGTAAAAATTAAGGGGCAAAGTACACTAAATGTCAAAAAATAAGAGGTGTCTGAAATGAATCCTTAGATTAATATAGTGTCGAACTTCTAAAACATGCGATCCTGTGGTAACATAAAATTGTATGAGAATGTTAAACAAAGGTAGGTATGTTATTGAAAATGTGGGTCGGGGCCATGGGGGGTTGTGAGTTTTTATATATGTATGTTAATGAATATCATTTTTGTTCAAAAAATGGGACAGATTACTTTGTGTATATATTGATTCAAAGTCAGATATTATTTTTTTTTTTTTGGTCCAGAAAGTCAGATATTATAAATTAACGAATATGCTGGGTATAGAATTATTTTTTTGATAAAATTAGGTATAATTATTGTCATGTTAGAATCATCGAACATGATTGATGTGACGAATTTGTAATTTTGCTGGATTATAGCTGAAAACACACAATTTCAGAGTGAAGATTTCGGACAGAATGGAAGAATAATGTGGTGAATGGTGATGCTGTCTCTTAATTATTACTTATTAGCATTAGCCATTATTTTTAAATAAAGGACAATTATATTTAGGGACCTATTCCAAAGTTTTTCCTAATTATAAAAATATTTCCTAAAATCTGAGAAATTACATAATATTCTCCATAAGAGGGTTTCTGAGTTAATAACTTTGATGACATTAATTCTAATATTTTTCTTACTAGTATCTCCTATTTATCAATATCTTTTTTTTTTTTTTTTTTTGACAACCAAAACGCTCAAAGGGGAATATTATAACAAATCATGAGTAACAATAAGAAAAATATAAGAAGCAAAAACAAAAAAATTAACGCATGTTGGAGCCGCAATTCCAACAGATTTGTGAGCTATTATATTAGCATCACAATTAGTAAAAGAAAAGGACTCTTTGAATATTGGTCCTCTCAAGTTTATCTCGATCTGATGCGGTTGAAGTTCCATAGTCGCTTTTTCTCCGAATTGAGCACAGATAGCTGGGCCTACAACAGATAACTCGGCCAGAAAATTTCCCAGTTAAACACAGGAAAGGATAAAACTAAACTTGCAAACGGAAGAGATAAAACTTCCATACAGAAGGGACAAAATTTCCATATGGAAGGAATAAAGCTTCCATACGAAAGAAACCAAAGAAAACATACCAAAAAAAAAAAAAAAAAAAAAACAGATAAAAAAATCGTCTGTGAACAGAGAAATCCGCTAGATCTGAGAGGAAGCCAGTAGATCTGGTAGATTGGTGATGAAACTTACCGTAGATCCGTGAGAGTGGCAGCAGATCTAAGCGGATCCCGATGAACGAAAAAGAATCGAGTAAAACATAACAGATTTGGGCCGATCCGATGGTGGAACTGTGTTCTCCATTGTCGGATCGGAGTTGAGAGGGAAATTTTTGCCTTGCTCAGAGAGAGAATAGGAAAAAGAAGGCTTCGTCAACTTAGGGTTTAGAGAGAATAGAAAGACCCTATTTATCAATATCTAATTTTAAGTAAATTTATGAACACTCCGATTGAGATCCAGGAATTAAGATGTACGGACACTTTTAGAAATATTATTTGGTCGTGTCGTGACGTATCGGACACTTGTGTCCGACACTCCACAAGTAAAAATTTCAAAAAAAAATTCGTATTATCATTATCAGTATTCGTATCACTGTATCCATATCCGTGCATCATAACTTACGAAGTAAGTCTGATCTCCCCAGCTCCAACTAAATAATCTTTATGAACAGAGAATTAATTAAGTATGGTTGTTGTTGGCCTCAATCTAATACTAAGTAATATAATTTTATATAATAATTTTATATTTGCTCGGAACACTTGCGATAACATGGCACCACAAAAAGGGATTCACTTATCTGAACTAAAATAAAAAATGATCAATAATAAATTATTATTATTATTATTATTATTATGAGAAAATTGCTGATTTCATCCCATAAATTACCCTTTTTTAATTTTGGTCCCAACCATTAATGATTTCTTAATTTAAATTTCATAAAGTTATTTTTTAGCTGATATCGTCCCGCCGTTAATTCTCCGTCAATTTTAAATGGAAATTGCATATGCACAGCACATGACCGTTAAAAATATTGCATTTTGCCCCATTTTATTCATTTATATTTTCAAAACAATCCCAAACTTATTTAAATTATGTATTTTCACGGTAAATGAAATTAATTATATATTATATATATTTATATATTATATATATGTGTGTGTGCATATATATTATATGAAACCGCATATAATTTTTTATTCTAATAAAATTTGATGTTAATTGATAATATATATTATATTTTATGAATATATAATTATACACATTTTTGTTATATACATATTAAAATAATATATATAAAATAGAAGATAAAGAAATCACAAAGTTTTTAATTTAATAATTTAATAAATTTATGAAAGAAAATATAAAAAATCTTAATAAATTTATATAATACCATAATAATATCAAATTTTAATTGAATAAATAAATTAGAAAAAGGCAAAATAAAAAAAGTATGTATTCAGTAAATTAAAACTTCCAAAAAAAAAGAAAGAAGTGGAGAAAAAAACTCATCTAGCTAGTATATATGTATATATATGGTGATATTTGTAAAAGTTTTTTATTTTTTGGGGTTTAATAAGAATAAAATATATTATAAGGGGGTAAAATGCAATATTTTTAACGATCACATGCTGTGCACATGCCATTTCCGTTAAAAATTGACGGAAAATTAACGGTGGGACCATATCCGCTAAAAAAACGACTGTATGGGACGTAAATTAAAAAATCATTAATAATTGGGACCAAAATTAAGAAACGGGTAATTTATGGGACCAAATCAACAATTTCTTCTTGTTATTATTTATAGATAAATAAGTTGATTTTGATTATGCAAACAAAGGAGAACTAATCTCAAAGATGGACAAAATTACAGTCAAACATTTATAAGGCACGTAAGTTGTTCTTTCCTTCTTATTTCTTTTTCTTTTTCTCTTTATTTTTTAAAAAAATTTATTTTGTCTTTCGAGATTAGTAGCAGTATCCTATAAAGTAGTTGTTCATAATGCCGAAAGGTGAAGCGTTTTTACGGTTGCCACCGCCATAAAAGTGAACCTGCATAAGCTTCAAGAAAAAGCATCCAATTCTCTCTACCTTATTAGTTTTCGTGCCATTTATTATCCCGCGCCATAACATCATTCAATATTTATATTTGTATATTTTACAAACATATCATATATAATATATAACAAAAATTAATTAAGAGCTCCTTTACTTTTCTAGTTGGCTAACCATTGTCAATGGGTTGTTTATGATTTTTTTCTTGGTTATATAAACCGGTGCCCTCTTTACTTTAATTGGAAAACATTGCTCTTAAATACACTAGATTGTTGGACTCTTTACATTGTTGGTTTTTAAACAAGATTAAAGGTATACATTTATAATTTTGTCCCCGCATTGGGAATTGAACGATTTTGTCCTGTATTGGTAAGTATGTAATTTTTCTTTGAAAAGCAAGGACAAAGTTGTCAATTCGTCTTATCCAATTCAACTAGCTTATTTAGCCACAGTTTTTTTAATGGGTATATAACCCATCATTTCCCATTGTTAACCTGGGGCTCCGGTTTTAGGCCTTAATAATTAAATAGTGAAATAAAAGGTTGGCAAACCCGTGAAGCATAACCAACCCGCTATTTTCCACTGAAGTAAAGGAGCTCTAAGAATTACAAAAAACCACGAGACTCTTGAATGAAAAAAGGATAAATTTTTGAACAGGACCAAATGTTCCTACCCCTCGATTCAAATGTTATACATTTAACATCCTCATTACACAATATATTTTTTCTAAACCCCCTAATCACTTAAAATGTCAATTTTATCCTCATTTTTTTTACTTTTTCCACACCAATTTGACTTCCTCCACACCCATCTTTTTCTTCATCATCTTCAACCTTGAAGATGGCGGACCGCCACCGCCGGACCACCGCCGGAGGTGGTCCAAAAATTCCTAAAAAATTCACCGGGCACGTGCTCCTCGTCCTCGTTCCATATCTTCGATTAGTTTTTCAAAATTCGAATCCATTTGTCCCAAATTTCAAATCTAAAATTTTAGATCTAAAAAAAGAAATGTCAATAACTCCCAAACCGATTAACGAAAATCGATTCCGTAAATTGCAATGGACTCTCCGTGTCGAGATCTTCAAGATCCATACAAAAATCGTCCAAAAAAGTCGCCGGAATGTCGCCGACGGAAAACCGATTTTGTCATGAAAAACCCCATATTTTCAGGTGAGCTCCGGCGCCTTCTCCGGCCATTTTCGTGAGACGAGGCTATCACGAATGAAGTCGCGTCATCGATCCGAGTTGAAACACTTAGGCGCCGTCTCCGGCCACCGGAAAGTGGCCGGAGACGGCGCCGGAGGTACTGCCCAAAAACCTGCGTTTTTCTGGAAGAAGGAAAAAAAAAAAGGAAAAAATGGGGAAGAAGAAATAAGGGGGACATTGGGATAATTTCTCATGTTTTATTAAGGGTATTTTAGTATTTTTTTTCACGAAATAGGGGGGTTTAGAAAAAATTTCATGAATAATTGATCCTTAAAATATAAAAAAACGTAAATGGGGAGTTTAGAAAAAATATTGAAGTATAGTGAGAATCTTTCATTAATTATCCGATAAAAAAATTCGGGTGGGTGTGGTTAGAGAAATTACTGAAAATTCTCCTTGCATCCTCTTAAGATTCCAAATACGCGTCAAGGACAAATAGATCATTCATGAGAAGGATAAAATTATCAAAATGAATGAATTGAGATGCAGCGTAAATTCTTTGATGGAGATAATTTTTGTAATTTCCAATCGCAGGGGAAGTTTGTGTAATTATATCAAACCTCAGTCACCCAATAAATTATAGCGCATGTAAAACCTTTGAGTTTCATGTGGAACAAACAGCAACTGAAACAAAATCCTCCTCAGAAACTGGAAAAATAATTTCCTAAAACTTAAAAAGAAAGAAGGAAATAAAATCTGAGAAAATATAAAAACAAAACAAAAACTCAGTTTCGTACTCTAATACTGTTCAAGTGTGCTATGAACAAGTCATTCCAAGTATCAGTAAGTCCTGGTAAGCACCAATGCATGCAATCATCGTGCCGTTTCCCACCAGCAGTGGATGGATGGGCATCCGCTCGAAACTCGCTCATATGTGTTATGTCCAATACCTGGAAATTAGAACCTTTGAGGGCACTGTATAGGTGCTGGTTCACGAGTCGTGTCTCCACATTTGTTCCGTTGTTTTTAAGAGAGAAGAATTCATCGACCTGCACATAAAACATAGCATATGCTAGTTATGCTATGCTAAGACAATGTAATATGTAATTACCGCCAGGGTGTGAGGTGGGGTGGGGTGGAGGAGCTTACTTCTTGTGGCACCAGAGGCTGTAGACGTGGGCAAGAACCACCTTGGTCCCAGTCACCTCCCTCAAAATGCCTTGGGGACTGTGTTCGAAAGAACAGATGTGCATTTGGTCGTGCATTTTTCTCCACAAATGATACCTACACAGAAACATTGCATATAAAAATGGTAAGATCACATAATTTTTTAACTTCCAAACTGCAGGTATAAAAACTACAGTAAAGAGAACAGACTTGAATGAAAGAAACAATATATATTTATTTCTCGTCATAAAAAAGGAACATTCAGAACAGAAATTCACATTTCACTGAATCGACTGCAAACTTTGTGTTAAAGTGTAGTGTGTCTGAAAAGGTGAAGCCTACCATGTGTCTTAACACCATATCAAGGCCAGCATCAGGTGCAATCGGAGGAGTTAAAGGCACACCCTTCTCAAAGAAAAGCATAGGTGATTTCACAGGGTCAAACTTCGAAGGAGCCCACCACCTAAATCAGAATCAAGGAACAATATCAGAAGCATAAAAGTTCTTGACTTAATACGCAACGTCCCACAAGAATCCAGAACAAACAAAAACAAATGGAATTCTATGAAATTACTAACAGGATGATGCAGTTACTGATCAGTCATAATCTATCACTTGCCTTCAAATGTATGTAAGAATGGCTTAGCAAAGAATATACGATATACTGCCCATGAGTGGGTTCGAAAGGGAAAACAAACTACCATGAACAACTGCTACATATTTCCACAGTAATGGGCATATGTTTTGTAAGATGAATCATTGAATCAGCCCAAGGGGATAAGGAAGCCTCTGTTTTCTGCCAATCACACAAATGATCACAGACAATGCAATTCAACGGGCTTCGACAATAGCAGAAATGTTCTGGAATGAACTTTTAAGGAGAATCCTTGTTTGAAATTTTACTCGCGATTAAGAAGAATGCACGAGCTTGCTTTTAGCTTCAGGGACCAATACACTACCAAATCAGAAATCAGGTCGAAACCAGCATCTATTAGGCTTAATTATTACAGTTTATTCATCTACAGAACACCGTAAAATGCAACCAAATCCAATAAAATCAGTCTATCGAAGAAAATACATCAAAGACTGAATTACCAGTGTCCTGTATTGAAGATGAGAATGTCGTGGAAATTCGGAGCTTCCGCCCACGTTCCTTCTGGTAAATCAACATCAATTCTATAGCCCTCCTTATAACCAAGTGACTCTAGCGTGCCATCATTACTGCTGGCTGACCACCTGAAAGCAAAGAAAAGCAATACAATGTTCAAGAAAAACAGGCTACTCATATATTTACTTGCATGGGCATCTCTGGAGAACCATAGTTGAAGTTATACAGTTGATAATGGAAGCATAAATTAAGAGCAGAAGGCAGTTTCAACAATACAAGTTACTTCTATTTTCTTTGTTCCACGTTTTTGCATCTGTACATGGGAGAAAGTACGATAATAAGATACATTCACCTATTATTTAAGTTTTGTCTTACCTATATACAACGATCAAACATCACAAATAACTTAAGCTTATATGACAGCATTTAAGCATCCCCAAGTAGTCAATGACTGGTCTTCTAACTAGATTTACATGATTAAAAAGTGAGGGTAATTACTTCTTCAGCAATATATTTAGACCCAACAACATATAAAAATTTGATCATTGCCACATGCACTCCATGCAACATATAGAAAGGAAGAAACTCATTTCTTATAACAGAGCATATATGAAATTATTGCACTCGGCTTACCTACCATAACGAGCCAGAAGATTTGTTCGATGATAGGCAATGGTAAGGTTGTATTTGACAAAAGTAAAACCTCGGTCAGCTCCAGCAGGACGCCACTTTTTTACCTCAGCGGACACCCGTTTCAAAGCACAGAAAAGAGAAACAAACATGTTTCTATTCAAGGAGTCCCCAACAAATCCTGCACTGTTAAATTTTGTAAGCACTAGAAGAGCATTGTTGAATGTAGCTGATTTGTTGTTGTTGTTTTCAATAGATTACAAGTTGGATCGTCATTAAGTAACTCAACAAAATCCATCTGTAAATAACTTGCTCGAGTACATTCCAAAATGAAATTTGTTATCTTGTTATACTTGTAATTCGTCCGACTTAGATTCCACACGAACTGCAGATGAATGCATCTGCGAGAGTGAATCAACACGTAATGGAAAACCCTTTTTCATTTAAATGTGTTTCCTAATTGGCAATAAGATAGCTTGTTCACGGCATACAAATTCAGTCTTTCAGAAAACGCTATAATCCCCACATAAACACAAGTAGCAGATTCCCGAATTCAGAGACAAGAAGCCGGAAATACAAACATAAAAACTTGTTACCAACCAATCCGGTGCAAGAGGTCGCTTTATCCTCACAAAGAACTTACCAATATTGATATCTCGAAAACTCTCCAGGAACCGCAACGGGTCAAACATCGGGAGATCACAGGCGTAGGGTTTCCAGCGCCACTTGAGAATGTCAACGGCATTGGATTTGTTACTGGCAATGCAATTCCAGCCCTTGAATATCTCCTTGCAGGTGTGGTCGTAGCTCGGCGGAGATCTGACATTAGGGTCATAGATCCACCGTCCATCCGTGTAGTTGCAGCTACCGCCACCGTTCTCGCGCACCTCCGAGTGGGTTAACGACAGCGATGCGGCATCGTTACGGAAGAGAGAGAAGCAGATGAAGAGAGAGATGAGGCAGATTAGAGAGAGAAGGAGGCGGGAGGCGAGTGAAGGAGATGGTTTCTTCGAGCTGTGAGGGAGTGCTCTTGTGGCCATGGAGGACGGCAAGGTGCGCACCCGGCGCACATTAGCACACTCTAGCCCCTTTCCTTCGTTATGATGTATTTTGATATTTTCTGTAACCGACGGTCGAGAGAGTCCGTTGATTTTCTCCTTTGCCGATTAAAAATGTTCAAATTATTATATTTTAATTTCGGCAATATAATTATATATTTATATTACATTGTAATTTGTAATTTGTAATTGCATATACAACAAAAGCATGTTATAGCACAGCCTTTATATAAATAAGTGCTATAGCCTTTGTATAAATAATTTCGTGCGGTGTCCCTCCGAACATTAACTTGCGAACCATTATTCCAACTTATTTTTTTAGTGATTTTGGCCCTTTTTCAATAGTTTTGATTCAAAAATACCATACATGTGATGGGATGGTGATTTGTCAAGAAATAATTATTTGGATGATAGTATTGAGATCGAAATAGTTTAATTGATAAATTACAAAACGGGTCATAGTTCGAATTAAAAAAGAAATCATTATTTCAAAATAGAAAAACAGAGAAGGACGCATCCAAGGAAAATAGTGTAATTCTCTACTCAAAGCTATCAAGCAAAAAAGTACATTTTTCTGGTAAATCTGCGGACCACTTGTGGGCTCTTGTTCGCAAAACAATTACATTAACTATGCTAATTAAGATGGCCAAAATTTCCAGTCAACAACAACAACGATGTCTCGTGTTGGCATATAAAACAAATGAACTTAATTTTCTATAATGATGATAAATTAGAACAGTGTAAAGAACTAAGGAAGATGGTTGTTGAACAGATCGACTGATCAATGCAAAGGTTTAAGGTGGAAGATTTGGCAGGCTGACTTGTATGAGCTCGTTGCTGCTGCATCTTCAAACTTCTTAATAGCAACTTCGTTCTCTTCTAAGCTCTTTTGACTGAAAAATTTTGCCCACCAAGATGAGCTCCGAAATTTGGCCTACATAATGATGAACAACACGCTTATTTTCTGAGTGTTTGAGCTTAAATGCGTCTATAAATATTCGGCTTAGAGTTGGATTGCTAGATTTTCATGTTGCAAGAGTGTATGTAGAGGTTAAACCAAAATTAGTAAGAGAAAGTAAACTTACGGGGCGTCCAAACTTGGATAGCTCTGCCACTTTAGCTTTTTTATGTCCTGGAAAACCTACATTAATGCAAATTAATAGAACTCCACTGAGAACTTGTCATTGGACAGGAGAAGAAATACGAAGCTAGGATCTTTGGGGGAATTACCAGATAATATAACTAAGCCATCAGAGGACACCCTTGCTAACTCTGGAATGGTCTTGTTAAGATACCTTGGCGACAAATAATCTACTGCATCTGACACAATGACAAGAGAAAATGACTTGAGTCTGTAGGGAAGGGGAAACTTGATATCAGCCACACGCACAATGCCTTTGCGCACAAGACTCCTGCAGTTTGCATCAGCATCCTCCATCTCGTATGGCTCAATGCCCCAAGCTTCCGCTTCGTCTTCTTTTAACATTTGCAAGACTATTGAGCACGTTTCGGGGCCCACATGCAATACTTTCCTCATGCTGTCACCATACACTTTCTTCAGGACAGGTATTAATCTCTCAAGTTCTAGTGTACATGAAACACCTCCTGCATTACATGAAAGAATTACTCAAAAGGTGTTTTTCTCATATAATCAGTAGCACTTTTTCTGCATGCCAGAATGAACCCAAGCAACATATGGTTGAGAAAAGACCAACCAGGCCTGTCCAAGATAGCTAGACTAACCCACATTGAAAACATTACTTCAACATGCTGCTAATGTTTGCTATGTATCTAGCCACAAAGATACCAATTCTCACTATCCAAGTAAAATGAACTAAGTATACTACAACCTCAAATAAGTTGGAGGAAATTGTTGTCATTGACAAAGGGTTCATTTGTAAACTTAAGTTAATATGCTAGAACACCGAATGATAACATATGAAAAAAGAAAGAGCCTCTATTGCACAAAGAGTAGTAAAAACAACAACAGGATGGTGCTTCTGAATAGTAGGTGGTTACCATCAAGCCTGCTTAAAGCAGATATGTCACCAATCCTGCCACCTGCGAGAAAACATTATAAATATTAAATTACACTAAGCAAATGAACTTTACAGCAAAACATTCGTGGAATGCTTATCAACAACATCAATATACTTTGAAAATTGCCTAAAACAATTTTAGATATTTATATGTGCCCAAACAGATAACGACAGACCTGAACCATGGTACATATAACCAAGAAAGAGCAGTGCTCCCTGAAAATTACAGAGAAGTAACCCATCAGTTTTACCACAATAGACTCTAAACCAGCAGCGTGTGTACCCATGTCAGACAGTCATCAACTCATCATCAAAGCAAATAAATAACAAGGGATAGTGGCAACATGCTTTGGCAATATTTTCCATGATTACATGAAAACATGTAGTTTCTCAACACTAGTAAGAAATATTTATGAGAGAATGCAAGTATAATGTATATGTCTAGTGTTCCTTAGTCTCTTCAACTTCAACGAAGAGCATGCATACATACATCCAAGTGAAGCGTACATCCTCACATGTAACAATGTGTGAAATAAGGAAAGGACAAGATTTACCACCACGACAAGTCCTATGGATAAAAGGGGAGATGGACGCGACTTTTGATGCAAGCCACCCACAAAAGGTACCCCACTGTCTGTGAAACGACGAGAAGTAGTGGGTCTTCTTGACATTGTTGTACAGTCCTAACCACCTGCTAGGTACTGAATTCAAAATCAGAAAACAAGTCCAATTTCTTGGAACAGAAACATGCAAGCAAAATATACAAAACATCATTTTACCGCAGCAAGGAAGCTCATTTCTAACTATTATGCAGGGATTCCGACCAATATAGGCATAGGGATCACCATGCACTTAGACAAACAAATACTAATGATAGAAGAGAGGCATTTCATTCATGCTAAGCCCAATAATTCCACACATATTACCAGAGAATGTCAAAAAAAAAAAAAAAACACAAACGTTTCAAGGCAACCAACATCCACATCCCCAACAGATTCTCGTATGAACACGTCCAAAGTAGCAAATTGCAGTCACACACATACTATCTCTCATAGAAGCAGAAGATATTAAACCCAAGTATACCAATCCATTTGCTAATATATTCCGCACCAATAAAGATGATCAACGACCAGCCCCGCTCAAACCATATCATTCTGTACCACGATTTGCCATCTCCAAGTCCAACCCGCGCAAAGCGAGGTGACAGAAACAAAAGAGAACTAATTTCAAGCTCTTCATTGGCGGGCAAATCCGTAATGCAGCAGGAAACACCCAATTACATTCAAACAAATCGCCAAACCAAAATCACAGCTCTAACAACTGATAATTTAATCCGATCACGATGGGGAAAAAAGCAAAAATAAGGAAACCATAATTCCAGATACAGAAAACAGCAGAATCATTCATGATATAATCAAAAAAAAATCGTTGAAAATAAATTGAACATAGAAACAATCGTAGCGCGAGATCACCTGAAATGGAGAACCGAGAACTGGATTTAGGATCTAGATCTGCTTGAATTTATTTCACGCTATTATTATCATGATTTATCAGCTCTGAATTGGCCGTGAGAAAAAGTACTGAATTTATTCGAGTGGCATTTATTTATTATAATATTTATTGTAATTGAATTTAACTTATATATATAGATATATAATAAAATAGATTTATTTTTATTGATGATCCAATCATTACCATGATGTAATCGTATTGAGTTTTTATACCAATAATCCTTATATATAATAATTCATTTTATAAAATATAATAAAAAGGTGAATTTAGACGATTAATAGATCAGATTTCTTAATTTAATATTCATTTTATTTATTTGGTATTCACTATTTTTTATTTCAAATTACAGGTTTTTATAACTAGAGATAATTAATTAAACTTTTTTCATCGAAATTGATCTGTGTAATAAATTTAGATGAAATTCAAATTAAAATTCAATATATCGAAATCCTTAATAATTTTTTATTTGATATATATACATCAGAATAAAATTCGAGAACCCCAAAATATTATTTTAAAAAATGAACCATTAATATTCGAATCAACCCTATGAGTGAAACCTTGGTAGTTGCATGACTTGCATCTCCCTTCATGGACTAAGGGTAGCACCGTAGCACTGTAGCGCACTTGGTGTAAAACTGTAAATTATGCATTTTATTTTAGTGGTAAAATGTAATTTAATGAGATTATCCACGTTGCTTCCTTTAGTAGGAAAAATGTTACCATGTTCCAGTTGAAGCTTATTCGAGGATTAAGTACAAATGTCATATTTAATTTGTCAAAATTTTAAATTATATCATTTTTATTTCTCTTGTTTCAAAGTAATAAGTTAATCATAGTCTTAATAATTTGTCTCAATGTTAAGTTTTTCGTGAAAAATTAATCAGAACTACATCTTGTACTCCAAACACAGAAAATTAGATTTTTTTTTTTTTAATTTGTAAATCAAGTAAAAATGGGGGAAAAAAAAATCACATAAGCTGTGATTTACCTATAAACACCCACTTTTCTTCTTCATTACTCACTCAATTTATTGTAATTAATTAAAAGGGTTAATTACACCTAGCCCCCATATTAGATGGGGTAATTACAATCCGCCACCATTTTTAGATTAAATTACAGACACCACCCTTCAGGAAATAAGAAATTACATTCAACCCCCATTTTCGTTTAAAAGTTGATGACCTCAGCAAATTTTTTAATAAAAACCCGAAAATACCCTCGGTTGACTTTGGTCAAATTTTTTTATTACCATGCTACCCTTGGGGGTTAACTGTAATTAACTATACTAATTATGAGGGTTAAGTGTAATATTTTCTAAAAAGAATTCCAATTGTCATTTTTAGACAAATTATAACATTTATAACGACTATATTCCTCTTTCAACTACAATTTATTAATATGAATTAAATATTTATTTTATTATCACTGTTAAGGTAAAATATAAGGATCAAATAGTTTTGATTAAATAATAATTAGAAACATAATTAATTGTGGGGACTTTATTATTGAATTTTTTTATTTACTTAGCTTAATAAAAAAAAGATATTAATTTAGTTAAATTATTTTTTATATAGATATAAATTAATTATTAAATAATAATTAATTATAAATTAAAATTATAAACTTTTGATTTATAATATATGTATTAAAATTTTCATGTAAATATAAAAATTTTCCTCATAAAGATATATAATTCTTAAAACTTTTAATACTGAACCTTTTTAATTAGATTTGAGTCGGTTTGAGTTAATTTATAATTTTTTAATTTAGTGAGAACGATTTGCATCTTTGATTGCATAGTACAAATTATAGTTTTTATATTTTAGAATTAGTTCAAATGTCGTTACAGGTAAGTTTCTATTATAAAATACTAAATTCCGTAAAAATACTATTTTAAGCAAATTAAGATAATGTATTAAAAAAAATAAGACTTATTTAATTTAAAGAAAACATATGTGAGTTTTACAAATCAAACTAAATATATAAAATCAAATAAAATATGAATGAAGTGTATAATTAATTGTAGTTCAAAGAGGAATATAGTTGTTATAAATTTTGTCCAAAAATGAAAATTAAGAAATTTTATTAAAAATATTACACTTAACCCTTATATTAGTATATTTAATTACAATTAACCCCCATATTAGTATAGTTAATTACAGTTAACCCCAAGGACAACATGGGAATAAAAAATTTGACCAAAGTCAACGAAGGGTATTTTTGGGTTTTTATTAAAAATTTTGCTGACATCAGCAACTTTTAAACGAAAATTGGGGTTAAATGTAATTTCTTATTTCATGAAGGGTGGTGTCTGTAATTTAATCTAAAAATGGTGGCGGATTGTAATTACCCCATCTAATATGGGGGCTAGGTGTAATTAACCCTAATTAAAATACCACATCATTACCTGTAAGTACCACAAACAGCACTTATATTAACACATAATCTCATCAAAGTGCTTTCATATTTAACATCAACCATGCCCACATATAACTGATGTTTAGATGTAACATTGATCCTGAGATAAATGTAGTACATAAAGTGTTCGAAAAGATCCCAAAGCAAAATAGAAAATTAGTCATGATTTTAATTTGTTCAAATTTTACAACATACTTTTAAAAACACGAAAAGAACTATTATTAATTTAAATTCACTTTGTTGGACACGCCGATCTTAATATTTATTTTGGTTTTTAAAGAGGTGTTTTCCCCTCTCGAATGAGAGAAGTTTTAATTTCTTTTTCTTTCGAGATCTTATCTTATTGCAGGTGGTTCTCCTGATGCTGCAAGCGTCCGCTTCTTTTGTCACTTATGGATGGTTGCGTTTACTTCAATATCAAATCAGACGGCGTCGATCTGTATGATTCAATCTCCAGCAACTACAAAATCTTCAAGTGCTAGCCGTTGGTTGTATTCTGATGGTCTTTACAAGTATTAGATGTAGTTTTGAGAATGTCAGTTTCTGTTCTATTAGACGTGGAACAAATATGATTGCCCACAAATTTGTTAAAATTGCGGTCTCGATCCTGCGTTGTTTTTCTCATTATTCCATTGTATGTTTTATTTTTGATTGATTTAATTAGTAAGATTTTCCCTTCGAGGTTTGCATTTAAAAAAAAAAAAACAAAACGAATATTTATGGAGTTGCTCTTACTGAAATTGGAGTTGATGAAATGATAGCCTCATTTTCCAGATTAAAAGCTAATTAATTGAATTGGACGTGTTGAAATTTATCCATGTAACCAAAAATTTGAAGAAGGGGGATGACATTAGTACTTCATTACGTCCCAAATTTCTAATTAAGACGATATTTAAAGATTTAGAATTTCTTTTCTTTTTAATTTAGTTTACTGCATTTTACTATGTCAACAACTCAAATACGTTTTGGTATTCCGTGATCTTTGTTAGAGTCTCGACGATTTCTTCAAAATTGTATATTTGTTTCTTTTCCTTTCCGTTTTTCATTTCCTTTTAAATTGGTTTAATTTGAATAGAGACATAGAGTTATGAGGAAATTGTAAATTGTAATTTTCTGTTTGATAGTCACCAAGGAAAACTTCTTAAAACTTGTAAATTATTGTACTTAGACTGGACTTCTTATAATTTTCAAACATACTTTATGTGCAAATCAATTAATTATCATTCATCAATGAAGGTGTCCAATGGGTTAATTGAGAATATCACAACTATTTTTTCCCCGGTCAAGACATGAAAAAATGATGCAACCCTAATCACAAATGGATATAATTGTAATTATTTAATTAGGAGGGATATAATTAAGTTATAGTTTTCTATATCCTTATAAGATTTAGATGTAACTAACCCTAAAAATACATCAATTTTAATATTCTTATTTTTATGGCAAAGTAATCTCATTCGACTCAGATTCAAATTAAAGAAATGAGCTATAGAAGAAACAAGTAACATTTCCATTAAAAAAAGGTTAATTTTGATCAATCCCTTGATAAAGAAATTGAGTAACATGCAAAAGTAAGCGCATGCATGTCCCTTGGCATGTTTAGAGATTTGAGCGGAAGCATACACTTAACCAGCTAAAGAAATTCCTACACTTAAGCAACACTAAAACCCTTTCTCTTACAAAAGTTGAATACAAAACTTCACCTTCTTCACAAAGCCATCGTTTTAGTAACTTTGAGGTTCCTTAAGATTATTGCCATTACCACATATAATCATAGATAAGTAGCTAAATCTTAGGGTGGAGCTAAAATATAGGGCAGGATAACATAGTATATTCACAACATTGCCTATAAATACCTAGTTACACAATCACAAAAAAAAAAAACTCGAATGGCTTCTCGCAAGAATATCGTGTTGTCAATTTTCTCTCTCGTTGTCCTATTATCTATAACCACACCTTCGGGTGCGCAGAACTCGGCTACGGACTATGTGAATTGCCACAACACGGCACGTGGCAAAGTGGGTGTGGCTAATGTGGTGTGGGACACTACGCTCGCTAGTTATGCCCAGAATTATGCCAATCAAAGGATTGGAGACTGCGCCTTAACCCACTCCAACGGGCCCTATGGTGAAAACCTAGCTAAGGGCAGTAGCACTACTTTCAGCGGTGTGTCCGCAGTGAATATGTGGGTGGCGGAAAAACAGTACTATGACCACAACTCAAACACGTGCACCGGAGGGCAACAATGCTTGCACTACACGCAGGTGGTGTGGCACGACTCCACGCGCATCGGGTGCGCCCGGGTTCGGTGCAACAACGGGTGGTACTACGTGGTTTGCAACTACGATTACCCGGGCAATTGGGAGGGCGAGTGGCCTTATTAGAGGAGAGTGATTTCTTGACTCTCCAAATAAGCTATCATATATATGTGATAGGATTATGTATTATGCAAGGTGCTATATATATACACATATGGAGAAATAAATTAAAAGTACAAGAATAATTAAGCTCCTTGCTAGGGAATGTTGTAGCCTATAATAGTGAATTATATAGAAATGTTTGTGGTAGCCCTAATGATTTATAGGGGCAAGTTCAGCTCAAATCCAAGTTATGTAGAAGGGTTTCAGGCAGGTTTGGATAGGTATGTCGCCTATAGAAAAACTTTTACTTGTAAGAAAAAAGATGTAAATGGATTAATGAGCCGTGACAATAATTAGACACATATATATATAAATAATTTTATATTTGGGTCATTTTAAAGTTTTTTTTTTTTTTTTTAAACACATACCCCAAATGATTGTAGGGATTTGAATTCGGGTTATTGTCCTAAAAAAATAACTCTGTAATCATTTGAACCAACCCTATTGGCTCAATCCCTTTTAAGTTAAAATTGAATTAAGTTCTATTTGGTTTTCCTTTAATTGTTAATTTCACACCATTCCATTAAGTTTTCTCAACTAAATGTATATCGGAAATTAAAGAATGGAACTTATCGATCAGTTTCTTGAACAAAGTCTATATATATAAATCAATCTCTGAGTTGAGTTAATTAAGTCTCAAAGAGAGTTATTTTCCAACCCTAGTTAAGACTTATTCAGTGATCAAAACTATTTAATTAGTGGTTTAGCTAATCTGAACTAAAAGGTAACCAATCTGAACTAAAGGTATAAACGAGTCGAATCGAACTAAGTATAGCATTGTTCAAACTTAATTGGTTTGAGTTGCTTATTTGAAGTCGGTTTGATTAGTGATTTAATCGAGCTCAAATAAGCTATGTTTGAGCCGAACTCGAGTAGCTTTATATTGTACACTGTTTTTTTAATAAAATCAATTGAGCTTTAAATCTTATCAAACGAAATATACTATTCAGGTTTGGTTTAGAGTTCAAATGAACTTTTAACCATCGATTTCAGATCGAATATCGAATATTCCATTCATTTTTCTCCCGGAAGAATGACTTTCATTGCTTAAGTATAAAAGAGGCAATCACATGACCATTAATCACTTGCCTTTGATTCCCAGCTATACACTGCCCTCTAATAATTCATTAATAAGTTATTGCCAACTACTGTTAAGACCAAGACCAATTGGTCATTTCACTATGATTCATGAACAATCCAACATAAACAAGTATTGACAATTTAAAACTCACTAATTACACACGTAAAAAGGCTTATCCATAGATAATTTGATCAATACTTTGTGAGGAGACACTCTTTTGGGAGATTATTATTAAACCTCTGATTATCCTGGCAATAATCATAAATTAGGTAGTTTTTCCTAACCCATTTGAACAGTCTTCTTTGGGCCCAATTTAAGGAGCTGGAGCTCTCTTGGTTCCACCAATTTGTTGGGCTTTGGGCCATGCAAAACCTAGGGTTTCCCTTCCAAATGCAGGCATCAATCTTGTGGTTCTCGAATGAAACTACAAAAGGGGCTTGGGCCCAATCTATTTGGGCTTTGCCCCCATTTGTGGCCCAATCTTGACCATCCCAAACACTCATTTGAAGGCCCATGGGCTGCCATCTTGGATATGGGACATTCTTGTCTGCATGGTTTCTGTATGTTCTGATGGGAACCCAATCCACCATAAATCTGCAACAAAGAGCAACCATCTTGTATCAGTGTAATTTAACGGTTTGACATTATACTAGTTTAACCAAATGTTTTGTAATCGAGTTCATGAGTATGCAATTATCGTTGGCAGGGAGAGTTTTACACCTTAGTGATATGCCCCAAATCCGATCCGGACTCATAATTGGATACATAGGAGAAAAAAAAAGTTTTACACCTTAGTGATCTGATTTGACTCGAACACATAACGTGATATAGGATAAAGAAATTTTGGGCCCATTTTGTTTCTTGTATCGCAGTATTGTTGTATTTCTTGAGAAAACTATCAATAAAAAGCATAATTTGAGTTTTGGTTAAATTACATCTAGATCCCCTTAGTTAGTCATATTTATATGCGAACCCCTTCAATTTTAACATATTGCACTTTCATCCATTATAATTTCGATCACCAACCAATGATTCTATTCACAAAATTCATGATAGTTGGAGAATTGTGAATGAATGGTTCCGTAAAGGTGGCTTACACAATTTGATGAAGGTTCCATAGTATTGAGTATGTGTGGAAATCCTTTGTTGGATCAAACCACAGCTTGATCCTCTGTTCCCTATCATCAAACCCGTTCGCATATACATTAGTTTGTAGAATGTAAGGTTGTCCCGGTACATTTCCCAGGAATTCAAAGTCAACCTCATCCCGATTCGGTTGATTAGAGGTCAGCTGCATTCACATAGAAAGATCAACGACGTATAATACTATTAGCGCCCGTTTAGATGACGTGGTTATTCAATATATATACGGTATCGATAGACTTACATAAAAAGCGACAACTGTGCCTGCTGAGTTCCCCGGTATCAACTTAATTTGCATGTCGAATTGACCAAACATGAACATCTCTTTCGAAGCAAATCCCGAACCTGCATTATATTAAAGATTCTCAACTAAGAAGGAATGATCTATAAATCGTCATCTACCCTCAGGGGTAGTAAATGTAAATTTCAGCTTGAGTTTTCAGGGGGAGTAAATGTAATTCAGCTTCAATTTTATCGTAAATGATGCCTTTTGTTTTTTGACAAAGAAAACTAACCTGAATCCTTGTCAAGCATTAAACTTCTGCTTTTGCCATCAATGGATGTATCAACATGGCTAGGGGACCATGTCACAACGAAATCCTTGTTGAAATCTCCAGTTGAAACAACAGAACCCCATGAACCCTCAACCAAGAAAACTGCAATTATAAAGAAAAACTTAGTGAAATTATTCATCATCATCATCATCATCATCGTCATCGATTTCTGCAAAATTTAGAATGAGGGCTCAACATAGGACAATTCAAAAAGACTATATATAGGTATTGCTTGGCAGCATGGGGTGGGGTAGAATGTGAAGAGAACAGCTAGCTAAGGGTTTTGCTTAAGCAAGATTATCTTTGTAAGGAAGCAAAGAAGTATATATACTAATTACTAAATGCATGATTATGAGCACTGATTGAATTACAGTTACGGGATTGCTTGGAGTCAACATCTAGAGAACCATTTTAATTCAAGATTAGTTTGTGATTACAGAAACTGTAATCATGGATGCATCAGCTAATTAACTAATTTCTTCCAGGCCTGGAAATGTCAACTTGTCTTGTCTTTTGCAAATATTCCAGGCTTTTGGCATACATTACTTGATGATATGTGTGAACATTCCAAGGACTGAAAACCTGACAGGAGTACTACTTGCTTTCCCGTTGATTCTTAGGGAATCTTTCCAGGGAATTTTGTTCAATAATATTGTAAGCATCTTTCTTTCGGGAGTCCAAGTTTTCAACTATTCTTTTCCTCTGCTGTGATCCAACGAGATAGACTTAGAGACAGGTTTCATATGTTTTTCAACATTATTTATATACACATGCATCTCTGTTGATATATCATTAGTGATTTGATTGTAACGTTCATACTGATGAAATAAACATGCTGCTAATTCACTTACTCATAGATTACGTACGTACTAACTAAACTATATGCTAACAATAGTTAATTTTCTCCTAAATGACTTCTTTTGCATAAATTAATAGTATTTAATTTGAAGTTGTAAGAATTTTGATGATACAGACTCAAATTCTTAATTCCGACGTCTGCTTCGCTTAGAGAGTGATTGCAAATTCAAGAAAAAAAAAATTATGTTCTTTCTATTTTTTGCTGGGGAAAAATGCAAAATCAGCATATCAACTATTTCTCACTTGTAATTTTGGGACAAATATTTTTCTGATGGAAATTTTGATACTCTATTTAGAAAATTATTGCAATTTCATAATTTTGATATGTCATCGAAATCCATTTTAGTCAACAGAAAATGGTGACTAAAGCCCACGCGCTTAATAGAACATTTATACATGTCTAGTATCCTGATGGGTACCTCATCATTTAGTCCATGCGCCAAAAATCATTTAAGTGTATTGCCATATTATTTAGAACTTTCATCATTTACTCGCCGTTTTCCGGTGACTAATACGGATTCCGGTGACTGAAATTTTAAAATTACAATAATTTTCTGGATAGAGTATCAAAATTATCATCGGAAAAATATTTGTTCCAAAATTACAAGTGAGATATAATTGGTATTTTGATTTTGCATTTTTCCCATTTTTCTTAAGAACTTCGGCAGCACTTGAAAATCTACTTCTTAAAACTAATAAGTTAAAATTCTGAAAAACTTTTAGTTGTACAATATCGTTTAATATCTCTTTTTATTTTGTAAATATGTTTTTACTACGTGTTGTTTAAACTTCGAGATCAAGTAGTCATTCAATAAAAACCTCCAGAGCTGAACAAAAAAATAATAAAAAAAAACCCACGGACATTTTTGTGGTTTATAATTCTAGCATCTAGGTTATTTTCGTAAATAAATGAAAATTCGTTAAGACTAATAAAATTGTTTACTCTTTTTTTTTTTTCAAATGCTATTATTATTATTGTTATAACTTTTTTTATTTCAAACCTTTCACTATTTTCTCTACTTAAGATTTTTGCAATTTTGAATTTTACTTCAATGTTTTTAAATTATGCTACTTTATAATCAGAGAAGTTTGCAAACCCCCCCTCCCTCTGAAACGGATAGAGGAGGCTGCCAACAGGGGATTGGTTTAAGTAGTTAATGGCTTCATTCTCAAAGGTAAGATTTCGGGTTCGAACTCTCTTTGGGTGTGCGTGTGTTAACAAAAAAAAAAAAAGGATAGAGGAGGTCCTCAATTCACAATTTCACACACACACACACATTGGGAAAAAATGTTCAATTCATCCGCCTGTTTAGTCCAACTTAACATCTATAAACATAGTTTTGAGATTTTGCAAATGTGAGACATCAATTTTGAAAATTATGAAACTAAAGGACAGTGACCCATTGGAAATTAAATTCTATTTAGTCGACTGATTTGTCCACGTGTCCGCCGGAGAGACACTTTGGCGGGTGCGTGTCATTTTGTAATTTACAGGTAATTAATTGCCGCCACATCTGAAAATAAAAAAAAATAAAAAATTTATTAGATAACGCATCACACGTTTCCTTGTGCCATCGATTTCTGTTGCTGCTTTAGGAGGGAAATTTCCCCAAAATCATTTCAAGGCAAAGAGGAGAAATTAGGGTTCTTCCATTGATTGGGCGCCAAACGACAACAACTTGCTATGAACATGTCGGAAATCCAAAGCGAGGAGGCCTGCTACTGCAGGCAGAAGACGTGCTATTACCTTCATGTCTTGGACTGATGAGAACCCAGGTTAAATTTTAACTTGATTATATTAAATTCAACTAGATAATAAACCAAAAAAGTAAACAATTTCTTAGATGAATAGATGCTAGCTACGAGAAATCTCCAGAAGAAAACATTCAAATGATTGATTTTGCCATGGGTTTTGACTCTCTGTTTTTTTGTTCTCCCACATCTCTTGTCGCTCCAGAATGGAAGAACAACGTTGATTGAATTGTTGTTGTAGTTAGTTTTTTATGTTTCTATGTTCTTGTTGTACTATGTATGTTCGTTAACTTCCGAAACGAGCATGGATATTTTTGTATACCTTCCATGCTGCTAAATTATAAATGTATTGAATGGAAGTAATTATTTACCATGGCTGTTCATCTTTGCTACAATTTCTTCTATTTATTACAGACTTTTAGGATTAATTTGCCTTATCTAAGAATGGATATATATTATAAGATTTGTAACTTTGTGATTGTGGTTCTGTTAATTTAGAGAAACCTTTAAAAGGAAAGGCTTTCGGACCAAAAATGTTAAATCTTTTTTTTTTTCCCCAGAAAATTAGGGTAGAAATCAAGACACACAAGTACGTGTTAAGTGTGTGTTATTATTATTTTTGGTTTGAAAAATTCAAATTTTCACTTGGTAACATCTGCCACACATGGTTGCCAAATTATCGCTCTGGCATCCATGTGTATTTTCCGGCAATCAACAAGGATTTCCGATGGACCATTGTCCTTTAATTTCATATTTTTCAAAATTAAAGTTTTACATTAGTAAAATTTCAAAATCGTGTCTACAAATTTCATGTTGGACTATTATCCAACATTTCCCCCTTTTTTTCACAATTTCACATATAATCCAAGCAACTAAATTTATATATTTGTACGATTTGAAATGAGATTGTCCTACATGTGTTTGTGTCGGACTTTAATCAATTCTTCTTTAATCAATTCTTGTGTATGTGTCATGTGTGTGACCAAATGTGGCATCCTTGCAGGGCTTTTGGATGTCTATATTATCTTATCCCACTAATAAAATATGTGTCACAATTTTATGTCACAACAGGTCACTTATCTTGTTAATTATTAGTACGTCATATAGGTTGGTATTGCCTACGAGGTACAAGCATTTAGTTCTCATTAATAGAAGGGGTCACCTATATTTATTATTGTACGAGTCTTATATACGAACAAATATATGCATACGCATAATTAAAGAATCATAGAGACATAATTACGAGCAATTAAGAAGAAAAAAGTGTACTTCGGACATTTAATATTTTCACATAATTAAAAGAATCATAGAGGCATAATTACGAGCAATTAAGAAGAAAAAAGTGTACTTCGGACATTTAATCTTTCTGAGACAATCCTTACGAAATGTAACAAGGAATTTAATTTATTGGATAATTAAGAATATATGTTGTATCGACTATCAAGTATTTTTGGAAAATTAAAATTATCATAAATGGATCAGGTGATGCGTTTGAGTGTCGGTGATGTACCACCTATTGAAAGTAGCATATCTTTTTAACAGATACATTTAACAGATAAATATATCAAAAGAGTATATTTATATTGATCGAGCCAAATTTCCGATGTCGATCGACCTGGATATCTGGTCCGACCGCTTCAATTTGTTGATTGGGGAACCATCGATTTTGAGCTCGAAATTTGTGGAGGATGAAAGGAAACGTGAGCTTGAGGCCAACTCGAGGAAGGTGGGGGTGATACCCTGGTTGACATTCCAACGCTCAAGTCAGAATCGAGTTGAGAGGGTCGATTATAGGTGTAGTAAATGCGGTAGATGGAAAGACTTACTGTTGCAATAAATGTGAAAGCTTTATATAGGGTAAGGAGAGAGAATTCACCGCCTCGACGTGCCAACGCCTCAACCTGACAGGTGCCCCATTATCTCCAAGCATTAAATGCGTGGTCGGCTACTTAACTGGGAAAGGGGTAGTGGGCTGGTCTCCAGTGTGCTCGACAAGGGGAGAGATGGGTCGAGGGCGGTGGGTCGATGACGGGGTACATTTAACGATTGAGGTACGGAGTGGTAAAAGTTGGGAAAGGTTAATTTTGGTGTCTACCCCCTTGGTCGAGGGCATCGACGTGATCGAGAAGACAAATGTCACGTCATTATAGGGCCATGTGGAAAAATGAGTCCATGCCACGTCATATATCATATAATTAAATAAAAATAAATTTAACTAAGAAAGTGTACTTATATGCAAATTAGGGAATCGAAATTGGTGTATCACATAGTTTTATACCAACAAATTAAGACTTTATTTCAGTTCTATTATATTTGTGTTAATATTTGTTAATTTATTCTTTAATAAATAAAAGTCGCTCATATAACTTTAGACTAGATCAAAATAAATGATTCAATATGATGGTTATTGAGTTAAAAGAATTTGAATAAATAAAATAAAAGGAGGAGTTTAATATTTTAAAACTCAACTCCCTCCCTTCTCCTTAAGTAACGATAGAAAAACTAATCTATCTGAATATGTGAAAAATAGTTTTCTTATCCATCGAAGAAAAAGAAAGGAACAAGGAAGAGGAGGAAGAATCATAAAGAGAAAAGTAGCAAACGACAAAAAGAAGAAAACAACTTGAAGAATATGGATCAAGGTACGCAATTATGTGTTTAACTATTGATCGTTTAGTTTGGATGAATCAAATAGTATTGTACAAAGATGGGACATTAAAGATTGTTAAATGAAATATTCCAATAATTGGTATCAGAGCAGGTTTCAACACTTTTGATATCTCCATGAAAATTTATATAATTATTGCAAATCTTTACAGAAAATGTGAAAAGTTATAGTTGAGTAATACGAAATAGTTTGTGTTTTAAAGATTTCCTGAATCTATAAGTGGCTTGAGTATTGATTATTGAATTTTCTACATTTCTGTTTCCTAATTGCTTGGTGGAATTTTTGATTATTGAGTTTTCTCATTATTGAATTTTCTGTATTTATGTTCCTAATTGTTACGTGGTGGAATTCTTTTTTGAAAAGCAAGAAATATTATATAATTAAATCAAGTAGTACAACGCGAAAAAAGTCGGAATAACGCAAGCCGAAGCTGCAATGAACGAACGTAAGCCGAAGCTGCAATTTTCAAGATGGGCTACACATTTAGCCTCACACTGAATAGACTTAACTTCCATAAGGAAGACACAAAAGAAAATAAAATTGAAATTAAAGAAATTAACTAAACTTCCATATGGAATGAATAAAACTTTCATACGAAAGAAATAAAACTTCCATATGAAAGAAACGAAAGAAAACATAACTTAAAAAAAAAAAAAAAACAATAGACGCAGTGGACGCAGATCATCTTTGCACAATATAAAAGTCAGCGACGACACAAATCTTCGCTAGATCTGTGAGGATGACAGTAGATCTCGAATAGTGGCGGTGGATCTGAAAAGAGGGTAGTAGATCCGAGAGAGTGGCATCAGATTTGGACGAATTTCGACGGAATAAATTTGAGAAGTTGGTAGGCGGAATAAATTTGAACCAATCCGGCGGTGGAGCAACGATAGTATTCTCCACCGCCGGATCGAAACTTCAATTGAAATTGATTACTTTTTTCTTGAGTTTGAGTAGGATTTAGAAATCAAAGAGAAAAAAGAGGAAGAGAGTGAGCTATCTAGATTATTGGTACACTTGTAACAAGATAACACCCAGAAGAAAAAAAAAAAATTGACTTGTTGGTATTTATGTGGTGGAATTTTTTTATTATTGAGTTTAATTACTGCATTTATGTTTCTCTAATTGTGAAAATTTATTAATAAATTGGAATTGGTATTAATTTTAAATTATAGTTATTAAATTTCTAAAACTTAAAGAGCTTGTTATTTACCAAAGTGACCTAGCTAAATGATTGTTTAGACATTTCTTTTCAGTTAAAGTACAGTCAATTGTTAAATTGAGTTCATTAATTATATTGTTGTGAGGTCATCCAAAGATGGACCATTGTTTATAATTGATGATGCTAAAGAAATATATCGACATACTTAATTGGTATGATTGTTTATCCAAAGATATAATATGAATATTAATTAAATATGATTGATTATTTATTAAAGTTTATCATTTTACCTCTTTATTTATGTTTATATATTTAGGTATCACCCAAAGGTGAACTTGAATATATGTATATAAAATGAGTAAGATGTTTGAATCCATTATAATTATTGAAAGTATTAATCTACTATCCTGTTTAATGTTTGTAGCTTCTAATAATTTGTTTGGTTTGAGCAATGGGATCAAGTTCAATGGGCTGAACTACGCGGATTTGTCTGAGCAAATCCAATTTCAGATGGGTATTATAGGCTTGGACATGACAATAGTTACAGATGAACAACCTGCACCCATTACTGAGGACAGCACAGAAGATGAAAAGTCCTTATACGAGGTTTGGGAGTATTCTAACAGGCTTAGTTTGAACTTGATGCGGATGACGATTGCTGAAAATGTTAAGCCATCAATGCCTAAGACAAACAATGCTAGAGAATTTGTGAAGAAAATTAAAGAGTACTCTCAATCAGACATACTGACAAGTCTATTGTGGGAAGCTTGATGAGTGAACTGACGACCAAGAAATTTGATTGGTCAAATACAATTCATGACCATGTGACAAGTATGGGAAATCTAGCTGCTAAACTGAAATCGATGGGTATGGATGTGAGTGAATCCTTTCTGGTACAATTTATCATCAACTCTCTTCCTCCTAAATTTGAACAGTTCTAAGTGAATTATAAACCCTTAAAGAAAAGTGGAATCTTTAGGAAATTAAGGCCATGTTAGTTCAGGAAGAAGGAAGATTAAAGAAAATGAAGGAGCACTTTATACATCTCACGGTTCATGATGGATCTAGTAGCAATAAAGTTAAACCAGGTAAGAAAGATAAGAAAAAAGGTAAAACTCCTCAAATGAAGGTTAGTCATGGCCATATCCAAAAGGATGAGAATAATTGTTTCTTCTGTAAGAAGACTAGACACTTTAAGAAGGATTGCTCAAAAAGAAACGCTTGGTTCGAAAAGAAAGGTAAATATTTTGTTTCTGTTTGTTTCGAATCAACTCTTATTGAAGTTCTTAATAATACTTGGTGGCTAGATTCAGGTGCAACTACTTACGTGTCTCATATTACATAGGGATTCCTTTCAATCCAACTTATTAAAGGAATTGAAAGATATTTGTTCACGGCGAACAGAATGAAGACACAAATAGAAGGCATTGGAATATACAGATTGATCTTAGATAGCGGATGCCATCTAGATCTTGAAAAGTGTCTTTATGTTCCTGATTGTGCTAGAAATTTAGTTTCTGTAGGAAAGTTGGATGATTTTAGTTTTTATTTTAAGATTGGAAACAATACATTTTCTCTGTTTAGATATAAGTATTATTATGGTTCTGCTACTTTAATGGATGGTCTTTTTCGTTTCAATTTTAATGTTGATTTTAGTGAATCTCTGTTTCATGTTGAACATGGTGTAGCAAGTAAAAGTAGTGCACATAATGAAATTTCTGCTTACTAGTAGCATCAAGGATTAGGACATATATCCAAAGAAAGAATGTCGAGGTTAGTGAAAAATGATTTTTTTCCACGAACTAAACACATTACAAAGACAACAGTCACGAGAAGTTCACAACTTCTTGAACTTATACACACTGATATATGTGGTCATTTTGATGCTCCATCTTGGGGGGAAGAAAAGAATTTCATTACTTTTATAGATGATTTCTCACGTTATGGATATGTTTACCTACTCAATGAAAATCTCAATCGGTGGACATCCTTGAGGTGTTCATTAATGAGGTAGAAAGGCAGTTAGATAGAAAAATAAAGATTGTGAGATCAGATAGGGGTGGTGAATACTATGGAAAATTTAATGAAAGTGGACAATGTCCTGGTTCATTTGTAAAGTTTTTAGAAAGGCGGGGCATATGTGCACAATACACAATGCCTAATACACCACAACAAAATGGTGTAGATGAGGGGCGAAATCGTACTCTTATGGATATGGTTAGGAGTATGTTAAGTTATAGCACTGTACCTTTATCCTTATGGATGCATGCATTAAAGACGGCTGCATATTTACTTAATAGGGTTCCCAGTAAGGCAATTCCTAAAACTCCTTATGAATTGTGGACAAGGAGGAAACCCAGTTTAAAACATCTTCATGTTTGGGGTTGTCCGGCGAAAGTAAAAATATATAATCCACATGAAAAGAAGCTTGATGCAAGAACGGTTAGTGGATATTTCATCAGCTATCCCAAAATATCATAAGGGTATATATTTTATTATCCTAACCATAGTACAAGAATAGTAGAGGCTAGTAACGCTCGTTTCATTGAGAATGTTGAATTCAGTGGGAGTGGACAACCACGAAATGTGGATGTACAAGAAAGTCAGATAGATACTACAACACCTAGTATCTCCCGTTAAGTTGTTGTCCCTATTATTGTGGTAAGGTCAAACAACATATTGGAACAACAAAACAATATTCCAAACCCACAAGATGAACATGCAAATAATGAACTAGCTGACAATCTGCAAGTCACAAATGAACAAATAGTAGAAGAAACTCAAGAAATAGCATTATGAAAGTTAGCAAGACAGAAAAGACCAACTATTTCAAATGATTATGTAGTCTACTCACTTGAACATGTATGTGATTTAAACGTTGATGAGGATCCAGTCTCATTCAAACAAGCCATGAATTGTAACAATTCTGAATTGTGGTTCAATGCTATGAAAGAAGAATTGAAATTTATAGGTGACAATGGTGTCTGGGAACTAGTTGAGTTGCCAGAAGGTTCAAAACGAGTCGGATGTAAATGGATCTACAAGACTAAGCGAGACTCAAAAGGCAACATAGACAGGTATAAGGCCAGACTTGTCGCCAAAGGTTATACTCAAAAGGATGACATTGATTACAAAGAAACCTTCTCCCCAATTTTAAAGAAGGATTCTTTGAGAATTGTTATGGCCTTGGTGGCTCATTATGATTTGGAGTTTCACCAAATGGATGTTAAAACAGCTTTTCTAAATGGTAATTTAGAAGAAGATGTTTATATGGACCAACCAGAAGGGTTCATGACCACAGGAAAAGAAAATTTAGTGTATAAGTTAAGGAAGTCAATATATGGACTGAAACAAACTTCTCGACAATGGTATCTTAAGTTTAGTAGTACTATAATGTAGTATGGTTTCATAGAGAACATTGTTGGTTGGTGTATCTTTATGAAGATTAGTGGGAGTAAGTTCATTATTTTGGTATTATGTGTTGACGATATTTTTCTTGCTGTAAATAATGTTAGTTTGTTGTATGATGCAAAGAAATTTCTCTCTAAGAACTTCGAAATGAATGATATGGGTGAGCAAACATATGGATTTGAAATACCTATCTATTAAGGAAGAAGTACAAAAACAAAAGGTGTTGATTGAGCACATTGGCACTGATTTGATGATAGCAGATCTGTTAACTAAAGGATTTCTACCCAAAACATTCATTGGTCATGTTGAACGGATGGGTGTCATGAATAAGTCCTTGTTAGCATGAAAATATAATAGTATATATGTATATATATAACTGTTTAGCTCATATTATTGTAACAATTATGAATTCAATTAAAGTTATGTTTTTGTTGTCAACATTACATCGAATACATGTATTGCCAAGTATGACAACAAGTCACATATATCTCAAAGAAAATGAAGTTAAGGATTATTGTATCTCTTATTAAAGTGTGACTGTTTTGAGTTTATTCGTGATAAATGGAAGGAATCAGGTTGATCAATAACTTGTGACCAGCATGATCCATTCATTTCAATTCAGTTTAGGGTAATGATTTATCCAAATATATATGGAGCAACATGAAGAGTTTGTGGCTCCAAGACAAGGAAAGAATTTTGTTGGTTAATTAATTAAGTTATCTTATGGACTTAAATAAGCTCCCTAATGACATGAAAATTTTGATAAGACTATACTATCAAATGATTTTGAATCAACGAGTGTGATAAATGTGTCTATATAAAAAATAGGATGATCGATACATCAAAAGTTGAAAACTATTATACATGATATATTGGATGAAGGATATGTAACATCCCGTTCGTTCGACGTATAAGGTACGCCACGTTTCAACCTTTTTATGTGTTTAATTATGAGATTTTGTGTTTTACATGGTCCTATTTTGAACTCTTTTAGAGTTTAGGGGTCTTTTTGTAATTTTCTCTTTTTAGGGGGTTTTTCAGTCATTTCTCGTTCGATCAAGATTTTGACCCCTTGGACCCTTTCAACGCGTTCGGGGCAGCGAAACGAGTTCGTAGACTCTAAGTTTGCCCATTTCTGACGTCGTTAACCCCTCCTTCCGACCGTTTTCGCGTACTAGGACCCGAGATATATACCCGGATCCTCGTAATTCGTGCCTTAACGTAGCAGACTTCAAATTTCGAAGACGGAATTCGATGAATCAATAGTCCATTTCGAAGAGCTCGACGACGCGATCACAACCGTATCAAGATATCGGCCCGACGACGACCAACGACGAAGATATCATCGGATTTCATTCAAGCCAGGCGGGTGGCGGTGGACGGCGGCTTCGCTGCCCTTTCGCGGCGATTTTCGGCCATCCTTTTGGGACACGCGCCCCATGGACTAGAAGAGGACTTTCCGGCGTAGCGTTGGACATTGGCGGCACGACCATCCGGGCCGCGATGGCGGCGCGTAGCTCGTAGCGCCGGCGCACGACACTATAGCGGTGGGTTTCACTGCCTTC
Organism: Lantana camara; assembly: GCA_037501455.1. Classification (NCBI taxonomy): domain Eukaryota; kingdom Viridiplantae; phylum Streptophyta; class Magnoliopsida; order Lamiales; family Verbenaceae; genus Lantana; species Lantana camara. The sequence continues at coordinate 26,374,193 of CM074862.1, forward strand.
CGAAGGCGTTTTTCGACGGGGCTTGATTAGTTGAACCCGTTTAGTTGTTGTTGATTTACTTTCTGTAATACATGAATTATGATTGTTGATTAAAGTTTTTGATAATTCGTATTTTCTATCGCTTCCGCATTCAGGTTTTGCATATTTTTCACTTGTACAGGGTTAGGTACCGCCTAGCTTAGGTTGAAATTTTCATTTGTCACCCGTTCGCTGTGACTTGGTGCGTGTGCGGACGTTTCATTTTCGTACACGTGTCGGGTCATAGTGCGGGGGTGTGGTGCCCCACCGCTTGGGGTGCTACATCTAAAGTGGTATCAGAGCTACCAAGTTCAGAACCGGTGCTCTGGAGTCGTGTCGTGTCAGTCTAGGTCGTACGACATAGGAATACGTGCGCATTGCATTTGTTTGGCATGGGATTTTGATTCCTCGGCATAAATTGTATAGAATTATGTGGGGCAAAATGTTTATTTCATCCGCCCGATTGTTCCGGTTTGAAATCTCTGGACATGATTTCGGGAATTGGCAAATGTAGTCCATCGATTTTGGATCACATGAAATTAGAGGACTTCGATTAATCGGAAATCGTAAATGGCAAACGGTCTTTCCATGTGGCCGTCGGAATAACAAGTTGGACGACAGCGTGTCCATAAAAATTCCATGTCATAATTTGTTTTAAGTTAAATGTTAAAAAAGAGAAATAAAAATAAAAAACAAAATTCAGCAGGGGCACATCCGGCACGTGCGAGCTTCGTTAATTGTGCCAAAATTTAAAAAAACAGAAAACACTCCTCTGCCTCTTTGCAAGCAAACCCATACATAATTAAATCTCTAAAAATCGCAGCTTAGTGTCGTAAGAGTTGGAGGGTTTTTCTTTGAAGAAGAAGCTTACTCACTTGCAATCCATATATTCAGTTGAACTGAAGAATGTACCCGAAGCTCCATACGTTTTAGAGGAAATCGTACCCTTTTGTCGCAGCCATGGTCTGGAGACGGCGAGATGTCGAAAGATCTAGAACCCCACCTCGATATCGTAAGTCTCCCCCATTTTCACCATTTTTGTTGAAACTTTTGGCATATCTACAAATGTTACCGAGGTTTTGTGTCTATTCTTTGATATGTGTGTTTTGTGCGAAGAGGTTTTTGGTCGGACCCAAAAAGAAAAGGGAGAAGGGCTTTTCGTTTTTGGAGAGATGGTGGTCCTATTGTTGTCTTCTACTCCGAATCTCACCAAGAATTTTTTTATGTCCTGATGTGGTCCTATTTTGTCAGTCCCTTTGTTTTTTTTACTCAACATTATCCGCCATTAATTATTAACAAGTTGGTTGTTGGTAAACTTAAAGGAAGTTAATTTACTGTTTGTTGGTTCGATAAATTTTTTTTTAACAGTGGTGTCTAACCCTATTTGTTTGTATTTGTTCTATATTTTGACAGATCCCGACAGTAATTTTATGAGCATTTCTATTCACTATGGTGGCTCTTTCATCCTTGTCCCGAAAGGCAAATATATTGGAGGACATGTAGTTGTAGCCGACTACGTGGAAGGGCAGGATGTTACAATTAAGCGATTGGATGAAATATGCTCTACAATTCCTGGACTAAGTGAAAATCGAAGATTTTACATCGAATCATATGACGGTAAAGGGTTTGTTTTGCTACAGAATGATGGTATTTTGGTGGCGCAGGCAATGTTATTCGCAGGTGGCTCTATTCCCATGCCCCTATTTGTTGATGCCGTTTACTGCAACCCATCCCAGGTTCAAGATCATTTCGAAGTTGCTGTTGAGGATGTCGTTCGTGCTGTGGAAAATTCAGTGGGTGATTTGTGGGCATCAGACGAGGAGGATAACTCTTATCAGGAAGAGGTTAACTTGACTGACGATGATTTCTTGTTTACTGAATATGTTGACACTACTGTGAAAGAAAAACCTCTTCATCCACCCAATGATGTTGTCTCAGAAGATCAGCAGTTTGGAAGTTTTTACGTAGATCAATCAGAAGCAAATATGGGTAATGATGTTGAAACTGAAGTGAATGGAGCTGATGCAAGGTCTGTTGGCAACCATGAAGTTGAACCTTCAAGTGGTGAAGATAGTGACTTCAATGTTGAGGCAGAAGATATGGAAGATGAAGATGACGATAAGATGTACACTAATTACGTGAGTCCTGATGCCAGTGAGGATGGAATGACTGATGAAGACCTCTCTGATAATGAATTTGATGTTGTTGGCAGTGATGTGGAGATTGATGCAAACGTTATTTCTGATGATGAAGCTAATCTCCCCCAATTTCTGATGTTTGACATGAAGGATATCTGGAATCCAGTTTTTACTGTGGGTTTGGTGTTTGTTTGTAAAGCTGATTTCACGAAAGCCGTGACATCTCATGCTATCATGACAAGAAGAAATCTAAGGTTCAATAGAAATGATCCACTAAGAGTGTATGCAAAGTGCAGGGAAGAGGATTGTCATTGGCGAATCCATTTGATCAAGAGAATGAATGAGACCGGTTTCTTTATCAGAGAGTACATGGCCGAACACTCCTGCGCTCCGACAAGTGAATGTAAGAATATGAACAGCACTTGGCTTAGTGAAAAGTACTTGCATTTGTTCCATTCTGATCCAAAGAGGAAAGCCGAGGTGTTCCGTCGTGATGTTGTACATGAACTTCGTGTTAATGTGTCGAAAGACCAAGCATTCCGTGCGAAAAGACTTGCTTTAAAAGCCTTGAGAGCAAAGCCTGACCTTCAATACAATAAACTATGGGATTACTCCCAAGAGTTACGAAAAACAAATCTAGGATCAACTATAATTCTTGGGACTGATAATTCATCTGGTGAAACAAGATTTTCGCGTTTGTATGTCTGTTTCAAAGCTTGCAAAGATGGTTTCAACCTCGGTTGTCGTCCTATAATCGGTGTTGATGGCTGCCACCCCAAGGGACCACATGGGGGAGTGCTTTTATCTGCTGTTGGAATTGATGCAAACAATAGCATTTATCCCGTCGCCTTTGCAGTTGTTAATGTTGAGAAAACTGAAAGTTGGTGTTGGTTTTTAACAGTGTTGAAGCGAGACCTTGACATTGTTAGAGATGAGGGATTTACCATAATGTCGGACAAGCAGAAAGGACTAATCAATGCCATTGTAGAGGTTTTCCCTGGCTCTCCTAACCGTTTCTGTGCACGACATCTCTTGAACAACTTCATTAAAGCCGGTTATCGAGGTGCAGCCTTTACAAATGCATTTTGGAGTCTTGCGAAAGCAACAACAACTGGGAGATTCAGGGCCGCGATGGAAAATCTGAAGGAATTAGATGAAAGGGCGGCTCAATGGTTAACTGACAAAGCTCCTGAGCAATGGAGTTGGGCATTTTTTCCAACAGAATGCAAGAGTGATATGCTGTTGAATAATTGTTGTGAGTCTTTCAACGGGAGTATTTTGGAAGGAAGAGACAAACCCATCATCACTATGGTTGAATGGATACGTGAGTATCTTATGAAGAAGCTTCAAGAAGGGAGAGATGATTGCAAGACATGGAAGGGGAAATTATGCCCACGGATAAAACAAATCCTCAATGAACATTCACAAAGAGTTGCTGATTGCATACCAATAAAGGCAGATGATTCACATTACCAGATCTCCACTTGTGAGGGATCGATGTATGCTGTTGACTTAGAGAAGCTCTCCTGCACTTGCAGAAAATGGGAGCTCACGGGGATTCCATGCCATCATGCACTGTCCGCAATTAGAAAGCAAAAATTAGATCCTGAAGACTGTGTCGATGCATGTTACAGAATCGACACCTACAAGAGGGCCTACTCTCCAGTAATTTATCCAATTAGTGGGCAGGAGCTGTGGAGTCAGTCTGTATTCATCCCTCCGATCCCACCAAACTTCGGGAGGGGAGTTGGAAGACCTCGTAGAGCCCGGAGAAGAGAGCTGGAAGAAATTCTACACCACAGGAGGAGGAGGCCTGGTGGAAGACAGCAGGTGATGACTCTGAGGCGACAAACACCAACGGTCCATTGTCATGGTTGTGGTGAACCGGGCCACAATGTGAGGGCTTGTCCGGAGAGGCCAGATTATGATCAAGCAACTCAAGAAGCTATGAGAAAAAGACTAAAAAGAAAGGAGAAGCAGGTATCTAGCTTGTTATAGAAGTTTATTGCCTTTTTCAAAGTTAAATCAAATATTCGACTATGTTTAACATGAAAAGTTTATTATTTTCTAGGTTCAAAGGAATCTTTTTGGAGAAGGAACTTCAAGGCAAGGGACACAGGTAAGTAAATTTGTTATTTCAATTATATAATGTTTTTATTCATATATATATTTTTTTTTCATGCTTTTGGTCAAATATAGGGGACCACTTCAACAGTCTTGGAAGTACAAGAAAACAATATTGGGGAGAGTTCAAGGGCTAGGGAGTCACCTCCAGTTCCAGACATTCAACCTCCAACCATAACATCTTCAACAGAGGTGATTGATGAGGGAAACACTCCTAGTGCAGCAACTCAAACTGCTCCTGTCTGGATGGCACCACCCACTACAATACCTGGTCCTTCCATGTATGACCAAATGATGTTGGGTCAACAAATTTCAGGTACCAGACAGAGTTTGCCACCAAGACAACCCCATGTCCTTCAAAGTAGGATCAACATTAGGGCTCCACCTCCAATGACAGGTTGGTATTGTCAGTTTTTTTTCCAAATAAACAACCCCATTGGATTCTCAACAATATTGCATCATTTTCAAACAAACATGACTGATTCAAATTGTCATCAATGTAGATAGTCAGTTTGTTTAGTTCAAAATAAGTTGATACGGTAAGCACAAGTTAGTGTTGATTGGAATGGTAGGTTCATATGTGACTATATTCTCTTTCATTGGGTATCTTTTGGATGGTAGGTTGCAATTTCTCCACCAGACTTTACATGCCTACACCTCAGAGGAGAGCAGCTGGGATTCACATTAAGGAAGGTCAGAAATATGTGAACCTTAGTCAGCTAATTGTACCAGATTCTCAGCCCACGCAAGGGAGCGTTTCCAAAAAAATGTGAATGTTGCTGGAGGTTGCAGGGTGACGGTGTAATGTGAAGGAAATTGACTGTTTCTTTTGATGACAAACCTGGCTCTTTTGGAAAAGACTTTAAGTAATAATGCTTGTGATGTTATGCATCTGAGATGCATGGTCAAAAATTGTATTTTTGGAATATTCTGGGATGCATCTGATGTGCAAAACATTAACATCTAAGTAGCTAGTTAAGTAGTTTTGTTGTAAGATGTTATATTCAGTTGTTGCACATGTGAGGCAGCAGTGTTGGTAAGAACTTTTGTATCCTACGAAATGTTCAGTTGTTGCACATGTGAGGCAGCAGTGTTGGTACATCTATTATTGTTGCTGGATTAATGGATGGTGAAGTCATTTTTGCATCATTGTTGCTTGACTAATGGTATAAATGTAGCATTGTCAAAACATTGAAGCCTTTTTCTTTCCGAAAATGTCCCTATGTCTTTGGTGAGGAAGGCTGGTTCAAAGCTTTTTTGTGGACCAACATTTTGCAGAAATATGGAACATTTTAAAAATCACTCCAACCTCCCCTTCATGTTTCAATAAAATACCCTAACATCCCCTGCACAAGAATGGAAACATGATGAATTTGCAGCCACCATTAACTAACAGCCACAACATATGTTACCATTAATAATTTGTTTTTCAACTTCCCCAATGAATTATGTTAGTATTACTGTAACATCCCTGCAAAATTCGGCATAACTTTTCTACTTATACTTGAGCTGAATCGTCGTTGTTTCGATATCATGTTTGTTCCATACATCAACAACCAACCAAACCGAGTAATCATTTTTCAACGGTATGAAACTTGTTAAATAACAACTTAGAAAAGAATGAAGTGCGAATGAACCCTTTCATTTCTTCAACAGATTACTACATCGACACGAAAAGATGGGAAAATCACCCGTCATGATACATAATCGTTCCATCGATTAACTAAACAGAGCACAACATCCTGATCATACATTTCTTACGATACAGGCCGCATACCTGCCATATGAACATTCACCCCCCAAAAAACATCATCACCGACCAACAACCATCAGCCCAGATTTTGCTTTGAAACAGGGGTAACACCAAAATGGGCGAGCAGTAAGAACAAAGTTATCAGACAAAAGACAATTAACAACTTATAGGTCTTCTTCTGACGAGCCCTCATCGCTAGCAACTGTTCATCCATAGCCCTAATGTTTCGTAGCAGACCAGGGATAATCATTTTCGATCTCGCACACATAGGGGGATCTACCCACGCGAAGAACCGACATCCACCTCCACCTCTCTGTAATTGAAGGGGCGCAAAAATGGTATTGATAATTAATAACCTGCTGCTCAAAATCGAAGATGAAATAAAGAAAACATACTAACTCGTGAATGGGAACAAGTGCTAAACCTTCTTCCTGGGTTTTCATCGGTCCAAGAAGTGCGCGTCACAGCCCGTCGCCCGCAGTAGCAATCATCGTCACCCTGCATTTTGGACATTCTCTTGCGCTTCAGCTTCGTTTCAAAAGGTGCACAGGAAGCAAGAACCCTAAGTTGAAAATGACACTTTTACCAATAGATTTTGGGGGGAAAATTCCCTCCTATTTCGGGACCACTTAATGATGTCAGATGGCTTGAACGTGTGTAGTGACTTCATATGCAAAATGGAAATAATTTTCAGATTTTTTAATTTGTAAAGACATGGCAACAAATGCATAAGTGTCATCACATGTGGCAAAAGAAAGTGACACGCGGTTGCTGAGGTGTGACTCCGGCATGACGTGGCCAATTATTAGGATTTCTGATTAATCGGAGTCCTCTAATTTCATGTGATCCAAAATCGATGGACTACATTTGCCAATTCCTGAAATCATGTCCAGAGATTTCAAGCCGGAACAATCGGGCGGATGAAATAAACATTTTCCCCGAATTATGTGATTATCTGCGTGTTATGACTATAATTGTGCAATATTTTTATTAATGTGCTCTTAATTACATATAATTGATGAAATTATGAGACTTAACTGTTACATTTCATTTGCATCTCCAACCAGCACGCACCAACTTTAGTGTTTTAATTACAGGATTGCAACACCACGGTGAACGGTACACTAAGCATTCATGGCATGAACATACATGCATTGTTTACTTAATTAACTCTTGTTAATTTGTGATCTATTTGCCAAGGTGATATGTGTTGTTTGTTATGATTTTTTATTCTACTTATGTGCTTGAGTGAGAGGGAGATTTAATTCTCTTTGATTATATGCCAGGAAGATGTGGATTCTCCCTGTTTGTGTGGTAGAGAGATGCTGGATTCTCTCTAAGTTCTGTACATGAGAGATGTTGGATTCTTTTGTAGTTAGCGATTCGAGGGATGCTGGATTCCCTTGAATTTAGGGGTTTGCGAAATGCTGGATTTTCTCAAACTAGAATGTCTGGGAGGTGTGGAACCTGTCAGACTTAGGTTGAGAGATGGGGTTCTCTCAATTCTGTATCGGAGAGACGGGGTTTCTCTCTTTTGTGTGTGCTGAGGGACGGGGTTCCCTCATTTGCGTGTTGAGAGATAGGATTCTCTCTTGTTTATCGTAGTTGAGTTACGCGTGGCCTAACGACAGCTGCAAGCAACGAAGATGCGACAGTATCGAGCTTTGGGTGCAGTGGTCTAGTGGGGATCAAACGAGTTTGAAGTGATCGACGATCAAGCATTCAGGCAGACCTTTGTGATGATGAGACACACTGGAGGGTGTAAACTTCACAGTCACGGCCATGACTCTATATGATTTCGGGAGGTGGATTGAGGTACTACAACTCGAAGCTTTTCGACTCAGCAGTGGGACCTGAGGACAGGTCCTTTTGAAGGAGGGGAGTTTGTAACATCCCGTTCGTTCGACGTATAAGGTACGCCACGTTTCAACCTTTTTATGTGTTTAATTATGTGATTTTGTGTTTTACGTGGTCCTATTTTGAACTCTTTTAGAGTTTAGGGGTCTTTTTATAATTTTCTCTTTTTAGGGGGTTTTTCGGTCATTTCTTGTTCGATCGAGATTTCGACCCCTTGGACCCCTTCAACGCGTTCGGGGCAGCGAAACGAGTCCGTAGACTCTAAGTTTGCCCATTTCTGACATCGTTAACCCCTCCTTCCGACCGTTTTCACGTACGAGGACCCGAGATATATACCCGGATCCTCGTAATTCGTGCCTTAACGTAGTAGACTTCAGCTCTCTCTCTTCTCTCCCGCGACACAGCCCCCCTTGGTCACTATTCACATGTACAAACACACACTAGCCGGAACTCGACCGTTTCTCGACGGAATTCGATGAATCAATAGTCCATTTCGAAGAGCTCGACGACGCGGTTACAACCGTACCACGATCTCGGCCTGACGACGATCAACGGCGGAGATATCGTCGGATTTTAGTCACGCCAGGCGGGTGGCAGTGGACAGCGGCTTCGCCGCCCTTTCGTGGCGGTTTCCGGCCATCTTTTTGGGACATGCGCCCCGTGGACTAGAAGAGGACTTCCTGGCGCAGTGTTGGACGTTGGCGGCGCGGCCATCCGGGCCGCGCAGGCTGGGCGCGACACTGTAGCGGGGGGTTTCGCCGCCTTCCGGCCGCGTTTTTCGACGGGGCTTGATTAGTTGAACCCGTTTAGTTGTTGTTGATTTACTTTATGTAATACATGAATTATGATTGTTGATTAAAGTTTTTGATAATTCGTATTTTCTATCGCTTCCGCATTCAGGTTTTGCATATTTTTCACTTGTACAGGGTTAGGTACCGCCTAGCTTAGGTTGGAATTTTCATTTGTCACCCGTTCGCTGTGATTTAGTGCATGTGCGGACGTTTCATTTTCGTACACGTGTCGGGTCGTAGTGCGGGGGTGTGGTGCCCCACCGCTTGGGGTGCTACAGGATACAACTCAACAAATCTTTCAAATAAGCGGTCAAAGTAGAGAAACTTTCATTTGATTGAAAAGAAATCATATGAACTTTGAAAAGGTCACAATTATTCGTATAAATACCTTAAAATGTTAGAATGTTTAACTAAATTTACGAAATAAGTGAAAATATGATCTCGAATTGAGGAATGTTTTATTTTTCTAAAATATCCTTCTTTATAAAGAAAGAATAGAGGAAAGTTCTAAAAAAAGAATTTATGAAGCTAAAAATGATAATGATTAAATTGATGAAAATTCGATTGATGATCATCAAGTTAATATAGACTTAAGGCGTAGTATGAGGGTTAAAATGACAAATACTCGTGTTTTTAATAGTTGAACACTGTGATAGTCAAATAACTATTAGAATTAAGAGTATTAAGTGGTATGTCTAATGGTAAATTTCAGCATATAAGACAAACACATAATGTCATTAGGCTCAATTAGAATTATATCGATTGACACAATATAAAGTCAAAAGAAAACTTAGCGGATCCATTGACAAAAGGTTTATCAAGGGATCAAGTATACTGCTTATCGAAGTGAAAGAGATTAAAATCCAAGTAATAGTAACCTAACCTTGTTGATTGGAGATTCCAAAATTTTGGTTTAATGGGACAACTAAATTTTACGAGGCCTAATCAAACACTTACGGAACTATTTCCAACTCATTTCTAATACAATGAAAGTGCTACCAGCAAAGAATAAGAGGTTAAACTAAAGCCTTTAATTATTCTTAAACCTATAAAGTGGAGTATAGCAAGATACTTTTCTATTAGGAGATCACATGTAAGTGCGAGGGTGGTCGGTTCAAACTTTGAAAATACTTATAAATCCAAAGCATGAACGTTGCTGATTCAAAATATTGTATTACGATTGTCTCAGTTTATACTATGACTAAACAGTTCAAGACATCAAATTAACTGATTAGCCAAGTGATCTCAATGTATATCCCTACGAAGATTCAAAGCCACAAGTTTCCTATGCCAATACAATAACTCTTTGATAAACTCTTTTACGTGTCTACAGTAGTAATATGCATATCTTCAATATATAATAAATGTAATGATTTGCAAAAGACATGAACTTTGGAATTAATAGTTATAACGAATGGTTGTTAATTAATTTGAAAAAGTGTCAGGTAACATTACATAATTTTGGGAATAACAAAAAATTTGTTTTATTAATCATGAACTAAAAATGAAAAGATAAATACCTTTTGAAAAGATACATTGTTATTTATAAATAGAGTTTCATACTCTGCATTTTTATCTATTCAATTCATTCAAGAATTACTGCATTTAAATTCTATAAATAGTGAAAAGACACTTCAAGTTCATTGCTTTCATGATTGGGAGTGCTATTATTATGAGAAGTGATCAATATATCTCGAAAGATGATCATCGTTAATTTATAAATACATGAATGGAACAATTTCATTTAAAAAGAAAAAGAAAATTAAGCTCTTATTTCGACTTTTACAATCACCATAGTAAAGTCACGCCCATATTTACATTTTATATCCAACAAATTTATACACACGACAAAATCATTTTTGTGATAGTATTTCTATAAGTCAAAATGAGTAATGGCTATAGCATGCACTGCGCTAATTGTCTAAACTTGGAGCTTGCATTTAATTCAGATCGAATCTAACCATAAATTTGTGGCTAATTTTGGGTTTATTGTATTATAAACAAACCTCAACTTGCATTTATTTATGTGAGACCCCAATTTAAAAATTGTGGGAATTTGAAAACGAAAAATGGAAATTGAATATTTTGGTATTTCTTTTATCGTGTTTCGTGGGGTGAATATTTGTAATCCATTATTTATTTCTTTAATTAAATCTTCAATTATTTATTTTTTATTATAAAACGGATAAAAGTTGATAATTTTGTATCCCTCAACGATAAAAATAATTATTCATCTTTTGAATTTCATTATAGGTACAATATTTTTAGCTCTATTCTTGAATCTTGATCTAATTAGAACCTCTAGCATTTAAATATCATACTACAAACCACATAAGCTATGGTCACAGCAGCATAACACTTCAAACCATCATGTCATGTTGTATTTTGTCAATATCTATCTCATGAAAAATTTTAAAAATAATATGTATTGTCATATTTTATCGTATTGTGTCTGTATTTCCTATTTTCGTGCATCATATGGCATATTCAACTAATGTGAGCGGAAAAAAACTTATTTTTGCATAATTTTTACTTTTCAAATTGAAATTCCCCTTTTAAAAATAGCCAACAGAGGTTGACCAAGTGGTTTGAGGGTTGATTCTCGAAGGCAAAGACCCGGGTTCAAATCTCTTTGGCCACTTGAGGGGTGTGTGTTAAAAAAAATAATATTGAAATTCCCCTTTTTTGTTTTAATTCAAATTTACTTAATATTGAAATAAATTAAAATTCCTTAAACTTACAATAAAGTATGTAAATAGTGATTCATCCAAGTGGTTAATTATTATTATTCCCCCCCCCCCCCCTCCCCTCCCCCCCCAATGGAATGACTTTAAATTTGAATTCCTTTGGCCACGTGTATGTATTTTAAAAAAAATGGTTAATTTCAAACACTTTCTTTCTTTGGGACTTAGTACACTTTGCATCCTAATATTTGAATTGATGTGATTGTCCCCTAATATTTATAAAATGTAACACTTAACTTCTTTTAAATAATTCCAGAAAAATATTCTGAAAATATTTCTAATAAGCCAACCCATGAGTCAAGACCACTACCATTGTATTTCTCTCTTCAAAACCAATAAAACACATACCCCATTCGATCCTATTGGCCTTACGAAACGTCAGAATTCGCCTGCAAAACTTCATTGGTCGTGTGCCATCTTTGACCGGCAATTCTTTCTTCATTGGTTGTCGAATTTTTATTTCAAAACCACTGATATTCTCCTTGCATCGAGACCTTTCATTTGATCCATAATATCAACACATTTGAAATCTTATTTATACAATTTGGTCTTATAAATCACTTATTAGAAATTTAAACGAAATATTCCCTAAAACTTCGTTTAAAAGGAACTAAAAGTTATGTTTTTTAGAAGGACAATCGTCAGAAGACGGGATGTCTAAGAATAGGGAAAAAAAAAAAAAAAAAAAGAAAAAGAGTTTTTGAAAGAGAGGGAAGAGGGGGGAGTTCATTAAATGACCCTCGCAAGACTTTTTTTCGTTATGTAACCCATAGTTTCTAAAGAGTTGGGTATATAACCCTCGGCTTCATTAGGGTACAATTAGCGCTTAGTTAATTACTCAGCCTAATTAAACCATTGTCACGTCATTTTTTTAGAGTTTCATTTTGACCCCAAAATTTATACAAAATCAGAATCTGACCCCAAATCACATTGAACCTAATTCTTCTCTTCTGCTGGCTATGCGACGAAAAACCCAAACCCCTATTTTTCTGTAATTTCTTCCCCGGTCTGTGTTGTTCGTTTGATTATTCGAAGAACCCTAAAGTATCAACACCTCTATCTGATTACATGGACAATGGCAAATGACGACAATCAAAGGTAAGAAAGATTTCGGTTCGTACGAAGTGTTTTCGGAACCCTATTCTGCGTTTTCACTGAAAAATCAAGAATCATTCTTTACCCACCTGGGTTTGGCTTTGTTATCTTTCTAGGTTTAATACAGAACATCTTCTAACCTGTTTTGGACGCCAATACAACATGTCCATTTGGTATCTCAACTCATCTTTGATCTATTCGCCATAAAAACATGATCTTGGGTTTTCTTCATTCTGTTAACAGTGGTCGATTGCTAGATTAAAGGTATCTATTGATAGATCATACTATGTCGAGTAATAGATCTTTTTTTTTCTTATTTTTTTACTGCATACATGGTTTATTTTTCCATGCAACGTGTTTCCATAGGATTTTCTTAATTCAATAGCCCATGATTCATTTGGTCGCGTGCTGGATTGATATATATCTAGTGCTCGACCTTGATATATATAGCACTCGATCCTTTTTTTTTTTTAAAGTTCTTATGCATGTATGGATAATTAAATATTCTTTCCGACTCTGTAAAGGACATTTGTTGTTGGAGTTGAATTTGGAGTGTGGCAAGAAGAATCCACTTGTTGGAATTAGGTTGCGGACAAAAAGGAAATGACTGCTGTTGTTGTGACCAATCAGACTACATTTCGAATGTTGATGTAACGCCCCGGTTCTGGATGAACAGGTAAACACGCCACGTGTGAGTTTGTGAGCAATAGGAATTTATTTTAATTCTCTAAATTATTATTGTTCTACTTGTCATCATAATTTTTATAAATTGCATATCATTATATTTATGTGAATTATGTAAATTTATATCATTGAGAATTTATTTCATGACTTGGAAAATAATTGTTACATGAAATATTTACCGGAAATGATTTAATTGCTAAATTGTCCTTACATGAGCATTATTTAAAATTCAAGGACTAGATTTGATGGGGTCAAAATACGATCGTCCCACGTTAGGACACGTGGCATCACCAAGATGATGACATCTGTTTCCCCAAGGTTGCACCCATCAGTGCCCGAGCGCTAAGCCCAACGAGCGCTGTCACTCTCACGACCGCCATTCATACTGTATGATTGGCACGTCCACATGCCAAGGGAGCCCTCTTCGAGCGTCACACTCCCTCAGAGTGGCATTCCCATTTGGCTCATTGCTTGAACTGGAGCCTTCATCCCCCCCAGCGGATATCTTGGCCTCCGATACTCTTGGTTGTTACGAGCGGGCTCATAAGCCCTCGTTACCAACCACCCAAATGGCTCTCTGACACATCGTACATGCCCTCGCACCTGCCACTGTTGCCAGCACCAACTTTTGGCCGTTTTTGTAGAAGATTCCTCCTAGGTTTCTCTCTCATGGCGCCACGTGTTAGGGCAACATTCGGCCAGGACCACTTGAGGCAAATGACCAAAGGGCCCTTGACCCTCAACTATAAATAGCTAAAGTCATCTTCTACACTGGTAAGCAATCTTCATCACTGAAACTGTGACTGAACTTACGTTTCTCCTTCATACCTTGAACTGACTTGAGCATCGGAGAGCCAAACTGGGTATCACCCCCAGTTCCCCCAGCTTGGCCTTCTGACTTTTATTGTGCTTGTCCCAACAGGTAGAACCCCCTTTCTCATTTCCGGCGAATCTCCGGCGGTTTCCTCCACAATTACAAATCGTAAAGTGATTGGATTCGGACCCTCACATTCTGAACCCGTCATTTTTGGCGCCGTCTGTGGGAAACCGTTTCTCTATCCCTTTCTTTCTTTCTGTTGGTAGAAGAGCAAGCACACTCTTACCCTTTCCAGTCATGGTCGCTACAAGGTCTGGAGCCGTGGGAGTAGGAGATAACGCCTCCCAGGATGCCAATATCATTATTCCCTCCACCACTACTGGTGGAGCCCCGCCTCCTTCCGTCACCGTTGGTGGAGCACCTCCCGCCGCAGGAGTGACTCCGCAAGCAGAGTCTTCAGTACCTCCACCTACACCGCCGGCACTGCCGATTCCCGCCGCCGCTGGAGGAGTCTCTCTTTCTGTTCCTCCGCAGCCTGCACAGAACCCATAGGTCCATCCCCAGGTGATTCCCGGAGTGCAGGGTTACATGATGCCCCCACCCGGGTATACCCTCACCCCGGCTGTTATGGTGCCGCCGGTCCAGCCGTATCATGCTGGTCAGATCCAGCTCCCGGTGGTGATCCCCAGGGAGATTGAAGGAGTGGAGTTACCTCCACTAACCACCCAGCAGTTGAGGGCTCTCTATGCCCAATGTGAGGTTCAGGCGGCCCAGGGAGCATGGGAGAGGTTCCACTCCATGTACTTTCCCTCTGGACAGGCCACTCAAGTTGCAGCCCCTTTGGGCGGACAACAAAATTTTCCCCTCAGAGAAGCCCAGGCTGTCCTGAGGGCACCACCGCCACCACCACCGGCCAGAGAAGTGCCCCAGCAGGAGGGCAACGAGCGTCCCTCTATAGGCAGGAATAAAGAGCCCACAGAGCGAGTGAACGAGAATGAAGGGGACTCTCATGCCTCCAGGAGGGGGTCACGAGCCCCCAGACAAGGGGACAGACAAGGAGACGTGAATCCTGACATCCTCGCGGCTGTGCAAGACCAGCTGCAGGGTTTAAAGGATATTGTGGGACAGCTCTCACGAGGGCGTTCAACTCAGATCTCCCCTAGTCGGGATGAACGGGTTGACGCCAGAAGCGCCCGTACCAAGGGCCCCCCACCAAAGGTCCCCCACCGCAAGGAGCCGGAGGAAAACTTCGGCACGTATGAGTACCACCCGTTGGCGAGGGGCTCGCCCCTCGTGGAGGAAGTTTTGATGGCCCAAGCAGGCATGGCCAAAATCCCCACTTCCATCAACCGATACGACGGGACGACTGATCCGGCTGAACATCTGGATCACTTTTTACATCTAATGCACCTCTACGAGCATTCCAGCAACTACTGGGCCAAAGTGTTTGTCACTTCCTTAGTGGGAATGGCTCAGGAGTGGTACAAGCGACTGCCGCCGCGCTCGATTCACTCATATGAAGAGCTGGCTCATGCTTTCCTCAACCACTCTAATTCTTTGAAAGCGCCAGTCACCGCACCTACTGCCCTTTACAACGTGGTGCAAGGCAGGAGCGAGTCTCTGCGCTCGTTCTTCGCCCGCTTCAACAAGGAAATCCTACAGGTGGAGAGGCCTTCTATGGATTTCTTGATCCCAGTGCTCTTTCAGGCTGTGGATCACAAGCAGTATGTGAGCAAGAAGTTTGCCGACGCTATTGTAGAAAGGAGGCCAGGGACCCTCATGGCCTTGAGAGAGGTTGCCGAGCCGTTCTTCGCGCTCGAAGACATGTATGGGACGAATGGTCCCCGGCATCACAGTCCAGCCAGGAACGAGCGACCCCATCACGAGCGGGGACGGGAGGTGGTAGTCAAGAAGGAGCGCCCACAAGAGCGCAAAAGGTCGCCACCACCCCCTCGGCGATTCGAGCGGGTCCCGCTCACCAGGCCTAATTCAGAAGTCTACAACCTCTCCGATAAAAAGCTCTTTAAGAGACCCGTCAAGATGAGAGAAACGGACTCGCTCAGGCGCTCGAGCAAATACTGCGCATTCCATAAGTAGAGGGGGCACGACACGGATGAGTGCCGACAGTTGGAAGCTGAGATTCAGAGGCTCGTCGCAGGGGGCCACCTGAAGGAATTCATCCGGGTGCTCGAGCGTTACGATGAACGCTACAACGAGCGCGCTGGAGGAAGAAGGAGGAGTCCGTCCCGATCGAAGAGCCCAAGGGGTAGGGGACCCCCTGAAAGCAGCAGCCGCCGGGGCAGTAACGGAAAAGCCCCTGAGCAAGAAAATGAACCTTTCGCGGTCATAAATATGATTGCAGGAGGCTCGTCAGGAGGGGATTCCAACGCCTCCCGGCGGAGGTATGTCCGGAGCTACAACCAACGCCCAGCAATACCTAAACCCATCTACGCCATCCAGAGTTGAAGCGCTCAAAGGTCCAGAGAGAATGATGTAATAGGCTTCGATGATAGGGATTTAGAGCATATTGTAACACCCCATGGGGAGGGTGTAACTTCCGATTGCCCCATGGTGGTTAGTGTAGATGTTCACAATCATGTTGTAAAAAGGATGTTGGTGGATAGTGGAAGCTCTGTTAATGTTTTGCCTTATTCTACATTTTTAAAGATGAAGGCTGACCTTCCGCTCGAGCCTCTTAAAACAGCCCTCATTGGCTTTGGAGGCTCGGAAGTTGTCCCACGAGGGTAAATTCGATTAGCTACTTCATTCGGCCGAGCCCCTCAGCGCAAGACAGTCTTGGTAACATACGCGGTGGTGGAGATTGACATTCCTTATAACATCATAATTGGGCGCCCTGCCCTCGTGGATTTCAAAGCCATCATCTCCACCTACCACCAGAAGATTAAATTCCCTACCTCCGAGGGCGTGGGAGAAGTACTGTGCAATGTGCGAGAGGCTTGGGAATGTTACATGCTGTCCCTTAGAAAGCCTAAAGCGGAGAAAGCCTTCCAAATTGGTTCCACCAAGAAATCAGTGGATTTCCCCAATCTAGATGAGGACAGCCCAGTACGGAAAAGAGCGAAGTTGAACAGGAAGAAGAACAAAAAGAAGAAGGGAGACAACGTGGAGAATCCCCTCGAGAGTGCTCCACCAGGGACCGTTGGTGGATCGTCCTCGGAAGGAGACGAGCCAGTAGAGGGTGGACCCGCGCTCGGTGATCGCTTAACGGGAAAGAAAAGGGCGCTCGAACTTCCTCGCCCTGAGATAAGGATCGAACCCTCGGAGAAGTTCCTTACCATTGAGCTGGAACCCGGAAACAAGGATAAGACTACTCAGATAGGATCTAACCTCTCGGGGCCTTCTCAGATTATGATGATTGACTTCCTCAAGGAAAACAGTGATGTATTTGCGTGGAAAGCCTCCGACCTCACAGGGATTGACCCGAGCGTTATTGTCCATAGGCTTAATGTGGATCCCTCTTTCAAACCCGTCAAGCAGAAAAAGCGGGATGTACATGGCTTTCGAAAGAAGGTCATTGAAGAAGAAGTTAATAAACTCCTAGAGGCTCAGTATATCGAGCCCATCTTGTATCCGGAGTGGTTGTGTAACGTCGTCTTGGTGCCCAAGAGCGCGAATAAATGGCGCATGTGCAATGATTTCACTGATCTCAACAAGGCCTGCCCTAAAGATCCTTACCCGCTGCCCCGGATTGACCAATTGGTGGATTCGACCGCTGGCTGCGAGCTCATGAGCATGATGGACGCTTTCCAGGGATACTATCAGATCTTTATGGCCCCAGAAGACCGCCCCAAAACCTCGTTTGTTGTCCATCTGGGGGTATATTGCTTCTTAGTCATGCCTTTCGGACTCAAGAACGCCGGAGCTACGTATCAACGGCTCGTCAACAAGATGTTTGAAAAAGAAATTGGAAGGTCCATGGAGGTTTACGTGGATGATATGATTGTTAAAAGCGAGTGCCAGGACTCCCACTTGGAAGATCTTAAGCGCACTTTCTCAATCCTGCGTCAGTATGGGATGAAGTTGAACCCTTCGAAGTGCACCTTTGGAGTGCAAGGGGGAAAGTTCTTAGGATACATGGTCAGTCAGAGGGGAATTGAGGCCAATCCGGAGAAGATCAAGGCCATATTGGAAATCCCCTCCCCTCGAAATTTGCGGGAAGTGCAAGTCCTAGTAGGAAAAATCATCTCGTTGAACAGGTTTATTTCGCGCTCGCGGACAAACACCCTCCCTTCTTCAAAATTTTAAGGAACGCACGTAACTTTGCTTGGACAAAAGAATGCGAAAGGGCGCTGCAAGATATGAAGGCTTACTTATCGAGCGCACCACTGCTGACTAAGCCCGTCGAAGGTGAGAGATTATTTATGTATCTTTCCGTTTCTTCCGAGGCCACAAGCGCGGTTCTGATCGCTGTACGGGAGCGGAAACACTCACCTGTCTATTATCTGAGCAAAACATTGTAAGGAGCCGAGAAGAAGTATCTGGAGATTGAGAAATTCGCGTTAGCACTCATCAACGCCTCAAGACGGCTGAGACCTTACTTTCAAGCGCACTCCATAACGATTCTCACCGACCAACCCTTGAAGCAAGTGCTGTCTAAGCCAGACGTGTCTGGGAGATTAATCAAATGGGCCATCGAATTGAGCCAGTTTGACTTATGCTTCGAGCCCAGGACCGCGATACAGGCTCAGGTGGTAGCTGATTTGTTGACAGAACGCTTTGGTTTAGAGCCTGCCGTTCAGGAGAGTGAGGGGTTATGGGTCCTGCACACAGATGGTTCCTCAACCTCTCAAGGGGGAGGAGTAGGAGTGGCCCTTAGAAACCCCGATGGGATTGAGATGGACTTTGCAATCAAGCTGGATTTCCAAGTTACTAATAACGAGGCAGAATATGAAGCCCTCGTGCAAGGATTGAATATTGCTTTTCAGAATGGAGCCTCCAGAATCACCGCTTATGTGGATTCGCAGTTAATTGCGAGCCAGATTGAAGGAACTTATGAGGCTCGAGAAACCACCATGGTGCAGTACCTAAGTAAAGCCAGAGAAATCATCGGGAAGTTCAAGGAATTTCATCTACTTCAAGTACCACGGGAAGAGAACGAGCGTGCGGACGCTCTGTCTAAGTTTACGTCAGCTTTGGAAGGTACTTCTGAGCGTTCTGTTACGTTCCTTAAGACTGAGGAACCTTTGATCAGGGAAAGGGTCGCCATTGGGATAATCGCTATGATTGATCCAAGCGAGCCCTGTTGGCTTGACGACATCGTCGTTTTCCTTAGGGATGGAATCCCCCCCATTGACAAGGTGGAAGCTAGGAAAGTCCGAAGTAAGGCCCCTCGTTTCGCTTTGGATCACGAGGGGAGGTTATTCAAGAAATCATTCCAGGGACCCCCAATGAGATGCCTAAGGCCCTCACAAGCGAAGGAGACGCTTGAACTCATCCACAATGGAAGCTGTGGGAATCATTCCGGAGGGCGTATCCTGGCAAAGAAGGTTCTGAGAAGTGGGTTTTATTGGCCTACAGTTCTCCAAGATGCCATTGAATTTTCGAGGAAGTGCCCTAAATGCCAATTTCATTCAAATCTCCCTCAATTGCCAGCCGCACAGATGATTCCAATAGACGTCTCTTGGCCTTTTGACCAGTGGGGAATAGACATCGTGGGCCCCTTGCCCATGGCTGCGGGACAAAAGAAGTTTGTCATTTTAGCCGTCGACTACTTCACCAAGTGGGCTGAGGTCGAAGCCGTTGCAAAGATCACTTTCAGAGTTGTGAGGGACTTCATTTGGAAAAATATCATTTGCAAGTACGGCATCCCGAGGGTGCTTATCTCTGACAACGGATCCCAGTTCATAGCAGCCGACACACGAGAATGGTGTTCCGAGTTGGGGATCGAGCAGCGATTTACCTCTGTAGGACACCCTCAAGCCAATGGGCAAGCAGAAGTTACCAATAGGATCATCTTGCAACATCTGAAACCCATGCTTGAGAGCAAGAAAAGTGAATGGGCTGAAGAGCTGCAAGGAGCGCTTTGGGCTTATCGCACTACCCCACGAGCGGCCACTGGAGAAACACCTTACGCGCTCGTTTATGGATCAGAAGCGATGATACCAGCGGAGATAGTAAATGAATCCGCTCGTGTCGGCTATTTCGAGCCTCAGCTCAACGATGGCAACAGGAGCTTGGAGTTGGACTTGCTGGATGAAAGGAGAGACAAAGCCTGGGCTAAGATCCACCATTATAAAGCCTCTGTGGCCCAGCAGTACAACAAGCGTGTGAGGGAAAGAACTTTCCAGTTGGGGGACTTGGTTTTGAAGAAAGTGGAAGTGTCCAGGCACGTGGGGAAATTGGACCCCAATTGGGAAGGCCCATTCAAGGTCGTACAACTCAGAGCTAACAACACTTACACCCTGGAGACACTTCAAGGAGAGCGCTTGCCTCGCCCTTGGAACGCATGTAACCTCCGGCGGTTTTATGTTTAAAAGCTCTTTGCGGAACATGATGTAACAACCCTCTTTGTTGGGTTCCTCTGTACTTCCAATTGTGAGTAAGTTCCAGTATAACTTTTTCTTAATTGTTCTAACATTATGTTTCTTTGATCGCTTGAATGGATGAGACCCATGTCCCTCGTTTTCACGAGCGTGGTTGGCAATGCCTTCCTATACGAATGCTGATATTTCGCACGGGTTACGCTGGCCAGCACTCTACTCCGCTTGGGGGGACGCCCTCATAAGGATAGACTGGTTACGCTCATAACCAATTAAACAAGATGGGGAAAATCCTAGTAGGCCTTGGCCGTTTCTTACAACGCCTTGCGCTCGAAAGTGGGATCCCTTGCAGACGAAATGTCACAAGTCTTGAACGAAGGCAACCTCTAAGTAAGACCCTCGTAAATACTCAAGACTTAGCATAATTTCCGAGAATGAGAAGAAGGTCCCCAAGTCTTGAACGAGGGCAATCTCACAATAAGACCCTCACGACCGCTCAAGACTTAGACAAATTTTCAAGGCTTATGACAAAAGCAAAAATTTATACAAGTCTTGAGTGGGGGGCAATCTCACAATAAGACCCTCACGATCGCTCAAGACTTAGACAAATTTTCAAGGCAAATTTATACAAGTCTTGAGTAGGGGGGGCAATCTCACAATAAGACCCTCACGATCGCTCAAGACTTAGGCGAATTTTCAAGATTTACAGAAGTTAACAAAATTTCTCAAAGTTCTAAAGGCTTATCCGAGAAATAAAACATCCACAGAGTATGCTACACACAGTCTTATTATTACAAGATTTGTTCCAGCAAGCTCTAAGTATAAGTTCTGATTCATAATTAAGTAAAAGAACAAAGTTATGAAGGAGGGGATGTATATTCACTGCAAGAAACATTACAAAATAAGGGCTCAAAGGCCTCTGAACATTATTTCAAAAGAAGGGAAGAAAACAGTAAAGCAGGAAAGTACGTTGAAAAAGGAAGGGCTTCAAGCGGCCGGTGCAACGTCTTCATCAACGATCACCAGTATATTCTGGGCCACGGGGCCATGAACTGGGCCCTCAGGCTCTTGCGGTTGGGCTTGGGGATCGTCGGGCTCGTTGGCACCAGGAACGAGGGCGTTAGCACCCTCGGCAGCTGGGACAGGGGCATCCTCCACGACGGGCGCTTGTGGTTCATCCTCAGGTTTATCATTTTGAGAGGATTGAGCAGCATCTCCTGACGGATGAGAGTCCGTGTATTCATCTTGGATAAGTTTCACCAAGAAATCATACTCCACCTCAGCAATGGTGTCCGCAGGGTCATTGAGGTCTTCATCCTCTTCCTCACAGTGCTTGTTGAACATGAGCCCTGTGCCCTGTGCTCCCCTCATAGCCGGGTCAGTTAGCCCCTTGTGGATGCCCTGCTCAACGGCCAAATTGAAGGCATTTTGGGCCTCATCCAAGCAGTGCAACGAGGCTGCGAAGTTAAAGGCCTTCGAATGGCAGAATTTGATAAGAGCCTCCTTGTTCGCACGTTCAAGACTCCGAGGCCACTCGTTCATGGCGTCGTTGAATTTCCTCTCAGCCTCCAGAGCCCTCGTCTTCCAGCTCTCCCGCTCGGTCTCCACCTTCTTACAGCGCTCGTTAGCTAGGGCCAACTGATCGCTCAAGCCGCTTCGAGCGCTCTCCACCACCTGGAAATCCTCCCTCAGTTTTCCCAGCTCCTCCCCCGTTTTATTGTACAAATCCTTGAGGGATTCATACTTTGCAATTTCTGCGTCCAGCTCCGATTGAATCTGAACCGGGTCGTTCGAGCGGGCCATCTTCTTGTACTTGGTCTTGCGCTCGGCATAAATGGAGGCTCGCATTTGCACATTTCGGAGCCGGGGAAGAACTTGCTGCATAAGTTGGAGGAAAGGGAAGTGTTAGCCAAAAAATGCTAACTTACAGAAATTAGCAAAGAAAGCAAGGAGTGAAGACTTACGGAGATTAGAGCGTGGGTCGCATCATAGGTCACTTTCTCCACAGACTCACTGAAGAGATGCCGGTGGTCCGCAGAGAATTGGGCCTTGCTGTAGAGGTTCTCGGTAACAGCTTGAGCGAGCGTGCCAGGCCTCAGCAGAACTGGCCCACCGTCGGGGGCACCTGTGTAGTCCTTGTCCCCTCGTCGGGAGAACTCCCATAGATGTTCCTCCTCTGAAGAGGAAGTTTCTCCCTCGCCCTTGGGGCCCTCGGCCACCTGCTTGCCCCTGCCTTTTATTGCCACTGAATCGGGCATCCTCTTCCTCTTGCGGGAAGGCCTACTGGCGCTCGGTGGGGCCTCGATTATTGATAGGGTGGTTGTTGGCCTCGTTTGTTCTGCAGCCAGAGGGGGTTGAACGTCTCCCGCTCTCTCTGTAGTCAACCGCCTCCTGGTCTCTTTGTTGGCCAGTCTACTCTCCCCTTGGCCACGAGGGGGTTGAACCTCTGGAATAGTGCTCGAACTAGCGCCCTGACTACCGCTACGAGCGTCTCCGCGATTGCTACGATTGCGAGGGCGCTGTTGCTCGCGCTGTTGGTCCCCTTGCTGGGCTTGATTCCTGTTGGCAAGAGCAAAGCGAGCGGCTTGTCTGATTCCTCCTGCCATCTCTATTATAGCAACTCCTGCAAAAATGGAAAGTACAAGGGTTATAAATCCTTAAACAGAATTATTAAGTGTGTAAATTACAAGTACAAAGATGCAGTTAGTATTCCTATCTAAAGGTTAGCGCCCTAGGAATCTAACCATCTCTCTCTATATCGCGAGCCGGAGGGTTGTCAAGGAAATAGGGATCGTTAGAAAGGCCACACAGGAACATGAGCTCCTCATCATCTATCCAATCTTTCGCTTGAATGAGGTGGCCCTCGTCCCTCAGGGTTGCTGCCAGGGTCTTGGCCCAATCTTTGGGGAGTGCGGGTTGTAAGCGGCTCTTTGCAAACGAGCCCCATTGCGTGGGCACCCCAAAGCCCTCTTTTGTTGGGGCCTTGACGAAGATAAACTTCTCCTTCCAATTGGGGCCATAGGTGCTCGAGGGCGAGTTGATCAGTTTCAAATGGGCCTTCGCCTGAACATAGTAAAAACCAGCCTCGGGAGATGAACGAGATGAGCTGACTACTTGAAAGAGGGCGTTGAAGTTCCGCAAGAAGGGCTCGTAACCCATGCTCCTCATCAGAATCACAAAGCAGGTTAAGAGAGCCAAGCCGTTGGGCACGATTTGCGATGGACAGAGGCCCAGATCATTCAACAAGTGAGCCATCGAGATCGAGACAGGGAACCTCAAGCCTCCTGAACTCACTGTGGCCACGTATACAGCCATTTCGCCTGGAGGCGGATTGTTGGCCCGCTCATGGCTTTCTGGAATTCTCCATGTATAGCGCTCGTCCCAGTAGATAGGAGCCAACATCGTCTTCACTTCTCCCAAAGTAACTGTGCTGGGAGTCTCCTCAGGAGTGCGCTCGGTGGCCTGGTAGCCTGATCCTTCACCCTCGTTAGGCCCTTTAGATTTTTTGGATTTCTTGCCTTTTCCTTTATTGAGGGCTCGTTCTGTAGGCCCTGTTATGACTTCGGCCATTGGTAGCGGGTTCGCGACGGCCACCGTCACAGTATGGCAGTGGGGGTGAGTGGCACTCTGAGTTATGGGGAGAGTAACCCCTTGCCTTTCTGCCTCCATTACTAGATTCATCTCTTCAAAGAGAGGTTCCACTCCACCTGGATTCCTATCCTCCATGGCCATCACTGCCGCCCCCAACTCCTCGTCTCTGGGGGAATTAGGGGAAGAGGAACTCTCAATGGCCATCTCATGGATTTCACGGGCGAATTCCTCAATATGTTGGTCAGCCATGGCAGAAGCTGAGATTTGGGAGAGATTTAATCTGGGATTAGAGAATGGGAGTTTTCTGGAAAGAAATTAGGGTTCCCTAAAGGAGTAAAACCTAAGGGATTACAAAATCCTAAAGTCCGAATCTAAAGTTAGCAGAGTTAGAAAATCACGCTGGAAGTTTACCTTGAAAGTTTCTGAGAAAATCTGGGAGAGAGGTTGAAGATGCTCTAAGAACTGGTGTGCGAGAGAATTCTTTTTGCAAAGGATGCTTGGAAGTTTAGAATGCGTAAAGAGTAGCAAGATTTCAGAATCCCATATTTATAGGGATGGGAGTTGGTACCTTTTTCGGTAATAAATTCAAATGGTAATCATTTTCCGCCTAGGAAACTGCCCACTTTATGGAACCGTCACATGCTTCCCGATGCTCACGCGCCCCACGCGCGCCCGCATTTAATGCTCTGACGTTTCGGATACTCAAGAATAGTACAACGCTCAGTGCAGAAGCATTACGAGCGGTCAGTTGAAAAGACCGCATTAATGGTACAATCAGAGGAAAAATTGCTCAACACGCCAAGTCCTATACGAGTGTTACATGCGCAAGATAGAACGTGTCAAAATTCTACAGTCCTTATCACTAAGGACTACAGAATTGGGGGGCAAAATGATGGGGTCAAAATACGATCGTCCCACGTTAGGACACGTGGCATCACCAAGATGATGACATCTGTTTCCCCAAGGTTGCACCCATCAGTGCCCGAGCGCTAAGCCCAACGAGCGCAATCCTTCTTCAGGAGTTAAGCCCAACGAGCGTTGTCACTCTCACGAGCGCCATTCATACTGTATGATTGGCACGTCCACATGCCAAGGGAGCCCTCTTCGAGCGTCACACTCCCTCAGAGTGGCATTCCCATTTGGCTCATTGCTTGAACTGGAGCCTTCATCCCCCCCAGCGGATATCTTGGCCTCCGATACTCTTGGTTGTTACGAGCGGGCTCATAAGCCCTCGTTACCAACCACCCAAATGGCTCTCTGACACATCGTACATGCCCGCGCACCTGCCACTGTTGCCAGCACCAACTTTTGGCCGTTTTTGCAGAAGATTCCTCCTAGGTTTCTCTCTCATGGCGCCACGTGTTAGGGCAACATTCGGCCAGGACCACTTGAGGCAAATGACCAAAGGGTCCTTGACCCTCAACTATAAATAGCTAAAGTCATCTTCTACACTGGTAAGCAATCTTCATCACTGAAACTGTGACTGAACTTACGTTTCTCCTTCATACCTTGAACTGACTTGAGCGTCGGAGAGCTAAACTGGGTATCACCCCCAGTTCCCCCAGCTTGGCCTTCTGACTTTTATTGTGCTTGTCCCAACAGGTAGAACCCCTTTCTCATTTCCGGCGAATCTCCGGTGGTTTCCTCCACAATTACAAATCGTAAAGTGATTGGATTCGGACCCTCACATTCTAAACCCATCAAGATTGCATAAACATTTCATGGACTTAATTAATCATATAGCAAACCATTCATCCTTGATTGCATAGCTTAAACATTTGAGGGACTAAATTGCAATTTGTGGCATTTTCACAAATTTCAAAAATGGTGAATCACGGTATATTTCTTCTCCATGCTTCTTTGTTCATTGTCATCCCAAAATTCTCCAACACTTGCTTCCCTTTCTCACCGAACCACAAGCTCAAAGAAGAAGAAGAAGGGATTTTGTCAATTTTCATCCAAGTTTCTTCAAGAAAATCCAAGCTTTGAAGCTTGATCATCATCATCATCTTCTTTCTCCATTTCTTTTCCTTTAAGGTGGGTTCATGCATGAATACTTAGTTCTTGATGAATTATGTGATAGCTAGGGTTTAAGATTTCAAGGACTAAATGAATTATTTGTTGATGGATACATGAATATGTGAGTTTGAATTGGATTGAAGCATTAATTCTTGGAAAATTTGAGCTTAAATGATGAAATTGTGCATGAACTTGAAACTCTTGATTCTTGGTGATTTTTCATGTTTTAAGTGTTTGTAGGGAATATTATTGTACCTTGAGCATATATACATCTTGTTTCCCAGAAAAACTTGCGTTTTGGGTGATTAAAGCTTGATTTTAGTTGCTTTGTTGTTGTTGCCGAGAGCTTCCCCTGCTTCTGCTCTATTTTTTTCAAGTTGCAGAAGCCGGGAACGACCCTTCCCGCTTCAAGTGTATTATGGGAACGGCTGTTCCCACGCTTTTGTATCAGAGCTGGTGAGCGAACCTTGGAACAGCCGTTCCCATTTTGGCCTGCGAGCCGGAAGGGCTGTTCCCAGCAAAACGCGCCTTTTTATTTTATAAAACGCAGGGACGTTTTCGGAAGGGCATGGGAATGGCCCTTCCCATTTTCAACTGGGACCCGGAACGATCGTTCCCAAGCTTGCGGCAGAACAAAAGCTATGCATAAAAAAATTGGATTTTGAGATTTTTATCCAATGGTTTCTTTGATCCCAAATTGCTATTATATGATTAATTACATGCTAAAACAAGATGTTTTCATGCCACATTGTACATTGCTTGTCATCTCATTGCATTTTCGCCGTTCATCATATTTGGTCCATTTTGAGTCAAGCTCAAGCCTCACGTATACACGTCGTGTTTGCACAGATCACGAGGCCGTAGACGAGGAGCAGGCTCCCTAGAGTATATCATTGTCGTATTTTATCGCACAGGTGAGGTTTTGTTCTAGTTACATAGAACCCTTACGACCTTTATGTGAGTTTTCGGCCAAAACCTATTATATTTATAAACACTTTCCAAAATATAAACAATTTCAAGCAAGCAAGCCATAATTGTTCATGATTCTAGCATGTTTTGGCGAGTACCATGATTTACACTTGGGCCCGAGGGTAGTGCCTTGAGCCAACCGGGAAAGCAAGGACTGACGGGTAACTCTTGCGCAATCCTCACCACTTTGGGATCACCCCTGAAGCCACCAGGAGGTTTGGTGGTGGAAGGAGTTCCGTGCGTGGGAGTCATGTTCCCGACGTACACCATGTCATGGATGGTTGGGCCTTGCAAACCCACCATCACCCGGAGGAAGAAAGAGTCATGAAATTGCTAATTGATCGCACTAATTGAATTTCATGATCACGTATTAATTAATAAGCAAGCATGTATTGTTCACGTTTGGTGTAAAGGTTGGAGAATGGCCCTCACTCGCCGGGCCACGTATTGAATGGAGTTGATTAAATGAAATGTTAAACTTGATAGTTGTAATCTCAGGCGAAGAACAATTCACTCTTGGAATTTATGATACTTTTACTTCTAAACCTTTACCCGAGGTTATAACTTGCGTGTGACTTGTGTTTATATATATACTTATGCCCCTCACTCAGTCTTCGGTAGACTGACACCTCACTTTTCAGGTACACATGGTCGTGCTAGGCGGGAGTCCGAGTCATGTCTTTCATTCAGCCGAGTCTAGCATCGCATTTTCCACGTATTGATGTTCCTGGATTATTATGCTATGATTACTATTTTTTTTTTTGAAACTTATACATGTATGATATATAGGAGATGATAATGTATTGATAAATGTTGGTACCTATTAGTACTTATACTTTTGATGTAAATATGGTACCTATAAGTAAGGGTTATATAATGCTTCCGCTTTTGAATTTTCATGTCTTGGTTTTAATTGAATTGGGGTATAGTTCCTCCTAGCTGGCTTGTTTTTGTATTGTCACCCGTTCGCTATATGTTGGGTTCATGTACGGATTATCCATTTCGTATGTAGATCAGGCTATAGTGCGGGGGATGTAGTGCTTTGGGGTTTAGGGTGCTACAGTTGATAAGTGATGTTCTTGAACAATCAGGCTTTGCTTGCTCCCATGATAATATACATGTGAAATATTTTCTTACAAGTGCACCTCCAACCAGTCATCCAACTGAAATAAAGTCTGATCACAACCTTCAAGTTTACTTCGCCGATATCTCTCCTCAGGGCTGGAGGCCGATCTTGAATGTATCTTTTGATAGGAGGGAGAGTCAAACAGAATCCGAACAGGTTGAGACAACAGTGTTTACTACTCAGGATGATAATGATCAATACGCACATCATTATGAGGATTTCACCCTTTCTGATAACAACGATGAAGACTGGACCCCAGCTCTTCCTGATAATTACGATGAAGACGTTTCTCATCCTGATGGTGTAAACGAAGAAATTGTAAATTGTGGTAGCGAAGCAGATCTTCAACATCCCTCTGAGGAAGAAGTGCCCAATCAATATATTAATGAGGAAGAAGCCATCATCTGTTATTATAATCTAGAGGTCGGGATTGAAAGTCATACGTGGGATGATGGTTTAGGTTTTAAGGATGACGAAGAGTTTAAAAACAAACAAGAAGTCGTTATGAAGCTCAACATAGTTGCATGTAAGGGAAGCTTCCAATTCCGAACACTAAAATCAACAAAGTCCCTTCTTGTTTTGCGATGTTGTTCCAATGATTGCAAATGGTGGGTTCGGTGTGTTAAATATCCCAATTCTGACAGATTTCTCCTCCGTAAGTATATTCGAATTCACAATTGTGGGTTGGAAGAGATAACTAATCATCATCATCAGGCAACTGCAAAAATGATAGGGGAGTTAGTGTAGCATATGTTTCTTGACGGGAAAGATCCCATACCAGGCGATATTAAAAAGTACATCGAACTTCAATTGGGGGTCAAGGTTAGCTACTGGAAGTGTTGGATGGGCAGAAATCATGCTAAGAATATTGTCAAAAGCTCACCGGAGCATGGATATGAAATAATAGATGCATATCGGTATATGCTCACAAGAACGAATGAAAGAAGCATCACTGATTTGGTTCTTGACAATGAAGGTAGGTTTCTCCATTTTTTTGTTGCATTTGGCCCTTGCATACGGGGTTTTAAATACATGCGCAAGGTGTTAGCCGTTGACGGTTGCTTCTTGAAGGGTAAATATGATAGTACTATGCTTGTGGCTACTGCACAAGATAGTGAGAACCATACGTTTCCTCTTGCATGGGCAGTGGTCGATTCAGAGAATAATGCATCATGGGAATGGTTTTTTAACGATTTAAAAGGCATTGTACCTGATAGTGACGATCTCTGTATAATATTCGATAGATATGTTTCCATAAAAAATACGATTGCTAAGGTTTATAGTACTGCGCACCATGGATTTTGTACAAAGCACTTATCGGAGAACTTGAAACAACGGTTTAAAAAAAGTGCGATCCTTGAGCCATTTTTTAGGGCAGTCAAAGCATACACTGTCGGAGATTTCATGGAGCACTACAAAGAGATAGAACGTCTTCACAAATGTGCAACGGAATACTTGAAGGATGAGGTTGGTTTTGAGTTATGGAGTCGGGTACATTCTAAATCAAACAGGTTTGATGTCCTGACTAGCAACTTCGCTGAGTCTATTAATTCTAGGATTCGATCTGAAATAGAGTATCCTATCTATTCTTTGATTGAGTCTATCATACGAATTTTGGGAAAATGGTTCCACGATCGGCGAACGGATATGTTGAAGAGCAGAACAATCCTGGTGCCATCAAAAGAGAAAGTTCTGCTGATTAATTTGGACAAATCTAAAGGTTGCGTTGCACAACAGTTCACTGCTCATGTATTTTCTGTCCGCGGCCTTGGAGATCCGGTTATGGTTGATTTGAACAATATGACATGCACATGTGGTGTCTTCCATGCGGAGAAGATCTCATGCCCCTATGCATTATCGGCGTTAAAGCAGCAAAACGAAGAACAGTATGGACAAAGAATATATGGCGTATGCTCCGAATTTTACACAGTTGATTATTATACACTTGCATGTTCGGAGACAATATTCCCTACACCTCCAAAATTTGAGTGGAATTTGCCTGAAGACACAGGGATAAAACAAGTAAAACCACCACCACTGAAGTCTCGCGTCGGAAGAAAAAGGATGACGCTATTCCTGGCACCTTAAGAAGGAAGGAAAAAATACAATACTTGTTCAAAGTATGGAGGAAAGGGACACAAAAGAACTACGTGTGACCAGGGTGTCGAGGAAACGAATAATTAAGGACTGCGCCCAGGATCTAGCACTAGATTTAAAGGATCTAGCACTAGATTTAAAGGGCTGCACGCAGAATCTAGCACTCGATTTATGTGATCTAGTACTAGATACCATGCTGCAAAAAAAGTTTCTTTTTTTCCTTGTAATTTGTAGATCTCTAAGAGCTATATAAAAAGTTACTAAATTGCACTTTGTATTTTTTTTCCCCTTAATTTATTTCTGTCTTGCTTTCTTTCCTTGTAATATGTAGATCTCAGGAGACCAATTTTCTGAATAAAAAATTTATAAACTTCCATTACAGTGCAATTTGTCTTCCAACTTAATCAGAATCTGCCATATTTTGTTTATTCTGCATTAGATTTAAAGGATCTATCACTAGATTTAAAGGATCTATCACTAGATCAAGTACTGCACGTAGGATCTAGCACTCGATTTATGTGATCTAGTACTAGATACCATGCTGCAAAAAAAGTTTCTTTTTTTCCTTGTAATTTGTAGATCTCTAAGAGCTATATAAAAAGTTACTAAATTGAACTTTGTATTTTTTTTTCCCATTAATTTATTTCTGTCTTACTTTCTTTCCTTGTAATATGTAGATCTCAGGAGACCAATTTTCTGTATAAAAAAATTTATAAACTTCCATTACAGTGCAATTTTTCTTCCAACTTAATCAGAGTCTGCCATATTTTGTTTATTCTGCATTAGATTTAAAGGATCTAGCACTAGATCAAGGACTGTACGCAGGATCTAGCACTCGATTTATGTGATCTAGTACTAGATACCATGCTGCAAAAAAAGTTTCTTTTTTTTCCTTATAATTTGTAGATCTTTAAGATCTATATAAAAAGTTACTAAATTACACTTTGTCTTTTTTTTTTCCCCATTAATTTATTTCTGTCTTGCTTTCTTTCCTTGTGATATGTAGATCTCAGGAGACCAATTTTCTATATAAAAAATTTATAAACTTCCATTACAGTGCAATTTGTCTTCCAACTTAATCAGAGTCTGCCGTATTTTATTTATTCTGCATTAGATTTAAAGGATCAAGCACTAGATCAAGGACTGCACGCAGGATCTATCACGAGATTTACATAATCTTTTCGTCTTCCTCCTCAATCACACAAATCTGCCGTATTTATTGATTCCTACTATTTGGCGGAAATCATACAACAAACATGATAATTTTCAAGAGCAATTCAATCTAATAGGACAGACTCTCTTACAGATGTGCCACATCATCATCCATTGGAATTGATATTTTTTGCCTTCCTCCTTAATCACACAAATCTGCCGTATTTGATTGAAATGTATATGAAAATTGTCATTTTCGTAAAACTTGTTGCCAAACAACAACAATCAATAAATTTCCTGCTTTTGGCCTTGCACTATGGCAATCGTTAGCCATTGTAGAAGAACTATGAATGTGCAAGACAAAAGGCTTCGTAGGGATGCTTGGTGGACCTTCTGTATAAAATCAAAAGGAAACCCTGGAAAAAAAGTGCATTTTTTCACGGTTTTCTTTTGTTTTCATACAGAAGATCCACCAAGCATCCCCATGAAGCCTTTCGCCTTGCCCACAACATAGTTCATCTACAAAGAGTAACGAGTACATTGACCAAACGAAGAAACATCTATTGATTCCTACTATTTGGCAAAAATCATACAGCAGACATGATAATTTTCAAGAGCAATTCAACCTAATAGGACAGACTCTTACAGATATGCGCAAGATTTTTCCCTTGAGAGGGGGAGGAAGAGAGAGGAGGAGGAGAGGCGGAGGAGGGGGGGAATGGAAGGAGTGCCGCCGGCTACGACAGAGAGAAAAAAAAGGAATTGAAAGGGAATTGTAAGGTGATGGGAATTAGGGTTTAGGGGTTTAAATCCTTAAATTTTTGGGTGTTTACAAAAGAGCCCCTGAAAGTTCTTAATATTACAAAATAATTATAACCGTTAATATAGTAGCCGTTATTATAGCCGTTGGTAGGTTCCTTGGATTTATATAGGTCATTTGATTATCATTTAACGAATTTAAAGATCATGGCAAGTTCAACTAGCTTTAGTTATACCCAGAAAAAATCACTGAGATATAGAAAGAAGAAGTGCAGGGAATGCGATCAGTGGACTACAATAAAGGTAGTTGATAGAGATACTTTGAAACGGGGAAGACTATTTCATTATTGCAGTCTGCATGGCTTTTCTCATTGGTGTAACCCCGTGGTCGAAGATCAGTACCCATATAACGACGAAGGTGACGCTACGAGCCGGAGGACACCATTCGTTACAGCTGGAGGAGAACAGACTATTCTTTACAAGTTGGCAATAGTCAATATGCTTCTTTTAACAGTAATTCTGTAACACCCCAAGCGGTGGGGCATCACACCCCCGCACTATGACCGACACGTGTACGAAATGGAGAGTCCGCACACACACCAAGTAAC
Source organism: Lantana camara (assembly GCA_037501455.1). NCBI lineage: Eukaryota > Viridiplantae > Streptophyta > Magnoliopsida > Lamiales > Verbenaceae > Lantana > Lantana camara. The sequence continues at coordinate 26,407,035 of CM074862.1, forward strand.
AGCGAACGGGTGACTAACGAAAAACACACCCACTAGCTTGGCGGTATCTAACCCTGTACGAAATAAAGAATGCAAAACATGACAGTGGAAGTAGTACGAAATGCCAACTTTCAACAACTTAACACATCAAGCATACAACGTAGTACATACATCAGAATCAAATATACGGGGTTCAACTAGTTCAGCAACCTGTCTTATCATGTCCCGAATAATTACACATCAAAACGGGTTCAACTAATCCAAGCACCTGTCCTAACCTGTCCCGAATTCCATACATTCAAACATAAGTACAAACCTGCACAAACATATCTTATATAATATTTAAAATTCATAAATCAGAACTAAAACCGGACAAACTTAAACAGACAGACACAGACTCGATAGACCCGACACACAGCCGCCTAACACAAACTCCAAGGCGAACCCGTTGCTAAACCTGCACACTAAAAACATAACGGGGAGGGGTCAGTCCAAAGACTGAGCGAGGGGCTGACACACGCACACTATACATATATATATAGAGCACAACACAAAGAAGAAGCGACGTTCGTAAACCCGGGGTTAGTTTTTGCACGCCAAAACATTTTCCCATGATAATATACATATAGGGAGACTTATCAAACAGACCAAACAAATCTTAAATCAAAAGTTTCTTAAGGCACAACTCAGATTCATGCAGACTTAACACACATATCGGAGCATATCTTATTAGCTTAAAAGTATATCAATTTTTTATCTTAATTTAAGAATCTACCCCCGTTTCACGAACTTATGACAGATCGACAGACAGAACACACTTACTCATACCAAAACAAAAACTCATAAAACAATCCCACCTGCACACCATTGGGGAAGAGAGGTGCCCCTCTCAACCCACCACAGAACGAAACATGTGAACCGGAGGATCCCGTCCGGTTCCTTCGACGGCCAGCCAAAATGCGCTCCGTCGGCATAGGAGAACTAAGTCTCCCGTTGGTGGAGAAGTGCACAGGGGTCGTAACCGGCGACCCCATGGTCGTCCCGGGTTTCCCTTACCCACAATCTCCGGGGCCCATCACACAGATAAACAGACATAGATCGGAAACTTAACTTGCCACACACAGACAGACAGACATATCTCATGTATATCGCACTTATCATATCGTACGTACATATCACACAGACTGACCTCGAAATCATAACAGAACTGAGACAAAGCATACATAGGCTTATACATAGCGATTCGTACTTTTCAAATCAAATCATATGACAAAACCAGCAAAATACGTACTTCGCACATATCTACATATACATAAGGCTTATAAACCGAATGCATTCGAAAACGGGCACGTTGCAATAGGGTATAACTATATACTAACCTCACCTAGTACCAAACACAGCCGAACACAAAGCAGAAGGTCCACCCCGGAACCTGCACGACTCACTTGTCACCACCGCGAGTGCACCTGAACTAACTGAACACACAAACACAACACAGGGCTCAGACTCAAACTCAGACAACCACACAGAGACGCACGACAATGCTCAAACACTTACGAAATGCAATCACATAAGCAGGTTTCAAATTCATATTAATTCTATGCAAAACAAAACATTAAGGCATGTTCATACGCACAATTAATGCAAATTAGGGAAACTGAAAGGCAAGGCAAATCATATTATTCATTTATCACACAAACAATTCATGGATTGTATAACAAATTTAATTAACAACGTTTATTTAATTCATTTCATGCAAATCCACGTAGCACATTTCATATCAATTGACACATATTAATAAATCAAATAAATCATAATAGCATGCTTCATAATTCATACAAATTTCACGAGGTTACAAATCAAATTCTAACCCTACTCAATTCATACAATTCATATTTTACATATTCAATTCATGCATTACATATTAGATCCAAATTCGATTTAGGTAATTAAACTTTAATTGCAAGAGTCTCAAATTAATCATCTAAGGCATGCTAATTCAACTTTTACTTAAATCAAAATTAGCTTAATCGTTTTCAAATGATAAGGTTCAATTAATTCAAGTTATACAAATTTGTATTTTTTTAAAAATTACATAAACACCCCTTGTACAAGAATTATACCCAATTGGCATGAAACGAAACTAATATCAACAACAATTCATAAGTTTATACATTCATAATTCATTACATATTTTCAAATACCAAGCAATGCATATTCACCAATTTATCGAACATACAAGTACGAATTACATTTTAAACAATTAACAACTAATACAATTTTGACATAACGGGGTTCAATTTACAATTCAAAGCGTTAATGCATATCACATTTCATTAATTGTAAGATTTCGTATCCATCGGAGTTCATATAAATCGATAAGTCAAGCAAATCGCAATTAAATTATAATTAGAACAAATAATTAAATATTCACAATTATACAAATAAATTCACAGAAAATAAACCGAGTGTCCGATTAACGAACGGAAAGCGGCAACGGACTCACCATAACGAGACGGACAATCTGTCCGAAGGCCGCCGGATCGCCGCCACCGGAGTGGCGGCCCGCCGCTCGGCCGCCGCTGGAGTGTGCCGGAAAAATCCCGAAAAATCACCCGTGCAAGGATTCGTCGTGCTCAATCCAATTCCTCGATCAATTTCTGCAAATTCCAAGCCAATTGTCTCCAATTTAAAATCCAAGAACACGAAAACTCTAAAATCTTCAAACTTCAATTACTTTCAAACCGGTGAACCAAAATGAGATCTGAAGGAGGCATCGGCTTACCCGTGACAAGCTTTACGAAAGCCCTAAGCTTTCTTGCCTGAAAAATCATCGGAGGTGGCACCGCCGCTGCACCGCCACTGTGCCACCGCGATCCTCAGCCAATTGGCCAAATCAGGAGTCGTGTGATCAAAGGCCACTAGTCCTCGTCGTTCCGAACAACTTTCGTGAAGGGCCTGAGACCAAAAGATGACCGGAAAAGGCCCCCGTTGGCCGCCGAAGTTTCTACCGCCACTCCCATCGTCGGAACCACCACCTACGGCCAAAATTGGGTGAAATCGATGCCGGAAATGAACTCAGGGGGTCGGAAAAGGGTAGGAAACACCAACCTTCGTCGAAAAAGATCACCGGAGCGGCGAAAACGCCGTCGCTACAGTGACAGGCGGCGCGTGCGGCGCCGTCGCGGCCCCGATGGCCGTGCCGCCAACGCCATCCGATGCGCCGGAGACCCTTCTTCCTGGGTGTGGAGCACGTGTCGCCGAAAAGTAGCCGGAAGCCACCGCGAAAGGGCGGCGAAGTGGCGGCTCCGCTACCTCCTCCCGCCGCATCTGAAATTCCGCCGTATCTCAGCCACCGCTCGTCAGTTGGTCGAGTTCTTGGTATGGTTGTGACCGCGTTGTCGAGATAATCGAAATGGACTATTGGCTCGTCGAATTCCGTCGAGAAACGAGCGAGTTTGGGTTGTGTGTGAAATTACACCTCGGTGTGTGTGTACAGTGAAAATCGCAGGAGAGAGGGAGAGACTGAGGTTTGCTGCGTTATGGCACGTTAAATGAGGATCCGAGTGTTTTATCCCGGGTCCTCGCGCGAGAAACGAACAGTAGAAGGGGCAAACGACGTCAAAATTGGGCAAACTTAGAGTCTACGGACTCGTCTCGATGCCCCGAACGCGTTGAAGGGGTCAAAATGGTCAAAATCTCGTTCGAACGATAAATGACCGAAAAACCTCTAAAAGTGAAAATTACAAAGGGGCCCCTAAACTCTAAAAGAGTTCATAATAGGGCCACGAAAAACATAAAATCACATAATTAAACACATAAAAAGGTTGAAACGTGTCGTACCTTATAAATCGGACAAGCGGGATGTTACAAATTCTATTTATTTGGATTGTAAAACTCATACTGTAACTGGTGTTGTATTGTGTAATAGGATTTAATCTATCACTCGATCGGGGTGATCTTGTTGGAAAAGTGCCCTAGAAAGCCGATTAGTCATAATCCATTTTGGGACTTTCCTAGTATCATAAACAATCTTTGAATAATATACGATTGATTAATATCAAAGGCAAACACTTCTTTATATGCCAATACATGTTTTTTTGTGTTTCCATTATGTGCGCATGTATTAGAACTTCCCTAATCAAAATAACTAATAGGACTCAACCATTTAGGCGAAGTGGTTCATGAGACGAGCCCTATATCACATAAGTCATGATTAGAAATCACTCCCAGCCGATGAGTCCTAAAGACAGTGGGAGTGTCAGCCTGACTCGTTCGAGGCTTGCTCGTGTGATCACGCCCTTAAGAAGGACCACCTTCTTTCATGGGGTGTAAAGTGTATAGTTGATACGTGTGTGATACATGGGGGTGCTTGCTTATTATAAGTAGGTACACTGAGGTGTTCCGTGTGAGAAGATTCCTAAATGGGAAAGGAAGTTTCTATATCTGGAAATAGAAAGTTCTAGATTAGGAAATATCTCACGAGTCATTGATTTGATTAAGTGATCCTTAGACTTGAGGTTCCATTGATACTTTATGAGCTAACTCTGTAGTCCTAGGTGTAAGATTTAAAGGGTGTCGCCTTAGACAACTGATTCAAGGCTTATGCTGGGGCTGCACAAGTGACACATAAAAGTATATGAGAATCGATAAAGGACCTACACTTGCATTAGCAAGTTGATCTCATATTGTGTAAGTCATTCATATGTCATCTAGGAGTCCTAGGCTAAGGCAGTGGATCAAGACATCAAGAAAATAGTTTCTTGGATTGAGATCAAATGGATATGAAATGCACTTAACATTAATATCAAGATTATTAGGGTTCTAATTTTTCCCTTGCCCTAGATCTTGATTGAGAGATGGGATGTAGGAGGATTGTATCTCACATAAATCAATGACTTAAAGGTTCTGTCGAATCGAGACATTCTTATTCATCTAGGGGCCAAACACCTGTTGCTAGACTATGGTCGTTTGATCTGTGGACTGATTAATTAATTAGGGAATTAATTAATTAGGGTCACTGCTAATTGAATTAAGAACCTAGAGGGTCACACACAACAACCCAGTGACGTGGGTTAAGGCTTGAATCGATTAAACGGGTTGATCGAACCATTAAGAGAATGGTGGGGCCCACACGTGTGATGCACATGTGTATATATTAAATAATTAATGTTTTAATTATTTAATGGACTTTAATTTAATTATGAATTAATATTGAAGTCCTTATTTGGAGAATTAAAGTCTAATAAATAATTAATTTTGAATTAATTAATTATTAGTCTTCAAGTTATTTATTATTTAATAAATAAAGTAAAATAAAATATCTAAGAGAGTTAGATATTATTCTTGCTTGACAAGTTGATCAAAAGGAGACTTTTGGTCAAAGTAAGAGACTTACTCTCCAAGCAAGATATCCCTTTCCAAAAGGATTTGGGAATCCTATTCCAAAAGGAAAAGGGGTTCGAACCCTAAGCCTATTTATATGAGGGGTTCGAACCCCATGGATGGGTGATACACAATTTATCCTTCTCCAAATTATACACTAAACCCTAGAGCCTAAACACTGAATATAGAACTAGCATTCTCCCTATTCGGATCGTGGTCGCGATTGGTGGACTAATTCTCTAGAGAGCTACTATCGTGAAGTCTTTAAAGATTCGAAGGAGCTTTTGGGGATCAAACACCCAAACGATGGCAAGGGCTGGTGGAACGATTCTGAACCCAACAGAATACGAGTGAAAAAAAATGAACCAAAGAAGATGGCGAAAACCGTTCGTCCATATCTTAAAGGATGAATTTTTCCACGAGGGTTTTATGGCGTGCAGATTTCTGTTTTCGTAAAACAGTGTTTCCAAGGGAGTTTTAATCATGCCTTTCTCATTTCATGTTTCTTTCTTTACACATGTTATATCGCTAGCACTTTCCCTAACATGATTTGAATCCAGGTTGGTATGGATTATTACTTTAGAGGAAACCTACTATGGAATCTGAAGTAGAAAGAAACTTTCGAGGGACGGGTTGCTATTACCGCATGAAACGCGTTTGAGGGCGGCTCAAAACATGTCAAGAAAGCGACAATTGTTGGAAGTTCTTGATCTTTACGAATCTGGAAATAGGAATTGCAAGTTTTCGATTCTATCTTTTGGGAAAAAATTTTAAATTTCCGCTGCGTTTCTGTCTCGTTTTCCCAACAGATCTATCTCTAGATCCTTCGTCAAAATGGCCTCTTTTAATTTTTTTTAATATTTTTCCCAACATCTCCACACCATTGATCTTGTAAACGTTGGATTTTTTTGGTGTAACATTGGGATGTAACACCAAAGCACAAGTTATAATCATATACTAGTTACTTAAGAATTGGATGAATCTTCAATCTTGGGTCCATCAGGATTACACACTACCGCCCAAACATGATAGAACAGGCTCCCCAAGGTTGTCGAACATGATAAATGCCTCTGATCTTCATTTTGGGCCAAACATAGGGGCATATCTAGCACTCAATTGGGAAGATCTATCACTAGATCCTCCATCAGAATGGCCGCCAGGCTCCCCAAGGCTGTAGAACATGATAAACGCCTCTGATCTTCATTTTGGGCCAAACATAGGGGCATATCTAGCACTCTATTGGGGTGATCTATCACTAGATCCTCCATCAGAATGGCCGCGTTTAATTTTTTTAATATTTTTCCAAGCATCCATACACCATCTATTGGCTTTCTATGCAATTACAAGATGATCTTGTAAATGTTGGATTTTTTTGGTGCAACATTAGGATGTAACACCAAAACACAAGTTATATTATATACTAGTTACTTAAGAATTGGATGAATCTTCAATCTTGGGTCCATCAGGGTTACACACTATCGCCCAAACGTGATGGAACAGGCTCCCCAAGGCTGTAGAACACGATAAACGCCTCTGATCTTCATTTTGGGCCAAACATAGGGGCATATCTAGCACTCGATTGGGGTGATCTATCACTAGATCCTCCATCACAATGGCCATATTTAATTTTTTTAATATTTTTCCAAGCATCCATAAACCATCTATTGGCTTTCTATGCAATTACAAGATGATCTTGTAAACGTTGGATTTTTTTGGTGCAACATTGGGATGCAACACAAAAACACAAGTTATAATCATATACTAGTTACTTAAGAATTGGATGAATCTTCAATCTTGGGTCCATCAGGGTTACACACTACCGCCCAAACGTGATAGAACAGATGGATGCTAGTTATTTAGATGGATGCACTCGAAAGTTCTGCCCTTGGAAATGGAGGATCTGTGTGACAAAATAGATAATCATGGGCTCGAGTTTTGATCACACAAACTAATGAAATTTATATACAAAAGTAATCTAGTGCTCGAACACTCCAATCGCGTGCTAGATTAGTTACAAAAATCGTTTTTACAAAAGAAATCTAGTACTAGAACACCTCAATCGCGTGCTAGATTAGTTACAAAAAACTCTTTTACAAAAGTAATCTAGTACTAGAACATCCCAATCGCGTGCTAGATTAGTTTAAAGACTTTTTTACAAAAGAAATCTAGTACTAGAACAGCCCAATCGCTTACTCGATCTATTTGGTTTTTGACATCTTTTTTTTTTTTTTTATATGTATCAGAATCAGGTAGTCGTGCGTCCATTTTTGTTTCCTTCCACCAGGGAGAAGAAAATGAGTTATATGTCTGGATTGCACGAACCAACGGATGTTGATGATGTACCCATTGATTATTTGAAATAAATTTTGGAAGGGTGCACCAGTTTAACCATTGGTAATGAATTACCCCCCTCCCCAGGTCAATGTATTCAATAGAGCCAGATCATGAGGATAGCAATGATTGGTGCCCATCAGTATCTCTATCACTCGCTCCAGAACACAACGAGGGCAATGATTGGTGCCCATAACCCCCACCAAACACAATAACCAACCCACCGGGACCAACAACACCCCCAACTGTCACAAGACCCCCCACAACACCCGTAGAAGCTGCTGCATTTAAACTTCCTCCAGAAATTTAACAGTTTGTCGCCAAAACAGATGCTAATTATGAATCTTTAAATGTAACTGTTGATAAAATATTGTAGCATTTGGAAAAGGAGGAGCAAGACAAGGCCAGCGGTAGTGTATTGGTGCATCAGGAGGTGGAGGCCCCTAAAAGTAAAAGTAAAACAAGACCAAAGAGAAGTAATAGAAAGACCCCACACCTCCTGTCTCCATATACTGCAGAACAATATAAACGGATTTGTACGGCTAGAGCCAAAGCTACACAGCCAACCACCTTGACGGCTCAGCCACAGGTTGACCAACAGCCTTTTTCGGAAAAGGAAGATACTACTGTTAGCATTTCTCTCTCTCTCAACAAATGGTCTTCCAAAATAGGAGAGAATTCCAGTTCCAGCTCCTTATACAACTGGGTGTTGAATGCCCCGCCAAAAGAACGAATTCGAGGAAAGTCTCATGATTTTGACAAACAAGAATTCCAAATCCTCCTCACAGAGGGACAATGGTTGGAGTCCGAGGTAAACTAGTTTATAGTAACAGCCGAATCTATTGCATGTTTTAACAAATATAGCAAAACATAAATGTGTCAAGCACTAGATTTCCCCCCATCTATCACTAGATCCTTACCTGTCGATTACTAGATTGACCCTATCTATCAATCGATCCTCTTATTTATTTTTTTTGGATTAACACCATTATTTTCATTCCATCCATTTCAGCATGTGGCACAGTGTTTGGTCAATTTAAGGCTTAAACAGAAGACACATGTGGACCAATATGCTCAGGATTATAGGGTCCTTGATGAGACCTTCCAAGCTCTTAAGATAAATTACTACGTGGCAAGGGGTCTCATTGATGAGGATGATGTTGTAGGGATTGGCCTGTTGGAAAACGAGTACAGAAACGCAGCGAAAATTTAAAATTTTTTCAAAAGATTGATCATGGACTTGCAATTCTCGTATCGTATCACAGGGTGTTTAGAAACTTACATAGATTGAAGCTTTCTAGTGATGTCAGTACCGCCTACTGAAACACCCTTCAAGCGGAATGTCCCTCTAACGGTTCTCGATAGATCCCAAAGCAGCGACCCTCCAAAGCGTACCCACACCAGTCCTAGAACACGATCAAGCTAGTGAGAATGCTAGTTCTATGGCTTGTGTTAAAGGCTAGGATTTTGCTTTGAAAACTTTTCTTTTATTTTTCTCAAAAACTTAACACTTCGTGAGTGTTGGTCTAAAGAATAAGAAAGCCCCAATCCCCTTATTTATACTCATGTGGTTCGAACCCCTTAGGGTTTCCAAGAACCAATGGGATTAGTTTTCTTACTCACTAATTAACTAGTTTAATTAATTATTTAATTGAAATAATAAGTTCCTAACTTATTGTCCAAGTCTTGCAAGAATCAACTTTCTCTCTCTTACAATAGGAAGTTAGACTTTTCAACTTTCCTAAAGCTAAAAGTCAAGATTCAATAAATAATTTAATTCTCAATTAATTATTTATTGGGTTAAGCTTGAGAAATAAAATCTTAACAATTAATTCAAAATTAATTAAAAGACTTAAATTAATTAATTACAATTTAATTAATTAATTCTAGAAAAGTATTCGCTTGTGAAATAAATCACACGCCGAAACCACGTTATCACACGTGTACAATACACGTGCAGGCTACGTGTGCATGACACGTGGCAGCTACGTGTTCATGACACGTGGCAGTCACGTTCCGAGCGTGACACGTGGCGGGCCGTGATTCATCTCGCCCTCTTCGATCAATATTTTGATCCTACGTTAATCATATTAACATCCTACCATAACCCTCGTGTCCTGGCATTTGTGTGTGACCCTTTAGGTTCATTATTCGATTAGCAGTGACAGTAATTAATTAATTCCTTAATTAATTAATCACTTCACAGATCACACTAACGTAATCTAGTAATGGATGTGTGACCCCTAGCCAAATAACGAAATGAATCGAAGAACCTTTCAGTCAATAACATACAGTGAAATACGATCCTCCTACAACTCCATCTCCCAATCAAGAAGGCATGAGAATATTCTTAGAGCCTAAATATTCTTTATCTTTAAAGTTAAGTTCGTTTCATATCCATTTAGACCTCAATCCAAGAAAACCCCATTTTCTTCATGTCTTAATCTTTTATCCACCTTGGCCAAGGGTTTAAGTTTAATGGACTACGAACAACTCAATCAGTAAGAGATCATCCTTGTTCTTGCAACAAGTGTAGGTCCTTTGTCGATTCTACTAATTCTACATATGTCACTTGTGTAATCCCAACATAGGTCGTGGTTCAGGTGTCTATATGGCGACACCCTTTTGAGCCCATATCAAAGATTACAGAGTTAGCTCATATGAGACATTACAGAATCTCAAGTATAAGGATTAATGAATCACGTTATTGACCTGTGAGATATTTCCTAATCTGGAAGTTTCTAGGAGACTTCCTTTCCCATTTAGGAATGTTCTCACGCGGGATATCTCAGTGATAAAGTTCTAGTAACAATCACCCTCGTGAATTATGAACGCATCATCATATGCACTTATCACTCCATGAAACTGAGCGATCCTTTACAAGGACATAATCACACGAGCAAGTCTCAGCAGAGTCAAGGTCGATACTCCCACTGTCTGTCGGACTCTCGACTTGGAGAAGTTTCTAATCCTCGCCTATGGAGTTAAGAACTTATTTCATGTGTCGTTCCCATAACAATAAAGTTCTTAACGGCCTCATCGGATTAGGGGAGTTCAATACATGCAAAACACAGTCAACCCAAACAGACATAAATAAGCATATAAAGAAGTGGATGCCTATGAACAAAATCATCTCTTTTATTATTCAAAGACTGTTTGTGATTTTATAAGGAAATAGTAAAGCTAAAAGCTGCTTTAAGGGTAATATTCCTAACGTGGCTCGGATTGCAATATCGAGATTATCTCTAAGGCAAATAAGGCAAAGGGTGGCACGGGTGTTTCCAAGAGTAGCAAGGGTGGCAGGGGTACGAAGAATACGGAGGACATCGACCTCCAAACTGTGGATCATTCAATGAAGGTGATGAAGCGCATTTTGAATGTTCCCTTCAAATGGTAGCCCAATGTTTTGGAGCATACAAGATCTGATGCATCATCATTCCGTGACCAGCCATGGGACAGAGCAAATAAGTTTTACGGTGCAGTAAATGTTGGAAACTCTCACTGGTGTGCCGTGGAGATTCTGATTAGTGAGAAAACGATCAGAGTTTATAACAACACCTCTGCACCACTTGATGCAAGGAACTACCAAATTGCCTTGAATCATCTGTGTGTCTACTTCCCCAAACTATTGGCACAGACTGGAAAGTTCAAACATTTGGGCAGCAAGCTCAACAGCATCTGGAAGCTAAAATTTATGGAGGAAAGCCCAAAAAATACACGAAGGTACATATAGAATATTTATTAACTGAAAATAATATAGAAAAAGTTTCATATCTAGTACTAGATTATCCTTATAAATTGCACCTATCTAGTACTAGATTGCACCTATCTATCACTCGATCACACTGTTCTATTAGTAGATTGCCCTTATCTAGCACTCGATCCTTGAGCTTTGATTTATTTTCATTTGCTACTTTGTAGTGGAGATTGTGGAATCTACACGTTATGTTGCATTGAACTTCTTATGCGTGGGGAATCACTAGATCTGCTGAATGACGATCGTGTCTCCTTTTTCAGATTCCGTTTTGACTCCTAGATATTCTTTGGAATAGATAATTTTAAATACTAGAATATTTCTTTTTATTATTGTTAGTGTAATATTAATTTATTAACAAAGAGCACAAGAGCAATTTTCTACAAACTGATAAATTTTATTAAAAATAAAATAAAAGTAGGCATTGTACAAACAACATAAATTATGGGGGAGGAGGAGGAAACTGGTTCACTTCATCCGGATCATAATGAGGGTTGTTGGAATTAACACTCTCCTCGCCGGTAATTCCATCGGTGCCCGAGTTTCTATCCTCAATGTGGTCTGCGCGGAGGTGGTCCTCTTCGCCTTCTAACAGGTGTGCCTCACGCACCTTGAAGATAAAACGAAGTTCGTCGTAGAAAGGGCATCCACGCTCCTTGATCTCCGAATGCGATCGAATTACCTATGTAAATATGTTACATTAGTACAGTTAATAATGAACAACATCTAAAGAAAATGATTGAGTATGATTTCGACTTTCATCTATAGTATTCCCATTCTTATATTCATCGAAATCAATTCGGCCATTTTTACGACCCTCAGCCAAGTAAACTCCAGGACAAGCCAAGTAACTACGGAAGTTGTAAAAATTTATCCGCTTTACTTTCACCGCTTCTATAACATCTTCGGGCCAATATTGTCGTTTGAATCGATCTGACAATTCAATCGACATGAGAACGAGGCCTGAGTAGAAGACTTCTAGTTGCGAAACTTGGTTATCTGCGGCATACTGCCGAAGACGTTCAACCATGTACACTTCAACCTCGCCCTCAATGGGTGCTACCATGACTTTGAGTCCGTTTATCAAGTATATGAAATATGGGAGAGAGTGAGAAGAAGGCAACATATATTTATACAGGTAAAAGACAGAAAGAAAATGGAACCCTATCGTTGCGGCCCTTGGTATTCAATATTAGTCAGCCAAACTACGGGAAAGTGTGATTAAAGCTTTTTATTTAATGTAGGTGCCCTTTCTGGGAACATCACAATCTAACCTATAACAATCAACCGATTCTTCAGTATTTGAACTAATGAAAAGGCGCCAACTGAGTAAATATTTACTTTATTTTATTCCTTGTAAATATATACTGAATTTATTATATTGCATTTGAATGGAGTGCATTTGAACAACAGCCGAACTTATTGCTAAGACATTGTGTGAGTATTACATCACAAATTATTCAACAAAGGACACTTAGTCCAGTGATAGATTGAACCCTTCTATCACGCGATCTTTTGTGTCTTTTTTACAAATTACTCAGTCTACAAACATAAAAAATTAAGGGGGAGGATTAAACAGATTAACTTCATCAGGATCATTCTGAGGGATGTTTGAATTAACACTATCCTCAGAGTCCTCGGGTTGATCGTCGCCGTCAAGGGACTGGTACTCGGGGTCCGAGTTCCTATCATCAATGTTGTTCGCGTGGAGGTGGTCCTCTTCGCCTTCCAACAGGTGTGTTTGCCGCACTTTGAAGATAAACCTAAGGTCATAGTAATGACGGCATCCCTAAAACCTGGGTTCATCATCCTGGTGAACGACCTATGTAATGTAATAGTATATTAAATTATGAACATAAATTAAAAAGAAAATGATTTGAGTATTAGTTTGACTTACAACTATAGGATTCGATCTATAATATACCGTGGCGTCCCATTTGGCTCGAAAACCATCATCTGACATTCCTTCAACCCCAGGACACCCCAAGAATCTACGAAAGTTGTAAAATTTTATCCGCAAACCTCTCACCGCTTCTATAACATCTTGGGGCCAGTATCGTCGTTGGAATCGTTGTGACAATTCAAACGACACATCAAACAGGCCTGTCTGGAAGACTTCTAGTTAGGAAATTTGGTTTTCTGCGCCATATTGCCGAAGATGTTCAACCATGTAGGCTTCAACCTCGCCCTGAATGAGTGCTGCTGCCATGGCTTTGTTTATCAATGAAGTGTATGAAATATGGGAGAGATTGAGAAGAATGCAAGATATGAATACAGGTGATTAGACATTATGATGGAAAGTAGAAACATATCGTTGCACCCCTTCGTTGTCACATTTCCAATATTGGTCGGTCAAACTACGGGAAGGGAGCAAGCAACTTTTTAATTAATTCAGTGGCACCTTAGGCTTGAGGGTTTATGGTTTAGGGTTCTTTAGAACCAGCTTGTCCAAAGCCCCCAACTGAAATATCCAATGATAATAATAAATATTTGAAATACTGAAAAGGCGCCAACTGAGTCCAGCATGATTTGTGGTAGAAAGGCGCCATCTAGTATTATGAGAAATGAATCTGCCACCCAATTGAATTTAATGCATCTGCCAACCAACTGAATTTAATACATTTAGGAAACAAACTAAACCTAATTTTTGCTTCTAAATACTTCAATTCAACAACAAGTATTGCAGTAACCCTAGCCGTACAACCCTAGCCGCTTTCTCTTTCTTTCTTTCTTTTCTCCTTCTTCTTCAAGAGAGGCAGACGAACGCGAAGTTGATGCCAGGTTTGGAGTGAAGCTTGGAGATAGATATCCAAGATTGGGGTTCATGAAGCTCAATAAGTCACCTTATTATTGTTGATAAGATCATTCGTGAACCCCAATCCTGGATATTTCATCTTCAAGCTCCACTTCTGTTCTGGCTAATTGAATGCATGTAGCACTAATTTTTTTCTATAAATTGTCCAATTGCCAAGCTCATCCTCTCGGATTAAAGCAAAAAAAAAGAACCCTAGAACAGGACTTCCTCCCCTATTCAATCTCCTGTGCAAATCAAATACGTAAGATCTGCCCTATTATATTGAATTGCTCCTGAAAATTATCACGTTTATTGTATGATTTCCGCCAACATAGAATCAATCAATAGAATTTTTTTTTTCGAAGCCATGTAATCTTTGTCATTACATTGAATGTGGGGATAGACGTGACTTTTTAAGGATTGGCAAGCTTTTCATGAGTAATCCAAACCATAAAAATTCATCTTCTATCTCCACACAGTGGGATGGCTAAGGATTTGATGGTTTTTACAGAAACATCTATTAATTGTTCTTATTTGGCAACAAATCCTACAGTAATGACGATTTTCAGAAGCATTTCAATCAAATACGACTGATTTGAAAGAGTCAGCGAACGAAGCTAGTGCTCGAATAATTGTATCTATCACTCGAATGCGTTATCTAGCACTAGAATAAGGGTATTTATCACTCTACTAGGTATCTAGTACTAGAATAATGTTATCTATCACCGGTTTGGAGGTTGGAGTTAGCTTTTAAGGATTGGGGTTCATGAAGCTCAACAAGTCACTTATTGTTGTGGAGATTGGGGTCAGCATTTACGGATTGTCAAGCAATTCATGTGTAAGGATTATATGGTTTTTACAACACATCTATTAATTGTTCTTATTTGGCAACAAGTCATACAGTAATGACGATTTTCAAAAGCATTTCAATCAAATAGGGCTGATTTAAAATATTCATGCGAGTGAAACTAAAAATTTTCAATTATTCAACTAAATCGAGTGATCGATTAAGTCTATCTCTCACTAGATAGATAACGGTATCTAGTACTAGAATAAGGCTATCTATCAATCGATCTTCCCGTAGGATCTCTTTATCAATTCATATTCTCAATAGAGCAATTTTCTTGCTCTAAAATGTATAATAACAGATTGCATTTGGTGTTGTCAGTTGAATTTCAATTTCTGCGGCTGCCTCGTTCTGCTATTGGTGTCTTCAAACTCTATTAGAGTGATCAGTGTAATATCGATGCTTCTGTGTTATTATGTTACAACACAAAACCATCCACACCACCATAATCATTTCCAGTTTGGGAAGATAAATCAATAATGGCGACTTCCTCGTACTGCGATTGTTCTGGATCAGACGCGACTAAATTTTAATGGGTTTATATTGACTATTTTGTGTTATGGAACAAACACCAAATCGTCAACACCACCATTATCATTTCAACGTTGGCAAGATTATTCAAGCTTCCATTGTCAACGCAGCGGCGAAGAGAAGAGAATGGAAAGAAGACGATGAAGCAACGACAGAGATGAAGAAGGAGAGAAGAGAGGAAAATGAAGAGAATTAAGATTTTTGTGTACAACTTATACATTTATTGTATTTTGCAAACTGACCCCAAAAATTTCTTCTTTTACAAATCGAACTAATTACATTTGGTTTATGATTTAAATTTGTCACGTCAGATACTAAACGAGAAAGAAAAGGGGTAAAGAAATTGAGGGATATAGCCAAAAAAAAAAAAAAAAAAAAAAAAACAATATGGCGTCCCTTGGGACTCGAGGGAAGTGTGTGTGTGTGTGTGTGTGAGAGAGAGAGAGGCATAGAGCTGTAGAGCTGTGAAACAGAAGGCTTCTGTTTAATCGCCCAACCTCCCAGGCCCCCCGCAACCCTCACCCAACTAGAAAAGGTAAATGAAATAAATTAAAGCTTTTTGCATAATTGATTTGGTTCAAACTCTCAGAGTGTGAAATTCATTCTTCTTTTACCACTGCCACACTTGCTGTGCTTCTCTGCTAATTCCAGTTCCAGTTCTAGTTCCCGTGCTCTTATCTCCTCAAGGTACGTCTCTTTTCTGTATCTATTTTCTCTATAATGCTGTTCGCATTGAGTGATTCAAGTAATTTCTGTGGTATGATTGGGGTTACGACTGCGTTGCTGGAATGTGAATCTATAGCTTTCTGAGGCGGTAACTGCTGCTGCTGAATTGTTTTCTGGGATAGGTTCTTTTAGTGTTTACCGTAGTGCTTCGATTTTGACTTCAATCGCCTAGGGTTTTGCCTTAGAAGTGTTTTTTAAGTAGTGGAATTTAATGATTGAAGTTGTTTAGAGCTTCATTGTTTGTCGCATGGATTTGATCTTTTACGCTTGAAGTTGGATGTTCTGTTTAATGTCGAAAATTTAGTTTCCAATTTGTGGATTTCAACACTGATTCCAATTTTAGAATAAAGAGTTGTAAGTGAAAGTGGATTAAGACGATGGTGTGCAGAGAGGGCCTGTGATTGAAATTGGGGTGAATTCTTAGGGCATCTGAAAGAAAAAGCATACCTCTTCTAAGGTAATTTGCTGAAAGTTTTCAGTGTGTGTTCCTCAGCCAGGATTTACCCTTTTACTGTCTACCAGGAATTTCTCCTTTATTCAGTATTTGTCCTTTTACTTGTTTATAGAACAGATGTTGTCAGGCTGATTAAGATGATCAATGGTTGATTATAGGTCTTAGGCTCCAAGTTTGGAAAAAGGTACTTGAATCAAGGAGATTACGCTATATTATCTTTTTTGTTAAAATGAGAATTTTATATGCCTTTCTTTGTGTCTCTTAGTTTTCTGAGGGGTTTGAGTCCTTATTTTGCTTTCTTGTTAAATTTCTGTATCTCCTTGTGTTGATTGATGAAAGTTAGGCTTCTTGTTGTTAGTGAAACCAATTAGCAGTTCAAATCCTTCTTTTGTGACGTATGGGTCGTTGCATAAACTGTTAGGTTTCATTTTAGTCTTGTGCTTAGAACTTCTGCCGCTCCTTACCCCACAAACCTAAGAAGGAGATGGTGTTTCAGTTCACCCCAGAAAGGGAGATGTATATTACGTCAAAATCCCGGTATTTTCACCCTCAGATATATAGAATATGTACAAAAGGTAGTTGTTGATTGATAGTGTATATCTACAAAAAATATGTATCATGAGAAATCCGTTTCAGTTGAGACTACATTTAATGATCAAACCGTGTCTATCTGGAATACATTTTTCCTTTCTTTTGAGAATTCATATCTATGGTCAGTTTGGAATTACATTCCATGTTTAGAAGTTACGGCATACTTCCCGCTGCCCGTCCTGTTAAATGCTGCTATAATTGCTACCAGATGTTGAATGTTTTCTTCTCTTTTTTCCGTTTTTGGCTGATTGTGTGGCTGTTTCTGTTCATTAGTTTTTCAATGGTTTGCACATTGTGTAGGTTTGGTAACTTGAGGATATTTCTTTTCTCTGCCTCACTTTGGGCAAATCGATCATTATACTGCAAATCAATGAGAGATTGGTTGAAGTTAATTTATCTTTTATGTGACGGATAAAATGACTGACTTAACCAGAGAAGCAAACATTTTATTTATCTGATATGTACTCTTATTGGTTGAAAATAAGAAAAGAAAAACATAGCTGAGAAATGCTGCTCATACTCTGTACAAACTTCACAAAGTGAGTCACCATCTGTTCTGTTTCTATTCTATATTTGATTTCATCAGCTTATCACATTTGTTTATGCTAAATAGCAGGTATAGTCCCAATTAGCATTGATAAAGGATAGTAAGTGAAGAAAACAACTTGGTCGAACAATAATGTACAGGCAGTCCCCCAGTAGGAACCAGAGATCAAAAGGGATCAGGATTAAGCATGTCCTGCAAATTTGTTTGTTGCTTGCTGTTTGCTTTTGGTTGATTTACCAAGTCAAACATTCCCATGACAAGAAGAAAGAATTTGATGAAAGTGATGCAAAAGGCATACTTCAAAGAGTGAGTAGTGATGATATAAGACTTGGAAGGAAAGATCTCAAACC
This sequence comes from Lantana camara, assembly GCA_037501455.1. Taxonomy (NCBI): domain Eukaryota; kingdom Viridiplantae; phylum Streptophyta; class Magnoliopsida; order Lamiales; family Verbenaceae; genus Lantana; species Lantana camara. The sequence continues at coordinate 26,425,324 of CM074862.1, forward strand.
TCAACATGGGGGAATCACTTCTAATGATGAGAAGCATGATGAACCAGAAGAAGAGGATGAAACCGTTGTAGAAGAAGTCCAAGAACATAAGCATGAAGAAGAAGATGAGGAAGAAAACGACAAGGTCGAAGAAAAGGACGATGAAAACAAGGGAAGTGGAGATGATGAAACAGATGAGCATGAACAAGAGAAATCAGATTCAGAAGTTGATGGAGGAGAAGAGAATGTGGTAGATGATGAGAAGGAGAGGGAAGCTGGTGATGAAAATGAAACTCAAGAAACAGATTCTGAAGATGATCATGGCCAAATTGACAAGGAAAATTCTGTGGAGGAAAATGATCGTGATGGAAATGATAGGAGCACCCATGAAGCACGTGAGGAACATTACAAGGCTGATGATGCTTCTAGTGCTGTGACTCACGATACAAGTACAGAAAATGAGAATGAGCACCCTGGAAACGTTTCAGAAGAGCAAAACAAAGAGAATAACGTTGAAGAGAATAATAAAAGCGGGGACAGGCGTGATTTAGCAGTGGAAGCTGGTGAAATTGCTCAAGACAACCACCAGTCAAATGTAACAGCTGTTGAAACCAATGTAGATGTATTGGACAATTCTGACAACAGTTCGCCTCCAAATAGCACTGTAACAGAAGGGTCCAATGGTCATTTACCAAGCAACACCTCAAGTGAAGTTATAACACAAAATCATGACTTGCCCGCACAAAATGTAACAGAAAGCAAGCCAGTCTTGGAAGAATCTGGCTTGCATACTGTGGCTTCAGATGGGGGCAACAATTCTACAGTTAATGTGGATAACAACCATAGTATCTCTAATACTACAGATTCCGCTGAAACGAAAGATGCAGAGTCCCACCCTGATGAGATCTCTACTTCATCTACTAATAATACTGAATCTTCTGCATCAGAAGAGATCACTCAAGAGGAGGGTTCTTTGGAAACAAGGAATATAACTGAGTCCACATCAGAAAACAATGATGAAATTGCGACTGAGAAAATTAGTGATGGTACAGACGAAATCTTGGAATCTACGACTGAAAATCCTGAAGAAGTTCGGGAAGAAACTATTGATACATCTGACACATCCGATTCATTAGAGGAGAAAGATGTTCGCATGGATCTTGAGACCCTTCCTGAGATACAAACTGAAGGAAGCCACAGTGAAGATGTTGCTGCGGAATGAAGATGTTTGGGTGACTCTGGCACACCGGTACTCATATTTCTCATAAATTTCCAAGAATTGAAGTTCCGGAGTTGTTATTTCTCAAATATGAGGTTCTCATAGTCTCTTGTTGTGCGCGTGAAATATTATTTACTTTGTTGTGCTTTTCACTTTCAACTTTGCAGCTGAAATTTTGGGCAAGTTGAGGGTAAATAGTTTATCTTACGATCTGTAAAATCGACTTATCTAGTTTTCTTTTATATTAGAGGTCCGTTTCCACATTATCTATATCTCTTTTGTTTCTTTAACATTTTATTCATGATGGGGTTGTATATAGTTTGCTTGAAAAATGAAGCTGCATAGTATGTTTCTCTCTTAAGAATTGCCATTGTTTATTTTCAATAATATGCAAACTTGACATCAGTTAGTGTGGATCCTCTATGCTGGCCTCCAACATGCACAATCTTGGAGCTTATCTTTTCTATCTGTAACTGGCTTCAGTGTTTCACATTATTAGAAGTTCTTGAAGTCTATAACAATAATACTCTGTTATTATTAGTTTTTTGACATAATGGTGACTGGCAATGATGAAAATGAGTCAGATCTTGGTTGGCAGCACAGCTTTGTCATGTTTCATATTTTTGCAATATTCTTGACAATAATTTCTGAATCCCATTTTATCATCAGTGGTGGTATGTCTGAATAGTTGGCAGATGATGCTAATATCTCAGTCCATATTTCAATCTCCCTAGTTGCAGAGAATATATGGTTCAGGTAGGCTAGAAAGCCTGGAAGATATTCTGATGAGTTGAAGTCAAGGAAATATAGAGTTGCTAAACTACTCAAGCAAAGCAACCCTTTGAAAACTGAATATGCAGTTTGGTTTGAGCATAGTTTTGTAACTTAGTTTGGTATCTTGATTGTTAGAGCTGTCAATAGGCCCTTGTGAGCTGGACTGATTGAGAGGGGTTGGTGTTGGAATATTATGTTAGATTTAAATACGATTTATGAGTGGTCCCTGTGAATTGGATTTTGTGTGGTTGAAATAGAATACTGTTGTCATTTTATGGTAGTAAATTTAAAGTCAATTCAAAGTTGCTTCTGCTGTCATACTCTCTAATCATAGGTGGTGATCTTTAAAATGAGGAGATAATTATTTTTTGACATTTGAATTATTGTGTTTTTTATAATTCATTATATAAATTATTTCGACTTGCATGTCATGTTCAATGTTTGAATTTTTTTAAGTGGTTTTGGTTAAAAAGTAATTGATGTGTATGTATTATAAATAATACCATTCTTAATGTATTTTTTATAATATTACTAGAGGGTTTTTTTATTATTAGGTTTTTTCTAATAATTATTTAATTATGAGTTATGATGTATGGACATTTTAAAAAATATCATTTTGTCGTATCGTGTCGTATCAGACACTTATGTTGGGTACCGTATTCGACACTTCTTGTGTGGGAAATTTAAAAAAAAAAATCGTATAATTATATTTGTGTCGTCGTATTTATATTTGTATTCATACATTATAGACTATGAGAGTCTTTTTTTGGATCATACCCGGTATTATTTCAATATTTCTGGTGTTTGCAAAAGTGACTTTCGCCTTTCTTTTTCCCCAAACCATAGAACAAGAAGGTTTTTTTTAGAGCCAAGAGAATTGAGAAACTAAAGTTACAACCACTCTGAATGCAGTACCAACCCCATTTTTTTCTTTTCAAATCTGCAACTTCTTATATTCTACTTTCCAACCTCCAAAAAAAAAAATATTCTACTTTCCAAACCCCCTCAGCATTATTCAAAGATGAGAAAATAATGGTAGGTTGCCAAGAAAAACCCACTAAAGAACATGAATGGAATACAGGCCATGAATGATGAAACACAAGGCAAGCTGTTTGACTTGCCTTTTGGCCAATCAGCCAACCCCAAAGTCATCATCATCCAAGAAAGAAACCACTAACACAAGCATTCCCATCTCATAACATTATTCAAATTTTGAACGAGTAACATGACATAATGAGGCAAAATAATAGTCCAAAAGCGACAGCAATTGACTCTACAGGCAGGCAGGTAGCTCTACCCCCACCTGGTGTCTCGTGTATGCCAGCCCATAAACCCCTATTATTATATTTTACTTCCACACTTATCTGATCATTAACATAATTAATCAACATTTCAACAGATAGATTAAACATTGGAGAATGTACACATGAATCAATCAATAAATACATGTCAAAAAGACAAAAACAAAAAAGGAAAATAACTGTTAAAAAAGGCTGACTGTACACTCTCTGGAAAAAAAAAAAAGAAAGAAACATCTTTAGTCAATTGTGAAAATTCAAGAATCCAAAACCCAATTCCAGGCCCGACCCAAAACCCTATTCAAGATCCGGTTGCCTCAGTTCTTTCCTCAGCTTGTGGGAGAAGGACCTGCATGCATCCATGCTCAAATCCATGGCAGCAGCCAGCGCCACGAATGCGGCCGCGTCCTCCGTGCACGTTACGTGCTGCACCCCGACCTCCACCTCCGGCCTGCTGCATCTCCCGTCCCCGGCCACTGTGGCAGAGGCTACAAACCCCCTGTAGAGAAGATGTGCCCATGACCCAGATCCTGAACCCGATCCAAGATCGGACCCTGAACCTGAGCCTGATCCAGAACTCAAATCGAAGCTGCCGTTTGGGCTCGTCATGGGGGTGGGGCCGGTGGTGATGTCGATGCTGAATTTCCCGCCAGCCTTGGTGCCGATGTTGGAGTTGGCTAGGGTGATGGAGTCAATGCCGCCTTCCGGGATGAGGTCGAAGCGGTAGCCGAGGCGGGGGCCGTCCCTCCACGCCTCGAGGCGGCCCCATGGCCTCCACGTGCTGTGGCCTGGCCTGAGGATGAGCCAAGCGCCGGGGTTGGAGCGGCTCACACGGTTGGTGCCAGGGGATGGGACGAAGGGTGTAACCATGGAAGCGGCTGCAACAGGGGAGCCCGAGAGGTCGTGGATGGTGATGGACCATCCCTTTCGCTCGTTTGCATGCGGGTCTGATTCGGATGTGGAGGAACTGAAGCAGCTCGTCGAGGTACTTGGCTCCGAAAGTGATGATCTGTGAGATTAACCAGGTTGATTTAGCAAAAGACCAAATTTAGACAGGCAAAGCCAAGATTTTCATCAGAGGGACGAAATTGAAAAAGGGAATAACTTTAGCAGGTTGAGGAGGGCAAATTTACTAAATTCAATCTTTTCCAGAAAAGGTGAATTAGGCTAACTAACTAATTCAAGAACTTAATGTCATGCTTCCTAGCTCCTAACTACAAATGGGACAAGACTCAAAACTTTGCCCAACAACAACAATTTCGTTAAAATTCATTTGTCCCCAATTCACAAGATCGATAGCAACAGCTACCAAAATTGTTCTCTCCTCATTATCAACAGAAAGATGCCTAAATTCTTTCCTTTCTCAAGAAGTGTTCTTCTTCCACATTGATGATTAAACAAACTACTCAAGACCTAAACAGACTGTTCTATTCAATTACAGATGCTATTAATCCATCTTTACAACCCAAATTACCCTAATTATCCAGCAGAAACCCTAATCTTGAATGCATAATCAAAACATCAAAGTAAATCCAAAAATAAAATCAAACAGAAATATTCACCTGGATCTCAAAATCCTCTCAGCAGAATTCCTGAAACTGAACTTGCAAGTAAACACCGGCTGCTTCACATTCCCATTGACCTGAAACACCTGAGGGCTGCACTCCGGCTCCCCATCAAACCGAAAAACGAATCTGGGATCGGGCTCCGCCCTCACATTCAAATGCAATTTCAAATCCGACCCCCCAATCCCCACCCACCCGTTCTGAATCACGCTCCCTCTGCCGCTACTCCCGTAGCTTTCCAGAATACCCTTGAAATCCAACTGCACCACAAAGCAACCCACAAGCTTCCCACTCTTAACATTGACAAGCCCGCATCCGTTACTCCCACCACTCCGCCTGTTGTGAATCTCGATCTTCAAAGCCGACGCCTTGGTCGACGACTTCTCCGCCAGTTTCTCCAGCTCCGCCTTGCTGACGGCCAAGCAGGCGTGGATCCTGCTCTCGACGGCGTCCCCCTCAGCCGTCAGGAGGGATACCTCCGAAACCTGAGTGGGGAACCCTTTAAGCTTGAATTTACAGTAGTAGGAGGAGAGGGAAGCAGCCCTCTGGGGAAACCTCAAAGCCAAGTTCCCCACAGCAATCCGCACAAAAGGACACGGATCCATCTCGTGTCCAGAGAACTCCTAAGCAGCAGCAAGATGAAGGAAGAGGATGAAGAAAAGGGGCAAGATTGTTGAAATAAAGTAATGCAAAATGCAGTGATATATATGTATATATCCCCCTAGGTGGGTGGTGGGTGCATGGACATGCGTGCGGAGTGAGCTGGGGTGCACGTACGCCAGGGTAGGGTAAGGGAGGAATCCTAATCCTATATACATTTATACATATCTGTCAATCACTGTTGGTAACGCAGGCGGGGATTGAAACGGTGTCGTTTAGCGGGAGGGGAGCTTTGTGATTGGTTATCTTTATCTCGAATGTTTTTGGACAGCCTGGATTGGGAAAGAGTTATTTGAATAAATTAATGGTAATGTTAAACTGGAAGACAGCTGTTGTTGGAGTGGTGATAATGGTAAGAACAAAGAAGAGTACTAGGATTGGACGCCAGTCTTCCAACAACATGGACTTGGGTCCCACCTATTTTTTCAAGTTACCATAAGCTTATGATTGCCATTCACCATTCCCCACCTATATTTGTGATTAATGGAGTTATAACTTATAAATGAGTAAATGATTTACATTTAGAACCCCCGTAAGATTATATAAAATTATAATTTGATATCTTTTAGTTAAAAAATTATATATCGTCCCTCACAAATTTAATAATTACATTTAATACCCAATATTATAAAAATCTCTTAAAAATCTAATAGAATATTCCTTAAAATTTTGAAAATCCCGTTAATATTATAAAAAGTTTTTCTCATCACCATCAACCTGCAGACGGTAGATTAAACTAATCCAAAAAATCAGTTTTTAGAGATTTTTTGTTGGTCACGTATGTGGGAACACAAAAGAGTTCATGGTTTAATTGTTCTTTTCAACTTTAATTGCAATCTTGTGGGTATTCCTCAGATTCAACCTTTGAGTTCAAATGTTCTTGCAGATAGCTGCACAACTCATGTATATATTTATTTTTGAACTCAGAACCTGATAATAGATTTGATAAGACTAGTTCAAGAGCTCAATCTTTGAACTTGATATGTTCGGTTAAAGCACATGAATGGAAGGATAGATTAGCTAAGCAAAAATGCTCAGAACAATAGCAAGTACAATCCCAAACTCAGAGCATCATAGGCCTTAGTTATGCAGCGCAGATATGAGGCAATTCAAGCTCAATTATCAGCTTAAACATTCAAGCCAATCAATCTCAACCAAGGCATAAACAATAAGGAACATTGAGACAAAGTGTTTAAAGAGGTTTAACACCTAGAGCTGTGTAAAACACAAGTTAAAGAGATTAATTCTCTACCTAAGTTATCAAACTTAGAATTTTCAAAAACAAACTTATTATTGAGAACAGAGATACAAAACAACAAACTGGAGCTGTTCAATACCAGCTGTAACTAAGCTGGAACAACTTAAACCAGCACCTGGATTCTCAAGCCTCCTTACAAAAACTACCCACCAAGAGATAAACACACAATCTCCATCATGGTGTAAACACAAAATAGTTTGTACAAGAGAGCTTAAAAGAAATCGTCTTATTTGGTAGCACCTTGATCTCTATATATAAGTCCATCAAACTAGCCTTGCCTTTGAAAATTTGAATCCTACTTGGTGAGGTTCCCAAGGCCATTCCCAACAGCTATATTTGACTTCCAGCACCTCTTCAACTTTCCTAAAGTGAGATTTCCTGAAATTGAAGAGAGACGTGTGTCGGTGTGTGCAATATCTGACCATGTGATAAAATTAAATATTTTAAACAATGAGTAGTAGTTTTGTCAATCATCAACAATCAGCCGTTTGTATTTGTTCCATAAAGCTTCCAGAGAGACTAACAGTTATAATGAAGGCGGGAGATAGTGTTGAAAGAGAAAAGGGAGATAGTGTTGAAAGAGAAAAGTGATAATCTTTTTACACAATGTAAAGTGAGCTAAAATAAGGGGTATTTTAGTCATTTGCAAATAAAATTTTCATATAATTAAAATTAGTTCAATTTTAACAGGGACATAACGGGACTTTTACAATTTTAAGGAATATTCTATTAGATTTTTAACCGATTCTTACAATATTGGATGTTATATATAATTATTAAATCTGTGAGGGGGTGTAAGTGTAATTTTTTTACTACGAAGTACCAAATTATAGTTTTATATACTCTCATGGGATCTAAATGTAATTAACCTTGATTCTAATTAGGTCTATACTAGCAACTAGCATGAACAAAAGGAAGCCGATTAGGGGTTAGATTCTTCTAAGGCTCGGCCTACATGTAATATAAATTTATAGTAATTCTTACAATGTTTGATTGAATTCATAAGCTTCTTAGACTAATTTGTAAGTAGTTTAAGAGTTTATAAGACGTTTTTAAAGTGTTGCACATACTTCAACCGATATGTGCAACAAAACAAGTCCTGACCATAATCGATTTAGGAAGGCCAGATATAAAAATTGATGGAACCCTAACAAAAGTGAGTGACCTTAAATGATACATTATTTTAGGGATTAATTTGTAATTTTTAAATGTGCTAAGTGTAATTTATAATTGGGCCTAACCTCTAAGTACTTAAAATGTAATTGGCCTTATAATTTATTTTTTTAATAACACACTTTCTTAATTTTAAGATGTTAATTATGAAATTTTATTGCCAACATCTTATAAGTTGATTTTCCTTTTATTATACACCACTTTTGGTTTTCTAACACTTACAGCTTACTCTAGAATAAAGAAAACTCGCCCGCAGGGCGTAGATCAGTTGGTTCCGGAGGAGTAAATTTGCGACAAGGTGCAAGGTTCGATTCCCACATGCTGTAGTGTGGGAGCTTTATTCTTGAGTCTAATTTGGGCTTTGAGGGTAGGCTCCTTGTAGACCTAATGAGGAGCACACCTCCCCCTTAACGGGGCGCTAAGTACCTGATTTATTTACCTCCTCTCACTTGTTTCGTCAGGCCGGGGTGGGGGGGGCCCTTAGGGTTGAGCATTCAACCTTTTGCGACAAGAAAACCCTACTTAGACCAAAAAAATAATAATAATAAAGAAAACCCTAGACTCGAGCGTCATTTTCGTTCTTTGGATTCATTTGCTCTATAGAACATTTTATCTTTGTTATTGTTTCTTTTAAATCTATACAACTGGATACTAAACCTACTTTCGAGTGTACGTTCAAATATGCACATGTCAATAAATATGTTACAAATTCAATATCCATCAGAGTAGTCGGAGAAGCAACAATAAATTTCTCGAAGCAAAACTAATTTCTATTCAATTGCCTCAATCAACACTTTCCAATATTAATATATATAAAAAAATTAAGTAAAGAAAAATAAATAAATATTTTGCAATATATACATAAAATTCTTTTTTTTCAATTAAGCAAAGAATAAAATAAGTCAATATTTTTCGGACAATGTTTCATATTCGAATCCCACCTGAACGTATATTAGAAAAAGTAAAAAAATAAAATAAAACCACGGCCTTTAGTAGAGATGGAGTGGTGAACGGATTGGACAGCCACCCTGGTGGTACGTAGTGGAGTGCATATATTCATTTTAAAATTTTCTTGAAAATTAAATAATTTCATATATTATTGTTGGATATTAGTATTTTTCTGTCAAAATAACGTTCAAGTGATTACTTGATTCATTTTCCAAATCAAGGTCTCGAGTTTGAATCTCATTTGGGTGTGTGTGAGAGTAATATATATTTATAATTTCAATATGCCAACATCATCTACAATTGCCAACCCTATTTTTCTCGTTTTCTTTTTTTTTTCCAAAAAAATATAAATGTGAAAAAATAAAAAAATATATATAAAAAGCTTTATCTCGGTACTTAATTTTATTTATTTTTTGGGTGACAAGAAGAGACTAGCTAAGGAAGCACAAAAAAACATTCAATCCTCCATAATAAGGCCTTCTGAGGGACTCTCCCAAACAGGCAACAACTATGTCCTCTAGCAAGTACCTAAATATTCTTAATTCAGCCTACGGAGTGTTTGGAATAATTTGGAATTACATTTATTAGAGTTAATAAATTATTATTTATGAAAATAGCCTAAAATAAGTAATTGGTGTTATGAAACTATTGATTAAAAGCAAGAATAGTAACAGAATAAGGTTAAGAAAATAGAGCGAGAATAGAGGGATTTTATTAATTCTTGAATGTGTATACAATAATCAATAAGTCTCAATTTATAGGCACTACAATACAAGAGAAAAGGAAAGGTTGACTAATCAATTAACCTTAATCATGGATATCAATCCCATAAATTAATCAATTACACAATCAATGGGCATTCAGAATATCCATTATTTTTAACACTCCCCCTTGAATGTCCATTGCGGTTTGATGCGCCTTGCTAAAAAAATATATATTCATGGAGTACCCATATTGGGCTGCCTCGTTAAAAACCTTCACTAGGAAAACCCAATGGGACAAAACCTCAGTAAAGGAAAAGAGCACAGCGCGTATCCACTTCCCCTCATGATAACTTAATATCTTTATATCGACGCATTCCAATCTTGTATATCAACTTCTCAAATGTTGTACTAGGTAATGCTTTTGTGAACATATCAGCTAGATTATCACTCGAACGTATTTGTTGGACATTTATGTCTCCGTTCTTATGAAGGTCATGTGTGAAAAAAAACTTCGGAGAAATGTGCTTTGTTCTGTCTCCTTTGATATATCCTCCCTTTAATTGGGCGATGCATGCGGTGTTATCTTCATATAACACTGTTGGGACCTTCTCTTTTGGTGTTAAATGACACATTTCTTGAATTTGTTGAGTCATCGATCTTAACCAAACACATTCATGGCTCGCCTCGTGAATTGTAATGATCTCTACATGATTTGAAGAAGTATCAGCTATTGCCTATTTTTTCGAACGCCATGATATAGTTGTACCTCCACTTGTGAATAGATAGTCTATTTGGGATCAAACTTTATCGGTATTTCAATTTCTTCGAGTTGGGAATGAGCTGAATATTGATAGTAAACTCATTGAAAACGCTATATCTGACCTTGTATTATTAGCAAGGTACATTAATTCCCCAATAGCGCTAAGATATGGTACTTCAGGATCGAGAATTTATTTATCATCTTCCTTACGTCAGAATGGATCTTTTGTTATATCAAGTGATCTCACAACCATCGGGGTACTCAATGGATGTGCCTTATCCATATAAAATCGTTTAAAATCTTTTCGGTGTATGTTGATTGATGAACAAATGTTCTATCAAGATCTTTCATTTCAAATTTTTTCTTTAAGTAATTTATTGCATTTGATAACTCTTCAGGAGTTTCAGTGATATTTAAATCATCGACATACACAGCGGTTAAAACAAATTTGATCCAAACCTCTTTATGAAGACACAAGGACAAATAGGATAATTTTGTATCCTTCTTTTATTGAATATTCATTAAGGAGATTATACCATATTCGCCCGAATTGTTTTAATCCATATAATGATTTTTGTAATCTTATTGAATACTTTTCCCGAAAACTTTTATATGCTTCAGGCATCTTCATATAAATTTCATTATCAAGTGATTTATTTAATATGTTGCAAACGTCCAATAGATGCATATCAAGTCTTCCATCTACTGCCAGACTAATGAGAGATCTAAAGGTGATTGCATCCACCACAGTAGAATTTTTTTTTTCATAATCAACGCCAGGTTTTGTGGAAATCCTTGTGCCCGAAGTCGTGCTTTATATTCATATGACTTTACTTCGTTTGTTGTATTTTCGTACAAATATCCACTTGTACCCCACTGTTGTATTAGGCAAGTGTATACTTAATATACGCGTAGCACAATAGGATCGTACCTACAGGAAAGGGAAATCAATCACTACTCAATATCTATGTCTAATCTAAAGACCGAACGAATTCAAGTTGTTACATCTATCTACTAGAACGAAATTGAAACAATTAACTCTAAGAAAACACAAATAACAAACTTAAACACAGAGTAAACTCAGTAGACTAAATAGGCAGGGGAAGCAATGACTTATGCATCCATCATTCAATACAATACTTGTTCGACAAGTGCAATTCTACAACCTAGTCACTTATATATGAATTATCCTCTCTCAAGGTATAACCGTGTATTTAATTAAGCTCAACGTTGCTCTTGCAATCATCAATGTATTAATTAAACCAACAAGACCAAGACTAGTGCAATTCCTATTCTAGCGGCTTGGCGTATGGAATAAGATTAACTGTTGTATGGACCAGAACCAAATCTCTTTGCATTCATACAATCTACTAATTATGGAAACCTTCTCAATTACTATTAACCTCTCGATTCTCAAGTAATTCTAGATTATGCTAAGGGTGATCAGGCCTTCACAATTCAATTCAAACCAGTTTTCATACTAAGAATTAGCACAAGTCATTCAAGCATCATATCAAACACATATCAGACATTCATCATCACTTCCCTAGCCCTAGGGGTTTAGCTACTCATAATTAAAGTAAAACTCATAAAACTAAAGTAAACTACATTAAAGGAATTCATGTTCATCAACTCAAGACAAAGTCTCAAGAACAAACTCATAAACATTCAGTAAAAATCTGGAAAAACGAATCTAGGATGATACTAATTAACTTAAACTCAAAGGAATTAGTTTGATAATCGAAGCAGTAAATAAACAGAAAAACCAAAATTGTTAAAGAACTCGATCCTTTCGTCTTCTCGAAATTCTTTGAACAACTCTCCAAAACTCCAAAACTTCTCTCCTCAGGTTAGGTCACGAACGGAAGAAGAACTCCCTCAAAAAGACTCCAAAACGCACTTAAATAGCAACCCTAAATTCTGTCTCGCCGCCCTAGGTAACGGGCGTTACCTATCCATGTGCAATTATTGTTAACGCCTGTTACTGCCTTGAAATCGCAATAACGCTTTTATAAGTGGTAACGGCATTACCACTTTCCTTCTGCCCAGGGGTAACGGGCGTTACCCCTCCTGTCTCGCCAAGGGCTTTGCTCTTGTGTCTGTTAACGGGGGTTAACCTCTTTGTTCTTCTAAGGGGTAATGGGGGTTACTCCTTTTTCCTCCAAAAACGTGTGAATTCGCCTTGGAATACCGTTTCTTATTTCCAACTCAATAATTACCTAAATGGAGCAAAATAAACACATAAACACAACAAATGGCACAAGAATATATTCTAATATAAGCTCAAATCTATACGAATTTCACACTCAACACCCACTGACTTTACATTATCAAGTGTTTGGACTACTGGTCCAAAAACTTCACGTTTAGAAAGTGAATTAAGTTCTTCTTGAATTGCATCTTTCCATTTTGGCTAATCATTTCAATTTCTGCATTCTTCAACAGATTTTGATTCAAGATCCTCATTTTCCTTATAAAATATTTGTAGTTACATTATGTGCAACTTCGGTTCCATTTCTATTTATGATATAACTAATTGAGATCTCTTTAGTTTTCATATTTACAGGTACCTGTGCTTCTTGAAAAGCTTTATTTGTAGTTATGTCTTGTTGAGCATTAGCCTCCTCAGTGATGATCATTTTGAAACATTTGCTCTTTTTTTTTTTCCAATATTCTTATCTTTGGAACCGATTGGTCTTCCACGCTTCATCCGTGGTTTAGATTCATTTTCTTAAATAGACTGTCCTTTTGGACTTCAATTCTAATCGAAGCATTTACAGTTGGAATATAAAACTTGGTAACTCTCTTTGGGTCAGTAAATGCTTCTGGAAATTGATTTGTAAATAAATTATCTTCTGAATCTTTTGTTCACGTTGTTTTGTTCGAGGACGTAAATGATTCAATGATAATGCATTCCAAGTAATTTCTTTTCCTAGTTGTTTATTTTCTCCCCCTAATGTTGGAAAAACTGTTTCATCAAAATGACAATCAGCAAACCTTGCTGTAAATAGATTCCCGGTGATTGGTTCAAGATATTGAATTGTACAAGGGGAATCAAATCCAACATATATCCCTAATCTCCTTTGAGGATCCATTTTTGTGCGTTGTGATGGTGCAATAGGAACATATACCGAACATCCAAAAATTCTAAGATGGGAAATATTAGACTCCTGACCAAAAGCCAATTGTAATGGAGAAAATTCATAGTAACTTGTTGGTCTGATGTGTATAAGTGCTGCTACATGTAATATATCATGTCCCCGTGCAGAGATAGGAAGCTTTGTTCTCATAAGTAAGGGTCTAGCTATTAATTTGGAGGCGTTTAATAAGTGATTCTGCTAAACCATTTTGTATGTGTACATGAGCAACAGACTTTTCTACTTTTATTACATAGACTTACAATAATCATTAAAAGCCTGAGACATAAGCTCACCTGCATAATCAAGAATGAATTATTTGGGCTAATAATCTTGCAAAGGCTAGGTTGCAGTTGATAATCAACACACATAAATGTGACCATCTAGTAGATGCATCAATTAAAACCATAAAGTACCTAAATGGTCCACGTGGTGGATGAATAGGCCCACATATTTCACTTAGAATACATTCCAAAAATGCAGATGACTCAATTCCAACTTTAGTTAATGATGATCTCATGATCAATTTACATTCACAACAAGCAGCACATGAGAATTCCTTATCTTGAAGAATTTTATGGTTCTTTAATGAATGCTCACGTGAATTCTCACTAATTTCTCACATCATAATTGATCCAAGGTTATTCGATCGACCATGCCAAATAATAAATGTATTTGGATTAGTAAACTTCTGGTTTACTATCGTATGTATTTCATTCATGCTAATATTTGTGTAGTACAAACCGAAGGGAATTGCGGGTAATTCTTACAAAACATACTTTTTACCCGACAGAGTCATAGTAATATGAAGATATTCAATCACACCATCATTAGAAGTTTTAATATGACATTCATTTCAACAAAGATCCTTGAAACTCAATAAGTTTCTTTGAGGTTTACTAGAAAATAAGACATCTTCTATAATAAGTTTCGTTCCTTCAGGGAACATTATATTATCTTTCCCAAACTCTTCATAATTATTTTGTACTACCTTTGCTTCTTTCATAAGTAAAGAAGAATACTTTTTTTTTTCTTTGTTGTAGCACTGTCTGCAAGACATTTACCTTTTTCATTCGTTTTGGATCCAATTGAATGTTGGGGAAAATCCATAATCTTCAATTGGCAAATAAAATAACAAGTAGTGGGTTAACATAGAAGAAAAAAACAAAGTTCGAAACCATGATAAAAGGAATAAAGCAAAGATAAAATTTATATAAAACCACTTCATTCCTTTCAAATAATTAATTAGCTTATGATGTAAAAGGAGATGTTTATATCGATATATAAGTGTCATTGAAGTAAACTTGTCTATATGAAAATATTATTACGGGAATTTATATAATTGAAAACTCGATATTTTAATTAAATACTCAATCTGACATACTACGAGTATATGAAAAAGTCGAATTTATAATCATTTTGATGGAGTATCTCCCATATATACTTTTGTACCACTTCTGGTGGTTTGGATAAATATAATTATAATCATGAGAGCGATCATAATACTCCTGCCCCAATTCGTGTACTCATTTTTCTTGTTTATAATGTGATGCATTAGCTCATTCACTTCAAGGAATGATCAATCATTCATGATTTATCGACAACTTTATTAAGTTTTCAATCACATGATACAAAGAACAATTTAAAATATTGTTCACATCTTTCTCATTAAAATTGCTACTTCAGAAGCATTATGAATTGCTACTTCGGGAGCATTATAAAATCAAAATTGAATTCTCCAATAAACTTTGATCAACAAAAAACTTCCATTATTTCAAAGCAATAAATAATAATATCGACATAATAATATTATTCATTTCACATCAATATATATTTGATCTGATAAGTATACTAAGGAAGCAACCATCAAGAATTATGATATTGATATCAAGTAGTCGATCGATATACTATATAAATGACACTTGACCATTAAGTGTCGAAAACTAAAGTTTCATAAATTTGATGTTTCAAATTGATCAAACATATATATCACTGTGAACAAATGATAATTAATCGAAAATTTTTGCTCAAATAATCATAGGATCAATAATGTGCACTAGGATTCCACTTTATAAATAATTATATCTCAATTGAACCATCTATGATTTCAAGAAGGAATTAAACAAGACAAATCATCTGGCTATATGCAATATATAGTCCATATTTACCCAATAAATTAGAAAACTTTCACATCAATGTGGGAAGACATATATTTTCGGAACATGTAAAATAAGCTAAAAACTTTCAATACTCTAAAGAGATGATAATATAGTTGTACAAAAATTAACTATCATATAACCATGAATCAAGAGTATGACATATACACTAAAGCCAATGCAACATAAACCATTTACATGTAACAAAATATGTCATTGATATTGAATTTTAAAATAATTTTCATGTACTATTATGTATGGAGGAACATGAATTAAAAATGTTTTTCATACCAACAATATCATAAAATAGTTGAGACATCAAACGAACAGAAATAATTGTTCTTATATACATTTATAAAGTTGTCCACATTGTTCAAACAATCATTAACGAATTTATATATACTTATTATCTCTTTCTGAAATAATATAAGACCAAAAAATGATAAACACAAATTTGAACATAATATCGCATAATATTTTTCAACCAAAATGCTTTCTGCTTCACTAAGAAATTGATGGAAAAGGCATTCAAACATTTATACAATAAATATAGAATAAATCATCATCGCAACAAACAGATATTTGTTATCATCGTTTGATATCTCATAAATAGTGCAACATATATAGTAAACAATTAACAGAACAACATGCTCGCAAAATAACAAAATCACATAATTAACAAATAATTATTGATTAACTCAATTTTCAACAGATTCCGATTTCACATAATTTCATATTACCATAAGAGCATGAGATAATTAAAAGGTTATATTTATCTTATAAAGACTACTATAAGATCCGAGTATAATCTCACAAAAGATTAACATATAATCTGAGCATAATCGAAACAACGATTAATACATATTTATGATTAACACATAATTTTATTGAATTACAGTTTTGATAACAGAGATCTAAAATGAATAATTTAGGCTCTGATATCACCGTAGGATCACGTAATCAAACTAACCTTTTCCCGAAAGCAAATTCGATTGTTGTGCTTTTGTGTGGATCGTTTTATCAAATTGAATCTACCTCCAACCTTCAAGATAATCGTGCTGATAACGTGTTATGAAACTATTGATTAAAAGCAAGAACAGTAACAGAATAAGGCTAAGAAAATAGAGCGAGAAGAGAGGGATTTTATTAATTCTTGAGTGTGTATACAATAATCAATAAGCCTCAATTTATAGGTACTACAATACAAGAGAAAAGGAAAGGTTGACTAATCAATTAACCTTAATCATGGATATCAATCCCATAAATTAATCAATTACACAATCAATGGGCATTCAGAATATCCATTATTTATACAATTGGAGCTTAAAATTGGGTGTTTTAGCTTATTTTTATGTAGAATAAATAGAAATTGATTTTTTTTTTTTTAACACACACCCCCAAGTGGTTAGAAGGATTTGAACGCGGGTCGTTGCCTTCGAGAACTAACCCTTTAACCACTTAGACCAACTACTGTTGGCAAATAAAAATTAAATGTTGAAATACTTTCAAAATAATAAACAATTTTTTTCTTAACAAAACGTATATTTTATAGTTTTAGTGTTTGCAAATACGTACTTAGTTTTTGACCTTTTTTCTTACTAAAAAACTGTCACATTAATGATTTGACAAAATTCCTAATCAAATAATCAATGGTTCTTTGGTTCAAAATTGAAAAAATTATATTTTTAGTGATAACAAAAACAACTAAACAAGTAGCTTAACTATATTTCCTCACACTTGAGGTTCTCCAGTTCACAGTGGCACACATTGCTCTTTTCATGCATTTTTTGTCCCAGTTTTGCCAAAACATCTGCTAGGCTATTGCCCGATCTTTTTATATATTGAACCTACGCTCCCAAGGCATGCGCAATAGGTTACCACAATCTTCAATGTGCACCAAAATATTGACATGTTTCATAAGATTAATCATAATTTCAGAGTCACATTCCACCTCAATTTCTTTGGAATTGAACAGTAAATACTAAATAATGTAAATGTGATTCGATTCCATCAAATAATAACTATAGTACTATTTTTTGCATTTAGATCTCTAATTTTATTTTTATATCTATTCGTTTTCTTTTACTGTATAAACAACTGAAATTATGAGAATAAAATAATTATCGTACAAAAAATAACGTATATGTAAGAGTAAAACGACTAATGAAACACATAATTCAAACATAAAATCCAATTCAATAATTAAATAATGCAAAAGTTCTCGGAATTAAAAGTTGGAAATATATAGAATAAAATCACACCTCATAAGTGTTGAAATCAGTTAGGTCAAAAGATTATAAGAAAAATTAATGAATCATCCCTATTAAGGCAATGAAGTTATCCTAAACCCCCCAATTTGAAATCCAACTATTTTACATCCCCAATACACTACATATTTTAACAAAACCCCCCTAAATCATGTAAAATTACCAAATTCTCCTTGCTGAAATTGAATAATCACAATCCATACCCCAAGCATCACACTCCTTCTTCATCGGCGGGAATTTCAGATTCTTCACCATTTCCCACCACCGCTCAACACCGCACACGACCGCCGACAAGTGTGGAAGAAATAGTTGGAGAGACAACGACCGACACACCCACGTTAGAGGAGAAACTCCTACCAGTTAAGACCCACTCCCGCATGACGCACACTCTGGTTCAGCTCGTTGGATACAATGGTAAGATCTAAGAGGAAGGTACGTCGCACCTAACCTATCCAAGTTATCTTTCTTTCATAAATTGTCTGAAATCGAGGTTTTTTCCATTGGATTCTAGTTTCTACTTGGTAATTGATTATTTTAACTCAACAAATAAGGGTTTCAGTAGTTTGTTAAATACTGAATATTGAATCAATTTTTTTTTTCGATAGATGGTTCGCTCATTGCGGACGATGCCTTTGATGATTGTTCCTTCCCCGACTGAAACAAATAGGGGAAAGAGAAAAAGTTCAGAGGTAAATATCCTTGAGGATGATGAGGTCCCGCCTACAAAGAAATGGGTGTTTTCCATTTTGCATCAATGCGTGTTGGAGAGATTCAGCGAGTTTATCTCTAAAATTCATGACCAAATGTCTCCTGATCAACTTGTAGCTGTTAAAAAATCGCCATTTGGTTATTTACTAGGAGTGTCGGATCAAAAGGGGAGCATTAACAGAGTAGGATTCATGCTTGATTACTACAACTGCAGCACCAACACATTTAAATTTGGAAGCCAAGAAGTTATATTTTGTGAGAAGGAATTTAGCATTTTTATTGGTATGCGGCATTCCGGTCAGCATGTCATGGTAGTGGGCAAGAGTAAATCTAATACCTTTATCAAGCATTTTTGCAATAAGGGAAACAATGTCTCCTGAGCCAACATCGAGCATAAACTGTACGAATTCGCCGGAAGGACTGATGACGATGGGATTGATGATTTTGTATGGATGTACATTTTATATGGTTTTAATTGTTTGTTGTTCCCGTGTAGCAGTTTACGTGTGCCTGCTGCGCTTGTTTGGTATGTTGATGATTTGTCCAGGATTGGACAATATGCGTGGGACACGGCGGCTCATATGTTTTTTATCAAAGGTATTCAGAAACATGTTGTGGATAAACATGATTTCGTCGATGGTTGTACTATAGGTTTGTTGGTAAGTCATTGACTTGGTTTTGCTAGATTGTGTTGTTTTATACCTATATATACACGTGCTTAAGTTATTGTTTATATCAGACATAGTTTCATGAAAGAATTCAGAAGTTCGGTATCTCGAGAAGGTTGATAGCATTCCCTCGGTGGTTCAAATGGAAGGGGAGTGCACTGCCTAATACGAAAGCCAGTGCAAAGAAGGCTCTGGAAAGTATTTTTCGGTCAGATGTAAGTCCATAATCTTCTGAATTTATTGAACCAATATGAGTTTATTTTCCTGAACTCTCACTTTTAACAAAGTCTATTGGTTTAAAGTACGCAAATTGTTCCCTTACGAGCGGCTAGTGAAATGGAGAGAAGTCTGTCCGAAGCGGATGTCAAAGATTTTGTTGTCGAAGGGGTTCAATTTGTTTGCGTAGAAGAGAAAGCAAAAGGTGTTGATGTAGGAGTTCAAATGGATTTTGTGGAAGAGAAAGCTGAATGTGTAGATGAAGGAGTTCAGGTTGATTTAATTCAGGATGAGGAAGGCGATCGGGATGGGGATAGGAATCTGGATGGGGACTATGACGGTGATAGTGATTCCGAACGAGATGAGGTTAGATCGAAGGGAAGAATGATGTGAGGGAGCGTGGAAGAAACGGTGAGACAATATGACTGTGACTTTGTTTATGTGTGTGTGTTTGATTTTTCATTGGATACTTATGTGTTAGGTTGTGAAGGTTGGGGCTCACATGGACAGTATGCCTAAGGAGGCCCCAAGCTGTGAGGTGGTCACTGAGGAGCAACGTGCTAGGGCATTTAACTAGATTATGAGCTACACGGAGGACCAAAAGTAAGGGTTCTTTTTTCATTTAATGCGTTGAGTTGACTGAAGCGTGTTGATTATTTTATTATAATCTTTTGCAGATATAATATTGTCTATCAGAGTAATAAAAATAATTTTATCCTTGGTGAGGATCTATGGGATCTCATTTTGGGGAAAGAGACCAACGATGGCATTATTCTGGCTTATTACGACCTGTTAACCAGTCCTGGTTATGTTGTGCCCAAATTCCACGATGTACATTTTTTCAACCTCCATGTGACAAGTGAGTTTGTGAGTAAATTGAAGAGTAGGACTGTAGGAAAGTCAAGGAAGAAGACTCACCCTTATATTGTCACATTTGCAATCGACCATTTTATGCTGCATGGAGTGAAAAGCGATTACGCCATGGTCCTGAACGAAGTGCCTGCATCTGTTGTGTACTCATTTCGTTATGTTGTTTTCCTTATACTGACACAGTCTCACTGGCATATATTAGTATATGAAATCGAGCCCAAACGTTTCTTACACTACAACTCGATACATACAGAAGAAGATGTTATCAATGTCGAAATATATGCAGATTTCCTCTGGAAGTTGTGGATTAAGAACAATGTTGTCAGGGCTTCAAAAGAAAGGAAAATGGTTCAGGCACGAATGAGAGTTCAGGATAAGAGAAGTAGTGACTGTGGTATATTAATGTGTCTGTATGGTGAGCTGCTTGTTCGAGAAACTGATGCGTTCAAGACATATGTTGAGACGTGAAGTATCGCCGAGTACCGCTTTAAGTTAGCCAATATTTTTCTAGACAGACAATCTTTTTCTGCTGTATAATTGATGTTGAATTGTTATTTGTTAAAAGTTAAAAATTCGTAATTAAAGGTAGACATTGTCAAGTGCAACATTATGAATGCGTAATGAAAGGCAGACTTTGTCCAGTGAAACGTTAAGAATGCATAATTAAAAGCAGACTTTGTCCAGTGAAACATTGAAAATGCGTAATAAAAGGCAGACTTTGTCTAGTGAAAGGTTAAAAATGCGTAATGCAAGGCAGACTTTGTCCAGTGAAAGGTTAAGAATGCGTAATGCAAAGCAGACTTTGTCCAGTGAAACGTTAAGAGTGCGTAATGAAAGGCAGACTTTGTCCACTGAAAGGTTAAAAATGCGTAATGCAAGGCAGACTTTGTCCAATGAAACGTTAAGAATGCGTAATGCAACATAGACTTTGTCCACTGAAAGGTTAAAAATGCTTAATGCAAGGCAGACTTTGTCCAGTAAAAGGTTTAAAATGCATAATGAAAGACAAACTTTTTCCAGTGAAAGGTTGAAAATGCGTAATAAAAGGCAGACTTTGTCCTGTGAATCGTTAAGAATGCGTAATGCAAGACAGACTTTGTCCAGTGAAACATTAAAAATGCGTAATAAAAGGCAGACTTTATCCGGTGAAATGTGAAAAATGCGTAATTACATATTTACTATTTATAAAACTTACCATTACTTGTTGTAAATCTTAATTACGTATTTACTATTTATAAAAGTTACCATTACATGTTGTGAATCTTAATTACGTAGAAACAATGACACTCAATATTGAGTTACAAGTTGTGGACACTTACGTTATTACACAATGTTATTGAATCTTGACTACAACATTACAATAATGATATTCAAGATTTATTGAATCATGACCACAACATTACAATAATGATACTCAAGATTTAAAGTTTCACTGGACAAAGTCTGCTTTGCATTACGCATTCTTAACGTGTCACTGGACAAAGTCTGCCTTTCATTACGTATTTTTAACCTTTCATTGGACAAAATCTGCCTTTCATTACGCATTCTTAATGTTTCACTAGACAAGGTCTGCTTTGCATTACGTATTCTTAACGTTTTACTAGACAAAGTCTGCCTTGCATTACGCATTTTTAACCTTTCACTGGACAAAGTCTGCCTTTCATTACGCATTTTTAACATTTCACTAGACAAAGTTTGTCTTTCATTGCGCCTTTTTGATCTTTTATTGGACAAAGTCTGCCTTTCATTACGTATTTTTAACCTTTCACTCGATAAAGTATGCCTTTCATTACGCATTTTTAACCTTTTACTGGACAAAGTCTGCCTTGCATTACCCATTTTTAACCTTTCACTGGACAAAGTTTGTCTTTCGTTACGCATTTTTAACCTTTCACTGAACAAAGTCTGCCTTGCATTACGCATTCTTAACGTTTTACTGGACAAAGTCTGTCTTGCATTAAATATTTTTAACGTTTCATTGGACAAAGTCTGCCTTTCATTACACATTGTTAACGTTTCAATGGACAAAGTCTGCCTTTCATTACGCATTCTTAACGTTTCACTAGACAAAGTCTGCCTTGCATTACGTATTCTTAATTTTTCACTGGACAAAGTCGGCCTTTCATTAAGCATTTTTAACCTTTCACTGGACAAAGTCGGCCTTTCATTACACATTTTTAACGTTTCACTGGACAAAGTCTGCCTTTCATTGCTCATTTTTAACGTTTCACTGGACAAAGTCTGTCTTGCATTACACATTTTTAACCTTTCACTGGACAAAGTCTGTCTTTCATTACGCATTCTTAATGTTTCACTGGACGAAGTCTGTCTTTCATTACGCATTCTTAACGTTTCACTGGACAAAGTCTATCTTTTATTACGCATTTATCTACACAGATATATAAATACAGCACCCCAAACCCAAAAATAATTTAACAAAAAAAAAAAAAAAAAAAAGGAAAAACATTCATTTAGATGATAGAACAATTCTAAATACAAAGTCAAAATAGACTTCTTCTAAAGACAGAACATTCTACAAGGTCCATCATCACGCCAAACTATCATGCATCCTCCGAAATCTCACCCACTCTTCATTTTCTTTGCGAAAATATATCACAGAAACATGATTAGAATCCCGAATTCAACAATATACTTAGCAACATATAAGCAGTCAATTTAACACAGGTCCCCTGCATGTTCTCTTGTTATGCCCAGGCCTTTTACATGATGTGCACACTGTAACAGCTTTGACGACCTGCGACGAGAACCTAGTTCTCTTCGATCGACCAGGCTGAGTCGATCACATCTACATTTAAGTCCATATCAACATTTGGTACAGGAAAAATAATATTTTTGTATGCCTTTTTATACGTTTAAATTGAATAAGCTTCATCATAAAAATCATAGACCGACCACCCTTTTTTGTCAATGCACGCACAAGTATGCTTGCAAGGAACCTTTAAGACTTGCCAGTAATTACAAAAACATTCCCGCTTGCCAAGGTCTACTGTGTGTCGGAATTCCCCTTCATTCACCTTAAATGTCACTGAGTCGGCTCGCACGACATCTAAGCTTCTCCCTGCTTCAAATTCAGCCTTAACCATTACCTCTATATCCATACAAAGGTGCGTTTGCCATTCAATAACTTCTGGTAAAACCATTCCCAATTCTGATCATTCTCTGAGTCAACGACAACGTACGCTATTGTAAAAAACTGATTGTTCCCATCCTTTGTTGTCGCACAAAGCAAGTGACCTTTGAATTTTCTCTTGATATGAGTGCCGTCAAGGAAAACTATTTTCCTACATCCTCTAAGAAATCCTACTAAACAAGCATTCAAAGCCATAAACAAGCGGTCAAACCCGTTATCCGGTTGTTTTATCTCCAAATCACAGATGCTGCCGGGATTCGATCATCTCACAGCATCCACATACTAATGGAGTCGGTTATAAGACCCAACATCAGAACTGTGGATTTCACGTGATGCTATCTCCTTCCCTATCCACACAGTATGGTATGGAATTTCCACATTGTGCTCATTCTGGATATAAGAAACTATATCTTTCGGTCTGTATTTAGGATTTGTCATGATATAAGCCTTCATTACACCCGCAACCCAATTTGAATCGACATTAGGGTGTGACCTTTTATTCGTAACAGTTTCCAAACCACAAACATGGTCAGGAGTTAACTTTCTTATGTCATACTCACCATCTCTCCTATAGTAAGAGGCGTATAACCTCCAGTTGCAGTTCTCATCCGGGCAAGTAGCTATAATCTTATCAGTATCATTCTTCAAATATTTAAACTTTCGATTCACAGCAATATGATAATTTTTTAAATGAACCCTGCAGTCATTAGCACCCTTAAAGGTCTGACCAACACCACGGATGCAACGACTCCTGGATTCATTGTTATTGGTAGAGTGAACGACTAGGGCTTGACCTGTCGATGTCATTCCCTGGTTATCCCTTTTCAAATAAAACACAAACCGAACGAATAACGCATCACAGACATATATATAACAACCACAAGAAAAAAACAGAGCAATTAAAATAAAGGGACTACCTTCTCTGCGATGAACTTGAAGGGGGCTGAATTGCTCTCAATTTTGCAAAGTGTTGTTTTGCTAGACCATGCACTGACACCATACTCTCCACATCACTATCTTTCTTCAAACTATTCCATGATTCATCTTCCATATGGGCAGCCTTGTACTGCACCACATATGCATCAGGATCGAACTCGAGCCAATGGTTCTCAATCTCCGAAAACACTTTTGCAAGCGTATTGCTCTCCCGAAGTTGAAAGAGATGATGTTCGCCTTCAAAAAATACATTACACCATATCGAACCAGTCACCAAGCCGACATAATCCATCTTCACAAAGTGGGTTTTCTAGATTTCGTATCAAACAAATGGTGTCCTCTTCAATTATCGGATCAAACAGGTAATAGGAACAATGGGGGGTGCTATCATATCAGGATAATGACTGTGACGGCGGCAGTGGCCTCAGAATCGGCGGAGGAAGAAGAGTGAATTTAGTTAGACTGTGGTGAATTGTGTGTGGTATCAATTTTAGAATAAAACTAGAGGGCGAAAAAGTCTTTTTATGTGATTGGGGGGTTTACAAAAAAATATGTTGTATGTTGGTGATCAAAAATAAAGATTTTTCGAACTAGGGGGTTTTGGAAAAAATTTCAACATATTTAGTCCTCTTTAATAATTGCCCCAAAATTATACTATATGATCGACATTAGAACATAATGAAGTGGCGGACAGAAGTGTTAATTTTAAATTTTTTTATTATATTTAAATTGATCAACTTTATCCTTTCAAACTAATGGAATTAATTATTTTCTAATAAAATCCTTAAAAATAGCTTAGATTTCTTTTTTTAATTATTTTTTATTTTAACACACATCCCAAATAAGATTCAAACTCGGGTTATTATTCTGAATAATTCACCCAACCATTTAGACCAAACTCTGTTTGCAAATAGCTAGCTTTCTTTGATTATATATATTCCCATCAAACAAATATGAATTTATTGTATATATATAAGTATAGTCTTCAGACTTCATATCGATTTATCAGATAATTCGTCACCATTAATTATATAATTAGTAATGACGTATATTTGATGCATGTGTCCAAAAAAAATATTACGATTAAAATATATTAAAATTAAACTTTTTATATTGAATAATTATTACATAAAATTCACACTTAATATAATAGTATAGATAAAAGTATATTAATATAGAAAGTAATCACAATCATACAACTTAAAATAATAATAAATAATTAAAATATAAAAAAGCGATAAAAAAATATGTAACATGATGCAAGAAAAAATAAAAATTAAAAGATAATACGTGAATAAACTAAAAGGAAAAAATTTAAACGTAAGGAAAAAAAGAGAGTTCAAGAATGGAATATATGCGTTTCAAATAAAAAGATTGGAAGATATGAAGATGATTTCTATATCTATGCGGATTTATATATAATTTTTTGCATATTTTTACCAAAAAAAAAAAAAGGAAAATCTTTTTTTATATATAGTATAAATAAATATTTTTAATTGAATGATGGTATATATGTATAATATCTTTTTTCATTAAGAAGATGTTAATATTGCTAACATTTTTATGCCATTTACAAACATAATATATTTTCTAAGGGAAAATTACATCTACATCCCTCGTGGTTTGGGGTAATTACAAATAAGGACCTATTGTTTCATTTTTTACAAATACACCCCTAACGTTTGTATTCCGTCTGTGATCCTTGTAATTCCGTTAGGGTTCCGTTAAATAATCCAAATATACCCCCAAGGACTGTCATGTTATATTGTTAAACCTTAGGGCTCATTTTGTAAAAAATTATATACCTGAGGGACTAAATTGTAAGAATGTTCAAAAATTTCAAACTAGCCACTGGGATTGGACTTTTATATATATTTGGTCAGGGTTTTAGCCTTTTGAAGCCAATTTTACTTGGCTAATCACGAAGTTCATCTCATACATATTTGAAATATTTGAAATATAGAAAAGAAAGATGTAGGGTAATTAGTTGTGGTTCATGCACAGTCGTGGAGAAAAACAATTTAAACAAAGGGAAACTATTTTATTGTTGTGATTTGCATGGCTTCTCACACTAGTGCACACCAATTGAAGAAGATAGGTTTGAAGGTCCACACTCTGATGAAGAATAAAAGGCAAGTAGTGTTAATTGCACTCTTTAACCTTTTAAGTTACTTGAAAGTTGAATCCTTTAAAGAAAAACAAAAGAATTTTCTTTTCATGCTTATTTATAGTTTTTAATTACTAGTCTTAGGATAAGAAGAGAAGGATCGTCCTTTGCTAATATGTGAACGTAGAAAAAAGATCAATTCAGAAACTAAAAAGATTTTGATCGACCTGAATCGAAAAATAAGTATAACATTGTGGATTTTGCGTATGTGCCCCACAACTAAGTAATTAAAATGATGTTATAATTTTAAAAAAAAAATCTTTATTTGCGTGTGATATATCAATAATTAGCGAGGGTGTGAATGATTGAAATATATTAAGCGTGTTATAAACGGTTAGGCCTACTTATTGGCTATATCTAAGTCTCATAACAAATATGCTATTTTTTGCTTGTTCTTGGTCTCCGGCTTGTATTGACTTGAAATTAACACTACTTGCTTCTTGTTCTTCATTAGAGTATAGAGCTTCAAACCCTGCCTTCTTCAATTGGTGTGCACCGGTGTGAGAAGGCATGCAAATCACAACAATAAAATAGCCTCCTCTTATTTAAATTGTGTTTCTCCACCACTTTAATTGTTGTGCATGAACCACAAGTCCTCTACATCTTTTTTTTCTATATTTCAAACACTGATAATATGTATGGGATGAATTTCTTGAAGTAGCCATGTAAAATTGGCTTTAAAAAGCTAAAACCCTGACTAAATATATATAGTAGTCCAATCCCAACAACTATAAACGGCTAGTTTGAAATTTTTGGACATTCTTACAATTTAGTCCCTGAGGTATATAATTTCTTACAAAATGAACCCTAAGGTTTAACAATATAACATGACAGTCCTTGGGGGTATATTCGGAATATTTAACGGAACCCTAACGGAATTACAAGGATCACAGACGGAATACAAATGTTAGGGGTGTATTTGTAAAAAACGAAACAATAGGTCCTTATTTGTAATTACCCCAAACCACGAGGGATGTAGATGTAATTTTCCCATTTTCTAAATGGATGATATTTTTTTTGCATGATTATATATATGAGTCGGTCGTATGAAATAGACAAATGACGACAACGCATATGCTGAATAATTAAGGCAGCGGTCCTTTCGGGGCTCCATTTTTGCTATTCAATGAGTTGGATATGGGCCCCACCCTACCCGTTTTTTTTTTTTTTGTGTCACATTACTACTTTCAGTTATTATTCATATTTTTTTCACCCTACCCGTTACCCTTACCTAAATGCGCTGGCATTTTGCATGGTTTTCATATTTTATTAATTTATTTATATTACCTCACAAATATATCTATATACATATTTTTTTTTTGGTTCTAGGTATCTATATACATATATATATAATATACATATGGGAAAAGTTTATCTCGACTAACTTTTTGTTAGATATATTTATGCATGAGATACTATTTCAAAAGTTACACTTTAACCCTTATAATATATATTAGACATTTTTTTCGGTAGCCACAATGTGAATAAAAACGTTTATATATAGCTAAGATTTTGATACGTAGTATGTAATAATCTTGATAATTCTAACGTAGAGGTAAGATTTTGGTGGTTCGATAGTTTCATAACAATCAATTTGAAAAAAATTAATGGTATCAATAATCCATATTGATTAATTGGATCAAATTTATTGATATAGATCAAAATTAAATGAAAAAGTATTTAAATCTATATCTGAACATAAAGGAGAGAGCCGCTTGTGATCTATTAGATGAAAAAGGATATATGTGTATTTTTGGAATTAAGATATAATTTACTTTGTTAGATTGCAATCCAATGGAATATAGTTATTAATAAATGGATTTTGGTTTATATAAATAATCTAATGTTTATTTGTGTTTGTAATTGTTGTGTTAAATTTATCCAACCATTTCTTTTTTTTTTGACAATCAAATCCCTCAAAGGGGAATATTATAGCAAATCATAAGGAACAATAAGAAGAATACACGAATCAACAACAGAAAAATTAACGCAGGCCGAAGCCGCAATTCTAACAGATTTGTGAGCTATTATATTAGCATCACATTTAGTAAAAGAAAAGGACTCTTTGAAGATTGGTCCTCTCAAGTTGATCTCGTTCTGATACGGCTGTAGTTCCACAGTCGCTTTTTCTCCGAATTGAGCACAAATAGCTGGGCCTACAACAGATAACTCGGCCAAAAACTCTCCCGGATAAACACAGGAAAAGAGAAAACAAAACTTCCAAACGGAAGGGACAAAACTTCCATACGGAAGGAATAAAGCTTCCATACGGAAGAAACGAAAGAAAACAAACCAAAAAGAAAAAAACAGATAAAGAAATCCTCTGTGAACAGAGGAATTCGTCAGATCTGGGAGGAAGCCAGAAACTTACCGTAGATCCGTGAGAGTGACAAGCGGATCCCGACGGACGAAATAGAATTGTGAGTAAAGAATAGATTTGGGTCGATCCGGCGGTGAAACTGTGTTCTTCACCGCCGGATCGAAGTTGAGAGGGAAGCTTTTGTCTTGTTCAGAGAGAGAATTCGTGTGGGGGCTAGGGTTTTTTAAATTTATCCAACCATTTCAATTATTTACGTAGACATGTATAATACATTTTTAGGGCATAAAATTCCATCTTTATCCTTTTATTCCACTTTAATAACCAATTTTTGGGGGCAATATTATGACCTAACATATCATAACAAAATTAAATTATTTTACAACTTAGTTTTGAAGCTGTAAAATAGTCCGTTTACATGTTTACTATATCTCTTGGACCAAAGGATTTACATAGTGCCTTAAGTATATTACCGTAAACGCTAAAAATTAATCGATTATCCAATTAACTCATTATAATATTGTCCAGTAAACTGTTTGTAAGAGAAATCCAATACCTAAATATATCTAATCACATGGTATCTAGATGTAACAACACCTTTATATAATAATTTATCATTTGGATAAGATTTTTGACAAAATTTTAATGATATTATGTGATGAAATTCGGAAAAATATTTTTTGTAAATGCTGAGGTGCCCAAAGAAGGTCGATAGCAATGACAAAGATAACCCATATGACAATATGTGTAAACGATAGTCAAAGCACATAATTCAGAGATTATGATTTTCTTACATTCAAATTATTATATTTTTTTTGTAATTTAGGGTATAAATTACTGTAACTTATAAATCTTCATTCAATATTTATATTTGTAATATATCATCAATTAAAACTTTTTTAATGGTTTTGAATAAAAACAAGGCACGTGACATATGTATAGTACATATGCGTCAACATTTTTCAAACCAAAACTAATTATTTTTTTATGGTGTTTTTTTTTTTTTTTGGTCGAAAAACAAACCAAAAAAAGAAAAAACTCAACCAGTGTTACATGGCTCTGAGAAGACAATCGAACCCACTTTCTCAGGAGAAATCTCCCAAACAAATGAAATTACAATCCAAATTATGACCTAACTTAGCCAAGCGATCAGCACTGCCATTGAAATGATTCAATACATATCCGAGCTTAACTTCCCACAGGCCACGGTTTATGAAGCATATTACAACAATCTGAGTATGATATTACCCAAGGGGTGTGTGGCAATATCTGTCTCCTTGACGAGTCCAATGACGACCTCTGAATTAACTTCAATGATGAGTTTCGCAGGCTTCCTTTCCCATGCTAATTCGAGCCTTGATCGCAGACCCAAAAGTTCGATCAAAGTGATGGAGACATCCCCCAATTTGACCTTTTTACGGTGTTTATATCACGAATACAAACATTGAATGTTGATTTGCAAGTTAAAATATTTTGCATGCTGAATTGCAAATAACTCAAAAATTATTATCTATTATTTATTATTTTCCCAATATATATGTTGATTTAGAAATAATTTTCTAACGTTTGAACTCTATATGTTTTCAACTCCTAAAATTCCTTCTTCTGGAGATGTTGCTTGGACATTCTCCCTACAGGCAGCAACCTCCGGGAGCGAAAATGTGGGACTGAATTTGGATGTATTAATTGTGGTGCAGAGGTTGAAGACTTGAACCATGCTTCTTTGGATTGTCCTTTCTCTAGAAAGACCTGGGCTTTAACTCCTATTCCGAGCCAGATTATACAAGGTTTGGTGATGGACTTCAGAGAAGGGCTTGGCAATGCATTGAATAACTTACAAGAGGAGGATGGTCAACGGCTAGCGACGACCCTGTGGAGTATCTGGAACTGTAGAAACACCAGGTGCGCGGAGGGTACTGTTAGGCAGGCGCACGAGGTGGTGAAGATGTGATACGTATGCTGATACGAACGTACCGAAGGAGACTTCGGAGTAGTCTCGAACTAACAGAAATATAAGGGAGAAGAGGGGAATTTTTCCGACAAGACCGATCGGGCGGGTGAAAGGGTTAAGACGAGAGATTTCAGATTTAGGGATTAAAGAGAATTGTATTACTGAATTGATAAAGCCACAAACTCAGTCACGCAACAACTTAAATAAAAGACAACCCTAACTCTCAAGGACTCTGCATGAAAAAGGAAAGTACTTAAATTAAATAATTCAATGCTAACAACTATAGCTAATTAACTACTTCATGATAAACTCCTTCTGCCACTTTGGCGCACGAACCCGCCTCCCACTTCTGCGTTTCTGCACTTCTTCATTCTCCTGGTGATTGTCCTCTTCATTCCCATGAACCTGATCTTGGGTAGCAACTTCTTCAATCCTTCCCTCAAGAGCAACCCCTTCATTTTCTTCCTCAAGCTCAATCGTATCACTCCCCCGCCCTTTAACATTCACCTTGTCCTCAAGGTGGAACCCAAAAATACTTGCGGACACGATCAGCGGGTTACCAAGTGGCGTCATCCAAACTTTCGTCCGACCAACTAATCAACCACTGTTCTTCCCGGACACCATTCCGTAACACTGACCGTTTCCCATGTAACTGCACCGGCTGAGAAATCGGTTTTCCCCTAACCAACTCAGGCGGAAGTCGCAACAATGAAACGTGAAACACCGGATGAATCCGGGATGTCTCCGACAACCGCAGCCTATACGCCACAGCCCCAATTCTTTCTACCACCTCGAACGGCCCATAAAACCGTTTAGCCAACTTTCGTGAACTACGACGCAGGACAGAGTGTTGCCGATATGGTTGCAACTACAGAAGCACCAAGGATCCCACCTCAAAGTGAACATCCGTCCTCTTGCTATCAGCTAACGCCTTCGTGCGCACCCGTTCAACCAAGATGTCATCAACAACGGGCAAAGGACTGTCCCCCAGACTATATGGTACCAAATCAGGCGGTTGGGGTCTATAAACGGCCTGAAAAGGAGTCATTTTGATGCTAGAGTTGTAACTCGTGTTGATGGAGTACCTCGCCCAAGGCAACATTGCCGTCCACCGGTTCGGGCGGTTATGACAGAAGGATCGCAAGTACTGTTCTAACACCCGGTTCAAAACCTTCATCTGACCATCTGTTTGGGAATGGAAAGCGGAACTATGTTTAAGCGTCGTGCCGCTCAGAACGTGCAATTCCTGCCAAAACTTGCTCGTGAACAGTGCATCACGACCGGAGACGATGGTCGAAGGGAAACCGTGGAGCTTGACAACCATATCAATGAAAAGGAATGCGGTCTGATGAGCAACAAAACCCGTGGGCAAAGCGCCAAAATGCGCGTACTTGGTCAAACGATCCACTACGACCAAAACAACCGTGGAACCCCGAGATGGAGGAAGTCCCGTAATGAAGTCCATACTAATATCCTCTCATATACGAACTGGAACGGGCAAAGTTGCGTTGAGAACTTAGTAGACTGGTAGGTGATAGACGCCGGAATGTATTTTCGGATATCCGCCCGCATTTTAGGCCAATAGAATGAAGAAGCCAGCCGCTGAAATGTACGATGCACCCCTGTATGTCCCGAGGATGGAGAATCGTGATATTCCGGAATGAATGACATCCTAAGATCAGATGCAACCTCAATACACATTCGGCCATTAAAGTGTAAGATGCCATCGCGAATAGAAAACGGAGGAGGCAATGTCCCTGTCCAATGTGCTACGTGAAGCTTCAACAAGTTCGGTTGAGAGGCATTTTCCTTCTTAATTACTCCCAGAATCTCCTGTAAAGGTTGAGATATCAAGCTGAAAGAATGAACCACAGCGGAAGCATCGTCCCTGTGCGAAAGCGTATTGGCTACAACATTCGTGGAACCTGGCTTATACTCAATCCGAAATCGAAAACCTAACAACTTTTGGACATAAAATTGTTGATCCGATGTTTGTATAACCTGTTGGAGCAATTCACGCAAGCTCAGTTGGTCCGTGCGAATCACATGCTGGGACGGTGGGCCCCGAACGGTGGCGGTCCGTGACCACATTTTAAATTTTTTATTATAATACAAGTATTAAAATATTTCTAAAACATTTTAATACAAAAGCGGAAGACTAGCCGGATCTACTCAAGTATATACATGCAATTGATAATAAATTTTAAATCACTTAAGCAGATAAATATCTAACATGCAATTAACACTTAAGAGCACATAATTTATCATGCTTAAAATAAAACAACTGTAAAATATTACCGTACTGCAAACATGGCTATCTAACGGCATTTTTCCAGCTCCCGAATTCACCTCTCGAGAATCCGATACTCGATCTCCTCGTGAAACCGGCAGAGCTTCCCTGCAATAACCCCAGGGACACCCTCGGAGTGTGGGCTCCGAAAGTATTTCTCTAAATACTTAGAGGAAATAAAACTTTAAACTAGAAAACCCTTTTCAGGGTTTATTCTCCCGAAATTAGGCGTTTTATATAAACACCTAATTAAAATTAATTCCAAAATCAATCGGAATTAACTAGGAGAAAAGGGATATGGTTTCAAAGCTAAGAACTAGCCAAAACCTCTCCCAAAATGTTATGAGAAATGAGGGAGGGGGTCAGCCTATTTATAGGCAAAAAACCGAGGGCAAAACGGTCATTTTAAGCATAAGTGGAAGGGTATTTTAGTCATTTCGCACTACCACTTGCAAAATTGACAGAATATGAGACCACCACGTTGAAGCTCTCATCTCCACGAATCCAACGCCGCCTGCCACGCGCCAATCGGAGTTGGCACGCGCCCCCACGCGCCGCCACAAGGCGGCGCGTGTATTCCACTCACGGCTAGGGTTTAATCGCGACGTGGCGGATTCCTGTACTGCCACGTGTCCGGGTCAGGCCCTGTCCAGACCCGGTTATCCGACCCTATCCGGATTCGAACCGAACCGTTGACCGACCCTGCCCCGTTTGACTGACCCGGTCCGATCTCTTCTGGGCCGTTCACGGGCGCTGGCGTGGCGCGATCCTAGCCGTCCACGTGTCGCGCCACGCGGTGCCCAGTCAGCGCCACCTGGGACCCTTCTGCTGACGTGGCATGCCACGTGGACTGCCACGTCAGCCAATTTTTTTTTTTTTTTTAAAAAAAAATTTAAACAAAATAAAATTTCGGGCATTTCCAACTCTTTGGAACTTGATTTATTTTCTTAAAATAAATCCTTGGCCATTTTCAAACACTTTGAAAAATTCATTTCTCTTTCTCCTTTTAATATTTTCTCTTTGGGTTTTCAATTGAGGCTTGCAGGGGGACCTGCAGGACTAATTAATTTTAGCTCCAAACGGATTAATATATTATCATCCCATGATAATAATTAATTACAGTTTAACAATATTTAATTCCACTAAATAAATATTGTTGCACTCTAAAATTAATTAAATTATTCACGAATTTCTCGATCTAGAATAATTTTGCATTTTACTCCTCCGTGTTGATATCCATGAAAAATAAATTGCAACTACTATCATTTATTTTTCATCTGTAATTTGAAATTTATTGATTCGCCTTAAGTTCAAATTCTCTGTATGTGAAACACATTCAACATACAACTTCGGTGACGCATCACACGAAGTGCTTTGGCCAAAGTCTTAATTCGAACTTTTACAAATCTATTTCAAGGATATCTCTTACCTTCCAGCAAGGCCACAGATTCCTCGATCAATATAACTCTTTAGCACATTTCATGTTGTCACCGAATGATACAAAGTATTTTGGCCACCCGTTACCGAGACCTCACTTCGAGTATGTTACAGTGACTAACACTACATGCCTAAAGCCGAAATATTATCAGGATTAAGAGTACAATGCTTCCTGAGATTTTATTCATTTTAGATAGCAGTATAAAATAAATAATCTCAGTGATCCAGTTCGATGTTTCCAATCCTATTGAAAATCATCAACGTGTTATAATTGGAATCACCATTCCCTATGACGAAAGACTAATCATCTTATATAACCACGTTATAGTCTTGATAAGAACATATTCTTATCTTACCGACTAGAACTTTAATGACACGTGATTTCGGTATTCAAAGTCTTTTCCTATGAAACACATTTCATATAAGAATACCACCACACGTCATTAATTATCAATACGTAAAATACTCACAACTCGCTGTAAATTCAGTTTAACTAATTCAATCAAATTGAATTTTCAGGGCACTAATCCCAACATCACAAACTCCCAATCCAACAAATACTGTTGTCATTTCTGAACGGTTTCCACAATAGCATATAATTCCCGATGATAAGTTGACGCTGCCAATCGCCGAGGACCGAGTTTCTTACTAAAATAAGCCACGGGATGGTCCCCTTGTAGAAGAACAGCGCCAATACCCGTAACCGATGCATCCGTATCGACCACAAAGAGCGCATTGAAGTCAGGCAAGCGCAGGATGGGGGTCGAAGATATAGCTCGTTTCAGGCTCTCAAAGGCTACAGACGCGGCATCCATCCAAACAAAGTTATCCTTTTTGAGCAAATCAGTCAAAGGAGCCGCCAAGTGAGAGTACTGCCGAATAAAACACCGGTAATACCCGGTGAGACCCAAGAAACCTCGGAGTTATTTAACTGTGGTCGGCGGAGGCCAATCAACCATAGCCGTGATCTTCCCACTGTCTGCTTTCAAGAATCCCTCGGAGATAATATGCCCTAGATATTCAATGGAATTCGAAGCAAAAGTGCACTTGGAAAACTTGACAAAAAACTTGTTAACATGCAATAAGTTCAGAACCATCTCTAAGTGCGACACATGAGCAAGCAAAGAAGGACTGTAAATCAAGATATCGTCGAAGAAAACAATGACGAACTTACGAAGATAATCTGTGAACAGTCGGTTCATGCATGCCTAAAAGGTTGAAGGTGCATTGGTAAGCCCGAAGGGCATGACCCGAAACTCATAGTGTCCCTCATGAGTCCAGAATGCTGTCTTATAGATATCTCGGTCATGCATTCGAATCTGATGATACCCAGAGCACAAATCCAGTTTAGTAAAGAACCGCGCCACGCCCAACTCATCAAACAGCTCATCCGCGGTTGCAATAGGGAAGTGGTCCGGTATCGTTACCGCATTTAAGGCCCGGTAATTGACATAGAACCGATAGGAGTTGTCCTTCTTCTTAACTAAGAGGATCGACGATGAAAACGGACTCCTGCTCAACTGAATTAAGCTTTGTTCCAATATGTCTTTCACGAAGCGTTCTACCTTGTTCTTTTGAAATTGGGGATACCGGTAAGGGCGAACATTCACCGGAGTAGAACCCGAAAGTAAACGGATGTGATGATCACTCCACCGAGGCGGTGGTAAACCGGTCGGAGTACTGAAAACCGAAGTAAATTTGCCTATCACATCGCGTACCTCCTTCTGTAACTCGGCCGAAAACTCCATTCTCTCCACGACCGAGTGCCCTTGCCCATCGACCAGAAATAACTCATAACATTCCGAAATATCGTTCGACACTTGTAATGCGAAGATGTGATACAACGTAACTTCCCGGGGCGTAGCGGGGCTGCCCTGAAGGAGACCAAACTGGTCATGCCAATTAAACTCCATCGTCAAATTTGCGTAATCATGGGCCACCCGACCCAATAGTTGAAGCCATTGGACGCTTAAAACAATGTTAGTTCCATGAATTGACAGCACGAATAAATCCACCGGAAAAGTAGTGCCTTGTATTAAAAGGGGAACCTCTCGACACTGCTGATTACATACCGAGGAGGCACCGTTGCCCATGTAAACCCGAAATGGTTGAACGCCATCCACCGACAGCTTCAATTTTTCCACAATGGTCGGATGCACGAAGCTATGTGTACTACCTCCATTAATCAAGACCTTCACCACAATGGAGCCAATCATACCCGAAAGACGAAGTGAGTGTGGGGCAAGACCCCCGACGAGACTATTGAGGGTGGAAACGTCGGCGGTGACCACGGTCTCATCCACGGGAGCATCCTCATCGGGCTCGTCCTCATCATCATCGCCCCATCAAGAGCAAAAACCGACCACAACTGTGGCCCTTGACCCACTTTTCATCACAGTTGTAGCATAATCCTTTGGCATCGCGCACCAAACGCTTCGCGCGAGAAAGGCATCGTATTGGCGGGGTAGCGGATGGTTTGGCTGGCTGGACCTGCTTTATCACCGGAGTTGGCAAAAGAGGCATCGACGACGGCAGGGCGTACGTGGGGGTCCCTTGAGATGGAAGATGTCGTGGCGGAGTAGAGGTACTGAACGAATTCCATAAGGGAAGGGCAGAAGTCAAAGCTAAATGTTTAGCCTCTAATTCGCGTGCCAATGCGAATGTTGCCGACAGCGAGTCGGGCTTCAACAACACAATCTCTGTTGGAGATGGAGTTTCAAACCGGCATGAAAAAGCGACTGAAGATTTGCTTCGGACACATCAGTCACGTTCACCAATATCTTCTCAAACGCGGCCTGATATTCCATCACCGAACCTGTTTGTTGAACCTTAGCGAGCATACCAAAATAATCTACAAAATTGAGGGGGTCAAAACGAAGTTTGAACTTGGCCACGAAATCCTGCCAAGACTTCAGTAATCCGTTTTGTTGCCTCCAGCGAAACCAATCCAAAGCCGGACCCTCCAACATCAAGCCCACGGTAGCCAAACGTGAATCCTTCGAGATGCCGTAAAAAACAAAATAGTCCTGGGCTTGGAAAAGCCACCCCAACGGGTCTGTCCTGTCGCACTTTGGCATATCCAGGCAAAGTTTATTGGCCATAGTAGCGCCCCCCTTAGACGGGATCCTCCTCCACACGGGGTGAAGAAGACGAAACCCTATCAGTCGGGCGTTTATCCCCGCATGCTGAGATTAGGGATAGCTCCTGCCATAACTTTTGAACCACCTGACTTATTAGATTAACTGCGGTGTTATGGGACGTGAACTGGACATCAATTTGCTGTTGAAACTCCTTGAAATTCTCCATATTGACGGATTTCGATATCGTGACAAGAATAATGAAAGCATCAGTGATACGTATGTTGATACGAACGTACCGAAGGAGACTTCGGAGTAGTCTCGAACTCACAGAAATATAAGGGAGAAGAGGGGAATTTTTCAGGCAAGACCAACCGGGCGGGTGAAAGGGTTGAGACGAGAGAGATTTCAGATTTAGGGATTAAAGAGAATTGTATTAGTGAATTGATAAAGCCACAAACTCAGTCACGCAACAACTTAAATAAAAGACAACCCTAACTCTCAAGGACTCTGCATGAAAAAGGAAAGTACTTAAATTAAATAATTCAATGCTAACAACTATAGCTAATTAACTACTTCATGATAAACTCCTTCTGCCACTTTGGCGCACGAACCCGCCTCCCACTTCTGCGTTTCTGCACTTCTTCATTCTCCTGGTGATTGTCCTCTTCATTCCCATGAACCTGATCTTGGGCAGCAACTTCTTCAATCCTTCCCTCAAGAGCAACCCCTTCATTTTCTTCCTCAAGCTCAACCGTATCAGATGGTGGGAACTTTCCTTGCACCTATCCAGGCATTGGAGGATGAGGTGTCGGGAATAGGAGAACCGAGGCCGGTTATGAGATGGGAGAAGCTGAGCCCCGGTTGGGTAAAAATCAATTTTGATGGGCCGGTATTCCGGGAAGCTAATAGGAGTTGGGGTGGTTGCAAGACAGGATGATGGCAGTTGCGTAGGTTGGGAAACGGATAGGAAGAAGCATAAGTCTGATCCTTTGGTTGCTGAAGTTACGGCCACACTTTCTGCTGCTCGTCTGGACCGCGACTTTAGGTGGAAGCAAGTTGTCATTGAGGGTGATAATGCTAATTTGTTGAAGCTACTTATGAGCGATGATCATGATTCGTCGGATATCGGCAACTTGATCGAGGATATCAAAGCTATTTGTTCCTCTTCTTTTGAGGAATTTAAGTTCTCTATTATTCGTCGTGGTGCTAAGGAATTTGCCCAAAAGTTAGCTTCGGCCTGCATTGATTCATCTGATTTTCCTTTTTTTGTGTCGGATCAGTGTTCTTGATGTAGCCCGTGATGCGTCCGGTCTTCGAAAAAAAACTCCTAAAGTTAAAATCATAATGTTTGGAAAACCTTCTTCAATGGAAATCACCAATTACCTTTCACACATGACAATCAACTATGTCTTCATGACTTTAATTACCGGCATTAACTTAAATAACACTATGTTTAAATTTATTTTTTTTTTCTGTAGTATTTTCTTTTCATTCTTAATTCTCTCAGCCAATCATATTGTGATTGTTAGTGTTGGGTGTCCATCTTTTGGATTAAAGGAATTGGCTTAATAGATTTGGCTCCAATAAAATAACTCTTGACCAGATAACTGTTAGGAAAGCTGAAAATTAGGGATTCTCTTGTATATAGCAGGGTTGACCTTCCATAATTAGTTATGTCTTAGACATTATTTATAATGTAAATCTCTGTACAATGTAATCAATACAGTAATACGATTCAATACAGAATTCCTCCAAACCATGTCTTCTCCAAATAATAACATGGTATCAGAGCGGGCGACGATCCATTAAACGGATCCGAGCCTTGCTCATCATCTACCGAATACCTGTCTCAGCCATGGCAGAAGATACACCTCAATCCAGCACCACCGGCCAGGAATCACAATAGCCCGTTGATTCCTTGGCCACGCAACTAGCCAGCCTACTCCAAAACCTACAGCCCCAAACCATCCAGAATCAAAACAATATACCACAACCAGTAACAATTAGCCTGAAGTTGAATCAATTCAATTATTCCCTATGGTCTCGATTAATGAAAATAGCAATCGGGGGCAGAGGAAAATTGAACCACATTACCGGAGTACCAGCACCGCCATCGGCGGATCAGCCAACCTACCACAGATGGGAATAAACGGACCTGATCGTTTGTTCATGGATTCTTGATAATATGGAGCCAGATTTAATCAGTAATTATGCGGAATATCCCACAGCAAAGCATCTATGGGATGGATTGAACGCCACTTACGGATATAGTGGAGATGGGTTTCAGATTTATGATCTTACCATACGAGCCAACGGTATGAAGCAGGGGTCCGATACCTTGGAGCAGTTTTACAGCAACCTTCAGAGGATATGGAGAGAAATCGAGATTCGGCAGCCGAATCCGATGACCCACGAAGCGGATATCACCACCTTCAACCACTTAGATCCGAATCCCAACCTTTTCAGTTTTTTGCTGGAATCGATGACACCTATGATTCCGAAAGGCGAGACCTTCTTAGGGAAAGCCGACTACCGACGGTGGAGAAGGCGTTTGCTACCGTCCGACAAGAGGCATCACGGCGAGAGGTCATGAAGAGGGATCAGGCTTCATCATCGGCGGGGATGTCCGGCGTCGGAGCTGGGTTTATTGCCCAAAACCAGCGAACAAAGTTTATGGGGCCCGGATCGCAGACATTAGGGGATACCAAATCGCATCCCGGGCAACAACGAAGGGGCACCGCTCCGCCACGGAGGAGTGGCGGCGGTGACGGTACGCCGGTCAGATGTGCCAAATGCGGGAGAAATGGCCACAAAATCGAGACCTGCTTCGAGGTTATTGGCTTTCCCGATGGCTGGCGCAGCCAGCGGCGGGATGGAGTGACGTCGGGCTACGGCGCGGCCAGGGTGGCTGCCGACGGAGATGCGTCCGGTGTTGAAACAGGGACGGCAGTAGCAGAAAACAACCATCGCAATAAGGAAGGAGAGAATGGCGTGGGGGCGGCGCACCTTGCAAGTGGGGGGAATCAGTATAGTGAAGGTATTAGGGTAGAAGGGACCAAATACCCGAAATGCCCCCCTCATAATTGCTTTGAATATTCAATTACTAATGATTCATATGCTTTGAAAAGTCAAGCCACTTGTTTCTCTCCAAAGTGTGACAGTAGGTCAGGGGTGCCGAATGGAATTACAAGGGATTCTAGGTGGGTCATTGACTGTGGGGCCACAGACCCCATGACCTACGAACAGAGTGATTTGGTAGACAACACTGATCCTAAGAGGCCGGCAATTCAGAATGCAACTGGCAATGTTTTCCCGGTTGAAGGGGCGGGAACCATTGTCTTGACCCCTGATTTAAAGCTTAAAATTGTCTTTATGTTCCAGATTTAGCTTGTAAATTGTTGTCTATCGGTCATGTCACAAAGGAATTGAATTGTATAGTTCTAATGTACCCTACTTTTTGCCTTTTACAGGATATTCAGTCGGGGAGTGTGATTGGGCGTGGTACTGAAAGTGGGGGCTTGTACTTTGTTGATGAGGTGACTCAAAACGGAACTGCAGCGCTTGCTCACGGGACAGTGGACCGCCAAAGATGGTTGTGGCATCGACGTTTGGGACACCCGTCACTAGGGTACCTTCAGTTATTATTTCCTAAGATTTTTCAGAATAGTAATAACTTATCATGCGAGACTTGTATGCTTTCAAAAAGTCATAGACAGTCCCTTTTTGTTTCAAACTCTAGAGCTAAAGAGGTTTTTTCCTTGGTTCATTCCGATGTGTGGGGACCAGCCCCTATTATTGGAGATTGCAATTCTAGTCATGGTTTTAAATATTTTGTGTTGTTTGTTGATGATTGTTCCAGAATGACATGGGTTTACTTTCTTAAGAAAAAATCGGATGTACCCTCTAAGTTTGTGGAATTCTTTAACATGGTTCGTACGCAATTTAAAACTCAAATTCAGGTTCTTAGGTCAGACAATTGGGGGGGGGGGGGGGGGGGAGTATGTCAATTCTACATTAAAACAGTTTTTTGGGGAACATAGGCTCATACACCAGACTTCCTGTCCCAATACCCCCCAACAAAATGGGGTGGCAGAAAGAAAAAACAAACAACTCCTAGAAATGTCCCGGGCAATGTTACTCGAGTCCCACTATCCTAAATCTTTCTGGCCTGAAGCGGTCGCCACCTCAGTGTATCTTACAAACCGGCTTCCCACTAAAGCTCTCAACTTTATCACCCCACTCAAGCACTTCAGTACTCATGTTAGTGTACCCTCCACGTTAACTCTGCCTCCTCGGGTCTTTGGAAGTTCTGTCTTTGTCCACATTCCTAAACCCAATCGAACCAAACTCGACCCAAGTTCCCTAAAATGTGTCTTTGTGGGGTATGGGGTCAATCAGAAGGACTATAGGTGCTATCATCCACCCACTCGACGTTTGTACACAACCATGG
This sequence comes from Lantana camara, assembly GCA_037501455.1. NCBI lineage: Eukaryota > Viridiplantae > Streptophyta > Magnoliopsida > Lamiales > Verbenaceae > Lantana > Lantana camara. The sequence goes on from CM074862.1 coordinate 26,467,463, forward strand.
ATTGTGATTTTCTCGAGACAGAGTATTACTTTCACCAACTCAGGGTTCAGGGGGAGAATCAGCAGCAGCAGGACCCACTGAGTTGGGTGTCACACTCCTGGCCAAACATAGTCCTAACAGAGCAAGTAGCCGGGACCACCGAGCCTGCCTCTCCCTCAGTACAGACCCCCACACAACCTCTTCATGAGCCAATCACTACTCCAACCGACAATCCTGAGGTACTTGATAGTGATAGTAATTCTGTTGGTACTATTCCCATAAGTCCGCAGTGCAGGAAGTGAAGCATCTCAGGAGGATCAACCACAATCACAGGAAGTAATAACACAAGAGGAGAACAGATACGTGTTGCCCCAAAGGGTGAATAGGGGGGTACCTCCAAAGAGATATGAACCAGAACTGGGAAACAGATCCTCGAGATATCCAATAGCTGATCTAGCTAAAGGAAATCTCTCATCTCGAGCCAGAGCATATGCCGTCTCAGTATATTCAGTTGTGGTACCAAATAGAGTCGAAGAAGCATTGCAGGATAATAGATGGGTTCGGGCTATGGAAGATGAAATGGAGGCCCTTAAGAAAAACAGTACCTGGGAGAAGTGCAAGTTGCCCAATGGAAAGAAAACATTGGGGTGTCGTTGGGTGTTTACGGTCAAACATAAAGCAGATGGGAGTGTAGAACGATATAAGGCCCGGTTAGGGATGGCAACGAGCCGAGCCGAGCCGAGCCAAGCCTTGGCCATTTTTAAAGGTTCGGGCTCGGGCTCGCAAAAATTTGAAGGGTTTCGAACCTGGTTCGCGAGCCAGCGAGCCAGGGTTTTCTGGCTCGGGCTTGGCTCGAGGCCTGGCTCGCGAAGGCTCGGCTCGGCTCGCGAACCAGGCTGGCCTGCATTTTTTTTTTTTTTATATATAATTGTGCCAAACCAAAAAAATCTGCTGCTATACATTATTCCAGAAAGTACATAAACGTAATACATTCATTCCAGTTTATTTCCAGAAGTCCATAAAAACAGCAACATTCATAAAAAAATCCAACAAAATTCAATTAAACCATAAAAAATCCAACAACATTCATAATAAACTCTCAATTAAAACAGTAGCTTATCAATGTTTTCTCAGCTGTCCCATCTCCATCATTCGTCTCAATTGTATCCAAATCTTCTTCATTCGATTGTAGAAATGAAACAGGTGTCACAGGAGTGGAAGGAGTGACAGGAATTCATTCATCTTGTCTTGAAGCCGAAGCCGAAGTTGACATTCTAACATTAAACAACAATTTGCAGACATTAAACATCTATTTCAGGACATTAGAAGAAAATTTTACAGCCATTAAAACAACAAATTCAGTCCTTAAACATCAAATTCATTCAATTAAACATCCATTTCAGGATATTAAACCAAAATTTGCAGCCATTTAAACAACAATTTCAGTCCTTAAACATCAATTTCAATCCATTGAAAATCAATTTCATTCCACTAAACATCAATTTCAGCACATTAAACAAAATTTTGCAGCCATTTTAACAACAAGTCCAGTCCTTAAACATCAAATTCATTCAATTAAACATCAATTTCAGGATACTAAACTTGAAACTTTCAAGCATTCAACCTCACATTTCAGCCATGAAACATAAATAGCAGCCTTTAAAACTCAAACTTTCAGCCATTACTCTTCAATTTCATCAATTAAAATCAAATTTCAGCCACAAAACATGGATTTCCAGCTATTAAAAATGAAATTTCGGGCAATAAACATCAAGGTTTCATGCCATTAATCATCAATTTAAGCCAGTACAGAACTAATATCAACCATTAAACACAAAATTTCATACATTACCTTCAGATCTGGGATGCAGAGTGTGGACTGCGGAGGTGAGCAGTTTGTAACTTCGTGGTGCTAAAATGGTGGGCGTGGTGTGGTGGTGGCGTTGTGTGGTAGCGGCGCTTGGTGACGGCTGAGTCGCGTGGTGGTGGCGCTTGGAGATGGCTGATGTCGGAGAAAGAATGGGCGGCGCTGCAGCTGGTAGACCGAGCATGCAGGACTTGCGTGGAAGGGCACTCGTCGGTGGTGGCACTCGCCGGTGGAAGAGAGCGGCAGTTGGGTGTGCTCTTGGAAGAGAAAGGGGTGGCTGGTGGCGTGCGATTTCTCCAGTAGCTAGGGTTTGGATTTTGGAACGTTCAAGTTTTCTCCAGGGGTAGTATTAGTATTAGACTATTAGTATATAATTATATGTAAATTACATAATGTAATATATGTATATTAGTATATTATTAATATATATATATATACATAAAACAAATATAAAAAAAAAATTTTAAAAACTTAATGTTCGCGAGCCGGCTCGCGAGCCCACGAACAGAAATGCAAGGGCTCGGGCTTGGCTCGCAGGTGTGGCGAGCCGAACCAAGGCTCGGCTTGGCTCGTCCCTAGCGAGCCCAAGCCCGAACCTTGCACGAGCCGGCTCGGCTCATTGCCATCCCTAGGCCCGGTTGGTGGCCAAGGGGTACACACAGACGTACGGTGTAGACTATTCAGAGACGTTCTCTCCGGTAGCAAAGATAGATACCATCAGAGTTCTATTCTCGATAGCAGCAAATCGGGATTGGCCACTACATCAGTTTGATGTAAAGAATGCTTTCTTACATGGTGATCTAGCAGAAGAAGTGTATATGGAACCTCCACCGGGTTTTCAGGAAGAGTATGGTGGAGAGGAAGTGTGTAGGCTAAGGAAAGCTCTCTATGGGTTGAAGCAGTCACCCCGGGCTTGGTTTGGGAGATTCACGGTTGCTATGAAAGGGTATGGGTATTGTCAAAGCAACTCAGACCATACGCTGTGTAACAGCCCAAAGACCCGCCGTTCGATATTGTCCGCTTTGGCCAAGGGTAGACCCCAAGCGCCTCACGGTTTTACGTTTCGAGCCACTGGTATAACCCAGTGCACCCAAAAGGCCTCTACTCAGGGGAGAGGGATCCACTACTTATAAAGCAGCTTCAAACCAATCTCCAATCCGATGTGGGACAAGCACTTTGAGCCTTACAGTCCACCCCCCCATAAGGGCCCAGCGTCCTCGCTGGCACACCGAATCAGGGCCCCTGGCTCTGATACCATTTGTAACAGCCCAAAGACCCGCCGTTCGATATTGTCCGCTTTGGCCAAGGGTAGACCCCAAGCGCCTCACGGTTTTACGTTTCGAGCCACTGGTATAACCCAGTGCACCCAAAAGGCCTCTACTCAGGGGAGAGGGATCCACTACTTATAAAGCAGCTTCAAACCACTCTCCAATCCGATGTGGGACAAGCACTTTGAGCCTTACAGTCGACTACAGAAGGAAGGTTCTGTGTTAGGCATATGGTTCTTAACATGTTGGCAGCTGGTCATAAGGGGATTGTTTTGAAGAATGCAGTCTGGAAGGCTGCTAATGCTTGTACAGTGGGTGAATACAAACAGGCAATGCCAAAGATTAGAGAGAAATTTCCAGAGGCTGCAGATTGGCTTAAGGACAAGCACCCAAGAGAGTGGTCAAAAAGTCATTTCCTTGAGCATAGTAAGTGTGACATGAACTTAAATAACAGTTGTGAATCTTTCAACAGTTGCATACTGGAAGCAAGGAACAAGCCAATTATCACCATGCTTGAGTGGATTAGAGAATACTTGATGAAGGACTGGCACTTGAACAGAGAAACAGCTGAGAAGTGGGAAGGTAATCTAACTTTCATTAAGTTTTGTGTAATTTCAATACTTAATGTATTATTCATACTGATAGTAACATTTAAACTGACTCTTGTTAGGTGTAATCTGCCCTACAATTTCTGGAATACTACAAAGAAATGGGAAACATGTAGGTGGTTGTAGGCCAATTAAGGCATCCAAATCTCACTTCCAGATTCAATGCTCAGATGGTGGCCAGTATGCAGTTGACTTGGCTGCCAAAACTTGTAGCTGCAGGAGCTGGCAGCTTACTGGGATTCCCTGCATCCATGGTTTAAGTGCAATTAACAATGACAAGCTCGATGCAAATGATTACGTGGATGAATACTACCGTGTCAGCTCATTTAGGAAGGCATATGCTGGCATAATAATGCCCATCAGTGGTCCAGATGTATGGGGAGATACACTTTTCATACCACCATTGCCGCCTAAGTTTGGAAGAAAAGCTGGCAGACCTGCAAGGTTGAGGAGAAGGGGAATAGATGAGCCTAAGAATGGCAAGCAGAAAAAGACCAGAGGCCCTGTCATTAGGAAGCTTAGGAGGTTCCAGAAGATCATACGTTGTGGTCATTGTGGCCAACCGGGTCACAATGCATTATTCTGTGATCAACTTCCAGAGAGTGCAAAGAAGAAAAGAGATAGGTTGATCAAGAGAGCATGTTCAGTAAGTGTTCCATTCATTATTCGATTAATATCATCAATTGTCATATTCTAACTTTGAATTTTATTCATAAGGGCCTTGGTGAGACATCTAATGCAAGGGAGGTGCGGAGTGAGAACAACGATGAGGAGGCAAATGAAGCATACAATGAGACTGAAAATGATAACTATAATGAACAGGTAAAATGTGTATAACAAGGCAACTTAACATCCCGAGCTTCCATTGCAAACATAATCTAAAACCCAAATTCCATTTTGTACAGGAAATCCTGCCTCCTATTATTATTGAGCCTGCTGAAGAAGCCATCAGTGGCCCACCGACATCAAATATACCCAACTACAGCATTTCAGAAGCACCAACAACACCAGGCCCTTCCATGTTTGAGCAGTTGGCAATGTCTAATACTGAAGTCAGGAGTGCGAGAAAGAGGCAAGCAATGACTGTAAATGATGTGCGGAATGCTGCTAAAAATTTGCAGCAACAAAGGGGAGAACCACGGCTTGCGAAAGGGGTTAAACTTAGAGTTCCACCTACCTTCATTGACGAACAGGATGTCCTCACACAACAAAGTGCAAGCAGTCCAGTGGTTAACAAAAATATTGTCATTGAGGGGGGCAAGAAGTTCTTAGAGTTGAAGTGATATCATCCCATTTATCGCTTTTGTGCAAGTTAATTTGGAGTATCTGTGCGTGATAGGCACTATCTTTTGTCTTTGCAGTAAGTTTTCGACAAGTTAAATGTTGGTATTATGTACGAAAACAATGTCATGTACCAGAATGCAGCTTTTGTTTAGGAAGTTCTTGTACCATATGCCCATTGCATTCAATTTAATGAAGTACTATTTCCGGTATATTTATGTTTGTGACAAACATTGCTTTTATTTCGACGTCCCAAAGGGAAACATGAGTACATAAAGGATACAACCTTGCTTCTACATACTGACACTTTAGTGTAACTAAGTTTTACATGAAAACATAAATCAACAATAGCACAAGCAAGGCAAACATCACAACAGCTAACATAGTAGATGCCTTCTTCAGTTTCTCCTCAGCCTTTTTCACCATCAACTGCATTTTTTTGGCATCTTCTTCTAGCTTATTTATCTTCTTCAAGATCCAGGTATAATAATCTTTGCCCTCTCGCACATCGGTGGATCATACCACTTGAAGAACTTGCAGATCTAGAAAAATAAAGCAATATATGACCTGTTCAGTAAATACCCAGCTAAAAAATTTGGTTCACAACATCATTTTGGAGCTACATTACCTGACGTCCACATGAGAAGAACCGCCTACCGGGATGCTCGCCTTTCCAAGCTGTTCTCATATCTGCTCGTTTGCCACAATAGCAGGTGAAATCGTGAGGAGCTTCATGCCATGGTTGTCGTATGTAGCTGTGGTCGCCATCCGCGCTTGAGTCTGCCATTAAAAAGGGCAAATTGAAAAAGTTAGGGTTTTCAGCTTTAGCAGTTGTGTTTCTTTAGTTCCAAACAAATAATGGGGCAGATGGGTTTGAAGATTTTATTTAATTTGTGGGATGGCTTGATGTCTGCGAGGGAATTTTCCCACCAAAAACAAGGATGATGTGGATTTTTTAATGGAAAATAAATCACACCTGTATGGTGGTATATGAGTTGGCGAAGGTGGTATCTCCACATAAGGCAAAACTCAGACACATCAGCAAACGAGTCGGGTTTCCGGGCGGGTTTGGATTCTCCGGTAACTTTTGGCATTAAATTGCGAGAATTTGTGAGTTATGGTCCAGATTTGTTACCGGAAAAGTTGTTGTACCAAGATTGCTAATATGGGGGACTTGGTATACCATTTTTGCAATTTTCCCATAATATCTGAGTCAACACTCCCCCTCAAGTTAGGTCGGGGGACACCCGACACCTAACTTGTGTAAAATGTCATGGAATACTCGGCCGGTGGTTGCTTTCATGAGTATGTCTGCTAGTTGGTCCTCTGATCGAACGAATGGCAGAGAGATGGTCCCATCATCCAACTTCTTTTTAATAAAGTGTCGATCAACTTCCACATGCTTTGTTATATCATGCTGGGCAGGATTTTCCGATATCTGTATGGCTGCCTGGTTATCACATCTCTAGGGACATGCTCCATCAAGTGGAAACCCAAGCTCTGTCATCAGCTTCCATAGCCACAAACCCTCTGACAACCCTTTTGCAATTCCTCTAAACTCGGCTTCGGCACTCAAGAGTGGCACTACCTTCTGTTTCTTACTTTTCCAGGTGACTAAATTTTCTCCAACAAATGTGAAGTACCCAGACGTAGACCTTCCGTCTATAGGATTCCCTGCCCAATCTGCATCTGTCTATGCCTCGATTCTCAAATGGTTACGCTTTCTGTAAAGGATTCCAATATCCGGACTCCCTTTTAAGTATCTTAGTATTCTCAAAGCTGCCTCCATATGCCCCTTTTGTGGCCTATGCATGAACTGGCTAACAACTCCCACTGTATACCCAATATCAGGACGGGTATATTACAAGTAGATGAGCTTTCCCACCAAGTGTTGGTATCTCCTTTGATCAGTTGCTTCGGCTTCCTCAACAATTTTTAACCTGTGGTAGATTACCATGGGTGTATCGAATGGTTTACAATCTAACATACCTGTCTCTGTCAGAAGATCCACAATATACTTCCTCTGTGAGACATAGATCCCCTGGTTTGACCTCATGACTTCAATCCCAAGAAAGTATTTCAGATGTCCCAAATCCTTCATTTCAAATTCTTAGAACAAATTCCTTCGGAGATCTCTTATTTCCTCAACATCATCCCCAGTGATTATGTAGCACCCGAAGTGTAGGGTAGCCACATCCCCCGCGCTATAGCTCAGTCCACATATAAAACGGACAATCCATACATGAACTAAGCTATAGCGAATGGGAGAGAAGAAAACAAAATGACCATCTAGCTAGGCGGGACTAACTCCAAACCAATTACCACAATGCATAAGAAAATAAAGCGGAAGCATACTATGTCCAATATCAAATACCAAGTATCAAAAGCATGCTATCTCCAACTATGTCCATATATCAATACATTATCATCTCCAAAATACATAACATTTTCTATACATGAAAGTGTAGTGTGCTAGACTCGACACAAAGACAGGACACGACTCTGACTCCCGCCTAGCACGCACCTGAAAAACACTGAAAGGTGGAGGCATCAGTCTATGAAAGACTGAGTGAGGGGCGTAATAGATATAAGCGCAGATAACATGTAAGTCATAACCTCGGGTAAGGTTTTATAACTAAAAACAATATAAGTTCAAAACATACTACACATTGCCCGAGATTACAACTATCAAGTTTAACACTTTATTCATTTCAATCAATCAATAGCCCGGCGAGTGGGCGTACACGATCTCCAACCAAACTCCTAGTCTCGCGCGCTAGTTGTCAGGGGTGGGAAGGGTCGTTCCCAGAATGAACTGGGATGGGAAGGGTCGTTCCAGCTATGCAGAAGATGCAGAACAGAGCAACAAGAACAGGGGAAGCACGAAATAATACCAAAATCATTCAAACACCCATAATTCAACTTCTAATTGCAAGAAATCTGGGAATTAACATGCATACATGCTCAAGGTACAATAAAATCCAATCTAAACACTTAAATCATGCTTAGTCATCAACATTTCTCACTTTGAAATCTATACAAGAACTCATCATATAACTTCATAAATTTCATAACATATGCAAGGAATTCAAGTTCAAGGCTCCTAATCATGCTTCCAACACCAAATAATCAAGTTAACATACTCAATTCCTAACCCTAGCTTCAATCAAGAATTCAAGAAATTCATATATATATATCATTCATATATACCTTGAAAGAAAAGGGGAAGAAAAGAGATGCAAGTATGGAGATGATAATACTTCAAAGCTCTAATTTGCCGGAAAATAACTTGAATTTGATGAAATCTCTCCTCCTTCTCCTTGGGGTTTTGATCGAGACACAAGAGAGCAAGAAGCAAAGTGTTTTGTATAAAATATTAGATATGGAATGTTGAAGAGCATATATTACGTGATTCATCTCTTAAAATTGATAAAATACTTTAATTTGTAATTAAGCCCTCAATGTTTGTAAGTTCATGCAATTGAGTATAAGCTTGGAAGAAATGATCAATTTGGTCCAAAATATATGCATGCAATTTAGTCCTCGAATTGGCAAAATGATCGTTTAAGGACACGTAAGAAATTAAATCACGTTTGACACTTAATTCACGTGTTAAATAAATACAACGCATGTAATATTTCTCAAGTTATAATAATTTCATATATAAGCACTTAGGAATATAATTCACAAAATGTCACGTAAGGTACAATTAGAAAAACTGGGGCGTTACAGATTACCATATCATCCACGTATATGAGAGGCACGTGTGTTAGAAATAGTGCCCTTAAAGCAGATGTTTGCTTTACTATTTCCTTGTAAAATCACAAACAGTCTTTGAGTAATAAACGAGATGATTTTGTTCATAGGCAATCACTTCTTTATGTGCTTATTTATGTCTGTTTGGGTTGACTGTGTTTTGCATGTATTGAACTCCCCTAATCCAATGAGACCGTTAAGAACTTTGTCGTTATGGGAACGACACATGAAACAAGTTCTTAACTCCATACGCGAGGATTAGAAACTTCTCCAAGTCAATGAGTCCGACAGATAGTGGGAGTGTCGACCTTGACTCTTTTGAGACTTGCTTATGTGATTATGTCATTTTGAAGGATCGCTCAATTTCATGGAGTGATATGTAACGCCCCGATTTCCAGACAGTCAGGTACGCTCGACACGTGTGAGTTTCGAGCGTTAGGATTTTATTTTATTATTTTCGTTTATGCAATTTATATATGTTATATTAATTTTATAAATTGTTTTCAACATGATTACGTGAAAATTATATGAAAATTCATTTCATTTTGAGAATTCTTGCATAACTTGAATTTAGTTGTTACTGGAATTAATTCCCGAACGTGCCTTAATTGCTTATATGTCCTTAAATGATCATTGTTTTAAATGTGAGGACCAAATTGCATGATTCTTTCTTGGACCTAATTGATCTTTTTCCACACTTTATATACTTGATTGCATAACTTACACAATTGAGGGATTTAATTGCAAAAACCATATCTCCTCAAGAGATATATCGGTATATGCATCTCTTCCACAATCTTCATTTTTCATTTCATGCCAAAGCCTCCATGTTTGCTTTCTTCTCCACCGAACCACAACTCTCTAAGAAGGGAAAGGGAATTCATCATCTTAAGCCATTATTTTGGAGGAATTAGGAGTTTTGGAGTACCATCATCTTCTATCTTCTATCTTTTCTCTTCTCTTTTCCATTCAAGGTATATATGAGCTAATTACATGAATTTTAGCTTGGAGCTAGGGTTATGGTTCTTTTTCATTCCATGGGATTATATGACATATATATGATGATGTTGGGTTGGTTTTATGCATTTACCACTTGAAATCATGAAGATTAGAGCTTGATTGCTTATGGTAGGATTATAGACTTGATTGATGAATTTGTCATGATCAAGCAAGAAATAAGTGTTTATGTTAGTTTTCATTATACTTTAGGCATGCATATATGTTCATTTCTATGAAATATAATGTTTGGAAGTGAATTATATGAGTTTTGATGGAATATGGGTTTGGTTCGTGCCTCCCCTGTTCTTCTGCCCTGCTTCTGCATTACCTGCGTAATGGGAACGGCCCTTCCCGTTCCTAGTTGTTTTGGGGAACGACCGTTCCCATGTTTGAAATGTGTGCCTGGCGGCGAGGACGGGAACGACCGTTCCCACTTTGTCTCACAGACGGGGAGCTGGGAACGGCCCTTCCCATTTTGAACTAAGGGCTGGAACGGCCGTTCCCAGGCCTCTGGAAGTGCAGAAAACATTCTGCATAAAAATGAAATTTTCAACGCCTTTTCTTTACCCTTAATTGACCCCAAATTGTTATTATATGAATGATTACATGCCAAAACATGATAATTACGTGCTACATTGTTCATTGCATGATGTCTCGTTACTTGATCACGCCGTGAGTCTTATATGTGGTAATATTCTTGAATTATGGTCTCATGCACGTACATTATCCCGTTTCTTGTCCAGTTATTCTCCAGGCGGAGATTGTTGATCATGGGCACGTTCACGCACCAATGAGTCGTCGTGTCGCCTGTCAGGTGAGGTTTAATTGTTAGTTATATAGAACCCGTATACCCCTTATGTGATCTTTTGGCCGAAAAGGTATTTATATCTATAAATTTCATGAAATCACTTATCATTTCAAGCAAGTCATGTTCATGAAAAGCAAGCAAGCCATGTATCGTGCATGTTTTAGGCGAGTAACATGACCGTTCACGTTGGGCCCGAGGGTAGTAACTAGAGCCAACCGGGAAAGCAAGGGCTGACGGGTAACTCTGGCGCTATCCTCACCACATTTGGGATGACCCCTGAATCCGCTAGGAGACTAGTGGAGGAAGGAGTTCCGGGCTTAGGGATTCATGTACCCTCTGCTCAACACGTCGTGGATGGTGAAGGCTAGCTACCTTCCCATCATTGGAGGGAGAAGGAGACTGGGGACGGGTCCGGCACCACGGATTGTCCTCGGGTTATTGCATGATTTCCATACCATGAACGTGTTAATTGATTACACTATCACACGATTGCACGATAATTGAATTGCATGATCACCTATTGATTTGTAATCAAGCAAGCATGTTTCATGTACATTTGGAGTATGGTTGGAGACTGCCCTCACTCGCCGGGGTCATGTATTGATTGCATGAAAATGAACAAGTATTTAATACTGATAGTTATATTCTCGGGCGAAGAGTACTTCATTCTTGAACTTATGCATTTATCTTTTATAAATCTTTACCCGAAAATATAACTGGCATGTTATCTGCACTAATATGTATTTAAACCCCTCACTCGGTCTTCACAGACTGACGCCTCCACCTTTCAGGTTATTGCAGGTGCGTGCTAGGCGGGAGTCGTGTTGAGTCCAGTCCATGTAGTCGAGTCAATCACGGTGCATATTGTTTCTCGTTGCTTTAGAACTGTTATTATAATTACTTGTTATTTATATTCGGAGATGATAATGTATTGATATGTAAAGTTAGAACATAGTTCACTTGGTGTTGGTAATTGATATTGAATGAATTTTGCTTCCGCTTTATTACGTCGCATGTATGAGTTAACCCCGCCTAGCTTATCATTTTATTGCATTGTCACCCGTTCGCTATAGGTTAGTTCATGTACGGATTACCCGTTTTGTATGTGGATCGACCTATAGTGCGGGGTTGTGGCATCTCCACGTGTAAGGGGTGCTACATCTAAGGTGGTATCACAGCCCGGTTGCAAAACCGAGGTTCTAGTGTCGTATCGTGTCAAGTCTAGGTCGTACGACATAGGAATTACTTGACAATTTGAGAGTCTTGCATTTTATTTGAACTCTTTGATCTAATTGACTTCTTTGAATTAAATGAATTACTTGATAACTTGTGTCTTGCATTAATTCATGCTATTAATTGTCAATTAATTGATTTTAAATTGTTTTAAATTTATGTGATCCACGTGTCTTACCTTGAACCTTGGTGAATTACTTGTTGCATTTTATATTAAACTCTCGCTATCGGCATCAATTATGTGACAACTACGTGACATGAGCACGTCTTATCCACATGCATTTAGTTTCAGATGAGCTGTGAGTGACAGGTTTTGGAAATGTATGAATCAAGGCCCGAGGATTTTGAAGATTTAAGAGATTGTAGGAAAACGAGGGTCTGATCAACCGTTCGAACCAAGTTTGCAATTTGGTCAACAAGGAATGGACACCGGCATCAAGCTTAACATTTGTACGGTGACAGGTTCTTCAATGCATTCATAAACTCGTGCATCATAATTGTTAGTTAAATTGCTTCCCATTTATAAATATTGTTATAGATGTTATTGAGATTACCTACTTGATACATTAAGTATATGCTTAAATTAGTTGAAGTATTTAAATTGCTTTATTTATAAGCATAATTTTAAGTTAATATAATTGTCCCAACGTGTTGCATTTTAAATTGTTGGTAGGTATACCATGTGCATTGACACTTTAACTATCATGCATTATTTAGTGTTTATTGTTAATAGGCTCTTCCTATGCTCTGCACAATCCTGGCTTCTATTCCTACCAACTTGAATTTAAAGAAGAGATCTCTGGATCATCGGGTATCATGTTTGTAACCGGATCATCCGATTCTGCTTGAAGTTTAGCAATATTTGGGGCTGTGAGAATTTATTGGTCCAGGATTTAGGAGGAACAGGTATGATATGGACATTGGAAAATTTTAGTATCAAATTAGAGTGGTGACAGTTGGGGGGTTTCAGGTTGAGCATGTCATTAACAGAAAAGATTAGAAAAGAATCATTAATCAAAATCTTGATTAACAGCAAGTAGGACAAGGAAAAGGTTACGGGATTTGAACCAGCAGAGAAGCTTGCAAGTGGGAAAGAACAGAACAAATTCAAAGAATTAGAAAATTCCTATTTTCTTAAGGGGGAGAGCCGGCCTGAAAATAAATTTAAGTCTGAAGTTAGACATCACTCGGGAGAGTTGGGACTTTAAGAAAACCGTTTCTTCCTGGAGTCCTCTATCAGAACCATGTGAAAGAAGTCTTCAATAATTTAAACCTTTCCTTCCTCTTACCTAAAGGAAGTCCCATCATCGACAGTACCTTTGCTTATTACTACTATTGGACTATTGGTTTTCGGCGTTCTAACGCTTGAGTAGTCTCGGGATATCAATTGACTGAGCAAATAGAAAAGGATTCAACTTGATCAATGTTTAAAGTCTGTCTGGGATTAAAGATTGTCTTGACTATAGATAAGGCAGCCGGGATGAGCTAGACCTCGCCCCTCTTCGCATGCTGTCTCCGTCGCCTTCATACATGTACTAGTTTGCCGTGAACACTTCAGAGAAGACTGAAAATTGAGCGATCCTCTCTTTCAAGATATTTCGCAGAGTTGTTGGGTATGTTACCAAATTTCAAGGATCAAATGGGAGACGCTTCACTAGGACTTGATTTCTTCGGTGTCTATGCAAGTGTGCTTGCTGAAGTACTCTCACGGGATGACAACCTTGTTCCTTTTCTGCATCAAACCTCCGCCTTAAATGGAAACCTTCATGGAATGGACAGGGAGCTCAACTTTCGGATTCCAAAATAAAGAGTTTAAGATCTTTGCTTTGGGGAAAGCATTTTAGCCTGATTAAGGAGGTTAAGGAAAAGGGAAAGACCTGTTCTCTCTATTGTCGGATAAGAGCTTACTTGGAGTACAAAGCCGGCCTTTTTGATTTGAAAATACAACCACTCCCTAACAAAAAGGCCCAGAGTTATCTGCAATTCCAAAACCAGAAAGAGGATGTGAAAATTAGTTCAAGAAGGGTTCAACCGGTAAGTCTGAGGTTCAAAACGAGTATGAAGATGTGGTGATTAATGATGATTTACGGATTATGTTAGAAAATAGCACGAGGGTAGAGGTGGCTACCAAGAATGGAAATTTCGAACAATAGCGGTATACAATGAGAAGAAAGAATCTAGTATTCAACCAAGTTGTCACAATGCAAGAACTTCAATCCTCGGTGAATGGTACACTTAATCATGCATGTCACGTGCATCATGTATTTTATTATTACCCTATATGATTCCTTGTTTGTTGTTGATTGTTTTATGTGAATAATAACTTGATATAACTGATCTCTTTTCTCTGTTCCTTATGTGAGAATTGTTAAATGTTTATTTATTCTCTCACTTGAGTTTTATTTCGTGTGCGTGAGAGACGGGGATTCTCTCCGGGTTATCAAGAGACGGGGTTCTCTTGTTACTTGCTCGAGAGGCGGGGTTCTCTCGTTAATTGTTTGAGAGACGGGGCACTCTCAATATTTTCAGCTACTTGTCAACTTGTTTAGTGGAAGGTTAGATTTTCTTACAAGTGTTTAGGCTCCGGGAAGTTGAGGGTCGTGATTTCACACGTTGGAAGATCTTGCGAATTGAAGACCTCTTTCGAACTAATCCCTGACGGGGAATGGCCAACCTATGTGGGATGAAAACGGAAGAGTCAATTAAATTCTAGAAATTCAGGACAATGAATCCGAGGACGGATTCTCTTAAGGGGGAGAGAATTGTAACGCCCCGATTTCCAGACAGTCAGGTACGCTCGACACGTGTGAGTTTCGAGCGTTAGGATTTTATTTTATTATTTTCGTTTATGCAATTTATATATGTTATATTAATTTTATAAATTGTTTTCAACATGATTACCTGAAAATCATATGAAAATTCATTTCATTTTGAGAATTCTTGCATAACTTGAATTTAGTTGTTACTGGAATATTTAATTCCCGAACGTGCCTTAATTGCTTATATGTCCTTAAATGATCATTGTTTTAAATGTGAGGACCAAATTGCATGATTCTTTCTTGGACCTAATTGATCTTTTTCCACACTTTATATACTTGATTGCATAACTTACACAATTAAGGGATTTAATTGCAAAAACCATATCTCCTTAAGAGATATATCGGTATATGCATCTCTTCCACAATCTTCATTTTTCATTTCATGCCAAAACCTCCATGTTTACTTTCTTCTCCACCGAACCACAACTCTCCAAGAAGGGAAATGGAATTCATCATCTTAAGCCATTATTTTGGAGGAATTAGGAGTTTTGGAATACCATCATCTTCTATCTTCATCTTTTCTCTTCTCTTTTCCATTCAAGGTATATATGAGCTAATTACATGAATTTTAGCTTGCAGCTAGGGTTATGGTTCTTTTTCATTCCATGGGATTATATGACATATATATGATGATGTTGGGTTGGTTTTATGCATTTACCACTTGAAATTATGAAGATTAGAGCTTGATTGCTTATGGTGGGATTATAGATTTGATTGATGAATTTGGCATGATCAAGCATGAAATAAGTGTTTATGTTAGTTTTTATTATACTTTAGGCATGCATATATGTTCCTTTCTATGAAATATAATGTTTGGAAGTGAATTATATGAGTTTTGACGGAATATGAGTTTGGTTCGTGCCTCCCCTGTTCTTCTGCCCTGCTTCTGCATTAACTGTGTAATGGGAACGGCCCTTCCCGTTCCTAGTTGTTTTGGGGAACGGCCGTTCCCATGTTTGAAATGTTTGCCTGGCGGCGAGGACGGGAACGACCGTTCCGACTTTGTCTCACAGACGGGAACGGCCGTTCCCATATTCGGGGAGCTAGGAACGACCCTTCCCATTTTGAACTAAGGGCTGGAACGGTCGTTCCCAGGCCTCTAGAAGTGCAGAAAACATTCTGCATAAAATTGAAATTTCCAACACCTTTTCTTTACCCTTAATTGACCCCAAATTGTTATTATATGAATGATTACATGCCAAAACATGATAATTAAGTGCTACATTGTTCATTGCACGATGTCTCGTTACTTGATCACGCCGTGCGTCTTATATGTGGTAATATTCTTGAATTATGGTCTCATGCACGTACATTGTCCCGTTTCTTGTCCAGTTATTCTCCAGGGCGGAGATTGTTGATCATGAGCACGTTCACGCACCAATGAGTCGTCGTGTCGCCTGTCAGGTGAGGTTTAATTGTTAGTTATATAGAACCCGTATACCCCTTATGTGATCTTTCGACCGAAAAGGTATTTATATCTATAAATTTCATGAAATCACTTATCATTTCAAGCAAGTCATGTTCATGAAAAGCAAGCAAGCAAGCAAGCCATGTATCGTGCATGTTTTAGGCGAGTAACGTGACCGTTCACGTTGGGCCCGAGGGTAGTGACTAGAGCCAACCGGGAAAGCAAGGGCTGACGGGTAACTCTGGCGCTATCCTCACCACATTTGGGATGACCCCTGAATCCACTAGGAGATTAGTGGAGGAAGGAGTTTCGGGCTTAGGGATTCATGTACCCTCTGCTCAACACGTCGTGGATGGCGAAGGCTAGCTACCTTCCCATCATTAGAGGGAGAAGGATACTGGGGACGGGTTCGACACCACAGATTGTCCTCGGGTTATTGCATGATTTCCATACCATGAACATGTTAATTGATTACACTATCGCACGATTGCACGATAATTGAATTGCATGATCACCTATTGATTTATAATCAAGCAAGCATGTTTCATGTACATTTGGAGTATGGTTGGAGACTGCCCTCACTCGCCGGGGCCATGTATTGATTGCATGAAGATGAACAAGTATTTAATACTGATAGTTATATTCTCGGGCGAAGAGTACTTCATTCTTGAACTTATACATTTATCTTTTATAAATCTTTACCCGAAAATATAACTTGCATGTTATCTGCACTAATATGTATTTAAACCCCTCACTCGGTCTTCATAGACTGACGCCTCCACCTTTCAGGTTATTGGAGGTGCGTGCTAGGCGGGAGTCGTGTTGAGTCCAGTCCATGTAGTCGAGTCAATCACGGTGCATATTGTTTCTCGTTGCTTTAGAACTGTTATTATAATTACTTGTTATTTATATTCGGAGATGATAATGTATTGATATGTAAAGTTAGAACATAGTTCACTTGGTGTTGGTAATTGATATTGAATGAATTTTGCTTCCGCTTTATTACGTCGCATGTATGAGTTAACCCCGCCTAGCTTATCATTTTATTGCATTGTCACCCGTTCGCTATAGGTTAGTTCATGTACGGATTACCCGTTTCGTATGTGGATCGACCTATAGTGCGGGGGTGTGGCATCTCCACGTGTAAGGGGTGCTACATGATAAGTGCATACGTTGATGCGTTTATAATACATAAGGGTGATTGTTACAAGAACTTCATCACTGAGATGTCCCGCGTGAGAACATTCCTAAATGGGAAAGGAAGTTTCCTGAAACTTCCAAATTAGGAAGTATCTCACAGGTCAATGACGTGATTCATTAATCCTTAGACTTGAGATTCTGTAATATGTCATATGAGCTAACTCTGTAGTCTTTGATATAGGCTCAAAAGGGTGTCGCCATATAGACACCTGAACCACGGCCGATGTTGGGATTACACAAGTGACATATGTAGAATTAGTAGAATCGATAAAGGACCTACACTTGTTAAGAACAAGAATGATCTCTTACTGATTAAGTTGTTCGTAGTCTATTAAACATTAAACCCTTGACCAAGGTGGATAAAAGATCAAGACATCTAGAAAATGGGGTTTTCTAGGATTGAGATCGAAATGGATATGAAACGAACTTAACTTTAAAGATCAAGAATATTTGGGCTCAGAGAATATTCCCATGCCTTAGTTCTTGATTGAGAGATGGAGTTGTAGGAGGATCGTATTTCACTGATTGTCATTGACTGAAAGGTTCTTCGATTCATTTTGTTATTCGGCCAGGGGTCACGCACCCATTGCTAGATTACGGTAGTGTGATCTGTGAAGTGATTAATTAATTAGGGAATTAATTAATTGTTATTACTGCTAATCGAATAATGAACCTAAAAGGCCACACACAAATGGCAGAACACGAAGGTTATGGTAGGATGTTAATATGATTAAAGAAGGATCAAATTCTTGATAAAAAATGAAGCATGGATTGCGTGGGTAGCTGCCACGTGTCGAGCACACGTGGCTGCCACATGTCACGTAGTCCACGTGGCTGCCACGTGTCACGCACACGTGGCTCGTACGTGGCTTCATGCGTGTGAAATTTTCCACACGCGATTTTTTTTCTAGAATTAATTTTGGTCTTTTAATTAATTTTGAATTAATTGTTAAGACAATTCTCAAATAAACTTAACCCAATAAATAATTAATTGGGAATTAATTTATTTATTGAATATTGACTTTTACCTTTAGAAAAGTTGAAAAGTCAAACTTCCTATTGTAGGAGAGAGAAGTCTTCTCTTGCTAGACTTGGAGAATAAGTTGGGAACTTATTATTCCAATTAAATTAAATAATTAAATGAGTTAAGTAGTGAGCAAGAAAAGAAGCCCACTAGGGTTAGGAGAACCCTAAGTGGTTCGAACCCCCTTGTATAAATACAAGGGTGGGTGCTTCTCTTATTCTTTAGACCAACACTCACGAAGTGTTAAGTTTTTAAGGAAAACCAAAAGAAAAGTTTTCAAAGCAAAAATAATCCTAGCCTTAACACAAGCCATAGAACTAGCATTCTCACTCGCTTGATCGTGTTCTTGGTCTGGTGTGGATACGCTTTGAAGGGCTTCTACTTTGGAGTCTTATTCGAAGGCCGTTCGAGGGATCTTGAAGGGTGTTCGTTAGGCGGTAATGACATCACTCGAAAGCTTCTATCATTGTAAGTTTCTAAAACACCCAACGTTATAGTACAAAAATTGCAAAACAACGATTGAACTTTTGGAAAATTTTAAACATTCGCTGCTCAACTCTTTCGTGTTTTCCAATAATGTGAACTTTCCATCTTTTTTCTTCAAAAATGGAGTATGATCCGCATTACTCTGTACATACCCATATCATTTCATTGCAATCGTAAACCTCCCAAACCAGGCTCTCGGAGGTTGTTTTAACCTGTACAATACCTTTTTCAACCTACCGACCTCGTGAGTTCCAAACTCGTGAGAGAACCCTGGTGGACATTCCATGTAAACTTCTTCTGTCAAGTCGCCGTGGAGGAAGGCATTCTTGACATCAAATTGGTGAAGTGGCCAATCCAGATTCGTTGCAACATAGACCAAGACCCGTATTGTGTCAATCTTCGCAACAGGTGAAAAAGTTTCTACGTAATCCACTCCATAGGTTTGAGTATATCTCTTCGCCACCAACTGAGCTTTGTATCGCTCGATCGACCCATCGGCTTTCCTCTTGATTATGTATACCCACCGACATCAAACAGGATTGTTATCAGATGGAAGCAAACATTTTTCCCATTGTGTATACCCACCGACATCCAACAGGTTTCTTATCAGATGGAAGCAAACATTTTTCCCAAGTTCCATTTTTCTTTAGGGCACTTATCTCATCGTTCATCGCCTTTCTCCACTCCGAAACTTCCATCGCCTCTTCCACATTTCGTGGCAGTTTATCTGTGTAAATAGCTGCTGCAAAAGCCTTCACGGAGTTAGTGAGACTCCACCTAACTAGATCAGTGACCGGGTACCTCCGTGTCTTGGTCTCACGTTCTGGGCTGTATCTTTTTAGGGGAACTTCGCGAGTACTCCGAGATGGAAGTATATATCTTTCTTCTTCGGTTTCACCTGCACTTTCAGTCCCTGTATTCTGAGTTTCACCTGTACTTTCATTATTAGCAAGAGCAGCAGTGGGACTTATAACAGATAAATCATAGGTATTGACCTCAGGGATACCTGTCGAGGGAGATGAGAGAGGGTCGTGCACATCCAAATGGCTCGATGGAGGTGGAGTGGGCGGACTATTTGATTCAGCCAATGGAATGGCACATATATAACAATTCTAGTGGATCCCTCTATGTTTCTTTCTCTCCCTAACTAGTAGAATGGGTAGAAGTAAGATAATATTTCCACAAAGTCACAATCCATTGTGACAAACATCTGTTTGGTTTTAGGATTATAGCAGCGGTACCCTTTCTGGTGGATCCCTTACCCCACAA
The DNA here is from genome assembly GCA_037501455.1 of Lantana camara. Taxonomy (NCBI): domain Eukaryota; kingdom Viridiplantae; phylum Streptophyta; class Magnoliopsida; order Lamiales; family Verbenaceae; genus Lantana; species Lantana camara. The sequence goes on from CM074862.1 coordinate 26,487,468, forward strand.
AAACACACTTTTCAGCACACAGGTCAAGTTTAGTGCGATTTATTTCCGGATATGAACAAACACTGAACACCCAAAGATACGAGGGTTAAGAGCCAAAACAGGAGGCACTTGAGTATAGTCACTCAAGGTTTGGATAGGCGTGCAGAAGCCAAGAATTTTGGTGGGTAAACGGTTGGCAAGATATGTGGTAGTGGCAGCCGCTTCAGGCCAGAAGCAGGTCAGGACATGGGGTTCTAGCATTGGTGCCCGGGTAATTTTTAAGAGGAATCGATTCTTGCGTTCGGCTACCCATTTTGTTGTGGTGTATGAGGGCAAGTGGTTTGATGAATCAGGCCATTTTGAGAGAAGAAGGTATGCATTTTCTGAGAAACAAATTCACCCCCATTATCTGAACGAAGTATCTTAATTTGGGCTTCATATTAAGTTTTAATCATGCGATAGAAGTGAAGGAATTTCTCAAACACCTTAGATTTATATTTTAACAAATATATCCAACACATACGAGTGAAATCATCAATAAAGAGCATAAAATACTAAAAACCTCCACCCCCAAAAATCGGAGCTGGACCCTAAACATCCGAATTTATTAACGAAAAAGGAGTGCTAACACGAGTATTATTCAAAGAGAAAGACTATCTATGGCTCTTAGCTAAAACACAAGTATCTCAAGATAGATTATGACTAGGAAAATGAGGGAAAAGCTTTTTGAGATAACCCTCAGACGGATGCCCCAAACGACGATTCTACAACGAGCTCTGTCTGTCAACTGTTCCTTGTGCCATTAGAGTCCGCCCCTCAGAGATAACCTCGTCAACATAATACAAGCCATCCTTTTCAGTGCTACGCCCAATTATCTCGCTCGAACGGATATCCTGCAGAATACAGAAAGTGGGGTACATTATAACTATACAATTGAATTTCTTTATGACATGACTAATAGATAATAATTTATTCGACAATGTAGGAACAAGAAGACAATTGGACAATTTAAGTGTGGGAGTGAGTGCAATAACTCCCCCGCCCATTACGGGAACTTCTTGAACACTAGTAGTTTGCATTTTCTATATTCGGGGAATTTGGGGAGATATAATATCACATGCATCATACGTGATAGTATTTGTCGCACCGCAATCAAATATCCATTTGGAATTTTTGGCCATAACATTATTCTCCACAAGATTTATCGAAGACATAAAATCATTACGCAGTGCAGAATTAGTGCAGAATTAGCTATATGATTAAAAGGGCAAGAGAGTAATTTAACTCCCTCTTGCCCTATACCTGGGTTCCAATTTCCCCCATGTGCAGCCGTCGGGTCATTTCTTCTTTCACCCAGGTTAAAACGGGTCTCTCTCTCTCTATTGTTTCCGCCATCAGACTGTTATGCGATGCCCACCGCCACTGTTGCTGTGCGCCGATCTTCTCCTCCACCAGGACTAGTGTCGGCGACGGCGGCGTCGGCTTTGCTCCACCCCTTTTTCATATTCCTCCAGTCTTTTAGGTCTCACCAATCCGGATAGCCTACGATTTCGAAGCAATCCTTCTCAAGGTGGCCGGTTTTACCGTAGTGCTCACACACGACGTCGGACTTCCGTCGGTATGATGATTTAGGCGTGTTTTTAGCCGGATCTGACCTTCGAGGTGGTTTTCGATTCGAAGTCTGAGTTCTTGACCTTTGTCCGTTCACCTCAAAACCGGCCCCTAAACACGATGATGATAATGGGTTCATCTCGTTAGAGGCTGCTGTCGGTCCGAGAATAGCTTTCCTGGCGGCTTCCCGACGGACCTTTGTTAGAGATTACGACTAATTAGCAGGGATTTATTTCCATAGTTAGCGGGATTACGATTGTACATATCTTTTCCTTTTCTGTAGATGCGTGTATCTTTATATTGTACGTATGTTGTAAGTCCTTTAACAGAAATCAATGCAATACAGAAAATTTCCCCAAATACTATGTCGTTCATAATAGCTAACTTGGTATCAGAGCGGGTTTCAATCCAATAAACGGATTCGATTCCTTGCTCATCATCTACCGCTATGCAAAAACAAAATTAGTATCAGCCTTCAACATCAGTTTCAACAGCAATGAAGCTGAATCAGTACCGCCACTACCAGCAATCGCGAGTGCTTTTGGGACAGGAAAAACCATCATCGGCCGGAGCCTCAGGAGTCAGCGCCGGATTTCTTAGTCGAAATCAGTCCGGCAACCGAGAAAAAGGGGGTGCCACCAAGCCTCGCTCAGATCCCTTACCTGTGGAGACAGAATCTTCACCACGAGACGGAAGCCGACAGGATCGATCTCAAATTGAATGCTCTCACTGCGGGAAGAAGAGCCATACAAAGGAAGAGTGTTTCGAATTAATCGGATTCCCGATGGGCTGGAGAAGCAAACGCTGGACCAAGAGCATGGGAAAACCAAGGTGGGACGGCGGCGGCAGCACTGGTAGCACCGCCATAGCCGCCACCTCTGAGGAAGAAAATGGAGAAGAAATCGGCGAAGTTGGGTTCGCCTTTGCAGGGCCGGCGGCGAAACCAGTGCCGCCGGTCTTTGGATCAAAGAACAGGCCCTCGACGTGCGGACGGTGGCCACCGAGCCATGAGGCGGCAGCTGCTTGCAGAGATGTCTCACGGTTCGAACAGAGGAGAGAAGAATTGGATTTTGAACAGAAAAGAGGAGAAACTGATGCGGTAGTGGCTGCCAATCGAGGTGTTAGGGTTGGGGATTTGCAAACCCAACCCTATTTAATTGATAATCTGCAATTTGGTCTCCCAATTTTTAACAAATTACAGAATGGTCCTCCGGCTTCTAATAAATTGCAGAACAGTCCTCCAGTTTTTAATAAATTGCAGATTTGTCCCTCCAGTTTGGAGGAACTACAAATTAGTCCCTATAGTTTGGAGGAACTACAGATGGGTCCTCCAATTTCTAAACCTTGTCAGATCAGTCCCCCAGCTTTGGAAAAAGTGCAGAATAAAACCCCAAAATGTGGAAGTGCCTACATAACCCAAGGACCCAAGCGAGCCGAGTGGATCCTTGATTGCGGGGCCACAGATACCATGACTTATGACCATAATGCCTTGATTACCGTGTCAAAGTCTACAAGACCAGCTATTCAGTGTGCTAACGGGGATCTATTGCCAGCTCAGGGCACCGGAACGATTAATATATCTCCTTTCTTATCCTTGAAAAATTATTTATATGTTCCCAGTTTATCCTGCAAGTTGCTTTCAGTTAGTCATGTTACCCGGGAATTAAATTACGTTGTAGTGATCTATTCTGGTTTCTGTCTTCTGCAGGATATTCAGTCGGGGAAAGTGATTGGGCGTGGCACTGAACGTGATGGGTTGTACTATATGGATGATGTGGCTCAAAACGGAACTGCAGCGCTGGCTCACGGGACCGTTGAGAGGCAACAGTGGTTATGGCATCATCGGTTAGGTCACCCATCGGTTAGCTACTTACATTTACTTTTTCCAAGTATTTTTCCATCTAGAAGTCAGAGTCAGTTATCCTGTGAGACTTGCATTCTAGCTAAGAGTCATAAACAGTCATATTATTATTCTGGAACCCGTACGAATACAGTTTTTTCCCTCATTCATTCGGATGTCTGGGGCCCAGCTCCGTACTGGTTCTCACTCTGGTTTTCGTTTCTTTGTATTATTTGTTGATGATTGTTCGCGCATGACTTGGATATATTTTTTGAAACATAAATCAGAGGTCTTTTCGAAGTTTGTCGAGTTTTATAACATGGTCCAGACTCAGTTTAATGCTCAAATACAGATTCTTCGGTCAGATAATGGGGGGGGGGGGGGGGGAGTATGTTAATTCCAGTTTTAAACAGTTTTTCTCAGAAAAGGGTCTTGTTCACCAAACCACCTGTGCTTATACACCTGAACAAAATGGAGTTGCTGAACGTAAAAATCGGATTATCCTTGAAATTACTAGAGCTATTATGTTTGATGCGGGTGTTCCTAAGTCTTTTTGGCCTGAAGCTATTGCCACAGTTGTTTACCTTCTCAATAGATTGCCCACTAAGATTCTTGATCTTAAGACACCTCTCTCAGAACTCTCTAGATATGTTAGTGTTCCCACTCCTTTGACTCTGCAGCCTCGTGTCTTTGGGTGTTCAGTTTTTGTTCACATCCCTAAACAGGAACGTACTAAATTTGACCCGTGTTCAGTTAAATGTGTCTTTGTTGGGTATGGGGTCAATCAGAAAGGGTATCGTTGTTATCACCCATCCACACAATGCCTGTACACCACCATGAACTGTAACTTCCTAGAAACCGAGTTCTTCTACCACACCCAACCTAGCGGTCAGGGGGAGCAGCCTATAGATCCACTAAGTTAGGTGTCATACTCCACTATGCCAGATCCGGACCCAAAAGATTTAGTAGGCGGGACCACCGAGCAGACATCTCCCACAGTTCAGCCCCTCATGTCAGCACCAGTCCCAAGATCCGAACCACTGAATGTTCCTGAGGTACCCCTTGAAACTTCCTCATTTGATAATAATTCTGTTGGTACTATTGATAATCTGCACATAGAAGAGTTACAGGATCAGGAAAGACAGGTTCAGAGGGAGCCCACGGGAAGTGACCGGTATGTCCTTCCACCACGGAGTAATCGGGGAGTGCCTCCAAAGAGGTATGAACCGGAGTATGAACCTAGAAAGTCCCAGTATCCGGTCGCTGATTATGCACAGGAAAAGCTAACAGTGGCAGCAAGAGCATATTCAGCAGCAGTCTATGCTGATGTGCTTCCTAGAACAGTCGAAGAAGCTCAGAAGAAGGATGAGTGGAAGTTGGCCATGAAAACAGAGATGATGGCCCTTGAAAAGAACAAGACTTGGGAAAGGTGCAGGCTGCCACCAGGGAAGAGCCCGGTAGGTTGCCGATGGGTGTTCACCATCAAACATCGATCTGATGGGACTATTGAGCGGTACAAGGCTAGGTTGGTAGCCAAAGGGTATACACAGACGTACGGAGTGGATTATTCAGAAACTTTTTCTCCAGTTGCTAAGATTGAGACTATCAGAGTACTTTTCTCGATGGCAGCTAATCAGGATTGGTCGTTGCATCAATTTGATGTGAAGAATGCCTTCCTACATGGGAAGTTGGAAGAAGAAGTATACATAGAGCCTCCACCAGGGTTCTCTGAGCAGTTTTGTGCAGGGGAAGTATGTAGGTTGAAGAGAGCACTCTATGGGCTCAAGCAGTCACCGAGAGCTTGGTTTGGGAGATTCACAGTTGCTATGAGAAAGTATGGGTTCAAACAGAGTAATTCGGACCATACTTTGTTCTTTAAGAGGAGGGGTGAGTTAGTAACCTGTCTTATCATCTATGTTGATGACATGATCATCACTGGGAATGATCTTGAGGAAATTAAGCATTTGAGGAAAAATTTATTTGAGGAGTTTGAAATGAAAGATCCAGGGGAATTGAAGTACTTCTTAGGGATTGAGGTACTTAGGTCAAGGCGGGGAATCTTTATTTCCCAACGAAAGTACGTACTTGATCTATTAGCAGAGACAGGATTACTTGACAGCAAACCAGCAGAGACTCCTATCGTTGTGAATCATGGGCTAAGGATAAAAGAAGATGCAGAAATGGTTGACCGGAGCCGGTATCAGCACCTCGTTGGGAAGTTGATCTATTTGTCACACACGAGGCCTGATATTGCCTATGCAGTAGGCGTGTTAAGTCAGTTTATGCACCGACCGCAGCAGGATCATATGGAAGCAGCACTTAGAGTGGTCAGATATCTCAAGGGGACTCTCGGGAGAGGAGTGTTGTTCCAAAAACACGGGGATCTGTCCATTGAGGCCTATACAGATGTAGATTGGGCCGGGAATCAGGATGACCGGCGCTCCACTTCGGGTTATTTTACCACTGTTGGTGGCAATCTTGTCACGTGGAAGAGCAAGAAGCAGAAGGTAGTAGCTTTATCCAGTGCAGAAGCAGAGTTTAGGGGAATTGCACGAGGACTGGCCGAAGTCCTTTGGCTTCGAAAGTTACTTGAAGAACTTGGATTTCCCGTAAATCAAAAGTGTAGATTATGGTGTGATAATAAAGCGGCTATAAGCATCTCAGAGAATCCGGTTCAGCATGACCGAACCAAGCACACAGAGGTGGATCGGCACTTTATCAAGGAAAAAATCGAGAGTGGAATTGTAACGTTTCCTTTCGTACGATCAGAGGATCAATTGGCAGACATTCTCACTAAGGCTGTGACTGAACGAGTTTTTTCAGACGTTCTGAGCAAGCTGAATGTGTGTGATCCCACAGTCAGCTTGAGGGGGAGTGTTAGAGATTACGGCTAATTAGCAGGGATTTATTTCCATAGTTAGCGGGATTACGATTGTACATATCTTTTCCTTTTCTGTAGATGCGTGTATCTTTATATTGTACGTATGTTGTAAGTCCTTTAACAGAAATCAATGCAATACAGAAAATTTCCCCAAATACTATGTCGTTCATAATAGCTAACTACCTTGGCGTAGGCGCCGTCCACTGAGTTTCCCTGAGGATTTCTCTGACAATCGAATCATATTCGGGATTCAATCCTGATAAGAATTTGAAGAGAATGTTCCTCTTGAATCTGGGTATATTTGAGGATGTCATCCGGAGATGTCATCGGATTTGGCCTCCGTCGATCAATCTCGGCCCATATTCTCTTCCTAACACTGTAATAGTCTTCCAAGGTATGTGCGTCTTGTTTGATTTGATCTGCCCGAGTCATTAGATCAAAAATTTGCAAACTATCTTCACCTGATTGATAGGTAATTGACAAACCCTTCCAGAGATCCTTTGTGGTGGGATAATGGATGAATTGGGTGACTAGGGATGGCTCAATTGCTTGTGTGATCCAAGCAAAGACTTGGAGATCCCGTTGCTTCCAGGATTGATATGCTTCATCTGTTTCTGCTGGTGGTGCGGGGTGTCCGGTTAGATGGCTAAGACGCCCTCGTGCCCCGATGGCAATTTCGAGCATTCTTGCCCATAGAACATAGTTGTTGTTGTTTAACTTTAGATCGATTGTCACTTGACTCTCGAAATTTGATTGGGGTTGTGTTTTGTGTTGTTGCAGGATTTTTGCAATCTGTTGGGATAGAACAGTTGCTGCCTCGGAGGCTCGGACAGTGCCGGTGACGAGACCTCCTCGTTGCTCATGATGTCCGGTTAGTTTATGTGGTAGATGATGATGCCAATCAACGATCCTCAAGATCGTGTGGCTCTGATACCATGATAAATTGAATGTAGGAGATAGGTAGAAAATATGGAATTCATTCTCTTTGAATATTGATTAATTACCACGTACAAAGAAGATCAATAAATAAGAAGAGAAACCCTATACAAAAGGACTAGATTAGCAAAACTAACTCCTGTAATTTAGGGATTCTAATCTTTTCCATAATTATCTAAGTCAACAAAAATTTCAAATAATTGTTTGTTTCTAATATATTTTTATCTCGTTGCATCTGTTTTAAAAAATTATATGTGGATGATTGTTCATCTCTTTAAACCTACTCTGATAAAAATTTCAAACATAACGTATAGTATCCGAGTTTCTGCATGAGCGCGCCAAAATAGTTATTCTTTCCTACTTGGAAACTTCTGGTGACTTAATGTGGTTGGTAATCATATCTTTGATTTAAAAATTGAAATCAAATAAACGAATTACTAATTAACCTTATAAATATATCATAAAACAAAAGGATAACATTCCAAATAATTATATGTTTCCAATATATGTTCATCTCGTTGCACTAACTTTTAATTTATAAAGTGTCTTTTATGCTTGATGCTTCAACTTTTCGAACATGCTTCGATAAATTTTTCATATGAAACATATATTATACGTGTTTTTACATGAGCACGCTAAAATAGTTATTTACTTGAAAACTTTTTTCTTGATTTAAAAAATGGAAAATATTATTTTTCGTCCTCTACATATACTCTTTTTCGGTATTGGTCCCGAACTTTTCACTTTTCTCACATTGCATCCTTTATATTTCAAAAAATCTCAATTTCAGTTCTTTAGCTAACGGACGTTAATTTTTTAACTGAAAAAGACGCGTGTCACTCGCTCGCCCTGAATAAATGTGAGCGCTCACACGCATTTTTCCGTCAAGTTTTTAACGTCCGTTGGTTAAAGGACTGAAATTGAGATTTTTTGAAACATAAAGGATACAATGTGTAGCACCCCTACACGTGGAGATGCCACACCCCCGCACTATAGGGCAATCCACATACGAAACGAGCAATCCGTACATGAACTAACCTATAGCGAACGGGTGACAATGCAATAAAATGACAAGCTAGGCGGGATTAACTTACACATGCAACGAAATAAAGCGGAAGCATAAACTAATCACTATCAAATATTTCCATTTATCATGTCACGGCATTTCTCATTTACCAAATAAAATATGTTCTAACTTTACATATCAATACATTATCATCTCCGAATATAAATAACAAGTAATTATAATAATAGTTCTAAAGCAACGAGAAACAATATGCACCGTGATTGACTCGACTACATGGACTGAACTCGACACGACTCCCGCCTAGCACGCACCTGCAATAACCTGAAAGGTGGAGGCGTCAGTCTGTGAAGACCGAGTGAGGGGTTTAAATACGTATAAGCGCAGATAACATGCAAGTTATATTTTCGGGTAAAGATTTATAAAAGATAAATGTGTAAGTTCAAGAATGAAGTACTCGTCGCCCGAGAATATAACTATCAATATTAAATACTTGTTCAGTTTCATTCAATCAATACATGGCCCCCGCGAGTGAGGGCAATCTCCAACCGTACTCCAAATGTAGATGAAACATGCTTGCTTGATTATTAGTCAATAGGTGATCATGCAATTCAATTATCGTGCAATCGTGCGATAGTGTAATCAAGTAACACGTTCAAGGCATGAAAATCATGAAATAACCCGAGGACAACCCGTGATGCCGGACCCGTCCCCAATCTCCTTCTCCCTCCAATGATGGGAAGGTAGCTAGCCTTCACCATCCACGACGTGTTGAGCAGAGGGTACATGAATCCCTAAGCCCGTAACTCCTTCCTCGACTAATCTCCTAGCGGATTCAGAGGTCATCCCAATGTGGTGAGGATAGCGCGAGAGTTACCCGTCAGCCCTTGCTTTCCCGGTTGGCTCAAGCCACTATCCTCGGGCCCAACGTGACGGTCATGCTACTCGCCTAAACATGCACGATACATGGCTTGCTTGCTTTTCATGAACATGAATAACTTGCTTGAAATCATGAGTATTTTCATGGAAAATTATAAATATAAATACCTTTTGGCCGGAAGCTCACGTAAGGGTAGTATAGGTTCTATATAACTAGAATTAAACCTCACCTGATAGGCGACACGACGACTCATGGATGCGTGAACGTGCTCATGATCGACAATCTCGGCCCTGGAGAAGAACTGGATAAGAAACGGGACAATGTACGTGCATGAGACAATAACTCAGGAATATTACCAAATAGGACGCAAGGCTTAACCACACAACGAGATGACATGCATTCACGAATATAGCATGTAAATATCATATTATGACATGTAATTGATTATAGGGCAATTTACATCTGGGTCCCCTGAGGTTTGGTGTAATTACAAATTAATCCCTGCACTTCCAGAAATTACATATAACTACCTTACTGTTACGTTCCGTTAGAGGTCCCTCAACTCCGTTATAGTTCCGTCCAAAATACTGTTCACTTTTCCAAAATTACCCCTTATTATTTTAATAATTTGTTAAATTACCTAAATACCCTCAGGGACTGTAATGTTGATTAGGTATTCTTGAGGGCTCGTTTTGTAACATTTTGTAAAATACAAGGACTTTTTTGTAATATTCAGGATAATTTGAAACTAGCCGTTTATAGCCGTTGGGAATCAGTCTATATATATGTTTTGTGGTTTTACTACCGTTTCATCTCCAAAAATCATGGCAAGTTCAAGAAGATCACTTAATACAGTTGATGGGGGCTTAAAGTATAAGAAGGATCGTTGTCGGGAAGCAAATTGCATGCTTTGGACCACCATAAAGGTGGTTGAGAAGAATAATTCTAATAAAGGAAGGCTTTTTTACTGGTGTGAGCTTCATGGGTTTTCTCACTGGTGCAATCCTTTGGAAGATCATGGTGGTGAAGTGGAAGAAGTAAGCAGTGTTGTTCGTCGTTCATTTCCAATTGCAGAAGCAAGTCCTATTTCTCCAGTGTTGTATAAGCTAGTAGTGTTTAACATGTCAATTTTAGCTATTTTGTTGCTCTTTCATCTTGGCAAACTTGTTGCGTAATTCAATGGAAGAAGTATTTATGTATCTCAAATGAACAACAATGGAAGAAAAGTACAGCATGTACTACCATAAGCAGCTGTTTCCCAAAAACATACATACTACAACAGTGCATATATACTACAGCAGTGCATGCAACATGCAACATGCAACAGTCATTGTCAAATGGCTTGCAAGCCCCGAAATAGATAAATATTTGAATCATTCACAAATTGTTTCAAAAGAGTGATGATTGCATCATACTAGTAACAGAAGCATTCAAAAATCCCATTATAATTAGAACTTCCATACGCGTCTTAGTTGTGCACCACTGAAATCCAATTTCTTCTTGCTATTAGTGGCTGGTGGTTGTTGGAACCCTTGGCTGAAGAACCTAGGACTGTGAGCAGCAGTGTCCAAACCTTTGTTTTTCAACTTGTCAGCTGGTTGGTTTTGAGGGACATTGCCCTTTTCAGTTGCAGTAACGGTTTCTTTCTGTTTTCCCTTAGAACGTGTTGTGGGTTGACTAAAAGATCTAACCTCTCCACCTTTGCTAAGCCGTTTCAAGATATCATTAGTGGTTTTTTTAGGTGGGGGTTGAGAATTTGTTGGTTCACATATTTGAACCCCCTTAGCAGCAGTCATCTTTTTGGCATATGTCTTTTGTACTGTCTTTCTTAACCTAGTTGTTATAGGCTGACTCCTGCAAATATTAAAAATACAGTTACTCAATGTACAAACTCATATGAAAGGAAGTTATAAGATGCTTGTTTTCATAGCTGAAGGCACCTGTACTCTTAAAGGGCATGTCCTTCTGTTATGTGCTAAAGTTTGACATATCTTGCATCTTACAACAGAAGACCTTGGCATGCTTTGACTTTCACCAGGTTCTTTCTTCCTGTTCTTTCTAGGCCTTCCTGGCAATCTCTTTTTTAGTGGTGGCAACATATCTTTTGGAAGCACATCTGACATTTCATCCCAAAAGGATTCATCAGGTACAGGAGGTATCATGAACTTGTAGCAGCTCATATAGGTATCCTTTGTGAACACAACAGCTGTGTAATCTTCAAGCCTTTCCCTCCTGTATGCAATGCATGTGTGTGCATGCATACAAGGGATACCACTTATATCCCACTCCTTGCATTGACAGCTTCTTGAAGCCATATCAACAACATATTGAGTAGGTCCATCCTGCACCTCATACCTATCATCTCCAGCAATCAACAAACCACACTTTCTTGTTTCACTTCTAATGAAATTTAACTTTTTCACAACTGTAGGTACAATACTATTTTTCCAATGTTGACCCCTTGCATTTCTCTGATGCAATCTACTCATGATCTTGGCTCTAAGGCCATCAACAAGTGCCAAAATAGGCTTACCTCTGAGCTTACCTATCCAGTTGTTGAATGATTCTGAGATGTTGTTAGTGCAATGATCATTCTTCAATGATGGGTCAAATGCATGTCTGCTCCATTGAGAAGGTGGAATGTCCATCAAATAAGCATAGGCCCCTGGATTTATTTCTTTGACCTTACCTATGGCAAAGTTGAACCCCCTTCTGTTGTAAGATCTGGCAGCTTCCCAAAAGTACTTTTTCAAAGCATAGCCTGGAAATTCCATCCTGAAATTTGCAAAAATGTGTCTAGCACATCTTCTACTGTTAGCATGGGGCACCAATTCAGATATGGTTTCTGTCAGACCCTACAACAAAATATGACAGACAAACTAATTAATTTCCCTCAATGCTAAAATTAAGAACATAATAATAAAGGAATATTAAAGTAAATTCAGATCATGTTACCTTTTGCCTGTCACTCATAAAAGTCCAGGGGAGGCTTATGTCAAATCCCCCTAGCATTCTTCCAAGATTCTCAAAGAAGAAGGTCCAGCTCTCCTTATTCTCTGTCTCTACAACAGCGTAAGCCAATGGATAGAGTCCATTGTTTCCATCTAATGCAATTGCAGCTAGAAGGACCCCACCAAACTGTCCCTTCAGATGGCACCCATCAAATCCAAGAAAGGGTGGACATCCAGCAAAAAAACCATTCTTTAAAGGCTCTAAACCAACAAAGAATCTAAGGAAAGTTGGTGTCACATTAAGACTTGGTCCTGGTGGAGTATGTGATTGCAATGTCACTGTACTACCCTCAATCAACTGTTGTACAACTCTTTCATAATATGGCAATTTCCCATAAGATTCAGTATGATTTCCCTCTATTTCAGCCTTAGCTTTCAACCTAGCTCTATAGATCTGCATGTAACTAGGTTTGATGTTGAATTTCTGTAACTTTGCCTCAATGTCCTTAGGTGTTAAATCAGGTGTTTTCCTCAATATTTTTACAAGTTTACTAGCCATCCAATCAACACTTGCCTCTTTAGTGCAGTCACTCCTCAGACAGGTGTGCACACCACTGTAAGTCTTAATCTGAAAGGTCCTCTTATCCAACAAAACAGAAGCATGTAATCTCCACATGCAACCATGGTTTTCACACTCAACAGTAAACCTTTCTAAGTCATTCTTTCTCCTAATCATAGTAAAACCTTCCTGAATCACATACTCCTTCAATCTTCTTCTTAAGTGAAAAACATCTTTAAAGTACTTACCCACTCTCAACTCAACCTTCCCAGTACCCTCATCATAATCTTCAGAAGGAAAGTTAAATGTACCCTTTAATGGATCATTATCAAAGTCATCATCAGACAGATTTTCAGCTTCACAGTGGTCATCTGACCCATAATTGGACATGTCATCACTGTCATTACAATCATCTAAATCAACATTATCAATGTTTTCAAGATCAATCTCAGGTACAAACAAACTGTCATCACTGTTATAGTCCTCATCATCATCTAAAACATCCCTACTTCTACCCACACCATTTTTATTTCCACAAGACTTAGTTTGTTTCCTTTTAGACTTGTTAGTTCCCAAATCAACTTTTTTCCCTTTATCAACTTCAGTTTGCTTCTCTTTAGACTTCATTCTCACTGATTTTCTGTCATTGCCTACTATATTGCTACTTCCATGTCCCACACCCTCATTCACAGAAATCCTACCATGCATCTTGTCAACTTGCACATTAACACCAACATTTTCCACATTAATAGATGCATTTAAGTTCTGAATGTTAACACGAGGTTGATTTGAAGAAGAAACAACAAACACATCAAATGAAGCATCATCACAGTTTATCTCAAACATCCTCAACACATCATTATCATTTTCAACAGTCATCCTACTCCTAGAACCAGACGTAGCAGCCAAAATCTTATATGAAGAAAGATCATCCAATGCAAATAACTTCTTAATATCATCTTCAAAATAAAAAATACTATACTTATCTGGATCAACCTTATATATACTTGCTACTGTGTCTCTGAAATGGACAACCACAGTGTAGGTCTTCTCTGACATTTTACCTACATTAAGAAAACAAAGAATCAGACACTAAACACACGCATTTTCGAACTAAAAAACAGAAACCCTGCATCTAAAATTTAGGGGATTTCTTTTAAAGACAAAACTATACAAATGTCATCAATAAAATAGTTCACACACCATCAAACAAGGGTTTCTCAACCTTAAATCCTTAAAAGAAACACTGTAATACAAAAAAAATTGGAATTTCAACGCAGCTAGCAATCGGAAGTTGCAAAAATGTCTCTAAGATCTACAAAATCGTACTTATCCGACGTAAAAATACCGATCTTTTTCAGAAAAAAAGAATTTTATGAAAACCCTAAAAAACTCGTATAAAACGGAGATGCATACTCACCTACACCGGTGGATTGTCAAAATCCTACAAGTATATGGTGTAATCCAGTGTTGATGGCAAGAAAATCCCTTTGAAACCAAGATTTTCGACCTTCAAAAGGGTCATCAATGGCGGAAATCTTGGAGTTTGGGTAGGGTTTTCAAAGCGGGAACCAAAGGGTCACACACCCGTTTTTTTTTTTAGAGATGCTGATTTTGAAGTCATGTGATTACTTAGGGTATTCAACAATAACGTTGGTTTGGCAAATTTAGAATTGAATAAATACACTGAAATAAAATTAATTTCATAAGAAAATAAATGGAAACCGAATAGTTTCAAATTATCCTGAATTTACAAAAAAGTCCCTGTATTTTACAAAATGTTAAAAAACGAGCCCTCAAGAATACCTAATCAACATTACAGTCCCTGAGGGTATTTAGGTAATTTAACAAATTATTAAAATAATAAGGGGTAATTTTGGAAAAGTGAACAGTATTTTGGACGGAACTATAACGGAGTTGAGGGACCTCTAACGGAACGTAACAGTAAGGTAGTTATATGTAATTTCTGGAAGTGCAGGGATTAATTTATAATTACACCAAACCTCAGGGGACCCAGATGTAAATTGCCCTTGATTATATAATAACATGTTGGGATCAATTAAGGCATTGAAATTGAAATCCAAAATCTCATTTTTATGCAGAAAGTTTCTGCCTGATCAGATGGCTGGGAACGGCCGTTCCGGTCCGTAGTTAAAAATGGGAATGGCCGTTCCCAGTACTGTTCAAGCATACGCCGCAGGCTGGGAACGGCCGTTCCGGTCACAGGCCAAAACTGGGAATGGTCGTTCCCATACTCGCGCGCCTGTCATTTTCAAATGGGTGGGAACGGCCATAGTCTAGCAATGTATGTTTATCTCCTTGCATTACTTTTGAATTTATACGTGTATTTTTCTATTGATACTTCAACTCTTTAAACATGCTCTAATAATTTTTTGAGAAAATTATTAAAATCGTCCCGTAAAATGAGCCACTTTTAGTTTTAGTCCCAACAATTGCCAATATTTTACTTTTGGTCCCATAAAGTTACATTTTTCTTAATATATATATATATATATATATATATATATATATATATATATTATATTATGCGTATTATATACATATATATGTTATATAATATATATGTATATTTATTATATATATACACACACATATGTATATATATATATACATATGTGTGTGTATATATATAGTAAATATACATATAAATGTATATGTATTTTTGGGGTGAAAATATACAATATAAATAGTTTGGGGGTGAAAATATTGAATTTAAATAGTTTGTGGTAGTTTTGAAAATATAAAAGAATCAAAGGGCAAAAAAGTAACTTTTTTAACGGTCAAAAGTTAATCTTGGATGGAAAGTGGTCAATGGGACCAAAATTAAGAAAAATGCCACTCTATGGGACAAAAAATGAGACATTGATAACTGTTAGGATCAAAACTAAAAGTGACTCACTTTACGGGACGATTTTAATAATTTTCTCTAAATTTTTTTTAAAGAGAAATATAATATACGAGCTTCTAGCTTCGCGCCAAAAGAGTTAATCTTTCCTTCTTGAAAACTTCACATGATTTAATGTGGTTGGTGATCTTATCTTGATTTAAGAAAAAAAACATAATTGAAATATTAATTTACCTTGTAAATATATCATAAAACAAGGTAAAATTACAAAATCGGGACACTAAGTGACCCCTACTAGCAATTTCGGGACACTAATTTCTCCGATGACAAAAGTGTGCCAGTAAGTCCCAAAATTTGTCAATTTCAGGACAAAGGTCGCCGGAGTGTGCTGATGTGGCGCCGGAGTGCTGACGTGGAAACACGTGGATATTGACTCCCAAAATTTTGTGTCCACGTCAGCACTCCGACGCCACATCAGCGGGCTCCGGAGACCTTTGTCCTGAAATTGACAAATTTTGGGACTTACTGGCACATTTTTGTCGCTGGAGAAATTACTGTCCCGGAATTGCTAGTAGGGGTCACTTAGTGTCCCGATTTTGTAATTTTCTTTATCATGAGGCAATGTGCAGCCCACTCAAATCAACATAAGTCAACCCCCCACTAATAACGTGTATGCATGCATGTTACATACAATCTAATTGCTTCTAATTCTTAATGCACAATGCTGCACTCTTTAACATCCGCAATGCCATGGCTAAGTCTCGAGGTCCGCCTGTTTGCATGAATTTCTTCATAAAACGACTAAAAATACTTCAATTTCGCCTTTGAGCCCCAATTCTACAATAAAGACAATAAAGTATCAATTTCTTTCAAGATAATATCAATTCAAGCACAATTCGGGATAAAACTCAACCATAAAGATGAAGAAATAACGAGTTATATATCACCACTCCGTGAATAACACTTTTCATGACAAACATGAAGGAGAGTAGTTCAAGTAGTGCAAAACCCCAATTCAGATGATGAAAATAAAGGTTATCTTATCTCTCTACTACAAAAATCAGTAGCTAGTCACTACAGACTTTTCTTCAAGCTGTCGGAGCGTAATCGTACGTCCCATCATCATTTTGATTATCATCTCCATCCCCCTCAAGCGGTACAATTGCAGGAAGAGGATAATTGTACCCGTCGTCACCAAATTCTTCACTAAGTCGGAGCGTAATCGTACGTCCCATCATCATTTTGATCATCATCTCCAAACCCCCCAAGCGGTACAATTGCAGGAAGAGGATAATTATACCCGTCGTCACCAAATTCTTCACTAAGGACGACGTTCTCATATAATGAGTTGTTATTGTTGTTTGAAAGAGAAGACATATTTTTTCTTCTTAAAATATACCTTAAAGTATGAAAACGGGGGAATTAATAATTAGTGATACACTTGGTAGTAATATATTTTATTGATTTTTTTATGGACGCCATAGCAAGTGAAGACCATAGACACTTATATAAGCTCAAGAAAGCTCGAAATTCAGCCGAGCGTGAGGTAGCTTAGGGTTTGAACGTGAAAGGGTGTGCTCATTGTGTCTCAATTATGTGGATGAGCCGATACCGTCTCGCATATTGTGTCGTGATTCATCCACATGGAAGCTCCACTTGACATGGATGCAAGGTTTTTTTGTTAATTTGGAGATTAAAGTATTGCATTTTTCAATACTAAAATTCAAATGGGGTCTTTGCTTTCATAATTTGTGTTTCATCTCATATTTCACTCATATACATTAGATACATAAACTACATAGAGCCATATAAAGTTAAAATAGTGAAACTTCGAAGGTTCCTAGTTAACCTATGCCGAACTATAAGTCTATAACATTACAAAGCTACATTTCTTATATTAATCTACTCCGTAAAGAACACTTCCGTGATAAACATGAAGGTGGTCTCTCGCAGGGCAATCTTCAAGCAGCCGGCGCGTAATATGTCCCATCGTCATTTTGATCATCACCTCCATCCCTTTCAATCAGGTTGTTAGTCATTGGTAGAGGGTAATTGTACCCTTCGTCGCCGAAGCTTTGACTACCAACATCGTCAATCTTGTACAAATTGTTGTTGATGTTGGAGAGGTAAGACATATTTCTCTTACAAATGTACATTAAAGTTTGGAAAGAAAAGAGGAACTTATAACTTAGTTATCAAACACACACAAGTTTGAATATTGATGGATGAGAAAATAGGGGAAGACAATTGTCATATATATAAGCTCAAGAAAAGCTTCAAACTTGTACGTGTTTCTACGTGTATAGATGACACTTGGCAGCTTCTGATTCGTCCACGTGGGGGCTCAACTTAATAAATCAAGGATTAGTGTGTGGAAATCGAACTACATTTCATTTGAGAGTACTATAATTCGAGAGGAATTTGTGCTTTTTTCCGACAAATGGTAATATTTTGAAAATTACAAAATCGGGACACTAAGTGACCCTTACTAGCAATTCCGGGACAGTAATTTCTCCAGCGACAAAAGTGTGCCAGTAAGTCCCAAAATTTGTCAATTTCAGGACAAAGGTCTCCGGAGCCCGTTGATGTGGCGTCGGAGTGCTGATGTGGACACAAAATTTTGGGAGTCAATGTCCACGTATGTCCACGTCAGCACTCCGGCGCCACATCAGCACGCTCCGGCGACCTTTGTCCTGAAATTGACAAAGTTTGGGACTTACTGGCACACTTTTGTCACCGGAGAAATTAGTGTCCCGAAATTGCTAGTAGGGGTCACTTAGTGTCCTAATTTTGTAATTTTCCCCATAAAACAACACTGATAACATTCCAAATAATTATTTGTTTTTATCTATTTTTATCTTGTTGCATTATTTTTATTTTATTGCATGTATTTTTTAATTGATGCTTCAACTCTTTAAACATGTTCTAATAAAATTTTCAAATATAACGTATAATATATGTGTTTGTGCTTGAGCACGCCAAAAAAGTTAATCTTTCCTACTTGAAAATATCTCAAACTGAATTAATGTTGTTGCCTGTTGGTAATCATATCTTGATTTAAAAAATAAAAAATAAAAAAAAAAAAACTAGAAAAGGGAAATACCTTGTAAACATATCATAAAACAACATGATAACATTCTGAATAATTATTTATCTTCAATATATTTTTATGTCGTTGCAATGTTTTAAATTTATTGCGTGTATATTCTGATTGATAATTTAGTTCTTTCTCAAATGCAACGTATAATTATATACGAGCTTTTGCATGAGGGCACCAAAATAGTTATTTTTTCCTACTTAAAAACTTCTCTTGACTTAACGCGAATGGTAATCATATCTTGATTTGAAAAAATAGATAAGTGAAATACTAACACGATAACATTCCAAATAATTTTTTGGTTCCAATATATGTTTATCTCGTTGCAATATATTTTTTAATTTATTACGTGTATTTTCTGATTTGATGCTTCAACTTTTTAAACTTATTCCGATAAAATTTTCGAACGTAACATATAATATAAGGGTTTCTGCATGAGCAAGCCAAATAGGTATTCTTTCCTACTTGAAAATTTTTCATGAAATTAATGTGTTGATTTAGAAAAATAGACAACCAATTTGACAGAAAAGGACGACACTCATCTCATTGATTAAGAAATCTTTAAAACGATACAAATATCTTATATTATTTGGATATATTTCCAAACATAATAGATATAAAACGACACTTAGGACTCAGACATCAAACAACAACATGATAACATTCTAAATTGTCATACCTTAGCAGACAAATGCAAATAAGAGAAGACAACAACCGGACCCTGACTCCAACGAAATTCTTTTATTGGCTTTATTAATTCGTCAAGCGAAAATATCAGATTCAACGACGATAGTTGCTCGAAGATCCAGCTTGCCACTTGCCTTTGCCGTGGCGCTGTGTTTCGCGCTCCGAGTCATTGCCTCTTGTCCCGCCACCATATGGAAAGGCATCACCAGGATTTGTCCCGCCACCATATGGAAAGGCATCACCAGGATTTCCATAATTATACGGAAACATGGCATCAGAGCTGGCTGTACCAGGATACTGGATCGTTGCTCCAAAATTATTAGCAACCGCTGGATCAAATGGAGTAGCATTGATCCCAGGACCAGGATTCACGAAACCAGGGAAGAGTGGCATGGTAGAGTTATTTGCCCCTGTATTTGTTGGGAATGCAACATTTGAGCTACTGCCTCCTGCAGCAAATGGATTAGGGTTTGTCGGCCCTCCAAGAGCCAATGGTGCATTGCCACCATAGAAGCCAAACTGGTTAGGACGTTGAACATTAGGATCAAAAGGGAAGGCACCCTCAGGATTCGTACCTTGCATGTATGGACCGGCCAAATTCGTCGCGTTTTGCACTTTAGCTTCGAACTCTTGCTTGAAATTCAGCACTGCCCTTTTCAATTGCTCTAGTTCTTCGTAGTTGAGCTCATCAATGTTGGGAGGGCACCAAGGTTGGCCCTGATTGGCCTTTCTCATGTTATCTAGTTCTTGTTTGCGCTTCTTCTCCAGCTCCAGCTGGCTCTCCAAGTTGATGAGTTCCTGATTATGGAGGCGCATGTTTGCCTCGCTGTGAGCCCTCAGTAGTTGGTCAGCATGCTCATTTCTTGGGGGGACATTGTTCTCTTGGTTGAGGAACCTATTGGCAATTGTCTCAACATTAGGATTGCCGAAAGAGTGTGCTTTGTCTCCGGGGGAGAACACAACGATAGCGGTCTCAGCACCGCATAGGGTGCTGAGTTCGCTGGCCTTTTTGAAAAGGCCTGCGCGGCGCTTGGAGAATGTTACTTGAAGGTTAGTTTCATTCTCGATTTTCACCATGTTCACCTTTTGGCGGCCCTTTCCTTTTCTCGATTGGTTGCTTCGAGAAGGGTTGTTTTCGGATGGGTTGTTTTGGTTGGAGGAACTC
Source organism: Lantana camara (assembly GCA_037501455.1). Classification (NCBI taxonomy): domain Eukaryota; kingdom Viridiplantae; phylum Streptophyta; class Magnoliopsida; order Lamiales; family Verbenaceae; genus Lantana; species Lantana camara. The sequence goes on from CM074862.1 coordinate 26,507,944, forward strand.
ATGGTGAAATGAAAATCAGAGAAGAGGAAAGTCTAGGGGAATTGGAAGTGATGATTTTTAGCCATGCAAATGTGGCTACTTATAAGGGTGAAGATGCAGTCCTAAGGATCCTCCTCCATTAAATGGATTAGGTTTAGGTATGATAATTCGTGTAATCTGAATTGGACTATTCTTGATTTACATATTAGTTTACAAATTAATTGTTTTCTAAGTCAAATATTATGTAATTGTTTTATCTTTCTTATGTGAATCAATTCAAAATTCAACATATGATTGTACTTTGCCAGTGTCCATGTTAGGAAATAAATAATGGTCTATGTTAGGAATAAATATTGTTTTGTTGACTAATGAAACTTAAAAACATACACACAAAGGCAAATAAAAATATATAATAAGCTGGCATGTAATTATTTTATTTTGTAATTACAGTTGTTACTGTTATCACATAGAAAATCTTTAAGCAGAATTTGAAGATTGCTTTTGCTATGAAGAAATGATGCATAATAAATTCTTAGGTTGTTTCCTTTAATAAGAATAATTGTTCAAGGTTGCTGTAATTTGCACCAAAATCATAGTTTAGGATACTCTAATTTTGTATATGGATATCCTCATAAATACACATAAAGATAAATTCTCTTATATCCAAGAACAATTCTTGTTGTTTGATATTGTTGCAAATTAAACACATTATGATGGATTCTTAATAAATGTCGGGCTGGGCAGAGTTAAAAAAACAATTAAGAGACAATACTAAATTGTTTAGTTCAATGGTATCATCTTGGAAAACCTTAAGCATAATGTTCCCCATACGGTAGTAGTTACGTTTCTAAAAACTCGAATACGAAATTTCTATTTAAACTAGTATATATAATGTCGAACTATACGTTCTCATGCTTAACTCGTGGCCTCAGTGGTTTAGAGTAGACTAATGAATGCATGAACTCTATAGTTTCACACGCAACAGTAAAACATAAAAAGAATTCAAACCGGAAAATCGTAACTTGAAATTTTCAATTCAACTGGCTGTGAAAGTAAAGTATGAGTTATGTGGTTTCGCGCCCAAGGAAAATTCTAGCCCAGACCCGGCTTGGCCGGACCCAACCAATTAAAAAGGCAAGTGTATTACACTTGCCATTTGATTGGTCACTCTCCCCAAATTTTCCACCAACCACACGGCAAGTGTAAAACACTCGCCCCCTCGTTACACCGGTTTGGCCGAGCCAGGCTCGGGCTAGAATTACCCCGCGCCCAAATAGTAATAAATATTTTCCATATGACTATGATGCGAGTAAATACATTCAGCAGCAGAAAACTTGAAAATAAATTGTTTGTTGATCAAAAAATAAATATTTTTAGAAAAACAGTTAAAATACTTATAAATTCTTCTATGGGAAAAGTGTATTCATGTATAGACGGTACTTAGATATCTTGTATATATCACGGTCTTATCATTTAATTACGACTACGTAAATAGTAATAAATATTTTCCATATAACTATGATGCGAGTAGATGCCTTCAGCAGAAAATTTGAAAATACGTTGTTTGTTTATCAGGAAAGGAATATTTTTAGAAAGACCGTTAAAATACTTATAGAACCATCTATGCGATAAGTGCATTCATGTATATACATTGTTTAGGTATCTTGTATATATTATGGTCTTATCATTTAATTACGATTACGTAAATAGTAGTAAATATTTTCTATATATATGACTATGATCGGAGTAAATGCCTTTAACAAAAAAAATTGAAAAAAAATTGTTTATTTATCAAGAAAGAAGTATTTTTAGAAAGACAGTTAAAATACTTCTAAATTCTTTTATGGGAAAAGTGTATTCATGTATAGACGGTGCTTAGATATCTTGTGTATATTACGGTCTTATCATTTAATTACGACTACATAAATAGTAATAATATTTTCCATTGACTATGATGCGTGTAGATGCCTTCAACAGAAATTTGAAAATAAGTTGTTTGTTTATAAGGAAATGAATATTTTTCAGAAAAGCCGTTAAAATATTTATAAATTCTTCTATGCGATAAGTGTACATATTGTTTAGATATCTTGTATATATTATTGTCTTATCATTAATTTAAGGGCTAATCCCAGATACTCCCTGTCCTTTGGGGTTTAGTACGCTTTGCCCCATAATCTTTGAATCGGCGATTGCCCCCTTAACCTTTGAAAAATGTCTCACTTAACCCCCTTAGCAAAACAAATCTATATAAAGTAGGTTTCAAATGTGTTGATATTATATATCAAATTGAAGTTCTCGACGCAAGGAACACAACAATGGTCTCGAAATCAAAATCCGATAACCGATGAAGTAGAAATCATCGGTCAAAGACGATGCATAACGGACGAAGCATTGTAGCGGCTTTCGGAGGCTAATAGGGTCGACTGGGATATGGGATTTGTTCGCCTTAAAGAGACGAACACGATGGCGGTGGTCTTGAAACTTGGATCGTCGTAACAAATGAGAAATCGACGGTCAAAATTTGTTAAAAGGAGTTAAGTGTGATATTTTTTAAAGGTTAGGGGGTAATCGCACTGATTCAAAGATTAGGGGCAAAGCGCAATAAGGGCTAAATGAGGGGATATCCAGAATTAGTCTTTAATTTAAATAGTAGTAAATATTTTCTATATATATGACTATCATGATCCGAGTAAATGTCTTTAACAAAAAACTAGAAAATAAATTATTTGATTATCAAGAAAGGAGTGTTTTTAGAAAGACAGCTAAAATACTTATAAATTCTTCCATGGGAAAAATAAAAACTGTATTCATGTATAGCGGAGTTTAGATATCTTGTATATATTACTATCATATCACTTAATTACGACCGGTATAAAGCAATAATATTTTCCATATAACTATGATGCCACTAGATGCCTTCGGCAGAAAACTTGAAAATAAGTTGTTTATTTATTAGGAAAAGAATATTTTTAGAAAGATCGCCAAAATACTTATAGATTCTTCTATGCGATAAATTTACTTATATATAGACAGTTTAGATATCTTTTATATATTATTGTCTTATCATTTTTACGAATACATAAATAGTGATAAATATTTTCCATATAGCTATGATGCGGGTAGATGCCTTCGGCAGAAAACTTGAAAATAAATTTTTGTGGGTTTTTTGCTGGCAACCCCCCTGTGAAATCTTTAATTAACACGCTGAACCCCCTGATTTGGAAATTACCTTAGTAAACCTTATGTTATCAAAAAATTAGCAAGGAAAACCCTGGAGCCGCGATTGTTGCAACACGTGCGCAAATTGCAACTGAGGTAGTCAATTTTCTTCATAAATGAACGTTAAAAGACAGAAGTACCCTTGTGAACTTAAGTTATATTTGATTTGTTGCCTTCACCATTTTCAGTCATCTTCACCACTCTCTTCACCCAAACCCTAGATCTGAAAGTGAGGATATCCTCCCAATATGAGGGTAGCCATCAGAGACGGATGAAGCCAGGTATGGAAGTGAGATATCCACCTACACCGAGCTGTTTCTACGGGTTGAAGGTCTCCATAAAAGTGGTGGAGTCTTTCAACAAACCCACCAAAGGAGTACTCTACTGCAATTGTGTTAATCGACTTTGCAATTTCTTTGCTTGGTTAAGTCCCGCACGCATATGTTGGGTTACAGATGGTGGGGAGTCCCCTGCAAAAATTGAGGAGGAAGATGTTTATGAAGAAGTTGGTTTTAGATCATCCAAAAATCAAGCTAGGCCCTTCCAAGTAGAAAAAAATAGCAATTTCAACGTGATGTGGGTGATGTGCGTGTGTTTATTTCTCATGGTTTGTGTACTTGTACTGAAAAAATGAAGTAATGTGAAAAACAAGTTGTGAATGATATTGCTCTGTTTGTGTAAACATTGCCCAGAAAACCTTCTGTTATTATAAAATTGCCCAGAAAACCCTGTGATGTGATAAATGTGCAGTGCAAACCCTATTAAATAAATGGACAATCTGTTGCGTTGTAAATAATGCAATAACAGTACCATTCTTTGACAAATGCAAATATGTCAACTGATATTCAATGGCATGGTACAATTAACTCATCAACACAACTCAAGTATACAAAATCAATTGCAAGCTTAAAAGCATCCAGCCATTGTCATCAATAAAATCCAAAACAAAAGGCATCAAAATGTCAGAATAATGCTAATAATGTGGTCCCCACTGACCTACCACTATCTAAACAAAATATTCAATATTGTCCAACCACCAAGGCAATATAACTTTACAAACCTAATTTAATCAGATGGGACCAAGCAAAAAACCATAGTTAAATTATTTTCAGACAAAAGAAAATGCACATTCAACAACACTTCAGATCTAGGGCTTCCATGGCTTTGGGTTCCTCTTCTCTCTTGCTCTGTCTCTGCTATTTTGGAGCACTTCCCCCTCAGTTGGTTTTCTTTTCCTTTGTTTCCTTGCAGATGGAGCAGTGTGGTTTTCCTGTTCAGTGGCTGCCCTTAGAGGATTGAAAGTTTGACTTGAAGCTGGCCTAGATCCATAACCTTGTACATGTGTTGTGGAAGTTGTTTTTCCAGATCCATATCCTTGCACAGGTGGTGTAGAAGATGGTGTTGCAGACTGTGGAGCTTGGGATGACCTTCTTGAAACAGCTGACTGTCAAATAAACACAGTTAACTTGGATATTTAGATCTTGAAATACAATTACCATAAACTGTTTCCTTCAATTCTAAGTACTTGTCTGTTTCTATTATTTGGCCTTGTTGAAGATGATGCTCCATCATTAGGCCTTGGTCCCTGCAAGTACATTTAAGTGTAAAAATGGCTTCCTTTGAAAATATATAAAAACAGATTAACCAGTTAAAATACGGACCTGGTACAGTCTTGATCTGGGATGTGGTGGGTTTTTGCAAGACCTCTTGTTATGTCCTAACTGTAGACATCTCTTGCAAGTATAAGTTAATTTTTCTTGTGCTCCTAGTTTGTGTTTCCTCAGCTTCCTTTCTTTTTTTTATTTTTGGCCTACCAACTTTAGGTGTATACTCAGGATGACCCAAGGGTTCTATTGTGCATGGGATGTAATGTTTTTTACCAGGCATGACACTAATCCTATGAGAGTAGGCTCTTAAGTAGGCTGCCTTTTTGTAACAGTCATCTACAAAGTCCTCTATATTCAATCTTCTATCAATAATACATGTGCAAGCATGCCTACAGGGATAACCATTCACCTGAAACATTCCACAAGTACAGGTTCTTGTGTCAAGCCTTACAACATACTGATCATCTTTCTCATCCACCTGGAACTCCATATCACCACACCAAGTTGGGAGATAATTTCTAGCTAAATCACACTGTGTGTTAATCTTTTTCATAACAACAGGACAAATATTCCCTTCAAATCCATCCATGCCAGTCTTTTTTATCTGAATCCTTTTTATTAACCTAGCTCTAATCCATTCAAACATAGATATAATAGGCAAAATCCTAGATGGCAGAATCATATTGTTAAAGGACTTACAGATGTTATTGACAAGAACATCACTCTTGCATCTGGTACTGAAGTGTGCTCTTGACCAATGCTCGGGTGGGATTTTCATCAACCATTCTGATGCAATTGGGTCCAGGGCTTCCAGCTGCTTCATCACCTCGGCCCAATCTTCTCTGTTTCCAGCAGAGGCAGATCTCCAAAAAAGTGTTTTCAAGTCCTGGCTTTTCCAATGCTTGTAAAAATTTTGGTACAGCTGCCTTAGGCAAAATCTGTGCTCACTACCTGGAGCAACAGTATTGACAGCTTCTAGCAACCCCTTTTGCCTGCTCCAAAAAAACATGCATTTATTATTACAATATGAAATTTGTTATGTAATGACTAATGATATTAATTTTGTTAATACCTGTCAGAGATAAAGGTCATTTGTCTTCACCAATGCCACCAATGTCCAGTAACAACTCCTGTAAGAACCAAAGCCAATTTTCATAGTTCTCACTCTTCACACAAGCTAATGCAATTGGAAACAGATTCTAGTTCCCATCATTTCCCACTGCACACAATAATTGGCCTCCATAAACATGTTTTAGAAAACATCCATCAAGCCCAATAAGTGGTCTACAACCATCAAGAAATCCAACAATCATAGCTCTGAGTGAGAAATACATCTTCTCAAATATGGGAGGGTTTGAATCTTGTATTTTTTTTATGATGACTTTGCTCCCAGGATTGGTTTTGAGAAGTGTTGCACCATAACTCCAGAACAGTTTGTATTGTGCATCAAATCCACCCATTATTCTCTCATTTGCATCCTTCTTTGCCCTAGTAGCAATCTAATATGAAACCTTGCAACCCACTGGTCTTCTAATGATTCTAATAAAATCCTCTGTTCTCACATCAGGATGGTCTCTTATAGTTTCCTCAAATTTCTCCCCAAGATACTTAGAAACACACCTGAAATTCTCACCTTTCCTTGCACATGTATGTTCACCCTTTATAGTCTTAACTTGGAACTTTCTTGTGCTCTGAACAGTTGATGCATGGATCCTCCTGTTGGAAAACACGAATCAGAAAGCAGCGGAATTTAAAAATTTTTCCCAACAAAAGGACCTTGGACTCGCAATCATGTATCCAAATTCGTAGAGATAGAAAACTTACTTTTCTTTTATTCTTTCTTGAAGCGTTTCAAGCCACCCAAGAACGCTCTTCTCGCGGCTTGATCCCCTCTCCTTTGGTAAAGCTCGAATCTTCAAACTTCTAACTTGAAGTCTCTAGAGAAAGTCCACCAACTTGATCACAATCTAACTAGTAAGGATGCTAGTTCTCTAGTTAGTGTTTAGGCTTAACCTAGGGCTTTGTTTATCTTGGAGAAAGGAAGGTGTTCAACACATGAACCAAGAATTGTCCATTAGCTCTAAAGGGGAGCATGAGCTCCCCTATATATAGGAAATGGGAGGGGCGGCCGAACCTAGTCCTAATGGACAAAGGATTTGGTCCCTCTCTCTCCTATTACTTGATCATCAAGTATTTTCCAACTTTGACTTTGAATTCTAATTCAAGTCAACTTCTAAGAGAGCTAAAAATATCCAAACTACTTTTGGATAATTTTATACTTTATTTATTATAAAATAAATAACTTGTTTTTATCTAATTAATTAATTCGTAATTAATTAACTAGATTATTTTCTCCAAAATTAGACTTTCTTTTTAATTCAAAATTAAACCAAAGTCTATTAAATAATTAACTAATTAATTATTTAATATATATATATAATATATATAAATACACAAGTGTGTGACACGTGTCACTCACGTGAGCCACACGTGTGACTTCACACGTGTGGAACCCTCTTGGCCCGATTAACTCGTTTAATCATTTTCAAGCCTCAACTCATGTAACCAAGTTGTTGTGTGTGACCCTCTAGGTCCTCAATTCAATTAGCAGTGACCCCAATTAATTAATTCACTAATTAATTAATCAGTCCACAGATTAAACGACCATAGTCTAGCAACAGGTGTTTAACCCCTAGCTGAATTGGAATGTTCGGATTCGACAGAACCTTTAAGTCATTGATTCATGTGAGATACAATCCTCCTACTTACTATCTCTCAACCAAGATCTAGGGCAAGGGAATAATCAGAACCCTAATAATCCGGTCTTAAAGCTAAGTGCATTTCATATCCATTTGATCTCAATCCAAGAAACCCTTTTCTTGATGTCTTGATCTACGGCCTTGGCCAAGGACTCCATATGGCATATGAATGACTTACACAATAAGAGATCACCTTGCAAATGCAAGTGTAGGTCCTTTCTTGATTCTCATTCACTTTCATGAGTCACTTGTGCAGCCCCAGCATACGCCTTGAATCAGTTGTCTAAGGCGACACCCTTTAAAGCTTATACCAAAGACTACAGAGTTAACTCATAAAGTGAGAAGGAACCTCAAGTCTAAGGATCAATTAATCACATCAATGACTCGTGAGATATTTCCCAATCTGGAAGTTTCCATTTCCTGAAATAGAAACTTCCTTTCCCATTTAGGAATGTTCTCACACGGGGCACCTCAGTGAACTTACTTATTAAAGTAAGCACCCTCATGTATCACGCACGTATCAACTATACACTTTGCACCTCCATGAAACAAGGTGGTCCTTCTTAAGGGCGTGATCCCACAAGCAAGCCTTAGAGGAGTCAGGTTGACACTCCCACTGTCTGTAGGACTCATCGGCTTGGAGTATTTTACTAATCATGACTTATGTGATATAGGGCTCGCTTCATGAACCATTTCACCTAAATGGTAGAGCCCTAAAGTCATCAGGATTAGGGGAGTTCTCATACATGCACAGCTAAAGTAAACGCATACCAAACAAGAGCATATAAAGAAATGTTGCCTCAATTCGTTATTTCATTCAAAGATTGTCTGTGATTACAATAAGGAAAAGCACAGAGCGGATATACAATCGGCTTTTAGGGTACTATTCCTAACAATCTCCCACTTGCCCGTCAAAGCCATTCTAAAGCTACTCTAAGTCCCATCTTCTGAAGACGACGTTGGAAAGCTTCTCGACTAAGGGGTTAAGTAAGTGGATCTGCCACGTTCTCTGCTGATGTGACCCTCTCAATTAGCACATCTCCTCTTTTGATAATATCATGGATTAGGTGATACTTCCTCATAATGTGCTTGGTCCGTTGGTGAGATCTTGGTTCTCTTGCTTGAGCAACCGCCCCAGTGTTGTCACAAAACACAGTAATGGGGTCTTTCATGCTAGGAACAACATTCAACTCTTGAATGAAATTTCTAATCCAAACACCTTCCTTAGCTGCATCATTTGCAGCTAAGTATTCGGCCTCAGTGGTCAAATCTGCAGTCGTAGTTTGTTTGGAACTCTTCCAACTCACTGCTCCGCCGTTTAGGCAGAAAATGTATCCTGACATTGACTTAAAATCATCTAAGTCAGATGCAAAGCTTGCATCGCAGTATCCTTCAACAGTAAGATCTTTCTGACCTCCGTGAACTAAGAATAAATCCTTAGTACTTTTCAAGTACTTAAGAATATTCTTCACGGCAGCCCAGTGACCATCTCCAGGGTCAGATTGGAAACGACTTGTCACACTAAGTGCATAAGCCACATCCGGTCGAGTACATAACATTGCATACATTATGCTACCTATTGCTGACGCATAAGGTGTATGAGTCATTCTCTCCTTCTTAAGGTTTGTCTTAGGACACATCTTCTTTGAAAGACATGTTCCTACACTCATAGGAAGGTTCTTAACCTTTGCTGACTCCATATTGAATCTCTTCAATACTTTGTCAATGTACATCGACTGTGATAGTCCTATTAACCTTCTAGATCTATCTCTATAGATTTTAATTCCAAGGATATAGGACGCATCACCAAGATCTTTCATCTCGAATTGGTTCGATAACCATAACTTAGTCACTTTCATGTCATCCTTCGAATTCCCAATAAGAAGGATGTCATCAACATAAAGTACTAAGAATTGTACTGAGGTCTCCAATTCCTTTCTATACACACATGATTCATTCGTAATTTGGATGAAGCCAAACGCTTTGACTGATTCATCAAATCGAATGTTCCAATTCCTAGAAGCCTGTTTCAATCCATAGATTGATCTTTGGAGTTTGCAAACCTTTTGCTCACTCCCACTGAATGTGAAACCTATGGGTTGCTCCATATAAATGTCTTTATCAATGTCACCATTGAGAAAGGCAGTTTTCACATCCATTTGCCATATCTCATAGTCATAATATGCAGCAATGGCAAGCATGATTTGAATGGACTTTTGCATTACAACTGGTGAAAAGGTTTCGTCAAAGTCCATGCCGGGTCTTTGAGTGAATCCTTTTGCAACCAGTCTTGCTTTGTAGGCTGCAATGCTTCCATCAACTCCAAGCTTTCTCTTAAAGATCCATTTGCAACCTATGGGTTTGACCCCATCAGGCAAATCTACCAAGGTCCAAACTTGGTTAGAGTTCATGGAGTCCATTTCGGATTTCATGGCTTCTATCCACTGTTCAGAGTCAGAATCTGAAAGTGCCTCCTCATATGTTGAAGGATCATTATCCTTTTGAGAGATTTCATGGAAGAATCCATACCATCTCTCCGGCTGTCTAGGAGTGCGTTCAGAACGCCTTAGAGGAGGGTTTTCGTGTGTATCGAAATTCGTGATTGGTTGTAGTTGATCAGAGTGGGACGTTTCTTCAGTGGGTGATGTGGGGTCATTTTGTACTTCTTCTAATTCTATGATCTTTCCTTTCTTTTCTTTAAGGAACGGTTCATCCAGAAAAGTAGCATTTCTGGAAACAAACACCTTTTGCTCAGATTGATCATAGAAATAGTATCCTATGGATTCCTTAGGATAACCTACAAAGTAACATAAGTTAGAACGAGATTCTAACTTATCTCCCACTGTCCTCTTCACGTAAGCAGGACAACCCCAAATTCTTAAGTAAGAATAACTAGGGATTTTACCATGCCACATTTCATAGGGCGTTTTGGGGACTGACTTAGAGGGAACTAGATTCAGAATCTTTGCTGCACTTTCTAGGGCATAACCCCAGAAAGAAGGTGGTAAGTCAGTGAAACTCATCATGGAACGAACCATATCAAGTAGGGTTCTATTCCTTCTCTCAGAAACTCCATTAAGCTGAGGAGTTCCTGGAGGAGTCCACTGAGAGATAATCCCATTATCCTTGAGATGATTAAGGAATTCTTCACTAAGATATTCGCCTCCTCGATCAGATCGAAGTGCTTTGATCTTGTGACCAGTTTGGTTCTCAACCTCCTTTTGAAATTCTAAGAATTTCTCAAAAGCTTCAGATTTATACTTCATTAAGTATACATAACCATACCGACTAAAGTCATCAGTGAAGGTTATGAAGTACTGATGATTGTTTCTAGTGCTTACACTAAGCGGTCCACAAACATCAGTATGGATCAAATCCAAAACCTCAGTGGCACGTTCCACAGTTCCTTTAAAAGGAACTTTGGACATCTTTCCTTTGAGACAGGATTCGCAAGAAGTCAACTCTTTGAGATCATTTTCAGAGAATGATCCTAAAGTGTTTATCTTGCTAATTCTGTTCTTGGAAATGTGTCCTAATCTAGCGTGCCATAAGGAAGCTGAAACTTTGTCATCTCTCTTACGCTTCGTTTCTCGTTGTATATTCATAATATTGATATTTTGAGTTAGGTAAAGTCCATTACTTAGAGTACCGATATGAACGGAAGAGTTGTTCCGTTTGATAAAATATTTACCATTCTTAATATAAGTTTCATAACCTTCACAATCTAATATTGGAACTGAAATTATATTACGAATAATGCTCGGTACATAAAGGACTTTATTTAATACCAACTCAAAACTACCTAAATCTAATCTAATTGTGCCTAAAGCTCGAGCTTCAACGTTTGAGCCATCACCGATCTTCAAGACACATTCTCCTTCTTTGAGTTGTTGGACCTCACTTAGCATCTGTACATCATTACAGATATGAGTTCCACAACCGGTATCAAGTACCCAAGAACTAGAATTAATAGAAAGATTTACTTCAACGAGAAAGATACCTTTCTTTAGAGTAGCCTTGTACTCTGGGCAGTTTCTCCTCCAATGTCCCGCTTTGCCACAATGGAAGCAAGCATCCTCTTTCTGATCACGCTTCTTCTTTTGGGCCTTCCCCTTCGAAATGCCACCAGTGGGCCTAAGGGGTTTCTTTTTCTTCTTTTGGGCTTTCTTGCCCTTACCTTTAGAAGGCCCAGAAGAGGAAGATGGAGAATTCACCATCAAAACCTTATTGTCCTTCTTGATCGTGCTTTCAGCAGTCACAAGCTGACTAATCAGCTCAGCTACAGTAGCACCAGCATGATTCATGTTGAAGTTAAGGACAAGTGGGTTGAATGATGGTGGGAGCGAAGCTAGCAACAAATCCACTGAAAGCTCATCTTTCAGTGGCATGTCCATGGAAGCAAGTTTCTCAGTAAGGGCAAGAAACTTGAGTCTATATTCATGGACACTTGAACCTTCCCTCATTCTCAAGTGGAACAATTCCTTTGAATTGTTATACCTTGTAACACGTTCATGAGGGCGGTAAAGTTGCTCTAAGTGGTCGTAAATCTCCCAAGCAAATTCCATGGCCTCATGTTGTCTTTGTAAGTCCGGAGACATGTTAGCCAACATGAGGCAACGGGCTTGGAGATTATCATCCTTCCACTTCTGAATCGCGTCCCGCTCGGCCCGAGTGGGAGCCTCCCCTTCGGGACTAGGCTCCCCTTCGAAGAGAACATAAGTTCTCTTCTCAGAATCTAAAATGATTTTTAGATTCCTCAGCCAATCAGAATAGTTGGGACCAGTCAACTTGTTTGACTCGAGGATCGATACAAGAGGGTTTTTGGTTGCCATTCCAAAACACGTAGAGAATTACAGAATCTACGACCTAAATGGTAAAACAGAGAACTAGTGAGCATGCTGAATTATAACGATATACAAAAGATAAGGTCTTTAATCTAATGTAGCTCCCACTGTTTTTCAAAGATCTAGAATTCCCAAAGATCTAAGAGGAACACGTTTCCCAATGGGTACTAAGATCCTAGGCATTTTACCTCGAACCCACGACTCGCGGACATTCTAAGTAAGAACCCTAGGTAGGTACAACTTACCAATTCTAACACCTTTAGAACTCTTAGTAATTGTTTTTGCATCACCTATCTTTCAATATGGATGCACGACTCGTGCGACATCCATATTTACTTAGGCGTTAAGCTAGACCCATCAATCATAAGATCATGACCAAAACTTAGTTCGAACGACCCACGACTCGCGGACATCGCCCTAGCTAAAATTGACCACGAAATATTGATCATTTAAAATGATCAATTAGGTAACTAAGAACTAATAAGCTCCACTAGGTATCCCACGACTCGCGGACAATAACTAGCTTCACTTACTAAACTTAAAACCTATTGATGGAATGCTAGGAATTTAATTCAAAATTTGCATCTCGAATTAAACACCTATTTGTTCGAAATTAGCTTAATATTTAATGGGAATTTTCGAATCAACCGGAGAGTTGTCCGGTTCGACCTCACCAACATATATGTTATCCAATTTTATTAGTCTTGATTAATGCAAGTACACTTAAATGCATTTCAAACAAGCACATAAACAGATAACATGTCCTAGCATGATACTAACATGTAATGATCATGGGTTCTACCTATCTTATGCGTGATATGTGGGAGCCACTCCACAATCACAAGTTCTAACATACATGCCACATAAACAGTTCAAATCACATAAGGGAAAGCGGTAACAAAATACGAGCCCTATCTCTATTACATTTAACAATTGAGATTCCCCTCCCTAACATTTTGAGGGGTCTTCACTTATGGCCTCCTTGTTACTTGAATGTGGTCCATCTTACTCCATGGGTGCATTGTCTCCAAAATGAAAATAAAACCTCACCACCTATATCTACTCTCAAATTACAATAAAAAGAAAAAGACATAAAGTAATAAGGCTCAATCTTCATATTGGCCTTAGACAATTACACGGGGCATACCCCGGCCTCAAAAACAGTAATATGGAAAGCCACATAATAAATCACATAACAGTACGCACATAAGTGAGGCTCCAACCTCAATTGAAAAACGCAACTATAGGGCTCCAACCCCAATTTAAACCATCCATGTGCATAAATTAAAACCATACATAGATCTAAACCCATGATCACTTAACATGCTTTTGCGAGAATTTAAATTTAGCCAATAAATTAAAATTCTCGTTTCAAGTCCTAATGACTTAAAACACGACTTAGATGCAATTCTTGTTCAAGAGCCTTTTCTATAAAACCCGAAAAACAATAAACTAATAAAATTCCAATTAATTTCTGAAAATTAATAATTTTATTCTTTCAATATTTTCAGAAAATAAAGATTGTAATTTTTCCAAATTCAAATCGCTTAAATTTTCAAAATCCCAATTCAAACAATTATTTCAAAAATAATTCAAATTTAATAAATAAAATTTTCCAGAAAAATTAAATCGGGATTTCAAGGACCGAAAACACGAAAACACGAAAACGCCAAAACCGTGCCCGGAATCGCCCGAAACGAGCACAGGCTCGCCGCGCAGCGTCGCGCGCTAGGCGCACGCCCTGCGCGCAACGCGCGCAGCTTGCTGATGCTCGCGTGCGGGCGATGCCGGGCGGGTGCTCCCACGCGGTTGCGGGAGCGTGCGGGCGGCTGTCCCGCGCGGTTGCGGGACAGGCGGGCAGGCGCGCCTAGGCGGGGCCTAGGCGCTGGCGGGCGTCAGTGGCAGGCAGTCCCGCGCGGTTGCGGGACTGCTGGGCGGGCGGTCGCGGGCCTGGCGTGCTACGCCTTAGCACGTCAGGCTCGCGTTTTCGTAACGCGATTTCGTGTTTCGTACTTTTAGTTCAAAAACCAAAACAATCCAAAATTCAAAAACACGATTTAAATTAATTTCGATCAAAACGGTTTTCAAAAAAAAAAATAATTTAAGAAAACAGTTTCAGAAATTCAAGAAAAATTATAGTTTCGTATTTCAGGCTTTCTAAAAGAACTCATGAATACCTAATTCGCATCTAAGCCTAAGAATTTCTACCAAATTCAGAATAATTGAGGCGAATCAGAAACCCGATTAACGAGGTGGCTCTGATACCACTTGTTGGAAAACACGAATCAGAAAGCAGCGGAATTTAAAAATTTTTCCCAACAAAAGGACCTTGGACTCGCAATCATGTATCCAAATTCGTAGAGATAGAAAACTTACTTTTCTTTTATTCTTTCTTGAAGCGTTTCAAGCCACCCAAGAACGCTCTTCTCGCGGCTTGATCCCCTCTCCTTTGGTAAAGCTCGAATCTTCAAACTTCTAACTTGAAGTCTCTAGAGAAAGTCCACCAACTTGATCACAATCTAACTAGTAAGGATGCTAGTTCTCTAGTTAGTGTTTAGGCTTAACCTAGGGCTTTGTTTATCTTGGAGAAAGGAAGGTGTTCAACACATGAACCAAGAATTGTCCATTAGCTCTAAAGGGGAGCATGAGCTCCCCTATATATAGGAAAGGGGAGGGGCGGCCGAACCTAGTCCTAATGGACAAAGGATTTGGTCCCTCTCTCTCCTATTACTTGATCATCAAGTATTTTCCAACTTTGACTTTGAATTCTAATTCAAGTCAACTTCTAAGAGAGCTAAAAATATCCAAACTATTTTTGGATAATTTTATACTTTATTTATTATAAAATAAATAACTTGTTTTTATCTAATTAATTAATTCGTAATTAATTAACTAGATTATTTTCTCCAAAATTAGACTTTCTTTTTAATTCAAAATTAAACCAAAGTCTATTAAATAATTAACTAATTAATTATTTAATATATATATATAATATATATATATACACAAGTGTGTGACACGTGTCACTCACGTGAGCCACACGTGTGACTTCACACGTGTGGAACCCTCTTGGCCCGATTAACTCGTTTAATCATTTTCAAGCCTCAACTCATGTAACCAAGTTGTTGTGTGTGACCCTCTAGGTCCTCAATTCAATTAGCAGTGACCCCAATTAATTAATTCACTAATTAATTAATCAGTCCACAGATTAAACGACCATAGTCTAGCAACAGGTGTTTAACCCCTAGCTGAATTGGAATGTTCGGATTCGACAGAACCTTTAAGTCATTGATTCATGTGAGATACAATCCTCCTACTTACTATCTCTCAACCAAGATCTAGGGCAAGGGAATAATCAGAACCCTAATAATCCGGTCTTAAAGCTAAGTGCATTTCATATCCATTTGATCTCAATCCAAGAAACCCTTTTCTTGATGTCTTGATCTACTGCCTTGGCCAAGGACTCCATATGGCATATGAATGACTTACACAATAAGAGATCACCTTGCAAATGCAAGTGTAGGTCCTTTCTTGATTCTCATTCACTTTCATGAGTCACTTGTGCAGCCCCAGCATACGCCTTGAATCAGTTGTCTAAGGCGACACCCTTTAAAGCTTATACCAAAGACTACAGAGTTAACTCATAAAGTGAGAAGGAACCTCAAGTCTAAGGATCAATTAATCACATCAATGGCTCGTGAGATATTTCCCAATCTGGAAGTTTCCATTTCCTGAAATAGAAACTTCCTTTCCCATTTAGGAATGTTCTTGTAACGCCCCAGTTTTTCGGTTATAATAATGTGGTGTATTTGTTTATAAATTACGCGACTTAATTATTTAATTATATGATTAATTGTTTATAAGTGTTTTTATTTGATTTAAACTGTAAGCTATTGTTACTCTAATTTAATCCATTTTATTTTACTTTGATATTTAGTGTTTAATTTCTTAAGTAAGGTTTCGCGTTACCTTAACTGTTTCGGTAATTTCTTTAATTAATTTCATCATGTTATCATTTTGTTTAATTTATTTAAAATGGAATTTAAGTTTTAGTATTTCATTTATAACTATATGAATTCGTTCATGCGCATGAGTGTTCTATTTGCGCTTCGTTCATATATGTAATGATATCGGATTGGTATGGAAATTTAGTATGTCGTAAATATGTGTGTTATGAACATGCCAATGTGCTCGGTTTATGTTTTCGGATTCATTTGACGTGTTTATGGATTTAATTTTGATTGTGGAACCAAATCGGGGGCTAACGAGCAATTAGCGCACCCTTGGTTCCGTGCGTGATATCTTGAGCTCGGGAATTCGGATTCGAATTCCGTCAACTCCGTTGCCTTCGTATCGACGATTCGGAGACAATGGAACAAGCCTCATACCTTTTTGAGATCATTAAGACCTTCGAAATCCAACCATAACGGACAACTCGTGCAAGAAGAGCTCCTTTTGTTGACTAGTCTCCTTGGTGGGACCCTATAACACTCCTTAACCTAACCCTACCTTAACCATGACTTAACCACCTTGAGTTAAGCCCTTTCTCTTCCCTTTTAGCTCAGAAAAACCGAGCCAAACATCCCCTCTCATTGCTGCAACTGATCGATATGGAGGAAGAGAAGAAAGGAGAGAAAACCCTAAGCCATTCTTGAGATTTTGAGCTCAAATCTCTTCCCTCCTTCACCAAATCTTTAAGGTATGAATATTTATGTCTTCTCTACTCTATTATACTTGATTTCATCTCCTTACATCATGATTTGGATCAGATTTGGTTAGGGTTTGGGCTAAGAGCATGAATAGGGTTTTTGGGGAAATTTGCTCTTATGATGTTGTTTGCTTGGGTAGCTAATTTCCTTGCTTGTAAATGATTATATGAACTTGTTTCTTGACCCATTTCTTTCCTAACTGATAGTATATGATATTAGGAGGATTTTATCTCTTGACCCTTTTGTGAAATTATGAGATATGGAACTCCAAACTTGATGATCAAATTGATTCCCCTGTTTTTCGAACTGCTGTGTGAAATTTGGTGTTGATGCTTAATCAAATGGTCTCCATTTCGTGTGAAATTGCATGGAGTTGATGTACACTCATTGTTATATATGTTAACATTCATGCTTTAAGTATTTGGTTCCATTTGAAGCCTCAAAACCGAAGTACATGGCCTGTTCTTATGCATGATCTATGACAGAATTGTTGCTGTTGTGATTGGTAACTTGTTGGTCACCCTAAGGTGTTTTAAATTGTACCATTTTGCATATATATGATGTATATTAGTTGTTTAGTATGTTAGCATGCATTCCCCAAAGTTTCAGATCCAAATTCAAGCCCTAAGTACTTGATCAAGGCATGATAGAATCATTAGGGTTCATATGTGCGATTTTGGCGACCCAGTTTTGTTGCATGGATTCGATGATCTTAACGTGTGATTTAGCCTTTGCACTCTAAATGAAAAATGTTCATAACATGCTAAATATGTTGTATATTAAGTTTCAGAGCATTTGGAGTTCATTTGGTATGTTTTTGGATTGATTTGGTATGAGTTCAGTTTTGCCGGAAAACTCTGTGAACGCCCCAAGTTCTGTACCTTGACACCCCCGTGTCTCATTTACTCATAAGAGTGAGACACGGGCGTGTCACACCATCTGGGCAGCTCTGTACTGAGCCACGCCCGTGGCTCAGTTTGGCTAGGGTTGGTGACACCCCCGTGTCCCTTCCCCTGTGCAGTCCGTGTTGCTTCCTTTTCGGTTTTTGATTTGTTTCACCTCCTTAATGACTTTATCTCCTTTTGTGTTAAACTATGAACTTGTTTTGCTATGTGTTAGGAGTATTGTGGTTCAATTTCGTGGCATTTGGATGAGTTATAGGTATGCTTTTGCTTATTGCCGTTTATGTGTGTTTATATGTCGTTTTTGAATCGCATCACTTATTTTCTATATCATATGATTTCTTCTTGTCGTCAAACCTTGGATATATGCTATGTTATGTAATATGAAGTATGTAGTAGCATGTTGGGAGAGTTTGAACATGTTCTATGCTTCTATTTGAGTTCTTGAATAAATTGAATGGAGATATGAATTGAATGATCTATGATTGAACAAGTGAATGAATTGGTTATATGATTTTCATGACTTAATATGATCTTTATGTCTTCATATCATGTGTGAGCATTGCCGTGCGTCATATATGGTTCATTTAGGGTCTTGAGTCTCACGAACACGTCTTGTTGCCTTTGTTCAGTTTATCTCCAGGGTGGAGAGATCTTGGTCGTTCAGGCACTTGGTGCTCGATCCTTGTAACTTCACGGTTCAGGTGAGGGTGTTTTCGTTTTAGCTATGTAACAAACCCTACAACCCTTATGTGAAAAGCTTTGGCCAAAACCTTATGATTATATATATATGATTTTCAAAGAAAGTTATCGAGTAAATTCTTCTGAATTATACGTATGAGCGTATATGAGCTTAAAAGTGGTTTTGTAATGAGGCTATGCTCCAAACCGTGTGTCTTCAAGCTAACTACGGATTCGGATGACACGGAGAGGTACGTATATAGCATATGCCGAGTTACACGGTAAGGTATGATTTCTTATAGTATGTATTCTATGTATGTATTGATATGTTTTGGCGAGATTGCACATACGTTATATTCACGGGCCCAGGGACTTAGTATATGTGGCTAACCGAGGAAGCAAGGGCTGACGGGGATCCCATATACTAGTTCCAACCAAATTTACGACGATACGGACCTCGTTAGGAGTTTTGACGAGGAAACGCAGGTCGGGCTTTTGAGGATTCATGTACCTCACTAGCCATTATGTATGATCCGGTGGCCGGGTCTTGCAAGCCCGTCCACCACCCGGAGGAAGAAGGTTGGTTATGATATGATTATGCACCGTGCGGGAATGCCGGGATCCGGATCGCCCAAACGAATATGTTTATGATATGATTTATGGTCTGTGTGTATTATGATATATTGCATGGACACCTAATTAATATATTAATGATATTTGTCGTACACGGTCGGAGTTTGGTTGGAGATTGTGCACGCTCACTCGCCGAGCCTTATATTTATGTATGATTTATGAAAATAATGAATTAATATGATTAGTCATAAAATCCGAGCGCTGATTAGTCTTTCTCTTGCCCTTTTAGGGAACTAATATCAATTAAAACCTTGTTCGGAATTATGACTTGCATGTGCATGTTTTTATATATATATATCGCTCCTGCTCACTCAGTCTTCTAGAGACTGACCCTCTCCCTCCCCAATCTTTTAGTGTGCAGGTTTGACTGTGGAGTTTCGGGCTAGGCGGAGG
The DNA here is from genome assembly GCA_037501455.1 of Lantana camara. Lineage (NCBI taxonomy): Eukaryota > Viridiplantae > Streptophyta > Magnoliopsida > Lamiales > Verbenaceae > Lantana > Lantana camara. The sequence goes on from CM074862.1 coordinate 26,527,670, forward strand.
TGTTTGGAGTCTTTAAGTTGGTCGAGTTAGGTTAGGAGAGTCTTTGCACTCACTCATGTACTTGATTTATGTTGGATTCGATTCTGTAGTTCCGAACTTGAATATTTATGTAACTGTTATTGAATTAACCTTACTGGGTTTTGCTATGATTTGAAAGAGGCCTGAAGAGCCCAATTTCCGTTTATGGTTTGTATGATTGAACTTTGGCTTTGCAATGCGTTATACTTCGTGGATTGGTTTTCATTGCAGGGTCTAGCTCCGCCTGGCTTAGGAGGGTTTTATGTTTGTCTCCCGTTCGCTAGGGTTTGATACGGGTGCGGATTTACTATTTCGTTACTCGTGTTGAGCCTTAGTGCGGGGGATGTGGCGCCTCACGTGCGGGGTGCTGCATCCTTAAGTGGTATCAGAGCCCGGTTGCAAAACCGGTGTTCTTGAGTCGTGTCGGAGTCAGTCTAAGTCGAACGGCATAGGGACTACGTGATATTGTGTGCCTTGCATCGATCTTGAATATGGAATTTGGTTTCTCTTAAGAATTTTGTTGAATCACTTGTTGCATCTTATACGGATTCTTGTCTTTCGTATCGAATATGTGTCATGAGCATGCACTAATCGCATGCATCTATTCTTGAAGTAAGCTGTGATTTATAGGTTATAAAGATGATATCAAACCACGGCCAAGTTCTATGATTCCAACAATCTATTACAATTCCTTCGGAGGCACGGAAGATAGGAAGGATGCCCGGGGAGGAATGTGAAGAATGCTAGTTGTGTGGCTTTGTAGACTGAGTTGCAATTAACGGTTGGGATTCAGAATGGGAGGTTCGACCTTGGCGATGCGATAGCAGAGGAACATTTGGGGGAATAGGAATAGGAGTTAATCAAGGGATGGTTGTGACTCAGAAGAATAACTTATGTGAGTCCACTACTTGAAGTGCAGTAATTGGATTCAACAGGATCGTGCAACCTAAGGAATGAAGGGAACAAAACCTTGAAGATATATTGGTCCCAGATTTGGATCATGGAAGAGGTACTAGAAATTAAGAGGAGTAGAGATAACAGGGGTCCGGGAGAGGTTATGCATCAAGGGTCTACCAAGAAGGACTTCGAACTAAGCTTAGTGATTAGAAGTCGGGTTCTAGAAGGCAAGCATTTGGGTAAACACGAATAGAGGGAAGATGGCGATATGGAGAACAGGATTGGAAGATATGGAGCAACAAATGGAAGTGGGAAAGAAAGGAAATCATGTGCTCAAGTATAAGCAATTGGAGATGAATTGAATCCACAAAGGATAGGCACGGGATTCTTGAATAAGGTGACGATTAGAAGTAAAGGTTGAAGTGCAAGGAGAAGTGTGGATGCTAACTCGGTGGACGTGGAAGAATTAGGGATCAAGAAATTGCAATCTCGGACAGTGAAAGATACAAGTTGATTTAAAAAGATGCATGAAAGTCTCGAAGACCGTGGGAAAGGCAAGGAATAATTACCAGGTCAAGTGACCTTGGGATCGGAAGAACAAGGAAAGCTACCGAGCTAATAACTTCCCACATCGGTGACAGGTTCCAAAACATTCATAGCACGTGCATCATATCTTGCATTAGTTACTTATTCTCGTGACTTTATGCTTATCCGTGCATTCTAATTGGTTTCGTTGCACTAATGTGTTGAATAATTGCTTGATATAAACGTGACCCATGCATGGTCATTTTAAGCCAACATGCATTTTAGTGTTTACTTGATAGGAAGCCTTCCGCCTCAACTATCAAGTATCAGTACGACTGAGCCGCATCTGAATTATGAGGAAGGTGAATTTGGGAAATAAGAACTTCTATTAAGGGATAGGTTGACAGAAACAAGAATTCAGGAGGAGAAGTGAGACTAGAGTTCCGGACAAGATTAAGAAAGGAGTTTCGGACACCAAGAGAACTAGGGAAGGAGTTGAAAAGCTAAATCTTTGATTTCTATATCAGCTAAACTCCACCTAATGGGATTTACTCATCAAGAGTTTCGATAAAAGAAGAATCGATGGAGTCCAACTCGGGACAACAGAAATTTAAGGGGGAGAGCACGACCGAGGAACAAATTGGACGATTGAAAAGGTGCTCGAAGAAACATTTTAGTGAGAATAATGAAATTGCAAATTAAGGAAGACCTGGGAGTCCTATTAGTGATGATCAGAGATAACTAAGGCGGCTTGAAGGGTTAAGTTATTAAGAGGAGAGTTAAGTTACTCAATTCGGGTTGGAGTCCCTCAGTAGGTATGACGGAAATGGCTTCGAGAATATTCCTATGTATAGAACATGGATCTGGGGATAACAAATTATAAGGGAACTTCTGTGAACCCTAAGTCTGAATTGACGGGAGAGAGAGAGTTGAATCAAGCTAGCATAGAATGGAAGGAGGGCAATCAAGAGTAATTCAATAGAGTAAAAAGGGGGTTCAATAATGACAGAATTATCAAGTCTTTGGTTAGTCCCACGATAATCCGGAAGAACCCAAACCGGAGAAGATGATCATTGGAGGATTTACATCGAACTTCAAGGGTCATCAAGAACACTCTATCTTCGATTCAAGAAATGTGGGGCCAGACACCGAATACAGCCCTAAGGGGTTAAAGAGTATGAATAGATAACATGAATGGAAGATGGGAAAAAGGATTCGCGTTCCGGTAGATCCTATTGACAAATACCTCAAGGTAGGGATTGAATTGTCAAGGTGGTCAGGGGTAGTTATTCTCGAGGGTATTTTAAACTCTGATATGAGTAAGATAGTAGCTATGGATCTAACATTGAGACAGATGGTCTAAGGATATTCGGGGAGGTCAAGCTCGGTTAATTAAAAAGAATTGGATGGTCGAACGAAGATTGTGGGAAATGGTGAAGACTGGAAATAGTACAAGTCAGAACGGATCCAAGAGTATGATCCTTAAAGGATTTATCAATAGCTTCACCAAGGAACCTTGAAGAGGTTCAAGACAAGCTGACCACTGAGCTATCTTCAGGATAGATCATACCTTGGACAACGACAACTCACAAGTCTGAATTTTTGCAACTACGGTGAACGGTACTTATAGCATTCATGATACATGCATCCATGCGAATTTAACTTATATAATGTTTATGTTAGGTGCTTTAATCTTGTATTGTGTTAAATTACTTGGAATAATTGGAAATTAATGTGGGCGACGTTTATTACTTGCTTTGGGTGCCTTACGTGATTTTAAACTTGGTTTTGCGTGAGTTGCTTGGGAGTATTGGAGACTTCCTTGCTTTATTTTCGGTTAAGAGACGGGGATTCTCTTATTTTTGTTTGAGAGACGGGGTACTCTCTTTGCTTGCGAGAGACGGGGTTCTCTCATTGTTGATTGGAGAGACGGGGTTCTCTCATTGCTGCTCGAGAGACGGGGCTCTCTCCTTGTTGTTTGTGAGAGACGGGGAATCTCTCATTGTTTGATTTCAAGCGTGTTTTGAATCCGAGGACGGATTCTTTTTAAGGGGGAGAGATTGTAACGCCCCAGTTTTTCGGTTATAATAATGTGGTGTATTTGTTTATAAATTGCGCGACTTAATTATTTAATTATATGATTAATTGTTTATAAGTGTTTTTATTTGATTTAAACTGTAAGCTATTGTTACTCTAATTTAATCCATTTTATTTTACTTTGATATTTAGTGTTTAATTTCTTAAGTAAGGTTTCGCGTTACCTTAACTGTTTCGGTAATTTCTTTAATTAATTTCATCATGTTATCAGTTTGTTTAATTTATTTAAAATGGAATTTAAGTTTTAGTATTTCATTTATAACTATATGAATTCGTTCATGCGCATGAGTGTTCTATTTGCGCTTCGTTCATATATGTAATGATATCGGATTGGTATGGAAATTTAGTATGTCGTAAATATGTGTGTTATGAACATGCCTATGTGCTCGGTTTATGTTTTCGGATTCATTTGACGTGTTTATGGATTTAATTTTGATTGTGGAACCAAATCGGGGGCTAACGAGCAATTAGCGCACCCTTGGTTCCGTGCGTGATATCTTGAGCTCGGGAATTCGGATTCAAATTCCGTCAACTCCGTTGCCTTCGTATCGACGATTCGGAGACAATGGAACAAGCCTCATACCTTTTTGAGATCATTAAGACCTTCGAAATCCAACCGTAACGGACAACTCGTGCAAGAAGAGCTCCTTTTGTTGACTAGTCTCCTTGGTGGGACCCTATAACACTCCTTAACCTAACCCTACCTTAACCATGACTTAACCACCTTGAGTTAAGCCCTTTCTCTTCCCTTTTAGCTCAGAAAAACCGAGCCAAACATCCCCTCTCATTGCTGCAACTGATCGATATGGAGGAAGAGAAGAAAGGAGAGAAAACCCTAAGCCATTCTTGAGATTTTGAGCTCAAATCTCTTCCCTCCTTCACCAAATCTTTAAGGTATGAATATTTATGTCTTCTCTACTCTATTATACTTGATTTCATCTCCTTACATCATGATTTGGATCAGATTTGGTTAGGGTTTGGGCTAAGAGCATGAATAGGGTTTTTGGGGAAATTTGCTCTTATGATGTTGTTTGCTTGGGTAGCTAATTTCCTTGCTTGTAAATGATTATATGAACTTGTTTCTTGACCCATTTCTTTCCTAACTGATAGTATATGATATTAGGAGGATTTTATCTCTTGACCCTTTTGTGAAATTATGAGATATGGAACTCCAAACTTGATGATCAAATTGATTCCCCTGTTTTTCGAACTGCTGTGTGAAATTTGGTGTTGATGCTTAATCAAATGGTCTCCATTTCGTGTGAAATTGCATGGAGTTGATGTACACTCATTGTTATATATGTTAACATTCATGCTTTAAGTATTTGGTTCCATTTGAAGCCTCAAAACCGAAGTACATGGCCTGTTCTTATGCATGATCTATGACAGAATTGTTGCTGTTGTGATTGGTAACTTGTTGGTCACCCTAAGGTGTTTTAAATTGTACCATTTTGCATATATATGATGTATATTAGTTGTTTAGTATGTTAGCATGCATTCCCCAAAGTTTCAGATCCAAATTCAAGCCCTAAGTACTTGATCAAGGCATGATAGAATCATTAGGGTTCATATGTGCGATTTTGGCGACCCAGTTTTGTTGCATGGATTCGATGATCTTAACGTGTGATTTAGCCTTTGCACTCTAAATGAAAAATGTTCATAACATGCTAAATATGTTGTATATTAAGTTTCAGAGCATTTGGAGTTCATTTGGTATGTTTTTGGATTGATTTGGTATGAGTTCAGTTTTGCCGGAAAACTCTGTGAACGCCCCAAGTTCTGTACCTTGACACCCCCGTGTCTCATTTACTCATAAGAGTGAGACACGGGCGTGTCACACCATCTGGGCAGCTCTGTACTGAGCCACGCCCGTGGCTCAGTTTGGCTAGGGTTGGTGACACCCCCGTGTCCCTTCCCCTGTGCAGTCCGTGTTGCTTCCTTTTCGGTTTTTGATTTGTTTCACCTCCTTAATGACTTTATCTCCTTTTGTGTTAAACTATGAACTTGTTTTGCTATGTGTTAGGAGTATTGTGGTTCAATTTCGTGGCATTTGGATGAGTTATAGGTATGCTTTTGCTTATTGCCGTTTATGTGTGTTTATATGTCGTTTTTGAATCGCATCACTTATTTTCTATATCATATGATTTCTTCTTGTCGTCAAACCTTGGATATATGCTATGTTATGTAATATGAAGTATGTAGTAGCATGTTGGGAGAGTTTGAACATGTTCTATGCTTCTATTTGAGTTCTTGAATAAATTGAATGGAGATATGAATTGAATGATCTATGATTGAACAAGTGAATGAATTGGTTATATGATTTTCATGACTTAATATGATCTTTATGTCTTCATATCATGTGTGAGCATTGCCGTGCGTCATATATGGTTCATTTAGGGTCTTGAGTCTCACGAACACGTCTTGTTGCCTTTGTTCAGTTTATCTCCAGGGTGGAGAGATCTTGGTCGTTCAGGCACTTGGTGCTCGATCCTTGTAACTTCACGGTTCAGGTGAGGGTGTTTTCGTTTTAGCTATGTAACAAACCCTACAACCCTTATGTGAAAAGCTTTGGCCAAAACCTTATGATTATATATATATGATTTTCAAAGAAAGTTATCGAGTAAATTCTTCTGAATTATACGTATGAGCGTATATGAGCTTAAAAGTGGTTTTGTAATGAGGCTATGCTCCAAACCGTGTGTCTTCAAGCTAACTACGGATTCGGATGACACGGAGAGGTACGTATATAGCATATGCCGAGTTACACGGTAAGGTATGATTTCTTATAGTATGTATTCTATGTATGTATTGATATGTTTTGGCGAGATTGCACATACGTTATATTCACGGGCCCAGGGACTTAGTATATGTGGCTAACCGAGGAAGCAAGGGCTGACGGGGATCCCATATACTAGTTCCAACCAAATTTACGACGATACGGACCTCGTTAGGAGTTTTGACGAGGAAACGCAGGTCGGGCTTTTGAGGATTCATGTACCTCACTAGCCATTATGTATGATCCGGTGGCCGGGTCTTGCAAGCCCGTCCACCACCCGGAGGAAGAAGGTTGGTTATGATATGATTATGCACCGTGCGGGAATGCCGGGATCCGGATCGCCCAAACGAATATGTTTATGATATGATTTATGGTCTGTGTGTATTATGATATATTGCATGGACACCTAATTAATATATTAATGATATTTGTCGTACACGGTCGGAGTTTGGTTGGAGATTGTGCACGCTCACTCGCCGAGCCTTATATTTATGTATGATTTATGAAAATAATGAATTAATATGATTAGTCATAAAATCCGAGCGCTGATTAGTCTTTCTCTTGCCCTTTTAGGGAACTAATATCAATTAAAACCTTGTTCGGAATTATGACTTGCATGTGCATGTTTTTATATATATATATCGCTCCTGCTCACTCAGTCTTCTAGAGACTGACCCTCTCCCTCCCCAATCTTTTAGTGTGCAGGTTTGACTGTGGAGTTTCGGGCTAGGCGGAGGTGTTTGGAGTCTTTAAGTTGGTCGAGTTAGGTTAGGAGAGTCTTTGCACTCACTCATGTACTTGATTTATGTTGGATTCGATTCTGTAGTTCCGAACTTGAATATTTATGTAACTGTTATTGAATTAACCTTACTGGGTTTTGCTATGATTTGAAAGAGGCCTGAAGAGCCCAATTTCCGTTTATGGTTTGTATGATTGAACTTTGGCTTTGCAATGCGTTATACTTCGTGGATTGGTTTTCATTGCAGGGTCTAGCTCCGCCTGGCTTAGGAGGGTTTTATGTTTGTCTCCCGTTCGCTAGGGTTTGATACGGGTGCGGATTTACTATTTCGTTACTCGTGTTGAGCCTTAGTGCGGGGGATGTGGCGCCTCACGTGCGGGGTGCTGCATCCTTAAGTGGTATCAGAGCCCGGTTGCAAAACCGGTGTTCTTGAGTCGTGTCGGAGTCAGTCTAAGTCGAACGGCATAGGGACTACGTGATATTGTGTGCCTTGCATCGATCTTGAATATGGAATTTGGTTTCTCTTAAGAATTTTGTTGAATCACTTGTTGCATCTTATACGGATTCTTGTCTTTCGTATCGAATATGTGTCATGAGCATGCACTAATCGCATGCATCTATTCTTGAAGTAAGCTGTGATTTATAGGTTATAAAGATGATATCAAACCACGGCCAAGTTCTATGATTCCAACAATCTATTACAATTCCTTCGGAGGCACGGAAGATAGGAAGGATGCCCGGGGAGGAATGTGAAGAATGCTAGTTATGTGGCTTTGTAGACTGAGTTGCAATTAACGGTTGGGATTCAGAATGGGAGGTTCGACCTTGGCGATGCGATAGCAGAGGAACATTTGGGGGAATAGGAATAGGAGTTAATCAAGGGATGGTTGTGACTCAGAAGAATAACTTATGTGAGTCCACTACTTGAAGTGCAGTAATTGGATTCAACAGGATCGTGCAACCTAAGGAATGAAGGGAGCAAAACCTTGAAGATATATTGGTCCCAGATTTGGATCATGGAAGAGATACTAGAAATTAAGAGGAGTAGAGATAACAGGGGTCCGGGAGAGGTTATGCATCAAGGGTCTACCAAGAAGGACTTCGAACTAAGCCTAGTGATTAGAAGTCGGGTTCTAGAAGGCAAGCATTTGGGTAAACACGAATAGAGGGAAGATGGCGATATGGAGAACAGGATTGGAAGATATGGAGCAACAAATGGAAGTGGGAAAGAAAGGAAATCATGTGCTCAAGTATAAGCAATTGGAGATGAATTGAATCCACAAAGGATAGGCACGGGATTCTTGAATAAGGTGACGATTAGAAGTAAAGGTTGAAGTGCAAGGAGAAGTGTGGATGCTAACTCGGTGGACGTGGAAGAATTAGGGATCAAGAAATTGCAATCTCGGACAGTGAAAGATACAAGTTGATTTAAAAAGATGCATGAAAGTCTCGAAGACCGTGGGAAAGGCAAGGAATAATTACCAGGTCAAGTGACCTTGGGATCGGAAGAACAAGGAAAGCTACCGAGCTAATAACTTCCCACATCGGTGACAGGTTCCAAAACATTCATAGCACGTGCATCATATCTTGCATTAGTTACTTATTCTCGTGACTTTATGCTTATCCGTGCATTCTAATTGGTTTCGTTGCACTAATGTGTTGAATAATTGCTTGATATAAACGTGACCCATGCATGGTCATTTTAACCCAACATGCATTTTAGTGTTTACTTGATAGGAAGCCTTCCGCCTCAACTATCAAGTATCAGTACGACTGAGCCGCATCTGAATTATGAGGAAGGTGAATTTGGGAAATAAGAACTTCTATTAAGGGATAGGTTGACAGAAACAAGAATTCAGGAGGAGAAGTGAGACTAGAGTTCCGGACAAGATTAAGAAAGGAGTTTCGGACACCAAGAGAACTAGGGAAGGAGTTGAAAAGCCAAATCTTTGATTTCTATATCAGCTAAACTCCACCTAATGGGATTTACTCATCAAGAGTTTCGATAAAAGAAGAATCGATGGAGTCCAACTCGGGACAACAGAAATTTAAGGGGGAGAGCACGACCGAGGAACAAATTGGACGATTGAAAAGGTGCTCGAAGAAACATTTTAGTGAGAATAATGAAATTGCAAATTAAGGAAGACCTGGGAGTCCTATTAGTGATGATCAGAGATAACTAAGGCGGCTTGAAGGGTTAAGTTATTAAGAGGAGAGTTAAGTTACTCAATTCGGGTTGGAGTCCCTCAGTAGGTATGACGGAAATGGCTTCGAGAATATTCCTATGTATAGAACATGGATCTGGGGATAACAAATTATAAGGGAACTTCTGTGAACCCTAAGTCTGAATTGACGGGAGAGAGAGAGTTGAATCAAGCTAGCATAGAATGGAAGGAGGGCAATCAAGAGTAATTCAATAGAGTAAAAAGGGGGTTCAATAATGACAGAATTATCAAGTCTTTGGTTAGTCCCACGATAATCCGGAAGAACCCAAACCGGAGAAGATGATCATTGGAGGATTTACATCGAACTTCAAGGGTCATCAAGAACACTCTATCTTCGATTCAAGAAATGTGGGGCCAGACACCGAATACAGCCCTAAGGGGTTAAAGAGTATGAATAGATAACATGAATGGAAGATGGGAAAAAGGATTCGCGTTCCGGTAGATCCTATTGACAAATACCTCAAGGTAGGGATTGAATTGTCAAGGTGGTCAGGGGTAGTTATTCTCGAGGGTATTTTAAACTCTGATATGAGTAAGATAGTAGCTATGGATCTAACATTGAGACAGATGGTCTAAGGATATTCGGGGAGGTCAAGCTCGGTTAATTAAAAAGAATTGGATGGTCGAACGAAGATTGTGGGAAATGGTGAAGACTGGAAATAGTACAAGTCAGAACGGATCCAAGAGTATGATCCTTAAAGGATTTATCAATAGCTTCACCAAGGAACCTTGAAGAGGTTCAAGACAAGCTGACCACTGAGCTATCTTCAGGATAGATCATACCTTGGACAACGACAACTCACAAGTCTGAATTTTTGCAACTACGGTGAACGGTACTTATAGCATTCATGATACATGCATCCATGCGAATTTAACTTATATAATGTTTATGTTAGGTGCTTTAATCTTGTATTGTGTTAAATTACTTGGAATAATTGGAAATTAATGTGGGCGACGTTTATTACTTGCTTTGGGTGCCTTACGTGATTTTAAACTTGGTTTTGCGTGAGTTGCTTGGGAGTATTGGAGACTTCCTTGCTTTATTTTCGGTTAAGAGACGGGGATTCTCTTATTTTTGTTTGAGAGACGGGGTACTCTCTTTGCTTGCGAGAGACGGGGTTCTCTCATTGTTGATTGGAGAGACGGGGTTCTCTCATTGCTGCTCGAGAGACGGGGCTCTCTCCTTGTTGTTTGTGAGAGACGGGGAATCTCTCATTGTTTGATTTCAAGCGTGTTTTGAATCCGAGGACGGATTCTTTTTAAGGGGGAGAGATTGTAACGCCCCAGTTTTTCGGTTATAATAATGTGGTGTATTTGTTTATAAATTGCGCGACTTAATTATTTAATTATATGATTAATTGTTTATAAGTGTTTTTATTTGATTTAAACTGTAAGCTATTGTTACTCTAATTTAATCCATTTTATTTTACTTTGATATTTAGTGTTTAATTTCTTAAGTAAGGTTTCGCGTTACCTTAACTGTTTCGGTAATTTCTTTAATTAATTTCATCATGTTATCAGTTTGTTTAATTTATTTAAAATGGAATTTAAGTTTTAGTATTTCATTTATAACTATATGAATTCGTTCATGCGCATGAGTGTTCTATTTGCGCTTCGTTCATATATGTAATGATATCGGATTGGTATGGAAATTTAGTATGTCGTAAATATGTGTGTTATGAACATGCCTATGTGCTCGGTTTATGTTTTCGGATTCATTTGACGTGTTTATGGATTTAATTTTGATTGTGGAACCAAATCGGGGGCTAACGAGCAATTAGCGCACCCTTGGTTCCGTGCGTGATATCTTGAGCTCGGGAATTCGGATTCGAATTCCGTCAACTCCGTTGCCTTCGTATCGACGATTCGGAGACAATGGAACAAGCCTCATACCTTTTTGAGATCATTAAGACCTTCGAAATCCAACCGTAACGGACAACTCGTGCAAGAAGAGCTCCTTTTGTTGACTAGTCTCCTTGGTGGGACCCTATAACACTCCTTAACCTAACCCTACCTTAACCATGACTTAACCACCTTGAGTTAAGCCCTTTCTCTTCCCTTTTAGCTCAGAAAAACCGAGCCAAACATCCCCTCTCATTGCTTCGAAATCCTTATGTTTGTCTCCCGTTCGCTAGGGTTTGATACGGGTGCGGATTTACTATTTCGTTACTCGTGTTGAGCCTTAGTGCGGGGGATGTGGCGCCTCACGTGCGGGGTGCTACAGTTCTCACACGGGGCACCTCAGTGAACTTACTTATTAAAGTAAGCACCCTCATGTATCACGCACGTATCAACTATACACTTTGCACCTGCATGAAACAAGGTGGTCCTTCTTAAGGGCGTGATCCCACAAGCAAGCCTTAGAGGAGTCAGGTTGACACTCCCACTGTCTGTAGGACTCATCGGCTTGGAGTATTTTACTAATCATGACTTATGTGATATAGGGCTCGCTTCATGAACCATTTCACCTAAATGGTAGAGCCCTAAAGTCATCAGGATTAGGGGAGTTCTCATACATGCACAGCTAAAGTAAACGCATACCAAACAAGAGCATATAAAGAAATGTTGCCTCAATTCGTTATTTCATTCAAAGATTGTCTGTGATTACAATAAGGAAAAGCACAGAGCGGATATACAATCGGCTTTTAGGGTACTATTCCTAACAATCTCCCACTTGCCCGTCAAAGCCATTCTAAAGCTACTCTAAGTCCCATCTTCTGAAGACGACGTTGGAAAGCTTCTCGACTAAGGGGTTAAGTAAGTGGATCTGCCACGTTCTCTGCTGATGTGACCCTCTCAATTAGCACATCTCCTCTTTTGATAATATCACGGATTAGGTGATACTTCCTCATAATGTGCTTGGTCCGTTGGTGAGATCTTGGTTCTCTTGCTTGAGCAACCGCCCCAGTGTTGTCACAAAACACAGTAATGGGGTCTTTCATGCTAGGAACAACATTCAACTCTTGAATGAAATTTCTAATCCAAACACCTTCCTTAGCTGCATCATTTGCAGCTAAGTATTCGGCCTCAGTGGTCGAATCTGCAGTCGTAGTTTGTTTGGAACTCTTCCAACTCACTGCTCCGCCGTTTAGGCAGAAAATGTATCCTGACATTGACTTAAAATCATCTAAGTCAGATGCAAAGCTTGCATCGCAGTATCCTTCGACAGTAAGATCTTTCTGACCTCCGTAAACTAAGAATAAATCTTTAGTACTTTTCAAGTACTTAAGAATATTCTTCACGGTAGCCCAGTGACCATCTCCAGGGTCAGATTGGAAACGACTCGTTACACTAAGTGCATAAGCCACATCCGGTCGAGTACATAACATTGCATACATTATGCTACCTATTGCTGATGCATAAGGTGTATGAGTCATTCTTTCCTTCTCAGGGTTAGTCTTAGGACACATCTTCTTTGAAAGACATGTTCCTACACTCATAGGAAGGTTCTTAACCTTTGCAGACTCCATATTGAATCTCTTCAATACTTTGTCAATGTACATCGACTGTGATAGTCCTATTAACCTTCTAGATCTATCTCTATAGATTTTAATTCCAAGGATATAGGACGCATCACCAAGATCTTTCATCTCGAATTGGTTCGATAACCATAACTTAGTCACTTTCATGTCATCCTTCGAATTCCCAATAAGAAGGATGTCATCAACATAAAGTACTAAGAATTGCACTGAGGTCTCCAATTCCTTTCTATACACACATGATTCATTCGAAATTTGGATGAAGCCAAACGCTTTGACCGATTCATCAAATCGAATGTTCCAATTCCTAGAAGCCTGTTTCAATCCATAGATTGATCTTTGGAGTTTGCAAACCTTTTGCTCACTCCCACTGAATGTGAAACCTATGGGTTGCTCCATATAAATGTCTTTGTCAATGTCTCCATTGAGAAAGGCAGTTTTCACATCCATTCGCCATATCTCATAGTCATAATATGCAGCAATGGCAAGCATGATTCGAATGGACTTTTGCATTGCAACTGGTGAAAAGGTTTCGTCAAAGTCCACGCCGGGTCTTTGAGTGAATCCTTTTGCAACCAGTCTCGCTTTGTAGGCCGCAATGCTTCCATCAACTCCAAGCTTTCTCTTAAAGATCCATTTGCAACCTATGGGTTTGACCCCATCAGGCAAATCTACCAAGGTCCAAACTTGGTTGGAGTTCATGGAGTCCATTTCGGATTTCATGGCTTCTATCCACTGTTCAGAGTCAGAATCTGAAAGTGCCTCCTCATATGTTGAAGGATCATTATCCTTTTGAGAGATTTCATGGAAGAATCCATACCATCTCTCCGGCTGTCTAGGAGTGCGTTCAGAACGCCTTAGAGGAGGGTTTTCGTGTGTATCGAAATTCGTGATTGGTTGTAGTTGATCAGAGTGGGACGTTTCTTCAGTGGGTGATGTGGGGTCATTTTGTACTTCTTCTAATTCTATGATCTTTCCTTTCTTTTCTTTAAGGAACGGTTCCTCCAGAAAAGTAGCATTTCTGGAAACAAACACCTTTTGCTCAGATTGATCATAGAAATAGTATCCTATGGATTCCTTAGGATAACCTACAAAGTAACATAAGTTAGAACGAGATTCTAACTTATCTCCCACTGTCCTCTTCACGTAAGCAGGACAACCCCAAATTCTTAAGTAAGAATAACTAGGGATTTTACCATGCCACATTTCATAGGGCGTTTTGGGGACTGACTTAGAGGGAACTAGATTCAGAATCTTTGCTGCACTTTCTAGGGCATAACCCCAGAAAGAAGGTGGTAAGTCAGTGAAACTCATCATGGAACGAACCATATCAAGTAGGGTTCTATTCCTTCTCTCAGAAACTCCATTAAGCTGAGGAGTTCCCGGAGGAGTCCACTGAGAGATAATCCCATTATCCTTGAGATGATTAAGGAATTCTTCACTAAGATATTCGCCTCCTCGATCAGATCGAAGTGCTTTGATCTTGTGACCAGTTTGGTTCTCAACCTCCTTTTGAAATTCTAAGAATTTCTCAAAAGCTTCAGATTTATACTTCATTAAGTATACATAACCATACCGACTAAAGTCATCAGTGAAGGTTATGAAGTACTGATGATTGTTTCTAGTGCTTACACTAAGCGGTCCACAAACATCAGTATGGATCAAATCCAAAACCTCAGTGGCACGTTCCACAGTTCCTTTAAAAGGAACTTTGGACATCTTTCCTTTGAGACAGGATTCGCAAGAAGTCAACTCTTTGAGATCATTTTCAGAGAATGATCCTAAAGTGTTTATCTTGCTAATTCTGTTCTTGGAAATGTGTCCTAATCTAGCGTGCCATAAGGAAGCTGAAACTTTGTCATCTCTCTTACGCTTCGTTTCTCGTTGTATATTCATAATATTGATATTTTGAGTTAGGTAAAGTCCATTACTTAGAGTACCGATATGAACGGAAGAGTTGTTCCGTTTGATAAAATATTTACCATTCTTAATATAAGTTTCATAACCTTCACAATCTAATATTGGAACTGAAATTATATTACGAATAATGCTCGGTACATAAAGGACTTTATTTAATACCAACTCAAAACTACCTAAATCTAATCTAATTGTGCCTAAAGCTCGAGCTTCAACGTTTGAGCCATCACCGATCTTCAAGACACATTCTCCTTCTTTGAGTTGTTGGACCTCACTTAGCATCTGTACATCATTACAGATATGAGTTCCACAACCGGTATCAAGTACCCAAGAACTAGAATTAATAGAAAGATTTACTTCAACGAGAAAGATACCTTTCTTTAGAGTAGCCTTGTACTCTGGGCAGTTTCTCCTCCAATGTCCCGCTTTGCCACAATGGAAGCAAACATCCTCATTCTGATCACGCTTCTTCTTTTGGGCCTTCCCCTTCGAAATGCCACCAGTGGGCCTAAGGGGTTTCTTCTTCTTCTTTTGGGCTTTCTTGCCCTTACCTTTAGAAGGCCCAGAAGAGGAAGATGGAGCATTCACCATCAAAACCTTATTGTCCTTCTTGATCGTGCTTTCAGCAGTCACAAGCTGACTAATCAGCTCAGCTACAGTAGCACCAGCATGATTCATGTTGAAGTTAAGGACAAATGGGTTGAATGATGGTGGGAGCGAAGCTAGCAACAAATCCACTGAAAGCTCATCTTTCAGTGGCATGTCCATGGAAGCAAGTTTCTCAGTAAGGGCAAGAAACTTGAGTCCATATTCATGGACACTTGAACCTTCCCTCATTCTCAAGTGGAACAATTCCTTTGAAGTGTTATACCTTGTAACACGTTCATGAGGGCGGTAAAGTTGCTCTAAGTGGTCGTAAATCTCCCAAGCAAATTCCATGGCCTCATGTTGTCTTTGCAAGTCCGGAGACATGTTAGCCAACATGAGGCAACGGGCTTGGAGATTATCATCCTTCCACTTCTGAATCGCGTCCCGCTCGGCCCGAGTGGGAGCCTCCCCTTCGGGACTAGGCTCCCCTTCGAAGAGAACATAAGTTCTCTTCTCAGAATCTAAAATGATTTTTAGATTCCTCAGCCAATCAGAATAGTTGGGACCAGTCAACTTGTTTGACTCGAGGATCGATACAATAGGGTTTTTGGTTGCCATTTCAAAACACGTAGAGAATCACAGAATCTACGACCTAAATGGTAAAACAGAGAACTAGTGAGCATGCTGAATTATAACGATATACAAAAGATAAGGTCTTTAATCTAATGTAGCTCCCACTGTTTTTCAAAGATCTAGAATTCCCAAAGATCTAAGAGGAACACGTTTCCCAATGGGTACTAAGATCCTAGGCATTTTACCTCGAACCCACGACTCGCGGACATTCTAAGTAAGAACCCTAGGTAGGTACAACTTATCAATTCTAACACCTTTAGAACTCTTAGTAATTGTTTTTGCATCACCTATCTTTCAATATGGATCCACGACTCGTGCGACATCCATATTTACTTAGGCGTTAAGCTAGACCCATCAATCATAAGATCACAACCAAAACTTAGTTCGAACGACCCACGACTCGCGGACATCGCCCTAGCTAAAATTGACCACGAAATATTGATCATTTAAAATGATCAATTAGGTAACTAAGAACTAATAAGCTCCACTAGGTATCCCACGACTCGCGGACAATAACTAGCTTCACTTACTAAACTTAAAACCTATTGATGGAATGCTAGGAATTTAATTCAAAATTTGCATCTCGAATTAAACACCTATTTGTTCGAAATTAGCTTAATATTTAATGGGAATTTTCGAATCAACCGGAGAGTTGTCCGGTTCGACCTCACCAACATATATGTTATCCAATTTTATTAGTCTTGATTAATGCAAATACACTTAAATGCATTTCAAACAAGCACATAAACAGATAACATGTCCTAGCATGATACTAACATGTAATGATCATGGGTTCTACCTATCTTATGCGTGATATGTGGGAGCCACTCCACAATCACAAGTTCTAACATACATGCCACATAAACAGTTCAAATCACATAAGGGAAAGCGGTAACAAAATACGAGCCCTATCTCTATTACATTTAACAATTGAGATTCCCCTCCCTAACATTTTGAGGGGTCTTCACTTATGGCCTCCTTGTTACTTGAATGTGGTCCATCTTACTCCATGGGTGCATTGTCTCCAAAATGAAAATAAAACCTCACCACCTATATCTACTCTCAAATTACAATAAAAAGAAAAAGACATAAAGTAATAAGGCTCAATCTTCATATTGGCCTTAGACAATTACACGGGGCATACCCCGGCCTCAAAAACAGTAATATGGAAAGCCACATAATAAATCACATAACAGTACGCACATAAGTGAGGCTCCAACCTCAATTGAAAAACGCAACTATAGGGCTCCAACCCCAATTTAAACCATCCATGTGCATAAATTAAAACCATACATAGATCTAAACCCATGATCACTTAACATGCTTTTGCGAGAATTTAAATTTAGCCAATAAATTAAAATTCTCGTTTCAAGTCCTAATGACTTAAAACACGACTTAGATGCAATTCTTGTTCAAGAGCCTTTTCTATAAAACCCGAAAAACAATAAACTAATAAAATTCCAATTAATTTCTGAAAATTAATAATTTTATTCTTTCAATATTTTCAGAAAATAAAGATTGTAATTTTTCCAAATTCAAATCGCTTAAATTTTCAAAATCCCAATTCAAACAATTATTTCAAAAATAATTCAAATTTAATAAATAAAATTTTCCAGAAAAATTAAATCGGGATTTCAAGGACCGAAAACACGAAAACACGAAAACGTCAAAACCGTGCCCGGAATCGCCCGAAACGAGCACAGGCTCGCCGAGCAGCGTCGCGCGCTAGGCGCACGCCCTGCGCGCAACGCGCGCAGCTTGCTGATGCTCGCGTGCGGGCGATGCCGGGCGGGTGCTCCCACGCGGTTGCGGGAGCGTGCGGGCGGCTGTCCCGCGCGGTTGCGGGACAGGCGGGCAGGCGCGCCTAGGCGGGGCCTAGGCGCTGGCGGGCGTCAGTGGCAGGCAGTCCCGCGCGGTTGCGGGACTGCTGGGCGGGCGGTCGCGGGCCTGGCGTGCTACGCCTTAGCACGTCAGGCTCGCGTTTTCGTAACGCGATTTCGTGTTTCGTACTTTTAGTTCAAAAACCAAAACAATCCAAAATTCAAAAACACGATTTAAATTAATTTCGATCAAAACGGTTTTCAAAAAAAAAACAATTTAAGAAAACAGTTTCAGAAATTCAAGAAAAATTACAGTTTCGTATTTCAGGCTTTCTAAAAGAACTCATGAATACCTAATTCACATCTAAGCCTAAGAATTTCTACCAAATTCAGAATAATTGAGACGAATCAGAAACTCGATTAACGAGGTGGCTCTGATACCACTTGTTGGAAAACACGAATCAGAAAGCAGCGGAATTTAAAAATTTTTCCCAACAAAAGGACCTTGGACTCGCAATCATGTATCCAAATTCGTAGAGATAGAAAACTTACTTTTCTTTTATTCTTTCTTGAAGCGTTTCAAGCCACCCAAGAACGCTCTTCTCGCGGCTTGATCCCCTCTCCTTTGGTAAAGCTCGAATCTTCAAACTTCTAACTTGAAGTCTCTAGAGAAAGTCCACCAACTTGATCACAATCTAACTAGTAAGGATGCTAGTTCTCTAGTTAGTGTTTAGGCTTAACCTAGGGCTTTGTTTATCTTGGAGAAAGGAAGGTGTTCAACACATGAACCAAGAATTGTCCATTAGCTCTAAAGGGGAGCATGAGCTCCCCTATATATAGGAAAGGGGAGGGGCGGCCGAACCTAGTCCTAATGGACAAAGGATTTGGTCCCTCTCTCTCCTATTACTTGATCATCAAGTATTTTCCAACTTTGACTTTGAATTCTAATTCAAGTCAACTTCTAAGAGAGCTAAAAATATCCAAACTATTTTTGGATAATTTTATACTTTATTTATTATAAAATAAATAACTTGTTTTTATCTAATTAATTAATTCGTAATTAATTAACTAGATTATTTTCTCCAAAATTAGACTTTCTTTTTAATTCAAAATTAAACCAAAGTCTATTAAATAATTAACTAATTAATTATTTAATATATATATATAATATATATATATACACAAGTGTGTGACACGTCTCACTCACGTGAGCCACACGTGTGACTTCACACGTGTGGAACCCTCTTGGCCCGATTAACTCGTTTAATCATTTTCAAGCCTCAACTCATGTAACCAAGTTGTTGTGTGTGACCCTCTAGGTCCTCAATTCAATTAGTAGTGACCCCAATTAATTAATTCACTAATTAATTAATCAGTCCACAGATTAAACGACCATAGTCTAGCAACAGGTGTTTAACCCCTAGCTGAATTGGAATGTTCGGATTCGACAGAACCTTTAAGTCATTGATTCATGTGAGATACAATCCTCCTACTTACTATCTCTCAACCAAGATCTAGGGCAAGGGAATAATCAGAACCCTAATAATCCGGTCTTAAAGCTAAGTGCATTTCATATCCATTTGATCTCAATCCAAGAAACCCTTTTCTTGATGTCTTGATCTACTGCCTTGGCCAAGGACTCCATATGGCATATGAATGACTTACACAATAAGAGATCACCTTGCAAATGCAAGTGTAGGTCCTTTTTTGATTCTCATTCACTTTCATGAGTCACTTGTGCAGCCCCAGCATACGCCTTGAATCAGTTGTCTAAGGCGACACCCTTTAAAGCTTATACCAAAGACTACAGAGTTAACTCATAAAGTGAGAAGGAACCTCAAGTCTAAGGATCAATTAATCACATCAATGACTCGTGAGATATTTCCCAATCTGGAAGTTTCCATTTCCTGAAATAGAAACTTCCTTTCCCATTTAGGAATGTTCTCACACGGGGCACCTCAGTGAACTTACTTATTAAAGTAAGCACCCTCATGTATCACGCACGTATCAACTATACACTTTGCACCTCCATGAAACAAGGTGGTCCTTCTTAAGGGCGTGATCCCACAAGCAAGCCTTAGAGGAGTCAGGTTGACACTCCCACTGTCTGTAGGACTCATCGGCTTGGAGTATTTTACTAATCATGACTTATGTGATATAGGGCTCGCTTCATGAACCATTTCACCTAAATGGTAGAGTCCTAAAGCCATCAGGATTAGGGGAGTTCTCATACATGCACAGCTAAAGTAAACGCATACCAAACAAGAGCATATAAAGAAGTGTTGCCTCAATTCGTTATTTCATTCAAAGATTATCTGTGATTACAATAAGGAAAAGCACAAAGCGGATATACAATCGGCTTTTAGGGCACTATTCCTAACACCTCCAATTATAGTGTTCAGCCATGCAACAAGCAGTGACTCTACTTGACTCACATTTTACAAAATCTAGTTCATACCCATGAATAATACTCCAGTCAATTAGCACCTTCTTGTAGACATGCACATTCTCAAATTCATATCCTACAACCCATTTCAACTCCTTCACATTGTCTCCTTCTCTCCAAACTGGAAACCTGGGTGTTTCATTATCAGACAAGGGTGCCTCATCAAATTTGTCATCCTCACCCGGATCACTATACCAACCATCTTGACCAATAATCACTTTTTCTTGTTCTTCTATCCTTACTTTCCTTGCTCTTCTCCTATTCTTTCTCATGGCTGCCATTTTTTCATTCTTTGCTTTTTTACTTTTGTCTCTCATCTCAAATATGTCATCTTCAGAGCTTGCCTCTATATCATGTTGGAAAACAGGAATTAGAAAGCAGCAGAAATTTAAAAATTTTCCAACAAAAAGGATCGAAACTCGCAATCGTGAATCCGAATTTGTAGAGATTAGAAACTTACTTTTCAATAATCTTTCTTGAAGCGTTTCAAGCCACCCAAGAACGCTCTTCTTGCGGCTTGATCCCCTCTCCTTGGTAAAACTCGAATCTTTAAATCTTCTAACTTGAAGCTCTCTAGAGATAGTTCACCAACTTGACTACAATCTAACTAGTAAGGATGCTAGTTCTCTAGTTAGTGTTTAAGCTTAACCTAGGGTGTATTTTATCTTGGAGAAAGGATGGTGTTCAACACATGAACCAAAAAAATTGTCAATTACTCCTAAGGGGAGCTCGAGCTCCCCTATATATAGGAAGGAGAGGGGCGGCCGAAACTTAGTCCTATTGGACTAAAGATTTGGTCCCTCTCTCTTGTTACTTGATTATCAAGTAATTCCTAACCTTGATTTTGAATTCTAATTCAAATCAACTTTTAGGAGAGGTAAAATATCCAAAACCCTTTTAGATAATATTATACTTTATTTATTAATAAATAAATAACTTATTTTATCTAATTAATTACTTCGTAATTAATTGAATAGATTATTTTTCTCCAAAATAAGACTTTCTTTTTAATTCAAAACCAAAGTCTATTAAATAATTAACACATTAATTATTTAATCACATATACATATATATGCACGTGTGACACACGTGTCCCCAAGGAAACGTGTCACTCACGTGACCCACAAGTGTGATTCACACGTGTGGAACCCTCTCGGCATGATCAACTCTTTTAATCATTTCAAAGCCTCAACTCATGTAACCAAGTTGTTGTGTGTGACCCTCTAGGTTCTCAATTCAATTAGTAGTGACCCTAATTAATTAATCAGTCCATAGATTAAACGACCGTAGTCTAGCAACAGGTGTTTAACCCCTAGCTGAATTGAAATGTCTCGATTCGACAGAACCTTTAAGTCATTGATTCATGTGAGATACAATCTTCCTACTTACTATCTCTCAACCAAGATCTAGGGTAAGGGAGTAATCAGAACCCTAATAATCTGGTCTTAAAGCTAAGTGCATTTCATATCCATTTGATCTCAATCCAAGAAACCCTTTTCTTGATGTCTTGATCTACTGCCATGGCCAAGGACTCCATATGGCATATGAATGACTTACACAATAAGAGATCACCTTGCAAATGCAAGTGTAGATCCTTTCTTGATTCTCATTCACTTTCATGAGTCACTTGTGCAGCCCCACCATAAGCCTTGAATCAGTTGTCTAAGGCGACACCCTTTAAAGCTTATACCTAAGACTATAGAGTTAACTCACAAAGTGACATGGAACTTCAAGTCTAAGGATCAATTAATCACATCAATGACTCGCGAGATTTCCTAATCTGGAAGTTTCCATTTCCTGAAATAGAAACTTCATTTCCCATTTAGGAATCTTCTCACACGGGGCATATCAGTGAACTTACTTATGGAAGTAAGCACCCTCATGTATCACGCACGTATCAACTATACACTTTGCACCTCCATGAAACAAGGTGGTCCGTCTTAGTGGCGTGATCCCACAAGCAAGCCTTAAAGGAGTCAGGTTGACACTCCCACTGTCTGTAGGACTCATCGGCTTGGAGTATTTTACTAATCATGACTTATGTGATATAGGGCTCGTTTCATGAACCATTTCACCTAAATGGTAGAGTCCTAAAGTCATCAGGATTAGAGGAGTTCTCATACATGTACAGCTAAAGTAAACGCATACCAAACAAGAGCATATAAAGAAGTGTTGCCTCAATTCGTTATTTTATTCAAAGATTGTCTGTGATTACAATAAGGAAAAGTACAAAACGGATATACAATTGGCTTTCTAGGGCACTATTCCTAACATATCATCCAAAGCCTCTGATGGAACATCACTATCCTCACTTGATTCAGATTCATCTGTGTCAGATTCGTCCCAATCTGCATCACTACCTAGATCCCTATCCTCTGGATCAGGTTCCACAGCAGGTTGTTTGGCCCTCATTCTTCTGGATCTTTCTCTATCCTCTGGATCAGGTTCAATTGCAGGTTGCTTGCCCCTTATTCTCCTGGATCTTCCCCTATTCATTGCATCAGGTTCAACTGCAGCTTGTTTTCCCCTCCTTCTTCTGGATCTTCCCCTATTCACTTGATCAACAACTTGATCTTGCTTAACTTGAGCTTCCTCTTCAGCAAACTGAATGTCTTCAACAGGATTTTGATTGAACATTTCTTCTGCAAACTCATATTGATCAGCATCTTCATCATCATTGTTATCCACATCCACTGGAGGTTCAGTTGATTTAGAATTTTGTCCCTCATCCTCGTTCAATTGTGTAATCACTAGCTCCTCTTGAGTCAAACTCCCATGTATATTCTGGCTCAATAAATCTAATACCTCTGCAACTGACCTTGGTGCTCTGATAGTAGGTTCAACAATTTTTTCTTGAGTTAGAACTGGTTCACTTGGAGGAGGTGGCCATCCAGGATATGTAAGATACCTCAAAACAACTGGTTCCTCACCATTTTTTTCTTGAGACAGAGGAAAGGGGCTGTCATCTACATCATATGCAACTTGTATTCCATCTTCATTCCTAACTGCATATAGAGTCACTGTCTCACTCCCCGTATGGCAGTTCTGTAACTCAACAAATGACCAATTACCCCATATGTGTCTCACTGCATTCTCATTAGTTAAGGGAAGACAGGGTTGCTTGTAATAGAAGGTCACACAAGCTCCTCTTCCACCAGCAGATCTATAACAGTCCCACATCCCTTGCTCATTTAAGTATTCTAGGTCATAACATCCAACATACACTTTCTTGCCATTTACATACATCAACTGTGGTGGATTACCATTGACCATAGCAAAATCCCCACCAATGTACATGTATACTTTTTTCCAATCCGCAGCCATGACTGTAACACGAAAAAAAACCCTAGTTAATTTAGGCTTTTAGTGTGAAAATGTATAGAAACGTAAATTTCTAAACCTAGAAGACATAAAATCAAAAGCCCAACTATAAAAGTCCAGATTTCGGGAAAACACAGAGAAAACCCTACCTTTGAGATTTAAAAAAAAAACAGTTAATCGAGAAATAAAGCAAGAAAAAATGGGTTCAGATAATCGTTGTTATTACGTTATTGTCACGATTTGGTCAAAAATCCAAGAAAAAAAACACAACAATACAATAGTAAATTTTTGGGGAAAAAACTTATACTGTACCTTAACAAAGAGCGAAGGGCTTCTCAGCGTAACTCCGGCTGCGAAACTATTCAGCATGTGACACTACAAGTCAGCGACAATGGCGACCACAACAATGCCAGACAAAGTTAATGCTTTCTTTTGCACCGTGTAGACAAATTATACTAGCAACTTTACACATTCAATGCATGTACAAATAAAAAATAATTATTGTATAAATATATTAAAATTAAAATTTGTTTATTAAATATATACTCTATAGTTACTTTTAATATAATCATTAATTTATGATTAAAAAATAAATAAGTAGCATAAGATATGGCATATTATTAATTAAAAAATTTTAAAATTATAAGTGAAAAGTGATAAAAATTATAATAAAAAAAAAAAGAAAAAGAATGCAAGTAATGAGAAAAAAAAAGTTAAGAAGAGAAGTGATGAGACGGAAATGACAAATTAAGAAAACGTGGAAAAGATAAAGCCGGATGAAATCAAACAATAAATAAATAGAAAATAAATTATTTTTAGAGTCCAAGAGACCAAACTTGGGTCTCTCACTTAATAGATAGTATAGATATTATATACATATAATATTATGTAATATTTACATAAAATGTATATTATATCATATACTTTTTTTTTCATTAATAATATTATTAACAATTAATGTTTATTTTTTAGTATCTATATTATATTATTAGATATTATACAGTATATATAATTTACTATATAATATAATATAATACAATATAATACAATATATATTATTATTTTTAAATAATATAATGTAATATTTACATAAACAATGTATATTATATTTATATATTTTGATTCATTAATAATAATGTAAAAATAACGTTTATTTATTAATATAGATACTTTTATTATATTATTATATATTATTTAATATATATATATATATATAATATACTAAATAATTATAATATAATATATATTTTTATTTTTAAATAATATGTAATATTTATATACTTTTTATTCTTTGATATATATTTTAAAACATACCTAATGAATGAACATTAACCCTTTTGTCTAAAATGTACAATAAGGGTATTTTGGGTAAAACACATCCATTTGTTGACCAAATGTATGAGGGGCAGTGTGCAAAAAATAAAAAATGTAGAGTCTTATAGACTAATTTTTTTATGATAGGTTTTCTTTTACTTTTTAGGCTAAACTCAGGGTTTTTTTTTTTTGCAGTTAATTCTAAATATTTTCTATATGACTATCTTGCTAGTATTTTCAGTAGACAACTTGAAAATAAATTGATTGTTGATAAAAAAAGAAATATTTATTCTATGCCATAAGCGTATTCATGTATATACATAGTTAGATACCTCTTATAAATTTATTGTCTTATCATTTAATTACGGCTACGTAAAAAGTAATAAGTATTTTCCATATCACTATATTACGAGTAAATGCCTTCAGCCAGAAACAGAGAAACTAGAAAATGAATTGTTTATCAGAAAAGAGATAGTTACATAAAGGCCCCCTTAAATTGTATCTTTACAAATTTTAAAAATGTGTTTTTCTTGGGTTCTATATCCTTTTTATGGTCACTTACTTGTTTTAAGATTTAAATACAAAACTTTTGATTAAACTAGCATAATGCCTTACAAATGTGTGTTTCAAAGGCAAAGGCTGGAGAATAGTTTTTCTTGGAGGTTGTGGAACAACTTTTATAAGCTGAGGAGCCGTTTTGTCTAGACACGATATCATTCCAGTTTCCCCCGAATCACCCCTGCTAGAAACGGCAAAATCACTTCATAAAAGTTTTGAGGAAACAGCTTTCCGGTGAAGTTGTAAATCAGGTTAATTCAATGAATTTTGTACCAGCATCCCAGCTCTGCCCATGTACAAGCAGAAGTTGTGAAACAGCTTTTTCACAAAGTTGTAAAATAGTTTTTTCAAGAATCACTCTTACCAAATTTTGTACAACAATTTTCTCCAAAATAGAAGTATCCAACAGCATCCGAACAGCTTCTAGCTTTTCCATAAGCTGTAAATGTACTTTTCCCTAATCTTCAAACAAAAATCCAACAACAACTCCAATATTCCCAGAAAAAAATGCTGACACGGCTAAGACATTATTCACCAGAACTACCCTTTTCCCCACAAATTTTGCTTAACAGCTTTTCCAATTGTTGGAATCCACCACCATCCCACAAGTCCAGCAATACTTCAATCACAAGAAGCTCAGCTTTCTTCAAGAAAAGACAATATTGTTACCAAAAGTCTGCTTTCCCACAAGCTGCATCAAGATTAAGTTAGAAATTCCTTGTTAATTTTAAAGGGCTTGTCATTTATAACTAGTCATTTATAAAAGTACTTTCCACTAACTTTTCACTGCAAGCTATTAGAACTTCTTATAAAAAAAATTAAAAAAAGCTTTAAAACTTTGAAAGAATATTTGCTGAATATAATACAACTAAAGAGAAGTCATCATATGAAAGTCTAATACATTATAAATGATAATTAAAAAAATTCATATATTTAAAATGGAAGTAAAAAAAAGAAAAAAAAGTATTTTCTAATCTAATCCTGCCTAGCTATAATTTTCTATAATTCATCATGCTCTTCTTCATGATCATCACTAGAAGTTGTGCCACTTTTCTCATACACCTTCCTTATAATTGGATTGAATACATCTTCAAGCTCTTTCATCTTATCATCCAGTTCATCTTTATCAGCACTTTGATTAATTTTCTATAATTCATCATGCTCTTCTTCATGATCATCACTAGAAGTTGTGCCACTTTTCTCATACACCTTCATTATAATTGGATTGAATACATCTTCAAGCTCTTTCATCTTATCATCCAGTTCATCTTTATCAGCACTTTGATTACTCTCCAACCATTCCATAGCATCCCTCAATGCGCTGTCCGCCGTTTCCTTATCATCAGACTCGATATTATCGTTGTTGTTGATAGTGGTCTTCATGCTGAAGACGTAGTTCTCGAGCTTGTTTCTTGCCTCGATTCTCTCTTTGATGATCCTGTCTTCCTCTGCAAACTCCTCTGCTTCCATAACTTTTCTCTTTATCTCGTCTTCACTCAAACGCCCATTCTTACTGGTTATGGTGATGGACTTGGACGTTTTGGCCGCCTTGTCTTGCGCTGTTACGTGGAGAATGCCGTTGACGTCAACCTCGAAAGTCACCTCGATTTGGGGTACTCCCCTGCAATCAAGAAAGTAAGGAGTTTAATACATTCACATTTAGCATTAAGTTGGTGAACTTAATTGAAGTGCTTATAGCTTACCTTGGAGCAGGTGGAATTCCAGACAATTCAAACTTCCCCAGTTCATGATTATCTTTTGTCAAAGCCCTTTCACCTTGATAGACCTAAACATGATCATGCAAATTATTAGATTAAAACAAAAGGCATCAAATAAACTAAGAGTTTATGAGATCTTTTGCTACATACCTTGATTGACACTGTGGTTTGCTGGTCCTGATAAGTGCTGAAAACTTGTGACCTCTTGGTCGGAATCGCAGTATTCCTCGGAAGCAACTTTGTCATAACTCCACCAACTGTCTCGATACCAAGACTCAACGGAATCACATCAAGAACAAGAACATCTGCATAGAGAATAAGCCCGAAAGAACATTAAGATTGAAAACCAAACACAGCCTATGAGTTGAAAAAGGACAAGACATGTATATTACCTTTGGTTTCTTCCCCACTAATAATTCCTCCTTGCACGGTAGCACCATGGGCCACGGCCTCGTCGGGATTAACACCTTTACTCAATTCTTTCCCATCAAAAAACTCCTTCAACATATCTTGAACCTTGGGAATCCTAGTGCTACCTCCAACCAACACAATCTCATGAATGTCGGATTTCTTCATATTAGCATCTCTCAAAGCCTTCTTGACGGGCTCCATTGTCTTCCTGAACAGATCCATGTTCAGATCCTCGAATCTCGCCCTCGTTAGAGGCTCGGAGAAATCCATACCGTCAAACAGTGACTCAATCTCAACACGGACTTGATGCTGGTTGCTGAGGGCGCGCTTGGCTCTCTCGCACTCCTTTCTGAGCTTTCCAAGAGCCCTCTTATCTTGGCTGATGTCTCTGTTGTACTTTCTCTTGATCAACTTAACGAAATAGTCCATCACGCGGTGGTCGAAGTCTTCTCCACCCAAGTGTGTGTCCCCGTTGGTGGCGAGGACCTCGAAAACCCCATTGTCAAGACTCAAGATGCTGACATCAAACGTTCCACCACCGAGATCGAATACCAGGATGTTTTTCTCCCCCTTCTTGTCCAAACCGTAGGCAATTGCAGCTGCTGTAGGCTCGTTGATTATGCGAGCCACGTTGAGTCCTGCTATGGTGCCTGCATCCTTAGTTGCTTGCCTCTGTGCATCATTGAAGTAGGCTGCAAAATCAAGAAACAGAGTTATAAATTTAAAATTACAGAACCCCCCAAGAAAGGAAGGAGTTATGTATAGAAACTTTCATATATATATATATATATATATACCTGGTACAGTTATAACAGCGCTTTGGACTTTCTTCCCCAAGTATGACTCAGCTGTTTCCTTCATCTTCCTCAACACCATAGCACTGATTTCCTCAGGACTAAAAACCTTAACTTCTCCATCTTTCACCTTAACTTGCACATAAGGCTTCCCGTCTTTGTTCACAACTTCATAAGGCAACATCTTCATGTCCCTTTGCACCTCAGGATCATCAAACCTATAGAATTATACAACCCATAAGCTTAAATCATCTGAAAAGAACTTCAAATATGAAATCTTGCAAAAAGCATAAACTTACTTCCGCCCGATTAGCCTTTTAACGTCGAAAATAGTTCTCTCGGGGTTGAGGGCGTGTTGATTCTTCGCAGCCTCTCCAATCAAACGATCGGTGTCGGAGAATGCGACCCACGACGGGGTGATTCGATTTCCTTGGTCGTTTGCTATGATCTCAACTTTACCGTTGGTGTAAACTCCCACACAAGAGTACGTTGTTCCCAAATCAATCCCAATTACTGTTCCAAGATCCTCTTTCCCGGTTTTGGTATGAGCAGCACCAGCCACTGCTATGCCTACAAAAACAAATCGACAAAAAATAAATAACAAATTTTGCAATACTTTGAAGAAGACTGTATATGTTGATGATGCATGACAATATACCTGAAACAAAAAGAAGAATGAAACAGAAAGCCCAACTCGCCCAACTCTTGTTCAACGCCATTGTTGATCTATTGCTCTGCTTTTCGTAGGTATTTTGACTACAAATATACTCTGTATGCGTATGTGTATGATACGAGGGTTATTTATAGGTTTTGGTTGTCCGAGTTGCAGAAGGAAACGGCAGTTACGGTGACGTCAGTTTGTCGGGGAATTAACGTAGTCCAACCAATGAAACACGGACACGTAAGCCTAACAGACATGGAATTTGTACGGACGAGGGAGTTGTGTTACGGCGGGAATAGGAGTTTTGTTTTAAGTTGCTGTCGGAGTCTTAATCAGATTTTGGTTTCCTTTTTTGAATTGTTGTTGCCTGTTGGAGTCTCTCGAGTTATTTTCGAGAAAAAATTGTTGAAAAAAGTGAAATAAATAATAAATACTAGTAATCTATGCACACTCAGAGTGCAAATAATGAAATTATTATTATTTAAATATGTGTGAAATTAAAAAATTTATGTTAATATTTATTTTATAATTATTTTTAATATAATTAAATATATAAAACTAAAAGGTAATACAAAATAGAAATCAGAAATATGGAAAAAGAATAAAGATATATGATAGAAAAATGGAATAAGGTGAGAGAAAAAGAAGAAGTTAAGAGACAAACAGACAATAACACGTTGAGAGAGTGATAAAAAAAAATAGAAAAAGAAAATAATTTTAAAGTTTAAGAGACCAAAATGATTACTCTAAGGGCCTCTCACGTAATATAATAGTATTTAAACACATAAAAGGTAATACAAAATAGAAATCAGAAAATATGAAAAAAGAATAAAGATATATGATAGAAAAATGGAATAAGGTGAGAGAAAAAGAAGAAGTTAAGAGACAAATAAGCAATAATACGTTGAGAGGGTGATTAAAAAAAATAGAAAAAGAAAATAATTTTAGAGTCTAAGAGACCAAAACGATTACTCTAAGGACCTCTCACTTAATATAATAGTATAGAAAACGGGAATAATAAATATAGACATAATATGTTCTTTAAAATTCAATAAATAACATTTGTACTTTGATTCTAAAATATATATGCTTGTGTTTTGCCATATATATATATTTTTTTTAATACACGCACACCGGTGTTTTGCCATACTTATTCTAACAAGAAAAAAAGATATCCTATAAAAACAAAAAATCCTATGAAACTCAATTCAGGGGCTGTTTGCAAACTCTAAGTTAATGCTGAAGTGAAATTGTAAATAATTGCAGTAACAAAAGCATAAGTATTTGAAAAAAAATAAGTGATAAGCAACAAGATAATCAGTTGAGTGTTTACAGAAAAAAAAATAATAATAATCACTTTTAACGATTATTAAATTAGTGATGATGACCAACACATTATTAAATTACTGATCCACCCTTGAAATATTTTAAATTATTTTTGAGTATTATAATACTATTTAAATATTATATTAATATAAAAAAAATTATCATACATTTATATAAGATTATTTATAATTAATCAAACATTAAATTATTTTATATATTCCTTCATTTATAATATTTATATTCCATTTATAAATAATAATATATTAAATAGAATCATTTTATAAAAACATAATATATCTATTATATTATAATAAATTTTAATATAAATTATTATATTTATATATAACCATAATTTAATATAAGAATGTATCTATTAAATAATATGATTATATTTGTGTATAGTAGCACATGTACAATGATAATATTATATATAACAAGCATGTATTATAAGTCAAATGACATTTGAATTTATAAATAAGAAAAAAAATTATATAGATATTCAATAATAATAATTTCTAACAAAAGAGTTGTAGCAATTGTCCCTCAAATAAATAAAATATAAAAATGATTATTTAGTATGTGAAAAGTCAATTTAACAATATTAATATTTTATGAGGATATTATTATCAAATAAAACTTTAATTAACCGCATAATCTATAAGTAGAATCTAGAAGCAGAAGCATGACCTGGCTACTTCTGGATTCTGGTTTATTTCTGCTTAAAATAAGCTATATTTCAAACGCTACTTCTGGATTTTGGCTTATTTCTGCTTAAAATAAGCGATATTTCAAACACTCCAAAATTAATGAAAATAAGCACTTATCATTTTTAGAGTTTGCAAACACTTCCTCAATATCTAAAGATCGAAGGAGGAAAGAAAAATCATAAAACAAAAAATCCATAAAATTCAATTAGATTCTCCTTCTCTTCGCCCGAAGAAAAAAAGAACAAGAGCAAAGTATATAAGAAATAGGAAAAAAACAAAAAAACATAAAAAATAGGAAAAAAAAAAAGATAATAATTGAGAGATAGGGCTGAGAATTCTCAGAAATTTAAATTGTGTTTTAGTTGAACGGGTGGTATCAATCTAAAATTGTAGCTGGAAATTAAACCAGAAAAAAAAAAACATTCTATAAATTAAACAAAAACATTTCATAGAACTTTAAAAAAAAAAATAATTCCGTGAAACTAAAAAAAAATCCGTAAAGCAAAGATATTTGCTGAAACTCAATTCAATTTCCAGTGAGTGGAGTAGAAAAAAAAATTTCATGAAACAAGAGATTCCATAAAATCCAATTTTTGGAGATTGAACTAAAAAAAATATCAAGTTTGCCCCCCAATAAGTAAGTGTGTTGGATGTGTGTGTTGTCCACCGGCCAAATTGGTCTCTTCAAACCTTCCATATTTTCATGGAATGAAGTACAATGTAAGTTTTTTCTAAATGTTCATCGAATTCGAAGATATTCACTCTGTTTTGAATTGGGGCGTCATCCCCTATCCTAAAATTTTGCCAATGGAAAAAATAAATAAAAAGGTGATATGTGTCAAGGTCAATATATAGCACAAACCCTTGCTTTGTTATGGAATCATTAAAAGTATATAAAAATTTATATGTAAATACTTAATCTATATCTATATATATTATATTATATTATATTATATTATTATTATTATATTATATATTATATATTATTATTATTATTATTATTATTATTATAAAAGCACGAGTTGGGTTTTTGGTTTTTTATAAAATACGGATCATCTAAAATATCCTCTAGATAATACTTTTAACAATGTTTAACTAGAGGATAATTTGGTAAATATATTATATATTATTATATTTAAGTTCTTTAAAAATACTTATTTAAGTAAAAATAGGACTCTTTAATTAATTAAAACTAGTAAATGTCGCACACTCGTTGCGTGTGCAAATAAAAATAATACTATTATTAAATATATTAAAATTATTTTTTGTATTGGTATATTTTCTATAATCAATTTTAATATAATTATTAAATTATGATAAATAAAAAATATAAAATATAAGGAGAAAAAGATAAAAATTATACATTAAAGAAAAAAATAATTGAAGTAGAGTGAGAGAAAAATAAAATAATGAAGATGGTGTTGGGGCCGTAAATAAATAAGAAAATAATTTAAGAGTCCAATAAATGGGGAAGAGATTAAGCAAAAAAAAACTGTTGAAATACGTGTGTAGAATTGATATGTGAAAAAAAAAGAAAAAAAAAAGAGTCCATGAATTCAGGGATAATACGTTATTAATAAATAAAAAGAAAAGAAAAAAATTAAAAAATCAGGGACAGAAAAGGAAAGTGTCCAAGACACCACATTTGCCCTTGACGTTTAATAATATAGTATAGATTAAGACTCCTCCAATTTACAAAAATTACATAAAATATCATAATAGTAAGTACTTTTTTAAAAGTTAATATATTTATTATAACTTACATGATAAGATATAAGTACAAAATTTTTGGTTGGATACAATCATTTAAATAATTGAATTTATTAAGTGAGGAAAAAATATTATCCACAAAATATAAAAGTGTTAGTAATATATCTTTAAACTTGACTATTACAAATATATCAAAATAATTAAAAGTTCGTCATTAATTTAATTGTTGACTTCCTACTTATGTTATAATTAATTTTCCAAGTAAATTTGTTTTGGTAAAACAATAAAAAATATAATGTACATTACATATATTATATTAATTATATATGAAAAATTGCAAAATTGATAAATTAATTGCCACTATATTAACATTTTAACACACTAATTGGTAGAATATGAAAAATATATCTATAGTTAAAGAAAATGGCAATTTTAAAGACAAAATTTTCCCCAAGTTCAATTCCATCGAAAATTGTCATATGTCAAGCACGTCGCCAGAAAATGCTTATGTGAAATTCTTCTTATGTGCTTCGCAGTACCACTACACAAATGTAGGTGGATTTTACATTTTCATAATTGTTGTGTCAAGTAATAATCATATATAGTTAATAATATTTTAAGATGTACTAGAATTTTATTAATGGTAGATTATGGATTTCTTTATGTTCATTAGTTACAATTGCAAATGTATATCAACGAAGGTATCGTGATTTAATGAAAGAAAATATTTCAATCTAAGTGACGCAGATAAATAAGAATACGAACATAAAGTTATGAACCAGAAAAGAATACGAAACTTAAAAAAGTCAGAACATGTTACGTGGCTTTTAAGAGTTGTAACTTTGATGGACGAATATGAAAGTTAGTGGTTCAATTTTTCACTAAATATAATACTCAAATATAGTTTAATATTTTAAATGAAGTAATCACTTATATTTCTCCTTTTAGGTTCAATACATTATAATGATATATCCTCAAATGGAATATGAGCTTAAAAAATGTTGAATTATATACATTATGGAATTTTAAGATTTGTGTACGAGTCTCCTACATTTTGTTGCGATAAAGAAAAATTAAACTAACAAGCATTGAAATTCCAAATGATTTGCGTGGGTTATTCACTTCCCAATAGGGAAGAAACAATAGAATTTTGGGCAATATTCGTTTGCTCAATTGCATATTTTTTTTAATTACCTCTTTGGACGTGAAATTAGATAAAAAGATTGCATCTATATAATAAGGTGTATATGTTTTTCGAACAGAAAAAATAAAATATCATGACCTTCCTGGGAATTTACTAAATTTTTTATATATTTGCTGATGAAATAAACATTTAATAAATGGAGAATTATTCAAACATCCCTATTATATCTCAATACTTTTTTTAAACCCCCCAATTGTTTTTTTTTATGTTTTAAGGATCAATTATTCATAAAATTTTTCCTAAACCCCCAATTTCGTGTAAAAAGATTGAAATACCCTTAATAAAATATGTGAAATTACCCCCAATACCCTTTTTTTTTCCTCTCCTTTTTTTCTTTCCTTTTCTTTTTCTCTATGATGCATGGATACGGACACGACACGACACGGATACGGCTACACGAATTTTTTTAAATTTTAGGACACGACACGGCTCCGACACGACTATATTTATATATAAATAAATATATTTTATAAATATTAAATTATTTTATAAATTATATTATGAAAATTCCTCTTATTACGTGCCCTTTTAAATTAAAAAAAATAATAATAAGAAGAAGAAAAAGAAATCCTAAATAACTTGTCACGTTGATTTTCAATAGGAACCAATCCACCATTATAACTTATAAGTAAAAGACATGGGCTCTTCAGCGAATATTTTATTTTAAATATATATATAATATTATATACATATATATAAGTATATAACTCTAATATATATTATTAATATTAACTAATAGAAACCCTTAGCCCTATTCTCATTCCGCCGCTTCAGCCCCTTTTCATTTACCCCCAAAGCCTCCATCATCTCTCCATATTCGTTCTCCACTCTCCACCACCTTAACTATCTAGTCTTCAGCGCGATTCTCTGTCATCGTCACCTCCACCGCCACTGCCTCCATTCTCTCCACCTCCTCTGAGTAAGTTGGGTTTCATTCTTTTCTTCTTTTTAATTTTAGAAGCATTATTTTTCTTCTTTTTTTTTATTTTTTTTTCCCTGCTTCTTACCGCAGGGATTGAAGTGAAAGGAGTTGAATAATGTAAAAGGAGATGCTAGCCTAAAATGGTGCTGAGTTTAGGGGTCGGTGATGCAGAGGACGAGATTAAATACTCAGCCGTGTCGCATTTAATTTTAATTTTTTTTTTAGGGACACGGGATCAGACGTGTCGGACACGTGTTGGAGGCGTGTCGGTGTCCGACACGTGTCCGACACTGCACGGGTTGATTTTTTTAAGTGTCCGTGCATTGTAGCTTTTTCTTTTTTTTTTTTCCTTTTCTTCTTCGTTTTTCTGTGGAAGACGCAGGTGGTCCTGCGGTGGCGGAGGCGCCGTCTCCGGCCATTTTTCGGAGACGGGAGCTACGTGCTTTGACTCATTTCGACTCATTTCGACGACATAACTTCATTGATACCAACCACGTCTCATGAAAATGGTCGAAGAAGGTGCCCGGAAGATCGACCGAACTTGCAAATTTTCAATAGAAAACGGGAAATGGGTTCATCCTTTTCGGCGATATTTTTCTACGTTTTTGGTATGGATCTTGAAGATCTCGATTGAAGAATCCATTGCAATTGACGGATTCGATTTTCGTTAAGCGGTTTGGGAGTTATGGATATTTTTTTTAGATATAAAATTCTTAGATTTGAAATTGGGGACAAACGGTTTAGAATTTTGAAAAACTAATCGAAGCGAACGAGGACGAGGACTACGTCCCCGGTGGATTTTTCGGGATTTTTTGGACCATCTCCGGTGGCGGTCCGACGGTGGTCCGTCGGCGGTCCGGCGGTGGTGGTGGCGGTGCTCCGGTGAGATGAAGGATGAGGAAGATGAGGTGTGGAATAAGGAAAAAAGGTGTGGACAAGATAAAAAAATGGGGGCAAAATAGACTTTTTAGGTGATTATGGGGTTTAGGAAAATGTTTTGTGTATTGGGGATTGTAAATGTATAAAATTTGAATTGGGGGGTTTTGGATAAAAATTAGGGATTATTGGTACTGTTCAATAATTACCCCAATAATAAATTAGATAGTCATAAAAGTATAAATAGGACAATGAGTACTATAGTACAAATGTGCTATATTTTGTCATACTTTTCAATAATTTTAATGGATAATTATAAGAAAGTTATAAATTTTGTCACACTTTGTTGAGATTCAATATGAAGTTGAGAATAGAACGAAGCCAAATATTGGAAAATTCAACTTTATCTGAAGAACTAATAAAAATTTTAAAGGTTAATTATTAAGCAAACTTTTTAGGGGATTAAAGAATGGATGATATTCAACTTAATATCTCAAAAGATATTTGACCCACCAAAAATTTAAGGCGCAGTGTACTTGACCATTAGTATTGATGAAACGAGAAAAATCAAAAGGTATAAGTCACAAGGAAGAAACAATTCATATTATTACATCTACATACATCATAATTATGTGTTTTACTTTAATTAACTTAATTTGCATTACAACTTCAAGTATTTAGATTAATTAATATAGCGGTGAACCAGAGCTATAGGTTGCGAATACCTTGAGTTCTTCTGTTATGAGCTCTGATATTAGATTTTGGACTCGGGACCTTGTGTGTTATAGGTTATGTGATTGCATGCTTTAATTTCTTCGTGTCAAGCTTGTTTTCACCATAACTTGAATTAGTGGTGAAAGGAAAATTTCCAATTTTTGATACATGAATTGTGATGGATCATCGTAAGATTGATAAACCAATCAATATTTCATTATCACTTTTATAACGAGCCCAAGATTCTACCTAAGTCAAGCCTTACATAAGAGTTAGCTCGCTTATTTGTATTGTCCTTTCATGTGTCCAGTCAATACTTTAATATATTAGTTGATTCCATAATTTAATACTTGAACTTTGGAAGCCCACGAAAGTAGGGGTGGGCATTCGGGTCCGGTCCCGACCCGATTGGGTATTCCCTGATCGGGATGGGGAATTCGGGATTTCTATTTTCAGGACGGGTAACCTATCCCGATCAAAAATTTCGGGCTCGGGATCGGGTAATAATTTGCTCCCCGATTCACCGTTCAGGCTCCCCGAATTCCCTGACTATTTTTCTTAAAAAAATAATCTAATAATTATATTATATACAATAACTTGGTAAGAAGACTCAGAACGTCTCTCTTGGTTTTCACTCTGAGAAGTTCTCACTTTGAAAAGTGAGTGGCGAGTGCCTAACCTGCTCAAATCCCAACCTTCACCTTCGTCCTTCCAAATCTTCACCTTCCCAACCCAATTCAACCCACCGCTGCCCGCATCCGCTAGCCTCCACCGCCGTCCGCAGTCGTCTGTAGCAACCCACCTGAGAATCCCATTTCTCGAATGCTTTCGGTAAGTCTTTGAAGGGCTCTAATTAGATCTGGTCAGGATTTGAAAAATAGAATCGTTGATTGAAGATTTAGTGGATGGGAATTCAAGAAAAGTTGAGAAGAAGAGGATGAGTAGTGCAAACCCCAACATAAATGTAATTACGAAGGTATTGGTGGATTACTGGATTTTAATGGCATATATATATTTGTGAAAGGAAATTTGAGGAAAATTTTCTGGAGCTTCTCTGATCTTCTCCCTCTTTCTCACCGTATTAATTATATTTAGGTTTAGAATGAGGGAGAGGTAGATTATATTGGAATAATGCAATTGAAAGAAAAAAAAGAAACAAATTTCGGGATACCCGATCCCGACCCGAAAATGTCGGGTACGGGACGGGCTCGGGCACCCTAATTCCCATCCCGATCCCGATCCTGAATTCCCCGACCCCGAACTCCCCGAATTCCCCGTCCCACGCCCACCCCTACACGAAAGATACCTGATTATGTGATTACTTGTCTATTATACTAACTAGATAGGTGATTTTTTTTGTTTAAATTTTGTAAACTATATTTATACCTTGTTGCTCACAATTATATTTTTTCATCATCTAATAAATTGTCGCATACATGATCAAAAGACACAGTGAGAGGAATAAAGAATTGAGAATATTCTATCTGGATTCATTTCATTTGCATTCAAATCAATTAAAGTAGAGAATGTAGAATGTTAAGACAAACCAACTCCAATAGGTAACTATTATAGACAATGACAATTATTTCAATTATCAATGTTGTCTATTTCTTAAAAAGCATCTGTGCGAATGGCCATGAAAAGAAAATCAATAGATGAAATGAATATATAAATAATAAAAGATGGGAATACAAGATTTTCAACCAAAAAAATAGAAATCCAAATTAAAAATCAGAAATAATGATGGTCTTACAGGCGACCTGAGCTAGGATGAGGACTTTGATTCCTTAAACAAAGTAGAAAAAATGCCACATGGTATGACCACTTGATTCAAATGAAGAAGTTATACGTAAGAAGAGCATGGAAGTTGTGTTTTAAGATAAAGTAAATTTTAAGTTTTTAAGTAAAGATATACGATTATACAAGAAAACAAAGCACCAAAATTGTTTCACTTTTAGGGCGAATTATACAAGATCAACTACTGATAATTTTAGAAAGACAACTTATGTATATGAGAAAAAGATTCGACAAAGGGAACAATACATGTTAATCAAATGTGCACCAACATAGGTTTGCTAGCATTCATGACATGCATAAAACATATTATATGATTATGTGTCATCCCGTATTTTATATTAAGTTATATACATCACTACATATTGAAAATACATGAATTAACACGACTTGTCAAAAAGTTTCAACAACAGAGATATATCAGAGCTTGTCACCAACTAAAACAAAGTTCAATTTATTTATCAGTGGCTGAAATAAAATATCTTTATAAGTCGATTTGAATGAGACAGAGTACGTGGAGTATCTTAAATTCAGAAACAAGAGTGTTAGAACAAAAATACCGAATTTGTTATCAAAAGTCGGTTATTTTGTCAAGAACTAGGAGTCGGAAGAAAGAACTGGAATCTACGTGTCTATCTATTATGGTTAACAATTTAAAAGAAAAGGGTCAGGTACAAGATTTGTTTCCCAAATACTAAAATTTAAAACCAAGTGTTAAGTATCAACAAATATTTTAACAGTATAAGCGAGAGCTACATCAGACTTCATATGAGTTGAAATAATTCAACCAATTACAAAATGGCGATACATAAATGCTATTTTGCCTGTAGAAAATGGAGCTCCTTGGGCAAATGTTACTTTGAGAGGACTGTGATAAATAACGATAGGAAAAACATTGGTGATGATAAGTAAGGAAGATAACGTGAATTCAAAAGAGACAACATGTAAAAACTGAAAAATAACAACCCTTAGCAATAGACCTTAGTGTCAATATTTCAATTACTCCAAGATTATAAGGAGACAATCAAGTCTCTCGGGCATCATGCGATAGACTTTTAAAGGCCAAAGTTCCTAAGGCAACTTATATCGGTAATCGGATAAGGTGACAAGAGGATACCACACAAATTTGAGAAAACATCGAAGAGGAGTATTCAACTCAAGCAGTGATTAATAGATCACATGAAATATCAAAAGAGATAAAAACAACAATAAAGATCACAATAAGCACGAGGTGATGAGAATGATATGCATGGAAAGAAGCTTTATGAAATTAATGAGTATAAAGTTGGAGGAGTAATTTATTGGGGAAGGATCAAGAGAAAGTATCAATTATCAACAATGCATCAAAAATTAAAAATAATATTATCGACCAAAGCCAAGGAAAAATTGAGTGAAGTAAAAGTACAAGACATCACGATCAGACACCGATTGAATTTCAGAGAAATAATGGCATAAAAAATCGATCAAAGATCACTTAAATACAAGAGGTTTAAGACAATGAGCATCATTGGAATACAAGTTTAAGTTAAATTGGATTTGGAGACCAAATTCTCTTAATAGGGAGATTGTAAAGCCCAAAAAATTTGAACGCAATGTACTTAACCATTAATGAATGAAACAAGAAAAAGTCAAAAGGGAAAAAAAAAACATTCTATATTGCATCTACATGCATCGTAATGATGTGTTTGACTTTAATTAATTTAATTTGCACTATAACTTCAAGTATTTAAATTAATTGCTACGGTGTTATGTTAGGTCTATGAGACATGTGTTGCTTGTGTTATTATTGTTGGGAGGTGGGCCCAGAACAATAGCGGTTCGGGACCACATTTTAAAATTTTGTTTATGATAAAAGTATTAAAATATTTCTAAAACATTTTAATACAATAGCGGAAGACTAGCCGGATCTAATCAAGTATATACATTCAATTGAAAATAAATTTTTAAATCACTTAAGCAGATAAATATCTAACATGCAATTAACACTTAAGAGCATATAATTTATCATGCTTAAAATAAGATAACTGAAAAATATTACCATACTGCAAACATGGCTATCTAACGGCATTTTTTCCAGCTCCCAAATTCACCTCCCGAGAACCCGATACCCGATCTCCTCGTGAAACCGGCAGAGCTTCCCTGCAATAACCCCAGAAAAACCCTCAGAGTGTGGGCTTTGAAAGTATTTCTCTAAATACTTAGAGAAAATAAAACTTTAAACTAGAAAACCCTTTTTCAGGGTTTAATCTCCCGAAATTAGGCGTTTTATATAAACACCTAATTAAAATTAATTCCAAAATAAATCGGAATTAATTAGGAGAAAAGGGATATGGTTTCAAAGCCGAGAGCTCAGCCAAAACCTCTCCCAAAGTTGTATGGAAAAAATGAAGTGCCAAGGCCCCTATTTATAGGGGAAAAACCAAGGGTAAAATAGTAATTTCACATCCCACTTGCGTGTGTAACTTGGACACGAAAACCAAGGTGACTACGTTGAAGATCTCATCACCACGAGTCCAACGCCGCCGAGAACGCCCCAGAACTCCTACGCACGCAGCCGCCTGAAGGTGGCGCGTGTGAAACACACGCGGTTCTAAGGTTTTTGGCCTTGGTCCGGTCCGGCCGAACCGGTTCGACACATGGCTGATCCTGGTTCTGCCACGTGTCCGGTTTGACCCGATCCTAGCCATCAACCCGACCCGTGGCATTCATGTGCGCTGATGTGGCACGATCTCAGCCTTACACGTGGCGTACACGCGGCGACCAGTCAGCGCCACTTGGCAGCTGCCACGTCAGCAAAAAAAAAAATAATTTTTTTTTCGATGAAAATTTTATTTTCTCCAAAATAAAATTCCGGGCATTTCCAACTATTTGGAACTTTGATTTATTTTCTTAAAATAAATCCCTTGGCTTATTTTCAAATACTTTAAAAATTCATTTCTCTTTCTCCTTTTAATATTTTCTCTTCGGGTTTTCAATTGGGGCTTGCAGAGGGACCTGCAGGACTAATTAATTTTAGCTCCAAACGGATTAATATATTATCATCTCATGACAATAATTAATTACCGTTTAACAATATTTAATTCCACTAAATAAATATTAAATATTATTGCACTATAAAATTAATTAAATTATTCACGAATTTCTCGATCTAGAATAATTTCGCATTTCACTCCTCCGTGTAGATATCCATGAAAAATAAATTGCAACTACTATCATTTATTTTTCATCTCTAATTTGAAATTTATTGATTCGCCTTAGGTTCAAATTCTCTGTATGTGAAACATATTCAACATACAACTTCGGTGATGTATCACGCGAAGTGCTTTGGCCAAAGTCTTAATTCGAACTTTTGCAAATCTATTTCAGGGATATCTTTTACCTTCCAGCAAGGCCACAGATTCCTCGTTCAATACAACTCTTTAGCGCATTTCATGTAATCACCGAACATACAAAGTATTTTGGCCACCCGTTACCGAAACCTCACTTCGAGTATGTTACAGTGACTAACACTACATGCCTAAAGTCGAAATATTATCAGGATTAAGAGTACAATGCTTCCTAAGATTTTATTCATTTCAGATAGCAGTATAAAATGAATAATCTCAGTGGTCCACTTTGATGTTTCCAATCCTATTGAAAATCATCAACGTGTTATAATCGGAATCACCATTGCCTATGACGAAAGACTAATCATCTTATATAACTATGCTATAGTCTTGATAAGAACATATTCTTATCTTACCGACTAGAACTTTAATGACACGTGATTTCGGTATTCAAAGTCTTTTCCTATGAAACACATTTCATATAAGAATGCCACAACACGCCATTAATTATCAATATGTGAAATACTCACAACTCGCTATAAATTCAGTTTAATTAATTCAACAAATTGAATTTTCATGGCACTATTCCCAACAATCTCCCACTTGTCCTAAATTCAAATTGGCCACACATCTAAGTCTTATTCATTTCAGACGAGTGTCAAAACTCATTTTGCACTCTTTTACGCCAATACTTTGGTGAAGGAATCTAATAGATGTTTCTCTGGGCCAACAACTAGGAAATCATG
The DNA here is from genome assembly GCA_037501455.1 of Lantana camara. Lineage (NCBI taxonomy): Eukaryota > Viridiplantae > Streptophyta > Magnoliopsida > Lamiales > Verbenaceae > Lantana > Lantana camara. Next base: position 26,569,932 of record CM074862.1, read on the forward strand.
AAGCCAATACATCTAACTGGTTGCTTTTCAAGCTACCATGTATTTAACTTCCATATTTAACTTCTATGGCGGTGTAAGCAATGCAAGTCTGCTTAACATTCTCCAATTAACGGTTGCTCTTTCTAGAGTAAACACGTATTCTGATGTCAAACATCTAGAATACAAATCATATTGTAAATCCGAATCTTTGTACTCTATTGAAATGAGCTCATCACTATGGTAGACTAGCATATAATCTTGAGTTCTTCTTAAGTACTCCAATATATGCTTTTACTACTACCCATTGTCAGATTCTGGGGTTTGACCAATATCTGCTGAATTAGAACTATTTCATAATAGACAGCTAGCCTTGCACATAATATGGCATACATAAAGCTTCCGCTGCGGAACTCTAATCATGTCTTTTATCTCTTCAGTTGTTTTAGGACACTGATCCCGAGATAGATAAATTCCAAATCTGAAGGGTAATGATCTTTTCTTGAAATTCGTCATATTGTACCTTGCCAGCATCTTATCTACTTATGCTTCTTGTAATGAACCAATCCTTTTATTCTCACGATCACGACAAAAGTCTGATCCTTGGAATATTATTGGTCTCACTAAGGTCTTATGTGTCAAACTGATTTGACATCCGAATCTTGACCAATGATAAAATTCTTGCATCATTCCCAATGAGCAGAATATCGCTTACGTACAAAACTAAAAAGGTTATAACATTATCATGATGTCTTTTCTACACTCATAGATCATCTGGAAATTACATAAATCGAAAGATTTTAAATTGCCTCTTTAATTCTGATGTTTCATGATTCAGATGCTTGCTTAGGATCATAAAATGATCTATTAAATTTGCATAGTATATGCACTTGATTTCTAGCTGTGAAGCCTTCAGGTTGTGCCATGTTTTTCTTCTTGAAGGTGCCCGTTCAAGAATATAGTCTTTACATCCATTTATCTAATCTCATAATCGATAATGAGATAAAATGGAGAGGATAATGGACTTAAGCATTGCTATAGCCGAGAAGACCTTATAAATGATTTCTTCTTTCTGGGTAAAATCCCTTGCCATAAGTTTGCTCTAAAGTCTCTACTTTTTCGTCCATTCTCTCCTTTTATTTTCTTGTAGAACCTAATTGCGTCTAATGGGTTTAATGCCTTCAGGCGCCTCTACAAGCTCAAGACTTTGTTAGAATACAGAGATTCTAACTAAGATTCCATGGCTTTTGACCAAATGGTCAGCGTCTATATCTTCCACAGCTTCATTACACGTGACAGGATCAGATATGTTAGATTTAACCACTTGGGTTAATCTTAGGTATCTTGTCAGGTGTCCTGACAATCCTCCCACTACAATGATGCTCTCGTGTACACGTCTCTACATCACATGTTGTATTTGGTACATCACATGTATCTAATACATTTTCAGTTATCACAGGTTTATGGAAATTAGTATCTAATATTGTTATTTCTTTTAACATTACTTTGCTTTCACCCTTTGTGGTTATCTATGTAATTATCTTTGAAATATTCACAAACATCTTTTGTGATTTCTCAAATTACAAAATATACCACCTCTTGTTCTTCTAGGATAACCTTAGAACAAGTAAACCTTTGTTCTTTATTCTAACTTGTCAGGATCCATCCTTAACTCATGGACCAGGCTATCTCAAATCTGAAGATAAGAGATACAGGGTTTTCACCCCAGCTACAGATCCATCAGTGTTTTAGGAACTGACTTAGATAGAACTAGGTTTAGTGTATTTGTTGTTTTGGACGCAAGACCTCAAAACGAACTTCGTAGGGTAGCATGACTCTTCATGAATCTTACCATCATTATCAGGGTTCTATTTCTCCTTTCTGCAATACATCCTTGCTAAGACGTATCTCATACGGATAGTTGAGATCTAATCTCATTTGAGAAATTCTATTTAACTCTGAACATAGATACTTATCACTACTTCGATCTAATCGAAGTGCCTTGAGATGTTTTCTAATTTGACTCTTTGACTTCAGTCTTTTATTCTTTGAACTCTTCAAAAATACAGACTTAATTCTCATCAAATAAACATATATGTATCTAGAGTAATCGTTCAAATAAATGATGAACTACCTAAAACTTTCTCTTGCTTGAACACTCATAATATCATACGTCCGTATGAACTAACTCAAGCAAGTTCATGGCTTAATACCTTTTATCTCAAAAAGGCTTCTTGGTCATTTTAACTTTCTAAATAGGATTCGCAGATTGATACTGTTTTCAAGTCAATAGGACTCAACAATCAGTCTTTGGATCCTATTCAGATTCAATTGACCAATAGATAGTTGCCACGTAGAAGTTTTTCCTCTTAGATGGTAAGTCAAGCTTCTTAATGTTAAACTTAAATTAGGGTTTTCATTGAGGTATAAAAGACCAACTTTTATTGTACCAGAGCAAATAAACCTTTTATTTTGCTTAGCGGTAAACTTTTGTTCAAAACAAACAGTTAAACCTTTAGTTATCAAATAACTTACAAAAATCAAATTTCTGTATATGTGGCACGTATAATATAACAACCCTATTGCCAAAATACGACTTTATAGTCCTTACTGCTAATACAATTACATTTGTATTATCCCTGAGCAGTAGTTGTGTGTTAGCCGTTTTCTAAACTTCCTGGTTAGTTTGAACCTTCGCAACGAATTGCAAATATGATTAGTTGAGCTCGAATCCACACACCAGGAGTCTGGTGAATTTCCAACTAAACATACTTTCAATTAGTAAGATATCTTCATATCTCATCTAAACAGCGTAACAAACAAACAGACTAAGTATTTTGGACAATTTCTTTTTCAATACCCGTTTCCACCGAAATAGAAATATTTTTCCATTGTCGGATTTGGCTTTCTATTTTTGAACCTTCTATTGGGAACTTTTTCTTTTTCTTTCTTCCACTTACTGGCTTTCCAGGCCGTGGATATTGATGTCTAATTTAAGAGAACTTTTCCCTTAGTCTATATCACCCTTTCTGCCATATTGAGGTCGTTCATTGGTTCAGGTTAGGTTAAAAAAAATTATTTAAAATTAATCCTGAACGTTCAAACGACTTAGGCAGAGAGTATAGGATCGTATCCTGTCTGTTAAGATTGTTTCTTTAAGCACAGAGGCTTTCAATCTCATTCAGATTAGTTATCATATGCATAATATGATTCTGAATCGGTGATCCTTCAAGCATCTTCATAACTAACAACCTTCTTATTGGCTCGTACCTTCGTACGATTCTGTCTTTAAAACATATTCTTATCGGTGGGCATTTTATGCATCTGATGCTCAAGAACATCTAAAACAGATGTCAGGATATAAGACTAGCCAGATCATCACACTTGATCCATTTGGAATAAACGTCTTTCTAATCCTGACTGGTTGTAGTTTTCAGAATTTTCGGATAAGGTTCAGTGAGTACGTAAACTTTCGTGTCTCAACATGATGTCAAGATTCATTTCCTAGTCAACATTGTTGAACCCTTACTGGCCTATTTCCTTAAAGATCGCTTAGAGTAGGCTAATGGAGATTGTTATTATAAAACTGAATTAACTAAATTAAAGCAAGTTATGAATATGCATTTCACTTTCTTCTGCGTCTAACCAATAAACGAAATCCACGTAAGCATTTTCATTTACGCAATTGTAGCACCCTATACGTAGAGATGCCACACCCCCGCACCATAGCTCAGTCCACATACGAAATGGATAATTCGTATATGAACCAAAACTATAGCGAACGGGTGACAAAAGAAAGAGAACCACTAGCTAGGCGGGACTAACCCTCAATTAATTACAAACATGCACAAAAAAACGGAAGCATAGTAATGTACGTTCATTCCATTAACATAATCCTTTCCACCATTTACATATATACAATCTCCCCAAAATTATCAAAAGAAGTCATACATAATATATAGGTACCAAGAGGTAAAACAAAACATATATGCTTCAATAATGTACATGAAATGAGTGGTCCAGATCGATGTTTTCAATCTCATTGAAAATCATCAATGTGTTATACTCGGAAACTCCATTTCCCTATAACGAAAGACTAATCATCTTATATAACACATTATAGTTACGATAAGAACATGTTCTTATCATGCTGACTAGAACTATAATGACACGTGATATTTGGTATTTAAAGTCTTTTCCTATGAAACACATTTCATATAAAAATACCATCACACATCATTAATTATTAAATTCGTAAAATACTCATAATATGCAATAATTTCAGTTTTATTAATGCAAAATATTTACAATATAATTGGATTTTTATGGCATTAATCCCAACAAATATACCCCTCGGAAATCCCTCGAAAAATAATTTTAATTTAAAAATTAATTAAGTTTTAATTTTTCGAGGGAAAATTCCATCGGAAATCCGTCGAAAAATTTAAGATCTAAAAATTCGAACATTTCCGAGGGAAAACTCCATCGGAAATCCCTCGGAAAACTTGGCGGCTAACCTTGGCGCTAAAATTTCCGAGGGATTGTTCCCTCGAAAATTAATTGGGTGAATTCCCTTGGAATTTCCGAGGGAATTCCAAGGGATTTTTTTCCTTTGGAATCCGCCTGTTTTCTTATAGTGTCTAAAGCAGATGGCGTGGGTCGTGGCTAAATTCAGACTGGGCCAGACTATTCTTTGTTTGAGCTATTCTCACACACACAAACTAGAAGATCTCGTTTGTCTTGAACTGGAACAAGTACGTAAATATTTTCATGGGACCGTGGTCGTCCATCTCCAATTTGTTGGCCGATAATTCTGAGATCGACTAGTTAGATGGGTTGGTTTATCTATTCTTTTTTATTGAAAAGGAGTCAGCGAGTCAGCTAGCAAGTTACCTTTTTATAAGCTCCGCTGGACGACAAGACATTTTCGTTCAGACATAATTATGTTTTTTTATATAATTTTCTAGCGAAAATCAGATATAAAGTGTAAAATTTTACAACTTGCAGGACTTAATTGCAATTTTCGAAACAGACAGAACTAAATTATCAAAATTACAAACTTATAGACCTTAATTGTAAATTTCGAAACGAATAGGACTAAATTGCCAAAATTGCAAACTTGACCAAATCTACATTTTTGCCTTTTACTTATAACCTAAAAGAAATACATATTTAAGTCCATATATATCAAACACTAAAAGTTCCTTATGTAAAACCGAAAAAAATGACTTTCCCAAAATGATGAAAATAATAAAGAATCATAAAGTAAAAAATAATGCAATCGTTCTAAGATATATAAACAAAAACATTAAATTGTACGGTTTACAAATGAATAAGAAAGTATATAATTTAAATAGATTGTAAGTTATAAATAATAAATAAAATCTTAAAAACATATACAGAAACTAATAATATTGGAGATCATTGAAAAAATGTATTCAGTCATAAAAATATGAAAAGAAGGGATCAAGGGATGAATATAGAAATTTATTTAATTAATTGACATATCACTACTATATATATAATAGAAGTAAAATACACATAATAAGTTATGCAAATGGAGCGTCAAAAATTTTTAAAGATAATATTTAAAAATTAAGTTGTTAATTATAAATGAGTTCGTAAATTAAAGAATTATTACTAACATATTTAAATTATTAATGAGCCAACACATGGGTTGATACAAGTGGTTAATAACTTTACTCTTCAGAATAATGTCTCCGGTTCAAATTCCACTTGGATAAGCGTGTGTTAAAAAAAGTTATTAACAAAATTAAAAATTCCATTAATTAATAGTAAACAACGAACCTACGACCGAAATAATTTTATCAATTAAAAAAATAAAGATATACAAAAGTCACTCTTAATAATTTTATCATTAGTGATGCTCTATTCTATAAAAGTCTCACTTAACATATAGTATCGTAAGTTATACATTATGATGCATGTATCATTTTAGTACATTTATAAGACACACAAATAAATGTCCTAATACAAAATTAGAGATTAAATAAATAATTAATGTTTGGGTACTTTTTTGTTTCTTTAAATTTATACATTTTTTTAATTATTATTATTTTTCTAATAATTTGTCATATTTTATTATTTTTTCTTTCTTCACACTTATAAAATGTCAAAAAAAAAAAATTACACTCTGAAACTTCAAATTTGAACATTCAATCAAATATAAAGAAATTCTTGAATGAAACTCATCAAAACACTAATTATTTTGTATTAAGAAAGTCGTTCAATTCCTAGATCAATCTAGGATCAATACAACACGATTATTCCAACTCCCTAATATTACAAACTCAATTTCTATACTCTAAAGTTCAAATTCTTCTAACATGGTTCTCCAATGTAATTTGTCATCCAAAACAACCTGCATCAAAACAACATGTATTTACAAAATATTTATTAATATGTATCAATATATTTTTTACAACAAAATGTTGTATAGGAAGAAATCAACTTACCTAATTTAGTCCGTATGGGCAAATTTGCAAATTAAGAAATAAATAAATTAATGATGCAAGAAAGTAGAAAATATTCCCATATAATTTTATGGAAAATGTATCATTCTACATGTATAAAAGAAATTAAGAAAAAAAAAGTTTAAAAGAAAGATAGAAATATAAACTCTACTTTAATCACATATACTAAAATAAAGTATCTGCTATTAATTCCACACTAGAATTTCAATTGTTATGTAATTAATTAATATTAAATAATATCCATATATATACTATCGATCATATAAAATGGTCACAGATTGTGGAAAGCAGCCCATAAAAAAATAAATATGAATTTATGTGAACAAGCAAATATTGCAAATATTTTCATTAATCATCATATTGTGGATATCGAAATGTTCTGACCACATACAAGTTTCATTCAATAAATATATTAGTAAAATATTTTATGCACACAGATTAAGGTCATCATATTCATCGTTTTTGGATTTTTCTTGAATTGGAATTGAACATATATAAAAGATAAAATACACAGTAATCTACTGTTGTAAAATTTTCAAACAAAATCTTGATTAACTCTTAATTATAGTATATTTAAAAATAAAATTGTCGATAGAAATATTGCAGGAAAAATGAAGGAGAAGAGAATACCTTGAGTCTTAAAAATAAAATTGATGATAGAAGTATTGCAGGAAAAATGAGGGAGAAGAGAATACCTTGAGTCGAGCCTATGGATAATTTGCACAATTTGCACGGTTTGAGAATGTTGATCTATTGATGGGTTAAGAGAATAAGAGACGGAGAAGAACAAATTGATGAGAATTAGAGAAACTGAAAAAGAGAAGTGGTGAGAGGAAAAAGAACTGATTGTAAATTAGAGAAAATATCGTTGAAAACTAAATAAGAGAAGTGGGGAGAGGTTAAACTCTTCTATTCCCACGTTTTGAGGTAGTTTAATTATAAGTGTCTCTATAAACATAGTTATTAGGACACAATTTATTAAGTATCCTAATATCATAATTTTAGGACATTTATAAATAAATATCCCAAATTAAGTGTCCTATTATATAGTTTTTGTTGTAGTGCTCGTATCGGACATCGTGTCCGACATTCCTCACGTGGAAAATTCAAGAAAAAATTCGTGTCGCCATATATGTTGTGTTGTGTTCGTGTCGCCGTATCTATATCCGTGCATCATAGGTTATACATATGGAGTATATATATATATATATATATATATATATATATATATATATATATATATATGAGTCTTTTACAAAAATAATATTAAATTTTATTTATATTACAAAAATAATATTATTTGTATATGTATTAACATTTTATCATAAGTGGTGGATGAGATCCACAACTCCTAAAAGGAGATATATATATATATATATATATATATGAGTCTTTTACAAAAATAATATTAAATTTTATTTATATTACAAAAATAATATTATTTGTATATGTATTAACATTTTATCATAAGTGGTGGATGAGATCCACAACTCCTAAAAGGAGATTTTTCTTTCTTGCCTATATACTTTATTTTATTTATAAAAATGACCCCAAAACTTTTAAAATATTTTAGATGGGTATATAAAGTATATTTTTATTCATAATATCAAGAAATGCACACTTCCACATTGAAATTAACCATGCTTAATGAATAGAAGTACTCTAAAATTCATCCTATAATTCATAATACACACAAATAATTTGTAAAAATTTTATTACCTCTCTTTATCTCCTTCCTCTTCTACAATTCTGATTTATTGACTCCTCTAAGACTCGTCTTCGTTTCTCCTCGGTCAGCCTTTCTTATTCCAAAAGTCCTCACAGCTTCTTGCTTTCTCGGACATCTACTGGAACAAGACTTCAACCTCCAACGAAAACGTCACTACGGCTTATAAGTTTCAATAAAAGATTTGAGAGAAATGAAATGGAGTAAATAGCACTACAAAAAAAATACTTTTTTGTGACAAATAATTTAGTCACAATAGATTAGTATTTTGTCACTAGAGGTCTATTGTGACAAAAAAATTTGTCATGACCGTCGTCATAAGAGGCCCGTCGTATAAAGTAGTAGGTGACAATTTCTCACTTTGTCGTAATAGCATGTGACAAAAATAAATTTGTCACAACAAACTCTACTCTTGTGACAAATTGTTTGTCACAATAGTGCAATTTATTGTCACCATAGTCCCATTTTGTCATAGGAAATACGGTTACCTGGACAACTCTTATGACAAAAACATATTTGTCGCAAAAGTTTATTTATCGTGACAAAATTTTTGTCATGAAAATTTATAATTTTCGTCTATGCTAGCAAATGTTATGCATAGTGACAATATAATTCGTCATGAAAAAATTTAAATATAATTTTTAGTGATAAAATTAATTGTCACAGTGTTGACATGCATCATCTTTAATGACAAACCGTTTTATCACAAAAATCATCAACCAATTCCCAACCATGATAAAATTTCATTTGCCACCAAAACTTCTTGACAAAATACACGGGATGATTAAATCAACCCAATAGATAAATGAAATTATATAATATATAAAAGAATATTTGTGTCAACATTGTATTAGAAAAATTGAAATTGCATGCACTCCATCTATCACAACATTGTTTGCTAAATATCTGAAAGTACTAAAATACTAGAGTCAAAATAATCTCTATTAAATGGAAGACATTTTTCTCTAGCCTTTGCAATATAACAATTGAACTGGTGGAATCATCCTCTGCATACAAGAAATATAAATTATCATGAATATAATTATCAAGTATTAAAATACATGCTAAAAGAGAGGAACAACAATATGAGGCAAACTCACATTAAATTTAAATAAGAACTAGACATTTTTTATTGAAGGTTCGATAGTAACAACAATTACTCTAACGAGTGTTTTTCTCTAATGCTGAAAACAAAAATTAGCCAAAAGCAAATGCATACTCCATCAATCTTGATGCAATGCAAATCTCAGCTCTGATGAATCAAAAGAGACTATTGCAAAACCATAATGAAGTCAATTACCTGTTTATAACTACGAACTAGTTTTTGAATCAATCTCATCTTCTCAATCTTCTCTTCTGACCTATATACACAAATTAATCCATACGTTGTTATACTTAACATTCCATATATAATCAAAAAGGAAAAAAACAAACATTATGAAAAAATGTGGAAAATCAATCAGTTATACTCCACAATTGAAGTCAATATTGTTACATTTACTCAAATTCTTGTATAAAGAAAATATTCATATATTAAATTTCCACAACATGACAATAGATGATCACCAAATAAAGAAATCAGAAAAGTCTCATAAAATTATAGTTCTTGACAACTCAGAAAATATAGATGCTCAAATTATCAGTAGAGCACATATTCTCAAACGAAATCATATCTAGTTGTTTGGCTTCTACAAAGTCTTCCCCTCAACATAGCTCCTAGAAAAGTCAATATTTTTTGGGTAAGCTAGCAGTCGTGGAATTTCAAACAAAATTACATACCTAATTCTTTAGAAATGGAGTGCAAGAGGTCGCAAAATCCCTCCCGACTGCCGTGTGAGAGTCGTCTACTCTCTGCCGCCTCCATTACCGTTGTCAATGTCGATTTCCCAGTAAGAAAAGGATGCTATGGAGCTATAATAACATAGAAGCATATTTTGAAGTGAATTACACAAACATGACTGTAAAGAAGATTCTGCTCAACAATCCATTTATTCTAACAATCCTACTGTGTGAACAACTAATAAGAAACCAAAATTAAGAAAAACTCACGAGCAAATTCTCAGCTTTTATTGGTTTCCTTTCCACAATATTTTTTGTACAGCTCTCTAGAGCCACAGTGGCATGGAGAATTCCTGCTAATCAGCCCACTCTTGGCCACATTCAATCGCATGAGCTACACCTGTCTGAAAATTATAACTTCAAGGAAAAGGAAAGGAAAACTGAATTTTTTTGAATTCTTAGTAAAGTCATGTTCAGAGAGAAAAAGTTATACTTGGTTAATAAGTACAACACGTTGAACATGGATCTGTTCAACAATCATATCACAAATTGTAATTTTCCCAAATGCAGCACCATAAAATATTCCTATTGTTCAGCTATAACCATCAATTCCAATTCCAATACTCTTGTTTTAAAGCTTAGACATCTCAATCATTGTGGCTAATGGTCCTCATTACGTAGGGCTAGCTATTATGTTTGGGCAATTTTCTTATTTTCTTTAACATAATTTTTTAGTAATGGAATTAAACATATGCACTGAATGTCCAGCCTCCACATTTGAAATTCGAGACAAAAACAATTTAAATCTACTTTACAATTATGTATAACCAAATATTTACATCCAAAATCAGAATCACTTTTTTTCAGTAACATGTGTATAATCAAACTCTTTCTTTACTTCCAACAGAATTAACAGAAACAAATCATTAGGGATAAACAAAGACAAATATTAATCATATCAAAAGTTTCAAACCAGGTTCACAAAAATGAAATCATAGTGATTTCATTGTTATAGAAAAAATAAAGTTTAATTTTTTTGTTGTAATCTTACCAGAACAGGTTATTCGACATGATCTTCTCCACGTTGATTATGTTGAACAACAAACAAAACAAAATCGGCAATCAAGAACGACACGAGAAGTGCCCAAATCCAAAATGAGAACTTCTTTCTAATCGAGAGCCAATATTCAGACATCTGTCTCCATATCTTTCCCTGAATTCTTCCGCAATTTAGCCAAAATCAAAATTCACAAAATTTCCATCCGACAAATTAGATATTTAGATATCAGAAAAAAGTGAAAAATTACACAATTCACAAATTTCGAGTGAGTCTCAGAACAGAGTTGGGCCAACTGCGCCTTCGAAAGCCAAGAGAAAAACAAATCTACGGAAATTTAAACGTCGATCAAAAGCATAAATCCAATTCAGAAAAAAAATGCAAAAGAAATTTGAGTTTGAAATTTTGGGCTGTTCGCATTTCTTCAGTAAATTGGTGTCATGGTTTTTGTGGAGAGTGGAAGAATGGTTTTGTGGAGAGTGGAAGACATCGTGAGAAAACAGGTTTACAATTGGTAACGGAGAGTCGGAGAGTGATAGGGTTTTGCCTGGTTCATTAACAATTAGTTAATTAAACAGAATTTTCATAAATAGAAAATAAATATTAAAAAACCTTAACATTATTTTTTATAAAAAGTTTAGTAAGATGAATCTAATATCATGTTTATTATTATTTTTTTTATTTTTTTTGACGGGAGGGCCAACAGGGCCAAACAAAATCAACTCAAATAATTTTCATGAACTATAAATAATAAATTAAATAATATGTGCGTATTATTATTATATATATATATATATATTATATATAAAAGATTTTTATGAGCCTTAAATAATAAAATAATTTCTATAATGAAAACAAGTATTTGTCACAGGAAAACAATTTATAAATAATAGAATTTTATATGACAATATAATATTTTGTCACGATAATATAATTTATTGTGACAAAAAGTACTTTGTCATGATACTGTATTCTCAATAATGACAATACGAATTTGTCCCAACTAAAGTTTTTATACAAAATTAACATATTTTATACGACAAAATAATTTTGTCATGGCAAACAACCTATTGTAACAACTAGAATTATGTCTTAAATTTATTAGAAAAATAAGGATTTGAATTGTGTATGACAAATTATATTTTGTCACAGTAAAACAACTTGTAGAGACGAAAAATATATTGTCATAGAACTTGTCTTGTGTGACAAAAAAATTTATCACAAAAATTGAAAACGTTTTTTATCACTTCCCGCTCAATTAATTGTGACGAACTTCCATACATATTGTGACGAAATTTTAATTCGTCATATAAAAGCAATTCTTTTGTGGCAAATAGAATTTTTGTCACAAAAATTTTAATTTGTTGTGACAAAATTAATTATCGTCATTATAGGCTAAATTATTGTGACAATCATATGCGTCGTCACAACAAGTTTGTCACAAAAAATGATTTTTTTTGTAGTGTAGATTTAATAAAATTCTTGAACAAAGTATTTATCTAGTGTATATGAAAAGGAAAAATTTTATTTCCTTCAAAAGAGATTTATACACACATCATATATTCTGGAAAAGACAATTTATTTGAAACTCAACACTCAATACTCAAAAACTTAAAGACTCAAAGGTAGTTTTACATATGACTCTCTGATTTCAAGACCAGGTTTTCTGTTACCAATTCTAACAATGGAGGGATTTGTTCATAAAGATATTGTTCTAGCTGAGTAGCCCCTTCATAGAGATCTTTTGTCATACTGTTGATATATGAGATTTCTGTTTTTATTTTTGAAAGATCAAATTTATCTTTCAATTGTAAAAGAGAAAAAAAATTTATCAAAATTTTTTTAAAAATTTCTATAAGTGATTTTTGGGAAATGACCACCCATTAACGGATTTGATTTTATCTTTACCATTTACCGTTTGAGATGGACTAGATATATGCATACCCATATATTGGTCTTCTAAGTTTCTATAAGTGATTTTTTGGAAATCACCACCCATTAACGAATTTGATTTTGTCTTTACCATCTACCGTATAAAATCAAAAAATTCGATCCGCTAAAATAATTATTTTATTGGTAAAGAATATTAAATTAATTAAATTATATAATATTTAATTAAATTAATTATTTTATTGGTAAAAAATATTAAATAAAATAATTAAAATTAAAATTATTACTTATATATCACTATAAAAAATAATAATATTTGAATTATTTATTCTAAAACAATATGTTTTCCATTATTAATTAATAATTTTAAATGAATATATTTTAAGTAAATATAAATAAAATCATTCAATAATTTATTAAATAATAATTATTTGTTAAATATTATGTATTTATATTTATTTTTTTTATACTTATTTCTTTATAAAAAAGTTTATATTTTATAGTTAATCAAGTCGAATATTTCAATGAATCTGATCCGATCCGAATATACATGTACTCAAAATCAATAAATACGAATCCTGATTCGGATCCCATTACAGAATATACTTATCGTATTCGAATCCGAATATTCCTGATTTGACCTGAATTCAACCCATTGATAGCCCTAATTAGAAGGTTGACAATATATTTTATGGATGGCAGCCGAATTTTATATTTTAAGCACAGGTTTCATCTTTTATTTTATTCACCCACACACATTAAATATATTAATAAACGTTTAAATTATAAGAGAAGATATTTTATTTTTTCATATCTTAATTATTTATATGTCTAGAGGAAATTGCTATTTTAGTCCCGTAATGTACCCACTTTTTAATTTTGGTCCCAACCATTACCATTTTCGCAATTTTAGTCCCATATTGTGTAAATTTTTGCCAATTTAGTCCCAAGCCCCAATTTCCGTCAAGAATTAACGGTGAATGCACGTGATTATCACGTGCACGTTAGTTTAAGGCCTTCTCCACGAAATCTTACCCCCAATTTCACTGTGTCCAAAATCACATCTCAATCTCCTTGCCCTAACCTCATTCCCCTTTCAGTTGCTAACAATTCCAGCAAATTCATGAAGTGATCCTTCAAATGTAAGAACGATTCTGGAAAATCTGACTTCATTATTGGAAGAAAAGATGGCAATGCGAGATCCAGCGAAGAACTCCAACCCAGTACCTTATTACCGTAAGAGCTGTAATCTTTGCTTTGTTTTTTCACCATGGGTAAAGATGTAATGGAATATTTTATCATGTATGTCGGGTAAAGTGAGGTTCTTTTATGTGGTGTTTGTCTTGTTGCTTGTACGGTAGAAGATGTGGTCCATATGCCTTTAAATTTGTTTTAATGGAAGCTCTGTTACGAAACCCTAACATAGGTTTTTGTGGTTTACAGATCCAGACGAACCCGCCGTCACACTTGTCATCCACCATGGAGGATATTTCAGCAAAGGAAACAAATGTGCTGAGTATTATGGGGGAAAGGTTAGTAAGTTCGACTATGTTGACCTGAATAAGATTGGGTTTGATTATGTTGATAAGCTGTGTGAGGGATTAGGCTACAAAGGGACTAAAAGGTATTACAAGATTGAAAATGGTGAATTTGTTCTGTTCAAAGAGAGTCATCACATTCTACATCTTTGTTTGTGTCATGAAGAAGATAGAGAAGTTCCAATTTTCTTAGAATCTTTGTATCAAGTTGATAGTGATGATGATAATTATGATGTTGATGTGCAAAGTTCTGAGCATGAAGAATTTTCAGAAAGTGATTACAGTTTAGGTGAAGAAGATGTTAGTGATGAACATGATAACAATTTGAATACATCTACTGTTAATGAAAGGGTTGACAGGGGGGGAAGTACATCTGAGCCTAATGTTGTTAATGAAGAGGATAGTGACACATATTCATATTCTGATTCTTCAAATTTTAATAGTGGGAAGGATTCTGATGATGAACAAACTGAAAAATTTCCAGTGTTTAGTGTGAAAGATACTTATGATCCCAAGTTCTTTTTAGGTCAGTGGTTTGATAGCAAAGGTGACTTTAAAAAGGCTGTTGATTCTTATGCTATAAAACATAGGAGAAACATTGGTTTTGCTAAGAATGATCTAAGGAGGATTTATGCGGTCTGTGAGGAGGAAGGTTGTGGATGGAGAGTAAATGCATTAGCTAGGGATGGTAAGGAGGGTGGTAAGGGAAATGGTGAAGGTGATAAAGCTGTTAAGGGTGGCAGAAAAGATAAAAAAGATACAATTCCTTTCCAAATTGTAGAATTTAGGGATAAACACAGTTGTGATGGAAACTATCATGTGAAAAATGTTAAGTCATCATGGTTGGGAGTGAGGTTTGAGAGTCATTTTAGAACTGATGCTAAGAGAAAAATTAAGGGTTAGAGGGAAGATATAGTTGAACAAATGAATGTGAATGTTACAACTCATCAAGCTTATAGAGCAAAGTGGGTAGCTATGAAAAGGATAGAAGAGGAATCAGAAGATCAGTATAGCAAGTTATGGGACTATGCAGAAGAGTTAAGAACATCAAACCCAGGGTCCACTGTAGTTATCTCATGTACAAATGATTTTGGATCTGATAGAGCAAGATTTAGCAAAATGTACATCTGCTTCAAAGGTTTGAAAGATGCATTTCTGAGTGGTTGCAGAAAGTGGATTGGTGTAGATGGCTGTCATCTAAAGGGTCCACACAAGGGAGTATTATTGACTGCAGTGGGTGTAGACCCTAATAACAATCCATTCCCTATTTGTTATGCAGTTGTTGGCAGTGAAACAAAAGACACTTGGATATGGTTTTTACAACTTCTGAAGCATGATTTGCATATTGAAAATGAGTATGATTGGACATTTATGTCAGATAAACAGAAAGGCCTAGTTCCTGCATTTGAGATTGTTTTTCCAGCAGCACATATTAGGTTTTGTGTCAGACATTTGCATGGTAATATGGTTAATGCTGGTTTTAGGGGGTTATCAATTAAAAAGGCTTTGTGGAAGGCAGCCAGGCGGGTACTGTTCCTGAGTTTTTTGAAAGGATGAAACATTTATCAAAGTTGGATCCCAAAGCAGTTGAGTGGTTAAGTGATAAGTATCCTCACTTTTGGAGTAAATCACATTTCTCAGATGACTCAAAGTGTGACCTTCTGCTGAACAACATGTGTGAGTCATTTAACTCCACAATCCTTGAAGCAAGGGAGAAACAGGTCTATTCTATGTTTGAGAAAATTAGAGAAATTTTGATGACTGAGCTACAGAAATGCAGAGACAAAGCACATAAAAGCTGGAAGGGGAAACTTTGTCCCAAGATCAGAAAGATTTTAGCAAAGAATGGGGAAAAAACAACAGAGTGCAGGCCTATCAAATCAAGTGATATTTACTATGAGATAAATTGCATTGATGGCAAGAAGTTTAAGGTTGATTTGAGGTTACATACCTGCTCTTGTAGAAAGTGGGAACTTTCTGGAATTCCCTGTAAACATGCACTAAGTGCAATAAATTGTCAAAGGCTGAAACCAGAGGATTTTGTGGACAGTTGTTGAAACTTACAAGACAGTTTATGATCATGTTCTTTTACCACTGAATGGCCCTGAAAACTGGAAAAGAACTGAATGTATTCCTCCACTTCCACCTAACTATGGAAGAGGTGTTGGGAGGCCATCTGGTGCAAGAAGAAAGGACAAGGATGAGATTGCAAAGAAGAGAAAGAAAAAACCAAGGACAAATGAGAATCCAAACAGAATAAAAGGCATCAAACTGAGTACAAGTGCAGGTTCTGTGGTGAAAATGGACACAACAGCAGGGGTTGTCCTAGGAAGAAGGAAAATGCTAATGAAAATGCAAGTAAGCAACCTCCTAATCCAAATGTTGTAGAGGAAAACACAAGTGAGCCAATTGCAAGTTCTGTGGAACATAACAAAGCACCAGATTGGGGTGATGAGGTTGATTGGAGTCAGATAGATGCAGAGATCACCACTCTTGAAGCCTCTGGCCAGCTGAATTGTCAAGTGAGTGAGCAAATCAACCCTACTGCAGAGCCATCACTTGTACATGTCAACATTAACAGGGCAAATCAACCAGTAAGTACTTTCAGTCAAGTTTATTTATGTAACGCCCCAGTTTTTCAGTTTAAATAATGTGGCGTATTTGTTTATAAATTGCGCGATTCAATTATTTAATTATATGATTACTTGTTCATAAGTGTTTTTATTTGATTTAAACTATAAACTATTAATATTTAATTTAATTCATTTTAATTCTACTTTGATATTTAGTGTTAAATTCTCGATTAAGGTTTTGTGTTATCTTAACTATTTCGGTAATTCTGTTAATTAAGTTCAACATGCTATTAGCTGGTTAGAATTTAATTAAAATGGAATTTAAGTTTTAGTAACTAAATTTTAACGTTATGAATTCGTTCTTGCGTATGAGTGTTTTATTTGTGCTTCGTTCTTCTATATAATGACATCGGATTGGTATGGAAATTTAGTATGTCGTATATATGTGTGTTATGAACATGCCTATGCGCTCGGTTTATGTTTTCGGATTCATTTGACGTGTTTATGAATTTAATTTTGATTGTGGAACCAAGTCGGGGGCTAACGAGCAATTAGCGCACCCTTGGTTCCGTAAGTGATATCTTGAGCTCGGGAATTCGGATTCGAATTCCGTCAACTCCGTTGCCTTCGTATCGACGATTCGGAGACAATGGAACAAGCCTCATACCTTTTTGAGATCATTAAGACCTTCGAAATCCAACCGTAACGAGCAACTCGTGCAAGAAGAACTCCTTTTGGTTGACTAGTCTTCATGGTGGGACCCCATAACACCTCTTAACCTAACCATACCCTAACCATGACTTATCTACCTTGAGTTAAGCCCTTTCTCTCCTCTTTAGCTCTGAAAACCGAACCATATCTCCCTCAATTCTGCTGAGTCTGATCGAGAGAAGGGAGAAGAGGAGAAAGGAAGAAACCCTTGGCCATCCTTTGTGATTTTGAGCTCAAATCACCACCTTCTTTCACCAAATCTTCAAGGTATGAATATTTATGTCTTCTCTCCTCTATTATGCTTCATTTCACCTATTTAAAACATGATTTGGATCAGATTTGATTAGGGTTTGAATTAGGAGATTGGTATGAACTTTTAGGGATTTTTGCTCTTGTGACCTATATGTTTGTGTGGCTGAATTTCTTGCTTATATGTGATCATATGAATTTGTTTCTTGGCTTATTTCTTTCCTAACTGATAGTATATGATGTTAGGAGGATTTCATCTCTTGACCCTTTTATGAAATTATGAGATATGGAACTCCAAACTTGATGTTCAAACTGTTTCCCCTGTTTTCGAACTGCTGTGTGAGATTTGGTGTTGTTGCATGATCATATGGCCTCCATTTCGTGTGAAAATGCATGGAGTTGATGTACACTCATTGTTATATATGTTAGAATTCATGCTTTAAGTATTTGGTTCCATTTGAAGCCTCAAAACCGCAAGACATGGCCTGTTCTTATGCATGATCTTTGACAGAATTGTTGCTGTTGAGTTTGGTAACTTGTTGGTCCTTCTAATGTGCTTTAAATTGTACCATTTTGCATATATATGATGTATATTAGTTGTTTAGTATGTTAGCATGCATTCCCCAAAGTTTCAGATCCAAATTCAAGCCCTAAGTACTTGATCAAGGCATGATAGAATCATTAGGGCTCATATGTCCGATTGTAGCGACCCAGTTTTGCTTCACGGTTTCGATGATCTTAACGTGTGATTTAGCTTTTTCACTCTAAATGAAAAATGTTCATAACATGCCAAGTATGTTGCATATTAAGTTTCAGAGCATTTGGAGTTCATTTGGTATGCATTTGGATTGAGTTTGTTTGAGTTCAGTTTTGCCGGTTAGGTCTTGCATGCGCCTCAAGTTCTGTACCGTGACACCCCCGTGTCTCATTTACTCATAAGAGGGAGACACGGGCGTGTCACACCTTCTGGGCAGCTCTGTACTGAGCCACGCCCGTGGCTCAGTTGGGCTAGGGTTGGTGACACCCCCGTGTCACTTCCCATGTGCAGTCTTTGTTGCTTCCTTTTCGGTTTTTGATTTGTTTCACCTCCTTAATGACTTTATCTCCTTTTGTGTTAAACTATGAACTTGTTTTGCTATGTGTTAGGAGTATTGTGGTTCAATTTCGTGGCATTTGGATGAGTTATAGGTATGCTTTTGCTTATTGCCGTTTATGTGTGTTTATATGTCGTTTATGAATAACATCACTTATTTTCTATAGAATAAGACTTCTTCTTGTTGTCAAACCTTGGATATATGCTATGTTATGTAATATGAAGTATGTAGTAGTATGTTGGGAGAGTTTGAACATGTTCTATGCTTCTATTTGAGTTCTTGAATAAATTGAATGGAGATATGAATTGAATGATCTATGATCGAATAAGTGAATGAATTGGTTATATGATTTTCATGACTTAATATGATCTTTATGTCTTCATATCATGTGTGAGCATTGCCGTACGTCATATATGGTTCATTTAGAGTCTCGAGTCTCACGAACACGTCTTGTTGTCTTTGTTCAGTTATCTCCAGGGTGGAGAGATCTTGATCCTTCGAGCACTTGGTACTCGTTCCTTGTTTCGTCACGGTTAAGGTGAGGGTGTTTTCGTTTTAGCTATGTAACAAACCCTACAACCCTGATGTGAAAAGCTTTGGCCAAAACCTTATGACTATATATATATATATGGTTTTCAAATGAAGTTATCGAGTAAATTCTTCTGAATTATACGTATGAGCATATATAAGCTTAAAAATGGTTTTGTAATGAGGCTATGCTCTAAACCGTGTGTCTTCATGCTAGCTACGGAATAGGATGACACGGAGAGGTACGTATATAGCATATGCCGAGTTACACGGTAAGGTATGATTTCTTATAGTATGTATCATATGTATGTATGGATATGTTTTGGCGAGATTATGCAAATACGTTATATTCACGGGCCCAGGGACTTAGTATATGTGGCTAACCGAGGAAGCAAGGGCTGACGGGGATCCCATATACTAGTCCCACTATTAAACAGCGGTACCGGACCTCGTCAGGAGATTGGCGGGGAAAGGGAGCTGAGTGCCATCTGGGGAGTCATGTAACCCCTTTTGGTCAATGATCGGGTGGTCGGGCCTTGCAAACCCACCACCAACCCGGAGGAAGAAGGTTGGAACTTATTTATGATTGAAAATGATTGACTGATTGATTATCGATTGATAGGCACTGTGCGGGAAGGCCGGGAATCGGATTGCCCAAACAATATATTTAGGACATGATTTATGGTCTGTGTGTATTATGATATATTGCATGATCGCTTAATCAATATATTAACGATATTTGTCGTACACGGTCGGAGTTTGGATGGAGATTGTGCACGCTCACTCGCCGAGCCTTATATTTATGTATGATTTATGAATGTAATGAATTTAATATGAGTTAGTCATAAAAGTCGAGCATTGTTTATCTATTCTCTCGCCCTTTTAGGGAACTAATCGCAAACAAAACCTTGCTCGGGATTTATGACTTGCATGTGCATGTTTTATATATATATCGCTCCTGCTCACTCAGTCTTCTAGAGACTGACCCTCTCCCTCCCCAATTTTTTTAGTGTGCAGGTTTGATTTTGGAGTTCGAGCTAGGCGGAGGTGTTTGGAGTCTTTAGGTGGGTCGAGTTAGGTTAGGAGAGTCTTTGCACTCGCATTTGCATTGGATTTATGTATGATTCGAGCCTTCGGTATCATGACTTGAATAAATATGTAATTGTTATTGAACTGTTTTATTGGATTGTATTTATGAGTTTAAAAGAGGCCTGAAGAGCCCAAATTCTACTTATGAGTTGTATGTTTGAATTTGAGTTTGCAATGCATTATACGTTGTTGATTGGCTTCATTGCAGGGTCTAGTTCCGCCTAGCTTAGGAAGGTTTTTATGTTTGTCTCCCGTTCGCTATGGTTTGATACGGGTGCGGATTTGTTGTTTCGTTACTCGTGTTGAGCCATAGTGCGGGGGATGTGGTGCCTCACGTGCGGGGTGCTACATCCTTAAGTGGTATCAGAGCCCGGTTGCAAAACCGGTGTTCTTGAGTCATGTCTGAGTCAGTTAGGTCGCACGGCATAGGAACAACTTGTGAATGTGTGCATTGCATCGATCTTGAACATGAATTTGGCTCTTCTTTTTGAATTTTGTGGGACTATCTGTTGCATTTACATAAGGATCCTTGCACTAATTGTTGAAAATGTGTCATGAGCATGCACTAATCGCATGCATCTACTCTTGAAGTAAGTTATAATTTATAGGTTATGGAGATAATATCAAACCACGGCCAAGTTCTATGACAAAGAAGATCGATTGTAAACCTTCTGAGACATGGAAGATGGGTAGGATACTCCGGGGAAGAATGTGGAGAATGCTAGATGTGCGGCTTCATAGACTGAGTTGCAATTAACGGGTAGGATTCTGAATGGGAGGTTTGACTTTGGCGATGCGATGGCAGAGGGATATCTGGTGAAATTGGAATAGGAGTTAATCATGGGATTGTTGGGACTTAAAAGACTAATTTATGAGAATCTGCTACTCGGAGTGTTTTAATTGGATTCAGCAAGATCTTTCAACCTAAAGGATGATGTGAACGAACCTTGAAGATATTTTGATCCCGGATCGGATCGTTGAAGAGGTCTCAATAATTAGGAGAGACTAAGATAAAATGGGTCCGGTAGGAGCTGTGTATCTGGGGTCGACAAGAAGGATTTCTGATTAAGCCTAGTGAATTGGAATCAAGTCTATCGAAGTTAAGACCGGGAAGAGTTGGACTTGGGTGCTTTGGATTTCGATCGTGATGGGAAACTCATAAACAATAGTCACGGGAATCTTGATCAAGGTGTTGATTGGGATATGAGTTCGTTTTCCCAAAACCAAGCTGAATTGCCATGTTGTGAAGTAAAATGGAAGATATGAAGCAACAAATGAAAACGGTAAAGAAAGGCAACCACTCCTTGCAAGGAAATCATGTGCTCAAATGTAAGCAGTGGGAGGTGAATTGAACTTTTGAAAGGGTAAGGGCGGAATTCTTGATCGAGACGATGATTGGAAGTAAAGGTCGAATTCAGAGAATAAATCGGATGCTAACTCCTTGGAAGTGGAAGATACAAGTTGATTTATAAAGATGCATGGGAATCTTGAAGACCGTGGAAAAGGCAAGGAACAATTACCAAGTCAAAGTAACCGTGGGACTTGGAGTAGCAAGGAAAAGCTGTCGAGCTAACTACTTACCCCATTGGTGACAGGTTCCAAAGCATTCATAGCACGTGCATCATATTTTGCATTAATTAATTATTCTCTTGATCTTATGTTATTCGTACATTTCTAATTGGTTTTGTTGTGCTAATGTGTGGTATAATTGCTTGGTGTAGACGTGACACATGCATTGCCATCTTTACCCGACATGCATTTTAGTGTTTACTTGATAGGAAAATCTGGCACCTCAATTGTCAAGTATATCCTCGCTCGAACCATATCTGAGTTAAGGGAAAGGAAATAATGGCGTGGCACATGACGAGAAAGACGACTGGGAAATAAAGAACTTTAGGTAAGGGATAGGTTAGTGGAAAGGACCTCCGAAGGAAAGTCAGATTAGATTCTTCTTTGGGGTGTTCGGATCGAATAAGAATAGGGAAGAAAGATTGAGGGAGTTCGATATGAAAGAGCAAAATTCTAAGGGGGAGAGCACGACCGAGAGATAAAAGGGAGGATGGAAGTAGTGCTCGAATAAATATGTCAATAGCAACAACGGGGATGCAAATTAAGGAGAATTCGGATATCCTAATGGTGGCCATTAGAAATGAATAAGAGGACGGTAATGGTTAAGTTGTTAAGAGAGAAGTGACAATGCCAAACTCGGGGGAAGATTTTTCGAGATAAAGAAGAAAGTTTACTGAACGACTCTATGCCTGGAATTCTAAATTGGGAGTGATGAAATTATATGGGAGTTTCTGTGACCTCCTAAGATGGAATTAACTAAAGTAAAATTGGATCAATCTATTATATGAGGGGATGTTGTCGGCCAAGATTTATTTAGTAGAAGTATTAAGGGATCCGAGACAACATTATTAAATTATCGGTTCTATCAAAGGTGATCCGGAAGGAAATCCACGAAGAAACCAAACCGGAAAAGATGATCATTGGAGGATTTACATCAAACGACAAGAATCATCAAGAACATTCTATCTTCAATACAAGAAATGTGGGGCCTGATGCCGAATGTAACCTTAAGGGGTTAAAGGGAATGAATGGATAATATGCACAGAAGACGAGAAAGGATTCGTGTTAAGGTAGATCCTATTGACAGATACCTCAAGGTAGGGATTGAATCGTCAAGGTGGTCAGGAGTAGTTATTCTCGAAGGTATTTTAAACTTTGACATGAGTAAGATAGTAGCCTATGGGTCTAACTTCGAGACAGATGATCTAAGGGTATTCGGGAGGCCAAGCGTGGTTAATTAAAAAGAGTTGGTTGGGCGAATGAGGATTGAGGGAAATGGTGAAAACTGAAAGCAGTACAAGTCAAAAAGGGATCTAAGAATAATCCAAAAAGAATTCATCAATTGCTTCACCGAGGAACCTTGAAGAGGTTCAAGACAAGTTGGGCACTGAGTTACTTTTGGGACAGATCATACCTTGGACAACGACAACTCACAAATCTGAATTTTTGCAACTACGATGAACGGTACTTATAGCATTCATGAAACATGCATCCATGCAAAAATTAACTTTTATAGATTTTATGTTAAGTGCCTTGCTCTGCACTGTGTTAAATTATTTGGAGTAATTGGATATCAATGTGGACGACATTTATAACTTGCTTTGGGTGCCTTACGTGATTTTAAATTTGGTTTTGCGTGAGTGGCTTGGAAGTATTGGAGACTTCCTTGCTTTATTTTCGGTTAAGAGACGGGGATTCTCTTATTTTTGTTTGAGAGACGGGGTACTCTCTTTGTTTGCGAGAGACGGGGTTCTCTCATTGTTGTTGGAGAGACGGGGTTCTCTCATTGCTGCTCGAGAGACGGGGCTCTCTCCTTGTTGTTTGTGAGAGACGGGGAATCTCTCATTGTTTGATTTCAAGCGTGTTTTGAATCCGAGGACGGATTCTTTTTAAGGGGGAGAGATTGTAACGCCCCAGTTTTTCAATTTAAATAATGTGGCGTATTTGTTTATAAATTGCGCGATTCAATTATTTAATTATATGATTACTTGTTCATAAGTGTTTTTATTTGATTTAAACTATAAACTATTAATATTTAATTTAATTCATTTTAATTCTACTTTGATATTTAGTGTTAAATTCTCGATTAAGGTTTTGTGTTATCTTAACTATTTCGGTAATTCTGTTAATTAAGTTCAACATGCTATTAGCTGGTTAGAATTTAATTAAAATGGAATTTAAGTTTTAGTAACTAAATTTTAACGTTATGAATTCGTTCTTGCGCATGAGTGTTTTATTTGTGCTTCGTTCTTCTATATAATGACATCGGATTGGTATGGAAATTTAGTATGTCGTATATATGTGTGTTATGAACATGCCTATGCGCTCGGTTTATGTTTTCGGATTCATTTGACGTGTTTATGAATTTAATTTTGATTGTGGAACCAAGTCGGGGGCTAACGAGCAATTAGCGCACCCTTGGTTCCGTAAGTGATATCTTGAGCTCGGGAATTCGGATTCGAATTCCGTCAACTCCGTTGCCTTCGTATCGACGATTCGGAGACAATGGAACAAGCCTCATACCTTTTTGAGATCATTAAGACCTTCGAAATCCAACCGTAACGAGCAACTCGTGCAAGAAGAACTCCTTTTGGTTGACTAGTCTTCATGGTGGGACCCCATAACACCTCTTAACCTAACCATACCCTAACCATGACTTATCTACCTTGAGTTAAGCCCTTTCTCTCCTCTTTAGCTCTGAAAACCGAACCATATCTCCCTCAATTCTGCTGAGTCTGATCGAGAGAAGGGAGAAGAGGAGAAAGGAAGAAACCCTTGGCCATCCTTTGTGATTTTGAGCTCAAATCACCACCTTCTTTCACCAAATCTTCAAGGTATGAATATTTATGTCTTCTCTCCTCTATTATGCTTGATTTCACCTATTTAAAACATGATTTGAATCAGATTTGATTAGGGTTTGAATTAGGAGATTGGTATGAACTTTTAGGGATTTTTGCTCTTGTGACCTATATGTTTGTGTGGCTGAATTTCTTGCTTATATGTGATCATATGAATTTGTTTCTTGGCTTATTTCTTTCCTAACTGATAGTATATGATGTTAGGAGGATTTCATCTCTTGACCCTTTTATGAAATTATGAGATATGGAACTCCAAACTTGATGTTCAAACTGTTTCCCCTGTTTTCGAACTGCTGTGTGAGATTTGGTGTTGTTGCATGATCATATGGCCTCCATTTCGTGTGAAAATGCATGGAGTTGATGTACACTCATTGTTCTATATGTTAGAATTCATGCTTTAAGTATTTGGTTCCATTTGAAGCCTCAAAACCGCAAGACATGGCCTGTTCTTATGCATGATCTTTGACAGAATTGTTGCTGTTGAGTTTGGTAACTTGTTGGTCCTTCTAATGTGCTTTAAATTGTACCATTTTGCATATATATGATGTATATTAGTTGTTTAGTATGTTAGCATGCATTCCCCAAAGTTTCAGATCCAAATTCAAGCCCTAAGTACTTGATCAAGGCATGATAGAATCATTAGGGCTCATATGTCCGATTGTAGCGACCCAGTTTTGCTTCACGGTTTCGATGATCTTAACGTGTGATTTAGCTTTTTCACTCTAAATGAAAAATGTTCATAACATGCCAAATATGTTGCATATTAAGTTTCAGAGCATTTGGAGTTCATTTGGTATGCCTTTGGATTGAGTTTGTTTGAGTTCAGTTTTGCCGGTTAGGTCTTGCATGCGCCTCAAGTTCTGTACCGTGACACCCCCGTGTCTCATTTACTCATAAGAGGGAGACACGGGCGTGTCACACCTTCTGGGCAGCTCTGTACTGAGCCACGCCCGTGGCTCAGTTGGGCTAGGGTTGGTGACACCCCCGTGTCTCTTCCCATGTGCAGTCTTTGTTGCTTCCTTTTCGGTTTTTGATTTGTTTCACCTCCTTAATGACTTTATCTCCTTTTGTGTTAAACTATGAACTTGTTTTGCTATGTGTTAGGAGTATTGTGGTTCAATTTCGTGGCATTTGGATGAGTTATAGGTATGCTTTTGCTTATTGCCGTTTATGTGTGTTTATATGTCGTTTATGAATAACATCACTTATTTTCTATAGAATAAGACTTCTTCTTGTTGTCAAACCTTGGATATATGCTATGTTATGTAATATGAAGTATGTAGTAGTATGTTGGGAGAGTTTGAACATGTTCTATGCTTCTATTTGAGTTCTTGAATAAATTGAATGGAGATATGAATTGAATGATCTATGATCGAATAAGTGAATGAATTGGTTATATGATTTTCATGACTTAATATGATCTTTATGTCTTCATATCATGTGTGAGCATTGCCGTGCGTCATATATGGTTCATTTAGAGTCTCGAGTCTCACGAACACGTCTTGTTGTCTTTGTTCAGTTATCTCCAGGGTGGAGAGATCTTGATCCTTCGAGCACTTGGTACTCGTTCCTTGTTTCGTCACGGTTAAGGTGAGGGTGTTTTCGTTTTAGCTATGTAACAAACCCTACAACCCTGATG
Source organism: Lantana camara (assembly GCA_037501455.1). NCBI lineage: Eukaryota > Viridiplantae > Streptophyta > Magnoliopsida > Lamiales > Verbenaceae > Lantana > Lantana camara. The sequence goes on from CM074862.1 coordinate 26,596,702, forward strand.
TGAAAAGCTTTGGCCAAAACCTTATGACTATATATATATATATGGTTTTCAAATGAAGTTATCGAGTAAATTCTTCTGAATTATACGTATGAGCATATATAAGCTTAAAAATGGTTTTGTAATGAGGCTATGCTCTAAACCGTGTGTCTTCATGCTAGCTACGGAATAGGATGACACGGAGAGGTACGTATATAGCATATGCCGAGTTACACGGTAAGGTATGATTTCTTATAGTATGTATCATATGTATGTATGGATATGTTTTGGCGAGATTATGCAAATACGTTATATTCACGGGCCCAGGGACTTAGTATATGTGGCTAACCGAGGAAGCAAGGGCTGACGGGGATCCCATATACTAGTCCCACTATTAAACAGCGGTACCGGACCTCGTCAGGAGATTGGCGGGGAAAGGGAGCTGAGTGCCATCTGGGGAGTCATGTAACCCCTTTTGGTCAATGATCGGGTGGTCGGGCCTTGCAAACCCACCACCAACCCGGAGGAAGAAGGTTGGAACTTATTTATGATTGAAAATGATTGACTGATTGATTATCGATTGATAGGCACTGTGCGGGAAGGCCGGGAATCGGATTGCCCAAACAATATATTTAGGACATGATTTATGGTCTGTGTGTATTATGATATATTGCATGATCGCTTAATCAATATATTAACGATATTTGTCGTACACGGTCGGAGTTTGGATGGAGATTGTGCACGCTCACTCGCCGAGCCTTATATTTATGTATGATTTATGAATGTAATGAATTTAATATGAGTTAGTCATAAAAGTCGAGCATTGTTTATCTATTCTCTCGCCCTTTTAGGGAACTAATCGCAAACAAAACCTTGCTCGGGATTTATGACTTGCATGTGCATGTTTTATATATATATCGCTCCTGCTCACTCAGTCTTCTAGAGACTGACCCTCTCCCTCCCCAATTTTTTTAGTGTGCAGGTTTGATTTTGGAGTTCGAGCTAGGCGGAGGTGTTTGGAGTCTTTAGGTGGGTCGAGTTAGGTTAGGAGAGTCTTTGCACTCGCATTTGCATTGGATTTATGTATGATTCGAGCCTTCGGTATCATGACTTGAATAAATATGTAATTGTTATTGAACTATTTTATTGGATTGTATTTATGAGTTTAAAAGAGGCCTGAAGAGCCCAAATTCTACTTATGAGTTGTATGTTTGAATTTGAGTTTGCAATGCATTATACGTTGTTGATTGGCTTCATTGCAGGGTCTAGTTCCGCCTAGCTTAGGAAGGTTTTTATGTTTGTCTCCCGTTCGCTATGGTTTGATACGGGTGCGGATTTGTTGTTTCGTTACTCGTGTTGAGCCATAGTGCGGGGGATGTGGTGCCTCACGTGCGGGGTGCTACAATTTATGACATATGTTTTTGACTGTATTCCTATTATGTATCATTTATGTTGCTCACAATTGTTTTAAATGCTACAAGACAAGAAAAATGACAGTGGTGAGAAGGCAGAAGAAAAACTCTCAAATGCTTAATGAGGCCAATGTTGAGCATGTTTCAAAGAAGAAATTCAAAGCGCCAAGGGTGTCTACTCCACCAAGAGTCAACATTAGGAAGGTGCCATTTTCTCCTGATCATCCTAGAGTGGCAGTTTCAATCACCACTCAGAAAAGAGCACCATTAGAAGGCTTGAAGACTTTCAAGAGAAATGGGAAGAAGTATGTCACCTGCACTAACTTGGAGGCTGCACTAAATGCAAGCAAAATTGCAGCACAAAAAAGTAGGGCCAAGGGAAAGGATAAATTGTAGAATCTGCTGTCTATTTCTTTGTTTATCATGGCATCTTAATGCTATCTTTTTGTCAAACTATTATCATTGTGTTTGCTTAGTTGTTTTGGACATACTACTAGGATTGGACCTGTGTTTTTATCAGTTGGTGAAGCTGTTGTCAAGCTATTGTTACTAAGCTTTTTGGACATATGTTTTGATCAATGAACTATGTTTTAGAGGTTTATGTTGTCCAATTTTACTTGAACAAATTGCTTATTGTGGTATTGAAATTTTTAGCTGTTCAAATTTTCCCTTTGCTTAAATGACACTGGTTGCAAAATACAAAGCCTAAAGCAGAGAATATTTCCTCTAAACAACATTACATTACTAATAAAGGGAGATAATACAAAACGTAGGCTTTACATTGATTCATTACCAGCCTAACAACAAGAAGTAACAATAAGATCACTACACATACAAGTATTCAAGGTTGGCACCTAAAAATACTACCAAACCAAGAAAAGACACCACGAAATCAACACCAGGTAGGTTAACACTTTCACTCTGTTGCTCAGTTCTTCCACCTCAACCTTGATTTTCTTAAGATCTTCTACCTCAGCCTCGATTTTCTTTATCTCTTCACGGAGAAATGAGGGACGTCTGCCCATGGGTTGGTCTTGCCAAAGAAAAAAATCACAGCCACCAACAATGTCCAAACAATTGTAAAATCTCCTACCTGGGTTCGCCCTTGTTGTCGACATCCTCATCTTGGCCTCTCTTCCACAAAAACACATGATTTCCTCAGGTGATTGGGTGGTGGCGCAGCTGGCTTTCGACATTTTTCTAAGAACCCTAATCTCAATTTGAAGAGGAATGAGAGCAATATGAAATTTAGGGATGGAAGATCTGAAATTGGGGGTAAGATTTCATGGAGAAGGCCTTAAACTAACGTGCACGTGATAATCACGTGCATTCACCGTTAATTCTTGACGGAAATTGGGGCTTGGGACTAAATTGGCAAAAATTTACACAATATGGGACTAAAATTGCGAAAATGGTAATGGTTGGGACCAAAATTAAAAAGTGGGTACATTACGGGACTAAAATAGCAATTTCCTCATATGTCTATTTTGCTTCACTCCAATAAATTATAATCAAATAGTATAGCTCAAAAACTAGTTACGATAATAATTTAATTAGAAATTTTATTTTTGTTTCTTAAAAAATGCACCACCAGTTAATAAGGATAACTTTACACCATTAATAACGCTCATTAGTATTATCCCTTCAACTTTTCTTAAGAATATCCAACTTACATGACATCATCACGAATCAACAACTCAGGAGTCAGGACATTAATATCCCTTAAAATTTCTTAAGAATATCCAACTCATATAAACAAATTAAACGAAACCTTATAAATTTGAAAAAAAGAAAATTACAAAATAATCAAACTGTCCGAAACACCACCCGAAATAACCAAATTTCAACACACATCAAACAATAAAACACTTACATGCATGCATTCACACTTTTACGACAATTGTTTGTAGAAATATATATTAATTTGCTTTCCAGCATTGCACTATGACGGCCCATTACTGGTAGCCATGAGAGTACGGGCCACCATGGCGGCCACCTCCACTTATCCCTCCGCCGCCTTCAGGTTCACACTCAGCAGCTGCAGCAAGCACCATAATAGGCTTCATCTTTTTCTTGGCTAAGCAGAGGAGCCCAACAACGATGAAAGCGAGGAAGAACAAATCACCTAAAGAAGCACACACGGCGATGACGGTGGTGTGATCGTTTCCTCCGCTAGGACTCGGCGGAACGAGGTTGTTTGACGGTGAAAATGGGGTGAGGGCGCCGGGGGTTGGTGGAGAAAATGGCGACGGAGATATAGGGGGGGGAGTGATAGTATGGTGGATAAGCCGGAGTGATCGGTTTTAGCCCTGATGATGGTGGATAAGAAGGTGATTTTGGTGGTGTTTTGGGTGGATAGGATGGTGCCTGTGGTGGCGCGGAGGGTTTGGGTGGGTAATGAGGTGGGTGGGAAGTGGGGGGAGAAGCACTGGGTGGTTGATAGTATCCACAGTGCTTTTTGCCGTGGCAGGGTGGCGGAGGAGGAGGCGACGGTGATGGTGGTGGTGGAGGAGGGTTGGTTGGAGGAGGAGGGGATGGTGGCGGAGGAGAATGGTATCTATAAGTAGCTTTGATGCTTTTTCTCAAAGAAGGCATTTTCCTTTTTCTTGATTGCTTAATGACTTCTGCACTTGTGTGTTTGTAACTTTGTGTAATGAGAGATTTGCCGTATATATACACAAAATTAGGATTAAGAATTAAATAATTTGAAGTTTGAACTAATCATGTAAAATAAAGGTTTTTTTCTCCGAGTGGTATTGTTCGAGTTGTCATGAGCGTATGCTTGCTGTCACTTAGAAGTTAGAACTCATATTAATTCTCTTTTTTGTCACTCTAATTTCCACTAAAACTATAGAGAACTCAAATTAAATATATGAATTTACACCGGTGTGGTTAGTAAAAGATTTACGTTTGTAGGTGATGAAAAATTTAGGAAAAATAACAAACTAAATATCAAGTATAATATACTTATTTTTTTAATTAATTGGGTTCCACCGAGTTTGAATTAAAAACTGGAAGCATTTGCAATTAATCACCTAAAATATATTCACGTTAGTTAATGATATTTAATTCCTTTAAATTAGTATGATTAGTACAACAGTAGAAGCCACCGCCGGCTCGAATTCATGTCATTTGTAACAAATTATTATGTTGAGTTGGTAGATTATGCATGGTACGTACGCTAGTAGCAATGTAGTATAGTGTTTGTCACATATATATATTCATGTGTTTAAAAAGGTGTTGACGGGTCCATTTAGTCTGCGGCAGCACAACCTATCAGTCAAATGCATGTAAATATTCTAATTAAGGGACGACTCATATTTTTAGAAACTTAATCATCCTAATATAAAATCAATTTGAAATTGGAAAATTTCGAAGGATATTCATGTATATGATGTCTTGTTATTTATTTTGTTATTATGATGTATTTATGGATATTATTTTGTTATGATGTATTGTATTTGTTATTTATTTTGTTAATAATTTTAAAATATATATTAGTTAGAATATATAATGCTCTATAGTAAATAGAGAAAACCTTACTCTTATCCTTTAATCCTATATCTTTTATGAATGTAATGTAAACATAACGCTTCATCTATATTATGATCATTTATATATATACTATATTTAGGGTATAAATCAAATAATATTTGTTTATAACACAAATTTCCTTCTATAGTTCCTAGATGACTTCTCTTCGCATCTGTAAATCTTTGATCATGAAGAGAAAGTACTACATGACTATTTATTCCTTCTTTAAATAGTGATTTTAGTAGGAATTGGACTCTTCGTAAATATATATATTGTATTTTACTTCTTTTTTCTTTATATTTTATTTTGTTCAAAGCTTGGTTTATAATAGCTTTTGTTAACAAGTTAATCTTAACTTGCCCTGAAGCATGTTCAATATTTATAGATTTTTCAACTTCATGATAGTCATATATTTATTTTCTTTCTCTTTATGAGATTTGATATTCCCTTAAAAATACCTTGTCTAGTATTTGTAGCATTTAATTTTAATTTCTTTATCTTATCTAGATTTTCTTTATTGAAGGTGATGCGTTCTACATATCCTCCTAGTCCTTCATAAATGTTTATTTCTTCATCAGATAATTCTGTTATTTTAGAACTCCTTCTGACTCGTAATTTACTTCTGAAAAGGTTTCATCATCTGATGGATCAGATTCTTCTATATATATTTCTTTTCCAAAGTAATTTTCTATATCTGAAACTTCTTCAAGCTCATCTCTTATTTCTAAAAATTCAATTTCTATATTTTTAATATGTTTAGTTTTAAGTTTTGGACACTCGGGTGATTTATGACCTTCTTAACCACAATTCCAACATTGACATTTAGTTAAATTCTTGTTTTTACTTGGTTTATATCCATTCTTATTTCTTTTAAAAAACTTTCTTCTAGTTTTTATATTTTTTCTCCGAAAATTTTTATATTTTTATATTTTTTCTTATAAGATTTTCTTTTATTCTTCTTAGGATATGTTTTTCTATCACAACCCCACTGTGTAGGTAATTCTATTTTATCACAGCAAAGTTTAGTTATCCTCTTAGATTTTTTATATAATTGTTGTTCACTACATATTTTTTTTTATTTCTATAGTTAATACTTTTATTCTTCCTCCAAGATTTTGAGGATACATTGCTTTCCTTTCTTTCCAAACCTTATTCATGTGATTATTCCATGGGTAAGGTAATTTAGTGTAGAACTTATTTAGATTTATTTCTTGAGATTTTGTACTATAGTATTGAGTATAATAATAATCTCTAAATTCACATACATAATTTTTTATATTGCACATGGAGCATATACTTAAGTTTATTAAGTTATTTCTTGCTTCATCCTTTTCTCTTTCTCTTTCTATTTCTTTATTAGTTATCCATGATTCTCCTAAAAACTCATCAGATATATTCCGTACTACACTTAACACTCACGTTCTTATATCTGTATCAAATCCAGATTCTATTTCGGCTTTCAGTATTCCTTGTATGTCAGGAGATACTCCTTCCCACCATTTAAGAACTATTCCATCAAACGTAGTTATAATATATTCACTCTTCTTAGTAGCTCCCCAATATATTTCATCTTTGGTTAATAAGAAGGCTATCATATCATTCTGTCATTTTACTATAGCTTTTCTATTATCTATTTGACAATCTAGATTTAGTTTACTTACTTGGAGATTTATAGTTCACTGTATTGTTCTGTAGGTTGATATTTTGGATTATATGATATATTCTTATTACTTTGTCCTTTATTTTTCTTAGGTTTATAATATGTTTTAGGATAATTATCATTAGAACCCATAGAGAATTCTGGAGTTTCATTAGTTACTCCTGAAAGTCCTCCAATTGTATTCATCCTAACTTAATATTCGACTATATCGTCTAGATTTATTGTTTAAAATTCTTCTATTAAACCATTCACCCTCATTCATTATTTTCAGATTTTTCTTCTAATTCAATTTCTCTTATAATTTCTTTTAACTTTGATTCTTTTTTAATTTTATTTTCTCTTTCTTCTTGTTTTTTTAACAATTTAGAAAGATATATTGTATAAATATATTCATTGAATGATTCAGATTCATATTTCCTTTCAGTTGGTATAGTAATAATCTTTGTAGGTGTTTTTGTAGCACCCGCGACGGGAGCACCCCATCTCCCGCACTATGAGCTCGATCCACATATGAAATGACGAGTCCATATATGAACCAAACTCACAGCGAATGAAAGACAATAAAAAGGATTGTCCTAACTAGGCGGGGTCTAACCCTGGAACAATCAATAATAACAAAATGCGGAAGCAAGACATTAATTTACCATCAACAATGTAAACGCAATTCCAACAAGAAATTAAATACGGGTTCCACTAAATAATGTATGTGGCGCCCTAGCCACATTTGGGCGGTATCAGAGCCCGGTTGGAAATCGGAGCTCTTGTCGTATCTAGAATGAGTCTAGGTTGGGTATTGGAGTGAGTCTAAGTTGTATGGCTATAGGATTTGAGTCATTATATGCTTTTGTGTGTACCTGTGGTACGTGCCTATGTGATATTTTGGTGTTTTGTGTTCTAATCAATCATGCATCACTTTCAGTAAGTTGTGATTACAACAATGCCACGCGGAAGACCCACTCGTGCTAAGATCCCGCCACCAGTCGGCGAACAAGCCCCACCTAAGAATGTTAATGTTAATGACTTTGTACGACATTGTGCACAAGCTTGTGTTCAACAAGCAACCGAGTAGGCTCAACAACAGTATCAAAGACTGGTGCACACTGAAGAAAAAACACTAGATAAGTTCATTAAGTATAATCCGTCCAAGTTCTATGGCCAGACTGATGATTTAAAAGCTGAAGGGTGGATATCTGAAATGGAACAAATTTTCCAAGTTACTCGAATCGGAGATCCTGATCGGGTAGAATTTGCAGTATTTCTACTCAAGGGTCCTGCTCAAGATTGGTGGAAACTCACACGACAAGGATGACAAGTTATTGGAGGACCAATTACCTGGGAGCGATTCCTAACTTAATTTAGAGACAAGTATATTCCCCGAGTGATTCGTGATTGTAGGGAGAAAGAGTTTATGGAGTTGGTTCAAGGAAATGCTAGTGTTGCGGAATATGGGGCACGATTTGCTCGTCTAATCAATTATGCACCTCATATCATGCCGGATCAAAGGAGGAGAACTAAGAGATTCATCCAAGGGCTTAGGCATGAAATAAGATACGCCTTGATGGCTTCTAAAGTCACCGAGTATACTGATGCAGTGTCGAGGGCAATGGAAGTGGAGTCTGAGTACGAGATAAGCAATCTGTTCCAGTGCCAATGAACATAATGAATCAATCTTTTGGATCCAACAGTCCATTCATAAGGAGGAACCAACCTACATATAAAAATCCTCGTAACTTTGGGAATGGACCTATGGGCCACAAGCCTAATGCAGCTCTACGCGCAATGGGGGGCCCATGCTCCAGAACGTAAGTGTGATTTTTGTGGTGGACCAAATCATAAGGAAAACAATTGCTGGAGGAAGTTAGGCCGTTGTATACGGCGTGGCAGTGATGAAAATATGATCAGAAACTGCCCAAAGGCACAACCACAACAAGGTCCAAGAGCACCAGTGAGAAATGTCCAATAGGCTGGAGGAGCAGGGAGACCAGTTGTTCGCGCTCGAGCATATGCATTGGGGGGAGAAGAGGAATAAGTGGATCCAACTGCAGTTATAGAACGTACGCTGAACATTTTAGGCATCCCAATTAGGGTATTATATGATCCGGATGTATAGCACTCATTTATTGCGCATGATGTTGCTTTGAAATTATCTTTATATGTTGAGTGCTTACCTTACGTGTATGAGGTTAGTTCCCCTCAGGGATCTAGCTTTACAACTGATCGAATTTATAGACGTTGTCCCGTAAAGATTAATAATAAGATCTATCCGGCTAACCTAATTGAGATACCGATGCAAAGGTACGGCGTTATTTTGGGTATGGATTGGTTGTTCCAGCATCGGGCACAAGTGAATTGTATTGGGATTAATGCCCTGAAAATCTAATTATATTGTAAATATTTTGGATTAATAAAACTAAAATTATAGCAAGTTATGAGTATTTTACAAATTTAATAATTAATGACGTGTGTGGTATTTTTATATGAAATGTGTTTCATAGGAAAAGACTTTAAATACCAGAAACACGTGTCATTAAAGTTCTAGTCGGTATGATAAGAAAGTGTTCTTATCAAGACTATAATGTGTTATATAAGATGATTAATCTTTCGTCATAGGGAAATGAAGTTTCCAATTATAACACATTGATGATTTTCAATAAGATTGGAAACATCGAACTGGACCACTGAGATTATTCATTTTATAGTGCTATCGAAAATGAAGAAAATCTCGGAAGCATTAGACTCTTAATCCTGATAGTGTTTCTACTTTAGGCATGTAGTGTTAATCACTGTGATGTACTCAGAAGTGAGGTCTCGGTAACGGGTGGCCAAAATACTTTGTACGTTTGGTGATTGCATGAAATGTGCTAGAGAGAAATATAGATCGAGGAATCTGTAGCCTTACTGGAAGGTTAAAGATATCCCTGAAATAGATTCGCAAAAAGTTTGAATTAAAACTTTGGCCAAAGTATTTCGTGTATGCGTCACCGAAGTTGTATGTTGAATGTGTTTCACATACATGGAATTTGAACTTAAGGCGAATCAAGAAATTTCAGATTGAAAATGAAAAATAAATGATAGTAATATTGATTTATTTTTCATGGATATCTGTACAGAGGAGTAAAATGGAAAATTATTCTAGATCGAGAAATTCGTGAATAATTTAATTAATTTTAGAGTTCAACAATATTTATTTAGTGGAATTAAATATTGTTAAACGGTAATCAATTATTATCATAGGATGATAATAGATTGACCCGTTTTGGATCTAAGATTAATTAGTCCTGCAGGTTCCCCCTCAAGCCTCAACGAAGATCAATGAGAAAATATTAAAAGGAGAGAGAGAAATAAATTTTCAAAGAGTTTGAAAATAGCCAAGAAATTTATTTTGAGAAAATAAATTAAATTCCAAAGAGTTGGAAATGCCCGAAATTTTATTTTAGAGAAAATAAAATTTTTTCCGAAAAAAAAATGATGACGTGGCAGGTGACGTGTGACGCCACGTCAGCGAGTCAGCGGCCAAGTGGCGCTGACAGGGCTCCAGGTGGCAGCCACGTGGACGGCCAGGATTGCGCCGCGTCAGCGCATGCCAAGCGGTCCAGATTTGATTTGGGATGAACCGGGTCAGCGGGCGGATCGGTTAGGGTTCGAATAGGGTCGGTCAAGATTTGACCGACCCGGACACGTGGCAAAACGAGGGAGTCCCACGTAGCACTGGTCAGACCGTCCGAACCGACCGGTTCATGGATGAACCGGTCTGAACCGCTGAGCCGCCGGTCTGACCGACCGAACCGGACACGCGGCATCTACTCATGCCTGGGTATGCCCCACGCACGCCATGCGCATGCAGCGCCTTCTAGGAGCACGTGCTGGGAGACGTTGCGTTCTGCGCACTCCAAGCTACCACGTGGCATCATGGGATTGGCCATCAGCCCTTGCCTTGCACGCCAAAAGTCCGAAAATTGCTGCGGGAGTCCTTATTTGATTCCTATAAATAGGGGTTGCCATGGTTCATTTTTTTTAGCATCAATTGGCAATTCATTTTGTCAGTATAAAGCTTCCGAGAGTCTCTCTCTCTAATTAAGTTAATTAATTATTTAATTAGGTGGTTATATAATTAATATATAATCCACTTAATTATTAGAAAATAGGGATTTTCTAGTTTTAGAAAAAAAGTGTTTTTCTAGAAAAATATTTTCTCAAAGTATTTAGCGAAATACTTCCAGAGCCCACACTCCAATTTCTTAATCGGGGATATTGCGGGGAAGTTCTGCCGGTTTCACGAGAAAATCGAGGTATTGGAAAAGTGTCGTTGATAGCCATATTTTGCAGTACGGTAATACCGTTGTGCTGCCAAAATTATTATTTGCATATTGTGATGATATGCTAGATGATTTAAAATTATGTTATCAATGCCTGTATATATTAGAGTTATGCTGCCCGATTTGTTCCGCTGCTTTATTAAAATATTTTGGAAATATCTTGATAACGAGGTTATGGCGATTTTTTTTTTTGAATATGACGCTATACCGTTACTCTGCTTCGGGCCTTCCACAACCAACAACTGGTATCAGAGCGGGGCTCTGATTATATACTCGCATTGATAAAACATAAGATGCATAATTTTAAATCTGATACTGTGCACGTAAATTCTGTCTAAGGAGGCTGGTTTTTAAGTGGTATCATTGTGACCCCTCCAGTCTTTCCTGGGAATTTGCGTGGAATGGTAATTTTCTGGGAACCGATTTCAATAATCTTCCTGGTTAATTGACGAATCAGTAAATATGATTTAAATTATGTGATAATTTATAACATATTTACTCAAGGCCATTAAAATTTTAAAGCATGATAATTATTTGCAAGCAAGCTTTAATTTTAAATGTGGTATGATAATATGAGATATTATGTTGTTTCAATTATGCATGATTTGTTTAATATGATTAGATAAATAATGTTTAATAGAGATTAAATACGATGCATAAGTGGATTAATATTTTTTGGCTTAAATTAATAAAGAGTTATTAAAGCCTTAAAATATTATTAGGATTATTTAATAATCCTAGTGGTAGCATATTAATTAGATTAATTACTTCCAAAATCAATAAGACGCCAAAAGTGATTATTTAATAATCAAAGATAATCCACAAATTCTATAAAATTCTAGTGGGAGCGAGATGAAAAGAGTTGGATTCTCACTGCCTCCATTACCCATCTATAGTATAGTGGATAAATACTACTCCCTTCGGCGGGTATGTATTTGCGGTATACAAGATTAGACTTCTACGGATAGAATGAAGTACGGGGAAAGTCAGCTCGACCACGCCTCTGTGGAGTGTCTGATCTTCACGTGTGAATTTCTAGGTAATGGTGTACGCTTAACTAAGTAATGTATTAACCTTCTTCGGAGCTATGTTACATTCACTTAGAGGCCAAAGGGTGGACGTGGTGGATTAACATAGTTTGGTAAGAGTTACCTAGATGGCATGTTAATTAAGATTAATTCTTGCTTTTCTAACCGGTTTTCGACCCCGCTTCCGGGGAGTCAACTGCGGTTCAAAAATGCTTTCGTGAATTTCATTTATTGGTTAGACGCAAAAGAAGTAAAATAAAAGATCATAACTTGCACTATTTTAAAATATTTCAGTTTTTAAAACAATTACGACCGCTAGCCCGCTTCAATCGATCCTAAAGGAAAATAGGCTTGAAGGGTTTAACTATGCTGACTGGAAAATGAATCTTGACATCGTGTTTGGTCACGAGAATCTGAAACACGTGCTCACTAAACCTTGTCCGGGGGTACCAGAAACTACAACCAATCAGGATATGAGAAATGCTTATGCCAATTGGATCAAGTCCAATGATGGTTAGGTCTCATATCCTGGCATCTGTCTCCAATGTTCTTAAGCATCAAATGCATGAAATGCCAACTGCTAGGAACATGATAGATCATCTCCATCAAATGTTTGGAGGACAGAATCGAGCCAAGAGGCTCGAATTGATACGAAGGTTGTTAGTTACTAAGATGTCTGAGGGATCACCTGTTCAGGATCATGTTATGAACATGATGGCTTGCCTGAACGAAATTGAAAGCCATGGTGCTAAATTTGATGATCTCAGCAAACAGGATATGATCCTATGCTCTCTGCCAAAGTCGTTCGACACATTCAGGCAAAATTATTCTATGAACAAATTGGATTTTTCTCTACCTGAATTGATGAACGAACTCAGAGTTGCAGAGGGAGTAATGAAAGCTAAGGGAACTGTTCTCCTAGCACAGACATCGACTTCCACGGCTTCAAAAGCCAGCAAGTGGAAAAAGGGAAAGGGAAAGATTCCCAATCCCAAGAAAAGGTTCAGAAGAAGAAGGATAAACCTAGCAAAGAAAAATGTTTCAACTGTGGTGAAAATGGGCACTGGAAGAGGAATTGTCCAAAATACTTAGCAAGTCTTCCTGCTAAGCCATCTAGACAAGGTATATCGATATCTTGTTTGATAGAATTATGTTTAGTTGGAAGTCCACCAGATTCCTGGTGTGTGGACTCGGGTTCAACTAATCATATCTGCAATTCGTTGCAGGGTTTCAAGCTAACCAGAAAGCTTAAAGACGGTGAGATGCAGCTGCTGCTCGGGGATAATACAAGTATATCTGTATTAGCAGTAGGGACTATAAATTTGTATTTTGGTGATAGGGTTTTGATATTGAAAGACACTCTGTACATACCATGTGTTCGTAGATATCTAATTTCTGTGAGTTGTTTAATAATTAATGGTTTCAGTGATTGTTTTGAACAAAGCTTTACCGTTAAGCAAAATAAAAGGTTTATTTGCTCTGGCACGAAACCCTAATTCCGAACTTAACATTGCTAAGCTTGACTTACCTTCAAAGAGAAAAACTCCTATGCCTAACGAGGCTTATAAGTGGCATTTACGTCTTGGTCATATTAATCCAAATAGGATCCAAAGACTAATTTCAGATGAATTGTTGAGTCCCTTGGACTTAATAGAATTACCAGTCTATGAATCCTGCATGGAAGGTAAAATGACCAAGAGATCTTTTAAATCTAAAGGTAATCGAGCCACAGAATTACTTAGTAAATTTATACGGATGTGTGTGGTCCTATGAGTATTCAATCAAGAGGATGTTTTGAGTATTTTATCACTTTTACGGATGATTATTCTAGATTCGGATACGTTTATTTGATGAGATATAAGTCTGGATCTTTTGAAAAGTTCAAAGAATTCAAGGCTGAAGTTGAAAATCAAACTGGAAAATGTATCAAAGCATTTCGATCAGATCGTGGTGGTGAGTATCTGTCTGCAGAGTTTCTAGAATTTCTCGCTGCAAGTGGGATTAGATCTCAACTTTCTGCACCGGGTACACCCCAACAGAACGGTGTTGTAGAAAGGAGAAATAGAACTCTGATGGAAATGGTAAGATCTATGATGAGTCATGCTACCCTACCAAGTTCGTTTTGGGGCTTGCACTCGAAACGGCGGCACACATATTAAACCTTGTTCCATCCAAGTCGGTTCCTAAAACTCCAATGGAACTGTGGCGAGGGTGAAAGCCCAGTGTCTCCTATCTTCGGATATGGGGAACCCCAGCTCATGTGTTAAGGAAGGACCCTGACAAGTTGAAATCAAGAACAGTGGTTTGCTTGTTCATAAGTTATCCTAAAGGAACAAGAGGTGGTATATTTTATGATCCGAGAGATCACAAAGTGTTTGTGAGCACTAACGTTAAATATCTCCAAGATTATTTCGTAAATGACCACAAGGGTAGAAGCAAAATTGTGTTAGAAAAAATGATAACATCAGACTCTGAATTCCAAGAACCCGTAGTAACTGAAAATGTGTTAGATACATATGATGTACCAGATACAACATATGATGTAGGGATGAGTACACAGCAACCTCGTCGTAGTGGGAGGATTGTCAGGGCGCCTGACAGATACCTAGGATTAACCCAAGTGGTTAAATCTGAAGTATCTGATCCTGTCACATATGATGAAGCTATAAAGGATATAGACGTTGGGTCAAAACCATGGAATCTGAATTAGATTCAATGTATTCCAATAAAGTCTGGGAACTTGTAGAGGCGCCTGAGGGCATTAAACCTATTGGATGCAAATGGGTCTATAAGAGAAAAAGGGGAGTGGGTGGAAAGGTTGAGACCTCTAAAGCAGGGCTTGTGGCAAAGGGTTATACCCAGAAAGAAGGTATCGATTATGACGAAACCTTCTAGCCTGTGGAAATGCTTAAGTCCAAAAGAATTCTCCTATCCATTGCTGCTCATTTTGATTATGAGATTTGGCAAAAGGATGTAAAGACTGCCTTCTTGAATGGGCACCTTCAAGAAGAAATATACATGGCTCAACCTGAAGGCTTTATAACCAGAAATCAGGAGCATATGGTATGCAAGCTTGATAGATCTATTTATAGTCTTAAGCAAGCATCTAGATCATGGAACATCAGGTTTAATGAAACAATTAAATCCTTTGGATTTATACAATTGTCTGATGAACCATGCGTGCACAAGAGACATCATGATAGTGTTGTAACATTTTTAGTTCTATATGTGGACGATATTCTATTCATTGGGAATGATATAGGAATACTGTCAGTAGTTAAGATTTGGTTGTCAAATCAGTTTGACATGAAAGACCTAGGTGAAACCAGTTATATTCTAGGGATCAGACTTTGTCGTGATCGTAAGAATAAAATGATTGGTTTATCACAAGCAACATATATAGATAAGATGCTGGCAAGATATAATATGACTAACTCCAAGAAAGGATCGTTACCTTTCAGACATGGAGTTCATCTGTCTCGGGATCAATGTCCTAAGAACCCAGAAGAGACAGAAGAAATGAAAGATGTTCCGTATGTTTCGGCAGTCAGAAGCCTCATGTATGCCATGTTATGTACAAGGCCAAATATCTGTTATGCTGTAGGTCTAGTCAACAGATATCAGTCAAATACTGGACCCCAACACTGGATAGCTGTAAAGCATATATTAAAGTACTTGAGAAGGACTCGAGATTATATCCTTGTTTATCGCAGTGATGAGCTCATTCCTATTGGGTACACAGATTCGGATTTTCAATCTGGTTTGGATTCTAGGCGTTCGACGTCTGGATACATGTTTACTCTAGGAGGAGCAGTCGTAAGTTGGAGGAGTATTAAGCAAACTTGCATTGCTAACTCCACCATGGAAGCCGAATACATGGCAGCTTCGGAAGCAGCCAAAGAAGTGTATTGGTTTAAAATTTTCCTAATGGATCTAGAACTCGTCAAGGACGGACTTACACCGATCACATGGTACTTTGACAATGCCGGAGCGGTGGCCAACTCCAAGGAACCTCGAAGTCATAAACGTGCAAAGCACATCGAGAGGAAGTTTCACATTATACGTGATTATGTGGAACGTGGAGAAGTGGCAGTGGTGAAAATTGGCTCAGTAAATAATTTGGCAGATCCCTTCACTGAGGCTTTGGTGCAAAAGAGTTTTGATACTCATGTAGAAGGGATAGGCCTTAGATGTGTAGCCAATTATATTTAGGGCAAGTGGGAGTTTGTTGGGATTAATGCCCTGAAAATCCAATTATATTGTAAATATTTTGGATTAATAAAACTGAAATTATAGCAAGTTATGAGTATTTTACAAATTTAATAATTAATGACGTGTGATGGTATTTTTATATGAAATGTGTTTCATAGGAAAAGACTTTAAATACCAGAAATCACGTGTCATTAAAGTTCTAGTCGGTATGATAAGAAAATGTTCTTATCAAGACTATAATGTGTTATATAAGATGATTAGTCTTTCGTCATAGGGAAATGAAGTTTCCAATTATAACACATTGATGATTTTCAATGAGATTGGAAACATCGAACTGGACCACTGAGATTATTCATTTTATACTGCAATCTAAAATTAACAAAATCTCAGAAGCATTAGACTCTTAGTCCTGATAGTGTTTCTACTTTAGGCATGTAGTGTTAATCACTGTGATGTACTTAGAAGTGAGGTCTCGGTAACGGGTGGCCAAAATACTTTGTACGTTCGGTAATTGCATGAAATGTGCTAGAGAGAAATATTGATCGAGGAATCTGTAGCCTTGCTGGAAGGTTAAAGATATCCCTGAAATAGATTTGCAAAAAGTTCGAATTAAAACTTTGGCCAAAGTACTTCGTGTGTGCGTCACCGAAGTTGTATGTTGAATGAGTTTCACATACAGGGAATTTGAACTTAAGGCGAATCAAGAAATTTCAGATTGAAAGTGAAAAATAAAAGATAGTAGTATTGATTTATTTTTCATGGATATCTGTACAGAGGAGTAAAATGCAAAACTATTCTAGATCAAGAAATTCGTGAATAATTTAATTAATTTTAGAGTTCAACAATATTTATTTAGTGGAATTAAATATTGTTAAACGTTAATCAATTATTATCATAGGATGATAATAGATTGACCCGTTTTGGAGCTAAGATTAATTAGTCCTACAGGTTCCCCCGCAAGCCCCAACGAAGATCAATGAGAAAATATTAAAAGGAGAGAGAGAAATAAATTTTCAGAGAGTTTGAAAATAGCCAAGAAATTTATTTTGAGAAAATAAATTAAATTCCAAAGAGTTGGAAATGCCCGAAATTTTATTTTGGAGAAAATAAAATTTTTTCCAAAAAAAAAAAAAATATTGACGTGGCAAAGTGCTGACGTGGCAGGTGACGTGTGACGCCACGCCAGCAAGTCAGCGGCCAAGTGGCGCTGATAGGGCTCCAGGTGGTAGTCACGTGGACGGCCAGGATTGCGCCGCGTCAGCGGGTGCCAAGCGGTCCAGATTTGATTTGGGATGAACCGGGTAAGCGGGCGGATCGATTAGGGTTTGGATAGGGTTGGTCAAGATTTGATCGACCCGGACACGTGGCAGAACGAGGGAGTGCCACGTAGCACTGGTCAGACCGTCCGAACCGACCGGTTCATGGACGAACCTGTCTAAACCGCTGAGCCGCCGGTCGGACCGGCCGAACCGGACACGCGGCACCTAATCATACCTGCGTGTGCCCCACGCGCGCCATGAGCATGCAGCGCTTTGTAGGAGCACGTGCTGGGCGGCGTTGCGTTCTGCGCACTCCAAGCTACCACGTGGCATCATGGGATTGGCCATCAGGCTTTTCCTTGCACGCCAAAAGTCCGAAAATTGTTGCGGGAGTCCTTATTTGATTCCTATAAATAGGGGCTGTCATGGTTCATTTTATTTAGCATCAATTGGCAATTCATTTTGTCAGTATAAAGCTTTCGAAAGTCTCTCTCTCTAATTAAGTTAATTAATCCTTAATTAAGGATTAATTAATTATTTAATTAGGTGGTTATATAATTAATATATAATCCACTTAATTATTAGAAAATAGGGATTTTCTAGTTTTAGAAAAAAGTGTTTTTCTAGAAAAATATTTTCTCAAAGTATTTAGCGAAATACTGCCGGAGCCCACGCTCCAATTTCTTAATCGGGGATATTGCGGGGAAGTTCTGCCGGTTTCACTAGAAAATTGAGGTACTGGAACAGTGTCGTTGATAGCCATATTTTGCAGTACGGTAATACCGTTGTGCTGCCAAAATTATTATTTGCATATTGTGATCATATGCTAGATGTTTTAAAATTATGTTATCAATGCCTGTATATATTAGAGTTATGCTGTCCGATTTGTTCTGCTGCTTATTAAAATATTTTGGAAATATTTTGATAACGAGGTTATGGCGCATTTTTTTTTGAATATTACGCTATACCGTCACTCTGCTTCGGGCTCACCACAACCAACAAATTGGTATGAGAAGAAAGTCATATTGGGAATAGAAGAGTCAACTAAGAAGGAAATTAAAGACGACAAAGTAATGCGGGTCCTATCATATCAATAATGGAGGCGAAACAATTTATCAGAGTTGGGGCTACTGGATATGTTGCCTACTTGCTCAATCGACCGAAGGATCAAGTGAAATTAGAAGAGATGGATGTGGTTAAGAAATTTCCAGATGTATTTCTTGAGAGCCTACACTCGCTACCACCAGAACGAGAGATTGAGTTTGTGATCGACCTTATTCCAGGAGCAGAGCCATATTCAAAGACACCATATAGAATGGCGTCGGCAGAACTAAAGGAATTGAAGACTCAGTTGGACGATTTGTTGGCTAGTGGATACATCAATCCGAGTACCTCTTCATGGGATGCTCCAGTTCTGTTCGTAAAGAAGAAAGATGGTTCCTTCAGAATGTGCATCGACTATAGGGAGTTGAACAGGATGACAATAAAGAACAAGTATCTTCTGCCTCGCATTGAGGAGCTGTTCGACTTATTGCAAGGATCGAGAATTTACTCCAAACTCGACCTTAGGCAAGGGTACTCTCAACTTCGTATCAGAAAGGAGGACATCCCCAAGACTGGATTTAACACGCGGTATGGACATTTCGAATTCCTCGTGATGTCGTTTGGTTTAACCAATGCCCCAGTAGCTTTCAAAGATATGATGCATAAAATTTTCAGATCATACCTTGATAAGTTTGTCGTCATCTTTATTGACGATATTCTAGTGTTCTCTAAATCAGAAGAAGAGCATACAGAACACCTACGCATTGTATTAGAAACTCTACGGCGACACCAGTTGTTTGCTAAATTCAGCAAATGTGAGTTTCCACACTGAGAAATACCCCGAGTGTTAGCTTTGGGCCTTCACTAGAGATCCTTCCCGGCGAACGGTGACGATCAAACAAACAAAAGCATAGCGGAAGCATAAAGATAACAATACTCAAAACATAATTCAATTACAAGGTTGATGACAAAAGGACAGTTGCAAAAGTACATAGACTGTACACATTGAACTTCCCACGAAGGAGAAATTCCAAAACAGTAAACTCCAAAACAAACTATCTAAACGGCACCTGACAACCTAGACCAAACATGCCGCTTATTCGAACCTGCCTGAAGCCAAAACCAGAATAAAGGGGACGTTAGTCCAAGTGACTATGTGAGAGGGTTATACATATATATAACAAGAGCGCAAATTTGGTTCACACTTTTATTCTTTTCAACACAAGATAAAACGTATATGAAAGAATATCTTTTGGTTTGAACGAGAACACTTATGAACCAATAATCAAAACGATCGATCAATCACAATAACCCGCGAGTACGGGTGAGTTCTCCAACCTTTCACACCCTGAACACAAGAAACACAAAACAATAAACCAGTCTTCTCCCTCCAATCGTTAGTCGAGGTGCCCCCCAACCAACCACACGATCACATATATAAGGATAATATGCCCTGGTACCATGGTACCAATAATCTCACTCTATACGTATCGTAGTCAACCTCCGGCTACTCCCCGTATAGAGCTTCACAGAAGTATGTAGCAAGATTAGCCTTTGGTGCACATCTCCGGGCTTCACCCACTAGATACTTCGGGCCCATATTCCCCAAGGGTTCTATCATTCGATCACAACTCGCTTTTTGAAACACTTTCACACTTTCAAACACTTCACTTTCTTTCTCTTAACCGTTTCACAGTTCAAAAATTAAACTTTTCGGTCACTCACGCTTATATATAATATAATAAACCCAATTTTTTATAAGGAACTCCGATTTTTCAATAGAATACTAAAATATTACAAACAACTAAATATATATATAGTATCAACGGGTCAAAATCAAACTCAATAAATAAGGGTTGGGTTTTAAGAATATATATATATATATTTACATAATATGTGTTTTTGCCCCAATTGAAAATATTTTAATCCCTCACTTGAAAAGCTTCAAAACTGCAAAAGAGACAACGCCCAACACGATCAGGGCTCCTCCTTAGGAACACCTGGGATACACATATGACTACAAGTTAAGACTCGACTCAACTCAACAATTAATAATACGACTGACGTTTACGGCTATTACACAAATTATACAATCAAACTACCTAAACTCTCGAAAAAGTATTCACATATATGATTTATAATTTAAAGCATTATGATATTTATATCATATATTCATTACCACTAAATTAAATATGATATCCACTCCAAATCATATTGTTATGACCCAGGTAATTATGTTGGCAATTCGGCCATGCTTTAAAAAAATCATTCAGTATTTTAACTTAAGATTAACGTATAGATTAATGCAATTCAAAAAATACCTATGACATTTGAGATTGTTCCTATGCGGTTCCAACTATACACTGAAAGTGTATAGTTCATACAGTTTACATTAATTCATTTCATACACAACAACTTTAATCCATTCGCTATAGCCATGAATATATATGCGCAGATATGTGTATATACATACACACACACACTCACAAATGGTTTAATGACTGATATATACAATAATTATAATGTACCATAGCAATGTTTATATTTAAATATTAGAGGTGAGAATCAAATCAGTCACAAACACTAAAATTCTTAAGGAAATACCAACTTCATGTGTTTAATTTAACTAACACGTAATAATTATGAAAGGAACTATATCTGTATAGGAAGGTTAATATGAGAAATAAGATATAAATTATTTATATGTTCTCATAATATCAATATCGATGTATATATTCATGTCTGCAACAGCGAAGTTGTAGCACCCGGAACGCTAGGTAGCTACATCCACCGCACTATAGTTCAATCCACATATGGAACGAGCACCCATACATGAATCAAGCCTATAGCGAACGAGAGACAATAAAAAAAAAACGATTCACTAGCTAGGCGGGACTAACCCTCAACTAATTACAACAATTCATAAAGAATAATGGGAGAGCATAATTCCGATTTCATTATCCAAATACACAATGTTCAACTTCTCCAATCACAATTCATAATATACATAGCTACCCAAATCAATTCATAAGTAATAGATATGCATCAATAAATACATGAAAGTGAGAAGGACCAGTGCTAGACCCAAAGTAAAAGACTGACTCAATCCCGCCTAGCACGCACCTTGCAAACCTGAAAATGTGAGGTGTCAGTCTACACAAGACTGAGTGAGGGGTTTATAAATAAATATTAGTGCGATTACCATGCAAGCCATAATCTCGGGTAAGGTTTTATAAAAGGAAGCAATACAAACTCAATAATAAAGTAGAACTCGCCCGAGATTACAACTAATCGATTTAATAATTCAATCATGATCAATTCAATGGCGAGTGAGGGCAAATCTCCAACCTTTCTCCAAAAGTGTAAAATAGTTCAGTCATTAAGTGATTAGGTGATCAAGCAATCAATTTACTGCGTACAATTAGCAGTTTCAATAACCCCTTCTTCCTCCGGGTGATGGTGGGATTGCAAGGCTCCACCACCCAATCAATCTGGGCATAGGGTTCATGAGTCCCTATGCCCAGAACTCCTTCCTCCACTAATCTCCTAGTGGATTCAGTGGTCATCCCAATTTTGGTGAGGATAGCTCAAGAGTTGCCCGTCAGCCCTTGCTTTCCCGGTTGGCTCCATACACTACCCTCGGGCCTACGGTGAACAATATACTCGCCAAAACAATCAATCAATCGATTCAATTCGGTAAATCAATTGGAAATCGATAAGGTTTTGGAAAATTATAGATATATAGATACATTTTGGCCAAAAGATCACATAGGGTTGTAAGGGTTCTATATATCTAGAAATTAAACTTCACCTGACGAGCGACGGGACAAGACAAGGATACAAGAAAGTGCTCAAACGATCCATGATCTCCGTCCTGGAGAAAAACTGGACAAGAAAGGGAATAGTGGAAACTCGTGAGACAAGACTCAATAATGAGACCAAGTATGACGCACGGCAATGCTCATGTAAATAAGTAAACTATCCCAACACTATAATAACCAAGTAAATTGATAATCAAGT
The DNA here is from genome assembly GCA_037501455.1 of Lantana camara. Classification (NCBI taxonomy): domain Eukaryota; kingdom Viridiplantae; phylum Streptophyta; class Magnoliopsida; order Lamiales; family Verbenaceae; genus Lantana; species Lantana camara. The sequence continues at coordinate 26,619,163 of CM074862.1, forward strand.
AATACTTAAACATGTATGAGAACCAATTAACACTTAAGAGATGAGTTTAATATCAAGAAATCATGTATTCATATCATTCAATTATTTCAAGTTCAATTCATGTAAGGCATGGAGTCACGCAATCACGTTTGAGCAATTAAGTACCAAGAAGTGTCAACTAGGAACATACTTATCTATTAATCAAGTAAATGTATCATATAATTCACATATGGGAGCCAAGAGAGTGAAAGGAATGCAATAAGAAAGGTTTTAGTGAAGTTTGGCAAAAACGGACAATTTTAGAAAACCCACATGCTACAGGAAAACTGGAATATCTTTAATTCTAGAAGTAGGAATTGAGTTTTGTTTATTGAGAATGAAACTAGACATAAATACCTTTCCGATGATATATGGCTCGTTTTCTAGTTCAAAGCGAGGAAAAAATGGCATAAGCTTGAAGTTAAGCGAGTGCAGTTTATTGGGAAAATGGCGACACCTAAACTAATTGATCATATCTCACAATTTAGAAATTATATTGAGGTGATTCCAATTGGAGAGTGTTCTATACTTCAAGATTCTTCTAACGGTTTAAAAACTAGGTCAATCGGAGTTTGTATGAGGGAGAAACGCCCGTTTGAAAAATGGTCTGAAAGCAGAAACGAGCGTTTGGAAGCACTCGGGTGATGCAGTAGGTTCCCACAGATCCCAAACGGGCGTTTGGAAGAGATCTGGGCAAAAAACAGGGGAAAAACAGGGGCTATGCAAGGGAATTGGCTCCCAAGCCTTCCCAACTAGGGATGCAAACGAGCCGAGCCGAGCCGAGCCTTGGCCTTTTTTCATGGCTCGAGCTCGGCTCGACCAAGGCTTGAGCCTGGCTCGGCTCGGCTCGAGGCTCGAGGGGGGATATTATTTTTAATTTAAAAATAGTTTTTTTTAATAATTTAATATATTTTTATATATAATAATATATATTATTTAAATATATATACATATTTATAATAAATATATTATTTTTTTATTAATTTTATAAAAAAATAATATATATATTTATAATATTATATATATATAAATTAAAATATTATTTTTTTAATTAAATATATTGGCTCGCGAGCCACGAGCCACACACAAAAGAGCTTGGATTCGGGCTTGGCTCGAGCTTGCTCATCAGGCTCGCGAGCCGGCTCGGCTCGTTTGCATCCCTATTCCCAACACAAAACCACATTAATTAAACACCTCAAAACTAACATATAACATGCATAAGTCTCATATATATCATTTAAGCCACAAAGAAATGAATAAAACATGCTTGATTCACCAAAATCATGTATGAAACCTTCAACATGGAAATATGATCACATAAGCTCAATACTTTCAAGAACTTAATTAAGCTATATATGCATGAAACAAACTCAAAATCACCATATATATTTCATACTAACTCATGAAAGCAAAAGAATCAATAAACCCTAATATTATACAAGAACTCATCAAGACATATGCATGAGTTTACCTTGAAAAGGGGAAAGAAATGGAGGAGATGAAAAGAAGTGAGTGCAAGGCTTGATTCTTGTGAAGATGGATGAAGATTCTTGACTCCTAGCTTCCTTAGTTGGATCGAGATGATGAGGGGGAAAATGGAGATGTGTGTCTTGTATTTGTGTATAAGAATGAGGGAGAAATGTATGTATATGTGTGTATAAGTTATATGAGTCAATATATATATATATATATATATATAACATTGTATATCACTAAAGTTGGATGAAAAGTCTTGATATTAAAAGTTATTTGCACATAAGTCCTTACCTCTTATGAATTTACAAGTTAGAGATGCTTCACTTGGCATGCATGATTCATTATAAATACATATATATATATATATATATATATATATATATATAAGGCTCCAAAAAGGAATATGATGAAATAGAGTTGAATATATGTTATGTTAAATCACTTAAATCATGCTCGGAGAATTAAATACATACTCACGAAATTGAATTCACGAAGTTATAATTTAAATCATAATTGCAAGTATGCAAGTAAAGAAAATTAAATAACGTAAATCAATTAAATATGAATCATGCCATAAATTACAAGTTGATAAAATTTCATGTAGACACTTAGTAATATAATTCACATAATATCACGTAAGGTACAACCATGAAAAACGGGGCGTTACAGAAGTTATTTATTTGGTTTTGTAATTCTACTAGGCAAATATATGAAGTTCAAAAATATAAACTGATCATGCTTTAGGCTTATAGGTAGATCATATAACATATTTCCTAAACGAGACAACATAAAAGTATGAAACAAATAATAGCCTAAAATAAAAACACATAAATTAACATCTAAATAGAAAAATATAACACATTAGATAGATCGTATTACTTACGGTGAAGACTATGCCGAAACTGGAAAGTTTGGCTAAAAGGAACGGAAGAAAATTTTCTGGTTTCCACTAAAATCTTTTACTCCTCGTGTGTCCGGTTCTCCATCCCTAAAGATGCATCTATTTCGCTTCCTTTTGAGTGATAAAAGAAAAGGTCTCTCTATGCCTTCAGAAATATTGATGCAGCAAGATTTTAATACGAAAAATTCATATTATTGGCTGAATGTGCCGGTTGACTATTATTGAAACCAAAAGAATATCTTAAGTCTTAATATTAAATTAACAAAATATCAACAACTTTTCTAGGAAAGAGAGTACACATATGAGCTTTTCTTAAATGAACGCCACTTGCCTGTTAGCTATGTAAATGAAAATCTGAGTAAGCAACCCCATTTTGCAACACGTATCCGAAGGAGAAAAATATCATAACTAGTCTTAACAATTAAGTTCCAAATTTTCACGCATAATTTGCATGCCGCCAAATATAATATGCATATATTTTAGTACGTGTATATAATTCATATATAATAAGTGTTGGGGATTATTATTATTATTATTATATTAACTTATTTTAAATCCAAAATCATACATATATATTTCAAATATTTATTTTAGAGCAGATGGTTTCTATCACTAATTCACAATAATAAAGACTTTCACATGAGACAGACAATTATAATCAAATAATTAATATCAATTAAGCACATATTTCGTAATTTAATAATTTTTAAGCAAACACTACATAACTTAATAATGATAATTGCACGTTGGTGTTAATTAAAATGACTTGGTTATAATATATTGTTTAAATATATAAATTGTCCGATCAAATTTCTAAACATGTCCCCGATATCTTTATTAACTTACCCGTTTTGGTTTGGTTCAAAATCTGGGTCTTTACAATGCATCTGTCCTAACTTGTCTCGAATCAATACATGGAATTAATAGAAGATGGGTTCAACTAAAGTCCTAGAACCTGTCCCGAGTTCAATTCAGTTCAGTAGACAGATCAATACAGTAAATAAATACAATATGCAGTGTATACAAGTGTAGGACGCAAATAAAGACACGACTCCCACCTAGCAACAACCTGTAAGGAACCTGGAGAAAGAGGGTAAGAGGGTTCAATCTCTAGAAGACTGAGTGAGCAGGAGATATACGTATATATAGAAACATGCACATGCAGAAAAATTTTAGGTAATGTAGTTTCCGTAAAGTCAAGAATCAAATGATCAATGCTCAGACTTTACAACTATCAGTTTATACAATTAATTACAAGTTACAGGCTATCAGTAGCTCGGCGAATGAGAGTGCACAATCTCCAACCAAACTCCAACCGTGTACAATGATTAGGTTTTAGTTTTTCTAAAAAGGCGATCATGCAATTCAGTCGGTACAGTATAGTGCAATCAGTGCAATAGTGTAGTCACTCAGTACAATCCGTCAGTGCAGTCAAGACAATAGTCCATGGGGCAACCCGTGGTGCCGGATTCACCCACACGATCCCCTTTTCCCTCCGATGATGGGAAGGTAGCTAGCCTTCAACCATCCAGTCATGGTGAACATCAGGTACATGACTCCCGATGCCCGGAACTCCTTCCTCCACTAATCTCCTAGTGGATTCAGGGGTCATCCCAACAGTGTGGAACTGTACAAGAGTTTACCGTCGGCCCGATGCCTCCCCGGCTCGCTCAATACACAAGCTCCAGGGCCCGCGATCAATGTGCAATACAATATCTCGCCAAGACAGGACGGTCAGTAAATAACAATAACAATGGGTTCAGTTTCAGTAAATGTTTACTTAATTACCATTTTGGAAACAGTACAAATATAACTATGGTTTTAGGCTAAATTGCATTCATGCAGGTTTTAGGGTTATATATGTAGCTAGAACAAAAACACCCTCACCTGACAGGCAACAAGACAATACAGGGATGCAAGATAGTGCCTATTCGATCGATGATCTCCGCCCTGGAGAAAACTGGACAAGAAAGGAAACAATGTGTACCCGTGAGAGGAGACTCAATATGATACCAAATAGGACGCACAACAATGTTCATGAGGTGGTATATCATGTTATAGAATAATTCAACATGCAATAAACTCAAGGAGGTCACGAATTCATGCCATTTAATCATACGAATTCATTTCATGTTTATATCACGAAGTTAAACAATGAAATTAAGCAAGTAAGGACCAAGAAAGGTCAAATAAGAGCATAAGTACCAATTAAGCAAGCCTACAATTCATATAAGTCACATACGAAAGCCAAGGATGTGAAAGGAACGCAAGAAAAGAGGTTTTGGCAAAGTTTGGCAAGTTTTCGGAAATGCGCAAGTTATAGGAAAATTGGAATATCTTGAGTTCTAGAAGTTGGAATTAGGTTTTGTTTGTTGGATATGAACCTATACAAATATACCTTTCCGATGACATGTGGTTCGTATTCTTTTTCAAAGCGAGGAGAAAATGGAGTAAGCTCGAACTTGAGTGAATGCAGATTTTCGGTGAAGTGGCGACACCAAATTAAAATGGCTATATCTCACAAACCAGAGAAGATATTGAGGTGATTCTAATTGGAGAATACTCTAGACTCAATTTAGTTTCTACAGTTCTAATTTCAGGTCAATTGGAGTACGTTTGAGGGGTAAAAGGCCGTTTGTAAAATGGCCTAAATGCAGACACGAGCATGTGAAACTCTTTTGTAACAGTGCTGAAGCCAGGAACGGCCGTTCCGGCCTTAGGCCAAAATGGGAAGGGTCGTTCCCAGTCTCGGGCACTAGGCCATTCAAAGGATGGGAACGGCCGTTCCGGGAAATCAAAGGGAACGGGAAGGGTCGTTCCCGCTGTGCAGAAAGCTCAAAACAGAGCAGAAAATAGGGGAGCTCTCGGATCACATTCAAAACCAACAAAACATCACCAATTCAACTTCCAAATGCAATAAATCATGAAGGAACAATACTTACATACTTAAAGTACAATAAAAACTAACATAAACACTTAATTCAAGCTTTGATCATCAAGAATTATCAATATCAAACCCATATACCAACTAATCATCCAACTTCATAAACTTCAAGATTCATGCATGAAATTCAAGTTAAAAACCTATAATCATACTTTCATCAACTAATAAACAAGTTATTCAATTCAAATACACAAACCCTAGCTCTAAGGATCAATTCAAGAATTCACATATATCCCATATATACCTTAAATGAAAAAGAGAGGAAAAGAGATGAAGTTATGTGGATGATTGGAGCTTCAAGGTTCGTTGATTGCCCGAATTAAAGCTTGAAAATGAAAATTCCTACTTCCTCTTCTTCCATGAGTTCAACCGAGAGAGAGAGCAAAGAAGCAATTGTATGTATGTTGTGTATGAGATGAATTACGTGATTCATCTCTTGTAAGAGATGATATGCCACAATTTGCAATCAAGTCCTCAAGCTAATAAGTTCATGCAATTAGGTTCTAAGCTTATGAAAATTGATCAATTTAATCCAATTCAATTTGTGCAATTAAATCCTCAATTTGTAAAAGTAGTCAATTAAGGACATCTAGACAATTAAGTCACGTTCGGTAATTAATTTACGTATCACATAAATACAAATCTTGCAATAATTCTCAAGTTGTAATACTTCCATATAAACACTTAGGAATATAATTCACAAAAATATCATGTAAGGCATAGATTAATAATTAAAAGGATTAAATAAATCCTATCTCTCGAAAGCTCATACGCGTGACGCGCGTACCTGGACGGCTAGAAAACTGGGGCGTTACAGTTTTTATTGTTTTTTCTATTTCTCTTGTCTTATCTAATTTTGTCTTTTTAATATTATCTTGAATAAGATTATTTATCTGTTTTATTTCAACTCTAATAAGTTGGACTTCTGCTTTTATATCTTTATATAATTTCAGATTTTAATTTTACCATTTTTTCTAGTAGTGTATTTATAACATTTGCAACTGATTCAATATAATTCATTATGGTGAAGAGAGTTGCCAATTTGTATCATCATAGGATTCATATCCTCCTTCGGTATATGTTTCATTCAAATTCCAACTATCTGAGCAAAATTTTAAATATATCAAAGTTGTATGTAATATTATTCCTATTATATAAATTTTTATTATTTTTTTATGGTTTTTTCCATTCTTGCCAATTCCTTGAGGCTTCTTCCTTTTGTTTTCTTATTTTTAGTTTACGTAAGTTTATTTATTTATTTATTTTTATTTTCTTTATTAATTTTATTTTCTCTTTTATATTCTTCAAGTATTGTTTTTAATCTTAATATATTGTTTATATTCTTAATCCCTTTATTTAAATGGATTACTTGATTTTGTGATTTAGTATTTAACGATCTTTCCATTTTATATTGCCAAAAGGTTTATATAATAATCTCTATCTTTTTTATGGCTAATCATTCTAGCATAATAATATTTATTAGGATATTTATTATATTGATCTTCGTACCAATTATACATTGAATCAAAATATTTGATTGATTCAATTATTTTTCTTTTATCAAATATTTTTATTTTGAGTTATTATAATTTGTCTTTTTATGTTTATTATTCGGATTATATGGCTCTGATGCCATCTTTATGCTGATATCTCTAATGCACCGACACTTCTAAAAATATCAATTTGTCGTGCCGGATACCGTGGCCGACACTTCTCACATGAAAAATTCACAAAAAAATCCGTATCGCTGTATCCGTGTCGTGTCCGTGTCGTCGTGTCCGTATCCGTGCAACATAGGCTGATATATTTTTGGTGATATTAAACATGATATTAAATTAATGATATTAAACATGATTATTTATAAATTAGATTATAGCCTTTTCAATACATTTTAGTCTTCTTATTTCAGAAGCTAAAATTTTCTGATGGAACTCTATATCTCTAAGAATGGTATATTCTTCAACATCAAATAAATTATCTTTATTAATTGTTTTAATAAGTCTTAATTTTTTTTCTCAATATAAATTCTAGATTGTTGAAAATTAATATCCATCTGTACATTTTTTGTTTAGTTCACAAATTCTTTTATAATATTTTCTTGGCATTTTATGATTACAAATTGTTCCAGACAAATTCTAGGTAAGAACAAAATAATAACTCTTCGGAGGATAACTGTCGAGTATATTCTAATTGTCTATATGCAGATAGAATACTAAATAATATAGCTATAAATGTTTCTTTATTCATATTATTCATCTATTCAAATTAATTTTCTTGTTCATAAATTTGTCTATATCCATTATAACTTTATTTATAAAGTTTAATTTTTTATTTATTTTTGCATAATTTTCATCACAGTCTATTTGATTTATATTATGTTTTTCTGTATGTTCTCTACCTAATGTCCTTATTTTTGCATTTAAGAATTGTTTTACAATATGCCTAAAATGTCTATCAGATGTATCTCCATCAAAACATCTACTGAAATTATATGCAAGATTTAGTCCTCTTCTAAGATCACTATCTAAATTATCATCCATGGTATAATATATAAATTTTTTGATTTTGGGTTTTATTTTTAATTTTAATGAAATATATAGGACCTTTTTTTGTAAAAAGGGTTTGGGTTGAAAATATAATTTATAAAAGTTTTAGTGCTTATTTGAAAAAGAAAATATTTTAGTGAGGAGGAGTCTTTGGCGAGATCAACAATTTGTACTACTTTATTAATTCCTCAAAAAGCAATATTACTTTTCAACTATTTTTTGGAAAAAATATTATTTTAGAAATTTTACCATATATATATACTTGAAATAATTAAATTGTCACTTATTATTATTATTATTATTATTATTATTATTATTATTATTATTTTGGTTCTATAGCTCATTTATATGAATCCGGTTGAAATACTAAGTTGTAAAGCACTCTCTATCATTGACAGGGTCGTTCCAATAAATTAGAATACGAGACTTCTTGTCAAGTTGAAGTAACGTTAAACTGCTAAGTTACACCGATTTATGATACATCAAAGAATTAATTACTCACATTTTTAATTATTATCAAGATAAAAAATTGCAATTAATATTAAACCACCTACCATGAAAATTTAATTAATTAAACACATTCAAATTTAACACAAAATAGTATTTGGTTAAAATTAGTATAATTTGAACAGATATAGCCATGTTATATCATATAGTATAGCAGAGACGGAGCCAAAATTTTATATAAAGGGATGAAAAATTGACATATGAAAAATAAGGGGACAAAATTATAGCCCCACTGGGTGGCCCTAAGGATGATATATAAAAGAATTTTATTAAAATCCAATGGTAGCCATTATTTATGAGTATTTGTCAAATTCGCCCGTAAAGATAGTGTCCCTTATTTTCTTACACAGATTAAGAAATTATAGTTTCTTTTTTTTTTTTTTTAACTCGCATATGTTAGCAGTTTATGCTCCGTTGGGATTCCTAACTGCATAAAGATAATATTTATTAATTAATATTGTTTTTCTCTCACTATTAATGACGTAAATAAAGAATCCCACTAATCCACTAACTCCCACTATTCTATAGAATTATCGGGAGATAACCGCTAAAGAAAACGTAACTGATGGAGTTACGTATATATAAATAAGACAGAATTCCTAAGGTCCCTAAGCACGAAAAATACACATACAGAAAAACCATATCCATCAGGTTGTGAGGATTCGGTGCTTAGAAGAACCTTAAGAGAAAAGGGCTAGAGGAAATCCTGTAGAGAGAAGACTTGAAGCCATTGACGGATTTCTTCGTGGACATCTGACGATTGGAATTCGTAGGCTAAATCAATCTCTGAGTCGACAACAAATTACGAGCAATGGCGGGAGGTATTTCGATCCTAATTTCCGCTGCGTGAATTCATGATTAAGTTTTCTATGAATTCGATAATTATGCTTACATGTGGTATCAGAGCATGACATATACCTCTGTCTTGCTCGTTTTTATGCTGATTGATTGAACAAATCACTGTTATTTTGTTCATGGATTTAGTTTCCGAAATTTGGAGTAATTCGTGATTACGGTTTTCTGTTGGAGCCATTGAATTTGGTGACGAGTTTCACTGTTCCAAAATCATGATTACTTATGCAATTGGGATACTTTTGCAATTAGGAGACTTGTAGCCCCCATTTATGCCATGCGTACGTGTTCGGAATTTATTTGGAAATATGTTGTTAGCATATTCATGCAATTTGAGAATCTATGCTTCTGAGCACTATGATGACATACGTGTAAAATCTGGAGATATATTTACAGTTTGTTGCCATGTATTTGTATACAATTTAATGGGCTATTCTCGAAATACGTGTGCTGTACATGGCAGAAAGATTATGTGCTTAGAATTTGGAATGTAATGTTATTTATTGCTACTGTATGTATGCAATTTGAGAATCTGTTGTTGGGTTTCATATGAAGATTCATGCAATTAGGATTGTTATGGCACAATTAATGTCTCGATGTGCGCCTGCTTTTCGGAAACTTATATGGGTTTTATTGTTTGGCGTATGTTTTGGTTCGAGAGCCTGTTTAGGGAATATATGTGAAATCCTATTTGATAGTGATTATATGCAGTTTCAATAATCACATTTATGATCAATATTAGAAGTACTTAATTAAGTATATGATCCCATAAAGTTTAAAATTGGTCATTAAGAATGTGCATTAGACATTATTTGAGTGGTTCGTATGATTTTATTTAATTAGAGATTAGCCACAGCAACTCTAATTGAATTTAATTATATGATAAAGTAAAACCACATATGATATTTTAAAATGTCTAATATTTTGTGCATATTATAAGGTACTGATTTCAGTGATCAATTAAATTTTATTTTATTAAAGACTAGCCACAACATCTTTAATCAAATAAAATTTGTTATTAGGGATCATAAATGGTACTTCATTATATTATTAAGATAAAATATTAAATGCCTTTTCACAATTACCCACAGGGTTGTGAAATTGAATTTAATATATTTATCAAGGGATAGAAATTATCTCAAGTTTTCGATAATTCTATCATCCGGTAATGAATCTTATCGAATTAAAAGTTTAGCCCACAGGCAATTTTTATGTCACTTGATTCATTTATTTATGGTTTGCATTGGTAAATCATAGTTAGTTTATTTGCCTCAATTTAAGTTAGTAAGCTTGTTTATATGATTTTGCAGTTAGAAAACCTGTGGCTATCTCTGATTTTAATATCGACATCCCTGAACTAAATGGTGAGAATTATAAGATGTGGAAGGATGGGGTTCTCCTCCACTTAGGGTGTGTGGATATTGATTATGCTATTCGGAAAGACAAACCACATATCACTGAAACCAGCACTCAAGCAGAAAGGGCTCTTTATGAACAGTGGGAGCGGTCTAACCGACTCAGTGTCATGTTCATAAAGACTAAAGTTCCTGCTGGAATCCGTGGTTCTGTGGAAAAGCATGACGATGTCCGGGCATTACTGAAGGCACTGGATGAACAGTTTGAGACTTCAGATAAGGCACTTGCCAGCACCTTGATAATGAAATTCTCAAACTTAAGGCTCACCGGAGTTAAAGGTGTGCGTGACCACATCAATAAGATGAGGGATATAGCAGCTCAATTGAAGAATCTTGAGGTTGATATGTCTGAAACCTTCCTTGTGCACTACATACTGAACACCCTTCCTAATCAGTACGGCCCATTTAAGATCTCTTACAACACACATAAGGAAAAATGGTCAATTAATGAACTTATGGCCATGTGTGTTCAAGAGGAGGGACGATTGGTTATGGAAATGGGAGAGAGTGCATTGGTGACCACCCAAGGAAAGAGGACTTCTCATGCCAAGTATAAGGCGAAGGAAAAATTACTTCCTAATGCTGATATCAAGAAGGAATCCAAGTGTTTCTTCTGTAAAAAGAAGGGACACATAAAGAAGGATTGCACCAAGTATAAGAAATGGCTTGAGAATAAAGGTAATTTAACCTCATTTGTCACGTATGAAGCAAATATGGTTGATGTTAATTGTAACACATGGTGGATTGATTCTGTTTCTACAATCCATGTCTCAAATTCCTTGCAGGGATTAACCAACCTGCGAAAACCAGTGGGAAGTGAACGATGCATCTATTCGGGAAACAAGATGCAGTCACATGTGGAAGCTATTGGAACATGCAATTTAGTTCTTAAGAGTGGTTTTGTTTTGACTTTAGAAAAGACTTTTTACATTCCTAGTTTTTCTAGAAATTTAATTTCAGTTTCAAGACTTGTCCCTTTGGGATACTCCTTTAATTTTTCAAACTCTTGTTTTAATTTGTCTTATGAATCTGAAATAGTGTTGGAAAACACGAATCAGAAAGCAGCGGAATTTAAAAAATTTTCCCAACAAAAGGACCTTGAACTCGCAATCCTGTAACCAAATTCGTAAAGATAGAAAACTTACTTTTCTTTTATTCTTTCTTGAAGCGTTTCAAGCCACCCAAGAACGCTCTTCTCGCGGCTTGATCCCCTCTCCTTGGTAAAGCTCGAATCTTCAAACTTCTAACTTGAAGTCTCTAGAGAAAGTCCACCAACTTGATCACAATCTAACTAGTAAGGATGCTAGTTCTCTAGTTAGTGTTTAGGCTTAACCTAGGGTTTAATTTAATCTTGGAGAAAGGAAGGTGTTCAACACATGAACCAAGAGAATTGTCTATTAGCTCTAAAGGGGAGCTCGAGCTCCCCTATTTATAGGGAGAGGGTGCCGATCCAAATCCTTGTTGGGAAAGGATTTGGTTCCTCTCTCTCCTATTACTTGATCATCAAGTATTTTCCAACTTTGACTTTGAATTCTAATTCAAGTCAACTTTTAAGAGAGCTAAAAATATCCAAACTATTTTTGGATAATTTTATACTTTATTTATTATAAAATAAATAACTTATTTTTATCTAATTAATTAATTCATAATTAATTAACTAGATTATTTTCTCCAAAATAAGACTTTCTTTTTAATTCAAAATTAAACCAAAGTCTATTAAATAATTAACACATTTAATTATTTAATATATATATCACATATATACATATACACATGTGAGGCACGTGTCCCAAGGACACGTGCTCCTCACGTGACCCACACGTGTGATTTCACACGTGTGGAACCCTTTAGGCCCGATTAACTCGTTTAATCATTTTCAAGCCTCAACTCATGTAACCAAGTTGTTGTGTGTGACCCTCTAGGTTCTCAATTCAATTAGCAGTGACCCCAATTAATTAATTCACTAATTAATTAATCAGTCCACAGATTAAACGACCATAGTCTAGCAACAGGTGTTTAACCCCTAGCTGAATTGGAATGTTCGGATTCGACAGAACCTTTAAGTCATTGATTCATGTGAGATACAATCCTCCTACTTACTATCTCTCAACCAAGATCTAGGGCAAGGGAATAATCAGAACCCTAATAATCCGGTCTTAAAGCTAAGTGCATTTCATATCCATTTGATCTCAATCCAAGAAACCCTTTTCTTGATGTCTTGATCTACTGCCTTGGCCAAGGACTCCATATGGTATATGAATGACTTACACAATAAGAGATCACCTTGCAAATGCAAGTGTAGGTCCTTTCTTGATTCTCATTCACTTTCATGAGTCACTTGTGCAGCCCCAGCATAAGCCTTGAATCAGTTGTCTAAGGCGACACCCTTTAAAGCTTATACCAAAGACTACAGAGTTAACTCATAAAGTAACATGGAACCTCAAGTCTAAGGATCAATTAATCACATCAATGACTCGTGAGATATTTCCTAATCTAGAAGTTTCCATTTCCTGAAATAGAAACTTCCTTTCCCATTTAAGAATGTTCTCACACGGGGCACCTCAGTGAACTTACTTATTAAAGTAAGCACCCTCATGTATCACGCACGTATCAACTATACACTTTCCACCTCCATGAAACAAGGTGGTCGTTCTTAAGGGCGTGATCCCACAAGCAAGCCTTAGAGGAGTCAGGTTGGCACTCCCACTGTCTGTAGGACTCATCGGCTTGGAGTATTTTACTAATCATGACTTATGTGATATAGGGCTCGTTTCATGAACCATTTCACCTAAATGGTAGAGTCCTAAAGTCATCAGGATTAGGGGAGTTCTCATACATGCACAGCTAAAGTAAACGCATACCAAACAAGAGCATATAAAGAAGTGTTGCCTCAATTCGCTATTTTATTCAAAGATTGTCTGTGATTACAATAAGAAAAAGCACAAAGCGGATATACAATCGGCTTTCTAGGGCACTATTCCTAACAATCTCCCACTTGCCCGTCAAAGCCATTCTAAAGCTACTCTAAGTCCCATCTTCTGAAGATGACCTTGGAAAGCTTCTCGACTAAGGGGTTTAGTAAGTGGATCTGCCACGTTCTCTGCTGATGTGACCCTCTCTATTTGCACATCTCCTCTTTTGATAATATCACGGATTAGGTGATACTTCCTCATAATGTGCTTGGTCCGTTGGTGAGATCTTGGTTCTCTTGCTTGAGCAACCGCCCCAGTGTTGTCACAAAACACAGTAATGGGGTCTTTCATGCTAGGAACAACATTCAACTCTTGAATGAAGTTTCTAATCCAAACACCTTCCTTAGCTGCATCATTTGCAGCTAAGTATTCGGCCTCAGTGGTCGAATCTGCAGTGGTAGTCTGCTTGGAACTCTTCCAACTCACTGCTCCGCCGTTTAGGCAGAAAATGTATCCTGACATTGACTTAAAATCATCTAAGTCAGATGCAAAGCTTGCATCGCAGTATCCTTCGACAGTAAGATCTTTCTGACCTCCGTAAACTAAGAATAAATCTTTAGTACTTTTCAAGTACTTAAGAATATTCTTCACGGCAGCCCAGTGACCATCTCCAGGGTCAGATTGGAAACGACTCATTACACTAAGTGCATAAGCCACATCCGGTCGAGTACATAACATCGCATACATTATGCTACCTATTGCTGATGCATAAGGTGTATGAGTCATTCTTTCCTTCTCAAGGTTAGTCTTAGGACACATCTTCTTTGAAAGACATGTTCCTACACTCATAGGAAGGTTCTTAACCTTTGCTGACTCCATATTGAATCTCTTCAATACTTTGTCAATGTACATCGACTGTGATAGTCCTATTAACCTTCTAGATCTATCTCTATAGATTTTAATTCCAAGGATATAGGACGCATCACCAAGATCTTTCATCTCGAATTGGTTCGATAACCATAACTTAGTTACTTTCATGTCATCCTTCGAATTCCCAATGAGAAGGATGTCATCAACATAAAGTACTAAGAATTGTACTGAGGTCTCCAATTCCTTTCTATACACACATGATTCATTCGAAATTTGGATGAAGCCAAACGCTTTGACTGATTCATCAAATCGAATGTTCCAATTCCTAGAAGCCTGTTTCAATCCATAGATTGATATTTGGAGTTTGCAAACCTTTTGCTCACTCCCACTGAATGTGAAACCTATGGGTTGCTCCATATAAATGTCTTTATCAATGTCACCATTGAGAAAGGCAGTTTTCACATCCATTTGCCATATCTCATAGTCATAATATGCAGCAATGGCAAGCATGATTCGAATGGACTTTTGCATTGCAACTGGTGAAAAGGTTTCGTCAAAGTCCACGCCGGGTCTTTGAGTGAATCCTTTTGCAACCAGTCTTGCCTTGTAGGCTGCAATGCTTCCATCAACTCCAAGCTTTCTCTTAAAGATCCATTTGCAACCTATGGGTTTGACCCCATCAGGCAAATCTACCAAGGTCCAAACTTGGTTGGAGTTCATGGAATCCATTTCGGATTTCATGGCTTCTATCCACTGTTCAGAGTCAGAATCTGAAAGTGCCTCCTCATATGTTGAAGGATCATTATCCTTTTGAGAGATTTCATGGAAGAATCCATACCATCTCTCCTGCTGTCTAGGAGTGCGTTCAGAACGCCTTAGAGGAGGATTTTCGTGTGTATCGAAATTCGTGATTGGTTGTAGTTGATCAGAGTGGGACGTTTCTTCAGTGGGTGATGTGGGGTCATTTTGTACATCTTCTAATTCTATGATCTTGCCTTTCTTTTCTTTAAGGAACGATTCCTCAAGAAAAGTGGCATTTCTGGAAACAAACACCTTTTGCTCAGATTGATCATAGAAGCAGTATCCTATGGATTCCTTAGGATAACCTACAAAGTAGCATAAGTTAGAACGAGATTCTAACTTATCTCCCACTGTCCTCTTCACGTAAGCAGGACAACCCCAAATTCTTAAGTAAGAATAACTAGGGATTTTACCATGCCACATTTCATAGGGCGTTTTGGGGACTGACTTAGAGGGAACTAGATTCAGAATCTTTGCTGCACTTTCTAGGGCATAACCCCAGAAAGAAGGTGGTAAGACAGTGAAACTCATCATGGAACGAACCATATCAAGTAGGGTTCGATTCCTTCTCTCAGAAACTCCATTAAGCTGAGGAGTTCCCGGAGGAGTCCACTGAGAGATAATCCCATTATCTTTTAGATGATTAAGGAATTCTTCACTAAGATACTCGCCTCCTCGATCAGATCGAAGTGCTTTGATCTTGTGACCAGTTTGGTTCTCAACCTCCTTTTGAAATTCTAAGAATTTCTCAAAAGCTTCAGATTTATACTTCATTAAGTATACATAACCATACCGACTAAAGTCATCAGTAAAGGTTATGAAATACTGATGATTGCTTCTAGTGCTTACACTAAGTGGTCCACAAACATCAGTATGGATCAAATCCAAAACCTTAGTGGCACGTTCCACAGTTCCTTTAAAAGGAACTTTGGACATTTTTCCTTTGAGACAGGATTCGCAAGAAGTTAACTCTTTGAGATCATTTTCAGAGAATGATCCTAAAGTGTTTATCTTGCTAATTCTGTTCTTGGAAATGTGTCCTAATCTAGCGTGCCATAAGGGAGCTGAAACTTTGTCATCTCTCTTACGCTTTGTTTCTCGTTGTATATTCATAATAATGATGTTTTGAGTTAGATAAAGTCCATTACTTAGAGTACCGATATGAACGGAAGAGTTGTTCCGTTTGATAAAGTATTTACCATTCTTAATATAAGTTTCATAACCTTCACAATCTAATATTGGAACTGAAATTATATTACGAATAATATTCGGTACATAAAGGACTTTATTTAATACTAACTCAAAACTACCTAAATCTAATCTAATTGTGCCTAAAGCTCGAGCTTCAACGTTTGAGCCATCGCCGATCTTCAAGACACATTCTCCTTCTTTGAGTTGTTGGACCTCACTTAGCATCTGTACATCATTACAGATATGAGTTCTACAACCGGTATCAAGTACCCAAGAACTAGAATTAATAGAAAGATTTACTTCAACGAGAAAGATACCTTTCTTTAGAGTAGCCTTGTACTCTGGGCAGTTTCTCCTCCAATGTCCCGCTTTGCCACAATGGAAGCAAACATCCTCTTTCTGATCACGCTTCTTCTTTTGGGCCTTCCCCTTCGAAATGCCACCAGTGGGCCTAAGGGGTTTCTTCTTCTTCTTTTGGGCTTTCTTGCCCTTACCTTTAGAAGGCCCAGAAGAGGAAGATGGAGCATTCACCATCAAAACCTTATTGTCCTTCTTGATCGTGCTTTCAGCAGTCATAAGTTGACTAATCAGCTCAGCTACAGTAGCACCAGCATGATTCATGTTGAAGTTAAGGACAAATGGGTTAAATGATGGTGGGAGCGAAGCTAGCAACAAATCCACTGAAAGCTCATCTTTCAGTGGCATGTCCATGGAAGCAAGTTTCTCAGTAAGGGCAAGAAACTTGAGTCCATATTCATGGACACTAGAACCTTCCCTCATTCTCAAGTGGAACAATTCCTTTGAAGTGTTATACCTTGTAACACGTTCATGAGGGCGGTAAAGTTGCTCTAAGTGGTCGTAAATCTCCCAAGCAAATTCCATGGCCTCATGTTGTCTTTGCAAGTCCGGAGACATGTTAGCCAACATAAGGCAACGGGCTTGGAGATTATCATCCTTCCACTTCTGAATCGCATCCCGCTCGGCCCGAGTGGGAGCCTCCCCTTCGGGACTAGGCTCCCCTTCGAAGAGAACATAAGTTCTCTTCTCAGAATCTAAAATGATTTTTAGATTCCTCAGCCAATCAGAATAGTTGGGACCAGTCAACTTGTTTGACTCGAGGATCGATACAAGAGGGTTTTTGGTTGCCATTTCAAAACACGTAGAGAATCACAGAATCTACGACCTAAATGGTAAAGCAGGGAACTAGTGAGCATGCTGAATTATAACGATATACAAAAGATAAGGTCTTTAATCTATTGTAGCTCCCACTGTTTTTCAAAGATCTAGAATTCCCAAAGATCTAAGAGGAACACGTTTCCCAATGGGTACTAAGATCCTAGACATTTTACCTCGAACCCACGACTCGGGGACATTCTTAGTAAGAACCCTAGGTAGGTACAACTTACCAATTCTAACACCTTTAGAACTCTTAGTAATTGTTTTTGCATCACCTATCTTTCAATATGGACCCACGACTCGTGCGACATCCATATTTACTTAGGCGTTAAGCTAGACCCATCAATCATAAGATCATGACCAAAACTTAGTTCGAACGACCCACGACTCGCGGACATCGCCCTTGCTAAAATTGACCACGAAATATTGATCATTTAAAATGATTAATTAGGTAACTAAGAACTAATAAGCTCCACTAGCTATCCCACGACTCGCGGACAATAACTAGCTTTACTTACTAAACTTAAAACCTATTGATGGAATGCTAGGAATTTAATTCAAAATTTGCATCTCGAATTAAACACCTATTTGTTCGAAATTAGCTTAATATTTAATGGGAATTTTCGAATCAACCGGAGAGTTGTCCGGTTCGACCTCACCAACATATACGTTATCCAATTTTATTAGTCTTGATTAATGCAAGTACACTTAAATGCATTTCAAACAAGCACATAAACAGATAACATGTCCTAGCATGATACTAACATGTAATGATCATGGGTTCTACCTATCTTATGCGTGATATGTGGGAGCCACTCCACAATCACAAGTTCTAACATACATGCCACATAAACAGTTAAAATCACATAAGGGAAAACGGTAACAAAATACGAGCCATATCTCTATTACATTTAACAATTGAGATTCCCCTCCCTAACATTTTGAGGGGTCTTCACTTATGGCCTCCTTGTTACTTGAATGTGGTCCATCTTACTCCATGGGTGCATTGTCTCCAAAATGAAAATAAAACCTCACCACCTATCTCTACTCTCAAATTACAATAAAAAGAAAAAGACATAAAGTAATAAGGCTCAATCTTCATATTGGCCTTAGACAATTACACGGGGCATACCCCGGCCTCAAAAACAGTAATATGGAAAGCCACATAATAAATCACATAACAGTACGCACATAAGTGAGGCTCCAACCTCAATTGAAAAACGCAACTATAGGGCTCCAACCTCAATTTAAACCATCCATGTGCATAAATTAAAATCATACATAGATCTAAACCCATGATCACCTAACATGCTTTTGCAAGAATTTAAATTTAACCAATAAATTAAAATTCTCGCTTTAAGCTCTAATAGCTTAAAACACGACTTGATGCGAGTCTTATTTATAAAAGTTTTCAATAAATCCCAAATTACCAAAACAAATAAAATTCCAATTAATTTCTGAAAATTAATAATTTTATCAAGATGTATTTTCCCAAAATATAAACCGTTTCAATTTCTCAAAAATCCCAATTTTAAGTTTTATTCAAAAAAAATTAAAATAAATATTCAAAATAAAATTTTAAAATTAAAATAAAATCGGGACTAGATTGCACGAAACACGAAAAAGGCCAGATTGCGAAAACGGGACCCGTACGCGGAGAAGACCGCACGCACGCGGCGCGCGCGCGCGCAGCGCGCGACAGACGCGCACAGCTCGCGGCCAAGGCCGCGCGAGTGCGCGCGCTGCGCGCGGCTTTTCCGCAAGCATGCGGGCGGGGTGGGCGGCCAGTCTCGGCCGCCCTGGGCGGGCGCGCCTAGGCGCGCCCGGAAGGCTCCCGCACAGGCGTGCGGGAGGTGCTGGGCGACTGGCCGGTCTGTCCCGGCCAGGCCTGGGCGGCGACGGGCGGAGCACCCGGGAGGGCCTCCCGCGCGGTTGCGGGAGGGTGGCGCGCGAAGCCCGCGCGCGGGGTTTCGCGTGTTCATCGCGATCCGGGCTTTCGTTTCGTGTTTTTGTTCAAAAACAAAACCAATCCAAGAAATCTAAAAACAGTTTATACAGTTTCAAATCTAAAATTGTTTTTCAAAATTAAATTTTATAAAAATCAATTTTCAGAAACTTTCAGGAAAAAATACAGTTTCGTAATTCAGGCTTTCTAAAACAATTACAAATACTCAATCGCATCAAGCCTAAGAATTTCTACCAAATTCAGTATAATTGAGACGAATCAGAAACACGATTAACGAGGTGGCTCTGATACCACTTGTTGGAAAACACGAATCAGAAAGCAGCGGAATTTAAAAAATTTTCCCAACAAAAGGACCTTGAACTCGCAATCCTGTAACCAAATTCGTAAAGATAGAAAACTTACTTTTCTTTTATTCTTTCTTGAAGCGTTTCAAGCCACCCAAGAACGCTCTTCTCGCGGCTTGATCCCCTCTCCTTGGTAAAGCTCGAATCTTCAAACTTCTAACTTGAAGTCTCTAGAGAAAGTCCACCAACTTGATCACAATCTAACTAGTAAGGATGCTAGTTCTCTAGTTAGTGTTTAGGCTTAACCTAGGGTTTAATTTAATCTTGGAGAAAGGAAGGTGTTCAACACATGAACCAAGAGAATTGTCTATTAGCTCTAAAGGGGAGCTCGAGCTCCCCTATTTATAGGGAGAGGGTGCCGATCCAAATCCTTGTTGGGAAAGGATTTGGTTCCTCTCTCTCCTATTACTTGATCATCAAGTATTTTCCAACTTTGACTTTGAATTCTAATTCAAGTCAACTTTTAAGAGAGCTAAAAATATCCAAACTATTTTTGGATAATTTTATACTTTATTTATTATAAAATAAATAACTTATTTTTATCTAATTAATTAATTCATAATTAATTAACTAGATTATTTTCTCCAAAATAAGACTTTCTTTTTAATTCAAAATTAAACCAAAGTCTATTAAATAATTAACACATTTAATTATTTAATATATATATCACATATATACATATACACGTGTGAGGCACGTGTCCCAAGGACACGTGCTCCTCACGTGACCCACACGTGTGATTTCACACGTGTGGAACCCTTTAGGCCCGATTAACTCGTTTAATCATTTTCAAGCCTCAACTCATGTAACCAAGTTGTTGTGTGTGACCCTCTAGGTTCTCAATTCAATTAGCAGTGACCCCAATTAATTAATTCACTAATTAATTAATCAGTCCACAGATTAAACGACCATAGTCTAGCAACAGGTGTTTAACCCCTAGCTGAATTGGAATGTTCGGATTCGACAGAACCTTTAAGTCATTGATTCATGTGAGATACAATCCTCCTACTTACTATCTCTCAACCAAGATCTAGGGCAAGGGAATAATCAGAACCCTAATAATCCGGTCTTAAAGCTAAGTGCATTTCATATCCATTTGATCTCAATCCAAGAAACCCTTTTCTTGATGTCTTGATCTACTGCCTTGGCCAAGGACTCCATATGGTATATGAATGACTTACACAATAAGAGATCACCTTGCAAATGCAAGTGTAGGTCCTTTCTTGATTCTCATTCACTTTCATGAGTCACTTGTGCAGCCCCAGCATAAGCCTTGAATCAGTTGTCTAAGGCGACACCCTTTAAAGCTTATACCAAAGACTACAGAGTTAACTCATAAAGTAACATGGAACCTCAAGTCTAAGGATAAATTAATCACATCAATGACTCGTGAGATATTTCCTAATCTGGAAGTTTCCATTTCCTGAAATAGAAACTTCCTTTCCCATTTAGGAATGTTCTCACACGGGGCACCTCAGTGAACTTACTTATTAAAGTAAGCACCCTCATGTATCACGCACGTATCAACTATACACTTTCCACCTCCATGAAACAAGGTGGTCCTTCTTAAGGGCGTGATCCCACAAGCAAGCCTTAGAGGAGTCAGGTTGACACTCCCACTGTCTGTAGGACTCATCGGCTTGGAGTATTTTACTAATCATGACTTATGTGATATAGGGCTCGTTTCATGAACCATTTCACCTAAATGGTAGAGTCCTAAAGTCATCAGGATTAGGGGAGTTCTCATACATGCACAGCTAAAGTAAACGCATACCAAACAAGAGCATATAAAGAAGTGTTGCCTCAATTCGTTATTTTATTCAAAGATTGTCTGTGATTACAATAAGGAAAAGCACAAAGCGGATATACAATCGGCTTTCTAGGGCACTATTCCTAACAAATAGTTGGACAAGGAATGTTGTGTGATGGTCTTTATTCCCTTGATTTGCAAAATGATACCACTCATAATGTTATGCATGTTCAAGCTGGTATTAAAAGATGTGTTACAAATGAAAATTCTTCTGTTTTATGGCACCGGAGATTGGGACATATCTCCATTGATCGAATTAAGAGATTAGTAAATGATGGGGTACTTAGTACCTTAGACTTTACTGATCTTGATACTTGTATAGACTGCATTAAGGGCAAGCAGACTAACAAGTCAAAGAAAGGTGCCAAAAGAAGTACAACCATATTAGAAATCATACATACGGATATATGTTGTCCAGATATGGATGCATATGGTCAGAAATACTTTATCACCTTCATTGATGACTACTCACGATATATGCACCTCTACATGCTTCACCACAAAAGTGAAGCATTAGAAGCCTTTAAGGTTTATAAGGCTGAAGTAGAGAAGCAATGCAGTAAGCAAATAAAGATAGTGAGGTCTGATAGAGGTGGTGAGTACTATGGTAGAGACACTGGAGATGGACAAGCTCAAGGTCCATTTGCGAAGTTTCTTCAAGAAAATGGGATTGTTGCCCAATACACTATGCCTGGTTCTCCAGACCAAAATGGTGTAGCAGAAAGAAGAAACCGAACTTTAATGGACATGGTGCGTAGTATGCTTAGTGGTTCTAAGCTACCTAAGTCTTTATGGATTGAAGCTCTCAAAACGGCAGTGTATGTATTGAATCGAGTTCCAACTAAGGCTGTTTCTAAAACACCTTTTGAGTTATTCAAAGGTTGGAAACCGAGCTTAAGACATACACGAGTATGGGGATGCCCATCTGAAGTGAGAGTTTATAATCCTCAAGAAAAGAAACTTGATCCAAGGACCATTAGTGGGTATTTCGTTGGATATGCTGAAAGGTCTAAAGGATACAAGTTTTATTGTCCATCTCATAGCACTAGATTTGTGGAATCAAGAAATGCAAAATTTCTTGAGAATGACTTGATCAGTGGGAGTGATCAATTGCAGGATTTTATTTCTGTAAGGGATCAACCTTCTACTTCAAGTGATAGATTAGTTGTTATTCATAACACCCCTCAGGTACAATTGGGTGTCGAAGAACAACATAATGAAGATCCACATATTGCTGAGGATACTCAAGTAGATCAAATTGTTCAAGAAACTCCACAAGTTATTGAACAACAGGTAGAGCAGCATGATCTTAATGAGAATGTTGGTCAAGCCTTACGGCGATCCACTAGAGAAAGGAAATCAGCACTCCCTAGTGACTATGTTGTGTATTTACAAGAATCTGACTGTGATGTTGGAGCTGAAAGTGATCCCGAGTCCTTTTCACAAGCTATGAGTTGTAATGAGTCAGAATTATGGTACAATGCTATGAAGGATGAGATGAACTCTATGAAATGCAATGAAGTCTGGGATCTTGTCAAGTTGCCTGACGGTGTAAAACCCATTGGTTGTAAATGGGTGTTTAAAACCAAGAGGGATTCATTAGGCAACATTGAGAGATATAAGGCTAGACTTGTTGCAAAAGGGTTCACTCAAAGAGAAGGAATCGATTATTCAGAGACATTCAGTCCTGTTTCTAAGAAAGATTCCTTACGCATTATATTGGCATTAGTAGCCCAATTTGACCTTGAATTGCAACAAATGGATGTGAAAACGGAGTTTTTGAATGGTAATCTAGAGGAAGAGGTGTATATGAAACAACCTGAAGGATTCTCCTCTAGTGATGGTGAGCAGTTGGTGTGTAAGTTGAAAAAGTCCATATATGGATTGAAACAAGCCTCCCGACAATGGTATTTAAAATTTCATGATGTTATCTCTTCATTTGGTTTTGTTGAGAACATAAAGGATGAATGTATATACCGTAAGGTTAGTGGGAGTAAAATTTGTTTACTTATCTTATATGTGGATGATATTTTGCTTGCTACCAATGATAAGGGGATGTTATATGAAGTAAAACAATTCCTTTCTAAAAATTTTCAGATGAAGGACATGGGCGAGGCATCTTATGTCATTGGCATTAAGATCTATCGAGATAGACATAAGGGCATTTTAGGTTTATCTCAAGAAGCCTATATCAACAAAATTTTAGAAAGATTTCGGATGAAGAATTGTTCATCAAGTATAGCTCCCATAGTGAAGGGTGACAAATTCAATTTGAATCAGTGCCCGAAGAACGATCTTGAGAGGGACCAAATGAAAAACATTCCTTATGCTTCTGTTGTTGGAAGCTTGATGTATGCTCAGGTTTGTACAAGACCTGACATTGCATTTGCAGTTGGAATGTTAGGGAGATATCAGAGTAACCCAGGTATTGACCACTGGAAAGCTGCAAAGAAAGCCTTGAGGTATCTTCAGGGGACTAAGGATTACATGCTTACATATAAGCGATCAGACAATTTGGAGGTGATTGGGTACTCCGATTCAGACTTTGCTGGCTGCGTTGACTCTCGTAGGTCAACATCAGGATACATTTTTATGCTTGCCGGTGGAGCTGTATCATGGAGGAGTGCAAAACAGACCCTAATTGCTACTTCCACTATGGAGGCTGAGCTCGTTTCATGTTTTGAGGATACCTCACAAGGATTGTGGTTAAAGAGTTTCATTTCTGAGCTTGGAATTGTGGATTCAATTTCCAGGCCAATAAAAATACACTGTGATAATTCAGCTGCTGTTTTCATGGCTAAGAATAACAGAAGTGGTAGTCGAAGTAAGCATATCGACACCAAGTATCTAGCCATAAGGGAACGTGTCAAGAATAAGGAAGTGGTCATTGAACACATTAGCACTGAATTGATGTTAGCTGATCCTTTGACTAAAGGCATGCCACCATATAAATTTAAGGATCATGTAGCTGATATGGGACTTGTTTCTCATATGTAAAGTTTCGTTGTTGGACGAATGTTGTGAAACTCTGAATTTATGGATATTTCTCATATTTTATGGATATGTGCACATTTATGTTGTTTTGAGAAATATCAATACAGTTGGACCTCGAATAAACATAGGGTTTATTCATAAAGATTATGCGGTAAAGTTGAAACCATAGTGCATTGTAATACATGGAAGATAATACTCGTTCATAAGGGGAACTATCGCCATGATTCGTGTATTGTGTTTTCTAAAGTTTGGGTAAATGTGGGTTTACGGACCAAGTGGGAGAATGTTAGCAGTTTATGGTCCGTTGGGATTCCTAACTGCATAAAGATAATATTTATTAATTAATATTGTTTTTCTCTCACTATTAATGACGTAAATAAAGAATCCCACTAATCCACTAACTCCCACTATTCTAGAATTATCGGGAGATAACCGCTAAAGAAAACGTAACTGATGGAGTTACGTATATATAAATAAGACAGAATTCCTAAGGTCCCTAAGCACGAAAAATACACATACAGAAAAACCATATCCATCAGGTTGTGAGGATTCGGTGCTTAGAAGAACCTTAAGAGAAAAGGGCTAGAGGAAATCCTGTAGAGAGAAGACTTGAAGCCATTGACGGATTTCTTCGTGGACATCTGACGATTGGAATTCGTGGGCTAAATCAATCTCTGAGTCGACAACAAATTACGAGCAATGGCGGGAGGTATTTCGATCCTAATTTCCGCTGCGTGAATTCATGATTAAGTTTTCTATGAATTCGATAATTATGCTTACAGCATACCCTAGAGGAATTCAAACAATTAAGAAATTATAGTTATTATAGTTAATTGGCAATTTTTGAAAATAATTTAATTAGTTTTTTATTAAAAAAATTTCATTAAGTATAAAATATTCACACTAATTTATAATAATTTGATGATAGAGCAAAATTACCCCCATTACCCCCACCTCAACATCTTCGTATATGCCTCAAAATTTTCAGGAGTTCTTCCGTTACTCCAAATTGCACTAACAATGGCATTCATGTTGCTTCGTTTCTTTCTGAAAAGTGAAAATATTATGTACTTAAAAAAATAAAAAAGAGAAAAAAGGAGTATAATCACATTCTTTTAGTTTCTTCATTGGCGAAATATAAATATCGAAAAACAAAAAACCCGAGAAAAGATGTACCAAAATATACGAAATTTCATCAACAAGAAGCTCGCATTACATTATATAACGAATAGAAAGAGTTGAATATCCATCACCCCTCTTCAGTACTGATATATAAGCTGGCTAGTGAGATGCTAGCACACACAAAAACCTTATAATTATATCACAACACATCAGAAAAATCCGTGACAATATCCAAAACTGCCATTACCAGCAGGATTATCAGCGTTCGAACCCACAATCTGATTATTAGGTTTGCTCTCATAGTGATCGAACACCCCGTTTGGCCCGAAGAACGACGCCGGATTCATCATTTTCGCTGTCTGTTGAGTGACGTTCTTCCTTAGATCTTCCATCGCATCTCTCAGCTGCTCGAGCTCCTCCAACCCTAATTTCCCCACAGGTGATTCCCACCAATAGTGGCTTTGATTTGTTTTCCTCATGCTGTCCAAACTCTCACCTCTTTTCCTCTCAAGTTCGAGTTCATTGAGAATCTGTCCCAGTTGCAAGTTCAACTCCCTCACGCTGGCATTCCTCTGGGCCTCAACGAGATGAAAAGGGTCGATGTTGGAAACCGGGCCGGGGTTCCGGGCCAAGAACCGGTCGATGATGGACTCGACATTGGGGTGACCGAAGGAGAAGACTTTTCCGGCTGGGGAGAAAACTATTATGGCGATCTCGACCCCGCAAAGGGTGCAGAGTTCGCTCGCCTTCTTGAAAAGACCGGATCGGCGCTTCGAAAACGTGACTTGTAGGTGGTTTTTAACCTCTATTTTTTCGATTTTGATCTTTTGTCGACCCATGCTAGGCTTCTTGGCCATGTGGTTGATGAAAGATGGAGAAAAGGGTTAGAATTTGAGAATGTATTTGGGTAGGGAGAGATCAAGAAACATGTGTGTTATTTATAGGGTTTTGGAGTTATATCATCAAGGCTGGCGATGAAGTTCTTTTGGCAAGTTTACACCTGATTTGGGAGTTAGGAAAATCTTTATCAATTAATGCATGGATTTCATCAGGTGATCGATAGAAGAAAACGTATGTTTTTAATTAGTTTAATTAAAAAAACTAATTAAGCTAATGTCAACTCTAATATATATGTAATACTTTGCTGGATATTATTGTAAGTTTGGGAGATTTTTTTAGGAATGGTCAACCAGGTTATGATTTGTTACTCATTTAATGTGTGAAAAAGGAAGGGAATCACACAAAGAAACGTCTAATTTGACATAGGATGCTGAATTATTAATTAAGACAAATAAAGATATGTATTAATTAATTCTTTCCTTTGTAACATACATGCATTAAGTTTACTGAATTTAAAGCATTATTGTGTATGAGTTGGTGGGAACTGATCATGGGTCAGAGTGAAGGGAACGTATGTATATGATTCTGATTAATTTGTGCAATCAGAATAATTTATGAAATTACTTGGAACATTAAGTGTGAAAATAAGGATTAAGGGTACGTCATGATTCACGTGTAAATAGGAGTGTGAAGAGTTGGTATTGTCGATCGATACCAAAATCCGATTTGATGTTCGATACTTCATCTCAGCGTATTAATTTATCAAAATATCGGTTCAGACGCTTTGATAATTACCGAATGCACACACTACGTGTAAGGGTAAATTGAAATTGCATATTCACTTATAAGGAAATTAAAAGGGAAAATTATATATTCTACTCTTGAATTTAGAAGTAATCAATTATAAATAATGATCAGTTTTTCAAGTATTATTAATCACACGAATGAGTAATGACCCGACATTTCTTTTTTGGTGCAAAAATCATCCCTAACAAAAAATCACAATACTGCAATAACACCCACACTTTAGGGACGTTAGGGGTTCTGGTGTCAATAATAATAGGAGAGGAACTTATTTATAATAATTCATGAGCTCAAAGATATATAGTATATATAATTTGTCGGAAATAAAAATTCAGCATTCATGAGCCTAGGAAATTATGTGCTTTTATATGTGACTAGTGAAATAAACGTGCATTGCACATTTGTCATTTAATTTATTTAAATAAATTTAGTTATTATATTTATTTAAAAAAATAGGATATTGAAAATATCTAATTTGATTAAATAAATATAATAATATTTTTAATGAACCATTTTAATTTTAAAAAGTAACACATACAAAAATATTTATATGAGATCTTTCTTTCAAATCATGTACAATAAGTAGAAATTCGAAGTGGAGAACCATCTAAATAAATAAACAATAAAAATATTTGAAACTATATTATTATATAAAACAAAATGTTTAAAGTGTATAATATTAATTTACCCAAATAATTCTAAGTTTTAAGCATATATAAGGTAATAGTTTATAACTTTCAAATTAAATATATTTAATAAATGAAAAGACATATATAAAAGAATATAGACAAAAACTTAAAAGATCATATAAAATGTCATATTAACTATATTTTATTTCTTATATTGTTTATTTTTTTAATATAATTTGTGATTTATAAGTTTTGAAAAGGGAAAATTGCAAAAATGGTATACCAACTACCCCATTTTAGCAATCTTGGTACAGTAAGTTTTCCGGCGATAAATCTACCCCATAACTTCCAAAATTCTGCAACTTGGTGCATAATTTCGCCGGAAGTCCGAAAACCCGCTAGTTGACCCGACCCGAACGCTGATGTGTTTGATTTTACCTTATGTGGCAATACCTCCATTGACACCTCAAATACCACCATCCAAGTGTAAAGCTTTATGCAATATAAAGAATATCAAAATTCCACCTAATACATTTTTTTGGTGGGAAAATTCCCTCCCAAAGATGTCCAATCATCCAAGTCATTCACTTATTTCAGGCACCTATCTTCCTCATTTTTGACCTAAAATTGAATAAATATCCGAACCTATATTCCCCCATCTTCGAACCCTAACTCCTCAACCCATTTGTTATGGCGGCTCAAAGTGAAGAAGGCGAACCCAGCTTTGGATGCCAACCATGGCATGAAGTTGCACATGCGGTGACATGCTTCTGTGGAGAACAAGCAGCCGCGAAGATAGCTTGGAGAGGAGATGACCAGGGAAGGCGTTTCTTCTCATGTGGACTCCAGGTTATTTGAGCCCAAACATGCTATTGCAAAATTGATATGTTAACCATGTAAGAATTGAATAAATCTTATGTTTTCTATCTTAGACCTGCAAATTCTTTAGTGTTGGAAAACAGGAATCAGAAAGTAGCGGAATTTTAAAATTTTTCCAACAAAAGAATCTTGGACTCGCAATCGTGTATCCAAATTCATAGAGATCAAGAAACTCACTTGGGTAGTAGCTTTCTTGACACGGTTTGAGGCGCGCTCAAACGCGCTTCATGCGGTAATGGCAACCCGTTCCTCGAAAGTCTCTTTCTACTTCAGAATCCATTGTAGGGATAACAATCCACACCAACCTAGATTCAAATCATGTTAGGGAAGTTCTTAACAATATAACATAAAGAAAGAAACATGAAACGAGAAAGAGATGATTGAAACTCCCTTCGAAAACCAGTTTTGCGAAAGTAGAAAACTGCCAGTCACAAAACCCTCGTGAAAAAATTCATCCTTCAGGATATGGACGAACGGTTTTCGCCATCTTCTTTGGTTCGATTTTTTCATTCGTTTCATGTTGGGTTCAGAATCGTTTCATCATCCCTTCTGATCGTTTTGCTTGATCCCCATTTTTTGGTAAAGCTTGAATCTTCAAAACTTCTAAGTTGAAGCTCTCTAGAGATAGTCCACCAACTTGGCTACAATCTAACTAGTAAGGATGCTAGTTCTCTAGTTAGTGTTTAGGCTTAACCTAGCGTTTCGTTTATCTTGGAGAAAGGATGGTGTTCAACACATGAACCAAAAGAATTCTCGATTAGCTCTAAGGGGAGCTCGAGCTCCCCTATTTATTAGAGGGAGTGGCCGAAAATCCTAGTCCTTATGGACTAAGGATTTTGGTCCCTCTCTCCTATTACTTGATCATCAAGTAATTTTTGACTTTGACTTTGAATTCAAATTCAAATCAACTTTCAAGAGAGCTAAAATATCCAAACTATTTTTGGATAATTTTATACTTTATTTATTTAAAATAAATAACTTATTTTATCTAATTAATTAATTCGTAATTAATTAACTAGATTATTTTTCTCCAAAATTAGACTTTCTTTTTAATTCAAAATTAAACCAAAGTCTATTAAATAATTAACAAATTAATTATTTAATATATATATATATATATATATATATATATATATATATATATATATATATATATATATTCACGTGTGTGACATGTGTCACAAGGACACGTGTCACTCACGTGACCCACACGTGTGGCTTCACACGTGTGGAACCCTCTTGGCCCGATTAACTCGTTTAATCATTTTTAAGCCTCAACTCATGTAACCAAGTTATTGTGTGTGACCCTCTAGGTTCTCAATTCAATTAGCAGTGACCCTAATTAATTAATTCACTAATTAATTAATCAGTCCACAGATTAAACGACCATAGTCTAGCAACAGGTGTTTAACCCCTAGCTGAATTGGAATGTTCGGATTCGACAGAACCTTTAAGTCATTGATTCAAATGAGATACAATCCTCCTACTTACTATCTCTCAACCAAGATCTAGGGTAAGGGAATAATTAGAACTCTAATAATCTGGTCTTAAAGCTAAGTGCATTTCATATCCATTTGATCTCAATCCAAGAAACCCTTTTCTTGATGTCTTGATCTACTGCCTTGGCCAAGGACTCCATATGGCATATGAATGACTTACACAATAAGAGATCACCTTGCAAATGCAAGTGTAGGTCCTTTCTTGATTCTCATTCACTTTCATGAATCACTTGTGCAGCCCCAGCATAAGCCTTGAATCAGTTGTCTAAGGCGACACCCTTTAAGCTTATACCTAAGACTACAGAGTTAACTCATAAAGTGACAAGGAACCTCAAGTATAAGGATCAATTAATCACATCAATGACTCGTGAGATATTTCCTAATCTGGAAGTTTCCAGAGATATTTCCTAAAATAGAAACTTCCTTTCCCATTTAGGAATCTTCTCACACGAGGCACCTCAGTGAACTTACTTATTGAAGTAAGCACCCTCATGTATCACGCACGTATCAACTATACACTTTGCACCTACATGAAACAAGGTGGTCCTTCTTAAGGGCGTGATCCCACAAGCAAGCCTTAGAGGAGTCAGGTTGACACTCCCACTGTCTGTAGGACTCATCGGCTTGGAGTATTTTACTAATCATGACTTATGTGATATAGGGCTCGTTTCATGAACCATTTCACCTAAATGGTAGAGTCCTAAAGTCATCAGGATTAGGGGAGTTCTCATACATGCACAGCTAAAGTAAACGCATACCAAACAAGAGCATATAAAGAAGTGTTTGCCTATGATATTAATCAATCGTATATTATTCAAAGATTTTCTGTGATACTAGGAAAGTCCCAAAACGGATTATGACTAATCGGCTTTCTAAGGCACTATTCCTAACATTTAGGTGGTACAACCCACCGATGTGCGAGAGGGTGAAGGTTATCATACCCGGACTTTTGAAGAAGATAAACAAGCTAGAAGATGATGTTAAAAAAATGGCGTTGAAGTTGAACGTGGCTGAGAAGAAACTAAAGAGGGCATCCAAGATTTTAATTGTTGTTATGTTTTTCTTCTTTTTGTTGGTGGTGTTGTATGTTATCATGTAACGCTTCCTTTTATTGAACATCAAGTATGTGAAAGGAAGGATTGTTTCTGTGATGTCTCCATTTTCCCCCTTGGAACATGTATCGTAATACAACCATATGTTTGTGTTTTACAAAAACTGTACGTGTATTTCTTGTTGTGAAAATATGTTGAGTATTAATGAAACAAGCCACAAATCTTACATAATACCAGCATTCATACTTCATTAATTTGGATGCAATTGGTAAATCCTCCTAAACATCCAAAGCGAATATACAACGCTGTTCTGATACATAATTCCCCAACATCAACCAAAGTAACTTGACCAAAAGCACAACATATTTTTCAATTCATAGACAAAACAAAATGATGGTCAAGGACACCTACTGCAAAGTGACTTGTCCAAATCATAATTTCATTTTAATTCTAAAAGCTTTTTCCCCCCTTAGACGATAATGTTTTTGTTAACCATTGGACTGCTGCCACTTTGCTGTGTCGGGACAACCTCTTTATCATTGAAAGTAGGAGGAACTCTCAGTTTAACCCCTTTTGGATGCTTTGGTTGCTTTCCCTTTTGTTGCAAATCTTTACCAGCATTTTGCACATCTTGAATAGTTACTTGCCTCTTTCTTACAGTTCTAACTGCACCACTTGACATTCCCAATTGCTCAAATATTGAAGGGTCTGGCATTGTTGGTGCATCTGAAATGTTGTAGCTGGGCACATCTGAATCCAGTGGCTCACTGATTGCCTCTTGAGCAGCCTCAATAATAATAGGGGGAAGGATTTGTTGTACAAGATAGAATTTAAAAAAAAAAAAGAAGTTTAACTTTGCAAAGGAGGTTGGATATTATTAATGTTTTCAATAGCAAACCTTGTACTTGTTCTTCAGTTGGGTTATCATTGTAGTTATCATTTGGACCTTCATTCTCGATATGATTCTCCACCTTAGGGTTGTTCTCATTTCCCTTCTCCCTTGTTGTTGAAGTCTCACCAGGCCCTTGCAAAATGAAAATAAAATTTAGAATATAGCAACTTATTAAATTAATCAAGTAAATAATGGGAAACTTACTGAACAGGCTCTCCTGATTAACCTATCTCTTTTCATCTTTGCATTAAGTGGAAGATGGTCACAAAAGAGTGCATTGTGACCCGGTTGGCCACAGTGGCTACAGTGTATGGTCTTCTGGAACCTTCTAAGTTTCCTAATCACAGGTCCTCTATTCTTTTTCTACTTCGGATTCTTAGGCTCATCTATTCCCCGTCTTCTCAACCTTGCAGGCCTTCCATCCTTTCTTCCAAACTTTGGTGGCAATGGTGGAATAAATAGTGTAGCTCCCCATACATCTGGACCGTTGATTGGCATAATTATACCAGAGTATGCCATCCTAAATGAACTCACATGGTAGTACTCCTCCACAAAATCAGCACTGGTGAGCTTATCATTGTCAATTGCACTTAATCCATGCATGCATAGAATCCCAGTAAGCTACCAACTCCTGCAGCTGTAAGTTTTGGTACCCAGGTCCATTGCATATTGACCACCATCCGAGCATTGAATCTGGAAGTGAGTTTTGGATGCCTTAATAGGCCTGCAACCACCTACATGTTTGTTATTTCTTTGAAGGATTTTAGAAATTGTTGGGCAGAGTACACCTGATAAGATCAATATAAATTTGTTAATATATGAAGATTCTGAAGTTATTAACATGTTCAAGAAATAATGAAACTATGATTACCATCCCAAGTCTCAGTTGTTTCTCTGTTCAAGTGTCATCTTTTCATTAGGTATTCCCTAATCCACTCTAGCATAGTTATAATTGGCTTGCTCCTTGCTTCCAAAATGCAACTGTTGAAAGATTCACAGTTGTTGTTGAGGTTCATGTCACACTTACATTGTTCAAGGAAATGACTCTTTGACCATTCTCTGGGATGCTTATCTTTAAGCAAATCTGTTGCCTTTGGGTATTTGTCCCTAATCTTTCTCATTGTCTACTTGAATTCACCCACTGTGCATGCATTAGCAGCTTTCCATACTGCATTTTTCAGAACAATACCCTTGTGACTAGCTGCCATCATGTTAAGAACCATATGCCTGAAGTCATTTTCATCTAAGTTCTCAAGTGGAATTGTTGTGTCCATTGGCCCCAGAAACTCCTCTCTGTTATCAGGCTGCTCTGGAGCCATTCTTTCATCTACTTGATCTTTGGCCCTATCTTTAGTAGGTTGTTCAACCTCTATAGTTTTTCTAGGTTGTCCTTTAACTTGAACCCCCGTGTCTTTTGGTTGGCCTCTTACCATAAAATCAGCCCTATTACCCCCCACTTCATTATCTACATTCACAACGTATACTGAAAACTCTCTACACACCTTCAGGTACTTTTTCACATATTTTTGGTGGTCTTGGTCATTCTTAAGCACTATGTGACCACCCTTAACAGATGTATGAACCCTCATTTTCGTATCTTCCTCTATTATATCTTGGGCATACTCCTTGAAACACATAAAAGTTAGCTTTTCAACATCCACATAGTCAAGTTTGCGAACCCTTCCACTCACATAACCATCACTTTCTATTTCACCATTGTAATAAATTGATAAAGTCAGACAAGTAGACTGTGGATCTGCAAACAAGAAAGCAAAAAACAAAAACCAAACAGTATTTTATTACGTATTCTCACCATTATTGAATGGACTCAACTATCACAATAACAATCAGGTAGGGACACACCATTAAAAAGAAACATCACAAAAGTTGGGGACCATATGCAGGGGACAACATATACACACACTTCAAAAAGTTCCCAACTTTATCAAACCATACAACACCCCAACAAATTCGAAAGTTGCTCAAACAAACATAAAACCCAAAGAGATTATATCCATCAGAAAGCTTACGGTAGGTGGGTGGTGGTATATGCTCCATTCCCTTGGTGCGGACCCTCACCATCTTCGCTCCACCACACTCTCAACTTCGAGTCACGAAATCACTCTACTTGAACTTGCAAGGAAAGATGGCTGAATCTAGGGTTCTTCCTTGGCCTCTTCGATTTTCCTTCAAATTTTCAGAGCAAATGAGATCAACAGTGCTGGAGGAATTCCAAAGGGCTGAGTTTTGTGAAAAGGTGAGTCTGTTGAATTTATGTTTTTTTGTATTATTGATTTGAAATCTCTTTTG
This sequence comes from Lantana camara, assembly GCA_037501455.1. Classification (NCBI taxonomy): domain Eukaryota; kingdom Viridiplantae; phylum Streptophyta; class Magnoliopsida; order Lamiales; family Verbenaceae; genus Lantana; species Lantana camara. The sequence goes on from CM074862.1 coordinate 26,653,913, forward strand.
CCACGTAATGTGCAATTTGGCAGGTGAAGGTTACGTGGCAACACAATTTTTGCCATGTCATGCACATATCCATGTCATACCGGTTTTGATTTAAACAAAAATGGGTTTCTGGGCGGTTTTCGGACTTCCGGCGAAATTATGCACCAAATGCAAGATTTTGGAAGTTCTAGGGTAGATTTATGGCCGGAAAACTTACTGTACCAAGATTGCTAAAATGGGGTAGTTGGTATACCATTTTCGAAATTTTCCCTTTTGAAAAATTATTTTGTCATCATTCAAAATCTAAAAGTTATATTTACTTTCAAAATTATAACTTTTGCACCTAATTTATTTTCTATATTTCGGACCTAAATTCCATCATTTAAAATGGGAACATTGTTATTTTTTATTCTTTTTTATTCCATAATCTTGAGAAATTGTAGCTTTTGATATATTATTTTCATCAATTTTAATATATTTACCTTGCACTAAATATTCATCTGTCAAACCCATATCTCAAAACCATGGGTTTGACATATCATCATTTTCAATATTATCCTCTTTCTCAAATCTCTCCATAATTGTAATTTGAATTAATGAGTATTTCTATTTTTCTTTCTGTTGATACGGATTGTACTTTTTTATATTGCAGCTACCGCATGCGATTTTCAATTGATAACTTCTACTATTCGATTGCAATGAGAAAACAAAACTCCGTGGATACTTGTAAACTAAGTTTCCTATAATATTTTGAGCTATATTCTCCTTAAACAATTAAAAGTTTATATAAAATATTAGTAGAGCTTTTAATAATTAATTTATTTATAAAGTATTAAAGAAATAATATTTTATAAAAATTAATTAGGCTCTCGATTGAGCAATTTATGTACTCCTCAAACAATATAATGTATGATATTTAGTATCATTTTGTACCTATTATTAATTCAAAAATATACTTATTGATGGTTTGATATTTTTATATTACTTTGCTATAGGTTTTATATTTTTATCATTGCATTTTCAGATGTTTATATCGATGTATCGAACTTTTTACATGTTTCTTACCATAAGAAGGATTTGTTTCGATCCTGTCAGTCTCTCTTAAAACAATAATATATATATCTTGTATAGTAAACAAAATATAATTAATATTATTTATTTTGCACTATTTAAACGTTCAATCATATTCTTTTTTTTTTTTTTTCTATCTCTCCGATATATATAGTTTTTTGTCCCAAATGAAGCAACCCAATACAGGAAAAACAGTCTTAAGCTAAGACTCGTTTAATTTTGTCGGTGGAGCATCCTAGACGCAGTAACCATCTTAAACCTTGTGATCTATCCTCGCTAATTTATCTGTCATCATATTTCATTCTCTAGTGATTTATTTGATCCAAGTTTCTCAAGACCTTTGGAGTAAACTTCTCCAATCAAATATTACATTTCTCATTAGCTGCTTTTAAAATATCCTTCGTGGTTATCCATTTTACAATCGTCTCCGAATCAATCTCCACATTAATCTTCAAAAAGCGCCTCTCCCAAGCTTGTGTTACTCATTTAGGTAAGTTCAATAACTCTGCTACATTATTGAAACTACACCAAGATTTATAGCATATCCTAGCACTCGTCTTCTGTTATCATATCGAGTGACGCCCCTGGATAAGCATTGTTGGTGTGGTTATAAAAGCTTCCAACTAAGTTTAGTTTTACCCATCGCTTTTCGGGTTTATTCCACGACAACTAAGTGTAGATTTTCTTTTGCCTGTGTTTTTTGTCCTCATTGATTAGTACTAAGATCTCGGATAACTCTTTTATGTGGTGAAGAGTAACTCTTCTAAGGTTCATAACATTTTGATAGCTCTATCAGTTCCATGTTTTCCAAAGATTCCAGAGCGTCAAGATCAAGACAACCCACCCAGGATATTTTATGAACATATTGCTCAAAATTTTGCTATTAAAGCTCTCTTTGAGCCCGTCTAATACTCGCAAGCCACGAAGATTTCATCAAGTCTGTATCAACAATCTTGTCCCACACCAAGAGTGCGAACGAAAAACTTCTCAGCACGTGGTTCACATATTCATATCTTGTACAGCAGTTGCATACATACTGTTAGGGTTAATGCCTTGAAAATCCAATTATGAGTATTTTATGAATTTAATAATTAATGACGTGTGATGGTATTTTTATATGAAATGTGTTTCATAAGAAAAGACTTTAAATACAAAAAAAAAAATATCACATATCATTAAAGTTCTTGTATTCTTCTTCATGTGAAAGTACTTCATTTGCAGACGAAAAATTTGATAACTGAGTGACATTATTATTGAATCAAATAAAAAAATATTATTTGGATTGTTCATTAATTTTGGTATAGGTGTGTATATACATTAAAATCAAGTAATTCTTTCTTTTAACTAATTATTCTCTATCTCTTTTTTATTCTCTCTTTGCCATTTGATCTTGGATTCTACTTTTTATTTATATTTTTCTAATGAATATTATTTAAGATTTATATTATTTTTTTATTATTTATTTTATGTATGCAGTAGAAATAATTAAAAATGTATATTTATATAAAAAACTGAATGAATGTTTAATTGAACATTATAAAAATAATTTATAAAATTAGATTATATCTTATTTTTACATATACATATATTGAGTCTTCTTAGAATTCTTAATTTAAAGTAACTTTGGTCTAACGACCTACAATTCTAAATTGTGGTATATTAAGTTGTAAGAAATAAAAAATTGTATTCGTACTTTTTAATATATATAGATTATGTTAATCATCCTATCTAAATAATATTTACACATTTAATTTATGTTTTATTATATAAACTAAAGAAAGATTATATAGTTAATTAAAATTAGATAATTATAATTATATTTGTATTAGTTAATTGAAAATTATTACATTAAGATTCAGATGGGTCCGAATATAAGAAACAGAGTACGATCACTTTAGAATTTATTTGATGTGAGGAAACCAAATGATAATCTCCGGAAAAGGTGGGGGTTCAACCTGCTAGGACAAACACCAAAGAAAGAGAGGTCAGATGGCCAAGCTGGGGGAACTGGGGGTGATACCCAGTTTGGCTCTCCGATGCTCAAGTCAGAAGATGATCTGAGAAGATGAAGTTAAGTAATTGCAAAGTTGCAGTAATGGAGATTGCTTACAGAGATGGAGATGAAGACTCCTATTTATTGTTGAGGGTCAGGGACCCTTTGGTAATTTACCCCTTGTGGTCCTGCCCCAATGTTGCCTCAACACGTGGCGCAATGAGGAGAAACCTAGGAGGAATCTCAAGCAAAAGCTGCCAAAAAGGTAGTGCGGGCAACAGTGGCAGGTGCGATGGAGCGTACGGGATGTCAGAGAGCTGTTTTGGGGGTTGGTAACGAGGGTCATGAGCGCGCCCGTGTCAACCGGGAGCCTGATGGGCTCGCGGACCCGAGGGTGGATCCGGGCCAAGGCTGTAAGGTGAGGGGGAGCCTAGTTCCTTGGTATGCTTGCATGCGGCACGTGTCACTCTTGGTCTCTTGGTCTTAGCGCTCGAGGGTCAATCCCTAAGCGGAATCAAGGCACACGGTGTAGCACCCAGAACGAGGGCACCACATCCCTGCACTATGAGCTCAATCCACATATGAAATGGCTAGTCCATACATGAATCAAACTCACAGCGAACGGAAGACAATTCTAAAAAAAAAAACTGTCCTAGCTAGGTGGAATCTAACCCTGAAACAATATCAACAATATCAAGATACAGAAGCAAGGCAATCATCCATTTAGTGTTAAGGAAATAAATGCAATTTCAACAAGAAAGAAAATACGGGTTCCACTACACAAGTCACCTGTCCTAACCTGTCCCGAATCAATTCAAAGCAATAGTACAAAACGGGTTCAACTAAAGCCCTAGAATCCTGTCCCGAGTCAATACAATTATTGGATGGCACACCGACCCAATAATTAAGTCAATTCAATATAATAAGCAATGTAATATGAAATGAGTGTGCAGGGGTATGACTCTAACAAAGACCGACAACTCAATTTCCGCCTAGCAACCACTTGTAAGGAACCTGGAAGAAAGGGGAAAGAGGGATCAGTCTCTAGAAGACTAAGTGAGTAGGAGGTATACGTATATATATAACATGCACATGCAAGCTGTAAATCCCGAGCACAGTTTTTGGTAAAGTAGTTCCCGCGAAGGGCAAGAAATCAGTTGTTCTATGCTCGAACTTTACAACTATCAATTTAGGCATTTAATTGTAATTTTAGGCTATCAGTGGCTCGGCGAGTGAGCGTGCATAATCTCCAATCAATCTCCGACAGTGTACAATGATTAGGTTTCAATGTTTAAAAGTGATCATGCAATTCAATCAATAAGATGTCGTGCAATCAGTGCAATGGTGTAATCGATCAATACAGTCAATCAGTGCAATCAATCAGTAACCCGAGGGCAGCCCGTGGTGCCGGACTCACCACCCAGTCTCTTTTTCCCTCCAATGATGGGAAGGTTGCGAGCCTTCACCATCCAGTCATGGTGAGCGTTAGGAACATGACTCCCACGTCCGAGATTCCTTCCTCCACCAACTCTTAGTGGATTCAGGGTTCATCTCACAATGTGGGAAAGTGCAAGAGATCACCGTCGGCCCGATGCCTCCCCGGATTACTCAATACAATCACCCTTGGCCCCAATCAGTGTGCAGTACAGTATCTCGCCAAAACCGGAGTGATCAGTCAGTAACAATAACAATAGGTTCAGTTTCAATTAACATTTACTCGATAACTTGTTTGAAATCAATATACTTATAATTATAGAATTTAGGCTAAAACTTACTCATGCAGGTTTTAGGGTTAATACGTAACTAGAACAGAAAACACCCTCACCTAGAAGATGACAATACAAGGACAAGAGTTATGCCTGTGCCTATTACATCACGATATCTCCGCCTTGGAGAAGAACTATACTAGAAAGGGAACAATGTGTACTCGTGAGATAAGACTCAGTAATGATACCAAATAGGACGCACGACAATGTTAATGAAATGGTGTAACGTGTCATGAGATGATTCAATATGGAACAAATCATAAGAATGTCATGGAATGGTGTGATCATATTAATATGTTTAATTACTCAAATAAATTCAATTCATATATCGAGCACGGATTCAAACAATCAAGTTAAGCAAGTAAGGACCTAGGAGTGTCAATTAATAGCATAATTATCACTGACCTAGGTGTAGCGCCCCAAACGGAAGTCACCACCTCCCCCGCATCGAGACCCGACCCGTACATGAAATGGAAAATCCATACACGTGCCAAGTCACGGTGAACGGGGACTCACTCACTCACTAGGCTAGGCGGGAACTAGAATCTCGAAACCCCACAAGCCAAACAATAAGATAAAATGCACGTGCGGAAGCATTTCATATAATCAATCATGAATATAGGTAGCAATTGACGGGTTCAACTAGCATAAATACCTACTCCCGAAATTTCAAACATAAATCATAAGTCATAAACTCTGCATTTAAACATGTTTCAATATGACTTAAACAAAGTACAATGTGCTTGTAGAAAGACTCTGACTTAACTACAGAACTTGACCGACATAAAATCCCGCCAAGCACTCCAAAACCTGCAAAAGAACTGAAAACAAAGCCGGGTTCAGTCTATAGGAGACTGGTGGGTAAAAAAAACAGGGCATACTATATTTATATTTCAGAATGTAAACACCCTCACATGAAAGCTATAATCCCGTGCGAGGTTTTAAAACATTTCCCCAAGTGGGGTGAAAACAAAGGAAAACAACGCTCGGGATTACAACGATCAATTTCATTCATTCATTAAAAACATGCGGTCATTTCGTGAGCCCGGCGAGAGGGCGAATTCTCCAACCTTCTCCTCGTGTGTGCATTTATTCATTCATTCGTTCATTCATTAGTGATCATACCACAATCATTCATTCATTCATAAACATTAACATTCATAACATTAACACTTACACCTTTTTTCTCCGGGTGGTGGACGGGTTAGCAAGACCCGACCACCTCATTCATTGACCAAAAGGGGTTACATGACTCCCCAGATGGCGCTCAGTGTCCATTCCTCGCTAACTCCTAACGAGGTCCGATTACGCTGTCATTGTTTGTTGGGACTAGTGCACGGGGATCACCGTTAGCCCGAGCTTCCCCGGATAGCCACGTACACATAGTCCCGGGCCCCATTAAACATTGTGTTCACTGATCTCGCCAAAACATTGGGTAAGGGTTCATGAAAGAAAGCCTTACGTTTGAAATCATTTACTCGAGAAAAGACTCTATATACGTAGTAAATACATTTTGGCTTAAAACTTTGCACGTTGGTTTATATAGGGTCGTTTTAGCTAATAGAAGAGAAACCCACTTTTACACCTTACCGACCAATACCAAGAAGAAAACAAGAGGACTTCAAAGTGTCCTATGAACCCGGCATATCTCCGCCCTGGACAAAACTGTACACAAGACGACATGGTGCATACGTGAGACTCAAGACTCCAAATGAACCATATATGACGCACGGCAATGCAATGAATACGATATGAAAGTATAAGAAATGATATCAGGTCATAGAAACATTCTTGTGCACAATCAATGTCCTAAAGACATGTATACCAGCCATTCATTCCTTTCAAGAAACGTTCATATCCATATGAGTTCATGACGTTCATTTCTATACCACATAAATCTAAGAAATTCAAATAATGATCATCTCACGTAGTATAACATGTAAACACTTCATATCAATCATTAAAAGAAGCACTACATCATTTGGGGTTCAAACATGAAGCATCAATGCATGCATGTACCATATTGAAGCAAGGAAGACATATTGAGCCATAAACTATATATGACTAGTATAATAGAGGTTATGAAGGTATAAGAGGTGATATTATGTCAAGGAATCGTTTATGTGCACGATTGATACCTTTAAGGCATATAAACAAGTAATTCATTCATTATAAGTGGCGTTCATATCCATTCGAGCTCATAACTTTCACATTCCATATTAAGTCAATCCATAAATTTCATATAATGATCATAACATATGCTTTAACATGTATACATTGCATATGAATCATAAAAGAAGAGATAAATACTCAATTAGGGTTCATATTGATAACAAAGATCTATGCATGCGCATATTAGAAGCAATGATGACACGTTGAGGCATAACTTGGAAAATATTTCACAAACAAATCATGAAACTTCATAACATCCAAGGTAACACATTATAAAACATGTTAATATCGCATAGAAGTCATAAAAGAGGTGGAGGAAGATTAAACGAGCGAAGAAAAATGGAATTGGAGTAACAAAAATAGGCAGGGCAGAATCCACCCCCCATGGATTCCTGACAGCAAGTCTACTGACTCAAATCCACCCCCGTGGATTTGGGTCAGTAGCCCAAAAATAGAGCAAACATGGCATGCACGAAAAAGAAAGGAAAAGAAGCATGTTACCAACTTGAAACTCAATCAATATCATGCATATTCAGGTCATAATCTCATGTATACAAGATTGATCACATTAGATATCAAGAACTTCAAGGAAAGCTTCATGAATTCATCACAAAGATCATATCTCCAAGCTTCAACAATGGCAAGTCTATAAATCAACCACAAACATGCAAGCTAAGTCCAAACCAATCTAATTTCATGCTTTAGGATCACTTAGCACTCATGCATCTCAAAGGAATTCCAAGAAAACAAAGGTGAATCAAGAAAAGGGCAAGAACTCCACTTTTCATCATCTTCTCCAATCCTAATTTATAACTTGGTGAAATCATGCAATATAAGACTTAAAAGAACCATGAGGAGATATCCTACACAAATATAAGCTTACCTTCAAGAGATGGTGAGAAATGGTAAGGAGATGAGCTCAATCTCCAAGGGTTTGCACTATTCCTTCTTCTTCCCCTTTCTTTTCTCCTTCTCATTCTTTCTTGGCTGATATTTTGGGGTTGTGAGGGGGGTTTGGTTTGGTTGGGGGGCTGATTGGGGAGTGAGAGAGTGTATCAAGTGGGCTAGGTCATGGGTTTAGGGTCTAGGGACGTTCATATAGGCCCGTAGCTTCGAAAAGTCAATGGTTTGTCATTTTTAAGCGCGAGGTGCTTGTTTTGGTTGAAATTTGAGAATCTAAATGATCTTAAAAAGGCATGAGGCTTATCCCATTGTCTCCAAATCGTCGATACAGATTTAATGGAGGTGACGGAACTCGAATCCGAGTTCCCGAGCTCAAGATATCACATGCGGAACCAAGGGTGCGCTAAGTGCTCGTTAGCCCCCGGTTTGGTTCCAATCATACCAAAAAAATTTAAAACGCAATCAAACGAATCCAAAAAAGTAAAACGAGCATACATACACATTCATGACACACATATCTACAACATATTAAATTTCCACAAATTTCCGGATTCATTTCATATAGTAACGACGTGCAACTTGTCAAGTAAATGCAAATCGGCCAAGAATTCATATAGTTCAAAATTCAAACAAAATTTAAGCATCCATTTTAAATATTTAATAAAAATATAATAAAATGCATAAAATGGGAAAATTAATGAGAATTACAAATAATAATTATCAAAAATATTTAATTAAGCAATTAAATAATCTAAACGCACAATTAAGGAGCACACAAGTTATTTGTATTAATTCAAATTCAAATATTACATATATTTCAATTAATCACTTATTTAACAATTAAACAATAAAATTTAATTATAGAAAACGTTGAAAGCCAATTAATTTGCACAAATTAGTAAACACATATGTCATTTTAAAATACTGAAAAGTTGAGGTGTTACAATCTCTCCCCCTTAAAAAGAATCCGTCCTCGGATTCACTACTCGACCGAACAAACAATGAGAGATTCCCCGTCTCTCACAAGCAACAAGAGAGAACCCCGTCTCTCACAAGCAAAGAGAGTACCCCATCTCTCATTGTTGTTCGAGAGATGGGGTACTCTCTTTGCTTGTGAGAGACGGGGTTCTCTCTTGTTGCTTGTGAGAGACGGGGAATCTCTCATTGTTTGTTCGGTCGAGTAGTGAATCCGAGGACGGATTCTTTTTAAGGGGGAGAGATTGTAAAACCCCAACTTTTTAGTATTTTAAAATGACATATGTGTTTACTAATTTGTGCAAATTAATTGGCTTTCAACGTTTTCTATAATTAAATTTTATTGTTTAATTGTTAAATAAGTGATTAATTGAAATATATGTAATATTTGAATTTGAATTAATATAAATAACTTGAGTGCTCCTTAATTGTGCATTTAGATTATTTAATTGCTTAATTAAATATTTTTGATAATTATTATTTCAATTAATCACTTATTTAACAATTAAATAATAAAATTTAATTATAGAAAACGTTGAAAGCCAATTAATTTGCACAAATTAGTAAACACATATGTCATTTTAAAATACTGAAAAGTTGGGGTGTTATAATCTCTCCCCCTTAAAAAGAATCCGTCCTCGGATTCACTACTCGACCGAACAAACAATGAGAGATTCCCCGTCTCTCACAAGCAACAAGAGAGAACCCCGTCTCTCACAAGCAAAAAGAGTACCCCATCTCTCGAACAACAATGAGAGAACCCCGCCTCTCGCAAGCAAAGAGAGCACCCCGTCTCTTGAACAATAATAAGAGAATCCCCGTCTCTTACAAACAACGAGAGCACCCCGTCTCTCAAACAAAAATAAAGCAAGGGAGTCTCCAACAGTCCCGAGCAACACAATGCAAAATCATAATTAAAGCCACGTAAGAAACCCAAACAGGTAATAGCCATCACCCACGTTGATTATCAATTACTTCACGTAGTTTTACTTGATAAGAAATCAAAGCACATAACAAAGAAATTATTTGAATTAAATTTGCATGAATGCATGTATCATGGATGCTACAAGTACCGTTCACCGTAGTTCCGAAATTTAGAATTGTGAGTTTCGTTGTCGAATGCATGATCTGTCCCGAAGGTGAGCTCAGTACTTGACTTGTCTTTGGGTTCTTCAGGGTACCCCAGTGGAGCCAATGATAAATCCCCTAAAGACTTTACTCTTAAATCCCTTCTGACTTTTATTGCTTCTCAACTTCTTCGATCCTTCCTCAATCCCTATTATATTCTTTCCGCCGGACTAACTCTTCCAAGTAACCCACCTTGACATCCACTTTTGCGTTTAGAACATCCGTTCTGATGTCCAGTCTATAGCTTCTATCCTTACCCATATCGGTGTTTAACATATCCCCGAGGATAACCACTCTTGACAACCTTGCCGATTCAATCCCAAACTTGCGATATTTATTTTTTTGGTATATCTTAACACGAATCTTTTCTCATCTTCTGTCCAAAGTATCCCTTCCTTCTCTTTGACACCTTAGGGTTATATTCAGTATTTGGCCCTTACAATTCTTTAAGCGAGGATAACACTCTTGATGATTCTTAGAGTCTGATTTAGTTTTCCCAATGTTCATCCTGTCCGATTTTGTTTCTTCCTAACTCCTTCTGAACTCATTGACCCAAGCTTTAATGGTCGCATCCTTTTCTATGCTAATTTGAATCGGTTCCTCCTTGACAATCCAACTAAAGAGTTTCCCTTAACTTCTTTGCCTCCAAGTCAAACTTGCATACGTAGAAAGATTCAACAAGTTAACTTCTCTAATCCTTATGATAATCTCCAACCTGAATTTAGTGGCCTAACTCTTATTTTACTGATCAACCCATAAAGTTATATTATTCATCTCCGCTCACCAACATAAAAATCCCTAGATCTTCCCTAATTGCATTTCTGTTATTTCTACTGATTATTCCTTCGGCCTCGATCTCAAGTTTTGAATTCGTCTCCTGGTCATGCTCTCCCCCTTAAAATTTCTGTCGTTACATCTTAAACTTCATCGAACCTTCTTTCATCGAAATTCTTGATGAGTAATTTTTATTTAGAGAGAACTTTAGTTTAAATGGCAACCCGAAGATTTTACCTTTCAATTCCTCTTCTAATTCTCTTGAGGTACGGAACTCCTTTCGCTAATCTTGTTTGGTCCGAACACTCCAAAGCCAACTCTAATCTCGCTTCTCTTTCTGAATCCCATTTCCATCAACCTGTTCCTTACTTAAAGTTCTTTATTTTCCCCGATGTCATCTCCCTTGTAATATGCAACTCCATATAATCTTGATTATCAAACCTTCATAAAAACATTCAGTGCAAGAATATGATTCCATATAATCAAACCTTCATAAAACCAAGTTATAAGTGCAAGAATCCAACTCAAATCATCACATATACTTCATATTAGCTCATGAAAACATAAGAATCAATAAACTTCCAAGAACTCATCAAATATATATACATCTATATATAACTCACCTTGAAGAAAAGAAGGGGATGAAGGAGATGATGTTGGAAAACACGAATCAGAAAGCAGCGGAATTTTAAAAAAAAAATTTCCCAACAAAAGGACCTTGAACTCGCAATCGTGTAACCGAATTCGTAAAGATAGAAAACTTACTTTTCTTTTAATTCTTTCTTGAAGCGTTTCAAGCCACCCAAGAACGCTCTTCTCGCGGCTTGATCCCCTCTCCTTGGTAAAGCTCGAATCTTCAAACTTCTAACTTGAAGTCTCTAGAGAAAGTCCACCAACTTGATCACAATCTAACTAGTAAGGATGCTAGTTCTCTAGTTAGTGTTTAGGCTTAACCTAGGGTTTATTTTAATCTTGGAGAAAGGAAGGTGTTCAACACATGAACCAAGAATTGTCTATTAGCTCTAAAGGGGAGCATGAGCTCCCCTATATATAGGAAAGGGGAGGGGCGGCCGAACCTAGTCCTTTATGGGCTAGGATTTTGGTCCCTCTCTCCTATTACTTGATTATCAAGTATTTTCCAACTTTGACTTTGAATTCCAATTCTAGTCAACTTCTAAGAGAGCTTAAAATATCCAAACTATTTTTGGATAATTTTATACTTTATTTATTATAAAATAAATAACTTATTTTTATCTAATTAATTAATTCATAATTAATTAACTAGATTATTTTCTCCAAAATTAGACTTTCTTTTTAATTCAAAATTAAACCAAAGTCTATTAAATAATTAACACATTAATTATTTAATATGTATATAATATATACATACACACACGTGTGTGACACGTGTCACAGTGACACGTGTCACTCACGTGAGCCACACGTGTGATTTCACACGTGTGGAACCCTCTTGGCCCGATTAACTCGTTTAATCATTTTCAAGCCTCAACTCATGTAACCAAGTTGTTGTGTGTGACCCTCTAGGTTCTCAATTCAATTAGCAGTGACCCCAATTAATTAATTCACTAATTAATTAATCAGTCCACAGATTAAACGACCATAGTCTAGCAACAGGTGTTTAACCCCTAGCTGAATTGGAATGTTCGGATTCGACAGAACCTTTAAGTCATTGATTCATGTGAGATACAATCCTCCTACTTACTATCTCTCAACCAAGATCTAGGGCAAGGGAATAATCAGAACCCTAATAATCCAGTCTTAATGCTAAGTGCATTTCATATCCATTTGATCTCAATCCAAGAAACCCTTTTCTTGATGTCTTGATCTACTGCCTTGGCCAAGGACTCCATATGGCATATGAATGACTTACACAATAAGAGATCACCTTGCAAATGCAAGTGTAGGTCCTTTCTTGATTCTCATTCACTTTCATGAGTCACTTGTGCAGCCCCAGCATAAGCCTTGAATCAGTTGTCTAAGGCGACACCCTTTAAAGCTTATACCTAAGACTACAGAGTTAACTCATAAAGTGACAAGGAACCTCAAGTCTAAGGATCAATTAATCACATCAATGACTCGTGAGATATTTCCTAATCTGGAAGTTTCCATTTCCTGAAATAGAAACTTCCTTTCCCATTTAGGAATGTTCTCACACGGGGCACCTCAGTGAACTTACTTATTAAAGTAAGCACCCTCATGCATCACGCACGTATCAACTATACACTTTGCACCTCCATGAAACAAGGTGGTCCTTCTTAAGGGCGTGATCCCACAAGCAAGCCTTAGAGGAGTCAGGTTGACACTCCCACTGTCTGTAGGACTCATCGGCTTGGAGTATTTTACTAATCATGACTTATGTGATATAGGGCTCGTTTCATGAACCATTTCACCTAAATGGTAGAGTCCTAAAGTCATCAGGATTAGGGGAGTTCTCATACATGCACAGCTAAAGTAAACGCATACCAAACAAGAGCATATAAAGAAGTGTTGCCTCAATTCGTTATTTCATTCAAAGATTGTCTGTGATTACAATAAGGAAAAGCACAAAGCGGATATACAATCGGCTTTCTAGGGCACTATTCCTAACAGATGAAATCTTGAGCTCAATTCTAGAAAAAAATAGAAGGAAACTTGGCCTCTTGCTTCCTTGGTTTGATCGAGATTGGAGGGGAGAAGGAATGGTGGGTCCTTGCTTGTCTTTTGGATGAGGAAAAGTGAAGAGAAAGTGTGTGTATGTATGTATATGTATATCGTGAAAAAGGAAGGGGAAGAAAAGGAAAATTGCAACTTGGTCCTTTGCAAAAATAAATGAATGCTATCAAGTATCAAAGATATAAATGTGGCAATTTATTCCTTATCAATTTATCAATTAAGTTCAAGAATTACACAAAGTTGCAATTAAGGGCAATTAAATATGTAATTCTCATAATTAGAAATTATTAGACACATAAATCACGTTCGAGAAATTGAATACACAACTCACGTAATTGAGTTCACGAAGATTGGCAAGTTAAATCATATAATCCACGAAAGATTACAAGTAAATAAATTAAATTGCGCAAAAAAAATAACGAAAAGGAATTAAATAAATCCTAAACCTCAAAACTCACACATGTGGCGCGCGTACCTGAATGGATGGAAAATTTGGGCGTTACATTGGGAGGCCGGGATGGCGCTCGTACTTGAGTAATTATGAGGGTCACATGTCTCGCGATGATGACAACACGTGTCACTTGGATCTTAGCACCCGAGGGTGGAGGACGCTCGGAGAAAGGCTGTTTTGGGGGAATGAGAGGCCACGTGTCATTCAATGGTGGCACCACGTGTCGAAACATGGGCCGGGCGTATTTTGGCCCCATCAGATTCATTGGTTTATTAAAAAAGATTTTATGTAAATCATTCAATTATATTATTTTGCTAATTTGATAAGTTTATAGAATTATAATATCATTATAATTTAAGAAAGTTTATGCACTTAGATAATTAGAGTTATGAATTTATATAATTAGATTTACATTAGGATTGATTTATTGAAAATTAATTATCTTATATTACTTATTTAATTTAAATTATATTTTATTTTACATAATTACCAAAATTTATTAAAATTATAAAGTGAACCAATTTGTTGATTTTCAATTTGTTAGATATATCTTATTATAACATTTAAATTATGGGCCTTAAAATTAAAAAATGGAAAACTTATATTATAAATTTTCAATACAATTAATTAATATATTAGTATTAAAACAATACTTGTTGAACTATATATCTTTTTTTGGTAGGTTGAAGAAGTTTTAATTTTACCAAAAGTCCTATTATAAATTAATAAGTATTTTTTAAATATAGTTAAATTAATAATATATAATATGTATTTACATAATTATTCTTAATTAATAACTATTCATATAATCATTATGAGGTCTATATTTTGTGAGAAACTTCCATGCTTTTATAAGGTAAGATAAGATAAGATAATATAAATATAATATAATATATAGATATAGATAAAGTTTCAGGTTCATCAGATTCTTATAATAACTGCGGTTTTGTATAGTTTAATTTGTTGGTGATACGTTATATGTTTGATAGGCCAAATTAATTAACTTTTTCGACATGCCATAATTTTTATGATGTATATGTAAAACGTGCTTGTTTGGTTATTAATCCGCAGTATGATTTCATAAGCAGATACAGAACCATAATTTAAATTAAAGAGATATGAAAATTAAAATATCAAAAATATTAAAGATAAAATATCTGATTAGAAGTGCAAAAATATAAATATTTCTAAAACTATATAAAAAATTAAAAAAAATTCAAAATTTAGGGGACCCTTAGCTCCGTCTCTAATCATAAGTAGGAGTTAACTGCACCAAACCCCCTGTGTTTTTTCCAATTTGCAGAAAAAACCCTCAGTTATGAAAATTAGCTAAAAAAACCTTGCGTTATTTTAAATTTTGCACACCGCCCCTCGAACTCATTTGGTCAAATGTAAAATGTGATAACCCTAAAATACCCTTACTTTATATATTAAAATAATATTAAAAATATAAATATTTAATGTATTAAGAATAAAAATATTATAACTATATTAATATGCATATTATATTAAAAAATAAAAAATATATAAATATGAAAAAATATTTTTAGTAGTTTTAAATATATATTAAAATATAGATATAAATGAATAATTATTTTTAAAAATATTATTAATAAATAAAAATATACATAGATATTATTTATATATTATATGTATTAAAAATAAAAATATTATAATTATGTTATTTTTAAAATATACATATTTAACATATGCATATTATATTAAAAAATGAAATTAAAGTATTAAAAATCAGTTTTTATATTTTTGAATATATATCAAAATATACTAATGAAATAATTATTAAAAATACTATCAATTACACGAATATGTAATATATATATATATATATATATATATATATATATATATATATATATATATATATATATAATATAATATTTATATATTATGTATATAATATATATTATTATTGTATATATTATATTATATAAATATTAAATGAAATATAAAATATTTTAGATTAAATATAAAATATTATATATGTATACGTCTATGTATATGTATATATGTATTATATAATATAATATATATATAACATAATATATATTAATATTATATTATATGTTAACCCACCCCCCCCCCCCCCCACCCCAACCCCTTTCTTCTTCCCCGTTAGCAACACAGCAGCAGCGGTGGTAAGACAGCCGCCGCCCAAACAACAGCCCCCACCTTCCCCATTAACAGCAGCCGCCCACCTTCTCCTCTCCCCGCCATCGCCCACCCCCTTCCCCAAACAACACAGCAGCGCCCCTTCTCCTTCCCAACACTTTAGCCGCCGGCACCTGTGCTTTCCTTCTCCTTCCCCACCCTCGAGCCACAGTAGATCCACCACCCCTTTCCTTCCCCACCCACAGGCCACAGTAGATCCGTCACCGCTGCCGAAGACGGAAGTGTCGTCTTCTCCGATCAGATCCATGGTGGTTTTTTTTAATTAAATTTATATTATATATATATATATATATATATATATATATATATATATATCATTAAGGGCATAAATGACTTTTCACTCAAAAAACCCTTCCATAGACTCAGTCAACGCGCGTGTGGATCACACAATGCTTTCAGGGTTTTTTTTGCAAACTTTTTAAAAACACAGGGTTTTTTGAATGATTTTCCATATATCGGGGTTTTTTCTACTCTTTTCGTTTAACACGAGGTAGTTTTCGGCAATTTACTCTCATAAGTAGTCATTGGCAGCTGCAACACTCCACAATTCCTGCACCGAGGATTCCTCCAAGTATTGGTTGTGCACAGGGACGACGCTACCTTAGGGGCTAGGGCAAGCGGGATCATTTTTATTTTTATTTTTTTAATACTCACACACTGAAGTGGGGTTTGAACCCGAAACATTGCCCTGAAAAATGAACCCATTAATCGGTTGGACCAACCCCAACTGACAAGTGGAGTCACTTGACCCCACTGAAAATTTTGCTTCAATTATTTATGTATATTTTTAATGTGTAATATTTTCTTAATATATCAAAATATAGTTATTTAACCCCATAATAAAATATGTAGATTGTAATTCACTAATAAGTTGAATAAATAAATTTTTGGGACGTTTGCAAATTATAAAAATAAATATTTATAGTAACCGCTATATTATACTGTTTTTTATAATTAAATGGAGTAATGTTTATAAAATATTATTCACATTAAAATATTAATATTTCTAAATTACTTTTTACATTTAAATAAAACTCTAGCGTATAATTATTTCATCTCTTTTCAATTAAAAGTTTGCTAGAAAATCTATAATTACTAAGTAATTTTATTTTTCTTTTTCAAATTTTCTTAATTCTTATGAATTTATTTATTTTTACGTCATTTTATTTCATTATCCATTTTTCACATGCATTTCATTTATTATACATAATTGTTGTAAATAATTCTTAAATTATTTTTTATATTAATATAATATTTAAATCATATTAAATTATCCAAAATGATTTTAAAAGATTATGTATAAATTAGTAACTTAATAAAACTAAAAAGTGAATCTCAAACTTTTCTATGCAATCACTCTAAATTATTTTTTTTATTTTTCACTTTTTTTTCTCAAACATTCATTGCTTTTATAATTGCAAAATTTTACTACTTTAACTTCTATTTAATTTTTAATCATGGAGTATAGTTTGGAAACACCCATTTTATAATTTTTTGTAGATTAAATAGATTAATTCATAAATTAGTACCTTTTTATATTTCAATTTTTTTTAACACGTGCACACTCAAGCGAAATTTGAAAATAACTATAATTTGATATATTAAGAATATATATTGAGGAATTCTTAAACAAAAATCTCCTCATAACCAACAAGAATATCTTGTTAGATTCCATTCTGGGAAATGGAGAGATAGTCAGAAAAATTACGCTACTATAGCAAAAGAGATTTTGGCTATTCTTAAATGTGTTTTAAAATTTCAAGATGATTTATATAATCAAAATTTTGTTATTATGGCTGATTGTTAGGCTGCTAAATACATGTTTAATAAAACTATTGATCATCAAGTTTCTAAGCAAATGTTTGCTAGATGGCAGGCTCAATTAGCTCCTTTTGATTTTGAAATTATTTATAGAAAAGGAACTGACAATAGTCTTCCTGATTTTCTAACAAGAGAATATTTACAGGATGTGTGAAGCCAGAGAAATTCCAGAATTGCCCCACAGATTTTATAAATCTATCAATTGGGATAAAATCAAGAGATTTCACAATTATGTGAAGGAAATTGTGTTTCTAGCACACGAGCATGACAGAAATATTATTTATTGGGAGAATAAAATCCCTTATGAGATTCTGAATCCAAGGATAAATATCAATTATATTGATAGAAAAATTCAATATGAA
The DNA here is from genome assembly GCA_037501455.1 of Lantana camara. Lineage (NCBI taxonomy): Eukaryota > Viridiplantae > Streptophyta > Magnoliopsida > Lamiales > Verbenaceae > Lantana > Lantana camara. Next base: position 26,672,171 of record CM074862.1, read on the forward strand.
AATGTTTGTTTCCATATTAATACCAGTATGGATTTTAAGGAGAGGATCCTTAAAAAGATTAATTATTATATTATCTGAAACTTTGCAGGTATGGATTCTCCAATGCAAGAAGAACAGTCTATAAATCTTGAGAATTGGGAAGAATTCAAATATATGTTTGATCCTACCTTAATTTGTCCTTAAGATATTAGGACTAATATTAAAAGACCATCTGCTAAGACTTATTTAAGTCTTAGAAGTATTCCTAGGCTTATAGCCGAACAAAGATATCTGGAAGGATCTATTCAATCCTTAAAATCTTTATGTTTTTATCTCAATGAAGATCATGGTCTCGATCATTATATTGAGGAGGATGAAAAACAACTTAATTTTGTTAAAGATCGTATTAAAAAGCTAATAGCTTAAATTATGTTATTTCAGGATGTACCTCCAGGAGAAGGCAGAAATTCCTCTAATAAAGGAAGAAGTGGGAGAACCATCATACAATTCGGCAATCAAAAGCTAATAGCTACAAATATTGCCAATATTTCATCTTCATCTTCAAGTAATACTGTGAAGGATGATCCTTTATATAAAGAATTTTTGGAATTCAAAGCCAAGCAGGGGATCAATAATGAAATTGCTCCTTCTTATGTCAATGTTGTAGCAGAAGAAGAGGTCGAATCAGAAGACTAAATATAGAGAGTTAATATTACTCTTGGAAGAAAAGGATTTAAGATGGAAAGATAATATCTGGCATCTTATGCAAAGGTATTTAGATAATATCTATTTTACTGCTGGATCATATAAACAGCGAAGGCATTTTGAGAATATTCTCAAAGTGACTGGATCCTGCGAATTCAATCACTTTCATGCAGGAAAACAAGCTAAAGTTTATAACTTTAGTAAAGTTATTATCAAGCAGGTAATATCTGCAGAAGAATGGGGTATCAGTACTCTAAGGGAAAGAGAATATAGTGTCCCTAATTCCCAATTAACAATAAAATTCAATTATTGGGATTATGTGGAAGCATTTAATAAATCTTTCATATATCAGAATGCAAATCACAAGCATTCATGGTTTTTTAAAATATGTCCAAAGGTTTATAACAAGGATATTCCAAATTGGTTATACCAGTGGTGGCTCAGTTTTGGCCCAACAACAAAAATTTTGCCCAGTATCTTCCAGGAATTATATTCCAATGGGTTGATATTTCGCCGAAATTGATTGAAGGGGAAAACAATGAAAAATGGATTGAAGGAATGCCTTCACTACATTTCTTTGCAGAATTTGGCATCCCATGGATATGGAAATGGGAACCTGAGATTGGGAAACTCAGCAAAAGATTCCTTGTGTTTACAGAACCTTTTCTACAAAGTTCTGGAAAAAGATGTTAAAAACCAATGAATACGACAATATTGAAGGGTAAGACACCATTGATAATATCAAACAGAAGATTGATGAATATCAAGAAATTTTGGAGAAAAATCAATCTCCGAGTCCTTTCCAATTTATTTCAAAGAAATTAAATTTTCAGAAAAGACAAGTCTCAGATCAAGAAAAGGTTACTTCTTATTTAAAAGAAGTAAAGAAGGATTTAATGAAAAATCTTAGTTTTGAAACTCAATCAAATGCTTCAATGGAAACATCATCGCAGGATGAGGATTTTTGCTTATCCGGAGAAGCTCAAAATCCTTATGAGAGTATGTTTGATCATATTGAACAGGTGATCCAAAAATACATGGAGAACAAAGGAAAGGCACCAAAACGGGCCTAGAGGTTTGACAAATCAACCACTACACCAATAATTCTTTCCACTATCGCAAAGAATCTTTACTTTTATAAAGTTACTTTAATAAAGTATTGTAACAGCGCCCCAATAATGGAGCAAATAGTCTAGATATATTTTAATTCCGGATTTCAAATCCGATATTTCTGTCTATTTATAGGATGGTGCAGCTTTGCATTAGGTAGAGCGAAAAATACTAAGTTTCTGTATTTTATATTTCAGTTTGTAATCCCTTCTAAAAATTTCGAGTGAAAAAATTTTGCATTCTTGCAAGACTGGTGTGCAACGAAAAATAAGTAAGTTACTCTACTTTTCAGTTCTTAACTTTTATAATTTTACATTATAATTCACGGCCTAATATGGCCGACTAAATCTCATTGTGTTGAATAATATCATGTTACTAAAATTAATGTTCATGGCGAGGTTTTCTTTAAAAACAAAAGAGTACCAGATCGAAAATTTTTATTTCTGGGATGGTTAGGGTTAAAATAAGCATAGATTAGGTTTAATACCGAAGTCTGGATTCGCCCATTCTGTTACCATATTTTAGGCATTTTTAGGGCTTGCCTCCATGACTGGTTAAGAACTATATTATAAAAATTAAACACAAAATTATAAAAGTTTGTTAAGTAATATTTTGAAAAAAAAAATTTTTTTGATCCTAGTGATAGACAATTTTGGAGGCTTCACTGGTTGTGCACCCTACTATGATTCCACCCGAGAATGGTGAAACAAACAGTCGGCTGTAGCCCTAACATGATTTTTGGAGGAATCTCGAATCACCAAAGACATGGCTCGAATTACTTCTGGTCCAAATTTCAGGCCGTCAGAACTAACGTTGATAGTCAAAATATGATTTATATTGTGATAATTTAAAGTCACATGGGTCATACTATTATACCCATGCCCTAATATATACTATATACCCATGTCATGTCAGTTCAATTAAAACGGGAAAAAAGACAAAAACAGATACACCAGCATCCACTTAATCGCTATATGAAAACGGAAAAGTTCTAGCCTTTCCAAGATAGGCCGAACCCAATTATCAATCATATTTGTGAGTATTACCCTCTTGATTATTTTTCCTAAATATATGCACTAATTGATCGAGTTAAATTCATACTAGAATTATTATATCTCATAAAAAAGGACTCATATTCTAATCACCTCATCACATTAATATTTAATATGAAACAGTGATACATAGACCCAAAATGAGTACCTAAAAACCACAATGATCAACCTATAAGAACTAACACCAAATGCAGGCAAATCCAGGACCATTTCTGCTGCTAAATATCCTTCATTGACAAGAAAGCAGGAACATCCATGCAGGCTGCAGCCGAATAAGGGTACAAAATTAACCTTAATTAAAAAACATTTAAAACATCCTAGGAGCACCATAGCCTATGTTGAATCCAGGAGACACACCAAATCCCATATTATTTGGGTCAATGGGGAGCTTGGAAGAAGAAGAAGAGCCATTACTCCCACCAACAATAGACATATCACCGTTCCCCCTTAGATGATCATGTAAAGCCGGATCCGTTGAGCCATTCGACGTCCATCCAGGGGCAAATAGTTCGTTTCCACTAAACCCGGCTGGCCCGTCACCATAGGGGAGACCGAAACCATTGTATGTGGCAACATTACTAACCCCTGCATCAGCACCAAGAGATAAGCCCAAGAAAGGATTTTGATCAGAAGAAAGAGGGTTAGTGAACCTAAGCATCTCTTTCTGCACTTTGGCATCGAACTCCTTCTTGAATCTCATTACAGATTCCTTCAATACACAAAGCTGAGCATAACTGAACTGTTCAAACGGAGGCGGAAACCAATGCTGAGCTTCGCCCAATTTCCTCATCTTATCAATCTCCTCACGCCTCTTCCTCTCGGCCCTCAGCATGCTCTCGACCTGAGTGAGCTCCAAGTTGAGCTCACGAATGGTAGAGTTTCGGTGTGCCTCGATGATCATTTGGTTTGTCGTATTACGGCTTGGCAGGGGGTTTCCCCCGCCCGTGAACCTATCACAAACTGTCTTCGCATTGGGGTGTCCAAAACAGTACACCTTGTCAGCTGGAGAGAAAACAACTATGGCAGCTTCAGCACCGCACAACGTGCAGAGCTCGCTCGCCTTCTTGAACAGCCCGGCACGCCGTTTTGAGAAGGTAACCTGCAAGTTACTCTGGTTCTCCATCTTAGCCATGGTTACCTTTTGGCGGCCTTTGCTTTTCTTCGAGGGGGCTTGGTTTGATGAACTCATTGTTATGATCTGTATGCAAGAGAGGATAAATCTAATACAAAGTAGGATTTGTAGTTTTTCCAAGAAATGTGAGATATTTATAGGAGTTGCATTCATGGTCTCAGGATCTTGTGTTCCTTTCTTGTCATTGCTCATCATTAATCCTCACTGAATTCGAAAATTCAGGTCTTAATGTCCCGAAGTCAGATTCATGGTATTCAGAACATTTGGCGCTCTCACTATAAATTTGAAATGTGGCTCCATAATTGGTTTGAGAATCCTTTTTCGACGCGTTTCCGACGGATTTCTGACCGGATACACCCTTCGGAATTTGACAGTTTTTTCAGCGATTTAATTTCATGACTTTTGTGTTAAGAATTACCATATCCATCTCATCTCATGATGCAAAAGCCAAGTGCAAACACATAAGACAAGCAATTGATTGTCAAGAATCTTTTTTTGGAATTTTAATCACCAATTTATCTTGCTGGAAGTCCAACACAGAAAAATATCTAAATCATGTCCTTTTTTGGTGAGGACTCATAAAATTGCAGTTTTTAAGCGTGGAATTCAAATTTATGCTACAATTAGGATAGTTGTGCTTCGACCTTGGCTCGACTAAACCCAGTGCGATGAGTGTAGAGTGTTTTGAACCCACGATAGTGTTTGTTACATGTCAATAACTTTTTTTACCACGTACTTTCATTTCATTGTTCAAATTACAATGAATATTAAACAATTTGTTACTTTTGCTTGTTAATTTCTACTATTATTTTTACTTGAAGTATCGGTAGAGTTCTAACTCGTAATTTAAACGAAATATGAAATTGTTCATATAAAATGCGAGAAACGTGTGAAAAATCTCCAAATGGGGACTCAATTTTTAGTTAAATCCCCATTTTTTAAATTATTTTTGTTCAATTCCCAAATGAGATGCATAATTTGAGTTTACTCCCCATTTTGGACACCATATACGATATATTGCGATTTAAATACGACATAATGCGATTCGGGTACGTGATTCTTGAGTTTTTATATAACTAAACTCATTGGGAGTTTTCAAAGTATGCCCCAAATTATAAAATGACTCATGTTTTGTCAATATCATGGAATTTAATGATCATAATTCAATTTTAAATAAAAATGAGACATCGAATTTAATTAATGGTCTTGTATATTTGTAAATGATAGGTTGACATTTAAGACATGATTTGATTTATAAATTGCATAAATATTCAATTTAAAGGAAAAAAAAAAAAGAAAACTGAAAAGGTATGGATAGCAGTGAGAATTCAATCCAACGGCTCTTGGCCTTTTCAATTGCAACGGTCGGATATTTCAACCATTTAAATTTACAGACTCCTTCTTCATTTGGAAACTAGCCGTTACAACAGCATCAATTCAATTCAAAAATTCACAATCTTCATCATCAATCAATTCCAGATCCTTCATCAGCCCTACTTTCTATTTCTCATTTGCTTACCGTGAAGAAAGAAGCTTTCTGGCTCTCCAATGGCGGCTCATTCGAACAGATCACCTTCGCCGCTGTCTTCAAGACCCACAAGTCTGAATCCGAGAAATTCAGAGAACATCGGGGCAACGCGTAAAAGTTTCAGCGGGAACAACGCTTTTTCTAAGCCTTCGGCTCTAGCAAATCCCAGGCGATTTGATCCCAATACCCCGGCCAATAGCCCAGCAGGTTTGGATCTTCCTTATGTTTTCTTGATTTCAGATTGAATTTTTTTTTTATGTGTACTATCTTTTGGGTGGCTGTGTAATTGTCTTGTCGATGTGGTGTTTGTAGTTTTTTGTTTTTGAGGTAGAATTTTGATTTTGTTGAGTCAGGTTCTGATTGTTGTGCGTATTGTGTTCGATGAATTGACAGACTATGCTAGAAGGCGTTCCGTGAGTAAAGATTGTGACGAGAAGGAGAATGAAGAGAAAGATAACATTTTGAGGGCTTCGAAACTCCAATCTCCGGCAAAGGGTTCTAAGAATTTCATGTCCCCGACAATTTCTGCAGCATCAAAATTCACTCCGTCGCCAAGAAAGAAAGTGTTGGTGGAGAGAAACGACCCTGTTCGGACCTCAATCTCCTTGTCTGAAGGAAAAGCGGTGTTTTTCTCAACCACGTCTTCAAACATTTCTGAAGATTTGGATTCAAAATCTGAATTGGCCCATAACCAAAACCTGAAATCTGAAATTTCTTTGAAATCAAATGTTGGTGAGTTGGGGAAAACCAAGGCCTTTCAGGAAGACCCTCCGGTTCCTAAACTTTCCAAAAGAGTATCATTTTCAGATGCAGATTGTAAGCCTGTGACTGAATTATCAGAATCAGTAGTTACTGATGTTGATTCTGATAGTTCGAAGATGGAATCAAGTGTGAAGAATAATAATATCTCTTGTTCATCCCCTTCTCCTTCCATAGCCCCTCTTGATGCTGATCCATCCTTGCCTCCTTACGATCCTAAAACCAATTACTTATCTCCAAGGCCTCAATTTCTTCATTACAAACCAAATCCCAGAATTGAGGTTCTTTTGAAGAAAGAAAACGGGCTGGATTCAGATGAGTACACAGAAGCTGTGTCTCTTTCAGAGTCCGAGTGTACAGAGGAGTCTCAAACTGAAGAAGATTCAAACAAGGATGAATTTGAAGTTACTGCACCGGAAGATATGGTGATAGGAGTAGATGAAACAGTAGAGGCTCCTCATGGTTCTGAACCTTGTGAATCATTACCGGTCAGTACTAGTGTGACTACTGCTATACCTGAGGAGAATATTGTTCAGAAAAACGAAAAAAAGCCACGGGGTTTCTCTAAAGTCATGTGTTTTTCGGTGCTTATGATGTTTTTCGTAGCTTGTGCATCTATCTCTGTTACTTATTATTCTCCTTCACTTGATGAGCTTGCTGTTAAGGATTTGAGCTTATCTGATCTGAAAAACTGGTACAACCAATCAAAAGTTGCTGCTGCTGCAAAAGAGCATTTTGACCTCCTTGCAAGGCATGTTAATGAGCTCTCGGCCAATTCAGTATCTTTCATCTCTAGCCTAGCTATTGATCTTGGGATCGGAGAAAAAGTGGGTCAGTTGCAATACATGAACATCTCATATAAGGTCAACAAAGAGCCAGGGGAGGACAACCTTGAAGAAGAAGAAGAGTTGGAAGAAGAGGACCAGGATACTCAAGTGGACACATTTGAAGAGGAAGAGTATGCAGAAGTTGATTACGAGGTGACCTTTGAGAAGAAATCAGATACACAAGACGAGGAGGAAGTGCTGGAATCCGAACAAGTGTCTTCTGACTCTTTAGAGCTTGAAAGAGACGATGTCATCTCGAGTATCAATACACCACAGTGCAGTGAGATGAAAACTGAAGATCTAGAAACTGATCTTGTTGAAGCTGCCATCGAAGATGCATCCACGAATGTTGATACTAAGCTTGGTCCTTTAGATCAATTAGTTGCTACTCCAAAGGATTACGAAAGTGAACTTGAAGCTGTAGTTGAAGATGCAACAACAACTATTGATACTAATCTTGGTTCTTCCTCTGAAGCTGACATTACTCCCCTGGACAAAAGCAGCGCATTATTAGCTATTGAAGATGCAACTACAAATGTTGGTGCTTCAGCTGGAGCTGACATTACTCCACTGGACCAAAACAGCCCATCTTCTGATGATTCTCAAAGTGAAGTAGGCCTCCAAAGTTCGGTTATGTTGGAAACTCCACCATCCCAAGACAAATTTCTAGCACATCATGTCATGGGAGTTTCTTCCCTCATTGCAGCTCTTTTGGCAGGTGTAGCCTTTGTATACCGGTACAAGAGAAATCACAGTTCAGCCAATTCTGTGCAAGTTAATCCATTACCCAGTGCGTTTAATGGCACAAAGCATGTTCACAAAGAGAAGCAATTGTCCCAGAATTGGAAAACAGAGGAGGATGAGATTGGTGAATCATCATGCCCTTCTGAAATGAGCAGCTATCAAAAGAGCACATCTTATAGCAGGAAAGAGCTGAGAGGGGCAAGTGAAGTTCAGAGCATAGAGAGGAACACAAGGAAGTTTTCAAAAAGGGAGTCGTTGGCTTCTTCCTCAACCGAGATTTCTATGGCTTCTGCTTCATATGGAAGCTTCACCACTTTTGAGAGGATCCCCATCAAGAATGTGAGTAGTCAAAACCGCAATCCCTTCTATTTAGTTTCTTTTTCTATGTTATGATACAAGGCAAACTAACATGTTTTATTGATTTTGCAGGCAATTGGAGAGGAGGAAATTATCACCCCGGTTAGGCGCTCGAGCAGAATCAGAAATCATCAGGTCATGTCTCCGTGATAAGAAGAGAAGATGAATAACATTTAGTTTAGTCTCACTGTTTGATTGTGGAGAGGGAGTAGTAGTAGTAGTAAGTAGATGCACATCATCTCTGATGTGATTATGTGAATCAAAAACCGTGTATGGGTTCTGACTTAGTTTTATTATCTGATCTGGTTTGCATTTTGCAAAGTAGGAAAGATGTGTAGTGGGAGTACTGTGTGCTATTATTGGTATCATTTTTTTATGCTAATTTTTCAATCGAGTATTCTTATGGTTTGGCTTGCTTTTCTCTTCTTCAACATAAATCTGAAATGTGATGCTGAAACATTAAGCCGCTATGTACATACTTCATGTAGGCTAATTTATTACTTAATTAAACATATATAAATTATCTTGAAACATACATACATATAATATATAATATATATCCAATTTTGAGGCACCAATCATTTTAGTTCATCATGGGTAGAGACACTATTGTTGAGATACTAACCTCTATACGAAATGCTGATATGGATGGAAAAAGAGTTGTTCGCATAGGATCTACTAATATTACCGAAAATACTTTTCCGAGAAGGTTTTATCGAAAATGTAAGAAAACATCAAGAAAAAAACAAATCTTTTTTGGTTTTAACCCTACGACATAGAAGGAATAGGAAAAGGACATATAGACCTCTTTTTAATTTAAAACGGATCAATCGACCCGATCTCTGAATCTATTCTAACTCTCAACGGATTCCTAGAATTTTAGGTGGGATGGGGATTGTAATTCTTTCGATATATATATATGGACGACACTGAAATCCAAATTTCACGACTTATATTGTCATCCGTACTTTGCGCATTTTTGCAATTTACCATCTCGGACAACTTTCATTGCAAACCGCCATCTGAACTTTGCATTTGTAACAAACCGCCATCTTTTGGTGGTTTTGGTGAAAATACAACTGATGTGGCGCATTTCAAAACATGTCACGTGTCAATTTTTTTTGCCAAAACCACCAAAAGATGACGATTTGCAATAAAAATTGTCAGAGATAGTAAACTGCAAAAATGACCAAATTAAGGATGACAAAAAAAAAAAAATTCTCTATATAAAAGGTTGTTGCAACCCAATTGGGGTTTTCTTTAAATTTTCAGTGAGGGAGAGAAGTTCCCTTAAAAAATGGAAATCAAGGATTAATTTACAAGAATTATTGTTATGCTACTAAAAGAAATGAAGAAAAACAGCCAAGAACGCATTAAAAGTTAAAACAAAGAAACTCGAAACAGAGAATACTTGGAACGCATATATTTCAGAATTCTGTACAATAATATTTACATTAATATTTATATACATTAAGTTACTGCAATCCCAATGGGTTGGCTTTTAAGTTAGCAGCATTTGGTTCTCAACCAGCTTAAACTATTTACATACAACTGACTCCTCCCTGAAAGAAGGCCAAAACCTAGTAAATGAAAAATAAACACTATCGATTGACAGTGGACATTTCAAGATATCCACTTGTTATTAGCAGTATTTATGTCACACTACAACTTGACAACAGAGTTTTGCATGTATCGTTGCTATGCATAGACGACGGAAGATCTCCATTTTTACCAAAAGGGACACCACCTGAAAATTACAAGGGTAGCTTCCTGTCAGCACAGAAACACAACAAAAACAAAAGATGTCGGAAGGGTATGCTCATATAACCCAGCGCTTGGCCCCCATATATCAACCAAAAGGTCAGGACTTTACCATATTTTGTACAAGGATTTTTTCCTAAGTGAATCAAAAGATGTTGAAACTCGAACATTTGGTGCATTGGGGGGGGGGGGGGGGGGGGGGGGGGGGCCCAAACCAGGTTCTTGCAAGAATCTTGCAAATGGTTCTCTCTTCAGTTAAAAATGTTAATCATTGGTTCAAAGTGGATTTCATCACATTAAGTTTATGAAGTGGAGAAACCAATTTCTATAATATGATATTTACCCGACATAATTTTGGCACAAATTTTCATGTGATTTGGCTTGAAGAATAAGCTTCTGAACTTGTAACTTGACAGATAAGCCATGGTCAGCCTCGTGAGTATCAGCAGAAATCAGGGTACTCTGATCCAGAGGATTTTGGTTGGAGCTGGATGGCAAGGAAGAGAAATCCCTTCCTGTAAGTTTGTTGCTCATCCGTGCCATGACAACCACCGCTCTTTCATTCAGAACCTCATTTGCATCACCAAGTTGATTGACAGCCTAAAAATACAAGGTTTAAACATAAAAATCCTCACAAGCAAAGGCAAATAAGGTGAGTGTTAATCAATAATACCTGAAGAAGCTCCCTCTCTCGAACACCACGTTGTGGTTGGAGCAGCTCTCTGTTTGGAACTGATTCTTCTCCATTAACACCAGGTTGGGCATGTGTACTTGTAAGAGTAGACATTTGAGGGACTTCGTTAAAGTTGAAAAGACGCCAATTTATCAATGGATCATGCACAAATGCCTGAAAAAATCACGAACGTGTTACTTATTTGGAGGCTCAAATGCGCATAATGTAGCCCTTGGAGTAAAATAAAGTACATCAGAGAGTATTTTCACTTAAGCCCAAAAGGATATCAGTTTCAGATAAAGATGAATTTCTCGGGTCATGGATAGGGGAAAATCTGATCAGTCTTCCCTGATCGAAACTAAGCACCATCTGATTGACCACCATTTAAAACTCAAAACTTCAATGTTCAATACCTTATTGTACGATCATAAAAAACTCAGCCATGAGTATACCAATCAAAAGCAACTTAAGTGGTCTCCCAAACAAATTAGACCGGTTAAATATCAAATTCCAATGGTTTGAAACTTTCAAAGTCAAAAGACATGAGCATAGATGGTCAGTAAAAACGTTGGCTACGCAAAATTTTCGTGAATTTTGTTGCCTGGTCACAAGAATCCACTTGATAAAAAGTTTAAATTCATTTTCCAGAACAAGAAGAAAGTCTTGCAGTCCACTGAGCAATGTTTTGGGTGAAAATTGTCCGAGGTGTTAACCAACAGACTAGGAGAGATGCATCACATTTGTGAAGGGTAGATATAAAAGGATTAAAGAAATGAAGAGAGTGTAACACAGAATGGCCAGAAGGCGTAAAAGGTAAAGCCCCTACAGAAAGAAAAATGCTCAAAAAAATGCATGGAACACGTGAAAATCACAACCATCTATCACATCACCAAGCAACAATCAAACTTTAAAATACCCCAATATTCTTCTAGTAATGTACTAAAAATAAGACAGCAAACGGCAACAAATATAACCAATAGGTTGATTCACTTCGTACCTCCATCATCGCCATGACACTATCCTTATTTGTACGCAACACCTGCATGACACTTTCGCAAGTGGATCGGAAGTTCCCCTCAATACCACTGACCTCCATTGCTTTAACAAGCATTCTAGTGAGACGAAATGGAACCTAAAACCACCAATGTAGATAAAGGCATATTACATTTTAGTTGGCTAAAATAAATTATCAAACCAAGAAGCAAAACTGCAGACCTTTTCAGGAAATTTCTCTCGATTCATTGAAGCTTCAAAGCAATCTCCGAAGTCGATGTGCAAAATCTTCCCACTGTAACCATTATAATGTTCTAACAAATACAAAATTCACACAATCAAAAATCACAGGATTGTTCACATGAATACCTGTAACGATGCAGCATGAGGTTGCTTGGATGCCGATCACCCAGACCAAGCAAGTAACCAACCTGGAAAAAGATAAGCAGGGAATACAACTTCAAGATGAGACCACTGACTAACTGACAGGCTCAGAGAACCTTTCTGCTATGAATCTGATAAACGAAGTTATTTGCCACAATAAATTCACTTTGGCAGGCTTACAGCTGAAATCAGCGCAAAATAGGGGGGGAAGACAAAACAAATATTCCTTTTCCATATCAATAGCAGTCTCTTGTACAATCAGAACTGTTAGCATCATTCAAATTCACTTGGACAGTTACAGAACGTAACATAATTACTATCAAAATGGATTTACATAGTATTCAAAGAAATTAGGCATATATTGGAATTAAATAAAAATATTAGACATTCTTTATGATTATCAAAACCAAACAACTCTCGGGCACCATAGTACTATGTTCAAGCATTACTATAAAAATATTTGGATATAGTATTGTAGAAACCAAATAACACTTAATTGTCCTGGTTCCCACTTCCAAAAGAACCACCGTTAAAATTCTGAATAAGGCTCACATTATCGACTGCCAAAAGAACAAAACTTCCAACCAATGATTCACTAAAATATACATGCATTCTTATATTTGAACAAATCCTTACAGCATCCAGATCATATGTGATATGTCCAACACAATGACATCCCAACATCATCAATCCCTTTCAAGCATGGGTATGCATGAGAGCAAGGGTTCCAATATATACACACACATGACAAAATCACAGCCACACACACGCGTAGCCAAGTAAAAGAGAAGAAAAACTTTTAACCCCATTTGTGGGAATAATATTTATACAAAAACCACTTGGATTGAAATTATAAACGTTTATAGATGAATCCGTAACAACAAACAAACAGTTAAAGAATTTCAGCAAGAATACATTACCATACTCATGACAGCCAAGCTTCTTGTATAGTTGGTCCTCCTGTCCAACCAGACCTCTGAAGTGCGACTTTTTAACCAGAGGACCTAGAATTTAGACAAAACAAAATGTAAGTATCAAAAATAGAATGTAAGGCAGAGTTAATTTCTGTGGATGATCCCTACCCTTGAGAGATCATTTCCCTCTGTGTTATGCAGGGCGTACTCAAACACCTCAACTTTTGCTATAAGAGGCAGATGATCGTAATCTGGAGCAAAACTAAGCATTAACTTATGCTCTTGGTTCAGGGTGATCTATGAAACCAGAAATAGGCAAAGCAATCATTAGCATATACACCAATCTACAGATATAAGAAAAACATGTCAATGCAAGGTGACTGAAGAAGGATCAAACCAAACCTTTCTAGCATCCCTATACTCCCGAATGAGATGGTGCAAGGTATCACAATTTGGGACCCATCCTATGAGGCCACTGTTCGGAGATAGAGGAATGACCTCATATCTTTGAATAGAGAGATCTTTCTCAGCAGTTTTTCTAGAATTCGCCAGAAGAGTATTTACTAAACCAAACAGCTGGTGACGGCATGCATCAAGTGTTAGTTGATAAAATGGAAGAGCAATGACTGCTTCAATAATATAAAACTTTTCCATAACAAGTTTAGTTATGCAAAATAAAAAAAATTGAGCAACAGCACTGTTTATATAAATTAAAAGAATTTGTAAATAAGACCTGCATGACACGCTCGTCTTGCCGTAAGTCTTCATGTCCCTTCAGCAAGAAAGCATAATCTTCCCCATCACTACCATGTATTGTCAACTTACGAGGCCGTTGTTTGGATGTGATGACAACGAGTTGTGGTGAAAACGATGCAATTGTCACCACAGGCGAATCTGCAAAAGAAATGGTAAATTTGTTAGGCAATAATGAACACATACACACACACACATATATATAGATTTATATATTTATATCAACAACAGTTACAAATGAGAACTTGAATGTACCAGCTTTATAAGTTCCAGGAACAGCTAATTTCAGATCCCGGCACTCCAACAGTTCTGGAGATACGGACTGGCGCCACAAAATAAAAGAATTATTGATGTGTTAGGAGTAGGAATCACTGATTAAGAAAGAACTTGTTACTTGCCTGTAGGTCCAGCGTGGTGAGAGTCTGAAGCTGCTTATCTATCCGCCTAAACACATGGTAATAGAGATCCCAAGCCTGATTTTACGAATACATACATTATCAGTAGTACAAGCATTAACATGCAAAATCTAAGGCTTCCAATCACTCTAAATGCAAGTTCAACAAATTACACACATCATATAAATAAAACAAAGCTAAGGGCCTGACAGGCACTTGAAAAACCAAATTCATATTCTTCACAATCTCAGGATCAAAATGTGCAGACATATAAACAAAACAAAGCTCAGGGCCCGACAGGCACTTGAAAAACCAATTCATATTCTTGACAATACCAGGATCAACATGTGAACAAGACCAAATGAAACTGAAAGGAGAAGGTATTGCATATAGTATGCCAAATTCAGGATATACATATATGCTCAGGAAGATGATATCCTGAGATAATTGGCATACTTGAGATTGCGGTGCAATTAAAGAGAGCAGGCTCTTATGACTCCAAAATTTGATACTTCTAAGCATATATTATAGGATTGGTTAGTGCATTGCTTTAAAGAATTAAATGGCAAGGTTATTTAATGTAGAGCACTAGTTGTTTTAACACTTACATACTTGATTTATGCAACAAGATTGCATGCAGGTAATTTGGTAACTATTTTACTTATGAATGTATCCAAGAAACCTAAAACCCAAGGAATACAGGAGGAACGATCTGGCAGTGTAAATTGAGACAAACTGGAAAGTGGAAACATCATCAGAGATTTTCTTGCATTTGATACCTGAGTTAATTCTGCATCTTTTCCGGTTTTTCTATATTTCATGCAGCATTCATAAGCCTCTAAAAGTTCGTGACGGTATGCCTGAAACATGAAGCAATGTCCTATTAATATAAACCAGAATCAATAGGGAAATTGTTTAATGGACCAAATATCAATTTCCTTTTGATTAGTCGAGCGAGAATCATTTTGCCAACTAATGCGTATAAATCCAGTTGAACAGAAGTTACACCATAGAGCAAAGCAACGGATTCTGCGCATCTCTCCAAACTGTGACCATGTAGATTCAAAATTGTTATGAACTGATACATGAGAACCATAGACCACCTGAATGAAGGCTTTCTCTTTTATGGTAGTATTGTTCCTCATCGCCCCTTCCTCAAGCATCTCGTGCAATGGCTCTAAGACATTCAACATTCCCTCAATATTATGCTCGCCGAAATACAAGCGGCTTGCTTCTTCCAACGCTTCATGCCACATTTCATGCCAAAGTATTGCAACTCTGATCAACTCTGTAGACACTAGTTGGGCCTTCGCAATTCAAGCATAAAGGTCAGATAAGTAAGGAAAGTAACACACAAACTATAGTTGCAGAGTTAAATTCTTACCTCATCCACTAGAACACCACTATGCTGGCGAACTTTATCAACTACTTCTTGAGCTGCTTGTTTACGTAGATTGCTAATAGATTTACACGCCACAAGAAGTGGATACATAAGTGCCTGCATAGTACATTGTGTTTTTAGTCATGCATATTCAAAAGCTACCCTAAGAACCATGAGAGAGTAATTTTGGGTTAAATTCAAATTCCATGACAAAGATCCTGTACATGAAAGTTCATCTGATAATGTCTACTTGAGGAACTCGGTATAATTTAATAATTAAGACGCTCTTTGTTGAAATTGTGAAATCAAGAAACTAATCCCAGCAGTCAAAGATGTTGTCACGGCAGGTAAAGGGTAACTCTCATTGCCTATTTCAATCAATAATTAAGGGTCTAAACGGATGTCAAATGGATCGGATGTTTGATTGCCATATCCTTTATGATTCGGACAGATACGGATAATATCCTCTTTATAGCGTAATTGAGATTAACATCAGTCTTAAAGCTGGCTTTCAATTATTAGTTGACAAAATAACAATCGCCATATAACTGAAACATGAGAAATAACCTGTCCACTTTTCTCATTTCCAATCAGAGTGATGACACGAGTCCAAAAGGTTATTTCAAATTGAATAATTGTGCACAGGCAGGAATATGCGTAATTCCTACTTTTTGTGCATGCTAAATTCGTAGATTCGTCCATTTTTTCCCCCTGTACATTTTTTCCCCCTGTACTTTGAACTTTAGGTTATTTTGCTACCAACTCCAAAGAATCTGACTTCCATACCCAATATATATATATATATATATATATATATATATGTCATGTTCCCCTGGCAAGTATTGTAATGACATCAAAATAAAGGGAGCATGCAATGCACTCTTCTCACGGCATATCATGATATTAAAACGTCAAACAATAGAATATAAAATATCACACACACACATACATACATATATATATATATATATATATATATATATATATATTGTTGATGCCAATATGCTGACAGAGCTTCGTGCTTGGTTCAATGGAGGATAATGCAGCAAGTGATTTCTGAAATATCCAATCTTATTCTGGACATGCCGGTATTTAAGACAAACATTCAAGATTGATGTATAGTCCTCCCCACATCTTAAGTGGCAGTGATTTCACTTCTTGTCTCAGCACATAAAAAGATAAGTGACACTCCTAATCAACTATTACAATTAAAATTCAATTAAAGCCTAAAGGTGGCAAGTTCAGGAGAAGAGGAAAAAAGAATGTTACAGCCTTTGGAAAAAAAAAAAGGAGGTGCTGCCAAGTATAATAATTTATGCTGCATGAACAAATTGCGAAGAACTTCAACAAGTTCATAAAACAAATGCATGAATCAGGAGTTAACAGTAGCAAATAATTAAATTGAAATTTTAGAGCACAAAGGACATCAATTAGGAAGGTGGCACAGCACTCAACAGGATTATGTCAATCATATTTTAAAACAGACCTGTGGATGACTCTGGCCAATTCGGACCAATAATGATTGGATCAGTTCTCTAACTGCATGATTATTGGAATGTATCCTGGCAATTATCTGAGGCAAAACAACCAACCATGTGTTTATATTTACAAGTGAAAACCCCTTCTGTAATGCCATCTGAACTTCTGATGTAGCTCCATGGTTGAACCACAAAGTGAGGAGACGAAGGATATCCTGAATCCGAGGATCACAACAATAGTGAGAAAGTAACAATGATATGTAACAACAAAAATTTCTAAAATATCACAAAGCGGAAAACGATGAGAAAGAAAATTGAAAGGGACTTAAATGCTGATTGATGAACATGTAATATATATATATATATATAAGAAACAGCATAGAAACAACTACAATATGAAGGTAAACTGACGTACGTCATACAGAAAAAGATATATAGAAGCAATAATTTATTAAGGTAAAATGGCAACCCAGTAAAATAGCAGGAAACCTAATACGGATAGGCAATAATGCCTAGCAGATATCACTGCACTAGCATAGCAAATAGTGAACGGAAATCAAGGTCTGCGGAAAGTTAATCTTCAAGCATGAAAACTTAAAGAGATGCAGAGGCTTTAGAAATAGCACCTACAGCCGTTGCAGTGAACAAAAACTATCGTCATGATTGTGTTACCTGTAAACTATCATCCACTCCTTTATCATGTGCGGCACAAGCTATGGAGTGAAAATAACCAGTGACTGCAGCAACAACAAACTGCGAAGCAATACTGGGAAAACTTCTCAATGTGTAATGAGACATAACTGCTGTATTAAAAAGTGCCCATTTATGCCAAGCTTTTGCCCACGTCGATGCACAGTGAGTCGCATTGCCGAATGCACTAAGGATTTCTGGATCCACAAAAAACCAATTACAATTATATTAGAGAGTGAGAGGGGGGGGAGAGAGGGAGAGGGGGAGAGAGAGAGGGAGCTCTGTTAATGCCTTGTATAGAGTCATCATCCAAACCAGGGGAAAGTGCCCACTGCCAAGTTCCTAATTTGAGATAAACACGGGCAACCAGAGGCATAGTTGAGCAACCCGATATGCTAGACTGTGTGCTTTGTTGAAGAACGGGCGTTCTAGAAATATCCATTGCCAAATCCTAGAAAATAGAAATTGCAGTTGAAGTTTACAAAAAATTAAAATAAAATAGAATAAAATCAACACACACAAAGAGAGAACCAACAGTAAGCATTCAAACTTGAAAGCTCATAGAGAATCAAGATAATTATTGCGTACCTTCAGTCTGGCAAAAGCCTCCTTGCGCCTATGATCCTCCCCAAGTGACCATTGATATTTCAAGTAAGCTAGAATTACTTGAGGATCCCCATGATATCGGACAGTTTCTGGAGTTGTTTCAGGATCAAACTACGAAAATCACAAGATGTGTGAGTTAACCATATAAGGGTTTGAAGCGACAGCAAGCGTACATGCATGCCATACAAAAATATGTATCAGAAACCTGTAAGAGTTTAGTTAAAGTTGATCTGGCTTGACTAATTCTGCCACTTTTACGGCAAAGAGATGCAAACTTTATCCATGTCTCTGCATCTTCCGTAGGCGGCAAAACAAGAGACCTCACAGACAGAAGTGCTTGCCAAACCTGTGAACAAAAGAGTTTGAGTGTCGCGCACCAAGGTTGAATTTGATACAAGAGTATGGGAGTTGTAAGGAGAGACAGGCGTGAGCGCAAATGAGGAATTAGCAACGACAGGCGAAGGGATTCAACCCCATGATAAAGAATTTGGTATCAAATGCCCCACTAGGTCCCTAATGAACCTAATGCAAAAAAACCCAATAAAAATAAATATGTAAAAGAAAGAGAGAGAGACCTGAGATGCTTTATCGATTAATGAGAGAAGACAACAAAGTTAGTTATAAATGTGACTGTTCTTCAGCTAGATCAAACCGAGGAATATGACAAGAACTACTAATCATATATTGCTACAAAATATCTCTATCTTCTAAATTGAAAGATTCCTAGAGGAATCAAATGAGAAAACATAGAACATCAACATTTACCTCAACATTTCGTTTTGCGCCTTTTATGCGTTCATTCCACATGTTGCGGATCAGATTCCTTCGTCCCTCAGCAACAGAGTTTCCAACAGGAAGGGTACAATAATCAATGACCTATTGTACATGGGCATCAGATATCTCCCATTACAACCATAACATTTTCAACAACTTGTACGTTCAGTCAAGGTAACAAATTCATTATTGGCAAATGAGCAAATACCTCCTCTAATTCAGATAGTTGTTGAATGCGAACCATATTGCTATACGCGCGTTCATAGCTTTCAAGAACCTAATAGGGAAAGCCACAATTAGAGTCATAGATGCACCAAGATGACCTTGATTATGTCCTACTGTGGTATTTATGTAAATGTGATGTGCATCCATTAATCTACAAGTTTGACTACCCAGAACCACGCCCATTACCAACTAAATCTCATGACCTTAGCCAATTTAACGAGGCCATTGATGGATAAGATCCGTATCCACATCACCTTCCCGCGGGGAGAAGGGATTACTGGTAATACAATTTAAAGCAGTTAAGCAATGCAAGATAAAGCTGAGGCAAGCGCCCATATTGAAAAAAGGAAAAAAGAAAAATATTTCATATAAATATATAAAACTGTAAGTTGAAAATAAATGCAAATAAGGTACCAATGAAGTCATTAACTCCATCAAAACTAAGGGGCTGATATCTAAAATAACCAAGTTGTCACATAAAACAATGATGAAAGGCCAATCTGAAACAATCTCAAATCTGAAACAATCTCAGCCACTACGGATGTGGCCCATAGATCAAACTGAGAAAGGTGGTCAAGATAATTGGCAGGCATGCAAGATCTAGCATTTAGGAGAGTAAACAATGACAAGATAAACTGTTGTGGATAACGATTTAAGGTATCAGAGATGCACGGATATGAGAGAAAGAAGGAATTTTGAGATGCACAGATATGATAGAAAGAAGGAATTCTCCTTTTCATTTTCCGTTAATAAAACAATAATCTCCTGATATGATAACAGTCGTTCATAAAACAATAATCTTCTGATATGATTGGCAAAGAATGGCAAAATTCTATTGGACATCTCAACAAGAAAAGGTAGCAACCCAGCACCACACCAAAGGCAGCATCAAGGATATGTGCATGAGTAGTGAAAGACTCATTTGGAAATAATGACTAGACACAGTAAGGCTCAATTTTATTTTTAAAGTTTACAAGTTTCGAAATTGTCTTCAGGCCTCTTCAAGAATGAATTACGAGAAGTACTAGAAGAACTACAGCAGACAAGATTAAGGAAGCCAACAATCAATGGTTATGAAAGAGACTACTTTACCAGAGATATAGCAAGTGCGACCATTTTCTGAATATATAGAAAAAGAAGCAGAAGCATATGATGGAAAAGCATAAGAGCAACCATGCTACAAAAAAATCAAAATAAAAAGACATATGCTATGTGCCAATGTTTTCAAAAATAATGAAAGTTTATATTGCTCAATGGTCATCCTTTCAAAACAGAAAGACGTAGAATACTGACCAATGCAGCCACTTCTGTAGCCAAACATTTCCTAGCTCTTTCAACATATTCACGCGCTTCATCGTACTGAAAGTTACAACAAGAACAAAAACACATATTAGACAAGGACCTTAAGAAAACAATCAAATACAACAAAACTAAGGCATACCTTTCCACGGCGGATTAATAGAACAGCCCTATAAAAGGTCCCATTGCTACTCCCATCCCCAGTAGCTGCAGTATTACCCAAAACTCGAAGCTTGGTTTCATCTCCATCATCTAACCGGGAAACGTATTCTGACATCTGATCCCATTCACCCATGTTCCAGGCAGCATTAGCAGCCTAGAGAGATAGACCACATACTTAGCACATTACGAGATAGGATGAAAAATTATGTACCCCCAAGAATGTTAACCCAGATCACAGACACAAAATTCAAGAATTCCAGGATGGCATGATGAAAAGGGAACCTGGCATACTTATTAATTGCGTGACGGGCAGGTGGGAAGTATCAAGTATGTTTTTTCAAACGAGAGACAACCAAAAGGAGAACAAGGAAACATAAGAAAATATAAATGCAATGCTTATATATGATAAAAACATGTCCTAACAAGTATTATTTCCAGTGGTATTTAGAGGTGTAGTCATGTTAGGCCGGAAATATATGGGGAAAAGAAAAAAAAAAACAAGTTAAAAACTTCAAAGGAAATCAAAAATAAGTATTAAAGTAATGGAAAATTAAATCAAAACAGAAATTATAAAAGATATTAATGAAATTAAATTAGAAAAGGGAGAAGAAGAAATCAAAAGAACACAATGGCTAGTAGTCTAAGACCACATCAACCTGAATAAATGGAAGAGAATGTAGAAAGGTGGGGAAAAAATACAGGCGAAGGTAAATAAATGAGAAGGAAAAAGTCCCATCTGATGGGAGCAGCCAACAGAGGTGGTGGCCCATGGTGTCTGTCACAGGACTGGGCGCAGAGGTCACTGGGCTGGAGGATTTTTGCTTTTTGCTGATCATTCAAAGCCCTAATGTTCTGAACTAAGGTGTTTTATCTTTAAAAACATGTCGCTCACGCTTCTCTCGCATCACTTCTCTTCCAGGCAACCAGGGTGGGACCCTCTCCTCATCTGGTGTGGGCAAGTTCAGGCAGCCAAGGTACTAGGCCATTAGTAACTAGGGATAACAGTATAAATAGTTTCTCATTATCAGTCCAAGCGAAGGGTATTATTGCTTGTTACTGGAGTGCAAATCACTGGTACTGGAACCTACATTTCGGTTATGATTTAATGGTATTGAATTAGGGGCACTATAATTAGAAGTGCTTGGACAATTTCACATGGCACATAAGAAGAATGAAGCTTATTAATTGGTGTGACATCAAATTTGGAATATCAAACAGAAAAGAGACATGACATAATGGGGAAAGGGTATGATATGAAAGGAAAAATACAAACCATTGGTGCCATTTCCAGTCGAGCAGCTGGTTCAGCTGGTGTCCAATACTCCTTGCAGAGATTGTTGAGCTCTTCCCACCGAGCAAGTGCAGCAAGACATCGCATCCGTCCTTGCACAGGAGAAAGGTAGAAAGAAAGAACAAAATAAGATGTCATCATCAAGAAAGAAAGGTTTAAAGAATGTATGCTGGCCAGTTTCAATAAGGTGAACAGTGTTGATGCATCACAGCCAAATATAAGCATATCAAAGCAGCAAGTTTTGACACCAAATCAGGTTAGGCTTGCAGAACATCATCCGTCAAAAATCTTATAGAAAGTCAAATATATAACAAAAGACATATTCTCATACACATTTTTACCTTTCACGTGAACTCTTAGGAAGATGATAGTTATTCAAAATTGAAGAAAATTAATATTCGCCACGTGCTCATATTTGTATATGAAAACTCACCAAGTGTTGCGTCCAAAACAAGATGCGGACTTGATGCTTGAGAGGCTTTGACGGTATAAGCTTTGAGAGCATCGTCCCATCTCTGCAGTTTCTCATACCTTCAAGAAAGAAATTTCAATTCAGGACAAAAATATGAGTAGGTTTTCTCAAATATATGCTTGATATCCTATATTATTCTGCGAGGGACAACATCCAAAATCATTCACAAAATAAAATTAAGAGTGAATTTTGGGAGTTATGCAGGATGACTCTTACCATGACTCCTTCAGTTGAACACCCAAATTCAATTGAGCATAAGTCAGTATTCCCACTGCCGCCTGAAAACAAAATTATAACTCAGTTGACTTGAATGAACTACTATGTAACCAAACAAGATTATATGAAGATCTAGGTGAAATACCTCATGTTGGTGTAATTGATTGTTTATGTGAATAAGAGCTTCAACAACAGCAACAGGGTTTCCATCCAACTTATTAGACTGTGCATTTTCAAATTCCATCTCTTTATAATGCAGAGCCTTTGCAAAAGCACGACACTGAAAGACAACAGTTGGGAATATAAAATTTTTTGTAAGTTTATAGTGCAACTTATATTTACGTCATGCAGCTTCTGTCAAGAAAAGTTTCACCTTCTCTGCTAGGGCACCCAGTAAACGGATATCAATGGGAAGGGATCTCTCATCATGTTCCATAAACTCCGCCTGGAGAGAGAGAAAAAAATCAAGTTGAATGGCAGAACACACAACAGGCACAAAATCCCAAAAACAATGAGGCACCGAAAAGAATCAGATTTATGTATCTTTACCCAACAGTCATTCCTATATTACCTTCCCCCAAAACCAAAATTGAATATAAATGCATGCTGTTCAGCCTGGTTAATCTAAGTTTCACGAGAATATTAAAAACATTATTTACTTCGCCAATGATCTTCACGGAAGGCAAACAAGCATATAATATGGTTAGTCGAATTTGTAAGGCCCTAATCGCAAAAAGAAAAATATATATGTACCTACTTAGGCCTCAAGTAAAATTGCCAACCAAGTGTATAACCATCATGACAACAGACACCGTGATACCAACGAAGAAGCAAGTAAAACAATGGAAAGACAAATCATTTTTACTCAAAGCCAATGAGCAAAAAACTGGACGGAACCATTGATTCATGTTCACAAAAATTACAAGATCATACCAAGTTTAAAAGTGTCGCAAGAATTTCTGGAGGTATGTTTGGAGATGAAAAGGCCATTTCCAAACTTCGAACTAGCTGTTTTTGGCATTGCTCATTCAGCTGCATCCAGCAGCTAACAAATCCAGCTGCAAACAACTCCCTTCCAACAAAAGGCTGAAAAGGCCCACGGTATTAGATCCTCAATCAAGAAAAAGTATGCTATCTATTTACAGATTTCAGCTAAAGGAGACAAAAATTTCAATTGCAAGTGGGACAAGATACCTGCAGCTGGGCAAGTTTGGCACATGTTCTCAGAGCTGGTGAAGGTGATTCCTTCAGGAGTTCAATGCTGAAATGCCTCATCCACTCTGCCCAGTCCTCTTTTGTACTGCGTTGAGAAGCCTCCCCAGCAGCTCGTAATCGAGCTTCATTAACCTGCGAATGTTTTACAAGATTTTACGAGCTGTCTTTTAGTAGAACACTCAATGAACCTCATAAAGGGTTCATCAAATTTTCAACACTTTGATGACTATCAAACTAATGGAACATTGACTGCCAGACTAATCAATTGTCCGGGCACCTAAGATGCATTTCTTTCTACCATGAACTTAGAAACTGCAGAGTGCAAGTTCAAAGACACTTCC
Organism: Lantana camara; assembly: GCA_037501455.1. NCBI lineage: Eukaryota > Viridiplantae > Streptophyta > Magnoliopsida > Lamiales > Verbenaceae > Lantana > Lantana camara. The sequence continues at coordinate 26,696,387 of CM074862.1, forward strand.
AAAACCTATACCATAGCATTAGGAAGCACGGGTAATAAATATTTCCTTTCCTCAGATAAATTGAACTGGAGAAGTAGCATAACCAGCATACAAAAACAACATTCCAACCATTTTGCGGTAATGAGAATGTGACTGCCTGATTCATTCAAATAGCTTTCAGTATGATTGCACAACGTTCCCAAATATAAGGCTCTCACAATTTAACAGAATTAGTTATATTAAAGCATAGACTGCACAAATGCCACCAAACTATGAGTTTCTCTGACTCACATGGTACAGTTAGGTCTTGTATGAGAACTGGTATATGACGGGTAGCTTCTTTTATTTTATTTCACCAAGTACTTTTGAAAAACAAGAGAATGTGAGATTGGATTACCACATAATAGGAAGGTTAGGAACTGCATCAGCATGCTTATCATCACGTTGGACAACAATAGTGATATCATCACGTATAAGATTTAGGTTTATCAGTTTTTATTTACAATCTACTGGTTAGTGGCACAGATGTACCTGATGAGGCCTGTGCGGATCAGTTCTACCCTCATGATCTTCAGCATCACTTAAAGGGTCACTAATAACCTCCCCTGGGAACCGACGATTTTGTTTCTGGGAAGCAGCATTTCCTAGGATCAACGGCTCCCTTTTTTTCAAGCGGCCTTCAATTTCTTCAAAATCCTTATGCTAGTTGGAAAATAAACATGCTCACAATCTTTTGAAAAAGAGAAGAACAGAGTAGATCAATCATAACATAGAACCAAAGAAGAGTACCCGCATGCGATGCTTCAACAAAAGCTTATGGATGGATGGGATGAAGATAGCAAAGTCTTCTCCAAGAGCATGAGCTAGACAACACAGTGCATCAACAGCATCCTTTCTAAGCTCATCATTTTTCCTGCAAAATGGATGCATAGCATAAGCGTGGAGAAAGAAAACCAAAAACAATCACCATCAAGAGTCAGTTAATAAATTTAAACAAGAAAAGTGATAATTCTTGGAACAGCAAAAGCCAGACAATCTCAACCTAAGAGCTATGCTTTATGGAAAGTGATTAAGCGTCACTCATCAGATTTCAATGAATGTGTTACTATATCAAACAATCATACACGAGACGGAAATCAAACAATGTCTCAGTCTAGGACTAGGTTGTTCGACATTAAGAGGTTAAGCCTCTTTTCATCAGATTGCCACAAATTAACTTGTCAGAAAGCATACAGAGATGATTTTGGTGAAGGAACTTTTGACCATTTTCTCTGTGCTTTGCTGAACTTGTGAATAATACAAAGAAAGGTAACAGAGCCAAACAGTATAAAATTGTGACAGCAACATGACAATTTGTTTTCATATGGACCAGCGAAGGAGATACGTATACACTCTCACACTCCATTTGATCCCCTTCATGAAGAAGTATATTTAAGGAAGTCGTCAACCCTATCTGCTATTCCGACCATCATGTATCCAGCATGTTGCTAAAACATACAACTTCCTCCCTCTGTATCGTCCTCACTCAATAGCAATGAAGTAGAAAAATCACATAGAATCAGATATCAGGACTAGAAGAAGCATTAAGCATTCTTCCTTATATTTATATTTTAACCTCATAGATCCTGGTATATTGTAGGAAATAGCATGGTAAAAAGGCATTACACCACTACAAGAGTACGGATAAGATTCTGAAGTACAGCACAGCCAGGCGCACAATTATCTTTGAGGAAAAGTATTCAAGTGCCTATATTTCTGTTAGGAGCCGGTCAACCAAGTTGATTATGCAAGTGTAGAAAGATATTATGCTCAATGATCAGATATTTTTCAATGAACTCGGCAGTGCATATTTCTAAGAAAATGAGAAGGAAATCAAACCCGTCCAAGACAAGCTTCAGGTGATGCACAAGAGCTGATATGTGACCTGTTACCTGGTGAGAAGGAACCAATGAAGATGAGAAAGACAATCAACAATTTACCCATAAATTGTCAAAGATACAGCACAAAAAGAGAATATGGATCTCGCTTCAACCTGTACACGAGGAATCAGCCTTGTCAGAGTTCTGATTGCAGCACGCCTTACTTCTACTGAAGCATCCACTTTAAAGATTCGAATAAGTGCAGGAAGCAGTAGATGCATATGCTCATCCAAAGTTCCTACAGATTCAGGTCAAGGATTGCATATAGATAAAATATCAGAGAAGCATGCCAATATATATATATATATATATATATCACATATTTTATTTTTTTTTGGGTAAGAATATATAACACATATATACATATATAGATATAGATATATACTTACCACCAAAAACTTCAAGAGTACGGAGAATATCAACAACATAAGTATAGTCTTTAAACCTCTCAGAATCACTTAGGACTTGAATGCAAGATGGAAGGATGAAAGGAAGATGTGTCCTAAATTCATCGTTGAGAGCCAAGCAGAGTTGCTCAAGCAGATGGAGAATCTAAAAGTGTTAACACATGATAATCAAATATACATCCATCTGCTTTAACAGAAACAATTTTCATAACATACACCATAGTGCTACAACAGAGAAGCTGATTTACCGGAGACCCTCGTACTGATCGGTTAGCAGCAGGCAAACTGAAGGATGACCATAACTCCGATATCAGTGAGAACAAATCTGGCAGATATTTACGGATATGCTGCACATGCAGAGTAACTATAAAAGATCTCGAGAGGAAGGAAAAAGATTAAAATAGACTGGAAAAGTGTGTGTACCTGCCGAACAATAGAAACAAGAGTACCAAGTTTCCATGTAATATACTCCTTAAGACCATCATCACACGTACGAACAGTATGGAGGAGATCAGGCAGAACCTGACAGGACAGAATCCATTGAAAAATTCAAGATTTAGGAAGAACAGAAACAACAAAAGCAAATGCAGCAGCAAATACACAACCATTATGCCAAATACTATTCTAGATTGCAACAGCTTAAGCATAGACATTTGGAGCTTAATATATATTCTGCATATAGCTAATTTTAAATTCAGCCCTTTCCTGATTCTTTGTTTACTAACAGAAATCCTGCAAATATCATTGATTGCGTCCTCAACACTTTCAATTGGTTGGAAGTCTACCCAGTTGATCCTGAGAACGTAGCTATAGGCTGGAACATTGAATAAAAACGAGGTGCATAGATAAATAAATAACAAGGCCTTTCAAAGAAATAAAGAAAGCAATGGAAGGAGTCGAACATCCATTTGGTGACACGAGTTACACAGAAGGTAAACACAGAGGCATGGTTGAACTAGTGACTTCCTAAGATTTGGCTGAGTAAACTGATATAGATACTAAACATCTTGGCTGCACATCCATTATTGAGCAAGTATTTGACCCCATATCCACCTAGCTAGTGTACATATGGTAATTCATTCCAGCAGCATACATATGAAAGACGACAGAAAAGAGAGCAAGCATGTTCACATGTAAGATCATACTTGCAGGTAACAAAAAAAAAGGAATTAAAAGTTGAGATGTCACTGCAAGGAAACAGTGGACTAACCTTCGGCAAGTAAGGAACACAGCCGAGACCCATTGACTAACCTCGCAAAAATAAACCAAACAAGTTAGACAGGCATTATACAAAGTAAGCAGACATGCAAACTAGAAAATAACCAAAATAGTAAAAGAGAGAGGAAGCATTCAACTGATAAGCGCACACAACACAAACAGCATCAAGAATCAGGACTATAATTACAAAGAACATCTGTAACATTGAGCTAACCTTGAATATGAACATGAGAGATCCGACCACCTTTTGATGGTAACTAGAAAGTGAAGGATCTCTAAAAATTCTCATGAGGGAACTGATAGCAACCTGAACTAAATCACTGTTAGAGAACACGCACAGAGGAGCATCCGAAATTATAATCAAGGGACTCCTACTAAAACGGAGTTCAGATTCAAATTCTCACAGTGGAATAATAATCTTCCGATGTTGCAAAAGATGGCCAGAGATCCATAGGCAGTTCATCCATTGACCGGACATGCTGACCAGGATCACCTGCTGTGCGAGCAACTTCACCATGCGAACCTGGTAGGCTTAATTGATTTCGTTTATGCGCATGGGGATCTAAGGCACCCATTATGCCAAGAACCTAGAAATCACCAGTCACAGTTTAAGTGTAAAAACCATTTGTAGAATAACATTTTAATCAGTGTGTCCAGTTACCTTCAAAACTTCACGTCTTGTAGACCAAGCCAGCTCACCATTGAGCAATTTTAGAAGTAATCCGAGCAATAGCGGGTACTCATTATACGGAGTAATGACATAACTGGGAAAACAACCCAAAAAATGTTATTAGTCATAGTCAAGGGAGTTAGGGAGTTGAAAAACTAATCAATCTAGAAGCAAACAGCTTCCTCTACAAATTGCTCTACATAAGTCAGGTTCCTAAAAATATAAGAATAAGTATCTCAACTCACCATTGGTAAGTAACCAACTTTGTTACATCCCAGACTACAATGAATAATGATTCATTCACTTTGTCAAGAATTGAAATTTCTTTTCCCCTTTTCTAGCAATCGGACGACTCAAATTTCTTCCTAATGACTGATGTGTTTTTGCAAAATAACCTCACACCATGACAAAAAGTGATTGACCACGGGTTTCTAAGAGCAAAATAAAATGTGAAACTCGATAGAGATATTAAATGATTAATGTGAACTACCATCCTGCTATACTTATCTATAAGGAAAAAAAAATTCAGATGCAGTGGCATGCATGTTTATGCAGTTATGCACACAAGAGTACGCACAAGAATCAATAGATAAGAAGTCAAGATTACTTTTCATAGACAAGGGATAGAATAGACAAATGAAAATAAGCCATACCCCGTGCTTTGTACCACTTGACCTAGAGTGGTTACCGCCACTTCACGTTTCATAGCTGCAGCACCATCTAATAAAGCTTCAACTATCAAGGGCATAAGTTCTGGAATATACTGTCTCATGGCAAAGCCTCCCTGAAAACATGTATAACAAGCAATCACATGTATCAGCTTGAAAAGGTTGGTATTATTTCATTCAATGTGAGAAAAGGTTACGGCAAGATAGAACTACGCCAAACATCCAAGGATATCGAAATAGCAGTTCTGGCTGCATGCACTTATGACCCCGTCAAAAGACTAAAAGTCCTCAACCACAATGTGACTTTCATTTCAATAAGCACTTCTACAACTTTGACTTCATGCAAAATGAGGTTGGGTAACTACGTTCGAGATGTTTGGCTCAATCTTTTACGGGCAAGGGAACCTAAGTCGAAAGTGCATCATGCTGCAAGCAAATTTATAGAAGCAAATGGAAATATAAAAATGCACAATTTGTAATTAACAAGATGCTTCAGACACTTATCTTCTAAAGAAAATACAAAAGCCAAACCTAAGGAAAACAATTTGTACCAGTTGCCTCAGCCAAGCAAATACCTACCTTGCCTAAATCTCATCTAATACTAATTAGCAATGCCCTAAGTTCTACAAAAAACGAATAAATAAATAGCACAGCTCTTTTTGTTGGTAGTCAAAGATAGACTGTAGTATATATGAACTAATTCAAAACATTAATCACTCAATTAATATGATTAAAGAATTATAAAGATGAGGTTGAAAGATTATAAATTTTCCATTGCTGCTTAGCCTAGAGCAATAAAACTAGTTGAGCATCAATTCATTGACCTAACATATGCATATAAAACGTAGCGAACAACAAAGTAACCAAAAAAAAAACTATAAATTGACAGATGAACATAATTTTAAGAAAATACGCACCACTCTGGCAAGATCCCCGACAGTTACTAGAACTCCACTTATAATGCCATTATTAGCGTTCACACCAGTCCCCTCATTGAGTTTGGCAATAAGAGCCTGAAACAATCAAAAGAGGTAGCAAAATGAAGCAAAAGCATATAATCTTGAAATTTTGGGCTATTACAATGGATAAGAACCTTGTGTATTGGAGCAATATATGGGAGTATTAATCTCTCACAATTGCGAATTAAGCATCCCAACAATTTCGCACTTTCTTCTCTGCATTTGCTATCAGCGCTGGTAACAAAAGTAGTAATGTCACCAATACATAATGGAGGCCCATTCCATAAAAAGGGAAGTAGACGAGGAGCGTGTAAAGCCGGTTTAACAAAAGATCTCTTAGTAGGTTATGCAAGTGAAGTGTTTTATCGATACCTTTGTTTAAGATAAGTTAATAACTGAATAAGATGGCGGCGAAGAGCTGGAAGAACATATGCTGGATTTTTTTCCGAAAGTCTTCCAGCCACTGAAATTGCGAATTCTCGAACTTCAAAATCCTACAAGACAACATTGACTAGCTTATATAAAAAAGAGTACTCTTCCGATAAAAGCATCCACTGGGTCAGCCATGATACAGTCAATAAAATATCATGAGCTTTAAGCAGATAATTGATTTCCAAATGCAAGATTTTAAGTTCCTCGAAGACATTTGAGAATAAGGTAATATGGTGGACGGAGTACTCCCTGGGCCTCATCTTCAGCCTTTAAAATGTCACAAGAGAAAATAAGACAATCATCTTTGACGGGTAATATTAACATGTAAAACCTCAACCAGGAAACCCATACTGTTACTGAAACTAGTATACCAGCCCTTTGACTATTTTTGCAGATCAGACTCCATACTAATATTTCTCCAGAACTGACTCTGAATTCTTATTTATGCTGATTCATGCCATGTAGGCATTAGTTTGATTCAGTTTCAATTTGTATGCCTCCTACTCATGTAAGGAACTTATGCCTCATTTAAAGCCTCATATTTGGTTATTTCAGCATAACTCCTCCTAAAGAGAGTACACTTTAAAAGACAATACGGATAGAGGCAGGCCTAGTGTTTAGTTCCTTTAGCATCAGATGCCAGTTACTCAAGCTTAGAGAAACATAATTTCTAGCACTAGTAGCTTGGTCAAAGTACCATCATTTAAGAAATGTGACTAACTATTAAAAACAATTCCTGAAATCCATTTTAACCACAGCCACCATGCAAACTTCCATAAGAACATGACCAGAAACAACAAAATTTGACCTTCCCAAACCTACAATACCTCATCATTTAAAGCAGCGAACACTGCAGTCAAACAATCAGCCTGCGCTAGAAAATCATCAAATCCTCCTCCGTCATGCAAAGATGAAAATATAGATCGCCGTACAGTGACATCAGCATCAGCAACAGCTGCAATCAAAAGTTTTTCCACAATCTGCACAACAAATTACCATCTCAATAATATTAGCAAATATTAGGGACCAACAGAACAACAAAGTGTATGCAGAGGCCATCAAAGAAGAAAAGACTATTGAATCCACTACATTGCAAGCAAGAAAATAATAATGAGGTTGAGGTCCCGGAGACAATTTGAACAAATCAAACCTCCTCAACAAGGCGTCGTCGCTTGCCACCAGCACGACTTGTCCGACTAGAGCTAAACTGAGCTGAAGAGACACCAGATAAAGAGTTTGCCATCAATTTGCAGCAACAAAGAGCTGCATCTTTCCGCGTACCTCCATCATCATCTTCTAAATATACCACAACAGATTCTCTTGCAAACTCAAGAAGATCATGACCCTGTAACAGAAGCATCTCCTTACATAATGACAAGGAAAAAAAAGAAGGTAGAACAAAGCAGACAGCTAACAAAGCAAGTAACCTTAAAATTAAACTGGGCAAGAGTTTGCAGAGCTAGTTGAACAAGAGCAGAACCACCGAGTTCTGATACTTGCACAGTCGCACCAATGCTACTAGTCCGAGCAAGGCCAACAGAAGGCCTTGACTGAACTTGCTGGTTTCGAGAAAGAACCAAGGAAATGCATTCAAGTAAACGTACTTGAATGGTTGGAAGCAAAGATGGAATGCTGCAACACCAAACAGAACTATATGTCAACACACAGATTCATTTAGAAAGTGATCAAGCACTAAGATGCCTTTCCAGTACCTGGCAGTTATGTTCTCAAGGGCTTCCACGAGGGTGGAGGATAATCCAGCGGAAAACATTGCATCCAAGAGATTACGTACATAAGGCTCCATAGAAGGGCCCATTGCTTTTGCAATATTTCCAACACAAGCTAAAGCCTCCATTGAGGGCCGTCCTCTACGAGGGGCAATCTAGAAAAGAGAAAAAAAAAAAACAAGGCCACTCATAAAGTATTGCTGCATGCACATACATAGCTGGTCATAACAGAACGGGGTATTGGGGCTGACAGAATTTTAACATTAATTAATGATCTGGATTTTAGATTATACCGCATCACGCAAGTGAGAAGTTATTGTCGGCAAATAATTTATAAGTTCGCCATCCAGCGCACCAGCCATTTCCCCAAGCGCAATGAACCCGCTAGAAGCTTCTGCTGGTATTTTAAGAACATGAAGTATATGCTTCATACAAATCTGTTATACAAGAGATTTATCAGCAAAGCTCTGACCATGACATCAAATTAAATTCACTACACAGGAAAGTGGACATAATTATTTGACAATAGAACTAACCGTCAGATAGTTAGTCACAAAACGATCACGTAAGAAATGGGCAATTCGAGGGAGCAGAGAAGTTATGCTGAGACGAACAAGCCGATCCCGGTGCTCCAGATATCGGAGAACAATCTCAGCAACTTCTCTATATCTAGACATCATGAACTCGCCAGTATTCCTGTGAAATGACCTCTGAATAAGAAACTTGCTAACAGTGGAAATTGTATCATTTAGGTTGGAAATTCTGATACCCATAAAAGAGAAGATTCTGATACTTGAGCCATAATTCCATTTTCAGTATATGCAAAAACATAATCCAATTTCACCAGAATGTGCGTGAAAATGTGCAGAAAATTTCATAATAAGGATTTAGCTATTCATGATATTGCCATGAGGAAATATAATACAAACAACAATGTAATCCACAACATATACCTAAATGTCTATGCAGGGCCAGCGCTTATCACAATGGAAGTATTTAACGAAAATCTACAGCATATATGACAATAAAAACTGGAGCCAGAAGTGTTAATGATAGATAAATAAAGGAAACTGATCAATATTCGGGGCTGTATTCAGCTACCCGGTAGCAGATCAACCGATCAAATCAAGGATCATATTTTCCGGTGAACTTGATGCTATTATCATCTTAAGGAGAAGAGAGAAACTCCATTTCTTTCCATAACTGAAGGCTAGCTTCACCAGAAGATGACATAATGGAAACTAAACTAGAAAAACTGCTGCAAGATGTCAGCCACACAAAAAAATTAACTCACACTGTGGAAAAATGAAGATCTAATTCTACTGAAGCAGTTTGAAGGAACCTAGGGCCCGAAACTTTTGTTCAGCTAAAAGTCAAAATTCTGAACTCTAACAAAACGAACAGGCAAAAGCTCCAAAATTTTTATTCATGAAATGTGTTTGCTATACATTTTTAAGAATGTTTTGGTGAATGTTCAACTTCAAGGAGCTAGAACCAGAAAACAGCGAAAAGGAGCAGGAAATATGAACTCTAGTACAGCAGGAAATAGACATGGCGCATGACTTTATAGATCCACAAAATAAAACTTGTCTTGATATCATACAGCAGTAGCCAAGCTTTTTGTAGATGAGAAACTGGTCGTCTCAACCTACCTCAGCAGTTCCCCAACTGCAAGCAGTGAACCATGTATGCTATGTACAGGAGCATTTCTACCCAATCCATCTTGTGTAGCCTCAAACATACGATAATACCTGCCATAAAAATCATTCGGTAAAAAATGGTACAAGACAATAATAACTGAAAACAATCCACAAGCAAAATGAAATCAAAACAAATCTGTCAGAAAGTAACTCCTCCACCATTGTCTTTCTGAAACTCCAATAACTGATATACTAGGAACATAATGTCTTTGGTTTATTAATGGAATAGCATATAGCTAGTATAAGAAACTCCAATAACCGAGATACTAGGTACACAAGGTCAAACTTAAAAGTGACTTTCACTAGTTTCTCCCTGGGTGTTCATGTTTCGCTGTTCTAACGCATAATTAACCCGTACTGGAAAGGCAAGTATAGCAAAATTAATAGAGGGAATGAAGAAACTGATGTGTTAACCAACTCATGGAAGCATGCAGTGTCCATTTTCCAAAGACTGGCTCCTTGGATCAGTTGAGATCTAAAGAGCACAAAGCTCTACCTTGTCAATCAATATTTTTTAGTTAGAACAAAAAAGTTTAGCTAAAAGAACTTAAGTCTTCAAGGTAGAGAGAATGCCCCCAAAATTGAGTTCCTAAAATCGATTTCTAGTGTGGCAGCATATTAAAAGATAACATACTTTCTAGGCAAATTCGAGAGTTGTAAGGGTCTGCATAAGTAATTAATTTATAACTCACCTATTTCATTTATTTAAAGATAAACCATATATAGACAATCATAGGCACGGCTAGAACCAAGTCGAGTACGAAATTTTGCTCATGCTATCATAGTCCTGGGGACATCTCATGATTCGCCACGTTATGTGAGACAAGGTTAAGCTATGGCATGAAGAATGCACCCTCAAAGACTCATCAACAGATAATTAAGTAGGGCAGAACCCAATAAAAATAGAATACCATCAATTTTGAATTTTTGAAGCAATTTGACATGTTAACTTATTGAGAACTATAATATCATATCAGATATAACATTAATAATTCAAACTTCAGTCCAGATGACATGATCAACATATACATGTCAGACTATAGACGAGATAACAAAAGTCAGCAGTGTTGTTGACATAAAAGACCAAATTAAAAGAGAATGAATGACATTACAAAAGATCAAGCAAATTACATAAACTGATGGAATCACCATAAACAAATATAAACGGCAACTTGGAGAAAGCCACACTTACCACTGGACACGCCATCGCGTCTCACGTTTCTCAATAACCCGAAGGCAAGCACGCAATGCCTCAACAGCTCGCTCACGAACATCCAGTTTTGGATCTCTCAGAGCAACCCAAATAGCATCCACAAACTCAGGAACATGGACGTTGAAAACTGTTGAAGCATTCTCAGCCATTTCCTATGATAATTGTTTGGAATTATTAATTGTTTGTTTCCCAGGAAGAAAACAAGGCCTTTCCTTGTAGAAATATCTTAAGCCCGCACAAACTTATCCACTTGTCCAAATAATCTAATTAATATCGAAAATTAAGATTCTCTTCGTTCTGATTTTCTTTAACTGAAAGGTAAAGGGCCTTTAATATTCATTCCTTCTCATTTTGCTTGCTCATGGTATTGACATGACTCTTCTTGCCAAAAAACAAAAAAGAAAAACGGACGTCCATTAGGTAAAAAAACGAGCCAGACTAGTCATATTTTTTTAAAAGAACTGTGGTATAAGTTCCCAAAACAAGTTAATGTATTTGCTAAGTATCATTAAAAACTAGAACTTTCGGGTATCTACCTCATTTAAGAGAACTGGGAACAATATTACTACTAGAAAGAAAAACCATAAGTGTAAATAGTTTTTTTTCTACCTTTTGCAGATGACAATGTGATAGATATATAATTCTACATCTCTTAGATCCTTTCCTGCTCTTTCTCATCAACACACAACCATTGCCACAAAAAAGCTCCAAAAATACTAAAATATATGCAAGTAAGCAAAATTTGTAGTGGATCTAAGCTTTAAACTTCGTTAACTAGGATCTCAAAAATAGCTGTGAGCAGAAAGTGGGGACTTACTTTCAAAATTAAAACAGCAGCAAAACGACGATACTCAACTCTATCACCACGAAGCCAATCCAATGCAATTTTTACCTGAAAAACACAGAGATCAAAAGTCACCAAAAAAGATAAGGTCATCAGGCCCCCAAGAGCAAGCAACTTTCAACATACCAGTCGTTCCACTTCATCTGCGGTCATTGCTCCACCTGCTCTGGCTAAGTGGCCCAGAACCTTACTGGCAATAACCAAAGTTTCAGGATCACGTTTCGCCTCAAACGTTGTTCTCATGTAATTTGCAATCTTAGCAACTTTAACAGCATTCTCTCCGATTCCAACATCTATAAGCTCATCAATGGCCCTCAATGCACCCAAATTTTCAGTAACTTCATTGCTTTCTAAGAGACTTGTAATACGATCATACAGCTGATCCATAAAACGGGAAAATGCTTCAACACTGAGATCACGTGCTTGTTCCACCACATGTCTTCGCAATGCTGAAGCAGCCCCATCCTACAAATGAATTTAAACTCTTTCAATTAAAAGCCAATTAATATCCCAGTTAAGCAATCTTATTAATTCCAAAGATCATAAAGAGATGATCTGAGCGTTAAGTTATCCATCTAGAAATAAACATAGACAACCAGAACATGAGACGTCGTTTCTGTCAGTTGCCCAGTAGGTTTCAAAGTGAAAAGGAAAAAAAGACATAAATTTCACCACAGCTTACGGCACTGTAAACAAATCAAATGGCAAGAAATGGTGACACTGTTTCTCCACCCTTCAAGTAACCCAAAAAAAGACAGTTGGAAATACCAAAGACACGATTTTGAACAAAATCCTTCATCGTGCAATCTGAAGGATTCACACCAGCTGCTAGTTCCTTTAAACACATTACCACCACCACCCTCCCAACAATTTCAAACATTCCAGATCAAGATTATTACCAATTTGGCCAAGAAGTAAGAATTCTATGTGATGAAACAAACATTAAAGATAAAAATAAAATAATAAAAATAAAAGAAATGCAATGACGCATGTAATTTGGCACCTTGGGACTGCCGCGGATGCAGAGGTCAGCAAGGATCCGATTGAGGGTGTCCAGGTTGGCGGCACCGGTGGCAGCTGCAGGGGCAATGTAGCGCATAGACTGCGCCGTTGTCGCCAGAGCCATGATATACACAAGCAGTACGTATACACACACAGTATAAATATCTCAAAGCCCTAACCCGTTTCAGGAATGCATAAGCAAGCTCAGCAATTCACGAACTAAAATAAATTGCAAATATGTACACAGAATTTCACCAAGAACCCACAACAGCTCCCACAATCAAGAACCAGTATAATCTGCGAATTCATCCCCGACAGCGTCAGAACCCTAACCGGGGCATCGGCAGCAATTATTGAGAAGTAGTGGAATGCGTATATTTCAGAGAGGTTTATGCCTCTGTAATGATTTTGAGGGAGAGAATCGCTGCTTATGGAAGTAGAGTGAGAAAGCAGCCCCTCTTCTTCGATTGATGCTTCCACAGCAAAAACCCTGTGTTCGATTCGATGGATTATCTCCTGCTACCATTATTAATAATTATTATTAAATTGGATTTTATAATTTCTATATTTCTATATTTAGTATAATGATGGATGTTTTATTACCTTGACAAAAAAAAATTGTTGGAATTTTTATTGTGAATTTGGAGATTAATACTGGTGGGTTTTGTATGGTAATTGGTAAATAATCCTACCGATTGGAATGGGACCAGTTATGATTTATCTGTGTTTATTTTAGGTGGGAAATCTCCCCACATTGTCACCTAATTTTACTTCTCTATTTCAAAAATTCATTATACTAACTCTTCAATTGACTTTCATAATTTTTGTTCACTCCCAATTTCGTATAAAATTACTGAATTATCTTTGACACATAACACAAAATGACACATCACTCTTTCCTCCCACAAACCATTTTGTTAACATAATACTTTATATACACGATTTTATACTTTCATTTTTTATATTAATACTTCAAAATATAATTTTCATACTTCATATGTAAAAATTAATATATATTTCTTGTGTGTGGATGGATGGCGGGGTAAAACTTAATTGTTGATTTATATTTTGAAGTATTAATTATAAACTATAAAGTATCAAAATTATAATACAGAGTATTGAAATTATAGAATAGAGCATTCAAATTATAAAATAAAATATTATAAATTTTTTGAATTATAAAAAGAGTATCCAAATTATAAAATAGAGTATTCAAATTTAAAAATAGAGTATTATTTGTAAACGATAAAGTACTCAGGTTTAATTTGAATTTTGAAGTATAAGAAGAAGAAAAAAAGAGTATTATTTGTAAAAGTTAAAGAACTTGCGCATTCTCGCTTGAGTTGACATGGCAAACATACGAGAAAAGGAGGCTAAGTTTGTGGAGGAAATGAGAAGGAGGCATTTTCTAAAATGATATTTATTCCAAAAATATTTCATAAAGTAACACTACTTTGTGTAGAAGTCGTTGATCTCATCAACGACTTTTACACAATAAAATAATTTTTTTTCAATCAAGCACTACAACTTTCATAAATTATATTTTCAACCCAAACCTTTTACAAAAGGATCTTATATATTATTTTTTCTATAAAATTAAAAAATAAAATCCAAAATTAAAAAATTTATATACTATATCATGGATAATAATTCCAATGGTGATTTTAGTAGAGAACTACTCCTTGCATGTAATTTTTATAAATGTTTTGATGGAGATATATCTAATAGACATTTTAGGCATTTTGTAAAACAATTCTTAAATGCAAGAATGAGAATGCTAGGAAGAGAACATACATAAAAACATAATATAAATCAAATAGATTGTGATGAAAATTGTGCAAAAAATTATATATATATATATATATAAATAAAATTATAATAGCTATCGAACAAATTTACAAACAAGAAAATTAAACTGGATAAATGAATAATATGAATAAAGAAACATTTAGAGCTATGATTTTTAATATTTTAGATGCATATAGACTGTTACAATATATCCGTCAATTAACAATTGAAGAATTATCATTTTGTTTCTACTTAGATTTCGTTTGGCACAATTTATAAGAATTAAAATGATGAGTAAATATTATAAAAGGATTTGTGAATTAACAAAAAATATACAAATGAGTATAGATTTTCAACAAGCTAGAATTTATATGGAGAAAGAAAAATTACAACTTATTAGAACAATTAATAAAGATAATTTATTTAATGTTGAGGAATATCATATTCTTAAACAAATAGGGTTCCATGAAAAAATGTTAGCTTAATAAGAAGATTAAAATATATTGAAAAGGCAATAATCTAATTTATAAATAATCATGTTTAATATCGTTAATTTAATATCATGTTTAATATCACCCAAATACAAAATATATCCGCATCTATGTGGTATCAGAGCCATACAATCCAAATAATAAATAATAAAACAAAATGAAAATATTTGACAAAAGAAAAATAATTGAATCAATAAAATATTTTGATTCAATGTATAATTGGTACAAAGATCAATATAAAAAATATCCTAATAAATATTATTATGATAGAATGAATAGTCATAAAAAAGATAGAGATCACTATATAAATCTTTTGGCAATATAAATGGTAAGATTATTAAAAACTAATCAAGTGATCCATTTAAACAAATGGATTAATAATATAAACAATATTTTAAGATTAAAAACGATACTTGAAGAATGTAAAAGAGAAAATAAAAGTAATAAAGAAAATAAAGAAATAAAAAATAAAATAAAACTGTGTAAACAAAAAATAAGAAAATAAAAGGAAGAAGCCTCGAAGAATTGGCAAATGGAAAAAATCATAAAAACAATAAATAAAAAGTTATATAATAGGAATATTATTACATACAGCGTTAATATATTTAAATTTCTTCTTAGATAATTGGAATTTAAATGAAACATATACAGAAGGAGGATATGAATCCTATGATGATACAGACTGGCAACTCTCTTCACCATAATGAATCTTATCGAATCAGTTGCAAATGCTATGAATACCTTATTAGAAGAAATAGTAAAATTAAAATCTGAAATAAAGAATATAAATAAAGAAATCCAAGTTATTAGAATTGAAATAAAACAATTAAATAATCTTATTCAAGATAATATTAAAAAGACAAAATTAGATAAGAAAAGAGATATAGAAAGAACAATAAAAACACCTACAAAGATTGTTACTATCCCAACAGAAAAGAAATATGAACCTGGATCACTTGATGAATATATGTATACTATATACCTTCCTAAATTATTAAAGAACAAGATGATAGAGAAAATAAAATTAAGGAAGAATTAAAATTAAAGGAAATTATAAAAGAAGCTAAACTAGAAGAAAATTCTGAAAACAATGAATGAGGTAAATGAAAATTTAATAAAAGAATTTGAAAAAATAAATCTAGATGACATAGTTGAATATGAAGTTAGAATGAATACAACTGGAGGACCTTCAGGAGTAACTGATGAAACTCCAGAATCCTCTATGGGTTCTAACGATAATTACCCTAAAACATATTATAGACCAAAGAGAAATAAATAACAAAGTAAGAAGAATATATCTTATAATCCAAAATATCAATCTACTGAACAATATAGTGAACCTATAAATCTCCAAGGGAGTAAATTAAATCTAGATTGTCAAATAGATAATAGAAAATATATAGTAAAGTGGCAGAATGATATGATAGCCTTCTTATTAACCCAAGATGATATATATTGGGGAGCTACTAAGAAGAGTGAATATATTATAACTACGTTTGATGGAATAGTTCTTAAATGGTGGGAAGGAGTATCTCCTAATATACAAGGAATAATGAAAGTTGGAATGGAAACTGGATTTGATACAGATATTAGAACGGGAGAACAAAGTATAGTTGTAAATATATCTGATGAATTTTTAGGAGAAACATGGATAACTAATAAAGAAATAGAAACGGAAAGAGAAAAGGATGAAGCAAGAAGTAATCTAATAAACCTAAGTATATTCTCCATGTGTAACATAAAAAATTATGTTTGTGAATGTAAAGATTATTATTATACCCAATACTATAGTACATAATCTCAAGAAATACTTCTAAATATGTTTTACACTAAACTTCCTTATCCGTGGAATAATCACGTGAATAAAGTATGAAGTGAAAAGAAAGATATGTATCCTCAAAGTTTTGAAGGAAGAATAAAAGTATTAACATTAGAACTTAAAAGAAAGTAAACAACGATTATATAAAAAATCTAAAAGAATAACTAAACTCTATTGTGATATAGTAGAATTACCTACACAATGGGGAAGTAATGGAAAAACATATCCTAAAAGTAATAAAAGAAAATTTTATAAGAAGAAATATAAAAAATATAAAAATTTTCAAAGAAAAAGTATAAAACCTAGAAGATGTTAGGAATAGTGCCCTAGAAAGCCGATTGTATATCCGCTTTGTGCTTTTTCTTATTGTAATCACAAACAATCTTTGAATGAAATAACGAATTGAGGCAACACTTCTTTATATGCTCTTGTTTGGTATGCTTTTACTTTATCTGTGCATGTATGAGAACTCCCCTAATCCTGATGACTTTAGGACTCTACCATTTAGGTGAAATGGTTCATGAAACGAGCCCTATATCACATGAGTCATGATTAGTAAAATACTCCAAGCCGATGAGTCCTACCGATAGTAGGAGTGTCAATCTGACTCCTTTAAGGCTTGCTTGTGGGATCACGCCCTTAAGAAGGACCACCTTGTTTCATGGAGGTGCAAAGTGTATAGTTGATACGTGCGTGATACATGAGGGTGCTTACTTTCATAAGTAAGTTCACTGAGGTGCCCCGTGTGAGAAGATTCCGAAATGGGAAAGGAAGTTTCTATTTCAGGAAATAGAAACTTCCAGATTAGGAAATATCTCACGAGTCATTGATGTGATTAATTAATCCTTAGACTTGAGGTTTCATGTCACTTTATGAGTTAACTCTGTAGTCTTAGGTATAAGCTTTAAAGGGTGTCGTATTAGACAACTGATTCAAGGCTTATGCTGGGGTTGCACAAGTGATTCATGAAAGTGAATGGGAATAAAAAAAAGACCTACACTTGCGTCTGCAAGGTGATCTCTTATTGTGTAAGTCATTCATATACCATATGGACTCCTTGGCCAAGGCAGTAGATCAAGATATCAAGAAAAGTGTTTCTTGGATTGAGATCAAATGGATATGAAATGCACTTAGCTTTAAGACCGGATTATTAGGGTTCTTATTATTCCCTTACCCTAGATCTTGGTTGAGAGATAGTAAGTAGGAGGATTGTATCTCACATGAATCAATGACTTAAAGGTTCTGTCGAATCTGAACATTCCAATTCAGCTAGGGGTTAAACACCTGTTGCTAGACTATGGTCGTTTAATCTGTGGACTGATTAATTAATTAGTGAATTAATTAATTAGGGTCACTGCTAATTGAATTGAGAACCTAGAGGGTCACACACAACAACTTGGTTACTGAGTTAAGGCTTTAAAATGATTAAATGAGTTAATCGAGCCAAGAGGGTTCCACACGTGTGAAACCACATGTGTGGGTCACGTGAGTGACACGTGTCCTTGTGACACGTGTATATATACATGTGTGTGTTAAATAATTAATGTGATTAATTATTTAATAGACATTGGTTTAATTTTAAATTAAAAAGAAAGTCTTATTTTGGACAAAAATAATCTAGTTAATTAATTACGAATTAATTAATTAGATAAATAAGTTATTTATTTATTAATAAATAAAGTATAATAATATCCAAAAGGGTTTGGATATTTTAGCTCTCTTAAAAGTTGATTTGAATTAGAATTCAAAGTCAAAGTCAAAATTACTTGATGATCAAGTAATAAGAGAGAGAGGGACCAAATCCTTAGTCCATAAGGACTAGGATCGGCCGCCCCTCTTCTTTCCTATATATAGGGGAGCTCATGCTCCCCTTAGAGAGTGATTGAATTCTTTTGGTTCATGTGTTGAACACCATCCTTTCTCCAAGATAAATTAAACCCTAGGTTAAGCCTAAATACTAACTAGAGAACTAGCATCCTTAGTAGTTAGATTGTAGTCAAGTTGGTGGACTATCTCTAGAGAGCTTCAAGTTAGAAGTTTTGAAGATTCGAGCTTTACCAAGGAGAGGGGATCAAGCCGCGAGAAGAGCGTTCTTGGGTGGCTTGAAATGCTTCAAGAAAGATTATAGAAAAGTAAGTTTCTAATCTCTACGAATTTGGATACACGATTGCGAGTCCAAGATCCTTTTGTTGGAAAATTTTTAAATTTCCGCTGCTTTCTGATTCATGTTTTCCAACAAAAGAAAGTTTTTTAAAAGAAATAAGTACGATAATAAATCTAATAAGGAAAGAAATAAAAAATTAACTAAATGTCAATGTTGGAAATGTGGAGAAGAAGGTCATAAATCACCCGAAAGTCCAAAACCTAAAGCTAAACATATTAAGAACATAGAAATTGAATTTTTAGAAATAAGAGATGAGCTTGAAGAAGTTTCAGATATAAAAAATTATTTTGGAAAAGAAATATATATAAAAGAAACTGATCTATCAAAAAATGAAATCTCTTCAGAAATAGATTTTGAATTAGAATGAGTTCTGAAATAACAGAATAATCTAATGAAGAAATAAATCTTTATGAAGGACCAGAAGGATATGCAGAACGCATTACCTTCAATAAAGAAACTCTAGATAAGATAAAGAAACTAAAATTAAATGTTACGAATCCCAGCCAAAGTATTTTCAAAGGGATATCAAGTCTTATAAAAAGAAAGAAAATAAATATATATGACTACCATGAAGTAGAAAAATCTATAAATATTGAACATACTTCAGGGAAAGTTAAGATTAACTTGTTAACGAAAGCTACTATAAATCAAGCTTTGAACAAAATAAAAGATAAAAGAGAAAAAAAGTAAAATACAATATATATATTTAGGAAGAGTCCAATTCCTGCTAAAATCATTGTTTAGAGAAGGAATAGATAGTCCTATTGTAACAGCCCGAAAACCCGCCGTTCGATATTGTCCGCTTTGGATGGGAACCAGACCCCGAAGGGAACCACCCTCACGGTTTTGTTTCTCCCAGGTGGGAACCAGACCCCGAAGGGAACCACCCAGGAAAAGGCCTCTACAAGGGGAGGGGGATCCACCACTTTATAAAGTGGCTTCAAGCCCACCTCCAATCCGATGTGGGGCAAAGCACCTTTGGCTATTACACCTATAGTACTTTCTCTTCATGATCAGAGATTTACAGATGCGAAGAGAAGTCATGTAGGAACTATAGAAGGAAATTTGTGTTATAAACAAATATTATTTGATTTATATCCTAAATATAGTGTAAATATAAATGATCATAATATAGATGAAACCTTAAGTTTACATTACAAATTCATAAAAGACATAGGATTGAAAGATAAGCAAAGCTTTCTCTATTTATCATAGAGCATTATATGTTCTAAGTAATAGTAATTATGGAAAAATTTATCAAGATAAACCACATTTAGAAATAGATGAGGAATGTAGAGAAGTAGCCTTAGCTAAATTACCTCTACTTGAAGACCCTAAAGAAATAACAAATTATGAATTAGAGATCATAAATAAACCTCTGATAGAAGAAGGTGAATACTTTAATGATCAAGAATATATTAAAGAACCAAAATTTTTAATAGATACAAGAGCAAGTGCAAATCAACTTTCTAAAATAAAAAATAAAGGTTAATGATAGAAACCTTAAGTGAGGTTTTTTATTATGAAAACTTTGAAGGAAAGATAGTTGCATGTAACCAACAAATATCTATTCCAATAAATATTGATAAATCTAGAATAATTGTTAAATGTTATTTAGATGAAAATATGATAGGAAGTTCCTATGACATAATATTAGGAAATGCTTTCCTAGATAGTTGTAATTACTATAAAATAGAAAAAGATGGAGTAACACTCTGCATAGAAGACAAAGTCATATATTGTCCAAGAATAAAATGAAAGGATATAATTTTACAGTTAGCGTTTTCATTCAGGTAGGAATAAGAGAAGCTCCTGAAAATGAAATAATAACTTGTGCTTTAATAGATACTGGATCTAAAATAACTATTTTCAAAACCTTCTTGATTAATAAATGGAAGGAAAATGGAAAAATCAGAATAAAAGGTGTGACTGGAAAATCACAGGATATACATAGATCAACAATAGAGGTTGACATTGTCTTAGGGAGCAAAATAATAACAGTGCCTAAGATATATGAATATAATGAACTAGAAGTTGATATACTATTAGGAAATGATTTCCTACAACAATTTCAATATTATATGCAAAATGCATATTCTACTGTGCTTAAAACAAAGTGTGGCCATTTGTTAAAACTACCAAGACTAAATCATCCCTTCAGAGTTCAGTCAGCTAAGCGTGGTGGACACTCTATATATGAAAAAATACAGATACCAATAAATAAAATAGTTATAAAAAGAATAAACTTAGAAACGGTTACTAGCAAGATAAAAGAAAATTATAGTGACCATCCATTGGCTTTTTGGAAAAAAGACCACCCAAAAGTTAGAATAGAATTAACAGATAATATCATAATTAAAGAAAGACCCATGAGATATACCTTAAGTGAAAAAGATGAATTTAAAAAGCAAATTAAAGAATTATTAGATAAAGGATTGATTAGGAAAAATTTTAGTCCCTTTTCTAGTCCAACATTCATGTTAATGAAAGAAGCTGAAAAGAAAAGAAATAAAGCAAGAATCGTAATAAATTATAAAAGATAAAACCATTTCACTAAGGGTGATAGTTACCAATTACCCAATAAAGAAGTATTAATAGACCTAGTAAAGAATAAATCTTATTACTCAAAATTTGATTGTACATCTGGATTTTTGCAAGTAAAAATAGAAGATGATAGCATCTAATATACAGCCTTTAGTGCCCCTCAAGGACATTATGAATGGTTAGTAATGACATTTGGATTAAAAAATGCTCCATCGATACATCAAAGAAAGATGGACGATATATTTAGCAAATATAGAGAATTCATGGTTGTTTATATAGATGATATTCTTATTTGTTCAAATACCATAGATGAACATAGAAAACATCTTTTACTCTTTGCTAATTTATGTAAAGAAAATGTTATTGCCCTATCAGAAAGAAAACAGTCATAAAAACTAAAGAAATTAAGTTTTTAGGATTAAAATTGAGTACTGCAGGTATAAAATTGCAACCGCATATATCTAGGAAAATAGTTGAGTTTCCAAATAAGTTAGAAAATAGAAAATAAATAGAAAAGTTTTTAGGATGTCTTAATTATGCTGAAGGTTTCATACCTGAGTTAGCAAAGAAAAGACATGAAATACAAAAGTTATTAAGAAAAAATAATACAAAAGGTTGGACGCCAAAACATACAGAAATTGTCATAAAGCAAAAGGAAGAATGTAAAACTCTTCCAGAACTAAGGCTTTCTGATAAAAATGATAACTTAATTATACAAACCGATGCCTCTGATTTATATTGGGCTACAATTAGGGATGTAAACGAGCCGAGCCTTGACATTTTTGTCTGGCTCAGGCTTGGGTTCGCGCTCTAAAAGCATGGTTCGGGCTTGGTTCGCGAGCCGACGAGCCATGAATTTTTTTTGTTCGGGCTTGGCTCGCGCAAAGCTGGAGATGGCTCACCTCGACTTGCGAGCCTGCCTTCTCAGACTTCTATGCTTGATTTTGAGTGTCGAACCAGCATCAAGGGAGAATTCACTAATGCCCTTGGACATGAAAAAAGAACCAAAAACCACGAGAAAAACAATTTTAAGAAATTCGTTTCCCAAAAATCACATTCAAAAATCTAATTTAGATAAATTTTTATGCCCTTCTTTCAAATAATCCATATTGCAAAACCTAGATTCAAAACAAACTTGAAAATCAAAGATTCAAAACAAATTCTATGCCCTTCTTCCATCTAGCATCTGATATTTCAAAACAAAAAATAAGATCTAAGTTTTATTTTCATTAAAGAAAAAAATTTCAAATCTGATATCTTGAAAAAAAAAAAAAAGAAAGAAAACAGTGGTGGTGGTGATGCCGTTTCCTCTAGTTCCACGTCCGTGTGGTGGCCGGAGTACTTGGAGAGGTGGTGCCGACTCAAGCGTGTTGTGACTTTGTAAAGGTGGTGGCGGCTGAACTATAGTAATCTGTGTTGCTGTTGCGGCTAAATTGTAGAAGACATGGGTCGCGGTGGCTGGGGGTGCGAGGTGGTGGCTCCGGCGTGAGGCGTGGTTGCCGGAGTTAGAGAGGCGGAGAGGGGGATCTTCAGCGGCTAAAAAGTCTCTTGGTAGAATTCAACGGTTGAAATTGAAGGAAGGAAAATTAGAAATGTGGGGATTTTGGGCTAGGGTTATGGAAAAAGAAATGAGGTATATATATATATATTTAAAAAAATTAAAGTATGGCTCGCGAGCCACGAGCTGAGGAATATGGGATTCGGGTTTGGGTTCGAAATCCCACGAACCGAGCCTAAGCTTGGCTCGGCTCGCCATCTTCGAACCCAAGCACGAGCTTTTTACGAGTTGGCTTGTCAGGTTTGTGAGCCGGCTTGTCTCGTTTGCATCCCTAGCTGCAATATTGAAAACAGATCTCAATGAGACTTGTAGATATACAAGTGGTACTTTTAAATCAGCAGAAATAAACTATACTATTAGGAATAGTGCCCTAGAAAGCCGATTGAATATATGCTTTGTACTTTTCCTTATTGTAATCACAGACAATCTTTGAATGAAATAACGAATTGAGGCAACACTTCTTTATATGCTCTTGTTTGGTATGCGTTTACTTTAACTGTGCATGTCTGAGAACTCCCCTAATCCTGATGACTTTAGGACTCTACCATTTAGGTGAAATGGTTCATGAAACGAGCCCTATTTCACATAAGTCATGATTAGTAAAATACTCTAAGCCGATGAGTCCTACAGACAGTAGGAGCGTCAACCTGACTCCTCTAAGGCTTGTTTGTGGGATCACGCCCTTAAGAAATACCACCTTGTTTCATAGAGGTGCAAAGTGTATAGTTGATACGTGCGTGATACATGAGGGTGTTTACTTCCATAAGTAAGTTCACTGAGGTGCCCCGTGTGAGAAGATTCCTAAATGGGAAAGGAAGTTTCTATTTTAGGAAATGGAAACTTCCAGATTAGGAAATATCTCACGAGTCAATGATGTGATTAATTGATCCTTAGACTTGAGGTTTCATGTCACTTTATGAGTTAACTCTGTAGTCTTAGGTGTAAGCTTTAAAGGGTGTCGCCTTAGACAACTAATTCAAGGCTTATGCTGGGGCTGCACAAGTGACTCATGAAAGTGAATGAGAATCAAGAAAGGACCAGCACTTGCGTTTACAAGGTGATCTCTTACTGTGTAAGTCATTCATATGCCATATGGAGTCCTTGGCCAAGGCAGTAGATCAAGACATCAAGAAAAGAGTTTCTTGGAATGAGATCAAATGGATATGAAATGTACTTAGCTTTAAGACCAGATTATTAGGGTTCTGATTATTCCCTTACCCTAGATCATGGTTGAGAGATAGTAAGTAGGAGGATTGTATCTCACATATATCAATGACTTAAAGGTTCTGTCGAATCCGAACATTCCAATTCAGCTAGGGGTAAACACCTGTTGCTAGACTATGGTCGTTTAATCTGTGAACTGATTAATTAATTAGTGAATTAATTAATTAGGGTCACTGCTAATTGAATTGAGAACCTAGAGGGTCACAAACAACAACTTGGTTACATGAGTTAAGGCTTTAAAATGATTAAACGAGTTAATCGAGCCAAGAGGGTTCCACACCTGTGGGTCACGTGAGGAGCACATGTCCTTGGGACACGCGTCTCACACGTGTATATATATATATATATTGTATATGTATATATTAAATAGTTAAATGTGTTAATTATTTAATAGACTTTGGTTTAATTTTGAATTACAAAGAAAGTCTTATTTTAGAGAAAAATAATCTAATTAATTAATTATGAATTAATTAATTAGATAAATAAGTTATTTATTTATTAATAAATAAAGTATAATAATATCCAAAAGGGTTTGGATATTTTAGCTCTCTTAAAAGTTGATTTGAATAAGAATTCAAAGTCAAAGTTGGAATTACTTTGATATGGCATAATAGTATAAGGCCACGTGGCCGCCCCCGGTTGGTGCCACGTGGACCCTTGCGCCAACCTGGACAAACCAGGAGCAACTTTTCCGGACAGATCGTCAGATCGATGTATGGTCCGCAGGTCATCAGATCTACGTGAGGCCATTAGATCGATTTACACATCGCTTGATCGTCAGGTCAGCTGATCGATTTTAATACCCAGGTCATCAGATCGGGACGCCCCTCTCCTATACAAGTCTTTGCTTTATTAAAACTTCAAAATGTTGCTTAGGTGTACCAAATACTCTATGCCCCTCACAGTGACGGCTTCATTTTTTCAGCTTCACGCGGATTGTGGTTTTATGCCCCTCACAGTCACGACTTCATTTTCGCAGCTTCACGCGGATTGTGGTTTTATGCCCCTCACAGTCACACTATAGCCGTCTATTAACTCTAATCCAATCTAACGGTAGAGATTCTCCATCCTCTTCATTTGTCCGTTTATTTAAACCAAGCTCATTTCTTTTTTCCTTTACATTGAAACTATATTTTTTTTCACTACCATGAGTAACAGTCCCCCTTTTTGCCATATCAATTTCTTCTATAAATTTCCTCAAATGAAGTTGAAGTTTATCGGGCAAGAGGGGGACTGGCCCTCAAGGTTGTTGAAAATTATGAATTTTATAACTGATTATTTCTTATTTATTCATATTTAGTCCTCTTATCTAATTTGAATGTTGCTTTTTCGCGAATGACAAGTTTAATTTTGTTAGGATCATGATGTGATCTTCTTTTTTCTGCCTTTGCCCCCACGAAAGAAAAATGTCCCATATAGGGTAGCACAAGGAGATTGGAGCATAGAAAACTGAAAATCCAAAATGATGTGCGTCAGTTTTTCCGCCTCCTAAATTGGTCTATATAATAATATCCAAAGACTATTTTTGGTTTTAGGACAGTAAACACGAAAATTTACAAGTCTTTGCTTTATTAAAACTTCAAAATGTTGCTTAGGTGTACCAAATACTCTAGGCCCCTCACAGTGACGGCTTCATTTTACAGCTTCATGCGGATTGTGGTTTAATGCCCCTCACAGTCACACCACAGCCGTCTATTAACTCTAATCCAATCCAACAGTGGAGATTCTCCATCCTCTTCGTTTGTCCTTTTATTTAAACCAAGCTCCGTTCTTTTTTTTCCTGTTCATTGAAACTATATTTCTTTTCACTGCCATGAGTCACAGTCCCCCTTTTTGCCAAATAAATTTCTTCTATAAATTTCTTCAAATGAAGTTGAAGTTTATCGGGCAAGAGGGGGACTGGCCCTCAAGGTCGTTGGAAATTTTGAACTTTATAACTGATTTTTTATTTATTTATTCTTAATTAGTTCTGTTATCTGATTTGAATGTTGCTTTTTCCCCATATGACAAGTTTAATTTTGTTAGGATCATGATGTGATCTTCTCTTTTCTGCCTTTGTCCCCAAGAAAGAAAAATGTCCCATATAGGGCAGCATAAGGAGATTGGAGCATAGAAAAATTGAAAATCCAAAATGATGTGCGTCAGTTTGTCCACCTCCTAAATTGGTCTCTATAATAATATCCAAAGACTATTTTTGGTTTTAGGTCAATAAACACGAAAATATACAAGTCTTTGCTTTATTAAAACTTCAAAATGTTGCTTAGGTGTACCAAATACTCTATGCCCCTCACAGTGACGGCTTCATTTTTGCAGCTTCACGCGGATTGTGGTTTTATACCCCTCACAGTCACGGCCTCATTTTTGCAGCTTCACGCGGATTGTGGTTTTATGCCCCTCACAGTCACACTATAGCCGTCTATTAACTCTAATCCAATCTAACGGTAGAGATTCTCCATCCTCTTCATTTGTCCGTTTATTTAAACCAAGCTCCGTTCTTTTTTCCAGTACATTGAAACTATATTTTTTTTCACTGCCATGAGTAACAGTCCCCCTTTTTGCCATATAAATTTCTTCTATAAATTTCCTCAAATGAAGTTGAAGTTTATCGGGCAAGAGGGGGACTGGCCCTCAAGGTCGTTGAAAACTATGAATTTTATAACTGATTATTTCTTATTTATTCATATTTAGTCCTCTTATCTGATTTGAATGTTGTTTTTTCGCGAATGACAAGTTTAATTTTGTTAGGATCATGATGTAATCTTCTTTTTCTGTCTTTGCCCCCGCGAAAGAAAAATGTCCCATATAGGGTAGCACAAGGAGATTAGAGCATAGAAAACTGAAAATCCAAAATGATGTGCGTCAGTTTTTCCGCCTCCTAAATTGGTCTATATAATAATATCCAAAGACTATTTTTGGTTTTAGGTCAGTAAACACGAAAATTTACAAGTCTTTGCTTTAGTATAACTTCAAAATGCTGCTTAGGTGTACCAAATACTCCATGCCCCTCACAGTGACGGCTTCATTTTTGCAGCTTCTTGCGGATTGTGGTTTAATGCCCCTCACAGTCACACCACAGCCGTCTATTAACTCTAATCCAATCCATTAATGGAGATTCTCCATCCTCTTCATTTGTCCGTTTATTTAAACCTAGCTCATTTCTTTCTTTTCCTGTTCATTGAAACTATATTTCTTTTCACTGCCATGAGTCACAGTCCCCCTTTTTGCCCGATAAATTTCTTCTATAAATTTCTTCAAATGAAGTTGAAGTTATCGGGTAAGAGGGGGACTGGCCCTCACGGTCGTTGTAAATTTTGAACTTTACAACTGATTTTTTCTTATTTTTTCTTGTTTAGTTCTCTTATCTGATTTGAATGTTACTTTTTCCCGAATGACAAGGTTAATTTTGTTAGGATCATGATGTGATCTTCTCTTTTCTGCCTTTGTCCCCAAGAAAGAAAAATGTCCCATATAGGGTAGCACAAGGAGATTGGCGCATAGAAAAACTGAAAATCCAAAAAGATGTGCGTCAGTTTGTCCACCTCCTAAATTGGTCTCTATAATAATATCCAAAGACTATTTTTGGTTTTAGGTCAAAAGACACGAAAATATACTAGTCTTTGCTTTAGTTAAACTTCAAAATGTTGCCTAGGTGTACCAAACACTCTATGCCCCTCACAGTGACGGCTTATTTTTGTTGCTTCACGCGAATTGTGGCTTTATGCCCCTCATAGTCACACCACGGCCGTCTATTAACTCTAATCCAATCCAACGATGGAGATTCTCCATCCTCTTCATTTGTCCGTTTATTTAGACCAAGCTCATTTCTTTTTTCTTGTACATTGAAACTATAGTTCTTTTCACTGCCATGAGTCGTAGTCCCCCTTTTTGCCCGATAAATTTCTTCTACAAATTTCTTCAAATGAAGTTGAAGTTTATCGGGCAAGAGGGGGACTGGCCCTCAAGGTCGTTGGAAATTTTGAACTTTACAACTGATTTTTTTTATTTATTCTTATTTAGTTTTCTTATCTGATTTGAATGTTGCTTTTTCCCGAATGACAAGTTTAATTTTTTTATGATCATGATGTGATCTTCTTTTTTCTGCCTTTGTCCCCACGAAAGAAAAATGTCCCATATAGGGTAGCACAAGGAGATTGGAGCATAGAAAAACTGAAAATCCAAAATGATGTGCATCAGTTTCTCCACCTCCTAAATTGGTCTCTATAATAATATCCAAAGACTATTTTTGGTTTTAGGTTATTAAACACAAAAATATACAAGTCTTTGCTCTATTAAAAATTCAAAATGTTACTTAGGTGTACCAAATACTCTATACCCCTCACAGTGACAGCTTCATTTTTGCAGCTTCACTCGAATTGTGGTTCTATGCCCCTCACAATCACACCACAACCGTCAATTAACTCTAATCGAATTCAACGGTGGAGATTCTCCATCCTCTTCATTTGTCCTTTTATTTAAACCAAGCTCCGTTCTTTTTTCCAGTACAATGAAACTATATTTCTTTTCTCTGCCATGAGTCACAGTACCCCTTTTTGCCCGATAAATTTCTTCTATAAATTTCTTCAAATGAAGTTGAAGTTTATCGGGCAAGAGGGGGACTGGCCCTCACGGCCGTTGGAAATTTTGAACTTTACAACTGATTTTTTTTATTTATTCTTATTTAGTTTTCTTATCTGATTTGAATGTTGCTTTTTCCCGAATGACAAGTTTAATTTTTTTATGATCATGATGTGATCTTCTTTTTTCTGCCTTTGTCCCCACGAAAGAAAAATGTCCCATATAGGGTAGCACAAGGAGATTGGAGCATAGAAAAACTGAAAATCCAAAATGATGTGCATCAGTTTCTCCACCTCCTAAATTGGTCTCTATAATAATATCCAAAGACTATTTTTGGTTTTAGGTTATTAAACACAAAAATATACAAGTCTTTGCTCTATTAAAAATTCAAAATGTTACTTAGGTGTACCAAATACTCTATACCCCTCACAGTGACAGCTTCATTTTTGCAGCTTCACTCGAATTGTGGTTCTATGCCCCTCACAATCACACCACAACCGTCAATTAACTCTAATCGAATTCAACGGTGGAGATTCTCCATCCTCTTCATTTGTCCTTTTATTTAAACCAAGCTCCGTTCTTTTTTCCAGTACAATGAAACTATATTTCTTTTCTCTGCCATGAGTCACAGTACCCCTTTTTGCCCGATAAATTTCTTCTATAAATTTCTTCAAATGAAGTTGAAGTTTATCGGGCAAGAGGGGGACTGGCCCTCACGGCCGTTGGAAATTTTGAACTTTACAACTGATTTTTTCATATTTTTTCTTATTTAGTTCTCTTATCTGATTTGAATGTTGCTTTTTCCCGAATGACAAGTTTAATTTTGTTAGGATCATGATGTGATCTTCTCTTTTCTGCCTTTGTCCCCAAGAAAGAAAAATGTCCCATATAGGGTAGCACAAGGAGATTGGAGCATAGAAAAACTAAAAATCCAAAATGATGTGCGTCAGTTTTCCGCCTCCTAAATTGGTCTATATAATAATATCCAAAGACTATTTTTGGTTTAAGGACAGTAAACACGAAAATATACAAGTCTTTGCTCTATTAAAAATTCAAAATGTTGCTTAGGTGTACCAAATACTCTATACCCCTCACAGTGACAGCTTCATTTTTGCAGCTTCACGCGAATTGTGGTTTTATACCCCTCACAATCACACCACAGCCGTCAATTAACTCTAATCCAATTCAACGGTGGACATTCTCCATCCTCTTCATTTGTCCTTTTATTTAAACCAAGCTCCGTTCTTTTTTCCAGTACATTGAAACTATATTTCTTTTCACTGCCATGAGTCACAGTACCCCTTTTTGCCCGATAAATTTCTTCTATAAATTTCTTCAAATGAAGTTGATGTTTATCGGGCAAGAGGGGGACTGGCCCTCACGGTCGTTGGAAATTTTGAACTTTACAACTGATTTTTTCTTATTTAGTTCTCTTATCTGATTTGAATGTTGCTTTTTCCCGAATGACAAGTTTAATTTTGTTAGGATCATGATGTGATCTTCTCTTTTCTGCCTTTGTCCCCAAGAAAGAAAAATGTCCCATACAGGGTAGCACAAGGAGATTAGAGCATAGAAAAACTGAAAATCCAAAATGATGTGCATCAGTTTGTCCACCTCCTAAATTGGTCTCTATAATAATATCCAAAGACTATTTTAGGTTTTAGGTCAATAAACACGAAAATATACAAGTCGTTGCTCTATTAAAAATTCAAAATGTTGCTTAGATATACCAAATACTCTATACCCCTCACAGTGACCGCTTCATTTTTGCAGCTTCACGCGAATTGTGGTTTTATGCCCCTCACAATCACACCACAGCCGTCAATTAACTCTAATCCAATTCGACGGTGGAGATTCTCCATTCTCTTCATTTGTCCTTTTATTTAAACTAAGCTCCGTTCTTTTTTCCAGTACAATGAAACTATATTTCTTTTCACTGCCATGAGTCACAGTCCCCCTTTTTGCCCGATAAATTTCTTCTATAAATTTCTTCAAATGAAGTTGAAGTTTATCGGGCAAGAGGGGGACTGGCCCTCACGGTCGTTGTAAATTTTGAACTTTACAACTGATTTTTTCTTATTTTTTCTTATTTAGTTCTCTTATCTGATTTGAATGTTGCTTTTTCCCGAATGACAAGGTTAATTTTGTTAGGATCATGATGTGATCTTCTCTTTTCTGCCTTTGTCCCCAACAAAGAAAAATGTCCCATATAGGGTAGCATAAGGAGATTGGCGCATAGAAAAACTGAAAATCCAAAAAGATGTGCGTCAGTTTGTCCACCTCCTAAATTGGTCTCTATAATAATATCCAAAGACTATTTTTGGTTTTAGGTCAAAAGACACGAAAATATACTAGTCTTTACTCTATTAAAAATTCAAAATGTTGCTTAGGTGTACCAAATACTCTATGCCCCTCACAATGACAGCTTCATTTTTGCAGCTTCACGCGGATTGTGGTTTTATGCTCCTCACAGTCACACCACAACCGTCTATTAAATCTAATTCAATCCAACGGCGAAGATTCTCCATCCTCTTCATTTGTCCGTTATTTAAACCATGCTCATTTCTTTTTTCCTATACATTAAAACTATATTTTTTTTCACTGCCATGAGTCACAATCCCCCTTTTTGCCTGATAAATTTCTTCTATAAATTTCTTCAAATGAAGTTGAAGTTTATCGGGCAAGAGGGGGACTGACCCTCAAGGTCGTTGGAAATTTTGAACTTTACAACTGATTTTTTCTTATTTATTCTTATTTAGTTCTCTTATCTGATTTGAATGTTGCTTTTTCCCGAATGACAAGTTTAATTTTGTTAGGATCATGATGTGATCTTCTCTTTTCTGCCTTTGTCCCCAAGAATGAAAAATGTCCCATATAGGGTAGCACAAGGAGATTGGAGCATAGAAAAACTGAAAATCCAAAAAGATGTGCGTCAGTTTGTCCACCTCCTAAATTGGTCTCTATAATAATATCCAAAGACTATTTTTGGTTTTAGGTCACAAGATACGAAAATATACTAGTCTTTACTCTATTAAAAATTCAAAATGCTGCTTAGGTGTACCAAATACTCTATGCCCCTCACAGTGGCGGCTTCATTTTTGCAGCTTCACGCGGATTGTGGTTTTATGCCCCTCACAGTCACACCACAACCGTTTATTAACTCTAATTCAATCCAACGGCGGAGATTCTCCATCCTCTTCATTTGTCCGTTTATTTAAACCAAGCTCATTTCTTTTTTCCTATACATTGAAACTATATTTCTTTTCACTGCCATGAGTCACAGTCCCCCTTTTTGCCTGATAAATTTCTTCTATAAATTTCTTCAAATGAAGTTGAAGTTCATCGGGCAAGAGGGGGACTGACCCCCAAGGTCGTTGGAAATTTTGAACTTTAAAACTGATTTTTTCTTATTTAGTTCTTTTATCTGATTTGAATGTTGCTTTTTCCCGAATGACAAGTTTAATTTTGTTAGGATCATCCAAAATGATGTGCATCAGTTTGTCCACCTCCTAAATTGGTCTCTATAATAATATCCAAAGACTATTTTTGGTTTTAGGTCAATAAACACGAAAATCTACAAGTCTTTGCTCTATGAAAAATTCAAAATGTTGCTTAGGTGTACCAAATACTCTATGCCCCTCACAGTGACGGCTTCATTTTTGCAGCTTCACGCGAATTGTGGTTTTATGCCCCTCACAATCACACCACAGCCGTCAATTAACTCTAATCCAATCCAACGGTGGAGATTCTCCATCCTCTTCATTTTTCCGTTTATTCAAACCAAGCTCATTTCTTTTTTCCTTTACATTGAAACTATATTTTTTTTCACTGCCATGAGTCACAGTACCCCTTTTTGCCCAATAAATTTCTTCTATAAATTTCTTCAAATGAAGTTGAAGTTTATCGGGCAAGAGGGGGACTGGCCCTCAAGGTCGTTGGAAATTTTGAACTTTACAACTGATTTTTTCTTATTTATTCTTATTTAGTTCTCTTATCTGATTTGAATGTTGTTTTTTTCCCGAATGACAAGTTTAATTTTGTTAGGATCATGATGTGATCTTCTCTTTTCTGCCTTTGTCCCCAAGAAAGAAAAATATCCCATATAGGGTAGCACAAGGAGATTGGAGCATAGAAAAACTGAAAATCCAAAATGATGTGCGTCAGTTTGTCCACCTCCTAACTTGGTCTCTATAATAATATCCAAAGACTATTTTTGGTTTTAGGTCAAAAGACACGAAAATATACTAGTCGTTACTCTATTAAAAATTCAAAATGCTGCTTGGGTGTACCAAATACTCTATGCCCCTCACAGTGGCGGCTTCATTTTTGCAGCTTCACGGGGATTGTGGTTTTATGCCCCTCACAGCCACGGCTTCATTTTTTGCAGCTTCACGCTGATTGTGGTTTTATGCCCCTCACAGTCACACCACAGCCGTCTATTAACTCTAATTCAATCTAACGGTGGAGATTCTCCATCCTCTTCATTTGTTCGTTTATTTAAACCAAGCTCATTTCTTTTTTCCTGTACATTGAAACTATATTTCTTTTCACTGCCATGAGTCACAGTCCCCCTTTTTGCTTGATAAATTTCTTCTATAAATTTCTTCAAATGAAGTTGAAGTTTATTAGGCAAGAAGGGGACTGACCCTCAAGGTCGTTGGAAATTTTGAACTTGATAACTGATTTTTTTCTTATTTATTCTTATTTATTTCTCTTATCTGATTTGAATGTTGCTTTCTCCCGAATGACAAGTTTAATTTTGTTAGGATCATGACGTGATCTTCTTTTTTCTGCCTTTGTCCCCACGAAAGAAAAATGTCCCATATAGGGTAGCACAAGGAGATTGGAGCATAGAAAAACTGAAAATCCAAAATGATGTGATTCAGTTTGTCCACCTCCTAAATTGGTCTCTATAATAATATCCAAAGACTCGTTTTGGTTTCAGGTCAATAAACACGAAAATATATAAGTCTTTGCTTTATTAGAACATCAAAATGTTGCTTAGGTGTACCAAATACTCTATGCCCCCTCACAATGAAGTTTCACGCGGATTGTGGTTTTATGCCCCTCACAATCACGACTTCATTTTTGCAGCTTCACGCGGATTGTGGTTTTATGTCCCTCACAGTCCCACCATAGCCATCTATTAACTCTAATCCAATTCAACGGTGGAGATTCTCCACCTCTTCATTTGTCCATTTATTTAAACCAAGCTCATTCCTTTTTTTCCTGTACATTGAAACTATATTTCTTTTCACCGCCATGAGTTAAAGTCCCCCTTTTTGCCCGATAAATTTCTTCTATAAATTTCTTCAAATGAAGTTGAAGTTTATTGGGCAAGAGGGGGACTGGCCCTGAAGGTCGTTGGAAATTTTGAACTTTATAACTTATTTTTTTCTTATTTATTCTTATTTAGTTCTCTTATCTGATTTGAATGTTGCTTTTTCCCGAATGACAAGTTTAATTTTGTTAGGATCGTGATGTGATCTTCTTTTTTCTGCCTTTGTCGCCACGAAAGAAAAATGTCCCATATAGGGTAGCACGAGGAGATTGGAGTATAGAAAAAGTGAAAATCCAAATGGTGTGCGTCAGTTTGTCCACCTCCTAAATTGGTCTCTATAATAATATCCAAAGACTATTTTTGGTTTTAGGTCAATAAACACGAAAATATACAAGTCTTTGTTTTATTTAAACTTCAAATGTTACTTAGGTGTACCAAATACTCTATGCCCCTCTCAGTGACGGCTTCATTTTTGCAGCTTCACGCGGATTGTGGTTTTATGCCCCTCACAGTCACACCACAACCATCTATTAACTCTAGTCCAATCCAACGGTGGAGATTTTCCATCCTCTTCATTTGTCCGTTTATTTAAACTAAGCTCATTTCTTTTTTCCTGTACATTCGAACTATATTTCTTTTCACTGCCATGAGTCACAGTCCCCCTTTTTGCCCGATAAATTTCTTCTATAAATTTCTTTTATCGGGCAAGAGGGGGACTGGCCCTCACGGCCGTTGGAAATTTTGAACTTTACAACTGATTTTTTCATATTTTTTCTTATTTAGTTCTGTTATCTGATTTGAATGTTGCTTTTTCCCGAATGACAAGTTTAATTTTGTTAGGATCATGATGTGATCTTCTCTTTTCTGCCTTTGTCCCCAAGAAAGAAAAATGTCCCATATAGGGTAGCACAAGGAGATTGGAGCATAGAAAAACTAAAAATCCAAAATGATGTGCATCAGTTTCTCCACCTCCTAAATTGGTCTCTATAATAATATCCAAAGACTATTTTTGGTTTTAGGTCAATAAACACGAAAATATACAACTCTTTGCTCTATTAAAAATTCAAAATGTTGCTTAGGTGTACCAAATACTCTATACCCCTCACAGTGACTGCTTCATTTTTGCAGCTTCACGCGAATTGTGGTTTTATGCCCCTCACAATCACACCACAGCCGTCAATTAACTCTAATCCAATTCAACGGTGGAGATTCTCCATCCTCTTCATTTGTCATTTTATTTAAACCAAGCTCCGTTCTTTTTTCCAGTACATTGAAACTATATTTCTTTTCACTGCCATGAGTCACAGTACCCCTTTTTGCCCGATAAATTTCTTCTATAAATTTCTTCAAATGAAGTTGAAGTTTATCGGGCAAGAGGGGGATTGGCCCTCACGGTCGTTGGAAATTTTGAACTTTACAACTGATTTTTTCTTATTTTTTCTTATTTAGTTCTCTTATCTGATTTGAATGTTGCTTTTTCCCGAATGACAAGTTTAATTTTGTTAGGATCATGATGTGATCTTCTCTTTTCTGCCTTTGTCCCCAAGAAAGAAAAATGTCCCATATAGGGTAGCACAAGGAGATTGGAGCATAGAAAAACTGAAAATCCAAAATGATGTGCATCAGTTTGTCCACCTCCTAAATTGGTCTCTATAATAATATCCAAAGACTATTTTTGGTTTTAGGTCAATAAACACGAAACTATACAAGTCTTTGCTTTATTAAAACTTCAAAATGTTGCTTAGGTGTACCAAATACTCTATGGCCCTCACAGTGACGGCTTCATTTTTGCAGCTTCACGCGATTGTGGTTTTATGCCCCTCACAGTCACGGCTTCATTTTTGCAGCTTCACGCGGATTGTGGTTTTATACCCCTCACAGTCACACTATAGCCGTCTATTAACTCTAATCCAATCTAACGGTAGAGATTCTCCATCCTCTTCATTTGTCCGTTTATTTAAACCAACCCCATTTCTTTTTTCCTGTACATTGAAACTATATATTTTTTCACTGCCATGAGTAACAGTCCCCCTTTTTGCCATATAAATTTCTTCTATAAATTTCCTCAAATGAAGTTGAAGTTTATCGGGCAAGAGGGGGACTGGCCCTCAAGGTCGTTGAAAATCATGAATTTTATAACTGATTATTTCTTATTTATTCATATTTAGTCCTCTTATCTGATTTGAATGTTGCTTTTTCGTGAATGACAAGTTTAATTTTGTTAGGATCATGATGTGATCTTCTTTTTTCTGCCTTTGCCCCCACGAAAGAAAAATGTCCCATATAGGGTAGCACAAGGAGATTGGAGCATAGAAAACTGAAAATCCAAAATGATGTTCGTCAGTTTTTCCGCCTCCTAAATTGGTCTATATAATAATATCCAAAGACTATTTTTTGTTTTAGGTCAGTAAACACGAAAATTTACAAGTCTTTGCTTTATTAAAACTTCAAAATGTTGCTTAGGTGTACCACATACTCTATGCCCCTCACAGTGACGGCTTCATTTTTGCTGCTTCATGCGGATTGTGGTTTAATGCCCCTCACAGTCACACCACATCCGTCTATTAACTCTAATCCAATCCAACTGTGGAGATTCTCCATCCTCTTCATTTGTCCGTTTATTTAAACCAAGCTCATTTCTTTTTTTTTCTGTTCATTGAAACTATATTTCTTTTCACTGCCATGAGTCACAGTCCCCCTTTTTGCCCGATAAATTTCTTCTTTAAATTTCTTCAAATGAAGTTGAAGTTTATCGGGCAAGAGGGGGACTGGCCCTCACGGTCGTTGTAAATTTTGAACTTTACAACTAATTTTTTCTTATTTTTTCTTATTTAGTTCTCTTATCTGATTTGAATGTTGCTTTTTCCCGAATGACAAGGTTAATTTTGTTAGGATCATGATGTGATCTTCTCTTTTCTGCCTTTGTCCCCAACAAAGAAAAATGTCCCATATAGGGTAGCACAAGGAGATTGGCGCATAGAAAAACTGAAAATCCAAAAAGATGTGCGTCAGTTTGTCCACCTCCTAAATTGGTCTCTATAATAATATCCAAAGACTATTTTTGGTTTTAGGTCGAAAGACACGAAAATATACTAGTCTTTGCTTTAGTTAAACTTCAAAATGTTGCCTAGGTGTACCAAACACTCTATGCCCCTCACAGTGACGACTTATTTTTGTTGCTTCACGCGAATTGTGGCTTTATGCCCCTCACAGTCACACCACGGCCGTCTATTAACTCTAATCCAATCCAACGATGGAGATTCTCCATCCTCTTCATTTGTCCGTTTATTTAGACCAAGCTCATTTCTTTTTTCTTGTACATTGAAACTATAGTTCTTTTCACTGCCATGAGTCACAGTCCCCGTTTTTGCCCGATAAATTTCTTCTAAAAATTTCTTCAAATGAAGTTGAAGTTTATCGGGCAAGAGGGGGACTGGCCCTCAAGGTCGTTGGAAATTTTAAACTTTAAAACTGATTTTTTTTATTTATTCTTATTTAGTTCTCTTATCTGATTTGAATGTTGCTTTTTCCCGAATGACAAGTTTAATTTTTTTATGATCATGATGTGATCGTCTTTTTTCTGCCTTTGTCCCCACGAAAGAAAAATGTCCCATATAGGGTAGCACAAGGAGATTGGAGCATAGAAAAACTGAAAATCCAAAATGATGTGCATCAGTTTCTCCACCTCCTAAATTGGTCTCTATAATAATATCCAAAGACTATTTTTGGTTTTAGGTCAATAAACACGAAAATATACAAGTCTTTGTTTTATTTAAACTTCAAATGTTGCTTAGGTGTACCAAATACTCTATGCCCCTCTCAGTGAAGGCTTCATTTTTGCAGCTTCACGCGGATTGTGGTTTTATGCCCCTCACAGTCACACCACAACCATCTATTAACTCTAGTCCAATCCAACGGTGGAGATTTTCCATCCTCTTCATTTGTCCGTTTATTTAAACTAAGCTCATTTCTTTTTT
Organism: Lantana camara; assembly: GCA_037501455.1. Lineage (NCBI taxonomy): Eukaryota > Viridiplantae > Streptophyta > Magnoliopsida > Lamiales > Verbenaceae > Lantana > Lantana camara. Next base: position 26,734,546 of record CM074862.1, read on the forward strand.
CCTGTACATTCGAACTATATTTCTTTTCACTGCCATGAGTCACAGTCCCCCTTTTTGCCCGATAAATTTCTTCTATAAATTTCTTCAAATGAAGTTGATGTTTATCGGGCAAGAGGGGGACTGGCCCTCACGGTCGTTGGAAATTTTGAACTTTACAACTGATTTTTTCTTATTTTTTCTTATTTAGTTCTCTTATCTGATTTGAATGTTGCTTTTTCCCGAATGACAAGTTTAATTTTGTTAGGATCATGATGTGATCTTCTCTTTTCTGCCTTTGTCCCCAAGAAAGAAAAATGTCCCATATAGGGTAGCACAAGGAGATTGGAGCATAGAAAAACTAAAAATCCAAAATGATGTGCGTCAGTTTTCCGCCTCCTAAATTGGTCTATATAATAATATCCAAAGACTATTTTTGGTTTAAGGACAGTAAACACGAAAATATACAAGTCTTTGCTCTATTAAAAATTCAAAATGTTGCTTAGGTGTACCAAATACTCTATACCCCTCACAGTGACAGCTTCATTTTTGCAGCTTCACGCGAATTGTGGTTTTATACCCCTCACAATCACACCACAGCCGTCAATTAACTCTAATCCAATTCAACGGTGGACATTCTCCATCCTCTTCATTTGTCCTTTTATTTAAACCAAGCTCCGTTCTTTTTTCCAGTACATTGAAACTATATTTCTTTTCACTGCCATGAGTCACAGTACCCCTTTTTGCCCGATAAATTTCTTCTATAAATTTCTTCAAATGAAGTTGATGTTTATCGGGCAAGAGGGGGACTGGCCCTCACGGTCGTTGGAAATTTTGAACTTTACAACTGATTTTTTCTTATTTAGTTCTCTTATCTGATTTGAATGTTGCTTTTTCCCGAATGACAAGTTTAATTTTGTTAGGATCATGATGTGATCTTCTCTTTTCGGCCTTTGTCCCCAAGAAAGAAAAATGTCCCATATAGGGTAGCACAAGGAGATTAGAGCATAGAAAAACTGAAAATCCAAAATGATGTGCATCAGTTTGTCCACCTCCTAAATTGGTCTCTATAATAATATCCAAAGACTATTTTAGGTTTTAGGTCAATAAACACGAAAATATACAAGTCGTTGCTCTATTAAAAATTCAAAATGTTGCTTAGATATACCAAATACTCTATACCCCTCACAGTGACCGCTTCATTTTTGCAGCTTCACGCGAATTGTGGTTTTATGCCCCTCACAATCACACCACAGCCGTCAATTAACTCTAATCCAATTCGACGGTGGAGATTCTCCATTCTCTTCATTTGTCCTTTTATTTAAACTAAGCTCCGTTCTTTTTTCCAGTACAATGAAACTATATTTCTTTTCACTGCCATGAGTCACAGTCCCCCTTTTTGCCCGATAAATTTCTTCTATAAATTTCTTCAAATGAAGTTGAAGTTTATCGGGCAAGAGGGGGACTGGCCCTCACGGTCGTTGTAAATTTTGAACTTTACAACTGATTTTTTCTTATTTTTTCTTATTTAGTTCTCTTATCTGATTTGAATGTTGCTTTTTCCCGAATGACAAGGTTAATTTTGTTAGGATCATGATGTGATCTTCTCTTTTCTGCCTTTGTCCCCAACAAAGAAAAATGTCCCATATAGGGTAGCATAAGGAGATTGGCGCATAGAAAAACTGAAAATCCAAAAAGATGTGCGTCAGTTTGTCCACCTCCTAAATTGGTCTCTATAATAATATCCAAAGACTATTTTTGGTTTTAGGTCAAAAGACACGAAAATATACTAGTCTTTACTCTATTAAAAATTCAAAATGTTGCTTAGGTGTACCAAATACTCTATGCCCCTCACAATGACAGCTTCATTTTTGCAGCTTCACGCGGATTGTGGTTTTATGCTCCTCACAGTCACACCACAACCGTCTATTAAATCTAATTCAATCCAACGGCGAAGATTCTCCATCCTCTTCATTTGTCCGTTATTTAAACCATGCTCATTTCTTTTTTCCTATACATTAAAACTATATTTTTTTTCACTGCCATGAGTCACAATCCCCCTTTTTGCCTGATAAATTTCTTCTATAAATTTCTTCAAATGAAGTTGAAGTTTATCGGGCAAGAGGGGGACTGACCCTCAAGGTCGTTGGAAATTTTGAACTTTACAACTGATTTTTTCTTATTTATTCTTATTTAGTTCTCTTATCTGATTTGAATGTTGCTTTTTCCCGAATGACAAGTTTAATTTTGTTAGGATCATGATGTGATCTTCTCTTTTCTGCCTTTGTCCCCAAGAATGAAAAATGTCCCATATAGGGTAGCACAAGGAGATTGGAGCATAGAAAAACTGAAAATCCAAAAAGATGTGCGTCAGTTTGTCCACCTCCTAAATTGGTCTCTATAATAATATCCAAAGACTATTTTTGGTTTTAGGTCACAAGATACGAAAATATACTAGTCTTTACTCTATTAAAAATTCAAAATGCTGCTTAGGTGTACCAAATACTCTATGCCCCTCACAGTGGCGGCTTCATTTTTGCAGCTTCACGCGGATTGTGGTTTTATGCCCCTCACAGTCACACCACAACCGTCTATTAACTCTAATTCAATCCAACGGCGGAGATTCTCCATCCTCTTCATTTATCCGTTTATTTAAACCAAGCTCATTTCTTTTTTCCTATACATTGAAACTATATTTCTTTTCACTGCCATGAGTCACAGTCCCCCTTTTTGCCTGATAAATTTCTTCTATAAATTTCTTCAAATGAAGTTGAAGTTCATCGGGCAAGAGGGGGACTGACCCCCAAGGTCGTTGGAAATTTTGAACTTTAAAACTGATTTTTTCTTATTTAGTTCTTTTATCTGATTTGAATGTTGCTTTTTCCCGAATGACAAGTTTAATTTTGTTAGGATCATCCAAAATGATGTGCATCAGTTTGTCCACCTCCTAAATTGGTCTCTATAATAATATCCAAAGACTATTTTTGGTTTTAGGTCAATAAACACGAAAATCTACAAGTCTTTGCTCTATGAAAAATTCAAAATGTTGCTTAGGTGTACCAAATACTCTATGCCCCTCACAGTGACGGCTTCATTTTTGCAGCTTCACGCGAATTGTGGTTTTATGCCCCTCACAATCACACCACAGCCGTCAATTAACTCTAATCCAATCCAACGGTGGAGATTCTCCATCCTCTTCATTTTTCCGTTTATTCAAACCAAGCTCATTTCTTTTTTCCTTTACATTGAAACTATATTTTTTTTCACTGCCATGAGTCACAGTACCCCTTTTTGCCCAATAAATTTCTTCTATAAATTTCTTCAAATGAAGTTGAAGTTTATCGGGCAAGAGGGGGACTGGCCCTCAAGGTCGTTGGAAATTTTGAACTTTACAACTGATTTTTTCTTATTTATTCTTATTTAGTTCTCTTATCTGATTTGAATGTTGTTTTTTTCCCGAATGACAAGTTTAATTTTGTTAGGATCATGATGTGATCTTCTCTTTTCTGCCTTTGTCCCCAAGAAAGAAAAATATCCCATATAGGGTAGCACAAGGAGATTGGAGCATAGAAAAACTGAAAATCCAAAATGATGTGCGTCAGTTTGTCCACCTCCTAACTTGGTCTCTATAATAATATCCAAAGACTATTTTTGGTTTTAGGTCAAAAGACACGAAAATATACTAGTCGTTACTCTATTAAAAATTCAAAATGCTGCTTGGGTGTACCAAATACTCTATGCCCCTCACAGTGGCGGCTTCATTTTTGCAGCTTCACGGGGATTGTGGTTTTATGCCCCTCACAGCCACGGCTTCATTTTTTGCAGCTTCACGCTGATTGTGGTTTTATGCCCCTCACAGTCACACCACAGCCGTCTATTAACTCTAATTCAATCTAACGGTGGAGATTCTCCATCCTCTTCATTTGTTCGTTTATTTAAACCAAGCTCATTTCTTTTTTCCTGTACATTGAAACTATATTTCTTTTCACTGCCATGAGTCACAGTCCCCCTTTTTGCTTGATAAATTTCTTCTATAAATTTCTTCAAATGAAGTTGAAGTTTATTAGGCAAGAAGGGGACTGACCCTCAAGGTCGTTGGAAATTTTGAACTTGATAACTGATTTTTTTCTTATTTATTCTTATTTATTTCTCTTATCTGATTTGAATGTTGCTTTCTCCCGAATGACAAGTTTAATTTTGTTAGGATCATGACGTGATCTTCTTTTTTCTGCCTTTGTCCCCACGAAAGAAAAATGTCCCATATAGGGTAGCACAAGGAGATTGGAGCATAGAAAAACTGAAAATCCAAAATGATGTGATTCAGTTTGTCCACCTCCTAAATTGGTCTCTATAATAATATCCAAAGACTCGTTTTGGTTTCAGGTCAATAAACACGAAAATATATAAGTCTTTGCTTTATTAGAACATCAAAATGTTGCTTAGGTGTACCAAATACTCTATGCCCCCTCACAATGAAGTTTCACGCAGATTGTGGTTTTATGCCCCTCACAGTCACGACTTCATTTTTGCAGCTTCACGCGGATTGTGGTTTTATGTCCCTCACAGTCCCACCATAGCCATCTATTAACTCTAATCCAATTCAACGGTGGAGATTCTCCACCTCTTCATTTGTCCATTTATTTAAACCAAGCTCATTCCTTTTTTTCCTGTACATTGAAACTATATTTCTTTTCACCGCCATGAGTTAAAGTCCCCCTTTTTGCCCGATAAATTTCTTCTATAAATTTCTTCAAATGAAGTTGAAGTTTATTGGGCAAGAGGGGGACTGGCCCTGAAGGTCGTTGGAAATTTTGAACTTTATAACTTATTTTTTTCTTATTTATTCTTATTTAGTTCTCTTATCTGATTTGAATGTTGCTTTTTCCCGAATGACAAGTTTAATTTTGTTAGGATCGTGATGTGATCTTCTTTTTTCTGCCTTTGTCGCCACGAAAGAAAAATGTCCCATATAGGGTAGCACGAGGAGATTGGAGTATAGAAAAAGTGAAAATCCAAATGGTGTGCGTCAGTTTGTCCACCTCCTAAATTGGTCTCTATAATAATATCCAAAGACTATTTTTGGTTTTAGGTCAATAAACACGAAAATATACAAGTCTTTGTTTTATTTAAACTTCAAATGTTGCTTAGGTGTACCAAATACTCTATGCCCCTCTCAGTGACGGCTTCATTTTTGCAGCTTCACGCGGATTGTGGTTTTATGCCCCTCACAGTCACACCACAACCATCTATTAACTCTAGTCCAATCCAACGGTGGAGATTTTCCATCCTCTTCATTTGTCCGTTTATTTAAACTAAGCTCATTTCTTTTTTCCTGTACATTCGAACTATATTTCTTTTCACTGCCATGAGTCACAGTCCCCCTTTTTGCCCGATAAATTTCTTCTATAAATTTCTTTTATCGGGCAAGAGGGGGACTGGCCCTCAAGGTCGTTGGAAATTTTGAACTTTATAACTGATTTTTTCTTATTTATTCTTATTTAGTTCTCTTATCTGATTTGAAGGTTGCTTTTTCCGGAATGACAAGTTCAATTTTGTTAAGATCATGATGTGATCTTCTTTTTTCTGCCTTTGTCCCCACGAAAGAAAAATATCCCATATTGGGTAGCACAAGGAGATTGGAGCATAAAAAAACTGAAAATCCAAAATGATGTGCGTCAGTTTGTCCACCTCCTAAATTGGTCTCCTCAAAATCTGTGACAACGATCTCTTGCCTAAATTGGGTGGAAGAACTTGTTTTAAAAGGAAAAAATGTTCTGAAGAAAGTTTCACTGATATGGAGCATCACTACTTGGGATTAGTCATATTCTTGGGGAAATTAATGAAGTAAACTTACACTTGAAAATTAGGTAAACTCAACACTAGTTTTAGTTGATTTGAAATGGTTTTATTCCGTTGCCATTGCTTTCCCAACCCAAAGAATTCAACTGTAATTCTTTGAAATTGGGGGTAAAAAAAAAAAAACGAACTTCATTTGAGTGAAGAATAAAAATCCACAAGTGCACCTCTGATCTACCTTTCATATATATATGTTAAACGGAAATAAAGGGGACAAATACAACTACAAAACAAAACAAAAATTAAATTAAATTCCATTTTTTCCCTAGCAATTAAGAGTTCCCCTCAGCCTAATAAACAGACTGACAGCAAGACCATGTACAATGCAGACAGCTTCATCAACAGCTGTGTGGTGGGTCATCTTTGTATTTGCTTTGCAAAATATTGAGGAGAAAATCTGTGAATATATGCTCATATTCAGGCATTTTTCCATACCCTGCAATGCAACACATTAAAACTAACCACTTCAGGATTACTATTTTCATATTTAAGTGATTGCAACAAATTAAAACAGCACATTGTTGGACACGAACCAGGGAAGTAATTGATGTCGATGACATAATACGTATCTTTGGTCCTGTTCTCTCGAATCACGTCTATGTTGAACAGCCTTAGTCCCTAAGCATATCGCCAATGACAAATATACGCATAATCCCATGTGAGGTTTCAAATTGCAGTGAGAAAAAGGATTGCAATGAACCCGTAACTTAATGGAGAGGGAAATACTCACCAGTTGATGATGTAGCTCTTTCGCGAGAACCTCAAGCAAAGGCAACGGCGGAAGTTCTGCAGTAACAAATTCAACTATTGTAAATGATATCATGATTTCTTTTCCCATCTCATATAGAAAAGACAACAAAAGGCAACTGCCACAGGGATTGTTGCTATATCCGAAGACAACCAAAGAAATATACTACTTGCAGGTACGGGTGCAAACAAGCCGAGTCAAGCCAAGATGGAGCTAAACAAGCTTGAGTTTTTTTTTTTTAGTTCAAGATTGATCTCAATGAAAAAGTGAGACCAACTCGGCTTGATTAAGCTCGATTTCTGGAGTAACGATGACTCATTTCAATCTAAATCAAGCTCTAATTTTTATTTGATTAAAACTTAAAAAAAAATGAATTTTCTTTTATTTTAAATCTTGATTAAAAACATAATCATAAAATGTACAATTTAGTATAATAACAAAATCAGCCTCGAGCTTAGACACCCGCCTTGAAATTGAGATGAGTTGAGCTCTAGCTCAGCTCTCTTTTTCACCCCTACTTTGCAAGATGGAATGTGCAGTTGTATCTCCCCAGGTCTACCTCCAAATACAGCAGGTAAAGTTCGAAGCCCTTGCACTCACTGGCGCCCTCTGGATATCCCTGACTACTTGGAAACAATAGGCAAGGCCAGAGAACAGGGTTGAAGCATATCTTGAATAGAACTTTTAATATCAATTTATCATGCATTCATTTTCTTTTGGAAGAGGAGAACTATCATGTGTAGAATTTGTGAAGAAGCACCAGCAGAGTGCTCTCAAACTCACCGGCAACAGAAGGATCTAAATCAATGTCCACCGTGGAAGCCGCAGCACATGAAACCCTAGGGAAGCGGAACGCGCCAGAAATCTTTGACAAGTCACATTCAGTTACATCAGGCAGAGATGATCGCCTGACGACTTTAATGGACTCACCAACAATAAAAACTTTAAATAGAACACCACCTACCATTGAGCAAGTGAACATTTGTCAAATTGAATAGGCTGCAGTTAAATAAAAAATAACAAACTAATGAAAAATGTACCATGATTAACAAACTCTTGTAGAACCATGGGAGCTTCCAGTTCCGACAGGGAATGTTGATCGTATGCAAGGAATAGTTCATGAGATTTCGCACTTCCATCCACAACCAGTGGTTTTACAACTGAAATAGTATATTGTGAAAGTTTAAATGAGAGTCTCCATTACAAAGAAAAACAGAGCAACAAGCTTAGTTGTGCGAAAATCAAAATAAAGGTGGAACTTACACGTAATATACAACAGAGTATGCCTTGGTGTATATTCCGGGTTGCTAGTTATACAATAAAAACAATATTCAATTATGCTTTTAAACTGGATGCAGTTCTCCCTTAAAGATATCACAAGTTTCTACTACTATTCAGCCACAAGGATCTACCATCTTTAAAATTGCAACTAAAAAGAGGTGTAGTTTATCTAGTGAATTGCTACTACCCCTATGTGATTTATCCGCATGTCTTTTCAAACTTGATCATCCATTGTAAAATGGAATGTAGATTACCTAGAGGTACTCTCAATCCTGCTTTAGTAACTTGATCCGGTATTGAAGTTGGATCATTTGAAATTACCAACTGCCTAGGAATGCAAACTTTGCCTACACAAACCAGAAAGGAAAAAAACAGGATGAGATAAGAATATGGAAGATCAAATGATTCAGAAAGTCATCTCAAAGAAAACCGCAAACTTAGTGATGATATTGAAAAGGAAAAAGGGCCCCTTTTTTAGTCAAAGAGGCAGACACAGAAATAAGAGTTGCCAAAAGTTGAAACTGTAAGCACACAGACATTGTTGCGGGCATACCGTAGCAATCAGGCAACTTCAGATCAGCAACCACCTTCAGCATTGATTGACGGTTCTGTAAACTTTGAATGGCATCAGGAGGATCCAGGACTATCACCTCTGGATGTAATCTCTGATATTCCTTCAAAGAAGAAGAAGAAATAGAGGATAAGATTCAGAGAAGGATGCTGCAGCATAACAGCACTGGTCTTTTTCAAGTGGGATGAGGGTTCATCCAAGATTAGAAATGCAAATGCATAGATTCCGCAACCAAATATTAAATAAAAAAGTCCATCCGATTTCAAATAATACAAGAATGAAACATAGATTATGGAAGCTAAATCTTACTATTTAAGACTTCACTTATGGCCATTTAATATGATTTTATTGGTTACTTTGGACATTTATGCCACAACAGGATCAAGGATTTACCTAGTTGGCCTAGAAAGTTAAACAAGATGGGTCTGGTTTTAGGCAAGTAAACCATGTCAGGTAATACTTAAATAAAATTGTACGTCCAGATCATTCTCTCTATCAACAATTTGAACTTGCAAATATTCACATATCAATGAACAATCATCTTACTTCTGTAAAAGAGGACATTACTGCCGCACTTTCTCCACTCCACACACTATGCGAGACCACGAAATAACGGAAGAAAAATCTTTAACCACTTGATCTTCCTTGCTAGTTTTTGACAACATATAAACGATATGTGTAATGCAGAAAACCGCACTAAACAAATCATCAGATCGCAACGACTACCAATTGGTAATGATATTACCGATGTACATTAAAAGCTTGAGCTAATGTGCAACTCAACGGGGACTAACATATCATTATGTTAAAATATGTAAAGGAAGCTGTTCTTGCATTTCTCTGTGACTCCATTCAATACATTCATGAAGATATTAATGTGCATCTACTCCATAATTTAAGCTTTTGAGGAAAGAGAAAAGTATAGACTTGAGTTCCCAATCAAATTAGATTAACTCCTCCATATAAAATACTTTTGAGTAAAAAAAATGTTGCATTCTGCCACAACTATCTGCCTAGTTGGCCATTACTCATGATAGAGAAAGTAAACATTCTGCAACTATGACAAACATGAATGAGTTTTTAAGCCTCAAACATTGTGTAGCATCAACCCATCACCTTAGACTACAATCAATCAAAAAAATTAAGCAGAATAAATAATTTATCCATAGTAGCATGACAGTGCTAACTATTTTGATTCATGAATTGAGCATAAAAATTCAACAGCATCATCGAGAAATGCCATCTTTAAATTCACTTCGGAAAGGACTGCAAAGTTAGAAACACAAACCTGAATAACCTGGGACCACTCTTTTCCTGCTATCTGAAGGGGGGAAAAAAGGGATAAAAATATATCAATCTATCGAAAGGGGACAATAAGATACAAATAGCAACATTTTAAACAATAAATTGGACAATGAAAAGCCATGACATTCTTCCATATATATATTTTTACATAAGGAAAAACTAACAAAGAAAACATATGTATATATCCACACATAAATTTATACATATCTTTTCTGGTATATTATGAGTATCAATATGGTATAATGATATTGTTTAAATACCATCATTTCTTATTCTCAAAAAAAAAAAAAACATCATCTATTTCTCTGGTATTTGAAATATAAAGTTAAGCAACTTATATTTGTTTAGATAAGTATATTTTAGAAATTTTGCAAATACTTGTAAACACAGTATATATTAGCACAAGATATAGAATATAAGTGAATGTACACATACATGATAATTTAGGGCCAAGTAAGTAACAATCAATATGCATTGAGATTGGTAATATATAATATAAAATAACTTCACACATGACCGGCATTTTAGTAGTTTACTCAACTTCTTACCATTTCTACGACTTTATTGCTACTTGTCATACATATAGAATGGAATGAATTACGAACCTTGATGTCATTCCTTCCTTAATTCTTTGCCATAATAAAGTGTAGGAATTATTATGCCATACAGTTCCCGTCTTTATTCCATTCTTTAACACATACATTTCCTACCTAATTTCATTCTCGTAGAAATCTCCTCCTAAGAGTGATGTTACAAATCATAGCAGTAGGGAACATTATATCCAACGTAGTTTCAAAACCTAGAGGGTAAGCATTTGATAGTAATAACCCGAACCTTGTGTAAAATTATGTCGAATGGGCCTTGCTCCGATAAAGGCCTCTTGAGATCAATTGGAACAAATTCAATTCCCTTGTTTCTGCATTAAATAGTATGATATGCATTACATAACCATAAAAAGGCAGATTATGTTATACCAAACACATCTAATTATAGTTTTCTCAGTGAAATGACAGAATGAGATGTGGTGACAAACTGCGCAAAAAGTTATCCAATTAAGATGCACGAAAAAAGAAAAGGCAAACGTAGCATTTATATACATAGAATGTTTAGATCCTAATTTTCAATTGATCGGATTGGAGGATAAGTTAATGAGGAGAATTTGACTTTTAAGTTAGATGCAGATCAGCAAAACGCCCAAACCGTAGAAAGGTTACAACAGGAAGCCAAAAAGTAAGGTGGCGAGGAAATTAAGCTAAATAGGAATGGAAAAACTGTCCACTAAATCTTTTAGGATATTTTATACAAGCTTTATCTCAGAGCATGAATGTCCGATCCTATGGTACCAAACAAAATTCTAGGAACCTTTTGTGGATATACCCCATGCGTGTCTACCTCACATGCTTTCTTCAACACATGAGTGCCAAAAATTGGCATAACTGATCCCACTAAGATCATTATTTTATGGTCCAGTTTTAATGTAATAAAGTACGACAAGTGGATCACTAAATATAAAATCTTATGCAGTCAAATGAAAATACTTAAAGACGGCAGGGAGAACAAGCATTCAATACAATTTTTCCACTGCAGAAGTAAAGCAACAGGATTGAATTTTGGACACACCAACTGACCAACATAAGGTCATAAAATAAGTTGACTGTAGCCCCAAGAGCACATATTATGGAATATTCCCACAGAAGGAGCATTTTTCACATAAGGTCCAATATTCTTCCTGAAACCATTTAAGGAATTGGATAAGTCAAACAAACAGTTGATAAACAACTGATCCCAGCGGACCCTCTGTCAGATCATGCAGAACAATGTTAACTTGATTATTATAAATCTTATCATCCTATTCTGGCTTAAGAAAGCAGTGCACAACCTGAACCAGAATTATCCACTCCAAATGGGCAGAAATTTAAAGAAAAAACATGTTCTAATTTTATCAAATTCCACCAGAATAAAAACGAGGATAAAAAGAGGGTGGCTATTGCAAGTAATTCAGTAAACATCTTCATGCATCAGGATCCTAATTGTGAGAAAACTAAATAAAAAACTACCAAATCCTCGAGTATAAAACCAATAATATTTAATCTTGAATTAAAACGCCTTCAGTAATCTTCTGCCAAAAAAAAAAAAAAAAAAACTAAAATCACGGAACTTCTGCAGATGTAACCACATATTTACGCATTCATATAGGAACCCAAACTGGAGACAAATATCGCATAAAACATCCGCCAGAAAACAAAAATATAGTGCACTACAGATAAATTAGCCAAAGATTTAAACAAACGGTTAACAGAAACTGCATGGCAATCAATCAACTTGGTCACTGCATGTACACAAACAGCAGAGCATCTATGGATACGGTTACGCATATCAAACAGGACATAATGTTAAGAGAGTACCGAGCCAAGCGAATAAACTTCGGCTGCAGGAAGCTCTTCTTCTTCTTCGAAGTGAGAGCATAACCCACTAAAATCCTCGCCGGTGCCGGAGAAGTTTCAGCCGATTGTGTTTCTCCGACTCCATTTCCGTCATCCGCGCATGAATGCGCAATCGGCCCGTTCAATTTCATACCCACTTTCACCCCACCACTCCCCAAAAAAAAAAAAAAAAACCCTAGATTCAAACTCTCAAATTTCTATGGAAATTCCGATGAATGGAAAGAAATAAACTCTCCGCCTCCTTCCCTACACCCAAATCATCACAAATTTTATACGAACGGAACGAATATTCAATTCAATTATACTCTTGATTCTTTATTCTTCCGAATCTGAAACTGCAGCTTTTGGGATAACCGAAAAGATAGGATCAAATGCTGAGAGGGGCAGTGCGTGACTGCGTGTAGAAGATATATACAGATACATACATACATACATACATGATCCATACATATACATATAGAGAGAGAGAGAGAGAGAGAGACACGGGGCGAGTGCATGTACAATTGGTGATATGTTGAGGAGGAGAGGTTCCGAAATTGGAAGCTTCTAAATTTTGCTTCTGTTTGGACAATTTTGCCCTTTGCCATTCAGATTTTTTGCACTTATGACCAAATGCACTAAACTCTATTTCAAAGTAGGATTTTGTTATGGGGGTTAGGGAAAGCTTAAGCATTGCTTGGAGTAAACGGGTAGTTAAAATTGAGATAGAGAATGATTCAGAAATGGTGATTTGGTTTGTGGAAAAAGGATGATATTTTTGTGTATTTTTTGGAAAAAGCAATTTTTTTTTTTTAAAAAGTTATGAAAATTGCTAGAAAGAAAAAATTTTTTTTTTAGAAAGTTAAGGAAATTTTTTATGAGCTTTTATAAAGTTATGGAAAATTCTCATAAATTGAGGGACGTTATCATACTGGTTTAAAATTTTTTTTCTTTTTTATAAACACGCACCTTTAGGAAGTTAGAAGGATTCAAAATCTAATTATTATCCTAAAAAAAGAACTATTTAATTATTTAGATCAACAGGGAAGAAGTTACTGTAAAATAAACTATTGGATTCGGACATTTATGCAAATTCAATAAACAAACATTTATGTATATAAATTGCACTTAATAATTGTAGATTCATTTCTTTTTTCAAAAACTTATATTATGTCAAAGACTATATGACTTTAAATTTATGGATAAAATATTTGGGTCATTCAAATTATGAGTGTTTTTATATTTTTATGCTCAAATTAAGTTTTATGCAACATATTAAGTTTTTTTACACACTATCATCCAATTTTCGCGTTTTTTACAAAAGTCCATCCCCTGTTTATTTTTTGTGGTTTCAATATATTTCTTATAGTTTTATTAGTCTAAATAGTAAACACTTGTGCACATGATTTAGTGAGGATAAATTTGTCATTCTATTGATAATTTGGTGCTTATTTAAGTCATGTGCGCATCACATGTTTAATGTTCAAGCAATAAAAATCACTAAAAATTAGTTGGAGATGATACACGAAATATGAATGGCGTTATGTAATAAAACCCGAATCAAGGATGACGGTAAATAATGAAACTCAATTTGGGTGTGAAAGTATAAAAATGTCTATAGTTCGAATGATAAATTCTTTTATCCCTTAAATTTATATTATTTAATGAGATGGAATAATTAAGCGGAAAAGGAGGGGAGAAATTTGGGGGATAAAAAACATACCTTAGGGGCAAATTTGTTATTTCATACCATATCGAATTACATAATGAAAAACTGTGATACCAAAGAAACATATTTGAGAAAGACTTTTTTTTTTTAGGAAGACTTGCGGCCATTAAAATTATCAAGTATCCCACATCGAATAATCAAAGATGTGGAGCTCAATATATAATGGCTTGGCAACCCTCCCCTCAATAGCTAGCTTTTGGGGGTGAGTAAGACCAAGCACATTATTCATCATGGTATCAGAGCAGGTCCGATTCTAGGCCTGTCTCTCCACCCCGCCGGATGTTCCGATTCCCGGCTTGCAGATGTTCCGATTCCTGCAATGTTCACGCTCCAGTTTGTTCCGCATTCCGCGGCCCTGGGCGTGACGGGGGTGTGTCAAGTATCCCACATCGAATAATCAAAGATGTGGAGCTCAATATATAATGGCTTGGCAACCCTCCCCTCAATAGCTAGCTTTTGGGGGTGAGTAAGGCCAAGCACATTATTCATCAAAAATTAACGTTAAATTAGAGCGGGAAAATCTTTGAATAGTAATAAAAAGTTGAAAAATTTTCTTTTAGGTTTTCAGTTTTGAAAAAGTTCCCATTCAATCCCTAATTGAAAAACAAAATTTTTTTTAGGTCCCCATAAACAGTAAATATTCGTACATTGTCTTTAGGAATTGCATACATTTTTTAGGGAATTGCGTATAAAAATCTCAAAATGTCGTATATACGAGATTCCGGGATTTTTATACGCAATTCCCTAAAAAATGTACGCAATTCCTGAATTATTATACAACCTTGGGGAGTGAAAATGAATTTTGTTTTTCAATTGGGGAGTGAACAGGAACTTTTTCAAAATTGGGGAGTGAAAAGAAAATTCAATTTATACTTGGGGATTTTTGAGAAATTATCCGAATTACAGATTTCAAGTTGACCATTGACTCAAAGAAAAGGAAACTAAATAAAAATTAAATATATGGATTCAGGCCCACTTGGACAGCCTTTCACCAAACCACGTAATTTACTGCCAAAGTAATGAATGTTAGGATTCCAAGACACCGGATTTATATATAAAAGAATTTAATTATGGTATAAAGTACTAATTTAAATATTATTATAATTGTGAATTTAGATTTTATTTAATGATATGTTTAAGTTTGACGCAGGCTTTGTTGGGAAATTTCTTGTAGTTAGTTTGATATATATATATGATCTCAATATGTAGAGGGTGTCTAGTTGTGATCATTTTTTTAAAAAATATAATATTATGATTTTTTAGGTATTAGAATGCATATTTTAGATTTATAAGTTATCAGATGTTAATTTTTATTGATTGACCTTGTGAATTGTTATTAATTTTAATTTAATTCTTACAGTGTATTTGCAGACTCTACTTCATAAATTAAAATTAAGGTGAACATAAAAATTATAATTTGCAATAGTAAAAACATATAATGTTTGCAAGATCACATTCTTTTTCTTTTCGACAACACATGCTTATTGAGTTGTTTCTAAATAAATTTGTAAAATACTGCATAATATCTTATAAATTCTCATGTACTTTTTAAATATTTAAAGGTTGCAATCTTTATAGTGTATTTTTTTGAATAAAAATATAATTCATATATAATAAGAGTAAGAAAGTTGATGTCCCAGTCCCACTAGGGAAGCAAACGAGCCGAGGCGAACCGAACTTTTGCATTTTTTCCTGACTCAGGCTCGGGCTCGGGCCCGGACATGTTCGCGAGCGGCTCGGCTCGGCTCGAGGCTAGCCCAGATTATTTTAATTTTGATAAAAAATTTAGTTTTTTTAATACTTTAATATATTTTTATATATAATAATATATATTAAATAAATATATTACTTTTTTATTCATTTGGTATAAAAATTAATAAATATATATATAATATTATATATTAATAAAATATTTATATATATAAAAATTAAAATATTATTTTTTTAATTAAATATATAGGCTCGCGAGCCACGAGCCAAGACTCAAAGGGGTTGAGTTTGGGCTTGGCTCGAGCTTGCTCACCAAGCTCGCAAGCCGGCTCGACTCGTTTGCAATATCTCTATGTCCCACTCACCATCAAATGTAATTTATGGTTTTGTCGCTACATATGTTTTAGTGTATAAAATTTTAGGTCGAGGGAATGACACCCCAATCCAATATAAGAAATGTCTTCAAACATTTATAAAGGATTTACATTGTACCCCATTCTATGGAGACAATGAGTATTTAATTCTACGATAACTTTACCAAAATTAAATTTTATCATGCTCCACTTAACCAATCTAGTAGGATCTCGTCCCTATATATACATATGTATATGTATATATATAAGTATGATATTCTTATATTTGTCAATTTGATGTGTTAAAATAACATGAAGTGGGAATAAAAACAAAAAAGGGATAAATACAGCCACCCCCCCATCCTTTGGGGGCATGTGCACTTTCCCCCCCATGCTTCAAATCGGTGCACATTGCCCCCTAACCTTTGCAAAATGGAGCACTTTACCCCTTTCTAACAATTCCGGCGGAATATTCCGGGTATATTCCGAGTGCCATCAGCCACGTGATTTAAGCGTGAGGTTCCTAAGGGTGTTTTCGTCAATTCAGGAAGCATCAGTCATTCCCGCCACTCTTGACACAACACTATGGTAAAAACCCCCAATTTACATAGGGTTAAAACTAAGGAACAGAGCATTTTGCCCATTCAACTTCTTCTTTCATGTGAATCGATTCATCCCGCTGAGAATGGAGTGGAGGGTGCGCGAAGATAATGGTGATATACCGCCCGGGAAGAATGCTCCCGCGTACGGTGAGTTAGAGACTTCAAAATTTTTGTTTTTATTTTGGAAAGATCCGGAATTTTTTGACTGTATGGTGGATGAGATCATTTTTATTTATGCATGTGGTACATAAAACACTATTTTATGGTATGCGTTGTGAAAATTGATGAATATTGTCTCCTATGTTGGTGATATGTGAGTTTATTTTAACAATTTTGTGTTTCCATGGCAATAACTGAATTTTTGTATGGGATGGGTTTTTGTGTAGGTGCAAACTCTGACTTGTTCACCATACGCATGCATTATGGTGGTAAAATTTGTAATTTAGGGTGCAAGGTCTATGTGGGTGGCACATTTGGACATGTCGACTACTGTAGTGAGGATCTGATCTCAATGATTGAGATTCATGCCATGGCCGAAAAGTTTGGAGTATCAGTGGGGGACACCAATTTCTATTATAGCTTTGGTGGGATCAATGAATGTTACTCTGTAAAACTGCTATCAAGAGATGTAGATGCAATGGATTTGGTGAATCATGTTGATGATGAGAGGATGGTTGGAGTCTTCTGTGATCCAATACCAGTTGAGGAATCTGAGTCTTCTAGTGAAGATGGTGAGGAAACAGGCAAAGTGAACGATCCTTTTGGATTTCTGGGCATTCTTGATAATGAGGAGAGCTCAGGGGATGAAGATATAAGACAGAGGATGTATGCCGAGAAAGGTAAAGCTGTTGCTGGAGAAATGAATGATGCACCTGTTGTAGCTGAAGCTGATCATAATGACCAAAATACAGGGGTAAATGCAGAGTCGTGCAATGAAATTCAAGAGCCTATTGTGGAGCAAGGGAAAGAGCATAATGCTTCAAATGCAGAACAAAGTTCATTACCTTCTGAGCCAAATGTAAAGACAGTTGAACAAGTGGTTGCTGATGAACAAGAACCTCTTCTTGAGGGTGTAATTGAAGCAGAGCATGAATGGGGAAGTGATGATGAGCAGTCTTTGGGCGATGACTCTGTCTACTCTGACCAGTTGGTGGACAATGAGCATTTAGGTGATGAGGAGGTAGTGTTTGAACATGGTGTTAACACAGGTGGTTTAGAAGGATGGTCATTGATTCACAATACAGAGCAGGGGAAAATAAGGAAATCCATCGCATCAGTTAGAAGACATGATGGTTGCAGGGTCTTCAATCCTTTGGTTGACATGGAAAACCCACAGTTTGAGCTGGGCTTGTTATTTGAAGAGACTGAAATACTCAGAGATGCCATCAGACAACATTCTAGAATCAATGGGAGAGACATAACATGGATTAAGAATGATCCAGATAGAATCAGAGTTGGTTGCAAGGATGAAAAATGTCCCTGGTTCCTTTTTGCTTCTTTGAAATGTGGAGAGGACACTATGCAAATTAAGACCTTGCATGATCAACATAAGTGTGCAAGAGTTGAGAAGGTATCAACTGCTAACTCTAAATGGATTGCAGAGAAATACAAGGTCAAAATCAACAGTGATCCCAAGTGGCCAGTCTCTTCTATGGTTACAGTAATACAACATGAGCAACAACTGCAATTCAGCAGATTTCAAATGTACAGAGCCAAGAAGAAGGTAAAGACATGGGCTGCAGGTACCACAATTGCTCAATATTCTCATTTATACAGTTATTTAGCTGAGATAGTTAAGAGCAGTCCTGATACAACTGTAAAACTTAAAACAAAAGTAGAGAATGGTGAAGATATGTTCAAGAGACTTTACATTTGTTGGGGTCCATTAAAGAAAGGGTTGTTGGATGGGTGTAGACCTGTCATTTGCCTGGATGGATGTCACCTTAAAACTGAGTGTGGTGGGATATTATTAGTAGCTGTTGGTGTTGATCCTAATGACTGTATCTACCCATTTGCTTATGCAATAGTTGAGAAGGAAAAGAGTGCTACATGGAAGTGGTTCTTGGAGTTGCTAATGAATGATTTAGGGATAAGAGCTGATCACTCTGACTGGGTAATTATGTCAGATAAACAGAAAGGTATCATTGATGCAGTTGACTCTTTGCTTCCAAACTGTGAGCACAGGTTTTGTGTCATGCACTTATACAATAATTTCAAAGTTTCACACAAGGGATTAGCATTGAAACAGATTGTTTGGAGGGCTGCAAAAGCAACAAGGATTTCAGAGTTTGAGACCATCATGAAGGATTTAAGAGATAGGGATTTAGAAGCTTTTAAATGGCTTGCCAAGAGACCAGCTGCACATTGGTCAAGATCATACTTCAGGTGCTTCTCTAATTGTGATTTGTTGTTGTATAATTTCTGTGAGAGTTTTAATGCTTTGATTGTTAAGGCTAGGGGTATGTCCATTATTGATATGCTAGAAAGTATTAGAATGACACTGATGAAGCGCATTTATGTTAAGAGGGATGAAATGAGAAATCATAACTTAGAAATATGCCCAAACATATACAAGATATTGGAAGAAAACAAAAAAAAAAGTATGAATTACATGGCGCATTGGAATGGGCATGACCAGTTTGATGTTATTGGTTGTTTTGGAGACAAATTCAAGGTACATTTGGGTGAGAAAACATGTGGATGTAGGGCATGGCAGTTATCAGGCATACCCTGCCCACATGCCATATCTTCCATATGGTTCATGCATAAGGATGCAGAGGATTATGTTAACGAATGCTACAAAAAGGAAACTTTCATGAGGGTGTACAGTCATCTCATGGTTCCATTGAATGGACCTGATGAGTGGCCAACTGTCTTGAAGAAACTACACCCCCCTGTCAAAGAAATATTACCTGGAAGACCAAAACACCAAAAAAGAAGAAAAAGGACAGAGGAAATTGCAGAGGAAAGGGCAAAGAAGAAGCTAAAAAGGCTATCTGGAGTTGGACAGCAGTCTGGACGTTTAGGAAAGCAAGGACTAATTATCAAATGCAAATTGTGTGGTACTGCAGGCCACAATAAACGAGGTTGCAATCAAAACCCCAAGAATCAAAACATCCCAGAGAGATTAGAAGTACCACCGGGACCATCAAGATCAAAGAAAAAGGTGAGTGCTAGTTTAAAGTTCATGTGTCGGTATCCAATTCAATTTTTTGATCTTTGTTTTTATATTAGGTCCCAAAGAAGAGGCCCTCTGCTGCATCTACACAAACATGCTTCGTGCCCACGAAGAGAGTTACCAGAAGTTCAGTGTCACTTCAAACTCAGCAACAAGGTGACCACGTGATTACAAGCCAAAGATCAACCACACAGCCTGCAAAAAAGCTAACTCCACGCAGGAAGAAAACTGGAGCTTCATCAAACAATGCAAGCACCTCAAAGTCTAAACCAAATGCTCCATCAAGAACACCAACTAGGAAAACATATGCCTCAAAATTCAAGCCACCTGGACAATCAAAGAAGAAGCTTTACTAGTTGTTGATTGTAAATGGTTTTTTTGTCTTTGAGCATGTTGTGTAGATAGATCTTTTGGGTTGGAGAACAGTTTATTCCCATGTTTTTGTCCATAAACCTGTGGTTGTTAGTTTCCTGCTATACACAAACATGCTTAGTCAATGGCAATGGAATGTCTATTTACATACATACTGATGGCCCAATTTGCATTACAATTTTCATATTCATATCATGGAAGAGGTACATTACAACAGTAGATACACCAAGCCGATTTAGACTATAAGTCTAAACAAAAAAAGATTGCATCATATCTAAACAAGATACAAATTGCCTACATAAAAACCATATAAAACAGAACAGCAATTACAAGAACCCACACAACTAGGGAAACAGGTAAGCCTTTTCCAATCTTTCTTTGCTCATTTTCAGCATCAATGCCATTCATTATTTGCTCCTTTTCGGCTTCAAGGCTGTTGATTTTCCTAAGCAACCCTGGTATGATCTGCCTCGAACGCTCGCACATTGGTGGGTCACTCCAAACCAATGTTTTCAAAAGCGGACCGGAGGTCAAAGCGGCAGCCTTACTGGTCACCGGTCGGACCGGTTCGACCGGTTCAACCACCGGTCGAACCGGTATGACGTCATAAATAAAAATATTATTTTTAATAATATATATATATTATTAATATGCTAAAATTAAAAATATAATATATAATATAGTTCAATATTAGAATAAAAGCGTCATATTCAAGTGATTAACGTCTAATTTGAGGCATGTGATTTTAAATTTGGGATTTGGGAATTGTAAGTGTGCAAAAAACGTTTTCTAAGACTCAAAAAAGGTTAAAGGACGTGAGAATTTTAAATTTACAAAAAAAAAAAAAAAAAAAAAAAAAAAAAAAAAAAAAAAAAAACTGAAAATTGAGTAAACCGGCGGTCCGGTCCGGTTCACAGGACCAAAACCGCCGGTTAACCGGCCGGTTTTTTCGGTCGTGTGCCGGTCCGGTCCACACTGGTTTAGGGGGGTAGTTCGGACCGGACCAGCCACCGGTCACCGGTCGAACCGGTCGAACCGGCCGGTCCGGTCCGCTTTTGAAAACATTGCTCCAAACGAAGAAATTGCATCCACCTTGAGACTACCAATGTTTGACAAAGAATGGGAAATTCAGATTTGGGATGAGATGGATTTGAGAAAGAAAATTTTTTTTAGTAATGATCTTACCCGAAAATTCTCGCAAGAAATATACCGTCTTCCAGGATTCAAGTCCGTCCACGATGTTCTTTGAACAGCGTGCCTTCCACAGTAGCAATTGCCATCATCGCCTCTGTCCATGGTTGATGCCTTCTCCAAACTTGAAATGAGAAATTAGGGTACAAGTCTGAAAACATTGAACGACATTAAGGGGAAATGACTGATGCTTCCTGAATTGACGAAAACACCCTTAGGAACCTCACGCTTAAATCACGTGGCTGATGCCACTTGGAATATACCCGGAATATTCCGCCGGAATTGTTAGAAAGGGGTAAAGTGCTCCATTTTGCAAAGGTTAGGGGGCAATGTGCACCGATTTGAAGCATGGGGGGGAAAGTGCACATGCCCCCAAAAGATGGGGGGGGGGGGGGGGGTGGCTGTATTTATCCCAACAAAAAAATATACAATCATGCGAAGGATAAGAAAGGAAAAATTAGATAAAAGTAAAGGTAGCATAGTTGTTATTGAACATAAGCAATAATTGAATTAATATGCAAACAAGACAAGTCCTGATAAATTAGTTAATTCCTTCCGACATGATGTATTGCTTAAACTTCTTGCTGACATGCGTAGCCTATTATTGAATTACAACAATAAAAATTGACATAAAAAATTGGATTACCAAAACAATTTGAACCGTTTATCTCACTCAGCCAATATCGTGTCTTGTCCAAACGGCGCAATTAATAAGCTTCCAAAGTTGTTTCAATTATAAAAGAGCACCGAATTTCTAACATGTCCTATGTATGCATATCTTGTATTGGATTACGTGATTAACATAGATCCATGATGGAAGTAAACAAAGAAAAGAACCTTTCATTGTACTCAACGGGTATTGTTGATGTATATATTTTAAGCCAAGTAATTGATTTGGGGTCATCAATCGCATTCATTTGATTAATCTTGATGATGATAATAAGGGTGTTTCACTAGCTTATCAGCTCAATTAGCATTCGAATTTCATTGTTTTTTGATAAAAATTGTTGTACTTATAAGTTATACATGGGCCCCAGCTCATAGCGTTAGACAAGGGCGACGCCACGTTGTTTAAAGTGGGTTCAATTGACCCCACTAAACAAACAATTTGGTTATATATATTCATATATATTTTATGTAATTTTTAGTTTGTGACTTTAAAATAGTTTTTTGACCCCACATAAATAAGGTGAAGATTGTATTGACCCCTTAAAGTTGTGTGGAAAATTAAAAAAAAAAAATACACGGCCTCAAAAAAATCTATTTAATAATATCTTAAAGAGCAAAATGCATTTTTGGTCCCATACTAATGGGCCATTATCACTTTTGGTCTCATGTTTTTCAAAAGTGGTTTTTTTGGTCTCATAGTAAATTTTTTTTGTCAATTTGAGGACTTCCGTCAAATATTTGACGGAAGTCACTATTCATCCATTACTGTTCATCCTCAAATATTTGACGGAAATCCTCAAATTGATAAAAAAAAATTACTATGGGACCAAAAAAAACCACTTTTTAAAACCATGGGACCAAAAGTGATAATAGCCCATTAGTATGGGACCAAAAATGCAATTTGTTCTATCTTAAATATTAAAACATTCTAAAAAAATATTCTTCGTTGTTTTTTTTTTTCAATTTCAAAAGATATTGTTAGACATTGAAAAATATTTCAAAAGAAAATCAAAATTTCTGGAGAAGTCGAAAAAAGTAATCAATATTATTTGAATCGCAATTAGGAATTGATCGAATTTGAAAAATTTTCAACAGATCCTGAATTGCATAAAAAAATGATAGATTATCTTCAAAATGATGGAGATTAGATACGAAAATGATATATACAAAAGGTTTCATACCAATCTACAAAATTTGACAAATATTCATGTAGTAGTTTATCAATACATTAAACACATATATTGAGAATATTGTATTTAGTACAATTAGTAGTTATAAAATTATTGTGACAAAAAAAAAAAAAAAAGTAATTATAAAATTATGGTACAATTTTAAAATATGAAAAATCATAGAAAATAATTATAAAAAAATTCTTTTTAAATAAAGTATTATTTTTAATAATATATTTTATTTAAAATTAAATTTTTCTGACCCCACTCCCTTGCCGTCCTGGAGTCGCCCCTGGCGTTAGAGAGTCATTTCGTAATAGTTAAAACATATGCTTAGTATATATATATATATATAATAGGTAGTTAGAGGGGTCATCGTTACTGAAACACCCTTTGCTTTTGTTATTAATACTATATAAGGGAAATAAAAATAAAAATAGGACGATTTGCATCTGGATCCCTTGAGATATGCCATAATTATAAATTACATCCTGTACTTTTAAAAATTACATATTAGTCCCTAGAATGGATATGCCGTTTGAGGTCCCTTTCTTCCGTTAGGGTTCCGTTAATTTTTAATTATGAAATGACCAAAATGCACTGAAGGACTATTTTATTAAATAACTTATATTCAGGACTTTTGTTAAAATGACTAAAGCACATGGATGGTTTTGTAATGTTTTTGTCATTTTAATATTTCAATTCATTTTGTAAGGAAGAATAACGTAAATTTTATTATTATTGTGTATACACTAGTAATCTAGTATTACTTTAAATAATAAGAGTTTTTAATTTTAAAATTTTAACAAGGAAAGAGATAAATATTTTTTATTAATCACTAAATCCAGATTAATTTATATATAATATATGCATAAACATCCCATAGAAAAATTTTAAAAATTAAAAAAGAAAAAGTGAACCCATTCACCATCATCATTGCTACATTGCCGAATCGATACACCACTTCCACCATCGTAAAAAATCAATAACTCCACTTACCATCACAAACATAAAATTCTCCATTACCACAACATCGATGTTGATACCACCACACCATGAAGATAACCCACCACCACCTCCACCACCAAATTTGATCACCAACACCACATCAAATCACTGCCACCATAAAAACTAGATCTAAGATTGGCAGGACCAGATCTATGGGGGAGGGACAACGCTTGGGCCGTATTATAGTGGAGGAAGAAGAGAATGGTGTGAGAGAGAAAGATAATGGGAAGATGGTCGGAGACTGAGAGGCGCGGAGGAGGGAGATGAGCAAGAGGATGGGTCTCGTACTGGAGGCACGGGGCTAATCTTGTTCTGGAGGCGGCAATGGTGGTGAGGCTATGGCAGCGGTGGTGGGGCTATGAGCAAGAAGACGGTCTTGCTCCTCCTTTCCTTCTTTTTTCGTAGGTAAAATTCTGTAAATTGGACGGTGAGTACATGACCATTATAGTCAAGGCTTTTTCCCATTTCTTTCATAGCAGCAGATCGAAATATTAAAATGATGAAAATATTACAAAAACATCCCTCTATTTTAGTAATTCTAACAAAACGAGCCTTGAATATAAGTTATTTCACAAAATAGTCCTTCAGGGCATTTTGGTCATTTCATAATTGAAAATTGATGGAAATCTAACTGAAGAGAGGGACCTCAAATGGCATATCCATTATAGGGACTAATATGCAATTTTTAGAAATACAGGGTGTAATTTATAATTATGTCATACCTTTGGGACCCAAATATAAATTGCCCTAAAAAATAATCAAGTAAAAAGATACACCAACATTTGATAACTAATATGGGATTGTGCCATTAATTAAACTTACATATATATCGATAGCAAATGAATGAGTTGGGTTGGGTTTGGGCCGAATGAATGTGGATTGGGTCTAAAATGGATTGAATGTTAGGAGACTTCTAATAGGTTGAGTACTTTTTAATGGATTTTAACGGGTTGTGGTGGGTTTTAGTGGGTCAACAATGAGTTCTTAATGTGATCATACTAAACCCAAGTACCAAAATATTTTTTACTAATACATTTGACCTATTTTAGACAAATTTGACCCAAATGACATATTTTGAACTCGTTTGACCTATTTTATACCCATTCGAGTGGTTTTTGAAACGTTCAACCCATTTTAAAACCCGTGTGAACATTTCTAATATGTTTGACCCCCTTTTTGACTTGTTTCGGGCCATATTGGACCAATTCGACCTGTTTTATACATATTTTCGCCCCGTTTCATAGGTTTTTCAACCAATTCGACCTATTTTTAACCAATTTCACTCATTTTTCTACTTGTTCGAGCCGTTTGGGACTTGTTTCATCTGTTTTGAACCCATTTCACTATTTCTTTCGCCCTATTTGACCTATTTTAGATTTGTTTGGTCCATTTTGGACTCGTTCCACTTATTTGTCAACTTCTTCAACCTATTTTGGACCCGTTTCACCCATTTTGAACTGTTTCACATGATTATTTTGACTTGTTCGATCTACCTAGCTTAGATCCGTTTAGCTGGTTTTGAACCTGTTTAACCTTTTTCTTTACTTGTATGTTAGAACAATTTGATCCGTTTTAGACTTATTTCATAGGGTTTTTGAGATGTTTGAACCATTTTATACCTGTTTGACCCATTTTGGATCCATTTCATCCACTTTGTACTCATTTCATACTTTTCTCGGGCCGTTCGACCTACTTTAAATATGTTTAACTGGTTTTGGACCTGTTTTAGATATATTCGATCTATTTTAGACCCGTCTGATCTATTTTGGACTAATTTAATTTATTTTGGACCCATTTTATCAATTTTTTTTGACCAATTTGACTTATTTTGAACGTGTTTGATCAAATTGGGATTAATTTAACCTTTTCTTTTTGTCTAATTTCTATTTTCTACCCATTAAGAAATTATGTTAAATATGTTTTATTTATTATGTTGTGGATCTATTTATCAAACTTAAAAAAGTTACAAAAATAAAATATATTTTATTTTATGCTTTTTTTTTTCTTATTTGACTACATTAAATTAAGAAATAAAACTAAATGATATTGTTAAAAACTCTTTTTTTTTTTTGTTTATATTTATAATATTTTATGTATTTATTAAATTTTAAAAATACAAAAAAAAAAATGAGAAAAGAAACAAAAAGTTAAAGAAAAAAGTTATAAGAAAAAAATAAATAAATAAAAACGAAAAAGCAAAGATAGAGTTGGCTTTGAAATAAAATTAGGTGTGTGTACATCTTCTCCAATACATAAAGCTCGGTAGAAATTAAGATTCACAAATCACACCCCAAGTCATTTCCCTTGGAATTTCCAAGTATTAGTCAGAGAAGTGAAAACTGAAAACTATTGCATTCTCTCTCTTCATTAAGTTTTTGGTATAATTTGTTAGAAATCTATATTGATTCTAGATGTGAGTGTGTGCGTGCATTTTTGTGGTGCCGCCGGCGACAGTGGTGATGTGAAGGTAGTGGTGTTGACGCTGTCTACCGTGGAGGTACCGAAAAAAGAAGATTATATATTTATTTATTTATTCATATAATATTTAATTCGAATTAAAAAGTGATTTTTTATTTATTATGTATGTTTTAAAAATGATGTGTAATATTTAGAATTTGTATATTTTTTATCCATCAATATAATAGTTAATTAGAATTAATAGATGATTTTAATGATTTTTTTATTTAATTCTAATTTGAAAAATCAAATTAAAACAAATTATAGTAATATAACATATAACTATATATTTTTATTGGGCTAATTCTGAATACCCCCTCTTCTTTAGCCCTTAGTGCGTTTTGCCCCATAATCTTTAATTAGTGCAATTGCGGCCCTAACCTTTAAAAAATATCATACTTAACCGATTGTCGATTTTTCTTCCGTTACGGGGACCCAAGCTTCAAGATCACCGCCATCGTGTTCGTCTCTCCAAGGCGAACAAAGCCCATACCCTAGTCGACCCTGTTAGCCTCCGAAAGCCGCTATAATGCTTCGTTCGTCATGTGCTGTCTTTGACCGATGATTTCTACTTCGTTGGTTATCTGATTTTGGTTCCGAGACCATTGTTGTGTTCCTTGCGTCGAGAACTTCAATTTGATATACAATATCAACACATTTGAAATCTACTTTGTACATATTTGTTTTGCTAAAGGGGCTAAATTTGATATTTTTCAAAGGTTAAGGAGGCAATCGCACCGATTCAAAGGTTAGGGAGGCAAAGCGCACTAAACCCCAAAAGACATAGGGGTGTCTGGAATTAGCCCTTTTTATTTATTATTATAATAGTTAATTAGAATTAAAAAATGATTTTGAATAATATCTTAATTTTTTATTTATTATGTATATTTTAAAAATGTTGTATAATAGTATTTTTATTTGTATTTTTATTTGTTTTATCCATCAATATAATATTTAATTAGAATTAGATTTTAACCATATCTTATTTAATTAGAGTTAAAAGATTAAAATTAAAACAAATTATAATTATATAACATAATGTTATATTTATATTATACTATAATAATTTTTATGTGTTTATTGGAAATAAAAAGAAAAAGAAAATTTATGTGTAACATCTAACAGATACTTAACAGATTTTGGGACTAATAGTGAAAATTTTGGCTTTGGGAACCAAAAGCGTTAAAAATAAAAATGGGTAGGACTATTTAAAAATTGCAGGATAGAATAAAAAATCAATTTATATCTGATGTAGGCCATTTTTACATAATTATTTTAATTGAAGAATAAAGAAATAAAGTACGTCAGTTGAAGGAGAGAGAAAGGAGTTGAGAAAAGTGGGGAAGGTGGCATCTGATTTCAAACGTGCCTAGAATATTGGGAAGATGTTATCAGATTTATGGGAAGAGAATAAAGGGGAGAGAGAAGAGGATTTCAGCACTGATCGTCATTCTACACAGTTTACAGAAAACCTAGCGGCCCTGAACTCTGAAACTCTGCAGTCATATTTCATCTATATTTTCTTTCATTATTTTCTACTGTAATTTCCATAGATTATCAGTATAGAGATTAGCCTTTTTAGAATTCTACTGTACACAGAAGACTCAGAAGAAAGAAGACTATTATCAATTTTCATATTTCATTATTATTCATCGTTACAGTCTCTTATTTCTTTTTCTCATCAATCATTCTAATATTTATTTTCTAATTAATTATGTGTTACAGCTCGTTACAATCAAATTCCCGAAGAAATAAATCGTGTTGGTATTTCGTCATTTTTTGGCAAATATCATCTGGCGCCGTCTGTGGGAAACCGATTAAATCGAGCAAAAGGCGTGAGTTCTTGCGATTTTCCATGGCATCCAAGACCGGATCTAGTGGCGTATCAACTTCAGTTAATCCGTCTGCTCCGGCCATGGCGGGTGCTGAGAAAACAGCTGGAAGTGCTTCAAATCCACTTCTCATCGGAAGCATCCCCGTGTTAACTGATTCAACCGTCGTTACGATAACGGGAGTCATACCGCCAACCAAAGACAGCGATAACACCTCGGAATCCAGTGTGATTGGGGGAGCGAGGAATCCACGAAGCCGAAATTCCGAAATCGAAGATGCGGGCCTGCTGACCCCTCCAGGTGCAGGAGATCTCCCACCTGGAAGGACTTCCCTGCCTGAGAGACTGAACCTGCTCGCGGAAACAGGCCGGCAAGAGGACTATCAGCCGTCTGGTGAGGAGCTGGAAGTGCTGCTGGGCCGTACCTTCAACCCCCAACAAACTACCAAGGTGGCTGACATACCTGGAGGGGCGTCGTCAGGAATCAGCCATGCTGCCATGTAGTTCCATACTAAGAGAGCAGCTGACGGATCTGGCGGATCAGGAAGTGGCTTTTTACCTCCAGATGCGCCCATTCACCCTACAACTAGGGAGCTCCAGCAATGGATTAACGCAGCTGTAGCCGCTGCCACGGTGCAGCGAGACCAGCCGCCAACTCCGGGCAGCGGAACAACCCCGCCACCACATGTAACCAAACCGATAATTGGAAGAATGATACCCCCTTTAGCTGGAGAAGGCTTACCTCCAGTTAGGGACCCCCTGGTGCTGCAGGGAGCTGGCGGGATCGGAAATTAGGCAGCAGGCAGAGCCGCATGGCAACCAATGGCGCCACCGCCACCTATGGATTACCAAACGGGAAGAAGAGAACCAAGCTACCCCGAGCAGCCCAATCCTGATTGGGCTGCCAGGTTATAGCAGAGGCTGGAAGAGATGGAAAGGCAAATGAGGGCAGGACCTACCGGAGTACAATGGGGCAACGGACCCCCAAAAGCACCTGGATCGGTTCGAGAATTTAGCTCTTCTGTACCAGTATACTGAAGGGGTGAAATGTAGAGTGATCTTGACCACGTTTACGGACAATGCACAAGAGTGGGCCCGACAGCTTGAGCCTGGATCCATACATTCCTTCGATCAGTTCCTGCATTGTTCTTACATCAGTTCGCTAGCAGCAGGGGCTACCAGAAAACTCTGAATGCTCTTTTCGCGGTAAAGCAGAGAGAGGGAGAGTCTTTGAGGAGTTACATCAACAGGTTCACCAAAGCTGTGTTGGAAGTGTTGGAAAACACGAATCAGAAAGCAGCGAAAATTTAAAAATTTTCCAACAAAAGGACCTTGGACTCGCAATCGTGTATCCAAATTCGTAGAGATAAGAAACTTACTTTTCTTTTATTCTTTCTTGAAGCGTTTCAAGCCACCCAAGAACGCCCTTCTCGCGGCTTGATCCCTTCTCCTTGGTAAAGCTCGAATCTTCAAACTTCTAACTTGAAGCTCTCTAGAGATAGTCCACCAACTTGACTACAATCTAACTAGTAAGGATGCTAGTTCTCTAGTTAGTGTTTAGGCTTAACCTAGGGTTTCGTTTATCTTGGAGAAAGGATGGTGTTTAACACATGAACCAAAAGAATTGCCAATTAGCTATAAGGGGAGCTCGAGCTCCCCTATTTATAATAAGGGAGTGGCCGAAAATCCCTAGTCCTTATGGGCTAAGGATTTTGGTCCCTCTCTCCTATTACTTGATCATCAAGTAATTTTGACTTTTACTTTGAATTCAAATTCAAATCAACTTTCAAGAGAGCTAAAATATCCAAACTATTTTTGGATAATTTTATACTTTATTTATTTAAAATAAATAACTTATTTATCCATTTATTTTTATCTAATCAATTAATTCTTAATTAATTAACTAGATTATTTTTCTCCAAAATAAGACTTTCTTTTTAATTCAAAATTAAACCAAAGTCTATTAAATAATTAACACATTTAATTATTTAATATATATATATATATATATATATATATATATATATATATATATATATATATATATATATATATATATATATATATATAATATATTTACACGTGTGGGTCACGTGACACTCACGTGACCCACACGTGTGGCTTCACACGTGTGGAACCCTCTTGGCTTGATTAACTCGTTTAATCATTTTAAAGCCTCAACTCATGTAACCAAGTGACCCTAATTAATTAATTCACTAATTAATTAATCAGTCCACAGATTAAACGACCATAGTCTAGCAACATGTGTTTAACCCCTAGCTGAATTGGAATGTTCGGATTCGACAGAACCTTTAAGTCATTGATTCATGTGAGATACAATCCTCCTACTTACTATCTCTCAACCAAGATCTAGGGTAAGGGAATAATCAGAACCCTAATAATCCGGTCTTAAAGCTAAGTGCATTTCATATCCATTTGATCTCAATCCAAGAAACCCTTTTCTTGATGTCTTGATCTACTGCCTTGGCCAAGGACTCCATATGGCATATGAATGACTTACACAATAAGAGATCACCTTGCAAACGCAAGTGTAGGTCCTTTCTTGATTCTCATTCACTTTCATGAATCACTTGTACAGCCCCAGCATAAGCCTTGAATCAGTTGTCTAAGGCGACACCCTTTAAAGCTTATACCTAAGACTACAGAGTGAACTCATAAAGTGACAAGGAACCTCAAGTCTAAGGATCAATTAATCACATCAATGACTCGTGAGATATTTCCTAATCTTGAAGTTTCTATTTCCTGAAATAGAAACTTCCTTTCCCATTTAGGAATGTTCTCACACGGGGCACCTCAGTGAACTTACTTATTAAAGTAAGCACCCTCATGTATCACGCACGTATCAACCATACACTTTGCACCTCCATGAAACAAGGTGGTCCTTCTAAGGGCGTGATCCCACAAGCAAGCCTTAGAGGAGTCAGGTTGACACTCCCACTGTCTGTAGGACTCATCGGCTTGGAGTATAGTCCTAATCATGACTTATGTGATATAGGGCTCGTTTCATGAACCATTTAGGAAGGCGCGAGCAGGAGGAAGCTCCGCAGCAGAAAGGGTTCATCCACATGATAATGTGAGGACCGACAGATGTGGACTCCCATCGGGCTAGGAGAGCACACACACAGGAGGCTGCCTTTCACACGCATACAACTTCATTTATTATGGAGGTTGACTAGACAGGGCCGCAACCCACGTTGCAGTTTGGACCAGAAGACCTGGAGGGAATTCAGGCTCCTCATATCGATGCCCTGGTCATAACAGCCAGCATCGCCAGCTATGACATGGGAAGGATCTTCATAGACACGGGAGCTCAGCAGATATCCTCTTCCGCAAGGCATATAAGCAGATGAATTTGGGAAGAGTTGAACTCGAACCTGTAAGGACTGCCTTGTTCGGTTTTGGCGGAAAGGTTGTGCGACCCATGGGAATGGTTTCCCTGCCGGTTGTGTTGGGAACCAAGCCCAGAACAAGGACCTGGATGGTGAGGTTCCTAGTGGTGGATAGACCTTCAACTTACAATACTATACTTGGGAGACCAGCTATGAATGCCTTCCAGTAAGTTATCTCCACTTACCACATGAAAATTAAGTTCCTTACGCTGGAGGGAGCTGGAGAGGTGTCGGCGGATCAGCATTCCTCAAGGAAATGCTGTGTCAAATCTATGTAGCAAGCAGACAGGAAGTAAGCTAAGCAGGAGGGAGAAAAGAGGGATCGAAGTGACAAGAAGAGAAAGTTGAGAGAAACTGAGCAGGAAGATAAGCAGGACGGACCTCATCTAAAAATAGATCCCACCGAAGAGCTCTTGAACATCGAGCTGATCCCCGGAGATCCTGAGAAGACAACCAGGATAGGATCGCAGCTGGACTCCAGCTTGAAAGAAGAGCTGACAATTTTTCTTAGAAGAAATGTGGATGTCTTCGCTTGGACGGATGACCAGCTGGAGGGAATTAACCCTTCTGAGGCAGTACACAGGCGGAATGTAGATCCAAAGATTCGCCCGGTGAAGCAAAAGAAGAGAACACACGAACTTGAAAGGGACAAAATCATACAAGGCCAGGTGGACATGCTGCTAGCTGTCGGTCACATCAAGGAAATTCAGTTTCCCGAATGGTTGTCCTATGTAGTCCTGGTCTGTAAGAAGGAGAACAAGTGGCGCATATGTGTTGACTTCAAAAACCTGAACAATGCATGCCCCAAAGACTTCTACCCACTACCGAACATAGATCAGCTGGTGGATTCCACCTCCAGGTGTGAGCTCCTCAGTATGATGGATGCCTCGCAGGGCTACCACGAGATTTCTTTAGATCTAGCAGACCAAAAGAGAGTGAGCTTCATCACAGCTGGAGGAACATATTGCTAAGTGGTCAAGCCCTTCGGGCTGAAGAATGCAGGAGCCACATACCAGCGCCTGGTAGACAGAATGTTCAAGGATCAGATAGGAAGGAATATAGAGGTCTATGTGGATGACATGCTGGTGAAAAACAGGACGTCTGATACTCACCTGGCAGATCTGGAGGAAGCCTTCCAGGTCTTGCGCAAATATAACATAAAGCTGAACCCATTGAAGTGCTCTTTTGGAGTGAAGGGAGGCAAATTCCTTTGCTACATTGTCACAGAGAGAGGAATTCAAGCCAACCCCGTAAAAATTCAAGCAATACGAGACATGAAGGCCCCAGCAACGCCGAATAAGGTGTAATGCCTGACAGGAAGGATGGCGGCCCTGAGCCGTTTCATCTCACGGCTAGCAGAAAAAAGCCTCCCTTTCTTCGGAGTATTGAGAAAGGTGTGCAAATTCGCGTGGACTCCGGAACGCCAGAAGCCTTTTGAAGACCTGAAGGCATACCAGGAGAGCCCCTATATGTGTACCTGGTAGTATCGGGCCAAACTGTCAGCTCTGTCCTGCTCCGGGAAGAAGATGGAACCCAAAAACCGATATACTATGTCAGCAAAGTGCTTAAGGGAGCAGAACAGCGGTACCCGGATATGGAAAAGCTGGCGTTGGTACTCATGGTCACGACTCGAAGGTTACGACCATACTTCCTATCGCATGCGATAGTCGTCCGTATGAATTATCCTATGAGGTAAGTGCTCGGGAAGCCGGAAACATCGGGAAGGCTGATCAAATGGGCCATGGAGCTGGGGGAATTCGATATATCTTATTCCCCATGAACAACAATTAAAGCACAAGCCCTGGCAGACTTCATTTCAGAGATGACCACGACGCCTGAGCAGGAAGGGCGTAGGTGGTTGCTGCACGTTGACGGTTCATCCACCAGCTCGGGGAGCGGAGCTGGAGCGGTGATAACCATCCCCGAAGGAGATGAATTCGAATTTGCTACCAGATTTGATTTCAAAGCGTCCAATAACGAAACCGAATATGAGGCACTGATCATGGGGCTGAAGTTAGCCAAAGAAGCTGGAGCGCAACACCTGGTCGCGTATTCAGACTCCCAGCTGGTATCCTGTCAGGTGGAGGGAAAGTATGAGGCACATGAAGAAAGGATGATAGCTTACTTAGCAAAAGTAAATGAAATGAAGACAGAATTTGTTACCTTCCAGCTGGAGCAGATACCAAGGGACGAAAATAAGAAAGCTGATCGACGAGCCAAAATGGCTAACTCGCTGGAGGGTGTAAATACCAGGAAGATTACAGTTTTGACACTTCCTGCTGGAGCACTAGAGCAGGGCGGAAATGCTTACCAGGAAGTGCTGATGGGGCAGGAAGACCAGGACTAGAGGGAGGAGATCCTGGACTTCCTGCAGCATGATATCCTTCCCGTTGACAGGAAGGAACCGCTGAGAGTGCAGTGAAAGGCTGCCCGATTTGTGGTGATGCGAGGTTTTTTATATAGAAGATCAGTGACAATGCCCCTGCTCAAATGCTTGTCGTCGGAAGAAAGCCATTACGTGCTACGAGAAATACACGAAGGGAGCTGTGGAAATCATTTCGGCTGGACCGCCCTGGCTGGAAAGGTGCTGAGAGTAGGATATTTTTGGCCAACTATCAAGGCGAATGCTAAGGAGTTCGTTGCAAAGTGCGAGCAATGCCAGAAATACGCTCCCCTCCTACATCAGCCAGCTGAAACTCTGACGACAATGTATTCACCATGCCCCTTTGCCAAGTGGGGCATAGACATAGTCGGCCCACTTCCCCCTGGAAAAGGGTAAACACGGTTCGTGATAGTATCCGTGGATTACTTCAGCAAATGGGTGGAAGCAGAAGCTTTAGTGAAGATCACGGAGAAAGAAGTGATAAAGTTCTTACAACGAAATATCGTGTTTCGATTCGGAGTCCCGAGAGAGCTGGTCTCGGACAATGGGAGGCAGCTCAGAGGAGCTCAGCTGAAGGAATGGTGCCAGCAGCTAGTGATCCGATAATGCTTCTCGGCGGTTTATCACCCGCAGGTAAGCGGGCAGGTGAAAGTAATGAACGGACTCATCTTACATGGCCTCAAAACTAGGGTGGAAGGAGCTAGAGAAAAATGGGCCATCGAGCTACCCGCAGTCTTGTGGGCTCACCAAACCACCCCCATTGTGACTACGGGAGAGACGCCCTTCGGCTTGGTGTACGATGCTGAAGCGGTCATTCCTGCCGAAGTAGGCATGCCCTCGCCACGAGTGGAAGCCTACAATGAAAAAGAAAATGAAGCATTAATGAAGGAGAGCTTGGATACTATAGAAGAGGCAAGAGATCGAGCACTTATACGAATGGCGAAGTATAAGAACCAAATGGTGGCAGCTTACAACGGGAAGGTGAAAGCGCGCGACTTCCAGGTGGGAGACTTGGTGCTTAGGAGGGCGGATGCCATGAAATCTGTTGGTAAGCTGGGCCCCAGCTGGGAAGGACCTTACAAAGTCGTAAAGATCGTAGGTCGAGGAGCTTATGAGCTGGAGAATGCTGACGGAAAGAAGTTATCCCGACCCTGGAACGTGCAGAACCTGAAAAGGTTCTTCTGCTAAGCAGGCGGGCAGCCTGCACACCTAGAAAGAGAGCATAAAGAGAAACGTATTATCAGAACTTCCAGGTTCCAACGTTTTTGTTCATATGTTTGATAATTGTTTACATAAACTTTCCGATATTTTGATTCATGAGAAGGAAGGAGATCATGCTTTATGTTTATGCTTTATTAGAATGACTAACTTCATGAGATTCGTAAGAGTGCATGATGATGAGAAAAGAACCAGCTCGTGCTATGCTCTAAATGCATATGCATTATGATGAGAAAAAAATTATGTTGGGTTACGCTCTGGATGCATCATATTATTGTTGAGTTTACACTTTATATAGACACATGCTAAGCCTCAGCGGCTATACTACTGAAAATTCGAACATTTTCAATGATTGATCACCCAGGATAAAGGGGGCACACAAATAAGTCCATCTTGGGAAGGCTCGTTGATTACGTATATGCTTTGAGAAGAGCTGAAAGAAAGGCTCTTGGGAGTGATTCTCCACCTGCTACCACCAGTCAGGTTGGCCACCTAGCTGGAAGGGAGCAGCTATTGCTAGGGTCGGAGAGAATGCCCTCAGTACGAGCGGATCTGGCAGTCC
The DNA here is from genome assembly GCA_037501455.1 of Lantana camara. Lineage (NCBI taxonomy): Eukaryota > Viridiplantae > Streptophyta > Magnoliopsida > Lamiales > Verbenaceae > Lantana > Lantana camara. The sequence continues at coordinate 26,770,548 of CM074862.1, forward strand.
TGTAGGAAAACACGAAAGAGTTGAGCAGCGGAAGTTTAAAATTTTTCCACAAGCTTAATCGTTGTCTTGCAATTTTCGTACTGTAACGTTGGGAATAACAAGAAACTCACTTTAATTGAAGCTTTCTTGTGATGTTGTTACCGCCTAACAAACACCCTTCAAGCGTCCCTCGAACGGTCCTTCGAATTAGACTCCAAAGTACAAGGCCTCCAAAGCTTATCCACACCAGTCCTAGAACACGATCAAGCAAGTGAGAATGCTAGTTCTATAGCTTGTGTTAATGGCTAGGGTTTTGCTTTGAAAATTTTTCTTTTATTTTTCTCAAAAAACTTAACACTTCGTGAGTGTTGGTCTGAAGAATGAGAGAAGCACCATCCCTAGTATTTATACTAGGTTGGTTCGAACCCCTAGGGTTTTCCAAGAACCAATTGAATTGTTTTCTTGCTCACTAATTAACTAATTTAATTATTGATTTAATTGGAGAAAATAAGTTCCCAACTTGTTCTCCAAGTCTTGCAAGAATATTCTTCTCTCTCCACGCCTAAGTAAATATGGATGTCGCACAAGTCGTGGGTCCATATTGAAAGATAGGTGATGCAAAAACAATTACTAAGAGTTCTAAAGGTGTTAGAATTGGTAAGTTGTACCTACCTAGGGTTCTTACTTAGAATGTCCGCGAGTCGTGGGTTCAAGGTAAAATGCCTAGGATCTTAGTACCCAATGGGAAACGTGTTCCTCTTAGATCTTTGGGAATTCTAGATCTTTGAAAAACAGTGGGAGCTACATTAGATTAAAGACCTTATCTTTTGTATATCGTTATAATTCAGCATGCTCACTAGTTCTCTGTTTTACCATTTAGGTCGTAGATTCTGTGATTCTTTACGTGTTTTGAAATGGCAACCAAAAACCCTCTTGTATCGATCCTCGAGTCAAACAAGTTGACTGGTCCCAACTATTCTGATTGGCTGAGGAATCTAAAAATCATTTTAGATTCTGAGAAGAGAACTTATGTTCTCTTCGAAGGGGAGCCCAGTCCCGAAGAGGAGGCTCCCACTCGGGCCGAGCGGGACGCGATTCAGAAGTGGAAGGATGATAATCTCCAAGCCCGTTGCCTTATGTTGGCTAACATGTCTCCGGACTTGTAAAGACAACATGAGGCCATGGAATTTGCTTGGGAGATTTACGACCACTTAGAGCAACTTTACCGCCCTCATGAACGTGTTACAAGGTATAACACTTCAAAGGAATTGTTCCACTTGAGAATGAGGGAAGGTTCAAGTGTCCATGAATATGGACTCAAGTTTCTTGCCATTACTGAGAAACTTGCTTCCATGGACATGCCACTGAAAGATGAGCTTTCAGTGGATATGTTGCTAGCTTCGCTCCCACCATCATTCAACCCATTTGTCCTTAACTTCAACATGAATCATGCTGGTGCTACTGTAGCTGAGCTGATTAGTCAGCTTGTGACTGCTGAAAGCACGATCAAGAAGGACAATAAGGTTTTGATGGTGAATGCTCCATCTTCCTCTTCTGGGCCTTCTAAAGGTAAGAGCAAGAAAGCCCAAAAGAAGAAGAAGAAACCCCTTAGGCCCACTGGTGGCGTTTCGAAGGGGAAGGCCCAAAAGAAGAAGCGTGATCAGAAAGAGGATGTTTGCTTCCATTGTGGCAAAGCGGGACATTGGAGGAGAAACTGCCCAGAGTACAAGTCTACTCTAAAGAAAGGTATCTTTCTCGTTGAAGTAAATCTTTCTATTAATTCTAGCTCTTGGGTACTTGATACCGGTTGTGGAACTCATATCTGTAATGATGTACAGATGCTAAGTGAAGTCCAACAACTCAAAGAAGGAGAATGTGTCTTGAAGATCGGCGATGGCTCAAACGTTGAAGCTCGAGCTTTAGGCACAATTAGATTAGATTTAGGTAGTTTTGAGTTAGTCTTAAATAAAGTCCTTTATATACCGAGCATTATTCGTAATATAATTTCAGTTCCAATATTAGATTGTGAAGGTTATGAAACTTATATTAAGAATGGTAAATACTTTATCAAACGGAACAACTCTTCCGTTCATATCGGTACTCTAAGTAATGGACTTTACCTAACTCAAAATATCAATATTATGAATATACAACGAGAAACAAAGCGTAAGAGAGATGACAAAGTTTCAGCTCCCTTATGGCACGCTAGATTAGGACACATTTCCAAGAACAGAATTAGCAAGATAAACACTTTAGGATCATTCTCGGAAAATGATCTCAAAGAGTTAACTTCTTGCGAATCCTATCTCAAAGGAAAAATGTCCAAAGTTCCTTTTAAAGGAACTGTGGAACGTGCCACTAAGGTTTTGGATTTGATCCATACTGATGTTTGTGGACCGCTTAGTGTAAGCACTAGAAACAATCATCAGTATTTCATAACCTTTACCGATGACTTTAGTCGATATGGTTATGTATACTTAATGAAGTATAAATCTGAAGCTTTTGAGAAATTATTAGAATTTCAAAAGGAGGTTGAGAACCAAACTGGTCACAAGATCAAAGCACTTCGATCTGATCGAGGAGGCGAGTATCTTAGTGAAGAATTCCTTAATCATCTCAAAGATAATGGGATTATCTCTCAGTGGACTCCTCCGGGAACTCCTCAGCTTAATGGAGTTTCTGAGAGAAGGAATCGAACACTACTTGATATGGTTCGCTCCATGATGAGTTTCACTGACTTACCACCTTCTTTCTGGGGTTATGCCCTAGAAAGTGCAGCAAAGATTTTGAATCTAGTTCCCTCTAAGTCAGTCCCTAAAACGCCCCATGAAATGTGGCATGGTAAAATCCCTAGCTATTCTTACTTAAGAATTTGGGGTTGTCCTGCTTACGTGAAAAGGACAGTGGGAGATAAGTTAGAATCTCGTTCTAACTTATGCTACTTTGTAGGTTATCCTAAGGAATCCATAGGATACTACTTCTATGATCAATCTGAGCAAAAGGTGTTTGTTTCCAGAAATGCCATTTTTTTTTTGAGGAACCGTTCCTTAAAGAAAAGAAAGGCAAGATCATAGAATTAGAAGAAGTACAAAGTAACCCCACGCCACCCACTGAAGAAACGTCCCCTACTGATCAACCACAACCAATCACGAATTTCGATACACACGAAAATCCTCCTCTAAGGCGTTCTGAACGCACTCCTAGACAGCCGGAGAGATGGTATGGATTCTTCCATGAAATCTCTCAAAAGGATAATGATCCTTTAACATATGAGGAGGCACTTTCAGATTCTGACTCTGAACAGTGGATAGAAGCCATGAAATCCGAAATGGATTCCATGAACTCCAACCAAGTTTGGACCTTGGTAGATTTGCCTGATGGGGTCAAACCCATAGGTTGCAAATGGATCTTTAAGAGAAAGCTTGGAGTTGATGGAAGCATTGCAGCCTACAAAGCAAGACTGGTTGCAAAAGGATTCACTCAAAGACCCGGCGTGGACTTTGACGAAACCTTTTCACCAGTTGCAATGCAAAAGTCCATTCGAATCATGCTTGCCATTGCTGCATATTATGACTATGAGATATGGCAAATGGATGTGAAAACTGCCTTTCTCAATGGTGACATTGATAAAGACATTTATATGGTGCAACCCATAGGTTTCACATTCAGTGGGAGTGAGCAAAAGGTTTGCAAACTCCAAAGATCAATCTATGGATTGAAACAGGCTTCTAGGAATTAGAACATTCGATTTGATGAATCAGTCAAAGCGTTTGGCTTCATTCAAATTTCGAATGAGTCCTGTGTGTATAGAAAGGAATTGGAGACCTCAATGCAATTCTTAGTACTTTATGTTGATGACATCCTTCTTATTGGGAATTCGAAGGATGACATGAAAGTGACTAAGTTATGGTTATCGAACCAATTCGAGATGAAAGATCTTGGTGATGCGTCCTATATCCTTGGAATTAAAATCTATCGAGATAGATCTAGAAGGTTAATAGGACTATCACAGTCGATGTACATTGACAAAGTATTGAAGAGATTCAATATGGAGTCAGCAAAGGTTAAGAACCTTCCTATGAGTGTAGAAACATGTCTTTCAAAGAAGATGTGTCCTAAGACTAACCTTGAGAAGGAGAGAATGACACATACACCTTATGCGTCAGCAATAGGTAGCATAATGTATGCAATGTTATGTACTCGACCGGATGTGGCTTATGCACTTAGTGTGAGAAGTCGTTTCCAATCTGACCCTGGAGATGGTCACTGGGCTGCCGTGAAGAATATTCTTAAGTACTTGAAAAGTACTAAAGATTTATTCTTAGTTTACGGAGGTCAGAAAGATCTTACTGTCGAAGGATACTGCGATGCAAGCTTTGCATCTGACTTAGATGATTTTAAGTCAATGTCAGGATACATTTTCTGCCTGAACGGCGGAACAGTGAGTTGGAAGAGTTCCAAGCAAACAACCACTGCAGATTCGACCACTGAGGCCGAATACTTAGCTGCACATGATGCAGCTAAGGAAGGTGTTTGGATTAGTAACTTCATTCAAGAGTCGAATGTTGTTCCTAGCATGAAAGACCCCATTACTGTGTTTTGTGACAACACTGGGGCGGTTGCTCAAGCAAGAGAACCAAGATCTCACCAACGGACCAAGCACATTATGAGGAAGTATCACCTAATCCGTGATATTATCAAAAGAGGAGATGTGCAAATCGAGAGGGTCACATCAGCAGAGAACGTGGCAGATCCACTTACTAAACCCCTTAGTCGAGAAGCTTTCCAAGGTCATCTTCAGAAGATGGGACTTAGAGTAGCTTTAGAATGGCTTTGACGGGCAAGTGGGAGATTGTTAGGAATAGTGCCCTAGAAAGCCGATTGTATATCCGCTTTGTGCTTTTCCTTATTGTAAGCACAGACAATCTTTGAATGAAATAACGAATTGAGGTAACACTTCTTTATATGCTCTTGTTTGGTATGCGTTTACTTTCGCTGTGCATGTATGAGAACTCCCCTAATCCTGATGACTTTAGGACTCTACCATTTAGGTGAAATGGTTCATGAAACGAGCCCTATATCATATAAGTCATGATTAGTAAAATACTCCAAGCCGATGAGTCCTACAGACAGTGGGAGTGTCAACCTGACTCCTCTAAGACTTGCTTGTGGGATCACGCCCTTAAGAAGGACCACCTTGTTTCATGGAGGTGCAAAGTGTATGGTTGATACGTGCGTGATACATGAGGGTGCTTACTTTAATAAGTAAGTTCACTGAGGTGCCCCGTGTGAGAACATTCCTAAATGGGAAAGGAAGTTTCTATTTCAGGAAATGGAAACTTCCAGATTAGGAAATATCTCACGAGTCATTGATGTGATTAATTGATCCTTAGACTTGAGGTTCCTTGTCACTTTATGAGTTCACTCTGTAGTCTTAGGTATAAGCTTTAAAGGGTGTCGCCTTAGACAACTGATTCAAGGCTTATGCTGGGGCTGCACAAGTGATTCATGAAAGTGAATGAGAATCAAGAAAGGACCTACACTTGCGTTTGCAAGGTGATCTCTTATTGTGTAAGTCATTCATATGCCATATGGAGTCCTTGGCCAAGGCAGTAGATCAAGACATCAAGAAAAGGGTTTCTTGGATTGAGATCAAATGGATATGAAATGCACTTAGCTTTAAGACCGGATTATTAGGGTTCTGATTATTCCCTTACCCTAGATCTTGGTTGAGAGATAGTAAGTAGGAGGATTGTATCTCACATGAATCAATGACTTAAAGGTTCTATCGAATCCGAACATTCCAATTCAGCTAGGGGTTAAACACCTGTTGCTAGACTATGGTCGTTTAATCTATGGACTGATTAATTAATTAGTGAATTAATTAATTAGGGTCACTGCTAATTGAATTGAGAACCCAGAGGGTCACACACAACAACTTGGTTACATGAGTTGAGGCTTGAAAATGATTAAACGAGTTAATCGGGCCAAGAGGGTTCCACACGTGTGAAATCACACGTGTGGCTCACGTGAGTGACACGTGTCACTGTGACACGTGTCACACACGTGTGAATATATATATATTATATATATATATATGTATTAAATAATTAAATGTGTTAATTATTTAATAGACTTTGGTTTAATTTTGAATTAAAAAGGAAGTCTTATTTTGGAGAAAATAATCTAGTTAATTAATTACGAATTAATTAATTAGATAAAAATAAGTTATTTATTTTTATAATAAATAAAGTATAAAAATTATCCAAAAATAGTTTGGATATTTTTAGCTCTCTTAAAAGTTGACTTGAATTAGAATTCAAAGTCAAAGTTGGAAAATACTTGATGATCAAGTAATAGGAGAGAGAGGAACCAAATCCTTGCCCAACAAGGAATAGGATCGGCGCCCCTCTCCCTTTTCTATATATAGGGGAGCTCATGCTCCCCTTTAGAGGGAATTGGCAATTCTTTTGGTTCATGTGTTGAACACCTTCCTTTCTCCAAGATAAAATAAAACCCTAGGTTAAGCCTAAACACTAACTAGAGAACTAGCATCCTTACTAGTTAGATTGTGATCAAGTTGGTGGACTTTCTCTAGAGACTTCAAATTAGAAGTTTGAAGATTCGAGCTTTACCAAGGAGAGGGGATCAAGCCGCGAGAAGAGCGTTCTTGGGTGGCTTGAAACGCTTCAAGAAAGAACAAAAGAAAAGTAAGTTTTCTATCTTTACGAATTTGGTTACACGATTGCGAGTTCAAGATCCTTTTGTTGGAAAATTTTTAAATTCCGCTGCTTTCTGATTCTTGTTTTCCAACACTTAAGTGTTAATTGCATGTTAGATATTTATCTGCTTAAGTGATTTAAAATTTATTATCAATTGCATGTATATACTTGAGTAGATCCGGTTAGTCTTCCGCTATAGTATTAAAATGTTTTAGAAATATTTTAATACTTGTATTATAAATAAAAATTTTAAAATGTGGTCCCGAACTGCTACTGTTCTTGGCCCACCTCCCAGCAACTGGTATCAGAGCTGTGCTCTAGTTATATACATGCATTGATATGATGCATAATTTGAAATCTGATACTGTGCACGTAAATTCTGTCAAAGGAGGCTGGTTTTTAAGTGGGACCGTTGTGACCCCTCCAGTGTTTCCTGGGAATTTACGTGGAATGGTAATTTTCTGGGAATCGATATCAATAATCTTCCTGGTTAATTACCAAATCAGTAAACATGATTTAAATTATGAGATAATTTATTTATAACATGTTTACTTTATGCCATTTATTTTAAGCATGATAATTATGTGATGATTATATGAAAGCATGCTTAATTATTTTATTTTATGGCATGATCATTATAATATGAGATATTATGATATTTTCAATTATGCATATTTTATTTAATGTGATTAAATAATAATGTTTAATAGAGATTGAACACGATGCATAATTGAACTAATATTTTTTGGCCTAATTAATAAATTGTTATTAAAGCCTTAAAATATTATTAGGATTATAAATGTGATTTAATAATCCTAGTGGGAGGGTATTAATTAGATTAATAACTTCCGAAAATAAGACGCCAAAAGTGATTATTAAATAATCAAAAGATAATCCACACCTTTTAAAAATTCGAGTGGGAGTGAGATGAAAAGAGTTGGATTCTCACTCCATTACCGGTCTATAGTATAGTGAATATGTACTACTCCCTTCGGCGGGCATATATTCGCGGTATACAAGATTAGACTTCTACGGATAGAATGAAATACGGGAAAGTCAGCTCGACCACGCCTCCGTGGAGTGTCTTGACCTACTCATACGGACTTCTAGGTAATGGTACACACTTGACTAAGTAATGTATTAACCTCCCTTCGGAGCTATGTTACATTTACTTAGAGGCTAAGGGTTGACGTGGTGGATTGACATTGTTTGGTAAGAGTTACTTAGATGACATGTTAATTAAGAATAGTTCTTGCTTTTCTAAGCGGTTTTCGACCTCGCCTCCGGGGAGTCAACTGCAGTTAGTTAAGTTACCACTGCGTAAATCAAAATGCTTACGTGGATTTCATTTATTGGTTGGACGCAGAAGAAAGTGAAATACATAATCATAACTTGTATTTATTTATTTCAGTTTTATAATTACGATCTCTCTTAGCCCACTCCAAACTATTTATCTATAAGGAAATAGGCCAGTAAGGGTTCAACTATGCTGACTAGGAAATGAATTTTGACATCGTGTTGAGACACGAAAGTTTACGTACTCACTGAACCTTATTCGAAAATTCCAGAAACCACAACCAGTCAGGATTAGAAATACGCTTATCCCAGATAGATCAAGTGTGATGATCTGGCTAGTCTTATATCTTGACATCTGTTTTAGATGTTCTTGAGCATCAGATGCATGAGATGCCCTGTAGCGCCCCTATACACTACAACCCCGCACCAAAGTATCTCCCGAGTGGATGTGAGACCTAGCACCCGAGAAACACTCCGGCGAACGGACAGTGCTATACAATATCAGAGTATTAGAACACTACAGCGGAATTTAAAAACTTTCAAAACTATGATAGGGGAAATGTAATAAATAAGCCAGTAATGGCGTAGTATAGATATCAAAAGTAGTGACCATGCCATAATAGATAATTACAAGCTCGGAAACATAACTTATTCTAAAGAACCTTGAACTATTATGCTAACGAGAAGACACACTAGGCTTCAAGATACCTTCTAGTAAGCGCCCGTTAAACCTGAAACCATGAGTTGTAAAGTGCGAGGGTTAGTCAAAGTGACTAAGTGAGGGGGTAGTTGGGACTACATATATACGTATAGGTATATTTGAAAAGTGTTTGACTATAAAAGTTGGAGTTTGATACTATTAATAAAATAATATATTAATAGTGATATATCGGAAATCAATAAAATAATAATAAATACAAATATTTGGTTCATATTTATTTTGAGAAAAAGGGGAATAAGGGGACTGGGTATCAGATTCTTGAAAATATGAACCATACGATAATAAAGTATTAGTGCCCTGCATGTAGCACCCCGAAAGGGCCACAACCCCGCACCGTCGTACCTCTCGAGTGGATAGGGAACCTAGCACCCAAAAGGCACGCCGGCGAACGGACAATACATTACAAGATCAGAGTATTAAAAGAAAGCATTGCAGCAGAAATATGGGCAATTTAAAACTTTTGGAACCAATAACAAGGATACAAGAGACTAAGCTGATTAAGGCCTAACAAAACAATATGATAACAACAAGTGAGTGGAATTTAAGATGGTTCAAAAGAACCTGACCGAAAGAGTACAACATAAGATTTCCTATGCTTCAAGGTACCAGCCAACCAACAAATGCAGAACCTGAAACCATGAGGTTAGAAAACGGGGCAAAGGTATTAGTCAAAGGGACTAAGTGAGGCATAACTTTGAAACAAGATAAGTGCTTGAAAGCTTTAGGACTTTTAGAAGAGGTTTACTTCAAACTGCACTTTAAAAACTGAATTTCAAAACTTTTTCTTTAAAACTTTAATTCAGAACCGTACTTCAAAGCATCACTTTGAAACAAGATCTTCGAGCAAGCACACACATGCACACACGTCAGAGATTCTGGTTCATACATACTTTTACAAAAGGGGATAGCATATAGAATATTTTTCGAAAGTATGAACCAGTCTTTAAAACAGAATTTGCCCGCAAGCTAGGCAGTCTCCAACCTTTACTCCCAAAAAACATTTAACAGAATTGGTATCGAGACCGGTTAGGATCCCGACACCCAAAATCACATGCACCATCCTTCTTCCTCCAGTTGTCGCGCCCAGGGAGCTACCCCGCGGTGACGTAAACAGGAATGGGAGGAATTACATCCACCTCTCCCGACCTTCGATGTGGAATAACCAACCTCCGATTAAACCATCATCAAGGTCTGTACGACGGCCAGTATCATAGTAGCCATTGGCGCACGCCTCCCGGTCTACTACTCAACCATACCGTCAGGGCCCAACAGAACAGTATATCCAAAGCTTGCATTGTCCAAAATTTCAGAAGTGCATAAAGCACACAAAATCCAGAAACTAAACGTTGATCAGAACAGAAATCCAAAACATTACTCATTGCTCGTTAATCAAAACGGTACAACTTTAAACAAATGGAATATCAGAAAACATTATCTTTAAACAAAACAGAATATCTTTAAAATGAAACATTGCCCTAAGAAGGGAAACGTTTATTTTTGAAAATAAGGATCTTTAAAGCCTTTAGGGATGGTTTTCAAACATTTTGCATACATACATATTTTCATGGTTCCAGTTGAAAATAGATTTAAACCTCACCTACAGAAAATGGTATTATGCAATAATACCGGAGCCTCGTATCCAAACTTCACCTGTAAGTGGTGAATAACTATAAGTTTCTATCCTCAAACCATATAGTCACAGAAGCACGTTCAAACCACCTCAAAACATTCAGTAGCACATAATGATATCATATAATCAAGATAAAACTTTATCGAAGCATGTCATAACATGTAACGAGATCTCATGGTAAAATCTGATAATCATTAATACCATAATACATCATGAAAGCATGGTCGAGTTCAAGTAATGAATCACATAATTGATAAGAAAGAACATTGCTCAAGAAGGATCACCCTTATCAGAAAACAAATTCAGGTAAATGATTAATCTTACACAAAAGATTATAACGTAAAATCAAATATCACGCTTAAGATTTTGAAATAACTTCAATTGAGTAAGAGTTTGGTTTGAAAAGCTTAATTTGATCCTTGATTTTGAGAATTAGAGAAAAAGGATTTTACCGTTGAATCCGTCTCGTCAAAACGAGTCCGTTGATAAAAAGTCAAAGTCAAAGTTACTATTCCGGTCAAAGATACTATTCCAGTCAAAGTTACTGTTCAAGTCAACATTACTGTTCCGGTCAAAGGTACTGTTCACGTATGAGGTATTTGTACGGTATTTATACGGTATTTGTATGAAGGTACATATAGTATTAATACAAAAATATGTTTAGTACTTATACGAAAATACTTTAAGTATTTATACCAAAATACATTTGGTATTTATGAAAATACATTAAGTATTTATACTAAAAATACATTTGGTATTTATACAAAAATACATACCATATTATACGTAGGAAAACTAATATGTATACGTATTTTATACATGTATACTATAACTTATATCAATTGGTTAGGGAAACATGTGACATATGATCATATATTATAATTCATAACATAATTATTCATATAGTATAAACATGTAACATATTATAAATGTAACATAATTCCTATCATATAACATAATTAAATCACATGTAACATTTCATAAGTCATGCAACAATTTAAGTTACATAAGTATGATCATATTATAAATTAAATGTAACATGTAACATGTAATACAATTTAAATCATGTAACATTAATTAATAAATACTAATCTAGACTAACAATATTTAATTATCATTAATTACGAAACTCACTAATCATCTTTAATCAACATAAACTAATAAATAACTAATTAAGATTAAATATCATAAAAATTATTTGCTAACGAATTATAATATAAATCAAAGATATTCTGAACATATATAAGTAATTAATGCATATAATCTTAACTCATAATTAATATTCTAAGAATGATGCAATCGTTAATTCATACTGTAAACATGCATGCATATATATAACTTTTAAATTGATCACACAACTTCCCGTAGCCCTACTTTTGAAACATTAAATACTGAACCTAAACATATAATAATATAATATTGCAAAACAAAATAATATAAACATAAAAGAAAGGAAATGAATACTTACCTAATGAAGAGAGACTCTCTGCTATAGGAAAGAAAAGATTGGGCAATGGGAATGAGCCAATCACGCCCTATTTATAGTTGCGGTAGGGGCCACTTTATAATTTAAAAGAAAATTGGGACGGACGGGGTACCTTATGTAATTTATAAAAATAATTCAACTTCCTACCAAATTTAATTATAAAATCGGAGAAAAATGGTTTTTTAGGAAATTTCGCATCCAAACGTCGAATTTGAAAAACGGAAAAAGTGTCTAAAGTTCAGGAAATAAAATTACCTTCGAAACGGTTACTCATATGTCAAAATCGGACTTACGGTTTAAAAGTTCTAATTCGCGAAATTAATAGTAATTTATTTGTTAAACGTTTTCGTTTACTACTCAAGCTCGGGTCAAAAATAGGGTTTGAAAAGTATACCAAAATTCATGAAATAATTCAAGGGTCATTTTAAGTATAATATTGAGGGGTAAACGGTGTACCGATCAAAAGTTCATTTCGACGATGAATAGTAACTTTAAAAGAAAATCCTAAATTGCTTCAAAAATTCATAAAAGGTTCTCGGAACTTGGAAAACGAATTTGATGATTAAAAATCATGAGTTTTGATCCTTTAAAATTTCATTGACAAAACGGGGCAGTAGTGGTTCGGGAAATGAATAGTAATCAGGGTTTCAGTGCCGAATTTCCCTCGAAATAACATAATATCACAAAAGAGCACGTATTTCACTTAAAGATGCAATACATGAAGTGTTTTAAATATGGATCACGGTCTATAAACGCTCTTACGATACCCTTAGCTTACCGTTTACGACCAGGCCCCGATCCGGGCTATTACAATCTCCCCTCCTTAAGAAGAATCTGTCCTCAGATTCTTTTCTCGATCTGTGAATAACTCGGGTAGTGCGTCTGTATCTTTTCTTCAGTTTCCCATGTGGCTTCCTCAGTACCATGTTCTTTCCATAACACCTTAACCAGTGGAATCTTCCTGTTTCTTAACTCTTAGAATCTTCTATCCAAGATCCTTGTTGGTTTCAAACATAGGTTAGATTAGGTTCTAACGGGAGTTCCTCTACTGTTGTCACTGGTGTCTCATCAGCAAAGTGCTTGCGAAGTTGGGATACATGAAATACATTGTGAATTCCTGTTAAGCTTGTTGGTAACTCCAAGCGATACGTTGCTGGACCCACACGTTCCAGTATCTCGAAGGGTCCTATGTATCTAGGGTTCAATTTTCCACCTTTTCCAATTCTTGTGAACCCTTTCCTTGGCAATGCTTTTAAAAACGCTTTCTCACCAACCTCAAACTCCAAATCCCTTACCCTTTTTTTTTTTTTTTTTTTTTTTTTTTTTTTTTTTTTTTTTTTTTTTGCGTAACTCTTTTGTCTATCTTGAGCAACCTTCATTCTTTGCTGAATAATCTTAATCTTTTCAGTAGCTTTCTCTATCCATTCAATGACTTTTGGTCTTTTGGTTTTCTCAGGGGTCCATCTTGCTTCTTCCAAATCCCAGTATAATGGACATCTACACTTCCTCCCGTATAAAGCTTCACACGGAGCGGCTTGAATCGAAGCTTGATAACTGTTATTGTATGCAAACTCCACCAGTGGCAGACAGTCTTTCCAACTAACTGGGAAATCTAACGTGCACGCCTTTAACAGATCCTCCAGGTACTTTATCAATCTTTCTAACTGCCCATCTGTCTGAGGATAAGCTGCTGTGCTAAAATTTAACTTAGTCCCCGTCAATTTTTGAATACTCCGCCAAAAGTTGAGATGTAAATTTTAGGTATCTATCAGATATACTATGCTAGCCAGTATCCCATGCAATCTTACAATCTCCTGATGGTATAGCTTCGCTAAGGTTTTAACCTTGTTTGTGGTCTTTACCGATAGAAAGTGTGCTGACTTAGTCAATCTATCGAGTATAACCCAAATATTATCTTATCCTCCTTTAACCTTAGGTAACCCGACGATAAAATCCATGGTTATCCGCTCCCATTTCCATGTAGGGATCGACAATGGTTGTAATTTTCCTCCTGGCTATTGATGTTCTACTTTAACCTTTTGACAAGTTAAGCCTTTCTTGACATATTCAGCGATGTCTCTTTTCATTCCATTCCACCAGAAATGCTCCTTGAGATCTTTATACATCTTTGTCCCTCCAGGATGTACCGTATATCGTGTTTTATGCGCCTCATCCAATATTTTCTTTCGAATTTCAGTTGGCACACAAACTCTACCTTTGTATCTCAAGATTCCGTCTTCACCCTTTTTGAATTTTGTTTCGTCATCTTTTTCCTTATAATTCAAACATTTCTTAATTCAGTCGTCTGTAGCCTGTGTTTCTAGAATTTTCTCCTTTAATGGTGACAAGATGACTAGGTTAGCCAATCTGGCTCTTGATATCACTTGTACAGGTTCCCTTCTGCTCTCTGTAAAATCTCCTGTGATCAGTGCTAAACTAGCCCTTCGACTTAGTGCATCAGCTAACACATTAGCTTTTCCTGGATAGTACGGAATTATACAATCATAGTCTTCCAGAAACTCCATCCACCTCCTTTGTCGCATATTCAACTCCTTTTGAGTGAATAAGTAACGCAAACTCTTATGATCTATAAAGACTTCAAATGTAACCCCATAAAGATAATGCCTCCATTTGGCAAGGGCGAAGACAATCGCTGCTAGCTCCAAATTGTGTGTAGGGTAGTTAACTTCATGTGGTTTAAGCTTCCTTGAGGCATACGCTATCACTTTTCCATGTTGCATTGGAACACTACCCAATCCTTCTTTTGAGGCATCAGTATAGACAGTGTAACCTTCATTTTCTTCTGGTAACGCTAGTACTGGTGCTGTCGTCAACCTCTTCTTTTAATTCCTGGAAACTCTGTTCGCACTTTTCTGTCTATTCGAACTTCCCTTCTTTTTTGTTAATCTTGAAAGTGGTGCAGCTATCTTGGAAAATCTTGCACGAATCTTCTATAGTAGCTGGCGAGTCCCAAAAAGCTTCTCACTTCTGAAGGATTCCTTGATTGTTTCCAGTTCATAATCGTTTCAATCTTCGAGGGATCAACTTCGACCCCTGAACCCGATATGATATGCCCCAAGAATGTGACCTTTTCCAACCAAAACTCACATTTGCTGAATTTTGCGTATAGCTTGTGATCCAGCAAAGTGCCTAACACGAAGATGCTTTGCATGTTCCTCTGGTGTCTTGGAAAAGACTAGAATATCGTCTACGAAGATTACGACAAACTTGTCGAGGAATGGTCGAAAAATCCGATGCATCATGTCCATGAATGCAGCTGGGGCGTTCGTCAATCCAAATGGCATCACCACAAACTCAAAATGTCCATAGCGACTATTAAAAGCTGTTTTAGGGATATCTTCCGCTTTCACTTTCAACTGATAGTATCCTTGTCTCAAATCTAACTTGGAGTATACTCGAGATCCTTGAAGTATGTCGAATAACTTCTCAATATGAGGAAGAGGATACTTGTTCTTTATGGTTATTCTGCTGAGCTCCCGATAGTCAATACAAAGTCATAGGGATCCGTCCTTATTCTTAACAAATAATACAGGTGCTCCCCAAGGTGATGTACTCGGTCGAATATAACCTGCTTCTATCAACTCATCAAGTTGCTTTCTTAATTCTTGAAGTTCAACAGGTGCCATCCTATATGTTGTCTTGGAAAATGGTTCGGCTCCCGGAACTATCTCAATTACGAACTCCAATTCACGATCTGGTGGTAACGAATCCAGGTGTTCAGGAAACACCTCTAAGAACTCATTAACAATCTCAACTTCTTCCAATTTGATTTGATCTTTTGGTCTGTTCAAGAGATAGGCAACGAACCCTGTAGCTCCCTTCTGAATAATCCTCTTCGCCTCTGTTACAGAGACTATTGATGAATGCTTTTCCTTTCCATCTGGTGTCCAACTTTCATCTTTTCCTAAGATGACCTCCTTTTTAAAACAATCCAATTTAGCATGGTATTTAGAGAGCCAATCCATACCCAGTATGATTCCGTATCCCGTCATTAACAGTGTGATAAGATCCGTATGATAAAATTGATTACCAACTCTTATAGGGTAGCGTTTATATACCAATTGCGTAATAAAGCAAATCCCAAGAGAGATTTTACCACGATGTTTGCATGACCAAGTACTCAACAAGAACAAGTATGCACACATAAAGTTTTGATGAAGTTAATGCATGGCGCCAGGGTTATAGAACCTTAACTGGCGTGTTAAGAGCGTGTACCGTTCTTCTGGTCATGTCAATGAAATTCGAGTTCCCACTTCATTCCAAGGAAGGCACTTTTTGAAGTTAAGAACCTCAATTAAAATGTAATGCATGTGGGTCAAGAATGGTTCACAGAATGTCACAGAGGCGATATTCATGAAGCAAGTATATATATCACTGAACAATTATTAACAAATAACAAGTACGTATCAATGTAGGGAACAACAACCAATCAGTATTCAGTATAGCAATATTCAGGCAACAAGTGTATTCCATTAATCATCAACTAACAATTAGCCAGTACAGGTCAAAACATTGAACAACAGTTCAACAATATTCAATATTCAAATAATCAGCATCCGATTATGCACATAAAACACGTAATATATTGGCCTTGTCGATATCTTGAAGCGACTCTAAGACTGGAGACATGAATAGACTGGGAAGAGTAAGTAGAGAATTTTCAAAAGTAGGGAGAGTGAGTAGAAGAAGGAATTAGATATCAATCTCAAAACCGTAACCACTAATGAATCGAAAATTTTCAAAAAGTACTAAAAGACCCTATGAAACTTGAAATTTTGATGTTGATCAAGACTAGATTGTTAACTCAATTAAGGAAGGGTTTCAGTACTACAATTGTAACAAATCACATGCTGGTCGGCCGCCCCAAACAGTGATCGATCACAATTTAAGCACTAAAGATAGGAGAATACCTATGAGACACTATGAACCCCAGATTTCCGCAACCTGGGGCTCTGATACCACCTTAGCTGTAGCACCCCGAAAGGGCCACAACCCCGCACCGTCGTACCTCTCGAGTGGATAGGGAACCTAGCACCCAAAAGGCACGCCGGCGAACGGACAATACATTACAAGATCAGAGTATTAAAAGAAAGCATTGCAGCAGAAATATGGGCAATTTAAAACTTTTGGAACCAATAACAAGGATACAAGAGACTAAGCTGATTAAGGCCTAACAAAACAATATGATAACAACAAGTGAGTGGAATTTAAGATGGTTCAAAAGAACCTGACCGAAAGAGTACAACATAAGATTTCCTATGCTTCAAGGTACCAGCCAACCAACAAATGCAGAACCTGAAACCATGAGGTTAGAAAACGGGGCAAAGGTATTAGTCAAAGGGACTAAGTGAGGCATAACTTTGAAACAAGATAAGTGCTTGAAAGCTTTAGGACTTTTAGAAGAGGTTTACTTCAAACTGCACTTTAAAAACTGAATTTCAAAACTTTTTCTTTAAAACTTTAATTCAGAACCGTACTTCAAAGCATCACTTTGAAACAAGATCTTCGAGCAAGCACACACATGCACACACGTCAGAGATTCTGGTTCATACATACTTTTACAAAAGGGGATAGCATATAGAATATTTTTCGAAAGTATGAACCAGTCTTTAAAACAGAATTTGCCCGCAAGCTAGGCAGTCTCCAACCTTTACTCCCAAAAAACATTTAACAGAATTGGTATCGAGACCGGTTAGGATCCCGACACCCAAAATCACATGCACCATCCTTCTTCCTCCAGTTGTCGCGCCCAGGGAGCTACCCCGCGGTGACGTAAACAGGAATGGGAGGAATTACATCCACCTCTCCCGACCTTCGATGTGGAATAACCAACCTCCGATTAAACCATCATCAAGGTCTGTACGACGGCCAGTATCATAGTAGCCATTGGCGCACGCCTCCCGGTCTACTACTCAACCATACCGTCAGGGCCCAACAGAACAGTATATCCAAAGCTTGCATTGTCCAAAATTTCAGAAGTGCATAAAGCACACAAAATCCAGAAACTAAACGTTGATCAGAACAGAAATCCAAAACATTACTCATTGCTCGTTAATCAAAACGGTACAACTTTAAACAAATGGAATATCAGAAAACATTATCTTTAAACAAAACAGAATATCTTTAAAATGAAACATTGCCCTAAGAAGGGAAACGTTTATTTTTGAAAATAAGGATCTTTAAAGCCTTTAGGGATGGTTTTCAAACATTTTGCATACATACATATTTTCATGGTTCCAGTTGAAAATAGATTTAAACCTCACCTACAGAAAATGGTATTATGCAATAATACCGGAGCCTCGTATCCAAACTTCACCTGTAAGTGGTGAATAACTATAAGTTTCTATCCTCAAACCATATAGTCACAGAAGCACGTTCAAACCACCTCAAAACATTCAGTAGCACATAATGTTATCATATAATCAAGATAAAACTTTATCGAAGCATGTCATAACATGTAACGAGATCTCATGGTAAAATCTGATAATCATTAATACCATAATACATCATGAAAGCATGGTCGAGTTCAAGTAATGAATCACATAATTGATAAGAAAGAACATTGCTCAAGAAGGATCACCCTTATCAGAAAACAAATTCAGGTAAATGATTAATCTTACACAAAAGATTATAACGTAAAATCAAATATCACGCTTAAGATTTTGAAATAACTTCAATTGAGTAAGAGTTTGGTTTGAAAAGCTTAATTTGATCCTTGATTTTGAGAATTAGAGAAAAAGGATTTTACCGTTGAATCCGTCTCGTCAAAACGAGTCCGTTGATAAAAAGTCAAAGTCAAAGTTACTATTCCGGTCAAAGATACTATTCCAGTCAAAGTTACTGTTCAAGTCAACATTACTGTTCCGGTCAAAGGTACTGTTCACGTATGAGGTATTTGTACGGTATTTATACGGTATTTGTATGAAGGTACATATAGTATTAATACAAAAATATGTTTAGTACTTATACGAAAATACTTTAAGTATTTATACCAAAATACATTTGGTATTTATGAAAATACATTAAGTATTTATACTAAAAATACATTTGGTATTTATACAAAAATACATACCATATTATACGTAGGAAAACTAATATGTATACGTATTTTATACATGTATACTATAACTTATATCAATTGGTTAGGGAAACATGTGACATATGATCATATATTATAATTCATAACATAATTATTCATATAGTATAAACATGTAACATATTATAAATGTAACATAATTCCTATCATATAACATAATTAAATCACATGTAACATTTCATAAGTCATGCAACAATTTAAGTTACATAAGTATGATCATATTATAAATTAAATGTAACATGTAACATGTAATACAATTTAAATCATGTAACATTAATTAATAAATACTAATCTAGACTAACAATATTTAATTATCATTAATTACGAAACTCACTAATCATCTTTAATCAACATAAACTAATAAATAACTAATTAAGATTAAATATCATAAAAATTATTTGCTAACGAATTATAATATAAATCAAAGATATTCTGAACATATATAAGTAATTAATGCATATAATCTTAACTCATAATTAATATTCTAAGAATGATGCAATCGTTAATTCATACTGTAAACATGCATGCATATATATAACTTTTAAATTGATCACACAACTTCCCGTAGCCCTACTTTTGAAACATTAAATACTGAACCTAAACATATAATAATATAATATTGCAAAACAAAATAATATAAACATAAAAGAAAGGAAATGAATACTTACCTAATGAAGAGAGACTCTCTGCTATAGGAAAGAAAAGATTGGGCAATGGGAATGAGCCAATCACGCCCTATTTATAGTTGCGGTAGGGGCCACTTTATAATTTAAAAGAAAATTGGGACGGACGGGGTACCTTATGTAATTTATAAAAATAATTCAACTTCCTACCAAATTTAATTATAAAATCGGAGAAAAATGGTTTTTTAGGAAATTTCGCATCCAAACGTCGAATTTGAAAAACGGAAAAAGTGTCTAAAGTTCAGGAAATAAAATTACCTTCGAAACGGTTACTCATATGTCAAAATCGGACTTACGGTTTAAAAGTTCTAATTCGCGAAATTAATAGTAATTTATTTGTTAAACGTTTTCGTTTACTACTCAAGCTCGGGTCAAAAATAGGGTTTGAAAAGTATACCAAAATTCATGAAATAATTCAAGGGTCATTTTAAGTATAATATTGAGGGGTAAACGGTGTACCGATCAAAAGTTCATTTCGACGATGAATAGTAACTTTAAAAGAAAATCCTAAATTGCTTCAAAAATTCATAAAAGGTTCTCGGAACTTGGAAAACGAATTTGATGATTAAAAATCATGAGTTTTGATCCTTTAAAATTTCATTGACAAAACGGGGCAGTAGTGGTTCGGGAAATGAATAGTAATCAGGGTTTCAGTGCCGAATTTCCCTCGAAATAACATAATATCACAAAAGAGCACGTATTTCACTTAAAGATGCAATACATGAAGTGTTTTAAATATGGATCACGGTCTATAAACGCTCTTACGATACCCTTAGCTTACCGTTTACGACCAGGCCCCGATCCGGGCTATTACACTGCAAGTAGGCGTTCTCCATCCTTTACTCCTTAAACAGAATGAAATCAGAAATAACAGAATCAATCCAGCCTTTTTCCTCCATGATCTGTCGGGAGCAACCCCTCGAGATCCAGATACAGACAGAGGGAGGGACGTACCTTTCCCGTCACTTAATGTGGAATAACTAACCTCCAGTTAAACCATCATTAAGATCAGATTTGGCGGCAGGTATAGTAATAGACGATGGCCCTTGCCACCCGGCTATTAGTTCTACCGTACCACCGGGCCCAACAGATACAGATACAGATACAGATCTTGCATTTTTGATACAGAATTGAGTTACATCATATCAATACTCACCAAGATGGACTTGAGTATGATATGTTTGTAACTTATACTTGGACAAGGATTTTGTTTTATATAATAGGATAATAGATATCCTTATATCAGATATTTCCCAGAAAGGGGATAATACTATAATTAAGGAAAATAAGACTGAATCCTTATTAGGATAAATAATAAAATATTTTATATGTAGACTCATGATCCCAGTTGAAAATATTTTAACCTCACCTGCTACGATACAGAATCAAGTAAGGTATTCGGGGTTCCACTGTCCAGACCTAGTTCCTGAAAGTAGTGAACTACTACGGACTTAGAGAACTAGGTTCTTTCTATACTAATGCGATACATGAATGCGTACAATTAAGGCATATTGTAACAAGGAGTAACAGTAAGGTACAGGAAATTCGGTAATCTAGAATTGAAATATTATTATAAAACACACTGATACCAAAGTCATACAACCGAATTAACCAAGAAATTCTTATTCAATTTATAAATCCAAATTAAGGTTTATTTTTAATAAAGGTGAACCCGATTTTGAAAACGTTATTTAATCCCCGATTTTGAAAACGTTAGATAAAAGTCCTTTCTTAAATAAAACCAAATTTTATTTTATATTAATTCTTGAAATTACTACATGATATTATTGGTCAAAATTCATATTTAAAGTCAAAAGTCAAAGTTACTATTGAAAAACGGTTACTATTTAAACATAGGGGATTAAATACTTTTAAACATAAAATCAAACACACACTTACACACACTAGCACACGGTACACACATATTTCAAGAACATCAAGAACATGTTCTTCATCATGTTTGAATATCCCTAAGATGTTCTAGGCATTCTTGATCAAATTCATAGTCATAACATAAGATTAAAGAATAAATGAGCATAATATATGAACTTTTCATGAAATATGATTCATAAATAAATTCCTAAACATGAATTTATTCATATCTTCAAGTATTCATAAAATGTTCTACACATGCTTGATTATATTCATATTTATAACATAAGATTTGAAGCATAATATAGCAAAATATATAACCTTTCTATGAAAAATAATTCTAAATAAATTATTCTAGGCATGAATTTAATCAAACAAGATCATAATCATTTAAATACATACTCACATTATATCATATCATAATTCATGCATTTAATTAAATAAAATTCCATAATGTGCACACATTGTATTTAACTAACAATTATGCACATATTTCATAAAATAAAATTCCTAAAGCATAATTTAATTAATCCTAGACATGCTACTATTATTATTATACTAAGAACATAATATAAAGCATGAAATAATAAAAGAAAAACTCACCTTGGAGAGAGAGGGAGAAAGTGGCGTGAGCTAGGGGAAGAGAGGGAGTGATTTTGTGTGTTGATTTTGTGAAGTATAAATGAGGCTTGAGGGGGTATTTATAGGTAGTCATGAGGGGTCTCTAAGCAATAAATAAATTTTTAAGGGAGATGTGGATGTCTCCTAATTCATACAAATGCTTGGTGATTAATTAGGAGATGTGGTTAAATTATATTATGAACAAATGCTAGGTAATTAGTTAGGAAATGTGGAGAAATTATGCTCATTTGTTTAATCCTTCTAGAAGACCATGAGGTCATGGATGATGTCATCTTGAAATAAAAATAAATGTAAAATTTATTCAAGAGTCGAGAGGTAAAATCTTGAAGTAGTGAATTAATGAAAGAATGAGTGAAAAACGAGCTTCGTTTTGATTATAATTGTGAAATATTTGGACTTTTCGTTCATAAGTTATGAATAATAAAGATGATGAAAATCATAGGAAAATTATATAAACGAAGCTATGATAAGGTTTTGGAGTTTGGAAAAATTACTATAATGTAGAGAAAAATTCAAGGATCATTTTAAGTATAATTTCGACTCTTGAATAAAAATTAAAAGCTAATCGTTTAAAATAAAATGGTGATTTTTAGAAAGGAAAATATTTATAAAATATGCTATGGTGAAATCGAGTTTTTGGTAAATGCATGAAAATTCATAAAATAATTTGAGGATCGTTTTGGTTATAATATTGAATATCAAAAAGTAGATGAGCAAGGATTTATTGATGATCGAATCATAAGCTAGGGTTTTCGCCGGTTTTTGATACTACGGAAGTTAGGATGGGAATTATGGTTCACGGAGAGTATCGCGATCCTCGAAATATTGTGAGGATTCTTTTGGTTACAATATTGGGTAGTGAAAGTGTTTCGGGGAACGTAGGAATATTTTTGAACTGTAGGGGTATTTTCGTAATTTCCAACCTAAAACTGTAGAAATGGGTTTTGAAGCGTATGAAAGGGTTTTAGGTGCTAAAAGGGAATGAATACTAGAATTCTAGGATTTTATGAGAAGAGTTTCAAGATACGAGTTAAATAAAGGAAATAATTAAATCTACGATCATTTAATTAAAGTGTAACACATAAAAGCACATAAGTCACATAAGATGTAATGCATGAAGTGAATAAATAAGAACCGAGATTATAAGCGCTTCTTGAATAACCTCTTTACTTTACCTTTTCCAACTCGGCCCAGGCTAGGGCTGTTACATGCCCACTGATAAGAACATGTGTTGAAGACAGAGTCGTACGAAGGTACGAGCCATGAAAACGGTTGTCAGTTACAGATGTTTGAAGGATCACTGTTTCAGAATCATATTATGAATATGATAGCTAATCTGAACGAGATTGAAAGCCTCTGTGCTTAAAGAGATAATCTTAACAGATAAGATACGATCCTATACTCTCTGCTTAAGTCGTTTGAACGTTCAGGATTATTTTTAAATAATTTTTTTTAACCTAACCTGAACTAATGAACGACTTCAATATGGCAGAAAAGAGTGATATAGACTAAGGGAAAAGTTCTCTTAAATCAGACGTCAATATGCACGGTCTCAAAAGCCAGTAAGTGGAAGAAAGAAAAAGGAAAAGTTCCAATCTAAGGTTCAGAAATAGAAAGTCAAATCCAACAATGGAAAAGTGTTTGTATTTCGGTGGTAACGGGTATTGGAAAAGGAAATTGTCCAAAATACTTAGTCTGTCTGTTTGCTACGCCGTTTAGATAAGATATGAAGATATCTTACTCGTTGAAAATATGTTTAGTTGAAAATTCACTGGACTCCTGTTGTGTGAACTTGAGATCAACTAATCATATTTGCAATTCATTGCGAAGATTCAAACTAATCAGGAAGTTTGAAAAACGACTAACACACAACTACTGCTCGAGGATAATACAAATCTAATTGTATTAGCAGTAAGGACTATAAAATCATATTTTGGCAATAGGGTTTTATATTACGCGTGTCGTATAAACAGAAATTTCTGTGAGTTATTTGATAACTAATAGTTTAACTGTTTGTTTTGAACAAAAGTCTACCGCTAAGCAAAATAAAAGGTTTATTTGCTCTGGCACAATAAAAGATGGTCTTTTATACCTCAATGAAAACCCTAATTCAAGTTTAACATTAAGAAGCTTGACTTACCATCTAAAAGGAAAAACTTCTACGTGGCACCTATCTATTGGTCAATTGAATTTGAATAGGATCCAAAGACTGATTGTTGAGTCTTATTGACTTGAAAATAGTATCAATCTACGAATCCTATTTAGAAAGTTAAAATGACCAAGAAGCCTTTTTGAGATAAAAGATATTTAAGCCATAAAGTTGTTTGTGTCAGTTCATATGGACGTATGATACTATGAATGTTCAAGCAAGAGAAAGTTTTGGATATTTCATCATTCATTTGAATGATTACTCTAAATACAGATATATGTTTATTTGATGAGACTTAAGTCCGTATTTTTGAAGAGTTCAGAGAATAAAAGACTGAAGTCAAAGAGTCAAATCAGAAAAACATCAAGGCACTTCGATTAGATCGAAGTAGTGATAAGTATCTAAGTTCAGAGTTAAATAGAATTTCTCAAATGAGATTCGATCTCAACTATATATATGAGATACATCTTAGCAAAGATGTATTGCAGAAAGGAGAAATAGAACTCTGATAATGATGGTAAGATTCTTGAAGAGTCATGCTACCCTATGAATTTCGTTTTGGGGTCTTGCACACAAAACGACAAACCTAGTTCTATCTAAGTCAGTTCCTAAAACACTGATGGATCTGTAGCTAGGGTAAAAACCCTGTATCTTTTATCTTCGGATTTAAGGTAGCCTGATCCACGAGTTAAGGATGGATCCTGACAAGTTAGAATAAAGAACAAAGGTTTACTTGTTCTAAGGTTATCCTAGAAGAACGAAAGGTGGTATATTTTGTAATTTGAGAAATCACAAAAGATGTTTGTGAATATTTCAAAGATAATTACATAGATAACCACAAAGGGTAAAAGCAAAGTAATGTTAAAAGAAATAACAGTATTAGATACTGATTTCCATAAACCCGTGATAATTGAAAATGTATTAGATACATGTGATGTACCAAATACAACATGTGATGTAGAGACGTGTACACGAGAGCATCATTGTAGTGGGAGGATTGTCAAGACACCTGATGAGATATCTAAGATTGACCCAAGTGGTTGAATCTGATGTATCTGATCCTATCACGTGTAATTAGGCATGTAAACGAGTCGAGCCGAGCCGAGCCGAGCCTTAGTGTTTTTTCATGGTTCGAGCTCGGGCTCGAGCTTTAAAATTTTAGCTTGGGTTCGGCTTGCGAGCCTCAAAAGGGATGGTTCGGGTTCGGCTCGCAGTAAGGTTCGGGCTCGCCGAGCCGAGCCATGAGCCCCCAAAAGAATCTCTCAAAAATAAAATTTCAACTTTGTTTTGCCACATATCTGGAATTCTGGATCTATACCTTACCAAAATAAGAAAAAAATTTTGGAACTATGTCTATTATGTATATCCCAGATCTGGATCTATACCTTACCAAAACAAGAAATGTATATCGCACAGGCGGCAGACAAAAGAAACGAAAAAAATTGAGCCATTTTTTACACATATCCAAAGAAAAAAAATGGATTGTACAATCTGTATCTAAATAAATTAGATCTCTACTTAAAATTCTAGATCTAACCCATTTTTGGATAGATCTTCACTTGAATTTGTAACTTTGTGGTAAAAGTGAAGGAGACAAGAAGGTGGCTCTGCAAAATTCCAGAGAGAGAAAGCGGAGGAATATTGTCATACGATTGTGGGCCGGTGGCGGCGAGTCGTAGCGATGAGGGGCAGTGGCGGCGGGTCGTAGCAAGGTGTTGGAGGATGGTGGGTCTGTGGCAGCGCGTTTAAAGATAGTGGAGTGGTGCGACGGCCGACGAAACTCTGGAAGATGATGGCGGGTGGTGGTGCAAGCTCCAATGGAGGATGGACGGCGCGGCTGACTGAAAGAGATGGGAGTGGGAAGTGGGAGTGAGAGTGATGCAATCAGGCAAGAAGAATAGGGTTTTAATTCTTTTAACTTATAGCATACGACATTTTGGATTAAAAAAATGTTTTTTGTATAAAATATTATATAAATAAATTTGTACATAGTATATACATTACACACATATATATACTACATATTTATATATATATATATATATATATATATATATATATATATATATATATATTAAAAGTTAATTGGGTAGCTCACAAGCCGGCTCACGAGCTAAGAGCCATGAAGCATATGGCTCGGGCTTGGCTCGTAGGTTCCACGAACCGAGCCATAGCTCGGCTCGGCTCGCAAGTATCGAACCCAAGCGCGAGCTTTCGACGAGCCGGCTTGCTAAGCTCGCGAGCTGGCTCGTCTCGTTTACATCCCTACGTGTAATAAAGCTATAGAAAATATAGACGCTGACTGTTTGGTCAATATCCATGGAATCTAAATTAGAATCTCTGTATTCTAACAAAGTCTTGAACTTGTAGAGGCGTCTGAAGGCATTAAACCCTATTAGATAAAATTGGGTTCTACAAGACGACAAAAGGAGAAATGGACAAAAGTAGAGACTTTAAAGCAAAGCTTATGGCAAGGGATTTCACCCAGAAAGAAGAAATCATTTATGAGATCTTCTCGCCTATAACAGTGCTTAAGTCCATTATCCTCTCCATTTTATTTCATTATCGATTATGAGATTAGATAAATGGATGCAAAGACTATGTCCTTGAACGGACAATTTCAAGAAGAAGAGATACATGGTACAACCTGAAGGCTTCACAGCCAGAAATTAGGTGCATATAATGCTAGCTTAATAGATCGATTTATGATATTAAGCAAGCGTCTAGATTATGGAGCATCAGAATTATAAGGCAATTTAGATTCTTTGGATTTGTATAATGGCCCGATGAACCATGAGTGTACAAAATGACATCATGATAAGCATCGTAACATTTTTACTTTATACGTAAATGATATTCTGCTCATTTGGAATGATGCAAGAATTTTATCAGTGATCAAGATTCGGATGTCAAATCATTTTGACAAGAAAAGACCTAAGTAAGACCGATAATATTCCAAGGATCAGACTTTTGTCGTGATCATAGGAATAGGGAGATTGGTTTATCACAAGAAGCATATATAGATAAGATGCTGGCAAGGTATAATATGACAAATTCCAAGAAAAGGTTCATTACCTTTTTGAAATGGAATTTATCTATCTTGGGATCAGTGCCCTAAGACAACTGAAGAGATAAAAGACATGATTAGAGTTCCGCAGCGGAAGCTTTATATATGTTATATTATGTACAAGGCCAGATGTCTATTATGAAATATGTCTTAGTCAGCAGCTAATAGTCAAACCCTAGAATCTGATACCGGGTAGTAGTGAAAGCATATATTGGAGTACTTGAGAAGGACTTGAGATTATATGCTTGTCTACCACAGTGTTGAGCTCATTTCAATAGAGGTACACAGATTCGAACTTACAGTCTGATTTGTATTCTAGATGTTTGACATCAGAATACGTGTTTACTCTAGAAAGAGCAACTGTTAATTGGAGAATGTTAAGCAGACTTGTATTACTTACACTGCCATTGAAGTCAAATACATGGTAGCTTGAGAAGCAGCCAGTTAGATGTACTGGATTTATGTTTTCCTAGTTGTTGGCTCAGAGAAACATCTAATAGATTCTTTCACTAAAGTATTGGCGTAAAAGAGTGCAAAACGAGTTTTGACACTCATGTGAAAGGAACAAGACTTAGATGTGTGGCCAAATTGAATTTAGGTCAAGTGGGAACTGTTGGGAATGGTGCCCTGAAAATTCAATTTGTTGAATTAATTAAACTGAATTTACAGCAAGTTGTGAGTATTTCACATATTAATAATTAATGATGTGTGGTGGTATTCTCATATGAAATGTGTTTCATAGGAAAAGACTTTGAATACCGAAATCACGTGTCATTAAAGTTCTAGTCGGTAAGATAAGAATATGTTCTTATCAAGACTATAACGTGGTTACATAAGATGATTAGTCTTTCATCATAGGGAATGGTGATTCCAATTATAACACGTTGATGATTTTCAATAGGATTGGAAACATCGAACTGGACCACTGAGATTATTCATTTTATACTGCTATCTAAAATGAATAAAATCTCAGGAAGCATTGTACTCTTAATCCTGATAATGTTTCGGCTTTAGTCATGTAGTGTTAGTCACTGTAACATACTCGAAGTGAGATCTCGGTAACGGGTGACCAAAATACTTTGTATGTTCGGTGATTACATGAAATGCGCTAAAGAGTTATATTGATCGAGGAATCTGTGGCCTTGCTGGAAGGCAAGAGATATCCTTGAAATAGATTTGTAAAAGTTCGAATTAAGACTTTGGCCAAAGCACTTCGCGTGATGCGTCACCGAAGTTGTATGTTGAATGTGTTTCACATACAGAGAATTTGAACTTAAGGCGAATCAATAAATTTCAAATTAGAGATGAAAAATAAATGATAGTAGTTGCAATTTATTTTTCATGGATATCAACACAGAGGAAATAAATCAAGTTACAAAGAGTTGGAAATGCCCGGAATTTTATTTTGGAGAATATAAAATTTTAAATTTAAAAAAAAAATGCTGACGTGTCACGCCACGTCAGCAGGGTGGGCCCAGGTGACGCTAACTGGGCGGCCGCGTGGCGTGCCACGTGTGCGGTCGAGTTCACGCCACGTCAGCGCCAATGAACGACCCAGATTTGGGTCAATGGGTCGGGTCTCGGATAGGGTCGGACCAGGTCCGGTTCCGGGTCGGACCGACCCGGACACGTGGCCGCTTCAGAAGAGGTCACGTCACCCTCAAGCCCTAGCCGCGTGTACAAGACACGCGCCACCTTCCGGTGGGGCCTGAGGACGCGTCTGGTAGGCTACCGGTGCGTGCTCGGCGGCTCTGGATTCGTGGCGACAAGACCTTGAACGTGGTCATCTCGATTTTTGTGTCCAAGTTGGCTACGCAAGTGGGTTGTGAAATGACCATTTTGTCTTTGCTTTTATATCCAAAATGACCAAAATGCCCTCCGATTTTTGCCTATAAATAGGCTGATCCCCTCCCTCATTTCTCATATAACATTTTGGGAGAGGTTTTGGCTAGTTCTTAGCTTTGAAACCATATCCCTTTTCTCCTAGTTAATTTCGATTTATTTTGGAATTAATTTTAATTAGGTGTTTATGTAAAACGCCTAATTTCGGGAGAATAAACCCTGAAAAGGATTTTCTAGTTTAAAGTTTTATTTTCTCTAAGTATTTAGAGAAATACTTTCGGAGCCCACACTCCGAGGGTGTCCCTGGGGTTATTGCAGGGAAGCTCTGCCGGTTTCACGAGGAGATCGGGTATCGGATTCTCGTGAGGTGAATTCGGGAGCTGGAAAATTGCCGTTAGATAGCCATGTTTGGAGTACGGTAATATTTTAAAGTTATTTTGTTTTAAGCCTGATAAATTATATGCTCTTAAGTGTTAATTGCATGTTAGATATTTATCTGCTTAAGTGATTTAAAATTTATTATCAATTGCATGTATATACTTGAGTAGATCCGGCTAGTCTTCCGCTATAGTATTAAGATGTTTTAGAAATATTTTAATACTTGTATTATAAATAAAAATTTTAAAATGTGATCCCGGACTGCTACTATTCTTGGCCCACCTCCCAGCAGGGACACTAGCAGAAGGTGCGAAAGTAGAAGGGCCAGTAGCAGAAGGGCCCACAGCAGGAAGGGAGGTCTCCTTCAGGCCGGACTGTAAACTAGTAGAGATCGCCTGCTCCGGTGCAGAGGTATGACTACCCTCCGCAAGATTGAGGCTGCTAGCTGGAGGGGGAGTAGAGCCCCCACCTGTAGCAGAAACAAAAGAATCGGTCACTAACGGAAGCTGAAGGAAATCCATGAAAAGCAAGAAAAAGGAAATAGTACTATGAAGTACGAAACCTGACAGTAACGCGTACCTGAAAGTGGAAACTGAGCATGATGGATATCTGCAGCAGAAGGAACCGTACCAGAAGCAAGGAGACCTAAGGATACTAGGTGGGCATATCCCGCACGAAAGCCTTGCTCGAAACCAGAAGCGAAAGCTGCTGCAACCTTCGGCACAGATGCCTCATCAACTGTCTGCTGAAATACCGGGGAAGTCAAGTACTCGGCTTGGCGGAGCATCAAGCGCCCCTCCAAAAGAGTCCTCCCTGCCACTGTCCCCAGGAACTGATCAACTGCCTGGAGGGAAACAGGCTGCGGGGTAGAGGCTGCGAGGCGCTCCCTCCTCTCTCGATCATAAGACACCTGTAAGTCCTTCAGCTTCGCGTCCAGGAGTACAGCTTTCTCCTTCGCCGCATTCTTCAGAACATTAGCAACCTCTAGATCGTGGCGGATAGAATCTTGCTCCTGCTGGAGGCGTTCCAGCTCCTCAACAACAGCAGAAGGGACGACAGCCTCCTGATCATGCCAATGACCAAGGAGCATACCCGTCTGCGAAGAGCAGTGTTTTTAAAACCGGAGCGGACCGGCCGGTCCAACCGGTTTAACCGGTGACCGGTGCCGCCTCCGGTCCGGGCACCCCTATGAAACCAGTGCAAATCGGAACAGTCCAAAACCGGCAAAATCGGCCGGTTAACCGGCGATTCCGACGCCATAAACCGGACCGGATCGCCGGTTTCCGGATTAGCCTTGCCCTGTTCGTTGTTGCCCACCATATTTTTTCTCCTTTCTAGTTCATTTTTACAGAATTTCATGCAGCAACAGCCAACCTTTTCATAATCTACCAAAGGCTTCTTGTGTGAGAGAGAGAGAGAGGGAGGAATTTCTTCTAATTCTTTATCAAAATATACAATCAATTGTTAGGAGAAAAAACTGAAAATGGATTACCTAAACAAGATGATGAGAAGAAGAACAAGGATGCGGCAGAGCCGCGGAGATACCAATTTCTTTTGTTCCTGGCCATTAGGTTTTCCTTTTTTATATGATAACTTTGGGTTCATGGGCTTTTTTTAGGGTTTGGGCCAAAATTAAAAACATCTATTATATTATTCTCTTTTTTTTTTTTTTTTCCTTTTGTATATTTCTAATTTTTTTTATTATGAATTAGTTATTATGAGACATTTTAATTTTTATGGGAAATAATAGAAGTTGTTATGTTGCAAAACAAAATATAATTTTGTGTTTTAAATATAATATTTTATTTGAATATTGTGTAAAAAATCATTTTTTTAATATTAGAAACTATTAATTTATTTTACATATATACAATATTATATATTCAATTAATTAAAATAATAATAAATTATTTATTACGTCATACCGGTCGAACCGGTGGTTGAATCGATCGAACCGGTTGAACCGGTGACCAGTAAGCCTACCGATTCAACCTCCGGTCCGGTTTTGAAAACATTGGCGAAGAGTGAAAAAGGTGAAGGAGAGGGACAAAAGCAACATCATAACGAAAGGAAGAGCTGAGATGGAAGGCTGGATGTACCTGCAAGATGAAGCGTAGCTTTGGCAGGAAGTGCCTCCCGGGAAAGCCCAACCATGAAATCCCTATCGGTCGCCGTGGGCAAACTCTTCAAGAGCTGCAATCCGAAATCACCCTGGGAGTCGAAGAAGATGGAATCGCCCTGATCAGGAGGGTGCCTGGAGGAAGTATTGGGACAACCAGATAGAGGAACGACAGATGAGGCATCGACAACAGGAGGGACGAGTATCTCTCTGCTCCGCCGGCCCTGGTCCTGTCGCCCGGCAGCAGGGTGAAGAGTCCCCTTTCCTTTAGAATCGCGAATCACCTGCTCATCGACAAGAGGGCTGACAGACCTATGTACTTCAGGCCGTTTCTTGTGAGGCTCGTCCGAGCGGTGAGGAGAACATTTGTGGGGCTCGCGAGCAGGAGGATCAGGCTGGTGGTCTGCTTGATAAGCAGGAGGGGGCATCCCCCCCCCCCCCCCTTAGGAGATCGACCCCTTGGCTGGTGATAGTTGGCAGGAGCAGCACGTGCAGCAGAACGTGGCTTACGGCGCTTGCGAGGAGGCGTGTTCTTCTTCGGGGAACTTCCTTCAGCTTAAGTAGGAGGGGGACGGTTGTGCACACGTATCAGGAAGAAAGCAGGAGGCGTATGATGCAAGCAATCACATAAAAAAGACAGAGCCATACAAAAAAATAAAACAAACAACAACACAAAATCAACAAGATACCGAGTGGCCTCGGGAGAGTCACGTGCTGGGGGATCAGGCGGAAGTGTGAAAGGAGCGGAGCAGAACAAAGCTCAATGGTCGAGCATAGGTATCGATGCAGCCTTTCCTTGCCATCTGTAGAGTCCTGAGGGATATCTGTCTTCTGAGTCTGGGATACAAGGGAAGAATGGGATCGCCAAGTGGTGTATAAGCGTCTCCCCCATCCCTCGGCTGAAGGACGTACAAAGAAATATAAAGTATCCCAGCACCTCTGGGACTCGGGCACCTGTAAGAAAGCGGGCTTCCCTCGGGGGGTGATATTGTAGAATCTGTACTTGTTTATCCGTATATAGAAGTTGTCGCAGAAATCCAACGCTCGAGCCGGCTCCCTCAAGTACCCCGTAAGCACGGCATAACCAAGCAACAAAGTCACACCATTGGGACATAACTGACCCAAGTGTAAGCGAAGAGTAGCAGACACTCTAGCCAAAAATGGGGCAATGGGAAAACGCAACCCTCACTCAACCTGTGCAGCAAAGAAACAAGCTGATCCAACAGGAGGAGTATTGAGCCTGTCATCTGGACCTGGAAGGAAAGCTTCCCAACCAGTAGGGAGGTTCATCCTAGCAACAACCTCCCGCAGCTCACCCTCAGTCATATCTGAAGGTTCATAATCATACTCTGACCCATCCCCTGGATCCGAATCCGCTCGGTCATTGGGGTCGATCTCAACATCAGCAGGGGGGTCTGCTGGAAGATCAGCTGGCTGGCTATGGAAGCTGCCAGTAGCTGCTACCGGATCAACGGGCAGGTCATGAAAGCTCCCAATAGCTGTTGTCAGATCAACGGGCAGGTCATGAAAGCTCCCAATAGCTGTTGTCGGATCAACGGGCAGGTCTGCCAATAGCTGCCGGGCTAGCAGGGCAACCAGGAGGGTCACTAGCAGTTGCCGAATCAACAGGGAGATCAGGGACAACATCTGAAGGACCAAGAGGGCCCATGAGCAGAAGGGATGCCGGACAGGCTATAGGATACTCTTCCAGCTCTTCACCTTGGGAATCCATACTTGAAGATCCTTGTAATTCCCCCAGCAGCAGGGAAGAGAAAGAAAAGAAAATACAAGCAAGAAAACAAAACAGGAAGAGAAAAAACGTGTTATACACGTGACAAATAGCAACACTTCATGACACATGCTTAGCAACAACAAGGAAATAAAGAAAGGACGAGGGGATACAAGTGTAATTTCTTAGATCAAGACAAAGAGAATGGGACAACTTCCCCAACAACAACTCAACAAAGCGGGCATCATCAAAGCCATTTTCAATACACTTTCGTTACAAGGAATCAATTTTAACATTCATTACAGAACAACCCGCTGTCTCTATTACAACCAAGCAATGACCCAACAAATTCAACAAAATACACATGGAAGATGCAAAAAGGAAAGAAAACTGCAGTTTTCACCTTCAAAGGTCTCAAAGATCTGGGATACGCCACGAGCATATGAATCCCACCAATTCAGCAACGAGCAACACATCAACATGTCAACAAATCAACAGGAAGTCGGAGAGTCAGTTTCTTTCCAAAACAAGGCCTATCTAACGCATCAACGAATTCAATCCATCCCAAGACACAAAAATCCTAAAAAGCTTACCGAAGCAGGAGATCTTATCAACAAGGGCGATGGTGATTGAAACACGCGACGATGGACGAGTCCCCACCACATATCTGCAGGCATAAGGGCAATTCTTTCAGTGTTCAATATGGCAACAGAAAGTGCAAAGGGAAGAATAAAGTTGGATCAGTGAAGATGGTGGGAAAGCAGCAGCTGCCACCCATCCCATCGAGGACAAAGGGTGCCGCCACCAGCGTCAGAACGGAGCCACCGGATCCGAGACGGCGGCCTCTAACTCATGTACAAGCCCTGTATTTACTCGGAAAAAAAAAAAGAGAAAACGAGAAAACTAGAGGGAAGGAGAGGATCCTCACCGGCGCAGTGAGGCCAACGGGGCCTACACGGTGGACCTATGGTGGTGAAGCGGCGGCACTGCAAAAACGCAGAAAAGAGGTTCAGATCTGCAACCCATACGACTTGATTCCCCAGGAAAATCACTAAAAAACGAAGCTCTTACCTGGGCAGGCGGCGAACCGGCATGGCAGGGGCGTTAATACAAGAAATTCGAGAAAACGGTTAGATCCGGTAGATCTAAGCCCGAATTTCTCAAGAAGCAATGAAAAGCAAGGGGTGGGGAACGCAAACCTTACCTGCGCAGCAATAGATCGGCGGCGGAGCGGTGGCGGTGTGTCTTAACCGTGGCGGCCCTAAAACAAAAAGAGGAGAGGTAGGAAGGTGTTAGACTCCTGTTGCTAAAAACTCAAAGAAGAGAAAGAAAAAGGAGAGGAGAGCCCTTCTCCAGCGCCGGTAGGGGGGCCTCGGCTCTTCCTCATGTCATGGCGGTGAAGAGGCGGTGAAACAACGGCAACACAGGCGGCGATGGCACGGTGGTGGACACCGAAGATGGGGCAGAGAGGAGCAAGGGATTTCGTTTCCTCACCTGATGGGAGAAGGAGATGCCTGATTCTCCTTGTCTCGTTGGAAAATAGGAGAAAGAGGGGAGATGGGTTTTGAACTAATTCAAGAGAAAGAAACCTTATATGACTAGAGTTCTTCCAATCCTAGTGACATTCTCTTTTTTTTTTTAATTTACCTCTCTTTCATGAAAGCATCCAATTATTATGTGATAATTTTCAGTCAGTTGATTGATCATATAAGATTTAGAGATATCTTGATACGATATTCCAACTCAAGAGAGTTGATCTTGATAATTTTTTTAATTATCTTTACTAAGTTGATTTTTAAGAGTTTATCGTACTTGATTCGTTGATTCATCTCAGAAATATGGAATGATCGTATTTTTGAGTTAAGATATAATCATATCTTGAACTATATCATATCTTCAGAGAATATGTTGCAGGAATGTAGTCCCAACTTTGAAGAAGAAATATATATGGCTGAGCTGGCGGGAAAGAGGAGCAGGAAAGAAAAGCAGAAAAAAACATGGCAAGCAGAAAGGAAAAGCTAGAAGGAGCAACAAGCTGAAAGAGTAAAGATACTAAGCAGAAAGTCATGAAGACCTCAAGAAGCAGAATGTTGATCCAACTACAAGAAGCGGAACTTCAAGTAAACCTTGGGTACGAGACGCAACGGTTGTACTCTTTTTACTCATGAGGGTTTTGTCCCACGTGGTTTTCTCGAGTGAGGTTTTTAATGAGGCAATCACCGTACCCAAGAAGGGAGATCAGCCGGTTCAATACATCCGGCACCCAGAGTTGTTCTCCGAGATTTCACTACTCTCACAGTCGTCCACACTGTTCGACTATAAGATTTTTTGGGGGGGGGGGGGGGGGGTTGATGATGTAGGCCATTTTTACAGAATTATTTTAATTGAAGAATAAAGAAATAAAGTACGTTAGTTGAAGGAGAAAGAAAGAAGTTGAGAAAAGTGGGGAAGGTGGCATCTGATTTCAAACGTGCCTAGAATATTGGGAAGGTGTTATCTGATTTATGGGAAGAGAATAAAAGGGGAGAGAGAAGAGGATTTCAGCACTGATCGTCATTCTACACAGTTTACAGAAAACCTAGTGGCCCTGAACTCTGAAACTCTGCAGTCATATTTCATTTATATTTTCTTTCATTATTTTCTGCTGTAATTTCCATAGATTATCAGTATAGAGATTAGCCTTTTTAGAATTCTACTGTACACAGAACACTCAGAAGAAATAAGACTACTATCAATTTTCATAGTTCATTATTATTCATCGTTACAGTCTCTTATTTCTTTTTCTCATCAATCATTCTAATATTTATTTTCTAATTAATTCTGTGTTACAGCTCGTTACAATCAAATTCCTGAAGAAATAAATCGTGTTGGTATTTCGTCATTTTTTGGCAAATATCAATATCCTTTGGGATCATAAGTGCAATTTTCTCAAAATGTAATTTCTAAAATAAAAATATCCATACATAAATATGCCTGATAATTGAGGGTCCAAAAATAATTCACCAAATATGCCCCCCCCCCCCCCCCCCCCCCCCCCCCGAAGGAAATAAACAAATCATTAAGCACTTGGAACAAATTACTTGACCAAGCAAAGTAGAATCAGCAAATAGCAAGCCAACAATTGAAAAACAAAAAAGAAAACTATAATATACATATATATTTAGAGGGTGCTGTTAGACACAATTTAATAAATACTTTAATATGTATAAATAATAACACGAAATAATATCATAACATTTGGACAAACCAAAAATATATAGTTTCTTGACCAATAGCTCCAAAAAACTCCATGGAGTTGGTCAATTGGAGTATGATAAAGTTCTTTCTTTTATTTTGTTTTAACACACGCATCTTTAAGTGATCAGAGAGATTCAAATTTGAGTTATTGCCTTGAAGAAAAAAAAATCTTTAGTCATTTGAATCAGCCTCTGTTAACAAGGTTTGATCTTGATAAGGTCGTATATTCAAACCCCTTTTATCTCTTTAACCACATGAACCAATTTTGTTGTCAATAGTTAATCTTGATAAAGTCGTATGTTCAAATCCCCTTTATTTGTATGGGGTGAAGTATAATGTAAATGTTTTGTATGTTCTCGAAGAGTTCGAATGCATTTCCTATCTTGCATTGACGTTAAAAAAAAAAAATCCACAAAGAAAAGTTAAAAAAAAATGCTTCCTCATTTACAGAGCAGCATGACAGAGATTCCACGGCTCACGTTAGTATTAAAATATGGTGCTCATAATAACTAGAATAAATATTTAATATTCTAGAATTATCTCTTGAAAATCTTGTAATAGATTTTGTAGGAATTATATGGAGTGATCTAGATTGTCAAATAAATCTTATTATTCAAATGGTAGAATTATCTAGAGTCATATATTAATTACCAAGATAATTAGACTAATCTAGACTATGCAAGTTGCTAATTACCGATCTAGTTAGTCGGTTAAATTATGTATAAATATATGTACCATGCATTTGCAATGTAATGAATGAAAAACATCATTTCCCAAAGTTCCCACTTAAATTCTTTCTCCTCCATTCTCGGCCAATCCTCATCAGATCATTAATTCGTCAAAAACAAAGCTCAAATTTTTAATA
Organism: Lantana camara; assembly: GCA_037501455.1. Taxonomy (NCBI): domain Eukaryota; kingdom Viridiplantae; phylum Streptophyta; class Magnoliopsida; order Lamiales; family Verbenaceae; genus Lantana; species Lantana camara. The sequence continues at coordinate 26,808,082 of CM074862.1, forward strand.
CAAAGCCTATCCCATATTACCATCATTTTTTGCACTTTGTGTCCATTAACATCTTCCCTAAATTCCAACATTTGGTATCAAGAGCTAACTTACTCCAAGCCTACCATAAAATGGCTCAAAACCTTACAACCTTTAATTACACCTCCTCCATGGTTCCGATATTTGAGGGGGAGGCTTATGAATTTTGGAGTATCCAGATGAAGACTCTATACATATCACAGGGTCTTTGGGATTTGATAGAAAATGGCTACGAGCAACCCCGAGATGCTGCCGAATTGGAGTCTTGGGACAACAACAGAAAAAAGGAATACAATGAGAATCGGAGGAATGATGCAAAGGCGTTGTCGTATCTGCAACAGGGGGTTACAAAACCCATATTTCCAAGGATCATGGTTGTAGCACCCCAACACGCAGAGATGCCACACCCCCGCACTACAGGTCGATCCACATATGAAATGGTCAGTCCATACATGAATCAACCTATAGCGAACGGGTTACAATGCAAAGAAAACAACAAGCTAGACGAGCCTAAATCATACATGCAACAGGACAAAGCGGAAGCATGCTATACTATCTACCATTTATCAAGTAATTCATACTCGGAGTTTACATATCAATACATTATCATCTCCTAAAAATACATAACAAGTAACATTGACAATAATTTCTTTGAAATGATAAATAAATAGATGCACCGTGTGGCTCGACTGCAAGGCTCGACTCAGCTTGATTCCTGCCTAGAATATACCTGCAAGAACACGACATGTATATCGATTTCACGAATAACTTCATCACTCCCATGAACCCTATTACACCAATAACCACCATCACTACAATCTCTCCATCACTCCAATATACTCCATCACCCCTATCACCCCATCACTCCAATCCCCCCATCACTCCAATCACGATAACACGATAATGGGAAGGTAGCGAGCCTTCACCATTCACGATAACACGATAGGACTTTGTTCTTCCTGTGGTTGGACGGACAACCACCAGCCCGAAGACCAGTCCAGTGTCCTCACTAAGGGGGACCTGGCCAGGAGAACGCGTTATTCCTGTGGTTGGACGGACAACCGCCAGCCCGAAGACCAGCCCAGTGCCCTCAATAAGGAGGACCTGGCCAGGAGAACGCATGTACACGATAACACGAGAGTCACGATAACACGATACCCGACTTGCTTTGCACGATCCTGACAATGAAACGATAATCACGGCACGTGCATGGCTTGGCATGACCTGGCTTGCTTGCTAGCGAGTGACACGACGATTCATGAATGCGTGAACATGCTCGTTGATCCCGACCTCTATTCCAGAGAATAACTGGCAAGGAATAGAAACATTTGTGCCCTCATTAGACCATAACTTGATAACGTTACCAAATAAACACACAACATGATTAAAAGGCGAGATAGCATGCCATGAACAATGTAGCATAATATATTCATATTACGGCATGATATGGATCATATAATAGCAATTTGGGGTCAAATAAGCCATCGGATCGAGGGGCTAAAAATGTAATTTTATGCAGAAACTTTCTGCACTTCCAGGGGTATGGGAAATGCCGTTCCAGGTTTCAATAGAAAATGGGAAGGGCCGTTTCCCCCCACTCCCGAAACTGCTCCCGAAGGTGGGAACGGTCGTTCCCGTCTGTGAGACAAAGTGGGAACGGTCGTTCCCCTCCTCGTCGCCTGCACACTATTCACACTATGGGAATGGCCGTTCCCCAAATACAAAGGGAACGGGAAGGGTCGTTCCCGTTTTACAGAAGATGCAAAAGCATGGAACGAAGAACAGGGGAGGCACGAATTCAACAACAAAACTCCATAAACACTTATATTCCAATTCCATATGATATAATTCAGGAAAAGAAACATATATGCATGCTTTAGTACAATAAAACCCGATATAAACACACAAATCATGCTTTAATCCCCATAATCACCAACTTTCCTCCCAAGAAGAACTCATGAAATATTTCCATAAATCTCAAGATTTAGACATGGAATTCAAGTCTAAGGCTTGTAATCATACTTCTCACATCATCTTCACAAGTTATTTCATACAAATCCTAACCCTAGCTTCATATAAAAATTTCAAGAAATCATGTATACTTCCCTTTCTTCCTTTGAAGAGCTTAGAAGATGAAGATGAAGTTGAGATGATGATGATGATAGCTTATAAGCTAGCAAATCCTTCAAGTTTTGGGTTGAAATTGCTAAGATATCTTCTTCCCTTCTTGTTGGTTGTGGCTCGGTAAAGAAGAGCAATAGAGGAGATGATGAATGCCAAAAAATGAATGAATGATTTGGAAGATGCATATACCGTGACATATAGCAAGGAAAATATGATATTTGCAACTAAATCCTCTAAGTTAGGGATGTAAATGAGACGAGCTGGCTCGCGAGCTTTGCAAGCCAGCTCGGCAAAGGTTCGTGTTTGGGTTCGAGATTGACGAGCCAAGCCGAGCCTTGACTTGGCTCGTGCAGCTTTCGAACCAAGCCCGAGCCCATTCATTTGTGATTCGAAGCTCGCGAGCCGGCTCGCGAACTTAAAAATAAAAAATATATAAAATATAATATTTATTATATCCACTAAATATTCAAATATATATATATATATATTTTTTATAAAAAAATAAAAACAATAAAGACTTCCACTAAACATTCAGAATATATATATATATATATATATATATATATATATATATATATATATATACAAACCCTAATAGAACATACCCATTGCCGTTCCATTCATCCCAAAAACAAAGCAAATTCTCCAACCTTTCTTCAAACCACCGCCGCCTGCTTGAGGAACGCTGCCACCACCACCATGAAAGTCACTACCACCATGCTCCAAAGACCGCCACTATCAACCACACCTTCAAAGACACCACCAACAATGAATCTGACCACCATCTGCCGCATCTTCTGCTCTTTCGAAAGACCACCATCCGCCGCCATAGAAGATTCCAAAAGACGCCTCCACTTTCGGCTGATCTGCTAAAACACGACCTCAATGGGTGATTTGAAGCGGATTTCTTTCCATTTTTTCCTCCTTTCTTGAGACCCAGATCTGAATTAGATCTCTATTGTTTTGCTTCTCTATTTTTTCCTCCTTTCTTGAAACCCAAATCTGAATTAGATCTCAATATATTGTTTTGTTTCTCTTACATTTCTCTGGTTGTTTTTATCTTTTAAATTCTACGTTTAATTTTGTTCCTTTGTAGCTTTGTAAATTTTCTTGCTATGTATTGTGAATTGAAATATTCTTAAATTTCTGGAAAGAATAAGCAGCTATTTGTTTTCTTGCTGATGTTCCTTCATGGTTCGATAGGCTCGTAAGCCGAGCCGAACCCTAGTGCGAGCCAAGCCCGAGCCAGGTTTTTCATGGCTCGTGGCTCGCGAACCAAGCCCGAACCATGCCTTTGAGGGACGAGCCCAAGCCCGAGCCACGAAAAATAGCCAAAGCTCGGCTCGGCTCGTTTGCATCCCTACTCCAAATTTTATAAGTTATGAAATTAAGGATATGAGGTTTGGAAAATGATCAATTAAGTCCAAGAATATATGTGCAATTTAGTCCACTAATTTAAAATAATGAGCAATTAAGGACATATTTGGCAATTAATTTGCGTACCTGAAAAGCCGGAAATTGGGGCGTTACAATTCTCCTCCCCTTAAAAGAATCCATCCTCGGATTCACTTGGTGAGCACGTAATATCATAAATAAATGCAATGCACGAATTAGCAAATAATCCATAAACTGCTTGACCTAAACTTGACACAACACTAGAACCTCGGTTTTGCAACCGGGCTCTGATACCACTTAAGATGTAGCACCCCAACACGTAGAGATGCCACACCCCCGCACTACAGGTCGATCCATATATGAAATGGTCAGTCCATACATGAATCAACCTATAGCGAACGGGTTACAATGCAAAGAAAACAACAAGCTAGACGAGCCTAAATCATACATGCAACAGGACAAAGCGGAAGCATGCTATACTATCTACCATTTATCAAGTAATTCATACTCGGAGTTTACATATCAATACATTATCATCTCCTAAAAATACATAATAAGTAACATTGACAATAATTTCTTTGAAATGATAAATAAATAGATGCACCGTGTGGCTCGACTGCAAGGCTCGACTCAGCTTGATTCCTGCCTAGAATATACCTGCAAGAACACGACATGTATATTGATTTCACGAATAACTTCATCTCTCCCATGAACCCTATTACACCAATAACCACCATCACTACAATCTCTCCATCACTCCAATATACTCCATCACCCCGATCACTCCATCACTTCAATCCCCCCATCACTCCAATCACGATAACACGATAATGGGAAGGTAGCGAGCCTTCACCATTCACGATAACACGATAGGACTTTGTTCTTCCTGTGGTTAGACGGACAACCACCAGCCTGAAGACCAGTCCAGCATCCTCACTAAGGGGGACCTGGCCAGGAGAACGCGTTATTCCTGTGGTTGGACGGACAACCGCCAGCCCGAAGACCAGCCCAGTGCCCTCAATAAGGAGGACCTGGCCAGGAGAACTCATGTACACGATAACACGAGAGTCACGATAACACGATGCCCGACTTGCTTTGCACGATCCTGACAATGACATGATAATCACGGCACGTGCATGGCTTGGCATGACCTGGCTTGCTTGCTAGCGAGTGACACGACGATTCATGAATGCGTGAACATGCTCGTTGATCCCGACCTCTATTCCAGAGAATAACTGGCAAGGAATAGAAACATTTGTGCCCTCATTAGACCATAACTTGATAACGTTACCAAATAAGCACACGACATGATTAAAAGGCGAGATGGCATGCCATGAACAATGTAGCATAATATATTCATATTATGGCATGATATTGATCATATAATAGCAATTTGGGGTCAAATAAGCCATCGGATCGAGGGGCTAAAAATGTAATTTTATGCAGAAACTTTATGCACTTCCAGGGGTATGGGAACGGCCGTTCCAGGTTTCAATAGAAAATGGAAAGGGCCGTTTCCCCCCACTCCCGAAACTGCTCCCGAAGGTGGGAACGGTCGTTCCCGTCTGTGAGACAAAGTGGGAACGGTCGTTCCCCTCCTCGCCGCCTGCACACTATTCACACTATGGGAACGGCCGTTCCCCAAATACAAAGGGAACGGGAAGGGCCGTTCCCGTTTTACAGAAGATGCAGAAGCATGGAACGAAGAACAGGGGAGGCACGAATTCAACAACAAAACTCCATAAACACTTATATTCCAATTCCATATGATATAATTCAGGAAAAGAAACATATATGCATGCTTTAGTACAATAAAACCCGATATAAACACACAAATCATGCTTTAATCCCCATAATCACCAACTTTCCTCCCAAGAAGAACTCATGAAATATTTCCATAAATCTCAAGATTTAGACATGGAATTCAAGTCTAAGGCTTGTAATCATACTTCTCACATCATCTTCACAAGTTGTTTCATACAAATCCTAACCCTAGCTTCATATATAAATTTCAAGAAATCATGTATACTTCCCTTTCTTCCTTTGAAGAGCTTAGAAGATGAAGATGAAGTTGAGATGATGATGATGATAGCTTATAAGCTAGCAAATCCTTCAAGTTTTGGGTTGAAATTGCTAAGATATCTTCTTCCCTTCTTGTTGGTTGTGGCTCGGTAGAGAAGAGCAATAGAGGAGATGATGAATGCCAAAAAAATGAATGAATGATGTGGAAGATGCATATACCGTGACATATAGCAAGGAAAATATGATATTTGCAACTAAATCGTCCAAGTTTTATAAGTTATGAAATTAAGGATATGAGGTTTGGAAAATGATCAATTAAGTCCAAGAATATATGTGCAATTTAGTCCACTAATTTAAAATAATGAGCAATTAAGGACATATTTGGCAATTAATTTACGTACCTGGAAAGCCGGCAATTGGGGCGTTACAATGGTTGCAACAACGGCAAAAGAGGTTTGGGAGATCTTGAAGAATGCATACAAGGGCTTCGACAGGGTAATCTCCATTAAACTTCAATCTTTATGGAGAGATTTTGATACGTTATTGATGAAGGAAGATGAATCGATTGAAACATTTTTTAATCGAGTCTCAAATATAATTATTCAAATAAGAAGTTATGGAGATACGATTGAAGATAAGAAAATTATTCAAAAAATATTACGGAGTCTTCCTATTAAGTATGATCATATAATGGATGCAATTGAAGAATCTAAAGATTTATCGGTATTAACTTTAACGGAATTAATGGGCTCACTACAAGCGCATGAAGATAGAATGTCCCGATTTAATGAGTAGCCACTAGACCGAGCATTCCAAAGTCAATTAAAATTTTCTAAGAAGGATGGTAATCAGAAAAATGGGCACGGCAAAAGAAGTTTTCAGAAAAGAGGAAATTCAAATTATCATGGAAAGGGGAGAGAAAATTATGAAAATAGTAAATCTGACCCATATTGCAGATTATGAAAGAAAAATAATCATGATACACAGAATTGCCGACTTAAATGCAAGAGATGCAAAAATCATACTCATTTTGAAAAAGATTGTTTTTATCGACAAAAGGATGAGGCTAGATTTACTACAGAAGATAATTCTAAAGATCATATTTTTATTTCATGCTTAAATGGACCCCAAGAGTTACATGATATCTGGTATGTAGATAGCGGTTGTTCTAATCATATGACAGGCAACCGTGAATCTTTTATCACACTCGATGAAAATATTAAGAGTCAAATTACTCTTGATGATGGGAGAAGTCAAAATGTCGAAGGAATGGGTACTATTGGTGTTAGAACTAAAGATGGCTCCACTAGAAAAATTCATGATGTTTTTTATGTCCCAGGTCTGACCCAAAATTTGCTAAGTGTTGGTCAGTTAATTCAAAGAAGCTATAAGGTGAATTTTGATAATGATAAATGCCTCATTATTGATAAGGAAAAGGGTCAGTCGATTACTATGATAAAAATGGCCTCTAATAAAATATTTCCTTTAAAAATGCCCATAGATAAAAAATATTCTTTAAAATGTGGAGAAGTTGATGAATCCACATTATGGCATTTAAGATATGGGCATTTAAACTTTAATAGTCTCAAAGTATTAAAGGATATGGTGAAGGGGCTTCCCTCAATAAATAATGAAAAGAAAATATGTGAGGGATGTATTTATGGAAAAATGCATAGACTGCCTTTTCCTAAAACATCTTGGAGGGCAAAGAATCCATTAGAGTTGGTGCATGCAGATATTTGGGGTCCTTCTCAAAATCCATCTTTGGGTGGAAAAAGATATTTTTTATTATTTGTTGATGATTTTACCCGAATGATATGGGTTTATTTTTTGGAGCAAAAATCGAAAGCATTCTCCTTTTTCAAGCAATTCAAGGCTTTAGCAGAAAATCAATGTGGGCACTCTCTAAAAATTCTGAGAACTGATCGAGGGGGAGAATTCACAAGCAATGAATTCTTCCGGTATTGCAAACAGCATGGGATAAAAAGGGAGTTGACAGCCAGATATACACCACAACAGAACGGAGTAGTAGAACGAAAGAATCGCACGTTCGTGGAAATGTCCTTGAGCATGTTGCAAGGAAAAAATCTTCCAAAAAAGTTCTGGGCAGAAGCTGCCAACACCGCAGTTTACATCCTTAATAGGTCCGCCACAAAAGTTGTGCTCAATAAGACACCCTACGAGGCGTGGAGCAAGAGAAAGCCGACGGTGGAGCATTTCAGAATATTCGGATGTATTGTTATGCCCACATTCCTAAACAGACATGGTCAAAGCTTGATGAAAGAGGAGAAAAATGTATCTTCATTGGATACAGTGATGAAACAAAGGGCTATAGACTCTACAACCCAGATACAAAGAGGCTGGTCATATCAAGGGATGTAATATTTGATGAGATGTCAGAATGGCAATGGAGCACAATCACATCACCAGTCCCAACCATCATGGAGGAAAGTCAAGAACCAGGTCCTGATCTAGGTCCGACCCCATCATCACCAAGTCCAGGGCCAAGTCAGACAGAAATTCAAGAAACAAGTCCTGCACCAACATTAAGGCGATCCCAAAGAGATAGACGATCTCCAGCATACTATGAGGATTATCTTACTAATGTCGCTGCATATGCTCTATTTGTTGGAGAACCAACAAAGTATGAAGAAGCAGCTAAGGAAGAAGCATGGGTCAAGGCCATGGATGAAGAAATTCACATGATCGAGAAGAATCAAACATGGGAGCTTGCAGACAAACCTCCAAACAAGGAGATTATTGGGCTCAAATGGGTGTACAAGATCAAACACAATGATGATGGAAGCATCAAAAAGTATAAAGCCCGACTAGTCGCCAAAGGATATTCACAACCACCCGGAGTTGACTTCAATGAAACATTTGCACCGGTTGTTCGGATGGAGACAATCAGGACAATCTTTGCTCTTGCAGCTCAACTAAAGCTTCAAGTCTACCAACTGGATGTCAAGTCAGCATTCCTAAATGGAGAGCTCAAGGAGGAAATATATGTGGAGCAACCCAAGGGATATGTGATCAAGGGGCAAGAAGATATGGTCTATAGGCTACGCAAAGCTCTTTATGGTCTCAAACAAGCTCCACGAGCATGAAACAACAAGATAGATGACTATCCACAGGATCATGGATTTCTCGAAAGTCCAAATGAGCCATCACTCTATGTCAAGAAGCAAGGTACACATAACTTTCTCATTCTATGTCTCTATGTTGATGATCTGATTTATACAAGCACAAGCAAAGAAATGATCAAGGAGTTCAAAGAAGCTATGATGCGGGAGTATGACATGACCGATCTCGGTCTTATGAAGTATTTTCTTGGCATACAAATCAAGTAAGAGTCAGGACGGATATTTATATCACAAGAGAAATATATTGATGATCTTCTAGAGAAATTTCAAATGAAAGACTACAAGCCGATGCCGACACCAATGATGACTAATGAAAACATGATGAAGCTGAAAAGGTGGACGAGACCATCTACCGGAGTCTTGTGGGATCACTAATCTACCTTACTCATACAAGGCCGGATATCGTTCACTGAGTCGGCGTAGTGTCAAGATATATGAGCGAGCCAAACAAGAAACACCTTGCAGCAGCAAAAAGAATTCTAAGGTACGTCAAGGAAACGAAGAAACTAGGTATTTTATATGAATCAGAAGAAGACTATAGCCTACGGGGATACACAGACAGTGACTGGGCAGGAAGTGTTGATGATCGAAAAAGCACTAGTGGATATCTTTTCTGTCTAGGCACTAAACCAATCTCCTGGTCATCTAAGAAACAAGCAACAGTTGCACTATCATCAACAGAAGCAGAATATATCGCAGCAACAAGCGCAGCATGTGAAACAGTTTGGCTCAGAAGAATTCTGCTGGATCTTCAAAACGGAGAAGAGACACCGACGCCATTATACTGTGACAAAATGTCGATAATCGCCATGACGAAGAATCCGGTATTTCACAATCGAACAAAACATATTGAGATACGCCACCACTTTATTCGAGAACTGGTTGAGAAATAAGAGATCGAGTTATAATTTTGCAACACAAATGATCAACTAGCGGATATCTTTACGAAGGCACGGACACGAGAAAAGTTCACTACACTACGAGAAAAAATCGGAATTAGTGAAATGAGCACCAAGGGGGAGTATTAAAATATGGTGCTCATAATAACTAGAATAAATATTTAATATTCTAGAATTACCTCTTGAAAATCTTGTAATAGATTTTGTAGGAATTATATGGAGTGATCTAGATTGTCAAATAAATCTTATTAGTCAAATGGTAGAATTATCTAGAGGAGTCATATATTAATTACCAAGATAATTAGATTAATCTAGACTATGCAAGTTGCTAATTACCGACCTAGTTAGTCGGTTAAATTATGTATAAATATGTACCATGCATTTGCAATGTAATGAATGAAAAACATCATTTCCCAAAGTTCCCACTTAAATTCTTTCTCCTCCATTCTCGGCCAATCCTCATCAGATCATTAATTCCTCAAAAACAAAACCCAAACTTTTAATACAATGCCTATCCCATATTACCATCATTTTTTGCACTTTGTGTCCATTAACAACTTCCCTAAATTCCAACAGTTAGCCGTGGAAAAGGTAGTTGACCGTTAAACTATGAGAAAGAGTGCTGACAACTTTTTAATTAACAGGCTCGTCTCATCGGGAATGAAGAATAATTTATTAAGTTTTAAGAGTAAATATGACTTCTATTAATTATTCAAAGACTTATTTGTTGAGTTGAAGAAAAATAAAAAAGACAACGTAAACAAATTATTTGTCGAGATTGTCGAGTAAAAATTAATCTTTGTGGAATTAAATCGAAAAAAAAAAAAAAAAACTGAAACATGAAAACTATTAAAAAAATCAATTATCTTCTTCTAACTACTTCTCGTCGGAGCATTGGTTGGTTGTCGAATAAAAAAGTTACCTTAGGATATCTTTTCGTGCAATAGTTAGAAAGAAAAATAGCGCTCAAAAGGTACGATTTGTGGTTTGTGGAGGTACAACAGTGTCGTCGGAGGGCCTAGTTACCGGAATAGAAATCGACGGTCGTTCGGAATTTCTGCTCGTCCAATACTGAGATAATTTGAAAAAAAAGATAGGTGAAATTATTCATAAGAATCACCGAAAAAGAATCATCGGCGATAATTTTTTCCGTTTGTCGCCGAAAATGAATTATCGGCGATAATTTTTCCGTCAAGAAGAAAATCGGCAAAGGAATAAGGAAGATAAGGGATATGTGTGTTCATCTAAAATTTATTAAGGATATTATGATACTTTTACATGATTGGAGGGATTTACAACAAAAAAAAAAAAAGTAAAAAGGATATAAGGTATCTAATAAAAATATTTTTATTTTGACACTAGAAATTTAGGAAAAGTTTTTTTGTCAGAATAAGAATCGATCATTAATTTTTTGTTTAATAAATACTTTAATATGCATAAATAATAATACAAAATAATATAATAATATTAGGAGAAAACAAATATATATATTTTATTGTTTTTTTTTTTTTTTTTTAACTAACTCTTTAAATATTTGGACCAATTGGTTCACATATATATTTTATTCCTTGAGCAATCCCACGTGGGAAATCACAACAAAATGGCGTGACAGACTGACAGTGACCCCACGGCTCACGTTAGCCGCGGAAAGGGTAGTTGACCGTTAAACCCGACCTGCAAGTGCAACATTGAGTTGTATACCGCCTTTTTTCAGCTGTCCCCACGTTTAAATCAATTTAACACAAACTTCTCCCTTTGTCCAAACTCCAATTCCACTCAACTAGGGTTCCTTCGTCTCCCAATGCAGCCAAGGAATATACCTTAATTTTCTATATATATACACGCACAACCTGCAGCGGCGTTATTCCCTTTTTCTTGGAAATCCCGGAAATTTTTGGCCAACTACAATACAAAATTCTTGACGGATTTACCAACAGGGGAACCACTTTTGCCTAAAAATTGTTGGGTTTTTGGATATTCCCTTCCCCTTTTTCCTAATTGCTACAAATTTGATTGTGTTTGGAGCTTGGATCATAGTTTTTGAGAGGAGCCATGGCTGCTGTGGGAGATTTGGCGGTCAAATTTGGTGGGCTGAGGAAGAAGGGGTGGGGTGGTGATTTAAAGAAAGGTTTTTTGGGCGTCCCAGTTGCTGGGAATGGAGTTTGCTTGAATGCTGGGAGGTTTAGGAGTGCTGGAATTACGGTTCAGTCGGTCATGCAAGTGGGAGTGGAGAGTACGGAGGTTTCTAAGGTTTCTGAGGATTCGAAGAGTTTAGAGAAGGTTGTGGGACTTGATGTGGTTTCGGAAGCGGAATTGAGGGAGAAGGGGTTTTTGGGGTTGAGGAAGACGAAGCTAGTTTGCACGGTAGGGCCGGCGTGCTGCTCGTTGGAGGATTTGGAGAAGTTGGCAATGGGAGGGATGAATGTGGCCAGGCTTAATATGTGTCACAATACTAGGGAGTGGCACAGGGATGTGATTAGGAAGGTTAAGAAGTTGAATGAAGAGAAAGGGTATTGTGTGTCTCTCATGATTGATACTGAGGGTAGCCAGATCCATGTTGTTGATCATGGTGCTCCTTCCTCTGTCAAAGCAGAGGTATTTAGTTTAATTTGTTTTTTTATTGAAGTTTCTTTAGAACTATATGTGAACCCAATTGTTGGAAATAGGAGAAAGTTTGCATATTTTTATGGTATTATGTGTTTGTGTTGTATTGTTAGGATGGCTCAATCTGGTTCTTTACTAACGAGAAATTTGAGGGCTCTCGTCCGTTTACTATTCAAGCAAACTATGAAGGTTTCGCTGAAGGTGAGTTTTACGCCATTAGAAAAGGGATTCTTTTTGTAATTATTTCAGTGTTTTGTCCTGATTTCTGTTGGCAACTGCTTTAGGTATAAAATTGGGTGATGAAATTGTATTTGATGGAGGAATGGCGACCTTTGAAGTGATAGAAAAGGTTGGGAATGATCTGCGTTGCAAGTGTACAGACCCTGGCTTGCTTTTGCCTCGGGCTAAACTAAGCTTCTGGAGAGATGGAAGGCTCGTTGAGAAGAACTATGAGCTTCCGACTCTGTCTGCTAAGGTCAATAAAATTTACTTCTCATTTTTCTAAATTAAGTATATGTGCTTAATTATAAGATCGATGCTTGTTTTTTTTTTTTTTTGATAATCAGGTTAGAGTTATTTTCTTGTGAACTTTAGATGACATTTAAATTACAATACAATCAACAGGATTGGTCGGACATTGAATTTGGAATTTCTGAAGGTGTTGATATCATCGCCATGTCGTTTGTAAATGATGCAGAGGCTGTAAATCATTTGAAGAGTTACATTTCCACTAAATCATCCAAGTAACAATCTCTACCTTGTCTTTTCTTTTTATTTTTTCTAGTTCTTATTTCCACCCCTTATTGTAAATACGATTGCTGTGAAATTATGGACATGCTCTGTTGGATTTTTCGCTCGCAGATCAATAAAAGTTTTGGCTAAAATAGAGAGTCTCGAGTCTCTCCATAAATTGGTAGAAATTGTTGAAGCTTCTGATGGAATTATGATAGCACGAGGAGACCTTGGTGTCGAAATACCTCTAGAACAAATTCCAACTGTGCAGGAGAAAATTACTCATGTATGCAGACAGCTTAACAAGCCGGTAGTTGTAGCTTCTCAGCTTCTCGAATCCATGGTTGAGTATCCCACCCCAACAAGAGCCGAGGTATCCATTCTGCATTTTTCCCCCCCTTCTAATCAGCAGAAAATAGCTAAAAGAATGGCTCGTCATAAATGAAATTATCATATTGTTAAAATAATTGTTTGGTGTAATAGGTTGCTGATGTTTCTGAAGCTGTTCGTCAATATGCTGATGCATTGATGCTCTCCGGAGAATCTGCAATTGGGCCTTTTGGGCAGAAAGCTCTTTCTGTGCTGCGCATGACTAGCAGTAGAATGGAGCTTTGGAGTCGTGAAGAGAATAGGCAAAATGTTCTGTTCCAGCAAAATCTTGGAAAATCTTTACCCGACCAAATTGCCGAGCAAATCTGCAATTGTGCTGCCGGAATGGGTATGTGCAAATACACAAACTTCCCCCTTTTGTTTTAAAATTACAAATACCCTGTTTTTGACTGTTGTATTTAGATTAAAATTGATAAAATCTATCCATGTTTTCTTGTGACAAAATTTATGCTACATCTTGATGATTTACTGATCATGGTTGCAGCAAACAACTTAGGCCTTGATGCAATCTTCGTATACACAAGACACGGGCAGATGGCATCGCTCATCTCGCGCAACCGTCCAAATCCCCCCATATTCGCATTCACAAACGACAGCAGCACGAGGATGGCACTTAATCTGCAATGGGGCGTCACTCCCCTCCTCGTTGATCTTTCAGACGATATGGACGCGAACATCAACGAAACCATTAATCTTATAAAGACCAAAGGGCTCATTAACAAGGGAGACAACGTCTTAGTAGTTTCAGATATCATTCCAACTTCGACAACACAAACCGTATTTCAGTCGATCCAGGTGAAAACCGTCGAGTAGAACAATACTGCTGAAAAATTACATACTCAAACTTTGTGTACCGTGTAAAGGCTCTATTCGTATTCTACTGTCCATGTAAACCTTATGATTTTTCGCCATTTTTTTGTTTCCCAGGTGTAAGTTGGAACATGAGTTTTGATTGAGAAAATAATTAATTCGATCGTTGTTCATTTTCAACAGGGTAGATGAGATTCATTCATGATTGATAATTGTATAATAAAGTTTAGGTAAACTAATAATTGATAATTGTATATGATTTAGGTAAGCTAATTTGTCTATACAATATAGTATATATGAATGACGTATAATTTTGAAAACTCAGCCCTTGCCCCTTTCCAACGGCCGTTTTCTCATTATATAAGTATAATTTATTTGTATTTTTGTACAACTTGCATATAATATTTCATTATATAATATGTATACTTTGTATTAATGTTTCAATACATATGATGTATACAGTGTTTTATATATTATGTATAATATTTTTATATAATAGGAAGAGTCACGTGGGCCGTAGAAGTACTGAAGAAATGTCTGCAAATGTAAATTTTTTTTTGGCAGCAGGGCCAGTGTATAAGTTTGGACCAGTTTAAAACAATAATAAAGACAAGAATAACGGATACTTGAAATCTTTCTAGATAACGATGTCAATTATAATTATTACTTTTCCATGTAAATGACATCAATATTCTCTCTCTCTCTCTCTTCATTTTTTATTTTAAAGGAAAGAGACTATATATATATATATATGATTTATTGTATTATACTTTATAGTATGCATGATATATAATTATTCAGAACTCATGCGGTTATTCACCTAATCGTCATGCGATCATTTGATAAATATATTATCTTTATATGATTGACACGTCCAATTAACTTGCTCGATCCCACACTCTCAACCAATTTGGATCGACATGCTCATTCCCCCTTCGAATTAGGAGGGACATCGAGAAGGATGAATTCGACCGACAAGTTAATATAAGAGCTAGAGATATCAGGGGATCTCCGTACTTTTGATGTCTGAGACCCTTGACATGGCCCTACCCCAATTCAATATGCGGCAGCCTCTTATTCGACCCCAATTATTCCACTCGACCCACAGGTCGAATGTCGGACCATCGTTGAAAGTGGTCTATTGACCTTTGACAACAAGGGCCCATCGCTACAGGGCATTAAATACGTCGGAAGAGTATGCTTGGATGCATTAAATATTCCTTGTAAATTGTGCATCTCTACTACAACACCCAGGGGTATAAATACCCCCTCATTTACTCCAAGGAAAAACTCATTTTTTTTGCTACACTCTAGCTCGGTCACATTCTCTGACACTCGAGATACTAACTTGAATGTCAGAGTGCCGAACTTAAATTCACCCCCACCTTGTCTATCCTTTTTAGATAAACTTCCAGCTCGAACACTTTCCTTCAAATATAAATACTTGAGTGGTTGACCATCTCCAACTCGAGCATAAGCAACTAGATTTTGGCACGATCAACCGACATAATAAACCTTACTTTGCAACAACTATGCTATACATACCTCTCCGTGTTAAATTCATACCTATCCATAGCTTGTAGCACTTGGCTCATAAGAGACACATGGTTTAAAGCATAGTTATTGTTGCAAACATAACAAATCAGAACAAACCAGAGCAAGCATACATAGGCTTGTACATAGCGTATCATACTTGCAAAAGGCTTAACAAAGTCATAAACTTACAAATTTCGCACATATTTACTTATACTTAAGGTTATAGTTCCCATGCATAGAAAACGAGCACGTTTCATAGGGTTTAACTATAACCTAACCTCACCTTACACCAACGGAAACCTGAACACGAAGGATGATCCACCCCGGGATCAACACGGCTAACGAGACACCACCCCGGGTGCACCTGAACAAACTGAAGACATAAAACAAGACTTAGACTCAAAGATGAACCGCATAGACGCACGACGCAAGCATAGCACATATTCAAATCAATTTCATACAAAGGAAGACAATTTTATAACTTAACATATGCATAAAACATATCAAGACATGTTCATGTGCACAATTAATGCAAATAAAGGCACGTAGTCATCATTTAAGAACACATCACACGTTTTAGCACTAAAACCAATTCATATAATTACAAAACATATCTTAATACACAAATTCATATCCATACTAAGTCATAAATCAAGTTAGGATTATGATCGTGGAGGGATGAAAACTTATAACAAACATATAGAACAAAACCAAACAAAACAACGCACAAAAACCCACACAACGTGTCTCCCTCCAAGAAGAAACTGAGACACTGGCGTGTCTCAGTACAGAAGCTCAGCAAATCAGGGGAGACACGGGCGTGTCTCTCCTCAAGAAGAAAATGAGACACGGACGTGTCCGAAGTCAGACACGTAACCTTAACCAGACACGGGCGTGTCTCAAACAAGGCGCAGGGGCGACACGAGCATGTCATCCCCCCGAGAGCAGCTCCAAGTTCCACCATTAATGGCGAACAAAATACAACAAACACACACACAACCCACACCACAACTCCAAATCACCCAAAAATCATACCACAAGTCACATACGACACGTAGATCACATATTTGCAAGTAAGAGCTCACGAAACGAGCTTAAACACAAAAATCCCGAATCTAGTACTATTCATCTCCTTCCCCAAATAGCCACATAAACACGAGATACGGGCACGAAAGAGGTATTAAATTGAAGCACGTAACGAGAGGAATACAAATTTTACCTTGAATCTTCGATCGGGTGGTCGAAACTCGCAAGCTTGAGCCAAAGCTTGAATGGCTTTTTTTTTTTTTTTGGAGGGGGGGGGGGGTTTCTCTCTTCTCCTTTCTTCCTTGTGCTGATCAAAGGAAATGAGGGAGAAGAAAGGGGCTTGGCCCTTTCCTTTGGCTAAGACACGGGTCGGACAAAACGGGTAGGGTCAAACGGTATCCGGTCCATTCGGATCGTATTTTAAAATGGTAGGGTGATCAAACGGCTTTAGAAAAAATAAAAGGTTAATTCATTGAATCCGAATCATCGAAACGAACTCAATGATAAGGTTGGAATTCGAATTCGAATGCCCGAACTCAAGGTAGCCACGAAGGCTCAAACACCCTAATTACAATTAGGTCCTTAATTTCAAATATTGGACGATTGAGTCCAAGTACATTTAATTAAATTTTAATACGCACATAATTAAATAAAATACAAATTGACACGTAAGGCATGCGAAGTCACATAATTTACGAAAATACAGAATTAAACTCTCCCGTGATGTCATACCTGAATTGTAACACCCCAAGCAGTGGGGCATCACACCCCCGCACTATGACCCGACACGTGTACGAAATGGAGAGTCCATACACGTACTAAGTCACAGCGAACGGGTGACAGACGAAAAACGCACCCACTGGCTAGGCGGTATCTAACCCTGTATAAGTGAAAGAATGCAAAACATGACAGCGGAAGTAATACGAAATGGCAACCTTCAAAAACTTAAATCAGCAATCATAAATACATATATCCAGAAAGTGAAACAACATCAACCTAAACGGGTTCAACTAAACAAGGCAACCTGTTCTGATCAAACATATAATCAAACGGGTTCGACTAATCCAAGTACCTGTCCTAACCTGTCCCGAATTCTAAACATTTAAATCATAAATGCAACCTGCACGAAACACATCTTATACAAAATTTACAGACATATTTCAAAGCAAAATGCTTAACAAACTAAACGAACATACACAAACATGACAGACATGACACACTGCCGCCTAGCACGAACTCCAACGCGAACCCAAACCAAAACCTGCACACTAGAAACATAAACGGGGAGGGGTCAGTCCAAAGACTGAGCGAGGGGCTGACACACGCACACTATACATATATATAGAGCACAGCACAAAGAAGAAGCGACGTTCGTGAACCCGGGGTTAGTTTTTGCACGCCAAAACATTTTCCCGTGATAGTATACTTATAGGGGCTTAAAACCAAACAAACAAATCTTAACTCAAACGTTCTTAAAACATAAGTTCAGATTCATGCAGACTTAACACACATATCAGAGCATATCTTATTAGTTTAAAAGTATATACAATGTTATCTTAATTTAAGAATCTACCCCCGTTTCACGAACTTATGACAGATGGACAGACAGAACACACTTATTCATATCAAAACAAAACTCATAAAACAATCCCACCTGCACACCATTGGGGAAGAGAGGTGCCCCTCTCAACCCACCACAGAACGAAACATGTGAATCGGAGGATCCCGCCCGGTTCCTTCGACGGCCATGCCAAAATGCGCTCCGTCGGCATAGGAGAACTAAGTCTCCCGTTGGTGGAGAAGTGCACAGGGGTCGTAACCGGCGACCCCAATGGTCGTCCCGGGTCTCCCTTACCCATAATCTCCGGGGCCCATCACACAGATAAACAGACATATATCGGAAACTTAACTTGCCACACACAGACAGACGGACGTATCTCATGCGTATCGTGCTTATCATATCACACGTACATATCACACACACTGACCTCGGAGTCATAACAGAACTGAAACAAAGCATACGTAGGCTCATACATAGCATTTTGTATTTTCAAATCAAATCATATGCCAAAACCAGCAAAATACGTACTTCGCACATATCCACATATACATAAGGCTTATAAACTGCATGCATTCGAAAACGAGCACGTTGCAATAGGGTATAACTATATCCTAACCTCACCTGGTACCAAACACAGCCGAACACAAAGCAGAAGGTCCACCTCGGAACCTGCACGACTCACTTGTCACCACCCCGGGTGCACCTGTACCAACTGAACACACCAAATACAGCACAGAGCTCAGACTCAGACTCAGACAACCATATAAAGACGCACGACACATGCTCAAGCACTTAAGAAATGCAATCACATAAGCAGAGCTCACTTTATTTCATACAAATTCATATATCAAATACTCAATTCATATTCGTACGAATAACTTACTCTTTACATGCAAAAGTTTCTAATCTAATCATATAAGCTTCATACAATTCATATATCGCATAACAGGATTATTTTAAATTAAACAATTAAACCTACATTACAAAGTTTCAAATTAAATCATCCAAGTCATACTAATTCCATTCTTTCCAAATCATAAATTACATAACAATTCCTTATATCAAATAATAAGTTCCAATTCAATTTAAGTGATTAGACTAATTAAAAGCTTCAAGCTTAGGCGTAATAATTTCTCTTAATCGAAATCATAATTAGCATATTTGTTTACCAATCGACAATGATTAATTAATTGAAGTCATGCAATTTATATGTTAAGCGAAATTACACATACACCCCCTTTCTACATAGGCAAATAGCTCAATTCGATATATCGGAATTCAAATGGCACATCAAAGCATCAATATAATCCGTAATTCATTTAATACATTATTTCGTACACATTGAAATACAATTCGATCGACAAATCAAGCAATTAACAATTAAAACAATTAATTTCAAATATTTAAGTTATACAAAATAAATCACAACAAATCAACCGGACATCCGATTGACGAACGGAAAGTGGCGTTGAAGTCACCACGACGAAAGGAACTCGCTGTACGAAGGGCGTCAGAACGCCGCCGCCGGAACCCGCCGGACAGCCACGCACAGCCACCGGACCACCACCTCCGGTGGTCGAAAAATTCCCCGGAAGGACAGAAACGTACGCCTCGGCCTGCTTGACAAAAGCCCTCAACCAATTTCAGAAAATAACCAACACGCCGGACTTCGTTGACGAAAAACCGAACTAAAATCCTAATACGGAAACTGAAATTAAATACAAACCGCTAAACGAAAATAAAATCTGGACATACCGTTGGAAAGCCCGTAACGAGCCCTACGAAAGCCCCCTAGCCAAACGCCGAAAAAGTTGCCGGAAAATTGGACCGCCGGTCCAGCTCTGGTCCGCCGCCGGCCGGTTCTCGAGTTGGGGCCAACGCCATCCGCTACGTTTCATTATTCTGAGCAACTTCTGTGAAGGAACCACCACCAAAAACCCACCGGAAGAGGGCTAAATCTGCCGCCGGTGCGCCACTCGTCGGTTCGGCCATCTCCGCCGCGATTCGCTAAAAAAGGAGGCCGGAAATGGATTCAGGGCATCGAAAAGCCTAGGATACCACCCTTCAATGTCGGAAAAAGTCACCGGAGGCGGCGGAATTGCGCCGCTACAGTTGCGCCGCCGCCCGTCGTCCACTTTGGGCGGCGCGTGCGGCTTCCTCGCCGCCCCGATGGCGTCGCCGCTTGTCCAGAAAAACACGCCGGGGAGTCCTCTGCTTGGGTTGGGGGCGCGTGTCGCCGGAAGGTGGCCGGAAGCCACCGCAAGTGGGCGGCGAAGTGGCGGCTCCGCCACCCCCTTCCGCTGGGTCTGAAATCCGGCGGTTTCTCCGCCGTCGGTCGTCGGTTGGCCGAGTTCTTGGTACGGTTATGACCGTGTCGTCGAGCCTGTCGAAATGGACTAGTGGTTCGTCGAAATCCGTCGAGAAACGGGCAATTTGGACATGTGTGTGAAAACACACCTCAAGTGTGTGTGTGTGTATCGTGAGAGAGGAGAGAGAAGCAGCGGGAGAAGAGAGAGAGAGCTGCTGATCCGTTTGCTCAAAAAACGAGGATTCGGGTGTTTTACCCCCGGGTCCTCGTGCGCAAAACGAACGGTAAAAGGCAAACGACGTCAGAATGGGGCAAACTCGGAGTCTACGGACCCGTCTCGATGCCCCGAACGTGTTGAAGGGGCCAAAAAGGTCGAAAATTAGATCGAACGAGAAATGACCGAAAGACCCCTAAAAAGAGAAAATTATAAAAGGGTCCCTAAACTCTAAAAGAGTTCAAAATAGGGCCACGAAAAATATAAAATCACATAATTAAACACATTAAAAGATTGAAACGTGGCGTACCTTATAAATCGGACGAGCGGGATGTTACATGAATTGCCGAGAAGACGGGGTGTCACATTCCCTTTGTTCTATATTATATTTAATCCATCCATGTTTTAAACAAAGGGTTGATATTTCAACCCTCCGAGGACTTCAACATCAACGATCCAGATTTTTCCACGTCACCAACTCAAAATCGCGACGGTTCTAAAACCATCAAGCCCCCACCCTACCCTTGTGGCCACAAAAAGCCGCCAAAAAGATCTCGCGCAGATTAGCCCACTGGCGCCCGTAACTTCTAAAATACGCCGCTACCGTGGCCCCAAGTTGCGCACACCCCCCGCCACTCTTGGTCACACATTCACGCCTTCCTTTCTCTTCCGTGATGAAATTCCCATTCCGCTGCTAATCACTTTACCTCGTCGGATTTGAATTCCTGGTGCGTAATGGCTTGCCTTCAGCTGTCAAAATCGGGCTTATTGAATCCCCGAACGAAAATCGGATGTTTCTGCGCGGAATTCGATTCCAGGAAGACCAGGAAAAGGAGTGCAAGGCTTCAGAATTTAGGAACTATGTCCGGTCGCAGGAGGCTAAGGATTTCCTGTAAAGTTGAAGACCGTGATAATCAAAGGAATGGTAAGTTTATGCATTTATCTTAATTATTTAGCATAATTGTCGGGCGCCGATGCATGCGCACATGATGGCGGTGGTTTTCATTGTCTAATTTCGTAATTGTTATGTATTTTGTATGCGTCAGCAGTTTGAGATTGTTGGTAGAATGGTTTTCGTCAAGCTTTATAATCCTGTGGAAGTATTTGGAACGTCAGATGTATTTTCAAAACCTTGATCATGAACTGTATATGATTTGCCTTCAGCTGGATTGCAGAACTGGACCAATTAAAATCTCTGGTTTATCGTTGTAGAGAGTTAAGCCTCACTATCCTGCTACTGAATGACCATGACTGAATCAAATGAATATGTATGTGAATAGGAGTCCTTTTGTTTGAAATCGCATTTGCGAAGATTCAAATTTTTTCAGGAGCTTGTTCTGTTAATTGCTTTTATACAATAAACATCAAGTAGAAAATGCCATGAGATTGATAGTTTAAGAAATAAAATCCACAAGGATATTGTAGAGAACTTTTTACCGAGCTGCGGTGTTTAGTCCATTGACGGATAACGGTTTGCTGATTCTAAGAAGCCAATTGAAATTTATGAATAAACCATCTTTTGCTGAAATAGATCCTTTAGAGATTTTCTGGGATCTAATCAATGGAACTGGGGGAAGAAAAAGCACTGAAAGGCAAATTGGCCCCTGCAGATTGTTATTGCAACTTGAGTATTCCAATATTTTAACTGTACCGTTACTTTCAATCAACCACTTTTGTCGTATATCTACTCTGTAATCAAATTGTTTTGATTGTTGACATAAATATCCAAATGTTTTTACCCAAATGATTTCAGGTGAGGAACCTCCTGAGTCTTTATTTATGAAAGAACTTCGGAGACGAGGGATGACACCAACTTCCTTGCTTGAGGAGAAAAGCAGAAGCACTGGCAGAGATGAGGAGATAAAATTCAGGGAAGAAGATGGGGGTTGGAGTTCCTCACGAAGAAATGGTGTGTCAACTGGTGCTGAAACGACCCTATCTGGTCAGAGGGAAAAATCTATGGCACTCAATAGTGAAGGGCTTGAGGTAGGAAGATCTCTACTTTTAATTAACTAAATTTGTTATTTGACTTTGCCTTAATCCTGATTTAAGTTGATAAAAGTGGATTATCTCTTGTTTCCCTGGCATTAAGCAGCATTTTTCTTGGTACCCTTATTGCCATTTTATTGGATGCCGTTCAGGGTGCTCTCTCATGAGCAAAAGCATATGCCTATCTTTGAAATCTTGTACTTTCTGTTAGAACTATTTTATTGTCTGTGGTGATAATGCTTTGTCTTTGACTTGTTCCTGGTACTTTGAATTTGTCACCATATTCCAGGGTTTGATTCCTCGGGGCAAGCTTTTACTTACTCTTGGAGGAACCTTTTTTCTGGCGTTTTGGCCTCTGATTCTAGTGACTATCGCATTTACCTCCGCTTTGTATCTGGTAATTCTCATGACATGGTCTTCGATATATTCCATTTGGTCATAATGCCTAATCCATGACGATTATTACAATAATTTGAGGACAAAATCATAGTAAAAATTGTGTGATATTTTTAATTTAAGGTTCTTTGTCGCATGGAAGTTCTTACCTGAAGTTGCATACTGATACACCTGCTTCATGCGTATGGCTTTTGAGGTTGTAGAAGTTATTATGTGTATTTACTATTTATCCTTAAAAAGAGATTTGAAGTTGGTATCCTAGCTAGCTACATTGTAACAATGTTCACATTTGTATCAATTGAGCGTCTGATAAATGTCAATTGTGTATTTGCTTTTGCGTAGCCGATATATTTTCTCTGATGCAATTTATGTTCCTGTTCATTTGTTTTTTGATGGATATCACTGACTATCACAATCCTTTCTTGTAGTACTTTGGACCACAATTTATTCACGATGGACGTGATCATCCAGCTGCTCCACCCCCGTACATCGACCCATACGACCTGCTCGAAGAAGAACGAATATACAAAACAGCTCCTCTTCTAAAGGACTAAGCCCTCATGCATATTAGAATTTCCCGCTGTTGATCAAAGAAAGAATCTCTTTTTCGCTTTCCTAATATATGTAAATTTCAGCATCAATGAGATGTTGATCAAAGGACGTGTTTTTTCTTTACCTCAACTCAAATGGGAAGAATATTAATTGGCTTATGTGCGTTCTTCCAACACTAGATGTTTTTTTCCCAGCATAAATTGTATCCGTGAGCCAGAGAATTTAGGATTTGAAAGGTATCCAGATCAAGAATTATGTATATATATAAAGATTATAAAGAAAAGAACTCCGATTAAGTCAAAACCAATTCAAGTAACAATACGCTCGTTAAAATGAAGCATAAACCCGGCACTACTCTGTCTTAAGCAAGAAAACACATACCAAATATGAAGCGGCACTACTCTATCTAAAGATCCTAAACCAGAAGTCCAGAACAGAAAACATACCTAATAACGGCTTATTTGATGCTACTAGTTGGTACATACCCACTGAATCACGTGAGCCTAATTAGATCATGACATGACATGACGATTACCAGAAACCGGAACGATGCCATCTTCATTCACGGATGATCCAACTGCTCGCAACTACTCACCTAAATAGCGTCGCATGAGCCCCAAATAACATCCAACACCTCAGTACTCATCCTCACCACCTTCACCATCATCCTCTGTTGCCTCAGCACCAACCTCCTCATAATCCTTCTCCAAAGCTGCAAGATCCTCTCGCGCTTCAGAAAACTCACCTTCCTCCATTCCCTCACCAACATACCAATGAACAAAAGCTCGTTTAGCATACATGAGGTCAAACTTATGGTCAATGCGGGAGAACACCTCAGCCACACTGGTGGAATTAGAGATCATGCAAACAGCTCTCTGCACCCTAGCAAGATCACCACCAGGGACAACACTGGGCGCTTGGTAATTTATACCACACTTGAAACCGGTCGGGGACCAGTCCACAAACTGGATGGTGCGCTTTGTCTTGATGGTCGCAACAGCTGCGTTGACATCTTTGGGGACAACATCACCTCGGTACATCAAACAACAAGCCATGTATTTTCCATGGCGAGGATCACACTTGGCCATCATGGAGGATGGTTCGAAAGCACTGTTAGTGATCTCGGAAACAGAAAGCTGCTCATGGAATGCTTTCTCAATTGAGATGACAGGTGCATAAGAGGAAAGCATGAAGTGGATTCTAGGGTAAGGAACTAAGTTGGTTTGGAATTCGGTTACATCCACATTAAGGGCACCGTCGAACCTCAGAGATGCTGTCAGGGAAGAGATGACCTGTGATCCAAAGGAATAATCAATGGATAGTGGTTAGTACAAGAAAATCATGAAGAAAGTAACACTATGTTTGGATCTATTATAGTACTGTCCTTAACAATCAACCACCAAAATTATTTTCCCTAGCATTTTCTTTTCCTTTCCTCCAGATTTCTTGTACCAAACATAGTGTAAAATAACAAACAACGAGAACCATGGTAATATACCTGAGAGACGAGGCGGTTGAGGTTGGTGTAGGTGGGCCTCTCGATGTCAAGAGCCCTTCTGCAGATGTCGTATATGGCCTCATTGTCAAGAAGTACAGCAACATCAGTGTGTTCAAGAAGGGAGTGGGTGGAAAGAACACTGTTGTAAGGCTCGACGACAGATGTGGAGACTTGTGGGGAAGGGTAGACAGTGAAGCCAAGCTTTGACTTCTTGCCATAATCGACCGACAAACGCTCCAGAAGAAGAGAACCCAAACCAGAACCAGTGCCACCTCCTACTGCATTGAAGACGAGGAAACCTTGGAGGCCAGTGCAGTTGTCAGCAAGCTTTCTGATGCGGTCAAGGCAGACATCAACAATCTCTTTCCCAACTGCACAAATTCAAATTGCAAACTAAGTTATCCGAGCCAACATGAAAGTATCGTAGGATAGACTGAATCGAAAGAAAAAAGTTCATTAGTTACTTGTATAGTGGCCGCGTGCAAAGTTGTTGGCAGCATCTTCCTTGCCACTGATGAGCTGCTCTGGGTGGAAGAGTTGGCGGTAAGTTCCAGTCCTCACTTCATCAATCACAGTGGGTTCAAGATCCACAAAGACTGCACGTGGGACGTGCTTTCCCCCACCAGTTTCACTAAAGAAAGTGTTGAAGGCATCATCACCACCTGCGACAGTTCTGTCACTTTGCATCTGGCCATCAGGCTGAAGTTCAAATAAAAAGAGGTTAGGATCAGCATTCAACACAACCGATACAACCGTAAATTATTTGTGATCCAGAATCATGCATTATGCCTCAAATCTTCCTTCGTGTAGAAAACATTGTCTATTTTATTTTTATTTTGTGCAAGAAAACATTGTCTAATAACATTGAGCAATTGAATCTCATGGATCACACGAAACAGCATCCAGAGGCAATTCTGGCGTTTCTCCAACATAACGTCCATGATACAACCAGATCTACATTTCTGCTATTCTTCTTCTTTTCAATTCATTGAATAGAATTGGCAATCCACAGGTCACATGAAAAACAATCCTTTCTTATGAATTTTAAATTTCATGATCAACAACATGTTCAAAATCGATCGCGTAATCCTCCTATATACATGTCATATACTTCGAATTAAGCTCAAACTTACAGAAGCAACATTTTCCGCACTCCAGAATGATCAAACATCAAAGCTTTACACACAATCATGATCATCATGCACCAGCACAATGCATAATTAAAAAAAGGTAGGTACCTGGATGCCATGCTCAAGGCAGTAAAGTTCCCAGCATGCATTTCCGACCTGGATACCGGCCTGACCGATGTGAATGGAGAGACACTCTCTCATCTTATCTTCAACAGAAACAGAAACGTGAAATCGAAATTGGAGTGGAATAACAAGGAAAGAGATGGAGAAACACTGGCGTTTATCAAGACGCCTTCTGTCAGCAGGGGAGGATTTTGTGCAAGGATATTTATAGCCATCGCCATTGCCATTGCCATTGCCATTGCCTTAACTCAAATGGCTGATAGGGACAGACGGTTGTACCACACCATCATTTCCATCCAAATTTAGCTATCCTTCTTATTATTGTTTCTTCTTTACATAATTAATGTAGTAAAATATTTAAAGGGTTGTTTACATCCGCATCTTGCCACATGGAATAATTATAACCCTTATCGATATTTGTTGTGAGGAACTAATTAGTGTTGAAATTTAGCTAATGTAAAAAAATTTCGAAATAAATCCTACCGAATGGGTTCATTGTAATTTTTAAAACTTGAAAGGCAATCTCACAAGAGTTGTAAATATAAAAATAATCAATATTTAAATAAAAAATAGAAATAATCATACTACCGTAACTAAATTTTGACATAATTACATAAATCTCCCTTAAAATTTAAGTCATTACAAAACATTTTATGTAAAGAATTTATGTTAGATTCGACTCCATTCAATTCGTTGATATCATGTCTAATTTTATTATAAATATCTTATTTTAAGTTCGACCTCTACTGATTAATATTTGACTTTAAAATTGCCACAATATATATAGCATTTTCTAATGAATTTTTTTAATTTCTCAAACATTGGAGAAAGTTTGCGTCAAATTTAAGGGTAAGTTGGTATAATTTTTTTTATTATGAGGTGTTTTCCTCACCAAAGTTAAGTAACTCCGGTTGATTTTTCAAGCGTGAACAAACTTAAAGATATTATTTTATTGTGTCATATCAAATATTTATATTAAATCGATATATTCATATCATGGTATATTGTGTTAACTTGCTATGTTAGAGTAGATATGTTTTGGAATTTTTTAGTTTAAGAAAAGGGAAAGACAATGTTTTTAACCTTAGATTAGAATTCAAGCATCAATCGAGAATCTTTATCTTCCACCACAAAAGTGATTTCGAAGAGCACTGCATCGACACCTCATCTCACTCGGGGACTTATTTTACAGCCAACTTTTAGGTACCAAAGAAAATCTTTTTATCTTTTTTTTTTTTTTTTTTTTTTTTTTTTCCTGTAGTTCATTTTCATGGATCGGGATGGACCACTTAAGTGTAATAATGGTAGCTATATTTCCAGGGACTCGAACTCAGATCCTCTGATTAAACTGATTTAGAGCCATAAGTGTTGGTTCAGTTGTCTCTTTTCTCTGCATTTTTCTTCTGCAACTTTAAGGTCAATGATCAACTCACATGGTGAAGGAGGGTCAATTATCAAGCACCACATGGACTGGCAACACATGGACTGCACAAATCACACACAGATATATGGAAGTGCCACAGTGTCTTCTACTAGAAATATATCTAATATTTAGTTTTATTTATTTGTAACTACCTTTTATTCTTATCCTAGGGATAACTTCCACCGTAAATAGATTATATATATGTGTAGTGTGTATCTTACAAATAATTGAGAATACAGAATATTAGAATATACAGATTAACAAATACGTATTCTCTTTTGTTTCTTTTCTCTGCATATCCATCAATTCTAAGATGATATCCATTAATCTTCATGCTGAGAACCCGAACTTGTATGGCAGATTTTGCAGTTAATGTTTACGCAAACACAATCATGGAGGGTTGCTCCAACAAGAATTTATGATCTAATACAAGAATATCAAGAAAGCTGGTGTTCATTGTTATTTACAAGCATTGGAATAATCAGCTATAGCATGGCTTTCTGCCTCAGATGTTTATTATCTAAATAGGAAAAGAGAAAAATGATATGGGATGTTTTAATCAGGGGTTTTGATTAGATTCAAGGTTACAACTGTGCGTGTTCGGTGTCGATAGCACATATTTGACGCATTTTGAATTTTTTGCTGTTCTCGGATCAGAAGATGCTTCAAATAGCAGGTTGGGTGCGACTCCAAGATTTGGGATCGTCATCATCTGCCCTGTAAATACGGTTATCCTGGAAGTAGGAAATCCCAGCCCACACACCGCGGATAAGCAAAATACTTGCGAAAACCACACTTCCAAGGGTGCAGATTACCTGAAATGGCATGAGCATAGAATATAGGATCATGAAAATGGAATTTGGAAAATCACTACTCCAAATGATCATTTTGCTCATATAAACATGAAAAGTTTCAAATGGAAAATTTCACACACATATCCAACTCTAGCTTTGTCTACCCTCAAGAAGTTAATCTGTCCGATTCAAGTAACACTGCCAGAAAATGCTTCCCTGGAAATAGATTCAACTTGATAATAATGGAGAATTATATATATTTACTAGTTCTGAAACATAGGTGAATCAAGTGGTCCCTTCTTTGTTACAATTGAACTAGGGCTCTTCTAAACATGATAAAAATAATGTTTTTATCATAACCCCTGTCGCCCATAAAGCAAAGGGAGGAGAAACCCTATCGATAAGCATATACTGATATTCGAACAATTTCCTCCGTTTTACAGACAATAAGATGCTATCACACAATAAAATGACTTGTCATAGCCAGATAAGTTACATCCGATCCCAGAATCAGCCTCGTAAGGCAAGGATAGGAATTTACGAAATTATTGATGTAAAAGATTTCATTTCTGTTACTTACTCCCAAAATTATTAGTTGATAAAAGTCTCAGTACACTAACACACACAGGAGATGAGTAGGGAAGACATACCTCAAGAAACGCTTTCAGAACCCACAAAAATGTCAAAATTATGGTACCATTCACTGCGAATCCCACCTGCATGAAGAGAGAAAATCCCATAATGAGTTTTATCCCTAACACATCAAGATACAATACAGTTTCACAAATGAAAGTTCGATTAGTAACATAATGTATTTTCTACAGGCTCAAGGAGATAATCAAGAGCCAAACATGCTGTGCCTTGTGGTTCAATGGCAGATGGAAAGGGGATAAAAAGTACATGGTAACAATCAAGTGCAATACAAAATTAGTTCCACACAGTTGAAATACCATCAGCAGAGAAAAAGTTACACCAGATTTTCAAGCTATGCACCTGAACTTAAAATCAGTAAACACTAGAGCAAATTATCATATAGGGATCGAACCGCTCAATTGGACTAAATATTTTGCACTCTAGGATCATAGGTATGCTGTTATTTTCCTAAATTTACCACATCTTCAACTAGAGAGTGTGAAATCCATATACACAGTCATCAAAGACAACTCCAAATGCATCCAGGACGAAGAGATGGTTCCCAGTAGCCTTTCGGCCTTAATAAACACTAAATTTCCTTTGTGGTTAAACAGGTAAAGGTCTCACACAACTCCAATAAAAAACAACACACTACGAGATCTAAACCAATAGCAACAACTTATATCCAATTACAACTGAGACTATCAGTTGCAACATTACGGTAGCTGGAATCTTATAATAAATTAGAATTATGATAGACAAGCACATCCACCAGTTAAGTTTAGCTAATAAAGCTGTTGCCAACTATCTTTGCTCTTGAATCAAAATACCCACATTTACAGGTGAAACAGTAGAAGGATTCGTCAAGACTTCCAAGAGGAAACACAAGTGCCCAATCTATCTGTTTTCAGAGTTGAATCTTTGAAAATTATCAGTGCATTTTCATCAATATAAAACTTGACACAGCTCCACAAATATGCAACCTCGAAATCTAACAACCCCAAAACTTATTGACGCTTAATCTCGAGCTATGATGCCTGCAGGAATGAAACACATCTGTTTGCTGCCCTTAAGAGCATTTTGTGATTTCCATCATAAATCACAAACTGCAAAAACGGAGAAAGCAAAGGTAATAGCCTCAATGAACCCAAAACGCAATTGCTAATGATAGATCAAGTATTATTACCAATTTGGAGGAGATTGGGACGGGCAGAACAGATTTAACAGCCTTGCGTGCTTTTTTGGACACCTTTCTGAACACATTCTCCACAAACCTAATCAAAAGGTCCAAGCTGCTGTCTTCCTCTTCATCATCGTCTTCTTCATCGTCATCGTCTTCATCGATATCATCGCCGTAATCACCCATTACCATTCCACTTCGAGGATTCCCACCCCATGCCCGAGCTCCAATAGTCAAATTCCTGCCTTTCTGGACAACCCACAGATCAATTAGCATCAAATTTGCCACAAAACGATACTTCAAACTGAAAAGTTAGTTACTTGGAGAAAAATTCACCTCGAGACGGAGAAAACCGGTGGTGGGGCGGCACCGCCGCAAGGAAATGACATTGGTGGTCGAGAAATCAGCATTGATAGATGACGAAAAACACAGTTTTCGCCGGCGAGAGGAAATGGGGAGAAGAGGGTGAGTGACGGTGGTCGCCGCCATGGCACTGGCAGCAGGAAGCTTGTCAGCGTTTCGTTTACTGCTTTCTACACATTCAGACAGCTGAGATGATCTGGGCAACTTCCGCAGAGGCTATTCTGTTTTTTCATACCAATTGGAATTGATGGAGAAATTTATACCAAATAGGTTTACTAGGGTGTTATTGCGACTTGCGAGAGAGATTTTCTATATCTCAATTCTCAAGTAAGATATGAGGTGAGAGAAACATTTTCAGGTAAAAAAGGGTAAAACCTCCCAAAATTTTCAGACCAAGAAAAGGTTATTTTATCGTTGTACTCTTCTTGATCATAAATACTTCAAATATGGATCACGAAATTCTTCTTGACCATAAATACTTCAAATATGAATCAGGAAAGGATGTTTGTTTTCTTAGATCACCAACTTGTGATTCGTCTTCGGTTTGAAGTCGTGCTAATTTCATCATAAATATTATATATTGTGTTATCTTCGGTTTGAGATTGTGCTAATTTTATCATAAATCTTATATAGTGTGCTTGCCAACGTACCTCGTTGTGTTAATTTAATAATAGGTCTTCGAAATTGTGCTAATTTCATCATAGATCTTGTATATTGTATTTGGCCAATGTTTGACGTTTAATAATAGGTCCTGTTCATTGTGTTCGAGTCTCTTAACAGTTCAGTAGCATCCCAATTGTAAATCTGGACTAGCATCTAACAAACTCAACTTGAGACTTTAGTAGCATTCAAGATATTTGAGGCGACCATGTTCTGTTTCAGATAGATACCATAAGGACATGGCTTTGTCAAAGAAGGTTGCTGCCTCGTATTCGCAACACAGCTTAAAATCACTGATTTGGATATCACAATGCAGTAAGGGAGAAGGAATACATTACCAAAACGGAAAGACTTTAAACATATACAGTAAATTACCAAAAAGGAAGAGAATGTGTTCCAATCAACAAACAAAATATTCTATAGAACTTCAAAATATGAACAAAGAAAACGAAACTACAAACCACGACAGCACCGAAAACATTTAGTCATAGCACTAAAACCACGCCTAAACAAATCTACCACCGCGAACCCCTAGATTACAGTGCGGTGAGAAACTCCGCATAGGATGACTCACCGTCTCATCTCCATACGTAGGAGGTAAAATATCATGATCCCCACCTATAATTCGTGGGACACGAGGCACCATGAACGGATTGGGATATCTCCTCCTCCTAGGTTGAGACCAATATGGTGCCGGCCAGTAAGGCGCTCTAGCTCTTCCAATCTTCCTAGTAGTCTTCCGCAAATCCCATGATGTAGCAAATGCCTGTTTCCATCTCCCTTGTGCCTCCTTTAGCTCATTGCTAAACTCCTCTTTAAACTTCAGCTTCCACAAGTCATCATTAGACCCCAAGTAATGGAGCTCCGAGCACACACAGCTCACTTTAGCTAAGTCTACACCAGAAACGGACTCCAAGATCTTCAACTTAAGATCAGTCGGTAGACGCATAAAGCAGGGCGGGAGTTCTAATCCGGATTCCTCACATAAATCAATTAGCAAAGGCAATGCAAGATTATCCTTCACGGTTTTCCAGAAATTGAACACCTCTTTCTCAGGCGATGTACTCGAAAAGTCCCCATCCTCCGCAGCAACACTCTCCGTAATACCACAATTAGCCCATACTACATTCAGGAAAGGAACCAATTGATCCTCATTCAACTTGACCGAATACGTGCCCTTCTTCCCCGAACCATTCTGCAATGTCCCATACACGTTGATGAATTTTCCTAAACTCTGAAACTTCAACACCACAGTCTTCTTAATAGCTTCGGAATCAACACCAACAGTCACAATTTCCGGTAGAGTGTAAAACAAAGATACCCTGAAAAGGGCAGACGGCCACTCATCACGAAGCTGAAAACCATTAACAACTACACTTGCATTCCTATCATACCCCACAAAACCAGCCTCCAACATAACTGCGTGAATAGCAATAACAACCAATTTGTGATCACGTCCGCTGTTATCACCCAACTCTTCCACAAACACCTTCCTCAAAAAGCCGGGAACAGAAAAAGATTTGTCAACAACCTCCGATGACGACTCATCAGTACTATAACCATAACTATCAGGGGCTTTCCTTTTATCATAAACTTCCATTTCATCCGTAGCCTCCTCCATCTTGGAATCCATATCGAGGGTTTTCCCTTTATGGGACTCCGAATTCTGGACATCCAGAAGAGCGCTACCTGTATTCAAGCTGGAGGAAGACCCAGAATTCTCAGACGCAACAGGTTTGGAGGCAGAGTCATTCGGCAGGGGAAGGGCATTTCCGGGGTTCAAATTCACACCGCCCGCAGGATGTTCAATAGTGAAAAAGATAAGATCACCAGCGGCGATGCCGAGGGAATGGAGCGATTGTTCGCCATCGGATTGAAGCTCGTCTTTCCGATTAAGAGAAAGGCGAATTGAAGCCGGAGACGGTATATTAGGGAGCTTTTGGGACAGAATCTGTTTGAGTTGCGGTAGAGAGCAGGGATTTGGGGCCTCGATTCTTAGGGTTTCTTTGGATTCAAACGATCTCAGCCTGAGTTTCATCGTTCCCCAGTGTTGAATGACGAACAGACCTACAAATGGAGAAGAAAGGGGAATTTAATTTGGGGGAAAAGTCGGTTTGATGTGATAAGCTTCAAGAAGAATGACGATATGTGTTGCTTACTTGGGATGAAAGAAATTATTTATACTTTGAACCCCATAAGGTCTGGTAATTGCTTTGATACTTCGGGTTAATTATATAAGGACCATCAGAAATTGTGATATTACATTTCATACCCATGTTCACATATACTAGTAACGTATACTGTGTACACATGTCGAGTGTAAAAATAAAATAATAATAATTATTTAAATATATATTAAATTAATTATTTTATGTTAATATTTGATTTATGATTATATTTAATGTTTAAAATATTGAAAAAATAAGAAAGGCATAATAGAAAAAATTGGAATAACGTGTGAGAAAAAGAAAGTTAGAGATAAATAAAAATAATAGTGATAAAAATTAAATAAAAAAGAAAAAAAATTGAGAGTCTATAAGTAGAATTTCTCACTTAATATAATAATAATAATAATTATTATTATTATTATTATTATTATTTGGAAGCTTATACTAGTGTATTAAGTGAAAAAATAGATTTCAGATTTGATGAAAAAAAATAATCTCATAAATCTCAATTTCTTACGATTGGAGTGTGGAGAAAAAATCCATCTAAAATTGCATTGGGAGATTGTAGAATAGAAAAACCGAAAATCCGCTTTGATGTGTGTTTGTCAATCCAAAGAGCTTGTCCATCTTTCTTGCTCATCACATAAAGAACTCTATTCTTTCTCTTATATATGAACTTTTAGATTAGCTTTAAATTGCCAAATTTTGACATATTTATACATATAAAAAACGAAGTTCTAAAGCTTGACCCAAGAAAAAGATGAAGTTCTAAAAGAAATAGGGAAAGAATATATTAGTAACAAGTGATGAAAATGAAAAATCTATTAAGAGGGATGAAAAAAAAAGGAGTTTTGAGAGAATCTATTAGAAATAAGGGGATAATAAAGATTTTTTCACATAAAATTAAAATTGTAATTTAGCAGGACATAATATCCATATGGGGACACGTAATATCAATCTAAGATGACACGAGATTAGAGTAGAAAAATAAAATTGTGGTTTCAGACCATAATATCCACATGTGGGACACCAAATATCAATATAAGATGACAAGAGTTTGAAGCACATGTGGACACGTGATATGAATCTAAAACTGCAGGAGATTGGAATAGAAAAAAACATCCAAAAAAAAGAAAAAATCCATAAAACAAAAACATCTCGTGAAACTCAATTCAATTTCCGTAGATTGAAACAAAAACAACTCAATTTAATTTTTAGGGATTGGAACAAAAACAAAAATAAAATTATAAAACAAAAAATCCCATTAAATTCAATTTCTAGATATTGGAACACAAAAAGAATCCCATGAAGGATATGTAACGCCCCAGTTTTTCAGTTTTAATAATGTGGCGTATTTGTTTATAAATTGCTCAAATTAATTATTTAATTATATGATTAATTGTTTATAAGTGTTTTGATTTGATTTAAAACTATAAACTATTAATATTTAATTTAATTCATTTTATTTCTACTTTGATATTTAGTGTTAATTTCTCAATTAAGGTTTTGTGTTACCTTAACTATTTCGGTAATTTCTTTAATTAATTTCAACATGTTATTAGTTGGTTTTAATTTAATTAATATGGAATTTAAGTTTTAGTAAATTATTTATAACAATATGAATTCGTTCATGCGCATGAGTATTCTATTTGTGCTTCGTTCATATATGTAATGATATCGGATTGGTATGGAAATTTAGTATGTCATATATATGTGTGTTATGAACATGCCTATGTGCTCGATTTATGTTTTCGGATTCATTTGACGTGTTTATGAATTTAATTTTGATTGTGGAACCAAATCGGGGGCTAACGAGCAATTAGCGCACCCTTGGTTCCGTGCGTGATATCTTGAGCTCGGGAATTCGGATTCGAATTCCGACACCTCTGTTGCCTTCGTATCGACGATCCGGAGACAATGGAACAAGCCTCATACCTTTTTGAGATCATTAAGACCTCCGAAATCCAACCGTAACGGGCAACTCGTGCAAGAAGAACTCCTTTTGTTGACTAGTGTTCATGGTGGGACCCCATAACACCTCTTAACTTAACCATACCTTAACCATGACTTTTACACCTTGGGTTAAGCCTTTCTCCTACCCTTTTAGCAGCAAAAACCGAACCAAATCTCCCTCATTTCTGCTGGGTCTGATCGAGAAAGGAAGTGGGAAGAAAGGAGAAGAAACCTTGGCCATTTTGTGGTTTTGGAGCTCAAACCACCACCTTTCTCTCCCAAATCTTCAAGGTATGAATATTTATGTCTTCTCTACTCTATTATACTTGATTTCATCTTCTTACAACATGATTTGGATCAGTTTGGTTAGGGTTTGGGCTAAGAGCATGAATAGGGTTTTTGGGGAAATTTGCTCTTATGATCTTGTTTGCTTGGGTAGCTAATTTCCTTGCTTGTAAATGAGTATATGAGCTTGTTTCTTGGTTTATTTCTTTCCTAACTGATAGTATATGATGTTAGGAGGATTTCACCTCTTGCTCCTTTTATAAAATTTTGAGTTATGGAGCTCCAAACTTGATGATCTAATTGATTCCCCTGTTTTCGAACTGCTGTGTGAAATATTGTGTTGATGCTTGATCAAATGGTCTCCATTTCGTGTGAAATTGCATGGAGTTGATGTACACTCATTACTCTATATGTTAACATTCATGTTTCAAGTATTTGGTTCCATTTGAAGCCTCAAAACCGAAGTACATGGCCTGTTCTTATGCATGATCTTTGACAGAATTGTTGCTGTTGTGTTTGGTAACTTGTTGGTCATTCTAATGTGCTTTAAATTGTACCATTTTGCATATATATGATGTATATAAGTTGTTTAGTATGTTAGCATGCATTCCCCAAAGTTTCAGATCCCAATTCAAGCCCTAAGTACTTGATCAAAGCATGATGGAATCATTAGGGCTCATATGTACGATTTTGGCGACCCAGTTTTGTTGCATGGATTCGATGATCTTAACGTGTGATTTAGCCTTTGCACTCTAAATGAAAAATGTTCATAACATGCTAAATATGTTGTATATTAAGTTTCAGAGCATTTGGAGTTCATTTGGTATGTTTTTGGATTGATTTGGTATGAGTTCAGTTTTGCCGGCAAACTCTGTGAACGCCCCAAGTTCTGTACCGTGACACCCCCGTGTCTCATTTACTCATAAGAGTGAGACACGGGCGTGTCACACCTTCTGGGCAGCTCTGTACTGAGCCACGCCCGTGGCTCAGTTTGGCTAGGGTTGGTGACACCCCCGTGTCCCTTCCCCTGCGCAGTCCGTGTTGCTTCCTTTTCGGGTTTTGATTTGTTTCACCTCTTGAATGGCTTTATCTCCTTTTGTGATGAACTATGAACTTGTTTTATTATATGTTAGGAGTATTGTGGTTTAATTTCATGGCATTTGGATGTATTATAGGCATGCTTTTTCTTAATGCCGTTTATGTGTGTTTATATGTCGTTTATGAATCGCATCACTTATTTTCTATATCATATGACTTCTTCTTGTTGTCAAACCTTGGAAATATGATATCTTATGTAATATGAAGTATGTGGTAGCATTATGGAAGAGCTTGAATGTGTTCTATGCTCCTATTTGAATTCTTGAATTAATTGATTGGAAATATGAATTGAATGATAATGAATGAATGATTGAATGACGTGGATATATGAGTTAAATGCCTTAATAATGCACATGAACATTTTCATGACATGATTTTATGTGTGAGCATTGCCGTGCGTCTTATATGGTTCATTTGGAGTCTTGAGTCTTACAAAGTACACTACATTGTCTTCTGTTCAGTTTCTCCAGGGTGGAGACTTGCCCGGTTCATAAAGCACCATGAGTCTTCCTTCTTTTGGTATTGTCGGTAAGGTGTAACAGGTGGGTTTCTCTTCTACTTAGATAAAACGACCCGATATATCTCCCTATGTGAAAAGTTTTAAGCCAAAGTAATATGATATATATATTGAGTCTTTTATCGAGTAAATGATTGCAAACGTAAAGCTCTTATTTCATGAATCCTACCTAATGTTTTGGCGAGAATGATTGAATGTTTACAATGAATGGGGCCCAGGGGCTTGGTGTGAGTGGGGAACCGAGGAGGCATGGGCTGACGGGAAACCCTCACACTAGTCCCACCAATGAACGGCGTAACCGGACCTCGTTAGGAGTTAGCGAGGAATGGACGCTGAGTACCATCTGGGGAGTCATGTTCCCCTTTTGGTCAATGAATGGGTGGATGGGCCTTGCAAACCCGCCACCAACCCGGAGGAAGAAGGTGTAAATGTTATTGAATGCGCACGAAAGAATGTTATGCATGAAAAGAAAGAAA
Organism: Lantana camara; assembly: GCA_037501455.1. Classification (NCBI taxonomy): domain Eukaryota; kingdom Viridiplantae; phylum Streptophyta; class Magnoliopsida; order Lamiales; family Verbenaceae; genus Lantana; species Lantana camara. The sequence goes on from CM074862.1 coordinate 26,846,102, forward strand.
GAATGAATGAATGAATGTTAATGAATGTTAATGAATTACACGAGGTGTTGGTTGGAGATAATGCACGCCCACTCGCCGGGCCACTAATGACCTTGACCTAATGTAAATGAATCGTTATAATCCCTTATGATGATTTCTATTCACCCACTTGGGAAATTCTTTGAAAACCTCATTTGGGGATTATAACTTGCATGTGAATATTTAAATACTGTCTTATATTATATTATGCCCTGTTTTATACCCACCAGTCTCCTATAGACTGAACCCGGCTTTGTTTTCAGTTTTGCAGGTTTTGGGGTGCTAGGCGGGGTTCCGAGTCGGTCAAGTTCTATGTCTTAGTTTGAGTCACTTGCACGCATCTTTGTATTTGATTAAAGGATGAAAGAATGTATGTATGAATCACGGTTATGGTTATGATTATGAATTATGGTTACAGTTATGTTTGAATTTCGGGATTAGGTAATTATGCTAGTTGAACCCGTCATTGCTTCTTATGTTTATTATGAATGGTATGATTTGTTTTGAAATTTCATGTATTTCAGTCTTGTTCTTTTGGTTTTAAGTTTAGCTCCCGCCTAGCATAGCGAGTGAGTGAGTCCCCGTTCGCTGTGAGCTTGGTTCATGTATGGATTTTCCATTTCATGTGTGGATCGGGCTCATAGTGCGGGGGATGTGACGCCTATCGTCCCGGGTGCTACAGGCTAAATATCCCATCTAAGGTTGATTTGCATCAAAACTCAAGAGAATTGTTCTCCTCAAAATCAATGACAATAATTATATCAGGACACATCAGAAACTGTGATATTACATTTTATACCCATCTTCAATAAACAAATAAACAATTACAATTAACAATATTAATGAGTCTGGGTGGTGTATGTAATTGATCTAAATTTAATAAATCGTATGTAATTCGCATTATCAAAATTGGATGATGCTTTCTGTAATATAAAAATAGACTAATTAAAGACTTTAAAGTATTTGAAGGTTCTATTAATCTAATTAAATTGACAAGGTATTTTAATTAATTATTATTTATTTATTTTTTTTGGTTGGGTTTCTTTAATTAATTAGTTAATACCACGTCAGATCAAAGAAATTGTTCATCTATTCTGAACACGCACATCTGACTTGGGCCTTTCAATTGGGACCAGGCTTGTTTAAACAATTGTTGAACTAGGCCACACAAATTATCAAGCCCAAGTAGTAGCAGGTTATAAACTAGTAATGTAGCTTTTAGTTTCTTTTTTAGGAGCCGGCTCGTCACAATCCAAACCCAAAATTTTTAATTTTTTTTGGCTCGTGAGCTACAATATTAAAATTAACAATATATTTATATTTACATTACATATTTTTAATTTCAAATGTATTATTGTGTATATGTATTCACTTAATTAATACTAAATTCTGAACTAGTGATTAGGCTCAAGCCGACGATCTCAAGCCTTATTCGAGACGAGTCCGAGCAAAAAAAAAAAAAAGTCAAAATTCATCTCATTTACATTTAGTCACTAGTCCCCTCACGTTTCGGATCCCCCTTTTATTTTGTTCGGCTTTAATCTCCTACCATAAATTTAAATTGATATCACATGTCCCATTAGCTCACAATTACATTTGAATTCCCTGATTTCCTAACACTAACCATGTTTCTTGCTGCTGCAAGTTTAGATTGATGTCACCTTGGAAAGCACGGACACGACTAAAATTGTATCCGTGCAGTGTTTGACACGAACACGTCTTAAACATGGTTCCGACACGTATCGGATACGGCTGAAATGTTTCCGGAAAGAAAATAATAATAATAATAATAAAAAAATAGGACACGGTGTCGGACATGACGGGACAAATTTTATAATTTATAAAGTTTTTTATACGTTTTTTAATATTTGTAGAATTTTTTGGGGAGAAAACTGAAATAACAAAACTTATTTTAGTTTGTAATTATACATACTTTTTTAAATATTTTATTTTACATAGATTATACTTATAAAATTGTTTGCACTAAAAATTCGCTTTTATTGATTTTTAGTCAATACCGAATAGATCATACAAATTATTTGATAATTCAAGTAACAGTATGATGGGTCTGAATATGGGATACAGAGTCCAATCACTTTACAATTTGTTTAGGTGAGGAAACCAGTTGTTGATCGCCGGAAAAGATGGGGGGTTCTACCTGCTAGGACAAACACCAAAGCAAAGTCAGAAGGCCAAGCTGGGGGAATTGGGGGTGATTCCCAGTTTGGCTCTCCGACGCTCAAGTCAGATGATGATCTGAAAGAGAAAGCAAAGAAGTAGCAAAAGTGCAGTAATAGAAGTTGCTTACAGTGAAGGAGATGAATCCGTTTATTTATAGTTGACGGTCAGGGACCCTTTAGTCATTTGCACCGTGTGGTCCTGACCAAGTGTTGCCCTAACACGTGGCGCTACGAGAGAAACCTAGGAGGAATCTTCTGCAAAAGCTGGTGAAAGTTAGTGTTGGCAACAGTGGTAGGTGTGCGGGCATGTACGGGATGTCAGAGAGCCGTTTTAGGGGGTTGGTAACGAGGGCTAAGAGTACGCTCGTGTCAACCAAGATGTGACGCCCCGATAATTCGGTCGTACAGGTATGGCGTAAGTGTTTACCAAATTGCGCGAAATAATTAATTATACGTGTTTTATGTATTTAATTTATATTTTAATTATATTAAAGGTTAATTATTTTATTTAATGTTATTAATATTAAATACATTTATATAATATAAATATATTTATAGATATTATTGTGTACGTGTGCATGAAAATAATTATGCATGCATTTATATTTATAACTTATATATGCATGCATGTATTCATTATATATATATATATATACACGTATGCATGCATTATTAATTATAATATATTATATACGTATTTATAGTATATTAGTTGTAATATTGTTAATTTTATTGTTACATTGCGTATGAGTGATATTTACGTGCTTCGTTTCTATTTGAATTGATACCGGAATTTCGTGTGAATTTAATATGTTGAACTTATACATGTCTTGTATATGAATATTTGTTCGTTTCGTATTTTCGGATTCATTTGCTTGTGTTTCGGATTTAATTTGAATTTTGAAATCCAAGTCGGGGGCTAATGAGCACTTAGCGCACCCTTGGTTCCGTATTTAATATCTTGAGCTCGGGAACTCGGATTCGAGTTCCGTCAACTTCGTTGAACTCATAACGAAAATTCGGGTTTAGTAAACTTAGCCTTATATTTTTCTAAAGTCATTTGAACCTCCGAAATTCAACCGAAAAACGAAATGGCGACGAAACTGACCTTGTTGCACTAAAATGGCCATAACTTATTCATTTGTTGACCAAATTAACCATGGTTTGATGCTATAGAACCCTAACTCAACCACCTAACCTACTGTACCAAGCCCTAACCGAACCAACCCTCACACAATTCACAAATCTCAGCAAAGTTACTGCTCTCCAATTCTCTCCCGTAACCTTGCATTCCTTGGAGATTTTGGAGCTCAAATCTCATCCAATCTTCATCCTATCAACAAGGTAAGCTTAGGGTTGTGTTATATGTTCATTTCTGATCATTTTCATCCTTTCATCCCCAAATTTGATCATGGTTTCGTGGGTTTTTGACTGATTTTCGAAAATAGTAGGTTTTGAGTAATTTTGTTGATCTCATTCAATTCGTAATGGTTTTGATTGATTCCAAGCTTGAGAATGATTGTTTTGACATCCTCTTCTCATTTATGATCATTAATTGCATGGTAGTTGAAGTATTTATGAGATATCAATTTTGGAACATTGAGAAAAAACTTCATGTAATGTCACGTATGACAGCTTTTCTTGGTTGAGCTTGTTTGGAACTGATTTATATGTTGAAATTGTGTGGATTTACTGCGTTTTGATAGCCTAATTGACCTGAACTTATTAAGATTACTTGAGATCATTCTATGCCCTGTTTTCGCGTGAGTTTTGCCCTGTTTTTGGGACTGAAAAGTTGCTGTCAGCTGCTGCGTTCTTCCCTTGCTGTTGCTGTCATTTTTGTACATGGTTAGGGCTGGTTTTGTGCTGCATTTCATGTCATTTATTGTTGCATATATTGCCTATTTGTTGCTTGAGTTGTTGCTGCGTTGTAAGCTAGAAAAACAGGGGCTGATCTGCGTGTTGAGCTGCTGCGTTCGTGCGACACGGGGGTGTCTTTCTGCCCCTTTTCAGCTTGTAACGGGCGTGCACAAGGGGCGGTTTTTTCTGTACCGAGATACGGGGGTGTCTCGGTTTGTTCTTTGGGGGTGATACGGGGGTGTCACCTTGTAAATTCCATGCATGTTTTGCTGTTGACGTGAACTGCTGCTGCTACTGCTGGTTTCTTTTTTCTTTCTTGCATGAATTGTTAATTGTTAATGCATGATTTGCATGCATAATGTTTGCATGCATATATGTATATAATTATACCTAAACTATTGCCTGCATGTGTTTTATTTGCATGAAAAAATTTCATGAATTTGTTATTTTTGCATGCATGAACTTAAATAATATAATATAGTATATGTATATTATATTTAATTATATATATTTATATATGTTTATTAAATATTAAATGCTATTTGATTTAATTGAATTATAGAATTTAATTGTTACCTATTTCATGTTTTAATTAATTTTCGATATTTAATTGAATGTATTTAATTGTTTAATTTCTAATTGTAAATGCGATTGAATGTGTTTAATTGTTTATGTTCTAAATTTAAATGTGATTTAACTTGTACTATGATATATTTGAATTTCTTGAATTAATTTGATTGAAAATGTGGAATTATGAAAGTGAATGAAAGTGAATGACTTGATTATATGATTTAAATGTATTAATAGTGCACATGAACATTTCATAACATAATTTTATCTTTTATATATTCATATCATGATCTTTGCATTGTCGAGCGTCTCATTTGGTCATATTGAGTCTCACTTCACCTTTCTTGCACAGATTTTGATCCATTTGGAGACGAGGCCGGTCAGTGAGGCTCGTGCTTTCTTCTTTTGACGGTTTAAGGTGGGTTTTTCTTCTATGTAGATATAAGACCCTATATATACCTTCAATGTGAAAGTTTTCGACCAAAATTAATATATATATAGAGAGTCGTTTTAAAGAGTAAACGTTTTCAACGTAAAGCCTTACTTTATGAACCCTACCTAATGTTTTGGTGAGAAATGATCGAATGCACGAATGGGGCCCAGGGACTTAGTGTGAGTGGCTATCCGGGGAGGCACGGGCCGACGGTGATCCCTCACACTAGTTCCACCAATGAACAGCGTAACCGGACCTCGTTAGGAGTTAGCGAAGAATGGACGCTGAGCGCCATCTGGGGAGTCATGTAACCCCTTTTGGTCAATGAATGGGTGGTCGGGCCTTGCAAACCCACCACCAACCCGGAGGAAGAAGGTGTAAATGTTAATGATTGTGCACAAAAGAATGATTGCATGAAAAGACTGAATGAATTAATGTTTAAATGATTTACACAAGGTGTTGGTTGGAGATAATGCACGCCCACTCGCCGGGCCACTAATGACCTAATGTTAATAATTCGTTATAATCCCTTTTGATGATTTCTATTCACCCACTTGGGAAATTCTTTAAAAACCTCACTTGGGATTATAGCTTGCATGTAATTGTTAATTATCGTCTTATATTCTATTTATACCCTGTTTTATACCCACCAGTCCCTTTTGGACTGAACCCGTTTGGTTTTCAGCTGTGTTGTGCAGGTGTTGAGGGAGCTAGGCGGGAATACGAGTCCTAGGTCTTGCATTCGTCTCTAGCTCTTATGTTTTGGTCTTACACTTGCATACTTTTATCTTGATCATTGTATATGTATATTGATGTGGAGCGTACTTGTTTTGGGCCGTGATGGCAATGAATGATGTATATGACTTATTTTTGGAGCTTGGATGCTCATGGTACATATATATATGGTATATGTTCGTTTATTGCTTCCGCTTTAATGTTTTATGTTGTTTTATGGTTTTAAGGGTTAGCCCGCCTAGCTTAGAGTGTGTGTTTGTCCTCGTTCACCGTGATTTGACTCGGGTATGGATCGTCCATTTCATATTCGGGTCAGGTCTCGGTGCGGGGGATGTGACGCCTTGCGCTCGGGTGTTACACAAGAGCCTTGGAGACCAAGGAATCCGCTAGGGGATGAGGGCCAAGGCTCATACAATGAGGGGGAGTGAAGGTTTCCCTGAGGGGGAATAACGCTCGAAGAGAGCTTAATTGACAGATGAGAGCTTAGCCTGGTATGGCGGATCGCGCTCGTTAGAGAGCGACAATGTTGATCGCGCACGTGCGAAGCAGATATAATATGTGTCCCTGTGGGACTTTGGCGCTTGGGGGATTAGGCGCTCGTATATAGTTACCTTAATCACAAGAGGACAGGTGTCGTTATCTTGAGTTGCCACGTGTCTAAACGTGGGACGAGCGTTTTTTGACCCCATCATTTTGCCCCCCAATTCTGTAGTCCTTAGTGATAAGGGCTGTAGAATTCTTCCAATGTATTCCATCGAGCGTTGCGCTCGTATGAGGCATGGCGTGTTGGGCAATCATCCTTCTGATTGCGCCATAGATGCGGTCTCTTCATCTGACTTATTGTAACGTCCATGCATTAAATGCAGTCCTTTCCTCTGACCGCTTGGAGCATCTAAGCATTAAATGTTGATGCGCGTGGGGTGCGTGAGACTTGGGAAGTACGTGACGGTTCAATAAAGTGAACGGTTTCCTAGGCGGGAAATGATTGCAATTTTGAATTTTTTGTCAGAAACGTACAAACTCCTATCCCTATAAATAAGGGATTCTGCATCCATATCTTCCTTTACGCGAACAAATCTTCAGAGCACATATTTGTAGAAAACTCCTTGCAAACAAGTTTCAGAGCATTCATAACTTTTATTCAAGCTTTCCCAGAAAACCCAAGGTAACCTTCCGGTGAAATCTTTTTAACTTTGCTAACCTTAGAACAGATTAGGATTTAGTTTTCAATACATTACCCTTATTTCCCAAAGTCTTTGAATTCCGCATCTCTTTCTGATTCTTAAAAGAGAACCCTTCTATTTCTCGAAAATCCTTTTCAAATCATGTCTGGAGATCATGTGGAGGAATTCGCCCACGAGGTTGAGGAGATGGCTACCCAGAGTTCATCTCCTCCGGGTTCCCCTAGGGACGAAGAGTTGGACGCGGCCGTTAGGGCCATGGATGAAAGAAATCCGGATGGGGTTGAGCCCATTTTCGAAGAAATGAACCTGGTACTAGAGGTAGAAAGTCAAGGAGAGGTGTTGCCGTTGACATAGAGTGCCACCCATCCTCACCGCCATACCGTAACCGTGGCCGTAGCCGCCCCGGCCCCTGAGGCTGAGGAGGAAGCGGGGCCCTCTGAAAGAGCCCAGGTCAAGGGCAAAGGGAAGAAGCCCCAGAGGCCCAAGAAAGCTAAGAAGACCAATGGGCCGAACGAGGGTGAGGGCTCAGGCATGCAGGCTACCGAGCGTACCCCTGATGAGACCCCCAGCACAATTACTTTGGGGGAGATTAAGACTATGCTGGCTCCAATATATTGGGACGAGTGCTTCACCTGACGGATCCCTGCTGATCACGAGCGCGCCAACCACCCACCCCCCGGTGAGATGGATGTCTACAAAGATGCAATCAGCTCTGGGGGATTGAGTTTCCTATCCTGGTCCCGGTGGCTAATATTTTGAACAATTTGAACCTATGTCCCTCCCAGATTGTGCCCAACGGACTTGCCCTCATAACTTGCTTCGTGATCCTCATGGAGTGTACCGGATACGAGCCCTCAATGGTAAATTTCAACGCCTTGCTGCAAGTTGTTAGTTCCCCGCGCTCGTCGCCCGAGGCGGGTTTCTTCTATTATGTCCAAGCAAAAGCTCATCTGAAACTGATCAACTCTCCATCCTCTACGTATGGCCCCGATTGGAAGGAGAAATTCATTTTCGTCAAAGCCCCAGCGGATGATGATTTTGGGGTATCATGAGAGTGGATCTCGCACGGGAAGGGCTCCCTCGTGAAGAATCGTCTTGGCCCTACTTTTCCTGACAACTGGGCTAAGGATCTTGCCAGAGCGCTGAGGGACGAGGGCCGGCTGTTACAAGCCAAAGACTTGATAGATGACGCGGAACTCATGTTCCTTTGCGGACTTACCAACGACCCCCATTATCTCAACGACCCTCCCGCTCGGGATTTGGAGAGAGACGGTTAGATTTTAGGGCACTAACTTATAGATAGGGACGCTAACCGTTTACTTGTGTTTGTAACTTGTACTTTGTGAAGTTTGTTTTAGGGTTTCTGACCCTCGTTGTTTTTTCTTGCCTCAGGTTTAAACATCATCATGGCAGGAGGAATCCGACACGCTGCCCGTTTCGCCAATGCTAACAGGCGCCAAGCTAATCAAGGTAATCAGCAAAACCAACCACCCCGAGGCGCAGGTCGTGGCAACGAGCACGGGGGAAGACAAGCGGCAGGCTCGAGCGCCATTGTAGGCCGCGGTAATAACCAAGCACCCAATCCTGAAACGAGGGTGATTTCAAGGGCCCCGACCGCTTCACAAATAAGTGGGGCCCTTATTCCCATTCCGATTCCGCCACCCAGGCCCCAAACGAGCGTCAACACCAGAGATCAGGAAGCAAGTGCCTTAGCCTCTAGAAAGAGGAAAAGGATGCCGGATTCCTTCACCATATCCGGCAAAGGCAAACGAGTGGTCGAGGGCCCCAAGGGCGGCGAGGGGGACACTTCCTCCTCAGAGGGGGAGCATTTGTGGGATTTTGAGCGCAAAGGGGATAGGAGCTACAAAGGGGATACTATTGAGGCACAGAACAGTCACCCAAACCATCAGTGAGGGTTTATACGAGAGGGTCCAATTCACCGCGGACCATAAACATCTATACTCCGAATCCGTTGAAAAGGTCACCAGCGATATGGTGCACGCCCTCATTTCTGTAAGTCTCTTTTTCTTCCTCGAATTTCTTTTTCTGAAGATGTCTTTTTTCAAAATTTTTACTAACACTTCTGCCCTTTCGAGCCTGTGCAGCAAGTGCTTCCGAGAGCAAAGAACATTCAAATGCGTGCCTCAGTTTATGCCGAACGGAAGGCCAAGTACAAGAAAATGGCACGCTTGAACGATCCGGCTCAAATCCAAGAAGAGTTGGATACAGAGAAGGCCATGTAACTCTCTCTTAAGGAAGAGCACGAAAAAATGGAGGCTGAGATGAAGGAGTTGCAGGATGACTTTAAGAACGCCGAAACCGCTCGGAGGAGTTGGCGCACACAGTAAAATAATCTCAAGGAGAGCCATGAAAAGCTCACGGCCGATCGTGACGCATGGAAGACGAGGGCTGCTCAGGCGGAGCAGAAATTCGCAGATACCATGAACCAACTTCCTCATCGCATTGAGCAAGCGGTCAAAGAGGGGCTCGTCAAGTTTTTCCACTCAAAGGCGTTCAACTTTGCGGCCTCCCTTCATTGTCTTGATGAAGCCCAGAAAGCCTTCAACTTGGCGATTGAGCAGGGCATTCATAAGGGTCTAACAGATCCATCCATCCGCGAGGCGCAGGGCATGGGGCTCATGTTCAACGAGCGCTGTGTTGAGGAAGATGATGACCGCGAAGACCCAGAGGCAAACATCTCTGAGCCTGAGTACAACTTTCTGGTCACGCTCATCCAAGATGAGTACATGGCGGCTCATCCTTCGGAAGAAGCCTCTCAGGCAGAACAAGGTGAGGGGACCAACAATACTAGCATCGTTCCATCAAATCCTCCGACAAACGAGCCCGTGGCGCCAACTGGTAACGCTCAAGATCCAGTAAACCAGGATGCTCCCGCTGGGGGTGATGAGCCTGTGGTCTCCCCTGCGCCAGGAAACAACGAGCCTGCTCCTCCGCCAGCTGCCCAGAACCAGGAAGAACATGCCCCCCAAGCGCAAGAGCCGGCAGGCCCCGTTCACGGTCCCGTGGCCCAAAATATTCTGGTGGTTCTGGATGAAGATGTTGCTCCTGCAGCTTGAAGATTCCCTTCCTTTACTTTGAAATTTCTCTCCCCATAGCTTAGCTTTTCCCTTTGTAAGGATGTTAAGGGCCCATGGGTCTTTGTTTTGTAACTTTGGTGAAAGCCACAATCAATAAAATTCTCCTTTTTCCATAATAATGCTTTTCTTTATTTTCTTGATTGTGGAATTTTTACCTTGTGTCTGTTGTAATCAAAATCTCATAATGCCAAGATTATGTGTAACACGCTTGGTAAAACATGCCCTATTTTAGCTAAATCTTGAGTAAGCATGAGGGTTTTACTTGGAAGATTGCCCTCTTTCAAGACTTGTGAAAATTTTGCTTTTATACTTAGAAAATTTTACTAAGTCTTGAGTAACTACGAGGGTCTTATTGAGAGGCTGCCCTCGTTCAAGACTTGCGAAAATTTTGCTCTTATACTTAGAAAATTTTACTAAGTCTTGAGTAATCACGAGGGTCTTACTGAGAGGCTGCCCTCGTTCAAGACTTGAGCAAATTCATTCCGAATGGCATCACCATTGAGCGAGCGCGATTGTACCAGTTAATTAATAATAATAATAATTTTATTATTATTATTATTATTATTATTATTATTATTATTATTATTATTATTATTATTTTGATTTGCAAGCGACCCTGTTTTCGAGCGCAAGGCGTTGTGACAAACGACCAAGGCCTACTAGGGTTTTCATCGCGTTTTTCTTCAATTCATCATGTTAGTTGAGAGCGTTACCAGGCTATCCTTATGAGGGCGTTGTTAGGAATAGTGCCCTAGAAAGCCGATTCGACGTAATCTGCTTTGGGACTTTTCTTGTATCACAGACAATCTTTGAATAATATACGATTGATTATAGGCAAACACTTCTTTATATGCCAATACGTGTTTTGTATGTTTTCATTACGTGCGCATGCATGGGAACTCCCCTAATCCTGATGACTTTAGGACTCTACCATTTAGGTGAAATGGTTCATGAAACGAGCCCTATATCACATAAGTCATGATTAGTAAAATACTCCAAGCCGATGAGTCCTACAGACAGTGGGAGTGTCAACCTGACTCCTCTAAGGCTTGCTTGTGGGATCACGCCCTTAAGAAGGACCACCTTGTTTCATGGAGGTGCAAAGTGTATAGTTGATACGTGCGTGATACATAAGGGTGCTTACTTCAATAAGTAAGTTCACTGAGGTGCCCCGTGTGAGAAGATTCCTAAATGGGAAAGGAAGTTTCTATTTCAGGAAATGGAAACTTCCAGATTAGGAAATATCTCACGAGTCATTGATGTGATTAATTGATCCTTAGACTTGAGGTTCCATGTTACTTTATGAGTTAACTCTGTAGTCTTTGGTATAAGCTTTAAAGGGTGTCGCCTTAGACAACTGATTCAAGGCTTATGCTGGGGCTGCACAAGTGACTCATGAAAGTGAATGAGAATCAAGAAAGGACCTACCCTTGCATATGCAAGGTGATCTCTTATTGTGTAAGTCATTCATATGCCATATGGAGTCCTTGGCCAAGGCAGTAGATCAAGACATCAAGAAAAGGGTTTCTTGGATTGAGATCAAATGGATATGAAATGCACTTAGCTTTAAGACCGGATTATTAGGGTTCTGATTATTCCCTTGCCCTAGATCTTGGTTGAGAGATAGTAAGTAGGAGGATTGTATCTCACATGAATCAATGACTTAAAGGTTCTGTTGAATCCGAACATTCCAATTCAGCTAGGGGTTAAACACCTGTTGCTAGACTATGGTCGTTTAATCTGTGGACTGATTAATTAATTAGTGAATTAATTAATTAGGGTCACTGCTAATTGAATTGAGAACCTAGAGGGTCACACACAACAACTTGGTTACATGAGTTGAGGCTTGAAAATGATTAAACGAGTTAATCGAGCCTAGAGGGTTCCACACGTGTGAAGCCACACGTGTGGGTCACGTGAGTGACACGTGTCCTTGTGACACGTGTCACACACGTGAATATATATATATATATATTAAATGATTAATTTAGTTAATTATTTAATAGACTTTGGTTTAATTTTGAATTAAAAAGAAAGTCTAATTTTGGAGAAAATAATCTAGTTAATTAATTACGAATTAATTAATTAGATAAAAATAAGTTATTTATTTTATAATAAATAAAGTATAAAATTATCCAAAAAATAGTTTGGATATTTTTAGCTCTCTTAAAAGTTGACTTGAATTAGAATTCAAAGTCAAAGTTGGAAAATACTTGATCATCAAGTAATAGGAGAGAGAGGGACCAAATCCTTTGTCCATTAGGACTAGGTTCGGCCGCCCCTCCCCTTTCCTATATATAGGGGAGCTCATGCTCCCCTTTAGAGCTAATAGACAATTCTTGGTTCATGTGTTGAACACCTTCCTTTCTCCAAGATTAAATAAAACCCTAGGTTAAGCCTAAACACTAACTAGAGAACTAGCATCCTTACTAGTTAGATTGTAGCCAAGTTGGTGGACTATCTCTAGAGAGCTTCAAGTTAGAAGTTTTGAAGATTCGAGCTTTACCAAAAGTGGGGATTAAGCAAAACGATCAGAAGGGATGATGAAACGATTCTGATCCCAACAGAAAACGAGTGAAAAAATCGAACCAAAGAAGATGGCGAAAACCGTTCGTCCATATCCTGAAGGATGAGTTTTTTCACGAGGGTTTTATGGCTGCCAGTTTTCTACTTTCGCAAAACTGGTTTTCGAAGGGAGTTTCAATCCTGCTTTTCTCGTTTCATGTTTCTTTCTTTATGTTATATTGTTAAGAACATCTCTAACATGAATTGAATCTAGGTTGGTGTGGATTGCTATCCCGACAATGGATTCTGAAGTAGAAAGAGACTTTCGAGGGACGGGTTGTCAAGCCGCGAGAAGAGCGTTCTTGGGTGGCTTGAAACGCTTCAAGAAAGAATAAAAGAAAAGTAAGTTTTCTATCTTTACGAATTTGGTTACACGATTGCGAGTCCAAGATCCTTTTGTTGGAAAATTTTTTAAATTCCGCTGCTTTCTGATTCGTGTTTTCCAACAAGTGGTATCAGAGCCACCTCGTTAATCGTGTTTCTGATTCGTCTCAATTATACTGAATTTGGTAGAAATTCTTAGGCTTGATGCGATTGAGTATTTGTAATTATTTTAGAAAGCCTGAATTACAAAACTGTATTTTTTCCTGAAAGTTTCTGAAAATTGGTTTTTATAAAATTTAATTTTGAAAAACAATTTTAGATTTGAAACTGTATAAACTGTTTTTGGATTTCTTAGATTGGTTTTGTTTTTGAATGAAAACACGAAACGAAAGCCCGGATCGCGACGAACACGCGAAACCCCGCGCGCGAAGGAGTCGCGCGCCGCCGCCCGCCTGTGCTAGGCGTGCGCAAGGGCAACCGCCCAGGCCTGGCCGGGACAGACCGGCCAGCCGCCCAGCCCCTCCCGCACGCCGTGCGGGAGCCTTCCGGCCGCGCCTAGGCGCGCCCGCCCAGGGCGGCCGAGACTGGCCGCCCACCCCGCCCGCATGCTTGCGGGAAAGCCGCGCGCACTCGCGCGGTGCGGTCTTCTCCGCGTACGGGTCCCGTTTTCGCGATCCGGCCTTTTTCGTGTTTCGTGCAATCCAGTCCCAATTTTATTTTAATTTTAAAATTTTATTTTTGAATATTAATTTTAATTTTGAACAAAACTTAAAATTGGGATTTTTGAGAAATTGAAACGGTTTATATTTTGGGAAAATACATCTTGATAAAATTATTAATTTTCAGAAATTAATTGGAATTTTATTTGTTTTGGTAATTTGGGATTTATTGAAAACTTTTATAAATAAGACTCGCATCAAGTCGTGTTTTAAGCTATTAGAGCTTAAAGCGAGAATTTTAATTTATTGGTTAAATTTAAATTCTTGCAAAAGCATGTTAGGTGATCATGGGTTTAGATCTATGTATGGTTTTAATTTATGCACATGGATGGTTTAAATTGGGGTTGGAGCCCTATAGTTGCGTTTTTCAATTGAGGTTGGAGCCTCACTTATGTGCGTACTGTTATGTGATTTATTATGTGGCTTTCCATATTACTGTTTTTGAGGCCGGGGTATGCCCCGTGTAATTGTCTAAGGCCAATATGAAGATTGAGCCTTATTACTTTATGTCTTTTTCTTTTTATTTTAATTTGAGAGTAGAGATAGGTGGTGAGGTTTTATTTTCATTTTGGAGACAATGCACCCATGGAGTAAGATGGACCACATTCAAGTAACAAGGAGGCCATAAGTGAAGACCCCTCAAAATGTTAGGGAGGGGAACCTCAATTGTTAAATGTAATAGAGATAGGGCTCGTATTTTGTTACCGCTTTCCCTTATGTGATTTAAACTGTTTATGTGGCATGTATGTTAGAACTTGTGATTGTGGAGTGGCTCCCACATATCACGCATAAGATAGGTAGAACCCATGATCATTACATGTTAGTATCATGCTAGGACATGTTATTTGTTTATGTGCTTGTTTGATATGCATTTAAGTGTACTTGCATTAATCAAGACTAATAAAATTAGATAACATATATGTTGGTGAGGTCGAACCGGACAACTCTCCGGTTGATTCGAAAATTCCCATTAAATATTAAGCTAATTTCGAACAAATAGGTGTTTAATTCGAGATGCAAATTTTGAATTAAATTCCTAGCATTCCATCAATAGGTTTTAAGTTTAGTAAGTAAAGCTAGTTATTGTCCGCGAGTCGTGGGATAGCTAGTGGAGCTTATTAGTTCTTAGTTACCTAATTGATCATTTTAAATGATCAATATTTCATGGTCGATTTTAGCAAGGGCGATGTCCGCGAGTCGTGGGTCGTTCGAACTAAGTTTTGGTCATGATCTTATGATTGATGGGTCTAGCTTAACGCCTAAGTAAATATGGATGTCGCACGAGTCGTGGGTCCATATTGAAAGATAGGTGATGCAAAAACAATTACTAAGAGTTCTAAAGGTGTTAGAATTGGTAAGTTGTACCTACCTAGGATTTTACTTAGAATGTCCGCGAGTCGTGGGTTCGAGGTAAAATGCTTAGGATCTTAGTACCCGTTGGGAAACGTGTTCCTCTTAGATCTTTGGGAATTATAGATCTTTGAAAAACAGTGGGAGCTACATTAGATTAAAGACCTTATCTTTTGTATATCGTTATAATTCAGCATGCCCACATTTTCTCTGCTTAGCATTTAGGTTGTAGTTCTGTGATTCTCTACAATATGAAATGCAAACCCATTCGTATCCATCCTTAAGTCAAATAAGTTGACTAAGTCCTAACTAACTCTAAATGGCTTCGGATCCTAAAATTCATTTTAGAATCCGACTAGAGAAAGGCGTTCTCTAAAGGGCGAAGTTTTCAATTGTGAAAAGTCGACCCGGGCCAAAAGAGAAGCAATCTTAGGTAAATGGATTTTTCCAAACCACTTAAGAGCAATTGAACCACCTCATAAAAATGTTACAAGGTATAACATTGTGGAATTATTCAATATTCCAAATGAGGAAACAAGTGCACATGAACAAGG
The DNA here is from genome assembly GCA_037501455.1 of Lantana camara. Classification (NCBI taxonomy): domain Eukaryota; kingdom Viridiplantae; phylum Streptophyta; class Magnoliopsida; order Lamiales; family Verbenaceae; genus Lantana; species Lantana camara. Next base: position 26,861,692 of record CM074862.1, read on the forward strand.
TCTAAAGATCTTATTTGAAGATCTTGTGGTCTCGATCATCAACTGAGAAAAGAGTTCTCAATGCACTGATTGCTTACATTGCTTCGACTATCATTCAAACCCTTTATGCTCAACTAGAATGATGCTAATGTAGCATAGTTAATCATTTAAGTTGATAATGGTTTAGAGCATCCTTAAGAAGGAATAAAAGGTTGAGATGGTTAATTCTTCTTCTAAAACTCCCTAAGTTAAAGGCTTGAAGGCCTAAAGAAGAAGAAACCCTTAAGAGCCCAATGGAGGGGCATGTAAGGGGTACGCCCAAAAGACACTAGAGATCAAATAGGACGTTTGCTTCTATGGTAGCAAATAAGGACTTTGAAAGGGAACTGCGAAGAGTATGAGTACTCTGAAATGTTACCTCGTTTAGTAATTCTACTAGGAATAGAATTCACTAGTTTTGAGTCAATTATGCATAATCCGTTGTGCAAAGACTCAAGGCACTAATGTTCTGAACATACAACAAGATAACAAAAGTAAGTGAGATGACAAAGCTTCGAATTACTTTGGAACGTTGAGATATAAAAGGATTAGCAAGTCAGACACCTTAGGATCATTCTATGAAAATGAACCTATAGAGTTGACTTCCTGTGAATCCTATCTCAAAGGGAAAACGTTCCCGGAACATTGTTTAGATGAAACATGGAACGTTCCAAAATTATAGTGGATTTCGATCCATGCTGATGAGTGTAAGATGCTTAATGTAAGCACTAGATACAATCATCGGTTTAATCATTATGAATGAATATACTTGTTAAAGTACAAATTCGAAACTTATATGAAATTCTTAGAATTTCAAAAGGAGGTTAGGAACCGAAGTAGTCATAAGTTATAGGCAAATCGATATGATCGAGATAGCCAATATCTTATCAACTAATTCCTTAGTCATCTTAGAAATAATAGGATTATCTCTCAGTAAACTAATTCGAGAACACCTTAGTGTTTCCGAATGAGGGAATGAAACCTTATAGGATATGGTCCATTCCATAGCAAGCTTTACTGACTTATAATCATTCTAGGAATAAACTCCTAGAATATGCAGTTAGAGATTTTGAATTTAGTACCTTCCAAAATCAGTCCTTCAGTTGCACTATGCAAAGTGGCATACTAAATTCCCTAATTATTCTTATCCAAGAATTCAATGGAATCCTCTTACTTGAAGAGGATAGTGGGAGATAAGCTTGAAATGAGTTCAAGTTTATACAATGATATTGGATATCAGTTTTGCGATTCCCTTGTACAAAGGTTGTTTGTCTCAAAGGAATGTACCTTTCTTAAGGAATCGTTCCTATAGAAGAAGAAAGGCAAGCAAGCAGACCTCAAAGAAATTTGAGGAAAAATATCCATGCCACATATAGAAGAAACGAGCCCATCTGATAAAACTTAGCCAAATTTTAGAGTATGTACACGTGTGAAACCCTTCTCTTAAGATGCGTTTAGAACGAGTTCCTAGATAGCCAAGGAATTACTTGAAGAGGAGACACTGTCAGATTTGGAATCTGAGTAGTGTAAGCAAGCCTTGAAATCCAATATGGATTCCATATACTTAAACCGAGTTTTGACCTTGGTTGATCCACCTGATAGGATCAAGCTCCTAGAGCTTCGAGTAAATGGAAAGCATTACAACCTTCTTGACGGTTGAAATGCAAAAGTCCATTTGGATTGTGTTTACCATATCCTCATATTCTGACTATGAGATATGATAAATGAATATGAGAACTATCTTGTTCAATATGAGATTAAAAGAGAGTGAAATAAGGTATTTCTATAAATCTCATATTCAGTGGGAGTATGCATAAGGTATGCAAATCCCTAAAGTCAATCTGTGGATTGATAAAGGCTTCTAGGAGTTAGACAATTCGATTCCATAGGATAGTCAAATCGTTTGACACAGATAGAAGTCGAATAAGTCTCAGAGTGTACATATGAAAGTTAGTGATGTAAGAGTCAATCTTGGTTCTTTAGAAGACGATGTCCTTCTCATTAGGAATGTCAAGGATGACGTGAAAGTTACCAATTCTTGTTTAAGAAATAATTTGACATGAAAGATCTTAGTGATTATCCTAAATTCTCAACATTCAGATCTATAGAAGATAGATCTAAGAGCATAGATGGATTATCACAAAAACGAGTACATAACCACCGTACTAAAAGGAGTTTAGCATGGACAATGGAACATCTCTCTTGAAGAGTATGTGTCCTAAGATAACTTTGAGAAAGTTAGAATGTCCAAAATCCCTTTAAGTGAAAGGGTGCATAATATATGAAAAGTTATGTACTAAATTAGATATGGCGCAACACTAAGCGTAGTAGGCCGAATCTAATATGACCTCAGAGAAGGTCATTAGATTTCTGTAAAGGATGTCCTCAGAGTACTTGAGAAGAAATGAGGATATGTAATAGTTTACAGAGCACAAAAGATCTTGTTGTTAGAAGGATATTTGATGTAACCATTAATCAAACATAGATGATTGTGAAATCATTGAAAGGATACAGCTTCTACCAGAATGGTAATGCAATGTGTTGGAAAGGGGTTCCAAGGACGGATATTGCAAAACTGGACTATCGTAGTTGAGAACTTAGTCGTATTATATAACGCTAAGTTAAGTGTTTGGGTAAGAAACTCCATCTAACTTGTTAGATGAAGTTCCTAGCATGAAACAACTCCTTTATCATATTGTATGATAAAATGGATGGTTGCTCAAGTAAGAGAACCAAGACCTCACCAAGAGACTGAACACGTGATTACGAATCACTTTATAAGGAAAAGGTGTTTCCTAAGAGATGTGTAAACAAGAGGGTCACATCAGCAGAGAATATAGCAGATCCACTTTGGAAACGCCCAAAGTCAATAGGCTCTCAAAGTGCATCTTGAGAAGATGGGACTTAGAATACCTAAATGGCTTTTACGGGCAAGTGGGAGATTGTTAGGAATAGAGCCCTAGAAAGCCGATTCGACGTAATCTGCTTTGGGACTTTTCTTGTATCACAGACAATCTTTGAATAATATACGATTGATTATAGGCAAACACTTCTTTATATGCCAATACGTGTTTTGTATGTTTTCATTACGTGCGCATGTATGAGAACTCCCCTAATCCTGATGACTTTAGGACTCTACCATTTAGGTGAAATGGTTCATGAAACGAGCCCTATATCACATAAGTCATGATTAGTAAAATACTCCAAGCCGATGAGTCCTACAGACAGTGGGAGTGTCAACCTGACTCCTCTAAGGCTTGCTTGTGGGATCACGCCCTTAAGAAGGACCACCTTGTTTCATGGAGGTGCAAAGTGTATAGTTGATACGTGCGTGATACATAAGGGTGCTTACTTCAATAAGTAAGTTCACTGAGGTGCCCCGTGTGAGAAGATTCCTAAATGGGAAAGGAAGTTTCTATTTCAAGAAATGGAAACTTCCAGATTAGGAAATATCTCACGAGTCATTGATGTGATTAATTGATCCTTAGACTTGAGGTTCCATGTTACTTTATGAGTTAACTCTGTAGTCTTTGGTATAAGCTTTAAAGGGTGTCGCCTTAGACAACTGATTCAAGGCTTATGCTGGGGCTACACAAGTGACTCATGAAAGTGAATGAGAATCAAGAAAGGACCTACACTTGCATATGCAAGGTGATCTCTTATTGTGTAAGTCATTCATATGCCATATGGAGTCCTTGGCCAAGGCAGTAGATCAAGACATCAAGAAAAGGGTTTCTTGGATTGAGATCAAATGGATATGAAATGCACTTAGCTTTAAGACCGGATTATTAGGGTTCTGATTATTCCCTTGCCCTAGATCTTGGTTGAGAGATAGTAAGTAGGAGGATTGTATCTCACATGAATCAATGACTTAAAGGTTCTGTCGAATCCGAACATTCCAATTCAGCTAGGGGTTAAACACCTGTTGCTAGACTATGGTCGTTTAATCTGTGGACTGATTAATTAATTAGTGAATTAATTAATTAGGGTCACTGCTAATTGAATTGAGAACCTAGAGGGTCACACACAACAACTTGGTTACATGAGTTGAGGCTTGAAAATGATTAAACGAGTTAATCGAGCCTAGAGGGTTCCACACGTGTGAAGCCACACGTGTGGGTCACGTGAGTGACACGTGTCCTTGTGACACGTGTCACACACGTGAATATATATATATATTAAATGATTAATTTAGTTAATTATTTAATAGACTTTGGTTTAATTTTGAATTAAAAAGAAAGTCTAATTTTGGAGAAAATAATCTAGTTAATTAATTACGAATTAATTAATTAGATAAAAATAAGTTATTTATTTTATAATAAATAAAGTATAAAATTATCCAAAAAATAGTTTGGATATTTTTAGCTCTCTTAAAAGTTGACTTGAATTAGAATTCAAAGTCAAAGTTGGAAAATACTTGATCATCAAGTAATAGGAGAGAGAGGGACCAAATCCTTTGTCCATTAGGACTAGGTTCGGCCGCCCCTCCCCTTTCCTATATATAGGGAGCTCATGCTCCCCTTTAGAGCTAATAGACAATTCTTGGTTCATGTGTTGAACACCTTCCTTTCTCCAAGATTAAATAAAACCCTAGGTTAAGCCTAAACACTAACTAGAGAACTAGCATCCTTACTAGTTAGATTGTAGCCAAGTTGGTGGACTATCTCTAGAGAGCTTCAAGTTAGAAGTTTTGAAGATTCGAGCTTTACCAAAAGTGGGGATTAAGCAAAACGATCAGAAGGGATGATGAAACGATTCTGATCCCAACAGAAAACGAGTGAAAAAATCGAACCAAAGAAGATAGCGAAAACCGTTCGTCCATATCCTGAAGGATGAGTTTTTTCACGAGGGTTTTATGGCTGCCAGTTTTCTACTTTTGCAAAACTGGTTTTCGAAGGGAGTTTCAATCCTGCTTTTCTCGTTTCATGTTTCTTTCTTTATGTTATATTGTTAAGAACATCTCTAACATGAATTGAATCTAGGTTGGTGTGGATTGCTATCCCGACAATGGATTCTGAAGTAGAAAGAGACTTTCGAGGGACGGGTTGTCAAGCCGCGAGAAGAGCGTTCTTGGGTGGCTTGAAACGCTTCAAGAAAGAATAAAAGAAAAGTAAGTTTTCTATCTTTACGAATTTGGTTACACGATTGCGAGTCCAAGATCCTTTTGTTGGAAAATTTTTTAAATTCCGCTGCTTTCTGATTCGTGTTTTCCAACAGGCGTCTCCCCACGTGGAGTAGAGCGCTGACAAGCGTAACCCATGTGCAATAACATCGTGCATATTAAAATTGATTGCCAACCACTAGTCGAGACGAGGGACGTGGGTCTTACCCACTTGCGTAATTTAAACATAGTAGTATAGAAATATTCAGGAGAATGTATTGTAATTTACTTGAGATTCGAAGTAGTATCATTAGTGGGATTGTTACATCGTCATTTTTAGAGGACTTTTAAACATAAAACCGCCGGAGGTTACATGCGTTCCAAGGGCGAGGCAAGCGCTCGCCTTGCAATGTCTCCAGGGTGTAAGTGTTATTAGCTCTGATTTGTATGATTTTGAACGGACCTTCCCAGTTGGGGTCCAATTTTCCCACATGTTTGGATACTTCCACTTTCTTCAAGATCAAGTCTCTCAGTTGGAAAGTTCTTTCTTTTACACGCTTGTTATATTGTCGTGCCACAGCTGCCTTATATCTATGCATTTGTACCCACGCATTGTCCCTTCTCTCCTCCAGCAGGTCCAACTCCAGGCTCCAGTTGACTTCATTATCCTGGGGCTCGAAATAGGCTACACGAACGAATTCGTGTACAATTTCCGCCGGTATCATGGCCTCGTATCCATACACGAGGCCAAATGACGTTTCTCCGGTTGACGCTCGTGGGGTTGTACGATACGCCCATAGAGCTCCTTGTAGCTCTTCGGCCCACTCACTTTTCTTGCTTTCTAGCATGGTTTCCAGATGCTGCAAAATGATCCTGTTGGTGACTTCTGCCTGTCCATTGACTTGGGGATAACCTACGGAAGTAAAACGTTGCTCAATACCCAACTCTGAACACCATTCTCGCGTGTCAGCTGCTATGAACTAGGATCCATTGTCTGTGTAACACCCCGAATTTCAGACAGTCAGGTACGTTCGACACGTGTGAGTTTCGAGCGTAGGATTTTATGTTATTATTTCGTCTATTTAATTTATACGTGTTATGTTAATTTCTATAAATTGCGTTCAACATGATTACGTGAAAAGTATATGATATTCATTTCAATTTGACAATTCTTGTATAAATGGAATTTAATTGTTACATGAATTAATTGTCCAAATTTGTATTAATTGCATAATTGCCCTTAATTGTTCATTTCCCTTTCTTTAAGGACCTAATTGCATGAAATATAAAGGACCTAATTGATCTTTTCCAAACTTGGTATACTCAATTGCATAACTTATGGAAATTGGAGGATTAAATCATAAATAATGCATATTTCGGTACAAGCTTCTTCATTCTTCTTCCATCCTCATTTTTATTCCAACAAAAACAATCATCATCCTCTCTCTCGGCCTTCACTCAAGAAGAAAGAGAAATTGAGAAATCATCATCTTCAAGCTAGAAATTGCTAAAGAATTCCATGATTCAAGCTCAAGCATCCATGTTCATCATCTTCTTCCATCTATTCTCACTTCAAGGTATATATGAGCATGTATGTGAATTCTTGGGAATAATTCATTAAGCTAGGGTTATGATTTTGATATAATAACTTGTCTATATGATGTTGGAAGTAATATTCTGAGCTTTAGACTTGAATTCCTTGTACAAATCTTGAGAATTATGAGATATTATGATGAGTTTATATTTGAGCTCAAGTTGGTAATTATGGAGATTGAGACATGAATTATATGTTTGTATTGAGTGTTATTGCCTCTCAAGCATGTATACTTATTTCCTTTCATGAATTATTGTGTTTGGAATTGGATTATGTGAGTTTGTTGAGGATTGGAGGTGGTTTCGTGCCTCCCCTGTTTCGTCCCCTGTTCTTCTGCAGCTTCTGTAAAACGGGAACGACCCTTCCCGTTCCCTTTGTAATTGGGGAATGGCCGTTCCCATTGATTTGAATAAAATGCAGGCGGCGAGGAGGGGAACGACAGTTCCCACTTTGTCTCATAGACAGGAACGGCCGTTCCCATCTTCGGGGAGCATTTCGGGACTGGGGAACGTCCCTTCCCATTTTTCACTAAAGCCTGGAACGGCCGTTCCCAGCCCTCTGGAAGTGCAGAAAGTTTCTGCATAAATTACATTTTTAACCCCTCGATCCGATGGCTTAATTGACCCCGAATTACTATTATATGATCCAATATGTACTGAAACAACATGTTATCATGCTATATTGTGTATTGCTCGATGTCTCGTGTATGATCATGCCGTGCGTCATTATATGGAATAATAGTATTGAATTATGGTCTCATGCACGTACATTGTCCCGTTCTTGTCCAGTTATTCTCCAGGGCGGAGACTGTGGATCATGAGCACGTTCACGCATTCATGAGTCGTGTGTCGCCTGTCAGGTGAGGTTTAATTTCTAGTTATATAGAACCCGTATAACCTTTACGTGATTTTTGGCCAAAGGTATTTATATTATAATTTCATGAAAGCACTTATCCTTTCAAGTTATGTTATTGTTCATGAATTAAGCAAGTAGGTTATATTAGTGTTCACGAATCAAGCATGCCATGTTCATGAAAGCAAGTACTTGCGTTCTCCTGGCCAGGCTCTCCTTAGTGAGGGTGTTGGGCTGGTCTTCGGGCTGGTGGTTGTCCGTCCAACTACAGGAAGAACAATACCCTATCGTGTAGGTGTGTTCTCTTGGCCAGGTCCTCCTTAGTGAGGGCGCTGGGCTGGTCTTCGGGCTGGTGGTTGTCCGTCCAACCACAAGAAGAACAAAGCCCTATCGTGTACCTGTGTTCTCCTAGTCAGGTTCTCCTTAGTGAGGGCGCTGGGCTAGTCTTAGGGCTGGTGGTTGTCCGTCCAACCACAGAAGGAACAATCCCTATCGTGTTACAAGCAAGCCATGTAGTGATTGCATGATTTCCATTCCATGAATGTGCTAATTGATTACAATATCGCACGATTGCACGATAATTGAATTGCATGATCACCTAATGATTAACAAGCAAGCAAGCATGTTCATCGATTGCATGAAAGAACAAGTATTTCATATTGACAGTTGTATTCTCGGGCGAAGCTATATTATTATTGAACTTGTATATTTATCTTTATAAATCTTTACCCGAGAATATGACTTGTATGTTATCTGCGCTAATATGTATATAAACCCCTCACTCGGTCTTCACAGACTGACACCTCCACCTTTCAGGTTATTGCAGGTGCGTGCTAGGCGGGAAGTGAGTCGAGTCCAGTTGTTAGAGTTGAGTCAAACACGGTGCATTTATTTGATTGTTTATTATTGTTCGAGAAAATCATGTTTACGGTTATATGTTATTTATTTATTTTAGGAGATGATAATGTATTGATATGTAAGCTAGAATATATTTTATTTGGAAGACGAGAAATGTTATGATTGGATAAATAGAAATAGTTGATAATGTTCTGTTTATGCTTCCGCTTTATTATGTCGCATGTGCGAGTATCCCGCCTAGCTTGTCGTGTATTGCATTGTCACCCGTTCGCTATAGGTTGGTTCATGTACGGATTGGCCATTTCGTATGTGGATTGACCTATAGTGCGGGGGTGTGGTACCTCCACGTGTCCGGGGTGCTACAGTCTGAAATGAGCACCCTTGGTATGCCATATCTGCAGATAATGTTTTTCCAAATGAAGTCCCTCACGACCCTGAATGTAATCTTTGCAACAGCCTCAGCCTCGGCTCATTTCGTGAAATAATCCACAGCCAAAATGACAAACTTCTTCTGTCCGACCGCGATGGGCAAGGGGCCCACAATGTCGATCCCCCATTGGTCAAAGGGCCATGCGACATCTATAGGGACCATCTGAGCGGCTGGCAGTTGAGGGAGGTTAGAGTGAAACTGGCACTTGGGGCATTTCTTGGCGTATTCAATGGCATCTTGGAGAACCGTGGGCCAATAAAACCCACTCCTCAGAATTTTCTTAGCAAGGATACGTCCTCCCGAATGGTTTCCACAGCTTCCATTGTGAATATGTTCAAGCGTCTCTTTGGCCTGCGAGGGCCTTAGACATTTCATCGGGGGTCCTTGAAATGACTTCTTGAATAATCTCCCCTCAGAGTCTAAGGAAAACCGAGGGGCCTTGTTTCGGATTTTCCGTGCTTCCACTTTGTCGGTGGGGCAAACGCCATCCTTGATAAATCTCACTATGTCGTCGAGCCAGCAAGGCTCATGAGGGTCGATCATAGCGACCATTTGTTTGGCGATTCTCTCCTTGGTCAAAGGCTCTTTTGTTCTAAGGAACGTGACAGAGCGCTCGGAGGTACCTTCCAGCGCCGAGGCGAATTTAGAGAGAGCATCTGCACGCTCGTTTTCTGCCATGGGATCTGGAGTAGATGGAATTCCTTGAACTTCCCAATAATTTCTTTAGCTTTGCTCAAATACTGCATCATGGTGGTTTCTCGAGCCTCATAAGTTCCTTCGATCTGGCTCGCAATTAACTGTGAATCAACATAAGCGGTGATCCTGGAGGCTCCATTTTGAACAACAATTTTCAATCCTTGTACAAGGGCTTCATACTCTGCCTCGTTATTGGTGACCTGAAAATCCAACCTGATTGCAAAGTCTAACTCAATTCCGTTGGGGTCTCTAAGGGTTACCCCTGCTCCTCCCCCTTCAGAGGTTGAGGAACCATCCGTGTGCAGGACCCATAGACCATCGTTCTTTATAACAACAGGCTCTAAACAGAAGCGTTCAACCAGCAAATCCGCTACAACCTGCGCTCGTATAGCAGTTCTGGGCTCGAAACTCAAGTCAAACTGGCTCAACTCAATGGCCCATTTTATCAGTCTTCCTGACATATCTGGTTTGGACATCACTTGCTTCAGAGGCTGATCAGCGAGGACAGTTATTGAGTGTGCTTGGAAGTAAGGCCTCAACCGTCGTGATGCATTAATGAGGGCGAATGTAAATTTCTCAATTTCCAGATACTTCCTCTCGGCCCCTTGTAATGTTTTGCTCAAATAATAAACAGGCAAGTGCTTACGTTCCCGTACAGCTATTAGAACTGCGTTCGTCGCCTCGGTTGAAACGGAGAGGTACATGAATAGCTTCTCACCCTCAACTGGTTTGGTCAGGAGTGGAGCGCTCGAAAGGTAAGCCTTCATGTCCTGCAATGCCTTCTCACACTTCTCAGTCCAAGCGAAATTCTGAGCGTTGTGTAGAAGTTTGAAGAAATGGAGGTTTCTGTCCGCCGAGCGCGAGATAAATCTGTTTAAGGAAATGATTTTTCCTACCAGCACCTGCACTTCCCGGAGATTACGAGGGGATGAGATGTCCAAAATATCCTTGATCTTTTCCGGATTGGCCTCAATCCCCCTTTGGCTGACCATGTAGCCCAAGAATTTTCCTCGTCGCACTCCAAAAGTACATTTTGAAGTATTCAATTTCATCCCATACTGGCGCAGAATGGCAAAAGTACGCTTGAGATCCTTCAAATGCGAGCCATGACGCTCGCTCTTAACAATCATATCGTCGACATACACTTCCATGGATCTTCCAATTTCTCTCTCGAACATCTTGTTGACTAGGCGTTGATAAGAGGCCCCAACGTTCTTGAGTCCAGAAGGCATGACCAAGAAGCAATATACGCCCAAGTGAACAACAAATGAAGTTTTGGTGCGATCTTTGGGAGCCATAAAGATTTGATAGTATCCTTGGAAGGCATCCATCATACTCATGAGCTCGCAGCCCGCAGTTGAGTCCACTAGCTGATCTATGCGGGGCAATGGGTAAGGATCTTTAGGATAAGCCTTGTTGAGGTCCGTAAAATCATTGCACATGCGCCACTTGTTTGCACTCTTGGGCACTAATACCACGTTACACAACCATTCTGGGTACACTATGGGCTTGATATATTGGGCCTCAAGGAGCTTGTTAACTTCTTCCTCAATAACTTTCTTCCGAAAACCGTGCACATCTCTCTTTTTCTGTTTAATTGGCTTGAAGGATGGGTCCAAATTAAGCCTGTGGACTATGACGCTTGGGTCAATCCCGGTAAGATCCGAGGCTTTCCATGCAAAGACATCGATATTTTCTCTGAGAAAATCTATCATCATGATCTGCGAGGGTCCAGAGAGGTTGGACCCAATCTGGGTGGTTTTATCCTTGTTCCCTGGCTCTAGCTCAATAGTAAGGAATTTTTCGGAGGGCTCGATTCTCATTTCTGGGCGGGGGAGTTCAAGCGCTCTCTTCTTTCCCGTCAGATGGCCATCATCCATAGGCTCCTCTGGCCCACACTCGTTTTCCTCAGAGGAAGACTCTCCAACTGTCCCTGGCGGGGCAGCTTCGTGGGTATCCTTGTTGCGGGGATCTTTCTTCTTGTTCTTTTTCTTGTTCATCTTGGCCCTTTTGCGCACGGGGCCATCCTTGTCTAAATTGGGGAAATCAACAGATTTCTTGGTGGACCCAATTTGAAATGTTTTCTCAGTTTTAGGTTTTCTGAGGGAGAGCCTGTAGCATTCCCAAGCTTCTCGTACGTTGCATAAGACTTCTCCGACGCCCTCGGTGGTGGGGAACTTGATTTTCTGGTGGTAAGTGGAGATAATTGCTTTGAAGTCCACAAGAGCCGGTCTCCCGATTATGATGTTATAGGGAATATCAATTTCCACCACTGTGTATGTGACCATGAGCGTTTTGCGCTGCGGGGCTCGGCCAAATGAAGTGGCCAAGCGAATTTGTCCTCGTGGGATGACCTCAAAACCTCCAAAGCCAATGAGGGCTGTTTTGAGGGGTTCGAACGGGATGTTAGTAACATTCATCTTTTGGAACGTGGTGTAGGGCAAAACGTTAAAAGAGCTTCCACTATCCACTAACACCCTCTTTACAATGTGATTGTGGACATCCAAGCTAACCACCATGGGGCAGTCAGAGGTTTCACTGACCCCATGGGGAGCTACAATATGTTCTAAATCACTATCAGCAAATCCTATTACATCATTCTCTTTCGAGCGCTGATCTTTTGCCTCTTGGATGGCATAAACTGATTTGGGTGCCGAGGGGCGCTGATCGTAGCTCTGGATATATCGGCGCCGGGAAGCGTTGGAATCCCCTCCTGATGAACCTCCTGCTATCATGTTGATGACCGCAAAAGGGGTATTCTCTTGTTTTGGGGCCTTTCCTTTGCCCCGGTGGCTGCTCTCAGGAGGGCCTCTCCCTCACGGGCTCCTTGAACGCGACAGGCTCCTCTTCCTCTCTCTTGGACGATCATGACCCCGCTCGTCATAACGCTCCAATATTTTCACAAATTCCTTCAAGTAGCCCCCAGCGATGAGCCTTTGAATTTCAACCTCCAATTGGCGGTATTCATCCGTATCGTGCCCCTTTTACTTGTGGAAAGCACAGTACTTGTTCGAGCGCCTCAATGCCTCCGTCTCCTTCATTTTCATGGGCCTTTTAAAGAGTTTCTTGTCAGACAAGGCGTAAACCTCCGAGTTCGGCCTTGTAAGGGGGACGCGTTCGAAACGACGAGGGGATAGGGGCGATTTCTTGCGCTCCTTCCTGATAACATCTTCTCGACCCCGCTCCTGGTGACGCTCATGTCTCACGGGGCTATGATGCCGGGGCCCATTCGTCCCATACATATCTTCGAGCGCGAAGAACGGCTCGGCGACTTCTCTTAAGGCCATGAGGGTTCCTGGCCTTCTCTCTACGATGGCGTCGGTAAACTTTTTGCTCACGTATTGCTTGTGATCCACAACCTTAAAAAGCACTGGGATCATGAAATCCATGGAAGGCCTCTCCACTTACAATATCTCCTTGTTAAAGCGGGCGAAGAACGAGCGAAGAGATTCATTATTGCCTTGCACTATATTGTAAAGTGTTGTGGGCGCAGTGACGGGGGCCTTCAAAGAGTTGAAGTGGTTTAAGAAAGCGTTGGCCAACTCTTCATATGAATGTATCGAGCATGGCGGAAGCCGCTTATACCATTCCTGAGCTATTCCCACTAGGGAAGTGACAAAGACTTTGGCCCAGTAGTGGCTCGAATGCTCGTACAAGTGCATCAAATGTAAGAAATGATCCAGGTGTTCCGCTGGATCTGTTGTCCCATCATAACGGTTGACGGAAGTGGGGATTTTGGTCATTCGTGCCTGGGCCATTAAAACTTCTTCCACGAGGGGGGAGCCCCTCGCCAGGGGATGATATTCGTAAGTGCAAAAGTTCTTTTCCTGCTCCTTGCGGTGGGGGACCCGTGGCTGGCGGTCTTTGTGACGAGCGTCTCTGACATCGGCTCGTTCATCCCTGCTGTGGGAGATCTGAGACCACACTTGAGAGAGCTGTCCAACCATATCCTTTAACCCCTGCAGTTGGTCTTGCACAGCCGTGAGGAGGTTAGGATTTCCATCTCCTTCTTTGTCCCCCTGCTTTGTGGCCCGGGAGGCTCTTTTGGAGGCATGAGAGTCTCCCTCATCTTCCACATTGATTCTTTCCGTGGGCTCTCTGCCCCTATCCGCATGGGGACGCTCGTTTTCGCCTCGATTGGGCGTCTCTTTGGCGGGCGGGGGTGGTGGTTGAGCCCTCAGGGCGGCTTGAGCCTCCCTAAGCGGATATGTCTGCAATCCACCCAAGGGAGGAACAACTTGAGTGGCCTGCCCAGAGGGAAAATACATGGAATGAAGCCTCTCCCATGTCCCCTGGGCCGCCTGAACCTCACACTGGGCGTAAAGAGCCCTCAGCTGTTAAGGGGTCAAAGAGGGCAACTCCACCCCTTCAATCTCCCTCGGAATCACCACCGGGAGCTGGATTTGCCCGGCATGGTATGATTGAATCGCCGGCATCATGACGGAGGGGGTGAGCATGTATCCTGGAGGCGGCATCATATAGGGTTGCCCCCCTGGACTCGCACGAGAATGAACCCACTGGTTCTGGGGAGGCTGTGGGAGAGTGGGGAGGGAAGCACCTCCAATGGCGATAGAAACGGGTGGTGCTGGTGGCGGAACCATAGGATCTGCCCACGGAGGCACTCCTCTGACTGGTGGCGTTCCACCAATGATGGCGGATGGGATGGTGGTGGTATTGGCCTCATGGGGAAGATCCTCTCCTCCTCCCCCAGCCCCTGACCTTGTAGTTACCATGGTTATGAAGGTGATGGGTGTTCGTTTCTCGACTAGCAAAAAGAGAGATAGAAATGAACTGAGAACGGGTTTCCCACAGACGGCGCCAAAAATGATGGTTCTGAATATGGGATACAGAGTCCAATCACTTTACAATTTGTTTAGGTGAGGAAACCAGTTGTTGATCGCCGGAAAAGATGGGGGGTTCTACCTGCTAGGACAAACACCAAAGCAAAGTCAGAAGGCCAAGCTGGGGGAACTGGGGGTGATTCCCAGTTTGGCTCTCCGACGCTCAAGTCGGATGATGATCTGAAAGAGAAAGCAAAGAAGTAGCAAAAGTGCAGTAATGGAAGTTGCTTACAATGAAGGAGATGAATCCGTTTATTTATAGTTGAGGGTCAGGGACCCTTTAGTCATTTGCATCGTGTGGTCCTAACCAAGTGTTGCCCTAACACGTGGCACTATGAGAGAAACCTAGGAGGAATCTTCTGCAAAAGCTGGTGAAAGTTAGCGTTGGCAACAGTGGTAGGTGTGCGGGCATGTACGGGATGTCAGAGGGCCGTTTTAGGGGGTTAGTAACGAGGGCTAAGAGCACGCTCGTGTCAACCAAGAGCCTTGGAGACCAAGGAATCCGCTAGGGGATGAGGGCCAAGGCTCATACAATGAGGGAGAGTGAAGGTTTTCCTGAGGGGGAATAGCGCTCGAAGAGAGCTTAGCCTGGTATGGCGGATCGCGCTCGTTAGAGAGCGGCAACGTTGATCGCACATGTGCGAAGCAGAGATATACGTGTCCCTGTGGGACTTTGGCGCTTGGGGGATTAGGAGCTCGTATATAGTTACCTTAATCACAAGAGGACAGGTGTTGTTATCTTGAGTTGCCACGTGTCTAAACGTGGGACGAGCGTGTTTTGACCCCATCAAGTAGATTTTCAATCTTCAGCTTGATCCTCTGATTCTTCCTTTGAATTTAAAATTGTTGAATCTTGAAACGGTTCTTGATGAACTTGATGGTTTGATCTTCTTCAACTTGAAATTTAACTTCAATAACGTTAATTCGGAGGTCTTTCGACTTATTTACGAATCAAACGCCGGATTTTGAGGGATTTGAATTTGAATAACGTTAATTCGTAGGTCTTTTGACTTATTTACGAATCAAACGTCGGATTTTGGAGAATTCCGCCAAGAACGCCTTTGAACTCGTCGGTAACTCCGTGGATTTGATTTGAATATAACGCCGATTCACCGTAACACCGTGGATCTAGCTTGAATATAATGCCGATTCGCCGGTATAACGCCTTGATAGCGGATCAAACGCCTTGATTTGGTAACTTCGGGGAAGAACGCCTTTAAATGCCTTAGAACCCGTCTTGAACTTGTAGAGAGGTTTTTAGCCTTTCTTGAACTTGTGTTGTGTGTTGAATGAACTACACATGACCCCTTTATATAGGTGTGGAATTCAAAACTTGTGGTTCAAGTCAACTTTTATTTAATAATTATCTCTTGTATTTTTTTAAGAGATAATATCAAAAAAATCATATAAATATTTATCTCTTTAATATTTTATTATTTTTTAAAGAGATAATATCACAAAATATTTATCTCTTTATATTTTTATTTTAAAGAGATAATATCATATAAGACTTGAATTTGATTGGTCGGTGTGACTCAATACGCCACGTGTGGCCATATGATTTGTCCTGGCTTTCTTTGGCTGCAAGATTTGATTTGATTGGTCGAGACACGTCACTTTGACACGTGTCATCATTTGATTTGTTGATAAAAAATAAACATTATAATATCAATTTAAATTTAACTATTTAACTTTGAAATTAAATTTAGTATAATTTCAAAATATTAAATAGTAAATTAAATTAATAAACTAAAGCTTATTTATTAGTCTACAAAAATAATTTTACTTTTATATAAAATATTTTTATTTATATAGAATATAGCTGTGTCGGAGTCATGACGTGTTCTAAATTAAAAAAAAAAAATCGTGTTGTCGTATCCATATCCATGTCCGTGCAACATAGGATGTTACATTTCACACTAATTTTCTATCTTAATACTAACCATGTTTCCTCCAAAAGGTTAAATTAATGCAACAATTACATGTTAAAAGCCTCCGCATGGAGTCATAAAAATAAACTTCGACGGAGCAACTTTTCCCACAACAGGAGAGGTGGGGATAGGAGTGGTGGCTAGAAATTTTGAAGGGAACTGCACTGGTTGGGAGGAAAATTGGTTACGCTTGGATCCGTCGCCGGAAGTGGCTGAGGCTTCAGCGGCACTAGCAGATATTACACTTGCGAGAAACTTCAGATAGCGCTGTATTGAAGTGGAGGGAGATTGCTTGGATGTTATCAATAGGATTAACTCATCCGAAGAAGACCACTCGATTATTGGAAACATTAACTTAGATGTTTAGGCTTTAGTTCATCATTTTGATTATTGTTCTTTTTTTTTTTACAAAGCGTGAGGCTAACTGCGTAGCCCACTCGCTAGCTAAACATGCAGTTTCGCCTTGCGTAGGTTCTTCAAACATCCCGGTACACGTGGGCTCACTTGTACTTTCTGACTTACTCGGTTAATTCTATGGTTTCCTTCTTTTTCAAAAAAAAAAAATAATAAAAAAATAAAAAATCTATTATCTCAATAATGAATTAATTATTTTTCAATTAATCTCTTTCTTTTCTCAAAGGATTAGGTCGTTGAATCTTCGTGCAAGTTCCTTCTTTTTTGGCTACTTTATATATTTTCTCTTGTTCCTAATGTTTTCTTGTTTAAGTCTCCCAATAATATTGAAATATTGTGCGAGTTGAAAAAGTGCTAGGGAATTTCATGAGTAAATTCTCTCAATTTAGTTCTCACTAATTATATGTTTAATCCAATTAAGGTAAGATTCATACCAAATAAAAATTACATCAAATTTATTTATGATAATCAGCAAAAATTTGAGATTCCATATTTTCTATCATGAATTCTATTAGTCGTAACTCGTGAGCTAGCGATAATACTAAATAAAGAGAATAATCTTGAAACAAGAAAAATATTTTCCATCATTAATTAACATGGTCACGATTAAGAAATTAGTAAAACAAGGAATATTTTCTGTGGTTAAAGATCATTGTTAAGAATCTAATAAAATTCATTTTCTATAATTACGAGTTAATTAATGCAACATGTGACATTAATCTATGACTTTGCGATAGACGATTGAAGCAGGAAAAAGAGTTTCAGATCTACTGCCTTTTTATTTCTTCCTGCAAATTTAAATTACGCAAGATTATAGAAATTGAGTTTCACTAAAATTTTAATACTAATATGCTTCATGTCACAAGTTTAAATTGATGTCAAATATCTGGTCAACTCACAATTAAAATAATGCAAATTTAGATTAATGCTACATGTCCTAATAGCTCATAATTACACAAATTGAGTTTCACTTTATTCTTTACCCTAATCATATTTCTTGCTGCAAGCTTAAATTGATAGCACTCATTTTACTAACTCATAATTACAGTGAATAACCATAAGGTGCGGTTGAATAGAAGGAACTTATTTTATTATTAAGCAAAAGGATGAACTTCAGGTATGAAATAACTTTAAATTTCTTGGTCAGTTATCCACTTTTTTTTTTTTTTTTTTTTTTTTTTTTTTTAAGGAAGGACGATCGAGAAGGCCTAATTATTCAAATAAGAAACAACAGAATCAGAAACAAAAGAAAGAAAGTTCCCCGGACTAATGCAAGTCGCTACATTTCTGGTTAACTTGTAGGTCACAAAATTAACTTCACAAGAGAACTTGACAGACTCAAATAAAAAACAGATTCGACTATATATATATTTAATCTTTTATGTAAGGAAGGTGAGATATCCGATACCAATATTGTATTATAAAAATAATAAGAGAAAATAATAATTTTAAGTGTATTTGTGCGTTGGGTGCTAATTTATTACTAGGTGAAACAAGAATCATGAGATAGATAGTGCCTTAGCCGTATGAAATGCAGACAAAATAGAACTGGGCAGATTCACTTTGCCCTGTTCTGCATCTTCTGGAAATCTATATCCAGATAACTCATGTCCCCATCAAATCAATCTCCTCCGAAAATCATCCGCCACATAAATTAATCACCCCCATTTATGTCAAAATCTCCTCTTCAATCTGTGCACGCGCGCCCTTGATTTTGCGCGGGGTTTTTTCGACATTGCGTTGGTCTTTGTCACCATCTCCAATCTCCTATACACAAATTGCAACTCAAGAAACTCCTCCAACTTTCTAGACTTCTCCTTCTCTTCGCTAAAAAGGCGCTAGCACGCCATGAATGATGTATTCGCTCTTCAATTCACATTACATTTCAATGGCAACTGCTCTATTTACTTCTGTACCATGCGCATCTTCTTCGCGGGATCTACACAAAAACCCACTTCATAAATCGCTCCCTTGTTCTTACCCTTCCTTTTCGAGACACCCTTTTGGGAAAAACCCCAAACTTTCGTGTAAAAGATTGAATTTTTATGTGAAAGCTGAGAATGGAGATGAATCCGATTCATCTTCGCAGGCTTCATCTTCTTTGGCCGTTGAGGAGCGAAAAGATGGGGTGATTGAGAAGAAAGATTTGCATATAGAAAATGGGCCGAGTAGTTCCGAACATAAGGAGGATGAGTCTGAGGAAAAGGAGAAGGAGAAAGAGAAACTGCAAGAAATGGATTGGAAGACAGATGATGAGTTCAAGAGTTTCATGGGTAATCCTTCGATTGAGGCTGCTGTAAAGCTTGAGAAGAAAAGGGCTGAGAGGAAGCTCAAAAAGCTTGATCGAGAAAGAAGTGATAATCCCTTAGTTGGTTTCTTCTACAATTTAGTTCGTGATAGTTTGTCCAGAGAGAAAGAGAGGTTGGAGAAAGCTGAGGAGACTTTCAAGGCACTCGATCTCAACAAGGTGTGTATTTCTACGGTTTTATTTGAATTTTTGGATGATAACCTTGAGAAGTTTCAAAAAATGAAAATTATTGATTGTATGTTATTTGTTTGGTGAACTTTGAAATGCAGTTGAAGAGCTGTTTTGGGTTTGATACATTCTTTGCAACGGATGTTAGAAGGTTTGGAGATGGTGGGATTTTCATTGGGAATATGAGGAGGCCAATTGAAGAAGTGATTCCTAAATTGGAGAAGAAATTATCAGAAGCTGCAGGGAGGGATGTGGTCGTATGGTTTATGGAGGAGAAAACTAATGACATCACGAAACAGGTATTTGGAAGACTTGCTTATATCTATTTTAGTTTCCTTTTTAGGATAAATTACATTAACATACCCTGATGTTTAGTCTAATTGCACAAACTTCCCTGCCGTTTGAAAAGTTACAAAAACTTCTTCTAAAATAGAATTATATTATGTTTGGATTGATGAGTATTTTGATGGTGATATCACTAATTTTGATAAGTATGCTATATTGCCTTTGACACTAGTTACTGATATAATAGCATGTGCATGCTAA
Organism: Lantana camara; assembly: GCA_037501455.1. Taxonomy (NCBI): domain Eukaryota; kingdom Viridiplantae; phylum Streptophyta; class Magnoliopsida; order Lamiales; family Verbenaceae; genus Lantana; species Lantana camara. Next base: position 26,881,449 of record CM074862.1, read on the forward strand.
ACCTTTTGAGGTATGCTAGGGAAGTTTTTGTAATTTCTAAAATTTCAGGGGAAGTTTGTGTAATTAGGCCAAACCTCAGGCTATGCAAATGTCGTTATCTTTTTGTTTTTGGTACAGTTATGGCCCTGATTATGGAATGGATAAAGTTGTTCTCCTTATAATTTTCGCATTAAAAGTTTGTTATATCTGTAAGAACAGACTGCTTGGAGTTTTTCTTGGTGATTTAGCTGTGCAGCATGATGTGAAGAGTTGAATGTTTGTTGATATCAATCTTGTCAGCTCACATAATTCTTGGCATTTTAACGCTGGTTAACTATTTCTCTATGTAAGGCATGCGTGGTGCAACCTAAGTCCGAGATGGATCTCCAGTTTGAATCTACAAAACTAAGCACTCCTTGGGGTTACATTAGTGCGATAGCATTATGTGTTACTACTTTTGGAACTATTGCTTTGACAAGTGGTTTCTTCGTGAAGCCTGATGCAACCATTGATGACTACCTTTCTAATGTGGCACCTCTGTTTGGTGGATTCCTGACCATTTTGGCGGTTTCTGAGGTATGCAACATTTTTCCATTTTTACGTTTTAGTTTCGACCATTTCATCTTGTTAACTGGGAAAATATCTCTAATTGCTTCCAGATAGCAACAAGAGTAACGGCATCCCGTTATGGTGTTAAACTCAGTCCATCATTTATTGTTCCATCGACCTGGACAGGATGCCTTGGTGTTATGAACAACTATGAGTCTTTGCTGCCCAATAAGAAGGCTCTGTTCGATATTCCAGTAGCAAGAACAGCCAGTGCATATCTGACATCGTTGGTTCTTGCTGTTGCTGCTTTTGTAGCTGATGGTAGCTTTAATGGGGGTGACAATGCCCTGTAAGTAATCTTGTTATCTTTCATTTCATAGAGTAGTATCTCACATGCTAGTGCACTTTGTTCGTATGAAGTTGTGTTTGTAAGTCTAATATTTGGTTTACCTTTTTTATGCAGGTATATAAGACCTCAGTTCTTTTACAATAATCCGCTTCTTTCCTTTATTCAATATGTTGTTGGCCCATACACGGATGATCTTGGAAATGTGCTGCCGTATGCTGTTGAAGGCGTGGGCGTCCCTGTCGACCCCCTTGCTTTTGCCGGACTCCTAGGTCAGTCTCTTGCTTGTCAAGAGAACATGAAATCTTATACACACACACACACACACACACACACACACACACACACACACATTCACACAAAAAGTCTGTTTTCTGTAAAAACAAATACCTCACAAGTCAAGTAGTGACAAGAATGCGCTTATGCCAGTAGAACAAGAATTGTGTTTTGTCAACCAGATATTCCTATTTCGACAACTTAGTGACAAATAAAATCCTCAACAAAATCAAGTGAAAGTTCTTTGCTACGGCGATTATCAGTATGGAGTGCCACTGATTGTCAATGCTTATAACTATGCAATATTTTTGTTGGTGTAAGATATCAGTATGGAGTGCCACTGATTGTCAATGGTTATAACTATGCAATATTTTTGTTGGTGTAAGATATCATTATTTTCACAATTACCGCTTCATTTTTCATCAGTAACATTGCATTTTATTCTAGTCATAATAGACATACTTAACCGTCTCTGTTTTATATAGGTATGGTTGTGACTTCTTTGAACTTGCTTCCATGTGGAAGACTCGAAGGAGGCCGCATTGCTCAAGCAATGTTCGGGAGAAGCACTGCTGCTTTACTATCAGTTGCTACTTCCCTTCTGCTGGGCATTGGTGGGTTAAGCGGAAGCGTACTGTGTTTGGCATGGGGACTCTTTGTGACTTTCTTCCGAGGAGGAGAGGAGATACCTGCAAAAGACGAGATTACCCCTTTGGGAGACGACAGGTTTGCTTGGGGTTGTGTGCTTTTCTTGATATGTTTCCTCACTCTTTTCCCCAATGGAGGAGGAACTTTCTCTTCATTCTTTGGAGGAGGACCATATTTTAGGGGCGATATGTAAATAGTATTGCTTAATAGTGGCTTTAATGTATATATGTAGTTGAATTTACATTTTTGATTAGTGTACGAGATCGCCTGTAGTCTCAATGTTGATGGCGGTTGTATAGTTAACTTTCCTTTGAAGGTTTTCAAGTTCCTCAGACAGATATTCTCCCAGAAATGAATGCTTTAGGAAAATGATAGATGCAAGAAAACCAAGTTCTGTTCTACTGAAGCTTCGAAAAAATTAGGGAGTGCTTGTAAACTCTTATAATAAATTTATTTATGCACCTTTGCTTTTCTTAAGAGAAAATCTAATTTCTGCTTATTTGAATCGAACATATACTAGAAACATTCAAGGACCAACTTTAAGGTATTTTCGTAAACTGGAAATTTCATTCACCATGACATAGGTACATAACCAATGCACACCTTATTTCGCCCGACATAACCTCAAACACGTAGATTGTCTGGGGTACAAAGACAAACTCATTTCACTATAAGCAAGCATACTCTTTCTATGCACAGTATTGTAAAACAGAAACAGATTCAACACTAATATAAGCATGTTTGTTACCTGAATTGTGGGAGACATTGTTTGCAATATAAGGACTGACAAACTTAGCACTGGATTTGGAAATTTGCAACCTGCATTTCGCCATAGGATAATTCATGAGAAGTTGCTGTCAAAGTGAAAATCTTCGAAATAGAGTCGTGGGAATTGCTTACTTATCCTTCAGTTATATGAATTGTGAGCGTCTCGTTCCCAAGGCTCAGTTGTTCTTCTTGTAGATTTCTTGCAGATTTTACAGCAGAATCCTTGCAACAATGTAATTCAATGTTTTCTAACAAGGGTGCTTCCCCAATTCCATAAGGGATCTCTTCCAAAGACCTGCAATGCCTTAGAACAAGATGCTGAAGGTTTGGACAAAGAGTTCCATCAGCCTCCCATATCTCAAGATTTGTGCTGCCAATTAGCAGAAACTTGAGGTGAAGAAATCCGCCTTCGCTAGACTTCCATACTGCTCCTGAGAATGCAAAATTTCTGAGTTTGAGCACCTCTAATTTGGGTAACATACTGAGATTCAGCATATCTTCCCATGGCAATGAGGTGCCACTCAGAGTCAATTTCACTAGCTTTGGGGGAAAACTTTCCCACCATGGAAGACGATCTGGTTTGGAAACTGAAAATGGATTGCTGAAGGTATACTTGAGCCTCTTAAGTTCTTGTAAGTGGACAAGGTTTTTAAACCACCCACGGTATCGGTAGTCCTCCTCAAACTCATGTATTCCCAATTTCTTTAAGTTGGGGATGGAGAGGAAGACCTTCTTGGTACAGCTTATTGGACGTATTGTGGATAACGATTGTAAATTACTCAGAACCCCTGACGCTGATGTTGAAGGCGTCTGAAACTCGATCAACTGTGAATCAGGTACACAGATCCTCTTCAAATGAAAATGCCTCAACTCCAGCATGTCCCAGAATCTCCTGGGTAGTTGGCCATCCCATTCACAATCAATAATCAAGATCTGCAGGCTGAGAAACTTGGATAAACATTCCATATCGAACTGATTTTGGATGGTGACTGCCAGGGACTTCAGGTGAGTTAGACATGATACATCTCTTGGAATCACTGTTAGATGTATATTCATTATATCCAAAACTTTAAGTAGCTTGAAATTCATGCCTAAGCAACCTTCCCGGTCTGACAAGGAGAATTTCTCGAAGCACAGAACAGAACGGGTATATGGTAACGAAATCTTTTTAATGTAATTCTGCAAGCTGGCCTGAAAAGAGAGTCGTCGATGAAATTCATCACTCAAATTTTCCAGTGGCTGTTTTCCACAGTTGTTGATTACGTGAAGAAAGTTTAGTTTCTTGGACTCTCTCATGCACAGCTCTCTCATGAGATCGTGGATGTAGCAAGTCTTGATTCTACCGGCAGAACCTTTCCTCTTCACCATAATAAGACTTCTCGCATTGAGTTCCTCTACATAGTCCTCAGCTACTTCTTCGAGGCTCTTGATCATATTAGGTCTGATAAATCCCTCAGAAATCCACAACCATATCAGTTTCTTTACTGGTATCTCATAATCTTCTGGGAAAACCCCCAAATAAAGGAAGCACGGTTTCAAGTAATTAGGCAAATGATCGTAACTCAAAGCAAGGATGTTTTGGCAGTGGTCTGCTTTTTCCATCGCTACTGAGCCTACACTTTGTGCAACTTCCTCCCAAATGTCTACTCTCTTGTTCATCTTTGATAAAAACCCCCCAACAACAACTATTGCCAATGGCAGTCCTTGGCATTTACATGCTATTTGCTTTCCAACATCCTTCAATTCCATGGGACAGAGCTCGTTCCCAAAGATCTTTAAGCTAAGTAGCTCCCAACTTTCATTTACACTCAAACGACGTAGGAAATGGGGAGGAGTATCTTGACTTGCATGGACAGCTACATCTCTAAGCCGACTTGTCAACATAATTCTACTGCCATTCTTATCATCAGGAAATGTCCTCTTCAAATCCTCCCAAGCTTTAGTATCCCACATATCATCTAGTACAATGAGATATCTCTTACCCTTCAAACTCCTGTAAATTTGTTCTTGAAAATCTTCAATGCTTTTTTCATGTATATCATCTGAAACATTGGTAACACACCGTAGGACACCTAACAACAGCTCTATTAATTGATATTGTTGTGAAACAGTGACCCAAATACGAACATGGAAGTGATGCATGACCAGTGGATCTTCATAGAGTTTTCTGGAGAAAGTCGTCTTCCCAATTCCCGCCATACCAATGATTGAGAAAACTTTTAATTGTGGTGGATGTCCAGTTACACCATCGAGCATTGCTACAAAATCCTTTTCAAGGCCAACCAGTTTGACCCCTGCATTTGGAGTTCTTCTTGATGGACTCAAGGATGTGAAGGAAGTACCTGCTTCAAAGGCAAAAGCTTGTCTGTCAGTTGAAACTTGAATGCTACACAATTCAATTATATTGTAGAAAACAAGAGATCACTACAAGACCTGTTAAAGCTTGTCTGTCAGTTGAAACTTGAATGCTACACAATTCAATTATATTGTAGAAAACAAGAGATCACTACAAGACCTGTTAAATGACAAGTCAATTCAAGCATTCGTCTGAGTTTGTTTTAATCTTTCTTGGACAGTCAACAATCAAATTGAAAATAGCTTAATAAATAGCCACTTCAAACTATAAGTCACAAGAACTAAACCTTTGAACTTGCCTGTAGAAAAGGCAACATCAATATTTCGACCTTTTCTTCCATCATCAATCTTCCTAAGCTCTTTACTGATTAAGTCCAATTCTTTTGCTATCTCAATCAGGGTACCCTTTCTTTCATCACGTAGATAGCTTAGTGGATTGATTAGAGACTCTCTCAAGAATAGTTTTCTCGCGAGATCATGGATGTAGCAAGTCTTGATTCTACCTTCAGAACTGTGCCTTTTAGTTAGAACAAGACTTCTGGCAATGAGGTCCTCTAAATAGTCTTCAGCAACTTCTTTCAATCGCTTGGGCTTAATAGGCACGATAAATCCCTCGGCAACCCACAACCACATCAATTTCTTAACTGATATCTCATTACCTTCTGGAAACATTCCCATGTAGTGGAAGCATTTTTTTAAGTGATCAGGCAAATGGTTGTAACTCAAAGCAAGTATGTTTCCGCAGTGGTTAGTTTTCTTCATAACCAATGAGTCTCCTGTCAGTGCTTCTTTCATCCAACCGTCCACTCTCTTTTCCAGCAGTGATAGAAGCCCTCCTTCACCTAAATTGCGTGCAACTTCCTCCCAAATGTCTAGTCTCTTGTTCATCTTTGATAACAGCCCTCCTACAAGAACTATCGCCAATGGTAGTCCTTGGCATTCATATGCTATTTGCCTTCCAATTGCCATCAATTCCTCAGGACAGGATTCATCCCCAAAGATCTTTGAATTAAGTAGTTCCCAACTTTCATCTATAAGCAAACGATCTAAAGAATAATGAATAGTATCTTCACTTGGCTGATGAGCAACATCATTAAGCTGTGTATACATGATCCTACTACCATTGCTATTAGTGAGAATTCTATTCTTCAAAAGATTCCACACCTCGATGTCCCACATATCATCCAATACAATGAGAAATCTTTTCCTCCTCAGACTTCCACGAACTTTGGCTCTTAATTTTTCAGGACTTTTTCGACAGATGTCATCTGAACAATTGGAAACACAACGTAGAATGCCCAACAGAAGTTCATTTTCTTGATATTGTCGTAGGGGAATCCAAACACGAATATCAAAGTGATGCATGACACGTGGATGATGATACAATGTTTTCATAAAAACCGTTTTCCCAATTCCATCGAAGCCGGTTATTGAAATTGGTCTACGTCCTTGTCCATGACAATCTCCAATTAGACGATCTAGCATTATTGCCAAATCCCTTTCACGACCCACCAGTTTGCCAGCAGTATTTGGGGTTCTCTGTTGTTTCAATGATTTACCTACTTGGGAATGCAAAAGCTCAAATCAGTTGAATATCTGACCATTCTTTTAGATTGTAACAGCTAACTGATAAACACTAAAACTTGCAGTTGAACTTTGATAAGCAAAGTCAGTATAGCTAACACTTCCAACAAATTCCGTGATAATATAATTCAGGAGATTTAAATCAGTGCTCTTGTGAGAACTGAGAAACAGCACAAATAGCTTGCCTGTAGAAGATGCAGAGTCTAAATCTCCTCCAGTAATTAACACTTCTGGGTCAGGAAGACATAAAGCTGCCTGTTTCAAGAAATGGCACTCAAACATCAGAAGATAGAAAGTAACTGCGACCCAGTATGGATAAATTATAATTCATACACAGAAATAGCACGCTCACACACATATATAAGTATATATCACACCAAGAAGTCAACGTAGTTCCCAGCTTCATAAGCCACATCACTGATCCTTTTCTCCAACAATTCATTCTTGATTTTGAGACCGTAAACTCTGAGAAAGGATTCGATGATCGAACCGAGAATCTGTTGAAGTATCTCAATGTCTTTCTTAGTGAAAACAGCGCAGAGTTCGCCACCAAAAACTTGCTCGGAGGCGTAAATAAGCTCGTCGGAGTTCAAGAGCTGTTCTAAGTCATGAAGCAATGTAAGTAGGGCGATGTAAGTCGCCATATGATCGATCTTCCTTGCTCCACTCTGGTTATCTATTGCGGTGTCTTGACTTCCGATTGTATTCTTCTAGTCGAGAATTCGAATGGGTTCACCTGACCGGTAGTATTTTAGCTAAACTCTCCTGACCACTCGAACAGATTTTTTCGTTTTACTCTCTGTTTTATTTATGTTTCAAATGTTTTAGAATTTATTAGTTTACTTCCAATCCAAATAAATTATTAGTTTGTTTCCTATTAATATAAATTATCTATTTTACCCTTAATTTTCTTAATATGAAATATTTTATTATAAATAATGGATATTATTTTTTTTATGTCTCAAAGTTTTCCTCATGCAATTGAGTGACCGTGATACTAAAGAGCCTTTTTACAAAAAATAATGTATATTGCCTTTGACATTAGAGATATAATAGAATGTGCATGCTAAACCTTGGGGGTATGCAAGGGAAGTTTTTGTAATTTCTAAAAATTCAGGGGAAGTTTGTGTAATTAGGCTAAACCTCAGGTTATGAAAATTTGGCATGCTATTATAAACCTTGGGGGTATGCAAGGGAAGTTTTTGTAATTTCTAAAATTTAGGGGAAGTTTGTGTAATTAGGCTAAACCTCAGGTTATGCAAATTTGACTTGCTATTATAAACCTTGGGGGTATGCAAGGGAAGTTTTTGTAATTTCTAAAAATTCAGGGGATGTTTGTGTAATTAGGCTAAACCTCAGGTTATGCAAATTTAGTTATCTTTTTGTTTTTGGTACAGCTATGACCCAGATTATGGAATGGATAAAGTTGTTCTCCTTATAGTTTTCGCATTAAACAGTTGCATGTTTGGTGATATCAATCTTGTCTGCTCACGTAATTCTTGGCATTTTAATTTAACACTTGTTGACTATTTCTCTATGTAAGGCATGCGTGGTGCAACCTAAGTCCGAGATGGATCTCCAGTTTGAATCTACAAAACTAGGCACACCTTGGGGTTACATTAGTGCGATATCACATGTGTTAGTACTTTTGGAACTATTGCTTTGAAAAGTGGTTTCTTCGTGAAGCCTGATGCAACCATTGATGACTACCTTGCGGCACCTCTGTTTGGTGGATTCCTGACCATTTTGGCGGTTTCTGAGGTATGCAACATTTTGCCATTCTTACAATTTTGTTTCGAGTTTCGACCATTTCATCTTGTTAACTGGAAAATATCTCTAATTGCTTCCAGATTGCAACAAGAGTAACGGCATCCCGTTATCGTGTTAAACTCAGTCTATCATTTCTTGTTCCGTCAACCTGGACAGGATGCCTTGGTGTATGAACAACTATGAGTCTTTGCTGCCCAATAAGAAGGCCCTGTTCGATATTCCGGTAGCAAGAACAGCCAGTGCATATCTGACATCGTTGGTTCTTGCTGTTGCTGCTTTTGTAGCTGATGGTAGCTTCAATGGGGGTGACAATGCACTGTAAGCAATCTTGTTATCTATCATTTTTTTTTTTTTTTTGGGGTAAAAAATCTTGTTATCTATCATTCACACAGTAGTATCTCATATGCTAGCGCACTTTGTACGTATGAAGTTTTGTTAGTACTTAAGTCTAATATTTGGTTTACCTTTTTATGCAGGTATATAAGACCTTAGTTCTTTTACAATAATCCGCTTCTTTCCTTTATCCAATATGTTGTTGGCCCGTACACAGATGATCTTGGAAATGTACTGCCTTATGCCGTTCAAGGCGTGGGCGTCCCTGTCGACCCCCTTGCTTTTGCCGGACTCCTAGGTCAGTCTCTTGCTCGTCAAGAGAACATGAAATCTCTCTCACACACACACACACACACATTCACACAAAAAGTCTGTTTTCTCTAAAAACAAGTACCTCACAAGTCAAGTAATGACAAGAATGCGCTTATGCCAGTAGAACAAGAATTGTGTTTTGTCACCGGGATATTCCTATTTCGACAACTTAGTGGCAAATAAAATCCTCCACATAATCAAGTGAAAAGTTCTTTGCTACCGCGATTATCAGTATGGAGTGCCACAGATTGTCAATGGTTATAACTATGCATTATTTTTTGTTGGTGTAATATATCATTATTTTCACACTAACCACTTTATTTTTCATCACTAACATTGCATTTTTTTGTAGTCATACTAAACATGCTTGACCGTCTCTGTTTTCTATAGGTATGGCTGTGACTTCTTTGAACTTGCTTCCATGTGGAAGACTCGAAAGAGGCCGCATTGCTCAAGAGATGTTCGGGAGAAGCACTGCTGCTTTACTATCGGTTGCTACTTCTCTTCTGCTGGGCATTGGTGGGTTAAGCAGAAGTGTACTGTGTTTGTGACTTTCTTCCGCGGAGGAGGGGAGATACCTGCAAAAGACGAGATTACCCCTTTGGGAGACAACAGGTTTGCTTGGGGTTGTGTGCTTTTCTTGATATGTTTCCTCGCTCTTTTCCCCACTGGAGGAGGAACTCTTCATTCTTTGGAGGAGGACCATATTTTAGGGTTGATATGTAAATAGTGGCTTTAATGTATATATGTAGTTGAATTTACATTTTTGATAAGTGTACGAGATCGCCTATTGTCTCAATGTCGACGGAGTCACGGAGGTTGTATAGTTAGCTTTCCTAGTTTCCTTTGAAGGTTTTGAAGTTCTTCAGACAGCAGTGCTAGATATTCTCCCATGAATGAATGCTTTAGGGAAATGATAGATGCAAGAAAATCAAGTTCTGTACTGATGAAGCTTCGAAAAATTAAGGAGTGATTGCAAACTCTTAAAATAAAATTTAATTTCAGTTTATTTAATCGATAATATACTAGAAACATTCAAGGACCAACTTTTAAGGTATTCTCTTGAACAACTGGAAATTTCAGTCACTAAGACATAGCCAATGCACACCTTATTTCCCCAGACATAACCAAGTTCCCCTCAAAACGCTTAGATTTGTCTGGGGTATAAAGATAAACTCATTTAACAATAAGCAAGCAAACTCTTTCTATACACAGTATTGTATAACAGAAACAGATTAAACACTAATAAGCATCTTCGTCAATGTAAAGACAGACAAACTTAACACTGGAGTTGGAAATCTGGAACCTGCATTTTGTCATGGTATAATTCATGAGAAGGTGCTGTCAAAGTGAAAATCTTAGAAAGAGCGTCGTGTGAGTTACTTGCTTATCCTTTAGTTATACGAATTGTGAGCATCTCGTTCCCAAGGCTCAGTTGTTCTTCTTGTAGATCTCTCGCAGAATTTACAGCAGAATCCTTGCAACAATGTAGTTCAATGTTTTCTAACAAGGGTGCTTCCCCAATTTCATAAGGGATCTCTTCCAAAGACCTGCAATGCCTAAGAACAAGGTGCTGAAGATTTGGAAAAGGAGTTCCATCAGCCTCCCATATCTCAAGATCTGTGCTGCCAATTAGCAGGAATTTGAGACAAAGAAAACCGCCTTCGCTAGATTTCCATATTGCTCCTGAGAAGGCATAATTTCTGAGTTTGAGCACCTCTAGTTTGGGTAACATACTGAGCTTGACCATCTCTTCCCATGGCAGAGAGGTACCGCTCAGAGTCAATTTCATAAGACTTGGAGGAAAACAGTCCCACGATGGAAGGTGATCTGGTCTATAAACTGAAAATGGATTGCTGAAGGCATACTTGAGCCTCTCAAGTTCTTGCAAGTGGACAAGGTTTTTAAACCACCCACGGAATCGGTAGTCCTCTTCAAACTCGTGTATTACCAATTTCTTTAAGTTGGGCATGGAGAGGAAAACCTTCTTGGTGCAACTTATTGGACGTATTGTGGATAACGATTGTAAATTACTTAGAACCCCCAATGCCGACATTGAAGGTGATTGAAACTTGATCAGCTGTGAATTAGAGCGTAGACAGGTCCTCTTCAAATGAAAATGTCTCAACTCCAGCATATCCCAAAATCTCTGGGGTAATTGGCCATCCCATTCACAATCAATAATCAAGGTCTGTAGGCGGGGAATCTTGGATAAACACTCCAGATCGAAATGATTTTGAATGCTGAGTGCCAGGGACTTCAAGTGAGTTAGAAATAATATGTCTCTTGGAATAACTGTTAGATGTATGTTCATTACATCCAACACTTTAAGTAGCTTAAATTCCATGCCAAAGTAACCACGATGGTCTGACAAAGAGAATTTTTCGAAGCACAGAACAGAACGGGTATATGGTAATGAAGTGTTTTTAATGTAATTCTGCATGCTGGAATGGAAAGAGAGGCGTCGATGAAATTTATCACCCAGATTTTCCAGTGGCATTTTGCCACTGTTGTTGATGACGTGAAGAAAGTTTAGTTTCTTGGACTCTTTGATGCACAACTCTCTCATGAGGTCATGGATGTGGCAAGTCTTCATTCTACCGGCAGAACTTTTCTTTTTCACCATAATAAGACTTCTCGCATTGAGATCCTCTACATAGTCCTCAGCAACTACTTCGAGGCTCTTGATCCTATTTGGTCTGATAAATCCCTCAGAAACCCACAACCATATCAGTTTCTTTATTGATATCTCATAATCTTCCGGAAAAACTCCTAAATAAAGGAAGCACGGTTTCAAGTAATTAGGCAAATGGTCGTAACTCAAAGAAAGGATGTTTTGGCAGTGCTCTACTTCTTCCATCACGACTGAGCCTACACTTTGTGCAACTTCCTCCCAAATGTCTACTCTTTTGTCCATCTTTGATAAAAAGCCCCCAACAACAACTATTGCTAACGGCAGTCCTTGACATTTATATGCTATTTGCTTTCCAACATCCATCAATTCCATCGGACAGAGTTCATCCCCAAAGATCTTTAAACTAAGCAGTTCCCAACTTTCATTTACACTCAAGCGACGTAGGAAATGGGGAGGAGTATCTTGACTTGCATGGACAGCTACATCTCTAAGCCGACTTGTCAACATAATTCTACTACCGTTCTTGTCATCAGGAAATGTTCTCTTCAAAACCTCCCAGGCTTTATTATCCCACATATCATCTAGTACAATGAGATATCTCTTACCCTTTAAGCTCCTGTAAACTTGTTCTCGAAAATCACCGATACTATTTTCATATAGCTCATCTGAAACATTGGTAACACATCGTAGTACACCTAACAACAACTCTCTTACTTGATATTGCTGTGAAACAGTGACCCAAATACGAACATGGAAATGATGCATGACAAGTGGGTCATCGTAGAGTTTTCTAGAAAAAGTCGTCTTCCCAATTCCCGCCATACCAATGATTGAGAAAATTTTTAATTGTGGTGGATGTCCAGTTAGACCATCGAGCATTGTTACAAAATCCTTTTCAAGGCCCACTAGTTTGACCCCTACATTTGGAGGAGTTCTTGATAGACTCAAGGAAGTGAAGGAAGTACCTGCTTGAAAGACAAAAACTTCTGAGTCAGTTGAACACTACACAACTCAATCATATTCTTGAAAACATGACATTGCTACAAAACGTCAACTGATTGTTAAATGATAAGTCAATTCAAGCATTCATCTGGGTTAATCTTTCTTGAGCGTTCCACAATCAAATTGAAAATAGCTTAATAAATAACTCTTCAAACGATCAATCACAAGAACTAAACCTTTTAACTTGGTTGTAGATGAGGCAACATCAATTCTTTGCCCCTTAGATCTATCATGAATGATCTTCTTCAGCTCTTCATTGATGAAGTCAAATTCTCGTGCTATTTCAGTCAGGGTACTCTTTCTTTCACTGCGATAGCCGTGTAGATAGCTTAATGGATTGATTAGATGAAAAAACCTCTGTTTCTTGGACTCTCTCAAGCATAGTTCTCTTGCAAGAACATGGATGTAGCAAATCTCGATCCTACTATCAGCACTTTGACTTTTCGCCAGAATAAGATTTCTGGCAATGAGGTCCTTTAAATAATCCTCAGCCACTTCTTCCAATCTCTTGGGCTTAGTAGGAACGATAAATCCCTCGGCAACCCACAACCACATCAATTTCTTAACTGATATCTCATAACCTTCTGGAAATTTTCCCATGTAAAGGAAACATTCTTTTAAGTGATCAGGCAAATAGTTGTAACTCAAAGCAAGTATGTTTCGACAGTGCTTAGTTTTCTTCATCACCAGTGAGCCCCCTGTCAGTGCTTCTTTCGTCCGACCAGCTAATCTCATTTCCAGCAGTGATACAAGCCCTCCTTCACGTGCATTGCGTGCAACTTCCTCCCAAATGTCCAGTCTCTTGTTCATCTTTGATAACAGCCCTCCTACAACATCTATTGCCAATGGTAGTCCTCGACATTCATACGCAATTTGCCTTCCAATTGCCATCAATTCCATGGGACAGGATTCATCCCCAAAGACCCTTGAGTTAAGTAGTTCCCAACTTCCATCTATAGTCAAACAATGTAACGAGGAAGGAATAGTATCTTGACTCGCCAGATGAACAACATGTTCAAGTTGTGCCAACATGATTCTACTCCCATTCATATCATCGGGAAATGCATTCTTCATAATATTCCACATCTTGGTGTCAAGCATATCTTCCAACACAATGAGATATCTTTTTCCTGTTAAACTTTGGTGAACTTCGCCTCTTAACAGTTCAGTGCTCTTCTGATAGATCTCATTCGAACAATTAGTGACACAACGTAGAATGCCTAACAAAACTTCTCTTTCTTGATATAGTCGTAGGGTAATCCATACACGAATATGGAAGTAATGCATGACAAGTGGATCATGATATAGTCTTCTCATAAACATCCTTCTCCCAATTGCACCGAAGCCGGCGACTGTAATTGCTTTTAGTCCTAGTGTATCTCCGATTAGACTATCTAGCAGTGTTTTCGGTAAATCCATTTCACCTGCTTGGGAATGCAAAAGCTCAAATTAGTTCAAGATCTCACCATTCTTTTAAACTCTCTAGAATACAAGATGTTATTAAGAGATATCAACTAATTGTTAAGCTCCATAGAAGTTGCATAATCTGGAAGAAAAGCACATGAGTTAGTTAACTAATAAACCCCAAAAATTTATTGAGCTTTGATTAACCAAAATCAGCATAGTTAACACTTTTTATAATTTTCGTGATAATTCAGCAGACATAAAGCTGTGCTCTTGTGAGAATCACAAAAAGCTTGCCTGTAGAAGAGGCAGGGTCTAAATCTCCGGTAGTAACACTTGTAACTAACACACCTGGTTTAGGAAGACATATCGCTGCCTGTTCCAAGAAATGTCACTGACATCAGAAAACAGAAAGAAACTTGACACAGTATAGATAAATTCACAGAAATAGCACGCACACACACATATGAATATATCATACCCAGAATTCAGCGTGTTTCCCAGCTTCATAAACCAGGTCAATGATCTTTTCCTCCAACAATTCATTCTTGATTTTGTGATCGTAAACTCTGAGGAAGGATTCGATCGAAATGACAAGTTGATAAAGTGTCTCAACGTCTTTCTTTGCAAACGGAATAAATACTTGCTCCGAGCCTAAAATATCGGCACAGAGTTCGCCACCAAAAACTTGCTCCGAGGCAAAAATAAGCCCGTTCGAGTTCAAGAGCTGCTCTAAGTCCTGCATCAACGAAAATATGGCGATGTAAGTCGCCATATGAATATGATCGATCTTCCTTTCTTTCTTTCTGCAATCTGGTTATCTGTTGCGGTGTTTGCAGGTCAGTGGGTTTGACGTTCGATTGTATTCCTTTGTATTTTAGCTAGATATCCTGTCCACTCAAACAGATTTTTTTCGTCTTACTCTCTGTTTTATTTATGTTTGAACAGTCTTAGAATTTATTTCCTTCATATAAATGCAAAGGAAATATCTTAGGTATGTAGAGGAAATATAGGTTGTAATTAAAGATGTCAACTGGGCCGGGCTGGGCCCGTCTAAGCCCGCTACAGTAACGGGCTGGGTTAGCCCGGGACCACCTTTGAAGTGGGCTGGGTCGGACTGGGTTTGAATTAAATTATAGTAGCCCAGCTCAGCCCATGAGCCCATAAATAATGGGCTGGGCCGGTCCTGGGCCGGTTCCTGACGAGCTGGGCCTAATGGGTTTGGTGGGTTTCGTCTATTAATTTTGATGGGCTAAATTTGTGGGTCAACTTTTTATTTTTTTTGATCCTTTTGTCATATTAAAATTTAAGATTCTTTTTACTTTATATTAATGATTTTTTATTTTATTACATTTATAAAATTGCAAGATTGCTTTTGTTTTGTTATTAAAATTTTATCAAGTTATTATTTATCTATGTAAGTTTATGTTATATTTCTATACCAAAAAAACATTTAAAGAGACATTAATACTTCATCCTATATTCTTAATAAACAGTTCTAATTACATATACAATAACCTAATGATTATATATAATTAATATAATAATTGTTTCAATTTTATTACAAATGTGTAATTAAATATCTAGTCCAAATTTATATAGATTGGGCTTGTCTTATTTAATTTGTATTTGTAACTTTATAATTAAAATATTGGATTTGTATGAATGGGGCAAAGAAAAGAAAAAACGGAAAAAAGAACATATTGAATAGTATATTGGGAGATTTTGTGCTAAGGGAATAGCGGGCCTGGGCTGGTCCTGAGCTGGGCCTGGGTTACGGGTTGGTCCGGACTGGTTATGGTTTTAAGTGGGCCTGTTCACGGGCTGGGCTGGGTTTTAGAATCAAACCCAATAGGGGCCCAACCTAATACCCCAAACCCAGCCCAGCCCGCCTCATAATATTCATGGGCTGGGCCTGGGCCGGTTCGAAGCCGGGCTAGGTCACGGGTTCGTGGGCTGACCCAGCCCGATTGACATCTTTAGTTGTAATTAATGATAGTAACTTAGAAACAAAATCGAAATGAAACAGTGACGAGATTATTATAAAATCTGTTAGGTGAGACTTTTATAAAATAAACATCATTAGTGATAGAACAGTGACTTTTTTTATATATCTTGATTTTTTTTTAAATTAATAAAATTATTTTTATAGTAGGTTGTTTAATATTAATGAAATCTATAATTTTATTAATAATTTAAATATTTTAATAATTTATTTTTCTAGAATTATAAATAAAAAATGTGATTATTTGTACTTAAGTGTAATTTTTATATCTGTTGAAAATTTTTATTCGATAAAATCACTTTTGTCGTAAGTTGTTAAATATTAATTACAAGTTTTAATTTTATTAATAATTCCCTTATATTGGGGATTTTTTTTTGGTAAACAGGTAAGGGAAATGAATTCCCCTTCTCATATATAAACAACCAAAATGAGCCAGTACATGTGATGGTAGAAAATCCACGAATCAACAAGAGAAAATAAGCAAAAACAAATGAGGTCGGCAAGGTAAATCGACTCAAGCCATTATTAATTGAACAATCCCTCATGCCTAACAAATTAACAGGAATTTGCACTGGCAGCGAAAGACGCCCAAACTTCCACGCGGTAGCATTTATCAGTGTGACAACATAATTGCCACATGTATTCACAAACATTTCACAGGCGTCCACAGGATTAAATTATCACAACACCCTAATTTCATCGTAACGTCATCAAAAAAAAAAAAGAAAAAATCATCGTAACACCAGGGCAAAGCTGTACGGTTCTTATAGCAATCCTTGCTCCATTCGTCGCTAAACCTCTGCCAATACACCAAAAGAACAATACCTTCCTCAAGCTTATATCGAGGAAATGAGGCAAAATCTCTCCACGGTGGAGACAAATTTGACATTACCTTCTCATGGAAAAGTATCAAAACTAACTCCCCACTTCAAGTTTATAATTAAATTTCACTCTCCATTTATTGCAAAATTAACAAAATAGCCTTAAAGAAAAAAAAAGAAATAACATAACACATCACTCTTTTCTCCCACACAAACCATTTTCCTAACATAGTACCTCATATACACGAGTTTATACTTTTATTTTGTTTGTTAATATTTCAAAATAAGATTTTCATACTTCATATGGCAAAATTAAGACTCTTTTTTTTCTTGTGTAGGTGGATGTTGGGGTAAAAGAATATTATTTAGAAAGGGGGGATGTTTGAAAACTCCCCATGGGTTTGAAAACTTCCTTTTAGCTCCCCATTTTCAAATACATCATTTGGGGTTTTAGATGCGCGATTCTGGTATTTAGATACGCGATTCTGGGATTTAGATACGTGATTTTTTCCTTGTATTTCAAATACATCATTTGGGGTTTTAGATACGGGATTCTTGAGTTTTAATACATCATTTTTGAAAATGGGGAGCTAAAAGGAATTTGACTTATCATTTGGGGAGTTTTCGGGAATTCCCCGATTTAGAAACTATAAAGTATCTAAATTATAAAACAGAGTATCCAAATTATAAATCAAAGTATGAGTATCCAAAATTTCAAGTAGAGTATCCAAATTATAAAACAACTATCCAAATTTAAAATTAGAGTATTATTTATAAAATTTAAAGTACCCAAGTTAAAAATTGAAGTCTGAGAAAGAAATAAAGAGGAAAAAAAAAAAAAAAAAAAGGTATTGTTCGTAAAAGTTAAAGTACCTAAATTTATAACTGAAATATGGTTTATAAACATTAAAGTATTCAAATTTAAAAATAAAATATTATTCGTAAAAATTAAAGTACAACGGTGGTGGAGAAACAGAGGCATAGCAGATGGGTGATGGTTGTGTGCAATGAGGCGGTAGTGGTGTGGTGGTGCAAAGCAAACGGTGGTGGTGCGGCGACAGTGGCGGTGTGCCAAGAAGACGATGGCGTTGGTAGGTGTGCCAAGAACACATTTTTATTAGTGGGTGAATTACTCTAATTTTTAATTTAAATTAAGAATTTGATTTTTTTAATTAATTTACATTCTTTTAATTAAATTAAATTTTAATAATATGACATATAATTTTATTTAATAATATGTAATTTTATATTTTATTTGCGAATGAAATATATTTATTTATATTTTTTCGATTAAATATATAAATTATTGATATTAATTTTTCTAATATAATTTGAATACAAAAATATTATAATAGTCCCTTGAGTATGTAAATATTAACAAAACCAGCTCTTAACATTTTATATATTACAAAATAGTCCTTGAGGACATTGTAGTCATTTTATAAATAATAATAAAAAATCAGGGGTAATTTTGGGGAAATTTTTTTTAGGGCTGACGGAACCTAACGATCAATAGGGACCTTAAACGTAAATCAAAATTGAGGGACTATATAGTAATAATCGAAAGAATATGGTGTAAAATGTGTGTTAACGTTGGAGAAAATATGTTATATTCATTTGATCTATTAATTGCTATCTACTTGTCCTTAATTGTCAAATTTGCAAAGTATGAACACCTAAGTGAACTTTAATTGGATTTGTGTATTCCTAATGCAAGAATGCGAGAACTTAATTGCATAAACCATATAATATGAAGGATAGCTAATTAAATTAGGAATTAAAGTCAAGAATCACTTTATGACTCATGCATTTTAATAAATGTTTGTATACTTTTAATAAATATCATTGTCTTCCATTTCATTCCATAAAAATTCAAGAGACAAGTTCATCTTCTTCCTCTCCCAATCCTCATCTCATGATCCATCACCACCATCCACACACCTTCATCTCAAGTTCAATTCTTACAAATTCAAGGTAGAATTCATGTTTTCCTTCATGCATAAACATATCTCCATGGTTTAGTTCTTGCATAATTATGAGTTTTCATGCATGACATGAATATATTTCCATGGAAGCTAGGTTATGGAGGAGAATCATATAGCAAAGCATGTTAGGAGGAAGTGTTAGAAGTAATTATGTTAGAAATCATGTGCTTGGATGAATTCAAGAAGCTATCATGCATGGTTCATAAGTTAGGAAAGCTTGAAGTTCATTAATGGAGATTGATGTGTTTTGAAGTTGATGATGATGAATATTAGCATGAGTTCTTGATATATATTTGCTCTTTGAATTGTTCCTAAGTGTACTTTGGTGTGTAGTGGAATGAATACACTTGATTCTAGTTATATCTTGGCAAAATTGGATAATTTAGGTGATCAATTTGCTTCCTTTTCATTCCTCCCCTGTTTTTCCCTGTTTTTGCTCGTTTTTCTCCTGGAAATACACTACCCGGCCGGGTAAATTCATGAAGAAAAAGTACCCGGGCGGGTAGATTAGTCCAGTGGGTTTTTCTGCACTTTTTTTGTCACGGCCGGGTAAATTTTGACCTGTACTTTCCCCGGCCGGTTACCCCCTCAAATGAACTCGGATTGACCTGATTTTTAACTTGTTGGAAACCTCTTGAAGTCTAGAACAACCTCCAATTGGAATCATCTCAATATATTTTGTAATTTGTGAGTTATAATCAATTCTTTTATGTGTCACCAAATTGTCAGAAATCTGCATTCAACCAACTTTGCACCTATACCATTTTTGATACACTTTGAACTAAAATTTGGGCCATATATGGTTGAAAACCTATATTTGTCTACTTTCATTTCCAACAAACAAAATTTAATTCCGACTTCTCAATCTTAAGATATACTCCGTTCTTTACAGCTTGCGCGTTTGGGAAAAACTGTCAGCTTTGCCAAGTTTTGCTTAAATGCTCATTTCTTGCATTTTTCATCATTTCTTTCCATTTATTGAATCTTATATGTGATATACATTCCTTATTTCAAGTGTAAGTGCTCTTATATAAGTATATTGTTTTACTAAAATTGCATGAAAGATGCCTAAACTTGTCCTAAATGATCTTTAATGTGAAAGTTAGTTCCTAAAGTGCCATGATTGCACCTAATTGCCATTTCTTATATAAGTATAGTTTCATTGCATATGAATGTATACTCATATCATTTCATGACATTGTTTTGCATTGCTGAGCGTCTCTAGTTGGTCCTTTGAGTCTAAGTCTCACGTGTCATGTCTCGTTACACAGGTCCACTTCAAATAGGTCATGTTCCGGTTAAGTAAGGTCAACTACTTCTCTCACCGTCTTTTGGTAGACGACCGTAAGGTGAAAAGGTGAGGTTTATCTTCTTGCTGTAGTCAACAACCTATACCCGTATGCCTACATGAATTGCAATTGTTTCCCCGCATGTGAAGTATTATACATATATGTAGATCTATCTAATAAATACGTAATTGACTACTATATTCTCGATTTTATTGCAAATGGATTTCAAGTAACAAATGGGTTATGCATATAGATTCTTGAGTGTGTGTTCATGACTTTATTGTGAAAATGGAAAGTTTCTTGCATGCATTGGGGCCCCATTCGCATGTTTCGGTGGGGTAAGGGCCCGAGGCAACGTGGGAAGAGGAGCCGGGAAAGCATGGGCTGACGGTAAATCTATCTCGCGACCTCTACGGGGGACTGTGCTATCATCGGAGGTAGTTGATACCACATGTCGCCTGTGACCGGCAATGGATGCCGAAGGAGCATAGTACCGAAATGGGCTATGACTCGTGTGTTCTTGGATGGTTAGGGGTTAGCTACCTCTTCCGTCACCCGGAGGAAGAAGGATGGTTTCTTGTTATTGCTCTTGTTCTTGTCATTGTTCTTGTTCTTGTCCTGTGGAGTAAAGGTTGGAGAAAGGGTATAACTCGGTACCCACTGATTGATTGAAACCCTTAATCCAGTATACGCCATCGTTCTTGAAAATAAATGATTGTCTTGTTCTTGAAATTAAGACTAAAGTAAATGATGGTTTATTATTGAAAATTGAGGCTATATCGGATCAAGGCAGCTTGTTATTGCATTGCATATCTCTACCTATTGCATCGTGTATATATCTATTATATTCTTTCCCCCTCACCAGTCGCTTGACTGACCCTCTCTTCTTCTGTTTCTTGTTACCCTGTTGGCTGCAGGTTGGAGTCACCTAGGCGGCAGGTTGTCTAGCTTTCTTTTGAGTCGAGTCTTGGTCTTGATGCTTTCATGTATGGTTTTATTAGAAATGATATTGTCAAGGGATGTAATACTGAATCTGCATCTAAAGTATCACTTCCAACAAATATTGAACTTCAAAAAAAGAAAACTTTCTTTCTTTCGAAATCGTTTCTGCCATAATACTTTTGTTATGTTAGTAGTGAATTTGATTTATGTAAACTAGTAAATGCTAAGTTTTGAATTATTGTTTACTTGATGAGTTGCTTCCGCTATGCGTTTAATTGTTGTTAACTGTCGGTTTAGCGCCGCCTAGCTAGAAGTGGTCTTGAGTGTCTTCCGTTCGCTAGTTCTTAGCGCGTATATGGACTCTCCATTTCATATACGTGTTGGGTTCTAGTGCGGGGGATGCGATAGCTCCACGCTCGGGGCGTCACATATGGACTGACTTGTAATTAGATCAAACCTCAGGGACTTGCATGTAATTCACCCTAAAAAGAAAAAGGACAAAAAAGGATATTTTTATTTGGTAGAAAAAAAGGATATAGTAGTGATATGTTAATTAACTAAATAATTTCTATATTTATCCCTTCTTTTTATTTGCTCTTCAGGTTAAGTTTAGCAAAATATAAATTATCCTTATATAAAGGGTGTATTTGTCCTTACCCCCGAAAAAATAGTCTTTATACTTCATGAAAATTATATATAATAAAAATTGGAAAAGAATTATATTTTTCATTGGATTTTTTAATTAATTAATTTAATTTATAGACAAATATGTTAATCGATCAATTACCGTCATCTTTTTTAGAAAATATCATTTTATTAGCCCTTTATCTTCATTATTCGTAATTAAAAATAGTTATTTCATTTTTTTTCTTTGTAATCTTTTTTCTTCAATTTGATATATTTAAATTATTTGTTTTATTTTAATTTGGATAGTCGTATTTTAATCGTATTTTTGTGCCTTTATATGTTTTTTCAATAGCATCCAATATTAGTTTCTATGTTTTTAAGATTTTATTTATTATTTATATACAGTTTCTATGTTTTCAAGATTTTATTTGTTATTTATAACTTCATGACATCCTATATTAGTTTCTGTGTTTCTAAAATTTTATATATTATTTATAACTTAGAACTTATTTAAAATTTAAATACTTTCTTATTCATTTGTAAACCGTACAATATCTAGTATTTTCGTTTATGTATCTTAGAGTGATTGTGTTATTTTCTACTTTATGATTCTTTACTATTTTCATCATTTTGAGAAAGTCATTTTCTTTCTAGTATTTTCGTTTATGTATCTTAGAGTGATTGTGTTATTTTCTACTTTATGATTCTTTACTATTTTCATCATTTTGAGAGAGTCATTTTCTTTCGTTTTACATAAGTAATTTTAGTGTTTGATTTATATGAATTTGAATATGTATTTCTTTTAGTAACTAAAAATATATATCTAATTTATGGGTTTTTAATTACTTGTGATTCTAAAATAATAGCTTCATTTTTTTAATATAAAATCAAATATTTATATACTTTTAAGTTTCAACCAATATATAGGGAAAATATCATTTTTGGTCCTGTGGTTTAGACTTATTTTCGAGTTAGGTACACAGTTTATTCACTCAATCAATATAAGTCCAACCGTTCTCAATTTTTGACAACTTAAGCCCAAATTCATTTTTCCGTTAATGGGCTGACAGAAATCTTTATAATCTCCGTTAAAAGACATTCTTGGAGGGAAAAAATAATGAGAAAACAGTTTATGGCGCTAAATATATTTCCTTAACTTTCCCGCTGGACACTATTTTTTTTTTCACCATATATCCACACTCCATGCAATTTACGTAGCAAGAAATACAATCTATGTAGCAACACCATGAATTTAATGAACATTACTTCTTTTTAGCATGTTGTGCAGATTAAAAAAAAAAAAAATGCAAACCAAATTAATTAATGCATCATTGTATCAACATAATATCAGCACTGTTTGAATACAACCACCAAGTAATCCTAAACAAGGTCATCCAAATCACTGTTTCTAGCCAACCAAAATGATTAATCTTCAAGTATTAAAAATAGATTAGCATCACATACAAAATGCAGTACGTACTATATAAACAGCAACAAAATTTTCATTTTTTGGTGATTTTCTGTTTCTTCATTCTTGTGGCAGCAACAACAGCACCCAAATTTGAGATTGTCACAAAACTTCTCCCACCCTTTTGTAGCACTGGTACAGAATGTCCTGAGGCAGTGCTAATGACTGAACTTTGTGGTGTGGCAGTTGATGGGGCTGGAAATCAGACTTCCCAAAGATGCAACCAACACTTTAATATTTGTATGGAAAGGGAAAGACCATCATAGGCGTGAGAGCCTCAGGAACTGGGTTTCCTTTTAAGCGTGGGTTCTTCCAGCTAGGATAACACCAAGAGTGCAACGTATAAGGAGGGTGCAACTGTGGTGGGAATGACGCAGAGCTTGGAGAGATTCGGAAAAAATGCCCAGAACAATGCAGTGTGTGTGTAGAAGACGACTTGGGGGAGAAAGCATGTGTTCTCCCCTATTTATATGTTAGGGGTGAGGGTAAATGGGTAAATTGACCGTGTGGTCCCAAACCTGTGTTGCCCTAACACGTGGCAGCCTTTGAGGGCGTGAGAAAGACGTTTCTGAAAAGGAGGCGGTGTGTCAGGTGCCAGGTGCGCACTAACTTTGTGTCAGAGGTTGTTGGCGAGGGTCGCGTGGGAAGAGAGCCCAAGGTCCCCTTTGCCGAGGTTCGGATCCATCGCAGGGGGGTTGGATTATGCACGAGCGCTGGTGACGCTCGAAGAGTACACGGATGGACCCCCCGCGGCAGATGACCTTTGAGCGCCAGAATCCCGAGCATCAAGAATGGGATCCTCGTGTGGGTGCTTCCCTGAGAAGGGTGACCCCAATGGCCAGGATGGGAGCGCCGAGCCTACTGGTTCAGCCCCTTTTCTTGAATAGTTGACCGAGGCTCAAGGGCCTATACTAGTTGGCAAGTGAGTGGGCTGGATTGGCCCACGAGCCCATCAATGCGAGGGTATAGTCTTCACGTCAGCAGATGGTGACACGTGGACGGCTCTGATATAAGCGTGTTTTTGGGCCTCATCATTTTGCCCCCCAAATTCTATAGTATCGCTCGAGCGTACTGTAGAATTTAATAAGGAGGGAGCCTTGGATTTTGAATTACCCGAGGGTCAAGCCATTGCTAGAGAAGTGACCGCTTGACTTCTGTAATGGACACAGTCTGACACCGCATTAATTGAAGTCATGTCCGCATTTAATGCTGAATGGGAACGTGGGCGCGTGCACTCCGGGAGACGTGAGGCGGTTACCAAAAGTGGGGGGATTTCCTAGGCGGGAAATGATTGCCATTTGAAATCCCAAGCCCTAATCAATGTAAATTTTCCCCTATAAATAGAGATTTGCAGAGTCTTGGAGCCTCTTTCACGCATTCAGACTCCTTCAAGCACATACGCAGCAAGAAATCTCTGCAACTTTTACAGACTCCGGCGAGCTTCTTCTTCACTCTCTAGGTAAGGCTTCCACAAATCCTGATATTCCGATACTAACTTTTAGATTTAGGTTGTGCGTGAGTGATCCTTCTAAGCAAAGAACCCCTTCTGCCGTTGAATTCATTCCAGAATTTTTCTTCTTTATTGAGTTTTCTGAGAGAACTCCGTCTTCGAAAGTTCGAAAGACAAACATGGCCGGCCACCAAGCTGACGATTATGTAAGGGAGATAGATGAGATGTCAGTGGGGAGCTCTTCCCCTCACGGAGATGTACCTACAGTGGTTCCCATGGCTAGAGCGTCCCCAGGTGAGGGGATTCCTATGGCAATTCCAGTGGCTCAAGCTCCGGCTGATGCCAGGGATGAAGAGGTTGACGTAGCCGTTCAAGGGATGAACGAGCGCGCTCCTGGAGGGGTGAATGACCTCTTTGAAGAGATGCACAACGTGATGGAAATGCAGAGGCAAGGAGAGAGAGTATTCCCGGTGTTGAATAGTGCCGTTAGACCCCAGGATCACAGGATCACCGTGGCCGTGATGGCTCCCAAGGGCGAAGCAGGGCCATCCGGGCGTCAATTTGAGGCTGAACCTTCCAGAAGGCGTCAGAGGAAAGGAAAGGAGCCTGCCACTCGAGTGAGGCAAGATAACCGTCACCAAACCGATAGATCTCCGGATGAGATTGAAAGCATTTTGACGCTCGAAGACTTGGAGGAGTTGAAGGCGAAAGCTTATTGGGATGAAGCAGTATTTCCCATGCGACTGCCAGAGGAGGGAGAGAGGGCCAACCGACCGCCACCTGGGATGATAACGGTTTACTGGGATGCTGTTCTAGCCAGGGGCCTGAGGTTTCCAATTGCTCACGCTGCTGCTATCATCTACCATCACTTAGGGCTTTGCCCTTCACAAATTCAGCCCAACGGCATAGCCTTAATCAACACCTTCATAATAACGATGAGAGCCCTAGGCTATACATCCTCGATCGTCAATTTTGACAGCTTGATACAAGTAGCCCGCTCGCCACGCTCGTCACCTACAGACGGCGCCAAAAATGATGGGGCTGGAAATCAGACTTCCCAAAGATGCAACCAACACTTTAATATTTGTATGGAAAGGGAAAGACCATCATAGGCGTGAGATCCTCAGGAACTGGGTTTCGTTTTAAGCGTGGGTTCTTCCAGCTAGGATAACACCAAGAGTGCAACGTATAAGGAGGGTGCAACTGTGGTGGGAATGACGCAGAGCTTGGAGAGATTCGGAAAAAATGCCCAGAACAATGCAGTGTGTGTGTAGAAGACGATTTGGGGGAGAAAGCATGTGTTCTCCCCTATTTATATGTTAGGGGTGAGGGTAAATGGGTAAATTGACCGTGTGGTCCCAAACCTGTGTTACCCTAACACGTGGCAGCCTTTGAGGGCGTGAGAAGGACATTTCTGAAAAGGAGGCGGTGTGTCAGGTGCCAGGTGCGCACTACCTTTGTGTCAGAGGTTGTTGGCGAGAGTCGCGTGGGAAAAGAGCCCAAGGTCCCCTTTGCCGAGGTTCGGATCCATCGCAGGGGGGTTGGATTATACACGAGCGCTGGTGACGCTCGAAGAGTGCACGGATGGACCCCCCGCGGCAGATGACCTTTGAGCGCCGAAATCCCGAGCATCAAGAATGGGATCCTCGTGTGGGTGCTTCCCTGAGAAGGGTGACCCCAACGGCCAGGATGGGAGCGCCGAGCCTGCCGGTTCGGCCCCTTTTCTTGAATAGTTGGCCGAGGCTCAAGGGCCTATACTAGTTGGCAAGTGAGTGGGCTGGATTGGCCCACGAGCCCATCAATGCGAGGGTATAGTCTTCACGTCAGCAGATGCTGACACGTGGACGGCTCTGATACAAGCGTGTTTTTGGGCCTCATCAGCAGTATTGCCATTTACAAAGAATGTCTGCAATGGAGCTTGTAGGGGTGTAGGATTCACTACAGGATTGGAACTGATAGATGGCCTATCTCGTCTCACTTCACTAATTGTTCTCTTTCTAGCCTGAAATAAAAAATACAAACTGTTGAACAAAGTAAAATGATATAAATTGAATTTGGAATTTAAGCATGTAAACAAACTTACAGTGAGTTTAGTGGTCTCCCTTGTCTTTGGCTTTTGCACTTTCTTAGCTTGTTTTGGCCTTGATGTGTCTGGTGGAATTAGTCCGTTAGCAATATCTTCTTTTTTCTGCTTGCACCCTTTTTGGTTATGCCCTTTGATACCACAATAGTGACACTTCACAGAATACTTTTGAGGCTTCATTTTTACCAACATCTTACCATTTTTTCTCTGTTTTTGTGGCTCATCAATTTCCCTTCTTCTTAGTTTTTTTGGTCTTCCAGCTTGCCTTCCAAAATTTGGTGGGAGTGGTGGAATATTTCCTGTTTTTGCCCACAATCTAGGGCCATTCACGGGAAGGATCGCATGCGCATACACTTTCATAAATGTTTCCACACTATAGTACTAACTTACATAGTTTTGTGGATCAAGATCTTGACTTTGAAGTGCAGCAACACTATGGCAACAAGGTATACCTGATAACTCCCATTTTCTACATGTGCATATCTTATTTTTCAAATTAACAACGTGCATTGATCCATCATATCCATGAACCTCATAATTCCAATCATCAGACTTCAAAGCATAACAATCTGCAGCCCTATCTATGTTGCTGTCAAGAAATTTTCTGATCTTAGGACAAATTTTCCTTTTCCCAAACCATTTTTTGCCTGCATCCCTCATCTCAGATAATCTGGACATTATAAATTCTCTGATCCATTCGAGACAAGTAATGATTGGTTTGTCTCTTGCTTCAAGTATGCAAGCATTAAAAGATTCACAAATATTGTTTAACAACATATCACATTTTGGAAAGGGATTAAAAAATGCCCTACTCCATTGTACTGCAGGCTTGTCCACAAACCAATCCAAAGCCTTTGGATCAAGTTTTCCCAATTCATTCATTATGTATTTGAATTCATGCTCTGTAGTGGCCATTGCAGCTACCCAAAAAGCATTTCTATAGGCCATCCCTCTCCATCCATTACTCTTAAAATTAGCTAATAAATGCCTAGCACAAAATCTGTTATCACTATCTAGAAATACCTTCTCAAAAGCTGGAACTAAACCCTTTTGTTTATCACTAATGAATGTCATGGTATCATCTCTAACTATGTGGAGATCTTCTTTCAACAAAGTTAAAAACCATTTCCAAGAATTCTTAGTCTCTGCGCTAACCACAGCATAAGCAATAGGAAATAAATTATTACATGGATCTACACCTACTGCAGTTAGTAAAACACCCTTATGTACACTGCTTAGATGACATCCATCAACCCCAATTAATGGCCTACATCCAGATAAAAAGCCAACTTTCAAAGCCTGAAAACATACATAGAGCCTATCAAAAGTACCTCTCTCATTTTTATTATGTTCCTCAATTTGCATGATCACTGTAGAGCCAGGATTGCTTCTTCTGAGTTCATTGGCGTAATCACAGAGAAGATCATATTGCTCACTAGCTTTACCTTGAATTGAACTCAAGGCTTTTCTTTTCACCCTATAGGCTTGCTGCTTAGATATGTTGATTTTCAATTCTCTTTGTACATCCCTCTTCCATCCTTTAACTTTTCTTACTGAATCTATTCTAAAACAACCTTTATACCTACGGGACAACCAGGTGGAATTCAAACACTTTACCTTATTTGACAAACTGCAATAGTGTTTAGTGTAAAACTCCTTAATTTGAAATGTATCTTCATCATCCACTTTTAAGGCATGGCACCTCCATCGACAACCATCACCCAAACATTTAGCGTAGACTCTTTTCTTGTCATTCTTCTTAATCTTCAGATTCCTTCTTGTTTTAATTGCAAGATTATGGATTGCTTCAATAAATTCCCCTTTATCAGTAAACAACATCTTCAAGCAAATATATGGGTCATAGTTGTTGTCTGGATTGTACACAGGAAATCTCTCAATATCATTATCTTCATCACTGCCCAAATTACTATCGAGTTCATTACCACTGTAGTCTAAATGGTCATCAAAAAATTCATCATCAGAACTTTCGTCATTATAAACAATGACATCATTTTGTTGAGGATTATCACTATTAACATCATCCTCAATATCAACATTATTTTCAAACTCAATATCATGCAAATCATCACTGTTATTATCCTCACTATCTTCCTCACTCTGTGACTCAGAATCTGATAACACTTTCTTACCCTTGTCAGCCCCAACTCCCTCGCCAATCTCAATGCCATCTCCCTCACGCATCTCAACCCTAACTCCCTTACTCATCCCATTTTTCACACCATTTCCCTCTTGAGAATAAGTATCAACAATCTTAAAGACTTTCCCCCAATCAAGAAACTCACCAGTCTCAGTTATTGATTCTAGAGTAGGCTGAAAAAAAGTTTCATTATATGGATTAGATGATCCAATTGGGGTATTTGGTGTTTCATTGGGAACAGACTTTTGAGTTTTAGAGAATGCTGGAATTTTATCAGTTTGAGTTGGGTTTGTTTGGGTTGTTTGGGATTCAACAAAATGGTCAGGATTAGATGTTTTCTCCCCCACTAAATACACATCAATATCCCTTTTCCATAGTCCATACTCAATTAGATTCATCATATCAGCAGAAAAACACACTTGCGTAAATATACCTTGTTGTTTCCTATAGTGCTTATTCTCCCATTTATAGTCTAACATTCGACTCATAACATTCAAATAATCAGCATAAAAATCATTGGTATTGACATAGTCAAATACAGAATAAGTACCACCAATGTATTTCTGTATCTTAAACCCTTTTGTCAATTTTCCACCGTGGTGCAATCCCACTGTCATAAAGGGCCCATCGATATGTGTAAAAGAATAAAAAAAAAAGATATAAAGCTTATTACGGTCCCTACGTACAACACGTTTCAAAGACATTGAGGACCACAACAACTGAAGAAAACACACATCCCCAAAAAAGAATCAAGCATCGATTGAAATAAATAAGTTTTTACAAAGCTATTACAGACTATTAAACTAATTAACCCATCACAATCCACTTTACAACGCCAACAAAAAACATACCATAGGTTGGTGCCTGAACTACATCTTGGACTTGGGTTGTTCTCATGATAATAGTATACTTGTCAGGGTTTCTTAAGCCCCTTGTCACCATTTTAGGGAATTTGGCAGCCATTATAATCACATTAACATAGTGGAGAAAGGTGGAGCAAGATGATAATAGGGTTTAGGGAAACGATAGGAATGCCAGAGTTTTACTTGAATTGGGGAATTTTTATGAGGGAAGTTAAATACTGAGAGTTTGACTTGATTTGGCAATTTTTTCTAAGGACATTAATACTAACGGCGATTATGACATGATTAAGATTTCTGTCAGCCCATTAACGGAAAAATGAATTTGGGCTTAAGTTGTCAAAAATTAAGAACTGCTGGACTTATATTGATTGAGTCAATAAACTGTGTACCTAACTCGAAAATAGGCCTAAACCACAGGACCAAAAATGATATTTTCCCCAATATATATATAGCAGCAATTACATAAATGCTCTTGGGTTGTTTGAGTTGTTGTAATGGCAAAGTATGAGTTATGTTGATCATGATACTTGGGAGTAATAATCAAGGTGTTGCATACCTACGATGCACGAACACTTCTAAAAATATCATTTTGCCGTGTCGTGTCGTGTCGGACACCGTGTCCGACACTCCTCACGTGAGAAATTCAAGAAAAAATCCATGTCGCCGTATCCGTGTCGTGTCGTGTCCGTGTAGCCGTGTCCATATCTGTGCATTATAGTTGCATACTTAAGAGCACCTGTGTGCGAGCTGCTGTCATCAATGTTGCATGCTGAGCAATAGCGTATATATTTTGTTTGATAATATGAATTAATACGGAATTGCGCTAACTCAGGTACTATGATGCACGGACACTTCTAAAAATATCATTTTGCCGTGTCGTCTCGTGTCGGACACTCATGTCGGATACTTCTCACGTGGGAAATTCAAGAAGAACTCCGTGTCGCCGTATCTGTGTCGTGTCGTGCCCGTGTCGCCGTGTCCGTATCCGTGCATCATAGCTCAGGTACAATCAAAATTATTATATTAATAGTGTTATCATTTCATCACCTATCATTGATCAGCGTGCATGATTTCAACAAGTTATTAGAGGATAATTATTATAAAGTGTGGTACTGATTATAAATTTTAATTATTCAAGACACAAATATGTTATCTTTTGATACATTTTTGGACATGGAGAGAGTGACCACCTGCATAGTGCGTGATAGGTACAAATGGTAATGTTTTACCGAGCTGTTTGCTCGCTAGCAGTTGTCCGTTCGCTAATAGTTTTGACTGCTTGTTTTGGGGCCCATCAAGATGCTAATAGGTTGAGGGCTGACCACGATACTATTTATCCGACCCATGCTTGGAAGTTGGTCTGGACTTATGGGGGAGTAGTGATGGGGTCCTACCCGTTTAAGACACGTGGCCGTCTCGCAAGACATAATATTAGGAGAGCTTGTGTGTATGACGAGTTGTCTTTGGGAGCTCGTTATATAAGCTTCGACCAAACCCAACTAATTATAAAAATAAGTGTATTATATTTGTCATATAATTTATCATTCTTCCTAAAATTTTCAATTAAAAGGATAAGCAGTAGGATATAAAGATAAATGTATTATATTTGTTATTAAATTCAGCACCCTTACCAACTCAACACCCTTACCACTATTCCAACCAAGGTAAGCACTACCATGCAAAATCTATCCCCCAGCCGTAAACATACCTCTGATCTGTCCAGCGAGCTGACCATTTTAATTTGACGACTCACAATAACCTCGGCTTCCCCCATCCTCATGTTTCCCCCTCCCCTGGTCCAGCTATCCACACAAACAATCAACCCTCTTCATCTAGCTCAGAAATCGTGGTTTCCCCGCTACAACCTCAACACCACTCCAGTCTCCCCCCAAAGATATTTCACCAACGCCCCACCGATACTAATGAGAATCTCAGCCCTGCTCGTCAAAGACCCAAACTGACACTTGATCCCTCCTTATATCCGGGGTTACTTCCTCCTCATCTCTCTAATACACAACCTCTGAGTTCCCTTCATTCCAGTGCTGACCTCATTCCTCCGCTCCCTTTCCTAGAGCAACTCTACAATATTCCTCTCCAGCTTAACTTACCCGAATCCACTCATTCTCAGCTCCCGAAACCTCGTAAATTCCGTAGCTAGAATCCCAACTCCAAGAGCAAGAACCTGACTAAATCTCCCAAACTACTACTTCCTTCGAATCCTTCCACCCTATCTCTTCCCTCTCCTGTCCTTGGTGACATCACGAATGTATCGGCGGAGGCTGCGAGGCAGCCCCATCGGGACTAATGAGTTGCCTAAGCTGGAACTGCCAGGGCTCGGGGGGTCCCTGGCGAGTTCATAATCTCTGGCGTAAAAGCAGGCGTATTGATCAGTTGAAGTTGATGTTTAATTTGCACGGTGTGAATGTTGACTCGGTTGGGAAAAGTGGTGGTTTAGCGTTACTTTGGAGGAAAGATTTGAGAATTTCTGTACAAAGTTCCTCCTAGAATCACATTGATGTTACAATTGAAAACGATGATAGGAATAAAGCTTGGAGGTTTACAGGTTTCTATGGGGCGCCGGAGTGCCAAAATAGATGGATCACTTGGAACCTGCTCCGCTCTCTCAGTCAACGGTCTAGTCTCCCTTGGCTAGTCTCTGGTGGCTTTAATGAAATTCGGTCTAACGAAGAGAAAGAAGGTGGAAACAATATATGTTGGGGTCAAATGGTTGATTTTGATGATTCCCTGTCCGATGCTGCACTTTCTGAACTCAATTTCTCCGGCTTTCCTTTTACGTGGGTTAAAAATAGAGCTGATCTAGATACTCTACGGGCCTGTCTTGACCGTTCTGTTGCCTCTGATTCTTGGTTATCTCTTTTCCCGGAAGCCTATGTACATCATGTGTCTGCTTCTTGCTCTGATCACTAACCTATTGTTACTGCCTTTCATGCGGCGAGTAGGAATTCTCGACAGAAACGGCGTCCGTTCCGATTTGAGGCACATTGGGTTAAAACTAAGGACTGTACGAGGATTATTCATGATTCTTGGGAAGGCTCTCTTGCAAGCTCACCGGTGATGAATGTGCTGGAAAGTAGCGAGAGATGTAGGGTGGGTTTATTGAACTGGTGTAAGACGAGTCGGAAGAATGACCAGCTTGATTTGGAAGCTCTAGAGTGTCGTTTACGGGTGCTGCGAGAAGGGAGAATAACCCCTGAAACTAAACGGGAGGAGCAGGATATCAGAACTAAGTTGGAGGCTTTCCTGGTCAATGAAGAGATTGGGTGGAAACAAAGGGCAAAAGTGGAGTGGCTTCGCGAGGGAGATAGGAACGCTCGTTTCTTTCATTCGAAAGCTAAACAGAGAGAAAGAAATAATCACATTGAGATGTTGCGGGATAATAGAGGTTTTAGCCATAGTTCAGAGGAAGGGATTAGGAGGATTATCGAAAGGTATTTTGGTGATATTTTTACATCGAATAGATGCAGCTCTGAGGAGATTGAGACGGGAATCAGCTGCTTGACCAGACGGGTCACCGATGACATGGGTGAAAAGCTCGTGGCTCCGTATTCGACTGCCGAGGTAATCCTTGTTCTGAAACATATGTATCCCCTTAAGTCCCCCGGCCCGGATGGCCTTCCCCCTTACTTCTTCCAACATTATTGGAATATTGTGGGTCGTAATGTAGTTGCTTGTGTGATTGATTTTCT
The DNA here is from genome assembly GCA_037501455.1 of Lantana camara. Classification (NCBI taxonomy): domain Eukaryota; kingdom Viridiplantae; phylum Streptophyta; class Magnoliopsida; order Lamiales; family Verbenaceae; genus Lantana; species Lantana camara. The sequence continues at coordinate 26,914,808 of CM074862.1, forward strand.
GAACAATGGAAAGTTTGATAATAGGTTGAATTATACTCATGTGGTCCTTATTCCCAAATGCAAAACCTCGGAAGTGATCACCCATTTCAGACCGATTAGCCTGTGCAATGTTGTTTACAAAATTGCCTCCAAAGTTTTAGCCAACCGTATCAAACCTTTTCTCAACACCATCATTTCCCTTTCCCAATCTGCTTTCATCCCTAATCGGTTAATTTGTGATAATGTGCTGGTTGCTTTTGAAATTAATCACTTCATTAAGCGTAAAGGTTCTGGAAAGGAAGGTTATTTCAACCTGAAATTCGACATGAGTAAAGCGTATGACCGCGTCGAATGGAGGTTTCTCGAACGGATAATGGTTAGGTTAGGCTTTCCTTTGTTATTCATTGAGAGAATTATGACTTATATCTCTACCGTTTCGTACTCGTTCTTGTTGGATGGAGGTGAATTTGGGTCTCTAATCCCCGAAAGGGGACTCAGACAAGGAGACCCCATCTCCCCAATTACCTCTTTCTTTTCTGCGCAGAGGTTTTATCTTCCCTCTTGCAAGAACAGGAAAGGCGTGGAAGTTTGGTGGGGGTGGCGGTGTGTCGGAGTCCCTCCCCCCCTCCCCCCGTGTTTCGCACTTGCTGTTTGCAGATGACACTATGATCTATGGCAGGGCGAATATGGGGGCCCTGAAAGGTGTTAGGGATGTTTTGGAGTTGTATGGGAGGATCTCAGGTCAGGTTATGAACATGCAAAAGTCCTCTTTGATGTTCAGTGGAATTTAGCGGAGTCTGTAAAGATGGAGATGGCTAGTGTTCTTGGAGTGAAGATTATGGAGATGCTGGACCTCTATTTGGGTTTACCTTTCATTGTGGGGTGGTCTGGCAGAGAGATTTTCTCAGGCATGCTAAATAAAGTTCAGGCTCGTGTGAAGGGGTACTCTGAGAAATTCTTGTCGAAAGCCGAGAAGGAAGTGTTGATTAAAGTAGTGATTCAAACAATTCCTTCCAATTCTCTTAATTGCTTTCTGTTACCGGATAATATTATTAGTGAGGTCGAGTCTATTATTTCCCGATTCTGGTAGGGGAATGGTTCAGCTCGTAAAATACATTGGATAGCTTGGGACAAGCTGTGTTGCAATAAGAAGAGTGGAGGAATGGGATTCCGTTCTCTCAAGGCGTTTAATTTGGCAATGCTTGCTTGCAGCACCCGGAATGCCGGGATATCACACCCCCGCACCATAAGTCTAGCTCACACATGAAATGGGTAGTCCATATATGAACCGGACTCATGGCGAACGGGTGACAAGTAAAAGAAACCACTAGCCAGGCGGGACTAACCCTCAATTAATACTTTAACATACACAACTAATTCAACGGAAGCATGATAAACATATTTTTCACTATCATTGTTCAAGTTCACATTCAACAATTTGATATATACAATGCCAACTCTCCCAACAATTCTAAAAGTAATAGATATGCATTAACAACATACATGAAACATGCTAGACCCAAAAATTAAAGACTTGACTCGATCCCGCCTAGCACGAACCCAGTGTACCTGAAAAGTGTGAGGTGTCAGTCTACCACAGACTGAGTGAGGGGTTTATAAATAAATATTAGCGCAACTAACATGCAAGCTATAATCCCGGGTAAAGCTTTTACACATGAAACAAAATAAGTTCAAATAAAAGAAATAATCTTCGCCCGAGATTACAACTATCCAATTTTAGCAATACAATTAATTCAATTCAATCAATCAGTGACCCGACGAGTGAGGGCAAATCTCCAACCTTTCTCCGACAGTGTACAATAATTCAGTTTTATCAATTAAGCGATCAAGCAATCAATTCGGTGCACAATTAGACAGTTTCAATCAATCCATCCTTCTTCCTCCGGGTGATGGGGGATTGTAAGGCCCCGCCATCCAATCTCATTGAGTATAGGGTTCATGATTCCCTATACCTGGGACTCCTTCCTCCACTAATCTCCTAGTGGATTCGGGGGTCATCCCAAAATCGGTGAGGATAGTGCAAGAGTTACCCGTCAGCCCTTGCTTCCCCGGTTGGCTCAATACACTACCCTCGGGCCCAATGTGAACATGCTTTACTCGCCAAAACAATTAATCAATTCAATACGATAGCAATCGGTCAATACAATAACAATTACAATAGATCATTTTTGAAGTAATTAAAGTTTGGGAAAACTATAGATATATAGATACATTTTGGCTGAAACATCAAGTAGGGTTTTAGGGTTCTATCTATCTAGAAATTAAACCTCACCTGACGAGCGAAACAAGAATATAACTATGGTGCGTGTCCCACGTCAACTGGAAGAAGATCTGTGCAATAAGGACAAGTGTACATGAGACTAGACTCAAATAAACCAATTAGGACGCACGGCAAAGTTATAATCAATATATCATGCAATGACAGTTAAGGAATGTCAAGTAGGAACAAGATTATCAATAAAACAAGTATATATATCATATAAGTCACATACAAGAGCCAAGGAAGTGAAAAGAATGCAATATGAAAGGTTTTAGCAAAGTTTGGCAAAAGTCGACAATTTTCAGAAATACGCATGCTGTGGGAAAACTGGAATATCTTAAATTCTAGAAGTGGAAATTGAGTTTTGCTTATTGGATGTAAAACTAGACACATAGACCTTTCCAATGGTATATGGAACATTTTCTAATTCAAACCGAGGTGAAAATGGCGTGGGTTCGAAGTTGGACAAAATGCAGTTTCTGGAGGGGTCGCGCCCCTTCACAAAATATTTTCCGAATTTTTCATGCAATTTTCCAAAAGTCGAAAGTTGGTCAAAATGGGGTCGCGGGCGCGACCAGTTTTGTTCTATTTTTGGTCGCGGTCGCGACCTTCTTTGCAACAGCAGCAAAACAGGGGAAAAACAGGGGAAAACCGAGCCAAAATCAACCAAAACAACAACAAATGCAATTCCACTCCATAAAAATTATTGAAACATATCAAAAACACACTATACTTCACTTATACATCAAACCAACCATAAAATATGCATCAATTCCTCAAGAATTAGTCAATAAAACCCCATATTAATACATGCTTCCAACTTCCAAATAAATCAAAGTTCTCATGCAATCTTTCAAGGCTAATGATCATAAGCATGCTTCTAAACATTTATAACCAAGGAATAATCACATAAACATCAAACCCTACATCACATATGACTTAAGAATTCAAACAAAATCTCCATTTATACCTTAATATGAAGAGAAAATGGATGAGATGATGGTATGTTGATGATGAAGCTTCAAAGCATGCAATCTTCCTTGAATCCTAGCTTGAAATATGAGATGAAATTCTTCCTTCTCCTCTTGGTGTTTCAACCGTATATAAGTGTGTGTGTATGTGTGATTTTGATGAAACTATGGAATGAAATGGAAGAGATAAAGTGATATATCCAAAGTCTTGCAAATATATGCATGAGTCATCAATCTTTGCAAATAAGTCCTTCTAATATATGAGTGTATGCAATCAAGTATTGTCTCATGTAATACGATCAAGTAACTCCTAAGGATTTATGCAATTAAGTCCTCATATTTAGATAAAGAACAATTAAAGTTATATATGAGCAATTAATCACATTATCAATTAATTCATATCAATTTCACATTAACACTAATTTCATTTAAGTTTATGAAAACATAATACATATAATGTTATAAAATTATAAAGTAACATATAATATCACATAACACCTGAATGGAAAAATCGGGGTGTTACAAATCTCCCCCCCTTAAAAGGACCTGGTCCCCAGTTCCACTGTCGAGTTTCAAAATGATGCATACACTATAAGAGAACCCCGACCCTTAAACAAGAAATGAAAGAACCCCGTCTTTCACCAAATAATGAGAGAACCCCGTCTCTCAACAAGAAATGAGAGAACCCCGTCTCTCACACACACATGAAAGCAATTCGAAGAAACAGATTGTAGTATCATTCACATGAATGTCACATAGGCAAGTAGAATCATATTACTCACATAAGTACCACTCCAATTTGCAACTAACAAGAAATTACATACAACATCAATAAAGTCCGAGATGTATATGATATGCATGATTAGGTGTACCGTTCACCGTTGTTTGGGAATCTTCCATGATTGTGATCCGTTACAACAGTCGAGTTGATATTGGAGATTCCTCCGCCCAAAGCGTCGAACACTGAAATCCTCGATACCCAATGCTTAAATGACAATTCAATCCTGCTTCCATGATCAATTCTCCTATCCTAGCTAGTACCACGGTCCGAAGTTCCCAATCTTGGTTGCACACTTGATATTAATCCCATTCACCTCTTCTTCACCACGAATTATACTCGACCCTTTTTTTTTTTTTTCCGAATACTCAAGTTAATCTTTAGTAGCTTGAATTCTAACTCCTAATCCCAAAAGTAACCCCGGTTCATCACGAAAACAACTAAGGAGCCGGTAACCTATCCTATTCATGCGAAGACCAACGCTAGCTCTAATTACTTTCACTTGGTCCGTCACGAAATGTGATAATTAGATTGGCTCCACATTACAAACTGTACCTAGTTCCTCAATTACTCGATCTAATTTTTTAATAATTTGAATCATAGTCCTCACCCTAATGGTGTCTCCAGTTTATTATGGAAACAACTGACAACTCGCATGCTCCTATCCGGCACCTTCCTTACCCCAGTTTCTCAAAGTTCTCTTATGGCCCCCATCATTTCCAAGATAAAAAAAACACGTTACCTAAAGAACTCAATTCGTTCATCCTTGGAAGACTTCAATTCATACGAGTCCAATAATAAGAGTCCAACAGCGTTGATCTTGCAACCGAAGTCGTCATCGATCATCCTTTACCCTGTCTCGTCCTTATAATTCCCAATCACTTCTTAAATTTATATCTTCATTTCTTGAGGCACCTACTTCTTCCAATACTATTTTCGAGTTTCATCCACCTTGGTTCGAAATTGAATCGAGCATGAAATCTCCCATCATTTCTTGAGTACCTATTTCCGTCTCTTGAAGTACTTCTCCTTTTTCGATTTTCGAGGAATCCCGTCGTTTGTTGAAATTTTGTTACTTCTATTGAAAACAATCCATTTGAACCAATCGATAACTTTGAAGTCATTTTCCGGTCGACTCTCCCCCTTAAGAATGCCTATTCTTATCCGTTGGCTCGTAACATCGCTTCTTACTTTAATGATTCCTGACTTCTTCAACTCAGCTTCCTTGATATAAACGGTTTCACTCCCACCATTTGTCCGGCTTATTTTGTCTCACGTATACTTTGGAGCAACTGGTAGGAATAACAACCCATTTCTTCCGTTCCAACTCCCGATTGCTTTTCCTGGCCTCTTAATTGCCCTTCCTTTTCTGATCCAACTTTGCAACCCAATTATTTTCCTTCTCATACTCAATTATGTCTCAGCGGAGTAGTACTTGATAACCGAGATGGGGAGAGCTCCTAACAAGTAAACACTTAACAATGCATGTCGAATTAGCATGCCAATATACGTATCACACTTGTAAGTAATCAAAGATGCATCACATGGTAGCAATTATATACATTAAGGGTACACACATAAATAAAGAAATTTAAATAATTTCAAACAACGTATGATGCAAGTGCCATGAATGCCTTGAACCTAGCACCGTAGTTGCATTCTTTAGATTGACACTTGTTCCTTGTTTTGTTGAATTACAAGCTTGCCTCGAATTTGTTAGTTATTTCTTGTTACCCACGGTTTTTCAATTCTGTCAAATTCTCTATCTTCGACCCATACACTTCCATTACCCGGGGTTGAAATTTCTTGAACCTGATTCTTTTTCAATTATCGATCTTCAAGTATTACCCGAATCTTCACCATAAATATCTCCTCGATCAAAGTTTCCTCGTACCACTTGTATAACCTTATAATCCGAAATTGAAATTCTTGAATTCAAATTCTTTTCCACTTATGAAGGTAGTATCCCAACTTCTCTCAAGGGACGAATCTCCCATTGTTGTCCCGACTTCATTTAGGCGTTACCTCGGTTAAATTCCCCTCAATTTGCTCTTTTTGAACTTGAATTGGTTGTATGACTTGTCTTTCTTCACGGTTTCCATTTGTTGCTCCATATCTCCCAGTTTAACCTCACTATATAGCAACTCATACTGGATCCAAAATTCAACTCAATTTAACCGAAGATAGAATCTTTAGTACTTTGATTTACCACGAACTAGCAATCTCCGTATTAGTTGTTCTCTTTACTCTTCCCATCCGACTGCCTTCTTAACCCGAAATCCAAATATCTCAATTCTTGTAGATCTACATCAATTACCTTGTTGTTCAATCCTTCCAATTTATCATCTTTAGAAGCCTAAAATGGCCCAATTTCTTAATTTTTCCCAAGTTAATCCAAATCTTGTTCCAAGGTCGAAAATGTCTCAATTCATCCCGAAACTTAATCCCCAAATTTTGATCTTGACCCGAATCATTTGAGTTACTTTCCTCTTCTTCCTGCCCAGCTTAACTTCTACCGGATCAATTTACTTGAAATTCTTCCTTAGCTACCCTTGTTATTGATTTTCCGACAACCTATTTTACCTTAAACTCAAGGATTTTCCTTCCTTGTTAACTAAATTCTCGAATTTAATATGTCCAAGACCTCTTTCCTTCCATTCCTCAGTTTAGACAGTCCCGTGGAGTCCAATTATCTAACCTTCCATATGACATGAGGTATATGTTAATCTTGTGGTGGTTAAACATCATACCCCTAACTTCACCTCTTCAAATGTTCATCAATCTCCTTAGAACTTGTAAATCATTCCACAATTCAAACCTTTTATTTCAGATCCTCACCTGCGAAGCATAACCCCATCAAGAAAACCATGACTCCCAAACTCTTTTGTATACTTTCGGTGCTTTCCTTGTAACTTCAAAGCGAGCGAAGTAGCTGACGGTAAATTAATGTTGTTATCGAAATTGACCGTGATTGGATATGATCTTCGTAGCCTATAATCACAACTTGCCTCAAATATAGATGCATGGGGTTAATGATTGCGTATGGCACATAATTAGCATTTAAACACATGTTTGATGCAAAATGCAAAATTAATTCAACTAAATTAAAGTAAAACACATTAAACATATAAATTCCAAGCCAAAGAAGGTCAATTAATCACAAGGTAGTAAAATAAATCAAGGTCAGGTACAAGTCATCAAGTAGCTCAAGGATGTTCAGGTAATTCAAATAAATTCAAATAATATTCAAATAAGTTCAATTAGTTCCAAATAAAATACAAGACTCACAAATTATCAATTAATCCTATGCAGTTCGACCTAGACCCGACACGATACGACACGACACTAGAACCTCGGTTTTGCAATCGGGCTCTGATACCACCTAAGATGTAGCACCCGGAACGCCGGGATGCCACACCCCCGCACCATAAGTCTAGCTCACACATGAAATGGGTAGTCCATATATGAACCGGACTCATGGCGAACGGGTGACAAGTAAAAGAAACCACTAGCCAGGTGGGACTAACCCTCAATTAATACTTTAACATACACAACTAATTCAACGGAAGCATGATAAACATATATTTCACTATCATTGTTCAAGTTCACATTCAACAATTTGATATATACAATGCCAACTCTCCCAACAATTCTAAAAGTAATAGATATGCATTAACAACATACATGAAACATGCTAGACCCAAAAATTAAAGACTTGACTCGATCCCGCCTAGCACGAACCCAGTGTACCTGAAAAGTGTGAGGTGTCAGTCTACCACAGACTGAGTGAGGGGTTTATAAATAAATATTAGCGCAACTAACATGCAAGCTATAATCCCGGGTAAAACTTTTACACATGAAACAATATAAGTTCAAATAAAAGAAATAATCTTCGTCCGAGATTACAACTATCCAATTTTAGCAATACAGTTAATTCAATTCAATCAATCAGTGACCCGACGAGTGAGGGCAAATCTCCAACCTTTCTCCGACAGTGTACAATAATTCAGTTTTATCAATTAAGCGATCAAGCAATCAATTCGGTGCACAATTAGACAGTTTCAATCAATCCATCCTTCTTCCTCCGGGTGATGGGGGATTGCAAGGCCCCGCCATCCAATCTCATTGAGTATAGGGTTCATGATTCCCTATACCCGGAACTCCTTCCTCCACTAATCTCCTAGTGGATTCGGGGGTCATCCCAAAATCGGTGAGGATAGTGCAAGAGTTACCCGTCAGCCCTTGCTTCCCCGGTTGGCTCAATACACTACCCTCGGGCCCAATGTGAATATGCTTTACTCGCCAAAACAATTAATCAATTCAATACGAAGACAATCGGTCAATACAATAACAATTACAATCGATCATTTTTGAAGTAATTAAAGTTTGGGAAAACTATAGATATATAAATACATTTTGGCTGAAACATCAAGTAGGGTTTTAGGGTTCTATCTATCTAGAAATTAAACCTCACCTGACGAGCGAAACAAGGATATAACTATGGTGCATGTCCCACGTCAATTGGAAGAAGATCTGTGCAATAAGGACAAGTGTACATGAGACTAGACTTAAATGAACCAATTAGGACGCACGACAAAGTTATAATCAATATATCATGCAATGACAATTAAGGAATGTCAAGTAGGAACAAGATTATCAATAAAGCAAGTATATATATCATATAAGCCACATACAAGAGCCAAGGAAGTGAAAAGAATGCAATATGAAAGGTTTTAGCAAAGTTTGGCAAAAGTAGACAATTTTCAGAAATGCGCATGCTGTGGGAAAACTGAAATATCTTAAATTCTAGAAGTGGGAATTGAGTTTTGTTTATTGGATGTAAAACTAGACACATAGACCTTTCCAACGGTATATGTCGCATTTTCTAATTCAAACCGAGGTGAAAATGGCGTGGGTTCGAAGTTGGACAAAATGCAGTTTCTGGAGGGGTCGCGCCCCTTCACAAAATGGTCACGGGAGCGACCTAATATTTTCCGAATTTTTCATGCAATTTTCCAAAAGTCGAAAGTTGGCCAAAATGGGGTCCACGGGCGAGACCAGTTTTGTTCTATTTTTGGTCGCGGTCGCGACCTGCTTCGCAACAGTAGCAAAACAGGGGAAAACCGAGCCAAAATCAACCAAAACAACAACAAATGCAATTCCACTCCATAAAAATTATTGAAACATATCAAATACACACTATACTTCACTTATACATCAAATCAACCATAAAATATGCATCAATTCCTCAAGAATTAATCAATAAAACCCCATATTAATACATGCTTCCAACTTCCAAATAAATCAAAGTTCTCATGCAATCTTTCAAGGCTAATGATCATAAGCATGCTTCTAAACATTTATAACCAAGGAATCATTACATAAACATTAAACCCTACATCACATATGACTTAAGAATTCAAACAAAATCTCCATTTATACCTTAATATGAAGAGAAAATGGATGAGATGATGGTATGATGATGATGAAGCTTCAAAGCATGCAATCTTTCTTGAATCCTAGCTTGAAATATCAGATGAAATTCTTCCTTCTCCTCTTGGTGTTTCAACCGTATATAAGTGTGTGTGTATGTGTGATTTTGATGAAACTATGGAATGAAATGGAAGAGATAAAGTGATATATCCAAAGTCTTGCAAATATATGCATGAGTCATCAATCTTTGCAAATAAGTCCTTCTAATATATGAGTGTATGAAATCAAGTATTGTCTCATGGAAGATGATCAAGTAACTCCAAAGGATTTATGCAATTAAGTCCTCATATTTAGATAAAGAACAATTAAAGTCATATATGAGCAATTAATCACATTATCAATTAATTCATATCAATTTCACATTAACACTAATTTCATATAAGTTTATGAAAACGTAATACATATAATGTTATAAAATTATAAAGTAACATATAATATCACATAGCACTTGAATGGAAAAATCGGGGAGTTACATTGCTAAACAACTTTGGCGTATCTGTCGGTATCCGGACTCTCTTATTGCTCGTATCCTTAAAGCTAAATACTTCCCGAACTCGGAGGTGTGGGATGCTCCGTTGGGATGTTCGCCGTCCTTTACCTGGAGTAGCGTCCTTGCGGCGAGATTCTTACTCTCTTCGGGGATGAGGTGGCGTATTGGTGATGGGGCTAGGGTGCATATTTGGAGAGATAGGTGGCTGCCCAGGGGTCTAGACTTCCGCCCACGTTTTAGGCAAGATGCGTTGTTACAACCCAAATGGGTTTCAGAGTTAATGAAGCCGGGGCTGCTTTCGTGGGATGATGAGAAGGTTTTGAACTGCTTTCACCTATGGGATGCTCACGCCATCCTAAGCATTCCTTTGGGCTCGGTTCCCAGGAACGATTCGCTTGTTTGGCATTATAACAAAAATGGCTCATTTACTGTCCGAAGTTCTTACCATCTCACGAGGGATTTGGCTGACAGAAATCAGGGCTCTTCTTAGTCCTTTGTCGATCACGGGGTTTGGAAGAAGATCTGGGGGCTCAATGTTCAACCGAAAATCCAAAATTTTCTGTGGAGATGCTGCCGCGAGATTTTGCCCACTGGTGCGAATTTCGTGCGGCGCCACTGCGGTACCGAAGCTGTTTGCATTCATTGTGGCGATCAGAATGAGAATTCGGCCCACGCTATCTTTCTCTGCCCCTTTGTCAGGCAGGTTTGGGCTATCTCAAATATCCCTTGGTCAATTACCTAACAGGTGGCTGCCAACTTCCGCGATGGTCTGTTGAGGGCGAGCGAGTTGCTCGATGCGTCGGAGTTGTGTAGAATGGCGGCGATCATGTGGGTTGTCTGGGGGTACCGCAACAAACGCAAATTGGAGGGGCTGTCGAAGCAACCCCATGAGGTCGTTAGCTTTGCCGAGGAGAATGCAGGTCCGCAGGCTCCCATTGATGTTGCAGCGACTACATTTCATAATGTGCAGGATGTAATCAAATGGCACAAACCCTCGATCGGATGGAGCAAGCTCAACTTTGATGGAGCAGTCTTTGCCGACAAGAATGAAGTGGGAATTGGAGTGGTGGCGCGTGACAGTGGTGGATCTTGTGTGGGTTGGGAGACCAACCGATTGAAGTTTACTTCCAATCCTTCGGTGGCTGAAGCCATGGCAGCTCTCTCTGCTGCTCGTCTTGGTCGAGACTTCGGTTGGAGGAAGGTCTTGATCGAAGGTGATTGTCTGAATGTTATTAACCAACTTCAAAGCTCGGAAGAGGACCTGTCGGATATTGGTAACATTCTTACGGATATTAATTCCGTGTGCTCGGTCTTCACTTGCGTTAAATTCTCTTTTGTTCGTCGTGGCGCCAATAAAGTGGCCCATGCTATTGCTAGGAATGCAGCTTCGACTTGCGTTGGTTCTTTTGATATTCCTGTTGTTGCTTTATGTTTCGTGGACGATGATTTGATGTACTCGGCCTTCGGGCCGCCTCTCGTCAAAAAAATTATGATTATTCCTAAAATTTTAAAATTACGATTAAAATTACTGGCAATGCAAGGGTTTGTGCAAGAGAGAGGGAGAGGAGATTTGTCAAAAAAATTTCTTTTTGCCCCTTTTAAAACAACACACATTTAGGCAAGACATTATTGTCACAGATTTTGAGGAGACCAATCTAGAAGATGGACAAACACACGTGAAGCACTTCGGGTTTCCAGTTTTCTTATGCTCCGATCTCTGACGATACCTTAGATGGAATATTTCTTTGATGGGAGATTTTTATTTTCTGCTCCAATCTCCACAAATCTTTTTTTACATGAAATATATTTTTTTCTCCGATCTTAAAAAATTAAATTAAATTTCACGAAACGTTCTTGTTTCACGAAATCTTTTTTGTGAATTCCACGACATATTTTTATTTTCTGTGGCCTTGTTTAACAATCTTAGATCCTCCTCTTTCATTAGAAAAATACAATTAATGGTTTAATATATTATACAAATATATAAAAACATTATTTTCTGGCAGCGTGTTGCGGATGGTACAGCCCCGACAGTCCAATGGCAATGGGACCTTAGGGTTTTTGATCTTTTTGGTGAGAGGAGAAGATAGGCGGTCGAATTGGCCGGATGGTGGCGGGCAATGGTGGCAGACTCTCGGTCAATGGCAGGGGTTGTTTTCCAGCAACCTTTTCTCTTTCATTATGTTTCAAAGGATGTTTTGGTTTTACAGGATATTTTTAAATTGATACCAAGTGTCTCAATAAATTATAATTTGAGCTTTACAGGATTCTCAACCCTAACAAGAAATAATAATTCATCTCACAATTATTTTCTTTTTTCGTTCGCACTTAATAAATTATTTCAAAACGTTTTTACAAGTTTCCAGTAGTTTTAGATTGATACCAAGTGTCTAAATCACGATTTGATTATCTCAAAACGTTTTCACAAGTTTTCAGTAGTTTTAGATTAATACCAAGTGTCTCTCTAAATCCCAATTTAAATTTTACAGGATTTTTAATGCTAACAAATATTTTTGTCAAAAAATCCTTATTGTCTAAATAAGAATCCATCTCTCAATTATTTTCTTTTTCCACTCTCCTAATAGATTATCTCAAAACGTTTTCACCAGATCCTACTAGGTAATCGTTCTTTTGTAATTTGTTTTTTCTATTTCTTAATCGTTCTTTTTTTACATTTCTTATGCACTTTGCTCCGGGTAATTTCTTTTTCTTGTTTTTAGGGCTGCTTCTTCTTATATGTATAAATATGTTAAAATTTAAAAGTTTAAAACTAAACATTTGAAAGTTCAGATTGAATAGAAAGAAATATTTGACTCCTCCTTCTTCTTTTAGTTGTGAATTGTCCATTCTTCTTTTTTTGTTGCACAATTGTCCATTCTTCTATATGTATAGATATGTTAAAATTTGTAAAGTTTAAAGCTAAACATTTTTTTTTTTTGGGTAAGATAAAGATAACCATTTGAAAGTTCACATTGAAGAGAAAGAAATATTTGACAGTTTCTTCTTCTTTTAGCAGTGAATTGCCCGATCAAGAATAGAAAAAATGAAAGAGAATAATTAAGAAATAAAAGAGTTCCTAGAAAAAAAAAATTTATGTTGTGAATTATGTACATTAACTATAGGGGAAGGAAGAAGACAAGGAGAATCCAATTTAATTTCATGGGATATTATTTGTTTTCATGAATTTTTTTTCCCTACTTCAATATCTAAAAATTGAATTGAGTTTCACGAGATGTTTTTGTTTTACGAGATACTTTTTCTGTTTGTTTTTATTTCACGAGATGTTTTTTTCTACTCAAATCTCTTGTTCAGATACCGCGTGTCCCACTACATCACAATTTGAATTTTATAGGATTCTCCATCCTAACGTTCATTTCTCAATTACTTTCTTTTTTCACGCGCTCATAATAGATTCTCTCAAAATTACATTTTTTAATGATTCATTTCTCAATTATTTTCTCTTTTTCACTGGCTCATAATAAATTCTCTCAAAATTACATTTTCACTATTTATTATTATTGTTTTTTTACTTACTCATAATAAATTCTTTCAAAATTACATTTTCACCACCATTTTCTCTAATGATTCATTTTTCAATCATTTTCTTTTTTCACTTGCTCATAATAGATTCTCTTAAAATTACATTTTTACCTTGTCCTACCATGTCATCACTCTTTTTTAATTATTTTTCTTTTTCCTTGTGTACTTTGTCTAGGTTTTTCCTTTTCCTTTTCTTTTAGGGTTTCTTCGTACAGATAAAAAAGAAACATTTTCAGGGCATCTTCTTCCTTAGGCGGTGAATGGGCCGAACATAAAAAAAATAAAGAAAGAGAATAATCCAACAACTTTTGTTTCTGCCATCACAACAACAGGGCCGCGAGATCACAAGGGCAGATGGTGATGATGCAAGAATCTGAGCTTCCTAAATGCAACAACATTTTAATATTTATGAGAAGGGGAAGACCATCACAGGCGTGAAAGCCTCAGGAACTGGGTTTCCTTTTTGTGCGTGGGTTCTTCCAGCTAGGATAACACCAAGAGTGCCAGAGGTAATGGTGATGCAACTGCGGTGAGGTGATCACGGAGCTTGGGAAGGTGCAGAAAAGAAATGGGGAGAGGGAATGCCCAGTGTGAAGTGTATGCAGAAGATTGCTTGGGGGAGAAAGCATGCGTTCTCCTCTATTTATATGTTAGGGGTGAGGGTAGATGGGTAAATTGACCATGTGGTCCCAAACCTGTGTTGCCCTAACATGTGGCATCCTGTGATGGTGTGAGAATGACGTCTCTGAAAAGGAGGCGGCGTGTCAGGTACAAAGTGCGCACTACCTTTGTGTCAGAGGTTGTTGGCGAGGGTCACGTGAGAGGAAGGCCCAAAGTCCTCCTTGCTAAGGTTCGGGTTCATTCCAGAAAAGAATCCCTTCTGCCTTTGGATTCATTCCAGAAATTTTCTCCTTTATTGAGTTTTCTACGAGAAATTTCATCTTCAAAAACCGAAAAGCAATCATGGCCGGATACCCAGTTGATGATTATGTAAGGGAGATTGATGAGATGTCGGTGGGGAGTTCTTCCCCTCACGGCAATGTTCCCGCAGCTGTTCCCTTGGCTAGGACGTCCCCAGGTGAGGGGATTCCCATGGCGATCCCAGTGGCCCAGGCTCCGGCTGATGCCAGGGATGAAGAGGTTGACGCCGCCGTTCGAGGGATGAACGAGCGTGCTCCTGGGGGGGTCGATGATCTCTTTGAAGAGATGGGCAACGTGATGGAAATGCAAAGGCAGGGGGAGAGAGTATTCCCGGTGTTGAATAGTGCTGTGAGACCCCAAGATCACAGGATCACAGTGGCCGTGATGGCTCCCGAGGGTAAAGCAGGGCCATCCGGGCGTCAATTTGAGGCTGAACCTTCCAGAAGGCGCCATAGGAGAGGCAAGGAGCCTGTCACTCGAGTGAGGTAAGATAACCGCCATCAAACTGACAGATCTCCGGATGAGATTGAGAGTATTCTGACGCTCGACGATTTGGTGGATTTGAGGGCGAAAGCTTATTGGGATGAAGCAGTATTTCCCATGCGACTCCCTGAGGAGGGGGAGAGGGCCAACCGACCGCCGCCTGGGATGATGACGGTCTATTGGGATGCAGTCCTGGCTGGGGGTTTGAGGTTCCCTATCGCCCATGCCGCTGCTGTCATCTACCATCATCTAGGGCTTTGCCCTTCACAAATCCTGCCCAACGGCATAGCCTTAATCAACACCTTCTTAATAATGATGAGAGCCCTAGGCTATGCATCCTCGATCGTCAATTTCGATAGCTTGATACAAGTGGCCCGCTCGCCACGCTCATCGCCTACGGACGGGTTTTATTATGCCCAGGCCAAGTCGGGCTTTAAGATGATAGATTCCCTATCCACCTCCTACGGCGAGCATTGGAAGGAGAAGTATTTCTTCGTGGGGGCTCCGGGGGGAATCTTTGGGGTTCATCGATAGTGGATAATACACGGCGAGGGTCCTCTGATTAGGGAAAGGGCGAGGAATAAAGCCTTTGAGGATTGGGCACAAGGGTTAGCCTTCGAGATGAGGAGTGAGAAAAAGTGGGTTAAGGCTGAAACCCTGATGAAGAATGAGGGAGTACTGTTTCGTTATGGCCTGTCCTGCCCCCCAGACATGATACTCAATCCTCCAGCTGACATCATGGCCCTCGATGGTTAGCTTCTAGGAACTAACTGCTCTAACTCTTAGAATAGTCTTCTAACTTAGAGTGATGGCTGTATCTTTGCATCTGCGATTTGAGCAACCAACTCCTGACGCTCGTTTTTTTCTCGTTTGCAGGTGTTCAAATACTATCTCAAGGCATGAATGCTGAAGCTCTTTCCCGCATGTTGGGTGCCCAAGGACCCGCCGCCGACCCTCAGCACCCGCAGCAACAGCAAAACCGCCCTCCGAGGGGAAGGGGAACCAGGCGAGGTACCGGTCGGGGACACAATGACGCCCGCGGGGGTGCAGGGAACGAGGCCCGTAGGGGCCCTATTGAAGATTTGACGGCTGACGGCGTCTGTGGGGCTACTCCTCCGCCGGTGGCCCCCGAGGGTCTAATTTCATTGAGTTCGAGCGGATCTCGAAACCGCTCGGGTGAGCATGTTCGCATACACGAAACCATCCGGGCCGACCGTCAGGGGAAGAGAAAAAGGATGCCGGACTCCCTTCCAATTTCTGGCAAGGGAAAAGAGGTGGTCGTGGGACACAAAGGCGAGGGCAGTGATACTTCTTCATCAGAGGATGAAGATTTCTGGAAGATAGGTTGCAAGGGCGACTTTCGCTACAAGCGCCAGCGGACTGAGGGCCCGGTGCTTCTGAAAAAGAGTGCCTACTCCGTCAACATCATCTCTGACATCGTCGGGAAACTCCAATTTTCCGGCGATCATGACAAGCTGAACGAGCATAACGCCGCTCGTGTTGCTGACGACGCCTGCCATGCCCTTCTGACGGTAAGTCCCTAGTACCCTCTGAAGACTTCCCCAGTCCACTGTTCCCATTTTAACACTAACCTTGGCTTCTGACTTTCCAGGAGGTAATCCCTAGGTTGAAGAACTTGCAGGGACGAGCGCAAGCCTACTCCGAGCATAAGGCTAAGTACAAGAAACTGCTGTGAATTTCTGACCCTGTTCAACTGTAAGAGGATTACAACAACGTCCATGCCCAACTGTCCATGGCCAACCGCGATAAGGACCAGCTGAGGGAGAACCTGCAGAAGGCGGATGCGGCCTACCTCACTCTTGACGAGCGTCATAGGGAGCTGAAGGTGGAACGCGACCAGCAGAGGGTGCAGATTAGAGACCTGGGTGAGCAGCTGACAGAGAGCACTCGCCAAAATGAGGAGACGAAGAAGGCTCTCGCTGATTTGCAAGGCAAGGTAGAGGGCTTGGAGGCAAGGGTATCTTGGGAGGCAGTGATGAAGTTCGTGCGCTCCAAAGCTTTCATATTTGCCGCCAACATCCAATGCTTTGACAACGCCCGGCGCTTCTTTCATAAAGCTATCGGGCAGATGGTCAAACTGGGCTTGGCTCCAGATAGCGCTCGGACTGATGCACGCCTGCGCATGGATTTGGACGAAAACTGCGAGCCCATGGTCCCCGACGATCCTACTGAGAGTTTGGCGGAGCCCGAGTATCAGGAATTGGTGGAAACGCTCCAAAGGGAGTTTATAGCTGCCAATAGAGGTCCTGAGCCCATCCAAATAGACGATGAGGGTACCGCCCTGGATACTGCTGACGTCGAGGAACCAGGCGAGGCCCAAACTTCTGATGCACACGTGTTGGCCCCTGTCCCCCTTGCGACTGCTCCTCCTGAGCCCGATGCTCCAGCCCAGTGAAGCCCCTTGACTGTTAATCTCTTGTCCTTGCCAGTTTAAATTCTTCTTTCCATTTATGAACAACTTTATGTCTGTACTTAATCCTCTAGTTACTTTACTGAACACTTTGAATTCTTCCATGCTCCTTTTTTTTCATATATTATAACTCTTCTTTTCCTTGTTGGGATGTTTGAATGCTTTATCCTTTACTTTTGGATGGTGAATGATGTTATTTCATTACGCTCGCCGCTTTTATATTAATATCTCTTGTTTGAGCGTTCGCGAAGGCGTGTGGGTGCACGAGGGCGTTTTCTTTGAGGGTGTCCCGGTATTCATCATAATGTGTCATCAGTTTAAAGCTTGGCAGCGTCTGGCGATTTGAGGGGCGTAGAAACGGGCGCGAGGGTGTTTCCCATGGATGTTCCCTGGCCGTATTCGCAATGAGGCTCGGATTTGAACTTAGGAAACCTTTAGGGATTTGCCTAAGTATTGGCCCAATAATGTGCACCCTCGTTTCGGACGCTCCAATGAGTCATACGCACTTTAGAAATCAACCGTAGGATTTGCTAAGTGTGGGAAAGAATAGAGCGTAACCGTGGGGTTAGCGTCGTTTCGAGGGACCAATGAAAGAATTGGTCCAGGATCCAATACTTCATGAGTGTGCTTTTACTCAATAAGTTGAGGGTCATCGGGGTTTTTACGAGCGCGAGCTGGAGTGGCGAGCACTCAACTGGCGTAAATTAAGCATTCTACTTCCCGTTGTTCGACACACTCATTTTTTAGGACTTTATATACTTACAAATCGTTCAAACTGTTCCGGGTGGATGGTTATCAACACCTAGATAGTGTCACTTTGAAACGATTGATGTATCGCGTAGGCCGTTCGACGTGGAGGATGCTCGACACGGAATAGGCCTCTCGTCGCTCGAATCATTTGATCAAATAGGACAGCAAACAAATAGCAAAAATAAAGAACTAAATACTTACTGTTGTATAAATGCATTTTTGAAATGATTACAGCACGCTTTCCATCAAAGGAAAGCACTCCATGCCGCAAACGGGCAACACGCTTTCCGTCAAAGGAAAGCACTCCATGCCGCAAACGGGCAATTACAAAAGAACTGATGTTTACACGTAGAACCTTCTAAGGTTACATGCATTCTATGGCCTAGGGAGCCGCTCGCCTTGCAAAGTTTCCAATAGGTAGGTATTGTTTGCTCGTACCTGGATGACTTTGAAAGGGCCCTCCCAATTGGGGTCCAACTTACCCATATGTTTGGAGACTTCAACTTTTTTGAGGACCAAGTCCCCTAGTTGGAAAGTCCTCTCCTTAACACGTTTGTTGTACTGGCGGGCGACGGTCGCTTTGTATTTGTGGATACGTGCCCAAGCAGTATTCCTCTTCTCATCCAACAAATCTAACTCGAGCGCCCGATTGGCCTCGTTGGTAGCAGGTTCGAAATAGGTGACGCGTGCGGATTCTTGTGCAATTTCCGCAGGTATCATAGCCTCAGAGCCATAAACGAGGGAGTAAGGGGTTTCTCCTGTTGCCGCTCGGGGAGTAGTACGATACGCCCACAGGGCTCCTTGAAGTTCTTCAGTCCATTCTCCTTTCTTACTCTCGAGCATCGTCTTCAGATGCTGGAGTATGGTTCGATTGGTTACCTCCGCTTGTCCGTTGGCTTAAGGGTGGCCCACGGAGGTGAATCGCTGCTCGATCCCTAGTTCATAGCACCAATCCCGCGTGTCGGTGGCGATGAACTGGGAGCCATTGTCTGAGATGAGCACCCTTGGGATACCATATCTATAGATGATGTTTTTCCAAATGAAATCTCTCACAACCTTGAACGTTATCTTGGCGACCGCTTCGGCTTCAGCCCACTTAGTGAAGTAATCCACAGCGAGTATTACGAATTTCTTTTGTCCGACCGCCATTGGGAGGGGTCCCACAATATCGATGGCCCACTGATCAAAAGGCCACGAAACATCAACAGGAATCATTTGAGCTGCCGGCAACTGAGGGGTGTTAGAATGAAATTGGCACTTGGGGCATTTCTTGGAGTAACTAACGGCATCCTGCAGCACTGAGGGCCAGTAGAACCCACTCCTTAAGACTTTCTTTGCCAAGATTCGACCGCCCGAGTGGTTCCCGCAGCTTCCATTGTGCACATGTTCTAAAACTTCCTTGGCCTGCGAGGGTCTTAAGCATCTCAACGACGGACCCTGGAAGGATTTCTTGAATAAACGGCCCTCGGCGTCCAATGAGAAACGAGGGGCCTTGTTTCTGATCTTTCGAGCCTCAACTTTGTCGCTTGGGCTGGTTCCATCCTAGAGGAATCTGATAATTTCGTCGAGCCAACACGGCTCGGAGGGGTCAATCGTATTTACCTCCTTCGAAGGTTCGCCTTTACTTATCAACGGTTCCTCTGTTCTAAGAAATGTTATAACACGCTCGCTAGAACCATCCAGGGCAGATGCGAACTTCGACAGAGCGTCAGCACGTTCGTTCTCTGCCCTTGGGACTTGCAAAAGGTGGAATTCCCTGAACTTGGCTATCACCTCCTTAGCGCTCGTCAGATACTGCACCATGGTGGCTTCTCGAGCCTCATAAGAACCGTTAATTTGACTCGCGATCAACTGCGAATCCACATATGCAGTGACCCGAGTGGCACCATTTTGGAGTGCGATCCTGAGCCCCTGGATGAGGGTTTCATACTCAGCTTCGTTGTTGGTGACTTGGAACGCCAGCTTGATGGCATAGTCGACTTCAGCTCCGAGAGGGTCTCTGAGGGTCACCCCGGCTCCCCCCCCCCCCCTTGTGAGGTCGAGGAGCCATCAGTGTGCAGCAGCCATAGCCCATCCTCTGCTGAGGGCTCAGTATCTAAGTTGAAACGTTCCACCAATAAGTCGACCACGGCCTGAGCTTGTATCGCCGTGCGAGGCTCAAAGGTGATGTCGAATTGACTGAGTTCAATTGACCATTTAATTAATCTCCCTGAGACGTCCAGCTTTGCGAGCACTTGTTTGAGGGGCTGATCTGTGAGCACCACGATAGAATACGCTTGGAAATAAGGCCTTAGCCTCCGAGAGGCATTAACGAGCGCAAAAGCAAATTTCTCTATTTCCATGTATCTTTTCTCCGCTCCCTGTAGAGTCTTGCTCAGATAATACACCGGCATATGTTTACGCTCGCGGACAGCCACGAGGACCGCGCTCGTGGCTTCGAGGGAAACTGATAGATAGACAAACAAGTTCTCCCCGGGGTTAGGTTTGGTCAACAAAGGCGCGCTCGAAAGGTACTGCTTCATGTCCTGCAGAGCCTTTTCGCAGTCCCCGCTCCAGGTAAAGTTGCGAGCGTTATGCAGAATTTTGAAAAAGGGCAGATTCCTGTCCGCTGAGCGGGAGATGAACCTATTCAATGAAATGATCTTACCCACAAGCACCTGGACCTCTCTCAGATTGCGAGGGGAGGGTATGTCCAGGATTGCTTTAATCTTTTTTGGATTTGCTCCTTTGCCCCGTTGGCTGACCATGTACCCCAAAAACTTGCCACCCCGCACGCCGAATGTACACTTGGAAGGATTCAGTTTCATACCATAGCGACGCAAGATGTTGAACGCTCGTTTTAGGTCTTCCAGATGAGAATATTGACGTTCGCTCTTAACGATCATGTCGTCCACATATACTTCCATGAATTTTCCAATTTCACCCTCGAACATTCTGTTGACGAGGCGTTGGTATGTCGCTCCTACATTTTTGAGCCCGAAGGGCATAACCTTGAAGCAATAAACGCCCATGTGAACCACGAACGCGGTTTTGGGGCGATCCTCAGGAGCCATAAATATCTGATAATATCCTTGGAAGGCGTCCATCATGCTCATAAGTTCACACCCAGCGGTCGAATCCACCAACTGATCAATTCTAGGCAGGGGGTACGGATCCTTGGGACACGCCTTGTTGAGGTCCGTGAAGTCATTGCACATACGCCACTTGTTGGCGCTCTTCAGAACGAGCACCACATTGCATAGCCATTCGGGATATAGAATTTCTTCTATGTACTGAGCGTCAAGCAGTTTATTGACCTCTTCTTCTATGACCTGCCTTCGGAACCCATGAACGTCTCTCTTCTTTGGCTTTATAGGTTTGAAGGCCGGATCCACGTTCAGCCTGTGGACAATAACGCTCGGATCTATGCCAGTGAGGTCGGAAGCCTTCCAGGCAAAGACATCAACATTTTCCCGTAAAAACTCAATCATCATAATCTGAGAGGGACCGTCGAGACTGGAACCTATCTGCGTGGTCTTTTCTCGATTCTCGGGCTCCAATTCGATGGTCAGAAAGTTCTCCGTAGGTTCCACCCGCACTTCAGGCCTCGGTAGTTCGAGCGCTCGCTTCTTGCCTGTAATTCTCCCGAGGGTACATGATCCTCGTCTTCCGAGGAGTAAACCCCAACCTCTCTGAGGGGCGAATTCCTAACATCAACTGGTTTGTCTGTGTCCCTCTTCTTGTTCTTCTTCTTATAGAGCTTGGCCCTTTTGCGCTCGGGGCCATCTTCATCTAGCTTGGGGAAGTCAACAGACTTTTTGGTGGAGCCTGCTTGGATAGGTTGTTTGGGCTTGTGGCTTCGGAGGGAGAGTATGTAGCACTCCCAAGCTTCTTTAACATTACACAGTACTTCTCCGGTACCCTCGGGGGTGGGAAACTTGACTTTTTGATGATAGGTGGAAATTATAGCTTTGAAGTCGACAAGGGTTGGGCGCCCAATGATGATATTGTATGGAAGGTTCACTTCGACCACCACATAGAGAACATTCAAAGTTTTTCGCTATGGGGCGCGACCGAAAGAGGTGGCCAAGCGAATTTGTCCGCGAGGGACAATCTCGGAACCTCCAAAGCCGACGAGGGCTGTTCTGAGGGGTTCGAGCGGAATGTTCGTGATGTTCATTTTTTGGAACGTGGAGTAAGGCAAAACATTCACGAAGCTTCCACTATCAATCAAGACCCTTTTTACAACGTGATTGTGTACATCTAAGCTAACCACCATGGGGCAGTCAGAGGTTTCACCGACCCCATGGGGTGTTACAATGTGCTCTAAATCTTTTTCTGTGAATCCTACGCTCTCATCCTTCTCCGAGCGTGATGATTGATCAATAGAGAGCACCGGCTTGGGCTGGGAAGATCTTTGGTCATAGCTCCGAATGTAGCGACGTCGGGAAGCGTTAGAGTCACCCCCCGAGGGTCCTCCGGCAATCATGTGAATGACCGTGAATAGTTGATTTTCCATGTCTGAGGCTTTCCCTTTTCCACGGTCGCTGGGCTCGGTGTGACGGTGACGCGGGCTCCGAGAGCGCGAACGGCTTCTCCCCCGCGCATGCGCTCGCTCCGCACAGTGCTCGTCGTACCTTTCCAACACCTTTACGAACTCCTTAAGGTGCCCCCCAGCGATCAGCCTCTGAATCTCCCTTTCTAGCTGATGACATTCACTGGTGTTATGCCCTTTCTGTTTGTGGAAAGCGCAGTATTTTCCCGAGCGCTTTTGAGCCTCGGTTTCTCTCAACTTTGACGGCCTCTTAAACAGCTTCTTATCCGCCATGGCATAAACCTCGGCAATAGGGCGGTTGAGAGGGATGCGCTCGAATTTCTGAGGGGGTGGAGTGTAACGCCCCGATTCCGGATGAACAGGTAAGCACGCCACGTGTGAGTTGGAGTGTAGGTTTTATTTTATTTCTTTAACTTTGCAATATATTCTTACGTGGCATTCATAATTTTATAAAATTCATGAAACATTATTTATATCAATTCTTTGAATTCATGTCATTGAAAATATTATTTCATGACACGGAAAATTATTTATTGCATGAAATAATTACCGAGAGTGTTTTAAATTACCAAATTGTCCCTAGTTAAATATTCTTTAAAATTCTAGGGACTTAATTGCCAATCCTTTAAGGACTTAATTGATCCTATTTTAAAATCTCATATACTCAATTGCATAGATTGAATTCTTGGAGGATTTATTGGCAAATTGGCATATTTCACATTTTTCAAAAATGGGTTTTACGTAATGTATCTTCAAGCTTCTTCTTTGATCCATTTTTCAATCCAAAAATCTCCCAACCATTTGCTCTCTCTCGGTTCCAAAGAAGAGAAAAAGGAAGAGTGATTTTTCCATCGATCATCAAGATTTCAAGAAATCTTTCAAGAAATTTGGGAGTTCATCAACATCATCATCCAACTTCATCATTTCTTTCATCTTCAAGGTTGGTTGCATGGAAGGGATGATTCTTGATTGTGTTTGACATGCTTAGGGTTTGGAAATTATATGCTAAATGATGAATTAGAATTAGAAGCATGATTATGTGATCATTTCATGAATTATGGCATGATTTATAGCTTGAATCCTTGGAAATTTGGCATGAATGATCAAGTGTGATCATGAACTTGAAACTATGAATTCTTGATCATATTGCATGCTTTGAGTGTTTAAATGTGATATTACTACTTCTTGAATGTGTATGCATCATACTTCCAGAAATTATTGCATTTGGGGATCAAAAATGGATTTTTGGTGCTTGCTTTGTTGTTTCCCGTAGCCTTCCCCTGTTTCTGCTCTGTTCTTCAAAGTTTCAGAAACTGGGAACGACCGTTCCCAGCCTCAAGGTATAGTGGGAACGGGCGTTCCCATCTTTTCAAATAAAACAGGCGACCGACTGCGGGAACGGCCGTTCCCATTTTGGCCTTGGAGCCGGAAGGGCCGTTCCCAGCTAGGCGCGTTTTAAAATGGGAAAAATGTTGGCGCGCTTTGGGGGGGTTATGGGAACGAGCATTCCCATTTTACAAAGGGGACCGGAACGGCCGTTCCCACCTGGAATGCAGAACAAAATTCACTGCATAAATTTACGAAAATGACCCCTCGATCCGACGACTTCTTTGACCCCGAATTGCTATAATATGTGCTAATATGATGTGAAACGACATGTTATCATACCACATTGCATTTTCATGGTCGTCTCGACACATTTCCGCCGTTCATCATATTTTGGTCATTTTAGGTCATGTCTCACGTGTATACGTTGTATTTGCACAGGTCACGAGGGCGTGGACGGGGAGCAAGCTCCTTAGAACACCACATTATTGTATTTTGCAAGAAAAGGTGAGGTTTTAGGTTATGTATATAGAATCCTACCACCCTTATGTGCTATTTTCGGCCAAAACCTATTATAATTATAAACGTTTTCAAAGTTATAAACATTTCAAGCAAGAAAGTATTGATTGTCATGATTTCAAGCAAGTTTGGCGAGTACATGATTGCACGTGGGCCCGAGGGTAATTCTTGAGCCAACTGGGAAAGCAAGGGCTGACGGGTAACTCCTGAATTATCCTCACATTGTTGGGATCACCCCCGAAGCCACTAGGAGATTAGTGGTGGAAGGAGTTCCGTGTCTAGAGGGTCATGTCCTCTATACACACCATGTCGTGGATAGTCGAGCCTTGCAAACTCACTATCACCCGGAGGAAGAAGGAGACTGGGGATTAATCCGGCATGTCGGGTTATCCTCGGGTTATCGCATGATTTCAAGCATGAAATCGTTTATATGAGCACTAAATGAAATTGCATGATCATGTATTGAATTGATAAAGCAAGCACGTATTGTCACGTTTGGTGTTATGGTTGGAGATTCGCCCCTACTCGCCGGGGTCACATGTTCATGAAATGTTTAAGCTAAAATATTAAAGTAATGGGTTGTAATCTCGGGCAAAGATTAAGTTTCTTGAACTATATATATTCCTTTTCATTTCCAAAGTCTTCACCCGAGGCTACACCTTGCATGTGATGTGTGTTATATATATTCATTGCCCCTCACTCAGTCTTCGGTAGACTGATACTTCACTTTTCAGGTACTTGAGCACTGGGTCGTGCTAGGCGGGTGTCCGGTCAAGTTTTGCATTTTCACGAGTCTAGCACCGTACCTTCATGTATAGTACTTTTGGGATATTTCATGTTATTGATCGGTATTAGTATTTTTGGAATACTTGGTTATGTATATTATTAAAAGAAGATAATGTATTGATAGTTAAGTTGGTATCTATACGTATCTATTCAATAAATATGGTACCTATATGTATGAATGATTTTATTGCTTCCGCTTTCATTATCTTGTTGGCTCTGGTTGTTGGGGAGAGTGTCCCGCCTAGCTCGTCATTTTATTTGTCACCCGTTCGCTATAGTTTTGGTTTATGTATGGATTTTCCATTTCATACGTGGATCGAGGCTATAGTGCGGGGGATGTGGTGCTCTGGGGGTTAGGGTGCTACATGGAGAGTTTCGACGAGTGGGAATAGGGCTACGGCGGCGGCCTCTGGTTGAATCTCCTCTGTCTTCAGGGGCTTTGTGGGGGCGAGGGACGTTTGCCATCTTCTGATCCCTCGCAAGATACATATCTTCAAGGGTAAAAAAACGAGTCAGCTATATCCCTTATCTCCATCAACGAGCGGGGCTTTTTCTTGGCGACCTCCTCTACAAATTCCTTGCTGACGTAATGCTTCATATTGATGGCCCCAAAGAGAACATGCCTTAAGAAATCCATCGAGGGCTTTTCCACCAGTAGGATTTCCTTGTTGAACCTCCCCATGAAAGACCTGAGGGTCTCGTTTGGCCCCTGGACTAAGCTGTAGAGAGCCGTCGCTGCGGGGGCTGGGGCCTTCAAAGAGTTGAAATGACTGATGAAAGCGTCAGTCAAGTCATGGTATCCTCGTATTGAGCGCGGAGGAAGCCTTTTGTACCATTCCTGGGCCATTCCCACGAGGGAGGTGACAAACACCTTGGCCCAGTAGTTGAGGGGGTGATCATATAGACGCATCAAGTGCACAAAGTGATCCAGATGCTCGGCTGGATCTGTGGTTCCATCATACCTGTTGACGGATGTGGGGATTTTGCCCTTTCCCGCACGGGTCATCAGCACTTCCTCAACGAGGGGAGAGTCGCCCGTCGCGATACGGTAATCCCTGTCCTCTGGGTCCTCGGGACTGGCTTCCCTTCGTCGGCGGGAGATGGGGCTGCGTGGTCTGCGAGCGTCTTTGGCCTTGGACCTCTCGCCCCCATCGCGGGAGACGTGAGACCGTGCTCGAGAGAGCTGCTCTACCACGTTCTGTAGCCCTCGAATCTGGTCTTGAACTGCTGCAAGTTGAGGGTCACCGACATTTCTGCGGTTTGCCCTTTCTGTGGCCCTCGATTGGACCTCGTCGTTATCTCCTACGCCCTCGTTTCGAGGAGCCCTTTCGTCTCCTACGGGCGGTTGATCTGGCTGGACCCTCGGTGGGGCCTCATTTTCTTGGATTGGTGGAGGGGGAGGCTGCTGGGCCCTCAACGCGTTTTGGGCCATTGTCAAGGGGTGTGCTGGGAGTCCTCCCAGGGGTGGGGCCATTCGAGCGCCAGCGTGCGAAGGGAAATACGCCGCGGTGAAATGTTCCCAAGCGTTCTGGACAGCCTGGCCTTCGCACTGCGCATACAGCGCCTGAAGTTGCTGGGTAGTGATTTGGGGCATTTCCACTCCTTGTATCTCTCTTGGCAATGACATGGGGAGATTCAGTGCTCCCACTTGATAAGGTTGGACCATCGGCATCATCCCGGGCATCATTCCGGGTTGCATAAAGGGGTATCCCGGTGGAGGCACGGCCATGGGATACATACCTGAGTAAGGGAAGGAAGCATTGGCGGTGTGAGTTGTAGGGGGAACAACGAAACTGGGCCCCCTGGCAGCGTTCCCTCCCGGTGGGAGAGTTGCTACCGCCGTGTCTGGATTCTCGCCTCCATTCCCCGCAGCCGGTGGGTTCGTACCTCCGGCGGGGATGTTGCTCTCGGCGTTCCCTTCGTTGACTGGGGGAAGAGCACCTTTGTCTCCCACAGCTCCAGACCTGGTTGCAGTAACCATTTTCAGAATTGAAAAGGTGTTATATCTCCACTAGCTTTCGGAGGAAGAATCTGGTGATGACAGTGGTGGTAGTGATGGATTTCCCACAGACGGCGCCAAAAATGATGGTGCAAGAATCTGAGCTTCCTAAATGCAACAACACTTTAATATTTGTGAGAAGGGGAAGACCATCACAGGCGTGAAAGCCTCAGGAACTGGGTTTCCTTTTTGTGTGTGGGTTCTTCCAGCTAGGATAACACCAAGAGTGCCAGAGGTAATGGTGATGCAACTGCAGTGAGGTGATCACGGAGCTTAGGAAGGTGCAGAAAAGAAATGGGGAGAGGGAATGCCCAGTGTGAAGTGTATGCAGAAGATTGCTTGGGGGAGAAAGCATGCGTTCTCCTCTATTTATATGTTAGGTGTGAGGGTAGATGGGTAAATTGACCATGTGGTCCCAAACCTGTGTTGCCCTAACACGTGGCATCCTGTGATGGTGTGAGAATGACGTCTCTGAAAAGGAGACGGCGTGTCAGGTACAAAGTGCGCACTACCTTTGTGTCAGAGGTTGTTGGCGAGGGTCACGTGAGAGGAAGGCCCAAAGTCCTCCTTGCTAAGGTTCGGGTCCATCGCAGGGGAGGTGGGATCATTCACCAGCGCTGGTGACGCTCGAAGAGTGCACGGATGGATCCTCTGCGGCAGATGACCTTTGAGCGTCAAAACCCCGAGCACCAAGAATGGGATCCCCGCGTGGGTGCTTCCCTGAGAAGGGTAACCCTGAGGGCCAAGATTCTTCCTCCGAAAGCTAAGATTCTACCTCTGGCACTCTTGGTGTTATCCTAGCTGGGGAAAGTGCAGAAAAGAAATGGGGAGAGGGAATGCCCAGTGTGAAGTGTATGCAGAAGATTGCTTGGGGGAGAAAGCATGCGTTCTCCTCTATTTATATGTTAGGGGTGAGGGTAGATGGGTAAATTGACCATGTGGTCCCAAACCTGTGTTGCCCTAACACGTGGCATCCTGTGATGGTGTGAGAATGACGTCTCTGAAAAGGAGGCGGCGTGTCAGGTACAAAGTGCGCACTACCTTTGTGTCAGAGGTTGTTGGCGAGGGTCACGTGAGAGGAAGGCCCAAAGTCCTCCTTGCTAAGGTTCGGGTCCATCGCAGGGGAGGTGGGATCATTCACGAGCGCTGGTGACGCTCGAAGAATGCACGGATGGATCCTCTGCGGCAGATGACCTTTGAGCGTCAAAACCCCGAGCACCAAGAATGGGATCCCCGCGTGGGTGCTTCCCTGAGAAGGGTAACCCTGAGGGCCAAGATGCAAGCGCCCAGTCGATCGGCTCTGGCCCTTTACCTGAACAATTGTCTGAGGCCCAATGGCCTGAACTGGTTGGCAAGTGAGTGGGCTGGATTGGCTCACGAGCCCATCAATGAGAGCGTGTAGTCTTCAAGTCAGTCGATGTCAACACGTGGACGGCTCTGATTCGAGTGCGTTTCTGAGTCTCATCAGATGGGTTCTTGATTTTGCCGTTCATCTCTCACTACCAAAAAAAACAGGATTAGTGACCGATTTTCAGTGACCGTTTTATCGGTCACTGATCAATGACCGATTAGTGACTGATCTATGACCGATATTACATGAATATAATAATCAGTGACCGCATAAAATTCAGTCACAGATCAGTCACTAATCGGTCATTGATTTTGTGACCCAAACTTTATCGGTCACTAATCGGTCACTGTTGTTGTGACTAAAAAATTAATCGGTCATTGATCGGTCACTAAATCTGTGACCGATTTTTATCAGTCACAGATCGGTCACAGATCGTTTGATTGGGGTATTTTGCGGTCATTGATTTGTGACCGATATTTCATCAGTCACTAATCGGTCACTAATGTTGTGACTGAACACTAATCGATCACTAATTGGTCACTGATACCTTGACTGATTATTTTCGGTTACAAATCGATCACAGATTGTTTAATTTTGATATACACCGGTCACTAATCGGTCACTAATCATATTTTTAAGATATTTTTAGTTATTTTCAAAAAAAGTACAGAAAAATATAAATAAATAAATTTTGAATTTACTATTGCTTTAATTTATTAATATTAGAGGAAAAAATATTAAAAATACCTAAAATATAAATAATGTATACATCAAACTATTTAATGAAATTATTTTATCATATTTTTTTTAATGAAATTATTTCGTTCTTTGAACAAAGTATAAATTTGATCGTTAATTATCTAGTCAAATCTATACCAAACATGATGTCAATTTTCGTTGTTTGAACAAAGTCAAATTTGATCATTAACTATTTAAATATGTTTCGAAATATTCATTGAATCAAAATGATCCACTTGGGAATTGATTTGAAACTCATACTTTGTCAGAATGTTAAAATTGATTCGTGAATCGGATCAAGTTTAAACATTATTAAATTGAATTTAAAACTCGACTTAACTTTGTTGGATAATTAATTAAAATAATATGCTTCGTAGTATTCATTGAATCAAAATGATTCACTTCCAAATTAATTCGAAATTCATACTTTGTAAGAATGTCGGAATTGATTCGGGAATCAGATCAAGTTTCAACTTTATTAAATCAAATTTAAAACTCGACTTAACTTTGTTGGATAATTAATTAAAGTAATATGCTTCGTAGTATTCATCGAATCAAAATGATTCACTTGCAAATTAATTCGAAATTCATACTTTGTAAGAATGTCGGAATTGATTCGGGAATCAGATCAAGTTTCAACTTTATTAAATCAAATTTAAAACTCGACTTAACTTTGTTGGTTAATTAATTAAAATAATATGCTTCGTAGTATTCATCGAATCAAAATGATTCACTTGCAAATTAATTCGAAATTCATACTTTGTAAGAATGTTAGAATTGATTCGTGAATCAGATCAAGTTTCAAAATCTTATTAAATTTAATTTAAAACTCGACTTAACTTTGTTGGATAATTAATTAAAATACTATGCTTCGTAGTATTCATCGAATCAAAATGATTCACTTGCAAATTAATTCGAAATTCATACTTTGTAAGAATGTCGGAATTGATTCGGGAATCAGATCAAGTTTCAACTTTATTAAATCAAATTTAAAACTCGACTTAACTTTGTTGGATAATTAATTAAAATAATATGCTTCGTAGTATTCATTGAATCAAAATAATTCACTTGCAAATTAATTCGAAATTCATACTTTGTAAGAAGATATGATTCTGAGCCCAAGATTCAATTTTTGTTAGACCTACAAGTATGTATCAATCCATCGCCATTGTGTTTGTGTGTGTTCTTTAATTTTTTTCCTGAAAGTGCAATGTAGGTGTTTGTTTGAATGCCTCTGTGATGGTTGATGTGAGAAATCCATAGGGTTATTCTTGTTTTAGTGATTTGTGTTTTACTTGGATGTGTTATTAGGCGGATGAATCGAAGTATTTGTTTGAAGCAAAGACTATTCAGAGAATGGAGCTTTTGGTTCTTTCTACTCTGCAATGGAAAATGAATCCGGTTACACTTCGCGCCGACACTCAGGTTTGGGTTCCTTTCTTATAGATTGTTATAAATTTTGAAACTAGATAGTATACTGACAATATGACTTCACTGTAATGTTATGGCTGCCATAAATTTGACTCTATTGGCTATGGTTGGAATTGGTTTGCGCCATGGTAATTTCTTACTGTTGTTAAGATTAGTGGCAGAAGTGCAACACTGCAACATGTGATGGTGAATTAGGTTCAGTAGGATATGCAGGCTATTGAGCGTAACTGGTTGCAATTTTATCCATTTTCTGCTATTGAGCATTCTGTGTAATGAGATTCTTTTTTGAGGATAGAACAGCGAGAGGCGGTGATGCAGAGAGAAATCCAGAAGATGATGCATCTTCCTTGACGATCTTCTCCACAAGGGTTAATTGAAGAAAGTTTCTGGTATTGTTCATTCTTTGCTTCTCTGTTTTTCAGTATTCCACGCAGTTACACAAAGTTTTCACAAAGAGCACAAATATAGAATAATTTTAACTAGGATGTATGGTGGAAAAGGATAATCTGTTTGCTAAATTGTGAGGTTTTTGACTTCAAAGTGCCTTACGTTTCATGGAAAGCTGAAGCTAGAGACACCCACAAAAGTTTGGACATTTTATTGTCAAAATATATTATAAAGATATCTTTTTTAATCCATTTGCAGTATGTTCTGTTCATATAATTTGCCTTTGTATTGTCCTTTTGGTTTTATTGATTGGTGCTGGTTTTATTGCAGAAATTCAAATTGAGCATCTTTCTGCTTTTTAATTACACGAGCATTAGATGGCAATTTTCCTTGTGGATGCGTAGTTCGATGGGGAGTTCAGCCTCAATTGGTGCTGAGACACTCTATTACAAATAAAGTATAAGCATATCATCATTCGTAAGCATTATCTTCCTTATTTTCTTTTGGAATTATTGAGGAATGTGCTTTTCTATCTATTGTGTTTGATTTTCTTGGAGCCTTGCATTTTTGGTCATATCTTATTACATTTTTTAGATGAAATAAAATCTAGTTTTGTTTTCTTTAAGACTATTCAGCAACTAGCCATCTTGGTCAAACGATAATAATGGAGTCTATAATAGATTTTGAGTAGTTGATTCTTTACTTTGTTTTTGTTTGTGCTAAATCTTGAAACACTATATTTCCTGTATTATTTGCTACGTTGGAAGATAAAACTGAGATCGGTCCTTGTCTTTCTTGTTAATGATCTCTCTTTAGACATGATAAATTAGTTTTCCCAGTACCAAAATCAGGTTTCTTCTTCAACATACTATGTAGGTGTGGTTCACATGGTAACTACAAAGACAAACATCTTTTGGATTATTTTCTATGTTACTACTATATTGTCTACTCATCCAAATTGAGGTAGAAGGTAATTTTCTTAATTGAGGTAGTTTTTAGCAAGATATCAACCAAAGGTAATTGATCCCAAACTCCAATTTACATCAATATTGATCTGCTGCTTTTTATTGGGTATTCTATTGTAGAAGAACCTTTAAAATGAGAAATATTTTCCTTTCTTGTATACAATGATGAGGGTACCCACTACGTATGGTTTAGAGTTGATTGCAAATTTTTTAAATGAAAATTGTTTTAATATTTTATATAAAAGTTGAATACCAACAATCCAGTATCAATGAACTGCCCTCCAGCTTTATCCACAAAATTGATCATCTTAGTATGTTTGACATTGGATTATACGAAATGGGTGATGGTGTTTTTGTTACATGTTCTTTTTAATATTATTGACACCACTCCTGTAATTGTATATTTGTGGAATTAATTTCTTAATTTTTTATCAATCATTTGTATGATTTTTTAAAAAAAAGAAAATTTAAGAGGTTTTACATGTTTTTCTTTGTTTCTAGTTTTCTGAGTCTAATGATTTGTATCAATAGGTTACTAGGAAATACTTATTTCATTGATCTTTGAATTTTTTAGATGTCAAGCCTAGGAGCAGTTGGTGGATTGAAAAGGGCTAAACTTAGTTGAAGTAAGAAAATCATCTCAAATGTTTTGCCTACAAATGATGGAAACCTCTCTTAACGTTTACAAACTGATTCCCTAGATATATATTGATACTTTGAAGATCCAAATGTTAATGCTGAAAGACATTTTAGAAAAGATCCCACACATGCCTATATATCTATTTCAAGGTAAAATTTCATTCTTGAAGGTTTTTTGCTTTTTCATTACTAGTATTTGATTTAATCATTGTATGTTCATGTTTTGAGATATATTCTTATTTCTATTTGTTGATTTACATATTTGTTCGACAAAGACGACGATGGTACTAATTAAAGTGGAATATATTTAACCATTTCTAAACTTTGGGATTACTAATTAGTATGATGTTGGTTAGATATTTCTTTCCTATTTCTATAATTTGGGTTTACTAAAGTTCTTATGTTCTCGTTATTGGCTTATTTTCGAATTCTTTCATGTAGCTTCCATATTTTGTCGATAGCTAATTATAATGTGTGTAGGAGTCATCTAACAAGATTGATTTTATTGTAGGATGTCAACACGAGGAAAAGGAGTTGGAGGAAGAGGTCGAGGTAAACGAGGAAGATCTTCCAGTTTATCACAAATTTATCGATTGGAGCCTCCTAGTTCTTCAACTAGGCAATTACATGACGATTCCACACAAGATCCTCACTTTGATGATTTCTGCTCCGGATATAAAGTAATACACAACTAAACCAACAAATTAGAGATGTGGAATCTAGTCTCAAACATAATTCTTCTCAAGTGTTTCGGAGTTTTTACGTGGAACAATGAAGGTGATCAAAAACTTGATGAAGAACTTATTTGACTTGTTATTAATGGTTTGAGAAACTTCATACTTTTAATTAGATAATTTGTAATATGATTATGATATTATGTTAGGATGTAAAAGTTTTTGTTTGATATTGTTACTTTTGTTTATTTGAAATAGTTTTTTAATTGATTCATTAAAATAATATAGGAATTAAAAACAAAAAAATATGATTTTAATTGAATATTAAAATTAGAAATCATTTAAATTAGTGACCGATTGTGCCGGTCACAAAATAAAGCATCATCCTGAAGAAATTACTGACTGACAACATCGGTCACTAATTTGTGACTGATAAGTCACCGAAATCATTTAAGAATTTAATGACCGATTGTTGTGCAGTCACTAAATTAGTGACCGATTTATGACCGACTAAATAAAGGTAGATACTTTGGTTAGTGACCGTATTTTTTATATTAGTGACCGATAAAATCGGTCACTAATTTAGTGACTGATAAAATCGGTCACTGATAAATTAGTTGCGAGGTTTTTTGGCAGTGTCTGCCAGGTCCTGGTTGATAAAATCGGTCACTGATAAATTAGTTGCGAGGTTTTTTGGCAGTGTCTGCCAGGTCCTGGTTGTTGGTGGGAAAAACTTTTTGAGAGAATTGAAATGGAAACCCATTCAAAAGTTAGTGGAAACAGATTCAAAAGTTTTGGTGGATCTTATTAGAAAAGCAGACATCAACTACCACCACCCTTTTGTTGATCACCTCATTCAAGACCGCAGAGAGCTGCTTCGGAAGCCTTGTATTGCGAGGCTAAACCATGTGAAGAGAACAATTCATCTTGCCAGAGAGAGGCAAGAGATCTAGGGTTGCATGGTCTCATCTCATGGGGTAAGATGCCGGAAGAGATGCACGCCTTCAATAAATATTACAATTGCTATAAACACATTTAATTCAAAGCTACCTTCCGCAACTCGATCAATTATATAAGTATATATATTAGATTTGCACTATAACTACAACTTTTGAACTAGGTTTACATTTTATTCCATGAGTATCGAGTACACATAAGTGCAGGAATAGGAATTGCATTAAATCTAAAAGGCAGAGAGTGTGCGCTGCCCGCTGCTGCTGAAAAAAGCTGACGAAAGGAGGATCGGCTCGGCTTCTACTGCTGAAAAAAAGGAGGATGGGCTCTTGGTATTCACATTGACGGTTGGTATTCTCACATGTTTTCCGGCGGAGCGAGATTAAGATCAAGATTGAGGCATTTTTTTTGGCCGTGATTCTGGTTGATTAGTGACTACCGATGACGAATCTGACTCCCTCGGTGGCGGATTCTCATGAATGTTGTTTGATTGGAAACCCGGCCGAGGAAAGTTGGTTTTGGCCATGGGGCCACCGAATCGGCGGGCGTGGTCATAGGCTCTGGCGGCCTCCTCCGCAGAGTTAAATGATTGGAAACCTGGCGGAGGAAAGTTGGTTTTGGCGTAGCGGCCTTGGAAACGGCGGGCAGCGTGATCGTAGGCTCTGGCCGCCTCCTCTGCGGAGTTGAATGATCCTAACCAAACGGTAATCTCCGCCCCGTACCTCCCCCTTGGCCTCTTCCTAACTCCAAGAAAATGCTGACCACAATCACGGGCGGCAGCTTCGCCTCTGTTACTCGGCTCCATCACAATATCATCACTTGCCAAGAGTAAGTATTAATGATGAGAATATATAGTTGTAGTGTTTAGACTTAATCCAGAGAAAAAAAATGTGAGGGAGAGCAGCCAAATCCCAAATATATATAGATAGTGAAGGGGAATGAGAGAACTGCAGTCGGAGATAGCGTGGCAATT
The DNA here is from genome assembly GCA_037501455.1 of Lantana camara. NCBI lineage: Eukaryota > Viridiplantae > Streptophyta > Magnoliopsida > Lamiales > Verbenaceae > Lantana > Lantana camara. The sequence continues at coordinate 26,950,201 of CM074862.1, forward strand.
GACAAGCCAAGTATTGTTGGCGGTGTGGGAGATGTGAAGGTTATGTTGTGAAGGCGATTACTCTATAGGTAATTATGTTGTTAGCTACTTTTTTGCTTTATCAATAATTCTTGATTTATACCTTTATTTAATAATTTGAAAACGTTTAAATGAGAAGAAGTTGTGCTAAAGGATTTTGTATTTGTTATTTGATTCATTATCTTTGTTATTTTAATTTAATATTAGATTTAGTTGAACCCATATCAGATAATGTTGCCTTTGATAAATTTAAGGTGAAATTTTAATTTTAGTGCACTGTTCATGTGTATAGTTTAAAAATGGTGTATTTTTCCAGAATATTTTAATTCTGGTGTAAGACGCGTTTTGGAAAAACGTCTTCACTATTCATATGATGAAGACGTTTTTTAAGAAAACGTCTTCAATAGAATTTCTCGTTGACCAAATTATTTGGGCTCAGGGATGATAAATATTGAAGACGTTTTTCAAGAAAACGTCTTCACTAGTGAAGACGTTTTCTTGAAAAACGTCTTCATTAAACGGCGAAATTAATTACAGAGAGTCTGGGTTCTCTGCAGCAGAGAACCCTAAATTCAAACACTGCGCGAGAAAGGGGATTAATGGGCGGATTTTTAGTGAAGGGAAGATAACGGATAAGATGGGTTTTGTGAAAAATTCGTTGGATAACTTATCTGAATAGGTCTTCATCTGAGTTTGGTTTAATTATCTTTAATATAATTAAAGTTTAAAAACTAATAAAAAATAAAAATTATAAAATATGAGAAAAAATATATATATAATAAACCAAAGCGGTTAGTTTCTCACACAGAAAATAGTTAAAATATAAATTAAAAAATATTTGGTAAAAAAAAAAAGAATATAAAAGAAGAGAATAGAATTATAAAAGTAAGTTGAGAGAAAAGTGGAGTTGAAACACGTTTTGGATGTGATGAAAAAATAAATTAATTAATTAAATAAAAAAAATTAGAGACCAATCCAAGAGACCACATTTGCCTCTCGCGCTTAATATATAGTATAGATAACCCAACTATGTTCGTCTCATACTATGCTAATTTAATTAGTTATGATTTTTGAAATTTAATAATTATTAGTGACATATAAATTTTAGGGAAAATTACATCCAACTACCGTATAGTTAGGCCTAATTACAATCCAATCCAACATTATCGCAAAATTACAAATAAGTCCCTATATGTTCTGTTTGGCGTGAGGTCCCTGACAGAAATTGTAAAATTACCCCCTTGCCCCTAACGGAAAGTCAGCTTTTTTTTTTTTTTGATTTTTTAATTAAATGTTAAAAATAATAAATGACAATGTTGCCCTTTATGTCTATTAATTAAAAAATCACTTTATATATACATACATATATATCACTTTATATATAATATATATATATATATATATATATATATATATATATAATATGTATGTTATTTTATATAATATATAATAAATAACCTATTATATAGCATATATCCATATATTATATGTTATGTTATATATATATATATATGTATATATCCTCCCCCCAGAATTGCAGAGGTCGCCGGTTTTGAAAAAATGGAGGGAGCGCCGACTCGCCGGCGACCAAGTCTACCACCTCCGCATGGATCGAAAGTGGTGAAGGTGCCTGGTGGTGGCTGGCCGAAAGTGGTGGTGGTGGGTAGCTGGCGTTGAAAGTGGTGATGGTAGGTGATGGTGAGTGGAATTGGTGGTGGTGGCGGTGAAGAATAGGCGGCGGTTGGTGTTGGTTGTGGTGAAGGTGGCGGTTGGTGTTGGTGGAGATGGTGTTCGCCGGAAGAACTCGCCGGAGAAGGACCCCCCAGCCACCGCCATTGTCGCGTCTGTGATTCATCGTGGAGCCACCACCGTAAAAAATCGGGCCACGAAATTGATACGAATGCGAACCTCGTATCACGGTGATCGAAAAGCACTATACGTGCATCGAATTCGGCAAAGAAACGAGAAATCCCCAATTTTGGGGTGCCACCATCATCTTCTCCGACAGGCTTCTTGGTTTTTCAGTTTTTTTCTTTTTCTTTTTTTTTTTAATTTTTTAATTTTTAAATTATGAAATAAAATAGAATTTGTATTAATAAAATTATTAAAAATATATTAAATTTCCTCAAAACACAAAAAAATGATTTTTTTTTGAATTTTTATTAGAAATGATTACATTTAATGACTAATTAAAAATAAAAATATACACAATAAAAATAAAATTTATTAATTATATATATTGCCTTTTTTTTTGAATTTTTGAATTTTTGAAAAAATATGATATTAATATAATTTTAACACAAAGACACTAATAATTTATATTTTTTAACAAAACGATCCCTGAATAATACGATAATAACATTGCAGTCCCTAAGGGTAGTCTGGTAAAATTACAAAAAAAAAAAAATATATTAAGGGGTATTTTCGGTATTACAGGGCCTAAACCTAACGGAACCCTAACGGTTCGAGGGACCTCAAACGGAACTTGAAATATAGGGACTTATTTGTAATTTCGCGATAATGTTGGACTGGATTGTAATTAGGCTTAACTATAGGGTAGTTGGATGTAATTTTCCCTAAATTTTAATGTTATGTATATTATTGATTTGATTCGGAATAATAATTAAATGATAATTAGAGAAAGAAACATTAATTAATTTCGCAGCTTAATAAAATATGGGAAAAAAATAAAAATATATTTCGTAAATGATAATTTAGGGTTCTCTGCAGCAGAGAACCTAAACTCTCTGTAATTAATTTAGCCGTTTAATGAAGACGTTTTTCAAGAAAACGTCTTCACTAGTGAAGACGTTTTCTTGAAAAACGTCTTCAATATTTATAGTCCCTCAGCCCAAATAATTTGGTCAACGAGAAATTCTATTGAAGACGTTTTCTTGAAAAACGTCTTCATCATATGAACAGTGAAGACGTTTTTCCAAAACGCGTCTTACACCAGAATTAAAATATTCTGGAAAAGTACACAATTTTTAAACTAGGCACATGAACAGTGCACTAAAATTAAAATTTCACCGTCAACATCACTTGCACTTGCATATCATAATTCATTAGGCTCAAAGTGGATTGTCTTGATCTTGACACTTTGGAATCTTTGGGAAAACATATAACCGATGGAGCTATCAAAATGATATGAATCTTAGAAGTGTCAATCTTTGCCACATAAAAGAGTTAAGTGAGATCTCAACACTAATTAGTGAAGACAAAAAATATAGACAAAATAAAATCTGCACTGAGTTGTCCTGGAATAAACCACAGAAAGGATTGGTGAAACTAAACTCGAACGTGAGCTCTTATCACCAGGGGCATCATTTGAGATGATAGGAGCGTCATTCGAGATGACCCCTGAAGATGTATTTTAGGATACGCTATGAATCTTAGTAGAGTTTTAATTAATAATATAGCGGAGTTATTGAGCTTGTGTGAAGGATTAACATTAGCTTGGGAAATGCACTTTTCGAAGATTAATTTGGGGATTGATTCAAAAATGGTTGTGAAATGGATAACAACGGCCGATGTTATTGAAATGGAACAAATGAGAAATGTAATTTTAATTGGCAAAGTTTAGTCCAAAGGCCCTAAAAAACTTGAATTAAATAAATCCCTAGAGAAAGAATCATAACGGATAAATTGGCGAAAACAAGTCACAAGTTTCAAGATGATGCAAAACTAGATGATTTTTTAGGTTTTTGTCTATAATTTTTACATATGTATTTTCATTTATAAAATATATTTGAAAGTTATAAACTATTACTTATACTTAAAGGTTAGAATTATTTGGATAAATCATTATACACTTTAAATAATTTATTTTTATATAATTATATATATAGTTTCAAATATTTTATTGTTTATTTATTTGGATGTTCTCTCTTCGAATTTTTACTTATCGTAAATAATTTGAAAGAGAGATTTCATATAAATATTTTTGTATGTGTATATTTATTTAATCAAATTAAATATTTTTAATATCCTAATTTATTCAATAACCATAATAACTAAATTTATTCAAATAAAATTAAATAATAAACGTGCAAACATCGAATTCACTAGTTTATTGAAAAGGGGAAATTCATGAAATACCTCCGAACATGAATCAAAGACCAGAACCAAAAGCAATACTTCCTAAACATCCAATATTAGTTTCTATGTTTTTAAGATTTTATTTATTATTTACAACTTCGTAACATCCGATATTAGCTTCTATGTTTTCAAAATTTTATTTATTATTTATAACTTCATGACATCCAACATTAGTTTTTATATTTTAAAATTTTTATATATTATTTATAGTTTTTTTTTTTTCTTTTTAAAGGCCCAAGTATATGATCTTTTTGTTTGAGTATTTGTATGACAGGGCATAATTGAGCTCACTTAGTACATAGGAAACATTTACTTGGTTAAATTCATGCTAAAATCCCACAATTTTCTTGCCAAATCTTTGTCTGTTGCCATTGCACTTGGTTTGGCCAGATTGTTGTCTGAGAAATATTTACCACTTATCCCCTTCACTTGTGGATGCAGTGCCACATAACAGGTGGTTGAAACCCCCTTGTTCAACATTCTTGAACATCATCTTGCCAAGGGTACCAACAATACCTTCAAAAATGCCGAGGTGGCGGAAGAGATTGGTTGTAATTACTCCAGGATGAAGTGAATTTGCAGTTATTTCTTCACCATCTTCCTTTAAGCGTCTGCACAATTCGTTGGCGTGCAGTACATTGGAGAGCATTGATTGGCCGTATGCAAACCATCTGCTGTATCCTCGCTCATCATTGATATTGTCAAAGCGAATTCCTTCTTTATAGGTACGGCGATGAGCCTCTGATGAAACATTGACAATTCTATCCTCCCTTTTTCCCTTGCGTGCAGTTTTCTTCATTGTGTCCAGTAACAGATTCGTCAGAAGAAAATGACCTAAGTGGTTTGTTGCAAACTGTAATTCTATGTTGTCCTTAGAGAGCGTAAAGGGTGTTGCCATCACTCCAGCATTATTAATCAAAATGTTGAGGAGGATGTGAAATCCGATGCAAATTTCCTAACAGACGCCAACTAACTGAGATCCAATTCTATGGCATCAATCTTAGCAGAAGGGATTGTTCTAATTATATATGTCTTCTTTAATCTCATTGCCAGCATTCCTATTCCTAATGCATGCCCATTACGACATGGACACCGCGGAGAGCAAGAACACGAGCCGTTTCTAAGCCAATCCCACTCGAAGCCCCTGTAACAATTGCGTTGAGCCCGGAGCCGTCGATTCCATTGGTAACCTCTTCAGCAGTAGAAGACGAAGAAAACCCAGAAGGCACATTTCTTTTGAACAGCCACACGATAAATTCCTCGCTCTGTCTCTGAATAATGTTGTGTGTTTCTGCACTTCATCAATATAGACGGCGGTGAATGGTGATTGACTGTAACGGAGAACTGGACGTATTATTTATAGCTTATAACTTATTTAATTCTTATTCATTTGTAAACCGTACAATCTAATGTTTTCGTTTATGTATCTTAGAAATTAGAATGATTGTATTATTTTTTACTTTATGATTCTTTATTATTTTCATTATTTTGGAGAAAGTCATTTACATAAGTAATTTTAGTGTTCGGTATTTACGAATTTGAAATGTATTTCTTTTCTGTCAATTGTTTTTTTATTTTCCATTTAAAAAACACACAAGCATTTCGGATTTCCAGTTTTCTTATACTCCCATCGCTAATGCTACCTTATATGGAATATTTCTTTCGTGGCAGTGTTTTTTTTTTTTAAACTCCAATCTCCAAAAATTGAATTCATGAAATTTTTTATGTCATAAAATATTTAGTTTTTCTGCTCCAATTTTTAGATATCTTTTCTGAGTTTCAAGGGATGTTAAAATTTTCTGCCGCCTTATTCAACAATCTTAGATTCTCCACATTTATAATATATATATATATATATTTAATAGTTTAATATATTATACAAATATATAAAAACATCATTTACCAGCAGCGTGTTGCGGATGGTAGAGCTCCGACAGCCACTTCTGGCGGTCCAATGGCAATGGGACTTTGGGGTTCTTTGATCTTTTTGGTGAGAGGAGATGATTGGCGGTGGTCCCGACCACCGAATTGGCCGAATGGCGCCGGTCAATGGCGGCAGCCTCTCGGTCAACGACATGTATTGTTTTCCAGGGACTTTTTCGTTGCAATGTGATGTTTTTCCTTAGTTTTGCATGACTTTAGATTGACACCATACCAAAAATCGCACTAAATTACAATTTGAATTTCACTAAATTGTCTACCTAACAAATGTTTTTGTCAAAAAAATTCTTATTATCTAAATAAGGATCCATTTCTCAAATTGTTTTTTTACTAGCTACTAGCCTACTATAATAGATTATCTCAAATGTACATTTTCACAGGCTCCTACTATGTTGTCCTTGTTTTGTATACTTTGCTCTAAGTTTTTTTTTTGTTTTGTTTTTAGGGCTTCTTCTTCCATATGTATGTTAAAGATCACGGCTAATTTGTTGGGTTGTTTATTTTATCCCTGATTTAGAGGGATTCTTTCCTTGTACATATCGTTTCCTTATTTGTAGCCTTGTACATCTATTTAGTGTAAACCCTATTGTAATCGTAACATACAGAAATCAATGAATACAGAATTATTCACAAACTCTTAGTTCTAACTTGGCATCAGAGCAGGTTCATCGTCTATAGATTCGACGCTCGTACCGCGCTCATCATCTGCCACCATAACTGAGAAACATGAGAAGCTTGAAGGATCCAGCACCTCCTTCGACAACGGGAATTTGGCGGATCAGATTGCCCTAATCCTGCAAAAACAGAACCAATTTCAGTCCTCAACATCAATTTTAATAGTAGCAAAGTTAAATCAGCATAACTACGCCCTATGGTCTCGACTCGTGCAATCGCTATTGGCGGACGAGGGAAACTCCACCACATCACTGGAATCCCAACACCGCCCACCAAAACATACCCAGAATACCCACGATGGGAACAAACAGGTTTGACTGTCTGTTTGTGGTTACTCGAGAACATGGAATCAGATATGGTCAGCAACTTCGCCGAATACCCTACGACAAAGGATTTGTGGGATGGACTCCAATCTACTTACAACCAACAAGTAGATGGAATCAAATTCTTCGATCTCACCGTGAGAGCCAATAGTATGAAGCAAGAGAAGGATAGCTTGGAGGTTTTTTACAGCAACCTACAGAAATTATGGAGGGAGATTGAGATTCGTCAACCCAACCCCATGAAGAATCCTGAGGATATCGGTATATTCAACCGCCTCCGACAAGAGAACAAGCTATATCAGTTCCTCCAAGGCATCTCTGAGGAGTTCGATTCAGACAGACGAGATATACTCCGAACAACGCCACTTCCAACAGTGGAAAATGCTTATGGCCTGATTCGAAAAGAGAGGGACCGTCGGAGTATTATGGGATCGGATAGAACATCATCGGCCGAGGCCTCAGGTATTGGCGCTGGCCTTATCAGTCGAAACTTAGGTAATTATGGACGGGGGAGTACCACCAAATCACACTCAGATCAGAGGTCACCGGCGTCGGAATCATCATCGCGCGATGGCAACAAAACCCCAGTCACTTGTTCTCAATGTGGAAGGAGAAATCACATGAAAGAGCAATGCTTTGAGCTAATCGGTTTCCCGGCAGGATGGAAGAGCAAACGCCGGAAAGAGAACGATCGGAGACAGAGGCGCGACGGCGGGGGTAACACAGGAAGCGCCGTCATCGCCGCCACCACAGATGAAGGGGAAAATCAGAGCGAAGAACCAGGCTTTGCTTTCGCTGCAACAAGAACAGGGGCTCTCGTTTTCAGGGGACAAACACCGCCACCGCCGCCGGGCTTCAAATCCATTACAGACGGTGGGTCTGGGAGGAGAAATCCATCGGCGGCGGCCCTGTGTCGCGATAGCCCTCAGTCAGCGATGGCAAAAATGGCGCAGCAACAGACCGTAGATCTCAAGAGGGATGCGGCTGAGAATGAAGGTACTAGGGTTGAGATTGTGAATTCCCAACCCAATTCACGTGAGAGTTTTAATTTAGTTCCCCAAAGTTTTAACAATTTACAGATTAGCCCCCCAAGTCTTAATTCTCTACAGATTGGCCCTCAAAGTTTAGTAATAGCTCACAGCAGTCCCCCAAAAGTATGGAGTAGCGTATTTAACCCAAGGACCCAAACCGATGGAGTGGATCCTTGATTGCGGGGCAACAGATACCATGACTTATGACCAAAATGATTTAGGAAACATGTCTAGGTCGAATAAACTGGGCATTCAGACAGCTAATGGGGAACTTTTACCGGTCCAGGGCACCGGAATCATTAATATCTCTCCATCCTTAACTTTGAATAATTGTCTCTATGTTCTTAATTTATCCTGCAAGCTGTTATCTGTTAGTCATGTTACCCGAGAACTAAATTGTGTTGTGGTGATTTACTCTAGTTTCTGTCTCCTACAGGATATTCAGTCGGGGAAAGTGATTGGGCGTGGCACTGAACGCAGTGGGCTTTACTATGTGGATGATGTGATTCAAAACGGGACTGTAGCGCTGGCTCACGGGACCGTTGAGAAGCAACAGTGGCTTTGGCACCGTCGGTTAGTGTTGGGAAAACGAGACAGAAAACGCAGCGAAAATTTAAAAATTTTCCCAAAAGATAGAATCGAAAACTTGCATCAATTCCTATTTCCAGATTCGTAGAGATCAAGAAACTCACTTAGGTAGTAGCTTTCTTAACACGTTTTGAGCCGCTCTCAAACGCGCTTTATGCGGTAATGGCAACCCGTTCCTCGAAAATCTCTTTCTACTTCAAAATCCATTGTAGAGATAGCAATCCATACCAACCTGGATTCAAATCATGTTAGGGAAATGTAACGCCCCAACTTTTTAGTATTTTAAAATGACATATGTGTTTACTAATTTGCGTAAATTAATTGGCTTTCAGCGTTTTCTATAATTAAATTTTATTGTTTAATTCTTAAATAAGTGATTAATTGAAATATATGCAATATTTGAATTTGAATTAATATGAATAACTTGTGTGCTCCTTAATTATGCGTTTAGATTATTTAATTGCTTAATTAAATATTTTTGATAATTATTATTTTTAATTTTCATTAATTTTCCCATTTTATGCATTTCGTTATATTTTTATTAAATATTTAAAATGGATGCTTAAATTTTGTTTGAATTTTGAACTATATGAATTCTTGGTCGATTTGCATTTACGTGACGTGACAAGTTGTGCGTCGTTACTATATGAATTGAATCCGGAATTTTGTGGAAATTTAATATGTTGTATGTGTGTCATGAATGTGTATGTATGCTCGTTTTACTTTTTTGGATTCGTTTGATTGCATTTTAAATTTATTTGGTATGATTGGAACCAAACCGGGGGCTAACGAGCACTTAGCGCATCCTTGGTTCCGTATGTGATATATTGAGCTCGGGAACTCGGATTCGAGTTTCGTCACCTCCATTAAATCCGTATCAATGATTTGGAGACAATGAGATAAGCCTCATGCCTTTTTAAGATCATTTAGATTCTCAAATTTCAACCAAAACAAGCACCTGGCGCTTAAAAATGACAAACCATTGACTTTTCCAAGCTACGGGCCTATATGAACGTCCCTAGACCCTAAACCCATGACCTAGCCCACTTGATACACTCTCTCACTCCTCACTCAGCCCCCCAACCAGTGTTTTGAAAATCGGACCGGACCGGCCGATTCGACCGGTTCAACCGGTGGCTGGTCCGGTCCGAATGACCCCCCAGAACCGGCGATGTTCGGACCGTCTCGGGACCGGAAAAACCGGCCGGTCAACCGGGGTTTTGGCCCCGAGAACCGGACCGGACCGCCGGTTCACTATTTTACATGGTTTTTTTTTTTTTCATTTTGACTAATTTTTTTTGTGTTTTTCTTTTTCATCTCAAACTTTTCTCAAAAAATAAAAAATCAAAACTCAAAATCTAAAACCATTAAATCAAACGAAGGAAATCTTACAAAAAAAAAAAAAAAAACAAAAAAAAAAAACCGAAGGAAATCTTCATCATCAACTCTGGTACCTTCATCTTCAACCTTTTTATTTGTAAGAAAGATAAAATATGGAAAATATGTTCAAACCTTTGAAAGTTGAATCTTTGATTTGGCTCTTTTAATTTTTGTAGTAACGAGCGGCGAGCAACATCACAAGAAAAAAGAAAAAGTGGAAGAAGAAGATTAAAGAAGGATTCTCTCTATAATTTATAATCAATATTTATAGAAAATAATTAATTTTTATAAATACATATCCCTTAAATTTAGGAAGTAAATCCTTGATTAAGATTTTTCTTGTTTAAATCTCCTATTAATTTGCCATTGTAATCTTTCTAAACTAAATTTATTCTATTATTTCGTAATTTAGGTATATTTCTAAATATAATTTTAAATTATTGTATTTTTAAATTATAGAATTTTATTAGATATTTTTTGAAAATTTATTATTTTTCTTCAAATATTTAAATTTTAAGTCTATTTTATTGTTATATAATATTATATAAATATACATATATTTAATAAAAAATAATTATTTATTTATTACGTCATACCGGTTCGACCGGCGGTTGAACCGGTTGAACCGATCCTACCGGTAACCAGTAAGGCTACCGGTTCACCCTCCGGTCCGGTTTTGAAAACATTGCCCCCAACCAAACCAAACCCCCCTCACAACCCCAAAATATCAGCCAAGAAAGAAAGATAAGGAGAAAAGAAAGGGGAAGAAGAAGGAATAGTGCAAACCCTTGGAGATTGAGCTCATCTCCTTACCATTTCTCACCATCTCTTGAAGGTAAGCTTATATTTGTGTAGGATATCTCCTCATGGTTGTCTTGTATTGCGTGATTTCACCAAGTGATGAATTAGGATTGGAGAAGATGATGAATAGTGGAGTTCTTGCCCTTTTCTTGATTCACCTTTGTTTTCTCGGAATTCCTTTGAGATGCATGAGTGCTAAGTGATCCTAAAGCATGTACTTAGGTTAGTTTGGACTTAGCTTGCATTGTTGTGGTTGATTTATAGACTTGCCATTGTTGAAGCTTGGAGATATGATCTTTGTGATGAATTCATGAAGCTTTCCTTGAAGTTCTTGATATCTAATGTGATCAATCTTGTATACATGAGATTGTGACCTGAATATGCATGATATTGATTGAGTTTCAAGTTGGTAACATGCTTCTTTTCCTTTCTTTTTCGTGCATGCCATGTTTGCTCTGTTTTTGGGCTACTGACCCAAATCCACGAGGGTGGAAAAATCCACGGGGGTGGATTTGAGTCAGTAGAGTTGCTGTCAAGAATCCATGGGGGTGGATTTTTCCCTTGGGAAAAAATCCATGGTGGTGGATTCTGCCCTGCCTATTTTTGTTACTCTAGCTCCGTTTTTCTTCGCTCATTTGATCTTCCTCCACCTCTTTTATGACTTCTATGATATACTAACATGTTTTATAATGTGTTACCTTGGATGTTAAGAAGTTTCATGATTTTTTGTGAAATATTTTCCGAGTTATGTATCAATATGTCATTAAGGCTCCTAATGTGCACATGCATGGATCTTTTGCTTCCAAGATGAATCCTAATTGCTTCTTATCTTTTATTTATGACTTGAAGGATATGTACACATGTTATAGGACGAGTTTGGCTCGTTAATTGGAATCCTTGGATTGATTTGGCTTGACATATGAGGGATATGAACTTAAATGAATTTAAACGATACATGTATGCTTTGATGTTTCGTGTTTGAACCTTAAGTGATGTCCTACTACTTCTTAATAGCTTATATGAATTGTATACATAGTATACTATGTATTATGTGTATCATTTGAATTCCTTGAATTATTTTGGTAGGATTTATGAAAGTGATGAACTTAAATGATTTTGTATGAGTCTTGAAATAAATATGTTGAACGTTATATGTCCTTGAAGTATTAATCATGTACATGAACGATTCCTTGCCATAGTATCATAGCTTATGCATTCATAACCTACGTTATTCTTATCATATATGGCGTATGGTTCGAATTGATACAAAATATGAGAGATATGAAACACGTGAATATGAAACCATCTCATCTCGAAAATTTTGAATGAATTACTAGATTATATGACCTCATGACATGAATTATATTCCTTGTGCATCTCATATCATGATCAATACATTGTTGTGTGTCAGATATGGTACATTTGGAGTCTTGAGTCTCACGAATTCATTGCATTGTCCTTTGCACAGCTTTCTCCAGGGTGGAGATGGCGGGTTCATAGGTTATTCCCAAGTCTTCTTTCTTCCTTGGTTTCGTTCGGTAAGGTGTACAGGTGGGTTTCTCTTCTATTAGCTTTGATGACCCGATATATTCCTTATGTGAAAGGTTTAAGCCAAAAATATTATATGTATATATATCGAGTCTTTTCAAAAGAGTCTATGATTTTCCAACGTAAAGCCCTTCTGTTATGTATTCCCACCTTATGATTTTCGGCATGGACATGATTATGATTGCACGGGCCCAGAGACTTAGTGCAAGTGACTATCCGGGGAGGCAAGGGCAAACGGTGATCCCTTGTGTTAGGAATAGTGCCCTAGAAAGCCGATTGTATATCCGCTTTGTGCTTTTCCTTATTGTAATCACAGACAATCTTTGAATAAAATAACGAATTGAGGCAACACTTCTTTATATGCTCTTATTTGGTATGCGTTTACTTTAGTTGTGCATGTATGAGAACTCCCCTAATCCTGATGACTTTGGGACTCTACCATTTAGGTGAAATGGTTCATGAAACGAGCTCTATATCACATAAGTCATGATTAGTAAAATACTCCAAGCCGATGAGTCCTACAGACAGTGGGAGTGTCAACCTGACTCCTCTAAGGCTTGCTTGTGGGATCACGCCCTTAAAAAGGACCACCTTGTTTCATGGAGGTGGAAAGTGTATAGTTGATACGTGCGTGATACATGAGGGTGCTTGCTTTAATAAGTAAGTTCACTGAGGTGCCCCGTGTGAGAACATTCCTAAATGGGAAAGGAAGTTTCTATTTCAGGAAATGGAAACTTCCAGATTAGGAAATATCTCACGAGTCATTGATGTGATTAATTGATCCTTAGACTTGAGGTTCCTTGTCACTTTATGAGTTAACTCTGTAGTCTTAGGTATAAGCTTTAAAGGGTGTCGCCATAGACAACTGATTCAAGGCTTATGCTGGGGCTGCACAAGTGACTCATGAAAGTGAATGAGAATAAAAAAAGGACCTACACTTGCATTTGCAAGGTGATCTCTTATTGTGTAAGTCATTCATATGCCATATGGAGTCCTTGGCCAAGGCAGTAGATCAAGACATCAAGAAAAGGGTTTCTTGGATTGAGATCAAATGGATATGAAATGCACTTAGCTTTAAGACCGTGATTATTAGGGTTCTGATTATTCCCTTGCCCTAGATCTTGGTTGAGAGATAGTAAGTAGGAGGATTGTAACTCACATGAATCAATGACTTAAAGGTTCTGTCGAATCCGAACATTCCAATTCAGCTAGGGGTTAAACACCTGTTGCTAGACTATGGTCGTTTAATCTGTGGACTGATTAATTAATTAGTGAATTAATTAATTAGGGTCACTGCTAATTGAATTGAGAACCTAGAGGGTCACACACAACAACTTGGTTACATGAGTTGAGGCTTGAAAATGATTAAACGAGTTAATCGGGCCAAGAGGGTTTCACACGTGTGAAGTCACACGTGTGGCTCACGTGAGTGACACGTGTCACTGTGACACGTGTCACACACGTGTGTATATATATATATTATATATATATTAAATAATTAATTAGTTAATTATTTAATAGACTTTGGTTTAATTTTGAATTAAAAAGAAAGTCTAATTTTGGAGAAAATAATCTAGTTAATTAATTACGAATTAATTAATTAGATAAAAATAAGTTATTTATTTTATAATAAATAAAGTATAAAATTATCCAAAAATAGTTTGGATATTTTTAGCTCTCTTAAAAGTTGACTTGAATTAGAATTCAAAGTCAAAGTTGGAAAATACTTGATCATCAAGTAATAGGAGAGAGAGGGACCAAATCCTTTGTCCATTAGGACTAGGTTCGGCCGCCCCTCCCCTTTCCTATATATAGGGGAGCTCATGCTCCCCTTTAGAGCTAATAGACCATTCTTGGTTCATGTGTTGAACACCTTCCTTTCTCCAAGATTAAATTAAACCCTAGGTTAAGCCTAAACACTAACTAGAGAACTAGCATCCTTACTAGTTAGATTGTGATCAAGTTGGTGGACTTTCTCTAGAGACTTCAAGTTAGAAGTTTGAAGATTCGAGCTTTACCAAGGAGAGGGGATCAAGCCGCGAGAAGAGCGTTCTTGGGTGGCTTGAAACGCTTCAAGAAAGAATAAAAGAAAAGTAAGTTTTCTATCTTTACGAATTTGGTTACACGATTGCGAGTTCTAGGTCCTTTTGTTGGGAAAATTTTTTTTTTAAATTCCGCTGCTTTCTGATTCGTGTTTTCCAACAAGTGGTATCAGAGCCACCTCGTTAATCGTGTTTCTGATTCGTCTCCATTATTCTGAATTTGGTAGAAATTCTTAGGCTTGATGCGATTGAGTATTTGTAATTGTTTTAGAAAGCCTGAATTACGAAACTGTAATTTTTTTTCCTGAAAGTTTCTGAAAATTGGTTTTTGCAAAATTTAATTTTTGAGAACAATTTTAGATTTGAAACTGTATAAACTGTTATTGGATTTCTTGGATTGGTTTTGCTTTTGAACGAAAACACGAAACGAAAACCGGATCACGACGAACACGCGAAACCCCGCGTACGGGCGTCGCGCGCCACCGCCCGCCTGTCCTAGGCGTGCACAGGGCATCCGCCCAGCACCTCCCGCACGCCTGTGCGGGAGCCTTCCGGGCGTGCCTAGGCGCCCGCCCAGGGCGGCCGAGAATGGCCGCCCATCGCCCACCATCGCCCGACAGGGCGAGCGCCCGCCAGGCGCGCGGCATGCGCGGGCCTGCCGTGCCCGTCCGCGTGCGCCCCGTTTCGCGTATGGGCCCCGTTTTCCTGATCCGATTTTTCGTATTTCGTGCAATCCAGTCCCAATTTTTATTTTAATTTTAAAATTTTATTTTTTGAATATTTATTTTAATTTTGAATAAAACTTAAAATTGGGATTTTTTAAGAAATTGAAACGGTTTATATTTTGGGAAAATACAATCTTTTATAAAATTATTAATTTTCAGAAATTAATTGGAATTTTATTTGTTTTGGTAATTTGGGATTTATTGAAAACTTTTATAAATAAGACTCGCATCAAGTCGTGTTTTAGGTCATTAGGACTTGAAACGAGAATTTTAATTTTGGCTAAATTTAAATTCTCGCAAGAGCATGTTAGGTGATCATGGGTTTAGATCTATGTATGGTTTTAATTTATGCACATGGATGGTTTAAATTGGGGTTGGAGCCCTATAGTTGCGTTTTTCAATTGAGGTTGGAGCCTCACTTATGTGCGTACTGTTATGTGATTTATTATGTGGCTTTCCATATTACTGTTTTTGAGGCCGGGGTATGCCCCGTGTAATTGTCTAAGGCCAATATGAAGATTGAGCCTTATTACTTTATGTCTTTTTCTTTTTATTGTAATTTGAGAGTAGAGATAGGTGGTGAGGTTTTTATTTTCATTTTGGAGACAATGCACCCATGGAGTAAGATGGACCACATTCAAGTAACAAGGAGGCCATAAGTGAAGACCCCTCAAAATGTTAGGGAGGGGAATCTCAATTGTTAAATGTAATAGAGATAGGGCTCGTATTTTGTTACCGCTTTCCCTTATGTGATTTAAACTGTTTATGTGGCATGTATGTTAGAACTCGTGATTGTGGAGTGGCTCCCACATATCACGCATAAGATAGGTAGAACCCATGATCATTACATGTTAGTATCATGCTAGGACATGTTATCTGTTTATGTGCTTGTTTGAAATGCATTTAAGTGTACTTGCATTAATCAAGACTAATAAAATTGGATAACATATATGTTGGTGAGGTCGAACCGGACAACTCTCCGGTTGATTCGAAAATTCCCATTAAATATTAAGCTAATTTCGATCAAATAGGTGTTTAAATTCGAGATGCAAATTTTGAATTAAATTCCTAGCATTCCATCAATAGGTTTTAAGTTTAGTAAGTAAAGCTAGTTATTGTCCGCGAGTCGTGGGATAGCTAGTGGAGCTTATTAGTTCTTAGTTACCTAATTAATCATTTTAAATGGTCAATATTTCGTGGTCAATTTTAGCAAGGGCGATGTCCGCGAGTCGTGGGTCGTTCGAACTAAGTTTTGGTCATGATCTTATGATTGATGGGTCTAGCTTAACGCCTAAGTAAATATGGATGTCGCACGAGTCGTGGGTCCATATTGAAAGATAGGTGATGCAAAAACAATTACTAAGAGTTCTAAAGGTGTTAGAATTGGTAAGTTGTACCTACCTAGGGTTCTTACTTAGAATGTCCGCGAGTCGTGGGTTCGAGGTAAAATGCCTAGGATCTTAGTACCCATTGGGAAACGTGTTCCTCTTAGATCTTTGGGAATTCTAGATCTTTGAAAAACAGTGGGAGCTACATTAGATTAAAGACCTTATCTTTTGTATATCGTTATAATTCAGCATGCTCACTAGTTCTCTGTTTTACCATTTAGGTCGTAGATTCTGTGATTCTCTACGTGTTTTGAAATGGCAACCAAAAACCCTCTTGTATCGATCCTCGAGTCAAACAAGTTGACTGGTCCCAACTATTCTGATTGGCTGAGGAATCTAAAAATCATTTTAGATTCTGAGAAGAGAACTTATGTTCTCTTCGAAGGGGAGCCTAGTCCCGAAGGGGAGGCTCCCACTCGGGCCGAGCGGGACGCGATTCAGAAGTGGAAGGATGATAATCTCCAAGCCCGTTGCCTTATGTTGGCTAACATGTCTCCGGACTTGTAAAGGCAACATGAGGCCATGGAATTTACTTGGGAGATTTACGACCACTTAGAGCAACTTTACCGCCCTCATGAACGTGTTACAAGGTATAACACTTCAAAGGAATTGTTCCACTTGAGAATGAGGGAAGGTTCGAGTGTCCATGAATATGGACTCAAGTTTCTTGCCCTTACTGAGAAACTTGCTTCCATGGACATGCCACTGAAAGATGAGCTTTCAGTGGATTTGTTGCTAGCTTCGCTCCCACCATCATTCAACCCATTTGTCCTTAACTTCAACATGAATCATGCTGGTGCTACTGTAGCTGAGCTGATTAGTCAGCTTGTGACTGCTGAAAGCACGATCAAGAAGGACAATAAGGTTTTGATGGTGAATGCTCCATCTTCCTCTTCTAGGCCTTCTAAAGGTAAGGGCAAGAAAGCCCAAAAGAAGAAGAAGAAACCCCTTAGGCCCACTGGTGGCATTTCGAAGGGGAAGGCCCAAAAGAAGAAGCATGATCAGAAAGAGGATGTTTGCTTCCATTGTAGCAAAGCGGGACATTGAAGGAGAAACTGCCCAGAGTACAAGGCTACTCTAAAGAAAGGTATCTTTCTCGTTGAAGTAAATCTTTCTATTAATTCTAGTTCTTGGGTACTTGATACCGGTTGTGGAACTCATATCTGTAATGATGTACAGATGCTAAGTGAAGTCCAACAACTCAAAGAAGGAGAATGTGTCTTGAAGATCGGCGATGGCTCAAACGTTGAAGCTCAAGCTTTAAGCACAATTAGATTAGATTTAGGTAGTTTTGAGTTAGTATTAAATAAAGTCCTTTATGTACCGAGCATTATTCGTAATATAATTTCAGTTCCAATATTAGATTGTGAAGGTTATGAAACTTATATTAAGAATGGTAAATATTTTATCAAACGGAACAACGCTTCCGTTCATATCGGTACTCTAAGTAATGGACTTTACCTAACTCAAAATATCAATATTATGAATATACAACGAGAAACAAAGCGTAAGAGAGATGACAAAGTTTCAGCTCCCTTATGGCACGCTAGATTAGGACACATTTCCAAGAACAGAATTAGCAAGATAAACACTTTAGGATCATTCTCTGAAAATGATCTCAAAGAGTTAACTTCTTGCAAATCCTGTCTCAAAGGAAAAATGTCCAAAGTCCCTTTTAAAGGAAAAATGTCCAAAGTCCCTTTAGGATCATCAGCACTTCCTCAACGAGGGGAGAGTCGCCCGTCGCGATACGGTAATCCCTGTCCTCTGGGTCCTCGGGACTGGCTTCCCTTCGTCGGCGGGAGATGGGGTTGCGTGGTCTGCGAGCGTCTTTGGCCTTGGACCTCTCGCCCCCATCACGGGAGACGTGAGACCGTGCTCGAGAGAGCTGCTCTACCACGTTCTGTAGCCCTCGAATCTGGTCTTGAACTGCTGCAAGTTGAGGGTCACCGACATTTCTGCGGTTTGCCCTTTCTGTGGCCCTCGATTGGACCTCGTCGTTATCTCCTACGCCCTCGTTTCGAGGAGCCCTTTCGTCTCCTACGGGCGGTTGATCTGGCTGGACCCTCGGTGGGGCCTCATTTTCTTGGATTGGTGGAGGGGGAGGCTGCTGGGCCCTCAACGCGTTTTGGGCCATTGTCAAGGGGTGTGCTGGGAGTCCTCCCAGGGGTGGGGCCATTCGAGCGCCAGCGTGCGAAGGGAAATACGCCGCGGTGAAATGTTCCCAAGCGTTCTGGACAGCCTGGCCTTCGCACTGCGCATACAGCGCCTGAAGTTGCTGGGTAGTGATTTGGGGCATTTCCACTCCTTGTATCTCTCTTGGCAATGACATGGGGAGATTCAGTGCTCCCACTTGATAAGGTTGGACCATCGGCATCATCCCGGGCATCATTCCGGGTTGCATAAAGGGGTATCCCGGTGGAGGCACGGCCATGGGATACATACCTGAGTAAGGGAAGGAAGCATTGGCGGTGTGAGTTGTAGGGGGAACAACGAAACTGGGCCCCCTGGCAGCGTTCCCTCCCGGTGGGAGAGTTGCTACCGCCGTGTCTGGATTCTCGCCTCCATTCCCCGCAGCCGGTGGGTTCGTACCTCCGGCGGGGATGTTACTCTCGGCGTTCCCTTCGTTGACTGGGGGAAGAGCACCTTTGTCTCCCACAGCTCCAGACCTGGTTGCAGTAACCATTTTCAGAATTGAAAAGGTGTTATATCTCCACTAGCTTTCGGAGGAAGAATCTGGTGATGACAGTGGTGGTAGTGATGGATTTCCCACAGACGGCGCCAAAAATGATGGTGCAAGAATCTGAGCTTCCTAAATGCAACAACACTTTAATATTTGTGAGAAGGGGAAGACCATCACAGGCGTGAAAGCCTCAGGAACTGGGTTTCCTTTTTGTGTGTGGGTTCTTCCAGCTAGGATAACACCAAGAGTGCCAGAGGTAATGGTGATGCAACTGCAGTGAGGTGATCACGGAGCTTAGGAAGGTGCAGAAAAGAAATGGGGAGAGGGAATGCCCAGTGTGAAGTGTATGCAGAAGATTGCTTGGGGGAGAAAGCATGCGTTCTCCTCTATTTATATGTTAGGTGTGAGGGTAGATGGGTAAATTGACCATGTGGTCCCAAACCTGTGTTGCCCTAACACGTGGCATCCTGTGATAGTGTGAGAATGACGTCTCTGAAAAGGAGACGGCGTGTCAGGTACAAAGTGCGCACTACCTTTGTGTCAGAGGTTGTTGGCGAGGGTCACGTGAGAGGAAGGCCCAAAGTCCTCCTTGCTAAGGTTCGGGTCCATCGCAGGGGAGGTGGGATCATTCACCAGCGCTGGTGACGCTCGAAGAGTGCACGGATGGATCCTCTGCGGCAGATGACCTTTGAGCGTCAAAACCCCGAGCACCAAGAATGGGATCCCCGCGTGGGTGCTTCCCTGAGAAGGGTAACCCTGAGGGCCAAGATTCTTCCTCCGAAAGCTAAGATTCTACCTCTGGCACTCTTGGTGTTATCCTAGCTGGGGAAAGTGCAGAAAAGAAATGGGGAGAGGGAATGCCCAGTGTGAAGTGTATGCAGAAGATTGCTTGGGGGAGAAAGCATGCGTTCTCCTCTATTTATATGTTAGGGGTGAGGGTAGATGGGTAAATTGACCATGTGGTCCCAAACCTGTGTTGCCCTAACACGTGGCATCCTGTGATGGTGTGAGAATGACGTCTCTGAAAAGGAGGCGGCGTGTCAGGTACAAAGTGCGCACTACCTTTGTGTCAGAGGTTGTTGGCGAGGGTCACGTGAGAGGAAGGCCCAAAGTCCTCCTTGCTAAGGTTCGGGTCCATCGCAGGGGAGGTGGGATCATTCACGAGCGCTGGTGACGCTCGAAGAATGCACGGATGGATCCTCTGCGGCAGATGACCTTTGAGCGTAAAAACCCCGAGCACCAAGAATGGGATCCCCGCGTGGGTGCTTCCCTGAGAAGGGTAACCCTGAGGGCCAAGATGCAAGCGCCCAGCCGATCGGCTCTGGCCCTTTACCTGAACAATTGTCTGAGGCCCAATGGCCTGAACTGGTTGGCAAGTGAGTGGGCTGGATTGGCTCACGAGCCCATCAATGAGAGCGTGTAGTCTTCAAGTCAGTCGATGTCAACACGTGGACGGCTCTGATTCGAGTGCGTTTCTGAGTCTCATCAGATGGGTTCTTGATTTTGCCGTTCATCTCTCACTACCAAAAAAAACAGGATTAGTGACCGATTTTCAGTGACCGTTTTATCGGTCACTGATCAATGACCGATTAGTGACTGATCTATGACCGATATTACATGAATATAATAATCAGTGACCGCATAAAATTCAGTCACAGATCAGTCACTAATCGGTCATTGATTTTGTGACCCAAACTTTATCGGTCACTAATCGGTCACTATTGTTGTGACTAAAAAATTAATCGGTCATTGATCGGTCACTAAATCTGTGACCGATTTTTATCAGTCACAGATCGGTCACAGATCGTTTGATTGGGGTATTTTGCGGTCATTGATTTGTGACCGATATTTCATCAGTCACTAATCGGTCACTAATGTTGTGACTGAACACTAATCGATCACTAATTGGTCACTGATACCTTGACTGATTATTTTCGGTTACAAATCGATCACAGATTGTTTAATTTTGATATACACCGGTCACTAATCGGTCACTAATCATATTTTTAAGATATTTTTAGTTATTTTCAAAAAAAGTACAGAAAAATATAAATAAATAAATTTTGAATTTACTATTGCTTTAATTTATTAATATTAGAGGAAAAAATATTAAAAATACCTAAAATATAAATAATGTATACATCAAACTATTTAATGAAATTATTTTATCATATTTTTTTTAATGAAATTATTTCGTTCTTTGAACAAAGTATAAATTTGATCGTTAATTATCTAGTCAAATCTATACCAAACATGATGTCAATTTTCGTTGTTTGAACAAAGTCAAATTTGATCATTAACTATTTAAATATGTTTCGAAATATTCATTGAATCAAAATGATCCACTTGGGAATTGATTTGAAACTCATACTTTGTCAGAATGTTAAAATTGATTCGTGAATCGGATCAAGTTTAAACATTATTAAATTGAATTTAAAACTCGACTTAACTTTGTTGGATAATTAATTAAAATAATATGCTTCGTAGTATTCATTGAATCAAAATGATTCACTTCCAAATTAATTCGAAATTCATACTTTGTAAGAATGTCGGAATTGATTCGGGAATCAGATCAAGTTTCAACTTTATTAAATCAAATTTAAAACTCGACTTAACTTTGTTGGATAATTAATTAAAGTAATATGCTTCGTAGTATTCATCGAATCAAAATGATTCACTTGCAAATTAATTCGAAATTCATACTTTGTAAGAATGTCGGAATTGATTCGGGAATCAGATCAAGTTTCAACTTTATTAAATCAAATTTAAAACTCGACTTAACTTTGTTGGTTAATTAATTAAAATAATATGCTTCGTAGTATTCATCGAATCAAAATGATTCACTTGCAAATTAATTCGAAATTCATACTTTGTAAGAATGTTAGAATTGATTCGTGAATCAGATCAAGTTTCAAAATCTTATTAAATTTAATTTAAAACTCGACTTAACTTTGTTGGATAATTAATTAAAATACTATGCTTCGTAGTATTCATCGAATCAAAATGATTCACTTGCAAATTAATTCGAAATTCATACTTTGTAAGAATGTCGGAATTGATTCGGGAATCAGATCAAGTTTCAACTTTATTAAATCAAATTTAAAACTCGACTTAACTTTGTTGGATAATTAATTAAAATAATATGCTTCGTAGTATTCATTGAATCAAAATAATTCACTTGCAAATTAATTCGAAATTCATACTTTGTAAGAAGATATGATTCTGAGCCCAAGATTCAATTTTTGTTAGACCTACAAGTATGTATCAATCCATCGCCATTGTGTTTGTGTGTGTTCTTTAATTTTTTTCCTGAAAGTGCAATGTAGGTGTTTGTTTGAATGCCTCTGTGATGGTTGATGTGAGAAATCCATAGGGTTATTCTTGTTTTAGTGATTTGTGTTTTACTTGGATGTGTTATTAGGCGGATGAATCGAAGTATTTGTTTGAAGCAAAGACTATTCAGAGAATGGAGCTTTTGGTTCTTTCTACTCTGCAATGGAAAATGAATCCGGTTACACTTCGCGCCGACACTCAGGTTTGGGTTCCTTTCTTATAGATTGTTATAAATTTTGAAACTAGATAGTATACTGACAATATGACTTCACTGTAATGTTATGGCTGCCATAAATTTGACTCTATTGGCTATGGTTGGAATTGGTTTGCGCCATGGTAATTTCTTACTGTTGTTAAGATTAGTGGCAGAAGTGCAACACTGCAACATGTGATGGTGAATTAGGTTCAGTAGGATATGCAGGCTATTGAGCGTAACTGGTTGCAATTTTATCCATTTTCTGCTATTGAGCATTCTGTGTAATGAGATTCTTTTTTGAGGATAGAACAGCGAGAGGCGGTGATGCAGAGAGAAATCCAGAAGATGATGCATCTTCCTTGACGATCTTCTCCACAAGGGTTAATTGAAGAAAGTTTCTGGTATTGTTCATTCTTTGCTTCTCTGTTTTTCAGTATTCCACGCAGTTACACAAAGTTTTCACAAAGAGCACAAATATAGAATAATTTTAACTAGGATGTATGGTGGAAAAGGATAATCTGTTTGCTAAATTGTGAGGTTTTTGACTTCAAAGTGCCTTACGTTTCATGGAAAGCTGAAGCTAGAGACACCCACAAAAGTTTGGACATTTTATTGTCAAAATATATTATAAAGATATCTTTTTTAATCCATTTGCAGTATGTTCTGTTCATATAATTTGCCTTTGTATTGTCCTTTTGGTTTTATTGATTGGTGCTGGTTTTATTGCAGAAATTCAAATTGAGCATCTTTCTGCTTTTTAATTACACGAGCATTAGATGGCAATTTTCCTTGTGGATGCGTAGTTCGATGGGGAGTTCAGCCTCAATTGGTGCTGAGACACTCTATTACAAATAAAGTATAAGCATATCATCATTCGTAAGCATTATCTTCCTTATTTTCTTTTGGAGTTATTGAGGAATGTGCTTTTCTATCTATTGTGTTTGATTTTCTTGGAGCCTTGCATTTTTGGTCATATCTTATTACATTTTTTAGATGAAATAAAATCTAGTTTTGTTTTCTTTAAGACTATTCAGCAACTAGCCATCTTGGTCAAACGATAATAATGGAGTCTATAATAGATTTTGAGTAGTTGATTCTTTACTTTGTTTTTGTTTGTGCTAAATCTTGAAACACTATATTTCCTGTATTATTTGCTACGTTGGAAGATAAAACTGAGATCGGTCCTTGTCTTTCTTGTTAATGATCTCTCTTTAGACATGATAAATTAGTTTTCCCAGTACCAAAATCAGGTTTCTTCTTCAACATACTATGTAGGTGTGGTTCACATGGTAACTACAAAGACAAACATCTTTTGGATTATTTTCTATGTTACTACTATATTGTCTACTCATCCAAATTGAGGTAGAAGGTAATTTTCTTAATTGAGGTAGTTTTTAGCAAGATATCAACCAAAGGTAATTGATCCCAAACTCCAATTTACATCAATATTGATCTGCTGCTTTTTATTGGGTATTCTATTGTAGAAGAACCTTTAAAATGAGAAATATTTTCCTTTCTTGTATACAATGATGAGGGTACCCACTACGTATGGTTTAGAGTTGATTGCAAATTTTTTAAATGAAAATTGTTTTAATATTTTATATAAAAGTTGAATACCAACAATCCAGTATCAATGAACTGCCCTCCAGCTTTATCCACAAAATTGATCATCTTAGTATGTTTGACATTGGATTATACGAAATGGGTGATGGTGTTTTTGTTACATGTTCTTTTTAATATTATTGACACCACTCCTGTAATTGTATATTTGTGGAATTAATTTCTTAATTTTTTATCAATCATTTGTATGATTTTTTAAAAAAAAGAAAATTTAAGAGGTTTTACATGTTTTTCTTTGTTTCTAGTTTTCTGAGTCTAATGATTTGTATCAATAGGTTACTAGGAAATACTTATTTCATTGATCTTTGAATTTTTTAGATGTCAAGCCTAGGAGCAGTTGGTGGATTGAAAAGGGCTAAACTTAGTTGAAGTAAGAAAATCATCTCAAATGTTTTGCCTACAAATGATGGAAACCTCTCTTAACGTTTACAAACTGATTCCCTAGATATATATTGATACTTTGAAGATCCAAATGTTAATGCTGAAAGACATTTTAGAAAAGATCCCACACATGCCTATATATCTATTTCAAGGTAAAATTTCATTCTTGAAGGTTTTTTGCTTTTTCATTACTAGTATTTGATTTAATCATTGTATGTTCATGTTTTGAGATATATTCTTATTTCTATTTGTTGATTTACATATTTGTTCGACAAAGACGACGATGGTACTAATTAAAGTGGAATATATTTAACCATTTCTAAACTTTGGGATTACTAATTAGTATGATGTTGGTTAGATATTTCTTTCCTATTTCTATAATTTGGGTTTACTAAAGTTCTTATGTTCTCGTTATTGGCTTATTTTCGAATTCTTTCATGTAGCTTCCATATTTTGTCGATAGCTAATTATAATGTGTGTAGGAGTCATCTAACAAGATTGATTTTATTGTAGGATGTCAACACGAGGAAAAGGAGTTGGAGGAAGAGGTCGAGGTAAACGAGGAAGATCTTCGAGTTTATCACAAATTTATCGATTGGAGCCTCCTAGTTCTTCAACTAGGCAATTACATGACGATTCCACACAAGATCCTCACTTTGATGATTTCTGCTCCGGATATAAAGTAATACACAACTAAACCAACAAATTAGAGATGTGGAATCTAGTCTCAAACATAATTCTTCTCAAGTGTTTCGGAGTTTTTACGTGGAACAATGAAGGTGATCAAAAACTTGATGAAGAACTTATTTGACTTGTTATTAATGGTTTGAGAAACTTCATACTTTTAATTAGATAATTTGTAATATGATTATGATATTATGTTAGGATGTAAAAGTTTTTGTTTGATATTGTTACTTTTGTTTATTTGAAATAGTTTTTTAATTGATTCATTAAAATAATATAGGAATTAAAAACAAAAAAATATGATTTTAATTGAATATTAAAATTAGAAATCATTTAAATTAGTGACCGATTGTGCCGGTCACAAAATAAAGCATCATCCTGAAGAAATTACTGACTGACAACATCGGTCACTAATTTGTGACTGATAAGTCACCGAAATCATTTAAGAATTTAATGACCGATTGTTGTGCAGTCACTAAATTAGTGACCGATTTATGACCGACTAAATAAAGGTAGATACTTTGGTTAGTGACCGTATTTTTTATATTAGTGACCGATAAAGTGACTGATAAAATCGGTCACTGATAAATTAGTTGCGAGGTTTTTTGGCAGTGTCTGCCAGGTCCTGGTTGATAAAATCGGTCACTGATAAATTAGTTGCGAGGTTTTTTGGCAGTGTCTGCCAGGTCCTGGTTGTTGGTGGGAAAAACTTTTTGAGAGAATTGAAATGGAAACCCATTCAAAAGTTAGTGGAAACAGATTCAAAAGTTTTGGTGGATCTTATTAGAAAAGCAGACATCAACTACCACCACCCTTTTGTTGATCACCTCATTCAAGACCGCAGAGAGCTGCTTCGGAAGCCTTGTATTGCGAGGCTAAACCATGTGAAGAGAACAATTCATCTTGCCAGAGAGAGGCAAGAGATCTAGGGTTGCATGGTCTCATCTCATGGGGTAAGATGCCGGAAGAGATGCACGCCTTCAATAAATATTACAATTGCTATAAACACATTTAATTCAAAGCTACCTTCCGCAACTCGATCAATTATATAAGTATATATATTAGATTTGCACTATAACTACAACTTTTGAACTAGGTTTACATTTTATTCCATGAGTATCGAGTACACATAAGTGCAGGAATAGGAATTGCATTAAATCTAAAAGGCAGAGAGTGTGCGCTGCCCGCTGCTGCTGAAAAAAGCTGACGAAAGGAGGATCGGCTCGGCTTCTACTGCTGAAAAAAAGGAGGATGGGCTCTTGGTATTCACATTGACGGTTGGTATTCTCACATGTTTTCCGGCGGAGCGAGATTAAGATCAAGATTGAGGCATTTTTTTTGGCCGTGATTCTGGTTGATTAGTGACTACCGATGACGAATCTGACTCCCTCGGTGGCGGATTCTCATGAATGTTTGTTTGATTGGAAACCCGGCAGAGGAAAGTTGGTTTTGGCCATGGGGCCACCGAATCGGCGGGCGTGGTCATAGGCTCTGGCGGCCTCCTCCGCAGAGTTAAATGATTGGAAACCTGGCGGAGGAAAGTTGGTTTTGGCGTAGCGGCCTTGGAAACGGCGGGCAGCGTGATCGTAGGCTCTGGCCGCCTCCTCTGCGGAGTTGAATGATCCTAACCAAACGGTAATCTCCGCCCCGTACCTCCCCCTTGGCCTCTTCCTAACTCCAAGAAAATGCTGACCACAATCACGGGCGGCAGCTTCGCCTCTGTTACTCGGCTCCATCACAATATCATCACTTGCCAAGAGTAAGTATTAATGATGAGAATATATAGTTGTAGTGTTTAGACTTAATCCAGAGAAAAAAAATGTGAGGGAGAGCAGCCAAATCCCAAATATATATAGATAGTGAAGGGGAATGAGAGAACTGCAGTCGGAGATAGCGTGGCAATTGACAAGCCAAGTATTGTTGGCGGTGTGGGAGATGTGAAGGTTATGTTGTGAAGGCGATTACTCTATAGGTAATTATGTTGTTAGCTACTTTTTTGCTTTATCAATAATTCTTGATTTATACCTTTATTTAATAATTTGAAAACGTTTAAATGAGAAGAAGTTGTGCTAAAGGATTTTGTATTTGTTATTTGATTCATTATTTTTGTTATTTTAATTTAATATTAGATTTAGTTGAACCCATATCAGATAATGTTGCCTTTGATAAATTTAAGGTGAAATTTTAATTTTAGTGCACTGTTCATGTGTATAGTTTAAAAATGGTGTATTTTTCCAGAATATTTTAATTCTGGTGTAAGACGCGTTTTGGAAAAACGTCTTCACTATTCATATGATGAAGATGTTTTTTAAGAAAACGTCTTCAATAGAATTTCTCGTTGACCAAATTATTTGGGCTCAAGGACGATAAATATTGAAGACGTTTTTCAAGAAAACGTCTTCACTAGTGAAGACGTTTTCTTGAAAAACGTCTTCATTAAACGGCGAAATTAATTACAGAGAGTCTGGGTTCTCTGCAGCAGAGAACCCTAAATTCAAACACTGCGCGAGAAAGGGGATTAATGGGCGGATTTTTAGTGAAGGGAAGATAACGGATAAGATGGGTTTTGTGAAAAATTCGTTGGATAACTTATCTGAATAGGTCTTCATCTGAGTTTGGTTTAATTATCTTTAATATAATTAAAGTTTAAAAACTAATAAAAAATAAAAATTATAAAATATGAGAAAAAAAATATATATAATAAACCAAAGCGGTTAGTTTCTCACACAGAAAATAGTTAAAATATAAATTAAAAAATATTTGGTAAAAAAAAAAAGAATATAAAAGAAGAGAATAGAATTATAAAAGTAAGTTGAGAGAAAAGTGGAGTTGAAACACGTTTTGGATGTGATGAAAAAATAAATTAATTAATTAAATAAAAAAAATTAGAGACCAATCCAAGAGACCACATTTGCCTCTCGCGCTTAATATATAGTATAGATAACCCAACTATGTTCGTCTCATACTATGCTAATTTAATTAGTTATGATTTTTGAAATTTAATAATTATTAGTGACATATAAATTTTAGGGAAAATTACATCCAACTACCGTATAGTTAGGCCTAATTACAATCCAATCCAACATTATCGCAAAATTACAAATAAGTCCCTATATGTTCTGTTTGGCGTGAGGTCCCTAACAGAAATTATAAAATTACCCCCTTGCCCCTAACGGAAAGTCAGCTTTTTTTTTTTTTTGATTTTTTAATTAAATGTTAAAAATAATAAATGACAATGTTGCCCTTTATGTCTATTAATTAAAAAATCACTTTATATATACATACATATATATCACTTTATATATAATATATATATATATATATATATATAATATGTATATATATATATATATATATATATATAATATGTATGTTATTTTATATATATATATCACTTTATATATAATATATATATATATATATATATATAATATGTATATATATATATATATATATAATATGTATGTTATTTTATATAATATATAATAAATAACCTATTATATAGCATATATCCATATATTATATGTTATGTTATATATATATATATATGTATATATCCTCCCCCCAGAATTGCAGAGGTCGCCGGTTTTGAAAAAATGGAGGGAGCGCCGGCTCGCCGGCGACCAAGTCTACCACCTCCGCATGGATCGAAAGTGGTGAAGGTGCCTGGTGGTGGCTGGCCGAAAGTGGTGGTGGTGGGTAGCTGGCGTTGAAAGTGGTGATGGTAGGTGATGGTGAGTGGAATTGCTGGTGGTGGCGGTGAAGCATAGGCGGCGGTTGGTGTTGGTTGTGGTGAAGGTGGCGGTTGGTGTTGGTGGAGATGGTGTTCGCCGGAAGAACTCGCCGGAGAAGGACCCCCCAGCCACCCCCATTGTCGCGTCTGTGATTCATCGTGGAGCCACCACCGTCAAAAATCGGGCCACGAAATTGATACGAATGCGAACCTCGTATCACGGTGATCGAAAAGCACTATACGTGCATCGAATTCGGCAAAGAAACGAGAAATCCCCAATTTTGGGGTGCCACCATCATCTTCTCCGACAGGCTTCTTGGTTTTTCAGTTTTTTTCTTTTTTTTTTTTTTAATTTTTTAATTTTTAAATTATGAAATAAAATAGAATTTGTATTAATAAAATTATTAAAAATATATTAAATTTCCTCAAAACACAAAAAAATGATTTTTTTTTGAATTTTTATTAGAAATGATTACATTTAATGACTAATTAAAAATAAAAATATACACAATAAAAATAAAATTTATTAATTATATATATTGCCTTTTTTTTGAATTTTTGAAAAAATATGATATTAATATAATTTTAACACAAAGACACTAATAATTTATATTTTTTAACAAAACGATCCCTGAATAATACGATAATAACATTGCAGTCCCTAAGGGTAGTCTGGTAAAATTACAAAAAAAAAAAAATATATTAAGGGGTATTTTCGGTATTACAGGGCCTAAACCTAACGGAACCCTAACGGTTCGAGGGACCTCAAACGGAACTTGAAATATAGGGACTTATTTGTAATTTCGCGATAATGTTGGACTGGATTGTAATTAGGCTTAACTATAGGGTAGTTGGATGTAATTTTCCCTAAATTTTAATGTTATGTATATTATTGATTTGATTCGGAATAATAATTAAATGATAATTAGAGAAAGAAACATTAATTAATTTCGCAGCTTAATAAAATATGGGAAAAAAATAAAAATATATTTCGTAAATGATAATTTAGGGTTCTCTGCAGCAGAGAACCTAAACTCTCTGTAATTAATTTAGCCGTTTAATGAAGACGTTTTTCAAGAAAACGTCTTCACTGAAGACGTTTTCTTGAAAAACGTCTTCAATATTTATAGTCCCTCAGCCCAAATAATTTGGTCAACGAGAAATTCTATTGAAGACGTTTTCTTGAAAAACGTCTTCATCATATGAACAGTGAAGACGTTTTTCCAAAACGCGTCTTACACCAGAATTAAAATATTCTGGAAAAGTACACCATTTTTAAACTAGGCACATGAACAGTGCACTAAAATTAAAATTTCACCGTCAACATCACTTGCACTTGCATATCATAATTCATTAGGCTCAAAGTGGATTGTCTTGATCTTGACACTTTGGAATCTTTGGGAAAACATATAACCGATGGAGCTATCAAAATGATATGAATCTTAGAAGTGTCAATCTTTGCCACATAAAAGAGTTAAGTGAGATCTCAACACTAATTAGTGAAGACAAAAAATATAGACAAAATAAAATCTGCACTGAGTTGTCCTGGAATAAACCACAGAAAGGATTGGTGAAACTAAACTCGAACGTGAGCTCTTATCACCAGGGGCATCATTTGAGATGATAGGAGCGTCATTCGAGATGACCCCTGAAGATGTATTTTAGGATACGCTATGAATCTTAGTAGAGTTTTAATTAATAATATAGCGGAGTTATTGAGCTTGTGTGAAGGATTAACATTAGCTTGGGAAATGCACTTTTCGAAGATTAATTTGGGGATTGATTCAAAAATGGTTGTGAAATGGATAACAACGGCCGATGTTATTGAAATGGAACAAATGAGAAATATAATTTTAATTGGCAAAGTTTAGTCCAAAGGCCCTAAAAAACTTGAATTAAATAAATCCCTAGAGAAAGAATCATAACGGATAAATTGGCGAAAACAAGTCACAAGTTTCAAGATGATGCAAAACTAGATGATTTTTTAGGTTTTTGTCTATAATTTTTACATATGTATTTTCATTTATAAAATATATTTGAAAGTTATAAACTATTACTTATACTTAAAGGTTAGAATTATTTGGATAAATCATTATACACTTTAAATAATTTATTTTTATATAATTATATATATAGTTTCAAATATTTTATTGTTTATTTATTTGGATGTTCTCTCTTCGAATTTTTACTTATCGTAAATAATTTGAAAGAGAGATTTCATATAAATATTTTTGTATGTGTATATTTATTTAATCAAATTAAATATTTTTAATATCCTAATTTATTCAATAACCATAATAACTAAATTTATTCAAATAAAATTAAATAATAAACGTGCAAACATCGAATTCACTAGTTTATTGAAAAGGGGAAATTCATGAAATACCTCCGAACATGAATCAAAGACCAGAACCAAAAGCAATACTTCCTAAACATCCAATATTAGTTTCTATGTTTTTAAGATTTTATTTATTATTTACAACTTCGTAACATCCGATATTAGCTTCTATGTTTTCAAAATTTTATTTATTATTTATAACTTCATGACATCCAACATTAGTTTTTATATTTTAAAATTTTTATATATTATTTATAGTTTTTTTTTTTTTTCTTTTTAAAGGCCCAAGTATATGATCTTTTTGTTTGAGTATTTGTATGACAGGGCATAATTGAGCTCACTTAGTACATAGGAAACATTTACTTGGTTAAATTCATGCTAAAATCCCACAATTTTCTTGCCAAATCTTTGTCTGTTGCCATTGCACTTGGTTTGGCCAGATTGTTGTCTGAGAAATATTTACCACTTATCCCCTTCACTTGTGGATGCAGTGCCACATAACAGGTGGTTGAAACCCCCTTGTTCAACATTCTTGAACATCATCTTGCCAAGGGTACCAACAATACCTTCAAAAATGCCGAGGTGGCGGAAGAGATTGGTTGTAATTACTCCAGGATGAAGTGAATTTGCAGTTATTTCTTCACCATCTTCCTTTAAGCGTCTGCACAATTCGTTGGCGTGCAGTACATTGGAGAGCATTGATTGGCCGTATGCAAACCATCTGCTGTATCCTCGCTCATCATTGATATTGTCAAAGCGAATTCCTTCTTTATAGGTACGGCGATGAGCCTCTGATGAAACATTGACAATTCTATCCTCCCTTTTTCCCTTGCGTGCAGTTTTCTTCATTGTGTCCAGTAACAGATTCGTCAGAAGAAAATGACCTAAGTGGTTTGTTGCAAACTGTAATTCTATGTTGTCCTTAGAGAGCGTAAAGGGTGTTGCCATCACTCCAGCATTATTAATCAAAATGTTGAGGAGGATGTGAAATCCGATGCAAATTTCCTAACAGACGCCAACTAACTGAGATCCAATTCTATGGCATCAATCTTAGCAGAAGGGATTGTTCTAATTATATATGTCTTCTTTAATCTCATTGCCAGCATTCCTATTCCTAATGCATGCCCATTACGACATGGACACCGCGGAGAGCAAGAACACGAGCCGTTTCTAAGCCAATCCCACTCGAAGCCCCTGTAACAATTGCGTTGAGCCCGGAGCCGTCGATTCCATTGGTAACCTCTTCAGCAGTAGAAGACGAAGAAAACCCAGAAGGCACATTTCTTTTGAACAGCCACACGATAAATTCCTCGCTCTGTCTCTGAATAATGTTGTGTGTTTCTGCACTTCATCAATATAGACGGCGGTGAATGGTGATTGACTGTAACGGAGAACTGGACGTATTATTTATAGCTTATAACTTATTTAATTCTTATTCATTTGTAAACCGTACAATCTAATGTTTTCGTTTATGTATCTTAGAAATTAGAATGATTGTATTATTTTTTACTTTATGATTCTTTATTATTTTCATTATTTTGGAGAAAGTCATTTACATAAGTAATTTTAGTGTTCGGTATTTACGAATTTGAAATGTATTTCTTTTCTGTCAATTGTTTTTTTATTTTCCATTTAAAAAACACACAAGCATTTCGGATTTCCAGTTTTCTTATACTCCCATCGCTAATGCTACCTTATATGGAATATTTCTTTCGTGGCAGTGTTTTTTTTTTTTAAACTCCAATCTCCAAAAATTGAATTCATGAAATTTTTTATGTCATAAAATATTTAGTTTTTCTGCTCCAATTTTTAGATATCTTTTCTGAGTTTCAAGGGATGTTAAAATTTTCTGCCGCCTTATTCAACAATCTTAGATTCTCCACATTTATAATATATATATATATATATTTAATAGTTTAATATATTATACAAATATATAAAAACATCATTTACCAGCAGCGTGTTGCGGATGGTAGAGCTCCGACAGCCACTTCTGGCGGTCCAATGGCAATGGGACTTTGGGGTTCTTTGATCTTTTTGGTGAGAGGAGATGATTGGCGGTGGTCCCGACCACCGAATTGGCCGAATGGCGCCGGTCAATGGCGGCAGCCTCTCGGTCAACGACATGTATTGTTTTCCAGGGACTTTTTCGTTGCAATGTGATGTTTTTCCTTAGTTTTGCATGACTTTAGATTGACACCATACCAAAAATCGCACTAAATTACAATTTGAATTTCACTAAATTGTCTACCTAACAAATGTTTTTGTCAAAAAAATTCTTATTATCTAAATAAGGATCCATTTCTCAAATTGTTTTTTTACTAGCTACTAGCCTACTATAATAGATTATCTCAAATGTACATTTTCACAGGCTCCTACTATGTTGTCCTTGTTTTGTATACTTTGCTCTAAGTTTTTTTTTTGTTTTGTTTTTAGGGCTTCTTCTTCCATATGTATGTTAAAGATCACGGCTAATTTGTTGGGTTGTTTATTTTATCCCTGATTTAGAGGGATTCTTTCCTTGTACATATCGTTTCCTTATTTGTAGCCTTGTACATCTATTTAGTGTAAACCCTATTGTAATCGTAACATACAGAAATCAATGAATACAGAATTATTCACAAACTCTTAGTTCTAACTTGGCATCAGAGCAGGTTCATCGTCTATAGATTCGACGCTCGTACCGCGCTCATCATCTGCCACCATAACTGAGAAACATGAGAAGCTTGAAGGATCCAGCACCTCCTTCGACAACGGGAATTTGGCGGATCAGATTGCCCTAATCCTGCAAAAACAGAACCAATTTCAGTCCTCAACATCAATTTTAATAGTAGCAAAGTTAAATCAGCATAACTACGCCCTATGGTCTCGACTCGTGCAATCGCTATTGGCGGACGAGGGAAACTCCACCACATCACTGGAATCCCAACACCGCCCACCAAAACATACCCAGAATACCCACGATGGGAACAAACAGGTTTGACTGTCTGTTTGTGGTTACTCGAGAACATGGAATCAGATATGGTCAGCAACTTCGCCGAATACCCTACGACAAAGGATTTGTGGGATGGACTCCAATCTACTTACAACCAACAAGTAGATGGAATCAAATTCTTCGATCTCACCGTGAGAGCCAATAGTATGAAGCAAGAGAAGGATAGCTTGGAGGTTTTTTACAGCAACCTACAGAAATTATGGAGGGAGATTGAGATTCGTCAACCCAACCCCATGAAGAATCCTGAGGATATCGGTATATTCAACCGCCTCCGACAAGAGAACAAGCTATATCAGTTCCTCCAAGGCATCTCTGAGGAGTTCGATTCAGACAGACGAGATATACTCCGAACAACGCCACTTCCAACAGTGGAAAATGCTTATGGCCTGATTCGAAAAGAGAGGGACCGTCGGAGTATTATGGGATCGGATAGAACATCATCGGCCGAGGCCTCAGGTATTGGCGCTGGCCTTATCAGTCGAAACTTAGGTAATTATGGACGGGGGAGTACCACCAAATCACACTCAGATCAGAGGTCACCGGCGTCGGAATCATCATCGCGCGATGGCAACAAAACCCCAGTCACTTGTTCTCAATGTGGAAGGAGAAATCACATGAAAGAGCAATGCTTTGAGCTAATCGGTTTCCCGGCAGGATGGAAGAGCAAACGCCGGAAAGAGAACGATCGGAGACAGAGGCGCGACGGCGGGGGTAACACAGGAAGCGCCGTCATCGCCGCCACCACAGATGAAGGGGAAAATCAGAGCGAAGAACCAGGCTTTGCTTTCGCTGCAACAAGAACAGGGGCTCTCGTTTTCAGGGGACAAACACCGCCACCGCCGCCGGGCTTCAAATCCATTACAGACGGTGGGTCTGGGAGGAGAAATCCATCGGCGGCGGCCCTGTGTCGCGATAGCCCTCAGTCAGCGATGGCAAAAATGGCGCAGCAACAGACCGTAGATCTCAAGAGGGATGCGGCTGAGAATAAAGGTACTAGGGTTGAGATTGTGAATTCCCAACCCAATTCACGTGAGAGTTTTAATTTAGTTCCCCAAAGTTTTAACAATTTACAGATTAGCCCCCCAAGTCTTAATTCTCTACAGATTGGCCCTCAAAGTTTAGTAATAGCTCACAGCAGTCCCCCAAAAGTATGGAGTAGCGTATTTAACCCAAGGACCCAAACCGATGGAGTGGATCCTTGATTGCGGGGCAACAGATACCATGACTTATGACCAAAATGATTTAGGAAACATGTCTAGGTCGAATAAACTGGGCATTCAGACAGCTAATGGGGAACTTTTACCGGTCCAGGGCACCGGAATCATTAATATCTCTCCATCCTTAACTTTGAATAATTGTCTCTATGTTCTTAATTTATCCTGCAAGCTGTTATCTGTTAGTCATGTTACCCGAGAACTAAATTGTGTTGTGGTGATTTACTCTAGTTTCTGTCTCCTACAGGATATTCAGTAGGGGAAAGTGATTGGGCGTGGCACTGAACGCAGTGGGCTTTACTATGTGGATGATGTGATTCAAAACGGGACTGTAGCGCTGGCTCACGGGACCGTTGAGAAGCAACAGTGGCTTTGGCACCGTCGGTTAGTGTTGGGAAAACGAGACAGAAAACGCAGCGAAAATTTAAAAATTTTCCCAAAAGATAGAATCGAAAACTTGCATCAATTCCTATTTCCAGATTCGTAGAGATCAAGAAACTCACTTAGGTAGTAGCTTTCTTAACACGTTTTGAGCCGCTCTCAAACGCGCTTTATGCGGTAATGGCAACCCGTTCCTCGAAAATCTCTTTCTACTTCAAAATCCATTGTAGAGATAGCAATCCATACCAACCTGGATTCAAATCATGTTAGGGAAATGTAACGCCCCAACTTTTTAGTATTTTAAAATGACATATGTGTTTACTAATTTGCGTAAATTAATTGGCTTTCAGCGTTTTCTATAATTAAATTTTATTGTTTAATTCTTAAATAAGTGATTAATTGAAATATATGCAATATTTGAATTTGAATTAATATGAATAACTTGTGTGCTCCTTAATTATGCGTTTAGATTATTTAATTGCTTAATTAAATATTTTTGATAATTATTATTTTTAATTCTCATTAATTTTCCCATTTTATGCATTTCGTTATATTTTTATTAAATATTTAAAATGGATGCTTAAATTTTGTTTGAATTTTGAACTATATGAATTCTTGGTCGATTTGCATTTACGTGACGTGACAAGTTGTGCGTCGTTACTATATGAATTGAATCCGGAATTTTGTGGAAATTTAATATGTTGTATGTGTGTCATGAATGTGTATGTATGCTCGTTTTACTTTTTTGGATTCTTTTGATTGCATTTTAAATTTATTTGGTATGATTGGAACCAAACCGGGGGCTAACGAGCACTTAGCGCATCCTTGGTTCCGTATGTGATATATTGAGCTCGGGAACTCGGATTCGAGTTTCGTCACCTCCATTAAATCCGTATCAATGATTTGGAGACAATGAGATAAGCCTCATGCCTTTTTAAGATCATTTAGATTCTCAAATTTCAACCAAAACAAGCACCTGGCGCTTAAAAATGACAAACCATTGACTTTTCCAAGCTACGGGCCTATATGAACGTCCCTAGACCCTAAACCCATGACCTAGCCCACTTGATACACTCTCTCACTCCTCACTCAGCCCCCCAACCAGTGTTTTGAAAATCGGACCGGACCGGCCGGTTCGACCGGTTCAACCGGTGGCTGGTCCGGTCCGAATGACCCCCCAGAACTGGCGATGTTCGGACCGTCTCGGGACCGGAAAAACCGGCCGGTCAACCGGGGTTTTGGCCCCGAGAACCGGACCGGACCGCCGGTTCACTATTTTACATGGTTTTTTTTTTTTTTTTTTTCATTTTGACTAATTTTTTTTGTGTTTTTCTTTTTCATCTCAAACTTTTCTCAAAAAATAAAAAATCAAAACTCAAAATCTAAAACCATTAAATCAAACGAAGGAAATCTTACAAAAAAAAAAACAAAAAAAAAAACCGAAGGAAATCTTCATCATCAACTCTGGTACCTTCATCTTCAACCTTTTTATTTGTAAGAAAGATAAAATATGGAAAATATGTTCAAACCTTTGAAAGTTGAATCTTTGATTTGGCTCTTTTAATTTTTGTAGTAACGAGCGGCGAGCAACATCACAAGAAAAAAGAAAAAGTGGAAGAAGAAGATTAAAGAAGGATTCTCTCTATAATTTATAATCAATATTTATAGAAAATAATTAATTTTTATAAATACATATCCCTTAAATTTAGGAAGTAAATCCTTGATTAAGATTTTTCTTGTTTAAATCTCCTATTAATTTGCCATTGTAATCTTTCTAAACTAAATTTATTCTATTATTTCGTAATTTAGGTATATTTCTAAATATAATTTTAAATTATTGTATTTTTAAATTATAGAATTTTATTAGATATTTTTTGAAAATTTATTATTTTTCTTCAAATATTTAAATTTTAAGTCTATTTTATTGTTATATAATATTATATAAATATACATATATTTAATAAAAAATAATTATTTATTTATTACGTCATACCGGTTCGACCGGCGGTTGAACCGGTTGAACCGATCCTACCGGTAACCAGTAAGGCTACCGGTTCACCCTCCGGTCCGGTTTTGAAAACATTGCCCCCAACCAAACCAAACCCCCCTCACAACCCCAAAATATCAGCCAAGAAAGAAAGATAAGGAGAAAAGAAAGGGGAAGAAGAAGGAATAGTGCAAACCCTTGGAGATTGAGCTCATCTCCTTACCATTTCTCACCATCTCTTGAAGGTAAGCTTATATTTGTGTAGGATATCTCCTCATGGTTGTCTTGTATTGCGTGATTTCACCAAGTGATGAATTAGGATTGGAGAAGATGATGAATAGTGGAGTTCTTGCCCTTTTCTTGATTCACCTTTGTTTTCTCGGAATTCCTTTGAGATGCATGAGTGCTAAGTGATCCTAAAGCATGTACTTAGGTTAGTTTGGACTTAGCTTGCATTGTTGTGGTTGATTTATAGACTTGCCATTGTTGAAGCTTGGAGATATGATCTTTGTGATGAATTCATGAAGCTTTCCTTGAAGTTCTTGATATCTAATGTGATCAATCTTGTATACATGAGATTGTGACCTGAATATGCATGATATTGATTGAGTTTCAAGTTGGTAACATGCTTCTTTTCCTTTCTTTTTCGTGCATGCCATGTTTGCTCTGTTTTTGGGCTACTGACCCAAATCCACGAGGGTGGAAAAATCCACGGGGGTGGATTTGAGTCAGTAGAGTTGCTGTCAAGAATCCATGGGGGTGGATTTTTCCCTTGGGAAAAAATCCATGGTGGTGGATTCTGCCCTGCCTATTTTTGTTACTCTAGCTCCGTTTTTCTTCGCTCATTTGATCTTCCTCCACCTCTTTTATGACTTCTATGATATACTAACATGTTTTATAATGTGTTACCTTGGATGTTAAGAAGTTTCATGATTTTTTGTGAAATATTTTCCGAGTTATGTATCAATATGTCATTAAGGCTCCTAATGTGCACATGCATGGATCTTTTGCTTCCAAGATGAATCCTAATTGCTTCTTATCTTTTATTTATGACTTGAAGGATATGTACACATGTTATAGGACGAGTTTGGCTCGTTAATTGGAATCCTTGGATTGATTTGACTTGACATATGAGGGATATGAACTTAAATGAATTTAAACGATACATGTATGCTTTGATGTTTCGTGTTTGAACCTTAAGTGATTTCCTACTACTTCTTAATAGCTTATATGAATTGTATACATAGTATACTATGTATTATGTGTATCATTTGAATTCCTTGAATTATTTTGGTAGGATTTATGAAAGTGATGAACTTAAATGATTTTGTATGAGTCTTGAAATAAATATGTTGAACGTTATATGTCCTTGAAGTATTAATCATGTACATGAACGATTCCTTGCCATAGTATCATAGCTTATGCATTCATAACCTACGTTATTCTTATCATATATGGCGTATGGTTCGAATTGATACAAAATATGAGAGATATGAAACACGTGAATATGAAACCATCTCATCTCGAAAATTTTGAATGAATTACTAGATTATATGACCTCATGACATGAATTATATTCCTTGTGCATCTCATATCATGATCAATACATTGTTGTGTGTCAGATATGGTACATTTGGAGTCTTGAGTCTCACGAATTCATTGCATTGTCCTTTGCACAGCTTTCTCCAGGGTGGAGATGGCGGGTTCATAGGTTATTCCCAAGTCTTCTTTCTTCCTTGGTTTCGTTCGGTAAGGTGTACAGGTGGGTTTCTCTTCTATTAGCTTTGATGACCCGATATATTCCTTATGTGAAAGGTTTAAGCCAAAAATATTATATGTATATATATCGAGTCTTTTCAAAAGAGTCTATGATTTTCCAACGTAAAGCCCTTCTGTTATGTATTCCCACCTTATGATTTTCGGCATGGACATGATTATGATTGCACGGGCCCAGAGACTTAGTGCAAGTGACTATCCGGGGAGGCAAGGGCAAACGGTGATCCCTTGTGTTAGGAATAGTGCCCTAGAAAGCCGATTGTATATCCGCTTTGTGCTTTTCCTTATTGTAATCACAGACAATCTTTGAATAAAATAACGAATTGAGGCAACACTTCTTTATATGCTCTTATTTGGTATGCGTTTACTTTAGTTGTGCATGTATGGGAACTCCCCTAATCCTGATGACTTTGGGACTCTACCATTTAGGTGAAATGGTTCATGAAACGAGCTCTATATCACATAAGTCATGATTAGTAAAATACTCCAAGCCGATGAGTCCTACAGACAGTGGGAGTGTCAACCTGACTCCTCTAAGGCTTGCTTGTGGGATCACGCCCTTAAAAAGGACCACCTTGTTTCATGGAGGTGGAAAGTGTATAGTTGATACGTGCGTGATACATGAGGGTGCTTGCTTTAATAAGTAAGTTCACTGAGGTGCCCCGTGTGAGAACATTCCTAAATGGGAAAGGAAGTTTCTATTTTAGGAAATGGAAACTTCCAGATTAGGAAATATCTCACGAGTCATTGATGTGATTAATTGATCCTTAGACTTGAGGTTCCTTGTCACTTTATGAGTTAACTCTGTAGTCTTAGGTATAAGCTTTAAAGGGTGTCGCCATAGACAACTGATTCAAGGCTTATGCTGGGGCTGCACAAGTGACTCATGAAAGTGAATGAGAATCAAAAAAGGACCTACACTTGCATTTGCAAGGTGGTCTCTTATTGTGTAAGTCATTCATATGCCATATGGAGTCCTTGGCCAAGGCAGTAGATCAAGACATCAAGAAAAGGGTTTCTTGGATTGAGATCAAATGGATATGAAATGCACTTAGCTTTAAGACCGGATTATTAGGGTTCTGATTATTCCCTTGCCCTAGATCTTGGTTGAGAGATAGTAAGTAGGAGGATTGTAACTCACATGAATCAATGACTTAAAGGTTCTGTCGAATCCGAACATTCCAATTCAGCTAGGGGTTAAACACCTGTTGCTAGACTATGGTCGTTTAATCTGTGGACTGATTAATTAATTAGTGAATTAATTAATTAGGGTCACTGCTAATTGAATTGAGAACCTAGAGGGTCACACACAACAACTTGGTTACATGAGTTGAGGCTTGAAAATGATTAAACGAGTTAATCGGGCCAAGAGGGTTTCACACGTGTGAAGTCACACGTGTGGCTCACGTGAGTGACACGTGTCACTGTGACACGTGTCACACACGTGTGTATATATATATATTAAATAATTAATTAGTTAATTATTTAATAGACTTTGGTTTAATTTTGAATTAAAAAGAAAGTCTAATTTTGGAGAAAATAATCTAGTTAATTAATTACGAATTAATTAATTAGATAAAAATAAGTTATTTATTTTATAATAAATAAAGTATAAAATTATCCAAAAATAGTTTGGATATTTTTAGCTCTCTTAAAAGTTGACTTGAATTAGAATTCAAAGTCAAAGTTGGAAAATACTTGATCATCAAGTAATAGGAGAGAGAGGGACCAAATCCTTTGTCCATTAGGACTAGGTTCGGCCGCCCCTCCCCTTTCCTATATATAGGGGAGCTCATGCTCCCCTTTAGAGCTAATAGACCATTCTTGGTTCATGTGTTGAACACCTTCCTTTCTCCAAGATTAAATTAAACCCTAGGTTAAGCCTAAACACTAACTAGAGAACTAGCATCCTTACTAGTTAGATTGTGATCAAGTTGGTGGACTTTCTCTAGAGACTTCAAGTTAGAAGTTTGAAGATTCGAGCTTTACCAAGGAGAGGGGATCAAGCCGCGAGAAGAGCGTTCTTGGGTGGCTTGAAACGCTTCAAGAAAGAATAAAAGAAAAGTAAGTTTTCTATCTTTACGAATTTGGTTACACGATTGCGAGTTCTAGGTCCTTTTGTTGGGAAAATTTTTTTTTTAAATTCCGCTGCTTTCTGATTCGTGTTTTCCAACAAGTGGTATCAGAGCCACCTCGTTAATCGTGTTTCTGATTCGTCTCCATTATTCTGAATTTGGTAGAAATTCTTAGGCTTGATGCGATTGAGTATTTGTAATTGTTTTAGAAAGCCTGAATTACGAAACTGTAATTTTTTTTCCTGAAAGTTTCTGAAAATTGGTTTTTGCAAAATTTAATTTTTGAGAACAATTTTAGATTTGAAACTGTATAAACTGTTATTGGATTTCTTGGATTGGTTTTGCTTTTGAACGAAAACACGAAACGAAAACCGGATCACGACGAACACGCGAAACCCCGCGTGCGGGCGTCGCGCGCCACCGTCCGCCTGTCCTAGGCGTGCACAGGGCATCCGCCCAGCACCTCCCGCACGCCTGTGCGGGAGCCTTCCGGGCGTGCCTAGGCGCCCGCCCAGGGCGGCCGAGAATGGCCGCCCATCGCCCACCATCGCCCGACAGGGCGAGCGCCCGCCAGGCGCGCGGCATGCGCGGGCCTGCCGTGCCCGTCCGCGTGCGCCCCGTTTCGCGTATGGGCCCCGTTTTCCTGATCCGATTTTTCGTATTTCGTGCAATCCAGTCCCAATTTTTATTTTAATTTTAAAATTTTATTTTTTGAATATTTATTTTAATTTTGAATAAAACTTAAAATTGGGATTTTTTAAGAAATTGAAACGGTTTATATTTTGGGAAAATACAATCTTTTATAAAATTATTAATTTTCAGAAATTAATTGGAATTTTATTTGTTTTGGTAATTTGGGATTTATTGAAAACTTTTATAAATAAGACTCGCATCAAGTCTTGTTTTAGGTCATTAGGACTTGAAACGAGAATTTTAATTTTGGCTAAATTTAAATTCTCGCAAGAGCATGTTAGGTGATCATGGGTTTAGATCTATGTATGGTTTTAATTTATGCACATGGATGGTTTAAATTGGGGTTGGAGCCCTATAGTTGCGTTTTTCAATTGAGGTTGGAGCCTCACTTATGTGCGTACTGTTATGTGATTTATTATGTGGCTTTCCATATTACTGTTTTTGAGGCCGGGGTATGCCCCGTGTAATTGTCTAAGGCCAATATGAAGATTGAGCCTTATTACTTTATGTCTTTTTCTTTTTATTGTAATTTGAGAGTAGAGATAGGTGGTGAGGTTTTTATTTTCATTTTGGAGACAATGCACCCATGGAGTAAGATGGACCACATTCAAGTAACAAGGAGGCCATAAGTGAAGACCCCTCAAAATGTTAGGGAGGGGAATCTCAATTGTTAAATGTAATAGAGATAGGGCTCGTATTTTGTTACCGCTTTCCCTTATGTGATTTAAACTGTTTATGTGGCATGTATGTTAGAACTCGTGATTGTGGAGTGGCTCCCACATATCACGCATAAGATAGGTAGAACCCATGATCATTACATGTTAGTATCATGCTAGGACATGTTATCTGTTTATGTGCTTGTTTGAAATGCATTTAAGTGTACTTGCATTAATCAAGACTAATAAAATTGGATAACATATATGTTGGTGAGGTCGAACCGGACAACTCTCCGGTTGATTCGAAAATTCCCATTAAATATTAAGCTAATTTCGATCAAATAGGTGTTTAAATTCGAGATGCAAATTTTGAATTAAATTCCTAGCATTCCATCAATAGGTTTTAAGTTTAGTAAGTAAAGCTAGTTATTGTCCGCGAGTCGTGGGATAGCTAGTGGAGCTTATTAGTTCTTAGTTACCTAATTAATCATTTTAAATGGTCAATATTTCGTGGTCAATTTTAGCAAGGGCGATGTCCGCGAGTCCTTGGTCGTTCGAACTAAGTTTTGGTCATGATCTTATGATTGATGGGTCTAGCTTAACGCCTAAGTAAATATGGATGTCGCACGAGTCGTGGGTCCATATTGAAAGATAGGTGATGCAAAAACAATTACTAAGAGTTCTAAATGTGTTAGAATTGGTAAGTTGTACCTACCTAGGGTTCTTACTTAGAATGTCCGCGAGTCGTGGGTTCGAGGTAAAATGCCTAGGATCTTAGTACCCATTGGGAAACGTGTTCCTCTTAGATCTTTGGGAATTCTAGATCTTTGAAAAACAGTGGGAGCTACATTAGATTAAAGACCTTATCTTTTGTATATCGTTATA
Source organism: Lantana camara (assembly GCA_037501455.1). Lineage (NCBI taxonomy): Eukaryota > Viridiplantae > Streptophyta > Magnoliopsida > Lamiales > Verbenaceae > Lantana > Lantana camara. Next base: position 26,994,389 of record CM074862.1, read on the forward strand.
ATTCAGCATGCTCACTAGTTCTCTGTTTTACCATTTAGGTCGTAGATTCTGTGATTCTCTACGTGTTTTGAAATGGCAACCAAAAACCCTCTTGTATCGATCCTCGAGTCAAACAAGTTGACTGGTCCCAACTATTCTGATTGGCTGAGGAATCTAAAAATCATTTTAGATTCTGAGAAGAGAACTTATGTTCTCTTCGAAGGGGAGCCTAGTCCCGAAGGGGAGGCTCCCACTCGGGCCGAGCGGGACGCGATTCAGAAGTGGAAGGATGATAATCTCCAAGCCCGTTGCCTTATGTTGGCTAACATGTCTCCGGACTTGTAAAGGCAACATGAGGCCATGGAATTTACTTGGGAGATTTACGACCACTTAGAGCAACTTTACCGCCCTCATGAACGTGTTACAAGGTATAACACTTCAAAGGAATTGTTCCACTTGAGAATGAGGGAAGGTTCGAGTGTCCATGAATATGGACTCAAGTTTCTTGCCCTTACTGAGAAACTTGCTTCCATGGACATGCCACTGAAAGATGAGCTTTCAGTAGATTTGTTGCTAGCTTCGCTCCCACCATCATTCAACCCATTTGTCCTTAACTTCAACATGAATCATGCTGGTGCTACTGTAGCTGAGCTGATTAGTCAGCTTGTGACTGCTGAAAGCACGATCAAGAAGGACAATAAGGTTTTGATGGTGAATGCTCCATCTTCCTCTTCTAGGCCTTCTAAAGGTAAGGGCAAGAAAGCCCAAAAGAAGAAGAAGAAACCCCTTAGGCCCACTGGTGGCATTTCGAAGGGGAAGGCCCAAAAGAAGAAGCATGATCAGAAAGAGGATGTTTGCTTCCATTGTGGCAAATCGGGACATTGAAGGAGAAACTGCCCAGAGTACAAGGCTACTCTAAAGAAAGGTATCTTTCTCGTTGAAGTAAATCTTTCTATTAATTCTAGTTCTTGGGTACTTGATACCGGTTGTGGAACTCATATCTGTAATGATGTACAGATGCTAAGTGAAGTCCAACAACTCAAAGAAGGAGAATGTGTCTTGAAGATCGGCGATGGCTCAAACGTTGAAGCTCGAGCTTTAGGCACAATTAGATTAGATTTAGGTAGTTTTGAGTTAGTATTAAATAAAGTCCTTTATGTACCGAGCATTATTCGTAATATAATTTCAGTTCCAATATTAGATTGTGAAGGTTATGAAACTTATATTAAGAATGGTAAATATTTTATCAAACGGAACAACGCTTCCGTTCATATCGGTACTCTAAGTAATGGACTTTACCTAACTCAAAATATCAATATTATGAATATACAACGAGAAACAAAGCGTAAGAGAGATGACAAAGTTTCAGCTCCCTTATGGCACGCTAGATTAGGACACATTTCCAAGAACAGAATTAGCAAGATAAACACTTTAGGATCATTCTCTGAAAATGATCTCAAAGAGTTAACTTCTTGCAAATCCTGTCTCAAAGGAAAAATGTCCAAAGTCCCTTTTAAAGGAACTGTGGAACGTGCCACTAAGGTTTTGGATTTGATCCATACTGATGTTTGTGGACCGCTTAGTGTAAGCACTAGAAACAATCATCAGTACTTCATAACCTTTACTGATGACTTTAGTCGGTATGGTTATGTATACTTAATGAAGTATAAATCTGAAACTTTTGAGAAATTCTTAGAATTTCAAAAGGAGGTTGAGAACCAAACTGGTCAGAAGATCAAAGCACTTCGATCTGATCGAGGAGGCGAATATCTTAGTGAAGAATTCCTTAATCATCTCAAAGATAATGGGATTATCTCTCAGTGGACTCCTCCGGGAACTCCTCAGCTTAATGGAGTTTCTGAGAGAAGGAATCGAACCCTACTTGATATGGTTCGTTCCATGATGAGTTTCACTGACTTACCACCTTCTTTCTGGGGTTATGCCCTAGAAAGTGCAGCAAAGATTTTGAATCTAGTTCCCTCTAAGTCAGTCCCTAAAACGCCCTATGAAATGTGGCATGGTAAAATCCCTAGTTATTCTTACTTAAGAATTTGGGGTTATCCTGCTTACGTGAAGAGGACAGTGGGAGATAAGTTAGAATCTCGTTCTAACTTATGCTACTTTGTAGGTTATCCTAAGGAATCCATAGGATACTATTTCTATGATCAATCTGAGCAAAAGGTGTTTGTTTCCAGAAATGCCACTTTTCTTGAGGAACCGTTCCTTAAAGAAAAGAAAGGCAAGATCATAGAATTAGAAGAAGTACAAAGTGACCCCACACCACCCACTGAAGAAACGTCCCACTCTGATCAACTACAACCAATCACGAATTTCGATACACATGTAAATCCTCCTCTAAGGCGTTCTGAACGCACTCCTAGACAGCCGGAGAGATGGTATGGATTCTTCCATGAAATCACTCAAAAGGATAATGATCCTTTAACATATGAGGAGGCACTTTCAGATTCTGACTCTGAACAGTGGATAGAAGCCATGAAATCCGAAATGGACTCCATGAACTCCAACCAAGTTTGGACCTTGGTAGATTTGCCTGATGGGGTCAAACCCATAGGTTGCAAATGGATCTTTAAGAGAAACCTTGGAGTTGATAGAAGCATTGTAGCCTGCAAAGCAAGACTGGTTGCAAAAGGATTCACTCAGAGACCCGGCGTGGATTTTGATGAAACCTTTTCACCAGTTGCAATGCAAAAGTCTATTCGGATCATGCTTGCCATTGCTGCATATTATGACTATGAGATATGGCAAATGGATGTGAAAACTGTCTTTCTCAATGGTGACATTGACAAAGACATTTATATGGAGCAACCCACAGGTTTCACATTCAGTGGGAGTGAGCGAAAGGTTTGCAAACTCCAAAGATCAATCTATGGATTGAAACAGGCTTCTAGGAATTGGAACATTCGATTTGATGAATCGGTCAAAGCGTTTGGCTACATCCAAATTTCGAATGAATCATGTGTGTATAGAAAGGAATTGGAGACCTCAGTGCAATTCTTAGTACTTTATGTTGATGACATCCTTCTTATTGGGAATTCGAAGGATGACATGAAAGTGACTAAGTTATGGTTATCGAACCAATTCGAGATGAAAGATCTTGGTGATGCGTCCTATATCCTTGGAATTAAAATCTATAGAGATAGATCTAGAAGGTTAATAGGACTATCACAGTCGATGTACATTGACAAAGTATTGAAGAGATTCAATATGGAGTCAGCAAAGGTTAAGAACCTTCCTATGAGTGTAGGAACATGTCTTTCAAAGAAGATGTGTCCTAAGACTAACCTTGAGAAGGAAAGAATGACTCATACACCTTATGCATCAGCAATAGGTAGCATAATGTATGCAATGTTATGTACTCGACCGGATGTGGCTTATGCACTTAGTGTAACGAGTCGGTTCCAATCTGACCCTGGAGATGGTCACTGGGCTGCCGTGAAGAATATTCTTAAGTACTTGAAAAGTACTAAAGATTTATTCTTAGTTTACGGAGGTCAGAAAGATCTTACTGTCGAAGGATACTGCGATGCAAGCTTTGCATCTGACTTAGATGATTTTAAGTCAATGTCAGGATACATTTTCTGCCTAAACGGCGGAGCAGTGAGTTGGAAGAGTTCCAAGCAAACAACCACTGCAGATTCGACCACTGAGGCCGAATACTTAGTTGCAAATGATGCAGCTAAGGAAGGTGTTTGGATTAGAAACTTCATTCAAGAGTTGAATGTTGTTCCTAGCATGAAAGACCCCATTACTGTGTTTTGTGACAACACTGGGGCGGTTGCTCAAGCAAGAGAACCAAGATCTCACCAACGGACCAAGCACATTATGAGGAAGTATCACCTAATCCATGATATTATCAAAAGAGGAGATGTGCAAATTGAGAGGGTCACATCAGCAGAGAACGTGGCAGATCCACTTACTAAACCCCTTAGTCGAGAAGCTTTCCAAGGTCATCTTCAGAAGATGGGACTTAGAGTAGCTTTAGAATGGCTTTGACGGGCAAGTGGCAGATTGTTAGGAATAGTGCCCTAGAAAGCCGATTGTATATCCGCTTTGTGCTTTTCCTTATTGTAATCACAGACAATCTTTGAATAAAATAACGAATTGAGGCAACACTTCTTTATATGCTCTTATTTGGTATGCGTTTACTTTAGCTGTGCATGTATGAGAACTCCCCTAATCCTGATGACTTTAGGACTCTACCATTTAGGTGAAATGGTTCATGAAACGAGCCCTATATCACATAAGTCATGATTAGTAAAATACTCCAAGCCGATGAGTCCTACAGACAGTGGGAGTGTCAACCTGACTCCTCTAAGGCTTGCTTGTGGGATCACGCCCTTAAGAAGGACCACCTTGTTTCATGGAGGTGGAAAGTGTATAGTTGATACGTGCGTGATACATGAGGGTGCTTGCTTCAATAAGTAAGTTCACTGAGGTGCCCCGTGTGAGAACATTCCTAAATGGGAAAGGAAGTTTCTATTTCAGGAAATGGAAACTTCCAGATTAGGAAATATCTCACGAGTCATTGATGTGATTAATTGATCCTTAGACTTGAGGTTCCTTGTCACTTTATGAGTTAACTCTGTAGTCTTAGGTATAAGCTTTAAAGGGTGTCGCCATAGACAACTGATTCAAGGCTTATGCTGGGGCTGCACAAGTGACTCATGAAAGTGAATGAGAATCAAAAAAGGACCTACACTTGCATTTGCAAGGTGATCTCTTATTGTGTAAGTCATTCATATGCCATATGGAGTCCTTGGCCAAGGCAGTAGATCAAGACATCAAGAAAAGGGTTTCTTGGATTGAGATCAAATGGATATGAAATGCACTTAGCTTTAAGACCGGATTATTAGGGTTCTGATTATTCCCTTGCCCTAGATCTTGGTTGAGAGATAGTAAGTAGGAGGATTGTAACTCACATGAATCAATGACTTAAAGGTTCTGTCGAATCCGAACATTCCAATTCAGCTAGGGGTTAAACACCTGTTGCTAGACTATGGTCGTTTAATCTGTGGACTGATTAATTAATTAGTGAATTAATTAATTAGGGTCACTGCTAATTGAATTGAGAACCTAGAGGGTCACACACAACAACTTGGTTACATGAGTTGAGGCTTGAAAATGATTAAACGAGTTAATCGGGCCAAGAGGGTTTCACACGTGTGAAGTCACACGTGTGGCTCACGTGAGTGACACGTGTCACTGTGACACGTGTCACACACGTGTGTATATATATATATTAAATAATTAATTAGTTAATTATTTAATAGACTTTGGTTTAATTTTGAATTAAAAAGAAAGTCTAATTTTGGAGAAAATAATCTAGTTAATTAATTACGAATTAATTAATTAGATAAAAATAAGTTATTTATTTTATAATAAATAAAGTATAAAATTATCCAAAAATAGTTTGGATATTTTTAGCTCTCTTAAAAGTTGACTTGAATTAGAATTCAAAGTCAAAGTTGGAAAATACTTGATCATCAAGTAATAGGAGAGAGAGGGACCAAATCCTTTGTCCATTAGGACTAGGTTCGGCCGCCCCTCCCCTTTCCTATATATAGGGGAGCTCATGCTCCCCTTTAGAGCTAATAGACCATTCTTGGTTCATGTGTTGAACACCTTCCTTTCTCCAAGATTAAATTAAACCCTAGGTTAAGCCTAAACACTAACTAGAGAACTAGCATCCTTACTAGTTAGATTGTGATCAAGTTGGTGGACTTTCTCTAGAGACTTCAAGTTAGAAGTTTGAAGATTCGAGCTTTACCAAGGAGAGGGGATCAAGCCGCGAGAAGAGCGTTCTTGGGTGGCTTGAAACGCTTCAAGAAAGAATAAAAGAAAAGTAAGTTTTCTATCTTTACGAATTTGGTTACACGATTGCGAGTTCTAGGTCCTTTTGTTGGGAAAAATTTTTTTTTAAATTCCGCTGCTTTCTGATTAGTGTTTTCCAACACCTTGTACTAGTCCCACCACATTTACGGTGATACCGGCCCTCGCTAGGAGGTTTAGCGGGGAATGGGAGTGAGTGCCCTTGGGGGATTCACGTACCCCCATTGGCCTATGTATGGACCGGTGGTCGGGTCTTTCTAACCCGTCCACCACCTGGAGGAAGAAGGTGTAAGTGTTTATGATATGAATATGCATGATATGATTATGATTATGAACGAATATGTATGAATGTGTATGATCGCTAAAATAAAAACTGAATTGATATACACACATGAGGAGTAGGTTGGAGATGTTCGCCCACCCGCCAGGGCTCACGTATTGACCGCATGAACGAATATGATTATGAATTATGAAATTGATCGTTGTAACCCCGAGCGTTGTTTTCTTTCGTTTTCACCCACTTGGGAAATATCTTAAAAACCTCGCACGAGATTATAGCATGCATGTGGGTGTGTTTAAATTTTGTAATATTATCTATGATATGCCCTGTTTTATACCCACCAGTTTCTTATAGACTGAACCCGGCTTGTTTTCCGTTCTTTTGCAAGTTTGGAGTGCTAGGTGGGGTTCTGAGTCTGTCAAGTCTCATATTTAAGTCTAAGTCCCTCCATACACATTTTGTACATATGTTGACTTACAAGAATGTATATTTGGAAATGTTTATGTATGAATTTTCGGGACTAGGTATCTATGTTAGTTGAACCCGTCAATTGCTCATTGTATTTATGATTGATTATATATATTTTGCTTCCGCATATGCATTTTATTTGTTGGAATTGTTTATTTGATTTCGACGTTTAGTTCCCGTCTAGCCTAGTGAGTGAGTGAGTCCCCGTTCGCTCTGAACTGGCACGTGTATAGATTTCCCATTTCATATACGGGTCGGGTCTGAGTACGGGGGATGTGGCGCCTTGCATGTGGGGTGCTACAGGAAAGTTGCTTAACGATATAACATAAAGAAAGAAACATGAAACGAGAAAAGCATATTTGAAACTCCCTTTGAAAACCAGTTTTGCGAAAGTAGAAATCTGCCCGCCATAAAACCCTCATGAAAAAATTCATCCTTCAGGATATAGAGGAACGGTTTTTGCCATCTTCTTTGGTTCGATTTTTTCACTTCTATTCTGTTGGGTTCAGAATCGTTTCATAATCCCTTGTGGTCGTTTTGCTTGATCCCCAAAAGTTCCTTCGATTCTTTCAAGACTTCACGATAGAAGCCCTCTAGAGAAATAGTCCACCAACCGCGACCACGATCCGAATAGGGAGGATGCTAGTTCTATATTCGGTGTTTAGGCTCTAAGGGGTTAGTGTATAATTATGGAGAAGGAGAAATTTTGTATCATCCTCTATGGGGTTCGAACCCCTCGCTTATATAGGGTTAGGGTTCGAACCCTATTCCATATTGGACAAGGAATTCCAAACTCCTTTGGAAAGAGATTTCTTGCTTGGAGACTAAGCCTCTTACTTTGACCAAAAGTTTTCCTATTGATCAACTTGGAAAGCAAGATTCTAATCAAACTCTTTTAGATTATTAATTTTACTTTATTTATTTTACAATAAATAACTTGAAGACTAATAATATAATTAATTCATAATTAATTATTTATTAGACTTTATTTCTCTAAATTAGAACTTTAATATTAATTCAAATTTAAATCAAAGTCCATTAAATAATTAACACATTAATTATTTAATATTTATACACATACATACACGTGACGTTTCATACACGTGTTACACACGTGTGACTTACATGTGTGGACCCCACCATTCACTTAATGGTTCGATCTACTCGTTTAATCATTTTAAAGCCTCAACTCTTATAACCAAGTTGTTGTGTGTGACCCTCTAAGTTCTTAATTCAATTAGCAGTGACCCCAATTAATTAATTCTCTAATTAATTAATCAGTCCACAGATCAAACGACCATAGTCTAGCAACAGGTGTTTGACCCCTAGCTAAATGAGAATGTCTCGATTCGACAGAACCTTTAAGTCATTGATTCATGTGAGATACAATCCTCCTACACCCCATCTCTCAACCAAGATCTAGGGTAAGGGAATAATTAGAACCCTAATCATCTTGATCTTAAAGCTAAGTGCATTTCATATCCATTTGATCTCAATCCAAGAAACCCTTTTTTTGATGTCTTGATCTATTGCCTTGGCCAAGGACTCCATATGGCATATGAATGACTTACACAATAAGAGATCACGTTGCAAATGCAAGTGTAGGTCCTTTCTTGATTCTCATTCACTTCCATGAGTCACTTGTGCAGCCCCAGCATAAGCCTTAAATCAGTTGTCTAAGGCGACACCCTTTAAAGCTTATACCTAAGACTACAGACTTAACTCATAAAGTGACATGGAACCTCAAGTCTAAGGATCAATTAATCACATCAATGACTCGTGAGATATTTCCTAATTTGGAAGTTTCTATTTCCTGAAATAGAAACTTCCTTTCCCATTTAGGAATCTTCTCACACGGGGCACCTCAGTGAACTTACTTATGGAAGTAAGCACCCTCATGTACCACGCACGTATAAACTATACACTTTACACCTCCATGAAACAAGGTGGTCCTTCTTAAGGGCGTGATCCCACAAGCAAGCCTTAAAGGAGTCAGGTTGACACTCCAACTGTCTGTGGGACTCATCAGCTTGGAGTATTTTACTAATCATGACTTATGTGATATAGGGCTCGTTTCATGAACCATTTCACCTAAATGGTAGAGTCCTAAAGTCATCAGGATTAGGGGAGTGCTTATACATGCACAGCTGAAGTAAACGCATACCAAACAAGAGCATATAAAGAAGTGTTTGCCCATGACATTAATCAATTGTATATATTCAAAGATTGTCTGTGATACTAGAAAAGTTCCAAAACAAATTATGACCAATCGGCTTTCTAGGGCACTTTTCCAACAGTTAGGTCATCCGTCAGTTGGATATCTCCATTTACTTTTCCCAAATATTTTTTCTTCTAGTAGTCAGTTATCTTGTGAAACTTGTATTCTGGCTAAAAGTCATAGACAGTTGTACCCGTATTCTGGAACTCGTATGAATAAAGTTTTTTCTCCTGTACATTCCAATGTTTGGGGTCCTGCTCCCTATGTGAGTTCACATTCTGGTTTTCGTTTCTTTGTTCTCTTTATTGATGATTGTTCATGCATGACTTTGAAACAAAAATCAGATGTTGTGTCTAAGTTCATAGAGTTCTATAATATGGTCCAAACCCAGATTAACACTAAAATTCAAATGCTTCGATCGGATAATTTGGGGGGGGGGGGGGGGGGGGGGGATATATTAATCATACCTTCCAACAGTTCACTACAGTCAATGGTCTAGTTCATCAAACCACTTGTGCCCATACTCCTGAACAGAATGGGGTTGTTGAACGCAAAAACTGGATTATTCTTAAGATCACTAGGGCACTTATGTTTGATTCATGTGTCCCTAAGTCTTATTGGCCAGAAGATGTGGCCACCTCTGTATATCTTCTGAATAGATTATTCACTAAAGTGCTTAATCTCCGGACACCTCTCTCTGAAGTTTCCCAGCATGTTCGAGTCCCTACTACCTTGACCCTCCAGCCGCGTATTTTTGGGTGCTCTGTCTTCGTTCACATTCCCAAACAGAAACACACCAAATTAGATCCTTGTTCAGTTAAGTGTGTCTTTGTAGGGTATGGGGTCCATCAGAAGGGGTATCGTTGTTACCATCCCTCCACTAGGCGTATGTACACCACCATGAATTGTAACTTCCTTGAGTCAGAGTTCTTTTATGCTTCCCAACTCAGTGGTCAGGGGGAGCAGTCTGTAGATCCACTTAGTTGGCTATCTCATCCTACTGTGCTAGATCCGGAACCAAAAGAGCCAGTAGGCGGAACCACCGAGTCAACATCTCCCATGGTCCAGTCTTCCACCACGGAACCAACCCCAGGATCTGACCCGCTGGATATCCCTGAGGTAACTGAGGTAACCCTTGAGCATTCCTTTGTTGAACATGATAATACTGTCAGTGCTACTGATGATCTACCGACTGAGGAAGTACAGGAACAGGAGTTACAGGAACATGGAGAGTCTGGGGGGATTGAACGGTATATTCTTCCACCACGGAGCACTCGAGGAGTACCTCCAAAGAGATAAGAGCCTGAGTATAAGCCCAGAGGGTCTCGGTATCCAGTTGCAGAGTTGGCTCCAAAGGAAGCTGACAGTTGCTGCGAGAGCTTATTCAGCGGCTGTCTACACTGATGTACTTCCTAGAACAATTGAGGAAGCCCAGAAAAATGAGGAGTGGAGGAGAGCCATGGAGTCAGAAATGGCGGCCCTAGAGAAGAACTTAACTTAGGAAAAGTGTGTGTTGCCCTATGATAAGAGGCCAGTAGGGTGCAGATGGGTCTTTACCATCAAGCACCGTTCAGATGGATCCATTGAAAGGTACAAGGCGAGACTAGTGGCTAAAGGGTACACGCAGACATACGGGGTGGATTACTCAGAAACTTTTTCCCCCGTAGCTAAGATTGATACAATCAGAGTTCTCTTTTCTATAGTCGCCAACCAGGAGTGGTTGTTGCACCAGTTTGATGTGAAGAATGCTTTCCTTCATGGGAAGTTGGAGGAGGAAGTGTATATGGAGCCTCCACCTGGTTTTTCTGAACAGTTTCGTGAAGGGGAAGTCTGCAGGTTGAAGCGAGCTCTATATGGGCTCAAACAGTCTCCCAGAGCATGGTTTGGCAGGTTTACTGCTGCTATGAAGAATTATGGGTTCAGACAGAGTAATTCAGACCACACTCTGTTTTTCAAGAGAAGGGGTGAGCTGGTAACATGTCTCATCATCTACGTGGATGACATGATCATCACTGGAAATGATCTCGAGGAAATCAAACAGTTAAGGGAGAATCTTTTTCAGGAGTTTGAGATGAAGGATTTAGGAGAGTTGAAATATTTCTTGGGGATTGAAGTGTTGAGATCAAAGCAAGGAATTTTTATCTCCCAACGAAGTATGTACTAGATTTGTTGGCAGAGACAGGGCTACTTGATAGCAAACCAGTAGGGACACCTATGGTAGTAAATCACGGCTTGAAACTTTCAGTTGAGGCAGAGATGGTGGATCGGAGTAGATATCAGCATCTTATTGGAAAACTAATCTATTTGTCCCATACTCGACCTGATATAGCATATGCAGTAGGTGTGTTGAGTCAGTTTATGCACCGACCGCAGCATGAACATATGGAGGCCGCACTCAGAGTTGTCAGATATCTCAAAGGATGTCCTGGAAGAGGAGTTTTGTTCCAAAAGCATGGAAATCTTGTTGTTAAGGCTTATACAGATGCAAACTGGGCTGGAAACCAAGATGACCGACGCTCAACTTTGGGGTATTTTACTATGGTTGGAGGAAACCTCGTCACCTGGAAGAGCAAAAAACAGAAAGTGGTTGCTCTTTCTAGTGCAGAAGCAGAATTCAGGGGGATTGCCCAAGGACTAGTTGAAGTCCTTTGGTTGCGAAAGCTACTTGAGGAACTTGGGTTCCCAGTAAAAGAGAGGTGCAAGTTGTGGTGTGATAATAAAGCAGCGATAAGCATATCAGAGAATTCGGTTCAGCATGACCGAACAAAGCATATTGAGGTGGACCGACACTTTATCAAAGAAAAACTTGAGACTGGGATTGTGACGTTTCCGTTTGTGCGATCAGAAGACCAGTTGGCGGACATTCTCACTAAGGTCGTCACTGAGAAAGCCTTCTCGAGTATTTTGGGAAAGTTAAATGTGTGTGACCCCACAGTCAACTTGAGGGGGAGTGTTAAAGATCACGGCTAATTTGTTGGGTTGTTTATTTTATCCCTGATTTAGAGGGATTCTTTCCTTGTACATATCGTTTCCTTATTTGTAGCCTTGTACATCTATTTAATGTAAACCCTATTGTAATCGTAACATACAGAAATCAATGAATACAGAATTATTCACAAAATCTTAGTTCTAACTATGTATAGATATGTTAAAGTTTGAAAGTTTAAGAACTAAATATTTAAAAATTCATATTCAAAAGAAATAAACATTTGGCGGTTTCTTTATTGAATTGAGTTTTACGAAATGTTTTTGTTTTACGAGGTGTTTTTTTCTGTTTGGTTTTTGTTTCATAAAAAAAAATTCTTTGCCATATTTTTTTGGGCGAATTACATTCAGGTACCCTCACAATAGGCGAAATTACAATTCAGGAACCCTTATTTGAAAAATTACATATTAGTCCCTGTAGGACGTGTTTGGCGTGAAGTCCCTGACAAAAAAGACCATTTTTCCTTGTTCTTAGTTTCAATTACTGCATAAGCTAGTGGGTAAAAGCCATTGTTCCCATCAAATAACACGAAAAACAATGATACACCTCCAAATTGTCCCTTCAAATGTCAGGGACTTCAAGCCAAACACGTCCTACAGGGACTAATATGTAATTTTTCAAACAAGGGTTCCTGAAATGTAATTTCGCCTATTGTGAGGGTACCTGGATGTAAAATCTGACAATCTCGTGTTGCAAATATCACGTGTCCTACTAAATCATAATTTGAATTTTATAAAATTCTTCGTCCTAACAAATGTTGTTTTTCCAAATATCTTTATTATCTGAATAGGGATCTATCTCTCAATTTTTTTTTCACTCTCTAACAGATTCTTTTTTTTTTTTTTTTTGACGACCGGCCAAAACGGCAACAGAACGACAACGAACTAACCAATGTCAGCTACAGAGCAGAAGAAATAAAAGCCGGAAAGTTCGATGAACCAACGCAGGCCGGCTCCATTACGAGCAAGGATGTGAGCCACTTGATTGGCACCACGTCTGGTGAAAGAAAACCGAATCTTGTCAAAGCACGAGCTGATGTGCTTAATGTCCGAGATAAGATTGCCAACTAACCAAATATCCTCCAACCCGCTAGATCACAATTTGAGCTTCACAGGATTCTCAATCATAATAAATATTTTTTTCAAAAAGCTTTATTATGAATAAGGATCCATCTCTCGATCCATCACTCAATTTTTTTTTTCCACGGGCTCATGATAAATCGTAATAGATTTGCAAATCCATCCCTCAATTATTTTCTTTTTTCACTCTCTCATAATAGATTTTCATAAGATTCTCACCAAACTAAATCACAATTTTCTTTTTTTTTTTTTTTTTTTTTTCAATCTCAATTTGAGTTTTAAAGTATTCTCAACCCTAATAAATATATTTTTTACAAATATTTATTTCAAAAAATCTTTATTATCTAAATAACAATCAATATCTCAATTCATCACTCAATTATTTTTTTCATGTGCTCATAATAGATCCTCTCGAAATTACATTTTCACCGGCTCCTTTGTCGGTCTATAATTTGTCCAGTTTTTTCTTGTTTTTTTCCTTTAGGGTTTCTTCTTCTTTGATATGTATACATAAAAAAGAAAATTTTCAAGAGGTCTATAATTTGTCCAGTTTTTTCTTGTTTTTTCCCTTTAGGGTTTTTTCTTCTTTGATATGTATAGATAAAAAAGAAACATTCCGAGAACCGCTTCTTCTTTCGTCGCTCTTTTGTAATTTTTTTTCCTATTTTTGTGTACTTTGTCCAGTTTTTTCTTTTCCTTTTCTTTTATGGTTTCTATTCGGTGGTGAATTGGCAAAACAAGAAGAAAAAGAAAGAAAGAGAATAATCCAACAACTTTTGCTACTGTCATCACAACAACTCGGCCGCGAGATCACAAGATCACAAGGGGAAATGGGCTCTTGATTTTTCCGTTCATATCCGCTAGGTTTCCATTACGCTGACAAACTTTTTGAAAGAATTAAAATGGAAACAGATCCAACTAAAATGGAAAACAGATTGAGAAACTTGGAAACAGAGTCAAAGTCTGGGTGGAAAGTTTTGGTGCATTAAAAAAACAGACATCATCTACCACTCTCTTGCTCACCCCATTCAAAACTAAGTCTTGGTGGATCTTATTAAAAAAACAGACATCATCTACCACACTCTTGCTCACTACATTCAAAACTGCAGAGAGCTGATCTCGATCGCGAGGCTAAACCGAACCGCTCTGCTTGCTGGAAAGGGGCAACAGCTCTAGGGTTGCATGGTCTCATCTCATGGGATAAGATGCCGGAAGAGATGCACGCATTAAATATATATGTAATAAACAAATATAATTCAAAACGAACTTGTGGAACTCAATTATTTATATAATTATATATATCAGATTTGCACTATAACTATTAAGGCTGTAAATGGATATCCGAAAATCCAATATTCGTTCGCATCCGAATTCGTTTAAAGATTATATTATCCGTATCTGATCAAAGAGGATATTATCTATATCCGATTATAGACATCCGAATTATAAACGGATGAGGATATGGTAATCACACATCCAATCCGTTTATACATCCGTTAGATATATCCGTTATTCGTAATCAGCATTCTATATATATTATACCTGGATGAAACATATATTAATATATGCATTATATGATTATTTGAGAATATTAAAAATATAATAGCAACAAACAAACATATATCATATCATTTATAATAATAAACTTCATTAATAATAATGAACATGTATTATAAATTATATATCATACTTATGAGTTAATGTTTGTATAAATTTAATAGATTTATAGTTAGTTATATTGATATTTGTATATATTTAATATTTAATTATGTAATGAAATTTTAATCTATTATTTTTATTAGAAAATGTATTTGAAACAGGTAAACGGATATCTGATTCGAATATCAGATAATTCACTAATCGGATATCCTCACGGATGCGGATAATCCGATATTCGGATAATATCCGTCGGATTCGGATAAGAATAGCATTTTCATTATCTGTCGGCTAATGGATACGAATTCGAATAGCGGATTTGCTAAACAGATTCGGATTCGGATACTACACATCCGCTCCGTTTATTATCCATTTTCAACCCTAATAACTATGACTTCTGAACTAGGTCTACACTTTGTTTTTATGAGTATTGAGTACACCCTTTAAAAGATATAACTACAGGAATAGGAATTGCAATGCGCTGCCGTCGCCGCTGCTAAAAAAAGGACGACCGGTTTTTAGTGGAATTCATCTGAAAGCTATAGCTAATGGGATCTGTATTCAAATTGAGGCCTTTGTTTGGCCACGGTGACAAATCGGACTCCCAAATTCTCATGATCATTGTTGTTTGATAAAGTTGGCGGAGGAAAGTTGGTTTTGGTGTAGGGGCCACGGAATCGGCGGGCAGCGTGATCGTAGGCTCTGGCCGCCTCCTCGGTGGAGTTGAATGCTCCTAACCAAACGGTAATATCCGCCGCGTACCTTCCCCTCGGCCTCTTCTTAACTCCAAGAAAATGCTTATCACAATCACCGGCCAGCGGGTTCGGCTCTGTTATTTGGCTCCATCACAATATGATCACATGCAAAAAGTAAGTATTAATGATGAGAATATATTTTGTCGTGTTTACACTTAATAGGGGAGTGTGGGGGAGAGGAAATTCTTCGTTGAGCCGGGTGTGGGTTCTAACTTCTACACCCGCCTCCTTCTTTATTTAAAAAGTACAGCCCTTTTTTTACCTTTCCATTTCAGGTGTAGGGAGATTAGGTGAGGGTTTTGCTTGCTTCACGCTCTTACTATTTTTTATCACTCTACTTCTGCTCTGCTTTCCTGAATTTGCATGTCTAATGTTGTGTGGATTCTTGGGTTCAGGCCATTAATTTGGGAAAATCATTTTTCTTTTTCTTTTTTTTTTTCCTACCTTTCACATATATATATAACAACGGATGGAATTTTTTGTAAATTTTTTATATGGAAAATGTTTGATGTGAGTATCCAATAGAATACCTCATAATAAAGGATAATTATTTGATAGTCGATTCTATGATTATGTTTTATAATTATACTCTAGATGTTCGGGCATATATATTAGGGATAATTACCAACGTCCCCCTGAGGTTTGACGTTATTACAGAATACCCCCTGAGGTTTCGGAAATTACGAACTCCCCCCTGAATAGTACACCCTCGCTTACAAATAGCACCGGTCGTTAATTACACCGTTAAATTCAAATTTAAATTCCAAAAACACCCTTAGGTGGTATATTGTAATTTTACTTAGAGTTTAATGATATAATTGTAATATTAGTTAATTTTGGATTTTTTGTATTTAAAAAGTTTTTATTTAATTTAATATTTTATATTTTATCTAGAAATATAAATTGAATTAGATATTCCATGCATATTTATTTCTATAAAATATGATAAGTTATAAATTTCCTTTCATATTTATTTCTTAGTTTTAAATATATTGTGTACAAGTCCATTTAAAGTTAATTTAAAATAATTTATTTGCAATTATAACAAATTTTCCCTCAAAATAAAAATTCATATAAAAAAACCCACACAAAGATCAACTAGTGCATTATCAATTTTTTTCCTCAAAATTGAAAATCATAACAAATACACTAATATCAACAAATACATTAATAAATTCACAAAAATATCCGCCAGTCGTTTAAACAATTATTTCAAACATTAAACAGGTATGGTCAATATCTACAGAAAATATTAAACATTCATAAACTGTAGGTATGAAATTAGTTTATCATAAAAATATTAAAATAACATTAAGTAGCATTTTATTAAAAAAAAATTCTAGGTAGACACAAAACTCAAGTACTTACATCAAACCCCCTTAACAATTTCAGTCCTTGCATTAGCCCCCTTACCTTTGTCTCTTTATTACATATACCCCCCCTGAGTTTCAACATAGTAGGGATACAATAGTAAATTTCACACAATCCGTTAAATTTAACGGAGGAGATAACGGCCCAGGGGGGAGTTCGTAATTTCCGAAACCTCAGGGGGGTATTCTGTAATAACGTCAAATCTCAGGGGGGGCGTTGGTAATTATCCCTATATATTAATATTATAACTGAAAATCAAAATTATTATTATTATTATTATTATTATTATTAGAACGGGGAAATGTGTGAAAAATCCCCAAATATAGACTCAATTTTTAGTTAGTTCCCCATTTTCAAATTTATTTTTGTTCAATCCCCAGATGAGATGCATAATTTGAGTTTATTCCCCATTTTTCAGGGCATATACGATATATTGCGATTTAGATACGACATAATATGATTCGGATACGTGATTCTTGAGTTTTTATATATGTATAAAAACTCAAGAATCACGTATCCGAAGATACGACATAATATGATTCGGATACGTGATTCTTGAGTTTTTATACATATATAAAAACTCAAGAATCACGTATCCGAATCATATTATGTCGTATCTAAATCGTAATATATCGTATCTGGTGTCCAAAATGGGGAGTAAACTCAAATTATGCATCTCATCTGGGGAGTGAACAAAAATAATTTTAAAAATGGGGAGCTAACTAAAAATTTTTCAACTCATGGGGAGTTTTCAAAATATGCCCCTTATTAGAATTATTATTTATATTATTATTTTGAATTCCATTTTAATTAGTTGAGCCCATAAGACAATGTTTGCCTTATGATAATTTTAATATGAATTTGATTCGACTAAATTTAATTAATTATATATGAAATACATTATATTGATGAAATATATGATCGAAACACCACATTAAAAATAAAAAAACCTCAAGTTGAACAACAGAATTAGAAGAAATATTCCGGAAAAGCTGAGGACTTAGAAATATAAGGTGCAGAGAGAAGCTCGAGGGATGACAGTGGGAGAAAACACGTAACAATGTCATAGGATTAAAAGAAATTAAACTGGTAATTGGATCGCTAATCATAATAAATGAATTCATAATCACTAACGTAAGTTTAATTGTGGGAGTAAATTGATTAATTAATGTGGTGTAGTATTAATATTGGTCGGAAATTAAAGAAAGCAGACATGGTTTCATTAGTAACCAATGTTTTCAAAAGCGGACCGGACGGGCCGATTCCACCGGTGACCGGTACCAGGTCCGATCCGAACTAACCTATAAAATCAGTGGTACCCGGACCGGTAAAGGACCGGAAAAACCGACCGGTTAACCGCTTATTTTGGCCCTGGGAACCGGACCGGAGCGCCGGTTCACCTGATATTCTTTTTTTTTTTTTTTTTTAAACAAAAACTCAAAATTCCCACAAGCTTTTTCCTTCCTGTCCAACTTTTTTCCGATTTGCTCCGCAACCCATGTTTCGAGATTTTTCCTCCTTTTTCTGTTTTCTTCCAAATCCATTTTTTAGCCTATTTTTTCTTCTTCTCAAAAGCACCATTCTTCCGTATTATCCTTTCCTGATCTTTCAAAAAAGAGAATATGAAAATAACAGTGAAAAAGAGAAGAGAAAAGTCAAGAAAAAATGAGAAAAATAGAGACGATGAGAAAAGAGCAACGAGAAAGAGAATGGGAAGATAGAAGTGAAGACAAATGACGGCTAGGTTTTTTTGTGAAACAATTGTTGTATTTATATGGACATTAAATCACAACAATTCATTAAGATTTTGACCTAAATTTTAACGGGCCATAAGCCCATTTACTAATTAAACATGTGGGAAGATCGAGTATTTATATAAATTTAATATCACATAAATTTATATATATATATATATATATATTATTTATATCGATATAGTTTACTTTCAAATTTACCATAAAATTACTTTTTATAATATGACATTATAGAAAAAAGTAGTTTTAAATATAAATATTAAGCTTTTGAAAGATATTGTGCAAAAGATTATAATTTTTTTCTTAAAATTTTAAATTCATTAATCTATATTTAACAATATTATATAGTATAAATATGTAATTGATTAATAAATATTTATTATTTATTTATGACGTCATACCGGTTCGACCGGTGGTTGAACCGGTCAAACCGGTCCGACCAATGACCAGTAAGGCTACCGCTTTGACCTTCGGTCCGCTTTTGAAAACATTGTTAGTAACCAACCAATGCTTTCGTTTCCAATCTTACTTACCATTGCTGGCTTTGTCCTTAACGCCCAACATCTTTTGCATGCTATGCACGTCTCAAGTTTTATAGAAGTGCATGAATAATTGGTTCAGAATTCAGAAATTGGAACCTTAAATAGTAATGTGGTATTTCAGAAAAGTAATTTACATATCAATATGTTGCAGAAATTGAGATTATCTGTAATCTAAGTACATTTGAATCCACAAATAACTAATGAGCAAGATAGGCAGAACAGAACCTGAAAAAGGTGTTTGAAGTCCGAAAAAGCTCTTAGCAACCTTTGCAGTCATGAAGAAGCATTCACATATGTATGGGTACTGGGTTTTTTCAGCATTTCTTGACATGAAACATTATTCTGGAGGAGAGAATGCTGATTTGTATTACTGCTCAACTTGTGGCTTCTTGAGATTGTAGCAGCCGATTTTATCCATCCCCAGCATTTGTTTAGGCATCAGTTTTTGCAGTATTTATTCCAAACCATTCATTCAGATACTTCGGATGATGTGTGCAGAGCAGTCAATCCTCTGGTATAAGTTTATCTATTGAGCTGAAAATGGTGAAAAAGAAAATAAAGACAGAGTCTCACCTCAATTCCAGGCGATTACTGATTTAGAATCAATTTTGTCCCTTTTTGTCAGATTGGCATCTAAGAATGGCTCACATAAGCGAAGCATTACGGCACTGATGATAGAAGATCAGCTGGGCAGCCTGTTGATGAACATTGTTGGCCGGCAACACGACACAAGCATCCATCAACACAATAAAATTTCCCAGTTTGAACCAAAAAATAAATAATGATAAAATTTTCCAGCTGAAAACATCTAGTTTTCATAGCCTCAAATTCAACTAGAAAAGCCCCAATTATACCACAGAAACATCAAGTGTAATGATAAAAAGAGTAAAAGACCCATAGCCAGTATCACATGACTAACAAAATAGATTATCTCAAAATTTGGGACACAACAAAACAAATTCCCATCTTTTGCAAGCAACTATTCACTAGTTCCATTGCATACTAACAATCAGAAACTAGCCCAAAACGAATAAACTGCAAACACAACAGCAAGTAAAAGCGAGACAAGACCCACCCAATATCAGGTTCACTCTTGAAGGATAGCCGATCAATTATGACACTCTCCATCAAATCTCGCCACAATTTCAGCTCCTAATCCTCGCTCAAAATCTTGGCTGCCGACATCTCCAGATAGACAATTCAAGAATCATTCTCCATAGAATCAACAAGGGACACAAGAAATATCTTCTGAGGATAATATCCTCGATTTCCGCTGGTGTTCTTGTGGGTTTTGGCATCGCCATAGTTGAAGACCAAGTATAAATCAATGCATGGAATTTTTAGTCGCATGGGGGCGTAAATAAATTTAAGCTCACATCATAGGTAATACGTAATTTTGCCAAGCATGTCATGCCATGTTTAGTTAAACATGGCATTTTGGCGTGTGTAGTGGCAATGGCCTGAAAACCTATGTTTAACGTGAATATCCCCTTGTTAGTGCCAAATAAACGAGGCCTTAATTAGATGTCTGTAGTACAAACATAAACTCATTTAACTATAAGCAAGCAAACTCTTTCTATACACACAGCATTGTAAAACAGAAACAGATTCAGCACTAATAAGCATGTCTTTTACCTGAGTTTGGGAGACAGTGCTTGCAAATAAAGACAAACAAATTTAGCACTGGAGTTGGAAATTTGCACCCTGCATTTTGCCATAGCATAATTCATGAGAAGGTGCTAACAAAGTGAAACCTTCGAGATAGAGACTTGTGAAATGATTAGTTATCCTTCAGTTATATGAATTGTGAGCGCCTCGTCCCCAAGGCTCACTAGTTCTTCTTGTAGATTTCTTGCAGAATTTACAGCAGAACCCCTGCAGCAACGTAGTTCAATGCTTTCTAACAAGGGTGCCTCACCAATTTCACAAGGGATCTCTTCCAAAAACCTGCAATGCCTTAGAACAAGATGCTGAAGGTTAGGAAAAGGAGTTCCATCAGCCTCCCATATCTCAAGATCTGTGCTGCCAATTAGCAGGAACTTGAGACGAAGAAAACCGCCTTCGCTGGACTTCCATACTGCTCCTGAGAAGGCAAAATTTCTGAGTTTGAGCACCTCTAGTTTGGGTAACATACTGATATTCAACATTTCTTCCCATGGCAGTGAGGTACCACTCAGAGTCAATTTCGCTAGCTTTGGGGGAAAATTGTCCCATGATGGAAGGCGATCTGGTTTGAAAACTGAAAATGGATTGCTGAAGACATACTTGAGCCTTTCAAGTTTTTGTAAGTGGACAAGGTTTTTAAACCACCCACGGAATCGGTAGTCCTCTTCAAACTCATGTATTCCCAATTTCTTTAAGTTGGGCATGGAGAGGAAGACCTTCTTGGTACAACTTATTGGGCGGATTGTGGACAAAGATTGTAAATTACTTAGAACCCCCAACTCTGATGTTGAAAGTGACTGAAACTCGATCAGCTGCGAATTAAGAGGTAGACAGATCCTCTTCAAATGAAAATGTCTCAACTCCAGCATGTCCCAAAATCTCCAGGGTAGTTGGCCATCCCATTCACTATCAATAATCAAGGTCTGTAAGCTGAGAATCTCGGATAAACATTCCATATCGAAATGATTTTGGACGGTGAGTGCCAGGGACTTCAAGTGAGTTAGACATAATATGTCTCTTGGAATCACTATGAGATGTATATTCATTATATCCAAAATTTTAAGTAGCTTGAAATTCATGCCTAAGTAACCTCGAGGGTCTGACAAAGAGAATTTCTCGAAGCACAGGACAGAACGGGTATACGGCAACGAAGTGGTTCTAATGTAATTCTGCATGCTAGAATGAAAAGAGAGGCGTTGCGGATTTGGCTGAATGAAGCGTTGATGAAATTCATCACCCAGATTCTCCAGTGGCAATTTTCCACAGTTGTTGATTACGTGAAGAAAGTTTAGTTTCTTGGACTCTCTCAAGCACAGCTCTCTCATGAGGTCATGGATGTGGCAAGTCTTCATTCTACCAGCAGAACTTTTCCTTTTCACCATAATAAGACTTCTCGCATTGAGGTCCTCTACATAGTCCTCAGCTACTTCTTCCAAGTTCTTGATCTTATTAGGCCTGATAAACCCCTCAGAAACCCACAACCATATTAGTTTCTTTACTGGTATCTCATAATCTTCTGGGAACACTCCCAAATAAAGGAAGCACGGTTTCAAGTAATTAGGCAAATGGTTGTAACTCAAAGCAAGGATGTTTTGGCAGTGCTCGTCTTTTTCCATCATGACTGAGCTTACACTTTGTGCAACTTCCTCCCAAATGTCTACTCTCTTGTTTGTCTTTGATAAAAGCCCCCCAACAACAACTATTGCCAATGGGAGTCCTTGGCATTTATATGCTATTTGCTTTCCAATATCCATCAATTCCATGGGACAGAGCTCATTCCCAAAGATCTTAAAACTAAGTAATTCCCAGCTTTCTTTTAAACTCAAGTGACGTAAGCAATGGGGAGGAGTATCTTGACTTGCATGGACAGCTACATCTCTAAGTCGACTTGTCAACATAATTCTACTACCATTCTTATCATCAGGAAAAGTTCTCTTCAAATCCTCCCAAGCTTTAGTATCCCACATATCATCTAGTACAATGAGATATCTCTTACCCTTTAAGCTCTTGTAAACTTGTTCTTGAAAATCTTCAATGCTCTTTTCATATATCACATCTGAAACATTGTTAATACACCATAGGACACCTAACAACAACTCTCTTACTTGATATTGCTGTGAAACAGTGACCCAGACACGAACATGGAAGTGATGCATGGCCAGTGGGTCCTCGTAGAGTTTTCTGGAAAAAGTCGTCTTCCCAATTCCCGCCATACCAATGATTGAGAAGGCTTTTAATTGTGGCGGATGTCCAGTTAGACCATCGAGCATTGTTACAAAATCCTTTTCAAGGCCAACCAGTTTGACCCCTGCATTTGGAGTTCTTCTTGACAGGCTCAAGGAAGTGAAGGAAGTACCTGCTTGAAAGGCAAAAGCTTATTAGTCGTTGAACACTGCACAATTTAATTAGATGACAAGTCAAGTCAAGCATTCACCTGAGTTCATTAATCTTTCTTGCACGTTCAAAAATCAAATTGAAAATAGCTTAATAAATAGCACTTTGAAGGATCAATCAAAAGAACTAAACCTTTTAACTTGCCTGTAGAAGAGGCAGCATGAATATTTTGACCCTTTGATCCATCATGAATCTTCTTTAGCTCTTTATTGATGATGTCAAATTCTTGTGCTATTTCAGTCATGATACCCTTTCTTTCATAGGGTAGATAGCTTAGTGGATTGATAAGATGAACAAAACTCTGTTTCTTGGACTCTCTCAAGCACAGTTCTCTTACGAGATCATGAATGTAACAAGTCTTGATCCTACCATCAGCACTGTCCCTTTTAGCCAGAACAACACTTCTAGCCGTAAGGTCCTCTAAATAGTCCTCAGCCACTTCTTCCAATCTCTTGGGCTTAGTAGGCACTATTAACCCCTCGGCAACCCACAGCCACATCAATTTCTTAACTGATATCTCAAGTTCTGGAAACATTCCCATGCAAGGAAGCATTTTTTTAAGTGATCAGGCAAATAGTTGTAACTCAAAACAAGTATATTTTGGCAGTGCATAATTTTCTTCATCATCAGCTGTGGTAGAAGTCGTTCTTCTTCTGTCTGACCATCTACTTTCATTTCCAGCAGTGGTAGAAGCCATTCTTCTTTCGTCCAACCATCTACTCTCATTCCAGCAGTGATAAAAGCCCTCCTTCACCAAAATAGCTTGAAACTTCCTCCCAAATGTCCACTCTCTTGTTCAGCTTTGATAACAGCTCTCCTACAACAACTATTGCCGATGGTATTCCTTGGCATTCACACGCTATTTGCCTTCCAATTGCCATCAATTCCATGGGACAGGATTCATCCCCAAAGATCTTTGAGTTAAGTAGTTCCCAACTTTCATCTATAGTCAAACAATAAAACGAGGAAGGGCTAGTGTATTGATTTTGTAGATGAACAACATCTTCACACTTTGTCAACATGATTCTACTACCATTCATATCGTTGGGAAATGTATTTATCAAATCAATCCACATCATGCCAAGAATATCTTGCAATACAATGAGATATCTTTTCCCTTTTAAACATTGGTGAACTTCATCTCTTAATAGTCGAGTGCGCCTCCAGTGGATCTCCTTCGAACAATTGGTAACACAACTTAGAATACCTAACAAAACTTCTCTTTCTTGATATTTTTGTACGGTAATCCATACACGAATATGGAAGTGATGCCTGACAAGTGGATCATGATATAGTGTTTTCATAAAACTCGTCTTCCCAATTCTACTGAAGCTGGTGATTGGAATTGTTTTTAGTTCTAGTGTCTCTCCAATTAGACTACGTGTCATTATTTTCTTCAAATCCATTACACCAGCTTAGGAATGCAACAACTCAAATCAGTTGGAGAGCTCACCATTATTTTAGATTCTAGTATACAAGAGGCTAGTTGAAGATATCAACGGATTAATCTCCAATTCAAGTGTAGAATTTACATAATCTCGATGAAAAGCACATGGGTTAGTTAACTGATAAACCCCAAAAATTTATTGCACGTTGATTAAGCAAAGTCAATATATTTAACACTTATAACAATTTTCATGATCATTCAGTAGAAATAAAGCTGTGCTCTTGTGAGAAGCACAAATAGCTTGCCTGTAGAAGAGGCAAAGTCCAAAACTCCTGCAGTAACACTTGGTAACACTTCTGGGTCAGGAAGACATAACGCTGCCTGTTCCAAGAAATGGCACAGACCACAGAGACATCAGAAAACAGAAAGTAGCTGCGATGCAGTATGGATGAATTACAATTCAAAGAAATAGCACGCACTCACACACACATATATGAATATACCATACCCAGAATTCAGCGTAATTCCCAGTTTGATAAGCCACATCACTGATCCTTTTCTCCAACAATTGGTTCTCGATTTCGTGATTGTAAACTCTGAGGAAGGATTCGATCGAAATGACAATTTGGTAAAGTGTCTCAACATCTTTCCTTGTGAAAGGAGTGAATAGTTGCTCCGAGCGTCAAGTATCGGCGCAGAGTTCACCACCAATGACTGGCTCCGAGGCGTAAATAAGCCCCTTGGCGTCCAAGAGCAGCTCTAAGTCATGCATCAACGAAAGTACGGCAATGTAAGCCGCCATTATCGATCTTTCTTTCTTTCTTTGTTACTCTCTGAGCTCTGGTTATCTGCTGCGGTGTGTGTTTGCTATAATGGATACCATGATGGGAGGAATTATTTTGTATTGCTTAACTTGAATCTCAAAGTACAGAATACATACATGTAGATATATACATCACAACTAGGCTAAAAAAGGAAACGGAATATTTACATTTCGAGCTAACATTCCCTGAAACCCTCTGTTAATCGAAAATATCATAAAAAACCCTATAAAAAAAAAAGTACTTCAAAAAACCCTGTGTTTTTCAAAATATGCACAGAAAACCCTCGTGTACCTCACACGCGTTGAATGCAAATGAAATTGAAATTTTCTTCACTTTTCTGTACAAAAAGACTATTTTACCCCTATTATATTTATTAAATTATATATATATATAAATAAATAAAGATATAATATTAATTTGGGATTTTTAATTTTAATAAGAATATAACAAAAAAAGATATTTTCTTTTACTTTGATCAATATTAATATATTCGTTAATT
Source organism: Lantana camara (assembly GCA_037501455.1). NCBI lineage: Eukaryota > Viridiplantae > Streptophyta > Magnoliopsida > Lamiales > Verbenaceae > Lantana > Lantana camara. The sequence goes on from CM074862.1 coordinate 27,020,096, forward strand.
TTATCAATAATTTACAAACAAGGCAGAAAGACTCAGAAAAATGGCTCGTAATTATTCATATTTCTAGAAGACAATTTTTCATCCACCACTTTCATCCACCAGCTTGCGGATCTACTTGTCGTGGAGGTGGAGGGGAGATCTGGGGCGATATTGTGTGAGGCGGTGGAGGTGGAGAGAAGAGAGGCGACGGAGGAGATCTGGAGAGAAGAGAGGCGGCGTCGGCGTTGGGCGTTGGAGATCTGGAGAGAAGAGAGGAGGCAGCGGCCTTGGGCCTTGGGCGGCGGAGAACTGGAGAGAAGAGAGGCGGTGGAAGTGGAGAGAAGAGAGGCCGCGGCGTTGGGCTTTGGAGATCTGGAGAGAAGAGAGGCAACGGCGGCGTTGGGGGTAGAGATCTGGAGAGAAAAGAGGCGGCGGCGGCGTTGGGTGACTGGAGGTGGAGAGACGGCGTGCGGCGGCGTGCATTGGGTGGCGGCGGTTGTGGTTTGGTGTGGGGAAGAAGACGATATATACATATACATACATAATTCATATGAATTACGTTCGTAAGAAGACGCCTGTATATATATATATATATATATATATATATATATATATTATTTCTATAAATTTTTTAATTTATTATTTTACATATATATATATATATATATATATATATATTAATTATTATAATAGTGAGTTTCAAAAAAAAAAAAATATTATAATAGTGTATAATATATACATATATATAATTTCATGATAATTATATATACATTTATTAATTTATTAATATTTTAAGTAAAAATAATAAAATATATATAATTATTTATATTAATTACATATATATATATTAAATGTTTCTTTATAAATTCATTATATATATATATAATTACTAATATACATAATATACATATGAAATATTATTTCTATAAATTTGTTAATTTATTTATATGTATTCTTAATATATATATATTATGCTATAGTATTTATATATATTATATATTTATTGCACTTTTTAATAGATATAATAATATAATATTAATTTTATTTTATTTATAAATGTAATATTTATCATGAATTAAAAAATAATTTTTAATAATATTATATATCTGAAATAGTGTATAAGGGTATAATAGGAATTTTACTTTCTTTTGTTGACCATTTTGGATGAGGGGGCGGTGAGTTTATTTTTAAAAACACAGGGTTTTTTGAAGTACTTTTTTGTTTACAGGGTTTTTTATGATACTTTCGATTAACACAGGGTTTTAGGGGTTGTTAGCTCTTTACATTTCTAATTACATCTCCAATCACGGGATTACCGAAATCCCCTTAGTCAACACTCCCCCTCAAGTTGTACCGTCGGATCTTCGATGTGCAACTTGCCCAAAACTTCTTCGAAAATCCTACCATTCACGGCCTTTGTTAGAATATCAGCGAGTTGGTCCTCTGACCTTACAAATGGCAACTTAACGATCCCTTCTTCAATCTTTTCCTTAATGAAGTGTCTATCAACTTCCACATGCTTCTTGCGATCGTGCTGTACCGGGTTTTCAGATATGCTAATCGTTGCCCGATTATTGCACATCAACTTACAGGCTTCATTGGTGGGCATCCCTATCTCGGCCAATAACTTCCTCAGCCACAAAACTTCAGCCTCTCCTCGAGCAATCCCTCTGAACTCTGCCTCAACACTCGAGAGGGCTACCACCTTCTGTTTCTTACTTCTCCATGTCACTATATTTCCTCCTATAAGGGTAAAGTACCCTGAAGTCGACCTTCTGTCCCCTGGGCTCCCTGCCCAATCTGCATCGGTGTAAGCCTCAATCCTGAGATGACCATTATTCTGGAAGAGCACCCCTCTTCCCGGACATCCTTTCAAGTATCGACACACCCTTATTGCTGCATCCATATGCTCTTTCTGAGGTTGATGCATGAATTGACTCAATACTCCGACTGCATAAGCTATATCAGGTCGGGTGTGGGACAAGTATATCAGCTTACCCACCAAATGTTGATACTGTAATCTATCTGTTCCTTCTGCTTCTCCCACAATTCTTAACCCGTGGTTGACTGCCATCGGAGTGTCTGCTGGTCGGCACTCCAACAGTCCTGTCTCTGCTAAAAGATCAAGCACGAACTTTCTCTGTGATATATACCCTTCTTTGACCTCAGTACCTCTATCCCAAGGAAGTATTTCAACTGTCCCAAGTCTTTCATCTCGAATTCCTTGAACAGATTTTCTCTCAATCGACCAATTTCATCTGTGTCATCCCCTGTGATGATCATATCGTCTACATAAATAATGAGACACGTAACTCGTCCATCTCTTCTCTTGACAAAGAGTGTATGATCCGAATTACTCTGATGATACCCATATTTCTTCATTGCTGCTGAGAACCTCCCAAACCATACCCTGGGGGACTGTTTTAAACCATACTGGGCCTTCTTCAATCTACACACCTCGTTATCCCCAAAATCCTGAGTGAATCCCGGAGGGGGTTCCATATACACCTCTTCCTGAAGGTCTTCATGCAAGAACGCATTCTTGACATCGAACTAGTGTAGTCCCCAATCTCGGTTGGCTGCTATAGAGAACAACACTCTGATGGCATCAATCTTTGCTACTGGAGAGAACGTCTCGGAGTAATCAATGCCATATGTTTGCGTATACCCCTTTGCCACTAACCTCGCCTTGTACCTCTCGACACTTCCATCTGCTCGGTGCTTTACCGTATACACCCATCTGCACCCTACTAGCTTCTTTCCTGGAGGGAGTTTGCGCTTTTCCCAAGTTTCATTTTTTCTTAGTGCCTCCATCTCTGTTTCCATAGCTTGAACCCATTTACTCTCTGCGAGGGCTTCCTCCACCTTATTTGGGATCCTGTCAGAATAGATGGTTGCAACGTATGCACGAGCCTGTGTAGTAAGACAGCTCATGGAAACATTCTCTAGAGGATACTTCGGAGTCCTGCCCACATGCTCTGGCTCATACCTCTTAGGTAGGACCCCCCTGTTCGCTCTGGGTGGTAATTTATATCCTGTTGGCTCCCCCTGTACATTATTCTCCTCCTGTATCTCACTGTCCCCTGCATTGTTAGGATCATATGGAATAGCGGAAGGAATATCAAAAATAGAGTTATCTGACATGTGATCACTAACCTCAGGACTATTCTCGGGGGTGAGTGGCGCAGCGGAAGTGGTGAGGGGCTGTACCACGGGAGAGGTTGGCTCTGTGGTTCCGCCTACTTGCTCTGTTGGAACTATGTCTGGCCAAGAGTGGGGAGGCGGTGAGTATGGTGGTATCCCACTCAGTGGATCCTGCTGTCTATTCTCCCCCTGACCACTGAGTAGGGAGGCAAAGTAAAACTCGGTTTCAATGAAATTACAATCCATAGTTGTGTACATGCGCCTAGTGGGAGGATGATAACACCGATATCCCTTCTGATGGACCCCATACCCGACAAAGACACATTTGATGGAGCAGGGATCGAGCTTAGTTCTCTGGGTTCTAGGGATATGAATAAACACTGAACACCCAAACACTCTAGGCGGGAGAGCCAAAACTGATAGTATACTGACTTGTTTTGCAAACCAACTGAGGGGGGTTTCCAGGTTTAGGGACTTTGTGGGAAGTCGGTTTACTAGGTAAACGGAGGTGGCGACGACTTCGGGCCACAAGTACTTAGGACTGTGGGATTCAATAAGGAGGGATCTAGACATCTCAAGGAGTTGACGGTTTTTTCTTTCTGCTACCCCGTTTTGCTAAGGAGTATCTGGACAAGATGTTTGGTGAATGAGCCCGTGTTTCTGAAAAAACTGTTTCATGGTGGCATTAACAAACTCCCCCCCATTATCAGACCTAAGCACTCGAATCTGAGAGTTGTATTGAGTCCGGACCATTTGAAAGAATTCTATAAACTTATCAGGAACTTCTGACTTATTTTTGAGAAAATACACCCATGTCATTCTCGAATAGTCATCAATAAAAAGAACGAAGTATTTAAAACCATGGTTCAAACCAGTGTTCGGGGAAGGACCCCATACATCAGAGTGTACTAAGGAAAAAACCTTATCAGTGCGAGAACTGGAAACCGGGAAAGACTGTCTATGACTCTTGGCAAGAATACACGTCTCACAAGAGAATTTATTATTTTCGGAAAAAAACTGAGGAAATAGCAACTGGAGATACCCTGGAGATGGATGACCCAATCGGCGATGCCAAAGCCACCGTTGGCGGTTCACTGTCCCGTGAGCAAGTGCTGTCGTTCCTTGTTGAGCTACATCATCCAAGTAGTAAAGCCCCCCACGTTCAGTGCCACGCCCAATCACTTCCCCGACTGAATATCCTGCAAGAGGCAAAAACCAGAGTAAATCACCACTGTATAATTTAATTCCTTAGTGATATGACTAACAGATAGCAGTTTTCAGGACAAATTAGGAACATAGAGACAGTTTCTCAGAGTTATAGACGGGGAGATAGCAACGGTTCCGGTGCCCTGGACCGGTAAAAGTTCCCCATTGGCTGTGTGTATGCCTGGTTTTTTTGAGTTTGTTATGCTGATCAAGTCATTTGGGTCATAGGTCATTGTATCCGTTGCCCCGCAATCAAGGATCCACTCCACCGGTTTGGGTCCTTGGGTTAAATACGCTACTCCACACTTTGGGGGACTGCTGTGATCTGTTACTAAACTTTGGGGACCAATCTGAACTTTCTCCAAACTTTGGGGGTCATGCAACAAGGACTTAGAAGTTGAGGGAACATTCTGTAAATTATTAAAAATTGGAGGACCAAATCCCAAATTATTATTTAAATAGGGTTGGGATTGCAAATCCCCAACCCTAATATTTCTCTTATACGCCGTTTCTCCCCAATTCTGCTCTTTGGCAGAAAGACGTTTCTCGTTCCTTGCTGCCGTGAGTGGCTTACGTTGAAATTCCACCACTGATGATGGCCTGTGTTTCGATCCAAGGGGCGGCGATACTGGTCTCGCCGCCGATGAGGCCTGCTCTGTCAATCCAACGCCTGGTGGCGCTGCTCTTCCCGTTGGTGGCACCGTTCCTATTGCTTCAACTTTTGCAGCTGTCGCCGCCCAAGAGCCTGGCAGGGGCTGCATCGCTGCTGGTGCCACCACCTCGCCGTGGGCTTCATCTCCGCTGGGAAGCTCCGCCGCATATGCCCAAAGCCCAGCGGCACTGGTCTCGCCGCTGGCGCCATGAGCGCGAAGCAGGTGACTCTGTCTTCTTCTTGGTTATTTTTCCCTTTTATGACAGCGGCTATGGCGGCGCTGCTGGTGCCGCTGCCTCTGTTAAGCTGCTGGTTTCTGTTGGTGACAGCGGCTATGGCGGTGCTGCTGGTGCCGCCGCCTCTGTCCTTGGTCATGGTGGTAAGTGATGAGCCCGAAAAATCGTCGAAAAACTATGGACGATGAACCTGCTCTGATACCATGTTTGCTATAATGGATACCATGATTGGGAGGAATTATTTTGTATTGCTTAACTTGAATCTCAAAGTACAGAATACATACATGTAGATATATACATCACAACTAGGCTCAAAAAGGAAACGGAATATTTATATCTCTAATTACATCTCTAATCACGGGATTACCGAAATCCCCTTAGTCAACAGTGTGCTCTCAAAGTCTCATTGAAATTTGAATGGGCTCCCCTGTTACTGTACTACTTCAATTATTAGCTATTCTGTCAACGGAATAATAGTTCAAATATCTTATAATACCCATAATTTATTTCCTTCTAGGATATTTGTTTGTACTTCATTTTTTTAGTTGTTGTAGGATATTTATTATTCTCATGCACTGAAAAAGTAATGATCTTATTAAAATATTGTTCCTATAATCGTTATACCAAGAAATACGAAAATAAATAAATGAAATAGTTACCATTTACCAAGGCTCACTACTAAAATGAAAATAGCGGGAAATTAACAAAATACATGTATCAAGATAAAGCCGAAAAGCCAAAGCCGGACACAAAAGAAGTAAAATAGAGATTAAAGCCAACCAAAGGTCGCAGTCTCATAAAATCTCCTCCTACCCCAGCAAATGGCGAATTCAATTTGGAATCAGCGGAAAGAGGGGCACATGATGGCCTCCATCCCTTAAAATTTTAAAAAAATTTAAGTTTGTATTTATATTTTTAATACATTTATATTTTATTTCTTAATTTTTCGGTATTTCATCCTTTAATTAAATATTTTAGTTTTTTAGTTTTTATATTTTAAATTTTCGTTCTCTACGATATTAAATCTTTTCCTACTCGGAATCAAGAGTCTCCACTCTTCACTCTACCCAAATGCACATGCAAAGCACTTGGAGGATTTTTCAGAAATAATATTTGTTCTTATTCGAATTCATAAAGTAACATTCAAATGGGGCGGGTTAAGATTTTGATATTAAACGCCAGAGAACTTGGCGACGTGAGTGGTATTTTTAACGGAGTCGCCTAGATCTGTGGCGTTTCTTTGATTGCATATTTTTTTAATAATTTAATTTAAGAGACACCTGTCTCTATGGCGTTTTCAATTGGCGTGTTTTTTTTTTATTAATTTATTTATGCGTCGCCATGTAATTAGGCGACATAGAAAAAAAATATATATTTTTTTAATATTTTAATATAGAGACGCCAAGATTTGTGGCGTCTCATAAAAAAATAATATTTTTTTTTAAGTGGGGTCACCAGTGTCAGGTGACCCACTATTTCAATTTTGACCGCAGCTTCTCTCCCCATTTTCTTAGATCTGGTCCCCCCTCCCTCTCGAGAATACAGTCCAGATTTCTTCTTCCCCATTTTCTTCCCTAGCGCGCCTCCGCCAGCCCACCCGAAGCCACCGCATCTCCGCCAGCCCAGAACCTCCGGTCACCGCAGCGCTGCCACCAAGCCGTTGCTGCTTCGTCTGCCACCGCGCTGCTGGGGCTGTTGCAAGGAAAGAATAGGTAAGGTTTCCTCCATTTTTTTTAAAATTTATTGTTTTGTTAGTAAATTTTTAATTTTAATTTTAATAATTGAAATTACATTGGAAGATATTATTTGTTAGTTAAATTATCTTGTTGTTAAATTTATTAACTAATTATTTAAACTAGTTGTTAGAATTTAAATTTTTACTAATTATGAATGTAGTTTAGATTTATAATTAAAAATATTTTTACTAAGTTTTGAATTACTAACATTGAGTAAGTTAAATTTTAAATACGGTTTTAATTAGTTGTTGAAAATTAAATTTTTTCTAATTTGTACTAAGTTAATAAATTTTTTTGATTTAAATTTTGGATAAAAATATTCGTTAAGACAATTCAATAAACATATTGATGTTTATATGTTGGAGTAGTTGAGTATATAATTTTTAAGTATAAGGGGTGATTATACTAAGTTTGCAAAATTGTCAATTAATTTGTACAGTTTCATGCGCTTTTTTAGAATTGAAAATTGATATTGTAAAAAATTATAATTTTACGTGCCCGCCTTAGACTGTGGTATGCCTTAAACTAACTGAACTTTCCCACGTACCATACAAGTGTTCACGTGCCCGCCTTAGACTGTGGTACGCCTTCGAGTAACCAATTTCATATCCGCAAAAATTATTAACAGTTTGCCGGACGTCGGCTACCGCATAGGCATAGTTGGTCCTGACGTGACCAATTAACATACCCGCAATAAAATTCGTGTCCAAGTTTTTATGGTCGGTCAGAATGTAATCGGGACTACACGTATGATCAACATCATAAACAGAGATTACCCAAATCCCCACTCTCTTTTTATATTGGGCACGCAACTCCCATGGGCAACCTATAGCCCGCCCTCGTTTACAATAAACCTTCCAAAATTTTGGGGTACTAAGTTGAACACTAAATTCTCGCTTAGCCCATCGAATGGAGAAGTCCTTAACCGCTGCTTGAACATGTTTCTTACTTTGAAATGTCATCTCCACAGCCAACCTACCAATATTAGAATCGTAAAACTTACTCCATCTGCCCGATGGCAAGTCCATCGAGTCGGCGTACATTTCTGCTCCAGCTACATGGTAGTAGGGATGAAATTCGTGGAGTTGAGGATGTGAGCTTTCATTGTTGTGATGTGCCAACACATCCTCAGCCGCTGCAATCTCCTCGGCACGTTCTTCGGCCCGTTCTTGAGCACGTTTCGTAATGCCATCACTGGTCTCGTCCTCGCTGTTACCGGTGTCATCCTCGTCAGGTTCTGTCGCTAACTCCGACAACACTTCCTCATTTTGTTGGAATTGATATGCTAATCCCTCCTCCTCCTCCTCCAGAACCACATTACTATCTACCTGATTGCTTTGTTGGAATGTTGTGTTGCTGTCATTGATACCAAATGTTGCGAAACCATTGGTAACCGACGGCATATCGTGGGTGAGTAGTTCCATATACTGTCGCATATCTTGACTCCAAATAACATCTCCTGAATGTTGTTGTTGGATAGGTTCAGCGACAACAAACACCTTGAAGGATTCGAGTTGGGATGCTATATTCGTATAACAACCCAAAAAATTATCATCGGATATTTCAACAACCGTTTCGATCGGCACCGGAAATTTTGACACGTACCATGTCGAGAAAAGCTTAATATTGTATTCCTCTCGTTGTAAATGAATTACATTACATATGTGTTGAACGAGATCATAAAAGGAGGCTGATCGTGAAATTTGAGTGCTGGTAAATGGTGGTCGATCGTAAGATACACAATGGTTTGACTCAGTATAAGTCCCACCATAGTAGATAATTACCCCGATCGAATCCATTATATTGGACAAGAAATTTTATGTAGGAAATTAAAGAAAGGTTGGGTACGCAGAAAAAGTGAAGAAAGGTTTTTGTATGCAGAAGACTTGAACACAAGCTTGGTATGCAGAATACTCAAAGAAGTTTTCCTTGTGTGTTTGCAACCACTTCTTTCCGGCTATAAATAAACCAACCTTCAACACTCACCAATAATTGATTTCAAAGTATAACACTACATACATTTCGATCAATAATATTTTCCAAACAGTATTATTTCAACATTATTGCACTGCACTCTCTGCCGCATTGTCACTTCACATTATTGATGCTGAATTTGGCTAGATTATTGATCAAAGCAAACAAGATTGCTGCAGCTACAGTGGAGTTCAGGGTATCCGAGGGAGGCAACACGTTGGCGTCTCAGATTGTCATAAATATTTGCATGAGACGCCACAAATCTTGGCGTCTCTCTATTAAAATATTAAAAAAATTTTTTTTTTTTCAATGTCGCCTAATTACAGGGCGACACATAAATAAATTAATAAAAAAAAACCACGCCAATTGAAGGCCCCATAGAGACAGGCGTTTCTCTATTAAAATATTAAAAAAAAATATGCGATCAAAGAAACGCCACAGATCTAGGCGACTCCGTTAAAAATCCCACTCACGTCGCCAAGTTCTCTGGCGTTTAATATCAAAATCTTAACCCACCCCATTTGAATGTTACTTTATGAATTCGAATAAGAACAAATATTATTTCTGAAAAATCCTCAAAGCACTTGTGAGTTGTGACCTCTCTCTCTCTGGACTCATGTCCCCGTAGGCGACAACACACTAGGCAACAAAGTGGAGTCAATTAATTTCACTAAATCTTTTTTTTTTGGTTATATATATATATATATATATATATATATATATATACTCAACTTTTAAAAATTAAAAATTTAATACTCAATCTTTAAATTTTGTTTCACTTAAGTGTTTAATTTCAAATTCAACCAATAAAAAAATAATATGTGTATTATTTTAACAAGCAAGATTTGAAATTGGGCACTTAAATAAAACAAAATTTTTAAGATTAGATATTAAACCCTTAATTTTAAAAATTAAGTATTAAAATGCAAAACACCCCAAATATTAGGATTTGGGGTGAAAAAACATTTAACTCTTTTAAAAATAGAGTTTTTGACCATACATAAAAAAAAAAATGTATTGAACTTTAAATTTTAAAGTTGTGTATCTTTTTTCTTTTTTGTTTTTGGTCCACCCACAAACGACACAAACAAAAAACAAACCAAACAAAACTAAAAATCAAACGGTGGGGCATCCCATGCCAAGAAGTCTATTTGAAGATCGTGACTCATCTTAATAAGCTTGTCCGTGCTAACGTTCTCCTCTCTAAAGACATGTTTAATCCTAGCTTGCCATGGTATGTGAAGGAACATCCGGCAATCCATAATGACATTGCGCATAGGATGATCCTCAATGTCATATGGGATAACCCAACGGAGCACAATCTCAAAATTAAACTCTACTTCAATTTTCTGAAATCTTCTTTTCCAGGCTAATTCGAGAACCTTCCGGAGTCCAAGAAACTCGGCTAAATCAATAGAGACATGCCCAAGTTTTAAAGCATATCCAAGGACCCAATTGCCCTCCGCATCTCATATCAAACCTCCAGTAGCGGCCTTGTTGGTGCGCTTTAGAACGCTACCATCAAAATTAAGTTTAACCCACCCTTCCTGCGGTCTTTGCCATAGCTACTGTTCTTTAATCTTCTTCTTCCTTGTTGCCCCTTCTTCCAGATAAAAATAAATTTATAAAGCAAACGGGGTTGATTCAAGTGATTAATGAGTTCATTGTTCAGGAGAAAATCTCAAATTTAAATCCGTTTGGGTTTGCGTTGTTAAAAAAAATTAAATTTACGAAAAAGACTATTTCCAATTTATAATTATAATATAAAAATAAAAATGATTTTAAAAAAAAAAAAAAAAAAACTAAAAACGATGTCCCGTGTCCCTACTAGTGCAAAGTAGAGAACAGGGATAAGATAACAAACGCCTTTGTTCCGAAACAATTTTGACAATTGTTATTAAAGAAAACGAAAATGATAGTCCTTCTTAATAACATCAACCAAATCATTCTTAAAACCTACCCTAAACTCTCCGCCTCTCTCAGACTCAGACCCTTCCCCCTTCGTCCGGCGACGGCGAGCATGACTTCCGTTGAAGAATCTGATGTTGGGATTCTCTGCTACATTTCTCATCTTCCCGGCTTTCGTGGAATTCTCAAGCACAGATATTCCGATTTTATTGTAAATGAAGTCGGTAACGATGGAAATGTTGTCCATCTAAATTCGCTGGAGGTTCCATCGGAGGATGCTGAGGGAAATCAGGTAAAGATAGCTGATCTACTGGATAAAGATTATGCTCCTGAAATTGAATCTTTTAGAGTCCTAGCTGGTGATTCTGATGCCAATAAGTTGAAATTTTTTATAGATGAAGTTGGTTCAGGGAATGGCAGCACTGGCGAATCAATTGCTCTTTCTCCCTGCTCTGATAAGTCCCATAGAACTGCGGTTCATAACTTTTTCAAGGAGAGGATGAAGTTCTTGGTGACAGACACAGTTGACGGCCCAGATTCGTTGTCGAAGTGTGTTCGTGTTCGATTGAATTCAACAAGTAATAATGGGTCAGGGAGGTCTTCAAGGAAAAGAAAAGATCGTGGGAGTAAACCGTATGACAGCAGAGGCTCGGATAGTTGGCCACAACACATTGGCAAGTTCCTTAGGTTTCATCTTTACAAGGAGAACAAGGATACACAGGATGCCCTCGGGATACTTGGGAAGATGCTTGGGGTTCAGCCCAGGTCTTTCGGATTTGCCGGCACGAAAGATAAACGCTCGGTGTCAACTCAGAGGGTTACTGTTTTTAAGCTGCGGGCAAGTAGACTGGCAGCGCTCAATGAAAAATTATTTGGTATTAAAGTTGGGAACTTTTGCTATGTTAGTGATGGTCTTGTTCTTGGGCAACTCCAAGGAAATCGATTCACTATTACTTTAAGAAGCATTTGTGCTGAGAGTGAAGATATTATTAAAGCGGCTGCTACTTCCTTGGGGAAGAATGGGTTTATCAACTATTTTGGCTTGCAGCGGTTTGGAAGCGGTTCGGTGCCGACTCATCTCATTGGTGCGGCATTACTGCGTGGAGAATGGAAAACTGCTGTTAGCATGATTCTAGACCCACGGGAAGGGGAAAAGGATGCCACGAGAAGGATAAGGGAGTATTATAAGGAGAGTGGTGACATCGAGGGAACTTTAAGACAGTTACCACGTAACCTGGTTGCGGAACGCGCTATTCTGCAGTGCTTCAAAAAATGTCCTGGGAATTACTTGCAAGCTCTTTTGGCTATACCGCGGACTCTGAGGATGATGTTTGTGCACAGTTACCAGAGCTATTTGTGGAATCATGCAGCAAGCATGCGAGTTCAAGAATACGGGGTTCATCAGGTAGTGTTGGGTGATTTGGTATGCTGCCATGAACAACAGACTGAGAGAGAAATGACAGAGTGTGAAGATAGCAGTGCCAATGACACGCACGATGATTGCCATCTAGAAGAGATATCCATCAGTTTACTTTCGGAAGACAGACATACAATGGTTAAGGTAATCAGTGAGGAGGATATAGCTGCTGGAAAATATATGGTTGAAGATATTGTCCTTCCTCTACCCGGATCAAGAGTAACTTATCCGATGAATGACGTTGAGAAAGTCTATCATGAACTAGCAGAAAAGAATGGTATCAGCTTGAAGGATAGTGCTCATAATTCGAAAGAATTTTCGTTAACTAACATGACTGGAGCGTATAGGCGGGTGTTTCAAAAGCCTAAGGACTTTGAGTGGGAGTTGATCAACTACAGAGATATAAATATACCACTGGAGGAGACGGATTGGGACTTTATTGCCAAGTCACATGCAGCAGACACTATTGTTAGGCAGTCGGACGAGAGGGAACAAATCAAACTTCAAACGGATGTACACAAAGAGGAGGAATCTGATGGTGGCTCACAAGAAAGTAAAATGGCTCTAAAGTTGAGATTGACCCTCCCAGCTTCTTGTTATGCAACAATGGCTATAAGGGAGCTGCTGAAAACATCAACCTCTGTTGCCTTCCACAAAGCATTACACTAATAAGCATGGCCAAAAGTAAATCAGGTCAAAGCTTGTTGTGATAGCCAATTGAAATTTTTGATGCTTTTGTTACTTTTTCTCTATGTATACCATGGATCTCTCAAAAAGTTCGCTGAATGTTCTTTCTTGGCGGGAAAAAAAAAAAAAAAAAAAAGCTGTTTGTCATTCACTCTGTTGACTTAGATCGTATTTTTTCTTAAGAAGTGATCATTATGCGCTCAAGTACGATGTAAAAAGTTCTAAACCGTTTCAAGAGAAAATATAGATAAAATATACATTCAAGAAACTAGAAATATTCAAGGACCAACTTTTAACTTCAAATCTTATGTATTTTCATAAATCTATAATCTATCTATAACTATATAAAAGTGTGGATAGTGGATTCTTGCCATTGTGATTTGCCGGAAGTACCCTTATAAATTTCCCTTATAAAATTTAATTTAACTATTAAATATTATTTTCAATTATAATATACGTTGGTCATAATTAATAATTGCACTCAAAATTTAACATATATTCCCATTCTCTACAATTAGTTTCAACTTAACCCAAAAATTTAAGAGCCAACTATTCTCATTCTCTAACTCTTCCTATTCTCTTTTAATATACACTCAATTTCGTGGTGTTTAATTCTTTGTACTCAATGTTTGCTCTAATGTAAACTTCATAGGCAAGAAATTTTCTATTTCCACAAGACTTTGTATGTTCTCCGAAGTAACATCATTTTGTCCGTCTATCTAGCTACAGTCAAGAGGATTGAGGCCTTTAATCTTCTGGAAGATCAGCCCGAGGACAGCCCAAACTCATGGGACAAGAGGAAAGATTTATGCATCACAGTCATCACTAGCTATTCCCCAGTCATTCTTTGCACACAACCAGGTGTTCTTTTATCTGATGATTCTTTTGGATGTTTATTTTTTGTTGAAGCAATATTCATTTTTGTTGAAATGGGTGATCTGGGCTTTGCTTTTACTAGCATTACACAGAGGTTTTATTTATTTATTTTGTTTGAAGATTGTTTGCATTTCTGCTGAATTTGCATTCTTGCTTAGTCGATGATGTATTTCGATCTTATTTGGTTTTGTTTTTGTTTTTTTTTTTTAGGGGTGAAGTCACAGTTGGACTATCTACAGCAATGTTTGCCAGGTGAAGTCCCTCATGACTTGTTCTTATGTCGTTTTGTGGCATATAATTTGAAAGCAACCTCTACTTAATGCGTTGACAACTTACCTATTTTACTTTATGTGAATATAATCGAATCAATGTCTTTCTGGTTAGTTTGGCATTTACTATATTTTTGTTCTGTTTCATTAAATCTTCTCTATGTAAAATTCCTCAAAAGTCTTCACATTTGTATTAAAAGATTTTGTAGGAGTTTTCATATTTGTAGTCCGGTCGTAGCCTCACCTCCAGCACGTGTCATTAGTTTTGTAGCATATATATTTAGAATGAATAGCTCAGACTCTGAAGGCAGTTTGTATAAAAGCATTCAACCACTTTGCTGATTAATATATGGGCTTTAGATTGCTCTGCATTGAATACATTTTGAGATTTTTCGCTCCATCTGATCAAGTTGTTGTTATCCGTTTGCTTATATGATATGGATGAGCAACCCTCGTTCCTTTTTTTTGATGTTATTTCTATCACTGACAATATAGGTAAACAATACTAATGCCGAATGCAGACTTACACTTGCAGATGCTTTGGTATGTGCTTGTAATCAAGGTATATGATGCTAAGATGCATTTTATTTCCGGTCTCATTCATAAATCATTAGGCTTCAAATGATATAGATGTATTTGTACATGAACAATGTGTAGATTGTGGATCTTGCTACACTAACTGGGGCCTGTGTCATTGGACTTGGACCCTATATTGCTGGTAGGTGATTTGCTAGTCTTATTTTTGTTTATATTGCTATAGTTTTGTTGCATGAGATAATCTTATTTGAAAAGGCAAAACAAAACAAGCTATTCACTTAGTTTCCTTGTCAATACTAAAAACAAAAAACAGGCGTGTATTTACTCCTGGTGATGAGCTCTGGCAAAATAAGTACTTGGAGCGTCACAGGTTCATAAGAGAATAAGTATTAAATTCTCTCATTGCTAATTAGGGTGTCTCCGATGCTTCAACAATTTAACTAAGATAAGGGACAAGATCACTTTAAATATTTGACTTTCTAAGTTTTTTTTTCCGCCTGCTATATTCAAGAAAATATTACTAACTCAAATGACTAAGAAATGTAATTTTAATGGCTCAACCCCTCCAGCTCTCCCCACTTTTCATATATTTCAGTCAATATCAATTAATATCATTTTTTTTTATTAAAGTAAATTATTAAATATTAATTTGAATTCTCAACTTTTTTTTGCCCCTTTCATCTTACTTCTTTTTTATTTTACAGAAAAACTAAGTTTTATCATTTACTGAGCTCAGGACTTTAATACTTTTCCTTATTTTTTAATATAGTTTAAAAATAAAAAAAATAGGTAACCAAGAAGAGAAGTGATACTAATGAACGATGAGTAAGGAAATAAATAAAATTTTCCGAATTATTATTATTAATTTGACTATTTTATTTGAGTGAAGATCGGAGACTATCACAATACATTTTGGGAACAACTGAGCAGTAACAGAAGGACAGTGGTTACAGAAAATGAAAAACATGAGATCAATTGTGGGAATTTAAGGGCTAAAAATACAGATATATCGAGGTATGATACAAAAACACACATAAAAAGAAACAAGATATACTTGTAAACAGTGAAAATTATAGTTAGAATAGATCATCTAATAATTAAAAAAAAAGGCAATACAAGGTGAACTACAATTAAATGGATCTTTGTGTATATGCATCTACATGGATATCAATAACTATATATTATTACATATATAAAATTATTTTGCCGGTTATAAGACATTTATTTTAATTAAAGAAGCAAATGTCCATTCCTATTATGTTGATCGCTCTAAATAAAAACAAAACGGCCCTTAAACATTCCTTGGTGTAATCCTAATCAATGATAATAATGATAATGGCACCTTAACGATACAAAAAAAAAAACTCATCATATTACCAATACAACATTAGTATTTAATATCCAATAATGATGATTCTATTTTCCACAAGCAGCTATATATATTGAAACAATAACTGTATCAACCACTAGATGAAGCAACACTCAAAAATTACACACAAAAAAGAAAATCAAAAATTCTAATCATGGAGAAAAATAATACTTCCGAAATAGTTCCGCTCAATTTACTAAAACCAAAACAAACAGGGTCAAAAATTACGGTCATGGTGATTTGACAAGGGAATAGCAAGGCGGTGAACCAGGATTCTAAAGTCATAAGAAAGCTCATATTCATGGATAATCAGGTAAAGAAACGATGACATGTGTACTTGTTGTGCTTAAGTTAAGGAGGTATACTTGAGGAAATAATGTTCGGAGTAACATGAAAAAGTGAATTTAAGAATAATTCTGCATGTTTCTAAGTTCAATGATTATGACAGCTTTTTATGTTATATTCTTTGTATGTCAATTTTGCCTAAAATTGGAACTCGTACGGTGTCTACGTTAAATATACAACAAATTTAATTTAATATAATATTTTTGGCATATCGAAATAAGCCAATATGTTTTATATTCGTTTTCCTTTATAGTTCAAAAAATAAAAACTATACCATATTTAGTTTATGTTAGCAATTAGGATTGGCTCCATCAAAAATGTCATTTTAAAAAAAAAAAAAAAAATTAAATAGTTGAATGATAGTTCGGTTTTACTGAATTGGGTTAAATATTAAAGTAGTTATTATATTTATATGAAAGAATATATTATGTTCAATAAAACTGTGTTTCAAATAAAATATTCAAATAAAAGAATTGAAAATAGTTATGGGTTTGTTTAGGTGCCATAAATTGAAACGAAATTATTAACAGAGACATTTAGAGGTATACAATTACACAATTATATTTAATAATTTATAGTTATACATTAATGTTACTAATGTTTTGTTTCGCATGAACTAATTATTAAAAAAATTTAGAGGAAATTAACTATTGAATTTGTTCATATTTTACATTTCTAGGGGACAAGGATACATGGAATTATATTTAAGGATATGAAGAAACGCTACGAAGATTATTTGGTTTTCAATAAAACTTACATAATAGAGAATCCAACGGTGAAGGAAATAAACCAAAATTACATCAACGTCAGTCCGCAAATAGAATTGGTTATACAGGCGGCAACAATTGTCCACGAGGCCGACGAAAAGCTCGTACACAAACAAATAGCTTCCAAGTATACAGAATTCGATGAAATACGTGCACACAAACGTGATGACTCAGCTAGAATTGCTTAACAAGAAATGAAGGCATGAAAACAGTGCTGCATTGCCTTTGCTCAAGAATCCAGCTGATCATTGGTCCCCTCTCTCTGCATAACAACCCTCAGCATCTCCACCGTCGGATCTTTGGTGGAATGAAGGGCTCTGATCAAATCTTTGTCTAGCGTCATCCCAACCATTGGATCCTTACCACTATATTGGACTGCTGTGATGCAAGGAGGATAAGTTCCCACGATGTCGTTTACCTCTGCTCTTTTAAAATCAATCTTACGGTCATGATAGATCCCAATCCAACGACTCTCGTTTAAATGAAAATTTGCCCCCAAATTAAAAGCTTCCATGACATGATCTTTTTGGTGAGAGGAGATGAATTGGCCGGATGGCGCCGGTCAATGGCGGTATCCTCTCGGTCATTTATAGGGACTTTTTCCATTACAGTGATGTTTTTTCTTAGTTTTACGGGGCTTTAGATTGATATCGTATCAAATGTGCACAAAATCACAATTTGAGTTTCACTCGATTGTCAACCTTAATAAATATTTTTGTCAAAAAAATCCTTATTGTCTAAATAAGGATTCATCTCTTAATTATTTTTTTACTAGCTATTAATAGATTATCTGAAAATCACATTTTCACTTACTCCTACTATGTCGTCCTTGTTTTGTATACTTTGCTCTAGGTTTTTTATTTTTGTTTGTATTTTAGCGCTTCTTCTTCCATACGTATTGATATGTTAAAATTTGAAAGTTTAAAACAAAATATTTAAAAGTTCATACTGAAAAGAAATAAACATTGACGGTTTTTGAGTTGAGTTTTATGAAGATGTTTTTGTTTTAGGTAAACATTTGACGTTTTTTTTTTATTATTGAGTTGAGTTTTACCAGCTGTTTTTGTTTAAAGAGAGGTCTTTTTTTATTGTTTTCGTTCATGGGATTTTTTTTTAGTTTCATGCGATGTTTTTTTTCACTTCAGTCTCCTATTGCAAAGTATCCCACTAAATCACAATTTGAATTTTATAGACCTTGAAGACACCATCTTCATTGAACTCAGGCAGCTTGCTGCTGGGAACGTGCTTAGCACCAATTTTTTTCTTCAATAGAGACACATGAAACACCGGATGGATTGAGCTTCCCATGGGTAACTCCAACTTATAGGCAACCTTCCCAATTTTAGACAGGATCTTATAAGGGCCATAATACTTGGGTGACAACTTATGATTCTTCCTTATTGCCACTGTGCTTTGCCTGTAAGGTTGAAGACGTAGGTAAACCATCTCCCCAACATCAAAAGACCTCTCTGTTCAATTCTTATTAGCATACATTTTTGTCCTTTCCTGAGCCTTCTTCAGATTCTCCTTGAGAATAATATTATATATATATTTATTGATTTTTATATAAAATTAATAAAAAAGTAATATATTTATTATGTATATGTATATATATTCAATTAATATATATTATTATATATAAAAATATATTAAATTATTACAAAAACTAATTTTAATTTAAAATAATATAATTTTGTTTTAGCTCGAGCCGAACCGAGCGAACCGCGAGCCTTGGTCGAGCCCAAAAAAAAAAAGGAAAAAAAAAAAAAGAAAAAGCCAAGACTCGACTTGCCTCGTTTGCATCCCTAGTTGTGACGGCAGTGCTTCTTACTAATTCTTAATTTATACCTTTATCTAATAATTTGAAAACATTTAAATCAAAAATATTTTAATTAAAAGATATTGTATAAGTTATTTGCTGCACTTTTTTTTATTTATTTCATTTTAATATCTAATTTAGTCGAGCCTTGGTCAAGCCCAAAAAAAAAAGGAAAAAAAAAAAAAAAAAGAAAAAGCCAAGACTCGACTTGCCTCGTTTGCATCCCTAGTTGTGACGACAGTGCTTCTTACTAATTCTTAATTTATACCTTTATCTAATAATTTGAAAACATTTAAATCAAAAATATTTTAATTAAAAGATATTGTATAAGTTATTTGCTGCACTTTTTTTTATTTATTTCATTTTAATATCTAATTTAGTTGAGCCCATAAGAGGATGTTTATAAATTTGATTCGATTAAATTTAATTAATTATATATGAAATACATAATATTGATGAAACATATGATCGAAACACCACATTAAAATAAAAAAGCTGAGGTTGAACAACAGAATTAGAAGAAATATTCCGGGAAAAACTTAGAAATATAAGGTGCAGAGACGAACACGTGGAAGCTTGAGAGATGACAGTGCCAGAAAACACGTAAACAATATCATAGGATTAAAAGAAATTAAATTGGTAATTGGATCGTTAATCATTAATAAATGAATTCATAATCACAAACATAAGTTTAGTTGTGGGAGTAAATTAATTAATGTGGTGTAGTATCCGTCGAAAATTAAAGAAAGCATACATGGTAGAGTCCAACCCATTGAGGTGGATCCAAGACTACTAAGATCACGAACAACAAAACAAATTCCCATCTTTTGCAACCAAGTATTCACTAGTTGCATCGCATTCGCATACCAACAATCAGAAACTAGCCCAAAATGAATAAACTGCAAACACAACAGCAAGTAAAGGCGAGACAAGAAAATGTCTCACCCACAATATCAAGCTCACTCTTGAAGGATAGCCGATCAATTATGATACTCTCCATCAAATCTCCCGACATCTCCAGATAGAGCATTCGAGAATCATTCTCCATAGAATCAACAAGGGACACACGAAATATCATCCGGAGGATAATATCCTCGATTCTTGTGGGTTTTGGCGTAATTTCGCCAAGCATGTCAAATGCTATGTTTAGTAAAACATGGCATTTGCCGTGTGTAGTGGCAATGGCATTATCCCCCCAGCACACGGACCAGACCAATAAACACAGGCTGGAACAATATCAAAGTAAATGCCTGAGAACCCATGTTTAACATGAATATCCCCCGACTAGGGACAAAGTAAATGAGGCCCTAGATGTTTGTAGTACAAAGATAAACTCATTTAACTATAAGCAAGCAAACTCTTTCCTTACACGCAGTATTGTGAAAAAGAAACAGATTCAATACTAATAAGCATGTCTGTTACCTGAATTGCGGGAGACATTGTTTGCAATATAAAGACAAACAAACTTAGCACTGGACTTGGTAATTTGCAACCTGCATTTTGCCATAGGATAATTCATGAGAAGTTGCTGTCAAAGTGAAAAATCTTCGAAATAGACTTGCGGGAATTGCTTACTTATCCTTTAATTATACAAACTACGAGGGGCTCGTTCCCAAGGCTCAATTGTTCTTCTTGTAGATCTCTTGCAGAATTTACAGCAGAATCCTTGCAACAATGTAATTCAATGTTTTCTAACAAGGGTGCTTCCCCAATTTCATGAGGGATCTCTTCCAAAGACCTGCAATGCCTTAGCACAAGGCGCTCAAGTTTTGGAAAAGGAGTTCCATCAGCCTCCCATATCTCAAGATCTGTGCTGCCAATTAGCAGAAACTTGAGGCGAAGAAAACCGCCTTCGCTAGACTTCCATACTGCTCCTGAGAAGGCAAAATTTCTGAGTTTGAGCACCTCTAGTTTGGGTAACATACTGAGCTTGACCATCTCTTCCCATGGCAGTGATGTACCGCTCAGAGTCAATTTCACTAGCTTTGGGGGAAAACTTTCCCACAGTGGAAGACGATCTGGTTTGGAAACTGAAAATGGATTGCTGAAGGCATACTTGAGCCTCTCAAGTTCTTGTAAGTGGACAAGGTTTTTAAACCACCCACGGTATGGGTAGTCCTCCTCAAACTCGTGTATTCCCAATTTCTTTAAGTTGGGCATGGAGAGGAAGACCTTCTTGGTACAACTTATTGGGCGTATTGTGGATAACGATTGTATATTACTCAGAACCCGCGATGCTGATGTTGAAGGCATCTGGAACTCGATCAGCTGTGAATCAGGTAGACAGATCCTCTTCAAATGAAAATGTCTCAACTCCAGCATGTCCCAGAATCTCTGGGGTAGTTGGCCATCCCATTCACAATCAATAATCAACGTCTGTAGGCTTAGAATCTCGGATAACCACTCCATATTGAAATGATGTTGGATGGTGAGTGCCAGGGACTTCAAGTAAGCCAGGCATAGTATGTCTCTTGGAATCACTATGAGATGTATATTCATTATATCCAAAACTTTAAGTAGCTTGAAATTCATGCCTAAGTGACTCTCAGGGTCTGACAAAGAGAATTTCTCGAAGCACATAACAGAACGGGCATATGGTAATGAAGTCTTGTTAATGTAATTCTGCATGCTGGAATGAAAAGAGAGGTGCCGATGAGATTCAGCACCCAGATTCTCCAGTGGTAGTTTTCCACAGTTGTTGATCACGTGAAGAAAATTTAGTTTGTTGGACTCTCTCAAGCACATCTCTCTCACGAGGTCATGGATATAGCAAGTCTTGATTCTACCAATAGAACTTTTCCTTTTCACCATAATAAGATTTCTTGCATTGAGGTCCTCTACATAGTCCTCAGCTACTTCTTCCAAGCTCTTGATCATATTAGGTCTGATAAATCCCTCAGAAACCCACAACCGTATCAGTTTCTTTACTGATATCTCATAATCTTCTGGAAAAACTCCCAAATAAAGGAAGCACAGCTTCAAATAATTAGGTAAATGGTTGTAACTCAAAGCAAGTATGTTTTCGCAGTGCTCTGCTTCTTCCATCACAACTGAGCCTACACTTAGAGCAACTTCCTCCCAAATGTCGACTTTCTTGTTCATCTTTGATAAAAGCCCCCCAATAACAACAATTGCCAATGGTAGTCCGTGGCATTTATATGCTATTTGCTTTCCAACATCCATCAATTCCATGGGACAGAGCTCAATCCCAAAGATCTTGAAATTAAGTAGTTCCCAGCTTTCATTTACACTCAAGCGACGTAGGAAATGGGGAGGAGTATCTTGACTTGCATGGACAGCTACATCTCGAAGCCGACTTGTCAACATAATTCTACTACCATTCTTATCATCAGGAAATGTCCTCTTCAAATCCTCCCAAGCTTTAGCATCCCACATATCATCTAGTACAATGAGATATCTCTTACCCTTTAAGCTCTTGTAAACTTGTTCTCGAAAATCTTCAATGCACTTTTCATATATCTCATCATTGTAAACACACCGTAGGATACCTAACAACAACTCTCTTACTTGATATTGTTGTGAAACAGTGGCCCAGATACGAACATGGAAGTGATGCATAACCAGTGGGTCATCGTAGAGTTTTCTGGAAAAAGTCGTCTTCCCAATTCCCGCCATACCAATGATTGAGAAAACTTTTAATCGTGATGGATGTCCAGTTAGACCATCGAGCATTGTTTCAAAATCCTTTTCAAGGCCCACCAATTTGACCCCTGCATTCGGAGTTTCTCTTGACAAACTCAAGGAAGTGACGGAAGTACCTACTTGAGAGGCAAAAGTTAATGAGTCAGTTGAACGCTACACAATTCGATTATATTCTTCAAAACATGAGATTGCTACAAGACCAGTGAAATGACAAGTCAATTCAAGCATTCACCTGAGTTAGTTTTAATCTTTCTCGTATGTTCAACAATAAAATTGAAAATAATTTAATAAAAGGCATTTCAAACTATAAATCACAAGAACTAAACCTTTGAACTTGCCTGTAGAAGAGGCGGCATCAATATTTAGACCCTTTGTTCCATTATCATTCTTCCTCAGCTCTTTATAGATAATGTCAAATTCTAGTGCTATTTCAGTCAGGGTACCTTTTCTTTCATCGGGTAGATCGCTTAATGGATTGATTAGAGACTCTTTCAAGAATAATTCTCTCACAAAATCAAGGATGTAGCAAGTCTTGATCCTACCATCAGCGCTGCCCCTTTCAGCCAGAACAAGACTTCTGGCAATGAGGTCCTCTAAATAGTCCTCAGCCACTTCTTCCAATCTCTTCGGCTTAGTAGGCACTATAAACCCCTCGGCAACCCACAACCATATCAATTTCTTAACTGGTATCTCATAACCTTCTGGAAACTTTCCCACGCAAAATAAGCATTTTTTTAAGTGATCAGGCACATGGTTGTAGCTCAAAGCAAGTATGTTTTGGCAGATCTTAGATTTCATCATCACGAGCGAGCCTCCTGTCCGTGCTACTTTTGTCCAACCATCTTCTCTCATTTCCAAAAGTGATAAAATCTGTTCTTTACCTAAATTGCATGCAAATTCCACCCAAATATCCGCTCTCTTGTTTATCTTTGACAACAGCTCTCCTACAACAACTATTGCCAATGGTAGTCCTCGACATTCACACGCTATTTGCCTTCCAATTGCCATCAATTCCATGGGACAGGATCCATCCCTGAAGATCTTTGAGTTAAGTAGTTCCCAACTTTCATCTATAGTCAAACAACTTTCATCTATATTCAACCTAAATAATGAGAAAGGAAAAGTGTATCGACTTGCCAGATGAACATCGTTTAGATTTGTGAACATAATTCTACTACCATTCATATCATCGGGAAATGTACCCTTCAAACTATTCCAAATCATGATGTCAACCTCACCTTGCAATACAATGAGATATCTTTTCCCTTTTAAACATTGGTGAACTTCATCTCTTAATAGTCTAGTGCTCTTCTGGTAGATCTCCTTCGAACAATTAGTAACACAACTTAGAATACCTAACAAAACTTCTCTTTCTTGATATTTTGGTACAGTAACCCATACACGAATATGGAAGTGATTCCTGACTAGAGGATCATGATATAGTGTTTTCATAAAACTCGTCTTCCCAATTCTACTGAAGCTGGGGATTGAAATTACTTTTACTTCTAGTGTCTCTCCAATTAGACTACGTAGCATGATTTTCTTCAAATCCACTTCACCTGCTTAGGAATGCAAACGCTCAAATCAGTTGAAGAGCTCACCATTCTTTCAGATTCTAGCATACAAGAGGCTATTAGAAGATATCAACTGATTAAGCTACAATTCAAGTGTAGAAGTTACATAATCTCGATGAAAAGCACGAGTTAGTTAACTGATAAACCCCAAAAATTTATAGCACGTTGATTAAGCAAACTCAATATAGTAAACATTTCTAACAATTTTCATGATCATTCAGTAGAAATAAAACTGTGCTGCTGTGAGAAGCACAAATAGCTTGCCTGTAGAAGAGGCAGAGTCCAAAACTCCTGCAGTGACACTTGGTAACACTTCAGGGTCAGGAAGACATAACGCTGCCTGTTCCAAGAAATGGCACTGAGACATCAGAAAACAGAAAGTAGTATGGATAATTTATCATTCATACATGGAAACAGCAAGAGCAAACGCACACAGAGACACACGTATGTATATATCGTACCCAGAATTCAACGTAATTCCCAGCTTCATAAGCCACATCACTGATCCTTCTCTCCAACAATTGGGTCTTGATTTCGTAATTGTAAGCTCTGACGAAGGATTCGATCGAAATGACAATTTGGTAAAGTGTCTCAACCTCTTTCTTTGTGAAAGGAGTGAATAGTTGCTCCGAGCATAAAGAATCAGCGCAGAGTTCACCACCAATGACTGGCTCTGAGGCGTAAATAAGCCCCTTGGAGTCCAAGAGCAGCTCTAAGTCATGCATCAACGAAAGTAGGGCAATGTAAGCCGCCATTATCGATCTTTCTTTGTTACTCTCTGAGCTCTGGTTATCTGCTGCGGTGTACTCTCAAGTCCCATCGAAATTTGAATGGGCTCCCCTGTTACTGTACTACTTCAATTATTAGCTATTCTGTCAACGGAATAATAGTTCAAATATCTTATAATAATTTATTTCCTTCTAGGATTTTTGTTTGTACTTCATTTTTTTATGAGCAAATTATATTTTTGGTCCTATAGGATTGTGCCATTTGTAATTTTGGTCCCATTATTTCAAAAAGTGACAATTTTGATCCCATTGGATTCAATTTGTGATATTTTTTATCCCAACCGTTAAATTTTGGACGGAAAATGGATTTTGCCGTTAAATTCGGAAGGGAGGAAAACGGTCAAATATAATTATTGATAAAATTGATAACGCTACGAGCTTCGTAGCCCAGCGTTTAGGGAGCCCTCTTTCATCCATGAGGTGTTGGGTTCAAACCATATGCCACACCTTTTTTGTTCAAATAATTATTATGCTTAAATATAAATTAATTTTAATAATAATATATTATAAATATATTATTATGTTAAAATAAATATAATATATAATATATATATGTACAAAATGTATATTATGTATTTATAAAAAATAATATTTATATATTATAAGTATTAAATATTATATATTTATATATAATATACACACGTGTATATATATACGTACAAAATGTATATTATGTATTTATAAAAAATAATATTTATATCCTATATGTATTAAATATTATATATTTATATTAGTACGTTAAAATAAAAATATAATATATTATTATGTTAAAATATTTTTTAAGCTATAATATATATTTGTATATTATATGTATTATTTATTATATATATTAATTTTAAATATAATATCTATATATATATAAATATACAAATATTAATATATAATATATCGACGTATAAAATGTATATTATATATTTATATATCATATACGTGTAATTATTATGTTAAAATATAAATTAATTATAAATAATAATAATATAATATAAATATTTTAGTACTTTAAAATAAAAATATAATATAGTATTATGTTAAAATATTTTTTAACCTTTAAATTAATTTTAATAATAATATATTTATGTTACAATAAATATATTATATATAATACAATAAAAATATAATATATTAATATGTTAAAATATTTTTTAAGCTATAATATTATTTAATATATATGCATGTGTATATTATATATAAATATTTAATATTTAATAATTATAGTATATAAATATTATTTTTTATAAATACATAATATACATTTTGTACGTATATATATTATATATTATATACATTAAATATATTATATATAATTATATAATGTATTTATTATATAATATATTTAATGTATATAATATATAATATATATTAGACTTAAAATATATAATAATTGTATTTGACCGTTTTCCTCCCTTACGAATTTAACGACAAAATCCATTTTCCGTCCAAAATTTAACGGTTGGGACAAAAAATGTCACAAATTGAATCCAATGGGACCAAAATTGTCACTTTTTGAAACAATGGGACCAAAATTGTAAATGGCCCAATCCTATGGGACCAAAAATGTAATTTACTCTTTTTTTATTAGGATATTTATTATTCTCATGCACTGAAAAAGTAATGATCTTATTCAAATATTGTTCCTATAATCATTATACCAAGAAATACGAAAATAAATAAATGAAATAGTTACCATTTACCAAGGCTCACTACTCCCTTATTTATAAAATGAAAATAGCGGGAAATTAACAAAATACATGTATCAAGATAAAGCGGAAAAGTCAAACCCGGACACAAAAGAAGTAAAATAGAGATTTAAAGCCAACCAAGGTCGCAGTCTCATAAAATCTCCTACCCCAGCAAATGGCGAATTCAACTTGGAATCAGCGGAAAGAGGGGCACATGATGGCCTCCATCCCTTAAAATCTTAAAATTTTTTAATTTTTATATTTATATTTTATTTCTTAATTTTTTGATATTTCATCCTCTAATTAAATATTTTATTTTTTTATTTTTTATATTTTAAATTTACGTTCTCTACAACATTAAACCCTGATTCCCACTCGTAATCATCCGCCCTCCACTCTACCCAAATGCACATGCTGTAACGCCCCAATTTTCCAGACGTTCAGGTACGCACGACACGTGTGATTTTCCGAGAGTTAGGATTTATTTTAATCCTTTCGTTTATTAAATTCCTGTAATTCCTGAAAATTATATGAATTATATTTCAATGTATTTACGTGAAAATATATGAAATTCGTGATAATGTGAGAATTATCGCATTAGGTGGAAATGTTCGTTACGTGAAATAATTGCCGAACGTGAGATAATTGTCTATTTGTCCTTACATGACCTTTCTTCAAAATTCAAGGACCAAATTGCATGATATATTCTTGGACCAAAATGACTAATTAGTTAGGAATGACACTTGATTGCATAACTTAAGTAGCTTGAGGACTTAATTGCAAATTGTGCTTGATCATCCATATATGTAGAAGCATCATGTCATCTCTATTTCATTCTTCATTTTATATCATACAAACACACCATATTTGCTCCCTCATATTCACGGTTCATCCAAGAAGAGAGAAGAGAGGAGATTTCATCAAATTCATCCAAGTTTTTCAAGAGATATCAAGCTTTTGAAGCTCAAGCATCCATCATCATCATCTTCTTCTATTTCTTTTCATTCAAGTGCAAATAAGTGAAATATGTGATCTTTGATGATTGTGTGTGAGGCTAGGGTTTATAATTTTATGGAATATATGGATTAGATGTGGCTTGAAGCATGAGTACATGATTTAAGAATGAATTGATGCATGAAAATTTGAAGAACTTGAGCTCATATGATGAATTCATACATGAACTTGAAGCTTGTGATCTTGATAATTTTGTGTGATTTATGTGTTTATATGGAGTTTTATTGTATTTTAAGTATAGATGCATGTAAATCACCAGAAATCCTTTACTTCGATGCATAAAAATGGTTGTTTTGGTTGGTTTTGGTGTTTGGCCGAGACATCCCCTGTTTTCTGCTCTGTTTTTTCTCCAGAATTTGAAGGTCGCGCCCGCGACCGAAAATACACACAAAACTTGTCGCGCCCGCGACCCCAATTTGGCCAACTTTCGACTCTTGGAAAATTGCATGAAAAATTCAGAAAAATACTTGGTCGCGTCCGCGACCATTTTGTGAAGGGTTTTGGCCGCGCCCGCGACCACTCCAGAAACTACATTTTGTCCAACTTCGAACCAACGCTATTTTCACCTCGGTTTGAATTAGAAAACGTGTCATATAGCGTTGGAAAGGTCTATGTATCTAGTTTCTTACCCAATAAACAAAACTCAATTCCCGCTTCTATAATTTAAGATATTACAGTTTTCCCACAACGTGCGCATTTCCGAAAATTGTTGACTTTTGCCAAAATCTTTCTTATTGTATTCTTTTCACTTCCATGGCTCCCGTATGTAACTTATATGAGTTATAAACTTGGTTTAGTGATAATTATGCTCTTAATTGACATTCCTTAAGTGTTATTGCATGACATATTGATTATGATTACGCCGTGCGTCACATTTTGGTATAGTTATTGAATTATTATCTCACGAATACACAATGTCCCGTTTTGTGTCCAGTTCTTCTCCAGGGCGAAGAATACAGATCAATGAACACGTTCATGAATCCATGAGTCGTCGTGTCGCCTGTCAGGTGAGGTTTAATTGCTAATTACATAAAACCCGTTTAACCCTTATGTGTAATTTTGGCTAAAAGGTATACATATATTTATCCATGATCATTTCTAAACTTTCAAAGTATTTGGCAAGCAAGTCAGACTCATGCAAAGCAATGCATGTGGTTTGATTAATGTCATGATCATGCAAGGAAAGGCGTGCATCGTGAAAAGACCGTGATACCATGTTACCGTGAACGGTGAAGGCTCGCAACCTTCCCGTTACTAGAGTGATGTAGTTCATGGAGTGATGTAGTTATTGGAGTGATGGAGTTACTGGAGTGAAGGAGTTTATTGAATTGAGTTCATGAAAGTGATACGTGTGCATTGTAATTGAAATTGCATGATTACTTACTCGTTAATAAAGTGTTCAGTATTGATAGTTGTAATCTCGGGCGAGTTCTATGTTATTCTTGAACTTATATTATCTTTAGTTATAAAACCTTACCCGAGGTTATAACTTGCATGTTAGTTGCACTAATATGTATTTAAACCCCTCACTCGGTCTTCACAGACTGACGCCTCCACCTTTCAGGTTCATGCAGGTGCACGCTAGGTGGGAATCGAGTCGAGTCTACTCCTTGCATTTGAGTCAGGCACGGTGCATTCCATTATTGTTCCAAGGGAATTATTGTTAACGTTATTTGTTATGTATTTTAGGAGATGATAATGTATTGATATGTACAAGCAGAATATGAACTACTTGATAAATAATCGATATTGTGGCATGCTTCCGCTTATTTATCATACATTGTGATAATTGATTTGCGAGTTAGTCCCGCCTAGCCTGTCGTTTATTTTATTGTCACCCGTTCGCTATAGGTTGGTTCATGTACGGACTATCCATTTTGTATGTGGATCGACCTATAGTGCGGGGGTGTGGCATCTCTACGTAAAGGGGTGCTACACATGCAAAGCACTTGTGAGTTGTGACACCTCTCTCTGGACTCATGTCCCTGTAGGCGACAACACACTAGGCAACAAAGTGGAGTCAATTCATTTCACTAAATCTATTTTTTGGTTATATATATACTCAACTTTTAAAAATTAAAACTTTAATACTCAATTTTTAAATTTTGTTTCACTTTAAGTGTCTAATTTCAAATTCAACCAATAAAAAAATAGCATGTGTGGTATTTTAATAAGCAAGATTTGAAATTGGGGACTTAAGTAAAACAAAATTTTTAAGATTAGATATTAAATCCTTAATTTTAAAAATTAAGTATTAATGTGACGCCCCGATTTTTCCAAATCGTTCAGGTATGAATTATGTGATAATTACATGCACATTTAATTTATTTTAATTACGTTATTAATTTCTTTATTTCATATTATATTAAATTAGTGAATTATTTAATTATTTGAAAATATTTGAATTTGAATTTATATGAAATTTGAACTAATTGCGCATGAATGAATTGTTTGCTTGCCGTTTCTACGTGAAATGAATTCGAAACTTCGTACAAATTTAATATGTTGGACTTATATGTATTACGAATATGGTTATATGCTCGGTTTGTGTTTTCGAATTTGTTTGATTGAGTTTTGGAATTTATTTTGATTGTGGAATCCAAAATGGGGGCTAATGAGCAATTAGCACACCATTGGTTCCTTATGTGATAACTTGAGCTAGCAAACTCGGATTCGAGTTTCGTCAACTTCGTTGAACTCATATCGAAAATTTGAGTTTGATGAACTTAGCCTTATATTTTTCCAACTTTATTTGGACCTCCGAAATTCAACCGAAACACACAACGGAAGCCAAAACTGCCACATTTTATTAAAATAGCCATAACTTATTCAAATCTTGACCAAATTGACTATGGTTTAAGCCTATGGAACCCTAACTCAACCATATAACCTGATATTATGCTCCCTAACCGAACCAAGCCTTCTCACTTAGAGAATTTCAGCCATTTCACCACGGCATTCCAGTTTTCCCGTAGCTCAAGCCAACCCTTGGAGATTCAAGCTCAAATCTCTTTCAAACCTCCATCAATCCACAAGGTAAGCTTAGGTTGTATTATACATCCAATATGAGTCATTTTAATCCATTCATCCCTAATTTTGATCATGGTTTCATGGGTATATGGCTGACTTGGAGAAATATTTAGGTTTTGAGCATATAGGTTGATCTCTTCCATTTCTTGAGGTATTTGATTGATTCCAAGAATGAGTATGATTGTCTTGATCCCTTCTTTGCATTTATGGTGATGTATTAGCTTGTAGTTGAGGCATTCATGAGCTACCATTAATGAAATATTGGAGATATAGCATGAAATGTTCACCCTTGCCTTCATCTCATGTTTCAATGCTTTGGGAGCATGTTTGTGTGTTGCTTTGGAGTTGTTTTCTTGCCTTTTGTGTTCATAACATAACTGATCTTGTTGGAGAAGTGTTGGAATGGCTTTGCTCTGTTTTTCGTTACATTTTGCTGCTGTTACAGGTCGGTCACGACCGCGATCGAACCATGAAGAAAAATGGTAGCGGCCGCGACCTCTCTCACGTTTTTGTTGCATTGTTTCATGTCGCGCCTGCGACCTGAATTGCTTGTGTTTGAGGTCGCGCCCGCGACCTCATTTTTAGATGCTCATGTATTGTGGAAATTGGTGAAAAATTCGGCCATTTAATTGGGTAGCGGCTCCTACCATTTTATGAAGAAAATGGGTCGCGGATGCGACCCTGTTCAATTCTGCATGAATTTTCAATTTTGTACGTGAATTGCATGGCTTTTGGATTGTTTCTAGTTCATTCACTTCATTAACATTTCATAGAATGTGTTATATTGTGTGTTGTGAAATCTTATGAGTTTTCGTTGAATATTTCGGAGATATGCCTTTATATGTCTTCTTTGATCATAATATGTGCATGCATGGGAGTTTGCTCTTATAATTGAACCCTAAGTGATATGCATTGCTTGTTTTATGACTTGTTGATAAGTACACATGCTATATTACGTGTTATGGCCTTTATTTGAATTCTTTGAATTAATTTGGTATGATATATGTGAGATATGAACTTGATTGGATTCAAACACTTCTTGGAATGAATGTAATGATCGTTTATATGTCTTTAATATATTAATCGTGCACATGAACGTGTTCATCACATGATATACTCTTTTATACATTCATATGATAGTCTTTTCATTGCCGAGCGTCTTATATGGTCATTTGAGTCTCACATCACCTTTCTTGCACAGATTTTGATCCCGTTGGAGACGAGGCCGGTCCGTGAGGCTTTTGTGTCTTCTTTTGTCGGTTTAAGGTGGGTTTTTCTTCTAATAGCTAAAACAACCTTATATACACTCAATGTGCAAAGTTTTAAGCCAAAATTATCTTATATGTATATTGAGTCATTTTATGAGTAAATGATTTCAAATGTAAGCCTTCTTTTATGTTTGAACCCTACCTTATATTTTTGGCGAGATTATGCTATGTTCACGGGCCCAGGGACTTAGTGTATGTGGCGATCAGGGAGCCAAGGGCCAACGGTGATCCCATACACTAGTTCCAACCAAATTTATGACGAAACGAACCTCGTTAGGAGTTTTGACGAGGAAACGCTAGTCGGGCTTTTGAGGATTCATGTACCTCACTAGCCATTATGTATGAGGTGGTCGAGTCTTGCAAACCCTTCCACCATCCGGAGGAAGAAGGTGTATACGTATGATTTTGATCATGATATGTATGTGCACAAAAGATATGTATGAAAATCAATAAATCATGTTATGAATACAAGAGGAGAAGATTGGAGATTGTGCACGCCCACTCGCCGGGCTTGAAACCCTATGATTAATTATGAATGAATATGATAGCGGTAAACCCGTAGATATCTTTCTTGTTTCAACCACTTGGGAAATTGTCTAACAAACTTCTCACGGGTTTATAGCTTGCATGTAAATGTTTAAATTCTGCGATATTTATATACTATGCCTATTTTTTATACCCACCAGTCCCTTTTGGACTGAACCCGGTTTGCTTTCAGTGGTTTTGTGCAGGTTCAGGAGTGTTAGGCGGGAATACAAGTCGTCTAGGTCTTGCATTAGTGTTTAGCACTCTCATTTTGTTACACTCATATTCATGATAGTATTTTGGTATATGATTTTGTATATGAATATTGTTATGGAGCGTTTATGATTTTGTAGGCCGTGTGGGCAGTTGATTACCTAAATGATATTGTATATCTATTTTGGAGCTCAGTGGCTCGTTGTATATAATATATATTCGTTTTTGCTTCTGCATTATTACTCTACTCTGATTTCTGGTTTAAGGGTTAGTCCCGTCTAGCCTAGAGAGTGTGTGTGTGTGTCCCCGTTCGCCGTGACTTAGGTCGTGTGTGGATTATCCATTTCATATGAGGGTCGGGTTTCGGTGCGGGGGATGTGGCACCTTGCGCTCGGGTGTTACATCCTTAAGTGGTATCAGAGCCTCGGGTTGCAAGACACGGGCTCTCGTGTCGTGTGAGAGATCGTTCGGCTTTAGGAACAACTTGACAATGTGATTTCATATGCCTTCCTTATGTGTTTATGTGCTTTAATTTTTGAATCTTGATTGAATTAATTGCACTTTCATGCATAGACTAAAGATAACATGCATTTCAGTGTTTCTTTGACAGAATGCCTCCGCGTAGACATAGTGAGAGATCTCCGGGGCGGCGCCGTCACCGTGACCGATCTCCTACGCCACAACAACCACATCTGCCTCCAATAGATATGGGAAATTTCATGGAAGCTGTATTCAATTATGTCGAGCATAGGAGAGCTCAAGCTCCACCATCACAACCCGTTGAACAACCGGCTCCACCGAATAATAATAGGGATCCTCATGGAGTATTTCTGAGCTACAATCCTCCTCGGTTTTCTGGTTCCATTGATGATGAGGTATCGGAGGGTTGGCTAACAAGACTAGAAAGGATATTTGGAGTTCGACAGTTCACTACTCAGGAGAAGGCCCAATTCGCTATATTTCAACTGGATGGCGGGGCTTATGATTGGTGGGAAAGAACAAGGGAAAAGCTTGAAGTGGATGGTGAAGAAGTGACATGGGAGGTTTTCAAACGGGAATTCCTAGAGTGCTTTGTACCCGCGGTTGTCAGGGAGGAAAAAGAGCAGGAATTCATGGACTTGAAGTAAGGCAATCGTTCGGTGGCTCAATATCTTGCAGCTTTTAACCGACTTGGAAAGTATGCTCCTCATATTACACGGGATGAGAAGAGGAGTATAAGAAGACAGACCTGGTTTTTAGAGCACCCATGGGGCGAGGATCTGGAACAAGTTCGGGGAAGAGACCGATGGTTCAAGCTACTCATCCTTCCAAGATTTCTTTTAAGAAGCCTCGAATGGGAGGACAACCTTCACAAGCTCCAAAGGCTTTAACCATGACATCTTCAGATCGACAAATTCCAAGTGAGGCACGCTTATCTAAGCCACCATGCACACATTGTGGAGGGCCAACTCACAACTATTACAAATGCTGGAAGAGATTGGGTTTATGCCTTATATGTGGAAAAGCTGATCATATGGCGGATGCATGTCCCGACAAGAATCCGGGATTTCAGAAGGGAGTTCAGAGGCCCATGATTCAGGCACGTGCTTATGCCCTTGAGGGCGAGGAGCAGGATGTTGAGGTGGATCCGATAGCTATGGTGGAAGGTGTTAGGAATAGTACCCTAGAAAGCCGATTGTATATCCGCTTTGTGCTTTTCCTTATTGTAATCACAGACAATCTTTGAATGAAATAACGAATTGAGGCAACACTTCTTTATATGCTCTTGTTTGGTATGCGTTTACTTTAGCTGTGCATGTATGAGAACTCCCCTAATCCTGATGACTTTAGGACTCTACCATTTAGGTGAAATGGTTCATGAAACGAGCCCTATATCACATAAGTCATGATTAGTAAAATACTCCAAGCCGATGAGTCCTACAGACAGTGGGAGTGTCAACCTGACTCCTCTAAGGCTTGCTTGTGGGATCACGCCCTTAAGAAGGACCACCTTGTTTCATGGAGGTGCAAAGTGTATAGTTGATACGTGCGTGATACATGAGGGTGCTTACTTTAATAAGTAAGTTCACTGAGGTGCCCCGTGTGAGAACATTCCTAAATGGGAAAGGAAGTTTCTATTTCAGGAAATGGAAACTTCCAGATTAGGAAATATCTCACGAGTCATTGATGTGATTAATTGATCCTTAGACTTGAGGTTCCTTGTCACTTTATGAGTTAACTCTGTAGTCTTAGGTATAAGCTTTAAAGGGTGTCGCCTTAGACAACTGATTCAAGGCTTATGCTGGGGCTGCACAAGTGATTCATGAAAGTGAATGAGAATCAAGATAGGACCTACACTTGCATTTGCAAGGTGATCTCTTATTGTGTAAGTCATTCATATGCCATATGGAGTCCTTGGCCAAGGCAGTAGATCAAGACATCAAGAAAAGGGTTTCTTGGATTGAGATCAAATGGATATGAAATGCACTTAGCTTTAAGACCGGATTATTAGGGTTCTGATTATTCCCTTGCCCTAGATCTTGGTTGAGAGATAGTAAGTAGGAGGATTGTATCTCACATGAATCAATGACTTAAAGGTTCTGTCGAATCCGAACATTCCAATTCAGCTAGGGGTTAAACACCTGTTGCTAGAGTATGGTCGTTTAATCTGTGGACTGATTAATTAATTAGTGAATTAATTAATTGGGGTCACTGCTAATTGAATTGAGAACCTAGAGGGTCACACACAACAACTTGGTTACATGAGTTGAGGCTTGAAAATGATTAAACAAGTTAATCGGGCCAAGAGGGTTCCACACGTGTGGCTCACGTGAGTGACACGTGTCACTGTGACACGTGTCACACACGTGTGTTTATATATATATTATATATATATTAAATAATTAATTAGTTAATTATTTAATAGACTTTGGTTTAATTTTGAATTAAAAAGAAAGTCTAATTTTGGAGAAAATAATCTAGTTAATTAATTATGAATTAATTAATTAGATAAAAATAAGTTATTTATTTTATAATAAATAAAGTATAAAATTATCCAAAAATAGTTTGGATATTTTTAGCTCTCTTAAAAGTTGACTAGAATTAGAATTCAAAGTCAAAGTTGAAAAATACTTGATGATCAAGTAATAGGAGAGAGAGGAACCAAATCCTTGTCCAATAAGGACTAGGTTCGGCCGCCCCTCCCCTTTCCTATATATAGGGGAGCTCATGCTCCCCTTTAGAGCTAATTGACAATTCTTGGTTCATGTGTTGAACACCTTCCTTTCTCCAAGATTAAATTAAACCCTAGGTTAAGCCTAAACACTAACTAGAGAACTAGCATCCTTACTAGTTAGATTGTGATCAAGTTGGTGGACTTTCTCTAGAGACTTCAAGTTAGAAGTTTGAAGATTCGAGCTTTACCAAGGAGAGGGGATCAAGCCGCGAGAAGAGCGTTCTTGGGTGGCTTGAAACGCTTCAAGAAAGAACAAAAGAAAAGTAAGTTTTCTATAATTACGAATTTGGTTGCACGATTGCGAGTTCAAGGTCCTTTTGTTGGGAAATTTTTTTTAAATTCCGCTGCTTTCTGATTCGTTTTTCCAACAAGTGGTATCAGAGCCACCTCGTTAATCGTGTTTCTGATTCGTCTCAATTATACTGAATTTGGTAGAAATTCTTAGGCTTGATGCGATTGAGTATTTGTAATTGTTTTAGAAAGCCTGAATTACGAAACTGTATTTTTTTCTTGAAAGTTTCTGAAAATTGGATTTTGCAAAATTTAATTTTTGAAAACTATTTTAGATTTGAAACTGTATAAACTGTTTTTGGATTTCTTGGATTGGTTTTGCTTTTGAACGAAAACACGAAACGAAAACCCGGATTACGACGAACACGCGAAACCCCGCGCGCGAAGGAGTCGCGCGCGCGGGCTTCGCGTGCCGCCGCCCGCCTGTGCTAGGCGTGCGCAAGGGCAACCGCCCAGCACCTCCCGCACGCCTATGCGGGAGCCTCCCGGCGCGCCCGCCCGTCACCGCCTAAACCTGGCCGGGACAGACCGGCCAGCCGCCCGCAAGCGCGCGCACGCTCGCGCACCGCTGTGCGTGCGGTCCCTTTCCCGTACGGGCCCCGTTGTTTTCGTAATCCGTTTTCGTGTTTCGTGCAATCCAGTCCCAATTTTTATTTTAATTTTAAAATTTTATTTTTTGAATATTTATTTTAATTTTTGAATAAAACTTAAAATTGGGATTTTTGAGAAATTGAAACGGTTTATATTTTGGGAAAATACAATCTTTGATAAAATTATTAATTTTCAGAAATTAATTGGAATTTTATTTGTTTTGGTAATTTGGGATTTATTGAAAACTTTTATAAATAAGACTCGCATCAAGTCGTGTTTTGAGTCATTAGGACTTGAAACGGGAATTTTAATTTATTGGTTAAATTTAAATTCTCGCAAAAGCATGTTAGGTGATCATGGGTTTAGATCTATGTATGGTTTTAATTTATACACATGGATGGTTTAAATTGGGGTTGGAGCCCTATAGTTGCGTTTTTCAATTGAGGTTGGAGCCTCACTTATGTGCGTACTGTTATGTGATTTATTATGTGGCTTTCCATATTACTGTTTTTGAGGCCGGGGTATGCCCCGTGTAATTGTCTAAGGCCAATATGAAGATTTAGCCTTATTACTTTATGTCCTTTTCTTTTTATTGTAATTTGAGAGTAGAGATAGGTGGTGAGGTTTTATTTTCATTTTGGAGACAATGCACCCATGGAGTAAGATGGACCACATTCAAGTAACAAGGAGGCCATAAGTGAAGACCCCTCAAAATGTTAGGGAGGGGAATCTCAATTGTTAAATGTAATAGAGATAGGGCTCGTATTTTGTTACCGTTTTCCCTTATGTGATTTGAACTGTTTATGTGGCATGTATGTTAGAACTTGTGATTGTGGAGTGGCTCCCACATATCACGCATAAGATAGGTAGAACCCATGATCATTACATGTTAGTATCATGCTAGGACATGTTATCTGTTTATGTGCTTGTTTGAAATGCATTTAAGTGTACTTGCATTAATCAAGACTAATAAAATTGGATAACATATATGTTGGTGAGGTCGAACCGGACAACTCTCCGGTTGATTCAAAAATTCCCATTAAATATTAAGCTAATTTCGAACAAATAGGTGTTTAAATTCGAGATGCAAATTTTGAATTAAATTCCTAGCATTCCATCAATAGGTTTTAAGTTTAGTAAGTAAAGCTAGTTATTGTCCGCGAGTCGTGGGATAGCTAGTGGAGCTTATTAGTTCTTAGTTACCTAATTGATCATTTTAAATGATCAATATTTCATGGTCAATTTTAGCAAGGGCGATGTCCGCGAGTCGTGGGTCGTTCAAACTAAGTTTTGGTCATGATCTTATGATTGATGGGTCTAGCTTAACGCCTAAGTAAATATGGATGTCGCACGAGTCGTGGGTCCATATTGAAAGATAGGTGATGCAAAAACAATTACTAAGAGTTCTAAAGGTGTTAGAATTGGTAAGTTGTACCTACCTAGGATTCTTACTTAGAATGTCCGCGAGTCGTGGGTTCGAGGTAAAATGCCTAGGATCTTAGTACCCATTGGGAAACGTGTTCCTCTTAGATCTTTGGGAATTCTAGATCTTTGAAAAACAGTGGGAGCTACATTAGATTAAAGACCTTATCTTTTGTATATCGTTATAATTCAGCATGCTCACTAGTTCTCTGTTTTACCATTTAGGTCGTAGATTCTGTGATTCTCTACGTGTTTTGAAATGGCAACCAAAAACCCTCTTGTATCGATCCTCGAGTCAAACAAGTTGACTGGTCCCAACTATTCTGATTGACTGAGGAATCTAAAAATTATTTTAGATTCTGAGAAGAGAACTTATGTTCTCTTCGAAGGGGAGCCTAGTCCCGAAGGGGAGGCTCCCACTCGGACCGAGCGGGACGCGATTCAGAAGTGGAAGGATGATAATCTCCAAGCCCGTTGCCTTATGTTGGCTAACATGTCTCCAGACTTGCAAAGGCAACATGAGGCCATGGAATTTGCTTGGGAGATTTACGACCACTTAGAGCAACTTTACCGCCCTCATGAACGTGTTACAAGGTATAACAATTCAAAGGAATTGTTCCACTTGAGAATGAGGGAAGGTTCAAGTGTCCATGAATATGGACTCAAGTTTCTTGCCCTTACTGAGAAACTTGCTTCCATGGACATGCCACTGAAAGATGAGCTTTCAGTGGATTTGTTGCCAGCTTCGCTCCCACCATCATTCAACCCATTTGTCCTTAACTTCAACATGAATCATGCTGGTACTACTGTAGCTGAGCTGATTAGTCAGCTTGTGACTACTGAAAGCACGATCAAGAAGGACAATAAGGTTTTGGTGGTGAATGCTCCATCTTCCTCTTTTGGGCCTTCTAAAGGTAAGGGCAAGAAAGCCCAAAAGAAGAAGAAGAAACCCCTTAGGCCCACTGGTGGCATTTCGAAGGGAAAGGCCCAAAAGAAGAAGCGTGATCAGAAAGAGGATGTTTGCTTCCATTGTGGCAAAGCGGGACATTGGAGGAGAAACTGCCCAGAGTACAAGGCTACTCTAAAGAAAGGTATCTTTCTCGTTGAAGTAAATCTTTCTATTAATTCTAGTTCTTGGGTACTTGATACCGGTTGTGGAACTCATATCTGTAATGATGTACAGATGCTAAGTGAAGTCCAACAACTCAAAGAAGGAGAATGTGTCTTGAAGATCGGCGATGGCTCATACGTTGAAGCTCGAGCTTTAGACACAATTAGATTAGATTTAGGTAGTTTTGAGTTAGTATTAAATAAAGTCCTTTATGTACCGAGCATTATTCGTAATATAATTTCAGTTCCAATATTAGATTGTGAAGGTTATGAAACTTATATTAAGAATGGTAAATATTTTATCAAACGGAACAACTCTTCCGTTCATATCGGTACTCTAAGTAATGGACTTTACCTAACTCAAAATATCAATATTATGAATATACAACGAGAAACAAAGCGTAAGAGAGATGACAAAGTTTCAGCTCCCTTATGGCACGCTAGATTAGGACACATTTCCAAGAATAGAATTAGCAAGATAAACACTTTAGGATCATTCTCTGAAAATGATCTCAAAGAGTTGACCTCTTGCGAATCCTGTCTCAAAGGAAAGATGTCCAAAGTTCCTTTTAAAGGAACTGTGGAACGTGCCACTAAGGTTTTGGATTTGATCCATACTGATGTTTGTGGACCGCTTAGTGTAAGCACTAGAAGCAATCATCAGTATTTCATAACCTTTACTGATGACTTTAGTCGGTATGGTTATGTATACTTAATGAAGTATAAATCTGAAGCTTTTATGAAATTCTTAGAATTTCAAAAGGAGGTTGAGAACCAAACTGGTCACAAGATCAAAGCACTTCGATCTGATCGAGGAGGCGAGTATCTTAGTGAAGAATTCTTTAATCATCTCAAAGATAATGGAATTATCTCTCAGTGGACTCCTCCGGGAACTCCTCGGCTTAATGGAGTTTCTGAGAGAAGGAATCGAACCCTACTTGATATGGTTCGTTCCATGATGAGTTTCACTGACTTACCACCTTCTTTTTGGGGTTATGCCCTAGAAAGTGCAGCAAAGATTTTGAATCTAGTTCCCTCTAAGTCAGTCCCTAAAACGCCCTATGAAATGTGGCATGGTAAAATCCCTAGTTATTCTTACTTAAGAATTTGGGGTTGTCCTGCTTACGTGAAGAGGACAGTGGGAGATAAATTAGAATCTCGTTCTAACTTATGCTACTTTGTAGGTTATCCTAAGGAATCCATAGGATACTATTTCTATGATCAATCTGAGCAAAAAGTGTTTGTTTCCAGAAATGCCACTTTTCTTAAGGAACCGTTCCTTAAAGAAAAGAAAGGCAAGATCATAGAATTAGATGAAGTACAAAATGACCCCACATCATCCACTGAAGAAACGTCCCACTCTGATCAACTACAACCAATCACGAATTTCGATACACACGAAAATCCTCCTCTAAGGCGTTCTGAATGCAATCCTAGACAGCCGGAGAGATGGTATGGATTCTTCCATGAAATCTCTCAAAAGGATAATGATCCTTCAACATAAGAGGAGGCACTTTCAGATTCTGACTCTGAACAGTGGATAGAAGCCATGAAATCCGAAATGGATTCCATGAACTCCAACCAAGTTTGGACCTTGGTAGATTTGCCTGATGGGGTCAAACCCATAGGTTGCAAATGGATCTTTAAGAGAAAGCTTGGAGTTGATGGAAGCATTGCAGCCTACAAAGCAAGACTGGTTGCAAAAGGATTCACTCAAAGACCCGGCGTGGACTTTGACGAAACCTTTTCACCAGTTGCAATGCAAAAGTCCATTCGAATCATGCTTGCCATTGCTGCATATTATGACTATGAGATATGGCAAATGGATGTGAAAACTGCCTTTCTCAATGGTGACATTGATAAAGACATTTATATGGAGCAACCCATAGGTTTCACATTCAGTGGGAGTGAGCAAAAGGTTTGCAAACTCCAAAGATCAATCTATGGATTGAAACAGGCTTCTAGGAATTGGAACATTCGATTTGATGAATCAGTCAAAGCGTTTGGCTTCATGCAAATTTCGAATGAGTCATGTGTGTATAGAAAGGAATTGGAGACCTCAGTGCAATTCTTAGTACTTTATGTTGATGACATCCTTCTTATTGGGAATTCGAAGGATGACATGAAAGTGACTAAGTTATGGTTATTGAACCAATTCGAGATGAAAGATCTTGGTGATGCGTCCTATATCCTTGGAATTAAAATCTATAGAGATAGATCTAGAAGGTTAATAGGACTATCACAGTCGATGTACATTGACAAAGTATTGAAGAGATTCAATATGGAGTCAGCAAAGGTTAAGAACCTTCCTATGAGTGTAGGAACATGTCTTTCAAAGAAGATGTGTCCTAAGACAAACCTTGAGAAGGAGAGAATGACTCATACACCTTATGCGTCAGCAATAGGTAGCATAATGTATGCAATGTTATGTACTCGACCGGATGTGGCTTATACACTTAGTGTAACGAGTCGTTTCCAATCTGACCCTGAAGATGGTCACTGGGTTGCCGTGAAGAATATTCTTAAGTACTTGAAAAGTACTAAAGATTTATTCTTAGTTTACGGAGGACAGAAAGATCTTACTATCGAAGGATACTGCGATGCAAGCTTTGCATCTGACTTAGATGATTTTAAGTCAATGTCAGGATACATTTTCTGCCTAAACGGCGGAGCAGTGAGTTGGAAGAGTTCCAAGCAAACTACCACTGCAGATTCGACCACTGAGGCCGAATACTTAGCTACAAATGATGCAGCTAAGGAAGGTGTTTGGATTAGAAACTTCATTCAAGAGTTGAATGTTGTTCCTAGCATGAAAGACCCCATTACTGTGTTTTGTGACAACACTGGGGCGGTTGCTCAACCAAGAGAACCAAGATCTCACCAACGGACCAAGCACATTATGAGGAAGTATCACCTAATCCGTGATATTATCAAAAGAGGAGATGTGCAAATTGAGAGGGTCACATCAGCAGAGAACGTGGCAGATCCACTTACTAAACCCCTTAGTCGAGAAGCTTTCCAAGGTCATCTTCAGAAGATGGGACTTAGAGTAGCTTTAGAATGGCTTTGACGGGCAAGTGGGAGATTGTTAGGAATAGTGCCCTAGAAAGCCGATTGTATATCCGCTTTGTGCTTTTCCTTATTGTAATCACAGACAATCTTTGAATGAAATAACGAATTGAGGCAACACTTCTTTATATGCTCTTGTTTGGTATGCGTTTACTTTAGCTGTGCATGTATGAGAACTCCCCTAATCCTGATGACTTTAGGACTCTACCATTTAGGTGAAATGGTTCATGAAACGAGCCCTATATCACATAAGTCATGATTAGTAAAATACTCCAAGCCGATGAGTCCTACAGACAGTGGGAGTGTCAACCTGACTCCTCTAAGGCTTGCTTGTGGGATCACGCCTTTAAGAAGGACCACCTTGTTTCATGGAGGTGCAAAGTGTATAGTTGATACGTGCGTGATGCATGAGGGTGCTTACTTTAATAAGTAAGTTCACTGAGGTGCCCCGTGTGAGAACATTCCTAAATGGGAAAGGAAGTTTCTATTTCAGGAAATGGAAACTTCCAGATTAGGAAATATCTCACGAGTCATTGATGTGATTAATTGATCCTTAGACTTGAGGTTCCTTGTCACTTTATGAGTTAACTCTGTAGTCTTAGGTATAAGCTTTAAAGGGTGTCGCCTTAGACAACTGATTCAAGGCTTATGCTGGGGCTGCACAAGTGATTCATGAAAGTGAATGAGAATCAAGATAGGACCTACACTTGAATTTGCAAGGTGATCTCTTATTGTGTAAGTCATTCATATGCCATATGGAGTCCTTGGCCAAGGCAGTAGATCAAGACATCAAGAAAAGGGTTTCTTGGATTGAGATCAAATGGATATGAAATGCACTTAGCTTTAAGACCGGATTATTAGGGTTCTGATTATTCCCTTGCCCTAGATCTTGGTTGAGAGATAGTAAGTAGGAGGATTGTATCTCACATGAATCAATGACTTAAAGGTTCTGTCGAATCTGAACATTCCAATTCAGCTAGGGGTTAAACACCTGTTGCTAGAGTATGGTCGTTTAATCTGTGGACTGATTAATTAATTAGTGAATTAATTAATTGGGGTCACTGCTAATTGAATTGAGAACCTAGAGGGTCACACACAACAACTTGGTTACATGAGTTGAGGCTTGAAAATGATTAAACGAGTTAATCGGGCCAAGAGGGTTCCACACGTGTGGCTCACGTGAGTGACACGTGTCACTGTGACACGTGTCACACACGTGTGTTTATATATATATTATATATATATTAAATAATTAATTAGTTAATTATTTAATAGACTTTGGTTTAATTTTGAATTAAAAAGAAAGTCTAATTTTGGAGAAAATAATCTAGTTAATTAATTATGAATTAATTAATTAGATAAAAATAAGTTATTTATTTTATAATAAATAAAGTATAAAATTATCCAAAAATAGTTTGGATATTTTTAGCTCTCTTAAAAGTTGACTAGAATTAGAATTCAAAGTCAAAGTTGAAAAATACTTGATGATCAAGTAATAGGAGAGAGAGGAACCAAATCCTTGTCCAATAAGGACTAGGTTCGGCCGCCCCTCCCCTTTCCTATATATAGGGGAGCTCATGCTCCCCTTTAGAGCTAATTGACAATTCTTGGTTCATGTGTTGAACACCTTCCTTTCTTCAAGATTAAATTAAACCCTAGGTTAAGCCTAAACACTAACTAGAGAACTAGCATCCTTACTAGTTAGATTGTGATCAAGTTGGTGGACTTTCTCTAGAGACTTCAAGTTAGAAGTTTGAAGATTCGAGCTTTACCAAGGAGAGGGGATCAAGCCGCGAGAAGAGCGTTCTTGGGTGGCTTGAAACGCTTCAAGAAAGAACAAAAGAAAAGTAAGTTTTCTATCATTACGAATTTGGTTGCACGATTGCGAGTTCAAGGTCCTTTTGTTGGGAAAATTTTTTTAAATTCCGCTGCTTTCTGATTCGTTTTTCCAACAGAAGGTACCATATGCATTCACACCACGAACATTCATGCATTATTTGATCCGGGTGCTACTCATTTTTTCATATCTCATGATCTATGTGCTTCTATGTACCTACCTGTTACTTGTGCAAATTCGTGTTATTTTGTGAGTTCTCCTCTTGGAGGAAATTTATAGACGGATCAGATTATTCGGGATTGTTCAGTTTTGATAGAAGGGAAAGATTATCCTACGGATTTCATTGTGATGCCTATGAAGAGATATGGGGTAATCTTCGGTATGATTGGTTATACTGGTACCGGGTTGAAGTTGATTGTTTTAGGAAAAAGATTAAGTTGGGGGAAGAGTTGATTGGAGAAGTGGGGTTGAAGAATGTACCGCTCTTATCATTTATGGAAGCTTGTAAGCTAATGAAAGAAGGGGCTATGGGATTCGTGGCATATCTTCTCAATAAGCCGAATGATCAAATTAAGTTTGAGGAGACCGCAGTGGTTAAGGATTTTCCCGATGTGTTTCCGGAGAATTTAGGTTTTTTGCC
Source organism: Lantana camara (assembly GCA_037501455.1). Taxonomy (NCBI): domain Eukaryota; kingdom Viridiplantae; phylum Streptophyta; class Magnoliopsida; order Lamiales; family Verbenaceae; genus Lantana; species Lantana camara. Next base: position 27,064,945 of record CM074862.1, read on the forward strand.
ACCGGATCGTGAGATTGAATTCGTTATAGACTTATATCCGGGATCAAAACCATACTCTAAGACTCCTTATAGAATAGCTCCGGCGGAATTGAAGGAATTGAAAATTCAGCTTGAGGAATTACTTAAGATTGGATACATTCGGCCGAGTTCATCTCCGTGGGGTGCTCCGGTTCTTTTCGTTAAAAAAGAAAGGTGGAACGCTGAGGATGTGTATAGACTACCAGGAGCTTAATCGGAGGACTATCAAGAATAAATATCCGTTGCCCCATATCGAGGATTTGTTTGATATGTTGCAAGGTTCGGGGGTTTATTCGAAATTAGATTTAAGTCAAGGTTACTACCAGTTGAAAATCCGGGAAGAGGATATACCTAAGATAGGATTTAATACCCGGTATGGGCATTACGAGTTCGTAGTGATGCCTTTCGGTTTGACTAATGCCCCTGCAGCCTTTATGGATATGATGCATCGGACTTTTCAGCCCTATTTGGATAAATTCATGGTAATCTTCATTGATGATATTCTGGTCTATTCGAGGACTCCAAAAGATCATGCCAGGCATCTCAGATTGGTATTGGAAACCTTGAGAGAGCACCGGTTGTAGGCGAAGTTTAGTAAGTGTGAATTCTGGATCAACCGGGTTGCTTTTCTAGGTCATATTGTCTCGAGTAAGGGCTTGGAAGTAGATCATTCGAAGATCGAGACGGTTATTCAGTGGCAGAGTCTGAAGAATACTTCCGAGGTCAGAAGTTTCTTGGGTTTGGCTGGGTATTATCGAAGATTTGTCAAGGATTTTTCGAAGATTGTAGCTTCTTTAACTCGGTTGACGAAGAAGGAAGTCAAGTTTGAGTGGGATGAGGCATGTGAGGCGAGTTTCTAACTCTTGAAGGAGAAGTTGACCACTGCACCGGTATTAGCACTCCCTGAAGGCACGGAAGGATACATGGTTTATACGGACGCCTCGAAAGAAGGATTGGGGTGTGTTTTAATGCAGAACGGTAGGGTGATAGCCTATGCCTCGAGGAAATTGAAGGATCATGAACATAATTATCCTACTCACGATCTTGAGCTTGCAGCAGTGATCTTTGCTTTGGGGAAGTGGAGACACTACTTATATGGAATTCCTTTCGAGATCTTTTCTGACCACAAAAGTCTTCAATATTTGTTTTCTCAGAAGGAGTTAAACAAAAGACAAAGGCATGGATGGAGACTTTAGAGGATTACGAGTGTACAATCCGATACCATATCGGGAAAGCTAATATGGCCGCGGATGCGCTTAGCAGGAAGACTAGTGTGTTTAGTGTGAAAGTGGAAGTTGAAGATGAATCTGAATCTTTCAAGTTAAGAGCAAGTGTTCGGAATATTACGGTACAACTGGATCTTCAACAGAGATTATTTGAGGCTCAGAGAAAGGATCCTGAGGTTCAGAAATTAGCTGAGAAAGCTAGAGTGGATGCCGAGTGCCCGTTTGGATTTGATGATACGGGACTCTTAAGGTTCAAGAACAGGGTTGTCGTGCCGAGTGAATTGAAGAAAATTATTTTGGAAGAAGCCCACAGATCAGGGTATTCGATACATCCCGGGGGAAATAAGATGTATAAGGACTTAAAGAAATTCTATTGGTGGAATGGACTTAAGCGGGATGTGATCAACTTCGTAAAACATTGTTTGACTTGCCAAATTGTGAAAGCTGAGCATCAGAAGCCATCGGGGCTACTTCAACAGCTACCTATCCCGGAATGGAAATGGCAACAGGTGGCAATGGATTTCGTTTCGGGTCTTCCTAAAGTAAAGGGTGGTTTTGATGGAATCTGGGTGATTGTGGATCGATTGACAAAATCGGCACATTTTCTGGCTATTCGGATGTCGGATAAGGTGAATAAGTTAGCTAAGAAGTATGTTGATGAAATAGTCCAACTTCATGGCGTTCCAGTCAGCATTGTGTCAGATCGAGATCCGAGATTCACTTCTAGGTTTTGGCAAGAATTACAAAGAAATCTGGGAACAAGGTTTCAATTCAGCACAGCTTTCCATCCTCAGACAGATGGACAGTCGGAGAGGTTAATCAAATATTTGGAGGATATGTTAAGAGCATGTGCATTGGATTTCTCAAGTTCGTGGAATGAGCAGTTATCCCAGGTTGAATTCGTCTATAATAACAGTTTCCAAGCTTCAATAGGAATGGCGCCTTATGAAGCTCTTTACGGACGGAAGTGTAGATCTCCCTTATTTTTCGATCTTGAGGAGTGGAATTGAACAAAACAAGAGGGAGTGAAATGAGGGGAACAGAAGGAGAAGCCTTCTAAGGCCGTACAAGCTGCGATTGATAAGGTTCAAATAATTCAACAAAGAATGAAAGCAGCTCAAGATAGACAGAAGAGTTATGCAGATTGGCGAAGAAAGGATCTTAAATTCGAAGTGGGAGATAGGGCATTTCTGAAAGCTTCGCCACGAAAAGGGTTCTCGAGGATTGGGAAAGGAGATAAGTTGAATCCACGTTATCTGGGTCCGTATGAGGTTCTTGAGAAAATTGGAGATACGGCTTATCGCTTGAATCTACCTCCAAGTTTGACCGAAATCCACAACGTATTTCATGTCTCCCAACTTCGCAAATATTATCCGGATGAATCCGAGATCCTACCCGAGGAAGAGGTAGAAATTGAGCCTAATCTCACCTTCGTTCAGAAACCGGTTAAGATTTTGGATCGAAAATTTCAAGAATTAAGAAACCGGAAAATCCCACTAATTAAGGTGTTATGGAGAAGTGATAAGACAGAAGAGGCTACGTGGGAAACGGAGGATAAGATGAGAAAATTTCATCCGGAGCTGTTTCCGAGCAGTCAGTGAATCCGAGGACGGATTCTTTTTAAGGGGAAGAGGTTGTGACGCCCCGATTTTTCCAAATCGTTCAGGTATGAATTATGTGATAATTACGTGCACATTTAATTTATTTTAGTTACGTTATTAATTTCTTTATTTCATATTATATTAAATTAGTGAATTATTTAATTATTTGAAAATATTTGAATTTGAATTTATATGAAATTTGAACTAATTACGTTCACATTTAATTTATTTTAGTTACGCCCCGATTTTTCCAAATCGTTCAGGTATGAATTATGTGATAATTACGTGCACATTTAATTTATTTTAGTTACGTTATTAATTTCTTTATTTCATATTATATTAAATTAGTGAATTATTTAATTATTTGAAAATATTTGAATTTGAATTTATATGAAATTTGAACTAATTGCACATGAATGAATTGTTTGCTTGCCGTTTCTACGTGAAATGAATTCGAAACTTCGTGAAAATTTAATATGTTGGACTTATATGTGCTACGAATATGGTTATATGCTCGGTTTGTGTTTTCAAATTTGTTTGATTGAGTTTTGGAATTTATTTTGATTGTGGAATCCAAAACGGGGGCTAATGAGCAATTAGCGCACCATTGGTTCCTTATGTGATAACTTGAGCTAGGAAACTCGGATTCGAGTTTCATCAACTTCGTTGAACTCGTATCGAAAATTCGAGTTTGATGAACTTAGCCTTATATGTTTCCAAATTTATTTGAACCTCCGAAATTCAACCGAAATACGCAACGGAAGCTAAAACTGCCACATTTTATTAAAATAGCCATAACTTATTCAAATCTTGACCAAATTAACTATGGTTTAAGCTATGGAACCCTAACTCAACCACCTAATCTGATATTATGCTCCCTAACCGAACCAAGCCTTCTCACTTAGAGAATTTCAGCCATTTCTCCCCTGCATTCCAGTTTTCCCGTAGCTCAAGCCAACCCTTGGAGATTCAAGCTCAAATCTCTTTCAAACCTCCATCAATCCACAAGGTAAGCTTAGGGTTGTATTATGCATCCAATATGAGTCATTTTAATCCATTCATCCCTAATTTTGATCATGGTTTCATGGGTATATGGCTGACTTGGAGAAATATTTACGTTTTGAGCATATAGGTTGATCTCTTCCATTTCTTAAGGTATTTGATTGATTCCAAGCATGAGTATGATTGTCTTGATCCCTTCTTTGCATTTATGGTGATGTATTAGCTGGTAGTTGAAGCATTTATGAGCTACCATTAATGAAATATTGGAGATATAGCATGAAATGTTCACCCTTGCCTTCATCTCATGTTTCAATGCTTTGGGAGCATGTTTGTGTGTTGCTTTGGAGTTGTTTTCTTGCCTTTTTGTGTTCATAACATGACTGATCTTGTTGGAGAAGTGTTGGCATGGCTTTGCTCTGTTTTTCGTTGCATTTTGCTGCTGTTACAGGTCGGTCGCGGCCGCGATCGAACCATGAAGAAAAATGGTAGCGGCCGCGACCTCTCTCACGTTTTTGTTACATTGTTTCAGGTCGCACCCACGATCTGAGTTGCTTGGGCGCGACCTCATTTTTAGATGCTCACGTATTGTGGAAATTGGTGAAAAATTCGGCCATTTAATTGGGTAGCGGCTGCTACCATTTTATGAAGAAAATGGGTCGCGGCCGCGACCCTGTTCAATTCTGCATGAATTTTCAGTTTTGTACGTGAATTGCATGGCTTTTGGATTGTTTCTAGTTCATTCACTTCATTAACATGTCATATAATGTGTTATATTGTGTGTTGTGAAATCTTATGAGTTTTCGTTGAATATTTCCGAGATATGCCTCTATATATCTTCTTTGATCATAATATGTGCATGCATGGGAGTTTGCTCTTATAATTGAACCCTAAGTGATATGCATTACTTGTTTTATGACTTGTTGATAAGTACACATGCTATATTACGTGTTATGGCCTTTATTTGAATTCTTTGAATTAATTTGGTATGATATATGTGAGATATGAACTTGATTGGATTCAAACACTTCTTGAAATGAATGTAATGATCGTTTATATGTCTTTAATATATTAATCGTGCACATGAACGTGTTAATCACATGATATACTCTTTTATACATTCATATCATAGTCTTTTCACTGCCGAGCGTCTTATATGGTCATTTTGAGTCTCACCTCACCTTTCTTGCACAGATTTTGATCCCGTTGGAGACGAGGCCTGTTTGTGAGGCTTTTGTGTCTTCGTTTGTCGGTTTAAGTTGGGCTTTTCTTCTAATAGCTAAAACAACCTTATATACACTCAATGTGCAAAGTTTTAAGCCAAAATTATCTTATATGTATATCGAGTCGTTTTATGAGTAAATGATTTCAAATGTAAGCCTTCTTTTATGTTTGAACCCTACCTTATGTTTTTGGCTAGATTATGCTATGTTTACGGGCCCAGGGACTTAGTGTATGTGGCGATCCGGGGAGGCAAGGGCCAACGGTGATCCCATACACTAGTTCCAACCAAATTTACGACGAAACGAACCTCGTTAGGAGTTTTGACGAGGAAACGTTAGTCGGGCTTTTGAGGATTCATGTACCTCACTAGCCACTATGTATGAGGTGGTGGGGTCTTGCAAACCCTTCCACCACCCGGAGGAAGAAGGTGTATATGTATGATTTTGATCATGATATGTATGTGCACAAAAGATATGTATGAAAATCAATAAATCATGTTATGAATACATGAGGAGAAGGTTGGAGATTGTGCACGCCCACTCGCCGGGCTTGAAACCCTATGATTAATTATGAATGAATATGATAGCGGTAAACCCGTAGATATCTTTCTTGTTTCAACCATTTGGGAAATTGTCTAACAAACTTCTCACGGGTTTATAGCTTGCATGTAAATGTTTAAATTCTGCGATATTTATATACTATGCCTATTTTTTATACCCACCAATCCCTTTTGGACTGAACCCGGTTTGCTTTCAGTGGTTTTGTGCAGGTTCAGGAGTGCTAGGCGGGAATACAAGTCGTCTAGGTCTTGCATTAGTGTTTAGCACTCTCATTTTGTTACACTCATATTCATGATAGTATTTTGGTATATGATTTTGTATGTGAATATTGTTATGGAGCGTTTATGATTTTGTAGGTCGTGTGGGCCGTTGATTACCTAAATGATATTGTATATCTATTTTGGAGCTCAGTGGCTCGTTGTATATAATATATGTTCGTTCTTGCTTCCGCATTATTGTTCTACTCTGATTTCTGGTTTAAGGGTTAGTCCCGCCTAACCTAGAGAGTATGTGTGTGTCCCCGTTCGCCGTGACTTAGCTCGTGTGTGGATTATCCATTTCATATGCGGATCGGGTCTCGGTGCGGGAGATGTGGCACCTTGCGCTCGGCTGTTACAATTAAAGTGCAAAACACCCCAAATATTAGGACTTGGGGTGAAAAAACATTTAACTCTTTTAAAAATATAGTTTTTGACTCTACATTTTAAAAAAAAAAATTGTATTGATCTTTAAATTTTAAAGTTGTGTATCTTTTTTCAAAATTTTTTTTTTGGGTCCACCCACAAACGGCACAAACAAAAAACAAACCAAACAAAACTAAAAATCAAACGGTGGGGCATCTCATGCCAAGAAGTCTATTTGAAGATCGTGACCCATCTTAGCTTGTCCAAGCTAACGTTCACCTCTCTAAAGACATGTTTAATCCTAGATTGCCATGGTATGTGAAGGAACCTCCGGCAATCCATAATGACATTGCGCATAGGATGATCCTCAATGTCATCTGGGATAACCCAATGGAGCACAATCTCAAAATTAAACTCTACTTCAATTTTCTGAATCTTCTTTTCCAGGCTAATTCGAGACCCTTCCGGAGTCCAAAAAACTCGTCTAAATCAACAGAGACATGCCCAAGTTTTAAAGCATATCCAAGGACCCAATTGCCCTCCGCATCTCATATCAAACCTCCAGTAGCGACCTTGTTGGTGCGCTTTAGAACGCTGCCATTAAAATTAAGTTTAACCCACCCTTCCTGCGGTCAATGTTTTGTGGACCGGACCGGACCGGGCGGTTCAACCGCTCGAACCGTCAACCGGTGCAAGAACCGGTCCGGTCAAATCCCAAAACCGGACATGCTTCAAAACCGTGTTATTTTGTAAAAACCGGTAAAAACCGTGATTGAACCGGTGAACCGTTCGAACCGCTTCCGGGTCATTAGAACCGTTCAGTTTAAAAAATCAATAGATTTTGAAAAATTTTACCTCATTTTCTCTAATTTCTTACACTTTTCTCGAACTTTTTTTGCATTTAAAAAAAAAAACAAAAAAGTTTCGAATCTATTATCTTGGCACTCAGACACAATTTCAAGTAACTTTTCTCTTCGTAATTTAACTTTTCTATTCATAATTCACGATTCTACCGTGGACTTTTTTATTGAATTCAAGATAGTTGTTTTATTTATTGTTATTCTAATGTTGAAAAAATTTTGTTGAGTTAAATAGAATTGATATTTTTATTGTTTATATTTGAAAATATAAAATTTTAATTGTAGTTATGTATTCTAAAAATATATTTTTATTTCTTATTATTTTTAATATTTAATATTATTTATTATATAATTATGACGTCACCGGTTCGATCACGGTTGACCCAATGGTTGAACCAGTAACCCTTAACCCAGTCAATTTTTCGGTTCGCTTAACGGTCCGATCGTGAAAACATTGCCTGCGGTCTTTGCCATAACTGCTATTCTCTAATCTTCTTCTTCCTTGTTGTGCCTTCTTCCAGATAAAAATAAATTTAAATTAAATTTACAAAATAAACGGGGTTGATTCAAGTGATTAATGAGATCATTAACGGGAACATCCCAAGTTTAAATCCATTTGAGTTTTCCAATTTATAATAAAAATATAAAAATAAAAATGAATTTTTCCTTAAAGAAAACACTAAAAACGATTTCCCGTGTCCCTGCTAGTGCAAAGTAGAGAACAGGGATAAGATAACAAACGCCTTTGTTTCGAAGCAATTTGATATTTGTTATTAAAGAAAACGAAAATGATAGTCCTTCTTAATAACATCAACCAAATCATTCTTAAACCCTACCCTAAACTCTCCGCCTCTCTCAGACTCAGACCCTCCCCCCTTCGTCCGCCGACGGCGAGCATGACTTCCGTTGAAGAATCTGATGTTGGGATTCTCTGCTACATTTCTCATCTTCCCGGCTTTCGTGGAATTCTCAAGCACAGATATTCCGATTTTATTGTAAATGAAGTCGGTAACGATGGAAATGTTGTCCATCTAAATTCGCTGGAGGTTCCATCGGAGGATGCTGAGGGAAATCAGGTAAAGATTGCTGATCTACTGGATAAAGATTATGCTCCTGAAATTGAATCTTTTAGAGTTCTAGCGGGTGATTCTGATGCCAATAAGTTGAAAATTTTTATAGATGAAGTTGGTTCAGGGAATGGCAGCAATGGCGAATCAATTGCTCTTTCTCCTTGCTCTGATAAGTCTCATAGAACTGCCGTTCATAACTTTTTCAAGGAGAGAATGAAGTTCTTGGTGACAGACACAGTTGACGGCCCAGATTCGTTGTCGAAGTGTGTTCGTGTTCGATTGAATTCAGCAAGTAATAATGGGTCAGGGAGGTCTTCAAGGAAAAGAAAAGATCGTGGGAGTAAACCGTATGACAGCAGAGGCTCGGATAGTTGGCCACAACACATTGGCAAGTTCCTTAGGTTTCATCTTTACAAGGAGAACAAGGATACACAGGATGCCCTCGGGATACTTGGGAAGATGCTTGGGGTTCAGCCCAGGTCTTTCGGATTTGCCGGCACGAAAGATAAACGCTCGGTGTCAACTCAGAGGGTTACTGTTTTTAAGCTGCGGGCAAGTAGACTGGCAGCGCTCAATGAAAAATTATTTGGTATTAAAGTTGGGAACTTTTGCTATGTTAATGATGGTCTTGTTCTTGGGCAACTCCAAGGAAATCGATTCACTATTACTTTAAGAAGCATTTGTGCTGAGAGTGAAGATATTATTAAAGCGGCTGCTACTTCCTTGGGGAAGAATGGGTTTATCAACTATTTTGGCTTGCAGCGGTTTGGAAGCGGTTCGGTGCCGACTCATCTCATTGGTGCGGCATTACTGCACGGAGAATGGAAAACTGCTGTTAGCATGATTCTAGACCCACGGGAAGGGGAAAAGGATGCCACGAGAAGGATAAGGGAGTATTATAAGGAGAGTGGTGACATCGAGGGAACTTTAAGACAGTTACCACGTAACCTGGTTGCGGAACGCGCTATTCTGCAGTGCTTCAAAAAATGTCCTGGGAATTACTTGCAAGCTCTTTTGGCTATACCGCGGACTCTGAGGATGATGTTTGTGCACAGTTACCAGAGCTATTTGTGGAATCATGCAGCAAGCATGCGAGTTCAAAAATACGGGGTTCATCAGGTAGTGTTGGGTGATTTGGTATGCTGCCATGAACAACAGACTGAGAGAGAAATGACAGAGTGTGAAGATAGCAGTGCCAATGACACGCACGATGATTGCCATCTAGAAGAGATATCCATCAGTTTACTTTCGGAAGAGAGACATACAATGGTCAAGGTAATCAGTGAGGAGGATATAGCTGCTGGAAAATATATGGTTGAAGATATTGTCCTTCCTCTACCCGGATCAAGAGTAACTTATCCGATGAATGACGTTGAGAAAGTCTATCATGAACTAGCAGAAAAGAATGGTATCAGCTTGAAGGATAGTGCTCATAATTCGAAAGAATTTTCGTTAACTAACATGACTGGAGCGTATAGGCGGGTGTTTCAAAAGCCTAAGGACTTTGAGTGGGAGTTGATCAACTACAGAGATATAAATATACCACTGGCGGAGACGGATTGGGACGTTATTGCCAAGTCACATGCAGCAGATACTATTGTTAGACAGTCGGACGAGAGGGAACAAATCAAACTTCAAACGGATGTACACAAAGACGAGGAATCTGATGGTGCCTCACAAGAAAGTAAAATGGCTCTAAAGTTGAGATTGACCCTCCCAGCTTCTTGTTATGCAACAATGGCTATAAGGGAGCTGCTGAAAACATCAACCTCTGTTGCCTTCCACAAAGCATTACACTAATAAGCATGGCCAAAAGTAAATCAGGTCAAAGCTGCTTGTGATAGCTAATTGAAATTTTTGGTGCTTTTGTTACTTTTTCTCTATGTATACCATGGATCCCTTAAAAAGTTCGCTGAATATTCTTTCTTGGCGGGAAAAAAAAAAAAAAAAAAAAAAAGCTGTTCGTCATTCACTCTGTTAAATGTGACTTAGATCGTATTTTTTCTTAAGAAGTGATCATTATGCGCTCAAGTATGATGTAAAAAGCTTTAAACAGTTTCCAGAGAAAATATAGATAAAATATACATTCAAGAAACTAGAAAAATTCAAAGACCAACTTTTAACTTCAATTTTTAATGTATTTTCATAAATAAATAAAATTTGTTTAAGCTAACAAAAATGCTTCTCAATTTTTTTTCCTTTCAAAACAACTACTTACACCCATTTAGGCAAGAGATAAATGGTGCAAATTTTGAAGGGACCAATTTAGCAGGTGGACACACACTCATCAAATATAATGATATAAATAAGATGAACCACTCAATAGCTGATTAATACACATGAGTACAAAGTTAATTGAATTTCCAAATATAATTAGTGAGATCTAAGTATTTCCCATGCCTCTTCCACTTTCAAAATTGATAGCATCTGAGCAACAAGTAGAAACCTTATTTCAACATACATAAATAAAGTTCCCCTCAAAAGCTTAGAGGTCTGTAGTACAAAGATAGACTCATTTAACTATAAGCAAGCAAACTCTTTCTATACACACACTATTGTGAAACCGAAACAGATTCAGTACTAATAAGCATGTTTGTTACCTGAGTTATGGGAGACAGTGTTTGCAAGATACAGACAGACAAACTTACCAACAAGTTCACACGGGAGTTGGAAATTTACAACCTGCATTTTGCCATAAATAATTCATGAGAAGGTGCTGCCAAAGCAAAAACCTTCGAAATAGAGTAGTTTGAAATGCTTACTTATCCTTCAGTTGTACGAATTGTGAGCATCTCGTTCCCTTGGTCCAGTTGTTCTTCTCGTAGAGCTCTTGCAGAATTTACAGCAGAATCCTTGCAACAATGCAGTTCAATCTTTTCTAGTAAGGGTGCTTCACCAATTTCACGAGGGATCTCTTCCAAAGACCTGCAATGCCTTAGAACAAGATGCTGAAGGTCTGGAAAAGGAGTTCCATCAGCCTCCCATATCTCAAGATCTGTGCTGCCAATTAGCAGGAACTTGAGGCAAAGAAAACAGCCTTCGCAAGACTTCCATACTGCTCCTGAGAAGGCATAATTTTTGAGTTTGAGCACCTCTAGTTTTGGCAACATACTGAGCTTGACCATATCTTCCCATGGCAAAGAGGTACCGCTCAGAGTCAATTTCGCCAGATTTGGAGGAAAATAATCCCACAATGGAAGGTGATCTGGTTTCAAAGCTGAACTGGCAAATGGATTACCAAAGACATACTTGAGTTTGTTAAGCTCCCGTAAGTGGACAAGGTTCTTAAACCACCCACAAAACCCGTGGTCCTCTTCAAATTCTTGTATTCCTAATTTCTTTAAATTGGGCATGGATAGGAAGACCTTCTTGGTACAACTTATTGGCCGTATTGTAGATAATGATTGTAGATTAGATAGATCCTTGAGTGGACCTTCCTCATCTGGTAGCACCGACGCTGACGTTGATGGTGACTGAAATTCAATTGGTTGTGAATAAGGTAGACAGATTCTCTTCAAATGAGAATGTCTTAACTCCAGCATATCCCAAAACATCATGTGTAAATGGCCATCCCATTCACCATCAATAATTAAGGTCTGGAGGCTTCGAACTGCACATAAATTCATCAGATTGAAGCAATTTTGGATGGTGAGCGCCAGGAATTTCAAGCGAGTTAGAAAACATACATCTGTTGGAATCTTTATCAGATGTACATTCATTATATCCAACACTTTCAGCAATTTGAAATCCATCCCCAAATAACCCTGGCGATCTGACCAAGAGACCTTTTCAAAGCAGAGGACAGAACGGATGTATGGTAATGAAGTTTTGTGAATATATTTCTCGATGCTGGAATGAAAAGATAGGCGTCGCAGATGCTGTTGAACGTCAATGGGTAGGCACAAATTATCATATAGACTATTTTCTTCTAGTTGTTCACAGTTGTTGATTACATGAAGAAAGTTTTGTTTTTGGGACTCTCTCACACATAGTTCTCTCATGAGATCATGGACGTAGCAGGTCTTGATCCTACCATCAGAACTTCTTTTTTTCACCATTACAATACTTCTGGCAGTGAGGTCCTCTAAATAGTCCTCAGCAATTTCTTCCAACCTCTTGAGCATATCAGGCATGATAAATCCCTCCGCAACCCACAACCATATTAATTTCTTAACTGGTATCTCACAATCCTATGGAAAAATGCCCATATAAAGGAAGCACATTTTCAAGGGATCAGGCAAATGGCTGTAACTCAAAATGAGTATGTTTTCGCAATGCTCTGCATCTTCCATCACCAGTGAGCCTACACTTTGAGCGACTTCCTCCCAAATGTCTAGCCTCTTGTTCATCTTTGATAAAAGCCCCCCCACAACAACTATTGCTAATGGCAGTCCTTGGCATTTATATGCTATTTGCTTTCCAACCTCCATCAACTCTATGGGACAGGATTCATTCCCAAAGATCTTTAAACTAAGTAGTTCCCAACTTTCATCTATAGACAGACAACGTAAGCAATGGGTAGTATTTTGACTTGCGTGATCAGCAACATCTCTAAGACGACTTGTGAACACAATTCTACTACCATTGTTATCATCAGGAAATGTTCTCTTCAGATCATCCCAAACTTTGGTGTCCCACATATCGTCCAATATAATGAGATATCTCTTACCCTTTAAACATTGGCGAACATGTTCTTTTAATTCTTCTTCGGTCTGTGTGTAGATCTCATCTGAAGAACTGGTGGCACAATGTAGAATACCTGACAACAGTTCTCTTACTTGATATTGTTGGGAGACCGTAATCCATACACGAACATAGAAGTGATGCATGACAAGCGGACTATCATATAGTTTTCTGGAGAAGGTCGTTTTCCCAATGCCAGCCATCCCAATGATTGGAAAAACTCTTAGCTTTGACGGTTGTCCAGTTAGACTATCTAACATTGTTATCAAATCCTTTTCAAGACCAACCAGTTTGTCCTCTGCATTTGTTCTTCTTCTTAAGGAACTCAATGAACTGGAGGACCCATCTGATTGGAAAGACAAAAGTTCCTCACTCAGTTCTGAATTTCACAACTTAATATGGATTCTACTAATTAAAAATACGAGTTCACAACAAGACATGAACAGATTTTTAATCTACAAGTCATGTCAAACAGTTTGCATGAGTTGCTTAATTAATGGCTCCAACTATTTCATGCATGTTAATTAACAAAAAGAAAACCTAGTGATTATAGCTCTTCAAATGATTGATAAGAAGAGCTAAAGTTGTGCTCTTGTGAGAAATAATGGAGCTTACCAGTAAAAAAGGCACTATTTATATTTTCGACCTTTCGTTTATCATGAATCTTCTTCAGCTTTTCACTGATCAAGCCTATCTCTCGAACTATTTCAGTCAGTCGAACCTTTGCCCGTTGGTCGATTAGATCAAGAAACTTGTGTTTCTTGGACTCTTTCAACCATCTCATGATGGAATAATCGATGCAGCAAGTCTTGATCCTACCATCAAAACTAGTCTTTTTCACCATAATAAGATTTCTGTACTTGAGGCCCTTCAAATAGTATTCAACTACTTCTTTCGAGCTCTTCTGCATAGTAGGCATGATAAATCCCCAGGAAACCCACAACAATATCAAAACCTTAACTGATATCTCATAGCCTTCTGGAAAAATTCCCATGGAAAGGAAGCATTTTCTCAAGTGATTAGGCAAATGCTTGTAACTCGAACCAAGTATACGAGGATTTACTCCTTTCATTACCAGAGAGTGTACAACTCTCGTCGAAACATTTCCTCTCGTTTCTAGCTTTGACAAAGGTAGTAGGCAGTAGTGAGCAGCATTCTGGCTTGGACGAACTGCTACATCTCTAGACCGACTTGTTAATATAATTTTACTGCCGTTTTCATTGTCAGGAAATGACCACGTCAAGTTGTCCCATGCTCTAGTATCCAATATATCATCCAACACAATGAGATATCTCTTACCCATTAAACTTTCGTACACTTGCTGTCTTAATTCTTCATTGCTCTTTCCATAGATCTTGTGCAAACCATCGGTAACACAGAGTAGAATGTGTATCAAGATTTCTCTTAGTTGATACTCTCGTGATACTGAGACCCATACACGAATATCAAACTGAAGGAACTTATAATGATATAGATATTTGGATAAAGTCGTTTTCCCAATTCCGCCAGCTCCAAAGATTGAGATAACTTTTGGTTGTGGTCTATGTAGAAAATCAATTACAATCGTTTCCTTTCGCACCAGAGTTGAGTTTGAACCTGTTTGGCAATGCAAAAGGTCATGATCTGTTAAAGGCCTCACTTAATCTAAGTTCTTGAAAAGAAGCTAAAAGACATCAACTGATTGTTGAGCTGCAATTCAAGTAAAGCAGTTTCATAATCTGGAAGAAAGCATATGTGACAGTTACTTATTAAACCTCAACAATCAATCAATCATTATACCTAAAAATCAGGTATTGTGAGAAGGAAAGGAACTTGCCTCTAACTCTAAAAATGGAAAATCTCAGGTCTCTAAATTTTATTTCAGCGGAACCCGAATATCCTCCGGTAACACTCGTAAATAACATATCTGGTTCTGGAAGACATACGGCTGCCTGTTGGAATAAACAGTTCCAAAACATCTCAAAAAGAAAGTAGCTGCTACATAATTAATAATTCACAATATTGAAGCAAAATGCACAAACATATGTGCATATGTATACGTATCATACCCAGAGGTCAACATAATTCCCCGCTTTACGAACCACATCTCTGATCATCTTCTCCAATTTTTTGTTCGTGATTTCCTGATTGTAGCTTTCTCCGGACGAATCTCTGAGCAAGGAGTCCAACAAACAGACATTTTCATAAAGAATTTCAATCTGTTCTTTCGTGAAAGGCCAAAGGAATTGGTGCCGGCCTAAAATATCGGCGTAGAAGTGGTCGGTGTAGAATTTCAAGAACTGCTCTAGGTCCTGCATCAAAGAAACTACGGCAAAATAAGTCGCCATTCGGTCTTTCTCAATTCTCAGCAAAGTTTCTTCCCAATTTTTTTTTTTTTTTGAAGACAACTGCCCACAAAAGTGGGCAACAGACACCAAAGAAACTAAACAGCAGCAGACATGTCCATTTGAATATAACTATAAGCTACAGCGGGGACATTGAATACACCAAAGCTGGCCGGAGCCGCATGTCGGGCTAGCTTGTGAGCAACGAAATTCGTCTCACGCGGAGAAAAACAGAAGATAATAGACTCAAAACGAGAGGAAAGGCTACCAATGTCCATCAAAATATTACCAATGGGAGAGTTGTCTTGGTCATGAAGCCCAATTTTCTCAATGAGGTTAAGGCAATCCCCTTCGATTGTCACTTTCGACCAACCACGTGTGGCAGCGAGGCAGACCGCCTCGAGAGCAGCCAAAGCTTCTGCCGCTTCCGGGGTAAGCAAGCCCGTCCTCCTATCCATAAACCAACCAACACAAAGCCCTGCGGAGTCTCGAGCGACAATCCCAATACCAAATTCCTGACTTTCCGAGAAGATAGCGCCATCAAAGTTTACCTTAATCATACCCGCAGGAGGTTTTTGCGAACGGGCTGGAGGGGCAGGCCTACGCGGAAGGCTTAGATTAGAGTTTGCTTCCTCGTAGCAGCATGAAAAATCAAGGATAAACCGAGAAAGACCATCAGGAGAAAGAGAATCTGAATCCATGAGCTTGGAATTCCTGTTCCACCAAAAGGCCCAAATGGCAGTGAGGAAAAGCCCTCTCTTGTTAGTCTCGATTGCCTGTAGAGCATGGAGGAGCCAATCAGAGATGCTTAAGTGATCATGTGAAAGAGCTGCCTGGGGTATAAGGAGGAGCGCCCAAGTTTGCCGAGCCATAGGACAATGGAGAAGGATATGGAAAATGTCTTCGCCAGAAGAACCACAAAACGGGCAAGAGAGATCTGTGGATATACGCCAGTGTCGAAGTTTGGTGGCAGTTGGGAGGCTGTCGTGGGCCACTCGCCAAGCAAACAGGAGAACCTTAGGAGCAGCCCGTGTATTCCATATTTTCCTCCACAAACGGGTAGAGACAGTAGATGAAGATGAGACATTCATGCGATTCTGAAGATCGATAGCCAAATGATAAGCACTTTTGACCGAGAAGCGTCCATTTCTGGAGAAATGCCAGATGATTTGGTCGGATCGCCTACTACTGCTGAGAGGGATGCTAAGGGCAAGGTTGACCTCATCTTCGGAAAAAAGGGAGCGAAGTAAGGGAACATTCCAAACTGGCTGATCCGGTAAAAGAAGGCTCGAAACCCGTAAATCATCATCCGTCTGAGGTGGCCTACAAAGAGGCCGAAAGGAGTGAGGGCGAGGAAGCCAACGATCCTTCCAAACTCTGATATTGCTCCCTGAGCCAACTCTCCAACGAGAACCAGCCTCAATTAAGAATCTACTCCCCAAGATGCTACGCCAGGTAAAGGAGGGTGAGCGGCCCAATCTTGCATTGAAAATATCGCCATCCGGAAAATAACGTGCTTTGTAAATGCGGCTAAGGAGGCAGTTCGGGCGCGTAATAAGGCGCCAAAACTGCTTAGCAAGGATGGCATTGTTGAAAGCTCTGAAGGAACGAAAGCCAAGTCCACCCGAATCTTTACTACGACATAACTTATCCCAAGCAATCCAATGGGTTTTGCGAGAATCCTTGTTATTCCACCAAAAGTTGGAAATCATCGAGTCTATCTCTCTAAGAAAAGAGTCCGGTAAGCGAAAACACCCCATAGTATAGGAGGGGATCGCCTGAGCAACTGAACGGATAAGTACGGCTTTCCCAACTGAGGACAAGAGCTTCTCAGAATATCCTTCGAGTTTCTTCCAAATTCTTTCCCTCATGGAATTAAACACCGTAGTTCTCGAGCGACCCACCACGGACGGTAGGCCAAGATAAAGAACACGGATCAAAATATACAATACATACCTATGCTACGAAATCTGAGGAAATTATTTTCAGTTGTAAGTCAACTGAAGTCGTCGCGTTCACATACCAAATTAAACTTTATTAATGGAAAGTTGAAAACGACATAGACCGTTATGTCAACTATTCCAAATTATAGATTACTTCCCACATATATTAAAAGAAAATGAGTATCTATTTTTGTAAAATTATATTAAAATAATTATATGTTACATCTATAAACTTTATGTGCAATATTCAAAAATAAAATAAAATTTTGTATTTAATAGATAATATAAACTTAAAAATGTTTTTGTTCGCACAAACACACTGGAATGCATGGGTTTATAAATGTTTTAATTTTAATACAAATTATTTATATTTTTATATAAAACAAAAAATTCAGAAATATTATTAGAGAAAATTATCGTACATAATACTTCTTTTCTTTAAAATATCACAAATTATTAATTTAATGATCAACTTAGAGCTTACAATATCAATTTCTGCATAGTAGGCATGGCAAATCTCCTGGAAGCCCACAACAAAATCAAAATCTTAGCTGATATCTCATAATTTCCATGGAAGGGAAGCATTTCTTCAAGTGATCAGCCAAATGGTCGTAACTCAAACCAAGTATATGTTGATTTACTCCTTCCATTACCAGAGAGCGTACAGGGTTAATAGGAAGCTTCCCTGGGGTTTGAAAACTTACAAAAACTTCCCCTATCAAAGAACTTATATTATATTTGGAATTTGGATCGATGAACATTTTGATGATGATATCTCGAATTTTGATAAATACACAGTATGTGCAATTCAAAACTTGGTGTATGCCAGGGAAGTCTTTGTAATTTCTAAAATTGAAGGGGAAGGTTTTGTGATTAGGTTAAACGTCAGGTTATGCACATGTAGTTATCTTTTTGTTTTTGGCACAGTTATGGCCCAGATTATGGAATGGATAGAGTTGTTCTCCTTATATTTTTATTTTTCGCGTTAAAAGTTTGTTATATCTGCAAGAACAGACCTCTTGCTGGTCTTTGTTGGTTGATTTAGCTTGAGAAGCATGAAGTGAACAGCTGCATGTTTGTTGATATCAATCTTGTCGTCTCACATAGTTCTACACTTTGACACTAAACTCGTTGACTACTTTCCAATGTAAGGCCAAAGGCATGCGTCGTGCAACCTAAGTCTGAGATGGATCTACAAATTAAATTAAAACTAAGCACTACTCCTTGGGGTTACATTAGTGCAATAGCTGAATTTACTACTTTTAGAACTATTGCTTTGAAAGTGGCTTCTTCATGAAGCCTGATGCAACTATTGATGATTAATGACTACCGTTCTAATGTGGCACCTCTGTTTGGTGGATTCTTGACCATTTTGGCAGTTTATGAGGTATGCGAAAATTTTCCATTTTTACTTGTTAGTTAACACCATTTAATATCTTTAACTGGAAAATATCTCTAATTTCTTCCAGATTTCAACAAGAGTAAGTGCATCCTGCTATGATGTTAAACTTAGTCCATCCTTCCATCGAGCTGGACTGGATGCCACGGTGTTATGAACAACTATGAGTTTTTGCTGCCCAATAAGAAGGCTCTTTCTGATAATATTCCAGTAGCAAGAACAGCCAGTGCGTATCTGACATCGTTGATTCTTCTTGTTGCTGCTTTTATAGTTGATGGCAGTTTTAACGGGGGTGACAATGCACTGTAAGCAATCTTGTTATCATTCATACAGTAGTATCTCACATGCGTGCTGGTATATTAGACCTCAATTCTTCCCCTTCTTTCCTTTATACAATATGTTGCGAGCCCGTACACGGATGATCTTGGAAATGTGCTTCCGTATGCAATTGAAGGCGTGGGTGTTCCTGTTGACTCCCTAGCTTTTGCTGGACTTCTAGGTCAGTCTCTTGCTTGTCAAGACTAACATAAAATCTTACACACACATATATGCATTTAGAGACAAAAGATCGGTTTTCTGTAAAAACAATGATCTCACAAGTCAAGTAGTGACAAGAATTGAGATAACTTAGTGACAAGTAAAATCCGCAAAAATCAAGTAAAAGTTCGTTTGCTACTGCGATTGTCAACATGGAGTACTGGCACCAATTTCGCCATTGATTATTACTAAGACATTATTTTTTGTCACTATAACATATCATTATTTTCACATTACCACTTCATTTTTCATCACTAGCATTGCATTTTCTTGTAGTCATACTAATTAAACACACTTGCTCATCTCTGTTTTCTATAGGTATGGTGGTGGTGACTTCTTTGAACTGGCTTCCATGTGGAAGACTCGAAGGAGGCTGCATTGCTCAAACTAACATTGCATTCAAGGACCAATTTCGAACTACAACTTTTAAGGTACCTTTGTAAATAAATGAAAATTTGTTTAGTCTAATAAAAATGCTTCTCAATTTTTTTATTTTGATGTTATTTTTATTTCCTTTCAAAACAAATGCTTACACCCAATTAGGCAAGAGATTGTTGTCACAGACTTTGAGGAGACCAATTTAGCAGGGGGACATACACTAATCAAATATAATGTTTTAATTATCATGAACCATTCGATAGCTAATTAATACACATCAGTTGATCGAAATCAAAACATAATCCCTGAGATCTATGTATTCCTCATGCTTCTTTCACACCGTGGTGGCATCTCAGCAACAAATAGACACCTTATTTCAGCAGACATAACAAAGTTCCCCTCAAATGCTTGGATTTGTCTGAGGTACAAAGATTAACTCATGTAACTATAAGCATGCAATTGCAAGCTCTTTCTAAACACAGGAATCAGAATTGTGAAACAGAAACAAATTCAGTAGAAATAAGCATGCTCGTTACTTGAGTTACGGGGGACATTGTCTGCAAGATAAAGATGGACGAGAAGGAACAAATCAAACTTCAAACGGATGTACGCATAGAGGAGGAATCTGTTAGTGGCTCACATGAAAGTAAAATGGCTCTAAAGTTGAGGTTGACCCTCCCAGCTTCTTGTTATGCAACAATGGCTATAAGGGAGCTGCTGAAAACATCAACCTCTGTTGCCTTCCACAAAGCATTAAACTAATAAGCATGGCCAAATTAAAAGTAAATCAGGTCAAAGCTTGTTGTGATAGCTAAATGAAATTTTTGGTGCTTTTGTAGGTTCTTCTCTAGCAAGTACTTTTTCTATGTATACCATAGATCTCTTAAAAGTTCGCTGAATGTACTCTCTTGGGGAAAAATAAAAAAAATGTTGTTTGTCTTTCACTCTGTTAAAGGTGACTTAGATTGTATTTTTTCTTAAGAAGTGGTCATATGTGTTAACAGATTATAAAGTTCATAAAAATACAAATGTTTTTATAATGCATATAACCAAAAAAATTTTAAATAGTTTCAAGCGAAAGCATAGATAAAATATATATTCAAGAAACTAGAAACATTCAAGGACCAACTTTTAACTTAAACTAGTGAAAGTGTGTTGCACATTAAGTATAAGATTTAGGAACCGTAATTACAACGTAATCCATCTTTATCAGGAAATTACAATGTAGATAGTCCCTCCATTTCGTTAGGATTCCATCATGATTTTACTATATAATCTCAAAAATACTCTTAAGTATGTTCACAAATTTTAACTTATCAAAATACCCTTATATGAAATATTTGAAAATATTACAAAAACTTCTCTACCTATTACGTACTCCAACAAATAAACGACCCTTTCAATTGAAAAATTGCAAAAATAATTAAGGATATTTTCGAAATTGCAGGACAAAATCATGATGGAACCTTAATGAAATGGAGGGACTGCTAACAGAACATAAATTAAAAGGATTTCATTATAATTTCTTGATAAAAATGGATTGCATTGTAATTAGACCTAATAATAGGGTAGTTAGATGTAAATTTTCAAGATTTATCTAAATATTTTTAATAATTAAATTATAAATATCCAAAAATATATTTATTCAAAACATTAATATCTTAATTTTAAATATAATAAAGAGACATCAATTGAAATTTAATGTTTAATGGATAATCTCACATATAGAATAAAAAATTTATACTCTTAAATTAACACTCACGCATATGATATACAAACATTTTTAAAAATATTATTTTATTGTGCCCTATATATCATATTAGTGTTGGGCACCTTATCTGGCTTTTGTCACTTGTTAAATTTAAAAACTAATTTGTATTATATCATATCTATAGACACTCAATCACTCGCCCATATATAAAAAATATTTACATAAATAAATATTTTTAAAAAATTTAATACTTTAGAATAAATATAAAGTGTTAATGAAATTTTAAACTTAGTCTAAAATATAAAAATTATAGTTTCTACCCGACCTTTAAAACTACAAATTAGTATTGATAATATGTATTAATTATCTTGTAGGTTATAATAAGCTCCCTGAGAACTTTATAACTTCATACACGATTTCCGTCTTACCACTCTCTCTCTTTCCTATTAATGATTTATTTCTTAAACATGATCATTTAATTTGTGTATTTAATTTGTGTGTATAGATCACAATATGTATGTCTCATTTAATAATTTTTGAAATTTATATCATTCACTCTAGTATAATTTTATTAAATTTATATGGACACAACACAAGTTTAGTCTAATATTATGGAGTGCAGTCTAAAGCAATACTTTCTAGTTAATTGATGGGATAATTTGACTTTTCATTCTCCTTTAACCAAATATAGTATGTTTGACATTAATGGTCAGGCATATAGCCTCAGAAGTTGACATGCGGCCTTGCTAAGGTCGTCGGGTCATCGGTAGCATTTTGGCTCGTAACATCTATCAACCTCCCCACTAATGTTCTAATCGATGAGACCTCTTTTTGATGTGGTGCTCAACTTTTTGGCCTTTAGGCTTTGACAATTTACCAGCTTAGTTGTCTGATTGACCTCACGACCTCTCGTTTACTGATCGATTTGGAGGTTGACTAAATCTCTTACAAAATTCTTTTTATGTTTTTTTGGTATCTTTTTTTCTCTCCATTTTATACTCTTATTCTTTTCGAGTATTTTTTTTCTTTCTTTCTTTTTCTGTTTTTATTTTAAAACACAATTCAATTTATGATTTTTTTTATCATATGTATGATATTGTATTAAAATAGTACACATATATTTTCACATAAAATAAAATATTAGCAACTAACATTGGTCTAACTTATAATTTTGTATCAAAAAATTTTACAAAGTTTTTAATTAGTTTAACAAAAACTTTATCTTTTACTCTTTTTTTTTCATTTTCTTTTATATTTGTTTACTTTAATTTCAATTGGTCCATTTAAATTTTTATTTGTTTACCATCATAAATTAGAAATTTTAGCAAAAACGATAATAGAAATATTTATCATTATTATTTTTAATAATACTTAGATTCTCATAATAGTTATTTGAGTTGTCTTTTAATTTTGATATTCGTGCGTATATGTATTAAAATAAAATAATTATTTCTTGTAACTAATTTCGTATATTCTTTACTTTCCCCTTTAATATTTTTTTTTATATTATTTTTCTTTTTTATATTTTTTAGTGAGTATATTTAAGATTTATGTTAGTTTTTCTTCAATTAATTTTATGCATATAGTAGAAATAGTTAAAAGATTATACTTTTTAGGAATATACTCTTTTATGATATAATTTATTTTTATGTATAAGTATCTTATAATATAATTTATAATTAATATATTAATTCTAAAAAGATTCTTTATAATCATACTCTATATGATTTCTATAGATGGGATGAGTTTTAATTCTAATTTATTAGGGAGTCATATTTTCATTCAAATATGTCTTTTTAAAAATTTTAAATATAATCCATGTTATATTTATAAATTTGATTAGTCTTAATTTTAATTTATTAAGGATTTCTATTTGTACTAAAATATCTATTTTAAAAAAAAATTAAATATAATATGTATTTACCAAATCACTCTCTAGTTTAATAATGTTAAAAGTATTATAGCAAGGATATTTTGGGTGATCAATAAATATTAAGAAACTCAATACCCAATTCGTACTTTTATAATATATATACAAATAAATGGATTGAATTAGGTCAAAATCGATAGGACTAAAATTAGACAGTGACTCATTTGCAGGACCAAAAATATAATTTTTTTTGTACCAGCACAAATGGCAAAACAGGAATAAGTTTTTTCTAACACCCTAGATAAATGCTTTAATTTTCTAATGACAACCATATATAGTTGATTGGGATGCCCTTAAATCAATTATATATCTGTATAAAACACAAGTAGATGCCAATTTTAATGAAAATTAAAAATGGGCCGATTATTTATATACTTAATTTGATCTATCTCGAAAGTTTTTGAAAAATAATTTACTAAATCACTTTAAGTATAGTTTGTCTCATAGTCCTTCACATAAATGCTTACTCCTCAAATTAGCGCACATAAATATCCATCTTTTGGTTTTATCCTTTCCTATAAATACTGGTAGCAGTTTTAATCACCGCTTTAACATAAACTAACTATCTTTTTTCGCATATAACTTACATAATTACTAATCGTATTAGATAAAATCATGAAGATATTACACGATAAAAAAAGGACATATATTAAGGAAGATTTATAATTGGTTTTTGGATTCTCTAATTTTGCGTTTCCCTCATAAAGAATAAATTTTATGTAGTAATATTCCATCGGTGCTTTTATTTGTTTGTGGAAGACATAATATTGAAATTAATTTATTCAAAAACTTATAAAATTATAATTATATAGTGTGTTATAATTAAAGAAAGACTTATAAAATTATATTTTGATTAGAATTGCATAAAGTAATAAAGATAATTGAGAGTTTGATTAGAATGAAATATCTTGAAATAATATTTATATGTCAATTTAGTATTTTACAAAATTACCCTTAATTGTATTTTACTAAAAAACTTACCTTGAGGATATTTTGGCCGATCACAAAGTTCCAAGAAACCAAAAACCCAACTCGTACTTTTATAATATAAAAAAAAATAAAATATAGAGATTTTAGAGATAATTACGAACAGCCCCCGAAGTTTGGAAAAACTACAGATTCCTTTACACTCTCTCTTACAAATTTCATCATCGTTAATCACACCGTTTAAACTCATATTTATATTCCAAAATACCCTTAAGGGCTATATTGTAATTTTACTAAGAATTTAATGATATCATTGTACTATTAGTTAATTTTAAATTTTTTGTATTCAAAAAGTTATTATTTAATTTAAATTTAATATTTTATCTCTAAATATGAATTACATTAGATATTCCATGCATATTTATTTTTATGAAGTATGATAGAAAATTATAAATTCCCTCTTATATTTATATCTTAGTTTTAAATATATTTTGTACAAGTTCATTTAAAGTTAATTTAAAATAATTTATTTACAATTATAACAATCTTTTCCTCAAAATAAAAATTCATATAAAAAAACACACAAGAAGTATCAATTAGTGCATTACCAAATTTTTCCCTCAAAATTGAAAATCATAACAAACACACCGATATTAATAAATGCATTAATAAATTCACATAAATATCTGTTAGAGACATTTAAACAATTATTTCAAACATTGAACATGCATGATTAATATCATCAGACATTTAGTAGTATTCATTGAAAAAAAAAATATATTAGGTAGACACAAAACTCAAGTATTTACATCAAACCCCCTAAGAATGTCAATCCTTGCATTAACCCCCTTACCTTTGGGCTCTTTATTACATATAACCCCCCTGAGTTTCAGCATACTAGGGGCAAAATAGTAAATTTCGCACATTCCGTTAAATTTAACGAAGGACATAAAGGGCTAGGGGGGAGTTCGTAATTTCTCAAAACTCAGGGGATAATCTGTAATTTCACTAAATCTCAGGGGGTTATTCATAATTATCCCTAAATTTTAATGTATTTTCATATATAAATAAAACTTTGTTTAAGCTAATAAAAATCTTTCAGAGTTTTCATTTATTTTGTTTTTTTCCTTTCAAAACAATTAGTTACAGCCATCTAGGCAAGAGATAAATGTCTCAGATTTTGAGGGGGCCTATTTAGCAGGTGGACAAACAGTTATCAAATATAATGATATAAATAACATGAACCACTCAATAGCTGATTAATACACATGAGGACAAAGTTAATTGAATTCAAAATATAATTAGTGAGATCTAAGTATTCCCATGCATGTCAGAAAAAAGTAGAAATCTTATTTCAACAGACATAAATCAAGTTCCCCACAAAAGCATAGAGGTTTGTAGTACAAAGAAAAATTCATTTAACTATAAGCAAGCAAACACTTTCTATACACACAGTCTTGTGAAACAGAAACAGATTCAGTACTAATAAGCATGTTTGTTACCTGAGTTATGGGAAAGATTGTTTGGAAGATAATGACAGACAAACTAAGTTCACATCATAGTTTGAAATTTACAACCTGCATTTTTCCATAGGAAAATTCATGAGAAGATGCTGTCAAAGTGAAAACCTTAGAAACAGAGTAGTGTGAATTGCTTACTTATCCTTCAGTTATATGAATTGTGAGCAACTCGTTCCCCACGTTCAGTTGTTCTTCTTGCAGATTTTTTGCTGAATTTACAGCAGAATCCTTGCAGCAATGCAGTTCAATGTTTTCTAACAAGGGTGCTCCACCAATTTCACAAGGAATCTCTTCCAAAGACCTGCAATGCCTTAGGACAAGATGCTGAAGGTCTGGAAAAGGAGTTCCATCAGCCTCCCATGCCTCCAGTAAGACCATCGAGCATTGTTACAAAATCCTTTTCAAGGCCCACCAGTTTGACGCCTGCATTTGGGGTTCTTCTTGATGGACTCAGGGAAGTGACGGAAGTACCTGCTTGAAAGGCAAAAGCCTGAGAGTCAGTTGAAAGCTACATGTGTGTAATTCTTGAAAACATGAGCTCGTTATGAGGCCTGTTATATAACAAGTCAATTCAAGCATTCACCCGAGTTAGTTAATCTTTCTTTCACGTTCAATTCAACAATCAAAAAGAAAAATGGCTTAATAAATAGGACTTCAAACTATAAATCACAAGCACTAAACCTTTGAACTTGCCTGTGGAAGAAGCAACGCCAATATTATGACCCTTTGTTTCATCATGAATTTTCTTCAGCTCTTTATTGATGAAGTCAAATTCTTGTGTTATTTTAGTCAAGATACCCATTCTTTCATCAGTTAGATAGCTTATTGGATTCATTTGAGGAACAAACCTCTGTTTCTTTGACTCTCTCAAGCATAGTTCTCTCACGAGATCATGGATGTAGCAAGTTTTGATCCTACCATCAGCACTATCCCTTTTAGCTAGAACAAGACTTCTGGAGGTGAGGTCCTCCAAATAGTCCTCAGCCACTTCTTCCAATCTCTTGGGCTTAGTAACCCCTCGGCAACCCACAACCACATCAATTTCTTAACAGATACCTCATAACCTTCTGGAAACCTTCCCATGTAAAGGAAACATTCTTTTAAGTGATCAGGCAAAAGGTTGTAACTCAAAGCAAGTATGTTTTGCAAAGCTAGTATGTTTTGGCAATGCTTAGTTTTCTTCGACACCGGTGAGCCTCGTGTCTGAGCTACTTTCGTCCATCCATCTACTCTCATTTCTAGCAGTGGTAGAAGACCTCCTTCACCTGCATTGCGTGCAAATTCCTGCCAAATGTCCACTCTCTTGTTCATCTTTGATAACAACCCTCCTACAACAACTATTGCCAATGGTAATCCTTGACATTCATATGCTATTTGCCTTCCAATTGCCATTAATTACACGGGACAAGATTCATCCCCAAAGATTTTTGAATTAAGTCGTTCCCAACTTTCATCTATAGTCAAACAACGTAACGAATAAGGAATAGTATCTGGACTTGCCTGATGAACAACATCTTTAAGTTGTGTCAACATGATTCTACTACCATTCGTATCATCAGGAAGTGTATACTTCAAAATATCCCATACCTTGGTGTACCCAATATCATCCAATACAATGAGATATCTTTTCCCCATTAAATGTCGGCGAACTTCGCCTCTTAATTGTTCACTACTATACAGATAGATCTCATCTCGATTATTGGTAAAACAACTTAGAATACGTAACAAAAATTCTCTTTCTTGATATTGTTGTAGGGTAATCCATACACGAACATGGAAGTGATGCATGACAAGTGGATCAAGATATAGAGTTTCCATAAAACTCGTTTTCCCAATTCCAACCAAGCCAGTGATTGAAATTGTTTTTAGTTCTAGTGTACCTCCGAGCGATTAGATTATGCAGCATTCTTTTCAAATCTATTTCACAGCCCACCAGTTCTCCAGCAGTATTTTATTTATAATATATTCTCTGTCATGTTTCAAATGGGGGTAAACTGTAAAGTAAGGCATTTTTAAGTGGGTTTAATTTCCCTGGCTTTTGAGTTTTGAATACGAAACTTGTGATATGCACATCACTTTAGTAAGGAAGGAAAAACATGGGGTTTTGAGTTTTTCTTATTCCCCAGGCCCAAATCATTTACGGTTTTCTTTTCATCAAGTTTTTTACAAGCCTAATTTCTTTATCCCGAATTTTAAATTGTTGGTCTTGCTGCTGTACAAACGGTCAAATTTACTAAGCCCCATGTGATTAAATTTCTCAAGAAACAACAATCTTTTATGTATAAATTTTATTTTTTAAATTGTCAGCACTCAGCATGATGTGTGTGATATGTCTCTTTGGATTCTTTATTTGAGGTTGACAATTTCTGGGGTTGGGTACACATCTACACAGACCGATGAGTTCAACGAGACAATTGACCGGAAAAAATGGGGGTTAAAGGGTTATGCGAAGAAAAAAGAACTTAAATGACAAAGTTTGTCCCTAGTAAAATTATATTTTATCACATGTCTAGCATTCAAGTCATCGAAAATTATTAAAATGGAGATGGTTTTTTATAAAAAAAAAAGCAAAGAAGGGATGATAGTTTTGTAAAAGTACGAAATAGAGATAACACTCTGTAATAAAATTTAGTTCTGAGAAAGTATAAAATTGTTTATAATTTAATCAACAAACTTTTTTACTCTCAAATACATTAGAACTTATTTTCTTCCAGCCTATTTGATTAGGACTTATATTTTTCTCGTGCATTAGGTAGTAGTGGTAATAATTTAGATATAAAATAAAAATGAAGAAGTACTAACGTTATTATAATAATTTTATGATCGATATTTTAAAAAAATACAAAAATAAATAATTAGAAGGAAAAATATTATGAAACCTATCACGGAAAGCAGTCAAAGCACTAAAATTAATGTTTGTCATTCACTTAGCGTTAATTGTGATTTAGATTGAAATTTTTCAAGACGTGCTCATTGATAGGGCCAAAACACGCTCGTCCCACTTTTGGACACGTGACACCTCAAGATAGTAACACATGTCCTCCTGTGGTTAAGACAGTCATCCACGAGCGCCCAAACCCCCGGAGCGTCAAAGTCTCACAGGGACACGTGCCATCTCTGCTGTGCACACGCGTGATCAGCGTTGCCACTTTCTAACGAGCGCACTCCGCCATACTAGGTTAATCTCCAAATCTATCAAGGAAGCTCTCTTCGAGTGCTACTCCCCCTCATTGCATGAGCCTTGGCCTCCATCCGTTAGCGGATCTTCTGGCCTCCAAGGCCTTTGGTTGACACGAGCGTGCTCTCAAGCCCTCGTTACCAACCTCCTAAAACGGCTCTCTGACACCCAGTACATGCCCGCGCACCTACCACTGTTGTCAACACTAACTTTCACCAGCTTTTGCAGAAGATTCCTCATAGGTTTCTCTCGCAACGCCACGTGTTAGGGCAACATTCGGCTAGGACCATGCTGTGCAAGTGACCAAGGGGTCCCTGACCCTCAACTATAAATAAACGAATTCATCTCCTTCACTGTAAGCAATCTCCATTATTGCAATTTCATACTTCACATACTCTATCTTTCAGATCATCATCTGACTTGAGCGTCGGAGAGCCAAACTGGGTATCACCCCCAGTTCCCCCGGCTTGGCCTTCTGACCTCTGTTTCTTTTGGTGTTTGTCCTAGCAGGTTGAACCTACCCTCTTCTCCGACGATCACCATCGGTTTCCCCACCTTTAAAATAAATTCTAAAGTGATTGGATTCTGTACCCCATATTCAGACCTATCATTTTTGGCGCCGTCTGTGGGAAACCTTCTCTTTCGCCTTCCTTGCTAGTAGAAAAACAAGCACCCGTTACTTAAAGCATCATGGTCACCACACGTTCCGGAACAGCGGGGGGAGGAGATAATCTTCACCAGGACGTGAGCAGTCGTCCCCCTCCGCCTGTGATTGGAGGCGCACCCCCAGCTGATGAGTCCGCTCCCCCCTTGGCGACGGTTGCTCCCCCCGTGAATCCCCTCTCCACCGCCGTTGCAGGAGGACCTGGGATCCCTGTTTCCCAGGGCCCCATCTACGCGCCGCCAGCCCAGCCTGGCGCGTATCCCTATATGATGCCACCACCAGGGTATGCCTTGACTCCAACTCCTATGATTCGTATGGTCCAGCCTTACCATGCTGGACAGATGCAGCTACCCATCGTTGTCCCCAAAGAAATTGATGGAGTAGAGCTGCCCCCACTAACCTCGGAACAGCTGAAGGCTCTGTACACCCAATGTGAAATCCAGGCCGTCCAGAACGCTTGGCAGAATTTCACCACCACCTACTTTCCCCCAGGGACAGCCGCTCAAATGGCCCCTCCCCGAGGATGGCAGGTTCATCCATTAACGGCGGCTCAAAACGCCCTGCAAGCCAGATCGCCGCCTCCGCCTGCTAAAGAGAGGGAGGTTCCAGAAAAAGGGGGTGACGATCGCCCTCAGACCAGCAAAGGTAAGGGCCGGCGGATAGAATCAACCTGGAAGATGAAGGAGACTCTCATGCCTCCAAAAAGCTTCCCGAGTCACAAAACAGGGGGACAAAGAGAGAGATGGAAATCCTAACCTCCTCGCGGCTATGCAAGACCAGCTGCAGGGGTTAAAAGATATGGTTGGACAGCTCTCTCGAGCGCAGTCTCAGATCTCCCATAGCAGGGATGAACGAGCCGATGCCAGAGACGCTCGTCCCAAAGACCGTCAGCCACGAGTCCCCCACCGCCAGAAGCAGGAAGAGAACTTTTGCACTTATGAATATCATCCACTGGCGAGGGGCTCCCCCCTCGTAGAAGTAGTTTTAATGGCCCAAGCAGGAATGGCCAAAATCCCCACTTCCGTCAACCGCTATGATGGGACGACAGATCTAGCGGAACACTTGGATCATTTCTTACACCTGATGCACTTGTACGAGCATTCGAGCCACTATTGGGCCAAAGTCTTTGTCACTTCCCTAGTAGGAATGGCTCAGGAATGGTATAAGCGACTACCGCCACGCTCGATACATTCATATGAGGAATTGGCCCACGCTTTCCTAAACCACTTCAACTCTTTGAAGGCCCCCGTCACTGCGCCCACAGCACTTTACAATATAGTACAAGGCAAGAATGAATCTCTTCGCTCGTTCTTTGCCCGCTTTAACAAAGAGATATTGCAAGTGGAGAGGCCTTCCATGGATTTCTTGATCCCAGTGTTCTTCAAGGCTGTGGATCACAAGCAATACGTAAGTAAGAAGTTTGCCGATGCCATTGTGGAAAGAAGGTCAGAATCCCTTATGGCCTTGAGAGAAGTTGTCGAGCCGTTCTTCGCGCTCGAAGATATGTATGAGATGAATGGGCCCCGGCATCATAGCCCCGTGAGACACGAGCGTCACCAGGAGCGGGGTCGAGAAGATGTTATCAGAAAGGAGCGCAAGAAATCACCCCCAGCCCCTCGCCGTTTCGAACGCATCCCCCTCACAAGGCCGAACTCAGAAGTTTACAACCTTTCTGACAAGAAACTCTTCAAAAGACCGGTCAAAATGAGAGACACTGAGGCCCTGAGGCGGTCAAACAAGTACTGCGCTTTCCACAAGTAGAAAAGGCACGATACAGATGAGTGCCGCCAGTTGGAGAGTGAAATTCAGAGGCTAATTGTTGGCGGGCACTTGAAGGAGTTTGTGCGAGCCCTGGATCATTTCGACGAGCGTTGTGGTGAGAGATCGCGTGAAAGAAGGAGGAGCCCATCACGCTCGAGAAGTCCACGAGGGCGAGGCCCTCTTGAGAGTAGCCATCATAACAAGGGGAAGGCTCCAGAGCAGGAAAATACCCCTTTTGCAGTCATCAACATGATAGCAGGAGGTTCCTCTGGAGGAGATTCTAATGCTGCCCGGCGACGGTATGTCCGGAGTTATGATCAACGCCCCTCGGTGCCCAAATCAGTCTATGCCATCAGGGAGTCCAAAGACGACCGCTCAAAGGAACATGATGTGATAGGATTTACAGATAAGGATTAGAACATATTGCAACACCCCATGGGGTCAGTGAAACCTCTTACTGCCCCATGGTGCTCAGCTTGGATGTCCACAATCACATTGTAAAGAGGGTGTTAGTGGATAGTGGAAGCTCTGTTAACGTTTTGCCCTACACCACGTTCCAAAAAATGAATGTTACCAGCATCCCGCTCAAACCCCTCAAAACAGCCCTCATTGACTTGGGGGGGGGGGGGGGTCTGAGGTTGTCCCACGAGGGCAAATTCGCTTGGCCACTTCATTTGGCCGAGCCCCGCAGCGCAAAACGCTCATGGTCACCTACGCAGTGGTGTAAATTGATATCCCCTATAACATCATAATTGAACGACCGACACTTGTAGATTTCAAAG
Source organism: Lantana camara (assembly GCA_037501455.1). Lineage (NCBI taxonomy): Eukaryota > Viridiplantae > Streptophyta > Magnoliopsida > Lamiales > Verbenaceae > Lantana > Lantana camara. The sequence goes on from CM074862.1 coordinate 27,096,863, forward strand.
CGATTATTTCCACTTACCACCAGAAAATTAAGTTCCCCACCCCCGAGGGCGTCAGAGAAGTTTTGTGCAACATACGAGAAGCTTGGGAGTGCTACATGCTATCCCTCAGAAAGCCTAAAACAGAGAAAACATTTCAAATCGGGTCCACCAAGAAATCAGTTGATTTCCCCAATCTGGACGAGGACGATCCCGTACGCAAGAGGGCTAAAATGAACAAGAAAAAGAACAAAAAGAAAGATCCCAACAACAAGGATACCCACGAAGCTACCCCGCCAGGGACGGTTGGAGAGTCTTCCTCTGAAGAAAACGAGCGTGGGCAAGAGGAGCCTGGGGATGATGGCCATCTGACATGAAAGAAAAGGGCGCTTGAGCTCCCCCGTCCAAAAATGAGGATTGAGCCCTCAGAAAAATTCCTTACTATTGAGTTAGAACCAGGGAACAAGGATAAAACTACTCAAATTGGGTCCAACCTCTCTGGGCCCTCGCAGATCATGATGATTGACTTCCTCAGAGAAAATATTGATGTCTTTGCATGGAAAGCATCGGATCTTACTGGGATTGACCCAAACGTCATGGTCCACAGGCTCAATGTGGACCCATACTTCAAGCCAATTAAACAGAAGAAGCGAGATGTACACGGCTTTCGAAAGAAAGTTATTGAGGAGGAAGTTAACAAGCTCCTTGAAGCTCGGTATATCGAGCTCATACTTTATCCAGAATGGCTATGTAACGTGGTACTGGTGCCCAAAAGCGCAAATAAGTGGTGCATGTGCAATGACTTCACGGATCTTAACAAGGCTTGCCCTAAAGATCCTTACCCCTTGCCCCGCATAGACCAGCTGGTGGACGCAACTGCAAGTTGCAAACTCATGAGTATGATGGATGCCTTTCAAGGGTACTATCAAATCTTTATTGCCCCGGAAGACCGTCCCAAAACTTCATTTGTTGTCCACCTGGGTGTATACTGCTTCTTGGTCATGCCTTTCGGGCTCAAGAACGCTGGAGCTACTTATCAGCGCCTTATCAACAAGATGTTTGAAAAAGAAATTTGAGGATCCATGGAAGTGTACGTCGATGATATGATTGTTAAGAGCGAGCGTCAAGGCTCGCACCTAGAAGATCTCAAGTGCACCTTTTCCATTCTGCGCCAGTATGGGATGAAATTGAATCCCTCAAAATGTACTTTTGGAGTGCGAGGAGGAAAATTCTTGGGCTACATGGTCAGCCAGAGGGGAATTGAGGCCAATCCGGAAAAAATCAAGGTTATTTTTGGACATCCCATCCCCTCGTAATCTCCGAGAAGTATAGGTGCTGGTAGGAAAAATCATTTCTTTAAACAAATTTATCTCGCGCTCGGCGGACATAAACCTCTCTTTCTTCAAAATTCTACCCAACGCTCGGAATTTTGCTTGGACTGAGGAGTGTGAGAAGGCGTTGCAGGATATGAAGGCTTACCTTTCGAGCGCTCCGCTCTTGACCAAACCGGTTGAGGGAGAGAAGCTGTTTATGTACCTCCCCGTTTCAACCGAGGCAACGAGCGCAGTACTGATAGTTGTACGGGAACGTAAGCACTTGCCTATTTATTATTTGCGCAAAACATTGCAAGGGGCCGAGAGGTAGTATTTGGAAATTGAGAAATTCGCATTCGCCCTCATTAATGCATCACGACGGTTGAGGCCTTACTTCCAAGCACACTCAATAACTGTCCTCACTGATCAGCCTCTGAAGCAGGTGCTGTCCAAGCCAGATGTGTCGGGAAGATTGATAAAAGGAGCGGGGCCCTCAGAAAGGATCCATGCCAAGGGCAAAAGGAAGAAATCACAAAGGCCCAAAAAAGCTAAGAAGAACAAAGGGTCAAACGAGGGTGAGGGCTCAGGCATGCAAGCGACCGAGCATACCCCTGACGAGACTCCCAGTACCATTACTTTGGGGGAGATTAAGACTATGCTGGCACCAATATATTGGGACGAGCGCTTCACCTGGCAGATCCCTGTCGATCACGAGCGTGCCAACCACCCACCCCCCGGAGAGATGGCGGTTTACAAAGATGCAATCAGCTCTGGGGGATTGAGGTTTCCCATCTCGGTCCCGGTGGCCAACATTTTGAATAGTTTGAACCTTTACCCCTCGCAAATCGTGCCCAACGGCCTCGCTTTGATAACATGCTTCGTGGTCCTCATGAAGTGTACTGGATATGAGCCCTCAATGGAAAATTTCAACGCTCTGCTGCAAGTTGTTAGTTCCCCGCGCTCATCGCCCGAGGCTGGTTTCTTCTATTATGTCCAAGCAAAGGCTCATCTAAAACTGATCAACTCTCCATCTTCCACGTATGGCCCCGATTGGAAAGAGAAGTTCATTTTCGTCAAAGCCCCACCGGATGATGATTTTGGGGTATCACGAGAGTGGATCTCGCACGGGAAGGGCTCCCTTGTGAAGAATCGTTTAGGCTCCACTTTTCCTGATAATTGGGCTAAGGATTTGGCTGGAGTGCTGAGGGACGAGGGCCGACTGATACAAGACAAAGATTTGATAGAAGACGCGGAACTCATGTTCCTTTGCAGACTTACCAACGACCCCCATTATCTCAGCAACCCTCCCGCTCGGGATTTTGGGTCAGAAATCGCCCCCAGCCCCTCGTCGTTTCGAACGCATCCCCCTCACAAGGCCGAACTCAGAAGTTTACAACCTTTCTGACAAGAAACTCTTCAAAAGACCCGTCAAAATAAGAGACACTGAGGCCCTGAGGCGGTCAAACAAATACTGCGCTTTCCACAAGCAGAAAGGGCATGATACAGATGAGTGCCGCCAGTTGGAGAGTGAAATTCAGAGGCTAGTTGCTGGTGGGCACTTGAAGGAGTTTGTACGAGCCCTGGAGCGTTTCGACGAGCATTATAGTGAGAGATCGCATGAAAGAAGGAGGAGCCCATCACGCTCGAGAAGTCCACGAGGGCGAGGCCCTCCTGAGAGTTGCCATCGTAACAAGGGGAAGGCCCTAGAGCAGGAAAATACCCCTTTTGCAGTCATCAACATGATAGCAGGAGGTTTCTCTGGAGGAGATTCTAATGCTGCCCGGCGACGGTATGTCCGGAGTTATGATCAACGCCCCTCGGTGCCCAAATCAGTCTATGCCATCAGGGAGTCCAAAGACGACCGCTCAAAGGAACATGATGTGAACCAAACCGGACAAATACAGGACATGAAGGCTTACCTTTCGAGCGCTCCGCTCTTGACCAAACCGGTTGAGGGTGAGAAGCTGTTTGTGTTCCTTTCCGTTTCAACCGAGGCAACGAGCGCAGTACTGATAGCTGTACGGGAACGTAAGCACTTACCTATTTATTATTTGAGCAAAACATTGCAAGGGGCCGAGAGGAAGTATTTAGAAATTGAGAAATTCGCATTCGCCCTCATTAATGCATCAAGACGATTGAGGCCTTACTTCCAAGCACACTCAATAACTGTCCTCACTGATCAGCCTCTAAAGCAGGTGCTGTCCAAGCCAGATATGTCGGGAAGATTGATAAAATGGGCCATTGAGTTGAGCCAGTTTGATTTAAGTTTTGAGCCCAAAATTGCTATACAAGCGCAGGTTGTAGCTGATTTGCTGGTTGAACGGTTTGGCTTAGAACCTACTATTCTAAAGAATGATGGTCTATGGATCCTGCACACGGATGGTTTCTTAACCTCTCAAGGGGGAGAAGCAGGAGTAACCCTTAGAGACCCCAACGGAATTGAGTTAGACTTTACAATCAGGTTGGATTTTCAGGTCACCAATAACGAGGCAGAATATGAAGCCCTTGTTCAAGGATTGAAAATTGCTTTTCAAAACGGAGCCTCCAGAATTACCGCCTATGTGCATTCACAATTAATTGCGAGCCAAATTGAAGGGACTTATGAGGCTCGAGAAACCACCATGGTGCAGTATTTGAACAAAGCCAAGGAAATTATTGGGAAGTTCAAGGAATTCCATCTACTCCAGGTCCCACGGGCAGAAAACGAGCGCGTTGACGCTCTATCAAAATTTACCTCGGCCTTGGAAGGCATCAATGAGTGCTCCGTTACGTTTCTTAGAACTTATGAGCCTCTAATAAAAGGGCAGGGCACCAAGAGAGCGGTGACCATGATTGATCCACACGAGCCTTGCTGGATTGATGATATTATAAGATTTCTTATTCATGGCGTTTGTCCCACGGATAAGGTGGAGGCCCGGAAAGTCAGAAACAAGGCCCCTCGATTTTCTTTAGACTCTAAGGGAAGATTATTCAAGAAGTCATTTCAAGGACCCCAATGAGATGTCTAAGGCCCTCGCAAGCTAAAGAAACGCTCGAGCTTATTCACAATGGAAGTTGTGGAAACCATTCAGGAGGGCGTATCCTCGCGAAAAAGGTCTTGAGGAGCGGGTTTTGTTAGCCCACGGTTCTACAAGATGCCATTGAGTTCTCCAGGAAATGCCCTAAGTGTCAATTTCACTCTAACCTCCCACAACTGCCAGCCGCTCAGATGGTCCCTATAGATGTCTCATGGCCCTTTGACCAATGGGGAATCGACATTGTGGGTCCCTTGCCCATTGCGGTCGGACAGAAGAAGTTTGTCATCTTAGCTGTCGATTATTTTACCAAATGGGTCGAGGCTGAAGCCGTAGCAAAGATTACTTTCAGAGTCGTGAGGGACTTCATTTGGAAAAACATTATCTGCAGATATGGCATACCAAGAGTGCTCATTTCGGACAATAGGTCCCAGTTCATAGCAGCTGACACCCGAGAATGGTGTTCAGAGTTGGGCATTGAGCAACGTTTTACCTCTGTGGGTTATCCCCAAGCCAATGGACAAGCGGAAGTCACCAACAGGGTCATTCTGCATCATCTGAAAACCATGCTTGAAAGCAAAAAAAGTGAATGTGCAGAAGAGTTGCAGGGGGCACTATGGGCTTATCGCACTACACGAGTGGCTACTGGCGAGACACCTTTCGTGCTCATATATAGGGCAGAAGCAATGATACCAGCGGAGATTGCACAAGAATCCTCTCGGGTAGCATACTTTGAACATAAAGCCAACGAGGAGAGTAGGGCACTGGAATTAGATCTCGTAGATGGAAAGAGGGATAAGGCTTGGGCACTCATCCACCAATACAAAGCCTCTGTCGCCCGGAAGTATAACAAAAGGGTAAAGGAAAGAACTTTTCAGTTGGGGGACTTGGTCCTCAAAAAAGTGGAAGTCTCAAGGCATGTGGGCAGGCTAGATCCCAACTGGGAAGGTCCGTTCAAAGTCATACAAATACGGACAAACAACACATACGCGCTCGAATCATTGCAAGACGAGCGTCTCTCACGCCCTTGGAACGCATGCAACCTCAGGAGGTTCTATGTTTGAGTTTATTTTGTAAAGCATGAAGCATATGTTATTTCTCAAGAAATTTATAATGAAAATTGTTCCTCTCATTCATTTCATCTGAGTATGCAGGCTACTGAGAATTCTCTCTTGGGATCTTGAACCAAAGGGCCATGAATTTCCTCGTAAATTAAGAATAAGCGTAACTCCACGAGTGCACTTCTCCAACACCTCTGAGGATGTGCTCAAAGTCCACTCCGTACGCACGAGCGTCCTAGTAGGCCTGGGTAGCCTATACTATAGGCACCTAGCGCTCGAAAACGGGACTCGCTACACAATTGTATTTTGCAAAGGAACAAAGCTAAAATTTTCACAAGTCTTGAACGAGGGCAACCTCTCAGTAAGACCCTCGTAATTACTCAAGACTTAGTAAAATTTTCTGAGTTTAAAGCAAAATTTTCACAAGTCTTGAACGAGGGCAGCCTCTTAGTAAGACCCTCGTAATTACTCAAGACTTAGTAAAATTTTCTAAGTTTAAAGTAAAATTTTCACAAGTCTTGAACGAGGGCAGCCTCTCAGTAAGACCCTCGTAATTACTCAAGACTTAGTAAAATTTTCTAGTTTAAAGCAAAATCTTCACAAGCCTTGAACGAGGGCAGCCTCTCAGTAAGACCCTCGTAATTACTCAAGACTTAGTAAAATTTTCTAAGTTTAAAGCAAAATTTTCACAATCAGATAAGAAAAATGAATAAAAGGAGACATCATTGCGGAAGAAAAAATCTTCATTCATTGAACTATCATTAAATTACAAGATAGGGGCACATGGGCCCATAACATCCTTACAAAATAAAGACTAAGTTAAAGAGAAGGAAATTTCAACATAAGCATATGGAGGGAAACTTCAGGCTGCAGGGGCAACATTTTCATCCAGAACCACTAAGACATTTTGGGCCACGGGACCATACAGTGGGCCCGCCGGCTCTTGTGTTGGAGGGGCTTGTTCCTCTTGATTCTGGGCAGCTGGAGGAGGCACGGGCTCATTATTTTCTGGCGCTTGGAGGGCATTGGGCTCATCGGTTTCATTGGCAGGATTAGGGGCATTGTCAGCAACAGGCTCATTTGCAGGAGGGATCGTGGAGGAGATAGTGGCAGCATCCACACCCTCGCTTTGCTCCACTTGGGAGGTTTCCGCCGGAGGGTTAGCCGCCATGTACTCATCTTGAATAAGCGTGACCAGAAAGTTATACTCAGGTTCAGAGATGTTTGCCTCAGGGTCTTCACGGTCGTCATCTTCCTCCACGCAGTGCTCGTTGAACATGAGCCCCATATCCTGCGCCCCACGAATGGACGGATCTATCAGGCCCTTGTGGATACCCTACTCAATTGCCAAATTAAACGCTTTTTGAGCCTTGTCTAGATAATGCAAAGAGGCTGCAAAATTGAAGGCCTTTGAATGGCAAAACTTGATGAGCGCCTCCTTGACCGATTGCTCAATGCGGTGAGGAAGTTGGCCCATGGTATCTGCGTATTTTTTCTCCGCCTCAATAGCCCTCGTCTTCCAGTCGTTACGTTCGGCCGTGAGCTTCTGATGGTTCTCGTTGAGGTTATTGTATTGTGTGCGCCAACTCCTCCGAGCGTTCTCAACGTTCGTAAAGTCATCCTGCAGCTTCTTCATCTCAGTCTCCATCTTTTCGTACTCTTCCTTAAGAGAAAGGTACTTGGCCTTATCTATATCCAATTCTTCTTGGATTTGAGCAGGATCGTTCGAGCGCACCATCTTCTTGTATTTGGCTTTTCTGTCAGCATAAACTGTGGTACGCATTTGGATATTCTTAGCCCTCGGAAGCACTTGCTGCATGGGTTCGAAAGGGTAGGAGTGTTAGTAAAAATTTTGAAGAATAACATCTTCAGAAGAAAAATTTTCAACCGTCTCGGAGTACAGGTGCCTGTGGTCTGCTGTAAATTAGACCCTTTCATATAAGCCCTCGCTAATGGTTTGCGCGATAGTTCCGTGCCTTAGTAATACGGCACCACCATCTGCGGAACCCTTGTAGCTCCTGTCTCCTCGACGGTCAAAATCCCACAAGTGTTCTCCCTCTCAGGAAGAAGTGTCTCCATCGCCCTTGGGGCCCTCAACCACCTGTTTGCCTTTTCCGGATATGGTGAAGGAATCCGGCATCGTTTTCCTCTTTCTAGAGGCTGAGGCGATTGCTTCTTGGGGATCTTTGATATTGACGCTCGTCTGGGGGCTGGGTGGCGGAATCAGAACAGGAAAAATGGCCCCACTTGTTTGAGAAGTGGTCGGGGCCCTCGGAATCACCCTTGTATCTGGGTTGGGTGTTTAATTCCTCCCTCTACCTTAACTGGCGCTCGAACTTGTGGCTTGGTGACCACCACGCTTGTTGTCGTGACCTGCGCCTCGGGGTGGTGGGTTCTGTTGATTTCCTCGGTTTGCTTGACGCCTGTTGGCGTTGGCAAATCGGGCCGCATGTCGGATTCCTCCGCCAAACTAGGTTAATCTCCAAATCTATCAAGGAAGCTCTCTTCGAGCGCTACTCCCCCTCAGGAAAGCTTCCACTCCCCCTCATTGCATGAGCCTTGGCCTCTATCCCTTAGCGGATCTTCTGGCCTCCAAGGCCCTTGGTTGACACGAGCGTGCTCTCAAGCCCTCGTTACCAACCCCCTAAAACGGCTCTCTGACACCCCGTACATGCCCGCGCACCTACCACTGTTGCCAACACTAACTTTCTACAGCTTTTGTAGAAGATTCCTCCTAGGTTTCTCTCGCAACGCCACGTGTTAGGGCAACATTCGGCCAGGACCACGCTGTGCAAATGACCAAGGGGTCCCTGACCCTCAACTATAAATAAATGAATTCATCTCCTTCACTGTAAGCAATCTCCATTACTACAATTTCATACTTCACATACTCTATCTTTCAGATCATCATCTAACTTGAGCGTCGGAGAGCTAAACTGGGTATCACCCCCAGTTCCCCCAGCTTGGCCTTCTGACCTCTATTTCTTCTGGTGTTTGTCCTAGCAGGTTGAACCTACCCTCTTCTCCGGCGATCACCATCGGTTTTCCCACCTTGAAAACAAATTCTAAAGTGATTGGATTCTGTACCCCATATTCAGACCCATCATTTTTGGAATAATAGGGCCAAAACACGCTCGTCCCACGTTTGGACACGTGGCACCTCAAGATAGTAACACATGTCCTCCTGTGGTTAAGACAGTCATCCAAGAGCGCCCAAACCCCCCCGAGCGTCAAAGTCTCACAGGGACACGTGTCATCTGTACATTGCACACGCTTGATCAGCGTTGCCACTTTCTAACGAGCGCACTCCGCCATACTAGGTTAATCTCCAAATCTATCAAGGAAGCTCTCTTCGAGCGCTACTCCCCCTCGGGGAAGCTTCCACTCCCCCTCATTGCATGAGCCTTGGCCTCCATCCCTTAGCGGATCTTCTGGCCTCCAAGGCCCTTGGTTAACACGAGCGTGCTCTCAAGCCCTCGTTACCAACCCCTAAAACGGCTCTCTGACACCCCGTATATGCCCGCGCACCTACCACTGTTGCCAACACTAACTTTCACCAGCTTTTGTAGAAGATTCCTCCTAGGTTTCTCTCGCAACACCACATGTTAGGGCAACATTCGGCCAGGACCACGCTGTGCAAATGACCAAGGGGTCCCTGACCCTCAACTATAAATAAATGAATTCATCTCTTTCACTGTAAGCAATCTCCATTACTGCAATTTCATACTTCACATACTCTATCTTTCAGATCATCATCTGACTTGAGCGTCGGAGAGCCAAACTGGGTATCACCCCCAGTTCCCCCAGCTTGGCCTTCTGACCTCTATTTCTTTTGGTGTTTGTCCTAGCAGGTTGAACCTACCATCTTCTCCGGCGATCACCATCGGTTTCCCCACCTTTAAAATAAATTCTAAAGTGATTGGATTTTATACCCCATATTCAGACCCACAAACGGCGCCAAAAATGATGGGTCTGAATATGGGATACAGAATCCAATCACTTTAGAATTTATTTTAAAGGTGGGGAAACCGATGGTGATCGTCGGAGAAGAGGGTAGGTTCAACCTGCTAGGACAAACACCAAAAGAAACAGAGGTCAGAAGGCCAAGCTGGGGGAACTGGGGGTGATACCCAGTTTGGCTCTCTGACACTCAAGTCAGATGATGATCTGAAAGATAGAGTATGTGAAGTATGAAATTGCAGTAATGGAGATTGCCTACAGTGAAGGAGATGAATTCGTTTATTTATAGTTGAGGGTCAGGGACCCCTTGGTCATTTGAACAGCGTGGTCCTGACCGAATGTTGCCCTAACACGTGACGTTGCGAGAGAAACCTAGGAGGAATCTTCTGCAAAAGCTGGTGAAAGTTAGTGTTGGCAATAGTGGTAGGTGCTAGGGGTGTGCATTCGGTATATACCGAACCGACCGAACCGAAATGGCGTACCGAATACCGAACCGAAATTTTCGGTTCGGTACGGTTTTTACCGAAAAAAATTCGGTACAATTCGGTATATAACCGAATTACCGAATTTTGTTAAAAAAAAAAAAAGAAAAATGAAAGAACTACATATTTTTAATTAAAGTTTCTCCAAGTCTAAAAAAAAAAAACAAATAATAAGATTCAAGACAGGAATATAAAAGTATTCCTTTTGTTTTGCATAAAAGTGTTAATTAGACTTTGAAACAAGAATAGCTAAATATATTAAAAATGTTGATGGCGTGTAGGAATATATATATATATATATATATAAACCAAAAAAGAATTTCATATGCTTTGTGTAGGAATATAATGTATATAATATCATAAATATATTTAGTTATATACGTTGTGGGTGTGTAGGAATATATATATATATAAACCAATAAAGAATTTTATATGCTTTGTTTAGGAATATAATATATATAATATAATAAAAATATATATTAAAAAATATATATAATATCTAATTCGGTATTTCGGTCGGTTCGGTATACCGCACATGTATACCGATACCGAACCGAATACCGAATTTTTGAAAACCTTTATATCGAATACCGAACCGAATTTTCGGTTCGGTATTCGGTACGTACCGAATTTTCGGTATCGGTCGGTTCGGTCGGTAATACCGAACTCTGCACACCCCTAGTAGGTGCGCGGGCAAGTACGGGGTGTCAGAGAGCCGTTTTAGGGGGTTGGTAACAAGGGCTTGAGAGCACGCTCGTGTCAACCAAGGGCCTTGGAGGCCAGAAGATCTGTAAGGGGTGGAGGCCAAGGCTCATGCAATGAGGGGGGGTGGAAGCTTCCTTGAGGGGGAGTAGCGCTCGAAGAGAGCTTCCTTGATAGATTTGGAGATTAACCTAGTATGGCGGAGTACGCTCGTTAGAAAGTGGCAACGCTGATCACGCTTGTGCACAACAGAGATGGCAGAGATGGCACGTGGCAGAGATCACTTCTTGCGACGTGCAGCCTTTTTTTTCGTGCGCGTGCCACGTTTTCGTGATCCGGCCTTTCGTATTTCGTGCAATGCAATCCCAATTTTATTTTTAATTTTAAAATTTTATTTTTTGAATATTTATTTTAATTTTGAATAAAAACTTAAAATTGGGATTTTTAGAGAAATAGAAACGGTTTATATTTTGGAAAAATACATCATGATAGAATTATTAATTTTCATAAATTAATTAGAATTTTATTTGTTTTGGTAATTTGGGATTTATTGAAAACTGTTATAAATAAGACTCGCATCAAGTGGTGTTTTAAGTCATTAAGACTTGAAACGGGAATTTTAATTTATTGGGTAAATTTAAATTCTCGCAAAAGCATGTTAGGTGATCATGGGTTTAGATCTATGTATGGTTTTAATTTATACACATGGATGGTTTAAATTGGGGTTGGAGCCCTATAGTTGCGTTTTTCAATTGAGGTTGGAGCCTCACTTATGTGCGTACTGTTATGTGATTTATTATGTGGCTTTCCATATTACTGTTTTTTAGGCCGGGGTATGCCCCGTATAATTGTCTAAGGCCAATATGAAGATTGAGCCTTATTACTTTATGTCTTTTTCCTTTTATTGTAATTTGAGAGTAGAGATAGGTGGTGAGGTTTTATTTTCATTTTGGAGACAATACACCCATGGAGTAAGATGGACCACATTCAAGTAACAAGGAGGCCATAAGTGAAGACCCCTCAAAATGTTAGGGAGGGGAATCTCAATTGTAAAAATGTAATAGAGATAGGGCTCGTATTTTGTTACCGCTTTCTCTTATGTGATTTAAACTGTTTATGTGGCATGTATGTTAGAACTTGTGATTCTGGAGTGGCTCCCACATATCACGCATAAGATAGGTAGAACCCATGATCATTACATGTTAGTATCATGCTAGGACATGTTATCTGTTTATGTGCTTGTTTGAAATGCATTTAAGTGTACTTGCATTAATCAAGACTAATAAAATTGGATAACATATATGTTGGTGAGGTCGAACCGGACAACTCTCCGGTTGATTCGAAAATTCCCATTAAATATTAAGCTAATTTTGAACAAATAGGTATTTAATTCGAGATGCAAATTTTGAATTAAATTCCTAGCATTCCATCAATAGGTTTTAAGTTTAGTAAGTGAAGCTAGTTATTGTCCGCGAGTCGTGGGATAGCTAGTGGAGCTTATTAGTTCTTAGTTACCTAATTGATCATTTTAAAATGGTCAATATTTCGTGGTCAATTTTGGCAAGGGCGATGTCCGCGAGTCGTGGGTCGTTCGAACTAAGTTTTGATCATGATCTTATGATTGATGGGTCTAGCTTAACGCCTGAGTAAATATGGATGTCGCACGAGTCGTGGGTCCATATTGAAAGATAGGTGATGCAAAAACAATTACTAAGAGTTCTAAAGGCGTTAGAATTGGTAAGTTGTACCTACCTAGGGTTTTACTTAGAATGTCCGCGAGTCGTGGGTTCGAGGTAAAATGCCTAGGATCTTAGTACCCATTGGGAAAGGTGTTCCTCTTAGATCTTTGGGAATTCTAGATCTTTGAAAAACAGTGGGAGCTACATTAGATTAAAGACCTTATCTTTTGTACATCGTTATAATTCAGCATGCTCACTAGTTCTCTGTTTTACCATTTAGGTCGTAGATTCTGTGATTCTCTACGTGTTTTGAAATGGCAACCAAAAACCCTCTTGTATCGATCCTCGAGTCAAACAAGTTGACTGGTCCCAACTGTTCTGATTGGCTGAGGAATCTAAAAATCATTTTAGATTCTGAGAAGAGAACTTATGTTCTCTTCGAAGGGGAGCCTAGCCCGAATGGGAGGCTCCCACTCCGGCCGAGCGGGACGTGATTCAGAAGTGGAAGGATGATAATCTCCAAGCCCGTTGCCTTATGTTGGCTAACATGTCTCCGGACTTGCAAAGGCAACATGAGGCCATGGAATTCGCTTGGGAGATTTACGACCACTTAGAGCAACTTTACCGCCCTCATGAACGTGTTACAAGGTATAACACTTCAAAGGAATTGTTCCACTTAAGAATGAGGGAAGGTTCAAGTGTCCATGAATATGGACTCAAGTTTCTCGCCCTTACTGAGAAACTTGCTTCCATGGACATGCCACTGAAAGACGAGCTTTCAGTGGATTTGTTGCTAGCTTCGCTCCCACCATCATTCAACCCATTTGTCCTTAATTTCAACATGAATCATGCTGGTGCTACTTTAGCTGAGCTGATTAGTCAGCTTGTGACTACTGAAAGCACGATCAAGAAGGACAATAAGGTTTTGATAGTGAATGCTCTATCTTCCTCTTCTGGGCCTTCTAAAGGTAAGGGCAAGAAAGCCCAAAAGAAGAAGAAGAAACCCCTTAGGCCCACTGGTGGCGTTTCGAAGGGGAAGTCCCAAAAGAAGAAGCGAGATCAAAAAGAGGATGTTTGCTTCCATTGTGGCAAAGCGGGATATTGGAGGAGAAACTGCCCAGAGTACAAGGCTACTCTAAAGAAAGGTATCTTTCTCGTTGAAGTAAATCTTTCTATTAATTCTAGTTCTTGGGTACTTGATACCGGTTGTGGAACTCATATCTGTAATGATGTACAGATGCTAAGTGAAGTCCAACAACTCAAAGAAGGAGAATGTGTCTTGAAGATCGGCGATGGCTCAAATGTTGAAGCTCGAGCTTTAGGCACAATTAGATTAGATTTAGGTAGTTTTGAGTTAGTCTTAAATAAAGTCCTCTATGTACCGAGCATTATTCGTAATATAATTTTTGTTCCAATTTTAGATTGTGAAGGTTATGAAACTTATATTAAGAATGGTAAATACTTTATGAAACGGAACAACTCTTCCGTTCACATCGGTACTCTAAGTAATGGACTTTGTCTAACTCAGAATATCAATATTATGAATATACAACGAGAAACGAAACGTAAGAGAGATGACAAAGTTTCAGCTCCCTTATGGGATGCTAGATTAGGACACATTTCCAAGAACAGAATGAGCAAGATAAACACTTTAGGATCATTCTCTGAAAATGATCTTAAGGAGTTAACTTCTTGCGAATCCTGTCTCAAAGGAAAAATGTCCAAAGTCCCTTTTAAAGGAACTGTGGAACGTGCCATTAAGGTTTTGGATTTGATCCATACTGATGTTTGTGGACCGCTTAGTGTAAGCACAAGAAACAATCATCAGTATTTCATAACCTTTACCGATGACTTTAGTCGATATGCTTATGTATACTTAATGAAGTATAAATCTGAAGCTTTTGGGAAATTCTTAGAATTTCAAAAGGAGGTTGAGAACCAAACTGGTCATAAGATCAAAGCACTTCGATCTGATCGAGGAGGCGAGTTTCTTAGTGAAGAATTCCTTAATCATCTCAAAGATAATGGGATTATCTCTCAGTGGACTCCTCCGGTAACTCCTCAGCTTAATGGAGTTTCTGAGAGAAGGAATCGAACCCTACTAGATATGGTTCGTTCCATGATGAGTTTCACTGACTTACCACCTTCTTTCTGGGGTTATGCCCTAGAAAGTGCAACAAAGATTTTGAATCTAGTTCCCTCTAAGTCAGTCCCTAAAACGCCCTATGAAATGTGGCATGGTAAAATCCCTACTTATTCTTACTTAAGAATTTGGGGTTGTCCTGCTTACGTGAAGAGGACAGTGGGAGATAAGTTAGAATCTCGTTCTAACTTATGCTATTTTGTAGGTTATCCTAAGGAATCCATAGGATATTACTTCTATGATCAATCTGAGCAAAAGGTGTTTGTTTCCAGAAATGCCACTTTTTGAGGAACCGTTCCTTAAAGAAAAGAAAGGCAAGATCATAGAATTAGAGAAAGTACAAAGTGAGCCCACACCTCCCACTGAAGAAACGTCTCCTTCTGATCAACTACAACCAATCACGAATTTCGATACACACGTAAATCCTCTTCTAAGGCGTTCTGAACGCACTCCTAGACAGCCGGAGAGATGGTATGGATTCTTCCATGAAATCTCTCAAAAGGATAATGATCCTTTAACATATGAGGAGGCACTTTCAGATTCTGACTCTGAACAGTGGATAGAAGTCATGAAATCCGAAATGGATTCCATGAACTCCAACCAAGTTTGGACCTTGGTAGATTTGCCTGATGGGGTCAAACCCATAGGTTGCAAATGGATCTTCAAGAGAAAGCTTGGAGTTGATGGAAGCATTGCAGCCTACAAAGCAAGACTGGTTGCAAAATGATTCACTCAAAGACCCGGCGTGGACTTTGATGAAACCTTTTCATCAGTTGCAATGCAAAAGTCTATTCGGATCATGCTTGCCATTGCTGCGTATTATGACTACGAGATATGGCAAATGGATGTGAAAACTGCCTTTCTCAATGGTGACATTGATAAAGACATTTATATGGAGCAACCCATAGGTTTCACAATCAGTGGAAGTGAGCAAAAGGTTTGCAAACTCCAAAGATCAATCTATGGATTGAAACAGGCTTCTAGGAATTGGAATATTCGATTTGATGAATCGGTCAAAGCGTTTGGCTTCATTCAAATTTTGAATGAATCATGTGTGTATAGAAAGGAATTGGAGACCTCAGTGCAATTCTTAGTGCTTTATGTTGATGACATCCTTCTTATTGGGAATTCGAAGGATGACATGAAAGTGACTAAGTTATGGTTATCGAACCAATTCGAGATGAAAGATCTGGGTGATGCGTCCTATATCCTTGGAATTAAACTCTATAGAGATAGATCTAGAAGATTAATAGGACTATCACAGTCGATGTACATTGACAAAGTGTTGAAAAGATTCAATATGGAGTCAGCAAAGGTTAAGAACCTTCCTATGAGTGTAGGAACATGTCTTTCAAAGAAGATGTGTCCTAAGACTAACCTTGAGAAGGAAAGAATGACTCATACACCTTATGCATCAGCAATAGATAGCATAATGTATGCAATGTTATGTACTCGACCGGATGTGGATTATGCACTTAGTGTAACAAGTCGTTTCCAATCTGACCCTGGAGTTGGTCACTGGGCTGCCGTGAAGAATATTCTTAAGTACTTGAAAAGTACTAAAGATTTATTCTTAGTTTACGGAGGTCAGAAAGATCTTACTGTCGAAGGATACTGCGATGCAAGCTTTGCATCTGACTTAGATGATTTTAAGTCAATGTCAGGATACATTTTCTGCCTAAACGGCGGAGCAGTGAGTTGGAAGAGTTCCAAGCAAACTACCACAGCAGATTCGACCACTGAGGCCGAATACTTGGCTGCAAATGATGCAGCTAAGGAAGGTGTTTGGATTAGAAACTTCATTCAAGAGTTGAATGTTGTTCCTAGCATGAAAGACCCCATAACTGTGTTTTGTGACAACACTGGGGCGGTTGCTCAAGCAAGAGAACCAAGATCTCACCAACGGACCAAGCACATTATGAGGAAGTATCACCCAATCCGTGATATTATCAAAAGAGGAGATGTGCAAATTGAGAGGGTCACATCAGCAGAGAACGTGGCAGATCCACTTACTAAACCCCTTAGTCGTGAAGCTTTCCAAGGTCATCTTCACAAGATGGGACTTAGAATAGCTTTAGAATGGCTTTGACGGGCAAGTGGGAGATTGTTAGGAATAGTGCCCTAGAAAGCCGATTATATATCCGCTTTGTGTTTTTCCTTATTGTAATCACAGACAATATTTGAATGAAATAACGAATTGAGGCAACACTTCTTTATATGCTCTTGTTTGGTATGCGTTTACTTTATCTGTGCATATATGAGAACTCCCCTAATCCTAATGACTTTAGGACTCTACCATTTAGGTGAAATGGTTCATGAAACGAGCCCTATATCACATAAGTCATGATTAGTAAAATACTCCAAGCCGATGAGTCCTACAGACAGTGGGAGTGTCAACCTGACTCCTCTAAGGCTTGCTTGTGGGATCACGCCCTTAAGAAGGACCACCTTGTTTCATGGAGGTGCAAAGTGTATAGTTGATACGTGCGTGATACATGAGGGTGCTTACTTTAATAAGTAAGTTCACTGAGGTGTCCCGTGTGAGAACATTCCTAAATGGGAAAGGAAGTTTCTATTCAGGAAATGGAAACTTCCAGATTAGGTAATATCTCACGAGTCATTGATGTGATTAATTGATCCTTAAGACTTGAGGTTCCTTGTCACTTTATGAGTTAACTCTGTAGTCTTAGGTATAAGCTTTAAAGAGTGTCGCCTTAGACAACTGATTCAAGGCTTATGCTGGGGCTGCACAAGTGATTCATGAAAGTGAATGAGAATCAAGATAGGACCTACACTTGCATTTGCAAGGTGATCTCTTGTTGTGTAAGTCATTCATATGCCATATGGAGTCCTTGGCCAAGGCAGTAGATCAAGACATCAAGAAAAGGGTTTCTTGGATTGAGATCAAATGGATATGAAATGCACTTAGCTTTAAGACCGGATTATTAGGGTTCTGATTATTCCCTAGCCCTAGATCTTGGTTGAGAGATAGTAAGTAGGAGGATTGTATCTCACATAAATCAATGACTTAAAGGTTCTGTCAAATCCGAACATTCCAATTCAGCTAGGGGTTAAACACCTGTTGCTAGACTATGGTCGTTTAATCTGTGGACTGATTAATTAATTAGTGAATTAATTAATTAGGGTCACTGCTAATTGAATTGAGAACCTAGAGGGTCACACACAACAACTTGGTTACATGAGTTGAGGCTTTAAAATGATTAAACGAGTTAATCGGGCCAAGAGGGTTCCACAATTGTGAAACCACACGTGTGGGTCACGTGAGTGACACGTGTCCTTGTGACACGTGTCCCACACGTGTAAATATATATATTGTACATATATATTAAATCATTAAATGTGTTAATTATTTAATAGACTTTGGTTTAATTTTGAATTAAAAAGAAAGTCTAATTTTGGAGAAAAATAAACTAGTTAATTAATTATGAATTAATTAATTAGATAAAATAAGTTATTTATTTTAAATAAATAAAGTATAAAATTATCCAAAAATAGTTTGGATATTTTAGCTCTCTTGAAAGTTGATTTGAATTTGAATTCAAAGTCAAAGTCAAAATTACTTGATGATCAAGTAATAGGAGAGAGAGACCAAAACCCTAGCCCATAAGGACTAGGATTTTCGGTCCTCCCTTTAATATAAATAGGGGAGCTCGAGCTCCCCTTAGAGCGAATTGACAATTCTTTTGGTTCATGTGTTGAACACCATCCTTTCTCCAAGACAAACGAAACTCTAGGTTAAGCCTAAACACTAATTAGAGAACTAGCATCCTTACTAGTTAGATTGTAGTCAAGTTGGTGGACTATCTCTAGAGAGCTTCAAGTTAGAAGTTTGAAAATTCGAGCTTTACCAAGGAGAGGGGATCAAGCCGCGAGAAGAGCGTTCTTGGGTGGCCGCGAAAAGTAAGTTTCTTATCTCTACGAATTTGGACGCACGATTGCAAGTCCAAGGTCCTTTTGTTGGAAAATTGTTTAAATTTCCGCTGCTTTCTGATTCGTGTTTTCCAAAATTTTCAAGCTCACAAGATCATTGTGCTCACGGATCAACCCCTCAGACAGGTATTGGCCAAACCGGATAGTTCGGGTCGGCTAATCAAATGGGTTGTCGAGTTGGGCCAATATGACTTAACCTATCAACCAAGGTTAGCATATCAAGCCCAAGTCTTGGCCGATTTTCTGGTCGAGAAAAAACCCTCAACCTTGCCTAGAAAAATTACGTGCCGTTGGACGTTGTCAGTCGATGGTTCCTCGACCTCATCTGGAGGGGGTGCGGGAGTGTCCTTGAGAAGTACCGAAGGAGATGAGCTCGATTTCGCCATCTGCCTGGATTTCCCAGCTACAAACAATGAGGCTGAGTATGAGGCACTTATAGCGGGTATGAGAATCGCCAAGGAACAAGGCATTGACAATCTGGCGGCTCTAACCGACTCACAGCTGGTTGCGAGCCAATATGCTGGCTCTTATGAAGCAAGGAGGAATCGATGGCCAAATACTTGGAAAAAGTCAAGGAATGGGCTGCAAAATTAAAAAATTTCAGACTCGAGCAAGTACCCAGAGGAGAAAATGAGAGAGCCGACGTCCTTTCCAAAGTAGCCAATGGTCTCAGGGGGACAAGGGACAGGTCGATCATATTCCTCACGAATACAGCTCGATCAATCGAGGAAAAGGGAGAACTTATATTGAGCATCGACCCCGTCGAGCCGTGTTGGTTAGATGACCTGGTCTTACATTTGAGAGATCGCTTCTTGTCCGAAAATAAAACGGAGAGGCATCGACTGATGGCCAGGGTGGCAAGTTACTCCCTCGACCCAGACGGCATGCTATTCAAGAGATCTGTCAGGGAGTCGGCCAAGAGGTGTCTACTACCCTCCCAAGCCAAGGAGGTTCTCGAAGAGGTGCATGCTGGATCCTGCGAAAACCATGCTGGAGGTCGAATACTTGCCAAGAAAGTATCTCGAGCTGGATATTACTGGCCGACCCTCTTACGGGACTCGATCAATTTAGTAAAAAAATACCCCAGCTATCAAAGACATGCCAACCTCACTCACCAGCATCCAAGGGAGATGACTCCGGTCGACATAGTGTGGCCTTTCGATCAGTGGGGAATCGACATTGTAGGGCCATTTCCCCTTGCCCTAGACAACAACAATTCGTCATTGTTTGTGTAGAGTAATTCTCAAAATGGGTCGAGGCAGCGCCGGTCCCCAAGATCACCCACACGGTGATGACTCGATTCCTTTGGACCATATGCCGATCTGGGGTGCCAAGGACCTTGATCTGCAACAATGGTCCTCAATTTCGAAGCAAAATGTTCAAGAGTTATTGCTCTAAGTACGGCATTAGCTTGCGTTTTACTTCGGTCGGCCACCCTTAGGCCAACGACCAAACAGAAGTCACCAATCGGACGATCGTGCAGAATTTGAAGACCCGTCTCGATGGGAGGAAAGGAGCCTGGGCCGAGAAACTCGACGGTGTCCTTTGGGCCTATCGAACCACTCCTCGAACCGCCACAGGAGAGACCCCATTCTCAATGGTCTATGGTTCCGAGGCAGTGATCCCTGCCGAGTTAATACACCAAACCGATCGAGTATCACATTATCAGCTCGACCGCAATCAAGAGAATCGCCAGCTAGACCTGGACATGATCGAAGAAAGGAGAGATCAAGCCTTAGGGCGGATGCAGTAGTATCGAGCAACGATGACCAGGAGTTACAACAAGAAGGTCCTCCTTCGAGTTTTTCGAGTTGGTGATCTTGTTCTAAAACGAGTCGATGTTGTCAAATACGTCGGGAAACTCGACGCCAACTGGGAGGGTCCTTTTCGAATTTCCAAGATTGGGAAGAACCATACCTATCATCTCGAGGAATTGAATGGCAGACCAGTACCTCGATCATGGAACGCCCACAACCTTAGAGTGTTTTATGTTTGAAAAGATATAAACTTCAATATGTGAATCAATAAAATCAAGGTAGTTCTTTCGACTATCATACTCTTGATGGGTCAAATAGTCTGTTATAGTTTTGTCGACTGGAGAGTTATGTCAAATCTTGAAAGGTTGTCATACCCTCGACGGGTTAAATAGCCTAGTCAATACCCTCGACCGGTTCGGTAAATTATCTCTTAAATTCGACTTGAATGTTTGCTATCATACTCGCGATGGGTTAAACAGTCAATACTGTCGACTTAAGAGTTAGTGATAAGTTTAATTTGAACACGCATACTCGTGAATGCTAATTCGAAGACAACTTTAAACAAACTTCATTAAAATTCAAAACGGTTACATTTGGATTTTTCTGAAGGAACACTCACCGGCCACCCCGGGTCGGCTTGGTGCATAGCTAAAACAAGAAATGAAAATGGAAAAATTACACGGACAAAAGCGACGTAGGAAGGCAGAAGGTCTAATCAATCTCTTCATTGGAAGGAGTGTTTATGGGATGCTCGAAGAAAAGCTCGGGAATACTCGAGCGTGGTTCAAAACCATCGGATCGACCCCCTGGGGCATCTGGCTCGCATCCTCCTCTAGTCCGCCGACTATAGACTTGGCCAGAGGGATAGCAAACCCAAACTCATGCTCCGACCAGTCTTCCTCGGGATCTTCGTCGATTTCTGGAGGCGTGGGTCGAGGGTCTGGGCACATAAGGCCAATCTTGTTCGTATTATAGTCGACTGGAAGGTGTCCTTCGGTGTGGCATTGAGCCAAACATAAATCGAACACTTCCTTCAAATCCGTTACCCCGAAGGTCGCGGTCGACCTCTTATAAGTCGTCGACTTCATAAATCGGTAGGCTCCGAACCGCTCTGAGTCGGCCACGATCTTATCATATACATGCTGGCACCGCTCGATGGCCGTTTGGGCGCCCTTCACTTACCCCGCCTTTTCCCTATCTTTGTAGGCGGAAAGTACCTTCGAAGCTTCATCATCGAGCTTCTTGTGGGCCTCGAGCAGTTCCGTCTTCTTGGCCTCCAATTGCTTTTGGGACTCGGTGAGGGCCGTTGCCATCTTCTCCTTCGCCAACTCTGCCGACCTCGCGCTCGAGCTGAGACTCGCCTTCTCGGTCTCCAGGTCTACCACTTTCCTCTTCAGGATTTCGACCTCCGAGTCGATCCCCGCCTTGGCCTCCAAGCGCGCCCTTCCTTCTTTGTAGACCTGGGTCCTTCGACTCATATGGTACATATCCTGAGCAAGCTGGAATACGGGAACAAAAAGTCAGCGATCAATCCTCAACTGAGACTAAAGATAGAGGATTAATTTCTTACCCCAATGACCTTCACGGCCGCCGACATTTCCAACTCGACCTCAGACATCTTCCATCTCGACTCGTGGTCGATGGGAACTTGGCAGCAGTGGTAAACCGCCCCAGTGGCTCGGTTGTCCCATGGAATCGACCCTATCCGTCGAGGCTTACCGTCATCCCCAATTAATTTGCAACCCCGGGAAGATGTGGCTTGGAGACTCTGAGCATTTTGAAAAAGTCGGCCACATCATCCTCCGGGGGACGGAAGGGAAGATGCACCGCCCTTATGGCCTCGGGCGAGAATGGGGCCGGCGTCTTCTCGGTCCCTGAAGGAGTCGATGGCAGTGAGCTGGTGGAGACCGTGCCCCTAGATTGGTTGCCCCCAGTAGTGTGCTCTGCGGTTTTCGTTGGCTTGGGAACATTCGAGCCCTTGGGGTCTTTATCCTTTTTCGACCGTTTCTTCTCGGGCTCAGCGATTGGCGTTTTGTCCTTCCTCTTCGTGGTTTGAGTGGCAGGCGACGAAGTCGGCTCGCCATCGGTTTGGCCCGCCGGTCTGGGCAGGATGGCATCCATCGTCTTATGAGGCTTCGCCACCTTGACTGCCCCTGCGATGGCCTGCCGGGCCTCAAGCTCTTCCATGTCTGCCCTCATTTTCGCCAGGTGACTTATTATTACTCTATCTGCAAAAGAAACTAAACATTAGAATCGACCTGAAGGTTTACAAAACGCAGAAATGAATACCAAGCATTTAAGCAATCGACTCGCCCGCCTGTTTTACCAGGGTCGAAGCTCCGACTAGCGATCCTGGGGGTTAGGCCGAAATTGACCAGTACTTTATCCTCGATCAGTTTCTTGTAGTCGAATTGACCGAGGGATAACATATCCCAGATGAAAGTATTCGACCAACGCGTAGCTGCAATCGGCAATGTCGAGCTCGGCCCCCAATACCACATTCTATTCCAAAGGTTCAGCCACCCCGTCTCACTCTCGACGTACACAAATTGTTGCTTCCATATCTGCCGTTTGAAGAGGTCGGCGATGTCGTGAGCTTGCGCTTTTGTTTAAATGATAGCTGCACGAACCCGTAGCCCGACCCGGACCTCTCCTTGGTCACACCCACGTTGAAAAGATCCTTAGCTACTCCAAGCATGGGAATTCCAAAATATCTCATCAATACCCGAATCCCATTGAGCATCGCATACCCATTCGGCATCAATTGGACCGGGCTAATATTCAGGTGGTTCAGGATGTCGAGGATGTCATCGTCTATTGGGATTCGAAACCCTGCTTGGATCATTTTCTAGGTCACGGTTATCCAATTGGTCGGAGGGTCAGTCATGGTTTCCCCTCTTCGAGGTCGAATTACACTGTACCCTCCTAATTCGACTTCTCCTCCAAATAGCATCTCCCTAATGTCTTCAAACATTTTGGCCGATACCTTGCTGTCGACCAATCTGGGGTCCTTGTCCAAAATTCGATCGGGGGATTTCCTACCATAAGGGATGTGTATAACATCTTCTCCCTGGCTCTCTGAAGTCGATGGCCCTGCGTCTCCTACTCGACTCGAATACTTCGACCCTAAAGTCATCCCCACTGGGGGTATTGCTGTTATGGGTTCCGCTGAGGTTATGGGACCCAAGGGAGAGGCCGACTGCCTATCTTCCGAGCCCCCCGATACCTCCGTTACATCTACTCTATCTGAGGCATGTGACCTAACCGACTCCTCCTCGCCCGAAGTCGAGGAGAGCGAATCTATTTCATCCCCGGGGCCCGGAATTTTATTCGACAAGTCTGAACTAGTCGAGGTAGAAGAAGACATCCCACTGCTCAACAATGCTTCGACTGGATTCCCTTGAATTCTGCCTTCTCCTTGAAATAAGGATTAAGGTTTTCGTGTCAGGGGTCGAGTCGAACGTGATTCGCGATGGGGCTCTTCTCAATCGATTACGGACTCTCAAATTAACAAAAATAAAGAAATTGAAGCAATAAGAGGGAAAGAAGCTAAGTCGAATGAGCTTACCGAAAAGATTCGTTGTTGACCTGGTCGACTCGAAGACGCCGGCTGCTTGGCTCGAAAAGCTCTGAAGAACTCGAAATGCTCTAAAAATTTCTAGAGAGTGAAGGGAAGAAATGAAGGCCTTAAGGGGCTATTTATAGAGGTTACCCTGGGCGGGAAAATCGAAGGCGAACGGTCGCCATCATTACGCCTGGGGGCCCACTTCTCGAAATTCGAAAGGACGCTGCCACATCAGCGTGGCACCGCCTTTCCGGGGGCTAATGACGTGGGCCAATCCGGTACCGCCACGCTAGCGACGTGTGGACCACTACCCGCATGCCGCGTAAGCCTCCGAGTCGGTCATCTCGACGGTAAATCCCTCAAGAGGGTAAGTGCTGACCATTTAACCCTGTCGACTCGACTATTCCCAAGACCAGTCGAAATACAATCGAGTAAGTCCAAGATAAGTCGGCGGGAACTCGACTATATGGTTACTAGGTCGAATCGAGGTTGACCATCCCTGGGGCCCACTCCGCCGCTTCAAGCATTTAATGAAGCCTGATAGGCCGTACGGAGCAGGTGGCGCATTTAATGTACCTGCAAGTTGCACTGTACAGGTAATCATTACCCCAATAGGTATAAATACCCCCCTCCATAAATGTCATAAACACACACAACTACCACATTCACAGCACACAAGTCAACTCGATAAGTTCTCAACCATTCAATACTGACTTGAGTGTCGGAGTGCCGACAAAGGGAACAACCCCTTCCGTCCCTTGTCGGTCCGTAGCTCACGTTTGCTATCTGTCTCCCAGGACAACTCTAATTCGAGCTCTACCACGTCAACAAATTCTAAGTGGACAAGTCGACTGTTCCGTGACAGGTCATCCATCCGAAGTTCGACGCGATCAATATACATATATAATCAAAAGTTTGAAGATCTTATGTCAATACTCTATCACCGAGAGATGAAGGTCCTTAAAGGAAGGGAATCGATTCAATAGGTTGTAAAGCAAGAGCTGCTTCCTCTAATAGTACCACACTTTTGATTATATATATTTATATGGGCAAATTACACCAAGGTCCCCTGAGGTTTGGCATAATTAAAAATTAATCCCTCCACTTCTGAAAATTACGGATTAGTCCCTATAAATACTACTTCAATTGAGGTCCCTAGACGCCGTTAGGGTTCCGTTAATTTTGACATTTGAATTTTCGAAAAATATTACAAAAAAGTCCCTGAACTATGAATTTTCTTACAAAACGGCCCCTTAACCAAATCACATCAACAATGTAGTCCTGTCAAAATTAACGGAACCCGAACGACGTCTAGGGACCTCAATTGAAACAGTATTTATAGGGACTAATCCTTAATTTCCAGAAGTTGAGGGATTAATTTGTAATTATGTCAAATCTCAAGGGATCTTGGTGTAATTTGCCCTATATATATATATATGTATATATATGTAAAAAGCAAAAGCAAAAGCAAAAGCAAAAGCCCCCAACTCTAATAGAAAATTGAATCGTGGCTCAGCATGGTTTCAGCTAGGGCTGTCAACGGGTCGGGTTCGGACCGAATCAATAGATTCTATATTCGAATCCGATAAGAGAACCCCGATAACCGGATCCGAATCCGAGTCCTATAGGATTCGGATTCATTGTTTTTGGATCCATAAATAATCGACTTGGATCAGATTCGATAAAAGATCCGACCCGATTAGCAATAAAATTTATTTTTTAAAATAACAAATTTGATATAAAAAAAATTTTTAATGTAATTACATAATATTTAATAAATAATTATTATTTAATGGATAATTTGAGTTTTGGTTATATTTATTTAAAATAGGTTAATTTAAACTTATTAATAAAAGAAAATATATACTTTTAGAGTAAAAAAATTAAATTTTATTATTGTTTAAAATGATAAATATGTGAATTTTAATTTTAATCATTTTACTTAGTATTATGTACTAGTAAATAATTTATTTAATTAAATATTATATATAATATCGGATTCGGATTCTTAACGAATCGGATTCCTTAAATCCATATTCACTCCATTTATTTCGGATAACGAATATTTATAATCGGATATGATCCATCGAAGATTTTTATTAGACGAATATGCTAAAAATCGGATCGGATTCGGATCAAAATCCGACCCATTGACAGCCCTATTTCAGCTCAAGAACAATAATGCCCTGCCCAAAATTACTACTCACATGGTCCAGCCCATTGCTCAACCCTCAATCCAAAAAGGTAATCCATGACATATCCAAGTCCAGAAAATAAAGTTGGACCCTAGCCCATCACAAAGCCCATTCCCTAACCCACCCAATAGGGCTGTCAACGGGTCGGATTCGGATCGGATTCGAGATTTCCAAATCCGAATCCGATTGTTAGATACAAAAATCGAATCCGAATCCGAATCCTTCATCCCAACCAAATTCGACTGATAGTGGATCGGATTATCCGGTGAAAAAATCCGATCCGAGAAAGAAAAAGGAAAATGCCCCTTCCAGATCTGAGAAAAAAAATTTAAGAGCAGATCCACCAGAAGGAACGAGAGAAATATCTATGACAATCCATGTCCGGGGAACTCAGATCTGTTGCAGAGGTTGCTCGACTGTCGACGGCGATGGTGGCTGCGGCGTTTGGTGGTGTTTAGCGGCGGTGGTAGTGGAAAACTTGGCGGTGGCTAGCGGTCGAGTTGTTGGCAGCGATGTAGTGCTCGGAATCGACGGTGGTCAGGAATGATGTTGGACGGCGGAGATGGTGCAGCGGAGGAGATGAACGTGGAGAACATGGGGAAAGGCAATGGAGATGACCAGATGGGAAAAGTTTGGAGTGCGGCTGTGAGAGTTCCTTTTGAAATGGGACCAGGGCACCTTGATATGCATTGATAATTAATGGGGCAGATTTACACTTTTTATTTTAATTTTCAAAAAATATAAGATATATATATTATTAATCTTCATATTAATGGGAAGACGCGCACACAATCTCACACACATATATATTACATATGTATTTCTTCATATAAAATAATTAATTTAATAAATAATTTATAAATCGAATTCGGATCTTTAACAGATAGGATTGTGTAATTTCATATTCGCTTCATTTATTTCGAATAACGGATATTTATAATCGGATATGATTTATCGAATTTTTTTATCGATCCAGATGATAGACCCAAGTCCAAAAAATAAAGTTGGACCCAGCCCAGCACAAAGCCCATTGCGTAACCCTTCAAAAAACACACTATGAAGCATAAGTAGTTTCAGCATATCTATATATATTTAATTTAGAACCCGGCTATCCATGTAAGTATACACGTGTATACTCTCCAAAAATTTTAAATACCATAATAGATTTTAAATTTATTATTTCTCAAATTCTGTTACTCAGAAAAATGTTTAAATTTAAAATGCGCGTACTAATATGAAACCCTGTTATTTATATAACAAATCACGTTTATCCAAAAAAAATTAAAAATTTTGTACTAAAAATTTTTAAATACTTCAATAGATTCTAAATTTAATATTTCTCAATTTTTGTTACGGTTTAAATTTAAAATACGTCTATTATTATAAAATTCTGTTATCTATAACAAATCACATTTATCCAAAAGAATTAAGAATGTT
The DNA here is from genome assembly GCA_037501455.1 of Lantana camara. Classification (NCBI taxonomy): domain Eukaryota; kingdom Viridiplantae; phylum Streptophyta; class Magnoliopsida; order Lamiales; family Verbenaceae; genus Lantana; species Lantana camara. The sequence goes on from CM074862.1 coordinate 27,124,098, forward strand.
ATTTATAACAAATCATCTTTATCCAAAAGAATTTTGAATTTTGTATAGATATTGTAGTTATCGATTCAAATTCAAATCAGGTTTGTTAGGAAGGATATTCAAATTTAAAATTTTGATACATCACACACCATGAATTAGTATTTAAAGTTTTAATTGTCACACTCAATTCTCAACTATTTTTCTCCTCCATATATCACTTTTTTTTTTTTTTTTTTTTTTTCTGTTCATGCATGATCATTCTGTAAGTCTTATTTTAATAATATATATGATTGTTTTCTCTCATGCAGGATCATGTTTCGTTAAGGTAAGTTTTTTTTTTTTTTATTCTAATAGAAAAATTATTTTCTTACTTCTTTTCACATCCCTACATATATATATTTTCTTTTCCATTCATTCATGATCGAATTGAAGGTAAGTTTTTTTCATATCCAATTATCTATATATGAATTTTCTTTTTCATGGGATTTCATGCACGATCATATTTTTAAGATAAGTTTGTATAGATATTGTATTTACCAATTCAAATTCAAATTACTTAATTTATCGAAATATATCGTCTTATTTACCTCTTTTCATATTTATATAATAAATTTTCTTTTTCAACCAGGATCATTCTTCTTGAAAGTAACCTTTTTTGATATCTATATATGGATTTTCTTTTCATGATCATTCTTTTTCAAGGTAAGTTTTTCTATTCGAATAAAAGTGTTTTGTTAGTTTGATAATCAATTATTTGTAGGTACTTAAAGCACATGTCACCAGTATTGTACTTTTCACTAATTCCATACCTCAACTTATATCCATGTAATTGGTTATTATGTTAAAATTATTAATTTAGTGTTTAATATTTGATATTTTTATGTTTTAAAAATCATGTTTTTATAATATACTTTTATTCATTATTTCTTCTCATTAATGTTCTTCTTTATATTTATTAATTTATTTATTTTCTCTTTTATTAGTTGAATGTATGTACAATTTTAGAGAGTTTTGCTTTCATTTATTTTAATTTTAATAAATATACTTTTGATTTTAAATATAAATTTTATTTTTCATTATTTTATATAATTTACAATAATTTTACTTTTGCTCTCTAATTTTAATAGTATATCTTTTATAAATTAATATTTCTACATGCTATTGAAATATTTTAAATAAAATTTTAATTTAATAGTTATTATCTTAATAATATATGTTAATTGATTTTTTTATTATATTTTTTAAAAAAATTTTGACCCCGTGCCTTGACACGGGTTTATAACTAGTTTTATCTATATTTTAGATGATATTATTAAAATATTGCTATAACCCCTTAAAAAAAAAATAAAAATATTGCTATAATCAGTACGTTCAATTTGACCGAAAAAAAAAAGTACGTTCAAGAACTACGAAAATAAATAAATTAAATTTTTTTTGTCAAACAAATAAAGTAATTATTTTGATTTTCTTGTATTCATATTTGCTAGTTATACATGAATCCTAAATCTCCTTAAAAATATATATATATATATCTGCTAGTTATTCCCCTTTATTTTTCCAGCGAAAGATATCATGCAAAAAAAATTCTCTTAAAAAATATTGTGAACCAATCACGTTAAGTACTATTTTTACTAAGAAGTTATATTTTTCTGTAGTTAACTACATAAATACGCCATATTTTTTAAAAGTAGTATAAAATATCCTGTGTTATATATATATATATATATATATATATATATATATATATTAGGAAAAGAGTATATAAATTAAAAGTGCATATTTAAAGACTAATGTTAAAAAATATAGGTCTTCATAGATTACAAAGTTTATAAAAATATTATACATAGAATGAAAAAAGTTTTAAATAGTATGAACCATTCAAAAGCTGATTAATACACATAGGTACAAAGTTAATAGAAATAAAAATATAATCCATGAGATCTATGTATTCCCCATGCCTCTTCCTCTTCCAAAATGTGGTGGCATCTCAGCAACGAGTAGACACCTTATTTCACCTGACATAATCAAGTTCCCCTCAAAAGCTTAAGATTTGTCTGAGGTACATTTCACTATAAGCAACCAGACTCATTTCACCTACACACAGTATTGTAAATCAGAAAACAGATTCAGTACTATAAGCATGTTTGTTACCTGAGTAATGGGAGAGATTGTTTGGAAGATAATGACAGACAAACTTAGCGCTAAGTTCACTCTGTAGTTGGAAATTTGCAACCTGCACTATGCCATGGGATAATTCATGAGAAGTTGCTACCAAATTCAAAATCTTTGAAATAGTGTGTGAAATGCTTACTTATCCTTCAGTTATACAAATTGTGAGCATCTCGTTCCCTTGGTCCAGTTGTTCTTCTCGTAGAGCTCTTGCAGAATTTACAGCAGAATCCTTGCAACAATGCAATTCAATCTTTTCTAGTAAGGGTGCTTCAACAATTTCACGAGGGATCTCTTCCAAAGACCTGCAATGCCTTAGAACAAGATGTTGAAGGTTTGGAAAAGGAACTCCATCAGCCTCCCATCCCTCAAGATCTGTGCTGCCAATTAGCAGGAACTTGAGACAAAGAAAACCGCCTTCGCTGGACTTCCATACTGCTCCTGAGAAGGCATAATTTTTGAGTTTGAGCACCTCTAGTTTTGGCAACATACTGAGCTTGACCATATCTTCCCATGGAAAGGAGGTACCGGTCAGAGTCAATTTCGCCAGATTTGGAGGAAAACAGTCCCACGATGGAAGGTGATCTGGTTTCAAAACTGAACTGGCAAATGGATTACCAAAGACATACTTGAGTTTGTTAAGCTCCCGTAAGTGGACAAGGTTCTTAACCCACCCACGAAACCGGTGGTCCTCTTCAAATTCGTGTATTCCTAATTTCTTTAAATTGGGCATGGAGAGGAAGACCTTCTTGGTACAACTTATTGGCCGTATTGTCGATAATGATTGTAGATTAGATAGATCCCCGAGTGGAGCTTCTTCATCTGGTAGCTCTGACACTGATGTTGATGGTGACTGAAACTCGATTGGTTGTGAATAAGTTAGACAGATTCTCTTCAAGTGAAAATGTCTCAACTCCAGCATATGCCAAAACATCATGTCTAAATGGCCATCCCACTCACCATCAACAATTAATGTCTGGAGGCTTCGAACTGCATATAAATTCATCAGATTGAAGTAATTTTGGATAGTGAGAGCCAGGAATTTCAAGCGAGTTAGAAAACGTATATCCGTTGGGATCTTCATTAGATGTACATTCGTTACATCCAACACTTTCAGCAGTTTGAAATCCATCCCCAAGTAACCCTGGGGATCTGACCAAGAGACTTTTTCAAAGCACAGGATAGAACGGATGTATGGTAATGAAGTTTTGTGGATGTATTTCTGGATGCTGGAATGAAAAGAGAGGCGTTGCAGATGCTGTTGAACGTCGACGGGTAGGTACAAATTATCAAATAGACTATTTTCTTGTAGTTGTCCAGAGTTGTTGATTACATGAAAAAAGTTTTGCTTCTGGGACTCTCTCACACATAGTTCTCTCATGAGATCATGGATGTAGCAAGTCTTGATCCTACTATCAGAACTTCTTTTTTTCACCATTACAAGACTCCTCGCAGTGAGGTCCTCTAAATAGTCCTCAGCAATTTCTTCCAAGCTCTTGAGCATATCAGGCCTGATAAATCCCTCCGCAACCCACAACCATATCAATCTCTTAACTGGTATCTCACAATCCTCTGGGAAAATGCCCATGTAAAGGAAGCACATTTTCAAAGGATCAGGCAAATGGCTGTAACTCAAAGCGAGTATGTTTTCACAGTGCTCTGCATCTTTCATCACCAGTGAGCCTACACTTTGTGTGACTTCCTCCCAAATGTGTAGCCTTTTGTTCATCTTTGATAAAAGCCCCCCCACAACAACTATTGCTAATGGCAGTCCTTGGCATTTATATGCTATTTGCTTTCCGATCTCCAGCAACTCTACAGGACAGGATTCATCCCCAAAGATCTTTAAACTAAGTAGTTCCCAACTTTCATCTATAGACAAACAACGTAAGCAATGGGTAGTATCTTGACTTGCATGATCAGCAACATCTCTCAGACGACTTGTGAACACGATTCTACTACCATTTTTATCATCAGGAAATGTTCTCTTCAAATCATCCCAAACTTTGGTGTCCCACATATCGTCCAATACAATGAGATATCTCTTACCCTTTAAACATCGGTAAACTTGTTCTTTTAATTCTTCTTCGGTCTGTTCATAGATCTCATCTGAAGAATTGGTGACACAGTGTAGAATACCTGACAGCAGTTCTCTTACTTGATATTGTTGGGAGACGGTAATCCATACACGAACATAGAAGTGATGCATGACAAGCGGACTATCATATAGTTTTCTGGAGAAGGTCGTTTTCCCAATGCCAGCCATACCAATGATTGGAAAAACTCTTAGCTTTGATGGATGTCCGGTTAGACTATCTAACATTGTTTTGAAATCCTCTTCAAGACCAACCAGTTTGTCCTCTGCATTTGTTCTTCTTCTTAAGGAACTAAATGAAGTGTTGGACCCACCTGATTGAAAAGACAAAAGCTCCTTACTTTGAATTTCATAATTTATTTTGGATTCTACTAATTAAACATACAAGTTCACAACAAGACATGAACAGAATGTTAATCTGCAAGTCATGTCAAGCAGTTCGAATGAGTTGCTTAATTAATGACTCCAACTATTTCATGCATGTTAATGAATAAAAAGAAAAACCTAGTGACTATAGCTCTTCAAATGATTGATAAAAAGAACTAAAGCTGTGCTCTTGTGAGAAATAATGGAGCTTACCAGTAAAAAAGGCACTATTTATATTTTCGATCTTTCGTTTATCACGAATCTTCTTCAGCTTTTTATTGATCGAGCCTATCTCTCGAATTATTTCAGTCAGGCTAATCTTTGGTTTATCACGTGAATAGCTTCGTTGGTTGATTAGATTAAGAAACTTGTTTTTCTTGGACACACTCGATCTCAAGGAATAATCAATGCAGCAAGTCATGATCCTACCATCAGAACTTGTCTTTTTCACCTTAATAAGATATTTGCCAGCGAGGTCCCTCAAATAGCCTTCAGCTACATCTTTCAAGCTCTTCTGCATAGCAGGCATAATAAATCCCCTGGAAACCCACAACAATATCAAAACCTTAACTGATATCTCATAGCCTGTTGGAAAAATTCCCATGGAAAGGAAGCATTTTTTCAAGTGATCAGGCAAATGGTGGTACTTCAAAACAAGCATATGTGGATTTACTCCTTTCATTACTAGAGAGCGTACAATTCGTACAACTCCCTTTGAAACATTTCCTCTCGTTTCTAGCTTTGATGACAAAGGAAGTAGGTAGTAGCTAAAAGCATCCTGGCTTGCATGAACTGCTACATCTCTAGACTGACTTGTTAATATAATTATACTACCATTTTCATTGTCAGGAAATGATCTCATCAAGCCGTCCCATGCTTTGGTATCCCATATATCATCCAACACAATGAGATATCTCTTACCCATTAAACTTTTGTACACTTGTTGTCTTAATTCTTCATTGCTCTTTCCATAGCTCTCGGGTAAACCATAGGTAACACAAAGTAGAATGCGTATCAAGATTTCTCTTAGTTGATACTCTCGTGAGACTGTGACCCATGCACGAACATCAAAATAATAGCTGGGACTATCATATAGATATTTGGATAAAGTTGTTTTCCCAATTCCGCCAGCACCAATGATTGAGATAACTTTTAGTTGATCTGTGTATCGAACAGCAGATAAAATCATTTCCTTTCCCACCGGACTTAAGTTTGAACCTGATTGGCAATGCAAAAAGTCATGATCTGTTAAAAGGCTTCACAACTAATCAAAATTCTTGAAAAGAAGCTAAAAGACATCAACTGATTGTTGAGCTACAATTCAAGTAAAGCAGTTTCATAATCTGGAAGCAAGCATATGAGACAGTTACTCATTAAACCCCAACATCTTGTTGCACTTTAAATATAATCTAGTTCTAGCAACCTCAACAATCAATCATTATACCTAAAAATCAGGTATTGTGAGAAGCAAAGGAACTTGCCTCTAAAAATGGAAAATTTCAAGTCTTTCAATTTTATTTCAGCGGAACCCCAATATCCTCCGGTAACTCCCGTAAATAACAGATCTGGGTCTGGAAGACACAAAACTGCCTGTTGGAATAAACAGTTCCAAAAATATTTCAAAAAGAAAGTAGCTGCGACATAGTTAATAATTCACAATATTGAAGCAAAATGCACAAACATATGTATACGTATCATACCCAGAAGTCAACATAATTCCCAGCTTTACGAACGACATCCCTGTTCATCTTCTCTAATTTTTCACTCGTGATTCCCTGATTGTAGCTTTCTCCGGACGACTCTCTGAGCAAGAAGTCCATATCACAAACATTTTCATAAAGAATTTCAACCTGTTCCTTGGTGAAAGGACAAAGGAATTGGTGCGGGCCAAAAATATCGGCGTAGATGTGGTCGCCGTAGAATTTCAGGAGCTGCTCTAGGTCCTGCATCAAAGTAACTACGGCAAAATAAGTATCCATTCGATCTTTCTTTTCTTTCTGGGCTCTGATCGATTCTCATTTCTCAGTGAAGTTGCCTTCAGGCTTTATGTCTCCGGAGTAAACATACGTTGAAATCTTTCAGTTGTTAGTCAACTGAAGCCGCGGCATTAGTAGCGGTTCATGTCATTTGATTGGTCACTCTCCCTGAATTTTCCACCAATAAATGTAAAACACTCGTTCTCTCGTTATATCGGTTTGGTCAAGACAGGTTCGAACTAGAATTACCCACTACTACTAGTCTACTATCGTCTCAAATATCAAACCAAAACTTTTTTAATGGAAACGACAAAGACCATCAAGTCAACTGTTGGAAATTATAAATTACTATTCTTTGGAAAAATATATTAAAATATTGAGCAAATTACATTTTTGGTCCCATGGGATTGGGCTATTTGCAATTTTGGTCCCATTATTTTAAAAATTGACAATTTTAGTCTCATAGGATTCAATTTGTGACAATTTTAGTCCCACCGTCAAATTTTGGATGGAAACCGTTAAATCCATTTGGTCAGAAAACAGTCAAATACAAATTGTTGACACAAAAAACACAAAGATGCTGGTAGCCGAGTTGGTAAAGAGTTGCCCTTACAAGCTTGAGGTCTTGGGTTCGAATCCCAGGCCTTCTATTTTTTGTTCAACTAATATTACTCTTTTAAAATATAAATTAATTGTAATATAATATAATATAAATGTATAATATATGTAAAAATAAATATATAATTTATAATATAATAATTACACGTATATATAATAATTACCGTTAAATATATAATATACACGTATATAATAATATACGTGTATATAATAATTACACGTATATATATTAAATATATAATTACACGTATATATATAATAATTACCGTTAAATATATAATATACACGTATATTATTATATACGTGTATATAATAATTACACGTATATATATTAAATATATAATTACACGTATATATATATATATATATATATATATATATATATATATATATACACGTATATAATAATTACACATATATATTATATACGTGTATATAAATATTTACACGTATAATAATTACACGTATATATATTAAATATATTACACGTATAATAATTACACGTATATAATAATTACACGTATATATATTAAATATAGTAAAATTAAATATGTATATATATTAAATATAATTTATATATTATATACGTGTAATTATTATGTGAAAATATAAATTAATTTTAATAATAATATAATATAAATATATTATTATGTTAAAATAAAAATATAGTACATATAATGTGTATAATACCTAATATTAATACGTACATATATATATATTATACTTAATATTAATGTATATAATATATATACATATAAAATGTATATTATGTATTCATAAAAAAATAATATTTATATACTATATGAATTTAATATACACATATATATATTAAATATTATTATAGCTTAAAAAATATTTTAACGTAATTATAAATTATATATTTATTTTAACATATATTATACATTTATATTATATTATATTACAATTAATTTATATGTTAAAATAGTAATAATAATATATTATATATTATATATATAATATTAATGTATTTAATATATAATATATAGTACATATAATATACAAATATATATAATAGCTTAAAAAATATTCTAACGTAATTATATATTATATATTTATTTTAACATATATTAAATATTATATTATTATTACAATTAATTTATATTTTAAAAGAGTAATATTAGTTGAACAAAAAAAACAGTAAGGCCTGAGATTCGAACCCAAGACCTCAAGCTTGTAAGGGCAACTCTCTACCAACTCGCCTACCATCGTCCTTGCATTTTTTTTTTTGTCAACAATTTATATTTGACTGTTTCCTGACGAAATGGATTTAACGGTTTCCATCCAAAATTTGACGGTGGGACTAAAATTGTCACAAATTGAATCCTATGGGACTAAAATTATCAATTTTTAAAACAATGGGACCAAAATTGCAAATGACCCAATCCTATGGGACCAAAAATGTAATTTGCTCTAAAATATTTATACTTCTTTAATAAAATCGATCAACTTTGAAATTTGAATGCAACATTCCAAAATACGATAAACTCGAGAAACTCCTTCAACTTTCTAGACACAGCCTTCTCTTCTCTGAAAAAACGCTGATACAGCATGTATTCCATTTCCCTCTACAATTCATATTCAGACCACTTCCCAAATCCTTCTGATGGCCACTGGCACTGCTCTTTTTACTTCTGTTCCGTGCCCTTCTTCTTCTTCGTGGGCTCACGACAAATACCCACTTCACATGTCATTTCGTTATTCTTACTCTTTCTTTCGTGTAAATCCTTTTCGCCAAAACACCCGGTTTTCGCAGAAAAGATCGAATTTTTATGTGAAAGCTGAGATTGAGAATAGAGGTGAGCCCACTTCATCTCCACCGCATTCCTCTTCTTTGGCCATTGAGGAGCGACAGAATGAGGGAAATGACAAGAAAGATTCCCATATAGGAAATGGGCCGAATGACAATTCTGATGAGGAGAAAGAAAAACTGCAAGAAATGGATTGGAAGACTGATGAGGAGTTCAGGAGTTTCATGGGTAATCGAGCAATTGAGGCTGCCATAAAGCTTGATAAGAAAAGGGCTGAGAGGAAGTTCAAACAGCTTGATCGGGAACGAAGACATAACCCTTTAGTTGGTTTCTTCAACAGCTTATTTGTCTCGAAAAAGAAAGATGGTTTGGAGAAAGTTGAGGAGATCTTCGAGCCTCTTGATCTCAGTAAGGTATATATTTGTAATTCCTGCCGGAGTTTTGTCTGAATTTAAGTATTGTCAGCAATCAGCATAGATATCTTGCTTATAAAGGAAAGATTGTAGATTCATTGTATGCTAATTTATTGGTGAATTTTGAACTCAGTTGAAGAGCTGTTTCGGATATGATACATTTTATGCTACCGATGTTAGGAGGTTTGGAGATGGCGGAATATTTATTGGAAATTTGAGAAAACCAGCTGAAGAGGTAATACCTAAATTGGAGAAGAAATTATCCAAAGCTGTGGCGAAGGAGGTAGTGGTTTGGCTTTTGGAGGAGACAACTAATGAAACCACAAAACAGGTATTTGAAGAAGAGCATAGATCAGTTTTCTGGTGTTACATTTAGCGTTTAAATTATGGAATGGATTGAGTTGCTCTGTTGTTGAAGTTCTGTGTTGAAAACTTGTTATATCTGGATGAACAGACTATGAAACATGCCTTATGTTTGTTGATATGAATCTTGTGTCTTATATAGTCTGTCCTTTTAGCAATTTAGGCATGATTAAATGTTGTTCGTTGCTGATTAACTAGTCATACACCATTTCTTTGAATCTAAAGTACTTCTTGAATAGAATAGTACCTGAATTAAGTTGACGCCTAACTCTTGACTTTTTCTATTTATAAGGCATGTGTGGTGCAACCCAAGGCTGAGATTGATCTCCAATTCGAATCTACAAAGCTAAGTACCCGATGGGGTTACATTTGTGCAATAGCATTATGCATTGCAACTTATGGAACAATTTGTCTGACCAGTGGCTTATACGGCAAGCCTACTACAAACATTCATGACTTCCTTTCCGGTGTCGAACTTCTGTTTTGTGGGTTGTTAACCATATTAGCCGTTTCCGAGGTATGCACATCTCATATAAATATTCGTTTCTATTTCTTAAGTCCAGTTACACAAACTTCCCCTGTGGTTTGAGAAATAACAAAAACTTCCTGTCTCAAAGAATTTACTTACATCTGTACGATGACTTCATCTTTATTTTTAATGAGTATACTATTTTGCCCTTGACACTAACTAGTCAATATTTTATTTAAACACATAGTTAATATAGCGTGCTTTCGGCCAAACCCTTAGGTATATCAGGGGAAGTCTTTTGTAATTTCTCAAACCTCAGGGGAAATTTGTGTAATTAGGCCAAACCTCAGGGTATACCAGTGTAATTATTATTCTCTGAATTTTCTTAACCTTTTTCTAGATTGCAACAAGAATAACTGCAGCCCGTTACGGTGTTAAACTAAGTCCGTCCTTTCTCATTCCATCGAACTGGACCGGAAGCCTTGGAGTCATGAATAACTATGAATCCTTGCTGCCCAATAAGAAGGCTCTGTTTGATATTCCAGCAGCAAGAATAGGCAGTGCATATCTGACATCATTGGTTCTTGCTGTTGCTGCTTTTGTATATGATCGTGGTTTTAGTGGGGGTAAACATGCTATGTAAGCAATCTCCTTCATATACTAATTTCTTCATTTGTTAGCTCTTTGTGCAACTATTATAGTATTTTATCTTTCTATGCAGGTATATTAAGCCTCAATTCTTTCAAAATAATGCTCTCCTTTCCTTTCTGCAATATATGGTTGTGCCTTACGTAGACGTGATTGGAGATGTGTTTCCATTTGCATTCAAAGAAGGGGGCATTCCTGTTAACCCCCTTGCTTTTGCCGGACTTCTAGGTCAGTATCTTTGCATTCAAGACAACTTAACACAATGTTTGATTAGGATTTTAGAGAGGAAAGCGAAGAAAATGGTGAGGAGAAGTATAGTTGGTGTTTGGTTGCTATGAGCAAACATAGTGTGACGGTTTCATTCACACACACGCACACATAAATATTTTTTCCCCTTGTTGTTAAGTACCAAAATGATATCTCCAAACGCACAGAAGCACGCATATTCTTCCTCTTGCAGTTAAGTAGCCATATGAATCTTCGTTTTATGTGGATAAAGAGTCATACGTATCAATCAGTTAAACCAGCATACCAGAGCAAATCCAACTAGGCAGACAAAAGATTCCCAACGCTAACATTATGCTCATCTCTTGTTTGCTTAGGTATGGTCGTGACTTCTTTAAACATGCTCCCATGTGGAAGACTCGAAGGAGGTCGCATAGCTCAAGCTATGTTTGGGAGAAGAGTTGCTCATTTACTCTCTCTTGCTACTTCACTTATGCTTGGCATTGGTGGCTTAGGTGGAAGTGTGCTCTGTTTGGCATGGGGACTTTTTGCTACTTTGTTTCGAGGAGGAGACGAGATACCCACAAAGGACGAAATCACCCCTCTGGGAGATAACCGGTTCACTTGGGGCTGCACGCTTTTCTTGATGTGTTGCCTCACTCTTTTCCCAAATGGAGCCGGGAGATGCGCCAGCTTATTTTCCGGTCACCCGTATTTTAGGGTGGTTTTGTAATTGCAGTAAGCTTGGTAAAGGTTTTTCATGTATATATATGTAAATGGTCAAAATCTCTTAACATATGCCATCACAATAACTCAGCTACGTGAGAAGTAAAAGTAACCCCCCACCCATACACAAGAATTGCCTGTGATTCTACATAGTAATTAGCAAGTTACGACCATTTAGCAAAACTCCAAAGACCTTGCCAGATATTTGAACACAGTTGATGTTGTCCTTAAATCATATATCTATGATGTCCAAGTCTGGATGCAGCGGAATGAATTTATTTTGAAATTTTCTACGTACAAGTGTTCGACATGATATTCAGTACGAGTATCGTAAATTTTGAAAGTCGGTACATTAGGACATATAATAAATGGGGAAAGATCAAAACTTACTTTAGATATAAAACCCGTGAAGATTGAAAATGATGAAATATACATGCATTATTATAGCCATAATATGCCATTCAAATTTCTAACGATGCCATAAACTTACGTCCAAATTGTGCTAGTACTCTTTATCATATAAATTTGAAACAATATGAGTCATCAATCACTTCCAATTTTATTAATCTTGCTGGCCTCCCACTTATTGTGACATTCTAAATAATAATATTTTATTGTATTCCGTAAAAGGTTGGTTTATTTCAAATGACAAAAAAAAAAATCTAAATTCGTCTATAGTTAGAATCTTGGAACTTGGAAGTCGTCAAGACTTGAAAATTTGGCAATGGAGACAAATGTCTTGCGAGGAGATTTCGTGTAGACTCGTTTGATGTAGATGTTTACATATATATATTTTTTTGCATATATATCGTTTGAACTTTCAACAAAGGTCTTCGAAATTCCGAATCTCACCATGAAAATAAGGCCAAGCACTTTCCTAGCCTTGCTACTTTAACTCTAGCGGTACGTATTTATTTTTCTAACTTTAGTTCTGCTTCATTGACCATTTCCTACTTACATCACACTATGACACTAAAGCCCCTCCCCTCTCTAACTAAATAAAAAAGTTCCAACTTTACAACTTCATCTAAACTTGAAAGTTCCCTAGCTAGCATTGACAAATGTTGAAGAAGATGGCTAAAACCACCACCATTTGCATCATCACTACCCTCCTCCTATTCTTCGCATTCTCTCGCGTTCTAGCCCGGCCCGGCCCCGCATTCCACGATGTGACTCCTATGGAGACCCATCACGGGGTGAGTAATTTCACACGCAGACGCGCACATACATCTACGCATGATTGTGTACATGTATATATATGTGTGGAGAAAAAATTCGGAATTGTACATACTATAGTTATATCCTGATTTCTCATTCTTGTTTGTTTTCTTAATTGTGTTAGGATAACGAAGAACAAAAGACGGATTTAGATTGGGACAACTGCGACGGACTCACAGATGATGAGTGCATCATGAGAAGAACCCTCGAAGCCCATCTCGATTATATTTATACCCAGAAACAAAAGAACCCCTAATTAATCCCTCACTTCTCCCCCAGAAAAATAGAATAATTTCACAGTACATAAGATTGTATGTTGCATCTACTTTCATTTAATTCCATGCAGTAAATATTAGATGTCCTTTCTTATGTTAATATTATTTCCCGCCCTTTTCCCATTTTCCTGTCTAGTACTGTTGTAAGGTAGCGTGACATTTGTAACAAAAAAGGGCGTAAATTGTGTCTATAATGGAAAATCTTTGTTTTTGTGGGTTGAATAGTAATCATCACTTAGTGCCTTGATTTGTTATTAATAGGAGTTTTCTACCCAATACTGAGTTTGATCGAATCTAACGAGCATAAGTATATTATATTTGTTATTTAATTAGTTAATTTCTCTTAATTTTACAACAATCACACATGATAAATATAAAATACTCCCCTTTCATATAGTACATTCGGGCTAGGATTATTTGTATTAATTGTCTCTAGATTGGACATATAACATATCGATAAAATTAATAAAAAGATCTATTGATGCATATCAGTATTAACCTTGTTCACAAAGTTAGATTCATTCTTAGGGCAATATCTCCTATTCGAATTTTATTTTGGTGTGTATTTAAAAAAAAAAAAAAAAAAAGTTCATAAAGTTTTCAGAAAAATAAAAACAAATAAATATTTTTCCTCAAAATTGAATTATTGAGATTATAAGAAATTCCAATTGAGAAATACCATTTTTGGCGCCAAAACTCGTTCCAGTAGGCATTAGTTCCCGCCGCTTCAGTCTTTTCTTCATAAATGTCCAGAGAGAGCAACAAAGTACATAGAAAAATCTGAGAGAGAGAAAAAGAGAGAGAATGGAAATGAAGGAAAAGAATTACTGGCTACTGAAAACTGAGCCCGGAGAGTGGTCGTGGGATGATCAGGCTGCCAACGGAGGCTTGTCGAAATGGGACGGAGTGAAGAACAAGCAAGCGCAGAAGTACATGAAGAGCATGAGAACTGGGGATCTGTGTTTCTTCTATCATTCCGCCACGAAGTTCCGCCGCGTGGTGGGGGTGGTTGAGGTGGTGCGCGAGTGGTACGAGGAGGGCGACGCCGGCGGTGCGGTGGACGTGAAGGCTGTGGGGGAGATGCAGACGGCGGTGGGCTTGGCGGAGATGAAAAAAGATTTGAAAGGGATGGAGTTCTTGCTTTTCAGGCAGTCGAGGCTGTCGGTGTTGCCGGTGGAGAAAGGGGTTTGGGATAAAGTTTGTGAAATGGGCGGCGGATATGAAGAGGGTGACGGTGGCGGAGATGATTAGTGTTTGATGTATTCCCGCAATGAACTTGTGTAAAGCTGAATTAGTGTTTGATGTTTTGCCTCAATGAAGATGAACTAGTGTAAAGTTGAATTAGTGTTTGATGTTTTGCCTCAATGAACTAGTTTTTTTTTTTTTTTTTTGTTATACTTAAATTATAAATTTTTGATGGAAGATTTTTGTGGGAGTTGGGAGTATTACCTGGACACGATTGGATTTGAGCAAATTGAATATTGATCTCAATATTATAATTATGTTTTATATTGAGGTGAGGGAATAAATAAATCCAGATAGTCCTGCATCTAGTAGACACAAATTAAAATCTTGTGTTCAATTTGATAGTAAATATATGATTTCATTTATGGCTTTGGAATTTGGATGAGAGACAATTTAAAAGCAACCCATGTCTGATATCCCATATTTGGTGAATCCTTTTTCCTTAAAACGTTGTTGCTCAAAGGTTCGATGGTGAATCTTTAAGAAAGTAATAGTTCAAGTTTTGATGAAGTCCCGTTTCAAAACGATTTCATTTATGGCTTTGGACTTGACCCTAATTATAAACATATATGTTATTGGATTGAGAAAAACTCGAAAGAGTACTAAAAATTCTAAAGCTTTTGATTCAATGATAGTGAAAGAGGAGTTGCAGAAAGCATTTTTCTGGAGCAGAATAGCCAAAAAGCACTCGGCAATTTGTTTGGGAGAAGAATAGGAATTTTGTTTTTTTTTTTTTCAAGAATAATTGAAAAGGAGAAGAAAAGAATTAATCAGTGAATTGGAAAGAAAAAACGAGTTGGACACTTGATAGAATTTTATTGATGTAGTTGGAAACTAAAACAGAAAAAGTACACTGTTATGATATTAGGAGTAACTAAAGTAAGAATTGATGAATCAAATTTAGAGAGGTATGAATTGGACACTTGATAGAATTATATTGATGTAGTAGGAAACTAGATTGTTTGTTAGAAAATTAAAAATATAAAAAATAGCCTGCTCCTATTTAATACTCCTGAATAAAGTATTTTAATTGTAATTTTTGGACCCAATATATGATATAAATATAATTATTAATCTAAATGAAATATTTTAATTTGCGATCTTAGTTTTTCATAAATTGTGACAAAAATTATGGTTTAAGAGTAAGACGATCTCATTCGATCAAAACAAATCATTTAAAAGATAAAATATTTTTCATTTGTATAATTATTAACGTCTACAAAAGAGCCAATTTCACGATTTAGCTTATATTAAGTTCATTGCAACTTAAGACGTGTTCTTATCCTCTAGCGATTTCATTAAAACAGTAAGATTTGAGGGAACTGTTGCAAGGCAAAGTGCAAACCCCTCTTCAGAGGAACCAGAAAGTCCGGCGATAAACCGCGGCGGCGGAAGGCTGAGCTTTGCCGATGAAAGCTTTAATTTTTAATCCCCGACTGCCAAATCTTCTGAATCGTTCTTCTTTGCATTTGAAGTTTCGGGCATTCTCGTCGTCGTCTTCCGATTACTCCAACCAGTCGCGCGGAGGGCTTCCTCGCTTCTTCTCCGAAACTTTACCTCCTTTGAAGGCACATTCACTTAATTGCGTGTTTGAATTAACATACACCCTCTAATGTAGTGATTTGATTGGCGAGGAAGCTGTATAACTGTGCTTTAAGCGCTTGGGTTTATAATTTGCAGGGTGGTGTTGTGCGCGTGCAAGGCGATGAGTTCTGGCACATGACTAAGGTTCTGAGGCTAGGGATCAACGATAGGTATGGTTTACATAGCGGCGTATTTGAATATGTTGTTTTCTTTGGCATAAGGTCCATATGTAGATAAGTTGGTGGTTTGTGATTAATAAGCAGGATTTTGAGGATTAATTTAGTTTTCACTCGGTACTCTGTTTTTCACTTGAATTATATGCAATCCAACGAATATAGGAAGGAACCCATCAGTTGCTATTTTATGAGTTAAGTGAAATCATAAGATTTGATTCCCTTCGTTTGTAATGATATGAAATGGTCCATACGTTTGCCTTTTTTGTTCTTGTAAACTTTGAACTTGGTGCATAAGCGAAGCAAGAATTAATCGGTCTTTACTCTTTACCACTTTGATGGAGAAGGAGGAGGTTGTTTTGCTGATGATATATTATAGACGAATTATCTTCTTTCTAATGGGGAAAGTTCCACTAAAAATTGCACGGGGATCTTTTTGCTAGGAGGTCAAGACTTTGCAACTTATGAGAAGTGCCAAATTGGCATGGTTTCTCATGTTGTGCATCCGATTATTCATGTTTGGTGGATTAGATTGTATCTTAGATTACTAGTCTCATGCTTTCAGTGTGGATTGGTTTATTCATCTACTCCTTATTTTGGAAGGATAGAGCTATTTAATGGGAAGGGAGGTCTGGTTGAAGGGAGGATAGAGAGGGTTGATCGCGCAGGGGTAGATTTTGAAGCCCTGGAGAACCCAAAAGTAGTTTCTCCTCAATCCACTCAGTGGCATGTTGTTGCTGCTTTTAGTAAGTAGCCGTACAACCAATACAATCGCACACGCGCATTATACATTATGTATAGTTTTAACCATGTATTCTCCTGATTCTTGAGCTTGTGTGACTCATTGAAGTTGTTTCGTCCAGGCACTCTAAAGGGTGGCCGGGCTGATTGGCTAGTGGAGAAATGCACTGTATATTCTTCAGATATTTGTGATGTATCATCTTTCAGGATTGTTGTCTAGTGACATTATTGATTTCCTTTCTCTAAACCTATGCATCTTAGGAACTTGGAGCATCCAGTGTGA
Organism: Lantana camara; assembly: GCA_037501455.1. Taxonomy (NCBI): domain Eukaryota; kingdom Viridiplantae; phylum Streptophyta; class Magnoliopsida; order Lamiales; family Verbenaceae; genus Lantana; species Lantana camara. Next base: position 27,141,433 of record CM074862.1, read on the forward strand.
CACCTTTATTGACTGAGCGATCTCAATCAATATCAGAAAATCGAGTGGACAGATTGCAGAGAGTTATTCTTGCTGCAACTAAACAATGTAAACTGTGACCCGCTGCCACCCTTTTTTCATATTGTATCAATTGAAATCATCATGATATAGAGGGTTTCTGTTTCATTGCCGACTCTATTATAATTTATAGGTCAACGTTTACATGAAATGATTTTGAAGCCCCCGGTCGTTGTTGATCAACTCCTACCTGTTGTAAGTATATCCTTTATCTCTGCAATGTAATGATCAGTTTGACAATTTTGCAATATTTGTTCATGGATTTTTTCCCACAATAGCAAATTTTAAGACTTAGAAACTGTTTTTTTCCTCATGTGATATTTTATGCTTTTCTCTTTATCTTCCATTAGGTTGCTCAGTCAAGATTATCTTTTGTGGCTGTAGCAGAGGGTACTCCTGTTTTCAATAACTTGAGTACTTTAGAGAACGAACGTAGCGGAGTTATTATTATTGGACCAGAAGGAGGTTAGTAGTCATTTTTTTCTATGTAAAACCCACCACCTTTGTGAAATACTGGATAATTCCTCCCGTCCAGGATAGTGTTTGTAAGACTTCATCTTTGGTTTGACCATAAACCGTTTCCATGTTATTACCTCATGTGTATAGCTGTTTGTTAAAATTCCCACCCATCTCTATTGTTTCCTAAAACTTGATTTTAGCAAATGCTACCCTAAACAATCCGTGGATATCCGATATCCTTATTCTTTTCTGACTTCTGTGGATTAGAAAGTGACAAATAATCCTGGAAAGAAAAATGACTTTATAGTTGGAAAGATAAATCTGCACTCGGGCTTCATTGGTTCCAGTTGGAGGCAATTCACATTTGGTTTCTACATTTCAGTCATCACTGATGCTTTCCTGCTGTTTGCTGCAGTAAGAATGCTGTGAGCTTTATCTTTGATGAATCAAATATGAATAAAAGTAGGAATGTCTCTCCACTACCATCCATTTATTGTTTTCTCTTAAAGTGAAAACGAATTGATTATTGCTTGTACATGGCGACCTTAGACTACTAAGCTTCAAGTTTGTACCTTAGACTACTAAACTTCGAGTTTATATTTCTGATCGTTCTGGATGCTTACAATTGATTGTACGTCTGTCATCGTTAGACTTCACCGAGAAGGAGTTGAACTCCATACTGAAGGCGGGTGCAATTGCCACTGGTCTTGGCCCACATCGACTACGTGTTGAGACTGCTACAATAGCTCTCCTTTCAACCCTAATGTTATGGTCCGACTCCAAGGAATCTGTTAGCAGTTAACTGTGCTTCAGGCAAGCCTTTCTTGAGTTTCACTTTATTGAATTTCCGACATTGCTTGAGATCATATCATGTGAAATATTATTTTATTGTTTAGTTTAATTGTCACCTTAATTGAACCTTCTTCTCTTCCATCAATTTTCATGGAGCAACTATAATAGACTAGGAACTATTAACATGGAAACTTATGAACTTCTCAACTATAGTAGAATACTTTCTACGCCTTCTTGAGCAACTTGCTATCAGTTTTTGCATGATTAGGTTGATTTTTTGTGAAATAGATCTGTGTAACATTTCCATTAAGATATCAAGTTAAAGGTATGGCTAGAATTATCTACGGGTAGGATGCAGACCAGATAAGGAGATTACAGATCCGAATCCGATAAGAAAATTTGGTAACCGGATTCGAATTCATTGATTTCGTATCCATACCTAAACGGGTCTGATTAGGTCGATAAAAGATCCGACCTGATTAATAATAAAATATATTTTTCTTTATAAAAAATAAATATAATTACATAATATTTAGCAAATAATTATTATTACAATGGATTATTTGATGGTTTTGTTTATATTTATTTAAAAATAGGTTAATTTAAACTTATTAATAAAGGAAAAAATATATATTTTTGAGTAAACAATTTAAATTTTATTATTGTTTAAAGTGATAAGTATGTGAAAAGTTTAATTTTAATCATTTTACTTAATATTCTTTACTAGGAAATAATTTATTTAATTAAATATTATATACAAAATTAGATTTGAATTTTTAGCGAATCAAATTTCTTAATTTCATACTCGATTCATTTATTTTTGATAACAAATATTTATAATCAGATGTGATTCATCAAATATTTTTATCAGACGAATATACTAAATTTTGGATTGGATTTTCATCACATTCCGATTAAAATCCTAGCCCATTGACAACACAGCTAGAATGCATCTCATATCCAAACCAAAAAAAAAAAAGAATGCATCTCATATAAAATTGTTTACTGGGGCTGGGTCACAAGGCCCAATGGTTGTACTCGTTTACATTTGATTTTTATTTCAACAAGTATCACTTTTTTCTTTTTCTTTTTTTCTACCCAAAACTTGTTGGTTCTCAAATTACTCCTACCGAGACTGGAACCTTTGTATGGATCACTTGTTAATTAGCAAAGGTTGTGCTCGGGGTTGCTGCAATTACCAATACGTACAAGAATCCAAATTATTACGAAATTAACATTGGTTCAATCATCGATTGGGTATTTTAATGTTTTATTTTTTGTCATTTAGGTTTAGCGTTTCTGGTTAACTGGCAAAACCTAAGATGATAGCTTGTGAAATTTCCAAATTATGAAAGAGCTGAAAGAGAAGAAAGAAACCCTCGATTATGGGGGCCAGTAAAGGGTCTGAAGTCTTTGTTCTTATCGTATGTATTTATATGCTGTTGTTGATTAGATTGATTAATTGTTGTACCTAATTCATTGACTTTGATTCCCAAAGATTTGAAGTATTTTGAGGTGGAATATTATATTGGACGTCCACGTCGCCTGTCTTTATAATTCTGCACGGAATTCAAGACTCCAGGAATTCTTTTACACCTAATTTAAATTGGTGACATTTTGCATGCAATGTCTTGGTTCTTACTTTTTACATTTACCCCCTAACCTTTGAAAAATATCACACTTAATCCCTTATAACAAAGCATATATGTACAAAATTGATCTCAAATGTATTGATATTATATATCAAATTGAAACTCTCGAAGCAAAGAATACAACAATGACCTTGAAATCAAAATCCGACAACCGACGAAGCAAAAATCATCGGTTAAAGACGAAGCATGACGAACGAAGCTTTTGGCGGCTAAAAGGGTCGGCTGGGGTATGGGTTTTGTTCTCCTTGGAGAGACGAAACGATGGTGGTAGTCTTGAAGCTTGGGTCGCTGTAACGGAGGAGAAATCGATGGTCAAAGTTTTTTAAAGGGGTTAAGTGTAATATTTTTCAATGGTTAAGAGGATAAATGTTAAAAATCAAAGTATATGAGGAAAAGTGAAAAATCCCCCAAAGGACAGGGGGTATCTGGGATTAACCCTTATTAATTTATGAGGAGTGTAAATATAATTATTAAATTTATGAAGAGTTGTAAATGTAATTATTTGATTAAATGATACTAAATTATAGCTCTCTATATTCTTTTGAGGTTTATATGTAATTGTAGTCTATATATATTTTACGTAATAGGAATATAGGTAGTGTTTGCGGACACTATAAAATTGGTGTCCATAAAATTTCCATTTTGTGTTTGTCGTAGTTTTAGAGTGTTTGGAAATATATTTCTTATTTACCTTTTAAGCAAAAACAAGATAAAATTTAGAATTATTTAAATACTTTGCCTTGAAATAATTTGAGGAAAAAACACACATAGAAGACTGATCTTAGAGAAGACGTGAAGCAAATTGATATCTTCCGATCTCTGAGCAGATCTATAAGGTTAGAAGCAAATCGATATCTTCCGGTCTGAGAAAAGTTAAAGATTTAACAAAGAAGATAGTAACAAGACAAAGAGCACAGAGACGACGCAAATCTGATGGTGGCAGCGTAGATCTGAGTCGATCCGATGATGAATTTGCCATTGCCTTTAATTTTTTAGGTTTTTTAAGTTGTTTTTTCATCTTTCATATGGAAGTTTAGTCTCTTCTTTAGAATTTAATTTGGCCTTTCTCATAGAAGTGATGTCTATTTCTTATAATTCTCTTACTTTAATTTAGCGTAATGTGAAACAGTTAGCTCATTCATTTTTTAAAGAAAATGTAGCCTCGGTCTACGTAAAATTTTCATACTTCCCTGCTTATGTCTGCTTCGTGTTAAAAAATTACTTTGCCTTGGGATTTTGTTTTTAGCTTTTAAATTATTTTTGTAAAATAAAATCAAATATATTTAATTTACTAAAATTATTTTTCAAACAATCAAAATTTTTTCCCACCATTTTTTCTATTTTATTTTTTGTTCAAATTTAGCTTCTTACTTCGGCAAAAACAGATGGTTTTGCACACAATCACATAGTGCAAACTACAAATCCAACGTAGATTTTATTTGAATAATAAAACATCAGGCGTATTTTTCAATTAACAAAATAAAATAATTAATTATAATTATATTAAATGACAGAATAATGGATTTAAATTTTCATAAATTTATCAAATGGAACTCTTGGACTCATCTGCCCTTCCCCACCACCCCAAATGAACCTACCCTAATTTATTTTCATGGCCTCAATTTTTTTTTTTATTATTTTGAAACTGGCAACCGTATTTTATTTTTAAATATGACCATAGTTTCCTTGCTTCACCAGTCACAATTCTTATGTCAATGTCATTTAGATTCAAAGTTGAGTAAGTGACGGCCCCACTAATTACTAATTAGTTACAAAAATATTATATATGGACTACCAATACCATTGTTAATCTGTAAACCCCACAGGCCCACACTCCACACATTTATTAGCAGATCAATTAAATAAATAAATAAGCAAATGTCACACCAAATATGTGTGTACGCTATTTTTTTAATGTGAAATATGTTGGAAAATACCCAGTGAAACCTAAAATGAAATTTTATATCGGGCAAAGCCATGAATGAATTTATAAATTTAAAAATTAATTTTAAATACTTCCTAAGTTAATTTGGATAAAAATTAGTTTTATGCACAATTTTGGTGTGGATAAATAAAAGCGATTATACAATTAGATATAGAAAAAGTTAATGAAGAAATTCATTGGTAATTTTGTCAGTGGTCAAAGTCAATATATGGACTTTTTTTAAAGATAAATTGCTGAAGCCTGAAATAGTGAAACGAGTTCTTTTTTCTTTTTCTTTTTCAACATTAACAAATTTATTATGGGGGTTTTCATATAAATTAATTTAGTTTCTTTTTTTTCGTATTTTTCCCTAAAGACATCTCACCAAATAATCATACTATACATTAATTAATTTAGTTTCTTTTTTAAGTATTTTTCCCTAAAAACTTCACAAAAAAAATAAAAAAATAACGGGGTAATGTGGGATAAATCCCCAATTGGGGAGTTAAGTAAAAATATGATGCCCAATTGGGGATTTATCTCACATTACCCGTAATGTATATGATCAAAAATATTTTTTGTATTAAATATGCATTTCAAAATTTTCATTTTGAGCAATAGTATATTTTTATATTTAAATATATTGTGCTTGCGCGCGTTTGAGAATTGAGGGTATATATATATATATATATATATATATATATATATATATATATATATATAATGCATTCATCCATAAATTATGTATTAATTATTTGCTATATTTAATATAATGTATGGTATTTAAAAACAAATTTAATATATAAGTGTCGAAAATTTGTTTTTTTTTTTTAATATTTGAATATTTGAATTTATAAAACTTTACAAATAAAATAATATATTGAACATGCACTTTAAATATATAATATATAGTATATTTTACACATATTTAATATAATTTATGAATATTCAACATGATTATTAGTATATAATGTTTATTTACGAAAATAATAAAATATAGTATGGATTTAATAAAGGTGATGAAAATATAAAAAATTAATAAATTTTAAACTTTAGGAATGATTGGTTCCGTGGGGAATTTAAGGAATGGATAACGCCATATTTGTAGGAATTGACATTACCATGGGAATGAGTATTCTTAATCATATTTTATACTGATCAAGGTTTTGGGAATAGATGTGGTAATATCTATTCAATTCCCACCTCATTCTATCATACCAATCATAGTACTTGTATGATTCATAAATTACTATTTTTTTCCCATGGTTTCAATCTTCTTTATCGTACAAAATTTGTGGTAAGAGGGACTTTGATAGCGTCAACTAAGTTTTAAATTATATTGACTCTTAGATTAATATATTATTGGCTAATTTTTTGGGATATTATTAAATTTATGAGGAGTGTAAATGTAATTATTAAATTTATGAAGAGTTGTAAATGTAATTATTTAATTAAATGATAGGGAAAATTACATTTGACTATCCTGTTAGATAGGGTAATTACAACGTAGTCCATCTTTATTTAAAAATTACAATTTAATCCCTGAATGTTATGGACCGTTTGTGATCCCTCCATTCCGTTAAGGTTTCGTTAGGGTTAAGTCTATCCTTCTGTTAATTTAATTAATAAAATAATAAATCCATCCCTGCAATATACATATTCTATCAAAACGATCCCTATGTATTATACATATAACAATGCAGTCCTTAGATATAGAGCCCAACTGTAGCACCCAACCGAGGGCCAACACATCCCCCGCACCAGGGACCAAACTCATATACGATTATAGACCGCATACAAGTCCAATCATAGCGAACGGGAGACACGACACGAACCCTGGCTAGACGGGACTAACCCTGTACCAACCATTCAAATACCAACAAGAAATAACAAGAGCAAGAAAAGTGTTGCGGAAGCTAAACATATCATTTCAACTTTCCAACATAAAAGAAGTCTCCAAGTACTAGATACATACCATAGGACAAGAGTAAGGGCCTAAACGGCCTTAACATCATAACAAAATAGGATATGCAAAAATGCGATGCAAAACCTAAAGTATAACCTAGCTAGACACAAGTATACACTAAAGAAAATGCAAACTCTCGCCTAGCTACGCTTGTGAACACCTGAGGGACAAAAGAGAGAGGGTTCAGTCTCTACAAGACTGAGTGAATAACATAAATATATATATAAAGCGGTAAAATTTTGCAAACCATAATTCCATATAAAGTTTGAGAAGAGATAGAAAGAAAATAGGTTCAAGAATCATTATATGGAATTATAGTATTAAATTGCTTTCAAATCAAGTGAAACAAGTGGCTCGGCGAGTGAGCAGTCTCCAACCAATCTCCTTTAGTGTATCAATCAAGATTTTTATAGGTGTTCATGCAAAATTAAGTTATCACTTATTACAAGGGTATCAATTTCAAGTGCACAAATACTCCTTTTTCCTCCGGGTTGAGGGTTCGGGTAGCTAGCCCTCGCCCTCAAAGACATGGTGATCAATGGGTACATGAATCCCATTGACCGGAATCCCATCGATTCACCAAACCTCCTGATGAGTCTCCGGGTTAGTCCAAACAAGGTGGAACTTGTGCAAGAGATAGCCGTCATCCTTTGCTTTCCCGGTTCTCTCAATATACAAGCCCCTAGACCCCACGATGTGCAAGAGTCTCGCCAAAACAAGTCAATTTCAAGAAACAAGTACTTTTGAAAACAATATCATCGTTTAAAAACAAGATACATAAGTATACTAGTTTTTGGCCAAAATAACACGTATCAAGGTTGTAGGGTTTATATATTAATAGCACTAACATCTCCTCACCTTAACGAGACAAAAGAAGAAAAACCGGACACCTGAGCTCTACTGAACTGGTTCGACGTCCTCCTGAGGAAACTCTGGACAAGAGAGACAAGACACGAGTGAGACATGGCTTGAAATGAACCAAGTACGACGCACGACAAGTGAATTAAATGCATATGGCATGAATATGGAGTCATATTATATCAATGACATGTTCATGTGCACAATTAATGCATAACACAACATTTAAACACCTAACAAGGCGCACATGTGATTCGTGCAAGCAATTCACATCACTCAAGCAACATAAAAGCATATAAGAACAAGTGCACACACATAAACATGAAATAATAAGTTATAAACAAGTTCGGAGGTGGAAAGATACGAGAAAAAGGGAATAAAATCACAAAAAGAGGTTCCGAGTGAAATTAGGTCAAAGCTGTCAGTTTTCTAAAATGTACAAGCTGAAGTAAAATGGGTATTGATGGGACCGAAACACGTACGGCTCCGTTTTAACACGTGGAGCCATCTACAATGGACACGTGGCCATTGTGTCCCAGATCATTCACCCCTGGTTGACCTCGCGCTCGAATCACGTTTTGACACGTGGCGCTATAGTCATCAAACACTTGGCGTTCCCACGGTTCTCACCCGAGCGTCACTTCGGCTCTCAAAGACATTTCAATTCTCTCATGGTAATGACTCCCGAGCACACGGCGCCCTCGTTTCAAGCATTGATGTGCTAACGGACTGATGGGCAAGGCTCCCCTCGAATCCCCGCTTTGACCCCAAAACCTTTCTTGATCCAATAAAGATATCAGGCTCATGGTGAACACGAGCGTGCGTTTTAGCCCTCGTCACCACCCCCAAAACGGCTCTTTGACATCAGGTACACACCGGCGTGCCTGCCACCGCTGCGCGCACCAACTTTTACTCAGCTTTTGCAGGAGATTCCTCCTAGGTTTCTCCTCATTGCGCCACGTGTTAGGGCAACATTAGGGCAGGACCACAGGGGGGTAAAATACCAAAGGGTCCCTGACCCTCAGCTATAAATATGGGACTTCATCCCTACCACTATAAGTCATTCATACTTACAAAAAAACTCTGCAACATATTGAAATTCTGGCATTCAGATCATCATCTGACTTGAGTGTCGGAAAGCCAAACTGGGCATCACCCCCAGTTCCCCCAGCTTAGCCTTCTGACTCTGCTTTGGTATTTGTCCTAGCAGGTAGAATCCACAACTTTTCCGGTAAACGTCTGAGCATTCTCCATCGTTTTCCCGCTTCAACAAATAGAAAGTGATTGGATTTGGATCCTTCCATATTCAGATCCCATCAGGTCTAACTTGTTGAGTTTGAAAAGTTGGAATTGAGTTTTGTTTGTTGGATATGAAAGTAGAGACATAGGGCTTTCCAATGGTATATGGCTCAAAGCATGATTCAAAGCAATATGAAAATGGCATAGGCTCGAAGTTGGACGAAAGCAGATTCTTAGCTAGATGGCGACACAAAATTGAATCGATTAGATCTCACTTCTCGGGATGACTTTTAAGGTGATTCCAATTGGAGAATACTCTAAAATTAAAGAAGTTTCCGTGGTTTAAAAATCAGACAAAACAGAGCACGTATAAGGGATCCACGGCCGTGGACTTTTCCACGTACAAAATCCACGCCCGTGGATTCTCTGCCAAGAAAACTCAAACTTCTGTCCTTAAATCCTGTAACGCCCCAATTTTTCGGACGTAAAGGTACGATGTATGTGTTTACTAAATTGCGTGAATTAATTGTTTTTACGTGTTTTATATTTAAATTTTATTATAATTGTTATTATTTTATTATATTATATTATAATATTTTATTTTAATATTATTAATTATATATGATGGGGTCAAAATACGATCGTCCCACGACAAGACACGTGGCATCACGAGATGATGACATCTGTCTCCCCAAGGCTGCATCATCAGTTCACAAGCGCTGAACCCAACGAGCGCGGATCTTCTTCAGGAGTTAAGCCCAACGAGCGCTATCACTCCAACGAGCGTCCTACACACCAAGCGATGGGTACGCCTACGTGCCAAGGGAGCCCTCTTCGAGCGTCACATTCCCTCAGAGCGGCCTCCCCTTTGGCTCGTCACTTGAATTGGGGCCAACATTCCCCTCAGTGGATATCTTGGCCTCCAAGACTCAAGGTTGTCACGAGCGCGCTCTCAAGCCCTCGTCACCAACCACCCACATGGCTCTCTGACACAACGTACATGCCCGCGCACCTGCCACTGTTGCTAGCACTAACTTTTGGGCCGCCTTTGCAGAAGATTCCTCCTAGGTTTCTCTCTCACAGCGCCACGTGTTAGGGCAACATTCGGCCAGGACCACTTGAGGCAAATGACCAAAGGGCCCTTGACCCTCAACTATAAATAACCCAAGTCATCTTCTACACTGTAAGCATTCTCTAAGCTTTCTCCATCACTGCAACTGTAACTGAGCTTACACTTATCTTCATACATTGAACTGACTTGAGCGTCGGAGAGCCAAACTGGGTATCACCCCCAGTTCCCCCAGCTTGGCCATCTGACCTTTCTTGTGCTTGTCCCAACAGGTTGAACCCCTTTCTCTTTTTCCGGCGAAGCTCCGGTGGTTTCCTCCACAAAATACAAATCGTAAAGTGATCGGATTCGGACCCATCCATTCCCGGACCCATCATTTTTGGCGCCGTCTGTGGGAATCGAACCCACGACCACATGGTCAGTCAGAGGGGAATTATAACCTTCGTATTTTCATTTTTGCAGGAGCCGCTATCTTAGAAATGGCCGGTGGGATTAAACAAGCGGCTCGTTTCGCCCACGCTCAGAGGAATCAAGCCGCCCAGGGGAACCAACAGCGCGAGCCCCAACGCCCTCGTAACCGCAATGATAGAGGGGACACTCGTGGGGGTGCCAGTTCAAGCACCAACCCTGAGGTGCAACCCCCTCGTGGCCGAGGGGAACGTAGGTTGGTCCCCAGGGAGAACAGGCGAACGGAGAGAGGAGATGATGTTCAACTCCCCGTTCCTGCAGAAACAACGAGGCCAGAAACCACTCTGGCGATTACAGAGGCTCCTCCGAGCTCGAGCGCAAATAGACCTTCCCGCAAGAGGAAGAGAATGCCTGACTCCGTCGCGATCAAAGGAAAGGGCAAACGAGTGGTCGAGGGCCCCCGAGGCGAGGGGGACACTTCCTCTTCAGAGGAAGAACACATGTGGGAGTTCCCCCGTCGAGGGGACAGAGACTTTTCTGGCGCCACCGACGGCGGGCCGGTTCTGCTGAGGCCGGGCTCGGTCGCCCAGACTATTACTGATGATTTGTTCAGCCGGGCTCAGTTCTCAGCAGATCACAGGCACCTCTACAGTGAGTCTGTAGAGAGGGTGACGTTCGATGCAGCCCACGCCCTAATTTCCGTAAGTCCTCATCCCCTGCATTCTTCTTTTCTGTAATTCACCATTCTTTTGCTAACACTTTTCCGTAAGTGCACCTTTGGTGTACAAGGGGGAAAGTTCTTGGGATACATGGTCAGTCAGAGGGGAATTGAGGCCAATCCGGAGAAGATCAAGGCCATCTTGGAAATTCCTTCCCCTCGAAATTTGCGGGAAGTACAGGTCTTGGTAGGCAAAATCATCTCGTTGAACAGGTTTATTTCACGCTCGGCAGACAGGAACCTTCCCTTCTTCAAAATCTTGAGGAACGCACGTAACTTTGCTTGGACAGAGGAATGCGAAAGGGCGCTGCAGGATATGAAGGCTTATTTATCGAGCGCTCCACTGCTGACTAAGCCTGTCGAAGGCGAAAGGTTATTCATGTATCTTTCTGTCTCTCCTGAAGCCACGAGCGCGGTTCTAGTCGCTGTACGGGAGCGGAAACATTTACCTGTCTATTATCTGAGCAAAACCTTGCAAGGAGCCGAAAAGAAATATTTGGAGATTGAGAAATTTGCGTTCGCTCTTATTAACGCCTCAAGAAGGCTAAGGCCTTACTTTCAAGCGCATTCCATAACAGTTCTCACCGACCAACCCTTGAAACAAGTATTGTCCAAGCCGGACGTATCTGGCAGATTAATCAAGTGGGCCATCGAATTGAGCCAGTTTGACTTATGCTTCGAGCCCAGGACCGCGATACAAGCTCAGGTTATGGCGGATCTGTTGGTTGAACGTTTTGGTTTCGAACCCGCCGCTGCGGAGAATGAGGGGTTATGGGTACTGCACACGGATGGTTCCTCAACCTCTCAAGGGGGAGGAATAGGAGTGGCCCTCAGAAACCCCGATGGGATTGAACTGGACTTTGCGATCAAGCTGGATTTCCAAGTCACTAACAATGAAGCAGAATATGAAGCCCTCGTGCAAGGTTTGAACATAGCTTTTCAGAATGGAGCCTCCAGAATCACTGCTTATGTGGATTCACAGTTAATAGCGAGCCAGATTGAAGGAACATATGAGGCTCGAGAAACCACCATGATACAGTACTTAAAGAAAGCCAAAGAAATCATTGGGAAGTTCAAGGAATTTCATCTACTTCAGGTGCCGCGAGGAGAAAACGAGCGAGCGGACGCTCTGTCAAAGTTTGCGTCAGCTTTAGAGGGTACTTCTGAACGTTCTGTTACGTTCCTTAGGACTGAGGAACCTTTGATCAAAGAAAGAGTCGCCACCAAGATAATCGCTATGATTGATCCAAACGAGCCCTGCTGGCTTGATGACGTCATCATTTTCCTTAAGGATGGAATTCTTCCCACTGACAAGGTGGAAGCTAGGAAAATCCGAAATAAGGCCCCTCGTTTCGCTTTGGATCCCGAGGGGAGGTTGTTCAAAAAATCATTTCAAGGACCCCCAATGAGATGCCTAAGGCCCTCACAAGCAAAGGAGACGCTCGAACACATTCATAACGGGAGCTGTGGAAATCATTCTGGGGGGCGTATTTTGGCAAAAAAGGTTCTGAGAAGTGGGTTTTATTGGCCTACAGTTCTCCAAGACGCCATTGAATTTTCGAGGAAGTGCCCCAAATGCCAATTTCATTCAAATCTCCCTCAATTGCCAGCCGCACAAATGATCCCAATAGACGTCTCTTGGCCTTTTGACCAGTGGGGAATAGACATTGTGGGCCCCTTACCCATAGCTGCAGGACAAAGGAAGTTTGTCATTCTAGCCGTCGACTACTTCACCAAGTGGGCCGAGGCTGAAGCTGTTGCAAAAATCACTTTCAAGGTTGTAAGGGACTTTATTTGGAAGAACATCATCTGCAGGTACGGAATACCGAGGGTGCTCATATCTGACAATGGATCCCAGTTCATAGCAGCTGACACACGAGAGTGGTGTTCCGAGCTGGGGATAGAACAGCGATTTACCTCTGTAGGACATCCACAATCTAACGGACAAGCGGAAGTTACCAACAGGATCATTTTGCGACATCTGAAAACCATGCTTGAAAGCAAGAAAGGTGAATGGGCTGAGGAGTTGCAAGGAGCGCTTTGGGCTTATCGCACCACCCCACGAGCGACCACTGGAGAAACCCCTTTCGCGCTCGTTTATGGTTCAGAAGCAATGATACCGGCGGAAATAGTAAATGAATCCGCTCGTGTCGGCTATTTCGAGCCTCAGCTCAACGACGGCAACAGGGGTTTGGAGTTGGACTTACTGGATGAAAGGAGAGACCGAGCGTGGGCTAAAATCCACCACTATAAAGCTTCTGTGGCCCAACAGTACAACAAGCGCGTGAAGGAAAGAACTTTCCAGCTGGGAGACTTGGTTTTGAAGAAAGCGGAAGTATCCAAGCACGTAGGGAAGTTGGACCCCAATTGGGAAGGCCCATTCAAAGTCATACAACTCAGAGCTAACAACACTTACACCCTGGAGACACTTCAAGGTGAGCGCTTACCTCGCCCTTGGAACGCATGTAACCTCCGGCGGTTTTATGTTTAAAAGCTCTTTGCAAACTCTGATGTAACAACCCTCGTTGACGGGTTCTATGTACTTCAAATCAAAGTAAAAGGTAACATAATCTTTTTGATTTCTTTAATATTCCTGTTTCTTTGGTTGCTTGAATGGATAAGTCCCACGTCCCTCGTCGTCGCGAGCGTGGTTGGCAACCCATTCCAATATGAATGTTGTTATCTCTCATGGGTTACGCTGGCCAGCGCTCTACTCCGCATGGGGGGACGCCCTCATAAGGATAGACTGGTTACGCTCACAACCAATTAGACAAGATGAAAGAAGATTAAGAAGAAAATCCTAGTAGGCCTTGGCTGTTTCTTAAAACGCCTTGCGCTCGAAAACGGGATCTCACACAAGAGCGCATCCTAGTAGGCCTTGGCTGTCTCTCACAACGCCTTGCGCTCGAAAATGGGACCTCCTACAAGAACAAATCCTAGTAGGCCTTGGCCGTTTCTTATAACGCCTTGCGCTCGAAAGAGGGATTTCTTGCAGAACCAGAAAAAAATAAGAGCCAGAGCGCTCGAAGGATGGCCTCAGAATCAAAAAAAGGAATTGCTCAAGTCTTGAGCGTAGGGGCAATCCCACAGTAAGACCCTCACGACCGCTCAAGACTTAGACAAACTTTTAAAATAAATTTACAAGGGGAAAATTTACACAAGACTTGAGCGCAGGGGCAATCTCACAATAAGACCTTCACGATCGCTCAAGACTTAAACAAATTTTCAAGGTTTGTGTCAAAGACAAAATTTATACAAGTCTTGAGCAGGGGGGCAATCTCACCATACGACCCTCACAAGTGCTCAAGACTTAGACAAATTTTTCACACAGAAACAAAACATCGTCATAAAAGCAAAACATCCACAGAGTATGCTACGCAGTCCTACTGTATGATTCATAAGTGGACAAGAAGAACAACAAAATCATCAAAAAAGAGACATTTTATTCATTAAAAAGGAAGCGTATTACAAGACAAAAAGGGCTCAAAGGCCCATGAAATTCTAATACAAGGGAAAGCAGAGAATCAGAAAAATACAAAGGAATGATGGAGGAAAAGTCTCAAGCAGCTGGGGCGACATCTTCATCAACAACCACCAGAATTGGGCCCTGAACTGGGCCGTGAATGGGACCCTCAGGCTCTTGCGGATCGTTGGGGGCATTGGCAGGAGCAGGCTCATTGGCATCTAGAGCGTTGGCATTTTCAGCGACTTGAGCTGGGGCATCCTCTATGATCGGCGCTTGTGGCTCGTCTTCATGAGCATCAGATGGACCCACACCCCCTTCCCTGTGGGCATCGGCGTACTCATCCTGGATCAATTTCACCAGGAAGTCATACTCCATTTCCGCTATACTGTCTGCGGGGTCGTTGGGATCCTCTTCCGCCTCCTCACAGCGCTCATTAAACATGAGCCCCGTACCCTCAGCGCCCTTCATTGCTGGATCTGTCAGTCCTTTGTGGATGCCCTGATCCACTGCCAGATTGAAGGCATTTTGAGCCTCGTCCAAGCAGTGTAACGAGGCCGCGAAGTTGAAAGCTTTGGAATGACAGAACTTGATCAGCGCCTCCTTGGTCGCACGCTCTAAGCTCCGAGGCCACTCGCTAACAGTATCGTTAAACTTGCGCTCGGCCTCCATAGCTCTTGTTCTCAAGCTCTCCCTCTCTGCCTCAGCCTTCTTGACCCGCTCGTTAGCTTGGGCCAGCTGGTTGCCCAAGTTGATTCGAGCGCCGTCCACAGCCACAAAGTCTTCCTTCAGCTTTGTCAGCTCCACTTCATTTTTGTTGTATAGACCCTTGAGGGTCTCATACTTGGCAATTTCAGCATCCAATTCCGCTTGGATGTGAGCCGGGTCCATCGAGCGGGCCATTTTCTTGTACTTGGCCTTGCGCTCGGCATATATGGAGGCTCGCATCTGCACATTCTGGAGCCGAGGAAGAACTTGCTGCGTAATCGAGGGGAAAAGTGTTAGCAAAAGAATGGTGAATTACAGAAAAGAAGAATGCAGGGGATGAGGACTTACGGAAATTAGGGCGTGGGCTGCATCGAACGTCACCCTCTCTACAGACTCACTGTAGAGGTGCCTGTGATCTGCTGAGAACTGAGCCCGGCTGAACAAATCATCAGTAATAGTCTGGGCGACCGAGCCCGGCCTCAGCAGAACCGGCCCGCCGTCGGTGGCGCCAGAAAAGTCTCTGTCCCCTCGACGGGGGAACTCCCACATGTGTTCTTCCTCTGAAGAGGAAGTGTCCCCCTCGCCTCGGGGGCCCTCGACCACTCGTTTGCCCTTTCCTTTGATCGCGACGGAGTCAGGCATTCTCTTCCTCTTGCGGGAAGGTCTATTTGCGCTCGAGCTCGGAGGAGCCTCTGTAATCGCCAGAGTGGTTTCTGGCCTCGTTGTTTCTGCAGGAACGGGGAGTTGAACATCATCTCCTCTCTCCGTTCGCCTGTTCTCCCTGGGGACCAACCTACGTTCCCCTCGGCCACGAGGGGGTTGCACCTCAGGGTTGGTGCTTGAACTGGCACCCCCACGAGCGTCCCCTCTATCATTGCGGTTACGAGGGCGTTGGGGCTCGCGCTGTTGGTTCCCCTGGGCGGCTTGATTCCTCTGAGCGTGGGCGAAACGAGCCGCTTGTCTAATCCCACCGGCCATTTCTAAGATAGCGGCTCCTGCAAAAATGAAAATACGAAGGTTATAAATCCTTGGACAAAAATTATTATATGCAAGTTACAAGCGCAAGAAAGAAGTTAGTATCTGTTCCTATCTAAAGTTAGTGCCCTAAGAATCTAACCGTCTCTCTCTATGTCACGAGCCGGAGGGTTATCAAGGAAGTAAGGGTCGTTGGAAAGACCACACAAGAACATAAGTTCTGCATCATCTATCCAGTCCTTCGCTTGTATGAGGTGACCCTCGTCCCTCAGGGTTGCCGCTAGGCTTTTGGCCCAATCTTTGGGGAGTGCATGTGGCAGACGGCTCTTTGAATACGAGCCCCATTCCGTGATCACCCCGAAGCCCTCTTCCGCGGGAGCCCTGACAAATATAAACTTTTCTTTCCAGTCAATGCCATAAGTGGTCGAGGGCGAATTGATCAGCCTCATATGGGCCTTTGCTTGGACATAGTAAAAGCCCGCCGCCGGAGAGGAGCGAGAGGAGCTAACCACTTGGAAAAGGGCATTGAAGTTCCGCAAATAGGGCTCGTAACCCATGGTCCTCATCAGAATTATGTAGCAGGTCAGGAGGGCCAAGCCGTTGGGCACTATCTGGGACGGGCACAGGCCCAGGTCATTCAGCAAATGGGCCATTGAGACTGAGATGGGGAACCTCAGGCCTCCCGAGCGCACGGAATCCACGTATACTGCCATCTCCCCGGGAGGCGGATTGTTTGCACGCTCGTGGTTTTGTGGGATTCTCCAAGTATACCGCTCGTCCCAGTAGATGGGGGCCATCATTGTCTTTACATCTCCCACGGTGACTGTGCTGGGAGTCTCATCAGGTGTGCGCTCGGTAGCTTGGTAGCCTGAGCCTGAGCCTTCGCCCTCGTCTTGTCCTTTGGATTTCTGGGTTTTCTTTCTCTTGCCCTTGTCACGGGCCCTTTCTGAAGGCCCGGTTACGGCTTCCACCACTGGAAGCGGATTTGCAACACGGGCCCTTTCTGAAGGCCCGGTTACGGCTTCCGCCACTGGAAGCGGATTTGCAACGGCCACTGTCACTCTATGGCGGTGGGGATGCGTGGCACTTTGGGTTATGGGGAGAACAGACCCTTGCCGCTCTGCCTCCATAACCAGATCCATCTCCTCAAAGAGAGGATCCACTCCGCCTGGGTTTCTGTCTTCCATAGCCATTACCGCCGCCCCCAACTCTTCATCTCTGGGGGAATTGTGAGAAGAAGAACTCTCCGTGGCCATCTCTTGGATTTCACGGGCAAATTCTTCAATGTGTTGGTCAGCCATGGCAGAAGCAGAGGTTTTGAAAGTTTTTCTTGGAAGGAGATTAGGGTTCAGGAGGGCAAGGATCGGAGAAGGTTATGAAATCCTAAAGTCCGAAGTCCACGGTTAGCAAAGTTAGCAAGTTACAATGGAGATTTACCTTGGAAGCTTTAGAGAAAATTGGAGAAGAGGTTGAAGATGCTGGAGATGCGAGAGAATTTTTCTTGCAAAGGAGACTTGGAAAGTTTTGAATGCGTAAAGAATGACAAGATTTCAGAATCCCTTATTTATAGGGATGGGAGTTGGTACCGTTTTAGGCAATAAATTCAAAATGGCAATCATTTCCCGCCTAGGAAACCGCCCACTTTATGGAACCGGCACATGCTTCCCAATGCTCACGCGCCCCACGCGCACCCGCATTTAATGCTCTGACGTTTCAAGGGCTTCAGAATAGTACCAACATTTAATGCGGAAGTGATACGAACGGTCAATTGAAAAGACCGCATTAATGGCGCTTTCAGAGGAAAATTGCTCAACACGCCAAGCTTTACACGAGCGCTATGAACAAGAGATAGAGCGTGCCAAAATTCTACAGTCCTTATCAATAAGGACTACAGAATTGGGGGGCAAAATGATGGGGTCAAAATACGATCGTCCCACGACAAGACACGTGGCATCACGAGATGATGACATCTGTCTCCCCAAGGCTGCATCATCAGTTCACAAGCGCTGAACCCAACGAGCGCGGATCTTCTTCAGGAGTTAAGCCCAACGAGCGCTATCACTCCAACGAGCGTCCTACACACCAAGCGATGGGTACGCCTACGTGCCAAGGGAGCCCTCTTCGAGCGTCACATTCCCTCAGAGCGGCCTCCCCTTTGGCTCGTCACTTGAATTGGGGCCAACATTCCCCTCAGTGGATATCTTGGCCTCCAAGACTCAAGGTTGTCACGAGCGCGCTCTCAAGCCCTCGTCACCAACCACCCACATGGCTCTCTGACACAACGTACATGCCCGCGCACCTGCCACTGTTGCTAGCACTAACTTTTGGGCCGCCTTTGCAGAAGATTCCTCCTAGGTTTCTCTCTCACAGCGCCACGTGTTAGGGCAACATTCGGCCAGGACCACTTGAGGCAAATGACCAAAGGGCCCTTGACCCTCAACTATAAATAACCCAAGTCATCTTCTACACTGTAAGCATTCTCTAAGCTTTCTCCATCACTGCAACTGTAACTGAGCTTACACTTATCTTCATACATTGAACTGACTTGAGCGTCGGAGAGCCAAACTGGGTATCACCCCCAGTTCCCCCAGCTTGGCCATCTGACCTTTCTTGTGCTTGTCCCAACAGGTTGAACCCCTTTCTCTTTTTCCGGCGAAGCTCCGGTGGTTTCCTCCACAAAATACAAATCGTAAAGTGATCGGATTCGGACCCATCCATTCCCGGACCCATCAATATATATATATATATATATTTCGTATTATATGTATATATATATATGTATATGTTTAATTATTATATTATTAATTTAATGATTATACTAATTATATGTTATATTAATTAATCATGTTTTAATTAATTACTTATTTATATATATATGTTTTATACGTGAGATTAATAAATATATGCATGCATGGAGAATTATTTTTGCATGGGAATTAATATGCATGCATGCAAATCATATTTGTGCATGGAAAATTTTATACATTTTGCATGAATCGCATGATTAGGTTTGTTCGTTTATTTTGTGCTTTGTTCTTATATGATATGATATCTAATTGCCACGATTTTGTAATATGTTGTACATATATGTGTTATGAACATGATTTTATGCTCAATTTATGTTTTGAATTCATTTGTTAGGTTAACGGATTAAATTTCATTTGAGGAACCAAAACGGGAGCTAACGAGCAATTAGCGTACCCTTGGTTCCGAATTTAATATCTTGAGCTCGGGAACTCGGATTCGAGTTTCGTCAAATCCGCTGAACTCGTAACGAAAATTCGAGTTTAGTAAACTTAGCCTTACATTTTTCCTAAGTCGTTTGAACCTTCGAATTTCAACCGAAAAACGAATCGGCGACCAACATGACCTTGTTGAACTAAATCAGCCATATCTTGGCCAAACCATAACCAAATTAACTATGGTTTAATTCTTTGAAACCCTAACTCAACCCTCTATCATGACATAACCAGCCTTGACCAAGATTATCCTCACACAAGCCCCAAAACTCAGCCAAAGTTTCTGTTCTGAATTCCAGTCCCGTAACCCTTCAAGCTTTGGAGATTTTGGAGCTCAAATCTCATCCAAACTTCAACCAATCATCAAGGTAAGCCTAGGGTTGAATTATATGATTAATTCTGAGCATTTTCATCTTTCCATTCAAGATTTTGAGCATGGTTTCATTCATTTCTGCCCATTTTCCCGAAAATGGAAGTTTTAAGCAAATTCATGATCTTCTTTGATTCTTAACGGTTTTGATCGATTCCAAGCGTGAGAATGATTGTTTTGATTTCCTCATATCATTTATGGTCATTTATTTCGTGGTTGTTGAAGTATTTATGATATACCATTTATGAAATTTTGAGAAAAATCCCACGTTTATGTCACGTACACCCTCATGTCTTGATTGATTACTTTCTGGAACTGATTATGTGTTGAATATATGGTATTTTGCTGCACATTTGATGGACTTTTGGATTTGATTGAAATCAGATTGAATGAGCTCAAGCTTGCCCTGTTTTTCTTCTCGTTTGGCCCTGTTTTCACGCAGAGAGTTGCTGTCATTTTTGCTGTAATTTCCTTCTCCTTTTTGCTGTCATCTTTCATGGCTTTTTAGTGTGTATTATGGTTGAGTTGTTACAGCAATTTGTGCCTTGTATGGTTGCCTTTCTTGCTCGTTCATGGCTGCCTTTCTTCCTACTCTGTTTCTGCGTATTTTCTGTCAAACTGGGTTGTTGCTGTTGCACGACACGGGGGTGTCGTTTGCTGCCTTTCCGGCGAGGCACGGGGGTGCTGCAAGGCCTGAACTTGCTGTACCGAGACACGGGGGTGTCTCGGTCCAGGCTTGGAGGGTGACACGGGGGTGTCACCCCCGTTTGGCTGAACTTTGCTGCGTTTTCTGGGACTGGTTCTGCGTCTTCCATTGCTGCTTTTGCTGCTCCTTTTTGTGCAGATTGTGTGGTGTTTGAAATGCATGTGTATGATATATATAGTATATATTATATGTATATAGTTTTATATAATGCATGCATGGCTGTTTAATTAGTTTGCATGCATGGTTTTATTATGTTATTTGCATGCATATATTATATAGGTGTATAAGTGTGTGTACGTGTAAGTGTATATATATATATATATATTATATATGTAAATGTTATTTGATTATATATATATATATATATTATATATATTTATTGTATATTTCAAATATTATTTGATTTAATTTAATTATTGGAATTAATTGATTTCTATTTCGCGTATTTAATTATCGACTTTTGATTGAACGTTTTATTTATTTTATTCCTAAATGTGAATTGGAATAATATGTGTTATGCTTATTAATTGGATTTTAGATTAATTGATATGCATTATGAATTTACGAATTTATGAATATTATGAATTCTATGAATTTATGGAATATATGAAATTATGAAATATGAATTTAGGAAATTATGAAATTGAATGAAATGAACGAACGAATGATTTGATTATATGGTTTAAATTCCTTAATCGTGCACATGAACATTTTATTGATATAATATGATCATTTATGCATTCATATCATATTCACTTCATTGCCGTGCGTCATATATGGTTCATTAAGAGTCTTGAGTCTCATGAACACGTCTTGTGGTCTTTTGTACAGTTGTCTCCAGGGTGGAGAGCTTTTGATCGTTCAGGCACTTGGTGCTCGATCCTTGTTTCATCACGGTTCAGGTGAGGGTGGTTTTTGTTTTAGCTATGTAACAAACCCTACAACCTTTATGTGAAAAGCTTTGGCCAAAACCTTATGATTATATATATATATATGATTTTCAAATGGAGTTATCGAGTAAATCCTTCTGAGTTATACGTATGAGCGTACATAAGCTTAAAAATGGTTTTGTAATGAGGCTATGCTCCAAACCGTGTGTCGTCATGCTAGCTATGGATTAGGATGACACGGAGAGGTACGTATATAGCATATGCCGAGTTACAAGGTAAGGTATGATTTCTTATAGTATGTATCATAGGTATGTATTAATATGTTTTGGCGAGACACATTTATTACTTATTACAGAACGGGCCCCGGGACTTAGTATATGTGGCTAACCGAGGAAGCAAGGGCTGACGGGGATCCCATATACTAGTCCCAACCAAATTACAGCGGTACCGGACCTCGTCAGGAGATTGGCGGGGAAATGGAGCTGAGTGCCATCTGGGGAGTCATGTAACCCCTTTTGGTCAAAGACAGGGTGGTCGGGCCTTGCAAACCCACCACCAACCCGGAGGAAGAAGGTTGGAACTTATTTATAATTGAAATGATTGATTGACTGATTGATTATTGATTGATAGGCACTGTGCGGGAAGGCCGGGAATCGGATTGCCCAAACAAATATATTTAGGATATATTGCATGATCGCCTAATCAATATATTATTGATAATTGTCGTACACGGTCGGAGTTTGGATGGAGGTTGTGCACGCTCCCTCGCCGAGCCTTATATTTATGTATGATTTATGAATGTAATGAATTTAATATGAATTAGTCGTAAAAGTCGAGCATTGTTTAATCATTCCCTTGCCCTTTTTGAGAATTAAATTCAAATAAAACCTTGCTCGGGTTTTATGACTTGCATGTGCATGTTTTATATATATATGTATCGCTCCTGCTCACTCAGTCTTCTAGAGACTGACCCTCTCCCTCCCCAACACTTTAGCTTGCAGGTTTGGCTTTGGAGTCTCGAGCTAGGCGGAGTTATGTTGAGTTTGAGTCGGTCAAGTTACTTTAGAAGCGTCTCTGCATTCACCTCATGTATTTATGTTGTGATTGATTCGACATTGTAAGATCTTAGAATTGATTCTTGTATAATTGCTATTGAATTGTTTGTTGGATTGTGTTTATGAGTTTAAAAGAGGCCTGAAGAGCCCAAGTTTGCTTATGGGTTGTATGTTTGAGTTTTAGAAATTTCGAGGCACTATATTTTTGTGGTTTGGTTGGTATTGCAGGGTCTAAGTTCCGCCTAGCTTAGGAAGGTTTTATGTTTGTCTCCCGTTCGCTAGGGTTTGATACGGGGGCGGATTTACAATTTCGTTACTCGTGTTGAGCCTTAGTGCGGGGGATGTGGTGCCTCACGTGTTGGGTGCTACATCCTTAAGTGGTATCAGAGCCCGGTTGCAAAACCGGTGTTCTTGAGTCGTGTCGGAGTCAGTTTAAGTCGAACGGCATAGGGACTATGTGATATTATGTGCATTGCATCGATCTTGAATATGGAATTTGGTTTCCTTAAGAATTTCGTTGAATTACTTGTTGCATTTTTATGGATTCTTGTCTTTCGTATTGAATATGTGCCATGAGCATGCACTAATCGCATGCATCTATTCTTGAAATAAGTTATGGTTCCCAGGTTATAAAGATGATATCAAACCACGGCCAAATTTTATGATCACAACAACCTATTGCAAATTCCTTCGGAGGCATGGAAGATAGGAAGGATGGCCGAGGAGGAATGTGGAGAATGCTAGCCGCGTGGCATTACAGACTGAGTTGCAATTAACGATTAGGATTTAGAATGGGAGGTTCGACCTTGACGATGCGATGGCAGAGGAACATTTGGTGGTATAGGAATAGGGGTTAATCAAGGGATGATTGTGACTCAAAAGAACAACTTATGTGAATCCACTACCTAAAGTGCATTAATTGGATTCAACAGGATCTTGCAATCTAAGGAATGAAGGGAACAAAACCTTGAAGATATATTGGTCCCGGATTTGGATCATGGAAGAGGTACTAGTAATTAAGAGGAGTAGAGATAACAAGGGTCTACAAGGAAAGACTTCGAATTAAACCTAGTGATTAGGAGTCGGGTTCTAGAAGACAAGCATTTTGGTAAACACGAATAGAGGGAAGGTGGCGATATGGAGAACAGGATTTGAATTCATTTTTCCAAATCCCAGCTGAATTGTCATGTTGTGAGGATTAAATTGGAAGATATGGAGCAACAAATGGAAACGAGAAAGAGAGGAAATCATGCGCTCAAATATAAGCAATTGGAGGTGAATTAAATCCCAAAAGGATAAGCGCGAAATTCTTGATTGAGCTGATGATTGGAAGTAAAGGTCGAAATTCGAGAAGAAGTTTGGATACGAACTCTGTGGACGTGGAAGAATTAAGGATTACGGAATTGCAATCTCGGATAGTAGAAGATACAAGTGATGCAACTCATGGAAAACTTGAAGACCGTGGGAAAGGCAAGGGATAATCACCAAGTTAAAGTAACCTCGAGATTAGAGGAACGAGGAAAAGCTACCGAGCTAATAGCTTACCACCTTGGTAACAGGTTCCAAAACATGCATAGCACTTGCATCATATTTTGCATTACTTATTTATTCTCTTGACCTTATGTTTATCCGTGCATTTCTAAGTGGTTTAGTTGCGCTAATGTGTTGTATGATTGCTTGATGTAAACGTGACACATGCATTGTCATTTTAACCCAACATGCATTTTAGTGTTTATTTGATAGGAAGCTCATTCACTTCACCTATCAAGTATTACTTAGCCAACCACTCTCGAATCCAATAAAGATGACTTCGGGGAAACAAAGAGTTTCAAGTAAAGGATAGATTTTTGGAAACGGGAATTCATATAGAGAAGCGAGATTAGAGTTGATTACGGGGTGGTTGAATCGGACGAAGAATAGACAAGGGGTTTCGGACATTAAGCGAATTAGAAGGGAAGTTGAAATGCAAAACCTTGGGGTTGCCTTGTGATCAAAATCCTCCCTAATGGGAATTACTCATTAAGAATTTCGATATGAGCGGAATAAATGGAGTTCAACACGGGACAACAGAAATTTTAAGGGGGAGAGCACGACCGAGGAACAAATTGGACGATTGAAAGGGTGCTCGAAGAAATATTTTAGTCGGAATAATGGAATTGCAAACTAAGGAAGACCTGGAAGTCCTATTAGTGATGATCAGAGATAAATAAGACGGCTTGAATGGATAAGTTGTCAAGAGGAGAGTTAAATTACTAAATACGGTTGAAGTCTATCCCTAGGAATAAAGGAAATGATTTAGAGAATATCCCTATGTATAGAACATGGATCTGGGGATAACAGAATTATAAGGAAGCTTCGGGAAACTCCTAAGTCAGAATTGACAAGAGAGAGTGTCGAATCAAGTTGGCATCCGATGGAATGATGGCGATCACGAGTAATCCAATAGGGTACAAAAGGGGGTCCAACAATGACAATATTATCAAGTCTTCGGTTATTCCCCACGATACCTCGGGAGGAAATCTAAGAAGAAACCAAACCGGAAAAGATGATCATTGGAGGAATTACATCAAACTTCAGAACGCATCAAGAACATTCTATCGTTGATTCAAGAAAAGTAGGGCCAGATACGGAATATAACCTTAAAGGGGTTAAAGAAAATGAATGGATAATATGAACGGAGGCTAGAAAAGGATTCGTGTTACGGTAGATCCTAATGACGAATACCTCAAGGTAGGGATGGAATCGTCAAGGTTGTCCGGAGTAGTTATCCTTGAGGGTATTTTAAACTCCGATTCGGGTAAGATAGTAGCTAAGGACATAACTTCGAGACGGATGGTCTAAGGGTATTCGGGAGGTCAAGCTCGGATAAGTAAAAAGAGTTAGCTGAATGAGGATTAAGGGAAATGATGAAGACTGGAAGCAGTACCAGGCAGAAGGGATCTAAGAGTATAATCCCTAAAGGATTCATCAATGGTTTCATCGGGATATCCTGACGGGGTTACAGACAAACTGAGCACTAAATCTATCTTCTGGACAGATGATACACCGAACAACGACAACTCACAATTTTAAAACTTCGTGACTACGGTGAACGGTATTTATAGCATTCATGAAGCATACATTCATGCAAATTCAATTTAATGATTTCTTTGTTATGTGCTTTGTTTTCTTATCAAGTTAAATTACATGAAGTAAGTGATGATTAACGTGGATGATATCTGATAATTACCTTGAGGTGGCTTGTGTGATTTTGAATTTGGTTTTGCGTGTGCTGCTTGGGAGTATTGGAGACTTCCTTGCTTTATTTATTTTGAGAGACGGGGTGCTCTCGTTGTTTCTAAGAGACGGGGCTTCTCTTATTTTGTTCGAGAGACGGGGTACTCTCTTTGCTTGCGAGAGACGGGGTTCTCTCATTGATGCTCGAGAGACGGGGCTCTCTCCTTGTTGCTTGTGAGAGACGGGGAATCTCTCATTGTTGGATTTCAAGCGTACTTTGAATCCGAGGACGGATTCCTTTTAAGGGGGAGAGATTGTAACGCCCCAATTTTTCGGACGTAAAGGTACGATGTATGTGTTTACTAAATTGCGTGAATTAATTGTTTTTACGTGTTTTATATTTAAATTTTATTATAATTGTTATTATTTTATTATATTATATTATAATATTTTATTTTAATATTATTAATTATATATATATATATATATATATTTCGTATTATATGTATATATATATATATGTATATGTTTAATTATTATATTATTAATTTAATGATTATACTAATTATATGTTATATTAATTAATCATGTTTTAATTAATTACTTATTTATATATATATGTTTTATACGTGAGATTAATAAATATATGCATGCATGGAGAATTATTTTTGCATGGGAATTAATATGCATGCATGCAAATCATATTTGTGCATGGAAAATTTTATACATTTTGCATGAATCGCATGATTAGGTTTGTTCGTTTATTTTGTGCTTTGTTCTTATATGATATGATATCTAATTGCCACGATTTTGTAATATGTTGTACATATATGTGTTATGAACATGATTTTATGCTCAATTTATGTTTTGAATTCATTTGTTAGGTTAACGGATTAAATTTCATTTGAGGAACCAAAACGGGAGCTAACGAGCAATTAGCGTACCCTTGGTTCCGAATTTAATATCTTGAGCTCGGGAACTCGGATTCGAGTTTCGTCAAATCCGCTGAACTCGTAACGAAAATTCGAGTTTAGTAAACTTAGCCTTACATTTTTCCTAAGTCGTTTGAACCTTCGAATTTCAACCGAAAAACGAATCGGCGACCAACATGACCTTGTTGAACTAAATCAGCCATATCTTGGCCAAACCATAACCAAATTAACTATGGTTTAATTCTTTGAAACCCTAACTCAACCCTCTATCATGACATAACCAGCCTTGACCAAGATTATCCTCACACAAGCCCCAAAACTCAGCCAAAGTTTCTGTTCTGAATTCCAGTCCCGTAACCCTTCAAGCTTTGGAGATTTTGGAGCTCAAATCTCATCCAAACTTCAACCAATCATCAAGGTAAGCCTAGGGTTGAATTATATGATTAATTCTGAGCATTTTCATCTTTCCATTCAAGATTTTGAGCATGGTTTCATTCATTTCTGCCCATTTTCCCGAAAATGGAAGTTTTAAGCAAATTCATGATCTTCTTTGATTCTTAACGGTTTTGATCGATTCCAAGCGTGAGAATGATTGTTTTGATTTCCTCATATCATTTATGGTCATTTATTTCGTGGTTGTTGAAGTATTTATGATATACCATTTATGAAATTTTGAGAAAAATCCCACGTTTATGTCACGTACACCCTCATGTCTTGATTGATTACTTTCTGGAACTGATTATGTGTTGAATATATGGTATTTTGCTGCACATTTGATGGACTTTTGGATTTGATTGAAATCAGATTGAATGAGCTCAAGCTTGCCCTGTTTTTCTTCTCGTTTGGCCCTGTTTTCACGCAGAGAGTTGCTGTCATTTTTGCTGTAATTTCCTTCTCCTTTTTGCTGTCATCTTTCATGGCTTTTTAGTGTGTATTATGGTTGAGTTGTTACAGCAATTTGTGCCTTGTATGGTTGCCTTTCTTGCTCGTTCATGGCTGCCTTTCTTCCTACTCTGTTTCTGCGTATTTTCTGTCAAACTGGGCTGTTGCTGTTGCACGACACGGGGGTGTCGTTTGCTGCCTTTCCGGCGAGGCACGGGGGTGCTGCAAGGCCTGAACTTGCTGTACCGAGACACGGGGGTGTCTCGGTCCAGGCTTGGAGGGTGACACGGGGGTGTCACCCCCGTTTGGCTGAACTTTGCTGCGTTTTCTGGGACTGGTTCTGCGTCTTCCATTGCTGCTTTTGCTGCTCCTTTTTGTGCAGATTGTGTGGTGTTTGAAATGCATGTGTATGATATATATAGTATATATTATATGTATATAGTTTTATATAATGCATGCATGGCTGTTTAATTAGTTTGCATGCATGGTTTTATTATGTTATTTGCATGCATATATTATATAGGTGTATAAGTGTGTGTACGTGTAAGTGTATATATATATATATATATATATTATATATGTAAATGTTATTTGATTATATATATATATATATATTATATATATTTATTGTATATTTCAAATATTATTTGATTTAATTTAATTATTGGAATTAATTGATTTCTATTTCGCGTATTTAATTATCGACTTTTGATTGAACGTTTTATTTATTTTATTCCTAAATGTGAATTGGAATAATATGTGTTATGCTTATTAATTGGATTTTAGATTAATTGATATGCATTATGAATTTACGAATTTATGAATATTATGAATTCTATGAATTTATGGAATATATGAAATTATGAAATATGAATTTAGGAAATTATGAAATTGAATGAAATGAACGAACGAATGATTTGATTATATGGTTTAAATTCCTTAATCGTGCACATGAACATTTTATTGATATCATATGATCATTTATGCATTCATATCATATTCACTTCATTGCCGTGCGTCATATATGGTTCATTAAGAGTCTTGAGTCTCATGAACACGTCTTGTGGTCTTTTGTACAGTTGTCTCCAGGGTGGAGAGCTTTTGATCGTTCAGGCACTTGGTGCTCGATCCTTGTTTCATCACGGTTCAGGTGAGGGTGGTTTTTGTTTTAGCTATGTAACAAACCCTACAACCTTTATGTGAAAAGCTTTGGCCAAAACCTTATGATTATATATATATATATGATTTTCAAATGGAGTTATCGAGTAAATCCTTCTGAGTTATACGTATGAGCGTACATAAGCTTAAAAATGGTTTTGTAATGAGGCTATGCTCCAAACCGTGTGTCGTCATGCTAGCTATGGATTAGGATGACACGGAGAGGTACGTATATAGCATATGCCGAGTTACAAGGTAAGGTATGATTTCTTATAGTATGTATCATAGGTATGTATTAATATGTTTTGGCGAGACACATTTATTACTTATTACAGAACGGGCCCCGGGACTTAGTATATGTGGCTAACCGAGGAAGCAAGGGCTGACGGGGATCCCATATACTAGTCCCAACCAAATTACAGCGGTACCGGACCTCGTCAGGAGATTGGCGGGGAAAGGGAGCTGAGTGCCATCTGGGGAGTCATGTAACCCCTTTTGGTCAAAGACAGGGTGGTCGGGCCTTGCAAACCCACCACCAACCCGGAGGAAGAAGGTTGGAACTTATTTATAATTGAAATGATTGATTGACTGATTGATTATTGATTGATAGGCACTGTGCGGGAAGGCCGGGAATCGGATTGCCCAAACAAATATATTTAGGATATATTGCATGATCGCCTAATCAATATATTATTGATAATTGTCGTACACGGTCGGAGTTTGGATGGAGGTTGTGCACGCTCCCTCGCCGAGCCTTATATTTATGTATGATTTATGAATGTAATGAATTTAATATGAATTAGTCGTAAAAGTCGAGCATTGTTTAATCATTCCCTTGCCCTTTTTGAGAATTAAATTCAAATAAAACCTTGCTCGGGTTTTATGACTTGCATGTGCATGTTTTATATATATATGTATCGCTCCTGCTCACTCAGTCTTCTAGAGACTGACCCTCTCCCTCCCCAACACTTTAGCTTGCAGGTTTGGCTTTGGAGTCTCGAGCTAGGCGGAGTTATGTTGAGTTTGAGTCGGTCAAGTTACTTTAGAAGCGTCTCTGCATTCACCTCATGTATTTATGTTGTGATTGATTCGACATTGTAAGATCTTAGAATTGATTCTTGTATAATTGCTATTGAATTGTTTGTTGGATTGTGTTTATGAGTTTAAAAGAGGCCTGAAGAGCCCAAGTTTGCTTATGGGTTGTATGTTTGAGTTTTAGAAATTTCGAGGCACTATATTTTTGTGGTTTGGTTGGTATTGCAGGGTCTAAGTTCCGCCTAGCTTAGGAAGGTTTTATGTTTGTCTCCCGTTCGCTAGGGTTTGATACGGGGGCGGATTTACAATTTCGTTACTCGTGTTGAGCCTTAGTGCGGGGGATGTGGTGCCTCACGTGTTGGGTGCTACAAATCCACACCCGTGGATTTCACAAGGCATAAAATCCACAGCCGTGGATTCATTCCAGACCCAAAAATGCAGCAAAAACAGGGCACTTCGAGGGAGAGAACAAGCAAACATCCAAACCACCTCAAACCTCAATCAAAAGCACTCAAACTCAAGACATAAACTCATAAACACATACTCAAACATATTCCAACATCAAATAGGCATGAAACAAGGTAAGAAACAATTTGTCATTGTCATCTTCTTCAAGCTCCATTAATGGGGTTTCATGAATACTTCAACCATCAATCCAAGTTTCGCCGAAAATGCATCAAACTAACTCATATAAGCATCATACAAGTTTCTAGGTTCATAAAATTCATAAACCCTAAACAAAACTCAATCTAAATCATACATAAGCACACCACCAACTCACCTTGATGATAGAAGGAAAAGAAGGGGAAGAAGAAAAGAGTGTCTTGTGCTTGATTCTTTGAGAGAATAGGTTGAATTCCTTGTCTCCTTTGCTCCCTTACTTGACCGATTGATAGAAGAAGAGAAGGGGTAGGTGTGCTCTTGTTCTTGATGTATGAGAGTGAAGAAGAAATGTATATATGTGTATGTATATGTTATATCGTGAAAGAAGAAGGGAAAGAAAAGGAAAATTGCAACTAGGTCCTCCCAAAATTTAAATTCATGCAATCAAGTCCACAATTTGTAAATGGTACAATTAGGTCCTTATCAATTATCAATTAAGTCCACAAGATTCAAAATGTTGCAATTAGCATCAATTAGGCATATGATTCTCAAATTAGGAATAATCAGACATATAAATCATGCTCGGGAAATTAAATACACAATTCACGAAATTAAATCTCACGAAGTTAGAAATTTAAGATTACATAAATCACAAGTATTCAAATTAAAATAAATTAAATCGCGCAAGTAAATAACAAAAAGGAATTAAATAAATCCTAAATCTCAAAACTCACACGCGTGGCGTGCGTACCTGTACGGTCACGAAGTCGGGGTGTCACACCAACCCTAACGGAACCTTAACGGAATAGAGGGATCACAACCGGTCCATAACATTTAGGAATTAAATTGTAATTTTTGGATAAAGATGGACTGTATTGTAACCCTATCTAGCAGGGTAATCAAATATAATTTTCCCCAAATGATACCAAATTATAGTTCTCTATATTCTTTTGAAGTTCATATGTAATTGTAGTTTATATTTTATGTAACAGGAATATAGGTAGTGTTTGCGGACACTATAAAATTGGTGTCCATAAAATTCCCCTTTTGTGTTTATCGTAGTTTTGGAGTGTTTGGAAATATAATTTTTATTTATTTTTTAAGCAAAAACAAGCTAAAACTTAGAAGTATTTAAATACTTTGCCTTGAAAGAATTTGAGTAAAAAACACTGGTAGGCTATCTTCTCTTTTCTCCCTATAGGGTAATCGAAAAATAAAAAAATTCAAATCTAAAAATAAATCGACTTTTTTTACATTTTAGAGAAAATAGACACTGGCCTTATAAAAAAGACTGATATCAGAGCGCTGATCTTAGGGAAGTCGCGAAGCAAATTGACATCTTTCGATCTCTAAGCAGATCTATAAGGTTAGAAAGCAAATTGAAATCTACTCAGAAAAGTCAAAGATTTAACAAAGAAGATAGTAACAAGACAAAGAGTTTGGAGACGACGCACATCTGATGGTGGCAGCGCAGATCTGAGTCGATTCGATGGTGAATCCGCCACCGCCTTTAATTTTTAGGTTTTTTAAAGTCGTTTTTTTCGTCTTCCATATAGAAGTTTAGTCTCTTGTTTAGAGTTTACTTTGGTGTTTCTCATGGAAGTGATGTTTATTTCTTATAGTTCTCTTTCTTTAATTTAGCGTGAGGTTAAACAGTTAGCCCGTTCGCTTTCTAAAAAAGATACACCTCGGTATGTGTAAAATTCTCGTATGTCCCTGCTTATGCCGTTTGTTGTTAAAAGAATACATTGCCTTGGGATTTTCTTTTGAGCTTTTAATTATTTTTGTAAAATAAAATAAAATATTTAATTTACTAAAATTATTTTCAATTTATTTTTCAAACAACCAAAATTTTTTCCCACCATTTTTTCTATTTCATTTTTTTTTTCAACTTTAGTTTCTTACTTCGGCAAAAACCGATGGTTTTGCACACAATCACATAGTGCAAAATTACAAATCCAACGTAGATTTTATTTGAATAATAAAATATTAGGCGTATTTTTCAATTAATGAAATAAAATAATTAATTATAATCATATTAAGTGTCAAAATAATGGATTTAACTTTTCATAAATTTATCAAATGGAACTTTTGAACTCATGTGCCCTTCCCCACCACCCCAAATGAACCTACCCTAATTTATTTTCATGGCCTCAATCTTTTTTTTTTTTTAATTATTTTTAAACTGGCAACCATATATATATATATATTTTTTTTTTTTGAGAAAACCATATTTTATTTTTAAATATGACCATAGTTTCCATGCTTCACCAATCACCAGTCATAATTCTTATGTCAATGTCATTTAGATTCAAAGTTGAGGATTTTTCGAAAATAATATTTAATTTAAAACGGATTCGTAAAATGTTATTGAAAAAGAATGGTTTAATATTTTGTTATTGTATTTTTTTAATATTTTTTTTAATGGGGTGGCCGAATAATACGGCGACCCAATCCACTTTTTTTTTAATTAATATTTTAATTTTGGTCGCCGAATAATAAGGCGATCGAATTAAAAAACTTTTTTTTTTTAATAATTTAATTAATAAAAAACAATTTTTTTTATTTTTTTTAATAATTTAATAAAGGTTGCCGAATAATTTGTTTTTTCGGAGATTCAAATGATATCGAAAAAATACGAAATTTATTTCGTTGGATCCGAATCATCGAAACGAGTTCAACGGCAAAGACGGAATTCGAACCCAAATCCCATAACTCAAGTTATAGCTGAAAAACAAATCAAATAGGGTAAATGAGTCATATGGACTAAAATTTGCTTCGTCGAAGGTCCAAACGACATCGAAAAAATACGAAGTTTATTTTATTGGAACCGAATCATCAAAATGAGTCCAACAAAAATGACTGAATTTGAATCCGAATGTCGTAGCTCAAGTTATAGCTGAAAAACGAATCAAATAGGGTAAATGGGTCATATGGACTAAAATTTGCTTCGTTGGATGTCCAAACGACATCGAAAAAATACGAAGTTTAGTTCATTGGATCGGAATCGTCAAAACGAGTCCAACAAAAAAAACGGAATCCGAATCCAAATCCCGTAGCTCAAGTTATAGCTGAAAAACGAATAAAATAGGGTAAATGGGTCATATGGACTGAAATTTACTTCGTCGGAGGTTCAAACGACATCAAAAAATATTCGATGCCGTTTGAACCTCCGACGAAGCAAATTTCAGTCTATATGACCCACTTACCCTATTTGATTCGTTTTTCAACTATAACTTGAGCTACGGGATCCAGATTCGAATTTTGTCTTTTTCGTTAGACTCATTTTGATGATTCGGATCCAATAAGACAAATCTCGTATCTTTTTAATGTCGTTTGAACATCCGACGAAGTAAATTTCAGTCCATATGACCAATTTACCCTATTTAATTCGTTTTTCATCTATAACTTGAGCTACGGGATTTGGATTCGTATTCCGTCTTTTTCGTTGGACTCGTTTTGACGATTCAGATCCAATGAACTAAACTTCGTATTTTTTCGATGTTGTTTGGACCTCCGACGAAGTAAATATTAGTCCATATAACCCATTTACTCTATTTGATTCGTTTTTCAGTTATAACTTGAGTTACGACATTCGGATTCAAATTCCGTCATTCTCGTTGGACTCGTTTTGATGATTCGGATCCAATAAACTAAACTTCATATTTTTTTGATGTCGTTTGGACCTCCGACGAAGCAAATTTTAGTCCATATAACCCATTTACCCTATTTGATTTATTTTTTAGTTATAACTTGAGTTACGAGATTTGGATTCGAATTCCGTCTTTTCAGCTGAACTCGTTTCGACGATTCGGATCCAACGAAATAAACTTCGGATTTTTTCGATATTATTTGAACCTCCGAAAACGCAAATTATTCGGCGACCTTCTTTAAATTATTTAAAAAGAATTTTAAAAAATAGTTTTTGTTTATTTTTTATTTCGGTCGCCCTATTGTTCGGCGACCTTCCTTAAATTATTAAAAAAAATAATAATTTTTTAATTCGGTCACCGTATTATTTGGCGATCAAAATTAAAATATTAATAAAAAAAAAAAGTGGATTGGGCCGCCGTATTATTCGGCGACCCCGTTAAAAAAATATTAAAAAAATACAAGAACGCCACACAATGTGAGGTTTTATAACAAAATATTAACCCACCCATTTTCAATAACATTTTACGAATCCGTTTTAAATTAAATATTTTTTTCGAAAATTCCTCATTCAAAGTTGAGTAAGTGATGGCCCCACTAATTACTAATTAGTTACAAAAATATGGTTAATTACACCTAGCCCCCATATTAGATGGGATAATTACAACCCGCCACCGTTTTTAGATTAAATTACAGACACCACCTATAAGGAAAATAATAATTACACTAAACCCCCATATCGTTAGGGTTCTGTTAGAAATTTAATGACGTCAGCAAAAATTTTAATGAAAACCCAAAAATACCCTTATTGATTAGGGCCAAAAAAATTTATCCAATTTTGCCCTTCGGGGGTTAACTGTAATATCATAATTTAACTCGGGGGTTAAGTGTAATTTTTTAACAAAATTATAATTTTCATTTCCTGGCATGAATCTAGCCGTTACCACTTCTAACATATCAATTAAGGCTTCAAGAAATTCATGCTCTTATTGAAGAGTAATCTAACATATTTATGCTTAATAATAACTTGTCTGATTATCATGCTTCATCTACTATTGGCAATAAAGCTATGAATATAATTCATTAAATAATAGCCATAATTCACTGTTCCATGCATAGGGCATAAAAAAGTGTCGTTAACTGTTCGACAAAGCACTATAATTAAAATACCAAATCACTTCAATGTTCCAACGCCACTGTAAGGCAACAAAAATCCATACATAATAGTTGTAAGGTGAAATAGTTAAATATCCTATAATATCTTAGGTATTACATCACGAACAAAGCAAAAAAAAAAAAAACATTAAAGACCACCAACCCTTACAACCAAAAAGTTCTTCTAATCACAGTTGTAGTAGTACTAAACAGCAGAACCTTGTGTTTGGACTTGAGATGAAGATTCACTTGCTCCTGCATTGTTTCTTGGGGGTCTGCCCCTTCCTCTCTTTAAAGGAATTACAGCAACATTTGATGTTGTGGGGGTTGTAACATCACCAATAGTTCTTTGTGATCCCCACTGTGCCCAAAAAAGAAAAAGAAAAAAGAACATTCCTTATTATCTTACTAAAATAACAGAAAATGAAAATGTTGTGAGGATTAGACAATCTTAGCTACCTGTGTTAACTCTCCTTGTGCTACATTAGTATTTGATGATTCAATAACATTCCTTTGCGATCCACCCTGTGCAACAAATGAAGAATTGATAAACATACTTAAAGATAGCTCCAAGAAAATATACAACAGAACAAAAAGATACTTAAAGATAGCTCACAATCATTATCACCTTGTTTACTCCACTACAAGATCTTTTATTGTGACCCCGTCCACCACAAGTGCTACATTTTACCTTCTCTCTTTTTCTAGAAGGTATAATTCTTGGTGCTTCACCAACTTCCCTTCTCCTGTGCTTCTTTGGCCTTCCCGGTGGTCTTCGAATCAACGGTGGCAGAATTTTCATAGGATGAACTTCCATTTCTGGCCAAAAACTTACATCCGGAATTCCCTTGATCTTGTACTTATATACTCTAAGAAAGACCTCTACACTATAGCTATCATGCACATAGTCCTCAATGTTTTGTCTTTTAAATGAAATGGCTCGGGCTGCATGCTTACAAGGGATCCCACTCAAATCCCAAAACCTACAATCACAATGTCTAAGCCTAAGGTCCACAATATAATGTCTTATTCCATCATTCACTTGGAATTCATTTGTTCCCCCTACTAAGACCTTACATTTTGCCCCCTCCTCTTTCACTAAATTGAGAATTTTTACTATCCTTCCACACACTCTATTTGTCCATCTTCTAGCCCTTTGATACCTAGTCTCAACCCTATCCATTAGCTTAGCCCTTAACCCATCTAACAACTTCTGAACAGGTTGCATCCTTAAACCACCAAGCCATGCATTAAAAGACTCACTTAAGTTGTTGGTTATATGATCATTCTTAATATCTAATGCAAAAGCATGTCTAGCCCATAAGGAAAAATCACCCATGTCAATCAAGTATTGATAAGCTGCTGGCTTTACATCTTTCAATCTATTCATTGCATTATTGAACTCTGCCCTTGTATATGCCCTAAAAAAATGTTTCATGTGAGTATAAGCAACATATTTGATAGAACAAACTACAAGTTACTATGAGCCACTATAGGCAACTATACATGCTATTCCATCCAACAAAAGTAACCGTTTTCCATCATAAAATAGTTACCTTGCAGCAGCCCAAAATAGTTTTTTTACCAAAATTCCAGCATGTTGTAGCCTCAAATTTGCATAGATATGCCTGCAACACTTCCTATGCACTACATTTGGTGCCACATCAGACATGACCTCAACAAGTCCCTTATTTACAAAAAAAAAAAAAAAAAAAACTAAACATTAGTCTATGTTGGGAAAAAACAGCGGAAAAATTGGTAATTAAAGGGTAATAGAAGTAGTTTAATGAACCTTTTGCCTATCGGTTATGAAAGTCCATGCTTTCCCATCATAAAAACCTCCTAGCATTTGTGTCAAACAAGTTAAAAAAAATCCCCAGCTGTCCTTGTTCTCACTCTCAACAATTGCAAAGGCAAGAGGATACAATCCCATATTACCATCAAGAGACACTGCAGAGAGGAGTATTCCACCATATCTTCCCTTTAGATGGCAGCCATCTAAACCAATAAAAGGTTGGCAGCCACCTAAAAAACCTTGTTTTAAGGCATCAAATCCTATGAAAAGAGGGTTCTCATTAGTATGCAATTCATAAAGATATGTAAAAATTTAAAAGTACAGAAGTTACCAGTATCTCACCAAGAAAGAATCTTTTAAAATTTGGTTCCCTTGGAATGCTCCCATTTTCATCTACATGAAACTGAAATCTTGTTGTGCTTCCAGGATTGGTTCTTTGAACCATTTCAGCGTATTGTGACATTATGGCGTAGGACTTAGCAAGATTTCCCTGTATTATTTCTTGTGCTTTACGCTTTGCCCTATATAGTTGCATGTACTTGGGATCTACTCCAAGCTTTTCCAACTCCGCTTTAAGTGCACTATTCTTGATTTCAGGCTAAGTTCTCAATATAGGAACAATTTTTTGTGCTATCCAAATAGCGTTAGCCTCTTTGATACTGTTAACTCTTATGCAGCAGTGATCAGGCACACATTTCTTGATGACAAAAGAACTCTTGTCTGTCTTTTCTGTTATGAGAGAAGCATGTATCCTCCATGGGCACTTGGGATCTGCACACTTTACAATAATCCTATCCTTATCATTCTTCACCCTTTCGATTTTGATTCCAGCTCTAATCACATATTCCTGAAGTGTTGCCCTGAATTTGCTTACTGAAGCAAAAACAGCCTTATCCTTCAAGTTGAATTGCTCGTTGGGGTTCTCTGGAATTTGTACTTCCTTCACACTACTCCAACCTCGTAAAGGATCATCTGGTAGGTCTTCGTCACTATCGTTGAACCACTCACAATTATCCGATGACTCGTAGTCTGACAGCTCATCTGTTGGAATATCGACAAAACATCCCAAGGATGAATCTGAAGTGGTTGTATCTTGAACTTGCTGTCCCTCAACATTCTCATCGACTGTATCCTGCTTAGTACAACAGAACTTATGATTAATATAAGCAACAACCATATTAAAACATGAGGCAACAATAGAATCAACAATATAAAATACTTAATTACCTCGGCTGGAACTTGTTGTGTAATCACAGGCTCTTCTTGCACAATATATTCCTCTTCTTCGCTCTCAAATATATCCTCGTAATATTCTGTATCAGGATGATAACGTATCTCATCTGATTCATCATCTCCTTCATTACCAGCATTATCAATGTCATTCTCATCACCCTTAGTTCCAGCCAAATCATCATCCACATCATTTCCCATCCCTTCTTCTTCACCCTCAATCCCCAAATTGTAATTTGGACATTCAAATTGAATGTTAGAATCACCACCAGATTCAACATGTTTAGCTCTACTGAACAAACCAGGACTTGTAAATGGATTGTTCAAAGGTGTTGGTAAAGGGCCATGGTATTTAACAAGTATTGTAATATCTAAAGGGCTTCTTTCAAACATGTGGACAATGTCATCCTCTAATATTAGCTTATATTTCACTATCTTATTAGGATGAACAACATCATAACTCAAGAAAATTGGACCTTCTTTTAGCTCTTCACATTCTGGATAACAAAATTCTGTGATATCCTGAGCTAAGTCAATTAATTTATAGTACCTCGGATTTACTTTTTTCAGCCATTTCTCCTGTTCCTTGTACAATACCCTCAGGTTGTGAACGACGGGCTTAAACGATCCTGAAACATACAAAAAAATTAGTTTAAATGTCCATTCTTGCTCCTTAAAAATAGAAAACTCTAAATAGATGTCAAAAAGTATACCATGCACAACAAATCTGTAGAAAAAAGCAAGATATTTCTGGAGTTTTCAGTGACACGAAAATTGGAACTAAAAAATGAAAAAAAAAACGCAGAATTTCTAATGCATGTTGCTAGGATCTTTCAATAATAGCAGAGAACAATAACATCAACCGAACCAGAGCTAAATTCTGGAATAAATCCCAAAAGCAAAACTAAAATAGCACCATAGAACATATAATCACAAAAAAAAAATAAAAACCCCTAAATTTCTTGGTTCGAAAACGACTTAACAGATGATTAGGGTTCGCAACTCATGTTTAAAATCACAATACTACATAAACCACGCTACAAATGAACATCTACGAGCAAAATTTTTGAATATTGAGTAAGCCCATACAACTATACCTTTCATGGATGAAAGACGATCGAACTGGTTCCAGATTTGCTAAGAACGCGAAATCCACCAAGCCTCAGATGGAATAGAATATAGCTAGCAAAATTTCAATTAAAAAAAGATGAAGATGAAGCTCCAAGAAGAGTTTTTTTGCTGCATAAACCATGACAAGATGAAGAGTCTTGGACAAGGGTTTGCTTTTCTGTTCTCCGCGGGTTTCAACTTGGGAAATGGAATGGCCATTTTCTTTGCTTTTGTTTAATTATTCAAACATTTCAAGGGGTAAAATGGTAATTTTGTAATTTATATTATTTTGCCTAATTTTGTGAAATAATTTAACGGAAGCTTTAGGGGATATAACGGGTAGTTCAAGAAATTTCTAACGGAACCCTAACGATATGGGGGTTTAGTGTAATTATTATTTTCCTTGTAGGTGGTGTCTGTAATTTAATCTAAAAACGGTGGCGGGTTGTAATTATCCCATCTAATATGGGGGTTAGGTGTAATTAACCCTACAAAAATATTAAATATGGGCTACCGTCGTTAATCTCTAAACCCCACACGCCAGACATTTATTAACAGATCAATTAAATAAATAAATAATTAAACAAATATCACACCAAATAATGTGTATGTTATTTTTTAATGTAAAATATGTTGGAAAATACCCAGTGAAACCTAAAATTAAATTTTATATCGGGCAAAGCCTTGAATAAATTATAAATTTAAAATTTCATTTTAAATACTTCATTCTTAGAAAGGTAGCAGTTTTTTTTTTGTTTTACAAAATTAACCTTTAATTAAAATAAAAGTCTTCTTAAGTTAATTTGGATAAAAATTAGTTTTATGCACAATTTTGGTGTGGATAAATAAAAGCTATTATACAATTAGATATGAAAAATCAAAAAAGTTAATGAAAAAATTCGTGGGTAATTTCGTCAGTGGTCAAAGTCAATGTATGGACTTTTTTGAAAGATAAATTGCATCATTAACTTATTATGGGGGTTTTCATATAAATTAATTTAGTTTCTTTTTTTAGTATTTTTCCCTAGAGACATCTCACCAAATAATCCAAGTACATTCTTGCTCATCCAAAATATAAAAATATTCATTTTTTTGAATTGCAGAAATGTTTGTGTTATTTTTTTTGTTTTTTAAAAGTCACATATATTATTCTAATATATGGCCTATCCTACTTTTTGTTTTTTCTTAATATTAAAATTGTGGGTCTTGTTGATATAAAAATTAATTTAGGGCTTTTCTTAGTATTTTTTCCCGAAGATATCTCGCCAAAACTATATATTTATAGGTTCCCAAAATATCAAATATATTCATTTTGAAATATAAAATTGCTTAATTTATTTTAAACAAAAAACATATAAACGATAGATAATGAATTCAAGTCGAAACCAACATTAATTTTCATTATAAATTAATTTAGTTTCTTTTTTAAGTATTTTTCTCTAAAGACTTCACCAAAAAAAATAACTGGTAATGTGGGATAAATCCCCACTTGGGCATCACATTTTTACTTAACTCCCCAATTGGGTATCAAATTTTTATTTTACTCCCCACACGTAGTATGAATATGATATAATGCAATATTTATATCCTATTATGTTGTATAAATTTTCACCACTCTCAAAACATGTTGTATAAATTTCACATAATGTAGTACTAAACGTTCTAATGCAGTATTTATATCCTATTATGCGGTATAAATTTTTGGGGAGTAAAGTAAAAATCTCCAAACTGATGGGGAGTTATTTGCAATTGCCCCAAATAATCAAACTACACATTCTTGCTCATCCAAAATATCAAAAATATTCATTTTTTTTAATTGCAGAAATGCTTAAGTTAATCCTTTTTTGAAAAAAGTCACATATATTATTCTAATATATGGCCTATCCTTTTTTTTTTTATTTTAAATATTACAAATTTATTTTGGGTCTTGTTGATATAAAAATTAATTTAGGGGTTTTCTTAGTATTTTTCCCGAAGATATCTTGCCGAAACTATACATCTATAGGTTCCCAAAATATCAAATATGTTCATTTTGAATTATAAAATTGCTTAATTTATTTTAAACAAAAATCATATAAAAGATAGGTAATGAATTCGAGTCTTATCGAAAATAATTGAGAAATCAATATTAATTTTCGTTAAAAAAGTAACCATATATTAAAGCTACCCTGTCTGAATTTGGAAAGATTATTTAGTCAACTTTCCTTGCTTTAATATACTGTAGAGTATAGACTATAGACTATATTATATAACATTATAGAATAAAAACTGCATCAAATGAAATGTGTGAAATCTGTTTCAAATTTCCCTCTAATTTCCACGCCTGAATTGACAAATAGTACATCATCTCAATCGGTTAGTCCTTTTAATCCAACAACTAAAGTTACATATGACTCATAACTTGTTCAATTTTATTTTTTTTATATTATGGCTGTCAAATCTGACCCAAGATTAGTCAAATTTCCTATTCTCATCATTAAGGCTTTTACACATTATATTACTTGCGTTTTGGACTTTCTTGTGGTATTCTTTCTCCTTTTTCATTGGGGAGAGCTTTAATAATTCAAACTTTTTTAAAAGCTATCAATTTATATGACAATTATGTATCGTGATGATCACAAACCTGGTGAGCGAAATTCTTGAGTCATCTCATTGGATTCAGAAACCATATGTTTCCGGTGGCGGAGCCAGAAATATAATTCAGGAGGATCGACCAAAACATAATATTATATTGACCCTTACTAATATTAATTTTAACTTTGGTGAGGGGGATCAAAAATAAAAAATTTGGTAAAATTAAAAATGTATTTAATCATTTATCTATATAACTATATAATAAATTTAAAAAAATTTTTTTTTTTTGAGGGGGTCAATTATCCCCCCTAAATTACATGTGGCTCCGCCACTGTATGTTTCTCTAGATCATCATAGTGTACCTCCGTATATTCACTAAGAGGAAGTTCTTCTTGGTAATGGATGATACTCGAACCATAATATGATGATATACGATATAGATTCGGATGATTGATGGAAGAAACACCAAATATATCTCAAATTTCTCGCTTTCACTGGTCGGTTGATGGAATGGTTTGAGATCGATATAACGTTAAATATCAATTAAGCAATTATTTCTTTTAATTCATCATCTTTTTTAAATACACGTTCCCAAGTAGTCAAAGGAATTCGAGCTCAAAATTTTTGTTCTAAAGAGAGAACCCTTAACAACTTGAATCAACCATCGTCGTTGATATTCTTTTACTCCATGTTTAATTAAGGACTTTGACTTAATTATTCTTTACAATAAAAATAAGCTGAGCAGCATGAATTGAAAACACCGGATTACGCAAGGCAAAATTGACCCGTTCTCATTTACATTCTCCTTAACTTAAGTGATGCAACCAAACAGAAAAGAAGAGGAGAGCTGTAGTAGTCTAGTATACTTCTCCTCAGGGTTCAATGTCAACTGTCTTTTCGATTTTTGCATCATCTATATATATAAGTCAAGATTAGAAAATTTGAAAGTAACAGGCATTACAAAATAAGCAACATATTTCAAAGTATTTTTGGAGACTCGACATTTTATCAATGATTGTGTATTTTTCTTTTCTTTTTTTTTTTTTTTCTATGTATTATTATTGATTCATTCAAAATTCTTTAATTAGAGATAGCTTTGCCACAACAATGT
Source organism: Lantana camara (assembly GCA_037501455.1). Lineage (NCBI taxonomy): Eukaryota > Viridiplantae > Streptophyta > Magnoliopsida > Lamiales > Verbenaceae > Lantana > Lantana camara. The sequence goes on from CM074862.1 coordinate 27,184,433, forward strand.
CCCTTCCTTCACCCAAAGGATCATAGAACCGGGATCACTACCTCTATTTGACTGAAATTCTTATCAATTTTTTTTAGTAAGTTATGTCCTAAGTGTTGAGGATTAAAGAAATTCGATTAACCGTACTCCATCAACTTAAGCTCAAATAATGGTGAGTCCCAACAACCAATGTTAGTAGTTCGAGTCTTGGAGTTACATTAATTATCGAGCGACTTCCCATTTTGATCATGGATACGGGCATATATAATTGACATAAGAATATCAAGATATCTTTAATGTACAACCGTCACAGAGTATATTAGCGAGTCTAGTTTCTGAGTGAGATCAATTTTTAACATACCTATTTTAATAATGAATATTGAATACGAATGTAATCCATATCAAAATATATATTAGAACATGTCAATCATATCCTAAATAATAAGATTATTACTAAATTATTTGCTCGTCCCGACTCATATTTGATATGTGTTTGGTGTATATTATACGGAAATAAAAATAAATAAATAAAAAAGAGCCATGCCAAAAACAGGAGTAAAGGTGAGGTGGCAATAGCAGCCCGAGAACGCAGTCGTGTGTTTACTCTTTCCTCCTCCATTATAGCTCAATATTTATAATCCCCCATCAATATATTCACCATAAATCTCAGCTACCCAATAGTAATACTCCAATCCCTTCTTCAATCCCCATTCACGAAACCCCATCACAAATTCAACCCACAAACACAGAGACATGACGATCCAGTTGGAGAATCTGGTGGAATCCATAAAATCCAAGGTCCGATCGCTGAAGAAATCCAAGAAACCCTACATAAAGATGGATAAAAGCGCCAGTGTTAGGGTTGAGATCCGCAGTCGCAAGGCCAGAAAGCTCATCGACAAGACGCTCAAGTCCGCCGATCGCCCCGGCAAGAAAGCACTCTTTTGATCTCTCATCTTTCTATTATTTCTGCAAATTTCATCTGTTTATGTATAGAATATTTTGAAAGTTACACCAAAAAAAAAAAGGCCGATTCTGTGTTTCTTCAATCCAGAGTTTGGAGTTTGAAACCACGAGACCGTTTCGGTTTCTTTCTTTCTTTGATTTTTTGCTTTCGAATCCATCAAATCTTTGGGTTATATTAGGTTGAGGCATAATATGTCTGATTGACCGTATATGGATTTATATATTCTTCATGAAGCAGATATTGAACTCCATACATACATTTCCTTGAAAATCAACCCAACAAATAAAGATGAAATACATATCATATATAACTCGACGGTGCAGAATAACGCTTGCTTCGACGTTATGCCAGTTCAGTTAAAGATTGCGAGTTCTCGTTTTCGAATATCCGAAAAAGTTATAGATTGGTTTAAGTCCGATATTACTTTCTTTTTTTGATTTTTTTTTTTTTTTCATTTATGCTTAGGAATGAAAAGCTTGGTTCTTGAGATCTGAATTGCTGATTTTGCAATAATATTATTAATTGAATAGGGCTACAACGGTAGTGTTGCTATCCTGCAGAATTTATTTTGGTATTTGCATTTTTCGATGATGTTTAGTAAATTAAATTGTTCTGTTTGACCTTTCATTTCACGTGCAATGCATATTATAATCGAAAGTCCACTCTTGTGTTCTGATTGCCGTTCGTTTTCCCCCTGTCGGCGAAGGAGGCCAATATAATTAGGACACCACAGAATACAGATATTCTATTATATACAAATATAATTCCTGTATATATATATATATGTATATTGTTGCTTTAGGATAAAAATAGAATATCAACAAATAACTCAAGTATTTTTCATAAGCAACATAAAACTTGAGCAGGCGGCAGCGCCTCCCATCCCTCCCCTTGCTTCCTATCGTCTTGAACATAATTCAGTGCTATCCGTGAGTCATATCCGCCTACTTTCGAATCCGAAATGCTCGACGCTAGACAACGCTAAATTTAGAAGTATTTGGGGTTATAAAAAGGATAAAATGAGAAATAAACACACTATAACATGGACTTGGCAATTTCCATCGCTTGACTAGTACAAAAGATAGTCATTTTTCACAAATAAGTGGAACAAGTCAATCATCCAATCATGTCGCCAGATTCATTATAATCGACAAACCAATTCAAAAATAAGTAAAACATTTAGACTCCATACGAATTGATATAATCTTTTCAAATTTTTATTCATTCAATTTGTACGTTGCTCTCATGCTTCTATCCCATTAAATCACCCTTTAGATTCCCCCACCCAAAGGGAAAAAGAAAGCTTAATTTAAAGTGAGACTATTAATAAAAATCTAAGACGATTGAAAAATAGATCTTCATTCATCTTGTTTTTTGATCTTTCTACACTTCCTTAACTAAATCTGGGCCCCAAGCCGAACAATTTTGGTTCCACAGCTTTGTTCTTGGGGAGGGGTAACGGGCGTGGCGCAAAACATTATTGAGAAGTGCCCAAGGCCGGATGTCATTTTTCAGGCCCATTAGCTTACTAGTTTTTTCTTTTTCCAATATATATATATATATATATAAATTTGTACATGAATTAAAATTATAAAAAATAAACAAAACTTACGATTTTTTTTTGGTCCTTATTGTGTATATAACCAGCAACTCCCTGTATATCATTAGAAACTCAATTACCAAAATATTAATACTCAAATAACTGAGTTGGAAGGATCATTTCATCGTGAGTCTAATGAGTAGGGATGTAAACAAGCCAAGCCGGCTCACGAGCTTGACGAGCAGAGTCGAGCCAAGCTCGAACCCAAGAGCTTCTGTTTCAGGCTCATGGCTCGCGAGCCTCTATATTTAATTAAAAAATAAATATATATTAATTTTTGTATATAAAAATACTTAATTTATATATAATATTATATATATAAATATATTTAATTATTTAAAATAATTATTTTTTAATCCAAAATACACCTTTTTGCCTAGCTTGAGCCGAGCCGCTTGCGAGCCTTGACCGAGCCGAGCTCGAGACCGGAGAAAAGGTCAAGGCTCGGCTCGTTTACATCCCTACTGATGAGTCTCCAAAATAGATAGAAAACTATTTTCATTTCATGTTTTACTTATACTTCTAAACGGTTAAGATTAAAGCAAATAAAAGTAATATAAAAATTAGAAAGATTTTCTCTTCTATATCTGGTCAGCTTATCAATACACTATTAAGAATAAATAATTCATATTTCCTTTAGTTATTTAACTTATTTTACTACGTCATTAAATTAGTGGATAGCCAACCAGAGTTGGTTCAAACAATTAATGAGTTAATTCTCCAAGGTAATGTCCGTTTGGGGGTGTGTGTTAACTGGTAAAAAACAAAAGGTTAGTAGATAGTCTTTTATTAGTTTTCTTCTCCAATTATGAAAACTAATATGGTATCAGAATAATAAATTTCTTCTGCAGTGTTTCATCTTCTTTTCTTGGTATAACCAAGATCTACACCTCCACCACAGAGTCTCTCATCCATTTTTCTTTCTCCACCTTAGAGAGCCCGTCTGAATTTTTTCTCTTGTATATATATCATGTACTTTATCTTCTTTTGAAATGAGAAAAACAGTTTTCCAATTATGAAAACTAATATGGTATCAAAATAATAAATTTCTTCCGTTCTTCATCTTCTTCTCTTGGTATAACCAAGATCTACACCTCCGCCACAGAGTCTCTCATCCATTTTTCTTTCTCCACCTTGGAGAGATTTTTTCTGCACCTTGACAAGTCTGTCATAAATAAAGTAAATATTCCTTCGGCTATATCCATTATCACAAACACATCCTCTACCACAAATTCCATCACCACAAACAAATCTTCCACCATCATCACAAAAAGAATCCGCCATTCGCTGCAAGAAGAATCTTCCACCACCATCATTGCAACAAATTCTTTTGATACTTTTTTCTTCATCATTCGGGTCATTTCGGTCTTGAACTCATCTAGCAGCATCTTATAAGAGATAACTAAGTCTCCTAATTTTATTTCATGTGGCTCGCTTTTACGTCAAGAGAACAAGTTGGGATTTATCAAAAGGAGATAACTTTGCCTCTTAATCTCAATCCCTTTGTGAGAGATAATTATGTCTCCTTTCATTCAATTGGTGTTTATTTCACCAAAGTCAATTTTATTTGGGGAAAATTCTTTTGTCGGAGATAACTATGATTCATTTAATTCAATTGATGTTTATTTCACCAAAGCCAATTTTATTTGGGAAAAATCTAATTTTCCCATTGTCGGAGATAACTATGACTCTTTTCATTCAATTGATATTTATTTCACCAAAGTCAATTCTATTTGGAAAAAATTCTGTCGGAGATAACTATGACTCCTTTAATTCAAATGATGTTTATTTCACCAAAGTCGAATCTATATGGGAAGAATCCCCTTTTGTTGGAGATAATTATGTCTCCTTTCATTACACTGGTGTTTATTTCACCAAAGTCAAAATAGTTGCATCACCTCCATCCTCATCAAAGTAGTTCGATCAACTTCATCAATTTTGTGCATTATAAAGTTTTATAGTACATCTTGAGGGGGGTTATTAAGGGGAAATAATTCATATGTTCTTTTAGTTTTAAATAATCATTAGTGTAGGAAATTTTAGTTTACTCTCCAAAATAATTAGTTTTATTACTAACTTCTCATTCTTAAGTTTTAGTTGTTATTCACTCCCTAAACACCTAAATTCATTGTAATGCCCTTTATTATTTTTTTTCCTTTCTCATTTGGTTTTCTTTTTTATTTTTTATAGAATTAGTACGTTACAGAAAGCTCCCGTTGTTTCTTTGTTTTCTATCATTCAAGCGAATTAATGCGTCATTATACAATAGTAGAAAAGATTTTTTATAATTTTCATCATGTGACTCAACGCAACAAGTGATTCGCCTTATTTGATAGTACCTTATTTTGAAAATCGGGTACCTTATTTCTGATTTGTTATATTAGTATCAATACCTTATTTTGAAATTTTGAGTATTTTAATATTTATATGTTATATCTTTTTTTTGTTTATCTAGATACGGAACTGACTTATGTTCTCAATTTAGTATCTTTATTTTGAAAATTGAGTACTTTAATATTCATATGTTATGCACAATACCTCGTTTTGGAAAAATTATACTTTACTTTATGTAATTTGATACCTTAATTTCTCTAAATCATACTCCGCTCTTGTCAATTTTTCTCGTCTCCATCTCTGCAACTAATTCCCTTAATATTCATATGTTATACTTAATACATTATTATGAGAAAATCATACTTCACTTTGCATATTTTAATACATTGATTTCTTTAAATTATACTTCGCTTTCGTCAATCTTTCTCTTCTTCGAGGTCGTTGTTTCTCTTTATCTTTTTTATCTCTCCACTTTGTCGTCGTCGTCTCTCTTTCTATCGATGAACACCTATTTCTTTTTTAATCCACAGAATGTCTCTTTTTCTATTGGGGGTGAAATCGAAAACTACAATAGTTGAGACGTAAGTATTTGTTTTTCTTTCTTAATATGGATAATAGATTAATTCTATGTAATATAGGGTTTGAATAAAAGTTTAGTTTGTGAAATAGTTAGTACTAATAGATTTTTAATAGGGGAGGTAAATAAAATTGGTTGTGGATAAGTGGTATTTACTAGTGATTATCATTTCTTTAATTATTTTATTACCTATTAAGTTGGTAGATAAAGTCTTTTATCATTTTTCTAGATAAAACTTTTTATCATTGTTGATCGTTGGATCATGAATGCTTATATGCTTATTTGGATTTGGTTAAGTTATATATGAGGTGGGGACCTCGTTAATAACCCTACAGCTTAGCTTGCCGATTTTATTTTAAAAAAAAATGTTTATCTCACCAAAACCAAATTTATTTGGGAAGAATCCCTTTTATTGGAAATAATTATGTCTCATTTCATTCCATTAGTGTTTATTTCAACAAAGTCGAATCAGTTCCACCACCTCCATGCTCATCAAAACAGTTTGATCAACTCGATCAATTTCGTGCAAGATGTCCAAGATGGATTGTCAAAAGTTTTCTAGTCTAAGATGGACCGTCGGAAATTTATCGGAAAAAAATAATTTCCGACGAAAATTCCATCGGAACGTATAAATAAAAAAATTGAAAGAATATGCAACGGGCCTTCCGTAGGAAAATATTAATACAAAAAACTAAAAAATAATTTCCCACGGACTTTTCATCGGAATTCCATCGGAAAAGTATTAAATGAAAAATTGAAAAATAATGTCCGATGAACTTTCCGACAGAAATTCCATCAAAAAGTATCAAACGAAAAATTGCAACAAATAATTTCCAATGGACTTTCCGTCGGAAAGTACTAAATGTAAAATTAAAAAAAAAAAAAAAAAATTGTGCAGATACGTAAAAATCACGCACAACTAAAACGACAAAAACTTTAATATACAACTAGTCTACTCAATCAAATGATTATAATTTGGAAAATATAGTAGGAGTTCCTACAACGATCATACAACTTTAGCTGTAACGCCTCAGTTTACCGACCTTTCAGGTACGCGTGCTACGAGTGTGAGTTTTCAAGAGAGGATTTATTTAATTCTTTTATTTTTTAAATTATGCATTACATGATAAATTGCAAATTATATTTCTAAGTGTTTATATGAAATTATTACCATCTTAAGAATTATTGTATGATTTGTATTTAATTGACACGTGAATTAATTACCGAGTATATCTTATTGGATGACTTGTCCTTGATTGATCATTTCCCATAATTTGAGACTTAGTTGCATGAAATTGAATTGGATTTAATTGACCTCATTTCATAAACTTAGAAGCTATTTGCATGAACTTATCAACTTGGGGGATTTAATTGCAAATTGATGGAATTGCATCTCTTATATGATAAATCACGTAATTTGCTCATACACAACATACATACACTTGCTTTCCCATCTCTTTCTCTCGATCAAAACCCCAAGGAAGAAGAAGAGAAGAATTCGTCAACTCCAAGCTATATTTCCGGCAAAATTCGAACCTTTAAGCTCCAATCATCCTCTTAATTTGATCTCTTTTCTTTTCCTTTTCATTTAATGTATATATGTGATTTCTTGAGATTCTTATGTGAAGCTAGGGTTATGATTTTGGATTGATAACTTGTTTATTTGATGTTGGAAGCATGATCATGAATTTTAAACTTGAATTTATGCATGAACTCTTAGAGGTTGTGGTGTTGGAAGACATGAACATATATAGGTTTTATATTGAAAAATTTGATGATCTAAGCATGCTATATTGTGTTATCTGATGGCTAAGTGAAGTATGATGTGTGTATACATGTTATAAATGATTGTTTCAACTTGAGAATGGTTTTTGGGTGGATTGGCTAAGGTTTTGGAACTGCCTTGTTGCTGCCCTATTTCTCGAGCAGAGGTTCTCGGGACCTCTTTTAGTTCAAAAACCATATCGATCGGGAACCTATGTCAGGGGGATTGGCTGGGAAATGCTCCCGGCCGGGATCCTTTTCATCTTAAAATCTGTCCCGGCCGAGATAGTTATGCAGGGGATGCTGCTGTTGAGGCATCCCGGCCGGGATCCCCTTTCCATTAAAAACAGTCCCGGCCGGGACTGCACACTCGCAGCTTACCTTGTGTAATTTTCATACTTTACGTTTCGTGGCTCTTTTACTTGGTCTTTGAAACGTTAATGGTATATGTGAACATACCTAAGGCACTCTATAATTGTCAATTCATGTCATATCATCTCATGATTACGCTGTTCGTCCTAATTGGTTCATAAGAGTCGCATCTCACGTACACTTGTCTATCTTGCATAGACCAGCTTCCTGGTGACGAGGAGCAGACACCATAGGCCGTGTCCTTTGTTCTATTTTGTCTCAACAGGCGAAGTTTAATTTTTAGATACCTAGAACCCTTAAAACCTTTATGTGAAATTTCGACCAAAATATATATATATATATATATATATATATCTATAATTTTCACAAAGCCTCAAATGATTGAAAATGAACCTTATGTCTTGTATTGAACCAACCTTGTTTTGGCGAGTATATTATGCTTCACTGTGAGTCTGAGAGTTAGTGTATTGAACGAACCGGGAAAGCAAGGATTGACGGGCAACTCTTGCACTACTCTCACCATTTTGGGATGAACCCTGAATCCACCAGGAGGTTTGGTGGGGGAAGGATTCACGGGCATGGGATTCATGTACCCGATGCTCAACGAGATTGGATTCGGACCTTGCAAACCCGTCCATCACCCGGAGGAAAAAGGGTTATTGTTACTCATATTGCTTGATTGCACTATAAGAACTTGTATGATCACTTAACAAATTGATAATCTAATTATTGTACACTGTCGGAGTAAAGGTTGGAGACTTGCCCTCACTCTCCGAGCCACTGATTGACTGAAATTGAATTAATTGTTAAACTTGATAGTTGTAATCTCAGGCGAGATTTTACTTGATTATTGAACTTGTATGGTTTTCTTTATAAAATCTTTACCCGAGGTTAGGACTTACATGTTATTTGCACTTATAATTATTATGCCTCTCACTCATTCTTCCATAGACTTACGCCTCCACCTTTCAATCTTTTACAGGTGTGTGCTAGACTAGAATTAGAGTCTTGTGGAGTCTTTAATCCGGATCTAGCATAGGACACTATCATTTTGTTACTGATGCATCCTGGATTACTTATGACTTGTTTATGTTACTTTTGGAGGATCATAAGTATTGAAACGAATGATAGGCCGTGAGGGTCTTATACTTCAATGTAAATAGTTCTGCTTGATGATAATTGCTATGCTTCCGCTTATACTATTTGCATAGGTTTACTTGATTTCGGAGTTAGTCTCGTCTAGTTAAAATTGTTTTTTTTATTGTCTTCTATTCGCTATATGTTTGGTTTATGTACGAATTCCCCATTTCGTATGTGCATCGAATTATAGTACGGGGGATGTGGCATCTTGACTTGTCGAGTGTTACATTAACCTTGTATTCATTGACAGTTTTGTGGGTGACAGCTTTGTGGGAAGCATGACAAAGCTTCACATCAGGTCCTAATTCAGGGACAATAAAGTGGCTGCATTCATGAAACAATGATTTTAGTTATATATGCGAAAGCGATGTGAAGATACAAACTACTGAACAAAAATGAATCTCCATCACTTTCTAATTGGTGTCAAACCACTTGGTCATTTCCATAGCAGGAACAGAGGCATTACCTGTGGCCATGGAGAAGTAACTGGTAAACCCAATCTCACCACAAGTCCATTTGTATCTAGGTGGAACAGCACCAAGCATTGCGGTTGTATCAAGCACCTGATCATAGTAAGAGAATGTGTTGCTTGGGATATACTTGATTCCAACATCAGGCATCTGCTTCCAGGGCAAACTTCAGCTCTCTCTTTGGTCCCACACGGGGATATCCAACAATGTGCGATGTCATGGTTCTGGTAGGTCAAACTCAATCAATCAAATTGCAAAAAAGAAAAAAAAAAAAAAAGAGATTGAAGGACTGTATTTAATAACATGCAAGAAAAACCAAAGAAATGGGCCATCAAAATAAAAAAACCTTCATGTTTTCTTCTTCATTTTCAGTTGAAAGCAATACAAGGACTATTAGATCAATGTATCAGCATAAGGTTGGTAAAGGCAGACAGAGACTTAAATCATATGAGTCGTAAATGAGTAACCAAAACTCATCATTCGGGTTTGTGAATCAAATGAAAGAGTAGAACCTAGACTGTCAAGAACCAAATCCACAACTTCGAATATAAAAAAATGCTGAGCAGGTCATGCTATATAGCTCGATTCAATAGGCAATAATGCAAACAGAAGTAGCAGAACTGAACACATTACATGCTCAATATTCAATAGGCACTTCATGCTAGATCCATTCAGCTTGAAGCTACAAATATCTCAAGGTTAAATGCTTACATCACCATGGAGGAAGTGGAAAAAGAAAAGCATTAAGCAACACGCACACACGTGCATAACAGCAGACCCAAAACTCAACATGAGAGAGCCAAAATTAAAGTAAAGGCAAACGCAATCTGAAGGTATTAAACTAATTAAACCTGAATCACGATCAAATACACAAAAATGAATTAACTTATGATCATGCAAAATAAAAAATCAAGTCTTCGAGAATTTATGTAATTAAATTTATACATTTTGAAGTTGAATATGAAGGCTTTTGTGGTGCTATCAATTGTGGTGTTTGTTGTTAAGATACTGAAATGGTCCCGAAGTGTGAACAACAAGATCCACGTCTGCTTTGATTGTTATGCAAAAATAGTTGAGAATGATTTACTCTCTGATGGATTCAGTAATTAAAAGAATCACAAACCTTTAAGGCCCCGTTTACTTTTGGGAGAAATGCATGTCTTGGCCCATAATCATTCAAAAACATGTGTTTACTTTTATGAGAGGCCGGCCTGTATTAAAAGCTTAGGCCCGTCTGATGTGCAGGTTTTGGCGTGGGCTGTATCACACGCCTTTCAGGCATGTCATACATCACATGCCTACAGACATGAGAACATATGACAACTCTATCCTAATCTTTATCATAATTACGGTACTTTGCCATTGATATTTTTTCAGCTCCTGCCGCCATTGACAATTTTGTGGCTCCTGGTTTTATTATTGTTTTAGGTTACTTTTTGTTTGATAATTATTATTATCTAGTAGTATACTATGTCAGTTTTTATATCTGACTTTATTTAAAAGCCAAAATAAATAATTATGATTATAAAATGATTAAACACAAGAGAATATCACATTTTGTGAGGTTGAGGGTATTTCGGTAAATTGATCACAAACATGCTTAATCTGGACTCAAAAGTAAACACCAACTTTATATATATCATATAAAAACATGAATTGCATTTAAGAAGTAAACACATGTTTGTGAGCTATCACAAACATGTAAAAACACGACATCAAAAGTAAACGAGGCCTAAGAGCTTTATCCAGTGATTTACTATTGTTGATGTCAACTTCACAAAATTCGGCTCTGTTACCTAATTTATTAGGAACCGCAGTGGCTTTTTCCCTGGCAATGAACCCAAACAGAAGCAAAATTTATCAAGTAAAGAAAACAGCCATATGTCATGAACACCTTGACTTAATGTATCTTGAACTGAAGTAATTGTATAACAATTGGTCCAACATCAAGTCAGATTAATTGAGCATTCAAAACCATCAAATGGTGTAACCATAAAGAGTGCCAGAATCAAACATAATCCTCAAACTTTTCAGCAGTAAACAATTGAACATTCAATCATCCCCCCTCCCCCAATCCCCAACCCCCAACAACACACAACACACACACACACACACACACACACTTGAATATCACAAGAAAATGTAAGTTCTCAAAACAACAAAATAATTGCAGCAGATTAAACACATTCACATTTCCTTGTCCTGATATACATAAGTCAACACTGTGAGTTCCTCATGTCACACGGCTGAGGAATGAAACCCAATGCCTAATAGTACCACCAAAAATCAGAATTGAAAACCATCAAAGCTTGGGCTATAGGAAACTTACGTGCTTTGTTGTCCTCTTTGCAGTAGGTGGGTTTCTTGAGCAATTAAGGCCTGAGCAAGGAGGTGGCAGCGAGGTTGACAAAAAGCGGCAGCAGCAACATTAAATTTATGAACAAAAAGTGAACGTGACTATAACTTCTAATAAATAACAAAAAGTCAAAGAAATAGGTAGCATACGACTTTACAGAGTAAAAGCTATTCCAATGTAAAATTTTATTTGCCAGCACAACCTCAACCTAAAGCCACAATACAGAGATGTTAGAACATTACTCAGTACATGACGTGATGAAAATAGGTTACTAGAGACGATGTACCAGCTTGCAAGCTTTATATTCAATATATAAGTGAGTATGATGAATCAATACCTCATATAACAGATTAAAGGCATAAGGTGCTCACTCAGTGAGGCTTAAACTGAAAAGAGCAGTCGAGGAGCCCTATTCTCAGTTTAGGTTAGTGAAATTACCGATAAATCGACATAAATGCAATAACTGCAATGGACATTCCCCAAAAACAATAAACATACTTCAAATGAGAAAAATGGCTCACTACAAGTTTTCCAAGAAAACAATGAATGTAAAATATTCATGTTACTAAAAGAGTATACCTGTCACAAGCAAGGTTTAACAAATAATCAGGCCCAAGAACAGATTCTTGCTCAGTTTCAAGTGGCTGAAATTTAATAGCATCTCAATTACATAACTTACTTTGGGATGTACAAATCACTCTTGCTCGACTTTAAAGGAAATCTGCTCACTCTACTAGATGGTCCTGATAATATCACAGGAAAAATTCTAGTTAATATCATTCCTCAATCCTCACAAACAATTCCCACATAACCATCCCAAAACAGTAACTCCCGGTCTTAAAACTCATATAGCATTCAATTAAAATTCTAAAACACACACCAGTTAATGAAGAATCGCCATTGGAGCTTGACAGAGCTGAAATTGCAGGTCTCAATGTTAATCTTCAGTAACAAGAGGGGAAAATTTGATGTCAATTGACAAACGTCGAAGCACGTTGAGTAAAACAAGTACAAAAATGCACTCAAAACAATACAAACATAAATATCTACAGAACATTCATGTTTATCCAGACGCAGCACCAAAATACCTCTGAGAAGCTGAGTGCCAGAAAAGATTATCCCATTCATAGATCACCACAACAGAATTGATGATAAACAAGGCCTTAACAAGATTGACAAGTTCAATGTGCCAAAAAACAATCATATACGATGCCAATTCAAAATGTTTGGATTGATTACACATTAAAGTTAAGCTGCATCCGAATTCCTCTCACATATTTTGATCAACAGATTATACTTCAGCCCTGAATCTACCTCAACCTATATCACAATTACATATCCCAAATAGAACTACTGAAGAAAGAACTCATCCCATATTAACTAATTTTTCAACTCAAAAATCAACTACAAACTGAATATACAGAAGACATATGAAAGAAAGATGAATTCTTCGAACTCTTTATTGAAAAGATAAATTGCTGAAATTTATTGACACAATATTCTAAGATGTGAACTGAGGTGATTTCCTTGTTAGACAATGACACAGTAATTGGTAATGGGCAACACATCTCCAAAACCATTACTCACAATTACATCAACTAATATTGGGCATTTTCAAACAAATTTCAACTTACACAGATAGCTCCTTTCCTTTCTTCCAAGGTACAGGTTCTAGCAGGGTGCTCCGGTGTACCTCTATGATCAATGCATGCTGAAATACATCACAAGTAAAAACTCATTCAGCTGAATCAAAATATTCAGAAATTACAGCAATTTTCGATAGATAAAACCATATGGTTTCCATGATATTCGGCTGTTCGAAGAACAAGGAGGGTTTTTCACGATTTCAAATCGAAATATTTAACCAACCTAAACCAAAACGCACTAAATCAAGCAAATTTCGGACTAAACCATACCCAAATCGAAAACACACCTGTAGTCCTTAATAAACCCTATGACTTTGTCATCTACCTGAAACCTTGGGTTCCGCACCAATAACCCGTATCCGAAAACCCAGAAAATCATCTTCCTTATGGGCGAGAAAGAATGAACCAAAAATAGGATCCTGTAAATTGAACGGGAGATGGAGAGAGAGAGACGAATGGGAAAAGCCTACCTGTAAATTGAACGGGAGAGAATGAACGGCGGCCGGGGTGGCTGAGACGAAGGCGAAGCTAAGCTGCGAAGGAAGCTGAGCTGCGAAGTGTGTGTTGAACTGCTGAAAGAGGGAAGCGTTTCGCAGTGCGGAGAAAAATTGCAGGGAAATTAAAAGGGAGTTTGTGACATTTTTATCTTTTAATTGTTTCAGCGTTCGGAGGGAAAACCGACGGGTTAAATTTATTATGTTTTCCAGTTTCTCAACTAACCGACGGAACACCAACGGAAACCCGTTGGTAAATTGTAAATTAAGGGTGCGTTTATTTTTACAGATAATAGATATTTGTGATATATAACCCATATCTACATGTATTTACATTACATGTGTGAAAGTCGGTAGGATAGACTCTGACCTTAGAGATTAGCGTGTTTTATGGAGATATAAATAGCGTGTGATCGATCACGAGAATTATGACACGCTACGCATATTACCAATATATCCATTTTTTGATAGAATTTACAAAAGAATTGCCACCTATTTTTCCTCTCACGTTATTTTTGGAGAAATTTCTCTTTCATCTATTTTCTTCAGATTTCTCTACCACGTTGTGAAAGATTTGTTGGAGAAGAAATTTGACTTTCATCAATTCCATGGCTGCAAAATTTTTACTTCCATCCTGCCAAAAAACAATTCTCAATTCCCGCTTAAATTACACACTACTTCAAGCCTGGACTAACAAAATATTGTTCAGTTTCTTCCTTTTGAATTTTGGCAACCATTGATTCTGGAGAGAAACAAATCCGGTGCAAATCTTGGTTTGTGTCTTTGCTTAACGTCGTTCATCCTCTCCGCACGAAATACAGTACTTATGGTGAGTTGAATTATTTCATTTATATCAGATTTCTTTTTTCCGGTGTAGGCAATAAATATGATCTGAATTTTTATTATTATTTTTTACTTGTCGTAATATATAAAGTCTCATGTTTGATTGAATGTGAAAGTGCTTCTTCTATTAGTATGGAATTTTTGTTCTTCTGGTTGTCGACAAGGTGTTTGTTGAAAGGATTAGCTCAAGATTCATGATAAGTAAGGATATATATATATATATATTTTGTACACTGATAAGTAACGATAATGAAATAAGCTAAATTTGAATGATTTTTTGTTTCTTGGTTTGGATTTTGTTTTATCTTGTTCTAGCAGCACACACACTTACAATTGAGCATCTTTTAACATTTGAGTTTGACGTATTGGTGTGTTTCCATAATAGAAATGGATATTGAAGGAAGTGATGGTGAGGAGATGCTTGTTTTGGAAATGTTTCGATCGCAAATCATGAATTTTTTGTTGATTGTGTTGTTGGTTTTGAAATCCAGTGTGTTAAGGAAGCGTTACAACTGCTTTAGTAAACTTCTTTCGATGTCAGGCGTAGTTTGGAATCAAGAGAGTAACTATGTTTACGCACCACCTGGAGTTTGGGAGACAATTGTTAAGGTAATTTTTGTTTACTATTTCTTGTTAAATAGATTTGTTACTATATACATTAATTTATTTTTGAAAAATATAATAGGACTATCCCATTGCAAAGGCCTATTTCTATGAAGGAGATCGTGATTGGGATGCTCTACTTGGCATATTTGAGGAGGATTTTCGACTAGAACTACCCAATATATTTGAAATAATAGAGATTTCCAGTGACACCAATCATGACGATGACGAGGATGACAACATGTCAACAACAGATAATGAAATAATTCAGATTGATAGTCGGAAGAGGCTCGTCTAATTCTCCGAGAGAAACCGATTGAATGTCGACACCCACATTGCCTCTTATCTTTGACAAGATATTTAATCCACTTGGTTGCATGCTTTTCTTCCATTTTTAATTCACCCGAGTGCACGCTATTGCCTCCTATCTACTGAATAAACTCTAGCCAAATCAAATTCATTTTTTATTTTCCATCATATTGTTCAATGTTTATTTTTATATTATTTTTATTAATAAATGAATTTCATATATATATATATATATATATATATATATATATATATATGTCCTGTTCTTTTATTTTTATTTTATAATTATAGAAATTTTTAAATAGGAACGTGAATTATTCGAAAGTTAAAACATGATGGACCACAAAATAATTTTAAAAATTGAGACGAAACTCCACCAAAAAGAATAAAAAATAAAAAATAATACCGTCTCCTAAAAAGAGATTATGATATTAAAATATTTGAGACGGTGCAATGAATTCCCAAATCATAATGAAAAGGGAGATCTCTATTTTGTGACTACAAAACTCTATTTTTGTGGAAGTTAAGAATAAAAAATAATTAAAATAAATTAAGGGTAAATAAGTAATTTAATTCTAACATGAGTTAACTACCCGTAAAAGTAAACAACAAATTAAATGTAAACATGAATTGATGACATGATTAGTAAATGTGAGTATGTCTACTATCACAAACATATGATATCCTTACATGCATTATCACTACATGAAAAGTAAACAAGCTCTAAGATGATAAATATTAGCCACTGTAATTGGGACAATTTCAAATAACTTCCCCTCAGTTTGAAATTTTTTACTTTACTCCCTGAAAATTTATATTACATAATACGATATAAATACTACATTAGAACATTTTAGTACTACATTATGTGAAAATTATTAACATATTTTGAAAGTGGTGAAAATTTATACAACATAATAGGATATAAATATTACATTATATCATATTCATACTACATGTGGGGAGTAAAATAAAAATTTGATACCCTAATTGGGAGTCGAGTAAAAATATGATGCCCAATTGAAGATTTATCCGACATTACCCGTAAATTTTATATATTATTTTTAAATAACATTTAATTATTATTAATGTATACTAAATTTTGTAGGATAAATTCATTTTTTAATTTAATTTATATTTTCCAAAGGATTACTCCGTCGGAAAATCCGTTGGAATTTTCTTTTCACCAATTCCGACGGACTTCCGTCGGTAATGTTTATTTATTTATTTTTATTTTTTTACTCGTACCCCGTTGAAAATCCGTGGGTCTCAATTTTCCGATGGACTGTGTTCCGTCCGAAATTTCAGTCGAAAATCAACAGTTTTCATATAGTGATAAAAGATAATCAGGATATTGGTGTTCAACCATTCAGAAGAATTATAAGGAGGAATCTTGGAGTTGATGTGTCCTACCATGTAGCTCTGCGTGCAAAGAGGTTTGCAAAAACTTTAGTAGAATGGGATCATGGTAAAGAATTTGAGCTTCTTTGGGACTATTGTGAGTCAGTGAGGGCTAAGAATCCTGGTAGCAAGCTCTGTTGATTTTACCTGAGTATTGGCCAAGATCTCACCTCAGGGCCACTTACAAGTCTGAGGTACTTGTTAACAATATTTGTGTGTTTCAACAATATAATTTGACCTGCTAGAGACTTTCCGATTATGTCAATGTTTGAGTGTATAAGAGATAGGCTGATGTAGAGGATTCATATTAAGAAGGCTGATATGGATAATTATGTGGGACAAAATTGTCCAAATGTTATTCAGAAGGTTAATAAACAATGTGCATTAGCAAGGCATTGTTTCACAATTTGGTGTGATCCGATGGAGTTTCAGGTAGAGGATGCAAATGATAATTTTGTGGTGAAGTTTGATAAGAGAACTTGTACATGTGGGATGTTTCAGTTGACAGGTTATCCTTGTAAGAATGCATGCTCAACTATTTCAAATAGGAGGTTGAAGATTGAGGATTTCATCCATGAGTGTTACAACAAGGAGACATATTTTTCTGTGTACAAGCACATGATTCATGGAGAATCGGGAAAGAAGCAGTACATAAAGACTCCTTGGGAACCATTGCTAGCCCCTAAATATACAAGAAAAATGGGGAGCCCAAAAAAGAAACGAAGAAAGGGTGCAGATGAAGGTGGAAACAATGGAACACGGAGTGGATTGACTACTACATGTAACAATTGCCTTCTCTTAGGCAACAACAAGCGTTCTTGCAAAAATCTCACTCATCTTATATCCAAAATTTACGAAGTAAGTTATAATAAATTTAATTTTATTTCACTACATTAATTATGAATTTATATCTAATTTCTATCACTTTGTTCATTGTAGGGGGCTGGAGATGACCAAGATTGTAGCACCCGAGACGCCGAGATGCCACACCCCCGCACTATAGCTCAGTCCACGTACGAAATGGATGATCCGTACATGAACTAAGACTATAGGGAACGGGTGACAATGCAAGAAACAATCTAGCTAGGCGGGACTAGACCCCAATTCAATTAAATCCAATACATGAAAATTCGAAAGCGGAAGTATAAACACTAACATTTCCTTATCATATACCAAATATCCAAAAGCTCATCCTATTCTAGCTCATACATCAATACATTATCATCTCCAACATATTATACATGCATAAGTCTCCAAAACTAATAGGAACCCTAACATGATAAAGGCGGAAATACCATGAACATGAAAATGCGATGCTAGACTCAGCTGAACAAAAGACACAACTAGGACTCCCGCCTAGCACACGACCGTGAGTACCTGAAAAGTGAGGGTGTCAGTCTACTGAAGACTGAGTGAGGGGTTTAAATAAATATAAGCGCAATTACCATGCAAGCTATAATCTCGGGTAAGTTTTCATAAAAGAAAACAATATAAGTTCAAATATTAAAGTAATTCTTACCCGAGATTACAACTGATCAATTTAACAATACAATCAATTCGGTACAATTCAGCTCAATCAATCAGTGGCCCGGCGAGTGAGGGCAATTCTCCAACCTTTCTCCGACTGTGTACAATAATTCAATTATTCATTGATTAAGTGATCAAGCAATACATTTCAGTGCACAATTAACAATTTCAATACTCCATCCTTCTTCCTCCGGGTGATGGGGGATTGCAAGGCCCCGCCATCCAATCATGGTGTACATCGGGAACATGACTCCCACGCACGGGATTTCTTCCTCCACCAAACCTCTTGGTGGATTCAGAGGTGATCCCACAATGGTGAGGATAGTGCAAGAGTTATCCGTTAGCCCTTGCTTGCTCGGTTGGCTCAATACACTATTCTCGGGCCCAACGTGAACATGTTTTACTCGCCAAAACAATCAATCAATCAATCAATCAAACCGTTCATTTCATGAAACCCGTTGTAAATCAATAAGATTTGAAAACTATAATTATATATATACTTTTGGCCGAAAACAACACATAGGGTTGTAAGGGTTCTAAGTATCTAGAATTAAACCTCACCTGACGAGCGACGGGACAAGACAAGGATACAAAAAAGTGCCCAAACGATCCATGATCTCCGCCTTGGAGAAAAACTGGACAAGAAAGGGAATAGTGGAAACTCGTGAGACAAGACTCAATATGAGACCAAGTATGACGCACGACAATGCTCATGTCATTAAGTAAAACTAGCAATCAAGTGACACTTAGCATGTATGAGAACCAATTAACATCTAAGAGATGAAATCACTCTCAAGGAGTCACATATTCATATCATTCAATCATTTCAAGTTCAATTCATATAGGGCATGGAGTCACACAATAACGTTTGAGCAATTAAGTACCAAGAAGTGTCAAGTAGGAGCATACTTATCAATTAATCAAGTATATATAACATATAATTCACATATGAGAGCCAAGAGGGTGAAAGGAATGCAATAAGAAAGGTTTTGGTGAAGTTTGGCAAAAATGGACAATTTTAGGAAACGCACACGCTGTAGGAAAACTGGAATATCTTTAATTCTAGAAGTGGGAATTGAGTTTCGTTTGTTGGAAATGAAACTAGACACAAAGGGCTTCCATTTCTAGTTCAAAGTGAGGAGAAAATAGCGTAAGCTTGAAGTTGGATGATTGCAATTTGTCGATAAAGCAGTGACACCAAAAAGAATTGATAATATCTTACAAATGGAAAAGATATTGAGGTGACTCTAAGTGGAGGTTGTTCTAGACTTCAAGATCTATCCGTGGATTCACAAATCAGGTCAATCGGAGTTCGTATGAGGGAGAACGAAGCAAAACAACTCGCACAGAAAACAGAGGAGGATCCACGGCCGTGGATTTTTCCATGCACAAAAATCCACGCCCGTGGATTCTCTATGCCGAAAATCCAAGTTTTCTGGACTCAAATCCACGGTCGTGGACAAAAATCCACGCCCGTGGATCTTGCTACATCAACAATACGAAGGGAAAATAGGGCAAGGCTCGATATTTGGCTCCCAAATCAATACAACACCAAACCAGGGCAATTAAATCACTCCAAACCAACATATATCATGCATATAACTCATATATATCAATTAGGCACCAATTAATCCATCAAATATGCATCAATCATCAAGAAATCATCAATCAAAACCCATATATTTCCATGGTCTCCAACTCTCATTTTATACAAGAATTCATGCAAGCTTTGAAGTCTAAAGATCCTACTCATGCTTATAATCTCAAACAACCAAGGAATTACATCAAATTCATCAAACCCTACTTCATATATGCTCAAGAGATTCATACTTATACCTTGAAAGAATGGATGGAAAGATGAAAGGAACTATGGAGATGATGATAATGCCTCAACTCATGCAATTTCCTCCTTGAAATTAACTTGGAATGATGAGATCTCCTCCTTCTCTTCCATGGTGTTTCAAACGAGATGGAGTGTGTGTGTGTGTGTTCTTGATGATAAGGGATGAAATGGAATTATAAGAGATGATTGTATATGATAAGATATAAAAGTCTTCCACTAACTCATGTGATTCATCACTTTTTGCAATTAAGTCCCTCCAATATATAAATTGATGCAACCAAGTTTCATCTCATGGAATATGACCAATTAACTCCAAATTATGTAATGCAATTAAGTTCACAAAATTAAGAAATGACCAAGTAAAGTCACCTAATAGCAATTGAGCACGTTATCAATCAATTCACGTTATTGATAATTCATATAAATGCATAAGAATATTTTACACATAATGTTATGAAATTTAATATAATGTAACATAATGTATAATTTGAAAATGGGGCGTTACAAAGATCCTCAAATTCCAATACGAAAATAAATCAATCTGAACTTATTTAATATACTTATATGCAAATTATCTGTTGGTTAATTTAATAAAGCAGGGTATTTACCTTGCATATAATTGTTGATCAGGAAAATGCGTCAACAATCCCTCCAAGCTCTGCTCAAGAAGAGCCAAGGCCATTTGTATCTTCCAGATCAGCTGGATCCGGAAGAATTTATTTTCTAGCTCACAACCCTGAACCACCAAAAACTGCTGCAAGTCCTCCTTCTTCATTTCCTGCATCAAGTTAGAATCAAGTGACACCACAACCTTCTGCACCAACTTCTTCTTCATCTGCTCAACCTTTTGCACCAACTCCTTCTTCATCAAATCCTGCATCACAGAAGTTAAGGGTTAGACAACCATCGGTGAGTCAAGTCTGCAAAAAATAAGAGAGGGGTCTAAGGAGAAGAGGTCCTCAAGGATATAGAAGCCCTAGAGGGATTTAGATTTTGAATATTTTGATTACTTTTGATGGTTTTTATAAAACTTTATTAAAGCTATTGAAAATGGTGAATTTTGTGGTGTTGTAACCATGGGGGACCGCTTTTTTTTTTGGAGGGGGGAGGGGATAGCATGTGGTCTTTGTGGTGTCGTTGAACATTTGTTGGGTTGTTTTTTTTTTTTTTTTTGTCTTGATTTTAATAATGTGTAAGACAATGCCCCTCAAATCAGTCTATTATATTTCTAGTTACAATGGTTTACTTTGAGATATGTGTGCAATGCATTTGGTTTGCTTTGAGATATGCGTAGAATGCATTTATTTATTGGAGAGTATTGACTATCATGGTTGGTATTGACAGATCTTTGGGTCCTTAAGGTTTTTAGATAACTTATTTAAAATATAAGGTTTTCTGGGCAGCATAAAGAACATTATTTGAGGAGCCTTGACTTCAGGTGTTGTATAAGGGTATAAAAGATATTTCACGTTCAATTACGCATTAAAAATGAAAATCCAATCTCAAAATAGGCGCATACAATACAAATGATGGGTTCAGGGTTCTACGTGTACAGTTTTTGAAATCATAGAGGTTTTTATGTTATATTTCATATTACAGGGTTTTTTATGAACTTTTCACAAACCACAATGGGTCAGGCTGCAAAAACCCCCTTATTGCATACACAAATCTGTGCTATTTTGAATTAGCACAGAAAATCTTATTATTTGAAATATCATTTAAAAAACCATATGTTTGTAGACTATTGCCCACCACCCCAATCTACATTTGTACTTAATTAGGATTCGAAGTCATAGTTACTGGGTTCGGAGCTATCATAGTTTTCTTACGTCACCCTTCTGAATGAATAAACATAGTGTAACGAGAAGCTAGCAAAAGAGGGTTTTTCTAAGGAAAGGGTCGAGATTTGAGGGATTTTGTCGAGATATTCAGATTCCACTATCGAGTTGCTGAGGTAGACATTTTATCGAACCATAAATCGCCTAAATGTATAGCCCATTGAGTTTATATAATATCTTGCGCCATTGATATTTGTTATGTGTAGACGCTGGGTTCTTTTTTTTACTTTCTGGAATCTTTTGATGTTTTCCTTTTTTCTCGTTTTTGATAGCTTTGTAACTTTATTAATGTCTTAACATTATGGTCCATTGACAATTTTGAGTGGAGTAGTTTAATACAATTGCAGTAGTGATTTTTATTAAAATAGTAACCAATATTTGAGGCTGATGAATTTGAAATTTGTATATTGTTGTAGAATTAACTTGTAAACCAGTTGGAAATTTTTTTTTGTTATGTTTCATTTTTATTATTGAAAGACTTGTTGGCAATTCTTGGCTTTAGATCTTAAACAGAAACTTGTTGGTAATTCTTGGCTTCAAATCTTAAGCAGAACCATCTACCTAGAATCTATGGAGTAAAGAAAGCCAAGCAAGCATGAGATATATTGAAAGAAGGATTCCGAGAAAACGATGAAGTGACATCAATCAAGTTGCAATATCTATAGTGAGAATTTGATAATTTGGTAAAGAAAGATAATGAAGGTATGCAACTATATCTTACCAAAGTTGCTGAAATTGCGAATCAAATCAGAAGTTTTGGCGACACTATCGATGAGAAAAAGATTGTCTAAAAAGTTCTATGGAGTCTTCCTCCCAAGTATGATTATATTGTTGCTGCCATAGAAGAATCTAAGGATTTGTCATCATTTACCTTACGTGAACTTTCAAGTTCACTACAAGTGCATGAAGAAAGGATCACCAGATTTTTAAATCAATCTCTGGAGTAAGCTTTTGAGTCCAAAATAAAATTTTCAGAAAATAAGAATGCTAGATGGCAACAAAGAGGTCGAGGAGGATCATTTCGAGGAAGAGGAAGAGCACGAGGACAAGGTTTCCAAGTAAGAAATAATGACAGAAAATTGGAAAATCAAGCATCAAATTCAAACATTTCTTGTAGAATATGTAGAAAAACCAATCACGAGACAAAAAATTGTCGATTCAAATGCAAAAGGTGTCGAAATCCCAACCATTCTCATAGGGATTATTGGTATAAGGAAAAAACAGAGAAAAAAGAAGCAAATTTCATGACAGATGAAGGAGAACAATTATTTTCTTGTATAACAATGCAACAACAACCACAAAACATATGGTATTTGGATAGTGGCTGTAGCAGCCACATGAGTGGGAATAGAAGTATGTCTGTGGAACTCGATCAGAACTTTAATTCTCAAGTAAAGCTTGGTGAGGGGAAGCTGCATAAGAGTGAAGGAGACAGAACTATTGCTATCAAAACAGAAAGAGGTAACCGAAAATTCATTGGTGATGTTCTTTACGTGCCTAACTTGATAAGTAATCTTCTTAGTGTTGGACAACTGCTACAAAGAGATTATTATGTAATTTTTGATAATGAAAATTGCAGAATTCTTGATAAGAAAAGAAACAACACCATTGCTAATATTAAAATGAGTTCGAGCAAAGTGTTCCCTATGTGTATTCCTCCTGATGATAATTTGGCACTTAAAGGAGAAAGTGTTGATCCATATAAACTTTGGCACTTGAGATATGGTCATCTAAACGGAAAAGGTTTGCAATTTCTCTAACAAAAAGGGATGGTGATTGGTCTTCCAAAAGTTGAAAGAGAAATTGAAGTTTGTGAAGGATGCATACTCGGAAAAATGCATCAACTTCCTTTTCTGAAGACGAGTTAGAGAGCAAACGGAGCCTTTGGAGCTTATTCATGCGGATATTTTGGGGGTCGTCCAGAACTCTTTCAATTGGAAATAAAAGGTATTTTATTCTTTTTTTGGATGACTATACAAGGATGATGTGGGCTTATTTTCTAAATGAAAATCCGATGCTTTTTCTACATTCCTTAAATTCAAGCCTTTTGTGAAAAAATGTAGCAACCAAAAGATAAAAACTCTTCAGACAGATTATTGAGGTGAGTTTCTTTACACTCCCTTCATGAAATTTCGCAAAGAAAATGAGATTCATCTACAACTCACTGTTCGGTGAAGTCCACAACAAAACGGAGTTGATGAAAGGAAAAATCGGATCATTGCAGAAATAACAAGAAGCATGATGATTGAAAGAGGACTACCAAAAATTTTTTAGGCTAAAGATGTTCATACAACTGCATATCTATAATCGATGTCCTACAAAAGCTGTCAGAAATATAACATCATATGAAGCTTGGAATAAGAGGAAGCCGATTGTTGATCATTTGGGGATTTTTGGCTGCATTGTATTCTCTCGTATATCAGCCCCAAACAGAGACAAGTTTGATGAGAAAGGCGAAAAACCGATATTCATTGGGTATAGTGACGAATCAAAACGCTATCGCCTTTACAATCCATCGACTTACAAACTTGTAGTCTCAAGAGATGTAATTTTTGATGAAATGGCAACATGGAGTTAGCAAGAAAATTCCTCTCAATCATTCTCACCTCTTGAGTTTTTTGAGACTCCATCTATTGAAAGTGAACCTGTATAAGTGACTGAACCTTCTACACCAAATTCTTTAAGTAGAGAAAGAGAAAGAGAAGAAAACTCAGTTTCAGGTTCACCTGTGAGAAAAACTCGTTCCTTGAGAGAGATTTATGAGAATTGTGAAGTTGCTTTATTTTCGGTTGAGCCAAAATCTTTTGAAGATGCTGTAAAAGTTCGAGCAAACAACACTATTGCAGAACTATTGCTGTCAAAACAGAAGGAGTAACAGAAAATTCATTGGTGATGTTCTTTACGTGCCTAACTTGACAAGTAATCTTCTTAGTGTTGGACAATTGCTACAAAGAGATTATTATGTAATTTTTGATAATGAAAATTGCAGAATTCTTGATAAGAAAAGCAACAACACCATTGCTAATATTAAAATGAGTTCGAGCGAAGTGTTCCCTATGTTTATTTCTCCCGATGACAATTTGGCACTTAAAGGAGAAAGTGTTGATCCATATAAACTTTGGCACTTGAGATATGGTCATCTAAATGGAAAAGGTTTGCAATTTCTCCAACGAACAGGGATGGTGATTGGTATTCCAAAAGTTGAAAGAGAAATTGAAGTTTGTGAATAATGCATACTCGGAAAAATGCATCAACTTCCTTTTTCGAAGACGAGTTAGAGAGCAAAAGGAGCCTTTGGAGCTTATTCATGCGGATATTTTTGGGGTCGTCCAGAACTCTTTCAATTGGAAATAAAAGGTATTTTATTCTTTTTGTGGATGACTATACAAGGATGATGTGGGTTTATTTTCTAGATGAAAATCCGATGCTTTTTCTACATTCCTTAAATTCAAACTTTTTGTAAAAAAATGTAGCAACAAAAAGATAAAAACTCTTCGGACAGATTGTGGAGGTGAGTTTCTTTATACTCCCTTTATGAAATTTTGCAGAGAAATTGGGATTCATCTACAACTCACTGTTCGGTGAAGTTCACAACAAAACGGAGTTGATGAAAGGAAAAATCGGATAATTGCAGAAATAGCAAGAAGCATGATGATTGAAAAAGGACTACCAAAATTTTTTTAAGCTAAAGATGTTCATACAACTGTATATCTATAATCGATGTCCTACAAAAGCTGTCAGAAATAAAACATCATATGAAGCTTGGAATAAGAGGAAGCTGATTGTTGATCATTTGGGGATTTTTTGTTGCATTGCATTCTCTTGTATATCAGCCCCAAACAGACACAATTTTGATGAGAAAGGCAAAAAACCGATATTCATTGGTATAGTGACGAATCAAAATGCTATTGCCTTTACAATCCATCGACTTACAAACTTGTAGTCTCAAGAGATGTAATTTTTGATGAAATGGCAACATGGAGTTAGCAAGAAAATTCCTCTCAATCATTCTCACCTCTTTAGTTTTTTGAGACTCCATCTATTGAAAGTGAAACTGTATAAGTGACTGAACCTTTTACACCAAATTCTTCAAGTAGACAAAGAGAAATAGAAGAAAACTCAGTTTCAGGTTCACTTGTGAGAAAAACTCGTTCCTTGAGAGAGATTTATGAGAATTGTGAAGTTGCTCTATTTTCTGTTAAGCCAAAATCTTTTGAAGATGTTGTAAAAGAAGAGGTTTAGACGAAAGCAATGGAAAAAAAAAATTAGAATGATCGAGAAAAATAAAACTTGGGAAATTGTGGACCTACCAAAGCACAAAATTGCAATTGGGTTAAAGTGGATTTTGAAGATCAAATTCAATGAAGATGGAAGTATTCAAAAGCACAGGGCAAGACTTGTGGAGAAAGGGTATTCACAACAAGTGGGAGTTGATTTTACGAGACCTTTGCTCTGGTGGTTAGAATGGAAACTGTTCGAGTTATGCTTGCAATTACAGCTCAATTAGAGCTTCAAGTGTTACAACTTGATGTTAAATCAACATTTTCTAATAGGGAACTTGAAGAAGAGATATATGTCCAGCAACCTCAAGGATTTGAGGTAAAAGGTGAGGAAAATAAAGTGTACCTTCTCAAAAAGGCACTTTATTGGTTGAAACAAGCTCCAAGATCTTGAAATAACAAAATTGATGGTTTCTTTTACAAAAACGGATTTCATCAAAGTCCAAATGAGCCATCTTTATATGTGAAGAAACAAGGGCAAGATTTCTTGATTGTGTGCCTTTATGTAGATGATCTTATCTCTACAGGCACAAATATGCAAATGGTTGAAGAGTTCAAGCAAAAAATGATGATGAAATTTGATATGACTGACTTGGGAGCCATGAAGTATTTTCTCAGGATACAAGTAAAGTAATCTTAGGGAGAAATATTTATGTGTCAAGAGAAGTATATTGGTGACCTCTGAAAGAGGTTTCATATGGAGAAAAGCAAATCAGTTTCTACTCCCATGTATGTCAATGATAAGTTGCAGAAGAATGATGGAACAAAAAAAGTGGATGGTAAAATATTTAGGAGTTTTGTGGGTTCGTTGATTTATCTTACGAACACAAGATCAGATATTGTTCATGGTGTAAGTATGATTTCTTAAATCATGAACGAGCCGAGCAAACTCCATTTCACAGCAGCTAAAACGATTCTGAGGTACCTTCAAGGAACCAAAAATTTGGGTTTAAAATACTTGAAAGAAGATGATTGCAATTTGGTTGGATTTGCGGATAGTGATTGGGCCGATTCTGTGGAAGATAGAAAAAGTACTTCAAGATATATTTTTTTGTTTGCATTGGTTCTAATCTTGTTTCTTGGAGTTCAACGAAACAAAAAATAGTTGCTCTTTCGTCGGTTGAGGCAGAATATGTTGTAGCTACTGAAGCAACATGTGAAGGTGTTTGGTTGAGAAGATTGCTTTCCGACTTGCATCAATTTAAAGAATAACCAACTACAATATATTGTGATAATATTTCAACAATAGCAATGATAAGAAATCCGGTGTATCATTCAAGAACAAAGCACATTGAGTTGAAATTTCATTTCATCAGAGACATGGTTACTAAGAAAGAAATCAATTTGGAGTATAACAAATGAACAACATGCTGATTTTCTCACAAAAGCAGTTAGTGTTGAAAAATTCAAGACAACAGAGGAGGTGCTCAAAATTGGAAATTAAGTGGGGATGTTAGAAATAAGTAATTTGCATTGTTTATCAAAGAAATTCTAAGAGTTATGACTTCTCAAATTCTAAGGATGGTCAATTTCTAGTCCTTAGTATTTGGTTAGGTTAATTGCATTGTTATTTCCTAGATTCATAGTATCTATATATCCATGTTTTCAGGAATGCAAATCTGTAAGCGATGAAAAAACAATCTGCAGGTGCCGTAGCATTGCAAACATTGTATCTTCACCAAAATCTCTCAATACAATTTGATTGAATTATTATATCTCTTATCTTTTTATTATATCCCCAACAATTGTAAGTGTACCTGTGGAAAGTGATGTTCCATCCAAGGATTGCGAGGAGATAGAAGACACTGATGATTAGGGGTGTCAATTTGGGTAGGTCGAGTGGATTTGGATCAGGTTGAGGTAGGAGTATAACAAAAAAAAAAAAAAAAACCACAATCCAAACCCAAGCTTAAACCCCAATACTTTTAACCTTAACCTGAGGTTATAAGGTTTGGGTTGACTTGATATATTTTCGGGTCACCTGGCAACCCGACCCAACCTAATAAATCAATCCGACCTGATTGGTTTTTACTAATATTTTCTCCGTTTTTACTAACAACATATTGAAGAAATGAAAAAGATGA
Source organism: Lantana camara (assembly GCA_037501455.1). Lineage (NCBI taxonomy): Eukaryota > Viridiplantae > Streptophyta > Magnoliopsida > Lamiales > Verbenaceae > Lantana > Lantana camara. Next base: position 27,212,860 of record CM074862.1, read on the forward strand.
GAACAGGCATGGGAAACATGTTGATCGGTTAAGGACTAGGAGAACAAAAAAGATATTTTTTTTATCTACTTTGGTAATAACCAGTTCATGCAAACTGATTTTAAAGTAAAAATAAAACGAACGATTCTATTTAATCCCAATATTTTAAATAAATTGCAATTAAGGACACCTAAACATATAAGGCCAAATACAAGGCCACAATCATCAGATTTGATTTGACGTCCTGGGTCTGAAGGTGAAGCCGAAATCAAAAATTTTATCTTCGTAAGTGGAAAAAAATGACCTCATTATATTTAGGTCCCTAAACTTTCAAAAAGTGTCAAATTAGTCCAAAGTCCATTTTCAATTTAATCCCAATACTTCAAATAAGTTGCAATTAAGGACAATTAAAGACGTAAAACATGTCATTTTACATTAGTCAAGTAACTATTATATAATTCATCCAAAATCATGAATATTCATATAATGCGTGTGGCACTTGGGGCGTGTGGAAGTGGTTGTGTAATAAATAATTAAATTAGTTTAGTTAATTTTAGAGTTTTAATTAGTTAGGAATTAATTATTGGGCCTGGTCCGAATTAAAAGGACAATAGATAATTAATTAAAATTTAATTATTTTATTAAAATATTTATTTATTTTAGAATAAATAAATGGATAAATCCTAAAGTGTTAGGATAATGTTTCTAGTAGATAAGATTAATTAATGTAACACCCTAGTTTTCCGGACTTTCAGGTACGCGCGCCACGCGTGTGAGTTTTCGAAAGATAGGATTTATTTAATTCTTTTATTTCTTAAGTACGTATTTCATGACATTATATGAATCACATTCTCTAATTTTAAGTGATAATATTTGGGATTTCTATTGACTTGCAAATTATTACACGATTTGTATCTATTTGACACGTGAATTATTGGCCGATCATGTCTTATTTGAGCAATTGTCCTTAATTGATCACTTTTAGAAATTGGGGGACTTAATTGAATTGGACTAAATTGATCATTTTCACAAGCTTAGAACTTAATTGTATTGATTCATAACTTGAGGGAATTAATTGCAATTTGTGGCATTTCAATTCTTATAAGAGATGAATCACGTAATCTTCATTCATACAATATACATACACTTTCTTTCTTGCTCCCTTGCTCCCTCTCTCTCGATCAAACCCCAAAGAAGAAGAAAAGGTGGGATTTTTCATTTCAAGCTATAATTCCGGTAACTAACGATCTTTGAAGCTTCAATCAACCACCTAACTTCATCTCTTTTCTTCTCCTTTTCATTCAAGGTATATAGGAGATATGTGTGAACTCTTGAATTGTTGATTGAAGCTAGAGTTCATGATATTAGATTGGATAACTTGTATATTAGTTGTTGTGAGCTTGATTTTATGCTTTTACCTTGAATTTATGCATGAATTCTTGAAGTTTATGGAGTTAGGAGACATGATCATATATGGGTTTGATATTGAACTTCTTGGATGATCAAAGCATGAATTAAGTATTTATGTTAGTTTTATTGTACTTTAAGTATGTGAGTATGTTTCCTTCATGGTTTAATGCATTTGGGAGTGATTTTTGTTGGTGTTTTGTTGTGTATGGTTTTGGTCCGAGACTCTCTTGTTCCTGCTCTGTTTTGTGCTTGCTGCAGAACGGGAACGACCCTTCCAATGCCAGTTGTTTTTCAGGAACGACCGTTCCCATCCCTCTGAGTGTCCTGGCGCGAAGCTGGGAACAACCCTTCCCAGTTTTGGCCTACGGCCGGAACGGCCGTTCGCAAGTGTGAATAGTTGTGTTTTTATACAGACGCGCGGGATTTGATTCGGGGAGACGGGAACGACCGTTCCCATTTTTCTCTTTGGCCGGAACGGCTGTTCCCATGCTCCAGAGGAGTTCTTTAATTTTCTGCTCAATCTTAATTATTTTAAATCCTTTCCTAAGCCTTTAAATGATCAATACATATTATTATACGCTCATTTTATATATGACTATGTTCATGACATGCCATAATTATCAATTCACGTCATAGCATTGTATGGTTACGCCGTTCGTCTTAATTGGTTCATAAGAGTCGTGTCTCACGTACACTTGTCTTTATTGCACAAACCAGCTTTCGGGTGACGAGGAGCAGGCACTGTAGGCCGTGTCCTTTTCCCTGTTTTGTCTCAACAGGTGAGGTTTAAATTCTAGCTACATAGAACCCTTAAAACCTCTATGTGGATTTTTGGCCAAAATGTATATATACTTATAAATATTTCTTCAAAACCTCAAATGATTGAAAACGAACCATGTTTCTTGCATTGAACCGACCTTGTTTTGGCGAGTATTATTGTACTGCACTGTGGGCCCGAGGGTTAGTGTATTGAGCCAACCGGGAAAGCAAGGGCTAACGGGTAACTCTTGCACTACCTTCACCATATTTGGGATGAACCCTGAATCCACCAGGAGGTTTGGTGGAGAAAGGATTTTCGGGCATGGGATTCATGTACCCGATGCTCAACGAGACTAGATGGTTCGGGCCTTGCAAACCCGTCCATCACCCGGAGGAAAAAAGGTTATTGTTATTGATATTGATTGATTACACCGTAACTACCTGTATGAAATCTTAACCAATTGATAACCTAATTGTTGTACACTGTCAGAGTAAAGGTTGGAGGCTTGCCCTCACTCGCCAGGCCACTGATTGACTGAAAGTAATTAAATTATTAAACTTGATGGTTGTAATCTCGGGCGATGTTTACTTTATTATTGAACTTATATTGTCTTTTTATAAAACTTTACCCGAGATTATAGCTTGCATGTTAACTACGCTTATAATTATTATAACCCTCACTCAGTCTTCCATAAACTGACACCTCCACTTTTCAGTATTTTGCAGGTACGTGCTAGGCGGGAATTAAACTCGTGTTGGGTCTTTAATTCGTGTCTAGCATAGTACACATTCGTTTTATTGATGCATACGAGATACTTATGACTTTATTATGCTATTTTGGAGATCAATGTATACATTGGTATAAATTGTAGACCGTGTGGGCCGTTTACTTTTGATGTAAATAGTCCTACTTGATGATAATTGTTATGCTTCCGCTTATATTATTGCACATGTTTACTTGGTTTTGGGGTTAGTCTCGCCTAGCTAGGATTGTTTTCTTTATTGTCTCCCGTTCGCTGTACTTTCGGTTTATTTACGGATTATCCATTTCGTATGTGGATTGAACTATAGTGCGGGGGATGTGGCTACCTTATGTTTCGGTTGCTACAATTAAAGGTGCGTTTTAATTAACTTAAATTCTCGAAAAAAGAACCGTTCAAGGGACGAGGACTTAATTTCGCAAGAAGAGTATTCTAATAGTGTGCTTAATACTTGAATATTTGTTAGATTTCGGACTTGTTCTTGTGCTTTTAATTGATCCAATTTGATGCCTTGATGAGTTTTCGTGTTTGTTGAGTTGTTAGACCATTTTTCGAGATAATTGGAGTTTGACGCGCTGAAAGTATGCGAGGGATCGTGGGTTGAAGTTGGTTGATGGACCGAAAATGCTAGCTTGGAAATAAATGAGAATGGATCCAATTTGATGATGCTTTGAGTGCTGACTTAATTTAGAGTGGAGTGGACCTAGGGCTGTCAACGGGTCGGATTCGGGCCGGATCAGGGGATTCTGGATCCGAATCCGACAAGAGGATCCGACAACCGGATCCGAATCCGAATCCTATAGGATTCGGATTCATTTATTTTGAATCCATGCATAATCGGATCGGACTATATCCGATTAGAGATCCGACCCGATTAACAATAAAATTTATTTTTTTTATTTAACAAATTTAATATAAAGAATAAATATAATTACATAATATTAATAAATAATACTTATTTAATGGATTATTTGATGGTTTTATTTATATTTGTTTAAAATAAGTTAATTTAAACTTATTAATAAAGGAAAATATATACTTTTAGAGTAAATAATTCAAATTTTATTGTTGTTTAAAGTGATAATTATGTGATAATTATAATTTTAGTCATTTTACTTAATATTATGTACTAGTAAATAATTTATTTTAATTAAATATTATATATATAATCGGATTCGGATTCTAAACGGATCGGATTCGTTAATTCCATATTCGCTCCATTTATTTCGGATAACGAATATTTATAATCGAATATGATCCATCGGACATTTTTATCGGACGAATATACTAAAATTCGGATCGGATTCGGACCGGATTCGGATTAAAATCCGATCCATTGACAACCCTAAGTGGACCTACCTTTTTGGATGATGGGCCTGCGTGTAGGCCTTAGAATTAATTGGTGAAGCCCAGTTGTAACGGACTTGAGAAGCAAGCAATGGAATCCAATTTGGATTAGGAGTCTGACATTGAGCTGGTGATTGTGCGTGATATTTAAAAGAGAAAATTCCATCTAACTACCCTACTAGATAGGGTAATTAGATGTAATACCTAAATTTGGATTAGGAGTCCATCTTTATCCAGAAATTACAATTTATCCCTAAATGTTATGAACCGTTTGTGATCCCTCTATTGCGTTAGGGTTGGGCTTTTCCCCAAGGACTAAATTATTATATGTGTAATACCTAGGGTCCATTTTGTTGGAATGTGTATATTGCAGGGATGAATTTGTTATTTTATTCATTAAATTAATGGAAGGATAGACCCAACTCTAAGGGAACTTTAACGGAATAGAGGGATCACAAACAATCCAAAACATTCAAGGATTAAATTGTAATTTTCGGGAAAAAAAAGGACTACGTTGTAATTACCCTATCTAGCAGGGTACTCCGACGTAATTTTCCCTATTTAAAAACTTGGACAGCAACTTTGCAAGGTAGTTCGTGAATTGAGTTCGAGGACAACAGTTTTGGGCGAGACTAGGGGACGCGACTTTGAAGAGCAAAATCCTTCATCACGAGTTCTTCCTTATCCTTCAACAAATACATCTTATAAATTATTAATTAACTATATTTAAAAAGCACTTACTAACTTAAAATAGGACTCTTAGTATATTAAAATTTCTTCAACTTACACAAAAAAGATATATAGTTCAACAAGGATTGTTTTAATATTAATATGTTAATTAATTGTATTTTTTATAATATAAGTTGTCTATTTTTTAATTTTAAGGACTACAATTTAAAATGTTATAATAAGATATATCTAATGAATTGAAAAACAACAAATTGATTCACTTTATAAATTTTAATAATTTTTTTGTAATTTTGTAAATTAAAATATTATTTAAATTGAATAAGTTATATGAGAACTTTCAGTAAATCAATTCTAATGTACGTCTAATTAAATAAGTCCATAGTTCTAATAATCTAAATCCATAAACTTTCTTAAATTATAATCATATTATAATTTTATAAACTTATCTAATTAACAAAGTAATATAATTGAATGATTTATATAAAATATTTTTAATAAATTAACTAATTCTATTGTTATATTTTTTAATTAACTAATACTAATATAATTATGATGATCTAAATCTAACTAACCATATAATATTCCTTTAGTTTATATGATAAAATATAAATTAAACAAGTAAAAGTACGAATAGCGTTTTTGGTTTGTTACGACTTAATACACCACAATTTAGAATTACATGTCGTCAGAGCAATGTTATTTTAAATTAAGAATCCTAACGAGACTCAATGTGTGTGCATATAAAAATAAGATGTAATCTAATTTTGTAAATATATTTTACAGTATTCGATTAAACATTCCTTAAATTTTTTATATAAATATATTTTTTTAATTATTTCTACTACATACATAAAATCAATTATAAAAATTAAAATAAATCTGAAATAATACTCGTTAGAGAAATACAAATAAAAAAATGGAATGCAAGATCAAATAACAAAGAGAATATTAAAAAGAGATAAAGAATAGGTAGTTAAAAGAAAGGATTACTTGATTTTAATATATATACACATGCATACCAAAATTAAGGATAACTGTGAAATATCTTTACAAATATATTAATAAAAGATAGGGATAATGATTTTCACCCATCCGAACTATAGGCCATTTGGCAATTCACCATCCAAACTATTTCGCCCCCGAAACCACCATCTAAACTTTCAATTCCTGACAAACCACCATCCCACAGCGGTTTTGACCCTTTTTTGAGCGGTTTTGACTCTTTTTTCAGCGTTTTTGGATGTTTTAACACATAATCTATGGAAAAATAACAAAGAGAGATTGATTTACATGTGTTAAAACATCCAAAACTGCTGAAAAAAGAGTCAAAACCGCTAAAAAAAGGGTCAAAACTGTTGTGGGATGGTGGTTTGTCCGGAATTAAAAGTTTAGATAGTGGTTTCGGGGGCGAAATAGTTTGGATGGTGAATTGCCAAATGGCCTATAGTTCGGATGGGTGAAAATCATTATCTCCAAAAGATATGACAAAGTGAGAATTAATATCACGTACAATGACAGACAGAAATTCGAAAATTAGATTACAAATTTCAAGATTTTAGATTGGGTTTCAGCTTTGATGAGGTCAAAATACGCTCGCCCCACGTTTGGACACGTGGCACCTCCCAGATGACGACACCTGTCCTCCTTTGATTACGGCTGTCATAGACGAGCGCTGAAACCCCTCGAGCGCCAGTATCCTCCAAGAACACGTGCCGTCTCTGTCGCATTCACACGTGATCAATGTTACCGCTCTCACGAGCGCCTTTCGCACTATATGTCTAACGTTCCAATTAGTCAAGGGAGCCCCCTTCGAGCGCTACATTCCCTCAGAGAGGCTTCCTTTCCAATTCGCTACACAAGCCTTGGCCTACATCCCCTCACGGGTTCCTTGGCCACCAAGGCTTTAGTTGACGCGAGCGTGCTCTCAAGCCCTCGCTACCAACTCCCCCAAACGGCTCTCTGACACACCGTACATGCCCGCGTACCTACCACTATTGCCAACACCAACTTTCACCAACTTTTGCAGGGAAGATTCCTCCTAGGTTTCTCCTGTAATGCCACGGGTTAGGGCAATATTCGGCCAGGACCACACAGTGTAAATGACCAAAGGGTCCCTGACCCTCAACTATAAATAAACAGAGTCATCTCCTTTACAGTAAGCATCCCCCATTTCTGCAAATTCGTACTAAGCTTACGCTTTCTCTTTCAGATCTTCATCTGACTTGAGCGTCGGAGAGCCAAACTGGGTATCACCCCCAGTTCCCCCAGCTTGGCCTTCTGACTTTTCTATGTGTTTGTCCTAGCAGGTAGAACCTCTACCTTTTTCCGGCGACTTTTCGGCGGTTTCCCAACTCAAACAAATTCTAAAGTGATCGGACTCTGTAACCCATATTCAGAACCCATCACTTTTGGCGCCGTCTGTGGGAAACCAGTTCTCAACTTCTTTCTTCCTTTCTGCTAGTAGAAAAGCAAACACCTAGAATCTTTACAACTATGGTTGCTACGAGATCCGGAGCTGTGGGAGGAGGAGATAACACCCCCCATGATGTCAATACCACTATTCCCTCCACCTCTGTTGGCGGAGTCCCGCCTCTTTCCGTCGCTGTTGAAGGAGCACCACATTTGCTGTGGGTGTGACTCCCCTGGCGGAATCCTCTGTTCCTCCCCTTGCTCTACCGGCACCACCAGTTTCCGGCACCACGGGAAATGCTTCTCTCCCTGCTCTTCCACAGCCACCCCAGACCCAATGGGTTCATACCCATGCGAATCCTGGAGGTCCTCCCTACATGATGCCGCTGCCGGGATATACGCTTACTCCTACTGTTATGGTGCCGCCGGTTCAGGTATACCACGCTGGCCAGATCCAGCTCCCGGTAGTGATCCCCAGGGAGATCAAAGGAGTGGAGTTACCCCCTCTAACTCCTCAACAACTAAGGGCTCTTTACGCCTAATGTGAGGTTCAGGTGGCCCAGGGGGCATGGGAAAGATTCCATTCCATGTACTTCCCCCTAGGACCGGCCACTCAGACCGCTGCCTCTTTGGGTGGGTTGCAAACCTTCCCCATCAGAGAGGCCCAGGCCGTCCGTGGGGTGCAATTACCACCACCACCAGCTAAAGGGACGCCCCACCAAGGCGACAATGAGCGTCCACCCTTGGATAGAAATCGAGAGCCCACAGAGAGGGTCAATGAGAATGAGGGGGATTCTCATATTTCCAAAAGAGTTTCCCGAGCCACAAAACCAGGGGACAAGGAAGGGGAAGTAAATCCTAATATCCTCGCGGCTGTGCAAGACCAGCTGCAGGGTTTAAAGGATATGGTAGGATAACTCTCTCGAGCGCGGTCTTAGATCTCCCCCAGTAGGGATGAACGAGCCGATGCCAGAGACGCTCGTCACAAGGACCGACCGCCACGGGTCCCCCACCGAAAGGAGCAGGAGGAGAACTTCTACACCTACAAATACCATCCATTGGCGAGGGGCTCCCCCCTCGTGGAAGAAGTTTTGATGGCCCAAGCAGGAATGGCCAAAATCCCCACCTCCATCAATCGCTATGACGGAACAACTGATCTAGCTGAACACTTGGATCATTTTCTGCACTTGATGCATCTCCACGAGCACTCAAGTAACTACTGGGCCAAAGTCTTCGTCACATCCCTGGTAGGGATGGCTCAAGAGTGGTATAAGCGACTGCCGCCGTGCTCGATACACTCATATAAAGTGTTGGCCAACGCTTTTCTCGACCACTTCAATTCTCTGAAGGCCCCAGTCACTGTGCCCACTGCCTTTTACAACGTGGTGCAGGGCAAGAATGAGTCTCTACGATCGTTCTTCGCCAGCTTCAACAAGGAGATTTTGCAGGTGGAGAGGCCATCTATGGATTTTTTGATCCCACTACTCTTTCAAGCTGTGGATCACAAACAATATGTGAGCAAAAAGTTTGCCGATGCCATTGTGGAGAGAAGGCCAGGGACACTCATGACCTTAAGAGAGGTTGCCGAGCCGTTTTTCGCGCTCGAAGATATGTATGGGACGAATGGTCCCCAGCATCACAGCCCCCCTAGAAACGAGCGCCCCCAGGATCGGGGCAGGGAAGTCATTATAAAAAAGGAGCGTCATCAGGAACGCAAAAGATCACCCCCTCCCCTTCGACGTTTCGAGCGCATCCCGCTCACCAGGCCGAATTCCGAGGTTTACAACCTCTCTGATAAAAAACTCTTCAAGAGGCCCATAAAGATGAGGGAAACGGAGGCCTTGAGACGCTCGAACAAATATTGTGCTTTCCATAAGCAGAAGGGGCATGATACGGATGAATGCCGCCAGCTGGAGGTGGAAATTCAAAGGCTCATCGCTGGGGGCCACTTGAAGGAATTTGTTAGGATTTTGGAGCGATATGACGACCGCTGTAATGAGCGCACTGGGGAAAGAAGAAGAAGGAGCCCATCGCGCTCTAGAAGCCCGCGGAAGCGAGGCCCCACAGAGAGTAGCCATCAGGGCAAAGGAAAGGCTCCCGAGCAAGAAAACACCCCTTTCGCGGTCATCAACATGATTGCAGGAGGCTCTTCTGGCGGAGACTCTAACGCCTCCCGGGGACGGTACGTCCGGAGCTATGACCAACGCCCATCCATGCCCAAATCCGTCTACGCTATTCAGAATGTGAGCGATCAAGACTCAAAGGAAAACGATGTAATAGGCTTCGATGTTAGGAATTTAGGGCACATTGTAACGCCCCATGGGGCCGGTGAATCCTCTGACTGCCCCATGGTGGTTAGCGTAGATGTCCACAATCACGTTGTAAAGAGGGTGTTAGTGGATGGTGGAAGCTCAGTCAATGTTTTGCCCTACACCACGTTTCAAAAAATAAATGCCAACATCCCGCTCAAACCTCTAAAGAGGTTCAGAGGTCGTCCCACGAGGGCAAATCCGCTTGGCCACTTCATTCGGCCGAGCCCCTCAGCGCAAGAGGCTCATGGTTACATATGCGGTGGTAGAGATTGATATTCCCTATAACATCAGAATTGGGCGCCCAGCCCTCGTCGATTTCGAAGCCATCATCTCCACCTACCACCAGAAAATCAAATTCCCCAACCCTAGGGCGTTGGAGAAGTACTGTGTAACGTGCGTGAGGCCTGGGAATGCTACATGTTGTCCCTCAGAAAGCCTAAGGCAGAGAAAACCTTCCAAACCGGGTCCACCAAGAAATCTGTTGATTTTCCCAATTTAGATGAAGATGGTCCTGTGCGCAAGAGGGCGAGGCTGAACAAGAAAAAGGATCCCCGCGCCAAAGACTCCCACGAAAGTGCTCCGCCAGGGACGATCGAAGAGTCTTCCTCAGAGGGAGACGAGCGTGAGGGAGACGAGCCCCTCAATGATGGACATTTGATAGGAAAGAAGAGGGTGCTTGAACTACCTCGCCCCGAAATGAGAATCGAGCCCTCAGAGAAGTTCCTTACTATTGAGCTGGAGCCGGGGAACAAGGATAAAACTACTCAGATCGGGTCCAACCTCTCTGGGCCCTCACAGATCCTGATGATTGACTTCCTTAGGGAGAATGTTGACTTATTCGCGTGGAAAGCATCTGACCTTACTGGGATTGACCCGAGCGTCATAGTCCACAGGCTCAACGTGGATCCCTCGTTCAAACCCATAAAGCAGAAGAAGCGTGACGTGTTTCGGAAGAAGGTTATCGAAGAAGAGGTTAATAAGCTTCTAGAGGCTCAGTACATTGAGCCCATCTTGTACCCAGAATGGTTGTGCAACGTGGTGTTTGTGCCCAAAAGCGCAAACAAGTGGCGCATGTGTAATGATTTTACTGATCTCAATAAAGCTTGCCCAGAATAGACCAGTTGGTGGATTCGACCGCTGGTTGTGAACTCATGAGCATGATGGACGCCTTCCAGGGGTACTATCAAATCTTTATGGCGCCGGAGGATCGCCCCAAAACTTCATTCGTTGTCCACTTGGGAGTATATTGCTTCTTAGTCATGCCTTTTGGACTCAAGAACGCTGGAGCCACATATCAGCGGCTCGTCAACAAGATGTTTGAGAAAGAAATTGGAGGATCCATGGAGGTATACGTAGACGACATGATTGTAAAGAGCGAACGTAAAAAATCACATTTGGAAGATCTGAAGCGTACTTTTTCGATTCTGCGCCAGTATGGGATGAAACTGAATCCGTCGAAGTGCACTTTTGGAGTACGAGGGGAAAAATTCTTGGGCTACATGGTTAGTCAGAGGGGAATTGAAGCCAACCCGGAGAAAATCAAGGCTATCTTGGAGATCCCTTCCCCTCGTAATCTCTGGGAAATACAAGTACTGATAGGAAAAATCATTTCCTTGAACAGGTTCATTTCGCGGTCGGCAGATAGAAAACTTCCTTTCTTCAAAATCTTGAGAAACGCACGAAATTTTGCTTGGAAGGACGAATGTGAAAAAGCACTGCAAGACATGAAGGCTTATCTATCGAGCGCTCCGCTACTGACTAAACCCGTCGAAGGCGAAAGGCTATTTATGTACCTTCCTGTTTCAGCCGAGGCTACGAGCGCAGTGTTGGTAGCTATGCGCGAGCGGAAACACTTGCCTGTTTATTATTTAAGCAAGACGCTGCAAAGAGCTGAGAAGAAATATTTGGAAATCGAGAAATTTGCGTTTGCCCTCATCAACGCATCCAGGCGTTTGAGGCCTTATTTTCAAGCGCACTCAATAATGGTCCTTACTGATCAACCCCTGAAACAAGTTTTGTCCAAACCGGATGTATCGGGAAGATTGATAAAGTGGGCCATTGAGTTGAGTCAGTTTGACCTAAGTTTCGAGCCTAGAACTGCAGTGCAAGCGCAGGTGGTAGCGGATTTGTTGGTTGAACGCTTTGGTTTAAAACCCGATGTTCCCGAGAACGGGGGGTTGTGGGTACTGCACACAGATGGTTCCTCAAGATCTCAAGGGGGAGGAGCAGGGGTAGCCCTTAGGGACCCCAATGGGATTGAGTTATACTTCGCAATCAGGTTGGATTTTCAAGTCACTAATAACGAGGCAGAATATGAGGCCCTTGTGCAAGGATTGAAGATTGCTTTCCAGAACGGAGCTTCCAGAATTACTGCTTACGTTGATTCACAGTTAATTGCGAGCCAGATTGAAGGATCCTATGAGGCTCGAGAAACCACCATGATGCAGTACTTAAGCAAAGCCAGGGAGATCATTGGGAAATTCAAGGAGTTCTATCTACTCCAAGTACCACGAGCAGAAAACGAGCGCCCTGACGCTCTATCTAAATTTGCTTCGGCATTGGAAGGCACTTCTGAGCGTTCAGTAACGTTCCTTAGAACGGAAGAACCTTTGATGAAGGAGAAAATCGCCAAATAGATGGTCGCTATAATTGATCCGCACGAGCCATGTTGGCTTGATGACATCATCAGATTTCTTAAGGACAGTGTGTGTCCAACAGACAAGATAGAGGCTCGGAAAATTAGAAATAAGGCCCCTCGGTTCTCTATAGACTCTGAAGAAAGGCTGTTCAAGAAGTCATTCCAAGGACCTCCGATGAGGTGTCTAAGGCCCTCGCAGGCGAAGGAGACGCTCGAAGTTATTCACAGTGGGAGCTGCGGAAATCACTCAGGAGGGCGTATCCTGGCTAAGAAAGTTCTGAGGAGTGGATTTTATTGGCCCACAGTTCTCCAAGACGCCATTGAATTTTCCAGGAAGTGCCCTAAATGCCAGTTCCATTCCAATCTCCCTCAACTGCCGGCCACTCAAATGATCCCTATTGATGTCTCATGGCCCTTTGACCAATGGGGAATAGACATTGTTGGCCCCTTGCCCATAACGGCCGGACAGAAGAAGTTTGTCATTTTAGTTGTTGATTATTTCACCAAGTGGGCCGAGGCTGAGGCCGTGGCAAAAATAACCTTCAGGGTGGTGAGGGACTTCATTTGGAAAAATATCATATGTAGATACGGCATCCCGAGGGTGCTTATTTCGGATAATGGATTCCAGTTCATAGCCGCTGACACACGAGAATGGTGTTCAGAATTGGGGATTGAATAGCGCTTTACCTCCGTGGGCCATCCCCAAGCCAATGGACAAGCAGAAGTTACCAACAGAGTCATTTTACAGCACCTGAAATGTAGCGCCCCTTAACACTACAACCCCGCACCGTTGTACTTCCCGAGTGGATGTGAGACCTAGCACTCGAGAAATACTCCGGCGAACGGACAAGACTATACAATACCAGAGTATGAAATTGAAACGCAACGGAAAATAAACTTGAGCAATATAAGGGGACAATACATGACGAAACACATATCATTAAGTTGGATAAGTAATTACAGCGAAAGATCTAATTTCATAGGAGAGTGCTTATTGACATAGGTACATGCACTCTTAGTATAATCCTGATTGACTAAGATATGACACCTTAAAGCTTCAAGATACCTCTAAGGCGTCGCTCCGTGGATTCCTGAAATCATGCATTTTAAAAATAGGCGAGAGGGTTAGTCAAAGTGACTAAGTGAAGGGGGTGTAATAAATTATAAGTATAAGTATATGTATATATATATTTATATAATCAAGAAGATCTTGATCAAAATATTAACAATAGGATATAGCAAATAGGGAACGGTTCATAATATTTGTAAAAATAAGGATAGGGGTATTTGGAAATCTTTATAGAAATATGAACCGTTGTAACAAGAACTTGAATGCCCACAAGCTAGGCCTCTCCATCCGTAACTCCTTAAATCATGATAAAATAGTAACGGTGTTGATCAAGACACCGATACTTCAATAAAACCAATAAGACAATAACTCCGCTACTCCTTGGTGTCAATAGGGGAGCCAACCCTAGAGACCATGAACTAGATTCGGGAGGCAGCTATCTCTCCCTCATCCCTTGGCGTGGAGTAACTAACCTCCAGTTAAACCACTACCAAGAGGTGGTGGCAGTCCGCAACACCAACAATACCCTCGGCCCGATACCTTCCGGGTAATTGCTCGCTACGGATACAGCCGGGGCCCATAACAGGAATCGAGAACAATATTTTGCTTGCATAACCCGGAATCAATGTTTTGATAAAATGGACTTGAAATATATAATGTTCTAGAAAAACGTTGATTCCGGCAAGAAAGTATTTTTCCCTTAAAAGGGATAGTGTAGTAAAGTAATATATATATATATATATATATATATATATATATATATATATGGCAGTAAATCAATATGATGGGTAGGCTTGAAAATAGTTTTTATATAGATACGTATGTATAGGCATGATTCCAGTTGAAAACATTTTAACCCTCACCGAGTGTCTTGACGGTCTAGATAAAATCCTTGGGATTCCACTGTTCAATTATATCCTCGCCTGAAAGTAATAACTACTACTGGCTTAGAACTAGGTTCTAATATTCAAATTAATCAATCATACACACCATAAAGTACACATCATGTAATATGTTAAAGATTTCCCGGTAAACCCTAAATTTACCCGTTTAAGGGAATTTGATTAATAATTTAGGGTTTATGGGATCTTTAGCTAATCAAATATATATATATATACCATATGATAATTATAATTGTAAGATTTGAAATAAGATTTATGGTTAAATTTGACAATGTAGGTTATCTTTTGAAAATATTACATAGTTTACCGATTTTTGGAAAATTCGGGGAAAAATCTTTCTTTAAAATTCCAAAACTCATTTTATAATTATTTTTATAATAATTTCGAAATTAATAGTATTTTGGTTGACCAAAAAGTCAAAATTACTATTGGAAACATTTACTATTCAATTTCATGTGAATTAAACACTTTATAACACAAAATCAAATTCACACACACACACATTGATCACGGCACACACACACATCTAAGAACATTATGAACATGTTCTTGAACTCATTTGAATATTCAAAGAGGGTATGTAACATGTTCTATCATATTCATATTCATAACATAAGATTAGAGCACAATATAGCAAAATATATGAATTCTCTACGAAAAATAATTCTAAATAAATTATTCTAAGCATGAACAAGATCATAAACATTTAAATACATAATCACATTATATCATATCATAATTCATGCATATAAATAAATAAAATTCCATAATGTGCTCACATTATATTTAAACTATCAACTATGCACATATTTCATAAAATAAATTCCTAAAGCATAATTTAAATAATCCTAGGCATACTACTATTATTTCTATACTAAGAACATTATATAAAACATGAAATAATAGAAGAAAACATACCTTAGAGAGAAAAGAGGGAGAGTGGCGTGAGGTTGGGGAGAGAAGAGAGTGATTTTTGTGGGTTGATTTGTGAGGTATAAATGAGGCTTAAGGGGGGTATTTATAGGTAGTCATGAGGGGTCTTAGAGCAATTTCTAAGAGTTTAAGGGAGATGTGGTTGCCTAAGGTTTCAACAAATGCTTGGTAATTAAATTGAAGATGTGGTTTAATTATAATTGAACAAATGCTAGGTTACTAACTAAGAAATGTGGAGAAATTATGCTCATTTGTTCATTTCTTCTAGAAGAGCACGAGGTCATGGATGATGTCATTTGGAATAAAAATAAATGTAAAAATAATATAAAATTTATTCAAGAGTCGAGAGGTAAAATTTTGATGTAGTGAATTAATGAAAGAATGAGTGAAAAATGAGCTTCGTTTTAGTTATAAAGATGAAATATTTGGAGTTTTTGTTTATAAATTATGAACATTGAAGATGATGAAAATCATGAGAAAATTATATAACCGAAGCTAGGATGAAGTTTAAAGTTTGGAAAAATCGCCATAATGTAGAGGAAAATTCAAGGATCGTTTCAAGTATAATTTCGACTATCGAATAAAAGCTAATTTGTTCAAAATAAAATGATGATTTTTAGAAAGGAAAATATTTATAAAATATGCTATAGTGAAATCGAGTTTTTAGTAAATGCATGAAAATTCATAAAATAATTTAAGGATCGTTTTGGGTATAATTTTGAATATCAAAAAGTAGAAGTGTAAGGATTTATTGATGATCGAATCATAAGCTAGGGTTTTCGCCGGTTTTTGATACTACGGGAGTTAGGATGGGAATTATGGTTCTCGGAGAGTATCACGATCCTCGAAATAATGTGAGGATTCTTTTGGTTAAAATATTGGGTAATGAAAGTATTTCGGGAAATGTAGGAATATTTTTGAGCTGTAGGGGTATTTTCGTAATTTCCAACCTAAAACTGTAGGAATGGGTTTTAAAACATATGAAGGGGTTTTAGGTGCTAGAAGGGAATGAATATTAGAATTCTAAGTTTTTATGAAAAGAGTTTCAAGGTACAAGTTAAATAGAAGAAGGAATTAAATTCACGAATTTCTATTAAACTATAACATATTAAAGCACATAAGTCACATAATATGCGATGCATGAAGAGAATTAATAGGGATCGAGGTTATAAACACTTCCTGAGTTACCCCCTTTACCTTTCTCGACTTGGCCCTGAGTAGGGCTGTTACATGAAAACAATGTTGGAGAGAAAAAAGAGTGAATGGGCAGAAGAATTACAAGGAGCACTCTGGGCTTATCGCACTACTCCATGAGCGGCCACTGGCGAGACGCCTTTCGCGCTCGTATATGGGTCGGAAGCAATGATACCAGCCGAGATTGTAAACGAATCCGCTTGTGTAGCTTACTTCGAGCCTCTGCTTAATGAGGGTAACAGGAGCCTGGAGGTGGACTTACTGGAGGAAAGAAGAAATAAGGCCTGGGCTAAAATTCACAAATATAAAGCCACTGTGGCTCGGCAGTACAACAAGCGCGTGAGGGAAAGAACTTTCCAGCTGGGAGACTTGGTTCTGAAGAAAGTGGAAGTATCCAAACACGTGGGGAAGTTGGACCCCAACTGGGAGGGTCCATTCAAGGTTATACAAGTCAGAGCTAACAACACTTACACCCTAGAGACACTTCAAGGTGAGCGTTTGCCTCGCCCTTGGAACGCATGTAACCTCCGGCGGTTTTATGTTTAAAAAGCCCTCTAGAAACGATGATGTAACCACCCCATTAATGGGATCAATGTACTTCGAATCTCAAGTAAGTAACAATACATTCTCTTAAATATTTTTGTACTTCTGCTCTTTTAGTTTCATGAATAAATAAGCCCCACGTCCCTCGTCTTTACGAGCGTGATTGGTCACCGTTATCGTACATGGGTTTTGCTTGCCAGCACTCTACGCCCTTATAAGGATAGACTGGTAACGCTCACAACCAACCTGATGTATCGGAAGGAAAATGCCAAGGAAATCCTAGTAGGCCTTGGCCGTTGACCACAACGCCTTGCGCTCGAAAACGGAATCGATGGCAAACTCTGAAAGTCGAACAGGCATGACAACACTCGTTTAAAGGTAGTGTAATTAAGAAGAAATTTCACAAGTTTAGAACGAGGGCAGTCACCCAGTAAGACCCTCATATTTCCTCAAGACTTAGCAAAATTTCCCAAAACTAAAAAGGAAGTTCACAAGCCTCGAACGAGGGCATTCTCTCAGTATGATCCTCGTAGTTACTCAAGACTTAGCAAAATTTCTAAGTATAAAAGCAAAAATTCATACAAGTCTGGAGTGGGGGCAGCCTCACAGTAAGACCCTCATGATTACTCCAGACTTAGTAAAATTTTTTCAAGTTTTACAAGATTTGACCAAATCTTCTAAGTATCAAAAGCCTATCGGAAATATGCAATCTTTACCAAGCATGTTACACACAATCTTATTACTACAAAGATCTGTTCACAACGAGCGACAAGTAAAATTTAGCATTCAAGAAATGGCAAAAGACAGCATTATGAGATGAAGGGATTTCATTTGATTGAGGCTCTACGCCAGATACTACAAAATAAGGGCTCAAAGGTCCATAAACATTATTACAAAAGACAGGAGCATTAAACTAAGGTAAGAAGAATTGCAAAGCTAGGCTGGAGAGAAGGAACTTCAGGCGGCGGGAGCGATGTCTTCATCCAGAACCACCAAAATAGGACCTGCCGGCTCTTGATGAGGGGCTGCTGGAGGCTCAGGGTTGTTGTCCCCAGGCGCTTGTTGGTCGTTGGGCTCATTGGCATTGGGCTCGTTAGCAGGGGCAGGGACATTTTCGCCAACTGGAACAAGGGCATTCTCCGGGGCCGGAGCTTGAGGCTCGTTCTCAGGAGGATCGTTTTGTGCTGATTGGGAGCCTTCGTCCAGGGGATGGGCCGCCATATACTCATCTTGAATAAGGGTGACCAGGAAAGTGTATTCGAGCTCAGGAATGTTGGACTCCGGGTCCTCAGGATTTTCTTCATCCTCCTCGCAGCGCTCATTGAACATGAGCCCCGTGCCTTCCGCCCTGCGCATGGCCGGATCCGTCAACCCTTTGCAGATGCCTTGCTCGATGGCTAGGTTGAAGGCCTTCTGAGCCTTATCCAAGCAGTGCAAAGAAGCCACAAAATTGAAGGCTTTGGAGTGACAAAATTTGATGAGCGCCTCCTTGTTTGCCCGCTCAAGACTTTGGGGCCACTGGTTCATCGTGTCATTGAATTTCCTTTCTGCCTCCAAAGCCCTCGTTTTCTAGTTCTTACGCTCGGCCCCGACAATTTTGTAGCCCTCACCCAGTTGGGCCAACTTGTCACTCAAGCTGCTCCGAGCGCTCTCCACGCT
Source organism: Lantana camara (assembly GCA_037501455.1). Taxonomy (NCBI): domain Eukaryota; kingdom Viridiplantae; phylum Streptophyta; class Magnoliopsida; order Lamiales; family Verbenaceae; genus Lantana; species Lantana camara. The sequence continues at coordinate 27,231,465 of CM074862.1, forward strand.
CGCAAAGTCTTCCTTCAGTTTCTTCATCTCTTCCTCCATTTTCAAGTACACCTCCTTGATGGAAGCATACTTGGCCTTCTCCATGTCCAGCTCCCCTTGGATTTGAGCAGGGTTGTTTGTGCGTGCCATTTTCTTATACTTGGCCTTGCGGTCAGCATAAACGGAGGCCCGCATCTGGATGTTTTTGGCCCTGGGGAGCACTTGCTGCACGGGCTCGGAAGAATAAAGTGTTAGTAAGAATATGTTAAAATAATACCTACCAAAGGCAGTGAAATTACAAGGGAATGAAAACTTACGGAGATTATGGCGTGAGCCATATCGTAGGCCACTGTCTCCACAGATTCGTTGAATAGATGCCTGTGATCAGCGGTAAATTGGGCCTTCTCATATAGATTCTTGCTAACGGTTTGAGCTAGCGTTCCGGGCCTCAACAAAACTGCCCCACCGTCTGCAGCGCCGTAGAAGTTCCTGTCCCCTCGATGGGCAAACTCCTATAAGTACTCTTCCTCCGAAGAGGAAGTTTCCCCACCGCCCTTGGGGCCCTCGACTACTTGTTTTCTTTTGCCCGTTATTGCGACGGTGTCGGGCATCCTCTTCCTCTTGCGGGAAGGGCTACTGGCGCTTGGAAGAGCCTCATTTATGGCCACATTAACTGGGGGCTCCACCTGATCAGCGGAACGAGGGTTGGCCACCCACGAATCTGACGAAGGAGGTGGCCGTACCACTACCCTATTTTCAACGTTGGCGGCTCAGTTTTCCCCCCGGCCGCGTTGAGCTTGGGCGCCAGAAGCCGGACTCGAACTGGCACCATGCTGGCTACCACGAGCGTCCCCCCTACCTCCGCGGCCACGAGGGCGTTGCTGTTCCCCTTGCTGGGCTTGTTGCCTGTTGGCATGAGCAAAACGAGCGGCGTTCCTGATACCTCCGGCCATTCCTAAGATTGTTGCTCCTGTAGGGAAGGAAAAGAGGAGAGTCAGAAACCCTTAAACAGAATGTTGCAAGATTAGAAATACAAGTTACAATTGTGGAGATTAACAAGTTAGTATTCCTATCTACGAGTTAGCGCCCTAAGGATCTAACCATCTCTCTCCATGTCACGAGCAGGAGGATTGTCAAGGTAGTGAGGGTCGTTAGTAAGACCGCAGAGGAGCATAAGCTCCGCATCGTCTATCCAGTCTTTCGCTCGAATCAAGTGACCCTCGTCCCTCAAAGACTCCTCCAAATCCTTGGCCTAATCCTTTGGGAAAGCAGATTCCAGGCGATTCCTCGTGAGTGTACCCTTCCCATGCGAGATCCAATCTGACGACACCCCAAAACCTCCCTCCGTGGGGGCCTTGACAAAAATGAACTTCTCCTTCCAATTCGGGCCATAGGTGGTGGAGGGAGAGTTAAATAATCTCAAATGGGCCTTCGCCTGAATGTAATAGAAGAAGCCCGCTTCAGGTGACGAGCGTGGCGAGCTGACCACTTGAAATAAAGCCTTGAAATTCCGCAGGAAGGGCTCGTAACCGACGCATCTCATGAGAATCACAAAGCTTGTTAACAGCGCGAGGCCATTGGGCACAATTTGCGAGGGGCAGAGGCCCAAATCATTCAGGATATGAGCCACGGGGAGTGGAATTGGGAACCTCAAACCCCTTGAGCTGACCGCATCAATGTAGACCGCCATCTCACCGGGCGGCGGGTGATTGGCGTGTTCGTGCTTAGCTGGGATTCTCTATTGGAAACGCTCATCCCAATAGATGGGGGCCATGGCGGACTTTACCTCCCCCAAGGTTATTGTACTTGGGGTCTCCTCTGGGGTACGGTCGGTCGCTTGCAGGCCCGAGCCCTCACCCTCGTTGGGCCCTTTGGTTTTCTTAGTTTTCTTACCCTTGCCTTTGTCACGGGCTCTTTTAGAGGGCCCCGCTGCCTCTTCAGTTTCTGGCGCCGGAGCAGCAACTGCCATTGTCACAGTATGGCGGTGGGGATGAGTCGCACTCACAGTTATCGTGAGAGTCACCACTTGCCTCTCCGCCTCCATCACTAAATTCATCTCTTCAAAGATGGGTTCCACTCCATCTGGGTTTCTCTCATCCTGGGCCATAACAGCCGCGCCCATTTCTTCGTCCCTAGAGGAAACCGGAGAGGATGAGTTCTGGGTGGCCATTTCTCTGACTTCACGGGCGAACTCCTCGAAATTTCTAGAGAGTAGAAGCCTAAGGAATTGTTGGTTCCTAAGTGTGATTCTAAGGTTAGAAAAGTTAGAAAGTTTCACCGGAAATTACCTTGAAATTTCGGGGAAAGCTAGAAGGAAGATTTGGGATTCTCTGAAACTGAAATGCAAAGAGTTTTTCTGCTGAAAGGATGCTTTGAAGATTTGTTCGCGTAAAAGGTGGAATGGATGCAGAATCCCTTATTTGTAGGGATGGGAGTCGGTACGGTTGCTGGCTAAAATTCAAAACTGTAATCATTTCCCGCCTAGGAAACCGTCCACTTTACTGAACCGTCACGTACTTCCCAAATGCTTAGACGCTCCAAATGGTCAGAAGAAAGGACTGCATTTAATGCTTTGACGTTACAAGCAGTCAGTTGAAGAGACCGCATTTATGGCAAAATCAGAAGAAAGATTGCCCAACACGCCAAACCCCGAACGAGCGTCACGCTCGGGGGGTCGCATTACGAAAAATTCTATAGCCCTTACCACTAATGACTACAAAATTGGGGGGGAAAATGATGAGGTCAAAATACGCTCGCCCCACGTTTGGACACGTGGCACCTCCCAGATGACGACACCTGTCCTCCTTTGATTATGGCTGTCATACACGATCGCTGAAACCCCTCGAGCGCCAGTATCCTCCAAGAACACGTGCCGTCTCTGTTGTATTCACACGTGATCAATGTTACCGCTCTCACGAGCGCCTTTCGCACTATATGTCTAACGTTCTAATTAGTCAAGGGAGCCCTCTTCGAGCGCTACATTCCCTCAGAGAGGCATCCTCTCCAATTCGCTACACAAGCCTTGGCCTACATCCCCTCACGGGTTCCTTGGCCACCAAGGCTTTAGTTGACGCCAGCGAGCTCTCAAGCCCTCGTTACCAATTCCCCTAAACGGCTCTCTGACACACCGTACATGCCCGCGTACCTACCACTGTTGCCAACACCAACTTTCACCAGCTTTTGCAGGGAAGATTCCTCCTAGGTTTCTCCTGCAATGCCACGTGTTAGGGCAACATTCGGCCAGGACCACACAGTGCAAATGACCAAAGGGTCCCTGACCCTCAACTATAAATAAACAGAGTCATCTCCTTCACAATAAGCATCCCCCATTTCTGAAAATTCGTACTAAGCTTACGCTTTCTCTTTCAGATCTTCATCTGACTTGAGCGTCGGAGAGCCAAACTGGGTATCACCCCCAGTTCCCCCAGCTTGGCCTTCTGACTTTTCTATGTGTTGTCCTAGCAGGTAGAACCTCCGCCTTTTTCCAGCGACTTTTTAGCGGTTTCCCAACTCAAACAAATTCTAAAGTGATCGGACTCTGTAACCCATATTCAGAACCCATCAGCATGATTGTATTTAATTGCCACGTGAATTAATTACCGAACATGCTTAATTGTCTATATGTCCTTAATTGATCACTTCTTTAAAATTAGAGGACTTAATTGCATGAGAATTTCATCGGACTAAATTGATCACATGCCAAAGTTTAATCCTTGATTGCATGAATTTGAGAAGTTGAGGATTTAATTACAAATTGGTGAGATTTCATCCCTTTTATTACTGCTTTCATGTAACTTCCTCATACACAACACGCATACACTTTGCATTGCTCTCCATCTCTCGATTGGAGCTCAAGGAGGAAGAAGAAAGGAATTTCTCAAATTTAAGCTTTGATTTCGGAAAATAATCAACTTAGAAGCTCCAATCGTCTCTTTCAACTTCATCTTCTTCTTCTATTTTCTTCAAAGGTAGAGATGGAGGTTATATGTGATTCTTGAATTCTTGATTGAAGCTAGGGTTATGGTTTAAGGTGGATAATTTGTGTTTTAGTTGGTGAAAGCATGATTGTGAACTTTGAACTTGAATTCCTTGCATATATTATGAAGTTTATGGAATTGGGTGATAAGTTGATATATGGGTTTGATGTTGATGATTCTTGATGATCAAAGCTTGGATTATGTGTTATTGATGGTTTTTATTTAACTTTAAGTGCCTAAGTTGATTATTTCATGTTTTGTGGCATTTAGAAGTTGATTTGGTGATGTTTGATGGTTTTGGATTTTGGTTCGAGCATCCCCTGTTCTGCTGCTCTATTTCTGAACTTCCAATAGAATGGGAACGACCATTCCCGTCCCTAGTGTTTTCCCGGAACGGTCGTTCCCATCCCTTTTAAAGATCTGGCACGAGACTGGGAACGACTATTCCCAGTTTTGGCCTACGGCCAGAACGGCCGTTCCCAGGCGTGAATAGTTTTATTTTCTTACAGACACGCGGGATTTTTCATGGAGAGTTGGGAGCGGCCATTCCCATTTTACACTGAAACCCGGAACGACCGTTCTCATGCTTCTAGAAATCTGTGAATTTTCTGCTCCATCTTAACTATTTCCATTTCAATTCTAAATCCTTAAATGATCGATACATGCTATTATAGCTCATTTTATACATGAATGTGCTTATGACATTCCATAATTGTCAATGCATGACATATTGCTTCATGAATACACCGTTCATCTTAATTGGTTCATAAGAGTTGTGTCTCACCTACACTTATCTTTCTTGCACAGACCAGCTTCCTGGTGACGAGGAGCAAGCACCGTAGGCTATATCCTTGTTCTTATTTTGTCTCTACAGGTGAGGTTTAATTCTAGATACATAGAACCTTAAAACCCTTATGTGGAGTTTTGGCCAAAATGTATCTATATATATAGGTAACTTTTCACAAAACCTCAAATGATTGAAAATGCACTGTAATATTGTACTAAACCAACCTTATTTTGGCGAGTATATTATACTGCACTGTGGGCTCGAGGGTTAGTGTATTGAGCCAACCGGGAAACCAAGAGCTGACGGGTAACTCTTGCACTACTCTCACCATTTGGAATGACCCCTAAATCCACCAGGAGATTGGTGGAGGAAGGAGCTCCGAACATGGGATTTATGTACCCGATGGTCAGTGAGACTGGATGGTTTGGGCCTTCCAAACTCAACCATCACCCGGAGGAAAAAAGGTTATTGAAGTTGCTATTGATTGATTGCACTCTAACTACTTGCGTGATCACTTAACCAATGGATAACCTAATTATTGTACACTGTCGGAGTAAAGGTTGGAGACTTACCCTCACTCGCCAGGCCACTGATTGACTGAGATTCATAAAATTCTTAAACTTGATAGTTGTAATCTCGGGCGATGGCTATATTTTTGTTAAAATTATTGTATGATAATTGAGCTTATAATTATTAAACCTCTCACTCAGTCTTCCATAGACTGACGCCTCCTCCTTTCAGTATTTTGCAGGTGAGTGCTAGGCGGGAATTAGAGTCTTAAGGAGTCTTTCATTCGTGTCTAGTATAGGATATTTTCATATTATGGATGCTTCTTGGATACTTATGACTTCTTCATGCTACTTTTGGGCAATTATTGTATATATTATTATGGTTGCATGCGTTAAAGAATATGTACTTTTACTGTAAATATTCCTGCTTAATGATAATTGCTATGCTTCTGCTTATATTAGTTGCACAGGTTACATGGTTTCGGAGTTAGTCCCGCCTAGTTAGGATGGTTTTTTTATTGTCTCCCGTTCGTTGTACGTTTGGTTTATGTACGGATTCCCCATTTCGTATGTGGACTGAACTATAGTGCGGGGGATGTGGCATCCTGACGTGCCGGGTGCTACACATAGTCTAGTAATAGGTGTGTGACTCCTACCCGAACAATGAATATATATTCGAAAGAACCTTTTAGTCAATGACAACTGTGAGGTACGATCCTTCTACCATCCTATCTCTCGATTAAGATCTAGGGCATGGGAATAATGAGAGCTCCACTAATCTCAATCATAAAGCTAAGTTCATTTCATATCCATTTGATCTCAATCCAAGAAATGCTTTTCTTGATGTCTTGATCCACTACCTCAGTCGAGGGTTTAGGATGGCATATGAACGACTTATGCAATAAGAGATCTTCTTGCATTAAAGCAAGTGTAGGTCCTTTGTTGATTCTTATATACTTCCATGTGCCACTTGTGCAGCCCCAACATAAGCCTTGAATCAGCTGTCTTGGGCGACATCCTTTAAAGCTTATACTAAAGACTACAGAGTTAGCCCACAAAACATCAATGGAATCTCAAGTCAAAGGATTACTTTACTCACGCCATTGACCTGTGAGATATTTCCTAATCTGGATGTTTCCTCTTCCTGAAGTGGAAACCTTTCTTTCCCATTTTGGAATCTTCTAACACGGGACACCTCAGTGTACCCATTCTAAAAATGAGCACCTTCATGTATTGCGTACGCATCAACTTATGAACTTTACACCCCATGAAACAGGATGGTCCTTCTTAAGGACGCAATCCCATAAGAAAGTCTCAGTCGAGCCTAATCAACACTCCCACTGTTTGTTGGACTCGTCGACTTAGAATGGTTTCTAATCCGACTTTGAGTTAGGGCTTGTTTCATTTGCTATACACCTAATGACAAAGTCCCTAACAGCTTTATGGATTAGGGGAGTTCTAATACATGCACACACAATGGAAACACACAAAACATGTATTGCACATAAAGACGTGTTTGCCTATGATAATAATGAATTGTATATTATTGAAAGATTGTCTAGGATATAAGGAAAGTCCGAAAACAGATTATGACTAATCAGCTTTTTAGGGCACTATTCCCAACATAAACAATGTATTGCTCAAATCAAAACTTGAAGGACATTTTGACTTGGGATCATTGCTCCAAAACAATGGTCGTTGAACATTTTTCAGTATGTAAGGAAAACCAAAAAATAAAAAAATACAAAAAATTTCCAAAGCATTATGCATGAGACAAGCAAGGTAAATATTCAAAAGATTTGGAGAAAGAATTGATGGCAGAGTATAACAAACTATTACAACAAGACGAGATTATTTAGTTTTAAGAGTCAAGAATAATTGACTCCAATTCAAGGATAATCATACACATTTCTTTCATTTCTCAACCATAACGAGAAGAAGGACGAATCAGATGAATGCTCTCAAAATAAGCAATGAATGGGCAACCAGTAATGATCAACTAAAGCCACACACTTGGGAGTACTAAACCAAACTATTCAATGGAGATACCATTACAATGAGTCTTGGTATTAGCTTGTGCCAAAACTATCGTGGATGGAGCAAACTGCATTCAAAGTGTGGTTGAGGAGTTTCGCAAAGCGTTGGGTCTCAAATTAAACTTTTGCAAATCATATGTGTTGTTCGTACCTTATGTATCAAATGATTTAAAGTAGTAGGTTATTAGAATTCTGGGAATGAAAAGTACAGACAACCTAAGGAACTATTTGGGGGTGCGAATGAACTTTAGCTTAAACTGTAATGAGCATTTCTCAATTGTGATTAGCATAGTCAAAAAGCACCTCTTGGAATAGAAAGCCAAAATGACAAACCTTTTCGAATGAATGACACTTATTCAGTCCATCATGTTCTCGATCTCCATTTACTGCATCCACACAAATTGGCTCCCCAATCACGTGTGCGATAAAGTTAATCGACTCAACTACAACTTTCTTTAGGCAACTGATATAACAAAGAAATGGACCCATTTTGTAAGGAGGGAGAAGGTGACTAGAAAGAAGCAAGAAGGTGGATTGGATTTTTGAGAAGAAAAAAAAATAAAAAAAATATATATATAGCGATGCTCGTTAAAACGGGATAGAGAATTCTTAACAAGGAGTTGACGGTGTGAAATTAGATACATAAGTAAAAATATTTAAAAGGGGATGACATTCTTGATCGAATATAAGCCCAAACTTATGGTTTCTCGAGCATGGAAGGGGATAGTTAGAAGCACTTGAATGGTGGAGCCATTTTTACAATAGAGTATTGGGAAAGATGAAGGGACTTTTTTATGTAACGATAGATGGTTATCACAAGGCAAACTAGCGGATATCTTTGACAATAACATTTATGAGGAGGATAAAGATCTTATGATATGTAATATCATTGGCGTAGATAAAAACTGAAACCTGAATAAACTAAAAAAAATTAGGTTAAACTTCAGTAAATCGCATGTGTCGATCGCACCTTATGTGTCAAATGATTTAAAGTAACAGGTTACTAGAAATTTGGGCATGGAATGTACAGGCAACTTAAGGAATTATTTGGGAGTGCGGATGAACTTTGGCTTAAACTATAATGAACATTTATGGATTATGATTAAGAGAGTCGAAAAGCATCTCTTGGGACAGAAAGCCAAAATTACAAACCTTGTCGGATGAATGACACTTATTCAATCCATCATGAGATCGATACCCGTCTACCACAAACACACAAATTGGCTCCCCAATCACGTGTGCGATAAACTTGATCTACTCAAACACAAGTTTTATTAGGCAACTCATATAACAAAGAAACAAACCCATCTTGTAGGATTAGAAAGAAGCGAGAAGACGGATTAGGTCTTATAGAATTCCCAAAAAAAATATAGTGATGCTCGCTAAAATGGGATGGAGAATGCTCAACTAAGAGATGACGGTGTGAAACTAGATACATAAGATAAAAATATTTAAAGGGGCATGGGGGCATTATTGAACATAAGCCTCAAGCCATGGCTTCCCGAGCATGGAAGGGGAAAGTTAGAAGCAGTTAAATAGTGGAGTTGCAAATGAAGGATTGAGAACGGTGAATGGATGTTTTTATGGAATTATAGATGGTTATCACAAGGCAAACTAGAGGACATCTTTGGAGATAATATTCATGAGAAGGATAAAGATCCTATGGTATGTAATCTCATTGGCACAAATAAAAATTGAAACTTGGATAAACTAAAAGCAGTACTGCCTAAGGACGTGGTGGATGAGATACTTAGTGTCCTAATCATGTTGCACGATAATGGAGACAAGAGAGTCTAGACTGGTTCAACTAATGACAAATTGTCCTATAAAACAGCTATAGTATGCTTATGGTATCGGATGAGACATGGGAGAAAAATTGAAAATGAATTTGGAAATTACTATGTCCCTAAAACTTCAAGATGTTCTTGTGGCTTCGCCAACATGATAACTTGCTGAAATATACTGAAGTATGATAGAAAATTTGGGGAAAGCGATGTATGCAATGCTGTTGTTCAGGAGATAAATATGTGGACCACATGCTGAGAAGTTGTCCATTCACACTCTGGGTGTAGGACAAGATTGTTGATGCACAAACTGAACGAAATCTTCGTAGCTTGCGAGTGTCGGTTGACCTCAAAGAGAGCTTTTATAACAAAACTCAAAGCAATATGTTATCAGAATATCATACGTGGATTTTCTTGAGCTTGACGCTCTGGAATCTTTGGAAAACGTGAAACCGATGGAGCTATCAAAATTTTATGAAGCTTAGAAGTGTTACTCTTCGCCACATGAAAGAGTTAACTGAGACCTCAGCACTAATTAGTGAGGACAAAAAATATAGACAAAAGAAAATCTGCACTGAGTTATTGTGGAATAAAAGGATTGGTGAAACTAAACTCGGATGTGAGCTTTTATAACTAGGGCGTCATTCGAGATGACAACTGAAGATGAGTGCTAGGATGCACTATGAATTTTAGTAGAGTTTTAGTAATGTAGCAGAGTTAGTGGGTTTACTTGAAGGATTAACACTAGCTTAGCAAAGACACTTTTCGAAAATTATTGTGGGGATTGATTCAAAGATGGTCGTAAAATGGATAAAAACGGAGCATATTGAAATGGAACAAATGAGAAATGTAATTTTAATTGTCAAAGCTTACTCCAAAGGCCCTAAGAAACTTGAATTAAATAAATCCCTAGAAAAAGAAACATGATGACTGATAAATTGGCTAGAATAGGTTACAAGTTTCAAGATGATTTCTACGTCTGGATGCTCTACCGACAAAAGTTTTTGATCTTTTAGGTTTTTATCATAATTTTTACGTATGTCGTTTCATTTATTAAATATATTTGAAAGTTATAAATTACTACTTATGCTTAAAAGTTAAAATTATTTGGGCAAATCATTATACATTTTAAATATTTTGTTTTTATTTAGGGAGAATTACATACAGGTCCCTAAGGTTTGACCTAATTACACAACGGTCCACGTAACTTTGGATTTTACATGATAGTCCCTAAAGTTTGATTCCGAATACGACAAAGACTGTATTTTAAAATTCCTGAAACTAAGGGATCGTGTTGTTAGATCTATCAAACTCGAGGGACCTATTTGTAATTAATTTTAACGGAACCCTAACGGCCATTGTGGACTTCTAACGAAATCAAACTTTAGGGACTATCATGTAAAATCCAAAGTTACGTGGGCCGCTGTGTAATTAGGGCAAACCTTAGGGACCTGTATGTAATTCTCCCTTTTATTTAATAACATAGTTTCAAATATTTTTATTTTTTATTTATTTGGATGTTCTCTACTTCGAATTTCTACTTAATGTAAATGATTTGAAAGAGAGATTTCATATAAATATTTTTGTATGTGTATATTTATTTAATCAAATTAAATATTTTTAATAACCTAATTTATTCAATAAACATAATAGCTAAATTTATTTAAATAAAATTAAATGATAAACGGTGCAACACACGTTCACTTCACTAGTATATTATAAAAACATGAGTTGGGTTTTTGGTTTCTTGAAACTTTCTGATCGGCCAAAATATTTTCATTATAATACTTTCAACAATATAAAACTAGAGGGTGATTTGGTAAATAATACTATATATTATGGTATTTAAAAATTTTAAAAATACTTATATACTTATTTAAGTGAAAATAGAATTCTTTAATAAATTCGAATCAAGACTCTTTCACTCTATAGATAACATATACAGTAATGGAATTTTTTTTAAAATTAATTAATATGAGTTATATTATAAGATGCTATTATATTTAAAATCTTGAAAAATACTTATTTGAGTGAAAATAGAACTCATTAAGGTTGAGATCATCCAATCTATAGAAAATATATAGAATATCATAATAAGAACTCTTTCTAAAATTAGTATATTAATTATAAATTAAATTATAAGATATTTGTATATTTAAAAATAAAATTGATAATATAAAAATAAATATTTACGGTATTTCACATAAATGTATATTTTTACTATCAAAATTTATTATGACTTATTATGAGTAAAAAATATATCATTTAATTTTACAACTAAAAATAAAGAGAAAATATATAAAACTATTAAATAGAGACAAGTAAAAAAAAAAAAAAAAAAGATAGAGACAAATACAAAAATGAAAATAAAAAAGTAGATATAATTTTGAAATGGAAAAATAAATACATACTTAAATAGTTAAATAAGAGATTAGATATATTATAATAGATAAAATTTTAATAAATTGTAAAAATTACTTAAAATTTAGGAATCTCAAAATATTCAATGTGTCTCCACATAAAAACAAGATATATTTTAATTTTATAGTTATTTTTTTATATTATTCAATTAAACATTCATTTAATTTTTTTATATAAATATACTCTTTTAACCATTTATACTACATGCACGAATGATAAAAAAAAAACTAAAATTAATCTTAAATAATACTCATTAGAAAATATAAATAAGAAAAAAAATGCAAAATAAAAATAAAAGGGAGAAATAAAAAAATATAAGAGACATTTACTTAAAAGAAATATAAAAATTAGAAGTCAATTCAAATAATATTTTAAGAGTTAAAGAATTATTAAAAATAATATGGATAGGTATTTCTGATATGATTTTTGCTAAAATTTCAACCTGTGATAATAATAAAATGAAAAATTAATTTATATAGTTGAAAATAAATAAAAACACAAAAAAAAAAAAAAAAATAAAAAAATACCGGATACCATAGAAACACAGAGAAGTTAAATGGGTGAAAGAAAAGAAAATTTTAAAAATAAAATTAGGTTAAACTAAAGAATCTGTACCAAATGGCAGTTGGTTCAAGTAAATAAGGGCTTGAGTTCACTTAAGCAATGTCTCAGACTCGAACCTTTTAGATATAAAAAACTATATTGGGAGAGGTTCCCGTCAAAAGCGCTTTCAGTACTTCGGGAGATTAGCCTCTCATCCACTTCGGGAGATTAGCCTCTTACTCAATTGTTGGGAAAACTAGCCTCTCACCCACTTTGGGAGATTAGCCTCTCACTCAGTTGTTGGGAAAACTCTGAGAGATAAAAAAAGCCTCTCACTCAATTGTTAGGAAAACTCTGAGAGATAAAAAAAAAAAAAAAAAAAAAAAAAAAAAATCCCAAAAACTTTTGGTGTAAATTTATAATTTTGACCAATATTAATGCCTTTAAGTTTTATGTCAACCCCCTGTCCTTTGGCACTTTTCGTACTCTCCTCCTTAAATTTTAAATTTACACGATTTTCACCCTAATCTTTGTAAAACGTATCACTTTCACCCCTTTTGGATGGAATTTTGGGGAATATTCTGTTCAACTTTTTTAACAAAACTTTGGTGTAATCTCTAAGGGCAAATCTATTCGAATTAGATGTCAAATGTGTTAATATTATCCATCAAATCGAAGCTCTCGATGCAAGGAACACAATGGTGGCATTGAAACCAAAATCCAACAACCGACGAAAAAGGAATTATCGATCAAAAATGGAGCACGGAAGACAGAGCTTTGCAGGAGAATTTCGGCAGCTTCCGATGATCAATAGGATCGAATGACGTATGAGTTTGAACACAATGGTGGTGGTCTTAACTCTTGGGATATCAAGACGGAAGAGAAATTAACGGTCAAAGTTGATTGTATTTTGGTCCGAACGGAATATTCCAAGGATATTCCACCAAAAATGTCCAAAAGGGGGAAAGTGATACGTTTTACAAAAGTAAGAAGGGAAATCACGCAAATTGAAAGGTTAAGGGAAAAAATGCTAAACGTGCCGAAAGACAGCGGGTTGCCGCAATTTACCCTAAGTATATTAATTTAATAATAATATAAATATTTATTGAACGTATATTCATATCTTTTACTGTATTTATTTACTAAAATTAATGTATAAGATAACATAAGGAACAATATTTTGTTTTATGTGAAGATGAATTTGTACTACTGTAATACAATATTATACATTTGACACAAAAAAACTCATAAATTAAATTATATTAAATAAAAATAAGAAATATAGAAAATAAATTTACTAAAAGAAGAGTTAGGGTATAAAATAGAGTGAAATAGAGATGCTAGAAAATATGTATATTTGTAAGAGAGTGAAGTGAGATAGAATATAAGTGCAAAAATGTTAACACATTAATGTAATTAAATTATTTTTATAATTCATAATATATTGATCTAAAGTTAGTTGTTTTAAATATTTTGTAAGTGTATAAACTGTTAAATTTTATTATATTAAACATAAATAGTATATTTTGAAAGTACCCCTTTTAACGTTAACTCGAATGTTAAAGTAAACTCTCACATTTTATTTTCTATATATATATATATATATTAAAAATAAATATTTGATAACATGACATAATTCAATTGGATCATGTAGCGCATCCTAATGGAAACCACGTGGGCCCTAAGTCCATCATGGGAGAACTATGAAAGGCCATGTGGACTTCAACTTTTGTGCTTAAACTCCATGGAAAAGTCATACTGACCAAGATGCGACATACAAAAAGTCGTGAGGTCGATCCGGTAACTAAGCGGGCCAATTGGCTAAAGCCTAAAGGCCGAATGAAGCCCCATTAACCATGAGCCAAAATACTACCAATGACGTGGAAACCTGAGCATGAAAATGTGTCAACCTTGAAGTTCATGTGTCAGACTGTAAGAAGACATTTAATAATTTCAAATATGCCAGATGCGGCTAAGAGATGAAAAGTCAAAGTATGTGTTAAGCCAAGTCGAAATTATGCTTAGTAATAGATTATGAGATACACATTTAATAAAATAATCTTAGTGTGTGATTTGTGTGTGTTTTAGCACCACTGTGTCCTATTCGGATCGGTAGAGGTGGGAAGCTTAACCCTCGTCCTTTGGGTCCATTTGAGATTCTTGAGAGGATTGGTGAAGTAGCTTATCGTCTGGACCTACTGCCGAGTCTGACCGGGATTCATAATTTCTTCCATGTTTCTCAGTTAAGGAAATACTATCTTGATGAGTCCGAGGTTATTTCCATTGAAGAAGTTGAGGAAGCAGATTTGCAACCGGATCTAACTTTTGTCCAGAAGTCGGTAAGGATTTTGGATCGCAAGTTTCAAGACTTGAGGAATCGGCAAATCCCATTGGTAAAGGTTTTGTGGCGGAAGGATAAAACTGAGGAAGCCACATGGGAAACCGAGGATAAAATGAAGAAGTTTCATCCGGAACTATTTCCGTCCGAGTGAATCTGGGGACCAGATTCTTTTAAGGGGGAGAGGTTGTGATGCCCCGAGTTTTCGTCGTTCAGGTACGCCCGACACACGTGTGAGTTTGAGAGTTAGAATTTGTTTTGCATGTTTATTTGATCAATATGCCTATATGATTAAGTGAATTATTTGATTAATTGCTATGTGAGAATTTTAATTTAAATTCTTTCATTTCATATCATAGCATATTCATACTCCATACATTTCATAAACATATCATAATTTTCATATATATTTATATATATACACTTTCATTAATTTCAAGTATAATATATATATATTTATATATATATATATATATATATATATATATATATATATATATATATATATATATATATATATATATGAGAGCACTATGAAATTATATACATATTATACACCTAATATCTTAACTTTTACTTTATACATATAAATTATATATCTACACATACATTAAATACATGTATCTTATATACACTAGAACTCACACAAACACACACAAAATCTCTAACACACACACTATACTCTTTTCATTCATCTTTTCACACACATCCCTTGATTCAAGATCAAGAAGAAGGAGAAGGAGAGCATCATTCCATATCATCATCTTTATTTCTTCCTTTTCTATTTGAAGGTTGGTACTTATATATATGTTGAATAGTAAGGGTTTGGAGATTTGAGAGTGTGTTGATGTTCTTGAGCATGAATATGTAATTATATAGATGTGAATTCTTGAATTTATTACATGAATACCTTGGTTGTTGGTTTAATAAATGATATGGTAGGAATGGGGTTTTATATATTGAGTTTTGATAGGTGCTCTAATGTGTGATTTATGATGTCTAATCGATATATAAGGTGTGTATATGTGTTATAGACTTGTTTTAGCTTGCACTTTCATGTTTAATCTTATTTTGGTTGGTTGAATGATTGGAACGAAACCTCCCCTGCCATCCCCTGTTGTTCGAGTTTTGATTCCCGGCCGGGACACTTTTCAGTTCAATTTTTATCCCGGTCGGGATCCCCATGAAAATTTAAGTATTTTGCTCTCGTTAAAAACCTCCAGGCTGGGACACTTTTCAGTTAAAATTTAGTCCCGACCGGGAGGGTGTGGCAGGAGGGTTACGGGACAGGGGTCCCGACTGGGACCCATTTTTAGCTAAATTTAATTCCGGTCGGGATGGACCCCTGGAAGCTTATTTTGTGCATTTTATTCAATTCATGTCTTTCATTCAGTTACCCTCGACCCATGACTTCTTGTGAATTAGTTATGAATTGTCCATAATTGTCTCATTGATTTTAACATCTCATGACATGCATCCATATGTCGTTCGTCCAATAATTGGTTCGTATGTCTAGAGTCTCATGTACACTCATGTTTCTTGCACAGAGCTCGATCAGGTTGTGGAGGAGCAAGGTCCTTAGTCTTCTTCTTCTTACGTTCTCTTGTCAAGGTGAGTTTTTATTCGTAGTTAATTAGAACCCTAACATCTTGTGTACCTATCTAAGCCAAAATGTATTAAGTATTTGTATACTTTGAAAAAAAATGATTTAAGATCTTTAAATGTTTTCATGAAAATGTTTTGGCGAGAATCATGCACATGTTATTGGGCCCTGGGGAATTGTGTGAATGGAGACCGGTACGGCATCGGGCCGTCGGATAAGCCATTGCATATAGTACCCTTTGAGAATTTCTCACTCTACCGTGTAGTGTGAAAGGTGAGATGTTCTTGAGCCGGTGGTTAACCCATCGAAAGAGCGGGTAGGAGTCATGATCCCCCGTCTCGATATTGTATCATGAGGTAGTTTGGGCCTTGCAAACCCTTCCACCGCCTCAAAGAAAGAAGGATGAAAAATTATGATTATTTCTTATGAATGTGATTATGGTTATGATATGATTATGATTATGCTTACATGAACGCCTAATTAAGTTTTATGCACACACTATGGGAGTAAGGTTGGAGAATTTCCCACTCGCCGGGCCACGAAATGTTTTGATTTGTCAAGTAACAATATGATATACGTAACTCCGAGCAATGCTTCGTTTAAACTTCCCACTTGGGTTATTCTAAAACCTTACTCGGAGTTATGGATTGCATGTGCATGTGCTATAGTTATTATGCCCCTCACTCAGTCTTTGGACTGACACCCCACGTTGTTTTCTTAGTCAGTTGCAGGTCGTGCTAGGCGGGGAATAAGGTCTACTTGAAGTCTTTATTTTGGTCCTATCGTGTCTTTCCTTTCTAGCACCTCTTACTTGAGTATTTTGGATATGTATTAACCTATTTTTGGAGAACTACTTGTAAATATTTGGTGGTCGTGTGGACTTTGATTGTATCACTTGGTGATTATGCTATATAATGTATCTATGCTTCCGCTTAATTTCTTTTGCATCATTTTATAATTTGGTTTAAGGGTTAGCCCCGTTTAGCTAGGTTTATTTTATTTTTTCACCCGTTCGCCACGTGTTTGGTTCATGTATGAATTCTTATTTCATGCGTGGATTGGACTCATGGTGCGGGAGAGGTGGCGCCTGTCGATGCAGGCTACACTCCTAAGGTGGTATCAGAGCCTAGGTTGCAAAACCGGGCTCTTGAGTCGTGTCTTCTCAGTTTAGGTCGAACGGCTTAGGAAATAATTGTCAATTTGGGAGTCTTGCATTGTTATTTGATCATTTCTTGGCTATTACTTGAAATTTTCTTGCACTACATGGATAATTGTTTAACCCTAGCACGCATTGCTTAATGTTTAAATTGTACATGGCTCGTGGATGACCCGTATATCGAGATAGAAGATCCCCATCACCTCCTCGACATCCTCAACCACAACAACCGCCTCCTATGAATATGGAGGGATTTATGGAGGTTGTTTATACTTACGTGGAACAGAGAAGGGCTCAAGCTCCCCCACGTCAACCGCAACTGGTTCAACAACCACCCACCACCACCGGTTAGGGACTCACAAGGCAATTTTCTTAATTATAATCCCCCTAGATTCGCGGGCACCACGGATGATGCCGTGGTGGAAGATTGGCTATCACCATTGGAGAGGATTTACAATATTCGCCCCATTACCACATTGAAGCGAGCTCAGTTTGCCATTTTCCAACTCGATGGGGAAGCACTAGATTGGTGGAAAAGAACCCAGGAAAAGTTAGAGGTTGCCAATGAAGAAGTTGATTGGGATGTATTCAAGCGAGAATTTTGGGAGGCCTTTGTTCCCGAGGTGGTCCAAGAGAGAACAAAACAAGAATTTATGAACCTTAAACAAGGGGGCCGGTCAGTAGCCCAATACTTGGCGGCATTCAATCGACTTGGGAAATATGCTACGCAAGTTACCCGAGATGAGAGGAAGAAGTCGAGGAAATTTATAGCCGATTTGAGAGAGAATCTATGGCATGGACAAGCCGGGCACAACTTTGAGTCCTTGGCCAATACCGTTCAGCCTGCCCTTGTATAAGAGGAAGAATACCGAAAGAAGGATTCCGTTCCTCGATCGTTTCAATTGGGACAAGGTTCAGGGTCCGGTTCGAAGAGGCTTGAATATCCAGTAGCACCACCCGGTTGAGCTCCATTTACAAAGGGTCCGGGAAAGAAACTCCTAGTGGCAGGACCGACATTGCCACCACCTCAAGAACTATTACCACCGCATCAATCCAAGCCGTGCACTCATTTTGGAGACCCTACACATACTTGGAAGAATTATCGTCGTCGCCTTGGGGGTTGTTTGATTTGTGGGTCGATGAAACACCAAATGGCCGGATGTGATCAGTTTAGACCGGGCCCAAATGGAGGACAGAGACAGATGGTCCGTGCTCAAGCTTATGCCATTGATGGCGAGGAGCAGGAGGCCAATATTGATCCCGCTGCCGTGGTGGAAGGTACAATAGACATTCATGGCACGAGTATTCATGCATTATTTGACCCTAGAGCCACGCATTCTTTTCTTTCTCGTGGCAAAGCTACTTCTATGTGTCTACCTATTGAATGTACCTCTACTTGCTATGTGATTAGTTCCCTGTTGGGGGGGAGCCTTGTTTCCGATCGGGTGTTTAAGATAGTTCCAGTGAGTATTGAGGGTTGTGATTTTCTGGTAGACTTCATTGAGATGCCTATGAGTCGGTATGGTGCAATTCTGGGTATGGATTGGCTCTTCGAGCATTGTACTAAGGTTGATTGTCGAGCTAAGAGAGTCTAGTTGGGTTCAGATGTGGTTTTGGGTTTCGGTTCGAAGACTCCTTCCTTGTTATCTTTCACCGAGGCCTATAAGATGGTTCGTGATGGTGCTTCAAGTTTTATAGCCTATCTCCTTAATAAGCCAAAAGATCAGGCTAAACTAGAAGAGACAGAAGTGGTGAACGATTTTCTCGAGGTTTTTCTGGAGAGCTTGGGTTCTTTATCTCCGGAACGAGAAGTTGAGTTTGTGAACGACATGTATCCGGACGCTGAGCCATTTTCTAAAACTCCTTATAGGATAGCTCCGACCGAGTTGAAAGAATTGAAGACGCAACTCGAAGAGCTCTTGTCTGGCGGGTACATTCGTCCAAGTTCATTGTCTTGGGGAGCACCGGTCCTATTTGTTAAGAAGAAAGATGGGACCTTAAGGATGTGCATTGATTATAGACAACTGAATCGGATGACGGTCAAAAATAAATATCCCCTCCCACCTATCGAGGAGTTGTTCGATATACTTCCGGGCTCAAAGGTCTATTCTAAGCTTAACCTACGACAGGGATATTATCAGTTGCGGATCCAAGAGGAGGATATCCCCAAGACAAGGTTTAACACTCGCTACGGGGTATTACGAGTTCGTAGTGATGCCTTTCATGGACATGATGCACAGAATATTCAGGCCTTTTCTCAATAAGTTCGTGGTTATCTTCATTGACGATATTCTAGTGTATTCGAGGTCCGTCGAGGAGCATGCAAGACACCTTAAGATTGTTTTGCAAACGCTCAAGGATAATCAGTTATTTTCAAAGTTCAGCAAATGTGATTTCTGGATCGATAGGGTTTCATTCTTGGGTCACATTATCTTCGAGAAAAGAGTTGAAGTAGATCCTGCAAAGTTTAAGACCGTGTCCAAGTAGGAGAAGCCAAAAAATGCCTTGAAAGTTCAAAGTTTCTTGGGTTTAGCGGGATATTATAGAAGATTCGTGATGGACTTCTCGAAGATCGCCACTCCTTTAACCCGATTGACTAAGAAAGAGGTGTTATTTGTGTGGGATGAGGCATACGACGAGAGTTTCAATCTTTTGAAGGAGAAATTAACTACTGCCCCGGTCTTAACACTTCCTGAAGGTTCTGAGGGTTATGCAGTGTATACAGATGCTACGAAGAAAGGATTGAGAGGTGTTTTGATGCAAAACGGGAAGGGTGTGGCATATGCCTCTAGAAAGTTAAAGGACCACGAGAAGAACTATCCTACACATGATTTGGAACTCGCCGCCGTGATCTTTGCTCTTGGTAAATGGAGGCATTACTTGTATGGAATTTCTTTTGAGATTTTCTCCGATCATAAAAGTCTTCAATATTTGTTCACTCAGAAGGAGTTGAATATTAGACAAAGACGTCAGATGGAGCTTCTTGAGGATTATGATTGTGTGATCAAGTATCATCCTGGTAAAGCCAACGTGGTCGCCGATGCACTTACTACTAGAAATCTGTCATATAGCAACGGAATTTTAGCAACATAAATTATTCGTTGCTATTTAGCAACGGATATAGCAACGAAAAAAAAATTTGTGGCAAAATGCTTTAGCAACGGAATTTTCGTTGCTAAATCCGTTGCTATATATGAAAAAAAATAACAACGGATTTTTCGTTGCTAAAATTAAATAATACAAAAAATAAATAAATTGGTATATATAGCGACGGAAATTCCGTTGCTATTAAAATAAAAACCTAATAAAAAATAATATAATATTTATAAATATTTGCAACGGAAAAGTTGCTATATGAAAGGTGAAAAAAGAAATAAATATAAAATATATTTCCGTTGCTATATGGAAGAAAAAACTAAATAAAAATAAATAAATATAAAAAATATTATAGCAACGGATTTTTCGTTGCTATAAGGAAGAAAAAAAAGTAAATAAAAATAAAAAATATTAGCAACGGAAAATCCGTTGCTATTAGGGGTGTCAAATTTCTACCCGACCCGACCCAACCCGAAAAATATCAGGTTCGCGTTGGGGATTTTCGGGTCGGGTTGGACCCGAAATGGACCCGAAGGAGAGAGGCCGGGTTCGGGTGGGTTTCGGGTTGACCCGGGTCAACTCGAAAAATTATACGGGTGACCCAATAACCCGAACCCACCCGACACGACCCGACCCGACCGAAAAATTAAAAAATAATTTAATATATATTTAATTTATTTAAATTATATGGTGTATTATAATTAGATAAAAATTAATGAAATGATAATTGGTTTAAGATTAGATATACTTAAAAAATAATAATTAATTTATTATTTGAGAATAACGTAATTTATAATGTTAATATTATATAATTTGTCTAAATTATATAATTTTGTTAATTAGAAAGACATATATGATTGTAATATGAATAGAATTAAATGGAGTTCACGGGAAAAAAAAGATGTATTTATTTAAACTTAAACAATTAGAATTACATTATGATTAGTTTAGTAAAAAATATATTATTTTATCTAAATAATTTTTATGTATCTAATTTATATTTTACATAATTGCCATATTGATTGAATTTAATTAAATTTATATAAATAAGAATTTAAATAGAGTTGATATAAAACTTAATTATAATTACACTTAAAATTAGATCTTAATTAAGGTTATAACAAGTTTTTAATGTGGGTACAATTTATTAGAGTTAGATTTAGAATTTGATTAAGATTAGACTTGTAACCAAATTCCTATCCATAATTAAGTACTTATAAAATTTTAATAATAATTTATAATACATATTGGTTTACATAATTAACTTAAATTTTTTTTTTTTGAAACACAAACCCCATAGGGGAAATTAACTAAATCAACGGGAATTAAAACTTACAAAGGGACAATCAAAGTAACGCAGGCTCAAGACCGTAATTCTAATAAATTTGCGGGCAATCATTATTGTAAGGATCTTTTGGCAACCAATAAATTTCAAAAACATTCAAAAATTAACTCATAGTTTTATAATATATTATAATAGACTATTAAAAAAATGGTTAGTAAAATAATTTTTTTCTATAAACATATGATTATTATTTGAGAATAACGTGATTTATAATGTTAATATTATATAATTTGTCTAAATTATACAATTTTGTTAATTAGAAAGACATACATGATTGTAATATGATTAGAATTAAACGAAAGTTTACGGACAAAAAGAGATGTGTTTATTTAAAGTTAAACAATTAGAATTGCATTATGATTAGTTTATTAGAAAATATATTATTCGATCGAAATAATTTTTATGTATCTAATTTACATTTTACATAATTGCCCTATTGATTGAAGTTTATTAAATTTATATAAATGAGAATTTAAATAGAGTTGATATAAAACTTAATTATAATTACACTTGGAATTAGATCTTAATTAAGATTATAAACAAGTTTTTAATGTGGGTACAATTTATTAGAGTTAGATTTAGAATTTGATTAAGATTAGACTTATAACCAAATTGCTATGCATAATTAAGTACTTATAAAATTTCAATAATAATTTATAATACATATTGGTTTACATAATTAACTTAATTAAACATTAGTGAAATCATTATTGGAAGGATATTTTGGCGGCTGATAAATTTCAAAAAAAAAATCCAAAAATCAACTCGTATTTTTATAATATAATATAATAGACTATTAAAAAAAGGGCTAGTAAAATATTTTTTTCTATAAACATGTGATTATTATCTGAGAAAAATGTGATTTATAATGTCAATATTATATAATTTGTCTAAATTGTATAGTTTTGTTCATTAGAAAGATATATATGACTGTAATATGATTAGAATTAAACGGAGTTTATGGATAAAAAGAGATGTATTTATTTGGACTTAAATAATTAGAATTGTATTATAATTAGTTTGGTAGAAAATATATTATTCGATTTAAATAATATTTGTGTATCTAATTTTTATTTTGTACATAATTACCTTATTGAATTTATATAAATATGAATTTAAATAGAATTGATATAGAATTTAGTTATAATTACACTTAGAATTAGAACTTAATAATATTTATGTATTAATATTTTTTATGTTATATTAATTGCAGTTATGTCAAACCTTATAAACTATATATTTTTATATATTGTTATCAAGTTTTAAAACACTTTAAACATAAATTAGAATTAAAAAAAATTAAAAAAAAAAGGAAAAAGAAAATCGTTTCGGGTCGGGTCGGGTCGGGTTATTCGGGTTGACCGGATTATCAGGTGATCCGAACAGTGTTCGGGTCAACCCGAACCGATGAAAATTCTCAATCTGAACCCGACCCGACCCGAATTTGAGCTCGAAAATCCCAACCTGAACCCGATCGGGTTAGGTTTGGGTTGGGATTTTCGAGTTCAAATTCTGGTAGGGTCGGGTTCGGATTGAGAATTTTCATGTAATACCCCTACCTCAACCCTGTTAGGAATAGTGCCCTAGAAAACCGATTGTATATCCGCTTTGTACTTTTCCTTATTGTAATAACAGACAATCTTTGAATAAAATAACGAATTGAGGCAACACTTCTTTATATGCTCTTGTTTGGTATGCGTTTACTTTAGCTGTGCATGTATGAGAACTCCCCTAATCCTGATGACTTTAGGACTCTACCATTTAGGTGAAATGGTTCATGAAACGAGCCCTATTTCACATAAATCATGATTAGTAAAATACTCCAAGCCGATGAGTCCTACAGACAGTGGGAGTGTCAACCTAAGTCCTCTAAGGCTTGCTTGTGGGATCATGCCCTTAAGAAGGACCACCTTGTTTCATGGAGGTGCAAAGTGTATAGTTGATACGTGCGTGATATATGTGGGTGGTTACTTTAATAAGTAAGTTCACTGAGGTGCCCCGTGTGAGAAGATTCCTAAATGGGAAAGGAAGTTTCTATTTCAGGAAATGGAAACTTCCAGATTAGGAAATATCTCATGAGTCATTGATGTGATTAATTGATCCTTAGACTTGAGGTTCCTTGTCACTTTATGAGTTAACTCTGTAGTCTTAGGTGTAAGCTTTAAAGGGTGTCGCCTTAGACAACTGATTCAAAGCTTATGCTGGGGCTGCACAAGGGACTCATGAAAGTGAATGAGAATTAAGAAAGGACCTACACTTGCATTTGCAAGGTGATCTCTTATTGTGTAAGTCATTCATATGCCATATGGAGTCCTTGGCCAAGGCAGTAGATCAAGACATCAAGAAAAGGGTTTCTTGGATTGAGATCAAATGGATATGAAATGCACTTAGCTTTAAGACCGGATTATTAGGGTTCTGATTATTCCCTTACTCTAGATCTTGGTTGAGAGATAGTAAGTAGGAGAATTGTATCTCACATGAATCAATGACTTAAAGGTTCTGTCGAATCCGAACATTCCAATTCAGCTAGGGGTTAAACACCTGTTGCTAGACTATGGTCATTTAATCGGTGGACTGATTAATTAATTAGTGAATTAATTAATTAGGGTCACTGCTAATTGAATTGAGAACCTAGAGGGTCACACACAACAACTTGGTTACATGAGTTGAGACTTGAAAATGATTAAACGAGTTAATCGGGCCAAGAGGGTTCCACACGTGTGGGTCATGTGAGTGACACGTGTCTCACACGTGAATATATATATTGTGTATATATATATATTAAATAATTAATTTATTAATTATTTAATAGACTTTGGTTTAATTTTGAATTAAAAGGAAAGTCTAATTTTGGAGAAAAATAATCTAGTTAATTAATTGTTAATGAATTAATTAGATAAAATAAGTTATTTATTTTAAATAAATAAAGTATAATAATAACCAAAAAGGGTTTGGATATTTTTAGCTCTCCTAAAAGTTGATTTGAATTAGAATTCAAAGTCAAAGTTGATGGTTACTTGAAGATCAAGTAATGGGAGAGAGGGACCAAAACCCTTGATGGGGTCAAAACACGCTTGTCCCCATCTTGGCACGTGGCACTTTAGGGTGATAGCACTTGCTTCTCTGAGGTCACATCAGGCATATACGAGCGCTCAAACCTTCGAGCGCTGGCATCCCGCAAGGACACTCGTCCAATCTGCTACGGATACACATGCATCAACACTATTGCTCTTACCGCTCTTCCACGAGCGTCGTTGGTACGGTACGACTAGTACCACAATCAATCTCGCGAGCCTTCTTCGAGCGCTACATTCCCTCGGAGAGGCTCCCGCTTCAGTCGCTTACAGCAAGTTCCAGTCCTCATCCCCTAGCGGATATCTTGGCCTCCAAGGCTTCTGGTCGTCACGAGCGCGCTCTTAAGCCCTCGTTACCAACCTCCCAAACGGCTCTCTGACACATCGTACATGCCCGCGCACCTGCCTCTGTTGTCAACACTAACTCTCAGCAGCTTTTACATAAGATTCCTCTTAGGTTTCTCTCTCACAGCGCCACGTGTTAGGGCAACATTCGGCCAGGACCACATGGGGCAAATGACCAAAGGGCCCTTGACCAACCCTCAACTATAAATAAACGGAGTCACCTCCTTCTCTATAAGATATCCTCATCCTCTGCAACTCTTACTTTGCTTACATTTCCCCTTTTGAGATCATAGTCTGACTTGAGCGTTGGAGAGCCAAACTGGGTATCACCCCCGGTCCCCCCACAAGGGTGACCACGCAGGCAGAATCTTAAGTTCCCCCAACAGCACCGCAGGTGCCACCAGCTTCCGGCGCCGTCGGAGGGATTCCTCACTCTGCTCTTCCACAGCCTCCCCAAACTCAATGGGTGCATGCCCATGCAAACCCGGGAGGTCAGAGTTACATGATGCTGCCGCCGGGATACACGCTTACTCCCACTGTTATGGTGCCGCCGGTTCAACCGTACCTCTCCGGCCAAATCCAGCTCCCGATGGTGATTCCCAGGGAGGTGGAGGGAGTAGAGTTACCCCCGCTAACTACTCAGCAGTTGAGGGCTCTTTATGCCCAGTGTGAGGTTCAGGCGGCTCAGGGGCCATGGGAAAGATTCCATTCCATGTACTTCCCCTCTGGGCAGGCCACTCAAACCGCCGCCCCTTTTGGTAGATTGCAAACTTTCCCTATTAGGGAAACTCAGGCCGCCCCAAGGGTGCCTCCACCACCACCACCAGTTATTGAGATGCCCCGCCAGGGCGAAAACGAGCGACACCCTGTAGACAGAAACAGGGAACCAACTGAGAGGGTCAACGAGAATGAATGGGACTCCCACGTTTCCAGGAGGGCTTCCCGTACCGCCAGACAAGGAGACCGGGAAGGGGATGCGAATCCAAATATCCTTGCAGCTGTGCAAGACCAGCTGCAGGGTTTGAAGGACATGGTCGGACAGCTCTCTCGAGCACGGTCTCAGATCTCCCACAGTAGGGATGAACGAGCCGATGACAGAGACGTTTGTCCCAAGGACCGACAACCGCAGGTCCCTTGCCGAAAGGAGCAAGAGGAGAACTTCTGCACCTACGATTACCATCCATGAGCGAGGGGTTCTCCCCTCGTGGAAGAAGTTTTAATGGCCCAAGCAGGAATGGCCAAAATCCCCACTTCCATCAACCGCTACGACGGTACAACCGATCCGGCTGAACATTTGGATCATTTTTTACATCTGATGCACCTCTACGAGCATTCCAACAACTATTAGGCCAAGGTTTTTGTCACTTCCTTGGTGGGAATGGCACAGGAGTGGTACAAGAGACTGCCCCCTCGATCGATACACTCCTACAAAGAGTTGGCCGACGCTTTCCTCAACCACTTCAATTCTCTGAAGGCCCCAGTCACTGCGCCCACGGCCTTTTACAACGTGGTGCAGGGCAAGAATGAGTCTCTTCGCTCGTTCTTCGCCCGCTTCAACAAAGAAATTCTACAAGTGGAAAGGCCGTCCATGGACTTCTTGATCTCGGTGCTCTTTCAGGCTGTGGATCACAAGCAATATGTGAGCAAGAAATTTGCTGATGCTATCGTAGAGAGAAGACCCGGGACACTTATGGCCTTAAGGGAGGTGGCCGAGCCATTTTTCGCGCTCGAAGACATGTACGGGACGAATGGGCCCAGACATCACAGCCCAGCAAGAAACGAGCGCCACCCTGAACGAGGATGCGAGAACACTGTTAAGAAAGAGCGTCATCAGGAGCGCAAAAGGTCGCCGCTGCCCCCTCGACGTTTCGAGCGTATTCCACTCACCCGGCCGAACTCTGAGGTCTATAACCTCTCTGACAAAAAACTTTTTAAGAGACCCATCAAGATGAGAGAGACTGAGTCGCTGAAACTTTCCAACAAGTACTGTGCCTTCCATAAGCAGAAGGGGCACGACACGGACGAATGTCGCCAGCTGGAAGCTGAGATTCAGAGGCTCGTTGCGGGGGGGCACTTGAAGGAATTTGTGAAAATTCTGGAGCGATATGATGAACGGTGTCGAGATCGTTCCCGGGAGAGAAGAAGGAGCCCGTCCCGATCAAGAAGTCCACGAGGAAGGGGCCCCCCTGAGACCAGCAGCCGTCGGGGCAACAAGGGAAAGGCCCCTGAGCACGAGAATACACCTTTTGCGGTCATCAGCATGATAGCAGGGGGGCTCTTCGGGGGGAGATTCCGGTGCCGCTCGGCGAAGGTATGTCCGGAGTTACGACCAACGCCCATCCGTGCCCAAGCCCGTTTATGCTATACAGAAGACTAAGGATCAGCGCTCCCGAGAAAATGATGTAATAGGCTTTGATGACAGGGATTTAGGGCACATTGTAACACCCCATGGGGAAGGTGAAACTTCTGACTGCCCCATGGTGGTTAGTGTGGATGTCCACCATCATGTTGTAAAAAGAGTGTTAGTGGATAGTGGAAGCTCTGTTAATGTTTTGCCTTACTCCACATTTTTAAAGATGAATGCTGACCTCCCACTAGAGCCTCTTAAAACGGCTCTCATTGGTTTTGGGGGATCAGAAGTCGTCCCGCGAGGGCAGATACGTTTGGCCACCTTATTCGGCCGAGCCCCCCAGCGAAAGACGCTCGTGGTCACTTATGCCGTGGTAGAGATTGATATTCCCTACAACATCATAGTTGGGTGCCCAACCCTCCTTGATTTCAAAACCATCATCTCCACCTATCACCAGAAGATTAAGTTCCCCACCCCCGAGGGCGTGGGAGAAGTGTTGTGCAATGTGCGAGAGGCTTGGGAATGTTACATGTTGTCCCTTAGAAAACCCAAAACGGAGAAAACCTTCCAAATCGGATCCACCAAAAATTATGTGGACTTTCCCAACCTGGACGAGGATGGTCCAATACGCAAGAGGGCCAAGTTGTACAAGAAGAAGAACAAGAAGAGGAAGGATGCTGGTACCAAGAATCCCCTCGATTGTACCCCACCAGGGACTGTCGAAGAATCATCCTCAGAGGGAGACGAGCGGGAGAAGAGTGAGCCCGCTAAGGGTGACCACTTGATCGGAAAGAAAAGGGCGCTCGAATTTCCTCGCCCTGAAATAAGGATTGAACCCTCGGAGAAATTCCTTTCTATTGAGTTGGAACCTGGAAACAAAGATAAAACTACTCAGATAGGGTCCAATCTCTCGGGGCCTTCTCAGATTATGATGATTGACTTCCTCAGAGAGAATATTGATGTATTTGCGTGGAAAGCCTCTGACCTCACAGGGATTGACCCCAGTGTCATTGTCCACAGGCTTAATGTGGACTCTTCATTCAAACCCATCAAGCAGAGGAAACGAGACGTGCATGGCTTCCGAAAGAGGGTCATCGAAGAAGAGGTTAATAAACTCTTGGAGGCCCAGTATATCGAGTCCATCTTATACCCAGAATGGTTGTGTAATGTGGTTTTAGTGCCCAAGAGTGCGAACAAGTGGCGAATGTGCAATGATTTCACTGATCTTAACAAGGCTTGCCCTAAGGATCCCTACCCACAGCCCCAGATAGACCAACTGGTGGACTCGACCGCCGGGTGTGAACTTATGAGCATGATGGACGCCTTTGAAGGGTATTATCAGATCTTTATGGCTCCGGAGGACCGCCCCAAAACTTCATTTGTTGTCCATTTGGGGTTGTATTGTTTCCTGGTCATGCCTTTCGGGTTGAAGAACGCTGGAGCCACGTATCAGCGGCTCGTCAACAAGATGTTTGAAAGCGAAATTGGGGGATCCATGGAAGTTTACGTAGACGATATGATTGTTAAGAGCGAGCGTCAGAACTCACATTTGGAAGATCTCAAGCGTACTTTTTCAATCATGCGTCAGTATGGGATGAAGTTGAACCCTTCAAAATGCACCTTTGGAGTACAAGGGGTAAAGTTTTTAGGATACATGGTCAGTCAGAGGGGAATTGAAGCCAATCCTGAGAAGATCAAGGCTATCTTGGAGATCCCCTCCCCTCGAAATCTCCGAGAAGTGCAAGTGTTGGTAGGAAAGATCATCTCCTTGAACAGATTCATTTCGCGCTCGGCGGATAGGAATCTTCCTTTCTTCAAGATTTTGAGGAATTCCCGGAACTTCGCTTGGACGGAGGAATGTGAGAAGGCTCTACAGGATATGAAGGCTTATCTATCAAGCGCTCCGCTACTGACTAAACCAGTCGAAGGCGAAAGGCTTTTTATGTATCTTTCTGTTTCGGCCGAAGCTACGAGCACTGTGTTGGTAGCTGTGCAAGAGCGGAAACACTTGCCCGTTTATTACTTAAGAAAGACGCTGCAAGGAGCTGAGAAGAAATATCTGGAAATCAAGAAATTTGCGTTTGCTCTCATCAATGCATCGAGACGTTTGAGGCCTTACTTTCAGGCACACTCAATAACAGTACTTACCGATCAACCCTTGAAACAAGTTTTGTCCAAGCCAGACGTGTCAGGGAGACTGATAAAGTGGGCCATTGAATTGAGCCAGTTTGATTTATGCTTTGAGCCCCAAACTGCCATACAAGCTCAGGTTGTAGCTGATTTATTGGTTGAGCGCTTTTGTTTAGAGCCCGTTGTTCCGGAGAACGAAGGATTATGGGTCTTGTACACGGATGGTTTCTCAACCTCTCAAGGGGGAGGAGCAGGGGTAGCTCTCAGAGGCCCCAATGGAATTGAGCTGGACTTTGCGATCAGGTTGGATTTTCAGGTCACAAATAATGAAGCAGAATATGAAGCCCTTGTACAGGGGTTGAAAATTGCTTCTCAAAGTGGAGCCTCCAGAATTACGGCGTATGTAGATTCACAGTTAATTGCGAGCCAAATTGAAGGAACTTATGAGGCTAGAGAAACCACCATGGTGCAGTACTTGAGCAAGGCTCGGGAAATCATTGGGAAGTTCAAGGAATTTCATCTGCTGCAAGTCCCGCGGGCAGAGAACGAGCGTGCCGATGCTCTTTCCAAATTCGCTTCGGCGTTGGATGGTATTTCTGAACGCTCAGTGACATTCCTTAGAACGGAAGAGCCTCTGATTAAGGAGAAAGTTACCAAAGAGGCGGTCGTCATGATTGATCTGCTTGAACCATGTTGGCTGGATGACATCATCGGGTTCCTTAGAGATGGAATTTTTCCCACTGATAAGGTAGAGGCTCGGAAAATAAGGAGCAAGGCCCCTCGATTCTCTTTAGATTATGAGAAAAGACTGTTCAAGAAGTCATCTCAAGGGCCTCCTCTAAGGTGCTTAAGGCCCTCGCAGGCGAAAGAAACGCTCGAACTCATTCATAATGGGAGCTGCGGAAATCACTCAGGAGGGCGTATTCTGGCTAAGAAGATTCTAAGGGGTGGGTTCTATTGGCCCACGGTTTTGCATGACGCCCTCGAATTTTCCAGAAAGTGTCCAAAGTGTCAATTCCATTCCGATCTCCCTCAACTGCCGGCCGCTCAAATGATCCCAATAGATGTTTCCTGGCCCTTTGATCAATGGGGAATAGACATTGTGGGCCCTTTGCCCATTGCAGTTGGACAAAAGAATTTTGTCATTCTGGCTGTCGATTATTTCACCAAATGGGCTGAGGCAGAGGCTGTGGGGAAGATCACCTTCCGGGTTGTGAGAGATTTCATTTGGAAAAACATCATATGTAGATACGGCATTCCGAGGGTGCTTATTTCTGATAACGGATCGCAGTTTATAGCCGCTGACACGCGAGAGTGGTGTTCGGAATTGGGGATTGAGCAATGCTTTACCTCCGTAGGCCATCCCCAAGCCAATGGACAAGCAGAAGTTACCAACAGAGTCATTTTGCAGCACTTGAAAACGATGCTGGAAAGTAAGAAGAGTGAATGGGCAGAGGAGTTACAAGGGGCGCTTTGGGATTATCGCACTACTCCATGAGCGGCCACTGGCGAGACACCTTTCGCGCTCGTGTATGGTTCGGAAGCAATGATACCGGCCGAGATTGCGAATGAATCTGCTCGTGTAGCTTATTTTGAGCCTCAACTTAACGAAAACAACAGACGCCTGGAATTGGACCTATTAGATGAGAAAAAAAACCAAGCTTAGGCCAAGATACACAAATATAAGGCAACTGTGGCTCAACAGTACAACAAGCGTGTGAGGGAAAGAACCTTCCAATTGGGAGATTTGGTCCTGAAGAAAGTCGAAATATCCAAACATGTGGGGAAGTTGGACCCCAACTGGGAAGGTCCGTTCAAAGTAGTACAGATCAGAGCAAACAACACCTACACCCTGGAAACACTTCAAGGTGAACGCTTGCCACGCCCTTGGAACGCATGTAATCTCCGACTGTTTTATGTTTAAAAAACTAAAATATGATACCTTCTTCTCAGTATCTTTGGATTTGCACTTCTGTATTTTGTTTGTTCATATAAGACCCACGTCCCTCGTCTTCACGAGCGTGATAGGTCACTTATATTGTACATGGGTTACGCTTGCCAGTTCTCTACTCCACATGAGGGGACACCCTCATAAGGATAGGCTGGTAACGCTCACAACCAACCTAATAAAATGGAAAGCGACGGCTTGCGCTCGAAAGAGGGATCGTTCGCGAAGGGAGCAGTGCAGGCATGTTCATAAGAAGAAAATTCCACCAAGTCTTGAGTAGGGGGCAATCACTCAGTAAGACCCTCGTAAACACTCAAGACTTAGCAAATTTTTCCAGGAATAGGAAGAAAATTCCACCAAGTCTTGAGTAGGGGGCAATCACTCAGTAAGACCCTCGTAAACACTTAAGACTTAGCAAATTTTTCCAGGAATAAGAAGAAAATTCCACCAAGTCTTGAGTAGGGGGCAATCACTCAGTAAGACCCTCGTAAACACTCAAGACTTAGCAAATTTTTCCAGGAATAAGAAGAAAATTCCACCAAGTCTTGAGTAGGGGGCAATCACTCAGTAAGACCCTCGTAAACACTCAAGACTTAGCCAAATTTTTCCAGGAATAAGAAGAAAATTCCACCAAGTCTTGAGTAGGGGGCAATCACTCAGTAAGACCCTCGTAAACACTCAAGACTTAGCCAAATTTCTAAGAACAAAAGTAAAAATTTACACAAAGTTTTGAATGAGGGGCATTCTCATCATAAGACCCCCGTAATTACTCAAGACTTAGTTAGATTTTTCAGACCTATTTAATGGAATCTTTCAAGTTCCAAGGATTTTATTTGAGTAATGCGATTTTCACTAAGCATGTTAACACACAATCTTACAACTACAAGATTTGTCCAAAACAATCGCAAGATGAAAATTCGCAACCAAGGAAAAGGTAAAGAAACATAGTATTCTGAAGGAAAGAAGGGATTGTCATTCATAAAAGGCTTTCGCCTAAATTACAAAATAGAGGCTCAAAGGCCCATGAGTTCCTTAACAAAGCTGAAAAGCATTAAAATAGGGAAAGGCTTCAGGCGGCAGGAGCAACATCTTCATCAAGAACCACCAGTACGTTCCGGGCCACTGGGCCATAAACGGGGCCTTCTGGTTCTTGGGGTTGGGCAGCTGGTGGCTCAGGCGCTTGTGGATCGTTGGGCTTATTGGCATCGGGGGCAATCGCGTTGGCACCCTCGACAGCTGGGACATGAGCATCCTCCCCGACAGGCACTTGAGGCTCATTTTCAGGCGGATCATTCTGTGTGGATTGAGGAGCTTGACTCGCCAGATGGGCAACCATG
This sequence comes from Lantana camara, assembly GCA_037501455.1. NCBI lineage: Eukaryota > Viridiplantae > Streptophyta > Magnoliopsida > Lamiales > Verbenaceae > Lantana > Lantana camara. Next base: position 27,264,223 of record CM074862.1, read on the forward strand.
TATTCATCTTGGAGATGCTTAACCAAGAAGTCATTCTCCAGTTCAACAATGGAGTCTGCGGGGTCGTCCTCATTTTCGTCATCCTCCTCGCAGCGCTCATTGAACATAAGCCCTGTGCCTTCCGCCTTTCTCATAGCCGGGTTGGTTAGCCCCTTGTGGATGCCCTGGTCGATGGCAAGGTTGAAGGCCTTTTGGGCCTCGTCCAAGCAATGCAAGGAAGCCACAAAGTTGAAGGCCTTAGAGTGACAGAACTTGATGAGGGCCTCCTTGCTCGCTCGTTCAAGGCTACGGGGCCATTCATTCATGGTGTCGTTGAACTTCCTCTCAGCCTCCAGAGCCCTTGTTTTCCAGCTATCACGCTTGGCCTCTGCCTTCTTAAAGCCCTCACCCACTCGGGCCAACTCACCGCTCAAGCCGCTTCGAGCGCTCTCCACCGCCACAAAGTCTTCCTTCAACTTCTTCAACTCCCCCTCCGTCTTTCTGTATAAGTCCTTGAGAGACTCATACTTGGCTATTTCCGTATCCAGCTCCACTTGAATTTGAGCCGGATCGTTAGCACGGGCCATCTTCTTGTACTTGGCCTTGCGATCAGCATAAACGGAGGCCCGTATTTGCATGTTTTTGAGCCTGGGGAGTACTTGCTGCGCGGGCTTGAAAGAAGGGAAATATTAGCAAGATATTTACCAGAGATAGCAGTGTGGTAAGAAAGCAAAGACTTACGGATATTAAGGCGTGGGCCGCGTTGTGGGCCAATGTCTCCACAGACTCACTGAAAAGATGCCTGTGGTCCGCCGTGTATTGGGCCTTGTCGTAGAGGCCCTCGCTGATGGTTTGGGCGACCGTGCTAGGCCTTAGCAGAACTGGCCCACCGTCGGGGGCGCCTGAGAAGTCCTTGTCCCCTCCTCTTTGGAACTCCCACAAGTATTCTTCCTCTGAAGAGGAAGTTTCCCCACCACCTTTGGGGCCCTCAACCACTCGCTTTCCTTCGCCCTTTATTGCTACAGTGTCGGGCATCCTCTTCCTCTTACGGGAAGGTCTACTGGAACTTGGCACGGTCTCGTTTATTGCCAAGGGGGGCCTCGCCTGGTTAGCGTTGATAGGGTCAGACACCCTCGAGTCCGCCGGAGGAGGTGGTTGTCACACCATTATTATGTTTTTGGAGTTGGCCGCACGGTTTTCTTCTCGGCCCCGAGGGGGTTGCACGTTTGAGGATGAGCCCGAACCACGAGCGTCACCCCTGCTACCGCGGTTTCGAGGGCGTTGTTGCTCCCCCTGTTGGGTTTGGTTTCTGTTGGCGTGAGCGAAACGAGCAGCGTGCCTAATTCCTCCTGCCATCGCTAAGATATTTGTTCCTACAAGAAAAGCAAGTACCAGAGTTAAAAATCCATAAACCAATTAGTTATAGTGCAAGACGGTAAAAAGAAAATGCAGTTAGTATCGCTATCTAAGAGTTAGTGCCCTAGGAATCTAACCATCTCTTTCCATGTCACGAGCCGGGGGGTTGTCAAGATAATAAGGGTCACTAGTGAGACCACACAAGAACATAAGCTCTGCGTCGTCTATCCAGTCTTTCGCTTCAATAAGGTGGCCCTCGTCCCTTAAGGCCTCAGCCAGACTCTTGGCCCAATCCCTGGGGAGGGCAGGTTCTAGACGGCTCTTTGAAACTGAACCCCAGTTTGAGGGCACCCCAAAGCCTTCTTCCGTGGGAGCCTTGACAAAGATAAAATTTTCCTTCCAGTTGGGACCGTAAGTACTGGAGGGAGAATTGATTAGCTTTGTGTGAGCCTTCGCTTGAACGTAGTAGAAGCCCGCCTCAGGGGATGAATGTGAAGAGGAGACTACTTGGAAAAGTGCACTGAAATTCCGCACGGAGGGCTCGTAACCAACGCTTCTTCTCAGAATAACGAAGCTTGTTAATAGAGCCAAGCCGTTGGGCACGATCTGAGATGGACAGAGATTCAAGTCGTTCAGTAAGCGGGCCATGGGGATCGAAATGGGAAACCTCAAGCCCCCAGAACTGATGGCATCCACGTAAACGGCCATCTCACCAGGAGGAGGATGATTGGCGCGCTCGTGCTCAGCGGGGATTCTCCATATTAAGCGCTCGTCCCAGAAGATAGGTGCCAGCATCGTTTTTACGTCCCCTAGAGTAACTGTGCTAGGAGTTTCGTCCGGGGTACGCTCGGTGGCCTGGTAGCCTGAGTCTTCTCCCTCCTTGGACCCTCTGGATTTCTTGGTTTTTCTGGGCTTTTGGGGTTTTTTGCCTTTCCTTTGTCGCGGACCCTTTCGGAGGGCCCCTCTGCTTCTTCCACTACCAGCGCCGGAGCGGCCCTTGCCACCGTCACAGCATAGCGGTGAGGATGGGTGGCACTCTCAGTTATTGGAAGAGTCCCCCCCTGTCTCTCTACCTCCATTACCAGGTTCATCTCTTCGAAAATAGGTTCAACCCCTTCTGGGTTCCTTACATCTATGACTGTCATGGCCCCTTCCAACCCTTCATCCCTGGAAGAATCCGGAGGAGATGAATTTTGGGTGGCCATCTCCCTGTTTTCACGGGCAAACCCCTCTACATGTCGGTTGGCCATGGCGATGTTGGTATATGAAAAAGATTTGGGGATTTTCTCTGGGAAAGTTTGCACACCTAAAGAGAATAGGGATTTCCGGGGAGGAGAAGCCTAAGGAATTGCTGAATCCTAAAGTTTGATCCTAAAATTAGCGAAGTTAGAAAGTTTCACCGAATATTACCTTAAGATTTCGGGGAAGAACTTGAAGGAAGGTTGGAATGCTCTGTGACTGATATGCGAAGAAGTTTTTGCAGAAGGGTGCTTGAAAGATATGTTCGCGTAAAAAAGTGGAATGGATACGGGATCCCTTATTTATAGGGGTGGAAGTTGGTACGTTTCTGGCAAGAAATTCAAAATAGGTAATCATTTCCCGCCTGGGAAACCGTTCACTTTATGGAAACGTCGCGCACTTCCCCAGCCTCACGCGCATCACCATTTAATGCTTGCCTGCTCCAAATGGTCAGATGAAAGGACAGCATTTAATGCTTGAACATAACAAGCGGCCACATGAGAGGACTGTATTAAATGCGCGGTTAGAAGAAAAATTGCCCAACACGCCAAAAACCTTCCCAAGCGTCACGCTCGAAGAAATTGAACATACTGAATTCTACAGCCCTTATTACAAAGGACTACAGAATTTGGGTGGCAAAATGATGGGGTTAAAACACGCTTGTCCCCATCTTGGCACGTGGCACTTTAGGGTGATATCACTTGCTTCTCTGAGGTCACATCAGGCATAAATGAGCGCTCAAACCTTCGAGCGCTGGCATCCCGCAAGGACACGCGTCCAATCTGCTACGGATACACATGCATCAACACTATTGCTCTTACCGCTTTTCCACAAGCGTCGTTGGTACGGTACGACTAGTACCACAATCAATCTCAGCGAGCCTTCTTCGAGCGCTACATTCCCTCGGAGAGGCTCCCGCTTCAGTCGCTTACAGCAAGTTCCAGTCCTCATCCCCTAGCGGATATCTTGGCCTCCAAGGCTTCTGGTCGTCACGAGCGCGCTCTTAAGCCCTCGTTACCAACCTCCCAAACGGCTCTCTGACACATCGTACATGCCCGCACACCTGCCTCTGTTGTCAACACTAACTCTCAGCAACTTTTAAAGAAGATTCCTCTTAGGTTTCTCTCTCATAGCGCCACGTGTTAGGGCAACATTCGGCCAGGACCACATGGGGCAAATGACCAAAGGGTCCTTGACCAACCCTCAACTATAAATAAATGGAGTCACCTCCTTCTCTGTAAGCGATCCTCATCCTCTGCAACTCTTACTTTGCTTACATTTCCCCTTTTGAGATCATAGTTTGACTTGAGCATCGGAGAGCTAAACTGGGTATCACCCCCGGTCCCCCCAACTTGGCCTTCTGACTTTTCAGTGTGTTTGTCCTAGCAGGTAGAACCCCATCTTCTCCGGCGAAATTGCGGCGGTTTCCCCACTCAAACAAATTCTAAAGTGATCGGATCCTATTTCCCCTTTTTTGGAACCCATCAACCCTAGCCCATGAGGACAAGGATTTCGGCCGCCCCTCCCCTTTCCTATATATAGGGGAGCTCTGCTCCCCTTAGAGAGTGATTGAATTCTTTTGGGTTCATGTGTTGAACACCATCCTTTCTCCAAGATCAAATAAACCCTAGGTTAAGCCTAAACACTAACTAGAGAACTAGCATCCTTACTAGTTAGATTGTAGTCAAGTTGGTGGACTATCTCTAGAGAGCTTCAAGTTAGAAGTTTGAAGATTCGAGTTTTACCAAGGAGAGGGAATCAAGCCGCGAGAAGAGCGTTCTTGGGTGGCTTGAAGTTTTTAATCTCTACGAATTTGGATACACGATTGCGAGCCTAAGATCCTTTTGTTGGAAAATTTTTAAATTTCCGCTGCTTTTCTGATTCCGTTTTCCAACAAACCCGACCCACCCGAATTGACACCCCTAGTTGCTATAAATATATGATTAAAAAAATTAATAAAATATTTATAATTTAGTAACGGATTTTTTGTTGCTATATGGAATAAAAATATAATAAAAATAAATGAATAATAAAAAATATCAGCAACGGAAAATCCGTTACTATAAACAATTGATTAAAATATTGATAAAATATTTGTATTTTTGCAACAGAGAATCCGTTGCTATAAATATTTAATTAAAAAATAATAGAATACTTATAATTTAGCAACAAAAAATTCGTTGCTATAAATAGTTGATTAAAAATTTAATAGAATAATTATAATTTAGCAACGAAAAATCCGTTGTGATCCGGCCCGAAAATGGTTTAGCTGAGTTAGAGGTCTAGTTGGCACTCTCGGGTCAATCAGTCAAGAATTTGTAAGGTGGGTTCTTTGGTCGATCTGAAAACACTTAGACAAACGTGAGCTCAAAGGCCAAATTGGGGACTTGGGGTTGGACCCAAGTTTGGCACTCCGACGCTCAAGTCAGTAGGAGATTCTTAGAGAGAGAAATAAATGCTAGAGAAGCGAAATAAATGCTCTTAATTGCTTACCAAACACTGTTCAAGACTTGGGTATTTATAGTGAAGAGCAATAAACACAGTAGTGCGTGTACCGCGACTATGCATTAAATGCTCTGCAGTCGATCGGTTCGTTTGTCGGATGCCTGAGCGGGTGCCTTGAGGTCGAGTGTACTTTGTTTCCCTTTTGGGCATAGACATGTACCGGAAGCATTAAATGCACTGTAGCGAGTCTAGCCGTGGTGAATATGGGAGTCACACGTGTCCCGACAAAGATGCTTTGTGGCATCTTGTCACCAGGTGACGTAGGATCTCGATCCGAGAGGTCGAGGTAAAGCAAGTCGTGATGAAGCATGTCCGTAATGGGGAACCCGTTAGGGGGGTCGATATCGATCCCGATGCACTTAGCACCATCGTGAGCTCCTGGAGTGGATAGGGATCGAATTCGATCCCTTGGCCGGATAGGGATCGTTTCGATCCCATGACTGGATAGGGATCGGTTCGATCCCCTTGGCATATGGGGATCGTTTCGATCCCATAGGCAGATAGGGATCGAATTCGATCCCTTTGACGCATAGGGATCGGTCCGATCCCATTGGCGAACAGGTATCGTGTTCGATCCCATTGCCGGACAGGGATAGGGTTCGATCAGTTCGATCTCTCATGTCCTCGGAGGCGGGTTGGGATCTCAAAGTGCTTGAGCTGGCGATGTGATCACGTGGCTCCTCTTAGGTCGTGCCACGTGGCTCGGCCATTTTATACCATATCACGTTGCTATTTAGATTGTAATTTCTTTATTTTGACCAAAAAAATATATTAAAATATTTTATTTATATGGTTTAATATATATACATATAATTATTTAAACATTTATCCTTATTTTTTCAAGCTCTCTCTCTCACACACACACACATCCATATACATATATATATATATATATATATATATATATATATATATATATATATATATGTGTGTGTGTGTGTGTATATATATATATATATATATATATATATATATAATGTTAGATCATTTTATTGATATAGTCACCATTGACTTATATAATACATGATCATATGTTTGGGGATTATGTAGAATTAATATTTGTATAGTATAATCTTTCATATATAAAAGCCTTTAATATTTTTATTTGATAGAAAATTATATTGGTGATCGATATATTATAAGGTATAATATAAATTATAAATCATTAAAAGATGTGCATCATAATTAAAACACAAAATTGTATAAAAGCTAACAATGCTTAATATCATATCTCTGTATATATGATTATATATATTTAATGCAAATAATCATATGTTTAACGGATAATTAGATATATAGTTCCACAATTACATACTGTTATTTAAAGAAAAGTTTTTTATTTAATAACTAACAGTTGTGTAGCACAATAATTTCTTAAAATTCATATAATGCTCGAAATTCAAATGTAAATACTTCATATTAAGAGAAAAGTTTTTTATTTAATATCTAAAAGTTGCATAACACAATAATTCCGTAATATTTAGATATAGTTCTACAAAGTTAAATATAAGTACTTTATATTAAAAGAAAAATTCTTCATTTAACATCTAACAGCTGCATAACACAATAATTCTTCAATATTTACTTATAATTCTACAAATTCAAATATAAATGTTTCATATTAATAAAATAATTCTTCATTAAGTTATTCAACTACGATCGCTAAATAATACAATAGTTCCTCAAAATGCAGATATTGTTCTGTAAATGTATAAGTGAATACTTCATATAACATAAAAGTTCTTTATTCAACAACCAACTAATTAAATCTAATTATTTAGTTATGTAAAACTTTCATCCTTTTTTTTGTATGTCATAAAATGTTATACTTAAATTGATATACATTAGATTTTTATGTCATAACTAAAACGTGGAATATGTAGTTAATTAAATAATTAAGTAGTAAAATTTTTAACGGAATATGTATTAATATAAGTAATTACATATTTAAAAATATTTTTATTTAAACTATGATAACAAGTATTTAATTATTTATTTAAATTAGTGTATGAATATTTGATAGTTGTTAAATATAACAAATGACATAATATTACCAATAACATAGCTTTCCAGGTTCGATTCCTGGTGGGCGCATATTATGCAATATATATCATGAGCTACCTTGGGCTCGTTTGGTTCGGTCCGAGTGGGGGGTTCGAACCTACTAGGGTTGGTGCGGTTGGGGGGGAGGTTTTGGGGCCCACAAATAAATTTTTTATTTACTAATTTGAATTATTACCTTTTGCGACGGATTTTGCAACGAAAATTCCGTTGCAAAAAGGCAAAAAAATTAATTAATTATTGGTTGGTTTGCAATGGAAAATCCGTTGCTAAATCTGTTGCTAAAAAATTCATTGCTAAAACCATTGCTAATGTTTGAGGGTAATAATCCGTTGCTAAAAATTCGTTGCTAAATCCGTTGCTATACATTAGCCACGAGGGTTATAGCAACGGAAAATTTTCGTTGCTAAATCTGTTGCTAAGCCCGAATCTGTTGCTAATTTTGCCAAAATCCGTTGCTATAGGGCGTTTTTCTAGTAGTGTTAGTAGGAAGACTAGTGTATCGAATTTGGAAGTGGGAGAAGGAAGTAGAAGTGAACCTATTGTTATGAGGGCTCATGTAGCTAATATCACCATTCAACCAAAGTTGAAACATCGACTTTTTGAGGCTCAGACTAAGGATCCAGAAGTTCAGAAATTGGTTGCTAAGGCGAGAGCCGATCTAGAGTGTCCCTTTGGTTTTGATGATACAGGTTTATTCAGATTCAAGAACTGAGTTGTTGTACCCGAAGAGTTGAAACGAGGGTTGCTTGAAGAGGCTCATAGATCAGATTACTCTATCAACCCAGGAGGTAATAAGATGTATAAGGATTTGAAACAATATTATTGGTGGTATGGGTTGAAGAAGGATGTCGCCGAGTATGCGAAACATTGCAAGACTTATCAGATGGTGAAAGACGAGCATTAGAAGCCCGAAGGTCTTCTGCAGCTATTACCTATCCATAAGTGGAAATGGGAGCAAGTAACGATGGATTTATCCGGGTTGCCAAAAGTAAAGGGTGGTTACGATGGAATTTGGGTAATTGTCGACCGCCTGACTAAGTCATCTCATTTTCATCTAGTTCGGATGTCCGATAAGATCAGTAAACTAGTCGAGCTTTATTGTAGAGAGATTGTTCGACTTCATGGGATTCCGGTTAGCATCGTGTCAGATAGGGATCTGAGGTTTACATCGAGGTTATGGCAAGAATTGTAAGGTATTCTGGGTATGAGGCTCAAGTTTAGTAGTGCTTCACATTCGCAAACAAATGGTCAGTCTGAGAGGTTGATTAAGTACCTCGAGGATCTTCTACGGGCGTGTGCTTTGGATTATCAGACTTCTTGGGAGAAACAGTTGCATTTGATTGAGTTCGCTTACAACAATAGCTACCAAGTTTCTATTGGTATTGCTTCATATGAGGTACTTTATGGACGGAAATGTCGATCCCCGTTGTTCGTTGACCTGGAAGAGTGGAAATGGACTAAGCAAGAGGGCATTAAGAAGGGTGAGAAATTGGAGAAACCTTCTAAGGCTGTGCGTGATATGATTGAGAAAGTTCAATTGGTGCAACAATGGATGAAAGCTGCCCAAGATCGACAAAAGAGCTATGCCGATAATCGGCAAAGAGATCTCAAGTTTGAGGTAGGAGATCGAGTTTTCTTAAAGGTGTCTCCTCGTAAGGGTTTTGCTCAGATCGGTAAAGGGGGGAAGCTTAACCCTCGTTATTTGGGTCTATTTGAGATTCTTGAAAGGATTGGTGAAGTAGCTTATCGTCTGGACTTACCACCGAGTCTGACCGGGATTCATAATATCTTCCATGTTTCTCAGTTAAGGAAATACTATCCTGATGAGTCTGAGGTTATTTCCGTTGAAGAAGTTGAGGAAGAAGATTTGCAATCGGATCTAACTTTTGTCCAGAAGCCGGTAAGGATTTTGGATCGTAAGTTTCAAGACTTGAGGAATCGACAAATCCCATTGGTAAAGGTTTTGTGGCTGAGTGATAAAACTGAGGAAGCCACATGGAAAACCGAGGATAAGATGAAGAAGTTTCATCCGAAACTATTTCCGTCCGAGTGAATCTGGGGACCAGATTCTTTTAAGGGGGGAGGTTGTGACGCCCCGAGTTTTCGTCGTTCAGGTACGCGTGCCACACGTGTGAGTTTGAGAGTTAGAATTTGTTTTGCATGCTTATTTGATCAATATGCCTATGTGATTAAGTGAATTATTTGATTAATTGCTATGTGAGAATTTTAATTTAAATTCTTTCATTTCATATCATAGCATATTCATACTCCACACATTTCATAAACATATCATATTTTTCATATATATACACTTCAATTGATTTCATAAGAGCTATATTATATTTACTTCATGCACACATTCTTGAAACATGTATATATATATATATATATATATATATATATATATATATATATATATATATATATATATATGAGAGCACTATGAAATTATATACATATTATACACCTAATATCTTAACTTTTACTTTATACATATAAATTATATATCTACACATACATTATATACATGTATATTATACACAGAAGAACTCACACAAACACACACAATCTCTAACCCACACACACTATACTCTTTTCATTCATCTCTTCACACACATCCCTTGATTCAAGAGCAAGAAGAAGGAGAAGGAGAGCATCATTCCATTTTCAAGACTCCGTCATCTCTATCATATCATCATCTCCATTTCTTTCTTTTCTATTTCAAGGTTGGTACTTATATATATATTGAATAGTAAGGGTTTGGAGATTTGAGAGTGTGTTGATGTTCTTGAGCATGAGTATGTAATTATATAGGTGTGGATTCTTGAATTTATTGCATGAATACCTTGGTTGTTGGTTTAATAAATGATATGGTAGGAATGGGGTTTTATACGTTGAGTTTTGATTGATATAGGTGCTCTAATGTGTGATTTATGATGTCTAATCGATATATAAGGTGTGTATATGTGTTATAGACTTGTTTTGGCTTGCACTTTCATGTTTAATCTTGTTTTGGTTGGTTGGAATGCTTGGAGCTAAACCTCCCCTGCCATCCCCTGTTGTTCGAGTTTTAGTTCATTTTTTATCCCGGCTGGGATCCCCTTAAAAATTCAAATATTTTGCTCACGTTAAAACTGTCCCTGCCGGGACAATATTCAGTTCAATTTTTATCCCGGCCGGGTTCCCCTTGAAATTTAAGTATTTTGCTCTCGTTAAAAAGTCCAGGCGGGACACTTTTTAGTTAAAATTTAGTCGCGGGTGCCTTGCAAACCCTTCCACCGCCCCGGAGGAAGAAGGATAGAAAATTATGATTATTTCTCATGAATATGATTATGGTTATGATATGATTATGATTATGCTCATGAACGCCTAATTAAGTTTTATGCACACACTATGGGAGTAAGGTTGGAGAATTGCCCACTCACCGGACCACAAAATGTTTTGATTTGTCAAGTAATAATATGATATCCGTAACTCCGATCAATGCTTCGTTTAAACTTCCCACTTGGGTTATTCTAAAACCTTACTCGGAGTTATGGATTGCATGTGCATGTGCTACATGTATTATGCCCCTCACTCACTCTTTGGACTGACACCCCACGTTGTTTTCTTAGTCAGTTGCAGGTCGTGCTAGGTGGGGAATAAGGTCTACTTGAAGTCTTTATTTTGGTCCTGGCATGTCTTTCCTTTCTAGCACCTCATACTTGGATATTTTGGATATATATTAACCTATTTTTGGAGAGCTACTTGTAAATATTTGGTGGTCGTGTGGACCTTGATTGTATCACTTGGTGATGATGCTATATAATGTATCTATGCTTCCACTTAATTTCTTTTGCATCGTTTTATAATTTGGTTTAAGGGTTAGCCTCGCTTAGCCAGGTTTATTTTATTTTGTCACCCGTTCGCCACGTGCTTGGTTTATGTATGAACTCCTATTTCATGCGTGGATTGGACTCATAGTGTGGGGGAGGTGGCGCTTATCGATGAAACTAGTTAGTTGAATCTTGGAGAGAGTCTTGAAAGGGTTTTTAGCTGGTTAGGGAGTAATTTTTAGGTGTCTCTTTAAATTATTCTAAAACTACAAAGAAACTAGGGAGCCAAAGGTCGTTGGTAACCATAGCTAGCCTAACGTTGAATTAATCAAAATTTTGAGTCGATGATCGTAGCCTAATGCATGACTAGGGAAATCCTGACTGACTGTTATCCATTGAATTTACTTAAGCTTGATTTGAGTTCTAATTTAGTTTAATTGTTGATTATTTGTTTAGTTAAATTATTGTTAGTTTAATAAAAAATCTCAAACCCCCCACCCCCCTCCTTTTTTAATTGTTTTATTTCATTTCCTTGGCATATTAAGAGTCACGATTTCACCCAATCCTCAAGGAACAATACCCTTTTACCACTATTTACAAGTTAATTGTGTTCGGTACTGTTGGGAAAATGAAACTGAAACGCAGTGGAAATTTAAAAAATTCTCCCAAAAGATAGAATCGAATCTTGCAATTCCTAATCCCAAATTCGTAGAGAACAAGAAACTCACTTAGGTAGTAGCTTTCTGGACACGTTCTAGCCGCCCAAGAACGCTCTTTACGAGGCTTGTCCCTAAAAGCTCATTCGAATCTTTCAAAACTTCACGATAGTAGCCCTCTAGAGACTTAGTCCACCAACCTCGATCACGATCCGAATAGGGAGGATGCTAAATCTATATTCGGTGTTTAGATTCTAGGGTTTAGTGTATAATGTTGGAGAAGGAGAATTTTGCTATCATCTTTAATGGGGTTCGAACCCCACTTATTTATAGCATAAGGGGTTCGAACCCCTATTCCTTGTTGGACAAGAATTCCAAAACTCTTTTGGTATGAGATTTCTTGATTGGAGAGAAAGACTCTTACTTTGACCAAAAGTTTCCTTTTGACCAACTTGTCAAGCAAGAATAATATCTAACTCTCTTAGATATTTTATTTTACTTTATTTAATTAATAATATATAACTTTTTTTTTTTTGGTGGAAAAGGTTTTTACCGAGATCCTCACCTCATATATAACCAAACAAACCAATAAAAGATACAAGCATTCATGATCCAAGGACAGAAATGATAAGGTACAAAGTGTGGGAACTTAAAAAAAACATATTTAAATAGGAGATGCTCCTATGACGACAAGCCTCAGTCATCTTGGAAGTATGGAGCCACAGAGAGCAACCCCTCATACTAAGCTCGCAATTCGGACTCTTCGCTGCCCTCCTAGGGAGGTGCCTAGACAACCGGGTAGGGGCGACAAGCATCAAGGAAATATTTGTCTGGCAACGAAGAGACGAGTTCGTGTCGCTAGCGTCCGCAGGGCTCTGAGTATTGAAAATAGATTTGCGTTTGGCCATGATAAGTGTACGGCAACCGTCAATTCTAAAGTAACAAACTTGCCAACACCGTTGACATAAGATACTCAGTTTTCTTCCTCCATCTCTCATGTCCTGTAAAACAAAAATAACCTTCCCAAGCCAAAGTAACAAGTTCTATAATTCAAAGAGGCAACATAAAAGGAAGTATGGAAGAACTGAATATAAGTGATATAATCACCATTACAAAAAGCTTTCTGCCACATTTCCATATCATTGATGTTACGTGGGGGCCAGCTTTCCTGGTTTATGATCACAACTCTAACAACTTGTTCCTGTATCCACAACTTCAATTCTACTTTTCTCTCTCGGATAGTAATTAGTAGAAATCCTTTCGCATTAAACTTATTCCCGAACAGCGACAACATATTGATAAAAACAGAGTAAGGCAATATAATGTAATACAAGTTAATACCAGTATTAGGCGTGTCTTCCCCTCTCATCTCATTAGAGTTATTCTTGATGAACGATCACGGATGTTAGGGATGTTCCAATTTTCCAGCCTTGTTATTCCTTTTAAGATTTTCTCCATCGTGAGGTGGGAAAAGACGATGAGTGTTGTTCTTTAGCTCCCCAAGTGGCTAAGAAGTCCGTCGCCTTGTTTTCGTCTCTATAGATATGTGAGATGCGAACATTCATCTTCCTCACCCATCTCATAAAATCCATGACAGCTCTCTGAGTTGCTATGTGTCCTGAGGTTCCTCTTCTAATAATATCGATGGCTACTTCCGAATCTACCTCTATCCAGAGGTTTGAACAACCCAACTCAACCGCTTTCTTAGCCCCAAATGCCATTGCTAGCAACTCAGCTTCAATGTTTGTGGCCTGTCCAATCCCGTAGCTGAAGGCATGTATGACGACACCATTAGTGTCTCTAAGTATACCCACTATCCCAGCTAGGCCCGGGTTCCCACCGGATGATCCGTCGGTGTTCAATTTAATCCAACTTGAAGGTGGTTTTTGCCATTGGACCACAACAAGCCGCTGGGGTCGTTTCTCCTGAAGCATGCATCCAAATTTCCTAGCCGTGTGAGAATCGCCCCGCCACCATTTCCTGCACAAATGTCCCATTTTATTAAGAAGGAAAATATAATTTTTCACACGGGATATAATGTTAATATGAGAATAGTGACTCCCTTGGTGTTTGCAACAGTTTCTTTCCATCCATGAGAACCACAAAATGAGAATTGGGACAACGATCCTAATATGTTTTGAAGTGCTGAAAGGGGAAGATTTAATCCATAATTGCAGCACAATTCCTGGGGAAGCCTCAGCGTTCTATTGAATACCAAAGATTGCCCCAAAGTGACTCCACACCATTCTCAATTTTTCGTCAAGGAAGAGCACATGTGGCCTTGTCTCTCGATTAGAACAACAGACACATTTATAAGGGATAGCAATCCCTTTCCTTTCCAGACGTTTATCTAATGGAAGCCAATCCATTAATAACCGGATCAAGAAGATTTGTATTGTCGGCTTAAGATTAACACTCCAAAGTGCTCTGAACATATCAGATTTTGATTTTTGTTGCCGAATCTTCTCATAAGTAGACTTAATAGTGAAGTTCCCCTTCGTCTCTAAGTTCCAGATTGGTTTGTCCGTGTCACCAGGAACAATAGGGACCTCCGAGATGTTCTTGGCTAATATCGGCCCGACAAAAGTTTGCAGCGTGCTAGAACACCAGCTATCATTGTTTCAGAAAAAATTAATTCGTAAATCTCCATTAAGATCATTTCTGATATCGATAATTCTTCTTCCATCGAACCACCTTTCCACCAAAAAGGAAGCCACGCCCTTTGATAGAGCCCAGTTGATGTGTTGTTCAGCTTTATCCCTAACCGCACACAGCCGTTTCAACACCGAAGAGCTATAATTCTGTATAGGGGCTTGAATAGGGTGCATTTGATCATAATATCTACTTTTCATGAATTTGGACCAAAGAGTATCAGAAGTCCTAATATTCCACCACAGTGTATATGAAAAGGCTTCCACCGCATCTTCCAAATTTGGACATCCAATCCCCCCCTCGTCCGTGGGATACGTCAATCTTTCCCAAGATGCCCAATGTATGGCCTTATCTTTAGTTTTGCTTCCCCAAAAATATCTATTGAAAATACGATGGATTCGCTGTATGACAGACTTCGGAGGTTCCATGATTTGAAGCAAATAAGCATTTCAAGCAAGAAAGGCTATTCAACTCTGTCATAAGCTTTTTCCATGTCTAACTTTAAAATAACATTCTTAACCTGCCCTTTGCTAACGAGGCCATGAGCCATTTCCTGAGCTAAGAGAATATTGTCACTGATATTTCGGCCACGAACGAAACCGTTCTGATTAGGCGAGATTACCTTAGGGAGCAAAATCTGCCAGTCTCGAATTTAATAGCTTGGTGATGATTTTGTTGCTGACGTTGCAAAGGCTAATTGGGCGGAAATTTTTCCAATGCACTGGATTTTCCACTTTAGGAATAAGAACAATGGTCGTTGAAGGTACGCCTTAGGAAGAGGCGTTCCTCTGAAGAAGTTTAATACCGGAAGTCCAATAACTTGTAGCTAATAATTAATTAATTCTCAATTAATTATTTATTAGACTTTATTTCTCCAAATTAGAACTTTAATATTAATTCATAATTAAATTAAAGTCCATTAAATAATTAATCAAATTAATTATTTAATTAACACTAGCACACGTGACACGTGGCACTAGGGACACGTGTCCCACACGTGTGGACCCCACCAATCTTCCATTGTTCTGATCAACTCGTTTAATCGATTTTAAGCCTTAACCCACGTGACCGTGTTGTTTATGTGTGACCCTCTATGTTCTTAATTCAATTAGCAGTGACCCTAATTAATTAATCAGTCCACAGATCATACGACCATAGTCTAGCAACAGGTGTATGACCCCTAGCTGAATAAGAATGTCTCAATTCGAAAGAACCTTTAAGTCATTGATTCATGTGAGATACAATCCTCCTACGTCCCATCTCTCAATCAAGATCTAGGCAAGGGAATAATTAGAACCCTAATAATCTTGATCGTAAAGTTAAGTGCATTTTATATCCATTTGATCTCAATCCAAGAAACTCATTTCTTGATATCTTGATCCACTACCTTGGCTAAGGACTCCTAGATGGCATATGAATGACTTACACAATAAGTGATCAACTTGCTAATGCAAGTGTAGGTCCTTTATCGATTCTCATATGCTTTCATGTGCCACTTGTGCAGCCCCAGCTTAAGCTTTGAATCAATTATCTAAGGCAACACCCTTTAAAGCTTATACCTAAGACTACAGAGTTAGGTCACAAAGTATCAATGAAACCTCAAGTTTAAGGATCACTTAATCACATCAATGACTCGTGAGATATTTCCTAATCTGGAAGTTTCTATTTCCAGAAATAAAAACTTCCTTTCCCATTTAGGAATCTTCTCATACGGGACCCCTCACTGTACCTACTTAGAATAAGTAAGCACACCTATGTACCACACATATCAACAATACACTTTGCACCTCATGAAGCAAGATGGTCCTTCTTAAGGGTGTGATCACAGGAGCAAGCCTCGAACAAGTCAAGTCGATACCCCCACTGTCTTTAGAACTCATCGGCTTGGAGTGATTTCTAATCATGACTTATGTGATATAGGGCTCGTTCCATGAACCATTTCACCTAAATGGTTTAGTCCTACAAGTCATATTGATTAGGGGAGTTCTTATACATGCGCAGTTAAAGTAAGCATACAATCAAACAAGAGCATATAAAGAAGTGTTGCCAAAGTTTGTTTATTATTCAAAGATTGTCCGCGATTTTACAAATGGAAAGTACTAAAGCGGATATACAATTGGCTTTGAGGGCACTATTCCTAACAATCTCCCACTTGCCCGTCAAAGCCATTCAGGAGCTAATCTAAGTCCCATCTTCGCAAGATGGCATTCGAAAGCTTATCGGCTAAGGGGTCCAGTAAGCGGGTCTGCCACGTTCTCTGCTGAATCCATATATATATACATATGAATCCATATATACACCAATATACATACATACATATATATATATATATATATATATAAATATATATACTAGCTAGCTGGGTTTTTCTTCTCCACTTTTTAATTTTCTTTTGAATTTTTAATTTACAGAATACAAACTTTTTTTATTTTGCATTATTCTAATTTATTTATTCAATTAAAATTTGATATTATATAAATTTACTACCAAGATTTTTTATATTTTTTTTCATAAATTTATTAAATTATTCAATTAAAAATTTTGTGATTTCTTTATCTTCTATTTCATATATATTATTTTAATATGTATATAACAAAAATTTGTATAATTATATATTCATAAAATATAATATATAATATTTATTATCAATTAACATCAAATTTTATTAGAATAAAAAAATTATAAGCGGTTTCCATATAATATATATGCACACACACATATATATAATATATAAATATATATAGTATATAATTAATTTTATTTAGGGTGAAAATATATAATTGAAATAAATTTGGTGTAATTCTGAAAATATAAATGAACAAAATAGGGTAAAATGCAATATTTTTAATGGTCATGTGCTGTGCACATGCCAATTCAGTTCAAAATTGACAAAAGATTAACGGTGAGACCATATTTGCTGAAAACATGACTTTATGGAATGTAAATTGAGAAATCACTAATGGTTGAGACCAAAATTAAAAAGAGGGTAATTTATGGGACCAAATCAACAATTTCCTCATAAATATATTAGCATCAACATGAATTTTGCATATAAAATACAAAAATTTACAAAAATACTATTTACACAAAATACAATCTTTATCTGATATAATAAAATCATTGTCCAAAAAATTATAACTTACTAATGAACAAATACATAAATTAAAAACAACTATGCTCACTAGTATGATGGATAACGACTATAAATACTTACAAACCAATAAACAGGAAAAACGTTATAAAACTAATAAATCCTTTGCCCCCAATTCATAGAAGGATTATATAAATCTGAATCAAAATCTAAAGTCAATGATATACATTACTCTTGTTATTAAGAGCACATTTTTTATAGAAAATAGGATTTTTTACATTAATTTTTTAAATATAGAGATTATCTTACATTTTTGATATTTCACATATTATTTTCAACCATTATCTAATTTTCCTATCGATGTTTGAAATGGCAGGTTAAACGGGTTCATTAAATATATCATGCGGGCTGCCTAGGCAAAAGGCCCTTTGTTATGGTTCTCCACAACATATTAATAGAGGTATAAATTATAATCATAATATGAACTAAGTGTGAATTAAAAATATAAGTTTGAATCTTCAATCACGTGTTTCATATTGTCCCAGCCTTACTCAACACACAGTACTTTCTTGTATATATGAGTACTGATACACGTGTGCTAAAGTATTATCCATGTGGTAATCTGGAAAGTTTTAAAATGTGCTAAAGAGAAATAGTTATAAAGTTTGGTAGTATTTACACTTGAAATACATCTTCCAAAAGTTTTATATTTATTTTTTTTTGCATCTCAAATTATTATTCGTCTATTACGTTTTATTTTTCTACGCATCCCAAAGTGCATGCATTTTAATTATGTCAACACATTTTCTTCGTTTATGTGTAAGTTCTCCATTCCATTTATTCTGATCTGTGTATAAATTTTCCATTCTATTTACTAAGTAATGTATTCTATTGTCAAATTTTTTCTTTATCTATGCTCGTTTTTCATTGCGTCTTATTTATTATGTTTTTCATATTTGATATTGGATGATACTTTTAATATATTTTAATATTTTTTCTATATTTTATTTTTTGTTTTATGATTTTATATGTATTTTTGTATTTTCAGATCATATGTATATTTTTTTATGAATTTTAATTTTTTTTATTTATATGATTTTTAATATTTATAATTTAACGATTCATTTTTTCATTTATATAGTTTTTCATATTTATAATTCAATACGCAATGCGTGTACTCAAATGGACGCCTACGTTTAATCCAAAGATTGAGTCATCCATAGCGCCAGTGTGGATAAAGCTTCCTTCGCTAAAGACGCAATTTTTCAACCCAGACATCCTACATGATATTGTAAGTCAAATAGGGGAACCCTTAGGCTACGACGAAGGGACTTTCGATTGCAACCGTCCGGATTACGCACGTGCGTGTGTGGAGTTGGACCTCCTAAAGCCGCTGAAAACAAAAATTAGCATAGGCTTCAATGGTGGAACATTGATACAACCAGTAATTTACGAGCGTCTGCCGGCCTACTGCAGAAAGTGCTCACGATTGGGGTACGATAAGAAGGACTGTCATGACTTGGTGATCATTGAGGAGGAACACACTGACCTCTGGCAAATTATCCAGGAGAAAAGGGATGCCACGGCGCAACCCAAAGATAGACCTCCTGAGCAGCGGGAAGCGAATGCAGAAAAGCAAAAAGATTCGCAAATAGGAAAACAAACTTCACAAAAGGAACTGATTTGGAGACAGAAATCTCAACTGCAAGAAGAAGGAACGTCTGATCGAACAGAGGGTAAGAGTGGTCCCAATGGTGACACCATGGGCATAGTGCATGAGAACCCTCTAGTAGAGCATGGAGAAGACGAGGAGAACAATGAAGGTGACATCTCTGAATCTGACGCTGGTGAGAGCACGCAAGCAGAAAACGAACCAGAAGTAGACCCTCCGGACGTGGATGGAGATAATCCAAATGATGCAAAGAAGCTAGCTCTACACAAACCAACAAACTCGGATGGTGAGGGGAATGGTGGCTTTACTCCAGTGGTTCAGAAGAAAAGGAGATGGAGACCTCCAAAGAACTCTACTATAGCCTCTAAAGGAACGACGAAGTCGTTGGCCATCATCCCGGGTTCCCAATGATAGAACAAGCAATGATTTGGAACGTGAGAGGGATGGGCAAGCCAGATCATCGCCGCTCTCTCAAACAATTTTGCATCAAGAATAAGCTTAAATTTCTTGCGGTTTTAGAACCTATGATCAATTTAATTCCTTACAGCATGTGTCGTATTTTTCGCTTTCACAATGTTATTAACAATTATTCTAATCATATTTGGTTTTTTTCGTGCGAGGATTTGAAGGTGGAAGTGCTTAAAGATGACAGACAATTCCTTGACATGAGAATTACCAACAAACCGGCTAACAAGGTCTTTTTCCTAACGATCGTGTATGCTATTTGTAACACAGTCTCAAGACGTAGAATTTGGGATCAGTTTAACCAAAGAGATAATAGTGACATTCCTTGGCTCATTGGAGGGGATTTTAACACTGTAATGTCGTTAAATGAAACTAAGAATGCGCGAGACACGGACTTCCAGTCTATGAATGAATTCAGCGACTTCATCACCGATCGTGGCCTTGTTGAGACACCGATTGAGCGCTCGCCATTCACTTAGACGAACAAAAGGGTTTGGAAACGTCTTGACAGAGTTCTAGTTAATGAGGCTTGGTGTGGGATGTTCGATAACACGGTGGTCAAACACTTGGCTAAAAGCTCTTCGGATCATTGTCCCTTATTGATTAACATGAGAAACAACGCTTACTCTCACCCAGTCTCTTTTCGGTTCCAAGAGATGTGGCTTCGCCACCATGACTTAAGACCAACTGTTATAGAAAACTGGTGTCAACCGATAGGCAGTATGGGGATGAGGAAATTAGAGGACAAATTGAAACGCCTGAAGCTGCACTTGAAGAGTTGGAACAAGAATGTGTTTGGCAATGTTATTGACACAGTGAAAGAGGCTGAAAGGGTTGAACTTGAAGCTGAAAGGGATTTTGAAATCAACTCTACAGAAGAGGCTCTGATCAACTGGAACAAAGCGATTGCTGAACGTAAATGGACTCTGGCCATGGAAGAAGATTTCTGGCACCAGAAATCTGCTTGCAAATGGTTAGAGGAGGGTGAAAGAAACACTAAATACTTCCATGCTCTTGTCAAAAAAAGAAGATTTAGGAGTAGAATCAATGTGATATGTGAAGGTGATTTAGAGATAACAGACCAACAAATGATACGGGATTCTGCCCGCAGATATTTCGAGGAGTTACTAAAGGATTCCACGCCTGATCAGCAGCCCCTCGGAAACCTCGACGTGGTGCAGCGTTCTCTTATGAATGAGGATAACGACATCCTGGATAGGGCCCCAACCATGGAAGAGATTAAAACTGCTGTCTTTGACCTCAATCCTCAGAGTGCAGCGGGTTCGGATGGCTTTAATGCTAGATTTTATCAGGTTTTTTGGGAGGACATAAAACAGGACGTCTGTGAAGCGGTCTTTGATTTCTTTAATGGGGGAACGATGCCTATGGCCTTTACGGTTACTACGATAACACTGATTCCAAAGATAGAAACTCCTACTCATTGAAATGATTACCGCCCGATTAGTTTATGCAATGTCTCATGTAAAATTATCACTAAGATTCTTAACACTAGACTAGTTTCTTTTCTTCCTAAAATTATCTCTAACAATCAAAGTGGTTTTGTGCAGGGTAGGGTTATTAGCGATAATATTCTCTTGGCCCAGGAGATGGTGTATGCATTGGATAACAAGAGTAGAATAAAAAATGTGATTTTAAAAGTGGACATGTCAAAAGCTTATGATAGAATTAACTGGGATTTTCTGTACCAAATGCTTCGGGCTAAAGGTTTCTCAGAAAAATGGATTGCCTGGGTCCAAAAATGCATAGCAGGGTGCTGGTTCTCCGTTTTAGTTAATGGGGAATCCTCGGGGATTTTCAAATCCACTCGGGGAATTAGACAGGGGGATCCTTTATCCCCCTTCGCTCTTTGTCATCGCTTCCGACTATTTGTCTTGTACTTTAAACAGGTTCATGTTGGAGCAACCTCAGGCTAGGTTCAGGACGTCTGCTGCAATGTATGTCTCTCATCTTGCCTATGCGGATGACATGATGCTATTCACCAACAGCTGACCTCTTTAACGTCAGGGAGTCAAAAATATTATCAATATTTATGAATTGATTTCCGGTCAGAAAGTGAATATTAACAAAAGCTCTTTTTTGGTAGGAAACAATGATACTACGGCAGCAGCTGAAGTCAAAGGAATTTTTGGATACAGTCAAGCTCAATTGCCTATCAAATACCTGGGAGCTCTTCTCTATAGAGGGCGGAGGAACATGCGCTTATATGACGAGATTTTGGTGCGAATTCGAGACTGTATCAATGGTTGGGAGAGTGCCTATCTCTCTCACGGAGGAAGGCTTCAGCTGATCAAATCCATTCTTCTTGCCTTGCCGATTCATATCTTTCAAATCATAGAACCCCCCCAATCGGTCTTGGGAGAATCGAGGTTATGATTAACCGGTTTTCCTGGGGGTCGCGGGAAGATCAGAAAAAGCTTCATTGGACCAGCTGGAAACGAGTATGCTTCCCGACGAATAAAGGAGCGCTCAGTGTGCGTCTACTTGGAGATATTGTCCGGTCCTACTCGTACAAACTTTGGTGGCGCATGCGGACAAGTAATTCTCTTTGGGCCAGTTATATGAACAGCAGATACTGTAGCAATGTACATCCAAAATATGCCTTGGTGATGAGCCACCACTCTTCGATATGGCAGCGACTGTGCAAAGCTCGACACCATGTAGAGCCTGACATATATTGGAATATAGGAGAAGGGAATATTTCTTTCTGGGAGGATGTTTGGTTTAAAGGGAAACCGATGTCTATGAACAATATTGGAGTGTTTGGGAATGAGAATGTGAAGGACTTCATGCATGCAAGTGCTTGGAATAGGAGTAAGCTCTTACAGAGCATGGATGAGGCTACCGTAGAGGAGATATGCAGAACGCCGATCCTTAAGAATCAGAATGATAAAGGACTTTGGAAAAACAGCAGAGATGGCAACTTCTCCTTGAAATCGGCGTGGGAAAAAGTGAGATGTAAACGAGACACATCCGACTTATGTAGAGCTGTATGGTCGATTAATTTAACCCCGACGATCATGATCTTCCTGTGGAGAGCTATTCATGATTGGATTCCCGTGGATGAACGGCTTCACCGTAAAGGGATTGTTTTCCCCTCAAAATGTGCTTGCTGCAATGAACAAGAAACTAGGGGCCATGTTTTCATTTTAAATTCTAAAATTTAAGATGTTTGGAATTATTTTACTGACGTTTTTCATTTACAGGTATCGGAGGCGAACTCTATCAATGGAATGATAAACCTATGGCGGAGATCGTCTCCCTTCAGCTCGGAGAAACACATTCGAGTCATGGTACTAGCCCTCATACTTTGGTTTGCATGGACGGAACGAAATAGGAAAAAGCATCAGGGAATGAGCTACACTTCTTTTAACATCAAAAGACAGGTTCTAATGCATATTAAACAACTTCATGAAGCTGGTATCATCAAAAGGGAATGGTGGAAAGGAGATGGTAGTGTGGCCCAACGACTTAGTATCACCTTGAAACCGATGAGAGACAAAGTCATAACGGTGGTACGATGGCTCAAACCAGCTTTGGGGCACTTCAAACTTAATACAGATGGCTCTAGCTTGGGAAATCCGGGACCGAGTGGGATTGGAGCAGTCATTAGAAATCATGATGGGCAAGTGATGGCTGCATATAGTGCAGGAATTGGTGTATCAACGAACGTGTATGCAGAATTATCGGCTTTGATACATGGTCTAAAAATGGCGATCAACTTGGGAATGAACTCAATATGGGCTGAATTGGACGCTAAAGCCATAATAGAGATGACTAAAAGAGGGTCTGCGGGAGATTGGAAAATACAAGACCTTCTGCTTCAATTCCGGCACATCACGGACAACATCCATGTTCATCTGACCCACGTTTTTCGTGAAGGTAACATGGTTGCAGACTTTCTGGCGAAACATGGAGCAGCTAACTAAACAATATGGTCCTTCCCAGAATCGAAACTAATGCCACGCATCAACGGCATTATACGGACAGATAAATGGTAACTCCCGAGTCTACGTTTAAGATGAGGAACTCTAATCTGATCAGAGTTGTGCTGCCACAACCGAATATGGCAGGTAAGCTCAGCTGGTATTCGTATATCGCACGTAATTATTTCTTCCAGCATGATATGAATATTTCATTTAAAATGGATGCACACTTCATTGGGCCGAGAAAGGATTTGGTTTTGCAGGATAGGGGCATAAGGACTCAAACAAACATGGAAGGCTTCGGAATTTCCCTCTTGGGGATAGTCTGTAACAATGATATTGACGGTTTTATGATTCGGAACCCTCACAAGAAGTACATCTTCAAAGATAATCCTAAGGACGCCATGACCGTTTTTGAGGAAAAACGTTGCCAGATAGCCTTCGCTTTGGAGACTATCGCTGCTCAAGACCCTGGGTGTCTTTCGAGACCAACGCTTGCCCCGTTTAGAGTCATTGGTAGTAGGGATTGGTTGAGCTTAGAGTGCATGATCTCTACGGCTTTTATTAACTATCTTGCTCCTAGATACAACAATAACAGCCTGTTACTCATCTTTTGTTTTAGAGTAGGGCTCCTTCATAATTTGGACATTTGGATGTACGTTCTTTGGACCTTCTCTTTGGTCATGTTTATAAAGGAGGTGAGGACCTCGCCTAAAACCTCACGGTCTCCCTGACCGGTTTTTCCCAAAAAAAAAAAAAATATATTTATAATTCAATACCTTGGAGATAATTAACATATGAAATTTTAATATATGTGTTTTTTGAGTTTTTTTTATTTGATTTCTACAAGTGAATTTTATAAACATAATTTATGTTTTTAAAGATAATTTGATTTTTTTTATTAATTGTCTATTTGTATCCTGTGCATTGGACACACGGGTTTAGAACTAGTTATTAATAAGGGTAAATTGCAATGGTAGTGCCCTTTGACCGCAATAGTACAATTCTAGTGTGTAATTGAAATCTATTTCAATTCAAGTGTTTTCCGTGAATCATACCAGCGGATTTAACATAAAAACTGCAATTGGAATTTTAATTTATCAATATTATGAATGAGACCCAAATATTTACGGATTATAAAATGTAGTCCCTAAATATATAAAACATGCGTAATAATGATAAAACTTAAACTTAAAGCTAATATAACATAAACATAAACACATAAATTGAAAGCAAGATAAAATTAAACACGATTAATGATAAAAATAATTACAAAGTAATTAACATTAAAATAGTACCTTAAACATAATTACTGCGTTCCAGCTACAAACAGGTACAAGCTGCTACACAGCTACAAGCTTGCTACTTCCCTAGATCAGGCCTCTTTCGAGGCTCTGATACCAGAGTACGCGTTCAATGAAAGAAATTGAAAGATTTACAATATAGGAATTGAAAGAAGAACATTGATTATGTTCCTTATTACAAACTAAACCTAAGGTTTATACTAGAAATTGAAAAAAAGCTTGAAAGTGGAATGCTTTGAGGGATTCTCAAGAGTAATAGTAGGAATGCTCTTCTGATTTTCGGTGGCCTCCAATGTGCATCTTGAGGCTATTTTATAGGAAGAGATTCGGACTCTAGATGTCTTCTTCAATTGATTGAAAGATGTGGCTGATAGCGATCCTTTTTAGATTTTTCTTTCTTGGATTCTTTTTCTAGTGGGTGAACATTATAGGTCCACCATGCTTCTGTTTTCATCCCTCCATCATGTTTTTGATGTTGTGTATGGTATCTTCATCTAAGCTATTCCAGTAATCACTTCCATCATCTGGTTTATTGTCAGAGTATGCTGATTCCATCTCGAACTGACACCAATATTCTTCAAATTTTCCCAATACGATTTCTGGAGCATCTTGCAATTTGTTTATTTTGACAAAACATTCTTAGCTTCATTTGGATTTTCTTTTGATGGAACAAATAATATAGTTTCCAATATCCTTTTTCCATCTGTAACAATATTTGGTTTTTGATGTTTTTCAAAAGCTCTTTCCATTCTAGACACATAATCCACCAGTTTAGCTCAAGACCACAAGAGAATGTCTTCTTCATTCTTGGCTTCTCCAGGGTATTCATCTTTTACATTTTCGTCTTCATAAGTTGGAAGTCCACAAAGTCCACTTTTGGAGAATTGAATTATGATGACAGCAAGAGGCCATCAATTCCCATTCTTTCTTACAGAAGACCATTACTCAGGTAATTGAGAGCAAGAATTAATTTCCCCTTTGAGGCACAATGTAATGTGGAGAAAGTGGGTATTATTTTGGGGATTAATGGCTCCACTTTGTGCTAGAAAGTGGGAGGAAAATCAAGGAGCTCATACACACTATAAAGCACGGCAGCAGATAGAAATGGAAGAACACGCCTCATTCTTTCACACTCATAACGCAGCAGAAACTTTTGTTCGGGGAAGAGATTGCGAGCATGGAATAGTTTACTTCTCCTTTCCTTTCTTCGTTTTTGTTTAAACACTATGTTGAATGTTCGATTTTGGTCATCTGATTTCGTTATGAGTAGCTAAATTTATTTTGTAGTTGGGATTTTCCTATGTGATGCATTAGACTTGTGAGATATTCCCTTTTAATTTAATTAGTTTACGTTATTCGTTTTATTCCCGTTCTTCGTGTTATTGATTGGTAGTTTAATTATTTGATTTAGGGTCCAAGTCTTAGAATTATCAATACCCATTTAGCTAGTTAATTTATTTGGCGGTGTTAGCTAGATAATTAACGACGTAGCAATCAACACTAGGATATAAAGCTTGTTTGAATTCGTGTTGTGGAATAAATCGATCTAATTGAGTGAAGTAATAGTTTGTTCTATACCAGTTAGAACCAGTGTTTCTTTGGTCCTTAAGGCGCTTAATTCGATTGAATCCTTGAGAGAGTTTTCGATAGGGTTATCAATTAGCTAGGGGATGATTATTAGCAGTTTCTTTTAATCGTTCCAAAATTAAGAAGAAACGAGGGAGCCAGAGGTAGTTGACAACCATAGCTAGTCTAACGTTAAATTTGTTAAAATAATTGAATCGATGATCGTGGTCTAATGTATGACTAGGGAAGTCCCGACTAGTTGTTGTCTATTGAATTTTATCCGAGTTTAATTCTAGTTCTTGTTTGTTTAGTTGTTAATTGTTTATTTTAAGTTAAATTATTGTTAGTTTAGTCTAAATCTTGAAACCCCCCCCCCCCCCCCCCCGGCGCGCGCGCGGATTTTAATTGTTTGTTTCGTTTCCTTGGCATATTGGAAGATACAAAATTCACTAAATTCTCGAGGATCAACACCCTTTACCACTATTTTATAATCTAATTGTGTGCATTAATTGGGGTTTTAATTTTGGTGGTCTCGACACCCATCAAATTTTTGGCACCGTTGTCGGGGATTTGGTTTTTAATTGATTTTGTTTCTTTTTCTTATGCCTAGGAACCTTCGTACGGGACTACTTACCTTGCACGACCTAGAGATCGAGAAGACCGTAAGGAAGCTTAGAAAGTGGGCTAGACAAAGGAAAGAGCAGATAGCAGTTGAGGAAAGTTCAAAACTGTTTACTGACATAGATTCTGAACTGGAATTCGAAGTAACATCTGACTGACGAGAAGCCTGACAGTGATCACGGCCAGGATATGGCTCAGAACAGAACACTTCGAGACCTTGCCCGACCCATTGAAGCACAACAACCTCTGTGTATTAGCTTTCCAGACCTGCAGGGAGGCTTTGAACTGAAATTAGGACTCATCTATTTATTGCCAACCTTTCGTGGGTTGGAGAATGAAGATCCAAATAAGCATTTGAAGGAGTTCCACCTTGTGTGCACATCCATGAAGCCACACAATATCACGGGGGATCAAATTAAGCTAAGGGCTTTTCCGTTCTCATTGCAAGATGTAGCTAAGGATTAGTTGTTTTACCTACCTTCGGGGACCGTCACTACGTGGCCCGAAATGTCTCGGCAATTCCTGGAGAGGTATTTTCCAGCCTCTCAAGCCACGACCATTAGGCGTGAGATCTGCAAAAATTAAACAAAAAGATTCCGAGAGCCTCTATGAGTGTTGGGAAAGGTTCAAGAGGTTGCTAGCAAGTTGCCCCCAACATGGAATTTCGGATCAATTGGTCATTCAATACTTTTACAATGGCCTGACTTCGATGGAACGTAGAATGATGGACACCGCGAGTGGTGGAGCT
Source organism: Lantana camara (assembly GCA_037501455.1). NCBI lineage: Eukaryota > Viridiplantae > Streptophyta > Magnoliopsida > Lamiales > Verbenaceae > Lantana > Lantana camara. Next base: position 27,291,900 of record CM074862.1, read on the forward strand.
ATTGTTAGCAAGATACCTGCTGAAGCTAGAGAGCTTATTTTAACCATGGCAGCAAATTCCTAATAATTTCAAGCTCGGCAGGATGTACCAAAGACGGTAAACGAGGTAAAAGCAAACTCACTTGATGAAATTATGTCTTTGCTACCAACTTTGGTGCAGAAAATCAATATAGGTACTAATCCACCTGCGAGAGTATGTGGTATATGCACTAGCCCCGAGCACCCAACCGATGCGTGCCTTACGCTCCACGAGAAGGCAGCCACGAATGTGAATGCCATAGATTTTCAGCATTGAAAGTTCGATCCTTACTCGAACACTTACAACCCCGGATGGAAGTACCATCCGCGTTTCAGCTATGCCAACAACCAACCAAATAATCAGAACTTTCGTCCACCTCCACCACAACCACAACCACAACCACAACACCTTTCGAGTTCTGGTAAGCCTTTTAATGAATTTGTTCGTATGTTAGCCATTAATACCGAGAAATATCAACAGGACACCTCGAGCAGATTTCAAAAGATGGAGGACACTATAAAAACCTTGGAGACTCATGTGGGACAAATCGCATCATCGGTTAGTAAATTGGAGAATCAAGGCAAACTACTGTCGCAAACACACGACCCTAGGCACAAAGTGAGTGCGATTGTGTTGCAAAATGGGAAGGAATTGCAGCCTCCAGTCGATAGGAATCCCAAACGTGACCAAGAACAGGGCTCTAATGCAGAAACTGAAAAGGAGATTGAGAAGGATCCTGCCAATGATCACAGACAGAATTCCAGTCCTGCTGGAAACACTCAGAAACTGAAACCTTTGGTAGTTCCACCACCATTTGCTCAAAGGTTAGCTCAGAGCAAGAAGGACAGAGAGGATAGGAGTATTATGGAGCTCTTTAAAAAGGTCGAAATAAGTATTCCACTTCTCGAGGCCATTAAGCAGGTTCCACGCTACGCCAAATTCCTTAAGGAATTATGCACGAATAAGCGTAAGTTAATAGGTAATGAGAAAGTGAGTGTTGGTAAAAATGTTTCAGCGGTCTTACAAAGAAAATTACCACCTAAGTGTCGCGATAGAGGTATGTTTTCTATTCCGTGCAAGATTGGTAATATTGGTATTGGTAAGGCTATGTGTAACTTGGGAGCTTCTATCAATGCGATGCCTTTGTCGGTATATACTTCTTTTAGTCTTGGACCATGAGCTAGTACTGGAGTTATTATTCAATTAGCTGATAGGTCAATTGTCTATCCCGAAGGTGTTTTAGAGGATGTTTTGGTGCAAGTAAACGAGTTGATTTTTCCCACTGATTTCTTTATTCTTAACATGGAAAAGGATAGTTCTACTAAATCTTCTGATATTCTATTGGGTAGACCTTTTCTTAGTACGGCTAAGGCAAAAATTGATATTCATAGTGGTTCCTTGACTTTAGAGTTTGATGGCGAAATGGTCAAGTTTAATATGTATGATGCTATGAAACATGTTGATAATGTATCTTGTGTTTATAATGTTGATATCATTGAAAACTTGACTAATGTAGTGTTTGCTTTGAACCATTATGATGAATTTAGTTGTGCTTTATGTCATAGCATGCCCATTGATAAGATGAGGAAATTTGGTGATAAATTTGCTCTTTCTAATGATATACTTGATATGGTTTATGCTTTGGAAGCTCTTGATGCTACAAGTTCGAAATTTGTACCTATTGAGCTATCTAGTTTTGAAACTAAATTGTTGCCTTCAATTTTGTAGGCATCAAAGCTGGAACTCAAAACACTTCCTGAACACTTGAAATATGCCTATTTAGGTGGTGGAGAGACACTGCCAATGATCATAGCCAGCAACCTTGACAGTCTCGAAGAGGAGAAACTGATCAAAGTACTTCGAGATTACAAACAGGCGATTGGTTGGACCATTGCTGACATTAAAGGTCTCAGTCCTTCCACACGCATGCATAAAATCATTTTGGATGAAGGTGGCAAACCACGCTGTGAAGCACAACATAGACTAAACCCATCAATGATGGAGGTGGTGAAAAAGGAGATCTTCAAGCTCCTTGTTGCAGGTATGATCTATCCAATATCCGACAACGAGTGGGTAAGTCCTGTTCAGGTTGTGCCCAAGAAAACGGGTATTACGGTTGTTGAGAATAAAGATGGTGAGTTAGTTCCTACTAGAGTTCAAAATGGTTGGAGGGTATGGATTATAGAGGTCTTAATGCTCTTACTAAAAAAAAATCACTTCCCCCTCCCTTTTATTGATCAAATGCTCGAATGATTGGCTGGAAAAACTCACTATTGTTATCTTGATGGTTATTCAGGATTCTATCAGATTCCCCGTAGCACTGGAGAATCAAGGAAAGACTACTTTTACATGTGCATTTAGGACTTTTGCAATTGGCCGAATGCCTTTTGGACTTTACAACGCGCCGATCACCTTTCAAAGGTGCATGGTAAGTATATTTTCTGAATATGTTGAGCAAATTATTGAGGTATTCATGGACGATTTCACGGTTTATGGTAAGGGTCTAATTTTGGGTCACATTGTTTCTGCACATGGTATTGAGGTTGATAAATCTAAAGTTGATGTCATTAAGTCCTTGCTTTACCCCGCGAGTATGCGGGAAGTACGTTCCTTTCTTGGATATGCAGGTTTTTATAGGCGATTCATTAAGGACTTTTCCAAGATCACCAAACCATTGTGCAAGCTGCTCCAAAAAAGATGTGAAGTTTGAGCTAGATGATGATTGTAAAGCTGCCTTTGACTTGTTGAGGGAAAAGTTGGTTTCGGGCTTGATTATTCAACCACCGAATTGGGAGTATCCATTTGAAATCATATGTGATGTGAGTGATTATGCCGTGGGGGCTGTACTTGGACAAAAGATCAACAAGAACTCCCACGTGATCTATTATGCCTCGAAATTGCTAGACAACGCTCAAAGCAACTACACTACTACCGAAAATGAGCTTTTGTTAATTGTTTATGCATTAGATAAATTTCGTCCTTATTTATTTGGTACTAAAGTTGTTGTGTATTTTGATCATGCAGCTTTGAGGTACCTCCTCACCAAAAAGGACGCAAAACCGAGGCTCATTCGATGAATCCTTCTCTTGCAAGAATTCGACTAGGAAACAAGGGACAAGAAGGGCTGTGAAAATCTGGTAGCTGATCATCTCAGCCGAATTCCAGTAATTAAACCCGATTCTCAGCCTATCAACGATGAATTTCAAAATGAATAACTTTTTGCTGCTCAGGGAGCCTATCTGAGGTCACAGAAAGGTTTCCAGAAGCCCTGGTATGCTGATATTGTTGACTTTTTAGCTACTGGTGCCTTGCCTGATCATTTGTTTAGGTCTGAAAAAGATAAAATTAAGTCTGATACCAAATATTATATTTGGGATGACCCTTATTTGTGGAAAATAGGCACCTATCAGATCATTAGGCGTTGTGTAGCTGAAAATGAAATAAAATCCATACTAAAATTTTGTCATGATTATGATGCTCACTTTGGTCCTAAACGAACAGCTCATAAGGTGTTAGAAAGTGGATTTTTCTGGCCTACACTTTTTAAAGATGCATACTTGTGTTGTAAAAGTTGTGTTAATTATCAAAAGACGGGAAATATAGGTCCTAGGAATCAAATGCCTCTTAATCCTATACTTGTTTGTGAAATCTTTGACGTGTGGGGTATGGATTTTATGGGTCCTTTTCCTTTGTCCTATGATAATTTATACATTATCCTTGCCGTTGATTATGTATCGAAGTGGGTGGACGCGGGAGACTGTTAGGAATAGTGCCCTAGAAAGCCGATTGTATATCCGCTTTGTACTTTTCCTTATTGTAATCACAGACAATCTTTGAGTAAAATAACGAATTGAGGCAACACTTCTTTATATGCTCTTGTTTGGTATGCGTTTACTTTAGCTGTGCATGTATGAGAACTCCCCTAATCCTGATGACTTTAGGACTCTACCATTTAGGTGAAATGGTTCATGAAACGAGCCCTATATCACATAAGTCATGATTAGTAAAATACTCCAAGCTGATGAGTCCTACAGACAGTGGGAGTGTCAACCTGACTCCTTTAAGGCCTGCTTGTGGGATCACGCCCTTAAGAAGGACCACCTTGTTTCATGGAGGTGCAAAGTGTATAGTTGATACGTGCGTGATACATGAGAGTGCTTACTTCTATAAGTAAGTTCACTGAGGTGCCCCGTGTGAGAAGATTCCTAAATGGGAAAGGAAGTTTCTATTTCAGGAAATGGAAACTTCCAGATTAGGAAATGTCTCACGGGTCATTGATGTGATTAATTGATCCTTAGACTTGAGGTTCCATGTCACTTTATGAGTTAACTCTGTAGTCTTAGGTATAAGCTTTAAAGGGTGTCGCCTTAGACAACTGATTCAAGTCTTATGGTGGGGCTGCACAAGTGACTCATGAAAGTGAATGAAAATCAAGAAAGGACCTACACTTACATTTGCAAGGTGATCTCTTATTGTGTAAGTCATTCATATGCCATGTGGAGTCCTTGGCCAAGGCAGTAGATCAAGACATCAAGAAAAGGGTTTCTTGGATTGAGATCAAATGGATATGAAATGCACATAGCTTTAAGACCAGATTATTAGGGTTCTGATTATTCCCTTACCCTAGATTTTGGTTGAGAGATAGTAAGTAGGAGGATTGTCTCTCACATGAATCAATGACTTAAAGGTTCTATCGCATCGAGACATTCCAATTCAGCTACGGGTTAAACACCTGTTGCTAGACTATGGTCGTTTAATCTGTGGACTGATTAATTAATTAGTGAATTAATTAATTAGGATCACTGCTAATTGTATTGAGAACCTAGAGGGTCACACACAACAACTTGGTTACATGAATTAAGGCTTTAAAATGATTAAACGATTTGATCATGCCAAGAGGGTTCCACATGTGTGGGTCACGTGCGTGATACGTGTCCTATATGGACACGTGTGCACCATGCGTGTATATTTATTTACGTATTAAATAATTAATGTGTTAATTATTTAATAGACTTTGGTTTAATTTTGAATTAAAATGAAAGTCTTATTTTGGAGAAATTAATCTATTTAATTAATTATGAATTAATTAATTAGATAAATAAGTTATTTATTTATTAATAAATAAAGTATAATATTATCCAAAAGGAGATTGGATATTTTTAGCTCTCTTAAAAGTTGATTTGAATTAGAATTCAAAGTCAAGGTTTGAAATTACTTGATGATCAAGTAATAAGAGAGAGAGGGACCAAATCCTTAGTCTAATAGGACTAAGTTTCGGCCGCCCCTTCTATACTATATATAGAGGAGCTCGAGCTCCCCTTAGAGAGTGATTGATGTTTTCTTTTGGTTCATGTGTTGAACACCATCCTTTCTCCAAGATCAAATAAACCCTAGGTTAAGCCTAAACACTAACTAGAGAACTAGCATCCTTACTAGTTAGATTGTAGTCAAGTTGGTGGACTATCTCTAGAGAGCTTCAAGTTAGAAGTTTTTAAAGATTCGAGCTTTACCAAGGAGAGGGGATCAAGCCGCAAGAAGAGCGTTCTTGGGTGGCGTGAAACGCTTCAAGAAATATTTTTGAAAAGTAAGTTTCTTTACCTTACGAATTTGGATTCATGATTGCGAGTTTCGATCCTTTTGTTGGAAAATTTTAAAATTTCCGCTGCTTTCTGATTTCGTTTTTCCAACAAAAGCCACCTGGACTAATGATTCTAAAGTTGTTGTGGATTTTATCAGGTCTCACATTTTTGTCAGGTTTGGCATTCTAGAGCTATAATCAGCGATAGGGGGACCCACTTTTCGAAAAGTATCATGTCACTCATCGAACCTCAACGGCCTATCATCCACAAACTAATGGCCCAGCCGAAGTCTCAAATAAGGAGATCAAGTCTATTTTGGAGAAAACGGTTAGTCCAAACCGTAAAGATTGGAGTTTGAGACTCGATGATGCACTTTGGGCCTATAGGACGGCATACAAGACTCCGATCGGTATGTCGCCTTATAGATTGGTATTTGGGAAAGCTTGCGACCTTCCGGTAGAGCTAGAGCATCGAGCTTATCGAGCGATCAAGAAGTACGACTTTGGAATAGAAGAGGCTGGGATGCATCGAAAGCTTCAATTGCAAGAGTTAGAAGAGATTAGGAATGATGCATATGAAAATTCCAAGATCTACAAGTCAAAGACTAAAGCTTTTCATGATAAAATGTTGTCCAAAAAGTCTTTCAAGGTTGGCCAAAAGGTGCTGCTCTACCAATCAAAGTTAAGACTTTTTTCGGGCAAATTGAGATCGAGATGGGTAGGTCCGCAGGTTGTGAGAAAGGTTTTTCCACAAGGAGCTGTGGAAATTGGTACGGATAAGACATTCAAGGTGAACGGGCACAGACTTAAGCCGTTTTATGAGGGATTCGAGCCACACACGGTCGAAGGGATAAATCTAGAGGATCCTCCTCTAGGAGCTTGAGTGTGAAATCGAGAAATCGTCGAGTCCATGACGTTAAACAAGGGTGCTAATGGGAGGCAACCCATATTTCTTTCCCTTGCTTTGTTTCTTTGTTTTTGTTTTCCTTTTTTGCTCAATTTCCTCGTCCCGTCGTAATATTTTCCCTTTTCGTGCTTTGTAGGTGGTTGTGCAGCTGGTATATTTGGATAAGTGTGGGGGAGGTAAAATTCAGATCCATTGTTGATAAAAAGATAGAACCGCTGAAGATGGGATTTTGCTACTGTGAAAACACTTGACTGAGGTCACTTGACTAATTTTGGTAGTTCAGAGCTTAACCCACATACCTAACCATCTGCACCCTACCCGTATCATGGCCCGCGGGTCACAGACCACAAATTATACCGATAAAAATGACCCGACCCGATATATAAACAAATCCTAAGCACCAATCAGCCACTTAAACCCAAATTTCACAAATCAAACATACTCTCTACTTTACTCAAAACCCCCAAATTGAACTCTAAACCCTGACTCTACAATGGGTAGAAAGAAGATTTACCGCCAATCATCGACGGCGGAATGATGGCGTCGCCTGTAGCACCCAGGACGATAGGCACCACATCCCCCACACTACAAGTCTAGTCCAGACATTAAATGGATAATCCAAGCATAAACTGGACTCATAGCGAACGGGAGACAAAACAAAAGCAACCTGGCTAGGCGGAAACTAACCCTGTACCGATTAAATCATAATGCCAAACATAGTGCAGAAGCAACAATATCATGCAAAATTTTAATAATAACTCCAAGCTCGTAACATTATCATAAGATAATTAAAATTCAACATGCATCCTTTCCACGGGTTCAACTAAACATGCAACCTGTCCCGAAACAAATAGGCAATAATTCATAATTGGCACACAGGCCAAATACATAAGGGAAATACAATTAAATCAAAATAATGTAAAATGTGACTCGAGTGTACAAGTGACTCGATAAAAAAATTAAAATTGGACCTCCACCTAGCAAAACCTGTAAGAAACTGAGAAGTGGGAAAGAGGGGTCAGTCTCTAGAAGACTGAGTGAGCAAGGGCTATACATATATATCAAAACATGCGCATGCAAGTCATAAATTCCGAGCAAAGTTTTATTTAAAGTTAGTTCCCACGAAGGGCTAGAAAGTAACTAAGCAATGCTCGGACTTTATGACTAATTCATATTAAATTCATTAAGTTCATAATTCATATATAATCATTAAGGCTCGGCGAGTGAGCATGCATAATCTCCAACCAAACTCTGACCTTGTACGACAATATAACTAACACATTGATTACGGGATCATGCAATACACTATAATACGTGCAAGACATATAACATGAGACATAATTGTTTGGGCAATCCGTGTCCCGGCCTTCCCGCACGGTGCATAACAATCATAACATAATCATAATCATGAAAATAAGTTCCAACCTTCTTCCTCCGGGTGGTGGACGGGTTTGCAAGACTCGGCCACAGGTCCATACATTAACCCAGGGGGGTACATGAATCCCCCAAGGGCGCTCAGCTCCCATTCCCCCTAAACCTCCTAGCGAGGGCCGGTATCACCGTAAATGTGGTGGGACTAGTACAAGGGATCACCGTCGGCCCTTGCCTCCCCGGATAGCCACTTGCACTAAGTCCCGGGCCCATGCATTCATAATTATGTTCTCGCCAAAACATTCAATTCATGAGAAACATAATCCATATCGAATCATTAGAAAATAATTTACTCCTTTAAAAGCATTTACTCGATGACTCCATTTTAAAAACAACATAAGGTTTTGGGCTAAAACGTATCACATAAAGGTTGTAGGGTTTGATATGTAACTAGAACGAAAACACCCTCACCTGGAACATAGAGATACAAGTATACGAGTTGTATCGGGTGCCTAGTTGATCATGATATCTCCGCCCTGAAGATAAACTGTACAAGAAGGGAAACAATATGTACTCGTGAGAAAATTACTCAAAATAAACCATATATGACGCACGGCATGTTATGCACATGATATGAGATGCATAAGTAACAAAATGATGTCATGATGCCACATAGTCAAATAATTCGTTCAAGTACTTTCAATACATGAAAGTTTCATATTCATTCATTACATATCTTTCATGAATCATATCAAATCGAGCCCAAAATCTTCAAACTATAATTATATTACTCATTTTAACATGTTTACAATGCCTATAATAAATATAGAGGCAAGAGGATATAAGAAAGCTTCAAACGTGTCATTTAAACGTCCATGCATTCAAGTCACATTTACACTTATCAATGGAACCATAAAATTAGAATAAATACTCAAACATATCATATATTATCATTTAATCATGCATACAAGTCATAAAATTCACATACGAGGATCAATGAAGTGAAAGGAACACAAGGAGAGAGGTGTAGGCAAAGTTCGGTAAAAGTTGACAATATTCGAAAATGAACAAGCTGTAAGAAAATGGAAATATCTTGAGTTGTAGGAGTTGGAATTGATTTTTACTTGGGGAAATGAAACTAGACAAATAGATATTTCCAAGGATATATGGCATGAATCATAGTTCATAACGAGGTGAAAATGGCGTAGGCCCGAAGTTGGATGAACGCAGATTGTCGGTAAAGTGGCCACACCAAAATGAATTGATAATATCTCACAAATGGGAAAATATATTGAAGTTATTCCAATTGGAGAATATTCTAGACTTCAAGAGGTTTCCGCCGGTTCAAAAATCAAGTCAATCGGAGGTCGTATGAGGGAGTATCCGGCCAGGTAAAATACAAGGAAAAATTTACCCGGCCGGGGAAAAAGAGTGCAGGAACTCTCTGGACTAAAGTACCCGTCCGGGTACTTTTTAGTTCAAAAATCTACCCGCCCGGGGAACCTTTCTGGGCTGGAAAAAGGGGCAGCAGCAGGGGTTGTTCGTGGAGGAAAGAAAAGGAAGCAACAACCACATCAAAACTCAACTAAAACACTCCAAATTGAAGGCATAAGTTCATATACACATAATTTATGACATATCTCAATCTTAAGGCATGAATTCAAGCATAATACAAGTTACCATTTTCACACATTCAAGCTCCAAGAATGGTGGAACACTCATGCTTCAACCAACAACCCAAAATCTAACAATTATTCATCGTATTAGCTCATATCAACACATAGACTTCAACTCAAGCCATGGAATTCATATGATTCACAAACCCTAATAATTTCTCAAGAATTCATCACATACACATATATACATATCTTACCTTGGATGGAAGAAAAGAAGGGGGTGAAGAAGAAGAGATCTTGGCTTGAATCCTTGAAGAAAAAGAACTTGAGTCCTTGTCTTGAGCTTCCTTGTTTGGATCGAAATGGAAGAAGAAGAGAAGGGGGGTTGAGAGTCTTGTGTCTTGAGGGAAAATGAAGAGAGAAAGAATGAAGAAGAAGAGAGGGGGTGTGTGTGTGTGTATATCGTGTAAAGAGGGGGAGAAGATGAGGGAAATTGCACTTTGGCCCCTTGAGAGTTTAAGTGATTCAATTAGGGTCCCAAGGTTTGGTAGGTGATCAATTGGGGTCCAATTTAAAATTCGATTGAATCCAAGGATTTTATATAAGATCAAATACGTACATAGTCAAAACAAAACATCAATTATCAAGTATACAAGTAATATATGAATTTAAATAACATAGTCAAAGATCACATAAGTTATATGGATCACGTAATGACAATTAATTCAAGAACATCCATGTAGCACTTAAAGCACATAGAAGTCACATAATAGCAATTAGTTCTCGAAATTAATAAGTTAAAGAGCCACTTAACAAATCAAACATAATTAAAATCACATAACACTCGGTCTAAACCCACTCATGACATCATACCTGACTTGCCAAGAAATTGGGGCGTTATAACCTCTCCCCCTTAAGAGGACCTGGTCCCCAGGTCCACTGCCTTGAGTTCTGAACTCTGAGTAAACTTTCCCATATTCATCCCACGCGGGTTAGCAACTCCCCATCAGGAATTAGTTTGGAAAGGTCTTCAAGCAATAAGGGGTCTTCAAGAAGTCAAGAATCCTCATAGGCTCTTCATGGAGCTTGTTGTTTAGTCACGACCCTTAACTCCCCGAAACCTAGGCACTCGCAAGTCTAACAGGTAGCAGGCAACGAATGAACCCCGTCTTTCGAGCAAGAAGGAGAGAACCCCATCTCTCACAAGCAGAAGCAAAGAGAGAACCCCGTCTCTCAAACAACAACGAGAGAACCCCATCTCTCAAACAACAACGAGAGAACCCCGTCTCTCAAACAACAACACGACAACTCAAGAGAACGATTAATTAAACTAACACGTAAATACTACATAAGGAACAGGTAAGGAATAGCAAACAAACCAAGCATTATTCATACAAGAGCAGTTAATTCAACTAGCGATCAAAGCACATATAATATCAGGAAGTTATTCGAACTAAAGTTGCGTGTATGCATATGCCATAGATACTTGATGTACCGTTCACCGTTGTTTGAGAATCTTCCATCGTAGTGATCCGACCCAACACTTGACGCAATGTTGAAGGTTTCTCTAACCATAGTGTCATGCCTCGGAATCCCAATGGGTTTGCACTTTAGTGACCACTCGATCTCTATGCTTAATCCAATCAACTTGTTCTTCACCACGACTCATTTTTGACTTGTTCAGTCGCTCGAGCTAGTCATTTGATAACTCAAAATTTCAATTTTTTCCCATCCTAATAGCGTCCCCGACTTGTCATGGAAAACGACTCACGAGCCGGTAACCCTCTTATTTATGTTATAATTCATCCTAGACATTCCACTCTCAATGCCCGATTGAATTGACTCTCACTTTGCCCATCATGGAATATGATGATCCGATTGGCTTTCCCCTTACCCAATACTTTCCTTGCTAATTCTTGAAATTCCTTCACATTCCCATGTCTCCAAGCAAAAGACACGTTATATCATCTACGATCTTTTTAACCTTGGAAGATTTAACTTGTAAGTCTCATAAAAGGAAATCAATCAGGTTGCTTCTTCAATCGAAGTTACCAACGATTATGCTTTTACCATGTCTTAATGTTTCAATTCCCTAAACATTCCTTGATTCCACATCTTCATATCTTGGAGCACTTGTCCCGTTCAATACCATCCTCGAGACTTCATTCACCTTGGTCTTGAAATTCCATCGAATGCTAGACCTTCCATTTCATCTCCTATCGTCTTTGTAGACTCCCTTACTTGTGGATTCTTGCATTCCCATTGTTCCTACCAGAGGTAATCCATTAAAGCACAACAAAAATTTAAATCACTTCCCGATCGGCTCTCCCTCTTAACATTTCCATTCTCACTCTTTGAACTTATTCTACCATCCCTCGGATCAAAGATTCTCGACCTCTTTAACTTAGCTTCCTCGATATCGGTGGTTTTAAACCAAGCTACATGTCCGGTGATTTCACTCACCTTCACTTTGAACTGATTGGTAAGGATAAAAACCTACTTCATTCGTTCTAATTTTCAGTTCTACTTTTCGGAGCCTCAAAATCCCTCTTTTCTTTTGATAGACACTTTGCAACCCAAATATTTCTTCTTTTCTTGATTCAAGTAAGACCCGGTCGGAGTAACACTTGATAACCGAAGTGGAAGAACTTTCCTATCAAATAAACACTAAGCAATGCACGGGGGATTAAGATGCCAATGCACGTAGTAAGCAATTAAAGATGCAACATATTGGAGCAATTATATCAATTAAGAATGCACGCACATATAGATAAAGGAAATTAAATAATTTAAAGCGATGTATGATGCACATGCCATGAATATATTAAACCTGTCACCATGGTGGTAAGCTTTAGCTCGGAAATTTGTTCTCAATTTCCTTATGTAAAGGCTTGCCTTGAACTTATTGATCACGGCTCGTTTACCCATAGTCTTCTAAATCTTTAAAGTGTTCTTGTATCCACTTGCATGTTACCATGGCCCGATATTGTAAGTCTTGATTCCAAAGTCTTCTATGGTCACGGAGTTGGGTATTTTGATCCTTTCCCGATTTTAAATTTCTGATTGTTATTAGAATCTTCTCCATGATTATCACTCTGTTTGAAGTTCCCATGATTTATACTTTATATGTTCAAATTGGTGAAATGAACTCGTTCTCCAATTGCTTAAACATGATTTCACAATTTCCTCCAAAAACTCTTCGCCTTTCTTTATCATTTCCATTGGTTATTCCATATCTCCCAATTCAACCTCACAACACGACAATTCAGCTTGATCTGGAAGTTAAACTCCAATCCGGCCGAAGATAAAAACTATCAGCATTGTTAACTCCCATAGATTTGCATTCACCGTGTTGGATCGATTTTCTTTAACTCTTTTCAAATCCAGCTTCTTCCCAAAGTCGGCTTCTGAAACTTGATTTATTCGGAAGTTCTGCTTTGCTGATTCGCCTCAGTCGCTCTAACCTTGAAGATTTTCCACGGTCGAGCAACTCCACAAACCTGGCAAAATTTCTCCATTCCGAGTCAAATTTAATGGATTTAATAGTTAAGTAAAATATCTTGGTCGACCTCATTGAAATTCCGAGAATGGAGCGGTTTCTAGTTTTCTTCCAATTGACAATGGTCTCATTCCAAAACCCGAAGTATCTCATGTTTCTTTTCTCCAACTTCCTTCTTATTTTAAAATTATAAATTCCCCCTTTTCCCATAATTAAGCTCCTTAGTCCTTAGCTTCAATTCGGATCATTTCTTTTAACTAAAGGTTTTCCTCTTTAGTCCTCTAAACCCCGGATGTTGAACCGATGGTACCTTTAAGTTTACCTTTTGCCTCCTTGTGACCCCCCGTCCGATACATCGTACAGGTATGCGCCACGAGAGAGTTTACTTTACGCACTTATGTGATTTAATTTCCTTTTTATGTGTTTAATTCCAACTTTGATTGAAATGTGACTTAATTGACTAAAACCTAAAATGGTAAAATATGAATTCTTGCATGACAACTTGAGAATGGAACTTGGATGAATTTAAATCAATTGTTGGAATTGGATTTAAATAGGACTTGGACCTATTTGTATGTTTTGGGCCTAACATAAATTAGGTGAGTTTGGGTAATTCGGAACCAATATGAGCTCGGGGAATTTGAATTCGAATTCCGACACCACCATTGGACTTGAATCGGTGATTCGGGTCCAACGGAATTTACTTTATATTTTTCGGAAACCATTTAGACCTTAAACCTTTTAATTTTGACCTATTGGGCCAAAAGTCACTTATTTGGGCCCAAACCCTAATGAAACCTTTAGCCACCACATATATACCTTAAAACCCTAACCTAGCTTCATTCAAACTTCATTTCACAACAAATCATATCATCCATGGAGAGCTTCAAAGGAGAATAAAGATCTAAGACTTTCCCACATTTTTAAGAGCTCATATCTCCCTCGTTTCTTCTTTATTTCAAGATCTTAGGTAAGCCTTCCACATTTATTTTATTTTATAATGTCTATATATGTGCAGCAGTTAGGACTTTTATATATAGCACTTTCCTTACCATGTTTTATGTGACAATGTGAATAATCTGGTGATTAAATGAAGAAATTGTGGTAGTTCGTTGGTGTTTTGAAGCTTTGCTTTCATGGCTTTCATGGTGATGATTTGCGTGGGGTTCGTGATTTTAATAGACTCAAGCTTGGAAATTGATGGGTAGTATGTGTGTATTTGTGTGTGATAATATGTAATTAAGTGTGGTGTGTGAGTTCGTGGTTTGTTGGGGGGTCTTGAGCTTTCACCGAAACTCCCCTGCTGCTGCGTGGAGTTCCCCTCTGCGTTGCTGAGGTTACCGCTGCGTAAGCTGCCTGCTGGCTGCTGCGTAAGCTGCTCGCTGGTTTGGGACAAAGGAGAGGCCACAACATGAGATATGGCAAGAGCAGCAACAATATTTAATGTTGCATTTCGGCTTGGCACGCTTCCCTTTCTTTAGTTATGATTTTGATTTCTTATCACTTTACTTATAATTAATGTAGTTTATGCAGGAAATTCTTAACATTTCAATAGTACGTATCTAAACATGCATTTCCATTCTTTTCTATAAAGAATTTAATACTAATTCCTTATTTTATATCCTATGTACTTATTGTTATAATCAATTAAAATTTAAACCCCAAATTTCATTAAAGTATTCAAAACCTATTACTGGAACATTTTAGGTTTCTTAAGTTACTAATTTACATTATTGGGAAATCCAATTTATCAAATTTCCTTCGCCCCATGCATATAATATGTAAATAAATTGAGTTCATGTATTTCAAACACCAAATGCACGCCACTACCCGATAGCCTCATTAATTGATCATTTATGTGTGTGCATTAAACATTTAGTGTAATTATTGGCCATTTTGAGTTCTTCACGAAGCTAAATCTAATTGAATTAAGTTAGATAGATTAATTGTTATTGGGTGTTTGTCGTAAATGTACATAAACGGAATTATATAATATTTTAAATATTAACGTCATATATATATGTTTAGTTGATAGTGTAATTATAAGTTTTAGGTATTAAATGGAAATGAGAATTCAAGGCAAGCCCTGCTTATTTTCTTTGACAACATTAATGTGCTGTATCCATTTTCTATTTTTAGAGTAATTGCTATTATGATCTGACTTGGTTAATTATCGAAAGTGTTAGGATATCTCTATAAGTTATAAATGTACTTTCTAACCTTAAGAATGATATAAACCGAGATTGCTTATCTTAGCTTTTGAGTTGCTTTGTGTATTATATGTTATGATATGACTTTAAGTATGCTCTAAACTCTAGTACTTCATGTTAATTATATAATTTATTATAAATACATGTCTTATGCTATGCTACGTGACCTATGTGATGCATATCATTCCATAATGCATTTCATACATGATGTTTATATGTTGTCGTGCGTCTTACTTGGTTCATATTGAGTTTAAGTCTCGGCTTCTGTATGTCTCGTTAAAGAGTTTGGTGGTGCCGGTGAGCTCGAGGTTTAGAGTGTTTGGCCCTTCACACTCTCAGACTCTACTATCACAAGGTGAGGTTTAGGATTTTGTATAGTTACCTGACCTATGGCCTTTACATGTTGATTTCTACCCTTGCATGCGAGTATACTCTATTATAGATATGTATGTGTTGAATATGATATGTTGATGATCTTGTGTGAGTCCTACGTGGATGGAGGTCATGAGGCTTAAAGTTCCATCGCGTAGGAAGGGTGTAAGCTATTTTTAAAAAAATCAGTTGTTTTATGTTTCTTTAGCAAGTTAGCCATGTTATATGGTATCTGTTCTATCATGTTCTATTATGCTTTGGATCCTAGGAGCTGCGGGTAATGGGTCCCCCTGGGACGGTTAGGGTCGTCGGGGTATTTACCCATTGCGTAGTTCCATTTGAGATATCTTCACGCGACCCGTGCTGTAGGGAAGGTATGGTATCTTGAGCCTTCGGCTAAGGCTGGGGAGGACTCTTGTAGGTTCGCTACCCCTTGAGGGTGAGTCTATTTTAGACGGTTTTATAGATGGTTTGGGGACTGTACATCTCCTCCATCACTGGTGTAGCGGTTGGATTGTTTTTGATTTATGATTCTGAGGAGTAAAGGTCGGAAGCTCATACTCGCCGAGCATGTGTCCTATTTTGTTTGGGAATTGTGAATCGAGATAGAGTTTCGTAAATGTTTTCTAAACTATATATACATTTATCTTTTGGGTTTCCTTTGAAATGATTTGGTATGTAACACCTATCCTCGGTTCATGATTCCCTCCTTTTAATCTGTGTTGTGATTATATATATATATATCGTGGGTGTGCGTTAGCCCCCTCACTCGGTCAAGTTGACTGACCCCTAATTTAAACTTTTAGTTGCAGGTCTTTTGGCGTTTGCTAGGCGGGAGTGAGTCCTTTGTGTTGCACTTCGTCGGTCTAGCCTTTTTAGTTGCATTTGTCTTTCCTACACTTTACTTATGTCATGACTTGGAGACTTGAGATTATACTTTATCCTTCTGTAGCCCTGCGTGGCATTCGTATTCAGCCCTTTGTGGCATTTGATGATATTACGTTATTTTGATCAGATATTCTGGACTAGGTATCTATGCTAGTTAAACCCGTCACCTGTTATGCTTGTTGATATTCGGGACTAGGTATCTATGCTAGTTGAACCCGTCACTTGTTTTGAATGTTGATTTAAATACTTCCGCTATCTTGCTTGAATGTCTAATTTGCTTCCGCGCTCTGAGTTTTGTCGTGTTAGATCCGCCTAGCATAGCGTGTGTGTTTGTCTCCCGTTCCCTCTGATTCGGCTTCGGGCATGGACTTCCATTTCATGACCGGGTCTTGGTCATAGCGCAGGGGATGTGGCATCCCCTGTTTGGGGTGTTACATCCTTAAGTGGTATCAGAGCTCTAGGTTGCAAAACTGAGCTCTAGTGTCGTGTCGTGTCGGTCTAGTTGGTACGGCATAGGACAATGTGGTTATGTGACTCATTTGCTTGAATACTTGTTTATTTCAAATACTTGTATACATAAACACGTACTAATCCACATGCATCAATATTGCTTGAATCTTTGAATTTCAGGATGCCGCCTAGACGCCGTGACCGAGAGGCTTCACCGGATGCGCCTAATCCGCCTCCGCCACCACCACTGAATGCGGAGAACATTGTTCAGGCACTTCTCAATCAGTTGCAACAGAATCAGAGGCAGCAGACACCACCCGTTGATGGTCAGGATGGTACTATCTCAGCTGTGTATAGAGAGTTTCGGAGCAACAACCCTCCTAAGTGGTTCGGGGGAGATGACATTAAGGCTGAGGAGTGGTTAGCTGAGATCAGTGGTATTTGGGAGATTTGCCCAGGGAGTTCTCAGGATAAGGCTGTTTGTACTGCTCGATTCATCCAGGGGCAGGCAGCTAACTGGCTCAAGGGAGTCCGATCCAGACTTGAGAGGAGTGGTATGGAGTTCACTTGGGAGACTTTTGTGCATGAGTTCCACGAGAAGTATATACCTCATAGTGCACGAGAGCGCAGACTTCAGGAGTTTTCTGAGCTGAAGTAGGGATCCAGATCTGTCGAGGGTTACATTCTGGAGTTTGAGAGGCTTGCTCCCTATGCTTCCCACATCACTGATATTGATGCACACAGAGCCCGTCACTTTCTTCATGGGCTTCGAGAGGATAATCAGAGGGCTCTTCAGGTTGTCGATGTTGGCACTTGGGATGAGGTTACCAAAAGGGCTATTCAGGTCGAGGCTCAGAGACGGAGGTTAGGGCCCCCATCTTTCTCTTCGGGGCGTGGTTTCGGGTTCTGGATTGGGCAAGAAGCCCGCTGCTCATGTTTCCACTACTTCTACACCAGCTTGTCGTCCACAGGGCTTCATTAACAAGAAGCCCGCCCCGTTGCTCCTACAGGACCGCCAGCATTACCCGCACCAGCTCTGGGTCGTTGCTCTCACTGTCAAGGCTTTCATCCATCGGAGAGGTGTAGGAGGTATTTGGGTAGATGTTTGGGGTGTGGCTCGGCTGAGCACATGAGGGATGCTTGTTCGAAGAAGAGGCCAGTGGTTCAGGCTCGTGCTTATGCTCTAGATGGTGAGGAGGAGGCAGCAGAGATTGATCAGAACGTTGTAGTGGAAGGTACAGTACATATTCATGGCATATCATTACATGCATTGTTTGACCCTGGGGCTACTCATTCTTTTATTGCCCGGGATATTATTGCTTCTTTGCCTTTGCTTGCTGAGATATCTGCGCATGTGTTTGTGGTGAGTTCTCCCTTGGGGGGGAGCTTGGAGACGGACAGAGTGTTTCGTGAGTGCCCGGTGAGTTTTGAGGGTCGAGTTTTTCCTGCTGATTTGATTGTGATGCCGATAGGGAGGTTTAAAGTGATTCTTGGGATGGATTGGCTTCCCGACATGGTGCTGTTATGGATTGCCGTTTGAAGAGGATTTCTTTTGATGCTGCGGTGTTTTAAGGAGAGAGTTTGGGATCCAACCCGTTTATATCCTTTGTTGAGGCTAGTAAGTTAGTCCTGGATGGTGCTACAGGTTTCATGGCTTACCTTCTGAACAAACCCAAGGACCAGGTCAAGCTTGAGGAGACGGAGGTCGTTCGGGAGTATCTGGATGTGTTCCCGGAGAGTCTGGGGTCCTTACCACCCGACAGGGATATTGAGTTTGTAATGGACCTCTACCCCGGAGCTGAGCCCTATTCGAAGACCCCCTACAGGATGGCTCCTGCCGAGTTGAAGGAATTGAAGAAGCAGTTGGATGAGCTTCTGGTCAGCGGATACATTCGTCCGAGCACTTCTCCGTGGGGTGCTCCCGTCCTGTTTGTTAAGAAGAAAGATGGGACGTTAAGGATGTGTACAGACTATCGTGAGCTGAACAGGATGACAGTTAAGAACAAGTATCCACTACCACATATTGAGGAGTTTTTTGATAGTTTACAGGGTTCGAGAGTTTACTCCAAGTTGGATTTGAGACAAGGGTACTACCAGTTGAGGATTGGAGAGAAGGATATCTCTAAGACTGGATTCAACACGAGATATGGACACTTTGAGTTTGTGGTTATGCCGTTTGGATTGACGAATGCTCCTGCAGTGTTTATGGATATGATGCACCGAGTGTTTAGACCGTTCCTTGATAAGTTCGTGGTGACCATTATAGACGACATCTTGGTGTATTCGAGATCGGTTGAGGAGCATACACAGCATCTCCGGATTGTGTTGGAGACGCTTAGAGAGCACAAGTTGTATGTTAAGTCAGTAAGTGCGAGTTTTGGATTAATCGAGTCACTTTTCTGGGTCACATCATCTCAGGCAATGGAATCGAGGTCGATCCCTCTAAGATCGAGACGGTATTACATTGGGAGAGGCCTAGGAACGCCTCTGAGATACGGAGTTTTCTGGGTTTGGCAGGTTATTATAGGAGATTTGTGTTGGATTTCTCTAAGATTGTAGCCCCGTTAACTAGGTTGACCAAGAAGGAAACCAAGTTTGAATGGAATGATAGTTGTGAGACGAGCTTTCAGACTTTGAAGGAAAGGTTGACTACGGCACCGGTACTCACCCTACCCGAGGGTGTTGAGGGTTATTCAGTTTATGCAGATGCTTCTAAAGAAGGACTGGGTTGTGTGTTGATGCAGAACGGTCGGGTTGTAGCTTATGCCTCTAGGAAGTTGAAGGAGCATGAGCAGAATTACCCCACCCATGACTTAGAGCTTGCAATGGTCGTGTTTACTTTGTCTAAGTGGCGCCACTATCTCTATGGTGCTACATTTGAGGTATTCTCGGATCATAAGAGTCTTCAGTACTTGTTCACGCAGAAAGAGCTTAACTTGAGACAGAGGAGATGGGTTGAGTTCTTAGAGGACTATGATTGCACGATTCAGTACCATCCGGGTAAGGCAAATGTAGTTGCCGATGCGTTGAGCAGAAAGGCTAGCGTTTCGAGTTTAGTGGCAGGATCTTCTGAGCAAAGTTCAACTATTGTGTTTTCTGTGGCTAGGTTAGCCAACATCACAGTTCAGCCTGATTTGAAGCAGAGATTGTTGGAGGCTCAGTCTATGGACCCCGAGATTCAGAGATTGGTTGCTCGTTCTAGAGATGATCCAGAGACTAAGTTTGGGTTTGATGATTCTGGTTTGTTCAGGTTCAAGGCAAGAGTGTGTGTGCCTAACCAGCTCAAGAGGGTATACTTGAGGAGGCGCAGCGCTCCGGTTATTCCATTCACCCAGGAGGTACGAA
Source organism: Lantana camara (assembly GCA_037501455.1). Classification (NCBI taxonomy): domain Eukaryota; kingdom Viridiplantae; phylum Streptophyta; class Magnoliopsida; order Lamiales; family Verbenaceae; genus Lantana; species Lantana camara. The sequence continues at coordinate 27,312,154 of CM074862.1, forward strand.
GATGTACCGGGATTTGAAAGAGTTGTATTGGTGGAGTGGTATGAAGAGGGATGTCGCATTCTTTGTGAAGCGATGTCTGACATGCCAAATGGTTAAGGCAGAACATCAGAAACCGGGAGGTACTCTCCAACCACTTTCGATACTGGAGTGGAAGTGGGAGCAGGTGACTATGGACTTTGTGTCCGGCCTGCCGAGGTCTAGGAGAGGATTCGATGGGATTTGGGTAGTGATAGACCGTTTGACTAAGTCTGCCCATTTTCTTAAGGTTCGGATGACGGATAAGGTACCTAAGTTGGCTGAATTGTATTGTAATGAGATCGTGAGACTAGATGGAGTTCCGACTAGCATCGTGTCAGATCGGGATCCTCGGTTTACAGCTAGTTTTTGGCAGGATCTTCAAAAGTGCTTGGGTACAAAACTTAAGTTTAGCACCACATCACATCCTCAGACTGATGGACAATCAGAGCGGCTGATTAAGTATCTCGAGGATATGTTAAGGGCATGTGCATTAGATTTTAAGGATAAATGGGATAAGCACTTGACCTTGGTTGAGTTCTCTTACAACAACAGCTTCCAGGCTTCGATTGGTATGGCTCCTTATGAGGCACTCTATGGGAGAAAGTGTAGGTCTCCGCTGTATTGGGATATTGAGGATTAGCGATGGACTAAGGATGGGAAGCTCACGAGAGCTAAGGTTTCATCTAAGATTGAGAAGATGGTTGAGAAGGTTAAGTTGATTCAGCAGAGAATGAAAGCGGCTCAGGATAGACAGAAGAGTTATGTGGATAACAGGAGAAGGCCCCTCGAGTTTGAGGTCGGAGATCGTGTCTTCTTGAAGGCATCTCCTAGGAAGGGCTTTTCTCGTATTGGTAGAGGAGGGAAGCTTAGCCCTCGATATCTTGGACCCTTTGAGATTCTAGAAAGGATTGGAGAGGTGGCGTATAGGTTGGACCTACCGCCGAGTTTGACTGGGATTCCTAATGTGTTCCACGTTTCACAACTTCGGAAGTTCTACCCCGATGAGTCGATGGTTTTACCGGTTGAAGAGGTACAACTTGAGTCCGATTTGACGATTGTGAAGCACCTAGTTGAGATTCAGGATCGAAAAGTACAAGTGTTGAGAAACAAACAAATTCCCTTGGTCAGAGTGTTGTGGAGAGATCAGAAATCTGAGGAATCGACTTGGGAGACTGAAGAGAAGATGAGGAGGTTGTATCCGGAGTTGTTTCAAGTAGCGAACCTGAGGATAGGTTCTCTTAAGGGGGGGAGGTTGTGACGCCCCATCCGATACATCATACATGTATGCGCCACGAGAGAGTTTACTTTACGCACTTATGTGATTTAATTTCCTTTTTATGTGTTTAATTCCAACTTTGATTGAAATGTGACTTAATTGACTAAAACCTAAAATGGTAAAATATGAATTCTTGCATGACAACTTGAGAATGGAACTTGGATGAATTTAAATCAATTGTTGGAATTGGATTTAAATAGGACTTGGACATATTTGTGTGTTTTGGGCCTAACTTAAATTAGGTGAGTTTGGGTCATTCGGAACAAATATGAGCTCGGGAATTCGAATTCGAATTCTGACACCACCATTGGACTTGAATCGGTGATTCGGGTCCAATGGAATTTACTTTATATTTTTCGGAAACCATTTAGACCTTAAACCTTTTAATTTTGACCTATTGGGCCAAAAGTCACTTATTTGGGCCCAAACCCTAATGAAACCTTTAGCCACCATATATATACCTTAAAACCCTAACCTAGCTTCATTCAAACTTCATTTCACAACAAATCATATCGTCCATGGAGAGCTTCAAAGGAGAATAAAGATCTAAGACTTTCCCACATTTTCAAGAGCTCATATCTCCCTCGTTTCTTCTTTATTTCAAGATCTTAGGTAAGCCTTCCACATTTATTTTATTTTATAATGTCTATATATGTGCAGCTGTTAGGACTTTTATGTATAGCACTTTCCTGACCATGTTTTATGTGAGAATGTGAATAATCTGGTGATTAAATGAAGAAATTGTGGTAGTTCGTTGGTGTTTTGAAGCTTTGCTTTCATGGATTTCATGGTGATGATTTGCGTGGGGTTTGTGATTTTAATAGACTCAAGCTTGGAAATTGATGGGTAGTATGTGTGTATTTGTGTGTGATAATATGTAATTAAGTGTGGTGTGTGAGTTCGTGGTTTGTTGGGGGGTCTTGAGCTTTCACCAAAACTCCCCTGCCGCTGCGTGGAGTTCCCCTGCTGTGTTGCTGTGGTTACTGCTGCGTAAGCTGCCTGCTGGCTACTGCGTGAGCTGCTCGCTGGTTTGGGACAAAGGAGAGGCCACAACATGAGATATGCAAAGAGCAGCAACAATATTTAATGTTGCATTTCGGCTTGGGACGCATCCCTTTCTTTAGTTATGATTTTGATTTCTACCAAATTCAGTATAATTGAGACGAATCAGAAACACGATTAACGACGTGGCTCTGATACCACTTGTTGGAAAATACGAATAAGAAAGCAGCGGAATTTAAAAAATTTTCCCAACAAAAGGACCTTAGACTCGCAATCGTGTATCCAAATTCGTAGAGTTAAGAAACTTACTTTTCCTTTATTCTTTCTTGAAGCGTTTCAAGCCACCCAAGAACGCTCTTCTCGCGGCTTGATCCCCTCTCCTTGGTAATGCTCGAATCTTCAAACTTTTAACTTGAAGCTCTCTATAGATAGTCCACCAGCTTGACTACAATCTAGCTAGTAAGGATGCTAGTTCTCTAGTTAGTGTTTAGGCTTAACCTAGGGTTTAATTTATCTTGGAGAAAGGATGGTGTTCAACACATGAACCAAAAGAAGATCATCAATTAGCTCTAAGGGGAGCTCGAGCTCCTCTATTTATAATAAAGGGAGGACCGAAAATCCTAGTCCTTATGGGCTAGGGTTTTGGTCTCTCTCTCTCCTATTACTTGATCATCAAGTAATTTTGACTTTGACTTTGAATTCAAATTCAAATCAACTTTCAAGAGAGCTAAAAATATCCAAACTATTTTTGGATAATTTTATATTTTATTTATTTAAAATAAATAACTTATTTTATCTAATTAATTAATTCATAATTAATTAACTAGATTATTTTTCTCCAAAATAAGACTTTCTTTTTAATTCAAAATTAAACCAAAGTCTATTAAATAATTAACACATTTAATTATTTAATATATATATATATACAATATATATATTGACACGTGACACGTGCCACTCACGTGAACCACACGTGTGGTTTCACAGGTGTGGAACCCTCTTGGCCCGATTAACTCGTTTAATCATTTAAAGCCTCAACTCATGTAACCAAGTTGTTGTGTGTGACCCTCTAGGTTCTCAATTCAATTAGCAGTGATCCTAATTAATTAATTCACTAATTAATTAATCAGTCCACAGATTAAACGACCATAGTCTAGCAACAGGTGTTTAACCCCTAGCTGAATTGGAATGTTCGGATTCGACAGAACCTTTAAGTCATTGATTCATGTGAGATACAATCCTCCTACTTACTATCTCTCAACCAAGATCTAGGGTAAGGGAATAATCAGAACCCTAATAATTAGGTCTTAAAGCTAAGTGCATTTCATATCCATTTGATCTCAATCCAAGAAACCCTTTTCTTGATGCCTTGATCTACTGCCTTGGCCAAGGACTCCATATGGCATATGAATGATTTACACAATAAGAGATCACCTTGCATATGCAAGTGTAGGTCCTTTCTTGTTCTCATTCACTTTCATGAATCACTTGTGCAGCCCCATCATAAGCCTTGAATCAGTTGTTTAAGGCGACACCCTTTAAAGCTTATACCTAAGACTACAGAGTTAACTCATAAAGTGACAAGGAACCTCAAGTCTAAGGATCAATTAATCACATCAATGACTCGTGAGATATTTCCTAATCTGGAAGTTTCCATTTCCTGAAATAGAAACTTCCTTTCCCATTTAGGAATCTTCTCATACGGGGCACCTCAGTGAACTTACTTATTAAAGTAAGCACCCTCATGTATCACGCACGTATCAACTATACACTTTGTACCTCCATGAAACAAGGTGGTCCTTCTTAAGGGCGTGATCCCACAAGCAAGCCTTAGAGGAGTCAGGTTGACACTCCCACTGTCTATAGGACTCATCGGCTTGGAGTATTTTACTAATCATGACTTATGTGATATAGGGCTCGTTTCATGAACCATTTCTCCTAAATGGTAGAGTCCTAAAGTCATCAGGATTAGGGGAGTTCTCATACATGCACAGCTAAAGTAAACGCATACCAAACAAGAGCATATAAAGAAGTGTTTGCCTATGATATTACTCAATCGTATATTATTCAAAGATTGTCTATGATACTAGGAAAGTCCCAAAACGGATTATGACTAATCAGCTTTCTAGGGTACTATTCCTAACAATATATATATATAGTGGGTGTGCGTTAGCCCCCTCACTCGGTTAAGTTGACTGACCCCTCATTTAAACTTTTAGTTGCAGGTCTTTTGGCGTTTGCTAGGCGGGAGTGAGTCCTTTGTGTTGCACTTCACCGGTCTAGCCTTTCTAGTTGCATTTGTCTTTCGTACACTTTACTTATGTCATGACTTGGAGACTTGAGATTATACTTTGTCCTTCTGTAGCCCTGCGTGGCATTCGTATTCAGCCCTTTGTGGCATTTGATGATATTAAGTTATTTTGATCAGATATTCGGGACTAGGTATCTATGCTAGTTAAACCCGTCACTTGTTATGCTTGTTGATATTCGGGACTAGGTATCTATGCTAGTTGAACCCATCACTTGTTTTGAATGTTGATTTAAATACTTCCGCTATCTTGCTTGAATGTCTAATTTGCTTCCGCGCTCTGAGTTTTGTCGTGTTATATCCGCCTAGCATAGCGTGTGTGTTTGTCTCCCGTTCGCTCTGATTCGGCTTCGGGCATGGACTTCCATTTCATGACCGGGTCTAGGTCATAGCGCGGGGGATGTGGCATCCCCCGTTTGGGGTGTTACACTCCTTCTTCAATTGAACGAATCGCATACCCCTGTTGATCGACTCCCTTTCACGGTATAGAGAGGTAAGTGTTTATTTTGTAGATATAAACATCACACCCTCGTACTATTACTTCACCCATGCCAAATCTTCACCCAAAATTTAATGCTCGAACTCCCAACCTATACCCTTGTCGTAAGAATCACCAAATATCCCAAAACCTTCTAAATTCAAAGGCTCTTTTTCATATCGCCTACACTTGAAGGAGGAACTTGTGCTAAGTGGTTGTAATCGTAGGGATTGGTCGTGGTTTGAAATTATAGCAATATCCTACAATTCACAACTCAACTCAAATATAATGCATGTCGATTAGTGAATGCATATGGCATATAATTAACATAAAAAACACGTAGTAATGTAAATTGCAACACGTAAATTAACAAAATTTAAATTAAATACATTTAATAATATATTTCCATACCAAGTTCCAATAACAAAGCTCATGATCAATGTGGTGCACACGTTGACACGTTGTTCCTAAGCCGTTCGACCTACACTCGACATGACACAACACAAGAAACCCTGGTTTTGCAAACTGGGGCTCTGATACCACTTAAGGATGTAGCACCCGGGACGATAGGCACCACATCCCCCGCATTACAAGTCTAGTCCTCACATGAAATGGATAATCCAAGCATGAACCGGACTCATAGCGAATGGGAGACAAAACAAAAGCAACCTGGCTAGGCGAAAACTAACCCTGTACCGATTAAATCATAATGCCAAACATAATGCGGAAGCAACAATATCATGCATAATTTTAATAATAACTCCAAGCTCGTAACATTATCATAAGATAATTAAAATTCAACATGCATCCTATCCACGGGTTCAACTAAACATGAAACTTGTCCCGAATCAAATCGGCAATAATTCATAATTGGCACACAAGCCCAAATACATAAGGGAAATACAATTGAATCAAAATAATGTAAAATGTGACTCGAGTGTACATGTGACTCGATAAAAGAATTAAAACTGGACCTCCGCCTAGCAAAACCTGCAAGAAACTGAGAAGTGGGAAAGAGGGATCAGTCTCTAGAAGACTAAGTGAGCAGGAGCTATACATATGTATCAAAACATGCGTATGCAAGTCATAAATCCCGAGCAAAGTTTTATTTAAATTTAGTTCCCACAAAGGGCTAGAAAGTAACTAAGCAATGCTCGAACTTTACGACTAATTCATATTAAATTCATTGAGTTCATAATTCATATATAATCATTAAGGCTCTGTGAGTGAGCGCGCTGTTGGAAAACACGAATCAGAAAGTATCAGAAATTTAAAAAATTTTCCAACAAAAGGTCCTTGGACTCGCAATCGTGTATCCAAATTCGTAGAGATAAGAAACTTACTTTTCTTTTATTCTTTCTTGAAGCGTTTCAAGCCACCCAAGAACGCTCTTCTCGCGGCTTGATCCCCTCTCCTTGGTAAAGCTCGAATCTTCAAACTTCTAACTTGAAGCTCTCTAAAGATAGTCCACCAACTTGACTACAATCTAACTAGTAAGGATGCTAGTTCTCTAGTTAGTGTTTAGACTTAACCTAGGGTTTCGTTTATCTTGGAGAAAGGATGGTGTTCAACACATGAACCAAAAGAATTGCCAATTAGCTCTAAGGGGAGCTCGAGCTCCCCTATATATAGGTGAGGGAAGTGGCCGAAATTCCTAGTCCTTGTAACACCCGAACGCAAGGTGCCACATCCCCCGCACCGAGACCCGACCCGAATATGAAATGGACGATCCATACCCGAGCCAAATCACGGCGAACGGGGACAAACACACACTCTAAGCTAGACGGGCTAACCTTAAAACCATATAACAACATAAAACATTAAAGTGGAAGCAATGAACGAACATATACCATATATATCATGAGCATCCAAGCTCCAAAGATCATTCATATACATCAATAATTGCCATCGCGGCCCAAAACATGTACGCTCCAAGATAATATTCATATACAATAATCCAAAAGTGTAATATGCAAGTGTAAGACTCCAGAATACAGAGCTAGAGACGAATGCAAGACCTAGGACTCGTATTCCCGCATAGCTCCCTCAACACCTGCACAAAATAACTGAAAACCAAACGGGTTCAGTCCAAAAGGGACTGGTGGGTATAAAACAGGGCATAGATATAATATATGACAGTAATTAAACAATCACATGCAAGCTATAATCCCAAATGAGGTTTTAAAGTCTTTCCCAAGTGGGTGAAAAGAATCATCAAAAGGGATTATAACGAATCATTAACATTAGGTCATTAATGGCCCGGCGAGTGGGCGTGCATTATCTCCAACCAACACCTTGTGTAAACCATTTAAACATTCATTCATTTATTCTTATCATGCAATCAATCTTTTGTGCACATTCATTAACATTTACACCTTCTTCCTCCGGGTTGGTGGTGGGTTTGCAAGGCCCGACCACCCATTCATTGACCAAAAGGGGTTACATGACTCCCCAGATGGCGCTCAGCGTCCATTCCTCGCTAACTCCTAACGAGGTCTGGTTACGCCGTTAATTGGTGGAACTAGTGTGAGGGTTCACCGTCGGCCCGTGCCTCCCCGGATAGCCACTCACACTAAGTCCCTGGGCCCCATTCGTGCATTCGATCATTTCTCGCCAAATATTAGGTAGGATTGATAAAACAAGGCTTTACGTTGAAAACATTTACTCTTTAAAACGACTCTCTATATATATATAAATTTTGGTCGAAAACTTTCACATTGAAGGTATATATAGGGTCTTGTACCTACATAGAAGAAAAACCCACCTTAAACCGTCAAAAGAAGAAACACGAGCCTCACTGACCGGCTTCGTCTCCAACGTGATCAAAATCTGTGCAAGAAAAGTGAAGTGAGACTCAATATGACCAAATAAGACGCTCGGCAATGCAATGATCATGTTATGATTATGTAAAAGGTAAAATTATGTTCATGTGCCCTATTAATACACTCAAATCATATATTCAAGTCATTCATTCAATCATTCAATTCATTCGAGCTCATAATTCCACATTTTCAAACACATTGATTCAAGAACTTCATATAAAATGGAAGCACAAATTAAATCACATTCAAGTTGGAACAAACAATTACATATATTCAATTAAATCAAATAACACTTAATACATAACCAAGGTATACAACCACATGCATGTACAGTAGCATGCAAACAAAATGCATGAGAAACAGAGGGTGACACGCCCGTGTCACCGAAATGCATTAAGCCGTTACACCCCCGTGTCAGGGTACAGCGAGAAAACATGCATGAAAATAAGGTGACACGCCCGTGTCACAAAAACAAAGCAAACCGTGATACCCCCGTGTCACGGTACAGAAAATCAGCCCAACCACGCATGCACCCCCGTGTCACGCCGAGCAAGGCAAAAGTGACACGCCCGTGTCACTGTGCGTAACAGAGAAAAACAGAGCAGTTTTCGGACAGCAACAAAACCAACCAAAAACACCAAATTTTCAATCAACAAATGTAACCAAAACTTGAAGAAACATGTGACCATACTTAAAGCACAATAAAATCTAGCATATATACTCATATCATGCCTTGATCATCAAGATTTCATCAATTAAAACCCATATTCTCACTCATGCTTCCAAGTCCAAACTTCACAAGATAAATGCATACAACTTGAGCTCAAAGTTCCTAAACATAGTTCCAATAACAATTACATACATTGACCAATACATACCAAAGCCCCAGCTTCACATATTTTCAAGAAAATCAACAAAGTTCCAAAAATACCTCAAGTAAAAGAGATAGAAGAAGAGGTGAAGAGATGATGTTGATGATGCTTGATTGATCACAAAACTCACAATTATGATGCTTGAAAGATGGAATCTCCCACTCCTCTAGGTAGGGTTTTGATCGGTTGGCTTGGGAGCAAGAGAAGAGATGGAACAAGGTATGCTAATGTATGTATGAAGGAAAGAAAGAAATGGAACGTGATATGCTGCTTTGAATCAAGAAGAAATGGCCAAATTTGCTATTAAGTCCTCCAATTTAATAAGTTATGCAAGTGAAACCCCAACTTTTGAAATGTCATCAATTAAATCCATGCAATTAGGTCCTCAAAGTTCATGAAATGCTCAATTAAGGTCAAAACGAAATTAAGTCAAGTTCGGGAAATTAATTCACATTACAAGCAAGTTCAAATTAAGCAATAAATATCAAGTTGTAAAGAATTCACAAAATACTTAACATTAAATACGTAAACAATTAATATATATATATATATATATATATATATAATAATAATAAAATAAAAGAGATAACATTTAATACATTTAATATAAAATCAACTATATAAACACGTAAAATAATTATTTTGCGCAATTAGGTTAACAATTACGTCATACCTGTACGGCCGAAATATCGGGGCGTCACAGTCCTTATGGACTAAGGATTTGGTCCCTCTCTCCTATTACTTGATCATCAAGTAATTTTGACTTTGACTTTGAATTCAAATTCAAATCAACTTTCAGGAGAGCTAAAATATCCAAACTATTTTTGGATAATTTTATACTTTATTTATTTAAAATAAATAACTTATTTTATCTAATTAATTAATTCATAATTAATTAACTAGATTATTTTCTCCAAAATTAGACTTTCTTTTTAATTCAAAATTAAACCAAAGTCTATTAAATAATTAACAATTATTTAATATATATATATATATATATATATATATATATATATATATACAATATATATATATTTACACGTGTGGGACACGTGTCACAAGGACACGTGTCACTCACGTGACCCACACGTGTGGTTTCATACGTGTGGAACCCTCTTGGCCCGATTAACTCGTTTAATCATTTTAAAGCCTCAACTCATATAACCAAGTTGTTGTGTGTGACCCTCTAGGTTCTCAATTCAATTAGCAGTGACCCTAATTAATTAATTCACTAATTAATTAATCAGTCCACAGATTAAACGACCATAGTCTAGCAACAAGTGTTTAACCCCTAGCTGAATTGGAATGTTCGGATTCGACAGAACCTTTAAGTCATTGATTCATGGGAGATACAATCCTCCTACTTACTATCTCTCAACCAAGATCTAGGGTAAGGGAATCATCAGAACCCTAATAATCTGGTCTTAAAGCTAAGTGCATTTCATATCCATTTGATCTCAATCCAAGAAACCCTTTTCTTGATGTCTTGATCTACTGCCTTGGCCAAGGACTCCATATGGCATATGAATGACTTACACAATAAGAGATCACCTTGCATATGCAAGTGTAGGTCCTTTCTTGATTCTCATTCACTTTCATGAGTCACTTGTGCAGCCACAGCATAAGCCTTGAATCAGTTGCCTAAGGCGACACCCTTTAAAGCTTATACCAAAGACTACAGAGTTAACTCATAAAGTGACATGGAACCTCAAGTCTAAGGATCAATTAATCACATCAATGACTCGTGAGATATTTCCTAATCTGGAAGTTTCCATTTCCTGAAATAGAAACTTCCTTTCCCATTTAGGAATCTTCTCACACGGGGCACCTCAGTGAACTTACTTATTGAAGTAAGCACCCTCATGTATCACGCACGTATAAACTATACACTTTGCACCTCCATGAAACAAGGTGGTCCTTTTTAAGGGCGTGATCCCACAAGCAAGCCTTAGAGGAGTCAGGTTCACACTCCCACTGTCTGTAGGACTCATCGGCTTGGAGTATTTTACTAATCATGACTTATATGATATAGGGCTCGTTTCATGAACCATTTCACCTAAATGGTAGAGTCCTAAAGTCATCAGGATTAGGGGAGTTCTCATACATGCACAGCTAAAGTAAACGCATACCAAATAAGAGCATATAAAGAAGTGTTTGCCTGTGATATTGATCATTCGTATATTATTTAAAGATTGTCTGTGATACTAGGAAAGTCCCAAAACGGATTATGACTAATCGGCTTTCTTGGGCACTATTCCCAACAATCTCCCACTTACCCGTAAAAGCCATTTAGGTACTCTAAGTCCCATCTTCTCAAGATGCACTTTGAGAGCCTATTGACTTTGGGCGTTTCCAAAGTGGATCTGCCATATTCTCTGCTGATGTGACCCTCTTGTTTACACATCTCTTAGGAAACACCTTTTCCTTATAAAGTGATTCGTAATCACGTGTTCAGTCTCTTGGTGAGGTCTTGGTTCTCTTACTTGAGCAACCATCCATTTTATCATATAATATGATAAAGGAGTTGTTTTATGCTCGGAACTTCATCTAACAAGTTAGATGTAGTTTCTTACCCAAACACTTAACTTAGCGTTATATAATACGACTAAGTTCTCAACTACGATAGTCGAGTTCTGCAATGTCCGTCCTTGGAACCCCTTTCCAACACATTGCATTACAATTCTGGTGAAAGTTGTATCCTTTCAATGATTTCATAATCATCTATGTTTGATGAATGGTTACATCAAATATCCTTCTAACAACAAGATCTTTTGGGCTCTGTAAACTAATACATGTCCTCATTTCTTCTCAAGTACTTTGAGGACATCCTTTACAAAAATCTAATGACCTTCTCTGAGGTCATATTAGATTCGACCCACGACGCTTAGTGTTGCGCCATATCAAGTCTAGTACATGACATTTCATACATTATGCACCCTTTCACTTAAAGGGATTTTGGACATTCTAACTTTCTTAAAGTTATCTTAGGACACATACTCTTCAAAAGAGATGTTCCACTGTCCATACTAAACTCCTTTTAGTATTATGGTTATGTACTTTTTTTGTGATAATCCATTTATGCTCTTAGATCTATCTTCTATAGATCTCAATGTCGAGAATTCAGGATAATCATTAAGATCTTTCATGTCGAATTGTTTCTTAAACAAGAATTGGTAACTTTCACGTCATCCTTGACATTCCTAATGAGAAGGATGTCGTCTTCTAAAGAACCAAAAATTGACTCTTACATCACTAACTTTCATATGTACACTTTTGAGACTTATTCGACTTCCATCTGTGTCAAACGATTTGACTATACTATGGAATCGAATTGTCTAACTCCTAGAAGCCTTTATCAATCCACAGATTGACTTTAGGGATTTGCATACCTTATGCATACTCCCACTGAATATGAGATTTATAGAAATACCTTATTTCAGTCTCTTTCAATCTCATATTGAACAAGATAGTTCTCATATTCATTTATCATATCTCATAGTCAGAATATGAGGATGTGGTAAATACAATCCAAATGGACTTTTGCATTTCAATCGTCAAGAAGGTTGTCATGCTTTCATTCACTCGAAGCTGCACGAGCTTGATCCTATCAGGTGGATCAACCAAGGTCAAAACTTGGTTTGAGTATATAGAATCCATATTGGATTTCAAGGCTTGATTACACTACTCATATTCCAAATCTGACAATGTCTCCTCTTCAAGTAATTCCTTGGCTATCTAGGAACGCGTTCTAAACGCGTCTTAAGAGAAGGGTTTCACACGTGTACATACTCTAAAATTTGGCTAAGTTTTATCAGATGGGCTCGTTTCTTCTATATGCGGCGTGGATATTTATCCTCAAATTTCTTTGAGGTCTGCTTGCTTGCCTTTTTTCTTCTATAGGAACGATTCTTTAAGAAAGATACATTCCTTGAGACAAACAACCTTTGTCTAAGGGAATCGCATAAACGATATTCAATATCGTTGTATAAACTTGAACTCATTTCAAACTTATCTCCCACTATCCTCTTCACTTAAGAGGATTCCACTAAATTCTTGGATAAGAATAATTATGGAATTTAGTATGCCATATTGCATATTGCAACTAAAGGACTGCATTTGAAAGGTACTAAATTCAAAATCTCTAACTGCATATTCTGGGAGTTTATTCCTAGAATGATTATAAATCAGTAAAGCTTGCTATGGAATGGACCATATCCTATTAGGTTTCATTCCCTCATTCGGAAACACTAAGGTGTTCTCGAATTAGTTTACTGAGAGATAATCCTTTTATCTCTAAGATGACTAAGGAATTAGTTGCTAAGATATTGGCTATCTCGATCATATCGATTTACCTATAACTTATGACTACTTCAGTTCCTAACCTCCTTTTGAAATTCTAAGAATTTCATATAAGTTTCGAATTTGTACTTCAACAAGTACATTCATTCATAATGATTAAACTGACGATTGTATCTAGTGCTTACATTAAGCATTTTACACTCATCAGCATGGATCGAAATCCACTAGAATTTTGGCACGTTCCACGTTTCACCTAAACCATGTTTCGGGAACGTTTCCCTTCAAGATAGGATTCATAGGAAGTTAACTCTCTAGGTTCATTTTCATAGAATGATCCTAAGGTGTCTAACTTGCTAATCTTTTTATATCTCAACGTTCCAAAGTAATTCGAAGCTTTGTCATCTCACTTACTTTTGTTATCTCGTTGTATGTTCAGAACATTAGTGCCTTGAGTCTTTGCCCAACGGATTATGCAGAATTGACTCAAGACTAGTGAATTCTATTCCTAGTAGAATTACTAAACGAGGTAACATTTCAGAGTACTCATACTCTTTGCAGTTCCCTTTCAAAGTCCTTATTTGCTACCATAGAAGCAAACGTCCAATTTGATCTCTAGTGTCTTTTGGGCGTACCCCTTACATGCCCCTCCATTGGGCTCTTAAGGGTTTCTTCTTCTTTAGGCCTTCAAGCCTTTAACTTAGTGAGTTTCGAAGAAGAATTAACCATCACAACCTTTTATTCCTTCTTAAGGATGCTTTCAACCATTATCAACTAAATGATTAACTATGCTACATTAGCATCATTTTAGTTGAGCACAAAGGGTTTGAATGATGGTGGAAGCAATGTAAGCAATCAGTGCATTGAGAACTCTTTTCTCAGTTGATGATCGAGACCATAAGATCTTCAAATAAGATCTTTAGACCTTGTTCGTGTGCACTTGTTTCCTCATTTGGAATATTGAATAATTCCATAATGTTATACCTTGTAACATTTTTATGAGGTGGTTCAATTGCTCTTAAGTGGTTTGGAAAAATCCATTCACCTCAGATTGCTTCTCTTTTGGCCCGGGTCGAATTTTCACAATTGAAAATTTCGCCCTTTAGAGAAAGCCTTTCTCTATTCGGAATCTAAAATGAATTTTAGGGTCCGAAGCCAATCAGAGTTAGTTAGGACTTAGTCAACTCTTTTGACTTAAGGATGGATACAAATGGGTTTGCATTTCATATTGTAGAGAATCACAGAACTACAACCTAAATGCTAAGCAGAGAAAATGTGAGCATACTGAATTATAACGATATACAAAAGATAAGGTCTTTAATCTAATGTAGCTCCCACTGTTTTTCAAAGATCTATAATTCCCAAAGATCCAAGAGGAACGTGTTTCCCAATGGGAACTAAGATCCTAAGCATATTACCTCGAACCCACGACTCGCGGCCATTCTAAGTAAAACCCTAGGTAGGTACAACTTACCAATTTTAACACCTTTAGAACTCTTAGTAATTGTTTTGCATCACCTATCTTTCAATATGGACCCACGACTCGTGCGACATCCATATTTACTTAGGTGTTAAGCTAGACCCATCAATCATAAGATCATGATCAAAACTTAGTTCGAACGACCCCCGACTCGCGGACATCGCCCTTGCTAAAATTGATCACGAAATATTGATCATTTAAAATTATCAATTAGGTAACTAAGAACTAATAAGCTCCACAAGCTATCCCACGACTCGTGGACAATAACTAGCTTCACTTACTAAACTTAAAACCTATTGATGGAATGCTAGGAATTTAATTCAAAATTTGTATCTCGAATTAAATACCTATTTGTTCGAAATAAGCTTAATATTTAATGGGAATTTTCGAATCAACCGGAGAGTTGTCCGGTTCGACCTCACCAACATATATGTTATCCAATTTTATTAGTCTTGATTAATGCAAGCACACTTAAATGCATTTCAAACAAGCACATAAACAGATAACATATCCTAGCATGATACTAACATGTAATGATCATGGGTTCTACCTATCTTATGCGTGATATGTGGGAGCCACTCCGCAATCACAAGTTCTAACATACATGCCACACAAACAGTTTAAATCACATAAGGGAAAGCGGTAACAAAATACGAGCCTTATCTCTATTACATTTTTACAATTGAGATTCCCCTCCCTAACATTTTGAGGGGTCTTCACTTATGGCCTCCTTGTTACTTGAATGTGGTCCATCTTACTCCATGGGTGCATTGTCTACAAAATAAAAATAAAATCTCACCACCTATCTCTACTCTCAAATTACAATAAAAAGAAAAAGACATAAAGTAATAAGGCTCAATCTTCATATTGGCCTTAGACAATTACACGGGGCAAACCCCGGCCTAAAAAATAGTAATATGGAAAGCCACATAATAAATCACATAACAGTACGCACATAAGTGAGGCTCCAACCTCAATTGAAAAACGCAACTATAGGGCTCCAACCCCAATTTAAACCATCCATGTGCATAAATTAAAACCATACATAAGTCTAAACCCATGATCACCTAACATGCTTTTGCGAGAATTTAAATTTAGCCAATAAATTAAAATTCTCGTTTCAAGTCCTAATGACTTAAAACACGACTTGATGCGAGTCTTATTTATAAGAGTTTTCAATAAATCCCAAATTAGCAAAACAAATAAAATTCCAATTAATTTCTAAAAATTAATAATTTTATTAAAGATGTAGTTTCCCAAAATATAAACCGTTTCTATTTCTCAAAAATCCCAATTTTAAGTTTTATTCAAAATTTAAAATAAATATTCAAAAAAAAAAAATTTTAAATTTTAAAAAATAAAATTGGGACTGGATTGCACGAAGTACGAAAAACGGATCACGAAAAACAGGGCCCGTATGCGAAAAGGGGCTGAACGGCGTAGCCTTGCGCGCACGCCTCGCACGAGTGCACACAGCCCCTCTCGGCAGCCTTGCGGGTGGGCTGGGCGAGGGATCCCGCACGCTTGCGGGATTCTCTCGCAGCAGGGGGCGGACGGCGGGCGGCCTCTCGGTCAGCCCTAGGCGGTGACGGGCGGGCGAGGATCCCGCACAGGCGTGCGGGAGGTGCTGGGCGCTTGCCCTGTGCGCCCCTAGGCCAGGCGGGCGGTGCACACGAAGCCCGCGCGCGACGCCTTCGCTCGCGGGTTTCGCGTGTTCGTCGTAATCCGGGCTTTTCGTTTCGTGTTTTCATTCAAAAGCAAAACCAATCCAAGAAATTCAAAAACAGTTTATACAGTTTCATATCTAAAACAGTTTTTAAAACGAATTTTACAAAACAGTTTTCAGAAACTTTCAGGAAAAATACAGTTTCGTAATTCAGGCTTTCTAAAACAATTACAAATACTCAATCGCATCAAGCCTAAGAATTTCTACCAAATTCAGAATAACTGAGACGAACCAGAAACACGATTAACGAGGTGGCTCTGATACCACTTGTTGGAAAACACGAATTAGAAAGCAGCGGAAATTTAAAAAGTTTTCCAACAAAAGAACCTTGGACTCGCAATCGTGTATCCAAATTCGTAGAGATAAGAAACTTACTTTTCTTTTATTCTTTCTTGAAGTGTTTCAAGCCACCCAAGAACGCTCTTCTCGCGGCTTGATCCCCTCTCCTTGGTAAAGCTCGAATCTTCAAACTTCTAACTTGAAGCTCTCTAGAGATAGTCCACCAACTTGACTACAATCTAACTAATAAGGATGCTAGTTCTCTAGTTAGTGTTTAGGCTTAACCTAGGGCTTCGTTTATCTTGGAGAAAAGATGGTGTTCAACACATGAACCAAAAGAATTGCAAAAACACATGTTGCTCTATGAATATGCTCGGTTTTAGCTTGATTTCATGCTTCATTTCAGCTATATATATGAGAATATATTCTACTCTTCCCGTTTTGAATTGCTGTCAGAATTTTGGTCCGTTTGATGACTTCTTGAACTCCATTTCATGTGAAATTGCATGTACATGAAGTATATGAATTGATTTACATGTTAGCTATGTGTTTACAAGCTTTTATCCCCTGTTTTAGTCCCAGACTTGAGGTATATGGCCTGCTGCGTTCCTTCCTTCTTTGTGACAGATCTCGAGCTCCCCTATATATAGGTGAAGGAAGTGGCCGAAATTCCTAGTCCTTATGGACTAAGGATTTGGTCCCTCTCTCCTATTACTTGATCATCAAGTAATTTTGAATTTAACTTTGAATTCAAATTCAAATCAACTTTCAAGAGAGCTAAAATATCCAAACTATTTTTGGATAATTTTATACTTTATTTATTTAAAATAAATAACTTATTTTATCTAATTAATTAATTCATAATTAATTAACTATTTTATTTTCTCCAAAATTAGACTTTCTTTTTAATTCAAAATTAAACCAAAGTCTATTAAATAATTAACACATTTAATTATTTAATATATATATATATATACAATATATATATATTTACACGTGTGGGACAAGTGTCACAAGGACACGTGTCACTCACGTGACCCACACGTGTGGTTTCACACGTGTGGAACCATCTTGGCCCGATTAACTCGTTTAATCATTTTAAAGCCTCAACTCATATAACCAAGTTGTTGTGTGTGACCCTCTAGGTTCTCAATTCAATTAGCAGTGACCCTAATTAATTAATTCACTAATTAATTAATCAGTCCACAGATTAAACGACCATAGTCTAGCAACAGGTGTTTAACCCCTAGCTGAATTGGAATGTTCGGATTCGACAGAACCTTTAAGTCATTGATTCATGCGAGATACAATCCTCCTACTTACTATCTCTCAACCAAGATCTAGGGTAAGGGAATAATCAGAACCCTAATAATCTGGTCTTAAAGCTAAGTGCATTTCATATCCATTTGATCTCAATCCAAGAAATCCTTTTCTTGATGTCTTGATCTACTGCCTTGGCCAAGGACTCCATATGGCATATGAATGACTTACACAATAAGAGATCACCTTGCATATGCAAGTGTAGGTCCTTTCTTGATTCTCATTCACTTTCATGAGTCACTTGTACAGCCCCAGCATAAGCCTTGAATCAATTGCCTAAGGCGACACCCTTTAAAGCTTATACCAAAGACTACAGAGTTAACTCATAAAGTGACATGGAACCTCAAGTCTAAGGATCAATTAATCACATCAATGACTCGTGAGATATTTCCTAATCTGGAAGTTTCCATTTCCTGAAATAGAAACTTCCTTTCCCATTTAGGAATTTTCTCACACGGGGCACCTCAGTGAACTTACTTATTGAAGTAAGCACCCTCATGTATCACGCACGTATCAACTATACACTTTGCACCTCCATGAAATAAGGTGGTCCTTCTTAAGGGCGTGATCCCACAAGCAAGCCTTAGAGGAGTCAGGTTGACACTCCCACTGTCTGTAAGACTCATCGGCTTGGAGTATTTTACTAATCATGACTTATATGATATAGGGCTCGTTTCATGAACCATTTCACCTAAATGGTAGAGTCCTAAAGTCATCAGGATTAGGGGAGTTCTCATACATGCACAGCTAAAGTAAACGCATACCAAACAAGAGCATATAAAGAAGTGTTTGCCCGTGATATTAATCATTCGAATATTATTCAAAGATTATCTGTGATACTAGGAAAGTCCCAAAACGGATTATGACTAATCGGCTTTCTAGGGCACTATTCCCAACACGTGCATAATCTCCAACCAAACTCTGACCGTGTACGATAATATAACTAATACATTGATTACGCGATCATGCAATACACTATAATACACGCAAGACATATAACATGAGACATAATCGTTTGGGCAATCCGTGTCCCGGCCTTCCCGCACGTTGCATAACAATCATAATATAATCATAATCATGAAAATAAGTTCCAACCTTCTTCCTCCAGGTGGTGGACGGGTTTGCGAGACTCGGCCACCGGTCCATACATTCACCCAGGGAGGTACATGAATCCCCCAAGGGCACTCAGCTCCCATTCCCCGCTAAACCTTCTAGCGAGGGCCGGTATCACCGTAAATGTGGTGGGACTAGTACAAGGGATCACCGTCGGCCCTTGCCTCACTGGATAGCCACTTGTACTAAGTCCTGGGCCCGTGCATTCATAATCATGTTCTCGCTAAAACATTCAATTCATGAGAAACATAATCCATATCGAATTATTAGAAAATAATTCACTCCTTTAAAAGCATTTACTCGACGACTCCATTTTGAAAATGATATACAGATATACATAAGGTTTTGGGCTAAAACTTATCACATAAAGGTTGTAGGGTTTGATATGTAACTAGAACGAAAACACCCTCACCTGGAACATGGAGATACAAGGATACGAGTTGTACCGGGTGCCTAGTTGATCATGATATCTCCGCCCTGGAGATAAACTGTACAAGAAGGGAAACAATGTGTAATCGTGAGAAAATGACTCAAAATGAACCATATATGACGCACGGCATGTTATGCACATGATATGAGATGCATAAGTAACAAAATGATGTCATGAAGTCACATAGCCAAATAATTCGTTCAAGTACTTTCAATACATGAAAGTTTCATATTCATTCATTACATATCTTTCATGAATCATATCAAATCAAGCACAAAATCTTCAAAATATAATCATATTTTAACATGTTTACAATGCCTACAATAAATATAGAGGCAAGAGGATATAAGAAAGCTTCAAACGTGTCATTTAAACGTCCATGCATTCAAGTCACATTTACACTTATCAATGGAACCATAAAATTAGAAGAAATACTCAAACATATCATATATTATCATTTAATCATGCATACAAGTCATAAAATTCACATACGGGGATCAAGAAAGTGAAAGGAACATAAGGAGAGAGGTGTAGGCAAAGTTCGATAAAAGTTGACAATATTCGGAAATGTACAAGCTGTAAGAAAACGGAAATACCTTGAGTTATAGGAGTTGGAATTGATTTTTACTTGTTGGAAATGAAACCAGACAAATAGATCTTTCCAAGGATATATGTCACGAATCATGGTTCATAACGAGGTGAAAATGGTGTAGGCCCGAAAGTGGATGAACGCAGATTATCGGTAAAGTGGCGACACCAAAAAGAATTGATAATATCTGACAAATGGGAAAAGATATTGAAGCGATTCTAATGGGATAATATTCTAGACTTCAAGAGGTTTCCGTTGGTTTAAAAATCAAGCCATTTAAACGTCATAAAATTTACACTTATCATTTAAACCTCATAAAATTTTCAGTTGATATAAGAGAGCTTCAAACGTGTCATTTAAACGTCCATGCATTCAAGTCACATTTACACTTATCAATGGAACCATAAAATTAGAATAAATACTCAAACATATCATATATTATCAATTAATCATGCATACAATTCATAAAATTCACATACGGGGATCAAGAAAGTGAAAGGAACCCAAGGAGAGAGGCGTAGGCAAAGTTCGATAAAAGTTGACAATATTCGGAAATGTACAAGCTGTAAGAAAACGGAAATATCTTAAGTTGTAGGAGTTGGCATTGATTTTTACTTGTGTGAAATGAAACTAGACAAATAGATCTTTCCAAGGATATATGGCAATCATGGTTCATAACGAGGTGAAAATGGCGTAGGCCCGAAAGTGGATGAACGCAGATTATCAGTAAAGTGGCGACACCAAAAAGAATTGATAATATCTCACAAATGGAAAAAGATATTTAAGTGATTCTAATTGGATAGTATTCTAGACTTCAAGAGGTTTCCGTTGGTTTAAAAATCAAGTCAATCGGAGGTCGTATGAGGGAGTACCCGACCAGGGAAAAGATAGGGCAAAATTTACCCTGCCGGGGAAAAAGAGTGCAGAAACTCTCTGGACTAGTTCAAAAATCTACCCACCCGGGGAACCTTTCTGGGCTGGAAAAAGGGGCAGCAGCAAGGGTTGTTCGTGGAGGAAAGAAAAGGAAGCAACAACCACATCAAAACTCAACTAAAACACTCCAAATTGAAGGCATAAGTTCATATACACATAATTTATCACATATCTCAATCTTAAGGCATGAATTCAAGCATAATACAAGTTACCATTTTCACACATTCAAGCTCCAAGAATGGTGGAACACTCATGCTTCAACCAACAACCCAAAATCTAACAATTATTCATCATATTAGCTCATATCAACACATAGACTTCAACTCAAGCCATGGAATTCATATGATTCACAAACCCTAATAATTTCTCAAGAATTCATCACATACACATATATACATATCTTACCTTGGATGGACGAAAAGAAGGGGGTGAAGAAGAAGAGATCTTCGCTTGAATCACTTGAAGAAAAAGAACTTGAGTCCTTGTCTTGAGCTTCCTTGTTTGGATCGAAATGGAAGAAGAAGAGATGGGGGGGTTGAGAGTCTTGTGTCTTGAGGGAAAATGAAGAGAGAAAGAATGAAGAAGAAGAGAGGGTGTGTGTGTGTGTGTATATCGTGTAAAGAGGGGGAGGAGAGGAGGGAAATTGTACTTTGGCCCATTGAGAATTTAAGTGATTCAATTAGGGTCCCAAGGTTTGGTAGGTGATCAATTGGGGTCCAATTTAAAATTCGATTGAATCCAAGGATTTCATATAAGATCAAATACGTGCATAGTCAAAACAAAACATCAATTATCAAGTATACAAGTAATATATGAATTTAAATAACATAGTCAAAGATCACATAAGTCATATAGTTCACGTAATGATAATTAATTCAAGAACATCCATGTAGCACCTAAAGCACATAGAAGTCACATAATAACAATTAGTTCAGGAAATTAATAAGTTAAAGAGCCACTTAACAAATCAAACATAATTAAAATCACATAACACTCGGTTTAAACCCTCTCATGACATCATACCTGACTTGTCGAGAAATTGGGGCGTTACATCGCCGCCCTCTCCCGTCATCTCTCTTTCAACCTCCGATCACAGACTCTCTTCCCCTTCCCTCGCCACCGCCCCTGCCGCGCATCCCCCACCAATGCCAAAGCCCAGGCCTCGACTCCGCCAGCCTGAAACCTCTCACAGCATTCCAGGCCAACAAACAGTCCGAAAAAATTGGGGAAAGTGGCAGAATGCTACTGACGGGAGGCTGATCGTGATTATAGACAGAATTCCCCGAGTCTGAATCCAGGCAATCACACCCCCGAGTTCAGGGAAGTCCTCAGTTTTCCATTCTCATTTATTTTTATGTTGAGGTCAACATGTGGTTCAAGTGTGGGGGAATATTAGTGTTGAATGGACATGATTTTTGCATGCTTTTGGGGTATTTTTGAGGTATTTCAGGGCTATTAGTTTTGAGAACAAGTTGTTGTTGCTATGTGCTACTTTTAACGATTTTTCTGCATGTTTTGATGTGTATGCTCCTCTTATACATGATTAGGAGATAAGATACGGCCAAATTTTATTCTTATTTGATGAATTTTTACGATTTAGGCATTGCTGGATTCATTTAAAAGGATATGAAGTATGATTGAGTCTTGCATCCTTGATGTTGGCTGAATTGTTGATGATATTCTCACATTTTGGAAATTGCATGCCCGGTTTAATTGGTTAGAACATTAATATTGTGTGATTAATTGGCACCATTCTTGAATAGAAACTTATGAAGCGTAGAAGTTGAGTTTGGTATGCATTTTGAATTTTCACTTGTTTATGGGAAATTGTGGTGGAGCTAGGGAATTGAATAAGTTGAGTATTACATGCTATAATCTATTATGTGCAGCGCCAAAAATCCGTCAAAATGATTAAATGGGGCTTAGCAACCAGGTGACATTCATCACAAATATTTGTGCTCGAGTAAAACGGTCCCAAATAATCTCAGCGAGTGAGGTAAATTATGAATACTCCGCTGATTACCCAACCAAATAAGTGATTTATCACAATAACACGGGTAAACTTGGTATTGTGATTGGTTGAGTAACCGGATGTCATTTATCACAAATGTTTGCGTTCTTGTCAAAAGGTCAATGACGATTCAAGCAAATCCTAGCTAAAGTTCCTAAATAATTTAATTGCGAATAACCCGAATTCCCAACAACTACCACTTCACATGAAATTTCCTTATGCATACCGATCATCTAATAAGTGGAATATGATTTCCAGGATAAAATGGTTTATAATTCAACTTCGGTAAATCACACATGTGTTTAAGATTGATATCGGGTATTGTATTTACTTATGTGAGACTCTCATTGCATTTGGTTCAATGTTTAGTAGTGTAGGGTGAAAATTATGCTTTCATTCCTAGTTTACAATGCCTATTTCATGTTTTCATTGAATAGAGTTCAATTTCTCTTTTATCTCTGATCCTAGTTTATGCTTAAGGGCAAGCATTGCCTAAGTGTGGGGGGATTTGATACGCTGCATAATTGTAGGAATATTGGGCTTACTTATTACATTTTTGTACATTTGTCTAGTTCCAAATTATGGATATTGAATTACATTTTATGCTTCATTTCAGGAAACGCAAATTGGTGGAAGTTAGGAGCATTCTGATTAAATGGAGACATGGACAAATAAGTATTGTTGATCAGCCCACACTTGCACATGAGTTCGAATGACGCAGCAGCCGTACGTAAGGGGATTCTGGCCCAATGCTCAGGAAAAGCTTAATCTAAATTGGATTCTTTTATTCAGGCCCATTTTTGCACATTTGTTGGAAGTCCACAAAGTCCACTTTTGGAGAATTGAATTGTGATGACAGCAAGAGGCCATCAACTCCTACTCTTTCTTGCAAAAGACCGTTACTCAGGCAATTAAGAGCAAGAATTAATTTCTCCTTTGAGGCAGAATATAATATGGAGAAAATGGATATTATGTTGGGGATTAATGGCTCTACTTTGTGGGTAGAAAATCAAGGAGCTCATACACACTATAAAGCACGAAAGCAGTTGGAAATGGAAGAACACACCTCATTCTTTCACACTCATAACGCAGCAACAACTTTCGTTCGGGGAAGAGATTCCGAGCATCAAATAGTTTACTTCTCATTTCCTTTCTTTGTTTTTGTTTAATCACTATGTTGAATGTTCGATTTTGTTCATCTGTGATAGCATGCGTATTACATAGTTATCGTGTTCTTGGGGCTGCACTTTTGAGCTTAAATTGTCTTTATATTGGTGTTTTTAATAGTTTTTGTGTTTTAAGAAGTGCAGGGGTCCAATAGCAATTTTTGGGCTATTTTGGATTAATTTAGCATCTTTTTGGGCTGGAACTTTCTTTATCACATGTGGAGCTTGTTCTTGGAAGTTAATTCAATGGATTTTGGTTATAAGTGGTGGCGTGGCTGATTTTTGGTTGGGCTTTATAGCTGGGCCTTGTATGCTAGTTGGAGCTGAATTAATTGGTGAGGTCCAGCATCTTCGAGGAGCCTTGAGCGTCAAGTTGGGCAAGAAGAATCCGAGTCCTTGTGGGACAAGGATTTGGGGTGTCAGTTGTTGGCTATAAAAATCCTTCTTCCGGACCAGTTTAGAGGAATTTTTGGAGATGAGAACTACTCAGCAGTTGAGCAGAGGACTGTTGGCAGCGAGAGTTGAAGATTTGACCGAGAGCAACAATCCTTCCTTACCTCTCTTAGTTAGCTTATGTTTTCCTTTTATTTTGCTTTTCCAATCATGTCTATGCAGAACTAATTCCATAGTACTTAGGGCTGTCAATTCGGGTGGGTCGGGTGGGTTCGGGTCGGGATGGGATGGGGGTACTACAAGAAAAGGCCTGACCCGAACCCGAAATGAACCCGAAACTATGAACTCGAACCTGAACCTATCAGGTTAGGGTTGGGTTCAGGTTGACCTGATTTTTTTCAGGTCACCCATTAACCCGACCCGACCTGATCAACCCAGCCCGATACGCATTTCTTTTTATTTTTTTTTCTTTTCCTGCTCTTTTTGTTAGAACTTTTGCTGAATTTGAACATTTATAGTGCATTCAATCGAATTACAGCTTCATAATAAGCAAACTCTGACTTGTGCATAAAAACTAAATTATACATAAATTGGGGTCTTGAGCTATTTTCCCAAACTCTAACTTGGAATATTGCATCAACCTGTGAATTGGAGTCTTGTATTGCCTTATGTAGTGCATCCTGAATCTGAAAAATGAAAATTCTACTTTTAGTTAATACCCAACCACATTTTACATAAAACCGACTTTGTGAAATAGTGTTTCATTACCACTTTTAATCAGTAGATGTTGCTTAAACCTAGTGAGGTTGGGGAGGGGTTGGGGGTAGCCAAACCACATATATAAAATAAGATAGTAATCAAATAATTACCTATTTTGTTGCAAAAACAGGGCTCCAACCTTCCGCCACTAGACATTTCTTGGTAACATCAATGCTGAGCATATTCAGTGTATGATAAATAGCTTTCTCCTTCCTCACCTTTATAAATACACACAAGATATGCTTTAAATAATGCACAAGAAAGCATCAACTCATAAAAAAAACTCAGTGATTTACAAGATCAAATCAGTGATTTTGTAGGCTTACGTTTTCCTTTTCTCTTGTATCTTTTAATTCAACAAGATTCGTAGGTAGCTAAGGAGAGTTTGAACAATATTTACAAGATCAGATTAGTAAGATTACAGAAACAAACTCTAATTTCATTGTAAAAAACTCTAGCATGTTAAACAGCAGGGCATTTTCTAATTTTTTACGGCTACCAAACAAACTCTAAACTTTAGCAACAGATAAACTTTAGCATGTTAAAAACTCAGTTAGAACAATTTTCTAAAACGACAACGTAAGAGTTCAAAATTTCATTGTAAACCGGCTGCAATAGCAGGACTTCATGGCAGCATAAAAGGGAATTAACACAGCAGTAGGGGCAGTCATATTCATGAATTTTCCTCCAATAAAACTCACGTAATTCCCCATAAATTCTCCAACAAGATCAACAACATATTTATATATATTTAAGCAACAGATTTAAAGTATCATTAGCTCTCTAAGATATGACCCATTACTATGTCAGGGACTCAAAATGGCTGTACCGCATTCTAAATCATATCATGTTTAATTTAAAAAATTAGCCCCAATAAGCCAATTTTGTATTTTGTGCAGAAAGAAGCTTTCCTAATAGCCATTTAGGATGAGCGGCAAATAGAGTAGACATATTAAAAGTACATCTTTATAACCCCAAAGATTCAAGGTAGGGCACATATTTGCAAGGCCCCAACCCCCTCCTCCTCAAGAATAAATATACAAATAGAGAGAATGAAAATGAAAGCCCAAAAAATTAAGTTTCCGGACATGATTACGCAAGTCATGAAATCTTTATTACCTCATTTTGCAAATCAGTCAGCTCTTCCCAACCAAGAGGCATGTCAGGAAAGAATTCCATTGAGCCAAAGTCCTGACGGTGATTAGAGAAGGCCACTTCGCTGTCATCTGAAGAATCCTCGTTTGTGCTTCTGACATCCTGAGCTATATCAAAATCATTCATGTCTTCGTCATCTATATTTAGTTGTAAATGAGGAAACTCATCATAATCGGGAGATGGTAATTCTATCTGAAGACCAAGGTCCAAATGACCAACAAATGTTCATCACCCTTGGTATCTAGTTCACATATTTACAGATATACAGCAGAGAAATCAAGTTGGGACTCAAAATACACAAAGCCCTAATTTCTATTCACATATATATAAATAACCCAAAACTCAAGAGAAATTAAGAAAATAACCAAGTTAACCTCACCTCTTAACCTTGTAGGCAAGAAACCGAGAGCTCATGATTTGTAAAAAAAAGATCTTTCCTTCTCTTCCTTTCACATACTATCCGAGAGCAGGGGAGGTAAAAATCTTAACACAGACCGAAAAAATTGAAGAAGAAAAAGAAGAAGAAACGCAAAAATAATCAAACTTATACCAAAAAAAATGAACAAGAAAAAGAAGAAGAAACGGAAAGGTTGGATGACGAACCTATGGTTGCCGGAGACAAGATGAATACGGCGGTGAATCGAGAAAATGTGGCGGCAAATCGTGGAGGAGAAAGCTATCGCCGCCGCAGCTGTCTTCTGTGGTTTGAGCCTGAAGATGGAAAGTGAGAAACGGGAAACAATAGGACTTAGGGTTTTCAACTTTTAATTAAGCTTATTTTTCACAAAAAAAAATAAAAATAAAAAATTAGGCTTATTTTTCGAGTCAAATCGGGTAGACCCGAACCTACTTTCTCATTTTCGGGTCTATTTCGGGTCGGACCCGATTTCAACCCGACCCGATAACCCCCAACCCTAACCCGGTATTTTTTCAGGTGGGTCGGGTTGGGTTTTCGGGTCGGGTCAACTTTTGACACCCCTAATAGTACTTAGCTAGGAGTTTTCAATTCATGTTTGCTACATCGTGAGACCTAATTAGTTTTATAATTCAGTTTAATTCAAGTATTTCTTAATTCCCCGTTTGCCGTGTTTATTGCTAATTAATTGCTTAGTCAATTAGGGCCCGATTTTCTAAGTGGTTAGTTGCATATTGCTAATCTTGATTGCATGAAGTATACGTAGTGCTTGATAGATAACTAGTAGCACGTTAGTGATAGGAAGTCGTAAAGTCGAATCTAGTTCACTAAGGGAATTAATAATCAAACTTGAATCTTGCGCGTGTCGTGACTTGGTTAGTTTGGGCTAGTGTTTTCTTGAATCTCAATGTTGTTGACTTATTGAATCCTGTCGAGTGTCTCTAGGGGTTGTAAATTAATTAGGGAATAACTGTCGAGTGTCTCTAGGTTATTCTACACATAAGAGAAAACGAGGCGGAGTCGAGAGTCTCTATCCACCATAGCTAGTCTATTTGGGATTGTATTGTTGATCCTGCACAAGCTAAGACCCGCAAGGATCTAGCGGAAAATTCTAATCTGATCCAATATGAAGAACCCTCCACTGAAGTGGAACACCCAGAAGACGAACAGAAAGAATTGACCACGAAGCTCGACCAAACCCTAACGAAGGCAGTAGCCGAAACAGGAGAACATAGAACCATGGAAGATCTGGTGCGTCCCGCAACCGCACAACAGCCTCTCTGCATCACTTTTCCAGAGGTGGCAGCAGGTCTCGAACTAAAGACTGGTACAATTCACCTGCTCCCCATCTTTCGTGGCTTGGAAAACGAAAACCCACACCAACATATGAGCAAGTTTCACACGGTCTGCTGCTCAACAAAGCCTCATGGGTTTACCGAAGACCAAATCAAACTCCGTGCCTTCCCGTTCTCCCTACAAGATGCGGCAGAAAAATGGTTGTACTCTTTACCTTCAGCAACCATCACTACTTGGCAGCAGATGCACGACAAATTTCTGGATAGGTTCTTCCCAGCTGAGCGATACTTGGATCTCCTTCAGGAGATAATTACCATTAAGCAAAAGGAACATGAAGCCTTGCATGAGTATTGTGAGCGATACCGAAATCTGCATACAATGTGCCCACATCACAACCTGCCGGAAAATTCAATCGTTCATAACTTTTACAGAGGCCTGATGCCTGCCGATAAAAGGCAGTTGGATGCTTTGAGTGATGGTTCCATCATGATCAAAACACCTGCCGAACTCACGGAATTAATTAGCAGAATTTCTAGGGCCTCCCAAAAATACTACGCTAAGTCCGACATGACGAGACGGGTAAAGGAGGTAAGCTCTTCCCAGTTTGATGAACTTAAGAATATGATATCTGTTTTAGTTTCTAACATGAGTGCAGGAACACCACAAGCGGCAACAGTCTGCCAATTATGTGTTAGCGCATCTCACCCGACCGATGCTTACCCATCCCTACAAGAGGGTACCTTAGAGGATGCGAACGCCGCTGGGTTCCATCAACAAAACAACAACCCTTACTCTAATACATACAAGCCCGGTTGGAAAAATCATCCTAGCCTTAGCTACGCCCAAAAACCTCCACCAAACTTCCAAAATTTCGTACCCAGACCCTCACAACCTCAGCAACAAAACTCACAGCAAAGTCTTAATCCCCAAGCCATTCGTTTCAACAACCTAGAGTCCACCGTTCAGAATCTAGGCTCCACGGTTAAGAACCTAGAAACCCAGTTAGGGTATATCGTTCCAGCCTTGAGTAGGATGGAGAACCAAGGCAAACTACCCTCACAAAAGGAAGATCCCAGGAAGAACGTTAGTGCGATTACTCTCTGAAGTGGCAAAGAGCTCCCTCCGCCACCAGAAAAGAGCGAAGGTAGAAAATTTGAGTCAGGAGACGTTCGGAAGGAGGGTACATGTTCAAAGAATAACCATGCCTCGATCTCTAACCGTGATGAAGAGATTGAGATTGTAACACAGCCGCAGCCCCTGGTGATACCACCCCCGTTTCCGCAGCGTCTAACCGAGACGAAAAGGTAGAAAGAAGAAAAGAACATTCTAGAAACATTCCGGAAAGTCGAGGTGAACATACCGCTACTTGATGCCATTCAACAGATACCCAGGTATGCTAAATTTCTCAAAGAACTCTGTACCAATAAGAGAAAGTTGAAAGGAAATGAAAGGGTTAGTGTGGGTGAAAACGTATCTGCGGTCTTGCAAAAGAAACTCCCTCCTAAGTGTAGGGATCAAGGTATGTTCTCTATCCCATGTAAAATTGGGAATTTGGGTATCAAAAAGGCCATGTGTGATTTGGGTGCTCCGATTAATGTAATGCCACTATCCATTTATAATGTACTTAATCTTGGCCCCTAGAAAGGTACAGGTGTAATCATTCAATTGGTGGATCGTTCGATTGTGTATCCCGAGGGAGTTCTTGAAGACGTTTTGGTCCAAGTCAATGATCTCGCCTTCCCGGCGGACTTTTTCGTGCTAAACATGGAAGATGGACACTTTGAGAAACCATCCGATATCCTTTTGGGTCGCCCATTTTTTAGCACGGCCAGGGCTAAGATAGATGTCCATGATGGTTTATTAACACTTGAGTTTGATGGAGATATGGTTAAATTTAATGTGTATGATGCGATAAAAAGGCCTGATGAACTTTCTATGGTGTTTAGCATTGATGTAGTTGATGATTTGACTGAAAAAATGTTTGAACTAAATAATTTAGAGGCTTTGCACTATGCTCTTTGTCAAAGTTTTAGTAGTAAGGAATTACGTGATTTTGCACGAGATTTCGAAACACCCAATGAACTCTTTGATGTAATACATGAATTGGATGTTTCGAACCCTTTTGTTGGTAGTTTGTCAAAACTTGAATTGCCTATTTCACAGACTAAGTTACTACCTTCGATTGTGCAGGCCCCCGAATTAGAGCTCAAGCCATTGCCGGATCACCTCAAATACGCTTTCCTAGGAGCTAAGGAGACTCTTCCTGTGATCATCTCCAACACTCTTAGCCCGTTAGAAGAGGAAAAATTAATTCGTGTCCTAAGGGAGTTCAAGGAAGCGATCGGTTGGACCATAGCAGACATCAAGGGAATAAGCCCCTCTACATGCATGCACAAGATCATTCTGACCGATGATGCAAAACCAAAACGACAAGCTCAACGACGACTCAACCCACCGATGATGGAGGTCATTAAAAAGGAGATATTGAAGCTTTTAGATGCAGGCGTGATATTTCCAGTTTCGGATAGTGAGTGGGTAAGCCCGGTGCAGGTAGTCCCAAAGAAAACAGGCATCACGGTTATCGAAAATGACGAAGGCGATATGGTGCCCACCCGTGTTCAAAACGGGTGGAGGGTTTGTATGGACTAAAGAGGCTTAAATTCTCTAACTAAAAAGGATCATTTTCCCCTCCTTTTATTGACCAAATGTTGGAACGATTAGCCGGTAAATCTCATTATTGTTGTCTTGATGGCTATTCAGGTTTCTATCAAATTCCCGTGGCACCCAAAGATCAGAGCAAAACCACTTTCAAGTGCCAATTTGGAACTTTCGCGTTCAGAAGGATGTCGTTCGGACTTTGTAATGCTCCAGCAACTTTCTAGCGATGCATGGTAAGCATATTCTCTGATTTTGTTGAGCACATAATCGAGGTATTTATGGACAACTTCACAGTTCACGGAAATTCTTTTGACGAATGTCTTGAAAATTTGGCTAAGGTATTGAAAAGATGTTCTGAAAATGATTTGGTTTTAAACTTTGAAAAATGCCATTTTATGGTAGACAAGGGAATTATTCTTGGGCATGTCGTTTCTCATAAGGGAATAGAAGTTGATAAATCAAAGATAGATGTTGTGAAATCCTTGCCTTACCCCGTCAGTGTACGGGAGATTCGCTCTTTTCTTGGACATGTAGGTTTCTATAGGCGATTTATACAGGACTTCTCCAAGATCACTAGACCTCTGTGTAAGCTCTTGCAAAAGGATGTGGAGTTCGTTTTCAATGAAGAATGCAAGGAAGCTTTTGACATCTTAAAAGAGAAACTAATTTCCACGCCCATTATGCAACCACCAAATTGGGACCACCCATTCGAGATCATGTGTGATGCAAGTGACTACGCGGTCGGAGCTGTTTTGGGACAGAGAATAGACAAAAACCTGCATGTCATTTACTACGCATCCAAGATGCTTGATAACGCGCAGATCAACTACATCACTACGGAAAAAGAGCTCTTATCCATTGTTTTTGCTCTTGATAAATTTAGATCATATCTTTTGGGCACTAAAGTAGTTGTTTTCTCTGATCGTGCAGCTTTAAAGTTTATCTTGACAAAGAAAGACGCGAAGCCAGGGCTGATTCGTTGGATTTTCCTCCTTCAAGAGTTCGATCTAGAAATTCGCGACAAGAAAGGCTCTGAAAATCTCGTCGCTGATCACCTGAGCAGAATTCCAGGACAAATTTCAAGTTCCAGGCCCATACGTGACGAATTTCCTGACGAACAGCTTTTTGCGGTTCATGACCAAAAGGTACGCGCGGACCTTACGCCACCGCCCTGGTTCGCAGACATTGCTAATTTTCTAGCATCAGGTATACTGCCTAACACTCTGTCTCATGCTGAAAAGGGTAAGATAAAAAGTGACGCAAAGTATTTTATTTGGGATGACCCCTTTTTATGGAAAATTTATTCTGATCAAATTATTAGGCGTTGTGCCTCTGAAAACGAGTTCGAATCAATTCTGAAATTCAGTCACTCTTATGCATGTGGGGGTCATTTTGGGTCAAAACGAACGGCTTTAAAAGTTCTTGAATATGGGTTTTTCTGGCCTACCTTGTTTAAAGATGCATACTTGTTTTGCAAAAGTTGTGAGAATTGCCAAAAGATGGGTAACATAGGTCCTAGAAATCAAATGCCTTTGAACCCTATTCAACCGTGTGAAGTTTTTGACGTTTGGGGTATTGATTTTATGGGTCCGTTTCCTTCTTCTTCTGGTAACTGTTACATACTTTTAGCCGTTGATTATGTTTCTAAATGGGTGGAAGCTAAGGCCACCCGGACTAACAATTCAAAAGTGGTTGTAGAATTTGTCAGGTCAAATATTTTCTCCAGGTTTGGAACACCTCGTGCTATTATTAGCGATCGAGGAACACACTTTTGTAATCGGTTGGTGAGCTCTCTTTTGGCTAAGCATCACGTTACACATAGGACCTCTACGGCTTACCACCCGCAAACTAATGGGCAAGCGGAGATATCAAACAGGGAGATCAAGTCTATCCTAGAAAAGCCAGTCAATCCGAACAGGAAAGAGTGGAGTCAGGGGTTAAACGACGCCTTATGGGCGTACCGTACAGCGTATAAGACGCCATTGGGAATGTCCCCTTTTCGAGTTGTCTATGGTAAAGCTTGCCACCTTCCCGTCGAAGTGGAACACAGAGCCTTTTGGGCCATCAAAACATGCAACATGCAAATGGATGCAGCGGGAGAGAAACGGAAACTTCAACTTCAGGAGTTGGAAGAAATTCGGAATGATGCTTATGAGAATTCCATAGTCTATAAGTCTAAGACTAAGAAATTTCATGATTTAATGATTTCACGAAAAAATTTCTTAGTGGGTCAGAAATTCTTACTCTTTAATTCTCGTTTGCGTCTCTTTCCAGGCAAGCTTAGGTCACGATGGACGGGTCCCTTCATGGTTACGAACATTGCTGCACATGGGGCAATAGAAGTCAAGGATTTGAAGAATGGGAACATTTTAAAAGTAAACGGGCATCGGTTGAAACCTTTCTATGAATGGTCTCAGCCGTCTGACATAGAGGAAATCCTTTTGGAGGCTATGCCTCCAACTGTCTAAACATTTCCAAAATGCCTCGTCGAGTCCGAGACAATAAACAAGGGCGCTCTTGGGAGGCAACCCAATTGTGACGTTTCAGGCGTCACCTTAGTCCCGTTTCTTTCCTTTTAGTTTCCTTTTTTCTTTTTCTTTATTTCTTCGTTCTGCTCTCGTGATTGATTTAGGCCCTTGTATTTTGCAGGAACAGGTCTCACTGCCCAGAATTCAGGTTTTTACAGCAAAGTGAGTGGAGGTTCGGTCATACCCAGGGGTCGTACAATATTGTTTTTTAGGCGGAAAATACCTCCTTGCTAAAATAAACGACCCGCCTACATAAACCTACCCGTAACCCGCCAAACCGATCTCGTGCCCTCTTTGTTTCTTCGTTCTGCTCTCGTGATTGATTTAGGCCCTCGTATTTTGCAGGAACAGGTCTCATTGCCCAGAATTCAGGTTTTTACAGCAAAGTGAGTGGAGGTTCGGTCATACCCATGGGTCGTACAATATTTTTTTTTAGGCGGAAAATACCTCCTTGCTAAAATAAATGACCCGCCTACATAAACCAACCCGTACCCTCTTACCCGTTACCGACCCGGAATCCAAACCTGTACATTCCCCAACATTGGCCCCAACCCTAATCCAACCCCCACCATTCACCGCCTCTCACTTTTACCCTCTCCCTTTTACAGAGCCACCATCTCTCGGCTTTCACCGCGACAGAGCCACCACCAATCCTTCGTCGTCGGACCACTCACTAACCACCGCATCACCACCATATCACCCCTCTCCCTATTGCCAAAAAGAGAAAGCATTCTACCCCTAAACCCTCTTCCTCCACCAAGCCGCCACTACCCAAGCGCCGCAGATATCCACATGGCCACCCTTGAGGCGAATACCCAACCATCGAAACGGAGGAGGACCTCCGCCTCTATCGCGAACACTTGGCCAGAGAA
This sequence comes from Lantana camara, assembly GCA_037501455.1. Taxonomy (NCBI): domain Eukaryota; kingdom Viridiplantae; phylum Streptophyta; class Magnoliopsida; order Lamiales; family Verbenaceae; genus Lantana; species Lantana camara. Next base: position 27,346,349 of record CM074862.1, read on the forward strand.
CAAGAGGCGGCCCAAACTCCTTCCCCACCGCCTCAAACCCTACATCCGCCGCAGGTTTCAACCTCTCCTCCTGTTTTCGATGAATCCCCCATCTTTCGCACCCCAGATGACTTGCACCGCTTCCTTACGGAGAGTTTTGAGCGCCGTCAAGCTACCTCCGCCGCTATTTCTGTTCCCATTTCCGAGAAATTCTAGGCACCGGAGTATTCGCTCCGCCATTCCAGCCGTCTCCACGCTATTTCTGGGAGCAATGTACCCCCACAACCACCAATTCTGATAGATCTAACCCATTTACGGCCAAAGACGCGTCGCCGGCCTTCATCGCCTTTCCGGCCAGTTCCTTTGTTGCCTTTAATCTCTATCGATGCTGGCCCCGGCGTTTCTGACGCAGATCCTACCTGCTCGCCACCACGGGTGACGTTTGACGATGAGGCGGGACCGTCCCAGCCTTATTCCCCTTCATCCGAGTCACCTTGTCCCCCTGATTCCCATTCCGACGACGATGCCTCACTCCACTCCTTGGTCGACCCGGAGTTCACCTTTGAAGGTGAAGAAATACACTACCCGACGCCATTGAGGCGCGTATCCACTCGTTCCCGCTTGGGTGCTCCACTCCAGCGTACCATGCCTCCTCCAGTTGTTTCCGATGATTCAGATGGTTCTGAGGAGTTTGGAGGAGTAGCCCCACCTCGCCCACGGAAGCCTAAATTTAATGCGTTTACTGCACCCATAGTCGGAGGTAAGTGTCCTGACTTTGACACTTTGAGGCAATTGGGCTTGTTTGCTGATGCTTGTGAGTATATGCAGTCAATCGGTTGGTATGAATTTTTTATCATGGATAACCCTATTTATGTTGAATTGGTACGGGAATTTTATCATACTTTTCGGTTTGTGCCCCCTAAGAACTTTAATTTGGCCACCCCTTGCATTAGTTTCACTTTGATGAATGCTCCTTTTCACATGTCAATTAATGATTTTAATATTGCGCTCGGTTTTGTGGCTGCCACTGATTTGGACAGTGCGGATTATGTGCACATGCTTCATGATTTTAAAACTGAGCTTGCTTTTGTTGATAAGGATGTTTTTCATGCTATGTCTGTTCCCGGGACCCCTGTTTTTAATTCTAAAAAGTCTAAGGATTATGCTTTAGTGGACCCCACCCTAAGATATTTGCACAGGTTTATTTCTTCAACCTCTTCTAACAGAATTAGTGGGATGGGTGTTGTTACTAAAACTGAATTGTTCTTTTTATGGGGGATGGAACAGAAACGGAAAGTTAATTTTGGTCTTTGGTTGGCGATTGCATTTAGGGATGTTCGACGAGGGCGTCGTGAGTTGAGTCTAGGACATGTTATCATACACTTGGCACGTAATTTGGAGTTGATTGATCGTGACATGCCTAATTTCACAGTCGCTTGTGCCCTGTCACCTCTTGATCTTTATAGTCTAGATAACATGCATATGTTGGTCAATACCGAGGAAGGTTTGTCTATTGCCCGTGCAGGTTTGGCACCGGAAGATGTCCCGCGAGTTTTTCCGAAGAAAGGTGGTTCCCCCGTTGAGCAGAAGCCTCCTACGGCTGTTCGGGACGTGCAAATGTGTTTAGAGTGAGTCGAGCGTGAAGTGATTGAGCTCCGGGAGTCGACCAATAGAAAATTGGACATCATTCTGGCCTCGTTGGGCCATACTCAGCCCCCCAACTGACTCAGTCGCGCCCCCGTGCTTTCAGGGAAGTTCCTTATTTTATTTCTTCTTATTTGCAATGAAACTTTGCTTGTTTTAAGTGTGGGGGAGGGACCAAACGAGCTGAGTTTACTTTTGTAGGCTCGTTTGACTGAATTAGGGAGCGTTTACATGTTTTCTTTCTTGTACATAGCTGCTGTACAGTTTTGTTTTACTAGTAGGGGCTGTTTTGCATGACTAGAGGAGGGGCAGTGTCGGTTTTAAGTCAGTTAGAAGGGGAACTTTTTGGGTGTTTAATGTATAATTCATTTCCATCTTGAACGTGATTGCTGAGTTTGAACCTTGGATCATTGCTAGAACTTATTAGGCGACTTGGACTTGTGAAAAGCTGTGTGCAATTGGATTAATTAGTATGCCTTCATGCCTTCATTTCTTGCGCACTTCCTGGACAAACATGTACTTTGCTTAGACAGATTTGTTGAAATTTTTCAATTTAGGACAGAAATTTGACTAAAGCACACTTTAATTCCCTTCGAGGCGAAATAGATTAATTAACAAATGACTTGGGAAGTGACAAAGGCATTCATGTCGGTGTTTGCAGCCTTTTTGTTTGATTTTCACAGAATAACATTGCCCGATTAACCGCTGAGCCTTATTATTGTGCAAATTTTTTTCTTAGCCGCGTTACAAGCCTAATGCACAATATAATTTCCTACCCACATCTTTGTTACACCTTGCTTACTCATTTTCTTTTTGGGATTGTATTGTTGATGTCAAGACTTCTTTTCTTTGGTTTGAAGAGAAAAGTTCATTATGTTTGGAATAGAAAAATTGTGAGATTGATGAAACAAAAGCATAAAGAAAAAAAGAAAAAAAAAAGAAGTCAAGAAAAAAAAGAAAATAAAATGAGCGAAAATTGAGAAAAAAAAAAGCAACGAGTGAAGAAAAAAATAAGAAAGTTAGAGTGTTGTTGAAAAATTCGATAAAAGAGTTGGGAATTAATTGTGAGAAAGGGGAGTCTTTTTGGGAAGAAATAAAGGGAAACACTTGGGATTCATATTAGAATGTGTAAGCTTGGTGTTTTGAGCTGTTGATTCACCTTTTTCCTACCTTAACTCAAGCCTTACATTACAAGCTCCTAAAGACCTTTCGATCTCGAGCCATGAGCTGATTCAATTAGTGGAGATTGGAATGAATGTTGTGTTTGAACTTAATGGTTGGTCCTTTTGCGAAAAACTTGAATTTATTTGCCTAGTCTTTGTACATCTTTTGGTTCATTTCACACACACACAAAGGCATGGTGTTTGTACTAATTAGTTGAATTGTATGTGGGTAAGTAATGAGTTTGAGTTGCTAGAATCGTTTCGGCGAATGATTGAGGATCACTTGGACAAGGGGTTCGGTGGTTTTGATGTTTCATTAATTCCCTCGAGGACGAGTGGAAGATAAGTGTGGGGGAATTTGATAGCATGCGTATTTACATAGTTATCGTGTTCTTGGGGCTGCACTTTTGAGCTTATATTGTCTATATTGGTGCTTTTGATAGTTTTTGTGTTTTAAGAAGTGCAGGGGTCCAGTAGCAATTTTTGGGCTGTTTTGGAGGAATTTAGCATCTTTTTGGGCTGGAACTTTCTTTGTCATGTGTGGAGCTTGTTCTTGGAAGTTAATTCAATGGATTTTGGTTATAAGTGGTGGCGTGGCTGATTTTTGGTTGGGCTTTATAGTTGGGCCTTGTATGCTAGTTGGAGCTGAATTAATTGGTGAGGTCCAGCATCTTCGAGGAGCCTTGAGCGTCAAGTTGGGCAAGAAGAATCCGAGTCCTTGTGGGACAAGGATTTGGGGCGTCAGTTGTTGGCTATAAAAATCCTTCTTCCGGACCAGTTTAGAGGAATTTTTGGAGACGAGAACTACTCAGCAGTTGGGCAGAGGACTGTTGGCAGCGAGAGTTGAAGATTTGACCGAGAGCAACAATCCTTCCTTACCTCTCTTAGTTAGCTTATGTTTTCCTTTTATTTTGCTTTTCCAATCGTGTCTATGCAGAACTAATTCCATAGTACTTAGCTAGGAGTTTTCAATTCATGTTTGCTACATCGTGAGACCTAATTAGTTTTATAATTCAGTTTAATTCAAGTATTTCTTAATTCCCCGTTTGCCGTGTTTATTGCTAATTAATTGCTTAGTCAATTAGGGCCCGATTTTCTAAGTGGTTAGTTGCATATTGCTAATCTTGATTGCATGAAGTATACATAGTGCTTGATAGATAACTAGTAGCACGTTAGTGATAGGAAGTCGTAAAGTCGAATCTAATTCACTAAGGGAATTAATAATCAAACTTGAATCTTGCGCGTGTCGTAACTTGGTTAGTTTGGGCTAGTGTTTTCTTGAATCTCAATGCTGTTGACTTATTGAATCCTGTCGAGTGTCTCTAGGGGTTGTAAGTTAATTAGGGAATAACTGTCGAGTGTCTCTAGGTTATTCTACACATAAGAGAAAACGAGGCGGAGTCGAGAGTCTCTATCCACCATAGCTAGTCTATTTGAAAAACTGAGTTTATCCTTGCGTCTGTGATCGATGCTAAAAGCTGAATTGTGACTTTTAGCTAGGTATTGTCTCTCCAATTGCTTTAAACAAGTATCAAATATCCTTCTTCGAGTGTTTTATTATTTTTACCTGTTTTATTTATTTGTTTTTATTTAGTTTAGCAACGTCAACAACCCCCCCCCCCCCTTCCCCCAAAAACTTTTCTCGTTAATTTAGTGAACTCTTTTGTGATTAGAGTAGAATTATTTTCATCCAATCCCTGAGGAATCGACCCGTTCGCACTTTACTACAAGTTTTAGCTGTGAATAGGATACTATTTATTTTGACAATCTCGACGCTTGTCAATCTGATTTCGTTATGAGTAGATAAATTTATTTTCTAGTTGGGATTTTCCTATGTGATGCATTAGACTTGTGAGATATTCTCTTTTAATTTAATTAGTATGTGTTATTCGTTTTATTCCCGTTCTTCGTGTTATTGAGTGTTGGTTTAATTCTTTGATTTAGGGCCCACGTCTTAGAATTATCAATTCCCATATAGCTAGTTAATTTATTTGGTGGTGTTAGCTAGATAATTAACGACGTAGCAATCAACACTAGGACATAAAGCTTGTCTGAATTCGTATTGTGGAATAAATCGATCTAATTGAGTGAAGTACGAGTTCGTTCTAAACCGGTTAGGACCAGTGTTTCTTTGGTTCTTAAGGCAGTTAATTCGATTGAGTCCTTGAGAGAGTTTTCGATAGGGTTATCAATTAGCTAGGGGATGATTATTAGGAGTTTCTTTTAAGTTCTAAAATTAAGAAGAAACGAGGGAGCCAGAGATAGTTGGCAACCATAGCTAGTCTTACGTTAAATTTGTTAAAATAATTGAATCGATGATCGTGGTCTAATGCATGACTATGGAAGTCCTGACTAGTTGTTGGCTATTGAATTTTATCCGAGTTGAATTCTAGTTCTTGTTAGTTAAATGTTTATTTTAAGTTAAATTGTTGTTAGTTTAGTCTAAATCTTGAAACCCCCCCCCCCCCCCCAAAAAAAATTTAATTGTTTGTTTTGTTTCCTTGGCATATTGAAAGATACAAAATTCACCAAATTCTCGAGGATCGACACCCTTTACCACTATTTTACAATCTAATTGTGTGCATTACTTGGGGTTTAATTTTGGTGGTCTCGACACCCATCAATGACATGTGTTTTCCATGTTTTGTTGAGAGGCCCATAAAGATTTTTTGAAATTCCTGGATTATAGAAATCGTTTGGTTCTTCAGTTTTCTCAGGGGCTAGTTTAGCAACTGCATTTGAATAACTTTGTTGTGTGTGCCAAAACTGATTTTCTAGAACGTACCAACACTGAGGAATGTTTGGTGGATACCAAAATTGGTTGGCTGGTACCATCACTGGTGTAGGTCTTGGAGTTGAGTCTTTTACTCCACTTAAATTTGAGTACATTGGTCTTTTACTCGCATTTCTCTGCAAAAATAAAAGAATAAGTTATTGTTTTAAAATCCATTAGCATGTCTACTAAGATAATCTGCAAGTATATTTTTATCAAAATTAATATGGACAACTTCAAAAGAGTAATGAGAGATATAATTTGACCATCTCACTCTTTTAGGATTGTCTTCGACTTTCTTCTTATTTAGAAAATCTTTAACGACTTTGTAACTCCCCGTTTTCCCGACAAGTCAGGTACGACTTCACGAGAGAGTTTCATCAGTAATTATGTGATTTATGTGACGTCGCATGTTAAACGTGTCAACGTGTAATTTTATTTAATTATGTGCGTTGTAGAAATTTATTTATATTGTACTTGGACTCAATTGTCCAAAAATTGCAAGATAGGAACCTAATTTTAATTAGGGTGTTTGAGGCCGTCGTGGCTACCTTGAGCCCGGGAATTTGGCTTTGAATTCCAACCTTATTATTGAGTTTGTTTCGGTGATTCGGATTCAAATACTTAACCTTTTATTTTTCTAAAGCTATTTGATTGCCCAACCGTTTTAAAATCCGATCCGGGTGGACTGGATATCGCTTGACCCTACCCGTTTCAACCGACCCGATTAACCAGCCCTTGAAAAGGGCCAGCCTTATCCATCTGTCCTCACTCCTGATCGATCAACAGTAGCACAACAAGGAAGAAGGGAGAAATTCCCTATTTTGGTACCAAGACCTCAAGTTCGGGTTTTCGAGATCCAACCGTCCGATCAACGACCTAAGGTAAGAATTGTGCTCTATTCGTTACGTGCTTTAATTTGATATACCTTTCGTGCCTCGGATTTTTGTCTATCTGTTAATTTGGGAAGATGATGAATAGTATCCGAGGTGTGTGTTCTATGTGATCAAGGCCGTTTTACGGGTTCTAATGTGTAAATATGTGACCTACGAGTTTTATTTTGTCCGTGGTATGAATTTCGTGCCATTTGGTGTGGTTTGGAGTGGTGTTGGTGTTTGAATGGACCTCCAGGAGCCATTGTTGCTGTTTCTGCTTCTTTTTGGACGAACCAAACGGGAAGGGTCATTCCCGTGTTGTACTGGAGTTGGGAACGGCCATTCCCAGGAGTCATACCAGCCAATTCTTTGCAGAGCCGTGGGGGGAAGTTTGGGGAGCTGGGAACGGCCGTTCCCAGCTCAAGCGTGGAACCAGAACAGTTGTTCCCATGGGCGGGACAGCTGAGCATGGCTGTTCCCAGAGCTAGCGAGCCCGTTCCCGGCCCTTTTTCAGTGCTTTTATGTGTTTTGTTCGTGTATTGTTATTTCACAACTTCATTTGCATGCCTAAGTGTTATTACATCGATTTACTTGCATAATTTCATCTAATTGAACTTGTTTATTGAATGTAAGTGCTAATTGATTTAATTGCCCTTACATGCACATAAGAACATGATCATGACTTAGCTTATCATCTTGTATATGGTTTCATATATTTCATGCCATTTCACATCATTGTCGTGCGTCGTAATTGATATCATTATTGAGTCTCCTCTCACGAGTACACATTGTTTCCCTTCTTATTCAGTTCATCTCCAGGGCGGAGATCATCGATCGAGTGAACACTTTCTTGCACACTTGTCTTGTTCCGTCGCTTGTCAGGTGAGGGTGTTTTCGTTCTAGTTATGTATTAAACCCTAAAACCTGCATGAAAAGAATTTGGCCTAAAATCCATACTTATATTATTTCAAAATGGTTATCGAGTAAACATTTACTAAAATTCAACCTATTGTTATTGTTACTCATTGATCGTTCCTGTTTTGGCGAGATACTGTACTGCACATTGATTGGGCCCTGGGACTTGTGTATTGAGTTAGCCGGGGAGGTATCGGGCCGACGGTGAACTTGTGCACGGTCCCATACTGCGGGATGAACCCTGAATCCACTAGGAGTTGGTGGAGGAAGGAATCCCGGGCATAGGAGTCATGTTCCTGATGCTCACACGGACTGGATGGCGAGGGCTAGCTACCCGAACCATCATGGAGAGAGAAGGAGATCTTGGGGGAATCTGACACCACGGGTTACCCATGGATTATTGTCGTGACTGATTGCACTGATTGTTTACACTATTGCACTGACTGCACTATATCGTATTGATTGAAATGCATGATCGCCTTTAAATAACTGAAACATAATCATTGTACACTATCGGAGTTTGGTTAGAGATTGTGCACGCTCACTCGCCGAGCCTGTAGCGCCCCTTAACACTACAACTCCCGCACCGTACTACCCTCGAGTGGATATGAGACCTAGCACTCGAGAAATACTACGGCGAACGGTATAGACGGTACTTAAGTAGAGCGTAGGATAAAATGCAGCGGAAGATAAAAGAAATTAAAACTTGCAACAAGCAACATGATAACACATAGAATAGTGCATGATATTGTAAAGGGGTAATATGATAGCTAGTGCATGGAGCGCATGTATAATAGCAATTTATTAGTAGTATATACATGATCAGGATTAAATGCTCTTTAGTCTAAACTTGATATAATAAGTATGACACCTATAGCTTCAAGATACCTCTAGGTGTCAATGTTCTCGCTCCCTGAAATCAGGTATTTGAAACAGGCGAGGAATTAGTCAAAGTGACTAAATGAAGGAAGATTAGTAATAGATATATATATATATGTATATATAAAATGATAGCAATAGGATATAGCAGATATGATACGGTTCATAAGTTTGAAACAGGGATAGGGGTACTTGGGGATTATTTTATAGGGTTGAACCGTCTGATAAAAGATTTGTACCATCTGCAAGTAAGGTGTCTCCCTCCAAACTCCTTAAAATGTTTGTAAAATAGTACCGGGCTGATCAAGGCACTGGTACTTTAATAAAACTAAGTAAGATAATAACTCCGCAACACCGTAGTGTCAGTAAAGGAGCAAACCCTACTGACGATATGTAATATATGGGGAGGAAGCAATCTCTCCCAGGGAGGTTGTCTCCCTTGTAAGTCTCTTGGCGTGGAGTAGCTAACTTCCAGCTAAACCACTACCAAGAGTTGGTGGCGGTCTGTGGCACCAACAATACCTTTGGCCCGATGCCTTCCAGGTATTGCTCGACACAGCTGCACGTCGGGCCCATTTTGATAAATAATAATGATTTACTTGCTTAGTCGAGAATCAGTTCTTAGTATTAATAGGACTGAAGTATATAATGTCCGGATAAGATCCTGATTCCGACTTAATAGTACGTTCCTCATAAAGAGGAATATTGTATTATATAAATACGTATACATAGAAAATCAAATAATAGGTAAGTTTGGAAATCATCTTGTAATTAGATATAGGTATATACATGATTCCAGTTGAAAAGGTTTTAATCTATGTTGCACGGACACGGACACGACATGACACGGACATGGCGATATGGATTTTTAAAAAATTTTAGGACACGACACGGCTCTGACACGGCTATATTTTATATTAAATAAAAATATTTTATATAAAAATAAAAAAAAACTTATAAGTATAATCTATGAAAAATAAAATATTTATAGAAGTATGTAATATTATAACATCAAATAAGTGTTGTTATTTTAGTTTTCTCCCCAAAAAATTCTAAAAATATTAAAAAACGCATAAAAAACTTTTTATAATTATAAAATATGCCCCGCCGTGTCCGACACCGTGTCCCCTTTTTTTTTTTTTTTTTTTTTCTGGACACGCCTTCAGCCGTGTCCGACACGTGTCGGAGGTGTGTCCGAGCCGTGTTCGTGTCCGACACGTGTCAGACACTGCACGGGCCCAAATTGGGCCGTGTCCGTGCATTAGTGGTTTTAATCCTCATCTAGTACTGAAATTCAAATAGGTTGAAACGGATCCCACTATTCAGTGCAATTGTTGCCTGAAAGTAATTACTACTGACTTAGAACTAGGTTCTTATTATTCTAATCAAATAATCACATAAGGTTTAGGAAATATAACATATTAGAGAATTCTTATAACATTTAGAAATTATTTTCCCGGTAAAATTTAATTTCAATTGTTTAAGGAAAATTTAATTAATTAATTAGGTTTCATGAATTCTTTAACCACTTAAATATTTATCAATCAAAGTATAACCTTAATTAGAGTGTTAGGAATTAAATTTAGAATTTAATTCAACAATGTAGTTTGAATTGGAAATTATTTTATAATTTTATTAATTTTTGAATTAATTTGGAAAAATCTTTATTTAAAATTCCAAAATCATATTTTATAATTAAATTTAAATTAATTCCGAAATTAATTGATTAATGGTTGACCAAAAGTCAAAATTACTATTGAAAACATTTACTATTCAATTTCTTGTGAATTAAACACTTTATAACATAAAATTGATCACACACACACACACTATCACACGTGCACATGAATTTTATTCAAGAACATTATGAATGTGTTCTTAAGCTTATGAAGATGTTCATACTAGTTCATGATCATATTCAACAAGTTCTAAGTCCATAACACATAATTATATTCAAATATAGCACTTTAATCATAAAATTAAATCTAAATAAATTATTCTAAGCATATATTTAATCAAACAAGAACATAATTATTTAAATACATATTTATATTATATCATATCACATTTCATGCATTTAATTAAGTAAAATTCCATAATGTAGGTACATTACACATAAAGCTAACAACTATGCATATATTTTATAAAAATAAATTCCTAAAGCATAATAAAATTAAACCTAAGCATGCTACTAATATTATTATATTAAAAACATAATATAAAGCATGAAATAATAAAAGAAAATTGCACCTTATGAGAGAGAGAAGGTTTGGCCGTGTATATGGGAGAGAGAGAGATGATTTTTGTGTGTTCTCTTAAGTGAAGTTGGGAGACTATTTATAGGTATGTCTTGGGGGCTTATGTTGCAATTTTGAAGACTTAATTAAGTGAGTCATGTAGTGAGTAATCTAGGTTCATTTGTTAGGGGGATTAAGGTGTATACTTAGGTGTATAATTAAGATATAATTAATTTATCTAGTAATCATGACAAAATAAAAATAATTCTAAAATAGGATGAAAATGATAATAAAATCGTAGAAGAATGTCTAGGGTTTAGTTTGAAATGAGAGAAGTTGCACAAGAAAAAGGATCGAAAGAGCTTTCTAATGGTTACAAACACTTAACGTTTGAACGTCTACATTTAAAGTAGTAGTCGTTCGGGAATTTTAAAAATACGATAAAATTCATAAACGAAGCTAGAACGTGAATTGATTTCCGAGAAGGTGTTCATGTTTCTTGAAATAATTTAAGAATCATTTTGACTGTAATATTGGATATCAAATGTTATACGATTTGAAAGTTAGTCTTTACGCGGTGAATAGTACTTTGGGAAAAATAGCGAAAAATTTATAAATCGAGCTAGGATTTGAACTAAGGTTTGGAAAAGAACTTAAAATTAATAAAATAATCCAAGGGTCGTAATGGTTATGATATTGTATAGGACAAACGTTGAAATTTAGAAATTTCTAAATTAGGTCAAAACTAGGGTTTTTCGACTGGTTTTGATTTCTACGGAAGCTACATTAAGAATTAGGGTTTGGGAATCATACCATAATTCATAAAATTTCGCAAGGATTCTATCGAACCCAATATTGGATAGGTAAAAGCGTCTCGAAATTTCACTACAATTAAGGGTGAATAGTAACTAGGGACCTAAATGGGATTTTTTGACAAACAATTTTCAAAACGTATTTCGGGGTGCTAAAAGCTATGATATGAAGTTGGAAAATATGGAAATCAACTTTCTAAGGTTTCTGAAGGTTTAGGTAAAGGTCTGGGGTTCGGTGAATGAATAGTGATATGGTTCTCTCAAGAAGGCCCAAAGCATAAATCAGAAAATAAATGCACATAATTCACGTCAAATGAAATGTGTAATGGACTAAGGCTATAAACGCTTTCCTCTTAACCCTTTACTTACCCGTGCTATCCTGATCTCGAAAATTCGGGCTGTTACAATCCTCCCCCCTAAAAAAGAATCTGTCCTCAGATTCTATTCTTGTTTCGGAACAACTCTGGATAATGTTTCTGCATCTTTTCCTCGGTTTTCTAGGTCTGTTCTTCTGTTCCATGTCCTTTCCATAAAACTTTAACAAGGGGGATTTTTCGATTCCTTAGTTCTTGGAATTTCCTATCCAAGATTTCGGTTGGTCTTACCGTATAAACCAAGTTGGGCTTTAGAGGAACTTCTTCTACCGGCAAGATATGGGATTCATCCGTAAAGTATTTACGAAGCTGAGATACATGGAAGACGTTATGTATTCCAGTGAGGTTTGCTGGTAAATCTAGGCGATAGCCTACCGGTCCAACACGCTATATGATTTCAAAAGGTCCTATTTATTTGGGATTCAATTTCCCACCTTTCCCAATGCGTGTGAAACCTTTCCTTGGTGACACTTTTAGAAACACCTTGTCGCCTACTGCAAATTCTATATCCTTCCTTCGGATATCGGCATAACTCTTTTGCCTATCTTGAGCTGCTTTCATTCTTTGGCGGATAATTTCAATCTTTTCTGTAAACTCCGCTGTCCATTTTCTAATGGTTTTCCTGGTATCCCCTTTTTCAGTTGCTTTAGTTGCTTCCATATCCCAGTATAACGGAGATCTACATTTCCTTCCATACAAGGCTTCATAGGGTGCTGCTTGGATCGATGCCTGATAACTAATGTTGTACGCAAATTCCACAAGAGGTAAACATTCTTTCCAGTCTTCTTGAAAATCCAAGGCACAAGCTCGCAACATATCTTCTAGATATTTGATCGTCCTTTCTGATTGACCATTGGTCTGAGGATGTGCGGCTGAACTGAAATGTAGCTTAGTCCCCATTATTTCTTGAAGACTTTGCCATAACTGTGAAGTGAATTTCGGATCTCTATCAGAGACTATACTAGTGGGTACACCATGTAACCTTATAATCTCTTTCTGATACAGCTTTGCTAGAGAACCGACTTTATCAGTAGTTTTGACCGGTAAGAAATGTGCGGACTTAGTCAACCGATCGATGATAACCCATATACTATCATATCCTCCTTTAACTTTTGGCAAGCCCGTGATAAAATCCATAGTGACTTGTTCCCATTTCCAAGTAGGGACTGGTAGTGGCTGTAACTTTCCCCCGGGTTTCTGGTGGTCTACTTTGACTTGCTGGCACGTCAAACACTTTTTGACATAGCTCGCAACATCTCGTTTCATTCCATTCCACCAGAAATGTGTCTTAAGATCGTGATACATCTTTGTTCCTCCTGGGTGTATCGTATATCGAGTCTTATGCGCCTCATCCAAAATTTCTTTTCGAATTGCAGGAGGTACACAAACTCGGCCTTTATATCTCAAGATCCCATGGTCATCCGTTGTGAATTTGGTCTCAATATCTTTTTCCTTAGAATTGAGACATTTCTTGATCCACTCATCCTGTGCTTGGGCTTCCCTAAGTCTTTCTTTTAATGACGAAGATATCACTATATTGGCCAGTCGGGACTTCGAAATGACAGTAATGGGTTTGCTTCTTCCGTCTAAGGCTGATAGACTGGATTTTCGGCTTAAAGCATCTGCCACTACGTTAGCTTTTCCTGGATGGTACTGTATTTTACAGTCGTAGTCTTTTAGAAATTCCATCCATCTTCTCTGTCTCATATTCAACTCTTTTTGAGTGAATAAGTAGCTCAAACTTTTATGGTCAGTGAAGACTTCAAAAGTTACCCCGTATAGATAGTGCCTCCATTTAGCTAAGGCGAATACAATCGCTGCTAACTCCAAATCGTATGTGGGGTAATTCCCTTCATGAGGCTTAAGTTTCCTTGAGGCATAGGCTATAACCTTACCATTTTGCATTAGGACACACCCTAATCCTTCTTTGGATGCATCCGTATAAACTACATAACCTTCTTTTCCTTCAGGTAAGGCTAATACTGGGGCAGACGTTAATCTTTGCTTCAATTCTTGAAAACTTCGTTCACACTTTTATACCCATTCGAATTTTCTTTCCTTCTTAGTTAACTGGGTAAGAGGTGTTGCTATCTTGGAGAAATCTTTTACAAACCTCCTGTAATACCCGGAAAGTCCTAGAAAACTTCTCACTTCTGATGGGTTCTTTGGCGTTTGCCAATTCTTCACAGTTTCAACCTTTGAAGGGTCTACTTCTATTCCAGAACCGGATATTATATGTCCAACGAAGGACACTCTTTCCAACCAAAATTCACACTTGCTGAACTTCGTGTATAACTTGTAATCTCTTAAAGTTCTTAACACTTTACGAAGGTGTTCAGCGTGTTCCTCCGGGGTTCTTGAGAATACCAGATTGTCATCAATAAAGATGACCACGAACTGGTCCAAATATAGTCGGAATGTCCGGTGCATTAAATCCATGAATGCAGTCGGGGCATTGGTTAACCCAAAAGGCATTAAGAATACCAGATTGTCATCAATAAAGATGACCACGAACTGGTCCAAATATGGTCGGAATGTTCGGTGCATTAAATCCATGAATGCAGTCGGGGCATTGGTTAACCCAAAAGGCATTACTACAAATTCGAAGTGACCATAGAGGGTATTAAAAGCAGTCTTCGGAATATCCTCCTTTTTAATCTTCAGTTGATAATACCCTTGCCTTAAATCCAACTTGGAGTACACTCGTGATCCTTGAAGAATATCGAACAGTTCTTCAATATGGGGAAGAGGGTATTTGTTCTTGATGGTCATACGATTGAGTTCTCGGTAATGGATACACAATCGCAATGATCCGTCTTTCTTTTTGACAAATAGAACAGGCGTTCCCCATGGGGATGTTCTAGGACGGATGTATCCCGAAGCTAACAACTCCTCAAGTTGTTTTCTCAATTCTTGGAGCTCGGCTGGAGCCATTCGATAAGGTGTTTTAGAGAATGGCTCAGCTCCAGGAACTAAGTCAATTACAAATTCTATTTCTCTGTCAGGAGGTAATGAATTCATATATTCAGGAAAGACATCAGTGAATTCTTTTACTACCTCTACTTCCTCAATCTTGAGCTGATCCTTGGGCCTATTTAACAGATAGGCAATGAATCCGATAGCTCCATTACCCACTAACTTCTTAGCTTCTGCTGCGGTAACCGGTGGTACTGACTCAAATTTTTCTTTCGACCCAAAGTTATCACCTTTCCCTAAGGTGACTTCTTTCTTGAAACAATCCAACTTAGCATGGTACTTACTAAGCCAATCCATTCCTAGAATAATTCCATATCTTGACATCGGTAATTCTATAAGATCTATCGGGTAGTATTGGGTACTAATCCGTATAGGACAGCGTTTATATCCTCTATCCGTAGTAAGACAAGCTCCCAAAGGAGAACTTAATTCGAGCATATAAGGCAACGATTCAAGTGGGAAATTGAAATTCGCACATAATTGAGATGCAATAAATGAATGTGTGGCGCCAGGATCATATAAAGCGGTAACTGGCGTGTTTAGAATGTGTACTGTACCTTCAACGACCTTGGTAGGATCCGGATTCTCGTCACCCTCTATAGCATAAGCACCTTCTAGGGGGAGTGACATCTTGGGTAGCTCTCCGAGGAGACATATTGATTTACAGTCGCTTTATAAGGAATATAATGCATGATGGTTAACAATGTGTTGCATATAATCACATAAATACATGTTTCATATATTATCAAGCAGTAAGTATCATATTACACAGATTTAGCATAGTAAAGCACAAAATTGAACTTAATAGCAAGTAAAAGTGCAGGAAGGTAAAATACTCACTCGCGGTTCTGCTGGTATCTTGAAGCAATTCTAACTTATAATGCAACAAATATGAAAGCAGTAAATGTGAGACAAGGATGTAACTGCAAAAGTGGGTTATATATATGCATCAAGTTTGAGAGCTATAGCTACAACTACAAAAAGCAAAATGGGGTGGACCTGATCTATGTCAAGTTACACCCTACAAAGCTCTCAACTCACTCATATCTGTCAGGCTAGCTGTGTCAGCTGTAACGTCAAAAGGAGAGGTCCTCTACTGGCTGATCTGTACAGCCTCCCACTGATACTACTCCTATACGTACCAAGCTCCATAAAACCCTCTGTCTAATCATGCTGGTCACCATCCACAACCTCGCCCCGAATAGGACTCCATCCATCACCCTGCTGCTCCTCCTCAGAACCCTGCTCCTCTGCCTCAGAACCCTGCTCAACCTCTGCATCATCTCCTCGGGCTCAGCTGCTACGGCCTCCTTCTGGTCCTCTATCTCCTCAACAACCTATACACCAGTCAGATGATAGGTACCGGCAAGGCGGTCCCAAATGCAAGAACGGTAGCGCTGATATAAAGTCTGAGCGGCATTCCTAGAAAGAGCCATAGAGGCTAAGTCCTGCTGTAGGGTTGCCGCCTGCGCCACAAGATCGGTATTTTCCTACTCCTAGGTAGAGGTCTGCTGCTGGGCAAAGTTCCTACTCACAGCATTCTGTAGGGCTAGCTCAAGATGCCTAGTGGACTCCAACTGATACTCACGTGCCATCTGAGCCTCCATATAATATGCATCTCGCTTTGACTCAAGCATGTGTACTAAACGGTTCGGGTAAGCGTGCCCTACTCTACCTCCTCTACCACCACGAACTACATGCCTCGCTCTCTGCCAAGTGTAGTAACGCGTAGGGTTCTCATAACGAGATACTGCTATAGTGTGCGGGGCCTCATACTCCTCAAGCTAGGTGTGATGTGGGTTCCCGTGTTCCTGATTCTCCATTGCTATATAAAGAAATACTTAGTGTACATTCTAAGGTTCAAATACAGAATTAGCATTCTTCTGGCATTTATAGGTTAAGTCTCTTCTTAACCCAAACCTGGCTCTGATACCACTTTAAGCTGTAGCGCCCCTTAACACTACAACTCCCGCACCATACTACCCTCGAGTGGATATGAGACCTAGCACTCGAGAAATACTACGGCGAACTGTATAGACGGTACTTAAGTAGAGCGTAGGATAAAATGCAGCGGAAGATAAAAGAAATTAAAACTTGCAACAAGCAACATGATAACACATAGAATAGTGCATGATATTGTAAATGGGTAATATGATAGCTAGTGTATGGAGTGCATGTATAAGAGCAATTTATTAGTAGTATATACATGATCAGGATTAAATGCTCTTTAGTCTAAACCTGATCTAATAAGTATGACACCTATAGCTTCAAGATACCTCTAGGTCCTTCTGTAGGGCTAGCTCAAGATGCCTAGTGGACTCCAACTGATACTCACGTGCCATCTGAGCCTCCATATAATATGCATCTCGCTTTGACTCAAGCATGTGTACTAAACGGTTCGGGTAAGCGTGCCCTACTCTACCTCCTCTACCACCACGAACTACATGCCTCGCTCTCTGCCAAGTGTAGTAACGCGTAGGGTTCTCACAACGAGATACTGCTATAGTGTGCGGGGCCTCATACTCCTCAAGCTAGGTGTGATGTGGGTTCCCGTGTTCCTGATTCTCCATTGCTATATAAAGAAATACTTAGTGTACATTCTAAGGTTCAAATACAGAATTAGCATTCTTCTGGCATTTATAGGTTAAGTCTCTTCTTAACCCAAACCTGGCTCTGATACCACTTTAAGCTGTAGCGCCCCTTAACACTACAACTCCCGCACCATACTACCCTCGAGTGGATATGAGACCTAGCACTCGAGAAATACTACGGCGAACGGTATAGACGGTACTTAAGTAGAGCGTAGGATAAAATGCAGCGGAAGATAAAAGAAATTAAAACTTGCAACAAGCAACATGATAACACATAGAATAGTGCATGATATTGTAAATGGGTAATATGATAGCTAGTGTATGGAGTGCATGTATAAGAGCAATTTATTAGTAGTATATACATGATCAGGATTAAATGCTCTTTAGTCTAAACCTGATCTAATAAGTATGACACCTATAGCTTCAAGATACCTCTAGGTGTCGATGTCCTCACTCCCTGAAATCAGGTATTTGAAACAGGCTAGGAATTAGTCAAAATGACTAAGTGAAGGAAAATTAGTTATATATATATATATGTATGTATATATAAAATGATAACAATAGGATATAGCAGATATGATACGCTTCATAAGTTTGAAACAGGGATAGGGGTACTTGGGGATTATTTTATAGGTCATGAATCGTCTGATAAAAGATTTGTACCGCTTGCAAGTAAGGCGTCTCCCTCCAAACTCCTTAAAATGTTTGTAAAATAGTATCGGGCTGATCAAGGCACTGGTACTTTAACAAAACTAAGTAAGATAATAACTCGGCAACACCGTAGTGTCAGTAAGGGAGCAAACCCTACTGATGATATGTAATATATGGGGAGAAAGCTATCTCTCCCAGGGAGGTTGTCTCCCTTGTAAGTCTCTTGGCGTGGAGTAACTAACCTCCAGCTAAACCACTACCAAGAGTTGGTGGCGGTCTGTGGCACCAACAATACCTTTGGCCCGATGCCTTCCAGGTATTGGTCGACACAGCTGCATGTTGGGCCCATTTTGATAAATAATAATGATTTACTTGCTTAGTCGAGAATCAGTTCTTAGTATTAATAGGACTGAAGTATATAATGTCCGGATAAGATCCTGATTCCGACTTAATAGTACATTCCTCTTAAAGAGGAATATTGTATTATATAAATATGTATACATAGAAAATCAAATAATAGGTAAGTTTGGAAATCATCTTGTAATTAGATATAGGTATATACATGATTCCAGTTGAAAAGGTTTTAATCCTTACCTAGTACTGAAATTCAAATAGGTTGAAACGGATCCCACTGTTCAGTGCAATTGTTGCCTTGGAGTAATTACTACTGACATAGAACGAGGTTCTTATTATTCTAATCAAATAATCACATAAGGTTTAGGAAATATAACATATTAGAGAATTCTTATAACATTTAGAAATTATTTCCCCGGTAAAATTTAATTTCAATTGTTTAATGAAAATTTAATTAATTAATTAGGTTTCATGAATTCTTTAACCACTTAAATATTTATTAATCAAAGTATAACCTTAATTAGAGTGTTAGGAATTAAATTTATAATTTAATTCAACAATGTAGTTTGATTTGGAAATTATTTTATAATTTTATTAATTTTTGAATTAATTTGGAGAAATCTTTATTTAAAATTCCAAAATCATATTTTATAATTAAATTTAAATTAATTTCGAAATTAATCAATTAATGGTTGACCAAAAGTCAAAATTATTATTGAAAACATTTACTATTCAATTTCTTGTGAATTAAACACTTTATAACATAAAATTGATCACACACACACACACACTATCACACGTGCACATGAATTTTATTCAAGAACATTATGAATGTGTTCTTAAGCTTATGAAGATGTTCATACTAGTTCATGATCATATTCAACAAGTTCTTAGTCCATAACACATAATTAAATTCAAATGTAGCACTTTAATCATAAAATTAAATCTAAATAAATTATTCTAAGCATATATTTAATCAAAAAAGAACATAATTGTTTAAATACATATTTATATTATATCATATCACATTTCATGCATTTAATTAAGTAAAATTCCATAATGTAGGCACATTACACATAAAGCTAACAATTATGCATATATTTTATAAAAATAAATTCCTAAAGCATAATATAATTAAACCTAAGCATGCTACTAATATTATTATATTAAAAACATAATATAAAGGATGAAATAATAAAAGAAAATTGCACCTTATGAGAGAGAGAAGGTTTGGCCGTGTATATGGGAGAGAGAGAGATGATTTTTGTGTGTTCTCTTAAGTGGAGTTGGGAGGCTATTTATAGGTATGTCTTGGGGGCTTATGTTGCAATTTTGAAGACTTAATTAAGTGAGTCATGTAGTGAGTAATCTAGGTTCATTTATTAGGGGGATTAAGGTGTATACTTAGGTGTATAATTAAGATATAATTAATTTATCTAGTAATCATGACAAAATAAAAATAATTCTAAAATAGGATGAAAATGGTAAGAAAATCGTAGAAGAATGTCTAGGGTTTAGTTTGAAATTAGAGAAGTTGCACAAGAAAGAGGATCGAAAGAGCTTTCTAATGGTTATAAATACTTAACGTTTGAATGTCTACATTTAAAGTAGTAGTCGTTCGGGAATTTTAAAAATACGATAAAATTCATAAACGAAGCTAGAACGTGAATTGATTTCCGAGAAGGTGTTCATGTTTCTTGAAATAATTTAAGAATCATTTTGACTGTAATATTGGATATCAAATGTTATACGGTTTGAAAGTTAGTCTTTACGGCGTGAATAGTACTTTGGGAAAAATAGAGAAAAATTTATAAATCGAGCTAGAATTTGAACTAAGGTTTGAAAAAGATCTTAAAATTAATAAAATAATCCAAGGGTCGTAATGGTTATAATATTGTATAGGAAAAATGTTGAAATTTAGAAATTTCTAAATTAGGTCAAAACTAGGGTTTTTCGGCCGGTTTTGATTTCTACGGAAGCTACATTAAGAATTAGGGTTTGGGAATCATACCATAATTCATAAAATTTCGCAAGGATTCTGTCGAACCCAATATTGGATAGGTAAAAGTGTCTCGAAAATTTACTACAATTAAGGGTGAATAGTAATTAGGGACCTAAATGGAATTTTTTGACAAACAATTTTCAAAACGTATTTCGGGATGCTGAAAGCTATGATATGAAGTTGAAAAATATGGAAATCAGCTTTCTAAGGTTTCTGAAGGTTTAGGTAAAGGTCTGGGGTTCGGTGAATGAGTAGTGATATGGTTCTCTCAAGAAGGCACAAAGCATAAATCAGAAAATAAATGCACATAATTCACGTCAAATGAAATGTGTAATGGACTAAGGCTATAAACGCTTTCCTCTTAACCCTTTACTTACCCGTGCTATCCTGATCTTGAAAATCTGGGCTGTTACAGAGCCACTGATGATAGCCTGAATTGTTACTAAGTGTCTAAAGTGATAGTTGTAAAGTTCGAGCATAGCTTAAGTGATTTCTTGCCCTCATGGGAACTACTTTAACTAAAACGTTGCCCAGGATTTACAACTTGGATGTGCATGTTTCTATATATATATGTATACCTCCTGCTCACTCAGTTTTCTAGAGACTGATCCCTCTTTTCCCCTTCTCTTCCAGGTTCCTCACAGGTGGTTGCTAGGCGGGATTAAGTCATTTGTCCTTATTCGAGTCCTGCACGTGTACACTTACTACATATTATATTTACTTATCGAAAGGACTTATTTATTGATTTATTTACTGAATTGTGTTGAACTCGGAACAGGTTTCTAGGACTTTAGTTGAACCCACTCTATATTATTGCGTTGAATTGATTCGGGACAGGTTAGGACAGGTGTATCATTTAGTGGAACCCGTATTTACTTTTCTATGGTATGACATTTATTTCTCATGGATATTGCAAATGTCATTGCCTTGCTTCCGCATCGCTGGTATTATTGAATGTTACAGGGTTAGATTCCGCCTAGCTAGGATAGTCTTTTTATTGTCTTTCGTTTGCTGTGAGTTTAGTTCATGTATAGATTAGTCATTTCATATGTGGACCGAATTCATAGTGCGGGGGATGTGGTGCTCTCGTCGCGGGTGCTACAGACTTTATTATTAGTTCTGATGAGAAACTTAATTGGTGCTAAATAAATATGAAATTTTTTAATACCATTTTTTATGGTTAATAGTTCTTTTTCAAAAATAGTATAATTCAGTTCATTTAGTTTAAACTTGTCAGAATTATATCCACAAATTAAATCTTTCGAATATTTCTGATTCTTGAGTATTTGTGGTAAATTATTTTCTTTTTGTAAAATATTTTGAGGTAAATTTACTACTTTCATCTAGTTGGGCTGAAATCTCTAGTTGGGCATTGGTATCTGCATGTAAATGGTGTTTATGTCGCTAGGCTTCAAGCCCTATTCAGACCCATCGGCCCTATCGGTTGAATTTGTTAGCCATGCTATTTAGCAACCAATATGGGTCGTTTTTAAATAGCCCAGCCGCAATTGTTTATTGTAATTTACCAACCTTCCCCTTACCTAACATATAGCCAAGCCGCAATTGTTTTTAAGTAGCCCAGCCGTAAATTTGTAAATTAACGTTACAAATGAAAGGGTATCAATGTAAATAAACATGAAATTAACTGGGCTTTGCCATTTGAAGTAAACAACCCCATAAAATATTTAAATTACCCTGTGCACACTAACAGCCCAGGTAAACACTGGACTGTTTTTTTACATGACAATCCACATGGCCATAACCCAAAACCATTGGATTGGTTCAAGCCCAAGTAAACTATTTGTTTGAGTACTACACCCTAAAACATTTCTGAAGCATCAGTTTCTAAAATCATCAAATTAGTTTCTTTCGGAAAATAAACTTTTAAATTTGGTTTGAAGAAACTTTTTATTTCTTGTAATGGTTTTGTATCTATCTCTATCCATTCTATCTTAGTAATGCTATTTTTCTGAGCACTTTTCAATTTTGCTAAGAAAGCTTTTTCCCTCTTAAAGATATTTTTAACCAATGGTCTCCCATAATTAAGTAGTCCTAAAAGACTTTGTAATTCCTTTAATGTTTCCAAATTTTCTGGAAATTCCTTGATCTTAGTAGTTATATGTGGTTGGAGAATGGTTCATGTAGAACTTAAGATTATGACTAAATAATCTATCTCACTCTTCTCCAACTCGGGATTTAAAATTATCCCATTTTCTCTAAACTTTTTGTAAACAATTTCTCAATTTTTCTTATGCTCTTCAATTGTTTTTGAAAAGGTAAGAATATCATCAATATAGACAAGAGAAAAATCTTTAATATCTTTAAAGATTCCATCCATCCATCTTTGAAATATTTGTGGGGCATTGCATATCCCGAATGGTAAAACTATCCATTGATAGTGCCCATAAGGTGCTGAAAAATCAGTCAACGATTTTGATTCTACTATTAGCTTAATCTACCAAAATCTATATTTACAATCAAATTTACTAAATACTTTTGCTCCTCTAGTTTGATTAACTAAGACATATTTTCTAGGGATAAAATATCCATCAAATTTTAAATTTTCATTCAGCTTTTTATAATTTATCACTATTCGTGTTTTTCCTTTTTTTTACCTCATTGTGATTCGTTGGATTGGAATGACAACATTTTGTTTCTTCTATCAGTCCTTTTTCTAGTAATTCTTTTATTTGTTTTTGAAACTCATCTATAACTTTTTTAATATAGATCATAGGTTTTATTCTAACAATTTTATTACTATCCTTTATTTCAATTCACAATACCTCAAAGATTTTTTCCATAGTAATAGTAAATTTTCTGAAAAATTACGGCTTAGCGTTTTATAAACCCAATGTGATTTTTCTAACTCTTTAGTTTCTGTTATGTCTAGATCTAAGAATGGGCTTGTATCACCACGCTTGACTGGCGCAAATCCTTTATTACATATTAAGGAGTGTGATTGTATCCATGAAACTGTATAAGATTTTTTTTTATCAGTAATAATGAAATTTTCATTTGTCATGCTCACTGGATAATATTGGGAAAGAAATTGTTTCCTAAAATCATATCCCCATGCATTTGAGGAAAAATAATAATTTTGGGATTATAAAGGTTCTTTTACCTTTAGTAGTTGTAACTGTGAATGGAATATCTTTTGTTTTATATTCCATTAGGCTTGTAGAATTATTAGCATTTCTAGAGGCAATTGGATTTTTCATCCTTTGCCATAATTCATATGGTATTACATTTGGTTGACATACCGATTGTGTAGCTCCTATATCTATAAGAGCATATATGTTATATGGCTTGTATCCTAAAAATTCAAAAGTTATTTCTATATAACAATATCTTCCCTTATTTTGGTTATAAGAAAAGAAAATTGTCTCAAAATCAAGGTCCATTTGTTCAAACCTGATAGACTTTTGTTCTTCTAATCTCCTACTAGCCAGCATAATAGGAAATTGGATTGTTTTTATTCCAATGGGTTCTTGTTCATTTTGTTTAGAACTACTTTCTCATTTTCTATAATCATAAGAAAATGATTTTCTGCTAGCGGCAATTTTATTATCCTTGAAATAAAGGTTATTTCCTAAATCTCAAAATTCTATATGGCTATGCTATTTTTCAGTTTTTTTTGTTGTAAAATTTTCAAACAATCAGTCTTTTGGTAAACTAAGATCCTTCCAATTTATAAATCTTACTTGAATCTCAGTATCAAAAGGTTTTGGTTCATAAAGTTCAATCATATTGGAATCAATAGTTTTTGTTTTCACCGTAGTATCACTTGTAAGTTGGTGAACAACTTTCCAAAATACTCTTAAATCATTATGGATACCACCAATTTTAATATTTTGGGTTTGAATCCTTAAAACAATGGTATTCTGAATCCTTTGTCTTGAATTAAGACAAAGTAATTTGGCTTAATTCTGAACATTATTTCTCCAGAGACTAAGTTGGATTGTACTCCTCCTATTAAGGATAGAATAGGATCATGAAATCTTTTATCTTGTATAATACAAAGGATATGAGAATCAATCCCTAACCTGAACAAAGAAGTAATACTTATTTGTATTATTCCTATATGTATAATCTGACTTTAGGATATTTTTCCTTTACTATTTCTATTTTATTTTTGTCAAATATTTGGATTTCTAGTTGACCATTTGATGTCGCCCTAGTTTCAATATTAATTCCGTCACACACTTCAAAATGTTCTACCTGCCAAGGTTTAAATCTTGATTTTTATATAATCTTCTATTCTTAGATTTTTATACTTATCTTATTTACTACTATCTAAGGTTAGACCCTCTTTAATAACATCACTAAGCCTAATTTGACTTAGTTCTTCATTTGGGGCAGACTCAAAACCCTTTTCTTGGATTTCAGTGTTCATCATAAAACACATGTTCCTCTTCAAATCCTTCTTCTGAATAAATTGACTCAATTTCATATAAATTCTCGTCATTCTCAGAGGTTTCTTCCCCAAACATATCTCTAGCTCATTTTCTTCTAGGAATTTTATCATTTTAGTATTTCTTTTAGGACATTCAGGGTTATATGTCCTTCTTCATTACAAAAGTAACAAGTACAGTTTTTCTTAAAGTTACTTGGTTTTCTTTTGCTAAATTTCTGGGCATATCACCTTTAGGAGAAAATTTTAGGTTTATTCCTATTTTCCTTCCATGGTTTGAATTTGAAATTTTTTTGTTTCCTTTTGTATGATGTACTTGGTGTACATCCAATTTCAAAAGTTTTTTTTAATATTTTATCACAATATTTTTAGCCCATCTCTAGTTCTAGCAAGTTGAGTTTTAACTTGCTTTTGGGCCTTTCTCTGCAAACAAAGATCACCTATTTGTTTATAATCGAATGAAATTCTACATCCTAAAGTATATTTTGCTTTTGTTTTTTCAAGATACTCAGTATATTGTTTTTCACTCAATTCTTCCCATGAGAAAATTTATGAAAAAATTGTTCTAGCCAATGTGTCATATCACAAGGCTTAAGCTTCCAAAAATGTTTTTGTAATTTTTTAACATATGCAGTATATTCACAGATAGTGAATAACTTCAATTTAGTTAAAACATCTTTAACCTCTTTATAGTAAGTATCGAAATCTGTTATTCCTATATAATATATCTTTAATAGGGTAGCAAATTCTTGTAAAACAGTTATATTCGTTTTACTTAATAAATCCATTTTTTCAGTTCGGCCTTCCTCATATTCTTCCCAAGCTTTTAGCCAATTTAGAGTATCCCCTTGTAGGGTTCTTGCTATCTAGTTTAAGAATTTTTCTTTTGTCCAACTTTCTTCGTAATTGTTTACTACGATTATTAAGGATTGAATCTATTCATCTGTGATTTTTTCATAATCTTGTGGGTGATTATCCTTAAAATCTAGATATGTACCATGAGCCACAATGCCATTTTTGTGTGAATCTTCTTTATTAAAAGAGGTTGTTGGTATATCTTCTTTAACATTTATGTTTTCTATATTAGAAGATCCTGCTTCATCTATATGTTTTTTTATTAGGATTAGAATAAAAAACTTTAAAATTTTCTTCTTCTTCCTCAGAATTGTTTTCTTCGGAATCTGAATTCATCACGCTTGTTGCGCAGAATTCTTCAGATTTAGAGTTTTCATCATCCATGTCTATGTTTAAGACGTATTCAAATTCTTGCAAAATATTTTTATGATGTTCATATAAAGATTGTATCTGATTTAGATACTTCTTTCTTTCAGATATTCAATAATTTCTTTATAAGCTAAGAAATCATTTTGTCTTTTTTCTTTTTCCATATCCATGGTTAAGATATTTTCATGAATTTTTTTGACTCCTTTAAACAAAGTTGTTTTAGCTTTGTCTTTAATTTCTTGAGTAACAATGTTTTTGTTTTTCTCAAGTACGTCATTTTTAACTAATTCTTGCATAATTAGTTTCGTTTTTATGGTAAATTGATATTTTCGATTCTTCCTATATTCAATAGATCTTCACTGATATTATCAATCATCGTATACAATTGGTTTACCAAATTAACTAAATAATTTAAAATTTTACTAGTAATATTATACTTCCCATCAACCATATGTAATGTGTGCCCACAAGGTTTAGTAAAATTAGATCTTAAACCATAAAAACTTTGATTTTGTAATTGTTTATCCATAAAAGACCTCTTATAATTCTAGTTTAATCTTTACTAAATCCACGATACCTAAAAAGGCTCAAAGGATCAATAAGTAAGACCTAACTTTCAAAACTACAAGTTTCTTGGCTTACAAAACAAATATCTCAAAATTCAGGATTAATTCCTAAATGTAAAACTAGTGCGGTTAAAAATATAATTTTTAAAAAGTTGTAGACTGATTTGAAAAAACACCAATTATAAAATCAATTTTTTAATCCGCTCTTGGAATAGACGGCTCACAGCCTCACACCTTTATTGAAAAAGTTGTAAATAGTACACCAACTTTGTAATATAAAAATATTTTTTATAAAAAACCCTATTAATAAATCGGTGAGCCTTTCAAGATTGGTAGGCAAAAAAATAGTGAGAACTAGGTAACTTTTGGTGAAGGCTCCAATCACGGCTCATCCCAAATCAATATTTTATATGAGCATTATTGGATTGATCCGACAGTTTCTTTTGATTGATTCCATGTTTTGTGTCTGTATGTCTGTGTGAAGCTGCGTTCATTATATTTCAGCTACACACAACGCATTAAAGAATGAAGATCCCAGAAACAGGCATGAAGAAATGGTGCATGCTTCATCTGTTTCTTGTTTCAATTGCAGTGACAGTGAATAGTAGTGACTCTTCACAGTCCATTGTCAGGACTTTACCGGGCTATCATGCACCTCTGCCTTTCAAACTCGAAACCGGGTTGAGTATCCTCACTCCATACGTTGTTTGAAGTTTCGAACTTATCTAATGGCACTTTTAAAGATGGGTTCTGTTTCCACTGTTCCTACTCTGTATTTGAGTGATCTGCAGATATATCGGAGTTGGAGAAGATGATGGAGTTCAGTTGTTTTATTACTTCATTGAATCAGAAGGAGACCCCAAAAAGGATCCGCTTCTGCTGTGGCTCCTGGGCGGACCCGGTTGCTCTGGTTTTTCCGCTCTCGTTTACGAATTTGGTGCGTTCTAATATTTTCTTCTGCTTACTGCTTACTGCTTCTGCTTCTGCTCTGATTTTCTTTTTTCTGCAAATTTGTTATTAGGTCCGTTGTCTTTTGATTCAAAGACGTTTGATGAAAGCTTACCTTCTCTCAGTTTAAATCCACATTCATGGACAAAGGTTGGAATATTTTTTCTTCTTATTGTACTGCTTAGTTCTCAATTTCTCCAGTTTGAATTTGAGAGTTTTTTTCTTTTTTCTTTTTTTTCCAGGTTGCGAGTATTATATTCATAGACTCCCCTGTCGGAACTGGATTCTCGTATGCCACTACACCGGAAGCCTACCCTTCGTCTGATACCAAAGCCATGAAAGATAATTATTCGTTTCTGAGGAAGGTAAACTTATTTTAACAAGATTCGTATTCATTCAGGTCAGTTACGGTAATTTTCTCTAATTAATCTTAGAATGTAAGCTAACATCAATTTGTTATTGTAAAGTGGTTGTTGAATCACCCCGAATTTGTTGAGAATCCCCTTTATATTGGTGGTGACTCTTATGGAGGCAAAATTGTACCCATGGTGGCTCTGGAAATAGTAAAAGGTAGAATTTAGCTTAGTAAAACCTTGCAGTTATGATTAGATTCTTGCCCTGAGCTAATGCTGAGGTAAAATGTGTAAATAATATTGATGCCTTTTCAGGTAATGAAGCTGGACTTGAGCCACAGATGTTACTCAAAGTAAGTTAAATACAATGTTCTTCAAACTCCTCTTATTTAGTGTTCTTTAAAAACCATTTGACATGAAACAGGGATATATCGTTGGCAATTCACTGACGGACGAAAATCACGATACTAATGAAATTATTCCTTACGCTCATAGAATGGCGCTCATATCCGATGAACTTTTTGAGGTAACTTTATTCTTTTTATGTGTTGGTCCTAGACAACTTGACAACAAGGTCAAATTAAAAAAAAAAAAAAAAAAAGGTTTGAAAATGGAAACCACGAAAGGAATTTAATAAAGGGACTGAGGGAGATTAAAATTTAAAATAAATATAAAGTTTTAGGGGGAGGGGGTGAAAGGAGAAATATAAAAAAAAATTCAAACAATAACTCTTAAATTTATACATATATAAAATCTACAGTAGGTTCCAAAACAGAGCTAGGTACCCCCTTTGACTCCGCGGCTGCGTTTATGTATAGTCGATAATATGACTGATCTAATTTTAACTTTTCCTGTACATATTATCTTTCACTATACCCAAATTAGTATTTGGTCACTTATATGGTTCCGTATTTAATTAGGGATAATTACCAACGCCCCTCCTGAGGTTTGGCGTTAGTACAGAATACCCCCTGAGATTTCGGAAATTACGAACTCCCCCCTGGGCCGTTATCTCCTCGGTTAAATTTAACGGATTGTGTGAAATTTACTATTTTATCCCTACTATGTTGAAACTCAGGGGGGTATATGTAATAAAGAGACAAAGGTAAGGGGGCTAATGCAAGGACTGAAATTGTTAAAGGGGTTTGATGTAAGTACTTGAGTTTTGTGTCTACCTAAAATTTTTTTTTAATAAAATGCTACTTAATGTTATTTTAATATTTTTATGTTTCATACCTACAGTTTATGGGTGTTTAATATTTTCTGTAGATATTGACCATACATGTTCAATGTTTGAAATAATTGTTTAAACGGCTGACAGATATTTTTGTGAATTTACTAATGTATTTGTTGATATTTGTGTATTTGTTATGATTTTCAATTTTGAGGAAAAAAATTGATAATGCACTAGTTGATCTTTGTGTGGGTTTTTTTATATGAATTTTTATTTTGAGGGAAAATTTGTTATAATTGCAAATAAATTATTTTAAATTAACTTTAAATGGACTTGTACAAAATATATTTAAAACTAAGAAATAAATATGAAAGGAAATTTGTAACTTATCATGTTTTATAGAAATAAATATGCATGGAATATCTAATTCAATTTATATTTATAGATAAAATATAAAATATTAAATTAAATAAGGGAAAATCTTTGAATAGTACCAAAAAGTTGAAAAAATTCCTTTTAGGTCCCCAATTTTGAAAAAGTTCCCATTCAATCCCCAATTGAAAAACAAAATTCCTTTTAGGTCCCCACAAATAGTACATGTTCGTACATTGTCTTTAGGAATTGCGTACAATTTTTAAGGAATTGCGTATAAAAATCCCGGAATCTCGTATATACGAGATTCCGGGATTTATATACGCAATTCCCTAAAAATTGTACGCAATTCCTGAATTATTATACAACCTTGGGGAGTGAAAAGAAATTTTGTTTTTCAATTGGGGAGTGAACAGGAACTTTTTCAAAATGGGGGAGTGAAAAGGAAATTCAGTTTACACTTGGGGATTTTTGAGGAATTGTCCGATTAAATAACAACTTTTTAAATACAAAAAATCCAAAATTAACTAATATTATAATTATATTATTAAACTCTAAGTAAAATTACAATATACCCACTAAGGGTGTTTTTGGAATTTAAATTTGAATTTAACGGTGTAATTAACGACCGGTGCTATTTGTAAGCGAGGGTGTACTATTCAGGTGGGAGTTCGTAATTTCCGAAACCTCAGGGGGTATTCTGTAATAACACCAAACCTCAGGGGATCGTTGGTAATTATCCCATTTAATTAAAATGTCACGGAAATACTCAAATACATAATTAATTAGTCACTTTTTCAATTTCAGCTAGCAAAAAGCAGCTGTCACGGAGAATATGTTAACCCAGATCCAAAGAATGAACAATGCCTTTATGCCCTTCGGCTTGTCGAAGAGGTCGAAATCACATATATTTACACTTTTTCTTGGATCATATTTCATCTCAATTGATTTTCGTTTTTTGACGCCCACAATGGTTGCAGTGCACAAACCATGTCCATAAAGCACACATTTTGGAGCCAGATTGCGCACTCGATGATCTTCGTCTTCAATCATCCTTAACAGATGATCCAGTTGACCTTATCCTCCTGCCCAAACAAGAGGAACAATCGTGTCGTGTAATTTCCAACATATTTTTGGAGTTTCTAGTATGTGATCATCCTATTATACGAGTTTCCTAAACGGCAAAATCGTGTTTGCAGGGATATAATCACCTGAAGTCTAACGTGTGGGCAAATGATGAAACTGTCCGAAAAGCTCTAGGTGTTAGAGAGGTATGTTTGGCTCTTGGATTTCTTATTTTAATTGAGTGTGTCATTTCATATTCCACCTATTCATGCACGCTATTGATGAGCAATTGACGTTTGTCATTAGAAGAAACAATCGTTTGATTGTCTTTCATATCATAATTTTTTGTGAGTCGGTAGACAAGTGAAACAGAACGAAACATTATTAGAAATATATATATCCTAAGTAGGTATTTAAAGTATCATTAGGTAATGTAAAAAGTTATGTTTTAAAATTCGAAACCAACCAGCCGGACATATTTGATCGGTGACCGGCCGCTTTCCCGTCCGAGTAGAGCCTTACAATCAGTCAATGATTGGACCAGTATAAACCGCTTTAAAATCAATCCATGATTGGACCAGTTTGAATTGGTGTTCAACCTCGGCTAAAAACCGGACCGATCGCTCAACGTACCAGTTGGGCTAGATTTTTGTTTTCAAATGTAAAAATACAATTATATGGAGCAAGCAGTGATTAGGTATTTAAAGTAGCTAATGCCAAAAAGCTATGATTTAAAATTCAGACCAAATCAGTCAGACGAGTTTGATCGGTGATCGGCCGCCTATGATGTACGGACACTTCTAAAAATATCATATTGTCGTGTCGTGTCGTGTCGGACACTCGTGTCGGACACTGTGTCCGACACTCCTCACGTGGAAAATTCAAAAAAAAATCCGTATCACCGTATCCGTGTCGTATCCGTGTCCGTGCATCATAGTCGGCCGCTTGTGCGGTCCGGCCACAGCCTTAAAATCAGTCCTCTTAATGTACCAGTTGGGCGGGATTTTTGTTTTCAAATGTAAAAGTACAATTATATGGAGCATGCAGTGGTCGAACCTGCATCTCGTAGGTGAGAATGAAATGTGCCAACATCTCAATAGTTAATAGTTAAATTTTAAATTAAATAATACTACTATTTATGTAAGAGATTCTTATTAGTTTTTTATAAGGAAAAGATTATTTCTTTTTTAAGGATAATTTTGTTGGGGAAAAAAAAAGTTCGTAAAAAATAAATTCATCAAATCTATACATTAGATTAAAAATTGAATTTTAAGAAAATATTAATCATGAATATAAATATTAAATCCATTGTAAGATTAATCAATTTAATATAGATAAAACAATGTGTAGTATTTTATTTTTTTACAATATATATCAATAAAAATATAAAGGGATAATTACTGATAAATGTCACTTATTCACAACTAATTTTAGTTTATTCTGCTATTAAAAATCTATTATTACTCCAAACCCTATTTTATATAAAATTACTCTATTATTCATAATAGAGAAAAACAAAGACCTGTGTCTCCTCGTTTTGTAGTTTCACTCCAAAAAAAAAAACTTTCTGCGAATAAAAAAAGAAATAGATGTTCATTGACAGAAAGAGAGACAGTGACGACAAAGGGAGAAAGAGAGAGAAAATAGAACCATTAGTTAAGACACGAAGAAGAAAAAGAGAAACAATGACCTCGGAGAAGAGAGAGATTGACGAGAGCGAAATATGATTTAAAGAAATCAAGGTATCAAAATGTACAAAGTAAAGGATGATTTTCCCATAGTGAAGTATTAGGTATAACATATAAATATTAAGGGACTTAATTTCAGAGACTGAGAAGAGAGATATTGACGAGAGCGGAGTATGATTTAGAGAAATCAAGGCATCAAAATGTACAAAGTGAAGTATGATTTTCCCATAACGAGGTATTGTGTATAACATATGAATATTAAAGTACTCAATTATCAAAATAAGGTACTAGTATAATATTCTGTGATCAGTTTCGTACCTAAACAAAAAAAAAGTATAACATATGAATATTAAGATACTCAAGTTTTCAAAATAAGATATTGAATTGAGAACTGGTACTAATATAACAAATAAAAAATAAGGTACCGATTTTCAAACTAAGGTAATATTAAAGAAGGTGAATCACCTATTGTGTTGAGTCACATGATGAAAAATTATAAAAAGTTTTTGAAAAATTATAAATTCTTTTTATTATTATTATTTTTTATTGTTGTTGTATACTGGTGCATTAATTCACCGGGGAATTCCCAAAAACTCCCCAAATGATAAGCCCAATTCCTCTTAACTCTCCATTTTTCCAAAATGATGTATAAAAACTCAAGAATCACGTATCTAAATCCCATTTTTGAAAAATGGGGAACAATGTCGTATCTAAATCCCAAAACCACGTATCTAAATCCCCAAATGTCGTACCTAAAAACCCAAATGATGTATTTGAAAATGGGGAGTAAAAAGGAACTTTCCCAACTCATGGGGAGTTTTGGGAAGTGCCCCTTAATTCACTTGAATGATATAAAAGAGATGACAGAAAAGAGAGAAATAACCGAAGATTTCTATAATGTAAGACTTCTAAAACTCAAGGATGAGAAGTTAGTATTAAGACTAATTATTTTGGGGAGTAAGCTAAAATTCCTTACACAATTGCCTCCCAAATATAAATGTACACATGATATTTTTCTATTTTTTTTTTCCGTGATAAAAGTATGATATTAATTTATTAAATCAATCTTTTACCTATATTATTGCTTGATATTGATTATTTTTCTATTTAATTAGATTTTTTATCTATATGTTTGTAGATTTATAATTTGAAAATTTACTATTAGAGATGTTATTTGAAAATTAATGAGTAGTTGAAAGTGATTTAAAATTATATCTATTTTTATATTATTTATATTGATTATTTTTAGTTAATATTTATATTTTGGGACAATAATTAATAACCCCCTCCCAATTGAAAATAATTTAGTTTACTTTCCCATATAAAAAAAATCTATACTAACTCCTCAATTCGAATTTATAATTTGATTTCACTCCCTACTCACCTAAATTGACTGCAATACCCTTATTTATTTATTTTTTCATTTTCATACTTCAATTTTAAAGTTTTTTTTTTTTTTTTTTTTTTTTTTTGAGTACTTTAACTTTTACAAATAATACTCTATTTTTAAATTTAAATACTTTAATGTTTATGAACAATACTTCACTCTATTTTTAAATTTGAATATTATAATGTTTATGAACAATACTTCTATTATAAATTTAGGTAGTTTAACTTTTATGAATAATACTTTTTAATTTTTACGAACAATACTCTTTTTTTTTTCTTTTTTTTTTTCTTTTCATACTTCAATTTTAAACCTAAGTACTTTAACTTTTATAAATAATACTCTACTTTTAAATATAGATACTTTGTTTTATAATTTGGATATTCTATTTTATAATTCAGAAACTTTATAATACTCTGTTTTATAATTCCAATACTCTATTTTATAATTGGGATACTTTATAATTTTCAATTAATACTTCAAAATATAAAACAACAATTAATTTTTTACCTCACTATCTACTTACACAAAAAATAATATATATTAATTTTTACATATGAAGTATGAAAATTATATTTTGAAATATTAACATACAAAATAATATATATTAATTTTTACATATGAAGTATGAAAATTATATTTTGAAATATTAACATACAAAAGTATAAAATCATGTATATGAGGTATTATGTTAACAAAATGATTTGTGTGAGGGAATAATCATATGTTATGTCATTTCAAGTTTAATCAAGGTTATTTTGGTAATTTCATCAAAAATAAGAAGTGAAATCAAATTACAAATTTAAATTGGGGAGTTACTATTGATATTTTTTTCATGGGGACTGATATCAAATTTATCTTGTACCTTGGGGAGTTTATCACATTTATTATATAACTATGACATCACACCAGTTCAACCTATCAAATCAGTAAAACCAATAGTAAAACCAATAACCAATAAAGGTTCCGATTCAACATCCGGTCCTGATTTTAAAACATAGGTAAAAAGACACATGTATTTGAAAAACTAGCATAGGTTATGCATTAAATAATCGGTGAAGCACGATCAACTTTATAGTTCAATCCCTCAGGTTTAACTGAAAATGCTAACCATTTATTAAACGGAAAGGATTGTTTTCGGTTTGGTGAAAACCCATTTTTTGGGTACGGTTTTAGTTAAAAACAGAAAATTTGAAATTGGTAAATAAATTAAAAAAAATAATACCCTGTTTTTTCCCACAAGAATTTGACTCAGATTCAGCAAACAAACAAACCCAATACCTCAATTTTTTGAAATCCAACCAAAGTT
This sequence comes from Lantana camara, assembly GCA_037501455.1. Lineage (NCBI taxonomy): Eukaryota > Viridiplantae > Streptophyta > Magnoliopsida > Lamiales > Verbenaceae > Lantana > Lantana camara. The sequence goes on from CM074862.1 coordinate 27,381,071, forward strand.
AAAACTCAAAGCACTACGCCCTACGGCTAATGGCTATAAACGAGTTCCATTAGTGCTTTTCTCGAAAAAAGGATATCCACCCTACTATACCCATAAACCCACCTGCGAGCAAGGAAGAAAAAGAGAGATAAACTTAGAACTAATTACCGGTGGATTGGTTGCTTGGGTGCGGCGGAGACGTTGGCGAGTAGCGTCTGCGGTGAAATACACAGGGCCGCGGCGACGAGGAGGAGGTGGTATGGGCTGGAGATGAAGGTGAAAATAAAAAACATAACGTCTAAAAGCTCTAAAACAAATTAATTAATACAGAAACGTGTACGAAGTGTATACATATCTAGATCACATAATTTTGTGGGTTAATTACACCTGGCCTAAATTAGATGGGGTAATTATAATTCACCATTATTTTTAGATTAGATTATAAACACCACCCTTTAACAAATAAGTAATTAGACTTAACTCTCATTTTCATTTGAAAATTGCTAATGTCAGTAAAAATTTAATTGAAAATCCAAAAATATCCTCCATTGACTTTTATCAAAAATTTTATTTCAATATTATCGTTGAGGGCTAACTGTAATTAATTATACTAATATGGGGTTAAGTGGAATATTTTTAATAAAATTTTCAAATTGTGATTTTTGGATAAAATATAACGGTTATAATGGCTATATTCCCTTTTCAGCTGCAATTTATTAACATAAATTAAATATTTATTTTATTATTAATATTAAAGTAAAAAGTAAGAATTAATTAATTATGGTTAACGATCAATTAAATATATTTAATTGTGGTGGTTTTATTAGTAAATGTTTTATTTATTATCGAAAAAATCCTCTTACTTATACATAATTAGTAAAATTTTTAACTTGAACCATTTTCAGTTAGATTTGATTCGACTTGAATTTTTTTTTTAATTTAGTAAAAACAATTTACAGCTTTGACTGCATCGTATAAATTTTAATTTTCACATTTTAGTGTTTGTTCAAATGTTATTGTCGATAAGTATCTATTATAAAATACTAAATTACTTAAGTAAATTAGAATAATGTATTAATTAAAAATAAGACTTGTTTAATCGAAAAAAAAATATGAGCAAATTTTACAAACGAAACTAAATATATAAAGTCAAATAAAATATGAACGAAGTGCATAGTCAATTGTAGTTGAAAGAGGAAGATAGTCATTATAAAGATTATATTTTGTCCAAAAATAACAGGTGGAAAACTTTATTGAAAATATTCCAAATATTACACTTAATCCTCATATTAGTATAGTTAATTACATTTAACCTACAAGGGTAATATTGGAATAAAAAAATTGACCAAAGTCAATAAAGGGTATTTTTGGGTTTTCAATTAAATTTTTGCTGAAGTCAGCAATTTTTAAATGAAAACGGGGGTTAAGTGTAATTACTTATTTCTTAGTGGGTGATGTTTGTAATTTAATCTAAAAATTATGGTGTATCCCATCTAATTTGGGGGCTAGGTGTAATCAATCCAAATTTTTTTTTATTGTACTTAATGCACTTAATTCTCCGCACTAGAGAACTCAGATCTCTACGACAAATTTCTGCACGTTTGTCGTTTTAAGATGACTAACAATTTCTTAAAATTATCCATTTAAGAAAATGAATTTTACTTTTACAGTTTTAATTTTTTAATTTAACATACGACTATTGTAAAATGATTAAAATAGGTTGTTATTATTAATGGTTAAATAAAATCAAGTTCTTTCTTATATTAATTTTTAAAATTTATGTGGAAATGTAGATACAATAAAATTATATTATATATATAATTATTTAAAATATATTTTTATTAAACATTTTAAGTCGCTCTCGCATTTATCTTTCTTTAAAATTTTGCGCATTAACGCACTCGCACTCGCACCCGCATCCACACTCAATTTATGTGATGTAGGTATACACTATAAGGCACTAAGTACAGTTTTCGGTAAAAATAAAAGTCAGTTCGGTTCTTACTGAAACCGAAAATCAATGGATTTTTTTGAAAAATCACTTATCGAAAACGAACCCAAACGGCTTTAGTTAGATTTGGTTCGTTTTTTGATTATTAGTTTTTTTTTTTTAATGAACACGCCTAGTGTAGACTATTAAATTTTGCAACTCAGCATCATACCAAAGAGGTCATGCGGCCACTGCCCTAGGCGACTTTGGAGCCATGGCCGAAAAAGAGAGATAAACCTACTATATAATTAAATTTTGCATTTCAAACTTTATGGGTTGGTCAAGTGAAACTTGACAGAGTTTGATTTTAACAAGGTCGGGCTCACTGAGGCGACATCCCATTTTGCACTTCACGCGTGCACATTCTGGTCGGAAATGTCATTTGTACAAGAATTAATGGTCAAACTACTAATGTCAGTCATAATGTCAATTAAACCCTGTTTTGATTTGTTTAACACCGGAGTTTTATGAATATCACCCACTTGAGCTGATCAAAACATAAAAACATTCATCTGACTTGTGTGAATTATCAGTTTTATAAATATCACTCACTTGTGCTGATCAAAACACGAAACATTCACCTGATTTGTGGGAATTGCTATTTATGACACAAAATTCTCCATTTCTTTTAGCAGCATAACAGGCATGTGTCTTGGAAATGTAATGCTTGCGATTTATAGCAAAGTTCTTTTGAAGTCTGGGACGATAAAAATTTTAAGGACTGAGATTACCATGTGAAATCTGTCTCCATAACTCCTATTGCTTTACAGTTTTAGGCATTTCGTTTTGCCTTTGTATTTATTTCATTTGACGAAATCCGAATTCCCAACCGTAGAATTAATGTTGAATATGAATCATGATGTTAAAAATCAGGGAACAAAAGCTGAATGGAAGAGATGCAATAGGAGCTTATCCTATGACCATGATGTTCCAAGCGTGCTCAGACACCATCAACTTCTTGGCGACAAAGGCTTTCGAGCTTTGGCATATAGGTCAGTGTAGTCCTAGTTACAACCTATTTTATTTTTCGTAATTTCTCAGATATTTTTCCAGTACCAGCTTAAACGTCATAGGGTATTCAGTCATTTGTTTTCTTTTATTTCAGTGGTGACCATGACATGTTGATCCCTTACATGTGCACTCTAAAATGGATACGTAATCTCAATCTCACCGTTGATGAAGAATGGAGACCTTGGAACGTTGATGGTCAAGTAGCAGGGTTAGTTTAATAGCTTTTCAATTCAATTGTAGATGAATACGACAATCAATTAATCTTGTCAATAAATACCCCATTTTGCAGATACACAGTGAAATACGAGAACAAATTTGCAGATCCCACCTATCTCACATTTGCAACAGTGAAGGTAAGCTCTTCTTTCTTTCTTTCTTTTTTTGAAATCCATGTTTGGGTAATTGAAGAAAAATTTGAGAAAATCATAAATGATGAGCAAACTTAGGATAAAAAAAATGTGTATTTGTGCAGGGCGCAGGGCATACAGCTCCAGAATACAAGCCTAAAGAATGTCTGGCAATGATCGAAAGATGGTTGTCAACACAACCTCTTTAGAGTGGAGTTATCACTTATCACTTATCAGAGTCCCTCTCCATTCATGAAAATTTTTGAGTTTGGATTTTCAGTTGTGAATTATTCTTCAAGGATTATTTTATGTATTTTTGAAATAATTCCAATATGAATCTTGTTAATTAGTGAAATCCTGCACGATATATTTTATTTGTTGGAAGAACGAAATAACTTTTTTTTTTTCAGGGGTTTTATATCCCATTTATTTGTATTAGAGGTGGATTATGATGTACGTATACGGACACGATATGATAGAAATACGGTGATATTGATTTTTTTTTTTTTTTAAATTTTTCACATGAGGAGTACCGTCGGACAAGGTGTTCGACAAGAGTGTCTGACCCGAAACGACACGATAAAATGAGATTTTTAAAAATGTACGTACGAAACTCTCTCTATCGATAATTGCTACGTTTCCAATATTTCAAACAGAAGACCTATGACTAACCTAATACAGTGTCGAACCGCCCGCTAAACTACGTATACCGGTTGGTGGTTAAAAATGAAATAACTGTATGGCAATAAAATTATAAAAAAAGAAATGTAGGAGAATGAGAGAATTGAGAATACGAAATACTCATAAAACAAATAAATGTTTATATTTTATTATATATCGATGAAGACTTAAATATTTATAGGGAAAATTTTTTCCAACTTCCCTGTGTAACTCGAAAGTAGCCAGAAAAACCCCGATAAAAAAAAATATGTTAAAAAACCCTATGTTTTTCAAAATATGCACGAAAAACCCTAAAACAAGAATGTGTGGCCCACGCGCGTTGACTGCAAGTAAAACATGCATTTCGGCCTATTTTTGCTGGTGAAATGTCGTTTTTGCCCTTAACTTTGTTCTTTTGAGTTTTCTCTCTCAATTTCAAATTTGGTGTACGGGGTTCAGAACTCCTTCTTCCCAAGGTCTGCTCAGTATTAATGGCGACTTCGAAGATGTACGCGGAGAAGAGATTGAAGAAGCTGAAAGCCGAGCTTGAGGTTCGATACTCACCCACTTGAAGCTGAAAGCCGAGCTTGGTGTATGGGTTTGAGCTTGAAGCTGAAAGCCGAGCTTGGTGTATGGGTTTGTTGTTGTTATTAGTCATTATCCTTATGAAATGATGTAACAAGCTTTCAAATTGTTGATTGTGTTCATGCTTCTCCCTTTTTCTAGATTTCAAAATCATGTATTCTTCGAAGTTTGCAATGAAATGAAGCCTTTTGCGTATGATTGTTAAATGTTGTTTAATTGTATATTAGATACCCTGTGTTTTTATTATCGTGCAAAGAAAACCCTGTGTTTTTAAAATCATTCAAGGAAAACCCTGTTAGACAATATTCCTAGTTCAATGTAATCCTTATTGAATTGTGTAATATATTGCAAATGGAATCTGAGAAAGTAGGTTTGCACATCAACCACCAGTCAAAGATAAATTAAATAAATAACAATGGCATTCTTAAAAGGGGTACAATTATGTCTGTATTCAACAAGCAAAAGCCAATTGCCTATTAACTATTACCTACTGCCAATGTGGGGATACACGCACCCACAATAAGAAAAGTGGTCCACAATTCACATTCCAACAAAATAAAACGACAAGCCATTGTTTATCCAACAAAAGAGATTCCATCTTCATTCAGATCTAGATCTAAGGCTGTGCAAATAGAGAATTGCTTATTCATGGCTTCCATGGAGGTTGGTGTCTCCTTACTTGTGCTCTCCCTCGTACATTACGAAAGGCCTCTGCTTCAGTTGTCCTCTTGTTCTAGGGCCTTCGATGTTGTTGCTGAGTACTTGGAGCAGCATTTTCAGCACTTGGAGGTGAAGTTCCAGCTGGATCAGTAGCTATAGGAGCTAGAGCAGCCAGTCCAGTAGTTGTTGTTTGTGTACATGTAGGTACCTGAGTTGTTTGAGCAGGTGATGTCCTTGGCATTCTGGAACTTGGTACTTGTGATGCAGAGTCGGCCTGGAACTGTGACTGTGCAGCAACAGGAGGAGTTGTTTGGGAAGGTACTGTGTTGGAGTTTTCAGCAGCAGCCCTAGCCCTGATGGCTTGTTCCCATTGTTGTCTCATGTTAAACTCTCTTCTCCTCCCTCTCCGGCTTGGAAACTACATAATTACAGGTATTAGCTCAGATAATTGATAATTTATTGTAAACCAATTGAGTTGAATAGGTTAAAGTACTAAGTTTGTTCCTGCACTTGTATTTGAAGTTTCAGCCTGGTTTTGTGCGCCAAAAGCAGTTCTTCCCCTCCCTCTTTGAATTCGAACCTACAAAATTAGAGATATTAGCCCCTTTTCACAATTAGTGCACAATAGTTATATTGATGATTTGAATAGGTTAAAAAACCTACAACATGTCTCCTAGTGGAAGTGTCCAAACTGGAAAGACCAACCTGTGAAGCAAGTGGGGGAAAAAAAAAAGGATTAAAAGTTATGTAGATGGAGTATATTGTAATTTTGTTGAAATAAAGAAACTGTACCACCCCGCAACGAGAGCACCACATCCCCCGCACAATGAGTTCGGTCCACATGTGAAATGAACTAATCCATATATAAACCAAACTCACAGCGAATGGAAGACAAGGAAAAAGACTGTCCTAACTAGGGGGAATCTAACTCTGGAACCATCAATAGTAACTAAAATGCGGAAGCAAGACAGTCATTCATTCACTATCAACAAAGTAAACGTAAGTTCAACAAGAAATTAAATACGGGTTCCACTAATCCAATAAACCTGTCATAGCCTGTCCCAAAATAATACAACACAATAACATAAGAACGGGTTCAACTAAATCTACAATCCTGTCCTAACCTGTCCCGAATCAATCCAATTCCATAATGTTGGGAAAAACACGATCAAAAAGCGCAGTGGAATTTAAATTTTTTTTTCCAAAAAGCAAGATCGGACTTGCAATTTCAATTTCTAATCTTTAGGATTCAAGAACTTACAAGAATCGTCACTTTCTTGACATGTTTTGAGCCGCCCTCAAACGCGCTTCATGCGGTAATGGCAACCCTCGTCCCTCGAAAGATTCTTTCTACTTTAGATTCCAAAGTAGGTTTCCTCTAGAGTAATAATCCACACCAACCTAGATTCAAATCATGTTAGGGAAAGTGCTAGCGATATAACATGTGTAAAGAAAGAAACATAAAACGAGAAGAAAGAGAGCAAGAGAATTCTCCCAAATTCTTAAAGCCATTGTGTCATTTAGGCGTGATCCCATGCTCACGCGTGAGCCCCAAAGTTCGAACCCCTTAGCTTATAAATAGGCTAGGGTTTCAAACCCTAAGTCTTTGTTGGAATTGGATTCCAACTTTGACTTTTCTTCTATTTCCTTTCTCTCCAAGTAATAGGAGTCTTATTCAAAATAAGATATCTATTCCTTCTATAAAAGAGTTCCTAATTAAATTAGAAATATTTAATTATTCTAACAATAATTAAATATCTTATTCTAATAATATTTATTCTAATCATATTAGAATTAATATTTACTAGAATAATAAATAGAAGATATTTAGTATTTATTTATTTATTTATTCTAATCAAATTAGAACAACTAAATAATTAAATACTTAAATACTTAGAATTAATTCTCTCAATTAATTCCATGAAGGGCTTTAGAATTAATTCTCTTTAAAATTAATTCTCTAATTAATTTTAACGGGCTAAAATTGATTCTCTAATTAATTTTACTTGGCTTTATAATTAATTCTCTTAATTAATTATATTAGGGATTTATAATTAATTCTCCTAATTAATTATACTTGGGCTTTATAATTAATTCTCCATTTAATTAACACATGGTCCAATTTCTCAACTGGACCACACGCCCAAAAGCTTGCTCACGTGCCACACGTGTATATTTACACGTGTGGTCTCGTTTTGATCAACTACTTGATCTTTCTTTCAATACCCCTTGAATCCGGCATTTGTGTGTGACCCCCTAGGTTCATTTTCAGTTAGCAGTGAGACCAATACGCTTTATTATTTCACCGATCATACGACCATAATCTACCAACAGGTGTATGACCCCTACCCGAACAATGAATATATATTCGAAAGAACCTTTCAGTCAATGACAGTTGTGAGGTACGATCCTCCTACCAACCCATCTCTCGATTAAGATATAGGGCATGGGAATAATGAGAGCCCTACTAATCTCAATCTTAAAGCTAAGTTCATTTCATATCCATTTGATCTCAATCCAAGAAACCCTTTTCTTGATATCTTGATCCACTACCTCGGTCGAGGGTTTAGGATGGCATATGAACGACTTATGCAATAAGAGATCTTCTTGCATTACAGCAAGTGTAGGTACTTTGTTGATTCTCATATGCTTCCATGTGCCACTTGTGCAACCCCAGCATAAGCCTTGAAACAGTTGTCTAAGGCGACACCCTTTAAAGCTTATACCTAAGACTACAGAGTTAGCCCAAAAAGCATCAATGGAATCTCTAGTCAAAGGATTAATTTACTCACGCTATTGACCTGTGAGATATTTCCTAATCTGGAAGTTTCTATTTCTAGGTATAGAAACTTCCTTTCCCATTTAGGAATCTTCTCACGCGGGACACCTCAATGCACCCGTTCCAATAACGAGCACCCTCATGTATTGCGTACGCATCAACTATACACTTTACACCCCATGAAACAGGATGATCCTTCTTAAGGATGCAATCCCACGAGCAAGTCTCAATCGAGCCATATTAACACTCCCACTGTTTGTTGGGCTCATCGACTTGGAGTGGTTTCTAATCTGGCCTTGAGTTAGGGCTTGTTTCATGTGCCATTCTATTGGAAAAGTACCCTAGAAAGCCGATTAGTCATAATCCGTTTTGGGACTTTCCTAGTAGTACAGACAATCTTTGAATAATATACGATTGATTAATATCATAGGCAAACACTTCTTTATATGCCAATACATGTTTTTGTGTGTTTCCATTATGTGTGCATGTATGAGAACTCCCCTAATCCTGATGACTTTATGACTCTACCATTTAGGTGAAATGGTTCATGAAATAAGCCCTATATCACATAAGTCATGATTAGTAAAATACTCCAAGCTGATGAGTCCTACAGACAGTGGGAGTGTCAACCTGACTCCTTAAGGCTTGCTTGTGGGATCATGCCCTTAAGAAGGACCACCTTGTTTCATGGAGGTGCAAAGTGTATAGTTGATACGTGCGTGATACATGAGGGTGCTTACTTCCATAAGTAAGTTCACTGAGGTGCCCCGTGTGAGAAGATTCCTAAATGGGAAAGGAAGTTTCTATTTCAGGAAATGAAAACTTCCAGATTAGGAAATATCTCACGAGTCATTGATGTGATTAATTGATCCTCAGACTTGAGGTTCCATGTCACTTTATGAGTTAATTCTGTGGTCTTAGGTGTAAGCTTTAAAGGGTGTCGCCTTAGACAACTGATTCAAGGCTTATGTTGGGGCTGCACAAGTGATTCATGGAAGTGAATGAGAATCAAGAAAGGACCTACACTTGCATTTGCAAGGTGATCTCTTATTGTGTAAGTCATTCATATGCCATATGGAGTCCTTGGCCAAGGCAATAGATCAAGACATCAAGAAAAGGGTTTCTTGGATTAAGATCAAATGGATATGAAATGCACTTAGCTTTAAGACCAGATTATTAGGGTTCTGATTATTCCCTTACCCTAGATCTTGGTTGAGAGATAGTAAGTAAGAGGATTGTATCTCACATGAATGAATGACTTAAAGGTTCTGTCGAATCGAGACATTCTTATTCAGCTAGGGGTCAAACACCTGTTGCTAGACTATGATCATTTGATCTGTGGACTGATTAATTAATTAGAGAATTAATTAATTGGGGTCACTCCTAATTGAATTAAGAACCTAGAGGGTCACACACAACAACCCGATCATGTGGGTTAAGGCTTGAAATCGATTAAACGAGTTGATCGGATCAAGTGGGGGCCACACATGTGAAACCGCACGTGTGGAAGGCGTGAATGACACGTGTCCCAATGGACACCTGTAGTCACGTGTAAATATGTGTATATGTTAAATAATTAATGTGTTAATTATTTAATGGACTTTGATTTAATTTTTAATTAATATTAAAGTCCTAATTTGGAGAAATAAAGTCTAATAAATAATTAATTATGAATTAATTAATTATTAGTCTTCAAGTTATTTATTGTAAAATAAATAAAGTAAAATTAATAATCTAAAAGAGTTAGATTAGAATCTTGCTTTCCAAGTTGATCAATAGGAAGACTTTTGGTCAAAGTAAGAGACTTAGTCTCCAAGCAAGAAATCCCTTCCAAAGGAGTTTGGAATTCCTTGTTCAATAAGGAATAGGGTTCGAACCCTAACCCTATATAAGTGAGGGGTTCGAACCCCATAGAGGATGATACAAAAATTTCTCCTTCTCCATAATTATACACTAACCCCTTAGAGCTTAAACACCGAATATAGAACTAGCATCCTCCCTATTCGGATCGTGGTCGTGGTTGGTGGACTATTTCTCTAGAGGGCATCTATCGTGAAGTCTTGAAAGATTCGAAGGAACTTTTGGGGATCAAGCAAAACGACCACAAGGGATGATGAAATGATTCTGAACCCAATAGAATAGAAGTGAAAAAATCGAACCAAAGAAGATGGCGAAAGTCGTTCGTCCATATCCTGAAGGATGAATTTTTTCACGAGGGTTTTATGGCGGGCAGATTTCTACTTTTGCAAAACTGGTTTTCGAAGGGAGTTTCAATCATGCCTTTCTCGTTTCATGTTTCTTTCTTTATGTTATATCGTTAAGCAACTTTCCCTAAAACAATTTTAATCTAGGTTGGTATGGATTGCTATCTCTACAATGGATTCTGAAGTAGAAAGAGATTTTCGAGGGACGGGTTGCCATTATCGCATGAAGCGCGTTTGAGGGCGGCTCAAAACGTGTCAAGAAAGCTACTACCTAAGTGAGTTTCTTGATCTCTACGAATCTGAAAATAGGAATTGCAAGTTTTCGATTCTATCTTTTGGAAAAAATTTTAAATTTCCGCTGCGTTTCTGTCTTATTTTCCCAAACAAGTGGTATCGAGCCACCTTGCAAGGCCTATTTCTGATTCGTCTAAATTATTCTGAATTTGGTAGAAATTCTTAGGCTTAGATGCGAATTGAGTATTCTTGAGTTCTTTTAGAAAGCCTGAAATACGAAACTGTGTTTTTCCTAAAAATTTCTGAAAACTGTTTTCTTAAATCTGTTTTAGTTAAAATTCGTTTAAATCGTAATTTTTAATTTTGGATTGAATTGGGTTTTGGAGAAACCTGTGAAACGAAAAACGAAACGCGAAACGAACAAGCGGATTGGGACGTGCCAACGTGTAGCACACCCCAACCCCGCGAGCACCTCCCACAACCGCACGGGAGCTGCCTAGGCACGCCCGCACAAGCGTCCCCCAACCGCGCGGGACGCTCGGCCAGCCCCACCCCAATCGCGCGCGCTTGCGGTGCGCGCACGACGCGAGCCCAGCGCGCGCACACATGCGGCAACTGCTGCACGCTATGTGCGCTGCTGGGGCGCGCGTTCGCGCGCTGCCGCGTAGCGGTTCGCGATTCCGGGGTACCGGGCTGTTTTCGTGTTTTTCGTATTTTCTTTCCTTGAAATCTCGATTTAATTTTTTTCTGAAAATTTTATTTTATTAAATTAAAATTATTTTGAAATAATTGTTTAAATTGGGATTTTGAGAAATTAAGACAATTTAAATTTTGGGAAAATTTCAAACTTTATTTTATGAAAATAATGAAGGAATAAAATTATTAATTTTCAGAAATTAATTGGAATTTTATTAGTTTATTATTTTTCGGGTTTTATAGAAAAGATTCTTGAACAAGAATTGCATCTAAGCCGTGTTTTAAGCTATTAGAGCTTAAAGCAAGAATTTTAATTTATTGGTTAAATTTAAATTCGTGCAATTTATGCATGTTAGGTGATCATGGGTTTAGACTTTTGTATGGTTTTAATTTGTGCACATGAATGGTTTAAATTGGGGTTGGAGCCCCACAGTTGCGTTTTTCAATTGGGGTCCGTACCTCACTTATGTGCGTACTGTTATGTGTTTCTTATGTGGCTTTCCATATTACTGTTTTTGAGGTCGGGGTATGCCCCGTGTAGTTGTCTAAGGCCAATAAGAAGATTGAGCCTTATTACTTTATGTCTTTTTCTTTTTATTGTAATTTGAGAGTAGAGATAGGTTGTGAGGTCTTTTTCTTTCATTTTGGAGACAATGCACCCATGGAGTAAGATGGATCCACACAACAAGTAACAAGACGGAGGCCATAAGTGAAGACCTCTCGAAGTGTTAGAGACGGTTTCTATTATTGTAATAGATAGGGCATCGTTTTATTTCCAATTCCCTCCTGTGATTTAAATTATTTATGTGGCATGTATGTTAGAACTTGTGATTGTGGAGTGGCTCCCACATATCACGCATAACATAGGTAGAATCCATGATCATCTCACTTTAGTATCATGCTAGGATATGTTATCTGCTAAGTGCTTGTGTGGAATGCATTTAAGTTGTACTTGCATTAATCAAGGCTAATTAAATTGGATAACGTATATGTTGGTGAGGTCGAACCGGATAACTCGCCGGTTACATTGAAAATGCCCATTAAATATTAAGCTAATTTTCGAAAATAGGTGTTTAGTTCCAGGTGCAAAGTTTGAATTAAATTCCTAACATTCCATCAATAGGTTTTAAGTTTAGTAAGTGAAGCTAGTTATTGTCAGCGAGTCGTGGGATAGCTAGTGGAGCTTATTAGTTCTTAGTTACCTAATTGATCATTTTAAATGATCAATATTTCGTGGTCAATTTTGGCAAGGGCGATGTCCACGAGTCCTGGGTCGTTCGAACTAAGTTTTGATCATGATCTTATGATTGATGGGTCTAGCTTAACGCCTAAGTAAATATGGATGTCGCACGAGTCATGGGTCCATATTGAAAGATAGGTGATGCAAAAACCATTACTAAGAATTCCACAGTGTTGGAATTGGTAAGTTGTACCTACCTTAGGCTTAATTGAGAATGGCCACGAGTCGTGGGTTCAAGGTTTAGTGCTTAGGATTTTAGTACCCATTAGGATAACAAATATCCTCTAAGATCTTTGGGAATTGTAAACCTTTGAAAAAAAGTGGGAGCTACATAGATTAAAGACCTAATCTCATGTATATCGTTATTATTCAGCATGCTCACCTAGTTCTCTGCTTAGTATTTAGGTTGTAGTTCTGTGATTCTCTACAATATGAAATGTAAACCCATTCGTATCCATCCTTAACTCAAACAAGTTGACTAAGTCCTAACTAACTCTAAATGGCTTCGGATCCTAAAATTTATTTTAGAATCCGAAAAGAGAAAGTGTTCTCTATAAGGCGAGATTTTCATTTACTTGAAAATTCGACCCGAGCCAAAAGAGAAGCAATCTAAGGTGAATGGATTTTTCCAAAACCACTTAAGAGCAATTGAACCACCTCATAAAAATGTTACAAGGTATAACATTATGGAATTATTCAATATTCCAAATGAGGAAACAAGTGCACACGAACAAGATCTAAAGATCTTATTTGAAGATCTTGTGGTCTCGATCATCAACTGAGAAAAGAGTTCTCAATGCACTGATTACTTACATTGCTTCCACCACTATTTAAACCCTTTATGCTCAACTAGAATGATGCCATTGTAGCATAGTTAATCATTTAGTTGATAATGGTTGAGAGCATCCTTAAGAAGGAATAAAAGATTGTGATGGTTAATTCTTCTTCAAAACTCACTAAATTAAAGGCTTGAAGGCCTAAAGAAGAAGAAACCTTAAGAGCCCAATAGAGGGGCATATAAGGGGTATGGCCAAAAGACACTAGAGATCAAATAGGACGTTTGCTTCTATGGCAGCAAATAAGGACTTTGAAAGGGAACTGCAAAGAGTATGAGTACTTTGAAATGTTACCTCGTTTAGTAATTCTACTAGGAACAGAATTCACAAGTTTTGAGTTGATTCTGCATAATCTGTTGTGCAAAGACTCAAAGCACTAATGTTCTGAACATACAACGAGATAAAAAAAGTAAGTGAGATGACAAAGTTTCGAAATGCTTTTGACACGTTAAGATAAAAGGATTAGCAAGTTCGACATCTTAGGATCATTTTACGAAAATGAACCTAGAGAGTTGACTTCCTATAAATCCTATCTTAAGGGAAATGTTCCCGAAACATAGTTTAGGTGAAACATGGAGCGTGCCAAAGTTATAGTGGATTTCGATCCATGCTGATGAGTGTAAGATGCTTGATGTAAGCACTTGATACAATCGTCAGTTTAATCATTATGAATGAGTGTACTTATTGAAGTACAAATTCGAAACTTATATGAAATTCTTATAATTTCAAAAAGAAGTTAGGAACCGAAGTAGTTATAAGTTATTGGCAAATCAATATGATCGAGATAACCAATATCTTAGCAACTAATTTCCTTAGTCGACTTGGAGATAATAGGATTGTCTCTCAGTAAACTAATTCGGGAATACCTTAGTGTTTCCAAATGAAGGAATGAAACCTTATAGGATATGGTCCATTCCATAGCAAGCTTTACTGACTTATAATCATTCTAGGAATAAACTCCCAATATGCAGCTAGAGATTTTTGAATTTAGCACATTCCAAAATCAGTCCTTTAGTTGCACTATGCAATGTGGCATACTAAATTCCCTAATTATTCTTGTCCAAGAATTTAATGGAATCCTCTTAAGTGAAGAGGATAGTGGGAGATAAGCTTGAAATGAGTTCAAATTTATACAACAATATAGGATATCGTTTCTGCGATTCCCTTGGACATAGGATTGTTTGTCCCAAGGAATGCACCTTTCTTAAGGAATCGTTCCTATAGAAGAAGAAAGGCAAGCAAGTAAACCTCAAAGAAATTTGAGGATAAATATCCACGCCACATATAGAAGAAACGAGCCCATCTGGTAAAACTTAGCCAAATTTTAGAGTATGTACACGTGTGAAACCCTTCTCTTAAGATGCGTTTAGAACACGTTCCTAGATAGTCGAAGAATTACTTAAAGAGGAGACACTGTCAGATTTGGGATCTGAGAAGTGTAAGCAAGCCTTGAAATCCAATATGGATTCCATATATTCCAACTCAGTTTGGACCTTGGTTGATCCACCTGATAGGATCAAGCTCGTGGAGCTTCGAGTGAATGAAAGCATTACAACCTTCTTGACGGTTGAAATGCAAAAGTCCATTTGGATTGTGTTTACCACATCCTCATATTCTGACTATGAGATATGATAAATGAATGTGAGAACTATCTTGTTCAATATGAGATTGAAAGAGACTAAAATAAGGTATTTCAATAAATCTCATATTCAGCTGGAGTATGCATAAGGTATGCAAATCCCTAAAGTCAATCTGTGGATTGATAAAGGCTTCTAGGAGTTAGACAATTCAATTCCATAGGATAGTCAAATCGTTTGACACAGATGGAAGTCGAATAGGTCTCAAAAGTGTACATATGAAAGTTAGTGATGTAAGAGTCAATTTTTGGTTCTTTAGAAGACGACATCCTTCTCATTAGGAATGTCAAGGATGACGTGAAAGTTACCAATTCTTGTTTAAGAAACAATTTGACATGAAAGATCTTAGTGATTATTCTTGATTATCGACATTGAGATCTATGGGAGATAGATCTAAGAGAATAAAAAGATTATCACAAAAGAGTGCATAAATAAAGGTACTAAAAAGAGTTTAGTATGGACAATGGAACATCTCTTTTGAAGAGGAGTGTCCTAAGATAACTTTCAGAAAGTTGGAATGTCCAAATACCCCTTTAAAATAAAGGGTGCATATTGTATGAAAAGTTATGCAATAAAATTAGATATGGCGCAACACTAAGCGTAGTGGGCTAAATCTAATATGACCTCAGAGAAGGTCATTAGATTTCTGTAAAGGATGTCCTCAAAGTACTTGAGAAGAAATGAGGATATGTATTAGTTTACAGAGCCCAAAAGGATCTTATTATTGAAAGGATATTTTGATGTAATCATTGCATCAGACATAGAAGATTGTAAATCATTAAAAGGATACAATTTATGCCTAAATGGCAGTGCAACGTGTTGGAAACATTCCAAGCACGAAAGTTGCAAAAATCTCGACTATTGTAGTTGAGTACTTAGTCGTATTGAATACCGCTAAGGAAAGTGTTTGGGTAAGAAATTCCATCTAACTAGTTAGATGAAGTTCCTAGCATGAAACAACTCCTTTATCATATTGTATGACAAAATGGATGGTTGCTCAAGTAAGAGAACCAAGACCTCACCAAGAGACTGAACACGTGATTACAAATCACTTTATAAGGAAAACGTGTTTCCTTAGAGATGTGTAAATAAGAGGGTTACACCAGCAGAGAACATAGCAGATCCACTTTGGAAACGTCCAAAGTCAATAGGCTCTCAAAATACATCTTGAGAAGATGGGACCTAGAGTACCTTAATGCCTTTTACGGGCAAGTGGGAGATTGTTGGAAAAGTGCCCTAGAAAGCTGATTAGTCATAATCCGTTTTGGGACTTTCCTAGTATCACAGATAATCTTTGAATAATATACGATTGATTAATATCATAGGCAAACACTTCTTTATATGCCAATACATGTTTTTGTGTGTTTCTATTATGTGCGCATGTATGAGAACTCCCCTAATCCTGATGACTTTAGGACTCTACCATTTAGGTGAAATGGTTCATAAAACGAGCCCTATATCACATAAGTCATGATTAGTAAAATACTCCAAGCTGATGAGTCCTAAAGACAATGGGAGTGTCAACCTGACTCCTTAAGGCTTGCTTGTGGGATCACGCCCTTAAGACGGACCACCTTGTTTCATGGAGGTGTAAAGTGTATAGTTGATATGTGCGTCATACAAGAGGGTGGTTACTTCCATAAGTAAGTTCACTGAGGTGCCCCGTGTGTGAACATTCCTAAATGGGAAAGGAAGTTTCTATTTCAGGAAATGGAAACTTCCAGATTAGGAAATATCTCATGAGTCATTGATGTGATTAATTGATCCTTAGACTTGAGGTTCCATGTCACTTTTATGAGTTAACTCTGTAGTCTTAGGTGTAAGCTTTAAAGGGTGTCGCCTTAGACCACTGATTCAAGGCTTATGCTGGGGCTGCACAAGTGATTCATGGAAGTGAATGAGAATCAAGAAAGGACCTACACTTGCATTTGCAAGGTGTTCTCTTATTGTGTAAGTCATTCATATGCCATATGGAGTCCTTGGCCAAGGCAATAGATCAAGACATCAAGAAAAGAGTTTCTTGGATTAAGATCAAATGGATATGAAATGCACTTAGCTTTAAGACCAGATTATTAGGGTTCTGATTATTCCCTTACCCTAGATCTTGGTTGAGAGATAGTAAGTAGGAGGATTGTATCTCACATGAATGAATGACTTAAAGGTTCTGTCGAATCGAGACAGTCTTATTCAGCTAGGGGTCAAACACCTGTTGCTAGACTATGGTCGTTTGATCTGTGGACTGATTAATTAATTAGAGAATTAATTAATTGGGGTCACTGCTAATTGAACTATGAACCTAGAGGGTCACACACAACAACCCGATCACATGGGTTAAGGCTTGAAATCGATTAAACGAGTTGATCGGATTAAGTGGGGCCACACGTGTGGGGCGTGAATGCACATGTAAATATGTGTATATGTTAAATAATTAATATGTTAATTATTTAATGGACTTTGATTTAATTTTGAATTAATATTAAAGTCCTAATTTGGAGAAATAAAGTCTAATAAATAATTAATTATGAATTAATTAATTATTAGTCTTCAAGTTATTTATTGTAAAATAAATAAAGTAAAATTAATAATCTAAAAGAGTTAGATTAGAATCTTGCTTTCCAAGTTGATCAATAGGAAGATTTTTGGTCAAAGTAAGAGACTTAGTCTCCAAGCAAGAAATCCCTTCCCAAGGAGTTTGGAATTCCTTGTTCAATAAGGAATAGGGTTCGAACCCTAACCCTATATAAGTGAGGGGTTCGAACCTCATAGAGGATGATACAAAAATTTCTCCTTCTCCATAATTATACACTAACCCCTTAGAGCTTAAACACCGAATATAGAACTAGCATCCTCCCTATTCGGATCGTGGTCGCGGTTGGTGGACTACTTTTCTAGAGGGCCTCTATCGTGAAGTCTTGAAAGATTCGAAGGAACTTTTGGGGATCAAGCAAAACGACCACAAGGGATGATGAAATGATTCTGAACCCAACAGAATAGAAGTGAAAAAATCAAACCAAAGAAGATGGCGAAAACCGTTCTTCCATATCTTGAAGGATGAATTTTTTCACGAGGGTTTTATGGCGGGCAGATTTCTACTTTCGCAAAACTGGTTTTCGAAGAGAGTTTCAATCATGCCTTTCTCGTTTCATGTTTCTTTCTTTATGTTATATCGTTAAGCAACTTTCCCTAACATGATTTGAATCTAGGTTGGTATGGATTGCTATCTCTACAATGGATTCTGAAGTAGAAAGAGATTTTCAAGGGCCGGGTTGCCATTATCGCATGAAGCGCGTTTGAGGGCATCTCAAAACATGTCAAGAAAGCTACTACCTAAGTGAGTTTCTTTATCTCTACGAATCTGGAAATAGGAATTGAAGGTTTTCGATTCTATCTTTTGGGAAAATTTTTAAATTTTCGCTGCGTTTCTGTCTCGTTTTCCCAACACATTCACCTGATGACAAAGTCCCTAACAGTCTTATGGATTAAGGGAGTTCTAATACATGCACACGTAATAGAAACACATAAAACACGTAATGGCATATAAAGAAGTGTTTGCCTATGATAATAATCAATCGTATATTATTCAAAGATCGTCTGTGACACAAGGAAAGTCCCAAAACAGATTTCGACGAATCGGCTTTCTAGGGCACTATTCCTAACAATCTCCCACTTGCCCGTAAAAGCCATTTAGGTACTCTAAGTCTGATCTTCTTAAGATGCACTTTGAGAACCTATTGATTTTGGGCGTTTCCAAAGAGGATCTGCTAAGTTCTCTGCTGGTGTAACCCTTTTATTTGCACATTTCTAAGGAAACAAGTTTTCCTTATAAAGTGATTCGTAATCATGTGTTTAGTCTCTTGGTGAGGTCTTGGTTCTCTTACTTGAGCAACCACCCATTTTATCATATATTATGATAATGGAGTTATTTCATGCTAGGAACTTCATCTAACAAGTTAGATGGAGTTTCTTACCCAAACAGTTAACTTAGCAGTATTCAATACTGCTAAGTTCTCAACTTCAAAAGTTGAGAATTTTGAAACTTTTGTGCTTGGAATGCCTTTCCACACGTCACTTTTGCCATTGAGGCGAAAATTGCATCCTTTTAATGATTCACAATCATCTATGTTTGATGTAAAGATTGCATCAAAATATCCTTTCAATGATAAGATCTTTTGGGCTTTGTAAACTAATACATATCCTAATTTCTTCTCAAGTACTCTGAGGACATCCTTTACAGAAAGCTAATGACCTTCTCTGAGGTCATATTAGATTCGACCCACTACGCTTAGTGTCGTGCCATATCTAATTTTGTACATAACTTTGCATACATTATGTACCCTTCTTATAAGGGGTTTTGGACATTCTAACTTTCTTAAAATTATCTTAGGACACATCTCTTCAAAAGAGTTGTTCCATTGTCCATACTAAACTCCTTTTAGTACCTTGATTATGTACTCATTTGTGATAATCCATTTATGCTCTTCGATCTATCTTCTATAGATCTCAGTGTCGAGAATTTAGGATAATCACTAAGATCTTTCATGTCAAATTGTTTCTTAAACAAGAATTGGTAACTTTTACGTCATCCCTGACATTCCTAATGAGAAGGATGTCGTCTTCTAAAGAACCAAAAATTGACTCTTACATCACTAACTTTAATATGTACAATTGGAGACTTATTCGACTTCCATCTTGTCAAACGATTTGACTATCCTATGGAATCGAATTGTCTAACTCCTAGAAGTCTTTATCAATCCACAGATTGACTTAGGGATTTGCATACCTTATGCATACTCCCGCTGAATATGAGATTCATAGAAATACCTTATTTTAGTCTCTTTCAATCTCATATTGAACAAGACAGTTCTCATATTCATTTATCATATCTCATAGTAAGAATATGAGGATGTGGTGAACACAATCCAAATGGACTTGTGCATTTCAACCGTCAAAAAGGTTGTAACGCTTTCCATTTACTCGAAGCTCTATGAGCTTGATCCTATCAGGTGAATCAACCAAGGTCCAAACTTAGTTTGAATATATGGAATCCATATTGGAATTCAAGATTTGCTTACACTACTCAGATTCCAAATCTGACAGTGTCTCCTCTTTAAGTAATTCCTCGGCTATCTAGGAACGCGTTCTAAACGCGTCTTAAGAGGAGGTTTTCACACGTCTACATACTCTAAAATTTTGCTAAGTTTTATCAGATGGGCTCGTTTCTTCTATATGTGGCGTGAGATATGTATCTTCAAGTTTCTTTGAGGTCTTCTTGCTTGCCTTTCTTCTCTTACAGGAACGATTCCTTAAGAAAGGTACATTCCTAGTAACAAACAACTTTGTTCAAGAGAATTGCAGAAATAATATTCTATATCGTTGTGTAAAATTGAACTCGTTTCAAGCTTATCTCCCACTGTCCTCTTCACTCAAGAGGATTTCCCAAAATTCTTGGACAAGAATAATTTGGGAACTATTGAATGCCATATTTTATGGTGCAATTAAGGAACTGGTTTTGAAAGGTACTACATTCAAAATCTCTAACTGTATATTCTGGGAGTTTATTCCTAGAATGATTATAAGTCAGTAAAGCTTGCTATGGAATGGACCATATCCCATTAGGTTTCATTCCCTCATTCGGAAACACTAAGGTGTTCTCGAATTAGTTTATTGAGAGATAATCCTATTATCTCCAAGACAACTAAGGAATTAGTTGCTAAGATACTGGCTATCAAGATCATATCGATTTGCCTATAACTTATGACTACTTCGGTTCTTAACCTCCTTTTGAAATTCTAAGAATTTCCTATGTTTCGAATTTGAACTTCAACAAGTACATGTTAGGAATAGTGCCCTAGAAAGCCGATTGTATATCCGCTTTGTACTTTTCCTTATTGTAATTATAGACAATCTTTGAATAAAATAACGAATTGAGGCAACACTTCTTTACATGCTCTTGTTTGGTATGCTTTTACTTTAGCTGTGCATGTATGAGAACTCCCCTAATCCTGATGAACTTAGGACTCTACCATTTAGGTGAAATGGTTCATGAAACGAGCCCTATATCACATAAGTCATGATTAGTAAAATACTCCAAGCTGATGAGTCCTACAGACAGTGGGAGTGTCAACCTGACTCCTTTAAGGCTTGCTTGTGGGATCACGCCCTTAAGAAGGACCACCTTGTTTCATGGAGGTGCAAAGTGTATAGTTGATACGTGCGTGATACATGAGGGTGCTTACTTCCATAAGTAAGTTCACTAAGGTGCCCCGTGTGAGAAGATTCAAAATGGGAAAGGAAGTTTCTATTTCAGGAAATGGAAACTTCCAGATTAGGAAATATCTCACGAGTCATTAATGTGATTAATTGATCCATAGACTTGAGGTTCCATGTCACTTTCTGAGTTAGCTCTGTAGTTTTAGGTATAAGCTTTAAAGGGTGTCGCCTTAGACAACTGTTCAAGGCTTATGCTGGGGCTGCACAAGTGATTCATGAAAGTGAATGAGAATCAAGAAAGGACCTACACTTTCATTTGCAATGTGATCTCTTATTGCGTAAGTCATTCATATACAGTATGGAGTCCTTGGCCAAGGCAATAGATCAAGACATCAAGAAAAGGGTTTCTTGGATTGAGATCAAATGGATATAAAATGCACTTAGCTTTAAGACCAGATTATTAGGGTTCTGATTATTCCCGTACCCTAGATCTTGGTTGAGAGATAGTAGGTCGGAGGATTGTATCTCACATGAATGAATGACTTAAAGGTTCTGTCGAATCGAGACATTCCAATTCAGCTGGGGGTTAAACACCTGTTGCTAGACTATGGTCGTTTAATCTGTGGACTGATTAATTAATTAGTGAATTAATTAATTGGGGTCACTACTAATTGAATTGAGAACCTGGAGGGTCACACACAACAACTTGGTTACATGAGTTAAGGCTTTAAAATGATTAAACGAGTTAATCATACCAAGAGGGTTCCACACGTGTGAAACACACGTGTGGTTCACGTGATTGGCACGTGTCCTTGGGGACACGGGTGTCATACGTGTATACTGTTTATGTATTAAATAATTAATGTGTTAATTATTTAATAGACTTTGGTTTAATTTTTGATGTCTTATTTTGGAGAAATTAATCTATTTAATTAATTATCAATTATTAATTAGATAAATAAGTTATTTATTTATAAATAAAGTATAGTATTATCCAAAAGGGTTTTGGATATTTTAGCTCTCTTAAAAGTTGATTTGAATTAGAATTCAAAATCAAGGTTTGGAATTACTTGGAATTACTTGATGATCAAGTAATAAGAGAGAGGGACCAAATCCTAGTCCAAAAGGACTAGGTTCGGCCGCCCATCTCTAGCTATATATAGGGGAGCTCGAGCTCTCCTTAGGGATTGATCGATTCTTCTTGGTTCATGTGTTGAATACCATCCTTTCTCCAAGATCACATAAACCCTAGGTTAAGCCTAAACACTAACTAGAGAACTAGCATCCTTACTAGTTAGATTGTAGTCAAGTTGGTGGACTATCTCTAGAGAGCTTCAAGTTAGAAGTTTTTAAAGATTCAAGCTTTACCAAGGAGAGGGGATGAAGCCGCGAGAAGAGCGTTCTTGGGTGGCTTGAAACACTTTAAGAAAGATTATTGAAAAGTAAGTTTCTTTACCTTACGAATTTGGATTCATGATTGCGAGTTTTGATCCTTTCGTTAGAAAATTTTAAAATTTTCGCTGCTTTCTGATTCCGTTTTTCCAACAAGTGGTATCAGAGCCACCTCGTTAATCGTGTTTCTGATTCGTCTCCACTTAACTGAATTTGGTAGAAATTCCTAGGATTGATGCGATTGAGTATTTGTAACTGTTTTAGAAAGCCTGAATTATGAAACTGTATTTTTCCTGAAAGTTTCTGAAAACTGTTTTATAAAATTTGTTTTTGAAAACTGTTTTAGATTTCAAACTGTATAAACTGTCTTTGGATTTCTTGGATTGGTTTTGCTTTTGAACGAAAACATGGAACGAAAACCCGGATTATGACGAACATGCGAGAGCGAGGGCTTCGCGCGCCGCTGCCCGCCTGACCTAGGCATGCGTCTACGCCTTGCGCCTACTCCCTCCCGCAACCGCGCGGGAGGCGTTCCGGGTGCGCCTCTGCCGAGAACGCCCGCACCTTGGCACTGCGCGCGCGTGCACTAGCGCGGCCTTGGCTGCGCGCTGTGCGTGCCTGTCGCGCGCGCGCTCGTACCTAATACATGCGGTCTTCTTCGCGTACGGGCCCCATTTTTCCATCGTAATCTGATCTTTCGTTCTCGTGCAATCCAGTCCCAATTTTATTTATTTTATTAAAAACTTGTTTTAATTAAATTAATTTATTTTGAATAAAAGTTAAAATTGGGATTTTTAAGAAATAGAAACGGTTTATAATTTGGGAAATTACACCTTTAATAAAATTATTAATTTTCAGAAATTAATTGGAATTTTTATTTGTTTTAGTAATTTGGGATTTATTGAAAACTTTTATAAATAAGACTCGCATCAAGTCGTGTTTTAAGTCATTAGGACTTGAAACGGGAATTTTAATTTATTGGCTAAGTTTAAATTCTCGCAAGAAGCATGTTAGGTGATCATGGGTACTAGTCTTTGTGTGCTTTATATTTATGTACATGGATGGTTTACATTTGGGGTTGGAACCCTATAGTTGCGTTTTTCAATTGAGGTTGGAGCCTCACTTATGTGCGTACTGTTATGTGATTTATTATGTGGCTTTCCACATTACTGTATTGAGGCCGGGGTATACCCCGTGTATTTGTCTAAGGCCAATATGAAGATTGAGCCTTATTACTTTTCAATACTTTTTCTTTTTTTTGGAGAGTAGAATAGGTGGTGAGGTTTTTGTTTTCATTTTGGAGACAATGGACCCATGGAGTGAGATGGACCACATTCAAGTAACAAGGAGGCCATAAGTGAAGACCCCTCAAAATGTTAGTGAGGGGAATCTCAATTGAAAATGTAATAGAGATAGGGCTCGTATTTTGTTACTGCTTTCCCTTATGTGATATAAACTGTTTATGTGGCATATATGTTAGAATTGTTATAGTGGAGTGGCTTCCACTTTTCACGCATAAGTTAGGATAGACCCATGATCATCTCATATTAGTATCATACTAGGACATGTTATCTGTTTATGTGCTTGTTTGAAATGCATTTAAATTGTACTTTCATTAATCAAGACTAATAAAATTGGATAACATATATGTTGGTGAGGTCGAACCGGACAACTCTCCGGTTGATTCGAAAATTCCTATTAAATATTAAGCTCATTTCGAATAATAGGTATTTAATTCGAGATGCAAATTTTGAATTAAATTCCTAGCATTCCATCAATGGGTTTTAAGTTTAGTAAGTGAAGCTAGTTATTGTCCGCGAGTCGTGGGATAGCTAGTGGAGCTTATTTGTTCTTAGTTACCTAATTGATCATTTTAAATGATCAATATTTCGTGGTCAATTTTGGCAAGGGCGATGTCCGCGAGTCGTGGGTCGTGCGAACTAAGTTTTGATCATGATCTTATGATTGATGGGTCTAGCTTAACGCCTAAGTAAATATGGATGTCGCACGAGTCGTGGGTCCATATTGAAAGATAGGTGATCCAAAAACAATTACTAAGAGTTCTAAAGGTGTTAGAATTGGTAAGTTGTACCTACGTAGGGTTTTACTTAGAATGTCCGCGAGTCGTGGGTTCGAGGTAAAATGCTTAGGATCTTAGTACCCATTGGGAAACGTGTTCCTCTTAGATCTTTGGGAATTATAGATATCTGAAAAACAGTGGGAGATACATTAGATTAAAGACCTTATCTTTTGTATATCGTTATAATTCAGCATGCTCACTAGTTCTCTGTTTTACCATTTCGGTCGTAGATTCTGTGGTTCTCTACGTGTTTTGAAATGGCAACAAAAAACCCCCTTGTATCGATCCTCGAGTCAAACAAGTTGACTGGTCCCAACTATTCTGATTGGCTGAGGAATTTGAAAATCATTTTAGATTCTGAGAAGAGAACTTATGTTCTCTTCGAAGGGGAGCCTAGTCGCGAAGGGGACGCTCCCACTCGGACCGAGCGGGACGCGATCCAGAAGTGGAAGGATGATAATCTCCAAGCCCGTTGCCTTATGTTGGCTAACATGTCTCCGGACTTGCAAAGGCAATATGAGGCCATGGAATTTGCTTGGGAGATTTACGACTACTTAGAGCAACTTTATCGACTTCATGAACGTGTTACAAGGTATAACACTTCAAAGAAATTGTTCCATTTGAGACTGAGGGAAGGTTCAAGTGTCCATGAATATGGACTTAAGTTTCTCGCCCTTACTGAGAAACTTACTTCCATGGACATGCCACTGAAAGATGAGCTTTCAGTGGACTTGGTGCTACCCTCGCTCCCACCATCATTCAACCCATTTGTCCTTAACTTCAATATGAATCATGCTGTGCTACTGTAGCTGAGCTGATTAGTCAGCTTGTGACTGCTGAAAGCACGATCAAGAAGGACAATAAGGTTCTGATGGTGAATGCTCCATCTTCCTCTTCGGAGCCTTCTAAAGGTAAGGGTAAGAAAGCCCAAAAGAAGAAGAAGAAACCCCTTAGGCCCGCTGGTGGCATTTCGAAGGGGAAGGCTTAAAAGATGAAGCGTGATCAGAAAGAGGATGTTTGCTTCCATTATGGTAAAACAGGACATTGGAGGAGAAACTGCCCAGAGTACAAGGCTACTATAAAGAAAGGTATGTTTCTCATTGAAGTAAATCTTTCTATTATTTCTAGTTCTTGGGTACTTGATACCGGTTGTGGAGCTCATATCTGTAATGATGTACAGATGCTAAATGAAGTTCAACAACTCAGAGAAGGAGAATGTGTCTTGAAGATCAGCGATGGCTCAAAAGTTGAAGCTCGAGCTTTAGGCACAATTAAATTAGATTTTGGTAGTTTTGAGTTAGTTTTAAATAAAGTCCTTTATTTCCGAACATTATTCGTAATATAATTTTAGTTCCAATTTTAGATTGTGAAGGTTATGAAACTTATATTAAGAATGATAAATATTTTATCAAACGGAACAACTCTTCCGTTTACATCGGTACTCTAAGTAATGGACTTTATCTAACTCAAAATATCAATATTATGAATATACAACGAGAAACTAAACGTAAGAGAGATGATAAAGTTTCAGCTCTCTTATGGCATGCTAGATTAGGACACATTTTCAAGAACAGAATTAGGGAGATAAACACTTTGGGATCATTCTCTGAAAATGATCTCAAAGAGTTAACTTCTTGCGAGTCCTGTCTCAAAGGAAAGATGTCCAAAGTTCCTTTTAACGGAACTGTGGAACGTGCCACTAAGGTCTTGGATTTGATCCATTATGATGTTTATGGACCGCTTAGTGTAAGCACAAGAACTGGTCATCAGTATTTCATAACCTTCACCGATGATTTTAATCGGTATGGTTATGTATACTTAATGAAGTATAAATCTGAAGCTTTTGAGAAATTCCTAGAATTTCAAAAGGAGGTTGAGAACCAAACTGGTCACAAGATCAAAGCACTTCGATCTGATCGAGGAGGCGAGTATCTTAGTGAAGAATTCCTTAATCATCTCAAAGATAATGGGATTATCTCTCAGTGGACTCCTCAACTCAATGGAGTTTCTGAGAGAAGGAATCGAACTCTACTCGATATGGTCTGTTCCATGATGACTTTCACTGACTTAACACCTTCTTTCTGGGGTTATGCCTAGAAAGTGCAGCAAAGATTTTGAATCTAGTTCCCTATAAGTCAGTCCCTAAAACGGCCAATGAAATGTGGCATGGTAAAATCCCTAGTTATTCTTACTTGAGAATTTGGGGTTGTCCTGCTTACGTGAAGAGGACAGTGGGAGATAAGTTAGAATCTCGTTGTAACTTATGCTACTTTGTAGGTTATCCTAAGGAATCCATAGGATACTACTTCTATGATCAATCTGAGCAATAGGTGTTTGTTTCCAGAAATGCTACTTTTCTTGAGGAACCGTTCCTTAAAGAAAAGAAAAGCAAGATCATAGAATTATAGGAAGTATAAAGTGACCCCACACCACCCACTGAAGAAACATCCCCTTATGATCAACCACAACCAATCACGAATTTTAATACGTACGTAAATCCTCATCTAAGGCGTTCTGAACACACTTCTTGACAGCCGGAGAGATGGTGTGGATTCTTCCATGAGATCTCTCAAAAGGATAATGATCCTCTAACATATGAGGAGGCACTTTAAGATTCTGACTCTGAACAGTGGATAGAAGCCATGAAATCCGAAATGGATCCATGAACTCCAACCAAGTTTGGACCTTGGTAGATTTACCTGATGGGGTCAAACCCATAGGTTGCAAATGGATCTTTAAGAGAAATCTTGGAGTTGATGGAAGCATTGCAGCCTACAAAGCAAGACTGGTTGCAAAAGGATTCACTCAAAGACCTGGCGTGGACTTTGATGAAACCTTTTCACCAGTTGCAATGCAAAAGTCTATTCGGATCATGCTTGCCATTGCTGCATATTATGACTATGAGATATGGCAAATGGATGTGAAAACTTCCTTTCTCAATGGTGACATTGATAAAGACATTTATATGGAGCAACCCATAGGTTTCACATTCAGTGGGAGTGAGCAAAAGGTTTGCAAACTCCAAAGGTCAATCTATGGATTAAAACAAACTTCTAGGAATTGGAACATTCGATTTGATGAATCAGTCAAAGTGTTTGGCTTCATTCAGATATCGAATGAATCATGTGTGTATAGAAAGGAATTGGAGACTGCAGTACAATTCTTAGTACTTTATGTTGATGACATCCGTCTTATTGGGAATTCAAAGGATGACAAGAAAGTAACTAAGTTATGGTTATCGAACTAATTCGAGATGAAAGATCTTGGTGATGCGTCCTACATCCTTGGAATTAAAATCTATCAAGATAGATCTAGAAGGTTGATAGGACTATCACAGTCGATGTAGGATATGTAAACTAATACATATCCTCATTTTTTCTCAAATACTCTGAGGACATCCTTTACAGAAATGTAATGACCTTCTCCGAGGTTATATTAGATTCGACCCACTATGCTTAGTGTCGCGCCATATCTAATTTTGTACTTAACTTTGCATACATTATGTACCCTTCTTATAAGGGGTTTTGGACATTCTAACTTTCTTAAAATTATCTTAGGACACGTCTTTTCAAAAGAGTTGTTCCATTGTCCATACTAAACTCCTTTTAGTACCTTGATTATGTACAACTTTGTGATAATCCATTTATGCTCTTAGATCTATCTTCTATAGATCTCAATGTCGAGAATTTAGGATAATCACTAAGATCTTTCATGTCAAATTGTTTCTTAAACAAGAATTGGTAACTTTTACGTCATCCTTGACATTCCTAATGAGAAGGATGTCGTCTTCTAAAGAACCAAAAATTAACTCTTACATCACTAACTTTCATATATATACTTGGAGATTTATTCGACTTCCATCTGTGTCAAACGATTTGACTATCCTATGGAATCGAATTGTCTAACTCCTAGAAGCCTTTATCAATCCACAGATTGACTTAGGGATTTGCATACCTTATGCATACTCCCACTGAATATGAGATTCATAGAAATACCTTATTTTAGTCTCTTTCAATCTCATATTGACCAAGACAGTTCTCATATTTATTTATCATATCTCATAGTCAGAATATGAGGATGTGGTAAACTCAATCCAAATGGACTTGTGCATTTCAACCATAAAAAAGGTTGTAACGCTTTCCATTTACTCGAAGCTCTATGAGCTTGATCCTATCAGGTGGATCAACCAAGGTCCAAACTTGGTTTGAATATATGGAATCCATATTGGATTTCAAGACTTGCTTACACTACTCAGATTCCAAATCTGACAGTGTCTCCTCTTTAAGTAATTCCTCGGCTATCTAGGAACGCGCTCTAAACGCGTCTTTAGTGGAGGTTTTAACATGTGTACATACTCTAAAATTTGGCTAAGTTTTATCAGATGGGCTCGTTTCTTCTATATGTGGCGTGGGATATATATCTTCAAATTTCTTTAAGGTCTGCTTGCTTGCCTCTCTTCTCTTAAAGGAATGATTCCTTAAGAAAGGTATATTCGTAGTAACAAACAACTTTGTTCAAGAGAATTGCAGAAACAATATTCTATATCGTTGTGTAAAATTGAACTCGTTTCAAGCTTATCTCCCACTATCCTCTTCACTCAAGAGGATTTCCCAAAACTCTTGGACAAGAATAATTTGGGAACTATTGAATGCCATATTTCATGGTGCAATTAAGAAACTGGTTTTGAAAGGTACTAGATTCAAAATCTCTAACTGCATATTCTGGGAGTTTATTCCTAGAATGATTATAAGTCAGTAAAGCTTGCTATGGAATGGACCATATTCCATTAGGTTTCATTCCCTCATTCGGAAACACTAAGGTGTTCTCGAATTAGTTTACTGAGAGATAATCCTATTATCTCCAAGACAACTAAGGAATTAGTTGCTAAGATATTGGCTATCTCGATCATATCGATTTTCCTATAACTTATGACTACTTCGGTCCCTAAACTCCTTTTGAAATTCTAAGAATTTCATATGTTTCGAATTTGAACTTCAACAAGTACATGTTAGGAATAGTGCCCTAGAAAGCCGTTTGTATATCCGTTTTATACTTTTCCTTATTGTAATCATAGAGAATCTTTGAATAAAAAAACGAATTGAGGTAACACTTTTTTATATGCTCTTGTTTGGTATGCATTTACTTTAGCTGTGCATGTATGAGAACTGCTCTAATCCTGATGAATTTAGGACTCTACCATTTAGGTGAAATGGTTCATGAAACGAGCCCTATATCACATAAGTCATGATTAGTAAAATATTCCAAGCTGATGAGTCCTACAGACAGTGGGAGTGTCAACCTGACTCCTTTAAGGCTTGCTTGTGGGATCACTCCTTTAAGAAGGACCACCTTGTTTCATAGAGGTGCAAAGTGTGTAGTTGATACGTGCGTGATACATGAGGGTGCTTACTTCCTTAAGTAAGTTCACTGAGGTACCCCGTGTGAGAAGATTCCAAAATGGGAAAGGAAGTTTCTATTTTAGGAAATGGAAACTTCCAGGTTAGGAAATATCTCACTAGTCATTAATGTGATTAATTGATCCTTAGACTTGAGGTTCCATGTCACTTTCTGAGTTAGCTCTGTAGTTTTAGGTATAAGCTTTAAAGGGTGTCGTCTTAGACAACTGATTCAAGGCTTATGCTGGGGCTGCACAAGTGATTCATGAAAGTGAATAAGAATCAAGAAAGGACCTACACTTTCATTTGTAATGTGATCTCTTATTGTGTAAGTCATTCATATACAGTATGGAGTCCTTGGCCAAGGCAATAGATCAAGACATCAAGAAAAGGGTTTCTTGGATTGAGATCAAATTGATATGAAATGGACTTAGCTTTAAGACCAGATTATTAGGGTTCTGATTATTCCCTTACCCTAGATCTTGGTTAAGAGATAGTAAGTAGGAGGATTCTATCTCACATGAATCAATGACTTAAATATTATGTCGAATCGAGACATTCCAATTCAGCTAGGGGTTAAACACTTGTTGCTAGATTATGGTCGTTTAATCTGTGGACTGATTAATTAATTAGTGAATTAATTAATTGGGGTCACTACTAATTGAATTGAGAACCTAGAGGGTCACACACAACAACTTGGTTACATGAGTTAAGGCTTTAAAATGAATAAACGAGTTGATCATACCAAGAGGGTTCCACACGTGTGGTTCACGTGATTGGCACGTGTCCTTGGGGACACGTGTGTCATACATGTATACTGTTTATGTATTAAATAATTAATGTGTTAATTATTTAATAGACTTTGGTTTAATTTTTGATGTCTTGTTTTGGAGAAATTAATCTATTTAATTAATTATGAATTATTAATTAGATAAATAAGTTATTTATTTATAAATAAAGTATAGTATTATCCAAAAGGGTTTTGGATATTTTAGCTCTATTAAAAGTTGATTTGAATTAGAATTCAAAATCAAGGTTTGGAATTACTTGATGATCAAGTAATAAGAGAGAGGGACCAAATCCTTAGTCCAAAAGGACTAGGTTCGGCCGCCCCTCTCTAGCTATATATAGGGGAGCTCGAGCTCCCCTTAGGGATTGATCGTTTCTTCTTGGTTCATGTGTTGAACACCATCCTTTCTCCAAGATCACATAAACCTTAGGTTAAACCTAAACACTAACTAGAGAACTAGCATCCTTACTAGTTAGATTGTAGTCAAGTTGGTGGACTATCTCTAGAGAGCTTCAAGTTAGAAGTTTATAAAGATTCGAGCTTTACCAAGGAGAGGGAATCAAGCCGCGAGAAGAGCGTTCTTGGGTGGCTTGAAACGCTTCAAGAAAGATTATTGAAAAATAAGTTTCTTTACCTTATGAATTTGGATTCATGATTGCGAGTTTCGATTCTTTTGTTGGAAAATTTTAAAATTTTCCGCTGCTTTCTGATTCTGTTTTTCCAACAGTACACTCATTCATAATGATTAAACTGACGATTGTATCTAGTGGTTACATTAAGCATCTTACACTCATTAACATGGATCGAAATCCACTATAATTTTAGCATTCTTTACCTAAACTATGTTTCGGGAACGTTTCCCTTTAAGATAGGATTCATAGGAAGTTAACTCTCTAGGTTCATTTTCATAAAATCATCCTAAGATGTCTAACTTGCTAATCCTTTTATGTCTCAACGTTGCAAAGTAATTCAAAGCTTTGTCATCTTACTTACTTTTGTTATCTCGTTATATGTTCAGAACATTAGTGCTTTGAGTCTTTGCACAACGGATTATGCAGAATCAACTCAAGACTTGTGAATTCTATTCCTAGTAGAATTACTAAACGAGGTAATATTTCGGAGTACTCATACTCTTTGCAGTTCACTTTCAAAGTCCTTATTTGCTACCATAGAAGCAAACTTCCTATTTCATCTCTAGTGTCTTTTGGGCGTACCCCTTACATGCCCTTCTATTGGGCTCTTAAGGGTTTCTTCTTCTTTAGGCCTTCAAGCCTTTAACTTAGTGAGTTTAGAAGAAGAATTAACCATCACAACCTTTTATTCCTTCTTAAGGATGCTCTCAACCATTATCAACTAAATGATTAACTATGCTACAATGGCATCATTCTAGTTGAGCATAAAGGGTTTAAATGATGGTGGAAGCAATGTAAGCAATCAGTGTATTGAGAACTCTTTTCTCAATTGATGATCGAGACCACAAGATCTTCAAATAAGATCTTTAGACCTTGTTCGTGTGCACTTGTTTCCTCATTTGGAATATTGAATAATTCCATAATGTTATACCTTCTGACATTTTTATGAGGTGGTTCAATTGCTCTTAAGTGGTTTGGAAAAATCCATTCACCTCAGATTGCTTCTCTTTTGGCCCGGGTCGAATTTTCAAAATTAAAACCTTCGCCCTTTAGAGAACACCTTTCTCTATTCGGAATCTAAAACGAATTTTAGGGTCCGAAGCCAATTAGAGTTAATTAGGACTTAGTCAACTCTTTTGACTTAAGGATGGATACGAATGAGTTTGCATTTCATATTGTAGAGAATCACAGAACTACAACCTAAATACTAACCAGAGAAAATGTGAGCACGTAGAATAATAATGTAATACATAGGATTTAGGTCTTTTAATCATATGTAGCTCCCACTGTTTTTAGAAGATCTCAAAATCCCAACGATCTAAGAGGAAACTTGTTTTCCCAGTGGGTACTAAGATCCTAAGCACTATATTTTGGACCCACGACTCGCGGCCATCCTCAATAAAGCCTCAGGTAGGTACAACTTGCCAATTCCATCTCTAAGGAACTCTTAGTAATATTTTTACATCACCTATCTTTCAATATGGACCCCCTACTCGTGCGACATCCATGTTTACTTAGGTGTTAAGCAGGACCCATCAATCATAAGATCATGATTAAACTTAGGCCAAAACAACCCACAACTCGCGGCCATCGCCCATTCCAAAATAACCACGAAATATCGAACATTTTTAGGTGTTCAATCAGGAAACTAAGAACTAATAGGTTTCACATAGTTACCCCACGACTCATGGCCAGCAACTAGCTTCCCTATTAAACTTAAATCCTATTGATTGAATGCTAGGAATTTAATTTAAAGTTCCCACTTTATACAAAATACCTATTTTTGAAATTGCTTAATATTTATGGGATTTTCGAATACCGGAATGTTGTCCAGTTTTGACCTCCCCAACATGTATAGTTATCTATTTTAATTAGTCTTGTTTAATGCAGTTTCACATAATTGCATTACACACAAGCAATTAGTAGATAACATGTCCTAGCATGATACTAATATGAGATGATCATGGGTTTTCCTATCTTATGCGTGATATGTGGGAGCCATTCCACAACCACAAGTTCTAAGATACATGCCACATAAAACAGTTTAAATCACATAAGGGAATTGGAAATAAAACGATGCCCTATCTATTACAATAATAGAAACCCTCATAACATTTTGAGGGGTCTTCACTTTATGGCCTCCTTGTTAATTTATTGTGTGGATCCGTCTTACTCCATGGGTGCAAATCTCCAAAGTAAAATAAAAACCTCACTTTCTAAAATCTACACTCTTTGCATAAAATAATGTGGCTCAATCTTCATATTGGCCATAGACAAATACATGGGGTATACCCCGGCCTAAAAAATAGTAATATGGAAAGCCACATAATAAACACAAAACAGTACGCACATAAGTGCGGCACCGACCCCAATTGAAAAACGCAATTATGGGGCTCCAACCCCAATTTAAACCATCCATATGCATAAATTAAAACTTCCACAAGACTAACCCATGATCACCTAATATTCTAAAATTGTAAGAATTTAAATTTACCAATAAATTAAAATTCCTTTAACTTTAAGTTCAACTAACCCAAAGTAATTTGAAAACAGTTCCTTGTTCAAGAATAATTTTAAAATCAAAAGCTAGAATCTGATAAAATTCAAGTTAATTAAAAAATTAACGATTTTATAAAATTATTATTTCAAAAATAATAATATTACTTTTCCCCGAAAAATTAAAATTGACTTTAATCACCGAAATTCCCAAATTATAATTTTTATTTCAAAAATAAAATATTTTCAGTAAAAATAATTTTTAAAACAAGATTTGGGCCAAAAACAAGAAAAGTCGCGTCGCGGCGCCTCCGCCCGCACGCGTGCGGGAGATCCCGCACAGACTGGCTGGACACTTGCGGGCAATCCCGCACTCGGGTGTGCGGACACGTGCGGGCAGTCCCGCACTGGGGTGTGCGGGCGATCCCGCACAGGCTGTTCCAGACGCATACCGACAGTCCCGCACAGGGGTGTGCGGGCGATCCCGCATAGGGCTGTGCGAACGCGTGCGGGCAGTCCCGCACAGGGGTGTGCGGGCGATCCCGCACAGGCTGTTCCGGACAAGTACGGGCAGTGCCGTACAGGGGTGTGCGGACGATCCCGCACAGGCTGTTCCGGCCTCGTCCCGACCCGTCCGCGTACAGCGACGATGAGCAACGAACTCGCTCGGTCCTCGTCGTCCCGTACCGTTTTCCGTGTAAATTTTTCAAAAAAATTTTCATCTCGATTCGGGAATCCAAATCACGATTTTAATAAATCTAAAATAAAATGATTTTAATAAAATTTCTAGAAAACGTTTTTCTTAATATTTCAGGAAACATCTTAGATTCAAAAGCTCAGATTACGAAATAAAATCAAGAATACTTAACTGTAACTCAGATTCAAGAATCTCTCAAAATTCAGTTTAAAAGATAGATTAGAAATAGACCTTGCAAGGTGGCTCTGATACCACCTGTTGGGAAAAACACGATCAGAAAGCACAGCGGAATTTAAAAATTTTCCCAAAAACCAAGATCGGACTTATAATTTCTATTTCAAATCTTACAAGAATCGTCGCTTTCTTGACACGTTTTGAGCCGCCCTCAAACGCGCTTCATGAGGTAATGGCAACCCTCGTCCCTCGAAAGATTCTTTCTACTTTAGTTTCCAAAGTAGGTTTCCTCTAGAGTAATAATTTACACCAACCTTGATTCAAATCATATTAGGGAAAGTGCTAGCGATATAACATGTGTAAAGAAAGAAACATAAAACGAGAAGAAAGAGAGCAAAAGAATTCTCCCAAATTCTTGAAGCCATTGTGTCGTTTGGGCGTGATCCCATGCTCACGCGTGAGCCACAAAGTTCGAACCCCTTAGCCTATAAATAGGCTAGGGTTTCGAACCCTAAGTCTTTGATGGAATTGGATTCCAACTTTGACTTTTCTTCTATTTCCTTTCTCTCCAAGTAATAGGAGTCTTATTCAAAATAAGATATCTATTCCTTCTAGAAAGGAGATCCTAATGAAATTAGGAATATTTAATTATTCTAACAATAATTAAATATCTTATTCTAATAATGTTTATTCTAATCATATTAGAATTAATATTTACTAGAATAATAAATAGAAGATATTTAGTATTTATTTATTTATTTATTCTAATCAAATTAGAACAACTAAATAATTAAATACTTAAATAATTAGAATTAGTTCTCTCAATTTGATGCGTCTGAATATGGGGTACAGAGTCCGATCACTTTAGAATTTGTTTAGGTGAGGAAACCACTGGAAGATCGCCGGAAATGATGGGGGTTCTACCTGCTAGGACAAACATACAGACAAAGTCAGAAGGCCAAGTTGGGGGAACTGGGGGTGATTCCCAGTTTGGCTCTCCGACGCTCAAGTCAGATGAAGATCTGAAAGAGAAAATGCTAAGTATGGAGTTGCAGTAATGAAAGTTGCTTACAGTGAAGGAGATGAACTCGCCTATTTATAGTTGAGGGTCAGGGACCCTTTGGTCATTTGCACCGTGTGGTCCTGACCGGCAACACACGTGGCATTGCGAGAGAAACCTAGGAGGAATCTTTTCTGCAAAAGCCGGTGAAAGCTGGTGTGGGCAGTAGTGGTAGGTGCGCGGGCATGTACGGTGTGTCAGTGAACCGTTTGGGGGGTTGGTAACGAGGGCTTAAGAGCATGCTCGTGTCAACCAAGAGCCTTAGAGGCCAAAGAATCCGCTAGGGGATCAAGGCCAAGGCTTGTGTAATAAGTTGGAGTGGAAGCCTCCCTGAGGGAGTGTAGCTCTTGAAGATGGCTCCCTTGATTGATTGGAACGTTAGCCATGTAGAATGAATCGCTCGTTGTAGAGCGGCGATGTTGGGCTCTTGCATGCGTAGCAGAGTTTACATGTGTCGTTGGCGCTTGAAGGGGTTTGAGCGCTCGTGTAAGATTACCATAACCATAAGCGGACAGGTGTCGTCATCTCGAGTTGCCACGTATCCATACGTGGGATGAGCGTATTTTGTCCCCATCATTTTGCCCCCCAATTCTGTAGTCCTTAGTGATAAGGGCGGTAGAATTCTTCCAATATAATCCATCGAGCGTAGCGCTCGTATGAGGCGTAGTGTGCTGGGCAATCACCTTTATGATTGTGTCATAAATGCGGTCTCTTCATCTGACCGCTTGTAACGTCCATGCATTAAACGCCATCCTTTCTTCTGACCACTTGGAGCGTCTAAGCATTAAATGCTGATGCGCGTGGGGCGCGTGAAACTTGGGAAGGGCATGGCGGTTTAATAAATTGAACGGTTTCCTAGGCAGGAAATGATTGCAATTTTGAATTTTTTGCCAGAAACGTACCAACTGCTATCCCTATAAATAAGGGATTCGGTACCCATTCCATCTTTTACGCGAACACATCTCTAAAGCAAACATTTGCAGAAAAACTCTTTGCAAGCAAGCTTCCGGCATTCACAATCCTCTTTTCAGTTTTTCCAGAAAACCCAAGGTAATTCTCCCTGAAATCTTCTAACTTTGCTAACCTTAGAATCAAATTAGGATTTAGTAATTCTTTAGGCTCTACTTTTCCAGAAATCCCAAATCTTTCCGAACACTCCTTGCTTCCAAAATCCTCACATCTTTCCCAAATTCCACCATATTCATGGCTAGAGACCACGTAAAAGAATACGCCCGTGAAGTGGATGACATGGCTACCCAGAGCTCATCTCCTCCAGGTTCTCCCAGGGATGAGGAGTTGGACGCGGCCGTTATGGCCATAGATGAAAGGAACCCAGGTGGGGTTGAACATCTCTTTGAAGAGATGAATTTGGTAATGGAGGAGGAGAGGCAGGGGGTGACTCTCCCAATAACAGAGAGTGTAACCCACCCCTATCGCCACACCGTGAAGGTGGCCATTGCAGCTCCGGCTCCGGAACCTGAGGAAGGAGCGGGGCCCTCAGAGAGATCCCGTGACAAGGGCAAGGGCAAGAAAACTCAGAAGCCCAAGAAAACCAAGAAAACCAAAGGGCCCAACGAGGGTGAAGGATCAGGAATGCAGGCGACCGATCGTACCCCGAACGAGACTCCCAGCACCATCACTCTGGGGGAAGTAAAATCTGTTATGGCCCCAATCTATTGGGACGAGCACTACAAATGGAGAATCCCTGATGAGCACGAGCGCGCCAATCATCCCCCACCTGGCGAGATGGAGGTATTTATGGATGTAATTGGCTCGGGGGGCCTACGGTTCCCCATTCCAGTCCCGGTAGCCTCTATTTTGAATGATTTGAATCTCTGCCCTTCACAAATTGTGCCCAACGGACTCGCCTTGATAACGAGCTTCGTAATCCTCATGAAGTGCTCTGGATTCGAGCCTGTCATACGAAATTTCAATGCCTTATTC
The DNA here is from genome assembly GCA_037501455.1 of Lantana camara. Lineage (NCBI taxonomy): Eukaryota > Viridiplantae > Streptophyta > Magnoliopsida > Lamiales > Verbenaceae > Lantana > Lantana camara. Next base: position 27,418,800 of record CM074862.1, read on the forward strand.
CAAGTAGTGAGCTCACCGCGCTCGTCACTTGAGGCGGGTTACTTCTACTATATTCAAGCGAAGGCCCATTTTAAACTGATTAATTCTCCCTTATCCACTTATAGCCCAAATTAGAAGGAGAAATATATCTTCGTAAGAGCCCCAGAAGATGATGATTTCGGGGTGGCCCGAGAATGGATATCCCATGGGAAGGGATCCCTGGTAAAGAGCCGCTTGGAATCTGCCTTTCCTAAGGACTGGGCTAAGAATTTAGCTGCGGCACTGAGGGACGAGGGCCATCTAATTCGAGCCAAAGGTTGGATAGATGATGCAGAGCTTATGTTTCTTTGTGGGCTCACTAACGATCCTCACTATCTTGACAACCCTCCCGCTCGAAATGTGGAGAGAGATGGTTAGACTTTAGGGCGCTAATTTTTAGATAGGGATGCTAACCATATTTTGCTTTTGTAACTTGTATTCTGTAAGATATATTTAAGGGTTTCTAACCCTCGTTTTCGTCTTATCTATAGGAGTAGCTATTTTAGAGATGGCTGGAGGAATCAGACAAGCTGCTCTTTTCGCCAACGCTAACAGGCGATAGGCTCAACAAGGTGACCAACAAAATCCCCGAGGCCGTGGAGCAGGCCGGGGTGACGGACGTGGTGGCCACAGGGGTTCCAGCTCAAGCGCCGCAACTGGCCCTCAAGTGCCGCAGGGGCGAGGGGATAGCCGAGCAGTAAATACAGAAAGCCAAATAATAGTACGCCCTCCGACCGCGATAGATTCGAGGGGGGCCAACCCAAGCGCCACCAATCAAACAAGGCCTACCTCGAGCGTGGTGATAAACGAGGTTCAAGAGGGCTCCAGCCAACCTTCCCGCAAGAGGAAGAGGATGCCTGATGCCTTTGCGATAACAGGCAAGGGCAAGCAAGTTGTGGAAGGCCCCAAGGGGGGCGATGGCGAAACTTCCTCCTCGGAAGAGGAGCATTTATAGGACTTTGACCGCCGAGGGGACAGGAGCTACAAGGGCTCCGCAGACGGGGGTGCAATACTGCTAAGGCATCGGACATTGTCCCATGGTATTGGCCAAAATCTGTACGAGAGGGCCCAATTTACCGCGGATCACAGGCACATGTACTCCGAGTCTGTAGAGAAGGTGACAAGCGACATGGTTCAAGCCCTTATCTCCGTAAGCTTCCTTTCCTTTGTACCTTCCATCTTTATGAAAGTATTGTTCTCCAAATTATTTGTTAACATTTTTACTCTTTCGAGCCCGTGCAGCAAGTGCTCCCAAGGGCGAAGAATATCCAGATGCGTGCTACGGTTTACGCTGACTGGAAGGCAAAATATAAGAAGATGGCGCGCTCGAACGATCCCGCCCAGCTTCAGGAGGAGTTGGATACAGAGAAGGCCTTGTACCTTTCTCTTAAGGAGGAGCACAACAAAATGGAGGCTGAGATGAAGAGTTTGCATGAGGAGTTCAAGAACGCTGAGGATGCTCGGAGGAGTTGGCGTAACCAGTTTAGATAGTTAGAGGATAAACATAACAAGCTTACTGCCGATCGTGACGGTTGGAGGACGAGGGCCATAGAGGCGGAAAAGAAATATGCTGACGCCATGAACCAAGTCCCTTGTCGCATTGAGCAATCCAACAAAGAAGCGCTCATCAAATTCTGTCACTCCAAGGCGTTCAATTTTGCAGCTTCCCTCCACTGCCTCGATGAAGCCCAAAAAGCGTTCAATTTGGCGATCGAGCAGGGCATCTTCAAGGGCTTGACAGATCCGGCCATCCGCAATGCGCAAGGCATGGGGCTCATGTTTAATGAGCGCTGCGAGGAGGATGATGATGATCGTGACGATCCTGAGGCCAATATCTCTGAACCAGAATATAGCTTCCTGGTCAATCTTATCCAGGATGAGTACATGGCAGCCCATCCTCCAGCAGAAGCCTCCCAGGCGGAACAGACTGAGGAGAATAACAACGCTGAAAATCCTTCAGTACACGAGCCTCCAGCGCCTGCCAACAACGCTCCAGCTTCCAATGCTGAGAACGCCCCCATTCCTGCCAACAATGCCAGTGAGCCCAATGCTCTGCAAGCACCTGGAAACCAAGAGCCTGAGCCCCCAGCTGCCCAACCCCAAGAGGAAAATACCCCTCCCGCACAAGAGCCCGAGGGCCCAGTTCATGGCCCTGTGGCTCAAAACATCTTCATGGTTGTGGATGAAGACGTCGCTCCCGTCACTTGAAGTTTCTCCTCAGCTACTTAAGTTTCAATTCTCCTTCTTTTGACTTAGTGCCTTTCTTTGTAAAGATGTTATGGAATCCTTGAGCCTTTATTATGTTACTTCTGGCGAAGAGCCTTTATTAATAAAGTTCTTCCTTTTCTTCATAATATTCTCCTTTTTCTTGATTGTGAAGTTTTACTTTGCGCTTGTTGTAAACAAATCTTGTAATAATAAGATTATGCGTAACATGTTTAGTAAAAATTACATCACTTAGTAAGAATTGTATCGTTTAGCTGAGTCCTAAAAACTCGAAAAAATTTTACTAAGTCTTGAGTAATCATGGGGGTCTTATTGCGAGGCTGCCCTCATCCAAGACTTGTGCAAATTTTTTCTTTTTCACTTAGAAAATTTTGCTAAGTCTTGAGTAATTACGAGGGTCTTACTGAGAGACTGCCCTTGTTCAAGACTTGTGAAATTTCTTCTTAATCTTGAAAATTTTGCTAAGTCTTGAGTAAATACGAAGGTCTTACTGAGAGACTGCCCTCATTCAAGACTTGTGAAATTTCTTCTTAATCTCAGAAATTTTGCTAAGTCTTGAGTAAATACGAGGGTCTTACTGAGAGACTGCCCTTGTTCAAGACTTGTGAAATTTCTTATTAATGACGCTACCGTTGTATGAGCGCGCCTGTACTTATTAATTTTTAGGATTTGTAGGCGATCCCATTTTCGAGCGCAAGGCGTTGTGACAAACGACCAAGGCCTACTAGGATTTTCCTTGCGTTTTTCTTCAATACTGGTGGTTGGTTGTGAGCGTTACCAGACTATCCTTATGGGGGCGTCCCCCCACGTGGAGTAGAGTGCTGTCAAGCATAACCCAAGTGCAATGACATTGTGTGTACTGGAACGGATTGCCAACCACGCTCGTGGAAACGAGGGACGTGGTTCATATCCATTTGCGCAATTTAAAAGCAGTAGTAAAGGAATATTCAAGAAAATGCATTATAACTTACTTGAGATTTGAAGTAGTACATAGAACCCATCAGGGGGATTGTTACATCATCCTTTCTAGAGGGCTTTTAAACATAAAACCGATGGAGGTTACATGCGTTCGAAGGGCAAGGCAAGCGCTCACCTTGAAGTGTCTCCAGGGCGTAAGTGTTGTTAGCTCTGATTTGTACGACTTTGAACGGACCCTCCGAGTTGGGGTCCAATTTCCCCACATGTTTGGATACTTCCACTTTCTTCAAGACAAGGTCTCCTAGCTGAAAAGTTCTTTCCCTCACACGCTTGTTGTACTGTTGTGCCACAGTTGCTTTATATCTGTGTATTTTAGCCCAGGCCTTGTCTCTTTTTTCATCCAGTAGGTCCAACTCCAGGCTCATGTTATCTTCACTAAGTTGAGGCTCGAAATAGGCTACACGAGCGGATTCATTTACAATTTCTGCTGGTATCATTGCTTTTGATCTATATACGAGCGCGAAAGGCGTCTCACCAGTGGCCGCTCGTGGAGTAGTGCGATAAGCCCAGAGTGCCCCTTGCAACTCTTCTGCCCATTCACTCCTTTTGCTTTCTAGCATTGTTTTCAGATGTTGCAGAATGACCCTGTTGGTGACCTCCGCCTGTCCATTTGCCTGGGGATGGCCCACAGAGGTAAAGCGCTATTCAATCCCTAACTTTGAACACCATTCTTGTGTGTCAGCTGCTATAAACTGGGATCCATTGTCTGAAATGAGCACCCTCGGTATACCATACCTACAGATAATGTTTTTCCGCATGAAGTCCCTTACGACCCTGAAGGTGATTTTTGCTACGGCTTCAGCCTCGGCCCATTTGGTAAAATAATCGACAGCTAAAATGACAAACTTCTTCTGTCCGACAGCGATGGGCAAGGGGCCTACGATGTCAATTCCCCATTGGTCAAAGGGTCATGCGACATCTATAGGGATCATTTGAGCGGCTGGCAGTTGAGGGAGATTAGAATGGAATTAGCACTTAGGACACTTTCTGGAATACTCAATGGCGCCTTGGAGAACTGTGGGCCAATAAAACCCACTCCTCAAGACCTTCTTAGCTAGGATGTGCCCTCCTGAATGGCTCCCACAACTTCTATTGTGAATAAGTTCGAGCGTCTCTTTTGCTTGCGAGGGCCTTAAACACCTCATCGGAGGCCCTTGAAATGATTTCTTGAATTACCTTCCTACAGAGTCTATAGAAAACCGAGTGACCTTGTTTAGGATTTTTTGAGCCTTCACCTTGTCAGTGGGACAAACGCCATCCTTAAGAAATCTGATAATATCTTCAAGCTAGCAAGGCTCGTGCAGGTCAATCATAGCGACCATCTCCTTGACGATTCTCTCCTAGATCAAAGGCTCTTCGGTTCTAAGAAACGTGACAGAACGCTCAGAAGTACCTTCCAATGCCGAAGCGAATTTAGACAGAGCGTCAGTGCGCTCGTTTTCTACCCGCGGGACCTGAAGTAGATGGAATTCTTTGAACTTCCCAATGACTTCCCTAGCTTTGCTCAAATACTGCACCATGGTGGTTTCTCGAGCCTCATAAGTTCCTTCAATCTGGCTCGTAATTAACTGTGAATCAACATAAGCGGTGATTCTGGAGTCTCCGTTCTGAAAAGCAATTTTCAATCCTTGCACAAGGGCTTCATATTCTGCCTCATTATTGGTGACTTGAAAATCCAACCTGATTGCAAAGTCTAACTCAATCCCATTGGGGCCTCCAAGGGTTACCCATACTCCTCCCCCTTGAGAGGTTGAGGAACCATCCGTGTGCAGGACCCATAGCCCCTCGTTCTCCAGAGCAGCAGGTTTTAAACCGAAGTGTTCAACCAGCAAATCCGCTACTACCTGCATTTGTATAGCGGTTCTGGGCTCGAAACTTAAGTCAAACTGACTCAACTCAATGGCCCACTTTATCAATCTTCCCGATACGTCCGGTTTGGACAAAACTTGCTTCAAAGGCTGATCAGTAAATACCGTTATTGAGTGCGCTTGAAAGTAAGGCCTCAATCGCCTTGATGCATTGATGAGGGCAAACGTAAATTTCTCAATTTCCAAATATTTCTTCTCTGCCCCTTGTAATGTTTTGCTCAAATAATAAACAGGCAAGTGCTTACGTTCCCGTACAGCTATCAGTACAGCGCTCGTTGCTTCAGTTGAAACGGAGAGGTACATAAATAGCCTTTCGCCTTCAACGGGTTTGGTCAGGAGTGGAGCGCTCGAGAGGTAAGCCTTCATGTCTTGCAATGCTCCTTCACACTCCTCAGTCCAAGCAAAATTTCATGCGTTCCTCAAAATCTTGAAGAAAGGAAGGTTTATATCTGCCGAGCGTGAAATGAATCTGTTCAGGGAAATGATTTTTCGTACCAACACTTGCACTTCCCGGAGATTTCGAAGGGAGGGAATCTCCAAAATAGCCTTTATTTTCTCAGGATTAGCTTCAATTCCCCTCTGACTGACCATGTATCCTAAGAACTTTTCCCCTCGTACTCCAAAAGTACATTTTGAAGGATTCAATTTCATCCCGTACTGGTGCAAAATGGAAAAAGTGCGCTTGAGATATTCCAGATGCGAGCCCTGACGCTCGCTTTTGACAATCATATCATCGACATAAACCTCCATGGATCCTCTAATTTCTCTTTCAAACATCTTGTTGACAAGACGCTGATAAGTGGCTCCTGCGTTCTTGAGCCCAAAAGGCATGACTAAGAAGTAATAAACCCCCAAGTGGACAACAAATGAAATTTTGGGGCGATCTTCTGGTGCCATAAAGATTTGATAATACCCCTGGAAGGCGTCCATCATGCTCATGAGTTCACATCCGGCGGTCGAATCCACCAATTGATCTATCCGGGGCAATGGGTATGGATCATTGGGGCAAGCCTTGTTGAGATCAGTAAAGTCATTGCACATACGCCATTTATTTGCACTCTTGGGCACCAACACCACGTTGCACAGCCATTCTGGGTACAAGATGGGCTCAATGTACTGAGCCTCCAGAAGCTTGTTAACTTTTTCCTCAATAACTCTCTTCCGAAAGCCGTGCACATCCCGTTTCTTCTATTTTATGGGTTTAAACGAGGGATCCACATTGAGCCTGTGGACTATGACACTCGGGTCAATCCCTGTAAGGTCAGATGCTTTCCATGCAAAAACGTCAATGTTTTCTCTGAGGAAGTCAATCATCATAATCTGCGAGGGTCCAGAGAGATTGGACTCAATCTGAGTAGTTTTATCCTTGTTCCCAGGCTCCAGCTCAATAGTAAGGAATTTTTCTGAGGGCTCGATTCTCATTTCTGGGCGAGGGAGTTCAAGCGCCCTCTTCTTTCCTATCAACCGCCCGTCATTAAGGGCCTCGTCACTCTCACGCTCGTCCCCTTCAGAGGAGGATTCTTCTACGGTCCCTGGCGGAGCATTTTCGAGGGAGCTTTTGGCACTGGGATCTTTCTTCTTATTCTTCTTCTTGTTCAACTTGGCCCTCTTACGTATTGGACCATCCTCGTCCAGATTGGGGAAGTCAACGGATTTTTTGGTGGACCCGATTTGGAACGTTTTCTCTGCCTTAGGCTTTCTGAAGGATAGCATGTAGCATTCCCAAGCCTCTCGCATGTTGCACAAAACTTCTCCAACGCCCTCGGGGGTGGGGAATTTGATTTTCTGGTGGTAGGTCGAGATAATAGCTTTGAAATTAATGAGGGATGGACGCCCGATTATGATGTTATAGGGAATATCAATTTCCACCACCGCATATGTGACCATGAGCGTTTTGCGCTGTGGAGCTCGGCCGAATGAATTGGCCAAACAAATTTACCCTCGTGGGACTACCTCAGAACCTCCAAAGCCAATGTGGGTTGTTTTGAGGGGTTCGAGCGGGATTTTAGTAACCATCTTCTGGAACGTGGTGTAGGGTAAAACGTTAACAGAGCTTCCACTATCCACTAACACCCTCTTTACAAGGTGATTGTGGACATCTAGGCTAACCACCATGGGGCAGTCAGAGGTTTCACTGTCCCCATAGGGTGTTACAATATACTCTAAGTCCCTATCAGTAAACCCTATCACCTCATTTTCTCTTGAGCACGGATCTTTTGCCTCTTGGATGGCGTAGAATGATTTGGGCATTGATGGGCGCTGATCATAATTCCGGACGTACCGTCGCCGGGCAGCGTTAGAATCTCCTCCAGAGGAGCCCCCTGCTATCATGTTGATGACCGCAAAAGGGGTATTTTCTTGCTCAGGAGCCTTTCCTTTGTTGCGGTGGCTGCTCTCAGGAGGGCCTCTCCCTCGCGGGCTTCTTAAACACGACGGGCTCCTCCTCCGTTCCCTTGAACGATCATGACAGCGCTAGTCATAACACTCCAAAACTTTCACAAACTCTTTCAAATGTCCCCCCGCGACGAGCCTCTGAATCTCCACTTCCAGCTGGCGGCATTCATCCGTGTCATGCCCCTTCTGTTTGTGGAAAGCACAGTATTTGTTCGAGCGCCTCAATGCCTCTGTCTCCCTCATTTTGACAGGTCTCTTGAAGAGTTTTTTGTCTGAAAGGTTGTAAACTTCTGAGTTTGGCCTTGTAAGGGGAATGCGCTCGAAATGACGAGGAGGCGGGGGTGATTTCTTGCGCTCCTTTTTGATAACAACTTCCCGGCCCCGCTCCTGGTGATGCTTGTGTCTCACTGGGCTGTGATGCCGGGGCCCATTCGTCCCATACATATCTTCGAGCGCAAAGAAAGGCTCGGCAACTTCTCTTAAGTCCATGAGGGTTCCTGGCCTTCTCTCCACGATGGCATCGAAAAACTTTTTGCTCACATATTGCTTGTGATCTACAGCCTGAAAGAGTACTGGGATCAAGAAATCCATGGAAGGCCTCTCCACTTGCAAGATTTCTTTGTTGAAGCAGGCGAAGAACGAGCGAAGAGACTCATTCTTGCCTTGCACTATATTGTAGAGGGCAGTGGGCGCAGTGACGGGGGCCTTCAAATAATTGAAGTGGTTGAGGAAAGCGTCGGCCGACTCTTGATATGAATGTAACGAGCGTGGTGGCAGTCGCTTGTACCATTCCTGGGCCATTTCTACTAGGGAAATGACAAAAAATGATCCAGGTGTTCCGCTGGATCAGTTGTTCTGTCGTAGCGGTTGACGGAGGTGGGGATTTTGGTCATTCCTGCTTGGGCCATCAAGACTTCTTCCATGAGGGGGGAGCCCCTCGCCAGCGGATGATACTCATAAGTGCAGAAGTCTTCTTCTTGTTCCTTGCGGTGGGGGATCCGCGGCTGGCGGTCTTGGGGACGAGCGTCTCTGGCATCAGCTCGTTCATCCCTGCTATGGGAGATCTAAGACCGCGCTCGAGAGAGATGTCCAACCATATCCTTTAAACCCTGCAGCTAGTCTTGTACAGTTGCAAGGATGTTAGGATTTACATCTCCTTCTTTATCCCCTTGCTTTATGGCTCGGGAAGCCCTTTTGGAGGCATAAGAGTCCCCTTCATTATCATTGACTCTTTCCATGGGCTCTCTGCTCCTGCCCACAGGGGGCCGCTCATTTTCGCCCTGATTAGGCGTCTCTTTGGCAGGAGGGGACGGCGGTTGTGCCCGTAGGACGGCCTGGGCCTCCCTAAGCGGATATGTCTATAATCCACCTAAAGGAAGGACAACGTGAGTGGCCTGCCCGGACGGGAAATACATGGAGTGAAACTTCTCCCATGCCCCCTGGGCCGCCTGAACCTCACATTGGGCGTAAAGAGCCCTTAACTGCTGAGGAGTTAGAGGGGGTAACTCCACCCCTTCAATCTCCCTGGGGATCACCACCGGGAGCTGGATCTGGCTGGCGTGGTAGGGTTGAACCGGCAGCATCATGACAGTGGGAGTAAGCGTGTATCCAGACGGCGGCATCATGTATGGTTGTGCTCCCGGATTCGCGTGAGTAGGAATCCATGGGTTTTGGGGAAGCTGTGGAAAAGCAGGGAGGGAGGCACCTCCAACGGTGCTAGAAACGGGCGGTACTGGTGGCGCGGGTGGTGGAACCGTAGATTCCACAGGCGGAGTCACAATTTCGGTAGGTGGTGCTCCACCAGCGGCGGCGGAGGAAGGCGGCGCTCCACCAGCGGTGGTGGAGGGAATAATGATGTTGGTGTCCTGGGAAGGGTTTTCTCCTCCTCCCACAGCTCCTGATCTTGTAGCTACCATGACTGGGAAGGTTCTGGGTGTTTCCTTTTCAACTAGCAGAAAGGAGGGAACGAGTTAAGAGCTGGTTTCCCACAGACGGCGCAAAAAATGATGGGTCTGAATATGGGGTACAGAGTCCGATCACTTTAGAATTTGTTTAGGTGAGGAAACCACTGGAAGATCGCCGGAAAAGATGGGGGTTCTACCTGCTAGGACAAACACACAGACAAAGTCAGAAGGCCAAGCTGGGGGAACTGGGGGTGATTCCCAGTTTGGCTCTCCGACGCTCAAGTCAGATGAAGATCTGAAAGAGAAAATGCTAAGTATGGAGTTGCAGTAATGAAAGTTGCTTACAGTGAAGGAGATGAACTCACCTATTTATAGTTGAGGGTCAGGGATCCTTTGGTCATTTGCACCGTGTGGTCCTGACCGAATGTTGCCCTAACACGTGGCATTGCGAGAGAAACCTAGGAGGAATCTTTTCTGCAAAAGCCGGTGAACGTTGGTGTGGGCAACAGTGGTAGGTGCACAAGCATGTACGGTGTGTCAGAGAGCCGTTTGGAGGGTTGTTAACGAGGGCTTAAGAGCATGCTCGTGTCAACCAAGAGCCTTGGAGGCCAAGGAATCCGCTAGGGGATCAAGGCCAAGGCTTGTGTAATAAGTTGGAGTGGAAGCCTCCCTGAGGGAGTGTAGCGCTCGAAGAGGGCTCCCTTGATTGATTGGAACGTTAGCCATGTAGAATGAATCGCGCTCGTTGTAGAGCGGCGATGTTGGGCTCTTGCACGCGTAGCAGAGTTGACACGTGTCGTTGGCACCTGAGGGGTTTGAGCGCTCGTGTAAGGTTACCATAACCACAAGCGAACAAGTGTCGTCATCTCGAGTTGCCACGTGTCCATACGTGGGATGAGCGTATTTTGTCCCCATCACAATTAATTCCATGAAGGGCTTTAGAATTAATTCTCTTAATTAATTCTAACGGGCTAAAATTAATTCTCTAATTAATTTTGCTTGGCTTCATAATTAATTCTCTTAATTAATTATATTAGGGATTTATAATTAATTCTCCTAATTAATTATACTTGGGCTTTATAATTAATTCTCCATTTAATTAACACATGGTCCAATTTCTCAACAGGACCACACGCCCAAAAGCTTGCTCACGTGCCACACGTGTACATTTACACGTGTGGTTTTGTTTTGATCAACTACTTGATCTTTCTTTCAATACCCTTTGAATCCGGCATTTTTGTGTGACCCCTTAGGTTCATTTTCAGTTAGCAGTGAGACCAATACACTTTATTAGTTCACCGATCATACGACCATAATCTAGCAACAGGTGTGTGACCCCTACCCGAACAATGAATATATATTTGAAAGAACCTTTCAGTCAATGACAGCTGTGAGGTACGATCCTCCTACCAACCCATCTCTCGATTAAGATCTAGGGCATGGGAATAATGAGAGCCCTACTAATCTCAATCTTAAAGTTAAGTTCATTTCATATCCATTTGATCTCAATCCAAGAAACCATTTTCTTGATGTCTTGATCCACTACCTCGGCCGAGGGTTTAGGATGGCATATGAACGACATATGCAATAAGAGATCTTCTTGCATTACAGCAAGTGTAGGTCCTTTGTTGATTCCTATATGCTTCCATGTGCCACTTGTGCAGCCCCAGCATAAGCCTTGAATCAGTTGTCTAAGGCGACACCCTTTAAAGCTTATACCTAAGACTTCAGAGTTAGCCCACAAAGCATCAATGGAATCTCAAGCCAAAGGATTAATTTACTCGCGCCATTGACCTGTGAAATATTTCCTAATCTGGAAGTTTCTATTTCTAGGTATAGAAACTTCCTTTCCCATTTAGGAATCTTCTCACGCGGGACACCTCAGTGCACCCGTTCCAATAGCGAGTACCCTCATGTATTGCGTACGCATCAACTATACACTTTACACCCCATGAAACAGGATGATCCTTCTTAAGGACGCAATCCCACGAGCAAGTCTCAATCGAGCCATATTAACACTCCCGCTGTTTGTTGGGCTCATCGACTTGGAGTGGTTTCTAATCCGGCCTTGAGTTAGGGCTTGTTTCATGTGCCATTCACCTAATGACAAAGTCCCTAACAGCCTTATGGATTAGGGGAGTTCTAATACATACACACGTAATGGAAACACATAAAACATGTATTGGCATATAAAGAAGTGTTTGCCTATGATAATAATCAATCGTATATTATTTAAAGATTGTCTGTGACACAAGGAAAGTCCCAAAGCAGATTTTGACGAATCGGGTTTCTACGGTACTATTCCTAACACATAAATGGTACACCGGCCCAATAAATAAACCAATACAATGGATAAATGCAATATGCAGTGAGTGCACAAGTACAGGACTAGAACAAAGACACGATTCCCGCCTAGCAACAACCTGTACAAAACCTGAGGGACAAATAGGAGAGTGGTCAGTCTCTAGAAGACTGAGTGAATAAGGGCATAAATAGATATATAAAACGGTAAACACGGAGGCCCTAATCCCCGTTAATGGTTTTAAAGGAACAATTGTAAAGGAATAGGGATATTCACGGGATTACGACACTTCCAAATTTCAATTCATGACGATAGGCTATCAGTGGCTCGGCGAGTGAGCAAATCTCCAAACTTACTCCCAATCGTGTAACAATGTTATGCTTCTTATTAGGTGATCAAACAATTATAAGGTTTCGATCATTACAATACAATCACTATAGTATCAGTGCACAATAAATTCCATCCTTCTTCCTCTAGGTGATGGTCCGGGTAGCTAGCCCTCGCCATCCAATCAATATGGTCAATGAGTGCATGAAACCCCAAGGACCGAGACTCCATCCTCTACTAACCTCTTAGTGGATTCCGGGTCCATCTCAACAATGCGGGTAACTGCAAGAGGTCACTTGGCCCGATGCTGTTAGGAATAGTACCCTAGAAAGCCGATTAGTCATAATCCGTTTTGGGACTTTCCTAGTATCACAGACAATCTTTGAATAAATATACGATTGATTAATATCATAGGCAAACACTTCTTTATATGCTCTTGTTTGGTATACGTTTACTTTAGCTGTGCATGTATGAGAACTCCCCTAATCCTGATGACTTTAGGACTCTACCATTTAGGTGAAATGGTTCATGAAACGAGCCCTATATCACATAAGTCATGATTAGTAAAATACTCCAAGCCGATGAGTCCTACAGACAGTGGGAGTGTCAACCTGACTCCTCTAAGGCTTACTTGTGGGATCACGCCCTTAAGAAGGACCACCTTGTTTCATGGAGGTGCAAAGTGTATAGTTGATACGTGCGTGATACATGAGGGTGCTTACTTCAATAAGTATGTTCACTGAGGTGCCCCGTGTGAGAAGATTCCTAAATGGGAAAGGAAGTTTCTATTTCAGGAAATGGAAACTTCCAGATTAGGAAATATCTCACGAGTCATTGATGTGATTAATTGATCCTTAGACATGAGGTTCCATGTCACTTTATGAGTTAACTCTGTAGTCTTTGGTATAAGCTTTAAAGGGTGTCGCCTTAGACAACTGATTCAAGGCTTATGCTGGGGCTGCACAAGTGACTCATGAAAGTGAATGAGAATCAAGAAAGGACCTACACTTGCATATGCAAGGTGATCTCTTATTGTGTAAATCATTCATATGCCATATGGAGTCCTTGGCCAAGGCAGTAGATCAAGACATCAAGAAAAGGGTTTCTTGGATTGAGATCAAATGGATATGAAATGCACTTAGCTTTAAGACCGGATTACTAGGGTTCTAATTATTCCCTTACCCTAGATCTTGGTTGAGAGATAGTAAGTAGGAGGATTGTATCTCACATGAATCAATGACTTAAAGGTTCTGTCGAATCCGAACATTCCAATTCAGCTAGGGGTTAAACACCTGTTGCTAGACTATGGTCGTTTAATCTGTGGACTGATTAATTAATTAGTGAATTAATTAATTTGTAACACCCCGTACACGTGGAGGTGCCACACCCCCGCACTATAGCCTTGATCCACGTATGAAATGGAAAGTCCATACATAAATCAAAACTATAGCGAACGGGTGACAATGCAATACCAACAAGCTAGGCGGGAACTAAACTACACATGCAATAAAATAAAGCGGAAGCACCAAATAATTCATAGGTATCAATACTGTATTTAACTATCAATACATTATCATCTTCCAAGTAACATTCACATATATGTACCTAGAGCTATTAACATGATTCTCTGAACTATTAATACATGAGAAGAAAAACTATGCTAGACTCAGCTGGACAGAAAACACGACCCGACTCCCGCCTAGCACGCCACGAACAAAACCTGAAAGGTGGAGGCGTCAGTCTGTGAAGACCGAGTGAGGGGCAATATATATATAAACACAAGTAACATGCAAGTTATAATCTCGGGTAAGGTTTTGTAATTAAAATAATATAGGTGCAAGGATAACATAAAGCTCGCCCGAGATTACAACTATTAGGTTTAACACGATAATCACGTTTATTATAACAATCAGTGGCCCTGGCGAGGGGCGTGCACGATCTCCAACCAACCTCGACAGTGAACAAGAGTTGCACTTTCATTTAATTAAGTTATCAAGCAAGTCATTAAAGTGCACACGATCAATAACATGAACTTCGTCCTTCACTCCATTGGTGGTGGGTTTGCAAGGCCCGAACCACCCACGATATCACGGTGCACGTCGGGAGTATGACTCCCACGTACGGGACTCCTTCCTCCACCAAACCTCCTGGTGGATTCAGGGGGCATCCCCACGGTGTGAGAGAGGTGTTATGAGTTACCCGTCAGCCCTATGCCTTCCCGGTTGGCTCAAACAGTCACCCTCGGGCCCATAAACACGATACACGATACACGATAGTTCGCCAAACACGATCACGGTAACACGATGACACGATTCATGACTTGATTATAAACACGATACACGATTTGCTTGCCATGAGCATGATTAGTTTCAGGAAACACGATTTGTAATATGATACACGAGTAGGTATTAAATCCCTTGAAGTTGGAAAACGATTATAAAGATATACGCACGTGTAATTTGGCCGAAATCCATATAAGGGTTATAGGGTTCTAGATAATTAATAACTAAACCTCACCTTTACCGACAAAGTGCAAGCCAAGACACGGCCTACGGCCCCTGCTCCACGTCACGAGAAGATGATCTTGAAGATAAAATATGGAGGAAGTGGATGATGATGATGATTATACTCCAAAACCTCAAATATTTACTGAAAACTTGATGAATCTCGGATGAAATCTCTCTTCCCTTTTTGCTTGGAGGAACCGAGAATGAAAGGAAGCAAAGTTGTTGGGAATTCTTGGATGAAATGAGAGTATGGAAGCTTGGAGATGCAAATAACGATTCATCCATTTTTGAAACATGTGAAATGCCACTATTTACAATCTAATCCTTGAAATGTTTAAGTTATGCAATTAAGGATATAAGGTTTTGAAATATGGTCAATTAGGTCCTTGAAACCCATGCAATTTAGTCCCCAAGTTTAAAGAAATATCTATCTAGGGACAATTTGGTAATTAACTCATACCCGGTAAATAATTTTACGAAAGGGATATTTTCAAGTCATGAAAGAAATTCTCAATTTGTTATAAATTCATAAAATATTCATGAAAGTATTGTAAAATATAATTTATAAAATTACTTTAAAACATAAGATATTAATAAATAAAATTCGGGGCGTTACATAATTAGGGTCACTGCTAATTGAATTGAGAACCTATAGGGTCACACACAACAACTTGGTTACATGAGTTGAGGCTTGAAAATGATTAAACGAGTTAATCGGGCCAAGAGGGTTCCACACGTGTGGCTCACGTGAGTGACACGTGTCCTTGTGACACGTGTCTCACACGTGTGTAAATATATGTGTATATTTATTTATGTGTTAAATAATTAATGTGATTAATTATTTAATAGACTTTGGAGAAAAATAATCTAGTTAATTAATTGTGAATTAATTAATTAGATAAAATTAAGTTATTTATTTTAAATAAATAAAGTATAAAATTATCCAAAAATAGTTTGGATATTTTTAGCTCTCTTGAAAGTTGATTTGAATTTGAATTCAAAGTCAAAGTCAAAATTACTTGATGATCAAGTAATAGGAGAGAGGGACCAAAATCCTTGGTCCATAAGGACTAGGATTCGGCCACTCCCTCCTATATATAGAGGAGCTCGAGCTCCCCTTAGAGCTAATCGAGAATTCTTTTGGTTCATGTGTTGAACACCATCATTTCTCCAAGATAAACGAAACCCTAGGTTAAGTCTAAACACTAACTAGAGAACTAGCATCCTTACTAGTTAGATTGTAGCCAAGTTAGTGGACTATCTCTAGAGAGCTTCAAGTTAGAAGTTTTGAAGATTCGAGCTTTACCAAAAAGTGGGGATCAAGAAGAACGAGCAGAAGGGATGATGAAACGATTCTGATCCCAACAGAAAACGAGTGAAAAAAATCGAACCAAAGAAGATGGCAAAAACCGTTCGTCCATCTCCTGAAGGATGAGTTTTTTCACGAGGGTTTTATGCCTGGCAGATTTCTACTTTCGTAAAACTGGTTTTCGAAGGGAGTTTCAATCATCTCTTTCTCGTTTCATGTTTCTTTCTTTATGTTGTATTGTTAAGAACTTCCATAAAATGATTTGAATCCAGGTTGGTGTGGATTGTTATCCCTACAATGGATTCTGAAGTAGAAAGAGACTTTCGAGGAACGGGTTGCCATTACCGCATGAAGCGCGTTTGAGGGCGGCTCAAAACGTGTCAAGAAAGCTACTACCCAAGTGAGTTTCTTGATCTCTACGAATTTGGATTCACGATTGCGAGTCCAAGATCCTTTTGTTGGAAAATTTTTTAATTTTCCGCAGCTTTCTGATTCCTGTTTTCCAACAAGTGGTATCAGAGCCACCTCGTTAATCGTGTTTCTGATTCGTCTCAATTAAACTGAATTTTGAGAAATTCTTGAATCTAAGTTACAGTTAGGTATTCTTGAATTTGTATCGTAATCTGAGCTTTTGAATCTAAGAGGTTTCCAGATAAATTGAGAAAATCGTTTTCTGAAAAAAAAAAAAAAGGGTTTTATTTTAGATTTATTAAAATCGCGATTTTGATTCCCGAATCGAGACGAAAATTTTTCTGAAAATTTTGTACGGAAAACGGTGAGGGACGACGAGGACCAAGCGAGTTTGTCGCTCGTCGTCGCCGCACGCGGACGGGTCCGAACGAGGCCGGAACAGCCTGTGCGGGATCGCCCGCACACCCATATGCGGGACTACCCGCACGCGTCCGGAACAGCCTGTGCGGGATCGCCCGCACATTCCTGAGCGGGACTGCCCACACGCGTCCGCCCAGCCCTGTGCGGGATCGCCCGCACACCCTGTGTGGTACTGCCCGCACGCGTCTGCGTGGGGCTGTGCGGGATCGCCCGCACACCCCTGTGCGGGACTGCCCGCACACCCCTGTGCGGGATCATCCGCAAGCGTCCGCCCAGTCTGTGCGATCTCCCGCATGCTTGCGGGCGGATGTGACGCGATGCGACTTTTCGTGTTTTTTTTGCCCAAATTTTATTTTAAAATTATTTAAAAAAACAAAAAAAATTTTTTTTTTTTACTGAAAAAATTTTAATTTTGAAATAAAATTACAATTTGGGAATTTCGGGAATCAAAGTCAATTTTAATTTTCCGGGAAAAGTATAATTACTATTTTTGAAATAATGATTTTAAAAAATTGTTAATTTTTGAATTAACTTGAATTTTATTAGATTCTAGCTTTTGATTTTGAAATTATTCTTGAACAAAGAACTGTTTTTCAGATTACTTTGAGTTAGTCGAACTTAAAGTTAAAGGAATTTTAAATTTATTGGTAAATTTAAATTCTTGCAATTTAAGCATGTTAGGTGATCATGGGTTTAGACTTATGTATGGTTTTAATTTATGCACATGGATGGTTTAAATTGGGGTTGGAGCCCTATAGTTGCGTTTTTCAATTGAGGTTGGAGCCTCACTTATGTGGGTACTGTTATGTGATTTATTATGTGGCTTTCCATATTACTGTTTTTTAGGCCGGGGTATGCCCCGTGTAATTGTCTAAGGCCAATATGAAGATTGAGCCTTATTACTTTATGTCTTTTTCTTTTTATTGTAATTTGAGAGTAGAGATAGGTGGTGAGGTTTTATTTTCATTTTGGAGACAATGCACCCATGGAGTAAGATGAACCACATTCAAGTAACAAGGAGGCCATAAGTGAAGACCCCTCAAAATGTTAGGGAGGGGAATCTCAATTGTAAAAATGTAATAGAGATAGGGCTCGTATTTTGTTACCGTTTTCCCTTATGTGATTTAAACTGTTTATGTGGCATGTATGTTAGAGTACCTAAATGGCTTTTACAGGCAAGTGGGAGATTGTTAGGAATAGTGCCCTAGAAAGCCGATTAGTCATAATCCGTTTTGGGACTTTCCTAGTATCATAGACAATCTTTGAATAAATATACGATTGATTAATATCATAGACAAACACTTCTTTATATGCTCTTGTTTGGTATGCGTTTACTTTAGCTGTGCATGTATGAGAACTCCCCTAATCCTGATGACTTTAGGACTCTACCATTTAGGTGAAATGGTTCATGAAACGAGCCCTATATCACATAAGTCATGATTAGTAAAATGCTCCAAGCCGATGAGTCCTACAGACAGTGGGAGTGTCAACCTGACTCCTCTAAGGCTTGCTTGTGGGATCATGCCCTTAAGAAGGACCACCTTGTTTCATGGAGGTGCAAAGTGTATAGTTGATACGTGCGTGATACATGAGGGTGCTTACTTCAATAAGTAAGTTCACTGAGGTGCCCCGTGTGAGAAGATTCCTAAATGGGAAAGGAAGTTTCTATTTCAGGAAATGAAAACTTCCAGATTAGGAAATATCTCACGAGTCATTGATGTGATTAATTGATCCTTAGACTTGAGGTTCCATGTCACTTTATGAGTTAACTCTGTAGTCTTTGGTATAAGCTTTAAAGGGTGTCGCCTTAGACAACTGATTCAAGGCTTATGCTGGGGCTGCACAAGTGATTCATGAAAGTGAATAAGAATCAAGAAAGGACCTACACTTTCATTTGTAATGTGATCTCTTATTGTGTAAGTCATCCATATACAGTATGGAGTCCTTGGCCAAGGCAATAGATCAAGACATCAAGAAAAGGGTTTCTTGGATTGAGATCAAATGGATATGAAATGGACTTAGCTTTAAGACCAGATTATTAGGGTTCTGATTATTCCCTTACCCTAGATCTTGGTTAAGAGATAGTAAGTAGGAGGATTCTATCTCACATGAATCAATGACTTAAATATTATGTCGAATCGAGACATTCCAATTCAGCTAGGGGTTAAACACCTATTGCTAGACTATGGTCGTTTAATCTGTGGACTGATTAATTAATTAGTGAATTAATTAATTAGGGTCACTGCTAATTGAATTGAGAACCTAGAGGGTCACACACAACAACTTGGTTACATGAGTTGAGGCTTGAAAATGATTAAACGAGTTAATCGGGCCAAGAAGGTTCCACACGTGTGGCTCATGTGAGTGACACGTGTCCTTGTGACACGTGTCTCACACGTGTGTAAATATATGTGTATATGTATTTATGTGTTAAATAATTAATGTGATTAATTATTTAATAGACTTTGGTTTAATTTTGAATTAAACAGAAAACGAGTGAAAAAATCGAACCAAAGAAGATGGCGAAAACCGTTCGTCCATATCCTGAAGGATGAGTTTTTTCAGAAGGGTTTTATGGCTGGCAGATTTCTACTTTCGCAAAACTGGTTTTCGAAGGGAGTTTCAATCATCTCTTTCTCGTTTCATGTTTCTTTCTTTATGTTGTATTGTTAAGAACTTCCATAACATGATTTGAATCCAGGTTGGTGTGGATTGTTATCCCTACAATGGATTCTGAAGTAGAAAGAGACTTTCGAGGAACGGGTTGCCATTACCGCATGAAGCGCGTTTGAGGGCGGCTCAAAACGTGTCAAGAAAGCTACTACCCAAGTGAGTTTCTTGATCTCTACGAATTTGGATTCACGATTGCGAGTCCAAGATCCTTTTGTTGGAAAAATTTTTAATTTTCCGCTGCTTTTTGATCCCTGTTTTCCAACAGATGCCTCCCCAGATTACTCCATACAACCAACCCTGGGCCCCAGCAGTAAACAATATCTCACCGAAACAATAGGGTAGGTACAATGCAATAGGGTTTTATTTCAGAAAACAATTGATCTTTGAAAATGAATATAATAACAATATAATTTACCTTTTGGCCAAAATAGTCAATTTAGGATTGTAAGGTTTGCAATAATAACCTATCAATTTCCTCACCTGAGAAGTGACAAGACAGGAGAAGCTGACAAAACTTGTGCAAACGCGATCGGGTTATCTCCGCCCTGGAGATCTCTGTACAAGAACAAGAATACGGTGTACTCATGAGAGGAAACTCAATAATGATACCAAATATGATGCACGACATTGATGTGATATGGCATGAATGACATGGGTTAATATTCAAGATGATATGATAGATTGTGATCATGTTCTTGTGTGCAATTAGGGTTACACGTAGCAATTAATCTTGCACTTAAGGCGTGTGTGTGATACATGATCAATCAATACATGCTTGAAAGCGTTTAAGTCAATAAGAGTATAACACATTCAAGTTCAGCATTTAAGTACAAAATCGAATCATAATTAATAATTAGGCCTTGGATGTATCATAAAACAGATTAATCATGTTCATAATTAAGCCACAAAACCAATTAAAGCCATAACAATGCATTAGGAAACAATTAAAAAACAACATCAAGCATAAAGGCCGGGAACGGCCTCACCCACCTAGGAATGGCCATTCTCACCAGGCACCCCGCCCATGGGAACGGCCGTTCCGGTTCTGCGCTTCCCAGCTCCCCAAACTCTCCCCGCGGCTCTGTAAGGAATTGGCCAAAATGGCCCTTGGGAAGGGCCGTTCCCAACTCCAGTTCAAAACGGGAACGGCCATTCTAGTTTGGTTTATCCAAAAGAAGCAGGAACAGTAACAATGGTGACCGGAGAGCAAATTAAACAACAACACAGCCACAAACCACTCCAAAATGCATGAGATTCATACCACGGAGCAATTATAACACGTAGATCACACATTTGCACGTTAAAACTCACGAAACGAGCTCGATCACATAAAACTCCCGACCCGACACTATTTACTATCTTCCCCAATTATCACATAGGCACAAATTTGAGCCACGAAAGAAGTATTAAATCGAAGCACATACCGAATAGAGCACAATTCTTACCTTGGGTCGTTGATCGGACGGTTGGATCTCTCGTGCTGGCTCAAGAGCTTTGGTGCCAAATTGGGGATTTTCCTTCTCTTTTCTTCCGTGAGCTGCTGATGATCGATCAAGAGTGTGGAGGAGAGAGAGAGGCTTGGCCCTTTTAAGGGTCGGGCAAATGGGTCGGTGGAAACGGGTAGGGTCAAACGGTATCCGATCCAATCGGATCAGATTTTAAAACGTTTGGGCCATCAAATGGCTTCAGAAAATTAAAAGGTTAATTCATTGAATCCGAATCATTGAAACGAACTCAATAATAAGGTTGGAATTCGAATCCGAATTCCTGAGATCAAGGTAGCCACGAAGGCCCCAAAGCACCCTAATTAAAATTAGGCCCCTATCTTGCAAATATTGGACAATTGAGTCCAAGTACAATTTAAATAAATTCTAAGGCACACGTAATTAAAATAAAATTACATGTTGATACGTATAACATGCAACATCACATAAATCACAAATTACTGAATTAAATTCTCTTGTGACGGCGTAGCTGACTTGCTGGAAGAATGGGGCGTTACGGAAACCTATATGTGTTTACCGTATAAAATCCAGAATTAGGGTGGGGAGGTTTGTTGTAGGTCTTCACATTATGGCCTAAGCCAAAATACCTACTACACGTGCGTTAGACCTGCTCTGCTGCTAGTAACACCTTCATTTGCACTCTTTCGTCGTGCCTTTCTAGGGCATCCCATTTTTTGTTTTTACTCCGAACCTTTAAGTGGTTCTAACCCAATTTTCATATAATGCTTTCTCCCAGAAACACCATGAACCACATGTTTATAAGCTTCTTAGGATACATGCTTCTCATAACAATCATCAATGTAATCCTCAAGTTTTTTCCTTTTAAAGGTTATACAGGGACAAACATGACAACAAGGATAGCCATTCAGTTGGAAAGATCCACAAGTGCAAGTATGTTTGTCCAGTTTCAAAATATATTGATCATCTATCATCTCTACCTCGAATTCACTTCCACCCGCCCCTTGAGGAAAGCAATGATTAGCCAGTGTTATGTTTTTGTTCAGTTTTTTTATCTTGTTAGGACATACTAGACCTTCATATGTCCCTAACCCAATCTCTTGACTCCAAATATATTCATGATCCTAACTCTAATCCATTCAAACATACATATGACAGCCTTCTCTCTTGCAGGTAAGATAAGATTGTTCCATGACTTACAAATATTGTTAACCAAGACATCAGACTTACAGGACCTTCTAAAGAAGGCTCTAGACCAGCAATCAGGATGAAGGGTACTGAGCCAATCATACGCAGTCAACTACCCTTCTTCCTGGCTTGGATTCACTGTCTTGATCTACTACATTATATCTCTCCATTCCTCCTTGTCGGTAGTAGCAGCAGCTTTCCAGAATAAACTTTTTAAATATTATCCCTTCTAACGAGCACTGAAATTTTGGTACAAGTGTCTCAAACACTACCTGCAAAGTAGAATACATCAAATACCTATGTTTACAAGTGTCAAAAGCATTGTTTATCATATATGAAACCCTAAAGCAGTACAATACCTATGTTCACATTCTTGTGCAATCTCATTCAAAGCATCTAAGAGTCCTTTTTGTCTGTCACTAATGAAGGTCCATTTGCCACTTTCCAGCCCACCCAAATCAGCTAACAAAACCTCAAGGAACCATTTCCAAGTATTGCTATTTTCAGATCTAACATATGCCAAAGCAATGGGAAATAGGCTATCATTGCCATCCTTACCAACTGCACAGTTTGCAATCACTCTTGTTTTTTCATATTTTTTAAAATCCAGAACAAAGCCTTTGTGAACTCCAATCTGATAGAACCTCCTTATATTTGTCAACACTTGAAAAGCATAGGCCAACATGGAATTTCAGATCATCAATGCTATCCCCATCTCTAAACATGGCCACTCTTGGTCTTTCATGGTCTGAATCTGGAGGCTGGTCAAAATTATCATCTTCATCATCATCACTGTACCAGTTAGCTCCTTCATTAGGCTGAGCCACCTCCTCTTCCACATTGCCCTCTGTCTTTTTCTTCCTAACTAACCTTTTCTTCTTTCTCATCTCTGTCATCTTCTTCTTCTTTACCAACTTATACATCCCTCTGCACAAAGATTTCATCTTCCTGTAAGCCTTCAATGTCACTGTAACAATCAAAAGGCTCCTCTTCTAACCTTTCGGCATCACTTGGATCAGTCTCATACCAATCCTCATCATCACTGTGATCAGGAGAATCTTCTGGATCACCTGGATATTTACAGAATTTACTGAGTACATATAGGATATCATATCTACACATGCATTCATTTCACAGTTCATGGTTTATATTGCATATAACATCTGACTACAGACTACATCATTCTGCATATACACCATTTTCAAGATTTTGCATACATAGCATATTCAAGTGCCATTTTCCAGATTCTACATATATACCATTTTCCAGATTCTGCATATATACCATATTGAAGTACCAACTATACCATATTGAAGTACCAGATATACCATATTCAAGTACCAGATATACCATATTCAGGTACCAAATATACCATATTTAAGTACCAGATATACCATATACAAACACCATCTCCACATTCTGCATATTGATATTTTACGTATAGCAAATACAACTGACCACATTTTACATTGGATATATAACATATAAAACATAACACATATAGATATTCTGCATAACATAACACATAACATTTCACATTTCACATTCTGCATATAGATATTTTAGACATGAACAATACTGAAATATACAAAACATATAACAAAGCTTTTGGCGACTAATAGGGTCGACTGGGTATGGGCTTTGTTCCCTTTGGAGAGATGAACACGATGGCGGTGGTCTTGAAGCTTGGGTCGCCGTGACGAATGAGAAATCGACGGTCAAAATTTTTTAAAAATCAAATCATAGAGGGGAAAATGCAAACCCCAACCCCCCCCCCCCCAAAAAAAAAGACAGGGGGGCAACCAGGTTTAACCCCTTTTTTATATATGTCTTTTTATTTATTAAATATATTTTGTAGCACCCGGAACGCTAGGTAGCCACATCCCCCCGCACTATAGTTCAATCGACATATGGAAGAACACCCATACATGAATCGAGTCTATAGCGAACGGGAGATAATAAAAAAAAACGACTCCCTAGCTAGGCGGGACTAACCCTCAATTAAATAACAACAATGCAACAAATTATAACGGAAGCATAACGTACATACTATCATCATTGGAGTTCAATCCATCATCCATATATCTACAATCTCCCAAAAATATCACAATAAGTCATACTTAATACATAGATACCAAGAGACATAACAATACATACATGCAGCTATAATGTACAATAAACGTGCTAGACCCGAAAATAAAGACCTGACTCAATCCCGCCTAGCACGCACTCTGCAAGCCTGAAAATGTGAGGTGTCAGTCTATGAAAGACTGAGTGAGGGGATTAAATAAATATAAGCGCACATATCATGCAAGTTATAATCTCGGGTAAGATTTTATAAAGAAAGAAATCAATATAAGTTCAAGAATAAAGTAAATCCTCGCCCGAGACTAAACCTATCAAATTTAACAATACAATCATTCAATTCAATCAATCAGTGGCCCAGCGAGTGAGGGCAATTCTCCAAACTATACTCTGAAAGTGAACAATCATGAATGTTTCCGTTTATTAGGTGATCATACAAGTAATTACATGCGATCAATCATGGCGTACATCGGGAAAATGACTCCTACGTACGGGATTTCTTCCTCCACCAAACCTCCTGGTGGATTCAGAGGTGATCCCGAAATGGTGAGGATAGTGCAAGAATTACCCGTCATCCCGTTGCTTTCCCGGTTGGATCAATACACTACCCTCGGTCCCACAATGAACATGCTTACTCGCCCAATCATGGTTGATTCAATACAATAACATGGCTTTCTTGCAATCATTTTAGATTTGGAAAACTATAGATATAAATTTACAATTTGGCCGAAAACATCACAGAGGTTGTATGGTTCTATATATCTAGAAATTAAACCTCACCTGACAAGCGACGAAACATGATAAGGATACAAGAAAGTGTCCACACGATCAATGACCTCCGCCCTGGAGAAGAACTGGACAAGAAAGGAAATAATGTGTACTCGTGAGATGAAACTCAATACGAAACCAAGTATGACGCATGACAATGCTCAAGTAAATAAATGAACTCCCAACACCTTAATATCCAAATAACTTAGCAATAAAATGACACTTAAATATGTATGAGAACCAATCAACATCAAAGAGATGAAATTAATCTCAACGAGTCATGTATTCATATCATTCAAACATTTCAAGTTTAATTCATATAAGGCATGGAGTCACACAATCACGTTTGAGCCATAAAGTACCAAGAAGTGTCAAATAGGAGCATGATTAACAATAAACCAAGTATATCAATTATAGAGACCACAAACGGGAGCCAAAGGAGTGAAGGGAATGCAAGAAGAAAGGTTTTGGTAAAGTTGGGCAAAAACTAACAATTTTCGAAAATGCACACGCTGTAGGAAAACTAGAATAACTCGAGTTCTAGAATTGAAATTGAGTTTTTTTTGTTGGATATGAAACTAGACACATAGATCTTTTCAAAGATATAAGGCTAGAATTTTAGTTCAAAGCGGAACGAAAATGGCTTAGGTCCAAAGTTTGGCTAATGCAGCTTCGCGACTTCTTGGCGCCACCAAATTAAAATGGTTATAACTCACAAACGAAAATAGATATTGAGGTGATTCCAATTGGAGAATACTGTAAACTTCAAATACTTGCTTCAGCTAAAAAAAATCAGGACATTTGGTGCAGGGGAGGGTTATCGTCCCGGCCGGGATTGAAATTGCACTACAATGGATCCCGGCCGGGATCCTAGTGAATTGAGGCTACGTTAAAAGTGTCCTGGCCGGGACTGAATTTACACTAAAATGGATCCCGGCCAAGATCCTACACCTGGCAGCTTCGGGAAAATAGGGGAAACAGGGGAAAAGCTCAGAAATTAGCTCCCAAATCATTCTCACATCAAACCAAGGTAACAATTCAACTCAAAACTAACATATAACATGTATGTGGTTCATATATATCAATTAGGCTTCATACAATCCAAGGAAGGATGTTATGATTCAAGAAAATTCCAATATAAAACCCCTTATGAAATCAAGTGCTCAATCATGCACCTAACTTCTTGAATTCAAGTTATAATTGTGTGAAATCAACTCAAATCAACACACATGCTTCAGTTTAAGTGAGGGCAATTCTCCAATCTTTACTCCGAAAGTGAACAATCATGAATGTTTCCGTTTATTAGGTGACCATACAAGTAATTACGTGCGATAAATTAGCAGTTTCATGAACCCTTTTTCCTCCAGGTGATGGTGGGTTTGCAAGACCCAACCATCCAATCGTGGCGTACGTCGGGAAAATGACTCCAAGGTACAGGATTTCTTCTTCCACCAAACCTCCTGGTGGATTCAAAGGTGATCCCAAAATGGTAAGGATAGTGCAAGAGTTACCCGTCAGCCCATTGCTTTCCCGGTTGCATCAATACACTACCCTCGGGGCCACAGAGAACATGCTTATATCAAATTGAGGCTACGTTAAAAGTTTCCCGGCCGGGACTGAATTTACACTAAAATAGATCCCGGCCAGGATCCTACACCTGGCAGCTTCGGGAAAATAGGGGAAATAGTGGAAAAGTTCAGAAATTAGCTTCTAAATCATTCTCACATCAAACCAAGGTAACAATTCAACTCAAAACTAACATATAACATGTATGTGGTTCATATATATCAATTAGGCTTCATATAATCCAAGGAAGCATGCTTTGATTCATGAAAATTCTAATATAAAACCCCTTATGAAATCAAGTGTTCAATCATGCACCAAACTTCTTGAATTCAAGTTATAATTGTGTGAAATCAACTCAAACCAACACACATGCTTCAATTTAAGTGAGGGCAATTCTGCAACCTTTACTCCGAAAGTGAACAATCATGAATGTTTCCGTTTATTAGGTGATCATACAAATAATTACGTGCGATAAATTAGCAGTTTCATGAACCCTTTTTCCTTCGGGTGATGGTGGGCTTGCAAGACCCAACCGTGCAATCGCGGCGTACGTCGGGAACATGACTCCTACGTATGGGATTTCTTCTTCCACCAAACCTGCTGGTGGATTCAGAGGTAATCCCAAAATGGTAAGGATAGTGAAAGAGTTACCCGTCAGCCCGTTGCTTTCCCGGTTGGATGAATACACTACCCTCGGGCCCACAGTGAACATGCTTATATCAAATTGAGGCTACGTTAAAAGAGTCCCGGTCGGGACTGAATTTACACTAAAATGGATCCCGGCCAAGATCCTACACCTGGCAGCTTCGGGAAAATAGGGGAAATAAGGGAAAAGCTCAGAAATTAGCTCCCAAATCATTCTCACATCAAACCAAGGTAACAATTCAACTCAAAACTAACATATAACATGTATGTGGTTCATATATATCAATTAGGCTTCATATAATCCAAGGAAACATGCTTTGATTCATGAAAATTCCAATATAAAACCCCTTATGAAATCAAGTGCTCAATCATGCACCAAACTTCTTGAACTCAAGTTATAATTGTGTGAAATCAACTCAAACCAACACATATGCTTTAATTTAAGTGAGGGCAATTCTGCAACCTTTACTCCGAAAGTAAACGATCATGAATGTTTTCGTTTATTAGGTGATCATACAAGTAATTACGTGCGATAAATTAGCAGTTTCATGAACCCTTTTTCCTCCGAGTGATGGTGGGTTTGCAAGACCCAACCGTGCAATCGTGGCATACGTCGGGAACATAACTCCTACGTACGGGATTTCTTCCTCCACCAAACCTCCTGGTGGATTCAGTGGTGATCCCAAATTGGTAAGGATAGCGAAAGAGTTACCCGTCAGCCCGTTGCTTTCCCGGTTGGATCAATACACTACCCTCGGGCCCACAGTGAACATGCTTACTCACCCAATCATGGTTGATTCAATACAATAACATGGCTTTCTTGTAATCCTTTTAGATTGGGAAAAATATAGATATAAATATACAATTTGGCCAAAAACATCACAGATGTTGTATGGTTCTATATATCTAGAAATTAAACCTCACCTGACAAGTGACGAAATATGACAAGGATACAAGAAAGTGTCCACACGATCAATGATCTCCGCCCTGGAGAAGAACTGGACAAGAAAGGAAATAACGTGTACTCGTGAGACGAAACCCAATATGAAACCAAGTATGACGCACGGTAATGCTCAAGTAAATAAATGAACTCCCAACACCTTAATATCCAAATAAATTAGCAATCAAATAACACTTAAATATGTAGGAGAACCAATCAAAATTAAAGAGATGAAATTAATCTCAAGGAGTCATGTATTCATATCATTCAAACATTTCAAGTTTAATTCATATAAGGCATGGAGTCACACAATCACGTTTGAGCCATTAAGGACGAAGAAGTGTCCAATAGGAGCATGATTAACAATAAACCAAGTATATCAATCATAGAGACCACAGACGGGAGCCAAAGGAGCGAAGGGAATGCAAGAAGAAAGGTTTTGGCAAGGTTGGGCAAAAATCGACAATTTTCGGAAACGCACACGCTGTAGGAAAACTGGAATAACTCGAGTTCTAGAAGTTGAAATTGTGTTTTGTTTGTTGGATATGAAACTAGACCCATAGAGCTTTTCAAACATATGAGGCTCGAATTTTAGTTCAGAGCGGAATGAAAATGGCTTAGGTCCAAATTTGGGCTAATGCAGATTCGCGACTGCTTGGCGGCACCAAATTAAAATGGTTATAACTCGCAAAAGAAAATAGATATTGAGGTGATTCCAATTGGAGAATACTATAAACTTCAAATACTGGCTTCAGCTAAAAAACTCAGTACATTTGGATCAGGGGAGGGTTGTCGTCCCGGCCGGGATTGAAATTGCACTAAAATGGATCCCGGGTGAATTGAGGCTACGTTAAAAGTGTCCCGACCGGGACTGAATTTACACTAAAATGGATCCCGGCCAAGATCCTACACCTAGAAGCTTCGGGAAAATAGGGAAAATAGGGGAAAAGCTCATAAATTAGCTTCCAAATGATTCTCACATCAAACCAAGGTAACAATTCAACTCAAAACTAACATATAACATGTACGTGGTTCATATATATCAATTAGGCTTCATATAATCCATGGAAGCATGCTTTGATTCATGAAAATTCCAATATAAAACCCCTTATGAAATCAAGTGCTCAATCATGCACCAAACTTCTTGAATTCAAGTTATAATTGTGTGAAATCAACTCAAACCAACACACATGCTTCAGTTTAAGTGAGGGCAATTCTCCAACCTTTACTCCGAAAGTGAACAATCATGAATGTTTCCGTTTATTAGGTGAATATAAAAGTAATTACGTGCGATAAATTAGCAGTTTCATGAACCCTTTTTCCTCCGGGTGATGGTGGGCTTACAAGACCCAACAATCCAATTGTGGCGTACGTCGGGAACATGACTCCTACGTACTGGATTTCTTCCTCCACCAAACCTCCTGGTGGATTCAGAGGTGATCCCAAAACGGTAAGGATAGTGAAAGAGTTACTGATGTATCTGTTTATTGCATGGATTTGTAGGGCAATTTTAGTTAAATTCAAGCAGTTTTAAGAACTTATAACGTGATTTACGCTCCTTATTAGGTACCTTTCACCTTGGAGTTGAAAAGACGGAGTAGAAGCAAAACCATGCAATAAAGGGCGAAAAACACGAAAGTCTAGGGGACACGCCCGTGTCCCCATGGAAGAGTAAACTGAGACACGCCCGTGTCTCAGTACAGAAGTGGCCCTCGGATTCAGGATGGTGACACGCCCGTGTCACCAATGTAGAGCAAATTTCTGCACGCCCGTGACTAGGTACAGAGAGGCGTGGAACTTTTGACACCCCCGTGTCATCAAAAAGAACAAGTCCTGACACCCCCGTGTCAAGAAGAAAATCGCGAATACGTTTTTAATACGTGACACGGGCGTGTCACATTTTTAGGCAGGAACTTTGCACGCCCGTGTCACGGGGCGGTTTGGATTTCGGATTTCTATATATACACGGTTTTGAGGCGGAATAAGGGAGCTTTTTGGACGGATAGTTTCCCAGAAGTTCAAGAACACTCGGAGAAGGAAGAAACACGAAGACATAGAGTTGAAGATTCATTCCAAGCACAAGACTTTATCAATTTGGTTTTATTTACTGCTTTCCGATCAAACTAATTCCTCAAGTTTTGGTTTTCAATTCTAGTATAATTAGTTTTTCGCTTTAGATTCGTTTTTGGATGATTAGGTTAGAACTCAAAGTTATTAATTCCGTTTTGATGTTTATGTTAGACATGAATATTTTGAATGCAATTCTTTTGATATTAGTGAGTTTTGAGCCAATTATGAGGAACTAATCTCCTAGGGTTAGGGGGTAAGGATTATGCATCTAAGGTGTTTGAATTAATGCTCAAGTTAAATTGTGTGATTCTTTGTTAGGGAAACGGTATTGAAAAGATTGGGAATGGATTGGCCATCCATGAACATATTGTAGATTATCCGATAATCGAGAGATTGAGGATAATTGAGATTGTTCTCCAAAACTTAGACTTTTGGGCTTAAAGAAATTTAACCCTAATTTCTACAACATGTATTTAGAATTCTATGCCAAGCCGCTAGGTTTTGAATACACTAATCTTGCTTTATTCAATTGATTTGGTTATTAAGTGATTGTGAGAACAACACTTGGCTTAATTAATTAGACATCTAGCCTTCGAGAGAAGCTAGGTATAAAATTGTGATTAGGTTGAAGAATCATACATCCGTACTCGAGTATTGATTTGATCACAAAAGAGCATATGACTTACTCCCCGACCTGTTTTAATTAAGTGGTTAATTCTTGGTTTTAGTTGTTAGTTCGTGTTATTGGTTATTTATTGCATAAGTTTAATTTCTTCATAGTAGTATAGTACAACATCGTCAATCTTATTCGGTCTCTAGATTAGAAATAGTCATAGAAGTGGTTGTTGAGTTCCCTTCCCTGTGGATACGATACCTTAAGTGTTGCAATCGGATTTAGAACTTACACTTGGGTTCAAGATTTGTCTATCAAGTTTTTGGCGCCGTTGCCGGGGAAGGCGTCTAATTCAATATTACTTTATTGACTTTTTCTGGTACTTTAGACCACCCTTTCTGCTTGATTTCTTTTTGAAGTGCGTTGAGTTTGACCACTGGTTTTCCCAATTGCAGGTACCTAGTGCATGCTACGATCGAAAGGTTTGGAACCCTTGCCTTACGACCCTGAAATTGAGAGGACTTGTCGGGCAAATCGAACGAAGCGAAGAAAGGAAAAGAAGCAGAAAGTAAACCCAATTCCAATAGCACAACCCATTAACGAACAACCAACCACACTTCAGGATTATGCCATTCCCAACATTGGCTTAATCCAGAACAATTTGACTAGCCCCGCCGTGGAGGCGAACAACTTTGAAATCAAAACTGGGTTCATCAACCTCCTACAACAGAACCCGTTTGGGGGTTTACCACATGAAGACCCCGCATCACATTTGTCCTACTTTTTGGATGTCTGCTCGACCTTTAAGATCCACAATGCTTCTGATGATGCGATCAGAGTTAGGCTTTTTCCCTTCTCCCTAAGGGACAAAGCCCGGACATGGATTTCGACCTTGTCAAATGAGACACTTCAGACATGGGCAGACCTCTCTAAGGCCTTCTTAGCCAAATTCTACCCTCCTAGTAAGACCATGAGGTACAGAGATGAAATAACGAGCTTCAGGCTCTATGATGGGGAAACGTTGTACGAAGGATGGGAAAGATATAAGGAATTGCAAAGGAAATGCCCACATCACCGTGTTCCAGGATGGCAACTGGTACAGATCTTTTACAACGGAATGACAGAGAACATGAAAATCATGGTCGATGCAGCAGCGGGAGGAGCATTTATGGCACTATCTGAAGAAGTAGGAATGCAACTTCTGAACAAAATGGCAGCAAATAGCAGTTGGACAAAGGAGAGGAGCAATCCTCCTCCAAAACCTGAAGCAGGTATACTCACAACTGACACTGTGACAGCTCTCAATGCCAAGTTCGAAGCACTGAACCAGAAGCTAGACCGACTTGCAATTTCTACAGCACGAAACACAGTGGCACAGTCAAACGCCCTACAGGTATTATGTGAAATTTGTGGTGGTCCCCATTCATTTGATATTTGTCCTTCTACCAATGCAGGTGCACAGGTTGTTGTTGGTCAAGAACAAGTCAATTACGTGCAGAATCAAAAACCAGCAAATGACCCATACTCGAACACCTACAACCCAGGGTGGAAGAATCATCCGCACTTCTCGTGGTCAAACAATCAGAATGTTCAAAACCCAAACCCCAACCAGAGACCACAGTTCCAACCAAGGCAAATGGGACAGCATCCACCACATCAAAATTAGCAGAGATTCGCACCCCCTCCACAACCACCGCAAGAACAGAAGCCGGGGTGGGAGGCGGCCCTCGAGAAGTTCATAAATGTTTCGAATGATAGGTATCAGAAACTCGAATCTCAGGTAGAACAGGTGCTGGTTCAAAATAAAAATTTGGAAGTGCAGGTGGGCCAGTTGGCTAATTCAATCAATGTTAGAGCCCAAGGCATGTTTCCAAGCAAACCTGTGGAGAATCCGAAGGAGCAGTGTAAAGCCATTACACTACGAAGTGGCACGACTTACAAGGAGCCTGCAATACCGGTGGAGACCGAAGTGAGAAAGGAAAAGGACACCGGCGTGGAGTCTGAGGAAGTAGTCGAGGCATCGAAGGAGGAGAAAGAAGTACTGACAAGTGAGCCCCCTTCCAAGCCAAAGACACCAGTGGCACCCAAACCGTATGTGCCACCACTTCCTTTCCCGCAGAGATTTCAAAAGCAAAGGTTGGAGAAACAATTCGAGAAATTCTTGAATATCTTCAAGGAACTACACATCAACATCCCCTTTGCCGAGGCCCTAGCTCAGATGCCCACTTACGTCAAATTCTTAAAGGAGATCCTCTCCAACAAGAGGAAATTGGAGGACTATGCCACTATAGCACTTACTGAAGAGTGCAGCGCCATTCTACAACATAAGCTTCCACCAAAGCTTAAGGATCCAGGGAGTTTTTCAATTCCTTGCACAATTGGTCATATGTCCTTTAATAAAGCTTTATGTGATCTTGGTGCTAGTGTGAGTCTAATGCCATTGTCTGTTTGCAGGAAACTTGGACTGAATTCATTAAAGCCAACTACCGTTTCTCTACAGCTAGCGGATCGATCAGTCAAGTACCCCACGGGAATCCTGGAAAATGTTCTGGTCAGAGTTGGGAAGTTCTACCTGCCGGTAGACTTCATAGTTTTGGAAATGGAAGAAGACCAAAACATGCCGCTCATTTTGGGGAGGCCTTTCCTAGCCACAGCAGGAGCCTTAATTGATGTGAAGAGTGGCATTCTAACTCTTCGTGTGGGGGATGAACAGGTGGAGTTTAATCTGTTCAAAGCAATGAAAGGACCGGTGATCGAAGAACAATGCAATATGGTGGAAATCAGAGCTCAGACACCGATGTCCATAAGCAACGAGGACCCTCTCGAACTCTGTCTAAGAGGACTCACTGACCACATTGATGGGGAAGACATATTAGAAGAATTGGCCGCCTACGCAAAGGCACTCGAAGCCACCCCCTACGTACCATTCCGAAAGAGGTTTGTATATGAAGAGTTGGGTACAGGTAAGCCCACTCTTCGTCCTTCTGTTGAGACAGCTCCCAAGTTAGAACTGAAACCCCTCCCCGCTCATTTGAGATATGCTTATTTGGGTGATTCTGAAACACTGCCTGTTATAGTTGCCTCTGATTTAACTGATTCACAGCATGATGCCTTGTTGAGGGTTTTGAGAGAACACAAACGAGCGATAGGTTGGACTATTTCTGACATTAAGGGGATTAGCCCATCCATTTGCATGCATAAAATTCTCATGGAAGATAACCACAAACCCTCTGTAGAGCATCAGCGTAGGTTGAACCCAAACATGAAAGAGGTAGTTAGGGCTGAGGTACTGAAACTGTTAGATGCCGGGATAATTTACCCTATCTCGGATAGCAAGTGGGTTAGCCCTGTACAGGTAGTGCCCAAGAAAGGGGGGATGACTGTAATTAAAAATGAAAAGAATGAGTTAATACCAACTAGGACAGTCACGGGTTGGAGAGTCTGTATAGATTATAGAAAGTTGAACAATGCCACTCGCAAAGATCACTTTCCACTTCCCTTTATTGATCAGATGTTAGAGAGGTTAGCCGGACATTCTTATTACTGTTTTCTGGATGGGTATTCAGGGTATAACCAAATTGCTATAGCTCCAGAGGATCAGGAAAAATGTACATTTACTTGCCCTTATGGTACTTTTGCATATAGGCGTATGCCCTTTGGGTTGTGTAATGCCCCGGCTACATTTCAACGATGCATGATGGCTATTTTCTCTGACTTTATAGAACGCACAATGGAGATCTTTATGGATGACTTTTCTGTGTTTGGTTCTTCTTTCGATTCTTGCTTGCATAATCTTGCTCAAGTTTTGCAGCGATGTGAAGAAACTAACCTTGTGCTAAATTGGGAGAAGTGCCATTTCATGGTGAAGGAAGGGATAGTGTTGGGTCACAAAGTTTCAGAGAAAGGCATTGAGGTGGACAAGGCCAAGATTGATGTGATCGCAAAACTGCCTCCACCTACCAATATCAAGGGAGTGAGGAGTTTCCTTGGTCATGCCGGGTTCTATCGCCGGTTCATGAAGGACTTTTCAAAAATTACCTTACCTTTATGCAAGTTACTACAAAAAGATACTGAATTCGTGTTTAATGATGAGTGCTTACTTGCATTTGATAGGTTGAAGAAGGAGCTTACCTCGGCACCAATTATGGTTGCACCGGATTGGACTATACCGTTTGAGCTAATGTACGATGCGAGCGATTTGGCCATTGGAGCTGTTCTTGGCCAACGAAGGGAGAAACGTTTACACGTTATCGCATATTCTAGCAAAACTTTAAATGATGCACAGTTAAATTATGCAACTACTGAAAAAGAATTATTAGCTATTGTGCATGCTTTTGACAAGTTTCGGTCTTATTTGATAGGTTCGAAGACAATTGTCTACACGGACCACGCAGCAATCAAGTATCTCCTTTCGAAGAAGGATTCAAAGCCCCGGTTGATTAGATGGATTATATTGCTTCAGGAGTTCGATCTTGAAATTCGTGACAAGAAGGGGACGGAGAACTTAGTTGCAGATCACTTGTCAAGATTAGAGGTTGGGGACAAGGAGGATGAGTACGAGGAGGAGATTACTGAGAATTTCCCAGATGAGGAGTTGTTTGCAGCCGATGCAATAGTCCCTTGGTACGCAGATATCGTGAATCACATGGTTTGCAAAGCTCTACCACCGGGCATGAATTTCCATCAGAAACAGAGATTCTTATCCGAAGTGAAACGTTATTATTGGGAAGAGCCATATGTATATAAGCACTGTTCAGATGGTCTAGTACGGAGATGTGTCCCGGAGGTTGAGGCTGATGAAGTGCTTGAGAGATGTCATGCAAGCTTATATGGAGGGCACTCTAGTGGTCGAAAGACAGCAGCCAAGGTATTACAGTCTGGGTTTTGGTGGCCTACGCTGTTTAAGGATGCTTACAAATTTGCCAAGGAATGTGATACTTGTCAGAGATCCGGGAACATTAGTAAAAGAGATGAGATGCCCATGAAGTATATCTTGGAAGTTGAATTGTTTGATGTTTGGGGAATCGATTTCATGGGACCTTTCCCACCGTCGTATGGGAATCAGTATATCTTGGTAGCGGTGGATTATGTATCCAAGTGGGCTGAGGCCGTGGCAACTCCGACCAATGACTCGAAGGTGGTGATTAAGTTCTTACAAAAGAACATTTTTAATAGGTTCGGAGTTCCACGGGCATTAATCAGTGATAGAGGTACGCATTTTTGCAACAAGCCCTTGGAAGCTCTGCTGAAGAAATACGGGGTCCAGCATCGGGTAACTACTGCGTATCACCCCCAAGCAAGTGGGCAAGCAGAGGTCACGAATAGGGAGTTGAAGTGGATTTTGGAGAAGGTGGTGAGCCCATCTAGGAAGGATTGGTCCTCAAAATTGGATGACGCGTTATGGGCTTACAGGACCGCGTTCAAGACACCTATAGGAACTTCTCCGTATCAGTTGGTTTATGGTAAAGCATGTCACCTCCCAGTCGAGATCGAGTATAAGTCGTATTGGGCCATTAAGGCTATAAATTTTGATCTCATGAGAGCCGGAGAAAAGAGGATACTTGACTTACAAGAGCTGGAGGAATTAAGGTTAGAAGCATACGAAAATGCTCGGATTTATAAGGAGAGAACTAAGAAGTGGCATGATAAGCATATTCGGGTCAAGGAGTTTGTCGAGGGTCAATTGGTGTTGTTGTACAATTCTAGATTGAAACTCTTTCCCGGGAAACTTAAGTCAAGGTGGTCCGGTCCGTTCAGAGTAGTAAAAGTCTTGGTGAATGGAGCGGTAGAGATAGGCAACGAAGGTTCACCATCCTTCGTGGTGAATGGACAAAGACTCAAGCCATATCTTGCCGGAGATCGAATTGGCAAACACGTCTCGTGCGTGTTAACAGCTCCAGCGCCTTAGACCTGAGTCATGAAGTCAAGCTAACGACTATAACTTAGAACTATTCTTCTCTCCCTTTCCCTTCTCTTTTCTTCCCTTTCTTTAGTTAGTTAAGCTTGTGATTGATGTTATCTTTTGTTTCGTGTTTCAGGTACTTTGGTTCGATTTGAGTGGATGGAGTATGAAGATCATGGATGGTAGTCGGTATCGATGTTCTTTTGTGGTTTTAAATTTGAAGGGGTGCATGAGTATTGTGTGTGTTTCACCTTATAATGAAGTGAATTTGAAGGGGTGCTTACCTTGGTGTACTAAGATAATAGGTGCGAATTTGGCGGATGAAAACACCAAGGAACGAAGTGTGAGGAATTTCGTGCAGAATTTCTAAGTTTGGGGGAGACACGGGCGTTCCGTCCATAAGGAGAAAGCCGCGACACCCCCGTGTCAAGGTACAGAATTCGCCAGCCGAGAGACGACACGGGCGTGTCAAGTTCTCTGAACAAAAACCGACACCCCCGTGTCATGGTACAGAAGTCTTCAGGAAAAGGGGTGACACCCCCGTGTCATCCATTTAGCACACTAAGAGACACGGGCGTGTCACGTCCGCTGGCCTGAATTAAAAGGGTTCCTCCCTTGTCTTGTATTTTAAAACACACGACCCTTTTTCTCTTCTCTTCTCTCATCTCCTTTTCCCCCATTCCCTCACGGCACTAGCTACCACCACAATTGTTGTAGATCAGTTCCGGTAAGACAACACACACATTACACTCTTCATCTCATATTACTCGGGTAAGTGTTCTCTTCGCTTGGGTGTTTCAATTTCATGGAATTAATTGAGAAGGGTTAGACCCTAGTTCTATAAGCATGCTATGGTGTATATTCTTTAACATTCTTGACTCTATTTCAAGTTTTGGCATGATTGGAATTAGGAATTGGCATAAATTTGCAAATGTTTGGCCTTCTAGAAGATGAACCCTAATTTCTTATTGAAGCATGTTGGATATAATTTCTATGAATTCTTGCTCCTTAGTCGAGTTTCGTGCATGCTAGAGTTCGGTGTTTGAAATGTATTGGAAAATTTGGCCCTTGCTCTTACACATTGTCATGAATTTTGCAAATTTTGGAGAATTGTTGTGGGTGGTTATTTACACGTTTGTGGATGAAATTGAGGCACTATGCTCTTTAAACGAATTTGGTAATATAGAGGGCTACGTCTAGGTATCAGGTGATGAAATGTCATGCTTTATTTGATGAAATCCTAGGCTTCTTACTTGTGCTTACAAGGTGTTCGATAAAATGCCCCTTTGAACTTAAATTGATTTTGTTGTTAATATGGGGGTATTTTTGTGCAGGAAATATGGGACGCAACAAGAGACCCGCTCCTCTGCAACTCACCTCCTCATCCGGCCCAACCGGCCGCCAACCACGGGATTCCGTGAATGTCACATTGGAAGGGCTTGGGAACCCTTATAACAAGAATACCACGCGCAATATCATGCCCACCAAGTTCCCGCATCTCGCCACACTTCGGAGATTAGGAGTTTGGGAAGAGGTCGAGGTGTTGTTCAACAATATAGGGTGGAAGACGTTTATGATGGTTCCGGCTAACACCTATCCGGAGTTGACAACCGCATTTTTCACCACTATGACTTGGGACCAGGTCAACACCAAGCTCACTTTCACATTAGATGGGGAGGAAGCCGAATCGTTAAATCTAGATGAGATTCGGGATGCCTTAGGGTTTCCTTTGTGCGAGATGACAACGTTGCCAAATTGGTCTACTGAGGACAGAGAGGCGGTGTGGCGGTCATTCCCCCTCAAAGCTGGTGCCCCGGCGTACAACCCGCGTAATACAAAGGCCACATGGATTGATAGCTTAGTCTGGCGATTGGTGCATAGACTACTAGCTGTGGGAATATGTGCTCGGCATGAAAGTGATGGCAATATAAACGGGTTTGAGCTGGCCATTATGTATTTCATGAAGGAGGGGGTGCAGTTTGATGCCACGACCGAATTCATGTATAAGCTCAAGGAGGTGGCAGGAAGGGCGTCGGGCACTATAGGCCATGGCGCCTATGTGACGAAGCTAGCCAAGGAGGTGGGATGGCAAGCCGAGGAAACGGAGCCTTTATCCAACTTTCCGTATGTTGAAGAGCAGACGTTCATAAAGATGGATCTATTCATCCGATGGTCTGCTGGGAGCTTAAAGGATAGGGTTTTACCCTGGTATCCGGAAAGGGAAAGGAACCGGTTTGAGCGGATGTACAGGTGGGGCGTAGCCAAGTATGATGACCTCACTCTCGATCAGCAGAGGAGACTTGCTCAGATACCGGATCGAGAGGAAGGCGGGCGCGGAGCACCGATGCCGATGGTCGAAGATGACGCTGAGGAGATCCCTGCTTACATGCGGGATTATATGGCATCCCAGAATGCGCGGATGGACAGTTTTGTAGAGCATGTGGACTCCCGGCTTGATGCCTTGTAGCTCCACATTGATGGACAGTTTGAGAATCTCCACGCATATCTTGCCAAACAATTTGGCGGTGCCGGAGAGAGTAGCTCAAGTCAAACCCCACACTTCCCGCCGCCGTATCCATGATTGGTTTCTTTTCTAGCTTCGTTTCTTTTTGCTTTGGTCTGTATAATGATATACTTAACCACTCTAACCTAACTATTCGAATTGTGCTAAGCTATTAATATGGTTATAGTAGGTACTTGACGACAAGGATTCTTGTTACATGCATGTTGATTATCATTCGCTTTGCTTAGCTTTTGATCCGTGTGTTAGTCGTCTAAGTGCAGGTTAGGCATGATGATAGCTTGTTGCCGGGTTCTTCGCTGTGTTGAGGGAGTTTTCTTTTTGCCTTCTTTCTTTTTCTTTTTTGCATGAGGACATTGCATGCTTTAAGTTTGGGGGAGAGGGGCAAAAAGTTTTGGATTTTATTGTTAATATCTTGCATAGGTAGATGCATTGGGGAATTTTATACTTGATATTGGGTATCGTTGAGAATGAAAAGATGCATTGCTGAAAATAGCCAAAATTTTTTGCTTTTCGATGAGGTTTGATTGTTGGAATTTTGCCAAAGTGAGTTAGGCTAGTTGAATGCATGAAGTTAGGTGTGAGTATTGATACTTTGGAATGATGGGATATCCTTATTTTTGTGCACAATTGAACAATGTCATGTACTTAGATTAGGATGCTGAGTTAGTGATTCTTGAATAAATACTGAGAAGTGGATTATGATGCATTTTAGTCCTATTGAGGCGAAATTTTGAATTGACGAAGAGTTAGGGAGATGACTTAGGCATTCATGTCGGAGGTAGCCTCGCCATTGAGCCATTTGTACTAAAGAACGAAATCCTATTGACCCCGCTGAGCCTAAGTGTTGTGCCATTAAATTTTTGTAGCCGCATTATAAGCCACAGGCACAGCACCATAAACTTACCCTTGAGTCACACTTTGCTCACTCGTTTGAATCGATTGAAGATGCTGCTAAATTCCTGATAAGAAACCAAGAGAAGAAATAAGAGATACTCTTAGATGCTGAAAGAAAAGAAGAATTCAAAAGGAAGTAGTAAAAGAACGAGTTGTGTAAGCAAAAAGTAGACAAAAAAAAGAAAAAAAAAAAAGAGAAGAAAATTAAAAACTATGGAGAAAAACATTGAGTAGATTTGAAACAGAAGAAACTTTAGACTGTCTGCATGTGACAAACTTAGACAAGGTCCAAGTTTGGGGGAGTATGAAGGGGAAGACGAAGATGGCAACCATGGAAATTTGAATGGGTGAGCTAGGTGTGTTGAGTTACTACTATACTAAAAATTCCATAACCTTAATCCCGAGCCCACAGTACAAGCTTCGAAAGACCTTCCGATCCTTAATTCTTGGTTAATTCCATTAGTGGAGATAGGTCGAAGAATGTTGTCCGAAGTCTATCATTGGTACTTAGGAAGGAATCATTAGTTTGGTGTTCTAATCATTGTACATTATTTTGTTCGAATTCACACACTACACGAGGATATTTAAATTATACCATTGTGTTGATACTTGTGCTTGATTGTAATGTATTTGATAGGCTAGACTTGCTTACGTGAAATTCTGAGAATTGCCCCATTGAGAGATTGATTTTGAGGCTGGTTTGATGTAATTTTCTCGATTGCTCGAGGACGAGCATTATTCAAGTTTGGGGGAGTTTGATGTATCTGTTTATTGCATGGATTTGTAGGGCAATTTTAGTTAAATTCAAGCAGTTTTAAGAACTTATAACGTGATTTACGCTCCTTATTAGGTACCTTTCACCTTGGAGTTGAAAAGACGGAGTAGAAGCAAAACCATGCAATAAAGGGCGAAAAACGCGAAAGTCTAGGGGACACGCCCGTGTCCCCATGGAAGAGTAAACTGAGACACGCCCGTGTCTCAGTACAGAAGTGGCCCTCGGATTCAGGATGGTGACACGCCCGTGTCACCAATGTAGAGCAAATTTCTGCATGCCCGTGACTAGGTACAGAGAGGCGTGGAACTTTTGACACCCCCGTGTCATCAAAAAGAACAAGTCCTGACACCCCCGTGTCAAGAAGAAAATCGCGAATACGTTTTTAATACGTGACACGGGTGTGTCACATTTTTAGGCAGGAACTTTGCACGCCCGTGTCACGGGGCGGTTTGGATTTCGGATTTCTATATATACACGGTTTTGAGGTGGAATAAGGGAGCTTTTTGGACGGATAGTTTCCCAGAAGTTCAAGAACACTCGGAGAAGGAAGAAACACGAAGACATAGAGTTGAAGATTCATTCCAAGCACAAGACTTTATCAATTTGGTTTTATTTACTGCTTTCCGATCAAACTAATTCCTCAAGTTTTGGTTTTCAATTCTAGTATAATTAGTTTTTCGCTTTAGATTCGTTTTTGGATGATTAGGTTAGAACTCAAAGTTATTAATTCCGTTTTGATGTTTATGTTAGACATGAATATTTTGAATGCAATTCTTTTGATATTAGTGAGTTTTGAGCCAATTATGAGGAACTAATCTCCTAGGGTTAGGGGGTAAGGATTATGCATCTAAGGTGTTTGAATTAATGCTCAAGTTAAATTGTGTGATTCTTTGTTAGGGAAACGGTATTGAAAAGATTGGGAATGGATTGGCCATCCATGAACATATTGTAGATTATCCGATAATCGAGAGATTGAGGATAATTGAGATTGTTCTCCAAAACTTAGACTTTTGGGCTTAAAGAAATTTAACCTTAATTTCTACAACATGTATTTAGAATTCTATGCCAAGCCGCTAGGTTTTGAATACACTAATCTTGCTTTATTCAATTGATTTGGTTATTAAGTGATTGTGAGAACAACACTTGGCTTAATTAATTAGACATCTAGCCTTCGAGAGAAGCTAGGTATAAAATTGTGATTAGGTTGAAGAATCATACATCCGTACTCGAGTATTGATTTGATCACAAAAGAGCATATGACTTACTCCCCGACCTGTTTTAATTAAGTGGTTAATTCTTGGTTTTAGTTGTTAGTTCGTGTTATTGGTTATTTATTGCATAAGTTTAATTTCTTCATAGTAGTATAGTACAACATCGTCAATCTTATTCGGTCTCTAGATTAGAAATAGTCATAGAAGTGGTTGTTGAGTTCCCTTCCCTGTGGATACGATACCTTAAGTGTTGCAATCGGATTTAGAACTTACACTTGGGTTCAAGATTTGTCTATCAGTTACCCATCAGCCCGTTGCTTTCCCGGTTGGATCAATACATTACCCTTGGGCCCACAGTGAACATGCTTACTCGCCCAATCATGGTTGATTCAATTCAATAGCTTGGCTTGCTTGAAATCGTTTTAGACTAGGAAAAATTTAGATATAAATATACAATTTGGCCGAAAACATCACAGAGGTTGTATGGTTCTATATATCTAGAAATTAAACATCACCTGACAAGCGATGAAATATGACAAGGATACAAGAAAGTGTCCACACAATCAATGATCTCTGCCCTGGAGAAGAACTGGACAAGAAAGGAAATAACGTGTACTCGTGAGACGAAACTCAATATGAAACCAAGTATGACGCACGATAATGCTCAATTAAATAAATGAACTCCCAACACCTTAATATCCAAATGACTTAGCAATCAAATGGCACTTAAATATGTATGAGAACCAATCAACATCAAAGAGATGAAATTAATCTCAACAAGTCATGTATTCATATCATTCAAACAATTCAAGTTTAATTCATATAAGGTATGGAGTCACATAATCACGTTTGAGCCATTAAGTACCCAGAAGTGTTAAATAGGAGCATGATTAACAATAAACCAAGTATATCAATCATAGAGACCACGAACTGGAGCCAAAGGAGTGAAGGGAATGCAAGAAGAAAGGTTTTGGTAAAGTTGGGTAAAAACCGACAATTTTCGGAAACGCACATGCTGTAGGAAAACTGGAATAACTCGAGTTCTAGAAGTTGAAATTGAGTTTTGTTTGTTGGATATGAAACTAGACACATAGATATTTTCAAGCATATAAGGCTCGAATTTTAGTTCAAAGCGGAATGAAAATGGCTTAGGTCCAAATTTGGGCTAATGCAGATTCGTGATTACTTGGCGGCACCAAATTCAAATGGTTATAACTCACAAACGAAAATAGATATTGAGGTGATTCAAATTGGAGAATACTATAAACTTCAAATACTTGCTTCAACTAAAAAAATCAGGGCATTTCTAGCAGGGGAGAGCTGTCGTCCCGGCCGGGATTGAAATTGCACTAAAATGGATCCCGGCCTGAATTGAGGCTACGTTAAAAGTGTCCCGGCCGGGACTGAATTTACACTAAAATGGATCCCGGCCAGGACCCTACACCTAGAAGCTTCGGGAAAATAGGGGAAATAGGGGAAAAGCTCAGAAATTAGCTCCCAAATCATTCTCACATCAAACCAAGGTAACAATTCAACTCAAAGCTAACATATAACATGTATATGGTTCATATATATCAATTAAGCTTCATATAATCCGAGGAACCATGCTTTGATTCATGAAAATTCCAATATAAAACCCCTTATGAAATCAAGTGCTCAAACATGTACCAAACTTCTTGAATTCAAGTTATAATTGTGTGAAATCAACTCAAACCAACACACATGCTTCAATTTCAGTGAGGGCAATAATGCAACCTTTACTCCGAAAGTGAACGATCATGAATGTTTCCGTTTATTAGGTGATCATACAAGTAATTACGTGCGATAAATTAGCAGTTTCATGAACCCTTTTTCCTCCGGGTGATGGTAGGCTTGCAAGACCCAACCGTGCAATCGTGGCGTACGTCGGGAACATGACTCCTACGTACGGGATTTCTTCCTCCACCAAACCTCCTGGTGGATTCAGAGTTGATCCCAAAATGGTAAGGATAGTGAAAGAGTTACCCGTCAGCCCGTTGCTTTCCCGGTTGGATCAATACACTACCCTCGGGCCCACAGTGAACATGCTTACTCGCCCAAGATTGGGAAAAATATAGATATAAATATACAATTTGGCCAAAAACATCACAGAGTTTGTATGGTTCTATATATCTAGAAATTAAACCTCACCTGACAAGTGACGAAATATGACAAGGATACAAGAAGTGTCCACACAATCAATGATCTCTGCCCTGGAGGTGAACTGGACAAGAAAGGAAATAACGTGTACTCGTGACGCGAAACTCAATATGAAACCAAGTATGATGCACGATAATGCTCAATTAAATAAATGAACTCCCAACACCTTAAAATCCAAATAACATAGCAATCAAATGACACTTAAATATGTATGAGAACCAATCAACATCAAAGAGATGAAATTAATCTCAACGAGTCATGTATTCATATCATTCAAACATTTCAAGTTTAATTCATATAAGGCATGGAGTCACACAATCATGTTTGAGCCATTACATACCAAGAAGTGTCAAATAGGAGCATGATTAACAATAAACCAAGTATATCAATCATAGAGACCACAAACGGGAGCCAAAGGAGTGAAGGGAATGCAAGAAGAAAGGTTTTGGTGAAGTTGGGTAAAAACCGACAATTTTCGAAAACGCACACGCTGTAGGAAAACTGGAATAAATCGAGTTCTAGAAGTTGAAATTGAGTTTTGTTTGTTGGATATGAAACTAGACACATAGAGCTTTTCAAACATATAAGGATCAAATTTTAGTTCAAAGCGGAATGAAAATGGCTTTGGCCCAAATTTGGGCTAATGCAGATTCGCGACTGCTTGGCGGCACCAAATTAAAATGGTTATAACTCACAAACGAAAATAGATATTGAG
The DNA here is from genome assembly GCA_037501455.1 of Lantana camara. Classification (NCBI taxonomy): domain Eukaryota; kingdom Viridiplantae; phylum Streptophyta; class Magnoliopsida; order Lamiales; family Verbenaceae; genus Lantana; species Lantana camara. The sequence continues at coordinate 27,463,674 of CM074862.1, forward strand.
ATGATTCAAATTGGAGAATACTATAAACTTCAGATACTTGCTTCATCTAAAAAAATCAGGGCATTTCGAGCAGGGGAGAGTTGTCATCCCGGCCGGGATTGAAATTGCACTAAAATGGATCCCGGCCGGGATCCTTGTGAATTGAGGCTACGTTAAAAGTGTCCCGGCCGGGACTGAATTTACACTAAAATGGATCCCGGCCCGGATCCTACACCTGGAAGCTTCGGGAAAATAGGGGAAATAGGGGAAAAGCTCAGAAATTATCTCCCAAATCATTCTCACATCAAACCAAGGTAACAATTCAACTCAAAGCTAACATATAACATGTATATGGTTCATATATATCAATTAAGCTTCGTATAATCCGAGGAACCATGCTTTGATTCATGAAAATTCCAATATAAAACCCCTTATGAAATCAAGTGCTCAATCATGTACCAAACTTCTTGAATTCAAGTTATAATTGTGTGAAATCAACTCCAACCAACACACATGCTTCAATTTAAGTGAGGGCAACAATGCAACCTTTACTCCGAAAGTGAACGATCATGAATGTTTCCGTTTATTAGGTGATCATACAAGTAATTACGTGCGATAAATTAGCAGTTTCATGAACCCTTTTTCCTCCGGGTGATGGTAGGCTTGCAAGACCCAACCGTGCAATCGTGGCGTACGTCGGGAACATGACTCCTACGTACGGGATTTCTTCCTCCACCAAACCTCCTGGTGGATTCAGAGCTGATCCGAAAATGGTAAGGATAGTGAAAGAGTTACCCGTCAGCCCGTTGCTTTCCCGGTTGGATCAATACACTACCCTCGGGCCCACAGTGAACATGCTTACTCGCCCAAGATTGGGAAAAATATAGATATAAATATACAATTTGGCCAAAAACATCACAGAGTTTGTATGGTTCTATATATCTAGAAATTAAACCTCACCTGACAAGCGACGAAATATGACAAGGATACAAGAAAGTGTCCACACAATCAGTGATCTCTGCCCTGGAGGTGAACTGGACAAGAAAGGAAATAACGTGTACTCGTGAGGCGAAACTCAATATGAAACCAAGTATGACGCACGATAATGCTCAATTAAATAAATGAACTCCCAACACCTTAAAATCCAAATAACATAGCAATCAAATGACACTTAAATATGTATGAGAACCAATCAACATCAAAGAGATGAAATTAATCTCAACGAGTCATGTATTCATATCATTCAAACATTTCAAGTTTAATTCATATAAGGCATGGAGTCACACAATCACGTTTGAGCCATTACGTACCAAGAAGTGTCAAATAGGAGCACGATTAACAATAAGCCAAGTATATCAATCATAGAGACCACAAACGGGAGCCAAAGGAGTGAAGGGAATGCAAGAAGAAAGGTTTTGGTAAAGTTGGGTAAAAACCGACAATTTTCGGAAACGCACACGCTGTAGCAAAACTGGAATAAATCGAGTTCTAGAAGTTGAAATTGAGTTTTGTTTGTTGGATATGAAACTAGACACATAGAGCTTTTCAAACATATAAGGATCGAATTTTAGTTCAAAGCGGAATGAAAATGGCTTTGGTCCAAATTTGGGCTAATGCAGATTCGCGACTGCTTGGCGGCACCAAATTAAAATGGTTATAACTCACAAACGAAAATAGATATTGAGGTGATTCAAATTGGAGAATACTATAAACTTCAAATACTTGCTTCATCTAAAAAAATCAGGGCATTTCGAGCAGGGGAGAGTTGTCATCCCGGTCGGGATTGAAATTGCACTAAAATGGATCCCGGCCGGGATCCTGGTGAATTGAGGCTACGTTAAAAGTGTCCCGGCCGGGACTGAATTTACCCTAAAATGGATCCCAGCCAGGATCCTACACCTGGAAGCTCCGGGAAAATAGGGGAAATAAGGGAAAAGCTCCGAAATTAGCTCCCAAATCATTCTCACATCAAACCAAGGTAACAATTCAACTCAAAACTAACATATAACATGTATATGGTTCATATATATGAATTAAGATTCATATAATCCAAGGAACCATGCTTTGATTCATGAAAATTCCAATATAAAACCCCTTACGAAATCAAGTGCTCAATCATGGACCAGACTTCTTGAATTCAAGTTTTCATTGTGTGAAATCAACTCAAACCAACACACATGCTTCAATTTAAGTGAGGGCAATTCTCCAACGTTTATTCCGAAAGTGAACAATCATGAATGTTTTCGTTTATTAGGTGATCATACAAGTAATTACATGCGATAAATTTGCAGTTTCATGAACCCTTTTTCCTCTGGTTGATAGCGGGCTTGCAAGACCCAACCATCCAATCGTGGCGTACGTTGGGAACAAGACTCCCACGTATGGGATTTCTTCCTCCACCAAGCCTCCTGGTGGATTCAGAGGTGATCCCAAAATGGTAAGGATAGTGCAAGAGTTACCCCATCAGCCCGTTGCTTTCCCGGTTGGATCAATACACTACCCTCAGGCCCACAGTGAACATGCTTACTCGCCCAATCATGGTTGATTCAATACAATAACATGGCTTGCTTTTAATCGTTTTAGATTGGGAAAAATATAGATATAAATATACAATTTGGCCAAAAACATCACAGAGGTTGTATGGTTCTATATATCTAGAAATTAAACCTCACCTGACAAGCGACGAAATATGACAAGGATACAAGAAAGTGTCCACACAATCAATGATCTCTGCCCTGGAGGTGAACTGGACAAGAAAGGAAATAACGTGTACTCATGAGACGAAACTCAATATGAAACCAAGTATGACGCACGACAATGCTCAAGTAAATAAATGAACTCCCAACACCTTAATATCCAAATAACTTAGCAATCAAATGACACTTAAATATGTATGAGAACCAATCAACATCAAAGAGATGAAATTAATCTCAGGGAGTCATGTATTCATATCATTCAAACATTTCAAGTTTAATTCATATAAGGCATGGAGTCACACAATCACGTTTGAGCCATTACGTACCAAGAAGTGTCAAATAGGAGCATGATTAACAATACACCAAGTATATCAATCATAGAGACCACAAACGGGAGCCAAAGGAGTGAAGGGAATGCAAGAAGAAAGGTTTTGGTAAAGTTGGGCAAAAACCGACAATTTTCGGAAACGGACACGCAGTATGAAAACTAGAATAACTCGAGTTCTAGAAGGTGAAATTGAGTTTTGTTTGTTGGATATGAAACTAGACATAAAGAACTTGTCAAACATATAAGGCCCGAATTTTAGATCAAAGCGGAATGAAAATTGCTTAGCTCCAAATTTGGGCTAATGCAGATTCGCGACTGCTTGGCGGCACCTAATTAAAATGGTTATAACTCACAAACGAAAATAGATATTGTGGTGATTCCAATTGGGGAATACTATAAACTTCAAATACTTGCTTTAGCTAAAAAACTCAGGGCATTTCGAGTAGGGGAGAGTTGTCGTCCCGGCCGGGATTGAAATTGCACTAAAATGGATCCCGGCCGGGATCCTGGTGAATTGAGGCTACGTTAAAAGTGTCCCGGCCGGGACTGAATTTACACTAAAATGGATCCCGGCCAGGATCCTACACCTGGAAGCTTCAGGAAAATAGGGAAAATAGGGGAAAAGCTCAGAAATTATCTCCCAAATCATTCTCACATCAAACCTAGCTAACAATTCAACTCAAAACTAACATATAACATGTATATGGTTCATATATATCAATTAAGCTTCATATAATCCAAGGAACCATGCTTTGATTCATGAAAATTCCAATATAAAACCCCTTATGAAATCAAGTGCTCAATCATGCACCAAAATTCTTGAATTCAAGTTATAATTGTGTGAAATCAACTCAAACCAACACATATGCTTCAATTTAAGTCATGGAATTCAAATTATCATAAAACCCTAACTAAACTTCAATAATTCATCAAATTATATGCACGAGCTTACCTTGAAATGGAAGAAGTTGAGGAGAAAGGAAAGGTGATGGTATGGAGCTTGATCTCTTAGAGGGAAATGGAAGAAAACCTTGGCTTCTCCTTGCTTGGCTTGGACCGAGGTTGAAGGGAAGAGAGAAGGAGATGGTTGTGCTTGTTCTTGTATGAAGAATGGAGAAGGAAATGTATGTATATGTGTATATATGCATTATATCGATCAAAGTAGGGGAAAGAAAGTGGAAAATTGTCATCAAGTCCTCAAGGAATTTAAATGAATGCAATTAGCTACCAAGTTTCATGAATGTTATAAATAAGTCCTTACCAATTAAGTCTAAGAATTTTATAAAGTTTCAATTAAGAACGAATGAACATGATTTCTTGCAATTATGTAAAATTAAACACTTAAACATGTTCTGGAAAATTAGACATAAAATTCACGTAATGAAATTCACGAAAGAAGAGATTAGAAATCATATAATCACAAGAATTCAAATTAAATGAATTGAACCGCGCAATTAACTAACGAAAAGGAATCAAATAAATTCTAAATCTCAAAACTCACGTGCATGGCGTGTGTACCAGAACGGCTGGAAAACCGGGGCGTTACATATTTGAAAGTTATAAACTATTACTTATGCTTAAAAGTTAGAATTATTTGGACAAATTATTATACACTTTAAATCTTTTTTTTATATAATAATATAATTTCAAATATTTTTATTTTTTATTTATTTGAATGTTTCTCTACTTTGAATTTTTTTTTCTTTTCTTTTCTTTTTTTTAGGTCTGATCTACTTTGAATTTCTACTTATTGTACATAATTTGAAATAGAGATTTCATATAAATATTTTAATATGTGTAGTTTTTTAAGATCAAAATAGTTCATCAAAAATATTATTATATTTATTTAATCAAATTATATATTTTTAATATTTTAATTTATTCAATAAACATAATAGCTGAACTTATTTAAATAAAAATAAATGATAAACATGCAACACACGTTCATTTCACTAGTATCAAGTAAAAGCACTTAAAACGTGGCCATAAAAACACAAATATTAGAGAATAATACACGTTATCAGTTGATTTATATTTCGAAGTATTAACTAGAAACTATAAAGTATCCAAATTATAAAATAGAGTATCCAAATTATAAAACGGAGCATTATAAATTTTTCGAATTATAAAACAGAGTATTCAAATTATAAAATAGAGTATCCAGATTTAAAAGTAGATTATTATTTGTAAAAATTAAAGTAATCAAATTTAAAATTGAAGTACGAGAAAGTAAAGAAAAAGAAAAGGAAAAAGAGTATTATTCGTAAAAGTTAAAGTACTTATGTCTTAAATTAGCGAAAATTTAGAGTTAACTCATCAAATGATGTTTGAATTTGGAGTATACACCCCAAGCTAGTAAAAATTTTAGTGTACTCCCTATTTTAAATTTTAATCTTTGCTTACCCTAATTATTCTAAAATGACTTAATTATCCTTCATTTAATCATATTTTTGAATAACACGGCAATTCCTCAAAATTCAGATATAGTTCTACAAAAACATAATTTTATACCTCATTTTCATTGAAAAATTTTTCATTTAATAATTATGTAACATTTATAATTTCTCAAAGTTCATATATAGTGCGCAAAATTCAAAAATAAATATTTCATATCAAGATAAAAGTTCTTAATTTAATGTTTAATTGTCGTAACACGATAATTCTTCAATATTTAGATATAATTCTACAACTTCAAATATTAATATTTTATATTAAGAGAAAAGTACTTCATAAGTTATTTTATTCTGCATAACACGACAATTCCTCAAAATTCAAATATATTTATACAAACACCATGTAAATAGTTCATATTTAGAAAAAATTCTTCACTTAACTCCTCAATGCTAAATAGCACAATAGTTCCTTAAAATTTAAATATAGTTCCACAAATGCACAAGAGAATACTTCGAATTAATATAAAAGTTCTTCATGCAAGTACAACTGTTGTCTAATACAATGGTTCTGCAAATTCAAATTTAAGTGCATCATATTAAAATAATTAAGGGTAAAATAGATAATTTATGTAGTAGGTAGTTTATAAAAAATAAAATCTCAATTTAGGAAGTAAACTAAAAATTTATTTAAAGTGGAGAGTGAACTAAAATTTTTTGGTCAAACAGGGAGATTTTTCAATAAATCCTTAAATTAGAGTATTATTCATAAAAGTTAAAGTACCTAAATTTATAATTGAAATATTATTCATAAAAGTTAAAGTATTCAGATTTAAAAATAGAATATTATTTGTAAAAATTAAAGTACTCATGTTTAAAATTGAAGTATGAAAAGGAAAGAGAAATAAATAAGGATTTTGCAGTCAATTTAGGTGAATGGGGAGTGAAATTAAGTTCAAATTTGAATTGAGGAGTTAGTATATATTTTTGTTACATGGGGGAGTAAACTAAATTATTTTAAATTGGGAGGGAGTTATTAATTATGACCTCTTTATTTAATTAGCAGAAGTTAATGGAATTAACTTCCCTTTCAAATTCAAACATTTCCCACCAATTACCCATTTAATTAATATGGGTTCTGGGTTAGGCTTATGGACAATCCGTTTAATATTTCTAACATCTCCCACTTGCACATGAAGGTTGAACTCAAGTGATAATTGACTAGTATGAAGAGTAATAGTCTCTAAAGCACGAACACGCCTAAAAAATGGCCTGTGCAGTGTCCGACCCGGCTCCGACACGGCAGAAGGAGTGTCCGGAAAAAAAAAAACAAAAAAAAAAAAGGACACGGTGTCGGGCAAATTTGATCATTTTTTTATGCTTTTTTTAATATTTTTTGAATTTTTTGGAGAGAAAATTGAAATAACAAAACTTATTTTAGTTTTTAATATTATATATTTTTATAAATATTTTATGTTACATAGATTATACTTATAAAATATTTTTATTTATATATAAAATATATTTATTTATATAAAATATAGTCGTGTCGGAGCCGTGTCGTCTCCTAAAATTTTGAAAAAATCCGTGTCGCCGTGTCCGTGTCGTGTCGTGTCCGTGTCCGTGCAACATAGGTAATAGTATATCCAAATATTTCATACTTACAAATAAATCGTGTGACCAACGAGGATAATAGAGGTTTTCATTGTAATACACAGGTTAATGATATATAACAGTTCACTTCGTAAATGAGGATATTGTGCCTCGCTATACCCCAGATTTCTATTTGATTTCACTAGTTACAACATCTCTTGATTCCTCAAAAATTTTAAGAGCATTCTTAACTATTTCCATAATGTATCCACAATCGTGTTCTAAACACAATTGGTTAACCGGTGAAGACATTTCAATAACAATCAACAGACAATCTTCCTTTCTAACTAATAATGCTAGGTTATCACTTTAGCTGCTTTCCCACACCGCAACTCCAAATCTTTCACGGATATTGGTGATATGCTAAAGTAGCAACAATAAAATATAATCATGATATACTATTGATAAGTTATAAGCGTACAAAATGAGAGTATCCAAAAATCTCTATGTGTCACAATGAGAAATACGAGATTTATTTCTCATTACCTATGTAAGGTCAAATTAAGTACATGCAATATGAAACGCATTCTATTGTATATGACTTCAATTTTAAAGCGTCATTACTTGTCAACAATAGTACCGAACAGATCTAAGTTCAAATGCATCTCAAACACTTAATTTCTAAGTTTTTGCTTCTAGTGTATTCCCAATAATTTCAAGCACTGAAGTCAAAAACCTAAATCTAACTAACATTCAAGTATTGTGTGAGATCCACTACGATTACCAAACACATTTATCCTTGCACATTTCCCAAATGTTAGAGGTGATTGCTCGGGAGCCAATCTCAATTCGTCCGACATATTTTTGAGATAACAAAAAATAGATATGTGTTTAGTTCAGAAAAATACATAATCATAGCAGTGATATTAATTACTCATACAATCAAACAAATATATGATATCCTAAACAATCCTAGGGACTTGACATGAATATACAGTACATGAGAAAACATATTTCTGAACCGCAATTTTGAGCACTTAATAATATATTCACAAAAAATAAATATTATATATTCAAAAACCCCTCAAAAAATTTCCAAAACCAAAATGTATATTCTTGACATATTTATTTTTCATGAATTTTATATCAAATCGAAATATATTTCACGAACTACACAATCATATGCATGTTTCATGCATAAAATCAAAAAATACAAAATATGACATGTTTCTCAAGTTTCAAAATTTTCACAACTGAAAAACACTAAATTCTCATAACATATAAAACGGATCGTTATGAAATTTCCCAAGAATGATCTACCACATAAAAACATCATACAACAAAAATCTTTTGTTCTAAAACGCACAATTAATTAGTTTGCCATTTTTGTCCGTTCAAGAATTCGAAGAACATATTTCTCATGCAGAACGTAAATAACACGTAGTAATAATAATAATAAGACATCAAGAATTCATCTTCTCATGATCTGATACCACTATTTAAATACTTGTAAAGCGGGTTGCAAAATAAATAAATGTTCAAACATACCTTAAATTTTACAAATCGTATGAGATACTTCACCAATACTTCAAATACAATTCTTCACGTGCCTAGCAGTCGAAGTATACTCATAATAAGCAAATTTAATTTCAACGAATGTACTTATTTTCTCGCAACAAAAGGTACATGGTTTGCGCTCTGCTTGTGTCTGGCTTGAGCAGCCCCTGGATATGGCAGATATGATTGCCAAGGAAATGTGATCTTATTTGCCTTGTGGCCAGGGACGAAGTCAGGATTTTCGGGGGGTGAAAATTAAAAATATATATTATTTTTTTAAAAAATAAATATTATTTTATTAAAAATAAAAATATTATTTTATTCGATATATATAAATAAAAAAAGTATAATTTAATAAAAGTATAACTTAAAACTTTAACTTATTATTTTTGATAGGAAAGGGATACACCAAAACAGAGTGTACGCAGCGGAAATTAAAACTCCTCTCCAAATGTCCAATAAACAATCAACCAAGTATACCAAAGGATAGAAAAATAATCAACCGAACAAAACCAAGAATAGAGACACGAGAATTTTAACGTGGAAAACCCCTTCAAAGCGAAGAGTAAAAACCACGAGGCCTACGAAACCCAAAAACAAATCCACTAGAATACGAGGCAAAATTATAGCGGTTCAAAACCAATAAATTTAACTCCAAACACGAACCAAACACCGATTCGATCCAAAACGAACTAGAACACAAAAGGAGAAAAAGACACCAAATTAAGTCCAAAATTGCATTACTGTTCATGCCCAGAAAAACCCGACTTACGGTGCTCCAAATTCGATCTCCACCGTTCACTTTCAAGTTCAATGAGTTAGGAACCTGCTGTCCAAAAATCAACTCGATCGGACCGCAAATGACCTCCCGATCGTCCGCTCGAAGTTGCTGTCGCAGCCCCAAAAATCTGCTCAAAAGTGCAGATTATTTTCCTTCTCTTTCACGTCAAAAAGCTGTTGTTCAAAGAGGAAAAAAATTCAAAAAATCTGACCTATTCAACTAAGAAATAGGTTTTTATGTGGGCTTTTATATTACTCATGGGCCAACAAAAGGAATTGGGCTGGACCCAACAAATCTCCCCCTCCAGCCCAAGTCGAGGAAGGAGACAAACCACCATTTAATCATTCAAACTTGAGACCCGCCATTCTGGCACAAACCTCAAGTTTATCACGATTCACCACCTTTGTCAACATATCAGCACCATTGTCATCAGTATGAATCTTTTCAAGCTCAATCAACTTGGAATTCAAAACATCTCGAATCCAATGATATCTCACATCAATACGCTTCGACTTACCATGAAAACTCGAATTCTTACTGAGATGTATTGCACTTTGATTATCACAAAACAAAACATACTTCAACTGTGAAAATCCAAGTTCTTGAACAAACTTCTTCATCCAAAGTAATTCTTTGCAAGCTTCAGTGGCTGCAATAAACTCAGCTTCCGTAGTAGACAAAGCAACACATTTTTGCAGTCTAGATTGCCAAGCCACTGCTCCCCCTGCAAAAGTAATCAAATAACCAGAGGTGGATTTTCTCGAATCCAAATCTCCAGCCAAATCTGAATCCGTATAGCCAACCAACATCGGTTTTCCAGACCCAAAACAAAGCTTCAAATCTGTAGTGCCGCGGAGATATCTCATAATCCATTTTACAGCATTCCAATGCTCTCTACCCGGATTTGAGAGAAACCTGCTAACTTTGTCAACTGCATGAGCCAAATCCGGTCTCGTACAAACCATGGCATACATCAAACTTCCAACCGCGGATGCATAGGGAACACCTTGCATGTCCTTCTTATCTTCATCATTAGAAGGAGACTATGCACTACTCAGCTTAAAATGTCCATCAAGAGGAGTACTTACAACTTTGGCTTTATCCATGTGAAACCTCTGAATCACCTTCTCAATATACTTCTCTTGAGACAACCACAACTTCTTGGCATTTCTATCACGAGAAATTCTCATGCCAAGAATGTGCTTCGCAGGTCCTAAATCTTTCATGGCAAAAGATTTGCTCAACTCATTCTTCAACCTGTCAATTCTGGAAGCACTATGACCAATAATAAGCATATCATCAACATAAAGCAATAAAATGACAAAATCAACATCAGAGAATTTTTGAACAAATACGCAATGGTCAGCAGCAGTCTTCGTATAACCCTGCTGCAGCATAACTGATTCAAACTTCTTATACCATTGCCTTGGAGCTTGTTTCAAACCATACAAGCTTTTCCTCAATCTGCAAACAAAATTCTCTTTACCTTTAACAACGAAACCCTCCGGTTGCTCCATATAAATCTCCTACTCCAAATCACCGTGGAGGAAAGCAGTCTTCACATCCATCTGTTCAACTTCTAAATCAAGACTAGCTGCTAAGCCCAAAACAAGACGAATTGACGACATTTTCACAACAGGTGAGAAAATCTCTTCAAAATCAATTCCTTTCTTCTGACTGAAGCCTTTAACAACTAATCTGGCTTTGTATCTCGGCTGTGAATTGTTCTCTTCTTGTTTCAACCGATAAATCCATCGGTTCTTTAGAGCTTTTCTGCCTTCAGGTAACTTGACAAGGTCAAAAGTATGATTGTCATGTAAAGATTACATCTCATCTTTCATTGCTTCAAACCACTTTTCTTTAAACTCACTATCCATAGCTTCCTCATAACAATCAGGTTCTCCTCCATCTGTCAAAAGCACATACTCACTAGATGAGTATCTAACAGATTGCGTTCTATTCCTGGCAGATCTTCTGGGTTGGATTGAAGGTTGCTCAACAATTGGATTATGTTCCTCATTCTGAATTTCATGATCCTCCTCAGCATGATCATGATCAACCTCTGTCTCCAAATTATTCTGATTGTCTAACTCAACTGCATTAGGAAGATTAACAATAGGTTTTGGATCCAAATCTATCAAGTCCTCACCACCTGGAGACTCCAAATTAATTGTTTTACCAATATCTTCAATGGTTTGATCCTCCATGAAGACCACATCACGACTTCTAACAAGCTTCTTTTCAACCGGATCATAAAACCTGTAACCAAATTCATCCTGACCATACCCAAGAAATATACATTCTCTCGCTTTCGTGTCTAACTTAGACCTCTCATCCTTAGGTACATGCACAGAAGCTTTACAACCAAACACACGTAAATGATCGTAGGAGACATCCTTTCCACACCATGTCCTATTAGGAACATCAGCATGCAATGCAATAGAATGAGACAAATTAATTATATAGGCAGCAGTAAGTAAAGCCTCACCCAAAAAGACTTAGGTAGCTTCGCATCTGAAAGCAAACATCTGACTCTCTCCACTAGAGTCCTATTCATCCTTTCTGCCAAGCCATTTAACTGAGGTGTTTTAGGAGGCGTCTTCTGATGCCGAATACCCTGTTCTCTGCAATAAGAATCAAATGGACCACAATACTCGCCACCATTGTCAGTACGAATACATTTCAGTTTCTTACCAGTGTCTCTCTCAACTGATACCTGAAAAACTTTAAAAACATCAAATACCTGATCTTTGGTTTTTAAAACATAAACCCAAACTTTTCTCGAACAATCATCAATAAAAGTGACAAAATAAAGTGCACCACGATGAGTTCGTACCTTCATTGGTCCACAAACATCTGAGTGTACCAGTTCAAGAAGCTCAGTTTTCCTTGAAGGGGGATGACTCTTGAATGAAACCCGTTTCTGCTGCCCAGCCAAACAGTGAACACATCTTTCTAAATTTGTATCTTTCAGCCCTGACAACAAATTCTTCTTGGCCAAACAATCGAGTCCCTTTTCACTAATGTGACTAAGTCTCTTGTGCCAAAGCTCTGACAAGTTGTCACTTTCTGCTGCATTAACCGAGTTCACACAAATAGAAGCCTTCATCTTATATAAATTATGGAATTTATCACCTCGAGCCACAATTAGATTCTCTTTTGTGAGTTTCCACTGACCATTACCAAAGAAATTGCAATAGCCATCATCATCGAGCCTTCCTGCTAAAATCAGGTGCAAACGAACATTAGGTGCATGTCTAACCTCATGAAGCACCAAACTCGACCCACTGTTGGTTTTCAAACAAACAGTCCCAATGCCTACTACCGGTACCACCGTATAATTCCCCATCTTCAAAACTCCAAAATCACCAGAAGTATAAGAAGTGAAGAAATCTTTCCTTGATGTTACATGAAATGAGGCACCACTGTCAATAACCCAACTGGAATCATCACTGGCTACGACAACTACATTGTCATCATATGCAAGAATAAGTAGCAACACGATCATTCTTATCCTGGTCTCTCTTATCGTGCCCATCACGATTACCTCTACGCTCTTTCTTCAATTTAAAACAATATTTCTTGATATGACCAGGTTCACTACAATGATCACACTTAAATTCTTTCCATCCTGACCTTGACTTGCTTCGACTTTTGCTTCTACCTTTATTATTATATTTATGTTGGCTTCTCCCCCTATTCTCTGAAACCAACAACTCGGGTTGAGACGAATGCTGAGTTTTTCGTCTCATCTCTTCATTCAAAACACTACTCTTCACAAGCTCAACGGTTATACCACCATCAGACGAAGAGTTAACAAGTGAAACACGAAAAGTTTCCCAAGAATCAGGCAAAGTGGCAAGAATCCAAAGTCCGATAATTTCATCATCAAATTTAATGCCCATACCTGTCAACTGATCAAGAACGTCTTGAAACTCATTCAAATGATCAGCAATAGAAGTTCCTTCTTTGTATTTCAACTGCATCATCTTCTTAAGCAAAAACAGCTTATTGTTTCCCGTCTTCGATGCATACAAATTCTGTAACTTCTCCCACAAACTTCTCGCATGTGTCTCGTGTTGAATATGGTTGTAAACATTCTCCTCAACAAATTGTCTGATAAACCCACAAACTTGTCTGTGCTCAAAATCCCATTCTTCATCGGTTTTAGACACGGGCTTTTCAGTTGCAAAAACAGGCAAATGCAAAGATTTAACAAAGAGGAGATCCTTCATCTTATTACTCCATAGATGATAATTTAATCCATTCAAAGTTATCATCCTACTTGTACTCATCTCCATGGTCACACCGGTAAAAGAACCAACCCGGCTCTTGATACCACTCTGATAGGAAAGGGATACACCAAAACCGAGTGTACGCAGCGGAAATTAAAACTCCTCTCCAAATGCCCAATAAAGAATCAACCAAGTAAGCTAAAGGATAGAAAAATAATCAACCAAACAAAACCAAGAATAGAGACACGGGAATTTTAACGTGGAAAACCCCTTCAAAGCGAAGAGTAAAAACCACGAGGCCTACGAGACCCAAAAACAAATCCACTATAATACGAGGAAAAATTACAGCGGTTCAATACCAATAAATCTAACTCCAAACACGAACCAAACACCGATTCGATCCAAAACGAACTAGAACACAAAAGGAGAAAAAGACACCAAATTAAGTCCAAAATCGGGTCACTGTTCACGACCAGAAAAACCCGACTTACAGTGCTCCAAATTCGATCTCCACCGTTCACTTTTAAGCTCGATCGGACCGCAAATGACCTCCCGATCGTCCGCTCGAAGTTGCTGTCGCCGCCCCAAAAATCTGCTCAAAAGTGCAGATTATTTTCCTTCTCTTTCACGTCAAAAAGCTGCTGTTCAAAGAGGAAAAAAATTCAAAAAATCTGACCTATTCAACTAAGAAATAGGTTTTAATGTGGGCTTTTATATTACTCATGGGCCAACAAAAGGAATTGGGCTGGACCCAATAATTTTGTTGTTGAATTCTCAAGAAAATAGGTGTTTGTCATGCATTGTTGAAGTGTCAAGGTGCATCACTAATACTTTACCGAGGTTTTTTGAAATAAAGTTTCAAATTCCTTTTACATGCCTATATAAATTAAAAAAATTATGGATTGCATTTAACAAGATTTAGAATAAAATAATAGACTTCATTAACAAACAACATAAGAAAATAAAAAATCATTTATCTTTAAACTATTTTTATAGTCATAGAGATAAAGATAACTACAGTTGACAAATTAATTATAAATATTATCCATAATAAAAATAAAAAAAAAAAACTAAAATTACTATTTAAGATACAATTTTTTAACTAAATAATTTATCCATAATAAAAAAAAAGCTAAAATTAACATAGTTATCTTCATCAAACTAAAATTATTATTTAGATACAATCTTTAAACTACATAATAAAAACTAAAATTAACACTAAATAAAGAAATCTTAATATACAAAACTCATATCAATAACAATTAAATACGGTATATTATCTAAAATTAAATACAGTTATATTTATCCTATTTTAGAAATAAAAATATGATACTTTGTCAAGATATAGAACTCTACCAATACTAAATTATACAAAATTAAACACGAACTAAATTACTATCATTTGAAGATTTACAAATTCTGGCAGAAGGTGCACAAGAGTGCCTTGGCTATTTGGACGAAGGTTGACATTTTGGATGTTAATGAGTATGTGCATTGTCTGGAAGAGAGTGAATCTTTGTTGCAGAAGATAGCTGGGCTCCCTACAGCTTTCATGGTTTGTCAGTGGCGTTCTTGCAGGGACTTATGGGATTGTGGTGTACATGACTCCTTTAAAGATATATTTCCTCTACATCTGCTGGCATGGTGTGAGTCTTGTTCACAAACATGGTATGGCACTGGCAGTGTCGGCTTTAGTTATGAATAGGGCCTTGTTTTGGTTTGTGCTCTGTTTCCTTTCGGTGATGACCAACCCCTCATATGGTCGGGTTCGGATCTTGCGTTTTCTTGGGATGTTTTTCGTTAATTTCCCTCTGTAATTGGCTTCTTTTGTTGACTAAAGGGATTTCGGTAATCCCGTAATTAGAGATGCAATTAGAGATGTAAATATTCTGTTTTCTTTTTTAGTCTAGTTGTGGTGTATATGTATGTATTTTGTTCTTATTCATTGAAGTCAAGCAATACAGAAAATAATTCCTCCCAATCATGGCATCCATTATAGAAAACATGGTATCAGAGCGGGTTTCGATCCATTAAATGGATTTGATTCCTTGCTCATCATCTACCGCAGCAATCTCGGCCATGGCCGAATAAACCCATAGCCAAATCAAACATCGCAAGGAGTCTCTAGTAGCAGCCTCATTAGCCACCCAGTTAACCAGACTCTCGTGCTCAGATCAGCGACTACTGGAGCCGGAGTCATCATCGTGCTACAGTACCAGAAAGCAGCAGTGTGACAGAGGCGGCGGTACCAGCAGCACCGCCATAGCCACTGTCACAAAGGTGGAAGAAGAAGACGGAGGCACCAGCTTCACCCTCATGAACCCAGCGGCGAGATCAGAACCGTCGGTCCTCAGTCCAAAGCAGCGGCAACCACCGGCGGTGAGACCAGTGCCGCCGGGGTTTGAGAATAGATGGAAACCATCAAATTTCAGTTCTGTGGAGCAGAACTCGCCGGAAATAAACCCAGCGCCGCCGACCACAACAAGGATGGAACCTCCGTCGACCACCACCAGGACGGGACCACCGCCGACAGGACAATGGCTGTCCAATCATTGGGCGGCAATGGCAGGTGGCGTGATGGCAGAGAAGTGCGATGCAGTAGAAAAATACTCCGATTTCAGTCAGAGTATGAACCCAGCGAATGACTGGCATGAAACGGCTACAGACAAAGACATTAGGGTTGGGGATTTGCAATCCCAACCCTCTATAAATGATTATTTTCAGTGCGGTCCCCCAGGTTATGATTTCAATCAATGTGGTCCCCAAAGTTCCGAACCCCTGCAGATTGGTCCCCAAAGTTTAGTAACAAATCACAGCAGTCCTCCAAAGTGTGGAGTAGCATATTTGACCCAAGGACCCAAACCGGTGGAGTGGATCCTTGATTGCGGGGCAACTGATACAATGACCTATGACCCAAATGACTTAATTAGCAAGACAAACTCAAAAAGACCAGGCATCCACACAGCCAACGGGGAACTTTTGTCAGTCTAGGGCACCAGAATCGTTGCTATATCCCCGTCTATAACTCTGAGAAATTGTATCTATGTTCCTAATTTGTCCTGTAAACTGCTATCTGTTAGTCATATCACTAAGGAATTAAATTGTACAGTGGTGATTTACTCTTGTTTTTGCCTCTTGCAGGATATTCAGTCGGGGAAAGTGATTGGGCGTGGCACTGAACGTGGGGGGCTTTACTACTTGGATGATGTAGCTCAACAAGGAACTGCAGCGCTTGCTCACGGGACAGTGAACCACCAACAGTGGCTTTGGCATCGCCGGTTGGGTCATCCATCTCCAGGGTATCTCCAGTTGTTATTTCCTCAGTTATTTTCCGAAAATAAATAAATTCTCTTGTGAGACGTGTATTCTTGCCAAGAGTCATAGACAGTCTTTCCCAGTTTCCAGTTCTCGCACTGATAAGGTTTTTTCCTTAGTACACTCTGATGTATGGGGTCCTTCCCCGAACACTGGTTTGAACCATGGTTTTAAATACTTCGTTCTTTTTATTGATGACCATTCGAGAATGACGTGGGTGTATTTTCTCAAAAATAAGTCAGAAGTTTCTGATAAGTTTATAGAATTCTTTCAAATGGTTCGGACTCAATACAACTCTCAGATTCGAGTGCTTAGGTCTGATAATAGGGGGGAGTTTGTTAATGCCACCATGAAACAGTTTTTTCAGAAACACGGGCTCATTTACCAAACCTCTTGTCCAGATACTCCTCAGCAAAACGGGGTAGCAGAAAGAAAAAATCGTCAACTCCTTGAAATGTCTAGATCCCTCCTTATTGAATCCCACAGTCCTAAGTACTTGTGGCCCGAAGCCGTCGCCACCTCCGTTTACCTAGTAAACCGACTTCCCACAAAGTCCTTAAACCTGGAAACCCCCCTTAGTTGGTTTGCAAAACAAGTCAGTATACCATCAGTTTTAGCCCTCCCGCCTAGAGTGTTTGGGTGCTCAGTGTTTGTTCATATCCCTAGAACCCAGAGAATTAAGCTCGATCCCTGCTCCATCAAATGTGTCTTTGTCGGGTATGGGGTCCATCAGAAGGGATATCGGTGTTATCATCCTTCCACTAGGCGCATGTACACAACCATGGATTGTACTTTCATTGAAACCGAGTTTTTTTTTTACCTCCCCACTCAGTGGTCGGGGGGAGAATAGACAGTAGGATCCACTGAGTGGGATATCACCATACTCACCGCCTCCCCACTCTTGGCCAGACATAGTCCCAACAGAGTAAGTAGGCGGAACCACAGAGCCAACCTCTCCCGTGGTACAGGCCCTCACTACTTCTGCTGCGCCAGTCACCCCCGAGAATAGTCCTGAGGTTAGTGATCACATGTTAGATAACTCTATTTCTGATATCCCTTCCGCTATTCCATATGATCCTAACAATGCAGGGGACAGTGAGACACAGGAGGAGAATAATATACAGGGGGAGCCAGCAGGATACAAGTTACCACCCAGAGTGAACAGGGGGGTCCCACCCAAGAGGTATGAGCCCGAGCACGTGGGCAGGACTCCGAAGTATCCTCTAGTGAATATTTCCATTAGCTGTCTTGCTACACAGGCTCGTGCATATGCTGCAGCTATCTATTTTGACAGGATCCCAAATAAGGTGGAGGAAGCCCTCACAGAGAGTAAATGGGTTCAGGCTATGGGAACAGAGATGGAGGCACTAAGAAAAAATGAAACTTGGGAAAAGTGCAAACTCCCTCCAGGAAAGAAGGTAGTATGGTACAGATGGGTGTATACGGTAAAGCACCGAGCAGATGGAAGTGTCGAGAGGTACAAGGCAAGGTTAGTGACAAAGGGGTATACGCAGACATATGGCATTGATTATTCCGAGACATTTTCCCCTGTAGCAAAGATCGATACCATCAGAGTGTTGTTCTCTATAGCAGCCAACCGAGATTGGGAACTACACCAGTTCGATGTCAAGAATGCGTTCTTGCGTGGAGACCTTCAAGAAGAGGTATATATGGAACCTCCTCCGGGATTCACTCAGGATTTTGGGGATAACGAGGTGTGTAGATTGAAGAAGGCCCTATATGGTTTAAAACAGTCCCCCAGGGCATGGTTTGGGAGGTTCTCAGCAGCAATGAAGAAATATGGGTATCATCAGAGTAATTCGGATCATACACTCTTTGTCAAGAGAAGAGATGAACGAGTTACGTGTCTCATTATTTATGTAGACGATATGATCATCACAGGGGATGACGCAGAGGAAATTAGTCGATTGAGAAGAAATCTGTTCGAGGAATTCAAGATGAAAGACTTGGGACAGTTGAAATACTTCCTTGGGATAGAGGTACTGAGGTCAAAGAACGGTATATATATCTCACAGAAAAAGTTCGTGCTTGATCTTTTAGCAGAGACAGGACTGTTGGAATGCCGACCAGCAGACACTCCGATGGCAGTCAACCACGGGCTAAGAATTGTGGAAAAAGCAGAAGGAACAAATAGATTACAGTATCAGCATTTGGTAGGTAAGTTGATATACTTATCCCACACCCGACCTGATATAGCTTATGCAGTCGGAGTATTGAGTCAGTTCATGCATCAACCTCAGAAAGAGCATATGGATACAACAATCAGAGTGTGTCGATACTTGAAAGGATGTCCGGGAAGAGGGGTGCTCTTCCAGAATAATGGTCATCACAGGATTGAGGCTTACACCGATGCAGATTGGGCAGGGAGCCCAGTGGACAGAAGGTCGACTTCAGGGTACTTTACCCTTATAGGAGGAAATATAGTGACATGGAGAAGTAAGACACAGAAGGTGGTAGCCCTATCGAGTGTTGAGGCAGAGTTCCGAGGGATTGCTAGAGGAGTGGCTGAGGTTTTGTGGCTGAGGAAGTTATTGGCCGAGATAGGGCTGCCCACCAATGAAGCCTGTAAGTTGATGTGCGACAATCGGGCAGCGATTAACATATCTGAGAACCCAGTACAGCACAATCACACGAAGCATGTGGAAGTTGATAGACACTTCATTAAGGAAAAGATTGAAGAAGGGATCATTAAGTTGTCATTTGTAAGGTCAGAGGACCAACTCGCGGATATTCTAACAAAGGCCGTGAATGGTAGGATTTTCGAAGAAGTTTTGGGCAAGTTGCACATCGAGGATCCGACGGTACAACTTGAGGAGGAGTGTTGACTAAGGGGATTTCGGTAATCCCGTAATTAGAGATGCAATTAGGGATGTAAATATTTTGTTTCCTTTTTTAGTCTAGTTGTGGTATATATATATGTATTCTGTTCTTATTCATTGAAGTCAAGCTATACAGAAAATAATTCCTCCCAATCATGGCATCCATTATAGAAAACATCTTTTACATATGAGGTGGAGGCCACGATAAACTCCCCACGGATCTTTTGATCCGGTTTTAAATTAAAAAAAAAAAAAACTATTCAAATACAATCTTTTTTCAAAATATTAAATTAATTTATCATTAACAAATTAATCATAAATTTTATCTAAATAATTTATTCATAATAAAACTATAAAAATAAACTAAATATAAGTTAATATTACCTTTTGGTTTTATTGGATAACTTGGACCACGAACAATTTTTTTTTTTCTCACAAATGTACATTTTGAAAATTAGAAAAATGAGAGTTTTAAAATGAGGAGAAGAAAAAAAGGAAATAGAAAAATGAAAGAGGAAGAAGACAAATGAAAGAGAAAGAAGATGTAGTTCACGTAAATAGAGAAAAAAGATTAATTTTGAGATTTTTTAATATCGAAAAGAAGATTTAAAGATTTTATTGGGAAACGAAATAAAAAGTGCATTTGGATTGAGAAAAAGTAAAACAGTGCATTTGGATAAGAAATTACATACATAATTGTCTCTTTTCGTTAAAAATTTTTTAAAATTTGGGGGGCCGAAATAAGAAATTACATACATAATTGTCTCTTTTTGTGTATTTTTTTTTTTTTTGGTTTGTGTTTTTGTTTTTTTGTTTGTGCTTATGATTAAAACAAACAAAGTCGTGGAGTTTTTTGGGCGCATCTCTCTATATCATTAAATTTTAAAAACCCAATTCGCGAAGTTCGATAATTAGTGGTTTTGTCTAAGATAATAATTTGGGATGTGTTAAAAAAACAATACATCAAACGAAACCCTAAAAAAATTGAAATAAAACATCAAAGGAAGCTAAAAGAAATTAACAAACCGTAGTTTTAGGTGCTATCAGCTCGCCAGTCATCGAAATTTTAATTTTGAGATATAAAAAATCATTAGCTCCACAAGGGCGTGCGCTTGACTCCAAAAATAAAAAAAAGGATGAGAGTCATGTATTTAAATCTACTGGAAATTGTATTTTAAGTATCTATATTATATTATTAAGTGTCAGGGTTAGATGTGGTGTCTTGGACTCTTCCCTTTTCTATTTCTGATTTTTTAACTTTTCTCTTTTTATTTATTTATTGATATATGATCCCTTAACTCCTTTTTTCTTTCACATGATGTTTTTTCTTTTTTTTTTTTTTTTTTTTTTACGACACATGATTGCCGGTTAATTCTTTTTCTTTTCTCTAACTCCTTTTTTCTCTCATCCCAATTTAATTCTTTTTTCAATAAACTTTTTAATATTTATTTTATCTTTTTCCCTCATATTTTGTAAGCTATATTTTAATATTATTTTTATTAATATAATGTTATTACATTTATTTATATAATTTAATAGTTATATTAAAAATAAAATTATATATTAATATAAATTTTAAATTTAATAAAATTAAATAATATTATTGCACACGCATAGAGTGCGCCCAAGATTACTAGTACCAATAATATCACTTCAGTGATTTTGGAACATTTTATTTTTCGACAATAAAATATAAGTTCATACTTCAAAATTAAATAATTTAGTGTCAAATCCCATTGGATATCCATCCCGGTTTTACACGTGATCAACTAATGCTTGGACACATGGAAAACCAGGGTGTGTTCGTGGGCAGGTATTTAGGGGCTACGATCAAATTCGACATTAATTATAAATTGTTTAATTTTGGATATATGAACTTATTTTGTTGTCGGAAAAAAATTTCATTTCCAAATCCTTGAATTGGTTAAGTTGGTACTCCAAATATAATTTCCCCCAAAACTTCAGTTTCAATTTTGTGTTCATCTCAAATACTTCCGTATAACGCCGCGGACTGCATTGCCGGAACGGGATATGTCATGGATGAGAACTTCAGAATTTGGCACGAGCCCCCTATGTGCTGTTGCCGCTGGTTGCGGATGATAGTGTAGAAAATAGTTAATTGGGTTTGTTTGGTGACTTCAAAAAACGGATAATTACGAACTGCCCTCTGAGATATGGCAAAATTATGAATTTCTACTTTAGGTTTAAAAAATTACGAACACCCTATGAAGTTTACATTCTTTCTCACAAATTACCCCAATCATTAATAACGATAGTAAATTTTGATGACGTCAGCAAAATTACTTTTAAAAACTTGGGAAAATTGCAATTTTAGTACCATTAGATTCAAACCGTTGCAATAAAGGTCCCATTGGTTTGAAATATCCAAAACACATCCCATTGGATTCTAAAAGGTTGCAATAAAGGTCCCATTGGTTTAAAAATCCAAAATACATCTCATTTGATTCTAAAACATTGCAAAATTAGTCCCATATTTGATCAACTAACAAAATAATTACCTATTTCATTAGTGTCTATCTTTTTTGCTTATTTTATTGGGAAATCACCTTTTTTTTATAAAATATTTTATTTTCACTCGTATTTCTCTTAGTTTCAATATTTTATTTTCGTTCATATTTCTCCTATTTTTCACCCCATTTCTACGGTCTCGTTAAGGAGTTCTTTTTTAAAAAATTAATTATTTCTACCCCCATATCTCATGATTTCCATCAAAATTTTCTATCTTTTTATTAAGAGTATTTTCTTTTTTTCAAATTCTACATTACTCTTAATAAAAATTAGAAAAAACTTCAAAATTTTCAATGTTTTTATTTATAGGGGAGGAAATAAAAAATATTGTTTGGCACATTTAAATGATTTTTTTTAAGTAAGAAATTAAATTCTTCTTTTCGATTACTCATTAGAGGACTTATTTATTTATTGTTATGAGTATTTTTAATTTTTATTAAGAGTATTTTTCTATCATTTTATTAAAGAGTTCTTTTTTAAAAAAAATACCTTTTTCCCCCTTATAAATGAAAACATTGTTTGGCACATTTATATATATATGATACTTTTGATGTAAGAAATGAAAATCTCCTTTTGAATTACTTACCATAGGAGTTATTTATTTCATTGTAATCCATAGTGCATTATAGAAATTTAAAAAAAAAATACTCATAATAAAAAAAAATAGAAAATTTTGGTGCAAATCAAAAGATATAGGGAAGGAAATAATTAATTTTTTTTAAAAAAAATCTTTAATAAAATGACATAAATGAGGTGGAAATTAGGAGAAATATGGGGGAAAATAAAATATTAAAAATTCGAATAAATATGGGTGAAAATAAAATATTTTAGAAAAAAAAAATGGTGATTTCCCAAAAGAAAAAAAATAAAAAAAATCTTTTACACTAACGAAACATCTAATTATTTTGTTAGTTGATTAAATATGGGACTAATGTTGCAATGTTTTAGAATCAAATGGGATGTATTTTGGATTTTTAAACCAATGAAACCTTTATTGCAACCTTTTAGAATCCAATGGGATGTGTTTTGGATATTTCAAACCAATGGGACCTTTATTGCAACGGTTTGAATCCAATGGGACTAAAATTGCAATTTTCCCTAAAAACTTTAATCCTACTCTTAGAAGGTAAATTGTAATAATACTGAAAATATGATGATATATTTATAATATTAGTTAAGTTTGTATTCTTTGATTTAAAATTTTATAATTTATATTTTCTCTGTAAGTATAAATCGAAATAAATATTTCATGCTTTTTTTTTTTTTGAATAAACTGGCCAAACAAAGACCGTAGGGTTAGACGAGCCCCGCCTTCCCCCCCACCCCAATATATTAATCAACGAAACCCAAGTATACAGGCAATGAGCCATAATTCAAAAATAGAAAGACTATTACAATCAAAGTGCCAAAAAGGTAAAGTAAAACAACGCTCCTGAGCAGTGGCATAATTCGTAAAACGATCCCTGCTACTCGCTGTATTCAACGGAGCAATCATTGGCCTCTCAATGTGGCGCCCAGACTTCTGGGCTTCGGTTAGGGCATGATCAACCCCAACTTCACAACAATTGGTTTCATGTAAAGCAGCGGCGTCCTCAGGACCTTTAATAGCGGTGTCATTATTGGGTCTCGAGCAATTCCGGTCATCATGAACAAAATTAATTCCGTTCAATTTCATAACAGTCAAAATCTGGCAGCCCAACCGCGGAGCTACTCTCCTGACGTTTCCCAACATGCATGCTGGTGTGCTGAACCTGTAGCACAATGTTCTCTCTCCAGCAACTGAAAAACATGTTAGAGTGAATATCATAAAATCAAGACAGAGCAATCATGTTAGTGTGAATATTATTAAGACAGAACAAGGCATTCATATAAGGGGTGTAAATAAACAAGAATTTCTTCCCTGAACCAAACAGAGTGCTCCCGCTATACCAGGCCTCCAGAATCATATCTGTCATCATGTTATCTATTCTAGTAAATAGCCAGCCTCTGTTACAAAAAACATTAGTCCAGAATGTCCAAGAAACAGAGTAATTAACAGTCTGCATGAAGCAATTAATTAAAAAAAAAACGATAGTTTGGGAGACCCCATTTATCAACAATTATGAAACCTTTCATCTCTTTTATCATTTGGTCTCTCGGAAAAGACCATGCCGTTTGGCTATCTGCTCCTTTGGTAGCTAGGAAATCAGCAAGACCATTGCCTTCCCGAAAGATATGTGTTAAATAAATCTCCATATTCCTAGCCTGCAAGTGGAACTTTTGGATAAGTTGATTCAAAAGCATGTCACCAGATTGTCCCCGGTGAATAATCGCCATTACGGCCTGAGCATCGATCTCAATCCATAAGCGATTGCAACCCACTTCCGCAGCCTCTGTTACCCCTCTAACCAAAGCCATCAACTCAGCCATCATATTAGTAGCATAACCAATTCCGCCACTAAAAGCTTTAAGTCTTTAACAACCTCTCCTTCGCTGTTTCGTATAACGCCACCAATTCCAGCCGGGCCGAGATTCCCATGCGAAGCCCCACCCGTGTTCAATTTTAGGCACCCTTGTTTTGGGCATTTCCACAGAACCCTTAAGCGTTGTTTTTGCTTAGCTTTCTGAAACCGAACTCCAATCCAAATTCCTTTGCCTTCCTAATATCGCCTTGCCAGGCTTTCCGGCTCATCCAATTTGTTTTACCCCAACGAAGGATATGAGTCTTCACCTCCCGGATAATGTTATAAGGAGATAAATGCTTACTTGTATGCTTTGATCTGTTACGTTCTACCCAAATGTACCACAGAATGAGAAACGGAACGATGACGCATATATGTTTTTGGCCTCTAGCTATGGACGACGTCATCCACCCTTGCGTGATCATAATCGGGTTATGAAGGCCGACAATACAAACTCTGAATATGTCTGCAAAATACTCCCAACTGTCCTAGCTTTGTTACATGTGATGAAGAGATGATCCCGACTTTCAATTTCTGTGCAACACTGGCATTTAGATGGAAAAATGATGCCCTTACGATGCAGCCTTTCATCGACTGGAATCAGGTCATTGATGAGCTTCCATAGGAAAATAGTAATTGTCGGCATGATGTCCGCTCTCCAAAGTGCACGAAATAACTCTGTAGGTTCTCGTTTTTGCCTTATGGAGTGCCAACCTGACTTAATTGAGAAATTCCATCCTTGCTTAAAATCCAGATTGGTTTGTCCTCGTTACTCTCATCAAATGGGACCTTTTTAATATACTCTGCAGCTTCATTACCAACAGCCCTCCGAAGCCCTTCTTCGTCCCAAGCTCCATGGGTCTAGAAGTTATTAACTCTTAATGTGTTATCCAGATTGGACCCTATAGCCGGCTTCAGTTCCATAGCGCACCACCTGTCATGCCAAGATTTAATCTCACCACTCCCCAACGACCACCCTATGCTCTTTTCGACTTGATCTCTTACACCACAAATACGTCTCCAAGCTGAGGAATGATATCGTTTCACCGGAGCTATATTGGGATGCATCCCGTTACAATATCTATTTCGCATATAGATTGCCCATAAAGCATTGCTTGTTCTCAAACGCCACCACAACTTTTGTGTAAAGGATGTAAAAATGTCATCAATACGTCGAACTCCTAACCCACCTTCTTCCATAGGATAACACATCTTATTCCAAGCAACCCAATGAATTCTTTTCTTCTCGTTCGTGGTTCCCCAGAAAAATTTATTGAACATTATTTCCATAGAGTATATCACTGACTTTGGTGGATTAAGAATTTGGAGGGTGTGCATCGGTATGGAATAGATGACCGCTTTGATTAGTTGTAGTCGTCCGCCATGTGAGAGCCTCGATCCTTCCCATCCCTGTAGTCTTGATCTCAATTTATTGATCACATCATCAAAATAAATAATACTACATCTTCCTTTGTATAGAGGAGCTCCGAGATAGTTGATAGGGAGAGTTTCCCTCTTAAAACCAAGAATCTCTTTAACTTTTGAAGCTACTCTATTATCATTATTTCCCACGATATACAAGCTCTTTCCCATGTTCACTTTTTGGCCTGAGATGCTCTCGTATTGATTCAAGATGTCTCGAATAGCACGTAGGGAGTGATTTTTGCTATTAGTGAATACGATCGCATCGTCAGCATACGCAAGATGAGAAATCGGTATTGACGATGGTGTGCGAAACCTGCTGTCAGGATTTCCATCCAAGTTCCTGTTAAAAGGTAAAGATAAATAATCAACAACAATGACAAAGAGAGAAGGTGAGAGGGGATCGTCTTGTCTTAAACCCCTTGTCGATTGAAAACACCCCGCTGTGAACCCATTTATTAGGACCGAAAACCAGCAATTCCCAATGTAATTTCTAACCCATTTTATCCAAATTTCCGGGAATCCCTTTCTCCTAAGGATCTCGATTAAGAAACTCCACTAGATGCGGTTGTAAGCCTTTGTCGTGTCCCGTTTGAGCATCACATTTTTGTCCACCCCACTTAAGTCTAAAGAATTTATCATCTCCTGAGCGAGAAGGATGTTGTCACTAATAAGTCTATCTTTCACAAAACCACTTTGGTTAGACGCAACAACCTTAGGAAGGACTGCAGCGAGTCTGTTGTTCATGATTTTAGTAATGATTTTGTTCTTCACGTTGCACAGACTGATAGGTCTATAGTCCGACCAGTTAGTAGGGTTTTCCTTTTTGGGGATAAGCACCACTGAAGTCGCCATATAAGATCTCGGGAATTTTCTTCCTTCAAAGAATTCCGTCACTGCTACCCAAACATCCTCCTCTACAATGTTCCAGAATCTTTGGTAGAACTTCGCACCATAACCATCAAGTCCCGCCATGCTGTGACAGCTTAAACTAAAGACAGCTCCCCGCACTTCTTCTTTAGTAGGAAGACCTATTAATCTCGCTCCATCTTGGGGGGAAAGCACCCTTTGAACTATGCTTATGTGTTGTTCCATATCCTGACTGCAGCCCGCAGATGAGAGAAAATTCTTGAAAAATTCATTAGCTGATGAGTTGTTCTTATCTTGGGGGGAAAGCACCCTTTGAACTATGCTTATGTGTTGTTACATATCCTAACTGCAGCCCGCAGATGAGAGTAAATTCTTGAAAAATTCTTATGTGCTGTGACAGCTTAAACTAAAGACAGCTCCCCGCACTTCTTCTTTAGTAGGAAGACCTATTAATCTCGCTCCATCTTGGGGGGAAAGCACCCTTTGAACTATGCTTATGTATTGTTCCATATCCTGACTGCAGCCCGCAGATGAGAGCAAATTCTTGAAAAATTCATTAGCTGACTCTCTAAGGCCTTTTGCGTTCGTAATTTGCTCTCCTCCCACCTTAACAGATTGAATATTCATTCTGAACCTTTTCTTTTTGACAAAGCTATGAAAGTATCGAGTGTTTCGTTCTCCATCCTCAACCCATTTACAAGCTAACTTTTGCCGCCAAAAGACCTCTTCCACTGCTAAAGCTCTATTACGAAGAGCAATATTCCGATTCAAATTAATCAAGTTGTCATCCATGGGACTCATGTCATATGTCTTTTCTGCCTCCACTACCGCTTTTTGAGACTCAGCAACTCGGTCGAAATATTTCTGAAGACCTCTTTGTTCCACTTCTTCAGATGGTACTTTAATCGGTTTAATTTCGAGTGCAATCTCCAAAGTCCTTTGCCTTGTATCGGTTCTTCAGATGTTTTAGCCACATATCTTGGAAGCGGAAAGAAGTAGGTGGTCGATGTTCATTGTCTTCGTAGGTTAATAGAAGAGGACAATGATCAGATTCTCCCCGCGTGTTATCGGTCGCACTTGTGTCCAAGGTTCCGGCCATAACTTGGCGGCGTTGGTTGAGGGCGATTCGGGAATATCGTCCCGTCACTGTTTTGGAGCAGAGGGCCTTAACAAAGTGGGATCGGAATAATATTTGACAAGTGTATTCCTTGATGTATGAAGATGATCTCCACCAAGTTTGTGGTCATTCCGAGTCCGTTTTAGCTTTAGAGTTGTGGTGCGACCGGGAGGCGGTCGGCAGTGCAGGGCAGGTCAAAAGTACTCTGAGCAAAGGGATCAAACGATAGAATTTCCTGGAGATATTTTATGGGTAGCTTCCCTCATGTGTTGGGACGGTCTCCGTAAAGTTTCAAGTCATTTGGAACCGTTTGAGCTAGGAACAAGCCTTGACAACAATCTGCTATCATAGAGGGGCAGTTTCATAAATTCAGCATATTGCGAGGGCAATTCCCAAACGATGGAGTCTCGGACGGGGCTGAAAGTCTAAAGTATAGTTATTGAAGTCAAGAGCTTTGTTTGAACGAAAACGGCGGGCGGTTTGGAGGTCGGATGTGGGATTTATGAAAAAATCGCGCTGCTCGGCTAGCTTGAATGTCTAGTGTGGGAACAAAGGAAATTTGTTTTAAGAGTACTATAAGGGGGGCATGCATTGGTGAGCATCGGCCAGCCCTCCCCGTGCTGTGATGGCACAAAGTGAGCACCATGCCGGCAAAGGCTGCTAGCATGGGCCATCACTAGGAACCTAAAAGAGGAACTTAGTCTTCTCGGGCGGTTTGGGAACCAAACGAGCAGCGTGGGATGGTGGGGTCCACGTTGGGCATCAGTTAGGCCACAAAGGTTATGCATGAGCCCCCGCTAAGCCTGGTGGGCTATCCCTTTGTTGCTAGACCCGAGAAACACCTCAAGGCTGATTGAGTGATCGGGACAAGTTCTCCAAAGTCCCGTGAACTAACTCATGGATAAGTACGAAGGGTTCACGCACGACACGGGGATTCGTAGGCTTAAGATATGCAATTGTTGGGCCACAACGCATAGTGGGCATGGTGGCAAGTTGCCTATGAGCTTGAAGGCAACTCCTAAGCTTCGTGCGGGACAATTGTGGGTTGATGGCAAGTTTAATGAGTCTTGGACTTACAAGTTGCCCTACTCGGGCGAGAAGCAAGCGAAGGGCGCCGAGGCACACCTAAAATTGAAACGTCCTGAGCGAGCGATGAGCACGAGGATTGCGTGTTGGGCGCGCTAGTGGCCCTTCATGCCGAGACAGAGCATGTATGCTCCCGTGTCATCAAGAGATGCATTGTTAGGACCCGAGATTGTGGGACGTAT
Source organism: Lantana camara (assembly GCA_037501455.1). Taxonomy (NCBI): domain Eukaryota; kingdom Viridiplantae; phylum Streptophyta; class Magnoliopsida; order Lamiales; family Verbenaceae; genus Lantana; species Lantana camara. Next base: position 27,493,035 of record CM074862.1, read on the forward strand.
GACAAGCATGCTAGCTTGTAGAATATGAATAGGCGAGTGTCGAACATGAAGTGTGGTACGAGTAAGCATTCGAAAGCTATCGCTAGTACGCGAATCATGCTAAGAAGGGCAAGGGTCACCATAAAGACTCGAGGATAGAAGGCGTACCGAAGGTTTTGGAGAACCTGAGGGAGCCTCGCGGGCGAAAAATTGTTCCGCTGCACAAGTAAATGAGTCCGCCCCGTGACAGGTGGTATCAGAGCCTGGATTTGATCCGGGATGGAAGTTGATTAGTGCAAAGTTGAAGATGTACCTTCCAAGAACCTTATGTCGCTTGAACTAAGGAATTGGCAAATGAACTTTACACGAGCTAGTAAGTCGAAACCTAGACTTATGGACCGAAACATGCCGGTTTGCTGTACGTAAAGTGTAGGGACATTGAAAGTGGCTTTAAAATGCCGCAATAAGCCGTTGTGGGTCGCGTATGGTTTTAAGGATGTCGTGTACGAAAGAATCAATCCGTGAAGCATCCGGGATAAGCACTGGGTGTTGCTTTTAGAGAGCGAGTTTAGTACAATAATATAGCTTCGAAAGCCTTACAGAAAAGTTGTAGCTTGGGCTAATACAGTAACCTGAGTCACAATATCGACTTGCAGTTTGGCGAAGTCTATTAACCGAATTGTACAGTTCTTCTGTGATGGTAGAAGAGTACGATTAAAGTACGATGTTGTTAACAAGCTATGAATTATCCGATTTACAGTATGGGTGATTACGGTTGGGTGAAGTCCAGTAATCTGATGGTGAGAACTCGTTGGTTACTACATTTTGGTTGGGCAAAGTCAAGTAACCTGATCTTCAGTGCTATGCTTGCAACGTTGTTGACCAGTCTGATTTTTCTCGAGCTTGCTACAGATGAGTAGCTTGAGTTGAAGAGGATTGTTAGCCATGTTGGGGGTGGAATTCGGGGAAATGTAGTGTAAGTGCAAAGAATTCATCCTGGCTTTTTGTAACGCCCCAGTTTTTCAGAGGTTTGAGCATGACGTATTCGTTTACCAATGTGCGCAATTTAATTAACAATATATGCTTCATTATTGATTTTATTAATTGATCGTGAATTCTTGAGACGTTTGAGCATGTGTGTTTATGTTTGATGTCGTTGCTATTTGGTTTGATTTCTGTTTTTCGTGAAAACTTGGCATGAGTGAACTATGTGACATATGATTATGTTTATATGCTCGTCGCATGATTTTATTCTCGTATGTGTGTGTTTTGGATTCGTTCGTGTGATCGGAACCGAAAAGGGGGCTAAAGAGCATTTAGCGCACCTTGTGTTCCGGGCGGCATATCTTGAGCTCGGGAACTTGGAATCGAGTTCCGTCACCTCCATTGGATCCGGATCGATGAATCGGAGCCAATGGGACAAGCCTTACATTTTTCTAAGATCATTTGGGTTGCCAAATTTTAACCGAAACAAGCCCCTTGCGCCAAAAATGACAAATAATAGCTATTTCACGTTCACGGACCTAACCTAACGAACCTAGACCCTAACCCTTGACCTATAACCACTTGCACACTCTCTCTCTCCCCCATATCTAGCCCCCAACCGAACCAACCCCTCCCATTTATCCCCAAACTCAGCCAAAAGGAGAGAGAAAGAAGAAATAGGGAGAAAGAAGGAGGAAGAAGATGACACTATTCAAACCTTGGGGTATTGAGCTCCTACCCCCACCATTTCTACTCCAAATTGAAAGGTAAGCCCATATTTGTGATGTACATCTTCTTGTAGTCATTTTAAGTTAAGGTTTGCATGATTTCTCCAAGCTTTGGGTTAGACATGGCATGTATGATGAATAGTGAGGGTTTGGGGGAAATTGATGAATTCTAGCATGTCTCCTTGTGGATTCTTTTGTTATGATGCATTTATATTGCTCCTAAGATGTTATTTGTGATATGTATGAACTTGCTTTAGTTTCTAGGTTAGAATTCATGGCCTTACCATTTATGGAATTTGAAGAGATAGCATGAGTTTGTTCCAATTTCATTCCTTGCTTGAATTGTTGCATCTTTGGATGTTTTAATGGATTGAAATGTATGAATACTTGCTATCCTAACTTACCTATGTGTGTTAATTTGATGTTTATATGGTTTAGCATGAGTTTTGGTGGACTGTAAAGCTCAAAGTGCTTGTCCCACATCGGTTGGAGAGGGGAACAAAGTCTCCTTTATAAGGGGGTGGATACCTTTCCCTTGTTGAGGCCTTTTCCTGGGTGGGCGCCTTCGGGCTTAAATTCCACCGGGAGAAACAAAACCGTGAGGGTGGTGTCGCTTAGCCCACCAAAGCGGACAATATCGACAGGCGGATTTTCGGGCTGTTATAAATGGTATCAGAGCCGGGACCCGGGCCGGTGTGCCAGCGAGGACGCTGGGCCCTTATGGGGGGGTGGACTGTAAAGCTCAAAGTGCTTGTCCCATATCGGTTGGAGAGGGGAACAAAGCCTCCTTTATAAGGGGGTGGATACCTTTCCCTTGTTGAGGCCTTTTCCTGGGTGGGCGCCTTCGGGCTTAAATTCCACCGGGAGAAACAAAACCGTGAGGGTGGTGTCGCTTAGCCCACCAAAGCGAACAATATCGACAGGCGGGTTTTCGGGCTGTTATAAATGTTTGTTGTGTGTTTTTCGCCACTGACCTAAATCCGCGAGGGTGGATTTTTCCCTTTGGAAAAATCCACGGGGGTGGATTTATGGCAGTTTTCTGGACCAAATCCATGGGGGTGGATTTTTCCCTTTGGAAAAATCCATGGGGGTGGATTTTGTCCAGCTTGTTTTTATTACTCTGATTCCTTTTTTCTTCATTTGTTTGATCTTCCTCCACCTCTTTTATGACTTCTATGCTATGCTAACATGTATTATCTTGTGTGTTATGAACTTTTATTATTTTTCGTGGAATATTTTATGAGTTATGATTCAAATATCTTCATTGCTTTTAATATGTGCATGCATGGATGATTGCTTCCAATGTGAACCCTAATCGCTTATATATCTCATCTTTTATGACTTGTATGATGTGTATACATGTTATATTACGTGTTATGCTCGTTAATTGAATTTCTTGGATTAATTTGGTATGGATTATGAAAGTTATGAACGAATGTACTTGAATGAATTACGTGACAATGCGATTCTTCTTATAACTAACGCATCCCTTATGTGTTCAATGGATTCCTTTCACCTCTAAATGATTCATGTGCATTGTAAACATGTTGATATTTATCTTATGATTATTGTATGGAATTGTTGGATCATTTTGATTTGAATTATGAAAGATACGATATGATTGAACGTGAAACCTTCATGTATTGAATGTACATGGGTTGAGTGCTTGATTATATGTCTCCATGACATTGTATTACTTCTTATGCATCTCATACCACGCTAATGCATTGCCATGCGTCTTATATGGTTCATTTGGAGTCTTGAGTCTCACAAAGTACACTACATTGTCTTTTGTTCAGTTTCTCCAGGGTGGAGACTTGCCGGGTTCATAAAGCACCATGAGTCTTCCTTCTTTTGGTATTGCCGGTAAGGTGTAACAGGTGGGTTTCTCTTCTATTAGTTAACTGACCCTATATACTCCCAATGTGTAAAGATTTTGGCCAAAACTATTATACGTATATAGAGTCACTTTTCAAGAGTAAATATTTGCAACGTAAAGCCCTTATTTTATGAACCCTACCAAATGTTTTGGCGAGAATGAAAGAATGAATGTTATGCACAGAATGGGGCCCAGGGACTTGGTGTGAGTGGTGACCCGAGGAGGCATGGGCTGACGGTGAACCCTCACACTAGTCCCACCAATGAACGGCGTAACCGAACCCCGTTAGGAGTTAGCGGGGAATGGACGCTGAGTGCCATTTGGGGAGTCATGAAACCCTTTTGGTCAATGAATGGATGGTTCGGGCCGATCACCCGGCCATCACCCGGAGGAAGAAGGTGTAAATGTTTATGATTGTGCACAAAAGAATGATATGTATGAATGAATGAATGAACGAATGTATGAATGATTAATGGATTACACAAGGTGTTGGTTGGAGATAATGCACGCCCACTCGCCGGGATGATAATCCCTTTTGATGGTTATAATCCCTTTTGATGATTTCTTTATCTCACCCACTTGGGAAATGCTTTGAAAACCTCATTTGGGGATTATAACTTGCATGTGAATGTTTAAATACTGTCTTATATTATATTATGCCCTGTTTTATACCCACCAGTCTCCTATAGACTGAACCCGGCTTTGTTTTCAGTTTTGCAGGTTTTGGTGTGCTAGGCGGGGTTCCGAGTCGGTCAAGTTCTATGTCTTAGTTTGAGTCACTTGCACGCATCTTTGTATTTGATTAAGGGATGAAAGAATGTATGTATGAATCACGGTTATGGTTATGATTATGAATTATGGTTACAGTTATGTTTGAATTTCGGGATTAGGTAATTATGCTAGTTGAACCCGTCATTGCTTCTTATGTTTATTATGAATGGTATGATTTGTTTTTGAAATTTCATGTATTTCAGTCTTGTTCTTTTGGTTTTAAGTTTAGCTCCCGCCTAGCATAGCGAGTGAGTGAGTCCCCGTTCGCTGTGAGCTTGGTTCATGTATGGATTTTCCATTTCATGTGTGGCTCGGGCTCATAGTGCGGGGGATGTGGCGCCTATCGTCCCGGGTGCTACATCCTTAAGTGGTATCAGAGCCCGGTTGCAAAACCGGTGTTCTAGTGTCGTGATTGAGTCAGTTTAGGTCGTGCGGTATAAGAACAACTTGTCAACGTATGCTTTGCATTGGCTTTTATTGTTATTTGCTGCTAATTGTTGAGATTGTTTGTTATACATAACTTAATTTTAATCTCATTACTTTGGTATTGCATTTTGCATTTAGTGTGCTTTCATTGATTCAACTATGTGCCATAAGCATATCCTAACCGACATACATATATATTTGAGTTGAATTTTGATTATAGATTGTAATCATGTCGATCAAGCTACAACCTATTTCAACTACAAGTTACTTCTACTAGATCGACGGAGGGATTGTGGGAGCAAAAAGGGAATTGAAGGCTAGGTGTTTAATTTTCATGGCTTGCCAAATGGAATTTCATATCATGGCTCGATATCATGAGAGGAAGGTAATAGGAAGCTTGGATCATGGGAAGCTTCATCAATTTCATCCTTTTTACAAACCTTGAAGATTATCAAAGTACAAGTATGGTGGAGACTCAAAATTTCTAATTTAAGGGAGATGTGAGACAACAAGATGGATGTGGAACTTCTTACCACCCAATTATAAAAGCGTTCAATACGAGATCAAAATCTCCAAGGTCCACTGTTGAGACCTCCGAGTTCAAGATGGTTGAGCAATTGGAAGGTCAAATTGGGAAGCTTCAAAGGACCAAATGCAAGATGTGTTGGAGGCTTCAACTCAACTAAGATGAAAAGAGTGGAGAGCCGTTAATTGTAGGATTTTACAAAAAGGAGTCAAGTTAAGAAGCTTGGGAGATACGGTTGCAATTGAGGATTAACAAATGGATGCAAAGCAAAGATAGCCAGGAGTCTCGAAGAATTCAAATCGCATCAACTTCTTGGAATTTTGGAACACGGTGATATCAAGAAGCAAGCAAGGATGGAAAGCATCATCAATGATTGAATATGCACGTGGATTGGAATCAAGGGACGAGATATCGTACTAAAATCCATCATGATGGTGACAGGTTCAATGCATTCATAGCACGTGCATCATACGTTGTAATTTACTTATTTAAATTCCTACCTATGTGTTTTAATATTGTAGTCAATGATTGGATGTTGCATCTCCTTGGTTGAAATATGTGTTGCACGCATTGAACATTCTAACCCAACATGCACTGTTTGAATGTTTACTTGTTAGGATACTCTCTCAATGTAATGCCTCAACTATTAATTCAACCGAATCCTTACCGAAGTTCTACCGAAGCGGGTCAAAAAGGAAATTTTTTGGGTGATAGGGAGATGCTGGAAATGAAAGTTAAATTTTAGAGATTAAGGGTTGGAATGGATTTGGAATTATTTGAATCAAATGAGAAAAGAGAGGAGAGTTCCGGATTGCAATAAGATCCGAAAAGATAGAAGTTGGGGATAAAAGAGAGTGGATGTTATTCCAATTTAAACGTCTTGATTTCATGTGAGTAACTCACCGAACCATTTCTTAGCTAGAGTTACTCAGTTGAATGAGATTAGGATTTTCGGCGAAAAGGATATGGATAGAGTTCGAAATAGGGGGTTTTCTATAGAATCGGGTATCATACTCTGAAGATGGTGGAATTACGGAGGAGCTTCTGTGGGACCATTATGTCAACTCAAAAGAAAAGGAACCGAATCAGATTGGCACAATTCGTGATGGCGCCCCTAGAGGATAATTTCGATCGAGTGTTGAAGGAGCTCGGATGACACCCAACAAATTAAGATCCAACTATGTACTGGTTGATTTTCCATGATGACTCAAAAGAAGTTAGGAGAAAGGAATAGTAGGGAGCAATTATGGAAGGACTTGAATTGGACCTTAGGGATTTAAAGGAGCCTAAACCAAACGCATCTTTACAAATAAATTCTTGGGCCAGTCGTGTATATGGGATACAGATACCGAAAATGATGATATTATCAGGGAATTTCTAAGGGATTCTGAGAATAGCTTTGGTAAAAAGGAAAACTCGATCGAATCGTCATGTTTGAAGATGATGGTAACCACTCCTAAGTTAACTAAGTCCTCAACAAAATAATTCTAGGGGTAAATAAAACGAAAAGAGATAAAATGTACGTATAAAGATTGAAGAAGAAGTAATTCGAGAGAATAGCAAAAGACATCACCAAGTATTGAAGGAATGTGGATAACACGACATACAAACTTCACCGAGTTGTCGGTCATTCTTCTATGAAGACTTCCAAGGATATTAAGTTGAGGAAATCGGGAAGTAGAGATGGTGAAATTGTGTGGACTAAGTGTAAAGGAGTAAATGGATCAAAACTGGATGTATCACTACCGTTCAAAGAGAAGGAAGAATTACCATGGCAAGAGATCAGGAAGGATTCATAAGAAGGATTAGCACTTGCTACCATGTCAAAATTTTAAGTGATAGAAACTGTAAGGTTAATCGCGGAACGGATTATAATTGGATTACCGTGTTCCCTGACTTGAAGACGAGGGGTTAAGAAAGGTAGTGAATAACAAGAATTGATCCAATCACTATAATTGGTGATTGATTTAGTGAGGATTAATACAATTGGTTGTGGGAAGGGATACTATGATTTAATCAAGATGGGTTACCGGCTTTTCAAATGTTTTCCGAGGCAAGTTGAGGATGCTATTTCGGTGAGAGAATATATTCGAGAATTTGAGAAAAGTTCGAGTATGATTCGTGGATAAGGACTTGCTATGGAATGGGAATGGGGTAGTTCTTCCGATGTCAACACGCCGAGGATTTCAAAGCTTAATACTACGAGCAAAGGGAATTCCAAGAATTAATCAAGAGCCAAATCGGAGCCTCCTACCGCATTATGAATTATCAACTTTCAACCTCATTGCTTCGGTGAACGGTATAGGAAACATTCATGGCATATGCATACATGCAATTACAATTCAAATAAATTTGATGACGTGTACCTTGTTTTCCTGTCGTGATAATTGCTTTGCATGATCAATGACTTATGTGCTTACTTTATAAATATTGCTCTGTCTTTTGTGTCTTACATGATTTCAACTGTTGTAATTGATTCTGTTGCCTCTTGTTTGATGTTTGCTCTTTGATGTTTCTGTTTGGGTTGTGTGGCTCGGGAGTATTGGAGACTTCCTTGCTTTGTTTTTTTGAGAGACGGGGTTCTCTCCTTGTTGTTTCAGAGACGGGGCTCTCTCTTTGTTTTTTTGAGGGACGGGGTTCTCTCCTTGTTGTTTCAGAGACGGGGCTCTCTCTTTGTTATTTGAGGGACGGGGTTCTCTCCTTGTGGTCTCAGAGACGGGGCTCTCTCTTTGTTGTTTTCGAGAGACTGAGTTCTCTCTTTGTTTGAATAGGTTGTAGTGAATCCGAGGACGGATTCTTTTTAAGGGGGTGAGGTTGTAACGCCCCAGTTTTTCAGAGGTTTGAGCATGACGTATTCGTTTACCAATGTGCGCAATTTAATTAACAATATATGCTTCATTATTGATTTTATTAATTGATCGTGAATTCTTGAGACGTTTGAGCATGTGTGTTTATGTTTGATGCCGTTGCTATTTGGTTTGATTTCTGTTTTTCGTGAAAACTTGGCATGAGTGAACTATGTGACATATGATTATGTTTATATGCTCGTCGCATGATTTTATTCTCGTATGTGTGTGTTTTGGATTCGTTCGTGTGATCGGAACCGAAAAGGGGGCTAAAGAGCATTTAGCGCACCTTGTGTTCCGGGCGGCATATCTTGAGCTCGGGAACTCGGAATCGAGTTCCGTTACCTCCATTGGATCCGGATCGATGAATCGGAGCCAATGGGACAAGCCTTACATTTTTCTAAGATCATTTGGGTTGCCAAATTTTAACCGAAACAAGCCCCTTGCGCCAAAAATGACAAATAATAGCTATTTCACGTTCACGGACCTAACCTAACGAACCTAGACCCTAACCCTTGACCTATAACCACTTGCACACTCTCTCTCTCCCCCATATCTGGCCCCCAACCGAACCAACCCCTCCCATTTATCCCCAAACTCAGCCAAAAGGAGAGAGAAAGAAGAAATAGGGAGAAAGAAGGAGGAAGAAGATGACACTATTCAAACCTTGGGGCATTGAGCTCCTACCCCCACCATTTCTACTCCAAATTGAAAGGTAAGCCCACATTTGTGATGTACATCTTCTTGTAATTATTTTAAGTTAAGGTTTGCATGATTTCTCCAAGCTTTGGGTTAGACATGGCATGTATGATTAATAGTGAGGGTTTGGGGGAAATTGATGAATTCTAGCATGTCTCCTTGTGGATTCTTTTGTTATGATGCATTTATATTGCTCCTAAGATGTTATTTGTGATATGTATGAACTTGCTTTAGTTTCTAGGTTAGAATTCATGGCCTTACCATTTATGGAATTTGAAGAGATAGCATGAGTTTGTTCCAATTTCATTCCTTGCTTGAATTGTTGCATCTTTGGATGTTTTAATGGATTGAAATGCATGAATACTTGCTATCCTAACTTACCTATGTGTGTTAATTTGATGTTTATATGGTTTCGCATGAGTTTTGCCCTGTTTGTTGTGTGTTTTTCGCCACTGACCTAAATCCGCGACGGTGGATTTTTCCCTTTGGAAAAATCCACGGGGGTGGATTTATGGCAGTTTTCTGGACCAAATCCATGGGGGTGGATTTTTCCCTTTGGAAAAATCCATGGGCGTTCTTCGTTTGTTTGATCTTCCTCCACCTCTTTTATGACTTCTATGCTATGCTAACATGTATTATCTTGTGTGTTATGAACTTTTATTATTTTTCGTGGAATATTTTATGAGTTATGATTCAAATATCTTCATTGCTTTTAATATGTACATGCATGGATGATTGCTTCCAATGTGAACCCTAATCGCTTATATATCTCATCTTTTATGACTTGTATGATGTGTATACATGTTACATTACGTGTTATGCTCGTTAATTGAATTTCTTGGATTAATTTGGTATGGATTATGAAAGTTATGAACGAATGTACTTGAATGAATTACGTGACAATGCGATTCTTCTTATAACTAACGCATCCCTTATGTGTTCAATGGATTCCTTTCACCTCTAAATGATTCATGTGCATTGTAAACATGTTGATATTTATCTTATGATTATTGTATGGAATTGTTGGATCATTTTGATTTGATTATGAAAGATACGATATGATTGAACTTGGAACCTTCATGTATTGAATGTACATGGGTTGAGTGCTTGATTATATGTCTCCATGACATTGTATTACTTCTTATGCATCTCATACCACGCTAATGCATTGCCGTGCGTCTTATATGGTTCATTTGGAGTCTTGAGTCTCACAAAGTACACTACATTGTCTTTTGTTCAGTTTCTCCAGGGTAGAGACTTGCCGGGTCCATAAAGCACCATGAGTCTTCCTTCTTTTGGTATTGCCGGTAAGGTGTAACAGGTGGGTTTCTCTTCTATTAGTTAACTGACCCTATATACTCCCAATGTGTAAAGATTTTGGCCAAAACTATTATACGTATATAGAGTCACTTTTCAAGAGTAAATATTTGCAACGTAAAGCCCTTATTTTATGAACCCTACCAAATGTTTTGGCGAGAATGAAAGAATGAATGTTATGCATAGAATGGGGCCCAGGGACTTGGTGTGAGTGGTGACCCGAGGAGGCATGGGCTGACGGTGAACCCTCACACTAGTCCCACCAATGAACGGCGTAACCGGACCCCGTTAGGAGTTAGCGGGGAATGGACGCTGAGTGCCATCTGGGGAGTCATGAAACCCTTTTGTTCAATGAATGGATGGTTCGGGCCGATCACCCGGCCATCACCCGGAGGAAGAAGGTGTAAATGTTTATGATTGTGCACAAAAGAATGATATATATGAATGAATGAATGAATGAACGAATGTATGAATGATTAATGGATTACACAAGGTATTGGTTGGAGATAATGCACGCCCACTCGCCGGGCCACAAATAACCTAATTAGTGGAATTTGATGGTTATAATCCCTTTTGATGATTTCTTTATCTCACCCACTTGGGAAATGCTTTGAAAACCTCATTTGGGGATTATAACTTGCATGTGAATGTTTAAATACTGTCTTATATTATATTATGCCCTGTTTTATACCCACCAGTCTCCTATAGACTGAACCCGGCTTTGTTTTCAGTTTTGCAGGTTTTGGTGTGCTAGGCGGGGTTCCGAGTCGGTCAAGTTCTATGTCTTAGTTTGAGTCACTTGCACGCATCTTTGTATTTGATTAAGGGATAAAAGAATGTATGTATAAATCACGGTTATGGTTATGATTATGAATTATGGTTACAGTTATGTTTGAATTTCGGGATTAGGTAATTATGCTAGTTGAACCCGTCATTGCTTCTTATGTTTATTATGAATGGTATGATTTGTTTTTGAAATTTCATGTATTTCAGTCTTGTTCTTTTGGTTTTAAGTTTAGCTCCCGCCTAGCATAGCGAGTGAGTGAGTCCCCGTTCGCTGTGAGCTTGGTTCATGTATGGATTTTCCATTTCATGTGTGGATCGGGCTCATAGTGCGGGGGATGTGGCGCCTATCGTCCCGGGTGCTACACTTTTGATAGGGATTCGTTTAGTTAGGAGGTTATCATGGCGCGAGGCCATTGTTGTGGTAGGGACTTTACCCAGAAGGGGAGTTCTGAGTTGGTTGATTATCCTAAGTATGGATAATCGTGTAGATGTTCCTTGAAATTATTCCGAAGCCGTATATGGGCTCTGTGGCCTAGGAGTTTTCAATGGGGACTTTGTGGTATGAAGTTGAGAAGGCGTTGGGTACGCCAGTTGCACGCGAGGTGCTTGTGGTTCGGGGTGGTGATTTTGAGGACTATGACGCTGCTAATTGAACGGAGTGCATGCCGGGATATCTTGTGGCCGATAAGTCGAAGGATCGAGTCCCCGCTTTGTGGGAGTGCTTGCTCAGTGGAAGAGCTTGCACGTCTTGGGTGAATGTGGGTGTTCTTCAAGGGGATTTGGAAACCATATTATGGGCTCTGTGGTGGAAGAGTCTCCAAGAGGGGCATTCGTACTGTGGATGAGCTTTGGGCCCTTGAGTTGGATTCTAAGTCGGTATGTGCCTTACATAGTATACGACTTTCAGGCGAGAGGCCTTATAGTCCGAGTGTTGCCGGGGCGGCAACGACTCGAGTGGGGAAGGATGTGGCATGCGACACAGTCCGTCTACCCAATCTTTGCACACTAAGCTGTGGAGGAGCCAGTGTTTGTGCCGGTGCGTGGAGCCGTGTCGTACCTGAGGGTACCGTGTAGCGTGTGGCAATAGCGGAATGACCGTTATGAGCTCACAAAACACTTGACTGTGAGCCGGCTGATCACCGGGCAGTCCTTGTGGAAGTTCGGATGTTCGTAGGTATGCATGTCGGTGCCTAAGATGGGGTACCACTGAGAAGTCCTAGTCGTCCTTGAGTTGGCGTTGACGTTCGCGGGTATGCTAACCGAGGGTGGTTGCACTAAGAAGTCCCGGTCGTCCTTTGTAATTCTAGGTGGATTTACCGAGCCTGAGGGCTCTTGTTTTAGTGGACGTTCGTAGGTATACCAACCGGTGCCTAAGATGAGGTTGCACTAAGAAGTCCTGGTCGTCCTGATGTTGGTGTTTGACATTCGCGGGTATGCTAACCGAGGGTGGTTGCACTAAGAAGTCCCGGTCGTCCTTTGCAATCCTAGGTGGATTTGCCAAGCTTGAGGGCTTTGTTGTGAGCGGCACAAGTGCGCGTGTGGACATGTTGTGCGAAAGGCAGAAGTTTTGGGAGTGAGCTAAGGGTGAGCTTCCGACGTGCAGCACAGAAAGTGCCTTAAAACTGTTGTTCTGGAGATACTCCGTCTGGTGCTACATTGAGTTGGCATGGCGCGCATGTTGCGACGAGAGCGTGTTGACAAGGACTTCAACGGATCGAGCGGGGGAGGATGTTATGGGTCGCACTTGTGTCCAAGGTTGCGGCCATAACTTGGAGGCATTGGTTGTGGGCGATTCGGGAATATCGTCCCGCCGGTGTTTTGGGGTAGAGGGTCTTAACAAAGTGGGATCGGAATACTATTCGACAAGTGTATTCCTTGATGTATGAAGATGATCTCCACCAAATTTGGGGTCATTCCGAGTCCGTTTGGGTTTGGAGTTGTGGTGCGACCGAGAGGTGGTCGGCAGCTCGAAGCAGGTCAAAAGTACTCTGAGCAGAGGGATCAAACGAAAGAATTTCCCAGAGATATTTTATGGGCAGATTCCCTCATGTGTTGGGACGGTCGACGTAAAGTTTCAAGTTATTTGGACACCGTTTGAGCTAGGAACAAGCCTTGACAACAATCTGTTGTCATAGAGGGGCAGTTTCATAAATTCAGCATATTGCATAGGGAAATTCCCAAACAATGGAGTCTCGGATGGGGCTGAAAGTCTGGAGTATGATTATTGAAGTCAAGATCTTTGTTTGAGCGAAAACGGCGGGCGATTTGGAGGTCGGATGCGGGATTTATGCAAAAATCGCGCTGCTCGGCTAGTTTGAATGTCTAGTGTGGGAACAAAGGAAATTTTTTTAAGATTACTATAAGGAGGGCATGCATTGGTGAGCATCGGCCAGCCTTCCCCGTGTTGTGATGGCATAAAGCGAGCACCATGCCGGCAAGGGCTGCTAGCATGGGCCAGCACTAGGAACCTAGAAGAGGAACTTAGTGTTCTTGGGCGGTTTGGGAACCAAACGAGCGGCGTGGAACGGTGGGGTCCACGTTGGTCATCAGTTAGGCCACAGAGGTTATGCATCCCGCTAAGCCCAGTGGGCTGTCCCTTTGTTGCTAGACCCGAGAAACACCTCAAGGCCAATTGAGTGATCGGGATAAGTTCTCCAAAGTCCCGTGAACTAACTCCTGGATAAGTGCGAAGGGTTCACGCACGACACGGGGGTCCGTAGGCTTAAGATATGTGATTTTTGGGCAACAACGCATGGTGGGCATAGTGGCAAGTTACCTATGAGCTTGAAGGCAAGTCCTAAGCTTCGTGTGGGACAATTGTGGGTTGATGGCAAGTTGAATGAGCTTTGGACTTACGAGTTGCCCTACTCGAGCGAGATGCAAGCAAAGGGCGCCGAGGAGCATCTAAGACCGAAGCTTCCTGAGCGAGCAATGAGCACGAGGATTGCGTGTTGGGAGTGCTAGTGGCCCTTCATACCGAGACGGAGCATGTATGCTCCAGTGCCATCAAGAGATGTATTGTTGCGACCCGAGATTATGGGACGTATAGCAAGCATGCTAGCTTGTAGATCATGAATGGGCAAGCGCCGAACACGAAGTGTGGTACGAGTAAGCATTCGGAAGCTATCACTAGTGCGCGAATGATGCTAAGAAGAGTAAGGGTCACCATAAAGACTAGAGGATGGAAGGCGGACCGAAGGTTTTGGAGAACCTGGGGGAGCCTCATAGGTAAAAAAATTATTCCGCTGCACAAGTAAATGAGTCCGCCCGTAACACCACAACAGGTGCCTAACGTGAACATTAGGAAAGCATCAGCCCAAGGCTCATTCACCATGGTTCTATCCAACCGCTGTCGCATTGATCCTTTGGCCCACGTGTAATCAGACCCCTCGAAGCTTGGCTCAACCTACAATCTTGGATGAAGCTATTAAATTCTGAAATGCCAAGTAAATCTAGAGGCTTACCACCTTTTCATTCCTCAACCTTGGTTATTATGTTGAAATCACCCCCTATTAACCAAGGTTTCAACTGATCGTGTTTCTCACCTATCTGTTCCCATAATTCTCTACGCTTCGAAGTTGTGGATTTTCCATGAACAATAGTGATATATACCGATTTCACCCAGGCCGAGTTCGTCAATTTTAGACGAGGGAATTGGCGATTGTCTTCTAGGACCTCCACACTTGTTCCCTGTTCACAGAAAAACCAAATGTGATTAGAGGCATTGGCAATAGCTTTATCAAGTAACGATGGATTTTGTACCCGGTTGCCGAAAGTAAAGGGTAGTTACGATGGAATTTGGATAATCGTCAACCGTCTGACTAAGTCGGCTCATTTTCTTCCAGTTCGGGTGTCTGATAAGATCATTAAGCTAGTCGAGCTTTATTGCAGAGAGATTGTTCGACTTCATGGGATTCCGGTTAGCATTGTATCGAATAGAGATCCGAGGTTTACATCGAGGTTAGGCAAGAATTTTAAGGTCTTTTGGGTACGAAACTTAAGTTCAGCACTTCTTCACATCCGCAGACAGACGGTCAGTCCGAGAGGTTGATTAAGTGCCTCGAAGATCTACTAAGGGCTTGTACTTTGGACTATCAGACTTCTTGGGAGAAACAGTTGCACTTGATTGAGTTCGCTTACAACAATAGTTACCAAGCTTCTATTGGCATGGCTCCTTATGAGGTACTTTATGGTCAGAAATCTCGATCCCTGTTGTTCTTCGATCTTGAGTAATGGAAGTGGACTAAGCAAGAGGATGTTAAGAAGAAAAACGGTGAGAAGTTGGAGAAACCCTCTAAGGTTGTACGTGATTTGATTAAGAAAGTTCAGTTGGTACAACAACGGATGAAAGCGGCTCAGGATCGACAAAAGAGCTATGCTGATAACCGGAGAAGAGATCTCCAGTTTGAAGGCAACTCCTTGCAAGGGATTTGCTCGGATTGGTAGAGGAGGGAAGCTTAACACCCGTTATTTGGGGTCGTTTGAGATTCTTGAAAAGATTGGAGAAGTGGCCTATCATTTGGATTTACCACCGAGTTTAACCGGAATTCATAATGTCTTCCATGTTTCTCAGTTAATGAAGTCCTATCCCGATGAGTCTGAGATACTCCCCGTGGAAGATGTTGAAGAAGCAGGTTTGCAACCAGATTTGACCTTTGTTCAGAAGCCGATATGGATTTTGGATCGCAAAAGTTCAAGAATTTGAGAAACCGGCAAATTCCCTTAGTAAAGGTTCTGTGGCGAAGTGATAAAACCGAGAAAGCTACGTGGGAAACTGAGGACAAGATGAAAAGGTTTCACCCGGAGTTGTTCCCGACTGAGCAGTGAATCTGCGAACCAGATTCCTTTAAGGGGGGAGAGGTTGTGACACCCCGTGTTTTCGTCATTCAGTTACGCGCGTCACACGTGTGGGTTTGAGAGTTAGAATTTGTTTTGCATGCTATTTGGATCAAGGTGCTTATATGAATTAAGTGAGTATGTGATATAGTTGCTTATATGATTTCTTGATTTAAATTCTTTCATTACATTTCATATCATAACATATACATAATTCATAATTCATATATGCATCAACATATCACATTTATATATACATAACTATATACTTAAAACTAATTTTATGGAATGAGTGGTAATATATATATATATATATATATATATATATATATATATATATATATATATATATATATATATGCATTCATGCATACCTTCATGAGATATATATACTCATATACAAAAGCATATGCAATTATATATATATAATATACATAATATCTTTACTTTTTTACTTTATACATATATGTTATATATCTATACATATATTACATACATTACACACATTTTATACAATATATCATATATACACAAGACTCATACACACAAAATCTCTACAATACAAACATAAACCCCTTTCTCTCATTTTCATCACATCCACCTTTGATCAAGTAAGAAGAAGAAGAAGTAGAGATTCAAGAAAGGATCATCATCTTCATCATCACATCATTTCCATTTCATCCTTCTCTCCCAGAGTTGGTTTATGTGTGGGTATATATATAGGTGTGTGTATGTGTGAGGGTTTGAAAGAAATCTTGAGATTTGATTTAAATTCTTGTGTTAAGCATGATTTTATGAGCAAACCTATGCGAATTCATGAATTCCTAGCCTTGTTTCCTTGTTACTTGGATGATATGTATATATATGGATGTTGCATAGTTTATATGATTGTTTGGATTGATCTTGGGCTCAAAATTTGTATTTTATGTGTTGTAATTGGAATATGTAATTTGTATAAGTGTTATGAACTTGTTGAGACTTGGTTTGTGCAACCTACTTGGTAAATTGTGTTGGTTTGCGTTGTATACGTTGCTGCCCTATTTTATTGCAATTTTTGTAGTTTTTTAGACTTGATCCACGGCCGTGGATTTTTCTTTGAAATAAATTCACGGGCGTGGATTTTGTGGCAGAGAATTTTCATTTTCTGGACTAAGATCCACGGCCCTGGATCCTATCAGCAACCCCGTTGTTCCGTTTTTTCCGTTTGCTTGTTTTCCTTAGCTTGTTTGATCTCCTCTCACCTTTTTTATGATTCCTATGCCTTATTAACATGTATTCTTATGTGTTATGATCATTTTATGAGGTTTATGGATTGAGTTGATTCTAAACGTGCACAATATGATGTGAATGAACATTTTCATAAGTTATTAATATCAATATCTCACATCATATCATCGCATAAGCATGCCGTTCGTCGATTATTTGGTTCTTATGTACACTTGTGTTTCTTGCACAGAGCTCGATCCGGTTGTTGAGGAGCAGGGCTCGTAGGCTTCTCATTTCTTCTCTTTTTGGTTAAATTGAGGTTTTATTCTTAGCTAAGTAGAACCCTAAATCTCGTGTGACTATTTAAGCCAAAATGTAATACTATATGTATATTTTTGGAAAATGATTTATGTATGATAGGTTTTCAAATGTTTTCATGAAAATGTTTTGGCGAGAATCATGCACATGTTATTGGGCCCCGGGGAATTGTGTGAATGGAGACCGGTACGGCATCGGGCCGTCGGATACGCCATTACATATAGTACCCTTTGAGAATTTCTCACGCGACCGTATAGTGTGGAAGGTGAGATATTCTTGAGCCGTTGGTTAACCCATCGAAAAGGAGCAGGTAGGAATCATGATCCCCCGTCTCGATATTGTTCCATGAGGTGGTTTAGGTCTTGCAAACCCTTCCACCACCCCGGAGGAAGAATGATTGAAAATTATGATAATTTCTCATGATTATGATTATGATTATGATATGATATTATGATTATGTTATACATGAACGTTTAATCAAGTTTTATGCACACATTATGGGAGTAAGGTCGGAGAATTTCCCTCTCGCATGGCCACGTTAAGTTGAATTGTCGAGTATTAATATGAAATATGTAATTCCGAGCGAAGCTTTATTTAAACTAGCCACTTGGGATATTCTAAAACTTTGCTCGAAGTTAGGGATTGCATGCACATGTGAGATAACTATTTATGCCCCTCACTCAGTCTTTGAACTGACAACTCACGTTGTTTTAGTCTTTTGCAGGTGTGCTAGGCGGGGAATAAGGAGTCTAGAAATTTTTATTTTGGTTCTAGCATATCACTTGTTCAGCATTTCATACGTTGTTCCTTATGTTCATGTAATAATCTATTTTGGAGAATTACTGTATATATTTGATGGCCATGTAGGTTATGTTGGAGACTTTGTATATCCCTATGTGATTAACGAACTTCTGCTTCCGCTCTTACTTGATTTGCATTGTTATAATTGGTTTAAGGGTTAGCCCCGCTTAGCCAGGTTTTATTTTAGTCACCGTTCACCATGGATTCGATTCATGTATGAACTTCCATTTCATGCGTGGATTGGGTACTTGGTGCGGGGGATGTGGCGCCTTTCGATGCGGGGGCTACAACATCATAGATGGCTTCTTCGTCGAAGAATTGCATCCTCATACCTGGAAAACGAACCCAAATAGGAACGACAGACGATTCTATTTGGGGGTTAAAAGTAGGGGACCATTTGAAAATTCTCATAGGCAAGCCATCAAAAAGGATTATTTTCCTTAACCATAGTTTAGTGTAATCTAATTCAAGCGTATCAGAACGTGTTTCATGTTTAATAAACCTAACTTTAACTCACCTGTGAGCTCTAATTCCATAAATAATTCATGCAGTCAAGACAATAATGGGTAGCCATGTGAGAACTTACCAACGTGGGCATTTTTGTATGGTAGCGATAACCTGGCGATTTCTGCGTTGGAGAATTGGATATGGGTTAATCCATTTCTTTCAGAAACTATACCGTACTTGCACGACGGATCTTTTCGGCTGAACACATGAACCCTACTTTGTTGTGAACGGTTAGAGTTCGTCACGGGAGTCATGTATGGACGTCTTCCCGTTGACACAGCAGCCGTATACGTTCTCTGTGATCCCGCATTTTCTTTATTCCTAGAATTAGTGTCGTTCAGTTGTTGAGTGCTCTGGGGTAGAGATTATTGGTCGTCATCACCGACGGGGCCAATAACGGCGAAGCCACCACTGGCGGCGGCTCCTGCATGTCAGAACCCTAGAGGCGGCGTCAAAGCAAAAGAGAGAAGATAGACTTTTGTATTTCATGCATATTTAGTTCATATCTTATGTTTATGTTTAATTTTATGTATATTTTGCATAAGTTTATTTAAACTTATTTGTTTGATAATAACAAAAATTTCCTTTAGAATAGAAAATTATAACAAACACATCAACATCAATCAATGCAAATAAATATTTCAAGTGTTGGTGATCTCTAATACATCTATCTTACATAAAAAGAATAACATCCCAATATAAACATACATGCTCAATATTAAAAAAATAAAAATTAGTATTAATGAACTTTAAGTATAAAATTAGCTCATTATAAAAATATTAAAATATAATTAAATAGCATTCTTTGAAAAAAAAAATTAAATAGTTACAAAATTCAAGTACTTAATCAAATCTCCCAAAAATTTTGTTACTTGCATTAATTCCATTGTCTTTAAATTTTTCTTACATATATCCCCTTGAGTTTCAGAATATGAAGGATAAAATAATAAATCGCACATTCTATTAAATTTACTGTAAGAAATAACAAATTATGGGAAAATTTGTAATTTCTCAAACCTTAATAGGTAATTTGTAATTTCCCCATGTGTTATGGGATTCTTCGTAATTATTCCCTTAAAAAAAGATAACCACCTCCTCCGTCAACAGCAAATGCATGACATTTTAGAGCAACTTCCGTATAATAACTTTATTCCTAAGTCATCGTGCGCGATGCCAATTAGATACGCTCCTATATATGCTACTAAAACTTCAACGCAATCGCTTACGTAGATTGCACATTTTAATGAAGGAATCGTGTATCGAAATCTAAAAGCTTGTCCGAGCATAGCTCATCCCAATTAATTTTGTATCAGGATTGTTGAATTAATTTCATGTGTGTGTTTAACTGTGTGTGCATTATAGTTTCAGCTACACACGACACATCAAAGAGTGACGATCCCAGAAACAGACATGAACAAATGCTGCATGCTTCGATTAGTTCTTGTTGCTATTGTTGTGGTAATAAACACCATTGTCTGTTCACAGTCAATTGTCAGGATTTTACCGGGCTATCCTGTGTAGCGAAAATCCATAAACCGTAATAAACATGTCGAAGTCATCGAGAACACATAAGCGGAAGTGTACCTTGATCCGTGGTAATCTGTAGTTGACTTGGCAATCTAAGGTAGTGATCTTCTATGCCTTGATACGCCATCAATTCAATTCTCTCTAGGATGGGGCAGAAAAGAAGACAAAGCACGTATCTGACTTAGGGACCACAAACCTAATATATAACCAAAAGTAGGGCACCTTAATTATGGGTCCATCAATCATAATTATGTGTCCACGGGTTTTTACACATAAAAAACCCATACTCAAAATAAATATTTCTACAAAGCCCATGTAATTAAATAAATTTTAACTAGATCACTCAATTGTGCTCGTATTATGAGATAGCCTATGTACACTTTATAAATATGTGAGACCACTAAATAGAAAATCCAACAATGTCCCACTTGGTCCACGTATGTTTCCAAATAATTGTACATAGTTTTAAAACCCTAGTGCGCGCAACCTTATACTATCTCTACTTTCGAAATATTCCCAAACAATCTGGTCCATCAATTATGTTATTATAGGATTAAAAACAGCTTTCATTACACAATTCATAACTAAACCGAACAATGGTCACAATACTAACACAATCAATGACATAGACCAAAAGTATGGCATGTAGCATGGAAATTACATATAATGTGATCTCAGTCATGCCTATTTCCAACTGGTCTTACCTTATGACTCAAAGAGTCCCAAAGCACTTTCAAATACTTAATGCAAAACCACAATAGAAATCAAAAATCCTTATTGTCAGAGTATTCAACCAAATAAAGCTTTACTTGTCTCATAAACCTCAGTCTATACAGGACATAAAACATGTCAATAAGCAAGACGAAAAATCACAAACTCATACTACTAAGACTTGTCATCTAGTTTGATGATACCCATATGAGCCACATGTTCATGAAAAACTTTAGGTGGCAATCCCTCAGTGAGTGGATTTGCTTAGCATTGAGTTTGTACTTATATGCTCTATTGACACCTGAAGACTCTGAACACTTTCTTTCACAACCAGATACTTAATATCTATATGCTTAGATTTAGATGAACTCCAGTTGTTCTTTGAATATAACTCTGCAGCCTTGTTATCACAATTAATCCTCAATGGCCATTCAATGCCATTGAAAATTTGCAGCCCAATGATAAAATTTCAGAGCCATAACCCCTGATTCGATGCCTCAAAGCATGCTACAACTTCAGCCTCCATAGTGGAAGAAGCTATCAGTGTCTGTTTGACACTTTTCCAAGAGACAGCTCCCTCAGCCATCATGAAGACATAACCTAATGTGGATCCTCTATTGTCAAGGCATCCAGTATAGTCTGAATCAGAGTATTCAACAATCTCCAAGTGATCCGATCTCCGATAGGTGAGCATGTAATCCTTATCTTTTGTAGATACCTCATAACCAGTTTTGCTGCCCTCCAATGATCCATTCCCGGGTTACTTAGATATCTGCCTAACATCCCCACTATGTACGCTAAAGCCGGACCCGTATACACTTGAGCATACATGAGACTCCCTACTGCAGACGCATATGGGATTTCATCCATCTCTTTCTTCTCAAGGTCCGTCTTAGGACATTGGAGCAAACTAAATTTATCACCTTTTGACACAGGTGTGTCCCCTGGTGCACAATTCTGCATGCTAAAATGGCTCAGCACCTTATCGATATAGGCCTTTTGCGACAAGTCGAGTATACCTTTGAAACGATCCCGATGGACCTGTATACCCAGCACATATGATGTCTCCCCAAGATCTTTCATCTCAAATTTACTTTATAGAAATTTCTTGGTTTCACGCATTAGGCATCGCTGCTTGCTAGTAGATTATCATCTATGTACAACACAAGGATAATAAATTTGCTCCCACTGACCTTGAGATATATGCATTGGTCAACAGTGTTTTCCTTAAAGCCAAAAGAGGAAATTACCTTATCAAATTTCTGATACCACTGACGGGACGCCTGCTTTAGACCAAAAATGGACTTCTTGAGTTTACATACTAGGTGCTTTGAATCTTAGGACTCATAGTTCTCCGATTGCACTATATATATAGTTTCTTTAATGTCTCCATTGAGAAATGTTGTCTTTACGTCCATTTGATGGAGCTCTAAATCATAATGAGCTACAAGTGCCATAATGATTTGAAAAGAGTCTTTCGTTGAAATTGGAGAGGAAGTCTCTTTAAAATCAATGCCTTCCCTTTGAGTGAAACCCTTAGCAACAAGACGTGCTTTATATCTTTCGATTTTACCATTTGAGTCCCGTTTGGTTTTAAATATCCATTTACAACCAATTGGTTTTACTCCTTGTGGTAACTCGACAAGATCCCAAAAGTCATTGTCCATCATGGATTTCATCTCTTCATTCATAGCTTTGATCCATTCATTAGAGTTTGAACATAATTTTACTTGATTGAAAGATGTAGGATCATCTTGCAATCCCATATCAAATTCATGTTCATGGAGGTAAACGACATAATCATCTAAAATCGCTTTCCTCTTTTCTCTAGTGGACCTCCTTATAGGAACTTCATTCTGTGGTTGTTGTGGTACATCATCTTGAATAGATGATGGTTCTGGATCTGATTCAGTGGGTCCTAACTCATTATTTTAAACAAATGATGGACCCAAAACTGATTCAGTAGGAATCCCAAACGTGATTGTGTTTTCCAAATTGTCTTGATTCACAGGCTGAAGACACTACCAAAAAACAGTCGAATTCCGACGGGAAAAAACCGACGAAAAATTCCGTTGGTTTTCTGTTGGAATTTCCGACAAAAAACCGACAGAATTTCAACGGCTAAGGAAATTTGAAATCTAACGGAAAAATCGTCGGAATTTCGTTGGAATTCCGTCGAATTTTTTTGCGAAATTTTAAAAAAAATTGAGCAAAAAATTCCAACGGAATTCCATCGAAAATTTAGAATTGCGCCAAAAAAAAACCAACGGGAATATCCCAACGATTTTTTTATTCATCAATGAAGAAAAAAACGATGGATTTCCCGTCGGTTTTTCGTTGGAATTTTTATTTCATTCTTCATAAGAAAAAACCAACGGTTTCTATTGGTTTATTTTCCGTTGGAATTGAAATGAAATAAAAATTCCAAAGGAAAAACGACGGGATTTTCCCGTTGGTTTTCCGTTAGAATTTCAATGAAATAGAAATTCTGTTGGTTTTTCGTCGGTTTTCCGTTGGAAATTTTCAATCAAATTTAATTAGAAAAATAAGATTATAGTTAATACAAATAGTTATATGTTTAAAAATTATAAATTATTAATATAATTGTTTGCACTAATAATTCGCGTTTATTGATTTTGGGTAAACACCGGATAAGTAGTACAAATAATTTGTAAATTTTAATATCAAAGTGGGTCTTCAATTTTCCATTTTATCATTTGATTCTTCCTTCAAGTTTAAAGTTGTAGAAATCTTCAAACGCTCCTTGATGGATTTGATGGTTTGATCTTCTTCAACTTCAAATTTAGCTTTTAATAACGTTAATCCGTTGGTCCTTCGACTTATTTACGAATCAAAGCTAGATTTTGGTGAATTCCGCCAAGAACGCCTTTTGAACTCGTCGGTAACTCCGTGGATTTAGCTTGAATATAACATCGATTCGCCAGTATAAGGGGCCTAAATAACTGTCACTTTATATTTTTATTTGCAAAGAGATAATACCATACAAGACTTGAATTTGATTGGTCGGTGTGACGCAATATGCTACATGTCGCCATATGATTTGTTGAGAAAATAAACA
The DNA here is from genome assembly GCA_037501455.1 of Lantana camara. Classification (NCBI taxonomy): domain Eukaryota; kingdom Viridiplantae; phylum Streptophyta; class Magnoliopsida; order Lamiales; family Verbenaceae; genus Lantana; species Lantana camara. The sequence goes on from CM074862.1 coordinate 27,516,961, forward strand.
TTATAATATTAATTAATTTAATTATTTAACTTTGATATTAAATTTATGATAATTTCAAAATAGTAAATTAAATTAAAATATAAAGTTTATTTGTTCATCTACAATAATATTTTATATAATTTTAAGTATATACATTATAATTAAAACTCAAAAGTATATAAGCCAGCAATTTTTATATAATATCTTAATAAATATGATTATATTTAATTCAAATAATCATATATTTAAAATTTTATATTTTAAATTAATAAAAAAAAGTATTTAAATAATTAATTGAAATAAGTGTATAAATATACTTAAAGTCACAATATTAATGAGAAATAAGTTGTCCAAGTTGGTAAGGGAGCCATCATTCTTCGTTGGAGACCCGAGTTCGAATCCCTGCGGGCGTAATTATCGCGAGAATTAATTCTCGCATTGGTTGGTTCGGTTGGCTCAAGCTCGGCCCGTGACTTGTCCGAGGTATTGGTGTGGCTCGTTTCTGGGGTGGTTCGAGTCTCACAAATGAATTTTTTTATTTTTTTTAATTAATTTATTTTTATTCTTTTTCGGATGGCATACCGACGGAAAATTCCGTTGGAAATCCGTCGGTTAACTTAAAAATTAAATTATTTTTGTTCTGTTGGAAACCCGTTGGAAAAAAATTTCAACAGAAAACCGACGGAAATTGTCCGTTGGTTTTTTGTTGGAAAAAATAATTTGTCGTTGGAATTCCGTCGGAATTTCGCTAGAAATATATTTCCAACGGAAAACCAACGAAACAGACCCGTCGGGAACCAATTCCGATGATGTATTTTCTAACGGGCGCCATCCCGTCGGAATTCCATCGGTTTTCCGTCAGAAATCAGTTTTTCCACGGAAAACCGATGGAATTTCTAAAAATCCCGTTGGAATTCAACAATTTTTTTGTAGTGAGAGTGATAGGAATATTTATCCAATCATTCTCAACTGCAAATGTAGTAGGAATGGTAACACATTCCTCGTCAAACACAATTTTTCCAATTTGATTCCTCCCACTAAAGTCAACATCCTCAATAAATTTGGCGTTTCCCGTTTCGAAAAAGGACTTGTTTGAGGGGTCATAAAACTTAAATCTCCTAGACCTTTCCGAGTAACCGAGACAGTAGCAGCTAATTGTTCTTTGTCATAAGGTAGGACCAGTTGGAAATAGGCATGGCTGAGATCACATTACATGTCATTTCCATGCTACATGCCATACTTTTGATCTATGTCATTGATTGTGTTAGTATTGTGGCCATTGTAGTTAATACAAATAATTATATATTTAAAAATTATAAATTATTAATATAATTGTTTGCACTAATAATTCGCGTTTATTGATTTTGAGTAAACACCGGATAAGTAGTACAAATAATTTGTAAATTTTAATATCAAAGTGGGTCTTCAATTTTCAATTTTATCCTCTGATTCTTCCTTCAAGTTTAAAGTTGTAGAAATCTTCAAATGCTCCTTGATGGATTTGATGATTTGATCTTCTTCAACTTCAAATTTAACTTTTAATAACGTTAATCCGTAGGTCCTTCGACTTATTTACGAATCAAACGCTAGATTTTGGAGAATTCTGTCAAGAACGCTTTTTGAAATCGTCGGTAACTCCGTGGATTTAGCTTGAATATAACGTCGATTCCCTAGACATGCAAGTGCCTAATACTAGGCTTCTTGCATGTCCACAACTCATACGAGGTTTTATGTACTGCTTTGCTTGGAACTTGATTTAAAATATAAACTGTTGTCTTTATTGCTTTGCCCCAAAGTGATTCTGGCAATGAAGAATGATTAATCATACTTCTCACCATATCCTTAAGAGTTTGATTTCGTCTATCAGATACACCATTTTGGTTTGGACTCCTTGGCATGGTGTACTGAGGTACAATTCCACACTCGCCTAAGTATTTGGCGAAGGGTCCTGAACGTTGTTCACCGGATCCGTCATACCAACCATAGCATTCTCCACCACGGTCAGATCTAACAATTTTAATTTTCTTGCCTAGTTGGTTCTCAACTTCGGCTTTGAAAGTCTTAAATGCGTCCAAAGACTGTGACTTCTCATGAATTAAGTACAAATATCCATAACGAGAGTAATCATCAATAAAGCTGATAAAGTATCGTTGTCCATTCTAGGATGCTGTCTGGAATGGACCACAAATATTTGTATATATCAACTCTAAAGGTTCTTTACTCCTATTGTCACCCAATTTCCTCATATTTGTTTGTTTTCCCCTTATACATTCTATACAGATTTTAAAGTCTGTAAAATAAGGGAATCAAGAATTTCTTGTGATATAAGCCTCTGCATTCTCTTTTCAGAGATATGTCTTAAACGCCTACCAAAATTACTTGAATGCAAATTTTCAATATCAGTTGAAACTTTGGTGTTTAATTTATACAAATTATCAATTAGAGTACCAATACCAACAATATTTAGATTTAAACAAAAAACACAAGTTCCATTTCCAAATGAACAAGAATATCCGGATTTGTCCAAACAAGAAGTAGAAATCAAGTTCCGTCTAAATGACGGTACAATGAAAGTTTCTTCCAAATTCAAATCAAAACCAGTATCTAAATGAATCCTAAAAACACCAATAGCTTCCACTAGAGCTTTATGGCCATTTCCCTCATAGATGTATCTGTCGGTAGCAGTTGGTACTCGGCACCTTAGGTAAACCTGCATTGTGACACTTATGTGAGTAGTTGTACCAGTATCTATCCACCAAGTGTCACTAGGTACCAAAGCCAAATTAACTTCTGAACAAACAAAATTGAGAAGTCTACCTTTCTTTCACGCCAAGCGGCATATTTGGGACAATCCTTCTTTATGTGATCAGGTTTCCTGCAAAAGTAATAGGAAATAACAGAATTCTGTTTGTTTTGCACCTTAGGTTGCTTATCCCAAATTCTACAGTTTCCTTATCCTTATTTCTTTTTCTCTTATTGGTGGTAGCCCTAACCTTAGAAGTCATAGCCAAATGAGCACTTTCAGTCCTATCTTGTTTCAGTCTCTCTTCTTCTTGCACACATTGAGCTATAAGCTCATTTAGAGTCTATTTCTCCTTTTAAGTGTTATAAGAGATATTAAATGGATTAAATTGTGTAGGAAATGAGATCAAGACCAAGTGCACAACACTACAAAAAAATTGCCGAATTCCGACAGGATTTTCGGAATTCCCGTCGGTACGAAAAACCGACAGTATAGTGCCCGTTGGAAAATACATCGTCGGAATTGGGTCCCGACGGGTCCGTTTCGTTGGTTTTCGTTGGAAATATATTTCCAACGGAATTCCAACGGGCAAATAATTTTTTCTAACAGAATCGGTTTTCCGTCGGAATTTCTTTCCAACGGATTTCCAACGGAATTTTCCGTCAGTATGCCATCAGAAATAGAATAAAAATAAATAAATTAAAAAAAAATTTCATTTGTGACACCCGAACCACCTCGGGAACGAGCCATACCAATACCTCGGATGAGCCACGGGTCGAGCTCGAGCCAACCGAGCCCACCAATGCGAGAATTAATTCTCGCGATTATTGCACACGCAGGGATTCGAACTCGGGTCTCCAAGGAAGAATGGTGACTCCCTTACCAACTTGGACAACTTACTTCTTATTAATATTATGTCTTTAAATATATTTATACACTTATTTCAATTAATTATTTAAATACTTTTTGTTATTAATTTAAAATATAAAATTTTAAATATATGATTATTTGAATTAAATATAATCATATTTATTGAGATATTATATAAAAATTGCTAGCTTATATACTTTTGTGTTTTAATTATAATGTATATACTTAGAATTATATAAAATATTATTGTAGATGATGGGTTCCGGAATGGGGGGATCCGAATCCGATCACTTTACAATTTGTATTTTGTGGAGGAAACCACCGGAGCTTCGCCGGAAAAGTGAAAGGGGTTCAACCTGTTGGGACAAGCACAAGAAAAGTCAGAAGGCCAAGCTGGGGGAACTGGGGGTGATACCCAGTTTGGCTCTCCGACGCTCAAGTCAGTTCAGTGTATGAAGAAATGTAAGTTCAGTCACAGTTGCAGTGATGAAGAATAGAATGCTTAAGAATGCTTACCAATGTAGAAGATGACTTTAGCTATTTATAGTTGAGGGTCAAGGGCCCTTTGGTCATTTGCCTCAAGTGGTCCTGGCCGAATGTTGCCCTAACACGTGGCGCTGTGAGAGAGAAACCTAGGAGGAATCTTCTGCAAAAGCGGCCAAAAGTTAGTGCTGGCAGCAGTGGCAGGTGCGCGGGCATGTACGTTGTGTCAGAGAGCCGTTTGGGTGGTTGGTGACGAGGGCTTAAGAGCGCGCTCGTGACAACCTGGAGTATTGGAGGCCAAGACATCCGCTGAGGGGGATGAAGGCTCCAGTTCAAGTGACGAGCCCAAGAGGAGGCCACTCTGAGGGAGTGTGACGCTCGAAGAGGGCTCCTTTGGCATGTGAGCGTGCCCATCATTTAGTATATAGGACGCTCGTGGAGTGACAGCGCTCGTTGGGCTTAACTCCTGAAGAGGGATTGCGCTCGTTGCATTTAGCGCTCGTGTACTGATGGCGCGGCCTTGGGGAGACAGATGTCATCATCTCGGTGATGCCACGTGTCCTGATGTGGGACAATCGTATTTTGACCCCATCATTTTGCCCCCCAATTCTGTAGTCCTTAGTGATAAGGACTGTAGAATTTTGACACGTTCAATCTCTTGCATATAGCGCACGTATAAGGCTTGGCGTGTTGAGCAATTTTTCCTCTGATGGTGCCATTAATGCGGTCTTTTCAACTGACCGCTCGTAATACTTCCGCATTAAATGTTGTACTATTCTGAAGCACTCGAAACGTCAGAGCATTAAATGCGGGTGCGCGTGGGGCGCGTGAGCATTGGGAAGCACGTGCCGGTTCCATAAAGTGGACGGTTTCCTAGGCGGGAAATGATTACCATTTTGAATTTATTGCCTAAAACGGTACCAACTCCCATCCCTATAAATAAGGGATTCTGAAATCTCCACACTCTTTACGCATTCAGAACTTTCAAGCACCCTTTGCAAAAAGAATTCTCTCGCATTCCAGTTCTCAGAGCACCTTCAACCTCTTCTCCAGTTTTCTCAAACACCTTCAAGGTAAATTTCCCGTGTGACTTTCTAACTTTGCTAACCGTAGATTCGGACTTTAGGATTTCGTAATCCCTCAGATTTTCGCCTTTCTGAACCCTAATCTCTTTCCAAGAAAACTCCCAAAACCCAGTTTCTGTCATGGCCGACCAACATATCGAGGAATTTGCCCGTGAAATCCAAGAGATGGCCACTGAGAGTTCTTCTTCCCCTGATTCCCCTAGAGATGAAGAGTTGGGGGCGGCTGTGATGGCTATGGAGGACAGAAATCCAGGCGGAATGGATCCTATCTTTGAGGAGATGGATCTGGTGATGGAGGCAGAAAGACAAGGAGTCACCCTCCCCATAACTCAAAGTGCCACACATCCCCACCGCCATACCGTGACCGTGGCTATTGCAAACCCGCTTCTAGTGGCGGAAGCCATAACCGGGCCTTCAGACAGAGCCCGTGATAAGGGAAAAGGAAAGAAATCCCAAAAATCCAAAGGGCCCAACGAGGGTGAAGGGTCAGGCTACCAGGCTACCGAGCGCACGCCTGATGAGACTCCCAGCACAGTCACCGTAGGAGATGTAAAGACGATGATGGCCCCCATCTACTGGGACGAGCGGTACACGTGGAGAATCCCCCAAAGCCACGAGCGTGCAAATAATCCGCCTCCTGGGGAGATGGCAGTGTACGTGGACACCGTGCGCTCAGGAGGCCTGAGGTTCCCCATTTCGGTCTCCATGGCTCATTTGCTGAATGACCTGGGCTTGTGTCCATCCCAAATAGTGCCCAACGGCTTGGCCCTCCTGACCTGTTTCATAATTCTGATGAGGACCATGGGTTACGAGCCCTATTTGCGGAACTTCAACGCCCTTTTCCAAGTGGTCAGCTCCTCTCGTTCTTCTCCTGAGGCGGGTTTTTAATATGTCCAAGCGAAGGCCCACATGAAGCTGATCAACTCGCCCTCGAGCACTTATGGCATTGACTGGAAGGAGAAGTTCATCTTTGTCAAGGCTCCAACAGAAGAGGGCTTTGGGGTGATCACGGAATGGGGCTCGTATTCAAAGAGCCGTTTGCCACATGCACTCCCCAAAGATTGGGCCAAAAGCCTAGCAACAACCCTGAGGGACGAGGGTCACCTTATACAAGCGAAGGACTGGATAGATGATGCAGAACTTATGTTCTTGTGTGGTCTTTCCAACGACCCTTATTTCCTTGACAACCCTCCGGCTCGTGACATAGAGAGAGACGGTTAGATCTTTAGGGCACTTACTTTAGATAGGAATAAATACTAACTTCTTTTCTGTACTTGCAACTTGTAATCTGAGTAGATGATTTGAATATTCCTAACCCTTGAAAATTTCACTCTTGCAGGAGTCGCTATCTTAGAAATGGCCGGAGGAATCAGACAAGCGGCTCTTTTGCCCATGCAAACAGAAACCAAACCCCTCAGGGGGACCAGCAGCGAGAACAACAGCGACCCCATAACCGTAACAACCGCGGGTTCGCTCGTGGCGCCCAACTTGAGGTACAACCCCCTCGTGGCCGAGGGGAACGCAGAGTGGTCAGCAGGGAGACCAGAGGGCGGTCTTCTTCAGAAAGAGCGGGCGATGCTCAACCCCCCATCCCTGCAGAACAGACGAGGCCAGTAACCACTCTGGCAATAACTGAGGCTCCCCCAAGCGCGAGCGCAAGTAGGCCTTCCCGCAAGAGGAAGAGGATGCCCGATTCAGTGGCAATCCAGGGCAAGGGGAAGCAAGTTGTTGAGGGCCCCAGGGGCCAAGGAGAGACTTCCTCCTCAGAGGAGGAACATGCATGGGAGTTCCCCCGACGAGGGGACAGGGCCTTTACGGGCGCCCCAGACGGTGGGCCAGTTTTGCTGAGGCCCGGCTCGGTCGCACAGACTATCACCGAGGATCTGTTCAGCAGAGCCCAATTCTCGGCCGACCATCGTCACCTCTACAGCGAGTCTGTGGAGCAAGTGACCCTCGATGCGGCCCACGCTCTGATTTCCGTAAGTCTTCAATCCTGACTCCCTTTGTTTATTTCTGTAGATTATCATTTTTTTACTAACACTTTTCCTCTCGTTTACGCAGCAAGTTCTTCCCCCGCTCCGGAACGTACAAATGCGAGCCTCAACTTACGCCGAGCGCAAGGCCAAATACAAGAAGATGGCCCGCTCGAATGATCCGGCTCAAATCCAAGGGGAGCTTGATACGGAAATCGCCAAGTACGAGTCCCTCAAGGGCTTGTTTGAAAAAACTGAGGAGGAGCTGGGAAAGCTCAAGGAAGACTTTGTGGCGGTCGATGGCGCTCGAATTGGCCTGGGCAACCAGCTGGCTCAAGTCAACGAGCGGTGCAAAAAGGCTGAGGCGGAGAGGGAAGACTGGAAGGCAAGGGCTCTTGAGGCCGAGCGCAAATTCAACGATGCCATGAACGAGTAGCCTCGGAGCCTAGAGCGCGCAAATAAGGAGGCTCTCATCAAGTTCTGCCATTCCAAGGCTTTCAACTTTGCGGCCTCGTTGCATTGCTTGGATGAGGCTCAAAATGCCTTCAACTTGGCAGTGGACCAGGGCATCCACAAAGGGCTGACGGATCCAGCCATGAAGGGAGCTGAGGGCACGGGGCTCATGTTCAACGAGCGCTGTGAAGAGGCGGACGAGGATCCCAACGACCCCACGGACGGCATTGCTGAAATGGAGTATGAATTCCTGGTCAAGTTGATCCAGGATGAGTACACCGATGCTCATAGGGGAGGGGATCCGGCTCAAGATGCCCAACATGACGATCCAGAGGATGAGCCCCAAGCGCCCGCCGCCGAAGATGCCAACGCTCCTGCCCCTATTGCCAACGAGCCCAACGGTCCCCCAGATCAACCACAAGAGCCTGAGGGCCCAGTGCATGGCCCTATTCTAGTGATCGTGGACGAGGACATAGCCCCAGCCGCTTGAAGCTTCTTCCTTTATCGCATTTCTCTGTAATTTCCTGTTTTTCTTTCTTTTGTAATAGTATTTCATGGGCCTTTGAGCCCTTTGCTTTGTAATAATTCTTCTTGGCAATGAATAAATATCCCTTTTTTTCCTTGACTTTGTTGTTCTTCTTGTCCATTTATGAATCATATAGTAAGACTGTGTAGCATACTCTGTGGATGTTTTACTTCTGTAATGCAATGAAAATTTGTCTAAGTCTTGAGCGATCGTGGGGGTCTTATTGTGAGATTGCCCCCCACTCAAGGCTTGTATAAATTTTGTTTTTGCTCTTGGAAATTTGTCTGAGTCTTGAGCACTCGTGGGGGTCTTACAGTGAGATTGCCCCCCCACTCAAGATTTGTTTAAATTTTTCCTTTGTAAATTTGTTTAAGTCTTGAGCGATCGTGAGGGTCTTACAGTGAGATTGCCCCCCCACTCAAGACTTGTATAAATTTTTCCTTTTGTGAATTTGTCTAAGTCTTGAGTGTGTGCGAGGGTCTTACTGAGTGGTTGCCCTCGTTCAAGACTTGTGACATTCCTTCTGGCCTTGGGGGGATTTTGCTAAGTCTTGAGTATGTACGAGGGTCTTACTGAGTGGCTGCCCTCGTTCAAGACTTGTGCAATTCCTTCTTGATTCTGGGGCTATTGTTCGAGCGCTCTGGCTCTTGCCGTTTTCCTGGCTCTGCAGGAAATCCCATTTTCGAGCGCAAGGCGTTATAGGAAACGGCCAAGGCCTACTAGGATTCGCTCTTGTAGGAGATCCCGTTTTCGAGCGCAAGGCGTTTTAAGAAACGGCCAAGGCCTACTAGGATTTTCTTCATGATCTTCTTCCAATTCGCCTGCTTGGTTGTGAGCGTAACCAGTCTATCCTTATGAGGGCGTCCCCCCATGTGGAGTAGAGTGCTGGCCAGCGTAACCCATACGAGATAACAGCATACATATTGGAATGAGTTGCCAACCACGCTCGCAAATACGAGGGACGTGGGGCTTATTCATTCAAGCAACCAAAGAAACAGGAATATTAAAGAAATTAAAAAGATTATGTTACCGCTTACTTGTGATTGGAAGTACATAGAACCCATCAAAGAGGGTTGTTACATCAAGGTTTGCAAAGAGCTTTTAAACATAAAACCGCCGAAGGTTACATGCGTTCCAAGGGCGAGGCAAGCGCTCACCTTGAAGTGTCTCCAGGGTGTAAGTGTTGTTAGCTCTGAGTTGTACGACTTTGAATGGGCCTTCCCAATTGGGGTCCAATTTGCCCACGTGCCTGGATACTTCCACTTTCTTCAAAACCAAGTCTCCCAACTGGAAAGTTCTTTCCCTCACACGCTTGTTGTACTGTTGGGCCACGGAGGCTTTATAATGGTGAATCTTAGCCCAGGCCTTGTCTCTCCTTTCATCCAGCAAATCCAACTCCAAGCTCCTGTTGCCGTCGTTAAGCTGAGGCTCGAAATAGCCTACACGAGCGGACTCATTTACTATCTCCGCTGGTATCATAGCTTCTGATCCATAAACGAGCGCGTAAGGAGTTTCGCCAGTGGCCGCTCGTGGGGTGGTGCGATAAGCCCAAAGTGCTCCTTGTAACTCCTCAGCCCATTCACTCTTCTTGCTCTCAAGCATGGTTTTTAGATGCTGCAAGATGATTCTATTGGTAACTTCTGCTTGCCCATTGGATTGTGGATGTCCTACAGAAGTAAACCGCTGTTCTATTCCCAACTCAGAACACCACTCTCGGGTGTCAGCCGCTATGAACTGGGATCCGTTGTCAGAAATGAGCACCCTCGGTATGCCGTACCTGCAAATGATGTTCTTCCAAATAAAGTCACGTACAACCTTGAAAGTGATTTTTGCAACGGCCTCGGCCTCGGCCCACTTGGTGAAGTAGTCGACGGCTAAAATGACAAACTTCTTTTGTCCCGCGGCTATGGGCAAGGGGCCCACGATGTCAATTCCCCACTGGTCAAAAGGCCAAGAGACGTCTATTGGGATCATCTGTGCCGCTGGCAATTGAGGGAGATTTGAATGGAATTGGTATTTGGGGCACTTCCTCGAAAATTCGATGGCATCTTGGAGAACTGTAGGCCAATAAAACCCACTTCTCAGAACCTTTTTTGCCAAAATACGCCCTCCAGAATGATTTCCACAGCTCCCATTATGAATGTGTTCGAGCGTCTCCTTTGCTTGTGAGGGCCTCAGGCATCTCATTGGGGGTCCTTGAAATGATTTCTTGAACAACCTCCCCTCGGGATCCAAAGCGAAACGAGGGGCCTTATTTCGGATTTTCCTAGCTTCCACCTTGTCAGTGGGAAGAATTCCATCCTTAAGGAAAATGATGACGTCATCAAGTCAGCAGGGCTCGTTTGGATCAATCATAGCGATTATCCTGGTGGCGACCCTTTCTTTGATCAAAGGTTCCTCAGTCCTAAGGAACGTAACAGAACGTTCAGAAGTACCCTCTAAAGCTGATGCAAACTTTGACAGAGCGTCCGCACGCTCGTTTTCTCCTCAGGGCACTTGAAGTAGGTGAAATTCCTTAAATTTCCCAATGATTTCTCTAGCTTTCTGTAAGTACTGTACCATGGTGGTTTCTCGAGCCTCATAAGTTCCTTCAATCTGGCTCGCTATTAACTGTGAATCCACGTAAGCGGTGATTCGGGAAGCTCCATTCTGAAAAGCAATATTCAATCCTTGCACGAGGGCTTCATATTCTGCTTCGTTATTAGTGACTTGGAAATCCAGCTTGATTGCAAAGTCCAGCTCAATCCCATCGGGGTTTCTGAGGGCCACTCCTACTCCTCCCCCTTGTGAGGTTGAGGAACCATCTGTGTGCAGTACCCATAACCCCTCATTCTTTGCAACGGTGGGCTCGAAACCAAAGCGCTCAACCAACAGATCTGCTACAACTTGAGCCTGTATCGCCGTCCTGGGCTCGAAGCATAGGTCAAACTGGCTCAATTCGATGGCCCACTTGATTAATCTACCAGATACGTCTGGCTTGGACAACACTTGCTTCAAGGGTTGGTCGGTAAGAACCGTTATGGAGTGCGCTTGAAAGTAAGGCCTTAGCCTTCTTGAGGCGTTGATAAGAGCGAACGCGAATTTTTCGATCTCCAAATACTTCTTTTCAGCTCCTTGCAATGTTTTGCTCAAATAATAGACAGGCAAATGTTTCCGCTCTCGTACAGCGACCAGAACAGCGCTTGTGGCTTCCGGAGAAACGGAAAGATACATGAATAACCTCTCGCCTTCGATAGGCTTAGTCAGCAGTGGCGCGCTCGATAAGTAAGCCTTCATATCCTACAACGCCCTTTCGCATTCTTCTGTCCAAGTAAAGTTACGAGCGTTCCTCAAAATTTTGAAGAAGGGAAGGTTCCTATCCGCCGAGCGCGAGATAAACCTGTTCAACGAAATGATTTTTCCCACTAGGACCTGCACTTCCCGCAAATTTCGAGGGGAAGGGATCTCCAAAATAGCCTTGATTTTCTCCGGATTGGCCTCAATTCCCCTCTGACTGACCATGTACCCCAGGAACTTTCCCCCTTGTACTCCAAAGGTGCATTTTGAAGGGTTCAACTTCATCCCATACTGGCGCAAGATTGAAAAAGTGCGCTTGAGATCTTCCAAGTGGGAATCCTGGCGCTCGCTTTTGACAATCATATCATCCACGTAAACCTCCATGGACTTACCGATTTCCTTTTCAAACATCTTGTTAACGAGCCGCTGATATGTAGCTCCGGCGTTCTTCAGTCCGAAAGGCATGACTAAGAAGCAATATACTCCTAGATGGACAACGAACGAAGTTTTGGGGCGATCTTCTGGAGCCATAAAGATCTGATAATATCCCTGGAAAGCGTCCATCATGCTCATGAGCTCGCAGCCGGCGGTCGAATCCACCAATTGATCAATCCGGGGCAGCGGGTAAGGATCTTTAGGGCAGGCTTTGTTGAGATCAGTGAAATCGTTGCACATGCGCCACTTATTCGCGCTCTTGGGTACCAAGACGACGTTGCACAGCCACTCCGGGTACAAGATGGGCTCGATATATTGAGCCTCCAGGAGTTTATTAACCTCCTCTTCAATGACTTTTTTCCGAAAGCCATGTACATCCCGCTTTTTCTGCTTGATGGGTTTGAAAGAGGGATCCACATTAAGCCTGTGGACAATGACGCTTGGGTCGATTCCTGTGAGATCAGAGGCTTTCCATGCAAATACATCACTGTTCTCCCGGAGGAAGTCAACCATCATAATCTGAGAAGGCCCCGAGAGGTTAGATCCTATCTGTGTAGTTTTATCCTTGTTTCCGGGCTCCAACTCAATGGTGAGGAACTTCTCCGAGGGTTCGATCCGTACCTCACGGCGAGGAAGTTCGAGCGCCCTCTTCTTTCCTGTCAAACGATCACCGGATGCTGGTTCACCCTCTTCCGGCTCGTATCCTTCTGAGGACGATCCCCCAACAGTTCCTGGTGGTGCCCCTTCGAGGGGATTCTCCTCGTTGTTTCCCCTCTTCTTTTTGTTCCTTTTCTTGTTCAATTTCGCCCTTTTCCGTGCTGGGCTGTCCTCATCTAAATTGGGGAAATCCACTGACTTTTTGGTGGAACCAATCTGGAAGGTTTTCTCCGCTTTTGGCTTTCTGAGGGACAGCATGTAACATTCCCAAGCCTCTCGCACATTGCACAGTACTTCTCCTACACCCTCGGGGGTGGGGAATTTAATTTTCTGATGGTAGGTGGAGATGATGGCTTTGAAGTCCACGAGGGCGGGGCGCCCAATTATGATGTTATATGGAATGTCAATCTCCACCACCGCGTACGTCACCAGGAGTGTTTTGCGCTGAGGGGCTCGTCCGAATGAAGTAGCTAGGCGTATTTGCCCTCGTGGGACAACTTCCGAGCCTCCGAAGCCAATGAGGGCTGTTTTGAGAGGCTCGAGCGGAAGATCAACCTTCATCTTTAAGAATGTAGAGTAAGGCAAAATATTAACGGAGCTTCCACTATCCACCAATACCCTTTTTACAACATGGTTATGAACATCTAAGCTAACCACCATGGGGCAATCTGAGGTTATACCCTCCCCATGGGGCGTTACAATATGTTCTAAATCCCTATCATCAAAGCCTATTACATCATTTTCACGAGACCTTTGGGCGACTGATCTCTGGATGGCATAGATAGGTTTGGGCACTGCTGGGCGTTGGTTGTAGCTCCGTACGTACCTCCGTCGGGAGGCGTTTGAATCCCCCCCTGATGAGCCTCCTGCAATCATATTAATAACTGCGAAGGGCTCGTTCTCTTGTTCGGGGGCCTTTCCGTTATTGCCCCGGCGGCTGCTGCTTTCAGGGGGTCCCCTACCCCTTGGGCTTTTTGAACGGGAAGGGCTCCTCCTTCTCCTTCCTGAGCGCTCGTTGCATTGTTCATCGTAGCGCTCGAGCACTCGGACGAATTCCTTTAGGTGGCCTCCTGCAACGAGCCTTTGGATTTCAGCTTCTAACTGCCGGCACTCATCCGTGTCGTGCCCTCTCTGCTTGTGGAAGGCGCAGTATTTGTTCGAGCGCCTGAGTGATTCTGTTTCTCTCATTTTGATGGGTCTCTTGAAGAGCTTTTTATCAGAGAGATTATAGACTTCTGAATTTGGCCTGGTGAGCGGAATTCGCTCGAATCGACGAGGGGGTGGTGGCGACCTCCTGCGCTCTTGAGGGCGCTCTTTCTTGACGGCCACATCCCGCCCCCGCTCGTGATGAGGTCGCTCGTTCCTGGCCGGGCTGTGATGACGGGGACCATTCGTCCCATACATATCTTCGAGCGCGAAGAACGGCTCGGCTATTTCCCTTAGGCCCATGAGGGTCCCAGGCCTTCTCTCCACGATGGCATCAGCAAATTTTTTGCTCACATATTGTTTGTGATCCACAGCCTGAAAGAGCACTGGGATCAAAAAATCCATTGAAGGCCTCTCCACCTGCAGGATCTCCTTGTTGAAGCGGGCAAAGAACGAGCGTAGAGATTCGCTCTTGCCCTGCACCATGTTGTATAAGGCAGTGGGTGCGGTGACTGGCGCTTTCAAGGAATTGAAGTGGTTGAGGAAAGCATCGGCCAGTTCTTTATATGAGTGGATCGAGCGCGGCGGCAGTCGCTTGTACCACTCTTGAGCCATACCTACCAAGGAAGTGACAAACACTTTTGCCCAGTAATGGCTGGAATGCTCGTAGAGGTGCATAAGATGCACAAAGTGATCCAAGTGTTCAGCTGGATCAGTTGTCCCGTCGTATCGGTTGATGAAAGTGGGGACTTTGGCCATGCCTGCTTGGGCCATCAAAACTTCTTCTACGAGGGGTGAACCCCTCGCCAGTGGGTGATATTCATACGTGCCGAAGTTTTCCTCCGGCTCCTTGCGGCGGGGGACCCTTGGTGGAGGGTCCTTGGTGCGGGTGCTTCTGGCGTCAACCCGTTCATCCCGACTAGGGGAGATCTGAGTTGAACGCCCTCGTGAGAGCTGTCCCACGATATCCTTGAGACCCTGCAGCTGGTCTTGCACAGCCGTGAGGATGTCAGGATTTACATCTGCTTGCTTGTCTCCGTGCCTGGGGGCTCGTGAGCTCCTCCTGGAGACATGTGAGTCTCCTTCATTCTCGTTCACTCGCTCCGTGGGCTCTTTATTTCTGCCCATGGAGGGACGCTCGTTGCCCTCCGGTTGGGGCACTTCTCTTGCTGGTGGTGGTGGTGGTTGTGCCCTCAGGACAGCTTGGGCTTCTCTGAGGGGAAAGTTTTGTTGTCCTCCTAAAGGGGCTGCAACTTGAGCGGCCTGCCCAGAGGGAAAGTACATGGAATGGAACCTTTCCCATGCCCCCTGAGCCGCCTGAACCTCACACTGGGCGTATAGAGCCCTCAGCTGTTGGGTGGTCAGTGGAGGTAACTCCACTCCTTCAATCTCCCTGGGGACCACCACTGGGAGCTGGAGTTGTCCGGCATGATATGGCTGGACCGGCGGCATCATGACGGCCGGAGTAAGAGTATATCCTGGCGGAGGCATCATATAACTCTGTACTCCTAGATTCATTTGGGGATGGACCCAGGAGTTCTGTGCTAGCGGTGGAGGAGCAGAGAGAGAGACTCCTCCAGCGGTGGTGGGAACCTGCGGTGCCGGCGGTGCAGGTGGTGGTACAGAAGACTCTGCTTGTGGAGTCACCCCTGCGGCGGGAGGTGCTCCACCAGCGGCGACGGAAGACGGAAGGGCTCCACCCGTAGCGGTGGAGGGAATAACGATGTTTGCATCTTGGGAGGCATTATCTCCTCCTCCCACAGCTCCAGATCTCGTGGCAACCATGACTGTTAGCAGTAAGGTGTGCTTGCTTTTCTACCAACAAAAAGAAAGGAAGAAGAAGTAGGACTGGTTTCCCACAGACGGCGCCAAAAATGATGGGTTCCGGAATGGGGGGATCCGAATCCAATCACTTTACAATTTGTATTTTGTGGAGGAAACCACCGGAGCTTCGCCGGAAAAGTGAAAGGGGTTCAACCTGTTGGGACAAGCACAAGAAAAGTCAGAAGGCCAAGCTGGGGGAACTGGGGGTGATACCCAGTTTGGCTCTCCGACGCTCAAGTCAGTTCAGTGTATGAAGAAATGTAAGTTCAGTCACAGTTGCAGTGATGAAGAATAGAATGCTTAAGAATGCTTACCAATGTAGAAGATGACTTTAGCTATTTATAGTTGAGGGTCAAGGGCCCTTTGGTCATTTGCCTCAAGTGGTCCTGGCCGAATGTTGCCCTAACACGTGGCGCTGTGAGAGAGAAACCTAGGAGGAATCTTCTGCAAAAGCGGCCAAAAGTTAGTGCTGGCAGCAGTGGCAGGTGCGCGGGCATGTACGTTGTGTCAGAGAGCCGTTTGGGTGGTTGGTGACGAGGGCTTAAGAGCGCGCTCGTGACAACCTGGAGTATTGGAGGCCAAGACATCCGCTGAGGGGGATGAAGGCTCCAGTTCAAGTGACGAGCCCAAGAGGAGGCCACTCTGAGGGAGTGTGACGCTCGAAGAGGGCTCCTTTGGCATGTGAGCGTGCCCATCATTTAGTATATAGGACGCTCGTGGAGTGACAGCGCTCGTTGGGCTTAACTCCTGAAGAGGGATTGCGCTCGTTGCATTTAGCGCTCGTGTACTGATGGCGCGGCCTTGGGGAGACAGATGTCATCATCTCGGTGATGCCACATGTCCTGATGTGGGACAATCGTATTTTGACCCCATCAGTAGATGAACAAATAAATTTTATTTTATTAATTTAATTTACTATTTTAAAATTTTCATAAATTTAATTTCAAATTTAAATAGCTAAATTAATTAATAATATAATAATTATTTTCTCAACAAATCATATGGCGACACGTGACGTATTGTATGATATTATCTCTTTAAAAATATAAATATAAAGAGATAAATATTCATGTGATATTATCTCTTTAAAAAAAATAATAAAATATTAAAGAGATCAATATTCAAGTGATTTTGTTTGATATTATCTCTTTAAAAAAAAAATACAAAAGATAATTATTAAATAAATTTGAGTTGAACTTAACTCTTGAATCCTAAACCTATATAAAGGCCTTCTTCCCTAGAGTTATCAAATCAAGGCGTTTGATCCGTTATTAAGGCATTATACCGACGAATCGACGTTATATTCAAACTAAATCCACGGAGTTACCGATGAGTTCAAAGGCATTCTTGGCGAAATTCTCCAAAATCTAGCGTTTGATTCATAAATAAGTCGAAAGATCTATGGATTAACGTTATTAAAAGCTAAATTTGAAGTTGAAGAAGATCAAACCAATTAATAAAAGTTAAATAAGTTGAAGAAGATCGAAAATTGAAGATCCACTTTGATATCAAAATTTACAAATTATTTGTACTATTTATCCGAGGTTTACACAAAATCAATAAACGCGAATTATGAGGGCAAAAAACTATATTAATAATTTATAATTTCTATATTATTTGATTTTTAAATATATAATTATTTGTATTAACTATAATTGTATTTTTCTAATTAAATTTGATTGAAAAATTCCAACGGAAAACCAACGGAATATTTATTTCATTGAGATTCCAACGGTTTTTTTATGAAGAATAAAAAAAAAAAAAGAAACCGACGGGATTTTCCCATTGGTTTTCCGTCAGAATTTTTATTTCATTGAAATTCCAACGGAAAACCGACGGGAAAATCCCGTCGGTATTTTTTTAATGAAGAATAAAAAAAACCGACGGGCATATCCCATCGGTATTTTTTTTAATGAAGAATAAAAAGAACCGACGGGATTTTCCATTGGAATTTTTATTTCATTGAAATTCTAACGGAAAACCGAGGGAAAATCTCGTCGGTATTTTTGGCGCAATTTTTTTTAGAATTGCGCCAAAATTTCCGACAGAATTCCAACGGAAAACCGACGAAATTCTGTTGGAATTTTTAGCTCAAATTTTTTTAAAATTCCGCCAATTTTTCCGACGGAATTCTGACGGCTTTTCCGTTGGAATGCAATTTTGCTTGGCCGTGGGAATTCCATTGGTTTTCCGTCGGTTTTGGACTGTTTTCTAGTAGTGCAAGTATGTCATCCGACACATCAAGCTTTAAGCCCTTAAGTCTAGTCACAAGATTGGACATCTCCATGATGTATTCCCTTACCTTTATACCGCATAGAAATTAGCTTACTAAGGGTAGTGCTCGTCTCAACCTTTTCATTAGTTTTGAATCAGTTTGCTATTTGGTCCATGAAACTTTTGGCATTTTCTTCATCAGGAATATCACCCTTTATGGCTTCCGGAATTGAGCGCCTCATGATCATCAAACTCATGTGATTTGATCGCTCCCACTTCTCGTATGCGGATCTCTGTACAGCGGTGCTAGTATCAGTGAGATCCGCAGGGCAATGAAACCTTAATGTATCATCGAGATCCGCACAATCAAGCATAATTATAACATGCTCTTGCCATTGCTTGAAGTTAGAACCGTTAAGCTCAGGGATGGTGTTCAAGTTGGCAAATATAGAAAACACTATAAAATAATATGCTCAAAATTAATTAAACATTGAAACATGCATATACAAAGATAAAACCAAGTATCAAAATATATATGCACTGGTGGGCCCATCTCAAGATACCTAGCACAACATTATTATTTAGTCTTTGGACAAAAATAATAATTTGTAAGTGGTACTCTTATATATAGTCAAAATATTGATAACTAAAAAACGACCTTACAATAAGCCTTTCTTTGGATCGACACATTGTAAGCATGTTAACACCAAATGTATCACATATTCATGACTATCATTATCTGGCCAAAATAATCTTCCTTTGGGCCGATTATTTCGCATAGATAACAAAAGATAACTTAATTGATGAAAATTAACTAAATCTTACCCAAAAGAGCTTACTTTGACAACATTTTAATTCAATCTAATTAATTTTCAAAATTTACCGAAATATGAAAATCGAAATTAAGTACACAGCATCATGGAATAAAATCTAAATCCATAACAATAGCAATTAATTACAAAATAAATTGCTCCATAGAGTAACACTTTATCCAAATTCCAAACTAAGCATATATAATCACGGAGAATAGTCATCCGAATCAAAAATGGATCAATAGCTAAAGAAATGAAATTGTCATAACTTTTGTGTACAGATACATTCTGTAATGGTGGCCTTAATCCAAAATAGTTCGCCCTTATTAAATATTACACATTTAACGAAGTAATCCACAAAAAAAACTTTTAAATCCCCACAAAAACAATAGATGCACAATTCTTCAATAATCTACTGCATGATTATACCCAACAAAAATCATCTAAATGATGTCAGCCATGTTGCTATAATTCATAGTCAAACAAATATAAACAAGGTCTCTATTGAAATACTAAAACTTCAGCATCATTAAGAATCGCATGTGAAAATTCACACATCTCGGGCTCGGCACATATATCAATACATATATGTTGAATAACAGGCCATGTATATATAATACTGTATTCAATCAATAAACATTCAGCCAAAACCAGAATCACTAAATCAATAAAGATCTAACAATTTTCTTTGACAACAGAAGTAAAGTACAACTCGGCCGGATTAGCTTATCAAGAAACAAGATTCCACGTATCGATAATCATATAATTTTCAATCTATTTGTTATCAATCGAAAATAAATCTCAACCTTCGACATGAGAGTGACTCTGATACCACTTGTAGGGAAAATCCCTAAACCGTAACAAATATGTCGAAATCATCGTGAACATACAAGCGGAAGCGTACCTTGATCCAATAGTAATCCATAGTTGACTCGGCAATCCAAGGTAGTGATCTTCTAAGCCTTGATACGCCGTCAATTCAATTCTCTCTGGGATGGGGCAGAAAAGAAGACAAAGCACGTATCTGACTTAGTGACCACAAACCTAATATATAACCAAAAGTAGGACACCTTAATTATGGGTCCATCAATCATAATTAAGTGTCAACGGGCTTCTACACATAAAAGACCCATACTCAAAATAAATATTTCTACAAAGCCCATATAATTAAATAAATGTTACGTAGATCACTCAATTGGACTCGTATTATGAGATAACCTACGTACAATTTATTAAATATGTGAGACAACTAAATAGAAAATCCAACATCCTGCACCTCTGCCTTTCAAACTCAAACCCGGGTCGGGTGAAGTTTACAAATTATTTAATGGTTTCAAAGAGAGTTTTTTGCTCGGTCACCCCCTCTAATATACCTAATTAGCACTCCAAGTCTTATACCTAATTAGCACTCCAAACCCTATGATTTGGAATGTTTCAAAGCGAACCCTGTGATTATATTAAATTAGCACTCAAAATGGTCATGACAACAACCATGACCGTGGGGTTTTGACTGCTAATTTAATACAATTACAGGATTCGTGTTGATACATTTCTGTCACAGAATTCAAAGTGAGATTATTCTTTAAAAATATTTAATTAATAAAATAATATCAAATCTTAATCTTTATTTTAGAAGATTATATATTTGATATTATTCTACTAAATATAAATATTTTATAAAATAAATCGTGTCAACAGAAATCGGTTTGCACTAAATATTCGCGTTTATTGATATTTGGTAAACACAAATATATAGTACAAATGATTTGAGAATTTAAAAATAAAAGTCATTTTTCAATCTTCGACTTGATCCTTTGATTCTTTCTTCAAGTTTAAAGTTGTGGATACCGTCAAACGGCTCCTTGATGGAATTAGTGGTTTGATCTTCTCTAAACTTCGAATTTAGCTTTAATAACATTAATCTGTAGGTCTTTTGACTTGTTTATGAATCAAACGCCAGATTTTGGTGAATTCTGCGAAAAACGCCTTTGAACTCGTCATTAACAAAGTGGATCTAACTTGATTATAACGTTGATTTGCTGGTTTATCACTTTAATGGCAGATCAAATGCGTTGATTTAATAACTCTATGGATGAACACATTTGAACGTCTCAGAAATCCATCTTGAATGAGTAAAGAGAACTTTGACCTTCTTCTTCTCATTCGTATTCTTCAATTGATGTTGACATCTTGATTCTTTCATATCTTTGTCTTGATTTGATGTGTATAAAGAACTACCTATAATCCCTTTATATAGGCATAAGATTCAAGAGTTGGGTTTTAATCAAACTTATTTCATAATTATCTCTTGTATTTTTTTAAAGAGATAATATCAAATAAAATTCCATGGATATTTATATCTTGAGCAAAATGCATTTTTAGTCCCATAGTAATGGATCATTATCACTTTTGGTCCCATGATTTTCAAAATTGGTTTTTTTAGTCCGGTATATATATATATATTTTTTTTTTTCACTTTGAGAACTTCCATCAAATAATTGACAGAAGTCACTATTCATCCGTTAATTTCAATTTTTTTTAGTCCATATCCGTTAATTTCATATATTGTATATTTATTATATATAATATATGCATTATATTTTATATAATATGTAATACACGTATATATTATATATTTTAATTTATAATATGCATTTTGTTATATGTATTTTAATATATATGCGTATTATATATTATATAAAGGTTATGTGGCATTTTTGATATTTCACATAGTGTTTTCAACCATTATCTCATTTCCCATCGATAATTGAAATGGTAGGTTAAACGGATTCATTAAATATATCCTAAGGGTTGTCTAAGTAGTAGCGGAGCTATTTGGTAATGAGGGGTACAATTGACCATCTTTAATTTTTATTTTTTTTATTATTATATAAATATAGGGATAATTACGGGCAGCCCCTGAGGTTTGGCGATATTACAGATTACCCCCCCTGATCTTTGAGAAATTACGAGCTCCCCCCTGACCTTTACATATTCTCTCACAAATTTCATCTGCCATTAATTACACCGTTAAATTCAAATTTAAATTCTAAAAACACCCTTAGGGGGTATATTGTAATTTTACTTAGAGTGTAATGATATAATTGTAATATTAGTTAATTTTGGATTTTTTGTATTTAAAAAGTTATATTTTGTAGTTTATCTATAAATATAAATTGAATTAGATATTTCATGCATATTTATTTCTATAACATATGATAAGTTATAAATTTCCTTTTATATTTATATCTTAGTTTAAATATATTTTGTACAAGTCCATCTAAAGTTAATTTAATATAATTTATTTGCAATTATAACAAATTTTTTCTCAAAATAAAAATTCATATAAAAAAAACTTGCACAAACATCAACTAGTGTATTGTCAATTTTTTTCCTCAAAATTGAAAATCATAACAAACACACTAATATCAACAAATGCATTAGTAAATTCACATAAATATCCGCCAGAGTCATTTAAACAATTATTTCAAACATTGAATATCACTAAAGCACGGACAAGCCTAAAAAATGACCCGTACAGTGTCCGACATGTGTCGGATACGGACACGGCTCCGATACGTGTCGGACACGACTGAAGGTATGTCCCACCAAAAAAAAAAAAAAAGGGACACAGTGTCGGACACGGCGGGGCAAATTTTATAATTATACAAAAGTTTTTTATGCCTTTTTTAATATTTTTTGAATTTTTTGGAGAGAAAATTGAAATAACAAAACTTATTTGACTTTTTAATATTACATATTTTTATAAATATTTTATGTTACGTATATTATACTTATAAAATATTTTTATTTTTATATGAAATATTTTTATTTATATATAAAATATAGCCGTGTCATGTCCTAAATTTTGAAAAAATCCGTGTCGCCGTGTCCGTGTCGTGTCGTGTCGTGTCGTGTCGTGTCTGTGTCGCCGTGTTCGTGTCCGTGCAACATAGTTGAACATGCATGGTCAATATTTACATAAAATATTAGGCATCCATAAAATTTAGGTATGAAGTTAGTCTATTATAAAAATATTAAAATATCATTAAGTAGCATTTATTGAAGAAAAAAAAATGCTAGGTAGATATAAAACTCAAGTAATGTATCAAACCCCCCTAACAATTTCAGTCCTTGCATTAGCCCCCTTACCTTTGGCTCTTTATTACATATACCCCCTGAGTTTTAACATATTAGGGGTAAAATAGTAAATTTCACACATTTCGTTAAATTTAACGGAGGAGATAACGGCCCGGGGGGATTTCATAATTTTTCAAACCTCAGGGGATAATCTGTAATATCGTCAAATCTCAGGGGGCTGCCCGTAATTATCCCTATAAATATATAGATATATGTATATATAATTATATAGGATTTTTCATTATTGACCCTCCACTAAAATTAAAATTAATACTAGTGAGTATCAATACAATAAATTATTAATGTTTGAGATTATACCTAAAAAGATTTTTATTGATTTTTTTTTAATATTATACTTTAGTCGACCGCCCTAAATAAAATTTTTGACTCCACTATTTGTACCTAGGCAAAAGGCCCTTTGTTACGGTGACTCTCCAACGTATATTTGATTGTTGTGATCGCGTATCGGAATCTTCAATATTGTCCCAGCCATATTTACTCAACAGACAGTACTTTCCTGTATATATCAGTACGGATACACGTGTGCTAAATTATTACCCATATGGTAATTCTAAAAACTTTTAAAGTGTGTTAAAGAAAAATAGTTATAAAGTTTGGTATTACTTATACTTTAAATACAGTTTTTAAAAGTTCCTTTTTTTATGCATTCGTTCTATTTTTCTACCCATCTCAAATTGAATGCATTTTAATTATGTCAACGCATTCCAAATTATTTTTCGTCTATATGTAAGTTCTCCATTCCATTTATTCTTGATCTATATATAAGTTTTCCATTCTATTTTGTAAGTTATGTATTCTATTTTTGTATCCATCAAAATTTTTCTTTATGTATGTGTTTGTTTGTACTTCAAGTATTCCGGTTATTATACTTTTCTCTTATTTATTATGTTTTTCATTGTGTCTTATGATAACTCGTTATTTCACCATCTTTATGATTGAATTTTGCCCGTATTATGCTTTAATTAATATTATTTTTAAAGAAAGTGATACTTTGTTATCTTTGTTGTAGAATTGGACCTTGATACGAAATTGAAGCAAATTACGTTGTTTTGAGAAGGAAATTTACACAAATAGACGGACTAGAATTTATGAGGGGCTTACAACGACTTCCGAGGATGCAATTTAAAGAAAAGATGCAGCAGCACTTTGGGAGTTTCAGGACATGCATGTACGTGGGCTTTGTGTAGAGATGGATTGGTTTGTGAATGGCATTGATTTGTTGGCAGAGGGACTATCTATGGAATTAATTGGAAAACTAAGTTGTTGAGAATTGGGCTGCGTGCTTTGGAGTTCATTTTGAGGGCCTAATTGTTTAGTTTTGGAAGTGCGCTGCACGTGTTAGTATTGCTCAATTGAATGTGGGTCAACTGGTGGATTTTGGATTGGATGCATTGAAAGTTGTTGGCCTTAATGTTGTGACTTGAATTATTGGACCACGTGCATGAGTGTGTTAGAAAAGCCCAATTTGGTGTGGCCTTTTAAAAGGACTGAATATTGGGGATTTATGGAGAGGCCCAGGCTGTGATTAATTCTTGGAGAGCAAGAATTATAATCCTACTTTGATGAGGATTCGGAAGCTTAGGAACTGACATATATACACGTATGGCAGCAGCTTTGGGGAGAGATCACGTACACTTTGGAGCAGAATTCTGGGCGTAATTCGGGAACAGAGTTCGAGACTTGGCGAGCAACATCGAGGAGCAAGATTTCATAGTTCTTCATACTTAGTTTAATTCCTTCACTTTTAGTTTACTTATGTTAAAGAATTCCTCTATTGTTTTGATGGATTTTTGCAACATGAGTAGCTAAACTTTTAATTATCTAGATAGGGATTAAGATTCGATTTGGATATTGTGAGACCTAAACGTTTTATTTAATTCATGTTTATTCAGACATTTATCTTATCTTCGTGTTTCATGTTTATTGTGATTAGACAATTTCGGGATAGTGCACGATCTTTAGGTTGTTTTAATTGCATATAGCCATTCATGATGCTTGAAGTGTATGCAAAGTAGATTGATAAATTTTGGTAAATTGGTGACAGGGTTTTAGCGATAGAATTCCTCGTTCACTAAGGGATTTGATAATCTAATTTAAATCTTGCGTGTGTCACGACTTTCGTAATTAGGATTGGTGTTTTTATGGTTTTTAATGCTGCGAATTCATTAAATCCTGTCGAGTGTCTCTAGGGATTGTGAATTTGTTAGGGAAGATAATTGTCGAGTCTCTCTAGGTTATCCGATTAATTAAGTAAAAACGAGGTTGAGTCGAGTGTCTCTATCAACTATAGTCAATCTATCTGAATAACTTGAATTTATCCTTGAGTCGACGATCAATATAACAATTCGAATCGAATATCCTTGGCTAGATAGTTTTCCCTCTGATTGATTTCATCCTACGTGAATTTGCTTGATAATTTTAGTTGTTTTTTTAATATTCTTGTTATTTTATTTTAATTGCATACATTAGTTTTGATAATTCAAAACCCCCCTTTTTAATTGTTGCTTTTCGTGAACAACTTGGAATTGTTAGAAATAAGTCAACCAGTCTCTATGGATCGACCCTGTTTGCACTATACTCAGTATTTAGTCGTTGAATAGGAATATTATTTATTTTTGACGGATTCGACACCTCTCATCTTATTTATTATGTTTTTCATATTTGATATTTGATGGTACGTTTAATATATTTTGCTATATTTTATTTTTTGTTTACAGTATGTTTATTTATATATATATATATACCTTTTTATGATTCTACATGTATTTTTGAATTTTCAGATCATATGTATATTTTTTAAGATTTATTTATATAATTTTTTATTTATAATTCAATATCTTTGGGGATGATTAACATACGAATTTTTAATGTATGTGTTTTTTTGAGTTTTTTATTTGATTTTTATAAATGAATTTTATAAACACAATTATGTGTGTTTTTAAAGATAATTGATTTTTTTAGGGATAATTACGAACGACCCCCTGATATATGACGAAATTACAGATTATCCCCTAAGGTTTGAGAAATTACGAACATCCCCCTAAGGTTTACATTCTTTCTCACAAATTTCGCCAACCGTTATTAACGGTGTTAAATTTTGATAACGTCAACAACATTATGTTTAGGGTTAATTGTTTTTTTTACCCCAATCTTTAGGGCGTGTTGCACTTTAAGTACCCAACCTTTGAATTTTTACATTTTAGTACCTAACCTTTGAATTTTGTTGCACTTTAGTACCCAAGACCAATAAGAAAATGACACGTGTACCCAACCGACAAATAAGAAAATGACACGTCGCTCTTGGGCACTTAAGTGCAACAAAATTCAAAGATTGGGTACTAAAATATAAAAGTTCAAAGATTGGGTATTAAAGTGCAACACACCCCAAAAGTTGGGGTGCAAAAAACAATTAACCCTTATTTTTAAAAGGGGAAATTATATCCAGGTCCCCTGAGATTTGCCATAATTATAATTTAGTCCCTACTTTTTCGTTTTTTATAAAAGGGATAAATACAGTCACCCCCCCCCCCCCCTATCCTTTGGGGGCATGTGCACTTTCCCCCCTATGCTTCAAATCGGTGCACATTGCCCCCTCACCTTTGCAAAATGAAACACTTCACCCCTTTGAACACACTTTGACCGTCGATTTCTCTTTCGTCACGGAGACCCAAGCTTCAAGACCACCGCCATCGTGTTCGTCTCTCCAAGGAGAACAAAACTCATACCCCGCTTGACTCTATTAGCCGCTAAAAGCTTCGTTCATCGTGTGTCGTCTTTAACTGATGATTTCTGCTTCGTCGGTTGTCGGATTTTGATTTCAAGACCATTGCTGTGTTCCTTGCTTCGAGAGCTTCAGTTTGATATATAATATCAACACATTTGAAATCGGATTTGTACAGATTTACTTTGTTAAAGTTTATTGAAAGGGGTGAAGTGTTCCATTTTGAAAAGGTGAGGGGGCAATGTGCACCGATTTGAAACATAGGGGGGAAAGTGCAAATGCCCCCAAAGGATGGGGGGGTGACTGTATTTATCCCTTTATAAAAAAACCACCTATAAACACTGTTTCACTTGAGGTCCCTGGCGGAATAGTGGAAAAGTCAAGCATACACTTTTTCGTTTTTTACAAAAAAGTCCCTAGGAACAGTGTTCATAGGGGTGTTTTTGTAATAAACGAAAAAGAAGGAACTAAATTATAATTATGACAAACCTCAGAGGACCTGGATGTAATTTCCCCTTTTTAAAAATTTCAATCCTATCCTTGGGGGGTATATTATAATAATATTGAAACTTTGGGGGGTATTTTGTAATACTATTGAAACTTTGGGGGGTATTTTGTAATACTATTGAAATTGTAAAGATATATTTGTAATGTTGGTTAAATTTGTATTTTTCAATTTGAAAATTTGTAAGTTCATTTAAACTTTGTTTGTTTAAAATAATAAAATTTTTCAATGAAAAATATTTCAAACGTTGGTGATTTCTAATACATGTACTTTAAATAGGAATAACATTCCAGTATAAACATATGCGTGCCTAATTGTTTTTTTTTAAAAAATATTTGGTATCCATAAACTTTAGGAATGAAATTAGTGCATTATTAAAACGTCAAATATCACTAAGAGCAAAACGTCTTTTTGGTCCCATACTAATGAGTCAATATCACTTTTGGTCTCATGTTTTTCAAAAGTGTTTTTTTTTGTCCAGCAGTAATTTTTTTTTTGTCAATTTGAGGACTTCCGTCAAATAATTAACGGAAGTTACTGTTCATCCTTTAAAATTTTTTTTTTGGTCCATATCCATTAATTTTATATATTATATATTTATTGTATATAATATATAGATTATATTTTATATAATATGTAATACACGTATATATTATACAATTTAATTTATAATGTGCATTTTGTTATATGTATTTTAATATATATGCATATTATATATTATATATTATGTACACTTGTATTAATAATATATATTTTGTTATATATTATATATAATAAAATATGTGCAATACATATATATAATATATATATTTACGTGTATTATATATATATATATATATATATATATATATATATATATATATGTGTGTGTGTGTGTGTATTATAAAATATAATATACATATATTATTGTAATACATATATTATATATAACATAAAATACATGTATATATATTATATATATATGTGTTTATATTTTAAAATATAGTATACGTGTGATATGGCATAATAGTACAAGGCCACGTGGCCACCCCTGGTTGGTGCCACGTGGATCCTTGCGCCGACCTGGACAAACCAGGAGCAACCTTTCTGGGCAGATCATCAGATCGATACCAAGTCCGTAGATCAAAAGATCTACATGGGGTCATTAGATCGATTTACACATCGCTTGATTGTCGGATCAGCAGATCGATTTCAACACCCAGGTCATTAGATCGATCTGCTCCTCGCCTGAGGAAACCCACAGCATTAAGAATCCCGGAAGGCAATATCGATCTCCAGATCGATATCATACGTCACCGGACGCCCGAATACTGTAAAGCACTCCTGTCAGGACACGTGTACCCTCCCCATTCCCTGGAACAGGCGTACTACGGCTCATTAATGACCGTCAGTCCCTGCTTTTACCCAAAGGGGAAAGAAGGTACAAACGACCCGCCTCAAGCCAGTTCCATCGTCCGACATCCAGATCGACGACTGGCAACGCCATTAATGCACACCTACAGTACACACACTACTGTGCTATTTGGCCCTGGCTATAAATACTCGCCCTTTGAACAGTAGTTGGTAAGCCTTTAATACGCATTCAATTGCATTTATTCTCTTTCAAAAGAGCTCCATCACTGACTTGAACGTCGGAGTGCCAACCTTAGGTAAAACCCCAAGTCCCCCAAGTTAGTTTCGAGCTCACGTTTGCTAGTGTTTTCAGGTCGATAAAAAACCCACTCAAACAAATTCTTGACTGATTGACCCATATCTGACAGCCAGATCGATCACGTCAGATCGACCAGATTTGAGCCAGATCAGCTTGGCGCCGTCTGTGGGAAACTCTCTTTTTCACATCGACCTAGATAAAAACCCTTTCATCCTCTTTTCAAACACGATGGTTAACACAAGGAACACCAACCGCGACGAGGACATGGAGGAGGTTGCCAAAGGCAGGCATGACTACAACGCGCCGCTTGGCAACACCTCCACCGTCCCACCTGCCGGTCCCAGCACCAACGTTCCCCAGCCTCCGCTGGAGGCCACTCCCAGATACACCGTCACCCAGACGGACCTTGGTAACTTTCTCGACCAGTGGCGGGTCGAGGTCGAGCGTGCCCAAACTGAGGGCCGCGAACCCAGGCCCCCGAGCTCCCAAGGGCCAGCCCAGCCACCACCATACCTAGCCCCGTGGTGGGCAACACGTTGGCCCCCACCATCCAAGCCTACGGGAACCCGGTTCCCTATGTCTTCCAGCCACTAGATGGGCGACCGGCTCAAATCATCTGGGGCCTCAGTCCTCAGATCGGAGCTGGGCAGGTCCAAGAATTTGCTCCGCCACTGCCTCCCCCTGCCACGAGCAAACAAATCCCCCGCGAAGGTCACGGAGACTCCGACCACCCGAGCCGTAACAACCGCGGCAAGCATGCGGTCGACGAAGACAACGACGAGTTCGACGACCTCCGAGCGCGGATCCCCGCTCGATCCGCTAGGGAGGAGGCCGCCCGAATCGCCGCGGCCCGCGCCGGGAAAGAGCAGGATCATTGTGTGGACCCACCGCGTATACGGGTCCAAGACCGCCTGGGTGACCGTTATTCCCACGTCACCCAGAGGCAGGTCGACCTCCGAGACGGGCTGAACCGACGCCCTCTCCGTTACCGCAGCGACCGGGAGGAAGCTTCCCCCTTTTACGAGGACATTCTCCGCACGACCTGTGACGGAGATCGAATTCCGACCGGCTTGCCCATGTATAACGGGACCACAGATCCCGAAAAACATGTGACGGCCTTCGAGAACCGAATGCTGCTACACTCCCACCCACAGTAGATCTGGGCCAAGCTCTTCGTCACCACGTTGACGGGTCCCGCGCAAGATTGGTTTATCCGCCTACCACCGCGGTGCATATCGACCTACAATCGATTTGTAGATCGATTCACGGCGCACTTCTCCTCGATGTTCGGGGAGAAGCTACCGCCCTCCTATCTCAACAGCATCTACCAGAAGGAGGGCGAGTCCTTGCGAGATTTCATGACTCGCTTTTCGAGAGAGGTAGTCCGGGTCAATAATCCGACGATGGATACTTTACTTTCCGTAGTCCATCGAGCCCTTCGTAACCGCCTTTGGGCCGATGAGATCGTCAGGGCTGGGCCTCGCAACCTGACAGAAATACAAGATATCGCCCACGGCTTCATGCGCGTTGAGGAGATCGCCCTCGGGCATGGACCTCCGCCCCGATCTGAGAGGCAGGTCATTGGGTCCAGCTCGTCCCAACACCGGAAAGGGAGCGAGCAAAAGAAAATCAAGGGGAAAGTCGACCAACCGACCCAGGTCGACCGACGAAACTACGTCCCCTTGACCAAGTCCTTAGACCAGATCTACGTGGTCATGGACCAAAGCCTTCTGAAGAAACCAAAGCCCATCCGAGAGGGTCCGAAGGCTGAGAAATCGGGAAAGTACTGTGGCTACCATCAGCAATGGGGCCACACGACCGCGGAATGTAACGCCCTCCGTGATGAGATCGAAAGACTCATCCAAGGGGGGCACCTGAAGGATTTTGTTCGACGCATCGACCACTACTCTGAAAAGGCGGGAAGGTCGAGCGACCGCAACAGGTCCAGATCCAGATCTCCCCCAAAACGATCTGGGAAGCAGCCGCTGGAGAGAGCTGAAGACAATCCCCCTACTCACGGCAAGATCTATATGATAGCCGGAGGGCACGAGGGCGGTGACTCAAATGCAGCTCGAAAAAGGAACATCAGACGAGCAGCTCGAGAGTACAACGGTCCGCACGAAGAAGTCTTCCAGATCGATCATGGTAGAGAGTGGGAAAGACAGGAGGTTAGCTTTAGTGAGAGTGATAGCCGCCCTAGCACTACTAGAAAAACGGGTTTTTGTGACGCCTAAAAGCGTCATGAAAAGTGGCCTTTTGTGACGCTTTCGATTTTGTGACGCTTACTAAAAGCGTCGCGTAAGTAAGTGTGACAGTAGGTTATTGTGACGCTTTTATTATGACGCTTTAAAGCGTCATTATAGCCGCGATATTGTGACGCTTTCCAGCGTCATATTTGATTATATTGTGACGCTTTTCAGCGTCATGTTTAATGTTTAACTACTTTAACTAACTATTAATAGGACACTTAAAAGCGTCACAATAAACGTTAACATGACGCAATGAAGCGTCATTAAAAGTATGATATGCTGATGGAAAAAGTCATAATCAAGGGTATTATGACAAAGAAAAGCGTCACAATAAATTGTATTATGACGCGAGAAAGCCTCATAACAAAGTTTGTTATGACGGAAGTTAGCGTCACAATAAGCTATGTTAGGATGAAATAAAGTGTCACGTTAAATGATATTATGACGGAATAAAGCGTCCCATTACATGATATTATGACGAATAAAAGCGTCACGATAAAATATATTATGACGGAATAAAGCGTCATGATATACATAATATTATGCAATTAATATTAATATTGGAATTATATTGTCCCTAATAATTGTAATTCTATTCTAGAAATTTACTCTAAACAAAGAAATATAAATAACAACATAATTTAAAAAACTCAATCAAATAACATAATAATACTATGTGCACAATATTTCCAATCCAAAATAATATTAATTACAATTTGTACCTAATATATGATATTGGCCAAATCCAAAAAAATGACAAAAGGTGAAGTATCAAAGCTGGCCACTTACAGTACTTAGAGTAGTTGGGTATTAAACTAAAACAAACCAAGTCCCACAAATGGTGTCAATCTTGAGCCATAGCAACCTATATAAAAAATCCATTATTGTAGTCAATATGAAATAGGTATGAAATAAAATTTCTTAGAGCTAATGAATAACCCTTACCAAATGTTTTGGCCATGGAACCACCTCCCCAATTGCATCACCAATAGTTTTGAAATGTGATGTGGGTCGAATTAACTCTTCTTCAACTTCCACTGCAACATGGATGACCAACTCGAACCAATTATTTTCCAACAATACTTGCCCAACTCTTTTTGATGGATCTAAACTTTGAAGACAACCAATCGCCACGGTTTTAGATGAATCAAACATACTCTTTAATAACACTTTTGATCCAACCTACATAATTTAGACAAACCAAAAAAGAAAATTAATATCAAAAACTGTCTTGACAAACTACGAAAAAAGAAATATTTTGATTTTAAAAAATGCACAGAAATATAATAACCATACAATAAGAAATCTCTTTGTTGTACATGCTGAGTTAAAAATCGACCAGATTCAACAGAGTCTCGACTGAGTCACCTAACTACCACCATCACTACAGTCTACTGCCATGGTTGGTGAAAGGTTGGGCCCAACAAATTAAGTTGTTTCAAGTATACAATGACTGAAAAGAAGACAATTACCAGAATCCAAAAAGTCACTCAGACTTCATTCTGAATTGAAAATTCTAAACCAACAAGTTTTTTCCTTCCTCAAGTTTGCCAAAGAAAGTTATCAAGTAATCACACTGAAGTGCATAACAGAATCGCAAGTGAGTCTATCAATACAAGCACCAATTTGGCCTAAAATTGCAATGATTTTTTACACATTTACAATAACTAACAGATGCGAAGCAATCAGATGTTGCAGACAAAATGGGCAATTCGAAAGAGGACTACAACCCAGCAAATTTAATTTGAACCAGCACATATCAATAAATTAGTGGAACTTCGGATACGGGAACTAACCTGAAGCGTTTGTTGTGCGAAAGACTAGTAGAAGAAATCGACTAACTTCATCTGTTGAAGGTGAAAGAGCAGAAAATTAGGATATGCACAAACCTTAAAAGATCATGTTTATATAAAATGGAAAAAAACTCGTTTACGGGTTCAATAGCTCCGGTCAGACTGATAAACCTCTTCCATTGTTAAAATCCAAAAAATCCGCGATCTTTAGGCCTATGGGTGGAATTTATTGAGCGAGCAGCTTGTAAATCAGAAACCAAGAAGAGCATATCAGAAATTTAATTTACAAAATGGGTTGCATGTTTCAGGGAGCAGATCAGAAATTTAATTTACAAAGTCTTTACCATTTCATTGGCGCAGCGGCGGAGCTCTAGAATCAAACCTCTCATTGAATTTCGTTGGATTTCTTTGCGAGGAACCTCTGATTTCTTCGAATATTGTTGAAACCTCACAGATTTAGCTTTCCATCGAAGGGTTGGGAGGGCCGCGACGCAGCGGAGGAGCAGTTAGGCAGCGACGCAGCGGCAGATCTCTGGAGCGGTGTAACCTCAATTTCTTCGATTTTGGTTGAGTTTGTTCAATTTCACCTCAGATGCCTCAATTTTCTTTCTTCGATCTTTGATAAATTGCAAATGTGCTTCCCGATGCTTCCCCCTTTTTTTTTTGTCCAACAAATATTTCCCTCATTTTTTCGGTCCAAACCCGCCAAACATTACCGCCTAAAATCCATCCTCTTCCAATAAAATTAAAGAACCAATCATATTTTATAAAATATATACTATATTGAGACGCTTATATATATAAACGTCACGATAAATCTATTATATTGTGACGCTTTTAAAAAAAATGTCTCATTATTATTACTTTAGTTGATAAATATTATATTAATAAACAAAAATTAGATCTAATTTAACGGATTTACAAAAAGCGTCACAATAGGCGGTCTGTTATGACGCCTTTTCAAAAGCGTCATATTAGAGCGTTATAACAGACTGTTTTTCTAGTAGTGTAGCCCCCATCGGGAAGGCGACTCGCCTAGCTGTCCGTTGGTGGTGACCTTGGGCGTGGCTAACTATGATGTAACCAAATGCCTAGTTGATAATGGAAGCAGCTCGAATATTATCCCTTACTCGACTCTTGTAAAAATGAAGTTGCATAACCTAAAGCTCGATCCGATCCGAACATCGCTTTCCGGGTTCGGTGGATCGAAAGTCATACCGTTGGGGCGCATCCAACTCCTCACCTCGATGGGAACATCCCCCAAGAGGGTGACCCAGGAGGTCGAGTACGTCATCGTCAATATGCCCCTAGTGTATAACACGATCTTCGGTCGACCTGGCCTCATTCAGTTCAAAGCAATCATCTCAACGTATCATCAAAAGCTGAAAATGCCCACTCCGAACGGGGTCGGAGAGGTGACGTGCGATGTCATGGACAGTTGGGCTTGTTACGCCATCGTCCTAAAAAAGCCATCCGGGAAAGGGGTGGAGGAAGGTCTCGACCTGCAGACCTATGCTGACGGAGAGATCGAGCTACCCACGAAGGAGATCGAGGCTGAGAGGTTCCCCGCCGCTCGGAAAAGAAAGGCCAGCGAGCGGCTCGAGCCCTCGGAAGAACTAAAAGAAATTGCCCTAGTCCCCGGAGACAGCAATAAGACCACCAAGATCGGGGCGAATATACATCCGCAACACGAGGTTATGATGATAGAATTCTTGAGGGATAACTTTGACATCTTCGCTTGGGCTGCCAAAGATCTGATCGGAGTCGACCCGAAGGTGATCTGCCACCGACTCGGGATCGATCCATCGGTCAAACCCATAAAACAAAAGCTGAGACCTCAAAGTCGGGCGAGGAATGATATAATCGAGGCCGAGGTCAATAAACTCCTCGATGCAGGATACGTTACTCCAGCTCAATACGTTGACTGGTTGTGCAACGTAGTCCTCGTGCAAAAAACAGGCGGGAAATGGAGAATGTGCAACGATTTCACCGACCTCAACAAGGCATGTCCGAAAGACCCGTATCCGCTGCCCCGAATCGATCAGCTCGTCGACTCGATAGCTGGGTGCGAGATGCTCAGTATGATGGATGCATTTCAAGGCTACTACCAGATCTCTATGGCTCCCGAAGATCAAAAGCACACGGCCTTCATTGTAGTAAAGGGAATATACTGCTTCAAGGTCATGCCCTTCGGGCTAAAGAACGCGGGAGCTACGTACCAAAGATTGGTCAACCTGATGTTCAAAGATGAGATCGGAAAGACCATGGAGGTCTACGTCGACGACATGATCGTGAAGAGCTGCTGGGCGTACCATCATCTAGATCATCTGCGCAGATCATTTGAGATCTTACGGCAATACGGTATGAAGCTCAACCCCGATAAGTGCACGTTCGGGGTCGAAGGAGGAAAGTTTCTAGGATACATGGTGAGCCAACGAGGCATCGAGGCGAATCCTACGAAGATCAAAGCAATCCAGGTCATCCCTCGACCTCGATGCATCAACCAGGTACAGTCCCTGGTGGGTCGCATAATCTCACTCAACCAGTTCATATTACGATCGTCCGAACGAAACCTCCCATTCTTCAAAGTTTTAAGGAATCTCAAAAAATTCGAGTGGAACGAAGAATGCGACCGAGCGTTAGATCAACTGAAAGAGTACCTGGCCTCCCCACCATTGTTGGCCAAGCTGAATGAGGGAGAGACCTTGTACCTCTACCTGTTCCTCTCTAATGAAACCTTCAGCTCAGTCTTGGTCGCCATTCGAGATCGAAAACACCTACCGATCTACTACCTGAGCAAGATCCTACACGGTGCGGAACGGAATTATCTCGAGGTCGAGAAATTCGTGTTTGCTCTCACCCACGCAGCTCGGAAGCTACGCCCGTACTTCCAGGCTCACCCCATAATTGTCCTAACGGATCAGCCGCTTAGGCAGGTGTTATCCAAACCCGACGTGTCGGGTCGAATGATGAAATGGGCGGTCGGGTTGAGTCAGCATGACATCACCTACCAACCTCGAGCCGCCCAACAAGCTCAAGTTCTGGCTGACTTTCTAGTCGAAAGGAACACCAGCTCGATGGAGATCGTTCGTACCTCGCCTAGCTGGACCATGTACACGGATGGCTCATCGACCTCTCAAGGAGGGGGAGTGGGCATATCCCTTACGAGCTCAGAAGGACTCCAGCTCGATTTCGCCATAAAACTCGATTTAAAGCAACGAACAATGAGGCTGAGTATGAAGCACTCGTGGCTGGACTGAGGTATGCCACGGAAAACCAGATCGACAGGTTAGCCGTTGTAACTGGCTCCCAGCTCATCGAAGGCCAAGTCAACGGCACGTACGAAGCTCGGGAGGAGTCCATGGCAGCATATCTCAAAATGGTGAAAGAGCTGACCTCGAACCTGAAAGAGTTCAAAATCGAACAGGTCCCTCACGAAGAGAACGGTCGAACTGATGCCCTCTCAAAGTTGGCTAACGGGTTCCAAGGAACAAAGGATGCGACCATCTCGTTCATGGTCTCGGGGGGCCGTGCGATCGATGAAGGAAAGGTCGAGATCGCCACAATCGACCCGCCGGAGCCTTGCTGGATGGACGATCTAATCGCTTACCTCAAAGACGGGCTATTGCCCCAAAATCGAGCTGAGGCCAGGAGAATAAAATATCGATCTCTGCTCTATATGATAGATCATGAAGGCAGGCTGTTCAAAAAATCCTTCACCGGTCCCCCGCTAAGGTGCCTACGACCTAGCCAAGCCCAAGATGTCCTGGAAGAAGTCCATGAGGGATGTTGCGGAAACCATTCCGGAGGTCGAGCCTTAGCTCGAAAGATCTTAAGGAGTGGGTATTTTTGGCCGACTATGGTGTGGGATGCGAAGATCCACTCTAGGAAATACCCCAAGTGCCAAAAACACGGCAACCTAATCCACACTCACCCTACGTCCATGATACCGATCGATGTGTGCTGGCCCTTCGACCAATGGGGGATCGACATCATCGGCCCTTTCCCCTTGGCGCCCAGACAGAAAAAGTTTGCCATAGTATGTGTCGAGTACTTCTCAAAGTGGGTTGAGGCCGAGGCAGTCCCCAAAATTACCGATGCAGTGATAAGAAATTTCCTCTGGAAGAATATAATCTGCCGTTTTGGGGTTCCGAGGGTACTCATCTTTGACAATGGACCTCAATTTCGATCTGAGAATACCAAGAGCTATGGTCGGGACCTCGGGATCGACCTCAGATTCACTACAGTTGGTCATCCGCAAGCAAATGGCCAAGCTGAAGTCACCAACCGAATCATTATCCAAAATCTCAAGACCCTGCTTGATGCCAAGCTGGGGGCATGGGCGGACGAGCTCGACGGCGTACTATGGGCATATCGAACTACCCCGCGGACAACCACGGGACAAACACCATACTCTCTGGTTTACGGATCCGAAGCCGTCATCCCATCGGAGCTGTTACACGAAACCGCTCGTGTATCGCAATACCAGCTCAACCGGAATACGGAGATCAGGGCTGAAGATCTAGATGTGATCGAAGAAAGTAGAGAGCATACCTATCAGAAGCTCAGACAGTACAAGGCAGCGGCAGCCCGATCATACAATAAGCACGTACGGCCCAGATCGTTTCAGATCGGTGACCTTGTGTTAAAAAAGGTCGAGGTCTTGCAACACGTCAGGAAGCTTGAGCCTAACTGGGAAGGACCTTATCGCGTCACGGAGATCGGGAAAAACATGGCCTACCGGCTTGAAGACATGGCCGGGGAACCGTTACCCAGACCGTGGAACGCGCACAACCTGAAGAAGTTTTATACTTGAACCTTCAAATTTATTTCGAATTGTAATAGTTGAAGAGGTCGAATTCGTCTGAGAATCGATCTCTGATCAGTCAATTAATTCACATGTTTTGGGGTATCCGATTGAAGTCAATCCGCAATCCCACACCAGGTCACTATCCCCTCGATTAAGCTCTCATTCGACCTACGGTCATGAGTCGAGGAGGGAGTGAGCCCCTCCGCATCCGATCGTTAGAGATCGAGATCCAACGAGGTCGTCTTTAGACCCAAGGAGATCAAAAAATCCTAACGTATTTAATGATTTTCGAATTATCGTTAGAGATCAAGATCCAACGAGGTCGTTTCTAGACCCAAGGAGATCCTAAATCCTAACTATGCTTTTTAAATCATTGTTAGAGATCAAGATCCAGGGAGGTCGTTGTTAGACCCAAAGAGATCCTAAAAATCCTAACAATCTTAATGATCCAGAGATCCAAGGAGATCATTTTAGATCCGAGGAGATCCAGAGATGAATAATTTGATTAATAATCCAGAGATCCAAGGAGATCGATTTAGATCCGAAGCGATCCAGGGGTTAGTGATCTTTCAAGCAAAGTGGTAAAACAACTAAGGCAAGAATGCAAACACCCAACGAGATGAGATAGACATCCAAACAAGATCGAATAGCTTTGCGAACCTATCGATCCGAAAGCGATAAAAATCTAAGGGGTAAGCAAGACCTAAATCGATAAACCACGCGCATACCAGATCGAATTAATGTCCAACTTGCAAAGTAAAAGGAAAAACACAAGTATGAGAAACATAATTCATTCATGTAAAAATCGATCTCAAAATTAGCAAAGATCGATCTTACCTAGCGCATCGAGCTCACCACGCGACGTGGCTCGATGGGCAAATGTTCAAAAATAAGAAACAAACTCCAAGTATTCTCCTAGCCACAGACCGGCTAGCTGGTCGAACTGAGTGTTTTAAAAAGGGGCAGTGGATGGATCAGTCGACATCGACCTGAGCTGAAGAAGATCCTTGGGCAGATCAACGTTTGGTCCTCTCGAACTCACGGGTGCTAGGAAGGAAATGCTCGACCTCGACCGGTTGGGGGAGCTCGCACGTCACCTGGGACTTGGTCTTCTTAGCCTGGGCCATCTCAATGGCGTGCCCATACTTGTAGGTCGCCCAGTCGATGCGAACCGGCTCCTCCTCTTCAGGTTGATCAACGACGCCCGGATCGGGGAGCATGGGTCCGATCGAATCAAAGTTGAAGTTTGGGGAAAAAATGTCCTTAGCCTTGAGCTGATTGATGGCGATTTGAAACCCCTCCGCCAGATCGTTTTCTCCCACAATCAGACTGGCCTCTTCGAACCCAGGGCCCTCCATGAATTCCCGAACTGCGTACCGTTCGATCTGAAGCTTGCACTTCCTCAGATCGTCGGCAGCTTTGTCGATCTTGGTCCTGGCGAGACCGAAGACCTCTGATCTGCCCTCTTCCCTCGCAGAGGCTTTGGCGCTCTCAAGCTCCCCGGCGAATTCCACCCGTAGTGCAGCAATGGCATCCTCGTATCGCTTCTCAGCCCTCTCCAGATCCTTCTGGGCATTCTTCATCTGGGTCTCCATCGAATCCCTCTCCTCGACTCGGGCCCTTTTCTCCTCCCTGGCATTACGGAGGTCTTCTTCGAGCTGGCGAATGATCTGAGGATTCATCGAGGCAAGCTGGGCTTTGGCGAGCTGGTACTTCTCTTTATATCTTTGCTTACCCGCCTTGAAGACCTCCGCCTCCTGGATCGAGTTCACCAGCACGGGGAGGATGTCCTGAAAAGCAATACGCAGATCAATCAGAAACAAAGGGATCGATCAGCAAGAAGCAGATCGATCGACAAAGTACAGATCGATCGTCGCCGAATCGATCGATACAAAGTGTTAAAAAACGATGAAACGATACTCACACAGAAGAGTCCTCGAGCGGCTTTTGCCCTCTTCTGATCCGCCGACCGCGACCTGGACAGCTTCCTCTGTTCGTCAATAATGCAACCGGTATTGAACAGAGCTGAGACCAGATCGATGTCCGGGGTGCCAAAGGCCAAAGCACGCTTCGACCCGTCCGGTCTTTCCAGCTCGAGTCTGGCAGGCCATTGCGGAAGTGGGGTTTGGGGGAAATCCAAAAGCTGGGATTCTTCGTCTGAATCCTCGGACTCCTCCGTCACCCGAGCGGTTTCCCTGAAAGGCCTCTTTCCCGCGCCATGCCTTGCCTGAACAAACTGGGCATAAGGGTCAATGTCTTCATCAAAATGCAATTCTAAGTGGTCTAAATTAATTACTTGCTCGAGGTCATCATCGACCTGACCCACTGAGGACCCCGCCAGATCGACGAACTCCTGACCTCGAACTGGAGGTGCCGCCGTTTCTGGGCCGATCTGCTGAGCACCTTGATCATGCAACTCCTTCCGGAACCCCTCTTGATGAACTTGTTGCGCTTCAGGAAGGGCGTTAAGTATCGAGCGGGCTGCGTCTATCACCGGTCGCATATCCGCGGCAGCAACCTCCCTCTGGTTCCTTGCCCTCATCTTGCAGCTCGAGACATGATTAGAACTCGTAGGTCTGCAGATCGGAAAAGTCAAGGATTAGATCGACATAGAAAGAGAAATTTACAAAAAACTAAGGTACCCCGATCAAGGGGGGATCCGGTCGAAGAGGGAGCATACCAAGGCGGAAGCTCCTCCGTCGATGACCTCTGGGTTACATGGGTCAGAGTGCGATAGATGTGACGCGGTTGTTCTGCCAATGGAGAGTTCGCCACGGGTTCCTCGATCTCCCCCTCCTCATCGACCGGAGGAACCTCCGACTCGTCCACTAATCCCAACGGTCTTTTCCCCCTCGAGGTGGAGGCGGGTCCCCCGTGATTGGCCGTGCCGCTGGGTCCAGCGAGTGGCTCAAAACTAGCCTCCGGAAGCAAAGGGACGCTCTGCGCGACCTCCCGTTCAGGAGACGGCGTGAAGGCCTCTTCCATAGGCCCCCCACCCAATCCGACCTGATTGTGAGCTATAAGGAATGGGAGAAAGAATGGAAGTTTACCTTGAATGTAGATCGAAGGAGCCTCAAAAGAGCGACGAGCAACTGTTGCAGATCGGAGCAACTCGTTAGATTTGATGTGAAAACGGTGAAGTATGGCTTGAGGGTGACCCCTTATTTATAGGGGTTGAAAAAGTAACGTCTCGAAATGCGAAACGATGCCATTATTACCCCGGACACGCCACCTCCCTCAAAGGTCACGTCGCATTAAAATTCGGCGCCAGTTCGATAAACTCAAAAAAACGCGCCTCATCATCAAGATGACGGTTCGATTGTAACAGTCACAACGGTTCCCCTATCCAAGGCCAGATCGATGAAATTACCACTGAGAAAATTCACACTGGTAATTTGGGGGGCCTCTGATATGGCATAATAGTACAAGGCCACGTGGCCACCCCTGGTTGGTGCCACGTGGACCCTTGCGCCGACCTGGACAAACCAGGAGCAACCTTTCTGGGCAGATCATCAGATCGATACCAAGTCCGTAGATCAAAAGATCTACATGGGGTCATTAGATCGATTTACACATCGCTTGATCGTCGGATCAGCAGATCGATTTCAGCACCCAGGTCATCAGATCGATCTGCTCCTTGCCTGAGGAAACCCACAGCATTAAGGATCCCGGAAGGCAATATCGATCTCCAGATCGATATCATACGTCATCGGACACCCGAATACTGTAAAGCACTCCTGTCGGGACACGTGTACCCTCCCCATTCCCTGGAACAGGCGTACTACGGCTCATTAATGACCGTCAGTCCCTGCTTTTACCCAAAGGGAAAAGAAGGTACAAACGACCCGCCTCAAGCCAGTTCCATCGTCCGACATCCAGATCGACGATTGGCAACGCCATTAATGCACACCTACAGTACACACACTACTGTGCTATTTGGCCCTGGCTATAAATACTCGCCCTTTGAACAGTAGTTGGTAAGCCTTTAATACGCATTCAATTGCATTTATTCTCTCTCAAAAGAGCTCCATCACTGACTTGAGCGTCGGAGTGCCAACCTTGGGTAAAACCCCAAGTCCCCCAAGTTGGTTTCGAGCTCACGTTTGCTAGTGTTTTCAGGTCGATAAAGAACCCACTCAAACAAATTCTTGACTGATTGACCCATATCTGACAGCCAGATCGACCACGTCAGATCGACCAGATTTGAGCCAGATCAACGTGTATATATATAATTTAATATATAATATGTAACAATATATATTGTTAATACATGTGTAAAATATGCGTATATATTAAAATACATGTAACTATGTTGAAATACATGTATATATAACATATGATAGTTACATGTATTTTAATATATACGCATATTATAAGTTATGTATTATGCACATGTATTAACAATATATATTGTTACATATTATATATTATATTATATATATACACATATACTATATTTTAAAATATAAACACGTATATATGCATTATATATAATATATAAACGTGTATTTTATATTATATATAATATATGTATTACAATAATATATGTATATTATATTTTATAATATATATATATATGTATATAATCACATAAATACATATATTATATATATGTATTACACATATTTTATTATATATAATATATAATATATATTATATATAATATATAACAAAATATATTACTAATACAAGTGTACATAATACATAATACGCATATATATTAAAATATATATGACAAAATGCATATTATAAATTAAAATATATAATATATATATATATATATATATATATATATATATATATATATATATATATATATATATATATGTATTACATATTATATAAAATATAATGCGTATATTATATATAATAAATATATATTTGACCAAAAAAAAAAATAATAAATATATAATATATGAAATAAATGGATACGGATAAAAAAAAAAAATTAACGGATGAACAATAACTTCCGTCAATTATTTGACGGAAGTCCTCAAATTGACAAAAAAAATTACTACGGGACCAAAAAAACCACTTTTAAAAAACATGGGACCAAAAGTGATAATGGTCCATTATTATGAGACTAAAAACCCATTTTGCTCTATCATTAAATAACATTTTTTGCTAAACCAAAAAAGAATAAAAAAGAAAGAAAAGATGCTAGATAAACACAAAATTCAAGTACTTACATCAAACCCCCCAGAATTTCAATACTTACATTAACCTCCTTAGTTTTGGACTTTTATTACATATCCCCCTGAGATTTAGAATATGAAGGGTAAAATAGTAAAATCACATATTTTGTTAATTTTAATAGATGAGATAACGTGCTAAGGGGGTATTTGTAATTTCTAAAGGCTCAAGGGGTAATCTGTAATTTCGCCATACCTCGGCATCCGTAATTATCCCATTTTTTTATTAATTGTATCTTTGATTCTTGTGCCTTGGCCACATGGGCTTAGAACCAATTAATAAATCGGTGCGCTTTTCGAGGATTGGTAGGCCAAAAAATATTGAGAATTAGGCAACTCGGGTCAAGGCTCCAAGCGCATCTCATCCCAAGGGAAAATTGCAATTTTAGTCCCATTAGATTCAAACCGTTGCAATAAAGGTCCCATTAGTTTAGAATATCCAAAACATATCCCATTGGATTCTAAAAAGTTGCAATAAAGGTCCAATTAGTTTAAAAATCCAATAAAGGTCCCATTGGATTATAAAACATTGCAATATTAGTCCCATTGTTAGTCAACTAACAAAATAATTATTTATTTCATTAGTGTTTACCTTTTTTTGCTTATTTTATTGGAAAATCGCCTTTTTTTTTTATAAAATATTTTATTTTCACCTGTATTTCTCTTAGTTTCAATGTTTTATTTTCGTTCATATTTCTCCTAATTTTCACCCCATTTCTACGGTCTTATTAAAGAGTTCTTTTTTAAAAAATTAATTATTTCCACCCCTATATCTCTTGATTTCCATCAAAATTTTCTATCTTTTTATTCAAAATTTTTTTTTTCCAAATTCTACATTACTCTTAATAAAAATTAAAAAGAACTTCAAATTTTTCAATGTTTTTATTTATAGGGGAGGAAATAAAAAATATTGTTTGACACATTTATATGATGTTTTTTAAGTAAGAAATG
Organism: Lantana camara; assembly: GCA_037501455.1. Classification (NCBI taxonomy): domain Eukaryota; kingdom Viridiplantae; phylum Streptophyta; class Magnoliopsida; order Lamiales; family Verbenaceae; genus Lantana; species Lantana camara. Next base: position 27,560,470 of record CM074862.1, read on the forward strand.
AAAATCTCCTTTTCAATTACTCATTAGAGGACTTATTTATTTATTTATTTATTGTTATGAGTATTTTTAATTTTTATTAAAAGTATTTATCTATCATTTTATTAAAGAGTTCTTTTTGAAAAAAATTACTTTTTTCCCCTTATAAATGAAAACATTGTTCGGCACATATATATATATGTGATACTTTTGATGTGAGAAATGAAAATCTCCTTTTGGAATACTCACAATAAGAGCTATTTATTTCATTGTAATTCATAGTGCATTATAGAAATTAAAACAAAAAAATACTCATAATAAAAAAATAGAAAAATTTGATGGAAATCAAAAGATATAGGGAATAAAATAATTAAATTTTTTTTTAAAAATCTTTAATAAAATGACATAAATGTGGTAGAAATTAGTAGAAATATGGGGAAAAAATAAAATATTAAAAATTCGAACAAATATGGGTGAAAATAAAATATTTTAGAAAAAAAAATAGTGATTTCCCAAAACAAAAAAAGAAAAATCTTTTACACTAACGAAACATCTAATTATTTTGTTAGTTGATCAAATGTGGGACTAATATTGCAATGTTTTAGAATCCAATGGGACCTTTATTGGATTTTTAAACCAATGGGACCTTTATTGCAACTTTTTAGAATCCAATGGGATATATTTTGGATATTTCAAACCAATGGAACTTTATTGCAACGGTTTGAATCTAATGGGACTAAAATTGCAATTTTCCCTCATCCCAATTATTTTATATGAGCATTATTGGATTGATTTCACAGTTTCTTTTGATTGATTGATTCTACGCATAAAGAATGAAGATCCCCGAAACAGGCATGAAGAAATGGTGCATGCTTCATCTGTTTGTTGTCTCAATCGCAGTGACAGTGAATAGTAGTCACTCTTCACAGTCCATTGTCAGGACTTTACCGGGCTTTCATGCACCTCTGCCTTTCAAACTCGAAACCGGGTTGAGTATCCTCACTCCATAAGTTGTTTGAAGTTTCGAACTTATTTAATGGCACTTTTAAAGATGGGTTCTGTTTCGACTGTTCTTACTCTGTATTTGAGTGATCTGCAGATACATTGGAGTTGGAAAAGATGATGGAGTGCAGCTGTTTTATTACTTCGTTGAATCAGAAGGAGACCCCAAAAAGGATCCGCTTCTGCTGTGGCTCATAGGCGGACCTGTTTGCTCTGGTTTTTCCGCTCTGGTTTACGAATTTGGTGCGTTCTACATATCTTCTTCTGCTTACTGCTTATTGCTTCTGCTTTTGCTCTGATATTCCTTTTTCTGCAAATTTGTTATTAGGTCCGTTGTCTTTTGATCCAACTACGTTTGATGAAAGCTTACCTTCTCTCAGTTTAAATCCACATTCATGGACAAAGGTTGGATTTTTTTTTTTTCTTTATTGAGTTCTCAATTTCTCCTGGTTGAATTTGAGAGTTTTTTTCTCTTTTTTTTCCAGGTTGCGAGTATTATATTCATAGACTCCCCTGTCGGAACTGGCTTCTCTTATGCCACTACACCGGAAGCCTACCCTTTGTCTGATACCAAAGCCACAGAACATAATTATTCGTTTCTGAGGAAGGTAAACTTATTTTAACAAGATTCGTATTCATTCAGGTCAGTTACGGTAATTTTCTCTAACTAATCTAAGAATGTAAGCTAACATAAGTAGTTATTGTAAAGTGGTTGTTGAATCACCCGAAATTTGTTGAGAATCCCCTTTATATTGGTGGTGACTCTTATGGAGGCAAAATTGTACCTATGGTGGCTCTGGAAATAGTAAAAGGTACAATTTAGCTTAGTAAAACCTAGCAGTTATGATTAGATTCTTGCCCTGAGCTGATGCTGAGGTGAAATGCGTAAATAATATTGATGCCTTTTCAGGTAATGAAGCTGGACTTGAACCACAGATGTTACTCAAAGTAAGCTAAATACAATGTTCTTCAAACTCCTCTTATTTAGAGTTCTTTAAAAACCATTTGACATGAAACAGGGATATATAGTTGGCAATTCATTCTCCGACGAAGATCACGATACTAATGAAATTATTCCTTACGCTCATAGAATGGCGCTCATATCTGATGAACTTTTTGAGGTAACTTTATTCTTGTTATGTGTTGGTTCTAGACAACTTGACAACAAGGTCAAATTTAAAATTAAAAAGTTTAAAAATGGAAGCCATGAAAGGAATTTAATAAAGGGACTGACGGAGATTAGAATTTAAAATAAATATAAAGTTTTAGGGGGAGGGGCTGAAAGGAGAAATATAAAAAAAATTCAAACAATAATCTGACTGATCGTAATGTTATTTTTTCCTGTATTATATTATCTTTCACTATACCCATATTAGTATTTGACCACTTATATTATTCTGTATTAATTAAAATGTCACGGAACTACTCAAATACAAAATTAATGAGTCACTATTTCAATTTCAGCTAGCAAAGAGCAGTTGTCATGGAGAGTATGTTAATCCAGATCCCCCTTGGGCTCGTCGAAGAGGTCGAAATCACATATATTTACACTTTTTCTTGGATCATATATTTCATCTCAATTGATTTTCGGTTTTTGACGCCCACAATGGTTGCAGTGCACAAACCATATCCATAAAGCACACATTTTGGAGCCAGAATGCACACTCGATGATCTTCGTCTTCAATCATCCTTACCAGCTGATCCAGACCTTATCCTCCTGTCCAGAAAAGACGAATTGTGTCGTGTAATTTCCAACATATTTTTGGAGTTTCTAGTATGTGATCATCCTGTTATAAGAGTTTCCTGAACGGCAAAATCGTGTTGCATGCTTGTTTGCAGGGATATAATCACATGAAGTCTTACGTGTGGGCAAATGATGAAACAGTTCGAAAAGCTCTTGGTGTTAGAGAGGAAGTTCGTTGTTATGCATTAAATAATTATTAGTGAAACACTTTAAGTTCGTCTGTAGCCTAAGGGGTGTTCATTTGGTTAAAAAAATGGAAAATTTAACTTCTCGATTCAAGCGAAAATGCTAACCATTTACTGAATCGGAAAGGCTCCTTTTCGGTTAGGTAAAAACTGATCTTTTGGGAACAATTTTGGTTAAAAACAGAAAAACCGAAATTAGAAAATAAAATTTAAAAGAAAGTAATAAATAACAGGAGGAATTGAACACTGGCTTTTCCCACAAGAATTTGACTTAGATTCAGCAAACAAACCAACCCAAATACCTCAATTTCTTGAACTCCCACCAAAGTTAAAACTAAAAGCACTACGGATAATGGCTATAAACGAGTTGCATTATATTCCCGGCAAGTGCTTTTCTCGAAAAAAGGATATCCACTCTACTATACCCACAAACCCACCTCCGAGCAAGGAAGAAAAAGTGAGATAATCTAATTGCCGGTGGGATTATTGGTTGCTTGGGTGTGGCGGAGACGTTGGTGAGTAGAGGTCTGCGGTGGAATACGAAGGGCCGGCAGCGGCGAGGAGATGAAGGTGAAAATAAAAAACGTAACTTCTAAAATAAAGTCTAAAAGCTCAAAAACAAATTAATACAAAAAACGTGTACGAAGTGTATACTCTAAAGGCACTAGGTACGGTTTTCTCCATAAAAACAAAAGTCCTCTCGGTTTTACTGAAAACGAATACAAATCGATTTTTTGAAAAACCACTCACCAAAAAGTAAAAACGAACTGAAACGGCTTCCGTTCGGTTTGGTTCGTTTACGATTATTAGTTTTTCCTGAACACAACTAGTGTAGACTATTAAATTTTGCAATTCAGCACCATACCAAAGAGGTCATGCGGTCCACCACACTGCCCTAGGCGATGTTGGAGCCATGGCCAGATTCGAGTGATGGTTGGTGTTGATGGAAAACTTTGCGCTTTGCACGTGTGCATTCTCGTAAGGAGCCTCGCTTCTTGGCCCAAAGTCTACAGGCGGATTAGCCTGAAAGGGCTGTGGAAAAGAAGGGAATAGGAAGAAGGAAAGCCAAAGGTTATGATTTGAAAGGAAGAAGACGGCTTTTCAAATTTCGAAAAATTAAAGTAGGTACAAGTGTGTAGAAGGAGAAAAGGTTGCCGCCTTTTCGTGGAGTACAGATATCAAATCATGAAAAGCAATCATCCCAATAAGCCTTGGAAATAGGACAATTATTATTAAGATAAAGCAGGCCTTAACCCAATAATAATTGGGGGACTCAATGATATGGGCTTAAATTGTGAGCTAGGAATGGGATTAATTAGGGCTGTCAATGGATCGGATTTTAATCCGAATCCGGTCCGAATCCGATCCGAATTTTAGCATATTCGTCCGATAAAAATGTCCGATGGATCATATCCGATTATAAATATTCGTTATCCGAAATAAATGGAGCGAATATGGAATTAACAAATCCGATCCGTTTAGAATCCGAATCCGATTATATATATAATATTTAATTAAAATAACGGACAATTCCTCAAAAATCCCCAAGTGTAAACTGAATTTCCTTTTCACTCCCCAGTTTTGAAAAAGTTCCTGTTCACTCCCCAATTGAAAAACAAAATTTCTTTTCACTCCCCAAGGTTGTATAATAATTCAGAATTGCGTACAATTTTTAGGGAATTGCGTATAAAAACCCCGGAATCTCGTATATACGAGATTCCGGGATTTTTATACGCAATTCCCTCAAAAATGTACGCAATTCCTAAAGACAATGTACGAACATGTACTATTTGTGGGGACCTAAAAGGAATTTTGTTTTTCAATTGGGGATTGAATGAGAACTTTTTCAAAACTGGGGACCTAAAAGGAATTTTTTCAACTTTTTGGTACTATTCAAAGATTTTCCCTTAAAATAAATTATTTACTAGTACATAATATTAAGTAAAATGACTAAAATTATAATTTTCACATAATTATCACTTTAAACAACAATAAAATTTGAATTATTTACTTTAAAAGTATATATTTTCCTTTATTAATAAGTTTAAATTAACTTATTTTAAACAAATATAAATAAAATCATCAAATAATCCATTAAATAATTATTATTTATTAATATTATGTAATTATATTTATTCTTTATATTAAATTTGTTAAATAAAAAAATTAAATTTTATTGCTAATCGGGTCGGATCTTTAATCGGATATAATCCGATCCGAGTATGCATGGATTCAAAATAAATGAATCCGAATCCTATAGGATTCGGATTCGGATCCGGTTGTCGGATCCTCTTGTCGGAATCGGATCCGGAATCCCCTGATCCGACCCGAATCCGACCCGTTGACAGCCCTAGGATTAATTATAGTTTGATAGGGAAATATGTTATTGGGCTCAGAAATATAAGGTCCAAGTCTGGCCCAGAAAGAAAGCCCACGCGGAGCAAGAAGAGCTGAGATCGCTACACGTGTAGAGTGAGGATTAAGCATTGTTCATTATATATAGTTGCTCGTCAAATGGGAAAAGGTAACTAATATATTTTTCTCATTCTGGATTCCTTGTTGAGCGATTGAAGTGTTTCTGACTTAATTCAGTGGAGGGTCTACGTCGAGCAAATCTCGGCTAGTCCTCCTAACGAAGTGTTTCCATATTTGTTGCACAGCTTGAAGGTCATATATCGCTGCTAAAGGAGTTATAAGTGATATTAAGGTACGTTAGAGACGTATCAGGCTGAAATAATGATATTCATGCAGTGATGCAGGAATTAATTATCAGGCTATTAATGTCATTTGTACAAGAATTAATTGTCAAACTACAAATGTCAGTCATAATGTCAATTAAACCCTGTTTCGATTTGTTTCACACCCGAGTTTTATAAATATCACCCACTTGAGCTGATCAAAACATAACAACAACTTGTGTGAATTATCAGTTTTATGAATATCACTCACTTGTGCTGATCAAAACACGAAACATTCACCTGATTTGTGGGAATTGCTATTTATGACACAAAATTCTCCATTTCTTTTAGCAGCATAACAGGCATGTGTCTTGGAAATGTATTGCTTGCGATTTATAGCAAAGTTCTTTTGAAGTCTGGGACGATAAAAATTTTAAGGCCGGAGATTACCATGTGAAATCCGTCTCCATAACTCCTATTGCTTTACAGTTTTAGGCATTTCGTTTTGCCTTTGTATTTATTTCATTTGACGAAATCCGAATTCCCAACCGTAGAATTAATGTTGAATATGAATCATCATGTTAAAAATCAGGGAACAAAAGCTGAATGGAAGAGATGCAATAGGAGCTTATCCTATAACTATGATGTTCCAAGCGTGCTCAGACACCATCAACTTCTTGGCGACAAAGGCTTTCCAGCTTTGGCATATAAGTCAGTGTAGCCCTCGTTACAACCTCATTTTATTTTTCGTAATTTCTCAGATATTTTATTCTTTCCGGTACCATATTTTTGATCCCATATTTTTCAAAAGTGGTTTTTTTTGGTCTTGTAATAAATTTTTTTTGTCAATTTGAGGACTTCCGTCAAATAATTGACGGAAGTTACTGTTCATTCGTTAATTTATTTTGTTTGGTCCATATCCATTAATTTCATATATTATATATTTATTGTATATAATATATGTATTATATTTTATATAATATGTAATACGCGTATATATTATATAATTTAATTTACATTTATATATTATATATAATGCATATATACGTGTTTATATTTTAAAATATAGTATACGTGTATATATATAATATAATATATAATATGTAACAATATATATTGTTAATACATGTGTATAATATAAAACTTATAATATGCGTATATATTAGTTACATGTATAATATATAAACGTGTATTTTATATGCATTATATATAATATATAAACGTGTATTTTATATTATATATAATATATGTATTACAATAATATATATATATATATATATATATATATATATATATATATATATATATATATATATAGTACACGTAAATGCATATAGTATATATGTATATTACATATATTTTATTATATATAATATGTAACAAAAAATATATTACTAATACAAGTGTACATAATATATAATACACATATATATTAAAATACATATAACAAAATGCACATTATAAATTAAAATATATAATATATACGTGTATTACATATTATATAAAATATAATACATATATTATATAAAATAAATATATAATATATGAAATTAATGGATATGGATTAAAAAAAAATAAAAAAAATTAATGGATGAACAGTAACTTTCGTCAATTATTTGACGGAAGTCCTCAAATTGACAAAAAGAAAATTACTACGGGACCAATGTTGAAATATGATTCAAAATATAGTTTTCTTATTATTTATTAGAGTCTGAATTAATTAGTCATATGTTTCTCTGTTTCTCACCCATGTTTAGTTTATGAGAGTCATGTCTGTTAGTGGTCTATTCTTAGTTGAGTCATGGAGAAGTGGGTTATGTTTAGTGGAGTATTTTTAGGAGTCTTTGGTTGTACTTATGCCTATATAAAGGCACATTCCGTTTCAGATTAATATGTAGAAAAATCTTCTCCAATTGTTTTCTCTTATCCATTACAGAAAACTATTACTGCCTTTACTTCGTATATTAATTAAGATCTTTTATTTATCCTATTTTTCCTCAACAAAAGTGGTATCAGTCCAGGTTCCCATGGCAGCAAATGGGAATTCTCTCAACATATCTCAACCGATGATTCCAATTTTCCAAGGAGAGAATTATGAATTCTGGAGTATCAAAATGAAGACCTTATTCAAGTCTCAAGATTTATCGGACTTAGTGGAGCAGGGGTTTAACGACCCTGACGAAGAAGGCAGGTTAAAAGAAAACAAAAAGAAGGACTGCAAGGCATTGTTCTTCATCCAACAGGCTGTTCATGAGTCTGTGTTTTCTCGAATTATGGCAGCAAATACATCAAAGGAGGCATGGTCAATTTTACAGAAGGAGTATCAAGGATCATCAAAGGTAATTGTTGTCAAACTTCACACTCTCCGACGTGAATTTGAGACTTTGTTTATGAGTAATGGCGAATCTGTTCAAGATTTTCTGTCAAAAGTTTCTGCAATTGTCAGTCAAATGAGGTCTTTGGGAGAGCAAATTAGTGATCAAAAAATTGTTGCAAAGATTTTGAGAAGTTTACCACCCAAATTTGATCACGTTGTTACTGCTATTGAAGAGTCTAAGGATTTATCTATTTTTTCCTTTGATGATCTAATGGGTTCTTTGCAAGCACATGAGGCAAGAGTTAACAGGTCTCACGAAAAAGGTGATGAAAAGGCTCTTCAGGTAAAAGGGGAGACATCAGGTTACTCGAAACGAGGTGTTACAAGAAGAAGTGGCTATCATGGTAGAGGTAGTGGATTTAATGGAAGAGGTGGTTTCCATGGCAGAGGCAACAACAGATTCCACGAGAAGCAGGTTGATTCTCAAAATTCTGAAGAGAAAAGGCACTACAGAGATGTCACCTGTCGTTATTGTAAGCGGGATGGTCATACTTTAGCAAATTGTTGGAAATTAAAGAAGTAAGCAAATTTTGCAGAAGAGACCAAAGAGGAACGTCTATTTATGGCTCGGTGTGATGATACAAATGTCACAACTCATGTTTGGTTCCTTGACAGCGGCCGTTCGAACCACATGACAGGAATAAAGTCCTTATTTCGTGAGCTTGATAAGACGCATAAAGTGACAGTGAGACTTGGTGATGACAAGCCAATTCAAGTTGAAGGCAAAGGAACAATAGTCTTAGAGAGTGTTTACTTGGGCATTTGGCTATCTAATGACACTAGAAAATGAATAGTATTTTTTTTGTTATTTAACTAAAACACTTGTGTTTACCTCACTAGTTTGTATGCTTGTTAAATAACCTACTTTTGAATGTTGTTTACTTGCTTATTTATAACCCATCTTTTTAATTGTCAAATTCCACAAATGCTATTATAACCCAATTTTTGTTAATTTGAAAGGACAAATATAGGGACAAAAAAATCATTTCATAGCTTATCCACAATGTGGGTTATATAGCAACTCCCCCAAAGAGTTGCTATATAACATGATGTTTTAAGGGATTATCTAAGGCCTTGCCTTTATTCTTGGGCCTTGACAATAATGAGGTAAATACTAATTAAGGGGGTGTTAAATAACTAACACCCCCTTTTCTTTTCAGGTAAACACTCTCTTAGAGGTAGATGGTGGTAAAATCAAACTTCTATATGATGTTCTTTTTGTTCCTAGCTTGTCACATAACTTGCTAAGTGTTGGGCAATTGATGATCAGTGGTTATTCAATTTTGTTTGACTGTGGTGCATGTGTGATTAAAGATAAAAAATTTGGCCAAGTTGTCGTAAATGTCTCTATGGCTGAAAATAAGATGTTTCCACTTGAAATTTTTAGTGTTAATCATCATGCTCTTGCTGTTAGTAAAGAAAGTGAGTCGGATTTATGGCACTTGTGGTATGGGCACTTGAATGTTAAGGGACTACAGTTATTGAGCAGAAAAGAAATGGTTTATGGGCTTCCTAAAATTGAGTCAATTAAATTGTGTGAAGGTTGTATATATGGAAAGCAAAGTAAGCTACCTTTTCCTATAGGCAAGTCGTGGAGAGCTTCTAAATTACTTGAATTGGTGTATGCTGATTTGTGTGGCCCTATGAGGACTAAATCTTTTGGTGGTAGTCAGTATTTCTTGCTTTTCACTGATGATTACAACCGTATGAGTTGGGTATACTTTCAGCAACTCAAGTCAGAGACATTTGACAACTTTAAGAGGTTCAAAGCTTATGTTGAGAAGCAGAGTGATGCATCAATAAAAACACTTCTAACGGACAGAAGAGGTGAATTTTTATCTGGAAAATTTTCTTCTTTTTGTGAAGAAAATGGTATTTGCAGGGAATTGACAGCACCTTATACACCGGAGCAAAATGGTGTGGTTGAACGGAAGAACCGGACAGTTGTTGAGATGGCAAGAAGCATGTTGAAAGCTAAAAGTCTTCCAAACGATTTTTGGGCTGAAGGAGTTGCTGCTGTAGTTTATCTTCTGAATTTATCACCTATGAGGGCAGTTCCAAATCAGATTCCTTTTCAAGCTTGGAGTGGTTTCAAGCCTTCTGTAAGCCATTTAAGTGTTTTCGGTTGTATTGCCTATAGTTTCATTAATTCTGAAAATAGGAGAAAGTTAGATGAAAAGGCAATAAAATGTATCTTTGTGGGTTATTGTACTCAATCTAAAGCATATAAACTGTATAACCCTGTAAATGGCAAAGTAGTTGTAAGCAGGAATGTTGTATTTGATGAAGAAGCCAGCTGGAATTGGAACACAAATGAAACAGTAGCAGAAATTCATATTCCAGCAAATATTGAAGCTCAAATTGAAGCCAATAATAATGTTCCTGCGAATACATCAGATTCCTCTGAGCCAACTACACCGATGAACAGCCCCAACCCTCAAGCAACTTCAGAAAGTTCTTCTGAAGAAACACCTCCAAGAAAATTCAGGTCTTTGCGGGAGATATATGCTAGCACACAAGCCTTGTTTGTGGCTGAGCCAACAAATTATGCAGAAGCATCTATCAAAGAAGAGTGGAACAAAGCAATGGTGGAGGAGTTGAGTGCCATCAACAAAAATCACACATGGGAGTTGTTGGAGTTACCTGACGGGAAAAATGCTATAGGGCTAAAATCGGTTTTCAAAACTAAATATAAACCCGATGGAAGCATTGAAAGGCACAAAGCACGACTCGTTGCAAAGGGATATGCCCAGACTTACGGCATTGATTATGAAGATACGTTCTCTCCCGTGGCGAGGTTTGAAACCGTGAGAACTTTTCTCGCTTTTGCTGCTCGTATAAAATTACCAGTTTATCAGTTTGATGTTAAGTCAGCCTTTCTAAACGGAGAGCTCTTGGAGGAGGTGTATGTTTCTCAACCAGATTTATCATCAAAGGCAATGAAGGCAAAGTTTACAAATTGAAAAAGGCGTTGTACGGTTTAAAACAAGCACCAAAGGCCTGGTACGTACAACAAGATAGACGATCACTTCAGCTCAAACGGGTTTGTGAGAAGTGATAATGAGCCTACTCTTTATTTGAAGAGGCGAGGTACCGATTTTCTTATGATTTGCCTCTATGTTGATGATATAATTTATATGGGTTCAACTACTGCTTTAATTAATGAGTTCAAAGTTAGTATGATAGGAAAGTTTGAGATGACTGATTTGGGATTATTACATTACTTTCTTGGTCTTGAAGTGCTGCAAAAGGAGGATGGAATTTTTATTTCTCAAATGAAATATGCTTCTGATTTGCTTAAAAGGTTTAATATGTTGAATTGCAATGGAGCAGCTACACCTATGAATTTGAATGAGAAATTGCAGATTGATGATGATTCTGGTGTAGCAGATGCAAAAGGCTATAGAAGTTCGGTTGGTGGGTTGATATACTTGACACATACACGTCCTGATATTGCCTTTTCTGTTGGTGTTGTTTCTCAATTCATGCATAATCCAACAAAGCATCATTTTGGGACAGCAAAGCGTATCTTGCGCTATGTTGCTGAAATAGTTGATTATGGAATTTGGTATTCTGCAAATTCTATTTTTCATTTAGTTGGATTTTCTGACGGCGATTGGGCAGGTTCTTTTGAGGATAGAAAAAGCACTTCAGGGAGTATCTTTCATCTCGGGTCTGGAGCTATCACTTGGAGTTCCAAAAAACAACCAACCACTACATTGTCTTCCTCGGAGGCTGAGTATTCTGTTGCAACTTCAGCAACTTGTCAAGCTATGTGGCTTAGACGATTACTTGTTGATTTTGGTCAAGAACAAAGGGGTGCAAGTGAAATATTTTGTGACAACAAATCTGCAATTACTATGAGCCAGAATCCGACATTTCATGCCAGGACAAAGCACATCGACATTAGAGTTCATTTCATTCGTGACTTAGTTGCTGCTGAACAAGTTCAACTGAAGTACTGGAACACGAATGAGCAAGTTGCAGACATCATGACAAAGTCACTCCTTTATGAGAAGCATGTCTATTTCAGAATAAGGCTTGGAGTATGCAATTTTAAATCAAGAGGGAGTGTTGAAATATGATTCAAAATATAGTTTTCTTATTATTTATTAGAGTCTGAATTAATTAGCCATATGTTTCTCTGTTTCTCACCCATGTTTAGTTTATGAGAGTCATGTCTGTTAGTGGTCTATTCTTAGTTGAGTCATGGAGAAGTGGGTTATGTTTAGTGGAGTATTTTTAGGAGTCTTTGGTTGTACTTATGCTTATATAAAGGCACATTCCGTTTCAGATCAATATGTAGAAAAATCTTCTCCAATTGTTTTCTCTTATCCATTACAGAAAACTATTACTGCCTTTACTTCGTATATTAATTAAGGTCTTTTATTTATCCTATTTTTCCTCAACAACCAAAAAAACCATTTTTTAAAAACATGGGATCAAAAGTGATAATGACCCATTAGTATGGGACCAAAAATGGATTTTGCTATTCTTTCTTTTTTGAAATCCATGTTTGGGTAATTGATGAAAATTTTGAGAAAATCATAAATGATGAGTGAAACTTAGAATAAAAAAATGTGTATTTGTGTAGGGCGCAGGGTATACAGCTCCAGAATACAAGCCTAAAAAATGTCTGGCAATGATCGAAAGATGGATGTCAACACACCCTCTTTAGAGTGGAGTTATCAGAGTCCCTTTCCGTTGATGAAAATTTTGAGTTCGAATTTTCAGTCGTGAATTACCCTTCTAGGATTATTTTATGTATTTTTCAAGCAATTCCAATATAACTCTTGTTAATTAGTGAAATCCTGCACGATATATTTTATTTGTATTCGAGGTGGACTATGTATGAAACGGACACGACACGATAAAAATACGGTGACACAAATTTCTTTTTTTTAATTTTCCACATGAGGAGTGTCGGACAAAGTGTTCAACAAGAGTGTCCGACTCGATACGACATGACAAAATAATATTTTTAAAAGTGTCTGTACATCATAGGAGGTGGGTCAACTCAATTATGTGCGAAACTCTCTCTATCTGATATGGCATAATAGTACAAGGCCACGTGGCCACCCCTGGTTGGTGCCACGTGGACCCTTGCGCCGACCTGGACAAACCAGGAGCAACCTTTCTGGGCAGATCATCAGATCGATACCAAGTCCGTAGATCAAAAGATCTACATGGAGTCATTAGATCGATTTACACATCGCTTGATCGTCGGATCAGCAGATCGATTTCAACACCCAGGTCATCAGATCGATCTGCTCCTCGCCTGAGGAAACCCACAACATTAAGGATCCCGGAAGGCAATATCGATCTCCAGATCGATATCATACGTCACCGGACACCCGAATACTATAAAGCACTCCTGTCGGGACACGTGTACCCTCCCCATTCCCTGGAACAGGCGTACTACGGCTCATTAATGACCGTCAGTCCCTGATTTTACCCAAAGGGGAAAGAAGGTACAAACGACCCGCTTCAAGCCAGTTCCATCGTCCGACATCCAGATCGACGACTGGCAACGCCATTAATGCACACCTACAGTACACACACTACTGTGCTATTTGGCCCTGGCTATAAATACTCGCCCTTTGAATAGTAGTTGGTAAGGCTTTAATACGCATTCAATTGCATTTATTCTCTCTCAAAAGAGCTCCATCACTGACTTGAGCATCGGAGTGCCAACCTTGGGTAAAACCCCAAGTCCCCCAAGTTGGTTTTGAGCTCACGTTTGCTAGTGTTTTCAGGTCGATAAAGAACCCACTCAAACAAATTCTTGACTGATTGACCCATATCTGACAGCCAGATCGACCACGTCAGATCGACCAGATTTGAGCCAGATCAGCTTGGCGCCGTCTGTGGGAAACTCTCTTTTTCACATCGACCTAGATAAAAACCCTTTCATCCTCTTTTCAAACACGATGGTTAACACAAGGAACACCAACCGCGACGAGGATATGGAGGAGGTTGCCAAAGGTAGGCATGACTACAATGCGCCGCTTGGCAACACCTCCACCGTCCCACCTGCCGGTCCCAGCACCAATGTTCCCCAGCCTCCGCTGGAGGCCACTCCCAGATACACCGTCACCCAGACGGACCTTGATAACTTTCTCGACCAGTGGCGGGTCGAGGTCGAGCGTGCCCAAACTGAGGGCCGCGAACCCAGGCGCCCCGAGCTCCCAAGGGCCAGCCCAGCCACCACCATACCTAGCCCCGTGGTGGGCAACACGTTGGCCCCCACCATCCAAGCCTACGGGAACCCGGTTCCCTATGTCTTCCAGCCACTAGATGGGCGACCGGCTCAAGTCATCTGGGGCCTCAGTCCTCAGATCGGAACTGGGCAGGTCCAAGAATTTGCTCCGCCACCGCCTCCCCCTGCCACGAGCAAACAAATCCTCCGCGAAGGTCACGGAGACTCCGACCGCCCGAGCCGTAACAACCGCGGCAAGTATGCGGTCGACGAAGACAACGACGAGTTCGATGACCTCCGAGCGCGGATCCCCGCTCGATCCGCTAGGGAGGAGGCCGCCCGAATCACCGCGGCCCACGCCGGGAAAGAGCAGGATCATTGTGTGGACCCACCGCGTAGACAAGTCCAAGACCGCCTGGGTGACAGTGGTTCCCACGTCACCCAGAGACAGGTCGACCTCCGAGACGGGCTGAACCGACGCCCTCTCCGTTACCGCAGCGACCGGGAGGAAGCTTCCCCCTTTTGCGAGGACATTCTCCGCACGACCTGTGACGGAGATCGAATTCCGACCGGCTTGCCCATGTATAACGGGACCACAGATCCCGAAAAACATGTGACGGCCTTCGAGAACCGAATGCTGCTATACTCCCACCCGCAGCAGATCTGGGCCAAGCTCTTCGTCACCACGTTGACGGGTCCCGCGCAAGATTGGTTTATCCGCCTGCCACCGCGGTGCATATCGACCTACAACCGATTTGTAGATCGATTCACGGCGCACTTCTCCTCGATGTCCGGGGAGAAGCTACCGCCCTCCTATCTCAACAGCATCTACCAGAAGGAGGGCGAGTCCTTGCGAGATTTCATGACTCGCTTTTCAAGAGAGGTAGTCCGGGTCGAAAATCCGACGATGGATACTTTACTTTCCGTAGTCCATCGAGCCCTTCGTAACCGTCTTTGGGCCGATGAGATCGTCAGGGCTGGGCCTCGCAACCTGACAGAAATACAAGATATCGCCCACGGCTTCATGCGCGTTGAGGAGATCGCCCTCGCGCATGGACCTCCGCCCCGATCTGAGAGGCAGGTCATTGGGTCCAGCTCGCCCCAACACCGGAAAGGGAGCAAGCAAAAGAAAATCAAGGGGAAAGTCGACCAACCGACCCAGGTCGACCGACGAAACTACGTCCCCTTGACCAAGTCCTTAGACCAGATCTACGTGGTCATGGACCAAAGCCTTCTGAAGAAACCAAAGCCCATCCGAGAGGGTCCGAAGGCTGAGAAATCGGGAAAGTACTGTGGCTACCATCAGCAATGGGGCCACACGATCGTGGAATGTAACGCCCTCCGTGATGAGATCGAAAGACTTATCCAAGGGGGGCACCTGAAGGATTTTGTTCGACGCATCGACCACTACTCTGAAAAGGCGGGGAGGTCGAGCGACCGCAACAGGTCCAGATCCAGATCCAGATCTCCCCCAAAACGATCTGGGAAGCAGCCGCTGGAAAGAGCTGAAGACAATCCCCCTACTCACGGCAAGATCTATATGATAGCCGGGGGGCACGAGGGCGGTGACTCAAATGCAGCTCGAAAAAGGAACATCAGGCGAGCAGCTCGAGAGTACAACGGTCCGCACGAAGAAGTCTTCCAGATCGATCATGGTAGAGAGTGGGAAAGGCAGGAGGTTAGCTTTAGTGAGAGTGATAGCCGCCCTGGCCCCCATCGGGAAGGCGACTCGCCTAGCTGTCCGATGGTGGTGAGCTTGGGCGTGGCTAACTGAATCCATTATATAATGTAACATATGAATTATATAAACTTAGTATGAAAGAAATTTATATGTAACCTCGTGAGATTTATATAAAATTCGAAGCATGCTATTACGATTTGTTTAGTTTTGTAATACGTGTAAATTGGTATGAAATGTGATATGTAAACTTGCGTGATTTGAATTAATTGAGCTTTAACTTGTCATTTGGTAAATAAATATGTTAAAGAAATTATTATGTCTAACCATGAAACTTTGAATTAAGGTTTAATCATGTAAATTGGAATTTAATCTATTATGTAACATCTATGAATTTGTTATGTATCGCAAAATTATAGGAGAACTTGAATGATTATGTGACTTAGTTGGAAGTTGCTTGTGACCTCGTGGATTTAAATGAATTTGTAGCATGATTATTATATGATTTATTTGGCTTTGTAATACATGCAATTTTTATGAAATGTTATATGTGAATTTGATTTGATTGCTTTGTTTTTCGATTTCTCTTAATTGCATTAATTGTGCACATGAACATGTTTTGATATTTAATATGACTTCATTAAATTATATAATGTTTTGTTTTGCCTGAAATTAATATGAATTTGAAACCTGCTTATGTGATTGCATTTCGTAAGTGTTTAAGCATGTGTCATGCGTCTCTGTATGGTTGTCTAAGTCTGAGTCTGAGCTTTGTAGTTTGTTTTGTGAGTTCAGTCGGTACAGGTGCACCCGGGGTGGTGACAAGTGGGTTATGCAGGTTCCGGGGTGGACCATTTGTTGTGTCTTCGGCTATGTTTGGTACCAGGTGAGGTTAGGATATAGTTATACCCTATTGGAACGTGCCGGTTTTCGAATGCATGCGACTTATAAGCCTTTATGTATATGTAGATATATGTAAGATACGTATTTTGTTGGCTTTGCTATAAGTTTGAATGTATGAAGCTATGTATAGGCCTATGTACGCTTAGCTTTGATTTCGTTATGATATTGAGGTCGGCGTGATATGTACGTACGATATGATAAGTACGATTTGCATGTGCTTTGTATAAATGTAGGTCTAGAGGGTTTAAGGTTCCGATTTTCGTGATAAGTGTAAGTATAATTTTGGGCCCCGGAGTTGTGTGGTTCGGGAGACCCGAGACGACCATCGGGGTCGCCGGTTGCAACCCCAGCACACTTCTCCACTAATAGGATCAACCCAAAACCCACTTGGAGGGAGGTGGGGTACGGAGTCCTTGGGAAGTGAGTGTCGCGAAACTCACTACCCTAACCGTCAGCGCGGATGGTTAGGGGTGTACAACCCTTCCATCACTCGGAGTAAGGAGGTATGTGTATTTCGATTTCGTATGCTTAAGTGTATGTGTGTTATGAAGGAGTTGGTTGGATGTGTACTCGTACCCACCGAGTTTTGTTATGTTTGTCGGTTATAAGTTCGTGGAACGGGGGTAGACTCTTAAGTTAAGATAAAATTGGATTTGCTATTAACCTAATAAGTTATGTTCCGATACCTGTGCTAAGTCTGCATGAGTTTGAACGTAAGTTTTGAGATATGTATAAGCTAAGTTTTGTTCGTTCTGTTTTGATAAGTCACCCTATATATATATTATCACGGGAAACTGTTTTGGCGTGCAAAAACTAACCCCGGGTTCACGAACGTTGCTTCTCCTACGTGCTGTGCTCTATATATATGTAGGTGTGTGTGCGTAGCCCCTCGCTCAGTCTTTGGACTGACCCCTTCCCCTTTTATGTTTTAGTTGCAGGTTCAGGTTGTTGGAGTTCGTACTAGGCGGTGGTGTGTCGTGTTTGTTGAGTCTGTGTCGGTTCGTTTAAGTTGGTTAAGCATTTTGTTCTGATTATGATTCGTAAGTTTTGTATAAGATTTATTTTGAACATGTTTGCAATTATGATTCGAATGTCTGGAATTCGGGGCAGGTTAGGACAGGTGCTCGGATTAGTTGAACCCGTATATTTGATTCTGATGCATGTACTGCGTGGTATACTTTATGTGAAAAGTTTTTGAAAAGTTGGTATATCGTACTACTTCCGCTGTCATATTTTGCATTCTTTCACTTGTACAGGGTTAGATACCCGCTAGCTAGTGTGTGTGTTTTCGTTTGTCACCCCGTTCGCTGTGACTTGTTGCGTGTGCGGACTTTCCATTTCGTACACGTGTCGGGTCATAGTGCGGGGATGTGGTGCCCCACCGTTTGGGGTGCTACAAAATATGGTCACCGGTCTAGACATGTAAATTTCCCATCTCATTTGAACTACTGGAAGAGGCGTGGGTGTTAGGCGTGTTCATGCTTCAGGGTTGTGTTAGCAGAAAATTGACAGCAGCTAGCAAAAACATATCAGCAACAACTGGGCAAGAAAAACGAACACCACACTTTTGGGTTGCCTCCCAATAGCGCCCTTGTTTTATGTCTTAGGCCCGACAAGACTTGTTGAAGTGCTACTCAAATGGAGGTACAACCTCCATACAAATCCCCTCGAATGTGTGGAGCTGAATCTTCTAGTCCATTGCACCCTCTAGTTTGGGGATGGTAACTCAAAGAGATTCTCAACATGACTCGATAATCCCTCATCAAAGATTCCATCAACCGTTTGTACAAATGTTTACCACGATCACTAAGATTCCTCAACTCGAAAAAAATATGAGATCTGAGGAAGGTAGTAGTTAAATAATCAATAATATCAGCATACCAGCGCGTGACCTCAGAGCGTGGCCACGCTTATGGTCACGTGTCTCAAAAAACTGCTCATCCAACAATTCAGCTCGTGTAGGCTTTGAATTTGTAAAATTTCCCCCACGTTTGAAAGCGTAACTCAATTATCCAAAAACTTCTTGAGTTCCACAATTGGTGCCTGCAAAACGAAAGAATTTAGTTTAGCTAAGTCTTTGAGTAGTTTCAAATTCGAAGCCTTTTTACTCAGAGGTCTAACATGCTCTAATGGAATAACCATATCATGATATCATCATACAAACCAACATGTTTCGGCTTACTCTCAAAATTTTTAACTACCAAATTTTGAAAGGATTCAAGACTTAGCTTTTCCACATTGCTAGGCTCAAGAGTTCCATTACTTGGGTTTTCAATCATATCAATGCTAAAAGCACTAGATAATTCATTAGGACATTTTTTTGACCCATAAACATTAAATTTTGCAATATCACCATCAAATTCTAGAGCCAATAAACCTTCTTGAACATATATTTTAGTATTGAGAAAAGGTCGCCCAAGTAAAATGTCAGAAGTACTCAAAGAACTTTCATCCTCCATATAAATCACATAAAAATCAGCAGGAAAGACTAATCCATCAACTTGCACAAGTACGTCCTCTAATACTCCATCTACATACACAATAGATCGATCAACCATTTGAATTATGATACTTGTATCTTTCAAAGGACCACGATTCAGTGATGAATAAACAGATAGAGGCATAATATTAATGGGCGCACTCATATCACACATTGCTTTCTTAATCTCAGTCCAATGTTCTAAAAATCGGACCGTTAAGCGAACCGGAAAATCAACTGGGTCAAGGGTCACTGGTTCAACCGTTGGATCAATCGTGGTCGAACCGGTGACATCATAATTATGTCATAAATAATATTAAATATTAAATATTTATAAATAATAAAACATATTTTAAAATTTACTTTTATATTTTCTCAATTTATATACAAATATAATATGCAAATATAAGAATATTATAAACAATGAATTAAAAACCAAAGATTATGAACTAAAATAAAACACAAATTCATAATTAATGATTTGTATCATGAACATTTAAAGTTCAAAAGTCCGATACAAGAAAATAATTATCTCAAATTAAATAAAAATATATAATACATTAGTTTTGAAGAAGTGGTTACATAAAACATATAGAAATAGTCGAGAAAAATATAGAAAATTAGAGAAATTGAGGTTTAATTTTATCAATTTATTGTTTTTCAAAAAACCGAACGGTTCAGTTGACCCGGGAACGGTTTTACGGTCCGAACGGTCCAACCGCGGTTCGAAACGGTTTTCACAAAATAGAACGGTTTTTTAGTGCATACGGTTTTGGGGTGATGACCGGTTCATCCTTCCGGCCGGTCGACGGTCCGGACGGTCCGACCGTCCGGTCCGGTCCGGTTTTTAAAACATTGTCTCAGTCTTGCCAATTTTAAATGGAATTGAAAATATACCTTGGTCTCCGCACTTAGGAGGTAATTTCTTTTGTAAAACAGAGGAGACATTCTCTCCAACACTCAGGATTTCATTACCTTTTAGTTTTTGTTTGTTGGTGCAGAGTTCCTTAAGATATTTCACATGTCGTGGGATTTGTTGGATTGCATCCAACAACGGTATGTTCACTTCAACCTTCCGAAAGGTCTCAAATATACTTTGCTCCTCCTCCTCTTTTCTTGCTTGGATCAGGCGCTCTGGAAATAGAGGTGGTTCCACCCATGGCTTAGGCTGGACTTTAATTTCTGACTCTCTGTCGCGACTGGAGTATAAGGTATGGATGCAAACAAGTCGAGCCAGTTCGCGAGCTTCACGAGCTGGCTCGGGAAAAGCTTGAGTTCGAGTTCGAAATTGGTGAGTCGAACCGAGCTAGGGCTTGGCTCGTGGGCCTTTCGAACCAAGCCCGAGCCTCCTCATTTGTTGTTTGAAGCTAGCGAGCTGACTTGCGAACTAAATAAAAAATAATTATAAAATATAATATATATTATATACAATAAATATATATATATATATAGTCTATAGATACATTTATATATACATATACGTTTTATTTTTTAATATATATTATATACAATAAATATATATATACATATAGATACATTTATATGTACATATACGTTCCATTTTTTATTAAGACTAATAAAACCCTAATCTCACTCATCCCAATTCACAAATACACAAATCAGCTTTTCATCTTTTTCTCTAAGCTTATCGCGGCCTGCATACTTCAAGAAAACCCCGCCACCCTCTTCTTCACCTTGAAGATGACACCACCATCGCCTACTTCAAGAGAACTCCAGGCACCGCCATCGCCTTCTTCACCTGCAAGACGCCGCCGCCACCACCACCACCACCTATTTCAAGACTCCTCCAAGCGCCGCCACCTTCTTCAAAAGAGGGCCACCGCCGTCTGCCGCATCGGTTGAAGGCGACCGCCCTGGTGAAGCAGATTTCTTTTTATTTTTTCTTTTCTTATCCTTTTTCAACATTCAGATCTGATTTAGATCTTCTTGTTTTATATGTTTTTTTTCACTTTTTATGTTGTTTGCTCCTCATTCAATTTTTTTGGCCTTAAATCTCCTCCAATAATCTATATAATTGATAGAATTTAGATTTTTTCCTGGGATAAATATGTATTGATGTTTTTCTGCCATTTTAGTTGATGAATTTAAGATTTTTTTTCCCTCAAGTGGGATAAATATGTATTGATGTTTTTCTGCCGTTTTGGTTGATGAATTTAAGTATTTTTTCCCTTAAGTGGGATGTTTTTCTGCCATTTTAGTTGATGAATTTAAAATTTTCTTCCCTCAAGTTGCATGTTTGATATTTTTCTGCGGTTGTTCTAACGATTTCGATAGGCTCGCGAGCCGAGTCGAACTGAAGTGCGAGCCAAGCCCGAGCCAAGAATTTGATGGTTCGTTGGCTCGCAAGCCAAGCCTGAGCCAGAAATTTGAAGGGTGAGCCCGAGCTCGAACCAAGAAAAATAGCCCTGGCTCGTCTCGTCTCGTTTGCATCCCTAGTTTAAGGCCTGGTCACGCTTAATGGTCAAGTAACCTGTCTGATTAGTTCCAGCCTTATTCTGGCATGTCTTGGTCTTCTCCAGTGGGGGAGGCAGTTCCTTATCACTTAGGATCGTGATTACACTCACATTTCACCTCTCGTTCTCCGTTTGTGAGGGAAGTTTCTCTTGATTCTCCAACCTACTTAGAGAAGCTGCAATCTGGCCCAATTGGATCTCTAAATTCTTAACCGAGGAACCTAAGTTCTGAATGGTTGATTCCAGGTTTTCAATTTGATCAGCTTGTGGGTTGAAAGGTGGGCACAATTGAGGGATTGGTTGTTGGGGTTGGGGAGGTCTAGGTACGAAGTTTTGGAAGTTTGGTGGATTCGGTGCATAACTCATATTGGGATGATCATACCATCCGGGATTGTACATGTTGGAGTATGGATTGTACATCGGAGGCTGATATCCGACTGGGGTTCGTATTTTCTAAAGTTTATGGACACGCGCCGGTGGGATGGGTTGTGCTTGCGCAAAGTTGGCACACTATTGCCACCTGAGGAGTACCTGGACCAAGATTGTGAACCAGAGTGGTTAGCAAAATTTTAATTTCATCAAGAGGAGAAGAATTGACCTCATAAACATGTTGCGAGATGTTCGCATAATTGTTGAATTGTTGCGCATTCAGAAATATCATGGAGATCAATTCCCTCGCCTCCTCACAAGTCTTGTCTAGGTCGTAGAGAGAATCGTCCTTTCCGTGAATGTTCTTGTTCCTGAAAAGAATTAAAATCAATTAGTACCAATCCCCGGCAATGGCGCCAAAATTTAATAGGTGTCGAATCCATCAAAAATAAATATAAATCCTATCCAACGACTAAACACAGAGTATAGTGCAAAACAGGGTCGATCCACAGAGACTGGTTGATTTATTTCTAACAATCCCAAGTTGTTCACGAAAAGTAACAATTAAAAGTTGGGGAGGGGGGTTTGAATTATTATAACTAAAGTATGCAATTAAAATAAAATAACAAGAATTAAAAACTAATTAGAATTATTAAGCAAGATCACGTAGGATTAAATCAATTAGAGGGAAAATTACCTAGCTATGGATATTCGATTCAAATTGTTATATTGATCAAGGATAAATTCAAGTTATTCAGACAGATTGGCTATAGTTGATAGAGACACTCGACTCAACCTCGTTTTTACTTAATTAATCGGATAACCTAGAGACACTCGACAGTTATCTTCCCTAACAAATTCACAACCCCTAGAGACACTCGACAGGATTTAATGAATTCCCAGCATTAAAAACCATAAAAACACCAATCCTAATCAACCAACTCGTGACACACGCAAGATTTAAATTAGATTATCAAATCCCTTAGTGAACGAGGAATTCTATCGCTAAAACCTTGTCACTAATTTTCCAAAATTTGTCAATCAACTTTACATACACTTCAAGCATCATGAATGGCTATATTCAATTAAAACAACCTAGAGCTCGTGCACTATCCCAAAATTGCCTAATCAAAATAAACATGAAACACGGAGATAAGATAAATGCCTAAATAAACATGAATTAAATAAAACGTTTAGGTCTCACAATATCCAAATCGAATCTTAATCCCTAGCTAGATAATTAAAAAATTAGCTACTCATGTTACAAAAATCCATCAAAACAATAGAGGAATTTTTTAACATAAATAATCTAAAAAGCAAAAGAATTAAACTGAAGAAGAACGGTGAAGTCAAAGTGTTGCTACTCGATGATGCCTCCAAGGTCTCGAACTTTGCTCCCAAAGACCCAGAAATCGGCCTCCAAAGTTTACGTCATCTTCCAAAGCTGTCCGAGGCATTAATATATAACCCAAGAATTGCATGTACAAACGGACTCCAAATCCTAAAGCAAATTGGACTAAGTTCTTGCTCTCCAAGAATCAGCACTCCCGGGCTTCTTAAATTAAATTCTAAATAGAAGCACAACCTACAACACAAAAGCCCAATACTAGGTCTACAATGTGCAGCCCCAAACCAAAAGCATATTAGTTTTCCAATAATTCCATGCGCATGTAGCCCCAAGTCCACGCCAATATACAATCATCCCAATCTCAATAAACAACCATCAGCCCAATAAACTCCCAACATATTGAGTACGTGCAGCCCATAATTAATTCCAAGAGATGCAACCCACTCCCATTAAAAACAAGTCAACTAGAACAAAATAACTCCCAACATTCGTCATGAATGCATTATTCAAAACTTCAAAGTTGCTTCACAATTGTTCAAATAATCATGTCCTTCACGCAACAAGTCAGTGGCGGTCACGCTCAACCGCGGCAAAGTACCACAGGCAATTAAAGTCTGCTTTCTTGCTCGTGGATTTCTTCTAAAAACGACCATTTTTACACGCTTTCTAACCCCGTCTCTACAATAAGAACAACAAAGCATCAACTTCTATTAAAATAATATAAATTCAAGCACAATTCGGGGTATAATTCAATTATAAAGATGACGAAATAACGAGTTATCAAATAACCTTGATTTATTGTTAAATTCATAATTTATAGGGATCGTTTTGTTAACTTTTGTAAACGTTAGGGATGATTTTGTAATTTTGGTCATATATTCAATATAACACTCATACGACCGTTAATGGCATTAGTGTACTTTTATAAATTCCGTTAAGGAACTTTAGCCCAATCAAGATTTATAGGGACCAAAATATAATTTTCCAATATAGATGGATTGCGTTGTAATTATGCTGTCTAACAGGGTAGTCAGATGAAACTCACCCTATAGAATATAATATATATATAATATATACACGTATATATAATGTATATTATATATTTAAAATAAATAACATATATATTATATGTATTAAATATTACATAATTATATATAATATACACATGTGTGTATAAAATATATAATACGTATATATAATATATGTGTGTGTATATTATATAATATTATAATAATATATATAATATATACAAGTATATATAAATAACATTATATATATATATATATATATATATATATATATATATATATATATATATATATACACGTGTATATAATATATATAATACATATATATATAATAGTTTGGGGTATGTTTGAAAATATAAACAAATAGAAAGGGCCTTAAAAGCAATTACTTGAATGGTCAAATATTTTTTTAACGGTGAAACGTTTATTTTGGACGGAAAATGGTCAATGAGACCTAATTTAAGAAAAAAGTGACTTTGTGGGACCTATAATGAGACAGTGGCAACTGTTGGGACCAAAATTACAAGTGGGTTACTTTACGAGACGAAATCAATAATTTTCTCTTCATGGATTTTATATCAAATTGAAGTAGATTTCACGAACTACATGTTGTGTGTAGAAATTGCATAATTTTGAGCGTTAATTAGATTATATTTTGGTACCGTTTGATGCGATTATGTGTTTATTTTGCTCCGTTCAGGTGACTTTGGAGTTGGAGTTATGAAACGGCGAAGCAAGGCGATTTCACGCATTTTTGGAGTAAAATCTGGTAACTCCCGTTACCACTTAGGAGTATAAGAGTAGTAACCCCCGTTACTGACCACATGAGGGGAGTTTTTGGAGAGAGAAGAGGGCTAACGCCCGTTACCCCTGTGTAGAAGGAACGTGGTAACGCTCGTTACCACTAATAATAACGTTATGGCGATTTCAAGCAATAACGGGCGTTAACAACAATTACACATGGATAGGTAACACCCGTTACCTAGGGCGGCGAGAATTATTTTGGGCTGCTATATTAGTGCGTATTTGGAGTCTTTTCGAGAGAGCTTTTCTTTCAGGTCAAGACCTAGGGTTTGGAGAGAAGACCAAGGAGCTTCAAAGATTTTTCAGAGAATTTGAGAAGACGAGAGGATTGAATTCCGAGAACGATCTTTGGTTTTATCGTTGCTTTAATTTACAAACTAATTCCTTTGAATTTAGTTTTAGTTTCGTATGTTAGATTCGTTTTTAGATACTGTTGAATGTTCATTCTTTTGTTTCGGAGGCTTTGTTTAGATTTGATAACTATGATTTATTTTAATGCAATTTCCTTTAGTTTTATGAGTTTTGTTTTAATTGTGAGTAGCTAATTCTTTAAGTCTAGGGGGAGTGATGATGATTGCATGATAGATGTTTGATAAGATGCTGGAATGACTTGTGTTAATTCTTAGTTTGAAAACAGGTTTGAATTGACTTGCGATGGCTTGATCACCCTTAGCATGTGTCATAATTGCCTATAGATCGAAAGAGTGATGGTAATTTAGATGCTTTTCATAACTTGTAAGTTGTAGGGTACAAAGAGATTTGGTCCAAACTTATACAACAGTAATTGTTAGGAATAGTGCCCTAAAAGCCGATTGTATATCCGCTTTGTACTTTTCTTTATTGTAATCACAGACAATCTTTGAATAAAATAACGAATTGAGGCAACACTTCTTTATATGCTCTTGTTTGGTATGTGTTTACTTTAGCTGTGCATGTATGAGAAATCCCCTAATCCTGATGACTTTAGGACTCTACCATTTAGGTGAAATGGTTCATGAAACGAGCCCTATATCACATAAGTCACGATTAGTAAAATACTCCAAGCCGATGAGTCCTACAGACAGTGGGAGTGTCAACCTGACTCCTCTAAGGCTTGCTTATGGGATCACGCCCTTAAGAAGGACCACCTTGTTTCATGGAGGTGCAAAGTGTATAGTTGATACGTGTGTGATACATGAGGGTGCTTACTTCAATAAGTAAGTTCACTGAGGTGCCCCGTGTGAGAAGATTCCTAAATGGGAAAGGAAGTTTCTATTTCAGGAAATGGAAACTTCCAGATTAGGAAATATCTCTCGAGTCATTGATGTGATTAATTGATCCTTAGACTTGAGGTTGCATGTCACTTTATGAGTTAACTCTGTAGTCTTAGGTATAAGCTTTAAAGGGTGTCGCCTTAGACAACTGATTCAAGGCTTATGCTGGGGCTGCACAAGTGACTCATGAAAGTGAATGAGAATCAACAAAGGACCTACACTTGCATTTGTAAGGTGATCTCTTATTGTGTAAGTCATTCATATGCCATATGGAGTCCTTGGCAAAGGCAGTGGATCAAGACATCAAGAAAATGGTTTCTTGGATTGCGATCAAATGGATATGAAATGCACTTAGCTTTAAGACCAGATTATTAGGGTTCTGATTATTCCCTTACCCTAGATCTTAGTTGAGAGATAGTAAGTAGGAGGATTGTATCTCACATGAATCAATGACTTAAAGGTTCTATCGAATCGAGACATTCCAATTCAGCTAGGGGTTAAACACCTGTTGCTAGACTAAGGTCGTTTAATCTGTGGACTGATTAATTAATTAGTGAATTAATTAATTAGGGTCACTGCTAAGTGAATTGAGAACCTAGAGGGTCACACACAACAACTTGGTTACATGAGTTAAGGTTTTAAAATGATTAAACGAGTTAATCGGGCCAAGAGGGTTCCACACGTGTGAACCACACGTGTGGCTCACGTGAGTGGCACGTGTCCTTGGGACACGTGTGTAAATATATGTGTATATTTATTTTTGTGTTAAATAATTAATGTGATTAATTATTTAATAGACTTTGGTTTAATTTTGAATTAAAAATAAAGTCTTATTTTGGAGAAATTAATTACTTATGAATTAATTAATTAGATAAAATAAGTTATTTATTTATTAATAAATAAAGTATAATATCCAAAAAGGTTTTGGATATTTTAGCTCTCTTAAAAGGTGATTTGAATTAGAATTCAAAGTCAAAGTTCAAAATTAATTGATGATCAAGTAATAGGAGAGAGGGCCCAAATCCTTAGTCCAATAGGACTAGGTTCGGCCGCCCCTCTCCCTCTTATATATAGGGGAGCTCGAGCTCCCCTTAGAGAGTAATAGACAATTCTTTTGGTTCATGTGTTGAACACCATCATTTCTCCAAGATCAAATAAACCCTAGGTTAAGCCTAAACACTAACTAGAGAACTAGCATCCTTACTAGTTAGATTGTAGTCAAGTTGGTGGACTATCTCTAGAGAGCTTCAAGTTAGAAGTTTTAAAGATTCGAGCTTTACCAAGGAGAGGGGATCAAGCCACGAGAAGAGCGTTCTTGGGTGGCTTGAAACGCTTTAAGAAAGATCCTTTTGGATTCACGATTGCGAGTCTAAGATCCTTTTGTTGGAAAATTTTTAAATTTCCGATGCTTTCTGATTCCTGTTTTCCAAAAAGTGGTATCAGAGCCACCTCGTTAATCGTGTTTCTGATTCGTCTCAATTAAACTGAATTTGGTAGAAATTCTTACGTTTGATGCGATTGAGTATTTGTAACAGTTTTAGAAAGCCTGAGTTACGAAACTGTAATTTTCCTGAAAGTTTCTGAAAACTGTTTTGAAAATTTGTTTTAAAAACTGTTTTAGATTTGAAATTGTATAAACTGTTTTTGGATTTCTTGGATTGGTTTTGCTTTTGAACGAAAACACGAAACGAAAAGCCTGGATTACGAACACGCGAAACCCCGTGCACGAAGGCGTCGCGAGAGCGGGCTTCGCGCGCCACCACCCGCCTGCCCCAGGCGCGCGCATGGGCGACACCGCCCAGTACCCTCCCGCAACCGCGCGGGTGGCCTTCCGGGGGCGCCGCCCAAACCCACCCGCAACCTTCAGACAGGGACCGCGCGCAGCAGCGTAGCCCCTTCGCGTACGGGCCCCGTTTTCCCTCGTAATCCGTTTTCGTGTCTCGTGCAATCCAGTCCCAATTTTATTTATTTTATTAAAACTTGTTTTTAATTAAATTAATTTATTTTGAATAAAAAAATTAAAATTGGGATTTTTTGAGAAATAGAAACGATTTATAATTTGGGAAATTACACCTTTAATAAAATTATTAATTTTCAGAAATTAATTGAAATTTTATTAGTTATAGTAATTTGGGATTTATTAAAAACTTTTATGAACAAGACTCGCATCAAGTCGTGTTTTAAGTCATTAGGACTTGAAACGGGAATTTTAATTTATTGGCTAAATTTAAATTCTCGCAAGAAGCATGTTAGGTGATCATGGGTTTAGACTTACGTATGATTTTAATTTATGCACATGGATGGTTTAAATTGGGGTTGGAGCCCTATAGTTGCGTTTTTCAATTGAGGTTGGAGCCTCACTTATGTGCGTACTGTTATGTGATTTATTATGTGGCTTTCCATATTACTGTTTTGAGGCCGGGGTATGCCCCGTGTAATTGTCTAAGGCTAATATGAAGATTGAGCCTTATTACTTTATGTCTTTTTCCTTTTATTGTAATTTGAGAGTAGAGATAGGTGGTGAGGTTTTATTTTCATTTTGGAGACAATGCACCCATGGAGTAAGATGGACCACAATTCAAGTAACAAGGAGGCCATAAGTGAAGACCCCTCAAAATGTTAGGGAGGGGAATCTCAATTGAAAATGTAATAGAGATAGGGCTCGTATTTTGTTATAGCTTTCCCTTATGTGATTTAAACTGTTTATGTGGCATGTATGTTAGAACTCGTGATTGTGGAGTGGCTCCCACATATCACGCATAAGATAGGTAGAACCCATGATCATCACATGTTAGTATCATGCTAGGACATGTTATCTGCTAAGTGCTTATGTGAAATGCATTTAAGTTGTACTTGCATTAATCAAGACTAATTAAAATTGGATAACATATATGTTGGTGAGGTCGAACCGGACAACTCTCCGGTTGATTCGAAAATTCCCATTAAATATTAAGTTAATTTCGAATAAATAGGTGTTTTATTCGAGATGTAAATTTTGAATTAAATTCCTAGCATTCCACCAATAGGTTTTAAGTTTAGTAAGTGAAGCTAGTTATTATCCGCGAGTCGTGGGATAGCTAGTGGAGCTTATTAGTTCTTAGTTACCTAATTGATCATCTTAAATGATCAATATTTCGTGGTCAGTTTTAGCAAGGGTGATGTCCGCGAGTCGTGGGTCATTCGAACTAAGTCTTGATCATGATCTTATGATTGATGGGTCTAGCTTAACGCCTAACTAAATATGGATGTCGCACAAGTCGTGGGTCCATATTGAAAGATAGGTGATGCAAAAACAATTACTAAGAGTTCTAAAGGTGTTAGAAGTGGTAAGTTGTACCTACCTAAGGTTTTACTTAGAATGTCCGCGAGTCGTGGGTTCGAGGTAAAATGCTTAGGATCTTAGTACCCATTGGGTAACGTGTTCCTCTTAGAT
Organism: Lantana camara; assembly: GCA_037501455.1. Taxonomy (NCBI): domain Eukaryota; kingdom Viridiplantae; phylum Streptophyta; class Magnoliopsida; order Lamiales; family Verbenaceae; genus Lantana; species Lantana camara. Next base: position 27,590,401 of record CM074862.1, read on the forward strand.
CTTTGGGAATTATTGATCTTTGAAAAACAGTGGGAGCTACATTAGATCAAAGACCTTATCTTTTGTATATCGTTATAATTCAGCATGCTCACTAGTTCTCTGTTTTACCATTTAGGTCGTAGATTCTGTGATTCTCTACGTGTTTTGAAATGGCAACCAAAAACCCTCTTGTATCGATCCTCAAGTCAAACAAGTTGACTGGTCCCAACTATTCTGATTGGCTGAGGAATCTAAAAATCATTTTAGATTCTAAGAAGAGAACTTATGTTCTCTTCGAAGGGGAGCCTAGTCCTGAGGGGGACACTCCCACTGGGGCCGAGCGGGACGCGATCCAGAAGTGGAAGGATGATAATCTCTAAGCCCGTTACCTTATGTTGGCTAACATGTCTCTGGACTTGCAAAGGGAACATGAGGCCATGGAATTTGCTTGGGAGATTTACGACCACTTAGAGCAACTTTACCGCCCTCATGAACGTGTTACAAGGTATAACACTGGAATTGTTCCACTTGAGAATGAGGAAAGGTTCAACTGTCCATGAATATGGACTCAAGTTTCTCGCCCTTACTGAGAAACTTACTTCCATGGACATGCCACTGAAAGATGAGCTTTCAGTAGACTTGTTGCTAGCCTCGCTCCCACCATCATTCAACCCATTTGTCCTTAACTTCAATATGAATCATGCTGGTGCTACTGTAGCTGAGCTGATTAGTCAGCTTGTGACTGCTGAAAGCATGATCAAGAAGGACAATAAGGTTCTGATGGTGAATGCTCCATCTTCCTCTTCTGGGCCTTCTAAAGGTAAGGGCAAGAAAGCCCATAAGAAGAAGAAGAAACCCCTTAGGCCCACTGGTGGCGTTTTGAAGGGGAAGGCCCAAAAGAAGAAGTGTGATCAGAAAGAGGATGTTTGCGTCCATTGTGGCAAAACGGGACATTTGAGGAGAAACTGCCCAGAGTACAAGGCTACTCTAAAGAAAGGTATGTTTCTCGTTGAAATAAATCTTTCTATCAATTCTAGTTCTTGGGTACTTGATACCGGTTGTGGAGCTCATATCTGTAATGAAGTACAAATGCTAAATGAAGTCCAACAACTCAAAGAAGGAGAATGTGTCTTGAAGATCGGCGATGGCCCAAATGTTGAAGCTCGAGCTTTAGGCACAATTAGATTAGATTTAGGTAGTTTTGAGTTAGTTTTAAATAAAGTCCTTTATGTACCGAGCATTATTCGTAATATAATTTTAGTTCCAATTTTAGATTGTGAAGGTTATGAAACTTATATTAAGAATGGTAAATATTTTATCAAACGGAACAACTCTTCCGTTCACATCGGTACTCTAAGTAATGGACTTTATCTAACTCAAAATATCAATATTATGAATATACAACGAGAAACTAAGCGTAAGAGAGATGACAAAGTTTCAGCTCCCTTGTGGCATGCTAGATTAGGACACATTTCCAAGAATAGAATTAGCAAGATAAACACTTTAGGATCATTCTCTGAAAATGATCTCAAAGAGTTAACTTCTTGCGAATCCTGTCTCAAAGGAAAAATGTCCAAAGTTCCTTTTAGAGGAACTGTGGAACGTGCCACTGAGGTCTTGGATTTGATCCATTCTGATGTTTGTGGACCGCTTAGTGTAGGCACAAGAAAAAATCATCAGTATTTCATAACCTTTACTGATGACTTTAGTCTGTATGGTTATGTATACTTAATGAAGTATAAATCTGAAGCTTTTCAGAAATTCCTAGAATTCAAAAGGAGGTTGAGAACCAAACTGGTCACAAGATCAAAGCACTTCAATCTGATCGAGGAGGCGAGTATCTTAGTGAAGAATTCCTTGATCATCTCAAAGATAATGGGATTATCTCTCAGTGGACACCTCCGGGAACTCCTCAACTCAATGGAGTTACTGAGAGAAGGAATCGAACCCTACTCGATATGGTTCGTTCCATGATGAGTTTCACTGACTTACCACCTTCTTTCTGGGGTTATGCCCTAGAAAGTGCCGTAAAGATTTTGAATCTAGTTCCCTCTAAGTCAGTCCCTAAAACGCCCTATGAAATGTGGCATGGTAAAATCCCTAGTTATTCTTACTTAAGAATTTGGGATTGTCCTGCTTACGTGAAGAGGACAGTGGGAGATAAGTTAGAATCTCGTTCTAACTTATGCTACTTTGTAGGTTATCCTAAGGAATCCATAGGATACTACTTCTATGATCAATCTGAGCAAAAGGTGTTTGTTTCCAGAAATGCTACTTTTCTTGAGGAACCATTCCTTAAAGAAAGGAAAGGCAAGATCATAGAATTAGACGAAGTACAAAGTGACCCCACGCCACCTACTGAAGAAACGTCCCCTTCTGATCAACTACAACCAATCACGAATTTCGATACACACGTAAATCCTCCTCTAAGGCGTTCTGAACGCACTCCTAGACAGCCGGAGAGATGGTATGGATTCTTCCATGAAATCTCTCAAAAGGATAATGATCCTTTAACATATGAGGAGGCACTTTCAGATTCAGACTCTAAACAGTGGAAAGAAACCATGAAATCCGAAATGGATTCCATGAACTCCAACCAAGTTTAGACCTTGGTAGATTTGCCTGATGGGGTCAAACCCATAGGTTGCAAATGGATCGTGAAGACAAAGCTTGGAGTTGATGGAAGCATTGTAGCCTACAAAGCAAGACTGGTTGCAAAAGGATTCACTCAAAGACCCGGCGTGGACTTTGATGAAACCTTTTCACCAGTTGCAATGCAAAAGTATATTCGGATCATGCTTGCCGTTGCTGCATATTATGACTATGAGATATGGCAAATGGATGTGAAAACTACCTTTCTCAATGGTGACATTGATAAAGACATTTATATGGAGCAACCCATAGGTTTCACATTCAGTGGGAGTGAGCAAAAGGTTTGCAAACTCCAAAGATCAATCTATGGATTGAAACAGGCTTCTAGGAATTGGAACATTCGATTTGATGAATCAGTCAAAGCGTTTGGCTTCATTCAAATTTCGAATGAATCATGTGTGTATAGAAAGGAATTGGAGACCTCAGTGCAATTCTTAGTACTTTACGTTGATGGCATCCCTCTTATTGGGAATTCGAAGGATGACATGAAAGCGACTAAGTTATGGTTATCGAACCAATTCGAGATGAAAGATCTTGGTGATGCGTCCTATATCCTTTGAATTAAAATCTATCGAGATAGATCTAGAAGGTTAATAGGACTATCACAGTCGATGTACATTGACAAAGTATTGAAGAGATTCAATATGGAGTCATCTAAGGTTAAGAACCTTCCTATGAGTGTAGGAACATGTCTTTCTAAGAAGATGTGTCCTAAGACTAACCTTAAGAAGAAAAGAATAACTCATACACCTTATGCATCAGCAATAGGTAGCATAATGTATGCAATGTTATGTACTCGACCGGATGTGGCTTATGCACTTAGTGTAACAAGTCGTTTCCAATCTGACCCTGGAGATGGTCACTGGGCTGCCGTGAAGAATATTCTTAAGTACTTGAAAAGTACTAAAGATTTATTCTTAGTTTACGGAGGCCAAAAAGATCTTACTGTCGAAGGATACTGCGATGCAAGCTTTGCATCTGACTTAGATGATTTTAAGTCAATGTCAGGATACATTTTCTGCCTAAACGGCGGAGCAGTGAGTTGGAAGAGTTCCAAGCAAACGACCACTGCAGATTCGACCACTGAGGCCGAATACTTAGCTGCAAATGATGCAGCTAAGGAAGGTGTTTGGATTAGAAACTTCATTCAAGATTTGAATGTTGTTCCTAGCATGAAAGACCCCATTACTGTGTTTTGTGACAACACTGGGGTGGGTGCTCAAGCGAGAGAACCAAGATCTCACCAACGAACCAAGCACATTATGAGGAAGTATCACCTAATCCGTCATATTATCAAAAGAGAAGATGTGCAAATTGAGAGGGTCGCATCAGCAGAGAACGTGGCAGATCCACTTACTAAACCCCTTAGTCGAGAAGCTTTCCAAGGTCATCTTCAGAAGATGGGACTTAGAATAGCTTTAGAATGGCTTTGACGGGCAAGTGAGAGATTGTTAGGAATAGTGCCCTAAAAGCCGATTATATATCCGCTTTGTACTTTTCCATATTGTAATCACAGACAATCATTGAATAAAATAACGAATTGAGGCAACACTTCTTTATATGTTCTTGTTTGGTATGCGTTTACTTTAGCTGTGCATGTATGAGAACTCCCCTAATCCTGATGACTTTAGTACTCTACCATTTAGGTGAAATGGTTCATGAAACGAGCCCTATATCACAGAAGTCGTGATTAGTAAAATAGTCCAAGCCGATGAGTCCTACAGACAGTGGGAGTGTCAACCTAACTCCATTAAGGCTTACTTGTGGGATCACGCCCTTAAGAAGGATCACCTTGTTTCATGGAGCTGCAAAGTGTATAGTTGATACGTACGTGATACATGAGGGTGCTTACTTCAATAAGTAAGTTCACTGAAGTGCCTCGTGTGAGAAGATTCCTAAATGGGAAAGGAAGTTTCTATTTCAGAAAATGGAAACTTCCAGATTAGGAAATATCTCTCGAGTCATTGATGTGATTAATTGATCCTTAGACTTGAGGTTCCATGTCACTTTATGAGTTAACTCTTAGTCTTAGGTATAAGCTTTAAAGGGTGCCGCCTTAGACAACTGATTTAAGGCTTATGCTGGGGCTGCACAAGTGACTCATGAAAGTGAATGAGAATCAACAAAGGACCTACACTTGCATTTGCAAGGTGATCTCTTATTGTGTAACTCATTCATATGCCATATGGAGTCCTTGGCCAAGGCAGTGGATCAAGACATCAAGAAAAGGGTTTCTTGGATTGAGATCAAATGGATATGAAATGCACTTAGCTTTAAGACCAGATTATTAGGGTTCTGATTATTCCCTTACCCTAGATCTTGGTTGAGAGATAGTAAGTAGGAGGATTGTACCTCACATGAATCAATGACTTAAAGGTTCTGTCGAATCGAGACATTCCAATTCAGCTAGGGGTTAAACACCTGTTGCTAGACTATGGTCATTTAATCTATGGACTGATTAATTAATTAGTGAATTAATTAATTAGAGTCACTGCTAATTGAATTGGGAACCTAGAGGGTCACACACAACAACTTGGTTACATGAGTTAAGGCTTTAAAATGATTGAACGAGTTAATCGGGCCAAGAGGGTTCCACACGTGTGAACCACACGTGTGGCTCACGTGAGTGGCACGTGTCCTTGGGACATGTGTCTCACACGTGTGTAAATATATGTGTATATTTATTTATGTGTTAAATAATTAATGTGATTAATTATTTAATAGACTTTGGTTTAATTTTGAATTAAATAGAAAGTTTTATTTTGGAGAAATTAATTAATTATGAATTAATTAATTAGATAAAATAAGTTATTTATTTATTAATAAATAAAGTATAATATCCAAAAGGGTTTTGGATATTTTAGCTCTCTTAAAAGTTGATTTGCATTAGAATTCAAAGTCAAAGTTCAAAATTACTTGATGATCAAGTAATAGGAGAGAGGGGCGAAATCCTTAGTCCAATAGGACTAGGTTCAGCCGCCCCTCTCCCTCCTATATGTAGGGGAGCTCGAGCTCCCCTTAGAGAGTAATAGACAATTCTTTTGGTTCATGTGTTGAACACCATCCTTTCTCCAAGATCAAATAAACCCTAGGCTAAGCCTAAACACTAACTAGAGAACTAGCATCCTTACTAGTTAGATTGTAGTCAAGTTGGTGGACTATCTCTAGAGAGCTTCAAGTTAGAAGTTTTAAAGATTCGAGCTTTACTAAGGAGAGGGGATCAAGCCGCGAGAATGGCGTTCTTGTGTGGCTTGAAACTCTTCAAGAAAGATTATTGAAAAGTAAGTTTCTAATCTCTACGAATTTGGATTCATGATTGCGATTCTAAGATCCTTTTGTTGGAAAATTTTTAAATTTCCGCTGCTTTCTGATTCCTGTTTTCCAACAGTAATCTTATTCCATGCCGAACCGCTAGAATACTGAATTGCACTAGTCTTGTTCCCATGATTTAATTAACTATTGGTGATTGTGAGAGCAACATTAAACACTAATTAAGCACTTGGTTATACCTTGAGAGAGGGTAATACAAATATAAGTGACTAGGTTGTAGAATTACACTTGTCAGACGAGTATCACATCAGCTCTTGATTGTATGATTCATTACTTTTCCCCTGCCTTCTTAGTTTACTGAAGTCAGTTCGTGTGTTTCGTTATTTATGTTTAATTCTAGTTAATTGTTAATTTCTGGTTTAGTAGATTAATAGAAACAACAATTGGTTTCGTTAGGTCTTTAGATTAGAGAAGAATATAGAGTAGTGATTGATTTCCCTTCCCTGTGGGTTCGATCCTGTTGTGTTACGTGTATGTTAGTGTACATTTGCACGATTGATTTTTAACTGTATTAAACCTTACAACAAGTTTTTGGCACCGTTACCGGGGAAGGCGTTTTAAGTTAATATTACTCAATTATTTTGATCTAGTGCTTTAGACTATTACTTTACTTTGTGTTCATTTTCTTTGTTACTGTGGAATTGGACTGAGGACTTCTTTTACTTGTACAGGTTTACAGTGCATGCGAAGATCTCAAGATCCCGAATTAGTTCCATACGATCCGAAAATTGAGAGAACACTGAGTGCTATTAGGAGAAGGCGTAAAAAGGAGAAGAAACCAATTACTTTACCGATGGCTGAAGCAGACCCACCACCACCGCCGTCCATAAGAGACTATAACGTGCCGCAGGCTGGAGCAATTCAGGCTGCAGCTCGTCCCCTGATTGCAGTAAATAACTTTGAAATTAAACCAGCTATCATAAATCTTCTGCAAAACAATCAGTTTTCAGGATTACCTTTGGAGGATGCGACTTCGCATCTGGAGTATTTTTTGGAAGTGTGTGATACCTTCAAAATTCACAATGTCACTACTGATGCTATCCAAGTTAGGCTTTTTCCCTTTTCACTTAAGGAACGAGCTAAAGCATGGTTGAGTACTGTCCCAAATGAATCCTTTCAGACTTGGGCAGCATTATCTCAGGCTTTCCTAGCCAAGTTCTTTCCTCTTAGCAAAACCACGAAGTACAGGAATGATATTCAAGGTTTCAGGTAGTTGGATGGAGAGTCTTTCTATGAAGCTTGGGAGAGATTTAAGGATTTTCAAAAAAGTGTCCACATCACGGGACTCCCGGTTAGTTATTGATTCAGACCTTTTACAATGGGATGTCCCCTACTTTTAGAGGAGCGATGGATTACGCAGCTGGCGGAGCGTTCTTAGCAAAATCTGAAGCAGTTGCTTCTGAGTTGTTAGATAATATATCACAAAACGATGTTTTTGTGCATGAGAGAAGCCATTCGCAACCAGCCAAAGTGCAAGCAGGAGTCATAGGTTAGACGGCTTAACCGCCATCAACCCTAAATTTGAAGCTCTTAACAAGAAATTGGACCAACTTTCCGTCAATGCAGTTGGGATACAATCCCAACTAGTTCAAGTAACATGTGAAATTTGTAGTGGTACACATGATTTTATTATGTGCCCTCATACCAATGCAAGAGAACAGGTGCAAGAGCAGGTGAATTATGCAAATAACGTCAAACCAGGAAATGATCCCTACTCAAACACCTACAATCCAGGATGGAAGAACTACCCTCACTTGTCGTGGTCCAATAATCAGAATGTTCAACAACCACCTCAACCTAGGCCGCAGTTTCAACCTAGGTAGCAATTTCAAACACGACCACCAGCCCCATTCAATGTTGCCCCCCCCCCCCTCCCCCAGGAGCAAAAGCAGGGATGGGAGGTCGCACTTGAGAAGTTCATAACAGTGTCTACGGGCCGACATCAGAAGTTGGAAGCTCAACTAGATCAAGTGGTAAATCAGACCAGAACTTTGGAGACTCAAATTGGTCAGATTGCCCAATCTCTAAATTTTGAAAGGCACAGGAATGCTACCAAGCCAAACTGAAAATAATCCTAAGGAGCATTGTCAGGCCATAATTATAGGAGACAATAGAGAGAATGAAGGTTCGAAGATATTTGCAGGTTCGGATGTTGAGAAAGTTATAATTAAGAAATTTGAAGAAAAAGATGATCTTAAGAAGGAGAATTTAGAGAAAGAAGTGATTGCAAGTAAAGAGAATCCTGAAAACTTAACTACTGTGATACTTACTGAGGAATGCAGTGCTATTATTCAGTATAAGCTTCCCTCGATGCTCAAAGATCCAGGGAGTTTTTCAATTCCTCTTACTATTGGTTCTTTGCATTTTCATAATGTTTTATGTGATTTAGGAGCTAGTGTGAGTTTAATCCCGTTATCTACTTGCAGGAAATTAGGAGTGAAGGAGCTTACACCGACTAATATGACACTCCAACTAGCAGACAGATCAGTGAAATATCCGACAGGAATTCTTGAAGATATTTTGGTAAAAGTTGGAAAATTTCACATTCCTACTGATTTTGTAGTTCTTGATATTGAGAGCGATGAGAGGATGCCATTGATACTTGGAAGACCCTTTCTGTCTACGGCTAGAGCAGATATAGATGTTCAGAACGGACGACTCATGTTCAAAATAGGAGATGAATGAATGGAGTTTAGGAATTTTGGTTCCATGACACCACTGGTGATCCCGGATAAGTGTTGCATGATTAAGGTTATAAATGATACACCAAACGGAACAACACTGTTCACGGAGAAAAGAGAAGCAGTTGATTGAGAAGGAAAATCGAAATCTCGGATATTGAGAATGAAGGATGTTTTGGAATTAGATACTTGGAGATCAAGCTCCAGTTTTGTGAGTAACAAGAACGAGGTCACTCCTTGTGACTCGTTGCTTAGGGATTGTTAATCCCAATTCGGTTTCCAAAGTCAAGCTAACTACTATAACTTAGAACTAATTTTTTTTCCTTCTTTTTCTTTCGTTTTTGTTTTTGATTCCTTTGTTTTCGCTTCTTTCGTCCTCGTTTTTCTCGCGATAATTGAGTTGTATCTCTCTTATGTAGGTCACTTGATGTTTTACTAGGAAACAAGGTCTACATGGTGCAAGGACCGTGATTTGAGCGTTATTGTGAGGTTCATTTACTTTGTTCATATGCATGTGCATGGCATTGATTTTCTTTCTTAAGGTGAATGAATTATTGATATGAATTGATATATGTGTTTGTGTGTCTCGAAAATGGTGCACTGTGGTTTGATTGAATACTATGAGTTAATTTCGGTTAATTGACATGATTGAGCACCATTAGTTTTGTGTTTGTGTTTAATTATGTTTTGGGTGTAATAGTGAGTAACGGGCGTTACACCATTGCAGTTACCTTTTGGTAATGCTTGTTAATGGATACAGGCGTCTCGGCCTACGTTACCCCTTCCAAGAGAAAAATCGGTAACGCCCGTTACCGGTCCGACTGGCGAGAATTGGGTTTTAGGAAACACGTTTTTAAGGTTAAATTAAGTCTTGTCCTACCCAATTTCGGAATTTTTTCCCCCAAACCTATAAATACACTTGCACCCACTTATTCTACCTTAGAAGAGATTCAATAGTTCCCTTGGGCCAACCATTATCAATTTACAAGCAAGAAGCTTTTCACCAAGTTTACAAATTATCTCCTCCCTTGTGAATCAAAGTAAGTCAACATCTCCTTTTCTTAGAGTGAATTGTTATAGGTAATTTTTCCAATCTAAGAATGAAACCTGGGATTGAATTGCATGATAGGAATCACTTTGAGATTGAATTGATAAAGTTTGAGAGATTAAGCATGCTAGAATTAGGATTGATGCCTTAAATTAAAATTAACTTGAATTGGGTTAAATCTTTGAAGAATCCTAACTTCTAAGTGTTCTTCAGTACGAATTATGGAAGTTGAAGGTAGAGAATTTTGAGTTTGAATTGTAGATTATAAGCTAGTGTGAATTTGAGTTGGGTAGATTGAAGAACTTAAGTTAGAACTCACACCCTAGGCTTAAGCTCACAAGATGTTTGATGAATTGTCCAAATGATTTGTGATTGATTTCTTTGTGCTTTGTCTTGCTATATTTGTTTGATTTAGGTACTATGGGTCGCACTAAGCGCTCTAGAGTCCAAGAGCCTTTCACTACTTCATCCCGGTTAAACCATCAACCTTTTGAATCGGCCAACATAACGGTTAATGTTTTTTGGGAATCCTTTTCAAAGGAATTTGACAAGGAACACTGTGGGTACTAAATTCTTCAAGGAGATGTGGATGGAGAAGTTTGAGGTTTGGGAGGAAGTGAAGAGATTGTTTGACTACATAGGATGGTTGCCATTCCTGTCTAGGGCGGATATGACCTACGGAGAGATGACGGTCGCTTTCTTCCACACAATGAGCTTTGATCCGGTGGACAACACCTTGACATTCACCTTAGATAATATGGAAACTCGAGCATGGAGGATGAGCCGGGTAAGAGAGATTCTTCGTTTCCCAGCTAATGTCACTACTTCTTTGCCTAATTGGAGCGATACTCAGCGAGAGGAGGTATGGAGATCCTTTCCCTTGAGAGAGGATGTCCCTTGTTATTCCCCCCGATGCACACATGATAGATATCATGATTCGTTGACTTGGGTACTAGTCCATAGGATTTTAGCCCTGGGATTCTGTGCTAGATATGGGAGAGATAGCCACATCATTGAGACTGAGTTGGGTATAATGTACATGATAAAGGATTAAGTTTGATGGTACGATTGAGTTTCTATGGAAGCTGCAGGAGAGTGCTAGGAGTGCCACTTGTACGATTACATACGGTGCTTTTGTGACGATGTTTGCTCGGGAAATGAATTGGAGACCGCAAGGAGCTTTGCCTATTGACTTTGGACATATTGGTCCAGAATACTTGGAAGCCAAAGCTTGGGAGAGTGAAGAGATGAAGAACTACAATTTTCTATGGTCGCCCATTCGAGATAGAGATCGTCTCTGGCAGATGTACAACTGGGGTAAGGCCTGGTTTGATGAGCTTTCTGAGAGGCAGAAGGAGCTTTTAGCTCGGATACCTGACCGGCCAGATGATGAGTTTGCGATTCTTCGCAATGTTGCGCCTGTTGTTGCTGAGGCCAGTGATGACGCTCCTGTGACTTTGAGAGGCGTGCGTGCAGAGTTAGCAGGCTTGAGGGCTGATTTGACCACCGTGATCGCAAGAGTTGAGGATTTAGCACATTATGTGGATGAGCGATTCGATGCGTGGGAGGCCAGGTTAGAGGCCAAATTTGACGGGTTCTGTGCTCGTGTTGATCAGCATTTTGGAGGACCCCCATCACCCTGATTCTGTTATTTTGTTTCTCCCCAGATTTCTAGACATTCTTGTTTCATTTATTCATTGTTATGTTTGTATATTTGACTACGCTTCAGTTTTTGCATATGTTTGGATTCCTGATTTTGTTTATGCAATAGTGCTTTTCTTTTCGTGAATTTGTGAATTGTGTGCTGATTGTTGGATGCATGTTGATAGTCAATTACCTGTGCACTTGATCCGTGTTTTCGAGTCACTTGTTCAGGTTTTGGAAGCTTTGCAAGCACATTGCCGGTTCTTTATTTAATCAGGGAGTTTTCTTGAACTTTAATTCTTTCATTTGCATGCGGACATTGCAAAATTTAAGTGTGGGGGAGGAAATTGCATGTTTTCTATGAGTTTTATTGAATATTTGTATGTTTAGATGTAGTTTCACTTGTGATTTGCTAAAATTCGAGTAATTTTGAAAAATTTTGGAAATTTTCCCTCATTTTGAACTTTTTCTTTAAAGTTTGATTGTTGAGCTTTTGCTAGAATAAGTTAGGCTTTTTGAATTGAGGAAAATTGCATGAGATTTGATGATTTAGTGTGTTAGTATGCCGTTATATTTAGAGCACTTTTGAACGAGATAATGTACTTTGCTTAGAAAGATGAGTTGATAATTTTCAAATGAGTCTAAGATTCGATTAGGATGCATTTTAGTCCTATTGAGGCGAAATTTTGAGTTAATGAAGGATTAAGGAAGTGAAGTAGGCATTCGTTGTCGGAGGATTTTAAGCTTTTCTATTTTAGCCGTTTTTATATAAATAATGTAATCTTATTGACCCTGCTGAGCCTAAATGTTGTGCAAAGATTTTTTTTGTAGCCGCATTATAAGACAATGCACAACATAGAAATACCTACCTTGATAATTTTTACACCAAGGCTTGCTCGTTTGATTTTTATGGTAATTATCTATCTTTTGACCCTTTTTTATTGTTCTTGTGATTGAAATTGAGAGGTTATTGTAAAGAGAAAGAAAAAGAATGAGAAAAGTGTGAAAAAAAGAAAGATATGAAGAAAAAAAGAAAAGAAAGAAAGAAAGAGCGAAAGAAAAAAGAAAAAAGAAAAGAAAACTATGCTAAGAGTGAATTTGAGAGTGTAGGGTTCAATTGAAGAATTAGGGCGATTTTCGTATTAAGGGGATCAACTGTTTCTCCCGTTCACTCCTGAGGAGGTAACCAAGGCTATTAAACATATGTATCCCCTTAAATCCCCCGGTCCAAGTGGCCTTTCCCCTTGCTTCTTTCAATCTTATTGGAATATTGTTGGGCGTGATGTCGTTGCCTGTGTCGATTTTTTGAACAACGGTTACTTTGATAGGAGATTAAATTTTACTCATGTCGTCTTTATTCCTAAATGCAAAAACCCTAAACTTATTACTCAATTCCGTCCTATCAGTTTGTGTAATGTTGTGTACAAAATTGCTTCGAAAGCCATTGTTAACCGTTTGAAACCCCACTTAAATGCTATTATTTCCCCGAGTCAATCAGCGTTTCTGTCGAATCGTATGATCACTGATAACATCCTTGTGGCTTTTGAAATTAATCATTTCTTGAAGTGCAAGAGTACAGGAAAAAGGGGCTTTTTTAATTTAAAGCTTGATATGAGTAAGGCCTACGACCAGATCGAATAGTGGTTTCTGGAGCGAGTTTTGGCCAGGTTAGGTTTCTCATCCACCTTTATCCACAGAATTATGAGTTGTGTTTCCACAGTGTCTTTCTCTTTTCTCCTGAATGGTTGCGATTTTGGTTACTTGGTCCCGGAGAGGGGTATCCGTCAAGGAGATCCCCTTTTCCCTTATCTGTTTCTTCTTTGCGCAGAGGTGTTGTCGGCTTTATTGCAGGAACAGGAAAGATTAGGAATCTGAAAGGAGTTAAGGTATGTCGGGGTGCGTCCCCAGTTTCCCATTTGCTCTTTGTAGATGACACTATGATTTGTGGTTCTGCTACCTGGGAGGCTATCGAGTGTGTAAAGAAAGTTTTAGCCAAATACAGCCGGGTTTCAAGACAGATCATGAACGGTCAGAAGTCATCGATGGTATTTAGTAGAAATGTGGAGTTAGATTTTCATAAGGAACTGGCAGGAATTCTTGGTGCTAGGCGGGTTGAGAATCTAGATATGTATCTCGGTCTTCCCTCGATTATAAGGAAGACGAAGAGGGAGGCTCTGGGTAGCATTGTGGAGCAGATCAAGAAGAAAGTGCAGGGCTATTCTCAGAAGTTTCTTTCGTTAGCCGGTAAAGAGGTGTTGATCAAAGCAGTTCTTCAAGCGATCCCTACTTACGCTATGAACTGCTTCCTACTCCCGGATAGCATTAGGAAGTTTTGGTGGAATAATGGGAATGCTAGGAAAATTCATTGGATAAAGTAGCCTATGTTGTGTACGAGTAAATCTGATGGAGGGCTGGGGTTTAGGCGAATTAAAATTTTCAATTTGGCCATGCTCGCAAAACAGTTGTGGCGTGTGATTCGAAGCCCGGATAGCTTGCTGAGTCATATTTATGCAGCTCGATACTATCCTAATTCTGATGTTTGGAATGCTCGGTTAGGGTGTAATCCGTCATTTACGTGGAGAAGTTTGTTTCAGGATCGTTACTTAGTGGTAGCGAGATCGAGATGTAGAGTGGGCAATGGAGAGAATATTCATGTTTGGCGGGATAGACGGCTCCCCTGGGAACCTGACTTTAGACCGAGGTTTAAGCCAGGGAACACCTTATCGCCAGAATGGGTTTCAGAGTTAATGGAACCAAACCTCACTAAATGGAATGTCGAGTTGGTTCGGAATCTGTTCTATGAAGAAGACACGCGAGCTATTCTCGGGATCCAATTAAGCGAGAATAGGCAGTAAGATCTCCTCCTTTGGCATTTTGCAAAGGATGGACGGTTCTCGATTAGAAGTGCTTATTACTTGGCCGTTAGATTTGCAACGGAGGAGGGGTCCTCATCCAACCTATGTGGTCACAAAATCTGGAAGCTTATATGGAAACTGGAGGTGGTACCAAAAATTCGCACGTTCATATGGCGTGTTTGTCATGAAGCAATCCCAACAGTTGAGGCCCTGCGTAGTAGGCACTGCGAAGTCGATGGGAATTGCGTGAACTGTGGTCAAGTGGAGGATTTACCTTATGCCTTGTTTCTTTATCCGAGTTCAAGGCAGGCGTGGGCTTTATCTAACATTCCCTGGACTTCAGTAATGAAGATGGTGGTTAATGTAAGGGATGGTCTGCGCGAAATATTGGAGCAACTAGGAACAGAAATTGGTAATAAGGTGGTCACATTAATGTGGACAATATGGAACAGTAGGAACACTAGAAGGGCTGAAGGTATTGTCCGACACCCTCATGTGATAGTAGATTCGGCCTGGGCTTACCCGAAGCCTATTCCAAGCATTGAGGCAGGAACAGAAGCTTTAGAGACAAGTAGAAGCGTCCAGAAGTGGGAGAAACCTTGTCCGGGCTGGGTGAAATTGAATTTCGATGGTGCCATTTTTAAGGAAGATAATGCAATCGGCATCGGAGTGGTGGCCCGTGACTCACAAGGTGCTGTTATTGGTTGGGAGACGGATCGAAAATTGAATGTGTCGGATCTGCTGGTAGCAGAAACACTTGCGGCGTTATCGGCAGCACGGTTAGTGAGGGACTTCGGATGGCGAAAGATTATTCTTGAAGGTGATTGTGCTCAAGTGATTCTTCAAATGCAGAACTTGGAAGAGAATATGTCTGATCTAGGCAATGTGCTCTTAGATATTAAATCTATCTGCTCTAGTTTTGATAGTTGTCGTTTTTCCTCTATTAGACATGGCGCGAATATGGTCGTCCACAATTTAACTCGTCATGCGGCTTCGGCCTGCGTTGGTGCTTTTAATATTCCGTTTTTTGTTTCGGACTTTGTGGATTTAGATTTGCAATAAATTTGCCCCACCAGCGGAGGGGGGGGGGGGGGGGGGGGGGCTCCTTCCTTCAAAATCTTATGCTCTAAAACGCACAATTCATTAGTTTGCCATTTTTTCTGTTTAAGAATTCCAAGAACATATTTCTCATCAGAGCATAAATAACACGTAGTAATAATAATAATAATAATAATAATAGGAAGCCACCAAGAATTCATCTTCTCATGCTCTGATACCACTGTAAATTTAAACACTTATAAACGGATCGCAAAATAAATAAATGTTCAAATATACCTTAAATCTTATGGATCGTATGCTATAATTCACCGATACTTCAAATATAATTCTTCACGTGTCCAGTGATCGAAGTATGCTCAAAATAAACTAACCTATATTCTATGACTTAAGTGCTCGATATATAGATATGTATTTATATCGTGAATTCATACTTTTCTCACGAAAGGACTTTCTGTTCTCTTTGCCGGTTTTCCGTCCCACTAGGTTAACTCATGTCCGTTTTTCAGAAAAAGGGTTTTCTATTTAATTGGCGGAAATTGATGAGATTAACTTTCCATTCAAATTCAAATACTTCCCACTAATTATTTATTTAATTAATATGAATTTCGAGTTAGTCTTATCGGTGACCCATTTAATATTTCCAACAAAGTGATTGATTCGTAGGGTAGTTTTCTAATTAATTAATATCCAGAAAATTAGATAAATTGTTTTAGCAAATTCACAATATTAAAAAAAAAAAAAAGAGGTTGTAGTGAGGATTGGAGCAGGGGTGTGTTGGAGAATTTAGATTTAGAAAGTGGGAATCGGTTTGCTGTTTGTTGCTGGTTTTTGTGGAAGAATCATAATAGTCTTTGGGCAGAACAGAATGGAGAAGAACCTAAAAAATTGATGCAAAGTTGCAAATCGGTTTTACGTGGCTGGAGTAGTGTCATTTAATGCCGATGTGCCAGCGGAAAGTCTTACCCTACCCAGCCGTTGGAGTAGTAGCGAAGCCAGAGATTTGATTCAGGGGGGTCATATTAGGCTTTTTATATACATATATAACTTTGTGAAATATCGAAAATGCAAGATAAACCCTATGTTTCAAAAATTAGCATAAAAATCCCTTGTTTTATAAAAATAAACATAAAAAACCCTCACACGTTGTTTGAGTGAAATGTGTTGCCCTTATTCACGAAAATAAAAACAAAAATTAGACAAAAAAATATTTGCAAAGAAATATAATAGTATATAAAAGAAAATATTTGGAATGATATATACAAGAAAGAAATAAATGAAGAATATAAATACCACAAAATTTCTTATTAGGGAGCAAAACACGAAAGGAAAGACATAAATCAAAAGTTGGTATATAGAAAACACATTTTTGTAAATAAAATTCGCTGAGTCCGAGCATTCGGTCATAAGATTTTCTGTACAAAATTAAAAAAAAATACAAGGTTTTTTATGAGATTTTATATAACAAAGGATTTTTGAAGCTCATTTCCAATAACACAAGGGAGTTGGGTATATATAACTCATGTATTATTTGTGTGATCTCAATTATTAATAATTTATTATATTATATATATATTTTTTTTTGTCAGAATAATTTATTATATTGACCCTCACTAGTATTAATTTTAGCTTTGGTGAGGGGGGTCAATAATAAAAAACTCCATAAAATTACATACATATATTTATATATCTATCTATATATATATATTAAAAAAAAAAAGTCGAGGGGGGTCAATTGCACCCCCTCGTGAAGCTGTGGCTCCGCCACTGCGTTGGAGTCCTCCAGAAGCGGGGGTGGTTAAGGTCAATGTTGATGGAGCTGGGGTTGTTCAAAATAACCAAAAACCGAAAACCGAAAACCGAACCGAAACCGAACCGAACCAGAACCGAACTGACCAAACAGACTTTGTTTCGATTCGGTTTTCAGTTGCCCATTTTTTTATTTTCGGTTTTTTCAGTTCGGTTGACCGGTTAAACCTAACCAAACCGAAAACCGAATGCCTTTTTTTTTAAATATATATATATATATACCATATATTTTAATTATTTGCCATTTAGGTTGCTTGCAATTTTTACATTTTTCACAAAATCTCAACTCCAGTTTTTTTTTTTTTTTAAATAATATCTGAATTTCGGTTTTTCGGCCGAAAACCGAAACCGAACCGAACACAATTTGGTTCGGTTTCGGTTTAGGTTTTTTGAAAACCGAAAGTTCGGTTAATCGAACCGAACCTTTGATTCAACCGAAAAACCGAACCGTGAACACCCCTAGATGGAGCTATTTTTGAAAATTCTAGGTGTGTGGGAATTGGAGTTCTGATCCGGGATGATGAAGGAAATTGCAAGGATTGGTTATGTTTAAGAAAGGATGGAACCTTTGACCCAGAACATGTGGAAACATTAGCAATTAAGGAGGCGGCTACTTTGGTTTGTTCTAAAGGGTACAGCAGAGTTGTGTTTGAAAGTGATTGTTTGAATCTCATTCATAAACTCCAATCTTCTAAAGATAATTTGTCGGTTACGGGAAATTTGATTGCCGATAATCGAGGGATTATTGCTGACATTCCAGAAGTGACCTTTACATTTGTTCGACGAGAAGGAAATCGAGCGGCTCATCATCTCGCCCGTTCAGCATTAAGAAGTAATGATGGAGACTTTGAACTCCCTGATTACGTAATTTCTTGTTTGACAGAAGATGTTTACAATCTGTAACTTCTCTACTGTTTTTAGTTTTAAAAAAAAAAGGGGGTTTGGGTTGCCGTTGCCCGACCCCGAGTGGCCGAGTCCATATAACTCCATAAATCATAATTAAAATGGTCTATTTTGTCTTAGCAATATTATAATTTTTCTTAACTTTATTAATTTAAAAATGGAAGTGGCGCAAGGCCGGACGTCATTGTTCAGGGCCTTTAGGTCCATTAGTTTACTAGTTTTTCTTTTCCCTTCTCTTTTTATATTAACTAGTAAAAAAAATATGCCTTCCATATTAAGTATGCGATTTATCTAAATATTTTAAATAATTAAATTATTAAAATAAAAATATTTAAAATATTAAATTTTTAGTTTTAAATATAGTGATGAGGGCTCAATTGAAATTTAATTTTCAAACAAATACTCTCAAGTATATAAATAAAAAGTTTATAGTTTTAAATTAAGACTCTTATGATGACAAACAGTTTTAAATATTATTGTATCGTATCATCTTTAGGCTGGATACTGTGACAAACGTCTTTCACTTGTTAAATTTAGAAATTAATTTATGTTGTATCATATTTATATCCATACATCATAGAGACTCACTCATATACAAATATATATATATATATACATGTTAATTAAATTATAATTTGTATTTTATTTGTATATGAATCTAAATACTTGGTTTGATTTATATATATATACATGTTAATTAATTTATAATTTGTATTTTATTTGTATATGACTCTAAATACTTGGTTTGATTTATAAAATGTGACACCCCGTCTGTTCGCGCATACAGGTTTGTGCCACATGTGAGTTTAATTTCCGTAATTGTATTCATTTTCATACTTAATTGATGCATTTATATGAATTCTATTATATTATTCTATTTCTTATATGAATTATTTGATAAGAATTTGCCCTAATTGAAATTTTGGTATGAATTTCTACGATTTGTGAAATTTGCAAAATATGGGCTTAATTCCCGAGCATGCTAGATTCATGAATTATGTGATTTATATGATTTTAGGACTTAACTATATGATTTTTATTTGATTTGGACTTGATTGAACCTTAGTGGATTCAATTGAACTTTTTCTTAAAGTTTTGGGCCTTTTTGCAAATTAGCCACCGTTGATTCTTTTATTCGTAACATGAGCTCAGGAGCTCGGATTCGAGTTCCGTCTTCGCCGTTGGACTCGAATCGACGATTCGTATCCAATGGAATAAGCCTTGTAATTTTTTCGATGCTGTTTAGACCTCCGACGATGCGTTTTTCAGTTAGAACTTACCATATTCATATCCTACCCATTTTTAAGCTTTTAACCCGATTCTTGACCCGGTATCCGACCCGTATTCAACCCATATCTGAACTTATACCCTTTTTTCTCTCCCACCTCTGCTCATACATGAGAAAGAAGGAAGAAAGAAGCAACAAGAACCATTTCTCCATAGCTATTTCTTGCTCCAACTATAAAGGTAAGAATAGGTTCTTGTTCTCCACACTCTTGTGATCATTTTCATCCATTTAATTCATGATTTAAGCTTGAGTTGCTATGGTTATGGCTTCTTGGATGAATAGTTAGGTTTTGATAGAAATTTGATGAAATATGATCATCCTTGGCTTGATTTGAATTATGAGACTTGTATGTTGATGCTTGATGCTCATTTATTGCATATCCTTGGCTATATTTCATGTTAGTTGGATGGTTATTGAATTTTCATTAATTTGCTTAAGCGTTCATGGAAGAAAATGGTTGAAACTCTTGCCTCTTTTGATCTCTTTCTTTTTCCGGTTGAAACATATGTGTTTGGGGCTGAATTTGCATGAGTTTTGTGCTTCTTTTTCTTTGTATATTTGATCCCTTTGCACCATCTTCGTTGCTGATATTGTTTTTTATGGAAACAGGAGAGAAAGTTGTTGTAATTCCATGGAGAAGACGAGCCTGATGCAAGACACGCCCGTGACCCTTTTCCTTCGCACGAGATGACACGGCTGTGTCATCAAGGCCTTCGGTTCTGACTTGAGACACGACCGTGTCTCCTTTTCCTCTTAGGGAGGGACACACCCGTGTCCCTGGCAGGTTTTCGTGGGGCTTTGGGCTCTGATCTAGGTCACGGTCGGGTCCCCATTTGCTCTACGAGGGTGACATGGCCCTTTCTCATGTGATTGCTGTTCGTTTCGTTATTCCTTTGCTTGTTTCGTTATCTTCTTACTTCGTTGATGACTCCTAATTGTCATTAACATGTTATATCATGTGTTAACTTATTTGTATTAGATTTTTGAATCAATTTGATATGATTTGTATAAGATATGAACCTATTTGTCTTAAGTGGTACGTTTATGCACTTCATATAAATACATTGCATTCATGAGCATTGCCGGCGTCTAATTGGTATATAATTGAGTCTAAGTCTTGGATGGTGTGTTCTTTTGTTTCAGAGCCACTTCTGGACGTCGTCGAGCCCGAGGTTTAGGTGTTCGATTGCTTGTTTTGGCCCCGGTTTCAATCCTACTTTTGCTAAGGTTCGGTTTAGGAACTTTTCTTTTAGTTATGAATCCTATGGCCAATATGTGATGATTTCTCACCCCGTATGCGACTATATATCTTGTGACGCCTCGTGTTTTCAAGACTGATCAAGTATGATATCACGAGTGAGGTCAGGCCAATTTTTAAGTGATTTATTATTTGATTACGTGATTTAATTATTTTACATGTTTAATTAATCATTTGTGTGATTTAATTATAATTATTGAGTACGTGTTTAATTATTTTTATGAATTTAATTACAATATCGCACACAAACACCCATATTCCTTTTCCCGAGCCTCACCATTTTACTCCTTGTAAATTCCTGAACCCGTTGCTTATCTTTTTATTTAATTCGAAAACCTATTTCTTTCCTAACCGTATTTCAAATTCAAGCTGAAACCACAAGAAAATATCCTAACACTAAAATATCTACCACCGGGCCCCACACTTTGACCACTCTCTCTCTCTCTCTCACACACGAGACCACCATCCCTTCCCTCCCCCCCCCCCCCCCCAATCTTTTCTTCTTTCTCCTCATTTTCATTCTTTTCCCTTTTTTCTCTTGCTCTCCTTCCATCGACACCACCACAAGAGCCACCACCACCACCACCACCACCACCAACCCTCGTCGGCACCACCACGGCTACGAACCGCTGTCGACCGTCACCACTCCATCAGCCCTCAAGCTCCAAGGCTCAAGCTCCACCACCAAGTTCTTTTCTCACCTTCATCTTCCAAAGAAGTACCCGACACCACTAAGCTCATCAACGGCCACCATTCCACTACCTCAACTCCGACTATATTTCTTCTTTCTTATGCCGGTAAAAACCCATCTCATTCTTGCATTGATTTGAGTATTTATATGAATATATGTGTATGTATGTATATGTATATATATATATATAATTGTATAATTTGATGGGTTTGTATGATAGTGTGTTTCGATTCGTGTTTCGGTGGTAAATACTTGTTTCTATGTTGCTTGTTGTTGCTATTGTTTGATTTCGAGTGAATTCGGTGTGTCGTCGGCATCCCCGGATCGATTTAAGCCGCTGCCCTATTTTTGTTGACGATTTTTTGCTGCTCAAGTAGTAGGGATGCAGCCGCAACATCTTGGAACCTATTCTTGGTCGTGACCGCGCCCGACATGCAGAAACGCCACTGACCTTCGATCGAGACCACGACAATTTTGGTCCCGCCCGTGAGCCCCCCTAACATTCTTCGTTTGGCCTGAATTTTTAACTGTAGATACCTCATCGAGTGTAGAACACTCTCCTTTTTACGCTTGTCAATATCTTTTCTAGATTGTTAGATATGATCATTTTAATTTGGTGTTCGTCAAGCTGTCGCGAAATTGCTTTTGTCCAAATTCAAACCTATGCCACTTTCGGATACTTTTGAACCACAATTCGAGCCTTATACCATTGGAAAGGTCTATTTGTCTACTTACATATCCAATAAATGAAACCCCTTTTCGATTTCTATATCTTGAGATATTTCTATTCTTTACAGCTTCTGCATTTTGGAACTTCCAACTTTTGTTCAATTTTACTCTAAAGCTCCATTTCTATGTTTTCCTGACCCCGTAGGTGATTTATATGATTTTTATCCATGCCTAATTATTTGATGCTGAATGAATTCTTATTCCATGACAAGTAATTGCATGAGCTTCGATTAAATGCTATATGTAATTATAATTTGAGTTTGTTTATTGTCATACATGCCTGCATGATTTAAATTGATGCCAATTTGCTCGCATTATGTGGTAAGTGATTTAGTTATTTTCTAATATGTGGTTGCACGACCATATATCATACGTACACTTGAATTATATGCCTATTTGATACGTGGAACATTAATTGTGCACATGAACAGTATCATGACATAGCATATCATCTTATAATTCTTGTACACATGTTGTATCATTTCATATCAATCCACGACACCTTATATCAATTATGTGCATCCTATTTGGTTTCATATTGAGTCATTTCTCATGAATACACATTGTTTCTTCTCTTGTATAGTTCGTTTCCAGGGTGGAGAATTTCGAATCGAATTTGCACCCGTATTACTCATGTTTCTTGTCTCTAGTGGTATTCCAGGTGAGGGTGTTTTCATTCTAGTTACGTATTGAAACCTATAACCTTATGTGACAAGTTTTGGCTAACAATCTAATGTGTATAAATATATATATATATATATATATGTTGTTTTCAAAGTGGAGTCATCGAGTAAATTATTTTCAAGGATTTTGAAATGTATTATTACTCTCACGACTTGGAAATGTTTTAGCAAGATTACGCACCATCATCTTCACATATTATTGAGCCCGGGGAAATGTGTGAGTGAAAACCGGTACGATATCGGGTCGTCGGCCAATCCATTCATATAAAGTACCCTTTGTAGCACCCGATACGTCAGGATCCCACATCCCCCGCACAATAGTTCAGTCCACATTCAAAATAGAGAATCCGTACAAAAACCAAACGTATAGCGAACGGGAGACAATAAAAAAACAATTCTAGCTAGGCGGGAATAACCCCAAACCAAGTAAATCAAAGCATAACAATTTAAGCGGAAGCATAATATATACCATCGATCAAGGACTATATACAATCAAAAGTACATATTCTTCACTCCTTCTAACCATAACAACATATACAATCTTCCAGAAATAGCATGAAAAGGTCATAAATATTTCATATGCATCAATAATATGAAGGTGTACTATGCTAGACACAAATTAAAAACTCCACAAGACTCTAATTCCTGCCTAGCACGCACCTGCAAAACACTGAAAGGTGGAGGCGTCAGTCTATGGAAGACTGAGTAAGGGTTTTAATAATTATAGGTGCAATTATCATGCAAGTTATAAGCTCGGGTAAAGTTTTAAGAAATAAAACAATATAAGTTCAATAAGAAAATAAACATCGCCCAAGATTATAACTATCAAGTTTAACAATTTAATCAATTTCAGTCAATCAGTGGCCCGACGAGTGAGGGCAAGTCTCCAACCTTACTCTGACAGTGTACAATAATTATGTTATCAATATTTAAGTGACCATACAAGTTATTACGGTGCAATCAATCAATAACAGTAACCCCTTTGCCCTGCGGGTGATGGTTGGGTTTGCAATTGGCCCGAACCATCCAATCTCATTGAGCACCGGGTACATGAATCTCATGCCCTGAACTCCTTCCTCCACCAATCCCCTGGTGGATTCAGGGGTCATCCCCAATTGGTGAGGGTAGTGCAAGAGTTGCCCATCAACGCTTGCTTCCTCAGTTGGCTCGATACACTAACCCTCGGACCCATAGTGCAGTACAATAATAGTCACTAAAACACGGTCGGTTCAATATGTAAAATAAGGTTCAATTTCAATCATTTGAGGTTTTGTGAAAATTATAGATATATATACATTTTTTGCCGAAATCCACACAAAGGTTTTAAGGGTTCTATGTAACTAGAATTAAACCTCACCTGTAGAGACAAAATAAGAACAAGGATACGACCTACGATGCCTGCTCCTCGTCCCCAGGAAGCTGGTCTGTGCAATAAAGACAAGTGTACATGAGACACGACTTTTATGAACCAATTAAGATGAACGGCGTAATCATGAAACGATATGACGTGTATTGACAATTATGGAATGTTATGAGCATATTCATATATAAAATGAGCACATAATAGCATGTATTGACCATTTAAGGGCTTACAAATGAAATGGAAACAGTTAAGTTTGAGCAAAAAATTATAGACATCTTCTGGAGCATGGGAACGACCGTTCCGAGTTTCAGTGTAAAATGGGAAGGGTCATTCCCAGCTCTCCCCGAAAAATCCCGCACGTCAGTAAAGAATTTGCATTTTGTTCAGGGCGTGGGAACGGCTGTTCCGGCTGTAAGCCAAAACCAGAAAGGGTCGTTCCCAGTCTCACTCGCCAGATCTTTCAAAGCAGTGGGAACGGCCGTTCCGGTTGTGCAGAAGATGTGCAAACAGAGCAGCAGAACAGAGGAGTTCTCGAACCATAATCAAAACCAACAAAACAACCATAATTCAACCTCCAAATGCAATAAATCCTGAAGGAAACATGCTTGCATACTTAAAGTATAATAAAATCCAACATAAACACTTATTTTAAGCCTTGATCATCATGAAATTCCAATATCAAACCTATATATCAACTCATCAACCAACACCATAAACTTCATAATATATGATGCTTTCACCAACTAAAACACAAGTTATCAACCATAAACCATAACCCTAGCTTCAATCCATAATTCAAGAATTTACACATACATCTCATATATACCTTGGATGAAAGGGAGAAGAAAAGAGATGAAGTGAGGTGGTTGATTGAAGCTTCAAAGATAAATAATTGCCTAAATTATAGCTTGAAAGTGAAAAATCCTACTTCTCTTCAACCTTGGGGTTTGATCGAGAGAGATGGAGAGCCAAGGAACAAAGTGTATGTATTTTTGTGTATGTGTGTATTACGTGAATGCATCTCTTATAAGAGATAAAATGCCATCAATTGCAAGTAAATCCACAAGTTCTCAAGATCATGCAATTAGGTCCCAACTTATAAGAAATGATCAATTTAGTCCAATTCAATTAAGTCCTCTAATTTATGAAAGTGGTCAATTAAGGACAATTAATCAAGTAAGGCATGCTCGATAAATAATTTACGTGTCAATCGGATACAATTCATGCAATAATTCACGTTTTGATTCGAATTCCACATATTTTCACATAAACATGTAAGAATGTAACTCGTATAATATCATGAAAGGTGTAAATTAATAAATAAAAGAATTAAATAAATCCTAACTCTAAAAAACCCACATGCGTGGCGCGCATACCTGAAAGGCCAAAAAACTGGGGCGTTACACCCTTTGAGAATTTCTCACGCAACCGAAAGTGTGGAAGGTAAGTTATTCTTGAGCCGGTGGTGTTAACCCATTGAAGGAGCGGGTAGGACACATGAATCCCCAACTCAATACTATTATGGACTGGTTCGGGGTCTGCAGGCCTAACCAGGGGCGGGAGAAGGTTGGAACTATTATTACGATTACGATTATTATTACAGTTATTTCATGAATATGTTATTCGCATGTATTATTATATATTGCATGGTTACGTATTCAAAAGCATTAATCATTTTTATTGTACCGGTTGGTGTAACACCCCTATTCATGAGGATGTCACACCCCCGCACTATAGGTCGATCCACATACAAAATGAGAGTCTATACATGAACCAACCTATAGCGAATGGGTGACAATGCAATTAAACGACAAGTTAGGCGGGTCTCACTCATACATGCAACAGGAATCAAAGCGGAAGCATAACTTATTCAAGGTCAAATCACCATACTTAAAACATGCTATTTCCATCCACGTCTCATATATCAATATATTATCATCTCTTAAAATACATAACGAATAGCGTTAACAATAATCCCTTTGAAACAATAAATAAATACACCGTGCTCGACACGAATGCAAGGACTAGACTCGACTCGATTCCCGCGTAGCGTGCACCTGCAAGAACCTGAAAGGTGGAGGCGTCAGTCTGTGAAGACTGAGTGAGGGGTTTAAATAAATATAGTAGCGCAATTAACAGGCAAGCTATAACCTCGTGGTAAGGTTTCATAACAAAAATATTATAAGTTCAAGAATAACATAGGACTCGCCCGAGATCACAACCATCAATATCAAACACTTTTAACAATTAATATGCAATCATGCAATTCAATTACACTACACACGTATCATTTCCACGAACTCCATCACTCCATTAAACTCCATCACTCCATGTACTCCATTACTCCAATAAACTCCATCACTCGATGTACTCCATCACTCCAATAACGGGAAGGTTGCGAGCCTTCACCATTCACGGTAACACGATAATCACGGTATCAATCACGATAACATGGTAAACATGACTTGTAACATGATACACGGCTTTCTTTTCATGAACACGACTTGCTTGCAAATGTTTACAAGTTTTAGTAATGATCACGGATAAATGTATATACCTTTTGGTCCAAAATTACACATAAGGGTTATACGGGTTCTATGCAACTAGCACTTAAACCTCACCTTTACCGATAAAATACAAGTAGGACACGGCCTACGGAGCTCGCTCCTCGTCCCGGGGATGCTGGTCTATGCAAGATAGACATGTGTACGTGAGACACGATCCAAATGAACCAATTAAGATGAACGACATGTTCAATTAGTGTCAATCATGCAATAATAATTAAGGAATGTTAATTAAAAGAATAATTATCAATAACCATGTTTATAACTCATATAAGTCACATACAGAAGCCAAAGAAGTGAAAAGAATGCAATATGAAAGGTTTTGGTGAAGTTTAGGAAAACTTGACAATTTTGGGAAAATGCACATGTTGTAGGAGAACTGGAATATCTTAAATTCTAGAAGTGGGAATTGAGTTTCGTTTGTTGGGTATGAAACTAGACACATAGACCTTTCCAACGCTATATGGCACGTTTTCTAATTCAAACCGAGGTGAAAATGGCGTAGGTTCGAAGTTGGACAAAATGCAGTTTCTGGA
This sequence comes from Lantana camara, assembly GCA_037501455.1. Classification (NCBI taxonomy): domain Eukaryota; kingdom Viridiplantae; phylum Streptophyta; class Magnoliopsida; order Lamiales; family Verbenaceae; genus Lantana; species Lantana camara. Next base: position 27,617,470 of record CM074862.1, read on the forward strand.
GGATGGTCGCGCAAAACCTTCACAAAATGGTCGCGGCCGCGACCAAGCATTTTTCCGAATTTTTGTCCAATTTTTTCAAAAGTCGAAAGTTGGCCAAAATGGGGTCGCGGACGCGACCATTTTTACACTAAAACAGGTCGCGAGCGCGACCATATACGCAGCAGCAACAAAACAGGGGAAAACAGGGCATTTTCATGCCAAAAATCACCAAAACATCCACAAATTCATGATCACTTCATAAAAAATATCAAAACACATCAAATATACATTATACTTCAATTTTCTATCATTCCACCAAAGAAATATACATCAAATTCCCAAGAATTTATCTCCAAAACCCATATATATACATGCTTCCCAACTTCCATAAAACTTAATATTTTCATGCTAACTTCAATTCCTTTTTACTCCTAAGCATGCATCTAGCTCCCAACATGCAAGAATTCATCAACAAATTCATAAATCCATGCTTGATCAAATATTCAAGAATTTCTCAAACTTTCTAATTCCTACCTTGAATCAAAAGGGATGGTGATGAGATGATGATATGAGGTTGATGATGCTTCTGACTCTTCAATTCCTCAATTATGGATGAAATCTTCTTCCCTCCTCAAGGTGTAAATGTCGGTATATACTAGGTGTAAGTGTGTGTAACTTATGTTCTTGGATGAAATGGAATATATGAGAAGAAAGTGGAAGAAATGTAATGATATATGATATATACAAAGTCTTGTAAGAGAATGGATGAATCATCACTTTTTGCAAATGAGTCCCTAACCTATTTGAATTCATGCACACAAGTTCCTTCTCTAGACAATTAATCAAATAACTCCAATGCATATTATGCAATCAAGTCCATAAATTTATAAAATGATCAATTAGAGTCACATAATAGCAATTAAGCACGTTATCAATTAATTCACATAAATTCCACGTTAATGATAATTCATATAAATACATAAGAATATATTACATATAATGTTATGAAATTTAATATAATGTAACATAACGTATAAATGAAAAATGGGGCGTTACAGTTCTCCCCCCCTTAAAAGGACCTGGTCCCCAGGTCCACTGCCGAGTTTCAAAAAATGATGCACAAGCCAAAAGAGAACCCCGTCTCTTAAACACGAAATGAAAGAACCCCGTCTTTCAACAAGAAATGAGAGAACCCCGTCTCTCAACAAGAAATGAGAGAACCCCGTCTCTCAACAAGCAGTGAGAGAGCCCCGTCTCTCAAACACACACGAAAGCAATTCAAGGGAACAAATTATAAAAACATTCATATAAATGTCACATAGGCAAATAGAATCATATTAATCACATAAGTACCACTCATAACCCATTAACTTGCAACTAACCAAAAGTTAAATACAACATGTAGCACCCGAGCGTAAGGTACCACATCCCCCGCACCGGGACCCGACCCGTATATGAAATGGAAGTCCATACACGTGCCAAACCCAAGGCGAACGGGGACACAACACACACGCTATGCTAGGCGGGACTAACCCTTAAACCAATCAACTCAAGATAACATAAAATCAGAGTTAAAATAAAACGCGGAAGCAAGAACGACATAGCAGATATACAATGAGCCACCAAGCTCCAAAAATAGATATACAAAAGCATTCAAGTTCAACGGCACTCACGGCCTACAAAATCATAACGCTCCAAGCTATACTATGATCATATACAGAAAAACAATAAGGGTATGAATATATGAGACTGAAAAGAAGTGCTAAACATAAATGCAAGACCTAGACGACTTGTATTCCCGCCTAGCACTCCTATACCTGCACAAAACAACTGAAAACAACCGGGTTCAGTCTAAAAGAGACTGGTGGGTATAAAACGGGGCATAAGATATAATATCGCATAAATTAAACACATACATGCAAGCCCTAATCCCGTATGAAGTTTGATAAGAATTTACCAAGTGGTTAAAACAAAAGAAAACACCAACGGGATTACGACGTTCATATTCATTCATAATTATTCATAAGGGTTTCTGGCCCGGCGAGTGGGCGTGCACAATCTCCAACCAACACCTTGTGTATTCATAATCAATTATTCAATCAGTCATTATCATACATAAATCTTTTGTGCTCATAAATAACATGATCATAATCATTCATATACACCTTCTTCCTCCGGGTAGTGGACGGGCTTGCAAGACCCGGCCACCGGTTCATACATAGGCCAATGGGGGTACATGAATCCCCCAAGGGCACTCAGCTCCCATTCCTCGCTAAACCTCCTAGCGAGGGCCGGTATCGCCATAGTTTGGTTGGGACTAGTATATGGGATCCCGTCAGCCCTTGCTTCCTCGGTTAGCCACATATACTAAGTCCCGGGGCCCGTGCAATCATAAATCATAAATATCTCGCCAAACATAAGGTAGGGTTTCATAAATAACAAGGAGTCATACGTTTGAAATCATTTACCCAAAATGACTCGATATATATAAATATACTATTTTGGCTTAAAACCTTTCACATAAGGGATATATCGGGTCACTTTAACTATTAGAAGAAAAACCCACCTTTTCAAAGCAAAAGAAAGGCACAAGCGTCTCACTGCTCGCCTTCGTCTCCGACCAAACCCGAATCTGTACAAAAGAAAAGGTATGAGACTCAATGACCACATATGACGCTCGGCAATGAAGTGAATATGACATGAATGCATAAATGATCATGTTATATCATAAAATGTTCATGTGCACTATTAAGAAATTTAAAACATATAATCAAATCATTCGTTCATATATTTCATTCAATTTCATAAATTCATAAATTCATAATATTCATAATGCATATCAATTAATCCAAGAATTCATTTAATAATCATAATACATAATATTCATATTCACATTTAGGAATAAAATAAATAAATAAAACGTTCAATCAATAGTCGGTAAATTAAATACGCGAAATAGAAATCAATTAATTTCAAGAATTGAATTAAATCAAATAATATTTAAAATATATAATAAATATATATAATATAATAAGTATATAATAATATAATAAGTATATAATAATATATAATAATATATGTATATATATAATATATATATATATATACACGTACACACATAAGCACACCCATGAATGAATTTACTATATACTAAATACATATATATATATTACATATGTAACACATTCATGCATGCAATGTACACACAAATATATATAATATATATAATATATACATGCGTGCAATTAAAAATGAAATCCATGCACACACACAATTACAGCCAAGCATGCACAACAACACACACAGCACTAATATATATATATATACAGCAGCAGCAGCACATGCATCGCCAGAAAAAGAAAACGCAGGCAAATGATTCAGGAAAAACGGGGTGACACCCCCGTGTCACCTCCCAAGCTCAGACCGAGACACCCCCGTGTCTCGGTACAGCAATTCCAGGCCAAGACTGCACCCCCGTTCCCGCTGGAAAGAAGGAAAACGGACACACCCGTGTCTCGCAGCAGAAACGCCCCTGTTTTTTACAGCAAAATCGCGCAGAAAAGGGGCAGCCATTCCAGCAAGAATTGCAGGCCACAAAAGCAACAAAATAAGGCATGAAAAGCAGCAAGAACACAGCTCGAACACACCCACAAGGCTACGAAAACTAACAGCAAAAGCGTGAAGGAATTACAGCAGTTTTTGACAGCAAACATCAGGCCAAAACAGAGCAAAATCTCGAGGAAAAACAGAGTATGGCTACACTCAATTAATCCTAATCAGTTCAGGTCACAAAGGCCATCAAATGTGCAGCAAAACAACACAAATTCAACACATAATTCAGTTCCAAAAGAGTTCAACCAAGAGGAGAAGGCATGTGTGACATTCAAGTGAATTTTCTCAAGGTGTCATAAATGGTATCTCAATAATACTTCAACCACCAAGAAATCAATGATCATAAATGATATAAGGATGTCAAAACAATCAATCTCAAGCTTGGAATCAATCAAAACCAACAAGAATCGAATGAGATCAACAAAATGCCCAAAATTCTTCATTTTCGGAAAAACAGTCCAGAAATCATGAAACCATGCTCAAATTCGTGAATGAAAGGATGGAAATGATCAGAAATGAACATATATTACAACCCTAAGCCTACCTTGTTGATTGGATGAAGTTTGGATGAGATTTGAGCTCCAAAATCTCTAAGGAATGAAGGGTTACGGGACTGCCAGAAATTCCAATGACTTTGGCTGAGTTTTGGGGATTGTGTGAGGATTGGTTTGGTTAGGGCATGCTATATCCGGTTAGGGGGTTGAGTTAGGGTTCAATAGGATCAAACCATGGTTAATTTGGTTAAATTTTGAATAAGATATGGCTATATTTGTACAGCAAGGTCAGATTAGTCTCCGTTTCGTTTTTCGGTTGGATTTCGGAGGTCCAATGACTTAGGAAAAATATAAGGCTAAGTTTACTAAACTCGAATTTTCGTTACGAGTTCAGCGGAGTTGACGGAACTCGAATCCGAGTTCCCGAGCTCAAGATATTAAATTCGGAACCAAGGGTACGCTAAGTAATCGTTAGCCCCCAATTTGGTTCCTCGAAACAAATTAAATTCGTTAACATACCAAATAAATTCGAAAACATAAACCGAGCATATAAGCATGTTCATAACACATATATTTACGACATACTACAAATTCGTGGCAATTCGATATCATTTAATGTAAGAACGAAGGGCAAACTAAACAACATACACATTCATGCAATTCATGCACATAAACATTAAAATTCATGCATAATTCAATAAAAATCCATGCATAAATATTTTAATTAAACAAATCAAATTAATTTATAAACATAATTAAAGTCACGTAATTAATTAATTAAAGCATGATTAATTAACATGACATTTAATTAGCATAATCATTAAATTAATAATAATATAAATAAACATATATATATAATACGAAATATATATAAAATTAATAATATTAAAATATAATATAATATAATATAATAAAATAAAATAATAACAATTATAATAAAATTAAATATAAAACACGTAAAAACAATTAATTCGCGCAAATTGGTAAACACATACATCGTACCTTTACGTCCAAAAAGTCGGGGCGTTAAACAACAACATTAAGATCTATGATGCACGTGATATGCATGATTAAATGTACCGTTCACCATTGTTTTTTTCATGGTTTAAATTGATACCTTTGGCTACCACATTCGGATGAATATCCACATTTTGCACCTTCCTTACTAGATTATATGCGCGAGCCTGAACTAGTGGCCTCGCACCCCCGGCCGACATTCCCCATTGCTTTGGGCACATGTTTGCTAGATGCTCATTGCTCCCGCATCGCATGCACAAGTTTAAACGTTTTCTACAAGTCTCAAAAGTATGATTATCCCGTCCGCAATAAGCGCAAAGAGTCTTTTCCAAAGGTGAGGTCAAAGTTGAGGCACTTGGAGCTTCCGGAACTAATCCAACTGATCGAGCCTTCTTTTATGATTCCTCTCGAGGTAGCGAAGATTGATAAGAAATAGGCCTCTTTCCATTGTTAGAATTTTGTCAGGAGTGAGGTATAGGCCTTCTCGCATTCACCGAGTCTTCCACTTTCAAAGCTTTTGTAGTAGCCTTAATCCAAGTACTCGTGTTAACCGCTTCCAAAGCTCTCTGTAAGTCCGGTCTGAGTCCTTGCACGAACTGCATCGCTTTATGGAAGTCATCATATAATATAAAAGTTCTTTATTCAACAACCAACTAAATCTAATTATTTAGTTAAGTAAAACTTTCATCCTTTTTTTTGTATGTCATAAAAAGTTATACTTAAGTTGATATACATTATATTTTTATCTCATAACTAGAACTTGAGATATATAGTTAATTAATAAATATTTAAATTTTTAACGGAATATGTATTATAATATAAATAATTATATATTTAAAAATATTTTTATTTAAACTATATAATAACAAGTATTTAATTATTTAAATTAGTACATGAATATTTGATAGTGGTTAAATATAAAAAATGACATAACAATAACAATGATGGGGTCAAAATACGTTCGTCCCACGTTTGGACACGTGGTAACTCGAGATAACGACACCTGTCCTCTTGTGATTAAGGTAATTATACAGGAGCGTTCAAACCCCTCAAGCGTCAGCATTCCTTAAGGACACGTGCCATCTCTGCTACGTGTACACGTGATCAACATTGTCGCTCTCTAACGAGCTCGATTCATACTACACGGCTAAAGCTCCAATCAGTCAAGGAAGCCCTCTTCGAGTGCTATACTCTCTCAGACTTGAGCCTTGGCTTTCATCCCTTAGCGGATCCTCTGGCCTCCAAGGCCCTTCGTTGAAACGATCGTGCTCTCAAGCCCTCGTTACCAACCCCCTAAAATGGCTCTCTGACACCCCGTACATGCCCGCGCACCTACCACTGTTGCCAACACTAACTTTCACAAGCTTTTGTTGAAGATTCCTCCTAGGTTTCTCTCATAGCGCCACGTGGTAGGGCAACACTTGGTCAGGACCACACGGTGCAAATGACCAAAGGGTCCCTGACCCTCAATTGTAAATAAACGGATTCATCTCCTTCACTGTAAGCAACCTCCATTACTGCACTTTCTCAACTTCTTTACTTTCTCCTTCAGATCATCATCTGACTTGAGCATCGGAGTGCCAAACTGGGAATCACCCCCAGTTCCCCCAGCTTGGCCTTCTGGCTTTGCTTTGGTGTTTGTCCTAGCAAGTAGAACCCCCCATCTTTTCCAGCGATTCTCGGCTGGTTTCCTCATCTAAACAAATTCTAAAGTGATCGGACTCTGTACCCCATATTCAGACCCATCATTTTTGGCGCCGTCTGTGGGAAACCTGTCGTTCTCAGTTCATCTTTATCTCTCTTTTTGCTAGTCGAGAAACGAACACCCAGCACCTTCGTAACCATGGTAACTACAAGGTCTGGAGCTGCGGGAGGAGGAGAGGATCTTCCCCATGATGCCAATATCACCACCATCCCATCCGCCATCATTGGTGGAGCGCCACCGGCTGGAGGAGTGCCTCCGCCGACAGATCCTATGGTTCCGCCATCAGCGCCACCCGTTTCTAGCGCCATTGGAGGTGCTCCCCTCCCCACTCTTCCACAGCCCCCCCAAAACCAGTGGGTTCATTCTCATGCGAATCCAGGAGGGTAACCCTATATGATGCCGCCTCCAGGATATATGCTCACCCCCTCCGTCATGATGCCGACGATTCAACCATACCATGCCGGGCAAATCCAGCTCCCGTTGGTGATTCCGAGGGAGATTGAAGGGGTGGAGTTGCCCCCTTTGACCCCTCAACAGCTGAGGAATCTTTACGCCCATTGTGAGGTTCAGGCGGCCCAGGGTGCATGGGAGAGATTTCATTCCATGTATTTTCCCTCTAGGCAAGCCACTCAAGCTGCCCCTCCTTTGGGTGGATTGCAGACGTATCCGTTTAGGGAGGCTCAGGCCGTCCTAAGGGCTCAACCACCGCCCCCGCCCGCCGAAGAGACGCCCAACCAAGGCGAAAACGAGCGTCCCCATGCGGACAGGGGCAGAGAGCCCACGGAAAGAATCAACGATGATGAGGAGGTTCACTCTCGCACCTCAAAACGAAGGCCACAAGCCTCCCAACGAGGGAGCCAGGTGAAGAAGGGGAATCCCAACGTCCTCGCTGCTGTGCAAGACTAGCAGCAGGAGTTGCAGGATATGGTGGGACAGCTCTTAGGAGCACGATCCCAAGTCCCCCACACTGGGGATGAGCGTGAAAAAGCCAAAGACGCTCGACGCAGCGTCCGCCAACAGCATGTCCCCCGCCAAGTGGAACAGGAAGAAAATTTCGAGTGTTACAACCCCTATCCGCTCACAAAAGGGTCTCCTCTTGTGGAAGAAGTCTTGATAGCCCAAGCGGCCATGGGCGAGGTCCCGACATCCGTCAACCGTTCCGTCAACCGCTACGACGGTACGACGGGACCACCGACCCCGCAGATCATCTGGACCATTTTTTACATCTAATGCACTTGTACGAGCACTCTGGCCATTACTGGGCAAAAGTGTTTGTTACCTCCCTCGTTGGAATGGCCCAAGAGTGGTACAAGCGTCTGCCGCCAGGATCAATCCACTCCTACGGAGAGCTCACGAACACCTTCCTGAACCACTTCAATTCCTTGAAGGCACCTGTCACTGTGCCCACAGCACTTTAAAATTAGTGCAAGGCAAGAATGAAACTCTTTGCTCGTTATTTGCCCGTTTTAACAAACAAATATTGCAGGTGGAGAGGCCCTCCATGGACTTCTTGATCCCAGTGCTCTTTAAGGCTGTGGATCACAAGCAATACGTGAGCAAAAGTTTGTCGACGCCATCGTGGAGAGAAGGCCAGGAACCCTCGTGGCCTTAAGAGAAGTTGTCGAGCCGTTCTTCGAGCTCGAAGATATGTATGGGACTAATGGGCCCCAACACCCCAGCCAGGTAAGACATGAACGACATCTGGAGAGGGGGCGGGAAGATGCTAGCAGGAAAGAGCGCAGGAAATCTCCTCCCGCCCCCCGTCGTTTCGAGCGCATCCCCCTTACAAGGCCGAACTCGGAGGTTTACGCCTTGTCTGACAAAAAACTCTTTAAAAGGCCCACGAAGATGAAGGAGACAGAGGCATTGAGGCGCTCGAACAAGTACTGTGCTTTCTATAAGCAAAAGGGGTACGATACGGATGAATGCCACCAACTGGAGGTGGAAATTCAGAGGCTCGTCGCGGGGGTCATTTGAAAGAATTTGTGAAAATGTTGGAGCGCTATGACGAGCGTTGTCCTGATCGTTCAAGAGAGAGGAGGAGGAGCCCGTCGCGTTTAAGGAGCCCGCGAGGGAGAGGCCCTCCTGAGAGCAGCTATCGCAACAAAGGAAACGCTCCTGAGCAAGAAAATGCCCCTTTCGCGATCATCAACATGATAGCAGGAGGATCCTCTGGAGGGGATTCCAACGCTTCCCGACGACGATATATCCGTAGTTATAATCAGCGTCCCTCGGTGCCCAAATCAGTCTATGCCATTCAAAAGGTAAAAACTCAGCGCTCGAAAGAAAATGATGTAATAGGATTTACTGATAGTGATTTGGAACATATTGTAACACACCATGGGGTCAGTGAAACCTCTGACTGCCCCATGGTGGTTAGCTTGGATGTCCACAATCAAGTTGTAAAGAGGGTGTTAGTGGATAGTGGAAGCTCTATAAATGTTTTGCCCTACACCACGTTCCAAAAGATGTATGTTACCAACACCCCGCTCGAACCACTCAAAACAGCTCTCATTGGCTTTGGGGGTTCTGAGGTTGTCCTGCGAGGGCAAATTCAATTGGCCACTTCATTCGACCGAGCCCCATAGCGCAAAACGCTCATGGTCACCTACGCAGTGGTGGAAATTGATATCCCATATAACATCATAATCGGGCGACCGGCTCTTGTAGATTTCAAAGCCATTATCTCTACTTACCACCAAAAAATCAAGTTCCCCACCCCCGAGGGCTTCGGAGAAGTCTTGTGCAACATACAAGAAGCTTGGGAATGCTACATGCTCTCCCTCAGAAAACCTAAAACAGAGAAAGCATTTCAGATTGGGTCCACCAAGAAATCCGTTGATTTCCCCAATCTGGAAAAGGATGGCCCCGTGCGTAAAAGGGCCAAGATGAACAAGAAGAAGAACAAAAAGAAAGACCCCCACAACAAAGATATCCCCGAGGCTGCCCCACCAGGAACGGTAGGAGAGTCTTCTTCTGAGGAAAACAAGCGAGGTCAAAGGGAGCCTATGGATGATGGCCATCTGATGGGAAAGAAAAGGGCGCTCGAGCTCCCCCGTCCAGAAATAAGGATCGAGCCCTCAGAGAAATTCCTTACTATTGAGCTAGAGCCAGGGAACAAGGATAAAACTACTCAGATTGGGTCCAACCTCTCTGGGCCCTCGCAGATCATGATGATTGACTTCCTCAGAGAAAATATTGATGTATTTGCATGGAAGGCCTCAGATCTTACTGGGATTAACCCAAGCGTCATAGTCCACAGGCTTAATGTGGATCCATCTTTCAAGCCAATTAAGCAGAAGAAGAGAGATGTACACGGTTTTCGGAAGAAAGTTATTGAGGAAAAAGTTAACAAGCTCCTTGAGGCCCAGTATATCGAGCCCATACTGTATCCAGAATGGTTATGTAACATGGTACTGGTGCCCAAGAGCGCAAATAAGTGGCGGATGTGCAATGACTTCACAGATCTTAACAAGGCTTGCCCTAAAGATCCTTACCCCTTGCCCCGCATAAACCAACTGGTGGACTCAACTGCGGGCTGTGAACTCATGAGTATGATGGATGCCTTCCAAGGGTACTATCAAATCTTTATGGCTCCGGAAGACCGCCCCAAAACTTTATTTGTTGTTCACCTGGGTGTATATTGCTTCTTGGTTATGCCTTTTGGACTCAAGAACGCTGGAGCCACTTATCAACGCCTCGTCAACAAGATGTTTGAGAAAGAAATTGGAAGATCCATGGAAGTGTATGTCGATGATATGATTGTTAAGAGCGAGAGTCAGGGCTCGCACTTGGAGGATATCAAGCGCACTTTTGCCATTTTGCGCCGGTATGGGATCAAATTGAATCCTTCAAAATGTACTTTTGGAGTGCGAGGAGGAAAATTCTTGGGCTACATGGTCAGTCAGAGGGGAATCGAGGCTAATCCGAAGAAAATCAAGGTTATTTTGGACATCCCATCCCCTCGTAATCTCCGGGAAGTACAACTGCTGGTAGGGAAAATCATTTCTTTAAACAGATTTATCTCGCGCTCGGCGGACCGAAACCTCCCTTTCTTCAAAATTTTGCACAACGCTCAAAATTTTGCTTGGACTGAGGAATGTGAGAAGGCGTTGCAGGACATAAAGGCTTACCTTTCGAGCGCTCCACTCCTGACCAAACCAATTGAGGGTGAGAAGCTATTCATGTACCTCTCCGTTTCAACTGAGGCAACGAGCGCAGTTCTAGTAGCTGTACGGGAACGTAAGCACTTGCCTGTTTATTATTTGAGCAAAACATTACAAGGGGCCGAGAGGAAGTATCTGAAAATCGAGAAATTTCCATTTGCCCTCATCAACGCGTCAAGACGGTTAAGGCCTTACTTCCAAGCGCATTCAATAACTGTCCTCACTGATCAGCCTCTGAAGCAGGTGTTGTCCAAACCGGATGTATCGAGAAGACTGATAAAATGGGCCATTGAGTTGAGCCAGTTTAAATTAAGTTTCGAGCCCAGAACTGCTATACAAGCACAGGTTGTAGCGGATTTGCTTGTTGAACGTTTTGGTTTAGAACCTGTTGTTCTAAAGAACGACGGTTTATGGGTCCTGCACACAGATGGTTCCTCAACCTCTCAAGGGGGAGGAGCAGGGGTAACCCTTAGAGACCCCAACGGAATTGAGTTAGACTTTGCAATTAGGTTGGATTTTCAGGTCATCAATAACGAGGCAGAGTATGAAGCCCTTGTGCAAGGATTGAAAATTGCTTTTCAAAATGGAGCATCCAGGATCACCGCTTATGTTGATTCACAGTTAATTGCGAGCCAGATTGAAGGAACTTATAAGGCTCGAAAAACCACCATGGTGCAGTATTTGAGCAAAGCCAAGGAAATTATTGGGAAGTTCAAAGAATTCCATCTACTTCAGGTCCCACGGGCAGAAAACGAGCGCGCTGACGCTCTATCAAAATTTACCTCGGCTTTGGAAGGTATCAATGAGCGCTCTGTTACGTTTCTAAGAACTGAAGAGCCCCTGATAAAAGAACAAGGCGCCAAGAAAGTGGTAGCCATAATTGATCCGCACGAGCCTTGCTGGCTTGACGATATTATCAGATTTCTTAAAGATGGCGTTTGTCCCACTGACAAGGTGGAGGCTTGGAAAATCAGAAACAAGGCCCCTCGGTTTTCTTTAGACCCAAAAGGGAGGTTATTCAAGAAGTCATTTCAAGGACCCCCGATGAGATGTTTGAGGCCCTCGCAAGCTAAAGAGACGCTCGAGCTTATTCACAATGGAAGCTGTGGAAACCATTCAGAAGGGTGTATCCTCGTAAAGAAGGTCCTGAGGAGTGGGTTTTATTGGCCCACTGTTCTGCAAGACGCCATTGAGTTCTCCAGGAAATGCCCCAAGTGCCAGTTTCACTCTAACCTCCCTCAACTGCCAGCCGCTCAGATGGTCCCTATAGATGTCTCATGGCCCTTTGACCAATGGGGGATCGACATTGTGGGCCCCTTGCCCATCGCGGTAGGACAAAAGAAGTTTGTCATTTTAGCCATCGACTATTTTACCAAATGGGCCGAGGCTGAGGTCGTTGCAAAGATTAGATTCAGGGTCGTGAGGGACTTCATTTGGAAAAACATTATCTGCAGATATGGCATACCAAGGGTGCTCATTTCAGACAATGGGTCCCAGTTCATAGCAGCTGACACGCGAGAATGGTGTTCAGAGTTGGGTATTGAGCAACGTTTTACTTCCGTAGGTCATCCCCAAGCCAATGGACAGGCAGAAGTCACTAACAGGATCATTTTGCAGCATCTGAAAACTATGCTAGAAAGCAAGAAAAGTGAGTGGGCCGAAGAGCTACAAGGAGCCCTATGGGCGTATCGTACAACTCCACGAGTGTCAACCGGAGAAATGCCATTTGCCCTCGTATATGGATCTGAAGCCATGATACCAGCGGAAATTGCACACGAATCCGCTCGTGTAGCCTATTTCGAGCCCCAGGATAATGAAGTCAACAGGAACCTGGAGTTGGACTTGCTGGAAGAAAGAAGGGACAACGCGTGGGCAAGAATGCACAGATATAAGGCAGTTGTGGCACGACAATACAAAAAGCGTGTAATAGAAAGAACTTTCCAACTGGGAGACTTGGTCTTGAAGAAAGTAGAAGTATCCCGGCATGTGGGAAAATTGGACCCCAACTGGGAAGGTCCGTCCAAAGTCATACAAATCAGAGCTAACAACACTTACATCCTGGAGACACTGCAAGGCGAGCGCTTGTCTCGCCCTTGGAACGCGTGTAACCTCCGACGGTTCTACGTTTAAAAGTTCTCTAAAAATGATGATGAAACAATCCCACTAATGGGCCCTATGTACTACTTCAAATCTCAAGTAAGTTACAATATATTCTCCTGAATATTTTTATACTACTACTTTTAAATTACGCAAGTGGATAAGACCCACGTCCCTCATTTCTACGAGCGTGGTTGGCAATCAATTTCAATACGCACGATGTTATTGCACATGGGCTACACTTGCCAGCGCTCTACTCCACGTGGGGGGACACCCTCATAAGGATAGCCTGGTAACGCTCACAACCAACATGATGAATTGAAGAAAAACACAAGGAAAACCCTAGTAGGCCTTGGTTGTTTGTCACAACGTCTTGCGCTCGAAAACGGGATCGCTTGCAAATCCAAAAAATCAATGGGTACAATCGCGCTTATTCAACGGTAACGTTATTCGGAATAAATTCGTTCAAACCTTGAACACCAGGGCGCTCTCAAAAGGGGTGATCCCCGCGTTCGTTCAAAGGCAGCCGATTTTTACAAAATTCTTGTTAAGTACAAGGTAAAAATTCTCTGAGAAAGAAACTCACACGCTTACTTGAAGGTTTGAATGGATTTATATGTGCGAAAATTTTCACAAGTCTTGAACGAGGGCAGCCTCTCAGTAAGACACTCGTAATTACTCAAGACTTAGTAAAATTTTCCAAGTTGTTAAGCAAAATTTTCGCAAGTCTTGAACGAGGGCTGTATCTCAGTAAGACCCTCGTGATTACTAAAGACTTAGTAAGATTTTCCAAGTTGTTAAGCAAAATTTTCACAAGTCATGAACGAGGGCAGTCTCTCAGTAAGACCCTCGTGATTACTCAAGACTTAGTAAAATTTTCCAAGTTGTTAAGCAAAATTTTCACAAGTCTTGAATGAGGGCAGCCTCTCAGTAAGACCCTCGTAATTACTCAAGACTTAGTAAATTTTCTAAGTGTAAAGCAGAATTTTTACAAGTTTTGAATGAGGGCAGCCTCTCAGTAAGACCCTTGTGATTACTCAAGACTTAGTTACAACAGTACATATTTTACTTAGCATGTTACTCAGAATCTAGGCATCAAGAGATTTTGTTAACAACAAGCGCTAGGTAAATTATCACAATCAAAATAGCACAAGGAATAAAGAGAGACATTATCATGGAAAAAGAAGAATTTCATTGAGTGGAGCTTTCGCCAAAGTTACAAAACAAGGACCCGTGGGTCCTTAACATTCTTACAAATAAAAGACTAAGCTAAAGGAAGAGAAATTTCAACATAAGTACGGGAAAGGAATCGTCAGGCAACGGGAGCAACATCTTCATCCAGAATCACCAGAACGTTTTGGGCCATGGGACCATGAACGGGGCCTACCACTCTTGCGCTTGGGGGGCATGTTCTTCTTGGTTCTGGGCAGCTGGAAGAGGCACAGGCTCATTGTTTCCCGGCGCTTGGAGGGCGTTGGGCTCGTTGGCCTCATTGGCAGGAATGGGGACATTATCAGCAACAGGAGTAGAAGCACTAACGACGGGCACCGGAGGCTCATTTGCTGGAGGGTTTTCAGAGATAGCACTAGCATCGTTATTCCCCTCACTTTGTTCTGGCTGAGAGGCTTCTTCCGGAGGATGAGCCGCCATATATTTATCCTGGATGAGCGTGACCAGGAAATTGTACTCCAGCTCGGAGATATTGGACTCAGGATCCTCGCGGTCGTCGTCCTCCTCAACGCAGCACTCGTTGAACATGAGCCCCATGCCCTGCGCCTCACAAATGGATGGATCAGTCAAACCCTTATGAATGCCCTGCTCAATCGCCAAGTTGAAAGCTTTCTGGGCTTCATCAAGGAAATGAAAAGAGGCTGCAAAGTTGAATGCCTTTGAATGGAAAAACTTGATAAGTGCCTCCTTGATTGACTGCTCGATGCGGTGGGGAAGTTGGTTCATGGTATCCGCGCACTTCTTCTCCGCCTCCGTGGCCTTCGTTCTCCATGCGTTACGGTCGGCCATGAGCTTCTGGTGGTTCTCGTCGAGGTTATTGTATTGTTGACTCCAGCTCCTCTGAGCGTTCTCAACATTCCTGAAGTCATCCTGCAGCTTTTTCATCTCAGCTTCCATCTTTTCGTACTCTTCCTTAAGAGAAAGGTACTTGGCCTTCTCTATATCTAATTCTTCTTGGATTTGAGCAGGGTCGTTCGAGCGTGCCATTTTCTTGTACCTTCCGGTCAGCATAAACTGTGGCGCGCATCTGGATGTTTTTCGCCCTCAGAAGCACTTGCTGCACGGGCTCGAAAGGGCAGGAGTGTTAGTAAAAATCTTGAAGAATAACATCTTTGAAAAATGATAAGGTTGCAAGAAGAAAATGGGACTTACCGAAATCCGGGCGTGTACCATGTCGCTAGTCACCTTTTCAACAGTTTCGGAGTACAAGTGCTTATGGTCCGCTGTAAATTGGACCCTCTCATATAAGCCCTCGCTGATGGTTTGGGCCACTGTCCCATGCCTCAGTAGCACAGCGCCCCCATCCGCCGCACCCTTGTAGCTCCTGTCCCCTCGCCGCTCAAAGTTCCACAGTGTTCTTCCTCTGAAGAGGAAGTGTCTCCACTACCCTTAGGCCCCTCAACAACCTGTTTACATTTACCGGTTATGGTGAAGGCATCCGGCATCCTTTTTCTCTTTCTCGAGGCTGAGGCGCTGGCTCCATGGGCATCTCTAGCATTGCCGCTCGTCTGAGGCATTGGCGGCGGAAGCGGAATAGGAATAAGGGCCCCACTTGTTTGAGGAGCGGCCGGGGCCCTTGGAATCACCCTTGTGTCAGGATTGGGTGCTTGGTTATTGTCGCGACCCTGGCTGGCGCTCGAGCTTGCAGCCTGCCTTCTACCACGCTCGTTGCCGCGACCTGCGCCTCAGGGTGGTTGGTTCTGCTGGTTACCTTGGCTGGCCTGGCGCCTGTTAGCGTTGGCGAAACGGGCAGCATGACGGATTCCTCCAGCCATAATGATATTTACTCCTGGGGTAGGAAAAAGTAACGAGGGTCAGAAACCCTTGAACAAACTGCATAAAATGCGAAATACTACAAGTAAACAGTTAGCATCCCTATCTACAAGTTAGTGCCCTAAAATGTAACCATCTCTCTCTAAATCCCGAGCGGGAGGGTTGCTGAGATAATGGGGTTCGTTGGTAAGTCCGCAAAGGAACATGAGTTTTGCATCATCTATCAAATCTTTGGCTTGTATCAGCTGGCCCTCGTCCCTCAGCGCTCCAGCCAAATCCTTGGCCCAGTTATCAGGAAAAGTGGGGCCTAAATGATTCTTCACAAGGGAGCCCTTCCCGTGCGAGATCCACTCTGGTGATACCCCAAAATCATCATCCACTGGGGCTTTGACAAAAATAAACTTCTCCTTCCAATCTGGGCCGTAAGTGGAGGAAGGAGAGTTGATCAGTTTCAGATGAGCCTTTGCCTGGACAAAATAGAAAAAACCCGCCTCAGGTGACGAGCGCGGGGAACTAACGACTTGCAGCAGAGCATTGAAATTTGCCATTGAGGGCTCATATCCAGTGCACTTCATAAGGACCACGAAGCTGGTTATCAAGGCGAGGTCGTTGGGCACGATTTGCGAAGGGCTAAGGTTCAAACTGTTTAAAATGTTGGCCACTGGGACTGGAATTGGAAATCTTAGGCCCCCCGAGCCAATCGCGTCCTTGTAAACCGCCATTTCTCCAGGTGAAGGATGGTTGGCACACTCGTGCTTGGCTGGGATTCTCCATGTGTAACGCTCTTCCCAGTAGATTAGAGCCATAAAAGACTTTATCTCCCCCAGAGTGATGTTGGTGGGACTCTTATCAGGGGTACTCTCGGTTGCCTGCATACCTAGGCCCTCACCCTCGTTCAGCCCTTTGGCCTTCTTAGCTTTCTTGGGCCTCTGGGGGTTTCTTCCCTTTGCCCTTGGCCTGGGCTCTATCTGAGGGCCCCGCTTCTCCTTCGAATTCAGGGGCTGGGGCAGCAACGGCCACGGTTACGGTATGGCGGTGTGGATGGGTGGCACTCTCCGTCAATGGCAACACCTCTCCTTGCCTCTCCACCTCAAGTACCATGTTCATTTCTTCGAAAAGGGGCTCAACTCCATCCGGGTTTCTCTCATTCATGGCCATAACGGCCGCATCCAATTCTTCGTCCCTAGGGGAACCCGGAGGGGATGAACTCTAGGTAGCCATCTCTTCAACCTCGCTGGTAAATTCTGCTACATGATCTCTGGCCATGGCTATTGCGGAATCTAGAAGGGATATGGGGATTTTGGAAGTGAGGAGTTTTCAGAGAGATTTGGGATTTCTAGAGAAGGTGGAACTTGAAAGATTACTAAATCCTAATCTGATTCTAAGGTTAGCAATGTTAGAAGATTTCACCAGAAGTTACCTTGAGTTTTCTGGAAAAATTTGAAGGAAAAGTTTTGAATGCTCTGAAACTTGTTTGCAAAGAGTTTTCTGCAAATTTGTGCTCTGAAGATTTGTTCACGTAAAGGAAGATATGGATGCAGGATCCCTTATTTATAGGGATGGGAGTTGGTACGTTTCCGACAAATAATTTGAAATTATAATCATTTCCCGCCTAGGAAACCGTTCACTCTATTGAACCGTCACGTACTTTCCAAGAATCACGCGCCCCACGTGCATCAGCATTTAATGCACAAACGTTACAAGAGGTCAGAAGAAAGGACCGCATTTAATGCATAAACGTTTCAAGCGATCAGAGAAAAAGACTGCATTTATGGCGCAATCAGAAGAATAAATTGCCCAACACGCTACGCTTTCCCCAAGCACCACGCTCGAAGATTTGCTTTGACAGAATTCTACAGTCCTCATTATTAAGGACTACAGAATTGGGGGGCAAAATGATGGGGTCAAAATACGCTCGTCCCACGTTTGGACACGTGGCAACTCGAGATAACGACACCTGTCCTCTTGTGATTAAGGTAATTATACAGGAGCGTTCAAACCCCTCAAGCGGCAGCATTCCTTAAGGACACGTGCCATCTCTGCTACGTGTACACGCGATCAACATTGTCGCTCTCTAACGAGCGCGATTCATACTACACGGCTAAAGCTCCAATTAGTCAAGGAAGCCCTCTTCGAGCGCTATACTCCCTCGGACTTGAGCCTTGGCTTTCATCCCTTAGCGGATCCTCTGGCCTCCAAGGCCCTTCGTTGACACGATCGTGCTCTCAAGCCCTCATTACCAACCCCCTAAAATGGCTCTCTGACACCCCGTACATGCCCGCGCACCTACCACTGTTGCCAACACTAACTTTCACCAGCTTTTGCTAAAGATTCCTCCTAGGTTTCTCTCATAGCGCCACGTGGTAGGGCAATACTTGGTCAGGACCACACGGTGCAAATGACCAAAGGGTCCCTGACCCTCAACTATAAATAAACAGATTCATCTCCTTCACTGTAAGCAACCTCCATTACTGCACTTTTGCAACTTCTTTACTTTCTCCTTCAGATCATCATCTGACTTTAGCGTCGGAGAGCCAAACTGGGAATCACCCCCAGTTCCCCCAGCTTGGCCTTCTGACTTTGCTTTGGTGTTTGTCCTAGCAGGTAGAACCGCCCATCTTTTCCGGTGATCCTCAGCTGGTTTCCTCATCTAAATAAATTCTAAAGTGATCGGACTCTGTACCCCATATTCAGACCCATCATTTTTGGCGCCGTCTGTGGGAAACCCGTCATTCTCAGTTCATCTTTATCTCTCTTTTGGCTAGTCAAGAAACGAACACCCAGCACCTTCGTAACCATGGTAATTACAAGGTCCGGAGCTGCGGGAGGAGGAGAGGATCTTCCCCATGATGCCAATATCACCACCATCCCATCCGCCATCATTGGTGGAGCGCCACCGGCCGGAGGAGTGCCTCCGCCGACAGATCCTATGGTTCCACCATCAGCGCCACCCGTTTCTAGCGCCATTAGAGGTGCTCCCCTCCCCACTCTTCCACAGCCTCCCCCAGAACCAGTGGGTTCATTCTCATGCGAATCCAGGAGGGCAACCCTATATGATGCCGCCTCCAGGATATATGCTCACCCCCTCCGTCATGATGCCGGCGATTCAACCATACCATGCCGGGCAAATCCAGCTCCCGGTGGTGATTCTGAGGGAGATTGAAGGGGTGGAGTTGCCCCCTTTGACCCCTCAACAGCTGAGGACTCTTTACGCCCAGTGTGAGGTTCAGACGGCCCAGGGTGCATGGGAGAGATTTCATTCCATGCATTTTCCCTCTGGGCAGGCCACTCAAGCTGCCCCTCCTTTGGGTGGATTGCAGACGTATCCACTTCGGGAGGCTCAGGTCGTCCTAAGGGCTCAACCACCGCCCCCGCCCGCCGAAGAGATGCCCAACCAAGGCGAAAACGAGCGTCCCCATATGGATAGGGGAAGAGAACCCACGGAAAGAATCAACAATGATGAGGAGGTTCACTCTCGCGCCTCAAAACGAAGGCCACGTGGCAGGGCAACACTTGGTCAGGACCACACGGTGCAAATGACCAAAGGGTCCCTGACCCTCAACTATAAATAAACGGATTCATCTCCTTCACTGTAAGCAACCTCCATTACTGCACTTTTGCAACTTCTTTACTTTCTCCTTCAGATCATCATCTGACTTTAGCGTCGGAGAGCCAAACTGGGAATCACCCCCAGTTCCCCCAGCTTGGCCTTCTGACTTTGCTTTGGTGTTTGTCCTAGCAGGTAGAACCCCCCATCTTTTCCGGCGATCCTCAGCTGGTTTCCTCATCTAAATAAATTCTAAAGTGATCGGACTCTGTACCCCATATTCAGACCCATCAAACAACAATGGATTTAGCCCAGCTGGTTTGGGGTTCAACCTTCTTCACTTAGGACCAGGGTTCAATTCCTACTCAACGCGAATATGTGGAATTATTGTGTTGGCTCGTGTGGGCTCCTCGGTGCGGCTAGCCGGGGGCTGGGTGGGGCTCGCTCGGGCTCGGTTGTGGCTCGTCGGGTTAGGTGGGGTTATCCGGGCACCACAAATGAATTTTTAATTTATTAATTTAATTTTTGTTTTTGCGACGGATTTTGCAATGGAAAGTCCATTGCAAAAAGGCACAAAATTAATTAATTATTGGTTGGTTTGCAACGGAAAATCTGTTGGTAAATCTGTTACTAAAAAATTCGTTGCTAAAACTGTTGCTAATTTCCATGGGTAGTAATTCGTTCCTAAATCCGTTGCTATAAGTTTGTTGCTGATTCCGTTGCTAATATCCATTGCTAATAATTCGTTGCTAAATCCGTTGCTACAGATTAGCCACGAGGGTTATACCAACGGAAAATTTTCGTTGCTAAATCCGTTGCTAAGCCGAAATCCGTTGCTAATAGGGCCAAAGTCTGTTGCTAAATCCATTGCTATAGGGCGTTTTTCTGGTAGTGAGTCTAGCCCACGCATGAAATGGACAATCCATACATGAACCGGACTTATAGCGAATGGGTGACAAATAAAACAACCTGGCTAGGCGAAAACTAACCCTATACCAATTAATCATAAATCCCAAAAAAAATATGTGGTGCGGAAGCAATAATATCAAACATGAATTTCAACAATAGCTATGAGCCCAACAATTATAAACGTAAATTAAATCCAACATGCATCCTAACAACGGGGTCAACTACACATGCAACCTGTCCCGAATCAATATACAATAATCATATTTGGCACATAAGCTCAAATACATAAGTTGATACAAATGAATCATAACATGGAGAAATGTGACTCGAGTGTACAAGTTACCCGAATAAAATGGCTAAAACTCGACTCCCGCCTAGCAAAACCTGCAAGAACTAGAAAAAAGTGGGAAAGAGGGTCAGTCTCTAGAAGACTGAGTGAGCAGGAGTTATACATATATATATAAAAATATGCACATGCAAGTCATAAATCCCGAGCAATGTTTTATTTAAAGTTAGTTCCCACGAAGGGCAAGAAAATAACTAAGCAATGCTCGAACTTTACAACTAATTCATAATAAATTCATTAAGTTCATAATCCATGAATAATCATAATGGCTCGGCGAGTGAGCGTGCATAATTCTCCAACCAAAATCCGACCGAGTACAATAACATGACATAATACTTTTGAATACGCGATCATGCAAAACATAATAATACATGCAAGCCATAACATGTAACATAATCGATTGGGCAATCCGTATCCCAACCTTCCCACACGGTGCATAACAATAATAACATGAAAATGATCATAAAATAGTTCCAACCTTCTCCCTTCGTAATAGTCAGGCCTACAGACCCGAACCATCAAATAATAACAATATCGAGACGGGGGCTCATAGCTCCTACCCGCTCCTTCGATGGGTTAACCATCGGCTCAAGAATAACTCACCTTCCACACTACACGATCGCGTGAGAGATTCTCAATGGGTACTTTGTGCAATGGCTTAGCTATACGTCAGCCCGATGCCGGACCGGTCTCCATTCACACATTTCCCCAGGGCCCAAAAACATGTGCATGATCAATGTGCATAATCTCGCCAAAACATTCAAGTCATGAGAACATAATATATTTCATAATCCTTGAAAACTGATTTACTCGATAATAATTTACTCTCGATGACTCCACTTAAAAATAATATATATATATATATATATATATATATTAGTATTTTGTCCAAAAACTTTTCACATAAGGTTGTAGGGTTCGATATTTAACTAGAACGAAAGCACCTTCACCTTGAAGACAACAATACAAGGACACGAGTTATGTCGGTGCCTATTAGATCATGATATCTCCGCCTTGGAGAAGAACTGTACAAGAAAGGGAACAATGTGTACTCGTGAGATAAGACTCAATATTGATACCAAATAGGACGCACGGCAATGTTAATGAAATGGTCTAACGTGTCATGAGATGATTCAATATGGAACAAAGCATAAGAATGTCATGGAATGGTATGATCATATTTATATGTTCAATTACTTAAACAAATTCTATCAAGTACGGATTCAAACAATCAACTTAAGCAAGTAAGGACCAAGAAGTGTCAATTAATAGCATAATTATCAATTAAGCAAGCATATAATTCATATAAGTTACATATGGGAGCCAAGGAAGTGAAAAGAATGCAAGAAGAGAGGTTTTGGTAAAGTTTGGTAAAAGTTGACAGTTTTTGGAAACTCGCAAGCTGTAGGAAAAGTGGAATATCTTGAGTTCTAGAAGTTGGAATTGATTTTTGTTTACTGGGTATGAAACTAGACAAATAGACCTTTCCAAACATATATGGCTCGAATGTTAATTCAAAGCGGAATGAAAATCGCTTAGGTCCAAAGTTGGGTTAACACGGATTCGCGATAGTTTGGCGGCACCAAATTAAAAGGCCATATCTCACTCGTCGGAACTGATATTGACCAGACGTAAAAAGGAGAATACTCTAAACTTCAAGTAATTTCTTCAGGTAAAAAATCAGAGCAATTGGAGCAGAGGAGGGTGGTCGTCCCGACTGGGATTGAATTTGTACTAAAATGGATCCCGGTCGGGATCCTAGTGAAATGACGCTACGTTAAAAGTGTCCCGGCCGGGGATTTAATTTACACTAAAATGGATCCCAGCCCGGATCCTACACCTGAAAGCTTCGGGAAAATAGGGGAAACAGGGGGAAAAACTCGAAAATTGGCTCCCAAATCAAACCAACACCAAACCCCAACAAATAAACACCTCAAAACTAACATATAACATGCATAAGTCTCATATATATCATTTAGGCCACAAAGAAATGAATATAACTTGCTTGATCATCCAAAATTCATCCAACAAACCCAGAAGAGTGCTATGATCAAATATGCTCCAAACTTCATGAACTCAAGTTATAAATGCATGAAACTAACTCAAGACCCTCATATATATAACACATACACTCAAGGATGCCAAAAGAGTTATAAACCCTAGCATGTACATATCAAAATCTCAACAAATATGAATGAAGATACCATTAAAGTGGAAAAAAAGGAGGGGAAAGAAGAGATGATGGTATGGAGCTTGATTCTTGATGAAGATGGATGGAGATTCTTGGCTCCTAGCTCCATGGTTGGATCGAGATATGAGGGGCAAAGTTAAACATGTGTATGTCTTGTGTTTGTATATGATAATGAGGGAGAAAATGTATGTATGTATATAATTATATGAGCCAAGATATATATATGTATGTATACATTGTATAATTAAAGTTGGGAGAAAAGTCTTGGTAATTAAAAGTTATTTGCACACAAGCCCTTGCCTCTTAGGAATTTACAAGTTAGAGATACATCAACTTGGCATGCATGGTAGATGATTATATATACATATATATATATATATAAGGCTCTAAAAGAATATGTTGAAATGGAGTTGAATATATATATATGTTAAGCTAAATCACTTAAATCATGCTCGGAGAATTAAATGCACACTCACGTAATTGAATTCGCGAAGTTATAATTTAAATCATAATTGCTAGTATTCAAATCAAGGAAATTAATTAGCGCAAATAAATAAAAAAAAGGAATTAAATAAACTCTAAACCTCAAAACTCACACGTGTGGCACGCGTACCTAACTTGTCGAGAAAACGGGGCGTCACAATCTCTCCCCCTTAAGAGAACCTGGTCCCCAGGTCCACTGCCTCGAGTTCCAGACACTTAAGCATCTCTCCCGTGTTCACTCAACGTGGGTTAGCAACTCCCCGTCAGGAATTAGTTCGGGAAGGGTCTTCAAGCAACAAGGGGTCTTCTATTGTTGTTAAATCATGATCCATAACTCAACGAAGTTTAAACACCCGAAATTCTAAACTGTCGCTAGAGCAAGTTACACAAGTAGCAAGCAATAATGAGAGAACCCCATCTCTCAAGAAAATAGCAAAAGAACCCCGTCTCTCCACCAACGAGAGAACCCCGTCTCTCAAACAAACAACAAGAGAACCCCGTCTCCCGAACAAATAATGAGAGAACCCCGTCTCTCAACCAACAAAACAACAACCTAAGAGATCAATTAAATAAATACTCACACAAACCGTCACGTAAGGAGCAGGTAGAAGAGATCAAATACACCAATTAGTCATACAAATGCAATGAATACAATCAACAATCAAACCACTTAGCACATGAAATTATTCAAATTTAAGTTACGTGTATACATATGCCATGAATGCTTGATGTACCGTTCACCGTTGTTCAGGAATCTTCCATAGTAGTGATCTGTTTCAACACTTGATTTGACGTTGGAGATTCCTCTACCCAAAGCATCGAACATTGAAATCCTCGATGTCCAATACTTAAATGTCAATTCAATCCTACTTCCATGATCGGTTCTCTTATCCTAACTAGCACCATGGCCGAAATTCCCAATCTTAAGTGATATTAATTCAATTCACCCATTCTTCACCACGAATTGCACTCGGCCTTTTTGAATACTCGAGTTAGTCTTTTGTAGCTTGAGTTCAAATTTCTAATCCCAAAAGTATTCCCGGCTCATCACAGAAATAACTGACGAACCTATAACCGGTCTTGTTCTTGTGATGTATTATCTCCTAAATCTTCCACTTCCAAAGCTCGGTTGAATTAACTTTGAATTTGTCCCTCACGGAATGTGATGACTTGACCAGCTCCTCATATCCGATACCTTCCTTACCAAATATTTCCTCGAAGTTCTCTCACGGCCCCATCATTTCCAAGATAGGAAACACATCATATAGAGAATTCAATTCATTCGACCTTGGAAGATTTGAGTTCATGCGTGCCCGTTAATAAGAGACCAACTGTGTTGATCCTGCAGCCCAAGTTGTCATTAATTATGTTTTATCTTGTCTTGTCATTTCAATTCCCAAAACACTTCTTGAATACCCTTCTTCAACTCTTGAAGCACTTATCTCTTCCGATATTATTCTCAAGATTTTCTCATCTCGATCTTAGAAGTCATCGAGCGTCAGAATCTTCTAATTCATCCCTATCCACTTTTATAAAATCCCGTTACTTGTCAATTCTTGGATTTTCGTTGTTCTTAATAGAAGTGACCCGTTCGAGCACCCCGTGAATTTAATCCATCTTCAGGTCGGCTCTCCCCTTAAGAATTTCTATTCTTATCCGATGAACTCATTTCATCGCTTCTTGGATCCAAGATTCTCAATCTCTTCAGCTTAGTTTTCTCGGAATATGTAATTCTAGTCATGCCACATCTAATGATCTCACTCACATCCATTTTGAAGTAATCGGTAAGAATAGCAACCCACTTCTTTCATTCCTATTTCCGGCGCTACTTTTCCCAAACCTTGAAATTCCCACTTTCCTTTTTAATCAACCGATGCAACCCAAATTTCTCCTTTTCTTGATTCGGATATGGCTCGATTGAAAACAATTTGATGAATGAGGTGAAGGAAACTTCCTAACAAGTAAACACTTAACCATGCATGTCGGGTTAATGTGTCAATGCACATAGCACTCTTTCAAACAATTTAAGATGCGACACGTTGGAGAAACTATATCAATTAAAGATACGCATATAAAATAAAGAAATTTAAACAATTTGAAGTAATGTATAATGCACGTGCTTATGAATGCATTGAACCTGTCACCGTAGTAACGGTAAACTTTGGTCCGACACTTATTTCTTGGTTGTTGAATTACGAGTTTGTGTTGCATTGTTGGTCATTCCTTGTTTCCCCACAGTCTTCCAAATGTTGCCCTGATCTTCACTATAGTTATTACTTTGATCAAAGCTTTCTTGGTTTACCCTTTATGAGTTCGAATAGTTGAATAAATTCACCTTCTAAGTGCTTACACTTGAGCACCTAATTTTCTTCCAACAGTTCTTTACCCCTTTCATTTATTGTCCCATATCCCTCCAATTCGGCCTTGCAACACGACAATTCAGCTTGGATATGGAAAGTAAACTCCAACTTGCCCGAAGATATAACCTTTAATATATTGGCTTTCCATGGACTTCAAACCATCAGTTCTCTTTAACTTCTTCAATGCGACTTCTTCCTTACACGAAATCCGAAGTGACCTCAATTCCCTTCTTCATAGTCTCTTCATCCTTTTTCATCGATCTAACCCCGATTTATAATTCTTCCCATATTTTCCTTTGCTTCTTTCTCGAATTAAATAATCTTTGTTGCTTATTAACCCCGACCCTATATTACTGTTAATTCTCTTGAAGATCACCGCCTCCTTGTTGATAGAAATCTCGAATCTAAAACATCTTCGAGATTTTATTCACTTCTCTCTTGAATGCGTGGATCCTACAAAATCTAGTTGAAATGACGTTTTCAATATAGGTGTGTGAGTGTTGATCTTGCAAATTGTAGACATCACACCCTACCACTATTCCATTAAATATCTACCAACTTCAATAGAGCTTGTAAGTTACTCCCACCTTTTGGTCCTTCTATTCTCGATCTTATTACTCAAATCATAGCCTCGCTAGGAAAAACCACAACTCCTGAATTCCCATGTATAATCCTGGTACATTCCTTACATCTTCTACGGTTGAAAGTAAGGTTGGAGATAGTCCGTTGTTGTCGTGGAAATTGGCCGTGGTTCGATATTATCTTCACAACCTATAAATCAAAAATCAATTCAAGGCTAAATGCATGCAGTTATTATATGCTCATACCACATAATTGATACCAAAGACATGGATTTGATGCAAAATGCAATAAATAATTCAATAAAATTTAAAATAAACACGTTGATCATATAAAATTTAAGCAATGTAAGGTCAATCAATCAACAATTAGTGGCAAGAATCAATGCAATGCACAAGTTATCAAGCAATTCCTAAGCTGTACGACCTAGACTTGACACGACACGACACTAAAACTCCGGTTTTGTAACCTGGAGCTCTGATACCACTTTAGGATGTAGCACCCGCAATGAAAGGCACCACATCCCCCGCACTATAAGTCTAGCCCGCGCATGAAATAGACAATCCATACATGAACCGAACTCATAGCGAACGGGTGACAAATAAAACAACCTGGCTAGGCAGAAACTAACCCTGTACCAATTAATCATAAATCCCAAAAAAAATATATGGTGCGGAAGCAATAATATCAAACATGAATTTCAACAATGGCTACGAGCCCAACAATTTAAAAACGTAAATTAAATCCAACATACATCCTAACAACTGGTTCAACTACACATGCAACCTGTCTTGAATCAATATTCAATAATCATATTTGGCACATAGGCCCGAATACATAAGGTGATACAAATGAATCATAACATGGAGAAATGTGACTCGTGTGTATAGGTGACCCGAATAAAAGGGCTAAAACTCGACTCCCGCCTAGCAAAACCTACAAGAACAGGGAAAAAGTGGGAAAGAGGGGTCAGTCTCTAGAAGACTGAGTGAGCAAGAGTTATACATATATATAAAAACATGCGCATGCAAGTCATAAATCCCGAGCAATGTTTTATTTAAAGTTAGTTCCCACGAAGGGCAAGAAAATAACTAAGCAATGCTCGGACTTTACAACTAATTCATAATAAATTCATTAAGTTCATAATCCATGAATAATCATAATGGCTCGGTGAGTGAGCATGCATAATTCTCCAACCAAACTCTGACAGTGTATAATATAACATGACATAATACTTTTCAATACGCGATCATGCAATACATAATAATACATGTAAGGCATAACATGAGACATAATCGATTGGGCAATCCGTGTCCCGGCCTTCCCCGCACGGTGCATAACAATAATAACATGAACATGATCATAAAACAGTTCCAACCTTCTCCCTCCGTAATGGTCAGGCCTGTAGAACCGAACCATCAAATAATAACAATATCGAGACGGGGGATCATGACTCCTACCCGCTCCTTCAATGGACTAACCATCGACTCAAGAATAACTCACCTTCCACACTACACGGCCGCGTGAGAGATTCTCAACGGGTACTTTGTGCAATGGCTTAGCTATACGTCAGCCCGATGGCGAACCGGTCTCTATTTATATTTCCCCGAGGCCCAACAACATGTGCATGATCAATGTGCATAATCTCGCGAAACATTCAAGTCATGAGAACATAATACATTTCATAATCCTTGAAAACTGATTTACTCGATAATAATTTACTCGATGACTCCACTTGAAAATAATATATGTATATACATTAGTATTTTGTCCAAAACTTTTCACATAAAGTTGTAGGGTTCGATACGTAAGTAGAACGAAAGCACCCTCACCTTGAAGACAACAATACAAGGACACGAGTTATGCTGGTGCCTATTAGATCACGATATCTCTGCCCTGGAGAAGAACTGTATAAGAAAGGGAACAATGTGTACTCATGAGATAAGACTCAATAATGATACCAAATAGGACGCACGACAATGTTAATGAAATGGTGTAACATGTCAAGAGATGATTCAATATGGAACAAAGCATAAGAATGTCATGGAATGGTGTGATCATATTTATATGTTCAATTACTCAAACAAATTCAATTCTTATATCAAGCACGGATTCAAACAATCAACTTAAGCAAGTAAGGACCAAGAAGTCTCAATTAGTAGCATAATTATCAATTAAGAAATCATATAATTCATATAATTCACATACCAAGAAAGTGAAAAGAACGCAAGAAGAGAGGTTTTGGTAAAGTTTGGTAAAAGTTGACAGTTTTCAGAAACGCGCAAGATGTAGGAAAACTGGAATATCTTAAGTTCTAGAAGTTGGAATTGAGTTTTGTTTGTTGGGTATGAAACTAGACAAATAGAACTTTCCAAACATATATGGCTCGATTTTTAATTCAAAGCGGAATGAAAATGGCTTAGGTCCAAAGTTGGGTTAATGCAGGTTCGCGACAGTTTGGCAGCACCAAATTAAAACGACCATATCTCACTCGGAACTGATATTGATGAGTCGTAAAAAGGAGAATACTCTACACTTCAAGTACTTGCTTCAGGTGAAAAATCAGAGCAATTGGAGCAGAAGAGGGTCGTCGTCCCTGCCGAGATTGAATTTGTACTAAAATGGATCCCGACCGGGATCCTTGTGAAATGTGGCTATGTTAAAAGTGTCCCGGCCAGGATTGAATTTACACTACAATGGATCCCTGCCAGGATCCTACACCTGACAGCTTCGGGAATGTAACGCCCCGACTTTTCGGACGTAAAGGTAGGGCGTATGTGTTTACCTATTTGCGCGAATTAATTGCTTTACATGTTTTATATTTAATTTTATTATAAATTGTTAGTATATTATTATATTATATTTTATTTTAATATATAATAAATTCTAATATATATATATGTATTTCGTATTATATATATATATACATATATATATATATGTTTAATTATTATTATTAATTTAATGATTATACTAATTATATGTTAATCATGTTTTAATTAATTAATTGATTATTCATATATATATATATTTATACGTACAATATATAATTATGCATGAAGATTTTATTTATGCATGCAAATTAATATATTTTTGCATGAAAATTTTATTTATGCATGGGTATTATAATATATGCATGGGATTTATGTTGAGTTGCTTGGATTGATCATATCACTAATTTTGTGCTTCGTTCTCTTATGAAATGATATTGAAATGCCACGAATTTGTAATATGTCGTACATATATGTGTTATGGACATGATTTTATGCTCAAATTATGTTTTTGAATTCATTTGTTATTTTAACGAATTTAATTTGTTTCGAGGAACCAAAACGGGGGCTAACGAGCACTTAGCGTACCCTTGGTTCCGAATTTAATATCTTGAGCTCGGGAACTCGGATTCGAGTTCCGTCAACTCCGCTGAACTCGTAACGAAAATTCGAGTTTAGTAAACTTAGCCTTATATTTTTCCTAAATCCTTTGAAACTCCAAAATCCAACCGAAAAACGAAACGGCATTCAACTTGACCTTGCTGCACAAAATGAACCATATCTCATCCAAACCACAACCAAATTAACCATGGTTTGATTCCTTTAAACCCTAACTCAACCAACTATCAGGATATTTCTAGCCCTAACCAAGATAATCCTCACACAACCCCCAAACATCAGCC
Source organism: Lantana camara (assembly GCA_037501455.1). Lineage (NCBI taxonomy): Eukaryota > Viridiplantae > Streptophyta > Magnoliopsida > Lamiales > Verbenaceae > Lantana > Lantana camara. The sequence continues at coordinate 27,647,631 of CM074862.1, forward strand.
AAAGCTACTGCTCTACAGTCCAGTCCCGTAACCCTTCAAACCTTGGAGATTTTGGAGCTCAAATCTCATCCAAACTTCAACCAATCATCAAGGTAAGTTAAGGGTTGTATTATATGATTAATTCTGAGCATTTTCATCTTTTCATTCATGAATTTGAGCATGGTTTCATCCATTCTGGGCATTTTTCTGAAAATAAAGGATTTTGGGGCAAAATGTTGATCTTCTTCGTTTCTCAATGATTTTGATTGATTCCAAGCTTGAGATTGATTGTTTTGACATCCTCATACCATTTATGTTCATTGATTTCATGGTTGTTGAAGTATTTATGACATATCATTTATGAAACTTTGAGAAAATCCCACATGAAGGTCACGTAAGGTTGCTTTCTTGTTTGAGCTTGTTTGGGACTGAATTATGTGTTGTATTTATGATATTTTGCTGCACTTTTGAGGGACTTATGGACCTGAATGAAATCGGATTGATTGAGTTCAAGCTTGCCCTGTTTTCTTCGCGTTGGGCCCTGTTTTTCACGTTGGTTTTTGCTGTCAAACTGCTGTGATTTTCTTCCTTCTTTTGCTGTCCAATTCGTGGCTTTGGGTTGTGTATTCTTGTTGAGTTATTGCAGCAATTTGGACCTTGTTATGTTGCTTTTGGTTGCCTTCGTTCTTGCTGGAGTTGGTTGCTCTGTTTCTGCGCATTTCTGCTGCTAACAGAGGCTGCTGCTGCTGCACGTCACGGGCGTGCCATTCCTGCCCGTTCCAGCGAGGAACGGGGGTGCTGTGTGGGCTGGAGTTGCTGTACCGAGACACGGGGGTGTCTCGGTATAGGTTTGGAGGGTGACACGGGGGGTGTCACCCCGTTTTGCTTGAACTCTGCTGCTTCTTCTTTGAATTGTTGCTGCTACTGTTTTTGTGGTTGCATGGCTGCGTGAGTGTGTGCTGCTGCTGCTGCTGTTTTGGCGTGCATGGTTGTGTTTGGTGTTGTGTGTATGCATTGCTTGTAATGTGTTGTGTGTGTTTTGATTGTGTAATGTGTGTGCAGCATGTGTGTTAGTGTGCATGCATGAGAGTGTTGTGGTGTGAGTACATGCATGTGTATAATAAATATAGTATACATATTGCATGCATGAGTTGTATTTATATATATATGTAGTATATATGTGAATTATGCATGTATGTGTGTGTGTGTGTACGTGTATATAGATATACTATATATATATGTATGATTATATATTATTATATATATAATCTTCTGTATGTTTATATATTATATATTATATATAATTATTATATATTTTAAATATTACTTGATTTAATCTAATTTCTGAAATTAATTGATTTCCATTTCGCGTATTTATTCTACTGACTATTGTTTGAACGTTTCCAATTATTTATTTTATTCCTCAATGTGAATTTGAATAATATGTGTTATGCTTCTTAAATGAATTTTAGATTAATTGATATGCATTATGAATTTATGAATTTATGAATATTATGAATATTGTAAAATTATGAAATTTATATGAATTTATGAAATTATGAAATTGAATGAAATATATGAACGAATGATTTGATTATATGATTTAAATCTCTTAATGGTGCACATGAACATTTTATTATTATAATATGATCATTTATGCACTCATGTCATATGCACTTCATTGCCGAGCGTCATATGTGGTCATTGCGTCTCATACCTTTTCTTTTGCACAGATTCGGGTTTGGTCGGAGACGAGGACGAGCATTGAGACGCTTGTGCCTTTATTTTGCTTTGGTAAAGGTGGGTTTTTCTTCTACTAGTTAAACAACCCTTTAAATCCCTTATGTGCAAAGTTTTAAGCCAAAATAATATATTTATATAAATCGAGTCATTTTGGGTAAATGATTTCAAACGTATGACCCCTTTTATTTATGAAACCCTACCTTATGTTTTGGCGAGATTGTATGTATGTTATGTTCACGGGCCCCGGGACTTAGTATATGTGGCTAACCGAGGAAGCAAGGGCTGACGGGGATCCCATATACTAGTTCCAACCAAATTTACGACGATACGGACCTCGTTAGGAGTTTTGACGAGGAAACGCAGGTCGGGCTTTTGAGGATTCATGTACCTCACTAGCCATTATGTATGAACCGGTGGTCAGGTCTAGCTAACTTGTCCACCACCCGGAGGAAGAAGGTGTATATGTATGATTATGATCATTTATGTATGTGCACGAAAGATATGTATGACAACCAATAATTATGATATGATTACACGAGGAGAAGGTTGGAGATTGTGCACGCTCACTCGCCGAGCTTAAACCCTTATGAACAAATATGAATGAAAATGAACGTCGTAATCCCGTTGATGTTTTCTTTTGTTTTAACCACTTGGTAAATTCTTATCAAACTTCACACGGGATTAGGGCTTGCATGTATGTGTTTAATTTATGCGATATTATATTTCTTATGCCCCGTTTTTATACCCACCAGTCTCTTTTAGACTGAACCCGGTTGTTTTCAGCTGTTTTGTGCAGGTATAGGAGTGCTAGGCGGGAATACAAGTCGTCTAGGTCTTGCATTTATGTTTAGTACTTCTTTTCAGTCTCATATTCATACTCTTGTTGCTACTTTTGTATTTGATCATAGTATAGATTGGAGCGTTATGACTTTGTAGGCCGTGAGTGCCATTGCATATTTGAATGTTCTTGTATATCTATTTTTGGAGCTTGGTGGCTCACTGTATATGCTTTGTCGTTATGGCTTCCGCAAATTTTCTTTAACTCTGATTCTATATGTTTCTTGAGTTGATTGGTTTAAGGGTTAGTCCCGCCTAGCATAGCGTGTGTGTTGTGTCCCCGTTCGCCGTGGATTTGGCACGTGTATGGACTTTCATTTCATATACGGGTCGGGTCTCGGTGCGGGGGATGTGGTACCTTACGCTCGGGTGCTACATCCTTAAGTGGTATCAGAGCTTAGGGTTGCAAAACCCGGGCTCTAGTGTCGTGTTGAGTCAGTTAGGTCGTTCGGCTTTAGGAACAACTTGTCAATGTGTTGCATATGCATTGTTTACGTGCTTGTGTGCTCTAAATCTTGAATTTTGATCGAATTAATTGCACTTGCATGCATGGACTAAAAATAGCATGCATTTTAGTGTTTCTTGAACAGGATGCCTCCACGTAGACATCGTGAGAGATCTCCCGGATATCGTCGTCATCATGATCGATCCCCTACGCCTCCACCTCAACCACAAGCACCACCGATAGATATGGGGAACTTCATGGAAGCGGTTTTCAACTATGTAGAGCTTAGAAGGGCTCAAGCTCCCCCACCACAACCAGCAGGACAACAAGCTCCTCCACTAAACCATAACAATAGAGATCCTCATGGGGTGTTTCTGAGCTATAACCCCCCTCGATTTTCTGGTTCTATCGACGATTCGGTCTCGGAGGGTTGGTTGATTCGACTAGAGAGGATATTTGGGGTCCGACAGTTTACTACACAAGAGAAGGCTCAATTTGCTATATTCCAACTGGATGGAGATGCGTACGAATGGTGGGAACGAACTAGAGAGAAACTTGAAGTGGACGAAGAGGAAGTAACTTCGGAGGTCTTTAAAAGAGAATTCAGAGAATGCTTTGTACCGGAAGTAGTGAGAGAGAGGAAGGAGCAAGAATTCATGGATCTAAAGCAAGGTACGCGTACGGTGACTCAATACCTCACAGTATTTAACAGACTTGGGAAATATGCTCCTCATGTCACCCGGGATGAGAAAAGGAAAGCAAGGAAATTCATTGCGGGGTTAAGACAGGATTTGAGACACGGTCAGGCGGGTCACAATTTCGAGTCTTTTGCCGATACGGTACAAAGGGCTCTAGTTCAAGAAGAGGAGTATAAGAAGAAAGATCCGATTTTTAGGCCACCGATGGGGCGAGGTTCTGGAACAAGTTCGGGAAAGCGACCTATGGTTCAAGCTACTCCCCCTCTTAAGGGTCCGTTTAAGAAGCCAAGAATGGGAGGACCAACTCCACCGGTTCCAACAACTTTGCCTGCACCAACGAGGGATCGACAAGGTCTGAGTGAAGCACGATTATCCAAGCCACCATGTACATATTGTGGAGGGCCAACTCACAATTATCACAAATGCTGGAAGAGGTTGGGTTTATGCCTAATATGTGGAAAAGCTGATCATAGGGCGGATACATGCCCCGACAAGAATCCGGGATTTAAAAAGGGAGTTTAAAGGCCAATGATTCAAGCTCGTGCTTACGCCCTCGAAGGTGAAGAGCAAGATGCAGAGATCGATCCCACAGCTGTGGTAGAAGGTACTCTATGCATACATAACATGAGCATTCATGCACTCTTTAATTCGGGTGCCACGCATTCCTTTATTTCTTGTGACTTAGTTGCTATTCTGTGCTTGTCTGTTATTTGCTTTTTCTTCTTGTTATTTGGTGAGTTCGCCACTTGGTGGGAGTCTTCAGAAAGATCAGTTGGTTCGGGAGTGTTCAGTTCTAATGGAAGGATAAGTTGTGGTAATCTTCATCGATGACATCCTAGTTTATACGAGAACTCCGGAGGATCATGTAAGGCACTTCAGGATTGTGTTGGATACCTTAAGAGAGCATCGGACTGTATGCTAAGTTTAGCAAAGGCGAGTTTTGGATTGATTAGGTAGCATTTCTGGGTCATATTATTTCAAGGAAAGATTTGGAGGTAGACCCTTCTAAGATTGAGACGGTTATTCAGTGGCGAAGCCCGAAAAATGTTTCAGAAGTAAGGAGTTTCTGGGGTTTGGCAGACTACTATCGAAGATTTGTACAGGATTTTTCGAAGATTGCAGCTCCTTTAACCCGGTTGACCAAGAAGGTGGTTAAGTTGAGTGGGACGAGGCATGTGAGGATAGCTTTCAACTTGTAAAGGAAAGTTGACCACCGCTCCTGTATTAGCACTTCCCAAAGGTACAGAAAGATATACAGTTTTTATGGACGTCTCAAAGGAAGGTTTGGGATGTGTGTTGATGCAAAATGGAAGAGTAATCGCCTATGCCTCAAGGAAATTGAAAGAGCATGAACAGAACTACCTCACTCATGATTTGGAATTAGTGGCAGTGATCTTTGCTTTGGGTAAGTGGAGACACTAGCTTTATGGAATTTCGTTCGAGGTCTTTTCTGATTACAAGAGTCTCCAATACTTATTCTCACATAAGGAAGTGAACAAGAGACAACGGCGTTGGATGGAACTTTTGGTGGATTACGAGTGTACAATCCGATACCATCCCGGCAAAGCCAATTTGGTCACGGATGCACTTAGTAGGGGAAAACTAGTGTGTCCGATGTGAAAGTGGAAATTGGAGAGGAGAATGAGTTGTTCAGACTGAGGGCTAGTGTTCGGAATATTACGGTTCGACCAGATCCTAAACAGAGGTTATCTGATGCTCAGAGGATTGATCCCGAGGTTCAGAAATTAGATGGGAAAGCTCGAGCTGATTCAGAATGCCCGTTGGGTTTGATGATACGGGACTTCTAAGATTCAAGAATAGAGTTGTTGTCCCGGAAGAGTTAAAAAGGATTATTCTTGAGGAAGCCCCTCGGTCAGGGTATTCGATACATCCCGGAGGGAACAAAATGTATAAGGATCTTAAGCAATTCTATTGGTGGAATGGATTGAAACGGGATGTGATCGACTTCGTGAAACATTGTATGACTTGTCAAGTGGTAAAGGCAGAACATCAAAAGCCATTGGGGGCTACTTCAACCATTGCCTATCCCGGAGTGGAAATGGGAACAAATATCCATGGATTTTGTTTCGGGATTACCAAGAGTGAGAATAGGTTTCGATGGAATTTGGGTTATCGTGGACAGGTTGACGAAATCCGCTCATTTTCTTACTGGTAGAATGTCCGATAAAGTAAGAAAGATGGCCAAGAGATACAATGATGAGATTGTTAGGCTTCATGGTGTACCTGTTAGTATTGTCTCGGATTGGGATCCCAGATTTACTTCAAGGCTATGGCAAGAATTGCAGAAGTGTTGGGAACAAGGCTTCCATTCAGCACAGTTTTCCATCCTCAGACCGATAGACGATCAGAAAGGTTGATTAAGTATCTGGAGGATCTGTTGAGAGCATGTGCATTGGACTTGCCTCCGAATTTAACTGGAATTCATAACATGTTTCATGTTTCACAGCTCCGAAAGTATTATCGAGATGAGTCCGAGGTTCTACCGGTTGAAGAAGTGGAATTAGCACCGGATCTCACCTTCGTTCAGAAGCCGATTAAGATATTGGATCGAAAGTTTCAGGAACTTCGAAATCGGCGTATTCCACTAGTCAAGGGTCTTTAGAGAAGTGATAAAACCGAAGAGACTACGTGGGAGACGGAGGATAAGATGTAAAGATTTCACCCCGAGTTATTTTCGAGCGAGCAATGAATCCGAGGATGGATTCTTTTAAGGGGGAGAGATTGTAACGCCCCGACTTTTCGGACGTAAAGGTAGGGCGTATGTGTTTACCTATTTGCGCGAATTAATTGTTTTACGTGTTTTATATTTAATTTTATTATAAATTGTTAGTATATTATTATATTATATTTTATTTTAATATATAATAAATTCTAATATATATATATGTATTTCGTATTATATATATATATACATATATATATATATGTTTAATTAATATTATTAATTTAATGATTATACTAATTATATGTTAATCATGTTTTAATTAATTAATTGATTATTCATATATATATATATTTATACGTACAATATATAATTATGCATGAAGATTTTATTTATGCATGCAAATTAATATATTTTTGCATGAAAATTTTATTTATGCATGGGTATTATAATATATGCATGGGATTTATGTTGAGTTGCTTGGATTGATCATATCACTAATTTTGTGCTTCGTTCTCTTATGAAATGATATTGAAATGCCACGAATTTGTAATATGTCGTACATATATGTGTTATGGACATGATTTTATGCTCAAATTATGTTTTTGAATTCATTTGTTATGTTAACGAATTTAATTTGTTTCGAGGAACCAAAATGGGGGCTAACGAGCACTTAGCGTACCCTTGGTTCCGAATTTAATATCTTGAGCTCGGGAACTCGGATTCGAGTTCCGTCAACTCCGCTGAACTCGTAACGAAAATTTGAGTTTAGTAAACTTAGCCTTATATTTTTCCTAAATCCTTTGAAACTCCGAAATCCAACCGAAAAACGAAACGGCATTCAACTTGACCTTGCTGCACAAAATGAACCATATCTCATCCAAACCACAACTAAATTAACCATGGTTTGATTCCTTTAAACCCTAACTCAACCACCTATCAGGATATTTCTAGCCCTAACCAAGATAATCCTCACACAACCCCCAAACATCAGCCAAAGCTACTGCTCTACAGTCTAGTCCCGTAACCCTTCAAACCTTGGAGATTTTGGAGCTCAAATCTCATCCAAACTTCAACCAATCATCAAGGTAAGTTAAGGGTTGTATTATATGATTAATTTTGAGAATTTTCATCTTTTCATTCATGAATTTGAGCATGGTTTCATCCATTCTGGGCATTTTTCTGAAAATAAAGGATTTTGGGGCAAAATGTTGATCTTCTTCGTTTCTCAATGATTTTGATTGATTCCAAGCTTGAGATTGATTGTTTTGACATCCTCATACCATTTATGTTCATTGATTTCGTGGTTGTTGAAGTATTTATGACATATCATTTATGAAACTTTGAGAAAATCCCACATGAAGGTCACGTAAGGTTGCTTTCTTGTTTGAGCTTGTTTGGGACTGAATTATGTGTTGTATTTATGATATTTTGCTGCACTTTTGAGGGACTTATGGACCTGAATGAAATCGGATTGATTGAGTTCAAGCTTGCCCTGTTTTCTTCTCGTTGGGCCCTGTTTTTCACGCTGGTTTTTGCTGTCAAACTGCTGTGATTTTCTTCCTTCTTTTGCTGTCCAATTCGTGGCTTTGGGTTGTGTATTCTTGTTGAGTTATTGCAGCAATTTGGACCTTGCTATGTTGCTTTTGGTTGCCTTCGTTCTTGTTGGAGTTGGTTGCTCTGTTTCTGCGCATTTCTGCTGCTAACAGAGGCTGCTGCTGCTGCACGTCACGGGCGTGCCATTCCTGCCCGTTCCAGCGAGGAACGGGGGTGCTGTGTGGGCTGGAGTTGCTGTACCGAGACACGGGGGTGTCTCGGTATAGGTTTGGAGGGTGACACGGGGGTGTCACCCCGTTTTGCTTGAACTCTGCTGCTTCTTCTTTGAATTGTTGCTGCTACTGTTTTTGTGGTTGCATGGCTGCGTGAGTGTGTGCTGCTGCTGCTGCTGCTGTTTTGGCGTGCATGGTTGTATTTGGTGTTGTGTGTATGCATTGCTTGTAATGTGTTGTGTGTGTTTTGATTGTGTAATGTGTGTGCAGCATGTGTGTTAGTGTGCATGCATGAGAGTGTTGTGGTGTGAGTACATGCATGTGTATAATAAATATAGTATACATATTGCATGCATGAGTTGTATTTATATATATATGTAGTATATATGTGAATTATGCATGTATGTGTGTGTGTGTACGTGTATATAGATATACTATATATATATGTATGATTATATATTATTATATATATAATCTTCTGTATGTTTATATATTATATATTATATATAATTATTATATATTTTAAATATTACTTGATTTAATCTAATTTCTGAAATTAATTGATTTCCATTTCGCGTATTTATTCTACTGACTATTGTTTGAACGTTTCCAATTATTTATTTTATTCCTCAATGTGAATTTGAATAATATATGTTATGCTTCTTAAATGAATTTTAGATTAATTGATATGCATTATGAATTTATGAATTTATGAATATTATGAATATTGTAAAATTATGAAATTTATATGAATTTATGAAATTATGAAATTGAATGAAATATATGAACGAATGATTTGATTATATGATTTAAATCTCTTAATGGTGCACATGAACATTTTATTATTATAATATGAACATTTATGCACTCATGTCATATGCACTTCATTGCCGAGTGTCATATGTGGTCATTGCGTCTCATACCTTTTCTTTTGCACAGATTCGGGTTTGGTCGGAGACGAGGATGAGCATTGAGACGCTTGTGCCTTTATTTTGCTTTGGTAAAGGTGGGTTTTTCTTCTACTAGTTAAACAACCCTATAAATCCCTTATGTGCAAAGTTTTAAGCCAAAATAATATATTTATATAAATCGAGTCATTTTGGGTAAATGATTTCAAACGTATGACCCCTTTTATTTATGAAACCCTACCTTATGTTTTGGCGAGATTGTATGTATGTTATGTTCACGGGCCCCGGGACTTAGTATATGTGGCTAACCGAGGAAGCAAGGGCTGACGGGGATCCCATATACTAGTTCCAACCAAATTTACGACGATAAGGACCTCGTTAGGAGTTTTGACGAGGAAACGCAGGTCGGGCTTTTGAGGATTCATGTACCTCACTAGCCATTATGTATGAACCGGTGGTCAGGTCTAGCTAACTTGTCCACCACCCGGAGGAAGAAGGTGTATATGTATGATTATGATCATTTATGTATGTGCACGAAAGATATGTATGACAACCAATAATTATGATATGATTACACGAGGAGAAGGTTGGAGATTGTGCACGCTCACTCGCCGAGCTTAAACCCTTATGAACAAATATGAATGAAAATGAACGTCGTAATCCCGTTGATGTTTTCTTTTGTTTTAACCACTTGGTAAATTCTTATCAAACTTCACACGGGATTAGGGCTTGCATGTATGTGTTTAATTTATGCGATATTATATTTCTTATGCCCCGTTTTTATACCCACCAGTCTCTTTTAGACTGAACCCGGTTGTTTTCAGCTGTTTTGTGCAAGTATAGGAGTGCTAGGCGGGAATACAAGTCGTCTAGGTCTTGCATTTATGTTTAGCACTTCTTTTCAGTCTCATATTCATACTCTTGTTGCTACTTTTGTATTTGATCATAGTATAGATTGGAGCGTTATGACTTTGTAGGCCGTGAGTGCCATTGCATATTTGAATGCTCTTGTATATCTATTTTTGGAGCTTGGTGGCTCACTGTATATGCTTTGTCGTTATGGCTTCCGCAAATTTTCTTTAACTCTGATTCTCTATGTTTCTTGAGTTGATTGGTTTAAGGGTTAGTCCCGCCTAGCATAGCGTGTGTGTTGTGTCCCCGTTCGCCGTGGATTTGGCACGTGTATGGACTTCCATTTCATATACGGGTCGGGTCTCGGTGCGGGGGATGTGGTACCTTACGCTCGGGTGCTACAGGGAAAATAGGGGAAACAAGGGAAAAACTTGGAAATTGGCTCCCAAATCAAACCAACACCAAACCACAACAATTAAACACCTCAAAACTAACATATAACTTGCATAAGTCTCATATATATATCATTTAGGCCACAAAGAAATGAATATAACTTGCTTGATCGCCCAAAATTCCTCCAACAAACCCATAAGAGTGCTATGATCAAATATGCTCCAAACTTCATGAACTCAAGTAATAAATGCATGAAACTAACTCAAGACCCTCATATATATAACACATATACTCAAGGATGCCAAAAGAGTTATAAACCCTAGCATGTACATATCAAAATCTCATTTACCATGAAAGTGGAAAATAAGGAGAGGAAAGAAGAGATGATGGTATGGAGCTTGATTCTTGGTGAAGATGGATGAAGATTCTTGGCTCCTAGCTCCATGGTTGGATCAAGATATGAGGGGGAAGATGAAGATGTGTATGTCTTGTGTTTGTATATGATAATGAGGGAGAAAATGTATGTATGTATATAAATATATGAGTCAATATATATATATGTATGTATACATTGTATAATTAAAGTTGGGAGAAAAGTCTTGGTAATTAAAAGTTATTTGCACACAAGCCCTTGCCTTTTAGGAATTTACAAGTTAGAGATTCATCAACTTGGCATGCATGGTAGATGATTATATATATATATATATATGTTATGCTAAATCACTTAAATCATGCTCGGAGAATTAAATGCACACTCACGTAATTGATTTCACGAAGTTATAATTTAAATCATAATTGCTAGTATTCAAATCAAGGAAATTAAATAGCGCAAATAAATAACAAAAAGGAATTAAATAAACTCTAAACCTCCAAACTTACACGTGTGGCACGCTTACCTGACTTGTCGAGAAAACGGGGCGTCACAACGTCTAGTAGAACAAAATCTAACAATCGAACTAATACTTGAATAGGTAAGCAAACTTAATTCCACCACCACTACCGGAATCTCAGCAACTGCAGATTCTTTAACACTTAAAGCTCGAGCCATACAGGTCGACTCGTGATCTAGCGTGTCTCCGTCTGATTTGGTTTTGAAGTAGATGCAGCCATCCATAAGTGAAGAGAGAGACGGACGCTTGAAGTACTAGTAGGAGTATCCGGCATTAGATATAAGGAAGTAAAAAATGCTCGCATTCGAGAGAAAAATAACTCTCATTCGAGAGAGAAAAACAACTTTCATACGAGAGAGAAACAAACAAAAAAGAAAAATAACGTAAAAAGAAAATAGAGATCAAGATCTCAAAAGAGATCTGAATCTCAGTTGGAAAACAAAACAGAGATCGAAAAAAGGTACGTAGAAGAAGAAGAAAACGGTTGCTTTTATTATATATATAGATAAACACTTTAAACTTTAAATTGTAGGTCCTAAAGTTGAAATTTTTTGCATGTCAGTTTCACATTTTTTAGCAATATGTTATTGAAAAATATTCCATTTGCCAAATTTTATAATGTAAATTAATTTATTGTCTTTCAATTTGTCGACAAACTTGGCATCTTATATTATTAAATTTAAATGCAATTAATTAATATTAATATTAAAAGAATCCTTATTGAATTGTACATGTTTTTAATCAATTAAAGAAGTCTTAATTCTCCTCTATGAAAAGTCTTATTTTAAATCAATAAATACTTTTTTAATATTTTTATTTTTATTTTTTTTTAAACACACACACCGCAAGTGGCCTGAGGGATTCGAATTCGGATCATTGCCTTTGAGAAAGACCCTCAAACCACTTGATCAACCCCTGTTGGCTTAATATTTTTAAGTTGATAACTTATAATATGTATTTACATAATTATCCTGATTAAAATTATTAATATAATTATTATGAGGGTATTATGGGCGGTTTAAAAGTTTCAAGAAATCAAAAGCCCAACTCGCACTTTTATAATAATAATAATAATAATAATAATAATAATATATAGATTAAAATTTACAAAGTTGTATGTCATAATCAGAATTAACGACATTCTTTAATCTTATTATGTATACAACCGGCAAAGTCGTGGAGTTTTCGGGAGCATCCCTCTATATTATTAACAATTAAAAATTAAAGTAATAATTTCGGTGTATATTAAAACACCAAAAGAAACCCTAAAAAAATTGAAATAAAACATCAAAAAAAAGCTAAAAAAATTAACAAACCGTAGGTTTTGGTGCTATCAGCTCGCCACTGGTCGAAATTTTAATTTTGAAATATAAAAAATCATTAGCTCCACACGGCCGTGCGCTTGAGTCCAAAAAAAAAAAAAAGAAGATGAGAATCATGTATTTAAATCAGTTGATGGACAATTATGGGAACTTAATTTTTCTCTCAACTGAGAGCTTCACTCCTCTCGCATGAGAGCTTTACTCATCTCTGCCAAAAAATTCATTTTCCCTTGTTTTATCTCTAATATTTCTACTCATCCGTCTGTGTCTTCTCCCATTTCCATAGTCTGTGCTGCAACTCTTACCAATTTCCATCCTCTCCTGACTTGAGGGAAAGTACCCCTCTAATGGATAAAGCGGTGGATAGACTTAAATCTTCACTTTCACTAACGGAGGAAGAGGATGAAGGTGTGGTTATTCCAGCAAGTGTTTGGCAAGGAGATGGTCAAGAGCGTAAATACTTGCTCGTGGGAAGAATCCTCTCCCATAAATCTTTTCATTTTGATTCCCTTAAAAGTACTCTTTTGACATCTTTCCATACAGTTAAAGGCTTGGATATAACAAACTTGAGTGGAGGAAGACTCCTATTCTCCTTCAATCACCCTTTGGATCGCCAGCGGATAATGCAGGAGAGCCCCTGGGCTTTTGAGCGTAATCTCATAGTTCTGGGTGTCTTAGAAAATGCTTCAGAGGATCCCTTGCTTGTAGACTTAAACTGGTGCCCTTTTTATGTTCAGATTCATGGGCTCCCTATTGCTATGCAGAGGAAGGATATTGCTAAGCACGTTGGCAATCGATTGGGACAATTTCTTGAGGTGGATTTCGAGCAAAGGAAAAATCGATGGAATTATGACCTTCGTATAAGAGTTCGCTAAACATTAACTCTCCTCTAAAAAGGGCATTAAAGGTTAAAAATACCCTTGGAGAAGAGCTGCTGGTTACTTTTACATATGAAAGGTTGCCAAATTTTTGTTACCTATGCGGCAAACTCGGCCATATTTCAAAGTACTGTGAAATCCGATACGAAGAAGGATTCGTGGATCCAGGTGATCACACACGTGATCACCATTTGGTCCATGGTTGCGAGCAGATTCAGGGAGCAATCAAGGGGGTCGGTTCTATGCAAATCATGCTCAGAGTTCCTCTGTTCCGGCGACTCCATCTTTCACGTCCCCAAAAGCTTCCTTCACATCGGCAATCGTGCCACATCATAGCGGAGCAGAAGCTTGCAGAAAATTCAATATGACGGCTAATTCCTTGGGATTAGGCACCCAAATTGCTCAAATCTCGAAGTTGCCTGGGGAAACGAAAGAAATGACTGAAAGAAGATATCAGGACCATGGAAAATCTCATATTCTAGCAGTTTCTACAGAACAACCCGCTGAGCATATTGCCATTCCAAATAATCCTCCCATTGGTCTAGGCCCAAGCTTTCACCAAGTCACCCATTCAAAGTTTGAAGCCCACCAAGCATTTTATGAAAATAAAACCATGTCCATATCTTCTTCTCAATCCCTACAAAATTTGGGCTTGCCCATAAACATCCACCAAATGCAGCCCAAATCATATAATCATCTTTTTGCCCAACAACATAATATCCCCAACAGCCTTGGCACCAAACAAGATTCACCAATTATAGCCCAAAATGATATTCCATGTATCCCCATTCACCCTACAATCCAAAATGACGATACTATTTCCCCAACACCCAAACCCACCTCAATTTTCAGCCCTTCTCTTACGCAGTCGGCCCCTGTACATCAGTTAGAAAGCATTCCACTTCAGCTGGACATCTCTTCACCTCATGCTTCTTCGAATAGCTTATACCGACAAACAAAGAGTAAAGATTTGAAGGTTGGTGGTAAGGTGGGTCAGAGGAAACGTATCAACGTGGTGTCGAATAAGAGAAAGTTTTTGCTGTAATTTTAATATTTAAAATTGAGTTTTCTAGTATGTGGATCGAACAACGCGTGAGGGGTTTCTATGCTTATTTTTATAAAACCCAGAGTTTTTTATACTAATTATTAAAAGATAGGTTATTTTGCATTTTCGATATTGTATAGGATTTTTTCACCAATTATCCCATTAATTATCTCTTGTTAATAATTTATTCCATTTTGCAGATACACAGTGAAATACAAGAATAATAACTATCCCACCTATCTCACATTTGCAACAGTGAAGGTATGCTTTTGTTTTTTTAGGAACATGTTGATGTGATTGACGAAAATTTTGAGAGAGGCGTAAATACGGAGGAAAAATTTAGGATAAAAATGTGTATTTTTGCAGGGTGCCGGGCATATAACTCCATAATACAAGCCTAAAGAATGCTTGGCAATGATTGAAAGATGGTTATCGACATACCCTCTTTAGAGGGGAAATTCTTGCATGCACAAAAAATATTTTTTTATTTATTTTTGAATTTTTTCATTATTTAATTAATTTTTTTGAATAAAAAAAGGGGAGAGTGCATGAATCGGAGCTCACACCCGGTGCACGCAAGAATTTCCCCACTTTAGAGTGGAGTTATCACAGTCCCTCGAGTTTGGATTTTCAGTTGTGAATTATTCTTCTAGTAATATTTTATTGGAGTTTGAAGATTTTTTCAGGCAATTCCAATGCACTCTTGTCAATTAGTGAAATCCTGAACGAAATATTTTATTTGTTGGAAAAATGAAATAACTGTATAACAATAAAATTATGAAAAATCAAATGTAAATTTAGAGGAATTAGACCGTACCATATGAGATACTGAGAAGACAAATAAGTCTGAATTTATATTTATATCTTATTATATATTGATTTTAGGGCTATCAACGGGTCGAATTAGGGCAGGATCAGGAAATTCCAAATTCGAATCCGACAAGAAGATCCGTTAACCGAATCCAAATCCAAATCTGAATCCGAATCCTATAGGATTCGGATACATTACTACTAAGTCCGCATGTTAACTGGTCGGAGCAAATCCAATAAATGATCTGTAGCACCCGAGCGCAAGGTACCACATCCCCCGCACCGAGACCCGACCCGAATATGAAATGGACAATCCATACCCGAGGTAAATCACGGCGAACAGGGACATACACACTCGCTAAGCTAGGTGGGAGCTAACTTTCGCAACCAAAGAGACAATAAAACAGAAATATTACCAATGCGGAAGCAAAGTACATACATAAATAACAAGATAAGCAAAGAGCAACGGGTTCAACTAGCATAGATATCTAATCCCGAAATTCAATAAAATCATAACACTTCAATTACGGGTTCTTATAAGCTCATTCATAGTTCATGATAGGGGTAACAATCAATACAAACCATACATTCTCCGTAACTTAAACAAATCATAGTTCGATATGCATATGGACAGACTCTGACCTAACCGAACGACCGAACAAACTAGACTTCCCGCCTAGCACTCCAAGCCTGCAAGAACACTGAAAACAATCCGGGTTCAGTCTATAAGAGACTGGTGGGTATAAAACGGCATACATATCATATAAGGCAATATTTAAACATTCACATGCAAGTTATAATCCCAAATGAGGTTTTTAGAACATTTCCCAAGTGGGTGAAATAAATAAGTCATCAAAAGGGATTATAACGTTCATTTTTCATTCTTTAGGTCTTTTGTGGCCCGGCGAGTAGGCGTACATTATCTCCAACCAACACCTCGTGTAGTTTATTAAACATTCTTTCTTTCTTTCTTTCTTTCTTTCTTTCATGCATTTCATTCTTTCGTTCACATTCATAGACATTTACACCTTCTTCCTCCGGGTGATGGCCAGGTGATCGGCCCGAACCATCCATGCATTGACCAAAAGGGTTTCATGACTCCCCAAATGGCACTTAGCGTCCATTCCTAGCTAACTCCTAACGAGGTCCGGTTACGCCGTTCATTGGTGGAACTAGTGTGAGGGATCACCGTCAGTCCATGCCTCCTCGGGTCACCACTCACACCAAGTCCCTGTACCCCATTCTGTGCATTCATTCATTCTTTCTCGCCAAAACATTTGGTAGGTTCATAAAATAAAGGCTTTACGTTGCAAACATTTACTCTTAAAACGACTCTATATAGATATATACTAAATTTTGGCCGAAAACTTTACACATTAAAGGTATATAGGGTCATTTATCTAAATAGTAGAGAAACCCACCTGTACACCTCTTACCGAACAATACCAAGAAGAAAAGGAGACTCGAAAGTGTCCTATGAACCCGGCATCTCCACCCTGGAGAAAACTGTACAAAGGACAATGTAACGTGTTCGTGAGACTCAAGACTCCAAATGAATCATATATGATGCACGTCATGCAATGAACATGATATGAATGCATAAAAGATGATGTTATGTCATGAACATGTTCATATGCACGATTAACGTATTTAAACCATATAAACGAGCCATTCATTCGTTCAAGGAAGCGTTCGTATTCATTCAAGTTCAATCCTTACACATTTCATAACAATTCAATCCAAGAATTCAAATAACGGTCATATCACGTACTATAACACATTTACAATTATAGAATAGACAAATAATTACATTCAATTCATGATTGGAAATTAGAAAGGAACATGAAATAAATAACAATTTAATTTCCATAATTCAATTAAATTAAACAATACTTAATATATAATAAACATATATAATTAATCATGCATTTACATAATATACCAACATATCTCAATATACATATATATTTCTACGTAATGCATGCATGCATTCTATTAAATACATAATATATATACATACACGTAACCATTATATTTCATGCATGCACAACATACATATGAGGTATATTATTCAATATATATATATATACGTACATACACAATACACGCATGCATTATTTATATATAAACAAACACAACATATATATATATATATATATATATATATACACAACATAAACATGAAAGAAAAGGAAAGAAAAGAAGCAGCAGCTACTGCATAGCTCCTCCCCGGCCGGGCACTTTCACGCCCAAAAATCTCCCCGCCCGGGGAGATGCATTACAGACGCAGAAAGGCAGTGAAACCAGCTCATATCCCCTGTTCTAAATGTAAAACTACACGGCAACAGGTAGCAGCAATATAAGGCAAAAGGTGCAGCAAGAAAGTAGGCCAAAAACTACCACAATTCGCTGAAATTTAACCGTAACTGAGCAAGGAAATAAGTAGTAGCTGACAGCAACAATTCGCAGCAAAAACAGGGCACAAACGGAAGGAAAACAGGGCATAACTTCACACACACAATGAACCATCAATCTAGCAACAACAAGGTGCAAAAAGGCAGCAAATGACAGCAAATATATTCCCAAAATGCAACAGCAGCAGATCAGTCCGTGGGGAAGAGAAAAGATGATCATTTCATGTAATTTTTAAATGTGTCATTCATGGAATCTCATTAAATCTTCAACTACCATATAATCAATGATCATAAATGAAAATAGGGAGTTAAGACAACCATTTTCATGCTTTGAATCAACCAAAAGCATCAAGGAATGCATGAGATCTCTATATGGCTCCAAAACCTACTATTTATTCATCTTCTCCAAAATCCCATGAAAACATGCTCAAAATTGGGGATGCATAGCTTAAAATGACACATATTGAATGTATATCACAACCCTAAACTCACCTTGTTGATTGGATGGAAGATGGAAGAGATTTGAGCGTGAA
Source organism: Lantana camara (assembly GCA_037501455.1). Taxonomy (NCBI): domain Eukaryota; kingdom Viridiplantae; phylum Streptophyta; class Magnoliopsida; order Lamiales; family Verbenaceae; genus Lantana; species Lantana camara. The sequence goes on from CM074862.1 coordinate 27,665,830, forward strand.
TCTCCAAGGTTGGCAAGGGTTACGGGATTTTCTGGAGAGCAGGGATTTTGGCTGATTTTTCCTTATGTGTGAGGGTTGGTTTAGTTGAGGGAGATACGGATCAGATAGTGGGCTTAACTGGGGTTCCAATGCCTCCAACCATGGTTAATTTGGTCAAGGTTTGAATGAGTTATGGCATTTTTAGTAAAGGGTGGCAGATTTGCATTCGTTTCGGTTTTCGGTTAAATTTCGGGGGTTCAAATGGTCTTAGAAAAATATGAGGCTAAGTTCATTGAACCCGAATTTTCGTTATGAGTTCAAAGAAGTTGACGAAACTCGAATCCAAGTTTCCTAGCTCAAGATATCACATACGGAACCAAGGGTGCGCTAATTTCTCATTAGCCCCCGATTTGGATTCCAAGAACAAAATAAATTCGAAACTAATGCAAATGATTCCGAAAACATGAAACGAGCATATATCCATGTTCATAACACGTATATTTCCAACATTTAAATTTTCAAGAAATTTCGATATCAAATCATATAAAAACGAAGCACGTTTATAACACTCATGAACAATGCATAAATAAATTCATAATATATAACAAAGTTTAAATTCATATTTAAATAATTAAATCAAAGTGCGAATCTAATATAATTAAATCAAAAGGCAATACTTACATATATTTTAAAATCAATTAGCACGAAATACATATATACATATATATATATATATATATATATATATATATATATATATATATATATATATAAGCAATGCATAAATAAATTCATAATATATAACAAAGTTTAAATTCATATTTAAATAATTAAATCAAAGTGTGAATCTAATATAATTAAATCAAAAGGCAATACTTACATATATTTTAAAATCAATTAGCACGAAATACATATATATATATATATATATATAGTTATATATTATGAATTTATTTATGCATTGTTCATGAGTGTTATAAACGTGCTTCGTTTATATATATATATATATATATATTTAGTATTAATTAATACATTAAGATTTAAAAGTCACTAATCCACATATAATTAATATTAATTAACTTAAGCTATGAATAATTAACATTAATTTAATCAAGTCGACTCATTACAATAAATTTAATATTAAAGAAATTAAAGATATAAATATTTAACATTTTATATATAAAATTAAATATATAAAACACTTATGAACAATTAATTCGCGCAAATTGATAAACACATACATCATTTTAGAATATGGAAAAGTTGGGGCGTTACAAGATCAGACCCCATTTACAATAAAATTTAAAATTTTTTATAAAGAAATAAACATAAAAAATATAAATATAAATATATAATAATTAAAAATTAATTATTACTTGATGAATTGTTTAATGATTTTGTGTATATGCATTTAAAATAGGTTAATTTAAGATTTTTAATAAAGAAAAACATATTTTTTAGAATAAATAGTTTAAAATTTATTATTATTTATAGTGAACATATGTGCAATTTTCAATTTTAATTATTCTGTTTAATATTCTTTACTAATCAAATAATTAATTTAATAAAATCTTATAAAAAAATCGAATTCCGATCTTTAACGGATCGAATTCCTTAATTCCATATCCGATCTATTTATTTCAAATAACGAATATTTGTAATCGGATATGATCCATCAAACTTTTTTATCGAATGGATATGATAAAATTCGGATCGAATTCGAATTGGATTCGAATTAAAATCTGACCCATTGATAGCCCTAATTGATTTGTATGGCATTAATTAATATCCGGAAAATTAGGTAAAGAAATCTTGACAAGTTGGCAATGTTTACAAGAGGGGCTGCCCCACCCCGAGTCCATGTAACTCCATAATTAAAACTTGTGTATTTCCCCTTGAGCTATTATAATTTTATTAATTTTAGAGCAACTTGCATTTTTAGTCTCATATTAATGCACCATTATCATTTTTAATCCCATATTTTTCAAAAGTGGTTTTTTTAGTCCCATAGTAATTTTTTTTTTTTCAATTTAAGGACTTCCATCAAATAATTGACGGAAGTTACTGTTCATCAGTCAAAATAATGAACAGTGACTTCTGTTAATGGATGAACAGTGATTTAAATTTAACGGATGAACAGTGACTTCCGTCAATTATTTGACGGAAGTCCTCAAATTGACAAAAAAAAATTACTACGGGACCAAAAAAATCACTTTTAAAAAACATGGGATCAAAAATGATAATTACCCATTAGTATGGGACCAAAAATGCATTTTGCTCTTAATTTTAATTTTAAAAATGAATTTGTTATACTTTCGCCGAGACTATAATTTTTTGTGGGGTCATGGGCCACGCTATAATTATAATATGAATCTCGAAATATATAATGGGACCCCTAATATATTATAATTTTCTACTTCATCTCCAATGTTATAATTTTTGTGAATTGTCGGTGAGTGATTGAGATAAGAGGAAAAAATTTTTAATTTTTTTTTGTTTATAATTGGATTCTTTTCTTTTCTTTTTTTTTTTATTTTTCCATTTTTTGTTTCATAGTTTTTATTAATTTAGAAATGAGTTTGTTATACTTTCTGACTATATTTTTTTTTTTTTGTCAAGGCCAAGGGTCAAACTATTATAATAATATGAATCTTGAAATATATAATGGGGCCTAATAAATTTTCTAACTATAATTTCTTATTTCATCTCTTGCTTGAGATAAAGAGATATAATTTTTTATTTTTTTCACACTTTTTATTTTTCTAAATTAATTTGTCTCTTACATTCTTTTATTTATTTAATTTTTTTTTTCATTATCTTTTCCGCAGTTTTTGCACATTACTCCCAAAAAGGCCAAAAGAATTCAAAAATCTCAATTTGCGTCTTTACCCATACAATATTGGACGTAGGAATAAAAAATTGGACGGAGGCCAGGCGCCAGCCTTATCATGATTCATGAAATTCCTCAGAGACTGAGTAAAAGTCTAAAACAGAGTTGAATATTTTGCTGCCCAATTGCACATCATAATTTCAGCAACAAAGTAAGGAAGACATGAACTTGTTGCTGCACCTGGTTGTTTCGCTTCTTGTCCTGATTAATGGCGCCTCTTCGCAGTCCATTATCAGGACTCTGCCCTTCAAGCTCGAAACAGGGTCGGTTACTCCATTTCTGAAGCTCTTTTTTCATCTGAATTGCTTGCAGAAGGGATTTAGTGTGCTGATTGTTGTTGTTTTGTGTTATTCAAATTTGTTTGGAAATATCAGATACATAAGCGTCGAGGAAGTTGAGACGTTCTACTATTTCATTGAATCGGAACGAGACCCGCTTAACGCCCCCCTTCTGTTTTGGATCACTGGCGGACCTGGTTGTTCTGGTTTTTCTGCACTCGTTTATGAAATTGGTGGCTCCTTCTTCTTCTTGAATGTTTACATATTGACTCTTAGTTTCAACTCTTGAGTCTTGACTTAAGATGAACAAGTTTGTTACGGTAAACTCATTTGCAGTTATGGATCGGAGACCAAATTGGGGGTCTAATAGATTAGTGTATTACTGATTTGTTTGGAATTTCTAACCCTATTTTGTTTCATTCTTTCTTTACCAACTTGAGTTGATTTGTTAAAAAATATTTCGTAGGTCCATTGGCTTTTGATTTAGCGGCTTTTGATGGAAGCTTGCCTTCTTTGTATATAAATCCATATTCATGGACAACGGTCTGGAAAAGCTATCTTTTAATGCTTAATTCTAAAATCCTTGATTGTAACTTTTTGAACTGTTTTGTTGTGGTTTTCCAGATTGCTAACATTATATTCATCGACTCCCCAGCTGGATCTGGATTCTCCTATGCCACTACACCCCATGGTTATGATAACTCTGACACTAAGAAGGCAAAATATGATCACTTGTTTCTGAGGAAGGTAAACTTGAAACATGTATTTCCAGGTTTGAGTGTGTATGTGTGTGTGTTTCTCTTTCCCTAGCTTGAAGTAATTAAGGCTATTAAAATGGAAACCCAGTATAAAAAACTAGTGTCATGTTGAAAATTGCAGTGGCTGTTGAATCACAGAAAGTTTCTCCATAATCCCGTGTATCTTGGTGGCGACTCTTATGGAGGCAAAAATGTGCCACTGATAGCTCTCGAAATAGCAACCGGTGAGTTTTATTTAGAGGGATAATTACGTGTACGTCCGAGGTTTGGTCCAATTACGAAAGAAAAAAAAAAATTGTAGTTGAGAAATTCGAAAATCACCCTGCGGTTTGGATAAGGGTTACGGAAAACACCCTCAGGACTTATGGGAAAACTGGCGTCAGGGTGTTTTTTTGTAATTTCTCAATTATGTGTGTGTTTTTCGGGAATTGGATTAAACTGTTGGAATATTAACGCAAATTAGGGAAAGATATATATTACCCTTGTAACAGATTTACTTAATCCCTGATTTGTAGGAGTCCTTGGCTATTTATCTAGCACAATTCTGTAATCCGAGAGAATTACAATTGAATGAAAAACAATCCTTTCTTCTCTTTCATATAGCAAACATGGTATCAGAGCAAAGTTTCGATCTCTGAGACTCAGCAAAAATCATCATCGTCTCTAAAACCTTTCCCAACCAAATCAACCTAGACCAAGGCAACAAAGCTGCAAACATGGCATAAAGCTCAGAAATCAAAACCGAAACCACAGACCTTTCACTCCAGATTGCCAACATATTGAAAAACAATATGCAACCACAAACTCACCTGTCGAGTTTTGATAGTTTGTCAATCGGCTTTAAACTCAACCACGACAACTATCCGGCTTGGGCAAGATTGATGAAGATGGCGATTGGCGGCAGGGGGTGCCGCTCACATCTGACTGGAAATCCACCAGCACCACTCGAAACAGACCCAACATATGACAATTGGGAACAAACGGATCAAAACGTGTTTACATGGATTATACAAAACATTGAAATTAATCTAGTAAACAACGTCTTACACTATCCAACATCAAAAGCATTATGGGACGGCCTCGCAACCACATACGGAAGTGGCTCGGACCCACTGCAACTCTTCGACCTACACAGAAGAGCAAACACACAAACACAAGGCTCGGACAGTTTAGAAGTTTTTTGGAACAAACTTCAATCCATATAGACGGCCATCGATCGGAAACAACCAAATCCGATGCGATGCCCTGAAGATATCACCACCTATAACCGAATCACTCAGGAGCAACGTCTGTATCAATTTCTCACAGGAATCGACGAAAAGTTCGATCACATCAGGGCCGATTTACTGAAACAGGAAACGAAACCCTCACCGGAGTCAGCCTACGCCACCATCAGAAGAGAAGCTGCTCGCCTTCAAATCTTGAAGGGAGCGACCGGCGGCGAGAACGAATCGAGAGGAATCGATACGGGTTTGGCTGTGAGAAGGGAAAAATCAGGGAGGAATAGATCTGATAAATCACTGCGCTCAGACGGCGCAGGTCGATCCAACGATGCCGGCCGCCGATCATCACAGCGCGAGGACCGAGAAGACATGGTGTGTGGGCACTGCGAAAAACCGAGGCATACGATGGAGGAATGCTTCGAAATAGTGGGGTACCCCGACTGGTGGGAGGGTAACCGAAAGAATTCCGGCAAACCAACAGCCACCGGCGGCGGAATGAGAAAGGCGAACGCAGCCGTGAGTGACACACACATGGAGACAGCAGAAGGGGAACGACGGCAGACCAACGCCGCCGCAGGTGTCATCGGACGAGGAGACTCCGGTGCGGCGGCGACTGGCGTCCGGCGGGCCAATGCCGCCTTCGCTGGAGCAAAGGCAAATGGAGAAGACAACCCTCTCGGTGGAGGTAATGGGTTTGGGTCTAATAACCCAAACCCTAGTTCTTTTGCATTTAATACCTCATATTGTTCCATATTTGCAACACAGCCCCAAGCCTTCTCTAAATTATGTGAAGAACCTCAGAAATTGTCTAATTCCACTTACACCCCAGATTCGAGTTTCAGTGATGGTCAGGCCCTTTACACTAAAAAACAAAACCCAAAACTATCTCAGTGGATTTTTGATAGTGGTGCCACCGACACCATGACCTTTGATATATCTGATATACATAATTCCAGTAAACCAGAGACACCTTACATTCAAACAGCAAATGGAACCCCGGTTGAGGTTGTACGAGAGGGAGAATTTTCCCTCTCCCAGAAATTAAAACTGAAAAATTATCTTCATGTTCCATCTCTATCATGCAAGCTCCTTTCCATTAGCCAGTTGACAAAAGAATTGAACTGTATGGTTCTAATATATCCTCAATTCTGTCTTATACAGGACATTCATACGAAGGAGATCATTGGGCGTGGTACTGAGCAAGATGGACTCTACTATGTTGATGAAATGGAACCTCCTTCCAAGGCTCTTTTATCCAAAGGCACTAAAGAAACACAGATTTGGCTATGGCATCGTCGTCTGGGGCACCCGTCTGTTGGGTATCTTCGCCGGTTATTTCCTGCTTTATTTCAGAATAAAATGCATGTTGATTTGTCTTGCCAAACATGCTTAGTAGCTAAGAGTCACAGGACTTCTTTTAAACCCTCAAATACTCGGGTTCAGACATTATTTTCTTTGGTTCATTCAGATGTTTGGGGGCCTGCCCCTATTGCAAGTCAAAATCGGTTTCAATATTTTATCCTGTTCATTGATGATTATTCTCGGATGACGTGGGTCTATTTTCTTAAGCATAAATCTGAGGTTTTTGACACTTTTGCCCAGTTCTTTAATATGGTTCAAACCCAATCCAACCATAAAATTCAGATTCTTAGATCGGATAATGGACGGGAATATGTTAACCACAAAATGGGGGATTTCTTTCATAAACATGGTCTCATTCACCAAACAAGCTGCCCAAACACACCACAACAAAACGGTGTCTCAGAACGAAAAAACCGAACCCTTCTTGAAATCTCTAGATCCCTTATGACTGAATCCCATGTCCCGAGTTATTTCTGGCCTGAAGCAGTTGCAACCGCCACTTACCTCACAAACAGATTACCCACCAAAATTCTTGATTACCAAACACCCTTGGGCGTTCTTCAAACAAAAACCGATATCCCTCCATGCCACACTATGCCTCCCCGGATATTTGGTTGTTCAGTGTTTGTGCATATTCCCAAGCATGAACGCACAAAGCTTGACCCCTGTGCGATCAAATGTGTCTGTTGGATATGCCCCTCACCAAAAGGGATACCGGTGCTATGACCCTGTGGCACGGCGCATACTTGTCACTATGGATTGTGAATTCTTGGAAACAGAGTATTATTATCTGCACCAGCAAAGGGTTCAGGGGGAGACTCAAGTGGATGAATCCCTTCACTGGCTCAGCAACTCTGAATCATCTGATCCCACTTTGGTTCTCGAACAAGACCAAGTCCAGCTCAGTACCACTACCAATGACCCTCCTCCGCATGATGTCCCGTCTGAGGTAACAATTTCTGAACCATCTCTTTCCATTCCTGATAATGGTGATGATACTACAGATACGGTTAATTCCTCTTCTGTTGACACTCTAAGCCCCAAGTATACTTTGCCACCGCGATCTAACAGGGGTGTGCCACCCAACAGATATTCACCTGATCGGGTGTCTCAAAACTCCAGGTATCCGGTGGGAAATATTGTCAGAGGGAGCATGTCAGAAAAGGCCAAAGCCTTTGTGGGGAATCTCTATAACGAAGTTATCCCAAGAACAGTTGACGAGGCAATGGAGATATCGGAGTGGTATGAGGCTATGAAAACTGAAATGAGGGCTTTGGATAGGAATGGTACATGGGAGAAGTGTCAACTGCCTCAAGGGAAAAAGCCAGTTGGGTGTAAGTGGGTGTTCACCATCAAACACAAAGCAGATGGTACAGTGGAGAGGTACAAAGCCAGGCTAGTGGCAAAAGGGTACACTCAAACGTACGGGATTGACTACTCAGAGACGTTTTCTCCAGTAGCAAAATTAGATACAGTTCGGGTTCTACTGTCTATAGCAGCCAACAAGGACTGGCCTCTGTATCAGTTCGATGTAAAGAATGCCTTCCTACATGGAGACCTGACAGAAGAAGTATACATGGAAGCTCCTCCTGGGTTCACTGAAGGTTTTAAGGGAAATGAAGTATGCAGGCTCCGGAAAGCCCTCTATGGTCTGAAACAATCTCCACGAGCCTGGTTTGGGCGGTTCACTCTCGCAATGCAGCGATATGGGTATAGACAAAGCAACTCAGATCATACCCTATTTCTCAAAGCCAGAGGGGAGTTGATCACGTGCTTAATCATCTATGTTGATGACATGATTATAACAGGCAATGATGAGGAGGAAATCAAGGAACTCCGGGAGAATCTCTTCAGAGAGTTCGAAATGAAGGACTTGGGAGGGTTAAAGTACTTCCTTGGGATAGAAGTTCTGCGGTCCAGACAGGGAATCTTTATCTCGCAAAGGAAGTATGTATTGGACCTGCTTACCGAGACCGGAATGCTAGACTGTAAACCGGTAGATACCCCAATCCAAGTGAACCATCAACTCAAGAGAGATGAAAGTGAGGACCTAACAGATAAAGGGAAATACCAAAGGCTGGTTGGAAAGCTAATTTATCTGTCTCATACTTGGCCTGACATCGCCTATGCAGTGGGGGTGGTTAGTCAGTTTATGCACCGACCTCAGAAGAGTCACATGGAAGCAGTAGTAAGGATCGTGAGGTATCTCAAAGGGACAGTAGGAACTGGGATAATGTTTGGTCGACATGGTCACTTGGACGTTGAGGCATACACAGATGCAGATTGGGCAGGTAACCCGAATGATAGGAGATCAACCTCAGGTTTCTTTACCTTGATTGGAGGGAATGTGGTTACTTGGAGAAGTAAGAAGCAGAAAGTGGTCGCCTTGTCTAGCGCAGAAGCAGAATTCAGAGGGATAGCTAAAGCTGTAACCGAAATCATATGGCTAAAGAAATTGATGGCCGAAATCGGCATGGACCCGGGAGGCCCGGGATGCTTGAGGTGTGATAACAAAGCGGCGATCAGTATCTCAGAAAATCCCGTACAGCACGATAGGAAGAAACACGTGGAAGTCGACAGGCATTTCATAAAAGAAAAGTTGGAAGACGGCACTGTGGAACTTCCATTTGTAAGGTCAGAAGATCAGCTTGCAGACATTCTAACTAAGGCGGTCCCCGGGAAGCTATTTCAAGCAGTATTAAGCAAGTTAAGAATTGGCGACACCATTACTTAACTTGAGGGGGAGTGTTGGAATATTAACGCAAATTAGGGAAAGATATATATTACCCTTGTAACAGATTTACTTAATCCCTGATTTGTAGGAGTCCTTGGCTATTTATCTAGCACAATTCTGTAATCCGAGAGAATTACAATTGAATGAAAAACAATCCTTTCTTCTCTTTCATATAGCAAACATAAACATATGGATATTCATAATTGTTTCTTTTTTTTAGTAATAAATTGTGAAATCAATTATTTGCTTCTATATATTTCCTCATAAATTCAAGTTGGGATGGGTGCTGATACTACAGGTAATGAAGCTGGAATCGAGCCACAAATCTTTCTCCAAGTAAATCATTTTCTTAAAGCTTTGCTTACCTTTTTCAAGTCCCAAGTCTTTTGATTTGTTCGAATTTGATTCTCATGTACCATTATACAGGTTTAAAGCTAACAATTTTGAGAAATTGAACTAGGGATATATCATTGGCAATCCATTGACGGATCCAAATATCGATGACAATGAAAAGATTCCATATGCTCACAGAATGGCACTAATATCAGATGAATATTTTGAGGTTGTTTTCATAACTCATGTTCTTTTGGATAATATAAGTTCAATGAGAGAATAATGCCATTTTTTTTCAGCTAGCAAGAAGCAGCTGTCATGGGGAGTATGTGAATCCAGATCCAAATAATGTACAATGCCTTTCTGCTCTTCAGCTTGTGAAACAGGTTATACTCATTGCACTCATTTTTCTTCCATGTTAATTATTGATTTAGTTTTATATTTGTGATGATTTTAGCACATATTTAAGTGCAGTGCACCGATCCCGTCAACATCTGGGACACTCTGGAACCGAAGTGCGATTCTTCAGCTTTAAGATCCAACGGGTTTCGTTCAGACCAACAGAGATTCCTAGAAGACGATCCAGTTGATCTCATCTTCTTGTCCAACCAAGAGCAACCACAGTGCCATGTAAATTTCTTGCATGCCTTATTAGTTTGATATATTTTCTGAATGTCCGTATTTAGGTGCATGATATTAATGGCGAATTCGTCTTTCTTACAGAGTTACAATTACGTGCCATCTAATGTGTGGGCAAATGACCGAACTGTTCAAGAAGCTCTGCATGTCAGAAAGGTACATGGAATAAGTGGATAAGTTTCGAGCTGTACTAGAAATTATTACCTTGGCCAAATATTAGTGGAAATGAAAGTAGTGTCTTTCTTCAATACGAGTGTTGTGACTGGTTAAGAAACAGGGAATGAAACCTGAATGGAACAGATGCAATAGGAGCATAGCCTATGAGTATAATGTAAGGAGTGTTGTTAAAGATCATCAACTTCTCAATGAGAAGGGCTTTCAAGCCTTGGCATATAGGTTAGTCAACTTAGCTACTTGCTAAATCATATATTATGGATAATTACAGTCACACACCCTAACGTTTGATCAAATTACACAAACTTCCCCCGCAGATCTGAAAAATTAAAATGATTTCTCATGTCAAAGAATATACATTACGTTTGAATCGATAACATGCTATGGCAACGGAATTTTTGTAATTTCTTGAAGGAAGTTTGAAGTTCTCATGAGGGGAAGTTTGTGTAATTATATCAATCCTTAGGGTATGTAATTATCCTACTGCATATTGAGGTTCAAACTAAAATTTGAACTCTAATTTCGCTTCTTATATATATGTATATATACTTGCTCATTTCAGTGGTGATCATGACATGGTGGTACCTTACATGAGCACTTTAAAGTGGATAAAATCTCTTAATCTCACAGTTGACGAGCAATGGAGGCCTTGGACTGTCGATGGTCAAGTTGCAGGGTTAGTTTTCAAAAACGATGTCTCGAAAATGCAAAGAAATATTTGATTGTTCATGCCAAATTGATATCAAAATTCAGTATATGTAATTTATTCTTTTCAGATACACAGAGAAATACAAGAGCAATCAGGCTTATATCACCTTTGCTACGGTGAAGGTAAGAGACAAAATCTATTAATTGAAGAGTATATATATCCATTAATTTGAATGTTGTGAAGTTACATATATTCGGGCGTGTATTTTCGCAGGGTGCAGGGCATATAGCTCCAGAGTACTATCCTAAGGAATGTTTTGCAATGGTTGAAAGATGGTTTGCTAAATATCCTCTTTAGGAGGAGACAGAAATGGAACCATGATTTAATATAAGGGATGAAAATTAGAATATCAAAAATAAAATAAACAAAAATTATAAATATACATATGTCAAAATAAGAAAATTCAAATTTTAGGGATACCCCATGCCCCTAGCTCCGTCCCTGCTAGTAGGAAGCCAGGAATTAATGCTCTTATTGTGTTCTGTATATTTACACATATATTACAATTATTGAGTTGGGCTGAATGTCTCCGCTCAAAGTCTCAAATACACATAAAATTCCCTTTGTATTTAGTGACAAAATCAAGATTTAAATCGAAAATAAAAGGTTTATAAAATAAAAATTTTATTCAAAAATAAAAAGTTAATAAAATAAAAAAATTTAAAATTCTACAGAATCCCAGCCATACGTACTACTTGCTCCACTCCTCCATGAACTTATCTAGTGATATTCCAGAATTTTTTAATCAAGAGGGTCAAATATTAACTATCGGTAAAGCAAAAATGTAAAGAAAGAATAAAATTTCAAAAAATATTGACATTGAAGAAATTATGTAACGTCTTGCGTGGTATGGATGATAAACAATATAAGTAGGTAAATTTTGGATTACCAACCCCGGCTTCACGGCTCGTAAAATCCTCAAAATTTATCATAGATGACAAATTGTAAATTCCACAAAATAATATCTATAACTTACCAACACTTTTTCAAATATTTTTCTACCGTTAACTTGATTCTCCGTGTACTCAAGTCCATACAACTTTGCTGTGCATCTTTCGAAATTCAATTACATTAAAAAAAAAAAAAAATTTATTAGAAAGAATAGTTGAACCACTCCATCATCCAATTTTAATTATATAAGATGCCAAGGGCCAATAGGAGGCCATATATTGAAATTGATTTAAGTCAACATCTTCAATGGAACAAAACCAGCTTAAACCATACACCCAAATTATGTCGTCTATTATATCCATCTGACCATTGTTCTGAAATTTAGCCTATTTGGCATGGCTATTGTCCACCTTCTAAGTAAGTTTATAACACGTTACTTAATGAATTAGATTTTGAAATATGACCATAGCCTTGCCGTCTAATCCAAATAATTACATAGAAAGATGCCCAATTACTGACCATATTGTATCACAACTTCACCACATCACCATCACCCATTTTCACTCAAACTGCTATATATCCTCTAGCATGCTTTATTTCTCGCAAACCCTTTTCATCTTGAGCCCAAATTATAACTTTCTTGGGTTTTTTTTTTGGAATTATTTTTTCTTTATTTTAATCTTTTATGTATTTTTGTTATAATTTTGAATGTTTTTAGCTTAATTAGTTCTTCGTCGCGCATGCATGGCGAAAGACAAAAGTGACGCACAAAAAAAGAAGCTCGCACGCGACATGATGAATGCGCCCATTAGAATTCTGACAAGAGCAAGAGAGATTTACACTAACAGTATCTGTGGCTGTGGTGGAGGAGCTGATAAACGCAGCGTTTTGAGCTGTACTACAAAGCTGCTCAAAGACAACAAATTTGGCTCATCAAAAGAACGTGATCGTCGTCGTAATGACAATGATGTTGCAGATTTACAGGATTTTGTGCGGCTGATCTCCGCCAGAAAAGGCGGCGGCGCGAAGGTGGATGTTGACTCGGAGGGGAATTTGATCTGGAAAAAACCGACGGTCATGGAGAGGAGCCGGAGTTACGGCGGAGGAGTTGGGAGGATTGGGAGAATTGATGAAGATAAGCCCTGTTCTTTTGATGAAGGAGATGTTAATAATTACTTTTCGTATTCCAGATGTGGGAGTATTAATGCAAGAAAGAATGTTGGTAATTATTATTGAAAATTAAATTTTGGCCAAAATTCTAATTTATTTTTAGCTCTGTTTGTTGGTATATGTATATAATAAATATGGGTCCTACTCATACCAATTTAAAACTAGTTTACTTGATTGATCCTAATCCAACCAGATATGGTTATGAATTGGTTGATTTTCAGTTATTTAAATAACTCAGTGTGACAGTGTTACTTGGACTGGTAAAATTTTATGATATTTTAAATCAATAATATAATGTTTAATCAATCAATTATTAATAAAACGAAATCTCACATTTACCCCCTCTCTTTATTCTGGCCGTCTCTGCAAATATTTTCTCATTAATTATTTTTCAAGAAAAAAGAAAAAAACACAAATAACAAGAAAGTTTTTGGTGGCGGCGGCAATTTGGTGTGGTTGGACGGTGATTTGGTGTGGTAGTGGTTTGTGGTAGGACGATTTGGTGTGGTAATGGTGGTGGCCCGGAAGATTTGGCGTGATGGTGGCGGTTTGGCAAGGTGACGGTGGCGGCGGAAGGTGGAGGTGAACCGGCGAAAACAGAAGGTAGAGACGGCGACGATGCCTCAAAAGCGTAGAAAAATAAGGACAAAAAGGTGGAGTTTTTTTTAAGTGAAATTGAGGGTACAAAAGTAATTTGACTTTGTCCAAGATAATTAGGCTATCCTGCAACGGGATTTTGAAGTTGGTAGATAGCAATGGTCATCCCCATTGGACCCATAGGGCTTACGGGCTTACACAAGGCCTATTGCCTAGTCAAGTAAATGCCAGAAATCAGTTGGTAGATGGCCTAATTAGAAGTAAACTATTTCTTAGATTTTATCAGTCAAGCCCAAAACATGGCTCAATGAATAATTTGAATCCAATTGAACCCAGGCATGTCTTGGCCTATACGGCTAGCTATACCCTTTGCAACAGGAAATTGAAACATGGTGCCCTATAAAAAGTTAGGGCTCCTTTACTTCGCTTGGAATGGCCTGTTTGTGTTTTTTATCTAGGCTATGCAGCCTTTTACTTCATTTGGTTGCTTACTGGGGCTTCACCCGGAGCCCCGGGAATTCAATGGAAAATGTTGGCTTAATTACAAGCTCAAAAAAGAGCTGCTAAATACAATGGTGAGAATGGTTTGGTTGAAAGGTCCCTTTTGTCCTTATTTTCTGATAGAGCTGCCAAACTCACATTGAGCTACGAACTGCTGCATCTATATCACAAGATAGAGAAAGCATTTTTTAAAACCAATCAATTACCATCCAAATCAATGATCTAAAAATAAAAATTTTATCACACACGAACCACGGAATGAAGAATGTTTTGCGGTATCTGCATAAATTATGAATACAACTCAGCGGCTCTTAGAGGGCAAATTACTTTCTAAAAAGAAAATTAATTATTCGACTAAATTCCTCCCCCCAACAAGTTTTTGGCCATCCCAACGCTATATTATCGCAAGAATACACGTAAACATGGACAATGATTGGAAGTTTGAGTGAAATTTCTCTACGAATCCCTAATTCCAAAAATCACCAAATTGTTCATTTTACAAGGGAAGCATCTGAGGATTAAGAACAAACTTGGGCATATCAAACTTACTCATCATGAATGCAAGGAATACTACTGGGATGTTCAGCGAACCAGAATTGCGCTATTTCTTGCAGCTCCTACATGTTGCTCTATAATTGCGAATAAAAAAGGTAGGAATTAGGTAAACATAATCGTTCTGCACACCCTTCAAAAACAGGGGTAATACAGTCATTTGCCATAAAGTCCAATGGTTTACTATCTTTTGAAGTAAAGGGATATAATTTTTGTCTAATTAAGCAAAGTCACCAACCATCAAAGTAAAAAGAGCACTAGTTTAATTAACCAAAAATTTTCAAAAATTTAAACCACCCCTAATGGATTGCCAACAAGAGAAGTAAAGGAGCCCTTACGTGTCGTATACCGTAAATATCTCACCAATTATTTGAGAAAAGGTGATTTATTCATTCTTTTCAAATTTATTTTTTCTGATCACTATTTATTCTTGTAAATGCGATATAATTTAAGTGTCAGAGAATCAAAGTTGAAAAAACTCTGGCTTGTCCATATAAGTGTCTATGTCTATGAGTGTTTAATCAGTGATTGAGTTCAACAATTAAAGAATGACGCGTTGGAAGAAGATAAGATAAAAAAAATTAATGAAATTATTGGTGAAATTATATCACCATCGGTCATCAGAAATTAGTGAAATTATTTTGTTGCATTACATTCAGGAATACACTTACTTTCTAACAAAAAAAAAAAAAGGAATACACTTACTATTATTTTTCGAAATCTTAGCAACTTTATATTTTTTTAATTTCTAAAATTTTAGATTGGACGGATGACACTTCTGTCCAAGACGGTGAGCACTTACAAAAAACTTATATTGTATTTCATCCTATGGAGATAAAAAGACTTTAATTTGAACATGTGACCTTAATTATGTCATACTCCACTTAGCCAACCCCATAGGGGTTAGCAACTTTATATTAATAAAATTTAGTCGATTGCAAACAACTAAGAAATAAGATCCAATTTTTAAAATTATTATTTAATTTGTTGTGTCACTATAGTGTTGGACATTTTCTATGTAAAAATTTTACAAAAAGTTTATTTCGTCGTATTTATATCATGTCGTGCTCGTCTCGAGGTGCATCATAATTCTAATACATAGGCATACATTACATGAATTTTAAAAATTACACTTTTACGGTTATAATTTTCTAAAGAATAAGAAATACTCCATTATTCATGCTCTATAAAGAATTAAAACGTGTCCTTTAAGATTTTAAAGTAGGGTAAATTACATTCAGGTCTCCTGAGGTTTGTCATAATTATAATTTAATCCATATTTTTTTATTTATTATAAAAAAAACCCTTATAAATACTGTTTCAGTTGAGCTCCCTGGCTAAATAGTGAAAAAATCAGGCATATATTTTTTCATGTTTTACAAAAATATCCCTGGGAACAGTGTTCTTTGGAGTATTTTTGTAATAAACAAAAAAATATGGATTAAATTATAATTATGGTACACCTCACGGATCTGGTATAGTATTAAAGTTTTTTCATCACCACCGACACCATGAGTTTCATATTTTCTAGTGAGACTATACTTTCTAATAATGGCTCCACTTTTCTTCTTACTTGTGCTTACATATACTGCGTCATCGGAGATGCCTGTCATCGAAGAACTGCCTGGTTTCCCTGGAAAACTTCCTTTCGAACTTCAAACCGGGTATGTCTGACCGTATATATATATATATGCTTGCAAATATGCACGTTCGTAATTTGTAATATATATTATAATTGATTAGGTATATTGGTGTGGGAAAATCAGAAGAAGTGCAATTGTTCTACTATTTTGTTGAATCTGAAAGAAGTCCTGAAAAAGACCCTCTTATGCTTTGGCTCACCGGCGGCCCCGGTTGTTCTGGTTTCTCCGGCCTGGTTTATGAGATTGGTAAATTTACGTATTTCAATTTCTCAATTTTCTTCATCCCATAGGGCAAAATTTACGCTAAATTAGATTAATTGTTCTTATTTCGGAAGTTACTTTACTAATCTTTTAAATTTGCAATAAATATGTAAAATCTTCTGATATCGCCCACTTATGGAGTTATGGTTTCAAAATTGACATTTCTAGGGTTTTTATGCGAATTTTTAGACATTTATTGTAAATATTGGGGACACTGCCGTGATTGTTCAGAAAAAAAAGATTAATTTATAGGAATAAATACAGTCAACCCCCCATCCTTTGGGGGTATGTACACTTTCCCCCATATGCTTCAAATCGGTGCACATTGCCCTCTCACCTTTGTAAAATGGAACACTTCACCCCTTTGAACACACTTTGACCATCGATTTCTCTTTCGTCACGGCGACCCAAGTTTCAAGACCACTGCATCGTGTTTGTCTCTCAGAGGAGAACAAAACTCATATCCCGCTCGACTCTATTAATGGATTAAAAGCTTCGTTCATCATGCATCGTCTTTAACCGATGATTTTTGCTTCATCGGTTGTCGGATTTTGATTTCGAGACCATTGTTGTGTTCCTTTCGTCAAGAGCTTCAGTTTGATATATAATATCAACTCATTTGAAATCAGATTTGTACAGATTTGCTTTGTTAAAATTTGTTCAAAGGGGTGAAGTGTTCCATTTTGAAAAGGTGAGGGGGCAATATGCACCAATTTAAAGCATAGGGGAAAAGTGCACATGGCCCCAAAGGATGGGGGTGACTGTATTTATCCCTAATTTATAATTCCATCTATTTTTATGAATAGTAATTAAATGTGATTCGGCCTTATCTTGGCTATCTGCTAATGATATCATTCGAGTTGGATATATTAAAGAGTGGAATATAATAATATTAAGAATTAAAGATATTTGGCTTGAAATTTATTTATCTTAAATCTTTTGGAGTTTGGTCTTCAACACGCAATAAATTGTCAATGCAGCTGACGGTGAGGAAAATCAAATGAATAT
The DNA here is from genome assembly GCA_037501455.1 of Lantana camara. Classification (NCBI taxonomy): domain Eukaryota; kingdom Viridiplantae; phylum Streptophyta; class Magnoliopsida; order Lamiales; family Verbenaceae; genus Lantana; species Lantana camara. The sequence goes on from CM074862.1 coordinate 27,683,532, forward strand.
ATTTAATTGATAAAAATAAATTATTTTGTCTCAAAAGTCTAAAAGTAATAAAACTTTCAATATAGGTTATCATTGTTGCTGCCGAGTGCTAACTAGTAATGATTAACACGCGCTGACGATACTATTATTTTGGAAAAGTTATTTTGATATGTTCATAAAATATTATTAGCCTTGCTAAGAAGAAGTTCAATATTAGTAGAAAACGAAAATTTCGAAATGGACTAATGATCTTTTATTTACGATTATAATTATTAATGTATTTTCTTTTGTGTCTGTATGTGTGTGTTGATCAGTTTTATCTTATTAAATCATAAAGCTAAAAGAATATTAATTAATTTATTTCTTAATTTGTACTTAGGTCCCCTGATCTTTGATTATGCTAAGTCCAAAGGGTCCACACCAACATTCACACTGAACCCATATTCATGGACAAAGGTAAAAATATATTTTCATGGCGCATAAAATTTTCTATGTTTAGTGAAGTTGCCGCAGAAAAACTCACCATATTTCAAATATATAATTAGAATGGAATTTGGCTCAAAAAAGAATTCATGCTTTTAACTCTCGGTCATTAATTAATTAAATAACTTTAACTTTGACCATCTTTTATATATTTTTATTTTTCTTGTAGTATTTTTAAGGCCCAAAAAAAAAAAAAAAAAAAAAAAAAAATAAAGATACATCAATTTACCAAGTAATTCTACTTGCTTTGGTCCAATTTAATTTTACATATAGGTAGGTATCCATATATATATTATCTAGTTCTGTAACATGAATAATTATGCTGCAAAAAGATCAATAACTATATAGGAAAAAACTCAAAATAATCCTTGTCTTTTCATTATAAATTCAAAACAGTCCTTACATTTTTAATTTAATTCAAATTCATCATGTGAGTCATATTCTATTCATAATTTTCAACAGAAATATACAAATAGACTAAAATATATACCTTTTATCTATTTAAGTATAAAGGTTTTTTTTTCCAAATTTAGGTATAAAGATAAATCAAAATCATCCCTAATATTTTCAAATAAAGAAAAATGTCCCTTAATTTCATCAAATATTTCTTAAACTAAAAATATTAGAAATTATATCTTTTTTAGTTTAGTTAGCATTTAGCTCAATTAAAATAAAAAATTTAAAAAATAATAAATTTAAATTTAAAATTATTTAAAACTATCAAGCGATATATTCACCACCTTAAAATAAGTTGGTTAAATTTCAATTTATGCCGGTACAATAATATTAAGGAGACATTAAAAATTAAAGACAACTAAATTAAAGTATTAAAAAACATATCAAGTTAATAACCTATAAAAAGAAGACGACCAAAAAGAAAGAAATACCCATGTATATAACTTGAAAGACTTTAAAATATGAGAGTTTTTTTTTTTTTTTTTTTGATAAACAAATCCCCGGAAGGGCAAAATTATTAAATTAACTAAAATTAAAAATTACAAAGTAATGATGAAAAAAAGTAACACAAGCTCGAAGCCGCAATTCTAACAAATTTGTGGGTATTGCTCCACGTCTAATAGAACAGTAACTATCATTCTCAAAATTAGATCTAATACCGATAAAGATCGTGAGACTGCAATCAACAAAAGAAATGGGTTTTTCCACAAACTTAAGACCATAACTAGTACCCGACCCTAATTCCACCACCACCACCACCAAATTCCTAGCATTTGCAAATTCTTCAGTTGTTAAAGATTGAATGATACAGATGTGTCTCCATTTTATTTGGTCTTCAAGTAAACGCAGTCATTCGTAAGTGACAAAAGAGGCGGACGCTTGCAGTATCAGGAGGACCACCCTACAATAAACGATGAGATCTTGAAAGAAGAAAATAAAAGAACTCTCATTCGAGAGAGCAATAGCTCTAATACGAGAGAGAAACAACCAAAAAAAAAAAAAAAAAAAAAAGAGAAATAAACGATAAAAAACACAGATCAAGAACTCAAAAAAATCTCAAAAAAGATCTAAAATATGAGAGTTAATAACTTAGAGTTAATAACTTGCGAATTCAAAAAAACTGAAGAATCGAAATAAAGTCAAGTGAAATAAAAAATATGTTAAAAATAAATATTAATTCCTATTAGCTTTCACCATTCATGAATTTTTTGTTGCATGTTCTCGTATTTTAACCAATTACATGACATATTTTTCAAGTTTTATAAGTGGGTTGTTTGTCCCATTCGAGATTTATAAGTATTTTTATAAATTTGAGTTTTGACTAGACTCAATATAAATTAAAATAAAAAAATATAGTTTTTTATTCTTTTTGTAGTTTAAGAAATGTGTTATAGAATGGAATCATTTAAGAAATATTTGGATACTATGTTATGGAATGGAATCATCTTACTTATTTAAAAATATCGGGGATAATTTTGATTTATTTTTATATTTAAATAGATGAAGGGTATTTAATTTATTTTTACATTTTTGTTAGAAATTATAACTAAAAGAATGAATTTGAATCAAATTAAAAATATAAAAATTATTTTAAATTTACATTAAAACCACAAGAATGAATATGAATTTTTCTCAAATTATATATGTACTTTAACTAGTTGGGTTGAAATGGAATGTGTACATAGGTGGCCAACATTATATTTTTGGATCAACCTGTTGGGACTGGATTCTCTTATGCAACCACGTCTGAAGCTTACAACTCCAGCGACACTCTTGCGGCTCTGCATACTTATCAATTTCTCACCAAGGTCATCCATCGATACTTAATTACTTGCTACAATAAATTTATGATCCAAACACTGTCTATCTAATTATATTATGTGCGAGATTCGAGTTTGGTTTCTTCAACTATAAAAATCTTTTTTTTTTTTTTTTTTTAATTTATTAATTTTTTTCATTTGATTTATCTCGTGCACTCTTTTCTTTTCTTTTTATTTATTCATTTCATAAATCTAACCATGTCTCTAGGTCAATAACTCTGGGTTTGAATGTTTCTGGTTATTTTGAGAGTGTTTTTTGAAAAAAAAAAAAAAATCTCTTTTTCTCTCTCATTTTTATATAATTTTTATCACTTTTCGCTTATACTATTTATTTTATTATATACACTATCTTCTGTTACCTATTCATTCTTTATTATAATTTAGTAATTATATTAAAAATAATTATAAAATGTACTAATAATTAATCAAACATTCCTAAAATATATATTAATAAAAAGAATTTTTTTTGAATATTTTTATATAAGAATAACTTTTTTTTCGTACATGCATTAAATTTGCGAAGTTGCTAGTTTTAATTAAAGGCGCATATGCATTTATTATAAAAGTGTTCCGTAGATTATTCTCCCCAACACTTGCGCTTTTACACATCCCAACTTTTCACTATTCTTTTATTCCACTTTTACATTTTTGGGGGAAAAAATATACAAACACCATCCATTTAGATGTTGGGCATGTCTGCTTTTTTATACTTTTGTATTGTATGTCATGATAAGCTTTTTTATTGCACACTCTGCATAAGTGGCCCAATTAGGATTTACGAGTATATTTTTATTGTCAAAATATATACTTTAGAGTATATATAAGTAATTTTAAGTGTTCACCAAAAAAAAAAAAAAAAAAAGTAATTTTAAGTAATTCTAATGTAGAGAAATTATAAATAGTTGAATACCTTTTAAACTTTGAAACTAATAAATATATAAAAAAAGATTTAAAGTCGGAAATACTATTACTTTGCCAACGGCTATATATATTAATAAATAATTTCATTTTCTAGCTAGTTAAAGTCCGTTTGATTAATGTCATACAGTGGCTTGTAAATCATCCAAAGTTTCTCAGCAATCAATTGTACATTGGAGGTGACTCTTATGCAGGCATTTATGTTCCTCAAGTCGTCAACCATATCTATAACGGTAATAATGTTTATTATATTGCTATTTTTATCATACCCCTAATTAAGTTTATCTATTTCATTTGATAGGTATTGACCTCGGGAGAGAGCCCCTAATGAATGTTAAAGTCTGTACACCTTTCCAAATTTGATTCTTTTTAAATTTTTTTTTTTTTATCGAAAACAAAGTAATACGAATAATAATGATGTTAATAACTGATATTTATTTATCATAATATAAACATGTGAGCAGGGATATTTGTTGGGAAATCCAGCTACTGTCGTATTCGAGGATCACAATGCCAGAGTTCCTTATGCGAATCGAATGGGGCTCCTATCTGATCACCTTTACAAGGCAATTCATTTTAATTTCACACTTTCTTGGCAATTAATTAACTAGATTAATAATTTTATATATAATTTTTGTGTGTGTTAATATTCTTTTGCAGGCAGCAGAAAAAAACTGCAATGGAAACTTCGTAAGTCCAGACTCTGAAAATATTTTGTGCCAGACCGATCTCAGAAAGATAGACCAGGTGAGAAACCAAATATTAAGAGAAGTTAGTATTTTTAATTTCCTCCCTTGCTATCATTTTTATTATATCACTTAATTGATTTTTAATGATGTTAATATTTTTTAATTTATAATTTTAATATTCACTATGAAATTTATAATTTTTTTTATTATTATTTAGATTTTTATTTATTCTAAAATTGGGAATTTAATTTGTTATATTATTTTTTATTATTTTTGTTAGTATCACTTAATTGATTTTTAATAATATTGTTATTTTTTAATTTATTATTTAATGTGAAATTTATATTATTTTATTTGTTATTATTTATAGTTTTGTTCATTTAAGATTGTTTATTTTTTATTTTAAAGGTTAGGGTATATTTTATAAATGCAAACTAAAATTGGGGTAAAATTGTAATAATTTGATAATTGTCTAACCGTGTGTACTGACGTCACGTGTATCTTCCGTCCATAATTTAATGGAAAATAGATTGGTGGACCAACTCTGACAAAAACTTAGAAGTTTAGGACATAGTTGATTGAGTCACTAAACGTGGGACCAAAATTGAAAATGAGCCTAAAGTATGGGAACAAAAATGATATTTTCCCTATATATTATTTACCCTGGTTTATTTTCAAAAAGTTTCTAGTCAAAACTCGGCTCCGCTGAATTCAACCATATAATGATACGCGTGTGATACTTATCATTTGATTTGTTACTCTTACTAAATTTTCCACCAACCATATGACAAGTGTAAAATATTCGTTCCTTGTTACATTGGTTTGTCCGAATTAGGTTCATACTAGAATTATCCACTATTTTATTATACATACAAAGTAACTATTTGAAATGATGAAACTTGCCTCTTTAATCCTATCCTAGTTTAACTATAAATTTTGTCTTTTGGTAAGTTGTTACCATTAGTAAAGGAAAATTAATTGATTACCTTAAGTAAGCACTATTAATGTATCTAACAATGGTTTTTCTCCCCACCCCAAAAAAAAAAAAAAAAAAACCAACCAATGGTTTTTCTTGTTAGTTCTAAGATTAATATTATTTTTTCATGTGTAGTGTCTCAGCAAAATGCGTAAATCTCAAATCTTAGAACCGTGGTGCCCTAGCATGTGGAACCTCAGGGAACGGCGAATTCTATTATCATCGCATAATATTCTGGCAAATTCTGAAGAATCATGGTGCAGAGTAATATTTCTCCATCTCTTACACACTCTCAGTTTCGTTAAGGTTAGGCATCATGGTTGATATGTTTATGTTTTCGAAGTTTGTTTAATGTTGTAATATATTCCAGGAGGACAATTATGTATATTCCGAGATCTGGGCAAACAACAAATCTGTCCAACAAGCTCTTCACATTCATCAGGTTATATTTCTAAATCTTAAATTTTTAACTCAAGTTTGTGTTTTCAGTATTCAAGTGGTACAATTTGCGGTTCGGATTAAACTATATTGGCTTAATAAAAAATATCGTGTTCGAATTCTTGAAAACATAACTAGTAATTACCATTAACAGTGAGAGTTTTAGATTTTAATGGTCCACAGTCTATAAGTTTATGGACTCGATGTTCGTACTCTTAGAAAAACAACGACCATTAATAATGAGAGTTTTAAATTTGTAATCTTATAACAATCTATAATCTACAGTCTTATAGATTCGTGTTCGAATTTCAAATCTTTAGAAATACAGCTACATCAATAAATGAAAGTTTTTCACATTAGTGGTCTATTATCTATTATCTTATATCTAATTCAACGTAAAATGTGACAGAAAACAGTATCGGAATGGATGCGATGTAACTCTAGCTTCTTGCATAAGTATGGACAACATGAAACTAAATCTTACACATTCAACGTAGTGGATACCCTAGATTATCACAAGAAATTCATCCATAAAGATTGCCGGGTTCTAATTTATAGGTGAGTTCAGCTTTAGTTTCTCTTCTGGCTCGCATTGATTCGACTCCGAAAGAATTAACTAAAAGTAATTGCTATAAACCTTCGACAGTGGTGATCATGATATGGTTGTTCCTCACACAAGCACTGAGAAATGGATCTCCTCTTTGAATTTGCCGATTCAAAGTGATTGGAGGCCTTGGTTTGTTCAAGATCAAGTTGCAGGGTTAGAAACCACTATATATATTAGTATTAATCTACAAATTAAAGGTTTACTAATTTTGTGATGGATCATTAGTTCTTCATAGTTTGATCGGTTTCTTTTATTTATTTATTTTTTTTTGGGAAAGATATATGATGACATACGGTCAAGACGACTATGGATTAACGTACGCCACTGTGAAGGTATATGCCTTTTCGTTTTCAAATATTGTTGAATTACAATGAATAATAATATAAAAAGAAATTATTTCCTATTATAAATTGAGGTATATATTTGCAGGGGGGAGGTCATACGGCTCCAGAGTACAAACCGTTGCAAAGCTTTGCTATGGTTGAGAGATGGTTTAGTCAAATGCCCTTGTAACTAGCAAAACCACTATAATTTTATACAGCTTTGGGGGCTCAAATTCAACAACTGTAAGTGTAAACGCGGAATCCGTAGAAAGTAATAATTTATTTAAAAATTAACTGAAAAATGAAAATTGTGTTCTTTACTTATTTGCTTTATATGACATTATAGTAGACTTTTCATTAATACTAGTAAAATTTATTTGCTTTATATGACATTATAGTAGACTTTTCATTAATACTAGTAAAATTAACGTGAGTCGCACATTCATCTTTTTATTTTATTTAAATAAGTTTTACATGTTTGACATTTGAAAAGTGATAATTTCATTCAAATATTTAATAATGCTTTGATTAAATTCAAACGTTAATAATTTATATATTTTGTTGCTTCCTTAAAGATAGAACATGGTGCTACATTTATTGTTGGTAAATCTTGAAAGATGTTGGTCCTCTAATATGATTCAGTGGCGACGGGACTAAATCTTTTCCCCTCAATAGGATTTGTATTATTTATACGTTCAATTACATCCTTTTGCTTTTTTTTTCTGCAGTATTTATCTTGTTTGTCTCATTCTGCAAATTCTGTGTGAAGGTATTTTCTTGCCTTTTAATTTTTCGAGCTCAGAGAAAATATTCAATGAGTATTGTTTTGCAGCAATCATCCCAAATCAAAATATCATCAAGTTTTGATTTGACTAATAAGTCAGACATTGTTGATTTGGAAGATGTGGGTCTAAATTGATAACTGCTAGTCCATCAATTTCATTCAAATTAAACTAAAAAAGTTCTCCAAATTGCTTCTTGAGTTGAACCCCATCTAGTATCTTGAAATTCATTAATCTTATCTATTGAGTTTTTGTTATCATGGTACGTAATATTAATTTCATCTTTGTCATGCCTCTTATAAATATATTTGTAAAGTTATTTCACAAATGTCACTCCAGGTAAGATCTCGACGTTAATGTGACAATTATATCTTAATAAGAGATATGAACTATAAGGTACTATCTATTGGTTGTCAAGTTGTGCATTGCGAACTTGAACCATCACTCCAATTCGTCTTTTATGGATCGAATATCCATCTTCATCATGTATTGTGCTTTCACAATATGAATGTGTGTTATATTTACATTTTCCACCAATTATGCAAGAAAATAAGTTTTTTGATCCACATGTTCCATGCATCATGTGTTTTATAACTAACTTATAAAGTTTGAGATTCTTGTCATGATGAGGAAGTTCGGTACTGATAAATTGATCAAATTGATCTGGTATTTTAATTTTATATTATAACCTTAAAATTATCAAAATATGAGCATGAGATAACCATCTTTTATGAATATCTTGTAAAATTGATCAAATTGATCTAGCATTGTAATTTTATATTCAGAAAGATCAAATTGAAAGATCAATTATTCAGGAGCATGCAAGCACCTTTCCAAATATCTACATTTTGAATAATTGATCTATCAAATCTTGTGACTTTTCCCAAAATTCTTGATATCAAATTTGGAATATGATCTTGTGCTCATCGACTAGGATATAACTTTTCTTGTATCTCCTTCCATTCTGGATTACAAGTCATTGTGATGAAAAGACTTGGTTTTCCAAATCGTTACATTAACGCCAAAGCAATTAGATATTTGGGTCGCATATATATCTCTTGGACGCCAATAAATAATGTAGGGAGAACAACTCTTTTTGCTGACTTCACTTCCTTTAGTCTTCCCTTTTAATACACTATATATCCATATAATTTCTTAGCGTGACTCACTCTTATATTTGATTGGTTCAGGCAATAGAAATCCAATATTGTTATTTCTAGCTTTGCGGACATATCTACTGCATATTGTTGTAACAATCTTCCGCAAAAAATAATTCAGATTGACTTGAACTTTTAAAATTAATCTGTAACAACTATATTTATGACAAGAAACTTCTCTATCTTTTTGCGTTGATAAACCCACAAATTAGAAAATAAAATATTTCTGTAAATATCTTTTTCAAATCATACATAATTTTTTTTGGTACATTTTTCAAATCATACATAATAGGTAATATAATGATCAATAAGTAAAACGTAATAAACATAATAAGATTAATAAACATATATCTTCTTGTTCTTGTGAAAAAATTTGATTTGTAGACAAACAAATTGGTATCCAAATGATATCGTTATTGATGAGAATTATTACCCCAAAACATATTTTTTTTTCCAAAAATAATTTGGTAGTCGATACTGGTCTGAGTGTTTTCTCACTACCACATACCTTATTAACAGGACACCCACACCATTGCTAGATCAAAAGTCCCCATATGACGTACTTTTCACAAGTGGCCTGATTTTTTCCTCCTCAGTTCTTTTGGTTGTTTGGCTTATACTTTAGTTTTGCAACATGGTTTACATAAGTTCCAACCAAGGGCTTGATGCCTTGATCTTATGTTTTTTTGGGATATCCCACTCGTGTAAAAGGGTACAAGATCTTGATACTGAGACATCTAAGGTGTTAATAAGTAGGGATCTTAGATTTCATGAGGACCACTTTCCATTTCATAATTCCAATAACATTTTCCTCTTTGACTTTTCATATCTTTAGTACTTCCACTTCCTGCTGCTGATATCCTCTTATCACTGTGGTATATATTGGCAGGGGGGAGGTCATACAGCTCCAGAGTACAAGCCATTGGAATGCTTTGCTATGGTTGCGAGATGGTTTAGTCATAGCTCACTATAACTGACAGAGCCACTATCATTTTTATACAGTTTTGGGGGCTCAAATTCAACCAATGTAAACCTCAATATCCATGGAAAGTAATAATTTGTCTAAAAATCAATAGAAAAATAAAGATTGGGTTATAATTTTGTGACGTCCCCAGTGTGGAGCAATCACATCCCCTGTACTAGAACCTAACACGTATATGAAATGGGTAATCCGTATACACATTGAATGCTAGCGAACGGAAGACACTCAAGACCACTCCTAGCCATGGTGCTCCGGAACGCCGTGATAACAGCCGGAACGGGCGTTCCGGAACCGGATCGACCACGCCGTTCCACCTTGACGGGTATGGAATGCCGACACCTTGGAGCGGGGGTGGAACGCCACGAAATTGGCCGGAACGGCATTCCACCCCGTTTTCTGGGCTAGTAACGGATTGAATCAGGAAAAAAGGCCAAGAACGGCCATGAACGGTCATGAAAACGGTGGATGGATGAAGCTGCCTTCTCTGTTTGTTCCACCATGGCTGAGTGCTGTCAAATGTGTGGAGTAATGAAGACGGAGGCGCAGCAGCAAAATAATGGAAAAAAAAATTAGGTCTTTCATTTAATTAATAATACTAGTAGGCTAAAATATAAATGGGCCATAATTTTTTTAATGGATTGATTCAAAGATTATGGGCTAAATAAAATGGTCCATCACTTTTATGTAAAAATGATTAATTAAATTAAATTATATGAGTAAATAAATATCATAAAATGAATTTGTAATTAATAAAATTTTATGCTTCAAATTTTCAAAATTTTTATCAAAAAAAGCATTATTTTAATATTTGTAAATTATCCTTGCCGAAGAGATTATAAGTATATAATTATCGTTGATTACATTGCTCCTCATAAGAAATATTATAGAGAAAATTATCAAAATCGCCCCGTAAAGTGAACCACTTTTATTTTTGGTCCCAAGAGTTGCCAATGTTTCACTTTTGGTCCCATAAAGTGGCATTTGTCTTAATTTTGGTCCCATTGACCACTTTTCGTCCATAATAAATGGCAAAAAGCACGTGCCTCTCACGTGTCCGTTAGGCTGGTCAAAGGTTAAACTAATTCATCCTTTTTAAACGAATTCAGCCCCATTTGAGCCCTAATTTCGCAAACTAAGAAATTACCCCTTTTTTGTCAATCAAAATTCATCCAAGGATTTCGAAAAATCCATCCAATCCTAAGTCTATGGTGTTTGAGTCACAGTATCCCTGAAAGCTGGAAGTGGTATCCTATGGCATTACGCAATGAATCGAAGTTTAATGACCCGATTCCCTTTTACTGTAAGTCCGCCATTAAACTTTTTACAGTGTTGTGGTCCCAAGGGTTTCTTTATTGCTTGTTCTTGGTGGAAGTGTTTGAATGCATGTGGGGCTGGGGTATCTTGTCGGATTCAAAGTGTTGAGTAGTCTTTTTTAACTTTAGGGTTTCGCAAGTGCACCACTATATAATGCGTGCATCTCTCTTTTGGCAGATCCACTTGAACCCGCTATAACCATTGTGCTGCACCGTGGCGGCTTATTGAGCTCTGCGAATGGAAGACCTGAGTATTATGGGGGAAAGGTTAGTAAATTTGACTACGTAGACCTCAATGAAGTTAGTAAAGTTGGAATTGATTATCTGGATAAGTTGTGTGCATCACTGGGCTATAAGGGGATTAACAAGTATTATAAACTTGAGGAAAGTGGATTTATTCACTTGGAAACTAATCATACAATTCTAAATGTGTGTCTGGAACATGAATTGGATAGATCTGTGCCAATTTACTTAGAATCCTTGCATGAAGTAGATGAAAATAATGATGAATAAGAGGAGCAGAGTTCTGAAAATGAGGAATTCATTGATAGTGAGTACAGTTTAGGTGAAGATGATGAGGATGACCAACATGATAATAATCTATTTGATGATAACACTAGTGTAGGGGCTGAATGGGAAGGGCTGAATGGTAGGGAAGGGACTGAAAATGTTAGACAAGTTAATGATGTTGATGATGAAGAATCAGAGAAGATTGTGGGGGATAGGGATAATGCCTCAGATTTTGACAGTGGCAAGGATAGTGATGAGGAACATGTTGAAAAATTCCCTACATTTAGTATGAAGGATGTGTATGATCCTAAATTCTTCAAAGGTCAAAGGTTTGATAGCAAAGGTGATTTTAAATTGGCTGTGGATTCATATGCTGTGAAAAATAGAAGAAATATTGGTTTTTCCAAGAATGATTTAAGAAGAATATGCTGTGTGTGAAGGGAAAGGTTGTGATTAGAGAATTAATGCGTTAAAAAGGGGGTGAAAAGGTGAGTTTCAGATTGTAGAGTTTAGAGAGTAACACAGATGTGATGGCAATTATCATGTTAAAACTGTGAAGTCTTCTTGGTTAGGGATGAAATATGAACATCACTTTAGGACAGATGCTAAGAGGAAAATAACTGGGTGGAGGGAAGATATTGTGAGAGAAATGAATGTAAATGTCAGTAGAAATCAGGCCTATAGGGCTAAATCAATTGCTATACAAAGGATTGAGGGTGAGTCAGAGCTGCAGTATTCAAGGTTGTGGGACTATGCTGAAGAGATTAGGACTTCTAATCCAGGGTCTACTGTAGTTATTTCCTTGGCTCCTGACACTGATCTAAATGGTAAATCTACTTTTAGTAAAATGTATGTTTGCATGAAACCTTTGAAAGATGCATTTACGGTTGGATGTAGGAAACTAATTGTAGTGGATGGGTGCCATTTAAAAGGCCCTCATAAAGGTGTCTTGCTAACAGCAGTGGGATTAGATCCAAATTATTGCATCTTTCCAAATTGCTATGCTGTTGTGGGTAAAGAAACAAAGGAAAACTGGGAATGGTTCCTAAGACTGTTGAAGCATGACTTGATCATTGAAAGGGATTATGAGTGGACCTTTATGTTTGACAAACAAAAAGGTCTTGTGCCACCCTTTGAGAATATACTTCCAAATGCCGATAATAGGTTTTGTGTTAGACATCTCCATGGGAACATGGTTAATGCTGGATTCAGAGGTTTATCCATTAAGAAGGCCTTATGGAAGGCTGCTAGGGCCACTACTGTATCAGAATTTGATGAGAGGATGCAAAACTTGGCAAGAATTGATCCTGCAGGAGTGACAAATCTCCTTCATGTTGGAGTAAATCACATTTCAGTTGTCAGTCTAAATGTGATTTACTACTCAACAATATCTGTGAAAGTTTTAATGCTACTATTCTTGAAGCAAGGGAGAAGCAGGTATACTCAGCGTTTGAGAAAATCAGGGAGACTTTGATGACTAAGCTCCAGAAATCCAGGGACAAAGCACACAAAAGTTGGAATGGGAAGTTATGTCCAAAGATCAGGAAGCTGCTAGCAAAAAATGGGGAAGAAACTTCTGAGTGTAGACCAATTAAATCAAGTGACATACACCATGAAGTATGTTGTACTGATGGTTCCAGATGTGCTGTGATTTAGAAGCACATACATGTTCATGTAGGGGGTGGGAACTTTCTGGTATCCCGTGCAAACATGCACTCACTGCAATAAACTGTCAGTGATTGAAGCCGGAAAACTTTGTTCATGAATGTTATTGGGTGGAAACCTATAAAAAGGTTTATGATCATATTCTATTACCTTTTAATAGTCCTGAGAAGTGGAAGAAAACTGGAATTGATCCACCTTTGCCACCAAACTATGGTAGGGGTGTAGGAAGACCAACAAAGGCAAGAAGAATGGAATCTGGAGAAAAGAGAAAAAGAAAGCCAAGAATTAGAACAAAGAGTGTGAATCCACATAGATTAAAGAGACAGCAGGCTGAGTACAAGTGTAGGATCTGTGGAGTTAATGGACATAACATCAGAAGTTGTGCAACAAAGAGGGGTGAAAGTAGTGTACCAACTGATCAAAATTCTCAAGCATCAGCTCCAAACCCTACTAAAAACTTTATGAGTGCACCAGACTGGGGTGATGAACCTGACTGGGAACAGATCAATGCAGCAGTAAGCAGTTTGGAAGTATCTGGATAATTTCAATCATAGACAAGTGTCCAGATAGATCCAACCCCACACGCTGAGAGTGTTCAAACACAACAGGCTCAGAGTGTTCAAACTCAACAGGCTCAGAGTGTTCAAACTCAGCAAGGTCAGAGTGTTCAAACTTAACAAACTCAGAGTGGTCAAACTCAGCATTCAACCCACAAACTTATTGTAAGTGTTTTTGGATTATTAATACCTATTTTACATTATACATGATTACATATTGTTGTATTAATCATTTGATGTGGTCCATGTAGGCAAGGAAAAGGTTGAAGATGCAGTCCTCCAGAGGAAAGAAGACTGACAAGGCACATTTCTGTCCACCAAGAAGTGCTGCAACAAAATCATCATCCTCCACTGGAGTCAACATAAGGAGGGTTCCATTTTCACCAGATCATGCAAGGGTTCAAGTATCATTGACCACAGAGCCACATCCTCCTCTGAAAAATGTCAAGACTTTCACCAAAAATGGTAAAAGATATGCCACCTCTTCAAGCCTGGAAGCAGCTCTGAATGCAAGGAAAGAAGAAAATCAAAGAAGGATTCAGGAGAAAGGGAAACAGAAAACGTAGCATTTTTTTTTTTTTTTTTTAGATGCAAAACTGATGGTCACAGAGGGATGCATAACTGGTGTTCATAGACATCTTTTGGGTTGATGATAGACTGCAGATATTAGCAGTTCATGGGTTGCTGTCAAGCTAATGTTAGTATGTCTTTTGTTAGCATCCCTTTTGTGGTGTTTTTTGCTTGTCTTAAGCTGATGCAGACACTGTATTGAATGTTTGCTTAATGCCAAGTATCCATTTACATTTCTATGTCAATTCATTCTTCTTTTTCCATTCATACACCATCTCAATGCATGATTAACATCAGTATGTAACACAGAAATAAGGTTCATTAACCCTTAAAATTGCTGATACATTGCATAAACACATACTACATTACAAATTATTGCATGACAAACAAATGAAGCCATGAGATGTTAAGGACACAAAGTAACATCTTCACTCTCTCACGCAGCCTATCATTCTCAACCCTCACTTTCTTCAACTCTTCCCTTTCCTTGTTCAATTCTTCCTTTGCAATCTCCAATTCTTCACGTAACGCAGAAATCAAGGCAGTTGGTTTCCCACCCAAAGCTTCATCCTCCCATGCAAAGAAGTCACAACTACCGATAATGTCTCTACAATTAAAAAACCTCCTACCTGGGTTAGCAGCAGTTGATGACGTCCTCAATCGTGCTTTTCTTTCACAGAAACAGTAGAGCTCTTCTTTGAGATTGGAGAAGCACGAAAATGAAGCCATTTTTAAGTTTTGCGGAGCAAGAACCCTAATTTTGAAAGGAATTAGCTCAAATGGGGCTAAATTCGTTTAAAAGGGATGAATTGGTTTAACCTTTGACCAGCCTAACGAACACGTGAGAGGCACGTGCTTTTTGTCGTTTATTATGGTCTGAAAGTGGTCAATGGGACCAAAATTAAGACAAATGCCACTTTATGGGACCAAAAGTGAGACATTGGCAACTCTTGGGACCAAAACTAAAAGTGGCTCACTTTACGGGACGATTTTGATAATTTTCTCAATATTATAAGTGTTGTCAATTACACTGCTCGTCATAAAAGATACACAATTTGAGTTTTTTTGGCTCATCATTTCACTTATTATTAGTTAATAATGTATTGTTATTTGTTTATTATAATATTTGTGGTGTTATATATTGGAGATTACGGCTAATCTTGGGGATTAAAATACTGTAATTAGAGGGATTGTGATTTGTATATATCTTTTCCTTTTTTGGTAGCTCCGTGTATCTATATATTGTAACTCTTTTATAAATCTTTTATTCAGAAATCAATGAATATAGAATATTCATAAATCATAGTTCTAATTTGGTATCAGAGCAGGTTCATCGTTTATAGCTTTCCGACGATTTTTCAGGCTCATCATCTACCGCCATAACCAAACCGAGCTCAGACCGGCGACCATCGGAGGCGAAATCTTCACAGCGCGACAGCGGCCGAACGAAGTGCAATTACTGCAGGAAATTAAATCACACAAAAGAGCATCATTACGAGGTGATTAGTTTTTCGGAGGGATGGCGGAGCAAGCACCGAAAGGTAGAGGCGTGACGGCGGCGACAGCGCCAGTAACGCCGCCATAGTCATCGCCATGGAAACCCAAGAAAACGGAGAGTCTGAAGATGTCGGTTTCGTGTTTTTTGCACTAGTGGCGAGACCAGCACAGCCGGGGTTCGAAACCCAGAGATAAGAACGATGTGCACCGATGAGGCAGCGTCCGCCAAGCTTAGTGGCGGCGACGGTTGCACACATGAGAAGAATCTCACGAAGACAGCAACAAGGTGCACCGAAGGTCACCAATTTGGCCGGGAGAGGTCCATCGGTGACGCAGCGACCGCCAAGCCCAGCTACGGCGAATGCGGTTCAGACGGGAAGATTTGCAGAATTGGGGATGAGAGATGAATCGGACAAGGCTGCTGGAAAAATAGGAAAGAGGGTTGGTGGTTTGCAACCCCAACCCTACTTAAATGGTGACTAGCAGATTGGCCCCTATAGTTCTGACCCCTTGCAGATTGGTCCCTATAGTTCTGACCCCTTGCAGATTGGTCCCTATAGTTTGGAGGAACTACAGATTGGTCCTCCAATTTCAAAATCTTTGTAGATCAGCCCCCCAGATTTGAAAAATGTGTAGAATGACCCCCAAAAATGTGGAATTGCCTATATAACGCAAGGACCCAAGCCAATCGATACCATGATTGCGGGGCCACCGATACCATGACTTATGACCGGAATAACTTGATTACCATGTCAAAGTCTACAAAACCAGCTATTCAGAATGCCAGCTGGGGTCTATTACTGGTTCAGGGTACCAGAACGATTGATATATCTCCTTCCTTAACCTTGAAAAATTATCTATATGTTCCCAATTTATCCTACAAGTTGCTTTCCGTTAGTCATGTTACCCGAGAATTAAATTTACGTTGTAATCATCTATTCTGGTTTCTGTCTTCTGCAGGATATTCAGTCTGGAAAGTGATTGGGCGTGGCACTGAACGTGACGGGTTGTACTATGTAGATGATGTGGCATAAAATGGAACTGCAGCGTTGGTTCACGGGACTTTTGAGAGGCAGCAGTGGCTATGGCATCATCGGTTAGGTCACCTGTTGGTTAGCTACTTGCATTTACTTTTTCGAAGTATTTTTTCATCTAAAAGTCAGAGTCAGTTATCCTGTGAGACTTGCATTCTAGCTAAGAGTCATAAACAGTCATATTACTATTCCGGAACTCGTATGAATACGGTTTTTTCCCTTATACATTCGGATGTTTGGGACCCAGCTCTGTATACGGGTTCTCACTCTGGGGTTCGTTTCTTTGTGATGTTTGTTGATGATTGCTCGCACATGACTTGGATATATTTTTTGAAACATAAATCAGAGGTTTTTTCTAAGTTTGTCGAGTTTTATAACATGGTCCAAACTCAATTTAATGCTCAAATACAGATTCTTAAGTCAGATAATTTTTTTTTTGGGGGGGGAGGGGGGACTATGTTAATTCCAGCTTTAAACAGTTTTTCTCTGAAAAGGGTCTTATTCACCAAACCACTTGTGCTTATGCACCTGAACAAAACGAGGTTACTGAACGTAAAATTCGGTTCATCCTTGAAATTGCTAGGGCCATTATGTTTCATGCGGGTGTTCCTAAGCCTTTTTGGCCTGAAGCTATTGCCACAGCTGTTTACCTCCTCAATAGGTTGCCCACTAAGATTCTTGATCTTAAAACACCTCTCTCAGGACTTTCCAGATATGTTAGTATTCCCACACCTCTGACTCTGCAGCCTCGTATCTTTGGGCGTTCAGTATTTGTCCATATCTCTAAAGAGAAACATACCAAATTTAACTCGTGTTAAGTTAAATGTGTCGTTGTTGGGTATGGGGTCAATAAAAAGGGTATCGTTGTTATCACCCATCCATACGACGCCTGTACACCACCATGAACTGTGACTTCCCAGAAACTGAGTTCTTCTACCACACCTAACCTAGCGGTTAAGGGGAGCAATCTATAGATCCGCTAAGTTGGGTGTCATACTCCACTATGACAGATCCGGACCCAAAAGATCCAGTAGACGGGACCACCGAGCAGATGTCTCCGACAGTTCAGCCCCTCATGCCAGCGCCAATCCCAGAATCCGAACCACTGAATATTCTTGCGGTACCCCTTGAAACTTTCTCATCTGATAATAATATTGTTGGTACTATTGATAATCTACACATGGAGGAATTACAGGATCAGAAGATACAGGTTTAGGGGGAATTACAGGATCAGGAAACACAGGTTCAGGAGGAGCCAACGAGAAGTGATCGGTATGTCCTTCCACTACGGAGTAATCGGGAGTGCCGCCAAAGAGGTATGAACCGGAGAATGAACCTAGAAAATCCCAGTACCTGGTTACAAACTATGCACAAGGGTAGCTAACAGAAGTTGCTAGAGCATTTTTAGCAGCGGTTTATGCTGATAAACTTCCCAGATCAGTTGAAGAATCTCATAAGAAAGCAGAGTGGAAATTGGCTATGGAAACAGAGATGATGGCTCTTGAAAAGAACATGACCTGGGAAAAATGTAGGTTACCACCAGGCAAAAAACCAGTGGGATGCAGATGGGTGTTCACTGTTAAACATCGGTTTGACGGGACTATTAAACGGTATAAGGTAAGACTAGTGGCGAAGGGGTATACACCAACATATGGGGTGGATTATTCAGAGAGTTTTTCTCCGGTGGCTAAGATTGATACCATCCGAGTTCTCTTTTTCGTAACTGCCAACCAGCCAGGAGTGACCCTTACTCCAATTTGATGTGAAGAATGCCTTTTTACATGGAGAGCTAGAAGAGGAGGTTTATATGGAACCTCCACCAGGATCTTCTGAGTAGTTTCATGCAGGGGAAGTGTGCAAGTTAAAACGAGCCCTTTATGGACTCAAGCAGTCTCCGAAAGCTTGGTTTGGAAGATTTACTGTTGCTATGAAGAAGAATGGGTTCAAACAGAGCAACTCCGACCACACCTTATTTCTGAAAAGGAGAGAAGAACTAGTGACATGCCTCATTATCTACCTAGACAACATGATCATTACCGAAGATGATCATGAGGAGATTGAGAGATTAAGGAAGAGCTTGTTTTAGGAGTTTGAAATGAAGGCATTCTTCATATCCCAACGGAAGTATGTACTTGATCTATTGGCAGAAACAGGGCTACTTGACAGCAAACCAGCAGGGACCCCGATTGTTGTTCATCACGGGTGACGTAGGCCAAAACCGTCGAGCCACGTGGACTAGTCCCAAGGCGTCATGTGTCACGCACAGCAGGGCCTGACTCAGCAAGAAAGGACACGTGGCCCAGCTCGATGGGTAGCCGCCTAGTCAACTAACACCCCTGAAGATCCCCAATTGCCAAACAGGTCCGAAGAGACTTGACGTCGGCAGAACTTAGTCGAGGGTAGACTGTCGAGTTGTCTCCCTCTAACTCGACTATCGACTCGGGACTCGGAGTGGGACCCTTCAGCCTCCTCAGCATTAAATGCGGACTATGCATCTATACTGTACCTAGAGGGCACTAAATGCACCTACAAATAGTACGAAAAAATCGTCATTAACCCCAATGGTATAAATACCCACTCATAAATGCCATTTGGTAAGCTCATTTATTGCTTTTCAAGTCTACTTGATCTTCTCTCCATAACTCGGGACTGACTTGAGGGTAAAACCCTATCCGTCCCTGCTCGGCCTTCAGCTCATCTTTCCTTTCCATCTTGCAGCTTTACCCGTTCCAAGCACACCACATCCATATAAATTCTAAGTGATCGGCCGACATCCCTCGACTACGTCAGCAGACCGGATTTCGACCTGATCAACGGGCTAAGGATTAAAGAAGATGCAGAAATGGTTCGCAGGAGCCGGTATCAGCACCTTGCTGGGAAGTTGGTCTACTTGTCACACATAAGGCCTGATATTGCCCATGTAATAGGCGTGTTAAGTCAGTTTATACATCGGCCACAGCAGGATCATATGGAGGTGACACTTAGAGTAGTCAGGTATCTTAAGGGAATTCCCGGGAGAGGAGTGTTGTTCAAGAACCACGGGGATCTGTCGATTGAGGCCTACACAGATGCAGATTGGGTTAAAAATCAAGGCAATCGTCGTTCTACTTCCGGATATTTCACCAAGGTTGGAGGAAACCTTGCCACATGGAAGAGTAAGAAACAGAAGGTGGTTGCTCTTTCCAGTGTAGAAGTTGAATTTCGGGGAATTGCACGAGGATTGACCGAAGCCCTATGGCTACGGAAGTTGCTTGAGGAACTTGGTTTTCCCGTAAGAGGAAAATGCAGACTATGGTGCGATAATAAAGCAGCCATAAGCATCTCAATGAATCCGGTTCAACATGATCGAACCAAGAATGTTAAGGTAGACCGACATTTCATCAAAGTAAAGCTTGAGAGTGGAGTAGTGTCACTACCGTTTATACGGCCAGAGGATCAGTTGGTAGACATTCTTACGAAAGCCATAACAGAGAGTGTGTTCTCTAGTGTTCTTGTAACATCCCGCTCGTCCGATTTATAAGTTACGCCATGTTTCAACCTTTTAATGTGTTTAATTATGTGATTTTATATTTTTCGTGGCCCTATTTTGAACTCTTTTAGAGTTTAGGGGCTTATTTGTAATTTTCTCTTTTAGGGGTTATTCGGTCATTTCTTGTTCGATCGAGAGTTCGACCTCTTTGACCCCTTCCTTGCGTTCGGGGCATCGAAACGAGTCCGTAGACTCTGAGTTTGCCCAATTCTGACTTCGTTAGCCCGTTCTTCCGCCCGTTTTCGCGTAAGAGGACCCGAGATATATACCCCGAATCCTCGTAATTCGTGCCAAACAATCAGACCTCAGCTCTCTCTTTCTCTCTCGCGACATCAGCCTTTGGTCACTATTCACGCAGTTGAGGTGTAATTACATACACAAGCTCGTTCTTACTCGTTTCTCGACGGAATTCGACGTGTGAATAATGGAAATTTATCAGCTCGACGAGCCCGTCACGATGATACCAAAATCACGGCCTGAAAACTAGCGGAGGCGGCGCTATGGCGAGTTGCAGGGGGCGGCGGTGGTGGCGCAAGTTTCAGCCACGTTTCGCGGCGACTTCCGGCGAGTTTTGTTCGACACGCGCCCCCTGACTTGAGAGAAGACTTCTGGGCGCATTTTTCTGTGTAGGCGGCGCCTCCATCGGGGTGGCGAGGAAGGCGCACGCGCCACCCAAAGCCGGCGGCGGCGCGGCGGAGTTACTGTAGCGCGGTGGTTCCGCGCATTCCGGCGAGTTTTCAGACAACCCTTGATGCTACCCTACCGTTTTCGACGTCCTAAATCCATTCCCGGCCTCAAAATGGAGTGAATCGCGGCGGAGATGGCGTTTTCCGGCAAGGCGCAGTGGCGGAGCTTAGCGGCGGCGGTTCGGCCTTTTCCGGTGGGTTTTTGGTGACGGGCCCTTTACGAAAGTTGCTCAGAATATTGGAACGTAGAGGATGGCGTTGGCCCCGACTCGAGAACCGGCCAGCGGCGGCAAACCGGTGGCGGACCGGCTCTGGACCGGCGGTCTGATTTTCCGGCGACTTTTTTGGGGTTTGGCTTTGGGGTTTCCGTAGGGCTCGTTACGGGCTCTCCAACGGTATGTCCGGATTTTATTTTCGTTTAGCGGTTTGTATTTAATTTCAGTTTTCGTACTAGGATTTTGGTTCAGGTTTTCGTCAACGAAGTTCGGTGTGTTTGGTATTTTCTGAAATTGGTTGAGGGCTTTTGTCAAGCAGGCCGAGGCGTACGTCTCTGTCCTTCCGGGGATTTTTTCGACCACCGGAGGTGGCATTCCGGTGGCGGTCGGTGGCTGTTCGGCCGGCTACGGTGGAGGCATCCCGGTGACTTTCGGTCAGCGGGTTCCTTTCGTCGTGATGAGTCCATCGTCACTTTCCGTTCGTCAATCGGATGTCCGGTTGATTTTATATGAATTTTTGAAGTTATTGTATTTATTTTCGTTAATTGTTTTAATTGTAATTTTCGATCTTGTATGAACTATAAATTGAAATTATGAGTTGTATGATACTTGGAAGTATGCTATGATGTATGAAAATTTGATTCGTGATTTATTGAATTTATTTGCCTTGTTTAAGCCTATCTACTTGAGAATATTTCTTGTTTAGGGGATATTAATGCAATTTAAGGATCTAAATTATTCGTATAATTATGAGACTCATAATAATTAAATTACCAAAGTATGAGTTATGATCGATTTGAATAAATTATTTAAGTATACTATTGTTGGGAATTTTGTAAATTATGCAAATATGTAAATTTGAATAAATTGATATGAAATTTATGTTTTATTCCCGCAAGACTTGGAGCATGATAGGTTTTAAATTATTATGTCTCGATTTATAATTTCCTACCTGATAATATGAATTATATAAGTTATGCATCTTCTAATGTGCGAAATGATTGTGCTTTGATATGAATGACTTAATTTGAATAAATGTGAACTATCTGTGCATCATTTGTATTCGTGAACATAGCCGTGCGTCTTTGTGGTTTGATTCGAGTCTGAGTCTTGTGTTCTGTGTGTTCAGTTGATCAGGGGTTTTCCAGAGAGTGTCTGTCAGTTGTTTGGGTTCCAGTGGGACTTCTTGGCTCATGTTTTCCATTTCTTCGGTGAAAGGTGAGGTTTTAGGATTTCTGTTTAGTTAAAGCGACCTACAACCTTCTGTGCTCGTTTTCAAGCCTGCATGCGATTATTCTATTATATTTATATAATAGATATGTGTTTATATAATATGTTTATGAATTTGTCATACGATTAAAGGTTTTCGAACTGTATATGTACGAGCATATGTAAGCTTGAAATGTTTTGCAACGAGGCTATGCTCCAAACCGTGTGTCTTCATACCAGCTGCGGATTAGGATGACACGGAGAGGTATGTTTATAGCATATGCTAAGTTGCAAGGTATGGCATGCTCCGATAAGGTACGTAAGTATGATTTTTGATACGATATGATAAGTTTGGTGTGTAGCGAGTTATGATATGTTCTGATATGCTATGTTCTGGTGTGTTGGGCCCCGAGACGTGGGTAAGGGAGACCCGGGACGACCATGGGGTCGCCGGTTATGACCCCTGTGCACGTTCTCATTTGAGATATTCACTTGCGACCTATGGAGGTTGGGAAGGCGTGGTATCTTGAGCCCTCGGTGGATAACCGGGAAAGGCACAGTGAGGGTTCGCTACCCCGTGTGTGTTTGTATCTGTATGAGTAGTGAGGGTTTGCTCCCCGAACTACATGGTGTTGGGGTTGTATTGTTTATGATATTTGTTGGTTTCTGATATGATACGTATGATTCGATATGAAAGTAAGGTGGGAGACCCGTACTCGCCGGGTATATGAATATGATTTGTTATGTTGATTATGAAACGGGATAGGAGCTTTCTCTTTTAATAAAATATGAGTATGCTCAGTTTGTTAAGTTATGAATAAGATAAGATATGTATAAGTTTGATTTGATAAGATATGTATAAGTTCGATTTGAAAACAGTTTTGGTATGTAAAACCCTACTCCCGGTTCATAATCTTTCTTTTGATACGTGCTCTGCTCCTTATTATGTATAGTGTGTGTGAGTTCAGCCCCCTCGCTCAGTCAATGGACTGACCCTCGCCCCACCTATGTTTTTAGTTTGCAGGTGCAAGTTGTTGGAGTTCGAGCTAGGCGGCTTTGAGTCTGGTCTGTCGAGTCTGTGTCGGTCCGTTTGATTTTGTTAAGTTTTTTTGTTCTGAATTATGTATGAATATTATGTATATAGTATGTTCTGTATAAGATGATGTTTATGCTTTGATTATATGAATTTTTCGAGACAGGTTAGGACAGGGCTTGGATTAGTTGAACCCGTCTTTGTTGTATGTTTGAATTCGGGACAGGTTCGTGGAATTAGTTGAACCCGTTTATTTATGTTCGTTGATTAAAGTTTTTGTTAGTTCATATTTTGCATCGCTTCCGCATTCAGGTTTTGCATATTTTACTTGTACAGGGTTTAGGTACCGCCTAGCTTAGGTTGGTTTTTTAGTTTGTCACCCGTTCGCTGTGACTTGGTGCGTGTGCGGACTTTCCATTTCGTACCACGTGTCGGGTCATAGTGCGGGGGTGTGGTGCCCCACCGCTTGGGGTGCTACAGTTCTTGACAAGTTGAATGTGTGTGATCCCACTGTCAACTTGAGGGGGAGTGTTGGAGATTACGGCTAATCTTGGGGATTAAAATACTATAATTAGAGGGATTGTGATTTGTATATATCTTTTCCGTTTTTGTAGCTCCGTGTATCTATATATTGTAACTCTGTTGTAAACCTTTTATTCAGAAATCAATGAATACAGAAAATATTCATAAATCATAGTTCTAACTTTATATGATAATGAAAGGCCTTCTATTTGTATTGGTACATTAATCAATTATTTTTAATGCAAAAATGCATTCCGTTCCACAAAGTGCAGCGACCGTTCCGCGGCATGACGGTGGAACTGGAGCTGTGCCCCCGGCTCTGTTCCCTGCGACCGTGACTAGGGGTGTGTAGAGTTCGGTAATACTGATCGAACCGATCAAAACCGAAAATTCGGTATATAGATTTTCAAATTTTCGGTATTCGGTTCGGTATCGGTAATTACCTACGGTATACCGAACCGACCGAAATGCCGAAATAATTTTTTTAATATTTTTTACATATATTTTTAGATATTATTATAATTTTTTATATACACATATAATATATTATATATTGATTCCTAAATTATATTACTGTATTTGTTTTATACATATATTATATATTATATATATCTTATAATTAGGTGTACAATTAATTTATTTAAGTTTTTCACTCTTCAAAAATGTATTGTTTTAATTCCCAAGTCCCAATTTCTATCCTTTTAGTCATAAAATGAGAATTGAGAGTTTGAGACTTGAAAGTTTAAAGTGCCAAATTCGAGACTTCTGAGTGTTTTTATAATATTGATATATTTTTCGTTTTTTTCATTTTTTTTTTATTTTTAATTTTTTTGGGTATTCGGTTTTATACCGAACCGTACCGAAATAATTTCGGTAAAAATCGAACCGAACCAATAATTTCGGTTCGATCGGTTTGGTATATACCGATTGAACACCCCTAACCGTGACTGAAAACTATGCTCCAAGAATTTCGTGAAGGTCTGCCTCCTCTTTGATGCAGAAAAATTTGCTTCTATTTCGGTTGGTTTCACAACGTGGAGCAGTAACTCCTTTGCTCCCCTTGAATGAATTTTACTTCTAATTCTGGTACTCCGGTTGTAGTGGATTTAGTACTGGTGGAAGCTGGTTTTTCCGCCGTCAATGGGGAGGTCTCCGGCGGCGGCGGGGCTGAGAAATTGTTGATTAAGGATGGTGAATCTGCTGTTGGAGATGGTGACGTGGAAGTATCAGCTGAGATGGAAGGTGACTTTTCCCTGCATGATGGCGTGGCTGATGATGTGGTTGTCGTGGACCCCTTAATTAGGGCTAAGTTGGCTGCCCTAGTTGCCGAGAAACAAACCCTCTTTCCCTCCAAGAATTACACTTCATGAACTTTCCCCCCAAAAATTCAGATTTCAACACTCTTTCCCTCCAACAATTTGACTTCAAGAGCTTTTCCCCCCAAAAATCAGATTTCAGCACTCTTTCCCTCCAAGATTTTGATTGCAATCTCGGTTAGTCGCCATATTTTTTGCATGTGTCAGGAGCATTGTCACAAGCGGCAATTTGGTTTTTATTCCTAATGTGGTGGGACCCCCTCAATTTCACATTTTTATTCAAGACAATTCTTATTTTCCTAATGTGGTGGGCCCCCCTCAATATCATTGCAATTCCGCAAAATGAAGATATTGAATTATGGAGTTGTCTGTTTTGTAATATGGAGACCTGGATCTATGTGGTCTCATTATTCTCCCGCAACTGTTTTGTAGACACGTGCATCTGAAGAATTTTCTCACTCAAGCGGCAATTTGGTTTTTTTCTCAAGATCAAGTCATTGCCCACTTTGGATACTCGGCGGCAATTTGGTTTTTCTCAAGATCAAGTCTACGTCACTTTGGATACCTTGCTTTTGTTTGATGTATTTTGGCTTTCGGTACTAGTTAAGAGGCTTACAGCCTTTTTGTTGTGTAATTTCGTTTTTTTATTGTCTGTAATTGGTTTTGTAGTTGTAACATCTTTTGGGATTAATAAAAAAAATTTTTACCTTTTCCAAAAAAAAAAAAAAAAACTATGCTCCAAGCTAGGCGGCGCTAAACAGTTGTCAGAGAAACATGCGATAGCGGAAGCAACATAAATATTGCACAATGTAATCAGGACCAACAACATCTATATACAAACCATACACACGAACTTGATACATCAAGAGAATTCACGACCCAAGTATCCCAAAAGAACTGCTAATAAGTATAAAGACATAATATAGGCCAAAAGAGAGTAAATGTAGCAAGCAAGAGATGATCCTGGACAGAATCAACCAACAAAAGAGAAGACTCAAGCCACCTAGCTGACTCCGACCTATAACCAACAGGGTAATAAAAAGACGAAAGAAGAGGGTCAGTCGAGCGACTGTGAGTCGGAAACAATATACAATATATATATACAATGCAATAAGAAGTGAGGGATGCTCTGCAATACAAGAATTACCACTCGATACAATATAGCTCTTATAGTTTCAATAACAATACAATAATCAAATTCAAGCATGTAAGGCGTATATTGATTAAGGCTTTACAATTCAATCAATTGGTCTCGAGCTATACCATTCTCCAACCTTTACACCACAAGACAAGAATAAGAACAAGAAACCATCCTTCTCCCTCCGGGGGATGGAAGAGGTAGCTAACCCCTAACCATCCAAAAAACACGCGCGTCATAGTCCATTTTGGTACTATGCTTCTTCGTCCTTAGTCGGCCACAGGCAACATGTGGTATCAATTACCTCCGATGATAGCCCAGTTCCCCGTTGAGGTCGCTAGATAGATTCACCATCAACCCATACTTTCCAGTTCCTCTACCCAAGTTGCCTCGGGCCTTTACCTCACCGAAACACGCGAATGGGGCCCCATGGAAACATGTGAATGGGGATTTCATGAACAAGTTGCTCGAACATATAATGCATGGAAAAACACTTCCCTTTCAAGTATTTTAAAGTATAGTATTTTTTTCTTTTCATTATTTTTTTTATCTTACCTACTCCATTACATATGTTCTTTTATTTTGTTATTGATTTAAGTACTTTCATGTATTTTTTCTTTTTCTTTCATATTTTATTGCGGTTGATTTTTAACCTTTTATGTTAATTATTTGATGTTTATATATTTTTTTGCTTTGTTAATTTATTTCCTTACTATTTATGTTATAACGTATAAGATTGTTATATTTATGCAATTAATTTATTATATTTTTAATTTAATTCGTTTTATTTTTTATTTTTTTAATATTCACTAACGAATATTTACACTCTATTACATAATCGATCTGTGCAATGCAAAGGGGGGTGTACTAGTACTCCATTATTTATGCTCTATAAAGAATTAAAACATGTCCGTTAAGATTTTAAAGTATAGTACTTCTTCCTTTTCGGTATTTCTTTTATCTTACCTACTCCATTATATATGTTCCTCTAATTTAATTCATTTTATTTTATATTTTTTTTAATATTCATTAAAGAATATTTACACACTATTAATTAATCGATCTGTGCAACGCAAAGGGGTGTACTAGTACTCCATTATTTATACTCCATAAAGAATTAAAACATGTCCATTAAGATTTTAAAGTATAGTACTATATCATGTACGGATATGGACACGGCGACAAGGAGATGACACGACACGACACGACACGGATATGACGACACGAATTTTTTCTTGAATTTCTCACGTGAGGAGTGTCGGACACGGTGTCCGACACGAAACGACACGACACGACACGACACGACAAAATGATATATTTAGAAGTGTCCGTATTCTTCCTTTTCGGTATTTCTTTTTATCTTGCCTACTCCATTATCTATGTTCCTTTATTTTGTTATTAATTTAAGTACTTTCATATATTTTTTCTTTTTTTTTTTTCATATTTAATTGCGATTGTTTTTTGACCTTTTATGTTAATTATTTGGTTTTTATTTTTTTTTTCAATTTTATTAATTTATTTTCCTTACTGTTATGTTATAACCTTTTAAGATTATTATATTTATTTGATGTAATTAATTTATTATATTTTTAATTTAATTCTTTTTATTTTTTTTAATATTCACTAACAAATATTTACATACTATTAATTAATTGATCTGTGCAACGTAAAGGGGGGTGTACTAGTACTCCATTATTTATGCTCAATAAAGAATTAAAACGTGTCCGTTAAAATTATACATGGTGGAATTCTTCTGAGGCCCTCCCTCATATGTAAATCAACCGAAATCAAGTAATTCTTACGAATATAAATATTATCCACTTATCCATCAAATTAAAGCAAAAGAGTTATAGTACCCAATAAGGACCATCAAAATCGAAACAAGGTTAGGGACATAACAAATTCAGTCATGCTGTTAGAGTTGTTTCATCACCACCAGCACTATGAATTTCATATTTTTCTAGTGGCTCTATACTTTCTGGTGGTTCCATATGAACCAGTTTAAGTGTATAAGTGGTCCCATATTAACCAGTTTGGATAAATTATAGTACTATATTTTTATGTGAAGAAACATTTAAATTCCCTAAAAGTCGATGAACGGAAAAGTGTTAACTAAGCAAAGATAAGTGGTGAAAGTATACTACTTTTTATTTAATAAATATCCGATATGTTTTCTTTTGTGTTTTATCTTTCATTTTCACAAAAACCGGGCTAAGGCGACCGACCTCTATTGCTCCCCTGCCTTGCCTGTCTTTCTCCAGACTAGGCATTTCTCTTCGATGAGATCAAATTGATCGAGAATCTCATCATCTCTTAGGTGGGCCAACCGACCGAGTTGGGCTGGGCGTCCATGTCACAGAACCTTTCTCTAGCCAAGAATCTCATTATTGATCGAATCGGGGCGGATCCAATTCATTGGCAAATGAAAAATCTATATTAACGAGACCCGCCCTTAATATATTAATCAAGTAGGGAAATTATATATAGCAGTACATAGTCAGCAAACAAAACACGCCAAGACCCAAGCCTAGCAAATGCACGCCCCATATACACATCCTATCATTGGACCTGCCACGCCGGTCCTCCTGTGGAAGACGGCCCAACATCAACCTATGATTACTAATAACAAAGGAATAAATATCCGATATGTTTAAATATAATCTAACCAAAAAAGTTATCACTTTCTATCAAAAAAATATTATTCAGTGATATGTTTTGATTCTCTCAAGTGAAAATGATAATATAATTATATATATATATTTATATTCTCTCAAGTGAAAATGATAATATATATATATATATATATATATATATATATATATATATATTCTCTCTAGTGAAAATGATAATATAATTATATATATATATATATATATATATATATATATATATATATATATATATATAAGACACGTTTATTCAAAATCTGAAATAGCGAAATATAATTATAAAATTGGTTTGTTATGATTAATCCTTATTAAGTTGTCTCCACCACGAAGGAAATACATAATTTTGATTTTCACGAAGGAAAAGAACTCATATATACCATCGCTGAAGCTCAGACCACAGCCATGTCGTTTCACCTGAAACTTGCTCCACTTTTCTTCTTACTTGTGCTTACATACACTGCTTCATCGGAGATGCCTGTCATCGAAGAACTGCCTGGTTTCCCTGGAAAACTTCCTTTCAAACTTCAAACCGGGTATGTCTGACCATATATATATATATGTATATGCAAATATACACGTTTGTAATTTGTAATATATATTATGATTGATTAGGTATATTGGTGTGGGAAAATCAGAAGAAGTGCAATTGTTCTACTATTTTATCGAATCTGAAAGAAGTCCTGAAAAAGACCCTCTTATGCTTTGGCTCACCGGCGGCCCCGGTTGTTCTGGTTTCTCCGGCCTGGTTTATGAGATTGGTAAATTTACGTATTTCAATTTCTCAATTTTCTTCATCCCATAGGGCAAAATTTACGCTAAATTAGATTAATTGTTCTTATTTCGGAAGTTACTGTATAATCTTTTAAATTTGCAATAAATATGTAAAATCTTCTGATATCGCCCACTTATGGTTTCAAAATTGGACATTTCTAGGGTTCATGGGAATTGTGGACATTTATTGTAAATGTTAGGGACACTGCCGTGATTTTTCAAAAAAGAAAGATTAATTTGTGAATAGTAAATATGATTCGCCCTGTATCAACATTTTTTTCTTTTTTTTTTGTTTCAATACTCCATTTTTTTGGGTCGAGTCGGGACAGACCACTTAAAACGACTTCCTACTATTGGTAATTGCGTCCTTAGGGACTTGAACTCGAAATTTCTGTTTAAACTAGCATAGCCCATATCAGCTTATGATATCATTCGAGTTGGATATATAATAATACCAAGAATTTAAGATAATATTTATTGAAAATATTGGGGACACTGCCGTGATTTCTCAAAAAAAGAAAGATTAATTTGTGAATAGTTGGTTCTATAACCATTTTTATAGGTCGAGTCGGGACGGATCACTTAAAACGATTTCCTACTAATGGTAATTACGTTTCTGGGTACTCGAAATCTCTGATTAAATTAACATAGCCCGTATCAGCTTATAATATCATTTGAGTTGGATATATAATAATACTAAGAATTTAAGATATTTGGCTTGAAATTTACTATCTTAAGACTTAAATCTTTTGGAGTTTTGGTCTTCAACACGCAATAAATTGTCAATGCAGCTGACGGTAATCAGCTTATAATATCATTCGAGTTGGATATATAATAGGGTAAATTACATCCAGGTCCCCTGAGGTTTGCCATAATTACAATTTAATTCCTGCTTTTTTATTTATTACAAAAAAACCCCTATAAACCCTATTTCAGTTGAGGTCCCTGGTGTAATAGTGGAAATATAAGGCATACACTTTTTCATTTTTTACAAAAAAAGTCCCTGGGAACAGTGTTCATAGGGGTGTTTTTGTAATAAACGAAAAAGCATGGACTAAATTATAATTATGGCAAACCTCAGGGGCCTGGATGTAATTTTCCCTGTATAATAATACTAAGAATTTAAGATATTTGGCTTGAAATTTACTTATCTTAAGACTTAAATCTTTTGGAGTTTTGGTCTTCAACACGCAATAAATTGTCAATGCAGCTGACGTTAAGGAAAATGAAATGAATATATTTAATTGATAAAAATAAATTATTTTGTCTCAAAACTCAAAAGTTTAATAGTGAATAGTGATATAAGACTTCCAATATATATAGGTCATTATTGCTGCCGAGTGCTGCCTAGGGGTGCAAACGAGCCGAGCCGAGATTTGGCTAAAAAATCAGGCTCGAGCTCGGAAATTGATATACAGGATCGGGATCGAGATCGAGATCGTCAAGCCGAAATTTCTTCGGCTTGAACTCGACTCGTGGCAAACTCGGGCTCGACTCGGCTTGGCTTGATTTAAAATTATTTAAAATTGAAATCATATAAATGTAATAAAATATATGATTGTAAATTTTTTTTAATACATATATTATAAATAATATATATTATATATATGCTAATAATATATAATATAATATAATATATATATATATAATAGAATACATAATATAAATATATATAATTTATAAAAAATAATTATATGTATAGGCTCGCAAGCCGGCTCGCGAGCCACGAGCTCAGACACATGGGGCTTGAGATTGACTCGATGCATGACTCGGGCTCGTTGGAGCTCGGATCGAGATCGCCCCAATTCAATCCCAAGCTGAGCCAGCTCGAGCTTGACTCGTGAAACTCGCGAGCTGGCTCGACTTGTTTGCACCCCTAGTGCTGACTAATCATGATTAACACGCCCTGACGATACTATTATTTGGAAAAGTTATTTTAATATCTTCATAAAATATTACTAATCTTGTTGTCAACTAGGGTTGATCCAAGTGAAAAATGAATTTATTTGTAAGAATCAGGTCCTGGATTAGAATCCTGTTTGGATATACGTGTTTATATATATATTACTAGACTTGCTAAGAAGTTCAATATTCGTATAAAACCAAAATTTCGAAACGGACTAATGATCTTTTATATATAATTGTATAATAATTATTGTTATTAAAGTATTTTATTTTGCATGTGGATGTGTGTTTTGATCAGTTTTATTTTATTAAATCATAAAGCTAAAAGAGCATTAATTAATTTGTTTCTTAATGTAGGTCCCTTGATCTTTGATTATGCTAAGTCTAAAGGGTCCACACCAACGTTCACAGTGAACCCATATTCATGGACAAAGGTAAATATAATATATATTCATGGAAAATGCATAAAATTTTCTACTTTCTAGGTTTAGTGAAGTTGCAGAAAAACTTCTTATATATTTCATAAAAATACATATAATTAGTATGGAGTACGGTGTCAGTTTTTATTTTACCATTGAACTCAGGGGTGGAGCCAGCATAGGCCAAGGGGGGCCTTAACGCCCCCCTCCCGCCCCCCACCCCCAATAAAAAAATGAAAAATTATAATACCCCCCTCCCCCACCCCCCACCCCCATAGCCCCAAATTTATAAAACCCCCTATTAAAAACGCAAACATAAATTTATATAATCCCTCTCCAAAATTAAAAATCCACATATATTTGTTCCAAACTCTAATTGTAAATTCATCCCTTTATTTCTTAGTTTTGATGGGTAAACTTCCTTTTAATTTTTTCAGCTTTTATTTGTGCAAATTTTGAAGATTTTTATGAGGTGGGTTACTTTTTAATTTTTAATTTTTGTGGAATAGTTGTTTCTATGAATTCTTATTGAATGTTTAAGATTTGCATGCTTATAAAATGTTCAAATTTATATGTTTATTGAGAGTGCTAATTAATGAATTATTTTTTTGAATTGACATCATAATTTGTAATCATGCATCGATATTTTAGTAAAAGATCGAAGAGCTATTGAATCATCAAGTTCGATTGCCAACCAAAAAAGAATCAATATTGATAGTGTAGAATTTAATTCTGAAAATATAATTAGCGATCCGGAGACAACAAATTTGCAGACCCGGCTGCCGAGAAATCCTAAATCCGTCCCTGATTGAACTAATAACAAAAGAATTTACACTTTTAAGTTTTAACTCTCGGTGATTAATTAATTAAAAAAATTTAACTTTGACCATCTTTTATATATTTATATTTTTCTTGTAGTATTTATAAGGCCAAAAATAAATAAATAAATAAATAAAATCCAAATACGTACTTTAACTAGTTGGTTGGAAATGGAATGTGTATATAGGTGGCCAGCGTTATATTTTTGGATCAACCTGTTGGCACTGGATTCTCTTATGCAACCACGTCTGAAGCTTACAACTCCAGCGACACACTTACCGCGCAACATACTTATCAATTTCTCACCAAGGTCAGCAATTAATATAGTCTCTTGAACATTCTATTTTTTTCAAATTTTATTTGATTAAAAATAAAAAAGAACTCATTCACGTACAAATCTAACCGTTTTCTTATACGTTTCTTTTTAATTTTATTTTAACTTTATTTGATTAAAAAAAAAAAAAAACTCACCCCGTGTACAACACCGTTCTTAAATGATTTTTTTGAACTCTCTATTTTTTCAAATTTTATTTGATTAAAAAAATGCACTGTACAGCACTAACTGATCTTATTTATATATTTATTTTTTGGTAAGCTAATTGATCTTAATACTCAGAGATAAATGATTGGGGGAATGAGACAAAATTTTCCAACGTACAAAACAAATTAGACATTATTTTCCCTTGGAAAAACTATCAATACTAACGATCCCTAGTGTGAATTTGTAATTAAATTTTACTCCCTATTTTTGACAAAAATACCAAAATAGCCTTGATGTAGAGAGATTATAAGCAGTAGAATATCCTTTAAATTTTGAAACTAAAAACAATAAATTAATATATATATAAAATAATTTTAGTCAGAAAGATTATTAGTAACCTTTTAACTTACTATTACTTTGCCAACGGCTATATATACATTAATAAATATTTTCATTTTCTAGCTAGCTAATTAAAGTCCGTTTGATTATTATCATACAGTGGCTTGTAAATTATCCAAAGTTTCTCAACAATGAATTGTACATTGGAGGTGACTCTTATGCTGGCATCTATGTTCCTCAAGTCGTCAACCATATTTATAACGGTAATGTTTATTATATTGCTATTTTCAAATCAAAGTATGAGATATTGATATTAAATATATGAATATAATGTCAAAAAGAAAGGTTTTGGGAGAAACTGTTTCTATATTCATATTTTGGGTGTGTTGATTTACAATACAATACAAATATTAATAGGAGAGTAGTCCTAATTACAACCCTAATTATAGCCTGCTAATCATTAAAAGGAATCAATTAGCATTATTCCCATATTTACAAAGATATTGTTGACACTTCTCCTTAAGTTGGATCATGAGGTTCGATCATGTTCAACTTGGACAATGAACTGTGGAAGCTTTGGCTGCTTACGGCTTTGATTAAGATATCTGCAAGCTGATCCTCTTGACAAACGGAAGCTTAACTATCCCCGATTCAATTTTTTCTTTAATGAAGTGACGGTCAATCTCCATGTGCTTGGTCCGGTCATGCTGTACCGAGTTATGAGAGATACTAATCGCGGCCTTATTATCCCAGTACAGATCAACACTCTCTTCGGGAGGAAAGCCAATCTCAGTTAAGAGCTTTCATATCCATAAGATTTCAGTAACCCCTCGAGCTATTCCCCTGAATTCCGCCTCAACACTGAAAAGTGCCACAACCTTCTGTTTCTTGCTCGGCCAAGTAACCAGATTGCCTCCCACAAAGGTAAAGTATCCAGAAGTGGACCGCCTGTCTGTGATGCTTTCTGCCCAATTAACATCAGTGTAGACAGTGATTCGGGTTTGTCCATTCCTAGCAAACATGAGTTTCTTTCCCGGAGATGATTTTAAGTATCTCAGAATCCTCATAACTGCATCCATGTGTTCCTTGCTGGGGTTATGTATGAACTGACTTACAACGCCAACGACATAGGCAATATCTGGCCTTATATGAGCTAAGTAAATCAGTTTGCCCACAAGTCTCTGATACCCGTCTTTTTCGGCAGGTGTTTGATCTTGGGATAATCCCAACTAATGATTTTGAGCCATCGGGGTATTGACCGGTTTATAGTCAAGTAGCCCAACTTCTGTTAAGAGATCAAGTATATATTTCCTCTATGAGATAAAGATGCCTTTGTCTGATCTCATCACCTCGATGCCAAGGAAGTATCTCAGCCCTCCCAAATCTTTCATTTCGAATTCTCGTGACAGGTTCCTCTAAAGGTTGGCTATCTCTTCAGTGTCGTTTCAAGTTATCACGATACCATCGACATAGATGATTAACAGGGTGATAAGGCCGTCCTTCCTTTTGATAAACAAGGAGTGGTCTGAATTGCTTCTACTGTACCCATACTTGTTCATAACCATGGTGAACTTCTTGAACCAGGCTCTGAGTGATTGCTTGAGACCATAGAGTGACCGTCTTAATCTGCACACCATGTGCTGACTTCCATGCTTCTCAAATCCGAGTGGAAGGTCCATGTAGACTTCTTCCTCAAGATCCCCAAGTAAGAAGGCATTCTTCACATCGAATTGATGCAGAGGCCACCCATAGTTGGCTACTATGGATAGCAGAATCCTGATGGTGTCCAATTTTTCCACAAGAGAGAAAGTTTCCATGTAGTCAATCTCATACGTCTGTGAGTACCCTTTGGCCACCAGTCTGGCCTTGTACCTTTCGATTGTACCATCCATCTTGTGTTTGATGTTGTAGACCCACTTGCAGCTAACCGATTTTTTTTCCTACCGGTAGTGTACAAAGTTCCCACGTGTTATTTTTATCAAGTGCTTTAATTTCATCCTCCATTGCTTGTTTCCATGGAGGAACATTAAGGGCTTTGTTGACAGTGTTAGGAACCTGATGGGAGTATAGAGCGTGAATAAAAGCTCATAGTTGTGGAGAAGAATCAGCGGCAATATGATGAACCACTAGATACCTAGAGTTACTCCCCTTGTCTGGGTTGTACCTATTTAGTGGAACACCCTTGTTGCTTCGGAAAGGCAAAATATAAGTACTAGGTATGAAAACAAATGAGTCAGAGTTACTAACTTCGGGGATATTTGGTGCCTGAGGCTGGTCATTGAGGTGGTTTGAGGTGGAGAGAGATGGGGCTTCAGCGGGTTTTTCAGACTGAGAAGACTCATCAATCTGAGAAGTGTATTCGTGTAATGGTTCTAGCCTATCGCACATCCAATTCGTATTTTCGTTCCCTCTCTCCCCCTGAAGGGGTGAATTGGATGTCATTCTGAAATTGTACTCTGTCTCCAAGAAGTCCACATCCATGGTGATGTAATGACAATTATCTATCGGATCATAATAGTGATATCCTACTCTAAGTAGGGTTAAAGTCGAGAAAGACACACCGGATTGTTGGGAAAAACACGATCAGAAAGCACAACGGAATTTAAAATTTTCCCCAAAAGTAAGATCGGACTTGCAATTTCTATTTCCAAATCTTAAGGATTCAAGAACTTACAAGAATCGACGCTTTCTTGACACGTTTTGAGCCTCCCTCAAACGCGCTTCATGCGGTAATGGCAACTGCGTCCCTCGAAAGGTTCTTTCTACTAGATTCCAAGTAGGTTTCCTTTAGAGTAATAATCCACGCAAGACCTAGATTCATATCATGTCAGGGAGAGTGCTAGCGGTATAACATGTGTAAAGAAAGAAACATAAAACGAGAAGAAAGAGAGCAAGTGAATTATCCCATCATGAAGTCATCGTGTCCTTTGGGCGTGATTTCTCTATTACGTGTAAGAGACAATTTTCGAACCCCTAAGCCTATTTATACGTTAGGGTTCGAACAC
This sequence comes from Lantana camara, assembly GCA_037501455.1. Taxonomy (NCBI): domain Eukaryota; kingdom Viridiplantae; phylum Streptophyta; class Magnoliopsida; order Lamiales; family Verbenaceae; genus Lantana; species Lantana camara. The sequence continues at coordinate 27,720,344 of CM074862.1, forward strand.
CCCTTTGTCTTGTTGGAATCGGATTCCAATTTTGAGTTTTCTTCTATTTCTTTTTCTTCAAGTAATAGGAATCTTATTCAAAATAAGATATCTATTTCTTCTAGAAGAGAAGCTCCTAATCAATTTAGGAATATTAATTATTCTATTAATAATTAATATCTTATTCCAATGATATTTATTATAATCATATTAGAATTAATATTTACTATAATAATAAATTGAAGATATTTAGTATTTATTTATTTATTCTAATCAAATTAGAACAAGTAAATAATTAAATACTCTAATTAATTCCATAAAGGGATTTAGAATTAATTCTAACGAGATAAAATTAATTCTCTAATTAATTTTATTTGGCTTTATAATTAATTCTCCTAATTAATTATATTAGGAATTATAATTAATTCTCCTAATTAATTATATTTGGGCTTTATAATTAATTCTCCAATTAATCAACACATGGTTCAATTTATCAATTGGATCACACGCCCAAACTCAAGCTCATGTGCCACACGTGTACATTTACACGTGTGGTCTTCTTTCGATCAACTATTGATCTTTCCTTCAATATCCTTTGAACCTGACATTTATGTGTGAGCCCCTAGGTTCATTTTCAGTAGCAGTGAGACTAGTACGCTTTATTAGTTCACAGATCACACGACCATAGTCTAGCCACAGGTGTGTGACCCCTACCTGAACAATCAATATATATTCGAAAGAGCCTTTCAGCCAATGACAGCTGTGAGGTATGATCCTCATACCAACCCATCTCTCGATTAAGATCTAGGGCATGAGAATAATGAGAGCCCCACTAATCTCGATCGTAAAGCTAAGTTCATTTCATATCCATTTGATATCAATACAAGAAACTCTTTTCTTGTTATCTTGATCCACTACCTCGGCCAAGGGTTTAGGGTGGCATATGAACGACTTATGCAATAAGAGATCTTCTTGCATTAAGGCAAGTGTAGGTCCTTTGTTGATTCTCATATGCTTCCATGTGCCACTTGTGCAGCCTCAGCATAAGCCTTGAATCAGTTGTCTCGTGAGACATCCTTTAAAGCTTATACCTAAGAATACAGAGTTAGCCCACAAAGCATCAATGGAATCTCAAGTCAAAAGATTACTTTACTCATGCCATTGGCCTGTGAGATATTTCCTAATCTGGAAGTTTTCTCTTCTTGAAGTGGAAAGTTCCTTTCCCATCTAGGAATCTTCTCACGCGGGACACCTCAGTCTACCCGTTCTAGTAACGAGCACCCTCATGTATTGCGTACGCATCAACTTATGCACTTTACACCCCATGAAACAGGATGCTCTGTCTTAAGGACGCAATCCCACGAGCAAGTCTCAATCGAGCCAAATCAACACTCCCACTGTCTGTTGGACTCATCGACTTGGAGTGATTTCTAATCCGTCCTTGAGTTAGTGCTTGTTTCATGTGTCATTCATCTAATAACAAAGTCCCTAACAGCCTTATGGATTAGAGGAGTTCTAATACATGCACACGAAATGGAAACACATAAAACACGTATTGCACATAAAGAAGTGTTTGCCTATGATAATAATCAATCGTGTATTATTCAAAGATTGTCTGTGATATTAGGAAAATCCCAAAACAGATTATGACTAATCGACTTTCTAGGGCATTATTCCCAACAATCTCCCATTTGCCCGTAAAAGCCATTTAGGTACTCTGAGTCTCAACTTCTCAAGATGTACTTTGAGAGCCTATTGACTTTGGGCGTTTCCAAAGTGGATCTGCTATGTTCTCTGCTGATGTGACCCTGTTATTTACACATCTTTAAGGAAACTCATTTCCCTTATTAAGTGATTCGTAATCACATATTCGGTCTCTTGGTGAGGTCGTGGTTCTCTTAATTGAGCAACCACCCATTTAATCACACAATTTGATAATGGAGTTGTTTCAAGCTAGGGACTTCATCTAACTAGTTAGATGGAGTTTCTTACCCAAATATATAACTTAGTAATACTCAATACTACCAAGTACTTAACCACGATGGTTAAAATTCGCAGTATACGTGTCTAGAACGATTTCCAATACACTGCTCTACCATTTAGGCAGAATGTGCATCCTTTCAATGTTTACAATCATCTATGTTTGATGGAAGGATTACATCAAAATATCGTTCTAACGACAAGATCTTTCTGGGCTCTAAATGATATCCTCATTTCTTCTAAAGTACTCGGAGGATATATTTTGCAGCAGTCCAGTGGCCTTCTCAAAGGTCATATTAGATTCGGCCCACTATGCTTAGTGTTGCGCCATATCAAGTCTAGTACATAACATTGCATACATTATGCATCCTTTCACTTAAAGGGGTTTTTGACATTCTAACTTTCTTAAAGTTATCTTAGGACACATACTCTTCAAAAGAGATGTTCCATTTGTCCAAACTAAACCAATTTAGTATCGTGGTTATGCACTTGATTGTGATAATCCATTTATTCTCTTAGATCAATCTCTATAGATCTCAACTTGAGAATTTATGAATTATCACAAAGATCTTTCATGTCAAACTGTTTCCTAACAAGATTTTGGTAACTTTCATGTCATCATTTTCATTCATAATGAGAACGATGTCATATCTAAAGTACCTAAAGTTGAAGCTAAAATCATTAACTATCACACGTGTGTTTGAGAGTTATTCGACTTTCATCTTGAGTCAAACGATTTTGATTACCTTATGGAATCGAATTCTCTAACTCCTAGAAGCTTTGATCAATCTACAGATTGACTTAGGGGTTTGCATACCTTATGCATACTCCCACTGAATATGAGATTCATAGAAATACCATATTTTTGTCTCTTTCAATATCCTATTGAGGAAGACGGTTCTCACATTTATTTATCATATCTCATAGTCAGAATATGCAGATATGGTAAACACAATCCAAATGGACTTTTGCATTTCAACCGTCAAGAAGGTTGTAATGCTTTCCATTTACTTGAAGCTCTATGAGCTTGATCCTATCAGGTGGATCAACCAAGGTCCAAAATTGATTTGAATATATGGAATCCATACTGGATTTCAAGGCTTGCTTACATTACTCAGATTCCAAATCTGATAGTGACTCCACATAAGTAATTCTTATGCTTACCAGGAATGCGTTTTGAATGCATAATGAGAGGAACATTTCACACGTGTACTTACTCTAAAATTTGGCTAAGTTTTATCAGATGGGCTCGTTTCTTCTATATGTGGTGTGGGGTACTCATCCTCAAATTTCTTTGAGGTCTGCTTGCTTGTCTTTCTTCTCTTATAGGAACGATTCCTTAAGAAAGGTACATTCCTTGAAACAAACAACTAATTTATTCAAGAGAATTGCTTAAACAATATTCTATATTGGTGTGTAAACTTGAACTCTTTTCAAGCTTATGTCCCACTGTCCTCCTCACTTAAGAGGATTTCTATAAATTCCTTGATAAGAATAATTAGGGAATTATTGAATGTCACATTTAATAGTGCAATTAAGGAACTTATTTTGGAAGGTACTAGATTCGAAATCTCTAATTGCATATTCTAGGGGTTTACTCCTAGAATGAATATAAGTCAGTAAAGCTTGCGATGGAACAAACCATATCCTATAAGGTTTTGTTCCTTCATTCAGAAACACTAAGGTGTTCTTGAACTTATTTACTAAGAGATAATCCTATTATCTCTAAGATGACAAAGGAATTAGTCTCTAAGGTATTTGCCATCTCGATCAGATCGAGCTGCTTATAACTTATGAATACTTCGGTTCCTAACCTCCTTTTTGAAATTCTAAGAATTTCTTATAAGTTTCCATTTTGCACTTCGTCAAATACACTCATTCATAATGATTAAACTGATGATTATTTCTAGTGCTTACACTGAGCAATAGATAAACATTAGTATGGATCAAAATCCATGAGTATCGGGTATGTTCACACGTTTCTCACAAACGTGGTTTTGGGAGCGTTTCCCTTAAGACAAGATTCACTGGAAGTTAACTCTCTAGGTTGATTTTCATAAAATGACCCTTAGACATCAAACTCACTAATCCTTTTATGTCTAAATGTGTCCCTAAGTAATTCGAAACTTCTTCATCTTTTGTTATCTCGTTGTATTTTTAAAACATTAGTATTTTGAGTTTTGCACAGCGGATTATGTAAAATTAACTCAAGACTAGTGAATTCTAATCCTATTAGAATTACTAAACAAGGCAACATTTCAAAGTACTTCATACCCCTTGAAGTTCCCTTTCAAAGTCGTTATTTGCTAATATAGAATCAAATGTCCTATTTGATCTCTAGTGTCTTTTGGTGTACCCTTTACATGCCCCTCTATTGGGCTCTTAAGGGTTTCTTCTTCTTTAGGCCTTCAAGCCTTTAGCTTAGTGGATTTAGAAGAAGAATTAACCATCATAACGTTTTAGTCCTTCTCAAGGACGCTCTCAACCATGATCAACTAAATGATTAACAACGCTACAATGGCATCATTTTGGTTGAGTATTAAAAGAGTTATATGATGGTGAAGCAATGTGAGCAATCAGTGCAATTTAGAACTCTATTTTCAACTAAATGACCGCGGCTACAAGGTCATCAAATAGAACCTTTTAGTCCACGTTCATGCACTTGTTTCCTCATTGGGAGTATGGAACAATTCCATAATGTTATACCTAGTAACATTTTTATGAGGTGGTTCAATTGCTCTTAAGTGGTTTGGAAAAATCCTTTCACCTTATATTGCTTCTCTTTTGGCCCGGGTCGAATTTTCACAAGTAAGTGGAAATCTCGCCCTTTAGCGAACACTTTTCTCTTTTCAAAATCTAAAACGAATTTTAGAATCCGAAGCCAATTAGAGTTAGTTAGAACTTAGTCAACTTGTTTGACCTAAGGATGAATACGAATGGGTTTACATTTCATATTGTAGAGAATCAAAGAACTACAACCTAAATACTGAGCAGAGAAAATGTGAGCATGTTGAATAATAACTTAATACATAGGTTTTAGGTCTTTTATCGTATATAGCTCCTATTGGTTTTAGAAGATCTTAAAATCCCAACGATCTTAGAGGAAACTTGTTTTCCCAATGGGTACTAAGATCCTAAGCACAATATTTTGGACCCACGACTCGCGGACATCCTCAATAAAGCCTTGGGTAGGTACAACTTGCCAGTTCCATCTCTATGGAACTCTCAGTAATATTTTTGCATCACCCATCTTTCAATATGGACCCGCGACTAGTGCGACATCCATATTTTCTTAGACGTTAAGGAGAACCCATCAAACATAAGATCATGATTAAACTTAGTCCGGAACGACCCACGACTCGCGGACATCGCCCATTCCAAAATAACCATGAAATATTAATTACTTAAAGTAATTAATCAGGAAACTAAGAACTAATAGGTTTCACATAGTCACCCCACGACTCATTGACAGCAACTAGCTCCCCTATTGAACTTAAATCCTATTGATGGAATGCTAGTAATTTTAATTAAAGTTCTCACTTTATACAAAATACCTATTTTTCGAAATTGCTTAATATTTATGGGATTTTCGAATACTTGTGAGTTGTCCAGTTTTGACCTCACCAACATGTACAGTTATCCATTTTAATTAGTCTTGTTTAATGCAGTTTCACATAAATGCATTACACACAAGCAATTAGCAGATAACATGTCCTAGCATGATACTAATATGAGATGATCATGGGTTTTCCTATCTTATGCGTGATATGTAGAAGCCACTCCACAATCACAAGTTCTAACATACATGACACATAAAACAGTTTAAATCACATAAGGAAATTGGAAATAAAACGATGCCCTATTTATTACAATAGAAACCCTCCCAACATTTGAGGGGTCTTCACTTCATGGCCTTCTCGTTACTTTATTGTGTGGATCCATCTTACTCCATGGGTGCAAATCTCCAAAGTAAAATAAAAACCTCACTTTCTAAAATCTACACTCTTTGCATAAAATAATATGGCTCAATCTTCATGTTGGCCATAGACAAATACACGGGGCATACCCCGGCCTCAAAAACAGTAATATGGAAAGCCACATAATAAATACATAACAGTACGCACATAAGTGAGGCACCGACCCCAATTGAAAAACACAACTATGGGGCTCCAACCCCAAATTTAAACCATCCATGTGCATATATTAAAACATCCACAAGACTAAACCCATGATCACCTAATATTCTAAAATTGGAAGAATTTAAATTTACCAATAAATTTAAAATTCTTTTAACTTTAAGTTCTACTAACTCAAAGTAATTTGAAAAACAGTTCCTTGTTCAAGAATATATTCATAACCAAAAGCTCAAATCTGAGAAAATTCAAGTTAATTCAAAAATAATAAAATTAACAATTTTATAAAATTATTATTTCAAAAATAATAATATTAATTTTTTCGAAAAATTAAATCTGACATTAATTCCAAAATTTATAGTTTTATTTCAAAAATAAACTATTTTCAGTTAAAAAATAAATTTAAAATAAAATTCGGGCCTAAAACATGAAAAATCGCTTCGCGGGGCATCTGCCCGCACGCATGCGCGCGTACAGCCAGCCTAAATAGGCAGGACGCTCACGTAGCAGGCCCACAGGTGCATAGCAGGTGCACGCAGTAGGCCCACACGCGTGCACGCGCTGCGCGCAAGCGGGGCGAACATGCCCTGGTGGGCAAGGCAGAAGGACGCGTTCGCCTGGGCGAGAAGCAGGCAGGCAGGCAGCTCGCGGCTCCAGCGCGCGCGCCCCTGCACGAGCAGGGCTGCTGCGCGCGGGTGCGTGCTCTAAGCAGCTCAGACGATGCCCGACGATCTGTTTTCGGCCCCGGTTTGATCTGTTTGCGTGCGGCGACAACGAGTGACGAACTCGCTTGGTCCTCGTCATCTCGCACCGATTTTCTTGCAAAATTTTCAAAAAACTTTAATCCAAATTTGGAAATTAAAATCACCATTTTAATAAATCTAAAATTTAAAACGAATCTAATAAATTTCCAGAAAACCTTTTTATCAAAATTTTCAGGAAACCTCTCAAATTCCAAAGCTGAGATTATGAAACAAATTCAAGAATACTTAATTGTAACTCAGATTCGAGAATTTCTCAAAATACAATTAAAGAAGATAGATCAGAAATAGACCTTGCAAGGTGGCTCTGATACCACTTGTTGGGAAAAACACGATCAGAAAGCGCAGCGGAATTTAAAATTTTTCCCAAAAGTAAGATCGGACTTGCAATTTCTATTTCTAAATCTTAAGGATTCAAGAACTTGCAAGAATCGACGCTTTCTTGACACGTTTTGAGCCGCCCTCAAACGCGCTTCATGCGCCAATGGCAACCACGTCCCTCGAAAGATTCTTTCTACTAGATTCCATAGTAGGTTTCCTCTAGAGTAATAATCCACACCAGACCTAGATTCAAATCATGTCAGAGAGAGGGCTAGCGGTATAACATGTGTAAAGAAAGAAACAAAAAACGAGAAGAAAGAGAGCAAGAGAATTATCCCATCATAAAGCCATCGTGTCGTTTGGGCATGATTTCTCTATCACGCGTAAGAGACAATTTTCGAACCCCTTAGCCTGTTTATAGGTTAGGGTTTGAACACCCATTTGTCTTGTTGGAATTGAATTCCAACTTTGAGCTTTCTTCTATTTCATTTTCTTCAAGTAATAGGAATCTTCTCAAAATAAGATATCTATTTCTTCTAGAAGAGAAGCTCCTAATCAATTTAGGAATATTAATTATTCTATTAATAATTAATATCTTATTCCAATAATATTTATTCTAATCATATTAGAATTAATATTTACTATAATAATAAATTGAAGATATTTAGTATTTATTTATTTATTTATTCTAATCAAATTATAACAAGTAAATAATTAAATACTTAGAATTAATTATCTAATTAATTCCATAAAGGGCTTTAGAATTAATTCTAACGAGCTAAAATTAATTCTCTAATTAATTATATTAGGGATTTATAATTAATTCTCCTAATTAATTTCATTTGGACTTTATAATTAATTCTCCAATTAATCAACACATGGTTCAATTTCTCAATTGGACCACACGCCCAAACTCAAGCTCATGTGCCACACGTGTACATTTACACGCGTGGTCTCGCTTCGATCAACTATTTGATCTTTCCTTAAATACCCTTTGAACCTAGCATTTGTGTATGACCCCCTAGGTTCATTTTCAGTTAACAGTGAGACTAATACGCTTTATTAGTTCACAGACCACACAACCATATTCTAGCCATAGGTGTGTGACCCCTACTCGAACAATGAATATATATTCGAAAGAACCTTTCAGTCAATGACAACTGTAAGGTATGATCCTCCTACCAACCCATCTCTCGATTAAGATATAGGGCATGAGAATAAGGAGAGCCTCACTAATCTCGATCATAAAGTTAAGTGCGTTTCATATCCATTTGATATCAATACAAGAAACCCTTTTCTTATTATCTTGATCCACTACCTCGGCCGAGGGTTTAGGGTGGCATATGAACGACTTATGCAATAAGAGATCTTCTTACATTATGGCAAGTGTAGGTCCTTTCTTGATTCTCATATGCTTCCAGGTGCCACTCGTGCAGCCCCAGCATAAGCCTTAAATCAGTTGTCTCGTGAGACATCCTTTAAAGCTTATACCTAAGACTGTAGAGTTAGCCCACAAAGCATCAATGGAATCTCAAGTCAAAAGATTACTTTACTCACGCCATTGACCTGTGAGATATTTCCTAATCTGGAAGTTTCCTCTTCCTGAAGTGGAAAATTCCTTTCCCATTTAGGAATCTTCTCACGCGGGACACCTCAGTCTACCTGTTCTAATAACGAGCACCCTCATGTAATGCGTACACATCAACTTATGCCCTTTACACCCCATGAAATAGGATGCTCCGTCTTAAGGACGCAATCCCACGAGCAAGTCTCAATCGAGCTAAATCAACACTCCCACTGTTTGTTGGACTCATCGACTTGGAGTGATTTCTAATCCGCCCTTGAGTTAGGGCTTGTTTTATGTGTCATTCACCTAATTACAAAGTTCCTAATAGCCTTATGGATTAGAGGAGTTCTAATACATGCGTACGAAATGGAAACACATAAAACACCTATTGCACATAAAGAAGTGTTTGCCTATGATAATAATCAATCGTGTATTATTCAATGATTGTCTGTGATATTAGAAAAGTCCCAAAACAGATTATGACGAATCGGCTTTCTAGGGCACTATTCCCAATACGGATGGCACAGAGGTCGAGTTTGGAGCTCAAGTGTTTTGGAGTATAAATAAAAGAAACACATTCCAATATCCGTGGTGGTAGTAGAAGGACATATGGAATAGAGTGAAATCGCCTGAGTGTGTCAAGGGGGGTTTCCATCTTTAGAGCTCGAGCGGGTAACCAATTCATGACATGGACAGTTTTGGAGACGGCTTCGGCCTAGAGTTTATTGGGTACATGGGCTTCGAAGAGAAAAGCCCGGGTGCTCTCCTGAACATAACGGTTTTTTCGTTCAGCCATCCCATTTTGTTGGGGGCTGTGAGGGCATGTGGTTTCATGAATAACCCCATTCTCAGCGAAGAATTCCTGGAGATTGTGGTTGATGTATTCGCCTCCATTGGCTGAGCAAAAAACTTTGATTATCGCGGAGAACTGTGTTTGAATCATCTGGAAGAATTTCTTAACTGTTGTTGGGGCATCAAATTTGTGATTCAAGAAATAAATCCATGTAAATCTGGTGCAATCATCAATAAATCGTATAAACCACCGGTATCTGGCTGAGACATGACTTGGAACTGGCCCCCATACATCCGAATGAATTAAAGCAAAAGGAACTTCTGTTTTATTCGTTGAACTTGGAAATGTAGTTCGTTGACTTTTGGCCAATACAAAAGTTTCACAATGTAAAGTACTTGAATCAGAAAATAAACTCTGGAACAATTGCTTCATGTAATTAAAAGAAGGATGTCCCAACCGTTGGTGCCATAACCACAACTACTGATCACTTCTACTACGAGCTAAAGAGATTGATCCTGTCTGTGATATATCCTTGATGTAGTATAACCCATCTCTCTCAATACTATGCCCATTGATAGCCCCGGTATGAATATCCTGTAGGAGAGAAAAAGATGGATACATCAGCACAGTACAATTTATCTCTTTAGTAATTTGACTAACAGATAATAACTTTGTACTAAAAGAAGTCACAACTAGACAGTGTGATAAATTTAAATGATTTGATAAACTAATTTTTCCCGTCCCAGTAACCGGATAGGAAAAACCATTTGCAATTATCACTGTCGTTTTTCGAGGTGCGGTGGAAAGCAGATATCTCCAGCTGTGTTGGTCATATGATCCGTAGCTCCCAAATCTATAAGTCATTCATGATCCAAAGAGGGTTGATTCGTAATGCAATTGTGGACTTGGGACCAATTGGCTCCCGACCCAACTTCCCCTCCACTAGATACACTAGGCAACCCACTTTTAGTTGCCATCGTTCCAATGCCGCTGGGGTGCAGGTCCATCATTGCCTTAGTCGGCGGTCTTCCCACCGGATGGCGTTGTAAGCCTTCTCCAAAGTAGGTAGTTGGGTTTTGAGCAAATCCCTTTTAATTGGGTCGAATCACTCGTTCAGTCCCCATAAAAAGGCAAATACTCTATCCTTTTGCTTTTCCAGATTATGGATCTTTCGATCCTCAACACACTTCATCAACTGAGGCTGCCGAAAATCGATTTCTCTCCAAATCCCTTGTATGGGTTCTGTAGTACTGATCTAAGGTCATCTCAGCTTGATTAGTTTGATAAGCTCGTTGCTTAAGTTCATACAGTTTTAGTTTATCACCTCCGTCGTGGTAGGTGGCTTCGATTTCTTCCCAGAGTTCCTTCGTGTAGGGGCATAGGGAACTGTGCGGCGATCTCGGGTTCCATTGTGTTAAGTATCAGGCTGCAAACAAATCCATCGGTCTGTTCCCAAGCATCATATCCAGTATCTTCTGAATTGGGGGACACCGTTTTCCCGTTGATGTATCTTATTCTTCCTCGGCCTAGAAGAACAAGTTGTACAGTTCAGGACCATAGGTCATAGTTGTTATCGTTGAGTTTGATATTGATGGTGGTTGTTTGAGTTGGTTCGGGTTGTTTATGCCCTCTGGCCGAGGAGATCCGCCGGCATATTTGAAGTGTCGAGTTTAGATGGTGAAGCCATGGGTAGATGATGAGCAGGGAATTCGAGTCCTTATTCGATCGAAACCTGCTTTGGTATTATGTCAAAAAGAAAGGTTTTGGGAGGAACTGTTTCTTGTCACAAAAGGTTGAATCCCCAACCCTAAGGGCACCCCACACCCCGGCCCGACGAAGCAAGTGGGAGGAGGTAAATCAGGTACTCAGCGGCCCGTTAAGGGGGAGGTGTGCTTCTCACTAGGTCTACAAGGAGTCCACCCTCAAAGCCCAAATTAGACTCAAGAATAAAGCTCCCACACTGCAGCCTGTGGGAATCGAACCTTGCATCTTGTCACAAATCTGCCCCTCCGGAACCAACTGAGCTACGCCCTGCGGGCTGGGAGGAACTGTTTCTGTATTCATATTTCTTGTGTGTTGATTTACAATACAATACAAATATTAATAGGAGACTAGTCCTAATTACAGCCTGTTAATCAGGAAAAGGAATCAATTAACATTATTCCCATATTTACAAAGATAATGTCGACATATAATAATACCTAATTAATCTATCAATTTCATGTGATAGGTATTGACCTCGGGAGAGAGCCCCTAATGAATATTAAGGTCTGTACGCCTTCGAAATTTTGAATTTTCTTTTATCTTTTTATCAAAAAACAAAACAATTAGAAAATTAATAATAACTGATATATATTATTATAATGTAAACATGTGTGCAGGGATATTTGTTGGGAAATCCAGGTACTGTCCTGTTCGAGGATAACAATGCAAGAGTTCCCTATGCGAATCGAATGGGGCTCCTATCTGATCACCTTTACAAGGCAATTCATTTTAATTTCACACTTTCTTGGCTATTAATTAACTTGATTTGTAATTTTATAATCTTTTTTTGTGTGCATGTGTTAATATTCATTTGCAGGCAGCAGAAAAGAACTGCAATGGGAACTTCGTAAGTCCAGACTCTGAAAATATTTTGTGCCAGACCAATCTTCGAAAGATAGACCAGGTGAGAAACCAAAAATTAAGAGAAGTTCTATTATATATCTTTTTTTTTTTTGGTAGAAAGTTCCATTATATATCTACCCTGGTTTAATTTTAGAAAAATTGTAGTCCAAATTTACCTCAATCGAACTCAACCATATAATTATAAATGTATTACACTTTCCATTTATGTTATTGCTCTTCCTAAAATTTCCATCAACTAAACGACAGGTGTAAAACACTCGTCCCTCATTATACCGATTTGGCCAACTTAGGTTTAGTCTAAAATTATCCATTATTTTATTATACATACAAAGTAACTATTCGAAATGATGTAACGTGCTCGTTTTAACACTATACTAGTTTAAGTATAAATTTTGTATTCGAATCTTTTGATACGAAGTTACCATTAGTAAAGGAAAATTGATTACCTTAAGTAAGCCATTAGATGCCCGTAATCCTACTATTAATATCTAACAATGGTTTTTCTTGTTAGTTAAGATTAATATTATTTTTTCATGTGTAGTGTCTCAGCAAAATACGTAAATCGCAAATCTTAGAACCGTGGTGCCCTAGTATGTGGAACCTCAGGGAACGGCGACTTCTGTTATCATCGTATAATATTCTGACAAATTCCGAAGAATCATGGTGCAGGGTACGTAACAGTACCCTTTCTTACAGCCTCTCAGTTTCGTTAAGGTTATGTTTTCAAATTTCAATGTTGTTGTAATATATTCCAGGAGGACAATTATGTATATTCCGAGCTCTGGGCAAACGACAAATCTGTCCAAGAAGCTCTTCACATTCATCGGGTATTTCTAAACCATAAATTTTTAACTCAAATTTAAGTGTTTTTTCATTATCCAAGTGCTACAATTTGCAGTTCGGATTAAACTATATAGAAATATCGTGTTCGAGTCTTTGAAAACATAATAACCATTAATAGTGAGGGTCATAGATTTTAATGGTCTATAGTTTATGGACTCCATGTTCGAATTCTTAGCAAAACAACTAGCATTAATAGTGAGAGTTTTAAATTTATAATCTTAACAATCTATAATCTACACTCTTATAGACTCTTGTTTGAAATTCAAATCTTTAGAAATACTAGGTACAATCGATAAATGAAAGTTTTCCACATTATTGGTCTATTATCTATTATCTAATTATCTAATTCAACGTAAAATGTGACAGAAAACAGTATCGGAATGGATGCGTTGCAACTCTAGCTTCTTGCATAAGTATGGACAACATCAAACTAAATCTTACACATTCAACGTACTCGATACCCTTGTTTATCACAAGAAATTCATCCATAAAGATTGCCGGGTTCTAATTTATAGGTGAGTTCAGCTTTTGTTTCTCTTCTGGCTCGCATGATTCTGACTTCCGAAAAAGAATTAACTAAAAGTAATTGCTATAAACCTTCGACAGTGGTGATCATGATATGGTTGTTCCTCACACAAGCACTGAGAAATGGATCTCCTCTTTGAATTTGCCGATTCAAAGTGATTGGAGGCCTTGGTTTGTTCAAGATCAAGTTGCAGGGTTAGAAACCACTATATATATTAGTATTAATCTATAAAAGTTTACTAATTTTGTGATGGATCATCAGTTCTTCATAGTTTGATTGGGTTTCTTTTATTTATTTTTTTTGGGAAAGATATATGATGACATACCGTCATGACAACTATGGATTAACGTACGCCACTGTGAAGGTATATGCCTTTTCGTTTTCAAATATTTTTGAATTACAAAGAATAATAATATAAAAAGAAATTATTTCGTATTATAAATTGAGGTATATATTTGCAGGGGGGAGGTCATACGGCTCCAGAGTACAAACCGTTGCAATGCTTTGCTATGGTTGAGAGATGGTTTAGTCAAATGCCCTTGTAACTAGCAAAACCACTATCATTTTATACAGCTTTGGGGGGCTCCAACTGTAAACGCGGAATCTGTAGAAAGTAATAATTTATTTAAAAATTAACTGAAAAATGAAATTTGTGTTCTTTACTTATTTGCTTTATGACATTATAGTAGACTTTTTATTAATATTAATAAAATCAACGTGCATGTAAGTTCATCATTTATTTTATTTAAATAAGTTCTACTATTTTAACATTTGAAAAGTGAGAGCTTCAATTCAAAAATTTAATAATGCTTTGATTAATTCAAACATTAATCATCTTTTTTGTGTTACTTCCTTACAGATAGAACATGGTGCTACATTTATTGTTAGTAAATCTTGAAAAGATGTTGGTCCTCTAATATGATTCAGCAGCGACCGGACTAAATCTTTTCCCCTCAATAGGATTTGCATTATTTATACGTTCAATTACATTTGTTTGTTTTTCGGTACTTACTTTATTTGTCTCATACATAATGTTCTGCAAATTCTGTGCGAAGATATTTTTTTGATTTTTAATTTTTCGAGCTCATAGAAAAATATTCAATGAGTATTGTTTTGCAGCAATCATCCCAACTCAAAATATCATCAAATTTTGATTTGACTAATAAGTCAGACATTGTTGATTTGAAAGATGTGGGTCTAAATTGATAACTGTTTGATTAATTTCATACAAATTAACTTAAAAAGTTCTCCAAATTGCCTCTTGAGTTGAAACTCACTAGTATCTTAAAATTGTTTAATCTCATCTACTGAGTTTTGTTTATCATAGTGCGTAATATTAATTACATCTTTGTCAGGCCTCTTATAAATATATTTATAAAGTTATTTCACAAATGTCACTCTAGAAAAGATCTCGACGTTAATGTGACAATTATATCTTAATAAGAGATATGAACTATAAGGTACTATTTACTGGTTGTCAAGTTGTGCATTGCAAACGTGAACCATACTCCAGTTCTTCTTCTTTTATAGATCGAATATTCATCTTCACATTGTATTGTGCTTTCAGAATATGAACATGGGTGATATTTACATTTTCCATCAATTATGCATGAAAATAAGTTCTCTGATCCACATGTTCCATGTATCATGTGTTTTATAACTAACATATAAAGTTCGGGATTGTTGTCTTGATGAGGAAGTTCGGTACTTATAAATTGATCAAATTGATCCGGTATTGTAATTTTATATTATAACCTTAAAATTATCTAAATATGAGCATACATGAGGCAACCATATTTTATGAATATCTTGTAAATTGATCAAATTGATCTAGCATTGTAATTTTATATTTAGAAATATCAAATTGAAAGATCAATTATGCAAGAGCATGCAACCACCTTTCCAAATATCTATTTTTTGAATAATTGCTCTTTTAAATCTTGTGATTTTTTCCGAAATTCTTGATGTTAAAACTGGACGATCTTGTGCTCATCGACTAATAAGATATCCCGTCATGGCAAATGCATGAGTCCAGAATGGTGAAAGTGAGGTTGCAACGAGCTAATAACGTAAGTTCAGTTTCCATAATGTGACGGTGTTTGCGTTCGGCAACACCATTTTGTTCCGGGTTGTAGGGCAAGATAACCGATGAATGATTCCTTTTGTCTGGAAGTAGGACTATAAGATGTGTCCAATAAATTCACCACCTGCATCACTTTGAATATATTTGACAAGGGAAGAGAAAATATTTTCCACCATAGCAATGAACTTAGGAAAAATAGATATAACATCAGATTTTTGTTTCAAGGGATAAAACTAGGTAAATTTGCTAAAATCATCAACTAACACCAAATAGAATCTGAAACCATCCAATGACACCTGTGGGGTAGGGTCCCAAACATTACAATGTATAAAATGCAAAGGGGATGATGATCGAGTTTCTCTTACTGCAAAAGATAGATGATGACGTTTCCCGAGCTGACAATGGTACATGGAGAATCTATTGCTGGTACGTATGAAAGTTCCAATTCATGGCGCATATGGTGTAGGACACGACTGGAAGGATGTCCAAAGCGAGCATTCCATAACTCAATTGAACATTTATTTGCTGCAAAGCAAATTTTACTTGGAGAAAAACCAAGAGAATAGAGACCAACTTTAAGAGGCCCTTGGTGGAGTAAACGTCCACTATTCATGTCCTCAATACAATAGCCAGAGAAGTAAATAAAAATGACCAGTCATGAGTTTTGGCTAACTGAGCCATAGATAAAAGTCATTTTTCAATAGATGGAACAACGAGTACATCACAATTAATAGAAGTACCAGCAGATAATTTTAATTTCGAAGTACCAGTATGAGATAAGGGAAGTCCAGTCCCATTTTCAACCATAATACTATTAGTTCCAGAGTAAATTTTCTTACCAGAGACGTCTGTCATGTAGCACCCCAGACGGAGGATACCATATCCCCCGCAATAGGACCCAGACCTGGTCATGAAATAGGAAGTCCATTCCGGATTCCGAATCATAGCAAACAGGAGACCAACTCACACACTAGGCTAGGCGGAGCTAACTCAACAAACTCGGAGTGCGGAAGCAAAAACCAACAACAACAAATAGCGGAAGCAATTAAATCAACATGCAAAGCAGGTAACGGGTTCAACTAGCATAGATACCTAGTCCCGAATATCAATTCTTAATCCAACATAATAAACCATCATAAGTATCACCAAAGTGTCCAACATCATACAAATACTAGCATACTAACCCCACACGGGTTCAAGTCTAAGTAAAGTATAATACATAATCTCCAAGTGTGAAACATAAATACATAACGTAAGTAGAGTATACGAAAAATGCATCCTAGTACCACTAGACTGACAAGTGTGACTCAGAAGACTCACTTCTGCCTTGCTCAAGCCAAAAGAAAACCTGCAACTAAAAGATAAAATGAGGGGTCAGTCAACTGACTGAGTGAGGGGGCTAACGCACACCTACAATATATGTATATAAAGAGTATAGCACAGAACAAAAGGATGGACTCATGAACCGAGGATAGGTGTTGCATACCGAAACATTTCAAAATAACCCAAATAGATATAAGTTTAGAAAGCATTTTCATAAAGACTCTATCCCGGTTCATAATTCCATACATGACATATCATAT
Organism: Lantana camara; assembly: GCA_037501455.1. Classification (NCBI taxonomy): domain Eukaryota; kingdom Viridiplantae; phylum Streptophyta; class Magnoliopsida; order Lamiales; family Verbenaceae; genus Lantana; species Lantana camara. The sequence continues at coordinate 27,737,541 of CM074862.1, forward strand.
GCTCGGTGAGTACGAGCTTCCAACCTTTACTCCTCATAACAGAACAGAACATAAAGCAGAATCAATCCATCCTCTACTCTGGTGGTGGAAGAGCCACGCGTTGGCCCTAACCATCCATAACAGAAAGACTCACAAGGGGTAGCGAACTCGCAAGTGCCTTCCCCGACTGTACACTGAAGGCTCAAGATATCACACCTCCCCTATCTCCCTGAGTCGCGTAATGATATCTCAAATGGAACTACGCACAGGTATAACCCCGATGACCCTAACCGTCCCCGGGAGCTCCTTACCCATAGCTCCTCGGATCCACAAGCATACATACATACAAATGCCAATGTTTCATGGCTAACTCGCTACAAAATCATAACATACCATAATTTTTTTCCAAAATAGCTTACATATGCCTTTATACTTAATTTCCAAAACTAAGGATGCTCCACAAGGTCATAATCATATCATATCCAACACATATCTAGTCATATATAGTATATAACCAAATACAAGGATTGAAGTCATCATATTAAGGTCATAGATCGCTTAACTATACAAAAATCCTAAACCTCACCTGGTGCTGGAAGGAAAGAGTGTGGGGAACAGACACCCCTAAGCCTCAGGCTCACCACCGGCAACAAACTCTAAAACAAAACGTACAAAAGTGTAACGCCCCGATTTTTTGGCCATACAGGTTTGTCGTCACGAGTGAGTTTAGGGCACGTTTAATTGTTTATCTACTTGAATATGTGCTTATTATAATGTTTAAATGTTATAATTGAATTATATGAAATTATTTGATAAGTGTTCTTATGTGAATTTTGAACGTTTTGTTCGTTTAACTCCGTTGTCGACCCATAAGCGTTTAAATGTTATAATTGAATTATATGAAATTATTTGATAAGTGTTCTTATGTGAATTTTGAACGTTTTGTTCGTTTAACTCCGTTTTCGACCTGTAAGCCTTGTATTCAATTCGACTTACGTGCTTTTTTGTTATGCATGATAATTATGTGATATGAACTTGTTTATGTGCTTGTTTTATATTTTCGGACTCGTTTGTCGTGGTCCTCGACCATTTATTTGTTTTGGGGACTCGAGGGCCTAACGAAGTTTTAGCGTGCCTTGGGTTCCGGGGGCCGTAACTTGAGCTCAGGAATTCGGATTCGAATTTCAAAAGAGGTGTCGGACTCGTAACGAAGAAAAGAAACCAATGAACCTAGATTCATATTTTTGTAAGCCCGTTTGGACCTCCGAAATTTTACCGAACCTAGCCTCGCGTGCAACTTGGACCCCTTTGTACTCTTTTAACCATAACTTGGTCATTTGTTGACCAAATTGAGAATGAATTAACCCCATTTCCATCCTTAAGCCTCTCATTTCGTTCCAATCTAGATAAGAGAAGGAAAAAGGGCCTTTTGTCTCTGCATCCCGAAATGCCAAGGAGATGAAGAAAGAACAGTATTCATTTTCATGTTTTGAGCTCTCTACTCCATCAAATCTCTCCAAATTCAAAAGTTAAGCTTATTTTTATGATCTCAATCCTTTCCTCTTTATTTGGACACCTTATTTGCTGAATTCCATGAAGAAATGAGCATGATATTGAGTTCTTGGTGAATAGTAAGGGTTAGAGGCCATTCTTGATGATTTGCTTGATTTCTTGCCTTTCTCTTTGAATTGATGCAGCTTAAATGATCCTAAACATCCTTTAACATTTCTATGAACTTATATTGCTTGGTAATTAAGGAATTTTGGGAGAATCATTTGATGAACTTGAAGGTATATCCAAGAATGTAAACTTGATCCATCTCTCTTGCATTTGTTTGTTGATTATGTGGTTCTTTTCCAAAATTTTGAAGCCTTTATGAATACATATTGTAATCCTAACTTAAATTCATGTCTTGGCTCTAATTGGTATGAGTTTTGGTTGAGTTTTTGGCCTGGAGATCGAGTTTTGCCCGGCTGCTGCATAGAGTCGCGGCCGTGATCGGTTTTAGTTCATTTTTTGTGTAGGCCGTGACCCATTTTTCCCCAAGTCTTACAGTACCAGGTCACGGTCGTGACCATTTTCAGGTCATTTTGGGTCAAGGCCGCGACCACTTTGTAACCAACTTTCGAATTTTGAGGTCCTCCCTTTTGTACTGCATGTTTTTTTCTACTTTCGTTTGTTATTTGCTCGTCATTACCTACCCAAACGACCTCTGATTGACCTGAATTTTTAACCATAGAAACCTTTTGAAGTCTAGAACACTCTCCAATTAGAATCACCTTAAAATTCATCCTATTTTATGAGATATGATTGATCCATTTTGGTGTTGCCACTTTACTGAAAATCTGCATTCGTCCAACTTCGAGCCTACGCCATTTCCACCTCGCTTTGAACCACGATTCGAGCCACATATCATCGGAAAGCCCTGTTTGTATAGTTTCTTTTCCAATAAACCAAACCCAATTCCAAATTCTAGAAATCAAGATATGTTCAATTTTTTACAGCTTGCGCATTTCAAAAACTGTCAGCTCTCACCAAAACGCGCCTAAATCCGTTCTCTTGCTTTCCTTCCACTTCCTCGGACTCCGTATGTGGTTTGAATGTAATGTATGCTTAATTAATTGATAATATATAATATGTTTGATTATTTATTTTAATTTTATGATCTCATTTGATAAGTGTAAACGTGACTTGAATGCATGAACGTTTAAATGAGACGTTTGAAGCTTTCTTGTATCCTTTGCCTCTCTTATGTATTTTAAACTCATGAATGCCCATGAAATGTTGTAATATGTTGTGTTATGTGTTATAATTGTTGTATTAAAGTTGTGAAGTGTTTTGATATGATTTTGTCGGGTAACGAACTAATATGCTGTAAGTGGTTTAAGTGGTTTCATATGAAACATTAAGTGCTTTCTTGCATTCTTTCGATGTCTTAAGTGAATCCTCTTGCCTCTATATCTGCAATATGCATTGTAAACATGTTGATATGTGTATTATGATTATGGTTTCTAGATTATGGCCCGATTTGATACGATTCATGTATTGAATGTACTTGAATGAATTACTTGATTATGTGACTTCATGGTGCCATTTCACTTCTTATACATGTTATATCATGTTAATTCATTGCCGTGCATCATATATAGTTCATATGGAGTCTTGAGTCTCACGTGTACACCCTATTATCCTTTGTACAGTTTTCTCCAGGGTGGAGACTTGCCGGGTTCATAGGACACTTTTGAGTCTCCTTTTCTTCTTGGTGTTGTTTGGTAAGAAGTGTACAAGTGGGTTTCTCTTCTATTAGATATAAGTCAACCCGATATATCCAATGTGAAGGTTTTAAGCCAAAGTAATATATATATATATATCGAGTCTTTTCTTGAGAAAATGATTTTAAAATGTAAACCCTTCTTTTATGAAATCCTACCTATGATTTTGGTGAGAGCATGATATGGAAACACGGGCCTAGGGACTTAGTGTATGTGGCTATCCGGGGAGGCAAGGGCCAACGGTGATCCCATGCACTAGTTCCAACCAAATTTACGACGAAACCGACCTCGTTAAAGAGTTTTTGGCGAGGAAGGGGAACCAGGCTTTGAGGATTTATGTACCTCACTAGCCATAATGATATGTATAGGTGGCCGGGCCTTGCAAACCTGTCTACCACCCGGAGAAAAAAGGTGTAAGTGATATGATTATGAATGATTATGAACGAATATGTATGAATGTGCATGATCGCTAATGTAAAGATTGAATTGATATGCACACACGAGGATAAGGTTGGAGATTATGCATGCCCCCTCGCTGGGCCATGAAAACCTATGATTGAAATGAATGAATATGATAGTTGTAATCTCGTGGATGTTTTTCTTTGTTTTACCCACTTGGGAAATTTTATAAAACTTCACACGGGATTATGGCTTGCATGTATATGTTTAAATTCCACGTTATTATATATGTTATGCCCTGTTTTATACCCACCAGTCTCCTATAGACTGAACCCAACTTTGTTTTGAGGTTCTTGCAGGTTTTGGAGTGCTGGACGGGAAATTGAGTCTGTAGATTCTCTTGGTCTCGTCTGAGTCTGTCCACACGTATATTGTAATTGATTAAGTCACAATGTATGTACGAATTCTATTGGTTTTATGTTATTGATTCGAGACAGGCTTCTAGGGATAGATAGAACCCGTACTTATGATTATGATTTATGTTTGTATATGAATTTTCGGAACTAGGTACCTATGTTAGTCGAACCCGTAATTTGATGCTTGTAGTAGTAATTGTTTCCATGCTTTGCTTCCGTACTTGTCATTTTCTTTCTACATTTTGTATGGTTTCGAAGGTTTAGTTCCCGCCTAGCCTAGTGTGTGAGTGAGTCCCCATTCGTCGTGATTCGGCTCGTGTATGGACTCTCCATTTCATATGCGGGTCAGGTCTCGGTGAGGGGGATGTGGCGCCTTCTATTTGGGGCGCTACAAAAAGCCCATGACTTAGAATCTATATGGACCAATTAAGACTCACGGCGAACATAAGCATGAGTGGAATGCATTATGGAATGATGTGCATCAAGTAGGTCACATAGCATAATTCAAGTGTTCATATAAATCATACAATTAAATGAGGTATTTAAAGTTTAGAAATGCAATTAAAGTCATATCATAGCATATAATTCATAAAGCAACTCAAAAAGATCAAGTAAACACGGAAAAGACAAGTATTCACATGAATTCATTCAATTAAATGAAGTACTATCATCAAAGATTGCAATTGAAGTCATATCATAACATATAATTCATTGCATATCATAACATATAATTCATATAATGAGTCAAAAGGATCAAGTAAACACAAAATGACATGCATAAAAGGAGAACAGGGGGGTTAGGAACGGCTATTCCCACGTAAAGCATAGCGTGGGAACGGTCCTTCCCACAACACATCAGCGACCCTGGGAGCGGCCGTTCCCAGAGTAAGGCAAAAATGGGAACGACCCTTCCCATTCTCACCTACTAACGTTAGCCCTCGACGGGAAGGGTCGTTCCGGCCCCAAGGCCAAAGTGGGAACGGCAGTTCCGGCCAAGAACTAGGTGTTGTGTGTACATATTCGTGATAACTTCGGGAAGACGACAACCACGACTGATTTCACACCAATTAAACAATAAAATTTCCACCAAATCATATATATTATGACATAAATCATTCTTATCACATAAATATCAATTTGGCTGAAGAACAAGGGTGATTTTGGCCAAAACTCATACAACCTATTTTCATGAAAATAAAGCTTCAACCATGGCAAGATGCATTCAAACTCACTCCTATCATACCATCAGCAACTATAACACATATAAAACATGGAGAAACACATATTCATGCTCAAGAACTCAAGGATTCATCATATAGGACATATTCTTCAAGTTGGGCATAAATCACCATTTTCGCAACACTTCTTCATACAAGCTCATACATTCAATTTCATGCTAAGATTCATGGATAGAAACAAAATACACATCAAGGGAAATCCATAGCTTACCTTGGCTCTTGAAATGATGAAGAAACGAGGGAGATATGAGCTCTTGAAAGTGTTGGAAAGTCTTAGATCTTCATCCTCCTTTGAAGCTCTCCATGAATGATATAATTTGTGTGAAACGGAGTTTGAAAAGAAGCTAGGTTAGGGTTTCAAGATATATATATGGTGGCTAAAGGTTTCGTTAGGGTTTGGGCCTAACTAAGTGACTTCAGGCCTAATAGGTCATATTTAAAAGGTTTAATATCCAAACGGCTTCCGAAAAATAAGAAATCAATTTCATTAGATCCGAATCACCGAATCGAGTCCAATAGTGGTGTCACAATTCGAATTCGAATTCCCGAGCTCATATCGGTTCCAAATGCACCCAAAGTTACCTAATTTAAATTAGGCCCAAAACTTCCAAAAATTGCAAATAGGCCCAAGTCCTACTTTAAAATCAACTCCAACAATTAATTAAATTCATGAAAGTCATAAATCATATTAGTTCATAAAATTCCAAGTTGCCATGCAAGAATTCATATTTTTCAATTATGCATTTGAGTTAATTAAATCACATAATTCAATTAAAGTTGGAATTCAACACATATTACGGAATTAAATCACATAAATGCGTAAAGTAACACTCCTGTGACGTCATACCTGTACGTTCGGTCGGGTGGGGCGTCACATGTCAAGTCTGGTGTAAGCCTATGAGTGGCTCTAGTGTCAAGATACCAGTTTTGATCTGTGGTGGTAGAGGTGTGCCAAGCATTCAAAGCTTGGACAGAAGTTCCAACAACAGCATCCGGGGCCCAACAATTGTTAGCTTTGTGATACAGATGACCACATCTAAAACATACCATATGTGATGAAGTACCAGTTCTATCAGTGGAACTTCCAGAGGATGTAGAAGTTCCAAAAGAGATTCCAAGCGAGGAGAATCGTCCACGATCCCTATTTTTACGAACCAACAAAAGAAGGGGAACGATCCGATGTAGAGGTGAAGGCTGTTGATGAACCGGTGGCAGAGACACCCAACCAAAGTTCGAAATCAAGCAGCATACCACACACAACAGTAAAAGAAGGAGTTTTCAGATGTGAGTTAATAGCGGCAACAATAGGATCATATTCAGATCTAAGCCCACGAAGAGTCCCGAGGATTAAATCGTCTTCATTTATCTTCTTTCCTGCACTCGTCAATGCCAAATATAGAGATTTGGCAGTTTGAATATGCTGATGAACTATTTTAGAGCCCTTTGTAAGAGTCTACAATTCAGTCTTCAATTATTGAATACAAGCATGCAAACTGGTAGTATACATAAGTTCCAGCGTTTTCCACGCCTCACGTGCAGTTTTCTTATCCACGGCTTGAGAGAGAACACTGTCCGATAAAGAAATCAAGATCCATCCAAGAACCATCTGATCTAGACGGTCCCATTTAACACCATCGTCAAGGAATTCAATCGGTCTTGGGAAACTTCTGTCAATAAGGCCGAGCACACTGTGACAATGTAGAACGGGAAAAACTTGAGTTTTCCAAAGCAAGAAATTGTCACTTCCCAATTTAAAAGATAAATCTTGGGAGATTTATTTGATTTTTGGGAAAAGAGGTGGACGATTGAGCCATTAGAGAGAAACAAAGGTGTATTGTTTAGAGGAAAAAAAAACCCCTAGGCTCGTGATACCATGACAGGATCGAATATTTTCTGTATTGATTTTCTCAAGAAGTTACATTGTATATATGAGTACAAGATAGAGTTCTAAAGATTTAAAAAATATACAAAATATGGTTAGAGGATTCTAAGGGATAAGATTGAATCTACAAGGAAAGAATATATTAACAAATTACAAAAGATTATCCAATATTTTGTCAAAATACAATAAGTGATATAATTAACTAATGATCAATAAATAAAACATAATAAGATTAATAAACAAGTATGCTTTCTTCGTGCTTTCTTTTCCGTGATCTTTTCTTGACTCTTTTAAGTGATTTGAATTACTTGCATGATTAAATTACACATATGTATGAGTGATTTCTTGAATTTGAATTCCCGATATATGCTTTATGCTCGTTTGCTTACGTGAAGCATTAATTATGCACATGAACACGACCACACCATATCATAACATTCTTATGATCTAATGCATATTAAATCATGTCATGACATGTTTCACCATTTCATGAACAATTGTCATGCGTCCTACTTGGTTTCATATTGAGTCGTATCTCACGAGTACACATTGTTTCCCTTCTTGTACAGTTTGTCTCTAGGGCAGAGACTTCCGGATCAAATAGGCACCCGTATTGTTCTTGTTCCTTGTATCGTCTTCCAAGTGAGTGTGTTTTTGTTCTAGTTACGTATATAAACCCTAAAACCTGCATGAATAAGTTTTGGCCTAAAACCAAACTTATATGTATATTGTTTTCAAGCGTGACATCGAGTAAACCTTTATTAAAATTGAACCTATTGTTATTGTTATTTACTGACCCATCCTATTTTGACGAGATATTATACGTATGCATGAGTGATTTCTTAAATTCAAATTCCCGATATATCTTTATGCTCGTTTACTTATGTGAAGCATTAATTGTGCACATGAGCATGACCACACCATATCATATCATTCTTATGATCTCATGCATATTGAATCATGCCATGACACGTTTCACCATTTCATGAACAATTTTCGTGCATCCTACTTGGTTTCATATTGAGTCGTATCTCACGAGTACACATTGTTTCCCTTCTTGTACAGTTTGTCTCCAGGGCAGAGACTTGCGGATCAAATAGGCACCCATATTGTTCTTGTTCCTTGTATCGTCTTCCAGGTGAGGGTGTTTTCGTTCTAGTTATGTATATAAACCCTAAAACCTGCATGAATAAGTTTTGGCCTAAAACCAAACTTATATTTATATTGTTTTCAAGCGTGACATCGAGTAAACCTTTATTGAAATTGAACCTATTGTTATTCTTATTTACTGACCCCTCCTATTTTGGGCGAGATATTATACTGTACATTGATTATGGGTCCTGGGACTTGTGTATTGATTGAGCCGGGAAGGTATCGGGCCGACGGTAACCTCTTGCACAGTCCTACATTATTGGGACGACCCCTGGATCCACTAGGAGGATTGGTGGAGGAAGGAATTTGTGACACCCCGACTTCGCGACCGTACAGGTATGACGTATGTGCGCGATTTAAATTATTTTAATTTCATATTCTTTATTATTTTAATTCTTATTTTATTATTTCTTTTGAAATTTGAATTCTCTTATATGAATAAATATGCCCTTTTGTAGAAATTTGCTTCGTTTGCGTTCAATTTGTGATCAAAATTTTGTGTCTTTCTGATATGCTGGAGTTTTATGAGTTATGAACTTGAATATATGCTCGTTATGTGTTTTCGGGTTTATATGTTGGGTTTTCGGAACTCGTTTTGTTGGGTAACCTAAAGGAGGCTAAAATGTACTTAGTGCAACTTGGGTTCCGGGTAGTGTAATTTGAGCTCGGGAATTCGGATTCGAATTCCATCACTTTATTGGACTCGGTTCGACGATTTGGGTTTAATGGAGTAAGCCTTATATTTTTCTAAAATCATTTGGTACCCCGGAATCAGCCCGTAACTTTGTCTCGCACTCATATGACCATCTTTCACTAATTTGCACATAAGTCCTTCATCTTCCAACCTTTTCACATGAAACCTGAACCCACATGACCATAACTCAGCCTACTATCACCCCATACCCTTCCATCTCGATCCATACACAAGAAAGGAGGAGAAATTCAGCCATTTTGGAGAAATACATAGCAATCCCGTCACTATTCACCCAAGGGAGATTTTGAGCTCCAATCTCCATTTTCTTCCATATTCTTCAAAGGGTAAGCTTATATTTGATATGTACATGCATCCAAGAAATTCAGAATTTGATCCATGTTTGATTGAGATTTTATCCATGAAGTGAATAGTTAGGTTTATGCTCCATTTTTGAATCCTATGGCTTCTCTTGTTGTTTTGCTTGAATTGAGGCTATAAAATTGATCACTTACATTTCATTTATTGATGTTTAAGTCTGACTTTGATGGTAGTTGATATGTGTGTGAGATACCATTAAAGTTCTTGAAGTTTTGGGAGAGTTTATGCATGAGTTTGGTACCATTTCCTTTCCTTCTCTTGCTGTTTGGTTTTGGTCAGTTTTATGAGAGTGTTTATGCTGATTTGCTGCTGAATTTGCTACCTTAACATGCCTAGATAAAGTGGTTGAGGATTAGTTTGAGATGCAGGGCTAAACAGGGGTGAAAATACCATTTCCCGTGACTGAATTTTCTCCCCGGGAGGGGAGATTTTGAACATCGAAAGTACCCGGCCGGGTACTTCTATGCAAAATGTTTTCTGCATAAAAGTCCCCTGCAGGGGACTTTGTGAACAAAATCTCCCCGGGAGGGGAGATGGGGAGCAAGGCTTTGATGGTTGTTTGTGTTTCCTTTTTGTTTTCATGATATTCTTTGATTTGTCAGGTTTGCATGCTACGTAATATATGCAATCCTTGCAACTATTTCCTAAATTGATATGCAATGGTGCAGGTACGTGTATAAGTATATATGTAATATATGTTATATATATACTATGTTATATATTTAATTAATATGAATTTAAGTGCTTTATATTTGATGATTTAAATAGTATGTTATTATTTCTTGAAATGGGACCTTTTAATTGTGGAATTATATGATATGAATTATGGATTTAAATTATGAAGTGATATGATACGTTTTATACGAAATTGAATTTAAGTGACTTAAGTGATGCATTCTTGCATTTCATTTGCATCATTTGCATTCATGAGCATTGTCTGGCGTCTATATGGTTCATATTTAAGTCTAAGTCTCGGGTCTTGCCTTCTTTTGTTTCAGAGCCTCTTTCGGATGTGCAAGAGCCCGAAGTTTGGGTGGTTATTTGCTTTTTCGACCCGGTTTCCGCTTCCTTTTGATTTAAGGTGAGGTTAGGAATGTTTGTATTAGCTAAGCGACCTATGACCACTTATGTGTTGATTTCTTACCCCGTATGCGAATATATATACCTTATATATATATATATTAAATACTAGTGCTTAACCTATGTTATGATTTGTGAAATAAGCTTTACGTTTTCGAAATTTATACAAGTATTGGCATAAGTAAGCTATGATTTGAAATTCGTTATTTGTATATAATATGTATGAGCGAGTTGAACCGTGAAAAATGGGAATTTGGTTTGTTATGGTTTGTTGGGCCCTGGAGACGTAGGTAAGGGAGACCCGGGACGACCATGGGGTTGCCGGTTATGACCCCTGTGCACGCTCACATTTGAGATATTCACGTGCGACCTATGGAGGTTGGGAAGGCGTGGTATCTTGAGCCCTCGGTGGATAATCAGGGAAGGCATATCGTGGGTTAGCTACCCCGTATGTGTTGGTAATGTAGGTGATAGGGTTTGATTCCCGATGCACCATGGATGTGGGGTTGGAATTGTGTTATGAATTCTATTTTATGTTATGTTTGATGGAGTAAGAGATAGTCCGTTCTCGCCGGACTTATGTTATGTTTAGTTCGATAGATTGTGAATCAAGTTAGGATTTCTTTATGTATTATACTTTATGTTTAAAACGTTTTGGTATGAAAAACCTTAGCTCGGTTCACGACCATCACCTTTGTTAATTGCTCTGCTTTATATGCATTTAGGTGTGGGTGTGCGTTTTGCCCCCACACTCAGTCGAGTTTTGACTGATCCCCATTTTTCCTATCTTCAGTTATAGGTTGTCTCGAGCTAGGCAGGGAAGTGCTTCGAGTCTTATCGTACTTCTAGTTTAGGTCGAGTTGCATTCACATTTCTTGCCTTTTGAATACTCTTGTCTTGTATATGATTGAAATTATATTTTGGAGATTGTTGGATATTTGATGTATATACTTGACCTTTTGGGCCGTGAGGCCATTTATATGATAATGTGTGGTTATGTTCGAGCTCTTTAGATCCTGTTTGTTGCTTCCGCATATTTATATGTTTGTTTTGCGCACTCTGTTTGAGTTTTAGCCCCGCTTAGCCTAGGGAGTGAGTGTAGGTTCCCGTTCGCTTAGACTTGGACTCATGTATGGAAATCCATTTCATATGTGGGTTTGGGTTTAGGTGCGGGGGATGTGGTGGCCCACCGCATCGGGCGTCACATCTTAAAGTGGTATCGGAGGTCTCGGTTGCAAAACCGGAGCTCTAGAGCCGTGTTGGCTCTGTCTAGGTCGTTTGACTTAGGACAACATGGTTATGTTATGTGATTATTTGCTTATTTTCTTGTTAATCATGCACATGAACATGTATTGACCCACACACATATGAATTGTAATTCCTTAATTTTACAGAATATGCCTCCATGAAGACACCACCACCGAGATAGATCTCCAGAACATCGTCACCACCGGGATCATTATCGACAACATGAAAATAACAATCCGCCACCACCACCACAAATGGACCCCGGCAATTTCATAGAAAGACTGGCGGTATTCTTGGAGCAACGGGCTTAGAAGAGAAACAATGCACCTCCGGCCGGAAATCATGGAGGAAATCTCCTTACAGCTACTCTCCGGGAGTTCAAGAACCAAAATCCACCGGTCTTCATGGGTGGAAGTGATGTCCAAGCGGAGGAATGGCTCGTGCAAACAAATAGGGTATGGAATCTCATACGGTCATACCTTGCGGGCCCATGGAGAAGTTGCAATGTACACTTACTATGATCCAAGGTCAAGCCTATAATTGGTGGTCGAGCATGCAAGGAAAGTTGGAGGCTTCAGGAGGGGAAATTACATGGGAGGTATTTGTTCGGGAATTCAAGAACAAATATATTCCCAAAGCTATAAAGAATCGGCGTTTGAGGGAGTTCATGGACCTTAAACAAGGGAGCATGTCCATTACGGATTATATCAATGAATTTGAAAGGCTCTCTCGTTATGCCTGTTAGGAATAGTGCCCTAGAAAGCCGATTAGTCATAATCCGTTTTGGGACTTTCCTAGTATCACAGACAATCTTTGAATAATATACGAATGATTAATATCACAGGCAAACATTCTTTATATGCTCTTGTTTGGTATGCGTTTACTTTAGCTGTGCATGTATGAGAACTCCCCTAATCCTGATGACTTTAGGACTCTACCATTTAGGTGAAATGGTTCATGAAACGAGCCCTATTTCACATAAGTCATGATTAGTAAAATACTCTAAGCCGATGAGTCCTACAGACAGTGGGAGTGTCAACCTGACTCCTCTAAGGCTTGCTTGTGGGATCACGCCCTTAAGAAGGACCACCTTGTTTCATGGAGGTGCAAAGTGTATAGTTGATACGTGCGTGATACATGAGGGTGCTTACTTCAATAAGTAAGTTCACTGAGGTGCCCCGTGTGAGAACATTCCTAAATGAGAAAGGAAGTTTCTATTTCAGGAAATGGAAACTTCCAGATTAGGAAATATCTCACGAGTCATTGATGTGATTAATTGATCCTTAGACTTGAGGTTTCTTGTCACTTTATGAGTTAACTCTGTAGTCTTAGGTATAAGCTTTAAAGGGTGTCGCCTTAGACAACTGATTCAAGGCTTATGCTGGGGCTGCACAAGTGATTCATGAAAGTGAATGAGAATCAAGAAAGGACCTACAATTGCATTTGCAAGGTGATCTCTTATTGTGTAAGTCATTCATATGCCATGTGGAGTCCTTGGCCAAGGCAGTAGATCAAGACATCAAGAAAAGGGTTTCTTGGATTGAGATCAAATAGATATGAAATGCACTTAGCTCTAAGACCGGATTATTAGGGTTCTGATTATTCCCTTACCCTAGATCGTGGTTGAGAGATAGTAAGTAGGAGGATTGTATCTCACATGAATCAATGACTTAAAGGTTCTGTCGAATCCGAACATTCCTATTCATCTAGGGGTTAAACACCTGTTGCTAGACTATAGTCATTTAATCTGTGGACTGATTAATTAATTAGTGAATTAATTAATTAGGGTCACTGCTAATCGAATTGAGAACCTAGAGGGTCACACACAACAACTTGGTTACATGAGTTGAGGCTTTAAAATAATTAAACGAGTTAATCGGGCCTAGAGGGTTCCACACGTGTGAAATCACACGTGTGGGTCACGTGACTGGACACGTGTCATTATGACACGTGTGCCACACGTGACTATTTAATTGGATATTAAATAATTAAGTTGTTAATTATTTAATAGACTTTGGTTTAATTTTGAATTAAAAAGAAAGTCTTATTTTGGAGAAAAATAATCTAGTTAATTAATTAGATAAAATAAGTTATTTATTTTATATAAATAAAGTATAAAATTATCCAAAAATAGTTTGGATATTTTAGCTCTCTTGAAAGTTGATTTGAATTTGAATTCAAAGTCAAAGTCAAAATTACTTGATGATCAAGTAATAGGAGGGAGGGACCAAAATCCTTAGTCCATAAGGACTAGGAATTTCGGCCACTCCTCTCCTATATATAGGGGAGCTCGAGCTCTCCTTGGAGCTATTCGAGAATTCTTTTGGTTCATGTGTTGAACACCATCCTTTCTCCAAGATAAATTAAAACCCTAGGTTAAGCCTAAACACTAACTAGAGAACTAGCATCCTTACTAGTTAGATTGTGATCAAGTTGGTGGACTATCTCTAGAGAGCTTCAAGTTAGAAGTTTGAAGATTCGAGCTTTACCAAGGAGAGGGGATCAAGCCGCGAGAAGAGCGTTCTTGGGTGGCTTGAAACGCTTCAAGAAAGAATAAAAGAAAAGTAAGTTTCTTAACTCTACGAATTTGGATACGCGATTGCGAGTCCAAGGTCCTTTTGTTGGGAAAATTTTTTAAATTCCGCTTCTTTCTGGTTCGTATTTTCCAACAATGCCCTGAACATTTCCATCGACAATGAAAGCAAGGCTTCTCAATTCCTCCAAGGACTTCGGGAGGATATGAAAGATGCTTTAGAGGCTTGTAACACGAGTACTTGGGCAAAGGTCACGGATAAAGCTCTAAGGGTAGAAGAGCGGGTTGTGATGAAGAGGAAGAGTACTCACACCGGGCAAGGGTCTAGCTCGGGGAATTTCAATAAGTTTTGGAAGAGACCGGCATTTCAAACTTTTCAACAAGCCAAGCCTCAAAACAAGCAACCCCGACCCGCGGGACCAAATCAACCGAATCGACCCTTAGCACTTCCGGCTCCACCTAAAGTGTAATGTACCTACTGCAAGGGTCCTTATCACGTGGATAACTGTTTCAGACTTCACAAGAGGTGTTTCATTTGTGGGGCACCAGATTATATGGTGAGCACGTGCCCGAAAAAGAAAGATAACCTGAGGCCTGCAATTCAAGCTAGAGCTTATGCGTTGGGTGGTGAGGAAGACAAAGCTGTGGAAATCGACCCAAATGGAATGATCGAAGGTACTATAAGCATTCATGGAACTACATTACATGCATTATTTGATCCCGGGGCCACTCATTCCTTTATTTCTTGGGACATTACTTCTTCTATTTGCTTGCCTGTTTCCTTGTGTGCGCATGATTACATGATTAGCTCTCCTATTGGTGGTAGTTCTGTAACTTGCAGCGTTTTTTGAGGTTGTCCGGTGAGTTTCGAAGGTCGGGTTTTCTTTGCAGATTTGACAGAAATGCCGATGCAGAGATATGGTGTAATCTTGGGAATGGATTGGTTATTTGAACATGGGACTAAGATGGATTGTCGGAAGAAGAAAGTCTCTTTTGGGTCAATAGTGTTTAAGGGTGAGGAGGTGAAGTCAAGCCCGTTTATTTCCTTTGTTGAGGCTAGTAAACTAGTCCGGGACGGCGCGACAGGTTTGGTGGCCTATCTTTTGAATAAACCGAAGGATCAGGCCAAACTTGAGGAGATAAAGGTCGTACGAGAGTATACCGATGTATTCCCTGAGACTTTGGGTTCTCTACCGCCTGATAGGGACATCGAGTTCGTAATCGACCTTTATCCTAGAGCAGAGCCTTTTTCGAAGACTCCCTACAGAATGGCTCCTGCTGAGTTAAAGGAGTTAAAGGAGTTAAAGACGCAGCTTGATGAACTTTTAGCTTGAGGATACATCCGTCCGAGCACTTCTTCGTGGGGTGCTCCCGTTCTGTTTGTGAAGAAGAAAGATGGAACGCTACGGATGTGTATAGATTACCGGGAGCTGAATCGGATGACCATGAAGAACAAGTACCCTTTACCTCACATCGAGGAGTTGTTCGATATTCTGCAGGGTTCTAAAGTTTTCTCCAAGTTAGATTTGAGGTAGGGTTACTATCAGCTGTGAATTAGGGAGGATGATATTCCAAAGACTGGTTTTAATACACGATATAGGCATTTTGAATTCGTTGTCATGCCGTTTGGATTAACTAATGCTCCAGCCGTATTTATGGATATTATGCATCAAGTGTTATGGCCATTTCTTTACAAGTTCGTGGTGATATTTATAGATGACATTCTGGTGTACTCTAGGTCGGCTGAAGAGCATGCACAACATCTTCAGATCGTCTTGGAAACTTTGAGGGAACACAAGTTGTATGCTAAGTTCAGTAAGTGTAAGTTCTGGATCGATCGAGTTATATTTTTGGGTCATATAATTTCAGGTGATGAGATTGAAGTTGATCCATCTAAGGTTGAGTCCGTGCTTCGTTGGGATAGACCGAAAAATGCCTCAGAGATTAGAAGCTTTCTTGGGTTGGTCGGCTACTACCGATGATTTGTTAAGGACTTCTCTAAAATTGTTGTCCTGTTGACTCGTTTAACTAAAAAGGAGGTGAAATTCGAATGGGATGATAAGTGTGAGGCGAGCTTTTAGGCTTTAAAGGTGAAATTGAATTCAGCACCGGTTCTTACCCTACCCGAGGGAACCGAGGGTTATGGAGTTTATACAGATGCTTCCAAAGAGGGTCTCGGTTGTGTTTTGATGCAGCACGGTAGAGTGGTAGCTTATGCTTCAAGGAAATTGAAGGAGCATGAGAAGAATTACCCTACCCACGATCTTGAATTAGCTGCCATGGTGTTTGCTTTTATGAAGTGGTGACACTATCTCTACGATACCACGTTCGAGGTGTTTACGGATCACAAAGCCTCAAGTATCTCTTTTCTTAGAAGGATTTAAATGTAAGACAGAGGCGTTGGATGGAGTTGTTAGAGGATTTTGATTGCATGATTCAATACCATCCGGGTAAAGCAAATGTGGTAGCCGATGCCTTGAGTAGAAAGGCGAGTGTGGCTAATTTGGAGGCAGGTTCTTCAAGTTCGGGTTCAGAGATCTTGGTTTCAGGGACTTGGTTGGCTAATCTTACAGTAATACCAGATTTGAAACAGCAGTTGTTGGAAGCTCAGAACTCAGATGCAGAAATTCAGAAGTTGGTAGCTCATTCTAGAAGTGACCCGAATTCTAAGTTTGGGATAGATGATTCCGGGTTGTTAAGGTTCGAAGGGAGAATATGTCTCCCAGAAGAGCTCAAGAGGCTCGTGCTTGAGGAGGCGCATCGCTCGAGGTACTCGATTCATCCTGGAGGTACTAAGATGTATCGGGACCTGAAAGAGAAATTCTGGTGGAGTAGCATGAAAAGAGACGTCGCGAACTTCGTGAAGCGGTGTCTAACGTGTCAAAAGTTGAAGGAAGAACACCAGAAGCCTGGAAGAACTCTCCAACCACTTCCTATTCCCGAGTGGAAGTGGGAGCAAGTGACTATGGACTTTGTGTCCGGCTTGCCTAGAGTTAAAGAAGGGTTTGATGGAATATGGGTAATTGTCAACAGATTGACTAAGTCTGCCCATTTCCTCAAGGTTCGGATGTCCGAGAAAGTTCCAAAGTTATCCGAGCTATATGTTCGGGAAATTGTAAGACTCCATGGAATTCCGGCTAGTATTGTTTCAGATCGCGATCCACGGTTTACTTCGATCTGATGGCAGAATCTTCAGAAGTGTTTGGGCACCCGGCTCAAGTTTAGCACCGCTTCGCATCCTCAGACGAACGGTCAGTCTGAAAGGTTAATACAGTATATGGAGGATATGCTTAGGTCGTGTGCCTTGGATTTCCAGGATAAGTGGGACGGGCACCTAGCTCTAGTTGAATTCGCTTATAACAACCACTACTAGGGTTCGATCAAAATGGCTCCTTATGAAGCACTTTATGGGAGAAAGTGTAGATCACCTTTGTTTTGGGATATCGAGGATTGGACGTGGACCGAAGGAAATAAGCTCGAGAAAGCAGAGCCTAAGGAAAAGATCGTTGCTACAATTGAAAAGGTTCATAAGATTCGGCAAAGAATGAGGGCAGCTCAGGCTCGTCAGAAAAGTTACGCTGATAAGAGAAGAAGGCCCTTAGAGTTTGAGGTCGGAGATAGAGTTTTCCTGAAAGCATCTCCCAGAAAGGGTTTCACTCGAATAGGTAAAGGTGAAAAACTCAGTCCACGATACCTAGGGCCATTTGAGATATTGGAAAGAATTGGAGAAATGACGTATAGATTGGATCTACCATCGAATTTGACCGGGATACATAACGTGTTTCACGTCTCTCAGCTCCGTAAGTATTATCCCGATAAGGCAACAATTCTCCCTGTTGAAGAGGTTCAGTTAGAGCCGGATTTGGCAATAGAAAAGCATCCGGTTGCAATTCGGGGCCAGAAGATGCAAGAATTGAGAAATCGGCAGATTTTTTTAGTCAGGGTACTTTGGAGAGATCAGAAATCCGAGGAATCTACTTGGGAGACGGAGGAGAAGATGAGGAGTTTATATCTAGAGTTGTTTGAGAACTCGAGTCGGACTTGAGAGCAAGTCCTTTTTAAGGGGGGAGGATTGTGACACCCCAACTTCGTGACCGTACAGGTATAACGTATGTGTGCGATTTAAATTATTTTAATTTCATATTCTTTATTATTTTAATTCTTATTTTATTATTTCTTTTGAAATTTGAATTCTCTTATATGAATAAATATGCCCTTTTGTTGAAATTTGCTTCGTTTGGGTTCGATTTGTGAGCGAAATTTCATGTCTTTCTGATATGTTTGAGTTTTATGAGTTACGAACTTGAATATATGCTCGTTATGTGTTTTCGGGTTTATATGTTGGGTTTTCGGGACTCGTTTTGTTGGGTAACCTAAAGGAGGCTAAAATGTACTTAGCGCACATTGGGTTCCGGGTAGTGTAATTTGAGCTCGGGAATTTGGATTCGAATTCCGTCACTTCTGTTGGAGTCATTTCAACGATTCAGGTTTAATGGACTAAGCCTTACATTTTTCTAAAATCATTTGGTACCCCGGAATCAACCCGTAACTTTGCCTCGCACTCATATGACCATCTTTCACTAATTTGCACATAAGTCCTTCATCTTTCAACCTTTTCACATGCAACTGATAAAAGTAAAGGACGCCATAGGTTTGGGAAGATTTTCTTGTATTAATTTCTGTTACAATACACAAGAATCACTGTACAATATATATTGTAAACTATCAACATAATTAAGGAAAGGTCAACTATTAGAGCCCTAATTACATGTTTCCTTACTTAACACTCCCCCTCAAGTCGAGTGTCGGATCTCCGATGCTCAACTTGCTCATGACCTCACTGAATATCCTCCCGTTTACTGCCTTTGTTAGAATATCCGCTAGCTGATCCTCGGAACGTGCAAATGGAAGATTAATCACACCTTCTTCCAGTTTTTCCTTTATAAAGTGCCTGTCAACTTCGACGTGCTTGGTTCGATCATGCTGAACCGGGTTTTCTAATATACTGGTAGCTTCTCGGTTATCGCACTTCAATCTGCATGCTCCTCTTGCAGGATACCCAATCTTTGCTTGTAACTTCCTGAGCCATAGCACTTCTGTTACTCCCCGTGCAATCCCACGAAACTCTGCCTCTGCACTTGATAATGCTACCACTTTCTGCTTTTTACTCTTCTAGGTCACTAAGTTTCCTCCCACTAGGGTGAAGTACCCCGATGTCGACTGCCTATCCACTGGGTTGCCAGCCCAATCTGCATCGGTGTAAGCTTTGATGTCTAGGTGTCCATGTTTCTGATACAACACATCTTCCCGGATTGCCTTTGACATACCGGCACACCCTGACTGCAGGATCCATATGATCTTTCTGAGGGCAGTGCATAAACTGGCTCAAAACTCCCACTGCATACCCTACATCAGGCCACGTGTGCGCCAAGTAAATCAATTTTCCAACTAACCGCTGACACTGTCCTTTATCTATTTCTTCTGTGCCTTCCACTATCCTGAGTCCGTGATTGGCAATCATAGGAGTATCTACTGGTTTACAGCCTAGAAGTCCAACTTCTGCCAGAAGATCAAGCACAAACATCCGCTATGAAATGAAGAGCCCTTGCTTCGACCTTAACACCTCAATCCCTAGGAAATACTTCAACTCTCCCATGTCTTTCATTTCGAATTCCTCAAAGAGATTTCCTCGGAGGTGTGCAATCTCCTCAGAGTCGTCCCCAGTGATAATCATGTCGTCCACATAGATAATTGCTCGCTGTTGGTCCAGAACAGTAGCGGTCCGGGACCACATTTTAAAATTTTTATTTATAATACAAGTATTAAAATATTTCTAGAACATTTTAATACAAAAGCGGAAGACTAGCCGGATCTACTCAAGTATATACATGCAATTGATAATAAATTTTAAATCACTTAAGCAGATAAATATCTAACATGCAATTAACACTTAAGAGAACATAATTTATCATGCTTAAAATAAAACAACTGTAAAATATTACCGTACTCCAAACATGGCTATCTAACGGTATTTTTCCAGCTCCCGAATTCACCTCCTTTGAACCCGATACCCGATCTCCTCGTGAAACCAGCAGAGCTTCCCTGCAATAACCCCGGAGAAACCCCTCGGAGTGTAGGCTCCGAAAGTATTTCCCTAAATACTTAGAGAAAACAAACTTTAAACTAGGAAACCCTTTTCAGGGTTTAATCTCCCGAAATTAGGCGTTTTATACAAACACCTAATTAAAATTAATTCCAAAATAAATCGAAATTAACTAGGAGAAAAGGGACATGGTTTCAAAGCCGAAAGTTCAGCCAAAACCTCTCCCAAACTTGTGTATGAAAAAATGAAGGCCAAGACCCCCTATTTATAGGGGAAAAACCGAGGGCAAAATAGTAATTTCACACCCCACTTGCGTGTGAAACTTGGACACAAAAACCGAGGTCACTACATTGAAGGTCTCTCCACCACGAGTCCAACGCCGGCGGTCGCTTCCCATTCTGACGCCGCACGCGCCCACACGCGGCTAGGGTTTGCAGCCCTAAAACCGGTCCAATTGAACCGGTTCGACACGTGGCAGATCCTTGTTCTGGCACGTGTCCGGGTCAGGCCGACCCTATCCGTTGACCCGACCCGTGACCCATTTGACCGATCCGGTCCAGACAAATCTGGACCGTTGCTCACGATGACGTGGCGTGATCTGGGACGTTCACGTGTCGCATACGTGGCGTGCCACGCGGCCGCCCAGTCAGCGCCACTTGAGCCCACCTTATTGACGTGGCGTGACACGTCAGTGCCACGTCACCTGCCACGTCAGCTTTTTTATTTTATTTTATTTTATTATTATTTTTTTAAAAAATTTAAAATTTTATTTTCTCCAAAATAAAATTCCGAGCATTTCAAACTCTTTGGAATTTGATTTATTTTCTTAAAATAAATCATTTGGCTATTTTCAAACACTTTGAAAAATCATTTCTTTTTCTCCTTTTAATATTTTCTCTTTGGGTTTTTCAATTGGGGCTTGCAGGGGGACCTGTAGGACTAATTAATTCTAGCTTCAAACGGGTTAATTTATTATCATCTCATGACAATAATTAATTACCATTTAACAATATTTAATTCCACTAAATAAATATTGTTGCACTCTAAAATTAATTAAATTATTCTCGAATTTCTCGATCTAGAATAATTTCGCATTTTACTCCTCCGTGTAGATATCCATGAAAAATAAATTGCAACTACTATCATTTATTTTTCATCTCTAATTTGAAATTTATGGATTTGCCTTAAGTTCAAATTCTCTGTATGTGTAACACATTCAACATACAACTTCGGTGACGTATCACGCGAAGTGCTTTGGCCAAAGTCTTAATTCGAACTTTTACAAATCTATTTCAAGGATATCTCTTACCTTCTAGCAAGGCCATAGATTCCTCGATCAATATAACTCTTTAGCGCATTTCATGTAATCACCGAAGATACAAAGTATTTTGGCCACCCGTTACCGAGACCTCACTTCGAGTATATCACAGTGACTAACACTACATGCCTAAAGCCGAAATATTATCAGGATTAAGAGTACAATGCTTCCTGAGATTTTAGATAGTAGTATAAAATGAATAATCTCAGTGGTCCAGCTCGATGTTTCCAATCCCATTGAAAATCATCAACGTGTTATAATTGGAATCACTATTCCCTATGACGAAAGACTAATCATCTTATACAACCACGTTATAGTCTTGATAAGAACATATTCTTATCTTACCGACTAGAACTTTAATGACTCGTGATTTTGGTATTCCAAGTCTTTTCCTATGAAACACATTTCATATAAGAATACCACCACACGTCAATAATTATCAATATGTGATATATTCACAACTCGCTGTAAATTCAGTTTAATTAATTCAACAAATTGAATTTTCAGGGCACTATTCCCAACAATCTCCCACTTGCCCTAAATTCAATTTGGCTACACATCTAAGTCTTATTCCTTAGACATGAGTGTCAAAACCCGTTTTGCACTCTTTTGCGCCAATACTTTAGTGAAAGAGTCTTTTAGATGTTTCTCTGAGCCAACAACTAGGAAATCATAAAGTCAATACATCTAACTGGCTACTTTCTTAAGCTACCATGTATTTAACTTTTATGGTGAAGTAAGCAATACAAGTCTGCTTAACATTCTCCAATTAATGGTTGCTCTTTCTAGAGTAAACACGTATTCTGGTGTCAAACATCTAGAATACAAATCAGATTGTAAATCCGAATCTGTGCACTCTATTGAAATGAGCTCACCACTGTGGTAGACCAACATATAATCTCAAGTCCTTCTCAAGTACTCCAATATATGCTTTCACTACTACCTAGTGTCAGATTCTAGGGTTTGACTAGTATCTACTGACTTAGACCTAATTCATAAGAGACATCTGGCCTTGTACATAATATGACATACATAAAGCTTCCACTGCGGAACTCTAAACATGTCTTCTATCTCTTCAGTTGTCTCAGGACACTGATCCCGAGATAGATAAATTCCATATCTAAAAGGTATGAACCTTTCTTGGAATTTATCATATTATACCTTACCAACATCTTATCCATATATGCTTCTTGTGATAAACCAATCTCCTTATTCCCATGATCACGATAAAAGTCTGATCCTTGGAATAGCATTGGTCTCACATAGGTCTTACGTGTCAAACTGATTTGACATCCGAATCTTGACCACTGACAAAATTCTTTCATCATTCCCAATGAGCAGAATATCGTTTACGTACAAAAAAAAAAAATGTTACAATATTATCTTTGATGTCATTTGTACACACATGGTTCATCAGGCAATTGCACAAATCCAAAGAATTTAAATTGCCTCTTTAATTCTGATGTTCCATGATGTAGACGCTTGCTTAAGATCATAAATCGATCTATTAAGCTTGCATCATATACACCTGATTTTTGGCTGTGAAGCCTTTCAGATTGTGTCATGTATCTCTTTTTCTTGAAGTTGCCCGTTCAAGAACATAGTCTTCATATCCATTTATCTAATCTCATAAACGATAATGAGATAAAATGGAGAGGAGAGTTCTTATGGACTTAAGTCCTGCTATAGGTGAGAAGATCTCATAAATGATTTCTTCTTTCTGGGTAAAACCCTTTGCCATAAGCTTTGCTCGAAAGTCTCTACTTTTCGTCCATTTCTCCTTTTATTTTCTTGTAGAACCCAATTGTATCTAATAGGTTTAATGCCTTCAGGCGCCTCCACAAGTTCAAGACTTTGTTAGAATACTAAGATTTTAACTATGATTCAATGGCTTTTGACCAAACGGTCAGCATCTATATCATCCACAACTTCATTACACGTGACAGGATCAGATACATTAGATTCAACCACTTGGGTTAATCTTAGGTACCTTGTCAGGTGTCCTGACAATCCTCCCACTACAATGATGCTCTCGTGTACATGTCTCTACATCACATGTTGTATTTGGTACATCACATGTATCTAATACATTTTCAATTATCACGGGTTTATGGAAATCAGTATCTAATACTGTTATTTCTTTTAACACTACTTTGCTTCCACCCTTTATGGTTATCTATGTAATCATCTTTGAAATATTCACAAACATCTTTTGTGATTTCTCAAATTACAAAATATACCACCTCTCGTTCTTCTAGGATAACCTTAGAACAAGTAAACTTTTGTTCTTTATTCTAACTTGTCAGGATCCATCCTTAACTCGTGGACCAGGCTACCTCAAATCAGAAGATAAAAGATACAGGGTTTTCACCCCAGCTACAGATCCATCAGTGTTTTAGGAACTGACTTAGATAGAACTAGGTTTAGTGTATTTGTTGTTTTGAGCGCAAGACCCCAAAATGAACTTCGTAGGGTAGCATGACTCTTCATGAATCTTACCATCATTATCCGTGTTCTATTTCTCTTTTCTGTAATACATCTTTGCTAAGACGTATCTCATACAGATAATTGAGATCTAATCTCATTTGAGAAATTCTATTTAACTATGAACATGAATACTTATCACTACTTCAATCTAATCGAAGTGCCTTGATATGTCTTCTAATTTGACTCTTTGACTTCAGTCTTACACTCTTTGAACTCTTCAAAATTACAGACTTAAGTCTCATCAAATAAACATATCTGTATCTAGAGTAATCATTCAAATGAATGATGAAGTACGCAAAAACTTTCTCTTGCTTGAATATTCATAGGATCACATATCCGTATGAACTTGCACAAGCAATTTCATGGCTTAAGTTCCCTTTGTCTCAAAAAGGCTTCTTCGTCATTTTAACTTTTTCTAAACAGGATTCGCAGACTAATACTATTTTCAAGTCAATAGGACTCAACAATAAGTCTTTGGATCCAATTCAGATTCAATTGACCAATAGATAGGTACGTAGAAGTTTTTCCTCTCAGATGGTAAGTCTAGCTTCTTAATGTTAAACTTAAATTAGGTTTTTCATTGAGGTATAAAAGACCATCTTTTATTGTGCCATAGCAAATAAACCTTTTATTTTGTTTAATGGTAGACTTTTGTTCAAAACAAATAGTTAAATCATTTAGTTATCAAATAACTTACAAAAATCAAAATTCTGTATATATGGCACGTATAATATAAAAACCCTATTGCCAAAATACGACTTTATAGTCCTTACTGCTAATACAATTACACTTGTATTATCCCCAAGCAGTAGCTGTGTGTTAGCCATTTTTCAAACTTTCTGGTTAGTTTGAATCTTCGCAACGATTTGCAAATATGATTAGTTAATCTCAAGTTCACACACCAGGAGTCCAGTGAATTTTCAACTAAACATATTTTCAACGAGTAAGATATCTTCATATCTTATCCAAACGGTGTAGCAAACAGACAGACTAAGTATGTTGGGCAATTTCTTTTTTCAATACCCGTTGCCACCGAAATAGAAACACTTTTCCATTGTCGGATTTGACTTTCTATTTCTGAACCTTTGATTGGGAACTTTTCCTTTTCTTTCTTCCACTTACTGGCTTTCTTCACCGCGGATATTGATGTCTTATTAAAGAGTACTTTTCCCTTAGTCTATATCACCCTTTCTGCCGTATTGAGGTCGTTCATTGGTTCAGGTTAGGTTTTTCAAAAAAAATTATTTAAAATTAATCCTGAACTTTCAAACGACTTAGGCAGAGAGTATAGGACCGTATCCTGTCTGTTAAGATTGTTTCTTTAAGCACATAGGCTTTCAATCTCGTTCAGATTAGTTATCATATCATAATATGATTCTGAATCGGTAACCCTTCAAACATCTTCATAACTAACAACCTTTCTTATTGGTTCGTACCTTCGTACGATTCTGTCTTCAAAACATGTTCTTATCAGTGGGCATCTCATGCATCTGATGCTTAAGAACATCTAAAATAGATGTCAGGATATATGACTAGCGGATCATTACACTTGATCCATTTGCAATAAGTGTCTTTCTTATCCTGATTGGTTGTAGTTTTCGAAATTTTTGGATAAGGTCCAGTGAGTACGTAAACTTTCGTGTCTCAACACGATGTCATGATTCATTTCCTAGTCAGCGTAGTTGAACCTTTACTAGCCTATTTCTTTATAGACATATGGAGTGGACTAAGAGAGATCGTTATTATAAAACTGAAATAAATAAATAAATGCAAGTTATGATTATGTATCTGCGTCTAACCAATAAATGAAATCTATGTAAGCATTTTGATTTACGCAATGGTGACTTAACTAACTGCAGTTGACTCCCTGGAGGCGAGGTCGAAAACCGCTTAGAAAAGCAAGAACTATTCTTAATTAACATGTCATCTAGGTAACTCTTACCAAACAATGTCAATCCACCACGTCAACCCTTGGCCTCTAAGTAATTAAATGTAACAGAGCTCCGAAGGGAGGTTAATGCATTACTTAGTCAAGTGTGCACCATTACCTAGAAGTCCGTATGAGTAGGTCAAGACACTCCACGGAGGCGTGGTCGAGCTGACTTTCCCATATTTCATTCTATCCGTAGAAGTCTAATCTTGCATACCGCGAATATATACCCGCCGAAGGGAGTAGTATATATCCACTATACTATAGACCGGTAATGGAGGTCGTGAGAATCCAACTCTTTTCATCTCGCTCCCACTTGAATTTTTAAAAGGTGTGGATTATCTGTTGATTATTTAATAATCACTTTTGGCGTCTTATTATTGGAAGTGATTAATCTAATTAATACCCTCCCACTAGGATTACTAAATCACATTTATAATCCTAATAATATTTTAAGGCTTTAATAACAATTTATTAATTAGGCCGAAAAATATTAGTTCAATTATGCATCTCGTTCAATCTCTATTAAACATTATTATTCAAACACATTAAATAAAATATGCATAATTGTAAATAACATAATATCTCATATTATCATGAGCATGCCATAAAATAAAATAATTAAGCATGCTCTCATATAATTATCACATAATTATAATGCTTAAAATAAATGGCATAAAGTAAACATGTTATAAATAAATTATCTTATAATTTAAATCATGTTTACTGATTCGATAATTAACCAGGAAGATTATCGAAATCGAATCCCAGAAAATTACCATTCCACCCAAATTCCCAGGAAACACTGGAGGGGTCACAAACGGTCCCACTTAAAAACCAGCCTCATTTGACAGAATTTACGTGCACAGTAGCAGATTTAAAATTATGCATCGCATGCATCATATCAATGCATGTATATATCTAGCGTACGGCTCTGATACCAGTTGCTGGGTGGTGGGTTGAGAACAGTAGTCGTTCAGGACCATATTTTAAATTTTTTATTTATAATACAAGTATTAAAATATTTCTAAAACATTTTAATACAAAAACGGAAGACTAGCCGGATCTACTCAAGTATATACATGTAATTGATAATAAATTTTAAATCACTCAAGCAGATAAATATCTAACATGCAATTAACACTTAAAGCACATAATTTATCATGCTTAAAATAAAACAACTGTAAAATATTATCGTACTGCAAACATGGCTATCTAACGGCATTTTTCCAGCTCCCGAATTCACCTCCGTGAATCCGATACCCGATCTCCTCGTGAAACCAGCAGAGCTTCCATGCAATAACCCCAGAGAAAACCCTCGGAGTGTGGGCTCCGAAAGTATTTCTCTAAATACTTAGAGAAAACAAACTTTAAACTAGGAAACCCTTTTCAAGGTTTAATCTCCCGAAATTAGGAGTTTTATACAAACACCTAATTAAAATTAATTCCGAAATAAATCGGAATTAACTAGGAGAAAAGGGATATAGTTTCAAAGCCGAAAGTTCAGCAAAAACCTCTCCCAAACTTGTGTATGAAAAAATGAAGGCCAAGACCTATATTTATAGGGGAAAAACCGAGGGAAAAATAGTAATTTCACACCCCACTTGCGTGTGCAACTTGGACACAAAAATCGAGGTCACTCCGTTGAAGGTCTCTCCACCACTAGTCCAACGCCGCCGGCCGCTTCCCATTCTGATGCTGTACGCGCCCACACGCGGCCTGAAGGCGGCGTGTGTGGCACACGCGCCTAGGGTTTGCAGCCCTAAAACTGGTCCACCTGAACCGGTTCGACACGTGGTAGATCCTGGTTCTGCCACGTGTCCGGGTCAGATCGACCCTATCCGTTGACCCCACCCATTGACCCGACCCGTGACCCATTTAACCGATCTGGTCCAGACAAATTTAGACCGTTGCTCACAATGACGTGGCGCGATCTGGGACGTCCACTTGTCGCACACGTGTCGTGCCACGCGGTCGCCCAGTCAGCACCACTTGAGCCCACCTTGCTGACGTGGCGTGACACGTCAGTGCCACGTCAGCTTATTTATTTATTTATTATTATTATTATTTTTTTAAAAAAAATTTAAAATTTTTTTTTCTCCAAAATAAAATTCCGGGCATTTCCAACTCTTTGGAATTTGATTTATTTTCTTAAAATAAATCCTTTGGCTATTTTCAAACACTTTGAAAAATCATTTCTCTTTCTCCTTTTAATATTTTCTCTTTGGGTTTTTCAATTGAGGCTTGCAGGGGGACCTGCAGGACTAATTAATTTTAGTTTCAAACGGGTTAATTTATTATCATCTCATGACAATAATTAATTACCATTTAACAATATTTAATTCCACTAAATAAATATTGTTGCACTCTAAAATTAATTAAATTATTCACGAATTTCTCGATCTAGAATAATTTTGAATTTTACCCCTCCGTGTAGATATCCATGAAAAATAAATTGCAACTACTATCATTTATTTTTCATCTCTAATTTGAAATTTATGGATTTGCTTTAAGTTCAAATTCTCTGTATGTGAAACACATTCAACATACAACTTCGGTGACGTATCACGCGAAGTGCTTTGACCAAAGTCTTAATTCGAACTTTTACAAATCTATTTCAAGGATATCTCTTACCTTCCAGCAAGGCCACAGATTCCTCGATCAATATAACTCTTTAGCGCATTTCATGTAATCACCAAAGATACAAAGTATTTTGGCCACCCGTTATCGAGACCTCACTTCGAGTATATTACAGTGACTAACACTACATGCCTAAAGCCGAAATATTATCAGGATTAAGAGTACAATGCTTCCTGAGATTTTAGATAGCAGTGTAAAATGAATAATCTCAGTGGTCCAGCTCGATGTTTCCAATCCCATTGAAAATCATCAACGTGTTATAATTGGAATCACTATTCCCTATGACGAAAGACTAATCATCTTATATAACCACGTTATAGTCTTGATAAGAACATATTCTTATCTTACTGACTAGAACTTTAATGACACGTGATTTTGGTATTCCAAGTCTTTTCCTATGAAACACATTTCATATAAGAATACCACCACATGTCAATAATTATCAATATGTGATATACTCACAACTCACTGTAAATTCTATTTAATTAATTCAACAAATTGAATTTTCAGGGCACTATTCCCAATAATAATGAGACATGTTACTCGTCCATCTCTACGTTTGAGGAATAAGGTATGATCTGAGTTGCTCTGGGTGTAGCCATACTTCCTCATAGCCAGCGAAAGTCTCCCAAACCACGCTCTGGGTGACTGTTTTAGACCGTACAATGCCTTCCTCAACCTGCAAACTTCTCCTTGCTTGAAGTCTTGAGTAAACCCCGGTGGGGGTTCCATGTAAACTTCCTCCATGAGGTCTCCATGTAGAAACGCATTTCTGACGTCAAACTGATGGAGTGGCCAATCCCTGCTGGCAGCGATTGAGAAAATGACCCTGATTGTGTCAATCTTAACAACAGGAGAGAAAGTTTCTGAATAGTCAATGCCATAGGTCTGAGTGTACCCCTTCGCTACTAGTCGGGCCTTATACCTCTCAACACTGCCATCTGTCCGGTGTTTGATAGTGAAGACCCATCGGCAGCCAACCATTTTTTTTCCACTAGGTAACTCACACTTCTCCCAAGTACCGTTCTTTTCCAAAGCTCCCATCTCGGTTTCCATAGCCTGAACCCACTTGTCGTCTCCAAGTGCCTCCTCTACTTTATTTGGAATCTGGGTAGAGTAGACTGAGGCAATATACACATGTGCCTTCTGGGACAAGTTTCCTCTGGCCAGATTGGCTATGGGATATTTAGGTGTCTTGCTCACATGTTCTGGCTCGTATCGCTTTGGTGGAATTCCCCGATTCACCCAAGGAGGTAGCACATATCTGTTCTCCTGTCCTGAATGTGTTTGTATCTCTCCCTGTACTTCAACACACTCCTCCTGGCCTGTATGATTAGCTTCACTAGTATCCGGAAAAAGATTGTTGCTAACTGAACTGTACGCACATACCACGGGGATATCAGTCAGAGTGATGGGCTCCTCAGAGTGCACTTGAGAGTTAACTAGTGACTGTACTGTGCGTTGGGTTTGCTCGGTGGATCCGTCTACCTGCTCTTTTGGGACTATGTCAGGCCAAAGTGGTGGTATCCATCCTAGTGGGTCAAACTGTTGTTGCTAACTCTCACCCCCCTGACCACTAGGTTGGGTAAAGAAGAACTCTATTTCAAAAAAATCACAGTTCATAGTTGTAAACAGGTGTCGAGTGGGTGGGTGGTAACATCGGTAACCCTTCTGATGAACCCCATACCCAACAAAGACACACTTAGAGGGTCTAGCTTGATCCTATCAGATTTAGGAACGTGGACAAATACCGAACACCCAAAAACCCGTAGAGGAAGGACTAACTGAGATGGGATACTGACTCGATTCCCTAAATGTTGTAAGGGAGTTTCAAGGTTCAGGGCTCTGGTAGGCAGACTGTTTATAAGATATACTGAAGTGGCTAAAGCTTCGGGCCAAAGATGTTTCCGGCAATGGGACTCAAGCATGAGGGCCCTAGTCATTTCTAGGAGTTAATGGCTTTTATGTTCGGCTACACCATTTTGTTATGGGGTGTGAGGGCAGGAAGTTTGGTGGATTAGCCCGTGGTCCCGAATAAACTGTTTTAAAGTTGAGTTCACGAATTCCCCCCCATTATCTGATCGGAGAATTTGGATGTTGGACTTATACTGTGTTTGTACCATTTTGAAAAATTCCATAAACTTCAATGGGACATCAAATTTATTTTACAAAAAGTAAACCCATAACATTCTCGAACAATCATCCACAAACAACATAAAATATCGAAAACCACAATCACCCGTGCTTGGGGCAGGGCCGCACACATCAGAATGGACTAATGAAAAAATGTCTTTAGCCCGGGAATACGAAGTAGGAAATGACTGTCTGTGGCTTTTTGAAAGAATACAAATCTCGCAAGACAACTGACTACTTTGCGGAAAAAGACTAGGAAATAAAGACTGTAAATACCCTAAGGACGGGTGTCCTAACCGCCGGTGCCACAACCACTGTTGGCGTTCCACTGTCCCGTGAGCAAGTGCTGCAGTTCGGTGTTGAGCTACCTTATCCACATAGTATAGTCCACCCTCTTCAGTAACACGCCCAATCGCTCTCCCCGACTGAATATCCTGTAGCAGACAGAAAGTGGGATACATCAGGACCATACAGTTTAATTATCTTGTCACAAGACTTATAGACAATAATTTGCAAGATAGATCAGGAACATATAGGCAATTATTTAATTTCATATCAGGAGAAATATCTATAGTTCCAGATCCAAAAACAGAGGAAAAACCGCCTGTAGCATCCTGTATAGCTGTTATTTTAGGAACAGTGCTGTGGGAGAAATCTGCCTGATCAAACGTCATAGTATGGGTGGCTCCACAATCAAAGAGCCACCGAGTATTTATATCTGCTTACCCGGTGCCAGTGAGAAGGGTTAATCCTATATTATCATAAGTACTGTCCAAACTAGCACTATACCACTCCTCCTGACATTTTTTAATTTCCACATGATCAGGTGCACGTGCCCAGTCATTACAAGAATTCAATAAATTACAGGATGACTCATCATTTAATAAAGTACAAGAAGAAGCTTTGGAAATTAAATCAAGAGGAGAGGGATTCGGTTGGGGGTCATTTGGGAAATTCCCAAAATTCCCCCAAATACCTAATTGCTGCTGAGTCTCCCCATTTTCTCCAGCCGCCCATCTCTCTCACGTGAACCATCTCTTCCGCCGCGATATACACCGGCCATCGCCGCCATGCCAGAGACGGCGCCGGTCGTCTGTGTCGCGGCTCCTGTCACGATGTCGGTCGCGTGAGCCACTACCCCTATCATGGTCCCACTTTTTGCTTCATTCTGGACACCGACCACCATTCTTACACGGGGTCACGCCGCCGGCTGCGCCACCCCTCGGGAAACCCAATCAGTTTGAAGCACACCTCCGTCTTGTGCCCAATGCGCCCACACTTGTCACATTTGGGGGTGGCGCGGTCTCCTTCTCCAGATCCGCCACCTGACACAGATTTTGGGTAGGGCTGCATCGCGGAAGTGGTCTGGATCTGAACCTGGAGGAGTTCACCGGTGAGTTTGCTCCCTGTCCTTTCTGTGTTTGGCGTTTTGTGATAAGACCTGTCCCAACTCCGGTAAGTCCCGCCGATGATGAACCCCGATCTGTGCTCATAATCTCCCGTCGGGATGATTCTCGTCGGATGGTGGCGTACGCTTTCTCCACGGTTGGCAAAGGGGTTTCTTTCAAGAGATCCCGTCGCTATGTGTCGTAGTGATCATCTACCTTGACGAGAAATTGAAAGAGATGGCTTTTGGATCTGAGGCGGTTGAAAGTCATGATATCCCCTTCACATGTCATCGGGTTTGGTTGTTGGAGTTCTATTTCCCTCCATATCCTCCGAAAGTTACTGTAGAATTGGTTGATCGTATCACTGCCCTGTTTCATGCTATGTGCTCGTACGGTGAGGTCGAAAATTTGGAGGCTATCTCCTCCGTGATCGTATGTTGCCTGTAGCCCTTCCCAAAGGGCCTTTGTCGTTGGGTACTTGACATAGTTCGAGACCAGACTTTGTTCCATGTTATCGAGAATCCACATGCAAACGATCAGTTCCGTTTGCTTCCACTGTGTGTAAGTCGGGTCCGTCACCGCTGGTGGTGGTGGGACTCCAGTAAGATGGCTTAATCTCCCCCTACCCCCGATCACCATTCTCATTAAACGAGACCATAGAGAGTAATTGAATTCATTCAATTTGATGTTAATTGAAACTATTTGGGTGAAATTTGGCTGATTTGATTGGTTTTGGATTGGTTTAGCTACAGATTTTGGATTAGGCTGGATAATTGCGCGACCAAGGAATCGACGGGCTGTTGCGATTCCTTGTCGGTGCTGGCTGTGCTACTGTTCTCGCCCATGGCTGTGGGATGATAAGGGTAAGTGATGAGCAAGGTTCGGATCCTATAGGATCGTCGCCCGCTCTGATACCATGAGAAAAGTAAAGGACGCCATAGGTTTGGGAAGATTTTCTTGTAGTAATTTCTGTTACAATACACAAGAATCACTGTACAATATATACTGTAAACTATCAACATAATTAAGGAAAGGTCAACTATTAGAGCCCTAATTACATGTTTCCTTTCTTAACAGAAACCTGGACCCACATGACCATAACTCAGCCTACTATCACCCCATACCCTTCCATCTCGATCCATACACAAGAAAGGAGGAGAAATTCAGCCATTTTGGAGAAATACACAGTAATCCCGTAACTATTCACCCAAGGGAGATTTTGAGCTCCAATCTCCATTTTCTTCAATCTTCTTCAAAGGGTAAGCTTATATTTGATATGTACATGCTTGTATGATCATTTTCATCTAAGAAATTTAGAATTTTGTCACGCCCCGTGTCCAGGGGCCGCAACATAAATACATAACATAAGTAGAGAATGCGACAAATGCAGCCGAACACAGACTAGACTGACAAGTGACCCAGAGACTCACTCCCCGCCTAGCTCGAGCCGAATGAACCTGCAACTAAAAGATAAAATGAGGGGTCAGTCAACTGACTGAGTGAGGGGGCTAACGCACACCCGCACACTAATATATATAGAGCATAGCACATAACAGAAGGGTGGACTCATAAACTGGGTATAAGGGTTTGCATACCAAAACATTTGAAGACAAATTATATTTATACTTAGGAAACAATTTTTCAGAAAACCTTATCCCAATTTATGATTCCCATAACAGGTCATATCATATGCTCGGCGAGTACGAGCTTCCAACCTTTACTCCTCAAATCAGAACAAAACGAAAATACAGAATTAAATCCATCCTCAACTCCGGTGATGGAAGAGCCTCGCGTTGGCCCTAACCATCCAGAACATAACAGACCCACAAGGGGTAGCGAACCCACAAGTGTCCTCTCCGGTTACACCGAAGGCTCAAAGTATCACGCCCGTCCCTATCTCCTTGAGTCGTGCAATGATACTTCAAATGGAGACTATACACAGGCCGAGCCCCGACTGCCCTAACCGTCCCAGGGATTCCTTACCCATAGCTCCTCGGATCCATAATCAAACAGACAGACAGATGCCAATATTTCATGGCTAACTCGCTTCAGAATCGTAGCTTATCAAAATCTCCCAGAACAGCTTACATATGCCTTCATACTTAATTTTTCCAAAACCAAGGATGGTCCACAAGGTCATAATCATATCATATCCAACACATATCTAATCATATATAGTATATAACCGCATGCAAGGATTGAAATCATCATATTAAGGTCATAGGTCGCTTAACTATACCAAAATCCTAAACCTCACCTGAGAAGCGACGAGATACAAGAACTGACAAGTCAGGTGCATACTCGATCGGATTGTCTCCACCCTGGAGATCATTGACAGAAAAGGAAACACAAAGTACTTATGAGACAAGACCCAGATATGAACCAAAGAGACGCACGACATTGCTTATAAGATGACAGGGTATAATGACATGTTTACAGAAATTACAAGAATACCATGAAAGTGTTCATGGTGCACAGTTAATGTCCCACGTAGTAAATAATTATACAATTAGGTGTATGTTTGGCACGTTGCCATGAAATGTATACTTAAGCGCACTCAAGTCAAGTGAACAATTAACACAACTGTCTCAGGCAATTAATCGTACAATCTAAATTAGATATAAAATGATAAGAATGCAAAGTGCAGGTTGCATATGTAAAATCTTATGGAATTGTAATAAAAAAATATTGTTTGAAGTAAACAAACCACCACAATGATATTCGTCCATTAGTAAAGCACATTCAAGAAAATCCCAACATAAGGATTTAAGCAGCTATCTAGCATACCAATTAATATTTCCTTTGTCATAATAATCCATAAATCAACACTTTACCTTATTCACAATACACCATTTACATATACAAGAAACCAATACGCACGCACACCCTACACAAAACTCATTAGGCAACATATGTATACACATATACACGTATACAGCACAAACAACTATCATTTTATCTCAAATAATTGTAAACTACAAGAATTAGATATAACATCAACTATGAGAAGTCACTCTTTGACAAGTGCATAAATTAGTTCATAATTATATTAATGAATCAATTATTTTATAACTCGGCTAGATCAAACTTACACTTTGATAAAATTAGGAAAGTTAAGTCTTAGTCCAAAACTGAATCACTTAAACAAATTTGCAAGATTTAAGTACTAAACTTAGGAATAATCCCACAATTAAACAATTATATATATAATTCACACATATACAATTCATAGTTAAACATACTAGGTTATTTAATACCACACATATCAATTCACAATTAACAAATAACATTCATCAAATTTCATACCGTCACCTACTAAATCATAAATTATCACACCAACTAATTTAATGAGGTATCTCCACTGAAATAATACATGTTATTGGCATCCTTCAACTTCATAATTCAATTTCTTTGTAAGAAATATCAGCACATGCACTTATACACCAACCACTTAATGAAATGATCAGAGAATTAATTGCACATATATTAATTAAACCAGATTTCAATAGAATTACCAAACCCACATTCCAACCCCCAACTTATAATACTCAAGTGTAATATTTCCTATAACAGTCCCTTTTGAAAACAAGAAATTGGGAATTAGGCAACAAACAATTTCGATCTTACTGAAAATTATCAATAAATTACATGACTTCACAAAAACCGTATAATTTCATAAAAAGGAAAAGAGCTTGTTATCAGCAGACCAACAACACAATTAGGCATAAATAAACTTTAATTCAAAACCCAAATCAGATATATGCAATTGTTTAGCTTCCTTACATATAAATTCATTGAATGATACGAATTTAAATTCCAAAGTATACAGCTGAATTTAAACTAATTTATAATCAATTAAATGAAAAACTAAATTAAACTAAACATACTAATTACAATATGATTTATGCAGAAAAGGGTGTACATCTCAAAGAGGGCATCAAAGGTTGAAGATGGTGATGACTGGAGCGGAGCTGAAACGGAATTCGGTTGTCGGAACTGGAGTTGGGTGGTTGTCGGCAATACAGTGGAGGGTTGGTGGTGGTTGTTGCTGAGAGATGGGCGGTGATGATGGGTTGTTAAGTTACCAGACTGCGAGGATGGTGGTGGCGAGTCAGTGTTGTTCGGATCTGAGAGGATCGACGATGAGAGGTAGCCGAGGGGCTGCCGGACTGTGAGAAGGAAGACTACCGGCGGCCGGATCTAGTATGGTGGCGTGAGGCCGAGACAGATGAAAAACGGAAAGAGAGAGGGGCGAGTATGGTGATGTAAGGAAAGCCGGTGGTGGTGGCTAAGGTTGGAGCAGTGATTCGCCGGCAAAGAGTGGCGGCTTTCGTTGTGGAGAAGGGAAGGAGAAAGAAATGAAATAACAGCTAGGGTTTCGGGCTCTTAAGGGGGGGGGGGGGGAGGGGTTTCTCCCAAAATTGCAATCAAGCCCCTCAAGAATTTAAGTAATGCGATTGAGTCCCCACGTTTCCAATTAAGATTAATTAGGTCCAATTAAAGTTTAAGAAATTATAAAAGTACATCAAAGATTTAAAGTGGTGTCCAATTAAGTCCAATTGAATTTCTCATAGTTAGAAATTGACCCCCAAAGTCCAATAGTTATAATTTAGCCCACGCAATTCAAATAAAAGAGCAAATAGGTATTAAACACTTATTTCAATTAAGTTCACATTTTTATATAAGGTTGCAATCGAGTCAATTAAACTATTAAAACATGAATAAGGCATTTCAAGCACAAGCAGAGTTAGATAAATAACAAATCTAATCGCACGAAAACGACATCGTATCTTGCTCCGAAAATGCGGGGTGTTACAAATTTGATCCATGTTTGATTGAGATTTGATCCATGAAGTGAATAGTTAGGTTTATGTTCCATTTTTGAATCCTATGACTTCTCTTGGTGTTTTGCTTGAATTGAGGCTATAACTTGATCACTTACACTTCATTTATTGATGTTTAAGTCTGACTTTGGTGGTAGTTGAGATATGTGTGAGATACCATTAAAGTTCTTGAAGTTTTGGAATAGTTTATGCATAAGTTTGGTACCATTTCCTTTCCTTCTCTTGTTGTTCGGTTTTGGTCAGTTTTATGAAGTGTTTGTGCTGATTTGCTGCTGAATTTGCTGCCTTAACATGCCTAGATGAAGTGGTTGAGGATTGGTTTGAGATGCAAGGCTGAACAGGGGTGAAAAATACCATTTCCCGTGACTGAATTATCTCCCCAGGCGGGGAGATTTTGAATATGGAAAGTACCCGGCCGGGTACTTCTATGCAGAATGTTTTCTGCATGAAAATCCCCGGCAGAGGACTTTTTGTGAACAAAATCTCCCCGGAAGGGGAGATGGGGAGCAAGGCTTTGATGGTTGTTTATGTTTCCTTTTTGTTTTCATGATATTCTTTGATTTGTTAGGTTTGCATGCTACGTAATATATGTAATCCATGCAATTGTTTCCTAAATTGATATGCAATGGTACAGGTATGCATATATGTATATATGTAATAGATGTAATTTATGTAATATATGTTATATATATACTATGTTATATTTAAATAGGGTTAATTATACAACCCCCCCCCCCCCCCCCCCCCCCCCCCAAAAAAAAAAAATCCTTTGGGCCTTAGGTCGGATATCCCCCTATCCTTTGATTTTGGGCGATTTGCCCCGTAACCTTTGAAAAATGTCACCCTTAACCCCCCTGAACATACTTTGACCGTCGATTTATTTTCCGTCATGACGACCCAAGCTTCAACACCACCGCTATCGTGTTCGTCTCTCCAAAGAGAACAAAATCCATACCCCGCTCGACTCTATTAGCCGCTAAAAGCTTCGTTCATTGTGTGTCGTCTTTAACCGATGATTTCTGCTTCATCGGTTATCGGATTTTGATTTCGAGACCATTATTATGTTCCTTGCGTCGAGAGCTTCACTTTGATATATAATATCAACACATTTGAAATCAGATTTGTACAGATTTACTTTGTTAAAGTTTGTTCAAAGGGGTTAAGTGTGACATTTTTCAAAGGTTAGGGGACAAATCACCCAAAAACAAAGGATAAGGGGCAAACCGCCCTAAGGCCCAAAGGACCGGGGGAGGGGGGGGTTTGTATAATTAACCCTTTAATTAATATGAATTTAAGTGCTTTATATTTGATGATTTAAATAGTACGTTATTATTTCATGAAATGGGACCTTTTAATTGGGGAGTTATATGCTATGAATTATGGATTTAAATTATGAAGTGATATGATACGTTTTATACAAACTTGAATTTAAGTGACTTAAGTGATGTATTCTTGCATTTCATTTGCATCATTTGCATTCATGAGCATTGTCGGGCGTCTATATGGTTCATATTTAAGTCTAAGTCTTGGGTCTTACCTTTTTTTGTTTCAGAGCCTGTTTCGGACGTGCAAGAGCCCGAAGTCTAGGTGGTTATTTGCTTCTTCGACCCAGTTTCCGCTTCTCTTTGCTTTAAGGTGAGGTTAGGAATGTTTGTATTAGCTAAGTGACCTATGACCACTTATATGTTGTTTTCTTACTCCGTATCCGAATATATAAACCTTATATGTATATTAAATACGAGTGCTTAACCTATGTTATGATTTTGTGAAATAAGCTTTACGTTTTCGAAATTTGTATAAGTATTGGCATAAGTAAGTTATGATTTGAAATTTGTTATTCATATATGATATGTATGAGCATGTTGAACCCTGAAAGATGGGAATTAAGTTTGTTATGGTTTCTTGGGCCCCGAAAACGTGGGTAAGGGAGACCTGGGAAGACCATGGGGTCACCAGTTATGACCTCTGTACGCTCTCATTTGAGATATTCACGTGCGACCTATGGAGGTTGGGAAGGCGTGGTATCTTGATCCCTCGTTGGATAACCGGGGAAGGCATATCGTGGGTTAGCTACCCCGTATGTGTTGGTAATGTAGGTGATAGGGTTTGATTCCCGATGCACCATAGATGTGGGGTTGGAATTGTGTTATGAATTCGATTCTATGTTATGTTTAATGGAGTAAGGGATAGTCCGTTCTCGCCGGACTTATGTTTCGTTCGATGGATTGTGAATCAAGTTAGGATTTCGTTATGTATTATACGTTACGTTTAAAACGTTTTGGTATGAAAAACCTTAGCTCGGTTCACGACCATCACCTTTGTTAATTGCTCTGCTTTATATGTATTTAGGTGTGGGTGTGCGTTTAGCCCCCTCACTCAGTCGAGTTTTGTCTGACCCTCATTTTCCCTATCTTCAGTTACAAGTTGTCTCGAGCTAGGCGGGAGAGTGCTTCGAGTCTTGTCGTACTTCTAGTTTAGGTCGAGTTGCATTCATATTTCTTGCCTCTTGAATACTCTTGTCTTATATATGATTGGAATTGTATTTTGGAGATTATTCGATATTTGATGTATATACTTGACCTTTCGGGCCGTGAGGCCATGTATATGATAATGTGTGGTTATGTTCGAGCTCTTTAGATCTTGTTTGTTGCTTCCGTGTATTTATATGTTTATTTTGCGCACTCTGTTCGAGTTTTAGCCCCGCTTAGCCTAAGGAGTGAGTGTAGGTTCCCTTTCGCTTAGACTTGGACTCATGTATGAAAATCCATCTCATATGTGGGTTCGGGTTTAGATGCGGGGGAATGTGGTGGCCCACCGCTTCGGGTATCACAGAGTTCCAAGTATAAGAGTCATGTTCCTGATGCTCACCGTGATTGGATGGCGAAGGGCTAGCTACCCTTACCATCACCCAGCGGAAAAAGGAGATCGTGTGGGAAGGTCGATTACACGGATTGCCCCATGGATTATTGTCTTGATTGCACTGTATAATTGCCCTGATTGATTGCACCGTATTGTATCGATTGTATTGCATGATCGCCTTTAAAGAGTGAAACCTAATCATTGTACACTTTCGGAGTTTGGTTAGAGATTGTGCACGCTCACTCGCCGAGCCACTGATAGCCTTTAATTGTAATTAATTGTAAAATTGATAGTTGTAAAGTCCAAGCATAGAGTAACTGACATGTTTCTATATTTATGTATACCTCCTGCTCACTCAGTCTTCTAGAGACTGACCCCTCTTTCCCTTCCTTCTAGTTTTTTTTGCAGGTTCAGTGGTTGTTAGGTGGGAGTCTGTCGAGGTCGTTGTTCGAGTCTTGGTTCTGTACACACCGTATCGTATCACACATTTTATTCCTGTTTGCATTGCAATTATATAATTGGTGGTAATCTTTAGTTATTGTTGATTTGAACCCGGGACAGGTGTCTAGGGCCTCTAGTTGAACCCGTCTTTATATTATTCCCATGTATCGTTTCGGGATACATTAGGACAGATTTTCTTGGAATAGTGGAAACCGTATTTACATTTCTGTTTGCATCGTAACTATATTGATGGTTGTGAATGTTCATTGTCTTGCTTCCGCATTCTTGTCTTTGTTGATTGTTGTTATAGGGTCTAGTCCCACCTAACACAGGTTGGTTTTTATTTTGTCTCCGTTCTCCGTGCGCTTGGTTTATGTATAGATTAGTCCATTTCATATGTGGACCGGGCTCACGGTGCGGGAAATGTGGTACTCTCGCCCAGGTGCTACATCCTAAAGTGGTATCAGAGCTCCAGGTTGCAAAACCAGAATTCTAGTGTGGTGTCATATCATGTGGCGCCCCGTCTCTTCGGCATTCCAGGTACGGCGTCACGAGAGAGTTTATTTCAGTAATTTTGTGAATTAGGTGATTTAGCATGCTTACGTGTCAACGTGATATTTATTTTAATTATGTGCGCTTTAGGATTTAATTAAATGTCTTGGACTCAATTGTCCAATATTTACAATTTAGGGACCTGATTGTAATTAGGACGTTTGAGCCTTCGTGGCTATTTGAGCTCGGGAATACGAATTCTAATTCCGACCCTATCGTTGAGTTCGTTTCGATGATTCGGATTCAATGAATTAACCTTTTAAATTCTAAAGCCATTTGATAGCCTCATCGTTTTAAATCCGATCCGTTTAGACCGGATACCGTTTGACCCTACCCGTTTTAACCGACCCGTTTGACCAGCCCTGAAAGGGCCAGCCTTTCTTTCTCTTCCCATTTCCACGTTCAGCAGCAACCAAGGAAAGGAAATAGAAGCATTTTTCCCCATTTTTGGCCAAGAAGCGTTGAGCTCGGGTTTGGGAGATCCAACCGTCCGATCAACGACCCAAGGTAAGATTTGTGACCCTCTCGTTACGTGCTTTAATTTAATATCTCTTTCGTGTCTCGGATATGTGCCTACGTGCTTTGTTGGGAAAGATGATGAATAGTGTCGGGTTGGGAGTTTGGCGTGATTAAGCTCGTTTCGTGAGCTCTTAAGTGTAAATTTATGCTCTATATGTTAAATATGATTTATTGTGTTTATTTTGCATGATTTTATGGTTGGTTGTGGTTGTGTGAGTGTGGTGGTGTTGGCTCCCGACGCCATTTCTGCTTCTGCTCTGTTTTAGTGAGCAGGACGGTCAGGAACGGCCGTTCCCATTTTGGCCTTGGGGCTGGAACGGCCCTTCCCATCCGCGTATGGGAACGACCATTCCCGTTTTGTTCTTCGGGCTGGAACGGCCCTTCCGGGCAGCGCTCGTGGGAACGGCCGTTCCCGTTTTGCCTTGTGTCTAGGAACGGCCATTCCCGTGGTCCAGTAGGTTGGTTTTGAGATTTTATGCTTTTAATTGATTTCTTTTGCCGCTTATTGATTTATATCTTAATTGTATTGCATGTTTTGATTTGAATTCGCTTTATATGCTATGTTTGGTGCATGAATTGTAATTTAATATTAAAGAATGAGTATTTTATGAGTGTATACGTGATCCATGACTTCATGCCAATCATAAGCATATGCCGTGTGTTTATTTGGTTCATTCACGTGTCAAAGTCTTGTTTTGTATTCAGTTTGTTCAGGTACACCAGGGATGGTGTTTTGTTGGCCGTGTTGATTCCGGGGTGGATCATTTGTTGTGTCTTCGGCCTCTTCGGTGTCAGGTGAGGTTAGGATATAGTTACACCTTATTGCAATGTGCTCGGTTTTGATTGTATGTGATTTAATAAGCCTTATATGTATATAAATAAGTGTGAAATATGTAGTTGTTGAATATGCCTCGAGTTTGTAAGTATGTTAAGCAATGTACGAGCCTATGTATGCTTGATTTGGAATGCTTTATTATGTTTTGCCACGTGAAGCTATGCTTCTAACCGTATACTTCTCACGAGCCATGTTTGGCAAAGACCGAGTTTGATTGAAACGGGAAGTGGTATGTATCTACGTATAAGTCTGTCTGTCTGTCTGTCTGTCTCTGTTGTAGCGGGTTATGATTTGATATGTTCTGTGTATGTTGGGCCCCAGAGCTATGGTTAAGGAGCCCTCGGGACGGCATAGGGCCGTCGA
Organism: Lantana camara; assembly: GCA_037501455.1. Classification (NCBI taxonomy): domain Eukaryota; kingdom Viridiplantae; phylum Streptophyta; class Magnoliopsida; order Lamiales; family Verbenaceae; genus Lantana; species Lantana camara. Next base: position 27,780,224 of record CM074862.1, read on the forward strand.
GGTTAAGCCTGTGCATAGTCTCCATATGTCTGCAGAGGATCACCCCTGAACTCACCAGGAGGTTTGGTGAGGGAAGGAATCCTGAGGGTTTGAGTACTCGCAAGGCGCTCCCCTCGTTTGTCTGGATGGTTTGGGCGTATACACCCTTCCATCACCCGGAGTTGAGGATGATATGATATGATTCGATATGTATGTAAGTTTTCTGTTTTGATTCTGATATGTTATGTTATGAGGAGATTGGGGGAGTTGGAGCTCGTACCCGCCGAGTTCTATATGATATGTATGTTCTGTTAAGGTTTATGAAACGGGGATAGATTCTAAGTTAAAGTAAAAGGGAGTTTTTATAAGATAAGTTAAGTTTTGAATATGTTAAGAACTAATAGGTTTTGCTAAGTTTGTTCGGTAAGTTAAAATTGGTTTGTTTGCTTTTGCTAAGTAAGCCCTATATGTATATATATCACGGGAAACGATTTATTGTGCAAAAACAATCCCCGCGTTCATGAACATTATGAGTTTGATACGTGCTTTGATCTTATATATATAGTGTGAGTGTGTTAACCCCTCACTCAGTCAAGTTAAGACTGACCCCTCCCCTTTTACTTTAGTTTGCAGGTTTTGCTTGGAGTTCGTGCTAGGCGGAGTGTGTCTGTCTTTTGGAGTCTGTTCCGTGTCTTTGTCTAGTAGGTGGTCTTGCATTCACATTTCTTTAATTCGGCTTATGTATAAGATTTGTTTGAATATGATATTTAGAATTTAATATGTGCTAGGATTAGTTGAACCCCTTGGATTTATGATTATTGTTTGATATTCGGGATTAGGTATTTATGCTAGTTGAACCCGTCAATTGTTTATGAATGTTTTGATTATTGCATGGGTTGTTTCGCTTCCGCATTTTTGTTGTGGTTTGAGTTTTGCTTTCAGGGTCTAAGTTCCACCTAGCCTAGGTGTGAGTTTGTCAGTCTCCCGTTCGCCACTGTTTGGTTCATGTACGGACTCTCCATTTCGTATGTGGATCGGACTTTGGTGCCGGGGATGTGGTGACCCACCGTGCGGGTGCTACATCCTTAAGTGGTATCAGAGCCCCAGGTTGAAAAACCGGGGTTCAGTGTCAGGTCGTGTCTGTCTAAGTCGAACGGCTTAGGACAATTTGATTATGTGTGCATTTGCATCATGATTTGATAAGCTATGTATTTGGAATTTCAACACTTTATTGATTTTATATTACGTGAAGCGTTGCATTTCTTTGATGTTCTACGTGATTTACTACGTGACATAAGCACTTACTAATTGACATGCTTATATTTCTATTGTAGTTGTTGAGATTTTCAAGGTACCACCGAGTCGACAACCCTACGGTTAGGGCTGTAAATGGATATTCGAAAATCCGATATCCGTCCGCATCCGAATTCGTTTACAGAGGATATTATCCGAATCCGTCTCAAGAGGATATTATCCGTATTCGATTATAGACATCCGAATTATAAACGGATAAGGATATGGTAATAAGGCATCCGATCCGTTTAACATCCGATCCGTTTCATTATCCGTTAGATATATCCGTTATCCGATTTATCCGTAATCCGTATCCGATAAATAATGTATTATATTAAAATATATACACAAACTGTGAATGTATGATAGATTATTAGTAATAAGTAAATTTTTTAGCGCATTTATTAAAGAAAAACCTTAGGTTTTATTAGTAACTATATGTTCACGTCAATATTCATATAGAGATAATATAATTAACATATATTATGTTATTAATAAAAGTATTATATTTCAAATTAATTATATGATAAAATTTATAATTTCACCACATTTATACATTCCCTAAAACAGAAAAATGATCTATATAGATATACTTATTATTTCTCTATTCGTCTAAAATATATATAATCAAAGTTAAATAATTTATCTATAAATGAATAGTTGATAATCTGATTAAAAGTTCGAAGTTATATAAATAAATAATTTATGTCAAATTTTGAATAGTTGAAAATCCGATTAAAATCCGAATCCGTCCGAATCCGCCTTGTATCCGTATAAAAAGGATATTATCCGAATTCGATTTAAAAGGATATTATCCGTATCCGTCCGAATCATAAACGGATAAGGATATGGTAATCATACATCCGATCTGTTTATTATCCGTTTACACCCCTACCTACGGTCGACCTTCGCAACTAACTCCGTGATCTCAAGGACAATCTTTTACCGAGTACTAGTAATGAATCCGATGGCTATGATGTACCAGGAATTCATAGCATTCAAGCCTCCCAAATTTCGAGAAGGAGATGATGTAAAGGCTGAAGAGTGGCTTTCAGAGATAGAGGGTATCTTCGAAATATGGCCACGTAACTCTCGGGACATGGCTCTCCTTGCTATATTTCTCCTACAAGGACAAGTAAGACGGTGGTGGAAAAGGGTTGCTCAATAACTAGAGACCACGAACGAAGAGTTGACTTGGGAAGTATTTATTCGAGAATTCAGAAAGAGGTTTGCACCAATTATTCTACAAGAGCGAAGACTTGAAGAATTCCTCATTTTGAAACAAGGAGATAGACCCGTTGTGGAATACATGGAAGAATTCGAAAGGTTGGGCGTATATGTGCCTCACATTATGGGTAACGATCTGATGAAGGCCAAATACTTCATGGAAGGTCTTCGGGATGAATTCAAGGAAGCCCTAATTGCAAAGGATACGACTACATGGGATAAAGCCACTAAGAAAGTTTTAAGGGTCGAAACTTGGATCATGACAAGGGGCAAGGAAGAAGAGGTATCGGGGTCTAATGTGGAGTCGGGTTTATGCTCAAACTTGCAAGTGGAAAGAGAATCTCGTCAACATGGAACTCGGACTAAGAGAATTCGAGGAAAGAAACACAGAACCGGAATTACTTCAAGGTTGGGGAAAAGGCCCCAATTATTTGCTTATTGTGGAGGAACTACTCATACCTACGAAGCATATTGGGACAGATTGAAGAGGTGCTACATTTGCGGGTCAACGGAGCACAAGATTTCCGAGTGTGATCGACCGAGGGCTAACAAGCAACGAGGTAGGGATCAAAGACTTCGAACTGGAAACCAACAGGAACCCGAGAATTGAGGTAATTGCATTCATGGCACGTGCATTCATCACACTTTAAATTTTTGCAACTTGGTATCCTCTTTGTCTTAATTATTAATTGTTATTCATTATTAATTGTTATTAATTGTTGATGCTATTATGTGTCTAAGTGATGCATCTCATTCGCACTTTGACTCAACATGCATATTTAGTGTTTTATTTTAGGATATCTTTTCATTCAAGTTACCAAGTTGTGTTCGATGGGAATTGGAAGAGATGGTTTGGATAGGGAATGAAATTAAGAATTTCTTTTGGAGTTCGGGTTGAGTTTATGGAGACGTGGAAAATATGATAAAGAAGAATGATTTGAGAGGTCCCGGTACCAAGTTGAAGATTTTTTAAGAGAAATTAAAGTATAGTAGAAGGTATTGGTTCGGGAGAGCCTACGGAACATATTACTACGGGAATTGGGTTATGGGATTCACTAAATCACTGAGTGGAATAGATCACATAAGAAATTACCTCAGGATTACCAAAGAAAAACAGTAGCATTAATCAAGGGACGATGCACTTTCTTATATATTCAAGAGAAGGAGGTTAAGGTGAGTTGTTCGGCACCCAATTTGAAGAACACTTATTGGGAAGGAACTAAGATTTCGAGACAAGGCAATTATTGGAAAATTCCATAATACACAAATGGAAGAAGAATTCGGGCCGTGGGATTTGGGAAAGACTCTGAGAAGGAACTACGGTTTCAAGACACAACCTTTTTCTTAAGTACTTCCACAAGAATTTCGGGAGAAATGAAAACAAGACCAAGAGATCACTTAAGAGATGGAGTTTAAATTAGAGAAATTATCAAGGATTAACCAAAGTCCCAAGAATTCAAATACTTTGGGAAACGAGGACGTTGTAGAGTGGAGAATTGGGTTAGAAGAATTATTCGAGCTAATAGCAACCATAAGAGGAAGGTCGGATTAATTTATGAAGCATGAGACTTACCAAGAATTACAAGACACAATGGCGAACAAAGAGACTTCAATGTTGATCAAATCATCACTAAAGAAAAGATTCCAATGCTTCGGTGAACGGTACATTAAACATACATATCACGTGCATCATCCATCTTTTGTTTTGCTTTGTTTGGGGTGTGTGTGTTGTGGTTGGGAGTTGTTGGTTGCCCTCTGGGGTGACTTGAGAGAGCGAGTGTTGTTGTCTTGCGGTAAGTTGAGGGTTGTGCTTTGCAATGGTCTTCTCAACTAAGTTTCCTAGAGCTTGCAGTTGAGGTGAGTAACGTTCGAATGTCAACTTCGAACTACGGGTTGAAGGCCCTTCTTGGGTGGAGAGCGAGTGGTGTGAGTTCTTTAACAACTCCACTCGTGGTCCCGGATTGTGGGTTGGTTTGGATTGATTCAAGCTGTGGGAGTTGAATCACTTGTCAGCCTTCTATCGTGCGAAAAGTCTGAACTACTCCTAGTCGGGATCAAGTTTGTGTGAAGCTTGAAGTGAGCGATCGAACCCCCTTCGTGCTTGGAAGACCTTTCTCGGGCTAACCCTTTCCGGAGTGTCGCGAGCCCCGAACTTGGGTGAATACGGGAGAGTTGCTCGTAGTTTTGTTGCGAGCGGTAGAACCTGGGGGCCAGGTTCTTTTAAGGGGGAGATTATGACGCCCCGTCTCTTCGGCATTCCAGGTTCGGCGTCACGAGAGAGTTTATTTCAGTAATTTTGTGAATTAGGTGATTTAGCATGCTTACGTGTCAACGTGATATTTATTTTAATTATGTGCGCTTTAGGATTTAATTAAATGTCTTGGACTCAATTGTCCAATATTTACAATTTAGGGACCTAATTGTAATTAGGACGTTTGAGCCTTCGTGGCTATTTGAGTTCGGGAATTCGAATTCGAATTCCGACCCTATCGTTGAGTTCGTTTCGTTGATTCGGATTCAATGAATTAACCTTTTAAATTCTAAAGCCATTTGATAGCCTCATCGTTTTAAATCCGATCCGTTTGGACCAGATACCGTTTGACCCTACCCGTTTTAACCGACCCGTTTGACCAGCCCTAAAAGGGCCAGCCTTTCTTTCTCTCCCCATTTCCACGTTCAGCAGCAACCAAGGAAAGGAAAGAGAAGCATTTTTCCCCATTTTTGGCCAAGAAGCGTTGAGCTCGGGTTTGGGAGATCCAACCGTCCGATCAACGACCCAAGGTAAGATTTGTGACCCTCTCGTTACGTGCTTTAATTTAATATCTCTTTCGTGTCTCCGATATGTGCCCACGTGCTTTGTTGGGGAAGATGATGAATAGTGTCGGGTTGGGAGTTTGGCGTGATTAAGCTCGTTTCGTGAGCTCTTAAGTGTAAATGTATGCTCTATATGTTAAATATGATTTATTGTGTTGATTTTGCATGATTTTATGGTTGGTTGTGGTTGTGTGAGTGTGGTGGTGTTGGCTCCCGATGCCATTGCTGCTTCTGCTCTGTTTTAGTGAGCAGGACGGTCCGGAACGGCCGTTCCCGTTTTGGCCTTAGGGCTGGAACGGCCCTTCCCATCCGCGTATGGGAACGACCATTCCCGTTTTGTTCTTCGGGCCGGAACGGCCCTTCCGGGCAGCGCTCGTGGGAACGGCCGTTCCCGTTTTGCCTTGTGTCTAGGAACGGCCATTCCCGTGGTCCAGTAGGTTGGTTTTGAGATTTTATGCTTTTAATTGATTTCTTTTGCCGCTTATTGATTTATATCTTAATTGTATTGCATGTTTTGATATGAATTCGCTTTATATGCTATGTTTGGTGCATGAATTGTAATTTAATATTAAAGAATGAGTATTTTATGAGTGTATACGTGATCCATGACTTCATGCCAATCATAAGCATACGCCGTGCGTTTATTTGGTTCATTCACGTGTCTAAGTCTTGTTTTGTATTCAGTTTGTTCAGGTACACTCGGGGTGGCGTTTTGTTGGCCGTGTTGATTCCGGGGTGGATAATTTGTTGTGTCTTCGGCCTCTTCGGTGTCAGGTGAGGTTAGGATATAGTTACACCTTATTGCAATGTGCTCGGTTTTGATTGCATGTGATTTAATAAGCCTTATATGTATATAAATAAGTGTGAAATATGTAGTTGTTGAATATGCCTCGGGTTTGTAAGTATGTTAAGCAATGTACGAGCCTATGTATGCTTGATTTAGAATGCTTTATTATGTTTTGCCACGTGAAGCTATGCTTCTAACCGTATACTTCTCACGAGCCAAGTTTGGCAAGGACCGAGTTTGATTGAAACGGGAAGTGGTATGTATCTACGTATAAGTCTGTCTGTCTGTCTGTCTGTCTCTGTTGTAGCGGGTTATGATTTGATATGTTCTGTGTATGTTGGGCCCCGGAGCTATGGGTAAGGAGCCCTCGGGACGACATAGGGCCGTCGAGGTTAAGCCTGTGCATAGTCTCCATATGTCTGCAGAGGATCACCCCTGAACTCACCAGGAGGTTTGGTGAGGGAAGGAATCCTGAGGGTTTGAGTACTCGCAAGGCGCTGCCCTCGTTTGTCTGGATGGTTTGGGCCTATACACCCTTCCATCACCCGGAGTTGAGGATGATATGATATGATTCGATATGTATGTAAGTTTTCTGTTTTGATTCTGATATGTTATGTTATGAGGAGATTGGGGGAGTCGGAGCTCGTACCCGCCGAGTTCTATATGATATGTATGTTCTGTTAAGGCTTATGAAACGGGGATAGATTCTAAGTTAAACTAAAAGGGAGTTTTTATAAGATAAGTTAAGTTTTGAATATGTTAGGAACTAATAGGTTTTGCTAAGTTTGTTCGGTAAGTTAAAATTGGTTTGTTTGCTTTTGCTAAGTAAGCCCTATATGCATATATATCACGGGAAATAATTTAGTGTGCAAAAACTATCCCCGCGTTCATGAACATTATAAGTTTGATAAGTGCTTTGATCTTATATATATAGTGTGAGTGTGTTAACCCCTCACTCAGTCAAGTTAAGACTGACCCCTCCCCTTTTACTTTAGTTTGCAGGTTTTGCTTGGAGTTTGTGCTAGGCGGAGTGTGTCTGTCTTTTGGAGTCTGTTCCGTGTCTTTGTCTAGTAGGTGGTCTTGCATTCACATTTCTTTAATTCGGCTTATGTATAAGATATGTTTGAATATGATATTTAGAATTTAATATTGAATTAATATGTATACTTCGGGACAGGTTAGGACAGGTGTGCTTGGATTAGTTAAACCCGTTGGATTTATGATTATTGTTTGATATTCGGGATTAGGTATTTATGCTAGTTGAACCCGTCAACTGTTTATGAATGTTTTGATTATTGCATGACTTGTTTCGCTTCCGCATTTTTGTTATGGTTTGAGTTTTGCTTTCAGGGTCTAAGCTCCGCCTAGCCTAGGTGTGAGTTTGTCAGTCTCCCGTTCGCCACTGTTTGGCTCATGTACGGACTCTCCATTTCGTATGTGGATCGGACTTTGGTGCGGGGGATGTGGTGACCCACCGTGCGGGTGCTACATGTCAATTGTAGGTCGTACGGCTTAGGAACTACTTGTCAACATATGCATTGCATTGTTCTTGAATATTGAAATGCGCTTCTTTTGAACTTTGCTGATTTATAAATTGTACTTTGCATCGAATCCATGCCTTTTGGTGTTAATTGTGTGATATGAGCATGCACTAATTACATGCATTTATTTTGGAATGAGTTATGATTTATAGGTTACAAAGATAATATCAAACCACGGCCAATCTTTACGACAACCATAATCCATCACAAGCTCTTCTCTAAGGCATAAAGATGTAAAGAGTGCACTGTGGTTATATGCAAGTGTCCGAAACTCATGGTCTTTCCTAAATGGGACTATGGTTCGAAAGGTAGAATTCGGAATAGTAGGCCTATGTATGGGAAATTTCGCAAGCTCTATAGCAGATGGTAAATCCTCGATGAAATGGAATTCGGGGTGTGTGATGATTATGATTCACGAGATCAACAATATGCCTACACTACGAAAATTATCCAACCGGATTCCATAGGATCATTTATTCAAGAAGGAAGTGAAGAAAATCTCGATGGTACTTTAGTTCGATGTTCGGATCAACGAAGAGACGGTGATAATCAAGAGGACTCAAAGTAAAATCAGTTGCTAAGAGATAAGCAACAAAGATCGTCGAGGATGAGCTTCCAAGTGAATCAAGCTATTTGAATCCAAGTTCGGAGTAGAAGATTAGGAATATACCAGGACCAGTGAATGGTGAGCAATCCAAATCATCAAAGAAGGACTTCCAAATAAATCAAGTAATTAGAAGCCGAGTTTGGGAAGAAGGAAAAGAAGAGGAAATGGAGATACTTCGGATTCCTGGTAAGGAAGAAGTTGGATTTGAAAAGAATTAAAGAAAATCAATCAATACGATGAATATAAACCTATGGAAGGTAACAATGCTAAGGGTTCTATCTTTGGCCGAATTGGAGTTTATTTTCCAGATCCAAGCTGAATTGTCGTGTTGTGAGGTTAAATTGGGAGATATGGAACAACAAATGGAAACGATAAAGAAAGGCAAAGAGTTTGGAGGAAATTGTGAAATCGAGTGTAAGCAATTGGAGGACAAGTTCATTCCACCAATTTGAACTCATAAAGGATAAGTCAAGGGAACTTTGATCAAGGTGAAGATTCGGACAACCTTTGGAGATTGATACTGGAAAGAAATCAAGATACCGATTCCATAGGTGTAGCAGAATTGGGTTCAAGAAATTTAAATCTCGGATCATGGAAGCACACAAGTTGATACAAGAAAACTTTGAAGATTTTGAAGACCGTGGGTAAATAAGAAAAGATCAACAAATTCGAGGCAAGCTTGTAATTAGAGAATAGAGAACAAGTTGTCGAGCTAAGAGCTTACCTCTATGGTAACAGGTGTTTCACATTCATGGCGCGTGCATGATACGTCGTATTAAATTATTCAATCTCCTTTATTTATATGTGCGTGTATCTCTACTTGATATAATTGCTCAAATGTGTTGCATATTTATATGCTTGAAAGTATGCTACGTGCATTGGCATCCTAACCCCCTACATGCATTGTTTAATGTTTATTTCATAGGGAATTTTCTCCACTTCGTTCATCAAGTGTTACTCAGATTGGGCCTTGCTTGAATTAAGAAAAAAAGGAATTTTGGGTTGCACCTGTTGGTTAAAAAGGAAAGCGAGAATTCCTAGGTTCGGAAAAAAAAAAAATAGAACTGAAGATTTGGAACAAAAGGAGTAGATTGCCATCCTTAAACAACCACTTCAAAGCGAATCGGAACAAGATTTCCGGACACGTCATATAACTAGAACCTTCTATAGCAAGAAAGCTAAGTTGAAGAAATCGAGAATCTTGGATCCGAGAAGTGGTAGAAAAAGTTCAAGGAGTTAGGATAAAAATTCTTAAGGGGCAGAGTCGATCGGGAGATGACTTAAAATTTATGGTTGTGCTCGAAAGGGTTACTTCCATTAGGAACAATGGAAATACAAGAAACAACAAAAAACCGGATTCTACAAAAGTGGCAAGAAAGGAATTGGGAGATCTAGCACTCGATGAGATTTCAAGACCGAGGTGAGTGGAATTTCTATCATATTATCGGAAGGAATAAGTGCTCCAAGAGGTAAAGATATGGATTCAAGGAATGCTTGGGAGTTGAAACGACAAGACAATGTAAAAGATGATCGATGGCAATTATGGATACTATATTTATCCCGTTGGTTTGGCTACGGGACCTATACGAATTCAATCTCCCAAGTGTGAAAGGATTGTGATTGGCTTACCATGTCCCATAACTTGAAGATGATGAGAACGATAAGGAATATGCAGAATCGGTAAGGAGGGTATTGGATAATAAGAGCCGATCAGATCATCATACTCCGTGATGGGCAAAGTGAGAGTCAATTCAATCGAGCGTTAGAAGTGGAGCGTCCAGGAGAGATCACAACCTAAACAAGATGGGTTACCGGCTCGTCAATCATTTTTCCATGATGAACCGGGGATGCTATTAGGACAAGAGAATAGAATTCGAGCTACTACAGACTAGCTCGAGCATCCGAGAAGGGTTGAGTATAATTCATGGAGAAGAGTGAATTGACTAGGTTAAGATCGAGTGCATACTCAAGAGTGGAATCTCAAACCGTGGGGGTTAGTAAGGATAGGAGAATAAATCGTGGGTGAAGATGGAGTGATCATTGAACTGTTGAACACATCGGGGATTTCAAGGCATGATAATATGGGTAGAAGAATCTCCAACAATGAACTAAATATGGAATCGGATCGCTACCATGGAAGTTTTCCCAAAACACGGATGAACGATACATTCAAACATACATATCACGTGCATCATGCATTCCTTTAATTACTGTTGTATGTGTTTGTTTGTTAGTTACTTTTGGAGTGAACGAGTGCCTTCGTTGTTCGGTGAGACGAGGGTCGTGCTGTGCAACGGACTTTGCCATAGGTCTTCGGAGACCATGTTTAAAAGCTAGTGGCGGTTCAAGAAACCAACTTCAAACCGTGAAGTTAATGTGGTGATAGAAGACCCGACTGCGTTGGAGAGCGAGTGGTGGGAGTTCGTAAGCAACTCCACTCGTGATACCTAGTCGTGGGATGTTTGGGATGGATTCAAACGGTGGGAGCTGAATCTCGTTTAGACCCTCCTATCGTGCGAGACGTCTGGACTACTCATGGTCGGATCAAGTTCGTGAGCAGCTTGTGGTAAGCGTTGAAGCCCCTTCGTGCTTGAAGACCCTTTTCCGAACTAATTCCTGTTGGGATGTCGCGAACCCCGCGTGGGATGAATACGGAGAGGTTTTGCTTAGAGTCCAGAACTTGAGGCAGTGGACCTAAGGACAAGTCCTTCTTAAGGGGGAGAGGTTGTAACACCCCATTTTCCGGCAAGATATGTACGCACGCCACGCATGTGAGTTTTGAGGTTTAGGATTTATTTAATTCTTTTTCGTAATTTAATTGCGCTATTTAATTTCTTTGATTTGAATGCCAGCGACTTATATGATTTAAATTTTCTAACTTCGTGAATTCATTTACGTGAGTTATGTATTTAATTTCCGAGCAAGATTTATGTGTCTAATTATTTCTAATTATAAGAATTACATGCCTAATTAAGCTTAATTGCAACATTATATTATGAAATTTGTGGACTTAATTGATATACTTTAAGAACTTAATGTAACATCTATGAATTAGGTACCTAATTGCATTACTTTAAATTTATCAAGGACTTGATAGCAATTTCCCATACTTCTTCCTCCCTAATCACGATATATTATATACACACATATGCATACACTTTATTCAACTCTTATGCACAAGAACAAAGCACAAGACATCTGTATTTCCTTCTCCCTTCGTCTCGATCCAACCCAAGGAAATAAGGCTAAGAATTCCTTCCATCTTCTCCAAGAAAATCATCACGCAACTTCATCTCTACCTTTCCCTTCCATCTTCTTCAACAAGGTGAGCTACGTGTGTGTGTGTGTATATATATATATATATATATATATATATATATATATATGTGATGAATTTAAATATAAGTTAGGGTTTATGATACTTTTAGTTTTCATGAGGTTATATGGATCATATATGATGATCTTGAATTAGTTTCATACATTTATATCATGGCTTGAGTGAATTTTGAGCTTGATTGATCACTTGACTTCGTAAGGGTTTCATGTGTGATTTTGATGAATCTAAGCATATTATATTGGTTTTAATGTGGCGTAAATGAGTTATTATGATCCTATACATGTTATATGATTGTTTTGGGGTGTTTTATTTGACCTTGTGTGGTGTGGGAATGGCATGAAAGCCATTCCCGAGAGTTTCCCCTGTTTTTTCGCCCAGGAGCTGTCGAAACGGCCGTTTGGGACCCCAATTGTTCCTGGAAACGGCTGTTTGGAAAGGCTCTGACCCCTCCTTCAACGAAGTTCGAAATGTCGTTCCGGTCTCCAGTTCATTCTGGGAATGGTTCTCGCTTTTGTGTCTGGGACCTGATAGCCTCGAAACGGCGGTTTGCATTTCCAGTTCAAACTGGAAACGGCCGTTTCGATGGTGACTGTCCCGTTTTCGTGTTTCGTTCGTTTAGCGTGCTTTCCTTTCCGTGACCTTTCCTTGACTCTTTTAAGTGATTTGAATTACTTGTATGATTAAATTACACGTATGCAAGAGTGATTTCTTGAATTCAAATTCCCGATATATGCTTTATGCTCGTTTATTTAATGCGTAAAGCATTAATTGTGCACATGAACACGACCACACTATATCATAACATTCTTATGATCTAATACATATTGAGTCGTGTCTCACGAGTACGCATCGTTTCCCTTCTTGTACTGTTTGTCTCCAGGGCAGAGACTTCCGGATCGAATAGGCACCCGTATTGTTCTTGTTCCTTGTATCATCTTCTAGGTGAGGGTGTTTTCGTTCTAGTTACGTATATAAACCCTAAAACCTGCATGAATAAGTTTTGGCCTAAAATCATACTTATATTTATATTGTTTTCAAGCGTGACATCGAGTAAACCTTTATTGAAATTGAACCTATTGTTATTGTTACTTACTGACCCCTCTTGTTTTGGGGAGATATTGTACTGCACATTGATTATGGGCCCTGGGACTTGTGTATTGAGCGACCCGGGGAGGTATCGGGTCGACGGTGACCTCTTGCACAATCCCACATTGTTGGGACGACTCCTGAATCTACTAGGAGGATTGGTGGAGGAAAGAGTTCTGGGCATAGTAGTCATGTTCCTGATGCTCACCGTGATTGGATGGCGGAGGGCTAGCTATCCTTACCATCACCCGGAGGAAAAAAGAGATCGTGCGGGAAGGTCGATTACACGGATTGCCCCATGGATTAGTGTCCTGATTGCACTGCATGATTGTCCTGATTGATTGCACCGTATTGTATCGATTGTATTGCATGTTCGCCTTTAAAAAGTGAAACCTAATCATATACACTGTCAGAGTTTGGTTGGAGATTGTGCAGGCTCACTCGCCGAGCCGGTGATAGCTTGTAGTTGTAATTAATTATAAAATTGATAGTTGTAAAGTCCGAGCATAGAGTAACTGATTTCTTGCCCTTCGCGGGAACTATTTCTACCTAAAATCTTGCTCGGGGATTTACAACTTGCCTGTGCATGTTTCTATATTTACGTATACCTCCTGCTCACTCAGTCTTCCAGAGACTGACCCCTCTTTCCCTTCCTTCTATTTTCTTTTGCAGGTTCAGTGGTTGTTAGGCAGGAGTCTGTCGAGGTCGTTGTTCGAGTCTTGGTTCTGTACACACCGCATTATATCACACATTCTATTCCTGTTTGCATTGCAATTATATAATTGGTAGTAATCTTTGGTTATTGTTGATTTGAACCCGGGACAGGTTTCTAGGGCCTCTAGTTGAACCCGTCTTTATGTTATTGCCATGTATCGTTTCGGGACAGGTTAGGACAGATTTTCTTGGAATAGTGGAAACCGTATTTACATTTCTGTTTGTATCGTAACTACATTGATGGTTGTGAATGTTCATTGTCTTGCTTCCGCATTCTTGTCTTTGTTGATTGTTGTTACAGGGTTTAGTTCTACCTAACACAGGATGATTTTTATTTTGTCTTCGTTCGCCGTGAGTTTGGTTTATGTATGAATTAGTCCATTTCATATGTGGATCGGGCTCACGGTGCGGGGGATGTGGTGCTCTCGTCCCGGGTGCTACATGGATGGTGGGGTAAAAATTAATTGTTGATTTATATATCTTGATTGAAGTAAAAATTAGAAATTATAGAGTATCCAAATTATAAGAAAGAGTATTGACATAATTTTAAAACAAATAAAATAGAGTATTATAAACTTTTCGAAATATAAAACAGAGTATCCAAATTATAAAATAGAGTAGTCAGATTTAAAAGTAGAGTATTATTTGTAAAAGTTAAAGTACCAGATTTAAAATTAAAGTACGGGAAAGAAAAAGAAAGAAAAGAAAAGAAAAAAGAGTGTTGTTCGTAAAAGTTAAAGTATTTATATTTTAAATTAGAGTATTATTCATAAAAGTTAAAGCACCTAAATTTATAATTAAAGTATTGTTCATAAACGTAACAATAAAATAATCAAATTTAAAAACAAAATATTATTCGTAAAAGTTAAAGTACTCATGTTTAAAATTGAAGTATGAAAAAGCAAAAGAAATAAGTAAAGGTATTGCAGGCAATTTAGGTGAGTGGAGAGTGAAGTCAAATTATAAATTTGAATGAGATAATTACGAACGACCCCCTGAGGTATGCCAAAATTACAGATTACCCCCTGACGTTTGAGAAATTACGAACCCCCCCCCCCCCCCCCCCCCCCCCTTTCCTGAGATTTACATTCTCTCTCACAAATTCCCCCAACCGTTAATAACGATGTTAAGTTTTGATGACGTCAGCAATATTATTTTTAAAAATTCCAATTCTATCCTTAGGGGGTATATTGTAATAATATTGAAACTTTGGTAGGTAGATTGTAATAATATTGAAACTTTGGGGGGTATATTGTAATAATATTGAAACTTTGGGGGGTATATTGTTATAATCTTAAAATTGTAAGGATATATTTGTAATGTTGGTTAAATTTGTATTTTCTTATTTGAAAATTTGTAATTTAAGCTAATATTTATATTTTGTCTATAAATATAAATCAAAATAGATATCTCATGCATATTTATATGATGAAAAATTACAGATTTTACATTATGCCTATCTCTTAGTCTAAAGTATATTTTGCATAAATTCATTTAAACTTTGTTCGTCTGAAATAACAAATTTTCGCTACTAAATAGAAAACCATAAGAAATATACCAACATCAATCAACGCATTAATAAATCCACAAAAATATTTGTTAGAGTTATTTAAACAAATATTTCAAATATCGGTGATCTATAATGCATTTCTTTAAATATAATAAATAGTATTTCAATATAAACATGCATCCCTAATATCTACAAAAAAATTAAAAATTAGACATTCATAAACTTTAAATATGAAATTAGTTCCTCATAAAAATATCAAAATATCATTCTTTGCGGAAAAAAAAAAAAAAACCACTAGATGGGTATAAAACTCACACACTTATATCACCCCCCCCCCCCCCCCCCAAGAATTTCAATATTTACATTAACCTACTTACATTTGGGCTCTTTATTACATATACCCCCTTGCGTTTTAACATATAAAGGGTAAAATAGTAATATTACACATTTAGTTAAATTTAACGGCCCAAGGGTGAATTCGTAATTTCTCAAATCTCAGGGGGAATCTGTAATTTCATCATTCCTTGGGGGGATCATTCGTAATTATCCAAATTTGAATTGAGGAGTTAGTATAGATTTTTTTTTACATGAGGAATAAACTAAATTATTTTCACATTGGGAGAGAGTTATTAATTATGGTCCCAATAATTGATCACAAATATATCTTTTTACATAAAAAAAAACCTTATAATTTGGTAATTTCCTAAGACCTCATAAGTCATTAATTTTTAACACTCTTACCAAGAGTTTGGGTTGTTTGTGAGAGAAAATATGAACGGCCGAGGAACGGAGTTCGTAATTTCCTAAAACCAGATAGGTCATTCTTAAATAACGCCAACCTCAAGGGCTAATCGGCAATTATGCCTATTTTTATATGCTCTGTTTCTTCTTCCTTGTCAGCCACATATAATTATTTTCAGCAAAAAAGAAATTAAAGCCACCGCTTATGCGCCATGAAGATCATGTCTATTGACCTGCAACTTCAATTTTTACTGACTTTGGTGTTGCTTTTCCTCATCCATCATACTGAGTGCGCGCTTCTTTCTGATTCATCAGTCGTGGAAGATCTGCCTGGTTTTCCCGGAAAACTTCCTTTCAAACTTCAAACAGGGTAAGTCGATATGTGTATTAATGATGCATTTATACATATAATTAGTTTGTAATGAATATATATTATGAATTAGGTATATTGGTGTTGGAAAATCAGAAGAAGTGCAGTTATTCTACTATTTTATTGAATCGGAAAGAAGTCCTGAAAAGGACCCTCTTATGCTTTGGCTCACCGGCGGCCCCGGCTGTTCTGGTTTTTCCGGCCTCGTGTATGAGATTGGTATGATACATATCTTCATCTCTCTGACTGACGCCAGTGTTATCTGTTGTGTGTGTGGTCTGAAATATATTTGAAAAAGTTAAATTTGGAGTATTTGTTTTTATATTTTAAATTACTTTGGATAAATATTTGATGCAGCTAAATTTCTGAGTGTTATCTATTTTGTGCGTGTAGCCAAATAATTATTATTATAATTTTATTAAAATTAAAATTTTTATATTAATATATGTTTTATAATTATTTTTAATACAATTATTAAATTATATAAATAAATGTCATAATATTATATTATTTAAAATAATATTAAAATATAGATTACAAAATATGAGGAAAAAAATATAAAATTAATTATAGAAAATTATGTTGAGATGAGAGAAAAGAGGAATTAGCATGTTCTTGAAGTGTGAATTAACTAACACGTTATAGCGTAAAAATAAATAAATAAATAAAAAGAAACTAAGAGTTGATGATTCTATATTTGTCTCTCTCATTTAATATAATAGTATAAATAGTATAGATAAATTTGTGTCAGGAATGCCTATAGTACTATTGATTTAAACAATTATTGTAGTAAATTCAAATATAATTGAATTTTTAGTCCTATAGATATTTAGGTCGATTTTTTTTTGTACCATAATTTTTAAAAAAGTCCAACCGTTTCATTTTTTGAATAAACTTGGTCCCAAAAAAAAAAAAAAAAAAAATCACTTTTAGTTCCAACTTCGTTAGGATTTTAGACCTAAAATTTATGAAAATAATTCTTTTTTCTTATTTTGAGAGATACATATTTGTAATTCTTTTTTTACTTAAAAAAATTCTTATTAAATATTAAAAGAATACCATATAAGTGATAAAGGATCTAATCAAATGCCAATAAAATGATATATATTTTATTCTATAATAAATAATAAAATATTATATTTTAAAATATAAATATATATTATAATTATAAAATCTGAAAATATTAAAAATTCATATAGAATACATAATTAATAAAATAATTTTAATAAACAAAATCTGAAATAAAAATTAAATATACATTTTTTTTTAAAATTTTGATGAAAATAATCATTTATTAATGCACATTAATTTTATTGAAACATTAATAATATACCAAATTAAATATATTTAATTAAACGCAATACAATCCCCTTTTATTTCCTAATAAAATCCCTTTATTTAGTTTAGAAATGGAAAAATTACAATTTTGAGATAGTAATTGCCTCTCATTCACATTTTGGGACAGTAACTAAGGCATTCTGAATTATAATATAATAGTATAGTTTATATTCTTATGATAAGCTTTAAAAAAAAATACCTTTTTGAATTCTAACTAATTAATGTTGTGAGTATGCGTGTGTTGAGAAGAAGACAGAAGCGGCGGTATGTTCAGGGGCGGATTTAGGATTCCTCGGCAGCGGGGCTGCAAATTTGTTGTCTCCGGATCGCTAATTATATTTTCAAAATTAAATTCTACACTATCAATATTGATTCTTTTTTGGTTGGCAATCGAACTTGATGATTCAATAGCTCTTCGATCTTTTATTAAAATATCGATGCATGATTACAAATTATGATGTCAATTCAAAAAAATAATTCATTAATTAGCACTCTCAATAAACATATAAAATTTGAACATTTTATAAGCAGGCAAATCTTAAACATTCAATAAGAATTCACAGAAACAACTATTTCACAAAAATTAAAAACTAAAAAGTAACCCACCTCATAAAAATCTTCAAAATTTGCACAAATTAAAGCTGAAAAAATTAAAAGGAAGTTTACCCATCAAAACTAAGAAATAAAGGGATGAATTTACAATTAGAGTTCGGATCAAATATATGTGGATTTTTAATTTTGGAGAGGGATTGTATAAATTTATGTTTGCGTCTTTAATAGGGGGTTTTATAAATTTGGGGCTATGGGGGTGGGGGTGGGGGTGGGGGTGGGGGAGGGGGGTATTATAATTTTTCATTTTTTATTTGGGAGGGGGGGCTCAAGCCCCCCCTCGGCCTATGCTGGCTCCGCCCCTGGGTATGTTGGTGGTGGTTGAGACATAGGGGAAGGGAAGCCATAGACTTGGGGGAAGAGGAAGGGTGATGAATGGTGGTGGTAGCGGGGAGAAGATGCGGTTGTGTACTTGGCGGAGGGTGGTAGCTATTGACTTTGGTGGTTGGTGGTGCTTCGTTGTGGTCGGAAGGGGTTGACGGTGGCCATGTGATGGTGGTCATGTGACGGTGATCTTGTGGTGGTGACGGTGGGCAGTGCGTTTTGTTTGGTGGGGTGTTTATCTTTTCCTTTTCTTTTAAAATTTTAATTTTAGTTTTATTAAATTATTTAATGTGTAAAAATTCTAATGGTCATTGACGAAGACTTAAGGGTGTTGGGATTACAAGTGAATATTTTTCGTTTTGGGACCAAATTTGTCGGAAAAACCAAATGGTACTACTTTTTAAAAAATTTGGGACCAAAAAAAAAAAAAATCGATCTAAATTTTATGTGACTACAGCTGTTATTTTCTTAAATATATACATGTCATTTTCATTCTCATTTTACGTATGTAGGTCCCTTAATCTTCGACTATTCTAGTTCTGGTGAGACCATACCAGCACTAACTTTGAATCCATATTCATGGACGAAGGTACGCAATAATATGTTATTATTATTATATGTACTTTAACTAGTTAATTGGGTGGAAATGGAATGTGTATATAGGTGGCCAACGTTATATTTTTGGATCAACCTGTTGGCACTGGATTCTCTTATGCAACCACGTCTGAAGCTTACAACTCCAGCGACACACTTGCTGCAAAACATACTTATCAATTTCTCACCAAGGTCATCGATCGATACTTAATTTACTTGCTAAAAGAAATTTATATCCCAAACATTATTTTAAGATTAGAGAGATTGTTAGCACCCCTATATGGCTTATAGGATGAAAATTGATTCATTGTTACTTTGTACATGTACTTGAACAAATTCCCTACTTGAAAATGATTAATAAATGAAGGGAGAAGACTTCGTTAAAAACCCTACAATCACCCAACTTTAATTTTACAAAAATAATAATAATAATAATAAAATAAAAATTACTCTTGCTCTGCCAACGGCTGCATATTTCGACAAGTATGGTCATTTTGTAAGTAGCTAATTGTCGGTTTGATACGATCATACAGTGGCTTGTAAATCATCCAAAGTTTCTCAACAATGAATTGTACATTGGAGGTGACTCTTATGCTGGCATTTATGTTCCTCAAGTCGTTAACCATATCTATAACGGTAATGTTTATTATATTGCAAATTTCATATCAAAGTATGAGGTTTATGTTTTTTTTTTTTTTTTTGGTGGAAATTAATATATGGATATAACACCTAATTAAATTTATATATTTCATGTGATAGGTATTGACCTCGGGAGAGAGCCCCTAATGAATATTAAAGTCTGTACACCTTCCAAATTTGATTCTCTTTTAGTTTTTTTTTTTTATCGAAAATCAAATAATACGAATAATAATGATATTAATAACTGATATTTATTTATTACAATATAAACATGTGAGCAGGGATATTTGTTGGGAAATCCAGGTACTGTCCTATTCGAGGATATCAATTCAAGAATTCCCTATGCGAATCGAATGGGCCTCCTATCTGATGACCTTTATAAGGCAATTCATTTTAATTTTGCACTTTCTTGGCTATATTTAATTTGATCAATATTATCATAAATAATTAGTTGGTGTAATATTATTTTTGCAGGCAGCAGAAAAAAGTTGCAATGGAAATTTCGTAACTTCGGACCCCGAAAATGTGTTGTGCCAGAACAATCTACGAAAGATAGACCAGGCGAGTCCTAAACATTAAAAAAATATAGAGTATTTTTGCATCTACGCTCCTTGCGAGATTGGATAATTACAATTTGTATCCCATTAGATTAAAATATTACACAATCCACCCTTTTAAGTTTGAAAAATTATAATTGAACCCATTCCATTAGAATTTTTCTCGAATTTTTTTTTTGAATTGATTATATTTCACCACTAATTAGTTCTTCACCGCTAATTGAGGATAAAAAAAAGTCATTATGAATATCAATTTACAAACGAATCATGTGTTGATCCTCCAAAAAACTTCATAAATTATGTGTCTGTCACTTAAGAATAATATGTGGGATGTTGTGAAGAACTAATTAGTGATGAGATATAGTCAATTCAAGAATGATTTTACAAAAAAATCCAATCGGAATGGGTTCATTTGTAATTTTTCAAACTTGAAAGGGTAGGTTGTGTAATATTTCCATCTAAGGGGTACGAGTTGTAATTATCCAATCTTGCAGGGGGTGCAGATGTAAACAACCCAAAAAATATTACAATTTTAATGTAGTAATCTAAATGTCATTATAAATTAATTTTTATAATTAATAATTCAACAAAAAAAATTAACCATACAAAGTAACTAACGAGTGATGTAATATATTTTTTTTTTTAACACACATCCTCCATTCGAACCGCTGTCATTGCGATGAGAAAAACCATATGAACCAACTCCTGTTGAAATTTTTTTTTTAATATTAAATATACATACATTGCATACCACACAAATTATCTTTTTAAAACACATGAAAGTCCCAAGTGGAATTCGAACCTGTATAATTATTGTGGAGAAAACCACTTGAAACAACTCTGTTGGCATTGAATGATGTAACTTGGTTGTTCGATATTATGTCGATTTAATTAAATGATATGGATATTAGAGATGCAGTAGATTAGTGTTGTTATTAGTTCGTAGCAGAAGTTTTAGCAGAAGTAGTGTCTTTATTTCCAAGTTATTCCTTATTCAGTTATTAGTGAGTCCTAGTTGGTTTAGGAAACGTTTTTCTATATATTAGGCCTATTGTGTTATTTGGATTATTCAAGCATTAATAAAATTTCTCAATTCCCAACTTATCTCTCAAGTCTCTTCTCCCCTAATCTTCCTCCGCCACCGATCGGTCTTATCGGTAATTCCTCTCTTCTCCCCTATATTTCTTCGAGTCCGAGACTACTCCGAAGTCTCTATTCGATACGTTCCTTCAACGACCGTATCACTGGTGCTTTCATTGAGAGAATGGCTGAAACGACGACCGTATCACTGGTGCTTTCATTGAGAGAATGGCTGAAACGATTAGTGTGTCCAGTTTGCAGCGAATCGACACGACTTTGAAGGAAGCTCTGAAACAGATTGATATCATAATATCCTCGATCCAGGCCATGAGACAGACCGTGCAAAATTTTAGTCCCTTCGTGGCTAAGACAGAAAAGCCGTGTGAAAAGCCTGAAACGGCGATTGCGCTTAGGGTTGGGGAAACTGCTGCCACGTTTGCCCATAACCCGATGGGTCCTACAATGGTTGTCGATCAGTGTAAAGAAAATTCGGACAACAATGACTCTGTGGAAAAATCGGTCACTCAAGATCCCGTATCAATTGTCGTTTCCCAACCAAGTTCCGAACAACCAATTTTAAAAGAGTCAATTTCAGAGGCAATTCCGGTGCAGTCAACTTCGCAAGACCCAACTTTTGTGATTTCCGAAACAAATCTTGGTGGGTCTCTTGCTGTCGCCTCTTGGGAATCAGTGGGCACCGTTCGATGGGTTGTTCCCAAGTTACACCTTGAGGACAAGGTGGTTTGTGAAGGGTGGGAGAGTGATATGGATGTTCACGTTGAAGATGTTGAAGGTGGCGAGCTTCAAGAGGAGCCTGGGGGAGATGATCGTGTGGCTCTTCGTACAAGTAAAAGAGTGAAGAAACCGCCTGATTGGCAGAAATCTTATATCATGCGTTAATAGTTATTTGTTAGGGTTATTTACCTTATCTCCTTATTAGTTGTTAGGGTTATTTACCTTATCTCCTTATTAGTTGGTAGATTTATTTATCGTATCTCCTTATTAGTTGGCTAGGTCATTAGGTCTCTTTTATTATATAATGTTGCGTGGAGTCTTATGTTGGCAACAAAGAATAAAACCTTCAATTCCTAATCTACAACTCTCAAGTCTTTCTCCCCTAATCTTCCTCCGCCACCGATCGGTCTTATCGGTAATTTCTCTCTTCTCCCCCATATTTCTGTGAGTTCGAGACTACTCCGAAGTCTCTTTTAGTACGTTCGCAACATCGTTCGTATCATTAAAGATCTCGTGTTCGAGTCCCAAGGTATTTGATTATCATTGATAGGAATATCAATTTTAAGATAAAAAATGTGCATGGCTTATTATATTAATTATAATAAGTTTTGTCGCATGTATAATACTACAAATGATGTTTTGAACAGTGGTTTTCTTCTTAGTTCTAAGATTAATATTAAATTTTCATATTTAGTGTCTCAGCAAAATACGTACAGCGCAAATCTTAGAACCGTACTGTCCTAGAATATGGAAGGACGGGGAACGACGACTTCTGCTATCATCGTATAATATTCTGGCAAATTCTGAAGAATCATGGTGCAGAGTAATATTTCCCGATCTCTTACACTCTCTCAGTTTCGTTAAGGTTAGGCATCATGGTTGATATGTATATGTTTTCGAAGTTTGTTTAATGTTGTAATATATTACAGGAGCACAATTATGTATATTCCAAGATCTGGGCAAATGACGAATCTGTCCAACAAGCTCTTCACATTCGTCAGGTATTTACAAATGATAAGTTTTTAAAGTCAGATTTAAGCGATTTATCTTATCAAGTGGTCATTAATATTTCCTAGTTGAGCCCTTAAAAGCCACAACTTATTGAAAGTGGTCATTAATTTGATCATCATCATGAGTGAAGTGAGAGATTCTCAAATAAATAAAATTAATATGTGAGGTTTGAATGTTTTAGTGGGGTAATAGAATAGCCAAAAGTTATTTGCAATTACTATAGAGTTTATTATCATAATAATTTGGAGTTCTTTTTTTATTTTTTATGTTCTTAAACTAGTATAAATAGGTGTGTTTTTATTTGAATTTGCAAAACAAAACGAGAAAGAAACATTTCGAATTTACAAGTGTTGATTTAAGTAAAGATAACACATTGTGTGTTTTTCTCACCACGTCCTCTTCTTCCTAAAATACCTGTTTTCATAATTTTATTCCCACCGTGTTTTTGCAATACAACTCCAATTAATAGTTAGAGTTTTACACATTGGTAGTCATTGCTCTATAATCTATATATAATCCAACCCAAATGTGACAGGATACGATATCCGAATGGGCGCGATGTAACAGAAGCTTGTCGCAGGAATATGGACAAAATGAAACTAAATCTTACACATTCAACGTAGTGGATACCCTAGATTATCACAAGAAATTCATCCATAAAGATTGCCAGGTTCTAATTTATAGGTTAGTTTAGTTTTAATTTCTCGTCTCCCATAAATCATAATTCCATTTTCGAAAAAGAATAAATTAATTGTAACTGTAAAAATCTTTGACAGTGGTGATCATGATATGGATATCCCTCACACAAGCACTGAGAAATGGATCTCCTCTTTGAACTTGCCCATTCAAAGTGATTGGAGCCCTTGGTTTGTTCAAGATCAAATTGCAGGGTTAGAAACCACTATATATATATATATATATATTTAGTTTTAATCTACAAAAATTAACTAATTTTGGGATGGAATTTTATTGAGAAAAATGCAAAATGGTTATATCAACTATACTTAATTTGCAATTTTGGGATATATATATTTTTTTTCGATAAAAATTTTGGGACTATAATTGAAAAAATTGTACAATTTATGGATTTTGGTCACTGGAACAGGAAAACAACGCTTGTGAAATACATGTTTACTAAAACAGTCATACATGTCACAAATACTTGAAGAGTTTAAAATTACATAGCATTCCACATGTCTCTTTTTTTACAGGTGGCCAATGTGGTCAGGATGTCAATCATTTGTGACACGAATGATTGTTTTAGTAAGTATATATTTCAGAAGCATTGTTTTCCAGTGCGTAAAACTGATTCCGGTGACCAAAATTCAGAAATTGCAACATTTTTTTATTTATAGTTCCAAAATTTTCATCAGAAAAAAAAAATATGTACCAAAATTGCAAGTTGGTATCTCATTTTTACATTTTTCCCAAATTTATATATTAGTTCTTTGTAGTTTGGTCTTGGCTGACTTTTTTTCTTTTTCGGAAAGATATAAGATGACATACGGACACAACGACTATGGATTAACATACGTCACAATAAAGGTACGACCTTTTTTTTTTTTTTAGAGTCTGACTTTTTGTTTCCAAATATTTGTGAATTGCAATAAATAATGAAATTTATTTTGTATTATAAATTGTGGTATATATTGGCAGGGGGGAGGTCATACAGCTCCAGAGTACAAGCCATTGGAATGCTTTGCTATGGTTGCGAGATGGTTCAGTCATAGCTCGCTATAACTAACAGAGCCACTATCATTTTATGCGGTTTTGGGGGCTCAAATTCAACCATTGTAAACCACAATATCCATGGAATATAATAGTTTGTCTAAAAATTAATAGAAAAATAAAGATTGGGTTATTAATTTGCTCTTTGATATTATAGTAGACTTTTTGTCAATACGTTTATAAAATAGACATATGATCCCGAACAAACAAATAAATGAAAGAGTCGATGAGGTCTTGCAACTTAATGAGGAAATCCCATAATTTTAGAATGGTAGGTTTTGTCTATGAGCTTGGTATCATATATCTTCATCTCTCTTAAGACGTAGAGGAATTAAACTACAAATTGCTACATATAGGTGTAGCACCCGAAACGCTAGGTAGCCACATCCCCCACACTATAGTTCAATCCACATATGGAATGGACAATCCATACATGAATCAAGCCTGTAGCGAACGGGAGACAAAAAAAAAAACGACTCACTAGCTAGGCGGGACTAACCCTCAATAAATACCAACTTGCATAATAGTAATGCGGAAGCAAAATAATATACATTCATTCGTTATCATATTCGGGTCCATCACTTCAGTATATACAACCATCTTCCACAACGAGTTATGTTATACATAGGTACCAAAACAATTCATAATTCATACATATATTAACATGAAAAGGGAATGATAGACTCAACATGAAAGGCCCAAAATAAAGACTAACTCGATCCCGTCTTGCACTCAACCTGCAAAACTGAAAATGTGAGGTGTCAGTCAAAGAAAGATTGAGTGAGGGGTTTATAATTATAAGCGCAATTACCAAGCAAGCTATAATTTCGGGTAAGATTTTATAAAGGAACAAAATAAATTGAAGAATAGAATATATTCTCGCCCGAAATTACAACTAAGTCAATTTAGCAATCAATCATTATCAATTCAGTCCGTGGCCCGGCGAGTGAGGGCAATCTCCAACCTTTCTCCAAAGAGTGAACAATCATGAATGTTTCAATTTATTAAGTGATCATGCAAGTCATTATGTGTGATCAATTAGCAGTTTCATGAACCCTTCTTCCTCCGTGTGATGGTGGGCTTACAAGACCCAACCATCCAATCATGTTGTACGTCGGGAACATGACTCCCACGCACGTGATTTCTTCCTCCACCAAACCTCCTGGTGGATTCAGAGGTGATCCCAACAATGGTGAGGATAGTGCAAGAGTTACCCGTCAACCCTTGCTTTCCCCGGTTGGCTCAGTACACTACCCTCGGGCCCACAGTGCAATACAATTTACTCGCCCAATCAATCAATCAATCAATCGATCCGTTTCATGAAATCAGTTGAAGATCATTAAGGTTTGAAAACTATATTTATATATATACTTTTGGCCGAAAACATCACATAGGGTGGTACGGGTTTTAAATATCTAGAATTAAACCTCACCTTTACCAACCAAAAAGAAGAAGGAAACACCCCAAGGTGCGTGCTCCTCGTCTCCAGGACCGTGATCTGTGCAACAAGGGCAAGTGTATATAAGACTCGACTCTTATGAACCAATTAAGACGAACGACTCTTCACACCATGCAATATCATGGTTTGATAATTAAAGCACATAATTGTTCACTTCAACAAACATTTGAGATCATATTGGTAACACATTTCATGCATGCACATACTTGGAATCATAATAACATATTAAATCAAACTTGAAAAATAATTCACAAAATCATGTCAAAGTTCATAACATGCAAGTTAATATAATATATGACATGGGAATGAAGTATACATGCCGGAAATGAGCCAAGAAAACCATGCAAGTAAAGTTATGAAAATGAATTTTCATGCAGAAAATGCAGGGGTCGCGGGCGCGACCTATTTTTTTCCTGAATTTTCCTCTAATTTTTCAATCCTTTTGATCATAAACATGCTTCTAATCATAAATACTCAAGAATTTATCACTTAATCCATAAACCCTACTCAATCATATATTCTAGAGATCCACAAAATTTCCCTATTATACCTTGAAATGGAATATAGATGAGATGTAAAGGTAATATGATGATGATGATGATCCTAGCTCCACACTTCCTCCAAAATCTAGCTTCAATTATGAGATGAAATTCTTCTTTCTCTTCCTTGGGGTTTCTACCGTGAATTAGTAGGTGTGCATGTGGGATTCTAGTATATCTTGGAATGAAATGGAATGAATTGGAAGAAATGAGTTGATATACCAAAGTCTTGCATGAATATGTAATTCAACACATTTTGCACATAAGTCCTCCAATTATTTGAATTTATTCAATCAAGTATCTTTCCATGGAATATGACCAAGTAGCTCCAATTCATTTAATGCAATTAAGTCCATAAATTTATGAAATAATCAAATAAGGTCACGTAATGAGAATTAGGCACATTACCAGCTCAATCACTTAATTTCCACGTTAATACTAATTCATATAAATGCATGATGATATAATGCATATAGTATAATGAAAGTTATAAATAAATGAATGAAATGATTAAACTAAACCTCCCAACTCCCAAAGACCCGCTCGTGGCGTGCTTACCTGAACTTCCGGAAATTGGGGCGTTACAACTCTCCCCCCTTAGAAGAATCTGGTCCCCATATTCACTGATTGGCTATGATGCACGGACACTTCTAAAAATATCATTTTGCCGTGTCGTGTCATGCCGTGTCGAGTGTCCGACACTCCTTACGTGGGAAATTAAAAAAAAAATCCGTGTCGCCGTATCCGTGTCATGTCGTGTCCGTGTCGCCGTGTCCGTGTCCGTGCATCATAGCTGATTGGAAATAAATAACTCCGGATGGAATCTCCTCATTTTCTCTTCCGGTTCCCAAGTCATCTCTTCGCTTTTATCAATTCGCCACAACACTTTGACCATAGGAATACTCCTGTTTCTCAACTCTTGATACTTCCTGTCCAAAATTCTAACCGGCTGCTGAACAAATGATAAATTCGGTTCCAATACAACTTCTTCAACGGGAAAAATTTCAGTTTCATCCGGATAATATTTTCTTAGCTGAGATACATGAAAAACATTGTGAATTCTGGTAAGATTCGGCGGTAAATCCAATCGATAGGCTACTTCCCCAATTCTTTCAAGGACTTCAAACGGGCCCAAATAACGGGGATTAAGCTTTCCTCCTTTTCCAATCCGAGAAAACCCTTTTCACGGAGATACCTTCAAGAAAACCCGGTTCCCTACTTCAAATTTAAGATCCATTCGACGAATATCGGCACAACTTTTCTGTCTATTTTGTGCAGCTTTCATCCGTTGCTGTATTTGTTGGACTTTCTCAATCATAGCCCTCATGGCTTTGGAAGGTTTCTCAAGTTTCTCACCCTTCTTCACACCCTCCTGTTTCGTCCATTTTCATTCTTCCAAATCGAAAAACAATGGTGATCGACATTTACGCCCATAAAGCAATTCATAAGGTGCCATATCAATTGAAGCTTGATAACTATTATTATACGTAAACTCAATCAACGGAAGTTGCTAATGCCAAGATGTAACAACCCGAAACAGGGGCAAGTTGAAAATTACAAAAATACCCCTACAGCTCAAAAATATTCCTACATTTCCCGAAACACTTTCACTACCCAATATTTTAACCAAAAGAATCCTCACATTATTTCGAGGATCGTGATACTCTCCGTAAACCATAATTCCCATCCTAACTCCTGTAGTATCAAAAACCGGCAAAAACCCTAGCTTATGATTCGATCATCAATAAATCCCTACGCATCTACCTTTTGATATCCAAAATTATAACCAAAACGATCCTTAAATTATTTTATGAATTTTCATGCATTTGCCAAAAACTCGATCTCACCATAGCATATTTTATAAATATTTTCCTTTCTAAAAATCATCATTTTATTTTGAACAAATTAGCTTTTATTCAATAGTCGAAATTATACTTGAAACGATCCTTGAATTTTTCTCTACATTATAGTGATTTTTCCCAACTTTAAACTCTATCATAGCTTCGTTTATATAATTTTCCTATGATTTTCATCATCTTTAATATTTATAATTTGTAAACGAAAGCTCTAAATATTTCACATTTATAATCAAAACAAAGCTCATTTTTCACCAATTCTTTCATTAATTCACTACTTCAATCTTTTACCTCTCGACTCTTGAATAAATTTTATATCATTTTACATTTATTTTTATTCAAAATGACATCATCCATGACCGCATGATCTTCTAGAAGGATTAAACAAATGAGCATAATTTCTCCACATTACCTAGTTAATTACCAAGCATTTGTTCATAATGTAATTTAACCACATCTCCTAATTTATTACCAAGCATTTGTTGAAATCATAAGCAACCACATCTCCCATAAACTCTCATTTATTGCTTAGAAACCCCTCATGACTACCTATAAATACCCCCCTTAAGTCTCATTTATACCTCACAAATCAACACACAAAATCACTCTCTTCTCTCCATTTCTCACGCCATTCTCCCTCTCTCTCTCTAAGGTATTTTTCTTTTATTATTTCATGCTTTATATTATGTTCTTAGTATAATATAGTCATAGCATACTTAGATTTAATTAAATTATGCTTTAGGAATTTATTTTATGGAATATATGCTATTTATGCTAGTTTAGGAAAAATGTGATAAGATATATGCATTTTATTTAATTAAATGCTTGAGTTATGATATGATATGATATGAATATATGTTTAAATAATTATGATCTTGTTTAATTAAATTCATGTCAAGAATAATTTATTTAGAATTATTTTTCATAGAGAATTAATATATTTTGCTATATTGTGCTTCAAATTCTATGTTATAAATATGAATATGATCAAGTGTGTTACATACCTTCTTTGAATATTCAAATAGGCTCAAGAACATGTTCATGTTGTTCTTGAACAATTTTAAGTGCACATGTGATAGTGTGTGAGTATGTGTGTTCGATTTTGTGTTATAAAGTGTTTAATTCATAAGAAATTGAATAGTAAATGTTTTAAATAGTAATTTTGACTTTTTGGTCAACCCATATTCTGAATATTTCGAAATTAATATAAAAATAATTATAAAATTAGTTTTGGAATTTTTAAATAAAGATTTTATCCGAATTTTCCAAAAATCGGTAAATTACAGATTATTTTCAAAATATAACCTACATTGTCAAATTAAATTCTAAGTTCCATTTCTAATGTTATAATTAAGATTATAATGTGATTAATAAATATTTAAGTGGTTAAAGAATTCATGAAACCTGATTGATTACTTAATTTCCCTTAAACGGTTAAAATTAGAGTCTACCGGGAATTCTTTAACATGACATAATTTATGTGTTTACTTGATGTAATCCTTTTATGCATGAACATTATGTGTTTTATGTGCTTATTTGATTAACATTAAGAACCTAGTTCTAAGCCTATAGTAGTTAATACTTTCAGGCACACTGGAATCCACATTACAATGTCTGTCTACCGGTATAGGTGAGGGTTAAAATGTTTTCAACTGGAATCATGCTATATATATGTATCTATATAAAAACTATTTCCAAGCCTACCCATCATATTGATTTACTGCCCTACATACATATTATTGTACTACAATGTCCCTCTTAAGGGAAAAATACTTTCTTGCCGGAATCAACGTCCTACTAGAACATTATATATATTTCAAGTCCATTTTATCAAAACATTGATTCCGGGTTATGCAAGCAAAATATTGTTATTGATTCCTGTTATGGGCCCCGGCTGTAGCCGTAGCGAGCAATTACCCGGAAGGTATCGGGCCGAGGGTATTATTGGTGCTGCGGACTGCCACCACCTCTTGGTAGTGGTTTAACTGGAGGTTAGTTACTCCACGCCAAGGGATGAGGGAGAGATAGCTGCCTCCCGAATCTAGTTCGTGGTCTCTAGGGTTTGATTCCCTATTGACATCAAGGAGTTGTGGAGTTAATATTCTTGGTTTTATTGAAGTATCGGAGCCTGATCAGCCCGATACTATTTTACCAATTATTTAAGGAGTTATGGGTGGAGAGGCCTAGCTTGCGGGCATTAATGTTCTTGTTACAAACGGTTCATATTTCTACAAATATTCCAAACTACCCCTATCCCTGTTTTACAATTATTATGAACCGTTTCCTATTTGCTATATCCTATTGCTATTATTTCAGATCAAGATCTTCTTGATCATATACATATATATATATACAAATATACATATAAGTTATTATACCCCCCTTCACTTAGTCACTTTGACTAACCCTCTCGCCTATTTTTAAAATGCATGATTTCAGGAATCAATGAATGACAACTAGAGGTATCTTGAAGCACTACAACCGTAGGTTGGATCCGATCCTACGAGTACACTGTCTTGAACCTACTCTCTGTAGAAACAAACCATCTCATACTTTGTCCTTGCATGTCAACCTGTTGTACTCTTCTGCAAACTACTTTGATCAATAATGATAATCCTTGCTCATTGTACGTTATCCTCCCCGTTCATTGGTAAAGTTGAATCTCTTTATCTTCCGCTACACTGTGTCACATACTCCATTCATATTATCCTGACCGTTCGCCGTAGTATTTCCTGGGTGTTGGGTCTAACCTCCACTCAAGGAGTATTGCGGTGCGGGGTTGTAGTGCTGGGGAGGCGCTACACAAGAAGTTTGAAAATCCAAGGCACAAGCTCTAAGTAAGTCTTCCAAATATCGTATAACCCTCTCGGATTGACCATCAGTTTGGGGATGGAATGTCATGCTAAACTGAAGTTTTGTACCCAAAATCCCTTGCAATTCTTGCCATAACTTCGAAGTAAAACGGGAATCTCTATCTGAAACAATACTCACCAGAATCCCATGGAGTCGAATAATTTCTCTAGTATAAATCTCGGCCAACTTGCGGATCTTGTATGTCATTCGGACAGGTAGAAAATGCGCAGATTTCGTTAGCCGATCCATAATCACCCAAATACCATCATATCCACCCTTCACCTTTGGTAACCCAGATATAAAATCCATTGTCACCTGTTCCCACTTCCATTCAGGGATAGGTAACAACTGTAGAAGTCCTCCGGGCTTTTGATGCTCGGCTTTAACTTTCTGACATGTTAGGCAATGTTTCACGAACTCGGCCACATCCTTCTTTGCTCCCCGCCACCAATAATATTGCTTGAGATCCTTATACATTTTATTCCCTCCAAGATATACTGAATAAGCCGACTTGTGTGCTTCTTCAAGCAATACCCTTTTTAATTCATCGGGCACTACCACTCGGTTCTTGAAATGAAGAAGACCAGTTTCATCAAACCCTAATGGGCTTTCCGGATCCTCTCTTGCTTTAGCACCCAACTTCTGAACCTTAGGATCATTATTCTGAGCCTCAAACATTCTATGTTTTAACTCCGGTTGAACAGAGATGTTAGAAACCCGAGCTTTAATCATAATAGGCTCAATCCCACTATTTTCTCCAACTGCCAAACTCGCCACACCAACCTTCCTACTCAAAGCATCGGCGACCACAGTAGCTTTCCATGGATGATATTTTATAACACAATCATAATCTTCAAATTTTTCCATCCAACGCCGTTACCTCAGGTTAAGATCTTTTTGTGTGAATAGATATTGGAGACTCTTATGATCAGTGAAAATCTCAAATGTCACCCCATACAAGTAATGTCTCCATTTCCCGAGTGCAAATATCACTACAGCAGGCTCAAGATCAAGTGTCGGGTAATTCTTCTCATACTTCTTCAATTTCTGGTATGCATAAGCAATTACCTTTCCATTCTAAGTTAGAACACACCCCAAACCTTCCTTCGACGCATCCGTATACACAGCATATCCTTCCGAACCCTCTGGAAGAGTTAATACCGGAACTGAAACCAATTTCTCCTTCAAAGTATTAAAGCTCTTTTCACAATTATCATCCCACTCATATTTAACATCCTTCTTTGTTAACCGGGTTAATGGAGCGGCGATTTTTTAAAACTCTTGCACAAATCTCCTATAGTATCCCGCTAATCCCAAGAAGCTTCTAATCTCGGAGGCATTCTTCGGTTTCTCCCACTTCAACACCGCTTCAATTTTTGAAGGATCGACTTCCAATCCATGACCCGAAATAATATGACCCAAGAAGGAAACCCCGATCGATCCAAAATTCGCATTTACTAAACTTCACGAATAACTGATGTTCTTTCAAAGTTTTCAATACCAGCTTGAGATGCCTAGCATGTTCCTCAGCTGACTTGGAGAAAACCAAAATATCATCAATGAAAATCACAACGAACTTATCAAAAAACGGTCGGAAAATCCTATGCATCATGTCCATAAAACCGGCGGGAGCATTTGTTAATCCAAAAGGCATAACCACGAACTCGTAATGCCCATAACGAGTATTAAAACCCGTCTTCGGAATATCCTCGGCTCGGATTCGTAATTGATAATACCCTTATCGTAGATCAAGTTTCGAGTACACTTTGGATACTTGGAGTATGTCAAATAACTCCTCAATATGTGGTAGAGGATATGTATTCTTGATGGTCATTCTATTCAACTCCCGGTGATCAACGCACATCCGTAGAATACCATCTTTTTTTTTTACAAATAAAACTAGAGCACCCCACGGCGAAGAACTGGGTCTTATATACCCAACCTCCAAAAAACCATCAAGCTGCACCTTTAACTCTTTCAATTCTGCCGGAGCCATCCGATACGGTGTCTTAGAATATGGCTCTGCATTCGGATATAAATCAATCACGAACTCTATCTCTCTATCCGGCGGTAACGAATCTAATTTCTCCTAAAATACCTCGGGAAATTCTTTAACTACCTCCGTCTCTTCTAACTTCATCTGATCTTTGGGCTGATTAAGAATATAAGCTATGAATCCCGTAGCCCCATCACGAACCAATTTCTGACCTTCAGAGAAAGACAATAAAGATACCGATTTAGAACTCCAACCCCTAACAACCTCTGCACCCAATTGAACTCTCTTAGCCCGACAATCCACGGTAGCACAGTGCTTGAATAACCAATCCATTCCCAATATAGAACCATAACAAGACATCGACAATTCAATGAAATCCGTCGAGAAAACCCGACCCTCAATACTCACCGGTACCTCTCGAAAAACCCGATTTGTTTCTACACTACCACCAAAAGGAGTACTAACAACATAGCATGCAGAAGAGAGAGTAACACACAAAGGCAATTTCATAGATATATCAAGAGAAATATAGGAGTGAGTAGCTCCCAGATCAAATAAAGTGTGTATGTCTATGCCATGAATGCAAATGGTACCTTCAACAACTGCTGCGGGGTCCACGTCTGCATCCACTTCCTCTCCTTCCAGAACATAAGCACGGGCTCTAATCAACGGCCTCTGACCCCCGGCAGGCTGGTCCCGACGATCTGGACAAGTATCTACCCTGTGATTGGCATTTCCACATATCAAACAAAGCCTAAGACGACACCGGTAACCCTCATAAGTATGGGTAGGCAACCCACAATAAGAACAACCCGGTTTCCCGGTAGGTGGTGGCGCGGCAGGAGTAACCTAGGGAGCTTTCTGGACCGGTCCTGGTCGTTTAGGCTTTTTCATCGGACCTTTAGGCTGGGAAGAAACTGTATCATAAATAATAGGCCTCTTGCCGGTGTTATATCCCGGTCTCTATCTAGAACCTGAACCCTGTCCCGTCCTATATGTAGATCTTCGAGCATTTACCGAATCCTCAACCTTAAGAGCTTTCGTAGTGGCCTTCTTCCATGTGCTCGTGTTGACATTGCATCTTGAATGTCTGGTCTAAGCCCTTGCACGAATTGCATAGCCTTATGGAAATCATCGCTTGCAATATTAGGTGCATACTTGGATAGCCTCTCAAACTCGGCTATGTACTCTGCAACAGATCTTCCCCCTTGTTTGAGCTCCGTGAATTCCTTAAGCCTTCTAGTGCGAGATGAGAAAGGAATGAACTTGTTCCTGAACTCCCTCACAAAGACTTCCCATGTTACTTCCTCCTCAACAGTTTCTAAGATAATCTTGGTGCTTTCCCACCAAGAATAAGCTTCTCCCTGAATGAGAGTAAGAGTACACCGAGCCTTCTCTCGAGTCTCACAAGGGATGAGCTCCCAAATTCTTTCCACTTCATTAAGCCATTGTTCGGCTTGTATAACATTACCCTTGAAAAACCTCGGTGGGTGTTGGTTTTGAAATTCTCGAAGTATCACTGAAATAGGTGCAGGTGGTGTAGGTGGAGGAGCTGGTGGTACTGGGGGCACATAATCTCTTAAGCTTTGATCAATAAGCTGAACCATAGAATTCAAGAAGTCCTGCGGTTGAGCTTGAGGGGGTGGAGGTGGAGGAGAATGATCATGGCGATGATGCCTATGACCCGGAGAATGCTCTCTACGAGGTCTTCCATGAGGCATCCTGAAATACAATCACTGTACATGCATGTTGGATTATCGAGTGCAAATGGCTATAATTAAATTCATAAAACACCTAAATCACATAATCCAATTAATTCAAGTAGTTTCAAATAGATTCAAGTAGGTTCAAATAAAATGCAAGACTCACAATTAATCAAATAATCATATGTCGTACGACTTAGACTCACAAGACACAACACTAGAACCGTAGTTTTACAACCGGACTCTGATACCACCTTGGGATGTAGCACCCGGAACGCTAGGCAGCCACATCCTCCGCACTATAGTTAAATCCATATATGGAATTGACGATCCATACATGAATCAAGCCTATAGCGAACGGGAGACAAAAAAAAAAAAAAAAAAAAACTCACTAGCTAGGCGGGACTAACCCTCAATAAAAATCAACTTGCATAACAGTAATGTGGAAGCAAAATAATATACATTCATTCATTATCATATTCGGGTCCATCACTTCAGTATATACAAGCATCTTCCACAACGAGTTATGTTATACATAGGTACCAAAACAATTCATAATTCATACATATATTAACATGAAAAGGGAATGCTATACTCAACATGAAAGACCGAAAGTAAAGACTAACTCGATCCCGCCTAGCACTCAACCTGCAAAACTGAAAATGTGAGGTGTTAGTCAAAGAAAGATTGAGGGAGAGGTTTATAATTATAAGCGCAATTACCAAGCAAGCTATAATTTCGGGTAAGATTTTATAAAGGAACAAAATAAATTGAAGAATAGAATATATTCTTGCCCGAAATTACAACTAAGTCAATTTAGCAATCAATCATTATCAATTCAGTCCTATGCCATATGACTTCTTGCACACTTGTCTTGTTCTGTCGCTTGTTAGGTGAGGGTGTTTTCGTTCTAGTTACGTATTAAACCCTAAAACCTACATGAATGATATTTGGCCTAAAAACCATACTTATATTTATATTGTTTCCGAGCGTGTAATCAAGTAAACCTTTATTAAATTGAACCTATAGTTATCGTTATTGTTATTTTCTGACCCCTCTTGGTTTGGCAAGATAATGTACTGCACATTCATTGTGGGCCCTAGAACTTGTGTATTGAGCGAGCTGGGAAGGTATCGGGCCGACTGTAAGCTCTTGCACAGTTCCACACTGTTGGGATAACCCCTGAATCCACTAGGAGATTAGTGGAGGAAGGAGTTTCGAGGTTAGGGAGTCATGCACCCTCTGCTCACCGTGACAGGATAGTTGAAGGCTAGCTAACCTTCCCATCATGGAGGAAAAAAGAGATCTTGGGGGAATATGGTACCACGGCACGGGTTACCCAGGGATTATCGTCTGGACTGATTGCACTGATTGATCACACTAATGCACTGATTGCATTGTACGGTACTAATTGAATTGCATGATCACTCTTAACCTGAACTTAATCATTGTATAGTGTCGGAGTTTGGTTGGAGATTGTTCGCGTTCACTAACCGAGCCACTGATAGCCTGTAATTGTAAATAATTGTATAAACTGGTAGTCGTAAAGTCCGAGCATTGATCAATTGATTTCGTACCCTCACGAGAACTATTTTAACTAAAACGTTGCTCGGGATTTACAATTTTCATGTACATGTTTCTATATATACGTATACCTCCTGCTCACTCAGTCTTCTAGAGATTGATCCCTTTTTTCCTTTCTTCCAAGTTCTTTACAGGTTGTTGCTAGGCGGAGTTAGAATTATCGTGTCCTTATTTGAGTCCTTCACATGGACACGCACTGCATATTGTATCTACTTATTGTATTGATCTCTTTATTGAATTGAATTGAACTCGGGACAGGTTTCTAGGACTTTAGTTGAACCCATTCTATATTATTACATTGAATTAGTTCGGGACAGATTAGGACAGGTGTATCGTTTAGTGGAACCTGTATTTACTTTTCTGTGGAATTGTATTTATTTCTCCTTTATATTGAATATGTAATTGTCTTGCTTCCGCATCTTTGTCATTGTTGAATTGTTACAGGGTTAGATTCCGCCTAGCTATCTAGCACCCCGCACGTGAGGCACCACATCCCCCGCACTATGACTCAACACGAGTAACGAAATGAGAAATCCGCACCCGTATCAAACCATAGCGAACGGGAGACAAACAGAAAACCCTCCTAAGCTAGGCGGAACTTAAACCCTGTAAATATAACTAATCAACAAGACATAATGCAACGGAGATCTAAATCCAAACACATGCATTGGCCACGGGCCTGCAGAAATTAAACACTCGAACCATAGGCAGACTTGGGCTCCTCAGGCCTCTTTAGTTCATAACAAAGGCCGACAAGGCAATTCAATAACAATTACATAAGAATTCAAGTTCATAATATTACAGAATCGAATCATGCATGATTTAAGTATATATGCGAGTGCAGAGACTCTCCTAACTTAACTTGACCATCTCAAAGACTCCATACAACTCCGCCTAACTCGAAACTCGAAAGCCAAACCTGCGCACTAAAAGGTTGGGGAGGGAGAGGGTCAGTCTCTAGAAGACTGAGTGAGCAGGAGCGATATACGTATATAAAAACAAGCACATGCAAGTCATAAATTCCGAGCAAGGTTTTATTTAAAATTTGTTCCCAAAAAGGGTAAAAGAATGCCTAAGAAATGCTCGGACTTTACGACTAATCATATTAAATTTACTAAGCTCATAATTCATACATAAACATAAAGGCTCGGCGAGTGAGCGTGCATCATCTCCAACCAAACTCCGACCGTGTACGACAAATATCATAATACATTAAATAGGTGATCATGCAATATATCATAATACACACAGATCATATATCATATCATAAAACATATTCGTTTGGGCAATCCGTGTCCCGGTCTTCCCGCACGGTGTATATCAATCATAACATAATCATAATCATAAAAGAAGGTCCAACCTTCTTTCTCCGGGTGGTGGACGGGTTAGCAAGACCTGACCACCTCATACATAGGCCAATGGGGTTTCATGACTCCCCCAAGGGCACTCAGCTCCCATTCCCCGCTAAACCTCCCAGCGAGGGTCGGTATCGCCGTAACATAGTGGAACTAGCACATGGGATCACCGTCGGCCCATGCCTCCCCGGATAGCCACATGTACTAAGTTCCTGGGCCCGTGAACATATCATACATGCATACTCTCACCAAAACATTTGCTTCATAAGAAGCATAACATATTTCATAATTCATTTGAAAGGGGTTTACTCGATCAATATTTACTCGATAACTTTACTTTAAAAGTAACATATATATGTATAAGGTTTTGGTCAAAACTTGTCACATAAGGTTGTAGGTTTTAATACGTAACTATAACGAAAACACCCTCACCTGGAACATGGCGATACAAGGATACGAGTTACCGAGTGCCTAGTTGATCAAGATTTCTCCACCCTGGAGATAAACTGTACAAAAGACAACATAACGTGTTCGTGAGACTCAAGACTCTAAATGAACCATATATGATGCACGACAATGTGTGATCATGATATGAATGTATAAAAATGATATTATGTCATGAACACGTTCATGTGTACTATTAATGCATTTAAGACATATAAACAAGCCATTCATTCAAGTACTTTCAAGAAATGAAGGTATCATACTCATTTGTTTCATACCCTTTCATGAATCATGCCAAGTCAAGTCGATCAATCAATTTTAATCAATAAACGAAGGTTTCCCATTCTTTCAACTCGTAATTCATATAAAACGTATCAAGTCATTCCATAATTTAAATCCATAATTTAAAGGTCACACTTCATGAAATAATATCATACCACTTTAGTCTCATAAATTCATTTCAAATTCAATCTTTACATATTTCATAACAATTTAATTCAAGAATTCAAATAACGACCATAACACGTAGTATAACATGTTTACAATTAGAAAATAGGTAAATAGAAACATTCAAGTCATGTTCGGAAATTAATTAACATGAAATAGATAACAATTAAATCCTAAAATTAAAAATATAATTAATTCATAACATATATAATATATATAAATACATTTATATATATATATATATATATATATATACGCACGTACCTGCATGCATTAAGTAATATATACATTTGCATGCACATCATTTCCATATATATATATATATATATATATATATATATATATATATATACGTAAATATACATGCACACTTCATAACATATTGCACGCAAACATTAAATAAACAAACTTTAAATACATGCATGCACTCCTTATATACTAAAAGCACATTTGCATGCATGAAACATAGCAGCAATCCACAGTCATGAACAAAGGAAGGAAGAAAGAAGCAGCAGCTTCTGTAACGCAGTTACCCGGCCAGGCTTTTCCAAGCACAAAATCTCCCCGGCAGGGGAGTTACATTCTAGACACGAGACAGTGACAAAACAAAGCTTTTCCCCTGTTTCATGGTCATGAAAACACAGCAGCAGCTGCATACAATAAAGCATCAACAAGCAACAGCAATAACACAGGCATTCCATAAAACAATAAAGCACAGCAGCACAGCAGCAACACAGCTGATGTACACAGCAAACAACAGCAATTTGCAGTCAAGAACAGAGCACGAACGAAGGAAAAACAGAGCATAACTTCACATACACAATCAACCATCAATCCCGCAACAACAAGGTGAAAAAAGGTAGCCACTGACAGCAAGAAATCAGTCCAAATGCAGCAGCAGCAGTTCAAGTCATGAGAGAGGAGAATTCAGTTCCATTTTCATGCATTTCATAACAAGTTCATTAATGATAACTCGCTTAATAGCCAACTACCACCAAATACATGATCATAAATGAAATGAGGAAGTTAAGATAATCACTTACAAGCTTTAAAATCAACAAAAGTATCAAGGAATGCATGAAATCCAAGTATGACTTCAAAACCTAACTGTTCATGTATATCCCCATATCTCCACGTATTCCAGCTTAAATTCAGGGAAACAAGGCTTAAAATGACACATAATAAGTGTATATTACAACCCTTAACTCACCTTGTGAATTGGATGGAAGATGGAAGAGATTTGAGCTTGAATCTCCAAGGTTTGGCAAGGCTTACGGGAAAACTGGAGAGCAGAGAGTTTGTGGCTGATTTCCCCTAAGTGTGAGGGTTATCTCGGTTTGGGGTGATCATGTCCAGTTAAAGGGCTGAGTTAGGGTTCCAAGGAATCAAACCATGGTTAATTTGGTCAAGGTTTGAGAAAGTTATGGCTCTTTTAGTAAAAGGCAGCAGTTTTAGCGAACGTAACACGTTTCGGTTGAATTTCGGAGGTTCAAATAACTTTAGAAAAATATGAGGTTAAGTTCATTAAACCCGAATTTTCGTCACGAGTTCAGCGAAGCTGATGAAACTCGAATCCGAGTTTCCTAGCTCAAGAGATCACATACGGAACCAAGGGTGCGCTAATTACTCGTTAGCCCCCGACTTGGTTCCACAATTCAAAACTAAATTCGTTAACACGTCAAACGAGATCGAAAATATAAAACGAGCATACGGACATGTTTATAACACATAAATGTACAACATACTAAATTTTCGTGAATTTTCGATATCAAATCATATAAGAACGAGGAACGTTTAAAACACTCATGCGCAAAACGTTTAAAATTTATAACATTTCAAAATAAATAAGAAAATTTAAATTCTATTTTAATTTAAAAGAAAGTCAACGATATAATAATAAATTAATTAATTAGCTTAATTAAAACATGATTAATTAACATTAATTTTTAATTATCAATTTAAATAAACTAATTAACGAAATAAAATTATAAAATAAAAATAAAAATAAAATAAACTAATAACAATTTATATTAAAATTAAATATTTAAAGCACTTATACACAATAAATCACATAATTAAATAATTAATTACGCAATTTATAAACACATACGGCATATTCAAACGAATGAAAAACCGGGGCGTTACAAGCTAGGACAGTCTTTTCATTGTCTTCTGTTCAATGTGAGTTAAGTTCATATATGGATTAGTCCATTTCATATGTGGACCGAACTCATAGTGCGGGGGATGTGGTGCTCTCGTGGCTGGTGCTACAAAACTCCATAAAAAGAACCTTAAAATAAAGAGGAGAAGAAGTCTAGAAGAACATATTTTATATCTGAAAGATTGAAAGATGAATGCTTGACCTTGAACTAGTAAAATCTTGAAGTTTGCCTTTGTTGTTTAGAGAGAAACAAAGAGAAACCGGTTCGATGAGGAAAAACGTAAGAATAGCTATAAGAGGCATAGAGATCGGTCAAGGATTAGAAGGAAAAAAAGAGACATCATTGTCTAATAAACTGTTCACAGGAATTAGTTTTAAACTAGGAATAAAACAGACGGATTTGAAAAAATACTAGGTCACAACAGTCGAATTCGGTTTGACATGTCGAGTCACAAAGGTGAAGTTAGAATTGAAAAATTATTCGAAAGAGGCCGAAAATTACCTAATTACGTTTGGGCACCAAAGCTTTTACAAAGTGTCAATTTATTCCAAAGTCCATTTTCATATTTACCCTAATACTTTAAATAAATTGCAATTAAGGAAACTTAAACAAGTAAAGCCTGTCATTTCATATTGGTCATGTAACTATCATATAATTCATCGAAAATTATGAATATTCATATAATTCAAGAATATATCACACAACTACAAACAATTAAAGCAATTAAATCAAATAAAGATACAATTGTTGGAAAATATGAGTCAAAAGCAACGGAAAATTAAAATTTTTCCGACAAGAGGACCGATGGATTTCAATTTTTATTCCAAAACGTTGGGTTTCCAAGGACTTACTTCGTATTAGTCTTCTTGAAACGTTCAAACCACCTATTGAACATCCTTCAAGTGATATTGAGTCCACGTCCCTTGAATGGATCTTACTTCTTTTTTGAGACTCCAAATTAGCAGTCCTCTAGAATGTATCCACACCATCCTAGGCCACGATCAAATCAGGGAGGATGCTAGTACTATGATTTGTGTAAATACTAGGGATTTTCAAAGAACTGTGTTCTTTTCTTTCTCCAAAATAGAGAAGATGACACTTCAAGAATGTCGGTCTAAGGAATAATAGAACTCCCTCTCTCTTTTATATTCTCAAGTAACAAAATTAAAGATAAGAGATATTAGTTCTAGAATATAGGTTTCTTGTTTTACGTAATATCAGATAACTAGTCTAAGATAATTGATTAAAATTATATTTTAATTAATATCCTTTCCATGAAACTTATCTCAACAACTTTGAGATATTATCCTTTTATTTATTTAGTTTTATAAATAAATAACTTAGATATTATCCCTTATTTAATTCATAATTAAATAAACTAATTAATATCTTATCCTAACAACTGTAGGATAATTGTCTTTTATTTATTTATTACTTAAATAATTATTTTAAGATATTATCCTTTTTATTTATTTATTTCATAAACAAATAAAATAAGATATTATCTTCTATTTATTTATTTTATAAATAAACTAATATTCCAAATTAATAATTAATTCATAAGTAATTATTTATTGGACTTAATAATTAATTCCTAATTAATTAAACCCCAAAATTAATTATATCAATTTAATTAATTGAAACATTGCACATGTGTGGCATACGCCAAACGTGTGGCTCACGCCCCACACGTGCCATATACGTGTGGGCCTCTCCGGCTACAAGTAGCCAGTTTGATTAATTTAACTAATCGAACAAGCCAATACCCCCGTGAGCCGGTATTTTTGTGTGACCCTCTAGGTTCATTATTTGATTAGTAGAGACCCTATATAATTAATATTCTTATTAATTAATTAGTTCACAGATCACACAAACGTAGTCTAGCAACAGGTGTGTGACCCCTAGCCGAATAACGAATAAATCGAAAGAACCTTTCAGTCAATGACAACTTCTGAAATACGATCCTCCTACCATGCTATCTCCCGATTAATATCTAGGGTACGGGAATAATTAGAACCCTTATAATATTAATCTTAAAGCTAAGTTCATTTTCATATCCATTTGATCTCGATCCAAGAAACTCATTTATTAATCTAGATCTACTGCCTTGGCCAAGGACTCCGAGATGGACTACGAACAACTTATGCAATACGATATCTTCTTGCCTTAAGCAAGTGTAGGTCCTTTACTGACTTTTATATATCTCCAAGTGCCACTTTTGTAACCCCAACACATGTCATAATTCAAGTGTCTGAAACGACACCCTTTTAAACCTGTGTCCAAGATTACCCAGTAAGCTCACACAAGATATAAATGAAGTCTCAAGTCTAAGAATTAATGAAACACATCATTGATCTGTGAGATCTTTCCTAATCTGAATATCTCTACGTCTTGAAGTAGTTACTTCCTTTCCCATTTAGGAATCTTCTCACGTGGGATACCTCAGTACTCTCTCTAAGTAGCGAGACCCTTGTATATTGCCCATGCATCGACTATGCTCTTTAAACCCCATAAACCATGATGTTTCCTTCTGAAGGATGCAATCCCACAAGCAAGTTTCAAGTGAGCCTAGTTGACACCCCATTGTTCATTGGGCTCATCGACTTGGAGTAATTTCTAATCCAGCTTAGATTAAGGCTTGTTTCATGAATCATTACTCTGAATGACTAAGTCCTAAAAGCTTGATGGTTTAGGGGAGTTCTAATACATGCGCACATAAATGTAAACCCCCAAAACAT
Source organism: Lantana camara (assembly GCA_037501455.1). Lineage (NCBI taxonomy): Eukaryota > Viridiplantae > Streptophyta > Magnoliopsida > Lamiales > Verbenaceae > Lantana > Lantana camara. Next base: position 27,823,981 of record CM074862.1, read on the forward strand.
ACAAGAGCACATATAGAGATGTGTTTGCCTCTGATATAAATCAGTTTGTCTATTATTCAAAGATTGATTATGCTTTAACAAGGAAATAGATAAAGCGAACTATACAAAGTCGGCTTTAAGGGCACTATTCCTAATAATCTCCCATTTGCCCGTCAAAGCCACTCAGGTACTAGTTTAAGACCCATCTTCCCAAGATGTCCTTCGAATATCTGTTGACTTAGGGCTTTGGTAAGTGGATCTGTTATGTTCTCTGTCGATGTGGCTCTTTTAATTTGCACATATCCTCTCTTGATAATATCACGAATCACGTGATACTTTCTTATAATATACTTAGTCCATTGGTGAGATCTTGGTTCTCTTGATTGGGCAACTTCCCCATTGTTATCACAAAATATGGTAAAGGGGTCTTTCATGCTAGGAACTACACCCAACTCTTGGATGAAGTTTCTTACCCAAACACCTTCCTTGGAGGCGTCATTCGCAAATAAGTATTCGGCCTCATAGGTTGAATCTGCGGTGGTAGTTTGCTTGGAACTTTTCCAACTTACTGCACCTCCATTAAGGCAGAAAATGTATCCAAACATGGATTTGTAATCATCCAAGTCTGATGCAAAACTCGCATCACAATATCCTCTAATGACAAGATCTTGTTGTCCTCCATAATCAATGGAACAGGTCCATAGTCCTTTTCAAGTACTTAAGGATGTTCTTTAAGGTAGTCCAGTGACCTTTTCCAGGGTCAGATAGGAACCGACCCGTCAAGCTCAGTGCATAAGCAACGTCCGTTTGAGTATATAGCATTGCATACATTATGCTTCCTACAACTGATGCATAAGGAATAACTAGGGATTTTGTTATGTCATAGTTCATATGGGGTTTTGGGGACTGATTGGAAGGAACAAGATTCAAAATCTTCGCCTGCGTACTCTAGAGCATATCTGTAGAATGAAGGTGGTAGTGAAACTCATCATAGAACGAAACATATCTAATAAGGTTCTATATCTTCTCTCAGAAACTTCATTCAATTGAGGAGTTCCCGAAGGAGTCCACTGTGAAATAATTCCATTATCTCTGAGATGACTCAGGAATTCATCACTAAGATACTCGCCACCTCGATCAGATCAAAGTGTTTTGATCTTACGACCATTTAGTTCTCAACCTCCTTTTGAAATTCTAGAAATTTCTCAAAAGCTTCAGACTTGTACTTCATTAAGTACACATTACCATAACGACTAAAGTCTCCTGCAAATATTATGAAATACTAATGACTGTTCCTTGTGCTTACACTAAGCGGACCACATACATCAGTATGGATCAAATCTGGTGCGTTCTACGTTTCCATTAAACGGGGCTTTGGGCATTTTCCCTTTGAGACAGAATTCACAGGAAGTTAACTCTTTAAGTTCATTTCCGTAGAATGATCTTAAGTTAGTTAACTTGCTCATCCTATTCTTAGAAATATGTCCAAGCCTAATGTGCCAAAGTTTTGCTGAAACTTTCTCATCTGTCTTACGTTTCTTTTCTTCTTGAATATTCAAAATCTTGGTGTGAGTTCGTTCGATAATGTACCAAGAATAAATGAAGAACCTTTCTTCTTTATATAAAATGAACCATTACTAATAAAAGTTTCAAAACCTTAACAATCAAGTACTGGAATTGAAATTATGTTACTAATGATGCGTGGTAATAAAGGACCTTATTTAATATTAAAACAAGACCACCTAAATCTAATCTAACTGTACCCAAAGCTTGAGCCTCAACGCTTGAGCCATCTCCAACCTTCAAGACACATTCTCCAGCTCTCAACTACTTCACCTCACTAAGCATCTATACATCATTACAGATATAAGATCCACAACTGGTATCCAGTACCCAAGAGTTAGAATTGATAGATAGATTTATTTCAACAAGAAACGAACCTTTCTTCAGAGTATCCTTATACTCCTGGCAGTTTCTCATCCAATGCCCCGTTTTGCCACAATGGAAGTAAACACCCTCTCTCCAATATTTCTTCTTCTTTTGGGTCTTTCCCTTTTTGACCCCTCCAGTGGGTTTCAGGGGTTTCTTCTTCTTGGGGAACTTTTTTCCCTTTCCCTTGTTGGACTTTGAAGAAGAGGGAGTCATGACTATCAAAGCCTTCTTATCCTTATTGAGTGTGCTGTCAGCAGTAACCAACTAACTAATCAGCTCTGCTACAGTAGCATTTGCATAATTCATGTTGAAGTTGAGCACGAAGGGGTTAAATGATAGTGGAAGCAAAGCCAACACCAAATCCACTGAAAGCTCTTCTCTCAGGGGTATGTCCATGGTTGAAAGTTTCTCAGTGAGACTAAGAAACTTCAGACCATATTCGTGGACACTAGTAACTTCCCTCATCCTCAAATGGAACAGTTCCTTTGATATGTTATACCTTGTAACAAGTTCATGAGGACGGTAAAGTTGCTCCAAATGGTCGTAATCTCCTAGGCATTTTCCATTGTTTCATGTTGCCTTTGTATGTCCAGAGATATGATAGCAAGTATGAGACAACGGGCCTAAAGATTATCATCCTTCTATTTTGCAATCGCTTTTCTTTCAGCCCGAGTCGGAGTTTCCGTTTCACGAACAGGCTCCGGCTCCAAGAGAACATACTTTCTCTTTTCGGAATCGAGAATGATTTTCAGATTCCTAAGCCAATCAGAGTAAATGGGACCGGTCAATTTGTTTGATTCGAGGATTGATACAAGAGGTTTTTTAGTTGCCATTTCACACTTGCAGAGAAATACAAAAACTGCAACCTAAATGGAAAGCAGAGAAAACATAAGCATGCTGAATAATAACGTTATACTTAAGATTAGATCTTTTATCATATGTAGCTCCCAATGTTTTTATAAGATCTTTAAATCCCATCGATCTTAGAGGAAACATGTTTTCCCAGTGGGTACTGAGATCCCAATCATTTTATCCTTGAACCCACGACTCGTGAGACATCTAAAAATAAAACCTTTAGGTAGGTACAACTTGTCAATTCCATTTCGATGGAATTCTCAGTAATATTTCTGCATCACCTTTCTTTCAATTATGGACCCACGACTGGTGCGACATCCACATCTACTTAGGCGTTAAGCAGGACCTATCAATCATAATATCATGATTAAACTTGGTTCGCAAGACCCACAACTCGTGAGATATTGCACTCCCCAAAATAATCATGAAATATCAATTACTTTTAAAGTGACTGATCAAGAAACGAAGAACTAATAAGTTACCCCACGACTCGTGAGACAGCAACTTATTAAACTTAAATCCTATTGATGGCATGCTAGGAATTTTATTAAAGTTTGCACCTTACATAAAATACCTATTTTCGAAATTACTTAATATTTAGTGGGATTTTTCGAATACTGGAGAGTTGTCCTGTTTGACCTCATCAACATATAATGTTATCCAATTTAATTAGTCTTGATTAATGCAGTTTAACTTAAAATGCATTATACAAGCACTTTAGCAGATAACGTGTCCTAGCATGATACTAACATGAGATGATCATGGGTTTCCTATCTTATGCGCAATTAAGGAAGTCACTCCATAATCACAAGTTTTAAACATTCATGCCACATAGAACAGTTATTTCACATAAGGGAATAAAATAATTTAATGAAGCCCTATTCTTTTACATTAATAGAATTACCCTTCTCTAACATTTTGAAGGGTCTTCAACTTATGGCCAACGTACTCCTTTCTCTGTGGTTCCATCTTACTCCATGGGTGTTTGTCTCCAAAATGAAAATAAAACCTCACCACCTAATTTCTACTCTCAAATTACATTAATAAGAAAAATAAATTTAAAATAATAAGGTTCAATTTTCATATTGGTCTTAGACAAGTACACGGGGCATACCTCAGCTCAAAAACAGTAATAAGGAAAGCCATGTAATAAAGCAAGATGTGCACATAAGTGGGGCTTCAACCCCAATTGAAATAACGCAAATAAGGGCTCACAGACCTAAATTAAGTTTCGTAAATTAGGATTTCTAATCGAATTGCAGAATACCAACTATTATCGTGTTTCAAGAATTTTCACAAAATTCAATTCACAGAGACATTTTACATAAATGTTGCAAGTGTGGCTCTGATACCACTTGGTGCAAAACACGAGTCAAAAGCAGCGAAAAATTAAAATTTTTCCGACAAGAGGACCGATGGCTTACAATTTTTATTCCAAAACATTGGGTTTCCAAGAATTTACTTCGTATTAGTCTTTCTTGAAACGTTCAAACCGCCTGTTGAACATCCTTCAAGCAGTATTGAATCTATGTCCCTTGAATGGCTCTTTCTTCTTCTTCAAGACTCAAATTAGCAGTCCTCTAGAACATATCCACACCAACCTAGGCCACGATCAAATCAGGGAGGATGCTAGTGTTATGATTTGTGTAAAGGCTAGGGATTTTCAAAACATTATGGTCTAAGGAATAATAGAACTCCCCCTCTCTTCTATATTCTCAAGTAACAAAACTAAAGATAAGAGAGATTAATTCTAGAATATAGGTTTCTTGTTTTACGTAATATTAGATAACTAGTCTAAGATAATTAATTAAAATTATATTTAAATTAATATCATTTCCAAGAAACTTATCTTAACAACTATGAGATATTATCCTTTTATTTATTTAGTTTCTAAATAAATAACTTAGATGTTAACCCTTATTTAATTCATAATTAAATAAACTAATTAATATCATATCCTAAAAATTTTAGGATGATTGTTTTTTATTTATTTATTACTTAAATAAATATTCTAAGATATTATCCTTTTTATCTATTTATCTCAAAAACAAATAAAATAAGATATTATCTTCTATTTATTTATATCATAAATAAACTAATACTCCAAGTTAATAATTAATTCATAATTAAATATTAATTGGACTTTTAATTCCGAATTGGACTTAATACTTAATTCCTAATTATTTAAATCCCAAAATTAATTAAATCAATTTAATTAATAGAAACATTGCACATGTGTGGCATAAGCCACATGTGTGGCCCCCTTTTGGCTACATTTAGCCTGTTCGATTAATTTAATTAATCGAACAAGCCTGTACCCTCGTGACCCGACATCTGTGTGTGACCCTCTAAGTTCATTATTCGATTAGCGGTGACCCTCATTAATACTCTTATTAATTAATTAGTTCACAGATCACACAACCATGTCTAGCAACAGGTGTGTGACCCCTAGCCAACTAACGAATAAAACGAAAGAACCTTTCAGTCAATGACAACTTCTGAAATACGATCATCCTACAATCCTATCTCTCGATTAATATCTAGGGCATGGGAATAATTAGAACCCTAATAATATTAATCTTAAAGCTAAGTTCTTTTCATATCCATTTGATCTCGATCCAAGAAACTCATTTCTTGGTCTCGATCTACTGCCTTGGCCAAGGACTCCAAGATGGATTACGAACAACTTATGCAATAAGAGATTTTCTTGCTTTAAGCAAGTTTAGGTCCTTATTGACTTTCATATGTTCCTATGTGCCACTTTTGTAACCCCAACACATGTTATAATTCAAGTGCTGAAACGATGTTGTTGTGTTTTACTCAATTTAAAACCAATCGTGTAAGTGTACACCAACATACGCGTAGCACAGTAAGATCAAACCCATAGGGAAGGGAAATCAATTACTACTCTATATCCTTCTCTAATCTAAAGACCAAACGAAAAGCAATTGTCTTTGTTATCTATTAATCTACTAAAGCAGAAATTAACAATTAACTGGAAATAAGCACAAGTAATACTAATACGCACGAATTAACTTCAGTAAACTAAAGAGGCACGGGAAAAGTAATGAATCATACAATCAAGAGCCAATATGATACTCGTCTGACAAATGTAATTCTACAACCTAGTCACTTATATTTGTATTAGCCTCTCTCAAGGTGTAACCAAGTGCTTAATTAGTGTTCAATGTTGCTCTCGCAATCACCAATAGTTAATTAAACCATAGGAACAAGACTAGTGCAATTCAATATTCTAGCGGCTCGGCATGGAATAAGATTACTGTTGTATAAGCTAGGACCAAATCTCTTTGTATCCTACAACTTGCAAGTTATGAAAACCAACTAAATTACCATCACTCTTTCGATCTTTAGGCAATTATGACACATGCTAAGGGTGATCAGGCCATCGCAAGTCAATTCAAACCTATTTTCAAACTAAGAATTAACACACGTCATTCAAGCATCATATCAAACATCTATCATGTAATCATCATCACTCCCCCTAGCCTTAGAGAATTAGCTACTCATAATTAAAACAAAACTCATAAAAGTAAAGGAAATTGCATTAAAATAAATCATATTCATCAATTCTAAACAAAGTCTCAAAAACAAAAGCATAACATTCAGTAATATCTAAAAACTACGAAAACTAATCAAAACTAAACTCAAAGGAATTAGTTTGTAAATTAAAGCAACAATAAAACCAAAGATCGCTCTAAGAATTCAGTTCTTTCATCTTCTCGAATTCTCTGAAAAACCACTGAAACTCCTTGTCTTCTCTCCAAACCCTAGGTCACGACTGGAAGAAAAGCTATCCCAAAAAGACTCCAAAACGCACTAATATAGCAGCCCAAATAAATCTCTCGCCACCCTAGGTAACGGCCGTTATCTCTCCATGTACCATTATTGTTAACGCCCATTACTGATGAAATTGCAGTGACGTTTTTATTAGTGGTAACGGGCATTACCACTTTCCTTCTGCACAAGGGTAACGGGCGTTACCCCTCTTCTCTCACCAAAAGCTCTACTCATGTGTCTTGTAACGGGGTTTACAATAATTGAACTCCAAAGTGGTAACGGGAGTTACCACATTTTCCTCCAAAAATGCATGGAATTGCTTCGCTTCGCCGTTTCTCATCTCCAACTCTAAAATACACCTAAATGGAGCAAAATAAATACATAAACGCATCAAACGGTACCAAAAATATAATCAAATTACACTCAAAACCATCTAATTTCTACACACAACAAAATCCCCCACACTTGACTATTGCTCGTCCCCGAGTAATACGGAAATTAAGAAAACACATCCTCATCAAACCTTCTCCTCAAAGCAATCATCAAACTTTCGCCTAAACAAGTCTAGATTATCTAATCAAGTAATCATAAACTTAAGATCCTCAAGACTTATGAATAGTATACCCTTGTGTAGTGTGTGAATCAAACGAAACAGTGTACAAAGATTAGAATGACAAATTCACAATTCCCTCCTAAGTTCTAATCATCAACTTCGGAATACACTCTTCGCACCTATTTCCACTAATGGAATTAAATCAAGACTTACGATCGGTAGGTCTTTCGAGCTTGTAATGTAGGCTTAGGGTAAGGTTATGGAAACTTGGATCAAGTGACTACTTACCAAGCTTACATCATTCAATCTTTAAACTCAAGGTACTTCAATTTCGCCATTAAACACGAAAATCCCCCCAAATTCTTCATTTGTATCCTACACTCTCAATTTCACACTTCGCATAATTTTCTTTTCTCTTCTTTTGCTCTTTCTTCTCTTTTTTATTTTTTTTTCTTATCTTTTCTTTTCCACACTTTTCTCATTCTTTTTCTTTTTCTTTTTACAATGGTCTCTCAAATTCAATCACAAGAACAATCAAAAGGGGTCAAAAGATAGACAATTACTATAAAAATCAAACGAGCAAGCCTTGGTGTAAAAATTTTCAAGGTAGGTATTTCATTGTTTTGCATTGGCTTATAATGTGGCTATAAAAATCATTGCACAACAATTAGGCTCAGCGAGGTCAATAAGATTACGTTATTTAGTGAAAAACGGCTAAATAGAAAAGCTTAAAATCCTCCGACAATGAATGTCTACTTCACTTCCTTAATCTTTCATTAATTCAAAATTTCGCCTCAATAGGACTAAAATGCATCCTAATCAAATCTTAGACTCATTCGGAAATCATCAACTCATATTTCTAAGCAAAGTACATTATAACGTTCAAAAGTGCTCGAAATATAAGGGTGTACTCACACTAAATCGTCAAATCTCATGCAATTTTCCTCAAATCAAAAAGCCTAACTCATTCTGGCAAATGCTCAACAAACAAACTTCAAAGAAAAAGGTCAAAACGATGGAAAATTGTCAAAAATTTTCAAAATTACTCGATTTTTAGCAAATCACAAGTGAAACTACATCTAAACATGCAAATATTCAATAAAAACTCATAAAAAGCATGCACTTTCTCCCCCACACTTAAACTTTGCAATGTCCTCATGCAAAAAAAGAATTAAAGTTCAAGAAAACTCCCTGATCAACTGAAAAACCGGAAGCATGCTAGCAAGGCTTCCAAAACCTGAACAAGTGACTAGAAAACACGGATCAAGTGCACAGGACAATCAACATGCATCCAACAATCACCAAACAAGTCACAAATTCACGTAAAGAAGAGCACAATTGCATAAGCAAAATTCAGGAATTCAAACATATGCAAAAATTTAAGTGTAGCCAAAATATCCAAACATAACAACGAATAAACGTAGAAAGAATGTCTAGAAATCAGGGGAGAAAAACAAAATAACAGAATCAGGATGATGGGGGTCCTCCAAAATACTGATCAACATGAGCACAGAACCCTTCGAATTTAGCCTCCAATCTGGCCTCCCACGCATCGAATCGCTCATCCACATAATGCGCTAAATCCTCAACTCTCCCGATCACGGTGGTCAAATCAGCCCTTAATCCTGCCAACTCTACACGTACGCCTCTCATAGAAACAAGAGCTTCATTACTAGCTTCAGCAACAATAGGCGCGGCACTGCGAAGAGTCCCAAATTCGTCATCTGGCCTATCAGGTATCCGAGCTAAAAGCTCCTTCTGCCTCTCTGAAAGCTCATCAAGTAAGGCCTTACTCCAGCTATACATCTGCCAGAGCAATAGCCAAGCCCACAGTCTCCAAGTACTGTGGACCAAGATCATACCCAAAGTCAAAAGGCAAAGCTCCCCAAGGTCTCCAATTTATCTCCCGAGCAAACATCGTCACAAAAGCACCGTGAGCAATCGTACCAGTAACACTCCCAGAACTCTCCTGTAACTTCCATAAAAACTGAACCGTTCCATCAAACTTGATGCCTTCCTTCATCATGTACATTATACCCAACTCAATCTCAGTAATGTGGCTATCTCTTCCATATGTAGCACAAATTCCCATGGCTAAAATCCTATGGACTAGCACCCAAGTCAATGAATCAAGATAACTATCAAATGTGCATCGAGGGGAATAACTAGGAACATCCTCTCGCAAAGGAAAAGATCTCCATACCGCCTCTCTCTGAGCATCACTCCATTTAGGCAAAGAAGTAGTGGCATTAGCTAGGAAACGAAGAATCTCTCTTATCCGGCTCACATTCCATGCTCGAGTTTCCATATCATCTAGAGTAAAAGTCAAGGTGTTGTCCACCGGATTGAAGTTCATTATGCTGAAGAAAGCGGTCGTCATCTCTCCGTACGTCATAACCTTCCTAGAAAGGAATGGTAACCAACCTATGTTGTCAAACAATCTTTTCACTTCTTCCCAAGCCTCAAACTTCTCCATCCACATGTCCTTGAATTTTTAGGGTAATGACCGTTACCTCTATTGGCCCAGACGCCTGACGCCATTAACGGGCATTACTGAAAAATAACTACGAGGGTCTAACGCCCGTTACCTATACTGCCCGGGATACCTGACCTCGTTAACGGGCGTTACCAAAAGGTAACAACAATGGTGTAACGCCCGTTACTAAATGTTCCGCCCAAAACACTATTAAAATACAAAAACAACCCAGATGGTGCTTAATCACGTTAATTAACCGAAATTAACTCATAAGATTCAATCAAACCATAGTGCACCATTCTCGAAAAACATAAACACATATATCCATTCATATCAACAACTCATTCTCCTCATAAAAGAAATTAATGTCATGCACACGCATACGAACAAAGTAAATGGACCTCAATATTGACAATAACGCTCAAATCACTATCCTCGCACCATCCAAACCTTGGCTTCCTAGCAAAACATCAAGTAACCTGCAAACGAGAGAGACAACTCAATTAACACGAGAAAAACGAGAATGAAAGAAACATAAACAACGGAAACAAAAATAAAATGAAAGGAAAGAAAATTTAGTTCTAAGTTATAGTCGTTAGCTTGACTTTGAAAACCTGATTGGGATTAACAATCCCCAAGCAACGAGTCACAAGGAGTGACCTCGTTCTTGTTACTCACTAAATCGGAGCTTGATCTCTAATTATCTAATTCCAAAACATCCTTTATTCTCCATTTTCGAAACTTCGATTTTCCTTCCCAATCAACTACATCTCTTTTCTCCGTGAATAGTGTCATTCCGTCTGAGGTCTCACTTATAACCTTAATCATGCAACACTTATTCGGAGTTGTCGGTGGTGTCATGGAATTAAAATTCCTAAACTCCATTCTTTCATCTCTTATTTTGAACATGAACCGTCCATTCTGAACATCTATAAATGCTCAAGCCGTAGCCAGAAACGGTCTTCTAAGGATCAATGGCATCCTCTCATCGTTCTCTATATCAAGAACCACAAAATCAGTAGAAATATGAAATCTTTCAACTTTTACCAAAACATCTTCAAGAATTCCTATCGGATATTTCACCGATCTATCTGCTAGTTAGAGTGTCATATTAGTCGGTGTAAGCTCCTTCACTCCCAATTTCCTGCAAGTAGATAACGGAATTAAACTTACACTAGCTCCTAAATCAAATAAAACATTATGGAATTGCAAAGAACCAATAGTAAGAGGAATTGAAAAACTCCCTGGATCTTTAAGCTTCGGGGGAAGCTTATGCTGAATAATAGCACCGCATTCCTTAGTAAGTATAACAGTAGTGAAGTCCTTAGACTTCTCTTTGCTTGAAATCACTTCTTTCACTAAGTTCTCCTTTTTTAAATCATCTTCCTATTCAACTTTCTCAAGTACAACTTTCTCAACATCCAAACCTGCAATTATCTTCGGACCTTCATTCTCTCTATTGTCTCCTACAAATATGGTCTGACAATGCTCCTTAGGACTGTTTTCAGTTTGGCTCGGTAGCATTCCTGGGCCTCTCAAATTCAAAGATTGGGCAATCTGACCAATCTGAGTTTCCAAAGTTCTGGTCTGATTTACCACTTGATCTAATTGAGCTTCCAACTTCTGTTGTCGACCCGTAGACACAGTTATGAACTTCTCAAGTGCGACATCCCATCCCTACTTTTGCTCCTAATGAGGGGACACAACATTAAATGGGGTTGGTGGTCGAGGTTGAAATTGCTGCCTAGGTTGAAACTGCGGTCTAGGTTGAGGTGGTTGTTGAACATTCTGATTATTAGACCAAGACAAGTGAGGGTGGTTCTTCCATCCTGGATTGTAGGTGTTTGAGTAGGGATAATTTGTTGGTTTAAAGTTGTTTACATAATGTGGACCGATACTCTTGCACCTGTTCTCTTGCATTGGTATGAGGACACATATTAAACTCATGTGGACCACTACAAATTTCACAAGTTACCTAAACTGGTTGGGATTGTATCCTAACTGCGTTGACAGAAAGTTGATCCAATTTCTTGTTAAGGGCTTCAAACTTGGTATTGATGGCGGTTAAAGCATCTAACTCTATGACTCCTGCTTGCACTTTCGCTGGTTGCGAATGGCTCCTCTCATGCACAAAAACATCATTTTGTGACATATTATCTAACAACTCAGTAGCAATTGCTTCAAATTTTGCTAGGAACGCTCCGCCCGCTGCGGCATCCATCGCTCCTCTAAAAGTAGGCGACATCCCATTATAAAAAGTCTGAATCAATAACCAACCGGGAACCCCATGATGTGGACACTTCATCTGCAAATCCTTAAATCTCTCCCAAGCTTCACAGAAAGACTCTCCATCCAACTGACTGAAACCTTGAATATCATTCCTGTACTTCGTGGTTTTGCTAATTGGAAAGAACTTGGCTAGGAAAGCCTGAGATAATGCTGCCCAAGTCTGAAAGGATTCATTTGGGACAGTACTCAACCATGCTTTAGCTCGTTCCCTAAGTGAAAAAGGAAAAAGCCTAACTCGGATAGCATCAGTAGTGACATTGTGAATTTTGAAGGTATCACACGCTTCCAGAAAATACTCAAGATGTGATGTCAGATCCTCCAGTGGTAATCCTGAAAACAGATTATTTTGCAGTAAGTTTATGATAGCTGGTTTGATCTCAGAGTTATTTGCTGCAATCGGGGGACCGGCTGCAGTCTGAATTGCTCCAGCCTGCGGCACGTTATAATCTCTAATGGCCGGTGGTGGTGGTGGGTCTGGTTCAGCCATCGGTAAAGTAATCGGTTTATTCTCCTTCTTACGCCTCCTCCTAATAGCACTCAGTGTTCTCTCGATTTTCGGATCGTATGGTACTAATTTCGTATCTTGAGATCTTCGCATACACCGTAAACCTGCCCAAAGGAAAAAGAAATCCTCAGTCCAATTCCACAATGACAAAGATAATGAACACAAAGTAAAATAACAGTCTAAAGCAATAGATCAAAATAATTGAGTAATATTGACTTAAAATGCCTTCCCCAGCAACAGCGCCAAAAACTTGTTGTTGTGTTTTACTCAAGTTAAAACCAATCGTGCAAGTGTACACTAACATACGCGTAGCACAATAGGATCAAACCCACAGGGAAGGGAAATCAATCACTACTCTATATCCTTCTCTAATTTAAAGACCAAACGAAAAGCAATTGTTCTTGTTATCTATTAATCTACTAAAGCAAAAATTAACAATTAACTGGAAATAAGCACAAGTAATACTAATACGCACGAATTAACTTCAGTAAACTAAAGAGGCATGGGAAAAGTAATGAATCATACAATTAAGAACCAATATGATACTCGTCTGACATGTGTAATTCTACAACCTAGTCACTTATATTTGTATTACCCTCTCTCAAGGTGTAACCAAGTGCTTAATTAGTGTTCAATATTGCTCTCGCAATCACCAATAGTTAATTAAACCATAGGAACAAGACTAGTGCAATTCAATATTCTAGCGACTCGGCATGGAATAAGATTACTGTTGTATAAGCTAGGACCAAATCTCTTTGTATCCTACAACTTGCAAGTTATGAAGAACAACTAAATTACCATCACTCTTTCGATCTATAGGCAATTATGACACATGCTAAGGGTGATCAGGTCATCGCAAGTCAATTCAAACCTGTTTTCAAACTAAGAATTAACACACGTCATTCAAGCATCATATCAAACATCTATCATGTAATCATCATCACTCCCCCTAGCCTTAGAGAATTAGCTACTCATAATTAAAACAAAACTCATAAAACTAAAGGAAATTACATTAAAATAAATCATATTCATCAATTTTAAACAAAGTCTCAAAAATAAAAGCATAACATTCAGTAATATCTAAAAACGAATCTAACATATGAAAACTAATCAAAACTAAACTCAAAGGAATTAGTTTGTAAATTAAAGCAACAATAAAACCAAAGATCGTTCTAAGAATTCAATCCTTTTGTCTTCTCGAATTCTCTGAAAAACCACTGAAACTCCTTGTCTTCTCTCCAAACCCTAAGTCACGACCTGGAAAAAAAGCTATCCCAAAAAGACTTCAAAATGCACTAATATACCAGCCCAAATAATTCTCTCGCCACCCTAGTTAACGGCCGTTATCTGTCCATGTACCATTATTGTTAACGCCCGTTACTGATGAAATCGCAGTAACGTTTTTATTAGTGGTAACGGGCATTACCACTTTCCTTCTGCATAGGGGTAACGGGCGTTACCCCTCTTCTCTCGCCAAAAGCTCTACTCATGTGTCTTGTAACGGGGGTTACGATAATTGAACTCCTAAGTGGTAACGGGAGTTACCACATTTTCCTCCAAAAATGCAAGGAATTGCTTCGCTTCGCCGTTTCTCATCTCCAACTCTAAAATCACCTAAACGGAGCAAAATAAATACATAAACACATCAAACGGTACCAAAAATATAATCAAATTACACTCAAAACCATGTAATTTCTACACACAACAAACGACACCCTCCCATGTCCACGATTACCTAGTAAGCTCACACAAGATATAAATGAACTCTCAATTCTAAGGATTAATAAATCACATCATTAACCTGTGAGATCTTTCCTAATCTGAAAGTCTCCACATCTTGAAGTAGTTTCTTTCTTTCCCATTTTGGAATCTTCTCACACGGGACACCTCAGTGTACTCGCTCTAAGCAGCGAGCACCCTTGTATATTGCGCACACATCGATTATGCACTTTACGCCCCACGAAATAGGATGATTCCTTCTGAAGGACTCAATCCCACAAGCAATTCTCAAGTGAGCCTAGTTTACACTTCCACTGTTCATTGGGCTTATCGACTTGGAGTAATTTCTAATCCAACTTAGATTAGGGCTTGTTTCATGAATCATTACTCTGAATGACTAAGTCCTAAAAATTTGATGGATTAGGGGAGCTCTAATGCATGCGCACATAAATGTAAACACCCAAAATATACAAGAGCACATATAGAGAAGTGTTTGCCTCTGATATAAATCAGTCCGTTTATTATTCAAAGATTGATTGTGCTTTTACAAGGAAATAGATAAAGCGAACTATACAAAGTCGGTTTTAAGGGAATTATTCCTAACAACAATTAAATCAAATAATTGTATAATTAAACTCAATCGTCAGGTTATACATGTCCGATCAGATGAGCGGGGCGTTACAATTCAAATGAAGAAATTATACGTGAGAATAGCATGAAAGATGCATTTTTGGAAAAAATAAATTTTAAGTCCTGCTAGTAAAGAGGTAAGACTACACAAAAATAAATGATCACCGAAATTGCTTCACTTTCAAGGCCGGTGATACAAATTAACTACAGATAATCTTAGAAAACTAGAAGTTATTTATGTGGGAAATATTTCGAGAAAGTGAAAATGTTAATAAAATGTGCTCCATTACAGATTTGTTTGAACTTATGAGATATATAAAATATATTATATGTTTGTTGGAAAACACGAATCAGAAAGCAGCGGAATTTAAAAATTTTTCCAACAAAAGGATCTTGAACTCGCAATCGTGTATCCAAATTCGTAAAGATAGAAAACTTACTTTTCTTTTATTCTTTCTTGAAGCGTTTCAAGCCACCCAAGAACGCTCTTCTCACGGCTTGACAACCCGTCCCTCGAAAGTCTCTTTCTACTTCAGAATCCATTGTCGGGATAGCAATCCACACCAACCTAGATTCAATTTATGTTAGAGATGTTCTTAACAATATAACATAAAGAAAGAAACATGAAACGAGAAAAGCAGGATTGAAACTCCCTTCGAAAACCAGTTTTGCGAAAGTAGAAAACTGCCAGTCACAAAACCCTCGTGAAAAAATTCATCCTTCAGGATATGGACGAACGGTTTTCGCCATCTTCTTTGGTTCGATTTTTTCATTTGCTTCACGTCGGGTTCAGAATCGTTTCATCATCCCTTCTGATCGTTTTGCTTAATCCCCACTTTTGGTAAAGCTCGAATCTTCAAAACTTCTAACTTGAAGTCTCTAGAGATAGTCCACCAACTTGGCTACAATCTAACTAGTAAGGATGCTAGTTCTCTAGTTAGTGTTTAGGCATAACATGGGGTTTCGTTTATCTTGGAGAAAGGATGGTGTTCAACACATGAACCAAGAATTGCCAATTAGCTCCATAAGGAGCTCGAGCTCCCCTATTTATAGGGAGGGGGGTGCCGAAATTCCTAGACCTATATGGGCTAGGATTTTGGTCCCTCTCTCCTATTACTTGATCATCAAGTATTTTCCAACTTTGACTTTGAATTCTAATTCGTCAACTTTTAAGAGAGCTAAAAATATCCAAACTATTTTTGGATAATTTTATACTTTATTTATTTAAAATAAATAACTTATTTTATCTAATTAACTCATTCATAATTAATTAACTAGATTATTTTCTCCAAAATAAAACTTTCTTTTTAATTCAAAATTAAACCAAAGTCTATTAAATAATTAACTCATTTAATTATTTAATATATATATATATATATATATAATATATATATATATTCACATGTATGGGACACGTGTCACAAGGACACGTGTCACTCACGTGAGCCACACGTGTGGTTTCACACGTGTGGAACCCTCTTGGCCCGATTAACTCGTTTAATCATTTTAAAGCCTCAACTCATGTAACCAAGTTGTTGTGTGTGACCCTCTAGGTTCTCAATTCAATTAGCAGTGACCCTAATTAATTAATTCACTAATTAATTAATCAGTCCACAGATTAAACGACCATAGTCTAGCAACAGGTGTTTAACCCCTGGCTGAATTGGAATGTTCGGATTCGACAGAACCTTTAAGTCATTGATTCATGTGAGATACAATCCTCCTACTTACTATCTCTCAACCAAGATCTAGGGCAAGGGAATAATCAGAACCCTAATAATCCGGTCTTAAATCTAAGTGCATTTCATATCCATTTGATCTCAATCCAAGAAACCCTTTTCTTGATGTCTTGATCTACTGCCTTGGCCAAGGACTCCATATGGCATATGAATGACTTACACAATAAGAGATCACCTTGCAACTGCAAGTGTAGGTCCTTTCTTGATTCTCATTCACTTTCATGAATCACTTGTGCAGCCCCAGCATAAGCCTCGAATCAGTTGTCTAAGGCGACACCCTTTAAAGCTTATACCAAAGACTACAGAGTTAATTCATAAAGTGACAAGGAACCTCAAGTCTAAGGATCAATTAATCACATCAATGACTCGTGAGATATTTCCTAATCTGGAAGTTTCCATTTCCTGAAATAGAAACTTCCTTTCCCATTTAGGAATGTTCTCACACGGGGCACCTCAGCGAACTTACTTATTAAAGTAAGCACCCTCATGTATCACGCACGTATCAACTATACACTTTGCACCTCCATGAAACAAGGTGGTCCTTCTTAAGGGCGTGATCCCACAAGCAAGCCTTAGAGGGGTCAGGTTGACACTCCCACTGTCTGTAGGACTCATCGGCTTGGAGTATTTTACTAATCATGACTTATGTGATATAGGGCTCGTTTCATGAACCATTTCACCTAAATGGTAGAGTCCTAAAGTCATCAGGATTAGGGGAGTTCTCATACATGCACACATAATGGAAACACTCAAAACACGTATTGGCATATAAAGAAGTGTTTGCCTATGATCAATCGTATATTATTCAAAGATTGTCTGTGATACAAGAAAAGTCCCAAAGCAGATTACGTCGAATCGGCTTTCTAGGGCACTATTCCTAACAATGTTTATGTGCCATCTTGTATTTTGTATTAAGTTACATACATTACCACATATTGAAAATGCATTAATTAACACGACTTGTCAAGAATTTTTAACAACACATATTAGAGTATGTCACCAACTAAAACAGAGTTTAACTTATTAGTGGTTGAAATACACTATCATTATGAGTCAATCTAATTGGGAGAGAGTAGATCGCGTACGTTAAAATTAGAGAAAGTAGTGTCAGAACCAAAATATATATTGGATTTGTTATCAAAAGTCAGAAATATTGTAAAGAAACAGAAATTGGAAGGAACCATAACCTACATGTCTATCCTAAGATTAACTATTTAAAAGAAATGGTTTGATACAAGATTCACTTTTTCGATACTAAAAGTTATAAACAATTGACAAGTATAAACATACGTTTTCATAGCATAAGAGTTACATTAGACTTCCTATGAGAGGTCTATGATAAATAGGGCAAGGAAAACATCAATGGTGATGAGTAAGGATGAACGATAAATTCGAAAGAGAGAAAATATCAAACTTGAAAAATTACTGCCCTCAGTAGTATACCATACTGTTAATATTTCAATTACTCCAAGATTACCAGAAGATAATCAAGTCCCTCGAGCATCATACAATAGACTTTTAAATGCCAAAGTTCCTAAGGCTACCAGTTTCTATCGATAATTAGATAAGGTGATATGAGCTTATTACTCAAATTTGAGTAAACATAGAAGAGCAGTCAACTCGAACTGTGACTAATAGATCGCATGAAACATCAGAAGAAATAACAACAACCATAAAGTTCACAGTAAGGACCATGTGATTAGGATGATAAGCGTGGGAAGAAGATTTATGAAATTGATAAGTTATACAGTTGGAGGAGTAATTTATTGGGGAAAGATCAAATGAAAATATCAATATCAACGATACACCGAAAAGTAAAAATGATATTATTGAACAGAAATAAGGGAAAACTCAATAAAGTAAAGGTACAAGACATCACGATCAGACATCGATTGAATTTCAAATGGTATGAAAAATTAACCAGATGAACACCTAAATAGAAGAGGTTTAAGACAATGGATATTTGTGACGCCCTAAAAATTTGGAACACAGTGTACTTGGCCATTAGTGGATGAACTAAGAAAAATCAAAAGAAAAAAACCTTTCGTATTGCATTTTACATGCATCATAGCTATGTATTTCACTTTAATTAATTTAAGGGCAAATTACATCCTACTACCCTCACGATAGGCGAAATTACAAATCAGGACGTCTAGTTTGAAAAATTACATATTAGTCCCTAACCTTTATGCTCCGTTTGAGGTCCCCCCATTTCGTTAGGGTTCCGTCAAATTTGATTCCTGTGATGACCAAAATACCCTCGGGATTGTTTTGTAATATACATAAAAGTGAGGGTTCGTTTTGTTAAAATATTTGACCCCAGGGACTATTTTGTTATATATTAAATGTTAAGGGATCGATTTGTTAATATTTATAAATTTTAAGGATTATTATGTACATTTTTATGTATATTACAAAATAATCCCCCCGAGGGTATTTTAGTCATCACAAGGGTCAAATTTGACAGAACCCTAACGGAATTGAGGGACCTCAAACGGAGCATAAAGGTTAGGGACTAATATGTAATTTTTCAAACTAGACGTCCTGATTTGTAATTTCGCCTATCGTGAGGGTAGTTGGATGTAATTTCCCCTTAATTTAATTTGCATTATAAATTGAAATATTTAAATTAACTGCTACAATATTAAGTTAGGTTAATGAAGTATTTAAGTTAACTGCTACAATATTAAGTTAGGTTAATGAGACTTGTGTTGCTTGTGTAAACTATTTGTTACATCTACATACATCATAACTATGCATTTCACTTTAATTAATTTAATTGACATGATAACGTCAAGTATTCATGATATGTGTTGCTTGGGTAGTTTGCAGTTTATTGGATGTTATTACATGTTCATGATTTGAAATAGAGATATTATACAAATGTTTTTATATGCGTAACTTCTCAAAATCAAAGTGATTCGTTAAAAATTTTATTATGGTTATTTAATTTAATTTAGTTAGACAGTACTAATATTTAAATTTATTAAATAAACATAATAGTAAAACTTATTTAAAACTAAATAATAAACGTTCAAGGCAAGTTAATTTCACTAATATATGTGTGTGTGTGTGTGTGAGAGAGAGAGAGAGAGAGAGAGGGAGAGTGTGTGTGTTAATTTGTACATGAATTGAAACAATTTTCCAAGTTAACGATGGGAGACCTCGATAAAAACCCTACAATCATTCGGGGTTAATTTTTTAAAAATAGAAACAGAAAAACCTTGTTATTGCTCTGCCAACGACTGCATATGCCGATAAGTATATTCATTTGTAAGTAGCTAATTAAAGTCGTTTTGATTAATATGATGAAACAGTGGCTTGTAAATCATCCAAAGTTTCTCAGTAATCGGTTGTACATTGGAGGTGACTCTTATGCAGGCCTTCATGTCCCTCTAGTCCTCAACCATATCTATAACGGTAATGTTATTATATTGCTAATTTCATACTAAAGTATGCGGTATGGATCGATATAAAACCTAATTAAATTTATCTTTTTCATGTGATAGATATTGACCTCGGGAGAGATCCCCTAATGAATATTAAAGTCTGTACACCTTCCAAATTTGATTTCTTTTAATTTTTTGTGGAAAACAAAATAAAACGAATAATACTAATGATATTAATAACTGATATTTATTTATCATAATATAAACATGTGAGCAGGGATATTTGTTGGGAAATCCAGGTACGGTCCTATTCGAGGATTACAATGCAAAAGTTCCCTACGCGAATCGAATGGGGCTCCTATCTGATCACCTTTACAAGGCAATTCATTTTAATTTCACACTTTCTTGGCTATTAATTAACTTGATTAACGTTATCATAAATAAGTTTGTGTGTGTGTGTGTATATATATATACCATTTTTGCAGGCAGCAGAAAAAAATTGCAATGGAAATTTCATGAGTCCAGACCCTGAAAATGATTTGTGCCAGAAGGAACTCGAGAAGATAGACCAGGTCTGTCCTAAGTATTAAAAAACTATTACAATTTTAATGTAGTAAATCGTATTATAAATTAATTGATTTATTACTTTATTATCTATATATACATAGTAACTACCGAGTGATGTAACTTTTTTTTTTTTTTTTTTTTTTTTCAAGTGATGTAACTTGATTGTTTGATATTATGCTAGTTTAACTGAGTTCCAAGCTAACTAGTTATCATTGATATGAAGAATGTTAAGATAAAAATGTGCATGGTTTATTAATTATACTAATTATAAGTTTTGACCCATATATAATCGTACAATTAATGTTTGGAACAATGGTTTTTCTTCTTAGTTCTAATTATTATTTCATGTCTAGTGTCTCAGCAAAATACGTATAGGGCATTTTTTAGAACCGTGGTGCCCTACTATATGGAACGTCGGGGAACGACGACTTCTGTTATCATCGTATAATATTCTGACAAATTCTGAAGAATCATGGTGCAGAGTACGTAACATTACCCTTTCTTACAGCCTCTGTTTCGTTAAGGTTAGACCTCATGGCTGATACGTATATGTTTTCAAAGTTTGTTTAATGTTGTTGTAATATATTCCAGGAGTACAATTACGTATATTCCGAGATCTAGGCAAACGACAAATCTGTCCAACAAGCTCTTCACATTCGTCAGGTATTTATGAATGATAATTCCTTAAAGTCAGATTTAAGTATTTTTACATTAACAAGTGATGTGAATTTAGCAAGTCGATGATGTGTTAATTTAATAAAAAATAATATGGCCATCGTGAGTATAGTAAAGGATTGTCAAATAAATGAAATAAATATGTAAGGGTAAATGTCTTAGGCAAGGTTTACTTTGATAGTTGTTAAACCATTGAAAATGGGTTAATAACACTAAAAGAATGAGTTATATAACTCAATCCTCCCTTTTTTACTTCACTAGATACACTCCTTGTTATTTTGTTATCATTTTGGACCTTTTTACTCAAAAGTTATTTGTGACTGGAGTTTTTTATTAGAGTTTTTTTTAATGTTCTTAGATTAGTATAAATAGGCGTTTTGTTATTTGAGTTTGCAAGACTAAAACAAGAAAGGAAAACAAAGTGCTTGATGAAGAGTTGAGTTTGACGGAATTTAAGTTTACAAGTGTTGATTTGAGTAGTGAGAAAATATTATGTGCTCCCCGCAAGGGCGACGCCACCGTGATTCGAGTGGGGTCAATTGACCCCACTCAAGAAAAAATATAGTTATTTATTTATATATTTTTTTTTATATTTTTATATTTTTTGTTTTACGAATAAGTATTTTGACCCCACATAAAAATGAAAAAAATTTATATTGACCCCCTAAATTTAAAATTAGTGTAATTAAAATTCTTCAATTTCAAAAAACATAGTTAACGAGGATTTGTTAACTCTAAAAATAAGTACTTATCTAATTATTTTCAACAGTTTTAAAATATTTGAAAACCAATTTCTGCTTAATTTAATCAGAAATAAGTTAGAATCCCCCAGGAATTAGCTAGAAGTAAGTTGTCGCCCAGGAATTAGTTAGAATCCATGCTTTTAATTCTGCTTATAAATTATATCGTTTTCTCTGAATTTATTTAAAATTCTATTTTGACAATATTATCTTTATTAAAATATTGATATTCTTAAATTAATTTTTTACATACAAATACAACTCTATGGTCCGGAGCAAAAAAAAATACAACTCTATGATTTATACGTTCCTTTTTTTTTTTTTTCTATTATTTATATCATTTTTCTTCTCTTCTCATCAGAATTTGGTAATTTCAAAAAGTCTCATAACTAAAAAATCAGCAATTACAAGGTAAAATTTCTCTTTTCTTAATTTTTATAAATTTATAACTAAAGATACATACAAAATAATTCTATATTTGATTAATTACAAATAATTTTATACAAAAATTATAATAATTTATAATATTTTTTATATTAATGTAATACTTAAATCGTATTATAATATCCAAAAACATTTCAAAGTATTTGAGGGCCAGTAACTTCATAAAATTAAAAGTGAATATTCACTTTTGTTTGCACTTATTATTTTTTGTTTATCACTTTTTTTTTTCCCAAACTCATTGCTTTTACTACTGCAATTTTTGCAATTTTTATTTATGTTTTAACTTCTACTTATGAAATAGATTTTGCAAACACATTAAAGATGGATATATTTAGTACAAATAAAAAATGGTAAAGGGTAATTGTAAAATAAATATTTTATTTTTTAATAATATATATTTTTTATTTCTAGTTAAAATTTTTAAGACAATTTTAAAATAAATCTTTTAAATAAAATTATTTATTTTTTAATAATATATTTTTTTATTAATCATTAAATTAGTTTGACCCCACTATCCGATAATTCTGGAGTCGCCCCTGGCTCCCCGCTCCATTTCCTCTTCATAATTTTATTCCCACCGCGTTCTCGCAACACAACTACAATTAATAATTAGAGTTCTACACATTAATAGTCTTTGATCTATAATCTATATCTAATTCAAAGAAAAATGTGACAGGAAACAATATCGTTATGGGCGCGATGTAACACAAGCTTCTCGCATGAATATGGACAACATGAAACTAAATCTTACACATTCAACGTAGAGGATACCCTTGATTATCACAAGAAATTCATCCATAAAGATTGCCGGGTTCTAATTTATAGGTGAGTTTAGTTTTAATTTCTCATCTCCCATAATTCCATTTACGAGAAAGAATTAATTTTTGTAATAATCTTTGACAGTGGTGATCATGATTCGCTTGTCCCCCACATAAGCACTGAAAAATGGATCTCCTCTTTGAATTTGCCCATTCAAAGTGATTGGAGCCCTTGGTTTGTTCAAGGTCAAGTTGCAGGGTTAGAAACCACTATCTGTATTTAATATTAAGAGTCAACAACCCCAAAAACCCTGTGTTATCCGAAATGATCATAAAAAACCTGACAAAAAAAAACTACTTTAAAAAACCCTCTGTTTTTTAAAATAAACTCACCGCCCCCTCATTCCAAATAGTCAACAAAAAAGAGTAAAATTCCTATTATACCCTTATACACTATTTCAGACATATAATGCTATTAAAAATTATTAAATAAGTTTAATAATATATATATTAATAACTTATTATTTATATATGTGTATATGTATATATAATTAGTATTATATATTAATAATATTGATGAGGCCTAAAAATCATTCTCGAATCAGAGCCGTCCACGTGGCAGCACACTGCTGACTATATCTCTGACGCTCGCCTTGGTGGGCTCATGGGCCTTCCAGCCGCTCAGTTGCCAGTTAATGTAATCCGTCGGTCAGCGGATGACCATTCGGATCAAGGGCCATAACCAACGGGTATGACGCTCGCATAGCGGCCCTCATGGTTACCCTTCCCAGGGAAGCACCCACATGGGGGCCCCACTAGTACGCTCGGTATTTCGACGCTCAAGGGTCATATATCGCGAGGAGGCCGTCCATACATTCTTCGAGCGTCACCAACGCTCGGGCCTATGCATACCCCGTTGCGTTGGATC
This sequence comes from Lantana camara, assembly GCA_037501455.1. Classification (NCBI taxonomy): domain Eukaryota; kingdom Viridiplantae; phylum Streptophyta; class Magnoliopsida; order Lamiales; family Verbenaceae; genus Lantana; species Lantana camara. The sequence goes on from CM074862.1 coordinate 27,847,957, forward strand.
CGAACCTCGGCAGAAAGAATCTTGGGCCCGTCCCCCGCGTCACCCTCGTCAACAACCTCTGACACAAAGGTACTGTGTACCGGGCACCTGACACGCCGTCTCCCTTTTCAGGGATGTCATTCTCACCCCACCAAAAGCTGACGCGTGTTAGGGCAACACAGGTTTGGGACCACATGGTCAATTTACCCCTCTACCCCCATCCCTAACATATAAAGAGGGGAGAATCCATGCATTCTCTCCCAAGTGATCATCCGCATAAAAACCATATACACTGTTCTGGGCATTTTCCACTGAACTTCTCAAGCTTTTCACTCACCACAGTAACTCTACCTTAGTAGCTTGCACTATTGGTGTTATCCTAGCTGGAAGAACCCACGCTCAAAAGGAAACCCAGATCCTGAGGCCCCCTTGCCTGTGATGGTCTTTCCCTTTTTATACAAATTCTAAAGTGTTGTTGCATTAGGAAACCCAGATTTCTTGCACCATCATTTTTGGCGCCGTCTGTGGGAAACCATCACCACCATCTTTGGTATAGCCAGTTTCTTCCGCTGAAAGCTAGTTGAAAAGTAACACCCGAGTCTTGAATCATGGTTACTGCCACAAGATCTGGAACTTTAGGGAACAGGGGAGGTCTTCCTCCCACCAACGGAGAAAACGCTGAGAACCCTGTTCTCGCCGGAGGGGCACCGCCCCTTGCGGCCGGAAACGTTGATGCCACTGTACCCCTCCCAACTGGGAATGAAGCAGGAGGATCAGGTTCCAATCCTCCCCCCCCAACTTTCGCCTCAAACGTCTCTGCCTCCCATCTTGGCGTATATCCTATGGCCATGCCGCCGCCAGGATACGCGCTCACGCAGCCCGGAGTAATGCCTGGAACAACGCCGGGAATGATACCTTTGGTCCCTCCATATCAAGTGGGGACACTGAACCTCCCTCTAGCAATGCCAAGGGAAATACAGGGGGTGGAGATGCCCCAACTCACTACGCAACAACTTCAGGCGTTGTACGCGCAGTGCGAGAGCCAAGCTGTACAGAATGCCTGGGAGCACTTCACCATGGCTTATTTCCCTTCATACGCGGGCGCTCGGATAGCCCCACCCTTGGGCGGGCTCCCTGCACATCCTTTGACAATGGCCCAAAATGCTCTACGGGCACAACAACCTCCCCCACCTGCTCCGAATCAAGAAAATGAAGCCCCACCGAGGGTCCAGCAAGAACGACCCGTTGACGGAGATGACAGGCCTCCTCGAGATGAGGCAGCCGGAAATGATGAAGAGGTCCAATCAAGGGCCACAAGGAGGGCAAACCGCAGAAATGTCGGTGACCCTCAGCTAGCAGCTGTACAAGACCAAATCCGAGGGCTCCAAAACGTGGTAGAGCAGCTCTCTCGAGCGCGGTCTCACGCCCCCCGTGAGGGGGACGAGAGGTCCAAGGCCAGAGACGCTCGGCGACCACGCAGCCCCACTTCCCACCGAAGAAGAGAGGCTAGCTATGAAGATCCCGACGAGCGGGATTACAGGATCATGGTGGGCGATTCCCCCCTCGTCGAGGAAGTTCTAATGACCCGCGCAGGGAAGGGTAAAATTCCCTCTTCAATTAACAGATACGATGGAACCACGGATCCAGCCGAACATCTGGACCATTTCGTGCATCTAATGCACCTGTACGATCATCCAGACAACTACTGGGCCAAGGTATTTGTCACTTCCCTCACTGGAATGGCCCAAGAGTGGTACAAAAAGCTCCCTCCGCGCTCAATCCGAGGGTATTATGACTTGACGGATGCATTTGTCAGCCACTTCAATTCGCTGAAAGCACCAGCCCCGGCCGCGACCGCTCTTTATAGCCTGGTCCAAGGGCCGAACGAGACCCTCCGGTCCTTCATGGGGAGGTTCAACAAAGAGATTCTGCTGGTAGAAAAGCCCTCGATGGACTTTTTGAGGCACGTGCTGTTCGGTGCCATCAACATGAAGCATTACGTCAGCAAAGAATTTGTGGAGGAAGTGGCCAAGAAGAAGCCACGTTCGTTGATGGAAATTCGGGAGATTGCAGACTCCTTCTTTACCCTCGAGGACATGTACATAGCGAGGGAACAGAAGATGGCAAATGCCCCTCGCCCCACCAGAAACCACGAGGACAAAGTGGAGCCCCACCGAAGTCACCGCCGCAGCCCAATACCCGCTCGTCGTCATTCCTCTCCCCCACGGAGGCTCGAGCGTGTCCCACTCAATCGCCTAATCGCCGAAGTTTATTCCCTGGCGGACCAGAAGTTGTTCAAAAGGCCGCCCAAGCTGAGAGAGACCGAGGCTCAAAAGCGCTCGGGAAAGTATTGTGCTTTCCATAAGCAGAAGGGGCATGACACTAACGAATGCCGTCACCTGGAGAAGGAGATTCAGCGGCTGATTGCTGGGGGGCACCTCAAAGAGTTTGTAAAAGTACTGGAAGGATACGACGAACATTGCGCAGGACGGGCGCTCGAAAGAAGAAGAAGCCGCTCACGTTCTCGTAGTCCTCGTCGCCAGCGCCCTGAAGCCAGCGAGCGCAACAAGGGGAAAGGGGTAGACGTGGAGAATCAGCCCTTTGCGGTCATTCACATGATTGCGGGAGGCCCCTCGGGGGGCGACTCCAACGCTTCCCGTCGCCGCCATGTACGGAGCTATAACCAGAGCGCGACACGCCCTCGCCCAGTGCTCTCCGTGGACAGCTCGTCGCGCTCAAAGGAGGATGATGTCATAGGGTTTACTGAGAAAGATCTTGAACACATTGTAACACCCCATGGGATAGGAAAAACCTCTGACTGTCCCATGGTGGTTAGTTTAGACGTTCATAACCACACTGTAAAGAGGGTTTTATTTGATAGTGGAAGCTCTGTGAATGTTCTCCCGTACTCAACGTTTCAACAAATGAACATAACAAACATCCCCCTCGAACCTCTCAGAACCGCCCTTGTAGGGTTTGGAGGTTCCGAGATCGTCCCTCACGGACAGATTCGCTTGGCCACCTCTTTTGGTCGCGCCCCACAGCGAAAAACTTTGAGCGTCCTCTACACCGTCGTTGAGGTGGATCTCCCTTACAATATCATCATTGGGCGCCCAGCCCTCGTGGATTTCAAGGCCGTAATTTCTACCTATCATCAAAAAGTCAAGTTTCCAACCCCCGAAGGTACCGGAGAAATTCTGTGTAACGTCAAAGAAGCTTGGGAATGTTACATACTTTCACTTCGCAGCCACAAACCCAAGCAGTCCATCCAACCTGGGTCTACTAAGAAGTCCGTGGACTTCCCCGAATTGAACGAAGATGGCCCCGAGCGTAAAAGAGCCAAGCTGTACCGGAAGAAGAATAAAAGGAGGACCCCTGGAGACGTTCAGTGCTCGGAGAAAGGGCCACCTGGGGCCGTCGAGGGTTCTTCTTCAGAAAACGAGGGAGATGAGCCCAGGAATACGCTCACTGGAAAGAAACGAGCGCTAGAGGCGCCAAGGCCGGAGGCTCGAATTGAGCCCACTGAGGAGTTTTTGACCGTTGAATTGGAGCCTGGGAACCCGGATAAAACAACCCAAATAGGCTCGGGTCTAGATGGGCCCTCGCAGGTTTTGATGATCGACTTCCTACGGGAGAACCTAGACGTTTTTGAGTGGAAAGCTTCTGATCTCACCGGAATAGATCCGAGTGTCATTGTCCACAGACTGAACGTGGATCCCACCTTCAAGCCCATCAAACAGAAGAAGAGGGACGTTCATGGCTTTAGGAAACGGGTTATCGAAGAAGAGGTTGGTAAGTTGCTTGATGCTCAGTACATCGAGGAAATCCTGTACCCAGAATGGCTCTGCAATGTGGTGCTCGTCCCAAAGAGCGCCAATAAGTGGCGTATGTGCAACGACTTCACAGACCTCAACAAAGCGTGCCCCAAAGACCATTACCCGCTACCGAGGATCGATCAGTTGGTAGATTCTACAGCCGGGTGTGAACTCATGAGTATGATGGACGCCTTTCAGGGATATTATCAAATCTTTATGGCGCCCGAGGATCGCCCCAAAACTGCGTTTATTGTGCACTTGGGGGTCTACTGTTTCAAAGTCATGCCCTTCGGGCTCAAGAATGCGGGAGCAACCTATCAACGCCTTGTCAATAGAATGTTCGAGCACGAAATTGGAAAATCTATGGAGGTATACGTGGATGACATGATAGTCAAAAGTGAGCGCCAACACTCCCATCTGGAGGATCTAAAGCAGACTTTCGATATTCTTCGTCGCTACGGAATGAAGTTGAACCCTTCAAAGTGCACTTTTGGCGTTCGAGGTGGTAAGTTTCTGGGATACATGGTCAGTCAACGGGGCATAGAGGCAAACCCCGAGAAGATCAAAGCAATCCTGGATATACCCTCCCCTCGCAATCTGAGAGAGGTCCAGGTACTCGTGGGTAAGATCATTTCGCTAAACAGGTTCATTTCTCGCTCGGCAGACCGGAATTTACCCTTCTTTAAAATTTTGCGCAACGCTCGGAATTTCACGTGGAACGAGGATTACGAAAAGGCCTTGCAGAACATGAAACAGTACCTATCGAGCGCGCCTTTGTTGACCAAGCCGATCCCAGGAGAGAACTTGTTTATCTACCTCTCAGTTTCTTTAGAAGCCACGAGCGCTGTCCTCGTAGCAATCCGCGAGCGTAAGCATATGCCGGTGTATTACCTGAGCAAGACTCTACAGGGAGCCGAGAAAAGATACATGGAAATTGAGAAATTTGCCTTCGCGCTCGTTAATGCATCCCGAAGGCTGAGGCCATACTTTCAGGCTCACTCCATCACAGTGCTCACAGATCAACCGCTCAGACAAGTTTTATCTAAGCCGGATGTTTCGGGAAGATTAATTAAATGGGCGATTGAGCTTAGTCAGTTTGATATCTCCTTCGAGCCCCGTACAGCCATACAGGCTCAGGCAGTAGCCGATTTGTTGGTCGAACGTTTCAATTTGGAAACTGAGCCGCAGGCGGACGATGGTTTATGGCTTTTGCATACTGATGGCTCCTCGACCTCACAAGGGGGGGGAGCCGGGGTAACCCTCAGGGATCCCCTTGGGGCGGAAGTCGACTACGCAATCAAGCTGGCGTTTCAAGTCACCAACAACGAAGCTGAGTATGAGGCTCTCATCCAAGGGCTCAGGATTGCGCTCCAAAATGGGGCCACTCGTGTCACAGCATACGTTGATTCGCAGTTGATCGCGAGTCAAATTGACGGTAGTTATGAGGCTCGAGAAGCCACCATGGCACAGTACTTGTCGAGCGCCAAGAAAGAGATAGCCAAGTTCAAGGAATTCCATCTTTTGCAAATTCCGAGGGCGGAAAACGAACATGCTGACGCTCTATCGAAGTTTGCGTCTGCCTTGGATGGCGGTAGTGAACGCGCTGTTACATTTCTGAGAACGGAGGAGCCACTGATAAGCAAAGGCGAACCTTCGAAAGAAGTGCACGTGATTGACCCATCCGAGCCTTGTTGGCTTGATGAAATTGTCAGATTCCTCCAGGACGGAACTTGCCCGAGCGACAAAGTTGAGGCTCGGAAGATCAGATGTAAAGCCCCTCGCTTCTCCTTAGATGCCGAGGGTCGGTTATTCAAGCGATCCTTCCTAGGACCACCGTTGAGATGTTTGAGACCCTCGCAGGCTAAAGAAGTTTTAGAGCATGTACATAATGGGAGTTGCGGGAACCACTCAGGCGGACGAATCTTGGCAAAGAAAATCTTAAGGAGTGGGTTCTATTGGCCCTCAGTACTGCAAGATGCCATTAAATATTCCAAGAAATGTCCCAAGTGCCAGTTCCACTCCAACACTCCCCAGCTGCCGGCAGCTCAAATGACTCCTATTGACGTTTCCTGGCCTTTTGATCAATGGGGCATTGATATTGTGGGGCCTCTCCCAATGGCGGTCGGGCAAAAGAAGTTCGTAATACTGGCCGTGAATTATTTCACCAAGTGGGCTGAGGCAGAAGCGGTCGCTAAGATAACGTTCAAAGTTGTGAGGGATTTTATTTGGAAAAATATCATCTGCAGATACGGCATCCCGAGGGTGCTCATCTCGGATAACGGTTCCCAGTTTATCGCTGCAGACACGCGGGATTGGTGCTATGAATTAGGGATCGAACAACGATTCACTTCCGTGGGTCATCCTCAGGCCAATGGTCAAGCTGAAGTGACCAACCGGACCATACTCCAGCATCTGAAAACGATGCTCGAAAGCAAGAAGGGAGAATGGGCTGAAGAACTTCAGGGAGCCCTATGGGCGTACCGCACTACTCCGCGAGCGGCAACGGGGGAAACCCCTTATTCCCTCGTGTACGGCTCCGAGGCCATGATACCTACGGAAATAGCTCAAGAATCCGCACGGGTTGCCTATTTCGAGCCTGCTGCCAACGAGGCCAATCGGGCGCTCGAGTTAGATTTGCTGGATGAGAAGAGGAACGCTGCTTGGGCACGTATCCACAAATACAAAGCAACCGTTGTTCGCCATTACAATAAACGTGTCAAGGAAAGGACCTTCCAGCTAGGGGATTTGGTCCTCAAAAAAGTTGAAGTCTCCAAACACGTAGGAAAGTTGGACCCCAATTGGGAAGGCCCCTTCAAAGTCATCCAGGTACGAGCGAACAACACCTACCTATTGGAAACTTTGCAAGGCGAGCGACTCCCTAGGCCATGGAATGCATGCAACCTCAGAAGGTTTTACGTGTAGACTTCAATTTCTTTGTAATGGCCCGTTTGTGGCGGGAAAGCGCATTGTAATCATTTCCAAAAAATACATTTATGTAACAGTAAGTATTTAACTCTTTGTTTTTATTATTTGCTTGCTTTGATTATTTTTATTTAATAATTCGAGCGATAAGGGGCCTACTCCGTGTCGAGCATCCTCCACGTCGAAAAGCCTAAGCAAAATTCCAATCATTCCGAAACTACGCTGTCCAGGTGTTGAGGATCATCCACCTATAACAGTTTGAACAGTTTGTGATATGAAGTCCTAATTTTGACCGCGTCCGACAACGGGGAGCCCAACGCACAACTTACGCCAGCGGAGTGTTCACCGCACTAGCTCGTGCACGTAAGGACCCCCTGTGACCCTCATCCAATTGGGTAAGAGCACGCTCGTAAATAGTGGATGCCACTAACACTACGACTACGCTCGTTTTTACCCCTACTAAACCAATCCTACAGGGATTTCCTAAGTTCCAATTCAAGCCTCAAGGAGAATACAGCCAGGGAATATTCACGAGGATCACCCTCGCGCCTGTATTCCCTCAAAGGTTTTCTAAGTCCAAATACACAGTTCATTTCTACTGTGGCCAGGGAACCCTCCTAAGGGTCACCCTCGCGCCCGCACCTGCAACAAGCTAACCGCCCGACGTCGCGAGCATCTAAACTTAATATGCATGGTGATGAGTGTCAAAGGACCGTCGTAAAAGACGCCCTAGCCTACTTACACACTAATCGCAAACGCTCAAACAGCAGATATCAATATGAAAGCGGAGAGCACGATGGAATAACGTCATTCATCATTTAAAAGCAAGTAAGATAACATTCAGACATTCGAGCATTGAAGAAGAGATGCAAATATATCAGAAAGCGACATAAAGGATCCAATGTATTCTGGGACTAAAAGAAGGATTAAATACAAGAATAAAAATTGTTCATAAAGGAGAAGAGGCATTCGAACAGGTAAGAGCAAGAAGATGGTAGCCATGGGAGCTTCATTGGGCCGGAGCGTCAGGCTCGGGAGGAGCGGTTGAAAGGGGAACTGGGGCCAACACGTTAGCATCAGAAGTTTGGGCCTCGCCGGGTTCCTCTGCATCCGTCACGTCCATAAGGGAGCCCTCATCTTCTATCAGGAGAGGCTCGGGATCCCTCCGGTTAGCGGCAATAAACTCCCTCTGCAGTGTTTCCACCAACTCCTGATACTCAGGCTCCGCCAGAGTATCCGCGGGATCCTCCTCCTGGACCATGGGCTCGCAGTTCTCGTCAAGGTCCATGCGCAGACGAGCGTCAGCTCGAGCACTTTCCGGGGCCAGTCCCAACCTCACCATTTGCCCAATCGCTTTATGGAAGAAGCGTCGAGCATTATCGAAGCACTGAATGTTGGCCGCGAACACAAAGGCCTTGGAGCGCACGAACTTCTTCACCGCCTCCCAGGACACCCTCGCTTCCAGGCCCTGAATTTTGCCTTGCAAATCAGCAAAGGTTTTGTTGGCTGCCTCATTCTGGCGAGTGCTCTCCGCCAGTTGCTCACCCAGTTCCACATTTTGAGTCCTCAGCTGGTCTCGCTCATCCTTCATCTTCTTGTGACGCTCATCAAGAGTAAGATAGGCCTCGTCCGTCTTTCGAAGGTTCTCCCTCGCCAGATCCAAGTCACGGTGGGCTGCAGTTAGTTGAGCGTGGAGGTTGTTGTTATCCTCTTGCAATTGGACCGGGTCAGAGACGCGCAGCAGTTTCTTGTATTTGGCCTTATGACTGGAGTATGCTTGCGCTCGACCCTGCAAGTTCTTCAGTCTTGGGATTACCTCCTGAGAAATATTAAGCGAGGGTCATAATTCGAGCGTGGAAAAAGAAAGGAAAATGTGGTAATAGGGAATACACACGTACCGTCATAAGAACGTGGCATGCATCATCAGCAACCCGAGCGGCATCGTGATTGTTCAACTTGTCATGGTCGCCGGAAAATTGGAGTTTCCCAACGATGTCGGAGACAAGGTTGACGGAGTAAGCGTTCTTTTTTAAGAGCACGGGGCCCTCAGTCCGCTGCCGCTTGTAACGGGAGTCACCCTTGCAGCCTATCTTCCAGAATTCTTCATCCTCAGAAGACGAAGTGTCACTGCCCTCGCCTCGGTGGCCCACGACCACCTCTTTCCCCTTGCCGGAAATAGGAAGGGAATCCGGCATCCTTTTCCTCTTGCCAGGACGGTCAGCCCGGAGGGTTTCATGGATACGAACAGGCTCCCCCGAGCGGTTCCGGGATCCGCTTGAACTCAGAGAGATTGGGCCCACGGGGGCCGCCGGCGGAGGAGTGGCCTCGTGGGCACCCTCCAGTGTTAGATCCTCAATGGGGCCTGTGGGAGGAGCCACGTTCCCCGCGCTCCCTCGAGCATTTCCTTGTCCTCGGCCCGCTGCTCGGCGGTTTACCCTCGCCCTCGGAGGGCGGTTCTGCTGCGGTTGCTGTTGTTGAGGGTCAACTGCGGGTCCTTGGGCACCCAGCATACGGGATAAGGCCTCAGCATTCATGCCTTGTGATAGAATTTGGATGCCTGCAAGCAAAAGGAAACGAGCGTCAGAAGACTGATTATCTGGATCACATAAACAAGGAAACAACGATAACGTTAAGTCAGAAAACTATTCTAAAGGTTAGAGATGTTAGTTCCTAGAATCTGACCATCGAGGGCCATGATGTCAGTTGGGGGATTGAGTATCATATCCGGGGGGCAAGATAATCCGTAGCGGAACAATATCTTTTCGTTCTTCACCAGTGTCTCCGCCTTAATCCACTTCTTTTCAGCCCTCATCTCGAGGGCTAACCCCATCGCCCACTCCTCAAAATCCTTGTTCCTCATCCTCTCCCTAATCAATGGACCCTCGCCGTGAATCATCCATTGACGGTGAACCCCAAAAATTCCCCCGGGAGCCCCCACGAAAAAGTATTTTTCCTTCCAATGCTCGCCATACGAGGAAGACGGGGAATCTATCATCTTGAAGCCTGATTTGGCCTGGGCGTAGTAAAATCCATCTGTCGGCGATGAACGTGGCGAGCGGGCTACTTGGACCAAGCTGTCAAAATTGATTATTGAGGGTGCTTTGCCCAAAGCCCTCATTGTTATAATGAATGTGTTGATTAGAGCTATGCCATTGGGCAGAATTTGTGAAGGGCAAAGCCCTAGATGATGGTAAAGGATGACGGCATCGTGAGCGATGGGAAACCTCAGACCGCCAGCAAGAACTGCATCCCAGTACACCGTCATCATCCCAGGCGGTGGTCGATTGGCCCTTTCCCCTTCCTCAGGAAGTCTCATGGGAAACACGACTTCATCCCAGTACGCTTTCGCCCTCAACCCCTCCAAATCCTCGAGGGTCAGAATACTTTCAATTTCGTCGGGCGATCTGTCAGTCTGGTGGCGGTTGTCTTGCCTTACCCGAGTGGCAGGCTCCTTGCCTCTCCTCTGACGCCTTCTGGAAGGTTCAGCCTCGAATGGACGCCCGGATGGCCCCGCTTCACCCTCGGGAGCCGCCATTGCCACTGTGATCCTGTGATCTTGGGGTCTCACAGCACTGTTCAAAACAGGGAGTGCTCTCTCCCCTTGTCTCAGCATCTCCATCACATTGTCCATCTCCTCGAAGAGGTCTTCCTGCTCACCGGGAACACGCTCGTTCATCCCTTGAACGGCAGCATTCACCTCTTCTTCCCCGGTGTTAACCGGAGCCTGGGCCACCGATATTGCCATGGGAATAACTTCACCTCCTGGGTGCGCCCTAATTAAGGGAACGGCTACGGGGACATCGCCATGAGGGGAGGAGCTTCCCACCGACATCTCCTCAATTTCCCTTACATAATCATCGGCTTGATTTCCGGCCATGGTCAGTTTTCAATTTTTTGGGAACGGGATTTCTAACAGAGAGCTTAAGGGGGGATAAACTTTCAGAAACAAATTCAGTGGTGGATAGTGAGTCTTCCCTCAAGGGTTTATCTCACACAACCTAAAACTAATGTTAGTACGGGGAAAATAAGAAGAAGAATCAGGAATTTTTTACCTAAGATGTGGAGAAGAAGAAATTCGCCGGAGCAAAGGACTCTTGCTATGGATATGCTTGAAGGAAGTCTGAATGCGTGAAAAAGCTTCCAAGGCCCTGCAAACCCTTATTTATAGGGGAGATGGAGCATGGATTAGGGTTGAAAATTCAAAAATGCAATCATTTCCCTCCTGGGAAACCCCCCACTTTTGGTAACCGCCTCACGTCTCCCGGAGTCCACGCGCCCACGTTCCCACTCTGCATTAAATGCGGACTTGACAGCATTTAATGCGATGTCAGTTTGTGTCCGTTACAGAAGGCCAGCAGTCTCCTCGAGGGTAATCTCTCGTCCCTCGGATATTTGAAATTCAGGACTCCTCCCTTATAAATTCTACAGTACGCTCGAAGCGATACTACAGAATTTGGGGGGCAAAATGATGAGGCCTAAAAATCATTCTCGAATCAGAGCCGTCCACGTGGCAGCACACTGCTGACTATATCTCTGACGCTCGCCTTGGTGGGCTCATGGGCCTTCCAGCCGCTCAGTTGCCAGTTAATGTAATCCGTCGGTCAGCGGATGACCATTCGGATCAAGGGCCATAACCAACGGGTATGACGCTCGCATAGCGGCCCTCATGGTTACCCTTCCCAGGGAAGCACCCACATGGGGGCCCCACTAGTACGCTCGGTATTTTGACGCTCAAGGGTCATATATCGCGAGGAGGCCGTCCATACATTCTTCGAGCGTCACCAACGCTCGGGCCTATGCATACCCCGTTGCGTTGGATCCGAACCTCGGCAGAAAGAATCTTGGGCCCGTCCCCCGCGTCACCCTCGTCAACAACCTCTGACACAAAGGTACTGTGTACCGGGCACCTGACACGCCGTCTCCCTTTTCAGGGATGTCATTCTCACCCCACCAAAAGCTGACGCGTGTTAGGGCAACACAGGTTTGGGACCACATGGTCAATTTACCCCTCTACCCCCATCCCTAACATATAAAGAGGGGAGAATCCATGCATTCTCTCCCAAGTGATCATCCGCATAAAAACCATATACACTGTTCTGGGCATTTTCCACTGAACTTCTCAAGCTTTTCACTCACCACAGTAACTCTACCTTAGTAGTTTGCACTCTTGGTGTTATCCTAGCTGGAAGAACCCACGCTCAAAAGGAAACCCAGATCCTGAGGCCCCCTTGCCTGTGATGGTCTTTCCCTTTTTATACAAATTCTAAAGTGTTGTTGCATTAGGAAACCCAGATTTCTTGCACCATCAAATATTATTTATACATATTAATAATTATATATATATATATATTTCTCAATTTATGCATATATATATTTTTATACATAATACATATGTATAATGTATATATATTATTTAGATATATTATTTACAAATACAAATTAATAATTACACATATATATATATATACATACACAATAAATATTAGTAATTATATATATATATATATATATATATATATATATATATACATAATACATAATACATAATACATATACGTGTATGTATATATATATATCACAAAAGAGAATACATAATACAAATATATGTGTGTATATATATCGTCCTCCATCTTCATCATCTCCAGGCCGTCTTCAATCTTCATCATCTTCAGGCTCCAACTGCCGACGCCTTTGCCATCGACGGGATCTTGCCGTCTCTCCTGCTATCTTCGCCGCCGCCTCCGCCATCGCGTACGGCGCAGTGAAGCAACAGCGCCGGCGGCGTGAATGCGGGCAGCGACTGGATGGCCGTTTCGGCCATCCTCCGACGACGGAATCATTGGGTTTCGACTAAATTCGACGAGGCGAGTCTATTGGTGACACTCCCGTCACCTGAAACCGACCCGAACGACGGCGACGACGGAGCAACGGAGGCGTACGACTGTTCACGGCGGTGATCGATTTTCGGTGAAATTTTCCGGCGAACAACGTATGCATTTCAAATTTCTCAGCATGGGTAAGCTAATGCAATTTACGGATTTGAATTTCGTTAAACGGTTTGCGGGCAATTGCGATTTCAAACTTTGGATTTCATGTTTTTGGATTTGAAATTGGGACAAACGGTTTGGAATTTTCAGAAAACGATCAGACATATGAAACAAGCACGACGAGTATATACGGGGGTGATTTTTGGAGATTTTTCCGGCGACCTTCAATGGAGGTCCGGCGGCGGTTTCCGGCAGCCACCGGCAGCTCAGTTTATATATATATATATATATATATATATATATATATATTATATTATTTATTTATATAATGGAGGGGTAAAATAGTCATTTTAATCGAAAAAGTGGAAAATTTCTCAATCTTACTCGCAGTCAACGCGTGTGAAACACACATTCTAGTTTCAGGGTTTTTCGTGCATATTCTGAAAAACATAAGGTTTTTTAAAGTACTTTTTTTTTGTCGGGGGTTTTTTGATCTTTTCGTATTACACAGGGTAGCTGGATGAAAATTTCCCTTAATATTAATCTAAATATGTTAAGTAATTTTAGGATGGAATTTTATTAATTAGTTCTTTCGTAGTTAATTTGATCATGTTTCACTTTCTTTTGGAATGATATACAATCAAATACGGACAAGACGACTATGGATTAACTACGCCACTGTGAAGGGATATGATTTTTTGTTTCCAAATATTTTAGAATTACGAAAAATAATAAAAATACTTTTGTATTATAAATTTAATTTGGTATAGATTTGCAGGGGGGAGGCCATACAGCTCCAGAGTACAAGCCATTGGAATGCTTCGCTATGGCTGAGAGATAGTTTAGTCATAAGCCCTTGTAACCAACAGACCTACTATCATTTTGTTCAGTTTTGGAGTTCAAATTCTACCATTGTAAACCACGGTATCTGTGGAAAATAATAATTTGCCTAAAAATTAACAGAAAAATGAAGATTGGGTTATTAATTAACTTTATGATATTATAGTAGATTTTTTATTGATTATTACGCGTATAAAAAGACAAGATCCCGAACAAACAAATAAACAAAAGAGTTAAAACCAGCTAATAGGGGCCGGATTGCAAATAAATAAATAAAATAATAAACAAAAGAGTCGATGAAGTTTTGCTTCAATTTAACCACGAAATTCCGTAATTTTAAAATTGTAGATTTTGTCCTGGTTTTATCCTAATTTATTTCGACTGTTTAATATTGTTATTGAATTTTAACTTGATTAATTGATATGAATTTGTCCAATATGATTAAAATTGTCCTAATTAATGTGTCAGTGCATTTACATTTATTATTCTAACACCACCAAATCTTGTAAGATCAAATTTGCATTACACAATTAATTTTAGGACGAATTATATTTAGGTCCCCTGAAGTTTGCCCTAATTACAAATCAATCTCTCTTGTTTCAAAAATTACATATTAGTCCCTAAAAACACTGTTTCAATTGAGGTCCCTAGACGCCGTTAGGGTTCCGTTAATTTTGACATTTGAATTTTCGAAAAATATTACAAAAAAGTCCTTGAACTATGAATTTTCTTACAAAATAACCCCTTAACTAAATCACATCAACAATGTAACAAAAAAGTCCTTGAACTATGAATTTTCTTACAAAATAACCCCTTAACTAAATCACATCAACAATGTAGTCCTGTCAAAATTAACGGAACCCTAATGGCGTCTAGGGACCTCAATTGAAACAGTGTTTTTAGGGACTAATATGTAATTTTTGAAACAAAAGGGACTGATTTGTAATTAGGACAAACCTCAGGGAACCTAAATATAATTCGCCCTTAATTTTATTCTAGGCATTGATTAGTCAGGAGAGTATTTTCGTCTTTAGAAAAAGTGATTAGCTACATCTGTATGAGATATATTCTCAATACATTTAAATTTACAATATTAAATTTATAAAAAGTGCACTACTTTTAATAGTATAACTAATATTTGATTCAATTAATATTGAAGAGCAATTGCTTTGTGTTATAAAACTATTAGATAATAACAAGAGTTACAAGATAGAATAATACTAGGAGAATTGAGGGAGAAGAGAGGGATCTTATTAATTCTTTGAGTGTAATTACAATGCATCAATAAGCCTCAATTTATAGGCATTACAATATACTAAAAAAGGAAAAATTGACTAATGATAATCCCTAATAAATTAAGACATAAAATTAGGGGTGCCATCTATCCCATGAATTATGTAATTGCCCATTCAATGGGCATTCATTTAATCCTTGATTTATAACACTCCCCCTTGAATGTCCATTAATGTTTGATATGCCTTGCTAAGGAGTATATATCCGTGGAATACGCATATTAGGCTGCCTTGTTAAAAACCTTCACTAGGAAAACCCAATGGGACAAAACTTTAGTAAAGGAAAAGAATACAACACGTATTCACTCCCCCTCATGATTACATCACTTAATATCTCTATATCGATGCATTCCAATCTTGTATATCAATTTCTCAAATGTTATACTAGGTAATGCTTTTGTAAACATATCGGCTAAATTCTCACTCGAACGTATTTGTTGGACATCTATGTCTCCGTTCTTCTGAAGATCATGTGTGAAAAAGAACTTTGGTGAAATATTTTTTGTTCTGTCTCCTTTGATATACCCTCCCCTTAATTGGGCAATGCATGCAGTGTTATCTTCATATAACATTGTTGGGACCTTCTCTTTTGGTGATAAATGACACATTTCTTGAATTTGTTGAGTCGTCGATCTTAGCCAAACACATTCACGACTCGCTTCGTGAATTGCAATGATCTCTACATGATTTGAAGAAGTGACTGCTATTGTTTGTTTTGTTGAGCGCCATGATATAGTTGTACCTCCACTTGTGAATAAATAGCCTATTTGGGATCGAGCTTTATGGGGATCAGATAGATATCCTTCATCTGCATGGCCAGTTAGTTGAGGGACAGAATCACGTGAAAAAAATAAGCCCTTATCAGATGTTCCTCGAAGATATCGAAATATATGTTTAATCTCACTCCAATCTCTTCGAGTCGGGGATGAGCTAAACCTTGACAATAAACTCATTGAGAACACCATGTCTGGCCTTGTATTGTTAATTAGTGTTGGAAAATACGAATCAGAAAGTAGCGGAATTTAAAAAATTTTACCCAACAAAAGGACCTTGGACTCGCAATCGTGTATCCAAATTCATAGAGTTAAGAAACTTACTTTCTTAATTGTCTTTCTTGAAGCGTTTCAAGCCACCCAAGAACGCTCTTCTTGCGGCTTGATCCCCTCTCCTTGGTAAAGCTCGAATCTTCAAACTTCTAACCTGAAGCTCTCTAGAGAAAGTCCACCAACTTGATCACAATCTAACTAGTAAGGATGCTAGTTCTCTAGTTAGTGTTTAGGCTTAACCTAGGATTTCGTTTATCTTGGAGAAAGGATGGTGTTCAACACATGAACCAAAAGAATTGCCAATTAGCTCTAAGGGGAGCTATTTATAATCAAGGGAGGACCGAAAATCCTAGTCCTTATGGGCTAGGGTTTTGGTCTCTCTCTCTCCTATTACTTGATCATCAAGTAATTTTGACTTTGACTTTGAATTCAAATTCAAATCAACTTTCAAGAGAGCTAAAAATACCCAAACTATTTTTGGATAATTTTATACTTTATTTATTTAAAATAAATAACTTATTTTATCTAATTAATTAATTCATAATTAATTAACTAGATTATTTTTCTCCAAAATAAGACTTTCTTTTTAATTCAAAAATTAAACCAAAGTCTATTAAATAATTAACTCATTTAATTATTTAATATATATATATATATATATATAATATATATATATATTCACATGTATGGGACACGTGTCACAAGGACACGTGTCACTCACGTGAGCCACACGTGTGGTTTCACACGTGTGGAACCCTCTTGGCCCGATTAACTCGTTTAATCATTTTAAAGCCTCAACTCATGTAACCAAGTTGTTGTGTGTGACCCTCTAGGTTCTCAATTCAATTAGCAGTGACCCTAATTAATTAATTCACTAATTAATTAATCAGTCCACAGATTAAACGACCATAGTCTAGCAACAGGTGTTTAACCCCTGGCTGAATTGGAATGTTCGGATTCGACAGAACCTTTAAGTCATTGATTCATGTGAGATACAATCCTCCTACTTACTATCTCTCAACCAAGATCTAGGGCAAGGGAATACTCAGAACCCTAATAATCCGGTCTTAAATCTAAGTGCATTTCATATCCATTTGATCTCAATCCAAGAAACCTTTTTCTTGATGTCTTGATCTACTGCCTTGGCCAAGGACTCCATATGGCATATGAATGACTTACACAATAAGAGATCACCTTGCAACTACAAGTGTAGGTCCTTTCTTGATTCTCATTCACTTTCATGAATCACTTGTGCAGCCCCAGCATAAGCCTCGAATCAGTTGTCTAAGCCGACACCCTTTAAAGCTTATACCTAAGACTACAGAGTTAACTCATAAAGTGACATGGAACCTCAAGTCTAAGGATCAATTAATCACATCAATGACTCGTGAGATATTTCCTAATCTGGAAGTTTCCATTTCCTGAAATAGAAACTTCCTTTCCCATTTAGGAATGTTCTCATACGGGGCACCTCAGTGATCTTACTTATTAAAGTAAGCACCCTCATGTATCACGCATGTATCAACTATACACTTTGCACCTCCATGAAACAAGGTGGTCCTTCTTAAGGGCGTGATCCCATAAGCAAGCCTTAGAGGAGTCAGGTTGACACTCCCGCTGTCGGTAGGACTCATCGTCTTGGAGTATTTTACTAATCATGACTTATGTGATATAGGGCTCGTTTCATGAACCATTTCACCTAAATGGTAGAGTCCTAAAGTCATCAGGATTAGGGGAGTTCTCATACATGCACAGCTAAAGTAAACGCATACCAAACAAGAGCATATAAAGAAGTGTTGCCTAAATTCGTTATTTCATTCAAAGATTGTCTGTGATTACAATAAGGAAAAGCACAAAGCGGATATACAATCGGCTTTCTAGGGCACTATTCCTAACAATCTCCCACTTGCCCGTCAAAGCCATTCTAAAGCTACTCTAAGTCCCATCTTCTGAAGATGACCTTGGAAAGCTTCTCGACTAAGGGGTCTAGTAAGTGGATCTGCCACGTTCTCTGCTGATGCGACCCTCTCAATTTGCACATCTCCTCTTTTGATAATATCACGGATTAGGTGATACTTCCTCATAATGTGCTTGGTCCGTTGGTGAGAACTTGGTTCTCTTGCTTGAGCAACCGCCCCAGTGTTGTCACAAAACACAATAATGGGGTCTTTCATGCTAGGAACAACATTCAACTCTTGAATGAAGTTTCTAATCCAAACACCTTCCTTTGCAGCCAAGTATTCGGCCTCAGTGGTCGAATCTGCAGTGGTCGTTTGCTTGGAACTCTTCCAACTCACTGCTCCGCCGTTTAGGCAGAAAATGTATCCTGACATTGACTTAAAATCATCTAAGTCAGATGCAAAGCTTGCATCGCAGTACCCTTCGACAGTAAGATCTTTCTGACCTCCGTAAACTAAGAATAAATCTTTAGTACTTTTCAAGTACTTGAGAATATTCTTCACGGCAGCCCAGTGACTGTCTCCAGGGTCAGATTGGAAACGACTTGTTATACTAAGTGCATAAGCCACATTCGGTCGAGTACATAACATTGCATACATTATGCTACCTATTGCTGATGCATAAGGTGTATGAGTCATTCTTTCCTTCTCAAGGTTAGTCTTAGGACACATCTTCTTTGAGAGACATGTTCCTACACTCATAGAAAGGTTCTTAACCTTTGCTGACTCCATATTGAATCTCTTCAATACTTTGTCAATGTGCATCGATTGTGATAGTCCTATTAACCTTCTAGATCTATCTCTATAGATTTTAATTCCAAGGATATAGGACGCATCACCCAGATCTTTCATCTCGAATTGGTTCGATAACCATAACTTAGTCACTTTTATGTCATCCTTCGAATTCCCAATAAGAAGGATGTCATCAACATAAAGCACTAAGAATTGCACTGAGGTCTCCAATTCCTTTCTATACACACATGATTCATTCGAAATTTGAATGAAGCCAAACGCTTTGACTGATTCATCAAATCGAATATTCCAATTCCTAGAAGCCTGTTTCAATCCATAGATTGATCTTTGGAGTTTGCAAACCTTTTGCTCACTCCCACTGAATGTGAAACCTATGGGTTGCTCCATATAAATGTCTTTATCAATGTCACCATTGAGAAAGGCAGTTTTCACATCCATTTGCCATATTTCGTAGTCATAATACGCAGCAATGGCAAGCATGATCCGAATAGACTTTTGCATTGCAACTGGCGAAAAGGTTTCATCAAAGTCCACGCCGGGTCTTTGAGTGAATCCTTTTGCAACCAGTCTTGCTTCGTAGGCTGCAATGCTTCCATCAACTCCAAGCTTTCTCTTAAAGATCCATTTGCAACCTATGGGTTTGACCCCATCAGGCAAATCTACCAAGGTCCAAACTTGGTTGGAGTTCATGGAATCCATTTCGGATCTCATGGCTTCTATCCACTGTTCAGAGTCAGAATCTGAAAGTGCCTCCTCATATGTTAAAGGATCATTATCCTTTTGAGAGATTTCATGGAAGAATCCATACCATCTCTCCGGCTGTCTAGGAGTGTGTTCAGAACGCCTTAGAGGAGGATTTACGTGTGTATCGAAATTCGTGATTGGTCGTTGTTGATCAGAAGGGGACGTTTCTTCAGCGGGTGTCGTGGGCTCACTTTGTACTTCTTCTAATTCTATGATCTTCCCTTTCTTTTCTTTAAGGAACGGTTCCTCAAGAAAAGTGGCATTTCTGGAAACAAACACCTTTTGCTCAGATTGATCATAGAAGTACTATCCTATGGATTCTATAGGATAACCTACAAAGTAGCATAAGTTAGAACGAGATTCTAACTTATCTCCCACTGTCCTCTTCACGTAAGCAGGACAACCCCAAATTCTTAAGTAAGAATAACTAGGGATTTTACCATGCCACCTTTCATAGGCCGTTTTAGGGACTGACTTAGAGGGAACTAGATTCAAAATCTTTGCTGTACTTTCTAGGGCATAACCCCAGAAAGAAGGTGGTAAGTCAGTGAAAGTCATCATGGAACGAACCATATCAAGTAGGGTTCAATTCCTTCTCTCATAAACTCCATTAAGCTGAGGAGTTCCAGGAGGAGTATACTGAGAGACAATCCCATTATCTTTGAGATGATTAAGGAATTCTTCACTAAGATACTCGCCTCCTCGATCAGATCGAAGTGCTTTGATCTTGTGACCAGTTTGGTTCTCAACCTCCTTTTGAAATTCTAAGAATTTCTCAAAAGCTTCAGATTTATACTTCATTAAGTATAAATAACCATACCGACTAAAGTCATCAGTAAAGGTTATGAAATACTGATGATTGTTTCTAGCGCTTACACTAAGCGGTCCACAAACATCAGTATGGATCAAATCCAAAACCTTAGTGGCACGTTCCACAGTTCCTTTAAAAGGAACTTTGGACATTTTTCCTTTGAGACAAGATTCGCAAGAAGTTAACTCTTTAAGATCATTTTCAGAGAATGATCCTAAAGTGTTTATCTTGCAAATTCTGTTATTGGAAATGTGTCCTAATCTAGCGTGCCATAAGGGAGCTGAAACTTTGTCATCTCTCTTACGCTTCGTTTCTCGTTGTATATTCATAATATTGATATTCTGAGTTAGATAAAGTCCATTACTTAGAGTACCAATGTGAACGGAAGAGTTTTTCCGTTTGATAAAGTATTTACCATTCTTAATATAAGTTTCATAACCTTCACAATCTAAAATTGGAACATAAATTATATTACGAATAATTCTCGGTACATAAAGGACTTTATTTAAGACTAACTCAAAACTACCTAAATCTAATCTAATTGTGCCTAAAGCTCGAGCTTCAACGTTTGAGCCATCGCCGATCTTCAAGACACATTCTCTTTCTTTGAGTTGTTGGACTTCACTTAGCATCTGTACATCATTACAGATATGAGTTCCACAACCGGTATCAAGTACCCAAGAACTAGAATTAATAGAAAGATTTATTTCAACGAGAAAGATACCTTTCTTTAGAGTAGCCTTGTACTCTGGGCAGTTCCTCCTCCAATGTCCCGCTTTGCCACAATGGAAGCAAACATCCTCTTTCTGATCACACTTTTTCTTTTGGGCCTGCCCCTTCGAAACGCCACCAGTGGGCCTAAGGGGTTTCTTCTTCTTCTTTTGGGCTTTCTTGCCCTTACCTTTAGAAGGCTCAGAAGAGGAAGATGGAGCATTAACCATCAAAACCTTATGGTCCTTCTTGATCGTGCTTTCAGCAGTCACAAGCTGACTAATCAGCTCAGCTACAGTAGCACCAGCATGATTCATATTGAAGTTAAGGACAAATGGGTTGAATGATGGTGGGAGCGAAGCTAGCAACAAATCCACTGAAAGCTCATCTTTCAGTGGCATGTCCATGGAGGCAAGTTTCTCAGTAAGGGCGAGAAACTTGAGTCCATATTCATGGACACTTGAACCTTCCCTCATTCTCAAGTGGAACAATTCCTTTGAAGTGTTATACCTTGTAACACGTTCATGAGGGCGGTCAAGTTGCTCTAAGTGGTCGTAAATCTCCCAAGTGAATTCCATGGCCTCATGTTGCCTTTGCAAGTCCGGAGACATGTTAGCCAACATAAGGCAACGGGCTTGGAGATTATCATCCTTCCAGTTCTGAATCGCGTCCCGCTCGGCCCGAGTGGGAGCCTCCCCTTCGGGACTAGGCTCCCCTTCGAAGAGAACATAAGTTCTCTTCTCAGAATCTAAAATGATTTTTAGATTCCTCAGCCAATCAGAATAGTTGGGACCAGTCAACTTGTTTGACTCGAGGATCGATACAAGAGGGTTTTTGGTTGCCATTTCAAAACACGTAGAGAATCACAGAATCTACGACCTAAATGGTAAAACCGAGAACTAGTGAGCATGCTGAATTATAACGATATACAAAAGATAAGGTCTTTAATCTAATGTAACTCCCACTGTTTTTCAAAGATCTATAATTCCCAAAGATCTAAGAGGAACACCTTTCCCAATGGGTACTAAGATCCTAGGCATTTTACCTCGAACCCACGACTCGCGGACATTCTAAGTAAGAACCCCAGGTAGGTACAACTTACCAATTCTAACACCTTTAGAACTCTTAGTAATCATTTTTGCAACACCTATCTTTCAATATGGACCCACGACTCGTGCAACATCCATATTTACTTAGGCGTTAAGCTAGACCCATCAATCATAAGATCATGATCAAAACTTAGTTCGAACAACCCACGACTCGCGGACATCGCTCTTGCTAAAATTGATCATGAAATATTGATCTTATAAAAGGATCAATTAGGTAACTAAGAACTAATAAGCTCCACTAGCTATCCCACGACTCGTGGACAATAACTAGTTTCACTTACTAAACTTAAAACCTATTGATGGAATGCTAGGAATTTAATTCAAAATTTGCATCTCGAATTAAATACCTATTTGTTCGAAATTAGCTTAATATTTAATGGGAATTTTCGAATCAACCGGAGAGTTGTCCGGTTCGACCTCACCAACATATATGTTATCCAATTTTATTAGTCTTGATTAATGCAAGTACACTTAAATGCATTTCAAACAAGCACATAAACAGGTAACATGTCCTAGCATGATACTAACATGTAATGATCATGGGTTCTACCTATCTTATGCGTGATATGTGGGAGCCACTCCACAATCACAAGTTCTAACATACATGCCACGTAAACAGTTTAAATCACATAAGGGAAAGCGGTAACAAAATACAAGCCCTATCTCTATTACATTTTTACAATTGAGATTCCCCTCCCTAACATTTTGAGGGGTCTTCACTTATGGCCTCCTTGTTACTTGAATGTGGTCCATCTTACTCCATGGGTGCATTGTCTCCAAAATGAAAATAAAACCTCACCACCTATCTCTACACTCAAATTACAATAAAAAGAAAAAGACATAAAGTAATAAAGCTCAATCTTCATATTGGCCTTAGACAATTACACGGGGCATACCCCAACCTCAAAAACAGTAATATGGAAAGCCACATAATAAATCACATAACAGTACGCACATAAGTGAGGCTCCAACCTCAATTGAAAAAACGCAACTATAGGGCTCCAACCCCAATTTAAACCATCCATGTGCATAAATTAAAACCATACATAAGTCTAAACCCATGATCACCTAACATGCATAAATTGCAAGAATTTAAATTTAACCAATAAATTAAAATCCTCGCCTTAAGCTCTAATAGCTTAAAACACGACTTAGATGCAATTCTTGTTCAAGAGCCTTTTCTATAAAACCAGAAAAACAGTGAACTAATAAAATTCCAATTAATATCTGAAAATTAATAATTTTATTCTTTCAATATTTTCAGAAAATAAAGATTGTGATTTTTCCAAAATTTAAATCGCTTAAATTTTCAAAATCCCAATTTAAACAACTATTTCAAAAATAATTCAAATTTAATAAAATAAAATTTTTCAAGAAAAAATTAAATCGGGATTGGATTGGACTAAACACGAAAATCAAGATCGCAAAACGATGGTCAGCCCTCGTCCGCACGCCAACCAAGGCGGACTGCACGAATCGCGCGCACGCCTTCTGGCGCGCATCGCGCGCGCTTTGCCTAGGCGGGCGGGCGACGGGAGGCTCCCGCGCGGTTGCGGGAGGACCAGGCGGGCATGCCTAGGCGCTGGCGGGCAGGCCTCCCGCGCGGTTGCGGGAGGGACGGGCAGGCAGTCCCGTGCGGCTGCGGGACTGCTGTGCGGGATGGCGCGGGCCTGGGCGTGCGACGTCCTAACACGCCTAAGCTCGCGTTTTCGTAACGCGATTTTCGTGTTTCGTGTTTCAGTTCAAAACCAACAACAATCAAAAATTTAAAAAAACATGATTTTAAAGGATTTCAATCAAAACGGTTTTCAAAAACACTATTTAAGAAAACAGTTTCAGAAATTCAAGAAAAATTACAGTTTCGTAATTCAGGCTTTCTAAAAGAACTCATGAATACCTAATTCGCATCTAAGCCTAAGAATTTTTACCAAATTCAGAATAATTGAGACGAATCATAAACACGATTAACGAGGTGGCTCTGATACCACTTGTTGGAAAATACGAATCAGAAAGCAGCGGAATTTAAAAAATTTTACCCAACAATAGGACCTTGGACTCGCAATCGTGTATCCAAATTCGTAGAGTTAAGAAACTTACTTTCTTAATTGTCTTTCTTGAAGCGTTTCAAGCCACCCAAGAACGCTGTTCTCGCGGCTTGATCCCCTCTCCTTGGTAAAGCTCGAATCTTCAAACTTCTAACCTGAAGCTCTCTAGAGAAAGTCCACCAACTTGATCACAATCTAACTAGTAAGGATGCTAGTTCTCTAGTTAGTGTTTAGGCTTAACCTAGGGTTTCGTTTATCTTGGAGAAAGGATGGTGTTCAACACATGAACCAAAAGAATTGCCAATTAGCTCTAAGGGGAGCTATTTATAATCAAGGGAGGATCGAAAATCCTAGTCCTTATGGGCTAGGGTTTTGGTCTCTCTCTCTCCTATTACTTGATCATCAAGTAATTTTGACTTTGACTTTGAATTCAAATTCAAATCAACTTTCAAGAGAGCTAAAAATATCCAAACTATTTTTGGATAATTTTATACTTTATTTATTTAAAATAAATAACTTATTTTATCTAATTAATTAATTCATAATTAATTAACTAGATTATTTTTCTCCAAAATAAGACTTTCTTTTTAATTCAAAAATTAAACCAAAGTCTATTAAATAATTAACTCATTTAATTATTGACATGTGTCACTCACGTGAGCCACACGTGTGGTTTCACACGTGTGGAACCCTCTTGGCCCGATTAACTCGTTTAATCATTTTAAAGCCTCAACTCATGTAACCAAGTTGTTGTGTGTGACCCTCTAGGTTCTCAATTCAATTAGCAGTGACCCTAATTAATTAATTCACTAATTAATTAATCAGTCCACAGATTAAACGACCATAGTCTAGCAACAGGTGTTTAACCCCTAGCTGAATTGGAATGTTCGGATTCGACAGAACCTTTACGTCATTGATTCATGTGAGATACAATCCTCCTACTTACTATCTCTCAACCAAGATCTAGGGCAAGGGAATAATCAGAACCCTAATAATCCGGTCTTAAATCTAAGTGCATTTCATATCCATTTGATCTCAATCCAAGAAACCCTTTTCTTGATGTCTTGATCTACTGCCTTGGCCAAGGACTCCATATGGCATATGAATGACTTACACAATAAGAGATCACCTTGCAACTGCAAGTGTAGGTCCTTTCTTGATTCTCATTTACTTTCATGAATCACTTGTGCAGTCCCAGCATAAGCGTTGAATCAGTTGTCTAAGGCGACAACCTTTAAAGCTTATACCTAAGACTACAGAGTTAACTCATAAAGTGACATGGAACCTCAAGTCTAAGGATCAATTAATCACATCAATGACTCGTGAGATATTTCCTAATCTGGAAGTTTCCATTTCCTGAAATAGAAACTTCCTTTCCCATTTAGGAATGTTCTCACACGGGGCACCTCAGTGAACTTACTTATTAAAGTAATCACCCTCATGTATCACGCACGTATCAACTATACACTTTGCACCTCCATGAAACAAGGTGGTCCTTCTTAAGGGCGTGATCCCATAAGCAAGCCTTAGAGGAGTCAGGTTGACACTCCCATTGTCGGTAGGACTCATCGGCTTGGAGTATTTTACTAATCATGACTTATGTGATATAGGGCTCGTTTCATGAACCATTTCACCTAAATGGTAGAGTCCTAAAGTCATCAAGATTAGGGGAGTTCTCATACATGCACAGATAAAGTAAACGCATACCAAACAAGAGCATATAAAGAAGTGTTGCCTCAATTTGTTATTTCATTCAAAGATTGTCTGTGATTACAATAAGGAAAAGCACAAACCGGATATACAATCGGCTTTCTAGGGCACTATTCCTAACAATTAGCACTTAGCAAGGTACATCAATGCCCCAATAGCGCTAAGATATGGCACTTCAGGGCCAAGAATTTCTTCATCATCTTCCTTAGGTCAGATCGGAATGGATCTTTTGTTAAAACTAGTGATCTCACAACCATTGGGGTACTCAATAGATGTGCCTTATCCATATAAAATCATTTTAAAATCTTTTCTGTATATGCCGATTGATGAACAAATATTTCATCTTTGCAATGTTCAATTTGTAAACCAATGCAAAACCTTGTTTTTCCAAGATCTTTCATCTCAAATTCTTTGTTTAAGTAATTTATTGCATTGGATAGCTCTTGAGGAGTTCCAATAATGTTTAAATCATTTACATACACCGCGATTATAACAAATTTTGATCCAAACTTCTTTATAAAGATACAGGGACAAATTGGGTCATTTTTATATCCTTCCCCTAGCAAGTATTCACTAAGGCGATTATACCACATCCGTCCGGATTGTTTTAATCCGTATAATGATCTTTGTATCCTTATCGAATATGTTTCATAGGAATTCTTACATGTTTCAGGTATTTTAAATCCTTCAGGGATTTTCATATAGATTTCGTTATCCAACGATCCATATAAATAAGTTGTAACAACATCCATAAGATGCATATCAAGTTTTTCATGTGCTACCAGACTAATGAGATATCTAAACGTTTTTGCCCCATTGGCTTTATATTATCAGGTGTTTGGACTACAGGTCCAAAAACTTTACATTTAGAAAGAGAATTTAATTCATCTTGAATTACATCTTTCCATTTTGGCCAATCATCTCTATTTCTGCATTATTCAACAGATTTTGGTTCAAGATCCTCAATTTCTTCTAAAATATCAATAGCTACATTATATACAAAGTTATCATTGACGATTGTATCTTTTCGATTTTATTTTTTTCCATCTGTGACATAAATTATTGAGATCTCTTCATTTTCAACATTTACAGGTACCCATGCTTCTTCTGAAGCTTTATTCATATTTATGTCTTGTTGAGCATTAACTTCCTCAATGTGATCATCTTGATCATTTGCTCCTTTTCTTTTTCTAGGATTCTTATCCTTAGAACCGACTGGTCTCCCATGCTTTAGGCGTGGTTTGGATTCATTTGCTTGAATAGACTGTCCTTCTGGGACACCGATTCTAATTGGGGCATTTACAGTTGGGATATGAGACTTGGTGACTCTTTTTGGGTCAGTAAATGCATTTGTCAGTTGATTTGAAATATTTTGTAAATAAATTATCTTTTGAATCTCTTGTTTACATTGTTTTATTCGAGGATCTAAATGATTCAAAGATAATGTATTCCAAGTAATTTCTTTTCCCAGTTGTTTATTTTCTCCCCCTAATGTTGGAAAAACTGTTTCATCAAAATAACAATCAGCAAATCTTGTTGTAAATAGATTCCCGGTAATTGGTTCAAGATATTGAATTATAGAAGAGGAATCAAATCCAACATATATCCCTAATCTCCTTTGAGGACCCGTTTTTGTGCATTATGGTGGTGCAATAGGAACATATACCGTATATCCAAAAATTCTAAGATGGGAAATATTAGGCTCCTGACCAAAAGCCAATTATAATGGGGAGAATTCATGGTAACTTATTGGTCTGATGCGTATAAGTGATGCTGCATGTAATATAGTATGTCCCCATGCAGAGATAGGAAACTTTGTTCTCATAAATAATAGTCTAGCTATTAATTAGAGGCGTTTAATAAATGATTCTGTCAGAGCATTTTGTGTGTATACATAAGCAATAGGCTTTTCTACTTTTATTATCGTAGACATACAATAATCATTAAAAGCCTGAGATGTAAACTCGCCTTCATTATCAAGACGAATTGTCTTGATTGTATAATCTGGAAATTGTGCCTTTAAAAGAATTATTTGGGCTAGCAATCTTGCAAAAGTTAGATTACTAGTTGATAATAAACACACATGTGACCATCTAGTAGATGCATCAATGAAGACCATAAAGTACCTAAAGGGTTCACACAGTGGGTGGATAGGCCCACATATGTCACCTTGAATACGTTCCAGAAATACCGGTGATTCAATTCCCACTTTAGTTAATGATGGTCTCATGATCAGTTTACCTTGAGAACAAGCAGCACAAGAGAATTCTTTAACTTGAAAAACCTTCTGGTTCTTTAGTGGATGCCCATGTGAATTCTCAATAATTTTTCGCATCATAATTGATCCAGGATGACCTAATCGATCATGTCAAAAAATAAATGTATTTGGATTAGTAAACTTCTGGCTTACTATCGCATGTGTTTCAATCATGTTAATATTTGTGTAGTACAAGCCAAAGGAAAACGCGGGTAATTTTTTCAACACATACTTTTTACTCGATAGAATGTAAAGATATTCAATCTGACCATCATTTGTAGTTTCAATATAGTAACCGTTCCGTCGAATATCTTTGAAATTTACTAGAAAATAATGCATCTTCTATGATGAGTTTCGTTCCTCTAGGGAACATCATATTTGCTTTCCCAAACCCTTCAATTATTTTTGTACAACCAGATATAGTGTTAACGTTTGCTTCTTTCATAAGTAAGGAAGAAAAGTATTTTTTGTTTTTGAGTATAGTGTGCATTGTAGCACTGTCTACGAGACATATATTTTCTCCATTCGCCTTGGATCCAATTGAATGTTGGGGAATATTCATACTCTTTATTATAAAAGAAAACAAAATACATTAAGAGAAATAAATTAATAACTAATGACATAAAAGTAAAATGACTAAGATATGGTTGTGAGATATGGTTGTGAGTTTTCTTTTAAATTGAGTAAAGTTTTAATTTCACGTTATGAAACTTCATGGGCATTTATGGGCATGTGCTATTATGGTTGTGAGTTTTCTTTTAAATTGAGTAAAGTTTTAATTTCACGTTATGAAACTTTATGGGCATGTGCTATTATGTCATGGTTTAATTATATAAGATTTGAGTATGTAAATTCTAGTATTTGGTATGAAGTTAAGGTAGTGACTTCATTGGTATTAATGTTGAAAGTTCCAGTATATGGAAGAAGGATTTGGATTATTTAAATTGTGTTTCTGTAAAAAGGACTATGCATTTAAATTTGATTCCAAAGCACTTGGGATTATAACAATTTAATTAGTTTTATTTCTCACATCTAGTTCCATTCTTGATAATTTGGAAATGATGACAAATGTGGGTGTCCCTAACGTTTAGTTTCCTTCTGGATCATGTCGATTGGATGACTAATGTTGGGGTTAGTCCCTACATCTAGTTCTAATTTTGGTCACTTGAAAAGAATGAGAAATGTGGGGGTTTATCCAAGTAATACCAGTTCAACTTATGTTGATGAAGCTGGACCTAAACGGAGTAAATATGCAAGGATTGTTAAGGATTTTGGAAGTGACTTGTCATTTACAAAAATCAAGGACGATTCTGGTACTTTCTAAGAAGCTACACCTTCTAGTAAAGTAAAATATTGAAAACTCCGGGGTGTATTACGATTTCATGTAAACAAATAAAATTGGCATTCCTGTGACTCAATTGAGATACTCTCAATAGTTGAAAGCCTATAATATCCTGCTAATGGTACGAGGTTGACATCTCGCCCGAGATCTCTAAATTAGCTCGATGTACCTATTCCTCAAATTATACACATTGGGAGGTTTTGGATCGAGTGATGAAGTACCATAAAGGTACCAGTTCACTTGGGTTACATTGTGAAAAAGTTCCCTGAAGCGCTTGAGGAATTTAGTGATGCAATTTGAATTGCTAAAAACACTGGTACTGATGGGTGTACAAGGTATGTATGTACCCTGGATGGAGGCATTGTCTCCTAAAAGTTTTATAAACATACTATTATAACTCTTGCTACTTTTAAGGTAGAGTTATATCCAATGGTTACAACTGGAGCTGAGGCTGAATGGAAACATGAGTTAATGGTCACCAAGCAAGTACCAGTCATTGTTGTGTGTTGTGATAGGTAATCCACTATTGCAAAGTTCTAAAGTACATTTACGATCATAAGACAAAAGAATACGTATTAGGAAGGATAAATGGCCATTGATTCGGCTGGAACCAAAAGAAAATATCATTATTCTTTAAATTAAGGATTTGAGTTATCCTTTGGTTCAAAAATCCAGGTTGAAGATTCGACCGTAACTCATATCGTAATACATCTTCAGTAGGAACCCAACCTAATAAATGGAGATCCCATGTGGAGGTTCAATGTGGTATAAATAAGTTGACGGATGTATTGGTTGCACGTAACTTAAAACTGGTACTTAGTACTTGTATCCATCCTCTGGTACTTACCTGGTAGGTGCTAAAGGTGCAAACAGAAGTAAGAGTTATACTCTAATGAGGTCAAAATCTGTTTTATGATAGGACGTTAGCAGTGCGTCTTTGGAGATCCCAACTAATTGAATACTATCATGTGGCTGCGATTAGAGGAAACGGGTTATTCCTTGAAAATATTCATGAACAGGATATGACACATGGTTGTAACGTGTCAACCCAACAAGTTGCTAAAACTCTTTGTAATATGTTGTTACCGATGACTCTGTCATATCTATGGTGCCAAATTCAAGGTGAAACATTCCATTTGTCCCTGTGACAGGAAAGTTAGCTAACTCAGGTAGCGGTTCAAACCGGAAGGTACCGTTCTACTGAAAGCATATTACTGTAATTCTGATGGCCTTTATACTATTGATTTGTGGGGGATTGTTGGAATTTGACGTTATGGATGAGTTTATTCTTGGAGGGATACCAAATTCCTTGGTAGAAATACATAGAATAAAGTCCATATACTAATAATAAATAAATTGAAAGCAATAAAGACTGGGATTTTATGGTATGTTATAGTCCACATGATATATTAAGATGTTTGTACTTTATATGCAATTAAGTGTTGTATATTATGCTATACACTAAGAATTGCATATTGGTAAGTATAAACATGAGTTTTATTGTTGGATATTTATTTTGAATTTGAAATAAAGTTGATACCAGGTAATTACAATGTTAATTGTATGGCATTAAAGGCCTTGTTTATGCGCTGGTATCTGTTACAAAACATTTCAAACGTTTTTATGAGTTTATTTCTGCATTATGGGTTGTATTAATTGTGAGGTTATGTCCTGCCATAAACAAGACAATTAATAGTCATGGACGTCATGGTTTGTGCTCTATAAAGCCGCAGTTCCAGACCACAAAATATGAGAGAGAGAAATAGGGAGACAAGTATGTAAAACGTGGTGAATTAGGAAGAGTTAGAAGTCTAGATAGATTTCTGGTTTGGTACGAAAAAATACACTCTGTTACGAAACACACACACACTGGTACTTGTGAGTTCAGTCAGAAAACATACTTCCACACACAAAGCACATTTTCTGAAGTACCAACCAGATACCACACTCTCTCATAAGAGCCCTGGTTAGTAGCCGAAGTGAGATTCTCCTAAGATCGTGCATATCTGTGATTCGGAAATCTCTAGATTGTCTTATCCTGGAAGGAGCTTCGCGGAAACCCAATGCCCCAGAAGTGGGGCGAATAATTCTTGAAGGAAAGTCGGCATTTGGCACGATTCAGTCATATCAAACGATAAGTCTCTCGATTTACTGTTTCTATTATTGTTCTAATTTTCGTAATCATGTGAATATGTTTCAGGTACATTACTGGTATTTATCTTCATATGGTTCTGCACTCTACTAGAACTAGCATGATGACAAGTATGCAAGATCTGTATTTTGGTCTTCCACTGGTATATTAGGCATGTATGCTGCTGTCATTTACCTCTCAATAGGTATGTATTGGCATGATTCTGATACTTATGTCTTGAATCACTTATCCATGTTGTACATCATATGTATACTGCAAAACCTAATTGATGTGGGCCATTTTTGCAGAATTATTTTAATTGAAGAATAATTAAGAGAATACATCAGTTGGAGGAGAGAGAAGGAGGTTGAGAAAAGTGGGAGAGAAGTGGTCAAAGATTTTGAACGTGCCCAGGATTTTGGAAGGGAGTGGTAACCGATTCCTGAAGATTATAAAAAGCAAAAAGAGAGAAGGAAGAGCAGACATCGTCATTTTTTAGATTTCACACAAACCCTAGCAGTCCTTTTACAGAGAAACACTAGCAGTCATATTTCATTAGTTTTTCCATCATTCTACAACAATTTCTTTACTTTGTTCTATTGTAGAGATTGTGTACGCTAAAGATATTTGTCCAGAAGATTGAAGAATATCAGCAGCTTTCATATTTATCTAAATTTCGTTATTAATTCTATTTCTTATTTACCTTTTCTGTAATTTACGATTAATACTCATTTTTCTACTCATTGTTCCATTTATAGCTTGGAATTAATCTCTTCTCCCTAGAAATAAATTATATTGGTGGTTGTCGATTTTTTGGCAAACATCATTTGGCGCCGTCTGTGGGAACACGATTAAATCGCGCGAAAGGCGTGAGTTCTTGCGATTTTCTATGGCATCCAACACCGTATCTAGTGGCATAGCAACTTCAGTTAATCCGTCTGCTTTGGCCACGACGGGTGCTGAAAAACCAGTTGGTAGTGCCTCAAATCCCCTTCTCATTGGAAGTATCCCCATAATAACCAACGCAACCCGCGTTACGGTTACGGGAATCACACTACTAACCGAGGACAACGCGGATCTCCCAAAATCCAGCTCGATGGGAGGTTTGAAGAATCCGCGAAGCGAGAATCTCGAAGTTGGAGGTGCAGGCCTACTGACCCCTCCAGGTGCAGGAGGCTCCTCACCTGGAAGGGCGTCCCTGCCTGAAAGACTGAACCTGCCCGCAGGAGCAGGCAGGAAGACGGGCTACCAACTGTCTGCTGAAGAGCTGGAAGCATTGTTGAACCATACTTCAACCCCCAGCAAACTACCAGGGTGACGAATATACCTGGAGGGGTGTCGTCAGGGAGTAGCACCGCTGCCATACAGTTCCAGGAAAAGAGAGCAGCTGACAGATCTGGCGGATCAGGAAGTGGCTTTTTACTGCCAGATGCGCCCATTCACCTTACAGCTAGGGAGCTCCAACAACGGATTAACGCAGCTGTAGCCGCTGCCACGGTGCAGCGAGACCAGCCGCCAGCTCCGTGGCGCGGAACAGCCCCGCCACCACATGTAACAGAACCAACCATGAGAAGAATGATACCCCCTTCAGCTGGAGAAGGCTTACCTCCAGTTAGGGACCCCTTGGTGTTGCAAGGAGCTGGCGGGATAGGAAATTGGGCAGCAGGCAGCCAATGGCGCCACCGCCACCCATGGATTACCAGACGGGAAGAAGAGAACCAGACTTCCTCGAGCAGCCCAACTGGGCTGCCAGGTTACAGCAGAGGCTGGAAGAGATGGAGAGGCAAATGAGAGCAGGACCTGCCAGAGTAACCAGGACGGGTGGACCTTTCAGCCAGAGGATCCTAGCTGATGAACTCCTTCCAGGTTGCAAGACATTCGGGCTGCCGGAGTACAATGGGGCAACAGAGCCCCCAAAAGCACCTGGATCGGTTCGAGAATTTAGCTCTTTTGTACCAGTACAGTGAAGGGGTGAAATGCAGAGTTTATATTCCCGCCAAGCTATGGAGGGAAAGAAACATTTGCAGAGATTTGGGAAAATTCTGTCAAAAGATATTGCAATGGCGTGAGTGGGAAGACAAAAATTGAGTTTACAGAAATATGTTGATGGACTCTTCAATTCCCGGGTAATATCTTTCCTCTTCCTCACTTACTTTTGAAATCTAGTAATTGTAATTTCAAGAGAAATAAATTATCCTTGGGCAAAAGGATATTTGGATAACTTTTGAAATGATCAAGAAAAAGCGAGCCTATGCTATGCGAATTCGGTGATATCTTTCCTTGCCCTCACTTTATTATTATTATTATTTTATTTCTTCTTAAATTATGGATTTAATCAATATTTGAGACCAAATGTATTGGAATTATTCTTGAAAATCATTTCGGCAATGTCCTAAATTCCAAAAGTCTTATCTCACGCATTTTAGGATTTATCTTTTCAACTTGAAAGATTTATCAAATTTTTATCTTAGCAATTTGTAAGTTTTGTTTTAATAATTATGGGAGGAACAAATAATCTTTAGCCAAAAGGACATTTGGGTGATTTGATCTTAATAATTCCCTTAGTTTCTTTGAATTATTCTAGCGATGTTGGAAGATTATCGCAATAAATGGAAAAATTATTTGTATAACTTACTATATATTTGGGTCTTGAGAAATATTTTGCAGAGTTTATATTCGTGCTAAACTCTGGAAAAGAAGAGAGATGTGCAGAAAAATTACGTGGCTTGATTGAATAAGCAGGAGAGCCTGCATAGACAGTGTAGCTGAGCCGAAAATAAAGCAGAAAGGAGCATGACAAGAAAGCAGAACGGTTACAACATGCTGAATATCCCAAAAATCAAGAAAGAGATTATGAACCGCATATGTGATTACTGAGGAATAAAGCATTCTCAAGACACTAAGCATAAGCAAGTTTCAAGAAGCAGAATTCCAACTATGCCTCGGGTACGGGTCGTAACGGTTATACTCTTTTTACTCATGAGCGTTTTTCCCACGTGATTTTCCCGAGTGAGCTTTTTAATGAGGCAATCACCGTACCCGAGAAGGAAGATCAACCGATTCAAGATGCCCAATATCCAGAGTTGTTCTTCAAGATTTTTACTACTCTCACAGTCGTCCACATTGTTCGATTGTAAGAGTAGGGGGAAGTGATGATGTGGGTCATTTTTGCAGAATTATTTTAATTGAAGAATAATCACTACTAGAAAAATAATTTATTATGACACCATAATATGACGCTTTTTAAAAGGCGTTATAATAGAACACATGTTGTGACGCTTTTTATAAACTCGTCTTATTAGATTTAATTTATTTTATTTGTTAAATTATTTATTAATTAAAGTGAATATAATAAGACATTTTTGTACAAGGCGTCACAATATAATAAATTTATTGTGACACATTTTATAAAGGGTCTCAATATTATATATTTATTATGACACTCTTTAAAAACTATCACAAATAATTATAAGATTAAAGAGAAAATGGAAACAAAATTTTTGGCGCTATCCACTCAACAAAAATAGAGGGAAAAAAAAAAGCCTAAGAAACCTTTGGCTATTCCTTTCCCGTCTAACAAAACCCTTTCTCAAAGAATCTCAAATTTGAGAAACCCTTCTCAAATTCCAGCCATTCCTTCGAAGCGAAGAGACATTTCCAGAACCCGAGTTCTTGCGAAGCGAAAATCCCAGAACCCGCCTCAGTGTTGCTATCTTGGGACTTTGGAATCGCTGTGAAATTGAAGCAACGGAGTGAACGCTATCAAATCGCAGTCAAACCCTTTCTTACGGTAAAATTTCATTTAACCCTTTCTCAGATTTGTTTATTATCTCGGGGTCTTTAGTTTGAATCAAGAATCTTTTAATTTTGTTCTGAATGTTGGACGTGTTTTGTCGATGAATTGTGGAGCACAATTTGATATGATTCACGGAATGTTCAGGAACTTACTTTGCCTGTAGTATATCTTCGTTTTGTTAATTCCAACACAATATTTATGTTCTTGTCACTACTAAAGGAAATCCATACAATTCATTATCAAGAGAAAAGAATCAAATTTTTATATGCTTGGGAATGACTGACTAGTTAAGTTAGTTGCCAATTTGATAACCAATTCAAATCTTGTGTGAATTAAATGGTTCTGATTCTTTGATTAAACTAAAAAAAAGTGACACAGAATAAATATTAATATGTGTGACCATGGAAGTAATTTAATGTACTATTTGTTTATTTAGTGTATTTGTTAAAGTTATATTGTCTCCATGCATATGGCCCCTCAGCCCCCTGCTATTTCTCAAACAAAAAAATTAAAGTATTACTTGTCTTGTAGTTATCAATAGACATGCTGACCCAAGTCAAAATCATATATTATCTTTATTTTTTGTACAAGTGATGCTAACTGAATATTCACCATGGGAGTAGATTTAATCATCTGCCTAGGACTGAGTATATTGGTAGACACGTTAGTTTTAGTTGTAGATGGCTACTATTTATTATCACTAGAAGGGTCCCAATAATACTTGTGGAATTAAGAACAAAGTTGAAAAGTATAGTGTGTCAACCTATTACGTTGTGTGTTTTTGGTTATGTATTAAATTTAACTATTTTTCATTCAATTTATCCTTGAATCCTTACTGCCTTAATTTATTGAAAACTAATTCTTATTTTTAAATATACTGCATATCATATTGTATTCTAATGCTATCAAATGTCAATGCTATTAGTCATTAGATGATTCTAAGTTTGTGATATACCTTCAGTTTTAACTAAGTACCATTTTGTTTACTCAATTTATCCTTGAATCCTTACTGCCTTAATTTAATGAAAACTAATTCTTATTTTTAAATATACTGCATATCATATTGTATTCTAATGTTATCAAATGTCAATGCTATTAGTCATTAGATGATTCTAAGTTTGTGATATACCTTCAGTTTTAACTAAGTACCATTTTGTTTACAACCTATAAAAGAAAACACCATTAGATTAGAAGATTAAACTGTTTGTTGACTGAATATTCCATGTCAGATAATCTGAATATTATGAAATATGGGAAACAATACTATGTTTGTTTATTTCAACTCAAGAAAGACGCATAAGACTATCATAACTGAGTATATTCATATTAAGGTCCTCATTTGTTTGAGTTAGCAGCTTCAGCAGGCTCGACAATAAGAATACTGAATGTCTTTTATATCAAATTAATACATATTTATATCTAATTAATACATATTTATTTGAGAATTAATAAATAATATACATATTATAAATAATAGATTAATGAAACATATTTTGGTTTCATTTTTGTTGTTGTACAGTTGCACTTTTCAATCAACAACAAATTTATATTCATGTTCTTTATTTTCTTCTTGTACAGGTATAGTTTTCTTTGTCAACACTCAAGCTCGAAATCTGTTCCTATATACAGGTATTTAAAATCTCATTACTACTTCTTGTCAGTATGGATAAAAAGTGGATGGATCTTCCTAGGTCAAGTAATGGTTATCAAGATGGACTGAAAATCTTTTTAGATTTTGCATTTTCGAACTCAACTAGCGGGACCATCTTATGTCCTTGTAAGAAATGTAAAAATTCAAAATGCAAAAATAGAGATATTGTTGCCGAGCATCTTCTTTGGGATGGGTTTTTGAGTGGGTATACTAAATGGATACTGCACGGTGAGTTAAACTCAAGTGGAACAACAACAACATTTGAATATGATATTGATAGTACATCTAATGACATGCGAGAAATGTTATGTGATGCTTTTGGGGTAAATGAA
Organism: Lantana camara; assembly: GCA_037501455.1. Classification (NCBI taxonomy): domain Eukaryota; kingdom Viridiplantae; phylum Streptophyta; class Magnoliopsida; order Lamiales; family Verbenaceae; genus Lantana; species Lantana camara. The sequence goes on from CM074862.1 coordinate 27,885,188, forward strand.
AATACTGATGATGGAGAAGGAATGCCAAGAATTGGGGCAGAAAGACCTTGTGAAGAGGCTCAGAAATTCTATAAGCTTATGGAGGATGCTGAACAAGAACTTTACCCTGGATGTAAAAATTTCTCTAAACTTTATTTCATTGTTCGAATGCTCCAAATCAAGTGCCTTGGTAATTGGAGCGATAATTCTTTTACCTTGATGCTTGATCTGTTGAGAGAGGCATTTCCAGAAGGTGTCCAGCTACCTAAAAACTACTACGAAACCAAGAAGGTATTAAGAGACTTGGGTTTGAACTATAAGAAAATCGATGCATGTCGAAATGATTGTATGCTATTTTGGGGTGAAAATAAAAATAAGGAGAAATGTGATACATGTGATGAGCCACGATGGAAGACTTCTGAAGTTGAACAAAATCCAAATAAGCGTAGCACTTCTAATAAGTCTGTTGGGATCAAGAAAGTTGCAGCGAAAGTTGTTTGGCACTTTCCTCTGAAGCCAAGGTTACAAAGGCTGTTTATGAACCGTGAGACTGCATCCATGATGACGTGGCATGACACAGAACATAACAAAGATGGTGTAATGAGGCATCCTGCAGATTCTCCGTCTTGGCAAACTTTTGACTTTAACCATCCAGAATTCGCTAAGGATCCTCGCAATGTAAGGTTGGGGTTAGCTACTGATGGATTTAATCCCTTTCGAACAATGAATGTTGTTCATAGTACATGGCCAGTACTTCTAATTCCATACAATTTGCCACCTGAGTATTGCATGAAAAAGGCCTTCTTCATGTTGTCATTACTTATACCTGGTCCGAGTGGACCAGGTAATAATATTGATGTATTTCTGCAACTAGTTATTGCGGAGTTAAAGGAATTATGGGAAACCGGAATCAATACATACGATGCTTCAAAAAAAAAGAATTTTCAGCTACATGCAGCTTTACTGTGGACTATTAGTGACTTTCCAGGCCTTGCTGCTGTATCAGGTTGGAGTACTAAGGGAGAATTTGCATGTCCTGTGTGTTATAAATACACCAATTCTGTCTGGCTACAAAACTCACGCAAGTTCTGCTACATGTGCCATCGGATATTCTTACCTGACAACCATCCCTATCGAACTGATAAAGGATCTTTTGATGGAACAGAAGAGCACCGAAAAGTAACTCCTTATTTAAAAGGATCAGTGGTACTTGATGACATCAAAGACATTGAAAATAAATTTGGGAAAAAAGTTGGTGATCAGAAATTGCCTCATAACTGGAAGAAGAAAAGCATTTTGTTTGATTTGCCATATTGGGAAAAAAATCTGGTGAGGCACAATCTGGATGTCATGCACATTGAAAAAAATGTGTGTGATAAAATTTTGTACACATTGCTGGATTCTGAGAAGTCAAAAGATAATTACAATGCACGTTTAGATTTGAAAAAAATGGGGATAAGATCGAAACTCCATCCCTTTCTAGATGAACATGGACAAGAATGGCTACCAGCTGCATCTTTTACACTAGATAAACGAGAAAAGGAAAGATTTTGTAGGCTTCTTAAAAGCATTAAAGTTCCAGATGGATATGCTTCGAATATATCGAGGTGTGTGCATGAAAAACCCCCGAAGATATTTGGTCTTAAGAGTCATGATAGTCACATTTTAATGCAACAGTTACTACCTCTGTCTTTGCGTAAACTGTTACCGGGGCCTGTGCGTAAAGTGTTGATCCATTTGAGTCATTACTTCAGAGACTTGTGTTCGAAAACATTGCATCATAGTGATTTAGCTCGATTGGAGAAAGAGATTGCAATCATCCTATGCCAATTAGAAAAGATCTTCCCTCCATCATTCTTCGATATTATGGTACATTTGACTGTACACATGGTTACTGAGGCAAAACTAGCTGGACCCGTTCATTATCGCTGGATGTACCCCATCGAAAGGTTAGCATAAATCTTCTTATTATCCAATTTAATTTATATTTCTGTTATTATTTCAGATACTCTACTGAACTCCTTAATACTTAATTTTTTCTTATTTCAGGTATTTGAGTACTTTGAAATCTTATGTACGTAATAGAGCTAGGCCGGAAGGCTCTATTGCAGAGGGATACTTGGCAGAGGAATGTTTATCATTTTGTGCTTCATACTTTGATGAAAAGATTGAAACAAGGTTTAATCGAGCAAGTCGAAATGATGATAGTGGGTGTGCAACAAATAGTGAAGGCATTGATATTTTCTCAATAGTTGGGTGTCCATTATGGAAAGGAAAGCCGATTGTGTTAGATAATGAGCAACTAACAAAAGCACATCGTTATGTCCTATTCAACTGTGATGACATTGAACCATATAGAGAGTAAGTTACTTCAGTGACTAATTATTTTTACATTTACATCTGAATATATCTTTTTATTTGTCAAGTATGTAATGTAAATTTTTTTTTTTTTTTTGGCCTTTTATGTAGTGAACATGAAGCTCAAGTTAGGCGTAAAAAGCATCGCTTGAGAGAACATGAAATCAAGCGAATTCATAGTGATTCCTTTGCTTCTTGGTTTAGGGAACGTGTAAGTGTTGTCTAAGTTTATTATTAGTTGCTATTTTCCCTTTTTAATTTTTTAATGTATATACGTATATCTATTATTATAGGTTGAAGAACAAAGTTTCAGCGAAGATGATGTAAGGTTAAATGACATAAAAAAACTCGCACGGGGACCAATTCCTGTTGGAACAAGATACAAGGGATATAAAGTGAACGGTTTCAGATTCCATACCAAAGAAGTTGAGAGAAGAAGAAAAACTCAAAATAGTGGAGTAATGGTGAATGCCCATACAACGAGTTTTGCAAGCAAAAAGGATATGAGACCTATCCTTCAAGAGTTAACATACTATGGAGTCCTAAGGGATATAATTCAGTTAGACTATACAGGTGGTAGGAAAGTTGTACTATTTGATTGTGATTGGGTATCAAAGGGGAATAGAGTCAAAATTGATGACGATGGATTCACGCTGGCCAATTTTGAAAAGATAAAGCGTCAAAATGAGCCTTTTGTTCTTGCCTCTCAAGTAGAGAAAGTATTTTATGTACAGGATCCAACTGAAAAAGATTGGCAAGTTGTGATCAAAACAAAGGCCAGAGATAGGTTTGACGATGGAAAAGAATTGTCAGATGATGGTGTGGACACCATTTTGCAAAGCAAAACAAGCAGCGACATTCCAATCAATGAAGCTGAACCTATTATGTGGACTCGTGAAGGGGGACCAATAATTAGTGTGGATAGTTTTAAGGAAACTGATTTTGAAGATATTTAGGATATGCTTTATGTAGTGCAAATTGTGACTTCTTTTTTCTCAACTTCAGAAATATTGATAATTTTGGCTTCTTTACATAATCAGTTTTTTGTGTCATATTTTGTTAATTATCGTGTTGTAGTTGTGCTCTTACAGATATGAGAAGAACCAAGCATGGCATAAGTAACCAAGCTAGTGTTCGAGGAAGTCAGTCGCGCTCTAGTAGGGCTGTCCATGACCAACAAGAGAACACAGGTAAAGTATATATGTTTTTACCTAAATACATTTATCTTTATTACTTTATTGTAAAAAGATTGGCTGTTTCCATAGATGTTGTAAGATGCGCAAAACGTGGTAGATTAGGAGATGAAAGCCTTTCACCTGAAGTGCAATTCAATGGTATAAACAATGAAATTTCTGAGAATACAGGTATATTTGAAAATCTTATGTTGTCGTACATATTATATTTGCTGTACAGTTGTAATTATGGATTTTTTTTTTTAATTTATCTTATAGGTAATACTAGTATGGTTAAAACACGTGGACCTACTAACATGCCTCGTGTTTGGGCTAGAAGAGGACAAGTTCAAGTGGAGTTCGATGATCTTGGAAAGCCTATTGGTCCAAACAAAAGTGAATATGTTGAATTTATTGGTACCTTGGTAAGAAATGGATCATTACTTCCTCTTGACTACGAAGATTGGCATAAGGTACCAAAATCTACCAAAAACAATTTGTTGGAGTTGATAAAGTTAATATTTTAATTAAACATGACATATACATACTCAGTTTATTTTGTTACGATAGTTTTATAGTAGATCATTTCTTTTTAGGAGAAATTTACTGGAGCATTCGATTTTGATGATGTATCTTGGGATACTTTATCTAAAAGTTGGAGATCATGGAAGAATAGAGTGAAGAACAAATATTTTGATCCAAACCTATCATTGGAAGAAAATTTACGTAAGAGACCTAATACCGACGATGAACGAGTTCTCCCTGATCAATGGAAGAATTTGGTTATTTACTGGTGCAGTGATAAAGTTCGGGTAATAAACCAACTTTTTTTTACTTATAGTTGCATATGGTGACAGCTTGTGAGTTTTTTTCAGTTTTATTTTTCCAATTGTCTTGCTATGGAGGTTGGGGTTTCGAAATTGACTGAACTGTTGGATACCACTTAGCAAAGACTTGAAAATGATTAAAGTAATGGCATAATATTGATTGTTGTACTTAATAGTAGGATTTTTTTAGTGTTTCTATAGCATGATCAGGACTAATGAATGCATGAGTTTAAATCACAGAAATGATTCTATGTTTCTATTTATGTTCGGCTTCATTTTCTTTTATTTCACTTGTTTTTGTGCTACCATTATTTCTGTTCGGCCTTTGAAGAATCAGTCTTTACAATTATAAAGTTACTGTACAGAAATTGTATGCAGTTACTGTACAGAAATTATGAAGTTTAAATTATAAAATTACTGTACATAAATTGAAGTTACAATTTAGATGTGTTTTGTCATTAATCTCTGAAGTTATTGTTTGGTCTTTTTTAGAAAATAAGTGCTCAAAATAAAGAAAATAGGGCACAAAAGAAAATGATGCACATTACGGGAAAAAAGAGTTTCGCCCAAATTAGAGATCAGATGAAGGTACTTTATAACATTTATAATTCGTTGTGATTTAAAACAATACTCAATTATTGAGTTTTGATGGGCTTATACTGTTTTTCAGAAAGAATCAAGGGCAGCAAAGGATGCAGAACTTGTTAATGGTGAAGGGCTTGAAGATATTGAAGAAAGGGATGATAATTCAGTGGATGATGAACCGAGTAGGGTGGAGCTATTTGGAAAATGTTTTACTAGAAATGGAGAAACAACTAATCCCATTATAGCAGATTCATGGGTAAGAATGCCTTTAAATATTGTAAATTATCATTGGGTTTGGTAATTATTTTTATTTATAATATTTTTTCTTGACATAGTTTGAAATTATCTGTATGTTTGATTATAGCAAAAGATGCGAGAAAAAACAAGTGAACTTTCTCCTAGTTCAAAAGATGTTGGCCCTAATGATATTTTTTCTCAAGTTATTGGAGAAGATAAAGGTGGCAGAATAAGAATGTATGGTTATGGTGTTACTACCTCTGACATATACGGTAACCTACATAGCAGTGGTAAATCTTCTCGAATGCAAATGACATATAGGAGAGATATTAATGAATTGAAGCAAGTTGTATTGGAACAAAATAGACAAATCCAAGAGCTCATGAAAAACATGCAACGATCAACATGTGATTCTCCTCCTGAAGCAAATAGAATCCCTTCATCATCATCATCTCAGTACAATACACTCTCGTTCCGTCCTTCCATTTCGTCATCGAAGAAAATGCATCTACAGGTAAATATAGTAGAAGTATAAGAGTTGTTTACTTAATAATATTTAGTTTACTGGATATTCAAATTGTTTTTATTGAATTTATGACTGTGAGTCAATCATTCTCTTCATTGATTGTTGCTGCTGTTGTGCATATTTGCGTGATTGATTATCTGAAAAGCATGAGAAAATTGATGGTGATTGCATTTGAGTTGGACTACATTTTTAATTTGGGATTTTTGACTTGGAAAGAAATATGATTATAAATAGGGTCATCAGTTTAATTAATTATATGATAAAGTATAACTACATCCATCTTGATGAATTGGATTTAGGATGAGACCAAACACTGTTTTTGTGATCAAATGTATGGACATAAGATTGATCTCTCTTCTTTTTTATTTGAAAGAGCAATTGGATGTTAAGTTAGCTATCTTCTAGGGCCTTATTATATTTTGTTTAATTGAAGAAGTTCTGAGCAATGAAATCACATTTGGTCAAAATTTTTAGTATATTTTGTCTTGTTCGGTGGCAACTTCATTAATTAGGAGGTTAAGTACTATTCCTTTTCCATTTGTCTTGATTTGTATGTTTAGTAACAGTCATATATTGAGAATGAATTTTTGTAAGAGTCTTGAGCCTACAGATTGTTTAGTGTTTTCTACTAATATTAAAATTCTATAAATTTTATTTTAATGGATGTAGGTTGGAGCAAAGGTCTCTTTGAAGAGTGTGTTTGATTCATCAAAAACTATTGCAATTGGTTGTCTTCAAAGTTTAGATCCGTCAAAACGAGTAGGACAGATACAATTGGGAGAAAATTGGTGTGAAGTCATTATCAATGTTGTTGTGGATAGTGACGAAGATTTAATTCGACCCACATTACATTTCAAGACCGTTGGTGATGCGGTTGGGGAGGTTGTTGCATGGCCAAAAAATCTGGTACTAATTATTTCATTTTTTCTTAGAAATGACTTTAAAAGTTTCATATTAACTCTATTAATTTTCGTTTCAAACAGGTTGTTATGGATTAAGAGTAACAGTGGAGTTAAGAGTTTCAACTTAAGGGGAGTTCTATTCAAGTGTTTAGTGATTTTAGTTGACAACTTACGAATTTAGGTACTTTTGAATTGGATTCAATTTCTAATTATTTTTATTACAGTTATTGCTTTTGTAAATTGTTTATCAACTTCATTGGTTGGATTTATGAAGTTATTATGTGCAAGATTTTTAGTTTATTCGTCTATTTTTATTTGCAATGTACAAAGCCGGGAAAAAATAATAGCAAAATGTGACAAATTATTATGATTTAATGTGATAATATAAGGGTCACAATATTATTATTTGTGCTGTTGTTTTCCGTCATAATAGCATTTAGTGACGCTATTTCAAATTAACATATTTAATTAATGTGACTAATAAATGTATCACAAAATAAAGTTATTTAGACACATGATAGTGTCTCATTATATACGATATTGAGACGCCTTTGGTAGTCTTGTAAGCTGTTAGGTATGACAGTTGATAATAAAAAAGGTGATGCTAAAAATGCATCACAACATCACTCCTATGGTGATGCACGGTGGCGTCCCATTATTTACACTATTATGATGCAATAATTCGTCACAACAACATATTTTGGTGACGCTGTTGGTGGTCCTATAAACAGTTAGGTATGGCGGTTGATGATACAAAATATGATGCTAATAAGCGTCACAACATCACTCCTATCATGATGACTTCGAGTGTCACTATAGTTGTCATATAATCACGCTTTGAGGCGTCATAATAAGTTAATGCCACGGCTACCTACGTGACGCTTTTGCGAGGCGTCACAATAGTCAAAGCGTCACAACATCCACTTTTCGTGACGATAATTAGCGTCTTAAAACTCAACTTTTCTAGTAGTGAATTAAGAGAATAAGTCAGTTGAAGGAGAGAGAAGGAGGTTGAGAAAAGTGGGAGAGAAGTGGTCAAAGATTTTGAACGTGCCTAGGATTTTGGAAGGGAGTGGTAACCGATTCCTGAAGATTATAAAAGGCCAAGAGAGAGAAGGAAGAGCAGACATCATCATTTTTTAGATTTCACACAAACCCTAGCAGTCCTTTTACAGAGAAACACTAGTAGCCATATTTCATTAGTTTTTCCATCATTCTACAGCAATTTCTTTACTTTGTTCAATTGTAGAGATTGTGTACGCCAAAAATATTTGTCCAGAAGATTGAAGATTATCAGCAGCTTTCATATTTATCTAAATTTCGTTATTAATTCTATTTCTTATTTACCTTTTCTGCAATTTACGATTAATACTCATTTTTCTACTCATTGTTCCATTTACAGCTTGGAATTAATCTCTTCTCCCTAGAAATAAATTATATTGGTGGTTATCGATTTTTTGGCAAACATCACTGATTATACATTACATTTGATAATTTGGTACTAGCACGAAGCTGATTTCCAACAACAAATTTCACGAGAGGAATGCTTGTTTGGTTTTGAGTATCCCGTTGGGTGACACGAGGCGAGACGACACTCTGGTTTGGCACTATAATAGTTCATGCCTCTTCACCGTTAGAAGCGCCTATGATTTGGCGGTAGATCTCTTTCAACATGGGTGTGGGTCCTCGACGAGCTTCGATAACCTTGGTGTTTGGAAGAAGATCTGGAAATTAGAGGTCCAACCAAAAATCCGAAACTTTCTCTAGCGATGCTGTAGGAACATTCTACCGACAGGAAATAGTTTGGCTCGTCGACATTGTGCTGTGGAATCTGGATGTGTACATTGCGGGGCTGCGATTGAGGATATGGCGCATGCTTTATTCCTTTGTCCTTTCCCGAGGCAGGTTTGGGCCTTTTCTCAACTACCATGGATGATGATCGTATCTATGGCTGATGACTTTATGAAGGGGCTGCTAATGGTTTTGGATAAATTAGAGGTGGATGAAGACCAAAAACTCGCTGCAACTTTATAGGTGATATGGGATTTCCTTAACAAAAGGTTAATGGAAGGACTAAAGAGGAACCCACATGACTTGGTTGACTTTGTTGCTGGTATGCAGCCTGTGTATAGGAGTATTGAAGAGGAAGTGCAACAAGTGAATGGAACGGCTCTCAGTGCATTGGAAGAAAACCTGAGTTGGGCTGGACGAAGGTGAACTTTGGTGGTGCGGTTTTCATGGAAGACAACGCGATAGGTATTGGAGTAGTCTCAACTCTCGAGACTCGGATGGCCGTTGTGGGGTGGGAAACTGATAGAAAGCTCCACATGTCAGACCCTCTAGTGGCGGAAGCGATGAGAGGCTCAAGACTTTGGTTGTCGGCACATTATTTGGAGACTGAAGTGAGATAATTTAAATGTGATTAATCTCCTACAAGCTGAGGGTGAGAATTTGTCGAGCATTGGTAATATTTTTTTCGATGTTAAACAAGTGCGCTTCGGTTTCGAAGGTGTTTATGTTTCTTCTATTTGTCGTGGTGTAAAGATGTCAACTGGGCCAGGCTGGGCTAGCCCAGCCCAAGCCCGTCTAAGCCCGCTACAGTAACGGGCTGGGTTAGCCCGGGACCACCTTTGAAGTGGGCTGGGCCGGGCTGGGTTTGAATTAAATTATAGTGGCCCAGCTCAGCCCATGAACCCACAAATAATGGGCTGGGCCGGGCCTGGGCCGGTTCCAGACGAGCTGGGCCGAATGGGTTTGGTGGGTTTCGTCTATTAATTTTGATGGGCTAAATTTGTGGGTCAACTTTTCATTTTTTTTTTATCCTTTTGTTATATTAAAATTTAAGATTCTTTTTACTTTATATTAATGATTTTTTATTTTATTACATTTATAAAATTGCAAGATTGCTTTTGTTTTGTTGTTTTGTTATTAAAATTTTCTCAAAGTTATTATTTATCTATGTAAGTTTATGTTATATTTCTATACCAAAAAAACATTTAAAGAGACATTAATACTTCATTCTATATTCTTAATAAATTACATATACAATAACCTAATGATTATATATAATTAATATAATAATTGTTTCAATTTTATTACAAATGTGTAATGAAATAGCTAGTCCAAATTTATATAGATTGGACTTGTCTTATTTAATTTGTATTTGTAACTTTATAATTAAAATATTGGATTTGTATGAATGGGGCCAAGAAAAGAAAAAACAGAAAAAAGAACACATTGAATATACATTGAGAGATTTTGTGCTAAGGGAATAGCGGGCCTGGGCCGGGCCTGGGCTGGGCCTGAGCTGGGCCTGGGTTACGGGCTGGTCCGGGCTGGTTATGGGTTTAAGTGGGCCTGTTCACGGGCTGGGCTGGGTTTTAGAATCAAACCCAATAGGGGCCCAGCCTAATACCCCAAATCCAGCCCAGCCCGCCTCATAATATTCATGGGCTGGGCCTGGGCCGGTTCGAAGCCGGGCTGGGTCACGGGTTCGTGGGCTGGCCCGGCCCGTTTGACATCTTTATCGTGGTGCTAACATAGTAACCCACAAACTTGCTCGTAAAATAGTCTCGACCTGCGTTTATTCATCAGATATTCCGTCATTTGCTTCAAATGTTGTTAGTCCAGATTTGATGTAACTTGGCCGGTTTTGCCCCTTTCAAAAAAAAAATCAACCTATTTAAGTGAAAGCCATAAAAAAGGTACACTCGCGCGTGGGATTTTCACAAAACAAGAAAACTATTTAATTGCTCACCTAATTATACATAATCTCCAAGCATTTAATTATTGCTATTTATTTCTAGCAGCGAGCGTTGAAAGACAACTCCAAAATTTCAACAAATTTCTTTAATCGCCAACATGTTGTAATGTACGAATTTAATCGCCAACATGTTGTAATGTACGAAGACTTTTCAAAATATAATTTTATTACGTTGTATCGTGTGAAATACTTATTACTTGAAAAAAGTTTTAAAAACAATTATATCTTCATACCCGTGTTGTGTCATGTATATCATGTTAGACATCATACACACGCACATAATCTCATATAATCCCATACATAATCTATGCATAAGAATACGTATATCAGATTATGTATATTTAATGTAAATATACATAATATATATATATATATATATATATATATATATATATATATATATATATATATATATATATATATATATATATATCTTATATATTATATTATATTATATATCTTATAAAAGCACGAATAGGATTTTTGGTTTCTTACAAAATACGGATCGCCTAAAATATCCTCACAACAATTACTTCAATAATTATTAGTCAAGGATAATGATGTAAATACATGTTATAGATTATTAATTAATTATATTTAAAAAGTACTTATTAACATAAAATAGGACTCTTTGTAGAAGTAAAATTTCTCCAACTTACCTAGAAAAGATATATAGTTCAATTTAATATTACTATATTAATTAATTGTATTCAAATTTTATAATATAAGTTGTCTATTTTTTAATTTTAAGGCCTATAATTTAAAATGTTATAATAAGATATATCTAATGAATTGAAAAACAACAAATTGATTCACTTTATTTTAATAAAATTTTGTAATTATGTAAAATAAAATATTATTTAAATAAGTAACATAAAATAACTTTCAATAAATCAAGCATAATGTAAGTCTAATTTTATAAGTCCATAGTTCTATTTATCTAAATCCATAAACTTTCTTAAAATATAATCATATTATAATTCTATAAATTTATCTAATTAACAAAATAATATAATTTAATGATTTATATAAAATATTTTCAATATATTAATTAATCCTAATGTAATATTTTTTAATTAACTAATACTAATATAATTTTAATTATCTAAATCTAACTAACCATATTGATGGTGCAGAAACTTGTAAAAGATTTAAACACCAATCAATTTAGAATTTAATTATAAAAGGGAAGACCATCACAGGCGTTGAGCCTCAGGAACTGGGTTTCCTTTTGAGCGTGGGTTCTTTCAGCTAGGATAACACCAAGAGTGCTTAATGCGGGGATGAAGCAACTGTGATGAAGATGAAGCCAAGCTTGAAAAGATGCAGAAAAATGGCGGAAAAGACCCAGAACAGTGAATGCAGTATGTATCGTCAAGACCACTTGGGGGAGAAAGCGAGTATTCTCCCCTATTTATATGTTGGGGGTGAGGGTAAATGTGTAACTTGACTGTGTGGTCCCAAACCGGTGTTGCCCTAACACGTGGCAGCCTGTGAGGGCGTGAGAATGATGTTTCTGAAAAGGTGGCGGCGTGTCAGGTGGAAGGCGCGCACTACCTTTGTGTCAGAGGTTGTTGGCGAGGATCGCATGAGGGGGAAGCTTAAGGTCCTCGTAGTTAAGGTTCGGATCCCTCGCAGGGTGGTAGGATCAGGTCTGAGCGCTGGTGACGCTCGAGGAACGCACAGATGGGCCTCCCGCGGCAGATAACCCTAGAGCGTCACATTGGAACGAGCATCAAGAATGGAACCCTCGCTTGGGTGCTTCCTTGAGGGGGTGGCCCTGAGGGTCGGTACTTGAGCGTCAGGCCCATCAGCTTGAATTCTTCACTTGAACGGTTGGCCGAGACCAAGGGGCCTGTACTGATGAGAAAGTGAGTGGGCCGGGGTAGGCCCGCGAGCCCATCAATGTGAGCGTCCAGTAAAGCAGTCGTCAAGCGTTGACACGTGGCCGGCTCCGATTCGCAAGCGGTTTTGTGTCTCATCATTTTGCCCCCAAAATTCTGTAGTATCGCTTTGAGCGTACTGTAGAATTTTCGGAGAAGCAAGCTTTGAATTTTTTGAACATCCGAGGGTCAATCCTCTTTCAGGAGAAGTGACTTCTGGGCTTCCGTAACGGGTACGTTCTGACATTGCATTTAATGATGTCCTATCCGCATTTAATGCTGAGTGGGAACGTGGGCGCGTGACTCCGGGAGACGTGAAGCAGCTCCCAAAAGTGGGAGTCTCCCAAGGCGGGAAATGATTGCGTTTTCAAATCCCCAGCCTTAATTAATGTAAATCATTCCCCTACAAAAGAGGATCCGGAAGACTCTTTTATCCCTTTCACGCATTCAACTCTTCAAGCAAACCCAGCAACAAGAATATCTACAACTTTTTCTGCGAATTCCGGTGACCTCCTTCTTCCGTTTTTTTAGGTAAAATTCACAAATCTTAATATCTCGGTACTAACCCTTAGATTTAGGTTGAGTGAGGGAAATTCTGGAGTGAAGAACCCCCTTCTGCCATTGAATTCGCTTGGGAAGCTCTCTTCTTAACTGAGTTCTTTACGAGAGGCTGCATCTTCAAAAGTCAAAAAGCAGACATGGCAGGGCACCAAGAAGATGATTACGTGAGGGAGATAGATGAGATGTCCATTGGGAGCTCTTCCCCCCACAACAATGTACCCATGGCGGTTCCGATGACTAGGGCTTCCCTCGGCGAGGAGGTCCCTGCTGCCATTCCCATGGCCCAGGTCCTTGTAGAGGCTAGGGATGAAGAGGTAGATGCCGCTGTTCAAGGAATGAGCGAGCGTGCTCCTATAGGGATGGGCGAAATTTTTGAAGAAATGCACAACGTTATGGAGATGCAAAGACAGGGAGAAAGGGTGTTCCCTGTGCTTAACAGTGCTGTGAGGCCCCAAGATCATAGGATTACAGTGGCAATGGCGGCCCCCGAGGGTGGTGCAGGGCCATCCGGGCGTCAATTTGAAGTTGAACCCTCCAGAAGGCGTCAAAGAAGGGGAAAGGAACTGGCCACGCGAGTAAGGCAAGATAACCTTCACCAAACCGACAGATCCCCCGATGAGATTGAGAGCATTATGACCCTCGAAGATTTGGAGGATTTGAGGGCCAAAGTGTATTGGGACGAAACGGTATTCCCCATGAGACTTCCCGAGGAGGGAGAAAGGGCCAACCAACCGCCGCTTGGGATGATGACTGTCTACTGGGATGCGGTTCTGGCCGGGGGCTTGAGGTTTCCCATCTCGCCCGCCGCTGCCACCATCTATCACCACCTGGGACTTTGCCCTTCACAAATCTTGCCGAACGGCATAGCCTTAATCAATACTTTTATTATCATGATGAAAGCTCTAGGCCACGAACCCTCGATCACCAACTTTGACAGTTTAATACAAGTGGCCCGCTCAACACGCTCGTCCCCTACAGATGGGTTCTATTACGCCCAGGCCAAATCGGGCTTTAAGATGATAGATTCTCCCTCCACCTCCTATGGCAAGCATTGGAAAGAGAAATATTTTTTCGTGGGGGCTCCAGGGGGAATTTTCGGGGTTCATCGACAGTGGTTGATACATGGCGAGGGGCCTTTGATTAGGGAGAGGGTAAGGAATAAGGTTTTCGAGGACTGGGCGAAGGGATTAGCCCTCGTAATGAGGTGTGAGAAGAAATGGATCAAGGCTGAGGTCTTGATGAAGAACGAGGGGGTGCTGTTCCGTTATGGCTTGTCTTGCCCCCCAGATATGATAATCAACCCTCCTGCTGACATCATGGCCCTCGACGGTTAGATTTTAGGAACTAACTGCTCTAACTTTTAGAATAGTCTCCCAACTTGGTGTGATTGCTATGTAATTGCTATGCTCTTGTATCTGTGATCCAAACAACCAACCTCTGACGCTCGTACGGATACTATCTCAAGGCATGAATGCAGAGGCTCATTCTCGTATTCTGGGCGCTCAGGGATCCGTCGCTAACCCTCAGCCCTCGCGACAACAGCAAATTCACCCCCCCCCCCCCCCCCAACGCTCCAAGGGGAAGGGGAATTAGACGAGATGCTGGCCGCGGCCATAACGGTGCTCGCGGAGGCGTGGAGAATGAGGCTCGTAGGGGCCCTATCGAGGATCTGACGATTGATGGAGCCCGTGGGGCTACTCCTCCGTCGGTGGCCCCCGAAGGTCCAATTTCACTGAGTTCGAGCGGATCTCGCAATCGCTCGGGGGAAATGGTCCGTATCCACGAAACCCTCCGGGCCGACCGTCCGGGGAAGAGGAAGAGGCTGCTAGACTCTATTCCAATTTCTGGTAAGGGGAAAGAAGTGGTGGTGGGACACAGAGGCGAGGGCAGCGACACTTCCTCATCAGAGGATGAAGATTTCTGGAAGATGGGCTGCAAGGGTGACATTCGCTACAAGCGTCAGCGAACCGAGGGACCGGTACTTTTGAAGAAGAGTGCCTACTCTGTAAACCTCGTTTCGGACATCGTCGGAAAACTCCAATTTTCCGGCGATCACGATAAGCTGAACGAGCACGACGCCGCTCGTGTTGCTGACGACGCTTGCCACGCCCTTCTAATGGTGAGTCCTTAATATTCTATGGGGAATTCCAACTTCCAGTACTCCAATTTTAACGCTAACCTTTGTTTCTGATTTTCCAAGAGGTAATCCCTAGGTTGAAGAACCTGCAGGGGCGAGCGCAGGCCTACTCCGAGCATAAAGCCAAGTACAAAAGATTGCTGCGAGCCTCCGACCCCGTCCAATTGCAAGAGGATTACAACCATGTCCACGCTCAACTGACTGATGCCAACCTTGAGAAGGACAGGCTGAGGGAGAATCTGCAGAAGGCGGACGCTGCCTATCTTACCCTTGACGAGCGTCATAGGGAGTTGAAGGTGGAGCACGACCAACTGAGGGTCCAGAATAGGGAGTTGAGCACACAGTTGGCAGAGAGCACTCGCCAAAATGAAGATACTAAGAAGGCCCTCGCTGATCTGCAGGGGAAAGTGGAAGGACTGGCGGCGAAGGTCTCCTGGGACGCAGTAATGAAATTCGTGCGTTCCAAAGCTTTTGTGTTCGCAGCCAACATTCAGTGCTTTGATAACGCTCGGTGCTTCTTCCGTAAGGCGATCGAGCAAATGGTGAAGCTTGGCCTGGCTCCTGACAGTGCTCGAACCGACGAGTGCTTGCGCATGGACCTAGATGAGAACTGCGAACCCATGGTCCAAGACGAGGATCCTATTGAGAGCTTGGCAGAGCCGGAGTACCAAGATTTGGTGCAAATACTCCAACGGGAATTCATAGCTGCCAATTCTCTAGGCCCCGAGCCTATCCAAATAGAGGACGAGGGCACCGTCATGGATGCAGTGGACATCGAGGAACCAGGCGAGGCCCAAACTTCTAACGCCAACGTATTGGCCCCAGTTCCCCTTGCGACAGCCCCTCCAGAGCCTGACTCTCAAGCCCAGTGACAATACCTTGGTTGTTGATTTCCTATCTTTGTCAGTTTAATTTCCTTTTCCTATTCATGAACAATTAATGTCTGTATTTAATCCGCCAACTGTCTTCTGAATGTTTTGGATTACTTTATGCTTCTTCTCATATATTCGAACTCTTCTGTCGCTGTTGGAATGTTTGCGTGTTTTCTTTTGTTCTTAAATATGGATTGGATATGCTGTCGTTTTGTCGCGCTCGGCGACTGTATACTTGTCGTTTTTGATCATCTGTGACGCGAGTGTTTGCGCACGAGGGTGTTTCCTTTGAAGGTTCCCTGGCACTTATCCCCATGCCCCATTAGTCTAGGATTTGTTAGCGTCCAGTGATTTGAGGGACGCAAGTATAGGTGCGAGGGTGTTTCCATGGGTATCCTTAGATCGTACCCGTAGTGAGGCTCGAACTTGAACTTAGGAAACCTCTTATGCTTTGCCTAAGTGTTAGCCCCAATAATACGCACCTTCATTTCGAACGCTCCAGTGAGTCGTATATACTTAGAAATCAACAGTAGGATTTGCTAAGTATGGGATCAAAGCGAGCGTGTCCGTGGGGTTAGCCTCACTTAGAGGGATCCATGAAAGGATTGATTTAGGATCCATTATTTTACGAGTGTACTTTTACTCAAGAGGGTGAGGGTCATCGGGGGTTTACGAGCGCAAACTGGAGCGGCGAGCACCCAGTTGGCGTAAATTAAGCGTTTTGCATCCCGCCGTTTGACACGCTCAATCTTAGAACTTTATACACTTACGAATCATCAAACTTATTCCTTCCGGAGGGTTCTCAATACCTAGGAAGCATTGCTTCGGAGCGATTGGGGTATTACGTAGGCCGCTCGACGTGGAGGATGCTCGACACGGAGTAGGCCTTCTGTTGCTCGAATCGCTAATCAAATAGGAAAGCAAATAAATGACATACTCAAAGAATCAAATACTTACTGTTATACTCGCAATTTTCAAAATGAATACAATATGCTTTCTGTCAAAAGAAAGTATCCCATGCCGTGCACAGGTAATTACAAAAACTGACGTTTACACGCAGAACCTTCTAAGGTTACATGCATTCCATGGTCTAGGGAGACGCTCGCCTTGCAAAGTCTCCAGTAGGTAGGTGTTGTTTGCTCGTACCTGAATGACTTTGAAGGGGCCTTCCCAATTGGGGTCCAATTTACCCACATGTTTGGAGACTTCAACTTTTTTGAGGACCAAGTCCCCTAGCTGGAAAGTCCTTTCTTTAACACGTTTGTTATACTGGTGGGCTACGGTCGCTTTGTATTTGTGGATGCGAGCCCAAGCAGTATTCCTCCTTTCGTCCAGCAAATCCAATTCGAACGCTCGATTGACCTCATTGTCAGCAGGCTCAAAATATGCAACGCGTGCGGATTCTTGGGCAATTTCCGCAGGTATCATAGCCTCGGAACCATAAACGAGGGAGTAAGGGGTTTCTCCTGTTGCCGCTCGCGGGGTTGTACGGTACGCCCACAGGGCTCCTTGAAGTTCATCAGCCCATTCTCCCTTCTTACTCTCGAGCATCGTCTTCAGATGCTGGAGTATTGTTCGATTGGTTACCTCCGCTTGACCATTGGCCTGAGGGTGGCCCACAGAAGTGAAGCGCTGCTCGATCCCAAGTTCGTAACACCAATCCCGTGTGTCAGCGGCAATGAATTGGGATCCATTATCCGAGATGATTACCCTCGGGATGCCGTACCTGCAAATGATGTTCTTCCAAATGAAGTCCCTTACAACCTTGAACATTATTTTCGCAACTGCTTCAGCTTCGGCCCACTTAGTGAAGTAATCCACTGCGAGTATTACGAATTTCCTTTGTCCGACCGCCATTGGGAGGGGTCCCACAATATCAATGTCCCATTGATCAAAGGGCCATGAAACATCAATAGGAATCATTTGAGCCGCCGGTAATTGAGGGGTGTTGGAATGAAACTGGCACTTAGGACATTTTTTGGAGTAGCTAATGGCATCCTGCAGCACCGAGGGCCAGTAGAACCTACTCCTTAAAACTTTCTTTGCCAGGATTTGACCGCCCGAGTGGTTCCCACAACTTCCATCGTGCACATGTTCTAAAACTTCCTTGGCTTGTGAGGGTCTCAAGCATCTCAACGGTGGGCCCTGGAAGGACCGCTTGAATAATCTACCCTCGGCGTCCAATGAAAAGCGAGGGGCCTTGTTTCTGATTTTTTGAGCCTCAACCTTGTCGCTTGGGCTGGTTCCATGCTGGAGGAATCTGATAATTTCGTCGAGCCAACAAGACTCTGAGGGGTCAATCGTATTCACCTCCTTCGAAGGTTTGTCTCTACTTATCAGCGGCTCCTCCGTTCTAAGGAATGTTACACTGCGCTCGCAAGAACCATCCAGGGCGGATGTGAACTTTGAGAGGGCGTCAGCACGTTCATTTTCTGCCCTTGGGACCTGTAAAAGGTGGAATTCCTTGAATTTGGCTATCACCTCCTTAGCGCTCGCCAGATACTGCACCATGGTGGTTTCTCGGGCCTCATAAGAACCGTCAATTTGACTCGTGGTCAACTGCGAATCAACATATGCAGTGACCCGAGTGGCGCCGTTTTGGAGTGCAATCCTGAGCCCCTGGATGAGGGCCTCATACTCAGCTTCTTTGTTAGTGACTTGGAACGCCAGCTTGATTGCATAGTCAACTTCAGCTCCGAGAGGGTCCCTGAGGGTCACCCCGGCTCCTCCCCCTTGTGAGGTCGAGAAACCATCTGTGTGCAGAAGCCACAAACCATCTTCTGCTGAGGGCACGATATCTAAGTTGAAACGTTCCACCAATAGGTCGGCCACGGCCTGGGCCTGTATCGCCGTACGAGGCTCGAAGGTGATGTCGAATTGACTAAGTTCAATTGACCATTTGATTAATCTCCCTGAGACGTCCGGCTTGGCCAGCACCTATTTGAGGGGCTGATCTGTGAGCACCACGACAGAATGTGCTTGAAAATAAGGCCTTAGCCTTCGAGAGGCATTGACGAGCGCCAAAGCAAACTTCTCTATTTTCATGTATCTTTTCTCCGCTCCCTGTAGAGTCTTGCTTAAATAATACACAGGCATATGCTTGCGCTCCCGAATAGCTACTAGTACAGCGCTCGTCGCTTCCGAGGAAACGGACAGATAGATAAACAAGTCCTCCCCCGGGTTAGGTTTGATCAACAAAGGCGTTCTCGAAAGGTACCGCTTCATGTCCCGTAAGGCTTTCTCACAGTCCTCATTCCAAGTAAAGTTGCGAGCGTTACGCAAAATTTTAAAGAAGGGTAGATTCCTGTCCTCTGAGCGGGAGATGAATCTGTTTAATGAAATTATCTTACCCACAAGCACCTGAACCTCTCTCAGATTACGAGGGGAGGGTATGTCCAGGATTGCTTTAATCTTCTCTGGGTTTGCCTCTATGCCCCGTTGGCTGACCATGTATCCCAAAAATTTACCCCCTCGCACGCCAAATGTACATTTAGAAGGATTCAATTTCATACCGTAACGACGCAGGATGTTGAACGCTCGTTTGAGGTCTTCCAGATGAGAATACTGGCGTTCGCTTTTAACGATCATGTCGTCCACATACACTTCCATGGATTTTCCAATTTCACACTCGAACATTCTGTTGACAAGGCGTTGGTATGTCGCTCCTGCATTTTTGAGCCCAAAGGGCATAACCTTAAAGCAATAAACACCTATATGGACTACGAATGTAGTTTTGGGACGATCCTCAAGAGCCATAAATATCTGGTAATATCCTTGGAAAGCATCCATCATGCTCATAAGTTCACACCCAGCGGTCGAATCCACCAACTGATCAATTCTAGGTAGTGGATACGGATCCTTAGGACATGCCTTGTTGAGGTCCGTGAAGTCATTGCACGTACGCCACTTGTTGGTGCTCTTTGGAATGAGCACCACATTGCAAAGCCATTCGGGATATAGAATTTCTTCTATGTACTGAGCGTCAAGCAGTTTATTGACCTCTTCCTCTATGACCTGCTTTCGGAACCCATGAACATCTCTCTTCTTTAGTTTTACAGGTTTGAAGGCCGGATCCACGTTCAGTCTGTGGACAATAACGCTCAGATCTATGCCGGTGAGGTCGGAAGCTTTCCAGGCAAAGACATCAATATTTTCTCGTAAGAATTCAATCATCATAATCTGAGAGGGACCGTCGAGGCCGGAACCTATTTGTGTAATCTTATCAGGATTCCCAGGCTCCAACTCGATGGTCAGAAAGCTCTCTGTAGGTTCTACTCGCACTTCAGGCCTCGGCTGTTCGAGCGCTCGTTTCTTGCCCGTGATGTTCTCGCTGGTATTTCCCGAGGGTATATGTTTCTCTTCTTCCGATGAGGAATCCCCAACCGCTCCGAGGGGTGAAGTCCCCGCACCTACGGGTTTGCTTGCGGCCTTCTTTTTATTCTTCTTCTTGTAGAGTTTGGCCCTCTTGCGCTCGGGGCCATCTTCATCTAATTTGGGGAAGTCAACTGACTTTTTGGTGGAACCTGCTTGGGTAGGTTGCTTGGGCTTATGGCTTCGAAGGGAAAGTATGTAGCACTCCCAAGCCTCCTTAACATTACACAGTACCTCTCCGGTACCCTCGGGGGTGGGAAATTTGACTTTCTGGTGATAGGTGGAAATTACAGCTTTGAAATCGACGAGGACTTCGCCCAATGATGATGTTGTATGGCAGGTCCACCTCGACCACTACGTAGAGAACATTTAAGGTTTTTCGCTGTGGGGCGCGACCAAAAGAGGTGGCCAAGCGAATTTGTCAGCGCGGGACGATCTCGAAACCCCCAAAGCCAACGAGGGCTGTTCTGAGGGGCTCGAGCGGGATGTTTGCGATGTTCATTTTTTGAAACGTGGAGTAAGGCAAAACATTCATGGAGCTTCCACTATCAATTAAGACCCTCTTTACAATGTGGTTATGAACATCTAAGCTAACCACCATGGGGCAGTCGGAGGTTTCACCGACCCCACGGGGTGTTACAATATGCTCTAAATCCTTCTCTGTGAAACCTACGCTCCCATCCTTTTTCGAGCGTGATGAGCTATCGATGGAGAGCACTGGCCTGGGCTGGAAAGATCTTTGATCGTAACTCCGAACGTAACGACGTCGGGAAGCGTTAGAGTCGCCCCCCGAAGGTCCTCCAGCAATCATGTGGATAACTGCGAAGGGCTGGTTTTCCGTGTCTGAGGCTTTCCCTTTGCCACGGTCACTTGGCTCAGGGTGACGGTGACGTGGACTCCGTGAGCGTGACCGGCTTCTTCCTCTAGCGCGCGCTCGCTCAGCGCAGTGCTCATCATACCTCTCCAAAACCTTCACAAATTCCTTGAGGTGCCCCCCAGCGATGAGCCTCTGAATCTCTCCCTCAAGCTGTCGGCATTTGTTAGTGTCGTGCCCTTTCTGCTTGTGGAAAGCGCAGTACTTTCCAGAGCGCTTTTGGGCCTCTGTTTCTCTCAATTTTGGCGGTCTCTTGAACAATTTTTTATCCGCCATGGAGTAAACTTCGGCGATTGGGCGGTTGAGAGGGATGCGCTCAAACTTTTGCGGGGGTGGGGAATTCTGACGAGTGGGAATAGGACTGCGGCGGCGACCCCTGGTTGAATCTCCTCTGTCCTCGGGGGCTTTACTAGATCGAGGAGCATTTGCCATCTTCTGATCCCTCGCAAGATACATGTCTTCGAGGGTGAAAAACGAATCAGCTATATCCCTTATCTCCATCAGCGAGCGTGGCTTTTTCTTGGCCACCTCTTCCACAAATTCCTTGCTGATATAATGCATCATGTTGATGGCTCCGAACAGAACGTGCCTCAAGAAGTCCATCGAGGGTTTCTCTACCAACAAGATCTCCTTGTTGAACCTTCCCATAAAAGACCGGTGAGACTCGTTTGGCCCTTGGACCAAGCTGTAAAGAGCGGTCGCGGCTGGGGCCGGTGCTTTTAAGGAATTGAAATGGCTTACAAAGGCGTCGGTCAAGTCATAATACCCTCGAATTGAGCGCGGGGGAAGTTTTTTGTACCAGTCTTGAGCCATTCCAGTGAGGGAAGTGACGAACACCTTAGCCCAGTAGTTGTTAGGATGATCATATAGATGCATCAAATGTACAAAGTGATCCAGATGCTCGGCTAGATCGGTGGTTCCATCATATTGGTTGACAGACGAGGGGATTTTACCTTTTCCTGCGCGAGTCATCAGCACCTCCTCAATGAGGGGTGAATCGCCGGTCATGATCCTGTAATCCCTATCCTCGGGATCTTCATAGCTGGCTTCCCTGCGATGGCGAGGAATTGGGCTGCGTGGCCAGCGAGCATCTCTGGCCCTGGACCTCTCGCCCCCCTCGCGGGGGACTTAAGACCTTGCACGAGAGAGCTGCTCCACCACATTCTGGAGCCCCTTTATCTGATTCTGCACTGCGGCAAGCTGAGGGTCATCGACATTTCTGCGGTTTGCCCTTTCTGTGGCTTTTGATTGGACCTCCTCATTATTTCCCACCCTCTCATTTCCATCTGGCGGCTGCTCCTGTTGGACCCTCGGAGGGGCTTCATCTTCTCGGACTGGTGGAGGGGGTGGTTGTTGGGCCCTCAATGCGTTCTGCGCCATTGTCAATGGGTGCGCCGGGAGTCCCCTAAGGGGTGGGGCTGCTCGGACACCTGCCAATGAGGGAAAGTACGCCGCGGTAAAATGTTCCCAAGAGTTCTGCACCGCTTGACCTTCGCATTGCGCGTACAGCGCTTGAAGTTGCTAAGCGCTAATCTGGGGCATTTCCACCCCCTGTATCTCCTTAGGCATTGACAATGGGAGGTTTAATGTCCCCACTTCATACGGCTGGACCATGGACATCATTCCAGGCATCATTCCGGGCATTGCTCCGGGCTGCATAAGAGTGTATCCTGTCGGTGGCATGGCCATAGGGTACATGCCAGGATGGGAGGCTGGAATATTTGGGGCGAAAGCTGGGGGAGGAGGATTGGAGCCAGATCCTCCTGCCTCATTTCCTGTTGGGGAAAGAGCGGCAGTAGTGGCATCAGCGTCTCCGGCGACAGGCGGAGGTGTGCCTCCGGCGGGGGTGGGGTGGTTCTCGGCGTTTTCCTCATCGACGGGAGGAGGTCCACCTTTGTTACCTAGGGCTCCGGATCTTGTAACAGTTACCATGATGAAGGCGGTTGGTGTTACTTTGCAACTAGCTCAGGGGGAAGAATCTGATGACGAGGAAGAGGATGATGGTTTCCCATAGACGGCGTCAAAAATGATGGTGCAGAAACTTGTAAAACATTTAAACACCAATCAATTTAGAATTTAATTATAAAAGGGAAGACCATCACAGGCGTTGAGCCTCAGGAACTGGGTTTCCTTTTGAGCGTGGGTTCTTCCAGCTAGGATAACACCAAGAGTGCTTAATGCGGGGATGAAGCAACTGTGATGAAGATGAAGCCAAGCTTGAAAAGATGCAGAAAAATGGCGGAAAAGACCCAGAACAGTGAATGCAGTATGTATCATCAAGACCACTTGGGGGAGAAAGCGAGTATTCTCCCCTATTTATATGTTGGGGGTGAGGGTAAATGTGTAACTTGACTGTGTGGTCCCAAACCGGTGTTGCCCTAACACGTGGCAGCCTGTGAGGGCGTGAGAATGATGTTTCTGAAAAGGTGGCGGCGTGTCAGGTGGAAGGCGCGCACTACCTTTGTGTCAGAGGTTGTTGGCGAGGATCGCATGAGGGGGAAGCTTAAGGTCCTCGTAGTTAAGGTTCGGATCCCTCGCAGGGTGGTAGGATCAGGTCCGAGCGCTGGTGACGCTCGAGGAACGCACAGATGGACCTCCCGCGGTAGATGACCCTAGAGCGTCACATTGGAACGAGCATCAAGAATGGAACCCTCGCGTGGGTGCTTCCTTGAGGGGGTGGCCCTGAGGGTCGGTACTTGAGCGTCAGGCCCATCAGCCTGAATTCTTCACTTGAACGGTTGGCCGAGGCCCAGGGGCCTGTACTGATGAGCAAGTGAGTGGGCCGGGTAGGCCCGCGGGCCCATCAATGTGAGCGTCCAGTAAAGCAGTCGTCAAGCGTTGACACGTGGCCGGCTCCGATTCGCGAGCGGTTTTGTGTCTCATCACATATAATCTTCCTTTAATTTATGTGATAAAATATAAACTAAATACTTCAAAGCACGAGTAACGTTTTTGTTTCTTAATTATACAATTTTAATTAATTGTATTCAAA
The DNA here is from genome assembly GCA_037501455.1 of Lantana camara. Lineage (NCBI taxonomy): Eukaryota > Viridiplantae > Streptophyta > Magnoliopsida > Lamiales > Verbenaceae > Lantana > Lantana camara. Next base: position 27,909,227 of record CM074862.1, read on the forward strand.
TTTTATAATATAAGTTGTCTATTTTTTGAATTTTAAGGCCTATAATTTAAAATGTTATAATAAGATATATCTAATGAATTGAAAAACAACAAATTGATTGACTTTATAAAATTATAAAAGCACGAATAGGATTTTTGGTTTCTTACAAAATACGGATCGCCTAAAATATCCTCACAACAATTACTTCAATAATTATTAGTTAAGGATAATGATGTAAATACATGTTATAGATTATTAATTAATTATATTTAAAAAGTACTTATTAACATAAAATAGGACTCTTTGTAGAAGTAAAATTTCTCCAACTTACCTAGAAAAGATATATAGTTCAATTTAACATTACTATGTTAATTAATTGTATTCAAATTTTATAATATAAGTTGTCTATTTTTTAATTTTAAGGCCTATAATTTAAAATGTTATAATAAGATATATCTAATGAATTGAAAAACAACAAATTGATTCACTTTATTTTAATAAAATTTTGTAATTATGTAAAATAAAATATTATTTAAATAAGTTACATAAAATAACTTTCAATAAATCAAGCATAATGTAAGTCTAATTATATAAGTTCATAGTTCTATTTATCTAAATCCATAAACTTTCTTAAAATATAATCATGTTATAATTCTATAAATTTATCTAATTAACAAAATAATATAATTTAATGATTTATATAAAATATTTTTCAATAAATTAATTAATCCTAATGTAATATTTTTTAATTAACTAATACTAATATAATTTTAATTATCTAAATCTAACTAACCATATAATCTTCCTTTAGTTTATATGATAAAATATAAACTAAATACTTCAAAGCACGAATAACGTTTTTGTTTCTTAATTGTACAATTTTAATTAATTGTATTCAAATTTTATAATATAAGTTGTCTATTTTTTTTATTTTAAGACCTATAATTTAAAATGTGATAATAAGATATATCTAATGAATTGAAAAACAACAAATTGATTCACTTTATAAAATTTTGTAATTATGTAAAATGAAATATTATTTAAATAAGTTACATAAAATAACTTTCAATAAATCAAGCATAATGTAAGTCTATATAAGTCCATAGTTCTAATTATCTAAATCCCTAAACTTTCTTAAATTATAATCATATTGTAATTTTATAAACTTATCTAATTAACAAAATAATATAATTTAATAATTTGCATAAAATATTTTTCAATAAATTAATTAATCCTAATGTAATATTTTTTAATTAACCAATACCAATAAAATTTTAATTATCTAAATCCAACTAATCATATAATCTTCCTTTAGATTATATGTTATATAAGCTAAATACTTCAAAGCACGAATAGCGTTTTTGGTTTCTTAATTCTACAATTTAGAATTGTAGGTTCTCGGACCAAAGTTACTTTAAATTAAGAATACTAAGAAAACTGAATATGTTTGCATATAAAAATAAGATATAAACTAATTTTATATATAATTTTTACAATATTCGATTAAACATTTATATAAATATACTCTTTTAATTATTTCTACTATATATATAAAATCAATTATAAAAAAAATAAACATAAATCTGAAATAATACTCACTAGAAGAATACAAATAAAAAAATAGAATGCAAGATCAAATGACAAAGAGAATATAAAAAAGAGATAAAGAATAGTTGGTTAAAAAAAAAAAAGAATTACTTGATTTTAATGTATATGCACATGCATACCAAAATTAAGAACGACTGTGAAATATCTTTACAAATATATGTGAGAATTAATATAGCGTAATGGTAACAAAATTTCGAAAATTAGATTAAAATTTTGAAAATGTTAGATTGGGTGTCAATTCAAGAAAGATATGAAATTTTTTTAAATTTAATCTAAATGAGATTGATCCAATAGTTATCAATTTATTTTTACATTCTCCAAAGTAGCAATATACAACTTATTGGCCGAATCAAAACTTGAAGGACATTTTGACTTGTGATCATTGCTCAGAAACAATGGTTCTTGAACAGTTTTCAATGTGCTCAAAAAGTAAAAAAATAAAACAAAAATACAAAAAATTTCTAAAGCATTATGCATGATACAAACAAGGTAAATACTCAAATGATTTGGAGAAAGAATTGAGGGCAGAATATAACAAACTATTGCAACAAACAGAGATTATTTGGTTTAAGAGTTGAGAATTAATTGGCTCAAATTTAGGGATAAACAAACAAGCTTCTTTCATCTGTCAGCCATAATGAGAAGAAGAAGGAATCAGATGAATGCTCTGAAAATAGACAATGAATGAGCAACCAACAAAGATTATCGGGTGTTTATTTGTCTAATTTCAAAAATTAATGCTCCATAAAAATAAACGAGTTTTAGCCAATTACGTTGTGCAACATATTGCTCAAAATAATCACCAAGATGATTATACTTCGTTTGAACCCTATATTAAAAAAATTGCGGGATCGAACTAGAATAGCTTTATTCCCGACCAAGGCACCTATTACAATATCTTGATGCCTAAATAAGTGTTACGAATGCTACATCACTCCAACGATAAAAAGGGGCATGGTGCTGAAATTGAATATTGAAACAGCGTACGAAAAAAACCCGGTGGAATTTCTAAAAAGACTTTTAACTTTCTTCAAATTCCCGATGAAAATCATCAATATCATTATGAGCAGAATGTAGAGGATACAATCGGAGATTCTATAGAATGGTGAACCAACGGAGGTTGTACAGATGTGTGGCATTAGATAAAGCATTCACGTTCGTTTTATTTGTTTGTAATATGCATGGAACAACTTACATATATAATTGAAGAGACCATTTCGGCCGGACTTGAAAGCCAATTATGGTATATTAGAGAAGCTCTTACATGATCTCACACTTGCTTTTTGCGGACGACTTAATATTGGGAGTTAAAGCTATCGTGGATGGAGCAAAGTGCATTAGAAGTGTGGTTGAGACATTTTACAAGGAGTTGGGCCTCAAATTAAACTTATGCAAATCACATGTGTTGTTTTCACCTTATGTGACAAATGATTTAAAGCAGTAGGTTTGTAGAATTTTGGGCATGGGAAATACAGACAACTTAATGAACTATTTGGGGTTGCAAATGAACTTTAGCTGTAATTATAATGAGAATCTATTGGGATAGAAAGCCAAAATGACAAATATTTACAGATGAATGACACTTATTAAGTCCATCACGATCTCGATCTCCATCAACCACATGCACACAAATTGGCTCCCCAATCAGATGTACGATAAACTTGATCCACTCAAGCACAACTTTCTTTAGGCGATTAATATAACAAGGAACGAACCCATCTTGTATGGTGAAAGAAGGTGACACTACAAGAAATTCGTCGATATCCGACGGACATGCCCATCGGAATTCCCTCGGTATTCCGTCGGATTTCGAGAATTCCGACGGGATTCCGTAGGAAAACCCCCCTCGGAATCAAAATCCCGAGGGAAAACCGATGGAATTCCGAGGGAAAATAAAATCGAATTTTTTAAATAAAATAAAATATTTCCGACGGGATTCCGAGGGAAATATCGTCGGATTTATTAAAAATAATCAAATTAAAAAAAATAAATTACAGTATTCCGACGGGAATCCCCTCGGAATCACGTCGGATTTTTTAAAATTTAATAAAAAAATTAAACAATTCCGATGGAAGTTCCCTCGGAATTCCGTCGGATTTTTTAAAATTTAATTAAAAAATTAAACGATTCCGACGGAAATTCCGTCGGAATTGTTAAAAAAATTTAAAAAAAAATTTAATTTGCAGCCACTCAAAAGTACTTATTCAAAACCAATTCATCAAATAACCTTATAAATACACACACTAATCCATACAAAAATTATCTATTCATCATCTATTACAAAATGGTACTTTGACAAACTATGAGATCAACACAAAGAAGCAATAAACGAGGAGCATGATAATATTTTACGTATGTATGTGTTGTACTTAAAGTTTAAAACTTCAGATATTTTCTAACATCAGAATTTAATAAACTCATAACAAGGAAGACCAATGAGGACATCCCCAACTTGTATATTTAGAATGTATGATCATAGATAAATGAGACAATTAGACATACATTGATAGCATAAGGCATCACACAAAAGTCCCTTGATGTTTCTCAAAAATCTACTTCAAATGGCATTACACGCTGTTTAAGCATTTTGATGCTCAAAATAAACATGTGTACAAGTCATATTTTATGCATGAAGTCCCACACTCTACTTCTAGATATCATTCCCTAGGAAAATAATGCAGCACAGCCTTGACTGGGAAACCATTGAATCAAAACTCATAGTAACAGTTATGGAGATATAGAAATGACAAAATCTACTTCATAGGTAGAACAAGCATAACCTACAAAGGTACTTCTGATCATGAAATTAAGAAACTTCCCTCAAAATTTCTCAATCACAAACCACAGTTTGAATCTCATAACAAGTAAATTAACTCAACTTAAACTGATAAATACTACTTTTTTCAGTATTCTGTCTTTGGACAGATCAATGTCAAACAATTGGAGCATGGTGGACTATTAATTACCAGATTGCTCCTGTTTCGGCATAAATCCTGCAAACGAAGGCAGTCCAAAATGAAGTATAAAACCATGATCCTCAATGCTATTGACATATGCACTTAGCACCTGTATATCACATAAGACATAAAAGTATTGTAACTTTCTCTATCACATAATCTAAAGAAAACAAACGACAACTATGTAATAATCCACTTTCTCCACATGAAAATGGATAAAAAAAGAAGGTGGGATGAAGCAGTGGAAGAATAGGAAAAAAAATAGCAGACATCATTACCTCACCCTTACAAGATGAAAGTTTCCATACAAAAATAAAGCCCAACTTTCTCTCTACTACGTCCTAAATACTGAATTCTATTAGGACAACTAATGTGGTCAAATTTCCTATTATAAAAATACCACACGTATAATAGTTTGCCTCCAGACAATGCCATTTGAACTAGACACCTTAAACACCCCAACAAGCTATATGAGCTACAATAGAAGGGAGTGTACTAAAAGCACGGAAACATGCTAGGTAAAACATCATCCACTTTACCTTCTTCGTCATAGAATTTTGATGATATAATCCCCTTCCTTGTTTCCCTTTCCCCACTATATACAACTATATCAACTGATGGTATCAGTTGTGCAAACTCAGCTTCCCATTGAGATAATGAGGTTGATGGTGTAACAAGAAGGAAAGGCCAACAAATTTCACTCATAGATCCAATAGAAAGTATTAACAGGCATTGCCTGCTCCTGCACATTCAATAAAATCGATTTTGGAGCTTACAAATATATCTTTTTCCATCACCTCTACTATTAAGAACCAAGATAGATCGAAATCAACGTCTACCACGTGATATACAAAGACCATCCTCAATCCATACCATTTTCATTTGAGTATAAATTTCCATAACTGAATCTCTTAATCATCACATGCATATACATACGCCCATTAAACAAAACAACATAAAGTTGAATACTTTCTGGGCCTAACACTTTAATCGAAATTATGAAGCATATTTTCAGCAATTCCGCTTCAAGAAGAGACTAATTTAGTATAAGTTAAACTATCAGCCCTATTCTAATTTGCAAAGAGACTGTAATTCAACCAATTCACAAGTTAATCATACACCAATTTCAATCAATACACATGACAGCAATAATCACCAGATTTAATCGGAAAAAAAGGAAAATAGCATCAAGGGTTTACCAAGAGTGGAAGAAAAAGGGAAAACGGGGACGCCTTCCAAATTCGTGACTGCGGTGTAGCAGGAGGCGCAGGCGCGCGGTGGCGGTGAAGGCGCAGGCGCGCGACTGCGGTGCAAGCGTGGGTGAAGGCGCGGAAGAGAAAAAGGGTTTTTCAGCCCTTGTACAATGGGAGTGATAGAGAGGCGTAGTGGGTGGCTGGTGAAGAATGAGGCGGGCGGCGACAGACGATATCGGAGGTGGGCGGCGACGCTGTCGGAGGTGGGCAGCGGCGGACGTGTCGGAGGCAGGCGGGCGAGAGGAAGATGTTTGGGTTTTTTCGCGTATAACAGATGAGGGTGAAAAAGAAATGGGGAGAAAAGGGGTTTTCACGCGTATATAACTTAAGTTTTTCTATCTGTATTGTTTTTAAATTTGTTAAAAACCCCGACGGAAAACCGACGGGGTATACCCGTCGGTGTCATTTTTTTAATATTATTTTTAAAATTCCGACGGGATTCCGAGGAAAATCCCGTCGGAATTATTTAATTTTTATTTCGTATATTTTATATTTTTATTTAATTAAAAATTATATTATTTAAAATTTATTTTAATCTTTGTTTTAAAATTATATATTTAAAGAGGGAAATCCCGTCGGATTTATTTAATATTATTTTTAAATCTTATATTTTAAAAACCCGACGGGATTCCGAGGGAAATCCCGTCGGAATTATTCAATTTTTATTATTTGTATTTTTTCCCTTAATTTTTAATTTTATTTTTTATTTAATTGAAAAATTATATTATTTAAAATTTATAATAGTTTTTATTTTTAAATTTTATATTTAAAACTCCGACGGGATTTTCCTCGGAATCCCGTCGGAATTATATAATGTTAATTATTAAATCTATATTAAAAAAACCGACGGGATTCCGAGGGGAATCCCGTCGGCAAATTTTAATTTTAATTTTGAAATTTTATAATTTAAAAATTCCGACGGGATTTCCCTCGGAATCCCGTCGGTATTTTTAAAAGATAAAATAAAATTTTAACATTAGATAATTCCGACGGGATTCCGAGGGAAATCCTGTCGGAATTATTTAATTTTAATTTTTTTTTTTAAAATCGAATTCCGACGGAGTGTTTCCCTCGGAATTTTTCGTCGGATTTCGGCGAATTTCTTGTAGTGTGACTGCAAAGAAGTAAGAATGTGGATTGGGTTTTAGAGAAGCCCAAAAGGAAATATAGTGATGCTAGCAAAAACGGGATGAAGAATGCTTAACAAGAAGACGGCGATATACATCAGAAAAATATTTAAAAGGGGATAACATTCTTGATCGAATATAAGCCTCGACTTATGGGTTTCCCGAGCATGGAAGGGGATAGTTAAAAATACATGGATGGTGGAACCATTTTGAAAATGGAGGATTGGGAACGGTGAAGGAACATCTTTATGGAATGATAGATGGTTATCACAAGACAAACTGGCGGACATCTTTGGAGATAACATTCATGAGGAGGATAAAGATCTTATGGAATATAATCTCATTGGAACAGATAAAAATTGAAACCTTAATAAGTTGAAAATATCACCGTCCAAAGAGGTGGTGAATGAGGTACTTAGTGTCCTAACGCGCTGCATGATAACAGAGATAAGATAGAATGAATTGGGTCAACTAAAGATAAATTCTCCTATAAAATAAATATACTCTACTTATGATGTCGGATGAGACATGCAAGAAAAAACTTTAAATGAATTTGAAAACTACCTTGCCCCAAAAATTCAAGATTTTCCTGTGGCTTTGCCAATATGATAACTTGCTTACAAATGTATTGGAGTATTACAGAAAATTTGGGAAAAACTTGCGAGTGTCGGATGGGCTCAAAGAGAGCTTTAGTAGCAAAATACTAAGTAATTTGTTCCTAAAATATCCTGGGTGGGTTGTGTTGATCTTGACGCTCTAGAATTTTTGGAAAACATGGAACCGATGGAGCTATCAAAATGTTATGAAGCTTAGAAATGTCGCTATTCGCCACATAAAAGAGTTATCTATGACCTTAGCACTAATCAATAAAGACACAAAACACAGGTAAAAGAAAATCTGCAATTAGTTGTCGTGAAATAAATCCGAGAAGTGATGGGTAAAACTAAAATCGGATTGAAGCTTTTAGAACTACACCAACATGGGCGTCATTCAAGATGACAATTGAAGATGAATGCTAGGATATGTCATGAATCTTGGTATAGTTTCAATAATGTAGCAAAGTTATTGAACTTACCTTTTAAAATTAACTTTGGAGAGATACTTTTGGAAAATTAATGTGGAAATTGATTTGGAGACGGTCGTTAAATGAATAACAATGAAGGATACTCAGAAATAACTAATGAGAAATGTAATATTTGATTGGCGAAGGTTACTCCAAAGATTTTGAGAAACTTAGATTAAATAAATCTCGAGAGAAAGAAACATGATGATGGATAAATTCACGAGGATAGGTCATAAGGTTCAAGATGGTTATTGCTGCTAGGATGTTCTCATTCTTGAACATAAGCCTCAACTTATGGCTTCCCCGAGCATTGAAGGGGATAGTTAGAAGCAGTTGAATGGACGTCTCTATGGAATGATAGATGATTATCACAAGCAAACTAGCGGACATCTTTGGAGATAAGATTCATGAGAAGGATAAAGATCTGATGGTATGTAATCCATTGCACGAATAAAAACTGAAACTTGCATAAGTTGAAAAACTTTATTGCCTAAGGAGGTGGTGGATGAGATACTTAATGTTCTAATTGCATTGCATGATAACGGAGATAAGAGAGTTTTGATTGGTTCAACTAACGACAAATTGTCCTATAAATCAGTTATAGTCTACTTATGGTGTCGGATGAGATATGGGAGAAAAATTAGAAATGAATTTGGAAATTACTTTGTCCCCAAAAGTTCAAGATTTTCTTGTGGCATGCTAACATGATAGCTTGCTCACGAATGTACTGAAATATGACAGAAAATTTAGAAAAAGCGATGTATGTACACGTTGCTATATAGGACATGAATATGTGGACCACACGCTCAGAAGTTGTCCATTCGCACTCCAGGTGTCGGACAAGATTATTGATGCACAAATTGAACGAAATTTTCGTGGCATGCGAGTGTCGAACTGTCTCAAAGAGAGCTTTTATAGCAAAATTCAGAGTAATATGTTATCTGATTATCATGCGTGGATTGTCTTGATCTTGACGCTCTAAAATCTTTGAAAAACATGGAACCGATAGAACTATCAAAATGTTATGAAACTTAGAAGTTCCACTCTTCGCCACATAAAAGAGTTAATGAAACCTCAACAATAATCAGTGTGGACAAAAAATACAGATAAAAGAAAAATATGTATTGAGTTATCGTGGAATAAACCCAAGAAAGGATTGGTGAAACTAAACTCTGAGGTGAGCTTTTATAACCAGAGGAATCATTTGAGATGACAGGGGCGTCATTCAAGATGACAGCTGAATATGGGTGTTAGGATACGCTATGGATCTTAGTAGAGTTTTAATAATATTGTGGAGTTATTGATACACGGAGTATTAACACTAACTTGGGAAAGACACTTTTCGAAGACTAATGTGGGTACTGATTCAAAGATGGTCGTGAAATGAATAACAATGAAGGATATTGAAATGGAACAAATGAGAAATGTAATTTTAATTGACAAAGTTTACTCCAAAAGCCATACGAAACTTGAATTAAATAAATCTCTAGAAAAAGAAACATGATGACGAATAAACGGATGAGAATAGGTCATAAGTTTCTGTTAGGAAAGCTGGAAATTAGGGATTATATTATGTATGGTATAGTTGACCTCCCTTAATTAGAGTGTGTCTTGTACGATATATTATGTAAATCCTTGTACAATGTAATACAGTTTTACAGTCAATACAATATTCTTTTCCTCCAAACATTATGTTTTCTCTAAAGATCAACATGGTATCAGAGCGGGTGAGGATCCATTAAACGGATCCGATCCTTGCTCATCACGTACCTATTACCTTCCCCAGCCATGGAAGACAGCAGCGGTACACCCTCTTCTGGCAAGGAATCGCACCAGCCCGTCGATTCCTTAGCCACACAATTAGCCAGCATCATCGAAACTAAATTCCAATCCCTACAGCCCCAAACAGATACCAATCAGTTTCAAATACCACAAGCAGTAAACATAAACATCAAGTTAAGCCAGTTCAATTTTTCCTTATGGTCCCGATTAATGAAATTGGTAATCAGGGGACGGGGGAAACTAAGTCACATCACCTGTATACCTGCACCTCCTCCGATCGGCCACCCAACTTACCACAGGTGGGAACAAACAGATTTAATCGTTTGTTCATGGATTCTCGAAAACATGGAATCAGACCTTGTTCCCAACTTCACCGAGTACCCATCGGCCAAAGCACTATGGGATGGTCTGACTGCAACATATGGTTCAAGTGGAGATGGGTTTCAAATTTTCGACCTGACAGCCCGGGCGAACAGTCTGAAGCAGGGATCCGATACAATAGAACAATTCTACAGCAACTTATAGAGAGTCTGGAGAGAAATAGAGATCAGGCAACCGAACCCTATGTCGTGCGAGGGCGATATTGCGATATTCAACCGCCTCAGGTCCGAAACTCGCCTGTTCCAGTTCCTAGCCGGGGTAGACGATCGCTATGACACCGAACGGCGAGACCTCTTGAAAGAAAGCCCGTTGCCATCGGTTGAGAAAGCATATGCCACCATCCGGAGAGAGTCATCGAGACGAGAGATTATGGATTGGACAACATCATTGGCAGGAAATGGGAATTATGGGGTCGGAGCTGGCCTCGTCGCCAAGAATCGGACACCAAGGGGGTCCGCTACAGCCTCACCGGCAGACGCCTCTCGGTCTTGGTCAAAGCCACCACCACCACGACGGAACCCCCCTGTTTCCCAAACCAGCGGCGGATCTGACCTGGGGAAGATTCAGTGTAGGAAGTGCGGTCATTTTGGGTACAAGAAGGAGGATTGCTATGAGATTATCGGCTTTCCCGATGGGTGGCGCAGCCGAAGACGCGATGGCGTCACACCAGGGTACGGCGGAGCTAGGGTCATGACAGCCGTTGATGGTGGTGAGGAGCTACAGAATGGAATCGCAGTGGGGCCGGTGGTTCAGAACGGAGGAGCGGCCGTGGGGATGGCGGCGCAGGCGGTGGCTCAGCCGCCGAGAATAAGGGAGATTGGAGCAGGAGAAATTGTTGCGCGATATGGAAATGAGAGGCAGATGGCAGACCACTTAGGTCTTGAGGGTGGAGGTTTGATTAAATTTCCCAAATGCCCTTCTATGTTTGATTTTCCATTTATTTCCAATAATTCCAATAATTCCAATCTCGTGTCTGAAAATAAGGGGCTGAATATTGTAAATAAGTCAGAATATTCTCCTCTAAGTAATAATACAGGAATGGCTCTCCAAGCCAGGCAAGATAGCAAGGAGGCTCGGTGGGTCTTTGATTGTGGGGCCACTGACACTACGGCATACGACCCCACCGACTTCAGTAGCTGCACTCCATCTCATAGACCTGCAATTCAAAATGCTAATGGTGGACTTTCCTCAGTTCAGGGATCGGGAACTATAGCTATTTTCCCCACTTTAAAATTAAATAATTGTCTCCTTGTACCTGATTTATCCTGCAAATTGTTATCTATTAGCCATGTAACGAAGGAATTAAATTGTATGGTCCTAATGTACCCTACTTTTTGCTTATTGCAGGATATTCAGTCGGGGAAAGTGATTGGGCGTGGTACTGAGCACAACGGGCTGTACTACGTGGATGAAGTGGCTCAACACGGGACTACAGCGCTTGCTCACGGGACAGTGGACCGCCAACAATGGTTGTGGCATCGTCGGTTAGGTCACCCATCATTAGGGTATCTTCAGTTTTTATTTCCTAAAGTCTTTCCTAAGAATAGTCAGCTAGCTTGTGAGACTTGTTTACTTTCGAAAAGCCATAGACAGCATTTTTCGCTTTCGGACTCTAGAGCTAAGGATGTTTTTTCTCTGATTCATTCAGACGTTTGGGGCCCTGCCCCGGTTTTTGGTGATCATAGCTTTAAGTATTTTGTTCTATTTGTGGATGACTGTTCTCGCATGATATGGATTTATTTTTTGAAAAACAAGTCCGAAGTACCGTTCAAGTTTATGGAGTTTTTTAAAATGGTACAAACTCAATATAAATCCCAAGTTAAAATCTTACGGTCTGATAATGGGGGGGAATTTGTGAACTCTACCTTAAAGCAGTTTTGTCAGGAAAATGGGTTAATTCACCAAACTTCTTGTCCCCACACCCCTAAGCAGAATGGGGTAGCTGAGCGTAAGAACCGACAACTTCTTGAGATGACTAGGGCACTTATGCTTGAGTTTAAGTGTCCTAAGTACCTTTGGCCAGAAGCAATTGCTACCGCAGTATATCTTGTTAATCGTCTACCTACTAAACCACTACAGTTTGAAACCCCGTTACAGTTCCTAAGTAGTCAGGTCAGCATACCCTCGTCCTTAGCTCTCCCCCTCGGATATTCGGGTGCTCCGTATTTGTTCATATCCAGAAATCAGAACGTACCAAATTTGATCCTTGCTCCCTCAAGTGTGTATTCGTGGGATATGGGGTTAACCAAAAGGGGTAAAGGTGCTATCATCCTTCTACTCGCCGTCTGTATACAACCATGGACTGTGATTTCCTTGAAACAGAATATTACTTCACCCAACCCAGTGGTCCGGGGGAGATACGACAGCAGGACCAACGGGATCCACTGAATTGGATTTCACCTTATTGGCCAGACACAGTCCTACCAGAGCAAGTAGGTGGAACCACCGAGCCAACTCCCACCGTACAGCCCCACGTGCAATCTCCTGAGCCATTCACTCCGACTGATATCCCTGAGGTACGTAGTTGTGATTCTAGTGGTTCCACTCATATTTCTTCAAATCAATGTGAGTCTAACAGTGCAGGAAGTTCAGTCGAAAGTGAGATACAGGAACAGGGGGAGCCAGGGCACGAAGTTGCGCAAGAAACCAGATATGCTTTACCTCCCAGGACTACTCGAGGGGTGCCTCCCAAGAGATATGAACCTGAACTTGTGGGGAGAACAACCAAGTATCCAATAGCTGACTTAGCTAAAGGAAACTTATCTCAGTCAGCCCGTGCGTACACTACCTCTGTCTACTCTGCCACAGTTCCAAATAAGTTTGAAGAGGCACTTACAGATAAGGAGTGGGTTCTGGCTATGAACACTGAAATGGAGGCATTAGCAAAGAATGGAACGTGGGAGAAATGTTGGTTACCCCAGGGAAAGAAAGTAGTGGGGTGCAGGTGGGTCTTTACCATCAAGCATCGAGCAGATGGCAGTATTGAAAGATATAAAGCGAGGTTGGTCGCGAAAGGGTATATGCAGACCTATGGCATCGACTACTCAGATACTTTCTCCCCGATGGCAAAGATTGACACAATCAGAGTGGTGTTCTCAGTAGCTGCCAATCGAGACTGGAAGTTGCATCAGTTTGATGTGAAAAATGCTTTTTTGCATGGGGATCTCAAGGAAGAAGTGTATATGGAACCTCAGCCAGGGTTCACGGGTGATTTCAGAAGCGGGGAAGTATGCAGGTTGAAGAAAGCTTTGTATGGGTTGAAACAGTCACCTCGAGCTTGGTTTGGGAGGTTCACTGCTGCCATGAAGAAGTATAGGTACCGGCAGAGTAACGCAGATCATACACTCTTCCTTAAAAGAAGAGACGGGATGATCACGTGCCTCATCATTTACGTGGATGATATAATCATCACAGGGGACGACACAGATGAAATCTCCCAACTGAGGGAGAACCTGTGTAGGGTGTTCGAGATGAAAGACTTGGGGGAACTGAAATACTTCTTGGGGATAGAGGTGTTGAGATCTAACCGAGGCGTTTTTATCTCACAGAGGAAGTTCATTTTAGATCTTTTAGCCGAAACTGGACTTCTTGAGTGCAGGCTAGCTGATACGCAGATGGTTGCCAACCATGGATTACAGATAGTAGAGGGGGCAGAAGGAACTGATAAGGGCCAGTATCAACGGTTGGTTGGGAAACTGATATATCTATCCCACACTCGATCGGATGTAGCTTATGCAGTTGGAGTTCTCAGTCAATTCATGCATCAACCGCAGAAAGAACACATGGATGCAGCGTTGAGAGTATGCCGTTATCTGAAAGGGCATCCGGGGAGAGGTGTTCTTTTCCAGAAACACGGGCATTTAGACATTGAAGCCTACACTGATGCAGACTGGGCAGGAGATCCAGTGGACAGGCGGTCCACAGCTGGGTACTTCACTCTAGTTGGAGGAAATGTGGTTACGTGGAGAAGCAAAAAGCAGAAGGTAGTGGCACTGTCGAGTGCAGAAGCAGAATTTCGGGGTATTGCACGAGGAGTAACTGAGATCTTGTGGCTGAGAAAGTTACTCGCAGAAATTGGTTTTCCCGCGACAGGAGCGTTTAGGTTGAGGTGTGACAATCGGGCTGCCATCAGTATTTCAGAGAACCCGGTTCAACATGATCGAACCAAACACGTGGAAGTAGACCGGCATTTTATTAAAGAGAAGTTGGAGGAGCAAGTGATTGACATCCCGTTTGTCCGGTCAGAGGATCAGTTAGCTGATATTTTAACTAAGGCAGTGAATGGAAGGATCTTTGCTGATGTCCTAAGCAAGCTGAGCATCGTCGATCCGATACTCGACTTGAGGGGGAGTGTTAGGAAAGCTGGAAATTAGGGATTATATTATGTATGGTATAGTTGACCTCCCTTAATTAGAGTGTGTCTTGTACGATATATTATGTAAATCCTTGCAAAATGTAATACAGTTTTACAGTCAATACAATATTCTTTTCCTCCAAACATTATGTTTTATCTAAAGATCAACAGTTTCAAGATGATTACTACGTTAAGGATGCTCCACCGGTAAAACTGGGTGATCTTTTAGGTTTTTTTGTATAATTTTTACATGTCTTTTCATTTTATTAAATATATTTAAAAGTTATAAACTATTACTTTTGCTTAAAAGCTAGAATTATTTGGCCAAATTACTATACACTTAAATTATTTTTTTTATATAATAACAAAATTTCAAATATTTTTATTGCTTATTTATTTGGATGTTCTCTACTTCGAATTTCTACTTATCGTAAATGATTTGAAAGAGAAATTTCATATAAATATTTTTGTATGTGTATATTTATTTAATCAAAATAAATATTTTTAATATCTTAATTTGTTCAATAAATATAATAGCTAAATTTATTTAAAAAAATTAAATGATAAACGCACGTTCACCTCACTAGTTTCCCTTAAATATGCATAATCTCATACATAGATATATAAATGAGATTGTCCGTGTGTGTGTAAACAACTTAAGTTCACATAATAATCATCATCATGGCTGGTTTTGAGTTCTTATTTACAGTTGCAGCACTCATCTTCCTTCTCCTGAGGAATGCAGAGTCACAAACTATCATCAAAAATCTCCCAGGTTTTGATGGTGACCTCACCTTCAAGCTCGAAACAGAGTCAGTTTTTATTTATTGCCAATTTCTTGTAATATAATTCAAGAAATGGGAAGATTATTGTATGCATTTTCAGGTACATTAATATTCCTGTGGGAAAAAACTCTGAAGCAGAAATGTTTTACTACTTTATTGAGTCAGAAGGAAACCCTGACAGGGATCCTCTTGTGCTGTCACTCACTGGAGGCCCTGGATGCTCGGCTTTCTACTCTCTTTCCTTGGAATATGGTATCTTTTATTTAGTCCTATAGTTTTAGGAATAATTACCAAAACCCCCTGTTATATTTTTGGCTCTTTTGCAGAAAATTCCCCAAATTTGAGTTATCATTGATGATGTTTGTTAATTGGTGGGTGAATTGTGATTCTTTTGATAACAGTGGGAAGTTTTTTGTGATTGAGATGAATTGCAGGTCCAGTCATTTTCAATTCCTCTAGTTTTGGGGAGAGCTTGCCGTCCTTGGTGCAAAATCCGTATTCATGGACGAAGGTTTTGCACAAATTCTTGGAGCATCTTACTCAACTATTTCTACAATTTCGCAACAAATTTTACGCATGACGTTAGATGATATGCTTATGAATTGTGCAGATGGCCAACATGATATTCTTAGATTGGCCGGTCGGAGCTGGATTTTCTTATGCAACGACCCCCGAAGGGTATAGTACCTCTGATTCAGCATCTGCGAAAGATATTTCCTCCTTTCTCCGGAAAGTAAGTGACATGCGTAGTTTGGTTTGAGAAGCACGTATTGTTCTTTGTTGCTCATAGTGCTGCATAAATTTGTATTGTGACACTTTCAAGTTTTGGTAATAAATAATGCAGTGGCTGCTGAAACATCCTGGATTTGTCAAAAATGATTTGTATATTCTTGGACAATCATATGGTGGAAAGATTGCTCCCATGGTTGCTTGGGAGATATCAGAAGGTGACAACAATTGATTCATCATTATTCATTAATTTATTGTATAAAAAGATATAAATGTATATTCTATTTTTCTCATTGTGTTTTCATTATATATATGTAATGCGGTCACAGCTAATGAAAGAGGGATCCAACCGAAAATGTCTCTCCGAGTAAGAACTGATTTTCCTAATTTTACAACAATCTCTATTATGTCGTTTCGCTTGCCTGATTGGAGATACTGTTTTCTTCAATATTCTTTTTCCGAAATATTGACTCAGGGTTACTTCATTGGCGATCCAGCAACGCATCCTCATGAGGCTATAAATGACAGATTTGCATATGCTCACCGAATGGGACTTATACCAGATGATTATTTGGAGGTACTATGATGTATATCATCTTTTTTATTTGAAAATTAATCATGATACTACTGTATTTGAGCTTGCAATAATAGTAGCAAAGTTCCTGCCAAATATTCTGCAGGTATGTTGTCTGTGTTGCGATCTTCATACTAATATTCATATACTTTATGCTAATCGGCAATTTTAATTTCAGAAAGCCGTAAAAAGTTGTAACAGGGAGTTTGTTAATCCAGATAAAACCAGCGAGCCATGCCTAGCTGCTATTCATGTCATCACAGAGGTGAAACTTGACTCTTCTGTTTAAATTAATTTTGCATTTTTGTAACAAGATTGTAAATTAGTCTTCATAATTTCCATATGTGTATCTTCAGTGTCTTTCTGGTATGGACATTGGTCAAATCCTGGAACCTGCATGTCCTAAAACCGGTTTTGGCAAAGTGGATCAAATAGTTTCGGGCGGACATTTTACTAATCTCATCTTCCCTTCCTCAATATCAAAACCACCCTGCCGTGTAATTCATTTTTCCTCTCTATCTTAACATTTAGGAATGATTACACTGACATGCCCTAATGTTTAGCCTAATTACACAAACTTCCCCCTATGTTTGAGAAATCACATAAACTTCCCCTATCGAACATTTAAACCCTGTTTTGTCCTTGATACATACCAGTCAATATATTCTATAAATTCCGGACTATAATAGCATGTTTAGACTAGCCATTTCAGAGGAAGTTTTTGTGAAATTTCAAACCTCAGGGGACGTTTTTGTAATATTTCAAACCTTAGGGGAAGTTTATGTAATTAAGTCAAACCTCAAGGGATGCAGTATAACTATCCCTAGTACTGATTCAAGTAGATAAATATACCTATAAAGCTAACCTTATTTTGCAGGACATCTATCGTACGATATCTGAAAGCTGGGCGAATAATCTTGCTGTCAGAAAAGCAATTGGTGTCCGGGAGGTAGTTGAAAATTTCGGGGAAAAAATAAGAAAAAGAACAGGTGTTCATAAATTATAAATGTGTATGCAAATAATGTTATAGTTCTTCTTAAAGGTTTTATTACATGATCAGGGAACGAAAGGAAAATGGATAAGATGCAACCTTACTGTGCCGCTATACGAGGATGTAGACAGTTCTGCTAAGTATAATCTCCTTCTTATCGAAAAGGGATACCGCGGTTTGGTTTACAAGTATGTCGTTTCAATTCAAAAATCAGCATTGCGAACGACTTAACTTTAGTTTAAGATTAATTGGTATTAACTGCGTATTTTATCTGCAGCGGCGATCATGACTACATGGTACCGTATTTCAGTACACTAAAATGGATCCATTCCCTTAATTTGTCCCTTGATGAAAATTGGAGGCCTTGGAAAGTTGATCAACAACTGGCCGGGTAGATTTCCGACTATATTCTTTCAATGCTACACGAATGTGTAATTCTTGAGATTAATTTATGATTAAATTTTTACTTCATATACATAGGTTCACCATGAGACACAAAGGAAAGACTGGATCTTATCTTACCTTCGCGACAATAAAGGTACGAACCTCTTACAATCCCAACTACGTTCTTTCCTACGATTCATGTTGAAAAAATGAATAAAAACTGAAGAGTGGAAACATTATGTTTCCTCATACATGGTTGTAGGGTTCAGGGCACACTCCTGCAGAATACACCCCTAAAGAATGTTTTGCGATGATATCGCGATGGCTTTCTGGTAATCCGCTCTAAACGCGACGCAACGAGACAGCCGCTATAATATACATTTTCGAAAAAAGTTACTGTAACTAGAATAAGTGCATTATACATGGTGAAAAGATATACTTACTGAACTTCTATCAAGATATAAGCTTTGTTTTGGCAAAGGTTAAAGGATGGAAAGAAAAGAACAAAATGATTTTCACCTTAAAAGGGATGGGTGTGGCTTCTTCACCCATGCATAATGGCTGATGCATGCACTGTATCTAAATGTGATACTTTTTAGCTTTGTGCTTTAGTCAATCATAATCAAGTTGATTTGTGGTCCTCATCTCATTGCATCAACCTTCTTCTAATACTTGCTGCCATGCATCACCTTTTATGATGATGATGATCTTGACAGCTGTCTCAATAACACTGTCCTCCCTCCATCCAAAACCACCCACCATTATTGTTCTTGATGGCCAATGAAACTTCGACACTTCATAGGCCGGATCGAAGTATTGTCCCGTCGGTGTGCAGTCGTAGCGTTGAATTTTGTCGTTCCGTGAAAGAACATCGACGTTTCGACTATTTGATGCATTGCCATACGTCGATGTAGAGTCGCCGTGCTTGAATTTTTTTTAAATAAAGCCACCGGAATGTAGCCTGATTGATGTATTGTCATGTCGGCATACAACAACAGTGATTGAATTTTGTCATTTCTCGGAAAGAACATCAATGTTCAACCTAATTGATGTATCGTTTACATCAACACACTATACCAGTGCTTGAATTTTGAATTTGTCCATCAATATTCAGCCTATAATTGATGTATTAATGACTACATCAACATACAATTACAGTGTCTGAATTTTATCATTTAATCATTTTCTAAAAAGACGTTGACGCTTAGCCTAATTCAAGAATCGTCACATCATAATCTCACCCCATTCCCACCAAAAAAAAAAAAACCTTCACAATACTATCACAGAGTCTAAAAATCTGTCCTTTCCCGGAAGAAAAACACCTCAAGATTAGGTGAGAAAACGATGAAAATGAACAGTAAATTATTGACCGCTGTCAAAAGGTCACGAGGGTTACTGGTATAGTGCTGGAAAAGTGTGAGAAAGAGTAAAATTTGGTAAGATTTAAGATGGAAGGATTCAGATATGAGGCCCCTGTTTCTGTATAGGTGTGATCCAGTACATAATTTACAGCTTTCGCTGATGGGAAACACATGCCTGTGGGGCCCCAAGAAATGCAGATGTTACAAGTAACATGTAGCTACAGGGGAGGGGAAGTGAAAAAAATGGCAGAGATAAAGGAGTTAAAAAAAGGAAAAGGGCACTTATTGCAACATATTTTTAACAGTTTCTGAGCTTTGTCACGAGGATTGGGAACAGTTGGAGGTGAAAATTGAAGTGGGATAATTAAATGTTGTGATTGTTTAAGGGTTAGGGATGAAGGGTATGGTTTTGGTGGGTGTTGGAAGGACAGAAATGGTTTCCTCCATACCCCCTTTGATGATCATATCCAACATTATTTCACTGAAAAAACAACAGCCTAATCATTCTGTACCATAAAGTATTTGTTTGTTATATATCTAGCTTTTTTTTTTTTTTTTTTTTTTTTTTTTTTTTTTGAGGATGCTTTAATTCCACTTGATAATTGGGTAGAATTTCTTTTTTTAGAGGAAAAAAATGATTATCTTGTCAAACTATGGCCAAAGTTGCGGCTAATTATGTGAACTTTGAAATGTTTTAAATCGACTCTTGAACTTAAATTTCTAAGATCACCATTTCACTGTGTTTTATTTTTACGTTTATTTTATTATTATCTTTTTTTTTTGCAGAAAATTGTGAACGTAAAAGGAAAATTTTCGATTAGAAATGAACCAAAAAATGATTTGAGGTGGTCGTTTGAAGATTTTAGTATAATTCACATAATAATTTAAAATATTTCAACCTTTGGATAATTAATTACAAATATCCTCACAGTTTGAGGATAATAATTTATTTTTTCCTCTAAGCGCAAATTACATATATTATCCCTGATTTTAGGGATAGTAAATATAGTTACAAATTAGTTCAACTTATATTATTAATTAGAACACTACACTTCTTTATGAAATGTAAGCAGACTTTAGTCTAATCTAGGTCACATAGTGCGGATGTAGAAGCAATTGCTGGTGGGCCAGTGTGCAAAATTCTAAAAATAGCGGAGTATAGAAACGTCTTAAAGCATCTAATTAAAAAGATATTTTAAAATTAAATATATAATATAAGTTGATTTTATATACAATTTTAAATAAATTTTAAGAAATAATATAATAAGACAATTAGTTTTACAATTGATAATAACCTAATTCCATCATTTTACACTAATTATATCATGTTAAATCAAAAAATTAAAAATTCCCTTCATAATGTTAAATGCGTAAATTAATAAATCTTAGGGGCACTTCCCAAAAACTCCCCATGAGTTTGGGAAGTTCCTTTTTACTCCCTAAACTGAGCTCGTGACCTGAAGTAAGAAAAGTTCACTCCTGCACCACTGTATCCCCAAGATGCCATCTAATTCCTGATGATCGAAGAACCCACTGAACATTTATCTGCGTGAATTTATCAGCATTTTCCTAGATCCTAACAATCTTCCCAGTGTATATCTTTCTTTACTAGGTATACACAATCATATAAAGAGTAATCCAACCCATCAAATGTAAATGATTCGTAAAGTTGAACATTCTTTTCCTTAACCCACTTGAATGAAAGTTCCTCTCACTAATTCCCACGGATTCCCAAAATATTATTGAACTTCAAGTAGAATCGGATGACCCGGTTACCAACATAATACCCGATGGCTAAGAGATACTCTTCTTTAAACTCAAGTTGGTAAGAATGGATTGCAGAGATAATTGAGTAGAAAATAGGGAGAGCCTATTACGGAAACACTGAATAATACATGCCGGTTAAAATGTTAATGCATATATTACACTTACAATCAATTTAAAATGCAACAGATTGGAATAATTATATTAATTTAAAGATATGCATATAAAGGAAGGATTCTAACTAATTTAAATAATTTAAACACGTATTTACCACATCAATCAGGTAATCCCGAGTAACAACTATGATAACATATATAAATGAGAGGCAATTAGATTCATACATATATGATGCACGTGCTTATGAATGCATTGAAGAACCTGGCACCGTAGAAATGTTAGGCTTGGATCCTGTATCCATTCCTTGTTGGCCAAATTGCAAGCTTGATTCGAACGGTTGATCATTCTAAATTTTCTCCCCGGTCTTTTATCCCTTCAAACTTTTCCGGCTTCCACTCCAATCACCACTTTGCCTTTCCTTATAATTCCCATTTATTACTCCATAGCTTCCTTCCAAGCTAAAGAAAAGAACTGGTAACGTGCTGAGGTGTTGTATAGTTTGGTCGTGGTTTGCTGACATTTCCATAGCCTGCCACTCACAACTTCTTTCGAAAATAAATGCATGCGGGTAAGGTATGCTCATGTCACACAATTGTCGTATAATTAATGTCAACGACAAGAATTTAATATAAATGCAACAAGTAAGTTATCAATGTATAAAATAAAACAAGTCGATCACATAAATTTCAAACAATTCAAAATCAATCAATTGACACTTAATAGCATAAATCAATGCAATATGCAAGTTGTCAAGTAATTCAATTAATTCCAATAAATTCATGTAAGTTCAAGTGGATCAAAAAATTCAAATAATATGCAAGACTCTCAAATTGTCAAGTAATTCCTATGCCGTACGACTTAGACTTGACACGACACGACACTAGAACCTCGGTTTTGCAACCGGGCTCTGATACCACCTAATTAAGATGTAGCACCCCTTCACTGGGAGATGCTACACCCCCGCACTACAGATCGATCCACGCATGAAATGGATAGTCCGTACATGAACCAACCTGCAGCGAACAGGTGACAATAAAATAAAATGACCGGCTAGGCGGAACTACTCGCAAATTAAGTATCATAATGCAAAAAGGAATAAGCGGAAGCATGACTTGACAAACATTTAACAAGTAAACTAAAACTAAATTTTACATATCAATACATTATCATCTCCTAAAATACATAACAAATAACATTAAGCATAATTCCTTTGAACAATAAATGAATAATTAAGTAAAATGCACCATGCTTGACTCGACTACAAGGACTGGACTCGACTCACTTCCCGCCTAGTGTGCACCTGCAATAACCTGAAAGGTGGAGGCGTCAGTCTGTGAAGACCGAGTGAGGGGTTTAAATAATTATTAGTGCAGATAACATGCAAGCTATATTCTCGGGTAAAGTTTTTGAAAAAGATAAATGTATAAGTTCAATAATGAAGTACTCTTCGCCCGAGAATACAACTATCAATATTAAATACTTGTTCATTTTTATGCATTCAATACATGGCCCCGGCGAGTGAGGACGGTCTCCAACCTTACTCCAAATGTACATGGAACATGTTTGCTTCGTTAATCAATAGGTGATCATGCAATTCAATTATCGTGCAATCGTGAGATAGTATAATCAAGTAACACATTCATGGAATGGAAATCATGCAATAACCCGAGGGCAATCCGTGGTGCCGGACCCGTCCCCAGTCTCCTTCTCCCTTCAATGATGGGAAGGTAGCTAGCCTTCACCATCCACGACGTGTTGAGCAGAGGGTACATGAATCCCTAAGCCCGGAACTCCTTTCTCCACTAATCTCCTAGCGGATTCAGGGGTCATCCCAATGTGGTGAGGATAGCGCGAGAGTTACTCGTCAACCCTTGCTTTCCCGGTTGACTCAAGCCACTACCCTCGGGCCCAACGTGAACGGTCATGCTACTCGCCTAAAACATGCACGATACATGGTTTGCTTGCTTGCTTGCTTTTCATGAACATGACTTGCTTGAAATGATAAGTGATTTCATTCAAAATTATTGATATAAATACCTTTTTGGCCGAAAGATCACATAAGGGGTATACGAGTTCTATATAACTAGGAATTAAACCTCACCTGACAGGCGACACAATGACTTATGGATGCGTGAACGTGCTCATGATCAACAATCTCCGCCTTGGAGAACAACTGGACAAGAAACGGGTTAATGTACGTGCATGAGACCACAATTCAAGAATATTACCAAATAAGACGCACGGCGTGATCAAGTAACGAGACTTCGTGCAATGAGCAATGTAGCATGTAAATATCATGTTTTGGCATGTAATCAATCATATGATCACAAATTGGGATCAATAAAACCATTGGAATTGAAAGTGAAAAATGGAATTTTATGCAGAATGTTTCTGCCTCTCCAGAGGCCTGGGAACGGCCGTTCCGGCCCTTAGTTCAAAATGGGAAGGGCCGTTCCCAGCTCCCCGAAGATGGGAACGACCGTTCCGGCTTGTAAGCCAAAACGGGAAGGGTCGTTCCCGTCCTCGCAGCCATGCACACAATTCAAACATGGGAACGGCCGTTCCCCAAAACAACTGGGAACGGGAAGGGTCGTTCCCGTTACGCAGACAATACAGAAGCAGGGTAGAAGAACAGGGGAGGCACGAACCAAAACCATATCCCATCAAAACTCATATAATTCACTTCCAAATATTATATTTCATAAAAAGGAACATATATGCATGCTTAAAATATAATAAGAACCAACATAAACACTCATCTCATGCCTTGATCATCATAATCCCCAACTTGATACCATATTTGTTCATATCATATAACTTCATGAATTTCAAGAATTCTTGCACAAATTCAAGTGAAAAGCCTAGAATCATGCTTCTAATAATTAAAACGCAAGTTATTTCATAGGATCATAACCCTAGCTCAATCAAACCCCATCAAGAAATCACATAATCAAGCTTACATACACCTTTGAATGAAAAGAGATTGAAGAAGAAGATGATGATGGATGAATAAGCTCCAAACTCTTCAATTTCTTGGAAATCTTTGGTGAGAATCAACAAAATCACATTTCCTTTCTTGGTGTTGTGGTTCGGTGAGCAAAGGAGCAAATATGGTGTATGTATGAATTGAAAAATGATCATGGAATATGGAAGAAAAGAGATAACGTGATTCACTGCTTTGATTTTGATGAAATACATGAAATTGCAATCTAGTCCCTCAGGTTTGTAAGTTATGCAATCAAGGATAAAAGGTTTGGAAATGATCAATTAGATCCAATAATGTTTTCATGCAATTTAGTCCTTAAAGAAAAGGAATTGAGCAATTAAGGACAATTAAGCGATTAAATCATGCTCGGTAATTATTCCATGTAGCAATTGAATTTCAATTATACAATAATTTGCAAATTGACACGTTTCCACATATTTTCACCTAATCATGTTGAAATGCAATTTATAAAATTAATATAACACGTATAAATTGAATAAACGAAAATAATAAAATAAAATCCTAACGCTCGAACTCACACGTGTCGAGCGTACCTGACTGTCTGAAAATTTGGGGCGTTACATTCTTCCATCAAAGGTGGTACTAATATGATCGCCCACAAACTTGTTAGAAATGCGGCTTCCACCTGCATTAGTTCTTCTGTTTTTTCGTTGTTCATTTCGGATCTTGTTTTAGCTGAGTCCTTGTAGTTTGACCCTATTGGTCAGTCGTTAAAAAAAAAAAAAAAAAAAAAAGGCTTACTTACCATTTGACGATTCAATATAAAATATGGGATAATCATCTATGTATTTTGTCTCATTTAAACATTTAAGCTTATTATGTGGCTATGTGTCTTATAAGTCGGGAAACTAAAATGCCCAACTCTAGAGCAAAGTATTTAATAGTTGAACTACTTAATAATTAAGAGTTTATTTTATCTTTTCAAGAAAATAAGCGTTTGGGTTCATATCAATAATTGACATTCGGTGACCATCAAATCTGGTTGCATGAACTAGCCTACATTATAGGAGTACAAATTTGTACATTGTGACAAGAGAATCCCAAATGTAACACTAAAGTACTGCACCAAATAATACAATCCATGACCCCCTAAAGCTAGGAAAGTTCCATTTGTCCGGTCTACGTAAGCCTACTAGCAACAAATTGAGAAAATAACAAAATTGAAATTGAATGGTTTTAGTTCATTGTGACACTAAGCTTTATAAATAACAAGAGAAGCCCAAAGTAATTAAGGCTTATTCTGAAATTACAAATATTACAATAAAACCCACTTTAATTAGGTGGGAATAGTTCCAAAATAAGATAAAAATAAAGCACATTAAAATGAATAGAGGGTGTTTGTATTGGGTAGGGAAGATCAGAGGCAGGATCTCTGCACTTTGAAAAAGGGTCATAAAGATGCATATGAAATATTCCAACATATGTTTTGGCTCTTCTCACTCATCTTTCTGACTGCCCATCACCTAGGATTACACACTTTCCGCCCCCTCTCTCTCCCACAATTATTTCATGCTACATTTCAATTATTTCATCAGTACCGAAATACAAATACGACATGATATATATAGGTTTAAATTGTTATGAAATACAGATACGACATAGTGTGGATATAAGTTTAAACTATCTCGTGAGAATTATTTAATATGGTATCGAACATGATAAAATAAAATGATATTTTTAAAAGTATAATAAATTATAGGCTATGATTTATAAATTTCCATAATATTTTTTTAAATATCTTTTTGTAATAATCTAAAGTAGAGGACAACTGTTTGATGTGGAGCCTTGTCTGGTTGACACTAACACTAAGAGACAATTAGCCCTTTGTCCACATTGTAAGCATGCCTTTTTACCAAGATTTTGCTCTCAAGATAAAGAA
Source organism: Lantana camara (assembly GCA_037501455.1). Taxonomy (NCBI): domain Eukaryota; kingdom Viridiplantae; phylum Streptophyta; class Magnoliopsida; order Lamiales; family Verbenaceae; genus Lantana; species Lantana camara. The sequence goes on from CM074862.1 coordinate 27,935,322, forward strand.
GATTTAGGAGTTGACAACATGATTTTATTTTATTTAAAAAAAAAAAAGGAGGACATACCCTATTATTTTACATTAATTATGGACCCTCTATTGTATATTTTACTTGCTCTGGATTGTTTGGAAGGAAAAATTAATAATTGAGTTCCTATAAAGTGAAGTCATAAATCATGAATCATGATCATGAGAATAGTATAGTGTTCACCTAACTTTGTCGGTTCAAAGGCAGGAACATCTCCTTCATGAAGTAATATCGAAAATGAAACATCAATTTATTTGCAAGATTTTAAATTTGATCATGTAATCTATCACCAAGAGTATAGTGATCCTTCCAATCTAGTACCAAGGGGCATGCACCTTAATTTATACCCTTTAACAAATATTATATTATGCTTAATACAAAGATCTGCGCCAGTTTACAGGTGACGCGCTTGTTAAATCGTTAATTAATTCATCCATTACTAAATTTAGATTTTATGTTTAGCCATTTCAACACTATTGAGTAATATCGTCTTGTCATGGACCTCTTGAAAACTTTTGGAGGATATAATCTCTTTCGCACCCTCCTTGAATTATGTGGTTCTAACCTTACTACTCTGACTTCCACTAGCAATATAACTTATGCTCGTAACATACTTCCCTTATGATCTCATTTCTTGAAACGAGCTACTTTCACTATCAATGGAGCAGAGCAATTTCAGTTAGACGAGAGGCGGTGGGGATATGATTCCAAGGAGGCTCAACCGAACCCAAGAACCTAGCCAAAGGTCAGAAGACAGACCCCACTGCGATACCTCGTGCAAGTTCTAATTAACGACCTGAAAGAGGTCACTAGCTTCTTGCTACCGAGTGTGCCTTAATTTAGAAGGAAGAGCTAGGCAAAAAAAAAAAATTCCTCTCAGTACGACAAAGGAGAAGGTTTGGTATTCTGAGATGGGTTGAATGTCTTTTTATCCGTAACCCTAAAATGTAATTTTTTTGATGCAATGTGATGTAATTAAAAGAATAGGTTGAGGCTACTTTCAATTTAATTAGTTTGATTGATTGAAAGGGAGAACTGCAAATGAAACTTTAAATCAACATACAAGTGTGTATAGAATTCGAGAAGATTTGCAGTTATTATGGTCCATTATTAATGGCCCACTTAATATATACCTTAGTTTCTGACAATTATTGGTACCTAATACTAAAATCCCGGTTTTCTGACAACTATTATAGGTACCACTTTGAATAGAATCCTTGTTTCAAATTGCCTTAAGATGGACAGATTATTGGATATTTCTTCCATTTTGTAACCAAGCTTAACATTTTAGGCTCCTTTTAAGTATAAATTTCTCCAAAACAATAAATAAATAATAATATGTTGCCATTATTATTATTGCACAAGAACTCAAGAATTTTTACATAAAATGAAAAACTCAAGCTCCACTTGTTTCTTCTCTTTCTCTCTCTCTTTTTTTTTTTAATTTTTTTTTTATGGTTTTTGAGCTGTTTCCCACTGCTTCACAGTCACAGTTACAAGATTGAAGGAACAGAAGAAAAGGGGAAAGCAAAATCCCTTTCCAGGATTCAATTTTCCACTTTTTGCCTTTTGTAAAATATAATCTCCTGTTCTTCCTTCTTTTTGGACACCATTAAAGCAGCAAAATAAAAACATAGGACTTAATGGCTGGCTGTCTTTTCGTTGCATCACCACGTTTTCCCTTCGAACCACCTGCTTAGACAGAAATTTGTAAAATGAAATTATAAATGAGTTCGATTATTCCATAAATAAATCGAAAATGTTAATTATTATTAACTCAAATTAACAAAATATGATGAATACTCAACTGGCTCTGCTGCAGCTGGTTTCCTGATCGGAAGAAATCGTACTGCTCCTGATACGGAGTTCTCACCTGTAAATTGATGTTAAAATTGCTCGAAATTAGAAGGAAATAATGTATACAAAAGTAAAAAAATTCGAAGAATTAAGCAATATGTATATCATACTTGGAACTGCGTGGTGGAGTAGCCTTGTGAGTATTCCGGCACATTCTCCACCGACGGCTCCGGCTGGTAATTCCTCGTTTCAGATATGCTTTTCTGTAAACACCAAAGAACCAAACATGTCATTATTACAGTTCACTAATCAATTAAGACAATCTTATTCATTCCGAAATAGTGCGAAGGAATTAAACACACTTACGTTGGAGAAATCGAGGAACGGAGAGCTAGCAGTGTCGTCAAGCAAAGACGAGGACTGATCCTGAGCCTTCCTCCGTCGATTACTCTCCCTGTTTTTCTTCCTGTTGTTGAAGCCATTTCTGGACAGAGGTTCTTCGACGACGACCTCGTTAACGGCGTAATGATGGATTGAACGTTCCTCGTGCAAATGCGGCGGTCCGGACGAAGCGTCGGAAACCATGGACAGATCTTCGTCGTCGTCGTCGTCGTCGTCCGATTCGTGTTTCGATCTTCTCTGTTCGCCGTTTTTCAAATCGTGGGAATAATAGCCGCTGTTGTGTTGATTGTACTGGGAAATGGAAGAGTGGTCTAAATATAGAGTCCAGCCGGACTCGCAGCCGCTGCTGCATTGCTGATTCGCGAACAGATAATCATTCATGGTGTAGACTGTAGTGTGTGTTTTCTGGATTCTGTCTCAGGCTATGCGAGTGTGTATATATAGTAATAGTATATGAATTCTCTCTTCTTACAACCTCGACTTGATATTGAGGATAAGAGGAGGGACGAAGGAAAATCAGGGTGAAATGGGAGAAGTATTTTGTCGTGACGCACGGAGTTCGAGTGTATTGAAGAATGAATCAAAAAGTGCCAGTTGGGTGTATGTATGTATTGTGTATGTATATGATCATATATATATATAATGAAGTGAATGTATGTATAGGAGGGTGGGGGGTATTGAGGAAGAGGGAATGTATGGGAAGGGGGTTCACATGCAGGACAGCGAGGCACGTAACAGAACATCCATCCTTGTAATCCTGTTTCATTTTTTTCCTTACTATTTGGCCACCTATCCCTTTCTTCACTAATAATGCTCTTTCAATCACTCGTACTATTTGTGTCAAATCTTGATTCTTGATTCAAGTCAGTGTGAAATGTCCCAAATCGAAAACTTTTAATATATAATAATTTAATAATTTTTTTTAACTGTTAATTCTTGGAGTGAATTAGATCATACAAATTATTTAATATGGTATCAGACTAGGTTATGTTTTTACTTCGTTTCTCTCGTTTTTCCACCTGCATATTGACAATCTAGTAGGTGTGTCAAATGTCTCGTATTTAAAATTAAAAATATGGATCTTTAATATATAATGATCGATTTGATAATTCTTCCTTTAACTATTATTATTCAATAATCTTCCCTCTTTATTTAAAAAGAATGATAGAATTTGAAACAAAGTGACAAACGCTTCTTTATTTAAAAAAAGAATGATAGAATTTGGACGAAAGTTCCCAAAATTACGACGGGTTTTAGCCCTTTTTCTTTATTGGAAAGGAAATAATTTTTACTATTATAGCATAATAGGTACCTTAAGGAGAAGTAATTATGATACTAACTAAAACTTAACTTGCTTAAATAGTACAATAAGCTTTTTTTATATTTTAAAACCCCACCAAAGTATATTTTACTTTGTTAAGTTTACACTATTATTATTATTATTATTATTATTATCTTTTTGCTAAGTTTACACTATAATTATTTAAAATGTTACTTTAGTATCTGATGGGTCCGGGAATGGATGAGTCCGAATCCGATCACTTTATGATTTGTATTTTGTGGAGGAAACCACCGGAGCTTCGCCGGAAAAAGAGGAAGGGGTTCAACCTGTTGGGACAAGCACAAGAAGAGTCAGAAGGCCAAGCTGGGGGAACTGGGGGTGATACCCAGTTTGGCTCTCCGACGCTCAAGTCAGTTTTGTGTATGAAGAAATGTAAGTTCAGTTGCAGAAGTGAAGAAAGCTTAGAGAATGCTTCAGAATGCTTACAGTGTAGAAGATGACTTGGGTTATTTATAGTTGAGGGTCAAGGGCCCTTTAGTCATTTGCCTCAAGTGGTCCTGGCCGAATGTTGCCCTAACACGTGGCGCTGTGAGAGAGAAACCTAGGAGGAATCTTCTACAAAAGCGGCCCAAAAGTTAGTGCTAGCAACAGTGGCAGGTGCGCGGGCATGTACGTTGTGTCAGAGAGCCATGTGGGTGGTTGGTGACGAGGGCTTGAGAGCGCGCTCGTGACAACCTTGAGTCTTGGAGGCCAAGATATCCGCTGAGGGGGATGAAGGCTCCAGTTCAAGTGACGAGCCAAAGGGGAGGCCACTCTGAGGGAGTGTAACGCTCGAAGAGTGCTCCCTTGGCACGTGGGCGTACCAACCGTTCAGTTTGTTGGACGCTCGTGGGAGTGATAGCGCTCGTTGGGCTTAACTCCTTGAAGAAGAATTGCACTTGTTGGGTTTGGCGCTCGTGCGCCGGTGGATTCACCCTTGATGGCGGCCGGCTTAGCGCATGGCTTAGCGCTCGTGCGCTGATGGGTGCAGCCTTGTGGGGACAGGTGTCATCAGCTCGGTGATGCCACGTGTCTTCATGTGGGACGATCGTATTTTGACCCCATCATTTTGCCCCCCAATTCTGTAGTCCTTAGTGATAAGGACTGTAGAATTTTATCTCGCTCTATCTCTTGTTTCTAGCGCTTGTGCGAAGCTTGGCGTGTTGAGCAATTTTTCCTCTGATGGTGTCATTAATGCGGTCTTTTCAACCGACCGCTCGTATCAGTTCCGCATTAAATGCTTGTACTATTCTGAAGCCCTTGAATCGTCAGAGCATTAAATGCGGGTGCGCGTGGGGCGCGTGAGCATTGGGAAGCATGTGCCGGTTCCATAAAGTGGGCGGTTTCCTAAGCGGGAAATGATTACCATTTTGAATTTATTGCCTGAAACGGTACCAACTCCCATCCCTATAAATAAGGGATTCTGAAATCTTGTCATTCTTTACGCATTCAAAACTTTCCAAGTCTCCTTTGCAAGAAAAATTCTCTCGCATCTCCAGCATCTTCAACCTCTTTTCCAGCTTTCTTCAGAAACTTTTCAAGGTAAATTTCTAGTGTGAATTTCTGACTTTGCTAACCATAGACTTCGGACTTTAGGATTTCATAACCTTCTCCGATCCTTGCCTTCCTGAACCCTAATCTCCTTCCAAGAAAAACTTTCAAAACCTCTGCTTCTGCCATGGCTGACCAACACATTGAAGAGTTTGCCCGTGAAATCCAAGAGATGGCCACGGAGAGTTCTTCTTCTCACAATTCCCCCAGAGATGAAGAGTTGGGGGCGGCAGTAATGGCTATGGAAGACCGAAACCCAGGCGGAGTGGCTCCTCTCTTTGAGGAGATGGATTTGGTAATAGAGGCAGAAAGACAAGGAGTCACTTTGCCCATAACTCAAAGTGCCACACATCCCCATCGCCACAGAGTGACAGTGGCCGTTGCGAATCCGCTTCCAGTGGCGGAAGCCGTAACCGGGCCTTCAGAAAGGGCCCGTGACAAGGGCAAGAGTAAGAAAACCCAGAAATCCAAAGGACCCAACGAGGGGGAGGGCTCAGGTTATCAGGCTACCGAGCGCACGCCTGACGAAACTCCCAGCACCGTCACTGTGGGGGATGTAAAGACAATGATGGCCCCCATCTACTGGGACGAGCGATATACTTGGAGAATTCCCCAAAACCACGAGCGTGCAAATAATCCGCCTCCTGGGGAAATGGCAGTATACGTGGATTCCGTGAGCTCGGGAGGCCTGAGGTTCCCCATCTCAGTCTCAATGGCCCATTTGCTGAACGACCTGGGCCTGTGTCCGTCCCAGATAGTGCCCAATGGCTTGGCCCTCCTGACCTGCTACATAATTCTGATGAGGACCATGGGATACGAGCCCTACTTGAGGAACTTTAATGCCCTTTTCCAAGTGGTCAGCTCCTCTCGCTCTTCGCCTGAAGCGGGTTTTTATTACGTCCAAGCGAAGGCCCACATGAAGCTGATCAATTCGCCCTCGACCACTTATGGCATTGACTGGAAGGAAAAGTTTATATTTGTCAGGGCTCCAGCGGAAGAGGGCTTTGGGGTGAGCACGGAATGGGGCTCGTACTCAAAGAGCCGTTTGCCACCCTCATTCCCCCGAGACTGGGCTAAAAACCTGGCCACAACCCTAAGGGACGAGGGTCACCTTATACAGGCAAAGGACTGGATAGACGATGCGGAACTCATGTTCTTGTGTGGTCTTACCAACGACCCTCATTTCCTTGACAACCCTCCGGCTCGTGACATAGAGAGAGACGGTTAGATCCTTAGGGCACTAACCTTAGATAGGAATGAATACTAACTGCTTTTATTGTACTTGTAATTTGCACTTAACAATTCTTGTCCAAGGATTTATAACCTTCATATTTTCATATTTGCAGGAGCCACTATCTTAGAAATGGCCGGTGGAATAAGACAAGCGGCTCGTTTTGCCAATGCTCAGAGGAATCAGGCTGCCCAGGGGAACCAACAGCGTGAGCCCCAACGTTCCCGTAACCGCAATGACAGAGGGGACGCTCGTGGGGGTGCCAGCTCAAGCACCAACCCTGAGGTGCAACCCCCTCGTGGCCGAGGGGAACGTAGGTTGGTCCCCCGGGAGAACAGGCGAACGGAGAGAGGGGATGATGTTCAACTCCCCGTTCCTGCAGAAACAACGAGGCGGCCAGTGGCTGCCTTGACGATAAGAGAGGCTTCCCCGAGCGCGAGCGCCAATAGACCTTCCCGCAAGAGGAAGAGAATGCCTGACTCCGCCGCGATTATAGGGAAGGGCAAACGAGTGATGGAGGGCCCCCGAGGCGAGGGGGACACTTCCTCTTCAGAGGAAGAACACATGTGGGAGTTCCCCCGCCGAGGGGACAGAGACTTTTCTGGCGCCCCCGACGGCGGGCCGGTTTTGCTGAGGCCGGGCTCGGTCGCCCAAACTATTACTGACGATCTGTTCAGCCGGGCTCAGTACTCAGCAGATCACAGGCATCTCTACAGTGAGTCTGTAGAGAAGGTGACGCTCGATGCAGCCCACGCCCTGATTTCTGTAAGTCTTCATTCTTTGCATTCTTCTTTTCTGCTAATCACCATTTTTTTCTAACACTTTTCCCCTCGATTACGCAGCAAGTTCTTCCTCGGCTCCGGAATGTGCAGATGCGAGCCTCCATATATGCCGAGCGCAAGGCCAAGTACAAGAAAATGGCCCGCTCGATGGACCCAGCTCACTTCCAAGCGGAATTGGCTGCTGAAACTGCCAAGTATGAGACCCTCAAGGGTCTATACAATAAGTCGGAGGAAGAGCTGTCGAAACTGAAGGAGGATTTTGTGGCTGTGGACGGCGCTCGAATCAACTTGGGCAACCAGCTGGCCCAAGCTAACGAGCGGCTCAAGAAGGCTGAGGCAGAGAGGGAGAGCTTGAGAACGAGGGCTCAGGAGGCAGAGAGGAAATTGGCCGATACCGTGAATGAGTGGCCTCGGAGCATGGAGCGTGCAAACAAGGAGGCGCTGATCAAGTTCTGTCATTCCAAAGCATTCAACTTTGCGGCCTCGTTACACTGCTTGGACGAGGCTCAAAATGCCTTCAACCTGGCAGTGGATCAGGGCATCCACAAAGGTCTGACAGATCCGGCGATGAAGGGTGCTGAGGGTACGGGGCTCATGTTTAATGAGCGCTGTGAGGAGGCAGAAGAGGATCCCAACGACCCCGCAGACAGTATAGCGGAAATGGAGTATGACTTCCTGGTGAAACTGATCCAGGATGAGTACGCCGATGCCCACAGGGAAGGGGGTGTGGGTCCATCTGATGCTCATGAAGACGAGCCACAAGCGCCCCTCATAGAAGAAGCCCCAGTTCAAGCCGCCGAAAACGCCAATGCCCCGGATGTCAATGAGCCTGCTCCTGCCAATGCCCCCAATGATCCACAAGAGCCTGAGGGTCCCATTCACGTTCCAATTCAGGGCCCAATTCTGGTGGTTGTTGATGAAGATGTAGCCCCAGCTGCCTAAGACTTTTCCTCCTTGTATTTTTCTGATTTTCTGCTTTTTCTTGTATTTAGAATTTCATGGGCCTTTGAGCCCTTTTGTTTTGTAATAATTCCCTTTTTTCAATGAATAAAGATTCCATTTTCCATGCCCTTGTTCTTCATTTCCTTTATGAATCATATAATAAGACTGTGTAGTATACCCTTGTAAATGCTTTATTCCTTTGATGCAAATGAAAATTTGTCTAAGTCTTGAGCGATCGTGGGGGTCTTACTGTGAGATTGCCCTTACGCTCAAGACTTGTATAAATTTTACTTTTGCTCTTGAAAATTTGTCTAAGTCTTGAGCGATCGTGGGGGTCTTACTGTGAGATTGCCCCTACGCTCAAGACTTGTATAAGTTTTTCCTTTTGAAAATTTGTCTAAGTCTTGAGCGGTCGTGAGGGTCTTATAGTGTGATTGCCCCCACGCTCAAGACTTGTATAAATTTCTTCTTTTGTAAATTTATCTTGAAAATCTGTCTGAGTCTTGAGCGATCGTGAGGGTCTTACTGTGAAATTGCCCCTACGCTCAAGACTTGTATAAACTTTTGCTTTAGGAGAATTTGGCTAAGCCTTGAGTGTGTGCGAGGGTCTTACTGAGTGGTTGCCCTCGTTCAAGACTTGCGACATTCTTTCCGCCCTTGGGGGGATTTTGCTGGGTCTTGAGTACTTGCGAGGGTCTTACTGAGTGGTTGCCCTCGTTCAAGACTTGTGCAATTCCTTTTTGATTCTGAGGCCATCGTTCGAGCGCTCTGGCTCTAGTCGTTTTCTTGGTTCTGCAGGAGATCCCATTTTCGAGCGCAAGGCGTTTCAAGAAACGACCAAGGCCTACTAGGACTTTTTCTGTGGTAGATCCCATTTTCGAGCGCAAGGCGTTTTTTAAGAAACAGCCAAGGCCTACTAGGATTTTCTCCATAATCTTCTTTCAATTCACCTGTTTGGTTGTGAGCGTAACCAGTCTATCCTTATGAGGGCGTCCCCCCATGTGGAGTAGAGCGCTGGCCAGCGTAACCCATGAGAGATAACAACATTCATATTGGAATGGGTTGCCAACCACGCTCGCGACGACGAGGGACGTGGGACTTATCCATTCAAGCAACCAAAGAAACAGGAATATTAAAGAAATCAAAAAGATTATGTTACCTTTTACTTTGTTTTGAAGTACATAGAACCCGTCAACGAGGGTTGTTACATCAGAGTTTGCAAAGAGCTTTTAAACATAAAACCGCCGGAGGTTACATGCGTTCCAAGGGCGAGGCAAGCGCTCACCTTGAAGTGTCTCCAGGGTGTAAGTGTTGTTAGCTCTGAGTTGTACGACCTTGAATGGGCCTTCCCAATTGGGGTCCAATTTCCCCACGTGCTTGGATACTTCCACCTTCTTCAAGACCAAATCCCCCAGCTGGAAAGTTCTTTCCTTCACACGCTTGTTGTACTGTTGGGCCACAGAGGCTTTATAGTGGTGGATCTTAGCCCACGCTCGATCTCTCCTTTCATCCAGCAGGTCCAACTCCAAACTCCTGTTGCCATCGTTGAGCTGGGGCTCGAAATAGCCGACACGAGCGGATTCATTTACAATCTCCGCTGGTATCATTGCTTCTGATCCATAAACGAGCGCGTAAGGTGTTTCTCCAGTGGCCGCTCGTGGGGTGGTGCGATAAGCCCAAAGCGCTCCTTGCAGCTCCTCAGCCCATTCACCTTTCTTGCTTTCCAGCATGGTTTTTAGATGCTGCAAGATGATTCTATTGGTAACTTCTGCTTGCCCATTGGATTGTGGATGTCCTACAGAGGTAAATCGCTGTTCTATCCCCAACTCAGAACACCACTCTCGTGTGTCTGCTGCTATGAACTGGGATCCATTGTCAGATATGAGCACCCTCGGTATTCCGTACCTGCAGATGATGTTCTTCCAAATAAAGTCCCTTACAACCTTGAAAGTGATTTTTGCAACAGCTTCAGCCTCGGCCCACTTGGTGAAGTAGTCGACGGCTAGAATGACAAACTTCCTTTGTCCTGCAGCTATGGGTAAGGGGCCCACAATGTCTATTCCCCACTGGTCAAAAGGCCAAGAGACGTCTATTGGGATCATTTGTGCGGCTGGCAATTGAGGGAGATTTGAATGAAATTGGCATTTGGGGCACTTCCTCGAAAATTCAATGGCATCTTGGAGAACTGTAGGCCAATAAAACCCACTTCTCAGAACCTTTTTTGCCAAAATACGCCCCCCAGAATGATTTCCACAGCTCCCGTTATGAATGTGTTCGAGCGTCTCCTTTGCTTGTGAGGGCCTTAGGCATCTCATTGGGGGTCCTTGAAATGATTTTTTGAACAACCTCCCCTCGGGATCCAAAGCGAAACGAGGGGCCTTATTTCGGATTTTCCTAGCTTCCACCTTGTCAGTGGGAAGAATTCCATCCTTAAGGAAAATGATGACGTCATCAAGCCAGCAGGGCTCGTTCGGATCAATCATAGCGATTATCTTGGTGGCGACTCTTTCTTTGATCAAAGGTTCCTCAGTCCTAAGGAACGTAACAGAATGTTCAGAAGTACCCTCTAAAGCTGACGCAAACTTTGAAAGAGCGTCCGCTCGCTCGTTTTCTCCTCGCGGCACCTGAAGTAGATGAAATTCCTTGAACTTCCCAATGATTTCTTTGGCTTTCTTTAAGTACTGTATCATGGTGGTTTCTCGAGCCTCATATGTTCCTTCAATCTGGCTCGCTATTAACTGTGAATCCACATAAGTAGTGATTCTGGAGGCTCCATTCTGAAAAGCTATGTTCAAACCTTGCACGAGGGCTTCATATTCTGCTTCATTGTTAGTGACTTGGAAATCCAGCTTGATCGCAAAGTCCAGTTCAATCCCATCGGGGTTTCTGAGGGCCACTCCTATTCCTCCCCCTTGAGAGGTTGAGGAACCATCCGTGTGCAGTACCCATAACCCCTCATTCTCCGCAGCGGCGGGTTCGAAACCAAAACGTTCAACCAACAGATCCGCCATAACCTGAGCTTGTATCGCTGTCCTGGGCTCGAAGCATAAGTCAAACTGGCTCAATTCGATGGCCCACTTGATTAATCTGCCAGATACGTCCGGCTTGGACAATACTTGTTTCAAGGGTTGGTCGGTGAGAACTGTTATGGAATGCGCTTGAAAGTAAGGCCTTAACCTTCTTGAGGCGTTAATAAGAGCGAACGCAAATTTCTCAATCTCCAAATATTTCTTTTCGGCTCCTTGCAAGGTTTTGCTCAGATAATAGACAGGCAAATGTTTCCGCTCCCGTACAGCGACCAGAACCGCGCTCGTGGCTTCAGGAGAGACAGAAAGATACATGAATAACCTTTCGCCTTCGACAGGCTTAGTCAGCAGTGGAGCGCTTGATAAATAAGCCTTCATATCCTGCAGCGCCCTTTCGCATTCCTCTGTCCAAGCAAAGTTGCGTGCGTTCCTCAAGATTTTGAAGAAGGGAAGGTTCCTGTCTGCCGAGCGTGAAATAAACCTGTTCAACGAGATGATTTTGCCTACCAAGACCTGTACTTCCCGCAAATTTCGAGGGGAAGGAATTTCCAAGATGGCCTTGATCTTCTCCGGATTGGCCTCGATTCCCCTCTGACTGACCATGTATCCCAAGAACTTTCCCCCTTGTACACCAAAGGTGCACTTCGAGGGATTCAACTTCATCCCATATTGGCGCAAAATTGAAAACGTGCGCTTGAGATCCTCCAAATGGGAATCCTGGCGCTCACTTTTGACAATCATATCATCCACATAGACCTCCATGGACCTCCCAATTTCACTTTCAAACATCTTATTGACGAGCCGCTGATAGGTAGCTCCGGCGTTCTTAAGTCCAAAGGGCATGACCAAGAAACAATATACCCCCATATGGACGACGAACGAAGTTTTGGGGCGGTCTTCCGGGGCCATAAAGATCTGATAGTACCCCTGGAAAGCGTCCATCATGCTCATGAGCTCGCAGCCAGCGGTCGAATCCACCAGTTGATCAATCCGGGGCAGTGGGTAAGGATCTTTAGGGCAAGCCTTGTTGAGATCAGTGAAATCATTGCACATGCGCCATTTATTTGCGCTCTTCGGAACCAAGACTACGTTGCATAGCCACTCCGGATACAAGATGGGCTCGATATACTGAGCCTCCAAGAGCTTATTGACTTCCTCTTCAATGACTTTCTTTCGAAAGCCATGTACATCCCGTTTTTTCTGCTTGATAGGCTTGAAAGATGGATCCACATTAAGTCTATGGACAATGACGCTCGGATCAATCCCTGTGAGATCAGAGGCTTTCCACGCGAATACATCCTTGTTCTCCCTTAGAAAATCAATCATCATGATCTGAGAAGGCCCTGAGAGGTTTGAGCCGATCTGTGTAGTCTTATCTTTGTTTCCAGGTTCCAGCTCAATGGTAAGGAATTTTTCCGAGGGTTCGATCCTTACCTCTGGGCGAGGAAGTTCGAGCGCCCTCTTCTTTCCTGTCAAACGATCGCCAGATGCTGATTCACTCTCTTCCGGCTCATCTTCTCCTGAGGACGATTCACCAACGACCCCTGGGGGGACATTTTCGAGGGGATTCTCCCCGTTGTCTCCCTTCTTCTTCTTATTCTTCTTCCTGTTCAATTTCGCCCGTTTCCTTGCTGGGCTGTCCTCGTTTAAATTGGGGAAATCCACCGACTTCTTGGTGGAGCCGACATGGAAGGTTTTCTCCGCTTTAGGCTTTCTGAGGGACAGCATGTAACACTCCCAAGCCTCTCGTACATTGCAGAGCACTTCTCCAACACCCTCGGAAGTAGGAAACTTAATCTTCTGGTGGTAGGTGGAGATGATAGCTTTAAAATCCACGAGGGCAGGGCGCCCGATTATGATGTTGTACGGGATGTCAATCTCCACCACCGCGTACGTTACCAAAAGCGTTTTGCGCTGAGGGGCTCGTCCGAATGAAGTAGCCAGGCGTATTTGCCCTCGGGGGACAACTTCTGAGCCTCCAAAGCCAATGAGGGCTGTTTTAAGAGGCTCGAGCGGGAGATCAACCTTCATTTTTAAGAATGTAGAGTAAGGCAAAACATTAACGGAGCTTCCACTATCAACCAATACTCTTTTTACAACATGGTTATGAACATCTAAACTAACCACCATGGGGCAATCTGAGGTTACACCCTCCCCATGGGGCGTTACAATATGTTCTAGATCCCTATCATCAAAGCCTATTACATCATTTTCTCTTGATTTTGGAGCGCTTGATCTCTGGATAGCGTAGATAGGCTTGGGCACTGCTGGGCGTTGGTTGTAGCTCCGTATGTGCCTCCGTCGAGAGGCGTTTGAATCCCCCCCTGATGAGCCTCCTGCAATCATATTTATGACTGCAAAGGGCTCGTTCTCTTGCTCAGGGGCTTTACCTTTGTTGCCTCGGCGACTGCTGCTTTCCGGGGGTCCCCTACCCCTTGGGCTCTTTGACCGGGAAGGACTCCTTCTTCTCCTTCCGAAGCGCTCGTTGCACTGTTCATCGTAGCGTTCGAGCACCCGGACAAATTCTTTCAGATGGCCCCCTGCAACGAGCCTTTGGATTTCGGCCTCCAACTGTCGGCACTCATCCGTGTCGTGCCCTCTCTGCTTGTGGAAGGCGCAGTATTTATTCGAGCGCCTTAGTGAGTCTGTTTCTCTCATTTTGATGGGTCTTTTGAAGAGCTTCTTATCAGAGAGATTGTAGACTTCTGAATTGGGCCGGGTGAGCGGAATGCGCTCGAATCGACGAGGGGGTGGTGGCGACCTCCTGCGCTCTTGAGGGCGCTCTTTCTTGACTGCCACATCTCGCCCCCGCTCGTGATGAGGTCGCTCGTTCCGGGCCGGGCTGTGATGACGGGGACCATTCGTCCCATACATATCTTCGAGCGCGAAGAACGGCTCGGCTATTTCTCTTAGGCCCATGAGGGTCCCAGGCCTTCTCTCCACGATGGCGTCAGCAAATTTTTTGCTCACATACTGCTTGTGATCCACAGCCTGGAAGAGAACTGGGATCAAGAAATCCATCGAGGGCCTTTCCACCTGCAATATCTCCTTATTGAAACGGGCGAAGAACGAGCGTAGGGATTCGCTCTTGCCCTGCACCACATTGTAAAGCGCTGTGGGTGCGGTGACTGGCGCCTTCAAAGAGTTGAAGTGGTTGAGGAAGGCATCAGCTAACTCTTCATATGAGTGGATCGAGCGCGGTGGCAGGCGCTTATACCACTCTTGAGCCATCCCTACCAGGGAAGTGACAAACACTTTCGCCCAGTAATGGCTGGAATGCTCGTAAAGGTGCATGAGATGCACAAAATGATCCAAGTGCTCCGCTGGATCGGTTGTCCCGTCGTATCTGTTGATGGATGTGGGGACTTTGGCCATTCCGGCTTGGGCCATCAGGACTTCCTCGACGAGGGGTGAACCCCTCGCCAGTGGGTGGTATTCGTACGTGCCGAAGTTTTCCTCCGGCTCCTTTCGACGAGGGACCCTTGGTGGAGGGTCCTTGGTGCGGGTACTCCTGGCGTCAACCCGTTCATCCCGACTATGGGAGATCTGAGTTGAGCGCCCTCGTGAGAGCTGTCCCACGATATCCTTGAGGCCCTGTAGCTGGTCTTGCACAGCCGCGAGGACGTCAGGATTTACTTCTACTTGCTTGTCCTTGTGGGCTCGTGAGCCCCTCCTGGAGACATGAGAGTCTCCTTCATTTTCGTTCACTCGCTCCGTGGGCTCTTTGTTCCTTCCCACGGAGGCACGTTCGTTGCCCTCCTGCTGGGGCACTTCTTTCGCTGGTGGTGGTGGTGGTTGTGCCCTTAGGACAGCCTGGGCTTCCCTGAGGGGAAAGTTCTGCTGTCCGCCTAAAGGGGCTGCAACCTGAGTGGCCTGCCCAGAGGGAAAGTACATGGAATGGAATCTTTCCCATGCCCCCTGGGCCGCCTGAACCTCACATTGGGCGTAAAGAGCCCGTAATTGTTGGGTGGTCAGTGGAGGTAATTCCACTCCTTCAATCTCCCTGGGGACCACCACTGGGAGCTGGAGTTGTCCGGCATGGTAAGACTGGACCGGCGGCGCCATCATAGCCGGAGTAAGAGTGTAGCCAGGCGGAGGCATCATGTAACCTTGTATTCCAAGGCTCATCTGGGGATGAACCCAGGGATTCTGTGCAAGCGGCGGTGGAGCTGAGAAAGAAACTCCTCCAGTGGTGGTGGGAACCTGCGGTGCAGGCGGAGCAGGTGGTGGTACGGGGGATTCTGCTTGTGGAGTCACTCCTGCGGGGGGAGGTGCTCCACCATCAGCGACGGTAGGTGGCAGTGCTCCGCCTATAGCGGTGACGGGAAGAACGATGTTTGCATCTTGGGAGGTGTTTTCTCCTCCTCCAACAGCTCCAGATCTCGTTGCAACCATGGCTGTTGAAAACGAAGATGTGCTTGTTTTTCTACCAACAAAAAGAAAGGAAGAATATGGAAGACTGGTTTTCCCACAGACGGCGCCAAAAATGATGGGTCCGGGAATGGATGAGTCCGAATCCGATCACTTTATGATTTGTATTTTGTGGAGGAAACCACCGGAGCTTCGCCGGAAAAAGAGGAAGGGGTTCAACCTGTTGGGACAAGCACAAGAAGAGTCAGAAGGCCAAGCTGGGGGAACTGGGGGTGATACCCAGTTTGGCTCTCCGACGCTCAAGTCAGTTTTGTGTATGAAGAAATGTAAGTTCAGTTGCAGAAGTGAAGAAAGCTTAGAGAATGCTTCAGAATGCTTACAGTGTAGAAGATGACTTGGGTTATTTATAGTTGAGGGTCAAGGGCCCTTTAGTCATTTGCCTCAAGTGGTCCTGGCCGAATGTTGCCCTAACACGTGGCGCTGTGAGAGAGAAACCTAGGAGGAATCTTCTACAAAAGCGGCCCAAAAGTTAGTGCTAGCAACAGTGGCAGGTGCGCGGGCATGTACGTTGTGTCAGAGAGCCATGTGGGTGGTTGGTGACGAGGGCTTGAGAGCGCGCTCGTGACAACCTTGAGTCTTGGAGGCCAAGATATCCGCTGAGGGGGATGAAGGCTCCAGTTCAAGTGACGAGCCAAAGGGGAGGCCACTCTGAGGGAGTGTAACGCTCGAAGAGTGCTCCCTTGGCACGTGGGCGTACCAACCGTTCAGTTTGTTGGACGCTCGTGGGAGTGATAGCGCTCGTTGGGCTTAACTCCTTGAAGAAGAATTGCACTTGTTGGGTTTGGCGCTCGTGCGCCGGTGGATTCACCCTTGATGGCGGCCGGCTTAGCGCATGGCTTAGCGCTCGTGCGCTGATGGGTGCAGCCTTGTGGGGACAGGTGTCATCAGCTCGGTGATGCCACGTGTCTTCATGTGGGACGATCGTATTTTGACCCCATCAGTATCATTAACGAAAGTGATATTATTCATATATATAAATTAAAATTATACTTATTAAGTGAAATTATCTTCTTTCTTTTTGGGCAAATAAAATTTTATTTAATGAAATGATATAACATTCACATGCCATTATTTATTATAACAATAATTATTAATATTTATTGCACGAGTAGTGTATGTCAATTTTTGCATTATTGAAACAAATTGGCTAAATATGGTCGATTGGAACATGGTTTTAGTTGTGTTTGTTGGCTCCCCTGATACACCATTTGGGACTATCTTGATTGCGATGTTCCATCCAACCCTTCTCTTTTCGGTTGTTACAAAACCACTTATCACTAAAGCATTATTTATGCATCCGGCCGCCTTAATTACGCCAATTATTAATTAGATTAATACTAAGTATTAATTAATAATATTTAGGATAAATTAGATGCAGATCATGGTGGTTAATTAGGTGTATTTATGCTAAGTGCTAATTAATGTGTTCATTTTTCAGGACAATATCCCAAATTCGAACTTCATTTAAATGTACGTTTATAAAAAAATATATATATATTTATATTTGAGTCCCTTTTAATTTAAGCGATTACACTTTCAGAGAAATTTGCAAAAATAATATTATTTTTATTCAAATTTAATAAAGTAGTACCGCTTTTGGGGCTATTAAAATTTTAATATAAGTCGCGGATGAGATACGCGACTCCTATTATTTTAATAATATTTAGGGCCGAGTCGCGGAGATCATCCACGACTCCAATTTTTTACATTATTTTAATCGGAGTCGTGGATCTCATCTGCGACTCCATAATTTTTTTTATTATTTTAATAGGAGTCGTGAATGCCATGCACGACTCCAATTGTTTTTTTTTTTTTTTTAATTTTCCATTTCTTTCTATATTCAATGGAATTACGTCATGTGTTCTTTCGAGGTCTAAATGATATCGAAAAAATACAAAATTTATTTCGTTAGATCCGAATCGTCGAAACGAGTTGAAAGGCAAAGACGGAATCCGAATCCGAATCTCGTAACTCAAGTTATAGCTGAAAAACAAATAAAATAGGGTAAATGAGTCATATGGACTGAAATTTGTTTCATCGGAGGTTCCAACGGCATCGAAAAAATACGAGGTTTGTTTCATTGGATCCAAATCATCAAAACGAGTCCAACGAAAAAGACGAAATTCGAATCTGAATCCCGTAGGCAAGTAATAGCTGAAAAACGAATCAAATAGGGAAAATGGGTCATATGGACTGAATTTTGCTTCGTCGGAGGTGCAAACAACATCGAAAAATACGAAGTTTTGTTCATTGGATCCGAATCATCAAAACAAGTCCAACCGAAAAGACGGAATCCAAATCCGAATCCCGTAGCTCAAGTTATAGCTGAAAAACGAGTCAAATAGGGTAAATGAGTCATATGGACTGAAATTTGCTTCGTTGGAGGTTCAAACAACATCGAAAAAATACGAAGTTTAGTTCATTGGATCTAAATCATCAAAACAAGTCCAACCGAAAAGACAGAATCCAAATCCGAATCTCGTAGCTCAAGTTATAGCTAAAAAACGAATCAAATAGGGTAAATGGGTCATATGGACTAAAATTTGCTTCGTTTTTCAGCTATAACTTGAGCTAAGGGATTCGGATTTGGATTCCGTCTTTTCGGTTGGACTTGTTTTGATGATTCAGATCCAATGAACAAAACTTCGTATTTTTCGATGTTGTTTGCACCTCCGACGAAGTAAAATTCAGTCCATATGACCCATTTTCCCTATTTGATTCGTTTTTCAGCTATTACTTGCGCTACGGGATTCGGATTCGAATTTCGTCTTTTTCGTTGGACTCGTTTTGATGATTTGGATCCAATGAAACAAACCTCGTATTTTTTCGATGTCGTTGGAACCTCCGATGAAGCAAATTTCAGTCCATATGACTCATTTACCCTATTTGATTTGTTTTTCAACTATAACTTGAGTTACGAGATTCGGATTCGGATTCCGTCTTTGCCTTTCAACTCGTTTCGACGATTCGGATCTAACGAAATAAATTTTGTATTTTTTCGATCTCATTTAGACCTCGAAAGAACACATGACGTAATTCCATTGAATATAGAAAGAAATGAAAAATTAAAAAAAAAAACAAAAAACAAAAAAAAACAATTGGAGTCGTGCATGGCATGCACGACTCCTATTAAAATAATAAAAAAAATTATGGAGTCGCGGATGAGATCCACGACTCCGATTAAAATAATGTAAAAAATTGGAGTCATGGATGATCTCCGCGACTCCGCCCTAAATATTATTAAAATAATAGGAGTCGCGGATCTCATCCGCGACTTATATTAAAATTTTAATAGCCCCAAAAGCGGTACTATTTTATTAAATTTGAATAAAAATAATATTATTCTTGCAAAATTCTCTACACTTTCACCCCTTATAATATTGATAATAGATTACAGATAATCCCGTTATTAGGCTGCATTTACATCAGTTTCGGTTAAAAGTTTGTTGTGCAATACAATAGTCATTTCGCTACTACAATGGTGAACTACATATCTTTAATTAACTAATTGGAATTTTTTTAATACTAACTTTAATAATATTGAATAGCCTCAATTAATGTTTAACGCGAGTCATTTTAAAAAGCTTTATGTATACCAATGATTCCATCGGGTATCACCTTGAGGACCGATAATAATGTCGATAGTTCCATATTAATAAGTCTAATAAATTATCAGTACTACATATAGTTTATTTACCAAATTAAGTGTCTAACCTGGACTAATAAAAGGGGTGTTGGTAATCTATTAGCAAATTATAAGGTGGAAAATATAATTTCAAAAACTAAATGGAGTCCATAAATAAATATATCTAACCGCAAGAGGTCTAAATATAATCCACCTTAATCTTTAATTAAACCTTATAATATATGCACTCTATAACCTACAAACTCAATTAATTAATTAATTTACAACAAACCCACTTAAATAATAACACCTAAATTAGCACAATATAATTTCTTGAGAAATGGCTCACATTCTTGGCCAGTTCGGAAGTTAGCCTCTATTTAATTAATCCTTCCCACTTGCGTCATCTCATTTGTCTATTATTACAAGTTACAATACAACACCTTAATCTAAAAGCCTGTAATAAATTAAACTATTGTCCTACAACGTTGATCATATATTCTAAGTGTGAGTTCCAAAATTAGATCGACATAAACTAATACTTAGTACTATGTAACACAATTTAAAAAATAAAATAAAATAATCCAGAATGGATCAAGGAAAGACATATGGTATGCAGCCAGTCAAAACTAAAGGGAGTTTGACTACTAGATCTTCAAAAAAAAAATTGTTTCTTTTTTGCCTGAAAAAGAAACAGTACTGTCCCTATAGTACTTAATTAGATATAATAACCGCAACTTGTACTTAAAACTAATTAAACTAACCATGCATCAAATTCTTTACTTTGTTTCGGGTTTCGGATACTACAGAAACTCGATACGGGTTTAAGTTATGTGTATTTTCGCCAAGGTTTAAGGTTATATCTATGGGGAAAATGTTGTGATTTAACTTTGTGAAGATTTAACATGGACAATGGGGAGGTAAGTTCGGGGACAAGTGATTTAGTCTAAGGACTTGGCATCTGTTTATGTGTGTTTGTGTTGTAATTAATGTGGTATTTTCACATGCCCTCACTTCCTCACCACTCCAAATAAACACGCACTCACACACACATGTCTGCACGTGTGCATATGGCAATTTTTCAGAATTTCCAACAGATTTGCACACATGTATGCACGTGACCAGACCTTTCTTGGGCTTAATTCAACTAATTACTATGCTTATGGTTTCTTTGGGCTTCTGATCAAATCCTTTTATAACTCCTTCCAATGTTGTATACTTCCTCCTCATACATCAAAAGAATGGATAGTCAAATGGTTCGAATCGGGTCAGATCATTAACATACGAGATTTTCTCGATCAATATAATTGTGCCATAACTAGAAACTCAAATACAAAATCTTTCGTTGAACTAGCATATCATCGAACCGGTGAACTGCATCGTTGGTTGGTGTCTAGTCGTTAACTTAATAATTAATAGAATGAAGGGTTGGTCTTGCAGTAGTGAATAAACTAAAGGAAAGTACGTTTATAAGTTGCAAATTTCAATGAATTCATATATAAGAGGGACTGAGAAACACGAGGGTGTCATGAGACACATGAAGTATTGTGGGAATTAGTGCAGAACACACACACATTGATCTAAAGAGTGTTTATCCGGCAAGAGGACGTGGATTACTACGTTAAAATTGTTAAATTAACATGACTGGCAGTGACAGTAGTGTGCAGTAAGCATGATGCTTTGATGGGGCTTTGGTTTCTTCGTATCTGAGTCAAAGGTTAAGTGCACCCATCATGTGCTCCTACTCTCGGATCACTCGTTATCACCAACCTAATGTCACTACAATATTAATTACCCAAACCCTAATTTATTACACCTATTAAAATTGATATGCAGATTTCTTATAATTTGTAGGAGTGTGGTAAATTTTATTGTTGGTTTCACAATTTAATTAGGTTTTTTTTTTGTTTTATTAATTTGTTGATGAAGAATATTTCTAATTTTGAAAATGTTGGGGATTCTTACGGGGTCGTTGTCGTTCTCTTGCATAAATATTTATTAAAAGTTAAAATGTATGGGGTCATTTCTGTCGAGGAATATAAAAGAGAGGTTGATTGCTCTTTTTTTCACACAGTTGTTGTGACGTATAGAAACATATTATATTAATACGATACAATACATTATAAGTGTTAGAAGATCTTCTATATTAGGCATAATTGACTTTACCCCGTTATGGTAGGATCCGTGATGCCTGATTTATAGAGATTTGTTTCCGGTTCCTTTGTTATATACTTTGCTTTCCTGTAGTTGTGTAATAGATCAGAATATACAATACAACCATGAATACAATGAAACTTTTCCCCGAATACCATGTCTTAACATGGTATCAGAGCATGGTTCGAACCTTTGGGACTCAGCATTAACATCATCGTCCCTACCAAATCTCAAACCCTTCACAGCCTTGACCCGTAACGTATCTGCACAACAGAACCAACATGTCAATACCCACAGATAAGAATCTCAATCTTGCAATTCAGACAACAATTGCAAACAACAATCAATCAATGGTGCCCAACTCGGATAACTTGTTCATTGGAATCAAACTAAATGGGGACAATTATCCGATATGGGCACGCCTGATGAAAATGGCGATCGGAGGCAGAGGCGGCCGCTCGCATCTAACCGGTACACCACCGGCACCAGAAACTACAGACCCAAAGTTTGATCAGTGGGAGCAAACTGATCAGAATGTCTTCACTTGGATAATCCAGAATTTGGAACCAAGTCTCATCAATAATGTTCTTCAATACCCAACTGCGAAGGAGCTATGGGAAGGCCTCGCCACCACGTACGGAAGCGGCGGAGACCCACTCCAACTCTTCGATTTACACAGAAGAGCCAACACCCAACGACAAGGGCAAGTTAGCCTCGAAGAATTCTGGAATAAACTGCAATCCATATGGATGGCAATCGACAGGAAGCAACCCAATCCCATGAAATGCCCCGATGACATCAGGGCATTCAATCTTCTAACCCAAGAGCAAAGATTATATCAATTTCTCACTGGAATAGATGAGAAATAAGAACCCATCCGAAGAGATATCCTGAAACAAGATCCAAAACCTTCCGTGGAAGCCGCCTATGCTACCATCCGAAGAGAGGTAACCCGACTCCAGATTTTGAAATTGAATACAGGAGGCGATGGGGAATCCGGGATTGGATCTAGGCTCATGGCACGAAAGGAGAAGAATGGCCGGAGTTTTTGGCACTCAGATGGCGGCCGTACCGACGGCAATCGCCGTTCATCACCGCGCGATGACAAGGCAGGGGTGGTGTGCGGTCAGTGTGGGAAACCAAGATACACAACCGAGCAGTGTTTCGAAATAATTGGATACCCGGAATGGTGGGAAGGCCCGCGGAAGAACACCGGCGGAACCGCCGCCAGAGGCGGACACAAAAGGGCGAACGTCGCGGCCAGCGACGGAGAGGGGAGACAGAGAGCAGGCGATGCAGCTGCAGGTGTAGTCCGTGGAAACTCCGGTGCCGCCGGGTCAGAGATGAGCCGTGCCAACGTCGCCGTCCTCTCCAGTGCTGGCGACAGAAAAAATGGGGAAGAAGGGACTGATTTCGGCGCAGCAGCAGGTAAGGGGTTTGGGGGTTGTGTCCCAAACCCTAGTTCCTTTATTTGTACTTCCCAAATATTTGCAGACAAGTCCCCAGTTTATGATCAAGTACATGAACAGCCCCACTTATCTACTAGTGTCAGCTTTTATACCCGGAATTTTACTAAAGAAACTTCTAAGTGGATAATTGACTGTGGTGCTACGGATTCTATGACAAATGATTGCTCTGATTTACTTGATCCGATTAGTTCGAATAATTCTCATATTCAAACTGCAAATGGGAATTTAGCTATGATTGAAAAAGAGGGACCTGCTCGTATTACACCGAACCTTAAACTCAGCAATTGCCTTTATGTGCCTTCTGTTGGAAAACACGAATCAGAAAGCAACGGAATTTAAAAAATTTTCCCAACAAAAGGACCTTGGACTCGCAATCGTGTAACCAAATTCGTAGAGATAGAAAACTTACTTTTCTTTTATTCTTTCTTGAAGCGTTTCAAGCCACCCAAGAACGCTCTTCTCGCGGCTTGATCCACTCTCCTTGGTAAAGCTCGAATCTTCAAACTTCTAACTTGAAGTCTCTAGAGAAAGTCCACCAACTTGATCACAATCTAACTAGTAAGGATACTAGTTCTCTAGTTAGTGTTTAGGCTTAACCTAGGGTTTTATTTTATCTTGGAGAAAGGAAGGTGTTCAACACATGAACCAAAAGAATTGCCAATTCGCTCTAAAGGGGAGCATGAGCTCCCCTATACATAGGAAAGGGAGAGGGACGCCCGAACCTATTCCTTGTTGGACAAGGATTTGGTTCCTCTCTCTCCTATTACTTGATCATCAAGTATTTTCCAACTTTGACTTTGAATTCTAATTCAAGTCAACTTTTAAGAGAGCTAAAAATATCCAAACTATTTTTGGATAATTTTATACTTTATTTATTATAAAATAAATAACTTATTTTTATCTAATTAATTAATTCGTAATTAATTAACTAGATTATTTTCTCCAAAATAAGACTTTCTTTTTAATTCAAAATTAAACCAAAGTCTATTAAATAATTAACATATTTAATTATTTAATACATATATATATATATATAATATATATTCACACGTGTGTGACACGTGTCACTCACGTGAGCCACACGTGTGGAACCCTCTTGGCCCGATTAACTCGCTTAATCATTTTCAAGCCTCAACTCATGTAACCAAGTTGTTGTGTGTGACCCTCTAAGTTCTCAATTCAATTAGCAGTGACCCTAATTAATTAATTAATCAGTCCACAGATTAAACGACCATAGTCTAGCAACAGGTGTTTAACCCCTAGCTGAATTGGAATGTTCGGATTCGACAGAACCTTTAAGTCATTGATTCATGTGAGATACAATCCTCCTACTTACTATCTCTCAACCAAGATCTAGGGTAAGATAATAATCAGAACCCTAATAATCCGGTCTTAAAGCTAAGTGCATTTCATATCCATTTGATCTCAATCCAAGAAACCCTTTTCTTGATGTCTTGATCTACTGCCTTGGCCAAGGACTCCATATGGCATATGAATGACTTACACAATAAGAGATCACCTTGCATATGCAAGTGTAGGTCCTATCTTTATTCTCATTCACTTTCATGAATCACTTGTGCAGCCCCAGCATAAGCCTTGAATCAGTTGTCTAAGGCGACACCCTTTAAAGCTTATACCTAAGACTACAGAGTTAACTCATAAAGTGACAAGGAACCTCAAGTCTAAGGATCAATTAATCACATCAATGACTCGTGACATATTTCCTAATTTGGAAGTTTCCATTTCCTGAAATAGAAACTTCCTTTCCCATTTAGGAATGTTCTCACACGGGGCACCTCAGTGAACTTACTTATTAAAGTAAGCACCCTCATGTATCACGCACGTATCAACTATACACTTTGCACCTCCATGAAACAAGGTGGTCCTTCTTAAGGGCGTGATCTGTAGCACCCCGCACGTGAGGCACCACATCCCCCGCACTATGGCTCGACACGAGTAACGAAACAGTAAATCCGCACCCGTATCACACCATAGCGAACGGGAGACAAACATAAATACCTTCCTAAGCCAGGCGGAGCTAGACCCTGCAATGAAAACCAATCCACGAAATATAATGCATTGCACAGCCAAAGTTCAATCATACAAACCATAAACGGAATTTGGCTCTTCAGGCCTCTTTTAAATCATAATTTCAGTCCAACAAACCAATTCTATAATAATTTCATAATTATTCAGATTCAGAACTACAAAATCGAATCAAACATAAATCAAGTACATGAGTGAGTACAAAGACTCTCCTAACCTAACTCGACCAACTTAAAGACTCCAAACACCTCCGCCTAGCCCGAAACTCCACAGATCAAACCTGCACACTAAACGAGTGGAGAGGGAGAGGGGTCAGTCTCTAGAAGACTGAGTGAGCAGGAGCGATACATATATATATAAAACATGCACATGCAAGTCATAATTCCCGAGCAAGGTTTTATTTGAATTTAGTCCCCAAAAAGGGCAAGAAAATAGATAACAATGCTCGACTTTTACGACTAATTCATATTAAATTCATTTCATTCATAAATCATACATAAATATAAGGCTCGGCGAGTGAGCGTGCACAACCTCCATCCAAACTCCGACCGTGTACATAAATATCAGTAATATATTGATTAGGCGATCAGGCAATATATCATAATACACACAGACCATAAATCATAACATAAATATGCGCTTGGGCAATCCGTATCCCGGCCTTCCCGCACGGTGCATAATTCTATCAAAACATATACATAAGAAGAGGCATAAATCCTAACCAACCTTCTTCCTCCGGGTGGTGGACGGGCTTGCAAGACCCGACCAACTCAATCATGGGCCAATGGGGTTTCATGACTCCCCCAAGGGCACTCAGCTCCCATTCCCCGCTAAACCTCCTAGCGAGGGCCGGTATCACCGTAGTTTGGTTGGGACTAGTATATGGGATCCCCGTCAGCCCTTGCTTCCTCGGTTAGCCACATATACTAAGTCCCGGGGCCCGTTCAGTAATAAGTAATAAATGTGTCTCGCCAAAACATGACAATCATAAGTACATAACATAATTCATAAATACATATCATAATTCATAAGTACATAATATAATTCATAAATACCTTACCGTGTAATTCGGCATATGCTATATACGTACCTCTCCATGTCATCCTATTCCATAGCTAGCATGAAGACACACGGTTTGGAGCATAGCCTCATTACAAAACCATTTTTAAGCTCATGTACGCTCATACATATAACTCAGAAGGATTTACTCGATAACTTCATTTGAAAACCATATATATATATAATCATAAGGTTTTGGCCAAAGCTTTTCACATAAGGGTTGTAGGGTTTGTTACATAGCTAAAACGAAAACCACCCTCACCTTAACCGTGAAGAAACAAGGATCGAGCACCAAGTGCCTGACGATCAAAAGCTCTCCTCCCTGGAGACAAACTGTACAAGAGACCACAAGACGTGTTCGTGAGACTCAAGACTCTAAATGAACCATATATGACGCACGGCAATGCACAAGCGTGATATGAAGGCATAAAGATCATATTAAGTCATGAAAATGTTCATGTGAATTATTAAGGCATGTAACTCATATATCCAAGTCATTCACTCATTCATTCATTATCATTCAATTCATATTCCCAATCAATTTATTTCAAGAACTCAAATAGGAGCATAGAACATGTTCAATCTCTTCCATAATGCTATCACATACTTCATATTACATAACATAGCATATATCCAAGGTTTGACAACAAGAAGAAGTCATATGATATAGAAAATAAGTGATGCGATTCGTAAGCGACATATAAACACACATAAACGGCATTAAGTAAAAGCATGCCTATAACACATCCAAAAGCCATGAAATTACACCATATTACTCCTAACATATAGTAAAACAAGTTCATAGTTTAACACAAAAGGAGATAAAGTCATTAAGGAGGTGAAACAAATCAAAAACCGAAGAGGAAGTAACGAAGACTGCGCATGGGAAGTGACACGGGGGTGTCACCAATCCTAGCCCAACTGAGCCACGGGCGTGGCTCAGTACAGAGCTGCCCAGAAGGTGTGACACGCCCATGTCTCCCTCTTATGAGTAAATGAGACACGGGGGTGTCACGGTACAGAACTTGAGGCGCATGCAAGACCTAACCGGCAAAACTGAACTCAAACAAACTCAATCCAAAGGCATACCAATTGAGCTCCAAATGCTCTGAAACTTAATATACAACATATATAGCATGTTATTAACATTTTTCATTTAGAGTGCAAAGGTTAAATCACACGTTAAGATCATCGAATCCATGCAACAAAACTGGGTCGCCAAAATCGCACATATGAGCCCTAATGATTCTATCATGCCTTGATCAAGTACTTAGGGCTTGAATTTGGATCTGAAACTTTGGGGAATGCATGCTAACATGCTAAACAACTAATATACATCATATATGTACAAAATGGTACAATTTAAAGCACATTAGGATGACCAACAACCACACATAGGCAACCGCAACAAATCTGTCATGGAGCATGCATAAAAACAGGCCATGTCTTGCGGTTTTGAGGCTTCAAATGGAACCAAATACTTAAAGCATGAATGCTAACATATAGAACAATGAGTGTACATCAACTCCATGCATTTTCACACGAAATGGAGGCCATTTGATCAAGCATCAACACCATATTTCACACAGCAGTTCAAAAACAGGGGAATCACTTAGATCATCAAATTTGGAGCTCCATATCTCAAAATTTTATAAAAGAAACAAGAGATGAAATCCTCCTAACATCATATACTATCAGTTGGGAAAGAAATAGGTCAAGAAACAAGCTCAAATGATCATGAATAAGCAAGAAATCAGCCACACAAGCAAATAGGTCCCTAGAACAAAAATCCCTAAAAGTTCATACCAAACTCATAATTCAAACCCTAATAAATTCTGATCTAAATCATGTTGCAAGGAGATGAAATCAAGTATAATAGGGTAGAGAAGACATAAATATTCATACCTTAAAGATTTGGTGAAGAAAAATGGTGATTTGAGCTCAAAATCACAAAGGATGGCCAAGGTTTTCTTCCTTTCTTCTCTTCTCCTCTCTCGTTCAGTTCCAGCTGCAAGAGGAGCTATTTTGCTCGGTTTTTCAGAGTAAAAGGGGTAGGAGAAGGCTTAACGCAAGGTGTAAAAGTCATGGTTAATCTTTAGCTAGGTTTGGTTAAGTAGAAAGGGTCCCACCAAGGAGACTAGTCAACAAAAGGAGTTCTTCTTGCACGAGTTGCTCGTTACGGTTAAATTTCGGAGGTCTTAATGATCTCAAAAAGGTATGAGGCTTGTTCCATTGTCTCCGAATCGTCGATACGAAGGCAACGGAGTTGACGGAATTCGAATCCGAATTCCCGAGCTCAAGATATCACGCACGGAACCAAGGGTGCGCTAATTGCTCGTTAGCCCCCGATTTGGTTCCACAATCGAAATTAAATTTATAAACACGTCAAATAAATCCGAAAACATAAACCGAGCACATCGGCATGTTCATAACACACATATATACGACATATTAAATTTCTATACCAATTCGATATCATTACATATATAAACGAAGCACAAATAGAACACTCATGCGCATGAACGAATTCATATTGTTATAAATAATTTACTAAAACTTAAATTCCATATTAATTAAATTAAAACCAACTAATAACATGTTGAAATTAATTAACGAAATTACCGAAATAGTTAAGGTAACATGAAACCTTAATTAAGAAATTAAACACTGAATATCAAAGTAAGATAAAATTAATTAAATTAGAGTAACAAGAGTTTACAGTTTAAATCAAATAAAAACACTTATAAACAATTAATCATATAATTAAATAATTAATTTGAGCCATTTATAAACAAATACGTCACATTATTATAAACTGAAAAACTGGGGCGTTACAATCTCTCCCCCTTAAAAAGAATCCGTCCTCGGATTCAAAACACGCTTGAAATCAAACAATGAGAGATTCCCCGTCTCTCACAAACAACAAGGAGAGAGCCCCATCTCTCGAACAGCAATGAGAGAACCCCGTCTCTACAACAACAATGAGAGAACCCCGTCTCTCGCAAGCAAAGAGAGTACCCCGTCTCTCAAACAAAAATAAGAGAAGCCCCGTCTTTTAGAAACAACGAGAGCACCCCGTCTCTCAACCGAAAATAAAACAAGGAAGTCTCCAATACTCCCAAGCAACTCACGCGAAACCAAAAATGAAAATCACGGAAGTCACCTAAAGCAGGTAGTAAACGTCGCCCATATTGATAGTCAATTACTCCAAGTAATTTAACACAGTGCAGAACAAAGCACTTAACATAAAATTTATAAACGTTAAATTTGCACGGATGCATGTATCATGAATGCTATAAGTACCGTTCACCGTAGTTGCAAAAATTTAAGTTGTGAATTGTCGTTGTCCAAGGTATGCTCTGTCCTGAATGTAGCTCAGTGCCCAGCTTGTCTTGAACCTCTTTAGGGTTCCCCGGTGAAGCGATTGATGAATTCTTTTTGGAGTATTCTTAGATCCCTTTTGACTTGTACTGCTTCCAGTTTTCACCATTTCCCTCACTCCTCATTCGCCCAACCAACTCTTTTTAATTAACCACGCTTGGCCTCCCGAATACCCTTAGATCATCTGTCTCGAAGTTAGACCCATAGCTACTATCTTACTCATATCAGAGTTTAAAATATACTCAAGAATAACTACCCCTGACCACCTTGACGATTCAATCCCTACCTTGAGGTATTCGTCATTAGGATTTACCTTAACACGAATCCTTTTCCATTTTCCGTTCATGTTATCTATTCATACTCTTTAACCCCTTAGGGTTATTCGGTATCTGGCCCCACATTTCTTGAATCGAAGATAGAGTGTTCTTGATGACTCTTGAAGTTCGATGTAAATCCTCCAATGATCATCTTCTCCGATTTGGTTTCTTCCGAATTATCGTGGGACTAACCGAAGACTTGATAATATTGTCATTATTGAACCCCCTTTGTACTTTATTGGATTAATCTGGATCGCCATCATTTCATTATATGCTAACTGGATTCAACTCTCTCTCTTGTCAATTCTGACTTAGGGTTCACAGAAACTCCATTATAATTTTGTTATCCCCAGATCCATATTCTACACATAAGAATATTCTCCAAACCATTTCCTCCATTCCTAATGAGGGACTCTAACCCGACTTGAGTAACTTAACTCTCCTCTTAACGGCTTAACCATTCACGCCACCTTAGTTATCTCCAATCATCACTAATAGGACTTCCAGGTCTTCCTTAATTTGTAATTTCGTCATTCCCACTAAAATATTTCTTCGAGCACCTTTTCAATCGTCCGATTTGTTCTTCGGTCGTGCTCTCCCCCTTAAATTTCTGTTGTCCCGGGTTGAACTCCATTGATTCTTCTTTTATCGAAATCCTCGATGAGTAAATCCCATTAGGTGAGGTTTAACTGACATAGAAATCAAGGATTTGGCCTTTCAATTCCTTCCCCAGTTCTCTTGATGTCCGCAACTCCTTCCTTATACTTGTCTGGAACTCTGGTTTCACTTCTCCTTCTGAATTCTCGTTTCCGTGAACCTATCCCTTAATGGGAGTTCTTATTTCCCAAATTCACCTTCCTTCTAACGTCATCCTATTATTTCTCCTCCTCATAACTCAGATGCGTTTCGGTTGAACTGACACTTGATAGTTGAGGCGAAAGGCTTCCTATCAAGTAAACACTAAAATGCATGTTGGGTTAAAATGACAATGCATGGGTCACATTTACATCAAGCAATTATTCAACACATTAGTGCAACGAAACCAATTAGAATGCACGGATAAGCATAAAGTCACGAGAATAAGTAACTAATGCAAGATATGATGCACGTGCTATGAATGCTTTGGAACCTGTCACCGATGTGGGAAGTTATTAGCTCGGTAGCTCTCCTCGTTCTTCCGATCCCAAGGTCACTTGGCCTGGTAATTATTCCTTACCATTCCCACGGTCTTCAAGTTTTCCATGAGTCTTTTGGCATCACTTGTATCTTCCACTATCCGAGGTTGCAATTTCTTAATCCTTAATTCTTCCACGTCCACTAAGTTAGTATCCAAGCTTCTCCTCGAAATTCGACCTTTACTTCTAATCGTCGCCTCAATCAAGAATTTCGCGTTTATCCTTTGTGGGTTTAATTCACCTCCAATTGCTTATACTTGACCGCATGATTTCCTTTCTTTCCCGTTTCATTTGTTGCTCCATATCTTCCAATTTAACCTCACAACATGACAATTCAACTGGGATTTGGGAAAATGAACTCAAATCCGGTTCTCCATATCGCCACCTTCCCTCTATTTGCGTTTACCCAAATGCTTATCTTCTAGAACCCGACTTCTAATCACTAGGTTTAATCATAGATCCTTCTTGTTGACCCCAGATACACAGCTCCTACCGAACCCATTTTATCTTAGTCTCTCCTAATTATTGAGACCTCTTGAACGATCCAATCCGGGATCAAAACATCTTCAAGGTTCGTTCACTTCATCCTTTAGGTTGAAAGATCTTATTGAATCCAATTAATGCACTTCAGGTAGTGGATCCACATAAATTGTTCTTTTGAGTCACAACCATCCCTTGATTAACCCCT
This sequence comes from Lantana camara, assembly GCA_037501455.1. NCBI lineage: Eukaryota > Viridiplantae > Streptophyta > Magnoliopsida > Lamiales > Verbenaceae > Lantana > Lantana camara. Next base: position 27,966,738 of record CM074862.1, read on the forward strand.
ATTCCTATACCACCAAATGTTCCTCTGCCATCGCATTGCCAAGGTCGAACCTCCCATTCTAAATCTTAACCGTTAATTGCAACTCAGTCGGTAGTGCCACGCGACTAGCATTCTCCACATTCCTCCTTGGCATCCCTCCTATCTTCCATGCCTCCGAAGGAATTTACAATAGGTTGTTTGGCCGTGGTTTGATATCATCTTTATAACCTGGAAATCATAACTCTTTTCAAGAATGGATGCATGCGATTAGTGCATGCTCATGGCACATATTCAATACGAAAGACAAGAATCCATAAAATGCAACAAGTAATTCAACGAAATTCTTAAGGAAACCAAATTCCATATTCAAGATCGATGCAATGCACATAATATCGCATAGTCCCTATGCCGTACGACCTAGACTGACTCACACACGACACGAGAACACCGGTTTTGCAACCGGGCTCTGATACCACTTAAGGATGTAGCACCCCGCACGTGAGGCACCACATCCCCCGCACTATGGCTCGACACGAGTAACGAAACAGTAAATCCGCACCCGTATCAAACCATAGCGAACGGGAGACAAACATAAATACCTTCCTAAGCCAGGCGGAGCTAGACCCTGCAATGAAAACCAATCCACGAAATATAATGCATTGCACAGCCAAAGTTCAATCATACAAACCATAAACGGAATTTGGCTCTTCAGGCCTCTTTTAAATCATAATTTCAGTCCAACAAACCACACATAGGCAACCGCAACAAATCTGTCATGGAGCATGCATAAAAACAGGCCATGTCTTGCGGTTTTGAGGCTTCAAATGGAACCAAATACTTAAAGCATGAATGCTAACATATAGAACAATGAGTGTACATCAACTCCATGCATTTTCACACGAAATGGAGGCCATTTGATCAAGCATCAACACCATATTTCACACAGCAGTTCAAAAACAGGGGAATCACTTAGATCATCAAATTTGGAGCTCCATATCTCAAAATTTTATAAAAGAAACAAGAGATGAAATCCTCCTAACATCATATACTATCAGTTGGGAAAGAAATAGGTCAAGAAACAAGCTCAAATGATCATGAATAAGCAAGAAATCAGCCACACAAGCAAATAGGTCCCTAGAACAAAAATCCCTAAAAGTTCATACCAAACTCATAATTCAAACCCTAATAAATTCTGATCTAAATCATGTTGCAAGGAGATGAAATCAAGTATAATAGGGTAGAGAAGACATAAATATTCATACCTTAAAGATTTGGTGAAGAAAAATGGTGATTTGAGCTCAAAATCACAAAGGATGGCCAAGGTTTTCTTCATTTCTTCTCTTCTCCTCTCTCGTTCAGTTCCAGCTGCAAGAGGAGCTATTTTGCTCGGTTTTTCAGAGGACAAGGGGTAGGAGAAGGCTTAACTCAAGGTGTAAAAGTCATGGTTAATCTTTAGCTAGGTTTGGTTAAGTAGAAAGGGTCCCACCAAGGAGACTAGTCAACAAAAGGAGTTCTTCTTGCACGAGTTGCTCGTTACGGTTAAATTTCGGAGGTCTTAATGATCTCAAAAAGGTATGAGGCTTGTTCCATTGTCTCCGAATCGTCGATACGAAGGCAACGGAGTTGACGGAATTCGAATCCGAATTCCCGAGCTCAAGATATCACGCACGGAACCAAGGGTGCGCTAATTGCTCGTTAGCCCCCGATTTGGTTCCACAATCGAAATTAAATTTATAAACACGTCAAATAAATCCGAAAACATAAACCGAGCACATCGGCATGTTCATAACACACATATATACGACATATTAAATTTCTATACCAATTCGATATCATTACATATATAAACGAAGCACAAATAGAACACTCATGCGCATGAACGAATTCATATTGTTATAAATAATTTACTAAAACTTAAATTCCATATTAATTAAATTAAAACCAACTAATAACATGTTGAAATTAATTAACGAAATTACCGAAATAGTTAAGGTAACATGAAACCTTAATTAAGAAATTAAACACTGAATATCAAAGTAAGATAAAATTAATTAAATTAGAGTAACAAGAGTTTACAGTTTAAATCAAATAAAAACACTTATAAACAATTAATCATATAATTAAATAATTAATTTGAGCCATTTATAAACAAATACGCCACATTATTATAAACTAAAAAACTGGGGCGTTACATGATCCCACAAGCAAGCCTTAGAGGAGTTAGGTTGACACTCCCACTGTCTGTAGGACTCATCGGTTTGGAGTATTTTACTAATCATGACTTATGTGATATAGGGCTCGTTTCATGAACCATTTTACCTAAATGGTAGAGTCCTAAAGTCATCAGGATTAGGGGAGTTCTCATACATGCACAGTTAAAGTAAACGCATACCAAACAAGAGCATATAAAGAAGTGTTGCCTCAATTCGTTATTTCATTCAAAGATTGTCTGTGATTACAATAAGGAAAAGCACAAAGCGGATATACAATCGGCTTTCTAGGGCACTATTCCTAACACCTTCATTGTCTTGCAAACTGCTGTCTCTCAGTCAGTTAACCAAAGAATTGAATTGTATGGTTCTGATTTATCCTCTTTTTTGTGTGATACAGGACATTCATACGAAGGAGATCATTGGGCGTGGTACTGAGCAGGGTGGTCTGTATTACGTTGATGAAGTGGAAACTCCGTCCAAAGCTTTACTTTCAGTCGGACAGGCGAGTACTCAGCTCTGGCTTTGGCATCGACGTTTAGGACATCCCTCCGTAGGGTATTTGAAAGTTTTATTTCCTACTTTATTCCATAATGGACAATCTGTGGATTTCTCTTGTCAGACTTGTTTGAGCACTAAGAGTCATAGATCTTCCTTTAAACCGAATAATACAAGAGTTGAGACTGTTTTTTCATTGATACACGACTCAGATGTTTGGGGACCAGCCCCTGTTACAAATCAGCACCAATTTCGATACTTTGTGCTATTTATCGATGATTTCTCACGCATGACATGGGTATACTTTCTTCGTCAGAAATCCGAGGTCTATGAAACTTTTGTTGCATTCTTTAAAATGGTTCAAACTCAATTTAATCAGAAAATTAAGATACTCAGGTCCGACAACGGGAGGGAATATGTTAATCAAGAAATGAACAAGTTTTGTCAAGAACAGGGACTCATACATCAAACCACCTGTCCTAACACCCCCCAACAGAACGGGGTATCCGAAAGGAAGAACCGTACTATACTAGAGATGACCCTGCCCTCATAACAGAATCCCATGTTCCACCCAACTTCTGGCCCGAAGCAGTCGCCACTGCCACCTACCTCACAAACAGATTACCCACCAAAATACTCAACCACCGAACACCCCTATCCGTTCTTGAAACCCAAAGCACCGTACCTCCCTACCTTACCCTACCACCTCGTATCTTTGGGTGTACTGTGTTTGTCCATATTCCAAAAGCCTACAGGAATAAGTTGGAGCCGTGTGCAACAAAGTGTGTTTTCGTAGGATATGCTCCACATCAAAAGGGGTATCGGTGCTATGTCCATATCAGTCGACGGATTCATGTTACCATGGACTGTGATTTCGTGGAATCTGAATACTATTTCCTCACCCACTCCAGTGATCAGGGGGAGAGTCAAGGTGAAGCACTATATTGGTTGAGCTATTCAGATACAGACCCCACGCAGATAAGAGAAGATCTCAATACCATTGCTCACTTGCTCAATGATCCTCCTCCGGATGATGTCCATAACGAGGTAATAGAATCTAAACCAACTTTTCCTGTTAATCATGATCATGATGATGTTGATGTCTCCAATACTGATATGGCCTCTGAGAATGTAACAGAAGAACACAGGTACCCTTTGCGGAGCAACAGAGGAATTCCACCACACAGGTATTCCCCCGATCATCATTCCCGGTCTTCCAAGTATCCTATAGGAAACATGGTCAGGGGGAGCATATCCGGGGTCGCTAAGGCATTCTTTGGAAATCTTTGTAAGGAGGCCATTCCAAAAACAGTGGAGGATGCCAGACAAGACAGTGAATGGGAAAAGGCCATGAATACAGAAATGGAGGCATTGATTAAAAATGAAACTTGGGAGAAATGCCCACTCCCCAGAGGAAAGAAACCGGTCGGGTGTAGATGGGTGTTTACCATAAAGCACAAAACAGATGGGTCAGTGGAAAGATACAAAGCCCAACTAGGGGCTAAGGGGTATACTCAGACGTTTGGAGTGGATTATTCAGAAACTTTTTCACCGGTGGCAAAATTGGACACAGTTAGGGTGTTACTGTCTGTAGCTGCAAATGAAGACTGGCCACTTCACCAGTTTGACGTGAAGAATGCATTCTTGCATGGGGATCTCTCAGAAGAGGTCTATATGGAACCCCCTCTGGGATTTGCAGGGGAATTTGGGCAGAACGAAGTCTGCAAACTTCGCAAGGCCCTGTATGGATTGAAACAATCACCTCGGGCGTGGTTTGGCAGATTTACAGTGGCGATGCAACGCCATGGATATGTTCAGAGTAATTCTGACCATACCTTGTTCTTGAAAAGACGAGGGGAGCTGATCATGTGTTTGATTATCTATGTAGATGACATGGTGATTACGGGGAGCGATGTAGAAGAAATAAGCCGACTCAGAGAGAACCTCTTCAAGGAATTTGAGATGAAAGACCTTGGGGGTCTGAAGTATTTTTTGGGGATCGAAGTTCTGCGCTCTAAACAGGGCATCTTTATATCTCAGAGAAAGTATATCCTCGATTTGTTGGCCGAAATAGGGATGCTCGAATGCAAGCCAGTTGATACTCCCATACAGGTGAATCACAAGTTGAAGATAGAAGAGAGTGGGGAGCCAACAGAAAAGGAACGGTACCAACGGCTGGTCGGCAAGTTGATCTATCTATCTCACACGAGGCCAGACATTGCCTATGCTGTAGGGATTGTGAGTCAGTTCATGCATAAACCACAGAAGGAACACATGGAAGCCGTGGTACGGATAATTAAGTATCTGAACGGAACGGTTGGGACAGGAATTATGTTTGGCAGGCATGGCCACCTGGACATAGAAGCATACACAGATGCTGATTGGGCTGGGAACCCAAATGATAGAAGATCCACCTCCGGGTTCGTGACTCTAGTGGGAGGAAATGTGGTAACCTGGCGCAGCAAGAAACAGAAGGTTGTTGCCCTATCCAGTGCAGAAGCAGAATTCAGGGGCATAGCGAAAGGAGTGACTGAAATAATTTGGCTAAGGCGGCTAATGAGCGAGATTGGTATTACTCCGACAGGTCCAAGTCCATTGAAGTGTGATAACAAAGCTGCCATCAGTATTTCAGAGAACCCTGTCCAACACGATAGAACAAAGCATGTGGAAGTTGACCGGCACTTCATCAAAGAAAAACTAGAGGGAGGCATCATATCTATCCCGTTTGTCAGATCAGAGGACCAGTTGGCCGACATCCTAACCAAAGCGGTCACAAGTCAGACATTCCAGACTGTGTTGAGCAAGTTAAGGATTGGAGATTCCATCACTTAACTTGAGGGGGAGTGTTAGAAGATCTTCTATATTAGGCATAATTGACTTTATCCCGTTATGGTAGGATCCGTGATGCCTGATTTATAGAGATTTGTTTCCGGTTCCTTTGTTATATACTTTGCTTTCCTGTAGTTGTGTAATAGATCAGAATATACAATACAATCATGAACACAATGAAACTTTTCCCCGAATACCATGTCTTAACAATAAGATAATGCATTTTTTTTTTCAAGTTTTTCATGTAAAGGTATCTAGCACATTATCTAGCATGACATAATGCTATATATAATATATACAGTAGAATAGTATTTTTAAAAGTGTTTACACGTCAAAATGCATGCAGTTTATAGGGGTTCCTACAAAAAGTTATGTATATATATTAGCGTGACTTGTGGTGCTACCTTCATCATGTTAATTAATAATAAATAGGTGCGCGAAGATTAAATTTAAGGCAAAAATGAAAGACATGGGCATAATTTCAATTAAAAGGTTAAAAATGAGTAGAATGAAAAATCTCTAGGGATATAGGTTGATGTGGGTACTCAAAATTTAATACATACTTCCTGAATGCAGCGGCCGGGCCCGGGGCGCATATGGGAGCATCCGGTCCCCTCAATTTCGACTCTTCATATAGAATTCCAAAAAAATAAATAAATATTTTTTCTATTTTGTTCTCCATAAAATATTGTAAACTTTTATTAATTTCAATCTCGTCATTCTCTATTAAAACCATGACCGATTCACCTCTGCCACAATGTTTGAGTACTTAATATGTAAGTACGTACTACCATTCCGTTAATAAGTGTTTTTCTTTAGCCAGTGAAAATTTAGGAGTAAAAATGGTTATCCATCTTCAAGTTTAGGGTATCCCATATCCTTCTGAATTTAAAAAGTTCTGCTTAAACTATTATCTGGTGTGTACCACCGATCCTTCGGGATTTACAAGATCCTACTTGAACTATTAATCAGTGTGCAATTTTTTTGAAATTTACAGATGACCTACCAATAGAGAACCGTGACCAAAGTTTAAAAAGTTCTGCTTAAACTATTATCTAGTGTGTACCACCAATCCTTCGGGATTTACAAGATCCTACTTGAACTATTAATCAGTGTGCAATTTTTTTGAAATTTGCAGATGACCTACCAATAGAGAACCGCCGTTAACCACTAAGGCCAACTCCTGTTGGCACTCCGTTACTAAGTGAACATGACATATAACTCACACAAATGCAAGGAACATGCATGCATCTCCACATATTCCTATTTACCAAAGGGACAACTCAATTAGGTTTGACGTACTCTTACCCATCTTTATTACGCACTCGCAGTCAAATAAAATGTACCAATTTCCATTACATCGAAAAAGAAAACACAAAATTGAATCGAAGCAATTTACACATAGTTGGGAAAGAAATAGAAACAGTGGAAATGGAGATGTTTGTGCCCCATACATGCACATTGAATAGCGATAGAGAGCATTGGTGTGTCGTATACAGCTCACCAAATGGGCTCCATAATTAGACAATTGCTGTTTGTTTGTTAGGATTGGTCCCATCCATTGCCTCTCTTGTCTCCTCATTTCCGATATACAGTCATCAATCCTTGGTTAACGCCATGCACCTTGTCATCTCCTCATAATTCTCTCCAATCATACTCCTTGATATATCTTTTAATCTTATCTTGTAATTAGGAGGTTATGTCATGACGGGAGTTGCACTATAAAAGTTCGGATTGGTTGGGGAGGAGTTTTTTTTACCGCATGTAAGGTTTTCGCAAAAAGAGTGGTGTTTTTTTTGGTACTGCAGGTTAATTATGACATGATTAATTGCATAGTATAACGAATGTTACTTGCTAGGGTGATTTACACTAGTGCTTGTTCCTTTAGTGTGTATCCGTATGAAAATATCATTTGGGTTGTCGGAAATAATGATTCGATTTATCAAACTTTTATAGTGGGAATAACAAAATTACAAAGGAATTAGCAACAGGTATTGGTTTAAGTAGTTAAAGAGTTCTTTTTTAAGGACAATAACTTGGGTTTGAATCTATCTGACTATTTGAAGGATGTGTGTTAAATTTTTTTTTATCAAGGATGTGTTTACTCAACAAGTGAATACGTATTCTAATTTTGATTTATCAAATATCGTGATGTTTTTTTTAGCTCATATCTAAAACAATATAAGAAATAAATTATATATATAATTAATAGATGTCACTTTTTGGACCGTATATTTTTTTTAGCTCATATCTAAAACAATATAAGAAATAAATTATATATATAATTAATAGATGTCACTTTTTGGACCGTTATTAAATTTAATTTCATACTATACTTAATAAATTTAAAAACTTGTGTTTATATCTAACGGATTTGCAACTCGAAGTGTGAATTTATTTTATAAATTCACAACGGGGAGATGTTCGAAACGATCGTTAGACCTAGGGTGCGCATCATTATTTAACAACACGTTTATGAGGTGGATTTTACTAATTTTGTGTTGACTCTTCTTGTTAGTGGCGGAGGTGTTTCCTTGTCATCCATTTATGGTCGGGTATGACGAAATATAGATATAATAATTTGGTTTGTCCGTTATGAACTAGTAAAGTAAAATTATATACAAAAATGCATTTATGTATTCCACAATAAAAGAACAAGGTTCTTTTATTTTGCATTTTTCCATCCAATTATTCTTAACTATTGTAGGGTTTCTGTTACTTACATGGAGTGCTATTAAATTGAAGTCCCGCTAAAAAAATCCCTTAAAGAAATGTGATAGATTTATATCTCAAGTCAACATTACCGTCGCATGACACCACGTGGCTCAAATTTGAACACTGGAGCTTCCGAAAGGCATGTGTGGAAAGATTTTTCGATCCATGCCCTACTCTCGATCTTAAACTACAAGTGTGGAGTATTGATTACTATCTGAGCGGGTTCAAGGTTTCCATTTAGGAAGAGCTCTCTCGACTACAAAGCTCCTAGAGCCACCAATCGAGCTCGAGCATAATGAGCAGGAACAACATTTAAGGCATAAGATCTGCTTTGACGCCGCATTAAATGCCTTAAAAATTCCTCTATACATTCTCTCACAGAACAGGTGCAATGTGTTATGTTGTCTGCGACCTACTACATGAGGTTCATTTAATGCATTTTTGATTGTATGTATCGAACCTGCACAAGCCTCCTGCCTCCATTTAATAAATAGCCCTTACATTTATGGCATTAGGTAAAACAGTTATTGCATTCCTTTCGACCTCCCCTCTTATAACTACTGTTCACTCAAGCGCTCTAACTATCTTGCGTATCGGATAATCAAAATTGGGCACAATACCTATTCCCCCAATTTGATCTTTGGGCTTACATTTTCTCCTTGTTTCAATTATCTTTCGGGTCAAGATCACTTCCAAAAATATAAATTTTTAAGTGTTGGTAGCCAAGTCAAGGTCGAGCTCAGCACCTCCAAATTTGAACATCATTAACATTAAAAAACTAAAAATTAAGTGAAATCTTCTTGAATGGAACTAAAATTAAATAAATTAAATATATTACCACCGAACGGTATAATTTAGCAGTTCAATGTTATGTTAACTTAATCAGATATCCCGTATTCGAACCTCTTAAATCCATAACTACCATTGGTAAGAAGAGTTTTACATCGTAGTAATCGAACTTGATTCGACATATATAAATGGGTTATGGAACAAACAATGATAAATATATATTGATATATTGATAATGTGTAATTAGAGTAGTAGTAGGAAAATAATTAACAAAGTACAGAGACAGATATTGTAGAGATCATGTGATCACATGATTGAATTTACTAATTTGTTGGGAAATCCATTGGGACGATTTTATTGCAATTGAATTGTTTGATTTCCATTGAAGGAAAAAATGGGCTGGCATTGCGCCACGTGTGTGGGCCCCACTCCCATAAATAAAAACACCTTACCACTTTCTCATATACACCCAAGTACGCCGTACGGAATACGTGTGTACCTTCGCCGCACCCTATTTATTTATTACCCTCTCCAAAACTAATTTTATTAATTTCTTCAATCAATTTAATGCATTTGTTTTTTGAATTTTCAAATGTAAAAAATGAATTTTTTACAAAGAATTAATTTTCGGTGTTGTAAAATTTGAGCCCGCTTCGCTTTTTAGAAGATTCACAAAAGTTGTTGAAAGAATTAAACGAAAAGATCTAATGTACTGATGAAAATACCTGATTCTTTTTAAAAAAAGAAATTTGATACGTTACCTATACTCCATGTGATAAAATAAATTAATTTTTCAATTAATGTTAAATTTCAATGCAAGTTGCAAGCACAAGCGATAGTGATACTGGCGTAGGAAAAGCCAGTGTTTTCAAAACCGGACCGGACCGGCGGCCTGTCCGGTCCGGTAGAGCATCCAAAACCGGTGGAGTTCGGACCGGTGCGGAACCGAAAAAATCGGCCGGTTAACCGCCGGTTTCGACGTTGAGAACCGGACCGGACCGCCGGTTTTTGAATTCAAGCCTTCATTCCTTTTTTTTTTTCTTCTTCTTCTTCTTCTTCTTCTTTTTCTTTCTTCCCTTTCCGGTGGCTTTTTTGGTTCTTCCATTTCAGGCGGCATCCTTTTCATTCTTCCATTTCAGGCGATAATACATGAGATTGCTTTTTTCTTCACGCGGGTATTTAGAGGGAGAGATTGAGATAGATCATGATTATTTGATGATCTTTAGAACGAAAATAAAAAACGAATCTTTATACGATAAATTAGATCTAGAAGAAGATGATAGAAGAACGCTGCACAACGAGAAATTAGATCTAGAAGAAGATGATAGAAGAAGGAAGAAGAACGCTGCGCACATCATAGAAGAAAAGGAAAACTCTTCAGCTAATTAGATTTCCTAGGGTTTCCAAAGGTTTTGTATAATTCTTTTTGGGCCTTGGGCTTTGGGAGCTAAAAACTTTAGGTGGGCTAAAACTACACCAAATAAGTTATTTTTTCTTTTTTTTTTTAAATTATTTATTTGAAACATTATAGATTTTATGAGAAAATAAATATTGGTATGTTCTTAAAGAATATAATTTTGTGTCTTGTAATATATTTTATTAGATATTGTGAAAAGGAATATTATTTTGTATTTTAAATATTAAAAGTTATAAGTATATTTTATATATTTATGATATATATCTTATATTTAATTAATAAAATAATTATTATTTATTTATTAAGTCATACCGGTTGGACCGGTGGTTGAACCGATCGAACCGGTTGAACCGGTAACCAGTAAGCCTTCCGGTTCGACCTCCGGTCCGGTTTTGAAAACATTGGGAAAAGCAATTAACTAAAATGATTGTTGATATTTTAGATTATGTTGAACTTATAATAGAATGTAATGATAAGTGATAAGTATTATTGTTCTTTTGGGCTAATGAGACACCAACATTGCTTAATATGGGCCTATATTCTCGATGGCCCATAATAGTTATCCCGCACAATGCCTACCTACACATAACATAATCAACTATATAAAGTTTATTCAGAACAGTTAGAAGTCGTTTATTTTCCCAGGAAAGGTTTTGGGCAAATAGGATAATGGAAGTTTTTTCAATGGATTAATGATATGGATGGACATATGGTGTATCAAGAGAGATATCAAGATGGAGAAGAATATCTCTTGAAATATCAAGAGAGAATAGGAATTGGATAAGTGTTAATAATTAGTTTGGACAGGATTTATATTATATCGTTTAATGTTTAGGATTTATATTATATTATTTAATATTTCTAGTTGTATTACGTTATTTATTTCAGCACTTTATTTTGAGAGTCTTACTAGGTCTAGGATATCTTTACCTTTATATATTGTTAGTTCCTGTTATGATTAAAACATTCAAGCAATAACAATATTCAGAATTTCCAATCTAAATCTCTAATCTCTCTCTCCCCCCTCAATTTCCCCCGGCCGGACGGTCCTCCGGATTATCCTTCTCTTCTCCCCTAATTTCTATGAGCACGAGACTGCTCTAAAGTCTCCTTCGATACGTTAATTCGTATCATTGGTGCTTTCATTGAGAGGATGGCTGAAACGGTTAGTGTGTCCAGTTTGCAGCGAATCGACACGAATTTGAAGGAAGCTCTGAACCAGATTGAAATCATAATGACCTCGATACAGGCCATGAGACAGACCGTGCAAAATTTTCGTCCCTTCGTGGCTAAGGCAGAAAAGCCTTGTGCAAAGCCTGAAACGGCGATTGCTCCTACGGTTGGGGAAACTGCTGCCACGTTCGCTAATAACCCGGTCGTTCCTACCATTGTTGTCGATCAGTGTAAAGAAAAGTCGGACAACAATGACTCTGTGGAAAAATCGGTCACTCAAGATCCCGTATCAATTGTCGTTTCCCAACTAAGTTCCGAACAGCCAATTTTAAAAGAGTCAATTTCAGAGGCAATTCCGGTGCAGTCAACTTCGCAAGACCCAACTTTTGTGATTTCCGAAACAAATCTTGACCCAACTTTTGTGATTTCTGAAATAAATCTTGGTGGGTCTCTTGCTACCGCCTCTTGGGAACTGGTGGGCGTTGTTCGATGGGTTATTCCCGAGTTACACCTTGAGGACAAGGTGGTTTGTGAAGAACGGGGGAGTGATATGGATGGAGATATGGCGTATCAAGAGAGATATCAAGATGGAGAAGAATATCTCTTGAAATATCAAGAGAGAATAGGAATTGGATAAGTGTTAATAATTAGTTTGGATAGGATTTATATTATATCATTTAATGTTTAGGATTTATATTATATTATTTAATATTTCTAGTTGTATTACGTTATTTATTTCAACACTTTATTTTGAGAGTCTTACTAGGTCTAGGATATCTTTACCTTTATATATTGTTAGTTCCTGTTACGATTAAAACATTCAAGCAATAACAATATTCAAAATTTCCAATCTAAATCTCTAATCTCTCTCTCCCCCCTCAATTTCCCCCGACCGGACGGTCCTCCGGATTATCTTTCTCTTCTCCCCTAATTTCTATGAGCACGAGACTGCTCTAAAGTCTCCTTTGATACGTTAATTCGTATCATTAGTGATATGGTTTTTGAGGAGAATCAGGAATTGGCACCGAAAGCTATAAGAAGAAGTGTGCGGACTTGAAGACACCAAGTTGGCATGCAGATTACGTGTAGCCTTGAATTAGTTTGTTAGCAGTTCTGTTATGTTAGCAGAGTCCTTGGTTTAGGATTTTCAGAGTATGTTATTTTATTTGTTTTAAGAGTCCAGTGTTAGGAAGTCTCTTTACTTATAAGTTGCTGTCATTACGTTGTTTGGGGGTACCAATCAATAATATTGCAATTCCCTTAATCTTACTCTCCAAGTCTCTCTCTCTCGTCTCAACTCTTCCTTCGCCGCCGATCGGTCTTATCGGTAAACCCTCCCTTCTCCCCTATATTTCTTGAGTTCGAGACTACTCCGAAGTCTCTGACGATACGTTCCCAATTCCATACGTATCACTGGTGCTTTCATCGAGTTATCACGATGTCGGAATCCGTCAGTATGGAAAATTTCAAAGAATTTCAGAAGCGACTTGATGTTCACTTTGCGTTCCAGAACGCAACGGTCAATCAATTAAGCCAGGTCATACTAAAATTACAGCAAGACTTTTCCCTTCTATCCAGTCGCAGGGATAAACGACCATTGGATAGGGTTTTGACTTCTTCGCCTGTTCCGGAGGAGAATCCCGTTCCAGGGGGTCCCACGCTGAGTGGTAACCTTCATTTTGATATACCCAAGTGTGACGGTTCTAATCCGTTAGGGTAGCTTTTCCAGGCTCAGGAATATTTTGTTTTTTACGACATCCCCGAAGAATCCCGTTTGGCTACCGTGGGCTTCATGTTCGCAGGTCCGGCTCTGGATTGGTTTCGTTGGAGGCAACGAAACGGATTACTCGACTCTTGGCAGGATTTCGTGGCCAAATTTAAACTCCGTTTTGATCCCATCAATTTTGTGGATTATTTCGGTATGCTAACCAAGGTTCAACAAACCGGTTCGGTCAGGGAATTTCAGGCCGCGTTTGAGCAGATATTGGTGAATATGGCTGGTGTGTCGGACAAAGCTCTTCAATCTCTTTTTCACGTTGGTTTGAAATGTCGTCTCCTTCAGGAGATTGTTTTATTGAAGCCCGACTCCCTGTCGGCATCTTTCGCTTTGGCACAGGAAGTGGAGGCTACCCTATCAGCTACCCCACCTATACGGCGTGAACCCGATGTGGTTGTTCCCGAGGATGAGATATTGGAGATATCTAGAGATGACACTCTTGTAATCACTGATGGAAGAAAGGAGATCATTAGGTCGACTAATCTTTCAAGTCATGTGCCGAATTCTAATGCTCTGCTATTGGATAACGGGAATCTTGTCTTACACGATGACTCTAATGGTAAGATTATCTCGGAGAGTTTTCAACATGCTTCGGATTCTCTCGTGGAGAAGATGACAATCGGTGCTGATGTGCGTGGGAGTGAGAAGAATACACTCACTTCCTGGCGAAGTCCTTCTGCTCCGGCAAATGGAGATTTCTCCTATGCAGTTGGGCCGCTGGAGATTTCACAATCACGTATTTGGAAGAATGGATATCCTTATTGGCGCAGTGGTCCGTGGAATGATCAAATCTTCATTGTATTACTTTACATGAAATCGAATTTCGTACATTCAACCGTTGTGGACAGCATCGGGTCGGTTGCGTATCGGCTGAGGTTGCCGGTGACATCCTGGATTCAACCAGTCTTCCACATTTCCTTGTTGCGATGGCTCCACGGGAAGTTGGCTAATCTGCCGCCTCGACCTCTTCCTCTTGTGTTGGTTGGTGGTTTGCAATTGCAGGAGAAACGTGTTAGGAATAGTGCCCTAGAAAGCCGATTGTATATCCGCTTTGTGCTTTTCCTTATTGAAATCACAGACAATCTTTGAATGAAATAACGAATTTAGGCAACACTTCTTTATATGCTCTTGTTGGTATGCGTTTACTTTCGCTGTGCATGTATGAGAACTCCCCTAATCCTGATGACTTTAGGACTCTACCATTTAGGTGAAATGGTTCATGAAACGAGCCCTATATCACATAAGTCATGATTAGTAAAATACTCCAAGCCAATGAGTCCTACCGACAGTGGGAGTGTCAACCTGATTCCTCTAAGGCTTGCTTGTGGGATCACACCCTTAAGAAGGACCACCTTGTTTCATGGAGGTGCAAAGTGTATAGTTGATACGTGCGTGATACATGAGGGTGCTTACTTTAATAAGTAAGTTCACTGAGGTGCCCCGTGTGAGAACATTCCTAAATGGGAAAGGAAGTTTTTATTTCAGGAAATGGAAACTTCCAGATTAGGAAATATCTCACGAGTCATTGATGTGATTAATTGATCCTTAGACTTGAGGTTCCTTGTCGCTTTATGAGTTAACTCTGTAGTCTTAGGTATAAGCTTTAAAGGGTGTCGCCTTAGACAACTGATTCAAGGCTTATGCTGGGGCTGCACAAGTGATTCATGAAAGTGAATGAGAATCAAGAAAGGACCTACACTTGCATTTGCAAGGTGATCTCTTATTGTGTAAGTCATTCACTTGCCATATGGAGTCCTTGGCCAAGGCAATAGATCAAGATATCAAGAAAAGAGTTTCTTGGATTGAGATCAAATGAATATGAAATGCACTTAGCTTTAAGACCGGATTATTAGGGTTCTGATTATTCCCTTACCCTAGATCCTGGTTGAGAGATAGTAAGTAGGAGGATTGTATCTCACATGAATCAATGACTTAAAGGTTCTGTCGAATCCGAACATTCCAATTCAGTTAGGGGTTAAACACCTGTTGCTAGACTATGGTCGTTTAATCTGTGGACTAATTAATTAATTAGTGAATTAATTAATTAGGGTCACTGCTAATTGAATTGAGAACCTAGAGGGTCACACACAACAACTTGGTTACATGAGTTGAGGCTTTAAAATGATTAAACGAGTTAATCGGGCCAAGAGGGTTCCACACGTGTGGGTCACGTGAGTGACACGTGTCCCACACGTGAATATATATATATATATATATATATATATATATATATATATATATATATATATATATATATATATATATTAAATAATTAAATGTGTTAATTATTTAATAGACTTTGGTTTAATTTTGAATTAAAAAGAAAGTCTTATTTTGGAGAAAATAATCTAGTTAATTAATTATGAATTAATTAATTAGAATAAGTTATTTATTTTAAATAAATAAAGTATAAAATTATCTAAAAATAGTTTGGATATTTTAGCTCTCTTAAAAGTTGATTTGAATTTGAATTCAAAGTCAAACTTGGAAATTACTTGATGATCAAGTAATAGGAGAGAGGGACCAAATCCTTGCCCCATAAGGACTAGGTTCGGCGTCCCTCTCCCTCTCCTATATATAGGGGAGCTCAAGCTCCCCTTAGAGCTAATCGAGAATTCTTTTGGCTCATGTGTTGAACACCATCCTTTCTCCAAGATCAAATAAACCTTAGGTTAAGCCTAAACACTAACTAGAGAACGAGCATCCTTACTAGTTAGATTGTGATAAAGTTGGTGGACTATCTCTAGAGAGCTTCAAGTTAGAAGTTTGAAGATTCGAGCTTTACCAAGGAGAGGGGATCAAGCCGCGAGAAGAGCGTTCTTGGGTGGCTTGAAACACTTCAAGAAAGACAATTAAGAAAGTAAGTTTCTTATCCCTACGAATTTGGTTACACGATTGCGAGTCCTAGATCCTTTTGTTGGAAAATTTTTAAATTTCCGCTGCTTTCTGATTCGTGTTTTCCAACAAGTGGTATCAGAGCCACCTCGTTAATCGTGTTTCTGATTCGTCTCAATTATTCTGAATTTGGTAGAAATTCTTAGGCTTGGATGCGAATTAGGTATTCATGAGTTCTTCTAGAAAGCCTGAATTACGAAACTGTAATTTTTCTTGAATTTCTGAAACTGTTTTCTTAAATGGTGTTTTTGAAAACTGTTTTGATTAAAGTCTATTTAAATCGTATTTTTCTAATTTTTGGATTGAAACGGGTTTTGGAGAAACCCAAAATACTAAACGAACACGAAAAAGGACGAGCCTAGGCGTGCTAGCAAGTCGCACGCCCAGGCCCGCCGCTGTCGCCCAGCCCTCCCGCAACCGCGCAGGAGGGCCTCCCGCCCGCGCCTAGGCACGCCCGCTCGCCTGTCCCGCAACCGCGCGGGACAGCCGCCCGCACCGTCCCGCAACAGAGCGGGACGCCCAGGCCGATGGCGGGCACGGCTGCGCGCGACTAGCGCACGGGTCACGCGCCCAACGCGCGCACGCGGGCTGCAATTGCCGCACGCTATGCGCGTTGCTGGCCCGGGCGCCCGAGCCTGATGCCGCGTGGCGGTGCCCCCCTTTGGGCGGGTGGTTTCGGGCCAATCTTCGTGTTTTCATGTTTCGTGTTTTCGGTCCTTGAAAATCCCGATTTAATTTTATTTTAATTTTATCTTTTAAAATCAGTTTTGCTAAAATAAAATTATTTTAAAATTTTGATTAAATTATGATTTTTGAGAAATTAATCGATTTAAATTTTGATAAAAATTGCAAACTTTATTTTCTGAAAATATTGAAAGAATAAAATTATTAATTTTCAGAAATTAATTGGAATTTTATTATTTTATTGTTTTTCGGGTTTTATTGAAAAGGCTCTTGAATAAGTATTGCATCTAAGTCTGTTTTAAGCTGTTAGAGCTTAAAGCGGGAATTTTAATTTATTGGCTAAATTTAAATTCTCGCAAAAGCATGTTAGGTGATCATGGAATTCGCTTGGGAGATTTACGACCACTTAGAGCAACTTTACCGCCCTTATGAACGTGTTACAAGGTATAACACTTCAAAGGAATTGTTCCACTTGAGAATGAGGGAAGGTTCAAGTGTCCATGAATATGGACTCAAGTTTCTCGCCCTTACTGAGAAACTTGCTTCCATGGACATGCCACTGAAAGATGAGCTTTCAGTGGATTTGTTGCTAGCTTTGCTCCCACCATCATTCAACCCATTTGTCCTGAATTTCAATATGAATCATGCTGGGGCTACTGTAGCTGAGCTGATTAGTCAGCTTGTGACTGCTGAAAGCACGATCAAGAAGGACAATAAGGTTTTGATGGTGAATGCTCCATCTTCCTCTTTTGGGCCTTCTAAAGGTAAGGGCAAGAATGCCCAAAAGAAGAAGAAGAAACCCCTTAGGCCCATTGGTGGCGTTTCAAAGGGGAAGGCCCAAAAGAAGAAGCGTGATCAGAAAGAGGATGTTTGCTTCCATTGTGGCAAAGCGGGACATTGGAGGAGAAACGGCCCAGAGTACAAGGCTACTCTAAAGAAAGGTATGTTTCTCGTTGAAATAAATCTTTCTATTAATTCTAGTTCTTGGGTACTTGATACTTGTTGTGGAACTCATATCTGTAATGATGTACAGATACTAAGTGAAGTTCAACAACTTAAAGAAGGAGAATGTGTCTTGAAGATCGGCGATAGCTCAAATGTTGAAGCTCGAGCTTTAGGCACAATTAGATTAGATTTAGGTAGTTTTGAGTTAGTATTAAACAAAGTCCTTTATGTATAGTTTTGAGTTAGTATTAAACAAAGTCCTTTATGTACCGAGCATTATTCGTAATATAATTTCAGTTCCAATTTTAGATTGTGAAGGTTATGAAACTTATATTAAGAATGGTAAATACTTTATCAAACGGAACAACTCTTCCGTTCACATCGGTACTCTAAGTAATGGACTTTATCTAACTCAGAATATCAATATTATGAATATACAACGAGAAACTAAACGTAAGAGAGATGACAAAGTTTCAGCTCCCTTATGGCACACTAGATTAGGACACATTTCCAAGAACAGAATTAGTAAGATAAACACTTTAGGATCATTCTCTGAAAATGATCTCAAAGAGTTGACTTCTTGTGAATCTTGTCTCAAAGGAAAAATGTCCAAAGTTCCTTTTAAAGGAACTATGGAACGTGCCACTGAGGTCTTAGATTTGATCTATTCTGATGTTTGTGGACCGCTTAGTGTAAGCACTAGAAACAATCATCAGTATTTTATAACCTTTACCGATGACTTTAGTCGATATGGTTATGTATACTTAATGAAGTATAAATCTGAAGCTTTTGAGAAATTCTTAGAATTTCAAAAGGAGGTTGAGAACCAAACTGGTCACAAGATCAAAGCACTTCGATCTGATCGAGGAGGCGAGTATCTTAGTGAAGAATTCCTTAATCATCTTAAAGATAATGAGATTTTCTCTCAGTGGACTTCTCCGGGAACTCCTCAGCTTAATGGAGTTTCTGAGAGAAGGAGTCGAACCCTACTTGATATGGTTCGTTCCATGATGAGTTTCACTGACTTACCACCTTCTTTCTGGGGTTATGCCCCAGAAAGTGCAGCAAAGATTTTGAATCTAGTTCCCTCTAAGTCAGTCCCTAAAACGCCCTATGAAAT
Organism: Lantana camara; assembly: GCA_037501455.1. Lineage (NCBI taxonomy): Eukaryota > Viridiplantae > Streptophyta > Magnoliopsida > Lamiales > Verbenaceae > Lantana > Lantana camara. Next base: position 27,985,769 of record CM074862.1, read on the forward strand.
GTGGCATGGTAAAATCCCGAGTTATTCTTACTTAAGAATTTGGGGTTGTCCTGCTTACGTGAAGAGGACAGTGGGAGATAAGTTAGAATCTCGTTCTAACTTATGCTACTTTGTAGGTTATCCTAAGGAATCCATAGGATATTACAGATCAATCTGAGCAAAAGGTGTTTGTTTCCAGAAATCCCACTTTTCTTGAGGAACCGTTCCTTAAAGAAAAGAAAGGCAAGATCATAGAATTAGAGGAAGTACAAAGTGAGCCCACGCCTCCAACTGAAGAAACGTCTCCTTCTGATCAACTGCAACCAATCACGAATTTCGATACACACGTAAATCCTCCTCTAAGGCGTTCTGAACGCACTCCTAGACAGCTGGAGAGATGGTATGGATTCTTCCATGAAATCTCTCAAAAGGATAATGATCCTTTAACATATGAGGAGGCACTTTCAGATTCTGACTCTGAACAGTGGATAGAAGCCATGAAATCCGAAATGGATTCCATGAACTCCAACCAAGTTTGGACCTTGGTAGATTTGACTGATGGGGTCAAACCCATAGGTTGCAAATGGATCTTTAAGAGAAAGCTTGGAGTTGATGGAAGCATTGCAGCCTACAAAGCAAGACTGGTTGCAAAAGGATTCACTCAAAGACCCGGCGTAGACTTTGATGAAACCTTTTCACCAGTTGCAATGCAAAAGTCTATTCGGATCATGCTTGCCATTGCTGCGTATTATGACTATGAAATATGGCAAATGGATGTGAAAACTGCCTTTCTCAATGGTGACATTGATAAAGACATTTATATGGAGCAACCCATAGGTTTCACATTCAGTGGGAGTGAGCAAAAGGTTTGCAAACTCCAAAGATCAATCTATGGATTGAAACAGGCTTCTAAGAATTGGAGCATTCGATTTGATGAATCGGTCAAAGCGTTTGGCTTCATTCAAATTTCGAATGAGTCTTGTGTGTATAGAAAGGAATTGGAGACCTCAGTGCAATTCTTAGTACTTTATGTTGATGACATCCTTCTTATTGGGAATTCGAAGGATGACATGAAAGTGACTAAGTTATGGTTATCGAACCAACTCGAGATGAAAGATCTTGGTGATGCGTCCTATATCCTTGGAATTAAAATCTATAGAGATAGATCTAGAAGGTTAATAGGACTATCACAGTCGATGTACATTGACAAAGCATTGAAGGGAATCAATATGGAGTCAGCAAGAACCTTCCTATGAGTGTAGGAACATGTCTTTCCAAGAAGATGTGTCCTAAGATTAACCTTGAGAAGGAAAGAATGACTCATACACCTTATGCATCAGTAATAGGTAGCATAATGTATGCAATGTTATGTACTCGACCGGATGTGGCTTATGCACTTAGTGTAACAAGTCGTTTCCAATCTTACCCAGGAGATGGTCACTGGGCTGCCGTGAAGAATATTCTCAAGTCCTTGAAAAGTACTAAAGATTTATTCTTAGTTTACGGAGGTCAGAAAGATCTTACTGTCGAAGGATACTGCGATGCAAGCTTTGCATCTGACTTAGATGATTTTAAGTCAATGTCAGGATACATTTTCTGCCTAAACGGCGGAGCAGTGAGTTGGAAGAGTTTCAAGCAAACGACCACAGCAGATTCGACCACTGAGGCCGAATACTTGGCTGCAAATGATGCAGCTAAGGAAGGTGTTTGGATTAGAAACTTCATTCAAGAGTTGAATGTTGTTCCTAGCATGAAAGACCCCATTATTGTGTTTTGTGACAACACTGGGGCGGTTGCTCAAGCAAGAGAACCAAGATCTCACCAACGGACCAAGCACATTATGAGGAAGTATCACCTAATCCGTGATATTATCAAAAGAGGAGATGTACAAATTGAGAGGGTCGCATCAGCAGAGAACGTGGCAGATCCACTTACTAAACCCCTTAGTCGAGAAGCTTTCCAAGGTCATCTTTAGAAGATGGGACTTAGAGTAGCTTTAGAATGGCTTTGACGGGCAAGTGGGAGATTGTTAGGAATAGTGCCCTAGAAAGCCGATTGTATATCCGCTTTGTGCTTTTCCTTATTGTAACCACAGACAATCTTTGAATGAAATAACGAATTTAGGCAACACTTCTTTATATGCTCTTGTTTGGTATGCGTTTACTTTAGCTGTGCATGTATGAGAACTCCCCTAATCCTGATGACTTTAGGACTCTACCATTTAGGTGAAATGGTTCATGAAACGAGCCCTATATCACATAAGTCATGATTAGTAAAATACTCCAAGCCAATGAGTCCTACCGACAGTGGGAGTGTCAACCTGATTCCTCTAAGGCTTGCTTGTGGGATCACACCCTTAAGAAGGACCACCTTGTTTCATGGAGGTGCAAAGTGTATAGTTGATACGTGCGTGATACATGAGGGTGCTTACTTTAATAAGTAAGTTCACTGAGGTGCCCCGTGTGAGAACATTCCTAAATGGGAAAGGAAGTTTTTATTTCAGGAAATGGAAACTTCCAGATTAGGAAATATCTCACGAGTCATTGATGTGATTAATTGATCCTTAGACTTGAGGTTCCTTATCGCTTTATGAGTTAACTCTGTAGTCTTAGGTATAAGCTTTAAAGGGTGTCGCCTTAGACAACTGATTCAAGGCTTATGCTGGGGCTGCACAAGTGATTCATGAAAGTGAATGAGAATCAAGAAAGGACCTACACTTGTATTTGCAAGGTGATCTCTTATTGTGTAAGTCATTCACATGCCCTATGGAGTCCTTGGCCAAGGCAGTTGATCAAGACATCAAGAAAAGAGTTTCTTGGATTGAGATCAAATGGATATGAAATGCACTTAGCTTTAAGACCGGATTATTAAGGTTCTGATTATTCCCTTACCCTAGATCCTAGTTGAGAGATAGTAAGTAGGAGGATTGTGTCTCACATGAATCAATGACTTAAAGGTTCTATCGAATCCGAACATTCCAATTCAGCTAGGGGTTAAACACCTGTTGCTAGACTATGGTCGTTTAATCTGTGGACTGATTAATTAATTAGTGAATTAATTAATTAGGGTCACTGCTAATTGAATTGAGAACCTAGAGGGTCACACACAACAACTTGGTTACATGAGTTGAGGCTTTAAAATGATTAAACGAGTTAATCGGGCCAAGAGGGTTCCACACGTGTGGGTCACGTGAGTGATACGTGTCCTTGTGACACGTGTCCCACACGTGTAAATATATATATTGTATATATATATATTAAATAATTAAATGTGTTAATTATTTAATAGACTTTGGTTTAATTTTGAATTAAAAAGAAAGTCTAATTTTGGAGAAAATAATCGAGTTAATTAATTATGAATTAATTAATTAGATAAAATAAGTTATTTATTTTAAATAAATAAAGTATAAAATTATCCAAAAATAGTTTGGATATTTTAGCTCTCTTGAAAGTTGATTTGAATTTGAATTCAAAGTCAAAGTCAAAATTACTTGATGATCAAGTAATAGGAGAGAGGGACCAAAAATCCTTAGCCCATAAGGACTAGGATTTTCGGTCCTCCCCTTCTTATAAATAGGGGAGCTCGAGCTCCCCTTAGAGCGAATTGACAATTCTTTTGGTTCATGTGTTGAACACCATCCTTTCTCCAAGATAAACGAAACCCTAGGTTAAGCCTAAACACTAACTAGAGAACTAGCATCCTTACTAGTTAGGTTGTAGTCAGGTTGGTGGACTATCTCTAGAGAGCTTCAAGTTAGAAGCTTGAAGATTCGAGCTTTACCAAGGAGAGGGGATCAAGCCGCGAGAAGAACGTTCTTGGGTGGCTTGAAACGCTTCAAGAAAGACAATTAAGAAAGTAAGTTTCTAATCCCTACGAATTTAGTTACACGATTGCGAGCCTAAGATCCTTTTGTTGGAAAATTTTTAAATTTCCGCAGCTTTCTGATTCGTGTTTTCCAACAATCTCTTTACTTATAAGTTGCTGTCATTACGTTGTTTGGGGGTACCAATCAATAATATTGCAATTCCCTTAATCTTACTCTCCAAGTCTCTCTCTCTCGCCTCAACTCTTCCTCCGCCGCCGATCGGTCTTATCGGTAAACCCTCTCTTCTCCCCTATATTTCTTGAGTTCGAGACTACTCTAAAGTCTCTAACGATACGTTCCCAATTCCACACGTATCACTTCAAGAGATATTCTTCTCCATCTTGATATCTCTCTTGATACACCATATCTCCATCCATATTAATTAACTAGTCATTATCTATTATTTACCTTTAAGGCCGCGTTTACATATGAGAATTGGCCATGTTTGGAGGCTCTGACATGCATTTTCACTTGTTTACTTTAGTTGGGTCCAAACCCGTGTCAAAAGGAGCGGCCCGTGTCAGCTGCATGAATCTGCGTGACTAATAAACACGTAAATGAGGCGTGTTTATTAATTGGCCAACTTAACATGGGACTTAAAATTACATTCCTGTCCAAATTTATCATTTATTTACAAGACATTACCCTTGAATTTCTTGAGGAAGAGATTCGTTTCTTGGAAGAATTTTTTTCGCACATGGCGGTTGGGCCAAAACCATGGGCTGGACTGGCCGGCGAAAATGGTGGTGCAAGGTGGCTGGAGGAAGGATGCGCGACGGAGATGTAAATTGCCACTGCTTTGCGCTTTTGCGGCTGACGGCGGCAGAAAAGAGAGAAATTAGGGGAAGGAGCGGAGAGGCGGAATGATGAGGGAAAGAGAAGCGGCCGACGAGGACGAGGTGGGTCTCAGCGGCGGCGGGGGTTGCTGACAAAGGTGATAGTGAGGAAGAGAGGGTCTCGAAAGATGCGAGAGAGAAGGGGAAAAAAGGGGATCGTGGCTGGAGAGGCTCCAGCCAATGAGAGAAGCGTCGGCGGTGTCAAGGATGGTCGGCGGCGTCCTACTATTTAACCGAGAGGGAGAGCGGCGGGGAGGTGAGTGTTGAGAGAGAGAGAGTATAGAATCGGAAATTACGAGGAGAAAGGGAGAGAGATGGTGACCCACTAACATTAAATTAATCAATGGGTATATTTGACTTTTCCCATAAACATGGGCTGGACCCAATAAAAGTAAACAATATGATTATAATAAATTGGGCTGATAAATAATTGCCAACATGGGTTGTAAATGCATGTTATCGGACTTTGTCTAACCCTCTAAAACATGACAGGCCCAATCATGTTCAAATATGTAAACGTGGCCTAAAGATAAATATCATGTTTTCTTGAATTAGTCGTTTACTTTACATGTGAAGATAATTACTTTAAATAGTAATTTTACCAAAATAGCCATATACTAATCTCATTTAATATATATATATATATTTTTTTTTTTTTATTTTTTCTTCTTTTGACGACCATTGGTATACATATTATACATTTTTTCTTTTTCTAAATTCCATGGGCAGTAATTTAAATTCTTAAGTATTCTTTTTCAAACAATAGTAATTAATGATGATTAATTATTATTAAACAAATTTAAAATCACATTATATTAATTGAGTGTCAGTTTTTAAGTTAATTTTTATAAATAATAGTAATTAATGATGGTTATCAATTAATAAAAAATTATAGATAATAGTAATTACCGATACCAAGCTATTAATAATAAACTAGTAATTACGCATACTCAATGCGTGTGCTCGAAAAAAATATTATTATAAAAATAAATTAACATTAAATTTTTTATATTAATAAAAATTAAATAATTCTTAGATAGATCTTAATATAGTAATATAGATAAAAATAAATTAAAAATATAACAACAGAGCTAGAATTATATCAGTCAAAATAATAATAAATAATAAAAAAATATGAGCTAAAAGATAAAAAAGTATGAAAAAGATTAATCTCATGTGAGAGAAAAAGGGAGTTAAGAGATAATGAGAATAAATTAAAAGAAAAGAAAAGATTTTAAGAATTAGGGACCAAAAAAAAAAAGGAGAGTTAAGAGATAATACGTGGATAAATAAAAGAAGAAAAAGATTTTAAAAATTAGGGACAGAAAAGAAAAGAGTCCAAGAATCGAAGACACCAAGAGTTAAGAGACTTCCCAGCAATAATAATCCAAGAACGAATCGTTTTGCACAATGATTCTTCTCCTCGGATGAATTTTGAGCTCTGATTCGTGGCTATTCTTCAGCTCTGTGTTGTGGGTATTCTTCAGCATGGATGATTTCTGGTTTCCAGAATGGTGACTAACGTGAGAAAGAGAAGTTATCTTATTTCTTTTTTTTTATAAATAATAATGGCAAAAATTTGTAAATAAATCAAAGATTTGGGCAAATAAGTAAATGCACCCATGCCGATAAAAATCATGATTTATCAAACACGGCATTTTGCCATGTGAAAGAAAACTAACAAAAACTTCTCTATTCTACAGGCCGAACAAATTTTGGCAGAAGAACCAACATGAAAAGTAAATGACATATTTTAAGATTTAATTAATTTTATCGGCCAAATTAAGCGAAAGTAAACGATTTCTTAATTTTTTTTTATTACCATAATTAAGAAAATTATAGTCTACAGTACTAATATTATTATATAAAATTATTTTAAACCTAGTAACACAATTGGGGGTGGCTCTGATCATTTTGAAAAAAAAAAAAAATTCTCTAGGTTTTTCCTTCTACCTTTTCACTAAAATTATGAGTTGTTTTACTGTTATAATCTAGTGCCCTGTCGTATATCAATTCGAGACATCTATCATATGATATTATATCTATATCCTATAGTATTGATGTACGATAAGGTTGTATCGTCGTGATCTAAAATTACTCTTAATTGGAACAACTTAGTAAATGTATCTTGTATTTCTAAAAGGATCAAATTCGAGCAAGTTTCCAATTCAAAAGCAAAAGTTGTTGAAATTGATCAAATTTTTTCGATTCAAAATGTATCACGCGGGAATCAGTCGTCCATAAAATTCTTTGACAGAAAGAAATTCATAAAGGGGCTTTATTTTCTAAAATGAACGACACGAACAGTTGCTTTAGGTGAACTCCCCATGATTCCTTAACTAAAATCTATAACGACTAAAGATGTCAAACGGGTCGGGCCAGCCCACGAACCCATGACCCAGCCCGACTTCAAACCGATCCAGGCCCAGCCCATGAATATTATGAGGCGGGTTGGGCTGGGTTTGGGGTATTAGGTTGGACCCCTATTGGGTTTGATTCTAAAACCCAGCCCAGCCCATGAACAGGCCCACTTAAACCCATAACCAACCCGTAACCTAGGCCCAACTCAGGACCAGCCCAGGCCCCGCCCAGACCCGCTATTCCCTTAGCACAAAATTTCCCAATGTACTATTCAATGTGTTTTTTTTTTTTTTTTCTATTTTTTCTTTTCTTGGCCCCATTCACACAAATCTAATATTTTAATTATAAAGTTACAAATACAAATTAAATAAGACAAGCCCAATCTATATAAATTTGGACTAGCTATTTAATTACACATTTGTAATAAAATTGAAAATTTTGAAACAAATACATCGTTTTTGAAAATGGGGAGCTAAGAGGAATTGGACTTATCATTTGGGGAGTTTTCGGGAGTTCCCCGTAAAGTTTAATATATTTTAACGTTAAACTCTCTGGGATAAACAAAAAAGGAAATGAAGAAAACAAGAAAGGTTGTCACTGAATTTTCCTTTCAATTATTACATTTCACCCCAAATGCCCAACATCTAAAATAAATGATTTTTTTGGTAAATTATATATTACTTCTTGAAATTTAAGAAAATCACAACCACTTACTTAGTCGTTATTAAAGATGTCAACTGGGCCGGGCTGGACCCGTCTAAACCCGCTACAGTAACGGGCTGGGTTAGCCCGGGACCACCTTTGAAGTGGGCTGGGCCGGGCTGGGTTTGAATTAAATTATAGTGGTCCAGCTCAGCCCATGAACCCACAAATAATAGGTTGGGCCAGGCCTGGGCCGGTTCCTGACGAGCTGGGCCTAATAGGTTTGGTGGGTTTCGTCTATTAATTTTGATGGGCTAAATTTGTGGGTCAACTTTTCATTTTTTTTATCCTTTTGTTATATTAAAATTTAAGATTCTTTTTACTTTATATTAATGATTTTTTATTTTATTACATTTATAAAATTGCAAGATTACTTTTGTTTTGTTGTTTTGTTATTAAAATTTTCTCAAGTTATTATTTATCTATGTAAATTTATGTTATATTTCTATACCAAAAAAACATTTAAAGAGACATTAATACTTCATCCTATATTCTTAATAAACAGTTCTAATTACATATACAATAACCTAATGATTATATATAATTAATATAATGATTGTTTCGGGGAATTCCCGAAAACTCCCCAAATGATAAGTCCAATTCCTCTTAGCTCTCCATTTTCAAAAATGATGTATCTGTATCCCAGAATCGCGTATCTAAATCCCCAAATAATGTATTTAAAAATGGGGTGTATCTGTATCCCAGAATCGCGTATCTGTATCCCAGAATCGCGTATCTAAATCCAAGAATCGCGTATTTAAAACCCCAAATTATGTATTTGAAAATGGGGAGTAAAAAGGAACTTTCCAAACTCATGGGGAGTTTTCAAAAATTGCCTCTAAACTTTAGAAGGTCAAGTGAATTTTGTCCGTACAATTTATATGTTTTATCCGAGTTTGGGTTGGACAATCAATATAAGGAGTTACACTTATTGTGTAGCTGGTGAAAAATTTAAAAAAAATATTTTAATTGATCTTATTCGGCCGAGCCAGAAGCTAAAATTTTCCACAAATTTGAAAGATTTGTCTTGATATTGAGATAATGACACGTATTAAACATGCAGCATTGGTGTACAGTCAACTAGCCCAAGAGAAGATTGGGCCATACGGCCCAAAATTACGATAAATCAAAATTCATGGCTATTTTTCTCTTTGCCAAATGTTTAATTTTTTATTTTTTATCCATTATAGTTTTAATGCCAGACAAACCACAAGATATAAAGCTCTCTCTAATCTCTACCAATGGTAGGTATGTATCCAAATATTTGAATATAAAACATATGGTTAAATTAATCTAACATAAAATCCAATTGTTAAATTATACCATTTGATAGTTTTTTTTGTTAAACATTTTATATTTTCTCAAATACTACCCAAAAGAGAAACTAACATAATCGAAACGGGGTTTGACGGATTTTTTTTTTCTTCCTTTTTTGGTTCAAGCTCGAACTTGATTGAAATAAAAAAGTTCACCATTTACACTCAAAGAACATAAAAACTAGAATAATTTAGTTTGAATTTAGTCTTCAAAACTCTTTATCTCATGAGTGAGTTTGACTCGACTCGATTCGACTCGACTGAATGCTTTCATGTTAGACACAACCTTTTATTGAACTTTTACGTCAACCTAATCACAGTCCCTGCTTTTGAGGCTCCTATATTGTAGTAACACTGTCTTGATTCTAGAATTATTGAAGGATAGGGTTGTCTTATAAAGACAATAACATGATTTGATGACAATCAATATCCCATAAAACATTTCAAACATGTTTCCAAACACGAAATCTAAAGGGAACTTTTTGTTTGTTGCCACTCCAACCCCTAATTATTGATAATAACTTTCATCTTAGCTTGGCTTTGTGCCTTTTTCCTAACTTTCTTTTCCTTTTTCTTTTAAATATTATTATTATTATGGTCCCATTGTCGTTTGGACTTTTGGTCATGGGGTTTCTCATTTTCCTTTGGATCTGGCAGAAATACTAAAGGGTGTTTGATTTGAACGTATAAATGGTTTAGAAGTTTTTATAATTATAAATACGGATAATTCCTCAAAAATCCCCAAGTGTAAACTGAATTTCCTTTTCACTCCCCAATTTTGAAAAAGTTCCTGTTCACTCCCCAATTGAAAAACAAAATTCCTTTTCACTCCCCAAGGTTGTATAATAATTCAGGAATTGCGTACATTTTTTAGGGAATTGCGTATAAAAATCCCGGAATCTCGTATATACGACATTTTGAGATTTTTATACGCAATTCCCTCAAAAATGTACGCAATTCCTAAAGACAATGTACGAACATGTACTGTTTGTGGGGACCTAAAAGGAATTTTGTTTTTCAATTGGGGATTGAATGAGAACTTTTTCAAAACTGGGGACCTAAAAGAAATTTTTTCAACTTTTTGGTACTATTCAAAGATTTTCCCTTATAAATATATCGTCATTAATTTCTTGTCTGCTTTGATACAACATTCTAGATCGTATCACTATCATCCTAGCTCCGTGTAACCTAAACAAAGCGTAGGATGAGATCCCCAGTAATTTCCTAATCATGATCTTACAAGCGAAAGTTAAAAGGGTATCCCGAGATCTTTCCGGCGTTAAGCCCCCGATACTCAAATCAGATGATGGATTGAATAACTTTTAAAGTATTGGTAGCTTTGCATACTTAATTTTAGTTAATAAATATCGGGCTTATTAATTGATATTATGTAAGATTAGGACGAGCTAATTTGTTGTTTGGTAGACACAAATGTGCTGACATTAGGTAATAATTGTCCCAAAAAAATTGGTACAGTAACATGGAATAAATGAAAGCCCACAACAAGACTTAATATCAGGTAAAATCAGATATGAGAGTTGAGACTTTTTAGGTGAACAATGGCGGGTTTCACCGTGTCGCAGATTAAAGTATACAGCCCGATTGACCTAATATTTCATACCAAACAAGAAATTAACACTCCTTCCTCATATCTACGAGACCTAATACTCGTACCAAACGATTTCTAAGAAAATTAAGTTAAGAAAATGTGTATCAATTACCTTTCTAAATATGGTCGATGAAGTATTTACAGTGATAGTTGAATAATTTTTCATAAGTCGTCAATTTTAGGGTTTGGAGTTTTGGCCAAATAAGGGATGAGATTATTACTTGAGCCTAACGATAATGATAGTGTTGCTCGACCTGTAAGTTGGGCTGGTATTTTATTGATCCAGTCATCCAACCATTGGTGGGTAGATACCCACATCAATATCCAAACAAAGATCTTATAGCTATAACATTCAACATCATATATGTTTCAAAATTATATATATTATAAGATGCAAAAGCTTATATAAACTCTTTATTGTAACCGGTGTCAATCACGATCTAATAATCGTGCTAGCGAGTAACAACGAGTATACATGCACGGACTTGCTAGCACGATTATTATTCGTTCTGAGTTCCAATTATTAGATTCTACGAAATAATTTTCACGATGATCTTTTATCATGAAATACGTAAATGGGCAATGAGTATATTGCTTCAACAAACAAATAGGCAGTTCCATGTATTTATCCTTCAATGGGATTAATCCCATATTAAGACTGAGCTTTTCATATATTGCACCTTCATCGATATTCATTATTATATCACCAAATCGTGCTATATTAGTTTAACCAAAAGTTTTGTACTCGTGTCTTCATTAGTAAGGAGAATTTTACACTTAAATGATTCCAACCCAACTTGAATTCAAATAAATGAATTGCAAAATTAAAAAAAAATCATTATCATTCTCGGAAATATTTAAATTTCATTGGTTACTGTATAAAGCTACTTTGTGTCTGTGTGTTGGCTCACTGTATGAAACATCCAATTTAAAGAGCACACACTTTACGACAATATGAGAAGTTACATGTTCCATGTGAGTTTAAATATGCAAGACACCCTATAGACCACTTTTACTTTAAATGAAACAAAGAAAATGTAGGGGGCTACCAACATAGCTACTTAATTGAAAGTGATCATAACTATTTTATCTGATTGATTCCGTCGTAATTCTTGAATACGCAACTATTATTGGTAAAAAGTATTTTCTATTTTAATAGTTTGATTCAGTTGCAATCCATGAGCAACACAAAACAAAATTATCAGATCGTTCCCATCTTTGAATTCTTTAGGGGTATGTAGTTATCATCGATCTCAACTCGGTTAGAACCCATAATGAATAGAATAAAGAGTCATATTATATCCACCAATTAATTTAGTTGAAGGGAGATCTCGAAGAATGAATGGGTTTGACATTAAAATTCCATAAAGTTGAGATATTGAAGATCAATAATTGTGGGAAATTATATAAGAAAGTGGAAAAGGCATGCAGAAAGACAGTGAATTGCAGGAGTGAGAGAATGATAGAGATGGGGATTGGGGGGACCAAAATTGGAAGTTCATATGATGAAAATGGTCACGAATTAAGAGGCAATCTGAATAAATGGTACAAAGCCTTCCACAAATATGGAGCTGGTAGATTAAAGCTGCCTTTGTCTTATCCTTTAACTCTATTTACAGTAGTCCTTTGTCCTCTGATGCGTTGCTTCCTATTCTCACTAAACCCCTTCGCCTCTTTATTTACTGCCGTTGCTTCTGCTGTAACAACTCTTTTACACCGGGGTAATTAAAGCCATATCATTTTATCTTCGTCGCATGAGAACTTACGCGACACGATATGGATATGGGTCACGATACGGATATGATTACACTAATTTTATAGAAATGATAGGACACGGTATGACTATGCTGAAACGATGAATAAAATAGTATTGATTTGGAACATGTGAAGCATATATATGAATATTATTCCTAACTAGATTGAAATATGATTACATTATTTGTAAAATCAAAATATGTGTACTGATTATTGTGTTCAGTGAATATTAATATTATTGTTTGTGTATTAAGATACTGTGGGGAAAATACTCAAAATAAGAATGAATTTAGAATTTATATCATACATTTTTAATTCATTAATAAATTTCCTCTTTTTCCCCTGAAAATGTATAATTTCAAAATTCTTAGCAGCATAAGAAAAAATAATAACAACATTTTGAATTTGTCATATCCTTCTCGTATCAGAACTGTGTTCCTAGAATATTGTTAGTATGATTTTTTAACTTTGGGATACTTTTCTACACGTACATTTGAGACATGTATTCATAACGTGTTCGACACTGAACGACTCAATTCCGAATGTCCACAAATTAATGCATTTCATTTAATCTTTTCATAATGTTATTTATAGCTGTAGAAAATTGATGAAAACCTTAGGCTATAAATCATATTTATATACATCAAATTCCTTGATAAATTAACATAAAATATAACTGTAGATAACCAAAGTTGAGAGGTGACTTTAATTTTATTTACTTAAAATAGATCTGAGTAGAGCAATTTGAACGTTTGTTACATAAGTTGGCTCTAAACAATTTAATACACTAAACATCACCCTATTCTATTTGTACTTAAATTGATTAATTCTTATTTATTTCTCTAGATGCAAAGGACCAAATATTTTGTACCATGATAGCACACTTTCGAAAAATTGCATGAATGACGTGAAACTTAGTTGCCAATTATGCTAAGTGCTATAGAGAACGAAACCATGAAATTGGGTATGGTACAATGTTGGGGGAATATGCTCAACTTTGGGGTTGGATCTCCCGTTTTAATTACGCGGTTAAGATTAAGAGAGAAATAATTGTGATATGAAGCAAAATTAAAAAGTTATCTTGCCTAATTTAACCGTCGCCTGTTAATATCATCGGTGTGTGTGGGTAAGGCATAATTGACAGGGTAAATCCGATCCGACACACCTAACTTGGACTGGTTCCACATAATTAGGGTCAATATCTAAGCATAACACAAGTTATGTGACCACACAACATTTAAAGAGTGTTATATAAAAATGGAAATGGTGCAGCGATTTACCATCAATGACAGCACCAAAACAGTCTCGTAGCTAGTTAAAGATGAAGGTAGAGTTGGTCCCCTAATGGAAATGAAAAGGATGAGGTTAGACAGGGACCGAACGAACTATTTGGTAAGATTAGTACGTCCTCTTCAAATTGTCACAGAATGTTATACACTTTGGAATTTGGATATATTATATATATATTTATATATAATATATATATGGAAATTAACATTTTGATTCTGATGTGTTCTTGCATGTTTCATGAAAGTTTAGCATCGTCCTCTACTTTTCATTTGTTTTTTTTTTTCCCCCTTTTTTTTGGTTCTTCAAGGAATATATGTAATATACCCATACATGGAAATAGATGGAATATTACTAAAATCCCTCAAAATGAATCTTCATATCCAGAAGAATTATGAGATTAATTTATGCGGGTATACAGCAATATCACAAACTTTTCATTTTAAAAGAGCCAATTATTAATGTAGGTTCCAAGGAGATATCCTGACATTTACGAGGAATCGCTTTGTTTTTTATTCTGTTTGATTATTAGTGTAATCTTTCCCGTCAAATAAAAAAGATCTTCCGCAAAATACCCTTTTTTTTTTTCCCCCCGAAAACTCAATTGATTGTAATTATATCGAGCATAAATTATATATGTAAAGAATTTGTTAAAAAGTCTACTAATAAACTCTAAGCAGTCGAGTAAAGGGGAAAAGAAAGCAGTAGTATTTATAGAATGAAAAGTAGGTGAGATAGGTTTTGACTTTTAAAAAACGGTCCATGAACTTTCTGTCGTAACATTTATTTTAAGGCCTTTCACTAATTTTTACTTTAAATCTTTGTATCATAATTTAAAAAATAGAGTGTTTTTTTTTTTTTTTTTTTTTTGGCTCAAACCCATTTGTACATTAGAAATGAGCTCTTAATTGTGCGTTATCAAATTTTTACTCTGTAAAACCCCGACAACATTCGGTGTCTCAGATGCCAAATTTGTTAATCGAACACTATTTTTAAGTTTGAAATTTCAATTATTTATTAATTTTTTTGGTTGTGAAATATCAATTATACCATAATTCTGACCATGAAAAGTCTCGATTTGCTATTTCCAAAGAAGGTGATGATATAAACACACTTAAGTTTCATGTTTGATTGAGATTTGTCAATATGAAAACTTAATTTATTAAACGAAAAAATGGATTAATTGACATTTTACACTGAAATGTGGTGTTAGATTAATAAATTTAGTATGTGGGACGCACCCAACAATGTCGAAGTTTTACGAGCAAAAAATTGATAATACTCACACAAGATTTTTTTAGCTCATTTTTATTTTTATTTTTTTTGTTTTGGGTCCACCAAAGGCCCTAACTGGGCCAAAGAGGACAGTTACATCCTCAGAAAGATGGCTGGCGGCATCTCCCACACCATGCAGGCCGTTTGAATATCATGTCCCACCTTTGCGAGCTTGTCCGCGCTATCATTGCATTCTCTGAAAATATGATGGATCTTAGAATCTCATGGCATCGCAAGGAGCCTACGACAATATTCAATGATATTCCTTAATTGGTGCTCTTCAATATCCTCCATAGTTACCCATTGTAGCACAATTTTGGAGTCGACCTCAACCTCAATCCTCGGGTACGTTTTTCCCACGCGACTTGTAGCCCCTTCCGGAGTCCAAGAAGCTCCACAAAATTAATGGAAATTCCGCCTAACTTCATGGCATATGCCACAAGCAAGCTTACCACGACATCTCAGAATAACCCACCCACCGTTGCTTTTTTGGTGTGGTTAAAGTACCTACCATCGGAGTTCAGTTTAACCCTTCTGTCCACCGGTTTCTGCCAAGTTAAATGAGCTCTCGTCTTCCCCACTTTTCTCGGCCTTTTATCAATAATTTGCACCATGTCCACCGCGAGATGCTTGATATTGTTCATCGTAATATGTCTAGTCTCGATTGCCTAGAAGACCACTTGTTCCTAACTTTCCAAATATTTCGTATGATTGCCTAGAAGACCACCCATTAAGGCCAACTTGACTCCAGCCGGTGTTTGTAGTTTGAAAAAATCACCTTCTCCACCCAATCATCATCTTTCAAGCTCCCAAAATCCCTCCAACTTTTAGGTGTAGCTACCTCATTCCACACCTTGGCAGCAAGCGGGCAATTTTTGAGGAATTGTTCAATATTCTCTCTTCCGTATCGAAATCTAGTACAATAATTTGATGCTCCGAATTTGCCGTCGAATTTCAAAGCATTGGTGAGAAGGGTTCTATGTTTGCCTAACCACAAAAAGGCCTTCAACTTCTGAGGACAAGGTACTTCCCATATCCTTCTTTAGTTTTTTTCTGGGTTCGGATCCATTTAGTTAGGTGCTTGTAAGCTGGAAACTTCCCATTAGCCATGGAAGCCTAATATATCTCGTTTTGGTTCTCCTCCATTGTAAGCGGCAATTCTTTGATCTCTGAAATAATAAAATCCGGTGTGTTTTTAGAGTGCATAAGTCCCATTCCTGGTCATTGTTGATAATGTCGCTTACCACCTTGTCCTCGTATTCGTGATCAATCCGGTCAGCCAAAGGCTTCCTGGGGGTTTGAGAGGACAACCAACGAATCGTCCCAAAGCCACAAGTTGTCTCCTTTGTCGATCCGCCATTAGCAAAGAGGTTCAAGGTCTTCTATGCTCTTACTGATCTCCTTTTAGGTTGGTGATCTAGTATGTTCTCCTCCTTAAGATACTTAGCACAAAGGATACGGTGGTATCCTTCTGTCGAATCAAACGTCAACCCGTTTTTGGAAGGATATCTATGTCCATCTTACGTGAGTCTTTGATTCCCAGGCCACCCTCTTCCTTCCTTTTGATGACCTTTTCCCATTTCACCAAGTATGGCTGTTTCTCAAAATATTCGTACCCAAAAGAAACGCACTATTGAGACGACTTTATCACACCCATAATTTAGAAGCTAATTGATGTGCATAAGGTAGACCGACATTGAATTCATAACCGATTGAATTAACGTCGCCCTTCTTGCTAAACTCAAATTCCTTGCCTTCCAACTCGAGAGTCTGTTTTCTAATTTTTCAATGACTATTTTGAAAACTTCTCTTTGGTTTCCTCCAAACATCAATTGAACCCCCAAGTGCTTCCCCAGATTTTCAATGATAGGAATCTCAAGCATATTGTTGATCAATTGCCTCGATTCTGCCGGGATATGCGGAGCAAACGTTGTTGGAGTGCCCTGAAAATTCAATTTGTTGAATTAATTAAACTGAAATTACAGCGAGTTGTGAGTATTTCACATATTAATAATTAATGGCGTCTGGTGGTATTCTTATATGAAATGTGTTTCATAGGAAAAGACTTTGAATACCGAAATCACGTGTCATTAAAGTTCTAGTCGGTAAGATAAGAATATATTCTTATCAAGACTATAACGTGGTTATATATGATGATTAGTCTTTCGTCGTAGGGAATGGTGATTCCGAATATAACACGTTGATGATTTACTATAGGATTGCAAACATCGAATTGGACCACCGAAATTATTCATTTTATACGGCTATCTAAAATGAATAAAATTCTCTTAAACCTGATAATATTTCGGCTTTAGGCATGTAGTGTTAGTCACTGTAATATACTCGAAGTGAGGTCTCGGTATCGGGTGGCCAAAATACTTTATACATTCGGTGACAACATGAAATGTGCTAAAGAGTTATATTGATCGAGAAATCTGTGGCCTTGCTGGTAGGTAAAAGATATCCCTGAAATAGATTTGCAAAAGTTCGAATTAAGACTTTGGCCAAAGCACTTCGCGTGATACATCACCGAAGTTGTATGATGAATGTGTTTCACATACAGAGAATTTGAACTTAAGGCGAATCAATAAATTTCAGATTGGAGATGAAAAATAAATGATAGTAGTTACAATTTATTTTTCATGGATATCTACACGGAGGAGTAAAATGCAAAATTATTCTAAATCGAGATATTCGTGAATAATTTAATTAATTTTAGAGTGCAATAATATTTATTTAGTGGAATTAAATATTGTTAAACGGTAATTAATTACTATCATGAGATGATAATATATTAACCCATTTTGGAGCTAAAATTAATTAGTCCTGCAGGTCACCCTGAAAGCCCCAAATTGAAAACCCGAAGAGAAAATATTAAAAGGAGAAAGAGAAATGAATTTTCAAAGTGTTTGAAAATAGCCAAAGGATTTATTTTAAGAAATAAATCAAATTTCCAAAGAGTTGAAAATGCCCGGAATTTTATTTTGGAGAAAATAAAGTTTTTTTTTCGAATTATTAAAATAAATAAATAAATAAATTGTTGACGTGTCAGCTGACGTGTCATGCCACGTCAGCGGGTCAGCCGCCAAGTGGCGCTGACTATGCGCCACCTGTACGACACATGGACGGTACAGATTGAGCCGCGTCAGCGTCTGCCGGCGGCCCATATCATGTTGACTGAGACAGTCAATAGGTCGAGGAAGCGGGTCATCGGGCAGGCTCGGTTCATGGTTTGGCCGACCCGGACACGTGGACGAATAGGATTTCAACACGTGCCACTGTTCTAAACCCATATGAACTGACCGGTTCAACCTTGAACCGGGTCTGGAAGACTGAACTGCCAGTCGGACCGCCAGACTGGACACGTGGTATTCACTGGGTGATGCGCGTGTGAAACACGTGCCAATACATTGCCGCCATGTGGCGGCGCGTGAGGGCGCATGGGTGGCGCGTTTAGCGCGTGCCACGTGGCGTTAGACTCGTGGCTGGCTGATCTTCCACGTAGTGTGTTCGGATTGGCTCTCCGGGACGCGTTTTGTACGCGGAGTAGGCAAAATGACCATTTCGCCCTCAATATTCATGCCTATAAATAGACTGCACTTTGGCCATTTTTTTTTCATCCGAAATTGGCAGCAACTTTGGCCTTTATGGCTGAAGTTCTCCTTTATTAATTAATCATTAATTAATGATTAATTAATTATATAATTAGGTGGTTATATAATTAATATATAAACCACTTAATTATTAGAAAATAGGGATTTTCTAGTTTTAGAAAAATGAGTTTTTTTAGAAAATATTTTCTCTAGTATTTAGAGAAATACTTTCGGAGTCCACACTCCAAGGGTTTCTCCGGGGATATTGCAGGGAAGCTCTGCCGGTCTCACGAAAGAGAAAGGAGCTGGAAAAATACCGTTAGATAGCTATATTTGGAGTACGGTTATATTTTACAGTTATATTATTTTAAGCATGATAAATTATATGCTCTTAATTGTTAATTGCATGTTAGATATTTATCTGCTTGAGTGATTTAAAATTTATTATCTATTACATGTATATACTTGAGTAGATCCGGCTAGTCTTCCGCTATTGTATTAAAATGTTTTAGAAATATTTTAATACTTGTATTATAAACAAAATTTTAAAATGTGGTCCCGGACCGCTACTGTTTTGGGGCCCACCACCCAGCAACGGGTATCAGAGCCGTGCTCTAGATATATACATGCATTGATATAATGCGATGCATAATTTTAAATCTGCTACTGTGCACGTAAATTATATCAAAGGAGACTGGTTTTTAAGTGGGACCGTTGTGACCCCTCCAGTGTTTCCTGGGAATTTGCGTGGAATGGAATTTCTTTGGGAAACAATTTAATTGTTTTTCCTGAAAAATTACCGAATCAGTAAACATGATTTAAATTATGTGATAATTTATTTATAGCATGTTTACTTTATGTCATTTATTTTAAGCATGATAATTATGTGATAATTATACGAAAGCATGCTTAATTATTTTATTTTATGGCATGATCATGATAATATGAGATATTATGCTATTTTCAATTATACATATTTTATCTAATGTGATTAGATAAATAATGTTTAATAGAGATTAGGCGCAATGCATAATTGAACTAATTTTTTTTTTCGGCCTGATTAATAAGTAGTTATTAAATTGCCTTAAAATATTATTGGGATTTTAAATTTGATTTAGTAATCCTAGTGGGAGCGTATTAATTAAATTAATCACTTCCGATAATGAGACGCCAAAAGTGATTATATGATAATCAATAAAATAATCCACACTTTCTAAAAATTCAAGTGAGAGCGAGATGAAAAGAGTTGGATTCTCACGGCCTCCATTACCGGTTTATAGTATAGTGGATATATACTACTCCCTTCGGCGGGTATGTATTCGTGGTATACAAGATTAGACTTCTTCGGATAGAATAAAATACGAGAAAGTCAACTCGACCACGCCTTCGTGGAGTGTCTTGACCTACTCGTACGAACTTCTAGGCAATGGTGCACACTTGACTAAGTAATGTATTAACCTCTCTTCGGAGCTCTGTTACATTTACTTAGAGGCCAAGGGTTGACGTGGTGGATTAACATTGTTTGGTGAGAGTTACCTAGATGACATGTTAATTAAGAATAGTTCCTACTTTTCTAAGTGGTTTTCGACCTCGCCTCCGGGGAGTCAACTGCAGTTAGTTAAGTCACCATTACGTTAATCAAAATGCTTACGTGGATTTCATTTATTGGTTAGACGCAGAAGAAAGCGAAATACATAATCATAACTTGCATTTATTTATTTATTTTCAGTTTTATAATGACGATCTCTCTTAGTCCACTCTAAACTATATGTCTATAAGGAAATAGGCTAGTAAGGGTTCAACTATGCTGACTAGGAAATAAATCTTGACATCGTGTAGAGACACGATAACTTACGTACTCACTGAACCTTATCCGAAAATTCCGAAAACCACAACCAGTCAGGATTAGAAAGACGCTTATTCCGAATGAATCAAGTGTGATGATCTGGCTAGTCTTATATCCTGACATCTGTTTTAGATGTTCTTGAGCATCAGATGCATGAGATGCCTACTGATATGAACATAATTTGAAAACAGGATTGTACGAATGTACGAGTTAATGAAAAATGTTGTTAGTTATAGATGTTTGAAGGATCCTGGTCCAGAATAATATTATGAATATGATAATTGATCTGAACGAGATTGAAAGCCTCTGTGCTTAAAGAGACAATCTTAACAGATAGGATATGATCCTATACTCTCTGCCTATGTCGTTTGAACGTTCAAGATTAAATTTAAATAATTTTTTTTAAAACTCAACCTGAACCAATGAACGACCTCAATATGGCAGAAATGGTGATATAGACTAAGGGAAAAGTTCTCTTAAATCAGACATCAATATCCACGGCCTCAAAAGCTAGTAAGTGGAAGAAAGAAAAAGGAAAACTTCCCAATCGAAGGTTCAGAAATAGAAAGTCAAATCCAACAACGGAAAAGTGTTTCTATTTCGGTGGTAACTGGTATTTGAAAGAAAATTATCCAAAATACTTAGTTTGTCCATTTGTTACGCCGTTTAGATAAGATATAAAAATATCTTACTCGTTGAAAGTATGTTTAGTTGAAAATTCACCAGAATCCTGGTGTGTGGATTCGAGCTCAACTAATCATATTTGCAATTCGTTGCGAAGATTCAAACTAACCAGGAAGTTTGAAAAATGGCTAACACACAACTACTGCTCTGGGATAATATAAGTGTAGTTGTATTAGCAGTAAGGACTATAAAGTCGTATTTTGACAATAGGGTTTTTATATTATACGTGCCATATATACAGAAATTTGATTTTTGTAAGTTATTTGATAACTAATGGTTTAACTATTTTGTTTTGAACAAAAGTTTACCATTAAACAAAATAAAAGGTTTATTTGCTCTGACACAATAAAAGATGGTCTTTTATACCTCAATAAAAACCCCTAATTTAAGTTTAACATTAAGAAGCTTGACTTACCATCTAAGAGGAAAAACTTCTACATGGTACCTATCTATTGGTTAATTGAATCTGAATAGGATCCAAAGACTGATTGTTGAGTCCTATTGACTTGAAAATAGTATCAATCTGCGAATTCTATTTAGAAAGTTAAAATGACCAAGAAGCTTTTTTGAGACAAAGGGTATTTAAGCCATGAAGTTGCTTGTGTCAGTTCATACGGATATGTGATCCTATGATTATTCAAGCAAGAGGAAGTTTTGGGTATTTCATCATTCATTTGAATGATTACTCTAGATACAAATACGTTTATTTGATGAGACTCAAGTCTATATTTTGAAGAGTTTAAAGGATAAAAGACTGTAGTCAAAGAGTTAAATTAGAAAATATATCAAGGCACTTCGATTAGATCAAAATAGTGATAAGTATCTATGTTCAGAGTTAAATAGAATTTCTCAAATGAGATTAGATCTCAACTATCTGTATGAGATACGTCTTAGCAAGGATGTATTACAGAAAAGAGAAATAGAACTCCGATAGAGATGGTAAAGAGTCATGCTACCTGACGAATTTTGTTATTAGAGTCTTGTGCTCAAAAACGACAAAACACATTAAACCTAGTTCTATCTAAGTCAGTTCCTAAAACACAGATGGATCCGTAGTTTTTATCTTCGGATTTAAGATAGCTGGACCCATGTGTTAAGGATGGATCCTGACGAGTTAGAATAAAGAATAAAGGTTTACTTGTTCTAAGGTTATCCTAGAAGAACAAGAAGAGGTATATTTTGTAATTTGAGAAATCACAAAATATGTTTGTGAATATTTCAAAGATTATTGCATAAATAACCACAAAGGGTGGAAGCAAAATGGTGTTAAAAGAAAATAACAATATTTGATACTAATCTCCATAAACCCGTGATAACTGAAAATGTATTAGATACATGTGATGTACCAAATACAACGTGTGATGTAGAGACGTGTACATGAGGGCATCATTGTAGTGGGAGGATTGTCAAGACACCTGACAAGATACCTAAGATTAACCCAAGTGGTTAAATCTAACGTATCTGATCCTGCCATGTGTAATGAAGCTGTGGAAGATATAGACACTGACCGTTTGGTCAAAAGCTATTGAATCATAGTTAGAATCTTAGTATTCTAACAAAGTCTTGAACTTGTGGAGGCGCCTAAAGGCATTAAACCCATTAGATGCAATTGGGTTCTACAAGAAAATAAACGGAGAAATGGACGAAAAAGTAGAGACTTTAGAGCAAAGCTTATGGCAAAGGGTTTTACCCAGAAAGAAGAAATCATTTATGCTATAGCAGGGCTTAAGTCCACAAGAAATCTCCTCTCCATTGTTTCTCATTTCGATTATGAGATTAGATAAATGGATGTAAAGTCGATGTTATTGAACGGGCACCTTCAAGAAGAAGAGATACATGGCATAACCTGAAGGCTTCACAGCTAGAAATCAGGTGCATATAAGTATGCAAATTTAATAGATCATTTTGTGATCTTAAGCAAGCGTCTGAATCATGAAACATCAAAATTAAAGAGGCAATTTAAAATCTTTCGATTTGTGCAATTGCCCGATGAATTATGAAGTATACAAAATAACATCATGATAATGTTGTAACATTTTCATTTTGTACATAAACGATATTCTACTCATTGGGAATGATGCAAGAATATTATAAGTGGTCAAGATTCGGATGTCAAATCAGTTTGACACGTAAGACCTTAATTAGTTAGACCAATATTCCAAGGATCAGACTTTTGTCGTGATCATGAGAATAAGAAGATTGGTTTATTACAAGAAGCATATATAGATAAGATGTTGGTAAGGTATAATATGACAAATTCCAAGAAAGGTTCATTACCTTTTAGATGTGGAATTTATCTATCTCGGGATAAGTATCCTAAGACAACTGAAGAGATAGAAGACATGATTAGAGTTCCACAGCGGAAGCTTTACGTATGTCATATTATATACAAGGCCAGATGTCTATTATGAATTAGGTCTAAGTCACCAGATATTAGTCAAACCTTAGAATCTGACACTGGGTAGTAGTAAAAGCGTATATTGGAGTACTTGAGAAGAACTCAAAATTATATGCTAGTCTACCATAGTGATGAGCTCATTTCAATAGAGTGCAAAGATTCTATTTACAATCTGATTAGTATTCTAGATGTTTAACATTAGAATAAGTGTTTACTCTAGAAAGAGCAACCATTAATTGGGGAATGTTAAGCAGACTTGTATTGCTTACACTGCCACAGAAGTTAAATACATGGTAGCTTGAGAAGCAGCCAGTTAAATGTATTGGATTCATGATTTCCTAGTTGTTGGCTCAGAGAATTATCTAATAGATTCCTTCACTAAAGTATTGGCGCAAAAGAGTGCAAAACGAGTTTTGACACTCATGTGAAAAGGAATAAAACTTAGATGTGTGGCAAAATTGAATTTAGGGCAAGTGGGAGATCGTTGGGAATAATGCCCTAAAAATTCAATTTGTTGAATTAATGAAACTAAATTTACAGCAAGTTGTGAGTATTTCACATATTGACAATTAAAGGTGCGTGGTGGTATTCTTATATGAAATGTGTTTCATAGGAAAAGACTTTGAATACTGAAATCACGTGTCATTAAAGTTCTAGTCGGTAAGATAAGAATATATTCTTATCAAGACTATAACGTGGTTATATAAGATGCTTAGTCTTTCGTCATAGGGAATGGTGATTCCAATTATAACACGTTGATGATTTTCAATAGGATTGGAAACATCGAACTGGACCACTGAGATTATTCATTTTATACGGCTATCTAAAATGAATAAAATCTCAGGAAGCATTGTACTCTTAATCCTGATAATATTTCGGCTTTAGGCATGTAGTGTTAGTCACTGTAATATACTCGAAGTGAGGTCTCGGTAACGGGTGGCCAAAATACTTTGTACGTTCGGTGACAACATGAAATGTGCTAAAGAGTTATATTGATCGAGAAATTTGTGGCCTTGCTGGAAGGTAAAAAATATCCCCGAAATAGATTTGCAAAAGTTCGAATTAAGACTTTAGCCAAAGCACTTCGCGTGATATGTCACCTAAGTTGTATGATGAATGTGTTTCACATATAGAGAATTTGAACTTAAGGCGAATCAATAAATTTCAGATTGGAGATGAAAGATAAATGATAGTAGTTGCAATTTATTTTTCATGGATATCTACGCGGAGGAGTAAAATGCAAAATTATTCTAAATCGAGATATTCGTGAATAATTTAATTAATTTTAGATTGTAATAATATTTATTTAGTGGAATTAAATATTGTTAAACGATAATTAATTACTATCATGAGATGATAATATGTTAACCCATTTTGGAGCTAAAATTAATTAGTCCTGCAGGTCCCCCTGCAAGCCCCAAATTGAAAACCCGAAGAGAAAATATTAAAAGAAGAAAGAGAAATGAATTTTCAAAGTGTTTGAAAATAGCCAAAGGATTTATTTTAAGAAATAAATCAAAGTTCCAAAGAGTTGATAATGCCCGGAATTTTATTTTGGAGAAAATAAAGTTTTTTTTTTAATTATTAAAAAAAAAAATTACTGACGTGACGGTGATGACGTGTCAACCGACGTGTCATGCCACGTCAGCGGATCAGCCGCCAAGTGGTGTTGATTGGGCACCGCGTCTACGACATATGGACGGTACAGGTCATGTTGACTGAGACAGGTAATGGGTCATCTGGTCGGGTCATCGGGCAGGGTCGGTTCATGGTTTGGCCGACCCGGACACGTAGACGAATAGGATTTCAACAAGTGCCACTGTTCCAAACCCTTATGAACCGACCGGTTCAACCCTGAACCGGGTCTAGAAGACTAGACCGCCAGACCGGACATGTGGCATTCACTGGGTGATGCGCGTGTAAAACACGCGATAATACACTGCCGCCATGTGGCGGCGCGTTTAGCACATGCCACGTGGCGTTGGACTCGTGGCTGGCTGATCTTCCACGTGGCGTGTTTGGATTGACTCTCCGGGACGCGTTTTGTACGCGGAGTAGGCAAAATGATAATTTCGCCCTCAATATTCATGCCTATAAATAGGCTACACTTTGGCCTTTTTTTTCCATCCGAAATTGGCAGCAACTTTGGCCTTTATGGTTGAAGTTCTCCTTTATTAATTAATCATTAATTAATTATATAATTAGGTGGTTATATAATTAATATATAAACCAGTTAATTATTAGAAAATAGGGATTTTCTAATTTTAGAAAAATGAGTTTTTCTAGACAATATTTTCTCTAGTATTTAGAGAAATACTTTCGGAGCCCACACTCCGAGGGTTTCTCCAGGGATATTGCAGGGAAGCTCTGCCGGTCTCACGAAAGGGAAAGGAGCTGGAAAAATACCGTTAGATAGCCATATTTGGAGTACGGTAATATTTTACAGTTATATTATTTTAAGCATGATAAATTATATGCTCTTAATTGTTAATTGCATGTTAGATATTTATCTGCTTGAGTGATTTAAAATTTGTTACCAATTACATGTATATACTTGAGTAGATCCGGCTAGTTTTCCGCTATTGTATTAAAATATTTTAGAAATATTTTAATACTTGTATTATAAACAAAATTTTAAAATGTGGTCCTAGACCGCTACTGTTTCAGGGCCTACCACCCAGCAAACGTAACTTGATATTTCTCGTGGTTGAGCCTGAGCACCGACGCAGCACAAAATGTCTCAATAACTTTCTAATCCCCAAGATATTTAGTTGATTGCCCGAGGTCCTAATATAATATCATCTGCGCATAAGAGATGAAAGATTTTCGGTCCCCTTTTGCTTGCCCGAACCGACTGTCAGTCGACTTTTCCAATTGCTTCTTTGATTAAATAGGTGAACCTTTCATGCACAACACAAAGAGGTATGGAGATAAAGGGTCCCCTTGATGGATGCTACATGACTGAGTAATTCGTTCAGTAGTTTTCCCATTCCAGAGGCTTTCAAGTCGGATTCAATATACACCACTCATAATGACATCAACAATTAATTACGGGAATTCAAATAACAACAAGGTTTCCCATAAGAAATCTCATTTGATATTATCATAGGTTTTTTCCAGGTATAATTTCAATATCATCCCCCCTTCTCTGTCCTTTGAACCATGAATAGAATGCATCACTTCTTAAAGAGCAAGAATGTTGTCGTGTGTGCTCCGTCCTGGGACGAAACTACTCTTATTCGGACTAACAAGTTAAGTAACAAACGGCTTAATTCACAACACTACTTATATATTCCGGTTGAGGTTCGGAATTAGACAAATAAAAGCACGACCAATCTCCTCCGGAAACCTCCCTTGCTCGAAACAGTTATTGACGAACTGCACCACTGAAACTCCCACGGTCTTCCAAAAGCTTTGGTAAAACAAAGCCTGAAATCCATCTGGATCGAGAGCCTTAAACGGATTCGTCAGGAGTAATACTTTTCTGACCCCAATGGGAGACGTAGGCTGGCACAAATTATCACGCAAGTGCTGGTCAGTGTCCGCTGTAGTATGCTTCTATAAAGAGAAATCGGCATCTCTCTTGAGACCTCGTTAAAAATCATTGAGTAGAACTCCCATGCGTGCTTGCGGAGGCTTTGATTGTCTAGACCCCAATGATCATTAATTTTCAGAGCATTAATGTTGTTTCTGCCACTGCGAGTAATTGTAGAGAAGTGAAAGAAACGAGTGTTCTTGTCTCCATACCTTAGTCAGTTTAATATACGAGATTTTTGGAGCCAAACTATCTGTTCTTGCAATAACACCTCATTATACTCATTAACTAGCTGTTTTTCTAACTTAATTAAATGAGGATGAATGGTATTACGAGCTAACATTTGTATTCTATTAATATGAGCTTTCAACAACAGTTTCTTGTGGAACACGCAAAGTGCCACTGGTTCCAGTCCTACAAGAGCTCTGGCAGCTTCGCAAGATTGTGCAACACTCTGAGATTGTCGTTCCACTGCTCTTCAATGACCTTCCGGCAACCTTTGTTTTTCTTCCAGGCCACTTCGAATCTGAAGGGCCACATAACTGGTGGCCGTTTTAATCCATTACAACTCGTTAGAATGGGGTGATGGTATGAATGTATACGGGGCAATACTAGGGCTACCCCTTCCAAAGAACGAACTCGCTAGCTAGGATTAACCAGCACCCTATCCAGCCTCTCCTTGACTTGGATACTTCCATGCACCATTGTTGAGAAGTTTTATTGATAAATCCTATGTGTGTGCAAGCGTACACTTGTCAAATTTAGCGCATAAGGTGTCAAATCTACAAGAAAGGAAAACCAATCAATCAGTCAGTACATTCTCCAATCGATAGGCCAAAACAGACAATAGAGGGGATTAACTAGACTACTGACATGCAATCAACTAAAGACTCAACAAATAATACGACAAATAGCCCAAGGAGATAACAATATTATAGTTCAATGTCCAATTCAATGCCAAATAAATACTCAGAATATTACAATCCTAATCATGAATGTTTATATAAGCTTCTCTCGAAGTCAGGCACACGTGCTTAACTGTTTGTGTAAGCCACTCTCGTTGTCAAACATCCAAAAACAGATTAAACTATAAGACCCAGATTAGAGTTAATTAAATAGCAGCGATACGTCATGTACTATTTAACCACATTATTGCTTAGAAAAAGACGGAATCTCTTCATCTATTTACTTCTAAGTTTTTAGGAATTAATAATCAAAATTAACCAACAATCTCTCGATTAGAAAGCCAATTCTAAGTTCATGCTAAAGTTGAGCAAGCTTCAACATGCAATTAAAACATAATTCCTTCACATGATAATTATAAGAATTCATTCAAGCTTATCATCAAATACTTAATCTATACAATTATTATTCTCATGGCTACGACACTAGCAAAACATAAACTCAACAAACACACGAAAAACGATTGTAATAAAACTAATTAAATTCATGTTTAAAGATTAATTAACAATCATCCATAAACAATAATAATTAGTTCTCACATAACAACTAAATAAAACTGAAAAGAAAAGAAAAGGAAAAGCTTATGATAGTCTTCTCTGAAAGCCGACGAGATTCCTCCATGGGAGATGAAGTTCTAGCCTCTCGGCTAGATTTCCCGTTCGCCTCCAAAACTGAGTTCTTTTTCTCTTCTCTCTTCTCCAAATTGGAATAATGAAAGTTAGGGTTTAGAATATCATAATAGCCCTTTTATTACGTTAAAATTGAGTTCCTAATGGGCTTCGATGAGACCAAGGGTGAAACATTAGTTGAGGCCCGAAAATACACTTCTGGACAGTCATCATGCCCTCAAACCGTGATGCCATCACGCCCGTGATAACTTTAGTTGACTTTGGATTCTGAGTTGACCGGCCATCACGGTCCTGATCAATTCCTAAGTAAAGCCATCACACCCTTGATGGGATCCAGGACAAGTTGGTTTCGGCTGTTTTGGCTCGTTTCGTCTTCTAAACTCCGTTTTATGCATTATTTTCACCATTTCTTCTATTTTTGACTCCAGAGTGAAATATGTACTAAAATGGAGCAATTTAGATATAATTAGGAACAATAATGGCATGAAAACGTATGAAATATAGGTTAAAAATATCAAGTATTTTTTGCCTAACAAATACCCCCACACTTAAACTATTGCTCATCCTCGAGTAATACATAATTCATTCAGAAAAGTCAATTCAATTTCAATAAAATCACAAAGATCATTATCAAATCATCACAATAACCAAATCAAGCCTATCGAAGTATTACTCACATGTCCAAAGCAAATAAGAAAAGTTATAATAATATATCCCTGTGTAAGTATGTGAACCGAACGAAAGAATGCATGCAAATCACTCAGATTAGTTTATGAACTTCTCCTAAGTACTAAATTACTTATTAGAGAAACACCTTTCATGCCAAACTCCACTAATTTACTGAGATCATAACTCGGGATCTTTAGATCTTTAATTGGCTTGTAATGTAGGCTCGGGTTAGGATATGGAAATGTTTGGGCAAGTGACTCAAACACCGAACTTACATCTCGTGTACTCTACTTCTTTTAAAGCTCACTTTCACAATAATGCATTCCCTTTTTCCCCCACACTTGGCTTTTTGCATATTCCCACACATTTTCTTTTCTTTTTCTCAACACACTCGCACACCATTCTCAAGAGAATAAATCAAACTTCTAACTATTCAAGCACCAAAGAGCAAATTCGGTGTGTAAAATAAAGGTAGGAATATAAGGTTCTGCTTTGGGCTTCTAATGTGGCTAAGAAAAATATAAGTACAACTCAAAGGCTCGAACGGAATCAACCGATCTAACATGATTTTGTGATAGACTCAAATTTAGGCTCAAATGTAAAGACAACGATGGCCTAAGTCATTTCCTTTAACAATCGCCAACTAAAGTTTGTTTTGAAAGACATTTAAATGCACTTCAATTTATAATTTAGACTTATTCAAGACCCATAAAAGTTCTCTAAGTGATAAAAATGTGTAAAATCGTTCGAAAAATGCTCAAGAATAGGGCATATAACCATACTAAACTCATCAACAATACACATGCTTTCACCTACTCAATTAGTTCAATTCAATCATGCAATAATCCAACAAAATTCCAAGCAAAATTTTTGAAAATTGGAGACCATTTCAATAAACTCAATATATTTTCTGATCATCAAGCAATAATCAAGTGGGAATCAATTAAAATGAAGCAATTCAAATCTACGATCCTCTTCCCACATTTAAAATTTTCTAGGTGCTTATGTAAATGGATAAAGGTTAAAGAACCTTCCCTATTTTTTCGAAAAAATGAGACCGGCAAAGGGTATGTTCAACCATCCTAAAACCTATCAACCACCATTATACCAAACGCGTAAAACAAATATATAGGAGTAATATAACAAAGTAGGATATCATTTAAATCATTTTAAACCAACATGCCTTAGTCATCAAACATTTAACATAATTCTAGTCTCAAAACAGGAATTTAAATATAAATAATTCAAGACTATCAATATCCAAAAGCAAATAACAAGCAAATCCTAAGTTAGGATAAACATAACATCACAAACAGGAATCAAGGGGGAGGGGGATAATGCTGAAAACAGTCAAAGAATGAATCAAGACGGTTGTTAAGCTCATCGAATCGAGTCCTCATCTCCTCACAGGTCTCCTCTGCATATCTATTCTGCGTATCCTGTCTATGTATAAGCTCCTCATATCTCGAAATCGAGGTCTCCTGATACTAAGTGAATGCAGTCAAAAGAGAAGCAAACTGTAAGATCCTGAATATGCTGCGGATAGTCTTCCTTAAAAGTCTGAGACTGAGGTGCATGTGTCTCAGAAGGTCCAGAACCATCTGCAAAGGTAGGAGGATCGGCATGCTGCTCCTCATCCATATACTCATCATCATTACCATTATCATCAAGCAATTCTCTTCTATAACGCTCCTTCAGTCTCTCCCTATCACTCACCGGTCAATAAAGAACATACCTATTGTGGCCTCCTTTCTTCCAACGCGTAATGATGCCAATTTTGTCAACGCTTTTCTTATCAATCAAAATATCCCTCGTCGATGGGTTAGCTCTCAATACCGGATTAACTTCGAGTTGACAAGCAATAACAGTAACATAACCTCCCATTATAATCTTACCTCGCGATCGAGTCGCTATATGGTGTATCTTATCAATAAGAACATAGGTGTCATCCATCTCGTTCCTTTGCATGCAACGAAGGATCCATAACTCAAGTAAGCCGAGGGCTTATGTGTTGTCCCCATGACCAACAATCAAACAAGCAATGATCTTATGTGTTATCTTCGATACGAGATCAATAAAATGTGAGCTCTTAGTCTTCCCCACTTCATACCTTATGTTAGGTGTGACGGGCATACATCTCAATTCTCTTAACGAAGAGTACGATCATGATTCCATGTCTCCGGATAATCAATATTCTCAACTCGAGAAAACCTAAAAAACTCATTAAGCTCCTGATAAGTAAGTGTATACCTATTCCCCATGAGCTCAAATATCAAATTTATCCTATCCCACTTCATCATTTCAAAGAACTCATACGTCAAATCAGCACAGACGGGCAATTTCAATTGAGAGAATCCCATCCAACCTTGCCCATCAAACATCTCCTCAACACCATCTTTCTATCCATATTTTTCCAAAGACACCGTATCAATGCACTTTGTTGCGATAAGAACACAATTTCTCAAATTCCTTCTAGGTAGAGGTTTATTATGTGGTTGGGGTTGGTTTTGGGAAGAGGAAGCTATGATTTTTTAGTCCTAAAACGTTTAGGGGCCATTTGAAAACAAGTTGGAGAGGAATAGAGTGAAAAACTTAGTTGTGACAATTTATCGAACACCTTGAGGGCATGTTAGAAGATGAGGTTCTTTGTGAATGTAGCTTGAGGAATGACCAACGAAAACTCAAACAATTGATAAGCAACAATAAGAACAAGCTAAGGTACGATCATAAGCAAGCAATTCAGCAAAATGGCACACAAATCACAAGAGTTCGATGAAAAAGGATTTTGGGGTGTTCTTGAACTAATTGAATGAAAACTTGAAGAATTCTTACCCCAATTGTTGAATTTAAACAATGAATGAGTAGTAGGATCGAGGTTTAAAAAATTAAAACACTTCTTAAGCAAAAACTGAGCCAAAAAAAAAAAAAAAAATTTGATTTGATGTCGAAAACAAGCTGGCGTGCGTGTTTTGGAGGTTTTAAATATGAAAAATAATGCCTTTACAGAAATTTTTATCTCGATTCTGCCCAGGCATCACGGGCAAGAGAGAACTCATCACGCCCATGATGAGTCTTAAATCAGAAATTCGTGATAACGGCCTCCATCATGCCATTGATGGTGGCCGTGGTGCCTGGGAACTTTCTTAAATATTGTTTAGCGGTCGTGAAGGAAAAACTGGCGGCCACGAGTTTTGGAAGGAAAACTTTCTGTGAGAATTGTTGGCGGCTGCTAGAAAAATACAGGGTAAATTGACGGCCGCGATAGGGATTTTTCAGACGATAAGTTTTGATAAAAATGACTATTTTGACATAGAAAAACGAGTCCTATCAAGCTAGGCTATGCAAATCGAGTTCATATCAATCTAGTAAAACACATAAGTTATCAGGATACTATTATTATCAACTCGATCACAATATAACTCATTAAATCATGCAAAAATTCACCTTATTTACAATTAAATTATGACATTCCCATCAAACAATTCCTCATAATGTATGCATTGAAAACCAATTCCTCATGCAAAAATCTCTCCAATCGAACAATTAAAATCATCATCTATGCTTTAAAATTGAAATTCAACATGTTTTTCACTTAATTATTTTCAACACAAACCATAACATAAACATGTGAATTCATTACCATTACTACACAAAGCATAAAATGGAACTTAATTGACTCCTCCCGTGTCTTTAAACCTCAAATCTTTCAATTTAACCAGGCACAATGAAGAGAGAATTCATAAGAACGCATCTATTCCAAGAAGACAACTAAACAAAAAAAGAAAACAAAAAAAACAAAGAAAAGGAAAAACTATTAGTTCTAATTTACAGTCATTAACTTGACTTTAATCTAATTTAATGGATTAATCACAGAATCGCAAGGAGTGACTTTGTGTTTCTCACACCCTCGACCGGTTATTACGTAGTTCGAGTTGCTTATAGGTGATCGACATAGACCATCGAAATTCCTTAGCAATTCAACCATGCCTTCAATGATGAAAATCCAAAATTTGAGAGCTTTAAACTTAAACGCGATCAACAATTCCTTTAGACTTCCTTTTGGATATTTCACAGGACTATCAACTAGTTTGGTGGGTATCAACTCTAATATTCTTGAAGTCCTTTTGGTTGGAGTGTGGAGTTGTAGAGTTGAAGAGAGCTTCATATTATTGAATTCTTCAATTTTTAAATACTTGTAGCTCGCCTTCACTCTCCAATCCCTCATAAGTTGGTTTTTTTCTGAAATGTGAATCGGAATTGAGAATGCTTGATCTTTGGTATCACTTCTCAATGTCGAAGTTTCGTAATATTCCTTTGTCAACTTATCAATCTGAGTTTGTAGACTTTGTTGGTGGCCAACCAACTTATCCATTTGTAACTCAAAAATCTCGAATTGTTTACTTTCTGTGTAATGAACCTTTCAATCATAACCTTGATCTTTTATTCTCTACCTTTTCAGTATCTTTAGTTGTGAATCTTCCGAGAGCGGACTCCATTCTCTGTTGTTAGTACTCCTTGAGCTCAGATGGAGGTAGAGTTTGATACTGAAATTGATAAGAATTTAGGAGACCTCGAAAATGGTCCGAATGTTACTGATTATGCTTAGAATTCAACTATATTGGCTCAACAATCCCTTGTCATTCTGTAAAAGCAAAAGGATAAGTGTTATATAAATGACAACCACCATATATTTCACAATATACCAGAGTAGAAAATAAAAAATATGTCATTTGGTCATTCACTGAGGATTGGTTAATCTCTTCCTTCCAAACTTCAACTTGATAACTTCTCTCAATAAGCTCATCTATTCTCACTGTTCCGATTACTTTAGGTACGTATAACATACCAACTAATATCAACTAACAAGAAATAAAAATAAGAAAAACGGCCTAAAACACTAGATACTAACACTGAAATGAGATTGATTTTAATGCCTTCCCCGGATACACTTGTCAGGTGTAGCACATAGGTGCCGAACCTACAGAGAAGGACAACTAATCAATCACTCAGTACATTCTTCAATCGATAGGCCAAAACACATAACAGAGGGGATTAACTAGACTACTGACACACAGTCAACTAAAGACTCAACAAATAACATGACAAATAGCCTAGGGAGATAACAATATAGTAGTTCAATGTCCAATTCAATGCCAAACAAATACTCAGATTATTACAATCTTAATCATGAATGTTTATGCATAGCCTAGGGAAATAGCAATATAGTAGTCAAGCACGCATGCTTAAGTGATTATGTAAGCCACTCTCATGGTCAAATATCCAAAAACATATTAAACCATAAGAACCACATTAGAGTTAATTAGATAGCGGGGGCACGTCATGCACTATTTAACCACAAATTGCCTAGAAAAAGATTGAATCTCTTCATCTCTTTAATTCTAAGTGCTTAGGAATTAATAATTCAAATTAACCAACAATCTCTCGATTAGAAAGCCAATTCTAAGTTCATGCTAAAGTTGCGCAGCCTTCAACATGCAATTAAAATAATTCCTTCACATAACAATTATACGAATTCATTCAAGCGTATCATCAAACTGTTGGAAAACACGAATCAGAAAGCAGCGGAATTTAAAAATTTTCCCAACAAAAGGACCTAGAACTCGCAATCGTGTAACCAAATTCGTAAAGATAGAAAACTTACTTTTCTTTTATTCTTTCTTGAAGCGTTTCAAGCCACCCAAGAACGCTCTTCTCGCGGTTTGATCCCCTCTCCTTGGTAAAGCTCGAATCTTCAAACTTCTAACTTGAAGTCTCTAGAGAAAGTCCACCAACTTGATCACAATCTAACTAGTAAGGATGCTAGTTCTCTAGTTAGTGTTTAGGCTTAACCTAGGGTTTAATTTAATCTTGGAGAAAGGAAGGTGTTCAACACATGAACCAAGAATTGTCAATTAGCTCTAAAGGGGAGCATGAGCTCCCCTATATATAGGAAAGGGGAGGGGCGGCCGAACCTAGTCCTAATGGACAAAGGATTTGGTCCCTCTCTCTCCTATTACTTGATCATCAAGTATTTTCCAACTTTGACTTTGAATTCTAATTCAAGTCAACTTTTAAGAGAGCTAAAAATATCCAAACTATTTTTGGATAATTTTATACTTTATTTATTATAAAATAAATAACTTATTTTTATCTAATTAATTAATTCGTAATTAATTAACTAGCTTATTTTCTCCAAAATTAGACTTTCTTTTTAATTCAAAATTAAACCAAAGTCTATTAAATAATTAACTAATTAATTATTTAATATATATATATAATATATATATATATACACACGTGTGTGACACGTGTCACTCACGTGAGCCACACGTGTGACTTCACACGTGTGGAACCCTCTTGGCCCGATTAACTCGTTTAATCATTTTCAAGCCTCAACTCATGTAACCAAGTTGTTGTGTGTGACCCTCTAGGTTTTCAATTCAATTAGCAGTGACCCTAATTAATTAATTCACTAATTAATTAATCAGTCCACAGATTAAACGACCATAGTCTAGCAACAGGTGTTTAACCCCTAGCTGAATTGGAATGTTCGGATTCGACAGAACCTTTAAGTCATTGATTCATGTGAGATACAATCCTCCTACTTACTATCTCTCAACCAAGATCTAGGGCAAGGGAATAATCAGAACCCTAATAATCCGGTCTTAAAGCTAAGTGCATTTCATATCCATTTGATCTCAATCCAAGAAACCCTTTTCTTGATGTCTTGATCTACTGCCTTGGCCAAGGACTCCATATGGCATATGAATGACTTACACAATAAGAGATCACCTTGCAAATGCAAGTGTAGGTCCTTTCTTGATTCTCATTCACTTTCATGAGTCACTTGTGCAACCCCAGCATAAGCCTTGAATCAGTTGTCTATGGCGACACCCTTTAAAGCTTATACCTAAGACTACAGAGTTAACTCATAAAGTGACAAGGAACCTCAAGTCTAAGGATCAATTAATCACATCAATGACCCGTGAGATATTTCCTAATCTGGAAGTTTCCATTTCCTGAAATAGAAACTTCCTTTCCCATTTAGGAATGTTCTCACACGGGGCACCTCAGTGAACTTACTTGTTAAAGTAAGCACCCTCATGTATCACGCACGTATCAACTATACACTTTGCACCTCCATGAAACAAGGTGGTCCTTCTTAAGGGCGTGATCCCACAAGCAAGCCTTAGAGGAGTCAGGTTGACACTCCCACTGTCTGTAGGACTCATCGGCTTGGAGTATTTTACTAATCATGACTTATGTGATATAGGGCTCGTTTCATGAACCATATCACCTAAATGGTAGAGTCCTAAAGTCATCAGGATTAGGGGAGTTCTCATACATGCACAGCTAAAGTAAACGCATACCAAACAAGAGCATATAAAGAAGTGTTGCCTCAATTCGTTATTTCATTCAAAGATTGTCTGTGATTACAATAAGGAAAAGCACAAAGCGGATATACAATCGGCTTTTAGGGCACTATTCCTAACAATCTCCCACTTGCCCGTCAAAGCCATTCTAAAGCTACTCTAAGTCCCATCTTCTGAAGATGACCTTGGAAAGCTTCTCGACTAAGGGGTTTAGTAAGTGGATCTGCCACGTTCTCTGCTGATGTGACCCTCTCAATTTGCACATCTCCTCTTTTGATAATATCACGGATTATGTGATACTTCCTCATAATGTGCTTGGTCCGTTGGTGAGATCTTGGTTCTCTTGCTTGAGCAACCGCCCCAGTGTTGTCACAAAACACAGTAATGGGGTCTTTCATGCTAGGAACAACATTCAATTCTTGAATGAAGTTTCTAATCCAAACACCTTCCTTAGCTGCATCATTTGCAGCTAAGTATTCGGCCTCAGTGGTCGAATCTGCAGTGGTAGTCTGCTTGGAACTCTTCCAACTCACTGCTCCGCCGTTTAGGCAGAAAATGTATCCTGACATTGACTTAAAATCATCTAAGTCAGATGCAAAGCTTGCATCGCAGTATCCTTCGACAGTAAGATCTTTCTGACCTCCGTAAACTAAGAATAAATCTTTAGTACTTTTCAAGTACTTAAGAATATTCTTCACGGCAGCCCAGCGACCATCTCTAGGGTCAGATTGGAAACGACTCGTTACACTAAGTGCATAAGCCACATCCGGTCGAGTACATAACATTGCATACATTATGCTACCTATTGCTGATGCATAAGGAGTATGAGTCATTCTTTCCTTTTCAAGGTTAGTCTTAGGACACATCTTCTTTGAAAGACATGTTCCTACACTCATAGGAAGGTTCTTAACCTTTGCTGACTCCATATTGAATCTCTTCAATACTTTGTCAATGTACATCAACTGTGATAGTCCTATTAACCTTCTAGATCTATCTCTATAGATTTTAATTCCAAGGATATAGGACGCATCACCAAGATCTTTCATCTCGAATTGGTTCGATAACCATAACTTAGTCACTTTCATGTCATCCTTCGAATTCCCAATAAGAAGGATGTCATCAACATAAAGTACTAAGAATTGCACTGAGGTCTCCAATTCCTTTCTATACACACATGATTCATTCGAAATTTGGGTGAAGCCAAACGCTTTGACCGATTCATCAAATCGAATGTTCCAATTCCTAGAAGCCTGTTTCAATCCATAGATTGATCTTTGGAGTTTGCAAACCTTTTGCTCACTCCCACTGAATGTGAAACCTGTGGGTTGCTCCATATAAATGTCTTTGTCAATGTCACCATTGAGAAAGGCAGTTTTCACATCCATTTGCCATATCTCATAGTCATAATATGCAGCAATGGCAAGCATGATCCGAATAGACTTTTGCATTGCAACTGGTGAAAAGGTTTCATCAAAATCCACGCCGGGTCTCTGAGTGAATCCTTTTGCAACCAGTCTTGCTTTGTAGGCTGCAATGCTTCCATCAACTCCAAGCTTTCTCTTAAAGATCCATTTGCAACCTATGGGTTTGACCCCATCAGGCAAATCTACCAAGGTCCAAACTTGGTTGGAGTTCATGGAGTCCATTTCGGATTTCATGGCTTCTATCCACTGTTCAGAGTCAGAATCTGAAAGTGCCTCCTCATATGTTAAAGGTTCATTATCCTTTTGAGAGATTTCATGGAAGAATCCATACCATCTCTCCGGCTGTCTAGGAGTGCGTTCAGAACGCCTTAGAGGAGGATTTTCATGTGTATCGAAATTCGTGATTGGTTGTGGTTGATCAGAGTGGGACGTTTCTTCAGTGGGTGGTGTGGGGTCACTTTGTACTTCTTCTAATTCTATGATCTTGCCTTTCTTTTCTTTAAGGAACGGTTCCTCAAGAAAAGTGGCATTTCTGGAAACAAACACCTTTTGCTCAGATTGATCATAGAAATAGTATCCTATGGATTCCTTAGGATAACCTACAAAGTAGCATAAGTTAGAACGAGATTCTAACTTATCTCCCACTGTCCTCTTCACGTAAGCAGGACAACCCCAAATTCTTAAGAAAGAATAACTAGGGATTTTACCATGCCACATTTCATAGGGCGTCTTGGGGACTGACTTAGAGGGAACTAGATTCAGAATCTTTACCGCACTTTCTAGGGCATAACCCCAGAAAGAAGGTGGTAAGTCAGTCAAACTCATCATGGAACGAACCATATCAAGTAGGGTTCGATTCCTTCTCTCAGAAACTCCATTAAGCTGAGGAGTTCCCGGAGAAGTCCATTGAGAGATAATCCCATTATCTTTGAGATGATTAAGGAATTCTTCACTAAGATATTCGCCTCCTCGATCAGATCGAAGTGCTTTGATCTTGTGACCAGTTTGGTTCTCAACCTCCTTTTGAAATTCTAAGAATTTCTCAAAAGCTTCAGACTTATACTTCATTAAGTATACATAACCATACCGACTAAAATCATCAGTGAAGGTTATGAAGTACTGATGATTGTTTCTAGTGCTTACACTAAGCGGTCCACAAACATCAGTATGGATCAAATCCAAAACCTTAGTGGCACGTTCCACAGTTCCTTTAAAAGGGACTTTGGACATTTTTCCTTTGAGACAGGATTCGCAAGAAGTTAACACTTTGAGATCATTTTCAGAGAATGATCCTAAAGTGTTTATCTTGCTAATTCTGTTCTTGGAAATGTGTCCTAATCTAGCGTGCCATGAGGGAGCTGAAACTTTGTCATCTCTCTTACGCTTCGTTTTTCGTTGTATATTCATAATATTGATATTTTGAGTTAGGTAAAGTCCATTACTTAGAGTACCGATATGAACGGAAGAGTTGTTCCGTTTGATAAAGTATTTATCATTCTTAATATAAGTTTCATAACCTTCACAATCTAATATTGGAACTGAAATTATATTACGAATAATGCTCGGTACATAAAGGACTTTATTTAATACTAACTCAAAACTACCTAAATCTAATCTAATTGTGCCCAAAGCTCGAGCTTCAACGTTTGAGCCATCGCCGATCTTCAAGACACATTCTCCTTCTTTTAGTTGTTGAACATCACTTAGCATCTGTACATCATTACAGATATGAGTTCCACAACCGGTATCAAGTACCCAAGAACTAGAATTAATAGAAAGATTTACTTCAACGAGAAAGATACCTTTCTTTAGAGTAGCCTTGTACTCTGGGCAGTTTCTCCTCCAATGTCCCGCTTTGCCACAATGGAAGCAAACATCCTCTTTCTGATCACGCTTCTTCTTTTGGGCCTTCCCCTTCGAAATGCCACCAGTGGGCCTAAGGGGTTTCTTCTTATTCTTTTGGGCTTTCTTGCCCTTACCTTTAGAAGGCCCAGAAGAGGAAGATGGAGCATTCACCATCAAAACCTTATTGTCCTTCTTAATCGTGCTTTCAGCAGTCACAAGCTGACTAATCAGCTCAGCTACAGTAGCACCAGCATGATTCATGTTGAAGTTAAGGACAAATGGGTTGACTGATGGTGGGAGCGAAGCTAGCAACAAATCCACTGAAAGTTCATCTTTCAGTGGCATGTCCATGGAAGCAAGTTTCTCAGTAAGGGCAAGAAACTTGAGTCCATAT
Source organism: Lantana camara (assembly GCA_037501455.1). NCBI lineage: Eukaryota > Viridiplantae > Streptophyta > Magnoliopsida > Lamiales > Verbenaceae > Lantana > Lantana camara. The sequence goes on from CM074862.1 coordinate 28,026,107, forward strand.
TCATGGACACTTGAACCTTCCCTCATTCTCAAGTGGAACAATTCTTTTGAAGTGTTATACCTTGTAACACGTTCATGAGGGCGGTAAAGTTGCTCTAAGTGGTCGTAAATCTCCCAAGCAAATTCCATGGCCTCATGTTGCCTTTGCAAGTCCGGAGACATGTTAGCCAACATAAGGCAACGGGCTTGGAGATTATCATCCTTCCACTTCTGAATCGCATCCCGCTCGGCCCGAGTGGGAGCCTCCCCTTCGGGACTAGGCTCCCCTTCGAAGAGAACATAAGTTCTCTTCTCAGAATCTAAAATGATTTTTAGATTCCTCAGCCAATCAGAATAGTTGGGACCAGTCAACTTGTTTGACTCGAGGATCGATACAAGAGGGTTTTTGGTTGCCATTTCAAAACACGTAGAGAATCACAGAATCTACGACCTAAATGGTAAATCAGAGAACTAGTGAGCATGCTGAATTATAACGATATACAAAAGATAAGGTCTTTAATCTAATGTAGCTCCCACTGTTTTTCAAAGATCTAGAATTCCCAAAGATCTAAGAGGAACACGTTTCCCAATGGGTACTAAGATCCTAGGCATTTTACCTCGAACCCACGACTCGCGGACATTCTAAGTAAGAACCCTAGGTAGGTACAACTTACCAATTCTAACACCTTTAGAACTCTTAGTAATTGTTTTTGCATCACCTATCTTTCAATATAGACCCACGACTCGTGCGACATCCATATTTACTTAGGCGTTAAGCTAGACCCATCAATCATAAAATCATGACCAAAACTTAGTTCGAACGACCCACGACTCGCGGACATCACCCTTGCTAAAATTGACCACGAAATATTGACCATTTAAAATGATTAATTAGGTAACTAAGAACTAATAAGCTCCACTAACTATCCCACGACTCGCGGACAATAACTAGCTTTACTTACTAAACTTAAAACCTATTGATGGAATGCTAGGAATTTAATTCAAAATTTGCATCTCGAATTAAACACCTATTTGTTCGAAATTAGCTTAATATTTAATGGGAATTTTCGAATCAACCGGAGAGTTGTCCGGTTCGACCTCACCAACATATATGTTATCCAATTTTATTAGTCTTGATTAATGCAAGTACACTTAAATGCATTTCAAACAAGCATATAAACAGATAACATGTCCTAGCATGATACTAACATGTAATGATCATGGGTTCTACCTATCTTATGCGTGATATGTGGGAGCCACTCCACAATCACAAGTTCTAACATACATGCCACATAAACAGTTCAAATCACATAAGGGAAAGCGGTAACAAAATACGAGCCCTATCTCTATTACATTTAACAATTGAGATTCCCCTCCCTAACATTTTGAGGGGTCTTCACTTATGGCCTCCTTGTTACTTGAATGTGGTCCATCTTACTCCATGGGTGCATTGTCTCCAAAATGAAAATAAAAACCTCACCACCTATCTCTACTCTCAAATTACAATAAAAAAGAAAAAGACATAAAGTAATAAGGCTCAATCTTCATATTGGCCTTAGACAATTACACGGGGCATAACCCGGCCTCAAAAATAGTAATATGGAAAGCCACATAATAAATCACATAACAGTACGCACATAAGTGAGGCTCCAACCTCAATTGAAAAACGCAACTATAGGGCTCCAACCCCAATTTAAACCATCCATGTGCATAAATTAAAACCATACATAGATCTAAAACCCATGATCACCTAACATGCTTTTGCAAGAATTTAAATTTAACCAATAAATTAAAATTCTCGCTTTAAGCTCTAATAGCTTAAAACACGACTTGATGCGAGTCTTATTTATAAAAGTTTTCAATAAATCCCAAATTACCAAAACAAATAAAATTCCAATTAATTTCTGAAAATTAATAATTTTATCAAGATGTATTTTCCCAAAATATAAACCGTTTGAATTTCTCAAAAATCCCAATTTTAAGTTTTATTCAAAAAAATTAAAATAAATATTCAAAAATAAAATTTTAAAATTAAAATAAAAAATTGGGACTGGATTGCACGAAACACGAAAAGGCCGGATCACGAAAATGGGGTTGCCCGCCCCAAGTGCGGCGTGTGCGCACAGCATGCGCGCACTCGCGCGGCCTTGCGCAGCTCCTGCCAGGCATTGGGCGGCCAGTCTCGGCCGCCCTGGGCGGGCGCGCCTAGGCGTGCCCGGAAGGCTCCCGCACAGGCGTGCGGGAGGTGCTGGGCGACTGGCCGGTCTGTCCCGGCCAGGCCTGGGCGGCGACGGGCGGACGGCGTGCGGGCGACTGGCCGGTCTGTTCCGGCCAGCCCTGGGCGATGATGGGCGGGCGCGCCTAGGGAGGACCTCCCGCGCGGTTGCGGGAGGGTGGCGTGCGAAGCCCGCGCGCGCGACTCCTTCGCGCGCGGGGTTTCGCGTGTTCATCGCGATCCGGGCTTTCGTTTCGTGTTTTCGTTCAAAAGCAAAACCAATCCAAGAAATCCAAAAACAGTTTATACAGTTTCAAATCTAAAATTGTTTTTCAAAATTAAATTTTTTAAAAACCAATTTTCAGAAACTTTCAGGAAAAAAAAAAAAAAATACAGTTTCGTAATTCAGGCTTTCTAAAACAATTACAAATACTCAATCGCATCAAGCCTAAGAATTTCTACCAAATTCAGTATAATTGAGACGAATCAGAAACACGATTAACGAGGTGGCTCTGATACCACTTGTTGGAAAACACGAATCAGAAAGCAGCGGAATTTAAAAATTTTCCCAACAAAAGGACCTAGAACTCGCAATCGTGTAACCAAATTCGTAAAGATAGAAAACTTACTTTTCTTTTATTCTTTCTTGAAGCGTTTCAAGCCACCCAAGAACGCTCTTCTCGCGGCTTGATCCCCTCTCCTTGGTAAAGCTCGAATCTTCAAACTTCTAACTTGAAGTCTCTAGAGAAAGTCCACCAACTTGATCACAATCTAACTAGTAAGGATGCTAGTTCTCTAGTTAGTGTTTAGGCTTAACCTAGGGTTTAATTTAATCTTGGAGAAAGGAAGGTGTTCAACACATGAACCAAGAATTGTCAATTAACTCTAAAGGGGAGCATGAGCTCCCCTATATATAGGAAAGGGGAGGGGCGGCCGAACCTAGTCCTAATGGACAAAGGATTTGGTCCCTCTCTCTCCTATTACTTGATCATCAAGTATTTTCCAACTTTGACTTTGAATTCTAATTCAAGTCAACTTTTAAGAGAGCTAAAAATATCCAAACTATTTTTGGATAATTTTATACTTTATTTATTATAAAATAAATAACTTATTTTTATCTAATTAATTAATTCGTAATTAATTAACTAGCTTATTTTCTCCAAAATTAGACTTTCTTTTTAATTCAAAATTAAACCAAAGTCTATTAAATAATTAACTAATTAATTATTTAATATATATATATAATATATATATATACACACGTGTGTGACACGTGTCACTCACGTGAGCCACACGTGTGACTTCACACGTGTGGAACCCTCTTGGCCCGATTAACTCGTTTAATCATTTTCAAGCCTCAACTCATGTAACCAAGTTGTTGTGTGTGACCCTCTAGGTTCTCAATTCAATTAGCAGTGACCCTAATTAATTAATTCACTAATTAATTAATCAGTCCACAGATTAAACGACCATAGTCTAGCAACAGGTGTTTAACCCCTAGCTGAATTGGAATGTTCGGATTCGACAGAACCTTTAAGTCATTGATTCATGTGAGATACAATCCTCCTACTTACTATCTCTCAACCAAGATCTAGGGCAAGGGAATAATCAGAACCCTAATAATCCGGTCTTAAAGCTAAGTGCATTTCATATCCATTTGATCTCAATCCAAGAAACCCTTTTCTTGATGTCTTGATCTACTGCCTTGGCCAAGGACTCCATATGGCATATGAATGACTTACACAATAAGAGATCACCTTGCAAATGCAAGTGTAGGTCCTTTCTTGATTCTCATTCACTTTCATGAGTCACTTGTGCAGCCCCAGCATAAGCCTTGAATCAGTTGTCTATGGCGACACCCTTTAAAGCTTATACCTAAGACTACAGAGTTAACTCATAAAGTGACAAGGAACCTCAAGTCTAAGGATCAATTAATCACATCAATGACCCGTGAGATATTTCCTAATCTGGAAGTTTCCATTTCCTGAAATAGAAACTTCCTTTCCCATTTAGGAATGTTCTCACACGGGGCACCTCAGTGAACTTACTTGTTAAAGTAAGCACCCTCATGTATCACGCACGTATCAACTATACACTTTGCACCTCCATGAAACAAGGTGGTCCTTCTTAAGGGCGTGATCCCACAAGCAAGCCTTAGAGGAGTCAGGTTGACACTCCCACTGTCTGTAGGACTCATCGGCTTGGAGTATTTTACTAATCATGACTTATGTGATATAGGGCTCGTTTCATGAACCATATCACCTAAATGGTAGAGTCCTAAAGTCATCAGGATTAGGGGAGTTCTCATACATGCACAGCTAAAGTAAACGCATACCAAACAAGAGCATATAAAGAAGTGTTGCCTCAATTCGTTATTTCATTCAAAGATTGTCTGTGATTACAATAAGGAAAAGCACAAAGCGGGTATACAATCGGCTTTTAGGGCACTATTCCTAACACAAACACTTAATCTACACAATCATTATTCTCATGGCTACGACACTAATGAAACATAGACTCAACAAACACACGAACAATTATAACAATAAAACTAATTAAATTCTTGCTTAAAGATTCATTAACAATCATCCATAAACAAGAATCATTAGTTCTCAACATAAAAACTAAATAAAACTGAAAAGAAAAGGAAACAAAAAGTTTAACGAGTCCTCCATGGAGATAGAGTTTATCAAAAATATGTAGAAGTTTTCCCTCTCTTTTAAGAGTTCAATAGATCCTATTTCATAGGAGTTTGACATACATTATGTGTAGGATTAGAGAGATTGTTGGGATTTTGTGATAGAAAATGGAATAATATCTATGATAAATACATAATAAATAATATGATTTTAAAATAGAGAAGTTAAGAATATGAAAATTTATAACGATAAATAACAGGAAATAATATATTTCCCGATATCTCAAATTCGCCATAAATCTTCCCTCCACTATCACATATTGCATTAATATGTTTAATTATGTTAATGATAAATATAAGTATATTTTTGTAAATATCAACAATATTATTAGTGTTTATCTACTATATAACTAGCTATTATATATTCTTGAGGTATTTCAGAATTATATTTTAACATATATGACATCACACTGGTTTGATTTGTCGTCGAAACCAGTAAAACCAGTAATCAATACAGCCTTCGCTTTGTCCTCCGATCCGGGTTTTAAAACATAGATTGTATGTATATGTTGAAAATCAGCTTTGTGGTAGTACGAGATTATCAAATATAATAGATAATCAGATTTTGCAATATACATACGATGTACAACATGGATGAGTGATTCAAAGCATAAGTACCAAAATCATGTTGAAACGTACAAATATAAGTACCAATAACACATAGATCCAACTTATCGATTGTGACATGAGTTTCTTCAGCCAGTAGACCCAACACATTCATTAGGATATTAGTACTGTCATTACATAGATTCATATGAATACAAATACCAGAATCTAATAGACCAAAATCAGCATAAATACCAGAGCAGATATTAACCATAGTATAGGTACCAACAGTATGCAAAATCTTATGAAGATAAGTACCAATAATATACCAGAAACATATTCATATGACAATGAAAATCAGAACAATACTATAAAGTAAACCAAGAGACTTATCGTTTGTTATGACTGAATCGAAGGCAAAAGTCGTCTTTTCTTAAAAAAGTATTCGCCCCACTACGGGTGCGTTGGGTTTCCGTGAAGCTCCTTCCAGGATTAAACAGTCCGGAGATTTCCGAATCACAGATACGTACGATCTCAGGAGAATCTCACTTCGATCAATAAAAGGCTCTTATGAGAGAGTGTGGTGTCTGGTTGGTACTTCAGAAAACGTGTTATGTGTGTGGAAGTACGTTTTCTTGATTGAACTCACAAGTACCAGTGCGTGTGTGTTTCGTACCAAAGTGTATTTTCAGTACCAAACCAGAAATCTATCTAGACTTCTAACTCTTCCTAATTCACCACATTTTACATACTTGTCTATCTATTTCTCTCTCTCATATTCTGAGGTATGGAACTTAGTATTTATAGGGGAGAAGCCATGACACAAATGACCATTAATTATCTTGTTTATGGCAGGCCATAAACCTTACAATTAAGATAGTCATAATGCTGAAATAAGGTTACAAAAACGTCTGCAATGTTTTGTAACTGATACCAGCACATGAACAAGGTCTTTAATGCCATACAATTAACATTGTAACTGCCTGGTACCAACTTTATTTTAAATTCAAAATAAATGTCCAGCAATAAAACTCATGTTTTTACTTACCAATATGCAATCCTTAGTGTATAGCATAATATACAACACTTAATTGTATATAAAGTACAAACATCTTATATATCATGTGGACTATAACATACCACAAAGTTTCAATCTTTATTGCTTTCAATTTATTTATTATTAGTTTATGGACTTTATTCTACGGATTTCTACCAAAGAATTTGGTATCCCTCTAAGAACTAACTCATTCATAACGTTAAATTCCAACAGTATATATCATACATCACTTATTGTTAAAGTATAGAAGAATAGAGAAGGGAGAATTCTTGTGTTATTCATCGTGAAAGATTGATTACAGAAATATGGAGATACCCCAAGATAAATAGCAGATAATCCCTATACAAGTGGGATTGACAATACGCTAATTTAGGTAATTACATAACCTCCTAAATTAAACGTATCTTCTAACACTCCCCCTCAAGTTAAGTAATGGAGTCGCTAATGCTTAACTTGTCCAATGTTTCTTCGAAGAATTTCCGAGACACTGCTTTAGTCAAAATATCAGCAAGCTGATCTTCTGATCTGACAAAAGGAAGCCCGGTGGCACCACTCTCCAACTTCTCCTTTATGAAATGACTGTCAACTTTCACATGTTTGGTTCTATCGTGTTGCACAGGGTTCTCTGAGATACTAATCATAGCTTTGTTGTTTTGTAGCCATATGACCTCGGTTACCACCTTCGCGATTCCCCTAAATTCCGCTTCTGCACTGGACAGGGCCACCACCTTCTGTTTCTTACTCCTCCACGTCACAACATTTCCACCAATCAGAGTAAAGAATCCAGAAGTAGACCTCCTGTCATTAGGGTTCCCAGCCCAGTCTGCATCTGTGTATGCCTCAATATCAAATTGGTCATGCCTGCCAAACATGATTCCATTCCCTACCGAGCCCTTCAGGTATCATATTATTCTCGTCATGGCCTCGATATGATCCTTTTGAGGCTGGTGCATGAATTGGCTGACTACTCCCACAGCATAAGCAATGTCGGGCCTGGTGTGAGAGAGATAGACCAGTTTCCCCACTAGTCTTTAATATCTTTCCTTCTCTGTGGGTTTTCTATTCTCTTCAATCCTGAGTCTGTGATTAACTTGAATTGGGGTATCTGCTAGCTTGCAATCCACCATTCCTGTCTCTGCTAGAAGGTCAAGGACATACTTTTTCTGAGAGATGAAGATCCCCTGTTTGGATCGCAACACTTCAATCTCTAAGAAATATTTTAGTCCTTCCAAGTCCTTCATCTCGAATTCTTTGAACAGATTCTCCCTGAGTCTCTCCATTTCTTCCTTGTCACTCCCAGTAATGATCATGTCATCAACGTATATGATCAGGCAAGTGATAAGATCTCCTCTGGGTTTTAGGAACAGAGAGCGACTAGAGTTACTCTTTTTATACCCATACCTCTGCATGGCCAATGTGAACCTCCCGAACCACGCTCGTGGGGACTGCTTGAGTCCGTACAGTGCCTTCCGAAGTCTACAGACCTCATTCCTTCTAAAGTGGTCAGAAAATCTCGGTGGAGCTTCCATATATACTTCCTCTACCAAATCCCCATGTAAGAAGGCATTTTTCACATCAAACTAATGGAGAGGCCAGTCCCTGTTTGCTACTACTGAGAGTAGAACTTGAACTGTGTCTATTTTTGCCACTGGAGAGAAGGTCTTGGAATAATCAATTCCGTATGTTTGAGTGTACCCCTTTGCCACTAGTCGAGCTTTGTACCGCTCAACCGTTCTATCTACTTTGTGCTTGATGGTGAACACCCACTTGTAGCCTACTGGTTTCTTTCCTTGAGGTAACTCACATTTTTCCCAGGTTTCATTTTTTTCCAAGGCATCCATCTCTATTTTTATAGCTTTCCACCACTCTTCACTTTCAATGGCCTCTTGTACTGTATTCGGAACCTCCTCTTTATAAAGATTGCCCAAAAACTCCTTCACTGGTTTAGATATACTCCCCCTGACCATATTTCCCATTGGATATTTGCTAGAGCTAGATGTCCGATCAGGAGAGTATCGGGCTGGTGTACTCCTCTGTTGACTTTGGGTGGCAAGTTGTACCTGTTGCTTTCTACATCATCTAAAGCAGGATTAACCGTAACTCCAGGTATAACTTTATTATGAACTGAAGTAGAAGGGGGAGAAGGGCTTACATGTTCAATTACCTCATTTTGGACATCATGCGGAGGAGGATGATTGGTGGTGGTACTGAGCTCTTCGTTGCTTTGATCTGATTCTAAAGAAAGGCCGGTGTCAAGATCACTAAGCCAGCATAGGGAGTCACTGAGAGTCTCCCCCTAAGCACTATGTTGGTGCTGAAAGAAATACTCGGTTTCTACAAACTCACAATCCATGGTGGCATGGATCCATCGTGTGACGGGGTTATAGCACCGATAACCCTTCTGATGAGGCATTGCACAAGGGTCTAGTTTTGTGCGTTCAATTTTCGGAATGTGAACAAAGACGGAGCATCCAAAGATTCGTAGAGGCAGAGTGAGAGACTGTGGAACAGGGGATTGTGTTTGGAAGACTGGAAGTGGTGTTTGGTGGGCAAGGATTTTCGTGGGTAATCTGTTTGTGAGGGAGGTTGTTGTGGCTACTGCCTTAGGCCAGAAGTGGTTTTGTACGTGAGACTCTGTCAAGAGTGCACGAGTCATTTCTAGTAGGGTTCGGTTTTTCCGTTCAGCCACGTCATTCTGTTGGGGGGGTGTTTGGGCAGGTTGTTTGGTGGATGAGGCCATGTTTTTTTGTGAAGTCTGAATTTGTTGGTTAACATATTCTCGCCCATTATCCGAGCAAAGAATCCTGATTTTCTTGTTAAACTTAGTATGAACCATTTCAAAAAATGCCACAAACGTATCAAAGACTTCGGATTTGTGCCGAAGAAAATAAATCCAAGTCACACGGGAAAAATCATCAATGAATATCACAAAATGCCGAAAACCACTTTGATTCGCAATTGGGCCGGTCCCCAAACATCTGAATGAACTAAACGAAAATCAGATTCAACCCGAGTGTTTGTCGGTTTAAACGAAGTTCTATGGCTTTTTGCAATGGAACATGTTTGACAAGAAAAACTCAATGTTTGACTGTTCTAAAACAAAGTAGGAAATAACAACTTTAAATACCCTACAGATGGGTGTCCAAGACGCCTATGTCAGAGCTAAATTTGTTTATCAGTGGTTCCTTATGACAGAAACGCTTTAGAAGGAGATTCCATCTCGTCCACGTAGTATAGACCATCCCACTCAGTACCACGCTCAATGATCTCCTTCGTATAAATGTCCTGTATCAGACAAAAGTGAGGATATATCAGAACCACACAGTTTAATTCCTTTGTCACATGACTCAAAGACATAAGCTTGCAGGATAGTGAAGGAATATAGAGACAATTATTCAGTTTTAGCTTCAGAGATATAGCAATTGATCCCTCTTGTTTAACTTCCACCCAGTCCCCACTTGCAGTTTGAATATGAGATGTTCCCGGAGTAGTTGGATTAATTATATCAGAGGAATCAAATGTCAGCGTATCAGTCAGCCCACAATCAAAAATCCATTGAGACAGTTTATGGGTTCTATCTTGTGAATTATTAATTGCATTGGGGCTGATATAAGAACTCTCAAAAGATGGGGGGCTGTTTGCAAAATAACAGCTCTTGGGGAATAAATTGCAAGAATAGATAGGGTTTGGGTCATTACCCCCAAACACTTTACCTCCATCGATCTCCTTCTTCTCCACTGAGGGGACGGCCGGGTTCTGGTGACGTCCGCGGTGGGAGTCTCACGGTTGTTGTCGCCCGCCACCGAGATCTGGGTTTCTCCTATGGCTGCATTCGCGCGGTGACTTCCTCCACCTATCACCGCCGTGCTGGATGGCTTAGGTTTTCGGCTGCCCTCCCACCATTCCGGGTACCCGATGAGCTCAAAGCACTCTTCCTTGGTGTGTCGGGGTTTCCCGCAGTGAGAACACTCCAGCTACGACTTGTCCTTCCGCGATGACGACCGCCGGCCACCACCACTGTCTGAGCAGGTACCGCCTTCAAGTTTGGTCCGGCCTCCCTTCTCTCTTCTCGCCACCAACCCAGCTCCAATTCCCGATGATGACACATCGCCTCCGCCACCGGTTGTCGGATTGAGAATTTGGATCCGAGCAGCCTCCCTCCGTATAGTGGCCTAGGCCGATTCGACTGAGGGAAGTTGTTCAATTTTTAGCAGATCTCTACGGATGTGGTCGTATTTCTCATCGATCTCGGTGAGAAACTGGTAGAGTCTTCGTTCTTGGATGATTTTGTTGAAAGAGGTGATGTCTTCCAGGCACTTCATGGGGTTGGGTTGCCGGCGATCGATCGCCATCCAAATTCCTTGGAAGGTGTTCCAGAATTCCTCTAACGTTTCACGCCCCTGTTTCTGGGTGTTTGCCCTACGGTGAAGATCGAAGAGTTGGAGTGGGTCTGAGCCTGTGCCATAGGTGGTCGCGAGACCGTCCCATAGGGACTTCGCCGTTGGATACTGTAAGACATTATTAACCAGGCTGATTTCAATATTTTGAACAATCTATGTGAATACTAACTGATCTCTTTGTTCCCATTGATCGTATTTCGGATCTGTATTTTCTTGAGCGGGTGGGGTTCCGGTTAGATGAGAACGGCACCCTTTGCCTCCAATTATCATTCGCATTAATCTCGCCCATATCGGGTAGTTGTCGTTGCTGAGTTTGAATCCAATTGATAGGTTATCTAAATTGGACATGTTTGAGTTGTTGTGCAGCGGATTTAGGATGAGTTCTTGTGGGGTGGTTTTGGTTTCAACGATTTCTGACATGGTTGGTTTGTTCGTGCAGGTTTGGGACGATGATGATTTAAAACTGAGTCCCAAGGGTCACGATATAGCTCTGATACCAGGTTAAAGTATAGAAGAATAGAAAAGGGAGAATTCTTGTGTTATTCACCGTGAAAGATTGATTACAGAAGTATGGACATACCCCAAGATAAATAGCAGCTAATCCCTACAAGTCAGGGATTGATAATACGCTAATTTAGGTAATTACATAGCCTCCTAAATTAAACGTATCTTCTAACACTTATTAATCAAAGTATTGATTTTGTTGTTTCTTGGCGCAGCATGTTGTAATTAATTATCGAAAATGTTGAATGATGGCTTACCTTTTATAGGGAAATGAAGAACACAAGAAAAGGTGGTGTCCTGCAGTGGTGGAGATATGAGGTAATTAAGAGTAAGGGTCCATTTGCGTAACGTTACAGGCTGTGATGGGGACCCAACTTAATTGACCAACTACACACATACAGAGATCTCCATCAATCAATCCCACACACTCCAGCCCGTGACTATTTATCCAACATTTCCAAATTCCAACCATGCACGTTATTATTATTGTTATGACTGTACTGTGGTAGAGGTGTGAGAAATACGTACAAGAATTTTAGACAAAGAACGCCAACAAGAAATGAAAAGAGTGGAAACAGTTAACTGTCGTTCGTTCCATTACAAAAGACGTGAAGTTAAAGGGAGCTCATGAATGTCCAGTATTTCATGTCGTGAGAATTGATTAATTTCAACCTTTGGAACTGGAGCAGTATGTACTACTCCTGGATTTTCTTGTTTTTGGACATGTAATTTCCACCAAGTCTTATGGGAGAGAAGGCCAGGGGGAAGCCCATGATTTTAACAGGAAGCAATTCAAAAGCATATATGCCTAGTTCTGTCGAATGAGTAATTTCTAACCCGAATCTAATTCAGTCAATTCGATGTAATGAGGACGTGAGTGTTTTACCCTTGTCGTGTGGTTGGTGAAAAATTTAAAGTATTTAATTAATTGGTTCATTCGAATTGGGTTTGGATTAAAAATTTCTAATTTCTTATTATACTTATTAATTTATTCATTATTTTTCTTAAAATTTTCACCAATCGTATTAATATAAACATTTTTTCCTTCGTTATACAGATTTGGTCAAATCATTTTTTGATAGAATTACCTGGATGTAGTGAAATTGAGAAGTACAAAAATATTGAAAGTTTAGAGGGAAAAAAATTTTAAAACTTTTAAGTGTTTGTGGGAGTGAGTTAAAGAGTTCGCTTTATTTTTTTAATGTAGAAAATTTTCTTTTGTACTCAACTCAACATAAGTAGTTTGGTAACATAAATACTACTTATCTGTACGAAAAAATAAATAAATAGTACTTATGAAGAACACAGAGTTTCGACACTGATGGGGTCAAAATACGATCGTCCCACGTTAGGACACGTAGCATCACCGAGATGATGACATCTGTCTCCCCAAGGGTGCACCCATCAATGCACGAGCGCTAAGCTCAACAAGCGCAATCCTCTTCAGGAGTTAAGCCCAACGAGCGCTGTCACTCCCACGAGCGTCCTACATACTAAATGATTGGCACGCCCACGTGCCAAGGGAGCCCTCTTCGAGCGTCACACCCCCTCAGAGTGGCCTCCCCTTTGGCTCGTCACTTGAACTGGAGCCTTCATTCCCCCCAGCGGATATCTTGGCTTCCAATACTCCAGGTTGTCACGAGCGCGCTCTTAAGCCCTCGTTACCAACCACCCAAATGGCTCTCTGACACATCGTACATGCCCGCGCACCTGCCACTGTTGCCAGTACCAACCTTTAGCCGCTTTTGCAGAAGATTCCTCCTAGGTCTCTCTCTCATGGCGCCACGTGTTAGGGCAACATTCGGCCAGGACCACTTGAGGCAAATGACCAAAGGGCCCTTGACCCTCAACTATAAATAGCTAAAGTCATCTTCTACACTGGTAAGCATTCTTCATCATTGAAACTGTGACTGAACTTACATTTCTTCATACCTTGAACTGACTTGAGCGTCGGAGAGCCAAACTGGGTATCACCCCCAGTTCCCCCAGCTTGGCCTTCTGACTTTTCTTGTGCTTGTCCCAACAGGTAGAACCCCTTTCTCATTTCCGGCGAATCTCCGGTGGTTTCCTCCATAATTACAAATCGTAAAGTGATCGGATTCGGACCTTCACATTCTGAACCCATCATTTTTGGCGCCGTCTGTGGGAAACCGTTCCTCTATCCCTTTCTTCCTTTTTGTTGGTAGAAAAGCAAGCACACTCTTCCCTTAACAGTCATGGTTGCTACAAGATCTGGAGCTGTGGGAGGAGGAGATAATGCCTCCCAGGATGCCAATATCATTATTCCCTCCACCGCTACTGGTGGAGCCCCGCCTCCTTCCGTCGCCGCTGGTGGAGCACCTCCCGCCGTAGGAGTGACCCCGCAGGCAGAGTCTTCAATACCTCCACCTACACCGCCGGCACTGCCCATCCCCGCTGCCGCTGGAGGAGTCTCTCTCTCTGCTCCTCCGCAGCCTGCTCAGAACCCCTGGGTCCATCCCCAGATGAATCTCGGAGTACAGGGTTATATGATGCCTCCACCCGGATATACCCTCACTCCGGCCGTTATGATGCCGCCGGTCCAGCCGTATCATGCTGGTCAGCTCCAGCTCCCGGTGGTGGTCCCCAGGGAGATTGAAGGAGTGGAGTTACCTCCACTGACCACCCAACAGTTGAGGGCTCTCTATGCCCAGTGTGAGGTTCAGGCGGCTTAGGGGGCATGGGAAAGGTTCCATTCCATGTACTTTCCCTCTGGGCAGGCCACTCAAGTTGCAGCCCCTTTGGGCGGACAATAAAACTTTCCCCTCAGAGAAGCCCAGGCTGTCCTGAGGGCACAACCACCACCACCACCAGCCAGAGAAGTGCCCCAGCAGGAGGGCAACGAGCGTCCCTCCGTAGGCAGGAATAAAGAGCCCACAGAGCGGGTGAATGAGAATGAAGGGGACTCTCATGCCTCTAGGAGGGGGTCACGAGCCCCCAGACAAGGGGACGTAAATCCTGACATCCTCGCGGCTGTGTAAGACCAGCTGCAGGGTCTAAAGGATATTGTGGGACAGCTCTCACGAGGGCGTTCAACTCAGATCTCCCCTAGTCGGGATGAACGGGTTGACGCCAGAAGCACCCGTACCAAGGACCCTCCACCAAAGGTCCCCCACCGCAAGGAGCCGGAGGAAAATTTCGGCACGTATGAGTACCACCCATTGGCGAGGGGTTCACCCCTCGTGGAAGAAGTTCTGATGGCCCAAGCAGGCATGGCCAAAATCCCCACTTCCATCAACCGTTACGACGGGACAACTGATCCAGCTGAACACTTGGATCATTTTTTGCATCTTATGCACCTTTACGAGCATTCCAGCAACTATTGGGCGAAAGTCTTCGTCACTTCCTTGGTAGGAATGGCTCAAGAGTGGTACAAACGACTGCCGCCGCGCTCGATTCACTCATATGAAGAGCTGGCTCATGCTTTCCTCAACCACTTCAATTCTTTGAAAGCGCCAGTCACCGCACCTACTGCCCTGTACAACGTGGTGCAAGGCAAGAGCGAATCTCTGTGCTCGTTCTTTGCCCGCTTCAACAAGGAGATCCTACAGGTGGAGAGGCCTTCTATGGATTTCTTGATCCCAGTGCTCTTTCAGGCTGTGGATCACAAGCAATATGTGAGCAAGAAATTTGCCGATGCCATTGTGGAAAGGAGGCCAGGGACCCTCATGGCCTTGAGAGAGGTTGCCGAGCCGTTCTTCGCGCTCGAAGACATGTATGGGACGAATGGTCCCCGGCATCACAGTCCGGCCAGGAACGAGCGACCCCATCACGAGCGGGGACGGGACGTGGCCATCAAGAAGGAGCGCCCTCAAGAGCGCAGAAGGTCGCCACCACCCCCTCATCGATTCGAGCGAATCCCGCTCACCAGGCCGAATTCAGAAGTCTACAACCTCTCCGATAAGAAGCTCTTTAAGAGACCCATCAAGATGAGGGAAACAGACTCGCTCAGGCGCTCGAACAAATACTGCGCATTCCACAAGCAGAGGGGGCATGACACGGATGAGTGCCGGCAGTTGGAAGCTGAGATTCAGAGGCTCGTTGCAGGGGGCCACTTGAAGGAATTCGTCCGGGTGCTCGAGCGTTACGATGAACGCTGTAACGAGCGCGCTGGAGGAAGGAGGAGGAGTCCGTCCCGGTCAAAGAGCCCAAGGGGTAGGGGACCCCCTGAAAGCAGCAGCCGCCGGGGCAATAAAGGAAAAGCCCCTGAGCAAGAAAACGAACCTTTCGCAGTCATAAATATGATTGCAGGAGGCTCGTCAGGAGGGGATTCCAACGCCTCCCGACGGAGGTACGTCCGGAGCTACAACCAACGCCCAGCAGTGCCTAAACCTATCTATGCCATCCAGAGTCCAAGCGCTCAACGGTCAAGAGAGAATGATGTAATAGGCTTTGATGATAGGGATTTAGAGCACATTGTAACACCCCGTGGGGAGAGTATAACCTCTGATTGCCCCATGGTGGTTAGTGTAGATGTTCATAATCATGTTGTAAAAAGGGTGTTGGTGGATAGTGGAAGCTCCGTTAATGTTTTGCCTTATTCTACGTTTTTAAAGATGAAGGCTGACCTTCCGCTCGAGCCTCTCAAAACAGCTCTCATTGGCTTTGGAGGCTCAGAAGTTGTCCCACGAGGGCAAATTCGCTTAGCTACTTCATTTGGCCGAGCCCCTCAGCGCAAAACACTCTTGGTAACATACGCGGTGGTGGAGATTGACATCCCTTATAACATCATAATTGGGCGCCCCGCCCTCGTGGATTTCAAAGCCATCATCTCCACATACCACCAGAAGATTAAATTTCCTACCTCCGAGGGTGTGGGAGAAGTACTGTGCAATGTGCAAGAGGCTTGGGAATGTTACATGCTGTCCCTTAGAAAGCCTAAAACGGAGAAAACCTTCCAAATTGGTTCCACCAAAAAGTCAGTAGACTTCCCCAACCTAGATGAGGACAGCCCAGCACGGAAAAGGGTGAAATTGAACAAGAAGAAGAACAAAAAGAAGAGGGGAAACAACGAGGAGAATCCCCTCGAAAGTGCACCACCAGGAACCGTTGGGGGATCGTCCTCAGAAGGAGACGAGCCGGGAGAGGGTGAACCAGCACCCGGTGACCGTTTGACAGGAAAGAAGAGGGCGCTCGAACTTCCTCGCCCTGAGATAAGGATCGAACCCTCGGAGAAGTTCCTTACCATTGAGCTGGAGCCCGGAAACAAGGATAAGACTACACAGATAGGATCAAACCTCTCGGGGCCTTCTCAGATTATGATGATTGACTTCCTCAGGGAAAACAGTGATGTATTTGCATGGAAAGCCTCCGACCTCACAGGGATTGACCCGAGCGTCATTGTCCATAGGCTTAATGTGGATCCCTCTTTCAAACCCGTCAAGCAGAAAAAGCGGGATGTACATGGCTTTCGGAAAAAAGTCATTGAAGAGGAAGTTAATAAACTCCTAGAGGCTCAGTATATCGAGCCCATCTTGTATCCGGAGTGGTTGTGCAACGTCGTCTTGGTGCCCAAGAGCGCGAATAAGTGGCGCATGTGCAACGATTTCACTGATCTCAACAAAGCCTGCCCTAAAGATCCTTACCCGCTGCCCCGGATTGATCAATTGGTGGATTCGACCGTTGGCTGCGAGCTCATGAGCATGATGGACGCTTTCCAGGGATACTATCAGATCTTTATGGCCCCGGAAGACCGCCCCAAAACCTCGTTCGTTGTCCATCTGGGGGTATATTGCTTCTTAGTCATGCCTTTCGGACTCAAGAACGCCGGAGCTACGTATCAACGGCTCATCAACAAGATGTTTGAAAGAGAAATTGGAAGGTCCATGGAGGTTTACGTGGATGATATGATTGTCAAAAGCGAGCGCCAGGACTCCCATTTGGAAGATCTCAAGCGTACTTTTTCGATCCTGTGTCAGTATGGGATGAAGTTGAACCCTTCGAAGTGCACCTTTGAGTGCAAGGGGGAAAGTTCTTAGGGTACATGGTCAGTCAGAGGGGAATTGAGGCCAATCCGGAGAAGATCAAGGCCATTTTGGAAATTCCCTCCCCTCGAAATTTACGGGAAGTGCAGGTCCTAGTAGGAAAAATCATCTCGTTGAACAGGTTTATCTCGCGCTCGGCGGACAGGAACCTTCCCTTCTTCAAAATTTTGAGGAACGCACGTAACTTTGCGTGGACAGAAGAATGCGAAAGGGCGCTGCAGGATATGAAGGCTTACTTATCGAGCGCACCACTACTGACTAAGCCTGTCGAAGGCGAGAGGTTATTTATGTATCTTTCCGTTTCTCCCGAGGCCACAAGCGCGGTTCTGATCGCTGTGCGGGAGCGGAAACACTTATCTGTCTATTATCTGAGCAAAACATTGCAAGGAGCCGAAAAGAAGTATTTGGAGATTGAGAAATTCGCGTTCGCTCTTATTAACGCCTCAAGAAGGCTAAGGCCTTACTTTCAAGCGCACTCCATAACGGTTCTCACCGACCAACCCTTGAAGCAAGTGTTGTCCAAACCAGATGTGTCTGGAAGATTAATCAAGTGGGCCATCGAATTGAGCCAGTTCGACTTATGCTTCGAGCCCAGGACCGCGATACAGGCTCAGGTTGTAGCGGATTTGTTGGTTGAACGCTTTGGTTTAGAGCCCACCGTTGCGGAGAATGAGGGGTTATGGGTACTGCACACAGATGGTTCCTCAACCTCTCAAGGGGGAGGAGTAGGAGTGGCCCTCAGAAACCCCGATGGGATTGAGCTGGACTTTGCAATCAAGCTGGATTTCCAAGTCACTAATAACGAAGCAGAATATGAAGCCCTCGTGCAAGGATTGAATATTTCTTTTCAAAATGGAGCCTCCAGAATCACTGCTTATGTGGATTCACAGTTAATAGCGAGCCAGATTGAAGGAACTTATGAGGCTCGAGAAACCACCATGGTACAGTACTTAAATAGAGCCAGAGAAATCATTGGGAAGTTCAAGGAATTTCATCTACTCCAAGTGCCCCGAGGAGAAAACGAGCGTGCGGACGCTCTGTCAAAGTTTGCATCAGCTTTAGAGGGCACTTCTGAACGTTCTGTTACGTTCCTCAGAACTGAGGAACCTTTGATCAAGGAAAGGGTCGCCACCAAGATAATCGCCATGATTGATCCAAACGAGCCCTGTTGGCTTGACGACGTCGTCATTTTCCTTAGGGATGGAATTCCTCCCACTGACAAGGTGGAAGCTAGGAAAGTCCGAAGTAAGGCCCCTCGTTTCGCTTTGGATCCCGAGGGGAGGTTATTCAAGAAATCATTTCAAGGACCCCCAATGAGATGCCTGAGGCCCTCACAAGCGAAGGAGACGCTCGAACTCATCCACAATGGAAGCTGTGGGAATCATTCCGGAGGGCGTATCTTGGCAAAAAAGGTTATGAGAAGTGGGTTTTATTGGCCTACAGTTCTCCAAGATGCCATCGAATTTTCGAGGAAGTGCCCCAAATGCCAATTTCATTCAAATCTCCCTCAATTGCCAGCCGCACAGATGATCCCAATAGACGTCCCTTGGCCTTTTGACCAGTGGGGAATAGATATCGTGGGCCCCTTGCCCATGGCTGTGGGACAAAAGAAGTTTGTCATTTTAGCCGTCGACTACTTCACCAAGTGGGCCGAGGCCGAAGCTGTTGCAAAAATCACTTTCAGGGTTGTGAGGGACTTCATTTGGAAGAACATCATTTGCAGGTACGGCATACCGAGGGTGCTCATTTCTGACAACGGATCCCAGTTCATAGCGGCTGACACACGAGAATGGTATTCTGAGTTGGGGATAGAGCAGCGATTTACCTCTGTAGGACATCCTCAAGCCAATGGGCAAGCAGAAGTTACCAATAGGATCATCTTGCAACATCTGAAAACCATGCTTGAGAGCAAGAAAAGTGAATGGGCTGAGGAGCTGCAAGGAGCGCTTTGGGCTTATCGCACCACCCCACGAGCGGCCACTGGAGAAACTCCTTACGCGCTCGTTTATGGATCAGAAGCAATGATACCAGCGGAGATAGTAAATGAATCCGCTCGTGTCGGCTATTTCGAGCCTCAGCTCAACGATGGCAACAGGAGATTGGAGTTGGATTTGCTGGATGAAAGGAGAGACAAAGCATGGGCTAAGATCCACCACTATAAAGCCTCTGTGGCCCAACAATACAACAAGCGTGTGAGGGAAAGGACTTTCCAGTTGGGAGACTTGGTTTTGAAGAAAGTGGAGGTGTCCAGACACGTGGGGAAATTGGATCCCAATTGGGAAGGCCCATTCAAGGTCGCACAACTCAGAGCTAACAACACTTACACCCTGGAGACACTTCAAGGTGAACGCTTGCCTCGCCCTTGGAACGCATGTAACCTCCGGCGGTTTTATGTTTAAAAGCTATTTGCAAACCCTGATGTAACAACCCTCTTTGACGGGTTCTATGTATTTCCAATCACAAGTAAACGGTAACATAATCTTTTTAATTTCTCTAATACTCCTGTTTCTTTGGTTGCTTGAATGGATAAGTCCCACGTCCCTCGTCTTTGCGAGCGTGGTTGGCAACCCATTCCAATATGTATGCTGTTATCTCGTATGGGTTACGCTTGCCAGCACTCTACTCCACATGGGGGGACGCCCTCATAAGGATAGACTGGTTACGCTCACAACCAATTAGGCGAGTTGGAAGAAGATTATGAAGAAAGTCCTAGTAGGCCTTGGCCGTTTCTTAAAACGCCTTGCGCTCGAAAACGGGATCTCCTACAAGAGCAAATCCTAGTAGGCCTTGGCCGTTTCTTATAACGCCTTGCGCTCGAACACGGGATTTCCTGCAGAGCCAGAAATACGACAAGAGCCAGAGCGCTCGAACGATGGCCTCAGAATCAAGAAGGTATTGCACAAGTCTTGAACGAGGGCAACCACTCAGTAAGACCCTCGCAAATACTCAAGACTTAGCAAAATTCCCCCTAAGTTAAGAAAAAATCGCACGAGCCTTGAACGAGGGCAGCCTCTCCATAAGACCCTCGTATATACTCAAGACTCAGCCAAATTTTTAAGAGCAAAAGCAAAATTTATACAAGTCTTGAGTGGGGGGCAATCTCACTGTAAGACCCTCACGATCGCTCAAGACTTAGACAAATTTTCAAAGATTTACAGAAGTTAACAAAATTTCTGAAAGTCATAAAGGCTCATCAAAGAAATAAAACATCCACAGAGTATGCTACACAGTCTTATTATTACAAGATTTGTTCCAGCAAGCTCTAAGTATGAGTTATGATTCATAAATGAACAAAAGAACAAAGTCATGAAAAATAGAATGTATATTCATTGCAACAAGGAATATTACAAGGCAAAGGGCTCAAAGGCCCATGAAGTGTTGTTTCAAAGGAAAGAAAAAAGACAGAAAAACAGGAAAATACAGAGAAAAGTTATAAGGGAAAAGTTTCAGGCGGCGGGAGCAATATCTTCATCGACGATCACCAGAATGTTCTGAGCCACGGGACCATGGACTGGGCCCTCAGGCTCTTGCAGTTGGGCTTGGGGATCGCCGGGCTCATTGGCAGCAAGAGCGGGGACGATAGCACCCTCGGCATCTGGGACAGGGGCCTCCTCCAAGATAGGCGCTTGGGGCTCATCATCAGGGTCATCGTTTTGAGCGGATTGAGCCGCACCCCCTTCCTGATGAGCGTCCGTGTACTCATCCTGGATCAGCTTCACCAAAAAGGCGTACTCCATCTCAGCAATGGCGTCCGCGGGGTCGTTGGGGTCCTCATCCACTTTCTCACAGCGCTCGTTGAACATGAGCCCCGTGCCTTCTGCTCCCTTCATTGCCGGGTCAGTTAACCCCTTGTGGATGCCCTGCTCCACTGCCAAGTTGAAGGCATTTTGGGCCTCATCCAGGCAGTGCAACGAGGCTGCGAAGTTAAAGGCCTTTGAATGGCAGAATTTGATAAGGGCCTCCTTGTTCGCACGCTCCAGACTCCGAGGCCACTCGCTCACGGCATCGTTGAATTTCCTCTCGGCCTCCAGGGCCCTCGCCTTCCAGCTTTCCCGCTCGGTTTCTGCCTTATTGCAGCGCTCGTTAGCCTGGGCCAACTGGTTGCTCAAGCCGCTGCGAGCGCTCTCCACCACCTGGAAATCCTCCTTCAGTTTTCCCAGCTCTTCCTCCGTTTTGTTGTACAAATCCTTGAGGGATTCATACTTTGCAATCTCAGCGTCCAGCTCCGCTTGAATCTGAGCCGGATCGTTGGAACGAGCCATCTTCTTATATTTGGTTTTGCGGTCAGCGTAGATGGAGGCTCGCATTTGCACATTTCGGAGCCGGGGAAGAACTTGCTGCATAAGTTGGAGGAAAGGGAAGTGTTAGCCAAAAAAAAAAAAAAAAAAAAAAAAAAAAAAATGTTAACTTACAGAAATTAGCAAAGAAAGCAAGGAGTGAAGACTTACGGAGATTAGAGCGTGGGCCGCGTCATAAGTCACCTTCTCCACAGGCTCATTGAAGAGATGACGGTGGTCCGCCGAGAACTGGGCCTTGTTGTATATATTCTCGGTGACAGCTTGGGCGAGCGTGCCAGGCCTCAGCAGAACTGGCCCACCGTCGGGGGCACCTGTGTAGTCCCTGTCCCCTCGTCGGGGGAACTCCCATATATGTTCCTCCTCTGAAGAGGAAGTTTCCCCCTCGCCCTTGGGGCCCTCGACTACTTGTTTGCCTTTGCCCTTGATTGCAGCGGAATCGGGCATCCTCTTCCTCTTGCGGGAAGGCCTGCTAGCGCTCGGAGGAGCCTCGGTTATCGCCAGGGTGGTTATTGGCCTCGTTTGTTCTGCAGGCGGAGGGGGTTGAACGTCTCCCGCTCTCTCTGACCGCCCCCGGGGTACCCTGTTGGCCAGTCTATTCTCCCCCCGGCCACGAGGGGGTTGAACCTCAGGATTGGCGCTCGAACTGGCGCCCTGACTGCCGCTACGAGTGTCCCCGCGATTGTTAGGTTGCGAGGGCGCTGTTGCTCGCGCTGTTGATCCCCTGGCTGGGCTTGATTCCTGTTGGCGTGGGTAAAACGAGCGGCTTGTCTGATTCCTCCAGCCATCTCTAATATAGCAACTCCTGCAAGAATAAAAATTTCGAGAGTTAGAAATCCTCAAACCATCTACTCAGATTGCAAGTTACAAGTATAGAAAGGCAGTTAGTATTCATTCCTATCTAAAGTTAGTGCCCTAAGAATCTAACCATCTCTCTCTATGTCACGAGCCGGAGGGTTGTCAAGGAAATAGGGATCGTCAGAGAGGCCATACAGGAACATGAGCTCCTCGTCATCTATCCAATCTTTCGCTTGAATAAGATGGCCCTCGTCCCTCAGGGTTGCTGCCAGGCTCTTGGCCCAATCTTTAGGGAGTGCGGGTTGCAGCCGGCTCTTTGCAAACGAGCCCCATTGCGTGGGTACCCCAAAGCCCTCTTCTGTTGGGGCCTTAACGAAGATAAACTTCTCCTTCCAATTGGGGTCATAGGTGCTCGAGGGCGAGTTGATCAGTTTCATATGGGCCTTCGCCTGAACATAGTAGAAACCAGCCTCGGGAGATGAACGAGATGAGCTGACTACTTGAAAGAGGGCGTTGAAGTTCCGCGAGAAGGGCTCGTAACCCATGCTTCTCATCAGAATCACGAAGCAAGTTAAGAGAGCCAAGCCGTTGGGCACGATTTGTGACGGACAGAGGCCCAGATCATTCAACAAGTGAGCCAACGAGATCGAGATAGGGAATCTCAAGCCTCCTGAACTCACTGTGGCCACGTACACTGCCATCTCCCCAGGAGGTGGATTATTAGCACGCTCGTGGTTTTCCGGGATTCTCCACGTATACCGCTCGTCCCAGTAAATGGGCGCCATCATCGTTTTCACTTCTCCCACGGTAACTGTGCTGGGAGTCTCATCGGGCGTGCGCTCGGTAGCCTGGTAGCCTGATCCTTCACCCTCGTTAGGCCCTTTGGATTTCTGGGATTTCTTGCTTTTTCCTTTATTACGGGCTCTTTCTGAAGGCCCTGTTATGGCTTCAGCCACTGGAAGCGGGTTCGCGACAGCCACCGTCACGGTATGGCGGTGGGGATGAGTGGCACTCTGAGTTATGGGGAGAGTGACCCCTTGCCTCTCTACCTCCATTACCAGATTCATCTCCTCAAAGAGAGGATCCACTCCGCCAGGATTCCTATCCTCCATGGCCATCACTGCCGCCCCCAACTCCTCATCTCTAGGGGAATCGGGGGAAGAGGAACTTTCAGTGGCCATTTCATTGATTTCACGGGCAAATTCCTCAACATGTTGGTCAACCATGGCAGAAGCTGAGATTTGGGAGAAATTCAGTCTCGGTTAGACAATGGGGTTTTCTTGGAAAGAGATTAGGGTTTCCTCAAGGAGAAAAATCTAAGGGGTTATGAAATCCTAAAGTCTGAATCTAAAGTTAGCAGAGTTAGAAAATTACGCTGGAAGTTTACCTTGAAGGTTTCTGAGAAAATCTGGGAGAAAGGTTGAAGATGCTCTAAGAACTGGTGTGCGAGAGAATTCTTTTTTGCAAAGGATGCTTGGAAGTTCTGAATGCGTAAAGAGTAGCAAGATTTCAGAATCCCATACTTATAGGGATGGGAGTTGGTACCTTTTTCGGCAATAAATTCAAAATGGTAATCATTTCCCGCCTGGAAAACCGCCCACTTTATGGAACCGTCACATGCTTCCCAATGCTCACGCGCACCCGCATTTAATGCTCTGACGTTTCGGGTACTAAAGAATAGTACAACGCTCAGTGCAGAAGCATTACGAGCGGTCGGTTGAAAGGACCGCATTAATGGCACAATCAGAGGAAAAATTGCTCAACACGCCAAGTCCTATACGAGCGTTACATACGAAGGATAGAACGTGTCAAAATTCTACAGTCCTTATCACTAAGGACTACAGAATTGGGGGGCAAAATGATGGGGTCAAAATACGATCGTCCCACGTTAGGACACGTGGCATCACCGAGATGATGACATCTGTCTCCCCAAGGGTGCACCCATCAATGCACGAGCGCTAAGCTCAACAAGCGCAATCCTTCTTCAGGAGTTAAGCCCAACGAGCGCTGTCACTCCCACGAGCGTCCTACATACTAAATGATTGGCACGCCCACGTGCCAAGGGAGCCCTCTTCGAGCGTCACACCCCCTCAGAGTGGCCTCCCCTTTGGCTCGTCACTTGAACTGGAGCCTTCATTCCCCCCAGCGGATATCTTGGCTTCCAATACTCCAGGTTGTCACGAGCGCGCTCTTAAGCCCTCGTTACCAACCACCCAAATGGCTCTCTGACACATCGTACATGCCCGCGCACCTGCCACTGTTGCCAGTACCAACCTTTAGCCGCTTTTGCAGAAGATTCCTCCTAGGTCTCTCTCTCATGGCGCCACGTGTTAGGGCAACATTCGGCCATGACCACTTGAGGCAAATGACCAAAGGGCCCTTGACCCTCAACTATAAATAGCTAAAGTCATCTTCTACACTGGTAAGCATTCTTCATCACTGAAACTGTGACTGAACTTACATTTCTTCATACCTTGAACTGACTTGAGCGTCGGAGAGCCAAACTGGGTATCACCCCCAGTTCCCCCAGCTTGGCCTTCTGACTTTTCTTGTGCTTGTCCCAACAGGTAGAACCCCTTTCTCATTTCCGGCGAATCTCCGGTGGTTTCCTCCATAATTACAAATCGTAAAGTGATCGGATTCGGACCTTCACATTCTGAACCCATCAGACACAATTGTGAAACTAAAGACAAAACTGAGTAATTTGAAAATAAATTTATGATTCAAAAATTGAAAATCATTGTTCGTAGTAGAATGTTCTTAAGTAGAGAGAATAAAGCCACGAAGAAGAAGAAGAAGAAGAAGTCATAACAGTCCTCTGACCAAAGGATGGGAATTCTGTGAAGGAAGGCTTGTCAAAATAGACAATGAAAGGGTATAAGGCATGAATATGAATACGGTGATATAGACACAATACGAGAGGGATATGACGATACGGATATTTTTTTGAATTTCTCACGTGAGAAGTATCGGACAATAATATCGACACAATACGACACAACAAAATAAACAAAATAATAATTTTAGAAATATTCGTGCATCATATACAATCGATTAAACTAGTTAAGGGACTCCTAACAAATAGTATGGCAATAGCCTACTATACGGATACAGACATGGCGATCGCACACAACACAAAACGGATACGATAACATCAATTTTTTCTTGAATTTTTCACTTGAGGAATGTCAAACACAATACGATACGGTAAAATAATATTTTTAAAAGTGTCCGTACATCATAAGGAGATACTATGAAAATATATCATAAGAATGGAAAATTGCATATGGATCCCCCTCTCGGTTGGAAGTATTTGGAGTCGTCTTAGTTTTCAGAATTATATTTGCACATATGCCCTGTAGTTTGCTAATAAATTACAAGCACCTATTTGTTTAGGCTCTATTGGGAAATGAATTTTTTTGTAAAGATTTTGACGTGATTTTCTATTTCCGTGTATTTTTTATGCATATTGTACTTTTTGGTGTATTTTTTGAAATAGTTTAATTTTGTGATTTTATGTTTTTTTTTTAAAGTGGAATCATTAGTATTTTTTTTTTTTTAATTTTATTACATTTCCTTTTTTAAATAGCAGAATCCATGTATTTTCAAATTTAATCAGGATACGTTACGTGGTAGCATCTGCACTATTTTTTTATAAATGAACAATGATTCCGTTTTTTTTTTTTTTTTTTAAAAAACGAATTTAATAAAAAAAAAAATTATGATTGTAATTCGCGAGAATTTGATCATGTTTGGCGAGATTTTAATTAATATGCCCCCTTTTCCTTTTATTTAAAACACCAATGTCAGCTCATTTCTTTTTTTTTTTTTTCTTTTCCCGAAAATATTTAATTAACAGTGATTACGCTTTTTAAAAAAGCGAATATGAAAATAAAATTTTAAAACCTACGTGTTATGAAGATGTATGATAATTTTTTTCAATTTTTTTTTTTTTCTTCAGAACACAAATATCTACCTTGTAATTATTATTTTTAAATAAAAATTATTCTATGAATAATGAATCCACTTTCTTAAATAGTGGATTTATCAAAAAAAAAATATGAGTAATTTTAATTTGAACCTAATTCGGTCAAATTGATCTAATGAGGGACGAATATTTCAAATTTATTAAATAATTTATAAAAAAAATAAAATTAAAAAATAAAATAAATAACAGATATAATATACTTCCTATCACCAATTGAGTTAGTTTTTCGAAAAATATAAATCAAAAGTGAGAGTGGTGTCACAGTTGGTATGGTGATGATTTGATGAAACTGAGCGACGAGACATAGGGGTTCTCATAAGCCGTCAATCAAAGAGATGCTTTACACGTGTAGGGTGGCGATTGGGTTCTCACGGCTGTCTCCCACGGACTCGACTCCCAACTCAGATCTTCCTCTCTGGTTTGCTTCCATTTCTCGCGGCCTTTCACAACCCCCTCTTACGTCATGCATATGTAAGCCCCTTCCCCTTGGCCCTTGCCATTGCCCTAATAAGATGATTTTCTAAAAATATTTTGAACTAGGTTGGTTTCTCACTCGGAAATTAAAACATTTGTAAGTAGTCACCGTTTTATTGTGCAATGTTAATTTGCGTGACCCAATTTAATTGATTTGAATACTTTTTTATTTTATAAATCCTTTTATCTATTTGTTAATTATTAGAAATAAATGTTACAAAAAACGGAAAATTCCCGAAAAATCCCCAAATGAGAACTCAAATTTGCTTTAACTCCCCATTTTTAAAAAAATTCCTCTTTGCACCCTAGATGACAGACCAAATTTGTTTTAACTCCTCATGGTTGTATTAAAACTCAAGAATCTTATACCCGAACCCCGAAATCACGTACTTAAAGCAACCTTCAAAAAAAATGGGGAGTTAAAAGTAAGTTTGGCTTGTCATCTAGGGAACAAAGAGAAATTTTTTTAAAAATTGAGAGTTAAAGCAAATTTTTTCAACTTTTAGATACTTTTTAAAAAAGACCCCTACAAAAAATATATAGGATAGGAATAGGATAGTTGTTCCTTAATCCACAAGTTGATTGATTGGAAGCTCACTAAACTTGACCAAATCATTATTCATATTGAAAGTCCAAATGGCTAAGCCTAATTAGGCCCACAGGCCACAAGGCCTAAGTCCTAAGCAAAGGAAAATAGTGGAAAAGGTATATAATATTATTAATGCGTCCAAAACTCCAAATCAGACACTAATGTATGCTAACCCCACCGCGGGGCCTACATCGTACTTTCTGTCGGATACGTGGCGTTACCCCGTGGCCCCTCCACCACCTGCTTCGAAGAAGGCAGCAGAGCAGACCTGTTTAGTGTTTTCCGCAAATACTACTGCTACTGCATCTCCATTCTCCACTTACACTACACTTCCCCTTTTCTATATTCGTTCTTTTTCTAAAATCAAACTTAATTTTGCCTAATCCATCTTGGTAATTTTCTTACCATCGTTTTCAGATTACGTATATGTTCCAGAGTTGTATTTATCAGGGCTAAACTCCAAAGATTTTACGGATTTGATGAATATAAGCATTATTAGTTCAAGTGTACTTGTGAATTGTGATGATTGCAGCTTAACTTAAACATATTGCTGCACCATACTTCAATAATTGCCACAATGATTTTCCAATTAACTCACAACACTATCATGCTTTCACCCATCCATTAAGTTGTTTTTTTTTTTTTTTTTTTTTTTTTCCAGATATTTCTTCCAAAGAGATCTATCTATTATTGAAGTTACTATATATACATAAGTTTAATCCACCTTACGAGATGTAACACTAAATTCTTTATGAGTCGCATTTTTATTTGAATCTTTTCAATACGAAAAAACCTATAAAAGAAAAAATATTAATCCATGCACAAAATTGTCCACTCATTACTTATTTCAGAAACAAATATACTTTAATGAAAGGATTAACTTGTTAAGCGAACCAAGAAAATGGGTTACAGGCTTACAGCATGTATACTTCAGTGGTCAAGGGAAAAAGAAAAGAAAAGAAAAGATCAAAAACCACAACACTCTATGGCAAAATTATTGGAGTTGTTTAAAAAGGCAAGAGACCTTTTGTTAGCCAATCAAATGCCATACTGGTAAAAGCAGATACTTTCAATTAATAAAGTCTAAATATTAGGGGAAAATTAATTATCCAAATTTAGCCTAATAATAGAATTATGGGCATCCATCCATCAAACTAATCAATAATTTAGCACCCCTTCTAAACAAGCAATAATAAAGGTGGAGAAATTCAGTAATCACAACAAAAATTTCCAGACTTTCCACAATTTCTTTGCCCTCAGTCCATAAAAAGAAAGGCAAAAAGGGGGAAAATAGGCATATTACTAAATACTTATCTATGGTTTTTATGGTTCCTGTACATCCGTTGTAGACGATCTCTGCCGCTTGTTGTCAGGCTCTGCCACAGCGACGGAGCCGGAGCCAGGATTCTCGGAGTGGGTTTCACAGCTGGCACAATCCGCCGCGTCTAGGACGGCGACAGGACTCGGCGGCGGCGCGTGCGGCTCAAGGCTCACGAGTTTAAGACAGCCAGAGGGACACGTGTCCAGCAAGTATTCGTCAATCAGTTGATGACAGCTTCGAACCATTTCCTGTACCCGGGAAAAAGAACACCAAAATTAGTATATTCCACTTGACGCCCATCGATTTATATGATTCCCGTTTACCACCCCCGAATAAATTGACATATTTCTGATTTAAACCCTGCGTATACGAACTAGAAAGTTCCAAAATAGTACTTTGTCTACTCTATCGTCGAAGTTCTCCGGTAGATTTAACTCCTGGCGGGCGACGGAAACCACGGCCGCCGCCGCGATGACTGACGGTGGGAAGCCCAAAAAGTCTATCACTGATATTCATTAAACCAGAAGATAATGCAGGTCAAAATCATTTATCAAGGATAGAACATATATAGCGATAAAATCTTATTGGATTATGATTGATGATTGTTGAGAGTTAAATATATATATACCACGTGCGGTGTTCAGAATAATATCCGATGCGAGGGAGTGAATGGTGGACACCGAATCCGGATTGGAGGCGGAAGAAGGGAGCTTGGAGATGAAGAAATTGAGGTAGTCGAAAGGAGTTACACAGAGAAGCCTCCACTTGAGAGTCGCCATAACTGCAAGCTCCATCCTCTGTATTGTTTTCGGCTCAAAAACGTATGTCGGCTCGAGAATTTGCAATGCCAAAAGCAATGGAACGGACACTTCCTCCATTTTCGCCGCTATGGAAAGACACGCCATTGATAAGAGCTGAAATTGCCATCCAGTTTCCTAAATTCCAACACAAAATCAGACAAGTTATTGTAAATGCAATCCCGTATATGAATCTGTATCCATCGAAACAGAGCAATGACGACGTACCGGAAATGCGTGAGAGGAGAGGAAACGGTCCAAGTAGTTGATCGAGAGGAAAGCAGTAACCGGTTTGAATCGGAAATGTGCACGAACCTACGTTTGATTAAATCTCATTAATCCCTTACCCAACCACCAAAATCAAACCCCACACGTATATCTATACACACACACCTTGAGAATGGAGCTGATCGAATCCTGTCGAGACGCCCGGCGGACGGCGTTATTCCGGCAGAGTCGCAGATACTCCGGCTGCGGCAGGTGCTGCGGCTCCGAATCCAACAGTAGCGCGATGAAGGCGGATTCATCGGCCGGCGAAAAATCGACGGGGAGAGGCGGCTGCGACGCCCCGGATCTGACGGCTAATTCGGACATGGCGGCGGAGCGAGGAGAGAAATCAGCGGCGGCGGGAGATGAACGGCATTGGCGGAGAGAGGATCAGTTGCAGAAATACACATTGCCGGTTAAGGTAGCAGTATAAGTAAGGACATTTTTTCCCTCACTCTCTCACACAATTAGTGTGTTTGTGTGTGATTCTCTCTCTAGCAGCAGTAACAGTCACAGCTGTGAAAGAGAGAAAGAGTGGTGTGCAGTGCGTGATGACGAGCAACGTGGAATGGAGATTGAAGCCAATATTTATCTATGGAGATTCTTATTTCTTTATTTATTTTTAATCTATTATATATATATATATATATATAGTCCAATAACCGTTTGATTGACTTTATCCGAATAATTAAATAATTATTATATACCGTATAATTATTTGAATGCAATTCGCATGAAATTAAAGGGGAATCATGGCAAGATTCTAGGACTACTGGGACATAAATATACTATGTTTAATTTTTTTTAATTGATTATTCTTCTTTAATTAGAAGTTATGAAATAATAAAGGAAATGGAGGAGTACTATTATAGTGAATATTATTGCAAATTAATTTTATGTGTTTTTGGAATAGTAATAATAATGTGAAAAAGGAGTTCCATAATTGGGGGTAGGTAAATATTGAATGTGAGACTAATAAATAATGGCAAAGAAGCCCAACAGGTTACAACACACAGGAATTTGCCCAAAATACACTGCTGTGCTCTGTCATGCTTCCAATATTTGAAATAATAAAAATATTGGTAATTTTAATGGGAATCTTGGTTGGGTATGAAAAGAGGACGAGTATTTTATGTTTATCTTGTCATTTATAAAAAAAATTGGAAGAGTGATCAAATAAATAACAAGTGAAATTTATAAAATATATTGAGTTCGATCGAAATTGGAGTTGTATTAGATTTTTATTTAGAAGTATAAATATCGGTAATGTCAGAACTAGGATAGTTAATTTATTCAATATTAAGTCAATATTTCAATTTATGTTTTTGACTAATCCATTTAACGTGTATGTTTCAAGTCTAAGTAGATGTGAAAAACGAATTGAACTATCCTATCCTGCTATTCGATTTCAAATCAGAAAAGTCTGTTTTTCTGAAAATAACAAACTAAACTTGAACATGAGTTTTGGTTTTGTAAGATTTAAAGTTTGACTTTATTATTATTATTTTATTTTTTTTGGTAGAGATTTATGTGAAATATAAAAATACTCGAATGTGGACTGATTAAGCCTTCATTTCAAATCGATTCATTTAATAATCAAACCATGTTTGAATTAAATTTTGAATTCATAAAAAAGAAAATCAAACCGAATATGAATCCCACATAGTTCAATACACTCATAGAATTAAATCAGGAAGGTTATAATTATTTATAAATACCATTAAACGATATAGTTTATAAATTTAACATTATAACTTAAAGATTGACGAAAATTCACCACTTAAAGATTCGATTGTGAACAATCTATATATTTTGGCATTTGGGGTGAGGAATTTTGGTGGAGAACTGAAAACCTAGTCTTACTATGACAATGATGGGAATATCTCTATATTAGTGAAGATTCAATTGTAAAATGTAGGGAAAACAAAGAATTGTAGAGAAATAGGGGAGGATTATTGTTAGAATAGTATGTATAGAATAGTATGCTTTGATATTCGGGATTGACTGGTCTTGGTCTTTTTGCTAATGAGTTGTTTATTTCCATTTTTAATGCTCTCTCTGTGAGACTGTGACCCCTAGTACAACTTTGATTTCCCTTTAATATGCCTTATTTTTCTATCCTTTCTTTTATTTTTTTTATCTAAGTTTTTGTCTTTTTTCCTTAAGTTCAATAAACCTTAATTATTTCAAGAAATAAAAAAGAATAAATCAATATAATTCCGGGTAATGTTGGATAAATCCCCACTTGATCATTATATTTTTACTTTAACTCCTTAATTGGACATTATATTTTTACTTATCTCCCTAATTGAACATCATATTTTTACTTAACTCCCCACATGTAGTACAAATATGATACAATGCAATATTTTTTATCCTATTATGTTGTATAATTTTTCTTAAACTCTCATTTTTAAATATTAGTGTACTTGAAATTCCATCATAAAATGTGAATACAGCAAATGTTATAACCTATGATTCACGGATATGGGTACGGACACCATGACATGGACATGACATGATATGAGGATACAAATTTTTTCTAAAATTTCTCACGTAGGAAGTGTCGAATTCAGTATTAGATATGAGTATTCGACGCGACACCATACTACAAAATAATATTTTTAAAATTACTCGTGAAATAGAGATTATAAAAAAACCAATCAAACAAATACCTAGAAAGAAAAGAAATAGATATTAGTTGTAAATGAAAGGATCCATCACTATTAAATAATAATAATAATAATTTCTTTTATGATGTGGTTTCTTTTGTGGGGCGTGGGCAGAGCTGGTTAATTGGTTTTCTTCTTTTTGGGGTCTTTCAGCTCTGCCCCCATCTCATGTAAAAGGCTGCACTGCATTCCTAGGGATTTTGGATTATATTATGTTTTGCATATTTGGATTTTAATGAGAATGCTTCCATTTTAGTAACAAAAATTTGATTTTGATTTGACAGACAAATTTCAAAATATATATATTATTCTTCAAAAGATATGAAAATTGGACAATATTCATAATCATTCTTTGCCACATTATTACATATTCTTAAAACCTAATACAAATCATGAACATAAAGTACAATACAATTTAGGCTAACCAAAACACCTTCATTCTTTTGTTATAATCATCCTTCAAGACAGCATCATCGATTTTCACAACCTTGTATGGATCGAAATCTCAATGTAATGAGCATTCTTCATGGTATATTCGAAAAGTGATTTAGAATGAAGGGAAATACTTAGAAAGGCCGTAAGGAAGAGAGTAGAACTCTTCACTTCTTGGATCTCTATCAAAGTACTTGAACTTAGCCCACCAATGCCTGCCGCTATCTCTTCGAGTCGAGGCGTGAAACATCGCAATGAATCCTGCCACTGCGGCTGGGGATGTGAAAATCACCAACACGATTTTGTTGAACTGCACATAATCAAGAAACCGGTTTAGTTTATGTTTTCGATTTAGTATGAGGATTGTGAATGAGACAGATTAGTGGAGATTGATGTTGCATACCCATTGAGAATGAGTCTGAACAGGACCGTGGCCGGAAGTTACGACGAAGTCGCTAAAATACCTCGGGACTGAAAGGCCCATGAAGAACGAGAAACCGATAATAAACTTTGTTCTGAAGCTGTTGAGGTTGCAGTATTGCAGCAAGCCAAGACTAGCAGAGGCTGCATGCCCACAAACATGATGGTAAAAGACAAATGCTGTCAAAATTGGGTGTAAAGGGCATGAAAGAACCATATATAGGAAAATATGGCCAAGATTTTATATATGTAGCATCTTTTAATTCAGCAATTACATACACATGAGAGCAAAGAGGACGCAATACAGAGCTCCAACAATTGGTAGAGGTATCGAAGCAACAACAGCTCCAAATTTTCCTGTATATTGCCATGCAAGTATACAATGAGTACAACATGCATATCAACTCTAGAGTCTAGATCGTGAAAGCGAAGAATATAGACTAACGGACCTAGAACTGAAAAGAAGAGCATGAAAGCTGCTGATATCTGAACCACCCTTCGGCTGCCAACTCGCGTTAGAGCCAATAATCCTACATTTTCACTGTATGGAGAGAAAAACAATGCCATTCAATAAAAAATAGTGCTCTGAAGCATCAAGAATCCATAAATAACTTTCTTTTGTTTCTCCAGAGCTTAGGTGCATTACACTGATACCGTAGATCCACTTCCCGTACCAAATAAACCATCAAGAAGCATGCCTACACCCTGCATAAAAAGAAGAAAAAGAGGGAAAATATTGAGAATAAGGATTAATACAATCCAGAAAAGGCATAAATTGATATATAATAAGCTTTCTTCCGACCAGCCAGCCAATTCCTCGGCTAAAAACCGAAGCTGGTATATATGTTGCGCTCCCATATCTAGCTGCAGCAATGAATGCCCCTGTTGACTGCCACAAAAACAAAATTTAATGGAATCTTTAATAATATCAACTGAGTAAAGTTAATGGAAAAAAATTTCTTCAAAAAAGGAAGAGATAGTTACACTTTTTCTATCTGAGGTTTGAGATAATTACACAAACTTCCTTTAGATTTGTAAACCAAAAACACTTTTGGTGTCAGATGAATTTATAATACACTGGATGGATGAATGGTGATGACATGATCAACCTTATTGAATAACAATTAGAATTCAATATTTGATTTTAAATTTATGACTATATATCATGTGGTAGGCCAAACCTTAAGGTTTGGTAGATGAAGTTTTTGCAGTTTCTCAAACCTCAGGGGAAATTTGTGCAATCATATCAAACCTCAGGATATACAACTATAATCATCCCAAAAGGAAAATACTTAAAGTCTTTGGAGTAAATGACATGAACCTCAATAATAGCTATGAAAGCTGCAGCTATCATGACAAGAACTTCTCCAACATGCACACTGGGCGGACCCCATTGAATTGGATATGGAAAGCTAACCCTGCACGTCGCTGAGTATTAAAAGGAAAGAGGCGAGGGGCGGGCGAGGGGTGCTTTTTCAAGGCGAGAGGAGGGCGACAAAAAGGCGAACGAGGCGATATAACATTAAAATATATATATATTAAAATAGAAAACCATATTATATTTTAAAAAGTTCATAAGTTCAAATTATGAAACTTTGGAAGTCTGTTGCTGTAGAAAAAACCTTTGGCAGATGCTTTGTTTTTGTAGTGAAGTTGGAACACGCATGGGAAGACAGAAGGTTATGTTTGTTTTCTTTTTATCTTCAATATTAGGTTTTAAGTTTTAACGTTATTTATTAGGTAGTCTTTTATTTTAAATTGAACATTAAAGCCCATTAAAATAAGCCCATTAGTTCATTAAAATCTGTACTTATCGTAAACCTAAGCAATAAATGATTTGAAAAGTTCTATATGGAAGAAAAGATCTGAAAAGGCTCTGTGAGAGAAAAGGCGACAAATTACTATCGCCTGGCCCGAGAAGAAGGCGAGAAAAAGGCGCCGCCTGGGATCGCCTCTCGTTATTTGCCTCGCCTGACCAGAGAGAGGCGGCCACCTCTCGCCTGACCGCCTGGGGCGCCCGAGGAGAAAGAGGCGAGCGCCTTTTAATACTATTCGTCGCTCTCTTGCATAAGCAATTGGAAAATAATTGAAGCAGAAACATTTAAGATGAGATCAAAGCATTTTGTACACGTACCATGAGGATGCACTTACAAGCCCAGAACGATCCACACGGCAACTTAACTGAGTATTTAGAGGCTTATTTCCATAAGCACCAGCTACTGTCAGAAGGGCCGCAAAAGCCCACACTATCCCCACAGATAGCAACACAGCATAACGACTAAATATGGGACTCTTTAAGCCCCACGTATGAGGAATAAATTATTCGTAAAACTTCTAGTTGAAGGTACCTACCTGAGCCAATATAATAAGAATAATTAGCTTCGGAAGCCCAATTTCCACACATTGAGCAAGCTACATGCATCAGTAGTCCAACAATTGAAAACTGAGTAAGCAATTATCAAGATTCTTCTAATCAGCGTTAAAGTTTCATTTTAATACCATACCAATGGAAAGCCCTGTTCGTAGAGCCCAAGTCCAACAAGAGCCACAAGAGGAAAAGCAGAAAGAGGGCTCAGGAGCCTATACCATTATAATAACATGATTTAGTCATCACATTATAGGAAAACTAGTCTGAATCAAACTTATGGAGCTTCCTACCTTACAACAATGCCCCAAATTCCAAAAAATCCTAGCAAGATAGGTATTACAGAAGCAACCATGAGAGCTCCTTGAATCGCCCTCATCGTTTGTTTATACCTCTTAACGAATGACAGGAGAAATTACTAGGTTGGAAAACAGACTATATGGAAATTGCATGAAAAATGAACCGGTAAGGAGAAATTTTGCAAGCTGACCAGATGGGGATTAAGGAAGACGAGATATCGCTGAGCAAATGCAACATAGAGAGATGGGATTATGAATCTGAATGAACCGCCTATCACTACCGGCAGCCGGGTGCCAAACCATGTCTGCAACAATGTGTTCAGTCCTGATACAAACAGCAGAGTTTGTATTACTTGAGCCTTTTCCACCTGGTAAAGATTGATACCAATAAAATCTTTAAATTTTACAAGATATTTGGTACAAAGCGACAACATGGTCATTATAAGACTCAGATAAACAAGTAGATGTGAATCAAGTACTAACATTACCACCGCCCATGTAAGGAACGAGGATTGTAGGGATAATCACAGTCGTCCCAAGCATCACCAGATAGTGCTGAAATCCCAGAATAACAGCTTCAGCTGCATCATATGAGTGATCAGAAATTGAGGAAGTCTTTTATGTCCATAAATTGGGGAAAAACACTTGATATTGAAACCCTAGATGAAACTCATAAAATCAGAGACAAACTCCGAACACAGGACACTTTAGCACCGAACAGAGCTAGGCTGAAACAAAAATTATCTAATTCAGGCATTCTTTCAATAATTCCTAGAGAACCCATAACAATTAACAATAAACAAACCGTACTGCACTAGGAAAAGGCTAGGTGCCTCAAATTAAACTTCGATTAACTGATGAACAACGAGGGAAATGATGATTCCCAATCGCGTAGGACTCAATCATTGCAGAGAAAGCATTTTAAACAGGGCAAGTAATGTTATGTTCCGCGAAGGGAGATCATCATCCATCATTTGCATGCATGTGAAAGTACTGAAACGGAGAAGTTTTTTGACGTGTGAAAGAGAGAGAGGCATATATACCCCATGAAGGATTACTGTTGATGCAGAAGTCAACTCCTGGGAGCTGTTCTTTGACAGGGTGAGGCACGAATTCATCCGACACCTTCGCCTTCGATGTCATCCTTCCTTTCTGTCTCTCGACAAACCCCAGGTAGTATATGTCAACAGCAATGCCGAGAGATTCAGAAACTGAAGCCCATTCTTATCTATATATTACAAGAATTCTCTCTGTTACCAAATACTGACACTGTTTCTGAAATTCTACGTACATATATGCAAATATTCACCTCCCTATTCTCGCTCTTGGTCAACAACAATCTCCTATTAGTTTCCATCTTCACTATTTTGCATAAATCATAATAATCAGTTTTCTGTTGGAGGCCAGCCAACTCTTGACTTACATACAGTGTATAATTTAAATGATTTAATTATATCTTATGTAATTACAAATTAGGGTCATTTATATCCGAGTACCTTGAATTTAGGTCTAATTACAATACAATTCATTTGAATTGAAAAATTACATTTTAGTACCTATAAATCTTTTTAGTCTGATCCCTAAAGAAATTTGTAAAAGTACACTTATGCCCCCAATGAATGTTATATTGGATATATGACCAAAATTTTAAAATCATCCATAAAGTTTACAAATATAAACAAAATGATCCCAATAAATTATAAATTTAATAACAAATCAGAGGTATTTTTAGAATAACATAACAAAACCCAGGACCACAAACGTTTCTCAAAATTAGGGACTAAAATATAATTTTTGATAATGATGGACTACGTTGTAATTAGTCATAAACAAAGGGAAATCAAATGTAATTAATCCATTTTATAAATATGTCACGTGCGGTGTTCAAAATAATGCAAGTCAAAATCATTTATCAAGGATAGAGCATATATAGCGATAAAATCTTATTGGATTATGATTGATGATTGTGAGAGTTTTATATATATATACCACGTGCGGTGTTCAGAATAATATCCGATGCGAGGGAGTGAATGGTGGACACCGAATCTGGATTGGAGGCGGAAGAAGGGAGCTTGGAGATGAAGAAATGGAGGTAGTCGAAAGGAGTTACAGAGAGAAGCCTCCACTTGAGAGTCGCCATAACTGCAAGCTCCATCCTCTGTATCGTTTTCGGCTCAAAAACGTATGTCGGCTCGAGAATTTGCAATGCCAAAAGCAATGGAACGGACACTTCTTCCATTTTCGCCGCTATGGAGAGACACGCCATTGATAAGAGCTGAAATTGCCATCCTGCAGTTTCCTAAATTCCAACACAAAATCAGACAAGTTAATGTAAATGTAATCCCGTATATGAATCTGTATCCATCGAAACAGAGTTCTGACGTACCGGAAATGCGTGAGAGGAGAGAAAACGGTCGAAGTCGTTGATCGAAAGGAAAGCAGTAACCGGCTTGAATCGGAAATGTGCGCGAACCTACGTTTGATTAAATCTCATTAATCCCTTACCAAACCACCAAAATCAAACCTGATACCTATATCTATACACACACCCACACACCCACCTTGAGAATGGAGCTGATCGAATCCTGTCGAGACGCCCGACGGACGGCGTTATTCCGGCAGAGTCGCAGATACTCCGGCTGCGGCAGGTGCTGCGGCTCCCAATCCAACAGTAGCGCGATGAAGGCGGATTCATCGGCCGGCGAATAAATTGACGGCGAGAGGCGGCTGCGACGCCCCGGATCTGACGGCTAATTCGGACATGGCGGCGGGAGATGAACGGCGTTGGCGGAGAGAGGATCAGTCGCAGAAATACACATTGCCGGTTAAGGTACAGTATAAGTAAGGACATTTTTTCCCTCTCTCTCTCACACAATTAGTGTGTGTGTGTGTGATTCTCTCTCTAGCAGCAGTAACAGTCACAGCTGTGAAAGAGAGAAAGAGTGGTGTGCAGTGCGTGATGACGAGCAACGTGGAATGGAGATTGAAGCCAATGTTTATCTATGGAGATTCTTATTTATTTTTAATTTATTATATATATATATATAGTCCAATATGATTCACTGTATCCGAATAATTAAATAATTATTATATACCGTATAATTATTTGAATGCAATTCTAGGACTACTGGGAAATAAATATACTATGTTTATTTTTTTTTAATTGATTATTCTTCTTTATTTAGAAGTTATGAAATAATAAAGGAAATGGAGGAGTACTATTATAGTGAGTATTATTGCAAATTAATTTTCGCCAAATTATTGAACAATCCTTAATAAGGCAATCATGTTATCCTAAATCGCCTAAAATTACCAAAGTATCCCTGCTAAAATTGAATAATCACAATCCATACCAAACATCCAAATCCCTCCTCCATTGGCGGGAATTTGACATTCTTCACCATCTCCCGCCGCTGCAGGCCGCCGCACACCACCGCCGACAAGTGTAGAAGAATTTATTGGAGACTGAACGACCCACACATCCACGTTAGAGGAGAAACCCCTACAAGCTACCAACCACGCCCCCACGACGCACACTCTGGTTTAGCTCGTCGCTTGAAATGGTAAGGTCTGAGAGGAAGGTACGTCGCATCCAACCTGTCGAGGTTAGTTTTCTTCTATAAATGGTCAGAAATTCAACTTTTTTCCATCCTATTCCAGTTTGTACTTGGTAATTGATGATTTTAACTCAACAAGTAAGGGTTTCAGGAGTTTGTTAAATAAGGAACATTGAATCGATTTTTATTCGATAGATGGTTCGCTCAATGTCGACGACGCCGTTGATGATTGTTCCGTCCCCGGCCGAAACAAGTAGGGGAAAAAGAAAAAGGTCAGAGGTAGACATCCATGAGACTGATGAGGGCACGCTTTCGAAGAAGCGGGTGTATTCGATTTTGCATCAGTGCGTGTTGGAGAGATTCAGTGAGGTTATCTCTAAAATTCGTGACCAAATGTCTCCTAGTCAACTCGATGCAGTTAAGAAATCGCCGTTTGGTTGTTTTTTGGGAGCGCCTGTTCAGAAGGGGAGCATTAACAGAGTTGGATTGTTGCTCGATTACTACTACTGCAGCACAAATACATTTAAATTTGGAAGCCAAGAAGTTTTATTTTGTGAGGAGGAATTCAGCATTGTTATTGGTATGCGGCATGCCGGTCATCCTGTCGTGGTAGTGGGCAAGAGTAAATCCAATACCTTGATCAAACATTTTGGCAATATGGGAAACAATGTCTCCCGAGCTAACATCGAGAGTAAACTGCACGAATTCGTCGGAAGGACTGATGACGATGGCATTGATGATTTTGTATGGATGTACATTTTATACGTTTTTAATTTTTTGTTGTTCCCGCGTAGCAGTGTACATGTGCCTGCTGCGCTTATTTAGTATGTTGATGATTTGTCCAAGATTGGACAGTACGCGTGGGGCACGGCGGCTCATATGTTTTTGATTCAAGGTATCAGGAAGCATGTTGTGGATAAACATGATTTTCTTGATGGATGTACTATGGGTTTGTTGGTAAGTTGTTGGCTTGGTTTTGTAGATTGTGTTGTTTATACCTATATGTACACCTACTTAAGTTATTGTTTATGTTAGGCATGGTTTCATGAACGAATCCAGAAGTTTGGCATCTCAAGAAGGTTGTCAGCATTCCCTCGGTTGTTTAAATGGAAAGGGAGTGCACTGCCTAGTACGAAAGAGAATGCAAAGAAGGAACTGGAAAGTATTTGCCGGTCAGATGTAAGTCCGTAATCTTTGGTAATTTAAACCAATATGCATATTTTATTCAAATGTTTTGTAAGAAAGTCTATTGATTTAAAAATACGCAGATTGTTCCCTTACGAGCGGCTAACAAAATGGAGAGAAGTCTGTCCAGAGCGGAGGAAGAAGTTTTTGTTGACGAAGGGGATCAAGTTGTTTGCGTAGCAGAAAAAGCCCAAGGTGTCGATCAAGGAGTTCAAACCGTTTGTGTGGAAGAGGCATTTGAATGTGTCGAAGAAGGAGTTAAAACGGTTTGTGTGGAAGAGGCACCGGAATGTGTCGACGTAGGAGTTCAAGTTGATTTGATTGGGGATGGGGAAGGTGATTGTGATTCCGGATGAGCTGAGGTTAGATTGAAGAGGAAGAACGATGTAAGGCAGCGTGTGGAAGAAAATGTGAGAAAATATTACATACAAGATTTAATATTACAATGTCTTTTGTTTATGCGTGTGTGTTTGATTTGTCATTGGATACTTATGTATTAGGTTGTGCTTGATGGAGCTCAAGTGGACAGTAGGCCTAAGGAGGCCCCAGGCTGTGAGGTCGTCACTGAGGAGCAACGGAATAGGGCATTTAATTTGATTATGAGCTACACGGAGGCGCAAAAATAAGTGTTCTTACTTAATTTAATGAGTTTAGTTGGCAGAATCTTGTTGATTGTTTCATTATAATCTTTTGCAGCCATGATGTTGTGTATACAAGTAAGACGACTTTTATCTTCGTGTACGATCTACGAGATCTAATTTTGGGGAAGGAGACCAATGACAATGTTATTCTGTCCTATTACGACCTGCTAACAAGTCCTGGTTACCTTGTGCCCAAATTCCACGATGTACATTTTGTTAACCCTCATGTGTTAGTTGAGTTTGTGGGGAAATTGAAGAACAGCGGCACAGGAAAGACAAAGAAGAAGACTGTCCCTTACATTGTCCCATCTGCAATCAACGAGTTCATGACGCACCGGATGAAAAGTGACTACGTCATGACCCTGAACGAGGTGTCTTCAACAGTTATGTTCTCATGTCGTTCTGTTATTTTCCCTCTAGTGACAAATTCTCACTAGCATATGTTGGTGTATGGGACCGAGCACAAACGTTTCAGTCACTACAACTCAATGCA
Source organism: Lantana camara (assembly GCA_037501455.1). NCBI lineage: Eukaryota > Viridiplantae > Streptophyta > Magnoliopsida > Lamiales > Verbenaceae > Lantana > Lantana camara. The sequence continues at coordinate 28,068,100 of CM074862.1, forward strand.
TACAGAAGAAGCTGCCACCGATATCGCAGTATACTCAGATTTCCTCTGGAAGTTGTGGATTAAGAACAATGTTGTCAAAAGTACCAAACAGATGGAATTGGTGTGGGCACGAATGAGAATTCAGGATAAGGGGAGCAGTAATTGTGGCGTATTAATGTGTTTGTATGGTGAGATGCTTGTTCGAGAGACTGACGAGTTCAGGACATATGCCGAGATATGCAACATCGCCGAATACCGCTTTAAGTTAGCCAATGCCTTTGTAGAAAAACAATCTGGTTCATCTATATAATTGAAATTTCAATTGGATTATTATTTATTTTTGGCTATCTTTTACTTATTCTAGTGTCAAATAAATGCGTGATTAGATGGGTGAAGTGTCCAGTGAAACTGTAATAATGCGTAATTGGATGGGTGAAGTGTCCAGTGAAACTGTAATAATGCGTAATTGAAAAGGTGAAGTGTCCAGTGAAACTGTAATAATGCGTAATTGGATGTTGGGTTTGTCCAGTGAAAGGGAAATGATGCGTAATTGGATGAGTGAAGTATCCAGTGAAACTGTAATAATGCGTAATTGGATGGGGACTTTGTCTAGTGAAACTGTAATAATGCATAATTGAATGGGTGAAGTGTCCAGTGAAACTGTAACAATGCGTAATTGGATGGGTGAAGTGTCCAGTGAAACTGTAATAATGCGATGGGTGAAGTGTCCAGTGAAACTGTAATAATGCGTAATTGAAAGGGTGAAGTGTCTAGTGAAACTGTAATAATGCGTAATTGAATGGGGACTTTGTCCAGTGAAACTGTAATAATGCGTAATTGGATGGGGAATTTGTCCAGTGAAACTGTAATAATGCGTAATTGAAAGGGTGAAGTGTCCAGTGAAACTGTAATAATACGTAATTGGATGGGGACTTTGTCCAGGGAAACTGTAATAATGCATAATTGAAAGGAGACTTTGTCCAGTGAAACTGTAAAAATACGTGATTGGATGGGTGAAGTGTCCAGTGAAAATGTAATAATGCGTAATTGGATAGGGACTTTGTCCAGTGAAACTGTAATAATGCGTAATTGAAAGGGTGAAGTGTCCAGTGAAACTGTAATAATGCGTAATTGGATGTTGGAAGTGTCCAGTGAAACTGTGATAATGCGTAGTTGAAAGGCTGAAGTGTCCAGTGAAACTGTAATAATGCGTAATTGGATGTTGGGTTTGTCCAGTGAAAGGGAAATAATTGAATCATGATGATTAATTGAATCATAACTATACGTTAAGACGATTAATTGAATCATGACCAGATCATTACAACATTGCAACATTAACGAGATTGATTGAATCATGATCACATCAGTACAACAATATAGTTATGAACAAGATTGTGATTAAAACATTGCAACATTAACAAGATTGATTGAATAATGATCACATCATTACAACAATATAGTTATGAACAAGATTGTGATTAAAATATTGTAACATTAACAACAATATATAATTGAATCATGATCACATCATTACAACATTACAACATTATTAGTTTCATTGATTCTATATTGTAACATTGTAACATTGACGCATTATTTCCCTTTCACTGGACAAACCCAACATCCAATTACGCATTATTACAATTTCACTTGACAAAGTTCCCTTTCAATTACGCATTATTACAGTTTCACTGGACACTTCACCTATCCAATTACGCATTATTACAATTTCACTAGACACTTCACCCATCCCATTAAGCATTATTACAGTTTCACTTGACAAAATCCCCTTTCAATTACGCATTATTACAGTTTCACTGGACACTTCACCCATCTAATTACGCATTATTACAGTTTCACTTGACAAAGTCCCCTTTCAATTATGCATTATTACAGTTTCACTGGATACTTCACCCATCCAATTACGCATTATTACAGTTTCACTTGACAAAGTCCCCTTTCAATTACGCATTATTATAGTTTCACTGGACACTACACCCATCCAATTACGCATTATTATAGTTTCACTTGACAAAGTCCCCTTTCAATTACGCATTATTACAGTTTCACTGGACACTTCATCCATCCAATTACGCATTATTACAGTTTCACTGGACATTTCACCCATCCAATTACGCATTATTACAGTTTCACTGAACACTTCACCCATCTAATTACGCATTATTTACGTATTATTACAGTTCACTGGACACTTCACCCATCCAATTGCGTATTGTTACAGTTTCACTTGACATAGTCCCCTTTCAATTACGCATTATTACAGTTTCACTGGACACTTCACCCATCCAATTACGCATTATTACAGTTTCACTAGACAAAGTCCCCTTTCAATTACACATTATTACAGTTTCACTGGACACTTCACCCATCCAATTACGCATTATTACAGTTTCACTGGACAAAGTCCCCTTTCAATTACACATTATTACAGTTTCACTGGACACTTCACCCATCCAATTACGCATTATTACAGTTTCACTGGACACTTCACCCATCCAATTACGCATTATTACAGTTTCAATTAAGCATTATTTCCCTTTCACTGGACGAACCCAACCTTTCAATCATGCATTATTACAACAAAGTCATTCACCATACAACAAAAAATACAAAGACAAAATAGACCTCTTCCAAAGACAGATCATCCTGCCAGGTCCATCATCAAGCCAAAATGGCAAGCATCCACTGAAATCTCGGCCAATCTTCAGTTTATGTGCGAAAACAAATCATATAAACATGATTAGGACCCCGAATTGAATAACATACCCAACAACATACAAACAGTCAATTTGACACAGGGCCCCTGCATGTTCTCTTGTTATGCCCAGGCCTTTTACATGATGAGTATACTGTAACAGCTTTGACGACCTGCGATGGGAACCTATTCCTCTTCGGTCGATCAGGCTGAGGCCTCATATCGGGAGGCATGATCTGAACCTCGACATTTGAGACCATATCAGGATTTGGTACAGGGAAAATAATGTTCTCATATGCTTTTTTATACGTTTCAACTGAATAAGCATCATCACAAAAATCGTATACCGACCACCCTTTCTTGTCAATGTATGCACAAACATGTTTGCAGGGGAGCTCTAAGATCTGCCAGTAATTACAAGAACATTCCCTCTTGCCAAGGTCTACTGTGTGTTGGAATTCCCCTTCATTCACCTCAAATGTCACTGAGTTAGCTCGCACAACATCCAAGCTTCTCCCTACTTCAAATTCAGCCTTGACCATCACCTCTATATCCATACAAAGGTATGTTTGCCATTCATGACTTTGCTTCCTTCTATTGCACATCATGGTCATTATCTGCTGCCTAATCCGGTCAATCAAAGCAACAATTGGGAGGGATCTCGCATCCTTCACCCAACTGTTCCAACACTCTGTAATATTGTTGTTGATGATACCAATTCGATTACCGGTAAATAATGAATTAGCCCAGTTTTCAGGAGCGGAGTTATTTAAGAAATATGCCGCCAATGGCATTGCTTTAAGGATTTTGTTGATGTGCAGAGAGTACTCAGCCCTGGTAGGAGCATATGCTGCTGCATTGAATACATTGGTCCAATGTTTTTTGTTCAGTTTGCGATAATGCTTCCTAAGGACATGCGATAATGACAACCAACATCCACTTTATTATCAAGAAAAGGAGCATACATATCAACTCATCACACTAATCAGTAAACAAATACCTGAGTTCTGAAGTTATCCACCAAATGTCTAAGGCAGAATGCATGTTGGGAGCCTGGAAATACCCTTGGCACATGCGTAACAAGTCCCAGGTGCCTGTCGGAGAAGAATGTGTACTATCTAAAATCACAAAGCATAGGCTGACTTTCAAGAGCATGTCTCAACTTTTGGCAAAACCATTCCCAATTCTCATCATTCTCTGAGTCAACGACAGCGTATGCTATTGTAAACAACTGATTGTTCCCATCCTTCGCTGTCGGACAAAGCAAATGACCTTTGAATTTGCTCTTGATATGAGTGCCGTCAAGGAAAACAATTTTCCTACAACCTCTAAGAAATCCTACCAAACAAGCATTCAAAGCCATAAACAAGCGGTTAAACCTGTTATCCGGTTGTTTTGTCTCCAAATCATAAATGCTGCCGGGATTCGATCGTCTCACAGCATCCGTATACCAATGGAGTCGGTTATAAGACCCAACATCAGAACCATGGATTTCATGTAGTGCTATCTCCTTGTCCAGACAAGCAGTATGGTATGGAATTTCCACATTGTGCTCGTTCCTGATATAAGAAACTATATCTTTCGGTTTGTATTTAGGATTTGCCATGATATGGGCCTTCATTACACCCGCAACCCAATTTGAATCGGCGTTGGGGTGTGACCTTTTATTCGTAACAGTTTCCAAACCACAAACATGGTCAACATTTAACTTTCTTATAGCAAACTCACCGTGTCTCCTACAATAAGGGGCATAAAACCTCCAGTTACAGTTCTCATCCGGGCAAGTAGCTATAATCTTATCAGTATCATTCTTCATATATTTAAACTTTCGATTCACTGCAATGTGATAATTTTTTAAATGAACCCTACAGTCATTAGCACCCTTAAAGGCCTGTCCAACGCGACGGATGCAACGACTCCAGGATTCATTGTTGTTTGAATTATGAACGACTAGGGCTTGACTTGTCGAGGTCATTCCCTGGTCATCCCTTTTCAAATAAGACACAAGCCAAACGAATAACACATCACATATGCATCACAATCACAAATCAGCCATATAATAGAGCAAATTAAAATATAGGGACTACCTTCTCTGAGATGAACTTGAAGGGGGCTCAATTGCTCTCAATTTTGCAATGTGTTGTTTTGCTAGACCATGCACTGCCACCATACTCTCAACATCTTGATCTTTCTTCAAAGTAATCCATGATTCATCTTCCATATGGGCAGCCTTGTACTGCACCACATATGCATCACAATCGAACGCAGGCTAATGGGTCTCAATCTCCGAAAACACTTTTGCAAGCGTATCGCTCTGCCGAAGTTGAAAGACATAATCTTCGCCTTCAAAAAATACACTACACCAAATCGAACAAGTCACCAAGCTGTCGGAATCCATCTTCACAGATTGGATTTTCTCGATTTCGTATTAAACAACTGGTGTCCGCTTCGGTTATCAAATCAAAATACCAATAACAACAATTGGGGGTGCTATGATAATAGGCTTATGGCTGCGATGGGGGCGGCGGTGGACTCAGAATCGCGGGAAGAAGCAGAGGGAGTTTAGTTGCAAGGTGATGAATCAATCATGTGTGTATCAGAGTAAAATTGAGGGCAAAGTAGTCTTTTAAGGTGTTTGGGGGGTTTACAAAAAATATGTGTTCTATTGGTGATCACAAATGAAGAATTTTCAAATTAGGGGGTTTAGGATAACTTTTTAACATTATTGGTCCTCTTTAATAATTCTCCCATTAATTTTATGTGTTTTTGGAATAGTAATAATAATGTGAAAAAGGAGTTCCATAATTGGGGGTAGGTAAATATTGAATGTGAGACTAATAAATAATGGCAAAGAAGCCAACAGGTTACAACACATAGGAATTTGCCCAAAATACATTGTTGTGCTCTGTCATGCTTCCAATATTTGAAATAATAAAAATATCGGTAATTTTAACCGGAAGAGTGATCAAACAAATAACAAGTGAAATTTATTGGTCATTAAAATATATTGAGTTTGATCGAGTTGAATTTGTGTTAGATTTTTTTAAGAAGTATGAAAATCGGTAATGTGAGAACTACGGTAGTTAATTTGTTCAATATTAAGTGTAATATTTCAATATATGTTTTTGACTAATCCATTTAACTTATATGTTTCAAGTCCAAGTAGATGTGAAAAACGAATTGAACTATTCTGCTATTCGATTTCAAATCAGAACAGTTTGTTTTGCTGAACATAACAAACTAGACTTGAACATGAGTTTTGGTTTTGTAAGATTTAAAGTTTGGCTTTATTATTATTATTATTTTTTATAGAGATTTATGTGAAAATATAAAAAATACTCGAATGTAGATTGATTAAGCCTTCATTTCAAATCGATTCATTTAATAATCAAACCATGTTTGAATTAAATTTTGAGTTCGTAAAAAGAAAATCAAACCGAATATGAATAACATACAGTTCAATATGCTCATAGGATTAGATCAGGAAACATATAATTATTTATAAATACCGTTAAATAGTATAGTTTGAAAGTTTGACGTTATAGCTTAAAGATTGCGGAAAATTCACGGCTTAAATATTCGACTGTGAACAATCTATATATTTTGGCATTTAGGGTGAGGAATTTTGGTAGAGAACTGAGAACCTAGTCTTACACTCTTACTATGACAATGATGGGAATATTTCTATATTAGTGAAGATTCAATTGTAAAATGTAGGAAAAACAAAGAATTGTAGAGAAATTGTTCTCTATGATGCACAAACACTCCTAAAAATATAATTTTATCATATCGTATATTGTGTCCGACACTCCTCACGTGAAAGATTTAAGAAAAAAATTATATCGTCGTATCCGTATCGTATCGTGTTCGTGTCGCCATGTCTGTATCAGTGCATCATAGGGGAGGATTATTGTTAGAATATTATGTATAGAATAGAATAGAATACTATACTTTGATATTCGGGATTGACCGGTCTTGGTCCTTTTGCTAATGAGTTGTTTATTTCCATTTTTAATGCTCTCTCTGTGACCCCTCGTATAACTTTCATTACCCTTTAACATGCCTTATTTTTCTATCATTTTTTCTTTTTTTTTTTAATCAAGTTTTTGTCTTTTTTCTTTAGTTTTTTTTTTTTCTATCATTTCCTTAATTATTTCAAGCAATAAAAAAGAATAAATCAATATAGTTCACATAAGTTAGTAATTAGTTTTTCTTTTCCCGGACACGTAGATCTCATTTATTGTATTCGAGCTCAAAACATTAAAAAGTAAAACTCTCTTCCCATGAACGGTAATTGTTATTGTAATATCACGCATACAAAGCATTTGAATTTTGCAAATACTAGTATAATGCAAAACTACTCAGGTTGGATCCTTACGTTTTAGACTTTTAGCCTCATATTATGTTGAGTTAGAAATTTTATTTGTGACTTTTTACGTTGCAACTTCTTCCCATACGTGAAAATATAATTTTGTCATTTATGGACATTTGAGATAAGATTATATCAAGACTTTGAGATTTAGTGGAATTAAAATTATTCAAATCTCGAACTCTGACTAGACCTTTGAGATAGGATGATTCTACCAAATAATCCAATCTCTTAATTAATGTCGGATAAACTGTTCTATTTATAAAAAAACACATTAACTAGGTTACAATGTTTAAATATAAGTGTACTTGAAATCCCATCATAAAATGTGACTAAAAAAATGTTATAACTTATTCATGGATACGGACATTATAACGACCCGCGTTTTCAAGACTGACCAGGTATGACGTCACGAGTGAGGCATTACAAGAATTTCCCCGAAAACCGACGAAAATATTCGGACGGGAGTGCCTGTCGGTTTTCCGTCACTACAACAAAAAAAAAAACCAACGGCAACCCAACGGCCAGAAGCCGTCGGTAATATTTTTTAGCAAAAAACTCAGCACACCAACAGAAAACCAATGGCAGCTCTCCCGTCGCTAAGCGCATCCCTGTCAATAACAATTTCCAAAGGACAAAAACCGTCGCTATTCTGTCGGTATGTAAAATGTGCTACGGAAAACCGATGGGTACAAGCCGTCGGTAAATTGAATAATGAAAAATTTTTGTACTCCGACGGCAAACCAACGGACATTCGCTGTCAGTAACGTTGGCACGCTATTGGAAAAAATGGCGCTCTTTTTTTCGGAGCCTACCAATACATTCCAACGACTTACCGACGGGACTCCGACGGATATCCCGTCGGAGGGTGTTCTTCGGATATGGTGCTAAGGCCGTTGGCTCGAACCGCGTTAAGGTCTGCGGCGGCGGCTGGGGCTTGCGGTGGAAGGATTGCAAACAGGTTAGGCTTTGCAACTTCTGTTCTTCTGTTTTTTTTTCAATTATATTTACTGTTTCCCAAGGATTCGAGTTTGTTTCGTTGCAGTCAGTCGAAGAAACCCTTTGTTTCGAGTTTGTTTGGGGAAACAGGTGAGTTTGTTTTGGGTTTGGTTGGGGAAAGTGCTCTATTTGTGAAGGGGGCCAAAGTTGTGGTCGTTTTCTAGCGGAGAGCAACTTCTGTGATATGGATGGAGTTAGGGTTGCATTGTGAAAGCAGATTCAAGAAACCCTTTTTCGGTGCTAAGAGGAGAGACCTAGGGTATCGGACGACGTATTCGATACATTGTAAGTACGATTCTCCTTGTCTCCGTGTGTTCTTCATTATGATACCTGGTACGGTTTTGGGAATTTTTGGAACTGGAAGCTAAGGATTTGGGATAAATGCTTCCTTATGTTAATCTCAGTGTTCTTATGTTGTTGTCTTAGCTGTAATAGCTGCATGACCATTGAATATTGACAAAGATAGTTGAATTTCAAGGCTTTGCGTTGACAAAAGGAGGTAAAGCTTCATTTTTTATACTCTGGGCTTTATTTTTCCTGCTGAATTGATTGACAGTTTGCATGCTTATTTGATTGAAAGTAGTTAATTGTAGTGCATGACCAATTGATCACTTCATATGAGAATTACAAAATCAATTCCATGAAGTTGAACAAAATTCAATTGTAGCCATCTAACTTAGAGCCATGTGTTGTGAATATTTGTCTCACTGCTCATGGACGAAAGCTGCCATTACAGATTGTTGAAAATGAATATTTGAGGGCCTCAATTTAATGTGTATCCATTCTTTGATATCATGCAGTTGGCAAACCATGTGCCATTCTTGCATAGCTTCCTTCTTTTTAATTCTTCTTTGCAACACGGTTTAGATTAAAATAGTAGTAATGATCCTCTTACTTGAGGTGGGATTTCAAATTTTAAAGACATTTGATTTGAGTGAAGCAGTAATAAAGCATTACTTGAGTTGTAATGGACCTATTAATGATTTGATTTCTTATCGAATCTGAACTTGTACTAGGAAAGCTAGAAGTTGTAGGCGGTTGAGGTGATTAAGCTGGTACACCATACTTCCGGGCTGTTCGTAATATGAAACAAGTAAGATCTCGTCACTTGAGGCTCCAACATTCTGTTTTCTTTAAATGAAATCAGTTTTTGTTATCTGTTCCATGTTGGTAATTAGAATTTGTTGTTGTGTGAAATCTCATTAAAGTTCTGTACAAAAGATCATATCTTAAACCTGAGTTTATAGCTCCAAAAGATCATATTTGCTCATTAAAGTTTGCAGGGTTTGTTCCGAGTTACAAGAAGGAAAAGTTACTTCTGAGTTTTACCCCAACAATAAAACACCTCATGTTTCAGAGCCATGTTAAGGTTCATTCACCTCATGTTTTAGGGTGCATTTTATAGCAAAGAAGTTAATTGCAATTTGTTGGTTTTAAACAGTTGTAAACCTAAAATGTAGGTTGATTGTTAGTTGGGAATTTTACACAGCGGCTTCTAGATCATGACTCTTATCCCGACAACAATGAAATATGATTATTGATTGTCCAATGAAGAGGACTCATGAGCTTTGAACTGACAGGAAGCTGCTACTGGGCAAAAATTGGACACGGGGGCCCTATACCATTACACATTTGTAAAGGTTGAGGATAGAAAGAAGTTGGTGGCAGAGCTGCCCACTGAATATCAGCGCATTCAATACGAGATTTATTCTACAGATTTCGTTTTAACTTGTGAATAAGTAATCATTAATAGGTAATTCATGTATTGTTGAGAATTTTTTTATATAGTTGAGGTACCAGCAAGCCTGTGAGGAGGAGGCAAAGCGGCTGCTTGAGGATCCTAGTTATGTTCCAATGGATGATTTTTTATTATGGTCTCAGGCTCAAGGGGGTCGAAACAAGAAAGGGAGGCTGACAGGATTGAACCATTTGCCGAAAACCTCTCCTACAGTGGCTAGCAGTGCAGAGTCGTCATCTCGTTGCCCACATCCAACTCAGTCAGGGGAAGATAGTGAGTTAAAAGAAATGAAAGAAGACATTTCAGAGCTCAAATAATCCCAGAAGCAGGTGATAGGTAGCCTTAAACAAGTGCTCGAGATGCTTCAATCGCAAAGCAAGGGAAAAAGTATGCCTGACCCGACGAATGATGACGATTATGATGTAGCAGCTGATGATGACGAAGGTACGTGATTATTTATGTTATTTCTGCTGCAATTGTACTTGAACTTGCTGGATGTTTATGCTGTAATTAGTTCAGTAGCTCTTGTAATACTCGAGGTCACAAAGATGGGTGTGAAAGTGGTTTTTTTGGCACAAATTTTGGTGAAATTTCATTTGTTTTGGCTGATTTTTACTGTTTCAATCAGAAAATGTGTTAAACTGGCTGCTTTTTGATGTTTTAGTCGGAAATGGTTTGATAAACGGTGTGATAGTGGCTATTTTTTTTCCTGTTTTTGGCTGGTTGGTGGACAAATGTTGTTGAAGTTAATGTGTTTTATATCTTTAATTGGCCAGAAATAGTGCAAGATTGGTTTCAAATTTCATTTTGTCTCCGGTTTAGGTGGTTAGATGTTCAAATTTAAAATTTCATTTTGTTACAAGAGGAAGTTGTTACATTTTATGAAAAATTAACCAAAATCTTTGTTTCTGCGGTTTGTTTGATACACTTGACATTGATGCTTGATTTTTTCTTGTTGTAGCTTGATTGGAGGTTGGAGCTTATGGATGCGGGCATAATTTACTCCATTGGCCTATCATGTAATGCTTGTTTACACTTTTACTGTTAAATTTCTTTAAAGTTTGGTGAGGCTGAGATGATATTTGTAAGTGCTAATGATATTATTACATAGTTTAGATTCTCTCTAATTCGCCGAACAGATATTGAATACTTATTACGGCATTAATACATCTTTTGGTTATACTTGGTTTCATATTCCGGAAAACTTATTACATTAAAACATCGTTTGGTTAGATTGATGCTTAGTATGGTTAGATTATGTGTATTTGATGCATTCTTGCAATAGGAAAATTTTGAATGAAGCACAAAAATGTAATGGAACATTTGGTGTTATACAAAACAGGATTATAAATAAAAGTAGGAAAAACAATACAATTTTTTCCGTCGGAATAGTGACAGAAAAAAATAAGTCGTTGGAAAATCCACCTGAAATCCGATGGGCGTTCCCGTCGGTAATCTAAAATAATCCATTCTTCATCCAAAAGCTCTCAACAGAAACAACCCGTTGGAAGGATATAGCAACGAATTTTCGACGGTGCCTCCCGTCGGATTTTTATTTAAAATTTATTCCCGTTGGAACATTCCAACGATGATAACCGTCGGTAGCCCGTCAGAACACCATCGCATATACAAACCGACGGAACACCGACGAGAGGTCCCGTTGGAAAAGTCAAACTTCAAAACCGCTTGGCCTCCGTCGGTTACGTGTGGGAATGCCGTTTGTATATTTAAACCGACGGTACTCCAACGGTTCTTCCCAGTGGAAACTTTATTCCGATGATAGTTTGTCCCACGACTGTGTCCCCGTCGGAATGTCGTTGGTTTCCCGTCGGAATCTTGTCATACCGATGGAAAATCGACGGGATTTTTCAAATTTCCGTCGATTTTTGGGAAAATTCTTGTAGTGAGGTCAGGGTGAGTGTTGTGTGATTTAATTGTTTAATTATGTGATTCTTTAATCGCTTGCCGTATGATTTAATTGTTATTCCGTGCGCATGGCTAATTGTTTGTTCGTTTTGCAATTTTCACACAAGTACACACTTATTCCTTTTTCTTCGAGCCTTACCTTTTATTCCTCATTAATTCCCGAATCCGTTGCTTATCTTTTTATTTAATTCGGGAACCTAATTCTATCCCAACCGTATTTTAATTCTAGCCGTAACCACGCAAATATCCTAACTTCAAATATCTTATGCGGGACCAACTAGCACCAACTCTGTAACGCCCCGACTTTTCAATCGTATAACATGACGTATGTGTTTACTAATTTGCGCGAATTAATTGGCTATAAGAGTTTTCTATATTTAAATTTTATTATTTAATTGTTAAATATGTAATTAATTGACATATATGCAATATTTGAATTGGAATTAATATGAACAACTTGTGTACTCCTTAATCACGTGTTTAAATTATTTAATTGCCTAATTAGAAGTTTATGATAATTACTATTTGTATTTTAATTAATCTTTTAATAATATGTAATTCGTTATATTTTTAATAAATATTTAAGGTGGATTATTAAATTTCATTTGAATTTTGAAATTATATGAATTCTTGAACGATATGCATTTACGTGACAAGTTGCGTGTCGTTTCTTTATAATTTTAATTCAAAATTTTGTGGGAAATTAATATTTTGGAGCTATGTGTGTCATGAACATGTATATATGCTCGTTTTACATTTTCAGATTCGTTTGATAGCGTTTTAAATTTATTTGGTATGGTGGGAACCAAACCGGGGGCTAACGAGCACTTAGCGCACCCTTGGTTCCGTATGTGATATCTTGAGCTCGGGAACTCGGATTCGAGTTCCGTCAACTCCGTTGGACTCGTATCAATGAACCTAGCCTCATATTTTTCTAAGCCTATTCGGATCCCCAAAATTTGACCGAAACGAGCCTCGCGTACAATTTCGACCCTTAATCACTCATTTAGCCATAACTTGTGCTATACTTGTCCAAATTAAATGAAACTTGGTCCAAAATGCTCATGACATAATCCCCTTTCAGCATTTTGCTTCCCATTTCGTCCTAAGCCTAAGAAAAAGAGGGAATTGCTGCTCCAAAACCGAGACCAGAGAGGAAGGAAGAATATACTATTCACTTTTCACCCTTTCGAGCTCAAATCTTCATCAAATCACTCCAAATTTGAAAGGTAAGCTTGGAATTGGTTTCTAAATCTTCTCTTCTTTGTTTAGACTCCTTATTTTCTGAATTTGGTGGAGAATTGATCTTGGTATGAAGAATTTTGTGAATAGTAAGGGTTTCCAACTTTTTGATGAATTTGGGTGATCTCTTGGGGATTTGTTGGAAGTTTTGCATCCTAAATGATCTTAAGGCATCCTAGAGTATGTGTATAAACTGATTTTGCATGAGAATTAGAGAATCATTGGATTTTATGTTGGGGTTTTGAAGTTTTTCATGAAAGGATGAACTTATATGTATCTCATGCATTCCTTCATATGTATCTTCATGTTTAGGCTTAGATTTTGCACGGAATTGATGAGTTCTTACCAGATTTTCATCCTACTATGTGTTAACTTGATTGTAGCATGGATTCATGTGAGTTTTGGAGGAGTTTTTGGCTTGGAATCGTGTTTTTCCCCTGCTGTCGCCAGTGGTCGCGGTCGCGATCGCAACCAGTCTATTTTTGGTCGCGACTGCGACCAATTCTTCCTCTTGTCTCTTGGTCACGACCGCGACCATTTTTAGTTCATTTTTGGTCGGGGCGGCGACCCTGTTTTGCCCCAGTTTCGACTTGTAGTTGTGTGTTGTGTTATTTTCGCTTCGTTTGCATTTTTTGTGGACTTCTTTCTCCTTTTTCACTAATACATTATATACTTTATGAATTATGCGTTATATGATTTGTTAGGAACTTATTACATGATTTCGATACTTTTATTTATTTATTTAACAAGATATGCATTATATGCTCTTATAAGTGCATGCATGCAAGAATACTTCGTCTATTCAATTCGTATGATACTTTCTTACCTCTCTTATGATATAATTAAATTGTTAACATGTTAAATGGTGAGTTATGCTTGTTGTATGAAATTTGCGGATTCAATTGACGTGATTTACACGAGCTATGATTTCATATGATCTAATGTGACTTATATGCTAAAACTTGAAACGTTAAGTGCCTTCTGTAATATCTTGATGTCTTAAATGATTTCTCTTGCTCCTATACTTATTTTATGCATTGTAAACATGTTTGAACAAGTGTTATGAATACTATATGAAGATTATGGCTCCAATCGTATGAATCATGAAAGATATGGAATTAATGAATATGGAACGACCATGTATTGAACGTTTTAAATGAATTACTTGATTATATGACCTCATAACATGATTCATGCTTCTTATGCATCTCATATCATGTGCATAACATGCCATGCGTCTATGTGGTTTCATATTTAGTCAATTCTCACGAGTACACATTGTTCCTTCTCTTGTACAGTTCATTTCCAGGGCGGACACTTCCGAATTGAATAGGAACCCGTATTACTCATGCTTTATGTCTCGTGGTATTCCAGGTGAGGGTGTCTTCGTTTTAGTTACATATGAAACCCTACAACCTTATGTGACAAGTTTGGTCAAAAACCTAATATATATCTATATATGGTTTTCAAATGAGGTTATCGAGTAAACCTTTTCACAAGGAGTATGATAAATATTATGTTTCTTATGAATTAAATATTTTGGCGAGATTATGTTATGTTCACGGGGCCCAGGAACTTAGTACATGCGGCTATCCGGGGAGGCAAGGACCGACGGTGATCCCATATGCTAATTCCAATTATGTTTTACGACGAATACCGATCTCGTTAGGAGTTTTGACGAGAAAAGGCTAGTCAGGCTTTTGGGGCCTCATGAACCCCTCTAGCCATTATGCATGAGGTGGTCGGGTCTTGCAAACCCGTCCACAACCCAGAGGAAGAAGGTTGGAACTTATTTTATGATTATGATTATGTTATGATTGTTATGCACCGTGCGGGAAGACCGGGACACGGATTGCCCAAACGACTATGTCTTATGTTATGTTTTATGACTTGCATGTATTATAATGTATTGTGTGATCGCGTATTCAATATAATAATAATATTTGTCGTACACGGTCGGAGTTTGATTGGAGATTATGCACGCTCACTCGCCGAGCCTTATTGATTATGTATGAATTATGAACTTAATGAATTTAATATGATTAGTGGTAAAGTCCGAGCATTGCTTAGTTATTCTCTTGCCCTCTTGGGAACTAACTTCAAATAAAACTTTGCTCGGGATTTATGACTTGCATGTGCATGTTTTTATATATATGTATCGCTCCTGCTCACTCAGTCTTCTAGAGGCTGACCCCTCTTTCCCACTTTTCAGTTCTTGCAGGTTTGGCTAGGTGGAGGTCATGTTTTAATTCTCTTGTCGAGTCACACTTGTATACTTGAGCCACATTGTACATTGTTATGATTAATTGTATCTCTTTATGTATTCGGGCCTGTGTGCCATTTATAATTCTTGATTATGGATTCGGGACAGGTTACATGCCTAGTTGAACCCATTGTTAGGATGCATGGTGGATTTATCCTATGTATTGGAATTGTTGGGCGTGTAGCCATTGTTGAAAATTATGAATTATACGTTATTGCTTCCGCATTGCACTTTTGGCCATTATGATTTGTTTGGTACAGGGTTAGATTCCACCTAGCTAGGATATCTTTTATTTTATCTCCCGTTTGCTATGAGTCCGGTTCATGCTTGGATTATCCATTTCACGTGTGGACTAGACTTGTAGTGCGGGGGATATGGCACCTATCGTCTCAGGTGCTACATCCTTAAGTGGTATCAGAGCCCTAGGTTGCAAAACTGGGGTTCGCGTGTCGTGATTGAGTCAGTTTAGGTCGTACGGCAGAGGGACTAATTGTCAATGTGTGCATTGCATTGGATTTTCATCGTTAATTGACATGAATTGTTGGAAATTACTTGATATATGCGCTTCACTTTCAATTTTATTGCTTTACTTGTTTCATTTTTCATCTAATACGTGTTTGTTGTTATAAATAAGTGCCATAAGCATATACTAACCCACATGCATTTATACTTAAGTTGAGTTTTTTATTTTAGATTGCTATCAAGCTTTGAAAATTATCATGAACCAAAACTACAAGTTTCTCTTATCAACCCAATGAAGAGATTATGGAATCATGGGATTTGAAAGTCGGGCATTGAATCTTCAAGGCTTATAAACATGTAGTTACATTGCATTATTCGACATCGTGATAGAAGGCTTTGATCATGGAGGACTCCATCAATTGCACCCTCCTACAAATCTTGAAGATTATCGACATAGGTGCATTGTAGGGACCCAAACCACTAACTTAAAGGGATACGTGAGGCTACGGGATAGGCGTGGAATTTATATCCATCAAATTATAAAGACACTCCAAGTTCACCATTTAGCCTTTTAGGTTGAAGAAGGTGATTAAAATGGAAGCTAAATCGGGAAGTTCCAAGGGGCATATCGGCTCAGGGACCGGATGCAAGAGTATTAAAAAGGAAATTCTAACTAGGATGCATGGAGGGGAGCATTGTCAATCACATGGTTTCACAAGGGGGCCAAGTAAGGAAGCTTAACTGATACTACTACAGGTGTGGACCAATGAATAGATGTAAAGTCAAGATAGTAAGGAGCGTTGAAGAGTCCAGATTTCATCATCTTTCGGGACTTCGGGGCATGTGAGGAGATAAAGAAACAAGCAAGGATTGGGAAGCAAACGGGGATTGGAAAGCTACACTAATGATCAAATCAAGCACAACATTTCAACTGGAGTTCATAAATCAAAGTCCGAGGCCATGATGCAGTGCTAAAGCTACTACTATGGTGACAGGTTCATTGCATGCATAGCACTTGCATCATACATTATTTTGAATTATTTAAATTCCTATTTTATGCGCTTTAATATTATAATTGTTAAATTGTTGTTGCATACTCCTTTGTTTAATTATGTGCCTTGATGTGCAACACCTTATTGAAAATATGTGCTACATACATTAGACATTCTAACCCGACATGTATCATTTTAGTGTTTATTTGTTAGGATGTCTTCCCCGTTTTACACTTCAACCACTACTTTGATCAAAGTCCTACAGAACCGAGTTAAAGAGAGAGAGAAAATAAGACTCTAAACTTCAGGAGGATTTAGAAAGTAAAAGATCCGGGTCGTACTCAGGCCAATTGCTTCTAATTATATGTAAAGAATACAATGAATAAATCCTCTCTTGAAGGTTGCCCAATCAGGAAAGGCCGCTTTGGGGGAGTAAAGAATTCTGATTAAGGGATAGAGTCCATCAGGTAAAGGCAGAATTCTTAAGGGGGAGAGCACTACCTTGACATAAATTTAAATTTACGGTTGTGCTCAAGAGAGTCACTTCTAATAGGAATGGAAATGCAAGTCTGGATAAGTATGAAAATTTTAGGGATGGTGATAGGAACAGAATCAGATGGCTTTATCCGTTAAACCTTCAAAGTAGAAGTTAAGTCACCACAACAGGTTTGCAGATTGCCTTTGAGCATCGAAGAGATTTGGTCCGTTGAATGTTCCTATGTACGGAATTTAGGTTTTGAAGATGATGGGATCATGAGGGAGCTTTTGTTGGACCTCTATATCAATTTTGGGAGAAGGAAGCTGGATAAGATTATCATGTTTCGTGACGGTGTCCGTGGAAGTTAATTCAACTAAGTATAGGAGGGGTTGGAGAAGAAAGGAATCAAAGGGGGTGATTATTAGAGGAGTTGGATCAAACCTCAAGAATTATCAACGAAGTTTCATATTCAATTATAGAATTAATTGGGCCGAAACTGAATTCACACTTAAGGGCTGAAAGAGGATGAAGGAACTACTAATCAGGGTTAATAATTGAAATTCGAATTATAGGGAAATGAGATCAAACCACCGAGATTGTTGAATTGTCGTACTTGTAGATGATGGTAACAAGTCTAATTAACTAAATCTTCAACAAAGGACTAATTCCGGTTGAATAAAGAAAGAGTGCACCCTCTCTGTTTCTCAGATATAAAGGCAGAGACAAAGTATGAAGATAGGATAAAAGATCATAGATTGGATTATTCTCGGATTCCCTTAACTATCAAAGAAGAGGCAAGCTATATTCTTTCATGAGAATTCTAAGTTATCATCGACCAACGTACTGAATTGTTACGAGAATGATGGTTAAGAAGGATATGGATTAAGTCAAAGACTGATCGGGTAAAGAGTAAAATGCGCCGAGAATAGGATTATAAATTGGAAAATGAGGAAACAAGGAAGTTGATATTCACTACTTCCACAAGGTCGAATTATGAGAACCCCAATAAATTGAGGGAGATAATTGAAGGATCACATCATTGGGCTGCGGAGTTATTCGACTTTAATCACATTACGGTGAATGGTACATAAAACATTCATGGCATACGCATACATACAATTTAAATTTAAGGGATTCCTTAATGCTATATGCTTTGTAATTAATTATTTTCGATGTCCTTTAATATAGTTGTAATTGATGTAATGGATATTTATTATCTGCTCTTGTGTGACCTAAGTGATTATTAATTTTCGTAATTAATGTTTTGGTATCTTCTTCTTGGCTTTTATTCTTTGATATAATTGCATTCTCTGCTTTGGACCCCCTTTCTTTTTGTATTGTTGTTTGAGAGACGGGGTTCTCTCATTGTTGTTCGAGAGACGGGGCTCTCTCCTTGTTGCTTGTGAGGGACGGGGAATCCCTCATTGTTTGTTCGGGCGAGTAGTGAATCCGAGGACGGATTCTTTTAATGGGGAGAGGTTGTAACACCCCGACTTTTCAATCGTACAGCATGACGTATGTGTTTACTAATTTGCACGAATTAATTAGCTATAAGTGTTTTCTATATTTAAATTTCATTATTTAATTGTTAAATATGGGATTAATTGACATATATGCAATATTTGAATTGGAATTAATATGAATAACTTATGTACTCCTTAATCACACGTTTAAATTATTTAATTGCCTAATTAGAAGTTTATGATAATTACTATTTGTATTTTAATTAATCTCTTAATAATATGTAATTCGTTATATTTTTAATAAATATTTAAGGTGGATTCTTAAATTTCATTTGAAATTTGAAATTATATGAATTCTTGAACGATATGCATTTACGTGACAAGTTGCGTGTCGTTTCTTTATAATTTTAATTCGAAATTTTGTGGGAAATTGATACGTTGGAGCTATGTGTGTCATGAACATGTATATATGCTCGTTTTATATTTTCGGATTCGTTTGATAGCGTTTTAAATTTATTTCGTATGGTGGGAACCAAACCGGGGCTAAAGAGCACTTAGCGCACCCTTTGTTCCGTATGTGATATCTTGAGCTCGGGAACTCAGATTTGAGTTCTGTCAACTCCGTTGGACTCGTATCAATGATTCGAGTTCAATGAAAGTAGCCTCATATTTTTCTAAGCCCATTCGGATCCCCAAAATTTGACCGAAAAGAGCCTCGCGTACAATTTCGACCCTTAATCACTCATTTAGCTATAACTTGTGCTATACTTGGCCAAATTAAATGAAACTTGGTCCCACATGCTCATGACATAATCCCCTTTCAGAATTTTGCTTCCCATTTCGTCCCAAGCCTAAGAAAAAGAGGAAATTGCTGCTCCAAAACCGAGACCCGAGAGGAAGGAAGAATATACTATTTACTTTTCACCCTTTTGAGCTCAAATCTTCATCAAATCACTCCAAATTTGAAAGGTACGCTTGGAATTGGTTTCTACATCTTCTCTTCTTTGTTTACACTCCTTGTTTTCTGAATTTGGTGGAGAATTGATCTTGGTATGAAGAATTTTGTGAATAGTAAGGGTTTCCAACTTTTTGATGAATTTGGGTGATCTCTTGGGGATTTGTTGGAAGTTTTACATCCTAAATGATCTTAAGGCATCCTAGAGTATGTGTATAAACTGATTTTGCCTGAGAATTAGAGAATCATTGGATTTTATGTTGGGGTTTTGAAGTCTTTCATGAAAGGATGAACTTATATGTATCTCATGCATTCCTTCATACGTATCTTCATGTTTAGGCTTTGATTTTGCATGGAATTGATGAGTTCTTACCAGATTTTCATCCTACTATGTGTTAACTTGATTGTAGCATGGATTCATGTGAGTTTTGGAGGAGTTTTTGGCTTGGAATCGTGTTTTTCCCCTGCTGTCGCCAGTGGTCGCGGCCGCGATCGCGACCACTCTATTTTTGGTCGCGACTGCGACCAATTCTTCCTTTTGTCTCTTGGTCGGGACCGCGACCATTTTTAGTTCATTTTTGGTCGCGGCGGCGACCCTGTTTTGCCCCAGTTTTGACTTGTAGTTGTATGTTGTGTTATTTTCGCTTCGTTTGCATTTTTCGTGGACTTCTTTCTCCTTTTTCACTTCTTATACATTATATACTTGATGAATTATGCGTTACATGATTTGTTAGGAATTTATTACATGATTTCGATACTTTTATTTATTTATTTAACAAGATATGCATTATATGCTCTTATAAGTCCATGCATGCAAGAATACTTTGTCTATTCAATTCGTATGATACTTTCTTACCTTTCTTATGATATAATTGAATTGTTAACATGTTAAATGGTGAGTTATGCTTGTTGTATGAAATTTGCGGATTCAATTGGCGTGATTTACACGATCTATGATTTCATATGATCTAATGTGACTTATATGCTAAAGCGTGAAACGTTAAGTGCCTTTTGTAATATCTTGATGTCTTAAATGATTTCTATTGCTCCATTACTTATTTTATGCATTGTAAACATGTTTGAACAGGTGTTATGAATACTATATGAAGATTATGGCTCCAATCGTATGAATAATGAAAAATATGGAATTAATGAATATGGAACGACCATGTATTGAACGTTTTGAATGAATTACTTGATTATATGACCTCATAACATGATTCATGCTTCTTATGCATCTCATATCATGTGCATAACATGCCGTGCATCTATGTGGTTTCATATTGAGTCAATTCTCACGGGTACACATTGTTCCTTCTCTTGTACAGTTCGTTTCCAGGGCGGAGACTTCCGAATTGAATAGGCACCCGTATTACTCATGCTTTATGTCTCATGGTATTCCAGGTGAGGGTGTTTTCGTTTTAGTAACATATTAAACCCTACAACCTTATGTGACAAGTTTGGCCAAAAACCTAATATATATCTATATATGGTTTTCAAATGAGGTTATCGAGTAAACCTTTTCACAAGGAGTATGATAAATATTATGTTTCTTATGAATTAAATATTTTGGCGAGATTATGTTATGTTCACGGGGCCCAGGAACTTAGTACATGCGGCTATCCGGGGAGGCAAGGACCGACGGTGATCCCATATGCTAATTCCAATTATGTTTTACGACGAATACCGATCTCGTTAGGAGTTTTGACGAGAAAAGGCTAGTCAGGCTTTTGGGGCCTCATGAACCCCTCTAGCCATTATGCATAAGGTGGTCGGGTCTTGCAAACCCGTCCATCACCCAGAGGAAGAAGGTTGGAATTTATTTTATGATTATGATTATGTTATGATTGTTATGCACCGTGCGGGAAGACCGGGACACG
Organism: Lantana camara; assembly: GCA_037501455.1. Classification (NCBI taxonomy): domain Eukaryota; kingdom Viridiplantae; phylum Streptophyta; class Magnoliopsida; order Lamiales; family Verbenaceae; genus Lantana; species Lantana camara. The sequence goes on from CM074862.1 coordinate 28,089,562, forward strand.
GATTGCCCAAACGACTATGTCTTATGTTAAGTTTTATGGCTTGCATGTATTATAATGTATTGTGTGATCGCGTATTCAATATAATAATGATATTTGTCGTACACGGTCGGAGTTTGGTTGGAGATTATGCACACTCACTCGCCGAGCTTTATTGATTATGTATGAATTATGAACTCAATGAATTTAATATGATCAGTCGTAAAGTCCAAGCATTGCTTAGTTATTCTCTTGCCCTCTTGGGAACTAACTTTAAATAAAACTTTGCTCGGGATTTATGACTTGCATATGCATGTTTTTATATATATGTATCGCTCCTGCTCACTCAGTCTTCTAGAGACTGACCCCTCTTTCCCACTTTTCAGTTCTTGCAGGTTTGGCTAGGCGGAGGTCATGTTTTAATTCTCTTGTCGAGTCATACTTGTACACTTGAGTCACATTGTAAATTGTTATGATTAATTGTATCTCTTTATGTATTTGGGCCTGTGTGCCATTTATAATTCTTGATTATGGATTCGGGACAGGTTGCATGCCTAGTTGAACCCGTTGTTAGGATGCATGGTGGATTTATCCTATGTATTGGAATTGTTGGGCGTGTAGCCATTGTTGAAAATTATGAATTATACGTTATTGCTTCCGCATTGCACTTTTGGCCATTATGATTTGTTTGGTACAGGGTTAGATTCCACCTAGCTAGGATATCTTTTATTTTGTCTCTCGTTCGCTATGAGTCCGGTTCATGCTTGGATTATCTAATTCACGTGTGGACTAGACTTGTAGTGCGGGGGATGTGGTGCCTATCGTCCCGGGTGCTACAAACTCTCTTCCTCTCTTCTCTCTCCCTCACACGAGACCCCCCTCCCTTCTCCTCTATTTCTTTTTCTTCCTTCATTTCATGCTTTTCCCCTTCTTCTTCTTGTCTCAACCGAGACACCACCACCACCACAAGCCACCACCGATCACCACCACTCCAACTCTTCCACCACCATCCAAGCATCATCACTTCTCTCTTCTTTATTTCTTATTCATGGTGAAGCAAGGAAGCTCAAGACAAGGAAGAAAGGGCTCCGTCAACTCCAGCAAGGATTCCGATGATTCCCGACCACCCCGAGCTTGTCATGACCTCCTCGTATCAGTTCCGGTAAGCTTTCTTTCATTTCTTGGTTAAATTATTGGTATATATGTATATGAGTGTATGTATTTGTATGTATTTGTTGGATTTATGCCTTAACGTGTTCCGTTTTGAGTTTCGATTGTACTTTTGTGCTTCTTGGTTGTTGCTTGTTGCTTGGTTTTAGTTTCGGGCTCCGGTGGCATCTCGAGGGCCATCAACGACAAGGTTTTACCTCGCCAGAGCTGCTCCCCTATTTCTGTTGCAGGCTGTCCCGGCTGGGATAGGGACTAGTTCATTTTTAGTCCCGGCCGGGAATGCTGTTGTGTTGCTTGATCCCGGCTGGGATTATTTCGTGTGTGTTTTGTGTCCCGGCCGGGATCCTTTGTCAGTCCGCTGGCCTGGGCTGCTGTCCCGGTCGGGATTCCTTTTTATGTGTTTTGTGTCCCGGCCGGGATGACCCCTTGTTGCCCTTGTTTTCGTGTTTTATCTTTTGTTACTTCCTTGTCGTGCGCTTGTTTACGTACCTTGCTTGATCTCCTAACATGTTTAACGTGATTATATGCTTTCTTAAAATATAATTATGTGTTTAAGTGCAATACGTGCATGTTAGTTGTTTAATTGATGCAATTATATGCAAGCATGCGTTATATGACCACATGTTACACGTATACTTGAATGGTATGCCTAAATGATACGTGGAACCTTAATTGCGCATAAGAAAAATATCATGGCATATCATATCATTTTATAACTTGTTATACATGCTCTATCATTCCATGTCATGTCACGAACACTACGTGCGTCCTAAATGGTTTTATATTGAGTCACTTCTCACGGGTACACGTTATTTTTGATTCTTGTACAATTCGTTTCCAGGGCGGAGACTTTCGGATCGAATAGGCACCCGTACTACTCAAGTTCTTGTCTCGTGGTATTCCAGGTGAGGATGTTTTCGTTCTAGATACGTATTAAACCCTACAACCCTTATGTGATAAGTTTTGGCCAAAAACCTAAAGTATATATATATATATATTGATTTCAAGGTAAAGTCATCGAGTAAATCTTTCTTCAAGAATTATGGAACGAATTATGACTATTATGATCATAACTTAAATGTTTGGCGAGAATTATGCACATTGTTCATGCACATGTTTTGGGCCCAGGGAAATGTGTGAATGGAGACCGGTTCGGCATCGGGCCGACGTATAGCTAAGCCATTGCGCATAGTACCCTCGTGCAACCAGGAAGGCAGGAAGGCGGGATATTCTTGAGCTGATGGTCAACCCATCGAAGGAGCGGGTAGGAGTCATGAGCCCCCATCTCGATATTGCTATGGAATGGTTCGGGTCTGCAGGCCCGACCATCTTGGAGGGAGAAGGTTGGAACTATTTTATGATTATGATTATGATTATGGATAAGTTTATTAATGTTATGCACTGTGCGGGAAGGCTGGAACACGGATTGACCAAACGATTAAGTTTCATGTTATATGCCCGCATGTATTACTATGTATTGTATGATCATGTGTTCAAAGTATTAAATCATGTTCATTGTTACGGTCGGAGTTTGGTTGGAGAATATGCACGCTCACTTGCCGAGGCATTATGATTATTCATGAACTTATGAACTTATGAATTTAATATGAAGTAGTCGTAAAGTCCGAGCATCGTTAGTCCTTTTCTTGCTCCTCTTGGGAACTAATTTCAATTAAAACTTTGCTCGGGTTTTATGACTTGCATATACGTATTTTATATATATGTACAGCTCCTACTCACTCAGTCTTCTAGAGACTGACCCCTCTTTTCCCACTTTCCCAGTTCTTTACAGGTTTTGCTAGGTGTGAGTCGAGTCTTAGAGATTGCCTCGAGTCTCACTTGTACACTCGAGTCACATTTTACATTTATTATGTTTACTCGTATCATGTATTTAAATAGGTCTATGTGCCAACACATGATTTATGAATTATTGAATTATTGAATATTGATTCGGGATAGGTTGCATGCTTAGTTGAACCCGTCGTTAGGTGCATGTTGAATTTATTTATGTTTATGGATTTAGGGCTTGTAGCCATTGACGTTTATGTTGAGTCCGTGAGCTTGTGTTGTCATGGATTATTATTAACTGCTTCCGCTTTGCACTCATCAAGTTTGTTGAATTACTTAGTACAGGGTTAGATTCCGCCTAGCCAGGGAGTTGTTTTTATTTTGTCACCCGTTCGCTATGAATCCGGTTCATACTGGATTATCAATTTCATGTGGACTAGACTTGTAGTGCGGGGGATGTGGTGCCTATCGTTGCGGGTGCTACAAACATCTTGACACAGACATGATATGATATGATGAAGCAGATTTTTTCTTAAATTTCTCACATGAGTTATCACATACGAGTGTTCGACACAACACAATACCACAAAATGATATTTTATAAAAAAACCAATCAAACAAATACCTAGAAAGAAAAGAAATAGAAATGAAAGGATCCATCACTATTAAATAGTAGTAGTAGTAGTAATAATAATAATAATAATAATAATAATAATAATAATTTCTTTTATGATGTGGTTTCTTTTGTTGGGCGTGGGCAGAGCTGGTTAATTGGTTTTCTTTTTTTTTTTTTTTTTTTTGGGTCTTTCAGATCTGCCCTCATCTCATGTAAAAGGCTGCACTGCATTCCTAGGGATTTTGGATTATATTATGTTTTGAATATTTGGATTTGAATGAGAATGCTTCCATTTTAGTAATAATTTTTTTAAAAAATTCATACATGAAAAATATATTATAAATATTGTCAAAAAGCGGAATCACTGTTCTAATACAGTGATTCCGCTTTTGTATTGAATCCTCTTTTTGTATTGATTCCGCTTTTGTATTGAATCCTCTTTTGTATTGTCAAAAAGAGGATTACACCAAAGTTGTAATATAAAAAAAAAAAAAAAAAACACCAAAGTTGCAATACACTAAAAAAAAGACACCAATATTAGAAATTCTCCTTGTATATTCCTCTCTTGTTTTGTTAATACTTATTAGACTTGGCAAATTATTTATCTTTGCAAATTGTATTTTTGGTGACACAGGGGTATTTTTTTTATCTCAATTATATGATGATCATGCATAAATTGAATAGAGATGCGGGGAATCGAACCCCGTGCCTCTCACTTGCAAAGTGAACGCTCTACCATTAGAGCATCATCCCCATTGTTATTGTTTGTATGCAACTGGTCGGTGTCCCAACATTAATGCAACATCAAGTTAGATTTGCTCGGGGCAAAAATCAAAATGGCAAACACTTAGAGCTTATGGTCTCAAGCTTTGTGTTCCCGTCAACTTATTGAGCAATAGCATACATTAGATTATCGAAGATGTGAATACTACCACTTTCTATGAAATTAGTTGCAGTTAGTACAAAGGGAAAGTAAATAGAACATATAAATTACTTAATAGTCAACTTCAATATCAAAATATCTGAACAATACAAAAATGTGTCACAAAGCACTGACATGATAGAATATTTTTTCATTTGATGACCTTAGCTTAATCTGATTTATTATTCAAACAAATTACAAATGGATTTCAGAAAAAAGGTTGTACACGTATTATCATGATTCATGAATGTCTCGTGCTACCAATTAAGAGTTACAAATTTGGAGGGAGAGGGCAGGTATTTTGGCGCAAAAAAACAAACTCTTATGGCTCATGTTCTCAAGCTTGGTGTTATTTAGGAAACCATGAAATGTGATATTACAAATTAAAAAGGTAAAGAACTAGAATAATTTTTGTAGCATTCAACGAAAATTTTCGATAAAGAATACCTCGTAGGATCAAACCCAACTCGAAGAGCTAATTTAAGCTTATTTCCACAACCAAAACAACACCACAATCCCCAACAAAAATTCGCAAGGTCTTGTAATATGTGAAATTTGGGTAGCAGATTTCTGTTAAATGAAGTTTGGGCTTGGGCTTTGAAACTTTTAATACATTTTTGAATATGGTATTTAATTAAACATATGTCTTTTTTTTTTATGTACATATCTATAATATAAATGTGGGTATAAAAAACATAATATTTAGGAATTGAAATATAATATTTGATTAGAATAAAAATAAAACTATAAATAGTAGGATTTTATTGTTTATGTGTATAATTACAATTAAAAATATTGTATTTAATTACTTTATAAATATAAAAAATATTATTTACGTACATATAAAAATAATATTATATTTATTTTATATATAAATAAATATTTTATGGTAATTGCATGTTTTCTGGAATTCATTTTATTTTTATATAATATAAATTTAATAACCCGTCTATTTGACTTGGTTGTTTTGTCAAGAAGATAAATATTACCAAATAATCATTTTCATGTAAGAATTAAAATTTCGTAAGGCTCAAGCTAAAATTGAAACTTTTATAGTAACTGTTCCAAAAATTAGAATCGTTAAATTAAAATCCAAAAAATCAAATTAGTGTATATTACGGTCTCAAAATTGTAATTTTCCCTTTGGCCCAATTTTCCACATTTATCACGTTTTCTTATTTTTGGTTGTGATTTTTAACATATATAGTCTGGCTAAATATTCCGGTCAGTTATTGAACTAAATGTGTTACGGGCCGCATGACTAAATGTATCAATTATTATGATCAAGTGAATTAAAATGAGACTATGTATTAACCTATAGAATGAAAGTGAAGTTTATTTTCGAAGGTAAAGTATCGAATTTCAATCTCGTCTAGATGTGTATGTTAAACCAAAAAAAAAAAAAAAAACCTATAGAATGAAAGGGGACTGGAAGCATGCTTGCATGAACAAAAGTCCAATTTCGGCTTTTCACGACCATTTAAGTACGTGGCATAACCTTTTTTTTTTTTTTCTTTTTTTAAAGTACTTGACATAACTGATTTCAAGTCATAAAAACATATATCATTTACAAATACATTTAGAGTATTTTTATAAGATTAGATAATTACAACTCGTACCCTCTTAAATTGAAATATTACATAAGTTTACGCCTCCAAGTTTGAAAACAAATGAACTTATTCCAATAGGATTTTTCAAGAATTTTTTTTTGAGTCGATTATATTTCACAACTAGTTAATTCCTCACCATTAATTGAGGGGAAAAAAAAGTCATTATGAATATCAATTTATAAACGAATCATGTATTTATCCTCCAAAAAACTTCGTAAGTTACTTGTCTGTCACTTGAGAATGATGCGTGTGTTGTTGTGAGGAATTAATTAGTAGTGAGATATAGTTAACTTAAGAATAATTTTATAAAAACTCAACCGGAATAGGTTCATGTGTAATTTTCTAAACTTAGAAAGGGTAAGTTGTGTAATATTTTCATTTAAGAAAATACGAATCGTAATCATCAAATCTCACATAGGGTGCTGATGTAAACGACCCTACATATTTATATGCCAAGAAGTATATGAACAAAAATGAAAAAAACCTCTATTTATGTATGAGAAAAAGACCTTATTAACATCTACATGGATTGTAGTACCTGGAAGCCGTTGAATATCGTTGTGGTTTGACATCCTTGCAAAATTCGCCCGCTGTCGTAGTCAGGCCATAACCCGTGAATTGTGAAATTCACCGGCCACGGTTGTCTCGCTCTTGAGCACGTGTACAAGTTGCAGTATGAGGCTGGCCATTGCTGCACCAATTTTAAATGGTCATAGGCTTCGGAGGTTTTGTTGAAGAAAAACAGCAACATAAAAATTACCACCGCATAAACAAATTCACGGGCCATCTCCCGTAAGAATGTTTTTGCATCCTAGCTCGCTATTTATAGTTGCATATTACTAGCCAGTTACTATTTTTACAATTTGAGAAAAACTTCTCGAATGCATTTCATATTCTTCAATATATTTTGAAGTGCTCTACAAATTTAGGTAAGATATTTGTAATTTCAATTTCATCCTGACTTTAATATATAGTTAAACTATAGATTGCACTGCTGTTCATTCAAAATCACATATAAACCCATTGAAAATTTTGAAAATACCCTTTTCGCCCAACCTGATCCACTAACATTGTCCAATGGGTGCCTTCTGTAATAGTTAAATCTATGTTTCGGAACTCGAACAGGCGTAGAATTAAGACTCCTTATTGTATTGGTTTTATTGATTCGATGGATCGGATAGCTATAAAATCATACTTACATAATAATTATATTGATCTGGAGCAAAAAAAAATAAAAAATAAATAAATAAATAAATTTATATTGATTATATAAGTTGTTGAACGAAATTTTAGGTTAAGGAGATGACACCCCAATCCAAGACAAGGAATGCATTCAGGTTCAGCGAGCACTTATAAAGTATAACATTATAAATAGTAATTAAAGCTAGTTAAATAGTATAATATATTTACATATAATGTTAGTGATAACAAAGCAAAATATGAAAAAATCCCACAAAATTTGATAACTAAGTCAGATAAGAAAAAGGGAAAAAAAAAAAAAAGAAATTATTTCGAGCTTCTACAGTCTCTATGAACGGAGCGGTATTTGTCAAAAATACTTCGAATGTCTGCAATTTTTGTAAAACAGAAGAGGTTACTTCAAATTTCTACAATCTCTATATAAGAAAAAAGGTAAATGTCATGTTTATTCTTAAAAATTTTAAAAATAATAGATAAGTCCCTAATATCACTAATTTATTTTAAGTTAGTCCCTCAACAATTTTTTCAATGAGGATATAGCTGGAAAAAATTCTTGTGATTAGTCTTAAAAATGTCGTTTTAAGGGTACAAGAGAAAAATATATTTATCAATTGCATACTTAGTGCACATAATTTTTTTTTTCGGTCACATTCTTACTGAAAGAATTGTTGAGGGACTAGCTTAAGACAAAGTAGTAGCATTAGAGACTTATCTGCTAGTTTTAAAATTTTAGGAACTAAAATGATACAACTCAAAATTTTATGAACTTGTTTCACTCAAAAAAAAAAAAAAAAAAAAGAATTATGAACTAAACATGAAATTTATTAAAAAGAAGGTAAAGTTTTGAGCTTTTTTTTTTTTTTTTTTAATTTTTTACTATACAGATTTGTTTCAAGATTTGAATTTTAAAGTTTTCGTATTTTGTTTCAATCTTAACTTTGGATTTTCTTAGCTATAAAAACAAAATCAGAAAACTAGCGAAAGGAAAATGTATTGTTCATAATAAAAAAACTTTTTAAAAAAAAAAATCTAGATCAGTGGGTCGGTGAGCGGTTTGATCCGGTATTAATTGGTTCTCAATGGTCTAAATTGGTCCGATCAATGGGCAGTGTATGCGACCGGCCGATCCTGTCCGAACTTCAAAACATAGATTGAAAACAAAAAAGGAATTATATATATTGATATACATTAAATTTAAGAGAGAATATTATAATTATGTATCAAAATAATTTTATTTAATAACTAATTGTTAACTACCAAATAAATTAAGGGACAATTATTAAACAAGACCAATAATATTAAAAAGTTATCATAAACACCCTAGTTTGAAAAATCTATGTTTGAGGTCAACCTAAACCCCCTAATCACATAAAAAGACTGGGTTGCCCTTATGTTTTTTCCTACCGCCAGTCCAAATTTGCTTCCTCCAAACCTCTGCTTTACTAAGTCTCACCAGCCCCCATCGAAGTCTTCTTTTTCAAGCTTGCTTTGCGCGATTGGTGCCGTAATTTTTATCTGGCGACGGAGAGCAGGACAATAAAGCATATCAAGGATATATGAGACCTTTTGCTGTTCTAGATTTGAATCTTTGATGTTATATTATGTCCTGTTCTGTTTGCATTTCATTTTCATTTTGGTTTATATCTGCAGTGTTTAGCTGGATATGGTATTGATGCCAACTAACGCTTCAATGGTTGTTAATGTGCAGATTATCTTGTTAAGAAGTTTAATTCAACGTAGTCGGCGCAGAATGAGTCGAGGCTGTTCTGTTATTGTGGTGTTGTAACGCCCGGTTTTTCGGTCACGTACTTTGCTATGTGTGTATATTAATTGCGCATTTAAATTATTATAATTATGTAATTATATAATTTACTTTTATTATTAATTGAAATTCTTGATTATTTGAATTGAATTTATATGAATTTTTGAACTATATGCGCTTGTATGACTTGTTTACGTGTCGTTTCTATATGATTTGAATTCGGAATTTCGTGAAAATTTAATATGTTGGAGATATGTGTGTCATGAACATGTATATATGCTCGTATTACATTTTCGGATTCGTTTGATTGCGTTTTGAAATTATTTTTGAATTGTGGAACCATATCGGGGCTAATGAGTAATTAGCGCACCCTTGGTTCCTTGTGTGATATCTTGAGCTCGGGAATTCGGAATCGAGTTTCGTCAACTTCGTTAGACTCTTATCGACGATTTAGGTTCAATGAAATTAGCCTCATATTTTTCTAAGGTCATTTGAAACCCCGAAATTCAATCGAAAACCGAAACGGATGCAAAAACTGACACACTTTACTAAAATTGTTATAACTCCCACAAACCTTGACCAAATTAACCATGGTTGGAGTCCTTGGAACCCTAGTTTAGCCCAATATCTCCCTCCTCTCTCTCTAAACCAAAACACACACCACACTTGAGAGAAAATCAGCCACAAACCCCTGCTTTCCAGTTTTCCCGTCACCTTGTTTACCTTGGAGATTTTGGAGCTCAATTCTCTTCCAACCTTTATCGAATCCACAAGGTGAGTTTAGGGTTATGTTATACATTCAATTTTAGTCATTTTGATTCATGCATCCCTAATTTTGAGGTTATATTCATGAGGTTTGGAAGAGATGATTGAATAGTTAGGTTTTGGTGCCATGTTGTGATCTCATGCATTCCTTGATGATTTTGGTTGATTTAAAGCATGAAAGTGAGCATCTTAAGTCCATTATTTCATTCATGAACTTGTATTTTGTGGTAGTTGTAGGATTTATGACTTGCCATTAATGAGTTTTGGAAGAAATTTCATGAATTGATCACTTGCACCTCTTCACTCACGTATGATCACTTTGAGGCATGTTTAGAAGTTGTTTTGGGATTGAATTCTTGCTCTTTTGCTGCATATTATCTCCTGATCTTGTTGGTTGAAGTTTGGCATGGTTGTTGCTCTGTTTTCGTCTATTTTTGCTGCTGGTTTGGGTAGGTCGCACCTGCAATCGAACCCAGAGTAATTTTGGTAGCGGTCGCGACTCACTCTATCTTTAGGTATGACCATAGGTCGTGCCCACGACCTGAGTTACATGCATTTTAGGTCGCACCCACGACCAAAATTTAGCCTTCTCACGTTATCTCGAAAAATTGTTGGAAAATTAGGCATAAAATAGGTAGCGGCCGCTACCATTTTGTTAACAAAATGGGTCGCGGCCGCGACCCTCATGGTTCTGCATGAAATTTTCATTTTCAAACTTGATTCGCATGGCTTTCTTGGATTGACTTTGGTTCTTTTACTTCATTAATATATCATATTATATGTTAACTTATATGTTATGAACTTTCACATGAATTCGTGGAGTAATTTTCCGAGATATGATCTAATATGTCTTCCTTGCTCCAAGCTTGTATATGCATGCATTGTTGCTTCATAATTGGAACCTAAATGGTACCTTTCTTCTCTTTTGTGGTTCATATGCATTGTATACGTGGTAAACTACGTGTTATGATCATTACTTGAATTTCATGCATTGAATTTATATGAAACGTGAAAGATATGAACTCGAATGAATTTGAAAGTTTCTTACAACAATGAATAACTTGTATATATATATCTTAAATGTATAATAGTGCATACGAACGTGTTCATGATGTAATATCCTCTCTTATGCATCTCATATCATATTCGTTGCATTTTCATGCGTCATATATGGTTCATTTGGAGTCTTAAGTCTCACGTGTACACCTTATTGTCCTTTGTACAGTTTTCTCCAGGGCGGAGACTAGCCGGGTTCATAGGACACTTTTGAGTCTCCTTTTCTTTTTGGTATTATTCAGTAAGAGGCGTACATGTGGGTTTCTCTACTATTAGTTAAGAAATGACCCGATATACCCTAATGTGCCTGATTTCGGCCAAAAGTATATCTATATACATATCGAGTCTTTCATAGAGTCAATGATTTTGAATGTTAAACCCTTTTTAATGACTACTCTACCAATATTTTGGCGAGAATTGATTGATCACATTGAATGGGGGCCCTGGGACTTGGTGCACGTGACGAACCGGGGAAGCAAGGGCTGACAGGGATCCCGTGTGCTAGTCCCAACCAAATTACAGATTCCGGAACACACAAGGAGATTAGCGAGGAAAGGGGGCTGAGCGCCTTTGGGAAACTCATGAAACCCCACTGGTCAATGATTGAGGTGGCCGGGTCTTGCTAACCCGTCCACCGCCGGAGGAAAAAGGTGTAAGTGTATTGATTGATCTCATGAATGATTGAATGATTGAACGATTGAATGAATGAATGATTATGACTGAATGAATGATTGTGTGATCACTAATGAACGAATAAATAAATAAATGCACACACGAGGTGGAGGATGAAAAATCTGCCCTCTCACCGGGCTCACGTAATGACCGATTGAATGAATGAATTATGAAATTGATCATTGTAATCCCGAGAGTTGTTTTTTTTGTTTTCACCCACTTGGGAAAATGTTTCAAAACCTCGCATGGGATTATATCTTGCATGTGAGGGTGTTTAATTTTGCACTGTTTATTATATTAAACCCTGTTTTATACTCACCAGTCTCCTATAGACTGAACCCGACTTTGTTTTCAGTTCTTTTGCAGGTTTTGGAGTGCTAGGCAGGTTTCTGAGTCTGTCAAGTCTCATGTTTAATTCTAAGTCACTTCATACGCATTTTGTACATGAGTTAGCTTATACAAGAATGTATATTTGGAAATGTTATATTTATCGAAATTCGGGACAGGCTTCTAGGGGTAGTTTGAACCCGTGAATGCATAATTTATGTTTATGTATGAATTTTCGGGACTAGGTATCTATGTTAGTTGAACCCGTCTCTGTGATTGTTATAATTTATGATTATATGCTCCGCTTCCGCAGTTGCAATTATCTTGTTGAAATTGTTTATTTGGTTTCGAAGTTTAGTTCCCGCCTAGCATAGTGAGTGAGTGAGTCCCCATTCGCTCGGATCTGGCACGGGTATGGATTGTCCATTTCATATACGAGTCGGGTCTGAGTGCGGGGGATGTGGCGCCTTGCATGTAGGGTGCTACAGGTGTCCAGGCCCGTGTTTTCACTTCTAATACTTCCAGAAATCCTCATCGGAGGTTTGCTAAATATTGCAAGGGAACTTGTCGCATGTGGGGTGTGGATCGATCCAAAACCCACCCCTGAAATAAGAGCACTTTTCGCCAGCTACGACAAGAAGATCGTTGTCCGGGATGCTGAAATCAGACTCCTGAAGTTGAAGTTAAAATTTATGGCAGCTCTTCTTTTTGTCTCATGGATAGCCTTCCTAGTACACTACTTTATTTGATGATTCCTCTTTGTGTAAGATTATGGGTGATTCTTCATTTTTGGCAGTATAGTCACCCTCGGTGTAATCCTAGATTTAAACAAACATGTAAATATTTTGCATCCTCATTTTGGGTTGTTTATTTTCTGCTTGGGCGAATGGGGAAAAGCTGTGCTTATTGAATTAGGCCATGAAAAAGTGTTAATTATAAGCCGGGTTTGTAGAGTTAGGCCATGAATATTTGGAATTAAAAGTTGGGTTTGTTTAGTTAGGCCATGAGAATCGTAATTAAAAGGTGAATTTGTAGAGTCAGGCCATGAATATTTGGAATTAAAGGCTTGGCTTGTCGAGCTAGGCTATGAGAACTCGTAATTAAAAGCTGGGAAACAAAGAAAGTAGCAAATAATCAGCCAGTTTATGCAAACAATATATATTAAGTTTGTTCAGCTGACTATGTTCTTCTAAGGCATTTAATCGAACAACTTGCGAGCACTTCTTACATTGCATTTCTGTCCACCCCCTATTGGTTTAGCTGTCACCGATCTACGCAAAGATGCTCCCATTTTTATTTTGTCACCCATCTCAATTTGTTTGAGATCGAAAACTGGGAGCATCCATGCATCGATCCATGAGATCTAAATCATACGAAGATGAACTACCATTACAGATCTGAAAAAGTGGGGAATTGATGCCTGGCAGCCCACTGTCACCTTTAGAAGCAGTAAGTTCACCCCCTTATTGGTTTAACTGTCATCGATTGTATAGTGATACTCCCATGTTTATTTCTTTACCCATCTGAATTTGTTGCAGATGGAAAAAAGGGAGTATCTATACATAGATCGGTGAGAGCTAAACTAATACATAGATGATTTAGCATAAGAGATCTGTAGAAGTGGGGATTTGGTGGTGAATATAAAGGAGATTTGATGGTGAATATAAAGGAGATCTGTAATCACATCACCTTGGATAATGGGGGAATTAAATGCCGGGAGTTGGAGAGTCACGCCTTTGAAGACTAAAAGCAGGGTTAAAAATGTTTAACTGAACTCAGGGTTTGTCTATTGAAAGGTTAAAAATGCATAATTAAAGGTTGGGTTGGTCCAGTGTTAGGCCAGAAAAACACGTAATTGGATGTTGGGTTTATCTAGTGAAAGGTTAAAAATGCGTAATTGGAGGTTGGGTTTGTCCAGTAAAGGGGTGAAAATGCGTAATTGGAGGTTGGGTTTGTCCAGTGAAAGGGTAAAAAATGCGTAATTGGAGGTTGGGTTTGTCCAGTGAAAGGTTAAAAATGCGTAATTAAAGTTTGAGTTTGTCCAATGAAAGGTTAAAAATGCGTAATTTGAGGTTGGGTTTGTCTAGTGAAAGGTTAAAAATGTGTTATTGGAGGTTGGGTTTATCCAGTGAAAGGGTAAAAATGCGTAATTGAAGGTTGAGTTTGTCCAGTAAAAGGGTAAAAATACGTAATTGGAGGTTGGGTTTGTCCAGTAAAAGGGTAAAAAATGAGTAATTGGAGGTTGGGTTTGTCCAGTGAAAGGTTAAAAATGCATAATTAAAGTTTGGGTTTATCCAGTGAAAGGTTAAAAATGCGTAATTTGAGGTTGGGTTGTCTTGTGAAAGGTTAAAAATGCGTAATTGGAGGTTGGGTTTGTTTAGTGAAAGATTAAAAATGCGTAATTGAAGTTTGGGTTTATCCAGTGAAAGGGTAAAAATGTATATTTGGAGGTTGGGTTTGTCCAGTGCAAGGTTAAAAATGCGTAATTGGAGGTTGGGTTTGTCCAATGCAAGGTTAAAAATACGTAATTGGAGGTTGGGTTTGTCCATTGAAAGGGTAAAAATGCGTAATTGGAGGTTGGGTTTGTCCAGTGAAAGATTAAAAATACATAATTGAAGGTTGGGTTTATCCAGTGAAAGGTTAAAAATGCGTAATTGGAGGTTAGTTTTGTCCAGTAAAAGAGTAAAAATGCATAATTGAAGGTTGGGTTTGTCCAGTGAAAGGGTAAAAATACATAATTGGAGGTTGGATTTGTCCAGTGAAAGGTTAAAAATGGGTAATTGGAGGTTGAGTTTGTCCAGTGAAAGATTAAAACTACGTAATTGAAGTTTGGGTTTATCCTGTGAAAGGTTAAAAATACATAGTTGGAGGTTGGGTTTGTCCAGTGAAAGGATAAAAATGCGTAACTGAAGGTTGAGTTTGTCCAGTGGAAGGGTAAAAATGCGTAATTGGAGGTTGGGTTTGTCCAGTAAAAGGTTAAAAATGAGTAATTAGAGGTTGGGTTTGTCCAGTGAAAGATTAAAAATGAGTAATAGAAGTTTGGGTTTGTCCAGTGAAAGATTAAAAATGCGTAATTTGAGGTTGGGTTTGTCCAGTGATAAGGTAAAAATGGGTAATTGGAGGTTGGGTTTGTTGAGTGAAAGGGTAAAAATGCGATTCATTGAATCATGATCACATCATTACAACATTAATAAGATTGATTGAATGGGGGAATTAATCATTACAACATTGCAACATTAATAAGATTGATTAAATCATGATCACATCATTACAACAATGCAACATTAACACGATTCATTGAATCATGATCACATCATTACAACATTGCAACATTAACAAGATTGATTGAATGGGGGAATTAATCATTACAACATTGCAACATTAATAAGATTGATTGAATCATGATCACATCATTATAACATTGCAACATTAACAAGTTTGTGATTACAAGATTGTAACATTAACAAGATTGATTGAATCATGACCACAAACATTACAACATTGCAACATTAATAAGATTCATTTAATCAACATTGCAACATTAATAAGTTTGATTAAATCATGACCCAAACCCAACCTTCTATTACTCATTTTTACCCTTTCACTGGACAAACCCAACCTACAATTACGCATTTTTAACCTTTCAGTGGACAAACCCAACCTTTAATTACGCATTTTTACCCTTTCACTGGACAAACCCAACCTTTAGTTACGTATTTCTATCCTTTCACTGGATAAACCCAACCTCCAGTTACGCATTCTTAACCTTTCACTGGACAAACCCGAACTTTAATTACACATTTTTAATCTTTCACTGGACAAACCCAACCTCCAATTATGCATTTTTAGCCTCCAATTATGCATTTTTAACCTTTCATTGGACAAACTCAACCTCCAATTACGCATTTTTAACCTTTCACTGGATAAACCCAACCTCTAATTAAGTATTTTAACCCTTTCACTAGACAAATCTAACCTCGAATTACGCATTTTCAAGACCTAACTCTACAAACCCAGTAGTGAAACATATGAAAGAAAATATATGGACAAAATAAATATGTACTAAAAGAAAGTTATAAACATATGTTTAAAGAAAGTTAATATATGTACAAAATTATAAAAAATTAGTATTTCTTTCATACAAGCTGTTGACAACCAAATTTTAGAAGCATGTGGGCAATATGAACACGGTAATCAGCAATGGGGACCTCTTTTGCAAACTGGTTGTACTCCGCGGTGTCCTTTGCAAGCGACTCCACGAAGAGGTAAATAAACGCCCCACAGTCCAAGCTGTCTGATGCTTGAGTACGGATGGATGTGGGTTGTGGGAACCTTTCAGAAGCAGCAATGTTGGCAATGCCCTTCTCCGCGTGGCGTGTTTTAGGTGAGCTCACGGAGTTGTACTCCAAGAACTTATTCTCCACTGTGTTGTACACTACCAAATGCCAATGATTGGCAGTGTTCAATGGGAATATAGCGTACCGACATTGGTCAATGACATCGCTGTTGAGCTTTTCCAGCTGTAGCACCGCATAATTCATCAATTTGGGCTCTTGAAGAAATTTGACCATCCTTTTCGCTGAGACATAGTGGGTTTTCGTGGTTCCCTTCACCAAATCTATTATATGTTATGTGAGAAATGAAGAAGCATAATAGATTTTGTGGGATTTTGTAGGAATGTACTCACTACCCGTCAGTATATGAAAATAGGCCTCGAAAACCCTTTGATTCATTGACCGACCCCAGATCAATCTCATAATATCACTCACAAGCACCCGCGTTTCATCGCACACATATACCTCTTGATCACTGGTAATAAAATAAAATAAAATTACACATTGATACAAATTTGATTTGAAATTAATAATTACGCATAAAAAACAACTTACTTGAACATGCTAGAGTAGACATCAATGAATCAAAGATCCACGCCCGGCAAAATCCTTTCTACCTACAAAGGACTTCAAATCATCAGCAATAGAATAAACTGTGACATCAAAATCATCATCATCAGCCTCCTCAACAACATGAACTACTTCATGAGGGAACTAAGCGGCACCTCGCTCAACCTCATCAGCAGCAGCCCCCCGAAATTCCTCCTCAGAATTCCCCCATTCAGTCCTCAAATCACACATGACATCACAAACAACAAGATCTATAGAATCACGCTTCGAAAGGTCCTGTATATCTTGCTCCTCACCCTCATCCTGCTCCTCAGCTTCGTCCTTCCGCTCACCCTCATCCTGCTCCTCAGCTTCATCCTTCCCCTCACCAACATCCCATTCAACACCTTCTACAACAGACTCCTCAGCAGCTGCCTTCCTTCTTTTGTTAGACTTTGTACGCTTATCAGATTTTTTCCTCTTACCATGCTTATTAGAATTTTTTTTCCTCTTACCATCTTTCTTCTCCTCGTCCACATCATCCTCTACACCATCATCATCATCATCATCATCATCATCATCATCATCATCATCATCATCATCATCATCATCAACCCTATTTTGAAAGGCAGACTCTGGTAGATCCTCTATAAAATCAAACAACCTAAGCTCCTTTTTATTAGCAGGTTTAATTTGATACAGCTGCAAGGAAATGATTAAATTGTATAATATAAGCAGATAGCTCATCATAATTCATGTATATATAACGTTTTTAATCACAATTTTTTTACTTACGTCGGAGAAGGTCAGCATGCTGAACTGTTTTCAATTTTCTTCTTTTGTGCAGGCAAATTACTCTTCCCCCACTTCAAAAATCGTGGGAAGGCCTGCACCAACTCGGCATGCCCACAGTAGGAAAAATGCTCAATGAACCAAGCCTGGATTTAAAATAGACTAGGGGATCAGAAAGCCAAACAGAACAGCGTAGATATAAAAACAAGATAACAATATATATATTCTTACCATCAGCCCCATGGTACAACCGTCAAGAAACTGTTTGGAATCAACTTTGAACTTCTCAATTGACAAAACCAAAAAATTATAAACAGCAGCACCCTAAGCGAATCTATCGATATACGTTAAGTCATCTACGTAGCACATCAAACCAATTGGCAGCTTAAGGCTACTGCGTGGAAACAACAATGTAGAAAAAACAAACAATATGAACATTCTTGCAAAATCATCGATGCCTTCGGCATCACTCCTATAAGCCATGGAACACCCCGATTTTCATTAATTAATTTCTTATGTTTCATTATAATTTATAAATTAAAATTTTTGTACACTTTCATGGAAATATATAGAATCATATCATTAGAAAATTTTGTCAAGTCATAGAAAAATATTTATTATACGAAACACTTACCGGGAATGCTTAAATTACCAAATTGCCCCTACTTGATTATTTTCCTAACTTTGGGGACTTAATTGTGTAACTTTTTAAGGACTTAATTGATCATATTTCAAAACTTTACATACTTAACCGCATGACTTAAACATTAAAGGATTAAATAGAAAATATTGGCATTTCACATGTTTCAAAAATTGGATGAATCGTTATATGCATCTCCAAGCTTCTTTGCACTCATTTCATCCAAGAATCATCTCCAAATTTGCTTCCTTTCTCACCGAACCTCAGCCCCAACAAATAAGAAAAGATGTCTTCCATTTGCATCAAGATATTTCAAGAAATATTGCAAGAATTGAAGCTTGATCATCCTCTCTATCTTTCTCCATCATTTCTTTTATTTCAAGGTGGGTGTATGGGTGATTACATGATTCGTGATCATATATGTGATAGCTAGGGTTTGTAAATTATAGTGTATATGGATTATTGACTGATTTAAGCATGATTATATGATTTTATCTTGATTTAGAGCTTGATTTATTGGAAAATTTGAGCTTGAGTGATCAAAAGAAGCATGAACATGAAACTTGGAAATCTTGATGATTTTTCACGGTTTATGTGTTTAAGCGATATATTATCATATCTTGAACATATATGCTTGCATATTAACAGAAATTCATGCCCTTTTAGTGATCAAGCGTGAGCTTTGTTGCTTTGTTAATGTTTCCCGTAGCCATCCCCTGTTTCTGCTCTGTTTTCAGTTGCAGAGACTGGGAACGGCCATTCCTGCCTCAAGGCATCATGGGAACGGTGGTTCCCACTCTTTTAATTCAAAGTGGGCTGGCGAACTTGGGAACGGCCGTTCCCATTTTGGCCTGCGTGCCGGAAGGGCCGTTCCCAGCCTCAGCGTGTTTTCAAAAGCAAAAACATTGGCGCGTTTTAAAGGGCCACGGGAACGGCCCTTCCTAATTTCAAAGGGAAGCCGGAACTGCCGTTCCCACCTATCTGACAGAAGAAAACTTTCTGCATAAAATGTAATTTTTAGCACTATGATCCAATGATTTCTTTGATCCTAAATTGCTATTATATGATCGATTATGTGCCGAAACAAGATATTTTCTTGCTACATTGTTCATTGCTCGTCATCTCGTTGCATTTTAGCCGTTCGTCATATTTGGTCCATTTAGTGTCAAGTCTCATGTATTCCTGGCACAGATTATCTTCTCGTGATGTGGAGCAGGGGCCGTAGGCCGTGTCCCGACTTGTACTGTGTCGGCAAAGGTGAGGTTTAGCTATTAGTTATCTAGAACCATATGACCTTTACGTGGATTTCGGCCAAATTACATATATATATAGCTTCATAATCATTTTCCAAGAACAAAGGATTTAACAACTATCCGTGTATCGTGTTACAAGTCGTGCTCTTTGAAAGTAAATCGTATTTCTTGAAAACTAATCGTGTTCATGACAAGAAAGCCGTGTATCATGTTATCGTGATTGAACCATGGTCATGTTTGACGAATTATCGTGTATCGTGCTTTGTGGGCCCAAGAGTGAGTGTTTGAGCCAACCGGGAAAGCATAGGGCTGACGGGTAACTCCCACACCTCTCTCACACCGTGGGGATGCCCCTTGAATCCACCAGGAGGTTTGGTGGAGGAAAGAGTCCCGTACGTGGGAGTCATGCTCCCGATGTACTTCGTGTTATCGTGGGTGGTTCGGGCCTTGCAAACCCACCACCAATGGTGAAGGATGAATTTCGTGTTATTGATCGTGTGCACTATAATGACTTGTATGATAACTTAATTAAATGAAAGTGTAATCCTTGTTCACTGTCGAGGTTGGTTGGAGATCGTGCACGCCCCTCGTCAGGACCACTGATGGTTATAATAAACATGATTATCGTGTTAAACTTGATAGTTGTAATCTCGGGCGAGTTCTATTTTATCCTTGCACTTATATTATTTTAGTTACAAAACCTTACCCGAGATTATGACTTGCACGCTACTTGTGTCTATATATATTTTTACCCCTCACTCGGTCTTCATAGACTGACGCATCCACTTTTCTGGTTTTGTTCGTGGCATGCTAGGCGGGGGTCGGGTCGTGTCTTTTGTCTAGCTGAGTCTAACATAGCGTTGCTTTCCATGTATTAGCATTCAGAATATCATGTTAGTAGTTTTGAGCACTTATATGTGAATGTTATTTGGAAGATGATAATGTATTGATATGATGATACGATATTACTATGCTTCCGCTTACGAGTTTCATGTATTGGATTTATTTTCACCTGAGGGTCTAGTCCCGCCCAGCTAGCGTGTTCTTTTATTTGCAGTGTCACCCGTTCGCTATAGGTTAGTTCATGTACGGATTACCCGTTTCGTATATGGATTGACCTATAGTGCGGGGGTGTGGCATCTCCACGTGTAGGGGTGCTACATCTGTTGGAAAACACGAATCAGAAAGCAGTGGAATTTAAAAAATTTCCTAACAAAAGGATCTTGGACTCGCAATCATGTAACCAAATTCGTGGAGATAAGAAACTTACTTTTCTATTATTCTTTCTTGAAGCGTTTCAAGCCACCCAAGAACGCTCTTCTCGAGGCTTGATCCCCTCTCCTTGGAAAAGCTCGAATCTTCAAACTTCTAACTTAAAGCTCTCTAGAGATAGTCCACCAACTTGACTACAATCTAACTAGTAAGGATGCTAGTTCTTTAGTTAGTGTTTAGGCTTAACCTAAGGTTTCGTTTATCTTGGAGAAAGGATGGTGTTCAACACATGAACCAAAAGAATTGCCAATTCGCTCTAAGGGGAGCTCGAGCTCCCCTATTTATAATAAAGGGAGGACCGAAAATCCTAGTCCTTATGGGCTAGGGTTTTGGTCTCTCTCTCCTGTTACTTGATCATCAAGTAATTTTGACTTTGACTTTGAATTCAAATTCAAATCAACTTTCAAGAGAGCTAAAAATATCCAAACTATTTTTGGATAATTTTATATTTTAATTATTTAAAATAAATAACTTATTTTATCTAATTAATTAATTCATAATTAATTAACTAGATTATTTTTCTCCAAAATAAGACTTTCTTTTTAATTCAAAATTAAACCAAAGTCTATTAAATAATTAATCACATTAATTATTTAACACATAAATAAATATACACATATATTTACACACGTGTGAGACACGTGTCACAAGGACACGTGTCACTCACGTGAGCCACACGTGTGGTTCACACGTGTGGAACCCTCTTGGCCCGATTAACTCGTTTAATCATTTTAAAGCCTCAACTCATGTAACCAAGTTGTTGTGTGTGACCCTCTAGGTTCACAATTCAATTAGCAGTGACCCTAATTAATTAATTCACTAATTAATTAATCAGTCCACAGATTAAACGACCATAGTCTAGCAACAGGTGTTTAACCCCTTGCTGAATTGGAATGTTCAGATTCGACAGAACCTTTAAGTCATTGATCCATGTGAGATACAATCCTCATACTTACTATCTCTCAACCAAGATCTAGGGCAAGGGAATAATCAGAACCCTAAAAATCCGGTCTTAAAGCTAAGTGCATTTCATATCCATTTGATCTCAATCCAAGAAACCCTTTTCTTGATGTCTTGATCTACTGCCTTGGCTAAGGACTCCATATGGCATATGCATGACTTACACAATAAGAGATCACCTTGCAAATGCAAGTGTAGGTCCTTTCTTGATTCTCATTCACTTTCATGAATCACTTGTGCAGCCCCAGCATAAGCCTTGAATCAGTTGTCTAAGGCGACACCCTTTAAGGCTTATACCTAAGACTACAGAGTTAACTCATAAAGTGACCAGGAACCTCAAGTCTTAAGGATCAATTAATCACATCAATGACTCGTGAGATATTTCCTAATCTGGAAGTTTCTATTTCCTGAAATAGAAACTTCCTTTCCCATTTAGGAATGTTCTCACACGGGGCACCTCAGTGAACTTACTTATTAACGTAGGCACCCTCATGTATCATGCACGTATCAACTATACACTTTGCACCTCCATGAAACAAGGTGGTCCTTCTTAAGGGCGTGATCCCACAAGCAAGCCTTAGAGGAGTCAGGTTGACACTCCCACTGTCGGTAGGACTCATCGGCTTGGAGTATTTTACTAATCATGACTTATGTGATATAGGGCTCGTTTCATGAACCATTTCACCTAAATGGTAGAGTCCTAAAGTCATCAGGATTAGGGGAGTTCTTATACATGCACAGATAAAGTAAACGCATACCAAACAAGAGCATGTAAAGAAGTGTTGCCTCAATTCGTTATTTCATTCAAAGATTGTCTGTGATTACAATAAGGAAAAGCACAAAGCGGATATACAATCGGCTTTCTAGGGAACTATTCCTAACAATCTCCCACTTGCCCGTCAAAGCCATTCTAAAGCTACTCTAAGTCCCATCTTCTGAAGATGACCTTGGAAAGCTTCTGGACTAAGGGGTTTAGTAAGTGGATCTGCCACGTTCTCTGCTGATGTGACCCTCTCAATTAGCACATCTCCTCTTTTGATAATATCACGGATTAGGTGATACTTCCTCATAATGTGCTTGGTCCATTGGTGAGATCTTGGTTCTCTTGCTTGAGCAACCGCCCCAGTGTTATCACAAAACACAGAAATGGGGTCTTTCATGCTAGGAACAACATTCAACTCTTGAATGAAGTTTCAAATCCAAACACCTTCCTTAGCTGCATCATTTGCAGCTAAGTATTCAGCCTCAGTGGTCGAATCTACAGTGGTCGTTTGCTTGGAACTCTTCCAACTCACTGCTCCGCCGTTTAGGCAGAAAATGTATCCTGACATTGACTTAAAATCATCTAAGTCAGATGCAAAACTTGTATCGCAGTATCCTTCGATAGTAAGATCTTTCTGACCTCCGTAAACTAACAATAAATCTTTAGTACTTTTCAAGTACTTAAGAATATTCTTCACGGCTGCCCAGTGACCATCTCCAGGGTCAGATTGGAACCGACTTGTTACACTAAGTGTATAAGCCACATCCGGTCGAGTACATAACATTGCATACATTATGCTACCTATTGCTGATGCATAAGGTGTATGAGTCATTCTTTCCTTCTCAAGGTTAGTCTTAGGACACATCTTCTTTGAAAGACATGTTCCTACACTCATAGGAAGGTTCTTAACCTTTGCTGACTCCATATTGAATCTCTTCAATACTTTGTCAATGTACATCGACTGTGATAGTCCTATTAAACTTCTAGATCTATCTCTATAGATTTTAATTCCAAGGACATAGGACGCATCACCTAGATCTTTCATCTCGAATTGGTTCGATAACCATAACTTAGTCACTTTCATGTCATCCTTCGAATTCCCAATAAGAAGGATGTCATCAACATAAAGTACTAAGAATTGCACTGAGATCTCCAATTCCTTTCTATACACACATGATTCATTTGAAATTTGAATGAAGCCAAACGCTTTGACTAATTCATCAAATCGAATATTCCAATTCCTAGAAGCCTGTTTCAATCCATAGATTGATCTTTGGAGTTTGCAAACCTTTTGCTCACTCCCACTGAATGTGAAACCTATGGGTTGCTCCATATAAATGTCTTTATCAATGTCACCATTGAGAAAGGCAGTTTTCACATCCATTTGCCATATCTCGTAGTCATAATACGCAGCAATGGCAAGCATGATCCGAATAGACTTTTGCATTGCAACTGGTGAAAAGGTTTCATCAAAGTCCACGCCGGGTCTTTGAGTGAATCCTTTTGCAACCAGTCTTGCTTTGTAGGCTGCAATGCTTCCATCAACTCCAAGCTTTCTCTTAAAGATCCATTTGCAACCTATGGGTTTGACCCCATCAGGCAAATCTACCAAGGTCCAAACTTGGTTGGAGTTCATGGAATCCATTTCGGATTTCATGGCTTCTATCCACTGTTCAGAGTCAGAATCTGAAAGTGCCTCCTCATATGTTAAAGGATCATTATCCTTTTGAGAGATTTCATGGAAGAATCCATACCATCTCTCCGGCTGTCTAGGAGTACGTTCAGAACGCCTTAGAGGAGGATTTTCGTGTGTATCGAAATTCGTGATTGGTTGTGGTTGGTCAGAAGGGGACGTTTCTTCAGTGGGTGGTGTGGGATCACTTTGTACTTCTTCTAATTCTATGATCTTGCCTTTCTTTTCTTTAAGGAACGGTTCCTCTAGAAAAGTGGCATTTCTGGAAACAACCACCTTTTGTTCAGATTGATCATAGAAGTAGTATCCTATGGATTCCTTAGGATAACCTACAAAGTAGCATAAGTTAGAACGAGATTCTAACTTATCTCCCACTGTCCTCTTCACGTAAGCAGGACACCCCCAAATTCTTAAGTAAGAATAACTAGGGATTTTACCATGCCACATTTCATAGGGCGTTTTAGGGACTGACTTAGAGGGAACTAGATTCAAAATCTTTGCTGCACTTTCTAGGGCATAACCCCAGAAAGAAGGTGGTAAGTCAGTGAAACTCATCATGGCACGAACCATATCTAGTAGGTTTCGATTCCTTCTCTCAGAAACTCCATTAAGCTGAGGAGTTCCCGGAGGAGTCCACTGAGAGATAATCCCATTATCTTTGAGATGATTAAGGAATTCCTCACTAAGATATTCGCCTCCTCGATCAGATCGAAGTGCTTTGATCTTGTGACCAGTTTGGTTCTCAACCTCCCTTTGAAATTCTAAGAATTTTTCAAAAGTTTCAGATTTATACTTCATTAAGTATACATAACCATACCGACTAAATTCATCAGTAAAGGTTATGAAATACTGATGATTGTTTCTTGTGCTTACACTAAGCGGTCCACAAACATCAGTATGGATCAAATCCAAAACCTTAATGGCACGTTCCAAAGTTCCTTTAAAAGGGACTTTGGACATTTTTCCTTTGAGACAGGATTCGCAAGAAGTTAACTCCTTAAGATCATTTTCAGAGAATGATCCTAAAGTGTTTATATTGCTAATTCTGTTCTTGGAAATGTGTCCTAATCTAGCGTGCCATAAGGGAGCTGAAACTTTGTCATCTCTCTTACGCTTCGTTTCTCGTTGTATATTCATAATATTGATATTTTGAGTTAGATAAAGTCCATTACTTAGAGTACCGATGTGAACGGAAGAGTTGTTCCGTTTGATAAAGTATTTACCATTCTTAATATAAGTTTCATAACCTTCACAATCTAAAATTGGAACAGAAATTATATTACGAATAATGCTCGGTATATAAAGAACTTTATTTAAGACTAACTTAAAACTATCTAAATCTAATCTAATTGTGCTTAAAGCTCGAGCTTCAACGTTTGAGCCATCGTCGATCTTCAAGACACATTCTCATTCTTTGAGTTGTTGAACTTCACTTAGCATCTGTACATCATTACAGATATGAGTTCCACAACCGGTATCTGATGGGTGCCGAATCCACCAAATAATAATCCTAAACTACCAAACACAATAAATTGTGTATAGTGGTAAAGGGTCGATCCCACAGAGATTGGATGGTCTCGTGAATCTCCTAATAGCCAAGCAAACAACAACAAAAATAAAAGAAGGGGGGGAGGTTAACGCAATAAACTAAAGGTGCAGGAAATAAAATAACAAGCTGAAATTTAACACTAACTAAAGAACATGAAATTAAAGTAGCTAGGAAATAATACTCTAGTCAAGTTATTTGTATGATTCAAACTAATGATTCGATCATAGGTGCAATAACAAACTTCAATTCCATTTGATAGATTGGTTGCGGCGGACAACAAGCTCTGCACACCCTAGTCCTTTCTTAAGTTTATAATGATCATGAGAAGCTCATTAATCATCTTCTTATCACAAAAGCAGTCTTAAAGATACGATCCTAAGATTTAACTTCGTGACAGCATTAATCATGAAAAGGACACCAATCCTAACCAACAAACTCAAGAAGCTTGGAATGTTTAAGTTATTATACATGCATCTCATCATTATCAAGCAAACATGGTGGTAAGCCTTCAATGATGTGTAACTCTTAGGCACATCTAACAAGACAATTACGGATCAAGTTATTTGTGCAGTCAAATGAAGCAAGTATCAAGACAATAGTTGATCAGAAAATTATCCCAAAACAAGTCCATACAGTTCGAACAAGAAGCATGCATATACCAAGGAATTCGAAGATGTAAGAACCGATTAAACCTCACAAATCATAGCATGAATCACTAAATAACTTAACTAGAAATAAAGAGCTTAACTGCTGTTCATATTTACAGAAAATAGAAAGCTAACAAACTGTAAAGAACTGAATTTAAACTAGCTAAGCTTGTCTACAAAATATATGTTAAACTACTCCATAAACTATCTATGAAATTCAAGTAAAAGAGGGAAAGAAGGAGGAATTCTTGCTCTTGGCCGAAACAGGGGATTCAGCCCCTGTTCTTGCTCTGCTCCAGCAGTAGCAGCTGCTGCGTTACTTCCTCTCCAGGCCCCCAAAGCTGAATTATCAGCCCTTTTGCCTTCTAATTCTAGCTTATATCTCCAAGTTTGCAAGTTGGGCACACAAACCAAGGCAAAAGTGCTTTTGCAACTCCCAAAATCGTAATCTTCAGTCTTGAGACGCACAAAACTGAGCTAGAGCAGCTGCATGTGTGCCAGCTGTCCCAACAAGAGGATTCAGCCGCACTTGTTGACCGTGGTCTGCTGTACGCGCATTAGCCTTAGGGATGATCATGCATTGGGGTCATGGCTCACGCATTTTCAACACTTAGCATCTTTTTCTTCATAATTCTGCCTAATCCCTCATTTATCAACATGTTTCTGCAAAAGTCAAATAAAAGCAAATTAAGTAGAAATCTAATCCAATTCAGGGGGAAATTAAAGAGATTTTCATGTAATTTATGCATACTATCAAATCCCCCCACACTTAGACTTTTGCTTGTCCCTAAGCAACAGCATCTATTCCTAAACAACTGCAAGATGATCCCCACCAAACCACATCAGCCCCACAGTTTATCAATGAGAAAATGTGAACACTAAAATAAGCATCATAACAAGTCTCCACAGCCTTTCAAAATGGAAAAGAACAAATTCTAAGTATTTAACTTGCTAGAGAATGTTAAGGAATTCAGAATTTATTTAATCATGCACATTTACCAAGTAGTAATCACAACATATGATCAAAGGGTGCTTATTCTGGACTGTCTAAATTCCAACAAAACTAAAGATAAAGTGAGGGTTCCAACATAACACTTATACCAAAATTCAAAACATTGTCTATTTCGGGTGTCATAATACCGCTTTGGTAATATATGACTATCCCTAGACTGCACCAAGTGCATCACTCATGGTCACCCATTTTTTTAATTTATGATTTGTATTTAGCCTTAGGTAACCAGCGGAGTGAAACGAGCGGATTGCATCAAGCAAATGGCTGTGACAGCCTTATTCAGAGAGCAATGGCTTAAAAAGCCTTATTCAGAAACTAATGGCATTACAGCCTTATTCATAACATAATCCCTCAATCAACATTAACATTAGCATTCAGCGTCAATAACATTCTTTAGACAGTCCAAAAATTACACTCGTTTTCACACATGAAGGTCCAATTTAAGCATGCAATTTTTTTAGTTTTCAACCATTAATCTAAATTCAAAAACATTCTCTATCAGAGCGAAAGAACTTATAAATTTGATCAATTCCAAGAATCAGACATGGAAATTCATGTTATTTCAACTTATTTTTCATGTTCAAAAGCTCTCAAATCAAAACATGTTGCACATGGTCAGGTTCAAACTAACACAGCTACACAAAAACACACCAAAAGGAACTAAGGACCTGAGCAAAAAGAGCTAAAAAGACTAACAACTAGGCTATCAAATTAGGCAGAAATAAAATAGGACCAATCAAACAAACATGCAAAACAGTCATCTTTACATGATTTTTATCCTCTACTAATCCAACCAAAATATTCATAAACTCCCAGAATATCTCCCCCACACTTATTCCACATTGTCCTCAATATATAATAAAAGAAAAGGTAAGAGCATGAGGACTCCCCTGAATGTATTTATCGAAACTGTCAAGGATTCATGAGGCTAAGGGATGATCATCCTTTGCGGTCTGGGTCCTGGAGCCCTGTTTCTGCCATAATCTGAAAATTACACAAAAAGCGTTCCTTAGCCAAGAAACACAGAGAAACACGAACTAAATAACAGCAAATCAAAAAGGATTGGGTTGCCTCCCAACAAGCGCCCTTATTTAACGTCCTAGGCTAGACGATGTGTTACATAACATGTCTTCAATTAAAATCCTTCACATCTTTCATTGGAAAACCTGAATAAAATCCTTTCAAATAATGCATGTTCAATAATAACAGGTCTTCCTCATCAGAATGGTTGAAATCCCCTACATTATAAAGCAACATGTGAGTACATAGATAAGCTCTCTTCCATTTAGAATTCAACTTATTAGGAAATAGAGTAAACAAGGATCGACAAAACAACCACTTAGCTTCAAGAGAGCAGAATTTCCTAAAAAGTGAATGAGAGTGAGAACTAAAAACATCTTTATCATCACAGTCCAACTCAAAAGATGCACCACATGGAAGGGGACTAACAAAATCCATGTCATTTAAAGAGAATAACTCACTAGGAGATTTTATGGAATCAAACATAACAAATTTAACAACATTTCCATTAAAGTCCATTGTGAGTGTATGGTCAAACTCATTGATTTTTGTCTTAGATATATCAAGAAAGGGTTTTCCTAGCAAAACATCAAATGAGTTATCAACTACCAAGAAGTCCACGGGGAAAATCATGCCATCAATTTCAATCAAAATATTTTCCAATATGCCCTTAGGATAAACAATTGTTCCATCATCAAGTTTAATGATCATACCTGTTTTTCTCATGGAATTAATATGCAGTTGTGAGCAATTAGACAAAGACATCAAATTTATAGAGGAACTATAATCACATAAGGCTCTATCAATTCCAATAGTTCCTATTTTACATGGAAGAGCAAATAAACTTTTAACATTACTCACTTGAGGTATCTTTTCTTGAAGGATATCAGAGAAATGCTTTCCAATACTTACCTTCCCATAACAAGGCATGTTTTCTTTAGTTGCACACAATTCTTCAAGAGAATTCATATATTGAGGCATACATTTAATTACATCAAGTAATGGGACATTTACCTCAACATCGTAAAGTGCCTTTAGGAACATTGATTCATCATTTTGGAACTCTGATTCATCTTTTTGAAACTCAACATACCTCTGTACAGTTGGGTTTGGGCTGATCAAAGGTTGAGATTGTACAGCAGGTCTGGATTCCTCATCTGACCTTAAGCTGTGGTCATCCCTTATGCTCATATCTGTTGTACAGTCCTGCTCTGTTTCAATTCCAGAAATTTGTACTGCTGTATTATGCTCTGTTCCAGCCCCTGTTTTCTGTACTACTTTTTCATTTCTTGATTGGTTATCATAACTCGTCCATTTTTCTGCAAGTAGCTCAAGTTTTGATTCTTTATCTTCCAATCTTCTCACCGAGGAAGCTAATTCTCCAATTTGATTTTCCAACTTCTTTTGAAACTGCTGCATGTTATTACGGGTCTCTTGGTGGAATTGCCACATTTGTTTCATGCTTGTTCGAGTTTCCTGTTGAAATTGTTGTGCATTAATCATAAAGGCTTTAAACATATCCTCAAGAGACGTACCTGAATTGGAAGATGATGGATATTGTTGTGGAGGCTGAATTGCACTTGATGTGCGATTAAAATGATAATCATTCCGTGCGGGCTGAAGTTCCTCATCAAGTAATGGACACTTATCAGTTTTGTGAGGTCCCGTACACACTCCACATTGCTCGGTTATGGGCTGAAAATGAGAAAAAGGATCACCAAGGAGCAAAGGACATACATTGGTTGGATGGCTTCCCATACAAATACCACAAATATCACTTTGAGAGCTTAAATCCATTGATGACAGCATGTTGATTCTTTCAACTGACTTCTCTGCACAAAAAGAAACACTTAGCTATCAAAAGAAAAACAAAACCAATTAGAACCAATCCCCGGCAACGGCGCCAAAATTTGATGGGTGCCGAATCCACCAAATAATAATCCTAAACTACCAAACACAATAAATTGTGTATAGTGGTAAAGGGTCGATCCCACAGAGATTGGATGGTCTCGTGAATCTCCTAATAGCCAAGCAAACAACAACAAAAATAAAAGAAGGGGGGGAGGTTAACGCAATAAACTAAAGGTGCAGGAAATAAAATAACAAGCTGAAATTTAACACTAACTAAAGAACATGAAATTAAAGTAGCTAGGAAATAATACTCTAGTCAAGTTATTTGTATGATTCAAACTAATGATTCGATCATAGGTGCAATAACAAACTTCAATTCCATTTGATAGATTGGTTGCGGCGGACAACAAGCTCTGCACACCCTAGTCCTTTCTTAAGTTTATAATGATCATGAGAAGCTCATTAATCATCTTCTTATCACAAAAGCAGTCTTAAAGATACGATCCTAAGATTTAACTTCGTGACAGCATTAATCATGAAAAGGACACCAATCCTAACCAACAAACTCAAGAAGCTTGGAATGTTTAAGTTATTATACATGCATCTCATCATTATCAAGCAAACATGGTGGTAAGCCTTCAATGATGTGTAACTCTTAGGCACATCTAACAAGACAATTACGGATCAAGTTATTTGTGCAGTCAAATGAAGCAAGTATCAAGACAATAGTTGATCAGAAAATTATCCCAAAACAAGTCCATACAGTTCGAACAAGAAGCATGCATATACCAAGGAATTCGAAGATGTAAGAACCGATTAAACCTCACAAATCATAGCATGAATCACTAAATAACTTAACTAGAAATAAAGAGCTTAACTGCTGTTCATATTTACAGAAAATAGAAAGCTAACAAACTGTAAAGAACTGAATTTAAACTAGCTAAGCTTGTCTACAAAATATATGTTAAACTACTCCATAAACTATCTATGAAATTCAAGTAAAAGAGGGAAAGAAGGAGGAATTCTTGCTCTTGGCCGAAACAGGGGATTCAGCCCCTGTTCTTGCTCTGCTCCAGCAGTAGCAGCTGCTGCGTTACTTCCTCTCCAGGCCCCCAAAGCTGAATTATCAGCCCTTTTGCCTTCTAATTCTAGCTTATATCTCCAAGTTTGCAAGTTGGGCACACAAACCAAGGCAAAAGTGCTTTTGCAACTCCCAAAATCGTAATCTTCAGTCTTGAGACGCACAAAACTGAGCTAGAGCAGCTGCATGTGTGCCAGCTGTCCCAACAAGAGGATTCAGCCGCACTTGTTGACCGTGGTCTGCTGTACGCGCATTAGCCTTAGGGATGATCATGCATTGGGGTCATGGCTCACGCATTTTCAACACTTAGCATCTTTTTCTTCATAATTCTGCCTAATCCCTCATTTATCAACATGTTTCTGCAAAAGTCAAATAAAAGCAAATTAAGTAGAAATCTAATCCAATTCAGGGGGAAATTAAAGAGATTTTCATGTAATTTATGCATACTATCAGTATCAAGTACCCAAGAACTAGAATTAATAGAAAGATTTATTTCAACGAGAAAGATACCTTTCTTTAGAGTAGCCTTGTACTCTGGGCAGTTTCTCCTCCAATGTTCCGCTTTGCCACAATGGAAGCAAACATCCTCTTTCTGATCACGCTTCTTCTTTTGGGCCTTCCCCTTCGAAACGCCACCAGTGGGCCTAAGGGGTTTCTTCTTCTTCTTTTGGGCTTTCTTGCCCTTAACTTTAGAAGGCCCAGAAGAGGAAGATGGAGCATTCACCATCAAAACCTTATTGTCCTTCTTGATCGTGCTTTCAGCAGTCACAAGCTGACTAATCAGCTCAGCTACAGTAGCACCAGTATGATTCATATTGATGTTAAGGACAAATGGGTTGAATGATGGTGGGAGCGAAGCTAGCAACAAATCCACTGAAAAGCTCATCTTTCAGTGGCATGTCCATTGAGGCAAGTTTCTCAGTAAGGGCAAGAAACTTGAGTCCATATTGATGGAAACTTGAGTCCATATTGATGGACACTTGAACCTTCTCTCATTCTTAAGTGGAAAAATTCCTTTGAAGTGTTATACCTTGTAACATGTTCATGAGGGCGGTAAAGTTGCTCTAAATGGTCGTAAATCTCCCAAGTGAATTCCATGGTCTCATGTTGCCTTTGCAAGTCCGGAGACATGTTAGCCAACATAAGGCAACGAGCTTGAAGATTATCATCCTTCCACTTCTGAATCGCGTCCCACTCGGCCCGAGTGGGAGCCTCCCCTTCGGGACTAGGCTCCCATTCGAAGAGAACATAAGTTCTCTTCTCAGAATCTAAAATAATTTTTAGATTCCTCAGCCAATCAGAATAGTTGGGACCAGTTAACTTGTTTGACTCGAGGATCGATACAAGAGGGTTTTTGGTTGCCATTTCAAAACACGTAGAGAATCACAGAATCTACGACCTAAATGGTAAAACAGAGAACTAGTGAGCATGCTAAATTATAACGATATACAAAAGATAAGGTCTTTAATCTAATGTAGCTCCCACTGTTTTTCAAAGATCTATAATTCCCAAAGATCTAAGAGGAACACCTTTCCCAATGGGTACTAAGATCCTAGGCATTTTACCTCGAACCCACGACTCGCGGACATTCTAAGTAAAACCCTAGGTAGGTACAACTTACCAATTCTAACACCTTTAGAACTCTTAGTAATTGTTTTCTGCATCACCTATCTTTCAATATGGACCCCCGACTTGTGCGACATCCATATTTACTTAGGCGTTAAGCTAGAGCCATCAATCATAAGATCATGATCAAAACTTAGTTCGAACGACCCACGACTCGCGGATATCGCTCTTGCCAAAATTGACCACGAAATATTGACCATTTAAAATGATCAATTAGGTAACTAAGAACTAATAAGCTCCATTAGCTATCCCACGATTCGTGGACAATAACTAGCTTCACTTACTAAACTTAAAACCTATTGATGGAATGCTAGGAATTTAATTCAAAATTTGCATCTCGAATTAAATACCTATTTGTTCGAAATTAGCTTAATATTTAAAAGGAATTTTCGAATCAACCGGAGAGTTGTCCGGTTCGACCTCACCAACATATATGTTATCCAATTTTATTAGTCTTGATTAATGCAAGTACACTTAAATGCATTTCAAACAAGCACATAAACAGATAACATGTCCTAGCATGATACTAACATGTAATGATCATGGGTTCTACCTATCTTATGCGTGATATGTGGGAGCCACTCCACAATCACAAGTTCTAACATACATGCCACATAAACAGTTTAAATCACATAAGGGAAAGCGGTAACAAAATACGAGCCCTATCTCTATTACATTTTTACAATTGAGATTCCCCTCCCTAACATTTTGAGGGGTCTTCACTTTTGGCCTCCTTGTTACTTGAATGTGGTCCATCTTACTCCATGGGTGCATTGTCTCCAAAATGAAAATAAAACCTCACCACCTATCTCTACTCTCAAATTACAATAAAAAGAAAAAGACATAAAGTAATAAGGCTCAATTTTCATATTGGCCTTAGACAATTACACGGGTCATACCCCGGCCTCAAAAACAGTAATATGGAAAGCCACATAATAAATCACATAACAGTACGCACATAAGTGCGGCTCCAACCTCAATTGAAAAACGCAACTATAGGGCTCCAACCCCAATTTAAACCATCCATGTGCATAAATTTAAACCATAGATAGATCTAAATCCATGATCACCTAACATGCTTAAATTGCAAGAATTTAAATTTAACCTATAAATTAAAATTCTTGCTTTATGCTCTAATAGCTTAAAACACGAGTTAGATGCAATTCTTGTTCAAGAGCCTTTTCAATAAAACCCGAAAAACAACAAACTAATAAAATTCCAATTAATTTCTGAAAATTAACAATTTTATTCTTTCAATATTTTTAGAAAATAAAGGTTGCAATTTTTCCAAAATTTAAATCGCTTAAATTTTCAAAATCCCAATTTAAACAATTATTTCAAAAATAATTCAAATTTAATAAATAAAAAATTTTCAGAAAAAATTAAATAGGGATTGGATTGGACTAAACACGAAAATTAAGATCGCGAAACGAAGGGCCCGGAACGAACTGCAAGCCCGCCCGAGACCAAGCCCGGAAGACGCGCAACATCGCACGTATGGACGCGCGCACAAGCGCTCCGCGCATCCTCGCGCGCGTTGCGCGCTTCAGCTGGGCGGGGAAGGGCGTGGCCGGCAGGCTCCCACGCGGTTGTGGGAGGAATGTGCGGCGCGCCTAGGCGATGGCGGGTGGCAGCGGCGGGCAGTCCCGTACGGTCGCGGGACTGCTGGGCGGGAGGGCGCGCGGGCCTGGTCGCGCTACGCCATAGCACGTCCAGGCTCGTGTTTTCGTAACGCGATTTCGTGTTTCGTACTTTTAGTTCAAAACCAACAACAATCCAAAATTCAAAAAACACGATTTAAACAAATTTGAGTCCAAACGTTTTTCAAAAACACAATTTAAGAAAACAGTTTCAGAAATTCAAGAAAAATTACAATTTCGTAATTTAGGCTTTCTAAAAGAACTCATGAATACCTAATTCGCACCTAAGCCTAAGAATTTCTACCAAATTCAGAATAATTGAGACGAATCAGAAACACGATTAACGAGGTGGCTCTGAATTCTGATACCACTTCTTATTGGAAAACACGAATCACAAAGCAGCAGAATTTAAAAAATTTCCCAACAAAAGGATCTTGGACTCGCAATCGTGTAACCAAATTCGTAGAGATAAGAAACTTACTTTTCTATTATTCTTTCTTGAAGCGTTTCAAGCCACCCAAGAACGCTCTTCTCGCGGCTTGATCCCTTCTCATTGGTAAAGCTCGAATCTTTAAACTTCTAACTTGAAGCTCTCTAGAGATAGTCCCCCAACTTCACTACAATCTAACTAGTAAGGATGCTAGTTCTCCAGTTAGTGTTTAGGCTTAACCTAGGGTTTCGTTTATCTTGGAGAAAGGATGGTCTTCAACATATGAACCAAAAGAATTGCCAATTCGCTCTAAGGGGAGCTCGAGCTCCCCTATTTATAATAAAGGGAGGACCGAAAATCCTAGTCCTTATGGGCTAGGGTTTTGGTCTCTCTCTCCTGTTACTTGATCATCAAGTAATTTTGACTTTAACTTTGAATTCAAATTCAAATCAACTTTCAAGCTAAAAATATCCAAACTATTTTTGGATAATTTTATACTTTATTTATTTAAAATAAATAACTTATTTTATCTAATTAATTAATTTATAATTAATTAACTAGATTATTTTTCTCCAAAATAAGGTTTTCTTTTTAATTCAAAAGTAAACCAAAGTCTATTAAATAATTAATCATATTAATTATTTAACACACAAATAAATATACACATATATTTACACACGTGTGAGACATGTGTCACAAGGACACGTGTCACTCACGTGAGCCACACGTGTGGTTCACACGTGTGGAACCCTCTTGGCCCGATTTACTCGTTGAATCATTTTAAAGCCTCAACTCATGTAACCAAGTTGTTGTGTGTAACCCTCTAGGTTCTCAATTCAATTAGCAGTGACCCTAATTAATTAACTCACTAATTTATTAATCAGTCCACAGATTAAACGACCATAGTCTAGCAACAGGTGTTTAACCTCTAGCTGAATTGGAATGTTCAGATTCGACAGAACCTTTAAGTCATTGATCCATGTGAGATACAACCCTCCTACTTACTATCTCTCAACCAAGATCTAGGGCAAGCGAATAATCAGAACCCTAATAATCCGGTCTTAAAGCTAAGTGCATTTCATATCCATTTGATCTAAATCCAAGAAACCCTTTTCTTGATGTCTTGATCTATTGCCTTGGCCAAGGACTCCATATGGTATTTGAATGACTTACACAATAAGAGATCACCTTGTAAATGCAAGTGTAGGTCCTTTCTTGATTCTCATTCACTTTAATGAATCACTTGTGCAGCCCCAACATAAGCCTTGAATCAGTTTTCTAAGGCGACACCCTTTAAGGCTTATACCTAAGACTACAGAGTTAAGTCATAACGTGACAAGGAACCTCAAGTCTTAAGGATCAATTAATCACATCAATGACTCGTGAGATATTTCCTAATCTGGAAGTTTCTATTTCCTGAAATAGAAACTTCCTTTCCTATTTAGGAATGTTCTCACACGGGGCACCTCAGTGAACTTACTTATTAACGTAAGCACCCTCATGTATCACACACGTATCAACTATACACTTTGCACCTCCATGAAACAAGGTGGTCCTTCTTAAGGGCGTGATCCCACAAGCAAGCCTTAGAGGAGTCAGGTTGACACTCCCACTATCGGTAGGACTCATCGGCTTGGAGTATTTTACTAATCATGACTTATGTGATATAGGGCTCGTTTCATGAACCATTTCACCTAAATGGTAGAGTCCTAAAGTCATCAGGATTAGGGGAGTTCTTATACATGCACAGATAAAGTAAACGCATACCAAACAAGAGCATATAAAGAAGTGTTGCCTTAATTCGTTATTTCATTCAAAGATTGTCTGTGATTACAATAAGGAAAAGCACAAAGCGGATATACAATCGGCTTTCTAGGGCACTATTCCTAACAATCTCCCACTTGCCCGTCAAAGCCATACTAAAGCTACTCTAAGTCCCATCTTCTGAAGATGACCTTGGAAAGCTTCTGGACTAAGGGGTTTAGTAAGTGGATCTGCCACGTTCTCTGCTGATGTGACCCTCTCAATTAGCACATCTCCTCTTTTGATAATATCACGGATTAGGTGATACTTCCTCATAATGTGCTTGGTCTGTTGGTGAGATCTTGGTTCTCTTGCTTGAGAAACTGCCCTAGTGTTATCACAAAACACAGAAATGGGGTCTTTCATGCTAGGAACAACATTCAACTCTTGAATGAAGTTTCAAATCCAAACACCTTCCTTAGCTGCATCATTTGCAGCTAAGTATTCGGCCTCAGTGGTCGAATCTGCAGTGGTCGTTTGCTTGGAACTCTTCCAACTCACTGCTCCGCCGTTTAGGCAGAAAATGTATCCTGACATTGACTTAAAATCATCTAAGTCAGATGCAAAACTTGCATCGCAGTATCCTTCGATAGTAAGATCTTTCTGACCTCCGTAAACTAACAATAAATCTTTAGTACTTTTCAAGTACTTAAGAATATTCTTCACGGCTGCCCAGTGACCATCTCCAGGGTCAGATTGGAACCGACTTGTTACACTAAGTGCATAAGCCACATCCGGTCGAGTACATAACATTGCATACATTATGCTACCTATTGCTGATGCATAAGGTGTATGAGTCATTCTTTCCTTCTCAAGGTTAGTCTTAGGACACATCTTCTTTGAAAGACATGTTCCTACACTCATAGGAAGGTTCTTAACCTTTGCTGACTCCATATTGAATCTCTTCAATACTTTGTCAATGTACATCGACTGTGATAGTCCTATTAAACTTCTAGATCTATCTCTATAGATTTTAATTCCAAGGACATAGGACGCATCACCCAGATCTTTCATCTCGAATTGGTTCGATAACCATAACTTAGTCACTTTCATGTCATCCTTCGAATTCCCAATAAGAAGGATGTCATCAACATAAAGTACTAAGAATTGCACTGAGATCTCCAATTCCTTTCTATACACACATGATTCATTTGAAATTTGAATGAAGCCAAACGCTTTGACTGATTCATCAAATCGAATATTCCAATTCCTAGAAGCCTGTTTCAATCCATAGATTGATCTTTGGAGTTTGCAAACCTTTTGCTCACTCCCACTGAATGTGAAACCTATGGGTTGCTCCATATAAATGTCTTTATCAATGTCACCATTGAGAAAGGCAGTTTTCACATCCATTTGCCATATCTCGTAGTCATAATACGCAGCAATGGCAAGCATGATCCGAATAGACTTTTGCATTGCAACTGGTGAAAAGGTTTCATCAAAGTCCACGCCGGGTCTTTGAGTGAATCCTTTTGCAACCAGTCTTGCTTTGTAGGCTGCAATGCTTCCATCAACTCCAAGCTTTCTCTTAAAGATCCATTTGCAACCTATGGGTTTGACCCCATCAGGCAAATCTACCAAGGTCCAAACTTGGTTGGAGTTCATGGAATCCATTTCGGATTTCATGGCTTCTATCCACTGTTCAGAGTCAGAATCTGAAAGTGCCTCCTCATATGTTAAAGGATCATTATCCTTTTGAGAGATTTCATGGAAGAATCCATACCATCTCTCCGGCTGTCTAGGAGTGCGTTCAGAACGCCTTAGAGGAGGATTTTCTTGTGTATCGAAATTCGTGATTGGTTGTGGTTGGTCAGAAGGGGACGTTTCTTCAGTGGGTGGTGTGGGATCACTTTGTACTTCTTCTAATTCTATGATCTTGCCTTTCTTTTCTTTAAGGAACGATTCCTCTAGAAAAATGGCATTTTTGGAAACAAACACCTTTTGCTCAGATTGATCATAGAAGTAGTATCCTACGGATTCCTTAGGATAACCTACAAAGTAGCATAAGTTAGAACGAGATTCTAACTTATCTCCCACTGTCCTCTTCACGTAAGCAGGACACCCCCAAATTCTTAAGTAAGAATAACTAGGGATTTTACCATGCCACATTTCATAGGGCGTTTTAGGGACTGACTTAGAGGGAACTAGATTCAAAATCTTTGCTGCACTTTCTAGGGCATAACCCCAGAAAGAAGATGGTAAGTCAGTGAAACTCATCATGGAACGAACCATATCTAGTAGGGTTCGATTCCTTCTCTCAGAAACTCCATTAAGCTGAGGAGTTCCCGGAGGAGTCCACTGAGAGATAATCCCATTATCTTTGAGATGATTAAGGAATTCCTCACTAAGATATTCGCCTCCTCGATCAGATCGAAGTGCTTTGATCTTGTGACCAGTTTGGTTCTCAACCTCCCTTTGAAATTCTAAGAATTTTTCAAAAGCTTCAGATTTATACTTCATTAAGTATACATAACCATACCGACTAAAGTCATCAGTAAAGGTTATGAAATACTGATGATTGTTTCTTGTGCTTACACTAAGCGGTCCACAAACATCAGTATGGATCAAATCCAAAACCTTAATGGCACGTTCCAAAGTTCCTTTAAAAGGGACTTTGGACATTTTTCCTTTGAGACAGGATTCGCAAGAAGTTAACTCCTTAAGATCATTTTCAGAGAATGATCCTAAAGTGTTTATATTGCTAATTCTGTTCTTGGAAATGTGTCCTAATCTAGCGTGCCATAAGAGAGCTGAAACTTTGTCATCTCTCTTACGCTTCGTTTCTCATTGTATATTCATAATATTGATATTTTGAGTTAGATAAAGTCCATTACTTAGAGTACCGATGTGAACGGAAGAGTTGTTCCGTTTGATAAAGTATTTACCATTCTTAATATAAGTTTCATAACCTTCACAATCTAAAATTGGAACAAAAATTATATTACGAATAATGCTCGGTATATAAAGGACTTTATTTAAGACTAACTCAAAACTACCTAAATCTAATCTAATTGTGCCTAAAGCTCGAGCTTCGACGTTTGAGCCATCGCCTATCTTCAAGACACATTCTCCTTCTTTGAGTTGTTGAACTTCACTTAGCATCTGTACATCATTACAGATATGAGTTCCACAACCGGTATCTGATGGGTGCCGAATCCACCAAATAATAATCCTAAACTACCGAACACAATAAATTGTGTATAGTGGTAAAGGGTCGATCCCACAGAGATTGGATGGTCTCGTGAATCTCCTAATAGCCAAGCAAACAACAACAAAAATAAAAGAAGGGGGGGAGGTTAACGCAATAAACTAAAGGTGCAGGAAATAAAATAACAAGCTGAAATTTAACACTAACTAAAGAACATGAAATTAAAGTAGCTAGGAAATAATACTCTAGTCAAGTTATTTGTATGATTCAAACTAATGATTCGATCATAGGTGCAATAACAAACTTCAATTCCATTTGATAGATTGGTTGCGGCGGACAACAAGCTCTGCACACCCTAGTCCTTTCTTAAGTTTATAATGATCATGAGAAGCTCATTAATCATCTTCTTATCACAAAAGCAGTCTTAAAGATACGATCCTAAGATTTAACTTCGTGACAGCATTAATCATGAAAAGGACACCAATCCTAACCAACAAACTCAAGAAGCTTGGAATGTTTAAGTTATTATACATGCATCTCATCATTATCAAGCAAACATGGTGGTAAGCCTTCAATGATGTGTAACTCTTAGGCACATCTAACAAGACAATTACGGATCAAGTTATTTGTGCAGTCAAATGAAGCAAGTATCAAGATAATAGTTGATCAGAAAATTATCCCAAAACAAGTCCATACAGTTCGAACAAGAAGCATGCATATACCAAGGAATTCGAAGATGTAAGAACCGATTAAACCTCACAAATCATAGCATGAATCACTAAATAACTTAACTAGAAATAAAGAGCTTAACTGCTGTTCATATTTACAGAAAATAGAAAGCTAACAAACTGTAAAGAACTGAATTTAAACTAGCTAAGCTTGTCTACAAAATATATGTTAAACTACTCCATAAACTATCTATGAAATTCAAGTAAAAGAGGGAAAGAAGGAGGAATTCTTGCTCTTGGCCGAAACAGGGGATTCAGCCCCTGTTCTTGCTCTGCTCCAGCAGTAGCAGCTGCTGCGTTACTTCCTCTCCAGGCCCCCAAAGCTGAATTATCAGCCCTTTTGCCTTCTAATTCTAGCTTATATCTCCAAGTTTGCAAGTTGGGCACACAAACCAAGGCAAAAGTGCTTTTGCAACTCCCAAAATCGTAATCTTCAGTCTTGAGACGCACAAAACTGAGCTAGAGCAGCTGCATGTGTGCCAGCTGTCCCAACAAGAGGATTCAGCCGCACTTGTTGACCGTGGTCTGCTGTACGCGCATTAGCCTTAGGGATGATCATGCATTGGGGTCATGGCTCACGCATTTTCAACACTTAGCATCTTTTTCTTCATAATTCTGCCTAATCCCTCATTTATCAACATGTTTCTGCAAAAGTCAAATAAAAGCAAATTAAGTAGAAATCTAATCCAATTCAGGGGGAAATTAAAGAGATTTTCATGTAATTTATGCATACTATCAGTATCAAGTACCCAAGAACTAGAATTAATAGAAAGATTTATTTCAACGAGAAAGATACCTTTCTTTAGAGTAGCCTTGTACTCTGGGCAGTTTCTCCTCCAATGTTCCGCTTTGCCACAATGGAAGCAAACATCCTCTTTCTGATCACGCTTCTTCTTTTGGGCCTTCCCCTTCGAAACGCCACCAGTGGGCCTAAGGGGTTTCTTCTTCTTCTTTTGGGCTTTCTTGCCCTTAACTTTAGAAGGCCCAGAAGAGGAAGATGGAGCATTCACCATCAAAACCTTATTGTCCTTCTTGATCGTGCTTTCAGCAGTCACAAGCTGACTAATCAGCTCAGCTACAGTAGCACCAGTATGATTCATATTGATGTTAAGGACAAATGGGTTGAATGATGGTGGGAGCGAAGCTAGCAACAAATCCACTGAAAAGCTCATCTTTCAGTGGCATGTCCATTGAGGCAAGTTTCTCAGTAAGGGCAAGAAACTTGAGTCCATATTCATGGACACTTGAACCTTCTCTCATTCTTAAGTGGAAAAATTCCTTTGAAGTGTTATACCTTGTAACATGTCCATGAGGGCGGTAAAGTTGCTCTAAGTGGTCGTAAATCTCCCAAGCGAAATTCCATGGTCTCATGTTGCCTTTGCAAGTCCGGAGACATGTTAGCCAACATAAGGCAACGAGCTTGGAGATTATCATCCTTCCACTTCTGAATCGTGTCCCACTCGGCCCGAGTGGGAGCCTCCCCTTCGGGACTAGGCTCCCATTCGAAGAGAACATAAGTTCTCTTCTCATAATCTAAAATAATTTTTAGATTCCTCAGCCAATCAGAATAGTTGGGACCAGTTAACTTGTTTGACTCGAGGATCGATACAAGAGGGTTTTTGGTTGCCATTTCAAAACACGTAGAGAATCACAGAATCTACGACCTAAATGGTAAAACAGAGAACTAGTGAGCATGCTAAATTATAACGATATACAAAAGATAAGGTTTTTAATCTAATGTAGCTCCCACTGTTTTTCAAAGATCTATAATTCCCAAAGATCTAAGAGGAACACCTTTCCCAATGGGTACTAAGATCCTAGGCATTTTACCTCGAACCCACGACTCGCGGACATTCTAAGTAAAACCCTAGGTAGGTACAACTTACCAATTCTAACACCTTTAGAACTCTTAGTAATTGTTTTCTGCATCACCTATCTTTCAATATGGACCCACGACTCGTGCGACATCCTTATTTACTTAGGCGTTAAGCTAGAGCCATCAATCATAAGATCATGATTAAAACTTAGTTCGAACGACCCACGACTCGCGGACATCGCCCTTGCCAAAATTGACCACGAAATATTGACCATTTAAAATGATCAATTAGGTAACTAAGAACTAATAAGCTCCACTAGCTATCCCACGACTCGCGGACAATAACTAGCTTCACTTACTAAACTTAAAACCTATTGATGGAATGCTAGGAATTTAATTCAAAATTTGCATCTCGAATTAAATACCTATTTGTTCGAAATTAGCTTAATATTTAAAGGGAATTTTCGAATCAACCGGAGAGTTGTCCGGTTCGACCTCATCAACATATATGTTATCCAATTTTATTAGTCTTGATTAATGCAAGTACACTTAAATGCATTTCAAACAAGCACATAAACAGATAACATGTCCTAGCATGATACTAACTTGTAATGATCATGGGTTCTACCTATCTTATGCGTGATATGTGGGAGCCACTCCACAATCACAAGTTCTAACATACATGCCACATAAACAGTTTAAATCACATAAGGGAAAGCGGTAACAAAATACGAGCCCTATCTCTATTACATTTTTACAATTGAGATTCCCCTCCCTAACATTTTGAGGGGTCTTCACTTATGGCCTCCTTATTACTTGAATGTGGTCCACCTTACTCCATGGGTGCATTGTCTCCAAAATGAAAATAAAACCTCACCACCTATCTCTACTCTCAAATTACAATAAAAAGAAAAAGACATAAAGTAATAAGGCTCAATTTTCATATTGGTCTTAGACAATTACACGGGTCATACCCCGGCCTCAAAAACAGTAATATGGAAAGCCACATAATAAATCGCATAACAGTACGCACATAAGTGAGGCTCCAACCTCAATTGAAAAACGCAACTATAGGGCTCCAACCCCAATTTAAACCATCCATGTGCATAAATTAAAACCATACATAGATCTAAATCCATGATCACCTAACATGCTTAAATTGCAAGAATTTAAATTTAACCAATAAATTAAAATTCTTGCTTTAAGCTCTAATAGCTTAAAACACGACTTAGATGCAATTCTTGTTCAAGAGCCTTTTCAATAAAACCCGAAAAACAACAAACTAATAAAATTCCAATTAATTTTCGAAAATTAACAATTTTATTCTTTCAATATTTTCAGAAAATAAAGATTGCAATTTTTCCAAAATTTAAATCGCTTAAAATTTCAAAATCCCAATTTAAACAATTATTTCAAAAATAATTCAAATTTAATAAATAAAAAATTTTCAGAAAAATTAAATCGGGATTGGATTGGACTAAACACGAAAATTAAGATCGCGAAACGAAGGACCCGGAACGGACTGCACGCCCGCCCGAGACCAAGCCCGGAAGACACGCAGCATCGCACGTATGGACGCGCGCACTAGCGCTGGGCGTATCCTCGCGCGCGTTACGCGCATCAGCTGGGCGGGGACGGGCATGGCCGGCAGGCTCCCGCGCGGTTGCGGGAGGAATGTGCGGCGCGCCTAGGCGCTGGCGGGCGACAGCGGCGGGCAGTCCCGTACGGTCGCGGGACTGCTGGGCGGGCGGGCGTGCGGGCCTGGTCGTGCTTCGCCTTAGCACGTCCAGGCTCGTGTTTTCGTAACGCGATTTTGTGTTTCGTACTTTTAGTTCAAAACCAACAACAATCCAAAATTCAAAAAACACGATTTAAACAAATTTGAGTCCAAACGTTTTTCAAAAGCACAATTTAAGAAAACAGTTTCAGAAATTCAAGAAAAATTACAGTTTCGTAATTCAGGCTTTCTAAAAGAACTCATGAATACCTAATTCGCATCTAAGCCTAAGAATTTCTACCAAATTCAGAATAATTGAGACGAATCAGAAACACGATTAACGAGGTAGCTCTGATACCACTTCTTGTTGGAAAACACGAATCAGAAAGTAGCAGAATTTAAAAAATTTCCCAACAAAAGGATCTTGAACTCGCAATCGTGTAACCAAATTCGTAGAGATAAGAAACTTACTTTTCTATTATTCTTTCTTGAAGCGTTTCAAGCCACCCAAGAACGTTCTTCTCGCGGCTTGATTCCCTCTCCTTCGTAAAGCTCGAATCTTCAAACTTCTAACTTGAA
Source organism: Lantana camara (assembly GCA_037501455.1). Classification (NCBI taxonomy): domain Eukaryota; kingdom Viridiplantae; phylum Streptophyta; class Magnoliopsida; order Lamiales; family Verbenaceae; genus Lantana; species Lantana camara. The sequence goes on from CM074862.1 coordinate 28,134,329, forward strand.
GCTCTCTAGGGATAGTCCACCAACTTGACTACAATCTAACTAGTAAGGATGCTAGTTCTCTAGTTAGTGTTTAGGCTTAACCTAGGGTTTCGTTTATCTTGGAGAAAGGATGGTGTTCAACATATGAACCAAAAGAATTGCCAATTCGCTCTAAGGGGAGCTCGAGCTCCCTTATTTATAATAAAGGGAGGACCGAAAATCCTAGTCCTTATGGGCTAGGGTTTTGGTCTCTCTCTCCTGTTACTTGATCATCAAGTAATTTTGACTTTGACTTTGAATTCAAATTCAAATCAACTTTCAAGAGAGCTAAAAATATCCAAACTATTTTTGGATAATTTTATACTTTATTTATTTAAAATAAATAACTTATTTTATCTAATTAATTAATTCATAATTAATTAACTAGATTATTTTTCTCCAAAATAAGGCTTTCTTTTTAATTCAAAATTAAACCAAAGTCTATTAAATAATTAATCACATTACTTATTTAACACACAAATAAATATACACATATATTTACACACGTGTGAGACACGTGTCACAAGGACACGTGTCACTCACGTGAGCCACACGTGTGGTTCGCACATGTGGAACCCTCTTGGCCCGATTTACTCGTTTAATCATTTTAAAGCTTCAACTCATGTCACCAAGTTGTTGTGTGTGACCCTCTAGGTTCTCAATTCAATTAGCAGTGACCCTAATTAATTAACTCACTAGTTTATTAATCAGTCCACAGATTAAACGATCATAGTCTAGCAACAGGTGTTTAACCCCTAGCTGAATTGGAATGTTCAGATTCGACAGAACCTTTAAGTCATTGATCCATGTGAGATACAACCCTCCTACTTACTATCTCTCAACCAAGATCTAGGGCAAGGGAATAATCAGAACCCTAATAATCCGGTCTTAAAGCTAAGTGCATTTCATATCCATTTGATCTCAATCCAAGAAACCCTTTTCTTGATGTCTTGATCTATTGCCTTGGCCAAGGACTCCATATGGTATTTGAATGACTTACACAATAAGAGATCACCTTGCAAATGCAAGTGTAGGTCCTTTCTTGATTCTCATTCACTTTCATGAATCACTTGTGCAGCCCCAGCATAAGCCTTGAATCAGTTGTCTAAGGCGACACCCTTTAAGGCTTATACCTAAGACTACAGAGTTAACTCATAAAGTGACAAGGAACCTCAAGTCTTAAGGATCAATTAATCACATCAATGACTCCTGAGATATTTCCTAATCTGGAAGTTTCTATTTCCTGAAATAGAAACTTCCTTTCCCATTTAGGAATGTTCTCACACGGGGCACCTCAGTGAACTTACTTATTAAAGTAAGCACCCTCATGTATCACGCACGTATCAACTATACACTTTGCACCTCCATGAAACAAGGTGGTCCTTCTTAAGGGCGTGATCCCACAAGCAAGCCTTAGAGGAGTCAGGTTGACACTCCCACTATCGGTAGGACTTATCGGCTTGGAGTATTTTACTAATCATGACTTATGTGATATAGGGCTCGTTTCATGAACCATTTCACCTAAATGGTAGAGTCCTAAAGTCATCAGGATTAGGGGAGTTCTTATACATGCACAGATAAAGTGAACGCATACCAAACAAGAGCATATAAAAGAGTGTTGCCTCAATTCATTATTTCATTCAAAGATTGTCTGTGATTACAATAAGGAAAAGCACAAAGCGGATATACAATCGGCTTTCTAGGGCACTATTCCTAACAACATCTTCAGTGGTATCAGATCCCAGTTGCAAAACCGAGGGTCGTGTCGGGTCAAGTCTAGGTCGAACGACATAGGATTAATTGGTAATTTGTGAATCTTGCATCTTACTTGGAGCTACTCGAACTTACTTGAATCAATTAAATTACTTGATAACTTGTGCCTTGCATTAATTTTTGCTATTAATCGTTAATTAATTGATCTTGAATTATTTGAATTATGTGTTATACTTGCATCCTCTATGGACTTGCTTGGACCTAGTTGAACTTTATGAAGTATGTAAACTAGATATTTCATTTGTATCTTATGACCTTGATCACAATTATGTTCATTAGCATCCCTTGATCCAACATGCATATCTAGTGTTTCAGTTACAGGATGCCTCGAGATAGATCTCACCGTGATCGTTCTCCTGGACATAGGAGACATCACCACGATCATTCTTCTCGTGCTCCTTCCCCTCCTCCTGCTCAGCCACAAGATTTCATGAATGCAGTGGTCGGGTTAGTCGATCAGAGACTTCAAGAACGGGTTCCTTCGGCACCACCTGCGCCATTAACACCACAAGAGAACCCTATCTCCGCTATACTACGGGAATTTCAGAATCAGCAACCTCCCAAGTTTTATAGGGGCGATGATATTCAGGCAGATATATGGTTAAAGGAAGTAGAAAGAATTTGGCAGCTTATCCCGTGTGATACTCAGGAAAAAGCTCGCTGCACTCTTACCCTGATCCAGGGCGAGGCTTATTCATGGTGGGAGAGTACTCAGATTGTATTAGACGCTGCCGGGGAAGCTATTACTTAGGAAGTATTCGATCGGGAATTCAGAAATAAGTTCATTCCACCAGTTTCCCGCACTCGTAGGTTAAGGGAATTTACTGAGTTGACGCAAGAAGGGAGATCTGTTGGCGAGTACATTGCAGAGTTCGAGAGACTGTCTCGCTACGCTCCCAATATAGCAAACGATGACTTTCACAAGGCGACACAATTCGTGCAGGGACTTAGGCTGGATAACCAGGACGCCTTGAAAGCTGCTAACACAAGTACCTAGGCCAAGGCTACTACTAAAGCATTAAAGGTCGAGGATTCGGACAATGCAAGGAGGTCTATCCCTCGCTTTGAACCGGATCCAGTCTCGGGATCAGGACCGGATTCCAATACGATGAAAAGGTCCAATGCTGCTTCAATCTCACTTTCCCAGGAAAGGTCCAAAAAGAAAAAGTCCCAAATTAATAAGTCAGCTTCAGAGAAGGTATCTGTTATATTGCCATCACGGTCAGGGAAGCCACTCTGCACTTATTGTGGATGGGACACACATACCTATGATGGATGTAGAAAGCGCTTGCGGTTATGTTTCCATTGTGGAAGTTCTGAGCATCAAATAGATACGTGTCCAAAACGGAAGGAGCGGTCCACCGAGGGTCAGAGATCATCTAACAGGCAAGAACAACGGTGAACAGTACCTTCAAACATGCATATCACGAGCATCATGGATTTTATTATTAATATAACTTTTGCTAGCAACAATGTGCTTCGTTATGAAGGATAAATTAATGTGATTGGCGTGACTATATTTGCTTCTTATGTGATAAATGTTTCTATCATTGCTTTGGATCGCCACTTGGTGTGTGTCCGAGGGACGGGGTTCTCTCATTACGTGCTGAGAGACGGGGCTCTCTCATCCCTCGCCGAGAAACGGGGTTTTCTCATTTCTTGTTTAAGAGACGGGGTTCTCTTATGGCTTTTGCATCATTGAAACTCGACAGTGGAGCTGGGGACCAGGTCCTTTTAAGAGAGGGAGGGGGGGGGGGGGGGGGGAGAATTGTAACGCCCCAATTTTCATTAATTAATTTCTTACGTTTCATTATAATTTATAAATTAAAATTTTAGTACACTTTCATGGAAATATATAGAATCATATCATTGGAAAATTTTGTCAAGTCATAGAAAAATATTTATTATATGAAACACTTACCGGGAATGCTTAAATTACCAAAATGCCCCTACTTGATTATTTTCCTAACTTTGGGGACTTAATTGTATAACTTTTTAAGGACTTAATTGATCATATTTCAAAACTTTACATACTTAACCGCATGACTTAAACATTAAAGGATTAAATAGCAAATATTGGCATTTCACATGTTTCAAAAATTGGATGAATTGTTATATGCATCTCCAAGCTTCTTTGCTCTCATTTCATCCAAGAATCATCTCCAAATTTCCTTCCTTTCTCACCGAACCTCAGCCCCAAAAAATAAGAAAAGATTTCTTCCATTTGCATCAAGATTTTTCAAGAAATATTACAAGAATTGAAGCTTGATCATCCTCTCTATCTTTCTCCTTCATTTCTTTTATTTCAAGGTGGGTGTATGGGTAATTACATGATTCTTGATCATATATGTGATAGCTAGGGTTTGTAAATTATAGCATAAATGGATTATTGACTGATTGAAGCATGATTATATGATTTTATCTTGATTTATTGGAAAATTTGAGCTTGAGTGATCAAAAGAAGCATGAACATGAAACTTGGAAATCTTGATGATTTTTCATGGTTTTCGTGTTTAAGCGATATATTATCATATCTTGAACATATATGCTTGCATATTACCAGAAATTCATGCCCTTTTAGTGATCAAGCGTGAGCTTTGTTGCTTTGTTAATGTTTCCCGTAGCCATCCCCTGTTTCTGCTCTGTTTTCAGTTGCAGAGACTGGGAACGGCCATTCCCGCCTCAAGGCATCATGGGAACGGTCGTTCCCACTCTTTTAATTCAAAGTGGGCTGGCGAACTTGGGAACAGCCGTTCCCATTTTGGCCTGCGTGCCGGAAGGGTTGTTCCCAGCCTCAGCGTGTTTTCAAAAGCAAAAACGTTGGCGCGTTTTAAAGGGCCAAGGGAACGGCCCTTCCCAATTTCAAAGGGAAGCCGGAACGGCCGTTCCCACCTGTCTGACAGAAGAAAACTTTCTGCATAAAATGTAATTTTTAACACTATGATCCAATGATTTCTTTGATCCTAAATTGCTATTATATGATCGATTATGTACCGAAACAAGATATTTTCATGCTACATTGTTCATTGCTCGTCATCTCGTTGCATTTTAGCCGTTCGTCATATTTGGTCCATTTAGTGTCAAGTCTCATGTATTCCTGGCACAAATTATCTTCTCGTGACGTGGAGCAGGGGCCGTAGGCCATGTCCCGACTTGTACTGTGTCGGCAAAGGTAAGGTTTAGCTATTAGTTATCTAGAACCATATGACCTTTACGTGGATTTCGGCCAAATTACATATATATATAGCTTCATAATCATTTTCCAAGAACAAAGGATTTAACAACTATCCGTGTATCGTGTTACAAGTCGTGCTCTTTGAAAGTAAATCGTATTTCTTGAAAACTAATCGTGTTCATGACAAGCAAGCCGTGTATCATGTTATCGTGATTGAACCATGATCGTGTTTGATGAATTATCGTGTATCGTGCATTGTGGGCCCGAGAGTGAGTGTTTGAGCCAACCGGGAAAGCATAGGGCTGACGGGTAACTCACACACCTCTCTCACACCGTGGGGATGCCCCCTGAATCCACCAGGAGGTTTGGTGGAGGAAGGAGTCCCATACGTGGGAGTCATGCACCCGACATACGTCGTGTTATCGTGGGTGGTTCGGGCCTTGCAAACCCACCACCAATGGTGAAGGATGGATTTCGTGTTATTGATCGTGTGCACTATAATGACTTGTATGATAATTTAATTAAATGAAAGTGTAATCCTTGTTCACTTTCGAGGTTGGTTGGAGATCGTGCACGCCCCTCGTCAAGACCACTGATGGTTATAATAAACATGATTATCGTGTTAAACTTGATAGTTGTAATCTCAGGCGAGTTCTATGTTATCCTTGCACTTATATTATTTTAGTTACAAAACCTTACCCGAGATTATAACTTGCATGCTACTTGTGTTTATATATATTTATACCCCTCACTCGGTCTTCACAGACTGACGCCTCCACCTTTCAGGTTTTGTTCGTGGCATGCTAGGCGGGAGTCGGGTCGTGTCTTTTATCCCGCTGAGTCTAGCATATCGTTGCTTTCCATGTATTAGCATTCAGAATATCATGTTAGTAGTTTTGAGCACTTATATGTGAATGTTATTTGGAAGATGATAATGTATTGATATGATGATACGATATTACTATGCTTCCGCTTACGAGTTTCATGTATTGGATTTATTTTCACCTGAGGGTCTAGTCCCGCCTAACTAGCGTGTTCTTTTATTTGCAGTGTCACCCGTTCGCTATAGGTTAGTTCATGTACGGATTACCAGTTTCGTATATGGATTGACCTATTGTGCGGGGGTGTGGCATCTCCACGTGTAGGGGTGCTACAAGCCAAGCCCTGTAACCTAGCTAATATGTTAGCACGTGTCACCCTACCGTTTTTGTTGCCAAAATACAATTGTCGGAATCGTGATTTCACTATAACCTAAGGATCAATAGGGTTACCCTCACATTATAGCCCCAACATAATTGAGAGCTCTGTGTCAGTAAAGGGTACACTGACTTGCCCAAAGTTGAATGTCCGTAGATCCAGGTTATAACGTTCCAGCAGCGCCCCAAAGCGTTTGTTTGTACCTTGAACTCCATACATTTGAAGGAATGAGACAAATGGAGTCGCCAATATCCTTCGCCTTTGGGCATCAGTTAGCACACCAATTTCGGCCATTTTTTCTGTAAAATAAGTTGGCGAACAACGTCATTTTGTCTCGTCGTGTAGCGTAGTTTTACCTCGGCTTTTCTCGGCACTGGACCTATTTGAGATTTGCTTCAATCTAGCCATCGGAACTAATTGACAATGAAAACTGCCCAATTAATTGCAAGCCCAAAATGCCGAATTAAGACCCTCAAATCCGGAATTGAAAACCTAAATTGCAGTATCAGGGATGTTATAATTACTAGATGTGGGGGCGGATGTATGGAGGACGGAGTGCTCGTCGGCGGCGACCGGTATCGAATTCTCAAAGATGATTCAAGGGAAAGTAACACTGATTCTTGAATCCAAGAAGAGCAAAATGGTCTTTTCACACGTTTTAGGGGGTTTACAAAAAATATATTGTGTATTGGGGATGTAAAATTGGTTAATTTCAAACTGGGGCGTTTGAGATAAGCTCTATTGCACGGACACTTTAGAAAATGACTCCGTGCAGCGTCGGACACATGTCGGACACGGACACGTCTCGGACACCGCTCCGACACGTGTTCGACAAGGCCAATCCATGTCCTTAAAAAAAAAAAATTAATGCAGACACTCTGCAGCGGAGTGTCCGACACGGCTTGGACACAGATTCAGCAGAACTTGGATTTCTGTGGCGGCAACGAAGGTGACTATGGTGGGAGAAGAAGTTGATACGGTGGAAGAACTTGGATTACGGTAAGAAATGTGGTGTACCTTGCAATAATTAGCCTTATCATGAGCAAATCGTAAAAATTGATTGAAATGTTGAGGACTTTGCCTGATGAAAATGGTGGAGTTGGAGAAAGAATGACTTATGTGAATGTTCTCCGATATATGTGATATTCAGGGAGATTTTTAGATGCTGCGGAACAAAGGTAATTAGGGTTTAGATTTTTAGGATATAAGACATAAATAATTTTGTATATCAACATTTTGGGCCCTTTTGGCCTACAAGGCCACAACACTCCAAAATTATCTATCTTTTCTTTTTTTCTTTTATATAATTTCTTTCAAATGTAATATGACCAACAATAAGTATATACATATATATTGTAACATCCCGCTCATCCACCCGTACAGGTACGCCTTTAAAAGAGAGCTATATGCACTTTTAAATTATTTAATTATGCAATTATGTTTTATTTTAATGACAATGTGATTATTTGAAATAAATTGTAATTAATTTGTTTAACTTATACTTGAGTTTTAACGTTTGCGTACGCGTACTTTGTAATTTGCTCCTTTTGTGCTCGAATTTAATTTCGTTTCTTGTGAATTTTTGATATATGTGAACGACATGAGTTATGAATGTGATTATGTGCTCGTTGCATGTTTTAGAGTTTGTTTTATGTGGTTTTTGGCCCGTTTTGTAAAAACGGGATTTGTGAGGGACTTGAGGTCCTAACTCGTTTAGCGCACCTCGTGTTCCGGAAGGCGTAACTTGAGCTCGGGAATTCGGATTCGAATTTCGAAAGATGTGTCGGACTCGTAACGAAGAAATGAAGACAAGGAACTTAGCCTCAAAATTTTGTAAGCCCGTTTGATCCTCCGAATTTCATCCAAATTGAGCCCTTTGTGATAGATTTACCACCTTTCACTAATTAAGCCATATCTTGACCAATCCTTGACCAAATTAGGTGACTTTTCGGCCAACATTCCACTTACTCACTCCCCTATCCATTCCTTAGCTCTCATTTCGATTTTCAGCTAAGAGAAGAGAGAGAAGCAGCAGCAAACCGAGGAAGAGAGGGAGAGAAGAGAATACACCCTTTCAAATTCAAGTTTCAAGCTCGTTTCTCCCCGGATTCGCCTCAAATTTGAAAGGTATGTCCGGATTCTTGTTGTTTGGATTCTCCTCTTTCTTTTAAGTGTATTTTGGCTAAATTTCCTTGAGGTTTGAGCATGGTATGTGATAATGCATGAATAGTTAGGTTTTAACCCTTTTTGAAGAATCCATGCTTTCCTTGCTTTATTTCTTGAATTGGTGAGTTATATGTGATCTAGGTGACTTGATTACTTCATTTATATGTATGAATTTCGTGGTCTTTGAGTTGTATGAGAGTTGCCATTGTTGGTTTGTATGAAACTTGAAGAATTTAAACAAGTTGATGTATCTCTTCCTTCCCCTCACTTTAGGTTCGGTTTTAGCATGTTCTAGGGCATAAAATTTTGAATCTTTGTTGCATATACCTTCCATTATGTGTTATCTTGGTGCTTGTATGGTTTGTTTGGAGTTTTGAGGGAGTTTGCAAGCTTGTTTTTCGAAAATTTGGCCCCTGACCCAAATCCACGGGGGTGGATTTTCTCTTGGAAAAAAATCCACCGGGGTGGATTTGAGGTAGCCCCCTCCTGGAACTTTTTGACCTAAATCCATGGGGGTGGATTCTCCTTTTGAAAAAAATCCACCGGGGTGGATTTAGGGCAGTGGCCCCCCTTTTGCTCCGAACTTCGTTTTCTTGTTTCTTGTTTCTCCCACCCCTAACTTGATCCCTATGCTTTACTAACATGTTAAATTATGTGTTATAATTATTGTATTAGATTTATGGATTTGTTTGACGTGATTCGTGCCTTATATGATTTGATGTATACTCCTACGCGCATGAATGACTTTGTACTTTGTTTGCTTGCCTTACATGTATTATCCTTGCTCTTATATGAACTATATGCATTGTTAATATGTTGTATGATATGTTATGCATGTTATGTGAATTTTATGAATTTGTTTGACGTGAATTATGTGATTTATGGCTTGATGTAAACTTATATGCACTAAATGTCACCTTGTTGCGTTTTATTCGTATCTTTTGCATTCGTTGTCCCTTGAATGAACTTAGAATTTATGAATTCTCTTGATATGGTATTATATGATAAGTCATGGTTTTAATTGATGCGTTATGTGTTTAATTTGTTAGTTATTTGTTTGATATTTCATTGTTTGCCTCGATGTGCCTAAGTGTGAATTTATATGAAGTGCATTACATCTTTTGCATCCGTACGCATATGCCGAGCGTCTATATGGTTCATGTTTGATCTAAGTTCGTCATTTTCTCTTTGTCTTGTTCAGAGCTTCGTTCCTTTGGTGTCGAGGAGGTCCTTTAGGTGTGCTTTGGTTGGTTTCCGTTCGGTTGGTTCGACAAGGTGAGGTTTCTTTCTTTTAGTTATTACGACCTACAACCCTTGATGTGATTTAAGCCCGCATGTGTTCTATGTATACGTATAAGTAATTAGATATATGTTTGATACGTATTTTGTGGGATTGGCCCTTTTGTTATGAAATATTTGAAAATGCTTTTATGTATAAGTAAGAAATATTTTCGTTTGTTTGTTTTAAAAAGTGTTGGTGTGGGTGTTTTGAAACAACGAGTTATGTTATGAAAATTATGATTCTTCGAAAATTATGAATTTTGAACAATTTGATTGGGCCCAGGAGATTTGTGCGAAGGAGACCCAGGATGGTATGGGTCATCGGGTAGTGCCTAGTACGGTCTTCAACTTAAGGATCAACCCTGAACCCACTAGGAGGCTTGGTGGGGGAAGGAGTCCTCGGGCGTGAGCGTCATGAAACTCACGACCCATACTGTTTGACCGATGGTTGGGGTGGCACCTCCCTGCCATCACCCGGAGGAGAGGTATGTTTGTCTGATTCTGAATTATGTTTTGTTTTAATTTAAGCTTTGATTTATGAACGGAGTTAGGTGGTTCGAGGCTCGTACTCGCCGAGTTGTGTGTGTGATTCTGAAAATGGTTTGTGAAACTAGAGTGGATTCATAATTAATAAAATTTTGGTAAATTTTGGCCTTCGGCCTTAACTCTTTTTCCTTATAAATATTATCACGTGTTAAATGTTTTGGATTGCAAAAACCATGCCCCGGTTCATGAACCTTCTAATTTTTGAATATGCTCTGCTCCATGTATACGTATGTGTGAGTGTGTTAGCCCTCTCACCAGTCTTTAGGACTGATCCCTCCTTGTTGTCTTCTTTTTCCCCCTTTTGGTTTTGTTGAGTTTGCTGGTGCAGGTTGGTGCGTGCTAGGCGGAAGTCTTTTGTTTAGTTTGTTCGAGTTTTTGCATCTTTATATTTCCGCACTGGTTTTATGATTAAGAGATGTATGAAATTCGTTTAAGTTAGGATTTAGAATTTGAGCTTTGACCCCGGTATGATTTATTCGGCCTTGGATGGGCATTTCTATTTAATTTGTATTAATCCAAGCATGTATGATTGTATTTGAATCCTGTTGCTTCCGCATTAGATTTTGATTTATTCTGCGCGCTCTGTATTAGGGTCTAGACCGCCTAGCTAGTGTGTGAGTTTTTGTTTGTCACCCGTTCGCTGTAGCTTGGTGCGTGTGCGAATTTTCCATTTCGTTACACGTGTCGGGCTACAGTGCAGGGGGTGTAGTGCCTTGAGTTCCAGGGTGCTACATATATATATATATATATATATATATATATATATATATATATATATATATATATAGTGATAGGTGTACAAATGAGTAATTCAATATTAGAAATAATTTATATAAGTCATAGAATATTTTGTATTTATTAAATAAAGGTTATTTAATTTATTGTTGCATAATTAATATTTATATAAATATTATATAGCTGTGTCGGAGCCGTATCGTGTCCTAAAATTTTACAAAAATCCGTATTGCCATGTCCGTGTCGTGTAGTGCCCGTGTCGCCGTGTCCGTGTCCATGCATCATAGGAGATAAGCAATGTGCCTTATCAGGGATTGTTCAATAATTTGCCGATAAATTAATTCAACCAACGACTAATTAATGATTAATTAAAGAATAAATAAAAATCTTTGGTAATGATTTTAGTTTAAGAAACTAGTAATAGTTATTTAACTACTAAAATACATCAAGTCTCTTTTGTTTGTGTTAATAGGTATTATTAGTATGAGTTAATTGGTCCAAGTACAAATATGTTTATTTTGTGATACAGGTTAGCGCGATGAAATATAGCTTAATAACAGAAAGATTGGAACATGTTTGGGGTAGTATTAAAAGAATTTAGAAAAGATCTGGGTTAACCCCAAACCTTCCATATCCTTTTAATTTGGGTTTAATGTATTTTGTTCTTTAATTTTTAATCCGTGTGATTCTCTCCCAAACTTTTAAAAAATATTACATTTACCCCTTTTTCGTTGAAAATTTGGAAAATATTCCGTTTAATTTTTTTTTAAACAAAATTTAAATGTGATTTATAAGGGTAAATTTATACAGATCAAATTTCAAATGTATCCATATTATACAACAAATCGAAATTCTCGATACAACGAAAACAACGGTGGTCCCCAAGCAAATTCTGACAACTGATCAATGGTAAAAAATGGCTCACGGCTAGCGGAGCTTTGCAAGTGGCCTGCGGTGGCTTCCGACGGCCAATAGGATCAAAAAGGGTATGAACTTTGTTCGCTATGTTGGAGAGAGAGAAACAATATGATTGCGGTGTTGACTCTTGGATCGCTCTGATGGAGGAGAAATCAACAGTTAAAGTTCATCTTAAACGAAATATTTCTAGAATATTCGATCGAAATTGAATAAAAGAGATTAAATATTATATTTTATAATGATTAAAATAGCAATCATACCGATTTAAAAATTAAGAGTTAAAACACAATAAAACCCTAAGATGAGGGGTGCGTAGAATTACCATACAATTTTTTGCATGATGCTAATTAAGTGTAATAGAATGGGTAGTTATATGCCTCTACCTCCGCCACTAATAATTGCACTTTCAAAAAAATAATTCATGGATAACTTCTGCTCGGAAATTAGCTATAAGACTCCCTATATTACTATCACGTATGAGGAATTATAATATAATTGAAATATTAGAAAACCAAAGTTTTTTATAATAAATCATGAAGGACCAAAATAGTTTTAAAATACGTATACCGGCCTTCCAGTCAATAAAAAAATTAGTTTACTTCTCTTTTATTTTATATTATAAAATAGAACATCTGAATACCAAAGTTTAGAAAAAGATATAGTAAGAAACCTCCTATTTTACATTTATCTTTTAATTATTTGTTTAATAAATTAAGTTTTAGCTAAATAAAGTTTTGCCTGGGTTAACAATTTTAGTTGTTGAGAGAGAGTAGAGTAACATGGGTAGCTTTTTCATTAAACATAACGGTAAATTGTCTTGTCAATATGAACTTTTTTCTATTTAAGTTTTGAGGATGTGTTTGATAACAAATTTAATAGTATAAGATCGGAAAGTGAATTTAGCCCTTCAGGCTTCAAGCAGAAGGTAAGATTTGGTATCTAATATAACAAAAGACGAACATGAATATTTAACCACAAATCCCCCAAACTGAACAAAAGCTTCGGAAATACTATTGTAAGCCATCTATGATGTATGGACACGGACACGGCGATACGGACACGACACGACACGACATGGATACGGCGATACAGATTTTTTCTTGAATTTCCCACGTAAGGAGTGTCGGACACGGTGTTGGACACGAGTGTCCGACACGACACGGCATGACACGACACAGTAAAATGATATTTTTAGAAGTGTCCGTGCATCATAGTAAGCCATTGATATTTTTGCTTTTGACAGAACACATGGATTTCATCTTATATCAGTTAATGTTTGTCGAATTGAGGAAAATCTGATAAAACACAATTAATGGCCACATGCATTGTGGCCAGCGAATTGTTAGCCGTAGGAAATCGTAACATGCATAAACTTCTATTAGGAGTTATAATTCTATTAGAATTCCAAATTATATTTTAATGTAAGTAGAACACTTTTCTTTTGAATAATAATAATAAAAAAAAAAACACAAATCTTTCCATGAGTGGAATTGAGGTTATTCAACATTTTAAATTATATTTGCAGAGAAAGAAAGCATAAGAAATATTCGGATAATTAAGATGATATCTTGTTAGGGGAAAAATCAAAATAGATACCAACTACCATCTACTATAATTTTCGGGAAAAGTTCTTTTTTAATGACAAAAAAAAGTTATTAATTCATAAAACGCTATAATTCATAAAAAATATTAAAATAAAAATAAAAAATAAAATATTAAATAACAAAAAATATAATGTAGGACCTATTAATAAAGAGAATTAAAAATCTTCCAAACTTATCCTAAACCCCTAGATTGAAAAATATATGCTTGAGATCACCAATACCCAATTTATTTATTCTAAACTCCCAAGACCCTGATAAGTCTATTTTACCCCTGATTTTACCTTTTCTTTTTTCCACTGAAAAAAAACGATTCTCAATTTATCTCATATTCTCCAACAACATTGCTACTTCGTCGGCAACGAGAGATAACGACGATGACGACAAGATAAAGGTAGGTGGCAACAACAATGATCACGATCGAATTAGCGTGATAACAGGATATTGATAAGCGGCGACAATGAGAATCGATTTAGTCATCATGCTCTATTTTCTATGCTGCTACAAGGAGGACAAAAGTATGTATTCTGAACATTAATTGAATAATAATTATTTATTCGGATTATGTATCAATTAGACAGTATAATTCACTAATAATTTGTATCGAAGAAAAGTGATAATTGATTCCGAATTGAATTGTTGATAGTATGAATCGAATTGTTGATCCACTGCAAACTGATAGCCTGAATTGGTATTCTGAAGATGGCGATGGTCGATGATGAAGATTAGGACAACAAATCCTGGGAAGTTGTTGGTTAATGGCGAAATTATGGTATTTTCAATTTGGCGGAGCACGTCGTTGGAGGTGATTCACGCGCAGCTTGTTGAAGAGTTGACAAACTTCAATTCTGATTCTTATGTGGTACAGTACCACGCTCCCCATACAAAAGGATTATGGGCCAGTTTGCGATGCGACGGGCAAATTCCGACCATGATCCAATTGCATGAACTTGCTAATCTCAAAATTGTGAAGATGAGAGCGATTCAACCTCCTGCCTATTTAATTGGGAAGCAGTCATCGAAGAGAAGGTATGGGGATTTCTAATTTATTCTATTTTGTATTAACACTATATTAATACTGGTCAACAATCTCATTCTGTAGAGGATTGAGCAGATTCACTACGTGTTCTAAAGTTGAGGATTGAAAATTTTATGTACTTTTAGAATTTTTCTTTGTTGTTGTAATTGAATAGATTGCCTCTTAAGATTGTTTCTCTTTATTTGAAACTACCTTAATAAATTGGTTGGGCTGATGATGTTTTTTCAATTTGATTTAATGGTAATTTGTGCCAGAATATTTTTGCTGTTTCTGAGGGTTAAACCTTCCCAAAATATGTGCAAACTGAATGGAGAAGATCAACGGAATCAAACCTCAGAAATAGCCTTTTGATTCTAAAAGTGCAAATCACGTGATTAGCCAAATTGAAGAGAGCAATGGATACTTGCCCATTCTTCTCAAAGCAAAGGACTATAAAGCTCAACTCTTTCAAGAAAAGGAATACGGTTTTGAGAGACAAAAGATTACTTAAGAGTGTTCATTGCTTTAAAAGCTTTTGTGGTAGAGATCTCTGTTCAAAGGTGAGAATTAAGAGTCTCTGGAATTCAGCTTTCAGTGTCTGTTCTGAAGCTGAGGTTAGAGGTCTTAGCCCTTTGGTGGATCAGATATCCGTGTGGTATTTGAGGTAGTTTGCTTTGGTGTGAGTTGTATGATAGATAAGCTTGAAGGGATTTATCTACCTACGTGTGGTATACGAATTCACAAGGTTTGTTTGTGAATTCGAAAGTGCTTAATAAAATTTCCCTTTAAAACTCCCAAGCTAACAACTTGGGATAGGAGTAGGTTTGTCGAACCTATATAAATTCGCTGTGCAAATATATCTACATTTCTGGTTGTGGTACTTAGTCTTTCATAAAACTGTCAAAGTTCCAATTAGGTACTCCCAGAGTATCAATTGGTACCAGAGCAGGTTATTTCCATAACTCAGGCTTAAAACACCAGTTTTCGATCCGGTTCCACACCATAAATGGAGTACTTTGCTGAAGCACCCTCACACACACGTGCATCTCTTTTTGATGGAACTAACTACTCTACTTGGAAGAATCGAATGGAGGAATTCTTTATGGGTGTAGATTTCAAACTGTGGAAGGTTATCACCATTGGCCCTGAAGTTCCAATGAAATAAGTTGATGGTAAAAGGGTCCCAAAAATCGTGGAATATCTGGATGAAAAAAGATGAAGCGGCATGGTCACTCCGTGCCCGTGCAAAAAATTTGCTATCAATTGCCTTAACCAAAGAGGAGTACAATTGAGTCTCTACGTGCAAGAAGGCCAAAGAAATGTGGGACATGCTACAAATAACACATGAGGGAACCGAGCAAGTTAGGGAAGAAAGAGTTGCAATCCTGACATCACAATATGAAGCCTTCCAAATGAGTCCCAAAGAAACCATAAGCCAAATGCATACCAGGTTTGTCGCTCTTGCAAATTAAATAAGGGGCCTTGGAGATCCATTGTCCGAGGGACAAAAAGTGAGAAAGATTCTGAGATCACTGCCAAAAGAGTGGACTCGCAAAGTTACGACTATAACTGAGGCAAAAAAATTAAGCACTCTCACAATGGCTGAACTAATAAGCTCCCTGATCTTGCACGAACTCACCCTCCTGCCCAAGGAAGAAATACCAGACAAGAAGAAAAACATTGCCTTCTCGGCCGAACAAGATACCAGCCTAGAAGACAGATCTGATGAAGAGATGATACTACTTACCAGAAGAATTAAATAAATTGCCTATAATAGAAGCCGAAACTGAAGGTTCTAGCAATAACCCAACAACAGCAGCAGTAACTACCAACCACGAATAGAACCTCACAATGGTACTCAATATCCTCAACATAACAAAAATATTGTGTGTCATGAATGCAGGAAACCAGGGCACATCAAGTTAAACTGTCCACAAATCAGAAAAAACCCAGGACCAAGATGGAAAACACAACTCCTATATCGCAAACTGGGACCAAGAATGAACATGAACTGTTTGATGCTGAGGAGAACTACATCGTCTTTATGGTTGATGACCAAGTAAGTACTTCTAGCTCACTTCAGAATGAACTGGAAAATTGCATGGATCAAACTCTTGATGAAATAAATTTCCAGAATCTTATTGAAACATGCACCTCTAGGATTGAAAACTTGATTCTTAGAAACAAGAATTTAGAAACAAAACTTCTGAAAATCATCAAAGAAAATCAAGATATGGAACATAGACTCCTTCAGGCCATAGATCACTTAAAATTTGAGAAAGAATTTTTGGAAAAAGATGAAGAACACCTGTTTGAGGAAAATTCCAGCCTTAGTGAATCTTTATGCAAAAAGAAATCTGATAAGACCAAGAAAAAAACTGGTAAAAAATGCTATAACTCTGGAAAATTTAGGCACATTCAATATCATTGTAATTACCCTCAGATTCATAAAACTAAATGGGTATAGGTTCCCAAAAGAACCAATCACAAAATACCAGACACTCCACAAAGAAGGACCCATAAAAGGGTGGGTACCTAAGATCAAATGACCATTGCAGGAACAGTATTTTAAAGAATCCAGGAGCAAGAAATGGGTGTTGGATAATGGATGCTCTAGACACATGACCGGTGATAGAAATTATTTCACAGAAATTCAAAATTATGAGGGTGAAACATCATCTTCACTGATAACATCAAAGGGAAGATCATTAGAAAAGGGACAATTGGAAAGAAAGGACAACACTACATTGAACAGGTCTGGCGGGTATAAGGCCTGGAACTCCCCAAACATGGAGCTATCACATCCCCACGTATATGAAATTA
Organism: Lantana camara; assembly: GCA_037501455.1. Taxonomy (NCBI): domain Eukaryota; kingdom Viridiplantae; phylum Streptophyta; class Magnoliopsida; order Lamiales; family Verbenaceae; genus Lantana; species Lantana camara. The sequence goes on from CM074862.1 coordinate 28,151,580, forward strand.
AAAATCCATATATGTGCTAAGAGCTAGCGAAGGAGAGACACTTAAGACCACTCCTAGCTAGGCGGCGCTATACAGACAGTCAACAACAATTAAACGTATAGCAGAAGCAAACTTATGAAGTAAACAACAATTCAAAAGCTCAGCATTTAACTAATTTACAAAAATAGGATTCACTGCTAACATATCAAAAGAAATACAACATATAAGTTAGTATTACATCATATGCCAATATCATTCTAATTCAACTAATACCATACAAGACATCATCAAAACTAGGATTTGACTCAAAAGAAGGCTAGACAACCTGCCACCTAGTCGACTCCCAAAAAGCTGCAATCAATACGAAGGGGACAAGAAGAAAAGAGAAATAGGGTCAGTCAAGTAACTGGTGAGGGATAACAATATACTATTTATAATTAATACAATAACAAAGATATACGATGCACAAGAACACTTTACCTCGACCGAATATAGCCCATTTTATAATATAATAATTTTCATTACAATAATAGGGCGTATATTGGGTTAAAGGTTTTCAAGCAGTCAATGGGTCCTGAGTTATACCCGTTCTCCAACCTTACTTCACAAGACAATACAATAAAATAAATCCCTTTTTTCTCCGGGTGATGGAAGGGTTAATTACTCCTTAACCATCGATTTATCACTTGAGTCATAGCCCGTCCTGGTGCTATGCTCCTTCGGCCGAAGTTGGTCACAGGTACTACGTGATATCCACTACCTCCGAAGATAACACGTACACCCATAGAGGTCGTAGAGTAGGTTCACCGTCAGCCCTATGCTTTCCCGGATCCCCTAAGCCACGTTGCCTCGGGCCCAACAATCACAAGCACTCGTTATGCAATCACAAGCACAAGATATATTTTCAATTTTCAATTGAGATTCATACACTTAACTCATTTGATATTAGAAAACCATTTCCGATAAAATCGAAAAAATAGTAGGCAATGACTTATTTAATACGTAAGTACATATATGTATAATAATTCGGGTAAGGAACAATCAAATCGTGCAGACATCTTATTGATATAGTATTGATTACAACAAGAGAATAACGTCACCTTGATAGCCTCGACAAAAGAGACCCAACATAAGATACGAATCTAAACCACCGGGTCCTCGAGAGGATCACCTGAACACGATTACGATCGATATTAGACTTAAAAGGACCAACTACAGATTCTCGATGACATAAAACAATGTCATGAAGTGATATGAGTATAGATTCATATGCAACACGACTATAATTATGTAAGAAATGGGTAAATATGAGCAATCATGGCACTTTTAAGAATTAACTTTCACGTTGAAGATCATTTAGGGCAAGCTTAGACGTCTTTCATGCAATTTTAGTAAAACGATATACTTATATAAGTGCACTTACACTTGAAATAAAGAATATAACACATATGACGTTCAATAAACGGAAAGAAACGATGAAAAAAGCAAGAAACCAGCATTTAGGCAAAACTTAGCAAAACTAACAGGTTTCTCCAAACGGGCAAGCTATAAAGAATTGGGTATATCTTAAGATTGATAAGTCGGAATTAAGTTTTGATTAAAATAAAAGTGGACAACAGGGCTCTCCAACCATATATGGCTCAAATTTTAGTTCAAAGTGGATAAAAAATGACGTAGGTGCAAATTTAGTCGAATGTAGATTTCTGACAGATTGGCGACACAATTTTGGATCGATTATATCTCCCTCCTCGAAAATGATTTTAACGTGATTCCAATTGGAGAATGTTCTACACTCAAAGAAGTTTCAGTGGTCAAAAATTTACTCAATCGGAGCTCATTTGAGGTCTACACAGTCGTGTGACTTTTGGCCTAAAAACATGTGCAGTTGCACATAGAAAATTATGCGGAAAATTTGAGAATTTACACGCTACTATGCGGAAAATGAATGGGGAAGTTGCATGGCCTTGCAAACATGTCTGGTACCAAAAAAAAAAAAAAAAAAAAAAACCGGGGAAAATAGGGGAAAAAAGAGGGAAAGAAGCTAAACTTGCAAAGATATACTTAGAGTCAAGTATTCTCAACTCATAACACACAAGAGCACACTTAAGAGCACTTAAGGATCAAATATATACTAAGAACTCATGCTTAACTTCCTTAATCATCATCCTTAAAACCCATCAACTCCATTAGTAACCTTCAAGCTTTCCTAACTTATGAATCATGCATGATGACTTCTTGAATTCTTCCTAGCATATGATTTCTAACATATTTACTTCTACCAATTTCCTCCTAACATGCTTTGCTATATGATTCTCCATAACCTAGCTTAGGTTTTCATATAAACTTCATACCATGCATGCAAACTCATGCTTATGCAAGAATTAAACCATGGACGTATGTTTATACATGAAGAAAAGCATAGATTCTACCTTTAATTAGAAAGAAGTGAACTTGGGATGAAAGTGTGTAGATGTGCGGTGGTGTATGTGAGATGAGAGAGTGAAGAAGAAGAGCTTGTTGCTTATTGGGAGAAGATGCAAGAAATATGTAGGATATTTCATAAAGTATGACAACATTAATTAAAATGCATAAGTCATAAAGTTGTTTCTTGACTTTTAATCCCACATTAATTAGCTATCCTTCATGTTAGAGAATTTATACAATTAAGTGATCATAATCTTGAACTAATACTACACAAATCCAAATAAAATTCACCTAGGTATTCATACTTTCCAAATTTGGCAATCAAGGACAACGAACAAATAAAACATAACTCTTGAACGTTCCCACACGTTTTACCTGTTCTGAAAGACGGGGCGTTACACCTGGAAACAACTTAATCAGCATTAGCCAGCTTTGTGATAGCGGGTATGAGGTCGAGTTTTGCCCAACCATGTGTCTAATTATGAAAAATGGAGAAAGGGTCTTCACAACAAAATGAGAGAAGAATCTTTACACGTTCCATATGGAAGATCTGTGTACCAAGAATGTGGAGTGCCTCACCGTTACTAAAGAAACCAGCTAAATATAGCATTGGAGACTCAGACAAGTCAACATGGACCTTTTGACTCATTTCACCAAGGAGGATCTGGTAAAAGGCATTCCCAAACTTAACTATGTCAAAGATAAAACCTATGATGCATGCCAAAAAGGAAAACAGATTAGACCCAGTTTTAAAGGCAAAGATCAAGTTTCAACTAACCAGCCTCTGGAACTTCTGCATCTCGACCTCTTTGAACCCATGAGGACAGAGTTAATGGGGGGAAAAAGGTATGTCTTCGTCATCGTGGACGGCTATTCCAGGTACACTTGGGTTCTCTTCTTAACTCTTAAAAATGAGGCTGTCAATTTTTTCATTCCTCTTGTTAAAAGGATCTAAAATGAGAAAAATCTAAATGTCAAGCGCATTCGTAGTGGCCAAGGAAATGAATTTGATGAGAAAAATTTTACAATTTTTTCCAACAAAAATGTGTACTTTGATGAGTTCTCTGCTCCTAGAACCCCCCAACAAAATGGTATTGTTGAAAGAACAGATCGTATTCTACAAGAAATGGCCAGGATTATGATCAATAAATATGATTTGCCTAAATCTTTTTTGGGGTGAAGCGATTAATACTGCTTGTTATATTTCCATTCGTGTTTTTCTTAGACCCATTATCAAAAGAACTCTGTATGAACTTTTGACTAATAAGACACCCAACATCTCTTATTTCCATGTGTTTGGCTGCGAGTGCTTTATGCTTAATGATAGGGACGACCTAGGAAAATTTGATGCCAAGACGGATGAAGGAATCTTTGTGGGTTACTCCACGCATAGCAAGGCTTTCGGAGTTTTCAATAATCGCAAAAGAATTGTGCAGGAATCCATCAAGGTTGTATTTGATGAAAGTAACCCCCTTGCTAACAATTCCTTGAGAGATATTCTTGCAGATACAGTTGAAATAATAGCATCACTCAATCAGGATCTAGAACCTACAGAGGAAGAAGGACAAAGACCAGACGAAGCTGACAACGAAGTTCCACCTGAAAAAACCACGAAATTCAAGCATGCTTCAAGGTACAGATGATAACTTGCTCTCAAAAGGTTGGCGAAGACAAAGCTCAACCCAAACACCAAGCCTTTATCTCAATGTTTGAACCCAAGGATGTGAAGGAAGCCCTCAAAGATGATCACTGGATCACATCTATGAAGGAAGTATTAACCCAATTTGAACGCTGCAATGTTTGGACTTTGGTCGAAAGACCAATAGGCCATACCATCATTGGAACAAAATGGTTCTTCAGAAACAAACCCAATGAAAGAGGTAAGGTCACAAGAAACAAAGCTAGACTAGTAGCAAAAGGATACAACAACAAGAAGGCATTAATTTCGACAAAACGTTTGCTCCCGTTGCAAGATTAAAATCTATTAGAATGTTGCTAGATTTTGCTTGCTTAAAAAACTTTATCCTTTATCAAATGGAAGTCAAAAGTGCCTTGTTAAATGGAAAAATCAATGAAGAAATTTACGCCCAACAACCACCGGGCTTTGAAAATTCAAACATTTCGAACCACGTTTTCAAACTTAACAAAGCTCTTTATGGCCTTAAGCAAGCCCCTCGTGCATGGTATGAGTGTCTAAAGAACTATCTGATTTCCAATCACTTCAGTATTGGCACCATTGACACCACTCTTTTCACAAAAACCCATGGGGAAAGTCTTCTATTGGTACAAATTTATGTTGATGATATGATTTTTGGAAGTACAAACTCCCAACTCTACCAAGAGTTCTCTAAGTGTATGCAACAAAAATTTGAAATGAGTCTCATGGGAGAGCTATCCTTCTTTCTTAGATTACAAATCAGCTAACGAAAGCATGGAATCTTCCTAAACCAAGTGAAATATACAAAGGAAATATTGGAGAAATTCCAGATGACTGACTATAAAGATACTCCAACACCACTCATTCCATCTACCAAACTGGACCTTGATCCTGACGGTAGGATATTCCAGAAAAGGTATACAGAGGTATGATAGGTAATCTTCTCTATTTAACTGCTAGCAGGCCCGACATATTATTTACCACAGGACTTGATACTCGTTTCCAGTCTGTTCCCAAGGAATCTCATTTCAAGGCAATAAAAAAGATCCTCTGGTACCTAAAAGAAACCACAAACTACGGTCTCTGGTATCAGAAAACAAACACTGCTAGTCTCATTGGTTTTTCAGATAAAGATTATGCAGGATGCACTGTTGATAGAAAAAGTACCAGTGGCTCGTGTCAACTACTGAATAACTGCCTAGTGAGCTGGCCAAGCAAAAAACAATCCGTGGTCGCTTTATCCACCACTAAAGCTGAATATATGGCTCTAGGTAACTGTTGTGCTCAATTACTCTGGACGAAAAAAACCTTACCCGACTTCAATCTTCACTTCTCCAATATCCCTCTCTACTGTGATAATACCAGTGTTATCTGCATTTAAAAAAATCCCTTTTTTCATTCCAAAACAAAACATATTGAAATTAAACATCATTTCGTAAGGGATCACATTCTAAAAACTGAAATAAAAAATTTTCATGTTGATACAAAAAACCAACACGCAGATATTTTCATAAAGAGTTTACTTGAAGATCAATTTTCTGCTTTACAGAACACACTTGGAATGATTTTAGCTCAAAATATTTGCTAAAATTTTATCATATGATTTCCATATTAATTCTTCTGGAATTCGAAAAGGCACTCAGATCTCCTTATAACCCCTCACCCTAAACCAAATCACTCACTCAAAATCATTCACTTACACCGCCACTTTTTCAAAAACCCTAAATCTAAAAATGGTGAAAGGTAAGGAAACCAAAAAGACAGGGCACGGAAGAGTCTGCGGTGATAGACTCCGGTGAAACGAGCTCGCTCCACCAACTCTGATAGGAACACCTCTCCCATCCTACTTACTGATTTGAAGGAAGGACCGTCTGATGTCAAGCCCTCGCCATTTGAACTCATCCCCAGTGAGTTTAACTTCTTAGCCAAAGTTGTTGCAGATCTATTTGAGAACTTCTTCAAAGGTTTGGAGGTAAATCGGGGTCGCGTTGTTAATATTGATGATATATCACCTTTCTCTACTGTTGATACTATCAGGAATCTGGGATGGGAACCTCTTGTGACTATTGATGCTCCAGTGTATCCCTTGATGAGCCAGAAATCTGTGTGAAATCGGTTGTGCATGGTAAGGAAGTTCTCTTCAATGTCACAAAGTTCAACCATCTGCTGGGTACACCCAACTCGGGGGAAGAGGTTTTCTGCTTTGGTAAGTGGCCAAACGAGACTAAGTGGCCGGATGCTCTCCTAGGTATTCTGGGATGGGGCTAACTACGAGCTTTTTGGGGGAGAGGGACTCAATAAACTCAAAAGTGTGGAGTTATTGTTCTGGCACAAGGTCATTCACAACTCTATTTTTTCGGCTTCCGTGAATAGTGGGAATTACTCCACCAATATGACCTGTCTGTCTACCTATCAGCTCTACAAAGTGGCTAAAGGCGAACTAGTTAACCTGGGGTTCGTGATCCTAAAGTACATTCATCATTGCTTCTAACTCAGAAACTCCAACATTCCCTACGGGATGATCTTATCTCACCTGCTGGCATTGGACGGGGTCATTTTACCATCTTTCATGAAGGAAGATCCAGCTGACTATAAGATCATTGACAGAAAAAGCCTCAGCAAGATGCGGATCCAGTGTGACGAGACAGGTGTATGGGTGAAAGGGACGAAGCAACCCGTACTGGACTCTACAGCATCTCCTCAAGTGAATCTGGCAGTGGGCTCTTAGCAATCCGATGAGGTTCTCGTAGGGATTTAGTTCCTCAAGGCTCAACTCGCTGCTATGAACATCAAGCTGCAAGACATCCAGCAGAGGCTCCAGGCGGCACCTCCAGCGTACTCTGGCACCTTTTTTGCTACCGAAGGGGGAGACTGTAGCACCCCAAATGGAAGGCGTCACATCCCCCGCACTCAGACCCGACCCGCATATGAAATGGAAAATCCATACACGTGCCAGAATAGAGCGAACAGGGACTCACACACTCACTATGCTAGGCGGGAGCTAAACCTTCGAAATCAAATAATAAAGTATAAAGAGAAATGGCAAGTGCGGAAGCATAACATATAATCCGATACCAATTCAACCAAAATAACGGGTTTAACTAACATAATGACATATTCCCTAAAATTCATACATAACCATAAATCATAGTCATAAATACGTGTTCAATCTATCCCTAAAAGCCTGTCCCGAATCAATAATATAAAATCAAAATAATTCATGATAACGTGATCAAATATAATGTGTGATGGTGTGACTCAGACCACAAAACTCGCTAGACTCGAACTCCCACCTAGCGCTCCGACATTTGCAAAAGAACTGAAAATATAGCCGGGTCCAGCCTATAGGAGACTGGTGGGTATAAAACAAGACATATTTTAGTAATATCGCAGAATTTAAATACCCACACATGCAAGCTATAATCCCATGCGAGGTTTTGAGATATTTCCCAAGTGGGTGAAAACAAAGAAAAACAACGCTCGGGATTACAACGATCAATTTCATTCATTCATTTATGCGGTCTTTACGTGAGCCCGACAAGAGGACGAATTCTCCAACCTTCTCCCCGTGTGTGCATTTATTCATACATTCGTTCATTAGTGATCACACAATCATTCATTCATTCAATCATTCATTCACTTACACCTTTTTCCTCCGGGCGTTGGACGGGTTAGCAAGACCCGGCCACCTCATTCATTGACCAAAGGGGGGTCATGAGTTCCCCAAAGGCGCTCAGCTTCCTTTCCTCGCTAATCTCCTAGCGAGTTCCGGACTCTGTGATTTAGGTGGGACTAATGTACGGAGATCCCCATCAGCCCGAGCTTCCCCGGATAGCCACGTACACTAGTCCCAGGGCCCCCATTCAATGTGATCACTGATCTCGCCAAAACATTAGGTTAGGAATTGAATAGATAAGAAAAGGGCTATAACATGAAAACCATGACTCCTTTGAAATGACTCAATATATAAACATATATATACTTTGGCTTAAAACTTACACGTTGAGGTATATCGGGTCATTATTTAACTAATAGCAGAGAAACCCATCTGTTACACCTTACCGAACGATACCAAGAAGAAAATAAGACTAGGAAGAACCTATGAACCCGACATATCTCCGCCCTGGAGAAACTATACAAAAAGGTAACACGGTGCATACGTGAAACTCAAGACTCCAAATGAACCACATATGATGCATGATAATGCTATGCATATGGTATGAGATGTTTAAGAAATAAATGATGTCATGAAGCCACTTAATCACATAAGCAATTCAATCATTCAGTACATGAATAGATTATGCTCTTTCATTATCATTCGTTCATTCCATATCATTCATTCATTCATTATTCAATTTATGAAGATTTCACGTTCATTCATTTCATAGTTCATAGCAATTCAAGTCATGAATTTCATATAATAAGTATAGCTCAAAGATAACAAGTTCATAATTAGAGAATAAACATATAAAGACCTTTAAATCATGATTGGAAATTAGATAAGAACACGAAATAGGTAACAATTTAATTCCATAATTTAATTAAATTAAACAATATTTAATATATATAATAAACATATACATATATATATATATATATATATATATATATATATATATATATATATATATGTAAATATACATATATACACTTCGTGCATTATGATATCTAGTATATATATATAAGCCATGCATATAATTATTTTAATATGTACGTACACATGTGCATGCTATTACATATAATATATATATATTTATATACATGCAATATATATATATAATAACGTACACACACACATGCACGAGACATATAAAACACATGAGCACAATTCAACACCATTCAGGCATGTATTAATATAGTATATTACACAACAAATATTGTACATATATATATATATACAGCAAATACGCATGCAGAACAACACACAAAATCAGAAAGCAGCAATTAAAAGTTCAAGTAAGAAGCTCCCCGCCTGGGGAAAATTTCTTCTTCAACACTCCCCGGCCGGGTAAAAGGGAGGCAGAAGCTGCTGCACAAGGTGTCCCCGCCCGAACCATCACAAAATCTCCCTGCCCGGGGAGATACTCTTCGCGTAACAACACAGCAGCCCCTGTTTTGGTTCTCTATGGCAGCAGTAGCAAGGTAACACACAAAGCACTCAAGGCAACATATTAGGCAACAAATACAGCAGTTAAAGCAAGGAAATGAGGCAACAAACAAGGTATAACAGCAGTAACTAACCGCACGCAGCAACAAGAAAGCAAATCAGTCACCAAGTTTCAGAAAAGCACATGTTCAGCAATGGTGGATCCTCGCACATCCCATATAAATCAAATTCAAGTTCATGAATGTTAAAAGGAAACTAAAGTGATCACATTTCTGTTCCAATTCCATATCAACCAAACTAATACCATGAATTCCAAGAATGAAGCTTTAACCTAACTATTCATCTCATGAATCAAAGCATGCTCAAACCACTATGAAAATCAGAGATTAAAAACTCAAAAGAAAGAGAAGAAGATGGAGATCACAATTCTGGACTTACCTCTCGAATTTGAGGCGAAAAGGAAGAGTATCGAGCAAGAATGGCCAAGTGAATACTATTTCTCCCCTTCAATCTTGGACCTGCGAGGTTGCTGCTTCTTTTCCCTTCTTTATTTGACTGAACTGAAATGAGAGAGAGATGGGTGAAAAGAGGGTTAAGTCAGGGTCATTTGGGTCCAAATATGGGGCAGTTTGGATAAGAAACCGGGTCGGTTATGATCAAAACGGGCGAAGGTGGCGAATCTATCACACGGGTCATGTTTCGGGGAGAAATTCTGAGTTTCGAATGAGCATAGAAAATTACAAAGTCAGGTTCCTTGGTTTTTTTTCTTCGTTACGAGTCCGATGCTTCTTCCGGAATTCAAATCCGAATTTCTTAGCTCAAGATACGTCATCCGGAACCAGAGGTGCGCCGAATGTTCCAAATCTCCCAACTTGGTCTCGTTCCCCAAAATAAAATCCTTTAACACACCAAACAAGATCGAAAACATGAAATGAGCACGTAGACATGTTCATAACACATAAATCTACGACATACTAAATTTTCACAAAACTTCGAATTCAACTCGAATAGAAACGACACGCGATCATATCTCTCAAATACAAAGCATTCAAGAATTCAATTAAAATTCATAATTCAATTATAATATTAAATCCATTTTTAAAAATATATTTATTAAAATGTACGAAATAAAAATAATTAAAAAGACTAATTAAAATTAAAATTATAATAAATAATTAATTACTTAATTAATTAATTTAAATGCGCAATTACGTAAACACATACATCATACTACACAATTGAAAAGCCGGGGCGTTACAGAGACGACACCAAGGACCAGCACCAGGAGCTCAACCCCCTTGAAAAATCAAGGAATTTCTCTTTCTTTATGTCTTTTGAAACTCTCAAAGACTATGTTTGTACTTAATTAAACTCTATGACTTTTGTGGTTGGGGTTATGGAACTGTTGAATCTTTTTGCTATCGATCTTATTTACAGGGGGAGCTGGTTGATTTATTACCTATTATTGGATAGTCTTATTTGTAGGGGGAGATTTTTATCTCTTGTCGTTCTGTTTTCAGGGGGAGCTTTATATCCTTCTTTGTATCTTTACTTCTTGGTTTGTACTTCTCTTTTGCAGGACCAAGTGCTTCGAAGTCATCAACAAAAAAAGGGGAGATTGTCAGAATATTTTTGCTGATCCTGATGGTCAAACCTTCACAGAATATATGTAAGCTGAATGGAGAAGATCAAGGGAATCAAACCTTAGAAATAGCCTTTTGATTCTAAAGGAGTAAATCACGTGATTAGCCAAATTGAAGGGAGCAACAGATACTTGTCCATTCTTCTCAAAGCAAAGGACTATAAAGCTCAACTCTTTCAAGAAAAGGAACAATGTTTTGAGAGACAAAGGATTACTTAAGAGTGTTCATTTCTTTAAGAGCTTTTGTAGTAGAGATCTCTGTTCAAATTGTGAGAATTGAGAGTCTCTGGAGTTCAGCTTTCAGTGTGTGTTCTGAAGCTGAGGTTAGAGGTCTTAGCCCTCTGGTAGATCAGATATCTATGTGGTATTTGAGGTAGTTTGCTTTGGTGTGAGTTGTATGATAGATAAATTTGAAGGTATTTGTGTAACGCCCCAGTTTTCCAGTTATGCATTACGTGATATTATGTGAATTATATTACTAAGTGATTACGTGAAATTGTTATAAACCTGAGAATTATTGCATAACTCGAATTTGATTGAGACGTGAATTAATTGCCGAACGTGACTTAAGTGCTTATGGGTCCTTAATTGATCATTCATTTAAATTTGAGGATTAAATTGCATGAACCTTTCTTTGTATTTACTTGATCACATTTCATGAGATAGGACTTACTTCCATAACTTATACATTTGGAGGATTTAATTGCAAATTTGTGCCTTAAGATTCATGAAAATATATATCATCTCTTACCTTCCATACATAATTTTTCATAAAAACATACACACACCTTGCTTCCATTTCTCAAGATCCAACACCAAGAAGAAAAAGATTTCATCAAATTCAAGCTATTTTTCAGAGAAATTGTATACTTTGAAGCTCAACCATATTAATCACATCATTCCTTTTCTTATTTTCTTATTAGAGGTAAAGATGATATGATGTTGGAATTCTTGAATGAATGATTAAAGCTAGGATTAGAATTTTAGAGTGAATCACTTGTGTGTTAATTGTTAGAAGCATGATCATGATCATTTAACTTGAAAGCTTGCTTGAATTCTTGAATTATATGGAAGTTGAATATCATGAAAAATATGGGGTTTGAGGAATGAATTCTTGATGATCTATGCATGTTTCCATGGATTATATGATGCCTAATTGATATATATGAGTTATATGCATGTTATATGATAGTTTTGAGTTGGTTTCTTGCCTTGGTTTGGTGTGGGAATGATTTGGGAGCCAAGTTTTGTGTATTCCCCTGTTTCCCCTACTTTCCAAGGATGCCTGATGTGGGATCCAGGTCGGGATCCATTTTAGGGTAAAAACAATCCCGACCGGGATGTGTGTGACAGAAAACTTTCTGCTCCAGCGTCCAGGCCGGGATTATTTTTAATCCCGTCTGCGACACCCCTCCCCTGATCCAATTGCTCCTATTTTTCTACTGTATCAAGTATTTGAAGTTTAGAACATTCTTTTTTTTTACGTCTCATCAATATCTATTTTTTTTTTGTGAGTTATGGCCGTTTTAATTTGGTGCCGCCAAACTGTTGCGAATCTGCATTAACCCAACTTTGGACCTAAGCCATTTTCATTCAACTATGAAAAAAAAATACGAGCCATATATCATCGGAAAGGCCTATGTGTCTAGTTTCATACCCAACAAGCAAAACTCAATTCCAAATTCTATAACTCAAGATATTCCAGTTTTCCTACAACATGCGCATTTTCGAAAACTATCAAGTTTTACCAAACTTTGTCAAAAACCTTCATATTGCATTCCTTTCACTTTCTTGGCTCCCGTATGTGACTTATATGAGTTATGTACTTGGTTTATTGATAATTATGCTCCTATTCGACACTTCTTGGCACTTAATTGCTCAAACATGATTGTGTGACTCCATGTCTTATACGAATTAAACTTGAAAGGTTGAATGATATAAATACGTGACTCCTTGTCATTAATTCATCTCTTAGGTATTAATTGGTTCTCATACATGTTTAAGTGTCACTGGATTGCTAAGTTATTTGGATATTAAGGTGTTGGGAGTTTAGTTATTTACATGAACATTGTCGTGCATCATACTTGGTTTCATATTGAGTCTCGTCTCAAGAGTACACATTGTTTCCTTTCTTGTCTAGTTCTTCTCTAGGGCGGAGACCATTGATCGAATAAGCACTAACTTGCATCCTTGTATTGTCGCTTGTCAGGTGAGGTTTAATTTCTAGTTATATAGAACCTTTATAACCCTTACGTGAGAATTTTGGCCAAAATGTATATTTATATCTATAGTTTTCCAAAACCTTAGTGATTGAAAGCAAGTCATGTTATTATATTGAACTGACCATGATTTGGCGAGTATATTGTTCACTGTGGGCCCGAGGGTAGTGTATTGAGCCAACCGGGAAAGCAAGGGTTGACGGGTTACTCTTGCACTATCCTCACCATTTTGGGATGACCCCTGAATCCAATAGGAGGTTTGGTGGAGGAAGGAATTCCGTGCGTGGGAGTCATATTCCTGACATACACCATGATTGGATGGTGGGGCCTTGCAATCCCACTATCTCCCAGAGGGAAAAGGGTTCATGAAACTACTATTGATTGATTGCACTCTAAATACTTGCATGGTCACTTAATCAATTGAAACCATCATGATTGTACACTATCGGAGTAAAGGTTGGAGACTTGCCCTCACTCGCCGGGCCACTGATTGACTGAAATTGGTTTAATCATTAAAGCTTGATAGTTGTAATCTCGGGTGATGCTTATTTTATCATTGAACTTATATTGTTTCTTTTCTAAAACTTCAGCCGAGTTTATGACTTGCATGTAATTGCACTTATATTTATATACCCCTCACTCAGTCTTTTATAGACTGACGCCTCCACCTTTCAGGTTCTTGCAGGTGCACGCTAGGTGGGATTTAGAGTCATGTTTTGTCTTTTATTCAGGTGTGGCACAGTTCATCTTCATTGTTAGCATGTTTTGAGATATTGATGAATTAATCATGTTAGTTGATGTTATTTTGGGAATATAAGATTTACTGAATCGATACGCATGTAGAGAAGATTGTTTATGTTGTTGTACATATCTTATGAATATGCTTCCATCTGAACTGCTATGCATGGTTCTACTTGGTTTGGGGTTAGCCGCCTAGCTAGATTGTTTTTTTTTTTTTTTTTTTTTTTTTTTTCTATTGTCTCTCATTCACTATATGCTTAGTTCATGTATGGATTGTCTGTTTCATATGTGGATTGAGCTGTAGTGCGGGGGATGTGGCTACCTTGCATTTCGGGTGCTACAAGTTATCTATCCTACATGTGGTATACGAATTCACAAGGTTTATTTGTGAATTCGAAAGTGCTTAATGAAATTTCCCTTTAAAACTCCTAAGCTAACAACTTGGGGACAGGAGTAGGCTTGTCGAATTTGTATAAATCTGCTATGCGAATTATCTACATTTCTGGCTGTGGTACTTAGTGTTTCATAATACTGTCAAAGTTCCAATTAGGTACTCCTAGAGTATCAATTTGTTTTCTCATTATGTTAATGAAGTGACTGTTTAGGTTAAATTAGTTTGTTTACTTATGTGATAATGAAGTGCTTATTCGGTTGAATCAGTTTTTTTACTTTGTCGTAATGAAATGCTCATTCAAGTTGAATCAGTTTGTTAACTTTGTCGTAATGAAATGCTCATTCAAGTTCTTCTTCAGGTAGAATCAGGTTTGGTTGGAATGTGGTAATGAAGTGCGTGTTCAGGTTGGGCGGGGAGTTTTGTTTTTTTTTATTTTTTTTTTTTGGGGGGGGGGGGGGGGGGGGGAGGGGGTTAGTTGGTTTAGATATAATATTTGTATAGTATTATATTAGGTATGTATTATATATACATATATACATATATATATATATATATAATATATTTTTTAATTAGAAACATTTAAATGTATATATGTATAATTTTAATTATAAATAGTGTTTTTAAAAATACTAATTATTCATTTATATGTATATTTTTAATAAGTAATTATTAATTCGTATGTATAATTTTAATATATATTTTTAATAATATTAAAAAGTGATTTTAATATTTATATGTATATATTTATTTACTTATTAATATAATATTATATTTTAAAAATAATGTAATATATTTTTATTTTTAAAATATACAATATTAATATTTTCTAATATTATTTTAGCATTTAAAGTAAGGGTATTTTAGGGTTAAAACATTTAATGGTTAACCAGATGGAACGACGAGGTAGTGTGTAAAAAATAAAATAATATACGATTTTTAAGAAAATTTTTACAATAGAGTTTTTTTTTTTTTTTTTTTTTTTTTTGCAATTTTAGACAAGTACCGGGGTTTGGTGCAATTAACTCATTTATTTTTTGAAAAAGGTATCATTACTATTATATTAAGTGAGAGACCCTTCGAGTAACCGTTTTGGTCTCTTGGACTCTAAAATTATTTTCTTTTTTTATCTTTTTTAATCATTTTCTCAATGTTTTATTTCTCTCTTAACTTCTTCTTTTTTCTCTAGTCTTATTCCATTTTTTTGTTATATATCTTTATTTTTTTCTATATTTTTCTGATTTCTATTTTGTATTATTTTGTATATTTTTAATTATATTAAAATAATTATGAAATAAATATTAACATAAAAAGTTTAATTTAATATTGATGGGGTCAAAATACGATCGTCCCACGACAAGACACGTGGCATCACGAGATGATGACATCTGTCTCCCCAAGGCTGCATCATCAGTTCACAAGCGCTGAACCCAACGAGCGCGGATCTTCTTCAGGAGTTAAGCCCAACGAGCGCTATCACTCCAACGAGCGTCCTACACACCAAGCGATGGGTACGCCTACGTGCCAAGGGAGCCCTCTTCGAGCGTCACATTCCCTCAGAGCGGCCTCCCCTTTGGCTCGTCACTTGAATTGGGGCCAACATTCCCCTCAGTGGATATCTTGGCCTCCAAGACTCAAGGTTGTCACGAGCGCGCTCTCAAGCCCTCGTCACCAACCACCCACATGGCTCTCTGACACAACGTACATGCCCGCGCACCTGCCACTGTTGCTAGCACTAACTTTTGGGCCGCCTTTGCAGAAGATTCCTCCTAGGTTTCTCTCTCACAGCGCCACGTGTTAGGGCAACATTCGGCCAGGACCACTTGAGGCAAATGACCAAAGGGCCCTTGACCCTCAACTATAAATAACCCAAGTCATCTTCTACACTGGAAGCATTCTCTAAGCTTTCTTCATCACTGCAACTGTAACTGAGCTTACACTTATCTTCATACATTAAACTGACTTGAGCGTCGGAGAGCCAAACTGGGTATCACCCCCAGTTCCCCCAGCTTGGCCATCTGACCTTTCTTGTGCTTGTCCCAACAGGTTGAACCCCTTTCTCTTTTTCCGGCGAAGTTCCGGTGGTTTCCTCCACAAAATACAAATCGTAAAGTGATCGGATTCGGACCCATCCATTCCCGGACCCATCATTTTTGGCGCCGTCTGTGGGAAACCAGTCTTCCATATTCTTCCTTTCTTTTTGTTGGTAGAAAAACAAGCACATCTTCGTTTTCAACAGCCATGGTTGCAACGAGATCTGGAGCTGTGGGAGGAGGAGAAAACACCTCCCAAGATGCAAACATCGTTCTTCCCTCCACCGATACTGGTGGAGCACCACCTCTTTCCGTCGCCGCTGGTGGGGCACCTCCCGTCGCAGGAGTGACTCCACCAGCTGAATCTTCTGCGCCGCCGCCTGCACCGCCGTTGCTGCCCATTCCCACCACCGCGGGAGGAGTTTCTTTCTCAGCTCCACCGCCGCTTGCGCAGAATTCCTGGGTCCATCCCCAGATGAACCTTTGACTACAAGGTTACATGATGCCTCCGCCTGGCTACACTCTTACTCCGGCTATGATGGCGCCGCCGGTCCAGCCTTACCATGCCGGACAACTCCAGCTCCCAGTGGTGGTCCCCAGGGAGATTGAAGGAGTGGAGTTACCTCCACTAACCACCCAACAGTTACGGGCTCTTTACGCCCAATGTGAGGTTCAGGCGGCCCAGGGGGCATGGGAAAGATTCCATTCCATGTACTTTCCCTCTGGGCAGGCCACTCAGGTTGCGGCACCTTTAGGCGGACAACAGAACTTTCCCCTCAGAGAAGCCCAGGCTGTCCTGAGGGCACAGCCACCACCACCACCAGCGAAAGAAGTGCCCCAACAGGAGGGCAACGAGCGTGCCTCCGTGGTAAGGAACAAAGAGCCCACGGAGCGAGTGAACGAAAATGAAGGAGACTCTCATGTCTCCAGGAGGGGCTCACGAGCCCACAAGGACAAGCAAGTAGAAGTAAATCCTGACGTCCTCGCGGCTGTGCAAGACCAGCTACAGGGCCTCAAGGATATCGTGGGACAGATCTCACGAGGGCGCTCAACTCAGATTTCCCATAGTCGGGATGAACGGGTTGACGCCAGGAGTACCCGCACCAAGGACCCTCCACCAAGGGTCCCCCGTCGAAAGGAGCCGGAGGAAAACTTCGGCACGTACGAATACCACCCATTGGCGAGGGGTTCACCCCTCGTCGAAGAAGTTCTGATGGCCCAAGCCGGAATGGCCAAAGTCCCCACATCCATCAACAGATACGACGGGACAACCGATCCAGCGGAGCACTTGGATCATTTTGTGCATCTCATGCACCTTTACGAGCATTCCAGCCATTACTGGGCGAAAGTGTTTGTCACTTCCTTGGTAGGGATGGCTCAAGAGTGGTATAAGCGCCTGCCACCGCGCTCGATCCACTCGTATGAAGAGTTGGCCGATGCCTTCCTCAACCACTTCAACTCTTTGAAGGCACCCGTCACCGCACCCACAGCGCTTTACAACGTGGTGCAGGGCAAGAGCGAATCACTACGCTCGTTCTTCGCCCGCTTTAATAAGGAGATCTTGCAGGTGGAAAGGCCCTCGATGGATTTCTTGATCCCAGTTCTCTTCCAGGCTGTGGATCACAAGCAGTATGTGAGCAAAAAATTTGCTGACGCCATCGTGGAGAGAAGGCCTGGGACCCTCATGGGCCTAAGAGAAATAGCCGAGCCGTTCTTCGCGCTCGAAGATATGTATGGGACGAATGGTCCCCGTCATCACAGCCCGGCCCGGAACGAGCGACCTCATCACGAGCGGGGGCGGGATGTGGCAGTCAAGAAAGAGCGCCCTCAAGAGCGCAGGAGGTCGCCACCACCCCCTCGTCGATTCGAGCGCATTCCGCTCACCCGGCCAAATTCAGAAGTCTACAATCTCTCTGATAAGAAGCTCTTCAAAAGACCCATCAAAATGAGAGAAACAGACTCACTAAGGCGCTCGAATAAATACTGCGCCTTCCACAAGCAGAGAGGGCACGACACGGATGAGTGCCGACAGTTGGAGGCTGAAATCCAAAGGCTCGTTGCAGGGGGCCATCTGAAAGAATTTGTCCGGGTGCTCGAACGCTACGATGAACAATGCAACGAGCGCTCCGGAAGGAGAAGAAGGAATCCTTCCCGGTCAAAGAGCCCAGGGGGTAGGGGACCCCCGGAAAGCAGCAGTCGCCGAGGCAACAAAGGCAAAGCCCCTGAGCAAGAGAACGAGCCCTTTGCAGTCATAAATATGATTGCAGGAGGCTCATCAGGGGGGGATTCAAACGCCTCCCGACGGAGGCACATACGGAGCTACAACCAACGCCCAGCAGTGCCCAAGCCTATCTACGCTATCCAGAGATCAAGCGCTCCAAAATCAAGAGAAAATGATGTAATAGGCTTTGATGATAGGGATCTAGAACATATTGTAACGCCCCATGGGGAGGGTGTAACCTCAGATTGCCCCATGGTGGTTAGTTTAGATGTTCATAACCATGTTGTAAAAAGAGTATTGGTTGATAGTGGAAGCTCCGTTAATGTTTTGCCTTACTCTACATTCTTAAAAATGAAGGTTGATCTCCCGCTCGAGCCTCTTAAAACAGCCCTCATTGGCTTTGGAGGCTCAGAAGTTGTCCCCCGAGGGCAAATACGCCTGGCTACTTCATTCGGACGAGCCCCTCAGCGCAAAACGCTTTTGGTAACGTACGCGGTGGTGGAGATTGACATCCCGTACAACATCATAATCGGGCGCCCTGCCCTCGTGGATTTTAAAGCTATCATCTCCACCTACCACCAGAAGATTAAGTTTCCTACTTCCGAGGGCGTTGGAGAAGTGCTCTGCAATGTACGAGAGGCTTGGGAGTGTTACATGCTGTCCCTCAGAAAGCCTAAAGCGGAGAAAACCTTCCATGTCGGCTCCACCAAGAAGTCAGTGGATTTCCCCAATTTAGACGAGGACAGCCCAGCAAGGAAACGGGCGAAATTGAACAAGAAGAAGAATAAGAAGAAGAGGGGAGAGAACGGGGAGAATCCCCTCGAAAATGTCCCCCCAGGCGTCGTTGGTGAATCGTCCTCAGGAGAAGATGAGCCGGAAGAGAGTGAACCAGCATCTGGCGATCGTTTAACAGGAAAGAAGAGGGCGCTCGAACTTCCTCGCCCAGAGGTAAGGATCGAACCCTCGGAAAAATTCCTTACCATTGAGCTGGAACCTGGAAACAAAGATAAGACTACACAGATCGGCTCAAACCTCTCAGGGCCTTCTCAGATCATGATGATTGATTTTCTAAGGGAGAACAAGGATGTATTCGCGTGGAAAGCCTCTGATCTCACAGGGATTGACCCGAGCGTCATTGTCCATAGACTTAATGTGGATCCATCTTTCAAGCCTATCAAGCAGAAAAAACGGGATGTACATGGCTTTCGAAAGAAAGTCATTGAAGAGGAAGTCAATAAGCTCTTGGAGGCTCAGTATATCGAGCCCATCTTGTATCCGGAGTGGCTGTGCAACGTAGTCTTGGTGCCCAAGAGCGCAAATAAATGGCGCATGTGCAATGATTTCACTGATCTCAACAAGGCTTGCCCTAAAGATCCTTACCCGCTGCCCCGGATTGATCAATTGGTGGATTCGACCGCTGGCTGCGAGCTCATGAGCATGATGGACGCTTTCCAGGGGTACTATCAGATCTTTATGGCCCCGGAAGACCGCCCCAAAACTTCGTTCGTCGTCCATATGGGGGTATATTGTTTCTTGGTCATGCCCTTTGGACTTAAGAACGCCGGAGCTACCTATCAGCGGCTCGTCAATAAGATGTTTGAAAGTGAAATTGGGAGGTCCATGGAGGTCTATGTGGATGATATGATTGTCAAAAGCGAGCGCCAGGATTCCCATTTGGAGGATCTCAAGCGCACGTTTTCAATTTTGCACCAATATGGGATGAAGTTGAATCCCTCGAAGTGCACCTTTGGTGTACAAGGGGGAAAGTTCTTGGGATACATGGTCAGTCAGAGGGGAATTGAGGCCAATCCGGAGAAGATCAAGGCCATCTTGGAAATTCCTTCCCCTCGAAATTTGCGGGAAGTACAGGTCTTGGTAGGCAAAATCATCTCGTTGAACAGGTTTATTTCACGCTCGGCAGACAGGAACCTTCCCTTCTTCAAAATCTTGAGGAACGCACGTAACTTTGCTTGGACAGAGGAATGCGAAAGGGCGCTGCAGGATATGAAGGCTTATTTATCGAGCGCTCCACTGCTGACTAAGCCTGTCGATGGCGAAAGGTTATTCATGTATCTTTCTGTCTCTCCTGAAGCCACGAGCGCGGTTCTGGTCGCTGTACGGGAGCGGAAACATTTGCCTGTCTATTATCTGAGCAAAACCTTGCAAGGAGCCGAAAAGAAATATTTGGAGATTGAGAAATTTGCGTTCGCTCTTATTAACGCCTCAAGAAGGCTAAGGCCTTACTTTCAAGCGCATTCCATAACAGTTCTCACCGACCAACCCTTGAAACAAGTATTGTCCAAGCCGGACGTATCTGGCAGATTAATCAAGTGGGCCATCGAATTGAGCCAGTTTGACTTATGCTTCGAGCCCAGGACCGCGATACAATCTCAGGTTATGGCGGATCTGTTGGTTGAACGTTTTGGTTTCGAACCCGCCGCTGCGGAGAATGAGGGGTTATGGGTACTGCACACGGATGGTTCCTCAACCTCTCAAGGGGGAGGAATAGGAGTGGCCCTCAGAAACCCCGATGGGATTGAACTGGACTTTGCGATCAAGCTGGATTTCCAAGTCACTAACAATGAAGCAGAATATGAAGCCCTCGTGCAAGGTTTGAACATAGCTTTTTAGAATGGAGCCTCCAGAATCACTGCTTATGTGGATTCACAGTTAATAGCGAGCCAGATTGAAGGAACATATGAGGCTCGAGAAACCACCATGATACAGTACTTAAAGAAAGCCAAAGAAATCATTGGGAAGTTCAAGGAATTTCATCTACTTCAGGTGCCGCGAGGAGAAAACGAGCGAGCGGACGCTCTGTCAAAGTTTGCGTCAGCTTTAGAGGGTACTTCTGAACGTTCTGTTACGTTCCTTAGGACTGAGGAACCTTTGATCAAAGAAAGAGTCGCCACCAAGATAATCGCTATGATTGATCCAAACGAGCCCTGCTGGCTTGATGACGTCATCATTTTCCTTAAGGATGGAATTCTTCCCACTGACAAGGTGGAAGCTAGGAAAATCCGAAATAAGGCCCCTCGTTTCGCTTTGGATCCCGAGGGGAGGTTGTTCAAAAAATCATTTCAAGGACCCCCAATGAGATGCCTAAGGCCCTCACAAGCAAAGGAGACGCTCGAACACATTCATAACGGGAGCTGTGGAAACCATTCTGGGGGGCGTATTTTGGCAAAAAAGGTTCTGAGAAGTGGGTTTTATTGGCCTACAGTTCTCCAAGACGCCATTGAATTTTCGAGGAAGTGCCCCAAATGCCAATTTCATTCAAATCTCCCTCAATTGCCAGCCGCACAAATGATCCCAATAGACGTCTCTTGGCCTTTTGACCAGTGGGGAATAGACATTGTGGGCCCCTTACCCATGGCTGCAGGACAAAGGAAGTTTGTCATTCTAGCCGTCGACTACTTCACCAAGTGGGCCGAGGCTGAAGCTGTTGCAAAAATCACTTTCAAGGTTGTAAGGGACTTTATTTGGAAGAACATCATCTGCAGGTACGGAATACCGAGGGTGCTCATATCTGACAATGGATCCCAGTTCATAGCAGCTGACACACGAGAGTGGTGTTCCGAGCTGGGGATAGAACAGCGATTTACCTCTGTAGGACATCCACAATCTAACGGACAAGCGGAAGTTACCAACAGGATCATTTTGCGACATCTGAAAACCATGCTTGAAAGCAAGAAAGGTGAATGGGCTGAGGAGTTGCAAGGAGCGCTTTGGGCTTATCGCACCACCCCACAAGCGACCACTGGAGAAACCCCTTTCGCGCTCGTTTATGGTTCAGAAGCAATGATACCGGCGGAAATAGTAAATGAATCCGCTCGTGTCGGCTATTTCGAGCCTCAGCTCAACGACGGCAACAGGGGTTTGGAGTTGGACTTACTGGATGAAAGGAGAGACCGAGCGTGGGCTAAAATCCACCACTATAAAGCTTCTGTGGCCCAACAGTACAACAAGCGCGTGAAGG
This sequence comes from Lantana camara, assembly GCA_037501455.1. NCBI lineage: Eukaryota > Viridiplantae > Streptophyta > Magnoliopsida > Lamiales > Verbenaceae > Lantana > Lantana camara. The sequence continues at coordinate 28,173,973 of CM074862.1, forward strand.
AAAGAACTTTCCAGCTGGGAGACTTGGTTTTGAAGAAAGTGGAAGTATCCAAGCACGTAGGGAAATTGGACCCCAATTGGGAAGGCCCATTCAAAGTCATACAACTCAGAGCTAACAACACTTACACCCTGGAGACACTTCAAGGTGAGCGCTTACCTCGCCCTTGGAACGCATGTAACCTCCGGCGGTTTTATGTTTAAAAGCTCTTTGCAAACTCTGATGTAACAACCCTCGTTGACGGGTTCTATGTACTTCAAATCAAAGTAAAAGGTAACATAATCTTTTTGATTTCTTTAATATTCCTGTTTCTTTGGTTGCTTGAATGGATAAGTCCCACGTCCCTCGTCGTCGCGAGCGTGGTTGGCAACCCATTCCAATATGAATGCTGTTATCTCTCATGGGTTACGCTGGCCAGCGCTCTACTCCACATGGGGGGACGCCCTCATAAGGATAGACTGGTTACGCTCACAACCAATTAGACAAGATGAAAGAAGATTAAGAAGAAAATCCTAGTAGGCCTTGGCTGTTTCTTAAAACGCCTTGCGCTCGAAAACGGGATCTCACACAAGAGCGCATCCTAGTAGGCCTTGGCTGTCTCTCACAACGCCTTGCGCTCGAAAATGGGACCTCCTACAAGAGCAAATCCTAGTAGGCCTTGGCCGTTTCTTATAACGCCTTGCGCTCGAAAGAGGGATTTCTTGCAGAACCAGAAAAAAATAAGAGCCAGAGCGCTCGAATGATGGCCTCAGAATCAAAAAAAGGAATTGCTCAAGTCTTGAGCGTAGGGGCAATCCCACAGTAAGACCCTCACGACCGCTCAAGACTTAGACAAACTTTTAAAATAAATTTACAAGGGGAAAATTTACACAAGACTTGAGCGCAGGGGCAATCTCACAATAAGACCCTCACGATCGCTCAAGACTTAAACAAATTTTCAAGGTTTGTGTCAAAGACAAAATTTATACAAGTCTTGAGCAGGGGGGCAATCTCACCATACGACCCTCACAAGCGCTCAAGACTTAGACAAATTTTTCACACAGAAACAAAACATCGTCATAAAAGCAAAACATCCACAGAGTATGCTACGCAGTCCTACTGTATGATTCATAAATGGACAAGAAGAACAACAAAGTCATCAAAAAAGAGACATTTTATTCATTAAAAAGGAAGCGTATTACGAGACAAAAAGGGCTCAAAGGCCCATGAAATTCTAATACAAGGGAAAGCAGAGAATCAGAAAAATACAAAGGAATGATGGAGGAAAAGTCTCAAGCAGCTGGGGCGACATCTTCATCAACAACCACCAGAATTGGGCCCTGAACTGGGCCGTGAATGGGACCCTCAGGCTCTTGCGGATCGTTGGGGGCATTGGCAGGAGCAGGCTCATTGGCATCTAGAGCGTTGGCATTTTCAGCGACTTGAGCTGGGGCATCCTCTATGATCGGCGCTTGTGGCTCGTCTTCATGAGCATCAGATGGACCCACACCCCCTTCCCTGTGGGCATCGGCGTACTCATCCTGGATCAATTTCACCAGGAAGTCATACTCCATTTCCGCTATACTGTCTGCGGGGTCGTTGGGATCCTCTTCCGCCTCCTCACAGCGCTCATTAAACATGAGCCCCGTACCCTCAGCGCCCTTCATTGCTGGATCTGTCAGTCCTTTGTGGATGCCCTGATCCACTGCCAGATTGAAGGCATTTTGAGCCTCGTCCAAGCAGTGTAACGAGGCCGCGAAGTTGAAAGCTTTGGAATGACAGAACTTGATCAGCGCCTCCTTGGTCGCACGCTCTAAGCTCCGAGGCCACTCGCTAACAGTATCGTTAAACTTGCGCTCGGCCTCCATAGCTCTTGTTCTCAAGCTCTCCCTCTCTGCCTCAGCCTTCTTGACCCGCTCGTTAGCTTGGGCCAGCTGGTTGCCCAAGTTGATTCGAGCGCCGTCCACAGCCACAAAGTCTTCCTTCAGCTTTGTCAGCTCCACTTCATTTTTGTTGTATAGACCCTTGAGGGTCTCATACTTGGCAATTTCAGCATCCAATTCCGCTTGGATGTGAGCCGGGTCCATCGAGCGGGCCATTTTCTTGTACTTGGCCTTGCGCTCGGCATATATGGAGGCTCGCATCTGCACATTCCGGAGCCGAGGAAGAACTTGCTGCGTAATCGAGGGGAAAAGTGTTAGCAAAAGAATGGTGAATTACAGAAAAGAAGAATGCAAGGGATGAGGACTTACGGAAATTAGGGCGTGGGCTGCATCGAACGTCACCCTCTCTACAGACTCACTGTAGAGGTGCCTGTGATCTGCTGAGAACTGAGCCCGGCTGAACAAATCATCAGTAATAGTCTGGGCGACCGAGCCCGGCCTCAGCAGAACCGGCCCGCCGTCGGTGGCGCCAGAAAAGTCTCTGTCCCCTCGACGGGGGAACTCCCACATGTGTTCTTCCTCTGAAGAGGAAGTGTCCCCCTCGCCTCGGGGGCCCTCGACCACTCGTTTGCCCTTTCCTTTGATCGCGACGGAGTCAGGCATTCTCTTCCTCTTGCGGGAAGGTCTATTTGCGCTCGAGCTCGGAGGAGCCTCTGTAATCGCCAGAGTGGTTTCTGGCCTCGTTGTTTCTGCAGGAACGGGGAGTTGAACATCATCTCCTCTCTCCGTTCGCCTGTTCTCCCTGGGGACCAACCTACGTTCCCCTCGGCCACGAGGGGGTTGCACCTCAGGGTTGGTGCTTGAACTGGCACCCCCACGAGCGTCCCCTCTATCATTGCGGTTACGGGGGCGTTGGGGCTCGCGCTGTTGGTTCCCCTGGGCGGCTTGATTCCTCTGAGCGTTGGCGAAACGAGCCGCTTGTCTAATTCCACCGGCCATTTCTAAGATAGCGGCTCCTGCAAAAATGAAAATACGAAGGTTATAAATCCTTGGACAAAAATTATTATATGCAAGTTACAAGCGCAAGAAAGAAGTTAGTATCTGTTCCTATCTAAAGTTAGTGCCCTAAGAATCTAACCGTCTCTCTCTATGTCACGAGCCGGAGGGTTATCAAGGAAGTAAGGGTCGTTGGAAAGACCACACAAGAACATAAGTTCTGCATCATCTATCCAGTCCTTCGCTTGTATGAGGTGACCCTCGTCCCTCAGGGTTGCCGCTAGGCTTTTGGCCCAATCTTTGGGGAGTGCATGTGGCAGACGGCTCTTTGAATACGAGCCCCATTCCGTGATCACCCCGAAGCCCTCTTCCGCGGGAGCCCTGACAAATATAAACTTTTCTTTCCAGTCAATGCCATAAGTGGTCGAGGGCGAATTGATCAGCCTCATATGGGCCTTTGCTTGGACATAGTAAAAGCCCGCCGCCGGAGAGGAGCGAGAGGAGCTAACCACTTGGAAAAGGGCATTGAAGTTCCGCAAATAGGGCTCGTAACCCATGGTCCTCATCAGAATTATGTAGCAGGTCAGGAGGGCCAAGCCGTTGGACACTATCTGGGACGGGCACAGGCCCAGGTCATTCAGCAAATGGGCCATTGAGACTGAGATGGGGAACCTCAGGCCTCCCGAGCGCACGGAATCCACGTATACTGCCATCTCCCCGGGAGGCGGATTGTTTGCACGCTCGTGGTTTTGTGGGATTCTCCAAGTATACCGCTCGTCCCAGTAGATGGGGGCCATCATTGTCTTTACATCTCCCACGGTGACTGTGCTGGGAGTCTCATCAGGTGTGCGCTCGGTAGCTTGGTAGCCTGAGCCTGAGCCTGAGCCCTCGTCTTGTCCTTTGGATTTCTGGGTTTTCTTTCTCTTGCCCTTGTCACGGGCCCTTTCTGAAGGCCCGGTTACGGCTTCCACCACTGGAAGCGGATTTGCAACACGGGCCCTTTCTGAAGGCCCGGTTACGGCTTCCGCCACTGGAAGCGGATTTGCAACGGCCACTGTCACTCTATGGCGGTGGGGATGCGTGGCACTTTGGGTTATGGGGAGAACAGACCCTTGCCGCTCTGCCTCCATAACCAGATCCATCTCCTCAAAGAGAGGATCCACTCCGCCTGGGTTTCTGTCTTCCATAGCCATCACCGCCGCCCCCAACTCTTCATCTCTGGGGGAATTGTGAGAAGAAGAACTCTCCGTGGCCATCTCTTGGATTTCACGGGCAAATTCTTCAATGTGTTGGTCAGCCATGGCAGAAGCAGAGGTTTTGAAAGTTTTTCTTGGAAGGAGATTAGGGTTCAGGAGGGCAAGGATCGGAGAAGGTTATGAAATCCTAAAGTCCGAAGTCCACGGTTAGCAAAGTTAGCAAGTTACAATGGAGATTTACCTTGGAAGCTTTAGAGAAAACTGGAGAAGAGGTTGAAGATGCGGGAGATGCGAGAGAATTTTTCTTGCAAAGGAGACTTGGAAAGTTTTGAATGCGTAAAGAATGACAAGATTTCAGAATCCCTTATTTATAGGGATGGGAGTTGGTACCGTTTTAGGCAATAAATTCAAAATGGCAATCATTTCCCGCCTAGGAAACCGCCCACTTTATGGAACCGGCACATGCTTCCCAATGCTCACGCGCCCCACGCGCACCCGCATTTAATGCTCTGACGTTTCAAGGGCTTCAGAATAGTACCAACATTTAATGCGGAAGTGATACGAACGGTCAATTGAAAAGACCGCATTAATGGCGCTTTCAGAGGAAAATTGCTCAACACGCCAAGCTTTACACGAGCGCTATGAACAAGAGATAGAGCGTGCCAAAATTCTACAGTCCTTATCAATAAGGACTACAGAATTGGGGGGCAAAATGATGGGGTCAAAATACGATCGTCCCACGACAAGACACGTGGCATCACGAGATGATGACATCTGTCTCCCCAAGGCTGCATCATCAGTTCACAAGCGCTGAACCCAACGAGCGCGGATCTTCTTCAGGAGTTAAGCCCAACGAGCGCTATCACTCCAACGAGCGTCCTACACACCAAGCGATGGGTACGCCTACGTGCCAAGGGAGCCCTCTTCGAGCGTCACATTCCCTCAGAGCGGCCTCCCCTTTGGCTCGTCACTTGAATTGGGGCCAACATTCCCCTCAGTGGATATCTTGGCCTCCAAGACTCAAGGTTGTCACGAGCGCGCTCTCAAGCCCTCGTCACCAACCACCCACATGGCTCTCTGACACAACGTACATGCCCGCGCACCTGCCACTGTTGCTAGCACTAACTTTTGGGCCGCCTTTGCAGAAGATTCCTCCTAGGTTTCTCTCTCACAGCGCCACGTGTTAGGGCAACATTCGGCCAGGACCACTTGAGGCAAATGACCAAAGGGCCCTTGACCCTCAACTATAAATAACCCAAGTCATCTTCTACACTGGAAGCATTCTCTAAGCTTTCTTCATCACTGCAACTGTAACTGAGCTTACACTTATCTTCATACATTAAACTGACTTGAGCGTCGGAGAGCCAAACTGGGTAACACCCCCAGTTCCCCCAGCTTGGCCATCTGACCTTTCTTGTGCTTGTCCCAACAGGTTGAACCCCTTTCTCTTTTTCCGGCGAAGTTCCGGTGGTTTCCTCCACAAAATACAAATCGTAAAGTGATCGGATTCGGACCCATCCATTCCCGGACCCATCAAATATATATTTAAATGATAATTATTTTATTATTTGCACATACATAGATTGTGGGTGGATTACTTGTCCGTATAATTAATGAGAACTACGAATTGAAAATTTCCCAAAAGCAAGGTGGAGTCTGAACCAAACAATGTCTTATCTTTCCATGATCCGAGTTCATCGGTACAGTGTGGCAAAAAAACGTATACGGTTTTGTCTCTTTCATTTCAATCCTACTCTTTTTTGTTGTTTTTGTCAATTTTTCATCCCAATTCGCATTAAATTTGTTGTTCTGTCTCGTCAAACAGACAGAAACGAGGAATTAATGTTTGTGTCAAACTAATTCAAGAAGGAAAATATGATTACGAAACGGGCAGAAATACGGGGAACAAAAATGGAACATGGATTGGCACTGCCAAATGACGTGTTAATCGAACTTCTAGTCTATCTACCTGCAAAATCACTGATGCGGTTAAGATGTGTTTCAAAGTATTGATGTGCTTTGATCAAAACACCTGCTTTTGTTTCGCGACATCTTAAACGTGATCATGAAGATGTTAAGACCAAAAAATTCAGGAGATAATGGAACGGGGTCTGGAAGCTACGATTGAGAAGTAGCTTCGAGAAAACCTATTCAAACTTGCAAGAGAATGAAAGGTAAAAGATAAGTATAGGATTACCAACTCAGAAGATAACTAAGCAGAAAAACACATCTTTATTCACAATTGACTCCAGTATTTATAGGCCACAAAATAACCTATTCCCACTAAAAATCCTATTCTGATTAAGAAAAGAAGCCTACTCCACTAAGAAATCTAATACAGAAATATAAATTACTATATGACTATATTCCTAACTTACAAGGAATTCTAAAAAATACGAGAAAGAAAATGCTCATAACAGGATCCTTCCCATAAGAACAGCCTTGTCCTACCTGTTTGTAGGTTAAAAGGAAAACATTGCTGCAGCAAAAATAAGTCCTCCCACGAACTGTCCTCATGAGAACGTTAAACCACTGAACCAAAACTTGGGTTACTGGCCGGTTGATGAGTCGCCTATTTAAAATCTTCTCGGGCATCAGCAAAAGGTGCCCATGCGTAGTGTCATATACAGGTAAATTAGTGTGGCGCCGTAAATCGGATCCAACCTGTTTTTTCAGCTGCAACATATGAAACAGAGGGTGTAACTTGGATTCCGGAGGCAATCTGAGCTTGTACGCAACTAATCCAACTCGCTCGACAATCTGAAATGGTCCAAAGAATCGTGGCGAGAGTTTGTGATAAGGCGTCGAGCGAAGCGAAGCTTGTCTATACGGTTGGAGTTTGACAAACACCCAATCAACAATCTTGTAAACCCTCTTTGTTCTATGTTTATCAGCCTGAGCTTTTATTCGGTCTTGAGCACGTCGGAGTTGTTCCCGAAGTGATCGGATGGTGACTTTCGATGTTGCAGGCTACGATCCACAACATCTAAAGAGGAATCAAATGCAAGATATGGCCGGTGAATTAGTGGATTCTGGCCATAGACCACTTCAAAGGGGGACGTTTGTGTCAAAGAGTGGTATGACACCACTCAGCCAGTGGCAACCAATGAGCCCACTCACGCGGTCGATGCCCTGCCATACATCAGAGATAGCCCTCTAAGCATTTACTGACCACTTCGGTTTGGCCGTCGGTTTGAGGATGATAAGCTATCGACGGAAGCAAGGTGACCTGCTGTAACCTAAATAATTCCTGCCAAAATCTGCTCATGAAAACAGAGCCTCGATCAGTGACTATGGAAGTGGGCAACCACATAAAAGTTTGAGCTACAGTGATAGTAGAATAAGGATGTTTAAGTCCAATAAAATAGGCGTACTTACTCAATCGATCGACTACGACAAATATAGAAGTCTTCCCCGCTGAATTCAGTAGGCCGTCAATAAAATCCATACTAATATCCTCCCAAATTTTATGTGGAATCGGTAAAGAGGATAGTAAACCGGGCGGTGCACATGTTTCAGACTTGTTTCGCTAACAAACTCCACACTCTCTAATGAAGGCACACACATCACATTTCAATCCCTTCCAATAAAGAATTCCCTTAATTCTATGCAGTGTTTTTGTAACCTCGGAATGCCCCCGACGGCGCTCGTGTGATAAAATTGAAGCAGATCCTTTCTTAAGGACTCATCCTTACTTACAACCAGTTTTCCCTTTCTTGTTAAAGTCTCATTTTCCCAGCAATAGTGAGGTTTACTTTCAATGAGTTGGGTTATAATATTCTGGAGGTTGGAGTCATTCCTGCAACTCTGTCGTATCAGCTGAAGAAGATTGGTGGTATGTGTATATGTAACAGGTGTTAACTGAAGAACAAATAGGTGATGGGTGTCGAGACCACCAAGATTAAATCCCAAATATTGCACACAATTAAATTGTAAAATAGTGGCAATGGGTATCGATCTACGAGGATTGGGAGAATTTGTTACTTTTAATATGCTAAGGAAACGAAACAAACAACAAAAATAGGGGGGTTTTGAGATATTTCATTAAACTAATAATGAAATAAACAAAACGAGACTAAATAAACAAATAATTAACAACTAAACTCAGCTGACACTTAAATTAATTCAGTAGATAACAAATAGCTAGGATTTTCCTACGCATGCATCAGGCTATGATCACGGACAGGGTGATTAATTCCTTGTTAGGCTAGCTATAGTTACCAGTTACCTTAGGCTCCCTCGTTTCTTCTTACTTTTTAGAACGACTAGAAGAAACTCCTAATAATCGTCCCCTAATTAACCGATAACCCTATCAGAAACTCCTTCTAAGATTCAACCGGATAATTGCTTTACGTACTAAAGAAACACTAGCCCTAACCGACTAAGTAGAAACTCCTACTTCGCCTAATTAGACCGTAATATCCCACAACACAAAATCAGCCGAACTTAACAACCTAGTGTTGATTGCCACTTCGTTAATTGCCCGGCTAGACTCTACCAACCGAATTAACTAGTTGTATGTGTGTTGATAATTCTAAGACTCGTGCACTAATCAAAGAATTGAACAACACTCAATGACATGAAATCGGAAATAAAACGGATACCTTGAATTAATCAACCAAAGGAAATTGTCTCACAACATCTAAAGCATGCTTGGAAAATCCCAACTATAAACGAATTAGAAATTCATAACAAAATTAAAAGACAAGTACGAATAAGAAAACATAGTATTCAACGAAACAAAGAAAGGAGGAAATAAACTAGTTTCGAAGCTCGAATTCTTCCTCCTTTTTCCCCCGCCTGTTGCTGCGTGATTGGACCTTTATGTAGTGTGGAGGAGTTCTTTGGTTTTCCTCCCATGATCTCCACGTTCCGTCATCAATTTGGGCTAATAATTATCAAAGTAATGCCCATCGTGCAGCCCCTCTCTCTCAAAACCGTTTTGCTAGAATAATCATCCACTAACTCCACCTTTCTTCAAAGTTTCTAACTCCCACGCAATTCTCCAAATTCAACCGGCTTTTCCCAAGTGCAAGATTAAGTGCCTGGACTCCTAATAATGACTTTCCATCATATTCACGTTTAGAGGCCCAATAAAATATTGAACTATTGGAGCCCAAGCTTGATACTTCTTTCCCATGTAAATAATAAAGAGCAAAGTCCAAGAGCCTTTACCAAACAAAGGGTCTCTCCGTGTGACAAATCCTTCAAGACTCCAATTTGTGTAATTCTTTCCAAAATTCATCAAACTCCTTGTAAGTAAATAATTCCTACAAGAAACTATTAAGCCAATTAACGGTCCATCATTAGATTAAATCACGGGATAAAATATCATTATTTAAGTTATATAATCCCACAAAGTATACAACGTATCAAATCCCCCCACACTTAGGCAATGCTTGCCCTCAAGCATATCATAGAATCAAAGCCGTTATCACCTTCTAAATTTCAACTACAGCTTTCCGGTGTGTAAACTAGGAAACTTTTGTTGTCATAAAAAACTATCCACAACGAACACATCCACAAAGCCAAGTCCGAAATCAACTTTCCAAAGCAAGAACATATGAGCTCAAGTTCCAATTATCCCATGCATAACTTAGTTTGATTTCATTAATCCAATGCAAAACGAAGGAAACAAGTAAAAAGTAGTTAGTCAATCGAATATCAATCAATTTTGCGCATATGTAAAAGAATACCAAAGATACGGTGAAGAGCTAAGTTTCATTCTTCCAGAAAAGCAACCTATAAAACCTAGAGAGCTTTCAAAACCAACACATCCCTCGACATATCTCTTTTTTTTTTTTTTTTGCTCATACTCTTTTTTTCAATTTTCTGTCAACAATCTTTTTTTTTCTGCACGTTTTTTTTTTCATTTTTTTTTCTGTCTCGTTTCTTTTCTGAGTTTTTCGCAAAGTAAGGCAAACTCCTGTTGTTTATCCCTTTAAGTGTTGGGAAAACAATTTCGAGAGCGGCCGAATTAGCAACATACGGCCCTACTCATGGCACTAAATTAGTTGGAAATTTTCCAAGGCCAGAGGAGTAGTCGCGCGAGTTCTACTGACCAACCTTTCTCTAGTTAGCCCCTCGCAATCTCCCCCTCACATCTAAATGCTTATCAAGTCAAATTTAGCTCAACTCAACACCAATCTACCGTTTCTCAACATAATTGCAAAATCAAAAGATATTAAACCAACTAATCACTTTAGATAAAATTCACACGTAGCATGGTTCCAATTTAGCACACACAACATTTAGTTTAACTTTTTATACTCAAGCTCATACAACTCCTACAATGTCAAGTGTCAAACAAACCGTGCTCGATGTCATGCAAGTTGTAAACAATCAAAGGTTCAAACTCAGTTTCCTTTTTAAAATTCAATTCCACCACAAGCAAGAAGCTGTAAGAAGTTCATTAGAAAGGACGGCATGCCTAAATTCCATGTTATTTCATTAAAACGGCCTGCATCGGCCTAAAGCAATCACTATCACAAAAAATTTCACCAAAGTGCAGTCAAAGAGCAACCCCTTTGTAAATCAATTAATCACAGCCGTAATACCCAATCAAAACATGCAAAAATTCATCCCGAAAGCAAAAGACAACAACAACAGCATATTTGCAAAATTATCAGCCCTTTATCAACCCTAAAATCATGCAAAAATTTTCTCAATTCAGCATTAATACCCCCCCCCCCCCCCCACTTAAAGTATATGTTGTCCTCAACATAAAATGAAAATCAAATGTAAACGGAGGACTTCCTTGAACCCGAGGGGTGTGATGGGTATGTTTCTCGGGTCTAGGGATGGCAACGAGCCGAGCCGAGCCGAGCCTCAGCATTTTTTAGAGGTTCGGGCTCGGGCTCGCTGAAAAATTAGGGGTTTCGAACCTGGTTCGCGAGCCAGGGAGCCAGGGTTTTCTGGCTCGGGCTTGGCTCGAGGCCTGGCTCGCGAGGGCTCGGCTTGGCTCACGAACCAGGTGTCCTGCGTGGTTTTTTCTTTTTTTATTTTATTTTATTTATGCCAGAATTAAAACAGCATGAACTCAGTCCAGTTCATTCCAGAATTAAAATAGTCATTACATAATTCAAACCAACATCTCAGTCCAACTTTCATTCAGTCAAATAAGCATAAATGTAACAAGGTTCATGCAAATAAAGCATAAGAACAATGAACAATTTTGGCATCACTCTTCATCTTTCCTGCCAGGCTTCAATCCTGCATAAATTAATTCAAAACAAAGCACTAAATTAGAGAAGTTCCACACTTTGAGAAGCTGACAACAGTGGCTTATATTGAAACATCAGATCCAGACATGAAACATCAATATTAGCCATTAAAACTCAAACTTTCAGCCATTACTGTTCAATTTCATCGATTAAAATTAAATTTCAACCATGAAGGATGAGTCGCGTGGACAGCGGAGGTGCTAAATTTCAGACATTACCTTTAAATCTGGGCGGCGCAGCGTCCGACGTTGGAGACGAAGGAGTTACGCGGAGGAGGGCACTCGTCGGAGGTGGTGGTCTTGGAAGATAGCGGCTGATATATGCGGACACTCGCCGGAGGAGGGTACTCGCGAGAGGAGGGCTTGGATTTTGGAAGAGAGAGAGCAGAGAGGAGTGGCTGCGTATCCAGAGTCTGGAGTTAGGGTTTTGCCAATTTGCTTTTATTAGTTCACTTTTAGTGTATATTATATATGTATATCACTAATATATTATTATATAACTTATAAATATGTATATATATAGTATATATTAATATATAGAGTTATATATATATATATATATATATATATATATATATTTTAAAATCAAGGTTCGCGAGCCGGCTCGTGAGCCCACGAACAGAAATGCACGGGCTCGGGCTCGGCTCGCAGGTGTGGCGAGCCAAACCCAGGCTCGGCTTGGCTCGTCCCTAGCGAACCCAAGCCCGAACCTCACACGAACCGGCTCGCAAGGCTCGCGAGCCAGCTCGGCTCATTGCCATCCCTACTCGGGTCAGGCGAAGTTGTGTCGTGTGCAGAACGAGTCATGGGACCCTGACCGTGACCTTAAGTAAGATTCTTCACAGTAGCATTGTGTCAATTTTCATCATTTTTGACAGTTCATTGGCATTTAATGCTCCCCCACACCTATCCAAATATATCAGCTGCACATGCTCCTACAAACACAAGGGGAAAAACTATCACCACGTGACTAGAGAAAGCGAGAAAATGAAACCAAACGAAAACAAAGAAAACTAAAACAGGAAAATAAAACTTGGGTTGCCTCCCAATCAGCACCCTTGTTTAACGTCATGGACTCGACGTGTCTCTATTTCACACTCAAATGTCTAGAGGAGGATCTTCTAGATTGATCTCTTCAACCATGTGCGGTGCAAATCCCTCATAAAACGACTGTAGTCCACTTCCCTTCACCTTACTATCCAAATTTTCAATCATTTGATCAGGGGGCTTAAGGATCTCTATTTTCACGGTCTACATGATAGGTGGGCCTAACCTACGTCGGGCTGCTCTATGGGACTTGGATCCTCGTGCCAAAACAATATCATACATGCTCCCCAAAGGCATCAGTCCCTTGGCAATTGTGATGGTCCATTCAACTGCAGCTTTGCATTTTTCAAGTATTTCGATCAGTTTTTCCTCTTCCAGACTGTCAAACATGCTAGCTATGATCACTGGCAGTGGCTCTCTTTCACCCAGATATGCGCGTTTTAAAAGCTCAGGTAGATTATCGAGTTCCAGTGTTAGAGCCTGCAAAATGGAAGGTAACAGTTCAGTTTCAGACCGAGATAGCTCAATAGGCACAAATTTTGAACTTGTAGTCTTATTACCTTCTAAAGTATGAACCTTATCAAGATTACCATCAGAAAACTTAAACCGATCAGAAAATCTCTTAAGCCAATCAACAGATATGTCATGACTAATAACATAATTCAACCCAATGTTATTATTTAAACCAAGATCCTCATGAGTCAAATTCTCAATTACATCAACACTATAAACGCAAGACACATCATCAACATGCTTAGTGGAATCATAAACATTGGATTTCACTACTTCACCATCAAACTCTAAGGTTAGTGAACCATCATGCACATCAATTTTAGCCTTAGCGTACTAAGGAAAGGTCTACCAAACAAGATATCAGAGGATTCGAATGAATAATTGTTTTCCATATCAATCACAAAGAAATCAACAGGAAAAATCAATTCATTAACTTGAACTAACACATCCTCTAAAACGCCTTCAGGATAGACAATTGATCGATCATCTAATTGGATAATGACTCCGGTACTAGCCAATGGACCAAGACCCAAAGAATTATAGACAGATAAAGGCCTCACATTGATAGAAGATCCTAAATCACACATAGCCTTACCGAAACCAATATGTCCAATCTTGCATGGGATAGAAAACATACCTTTGTCGTGACACTTAGGAGGTAATTTTCTCTGTAAGACAGCTGAAACATTCTCACCTACACTCAACCACTCATTACCTATAAACTTAGGCTTATTGGTGCACAATTCCTTAAGAAATTTTACGTAGCGTGGAACCTGTTTAATGGCCTCAAGGAGTGGAATATTTACTTTAACTTGTTCAAAAAGAGCCAAGATGCTCTTATCTTCTTTGTCTTTCTTGCTCTGAGTCAGTCTCTGAGGGAATGGTGGCGGGACTACCAGTGGCTTAGGCTTCTGAATGATTTTAGACGGACTGGGATTCTGGCCGTGATCACTGGCAGGCTCATTCTCAGTCTCTTTTTTAGTTTTTGCATCAGATACCTGTACCTGATCATGTTTTGAAATCCTGTCGACTGGAGGCTGCAATTCCTTCCTGTTTCGCAACACAATCGCACTCACATTGTGTGTTTACGATGGTAGTTTGCCTCGACTTTCTAATTTGCTCACCGATGATGCAATTTGTCCCATATGAGTCGCCATGGTCTTTATAGTGTCCTCTATCTTTTGAATCCTGTTCGTCGTGTACTGTTGATATTTCTCGGTATTAGTAGCCAAAATACGAACAACTTCACTAAGAGGCATACCTGAACCCGGAAGGTGCTGTGCTTGTGGCTACGGTGGAGGTGGACGGAAGTTCTGATTATTCGGTTGGTTGTTGGCATAACTGAAATGCGGGTGGTACGTCCATCAGGGGTTATAAGTGTTTGAGTAAGGATCGAACTTTTGCTGCTGGAAATCTATGGCATTCACATTCGCAGGTGTCTCCTCATGGAGTGTAGGGCACACATCGGTTGGGTGCTCGGGGCTAGTGCAAATGCCACATACTCTCACGGGTGGATTAGTACCTATATTCATTTTATGCATCAAAGTTGTTAGCAAAGACTTAATCTCATCAAGTGAATTGGTGTTTACCTCGTTCACCCTTCTAGGGATATCCTGCCGAGCTCCAAATTGTTGAGAATTTACAGCCATCGTAGATATGAGCTCTCTAGCTTCGGCGGGGGTCTTGCTAACAATAGCTCCACCACTTACGGCGTCCATCATTCGGCATTCCATCGGAGTTAGGCCCTCGTAAAAGTATTCAATGACTAATTGATTCCGAAATTCCATGTTGGGGGTAGCTTGCTAGCAATCTCTTGAACCTCTCCCAGTACTTATAAAGGCTTTCGGAATCCCTTTGCTTCACCCCACAAATTTCTCGGCTAATGTTTGTAGCGGGAGAAGCCGGAAAGTACCTCTCAAGGAATTGTCTTGACATTTCCGCCCAAGTAGTGACCGTACCCGAAGTTAAGTAATATAGCCACTCTTTAGCCGCATCTTGTAATGAGAATGGAAAAGCCCTTAGCTTGATTTGATCCTCTGTCACATTGTGTTGCTTCATGGATGTGCGCACAAGTTGAAATTCCTTCAAATGGTTGTTCGGATCCTCATTTTCCAACCCACGGAAGGTTGGCAACAAATGGATGAGTCCTGACTTCAACTCAAAGCCTTCATGCAGTTCTGGAAAGGTTATACATAGTGGCTGTTGTGCTTCAGTGGGTCTGGCAAGGTCCCGAAGCGTTCTGTTCTGAGCCATATCTTGACCGTGATCACTGTCAGGCTTCTCGTCAGTCAGCTGTGCAACTGAAAACTCCTGTTCAGAATCAATTTCAGTATCAAACTCAAACAATTTCGAACTTTCGCCAAATACTCAGCACGAAGGTTCCTAGGCATAAGAAAAAGAAACAAAATCAATTAATAACCAATCCCCGGTAACGACGCCAAAAATTGATGGGTGTCGAGACCACCAAGATTAAATCCCAAATATTGCACACAATTAAATTGTAAAATAGTGGCAACGGGTATCGATCTACGAGGATTGGGAGAATTTGTGACTTTTAATATGCTAAGGAAACGAAACAAACAACAAAAATAGGGGGGTTTTGAGATATTTCATTAAACTAATAATGAAATAAACAAAACGAGACTAAATAAACAAATAATTAACAACTAAACTCAGCTGACACTTAAATTAATTCAGTAGATAACAAATAGCTAGGATTTTCCTACGCATGCATCAGGCTATGATCACAGACAGGGTGATTAATTCCTCGTTAGCCTAGCTATAGTTACCAGTTACCTTAGGCTCCCTCGTTTCTTCTTACTTTTTAGAACGACTAGAAGAAACTCCTAATAATCGTCCCCTAATTAACCGATAACCCTATCAGAAACTCGTTCTAAGATTCAACCGGATAATTGCTTTACGTACTAAAGAAACACTAGCCCTAACCGACTAAGTAGAAACTCCTACTTCGCCTAATTAGACCGTAATATCCCACAACACAAAATCAGCCGAACTTAACAACCTAGTGTTGATTGCCACTTCGTTAATTGCCCGGCTAGACTCTACCAACCGAATTAACTAGTTGTATGTGTGTTGATAATTCTAAGACTCGTGCACTAATCAAAGAATTGAACAACACTCAATGACATGAAATCGGAAATAAAACGGATACCTTGAATTAATCAACCAAAGGAAATTGTCTCACAACATCTAAAGCATGCTTGGAAAATCCCAACTATAAACGAATTAGAAATTCATAACAAAATTAAAAGACAAGTACGAATAAGAAAACATAGTATTCAACGAAACAAAGAAAGGAGGAAATAAACTAGTTTCGAAGCTCGAATTCTTCCTCCTTTTTCCCCCGCCTGTTGCTGCGTGATTAGACCTTTATGTAGTGTGGAGGAGTTCTTTGGTTTTCCTCCCATGATCTCCACGTTCCGTCATCAATTTGGGCTAATAATTATCAAAGTAATGCCCATCGTGCAGCCCCTCTCTCTCAAAACCGTTTTGCTAGAATAATCATCCACTAACTCCACCTTTCTTCAAAGTTTCTAACTCCCACGCAATTCTCCAAATTCAACCGGCTTTTCCCAAGTGCAAGATTAAGTGTCTGGACTCCTAATAATGACTTTCCATCATATTCACGTTTAGAGGCCCAATAAAATATTGAACTATTGGAGCCCAAGCTTGATACTTCTTTCCCATGTAAATAATAAAGAGCAAAGTCCAAGAGCCTTTACCAAACAAAGGGTCTCTCCGTGTGATAAATCCTTCAAGACTCCAATTTGTGTAATTCTTTCCAAAATTCATCAAACTCCTTGTAAGTAAATAATTCCTACAAGAAACTATTAAGCCAATTAACGGTCCATCATTAGATTAAATCACGGGATAAAATATCATTATTTAAGTTATATAATCCCACAAAGTATACAACGTATCAAATCCCCCCACACTTAGGCAATGCTTGCCCTCAAGCATATCATAGAATCAAAGCCGTTATCACCTTCTAAATTTCAACTACAGCTTTCCGGTGTGTAAACTAGGAAACTTTTGTTGTCATAAAAAACTATCCACAACGAACACATCCACAAAGCCAAGTCCGAAATCAACTTTCCAAAGCAAGAACATATGAGCTCAAGTTCCAATTATCCCATGCATAACTTAGTTTGATTTCATTAATCCAATGCAAAACGAAGGAAACAAGTAAAAAGTAGTTAGTCAATCGAATATCAATCAATTTTGCGCATATGTAAAAGAATACCAAAGATACGGTGAAGAGCTAAGTTTCATTCTTCCAGAAAAGCAACCTATAAAACCTAGAGAGCTTTCAAAACCAACACATCCCTCGACATATCTCTTTTTTTTTTTTTTTTGCTCATACTCTTTTTTTCAATTTTCTGTCAACAATCTTTTTTTTTCTACACGTTTTTTTTTTCATTTTTTTTTCTGTCTCGTTTCTTTTCTGAGTTTTTCGCAAAGTAAGGCAAACTCCTGTTGTTTATCCCTTTAAGTGTTGGGAAAACAATTTCGAGAGCGGCCGAATTAGCAACATACGGCCCTACTCATGGCACTAAATTAGTTGGAAATTTTCCAAGGCCAGAGGAGTAGTCGCGCGAGTTCTACTGACCAACCTTTCTCTAGTTAGCCCCTCGCAATCTCCCCCTCACATCTAAATGCTTATCAAGTCAAATTTAGCTCAACTCAACACCAATCTACCGTTTCTCAACATAATTGCAAAATCAAAAGATATTAAACCAACTAATCACTTTAGATAAAATTCACACGTAGCATGGTTCCAATTTAGCACACACAACATTTAGTTTAACTTTTTATACTCAAGCTCATACAACTCCTACAATGTCAAGTGTCAAACAAACCGTGCTCGATGTCATGCAAGTTGTAAACAATCAAAGGTTCAAACTCAGTTTCCTTTTTAAAATTCAATTCCACCACAAGCAAGAAGCTGTAAGAAGTTCATTAGAAAGGACGGCATGCCTAAATTCCATGTTATTTCATTAAAACGGCCTGCATCGGCCTAAAGCAATCACTATCACAAAAAATTTCACCAAAGTGCAGTCAAAGAGCAACCCCTTTGTAAATCAATTAATCACAGCCGTAATACCCAATCAAAACATGCAAAAATTCATCCCGAAAGCAAAAGACAACAACAACAGCATATTTGCAAAATTATCAGCCCTTTATCAACCCTAAAATCATGCAAAAATTTTCTCAATTCAGCATTAATACCCCCCCCGCACTTAAAGTATATGTTGTCCTCAACATAAAATGAAAATCAAATGTAAACGGAGGACTTCCTTGAACCCGAGGGGTGTGATGGGTATGTTTCTCGGGTCTAGGGATGGCAACGAGCCGAGCCGAGCCGAGCCTCAGCATTTTTTAGAGGTTCGGGCTCGGGCTCGCTGAAAAATTAGGGGTTTCGAACCTGGTTCGCGAGCCAGGGAGCCAGGGTTTTCTGGCTCGGGCTTGGCTCGAGGCCTGGCTCGCGAGGGCTCGGCTTGGCTCACGAACCAGGTGTCCTGCGTGGTTTTTTCTTTTTTTATTTTATTTTATTTATGCCAGAATTAAAACAGCATGAACTCAGTCCAGTTCATTCCAGAATTAAAATAGTCATTACATAATTCAAACCAACATCTCAGTCCAACTTTCATTCAGTCAAATAAGCATAAATGTAACAAGGTTCATGCAAATAAAGCATAAGAACAATGAACAATTTTGGCATCACTCTTCATCTTTCCTGCCAGGCTTCAATCCTGCATAAATTAATTCAAAACAAAGCACTAAATTAGAGAAGTTCCACACTTTGAGAAGCTGACAACAGTGGCTTATATTGAAACATCAGATCCAGACATGAAACATCAATATTAGCCATTAAAACTCAAACTTTCAGCCATTACTGTTCAATTTCATCGATTAAAATTAAATTTCAACCATGAAGGATGAGTCGCGTGGACAGCGGAGGTGCTAAATTTCAGACATTACCTTTAAATCTGGGCGGCGCAGCGTCCGACGTTGGAGACGAAGGAGTTACGCGGAGGAGGGCACTCGTCGGAGGTGGTGGTCTTGGAAGATAGCGGCTGATATATGCGGACACTCGCCGGAGGAGGGTACTCGCGAGAGGAGGGCTTGGATTTTGGAAGAGAGAGAGCAGAGAGGAGTGGCTGCGTATCCAGAGTCTGGAGTTAGGGTTGCCAATTTGCTTTTATTAGTTCACTTTTAGTGTATATTATATATGTATATCACTAATATATTATTATATAACTTATAAATATGTATATATATAGTATATATTAATATATAGAGTTATATATATATATATATATATATATATTTTTTTTTTTTTTTTAAAATCAAGGTTCGCGAGCCGGCTCGTGAGCCCACGAACAGAAATGTACGGGCTCGGGCTCGGCTCGCAGGTGTGGCGAGCCAAACCCAGGCTCGGCTTGGCTCGTCCCTAGCGAACCCAAGCCCGAACCTCACACGAACCGGCTCGCAAGGCTCGCGAGCCAGCTCGGCTCATTGCCATCCCTACTCGGGTCAGGCGAAGTTGTGTCGTGTGCAGAACGAGTCATGGGACCCTGACCGTGACCTTAAGTAAGATTCTTCACAGTAGCATTGTGTCAATTTTCATCATTTTTGACAGTTCATTGGCATTTAATGCTCCCCCACACCTATCCAAATATATCAGCTGCACATGCTCCTACAAACACAAGGGGAAAAACTATCACCACGTGACTAGAGAAAGCGAGAAAATGAAACCAAACGAAAATAAAGAAAACTAAAACAGGAAAATAAAACTTGGGTTGCCTCCCAATCAGCACCCTTGTTTAACGTCATGGACTCGACGTGTCTCTATTTCACACTCAAATGTCTAGAGGAGGATCTTCTAGATTGATCTCTTCAACCATGTGCGGTGCAAATCCCTCATAAAACGACTGTAGTCCACGTCCCTTCACCTTACTATCCAAATTTTCAATCATTTGATCAGGGGGCTTAAGGATCTCTATTTTCACGGTCTACATGATAGGTGGGCCTAACCTACGTCGGGCTGCTCTATGGGACTTGGATCCTCGTGCCAAAACAATATCATACATGCTCCCCAAAGGCTTCAGTCCCTTGGCAATTGTGATGGTCCATTCAACTGCAGCTTTGCATTTTTTAAGTATTTCGATCAGTTTTTCCTCTTCCAGACTGTCAAACATGCTAGCTATGATCACTGGCAGTGGCTCCCTTTCACCCAGATATGCGCGTTTTAAAAGCTCAGGTAGATTATCGAGTTCCAGTGTTAGAGCCTGCAAAATGGAAGGTAACAGTTCAGTTTCAGACCGAGATAGCTCAATAGGCACAAATTTTGAACTTGTAGTCTTATTACCTTCTAAAGTATGAACCTTATCAAGATTACCATCAGAAAACTTAAACCGATCAGAAAATCTCTTAAGCCAATCAACAGATATGTCATGACTAATAACATAATTCAACCCAATGTTATTATTTAAACCAAGATCCTCATGAGTCAAATTCTCAATTACATCAACACTATAAACGCAAGACACATCATCAACATGCTTAGTGGAATCATAAACATTGGATTTCACTACTTCACCATCAAACTCTAAGGTTAGTGAACCATCATGCACATCAATTTTAGCCTTAGCGTACTAAGGAAAGGTCTACCAAACAAGATATCAGAGGATTCGAATGAATAATTGTTTTCCATATCAATCACAAAGAAATCAACAGGAAAAATCAATTCATTAACTTGAACTAACACATCCTCTAAAACGCCTTCAGGATAGACAATTGATCGATCATCTAATTGGATAATGACTCCGGTACTAGCCAATGGACCAAGACCCAAAGAATTATAGACAGATAAAGGCCTCACATTGATAGAAGATCCTAAATCACACATAGCCTTACCGAAACCAATATGTCCAATCTTGCATGGGATAGAAAACATACCTTTGTCGTGACACTTAGGAGGTAATTTTCTCTGTAAGACAGCTGAAACATTCTCACCTACACTCAACCACTCATTACCTATAAACTTAGGCTTATTGGTGCACAATTCCTTAAGAAATTTTACGTAGCGTGGAACCTGTTTAATGGCCTCAAGGAGTGGAATATTTACTTTAACTTGTTCAAAAAGAGCCAAGATGCTCTTATCTTCTTTGTCTTTCTTGCTCTGAGTCAGTCTCTGAGGGAATGGTGGCGGGACTACCAGTGGCTTAGGCTTCTGAATGATTTTAGACGGACTGGGATTCTGGCCGTGATCACTGGCAGGCTCATTCTCAGTCTCTTTTTTAGTTTTTGCATCAGATACCTGTACCTGATCATGTTTTGAAATCCTGTCGACTGGAGGCTGCAATTCCTTCCTGTTTCGCAACACAATCGCACTCACATTGTGTGTTTACGATGGTAGTTTGCCTCGACTTTCTAATTTGCTCACCGATGATGCAATTTGTCCCATATGAGTCGCCATGGTCTTTATAGTGTCCTCTATCTTTTGAATCCTGTTCGTCGTGTACTGTTGATATTTCTCGGTATTAGTAGCCAAAATACGAACAACTTCACTAAGAGGCATACCTGAACCCGGAAGGTGCTGTGCTTGTGGCTACGGTGGAGGTGGACGGAAGTTCTGATTATTCGGTTGGTTGTTGGCATAACTGAAATGCGGGTGGTACGTCCATCAGGGGTTATAAGTGTTTGAGTAAGGATCGAACTTTTGCTGCTGGAAATCCATGGCATTCACATTCGCAGGTGTCTCCTCATGGAGTGTAGGGCACACATCGGTTGGGTGCTCGGGGCTAGTGCAAATGCCACATACTCTCACGGGTGGATTAGTACCTATATTCATTTTATGCATCAAAGTTGTTAGCAAAGACTTAATCTCATCAAGTGAATTGGTGTTTACCTCGTTCACCCTTCTAGGGATATCCTGCCGAGCTCCAAATTGTTGAGAATTTACAGCCATCGTAGATATGAGCTCTCTAGCTTCGGCGGGGGTCTTGCTAACAATAGCTCCACCACTTACGGCGTCCATCATTCGGCATTCCATCGGAGTTAGGCCCTCGTAAAAGTATTCAATGACTAATTGATTCCGAAATTCCATGTTGGGGGTAGCTTGCTAGCAATCTCTTGAACCTCTCCCAGTACTTATAAAGGCTTTCGGAATCCCTTTGCTTCACCCCACAAATTTCTCGGCTAATGTTTGTAGCGGGAGAAGCCGGAAAGTACCTCTCAAGGAATTGTCTTGACATTTCCGCCCAAGTAGTGACCGTACCCGAAGTTAAGTAATATAGCCACTCTTTAGCCGCATCTTGTAATGAGAATGGAAAAGCCCTTAGCTTGATTTGATCCTCTGTCACATTGTGTTGCTTCATGGATGTGCGCACAAGTTGAAATTCCTTCAAATGGTTGTTCGGATCCTCATTTTCCAACCCACGGAAGGTTGGCAACAAATGGATGAGTCCTGACTTCAATTCAAAGCCTTCATGCAGTTCTGGAAAGGTTATACATAGTGGCTGTTGTGCTTCAGTGGGTCTGGCAAGGTCC
This sequence comes from Lantana camara, assembly GCA_037501455.1. NCBI lineage: Eukaryota > Viridiplantae > Streptophyta > Magnoliopsida > Lamiales > Verbenaceae > Lantana > Lantana camara. The sequence continues at coordinate 28,196,382 of CM074862.1, forward strand.
CGAAGCGTTCTGTTCTGAGCCATATCTTGACCGTGATCACTGTCAGGCTTCTCGTCAGTCAGCTGTGCAACTGAAAACTCCTGTTCAGAATCAATTTCAGTATCAAACTCAAACAATTTCGAACTTTCACCAAATACTCAGCACGAAGGTTCCTAGGCATAAGAAAAAGAAACAAAATCAATTAATAACCAATCCCCGGTAACGACGCCAAAAATTGATGGGTGTCGAGACCACCAAGATTAAATCCCAAATATTGCACACAATTAAATTGTAAAATAGTGGCAACGGGTATCGATCTACGAGGATTGGGAGAATTTGTGACTTTTAATATGCTAAGGAAACGAAACAAACAACAAAAATAGGGGGGTTTTGAGATATTTCATTAAACTAATAATGAAATAAACAAAACGAGACTAAATAAACAAATAATTAACAACTAAACTCAGCTGACACTTAAATTAATTCAGTAGATAACAAATAGCTAGGATTTTCCTACGCATGCATCAGGCTATGATCACAGACAGGGTGATTAATTCCTCGTTAGCCTAGCTATAGTTACCAGTTACCTTAGGCTCCCTCGTTTCTTCTTACTTTTTAGAACGACTAGAAGAAACTCCTAATAATCGTCCCCTAATTAACCGATAACCCTATCAGAAACTCCTTCTAAGATTCAACCGGATAATTGCTTTACGTACTAAAGAAACACTAGCCCTAACCGACTAAGTAGAAACTCCTACTTCGCCTAATTAGACCGTAATATCCCACAACACAAAATCAGCCGAACTTAACAACCTAGTGTTGATTGCCACTTCGTTAATTGCCCGGCTAGACTCTACCAACCGAATTAACTAGTTGTATGTGTGTTGATAATTCTAAGACTCGTGCACTAATCAAAGAATTGAACAACACTCAATGACATGAAATCGGAAATAAAACGGATACCTTGAATTAATCAACCAAAGGAAATTGTCTCACAACATCTAAAGCATGCTTGGAAAATCCCAACTATAAACGAATTAGAAATTCATAACAAAATTAAAAGACAAGTACGAATAAGAAAACATAGTATTCAACGAAACAAAGAAAGGAGGAAATAAACTAGTTTCGAAGCTCGAATTCTTCCTCCTTTTTCCCCCGCCTGTTGCTGCGTGATTAGACCTTTATGTAGTGTGGAGGAGTTCTTTGGTTTTCCTCCCATGATCTCCACGTTCCGTCATCAATTTGGGCTAATAATTATCAAAGTAATGCCCATCGTGCAGCCCCTCTCTCTCAAAACCGTTTTGCTAGAATAATCATCCACTAACTCCACCTTTCTTCAAAGTTTCTAACTCCCACGCAATTCTCCAAATTCAACCGGCTTTTCCCAAGTGCAAGATTAAGTGTCTGGACTCCTAATAATGACTTTCCATCATATTCACGTTTAGAGGCCCAATAAAATATTGAACTATTGGAGCCCAAGCTTGATACTTCTTTCCCATGTAAATAATAAAGAGCAAAGTCCAAGAGCCTTTACCAAACAAAGGGTCTCTCCGTGTGATAAATCCTTCAAGACTCCAATTTGTGTAATTCTTTCCAAAATTCATCAAACTCCTTGTAAGTAAATAATTCCTACAAGAAACTATTAAGCCAATTAACGGTCCATCATTAGATTAAATCACGGGATAAAATATCATTATTTAAGTTATATAATCCCACAAAGTATACAACGTATCAAATCCCCCCACACTTAGGCAATGCTTGCCCTCAAGCATATCATAGAATCAAAGCCGTTATCACCTTCTAAATTTCAACTACAGCTTTCCGGTGTGTAAACTAGGAAACTTTTGTTGTCATAAAAAACTATCCACAACGAACACATCCACAAAGCCAAGTCCGAAATCAACTTTCCAAAGCAAGAACATATGAGCTCAAGTTCCAATTATCCCATGCATAACTTAGTTTGATTTCATTAATCCAATGCAAAACGAAGGAAACAAGTAAAAAGTAGTTAGTCAATCGAATATCAATCAATTTTGCGCATATGTAAAAGAATACCAAAGATACGGTGAAGAGCTAAGTTTCATTCTTCCAGAAAAGCAACCTATAAAACCTAGAGAGCTTTCAAAACCAACACATCCCTCGACATATCTCTTTTTTTTTTTTTTTTTGCTCATACTCTTTTTTTCAATTTTCTGTCAACAATCTTTTTTTTTCTGCACGTTTTTTTTTTCATTTTTTTTTCTGTCTCGTTTCTTTTCTGAGTTTTTCGCAAAGTAAGGCAAACTCCTGTTGTTTATCCCTTTAAGTGTTGGGAAAACAATTTCGAGAGCGGCCGAATTAGCAACATACGGCCCTACTCATGGCACTAAATTAGTTGGAAATTTTCCAAGGCCAGAGGAGTAGTCGCGCGAGTTCTACTGACCAACCTTTCTCTAGTTAGCCCCTCGCAATCTCCCCCTCACATCTAAATGCTTATCAAGTCAAATTTAGCTCAACTCAACACCAATCTACCGTTTCTCAACATAATTGCAAAATCAAAAGATATTAAACCAACTAATCACTTTAGATAAAATTCACACGTAGCATGGTTCCAATTTAGCACACACAACATTTAGTTTAACTTTTTATACTCAAGCTCATACAACTCCTACAATGTCAAGTGTCAAACAAACCGTGCTCGATGTCATGCAAGTTGTAAACAATCAAAGGTTCAAACTCAGTTTCCTTTTTAAAATTCAATTCCACCACAAGCAAGAAGCTGTAAGAAGTTCATTAGAAAGGACGGCATGCCTAAATTCCATGTTATTTCATTAAAACGGCCTGCATCGGCCTAAAGCAATCACTATCACAAAAAATTTCACCAAAGTGCAGTCAAAGAGCAACCCCTTTGTAAATCAATTAATCACAGCCGTAATACCCAATCAAAACATGCAAAAATTCATCCCGAAAGCAAAAGACAACAACAACAGCATATTTGCAAAATTATCAGCCCTTTATCAACCCTAAAATCATGCAAAAATTTTCTCAATTCAGCATTAATACCCCCCCCACACTTAAAGTATATGTTGTCCTCAACATAAAATGAAAATCAAATGTAAACGGAGGACTTCCTTGAACCCGAGGGGTGTGATGGGTATGTTTCTCGGGTCTAGGGATGGCAACGAGCCGAGCCGAGCCGAGCCTCAGCATTTTTTAGAGGTTCGGGCTCGGGCTCGCTGAAAAATTAGGGGTTTCGAACCTGGTTCGCGAGCCAGCGAGCCAGGGTTTTCTGGCTCGGGCTTGGCTCGAGGCCTGGCTCGCGAGGGCTCGGCTTGGCTCACGAACCAGGTGTCCTGCGTGGTTTTTTCTTTTTTTATTTTATTTTATTTATGCCAGAATTAAAACAGCATGAACTCAGTCCAGTTCATTCTAGAATTAAAATAGTCATTACATAATTCAAACCAACATCTCAGTCCAACTTTCATTCAGTCAAATAAGCATAAATGTAACAAGGTTCATGCAAATAAAGCATAAGAACAATGAACAATTTTGGCATCACTCTTCATCTTTCCTGCCAGGCTTCAATCCTGCATAAATTAATTCAAAACAAAGCACTAAATTAGAGAAGTTCCACACTTTGAGAAGCTGACAACAGTGGCTTATATTGAAACATCAGATCCAGACATGAAACATCAATATTAGCCATTAAAACTCAAACTTTCAGCCATTACTGTTCAATTTCATCGATTAAAATTAAATTTCAACCATGAAGGATGAGTCGCGTGGACAGCGGAGGTGCTAAATTTCAGACATTACCTTTAAATCTGGGCGGCGCAGCGTCCGACGTTGGAGACGAAGGAGTTACGCGGAGGAGGGCACTCGTCGGAGGTGGTGGTCTTGGAAGATAGCGGCTGATATATGCGGACACTCGCCGGAGGAGGGTACTCGCGAGAGGAGGGCTTGGATTTTGGAAGAGAGAGAGCAGAGAGGAGTGGCTGCGTATCCAGAGTCTGGAGTTAGGGTTTTGCCAATTTGCTTTTATTAGTTCACTTTTAGTGTATATTATATATGTATATCACTAATATATTATTATATAACTTATAAATATGTATATATATAGTATATATTAATATATAGAGTTATATATATATATATATATATATATATATATATATTTTAAAATCAAGGTTCGCGAGCCGGCTCGTGAGCCCACGAACAGAAATGTACGGGCTCGGGCTCGGCTCGCAGGTGTGGCGAGCCAAACCCAGGCTCGGCTTGGCTCGTCCCTAGCGAACCCAAGCCCGAACCTCACACGAACCGGCTCGCAAGGCTCGCGAGCCAGCTCGGCTCATTGCCATCCCTACTCGGGTCAGGCGAAGTTGTGTCGTGTGCAGAACGAGTCATGGGACCCTGACCGTGACCTTAAGTAAGATTCTTCACAGTAGCATTGTGTCAATTTTCATCATTTTTGACAGTTCATTGGCATTTAATGCTCCCCCACACCTATCCAAATATATCAGCTGCACATGCTCCTACAAACACAAGGGGAAAAACTATCACCACGTGACTAGAGAAAGCGAGAAAATGAAACCAAACGAAAACAAAGAAAACTAAAACAGGAAAATAAAACTTGGGTTGCCTCCCAATCAGCACCCTTGTTTAACGTCATGGACTCGACGTGTCTCTATTTCACACTCAAATGTCTAGAGGAGGATCTTCTAGATTGATCTCTTCAACCATGTGCGGTGCAAATCCCTCATAAAACGACTGTAGTCCACTTCCCTTCACCTTACTATCCAAATTTTCAATCATTTGATCAGGGGGCTTAAGGATCTCTATTTTCACGGTCTACATGATAGGTGGGCCTAACCTACGTCGGGCTGCTCTATGGGACTTGGATCCTCGTGCCAAAACAATATCATACATGCTCCCCAAAGGCATCAGTCCCTTGGCAATTGTGATGGTCCATTCAACTGCAGCTTTGCATTTTTTAAGTATTTCGATCAGTTTTTCCTCTTCCAGACTGTCAAACATGCTAGCTATGATCACTGGCAGTGGCTCCCTTTCACCCAGATATGCGCGTTTTAAAAGCTCAGGTAGATTATCGAGTTCCAGTGTTAGAGCCTGCAAAATGGAAGGTAACAGTTCAGTTTCAGACCGAGATAGCTCAATAGGCACAAATTTTGAACTTGTAGTCTTATTACCTTCTAAAGTATGAACCTTATCAAGATTACCATCAGAAAACTTAAACCGATCAGAAAATCTCTTAAGCCAATCAACAGATATGTCATGACTAATAACATAATTCAACCCAATGTTATTATTTAAACCAAGATCCTCATGAGTCAAATTCTCAATTACATCAACACTATAAACGCAAGACACATCATCAACATGCTTAGTGGAATCATAAACATTGGATTTCACTACTTCACCATCAAACTCTAAGGTTAGTGAACCATCATGCACATCAATTTTAGCCTTAGCGTACTAAGGAAAGGTCTACCAAACAAGATATCAGAGGATTCGAATGAATAATTGTTTTCCATATCAATCACAAAGAAATCAACAGGAAAAATCAATTCATTAACTTGAACTAACACATCCTCTAAAACGCCTTCAGGATAGACAATTGATCGATCATCTAATTGGATAATGACTCCGGTACTAGCCAATGGACCAAGACCCAAAGAATTATAGACAGATAAAGGCCTCACATTGATAGAAGATCCTAAATCACACATAGCCTTACCGAAACCAATATGTCCAATCTTGCATGGGATAGAAAACATACCTTTGTCGTGACACTTAGGAGGTAATTTTCTCTGTAAGACAGCTGAAACATTCTCACCTACACTCAACCACTCATTACCTATAAACTTAGGCTTATTGGTGCACAATTCCTTAAGAAATTTTACGTAGCGTGGAACCTGTTTAATGGCCTCAAGGAGTGGAATATTTACTTTAACTTGTTCAAAAAGAGCCAAGATGCTCTTATCTTCTTTGTCTTTCTTGCTCTGAGTCAGTCTCTGAGGGAATGGTGGCGGGACTACCAGTGGCTTAGGCTTCTGAATGATTTTAGACGGACTGGGATTCTGGCCGTGATCACTGGCAGGCTCATTCTCAGTCTCTTTTTTAGTTTTTGCATCAGATACCTGTACCTGATCATGTTTTGAAATCCTGTCGACTGGAGGCTGCAATTCCTTCCTGTTTCGCAACACAATCGCACTCACATTGTGTGTTTACGATGGTAGTTTGCCTCGACTTTCTAATTTGCTCACCGATGATGCAATTTGTCCCATATGAGTCGCCATGGTCTTTATAGTGTCCTCTATCTTTTGAATCCTGTTCGTCGTGTACTGTTGATATTTCTCGGTATTAGTAGCCAAAATACGAACAACTTCACTAAGAGGCATACCTGAACCCGGAAGGTGCTGTGCTTGTGGCTACGGTGGAGGTGGACGGAAGTTCTGATTATTCGGTTGGTTGTTGGCATAACTGAAATGCGGGTGGTACGTCCATCAGGGGTTATAAGTGTTTGAGTAAGGATCGAACTTTTGCTGCTGGAAATCTATGGCATTCACATTCGCAGGTGTCTCCTCATGGAGTGTAGGGCACACATCGGTTGGGTGCTCGGGGCTAGTGCAAATGCCACATACTCTCACGGGTGGATTAGTACCTATATTCATTTTATGCATCAAAGTTGTTAGCAAAGACTTAATCTCATCAAGTGAATTGGTGTTTACCTCGTTCACCCTTCTAGGGATATCCTGCCGAGCTCCAAATTGTTGAGAATTTACAGCCATCGTAGATATGAGCTCTCTAGCTTCGGCGGGGGTCTTGCTAACAATAGCTCCACCACTTACGGCGTCCATCATTCGGCATTCCATCGGAGTTAGGCCCTCGTAAAAGTATTCAATGACTAATTGATTCCGAAATTCCATGTTGGGGGTAGCTTGCTAGCAATCTCTTGAACCTCTCCCAGTACTTATAAAGGCTTTCGGAATCCCTTTGCTTCACCCCACAAATTTCTCGGCTAATGTTTGTAGCGGGAGAAGCCGGAAAGTACCTCTCAAGGAATTGTCTTGACATTTCCGCCCAAGTAGTGACCGTACCCGAAGTTAAGTAATATAGCCACTCTTTAGCCGCATCTTGTAATGAGAATGGAAAAGCCCTTAGCTTGATTTGATCCTCTGTCACATTGTGTTGCTTCATGGATGTGCGCACAAGTTGAAATTCCTTCAAATGGTTGTTCGGATCCTCATTTTCCAACCCACGGAAGGTTGGCAACAAATGGATGAGTCCTGACTTCAATTCAAAGCCTTCATGCAGTTCTGGAAAGGTTATACATAGTGGCTGTTGTGCTTCAGTGGGTCTGGCAAGGTCCCGAAGCGTTCTGTTCTGAGCCATATCTTGACCGTGATCACTGTCAGGCTTCTCGTCAGTCAGCTGTGCAACTGAAAACTCCTGTTCAGAATCAATTTCAGTATCAAACTCAAACAATTTCGAACTTTCGCCAAATACTCAGCACGAAGGTTCCTAGGCATAAGAAAAAGAAACAAAATCAATTAATAACCAATCCCCGGTAACGACGCCAAAAATTGATGGGTGTCGAGACCACCAAGATTAAATCCCAAATATTGCACACAATTAAATTGTAAAATAGTGGCAACGGGTATCGATCTACGAGGATTGGGAGAATTTGTGACTTTTAATATGCTAAGGAAACGAAACAAACAACAAAAATAGGGGGGTTTTGAGATATTTCATTAAACTAATAATGAAATAAACAAAACGAGACTAAATAAACAAATAATTAACAACTAAACTCAGCTGACACTTAAATTAATTCAGTAGATAACAAATAGCTAGGATTTTCCTACGCATGCATCAGGCTATGATCACAGACAGGGTGATTAATTCCTCGTTAGCCTAGCTATAGTTACCAGTTACCTTAGGCTCCCTCGTTTCTTCTTACTTTTTAGAACGACTAGAAGAAACTCCTAATAATCGTCCCCTAATTAACCGATAACCCTATCAGAAACTCCTTCTAAGATTCAACCGGATAATTGCTTTACGTACTAAAGAAACACTAGCCCTAACCGACTAAGTAGAAACTCCTACTTCGCCTAATTAGACCGTAATATCCCACAACACAAAATCAGCCGAACTTAACAACCTAGTGTTGATTGCCACTTCGTTAATTGCCCGGCTAGACTCTACCAACCGAATTAACTAGTTGTATGTGTGTTGATAATTCTAAGACTCGTGCACTAATCAAAGAATTGAACAACACTCAATGACATGAAATCGGAAATAAAACGGATAACTTGAATTAATCAACCAAAGGAAATTGTCTCACAACATCTAAAGCATGCTTGGAAAATCCCAACTATAAACGAATTAGAAATTCATAACAAAATTAAAAGACAAGTACGAATAAGAAAACATAGTATTCAACGAAACAAAGTAAGGAGGAAATAAACTAGTTTCGAAGCTCGAATTCTTCCTCCTTTTTCCCCCGCCTGTTGCTGCGTGATTGGACCTTTATGTAGTGTGGAGGAGTTCTTTGGTTTTCCTCCCATGATCTCCACGTTCCGTCATCAATTTGGGATAATAATTATCAAAGTAATGCCCATCGTGCAGCCCCTCTCTCTCAAAACCGTTTTGCTAGAATAATCATCCACTAACTCCACCTTTCTTCAAAGTTTCTAACTCCCACGCAATTCTCCAAATTCAACCGGCTTTTCCCAAGTGCAAGATTAAGTGCCTGGACTCCTAATAATGACTTTCCCACATATTCACGTTTAGAGGCCCAATAAAATATTGAACTATTGGAGCCCAAGCTTGATGCTTCTTTCCCATGTAAATAATAAAGAGCAAAGTCCAAGAGCCTTGACCAAACAAAGGGTCTCTCCGTGTGACAAATCCTTCAAGACTCCAATTTGTGTAATTCTTTCCAAAATTCATCAAACTCCTTGTAAGTAAACAATTCCTACAAGAAACTATTAAGCCAATTAACGGTCCATCATTAGATTAAATCACGAGATAAAATATCATTATGTAAGTTCTATAATCCCACAAACTATACAACCTATCAATAGGGAAGAAGTGAAATAGTCCTCATTCCTAGAATGCTCTATAACCTGACATGAAGAAATGGCATTAGGAATTCGTGATAATGCATCAGCCACTAAATTATCCTGGCCCTTCTTGTACAAGATGGTGTAATAATATCCTATCAACTTGCTAATCTAACTCTGCTGACTGGGGGTTGAAATTTTCTGATCCATGAGAAACTTGAGCGATTGATGGCCTATTTTAATAAAGAAATGTTTACCTAACAAGTAAGGTCTTCATTTCTGGACAGTAGTCACCACAACTAACATTTCTCTTTTATATGTGGATAGACCCAAATTTCTTCCTGAGAGACTCTTGCTAAGATAAGCAATTGGTCGACCTTGTTGCATGAGAACCGCACCCAAAACATGGCCGCTCACGTCGATCTCTATAATGAAGTCTTTGTTGAAATCTGGCAAAATAAGTACAAGAGCTTTAGTCATGGCTACCTTAAGACTATCAAATGCCTCCTTCGCATATTGGTCCCAATTAAAGTTATTCTTTTTTAGTAGTTCTGTTAAGGGTCTCGCAATACTCTCATAGTTCCTAACAAAGTGTCTATAATATCCGGTCAATCCTAAAAATCCCCTGAGGTCCTTCACTGTCTTCGGTTCAGGCCCTTCCACCATAGCCTTGATTTTACTTGGATCGGCCTGCACTCCATCATGTATAATTATGTGGCCTAAATACTCACCTCGATTTCCCCCAAATTAACACTTGCTTTTTTTCAGATAAAGAGTATTTTCCTTTAGCACCTCAAACACCTGTCTCAAATGGTTAATATGTGAATCCATATTACCACTGTAAATTAGAATGCCATAAAAAAACACAAGAACAAATTGCCTCAGAAAAGGTTGAAACACGTGGTTCATCAAACTTTGGAAGTTCCACGGAGCATTCGTGAGACCGAATGACATAACTAAAAACTCAAAATGGTTATGATGAGTACGAAAGGCTGTCTTGAGGATGTCCATGTCCTTTATACGAATCTGGTGGTAACCGGATCTTAAATTTAGTTTGGTAAACACCTGGGAGCCCCTTAATTCGTCAATAAATTCCTCTACCATCAGAATCAGAAACTTATCCTTAATGGTGTGCTTATTGAGCTCTCTCTCTAGTCTATACACATTCTCCATGATCCATATTTCTTCTTAACTAAGACTATAGGCAATGAGAATGGGCTAGTACTGTGTCTAATTACTCCAGAATCTAACAGCTCTTTCACTATTTTTTCAATCTCATCCTTTTGTAATGCTGCATACCGATAAGCTCTCACGGAGATAGCCTTGACTCCCTCCTCTAGCTTAATGCTATGATCATGTATACGATGCGGTGGAAGTTGTTTCGGCTCCTGGAATATATCATCAAATTCTTTAATTATAGCTTCAATTCCATGTTGGTCTTCTACAAATTGGAGTTCAGTGAGGTAGAGTTTCGAGGTTGTTGAAGGGGCCTCATCTAAGGTTGTAAATAGTTTCCCCACCGTCATCATGGAAAGTTGGCCTGGTTTACTCATAATCTTGTTCATTTTACTGTTGTTTACTAATGTTACGGGGCACGGTTGTTTCCTCCGTAATGCTTTCCTTTTTCCATCTAGTACAAATTCCATTCTCAACTTATCAAAACTCCACTTTATATCTCCTAATGTCACCAACCGTTGAACGTCGAGAACCATGCTACTGGCTACACCCTCCCATAGGTAGTATCATTATGTCCGTATGAAGTGCTGGGCCGGCATTCTCCAATTAAATTGCTTGCAGATGTGCATAGTATAAATCTTATGCCCATCCGCGATCGTTACCGGTAAGGGCTTTACTTCTTCCAATCTACAACCTAACATTTTTACCGTGTTTAGATCCAAGAAATTATGAGTGCTCCCCGTATCAATCAAGATATGAATGACCTTTTCTTTTACAGCCCCATCTACTCTCATGGTTCGATAGCCGTGATTCCCATAATTGCATGGACCAAGACATGGTACAAGGTTGACTCATCACTCTCTTGTTACTCGGTTTCCTCGATCACCTCAGTTATCTTAGGTTCCTCACTCTCTTCATCCCTGTCTAATTCCATCACAAATATTTGTCTCCGTTTTGAGCACACATGCTCTCGTTCGTATCGCTCATCGCACCCGAAACACAACCCCTTCGCTCTCTTTTCTTCTATTTATTGTGGAGTTAACCTACGGGACTGAACTAAAGGCACTGCATTAACTCGAGAATTAGTGGTAGGTTGGGATCTAGAATTAAACTGTGGTTGGGGTATATGACTGCTCGATTGATTAGTAGTAGTAGTCCTACTGTTATAAGGTGTAGTATGGTAAGTTTGGGAAGAAGCTTTCGAAGTCCCTGTGGTTCCCTTACTAGCTATAGGTACAGATGGGTTTTTTGAATTAATCAACAAAGCTTGCTCTTGTAATTTAGCTAGACTAATAGCTTGAAGTAACGTTTGAGGTCTAAACATTCGAACCGCTAATGCGATTTCACTTCGAAGACCTCCTAAGAAATAACTCAGAGCATACGAATCACTTAAAGCTAAACAATTGAACAGTTTGTCGAATCTATCCAGGAATTCCTTAACTGTCCCAGTTTGTTTTAGGTTAACCAGCTCAGACATCGGATCCTCAAAAACTAATGTACCAAATTGATCATTGAGTGCTTTAACGTAATCGTCCCAAGCAGGCATCTCCCGAGTGAGTCGAGTCGACTCTTCATAAACGTTTGGTGCCATTGGAGAGCTCGTCCTTCCATATGCACTGCAACTAACCTTACTTTAGCTTGATTTGGAGTATCATCTATGTCGAAGAATTGCTCCGCCTTGTATATCCAACCTCTGATGTCTTCACCATAAAACCGCGGAAATTCCACCGTAGAGCATCTCGTCGGCAACTGATAGGTCCCCCTTCCTGGAGTCTATTCCATAATTGGGGAAGGACTCTGGTCATGTTGCCTCCACCTCCCTTCACCGTGGATGGTAGCCTCTGGAATTTCAGAGTTGTTTGGTACACGTGTTGCCAAAGCGGCAAGCATCCCACGCAGTTCATCCATATTTTTCGCTGTAATAGCCTTGAATTCCTATATTTCGGTTCGATTGTTCATTAGTGATGCGCAATTAATCTCTCAGATTATCAATTTCCTTCCTAAGTTCGGACGCACTCCTCGTACCCTCCGCCATATCACCACTACAGTTCAAAGCCACCGATCCAAGGATTGGTGTCTCTGATACCAGATGTTAAGACCAAAAAATTCAGAAGATAATGGAACGGGGTCTGGAAGCTACAATTGAGAAGTAGATTCGAGAAAACTAGTTCAAACTTGCAAGAGAATGAAAGGCAAGAGATAAATATAGGATCACGAACTCAGAAGATAACTAAGCAGAAAAACGCATATTTATTCACAATTGACTCCAGTATTTATAGGTCACAAAATAACCTATTCCCACTAAAAATCCTATTCTGATTAAGAAAAGAAACCTACTCCACTAAGAAATCTAATGTAGAAATATAAATAACTATATGACTATATTCCTAACTCACAAGGAATTCTAAAAAATACGAGAAAGAAAATGCTCATAGCAGAAGAATACATGTTGCTAAAGCGTTAGTTACCCGTTGATATGGAACGTGATCGAAGGGAAATTCGCAAAGATGGAGAAAACATAATTTCATTCCATAATTCCCATGACCTGGACTTGTTGATGGCACCAAATATTACAATCCCATTTTTGAAGGATATAGTTGCCCATGAAGCTATAAATCTCCTTGGTCCCTGCAATGGCCTTGTTTGCTTGGGGTGCTTTGATAGCAAAATATTTTGCAATTCGACTTTACGATAATTTGAGCTGTTTCCCCCAAACCCATTTGCTTATCCAGATTCCAGAAGTTTATGTTGATCGAGCCGAAGGATCAGGATTTGGAATCGACCCCAAGTCCAATTGTTACAAGCTTGTCCGAATGCATGACATTGAGGAAAGTAATGTCCATCTTGCGAATGTGGATATTTTCTATTATCACAGATCAGAGGACTCTTACAGGAGGGTCGATTTGTACAATTTAAATACAGATTCTTGGAAGGTATTAGATGCAGAGGTTCCAAATATCTGGTACAACCCGGGATTTGAAATCTACTTTAAGGATGCTTGTCATTGGCAGGCAAATATAATAGTTGAGGACGACGAGGAGCCATCTTTTGTGGGCAATAGTCTGTGTTTCGATTTTAGAACTGAAAGTTTTCGACTGTTTGAGTTCCCCGACATTGAAGATAACAAGTATTGTAGTCTCGTGATCATTAAGCAGTGCCTTTCTGAAGTGCGCTATGCAGGATGGAAAGGTGAGCCTCAAGCCATTGACATTTGGGTTAAGAAGTGTTAGTCAAGAGGGGGGGTGAATTGAGAATTTCTTGCGCAATCCACCCAAATTTGTGTCCTCTAAAACCTGTTCAAGGAACTAGCACAACTGGAACAAAGACGAGTTTGATACCAATCTGGAACAATATGAGCAATAGTAAAGGAACACAAGAGATTTAAAGTGGTTGGCCTACCACAACTGTGAAAAACACGAGTTAGATAAGTTAGTCCACTACCTAAGGTTTGTAAGCTTAGGATTTTGAAGAGGAGTTGTATAAACGAAGAGTACAAGATACAAGAAAAAGGATGATTCCTATGTAACAAAGACTATGGAACCTATCCTCCACAAAACTACTGGAACCCAAAACAAAACGCCACAGATAACTGTGGAACCAAACGTTCCAGGACTCAAGCTATCAGACAGGCTTAGAAGACACTATGAGAATTCTATGATCTCTATGTGTAGCAGCCAATGTAAGATCTTGAATATCTCTTGTAGTTGTATCTAAACTCCTTTTAAAGCTTGAACTCCAAGGAGCCGTTAGACTCACATTTGAATTTTGAAAGCAGCACGAAACCCAATGAACAGATACCAGAGAAGTACATGTGCTGACTTTTGCTTTCATTCCCATGTTCTCAGCAAGTGGGAGATATATCCGTTGAGCATTTGTTCTGAGAGATTTGTGTTTGAGACAGGTGCTGACTCATGATTTTAATCTTCTAGAATCTTGTGAATTTTGAGCAGCTAGGAATGTGTTGACTCTGAATTCAATGTTTGACTTTGAAGTACTTTGTACCAGTGGTCTTTCTGGTACCAGATGAACCTTTTTCGTCTGATCCTTCTTGCTCTTGATCCTTTGGCATTCTTTGGACAACCTCTGCTTCTGACAATCTGAACAGCTCCATTCTTTGCCTCTCTTTTCCTTTTGCTTTGAAAGTATAGCTCTGATTTTTGTTGAGCTTCCTTTTATGGAGGTGTTGCATAGACCTTTTAACACTAGATGAGCTGCATCTTTTTTATCAGCTTTTTCTGTCTTTTTATGATGAGCTTGGCTTCTGACAATTGCTTCTTCTTCATTCTTCAAGATGCTTTTGGTCGTACTTCCTTTTTCATCTTAATCAATTCATTTTAGTACCAGAAGGTGCCAGATCAACTTCACTTTCAATGAATCCTTTTGTTACTCTTTGTTTGAATTTTGGCCTGAGCTTATTTGGACTTCATCCTAAGCTGGTTATGGTCTTGTCAAATCTGCATTTAGACAATGGTGAATTTTAAGGAAGATCACAACTTGTTAGTCATCAAAACTATAAACAGGGTAATTAACAATCTCCCCTTTTTTGATGATGACAAGTGACTTCTGTTTTGCAAGGCTTTAAGCTCCCCCTGTCAATAATGCTGTCTTAAGCTCCCCCTCTATAGTGCTGCACAACAAATTGTTAGAGTAACTCCTCCTCGGATACGCATCCCCTTTGGAGGTATAAAGACGTTAAGAGATTCAATGACAAATTATGTTTACAGATTATAAGGATTAATGATATGATTGTTGTTCAAATTGTTGTTCAAACTTAAACAGACCAAACAGGTAGGCCAACAAGCCAACAACACCATAACATCAGCCTCCACCTTATCCCAAAACAGCCACTGAAGTCAATCATTCTTCTCCCCCTTCAGAATCAAAAAGGGAACTTGATTCTCCCTTTATGCTGCCAAGATTTGCAGATATTCGTGTAAGCCCTGTGGAAAGTCTCTTTAAAGCAAGGCAGAGATCATTAGCCATGGAGAGAAACTCTTCATGTCGTTTCCTAGAACGATCCCTTGCTGCTGCTGGTTCAGCGTCTTTATCAGTGTATGTCCATTGATGAGAGACAGGATCAAATTCCAGACACAGCTTTTGGAGAGAAAGAGAGTCAAAGACATGATGATATTCAGGGTTTTCCTTCCAATTTTCAGGAAGAGGGATGTTTGGATTTCTTTTCAAGAGATGAGTGAGAAGCATAGAGTAAGAAAGCTTAAGGTGGTTGGTAAGACAATAGTGCATATGGCTGAGAATAAGATGGCCAAGATCAACATGAATTCCTTTCAAGACAGAGTAGATCAGAAAAATGCTAACATATTTAAGGTCAGAGTATTGTTGATCAGAGGAGAGAGTGCCAGATAGAGCAGTTGAATTTATGATCTCAAGGATGAGACGATGGGAAGGTTGGAAAGATTTTACCAATGTGAACCATTCCTGATTTGATTCCAGACTTCCTCCAAGTAGTTGTCTTGCTTCTTCCCAATCAATGGACTGATGTTCAGGCCATTTATGAATTTCGAAGAACTTAGCTCCATTGTTGGGGCACCCAATCATCCGATTTATCTCTTCAGGAGTGAAACAAACTTCCTGTCCTAGCACATAAGACTTGACCAACATACAGGATCCATCCATTTGGAGGTAAAACGTAGCATTTGCATAAAAGAGTGTACATAGCATGGGGTAAGCAGAATCATCGATTTGTAAAAATTTTGTCCACCCGATTCGATCAAATTTTCTTAGAAGATCACACTGAGGCAGTTCATTTACCTTGATTGACTTACCTCTGTTCATTTTTCGAACAATAATTTCCTCGGTGAAGATGTGAAGGATCTCTTGAGTTTTGAAGAGCAGAGATGGATGAAGAGATTGAATATTGAGGGATTTGGTGTGATCCTTGTTGATGGTCTGATCCATTTCTTCTTTACTTTCTGATGTGATTAAGCTAGATGCGGATGAAGAAGATGGAGCAGGGAAATCGTCTTCCATAGTTGTAATATTCTTTTCTCAAGAGTGCATAAACAATGATGAAACACCGGACATGAAATCTCAATAAACTGCACTGAAACCAAGGTGCAATGCAACAATATGTATCTATATGAGTGTGTGTCAGCATAGTAAAGAAAAGTCAACACACTTAAGAAACCTGATGAAATTCAAAGATGCAACACACAAGTTGACCGAAACAGTTTAAGACAATTTGGCATAATCGTACCAGCTGAAGTTCCACTGGTACGAAACTCATAAGGATCAAGAATAGAGTGTATGAATCTGATAAGATAGCAGATGATACATAGGAGAGTTTTAGGAGCAAAACAATGAGACAATATCAGACAAGATCATCATGCAAAGTTCCAAGATAAGTTTAATTTCTTTACACAGAAGTTGAACAAGCATAAGAGGGATAAATAACAAATACGAACTGAAGCAAGTTATGAAGAACCATTTTTCAGCACATGGTGCTGAACAATTAAGCAACATAGGTAAGGTTGTTACATCCTCACCCAAGATGTTACCTATTCCGCTGAATCTTACTTATTTGGATCACCTTGAGTAGGGATCCATATTGACTTTCTTTGACAGCTTTGGGCATTGGTACCTGCATTCATGTGAACAACAGGAGGTATCCTTTTGGAGAAGGATCCATTGTGGTTAGTCCTAGACCTTCTTTCAGCCCACGCACGATTATTTTGATGATCATAAGCAGGAGTTTCAAAGTTGTGGAAGTGCCTTCTATTTTTTAAAGGTTTGGTTGCTCCAAGGTTTCCATAACATGCCTTGAACCGCTGATTTTCACGAAGCAAAAATCCATTCTTCGTTTCTAAAGCATCCTTTTCAAATCTTAAGTTGTCAAAAATCTCATTATATCGTTGTTGAAGATCAAACTTTTCTTTAAGGAGACCAAGGATTTTTCCTTCCAAAAATTTGTTTCTTTTCTCAAACTCTTCAAAAATTTTCTTATAGTCATCAAAACAATTTTTAGAGGTAGATTCATTATTGGATTCAAAAGGATCAATAAAAGAGTTGGTACCAGTACTTTCCTGACTTTCGGCCATGAAGCCTAAGCAATCTTCTTCATTGTCAAAAGCTTCAGATTCTAAGTCACTCCAGGTGACCTTGAAGGATGTATGTTTCCTTTCTCTTTTAGCGTTGAGCTTTGGACAATCCGGCTTCTTATGTCGAGGTTCCTTACAATAATGGCAGATAATAGCACTTTCAGAGGTACTGGTATCAAATTTATTACCTGATTCGTTCCTGCGAAATTTGTTCCTCATGTTGGTGAGGTGCCTTAGCCTTTTTGTGATCATTGCCACTTCCTCATCAATCTTTCTTGCATTATCTTCATCATCACTTTCATTGTTGAGATCAGCATTAAAGGCAATATCCTTCTTCTTCTCAGTGGAGCTTTCCTTTGGCAAGAGGGCAAGCTCATGAGAGGTAAGTGACCCAATAAACTCTGCAACTGTCAATTTGGTCAGATCTTTGGCTTCTCGAATAGCTGTTACTTTTGGCGTCCATTTTTTCAGCAGCGATCTCAGGATCTTCCGTACTTGGTCTTGCTCAGAGATGACCCTTCCAAGAGAAAACATTTGATTGACAATCTCCATAAAGTTTGCATACATTTGACTGATTGAATCACCCTTATTCATGCAGAACATTTCGAACTTGTAAGTGAGCAGAGCAATCCTTTCCTCCTTTACTTGAGATGAGCCTTCATATGTTACTTGAACCATTTCCCACATGTTCTTGGCTGTGGCACAGATGCTAACGCAGTTGTATTCACTCTTGCATAGTGAACACGAAAGGATATTTTTGGCCTTAGCATTCATGGAGATCAGCTTCTTATCTTCAGCTGTGAACTCACTTCTTTCCTTGGCTACTTCAGCGCCGTTGACCGTCTTCTTCGGAACCTTTGGACCTTCCGTGACAAACTCCCAGAGATCATAATCGATCGAGATAAAGTATTCTTCAATCCTGTTCTTCCAAGTGGCATAGTTAGTGCCATCAAAAAGTGGAGGACGAGTATGTGAGGCACCATCAGCATAGATATCATTTTGCGCAGCCATTCCGGATCGATCTCTTGGTTGTTAAACCAAATATTATGAGCACCAAGCTCTGATACCACTTGTTAGTTAAGAGGGGGGGGGGGGGGTGAATTGAAAATTTCTTGCGCAATCCACCCAGATTTGTGTCCTCTAAAACCTGTTCAAGGAACTAGCACAACTGGAACAAAGACGAGTTTGATACCAGTCTAGAACAATATGAGCAAGAGTAAAGGAACACAAGAGATTTAAAGTGGTTGGCCTACCATAACTGTGAAAAGCACAAGTTGGATAAGTTAGTACACTACCTAAGGTTTGTAAGCTTAGGATTTTGAAGAGGAGTTGTATAAACGAAGAGTACAAGATACAAGAAGAAGGATGATTCCTATGTAACAAAGACTATGGAACCTATCCTCCACAAAACTACTGGAACCCAAAACAAAACGCCACAGATAACTGTGGAACCAAACGTTCCAGGACTCAAGCTATCAGACAGGCTTAGAAGACACTAAGAGAATTCTATGATCTCTATGTGTAGCAGCCAATGTAAGATCTTGAATATCTCTTGTAGTTGTATCTAAACTCCTTTTAAATCTTGAACTCCAAGGAGCCGTTAGACTCACATTTGAATTTTGAAAGCAGCACGAAACCCAATGAACAGATACCAGAGAAGTACATGTGCTGACTTTTGCTTTCATTCCCATGTTCTCAGCAAGTGGGAGATATATCCGTTGAGCATTTGTTCTGAGAGATTTGTGTTTGAGACAGGTGCTGACTCATGATTTTAATCTTCTAGAATCTTGTGAATTTTGAGCAGCTAGGAATGTGTTGACTCTGAATTCAATGTTTGACTTTGAAGTACTTTGTACCAGTGGTCTTTCTGGTACCAGATGAACCTTTTTCGTCTGATCCTTCTTGCTCTTGATCCTTTGGCATTCTTTGGACAACCTTTGCTTCTGACAATCTGAACAGCTCCATTCTTTGCCTCTCTTTTCCTTTTGCTTTGAAAGTATAGCTCTGATTTTTGTTGAGCTTCCTTTTATGGAGGTGTTGCATAGACCTTTTAACACTAGATGAGTTGCATCTTTCTGATCAGCTTTTTCTGTCTTTTTATGATGAGCTTGGCTTCTAACAATTGCTTCTTCTTCTTTCTTCATTCTTCAAGATGCTTTTGGTCGTACTTCCTTTTTCATCTTAATCAATTCATTTTAGTACCAGAAGGTGCCAGATCAACTTCACTTTCAATGAATCCTTTTGTTACTCTTTGTTTGGATTTTGGCCTGAGCTTATTTGGACTTCATCCTAAGCTGTTTATGGTCTTGTCAAATCTGCATTTAGACAATGGTGAATTTTAAGGAAGATCACAACTTGTTAGTCATCAAAACTATAAACAGGGTAATTAACAATTCTTGTTAGTTATCTGAGCGCGCGGAACATGGGTGGTATCAACAAGAAAGATAAAGCATTTAAGCACAAAGGAGATTTAGAGAGGTTTGGCCCCAAAGGTTGTGAAAACACGAACCAATGAGATTAATCCTCTACCTAAGGTTGTTAAGCATAGGATTTTGAAGAGAGTATCCATTAAGAAAGATGAGACACAAAGGTCTGATATACAATACAAAACAAGCTGGAACGCCCGGTATCGGTACCAAAGGTCAAGCCACACATGAGCGCCTAGTACTACAAATACCGCGGTCAAGTTCCAGGAACTCTGCTCACTCACTCCTCTCTATACTACATTACAAGCCTAACAATTAGGAGATATACACCATCCCCACGTGCTTCCAACAGCTACTGCAATGTAGGAGGATGAAGCTTTATTGCAAGAGTTAAATCTCCAAATGATCGGCCATGTCTCCTTATATAAGCTCCCAAACTAGCCGTTAGACAGCAGCCCTTTTTGAATTTGAATTCAGTTGATACAAGCTGTCTGCAACCTCTCTTCACAAATCTGAAAATGAAGACTTTACAACATAGAGAGCTCAACGGTCAAATGCAAACATATAAAATTAGTCTTAAGCTATTTATTAAAATATGTGCCAAGAATATTTGTTTTGTCAGCAATCAAAACACATATACCCTGAATTGTTCCAGGACTAGTACCAGAGCTAACATGAAGGAGTACGGCAATAAGGATTCATGGACAAAAGAGTTGATAATAGCACTTTATGTATATACATGCTCGTTTCTCTGTTGGAAGAATGAATGGCTATTGGTGATTTGGTGGAAACTAGTGACAACCATTTAGCATGTTGTTCACTCCATACTGATGAAGTTAAAACATCTCAGATTTATGGGCTTGAGGACTCCTTCAGAGGTGTAGTTTTCACAGAGAGCATAGTCAGTTTGAATCAAGTTATGTTCAAACTTCAAAAAAAAGACTAGGACAATTTCAGCACAAATTCGTTTATTGAACGCCACATATCTATGTATATCTGTAGAAGTATCTCCAGTTTTCTTCCAATTCATTAATAGAGTGCTTTCTCTTTTTGTACAATTTCCATTAGAATTTATCAGAAATTGCATCACGGTTCATATATATACTTGCCATGGCCCATAACTTATTTAAACTGGATAGGTACGTATTTTTAGTTATTCACCAAAAGTTTTTGTTTATTTACATATGCCTGGGATAATATACTATGTTGATTCGTTCTCGGTTCTGTGTGTTTTTCGCTTATAACAAATGCTACTTTCAAATGCAAGGAACTTTTTTCCTTTCCTAAGAGGCTTTAATTATACCTCTTTAGAGCTCCTTTACTTTTCTAGTTGGCTAACCATTGCCAATGGGTTGTTTATGATTTTTTTCTTGGTTATATAAACCGGTGCCCTCTTTACTTTAATTGGAAAACATTGCTCTTAAATACACTAGATTGTTGGACTCTTTACATTGTTGGTTTTTAAACAAGATTAAAGGTATACATTTATAATTTTGTCCCCGCATTGGGAATTGAACGATTTTGTCCTGTATTGGTAAGTATGTAATTTTTCTTTGAAAAGCAAGGACAAAGTTGTCAATTCGTCTTATCCAATTCAACTAGCTTATTTAGCCACAGTTTTTTTAATGGGTATATAACCCATCATTTCCCATTGTTAACCTGGGGCTCCGGTTTTAGACCCTAATAATTAAATAGTGAAGTAAAAGGTTGGCAAACCCCTGAAGCATAACCAACCCGCTATTTTCCACTGAAGTAAAGGAGCTCTTAATGTTTGATAAGTAGCCGACTCAATTGTTAAAATTCTGAAACCATTGTTATATAATTTTATAACGATTGTATTGTGCCTAAGGAGGGGTTTTGAATAGACATTCAAACCGTTTTAAATTAATTTTACGAAATTCATTATATTAAGGTTTTATTGGAACTGTTTATAGTGTTATGCTTGTGTACTTGTGTATTTGTTTTGCATTGAAGTCAAATTTACAGGCTAAAATTTACTAATATCATGCTTAGGTATTTTAATTGCAAAAACCTCCCTGTTAATGTAAATTACAAATAGCTCCTTTGTAAAATATATTAATTATGGAAAAAACAAAATTTTAAAGTGAAGTGTTATTAAAATTTTATGGGTCAATTACATTCAGGTCCGCTGAAGTTTACCATAATTACAAATTAGCCTATCTTGTTTCGTTTATTACATATTAAGCTCTAAACTTAACGGATCGTTTGAGGTCCTTGAGCGCCGTTAAGGTTCCGTCAATTTTAAAGTTTGAATTTCCGACAATGCCCTCAAGGATTATATTGTTGAATATATTTTGTTAAAGGATCGTTTTTGTTAGAATATAAAAAGTATAGTGATTATTTTGTAATTATTTTTATTATTTGAAATATTAAATGTTTGTATACATTTGTATAATATATTAAATAATTAAATACTAAATATTTAATTTAAAACATATAAATCTATTTCACCATTTAAAATTTCATTTAAAATGTTCATACACTAATATCATTATACATATAAACATATATCCATTCTATCATATTAAGGGAGAGATTCAAATTTGGTCTCTTGGACTCTAAAAATGTTTTCTTTTCTATTTTTTATTAATTTATTTCATCAGACTTTATCTCTTATATGTTTCCTTAACTTCTTTTTTCTGTCTCTATTTCTTTCTTAACTTTTTTTTTCTTTCTCATCACTTGAATTCTTTTTCTTTTAATTTTTATTAGTTTACGGATATTTTAAATTTTTTTAATTATTAATATGACATTATTTTATACAACTATTCATTTATTTATCACAATTTATTGATTATATTAAAAATAATTATAAAATATATATTTAATAAAAATTTTAAATTTTAATATATTTATATAATGATTATTTTTATTTGCACATGTATCGAATGTACCAGAGTTACTAGTATATATATATACTAGTAACTCTGGTATATATATTCTTCCAAAAGGAAAAAAGATCTCTGAGAGTTCGTTCCTGAATCCGAAAGAGAGTACTTGGGTTCTCCCAATAACTAAAAAGTGTAGCATGCCTGAATCTAACTGGGGTTCGCGGTGGTGGAGGAACTGGATCGGAAAAAAGAGGGATTCTAGCCAACTGAAAGGATCTTCTGATCAATCCAGAGATCATTTGGATTCAATTAGTAATGAGGATTCGGAATATCACACATTGATCAATCAAAGAGAGATTCAACCACTAAAAGAAAGATCGATTCTTTGGGATCCTTCCTTTCTTCAAACGGAAGGAACAGAGATCGAATCCGACCGATTCCCGAAATGCCTTTCTGGATCTTCCTCAATGTCCCGGCTTGTCAGAGAGCTGGTTAGGGGGAACCTCAGTGCATTTACGAATTTCATTAGCAGCTTTAGCCTTACTGGCCTAACCCCACCTCTTTCTCCAATCGAAGTCAGACTTGCGTACTCTGAGACCGTTCTGGGGACCTGCTTGCCCTTCTTCCCTATCGACAAAGAACTCCGGAATGAATGCCTTTGATGTGACTAGCAGGGCGGGTGGAATGGAAGTCGAGTGAGGAATAGTCTAACTTTTACGTTCAGTAGTTCAGTAGTTCGCCTTTACATTACATTACATTACATTACATTACAATAGGCTCAAGTGCATGTATTTACTGGGGCTAATCAGCCTTTTTTGACTAGTTCCTCATTAGTTGACTGCAACTCTTTATATATATATATATATTATCCACATACCCAAAAAAAAACAAAAACAAAAACGCACAGGATTGCTGGCCGTAGCCCATCACAACGCCGCTCCGTCGCCGCACCGCCGCGAAGCACAGTAACATCATTGTCGCCCCTTGCCCCTACACACGATGCCACTGCCTCCCTCACCAGCCTGCTGCCATCACGACCCATATTGAATTTTCAAATCTTCTGCCGCCGCTGCCCATCCCAAATCGCATGCAAGTCCACCGCTGCCCTCGCCACCTTCTCTCTTTGCATCATCCAGATCCGAATTTGGATTTGAAATTTTGTTTGTGTGTGTAGAAAAGGAAAGATGTGGTGGTGTGTTGGTGGTTGCTGATGGTGGTGGAGACATAGGGTAATAGATGATGGCGGTGGCGGAGGTGTACTTAAGGAGGGGTGCGGCGACGTGGTGGGTGGTGCTGTATTGTGGTTGGGAGGAGGGTGGCGGTCGATGGTGGTGGTGGCGGAGTGGGGATTTGCGTGGGGAATTTTTGGGGGTTGGGTGTGCAGGTATTGGGGGTATTTTTTTATTTTTGATTTTTTTTCATTTTTTTAAATATAAAGATTATGTATAAATAAATTTTTATATTTTAAATAAAAAATAAGGTTATTGAGGGTATTTTTGAAAATTCAAACTTCAAAATTGATGGAACCCTAATGGCGCTCAGGGACCTTAAACAGTCCGTTAAGTTTAGGGGTTAACATGTAATAAACGAAACAAGAGGAATTAATTTGTAATTATGTCAAACCTCAGGAAACCTTAATATAATTGCTACAAATTTTATAGGTAAAATATAAGTGTAATTATATCTAAATACAGGACCATTTTTAATTATCCGATATAATATGAGGGTTTAGATATAAATTAACCCAAAAAAGATTTGTACGAAAAATTGTAAGTGTAATTTTAGCATCGTTATTAATATTTTCCCTTTCCTCAATTTCTTCTCTCTTGTTACCCTTACTATTTAGTTCTATTTTTATTTCCTTTCTCACCCGACCCTTTCCTCTTCTACTTTCCAATTTCTTATCATTGTCAGAGACCAAAATTTCTCCCTCTGTTACTGTCGCCGGTCGGCAGCTTCACCGTCCTATTCACAACGCACACTCAACACTTGTACATGATCACAGATATTGCTTACCTTGGATTTCTAGATTAGATTTTATAAATAACCGATTGATAAAGATCAAACCTTAATCAGGGTGAATTCTTGAGGTTACAAATGGGGGAGGGAGTACCACTGTTAGAGGAGCTACTAGTCAACATTCTTACATCCCTCTCAGTCAAATCGTTGATACGATTTAGGTGCGTTTCTAAATGTTGGTGTGCTTTGATCCAATCTCCTGCTTTTGTTAGTTGGCATCTCAAATGTTATAGCAAGGAAATTTTGTTGTTGAAACGCTATTTGCCTCCACCAAATAGTACTCAAATTTATGAAGGTGGAGATGACATCCTATCTTTCCACGATCCCAATTCTCCGGAGTCGTTGGTATCATCAAATCTTTTAATTCCTTTTTTTGAAGATGCAAGCCATCAATATATAAGTCTGCTGGGACCTTGCAATGGTCTTATTTGTTTGGTCTATCCCGATATTGATGTCTTGTGCAATCCCGCTTTGAATGAATTTGAATTGCTTCCTATATGCCCTTTTCACCTTCCTGAGGGTTATGCTGATATCCTTCCAGCAGCAGGATTCGGGTTCGCTGCCAATACTAATGATTACAAGGTTGTTCATTTGTGGAAAATATTTGAAAAGAAGGCAGATTACCATTACCCAAATGAGGATACTTATTTAAGAGTTGATTTGTACAGTTTAAGAACACATTCTTGGAAAGTAGTTGATGCTATGGTTCCAAGTATTAGGTATCATCCTGGGTTTGATCTTTACTTTAATGGCAGATGTCATTGGCATACAAATGAATTCGTCGATGGACCACCCTCTATGGGCATTGTGCTTTCTTTCGACATGAGTACTGAGGTTTTCAGTCAATTTGAGTTTCCTGAATTCTTTGATGATGGAAAGGTTCCAAGTTTAGTTGTGTTAAACCAATGTCTGGCAATGGTTCGTTATGGTGGATGGACTGAAGATAATGATCCATTTCTCATTGATGTTTGGGTGATGAAGGAATATGGCGTGAAGGAGTCATGGAATAAAGAGCTGACAATTGGTCCTTATTTCTTTAGATGTCCTTTACTGTCATGGAAGAATGAATGGTTATTTGTGGAAACTAGTGATGGCCAGTCCAAAAGTTGCAATAGCCAATTGGCATCATGTAGACTCCATACAAATGAAATTACGAAGTTCGAATTTTATGGGCTTGAAGTCACCTTCCAAGCTCTCCCTTTTACGGAGAGCTTAGTTAGTTTGAATCAGGTAATTCGTTTCAAAATCGACTAGTCAGATTGCATTCGTGCCATATGAGAATAATTTTGAAAAAATATTTGCATTTCTCAACAACAGTGTCTTAAGACACTCGTTCTTTCACTCATGTTGCAAACATATGTTGTAATGCAAAGAACATGTCTATTTTAAAAATTTCTATATCATTTCCTATTTTTGGACTGATGTACTGTTGTAGATTTTGATCTAGCAAGGTAGGCTTAACTCATATTTTTCCTGTCGATTTCTTATTTCTCATATTGCATCTATTAGTTCAACATTTTATCACTTTTGGACCTATGAGAACTTCTATATACAGGTTAGAATTGGATTTTTAGGTTTTAAGAGAACTGTTGTAGTAATCAATTGTAAAGAAATGGTGATTAGATTGTTGATGTTAACTTTCGATATTACCTTTTGCTTCTTTTTATGTGATCCTTTTTTACTGGAAACATCGTTTGAAAAGCTATTGGTATACATGGTGTTCATTCCTTCGTGCTTCTTAGTAAGTAAAAAATTGAGTTCTAGTTTTCTCTCTTACTGGTTTGGCACAGTTGACAATTAATTCTTTAACACCTTCAAAGGGGTGATGGCATATAATGATGCCTTACCTCATATACGTTGATGATCTAAACGTTTGAAACCCTGTGATAACCACCATTTTGATCAGACATATTAAAGTTGCATACATTGAGGAAACGTACATATTAAATTATCCATTCTAGAATCAACTAGCTAGGTTTGCTACGGGCCTGCTACAAGAAAGGAGTTTTTTGCTTGGATACCCCTGTGTTATGCCTAATTAGCACTCTGAACCCTGTGTTTCAACAATTAGCTTAGAAAACCCTATAAATTACTTTACTTATCATGGAGAACCCTCCGTCCGCGCTTGTTGTCACACGTGCCGTAATTGCAGCTGGGATTACGAATTCTTGCACTTTTGGCTGTTAAATGACATTTATAACCCTCTTAAACTAATAAAATTGAACCCATATTTTCTAATTTTTTTTTGAATTAAATACACTTCAAATATTACACAAAAAAAAAAAAAAAGAATTAAAAAAAGTTTAAAATATGTTTCACTCTTATAATTTACATTACATTAAAAAATATATATATAAATATATAATATATTATATAATACATCTATATATATATACAAAAATTATAATTAACAATTTTTTTAATCATTTTTTAAATATTTTTTTCATTCAATGTGGAGAGAGACAAAATTCATTCAAAATTGTTTTACTTTTTTCTTCTTTTTTTTTTTTTTGTTTTTTCCTTTCTTCTTCCTCCTGCATTTGTGGATGACAGAGCACCAGCACCGGAAGCCCCCTCTAAAACGGGAACCGCCTCTGCGTACAAGAGTTTTCCGATAACAGAGACCCCAGAGTCGGTAGAGGTGTAAACGGATAATAAACGGAGCGGATGTGCAGTATCCGAATCCGAATCCGTTTAGCATATCCGCTATCCGAATCCGTATCCGTTATCCGACGGATAATAAAAATGTTGTCCTTATCCGAATCCGACGGATATTATCCGAATATCGAATTATCCGTATCCGTGAGAATATCCGATTAGTGAATTATTTGATATCCGAATCCGATATCCGAATCCGAATCCGTTTACCAGTTTTAAATACATTTTCTAATAAAAATAATAGATTAAAGTTTCATAACACAATTAAATATTAAATACACACAAATATTAATATAACTAACTATAAATCTATTAAATTTATACAAACATTAACTCATAAATATGATATATAATTTATAATACATGTTCACTCTTATTAATGAAGTTTATTATTATAAATGATGTGATATATGTTTATTACTATTATATTTTTTATAATTCTCGAATAATTATATAATGCATAAATTAATATATGATTCATAAGGTATAAAAAATATGTATAGATATATATGTTATCGAATGCGGATTACAGATAACGGATATATCTAACGGATGTATAAACGGATCGGATGTCTGATTACCATATCCTTATCCTTTTATAATTCGGATGTCTATAATCGGATACGGATAATATCCTCTATGAACGGATACGGATAATATCCTCTTTAAACGAATTCGGATGCGAACGGATATCGGATTTTCGGATATCCATTTACAGCCTTAAGAGTCGGTTTAATTCCCATAAACAAGAAAAACCCATGTCAAATCGCAATCCCAATCATTACCCTCCCCTGAAGACCGTGACCCTCACCCACGTCCGCTACCAAAAGGGGGATCAATTAGGCCATTTCCTCGCCTGGGTTTCTCTCGTCCCAATCTTAATCAGCCTCGGCGGCTTCTTCTCGCACTTCTTCTTCCGCCGCGAGCTGCAGGGGATGTTCTTCGCGATCGGCCTGTTGATCTCGCAATTCATCAACGAAATCATCAAGAAATCCGTCCAACAAGCGCGGCCCAATTGCGATTTTGATCATGTATTCTAGGGTTTATTTAGGGTACCACACGGTGGCACGGGCGCGGTGCTAGGGGCCGCGTGGTTCTCGGTGGTGAACAATTTGCTGTGGTGTCCTGGGCTGTGCTCATCTTTTTCCGGCGAGATTGCTCGAGCTTGGCGGTAGGATTGGGGTCCTCTGTTTCGCCTTTGGCTTTCATCTTCTGAGGGAGTCGTCTTCGTTGAGGGAGTCTAGTTCCTCCATTGATGGCGATGGGGGGGGGTGGTGGTGGTGGTGGCGGCGAGCTCCAGATCTAGCGCGATGGTGGTGGCGGAATTGGTGAGGGGTTTTGGGTTGTGGAGGGGGAGGGGGGGTGATGAAGATACAGATGCAGTTGGTGGCGGTGGTTATGTGAGCAGGTGGTGGTGGATTGCCGTCGATGGAGATGCAGATCTTAAAAGGTCAAGAGAAAAAAAACAAAAAAACAAAAAAAAGGGAAAAGAAACAAAAAATAATAATATGAATAAATTATTTTTATTTGTGAATATTTAAAAATATTTTAATGGCTGATTTTTGATTGATAAGATCTAACGGTGTATATTTCAATGGGCCAAAAGGATATTTTGTATCCTTCATTATAGTTTCAGTGTCGAAGGGGGCAGTGAGCAAATTTAAAAAATCATAGGGTTTTTCATGCTAATTGTTAAAACATAGGATCTTTCGTGTGAATTAGGCAAATCACAGGGTTTTGGGTGCAATTAACTCTACAAGAAAGTAACAACTTATTATCTTTCATTATTGATCATACGAACCCATTATATATGTATATGCACACTACAAGAAATCTACGAATCCGAGGGAATTCTGACGGACATAATTCGTAGGAAAACCCCTTTTCGGAATTTCAAAACATACGGAAAGCCGACGGAATTCCAAGTGAAAAAAAAAAAAAAACAAATTTTTTTTTAATTAAAATAATTCAGCGTTGGAAAGGTCGTATTCTGGAAAAAAAAAAAAATAAAATATATCTTCCTATGGGATTTCCCTCGGAATTCCGTCAGTTTTTTAACAAAATAAAAAAGTAATTAATTAATTCCGACAGAGATGATTCTTATTTCTCTCAAGCTTAAGCTTAAACTAGTGAGATGATTACACTAATATATAGTGAAAATTTTAGCGAGGTACTTGTGTTATGTGAATGTATCAAAAAAAACTCTGTCCAAAAAAAGTCCATAAGAAAATCTTATGTTTTCCAAAATATGCACCCGCGTTGATTGTAACTAAAATTGAAATTTTCACTTTTCTATGCAAAAAGACTATTTTCCCCCTATATTATATTTATTAAATTTTATATATATATATATATATATATATATATATATATATATATATATATATATATCAACACCTCCAAGCCGCCGCATAATCAACATCGCCACCGCCACCGCCGGTTCCATCAGCACCACCCCCTCTGCCACCACCACAATCGACACCGTTTGCAAACACCAACACCACAAGAACAACTACTAGGAACTATCACTCAATATCGAACTCAGATCCATATATACACACACAAAAAGTTAGATTTGGGGGCGCGGGCCTGAGAAGGAAAAATGGGACGGCGTTTGAGTGTGATGATGGTGCTCGTTGCGGTGGGGGTCCTATTGTGGTGGCGGTAGCCCGATTTTGGCGGGGGTGGTGCAAAGAAGGCGGTGGCCACAACGGGAGTGACCCGATTGTGATGTTGGCCCAAGGTGGTGGCAGTTGCGATGACACGGACGTGCAGTGGCGGAGCCACCTTATCCTGAGGGTGTACAATTGACCCCCCTCAATTTTTATTTTTATTTTTTTTATTATTGTATATATATTGATGGGCCCAAAATACTCTCGGATCAAACATTGTACACATGTCACGATCTGGAAACTCCAAAGCTTCGACGCTCGTGATGATGGGCTCGTAGCATAAGCCCAACCCACTTATCCCTCTTTCCACCACATAGGGCTTGCGTGCCTCGACCCAAGTCTCGAGCATGGGATCAGTGCACCCATCCCACCTAACACTCGCTCTACAGTCCCAAGGGGTACCGCCCAGAGTCCATCCCTTCCGCACCAGGGACACCCGCAGCAATTGCGCTCGCGGCCATACATGCTCGTCGCTCGGGTCAACTGACGCTCATGGGTCATCCACTAGGAGTATCCCTCTTGAGCGTCCCCAGCGCTCGAGCCCAGCCTCAGAGGCGTTTATCACCCCGAAGGTCAACCCTACTGTAGTGAAGAGTGACCCGTAAGGGCTTACCTAGAGGTAGAGGGCGTAGTGTTGAGTACCTCCTCTCCCGCTCGCCACTCGTCAACCACCTCTGACACAGTATTGGTGCATACCTCGTACCTGGCTCTCTGCCTTCTTTTAGAGCTATCACTTTCATGCCATCACATGACGCCACGTGTCTAGGGCAACACAGGTTTGGAACCACACGGTCAATTTACCTAATTTACCCTTGCCCTTAACGTATAAATAGGGAAGTTTTACACAACACTCCCCAAGTCATCGTCTTCACAAGACATCACACTACTGAACTGGGCATCATTTTCCTCTGCATCTTCATCTTCTCCAAAGCTCTTTGCATCTCACCATCTTGCATCCTTACTGCATCTTCATCCCTGGTGTTATCCTAGCTGGAAGAACCCACGCTCAAAAGAAAACCCAGTTCCTGAGGCTCTAAGCCTATGATAGTCTTCGCCTCTTAAACAAATTCTAAAGTGTTTGGTTGATTTGGGACTCTTGCATTCCTACACCATCATTTTTGGCGCCGTGTGTGGGAAACCATCATTTCCATCATCTGCATCAGATTCTGCTTCCTAGGCTAGTTGAAGAGTAACTTCAACGATCTCCAATCATGGTGACTACCACAAGATCCGGAGCTTTGGAAAACAGGAAAACTCTTCCTCCTGTGAATGAAGAAAACCCAGTTGGTGGAACCAGCAATGTAGGCGCTTCCATCCAAGCTGGAGGTACCCCAGTGAACGCCAGCACTCCCCTCACAATCAATCCGGGGGATGGAGGCAAACAAGCCATGGCTGGAACTCAACCGGATAGAGGGAATGGAGCAGAAGGACCCAGCTCCGCTATCCCGCATGCATCGCTCGTACCCAATGCCAACGTTGCCAGCACTGGAGCGTATCCCATGGAGATGCCGCCCCCGGGATACATGTATATGCAACCAGGAATGCTGCCCGGAGCAGTGCCAGGCACGATGATGCCCATGGTGCAACCCTATCAAGTGGGCACCATACAACTCCCAGTTTCCATTCCCAAAGAAATTCAGGGAGTTGAAATGCCCCAAATGACTCACCAACAACCCCAGGCGCTCTACGCTTAATACGAGGTTCAGGCCACGCAAAACGCCTGGAAACATTTCGCCACCACCTACTTCCCCTCGGGAGTAGGCGCTCAATTGGCCCCAACAATAGGAGGGCTCCAGGTTCACCCTCTGACTGCGGCCTAGAATGTGCTAAGGGCCCAGCCACCACCACCACCATCGGCGGTGGTGAGAGATGCCCCCCCGAGGGCTGATCAAGACTAACGCCTAGTGGAGAAGGAAAAAGCTCCTCTAGCGAGGGGAGATGCCGAAGAGGAGGTCCAGTCCAGGGCCACTGGAAGAACAAGGAGGGAAGGAGATGACCCTCGGTTGGTCGCAGTCTAGAACCAACTCGACGGACTGCAACATATGGTGCAGCAGCTCTCTCGAGCACGGTCTCAAATTCGCCATGCGGGGAATGAGGGGTCCAGGGCCAGAGACGCTCGCAGCGCACGTAACCAAGTTCCTCGCCATTGGAGGGAGAAAGATTTTAAAGACCACGAGGGTGGGAACCATAGGCCTTTGACAGGAGAATCACCCCTCATGGATGAAGTTCTGATGGCTCGCGCTGGGTTGGGCAAAATCCCCACGACCATCAATCGCTACGACGGAACTACCGATCCGGCCGAGCACCTGGATCATTTTATGCATTTGATGCACCTATACGAGCACTCCAGTCATTACTGGACGAAGATCTTTGTCACTTCCTTGTGGGAATGGCACAAGATTGGTACAAGAAGCTGCCCCCATGCTCCATTCGAGGGTATGAGGACCTGACAGGGGCTTTCCTGAGCCACTTCAACTCCCTGAAGGCACCTGCACCTGCATCCACGGTCCTCTATAGCCTAGTACAAGGACCGAGCGAGACCTTTAGATCTTTCATGGGTCGGTTCAATAAGGAGATCTTACTGGTAGAGAAGCCCTCAATGGACTTCTTAAGACATATGCTGTTTGGGGCTATTAACATGAAGTACTATGTCTGCAAGGAGTTTGTGGAAGAGGTAGCCAAGAAGAAGCCCGACTCTTTAATGTAAATCAGAGACATTGTTGATTCATTCTTCACCCTCAAAGATATGTACATCGTGAGGGAACAAAAGCTGGAAAACTCCCCTCGAACCAGTAAAGGCCCCGAGGACAGAGGGGAGTCCAAGAATCACCGCCGAAGCCCAGTTACTGCTCGGAGAAGTTCTCCTCCCCCTCGCCATTACAAGCGTGTCCCCCTCAACAGACCCATTGCGGAAGTTTACTCCATGGCGGATAAAAAATTGTTCAAGAGGCCGCCAAAGATGAGGGAAACCGAGGCTCAAAAGCGCTCGAGAAAATACTGTGCTTTCCACAAGCAGAAAGGGCATGACACCAATGAGTGCTGCCAATTGGAAAGCAAAATCCAGAGGCTTATTGCTGGGGGGGCACCTCAAAGAATTCGTGAAGGCTCTGGAACGATATGATGACCACTGTGCTGAGCGTGCCAAGGAAAGAGGAAGAAGCCGCTCACGCTCAAGGAGCCCTCGCCACCACCGCACTGAGACCAGCGACCACGGCAAACAGAAGGTCGCCGGGATGGAAAACCAACCCTTCGTCGTTATTTATATGATCACCGACGGGCCCTCAAGGGGAGATTCCAACGCCTCTCACCGTCGCCACGTTCGTAGCTACGATCAACGATCCTCAAGACCCAAGCCGATATACTCTCTGGAGGAATCCTCACGCTCGAAGGAGGATGAAATTGTAGGATTCACAGAGAAAGACTTAGAACACATTGTAACACCCCATGGGGTTCGTGAAACCTCTGACTGCCCCATGGTGGTTAGCTTAGACGTTCATAATCATGTTGTAAAGAGGGTCTTGATTGATAGTGAAATCTCTGTGAATGTTCTCCCGTACTCAATGTTTCAAAAGATGAATATTACAAACATTCCTCTCGAACCCCTCAGAACTGCCCTTGTTGGTTTTAGGGGTTCCGAGATCATCCCTCGCGAACAAATTCGCTTAGTCACCTCTTTTGGTCACGCCCCACAGCGAAAAACTTTGAGCGTACTATATGCTGTGGTCGAAGTGGATCTGCCATACAACATTATCATCGTGTGCCAGCCCTCGTAGACTTCAAGGCTATGATTTCCACTTACCATCAGAAAGGTCAAATTCCCTACTCCCGAGGGAATAGGCGAAGTCCTTTGCAACGTCAAAGAAGCTTGGGATTGTTACATCCTATCCCTTCGCGGCCACAAACCCAAACAAGTTATCCAGTAACAGGAAGAAGGACAAAAAGAAGGTTGCAAGCGAGTCCAACGACAACGGAGATACACCACTTGGAGCGGTTGAAGGGTCCTCCTCCGAAGACGAGGGTCGTGGACCCTCGGAGGATTCCAATGATAGGCTCACAGGAAAGAAATGGGCGCTCGAACTCCCGAGTCCTGAAGTACGGATCGAGCCCACCGAAAATTTTCTTACAATAGAGCTCGAGCCTAGGAATTCGAACAAGACCACTCAAATAGGCTCTAACCTTGACGGTCCTTCTCAAATCATGATGATCGATTTTCTACGTGAGAACTTAGGCGTCTTTGCTTGGAAAGCCTCAGATCTCACCGACATAGATCCGAGCGTCATCATCCATAGGCTCAATGTGGATCCAGCCTTTAAACCAGTCAAACAGAAGAAGAGAGACGTACATGGGTTCAGAAGGCTGGTCATTGAGGAGGAAGTTAATAAACTCCTTGAGGCTCAGTATATCGAAGAAATCTTATTCCCCGAGTGGCTATGCAACGTGGTCCTTGTACCCAAGAGCACAAACAAATGGCGCATGTGCAATGACTTCATGGACCTCAACAAGGCATGTCCGAAGGATCCTTACCCTCTACCAAGGATCGACCAGCTGGTTGATTCGACGGTTGGCTGTGAACTTATGAGTATGATGGATGCATTTCAAGGCTATTACCAGATCTTCATGGCACCCGAGGATCGACCCAAGACCTCCTTCGTGGTCCATGTGGGTGTTTACTACTTCAAAGTCAAGCCATTTGGGCTCAAGAACGCTGGCGCCACTTATCAGCGCCTCGTCAACAAAATGTTCGAGCGCGAAATTGGAAAATCTATGGAGGTCTACGTAGATGATATGATCGTCAAGAGCAAACATCAGCATTCTTATTTGGACGATCTCAGACGAGCCTTCGATGTTCTATGTCACTGTGGTATGAAGTAGAATCCCTCAAAGTGCACATTCGGGGCCGAGGGGGGAAGTTTCCGGGTTACGTTGTCAGTCAAAGAGGTATTGAGGCCAATCCGGAGAAAATCAAGGCCATTTTGGACATTCCTTCCCCTTGAAATATCCAGGAGGTCCAAGTCCTAGTGGGTAAAATCATTTCCCTTAACAGGTTCACTTCCTGCTCGGCGGACAGGAAATTGCCTTTCTTTAAAATTCTACGTAACGCTCGCAATTTTACTTGGATCGAGGAATGTGAAAAGACGTTACAAGATATGAAGCGGTACCTCTCGTGCTCGCCGTTATTGACAAAACCGGTCCCAGGAGAGAATTTGTTCGTTTATCTCTCTGTCTCTCCAGAGGCTACGAGCACAGTCCTCGTTGCCATTCGTGAGCGCAAGCATCTGTCAGTGTATTATTTGAGCAAAACTTTGCAGGGT
Organism: Lantana camara; assembly: GCA_037501455.1. Classification (NCBI taxonomy): domain Eukaryota; kingdom Viridiplantae; phylum Streptophyta; class Magnoliopsida; order Lamiales; family Verbenaceae; genus Lantana; species Lantana camara. The sequence continues at coordinate 28,231,593 of CM074862.1, forward strand.
GCTGAAAAAAGATACATGGAAATAGAGAAGTTTGCCTTCGCCCTCATCAACGCCTCCAGGAGGTTGAGGCCCTACTTCCAAGCCCATTCCATCACTGTGCTTACAGATCAACCACCCAAACAGGTACTCTTGAAGCCAGATGTCTCAGGAAGGCTAATCAAATGGTCAATAGAACTTAGCTAGCTTGACATCCATTTTGAGCCCAGAACAGCTATACAAGCCCAGACAATCGCAGATCTCCTGGCCTAGCGATTCGGTTTCGAGACCCCACCCTTGCCAGATGACGGTCTCTGGCTTTTACACACAGATGGTTCCTCGACCTCTCAAGGGGGGGGGGGGGGGGGGGAACCAGGGTGACCTTCAGAGACCCCCACGCAACTAAAATTGATTACGCATTCAAGTTGGCTTTCCAGGTTACCAATAATGACGCTGAGTATGAGGCCCTCATCCAAGGACTCAGGATTGCCCTTCAGAATGGGGCCTCTCGAGTCACCGCATACGTTGACTCCCAATTGTTGCAAGCCAGGTTAATGGTACTTATGAGGCTTGAGAAACCACCATGGTGCAGTATCTAGCGAAGGCTAAGGAAATAATCGCAAAGTTCAAGGAATTTCACTTACTGCAGGTTCCACGAGCGAAAAACGAACGTGCGGATGCCCTCTCTAAATTTGCATCTGCTATGGAAGGCACCTGCGAGCGTTCTGTCACGTTCCTCAGAACAGAAGAGCCTTTGATAAGTGAAAAGAAACCCTCGAGAGAAGTAAGTATGATTGATCCATCCGAGCCTTGCTGGTTGGATGACATCGTCAGATTCTTGAAAGATGGAACTTGCCCATCCGACAAAGTGGAAGAGCCAAAGATCAGGAGTAAAGCCCCTCGTTTCTCATTGGATAGCAAGGGCAGGCTCTTCACGCGGTCCTTTCAGGGCCCACTGTTAAAGTGCTTGAGACCCTCGCAGGCTAGGGAGGTGCTCAAGCACGTACATAGTGGAATTTGCGGGAATCATTCTGGCCGTCGGATCCTGGCTAAAAAGGTGTTAAGGAGTGGATTCTATTGGCCCTCGGTACTGTAGGATGCCATTATATCAATTCCATTCCAATGTCTCTCAATTGCTAGCGGCCCAAATGATCTCCATTGATGTCTCGTGGCCCTTTGATCAGTAGGGCATCGACATAGTGGGACCCCTACCCATGCCGATCGGGCAGAAGAAATTTGTGATCCTCGTCGTAGACTACTTCACTAAATGGGCCGAGGCCGAGGCGGTCGCGAAAATAACGTTCAAAGTGGTGAGAGATTTCATTTGGAAGAACATCATCTGCAGATACGGCATCCCGAGGGTGTTAATCTCAGACAACGGCTCTCAGTTCATCGCTGCTGACACTCGAGAGTGGTGCTATGAACTTGACATTGAGCAGCGCTTCACTTCCGTGGGTCATTCGCAGGCCAACGGTCAAGCTGAAGTTACGAACATGACTATACTCCAGCATCTCAAAACGATGCTAGAGAGTATAAAGGGCAAATGGCCAGAAGAACTTCAAGGAGCCCTCTGGGCGTATCGCACTACCCCACGAGCGGCAACAGGCGAGATCCCATATTCCCTCGTGTACAGCTCCGTGGCCATGATACCTACAGAGCTCTCTCAAGAATCCGCACGCGTAGCCTACTTCGAACCTGCCGTCAACGAGAGTAATAAGACACTCAAAGTGAACTTACTGAACGAGAAAAGGAACACGGCTTGGGCCCGGATGCATAGAGCGTCAGGGAAAGGACCTTCCAACTGGGGGACTTGGTCCTAAAAAAAGTTGAAGTATCCAAGCATGTGGGTAAGTTAGACCCCAATTGGGAAGGCCCCTTCAAAGTCATCCAGGTACGAGCAAACAACACCTACCTGCTGGAAATTTTGCAAGGCGACCGTCTCCCACGACCGTGGAATGCCTGCAATCTGAGAAGATTCTTTGTATAAAGGCAAATCTTGTAATTCCCCGCTCGGGGCACACTGTATTCTCTTTTGACATAAATACAAGCACATCAGTAAGTATTTTCACACATTACTTATCATTTACTTAATTCAACTCGTAAAAAAGCTACATTGTCGAACATATTAACGCCCACTCCATGTCGAGGGTACTCCACGTCGAACGGCTTGATATCTGTTCTCACGTGGGTCTCTCCTAAATGAGCATAGCCCCTCCGTGCATCAACGCTAATGGCATGTCGAGAGTGCTCCACGCTAAAGACAGTTTGATGGTCTTAATTGCCTGAACCCTTCCTGAACGAATGGGTCAAAATCGAGGGTAATGCACGCTTGACTACACCTACTGGGTACTAACTACTCCAGCTTGCGCTTGTACGCTCGTAAAGGGTAAACACTTAGTTTATCCTTACGTTGGGTTGCTAAGTTCAAGTTTAAATCCCAGCTGCGCTCATTATTTTACAATACTTGGATTAATTCATGACTGGAACCCGCACTTAGCAAATCCTACTGTTGATTTCTAAGCTCTAGGTAATACCACCGCTACGCTCGTTATTATTCAACACTTGTGCTAATTTTTATTATTAAAGGCAAACACTTAGGTAAATCCTCAAGCGGATTGCTAAGTTCAAGTACGGGCCTTAAAGAGAATACGACCAGGGTGGCCCTCACGGGATACACCCTCGCGCCAATGCATTCAAGCGTCGTAAATTCCAAACAGAAACCAGCGTCAAACGCTCAAGGCATCACAGTGCAGAAGGAAGGAAAATGGAATTTCATTGACTTAAATAGGAATTTACAAGTGCTGGAATGAAAGCTACATTGGAAATAAAAAGTTTGCTACAGATTTGAATTAAACAGAAGGGAGGATTCACTGGGGCTGACTCTCTGGTTCTGGAGGTGCAGTGGAGATGGGTATTGGAACGAGAACATGATAACCTGAGGCTGGGGCATCATTCCGACCGGCATCATCTTGAGAGTCATCACTACTGGGACCTTTTTGACTGACCGGACCCACAACCTCATTTATGGCTATAGGCTCGAGATCGATGGGGTTGGCAGCCATGTATTTATTTTAGAGCATGACCACCAAATCATCATACTCCGGCTCCATCAAGTTATCCGATGGTTCCCCAGTGGGAACGACAGGCTCGAAGTTCTCTTCTAAGTCCATGCGGAGACGTTCGTCAGTGCGAGTGCTGGGGGGCACCACACCCAGTTTGATCAGCTGACCCACAGATTTCCAAAAGAACCTCTTGACATTATCCAGACAATGTAGTTTCGTTTCGAAAGCGAATGCCTTGGAGCGTATAAACTTAACAACAGCGTCCCGGGCTACCCTCGATTCCAACTCTGCTACGTGACCCCGTAAGTCAGCAAGCTCTTTCCTTGTTGCCTCGAACTGCTGATTACACTCGGTCAAGTGCTGGTTGAGCTCCTTATCGTGGGCCTTCAACTGGTTGTGCTCCTCCTTCAGTTTTCTGTGACGCTCATCCAACCCAGATAGGCGTCCTCCTGGTCCTTCAGTGCCTTCTTGACCCGGTCGTGATCAAGCTGGAGCGCTGCAAGATCCGCGGAGACAGAGTTGTAGTCTTTCTGTAGTTGCTCAGGGTCAGAGATGGGCAACAACTTCTTGTATTTAGCCTTGTGCTCTGAGTAAGCCTGCGCACGCCTTTGCAGATGTTTCAACCTCGGGATGACCTCCTAAAAAGCCAGCAAAGAGAGATTATTACAAAATCAATTCAAGGGTAGAAGTTCTTTGAGGAAGTTGAGTACTTACTGTTATGAGGGCGTAGCAGGCGTCGTCCGTAACCCGACCGGCATCTTGCTCAATTAGCATGTCATGGTCCCCGGAGAATTGAAGCTTGCTTACAATCCCTGTGACCAAGTTGCTAATGGTTAGGCTCCTCTTCAAGAGTACCGGGCGCTCCTCCCTTGACCGTTTGTAGCGAGTGTCACTCTCTCATCCATGTTTCCAAAAATCTTCATCCTCCGAAGATGAAGTATCACCAACGTCCCCACGCTCGCCCACCACCACTTATTTGCCCATGCCGAAAATGGGGATAGAATCCAGCATCCTCTTCTGCTTCCCCGAACGCTCGGCCCGAACCTCTTCCTGGATCCAAACCATGGACCCCGAGCGGTGGCTGCGGGATCCGTGCGAGCCTGTCTGCGCTGGATCCAAGGGAGCGGCTGGAGAAGTGACGCCACGAGCGTCTATGTGGGTTAGGTCTTCTATATGGCCAGCTCCTTGGCCCTTCCCTCGGCCAGTCGTCCCTCGTCAAGACCCTCGCCGTGTACCATGCCCCCCTCGCGGAGCAATTAGGGCCTGTTGGTTCTATCTGGTTTGCTGCTGTTGTTGGTTCTCTCCCGCTCTTTGAGTGCGCATCATAGCTAAGATACTTTCTGCGGTCTGGCCAACCATGAGTATTTTTGTGTCTACAAACAGAGGAAAGAAGAGCATTATAAAGATATGATCAAAATATCCATTAAAAGATGACACAATCTAGACAAGTTAGTGGTGCCACTCAAGTGTTAGGGGAGTTAGTTCCTAGAATCTAACCATCACGGTTCATGATTTGAGCTGGGGGATTGGCTATCATGTCCGGAGGGTTCGAGAGTCCATATCGGAACAATATCTCCTCATTCCTTATCAATTCCTTGGCCTAAATTAATTTCTTCTTGTTTTTCATCACGAGGGCCAAACTCTTCGCCCAATGCTCGAAGATCTTATCTTTAGATCTGTGTTTGACTAAAGGCCCCTCTCCATGTATTATCCACGCTCGAGATACCTCGAAAATTCCCCCGGGCGCTTCCACGAAGAAAATTTTTTGCTTCCAATTCTCCCTATACGAAGTCAAGGGCGAATCTATCATCTTCATCCCTGACTTGGCTTGGGCATAGTAGAACCCATCTTTTGGGGACGAGCGGGGAGAGCGGACCACCTGGATTAAACTGTTGAAATTGTCAAATGAGGGCTCGTGACCTGTTACCCTCATCAGCATCACAAATGCATTCATTAGTGCAATCCCGTTTGGCAAGACTTGGGAGGGGCATAATCTCAGAGCGTTTAGCAAGTTGACGATCGAATGAGGGATTGGAAATCTCAAGCCACCGGCCAATACAGTATCCTTATAAACTGTCATCATCCCTGGAGGTGGTCGGTTGGCGAGTTTTGTATATATCATCCCAGTAGACGTTGGTTTTCAGCTCAGCCAGTTCTACGAGCGTCAAGGTGCCCTCAATCTCATCTGGAGATTCATCTGTCTGATGGGTGTTATCCTTCCTCGCTTTGGTGGCCGACTCTTTTCCTTTCTTTTGACGATTACAGGGAGGCTCACCATTTGCCCGACGCTCGGAAGACCCTTCTCCTTCTTGAGGGCCAGTGATTGCCACCGTAACCCGGTGATCTTGAGGCTGTACTGCACTATTCAGTATGGGGAAGACTCTTTGTCCCTAGCGTAGCATAGTCAAAGACAAATCCATCTCTTCGAAGAGGTGCCCTACCCCCTCCGGGCTACACTCGCTCATCCCTTGAACAACGGCATCCAATTCTTCATCTCCGGTCTCTTCTGGGACCCTCACTAGCGGAAACCGCTGCATCCAATTCCTCATCCCTGGGTGAATCAAGATGAGATGAACTTTGGGTTGCCATCTCCTCAACTTCTCAGGCAAACTCTTCGACGTGGTTTCCAAACATAGGTTTTGAAAGTTTAAGGGAAGGTGTTGAGATTTTGGAGATCAAGCAGATTTCAGTGATGGCGGAAAATGTGGAGAATACGAAGATTTTGGGTGAGAAAACCTAATGTTATAAAGTTAGCAAGTCAGAATGTTCAAAGAAGAAGAAATTACCTAAGGTTTGAAACCTTGAAGAGTACTTGAAATTCTTTGGAGATATGCTCTGAAGATTTTTCGCAATAAGCTCTGAAAGTTTTGTTCACGTAAAGAATGAAGAGGATGTGAAATCCCCTATTTATATGGAGAAGGTTTGGTGGGATTTGGGATAATAAATTCAAAAGGTAATCATTTTCCGCCTAGGTAACCACCTACTCCCTGAGGTTCACGCGCCGTTTCCTGAAATATCGCACCCACTCGCCCATCAGCAATTTAATACGGGGCTCCGCGAGCGGTCATCTGAAAGGACTTCATTTAATTCCTGTCAGAAGAGGATTCCGCAGCACTCAAAGCCCTTCTCACGAGCGCACCCCTCGAGATTTGAAAAACTTTGAAATTTTACAGCCCTTATCACTAAGAACTACAGAATTGGGGGGCAAACTGATGGGGTAAAAATATGTTTGGCCCACGTTTTTGACATGTGGCGCCACACACGTTTGACACATGGCCTCATGATCTCCCCGAGCGTAACTCGCCCTCGCTAGCTAAGGACCTCGCTGGCCAAGACAACACGTGACACGTGTCATCATCGTCACAAGACACGTGACCATTGTCGCCGCTCACCAACGAGCCCCTCTATGCTACCATGCCTGTCCTAATCCCCCAAGGGATTCATACTCGAGCGCTCATTCCCTAGGATGAAGCTCCCGCATGCGAGCAAACCAAGGGGCCAAGCTCCCCCATATCGCACAGCTTTAGTGTGGATCCCCACTTGGATCTACAAGCCCATCAAGCTCATGGATGACACGAGCATGCTCCCGACCCTCGTTATCAACCTAAAATGGCTCTCTGACACCCCATATACACCCCGGCACCTACCATTGTTGCCCGCACCACCTTTTCACCAGCTTTTGCAGGATATTCCTCCTAGGTTTCTCCTCATTACGCCACTTGTTAGGGAAACATTAGGGCAGGACCACAAGGGGCAAATTACCAAAGAATCCTTGACCCTCAACTATAAATAGGAGTCTTCATCTCCATCACTGTAAGCAATCCTCGATCACCAAAACTGTAGCGCCCGGGATGTTGGATCGCCACATCCCCCGCACTAGAGCTCAGTTCATATACGAAATGGATGATCCGTATACACACTAAGCAATAGCGAACGGGAGACAAGTAAAAGACTATCCTAGCTAGGCGGAACTTAACCCTGTATCCAGCAATCAAATACAATAGAGTGCGGAAGCATAGTAAGGAAATCAACCTATGTCTGTCAAGAAAACTATGAGTTCATCAAGATAACAAGCCACCTGTCCTGATCGTAATATTAACATATGGTTTCAAAACCAAACATTTAGCATAGTATAGGATAATGTACAATAGCCAACACCGCTCAAAATAGATATAAGTATGCTAGTGTATGCATATCAACAATACGAGTCTACAGCCAGACCTAAAACATGACTTTAGACACGACCTGACCTTTCCGCCTAGCTGAATCTGCAAAAACTGAAAAAAAATAACGGGGAGGGGTCAGTCTCTAGAAGACTGAGTGAGAAAGGGTATATATAATATAGACATACGTTTCAAGCAAGCCATAATCCCCGAATAGAGTTTTATAATGCAGTTCCCAAGCGGGTAAGAAAAGAGTACAACAATATTCGGGATTACGACAACCGGATAAAAGTCAATTACAATTTCAGGCGTGCAGTGGCCCGGCGAGTGAGGGCAAGGATCTCCAACCATATCTCCCGACAATGTACAGTAAATTGATTTCAATTTAAGAGTTATCAGGCATCAGTTATTACAGGGCAATCAGGAACAAGCAAGCAATCACTTCTTCCTCCAAAGTGATGGACGGGTTTGCAAGGCCCGAACCATCCAGGACAGGACGAGCATCAGGTACATGAATCCTATGCTCGGGACTCCCAACTCCCACCAACCTCCTGGTGGAGTTAGGGTACATCCCACAGGACGAAATCTACATAAGAGCTAGCCGTCGGCCCTTGCCTTCCCGGTTTACTCATTATGCGAAACCCCAGGGCCCCAAGAACAGTGCAGGACAGGACTCGCCAAAACAGGGCAGGTTCATGAAAGCATTTTCAGGAGTTGGAAAAGGGTTTATTTTCACATGAAAACATTTACTCGTTTTGGAAATCAATACTAGGTATAATATACTTTTGGCTAAAATTAGCACACAAGGGCTGTAGGGTGGTAATAGCTAGAACGAAAACCTCACCTTATAATTTCCACAAAAAAGTGAGAGTATGTGCAACCTACTCGACTTGATCCTGCTCAACTGGGGAACCACCTGTTCAAACAGGACATGACACGTGAACTTGGACTCGATCATGATCTAGTTACGACACACGGCGTGAAAATAAATGTAATGATGCGTGTATGTAGCCAATGACATGATAGCATGGTATACTTGTGCTCGAAGTATATGATCATGGGTAAAACGAACAATTAATCATCAATCAATAGCCTACGATGGCACATACAACATTTTAAATCAAAAAGCACCCAAATATATCAGATTTATAACATTAATCTAATGTATTTCATTTAGCAATTAGGTTTAAGAAAGCTTGTATATAAATTTCTGGTAATTACACTTACACCCCCTAAGGTTCAAGTGCTTAACAAGACCTATAATATCTAAACAAATCCAATCGAACATAACTATTTTCAAACCTTTATACATCACACAACATATAAGGGATATGTATTTGGTTAAAAGTTGGAAGATAACATTCTAAGGGCAAGGTAATGGCTACGTGAAATGCATGAAAACACAGCTCATGAACTAATTCTCAAACAGTAACATTGTGCAGAAACTTTCTGCACGTACATGTTGTTGAAAAATCACGATATCTCATTGCTCAGACGCTATTTTATTGATTCGTAAAATTCCTAGTAAACTAGACACACTGAACTTTAACATGGTATAAGCCTCAGATCAAGGATGTTTGTATATAAAGGCAGATTTCAGTGTAAAACTGGAACAGAACAGTAACTCTTGTGCTGTGACACGTTTGAAAGAAAAATTTCGTTACCATATCAAACGAAGTCGAAAAATTCTGAATTTTTGTAGGTATACTCCAGACACATATAAGAATACCCCGGTAAAACAGTTTTGGAAAATTTGAAGGTTTACTTATTCTGCTCGGGCTGCAGTTCCAGATCAGAAAACAGGGTAAAACAGGGGACTGCGGCATTTTTCGGGATTTTTTCGGGGTATCAAACGGACTCGGATGAACACAAAATTTTACGGAGAGAGACCTGAATATGTGAGGAATATGCAGTTAAAACAGTTTCGAAAAATAAGGTCGCACGTGTTCGGAATTCACGTTCGAAGTCACTGCACAAATCGTGACAGCACCATAACTCACACGTATATCATTTCTAAACTTTCAAATTGTACAAACTCACAGAGATTCAGACTCTTTAACATAAAAATCATCAGATTTCCTCATGCTATCCTGCTATGATTCACGTACTTCGCCATGAAAATTGACAGATTCATTCAAGACAATGGCTGCTTAACTCTAGGATGCAAGGTTCTAAGATTTTTATGTTTTGCTAACTTCCAACACGTCTTAGATCATTCTCAGGTCATAAAACTCATTTATCATGATCAAATATTATCAATTCTAACATATATTTGCAGGAACTTCATCACTCTATCATGTTTAAATCTATCCGCACATATATAACATATATACACACCATATCAGCTTTTAAGTGGAAAAAGGAATGCTAAAGTAGATTGCTACCTGTTGTAGCTGTTGAAATTCGAGAGAAGGGAGAGCTACCTAAGTGCTGCTGCTCGTGGTGTGTGTGATGGAGGGAAGAGAGGAAGATGATGATGAGTTAGGGAGGTTTATTATGGTGCTTTGTGTTTGTCGTGGGAGATGGCGAAATGAGAAATGGAGAAAATGAAATGTTGCTTCTTCTTATGTCTGATATATCAAATACAAGACTTGGGAAATCATTTAAAAAAAAAGCAAAGAGGCACGTGTAGTGCATTGGAGAGAAGTCAGCAAATTTATCTTTTAAATTGCAATTGAATCCTTCTAAAATTAAATTGAAGCAATTCTTACCTCCAATTTTGTGGAAGAATTCACTTATGTCCAATTAGTCTTTCTTCCTTTATTTATTTATTTATTTTTCAAATTATGCAAACATTTTCACTTTAGCACATAATTCACCAAATTAAATTTCGTTAAATAATTAGGGATACGGATTGTAAGTGGCGAAAACAAGAAATTAAACTCTCACGTATTGTATACCTAACTTCAAGAAAATACGGGGCATCACAACCTCCCCCCCTTAAAAGAATATGGTCCCCAGATTCCTTGCTCTGGCGGGAATAACTCTGGATGAAACTTTCTCATCTTGTCCTCGGTTTCCCAAGTGGCTTCTTCTGATTTATCGCTCTTCCACAAGACCTTTACCATGGGAATCCGTCGATTTCTCAATTCTTGAAATTTTCTATCCAATATTCTCACCAGTTTCTGAACAAAAGTCAAGTTCGATCCAAGTTGTGCTTCTTCAACTGGGAGGATTGTTGAGTCATCGGGATAGTACTTCCGAAGTTGAGAGATATGAAAAACGTTATGTATCCCTGTAAGACTTGGTGGTAGGTCCAATCGATACGCTGTTTCGCCAACTCTTTCCAAGATCTCAAAAGGACCTATGTAACGAGGGTTCAACTTTCCTCCCTTGCCAATTCGAGCGAATCCTTTTCGTGGGGAAGCCTTTAAGAATACACGGTCCCCAACCTCAAATTCGAGGTTCCTTCTTCGTCGGTCGACATAGCTTTTCTGACTGTCTTGAGTTGTCTTCATGCGATGTTGTATGATCTTAACCTTCTCAATGGCATCTTGAACAAACTTAGGGGCAACTCCCCTTTTTACACCACCTTCCTTGGTCCATCTCCAATCCTCGAGATCAAAGAATAATGGTGATCTGCACTTCCTGCTGTAAAGAGCCTCGTATGGAGCCATCCCTATCGAAGCTTGGTAGCTATTATTGTAAGCAAACTCGATCAGAGGTAGCTGTTTGTCCCACGTGCCCTGAAAATCCAATGTGCAGGCTCTGAGCATGTCTTCAAGGTATTTGATTAACCTCTCGGACTGACCATCTGTCTGCAGGTGCGAAGCTGTGCTAAAATTGAGTTTGGAGCCCAAATAACCTTGTAAATCTTGCCATAACTTCGACGTAAACCTCGGATCTCTGTCTGACACAATGCTAACTGGAATTCCATGAAGCTTCACGATCTCACTGTAATATATCTCGGCTAACTTGCTTACTTTATCTGACATCCGCACGGCAAGAAAGTGTGCTGACTTGGTAAGGCGATCGACAATCACCCAGATTCCATCGAGACCTCCTCTAACCTTGGGTAAGCCAGACACAAAGTCCATTGGCACTTGTTCCCACTTCCATTCTGGGATAGGCAAAGGTTGTAACAAGCCTCCAGGCTTTTAGTGTTCAGCTTTCACCTGTTGACACGTCTGACAATGCCTCACATAATTCGCAACGTCTCGTTTCATCCCATGCCACCAACAGTATTGCTTTAGATCTTGATACATCTTGTTACCCCCAGGATGGACCGAATAAGCCGATTTGTGTGCTTCGTCAAGAATAGTACGTTGTAGTTCCTTTGGTACACAAACTTGGGCCCTGTGCCTGAATACCCCTGATTCATCAAACCCGAACTTCGATGCTGGATCAACATGGGATCTCTCAACTTGTTTTTGAATCCATGGATCGTTGTCCTGAGCTTCAATTATTCTCTGTTTCAAATCGGGTTGCACTGTGATGTTTGCAATACGGGCTTTCAACACAACAAGGGTGCTTCGATCTCTAGAGTCAATCTTCAAGTTAGATATGCTAGCCTTCCTGCTTAGCGCATCCGCGACCACCACTACAAGAAATCCTGTGAATTCCGACGGAAAGCTTCCGTCGGAATGCCCTCGGAAATTCCGAGGGAAATCCGAGGGTATTCCGATGGACTTTCGTATTTTTTTAAAAAATAAAAATTCAATAATTCCGACGGGATTTCCGTCGGAATCCCGTCGGAATAAGTAAAATAAAATTTTAAAAATCACACCGAGGGATAAACCCGTCGGTTCACCGTCGGATAACTCAACAAAAATATTTTAATATAACCATAATAATATTTGAAAAAAAATTCCGATTGAATTCTGACGGGTATTTGTATTTTAAAAAAATTAATATATCAAATAAAAAATAATTTTAAAAGAAAATATTCTAATTAAACAAGAAAATACAAAAATAAATAAATTAAAAAATTTCGACGGGATTCCGATGATTGTAAATTAAAAATTTTAAAAAGCACAGACGGGCACTCCCCCTCGGTTAACCGTCGGTATAGGTTATAATAATATCCTAATTAAATAATAAAATAAAAAATATATATATTTAAACTTTGCCGATGGGTTCTTCATCGGAATCCCGTCGGAATATAAAAAATAAAAATAGAAGAATAAAACAAATCCGTCGGATTCCCGTCAGTACATACAAAATAAAATTAAAATATGCTGGGTCTCTTTTCTTCCCCAATTTTCAGACGCGTAAATGGTAAACCCCTTCTCTATCGCGCCACAAGACCTTCGACATCGCCCGCCGCTGACAACTCCCACCGCCACTCGTCTCCACCTGAGCCAGTCTCCGACGTGTAGAACCCCTTCTCTATCACGTGTCTTCAGCTCCATTGCGGACCTTAAAGTGTTGGTACGCTTCTTTTAAAACCCCTTTAGTCGCGAATCAGAAAAGAGTAAACGGCGTTGTCTCGTCTTGTCGCTGCTCGTAGGCAATCATTGCTTCGGTCTCTCTGTAAGAAACTCGTTTCCCCCTTCCTGTTGATTCATTTTGCACTTACGTACATCGATTCTCGGTTAAACTTTGGTGTATGTTTATACATATGCGTATGTGTGTGATTGTGATTGTGTGAGTTTATGTGTGCGAAAGAGTGGACATATGGTGGATTTTTAATTTGTTGATGCTAGATTGCTAGTGAACTCTGTTTTCCATTGAGCTGAGTCCAGAATCTGGACTGAATATTACCTCACACATGTTATGCTAGTATTACTTACAATATTTGGCTTGCAGTGTTGCGTTGCACATAACTTCTACATAAGTTAAATACAATAGTACTCCAGCTTTGCTCCCATTGTTATCCAAAATGGGAGAATGACAAAGTTTCTGAATATTTGTGGCAGAATGACAAAGTTTCTGAAAATGAAAGAATGACAAAGAAGCTGTGGCCTATTTCTTTGTTTGTCCTGCACTATGTGCCTAGTTTTGTGAAAACAGTGGGCATCACATGTAGGTATTCGACTGTTTTCTTGTTTATGTGATTTGGAGCTGCTTCTTTGTTGTATCTCCTTAAATTTAATGTTGATGAGCTACTTGGTTCTGGTTTACTCTTCATTGTCCTATTTAAGCTGTATATTTTGAATCAACTTGCTGAAAACTTTTTGGTGGCATTGTATTGTGTTTTGCGTTTTTAAGTTCTTACAACTTTGCAGGTTCTTGAGGTTTTTGCTTTTTGGTGGCATTGCATTGCATAGGTATTCTCTTCTTTCTGTGATTCCTCTTAACAGATTAGTAACCTTGTAGTAATCTATCCTAATTAGCTCAAACTCCTATGACATAGTTATTAGAGTGTTTGGGTGCTAAACTCAGCTTCAGCCTTCAAGTTAGTAAATATTGAGTTCACCTAATCAGTAATCACTCATATCTTTTTGTTTCTTGTATCAGGAAGTGTCAACTACAAAATATCAGTTCGTCCTGATAGACACCGTACTTTTGAAAATGAACTTGCTTCTGGGATGGAGATTGCGCTTAATGTCTTAACTGCTTGTTTAAATATCAAAGAACTAATAGAGCAGGTACATGTTGTTTTTTGTGATCTGTTTATCTCAGTCCATTAATTGATAAGTTTATTGTATATTATGACAATGATGAATTATGGATCATGTGTAAATCATAGACAAAAGTGCATACAAACCTGTGAATGAGTGCCTTAAATTGCACAATAGCCTCTTTTGATATGCTTTCTCATCAATACATATATTTACTGGACCTGTTGATAGAGAAAAACATATCTGTCCATTTATTCTGTCCACACTTTATTTATGTTCACTTGCATTTGCATTTGATGTCCAAAGGTGTCGGAGGTTCGTTGTCTGATGTTGGTTCCTGGATTTGGTTGGTTTGGGATTTGCTTGTTATTCTTCAGCTAAAGAGATTCTTGACTCTGTTCTGATATTTTAGGTATAACATTTAGGTGCTTGATAGTTTTCTTGTTTATGTGATTTGGAACTGCTTCTTTTTTGTATCTCCTTAAATTTAATGTTGATGAGTTACTTCCAGCTTCTGCATTTGGATATTATTTGCTTATTTCTTTTCGCAGAAGTGATTCTACTTTACTCTTCATCGTCCTATTGAAGTTGTATATTTTGAATCAACTTGCTGAAAACTTTTTGGTGGCATTGGATAGTGTTTTGCGTTTTTAAGTTCTACAACTTTGCAGGTTCTTGAGGCTTTTGCTTCTTGGCTACGGCTAAGACATAGGTATTGTCTTCTTTCTGTTGATCTTCTTAACAGATATATCATTGGATTTTCAGGATTGTTTTCAGAACACTTATCCATTCATTTGAAATGGAAAGAATGACACGGTAGAACAGAAGAAATGTAACATGCTCTAATTATCGGGTTGTTTGACATTTTTTTCCTAAAACTTTACTTTTGAAGCACAAGTATCCTTGTATTCTGGCTAAAATTTCTGAAAGAATGTTACATTGGGTGTAATACATTCAAATTACATTTGATGGTCTTTCCCATGTATCGTTGTATTGCTTCATGTGCCCAAGTCAGATTTATAGCACTTTCTCAACTGTTGTGAAGGTGGTATATGAACTTATTTAACTATTGGTTCCAAGATACAAGCTTCAACCCTTGCTTCACATCCATTAGTGCTTACAGCTCTCTCAAGTTTGTGTGTTTGTTTTCCTCATTAAACTTGTATAAACTTATATTTTAAGTTTTCTGGGCTGGTTCTTTTTAGTTCATTTGGATTTATCACAATCCTTATTTTTATCCCTTGAATTTTTTTTTTCTACAGCTATTTCTGAATTAATACACACACAGCAGTGACACTCTGATGCAGTTGCAGCTCAGATGCCATTAAGTGATTGTCCCTCGGATAATGGGTCTCAAAGCACAACTTTGAGATCCTTCCAAGGTATTATCTTTCAATAGATTTCTAAAATATCTTTTGCTTAGTTAAATTTTCCTCTTTGAAGGATGTTTCTTGTTCTAATTGTACTTTTGTTAAAGATGATTGCTAAAACTTATGAGTTGGTAAATCTATGTCACCAATTCTCAAACCATGATTGTTAATGTCGTGTTTCATCGTAGAGCTGTCATCCATATGCAAGAGTTTAAATTTAATCTAGCTTATGCAATTTACACATGTTGATCCTTTTGTCCATTGCTATTTGGATGTTTCTAAACGATTCTGAATATATTATTGCGTAGGGAGTTATGTCCACATTTTGATCCTTTTGTCCACATGTTGTCTGAATGTGGACTGTGTTTTATCTCTTGATGGGCTGATACAAAAGTATTTTCTGGTACATAACGATAGGCACATCTGAAATTATGTTACCTACATTTGTGTTATCTTTAAATTGAGAAAAATGAATACTCTCTTTTTTTTACCATAAATGTGTGAGTTATCAGGATTGTTTATACCAGAATGGCAGAATATGAAAATATTGTTTTCATTGATCATCATTTATTTTGATATTGCTTGTTTCTAGGATGTTCTTTAACTTTGTTTGAGATTTTCCATGGCTGACAAGAGACACACTTCTAGGTGAAATCAGAGTTTATTGATGCCCTAAGCAGTGCCTATAAATCTAAAATTGAAGCACTGCATGGAAAGAAATTTGATGATAAGGAGTGATATGTCGGCACGGCTCAGAAGAAGTCTGAGAGAGAGTAGGAACTTAAAAATTACTTTGAGCAGACTGCCTTGGAAGCAATTGACAAGTTTCAAGTAATGTTAGAAATTGGTGACATGATTTGAACTATGATGACCATGTTTAAAGTTGGATAAGTATTTTAAGCTATTCATTAACAATTAAATATGTAATAGATTATGGATAGACAATTTTTGTATGGATTAGTGTGTATGATTGTAATGTTAGTTGATGAATTAGTTCTGAGTAAATACTTTTGAATGGGTGTACAATAATTTTTTTTTTAATTTTTTTTAATAAATTCCGACGGAATTCCGAGGGAAATTCCGTCGGAAATGTTTAATTTAATTTTTTTTGGAATCCCGTCGGAATGAATTAACTTTTTTTTAAGTTTTAAGCAAATTCCGACGGGATTCCGAGGGTAATCCCGTCGGAATGAATTATTATTATTTTTATTTTTAAGCAAATTCCGACGGGATTCCGAGGGAAATCCCGTCGGAAAGAATTTTTTTTTTATTATTTTTCAAGCAAAATCCGATGGGATTCCGAGGGGAATACCGTCGGGACATATATTTTCTTTTTTCAAAATATGACAATTCCGACGGGATTTCCCTCGGAATCCCGTCGGACTGTTTTTTTTTTAATTTTATTTTTTTTTGGATTTTGTCCCTTGGAATTCCGTCGGTTTTTTAATTCCGAGAAGGGTTTTTCCTACGGACTGTGTCCCGTCGTAATTCCCTCGAAATTCACTGTTTCCGATGGAATTCCGAGGGAAATCCGACGGAACTTTCCGTCGGAATTCGCAGGATTTCTTGTAGTGCACGTTGGTTTTACCCGGATGGTAATGTATAGAGCAATCGTAGTCTTTGAGAAACTCCATCCAACGACGTTGTCTCATATTCAACTCTTTTTGCATGAATAAAAACTTGAGGCTCTTGTGGTCGGAATAAATTTCAAAGGAGACACCGTACAAGTAGTGGCGCCATTTAGCCAATGCAAAGATGATGGCTGCAAGCTCGAGATCATGAGTAGGATAGTTTTTCTCATGATCTTTCAGCTTTCTAGAGGCATAGGCAATTACTTTACCGTTCTGCATCAAAACACACCCTAGTCCTTCTTTTGAAGCGTTGGTGTACACTGTATATCCCTCAGAACCTTCCGGAAGGGCTAATACTGGTGCTGAAGTTAACTTGTCCTTTAGTTGCCAAAAGCTTTCTTCACAAGCCTCATCCCACTTGAATTTTACATCCTTCTTAGTCAGTTTAATCAACGGGGCAGCGATCTTGGAGAAGTCCTTCACGAACCTTCGATAATACCCTGCTAAACCCAAGAAACTCCTGATTTCAGAGGCGTTCTTCGGTTGTCCCCACTGCATCACTGTTTCAACTTTAGATGGATCAACCTCCACTCCATTCCCAGATACTATATGCCCCAAGAACGTGACTCGGTCAATCCAAAACTCGCATTTGCTAAACTTAGCAAACAATTGATGTTACTTGAGAGCCTCCAAAACCAACTTTAGATGCTGGGCATGTTCTTCGGGAGACCTTGAATACACTAGGATATCGTCGATGAAAATTACCACAAATTTGTCGAGGTATGGACGAAAGATTTTGTGCATCATGTCCATAAAGGCTGCAGGGGCATTGGTCAGTCCAAATGGCATGACAAAAAATTCATAATGCACATA
Organism: Lantana camara; assembly: GCA_037501455.1. Classification (NCBI taxonomy): domain Eukaryota; kingdom Viridiplantae; phylum Streptophyta; class Magnoliopsida; order Lamiales; family Verbenaceae; genus Lantana; species Lantana camara. The sequence continues at coordinate 28,249,111 of CM074862.1, forward strand.
CCGAGTATTAAATCCCGTCTTCGGAATATCTTCTTCTCGAATTCGCAGCTGGTAGTACCCCTGAGGAAGATCGAGCTTTGAATAGACCTTAGAACCCTGAAGTAGGTCGAAAAGTTCCTCGGTGTGTGGGAGGGGATACTTATTCTTGATCGTCATCCGGTTTAACTCGCGGTAATCGATACACAATCTTAAGGTCCCATCTTTCTTCTTAACAAATAGAACTGGTGCGCCCCAAGGTGACATACTCGGCCGAATATACCCACAAGACAAAAGTTCATCAAGCTGAGTCTTTAACTCCTTTAACCCAACCGGAGCCATACGGTAGGGGGACTTCGAGTAAGGCTCTGCTCCCTGGAATACATCAATCACAAACTCGATTTCTCGATCTGGAGGTAAAGATCCTAAACTCTCAGGGAAAACTTCAAGCTAATCCTTCACTACATCTGTCTCTTCAAGCTTCACCTGATCTTTTGGTCTATTTAGAAGGTAGGCTATATACCCTGTAGCTCCCCTACAAACAAGTTTCTTGGCTTCGGTGTATGAAAGAAGCGACAAATTCTTTACTCTCTCACCTACAAATATCGTTGTGTCCAGCTGTATCTTCTTAGCATGGCAATCAATTATGGCTCGGTGCTTGAATAACCAATCCATACCCAAGATGACACCATATCTGCTCATAGGCATCTCGATGAAGTTCGCTGAGTACTCACGACCCTCAATACACACCGAAACGTCTCTAAACACCCGGTTTATCTCTAAACTCCCCCCCATGGGGGAACTAACCACATAACAAGTAGAAGTACACACAACAGGCAAAGTCAAAGAATCAACTAAAGCACACGAAATAAAGGAGTGCGTGGCCCCTGGATCAAATAATGCATGTACGTTCATGCCATGAATGCATATAGTACCTTCAACAATGGCAGCAGGATCGATCTCTGCATTCTGCTCTTCGCCCTTAAGGGCATATGCACGGGCTTGAACCAACTGCCTTGGTCCTCCACCCTGTTGTCCTCGTTTCTTTGGGTAAGTATCAACCTTGTGGTCTGCCCGACCACAGACCAAGCATAAGCCTAAACGGCGTCTACAGTCATCCCAGGTGCGGGTTGGGAGCCCACAGTGAGTACATGGTGGCCGTCCTTGTGTTGGTGGCAAAGCTGGTGGAGCATTCCCTGTCATTCGGGACTTTTTCCCTTGACCATTAGGAGGCTGAGCTGGCTGAAATATGGGCCTCTTACCCGTTCCTAAGCCTGAACCCGATCCTGGTCGTGACCCGGAGTGAAAATTCCTTGATTTCCCTTTCATTACCCTCGCCTCGGCCAACGAAGCCTTTGTAGTGGCCTTGGCCCAAGTGCTAACATTTGATACTGCCATAATATCTTGGATCTCGTCTCGAAGGCCTGATACAAATTACAAAGCCTTTAACCTATCATCACTGGAAATGTGTGGGGTATACAGTGCCAGACGATTGAACTCAACAATATAATCAGACACGGTCCTCCCTCCTTGCTTCAAGTCGAGAAATTCCCGTAGCCTGCGATCACGTGCCACTTACGGTATATAGTTGTTCTTGAACTCTCTGACAAACACATCCCAAGTAAGTTCCTCCCGGGTGGCCAGAAGCCGCACCTTAACACTGTTCCACCAATTCTTAGCTTGGCCCTGTAGGAGGAAAACTGTATATTGGGCCATTTCCTGTGGGCTGCAAGGGCATACCACAAAGACCTCCTCAATCTCAGCAAGCCAATGCTCGGCCTTCACATCATCCCCACTGATGAATTTGGGAGGATTATAGCTACGAAACTCTCGGTGAGCGGGTGTAATATGCCCACCTTCTTGAGCTCCTGTGGGTGGATTTTGTTGTCAATTGCGTTTCTCAAAAATATGTAAACATCTCGTTCATGAAATCTTCCCGATTGAATTGAGGTGGTAGCGAATGCTCGCGACGATGTCGGCGTGTGGGAGATCATTCATGGTGTTATCTGCGGTGAGGCATCCTGTAAATAAAACACTAAGAGAATGCATGTCGAAGTTAGAATATGCAATGAAGTGCAATTAAATGTATCAAATATAAATAAAGCACATTCATCATGTAATTCAGCAAATTAATGCAAGATATCAGGTTGACACTTAGTTTCCTAAGCCGTACGACCTAGACTGACATGACACGACACTAGAGCTCCGGTTTTGCAACCTAAAGCTCTGATACCACTTAAGGATGTAGCGCCCGGGACGTTGGATCTCCACATCCCCCGCACTAGAGCTCAGTTCATATACGAAATGGATGATCCATATACACACTAAGCAATAGCGAACGGGAGACAAGTAAAAGACTATCCTAGCTAGGCGGAACTTAACCCTGTATCCAGCAATCAAATACAATAGAGTGCGGAAGCATAGTAAGGAAATCAACCTCTGTCAGTCAAGAAAACTATGAGTTCATCAAGATAACAAGCCACATGTCCTGATCGTAATATTAACATATGGTTTCAAAACCAAACATTCAGCATAGTATGTAGGACAATGTACAATAGCCAACACGACTCCAAATAGATATAAGTATGCTAGTGTATGCATATCAACAATACGAGTCTACAGCCAGACCTAAAACATGACTTTAGACACGACCTGACCTTTCCGCCTAGCTGAATCTGCAAAAACTGAAAAAAAATAACGGGGAGGGACCAGTCTCTAGAAGACTGAGTGAGAAAGGGCATATATAATATAGACATACGTTTCAAGCAAGCCATAATCCCCGAATAGAGTTTTATAATGCAGTTCCCAAACGGGTAAGAAAAGAGTACAACAATATTCGGGATTAAGACAACCGGATTAAAGTTAATTACAATTTCAGGTGTGCAGTAGCCCGGCAAGTGAGGGCAAGGATCTCCAACCATATCTCTCGACAATGTACAGTAAATTGATTTCAATTTAAGAGTTATCAGGCATCAGTTATTACAGGGCAATCAGGAACAAGCAAGCAACCCCTTCTTCCTCCAAAGCGATGGACGGGTTTGCAAGGCCCGAACCATCCAGGATAGGACGAGCATCAGGTACATGAATCCTATGCTCGGGACTCCCATCTCCCACCAACCTCCTGGTGGAGTTAGGGTACATCCCACAGGACGGAATCTACATAAGAGCTAGCCGTCGGCCCTTGCCTTCCCGGTTTACTCATTACGCGAAACCCCAGGGCCCCAAGTACAGTGTAGGATAGGACTTGCCAAAATAGGGCAGGTTCATGAAAGCATTTTCAGGAGTTGGAAAAGGGTTTATTTTCACATGAAAACATTTACTCGTTTTGGAAATCAATACTAGGTATAATATACTTTTGGCTAAAATTAGCACATAAGGGCTATAGGGTGGTAATAGCTAGAACGAAAACCTCACCTTATAATTTCCACAAAAAAGTGAGAGTGTGTGCAACCTACGCGACTTGATCCTACTCAACTGGGGAACCACCTGTTCAAACAGGACATGACACGTAAACTTGGACTCGATCATGATCTAGTTACGACGCACGGCGTGAAAATAAATGTAATGATGCGTGTATGTAGCCAATGACATGATAGCATGGTATACTTGTGCTCGAAGTATATGATCATGGGTAAAACGAACTATTAATCATCAATCAATAGCCTACGATGGCACATACAACATTTTAAATCAAAAAGCACCCAAATATATCAGATTTATAACATTAATCTAATGTATTTCATTTAGCAATTAGGTTTAAGAAAGCTTGTATATAAATTTCTGGTAATTACACTTACACCCCCTAAGGTTCAAGTGCTTAACAAGACCTATAATATCTAAACAAATCCAATCGAACATAACTATTTTCAAACCTTTATGCATCACACAACATATAAGGGACATGTATTTGGTTAAAAGTTGGAAGATAACATTCTAAGGGCAAGGTAATGGCTACGTGAAATGCATGAAAACACAGCTCATGAACTAATTCTCAAACAGTCACGTTGTGCAGAAACTTTCTACACGTACATGTTGAAAAATCACGATATCTCATTGCTCAGACGCTATTTTAATGATCCGTAAAATTCCTAGTAAACTAGACACACTGAACTTTAACATGGTATAAGCCTCAGATCAAGGATGTTTGTATATAAAGGCAGATTTCAGTGTAAAACTGGGACAGAACAGCAACTCTTGTGCTATGACACGTTTGAAAGAAAAATTTCGTTACCATATCAAACGAAGTCAAAAAATTCTGAATTTTTGTAGGTATACTCTAGACACATATAAGAATACCCCTGTAAAACAGTTTTGGAAAATTCGAAGGTTTACTTATTCTGCTCGGGCTGTAGTTAAAACAGTTTCGAAAAATAAGGTCGCACATGTTCGGAATTCACGTTCGAAGTCACTGCACAAATCGTGACAGCACCATAACTCACACGTATATCATTTCTAAACTTTCAAATTGTACAAACTCACAGAGATTCAGACTCTTTAACATAAAAACCATCAGATTTCCTCATGCTATCCTGCTATGATTCACGTACTTCGCCATGAAAATCGACAGATTCATTCAAGACAATGGCTGCTTAACTCTAGGATGCAAGGTTCTAAGATTTTCATGTTTTGCTAACTTCCAACACGTCTTAGATCATTCTCAGGTCATAAAACTCATTTATCATGATCAAATATTATCAATTCTAACATATATTTGCAGGAACTTCATCACTCTATCATGTTTAAATCTATCCGCACATATATAACATATATACACACCATATCAACTTTTAAGTGGAAAAAGGAATGCTAAAGTAGATTGCTACCTGTTGTAGCTGCTGAAATTCGAGAGAAGGGAGAGCTACCTAAGTGCTGCTGCTCGTGGTGTGTGTGATGGAGGGAAGAGAGGAAGATGATGATGAGTTAGGGTGGTTTATTATGGTGCTTTGTGTTTGCCGTGGGAGATGGCGAAATGAGAAATGGAGAAAATGAAAGTTTGCTTCTTCTTATGTCTGATATATCAAATACAAGACTTGGGAAATCATTTAAAAAAAAGCAAAGAGGCACGTGTAGTGCATTGGAGAGAAGTCAGCAAATTTATCTTTTAAATTGCAATTGAATCCTTCTAAAATTAAATTGAAGCAATTCTTACCTCCAATTTTGTGGAAGAATTCACTTATGTCCAATTAGTCTTTCTTCCTTTATTTATTTATTTATTTTCCAAATTATGCAAACATTTTCACTTTAGCACATAATTCACCAAATTAAATTTCGTTAAATAATTAGGGATACGGATTGTAAGTGGCGAAAACGAGAAATTAAACTCTCACGTATCGTATACCTAACTTCAAGAAAATACGGGGCGTCACAAAAACTCTGTAAATTTCTTAGTTTCAATTCCTCTTTCAGATCAATGTTTGCACTAAAAATTCGCGTTTATTGATTTTTAGTCAATACCGAATAGATAATACAAATATTTGAGAATTTCATGTAAAAGTAGGTCTTCAATCTTCACTTGATCCTCATATTCTTCCTTCGAGTTTTAAGTTGTTGAAATCTTCAAACGCTCCTTGATGGATTTGATGGTTTTATCTTCATCAACTTCGAGTTAGACTTGAAATAACGTTAATTTGTAGGTCCTTCGACTTGTTTACGAATCAAACGCCAGATATTAGAGAATTCTGCCAAGAACGCCTTCGAACTCATTGGTAACTCAGTGGATTTAGCTTGATTATAACGCCGATTCGCCGGTATAACGCCTTGATAGCGGATCAAACGCCTTGATTTGGTAACTTCGGGGAAGAAAGATTTTTAGCCTTCTTCTTGAACTTGCAGAAAGGTTTTTAGCCTCTTGAACTTGTAGAAAGGTTTTTAGCCTTTCTTGAATTCGTAGAGAGGTTTTTAGCCTTTCTTGAATTCGTGTTATGTGTTGAATGAACAACCCATGGCCTCTTTATATAGGCATAGGATTCAAGACTTGTTGCTCAAGTCAAAGTTTATTTAATAATTATCTCTTTATATTTTTATTATTTAAAGAGATAATATCAAATAAGACTTGAATTTGATTGGTCGGTGTGATGCAATACGCCACATGTCGCCATATGATTTGTCTTGGCTTTCTTTGACTGCAAGACTTGATTTAATTGGTCAAAACATGTCACTTTGACACGTGTCATCACTTGATTTGTTGATAAAATAAACATTATAATATCAGTTTAATTTTAACTATTTAACTTTGAAATTAAATTTAGAATAATTTCAAAATATTAAATAGCCAATTAAATTAATAATCTAAAGTTTATTTGCTTGTCTACAAATGCCCCCACTTCAAGGCTTGGCGAAAAACATACCAAGTAGTCATGCAAAGACGAGACTTGAAGTACTCAAATTTATTGGACATAACTTTTTTTTAAAGATGTGACTGAGCTTGAAGTTTAATTCAAGTTGCCTACGTACATCCTCAAGAGGATCAAGTCATGACGTAGTTCAATTTTTTTTCAAACTTATAGACATTTTATACTCGTGTCAGGGAGTACACTTGACTTTGACTTTAAACAATTTATACTCGTATTTAAGGAGTACTTGATTTGATTTTAAATAGTTTATACTCGTATTAAGGAGTAACTTGAACTTGAAGTTGATTTTGAACAGTTTATACTCGTGTTAAGGAGTATATTTGACAGTTTATACTCTTATCGAGGAGCCTTGAATTTGAATTTGTAGATAGTTTATCCTCATATCAAGGAGTCTTGAACTTGAATTTGTAGATAGTTTATCCTCATATCAAGGAGTCTTGAACTTGAACTTGAATTTGATTTTGAACAGTTTATACTCGTGTTAAGGAGTATATTTGACAGTTTATACTCTTATCGAGGAGTACACTTGAATTTAAATTTTAGTTGCCCCCGGTATTTTCCTGGCGGTATGTATCCACTTGTTGAATTTGATTTCTTTGATAATACATGATACTTCTTTTGCCCCCATCATGTTTAGGTTGCATAGTGTAGCTCCTTTTTATAACTTGACATTTGGATTTTGGAGAGCTGAAGCGATATCTTTTGATCTTCAATTGAACTTCGAGTTCGATTTGTGAAGGTAAGAGATGAGAGGTAAGATTTGTCCCACTGGGCGTGCCAATCTGTTTGCACTAAAAATTCGCGTTTATTGATTTTTAGTCAATACCGAATAGATAATACAAATATTTGAGAATTTCATGTAAAAGTAGGTCTTCAATCTTCACTTGATCCTCTGATTCTTCCTTCGAGTTTTAAGTTGTTGAAATCTTCAAACGCTCCTTGATGGATTTGATGGTTTTATCTTCGTCAACTTCGAGTTAGACTTGAAATAACGTTAATTTGTAGGTCCTTCGACTTGTTTACGAATCAAACGCCAGATATTGGAGAATTCCGCCAAGAACGCCTTCGAACTCGTTGGTAACTCCGTGGATTTAGCTTGATTATAACACCGATTCGCCGGTATAACGCCTTGATAGCGGATCAAACGCCTTGATTTGGTAACTTCGGGGAAGAAAGATTTTTAGCCTTCTTCTTGAACTTGCAGAAAGGTTTTTAGCCTCTTGAACTTGTAGAAAGGTTTTTAGCCTTTTTTGAATTCGTAGAGAGGTTTTTAGCCTTTCTTGAATTCGTGTTGTGTGTTGAATGAACAACCCATGGCCTCTTTATATAGGCATAGGATTCAAGACTTGTTGCTCAAGTCAAAGTTTATTTAATAATTATCTCTTTATATTTTTATTATTTAAAGAGATAATATCAAATAAGACTTGAATTTGATTGGTCGGTGTGATGCAATACGCCACATGTCGCCATATGATTTGTCTTGACTTTCTTTGACTGCAAGACTTGATTTAATTGGTCAAAACATGTCACTTTGACACGTGTCATCACTTGATTTGTTGATAAAATAAACATTATAATATCAATTTAATTTTAACTATTTAACTTTCAAATTAAATTTAGAATAATTTTAAAATATTAAATAGCCAATTAAATTAATAATCTAAAGTTTAATTGCTTGTCTACAATCATCATCTGACTTGAGCATCGGAGAGCCAAACTGGGTATCACCCCCAGTTCCCCCAGCTTGGCTTTTTGACTGTTTGTTCTTGGTGTTTGTCATAGCAGGTAGAATCTTCAACTTTTACGGTGAGTCCCTTCCTCTTTCCCCACTTCAAACAAATCTAAAGTGTTAGAGTTTGAATATCTGAAACCAGACCCATCAGGCATGAAGATATTTGATGATGTATGGTGCAAAGTTGTTGAGGAAAAACATGGAGGATAGGCCACCACTTGCAGAGGATATGTTAATAGAAATTATGGTCTACCTTCCTATCAAATCGCTAATGCGATTTGGTAACATCTCAAAATGCTGGTGCAGTTTGATCAAAAGTGCTGATTTTATTAGTAGACATCACAAACGTGATGGAAGGGGAAGCATAATGGTCAAGCGTTATTTGCCTCCACGAGATATGGAAACTGATGAGGCAGGTGGGGATGATATCTTGTCTTTCCACGATCCAAATTGCCCTGATGATCTCGTATCACCGATTGTTTCCATCTCATTATTAAAATATATTAATGGTCACCAATGGATCAATCTTTTTGGACCGTGTAATGGGCTTATAACTTTAATGTTGGGTGAAACCATTGTTCTGGGAAACCCTGTACTGAGAGAATTCAAACTTCTGGATCCAAGCCCTTTTGCCTGCCCGGAGGATTATGTTGCCCGTGTTGATGGATCAGGATTTGGCTTTGATCAAAACAGTAATAGTTACAAAGTCATACAGGTGTGGGATATAGACGAAGCCAGAGACGATTATTATCATATGGACACTTACGTGAGGATAGATTTGTATGATTCAACTATCGATTCCTGGAAAATACTTGATGTCGAGGTGCCACCAATTAGGTGTGACCCAGGATTTAGCCTCAACTATAATGGCATATGTCACTGGCAGGCAAATGAATTTATTGAAGGGCCGCCTGCTATGTCCATCATTCTTAATTTTTGATCCGAACACTGACGTTTTGAGAAAAATGCAGGAAACTACCCTGTGTTAGGCGAAAAGAGCAGAAAAAACTCCGACATATGGAATATCATCTAAAGAACCCTGTGTTTTCTAAAAGTTTGCAAAAAAAAAAACCCTGAGCGTTGTGTGGCAAGGAGCGAACCATGACAAAGTGCAACCAACTTAGTATCCGAAGGAAAAGTATCCATTTTCAACTCGAAATGTAAGACACCGAAATGTAAGAAGCAAAAATCACGTTATCTTACCATTTCAAGGCAACCAAAAAAGCGTCGCCCTGGGTTATTTGGTTTTCATGAAGTCCTGACTACAGCAAGTCTTCCACAAAAGCAATACATCGGTGTTTGGTTTCCACCCACCGACGGTTGCCCTGAATGTGGAGTATATAAAGAATGTGGAGTTGATGATGAACCAAAACCAGCCATACCCAACTCTAACTTACTTAGTTGAATTGGTGGAGGTGATTTTCGAATTAGGGTTACGAATGGGGAAGAAGATATGTGCAAGAGAAATGGGATATTAGTTTTTAAAAAATGGTTCTCTCTTATTAATTTTTAGTTTTTAATCCGTTTGGAAAAAATGGAACAATTTTTAATATTTATTTGGGAAAAATGATTAAAAATGGAACCACCCCCCCCCCCCCCCCACCCCCAACCGACAAATGTGGCATCCTATTTGGATAAAAATATCCAACATGGAAAACCGGGTAAAGCCATGTGTACTACTTTCTTCCAGTTGTAAAACCATCATTGTTTTACGATGGTAGTTTGAAATTTCCGGCCAAAAATGTAACAAAATTGTGAATTTTGTCAATTGAAGTCCTTTTTTTTCCAATAGGAAAATGAAATGTACCCTTTATGCTGAGTTAGGGTAGTTGGTATACCAAACAAGCATTTTTCTCATGTTTTAACTTTTAGGGTTAAATCTTTATTTGCACTCCAACTTTTCGGGGGGTTTTTGCATTTTAATACTCAATCTTTAAATTTTGACGAAAGTACCCAAACTTTAAAATTTGTTAAATTGAGAAGTACCAGGTCAAAATTCTGGCGCATTTTTTAGCCAAAACTCCAACACATGCCAAGCACATGACATTTTTAAGGCCAAATTTGTCACTTTAATTCTTTATACATTAAATTAAAGGGATAATTACGAACCCCCCCCCCCCCCCCCCATTTGGGGAAATTACAAATACCCCCTAAGATTTGAGAGATTACGAATTTCCTTTGAGTTGTTATCTCCTCCGTTAAATTTAACAAAATTTATGATTTTACTATTTTACCCCTCAGATCCTAAAATTAAGGGGGTACTTGTAACAAAAGTCTAAAATCAAGGAGGTTAATATTAGTAATGAAATTATTGGGGGGTTCGACGTAAGTAATTGAATTTTGTGTTTACCTAACATTTTTTTTTTTTTTGGTGTAGCAGAGAATGCTACTTAATGACATTTTGACATTTTAATAATGAACTAATTTCATTCCCAAAGTTTATGGATACCAAATATTTTCTTGAAAAAAAAAATGGCATGCATGTTTCTATTGGAATGTTATTCGTATTTAAAGTACATGCATTAGAAATCACCAACGTTCGAAATATTTGTTGAAATAATTATGATGGATATTTTTGTAAATTTAATGTGTTTGTTATGATTTTCTATTTTATTAAAAAAAATTATTATTCTAAAAGAACAAAGTTTAAATTAACTTATACAAAATGTGCATAAAACTAAGATATAAAGATAAAGTGGAATTCATAAATTTTTACCATAATTTATTGGAATAAGTATGCATGAAATATTTATTCCGATTTATACTTATAAATAAAATATAAATATTAATTAAATTATAAATTTTCAAATTGAAAAATACAAATTTAACCAACATTATAAATATGTCATTACATTTTTAATATTATTATTACAATATAACCCCTAAGCGCATGATTGGAATTTTCAAAAATAATATTGTTGATGTCAGTAAAAGTTAACACCGTTGTTAACTGTTGTCGCAATTTGTGAGAGAGAATGTAAACTTTAGGGGGTGTTCGTAATTTTTCAAACCGCAAGGGGGGAATCTGTAATTTCGCCAAAGCTCAGGGGCGTTCGTAATTATCCCAAAATTAAAAAATAATAAGAAAACTAGATCTAACAACATCAAGAATTTTAAACCTAGATTTAGAACTTGAGGTGTTGAAGGAAGTGGGTGATAAGGGTGGTGGTAGTGATGGTGGGTTTTTTTTTTGATAATGATGATGGATGGTTGTGGTTATTCGTGAAAGATAGTACGAGGTTGAAGTTAATGGCTCATGGTAGGGGTGGAATGGGTGGCGGTGGCCTGGTGGAGAAAGAAAAGGAGAAGAAATATAAGAAACATTACAAGAAATTTCATTTTTACCAATAAATATTTTCGTCTCAAAAGTATATTTTTTCATTGTCAATTCTATTAATAACAAAATATTTTTGTTGCCGGTTTCGTTGGCAAATCCTCGTTACTAAAAGTTCATGGCAACAAAAAGTCAATATCATTGCTTATACATGTAAAATTGGCAACGATATACTTTTCGTTGTAAAATGTGATTCAAGAAGGTAACAAATATTGTTGTTGCTAATTTTATATTTTTTTATAGGCAAATTGAACATTTCATTGCCAACAAAAAATTTTAAAGTTATAATTTATTGTTATTTATAACGACATATTTTTGCAACGAAAAACTTTTCGTGCTTAAATGCATTTTTCTACAACAATAAAATAAATCTCGTTGCCAAATATAATTTTAAAATATATTATTTAATTGTATTCTTTGCACAAGTCGAACTCGGGTTGACAATAAGAGATAAGTGCCCCCAAACCAACTTCGCTAGATGTAATGTTTACAAAAAGAAAATTCATTATATAATTAATTTGGTTTTTATAATTTTGTTAAATATGTATTTGCCACAAAAGCTTCTGTTGCCAAAGGTACATAATATTTTTCAACAATAATAATCGTTGCTAATCTAGGAAAGTATTAACAACGATATATTTTGTCGCCCAAAAAGCTACAACCGCAACAAAATATTTTGTTGGAAATTTTTAAATATTTAGTAACTATTAAATATCGTAGCTAATTTTTTACAAGAATTCTCAACGACAAATTTCGTTGCACAAAGGGCATTATTAGTTACAATTATATTTTGTTGCAGAAATTTATTATTGGCAACGATTTCATATTGTTCCCAAAAGAGTTGTAATTTAACTACAAAATTTTTTGTTGCAATTTCTCGAAATTGTTGCCAAATAAGATTTAAAAGAGACGGTTGAGAGACATATAACTTTAACAACGAAATATTTTTTCATGCTAAGTAAGTGAGAAAAAAGACAACGAAAATTACTTTTCATGGCCAAAACATAATTTGATTTTGATTTGACAGACAAATTTCAATATATATATATATTATTCTTCAAAAGATATGGAAATTGGATAATATTAATATTCATCTTTGCCACATTATTATATATTCTTAAAACCTAATACAAATCATGACCAAGAAAGCCATACATAAAACACAATACAATTTAGAATGAAGGGAAATACTTAGAAAGGCCATAAGGAAGAGAGTAGAACTCTTCACTTCTTGGATCTCTATCAAAGTACTTGAACTTAGCCCACCAGTGCCTGCCGCTGTCTCTTCGAGTCGAGGCGTGTCTACGTGCCAGCGTAAGGTCCAGAAATATCGCAATGAATCCTGCCACTGCAGCTGGGGATGTGAAAATCACCAGCACGATTTTGTTGAACTGCACATAATCAAGAAACCGGTTTAGTTTATGGTTTCGATTTAGTATGAGGATTGTGAATGAGACAGATTAGTGGAGATTGATGTTGCATACCCATTGAGAATGAGTCCGAACAGGACCATGGCCGGAAGTTATGACGAAGTCGCTAAAATACCTCGGGACTGAAAGGCCCATGAATAACGAGAAACCGATAATAAACTTTGTTCTGAAGCTGTTGAGGTTGCAGTATTGCAGCAAGCCAAGACTAGCAGAAGCTGCATGCCCACAAACATGATGGTAAAAAACAAATGCTGTCAAAATTGGGTGTAAAGGGGATGAAAGAACCGTATATAGGAAAATATGGTAAAGATTTTATATATGTAGCATCTTTTAATTCAGCAATTACATACACATGAGAGCAAAGAGGACGCAATACAGAGCTCCAACAATTGGTAGAGGGATCGAAGCAACAACAGCTCCAAATTTTCCTGTATATTGCCATGCAAGTATACAATGAGTACAACATGCATGCATATCAACTCTAGAGTCTAGATCGTGAAAGCGATGAATATAGACTAACGAACCTAGAACTGAAAAGAAGAGCATGAAAGCTGCTGATATCTGAACCACCCTTCGGCTGCCAACTCGCGTTAGAGCCAATAATCCTACATTTTCGCTGTATGGAGAGAAAAACAATGTCATTCAATAAACAATAGTGCTCTGAAGCATCAAGAATCCATAAATAACTTTCTTTTGTTTCTCCAGAGCTTAGGTGCATTACACTGATACCGTAGATCCACTTCCCGTACCGAATAAACCATCAAGAAGCATGCCTACACCCTGCATAAAAAGAAGAAAAAGAGGGAAAATATTGAGAATAAGGATTAATACAATCCAGAAAAGGCATAAATTGATATATAATAAGCTTTCTTCCGACCAGCCAACCAATTCCTCGGCTAAAAACCGAAGCTGGTATATATGTTGCGCTCCCATATCTAGCTGCAGCAATGAATGCCCCTGTTGACTGCCACAAAAACAAAATTTAATGGAATCTTTAATAATATCAACTGAGGAAAGTTAATGGATAAAAATTTCTTCAAAAAAGGAAGATATAGATACACTTTTTCTATCTGAGGTTTGGATAATTACACAAACTTCCTTTAGATTTGTAAACCAAAAACACTTTCGGTGTCAGATGAATTCATAATACACTGGATGGATGAATTGTGATGGCATGATCAACCTTATTGAATAACCAATTTTGTACTTAACAATTAGAATTCAATATTTGACTTTAAATTTATGACTACATATCATGTGGTAGGCCAAACCTTAAGGTTTTGGTAGATGACGTTTCTGCAGTTTCTCAAACCTCAGGGGGAAATTTGTGCAATCATATCAAGCCTCAGGATATACAACTATAATCATCCCAAAAGGAAAATACTTAAAATCTTTGGGGTAAATGATATGAACCTCAATAATAGCTATGAAAGCTGCAGCTATCATGACAAGAACTTCTCCAACATGCACACTTGGCGGACCCCATTGAATTGGATATGGAAAGCTAACCCTGCACGTCGCTCTCTTGCATAAGCAATTGGAAAATAATTGAAGCAGAAACATTTAAGATGAGATCAAAGCATTTTGTACACGTACCATGAGGATGCACTTACAAGCCCAGAACGATCCACGCGGCAACTTAACTGAGTATTTAGAGGCTTATTTCCATAAGCACCAGCTACTGTCAGAAGGGCCGCAAAAGCCCACACTATCCCCACAGATAGCAACACAGCATAACGACTAAATATGGGACTCTTTAAGCCCCACGTATGAGGAATATACTGTCACAAATTAATCAAGAATCAGCTGACTGCTAATATATTGTTGAGTTTGATAAATTATTCGTAAAACTTCTAGTTGAAGGTACCTACCTGAGCCAATATAATAAGAATAATTAGCTCCGGAAGCCCAATTTCCACACATTGAGCAAGCTACATGCATCAGTAGTCCAACAATTGAAAACTGAGTAAGCAATTATCAAGATTCTTCTAATCAGCATTAAAGTTTCATTTTAATACCATACCAATGGAAAGCCCTGTTCGTAGAGCCCAAGTCCAACAAGAGCCACAAGAGGAAAAGCAGAAAGAGGGCTCAGGAACCTATACCATTATAATAACATGATTTAGTCATCACAATATAGGAAAACCAGTCGGAATCGAACTTAATATGGAGCTTCCTACCTTACAACAATACCCCAAATTCCAAAAAATCCGAGCAAGATAGGTATTACGGAAGCAACCATGAGGGCTCCTTGAATCGCCCTCATCGTCTGTATAAACCTCTTAACGAATGACAGGAGAAATTACTAGGTTGGAAGATAGACTATATGGAAATTGCATGAAAAATGAACCGGTAAGGAGAGATTTTGCAAGCTAACCAGATAGGGATTAAGGAAGACGAGATATCGTTGAGCAAATGCAACATAGAGAGAAGGGATTATGAATCTGAATGAACCGCCTATCACTACCGGCAGCCGGGTGCCAAACCATGTCTGCAACAATGTGTTCAGTCCTGATACAAACAGCAGAGTTTGTATTACTTGAGCCTTTTCCACCTGGTAAAGATTGATACCAATAAAATCTTTAAATTTTACAAGATATTTGGTACAAAGCGACAACATGATCATTATAAGACTCAGATAAACAAGTAGATGTGAATCAAGTACTAACATTACCACCGCCCATGTAAGGAACGAGGATTGTAGGGATAATCACAGTCGTCCCAAGCATCACCAGATAGTGCTGAAATCCCAGAATAACAGCTTCAGCTGCATCATATGAGTGATCAGAAATTGAGGAAGTCCTCTATGCCCATAAATTGGGGAAAAACACTTGATATTTAAACCCTATATGAAACTCATAAAATCAGAGACAAACTCAGAACACAGGACCAGAGCTAGGCTGAAACAAAAATTATCTAATTCAGGCATTCTTTCAATAATTCCTAGAGAACCCATAACAATTAACAAAACGAACCGTACTGCACTACGAAAAGGCTAGGTGCCTCAAATTAAACTTCGATTAACTGATGAACAACGAGGGAAATTATGATTCCCAATCGCGTAGGACTCAATCATTGCAGAGAAAGCATTTCAAACAGGGCAAGTAATGTTATGTTCCGCGAAGGGAGATCATCATCCATCATTTGCATGCATGTGAAAGTACTGAAACGGAGAAGTTTTTTGACATGTGAAAGAGAGAGAGAGGCATATATACCCCATGAAGGATTACTGTTGACGCAGAAGTCGACTCCTGGGAGCTGTTCTTTGACAGGGTGAGGCACGAATTCATCCGCCACCTTCGCCTTCGATGTCATCCTTCCTTTCTGTCTCTCGACAAACCCCAGGTAGTATATATCAACAATCAACAGCAATGCTGAGAGATTCAGAAACTGAAGCCCATTCTTATCTATATATTACAAGAATTCTCTCTGTTACCAAATACTGACACTGTTTTTGAAATTCCACGTACATATATGCAAATATTCACCTCCCTATTCTCGCTCTTGGTAATGGTCAACAACAATCTCCTATTAGTTTCCATCTTCACTATTTTGCATAAATCATAATAATCAGTTTTCTGTTGGAGGCCAGCCAACTCTTGACTTACATACAGTGTATAATTTAAATGATTTAATTATATCTTATGTAATTACAAATTAGGGTCATTTATATCCGAGTACCTTGAATTTAGGTCTAATTACAATACAATTCATTTGAATTGAAAAATTACATTTTAGTACCTATAAATCTTTTTAGTCTGATCCCTAAAGAAATTTGTAAAAGTACACTTATCCCCCCAATGAATGTTATATTGGATATATGATCAAAATTTTAAAATCATCCATAAAGTTTACAAATATAAACAAAAGGATCCCAATAAATTATAAATTTAATAACAAATCAGAGGTATTTTTAGAATAACGTAACGAAACTCAGGACCACAAACGTTTCTCAAAATTAGGGACTAAAATATAATTTTTGATAATGATGGACTACGTTGTAATTAGTCATAAACAAAGGGTAATCAAATGTAATTAATCCATTTTATAAATATGTCACGTGCGGTGTTCAGAATAATGCAAGTCAAAATCATTTATCAAGGATAGAGCATATATAGCGATAAAATCTTATTGGATTATGATTGATGATTGTGAGAGTTTTATATATATATATACCACGTGCGGTGTTCAGAATAATATCCGATGCGAGGGAGTGAATGGTGGACACCGAATCTGGATTGGAGGCGGAAGAAGGGAGCTTGGAGATGAAGAAATGGAGGTAGTCGAAAGGAGTTACAGAGAGAAGCCTCCACTTGAGAGTCGCCATAACTGCAAGCTCCATCCTCTGTATCGTTTTCGGCTCAAAAACGTATGTCGGCTCGAGAATTTGCAATGCCAAAAGCAATGGAACGGACACTTCTTCCATTTTCGCCGCTATGGAGAGACACGCCATTGATAAGAGCTGAAATTGCCATCCTGCAGTTTCCTAAATTCCAACACAAAATCAGACAAGTTAATGTAAATGTAATCCCGTATATGAATCTGTATCCATCGAAACAGAGTTCTGACGTACCGGAAATGCGTGAGAGGAGAGAAAACGGTCGAAGTCGTTGATCGAAAGGAAAGCAGTAACCGGCTTGAATCGGAAATGTGCGCGAACCTACGTTTGATTAAATCTCATTAATCCCTTACCAAACCACCAAAATCAAACCTGATACCTATATCTATACACACACCCACACACCCACCTTGAGAATGGAGCTGATCGAATCCTGTCGAGACGCCCGACGGACGGCGTTATTCCGGCAGAGTCGCAGATACTCCGGCTGCGGCAGGTGCTGCGGCTCCCAATCCAACAGTAGCGCGATGAAGGCGGATTCATCGGCCGGCGAATAAATTGACGGCGAGAGGCGGCTGCGACGCCCCGGATCTGACGGCTAATTCGGACATGGCGGCGGGAGATGAACGGCGTTGGCGGAGAGAGGATCAGTCGCAGAAATACAAATTGCCGGTTAAGGTACAGTATAAGTAAGGACATTTTTTCCCTCTCTCTCTCACACAATTAGTGTGTGTGTGTGTGATTCTCTCTCTAGCAGCAGTAACAGTCACAGCTGTGAAAGAGAGAAAGAGTGGTGTGCAGTGCGTGATGACGAGCAACGTGGAATGGAGATTGAAGCCAATGTTTATCTATGGAGATTCTTATTTATTTTTAATTTATTATATATATATATAGTCCAATATGATTCACTGTATCCGAATAATTAAATAATTATTATATACCGTATAATTATTTGAATGCAATTCTAGGACTACTGGGATATAAATATACTATGTTTAATTTTTTTCAATTGATTATTCTTCTTTATTTAGAAGTTATGAAATAATAAAGGAAATGGAGGAGTACTATTATAGTGAGTATTATTGCAAATTAATTTTCGCTAAATTATTGAACAATCCTTAATAAGGCAATCATGTTATCCTAAATCGCCTAAAATTACCAAAGTATCCCTGCTAAAATTGAATAATCACAATCCATACCAAACATCCAAATCCCTCCTCCATTGGCGGGAATTTGACATTCTTCACCATCTCCCGCCGCTGCAGGCCGCCGCACACCACCGCCGACAAGTGTAGAAGAATTTATTGGAGACTGAACGACCCACACATCCACGTTAGAGGAGAAACCCCTACAAGCTACCAACCACGCCCCCACGACGCACACTCTGGTTTAGCTCGTCGCTTGAAATGGTAAGGTCTGAGAGGAAGGTACGTCGCATCCAACCTGTCGAGGTTAGTTTTCTTCTATAAATGGTCAGAAATTCAACTTTTTTCCATCCTATTCCAGTTTGTACTTGGTAATTGATGATTTTAACTCAACAAGTAAGGGTTTCAGGAGTTTGTTAAATAAGGAACATTGAATCGATTTTTATTCGATAGATGGTTCGCTCAATGTCGACGACGCCGTTGATGATTGTTCCGTCCCCGGCCGAAACAAGCAGGGGAAAAAGAAAAAGGTCAGAGATAGACATCCATGAGACTGATGAGGGCACGCTTTCGAAGAAGCGGGTGTATTCGATTTTGCATCAGTGCGTGTTGGAGAGATTCAGTGAGGTTATCTCTAAAATTCGTGACCAAATGTCTCCTAGTCAACTCGATGCAGTTAAGAAATCGTCGTTTGGTTGTTTTTTGGGAGCGCCTGTTCAGAAGGGGAGCATTAACAGAGTTGGATTGTTGCTCGATTACTACTACTGCAGCACAAATACATTTAAATTTGGAAGCCAAGAAGTTTTATTTTGTGAGGAGGAATTCAGCATTGTTATTGGTATGCGGCATGCCGGTCATCCTGTCGTGGTAGTGGGCAAGAGTAAATCCAATACCTTGATCAAACATTTTGGCAATATGGGAAACAATGTCTCCCGAGCTAACATCGAGAGTAAACTGCACGAATTCGTCGGAAGGACTGATGACGATGGCATTGATGATTTTGTATGGATGTACATTTTATACGTTTTTTATTTTTTGTTGTTCCCGCGTAGCAGTGTACGTGTGCCTGCTGCGCTTATTTAGTATGTTGATGATTTGTCCAAGATTGGACAGTACGCGTGGGGCACGGCGGCTCATATGTTTTTGATTCAAGGTATCAGGAAGCATGTTGTGGATAAACATGATTTTCTTGATGGATGTACTATGGGTTTGTTGGTAAGTTGTTGGCTTGGTTTTGTAGATTGTGTTGTTTATACCTATATGTACACCTACTTAAGTTATTGTTTATGTTAGGCATGGTTTCATGAACGAATCCAGAAGTTTGGCATCTCAAGAAGGTTGTCAGCATTCCCTCGGTTGTTTAAATGGAAAGGGAGTGCACTGCCTAGTACGAAAGAGAATGCAAAGAAGGAACTGGAAAGTATTTGCCGGTCAGATGTAAGTCCGTAATCTTTGGTAATTTAAACCAATATGCATATTTTATTCAAATGTTTTGTAAGAAAGTCTATTGATTTAAAAATATGCAAATTGTTCCCTTACGAGCGGCTAACAAAATGGAGAGAAGTCTGTCCAGAGCGGAGAAAGAAGTTTCTGTTGAAGAAGGGGATCAAGTTGTTTGCGTAGCAGAAAAAGCGCAAGGTGTCGATCAAGGAGTTCAAACTGTTTGTGTGGAAGAGGCATTTGAATGTGTCGAAGAAGGAGTTAAAACGGTTTGTGTGGAAGAGGCACCGGAATGTGTCGATGTAGGAGTTCAAGTTGATTTGATTGGGGATGGGGAAGGTGATTGTGATTCCGGATGAGCTGAGGTTAGATTGAAGAGGAAGAACGATGTGAGGCAGCGTGTGGAAGAAAATGTGAGAAAATATTACATACAAGATTTAATATTACAATGTCTTTTGTTTATGCGTGTGTGTTTGATTTGTCATTGGATACTTATGTATTAGGTTGTGCTTGATGGAGCTCAAGTGGACAGTAGGCCTAAGGAGGCCCCAGGCTGTGAGGTCGTCACTGAGGAGCAACGAAATAGGGCATTTAATTTGATTATGAGCTACACGGAGGCGCAAAAATAAGTGTTCTTACTTAATTCAATGAGTTTAGTTGGCAGAATCTTGTTGATTGTTTCATTATAATCTTTTGCAGCCATGATGTTGTGTATACAAGTAAGACGACTTTTATCTTCGTGTACGATCTACGAGATCTAATTTTGGGGAAGGAGACCAATGACAATGTTATTCTGTCCTATTACGACCTGCTAACAAGTCCTGGTTACCTTGTGCCCAAATTCCACGATGTACATTTTGTTAACCCTCATGTGTTAGTTGAGTTTGTGGGGAAATTGAAGAACAGCGGCACAGGAAAGACAAAGAAGAAGACTGTCCCTTACATTGTCCCATCTGCAATCAACGAGTTCATGACGCACCGGATGAAAAGTGACTACGTCATGACCCTGAACGAGGTGTCTTCAACAGTTATGTTCTCATGTCGTTCTGTTATTTTCCCTCTAGTGACAAATTCTCACTGGCATATGTTGGTGTATGGGACCGAGCACAAACGTTTCAGTCACTACAACTCAATGCATACAGAAGAAGCTGCCACCGATATCGCAGTATACTCAGATTTCCTCTGGAAGTTGTGGATTAAGAACAATGTTGTCAAAAGTACCAAACAGATGGAATTGGTGTGGGCACGAATGAGAATTCAGGATAAGGGGAGCAGTAATTGTGGCGTATTAATGTGTTTGTATGGTGAGATGCTTGTTCGAGAGACTGACGAGTTCAGGACATATGCCGAGATATGCAACATCGCCGAATACCGCTTTAAGTTAGCCAATGCCTTTGTAGAAAAATAATCTGGTTCATCTATATAATTGAAATTTCAATTGGATTATTATTTATTTTTGGCTATCTTTTACTTATTCTAGTGTCAAATAAATGCGTGATTAGATGGGTGAAGTGTCCAGTGAAACTGTAATAATGCGTAATTGGATGGGTGAAGTGTCCAGTGAAACTGTAATAATGCGTAATTGAAAGGGTGAAGTGTCCAGTGAAACTGTAATAATACGTAATTGGATGTTGGGTTTGTCCAGTGAAAGGGAAATGATGCGTAATTGGATGAGTGAAGTGTCCAGTGAAACTGTAATAATGCGTAATTGGATGGGGACTTTGTCTAGTGAAACTGTAATAATGCGTAATTGAATGAGTGAAGTGTCCAGTGAAACTGTAACAATGCGTAATTGGATGGGTGAAGTGTCCAGTGAAACTGTAATAATGCGTAATTGGATGGGTGAAGTGTCCAGTGAAACTGTAATAATGCGTAATTGAAAGGGTGAAGTGTCTAGTGAAACTGTAATAATGCGTAATTGAATGGGGACTTTGTCCAGTGAAACTGTAATAATGCGTAATTGGATGGGGAATTGTCCAGTGAAACTGTAATAATGCGTAATTGAAAGGGTGAAGTGTCCAGTGAAACTGTAATAATACGTAATTGGATGGGGACTTTGTCCAGGGAAATTGTAATAATGCATAATTGAAAGGAGACTTTGTCCAGTGAAACTGTAAAAATACGTGATTGGATGGGTGAAGTGTCCAGTGAAAATGTAATAATGCGTAATTGGATAGGGACTTTGTCCAGTGAAACTGTAATAATGCGTAATTGAAAGGGTGAAGTGTCCAGTGAAACTGTAATAATGCGTAATTGGATGTTGGAAGTGTCCAGTGAAACTGTGATAATGCGTAGTTGAAAGGGTGAAATGTCCAGTGAAACTGTAATAATGCGTAATTGGATGTTGGGTTTGTCCAGTGAAAGGGAAATAATTGAATCATGACGATTAATTGAATCATAACTATACGTTAAGACGATTAATTGAATCATGACCAGATCATTACAACATTGCAACATTAACGAGATTGATTGAATCATGATCACATCAATACAACAATATAGTTATGAATAAGATTGTGATTAAAACATTGCAACATTAACAAGATTGATTGAATGATGATCACATCATTACAACAATATAGTTATGAACAAGATTGTGATTAAAATATTGCAACATTAACAACAATATATAATTGAATCATGATCACATCATTACAACATTACAACATTATTAGTTTCATTGATTCTATATTGTAACATTGTAACATTGACGCATTATTTCCCTTTCACTGGACAAACCCAACATCCAATTACGCATTATTACAGTTTCACTTGACAAAGTTCCCTTTCAATTACGCATTATTACAGTTTCACTGGACACTTCACCTATCCAATTACGCAATATTACAGTTTCACTAGACACTTCACCCATCCCATTATGCATTATTACAGTTTCACTTGACAAAATCCCCTTTCAATTACGCATTATTACAGTTTCACTGGACACTTCACCAATCTAATTACGCATTATTACAGTTTCACTTGACAAAGTCCCCTTTCAATTACGCATTATTACAGTTTCACTGGATACTTCACCCATCCAATTACGCATTATTACAGTTTCACTTGACAAAGTCCCCTTTCAATTACGCATTATTATAGTTTCACTGGACACTACACCCATCCAATTACGCATTATTATAGTTTCACTTGACAAAGTCCCCTTTCAATTACGCATTATTACAGTTTCACTGGACACTTCATCCATCAAATTACGCATTATTACAGTTTCAATGGACATTTCACCCATCCAATTACGCATTATTACAGTTTCACTGAACACTTCACCCATCTAATTACGCATTATTTACGTATTATTACAGTTTAACTGGATACTTCACCCATCCAATTGCGTATTATTACAGTTTCACTTGACATAGTCCCCTTTCAATTACACATTATTACAGTTTCACTGGACACTTCACCCATCCAATTACGCATTATTACAGTTTCACTGGACAAAGTCCCCTTTCAATTACACATTATTACAGTTTCACTGGACACTTCACCCATCCAATTACGCATTATTACAGTTTCACTGGACAAAGTCCCCTTTCAATTACACATTATTACAGTTTCACTGGACACTTCACCCATCCAATTACGCATTATTACAGTTTCACTGGACACTTCACCCATCCAATTACGCATTATTACAGTTTCAATTAAGCATTATTTCCCTTTCACTGGACGAACCCAACCTTTCAATCATGCATTATTACAACAAAGTCATTCACCATACAACAAAAAATACAAAGACAAAATAGACCTCTTCCAAAGATAGATCATCCTGCCAGGTCCATCATCAAGCCAAAATGGCAAGCATCCACTGAAATCTCGGCCAATCTTCAGTTTATGTGCGAAAACAAATCATATAAACATGATTAGGACCCCGAATTGAATAACATACCCAACAACATACAAACAGTCAATTTGACACAGGGCCCCTGCATGTTCTCTTGTTATGCCCAGGCCTTTTACATGATGAGTATACTGTAACAGCTTTGACGACCTGCGATGGGAACCTATTCCTCTTCGGTCGATCAGGCTGAGGCCTCATATCGGGAGGCATGATCTGAACCTCGACATTTGAGACCATATCAGGATTTGGTACAGGGAAAATAATGTTCTCATATGCTTTTTTATACGTTTCAACTGAATAAGCATCATCACAAAAATCGTATACCGACCACCCTTTCTTGTCAATGTATGCACAAACATGTTTGCAGGGGAGCTCTAAGATCTGCCAGTAATTACAAGAACATTCCCTCTTTCCAAGGTCTACTGTGTGTTGGAATTCCCCTTCATTCACCTCAAATGTCACTGAGTTAGCTCGCACAACATCCAAGCTTCTCCCTACTTCAAATTCAGCTTTGACCATCACCTCTATATCCATACAAAGGTATGTTTACCATTCATGACTTTGCTTCCTTCTATTGCACATCATGGTCATTATCTGCTGCCTAATCCGGTCAATCAAAGCAACAATTGGGAGGGATCTCGCATCCTTCACCCAACTATTCCAACACTCTGTAATATTGTTGTTGATGATACCAAATCGATTACCGGTAAATAATGAATTAGCCCAGTTTTCAGGAGCGGAGTTATTTAAGAAATATGCCGCCAATGGCATTGCTTTAAGGATTTTGTTGATGTGCAGAGAGTACTCAGCCCTGGTAGGAGCATATGCTGCTGCATTGAATACATTGGTCCAATGTTTTTTGTTCAGTTTGCGATAATGCTTCCTAAGGACATGCGATAATGACAACCAACATCCACTTTATTATCAAGAAAAGGAGCATACATATCAACTCATCACACTAATCAGTAAACAAATACCTGAGTTCTGAAGTTATCCACCAAATATCTGAGGCAGAATGCATGTTGGGAGCCTGGAAATACCCTTGGCACATGCGTAACAAGTCCCAAGTGCCTGTCGGAGAAGAATGTGTACTGTCTAAAATCACAAAGCATAGGCTGACTTTCAAGAGCATGTCTCAACTTTTGGCAAAACCATTCCCAATTCTCATCATTCTCTGAGTCAACGACAGCGTATGCTATTGTAAACAACTGATTGTTCCCATCCTTCGCTGTCGGACAAAGCAAATGACCTTTGAATTTGCTCTTGATATGAGTGCCGTTAAGGAAAACAATTTTCCTACAACCTCTAAGAAATCCTACCAAACAAGCATTCAAAGCCATAAACAAGCGGTTAAACCTGTTATCCGGTTGTTTTGTCTCCAAATCATAAATGCTGCCGGGATTCGATCGTCTCACAGCATCCGTATACCAATGGAGTCGGTTATAAGACCCAACATCAGAACCATGGATTTCATGTAGTGCTATCTCCTTGTCCAGACAAGCAGTATGGTATGGAATTTCCACATTGTGCTCGTTCCTGATATAAGAAACTATATCTTTCGGTTTGTATTTAGGATTTGCCATGATATGGGCCTTCATTACACCCGCAACCCAATTTGAATCGGCATTGGGGTGTGACCTTTTATTCGTAACAGTTTCCAAACCACAAACATGGTCAACATTTAACTTTCTTATAGCAAACTCACCGTCTCTCCTACAATAAGGGGCATAAAACCTCCAGTTACAGTTCTCATCCGGGCAAGTAGCTATAATCTTATCAGTATCATTCTTCATATATTTAAACTTTCGATTCACTACAATGTGATAATTTTTTAAATGAACCCTACAGTCATTAGCACCCTTAAAGGCCTGTCCAACGCGACGGATGCAACGACTCCAGGATTCATTGTTGTTTGAATTATGAACGACTAGGGCTTGAATTGTCGAGGTCATTCCCTGGTCATCCCTTTTCAAATAAGACACAAGCCAAACGAATAACACATCACATATGCATCACAATCACAAATCAGCCATATAATAGAGCAAATTAAAATATAGGGACTACCTTCTCTGAGATGAACTTGAAGGGGGCTCAATTGCTCTCAATTTTGCAATATGTTGTTTTGCTAGACCATGCACTGCCACCATACTCTCAACATCTTGATCTTTCTTCAAAGTAATCCATGATTCATCTTCCATATGGGCAGCCTTGTACTGCACCACATATGCATCACAATCGAACGCAGGCTAATGGGTCTCAATCTCCGAAAACACTTTTGCAAGCGTATCGCTCTGCCGAAGTTGAAAGACATAATCTTCGCCTTCAAAAAATACACTACACCAAATCGAACAAGTCACCAAGCTGTCGGAATCCATCTTCACAGATTGGATTTTCTCGATTTCGTATTAAACAACTGGTGTCCGCTTCGGTTATCAAATCAAAATACCAATAACAACAATTGGGGGTGCTATGATAATAGGCTTATAGCTGCGATGGGGGCGGCGGTGGACTCAGAATCGCGGGAAGAAGCAGAGGGAGTTTAGTTGCAAGGTGATGAATCAATCATGTGTGTTTCAGAGTAAAATTGAGGGCAAAGTAGTCTTTTAAGGTGTTTGGGGGGTTTACAAAAAATATGTGTTCTATTGGTGATCACAAATGAAGAATTTTCAAATTAGGGGGTTTAGGATAACTTTTTAACATTATTGGTCCTCTTTAATAATTCTCCCATTAATTTTATGTGTTTTTGGAATAGTAATAATAATGTGAAAAAGGAGTTCCATAATTGGGGGTAGGTAAATATTGAATGTGAGACTAATAAATAATGGCAAAGAAGCCAACAGGTTACAACACATAGGAATTTGCCCAAAATACATTGTTGTGCTCTGTCATGCTTCCAATATTTGAAATAATAAAAATATCGGTAATTTTAACCGGAAGAGTGATCAAACAAATAACAAGTGAAATTTATTGGTCATTAAAATATATTGAGTTTGATCGAGTTGAATTTGTGTTAGATTTTTTTTAGAAGTATGAAAATCGGTAATGTGAGAACTACGGTAGTTAATTTGTTCAATATTAAGTCTAATATTTCAATATATGTTTTTGACTAATCCATTTAACTTATATGTTTCAAGTCCAAGTAGATGTGAAAAACGAATTGAACTATTCTGCTATTCGATTTCAAATCAGAACAGTTTGTTTTGCTGAACATAACAAACTAGACTTGAACATGAGTTTTGGTTTTGTAAGATTTAAAGTTTGGCTTTATTATTATTATTATTATTTATAGAGATTTATGTGAAAATATAAAAAATACTCGAATGTAGATTGATTAAGCCTTCATTTCAAATCGATTCATTTAATAATCAAACCATGTTTGAATTAAATTTTGAGTTCGTAAAAAGAAAATCAAACCGAATATGAATAACATACAGTTCAATATGCTCATAGGATTAGATCAGGAAACATATAATTATTTATAAATACCGTTAAATAGTATAGTTTGAAAGTTTGACGTTATAGCTTAAAGATTGCGGAAAATTCACGGCTTAAATATTCGACTGTGAACAATCTATATATTTTGGCATTTAGGGTGAGGAATTTTGGTAGAGAACTGAGAACCTAGTCTTACACTCTTACTATGACAATGATGGGAATATTTCTATATTAGTGAAGATTCAATTGTAAAATGTAGGAAAAACAAAGAATTGTAGAGAAATTGTTCTCTATGATGCACAAACACTCCTAAAAATATCATTTTATCATATCGTATATTGTGTCCGACACTCCTCACGTGAAAAATTTAAGAAAAAAATTATATCGTCGTATCCGTATCGTATCGTGTTCGTGTCGCCATGTCTGTATCAGTGCATCATAGGGGAGGATTATTGTTAGAATATTATGTATAGAATAGAATAGAATACTATACTTTGATATTCGGGATTGACCGGTCTTGGTCCTTTTGCTAATGAGTTGTTTATTTCCATTTTTAATGCTCTCTCTGTGACCCCTCGTAAAACTTTCATTACCCTTTAACATGCCTTATTTTTCTATCATTGTTTCTTTTTTTTTAAATCAAGTTTTTGTCTTTTTTCTTTAGTTTTTTTTTTTTTCTATCATTTCCTTAATTATTTCAAGCAATAAAAAAGAATAAATCAATATAGTTCACATAAGTTAGCAATTAGTTTTTCTTTTCCCGGACACGTAGATCTCATTTATTGTATTCGAGCTCAAAACATTAAAAAGTAAAACTCTCTTCCCATGAACGGTAATTGTTATTCTAATATCACGCATACAAAGCATTTGAATTTTGCAAATACTAGTATAATGCAAAACTACTCAGGTTGGATCCTTACGTTTTAGACTTTTAGCCTCATATTATGTTGAGTTAGAAATTTTATTTGTGACTTTTTACGTTGCAACTTCTTCCCATACGTGAAAATATAATTTTGTCATTTATGGACATTTGAGATAAGATTATATCAAGACTTTGAGATTTAGTGGAATTAAAATTATTCAAATCTCGAACTCTGACTAGACCTTTGAGATAGGATGATTCTACCAAATAATCCAGTCTCTTAATTAATGTCGGATAAACTGTTCTATTTATAAAAAAACACATTAACTAGGTTACAATGTTTAAATATAAGTGTACTTGAAATCCCATCATAAAATGTGACTAAAAAAATATTCATGGATACGGACATTATAACGGCCCGCGTTTTCAAGACTGACCAGGTATGACGTCACGAGTGAGGCATTACAAGAATTTCCCCGAAAACCGACGAAAATATTCGGACGGGAGTGCCTGTCGGTTTTCCGTCACTACAACAAAAAAAAAAAACCAACGGCAACCCAACGGCCAGAAGCCGTCGGTAATATTTTTTAGCAAAAAACTCAGCACACCAACAGAAAACCAATGGCAGCTCTCCCGTCGCTAAGCGCATCCCTGTCAATAACAATTTCCAACGGACAAAAACCGTCGTTATTCTGTCGGTATGTAAAATGTGCTACGGAAAACCGACGGGTACAAGCCGTCGGTAAATTGAATAATGAAAAATTTTTGTACTTCGACGGCAAACCAACGGACATTGGCTGTCGGTAACGTTGGCACGCTATTGGAAAAAATGGCGCTCTTTTTTTCGGAGCCTACCAATACATTCCAACGACTTACCGACGGGACTCCGACGGATATCCCGTCGGAGGGTGTTCTTCGGATATGGTGCTAAACCCGTTGGCTTGAACCGCGTTAAGGTCTGCGGCGGCGGCTGGGGCTTGCGGTGGAAGGATTGCAAACAGGTTAGGCTTTGCAACTTCTGTTCTTCTGTTTCTTTTTCAATTATATTTACTGTTTCCCAAGGATTCGAGTTTGTTTCGTTGCAATCAGTCGAAGAAACCCTTTGTTTCGAGTTTGTTTGGGGAAACAGGTGAGTTTGTTTTGGGTTTGGTTGGGGAAAGTGCTCTATTTGTGAAGGGGGCCAAAGTTGTGGTCGTTTTCTAGCGGAGAGCAACTTCTGTGATATGGATGGAGTTAGGGTTGCATTGTGAAAGCAGATTCAAGAAACACTTTTTCGGTGCTAAGAGGAGAGACCTAGGGTATCGGACGACGTATTCGATACATTGTAAGTACGATTCTCCTTGTCTCCGTGTGTTCTTCATTATGATACCTGGTACGGTTTTGGGAATTTTTGGAACTGGAAGCTAAGGATTTGGGATAAATGCTTCCTTATGTTAATCTCAGTGTTCTTATGTTGTTGTCTTAGCTGTAATAGCTGCATGACCATTGAATATTGACAAAGATAGTTGAATTTCAAGGCTTTGCGTTGACAAAAGGAGGTAAAGCTTCATTTTTTATACTCTGGGCTTTATTTTTCCTGCTGAATTGATTGACAGTTTGCATGCTTATTTGATTGAAAGTAGTTAATTGTAGTGCATGACCAATTGATCACTTCATATGAGAATTACAAAATCAATTCCATGAAGTTGAACAAAATTCAATTGTAGCCATCTAACTTAGAGCCATGTGTTGTGAATATTTGTCTCACTGCTCATGGACGAAAGCTGCCATTACAGATTGTTGAAAATGAATATTTGAGGGCCTCAATTTAATGTGTATCCATTCTTTGATATCATGCAGTTGGCAAACCATGTGCCATTCTTGCATAGCTTCCTTCTTTTTAATTCTTCTTTGCAACACGGTTTAGATTAAAATAGTAGTAATGATCCTCTTACTTG
Source organism: Lantana camara (assembly GCA_037501455.1). Classification (NCBI taxonomy): domain Eukaryota; kingdom Viridiplantae; phylum Streptophyta; class Magnoliopsida; order Lamiales; family Verbenaceae; genus Lantana; species Lantana camara. The sequence goes on from CM074862.1 coordinate 28,278,956, forward strand.
AGGTGGAATTTCAAATTTTAAAGACATTTGATTTGAGTGAAGCAGTAATAAAGCATTACTTGAGTTGTAATGGACCTATTAATGATTTGATTTCTTATTGAATCTGAACTTGTACTAGGAAAGCTAGAAGTTGTAGGCGGTTGAAGTGATTAAGCTGGTACACCATACTTCCGGGTTGTTCGTAATATGAAACAAGTAAGATCTCGTCACTTGAGGCTCCAACATTCTGTTTTCTTTAAATGAAATCAGTTTTTGTTATCTGTTCCATGTTGGTAATTAGAATTTGTTGTTGTGTGAAATCTCATTAAAGTTCTGTACAAAAGATCATATCTTAAACCTGAGTTTATAGCTCCAAAAGATCATATTTGCTCATTAAAGTTTGCAGGGTTTGTTCCGAGTTACAAAAAGGAAAAGTTACTTCTGAGTTTTACCCCAACAATAAAACACCTCATGTTTCAAAGCCATGTTAAGGTTCATTCACCTCATGTTTTAGGGTGCATTTTATAGCAAAGAAGTTAATTGCAATTTGTTGGTTTTAAACAGTTGTAAACCTAAAATGTAGGTTGATTGTTAGTTGGGAATTTTACACAGCGGCTTCTAGATCATGACTCTTATCCCGACAACAATGAAATATGATTATTGATTGTCCAATGAAGAGGACTCATGAGCTTTGAACTGACAGAAAGCTGCTACTGGGCAAAAATTGGACACGGGGGCCCTATACCATTACACATTTATAAAGGTTGAGGATAGAAAGAAGTTGGTGGCAGAGCTGCCCACTGAATATCAGCGCATTCAATACGAGATTTATTCTACAGATTTCGTTTTAACTTGTGAATAAGTAATCATTAATAGGTAATTCATGTATTGTTGAGAATTTTTTTATATAGTTGAGGTACCAGCAAGCCTGTGAGGAGGAGGCAAAGCGGCTGCTTGAGGATCCTAGTTATGTTCCAATGGATGATTTTTTATTATGGTCTCAGGCTCAAGGGGGTCGAAACAAGAAAGGGAGGCTGACAGGATTGAACCATTTGCCGAAAACCTCTCCTACAGTGGCTAGCAATGCAGAGTCGTCATCTCGTTGCCCACATCCAACTCAGTCAGGGGAAGATAGTGAGTTAAAAGAAATGAAAGAAGACATTTCAGAGCTCAAATAATCCCAGAAGCAGGTGATAGGTAGCCTTAAACAAGTGCTCGAGATGCTTCAATCGCAAAGCAAGGGAAAAAGTATGCCTGACCCGACGAATGATGACGATTATGATGTAGCAGCTGATGATGACGAAGGTACGTGATTATTTATGTTATTTCTGCTGCAATTGTACTTGAACTTGCTGGATGTTTATGCTGTAATTAGTTCAGTAGCTCTTGTAATACTCGAGGTCACAAAGATGGGTGTGAAAGTGGTTTTTTTGGCACAAATTTTGGTGAAATTTCATTTGTTTTGGCTGATTTTTACTGTTTCAATCAGAAAATGTGTTAAACTGGCTGCTTTTTGATGTTTTAGTCGGAAATGGTTTGATAAACGGTGTGATAGTTGCTATTTTTTTTCCTGTTTTTGGCTGGTTGGTGGACAAATGTTGTTGAAGTTAATGTGTTTTGTATCTTTAATTGGCCAGAAATAGTGCAAGATTGGTTTCAAATTTCATTTTGTCTCCGGTTTAGGTGGTTACATGTTCAAATTTAAAATTTCATTTTGTTACAAGAGGAAGTTGTTACATTTTATGAAAAATTAACCAAAATCTTTGTTTCTGCTGTTTGTTTGATACACTTGACATTGATGCTTGATTTTTTCTTGTTGTAGCTTGATTGGAGGTTGGAGCTTATGGATGCGGGCATAATTTACTCCATTGGCCTATCATGTAATGCTTGTTTACACTTTTACTGTTAAATTTCTTTAAAGTTTGGTGAGGCTGAGATGATATTTGTAAGTGCTAATGATATTATTACATAGTTTAGATTCTCTCTAATTCGCCAAACAGATATTGAATACTTATTGCGGCATTAAAACATCTTTTGGTTATACTTGGTTTCATATTCCGGAAAACTTATTACATTAAAACATCGTTTGGTCAGATTGATGCTTAGTATGATTGGATTATGTGTATTTGATGCATTCTTGCAACAGGAAAATTTTGAATGAAGCACAAAAATGTAATGGAACATTTGGTGTTATACAAAACAGGATTATAAATAAAATTAGGAAAAACAATACAATTTTTTCCGTCGGAATAGTGACAGAAAAAAATAAGTCGTTGGAAAATCCACCTGAAATCCGATGGGCGTTCCCGTCGGTAATCTAAAATAATCCATTCTTCATCCAAAAGCTCTCAACAGAAACAACCCGTCGGAAGGATATAGCAACGAATTTTCGACGGTGCCTCCCGTCGGATTTTTATTTAAAATTTATTCCCGTTGGAACATTCCAACGATGATAACCGTCGGTAGCCCGTCAGAACACCATCGCATATACAAACCGACGGAACACCGACGAGAGGTCCCGTTGGAAAAGTCAAACTTCAAGACCGCTTGGCCTCCGTCGGTTACGTGTGGGAATGCCGTTTGTATATTTAAACCGACGGTACTCCAACGGTTCTTCCCATTGGAAACTTTATTCCGATGATAGTTTGTCCCACGACTGTGTCCCCGTCGGAATGTCGTTGGTTTCCCGTCGGAATCTTGTCATACCGATGGAAAATCGACGGGATTTTCCAAATTTTCGTCGATTTTTGGGAAAATTCTTGTAGTGAGGTCAGGGTGAGTGTTGTGTGATTTAATTATTTAATTATGTGATTCTTTAATCGCTTGCCGTATGATTTAATTGTTATTCCGTGCACATGGCTAATTGTTTGTTCGTTTTGCAATTTTCACACAAGTACACACTTATTCCTTTTTCTTCGAGCCTTACCTTTTATTCCTCATTAATTCCCGAATCCGTTGCTTATCTTTTTATTTAATTCGGGAACCTAATTCTATCCCAACCGTATTTTAATTCTAGCCGTAACCACGCAAATATCCTAACTTCAAATATCTTATGCGGGACCAACTAGCACCAACTCTGTAACGCCCCGACTTTTCAATCGTATAACATGACGTATGTGTTTACTAATTTGCGCGAATTAATTGGCTATAAGAGTTTTCTATATTTAAATTTTATTATTTAATTGTTAAATATATAATTAATTGACATATATGCAAAATTTGAATTGGAATTAATATGAACAACTTGTGTACTCCTTAATCACGTGTTTAAATTATTTAATTACCTAATTAGAAGTTTATGATAATTACTATTTGTATTTTAATTAATCTTTTAATAATATGTAATTCGTTATATTTTTAATAAATATTTAAGGTGGATTCTTAAATTTCATTTGAATTTTGAAATTATATGAATTCTTGAACGATATGCATTTACGTGACAAGTTGCGTGTCGTTTCTTTATAATTTTAATTCAAAATGTGGGAAATTAATATGTTGGAGCTATGTGTGTCATGAACATGTATATATGCTCGTTTTACATTTTCAGATTCGTTTGATAGCGTTTTAAATTTATTTGGTATGGTGGGAACCAAACCGGGGGCTAACGAGCACTTAGCGCACCCTTGGTTCCGTATGTGATATCTTGAGCTCGGGAACTCGGATTCGAGTTCCGTCAACTCCGTTGGACTCGTATCAATGAACCTAGCCTCATATTTTTCTAAGCCCATTCGGATCCCCAAAATTTGACCGAAACGAGCCTCGCGTACAATTTCGACCCTTAATCACTCATTTAGCCATAACTTGTGCTATACTTGTCCAAATTAAATGAAACTTGGTCCAAAATGCTCATGAAATAATCCCCTTTCAGCATTTTGCTTCCCATTTCGTCCCAATCCTAAGAAAAAGAGGGAATTGCTGCTCCAAAACCGAGACCAGAGAGGAATGAAGAATATACTATTCACTTTTCACCCTTTCGAGCTCAAATCTTCATCAAATCACTCCAAATTTGAAAGGTAAGCTTGGAATTGGTTTCTAAATCTTCTATTCTTTGTTTAGACTCCTTATTTTTTGAATTTGGTGGAGAATTGATCTTGGTATGAAGAATTTTGTGAATAGTAAGGGTTTCCAACTTTTTGATGAATTTGGGTGATCTCTTGGGGATTTGTTGGAAGTTTTGCATCCTAAATGATCTTACGGCATCCTAGAGTATGTGTATAAACTGATTTTGCATGAGAATTAGAGAATCATTGGATTTTATGTTGGGGTTTTGAAGTTTTTCATGAAAGGATGAACTTATATGTATCTCATGCATTCCTTCATATGTATCTTCATGTTTAGGCTTAGATTTTGCATGGAATTGATGAGTTCTTACCAGATTTTCATCCTACTATGTGTTAACTTGATTGTAGCATGGATTCATGTGAGTTTTGGAGGAGTTTTTGGCTTGGAATCGTGTTTTTCCCCTGCTGTCGCCAGTGGTCGCGGTCGCGATCGCAACCAGTCTATTTTTGGTCGCGACTGCGACCAATTCTTCCTCTTGTCTCTTGGTCACGACCGCGACCATTTTTAGTTCATTTTTGGTCGGGGCGGCGACCCTGTTTTGCCCCAGTTTCGACTTGTAGTTGTGTGTTGTGTTATTTTCGCTTCGTTTGCATTTTTGGTGGACTTCTTTCTCCTTTTTCACTAATACATTGTATACTTGATGAATTATGCGTTATATGATTTGTTAGGAACTTATTACATGATTTCGATACTTTTATTTATTTATTTAACAAGATATGCATTATATGCTCTTATAAGTGCATGCATGCAAGAATACTTCGTCTATTCAATTTGTATGATACTTTCTTACCTCTCTTATGATATAATTAAATTGTTAACATGTTAAATGGTGAGTTATGCTTGTTGTATGAAATTTGCGGATTCAATTGACGTGATTTACACGAGCTATGATTTCATATGATCTAATGTGACTTATATGCTAAAACGTGAAACGTTAAGTGCCTTCTGTAATATCTTGATGTCTTAAATGATTTCTCTTGCTCCTATACTTATTTTATGCATTGTAAACATGTTTGAACAAGTGTTATGAATACTATATGCAGATTATGGCTCCAATCGTATGAATCATGAAAGATATGGAATTAATGAATATGGAACGACCATGTATTGAACGTTTTAAATGAATTACTTGATTATATGACCTCATAACATGATTCATGCTTCTTATGCATCTCATATCATGTGCATAACATGCCATGCGTCTATGTGGTTTCATATTTAGTCAATTCTCACGAGTACACATTGTTCCTTCTCTTGTACAGTTCGTTTCCAGGGCGGACACTTCCGAATTGAATAGGAACCCGTATTACTCATGCTTTATGTCTCGTGGTATTCCAGGTGAGGGTGTTTTCGTTTTAGTTACATATGAAACCTTACAACCTTATGTGACAAGTTTGGCCAAAAACCTAATATATATCTATATATGGTTTTCAAATGAGGTTATCGAGTAAACCTTTTCACAAGGAGTATGATAAATATTATGTTTCTTATGAATTAAATGTTTTGGCGAGATTATGTTATGTTCACGGGGCCCAGGAACTTAGTACATGCGGCTATCCGGGGAGGCAAGGACCGACGGTGATCCCATATGCTAATTCCAATTATGTTTTACGACGAATACCGATCTCGTTAGGAGTTTTGACGAGAAAAGGCTAGTCAGGCTTTTGGGGCCTCATGAACCCCTCTAGCCATTATGCATGAGGTGGTCGGGTCTTGCAAACCCGTCCACAACCCAGAGGAAGAAGGTTGGAACTTATTTTATGATTATGATTATGTTATGATTGTTTTGCACCGTGCGGGAAGACCGGGACACGGATTGCCCAAACGACTATGTCTTATGTTATGTTTTATGACTTGCATGTATTATAATGTATTGTGTGATCGCGTATTCAATATAATAATAATATTTGTCGTACACAGTCGGAGTTTGATTGGAGATTATGCACGCTCACTCACCGAGCCTTATTGATTATGTATGAATTATGAACTTAATGAATTTAATATGATTAGTCGTAAAGTCCGAGCATTGCTTAGTTATTCTCTTGCCCTCTTGGGAACTAACTTCAAATAAAACTTTGCTCGGGATTTATGACTTGCATGTGCATGTTTTTATATATATGTATTGCTCCTGCTTACTCAGTCTTCTAGAGGCGGACCCCTCTTTCCCACTTTTCAGTTCTTGCAGGTTTGGCTAGGTGGAGGTCATGTTTTAATTCTCTTGTCGAGTCACACTTGTATACTTGAGCCACATTGTACATTGTTATGATTAATTGTATCTCTTTATGTATTCGGGCCTGTGTGCCATTTATAATTCTTGATTATGGATTCGGGACAGGTTACATGCCTAGTTGAACCCATTGTTAGGATGCATGGTGGATTTATCCTATGTATTGGAATTGTTGGGCGTGTAGCCATTGTTGAAAATTATGAATTATACGTTGTTGCTTCCGCATTGCACTTTTGGCCATTATGATTTGTTTGGTACAGGGTTAGATTCCACCTAGCTAGGATATCTTTTATTTTATCTCCCGTTTGCTATGAGTCTGGTTCATGCTTGGATTATCCATTTCACGTGTGGACTAGACTTGTAGTGCGGGGGATATGGCACCTATCGTCTCAGGTGCTACATCCTTAAGTGGTATCAGAGCCCTAGGTTGCAAAACTGGGGTTCGCGTGTCGTGATTGAGTCAGTTTAGGTCGTACGGCAGAGGGACTAATTGTCAATGTGTGTATTGCATTGGATTTTCATCGTTAATTGACATGAATTGTTGGAAATTACTTGATATATGCGCTTCACTTTCAATTTTATTGCTTTACTTGTTTCATTTTGCATCTAATACGTGTTTGTTGTTATAAATAAGTGCCATAAGCATATACTAACCCACATATATTTATACTTAAGTTGAGTTTTTTTATTTTAGATTGCTATCAAGCTTTGAAAATTATCATGAACCAAAACTACAAGTTTCTCTTATCAACCTAATGAAGAGATTATGGAATCATGGGATTTGAAAGTCGGGCATTGAATCTTCAAGGCTTATAAACATGTAGTTACATTGCATTATTCGACATTGTGATAGAAGGCTTTGATCATGGAGGACTCCATCAATTGCACCCTCCTACAAATCTTGAAGATTATCGACATAGGTGCATTGTAGGGACCCAAACCACTAACTTAAAGGGATACGTGAGGCTACGGGATAGGCGTGGAATTTATATCCATCAAATTATAAAGACACTCCAAGTTCACCATTTAGCCTTTTAGGTTGAAGAAGGTGATTAAAATGGAAGCTAAATCGGGAAGTTCCAAGGGGCATATCGGCTCAGGGACCGGATGCAAGAGTATTAAAAAGGAAATTCTAACTAGGATGCATGGAGGGGAGCATTGTCAATCACATGGTTTCACAAGGGGGCCAAGTAAGGAAGCTTAACTGATACTACTACAGGTGTGGACCAATGAATAGATGTAAAGTCAAGATAGTAAGGAGCGTTGAAGAGTCCAGATTTCATCATCTTTCGGGACTTCGGGGCATGTGAGGAGATAAAGAAACAAGCAAGGATTGGGAAGCAAACGGGGATTGGAAAGCTACACTAATGATCAAATCAAGCACAACATTTCAACTGGAGTTCATAAATCAAAGTCCAAGGCCATGATGCAGTGCTAAAGCTACTACTATGGTGACAGGTTCATTGCATGCATAGCACTTGCATCATACATTATTTTGAATTATTTAAATTCCTATTTTATGCGCTTTAATATTACAAATGTTAAATTGTTGTTGCATACTCCTTTGTTTAATTATGTGCCTTGATGTGCAACACCTTATTGAAAATATGTGCTACATACATTAGACATTCTAACCCGACATGTATCATTTTAGTGTTTATTTGTTAGGATGTCTTCCCCGTTTTACACTTCAACCACTACTTTGATCAAAGTCCTACAGAACCGAGTTAAAGAGAGAGAGAAAACAAGACTCTAAACTTTAGGAGGATTTAGAAAGTAAAAGATCCGGGTCGTACTCAGGCCAATTGCTTCTAATTATATGTAAAGAATACAATGAATAAATCCTCTCTAGAAGGTTGCCCAATCAGGAAAGGCCGCTTTGGGGGAGTAAAGAATTCTGATTAAGGGGTAGAGTCCATCAGGTAAAGGCAGAATTCTTAAGGGGGAGAGCACTACCTTGACATAAATTTAAATTTACGGTTGTGCTCAAGAGAGTCACTTCTAATAGGAATGGAAATGCAAGTCTGGATAAGTATGAAAATTTTAGGGATGGTGATAGGAACAGAATCAGATGGCTTTATCCGTTAAACCTTCAAAGTAGAAGTTAAGTCACCACAACAGGGTTGCAGATTGCCTTTGAGCATCGAAGAGATTTGGTCCGTTGAATGTTCCTATGTACGAAATTTAGGTTTTGAAGATGATGGGATCATGAGGGAGCTTTTGTTGGACCTCTATATCAATTTTGGGAGAAGGAAGCTGGATAAGATTATCATGTTTCGTGATGGTCTCCGTGGAAGTTAATTCAACTAAGTATAGGAGGGGTTGGAGAAGAAAGGAATCAAAGGGGGTTATTATTAGAGGAGTTGGATCAAACCTCAAGAATTATCAACGAAGTTTCATATTCAATTATAGAATTAATTGGGCCGAAACTGAATTCACACTTAAGGGCTGAAAGAGGATGAAGGAACTACTAATCAGGGTTAATAATTGAAATTCGAATTATAGGGAAATGAGATCAAACCACCGAGATTGTTGAATTGTCGTACTTGTAGATGATGGTAACAAGTCTAATTAACTAAATCTTCAACAAAGGACTAATTCCGGTTGAATAAAGAAAGAGTGCACCCTCTCTGTTTCTCAGATATAAAGGCAGAGACAAAGTATGAAGATAGGATAAAAGATCATAGATTGGATTATTCTCGGATTCCCTTAACTATCAAAGAAGAGGCAAGCTATATTCTTTCATGAGAATTCTAAGTTATCATCGACCAACGTACTGAATTGTTACGAGAATGATGGTTAAGAAGGATATGGATTAAGTCAAAGACTGATCGGGTAAAGAGTAAAATGCGCCGAGAATAGGATTATAAATTGGAAAATGAGGAAACAAGGAAGTTGATATTCACTACTTCCACAAGGTCGAATTATGAGAACCCCAATAAATTGAGGGAGATAATTGAAGGATCACATCATTGGGCTGCGGAGTTATTCGACTTTAATCACACTACGGTGAATGGTACATAAAACATTCATGGCATACGCATGCATACAATTTAAATTTAAGGGATTCCTTAATGCTATATGCTTTGTAATTAATTATTTTTGATGTCCTTTAATATAGTTGTAATTGATGTAATGGATATTTATTATCTGCTCTTGTGTGACCTAAGTGATTATTAATTTTCGTAATTAATGTTTTGGTATCTTCTTCTTGGCTTTTATTCTTTGATATAATTGCATTCTCTGCTTTGGACCCCCTTTCTTTTTGTATTGTTGTTTGAGAGACGGGGTTCTCTCATTGTTGTTCGAGAGACGGGGCTCTCTCCTTGTTGCTTGTGAGGGACGGGGAATCCCTCATTGTTTGTTCGGGCGAGTAGTGAATCCGAGGACGGATTCTTTTAATGGGGAGAGGTTGTAACACCCCGACTTTTCAATCGTACAGCATGACGTATGTGTTTACTAATTTGCGTGAATTAATTAGCTATAAGTGTTTTCTATATTTAAATTTCATTATTTAATTGTTAAATATGGGATTAATTGACATATATGCAATATTTGAATTGGAATTAATATGAATAACTTATGTACTCCTTAATCACACGTTTAAATTATTTAATTGCCTAATTAGAAGTTTATGATAATTACTATTTGTATTTTAATTAATCTCTTAATAATATGTAATTCGTTATATTTTTAATAAATATTTAAGGTGGATTCTTAAATTTCATTTGAAATTTGAAATTATATGAATTCTTGAACGATATGCATTTACGTGACAAGTTGCGTGTCGTTTCTTTATAATTTTAATTCGAAATTTTGTGGGAAATTGATATGTTGGAGCTATGTGTGTCATGAACATGTATATATGCTCGTTTTATATTTTCGGATTCGTTTGATAGCGTTTTAAATTTATTTCGTATGGTGGGAACCAAACTGGAGCTAACGAGCACTTAGCGCACCCTTTGTTCCGTATGTGATATCTTGAGCTCGGGAACTCAGATTTGAGTTCTGTCAACTCCGTTGGACTCGTATCAATGATTCGAGTTCAATGAAAGTAGCCTCATATTTTTCTAAGCCCATTCGGATCCCCAAAATTTGACCGAAAAGAGCCTCGCGTACAATTTCGACCCTTAATCACTCATTTAGCTATAACTTGTGCTATACTTGGCCAAATTAAATGAAACTTGGTCCCACATGCTCATGACATAATCCCCTTTCAGAATTTTGCTTCCCATTTCGTCCCAAGCCTAAGAAAAAGAGGGAATTGCTGCTCCAAAACCGAGACCCGAGAGGAAGGAAGAATATACTATTTACTTTTCACCCTTTTGAGCTCAAATCTTCATCAAATCACTCCAAATTTGAAAGGTAAGCTTGGAATTGGTTTCTACATCTTCTCCTCTTCGTTTACACTCCTTGTTTTCTGAATTTGGTGGAGAATTGATCTTGGTATGAAGAATTTTGTGAATAGTAAGGGTTTCCAACTTTTTGATGAATTTGGGTGATCTCTTGGGGATTTGTTGGAAGTTTTACATCCTAAATGATCTTAAGGCATCCTAGAGTATGTGTATAAACTGATTTTGCCTGAGAATTAGAGAATCATTGGATTTTATGTTGGGGTTTTGAAGTTTTTCATGAAAGGATGAACTTATATGTATCTCATGCATTCCTTCATACGTATCTTCATGTTTAGGCTTTGATTTTGCATGGAATTGATGAGTTCTTACCAGATTTTCATCCTACTATGTGTTAACTTGATTGTAGCATGGATTCATGTGAGTTTTGGAGGAGTTTTTGGCTTGGAATCGTGTTTTTCCCCTGCTGTCGCCAGTGGTCGCGGCCGCGATCGCGACCAGTCTATTTTTGGTCGCGACTGCGACCAATTCTTCCTCTTGTCTCTTGGTCGGGACCGCGACCATTTTTAGTTCATTTTTGGTCGCGGCGGCGACCCTGTTTTGCCCCAGTTTTGACTTGTAGTTGTATGTTGTGTTATTTTCGCTTCGTTTGCATTTTTCGTGGACTTCTTTCTCCTTTTTCACTTCTTATACATTATATACTTGATGAATTATGCGTTACATGATTTGTTAGGAATTTATTACATGATTTCGATACTTTTATTTATTTATTTAACAAGATATGCATTATATGCTCTTATAAGTGCATGCATGCAAGAATACTTTGTCTATTCAATTCGTATGATACTTTCTTACCTTTCTTATGATATAATTGAATTGTTAACATGTTAAATGGTGAGTTATGCTTGTTGTATGAAATTTGCGGATTCAATTGGCGTGATTTTCACGATCTATGATTTCATATGATCTAATGTGACTTATATGCTAAAGCGTGAAACGTTAAGTGCCTTTTGTAATATCTTGATGTCTTAAATGATTTCTATTGCTCCATTACTTATTTTATGCATTGTAAACATGTTTGAACAGGTGTTATGAATACTATATGAAGATTATGGCTCCAATCGTATGAATCATGAAAAATATGGAATTAATGAATATGGAACGACCATGTATTGAACGTTTTGAATGAATTACTTGATTATATGACCTCATAACATGATTCATGCTTCTTATGCATCTCATATCATGTGCATAACATGCCGTGCATCTATGTGGTTTCATATTGAGTCAATTCTCACGGGTACACATTGTTCCTTCTCTTGTACAGTTCGTTTCCAGGGCGGAGACTTCCGAATTGAATAGGCACCCGTATTACTCATGCTTTATGTCTCATGGTATTCCAGGTGAGGGTATTTTTGTTTTAGTAACATATTAAACCCTACAACCTTATGTGACAAGTTTGGCCAAAAACCTAATATATATCTATATATGGTTTTCAAATGAGGTTATCGAGTAAACCTTTTCACAAGGAGTATGATAAATATTATGTTTCTTATGAATTAAATATTTTGGCGAGATTATGTTATGTTCACGGGGCCCAGGAACTTAGTACATGCGGCTATCCGGGGAGGCAAGGACCGACGGTGATCCTATATGCTAATTCCAATTATGTTTTACGACGAATACCGATCTCGTTAGGAGTTTTGACGAGAAAAGGCTAGTCAGGCTTTTGGGGCCTCATGAACCCCTCTAGCCATTATGCATGAGGTGGTCGGGTCTTGCAAACCCGTCCACCACCCAGAGGAAGAAGGTTGGAACTTATTTTATGATTATGATTATGTTATGATTGTTATGCACCGTGCGGGAAGACCGGGACACGGATTGCCCAAACGACTATGTCTTATGTTAAGTTTTATGGCTTGCATGTATTATAATGTATTGTGTGATCGCGTATTCAATATAATAATGATATTTGTCGTACACGGCCGGAGTTTGGTTGGAGATTATGCACACTCACTCGCCGAGCCTTATTGATTATGTATGAATTATGAACTCAATGAATTTAATATGATCAGTCGTAAAGTCCAAGCATTGCTTAGTTATTCTCTTGCCCTCTTGGGAACTAACTTTAAATAAAACTTTGCTCGGGATTTATGACTTGCATATGCATGTTTTTATATATATGTATCGCTCCTGCTCACTCAGTCTTCTAGAGACTGACCCCTCTTTCCCACTTTTCAGTTCTTGCAGGTTTGGCTAGGCGGAGGTCATGTTTTAATTCTCTTGTCGAGTCATACTTGTACACTTGAGTCACATTGTAAATTGTTATGATTAATTGTATCTCTTTATGTATTCGGGCCTGTGTGCCATTTATAATTCTTGATTATGGATTCGGGACAGGTTGCATGCCTAGTTGAACCCGTTGTTAGGATGCATGGTGGATTTATCCTATGTATTGGAATTGTTGGGCGTGTAGCCATTGTTGAAAATTATGAATTATACGTTATTGCTTCCGCATTGCACTTTTGGCCATTATGATTTGTTTGGTACAGGGTTAGATTCCGCCTAGCTAGGATATCTTTTATTTTGTCTCTCGTTCGCTATGAGTCCGGTTCATGCTTGGATTATCTAATTCACGTGTGGACTAGACTTGTAGTGCGGGGGATGTGGTGCTTATCATCCCGGGTGCTACAAACTCTCTTCCTCTCTTCTCTCTCCCTCACACGAGACCCCTCTCCCTTCTCCTCTATTTCTTTTTCTTCCTTCATTTCATGCTTTTCCCCTTCTTCTTCTTGTCTCAACCGAGACACCACCACCACCACAAGCCACCACCGATCACCACCACTCCAACTCTTCCACCACCATCCAAGCATCATCACTTCTCTCTTCTTATTTCTTATTCATGGTGAAGCAAGGAATCTCAAGACAAGGAAGAAAGGGCTCCGTCAACTCCAGCAAGGATTCCGATGATTCCCGACCACCCCGAGCTTGTCATGACCTCCTCGTATCAGTTCCGGTAAGCTTTCTTTCATTTCTTGGTTGAATTATTGGTATATATGTATATGAGTGTATGTATGTATTTGTATGTATTTGTTGGATTTATGCCTTAACGTGTTCCGTTTTGAGTTTCGGTTGTACTTTTGTGCTTCTTGGTTGTTGCTTGTTGCTTGGTTTTAGTTTCGGGCTCCGGTGGCATCTCGAGGGCCATCAACGACAAGGTTTTACCTCGCCAGAGCTGCTCTCCTATTTCTATTGCAGGTTGTCCCGGCTGGGACAGGAACTAGTTCATTTTTAGTCCCGGCCGGGAATGCTGTTGTGTTGCTTGATCCCGGCTGGGATTATTTCGTGTGTGTTTTGTGTCCCGGCCGGGATCCTTTGTCAGTCCACTGGCCTGGGCTACTGTCCCGGTCGGGATTCCTTTTTATGTGTTTTGTGTCCCGGCCGGGATGACCCCCTGTTGCCCTTGTTTTCGTGTTTTATCTTTTGTTACTTCCTTGTCGTGCGCTTGTTTACGTACCTTGCTTGATCTCCTAACATGTTTAACGTGATTATATGCTTTCTTAAAATATAATTATGTGTTTAAGTGCAATACGTGCATGTTAGTTGTTTAATTGATGCAATTATATGCAAGCATGCGTTATATGACCACATGTTACACGTATACTTGAATGGTATGCCTAAATGATACGTGGAACCTTAATTGCGCATAAGAAAAATATCATGGCATATCATATCATTTTATAACTTGTTATACATGCTCTATCATTCCATGTCATGTCACGAACACTACGTGCGTCCTAAATGGTTTTATATTGAGTCACTTCTCATGGGTACACGTTATTTTTTATTCTTGTACAATTCGTTTCCAGGGCGGAGACTTTCGGATCGAATAGGCACCCGTACTACTCAAGTTCTTGTCTCGTGGTATTCCAGGTGAGGATGTTTTCATTCTAGATACGTATTAAACCCTACAACCCTTATGTGATAAGTTTTGGCCAAAAACCTAAAGTATATATATATATATATTGATTTCAAGGTAAAGTCATCGAGTAAATCTTTCTTCAAGAATTATGGAACGAATTATGACTATTATGATCATGACTTAAATGTTTGGCGAGAATTATGCACATTGTTCATGCACATGTTTTGGGCCCAGGGAAATGTGTGAATGGAGACCGGTTCGGCATCGGGCCGACGTATAGCTAAGCCATTGCGCATAGTACCCTCGTGCAACCAGGAAGGCAGGAAGGCGGGATATTCTTGAGCTGATGGTCAACCCATCGAAGGAGCGGGTAGGAGTCATGAGCCCCCATCTCGATATTGCTATGGAATGGTTCGGGTCTGCAGGCCCGACCATCTTGGAGGGAGAAGGTTGGAACTATTTTATGATTATGATTATGATTATGGATAAGTTTATTAATGTTATGCACTGTGCGGGAAGGCTGGAACACGGATTGACCAAACGATTAAGTCTCATGTTATATGCCCGCATGTATTACTATGTATTGTATGATCATGTGTTCAAAGTATTAAATCATGTTCATTGTTACGGTCGGAGTTTGGTTGGAGAATATGCACGCTCACTTGCCGAGGCATTATGATTATTCATGAACTTATGAACTTATGAATTTAATATGAAGTAGTCGTAAAGTTTGAGCATCGTTAGTCCTTTTCTTGCTCCTCTTGGGAACTAATTTCAATTAAAACTTTGCTCGGGTTTTATGACTTGCATATACGTATTTTATATATATGTACATCTCCTACTCACTCAGTCTTCTAGAGAATGACCCCTCTTTTCCCACTTTCCCAGTTCTTTACAGGTTTTGCTAGGCGGGAGTCGAGTCTTAGAGATTGCCTCGAGTCTCACTTGTACACTTGAGTCACATTTTACATTTATTATGTTTACTCGTATCATGTATTTAAATAGGTCTATGTGCCAACACATGATTTATGAATTATTGAATTATTGAATATTGATTCGGGATAGGTTGCATGCTTAGTTGAACCCGTCGTTAGGTGCATGTTGAATTTATTTATGTTTATGGATTTAGGGCTTGTAGCCATTGACGTTTATGTTGAGTCCGTGAGCTTGTGTTGTCATGGATTATTATTAACTGCTTCCGCTTTGCACTCATCAAGTTTGTTGAATTACTTAGTACAGGGTTAGATTCCGCCTAGCCAGGGAGTTGTTTTTATTTTGTCACCCGTTCGCTATGAATCCGGTTCATACTGGATTATCAATTTCGTGTGGACTAGACTTGTAGTGCGGGGGATGTGGTGCCTATCGTTGCGGGTGCTACAAACATCTTGACACAGACATGATATGATATGATGAAGCAGATTTTTTCTTAAATTTCTCACATGAGTTATCACATACGAGTGTTCGACACAACACAATACCACAAAATGATATTTTATAAAAAAACCAATCAAACAAATACCTAGAAAGAAAAGAAATAGAAATGAAAGGATCCATCACTATTAAATAGTAGTAGTAGTAGTAATAATAATAATAATAATAATAATAATAATAATAATAATAATAATAAGTTCTTTTATGATGTGGTTTCTTTTGTTGGGCGTGGGCAGAGCTGGTTAATTGGTTTTCTTTTTTTTTTTTTTTTTTGGGTCTTTTAGATCTGCCCTCATCTCATGTAAAAGGCTGCACTGCATTCCTAGGGATTTTGGATTATATTATGTTTTGAATATTTGGATTTGAATGAGAATGCTTCCATTTTAGTAATAATTTTTTAAAAAAATTCATACATGAAAAATATATTATAAATATTGTCAAAAAGCGGAATCACTGTTCTAATACAGTGATTCCGCTTTTGTATTGAATCCTTTTTTTGAAAAAGCGGAATCACTGTACACTACAGTGATTCCGTTTTTTCAAAAAGAGGATTACACCAAAGTTGTAATATAAAAAAAAAAAAAAAACACCAAAGTTGCAATACACTAAAAAAAAGACACCAATATTAGAAATTCTCCTTGTATATTCCTCTCTTGCTTTGTTAATACTTATTAGACTTGGCAAATTATTTATCTTTGCAAATTGTATTTTTGGTGACACAGGGGTATTTTTTTTATCTCAATTATATGATGATCATGCATAAATTGAATAGAGATGCGGGGAATCGAACCCCGTGCCTCTCACTTGCAAAGTGAACGCTCTACCATTAGAGCATCATCCCCATTGTTATTGTTTGTATGCAACTGGTCGGTGTCCCAACATTAATGCAACATCAAGTTAGATTTGCTCGGGGCAAAAATCAAAATGGCAAACACTTAGAGCTTATGGTCTCAAGCTTTGTGTTCCCGTCAACTTATTGAGCAATAGCATACATTAGATTATCGAAGATGTGAATACTACCACTTTCTATGAAGTTAGTTGCAGTTAGTACAAAGGGAAAGTAAATAGAACATATAAATTACTTAATAGTCAACTTCAATATCAAAATATCTGAACAATACAAAAATGTGTCACAAAGCACTGACATGATAGAATATTTTTTCATTCGATGACCTTAGCTTAATCTGATTTATTATTCAAACAAATTACAAATGGATTTCAGAAACAAGGTTGTACACGTATTATCATGATTCATGAATGTCTCGTGCTACCAATTAAGAGTTACAAATTTGGAGGGAGAGGGCAGGTATTTTGGCGCAAAAAAACAAACTCTTATGGCTCATGTTCTCAAGCTTGGTGTTATTTAGGAAACCATGAAATGTGATATTACAAATTAAAAAGGTAAAGAACTAGAATAATTTTTATAGCATTCAACGAAAATTTTCGATAAAGAATACCTCGTAGGATCAAACCCAACTCGATGAGCTAATTTAAGCTTATTTCCACAACCAAAACAACACCACAATCCCCAACAAAAATTCGCAAGGTCTTGTAATATGTGAAATTTGGGTAGCAGATTTCTGTTAAATGATGGATTTTAGCTATTTCTTATAGATGATTGATCTGGGTTTAATAACAATTTGGTTGGAGAGAGAAAAGTGAGAAAGATATCAGATAAGCACGATTTATTTAGAAAGAGAAAGGTGAGAGTTAACTTTTGGGGTTAAATGGCATTAACTTTCTCCAATCCAGTTTCGACTTTCTCCTTTCTAATTGTCACGTGTTATGCATGCATCCCCATAAAAGGAGATTAATCAAGATTTTACAACAGGGTATCCTGTGCCGAGAAAGAGAGAGACAAAAGATGACTAAGGTAGCATATGAGAGGGAAATTATCGTTAAGAGATTGGGAAATGTATATAGTAAAATAAGCACCCTCCCTCCAATGTTTTCAAAAGCGGACCGGAGGTCAAAGCGGTAGGCTTACTGGTCACCGGTTGGATCGGTTCGACCGTTTCAATCACCGGTCGAACCGGTATGACGTTGTAACGCCCCGATTTTTCAGACGTAAAGGTATGACGTATGTGTTTACAAATTTGCGCAAATTAATTGTCTTTACGTGTTTTATATTTAATTTTATTATAAATTGTTATTATTCTATTTTATTCTATTTTATTTTAATTTATTATTATTCTAATATATTTCGTAATATAAGTATATATAAATATATATATATGTTTATCTATTTTATTATTAATTTAATGATTATGCTAATTAAGTGTTATGTTAATTAATCATGCTTTAATTAATTAATTACGTTAACTTTAATTTATTTTATTTAATATTAGAATTAATTCATTTATTTAAATTTTATGCATGGAATTTATAATTTGTGCATGAATTGCATGAAATGTGCATATTGCTTATTCTGTGCTTCGTTCTTATATGAAATGATATCGAAATGTCGTGAAATTGTAATATGTCGTAAATATATGTGTTATGAACATGCCTATATGCTCGGTTTATGTTTTCGGATTCATTTGATATGTTAACGAAATTAATTTGAGTTGTGGAACCAAATCGGGGGGCTAAAGAGCACTTAGAGTACCCTTGGTTCCGAATTTAATATCTTGAGCTAGGAAACTCGGATTCGAGTTTCGTCAACTTCGCTGAACTCGCAACGAAAATTCGAGTTTAGAAAATTTAGCCTTATATTTTTCCAGAATCATTTGAACCTCCGAAATTCAACCGAAACATGCAACGGGAACTCAATCTGCCACCTTCTACCAAATAAATCATAACTTATTCATTTGTTGACCAAATTAACCATGGTTTAAGTTTTTGGAACCCTAACTCAACCCTTTATCCAGCCTTTAACTCCCCAAACCAAGATAACCCTTCTCACTTAGAGTAAATTGGCCAAACATCCTCTGTTTTCCAGAAATCCCGTAGCTCAAGCCAATCCTTGGAGATTCAAGCTCAAATCTCTTCCAAACCTCCATTAATCCACAAGGTAAGCTTGGATATGTTATGTACATTCAATATGAGTCATTTTCATTCATTCATCCCTAAATTTGAGCAAGGTTTCATGAGTTTTTGACAGAAATGATTATATATTTAGGTTTTGGGCATTTGATTGATCTTTTCCAATTCTTGAGCTTTTTGAATGATTCCAAGCATGAAAATGATTGTTTTGATCTCCTCTCTACATTTATGGAGATGTACTAGCTGGTAGTTGAGGCATTCATGAGTTATCATTAATGAACCCTTGAGGTTATAGCATGAAATGAACACCCTTGCCTTCACCTCACGTATGATCCTTCTTGGGGCTGAATTGAATGTTGTTTTGGAGTATTTTTTATGCTTAATTGATGCCTTGCCTTAACTAATCTTGTTGGATTGGAGTGGTTGTGTTGTGCTCTGTTTCTTCTCCAGTCTCTGCGTTAGGTTGCTGTGTCGGTCAGGTCGCGCCCGCGAGCTTAATTGCTCGTAATTCAGTCGCGCCCGCGACTGAACAGTTGGCTGCTCTCGTATTGTGGAAATTGGATCAAAATTCTGAATATTATGGGTAGCGGCCGCTACCATTTCATGAAGAAAATGGGTCGCGGCCGCGACCCCTGTTTTCTGAAAATTTTGCTGTTGCTTCTGTTCGTCTTTCTTTCTTCTTTTTCCTTTTCTTTTGTGTTGCTGCGTGTGTTTTGCTGAGTTAAGGCTACTGCTGCTGCTATTTTTTCCATGATTCAGAGTGTATATATGCATGAGAATTGGGTGAGTGTTTGTGCATGCATGTGTGTGTGTGTGTGCATGAAAGTGTACATGCATGAGTGTGTTGTAATTATACATGTATATATGTAGTATATATGTTAGATAAGGTTATGCATGCATGTGTTATATATATATATATATATATATGTATATACGTATGATTATATATATATATATATATATATAATTAGTATATATTTATATTTATTATATATTTTAAGTATTATTTGATTTAATTCAATTTTAGAATTAATTGATAACTATTTCACGTATTTAATTTACCGACTATTGCTTGAACGTTTTATTTATTTTATTCTAATTGTAAACATGAATATTACGTGTTATGAATATTAAATGAATTTTAGGTTAATTGATATGAATTTATGAATTTGAATGAAATGAATGAACGAATGGATTGATTTTGTGTTTTAAATTCCTTAATAGTGCACATGAACATTTTCATGGCATAATATTATCTTTTATGCATCCATGTCATATTCACCTCATTGCCGAGCGTCATATATGGTCGTTTTGAGTCTCATACCTTTCTTTTGTACAGATTTGGGTTTGGTCAGAGACGTAGGCGAGCATTGAGACGCTTGTGCCGATCTTTTGTTTATAAAAGGTGGGTTTTTCTTCTATTAGATATGAATCGACCGATATATCTCCCTATGTGACAAGTTTTAAGCCAAAGTAATATGATTATATATATATTGAGTCTTTTCTCAAGTAAATGATTGCAAATGTATAACCTTTCCTTTATGCAAACCTACCTTATGTTTTGGCGAGATTGCATGTATGATATGATCACGGGCCCCGGAGCTTACTGTATTGTGGGGAGCCGGGGAGGCAAGGGCCGACGGTGAACCCGTGCACTAGTTCCAACCATTTTATGTCGAAACGGATCTCGTCAGGAGTTTTGACGAGAAAACGCTAGTCGGGCTCTTGAGGATTCATGTACCTCACTAGCCATTATGTATGAGGTGGTCGAGTCTTGCAAACTCGTCCACCACCGGAGGAAGAAGGTGTATATGAATGATTATGATCATTATGTATGTGCACATATGTTATGTATGAAAACTTATGAATTTATGAATATGATTACACGAGGAGAAGGTTGGAGATGATGCACGCCCACTCGCCGGGCCTTAAACCCTATGTTAATTATGAATGAAAATGATAGTCGTAATCCCATTGATGTTTTATTTGTTTTGCTGTTTGAGAAATTTCTTATCAAACTTCTATGGGATTAGGGCTTGCATGTATATGTTTCAATTCCGCGATATTTATACTTATGCCCCGCTTTTATACCCACCAGTCTCTTTTAGACTGAACCCGGTTTGTTTTCAGTTGTTTTGTGCAGGTATAGGAGTGCTAGGCGGGAATACAAGTCGTCTAGGTTTTGCATTGTTGTTTAGCACTTCATTTCAGTCTCATACTCTTATTGCCATTTTGTATATGATCTTGATATGGAGCGTTATGATTCGGTAGGCCGTGTGGCCTTGAATACTTGAATGCTTTTGTATATCTATTTTTGGAGCTTGGTGGCTCATTGTATATATTATATGTCGTTCTTGCTTCCGCGTTTTACTTTAACTCTGATTTTACATTGTCTTGAGTTGAATGGTTTAAGGGTTAGTCCCGCCTAGCATAGCGTGTGTGTTGTGTCCCCGTTCGCCGTGGATTTAGCACGTGTATGGACTTCCATTTCATATACGGGTCGGGTCTCAGTGCGGGGGATGTGGTACCTTACGCTCGGGTGCTACAGACGTAATAAATAAAAATATTATTTTTAATAATATATATATATAATAATATGTTAAAATTAAAAATATAATATATAATATAGTTCAATTTTAGAATAAAAGAGTCATATTCAAGGGTTTAACGTCTAATTTGAGGCCTGTGATTTTAAATTTGGGATTTGGGAATTGTAAGTGTGCAAAAAATGTTTTCTAAGACTCAAAAAAGGTTAAAGGATGTGGGAATTTTACGTTTTTTTTTTAAAAAAAAAAAAATGAAAAATATGTGAACCGCCGGTCCGGTCCGGTTCACGGGGCAAAAACCGACGGTTAACCGGCCGGTTTTTCCAGCCCTGTACCGGTCCGGTTCCAACTGGTTTCGTATGGTGATTCGGACCGGACCAGGCACCTATCGAACCGGCCGGTCCGGTCCGGTTTTGAAAACATTGCCTCCCTCGAGCGGGAAACGAAATTTATTGAAGGAGATGAAATGGATATTAGAGACAAGTAAAAAATTTGAGGGACTATGTAGTAATTTGCTCTTCAAAAGTGAGGACACACATGACATTTCCGCCTGACCATTGCCACTAGTGTATATTGCTGCTCATTTTGGAGCTTGTAAATAGACCATCATTTTTCACTCAATTCCCGGGGCTCCGGGTTAAGCCCCAATAAGCCACCAATTGAAGTAAATGGCTGGAATTGGTGGTTTATCTAACCAAACCATCATTTCCAGCCAAGGTAAACGACCCCTAAGCTTCCAGCTAAACGCGTCTCCCGTTTTCTATTTTATTTATTATTTTTTCCCTTCTTGTTCATACCGACAATGGGTTCGGTCTAGATAAGGTTCAGCTAGAACCATGACTCAATTCAGTTAATTTTTTTCATGCTCGAGAGCCGACCCACCCAAAAGTACATGAAACATCAACTTAACTGAGTCCGATCCAAATTAGCCTCATTAGATCTGTTTGAAACTGAAAATTTCAAAAGTAATTTTGAGACTTTATTTATAATTAATCTGATCATCATATAGGCATATATACAAATATATGATCCAAATACATATATTTAATAACTTACATGGCGGACATTATTGTGATAATTATTGAAGCAACTTGCTTCTTACAGCTTACAACCTACAACTGCTACTTTGCGAGATTTTCAAAAGCGGGAGCGATAGTAATGGTGATCATGGAAAATGCACGTACTTTGGCTGCTTCCCGCATGAAGAAAAAACTGGTGACGGACAATTCTTAATGGCAACTCCTCCTGGATCGAAACATATCGCAATTTCCAATAACATATTCCTGCGGCATGTGACTCTAGGAAAACCACCTGTTGCGGTTGTAATAGAATGATTGACATTTTGGAGATCAATCATCTGTTGACCATGTGTAACTCCGCCGTTTTGGAGAATCTGCAGCACATGGAATTGGTCTTTTAACTTAAGTGCCATTGTAAAATAGGGGTATGGGCCGTAGTTAGAACATGTCCCATGGTCAGACCATTCGTGTAACCAAAATGACTGGTGTTTCTTGCAGTCGACGCTTGATGACTCCAGATCTGGCCACTTATTGTCCAAATCGGAAAGGAGTTTTGCTTGCTGCGGCTAAGCATCAAAAGTTATTACTCAAAATATAATGTGAACATAGATTGATAGTATTTTTGGTCCTGCATTAATCCTAATCTTTTAAATAAAATTTCTCAATAAACTTCTGTAATTAAGTTTAGGTGAAATTAAGCTTTTGACGAATACTACAAATTTCAAAATTTTAATATATATATTTAGTCCCAAAAAGAATTGCAAATTTAGGACTCTAGCCCACCCAATTTGACTTATTGGATTTTAATTTGATAGTTCTTATTATAGGGACAATTACTAAAATTTTTTTTGTAATTTTAACTCGAGACCCACATAAACCCTATTTTTTCTTGAAATACCACATGTGTGCTCATGTGACTACCGGAATACCACCTGGAAGCTGAGTATGTGGCATTGAATGCCTAGGTGGCATATTAAATTTAGCCAACTCATTTAAAAAGTATATGTTAGATCTCTACGGGCCTGACATTGGGTGGAGAATATTCAATCCAAACCTTAAATTTTAATTCTCCAAATCCAATCCAAGCCTCTTTATTTTATTTTTACCCAAGCCCAAACTTAAACCCAAAACTTAATTAAATGTGCGTTCAGGTTGGATTTTTCCCATGAATATCCAAACCTAAAAATTATCCAACCTTTCCTCACCTTAATTCTTCTCTCTTCATTATTATCGGCCCAATAACACTAGGCCTTGAGTATGGATTTTCAAATTAATGTTGTATTTATGTTTTAATTATTTATACTATTATATTAAGTGAGAGGGTCTGTTTGGTCTCTTGGACTCTTCATTTCTTTCTCTTTTTTTTTTTTTTAATTTGATTTAAAAAAAAGAAACTCACCCACGTACAACACTAACGGTTCTCAATCTATTTTTTTGGACTCTTTATTTCTTTTTAATTTTATTT
Organism: Lantana camara; assembly: GCA_037501455.1. Lineage (NCBI taxonomy): Eukaryota > Viridiplantae > Streptophyta > Magnoliopsida > Lamiales > Verbenaceae > Lantana > Lantana camara. The sequence continues at coordinate 28,302,944 of CM074862.1, forward strand.
TAATTTTAAAAAAAAATATTAAAAAAACTCAGCCCACGTACAAAATTAACTAATCTTAAAGACGTAAACTAATTAATGCCAAATACATATTTTATAGGTTTTCTGCTTAAACTAATGTCAAACACATGTTTTATGGGTATTCTGCTTAAAAAAATATGGATTTTCTGCTTAAAATTTTATATTGCACACGCATAGAGTGTGCAAAATTACTAGTTGACATATAATTACCGTACAAAGTTTGAATATTATAATTGAATTCATTTGACCATATCATTTTAAATTAAACATCATTTAATTCCAAAAAATTAAATAAAATGTTAATTTTCTCAGAAAATAAAAAACTAGAAAAGCAGAAAATAATACATGTATTAAATATTCCACAAATTCTCATTCATAGTAGCATATATAATACTATTTAATTAAATAAAATGTCCAATTATTTTAATCTTATGGTCCATCTTATAATTTTAAATTTTAAATTATATATAATTATAATCAAAATTTACTATCAAATATATTATGAATTAAGGAAAAAATAATATTTAAAAATTTTTAAATTGAACTCAAGTGATATTATCTGCTACAATACAAAGTTGTAGAATTTTTTTACCACGTTTATATATCTATTTGTAACTATCCAGTATTAAAAATTAGAATAGTATGTAGGGTACAGAAACCATTTATGACCATATCTATTACTATTTCATGTAAAACTTTCTATTCTAAATATTTTTTTTACTTAAATTTATATATTCTTTTATGAGCTATGCAGCAATATATTTATTGTTTTGTAACCTTTTCTTTAAATTATTATATTCTAATTTCAAATTAAAAGAATACATCAAAATTATAATGAAAGATGATGAAAATATTCATATTGATTTTTATCCATCATACAAATTTTATTTTATTCTATTTTTATTTTATTCTTCATGATGAAATTATAAGGTTTAGATAAAATTATAAAGTTTTGATAAAGTATACCTTAGATAAAACTCTATTGGCTTTTTTCTTTTTTTTTTCCTCCCCATTTTGATGTGAGTTTGAAGTTTGTAGATTGTTCGTACGAATAAATAACACATATTAAAGTAGTATTATTTATTTTACAAAAATAATAATAATAATATAATAATAATAATAATAATAATAATAATAATAATAATAATAATAATAATAATAATAATAATTATTATTATTATTATTATTTAGCATATCGGAAATATTTTTGCCTAATTGATCTAATTAATCAAATTTGGAACTTAATTAATTGTTATACAGTACATAAGTTTATTTAACTATTATCATTTTAATATAAGTTTTCTTCTGATATAAAATAAATTTAAATAACAAAATTTATGATAAGTTATTTAATAATAAAAAGAATTAAAATAAATAATTAGAGTATGTAATATTTATTTTAGAAACAATTGGTTTAACGGGACATTGGGGCTTGAGTTTACCTTTAGTATCCAATGGGCCTTATAAATTGTGAGTAGATTTGAAAACCCACCCATAAATAATGGTATTTGGGTGAAAATATATTGGGTCTAAATATATTGGATTGAGGTTGGATTTGAATATGAAACTTTTGAATATTGTGAATATGAAACTTTTGAACATTGTTTGGGCTTGGGCTTTGAAACTTTTAATACATTTTTGAATATGGTATTTAATTAAACATATGTCTTTTTTTTTTATGTACATATCTATAATATAAATGTGGGTATAAAAAACATAATATTTAGGAATTGAAATATAATATTTGATTAGAATAAAAATAAAACTATAAATAGTAGGATTTTATTGTTTATGTGTATAATTACAATTAAAAATATTGTATTTAATTACTTTATAAATATAAAAAATATTATTTACGTACATATAAAAATAATACTATATTTATTTTATATATAAATAAATATTTTATGGTAATTGCATGTTTTCTGGAATTCATTTTATTTTTATATAATATAAATTTAATAACCCGTCTATTTGACTTGGTTGTTTTGTCAAGAAGATAAATATTACCAAATAATCATTTTCATGTAAGAATTAAAATTTCGTAAGGCTCAAGCTAAAATTGAAACTTTTATAGTAACTGTTCCAAAAATTAGAATCGTTAAATTAAAATCCAAAAAATCAAATTAGTGTATATTACGGTCTCAAAATTGTAATTTTCCCTTTGGCCCAATTTTCCACATTTATCACGTTTTCTTATTTTTGGTTGTGATTTTTAACATATATAGTCTGGCTAAATATTCCGGTCAGTTATTGAACTAAATGTGTTACGGGCCGCATGACTAAATGTATCAATTATTATGATCAAGTGAATTAAAATGAGACTATGTATTAACCTATAGAATGAAAGTGAAGTTTATTTTCGAAGGTAAAGTATCGAATTTCAATCTCGTCTAGATGTGTATGTTAAACCAAAAAAAAAAAAAAAAACCTATAGAATGAAAGGGGACTGGAAGCATGCTTGCATGAACAAAAGTCCAATTTCGGCTTTTAACGACCATTTAAGTACGTGGCATAACTTTTTTTTTTTTTTCTTTTTTTAAAGTACTTGACATAACTGATTTCAAGTCATAAAAACATATATCATTTACAAATACATTTAGAGTATTTTTATAAGATTAGATAATTACAACTCGTACCCTCTTAAATTGAAATATTACATAAGTTTACGCCTCCAAGTTTGAAAACAAATGAACTTATTCCAATAGGATTTTTCAAGAAATTTTTTTTGAGTCGATTATATTTCACAACTAGTTAATTCCTCACCATTAATTGAGGGGAAAAAAAAGTCATTATGAATATCAATTTATAAACGAATCATGTATTTATCCTCCAAAAAACTTCGTAAGTTACTTGTCTGTCACTTGAGAATGATGCGTGTGTTGTTGTGAGGAATTAATTAGTAGTGAGATATAGTTAACTTAAGAATAATTTTATAAAAACTCAACCGGAATAGGTTCATGTGTAATTTTCTAAACTTAGAAAGGGTAAGTTGTGTAATATTTTCATTTAAGAAAATACGAATCGTAATCATCAAATCTCACATAGGGTGCTGATGTAAACGACCCTACATATTTATATGCCAAGAAGTATATGAACAAAAATGAAAAAAACCTCTATTTATGTATGAGAAAAAGACCTTATTAACATCTACATGGATTGTAGTACCTGGAAGCCGTTGAATATCGTTGTGGTTTGACATCCTTGCAAAATTCGCCCGCTGTCGTAGTCAGGCCATAACCCGTGAATTGTGAAATTCACCGGCCACGGTTGTCTCGCTCTTGAGCACGTGTACAAGTTGCAGTATGAGGCTGGCCATTGCTGCACCAATTTTAAATGGTCATAGGCTTCGGAGGTTTTGTTGAAGAAAAACAGCAACATAAAAATTACCACCGCATAAACAAATTCACGGGCCATCTCCCGTAAGAATGTTTTTGCATCCTAGCTCGCTATTTATAGTTGCATATTACTAGCCAGTTACTATTTTTACAATTTGAGAAAAACTTCTCGAATGCATTTCATATTCTTCAATATATTTTGAAGTGCTCTACAAATTTAGGTAAGATATTTGTAATTTCAATTTCATCCTGACTTTAATATATAGTTAAACTATAGATTGCACTGCTGTTCATTCAAAATCACATATAAACCCATTGAAAATTTTGAAAATACCCTTTTCGCCCAACCTGATCCACTAACATTGTCCAATGGGTGCCTTCTGTAATAGTTAAATCTATGTTTCGGAACTCGAACAGGCGTAGAATTAAGACTCCTTATTGTATTGGTTTTATTGATTCGATGGATCGGATAGCTATAAAATCATACTTACATAATAATTATATTGATCTGAAGCAAAAAAAAATAAAAAATAAATAAATAAATAAATTTATATTGATTATATAAGTTGTTGAACGAAATTTTAGGTTAAGGAGATGACACCCCAATCCAAGGCAAGGAATGCATTCAGGTTCAGCGAGCACTTATAAAGTATAACATTATAAATAGTAATTAAAGCTAGTTAAATAGTATAATATATTTACATATAATGTTAGTGATAACAAAGCAAAATATGAAAAAATCCCACAAAATTTGATAACTAAGTCAGATAAGAAAAAGGTCAAAAAAGGGAAAAAAAAAAAAAGAAATTATTTCGAGCTTCTACAGTCTCTATGAACGGAGCGGTATTTGTCAAAAATACTTCGAATGTCTGCAATTTTTGTAAAACAGAAGAGGTTACTTCAAATTTCTACAATCTCTATATAAGAAAAAAGGTAAATGTCATGTTTATTCTTAAAAATTTTAAAAATAATAGATAAGTCCCTAATATCACTAATTTATTTTAAGTTAGTCCCTCAACAATTTTTTCAATGAGGATATAGCTGGAAAAAATTCTTGTGATTAGTCTTAAAAATGTCGTTTTAAGGGAACAAGAGAAAAATATATTTATCAATTGCATACTTAGTGCACATAAATTTTTTTTTGGGTCACATTCTTACTGAAAGAATTGTTGAGGGACTAGCTTAAGACAAAGTAGTAGCATTAGAGACTTATCTGCTAGTTTTAAAATTTTAGGAACTAAAATGATACAACTCAAAATTTTATGAACTTGTTTCACTCAAAAAAAAAAAAAAAAAAAAAAGAATTAATTATGAACTAAACATGAAATTTATTAAAAAGAAGGTAAAGTTTTGAGTTTTTTTTTTTTTTTTTTTTTTTAATTTTTTACTATACAGATTTGTTTCAAGATTTGAATTTTAAAGTTTTCGTATTTTGTTTCAATCTTAACTTTGGATTTTCTTAGCTATAAAAACAAAATCAGAAAACTAGCGAAAGGAAAATGTATTGTTCATAATAAAAAAACTTTTAAAAAAAAAAAATCTAGATCAGTGGGTCGGTGAGCGGTTTGATCCGGTATTAATTGGTTCTCAATGGTCTAAATTGGTCCGATAAATGGGCAGTGTATGCGACCGGCCGATCCTGTCCGAACTTCAAAACATAGATTGAAAACAAAAAAGGAATTATATATATTGATATACATTAAATTTAAGAGAGAATATTATAATTATGTATCAAAATAATTTTATTTAATAACTAATTGTTAACTACCAAATAAATTAAGGGACAATTATTAAACAAGACCAATAATATTAAAAAGTTATCATAAACACCCTAGTTTGAAAAATCTATGTTTGAGGTCAACCTAAACCCCCTAATCTATCTATCTATCTATCTATCTATCTATCTATCTATATTATAAAAGTGCGAGTTGTTTCTTACAAAATACGGATCGCCTAAAATACCCTCATAATAATTATATGAATAACTATTAGTTAGGGATAATTATGTCATTACATATTATAAATTATTAATTTAATTATATTTAAAAAGTACTTATTAACTTATAATAGGACTCTTGGTAGAACTAAAATTTTTTTAACTTAAAAAAATATATATACTTTAACAAGGACTATTTTAATATTAATATAGGATTAATTACATATAGACCCCATGGGAGTATTATAAATTACAACTTGTGACCCTCTTAGTCAAACAATTATATATACACCCATTGAGGAGTTTGAAAGTTACACAAAACACCCATAAATTAGGGTTCTTTTAAATTTTTGATGACATCATCAAACTTTTACTTGATTTTCCTATTTTACCCATTCATTTAGTATAACAATTTTTATTTTTATAATTATTCCTAACTATATCTAGATTGGTATTAAAAATCTAAATTTAATAAAGTAAATCATTAATTAATATGAGATGATATGATTTATCATTTCAAATATTAAATTATATATAATAAATATGAATTTAATGGGTTAAATATAATATTTAGAAAATGATGTTATATAGAGTTATAATATATAATAAATATATACAATAAAGTAATATTTATGTATATATATATATTAATTACACCACCACCGCACGGCAGTACATATATTCATTCATACGTATATATATAACACGCCAGTATACATATATATTCATACATACTGATATGTAATATGTATGATATATAACATATATAAATATTACATTATTATATATATATTAATTATATATTGTCACTTTATATATATATATATATATATATATATATATATATATATATATATATATATATATATATATATATATTACGTTTTCTAATATTATATTTAATCCATTAAATTTAGATTTTCTATATATATATAATTTAATATTTAAAATGACAAAATCATATTATTTTATAGTAATTAATGATTTAATTTATTAAATTTAAATTTTCAATACTAATTCAAATATATACTAAATGAAGGGTCAAAATAGGGAAATCAAGTTAAAATTTTGATGATGTCATAAAATATTTAAAAGAACCTTAATTCATGGGTGTTTTGTGTAATTTTCAAACTCCTTAATGGGTGTATGTGTAATTGTTTGACTAAGAGGATCACAAGTTATAGTTTCTAATACTCCAGTGGGAGCTATCTGTAATTAACCCTATTAATATATTAGTTAATTGTATTCAAAACTTATAATATAAGTTGTCTATTTTTTAATTTAAAACTCTATAATTTAAAATGTTATAATAAGATATATCTAACGAATCAGAAAACATTTAATTAATTCACTTTATAATTTTAATAAAATTTGATAATTAATTAAAATAAAATATGATCTAAATTGAATGAGTTAAATAAGATAAGTTTCAATAAATCAATCCTAATGTAATTCTAATTATATAACTCCATAATTCTAATTATCTAAGTTCATTAACTTTCTTTAATTATAATCATATTATAATTTTATAAACATATCTAATTATCAAAATAATATAATTTAATAATTTAAATAAAATAATTTTCAGTTAACTAATATTAATATAATTATAATTATCTAAATATAATTAACAATATAACATCTCATTAATTTATATAATAAAATATAAATTAAATGTGTAAATGTTATTTAGATAGGATAATTAACATAGTCTATATATATTAAATAGTATAAATAGGGTTTCTGATTTTTTACATTTAATATATACCACAATTTAGAATTGCAGATCGTCAGACCAAAGTTACTTTAAATTAAGAATTCTAAGGAAACTTAATATGTGTGCATGTAAAAATAAGATATAATTTAATTTTATAAATTATTTTTATGGTGTTCAATTAAACATTCCTTGAGTTTTTTTATATTAATTTACTCTTTTAATTATTTCTACTATATATATAAAATAAATAGTAAAATATTAATATATATCTTAAATAATGTTCGTTAGAGAAATATAAATAAAAAAATGGAATGCAAGATCAATAGCAAATAGAGAATTAAAAAGAGATAAAAAAATAGTTAGTTAAAAGAAAAAATAGTTGATTTTGATGTATATTGACGCACATACCAAATTAAGGACAAACCCAAATAATATTTTGATTCAATAATGATGTCACTCAATGATCAGTTGTTAATTGTATCATTTAGTGATCATGATTTGAATGACGTCACAAATTTTTTGAGAAAAGTTACAAAACTTAAAATATCACTTATTCAGTAAGGAGATTTCTGAAAATGTGGTTGGACGTATTCATACAATCAAGTTTCAAAAGAAATGGTTGTCATATGCTCATATTTTGATAGTTTTTGGGTTAAAATAGAAAATTATAGCACACAATCAACTTGATCAATTTTTTGTGTAAAATTTTTTTATTAGGAAAAGAATCCGCAACTTTATGAGTGAGTTATAAAACACATGGTGCATAAATCATGTAGATGAAATAACTTAAATAATTTTTGTATGATGGATGGAGAATGTAAATATCGTTACTCATGTTCATATTATGAAAACAGAACGCAAGGTAAAGATGGATATCCGATCTGTGGAAGGAGAAGAATCGCACTGATGGTCTAAGATCGCAATAAATGACTTTATAACCAATTTGTAGTACCTTATAATCCATATCTCTTATTAAGTTATAATTCTCACATTAACATCGGGATTTTCTTAGAGTGACAATTGTGAAATTTACAAATATATTTATAAAGGACATGACAAAGTGTTAAATATAGGACTTTGGGTCATTGCTCTAGAACAATGATCATTGAACAGTTTTCAATGTGTGCGAAAAAGCGAAAAAAAAAAAATTTATAAAAAATTTCTAGAGCATTATGTATGAGAAATTAATGTAAATATTCGAAAGATTTGAAAGAATAATTGATGACAGAATATAACTAACTATTACAAGAAGAAGAGATTATTTAGTTTTAAGACTTGAGAATTAATTGACTCCAATCTAGGGATAAATATAAACGTTTCTTTCATCTCTCAACCATAACGAGAAGAAAGAGGCTTCACTCAACCATAACGAGAAGATGAATGAGTAACCAATAATGACCAACTAAAGCACACATTTGGGAGTACTACACCAAACTATTCAGTGGATATACTATCGAAAAGGTGATGAGTGTTGGTATTAGCTTGCACCAATGATAAGGTGGCATGCACCTGTACAAAGCGCTATCCATTATAATCCCCACATCACCTATTATTTCGAGCCTACTTTTTTCAAACCTATTAGGATATAGTAAGAGACACGGTGGTGAAATTCATCAATAATTGCATAGAGAGATATCAATCCCAAAGAAGGCTTATCAGACGTTTATTTATGTGATTTTGAAAGTTAATTCTCCAAAAATTTAAACGAGATTCGGCCCATTACGTTGTGTAACGTATTGCTCAAAATATTCACGAATATGATTATACCCCGTTTAAGCCGTATATCAAAGAAATTGCGAGCCCAAACCAGAATAGTGTTTTTCTCGATCGAGACACTCATTACAATATCTTGATGTTTCAAAAAGTGTTATGAATGATACATCACTCCAAAGAAAGAAAAAAAAAGGGATAGTGCTGAAATTTAATCTTGAAAAAGATATAACAAAGCTCAGTGAAATGTTCTAAAGAAAATCTAACTTTCTTCAAATTCCATACAAAAATCATCAAGATCAGTAGAGCAAAATGGAGGGGATACAACCGGAGATTTTGTGGAATAGTAAACCGACCGAGGATCTATGGATGTGTGTCATTAGATAAGGTAATCACTCTCGCCTTATTTATTTGTACTCTACATGGAACAACTTACATATATGATTTAGGAGGATATTTTAGCCGGACACTAGAAGCTAATTAAGGTATGTCAGAGATCACATCTCACACTTGCTTTTTACGAACAATATAATATTATGAGCTAAAACTACTGTAGATGGAACAAAATGTATTTGAAGTGTGGTTGGGGCATTTCATATATGTTTGAGAAGGCTATTTCAATCGGATATTAAAAGTCAATTATGGTATGTCAGAAAGACCTTCACATCTCTCACTTAATTTACAAATCTACTATGGATGGAGTGATGTGCATCCGTTGTGTGGTTGAGGTGTTTTGCAAGACATCGGGCCTCAAATTGAACTTCAACAAATCACATGTATTGTTCGTACCTTATGTGTCATTGGACACGAGCCTCAACTTATAGCTTCTCCAACATGGAAGGGGATTGATAGAAGCACTCAGATGGTGGAACCATTTATGGAATAGGTGTCTTTATGGAATGATAAATGATTATCACAAGGAAAACTCACCAAAATCATTGCAGATAACATTAATGAGAAGGATAAAGAACTTAATTATGGTATGTAATTTCATTGGCACGGATAAAAACTAGAACCTTAATAAGCTGAAAATAGTACTGCCCAAGAAAGAGATGATTAAGATTCTTAGCGTCCCAATTGCGTTGCATGATAATGGAGATTAGAAACTCAGTATTGGGTCGGTTAACAATAAATTTTCCTATAAAACGGTCTATAGTCTGTTTATGGAGGATGAGGTATATGTGAAAATCGGAGATGAACTTGAAACTCACCTTGGCCCAGAAGTTCAAAATTTTCTTGTGGCTTTGCCAACATAATAGCTTGCTCATAAATGTACTGAAGTATGACTGGAATTTTGGGGGATGTAATGTATGTACATGTTGCACAGGATGTGAAGATCTGGACCGCGTGTTGAGAAGTCATCTATTGGCACTCTGGGTGTGGGAAAAGATTGTTAATGCATAAACTGATCTTCGTGGATTGTGAGGGTCGAACGAGCTCAAAGAGAGCTTTAATAGCAAAATTCAAAGCGGCGTATTACCAGAATGCTTAGAGTGAATTGTTTTAATGTTGACGCTTTGAAATTTTTAGAAACCACGAAACTGGTGGAGCTATCAGAATATTGTGAAGTCTAAGAGCGTCATTTTTCGCCACATAAAAGAGTTATCTGATGCCTCAATACTAATCAGTGATGACAAAAGACACAAGCAAAATAAAATATTTGTTGAGTAGTCGTGAAATAAATTTGATAAGGGATTCGGTTAGGGAGGTCATTCAAGATGACAACGAAAGATGAGTGCTAAGATACACTATGAATCTTTGTAAAGATTCAATAAATGTGGCAGAGTTATTGGGTTTACATGAGGGATTTGACATTAGCTTGGAAGAGGGCACTTCTCAAAGAATAATGTGGAGATTGATTCGAACATGGTGGAGAAATGGATGACGGAGGATATTGAAAAGCATCTATGAAAAATTTAATTTTTTATTAGTGAAATATACTCCACGAACTTTGGAAAACTTGGATTAAACACGTATCGAGAGAAAAAAAAAACATGATGTGAATACTTTTAGTACTTTAATTTATTTAATAAATATAATAACCAACCTTATTTAAATAAACTAAAGGTTAAACGTGCAACGCACGTTCGTTTCACTAGTCACATAAAAAGACTAGGTTGCCCTTATGTTTTTTCCTACCGCCAGTCCAAATTTGCTTCCTCCAAACCTCTGCTTTACTAAGTCTCACCAACCCCCATCGAAGTCTTCTTTTTCAAGCTTGCTTTGCGCGATTGGTGCCGTAATTTTTATCTGGCGACGGAGAGCAGGACAATAAAGCATATCAAGGATATATGAGACCTTTTGCTGTTCTAGATTTGAATCTTTGATGTTATATTATGTCCTGTTCTGTTTGCATTTCATTTCCATTTTGGTTTATATCTGCAGTGTTTAGCTGGAAATGGTATTGATGCCAACTAACGCTTCAATGGTTGTTAATGTGCAGATTATCTTGTTAAGAAGTTTAATTCAACGTCGTCGGCGCAGAATGAGTCGAGGCTGTTCCGTTATTGTGGTGTTGTAACGCCCGATTTTTCGGTCATGTACTTTGATATGTGTGTATATTAATTGCGCATTTAAATTATTATAATTATGTAATTATATAATTTACTTTTATTATTAATTGAAATTCTTGATTATTTGAATTGAATTTATATGAATTTTTGAACTATATGCGCTTGTATGACTTGTTTACGTGTCGTTTCTATATGATTTGAATTCGGAATTTCGTGAAAATTTAATATGTTGGAGATATGTGTGTCATGAAAATGTATATATGCTCGTATTACATTTTCGGATTCGTTTGATTGCGTTTTGAAATTATTTTTGAATTGTGGAACCATATCGGGGCTAATGAGTAATTAGCGCACCCTTGGTTCCTTGTGTGATATCTTGAGCTCGGGAATTCGGAATCGAGTTTCGTCAACTTCGTTGGACTCTTATCGACGATTTAGGTTCAATGAAATTAGCCTCATATTTTTCTAAGGTCATTTGAAACCCCGAAATTCAATCGAAAACCGAAACGGATGCAAAAACTGACACACTTTACTAAAATTGTTATAACTCCCACAAACCTTGACCAAATTAACCATGGTTGGAGTCCTTGGAACCCTAGTTTAGCCCAATATCTCCCTCCTCTCTCTCTAAACCAAAACACACACCACACTTGAGAGAAAATCAGCCACAAACCCCTGCTTTCCAGTTTTCCCGTCACCTTGTTTACCTTGGAGATTTTGGAGCTCAATTCTCTTCCAACCTTTATCGAATCCACAAGGTGAGTTTAGGGTTATGTTATACATTCAATTTTAGTCATTTTGATTCATGCATCCCTAATTTTGAGGTTATATTCATGAGGTTTGGAAGAGATGATTGAATAGTTAGGTTTTGGTGCCATGTTGTGATCTCATGCATTCCTTGATGATTTTGGTTGATTTAAAGCATGAAAGTGAGCATCTTAAGTCCATTATTTCATTCATGAACTTGTATTTTGTGGTAGTTGTAGGATTTATGACTTGCCATTAATGAGTTTTGGAAGAAATTTCATGAATTGATCACTTGCACCTCTTCACTCACGTATGATCACTTTGAGGCATGTTTAGAAGTTGTTTTGGGATTGAATTCTTGCTCTTTTGCTGCATATTATCTCCTGATCTTGTTGGTTGAAGTTTGGCATGGTTGTTGCTCTGTTTTCGTCTATTTTTGCTGCTGGTTTGGGTAGGTCGCACCTGCAATCGAACCCAGAGTAATTTTGGTAGCGGTCGCGACTCACTCTATCTTTAGGTATGACCATAGGTCGTGCCCACGACCTGAGTTACATGCATTTTAGGTCGCACCCACGACCAAAATTTAGCCTTCTCACGTTATCTCGAAAAATTGTTGGAAAATTAGGCATAAAATAGGTAGCGGCCGCTACCATTTTGTTAACAAAATGGGTCGCGGCCGCGACCCTCATGGTTCTGCATGAAATTTTCATTTTCAAACTTGATTCGCATGGCTTTCTTGGATTGACTTTGGTTCTTTTACTTCATTAATATATCATATTATATGTTAACTTATATGTTATGAACTTTCACATGAATTCGTGGAGTAATTTTCCGAGATATGATCTAATATGTCTTCCTTGCTCCAAGCTTGTATATGCATGCATTGTTGCTTCATAATTGGAACCTAAATGGTACCTTTCTTCTCTTTTGTGGTTCATATGCATTGTATACGTGGTAAACTACGTGTTATGATCATTACTTGAATTTCATGCATTGAATTTATATGAAACGTGAAAGATATGAACTCGAATGAATTTGAAAGTTTCTTATAACAATGAATAACTTGTATATATATGTCTTAAATGTATAATAGTGCATACGAACGTCTTCATGATGTAATATCCTCTTTTATGCATCTCATATCATATTCGTTGCATTTTCGTGCGTCATATATGGTTCATTTGGAGTCTTAAGTCTCACGTGTACACCTTATTGTCCTTTGTACAGTTTTCTCCAGGGCGGAGACTAGCCGGGTTCATAGGACACTTTTGAGTCTCCTTTTCTTTTTGGTATTATTCAGTAAGAGGCGTACATGTGGGTTTCTCTACTATTAGTTTAGAAATGACCCGATATACCCTAATGTGCCTGATTTCGGCCAAAAGTATATCTATATATATATCGAGTCTTTCATAGAGTCAATGATTTTGAATGTTAAACCCTTTTTAATGACTACTCTACCGATATTTTGGCGAGAATTGATTGATCACATTGAATGGGGGCCCTGGGACTTGGTGCACATGACGAACCGGGGAAGCAAGGGCTGACAGGGATCCCGTGTGCTAGTCCCAACCAAATTACAGATTCCGGAACACACAAGGAGATTAGCGAGGAAAGGGGGCTGAGCGCCTTTGGGAAACTCATGAAACCCCACTGGTCAATGATTGAGGTGGCCGGGTCTTGCTAACCCGTCCACCGCCGGAGGAAAAAGGTGTAAGTGTATTGATTGATCTCATGAATGATTGAATGATTGAACGATTGAATGAATGAATGATTATGACTGAATGAATGATTGTGTGATCACTAATGAACGAATAAATAAATAAATGCACACACGAGGTGGAGGATGGAAAATCTGCCCTCTCACCGGGCTCACGTAATGACCGATTGAATGAATGAATTATGAAATTGATCATTGTAATCCCGAGAGTTGTTTTTTTTGTTTTCACCCACTTGGGAAAATGTTTCAAAACCTCGCATGGGATTATATCTTGCATGTGAGGGTGTTTAATTTTGCACTGTTTATTATATTAAACCCTGTTTTATACTCACCAGTCTCCTATAGACTGAACCCGACTTTGTTTTCAGTTCTTTTGCAGGTTTTGGAGTGCTAGGCAGGTTTCTGAGTCTATCAAGTCTCATGTTTAATTCTAAGTCACTTCATACGCATTTTGTACATGAGTTAGCTTATACAAGAATGTATATTTGGAAATGTTATATTTATCGAAATTCGGGACAGGCTTCTAGGGGTAGTTTGAACCCGTGAATGCATAATTTATGTTTATGTATGAATTTTCGGGACTAGGTATCTATGTTAGTTGAACCCGTCTCTGTGATTGTTATAATTTATGATTATATGCTCCGCTTCCGCAGTTGCAATTATCTTGTTGAAATTGTTTATTTGGTTTCGAAGTTTAGTTCCCGCCTAGCATAGTGAGTGAGTGAGTCCCCATTCTCTCGGATCTGGCACGGGTATGGATTGTCCATTTCATATACGAGTCGGGTCTGAGTGCGGGGGATGTGGCGCCTTGCATGTAGGGTGCTACAGGTGTCCAGGCCCGTGTTTTCACTTCTAATACTTCCAGAAATCCTCATCGGAGGTTTGCTAAATATTGCAAGGGAAGTTGTCGCATGTGGGGTGTGGATCGATCCAAAACCCACCCCTGAAATGAGAGCACTTTTCGCCAGCTACGACAAGAAGATCGTTGTCCGGGATGCTGAAATCAGCCTCCTGAAGTTGAAGTTAAAATTTATGGCAGCTCTTCTTTTTGTCTCATGGATAGCCTTCCTAGTACACTACTTTATTTGATGATTCCTCTTTGTGTAAGATTATGGGTGATTCTTCATTTTTGGCAGTATAGTCACCCTCGGTGTAATACTAGATTTAAACAAACATGTAAATATTTTGCATCCTCATTTTGGGTTGTTTATTTTCTGCTCTGGCGAATGGGGAAAAACTGTGCTTATTGAATTAGGCCATGAAAAAGTGTTAATTATAAGCCGGGTTTGTAGAGTTAGGCCATGAATATTTGGAATTAAAAGTTGGGTTTGTCTAGTTAGGCCATGAGAATCGTAATTAAAAGGTGAATTTGTAGAGTCAGGCCATGAATATTTGGAATTAAAGGCTTGGCTTGTCGAGCTAGGCTATGAGAACTCGTAATTAAAAGCTGGGAAACAAAGAAAGTAGCAAATAATCAGCCAGTTTATGCAAACAATATATATTAAGTTTGTTCAGCTGACTATGTTCTTCTAAGGCATTTAATCGAACAACTTGCGAGCACTTCTTACATTGCATTTCTGTCCACCCCCTATTGGTTTAGCTGTCACCGATATACGCAAAGATGCTCCCATTTTTATTTTGTCACCCATCTCAATTTGTTTGAGATCGAAAACTGGGAGCATCCATGCATCGATCCATGAGATCTAAATCATACGAAGATGAACTACCATTACAGATCTGAAAAAGTGGGGAATTGATGCCTGGCAGCCCACTGTCACCTTTAGAAGCAGTAAGTTCACCCCCTTATTGGTTTAACTGTCATCGATTGTATAGTGATACTCCCATGTTTATTTCTTTACCCATCTGAATTTGTTGCAGATGGAAAAAAGGGAGTATCTATACATAGATCGGTGAGAGCTAAACTAATACATAGATGATTTAGCATAAGAGATCTGTAGAAGTGGGGATTTGGTGGTGAATATAAAGGAGATTTGATGGTGAATATAAAGGAGATCTGTAATCACATCGCCTTGGATAATGGGGGAATTAAATGCCGGGAGTTGGAGAGTCACGCCTTTGAAGACTAAAAGCAGGGTTAAAAATGTTTAACTGAACTCAGGGTTTGTCCATTGAAAGGTTAAAAATGCATAATTAAAGGTTGGGTTGGTCCAGTGTTAGGCCAGAAAAACACGTAATTGGATGTTGGGTTTATCTAGTGAAAGGTTAAAAATGCGTAATTGGAGGTTGGGTTTGTCCAGTAAAGGGGTGAAAATGCGTAATTGGAGGTTGGGTTTGTCCAGTGAAAGGGTAAAAAATGCGTAATTGGAGGTTGGGTTTGTCCAGTGAAAGGTTAAAAATGCGTAATTGAAGTTTGAGTTTGTCCAATGAAAGATTAAAAATGCGTAATTTGAGGTTGGGTTTGTCTAGTGAAAGGTTAAAAATGTGTTATTGGAGGTTGGGTTTATCCAGTGAAAGGGTAAAAATGCGTAATTGAAGGTTGAGTTTGTCCAGTAAAAGGGTAAAAATGCGTAATTGGAGGTTGGGTTTGTCCAGTAAAAGGGTAAAAAATGAGTAATTGGAGGTTGGGTTTGTCCAGTGAAAGGTTAAAAATGCATAATTAAAGTTTGGGTTTATCCAGTGAAAGGTTAAAAATGCGTAATTTGAGGTTGGGTTGTCTTGTGAAAGGTTAAAAATGCGTAATTGGAGGTTGGGTTTGTTTAGTGAAAGATTAAAAATGCGTAATTGAAGTTTGGGTTTATCCAGTGAAAGGGTAAAAATGTATATTTGGAGGTTGGGTTTGTCCAATGCAAGGTTAAAAATACGTAATTGGAGGTTGGATTTGTCCATTGAAAGGGTAAAAATGCGTAATTGGAGGTTGGGTTTGTCCAGTGAAAGATTAAAAATACATAATTGAAGGTTGGGTTTATCCAGTGAAAGGTTAAAAATGCGTAATTGGAGGTTAGTTTTGTCCAGTAAAAGAGTAAAAATGCATAATTGAAGGTTGGGTTTGTCCAGTGAAAGGGTAAAAATGCATAATTGGAGGTTGGATTTGTCCAGTGAAAGGTTAAAAATGGGTAATTGGAGGTTGAGTTTGTCCAGTGAAAGATTAAAACTACGTAATTGAAGTTTGGGTTTATCCTGTGAAAGGTTAAAAATACATAGTTGGAGGTTGGGTTTGTCCAGTGAAAGGATAAAAATGCGTAACTAAAGGTTGAGTTTGTCCAGTGGAAGGGTAAAAATGCGTAATTGGAGGTTGGGTTTGTCCAGTAAAAGGTTAAAAATGAGTAATTAGAGGTTGGGTTTGTCCAGTGAAAGATTAAAAATGAGTAATAGAAGTTTGGGTTTGTCTAGTGAAAGATTAAAAATGCGTAATTTGAGGTTGGGTTTGTCCAGTGATAAGGTAAAAATGGGTAATTGGAGGTTGGGTTTGTTGAGTGAAAGGGTAAAAATGCGATTCATTGAATCATGATCACATCATTACAACATTAATAAGATTGATTGAATGGGGGAATTAATCATTACAACATTGCAACATTATTAAGATTGATTAAATCATGATCACATCATTACAACAATGCAACATTAACACGATTCATTGAATCATGATCACATCATTACAACATTGCAACATTAACAAGATTGATTGAATGGGGGAATTAATCATTACAACATTGCAACATTAATAAGATTGATTGAATCATGATCACATCATTATAACATTGCAACATTAACAAGTTTGTGATTACAAGATTGTAACATTAACAAGATTGATTGAATCATGACCACAAACATTACAACATTGCAACATTAATAAGATTCATTTAATCAACATTGCAACATTAATAAGTTTGATTAAATCATGACCCAAACCCAACCTTCTATTACTCATTTTTACCCTTTCACTGGACAAACCCAACCTACAATTACGCATTTTTAACCTTTCAGTGGACAAACCCAACCTTTAATTACGCATTTTTACCCTTTCACTGGACAAACCCAACCTTTAGTTACGTATTTCTATCCTTTCACTGGATAAACCCAACCTCCAGTTACGCATTCTTAACCTTTCACTGGACAAACCCGAACTTTAATTACACATTTTTAATCTTTCACTGGACAAACCCAACCTCCAATTATGCATTTTTAGCCTCCAATTATGCATTTTTAACCTTTCATTGGACAAACTCAACCTCCAATTACGCATTTTTAACCTTTCACTGGATAAACCCAACCTCTAATTACGTATTTTAACCCTTTCACTAGACAAATCTAACCTCGAATTACGCATTTTCATGACCTAACTCTACAAACCCAGTAGTGAAACATATGAAAGAAAATATATGGACAAAATAAATATGTACTAAAAGAAAGTTATAAACATATGTTTAAAGAAAGTTAATATATGTACAAAATTATAAAAAATTAGTATTTCTTTCATACAAGCTGTTGACAACCAAATTTTAGAAGCATGTGGGCAATGTGAACACGGTAATCAGCAATGGGGACCTCTTTTGCAAACTGGTTGTACTCCGCGGTGTCCTTTGCAAGCGACTCCACGAAGAGGCAAATAAACGCCCCACAGTCCAAGCTGTCTGATGCTTGAGTACGGATGGATGTGGGTTGTGGGAACCTTTCAGAAGCAGCAACGTTGGCAATGCCCTTCTCCGCGTGGCGTGTTTTAGGTGAGCTCACGGAGTTGTACGCCAAGAACTTATTCTCCACTGTGTTGTACACTACCAAATGCCAATGATTGGCAGTGTTCAATGGGAATATAGCATACCGACATTGGTCAATGACATCGCTGTTGAGCTTTTCCAGCTGTAGCACCGCATAATTCATCAGTTTGGGCTCTTGTAGAAATTTGACCATCCTTTTCGCTGAGACATAGTGGGTTTTCGTGGTTCCCTTCACCAAATCTATTATATGTTATGTGAGAAATGAAGAAGCATAATAGATTTTGTGGGATTTTGTAGGAATGTACTCACTACCCGTCAGTATATGAAAATAGGCCTCGAAAACCCTTTGATTCATTGACCGACCCCAGATCAATCTCATAATATCACTCACAAGCACCCGCGTTTCATCGCACACATATACCTCTTGATCACTGGTAATAAAATAAAATAAAATTACACATTGATACAAATTTGATTTGAAATTAATAATTACGCATAAAAAACAACTTACTTGAACATGCTAGAGTAGACATCAATGAATCAAAGATCCACGCCCGGCAAAATCCTTTCTACCTACAAAGGACTTCAAATCATCAGCAATAGAATAAACTGTGACATCAAAATCATCATCATCAGCCTCCTCAACAATATGAACTACTTCATGAGGGAACTCAGCGGCACCTCGCTCAACCTCATCAGCAGCAGCCCCCTGAAATTCCTCCTCAGAATTCCCCCATTCAGTCCTCAAATCACACATGACATCACAAACAACAAGATCTATAGAATCACGCTTCGAAAGGTCCTGTATATCTTGCTCCTCACCCTCATCCTGCTCCTCAGCTTCGTCCTTCCGCTCACCCTCATCCTGCTCCTCAGCTTCATCCTTCCCCTCACCAACATCCCATTCAACACCTTCTACAACAGACTCCTCAGCAGCTGCCTTCCTTCTTTTGTTAGACTTTGTACGCTTATCAGATTTTTTCCTCTTACCATGCTTATTAGAATTTTTTTTCCTCTTACCATCTTTCTTCTCCTCGTCCACATCATCCTCTACACCATCATCATTATCATCATCATCATCATCATCATCATCATCATCATCATCATCATCATCATCATCATCATCATCAACAACCCTATTTTGAAAGGCAGACTCTGGTAGATCCTCTATAAAATCAAACAACCTAAGCTCCTTTTTATTAGCAGGTTTAATTTGATACAGCTGCAAGGAAACGATTAAATTGTATAATATAAGCAGATAGCTCATCATAATTCATGTATATATAACGTTTTTAATCATAATTTTTTTACTTACGTCGGAGAAGGTCAGCATGCTGAACTGTTTTCAATTTTCTTCTTTTGTGCAGGCAAATTACTCTTCCCCCACTTCAAAAATCATGGGAAGGCCTGCACCAACTCGGCATGCCCACAGTAGGGAAAATGCTCAATGAACCAAGCCTGGATTTAAAATAGACTAGGGGATCAGAAAGCGAAACAGAACAGCGTAGATATAAAAACAAGATAACAATATATATATTCTTACCATCAGCCCCATGGTACAACCGTCAAGAAACTGTTTGGAATCAACTTTGAACTTCTCAATTGACAAAACCAAAAAATTATAAACAGCAGCACCCTAAGCGAATCTGTCGATATACGTTAAGTCATCTACGTAGCACATCAAACCAATTGGCAGCTTAAGGCTACTGCGTGGAAACAACAATGTAGAAAAAACAAACAATATGAACATTCTTGCAAAATCATCGATGCCTTCGGCATCACTCCTATAAGCCATGTAACACCCCGATTTTCATTAATTAATTTCTTACATTTCATTATAATTTATAAATTAAAATTTTAGTACACTTTCATGGAAATATATAGAATCATATCATTAGAAAATTTTGTCAAGTCATAGAAAAATATTTATTATATGAAACACTTACCGGGAATGCTTAAATTACCAAATTGCCCCTACTTGATTATTTTCCTAACTTTGGGGACTTAATTGTATAACTTTTTAAGGACTTAATTGATCATATTTCAAAACTTTACATACTTAACCGCATGACTTAAACATTAAAGGATTAAAGAGAAAATATTGGCATTTCACATGTTTCAAAAATTGGATGAATCGTTATATGCATCTCCAAGCTTCTTTGCACTCATTTCATCCAAGAATCATCTCCAAATTTGCTTCCTTTCTCACCGAACCTCAGCCCCAACAAATAAGAAAAGATTTCTTCCATTTGCATCAAGATATTTCAAGAAATATTGCAAGAATTGAAGCTTGATCATCCTCTCTATCTTTCTCCTTCATTTCTTTTATTTCAAGGTGGGTGTATGGGTGATTACATGATTCGTGATCACATATGTGATAGCTAGGGTTTGTAAATTATAGCGTATATGGATTATTGACTGATTTAAGCATGATTATATGATTTTATCTTGATTTAGAGCTTGATTTATTGGAAAATTTGAGCTTGAGTGATCAAAAGAAGCATGAACATGAAACTTGGAAATCTTGATGATTTTTCACGGTTTATGTGTTTAAGCGATATATTATCATATCTTGAACATATATGCTTGCATATTAACAGAAATTCATGCCCTTTTAGTGATCAAGCGTGAGCTTTGTTGCTTTGTTAATGTTTCCCGTAGCCATCCCCTGTTTCTGCTCTGTTTTCAGTTGCAGAGACTGGGAACGGCCATTCCTGCCTCAAGGCATCATGGGAACGGTCGTTCCCACTCTTTTAATTCAAAGTGGGCTGGCGAACTTGGGAACGGCCGTTCCCATTTTGGCCTGCGTGCCTGAAGGGCCGTTCCCAGCCTCAGCGTGTTTTCAAAAGCAAAAACGTTGGCACGTTTTAAAGGGCCACGGGAACGGCCCTTCCTAATTTCAAAGGGAAGCCGGAACGGCCGTTCCCACCTATCTGACAGAAGAAAACTTTCTGCATAAAATGTAATTTTTAGCACTATGATCCAATGATTTCTTTGATCCTAAATTGCTATTATATGATCGATTATGTGCCGAAACAAGATATTTTCTTGCTACATTGTTCATTGCTCGTCATCTCGTTGCATTTTAGCCGTTCGTCATATTTGGTCCATTTAGTGTCAAGTCTCATGTATTCCTGGCACAGATTATCTTCTCATGACGTGATGCAGGGGCCGTAAACCGTGTCCCGACTTGTACTGTGTCGGCAAAGGTGAGGTTTAGCTATTAGTTATCTAGAACCATATGACCTTTACGTTGATTTCGGCCAAATTACATATATATATAGCTTCATAATCATTTTCCAAGAACAAAGGATTTAACAACTATCCGTGTATCGTGTTACAAGTCGTGCTCTTTGAAAGTAAATCGTATTTCTTGAAAACTAATCGTGTTCATGACAAGAAAGCCGTGTATCATGTTATCGTGATTGAACCATGGTCGTGTTTGACGAATTATCGTGTATCGTGCATTGTGGGCCCAAGAGTGAGTGTTTGAGCCAACCGGGAAAGCATAGGGCTGACGGGTAACTCCCACACCTCTCTCACACCGTGGGGATGCCCCTTGAATCCACCAGGAGGTTTGGTGGAGGAAAGAGTCCCGTACGTGGGAGTCATGCTCCCGATGTACTTCGTGTTATCGTGGGTGGTTCGGGCCTTGCAAACCCACCACCAATGGTGAAGGATGAATTTTGTGTTATTGATCGTGTGCACTATAATGACTTGTATGATAACTTAATTAAATAAAAGTGTAATCCTTGTTCACTGTCGAGGTTGGTTGGAGATCGTGCACGCCCCTCGTCAGGACCACTGATGGTTATAATAAACATGATTATCGTGTTAAACTTGATAGTTGTAATCTCGGGCGAGTTCTATGTTATCCTTGCACTTATATTATTTTAGTTACAAAACCTTACCCGAGATTATGACTTGCACGCTACTTGTGTCTATATATATTTTTACCCCTCACTCGGTCTTCATAGACTGACGCATCCATTTTTCTGGTTTTGTTCGTGGCATGCTAGGCGGGGGTCGGGTCATGTCTTTTGTCCAGCTGAGTCTAACATAGCGTTGCTTTCCATGTATTAGCATTCAGAATATCATGTTAGTAGTTTTGAGCACTTATATGTGAATGTTATTTGGAAGATGATGATGTATTGATATGATGATACGGTATTACTATGCTTCCGCTTACGAGTTTCATGTATTGGATTTATTTTCACCTGAGGGTCTAGTCCCGCCCAGCTAGCGTGTTCTTTTATTTGCAGTGTCACTCGTTCGCTATAGGTTAGTTCATGTACGGATTACCCGTTTCGTATATGGATTGACCTATAGTGCGGGGGTGTGGCATCTCCACGTGTAGGGGTGCTACATCTGTTGGAAAACACGAATCAGAAAGCAGTGGAATTTAAAAAATTTCCCAACAAAAGGATCTTGGACTCGCAATCATGTAACCAAATTCGTGGAGATAAGAAACTTACTTTTCTATTATTCTTTCTTGAAGCGTTTCAAGCCACCCAAGAACGCTCTTCTCGAGGCTTGATCCCCTCTCCTTGGAAAAGCTCGAATCTTCAAACTTCTAACTTAAAGCTCTCTAGAGATAGTCCACCAACTTGACTACAATCTAACTAGTAAGGATGCTAGTTCTCTAGTTAGTGTTTAGGCTTAACCTAGGGTTTCGTTTATCTTGGAGAAAGGATGGTGTTCAACACATGAACCAAAAGAATTTCCAATTCGCTCTAAGGGGAGCTCGAGCTCCCCTATTTATAATAAAGGGAGGACCGAAAATCCTAGTCCTTATGGGCTAGGGTTTTGGTCTCTCTCTCCTGTTACTTGATCATCAAGTAATTTTGACTTTGACTTTGAATTCAAATTCAAATCAACTTTCAAGAGAGCTAAAAATATCCAAACTATTTTTGGATAATTTTATATTTTATTTATTTAAAATAAATAACTTATTTTATCTAATTAATTAATTCATAATTAATTAACTAGATTATTTTTCTCCAAAATAAGACTTTCTTTTTAATTCAAAATTAAACCAAAGTCTATTAAATAATTAATCACATTAATTATTTAACACATAAATAAATATACACATATATTTACACACGTGTGAGACACGTGTCACAAGGACACGTGTCACTCACGTGAGCCACACGTGTGGTTCACACGTGTGGAACCCTCTTGGCCCGATTTACTCGTTTAATCATTTTAAAGCCTCAACTCATGTAACCAAGTTGTTGTGTGTGACCCTCTAGGTTCACAATTCAATTAGCAGTGACCCTAATTAATTAATTCACTAATTAATTAATCAGTCCACAGATTAAACGACCATAGTCTAGCAACAGGTGTTTAACCCCTTGCTGAATTGGAATGTTCAGATTCGACAGAACCTTTAAGTCATTGATCCATGTGAGATACAATCCTCATACTTACTATCTCTCAACCAAGATCTAGGGCAAGGGAATAATCAGAACCCTAAAAATCCGGTCTTAAAGCTAAGTGCATTTCATATCCATTTGATCTCAATCCAAGAAACCCTTTTCTTGATGTCTTGATCTACTGCCTTGGCTAAGGACTCCATATGGCATATAAATGACTTACACAATAAGACATCACCTTGCAAATGCAAGTGTAGGTCCTTTCTTGATTCTCATTCACTTTCATGAATCACTTGTGCAGCCCCAGCATAAGCCTTGAATCAGTTGTCCAAGGCGACACCCTTTAAGGCTTATACCTAAGACTACAGAGTTAACTCATAAAGTGACCAGGAACCTCAAGTCTTAAGGATCAATTAATCACATCAATGACTCGTGAGATATTTCCTAATCTGGAAGTTTCTATTTCCTGAAATAGAAACTTCCTTTCCCATTTAGGAATGTTCTCACACGGGGCACCTCAGTGAACTTACTTATTAACGTAGGCACCCTTATGTATCATGCACGTATCAACTATACACTTTGCACCTCCATGAAACAAGGTGGTCCTTCTTAAGGGCGTGATCCCACAAGCAAGCCTTAGAGGAGTCAGGTTGACACTCCCACTGTCGGTAGGACTCATCGGCTTGGAGTATTTTACTAATCATGACTTATGTGATATAGGGCTCGTTTCATGAACCATTTCACCTAAATGGTAGAGTCCTAAAGTCATCAGGATTAGGGGAGTTCTTATACAAGCACAGATAAAGTAAACGCATACCAAACAAGAGCATATAAAGAAGTGTTGCCTCAATTCGTTATTTCATTCAAAGATTGTCTGTGATTACAATAAGGAAAAGGACAAAGCGGATATACAATCGGCTTTCTAGGGAACTATTCCTAACAATCTCCCACTTGCCCGTCAAAGCCATTCTAAAGCTACTCTAAGTCCCATCTTCTGAAGATGACCTTGGAAAGCTTCTGGACTAAGGGGTTTAGTAAGTGGATCTGCCACGTTCTCTGCTGATGTGACCCTCTCAATTAGCACATCTCCTCTTTTGATAATATCACGGATTAGGTGATACTTCCTTATAATGTGCTTGGTCCATTGGTGAGATCTTGGTTCTCTTGCTTGAGCAACCGCCCCAGTGTTATCACAAAACACAGAAATGGGGTCTTTCAAGCTAGGAACAACATTCAACTCTTGAATGAAGTTTCAAATCCAAACACCTTCCTTAGCTGCATCATTTGCAGCTAAGTATTCGGCCTCAGTGGTCGAATCTGCAGTGGTCGTTTGCTTGGAACTCTTCCAACTCACTGCTCCGCCGTTTAGGCAGAAAATGTATCCTGACATTGACTTAAAATCATCTAAGTCAGATGCAAAACTTGCATCGTAGTATCCTTCGATAGTAAGATCTTTCTGACCTCCGTAAACTAACAATAAATCTTTAGTACTTTTCAAGTACTTAAGAATATTCTTCACGGCTGCCCAGTGACCATCTCCAGGGTCAGATTGGAACCGACTTGTTACACTAAGTGCATAAGCCACATCCGGTCGAGTACATAACATTGCATACATTATGCTACCTATTGCTGATGCATAAGGTGTATGAGTCATTCTTTCCTTCTCAAGGTTAGTCTTAGGACACATCTTCTTTGAAAGACATGTTCCTACACTCATAGGAAGGTTCTTAACCGTTGCTGACTCCATATTGAATCTCTTCAATACTTTGTCAATGTACATCGACTGTGATAGTCCTATTAAACTTCTAGATCTATCTCTATAGATTTTAATTCCAAGGACATAGGACGCATCACCCAGATCTTTCATCTCGAATTGGTTCGATAACCATAACTTAGTCACTTTCATGTCATCCTTCGAATTCCCAATAAGAAGGATGTCATCAACATAAAGTACTAAGAATTGCACTGAGATCTCCAATTCCTTTCTATACACACATGATTCATTTGAAATTTGAATGAAGCCAAACGCTTTGACTGATTCATCAAATCGAATATTCCAATTCCTAGAAGCCTGTTTCAATCCATAGATTGATCTTTGGAGTTTGCAAACCTTTTGGTCACTCCCACTGAATGTGAAACCTATGGGTTGCTCCATATAAATGTCTTTATCAATGTCACCATTGAGAAAGGCAGTTTTCACATCCATTTGCCATATCTCGTAGTCATAATACGCAGCAATGGCAAGCATGATCCGAATAGACTTTTGCATTGCAACTGGTGAAAAGGTTTCATCAAAGTCCACGCCGGGTCTTTGAGTGAATCCTTTTGCAACCAGTCTTGCTTTGTAGGCTGCAATGCTTCCATCAACTCCAAACTTTCTCTTAAAGATCCATTTGCAACCTATGGGTTTGACCCCATCAGGCAAATCTACCAAGGTCCAAACTTGGTTGGAGTTCATGGAATCCATTTCGGATTTCATGGCTTCTATCTACTGTTCAGAGTCAGAATCTGAAAGTGCCTCCTCTTATGTTAAAGGATCATTATCCTTTTGAGAGATTTCATGGAAGAATCCATACCATCTCTCCGGCTATCTAGGAGTGCGTTCAGAACGCCTTAAAGGAGGATTTTCTTGTGTATCGAAATTCGTGATTGTTGTGGTTGGTCAGAAGGGGACGTTTCTTCAGTGGGTGGTGTGGGATCACTTTGTACTTCTTCTAATTCTATGATCTTGCCTTTCTTTTCTTTAAGGAACGGTTCCTCTAGAAAAGTGGCATTTCTGGAAACAAACACCTTTTGCTCAGATTGATCATAGAAGTAGTATCCTATGGATTCCTTAGGATAACCTACAAAGTAGCATAAGTTAGAACGAGATTCTAACTTATCTCCCACTGTCCTCTTCACGTAAGCAGGACACCCCCAAATTCTTAAGTAAGAATAACTAGGGATTTTACCATGCCACATTTCATAGGGCGTTTTAGGGACTGACTTAGAGGGAACTAGATTCAAAATCTTTGCTGCACTTTCTAGGGCATAACCCCAGAAAGAAGGTGGTAAGTCAGTGAAACTCATCATGGCACGAACCATATCTAGTAGGGTTCGATTCCTTCTCTCAGAAACTCCATTAAGCTGAGGAGTTCCCGGAGGAGTCCACTGAGAGATAATCCCATTATCTTTGAGATGATTAAGGAATTCCTCACTAAGATATTCGCCTCCTCGATCAGATCGAAGTGCTTTGATCTTGTGACCAGTTTGGTTCTCAACCTCCCTTTGAAATTCTAAGAATTTTTCAGAAGTTTCAGATTTATACTTCATTAAGTATACATAACCATACCGACTAAAGTCATCAGTAAAGGTTATGAAATACTGATGATTGTTTCTTGTGCTTACACTAAGCGGTCCATAAACATCAGTATGGATCAAATCCAAAACCTTAATGGCACGTTCCAAAGCTCCTTTAAAAGGGACTTTGGACATTTTTCCTTTGAGACAGGATTCGCAAGAAGTTAACTCCTTAAGATCATTTTCAGAGAATGATCCTAAAGTGTTTATATTGCTAATTCTGTTCTTGGAAGTGTGTCCTAATCTAGCGTGCCATAAGGGAGCTGAAACTTTGTCATCTCTCTTACGCTTCGTTTCTCGTTGTATATTCATAATATTGATATTTTGAGTTAGATAAAGTCCATTACTTAGAGTACCGATGTGAACGGAAGAGTTGTTCCGTTTGATAAAGTATTTACCATTCTTAATATAAGTTTCATAACCTTCACAATCTAAAATTGGAACAGAAATTATATTACGAATAATGCTCGGTATATAAAGAACTTTATTTAAGACTAACTTAAAACTACCTAAATCTAATCTAATTGTGCTTAAAGCTCGAGCTTCAACGTTTGAGCCATCGCCGATCTTCAAGACACATTCTCCTTCTTTGAGTTGTTGGACTTCACTTAGCATCTGTACATCATTACAGATATGAGTTCCACAACCGGTATCAAGTACCCAAGAACTAGAATTAATAGAAAGATTTATTTCAACGAGAAAGATACCTTTCTTTAGAGTAGCCTTGTACTCTGGGCAGTTTCTCCTCCAATGTCCCGCTTTGCCGCAATGGAAGCAAACATCCTCTTTCTGATCACGCTTCTTCTTTTGGGCCTTCCCCTTCGAAACGCCACCAGTGGGCCTAAGGGGTTTCTTCTTCTTCTTTTGGGCTTTCTTGCCCTTAACTTTAGAAGGCCCAGAAGAGGAAGATGGAGCATTCACCATCAAAACCTTATTGTCCTTCTTGATCGTGCTTTCAGCAGTCACAAGCTGACTAATCAGCTCAGCTACAGTAGCACCAGCATGATTCATAATGAAGTTAAGGACAAATGGGTTGAATGATGGTGGGAGCGAAGCTAGCAACAAATCCACTGAAAAGCTCATCTTTCAGTGGCATGTCCATTGAGGCAAGTTTCTCAGTAAGGGCAAGAAACTTGAGTCCATATTGATGGACACTTGAACCTTCTCTCATTCTTAAGTGGAAAAATTCCTTTGAAGTGTTATACCTTGTAACATGTTCATGAGGGCGGTAAAGTTGCTCTAAGTGGTCGTAAATCTCCCAAGCGAATTCCATGGTCTCATGTTGCCTTTGCAAGTCCGGAGACATGTTAGCCAACATAAGGCAACGAGCTTGGAGATTATCATCCTTCCACTTCTGAATCGCGTCCCACTCGGCCCGAGTGGGAGCCTCCCCTTCGGGACTAGGCTCCCATTCGAAGAGAACATAAGTTCTCTTCTTAGAATCTAAAATAATTTTTAGATTCCTCAGCCAATCAGAATAGTTGGGACCAGTTAACTTGTTTGACTCGAGGATCGATACAAGAGGGTTTTTGGTTGCCATTTCAAAACACGTAGAGAATCACAGAATCTACGACCTAAATGGTAAAACAGAGAACTAGTGAGCATGCTAAATTATAACGATATACAAAAGATAAGGTCTTTAATCTAATGTAGCTCCCACTGTTTTTCAAAGATCTATAATTCCCAAAGATCTAAGAGGAACACCTTTCCCAATGGGTACTAAGATCCTAGGCATTTTACCTCGAACCCACGACTCGCGGACATTCTAAGTAAAACCCTAGGTAGGTACAACTTACCAATTCTAACACCTTTAGAACTCTTAGTAATTATTTTCTGCATCACCTATCTTTCAATATGGACACACGACTTGTGCGACATCCATATTTACCTAGGCGTTAAGCTAGAGCCATCAATCATAAGATCATGATCAAAACTTAGTTCGAACGACCCACGACTCGGGGACATCGCTCTTGCCAAAATTGACCACGAAATATTGACCATTTAAAATGATCAATTAGGTAACTAAGAACTAATAAGCTCCACTAGCTATCCCACGATTCGCGGACAATAACTAGCTTCACTTACTAAACTTAAAACCTATTGATGGAATGCTAGGAATTTAATTCAAAATTTGCATCTCGAATTAAATACCTATTTGTTCGAAATTAGCTTAATATTTAAAAGGAATTTTCGAATCAACCGGAGAGTTGTCCGGTTCGACCTCACCAACATATATGTTATCCAATTTTATTAGTCTTGATTAATGCAAGTACACTTAAATGCATTTCAAACAAGCACATAAACAGATAACATGTCCTAGCATGATACTAACATGTAATGATCATGGGTTCTACCTATCTTATGCGTGATATGTGGGAGCCACTCCACAATCACAAGTTCTAACATACATGCCACATAAACAGTTTAAATCACATAAGGGAAAGCGGTAACAAAATACGAGCCCTATCTCTATTACATTTTTACAATTGAGATTCCCCTCCCTAACATTTTGAGGGGTCTTCACTTTTGGCCTCCTTGTTACTTGAATGTGGTCCATCTTACTTCATGGGTGCATTGTCTCCAAAATGAAAATAAAACCTCACCACCTATCTCTACTCTCAAATTACAATAAAAAGAAAAAGACATAAAGTAATAAGGCTCAATCTTCATATTGGCCTTAGACAATTACACGGGTCATACCCCGGCCTCAAAAACAGTAATATGGAAAGCCACATAATAAATCACATAACAGTACACACATAAGTGCGGCTCCAACCTCAATTGAAAAACGCAACTATAGGGCTCCAACCCCAATTTAAACCGTCCATGTGCATAAATTTAAACCATACATAGATCTAAATCCATGATCACCTAACATGCTTAAATTGCAAGAATTTAAATTTAACCAATAAATTAAAATTCTTGCTTTATGCTCTAATAGCTTAAAACACGAGTTAGATGCAATTCTTGTTCAAGAGCCTTTTCAATAAAACCCGAAAAACAACAAACTAATAAAATTCCAATTAATTTCTGAAAATTAACAATTTTATTCTTTCAATATTTTCAGAAAATAAAGATTGCAATTTTTCCAAAATTTAAATCGCTTAAATTTTCAAAATCCCAATTTAAACAATTATTTCAAAAATAATTCAAATTTAATAAATAAAAAATTTTCAGAAAAATTAAATAGGGATTGGATTGGACTAAACACGAAAATTAAGATCGCGAAACGAAGGGCCCGGAACGGACTGCAAGCCCGCCCGAGACCAAGCCCGGAAGACGCGCAACATCGCACGTATGGACGCGCGCACAAGCGCTGCGCGCTTCAGCTGGGCGGGGAAGGGCGTGGCCGGCAGGCTCCCGCGCGGTTGCGGGAGGAATGTGCGGCGCGCCTAGGCGATGGCGGGTGGCAGCGGCGGGCAGTCCCGCACGGTCGCGGGACTGCTGGGCGGGCGGGCGCGTGGGCCTGGTCGCGCTACGCCATAGCACGTCCAGGCTCGTGTTTTCGTAACGCGATTTCGTGTTTCGTACTTTTAGTTCAAAACCAACAACAATCCAAAATTCAAAAAACACGATTTAAACAAATTTGAGTCCAAACGTTTTTCAAAAACACAATTTAAGAAAACAGTTTCAGAAATTCAAGAAAAATTACAGTTTCGTAATTTAGGCTTTCTAAAAGAACTCATGAATACCTAATTCGCACCTAAGCCTAAGAATTTCTACCAAATTCAGAATAATTGAGACGAATCAGAAACACGATTAACGAGGTGGCTCTGAATTCTAATACCACTTCTTGTTGGAAAACACGAATCAGAAAGCAGCAGAATTTAAAAAATTTCCCAACAAAAGGATCTTGGACTCGCAATCGTGTAACCAAATTCGTAGAGATAAGAAACTTACTTTTCTATTATTCTTTCTTGAGGCGTTTCAAGCCACCCAAGAACGCTCTTCTCGCGGCTTGATCCCTTCTCATTGGTAAAGCTCGAATCTTTAAACTTCTAACTTGAAGCTCTCTAGAGATAGTCCCCCAACTTGACTACAATCTAACTAGTAAGGATGCTAGTTCTCTAGTTAGTGTTTAGGCTTAACCTAGGGTTTCGTTTATCTTGGAGAAAGGATGGTCTTCAACATATGAACCAAAAGAATTGCCAATTCGCTCTAAGGGGAGCTCGAGCTCCCCTATTTATAATAAAGGGGGGACCGAAAATCCTAGTCCTTATGGGCTAGGGTTTTGGTCTCTCTCTCCTGTTACTTGATCATCAAGTAATTTTGACTTTAACTTTGAATTCAAATTCAAATCAACTTTCAAGCTAAAAATATCCAAACTATTTTTGGATAATTTTATACTTTATTTATTTAAAATAAATAACTTATTTTATCTACTTAATTAATTTATAATTAATTAACTAGATTATTTTTCTCCAAAATAAGGTTTTCTTTTTAATTCAAAAGTAAACCAAAGTCTATTAAATAATTAATCATATTAATTATTTAACACACAAATAAATATACACATATATTTACACACGTGTGAGACATGTGTCACAAGGACACGTGTCACTCACGTGAGCCACACGTGTGGTTCACACGTGTGGAACCCTCTTGGCCCGATTTACTCGTTTAATCATTTTAAAGCCTCAACTCATGTAACCAAGTTGTTGTGTGTGACCCTCTAGGTTCTCAATTCAATTAGCAGTGACCCTAATTAATTAACTCACTAATTTATTAATCAGTCCACAGATTAAACGACCATAGTCTAGCAACAGGTGTTTAACCCCTAGCTGAATTGGAATGTTCAGATTCGACAGAACCTTTAATTCATTGATCCATGTGAGATACAACCCTCCTACTTACTTTCTCTCAACCAAGATCTAGGGCAAGCGAATAATCAGAACCCTAATAATCCGGTCTTAAAGCTAAGTGCATTTCATATCCATTTGATCTCAATCCAAGAAACCCTTTTCTTGATGTCTTGATCTATTGCCTTGGCCAAGGACTCCATATGGTATTTGAATGACTTACACAATGAGAGATCACCTTGCAAATGCAAGTGTAGGTCCTTTCTTGATTCTCATTCACTTTAATGAATCACTTGTGCAGCCCCAGCATAAGCCTTGAATCAGTTTTCTAAGGCGACACCCTTTAAGGCTTATACCTAAGACTACAGAGTTAAGTCATAAAGTGACAAGGAACCTCAAGTCTTAAGGATCAATTAATCACATCAATGACTCGTGAGATATTTCCTAATCTGGAAGTTTCTATTTCCTGAAATAGAAACTTCCTTTCCCATTTAGGAATGTTCTCACACGGGGCACCTCAGTGAACTTACTTATTAACGTAAGCACCCTCATGTATCACACACGTATCAACTATACACTTTGCACCTCCATGAAACAAGGTGGTCCTTCTTAAGGGCGTGATCCCATAAGCAAGCCTTAGAGGAGTCAGGTTGACACTCCCACTATCGGTAGGACTCATCGGCTTGAAGTATTTTACTAATCATGACTTATGTGATATAGGGCTCGTTTCATGAACCATTTCACCTAAATGGTAGAGTCCTAAAGTCATCAGGATTAGGGGAGTTCTTATACAAGCACAGATAAAGTAAACGCATACCAAACAAGAGCATATAAAGAAGTGTTGCCTTAATTCGTTATTTCATTCAAAGATTGTCTGTGATTACAATAAGGAAAAGGACAAAGCGGATATACAATCGGCTTTCTAGGGCACTTTTCCTAACAATCTCCCACTTGCCCATCAAAGCCATTCTAAAGCTACTCTAAGTCCCATCTTCTGAAGATGACCTTGGAAAGCTTCTGGACTAAGGGGTTTAGTAAGGGGATCTGCCACGTTCTCTGCTGATGTGACCCTCTCAATTAGCACACCTCCTCTTTTGATAATATCATGGATTAGGTGATACTTCCTCATAATGTGCTTGGTCTATTGGTGAGATCTTGGTTCTCTTGCTTGAGCAACCGCCCCAGTGTTATCACAAAACACAGAAATGGGGTCTTTCATGCTAGGAACAACATTCAACACTTGAATGAAGTTTCAAATCCAAACACCTTCCTTAGCTGCATCATTTGCAGCTAAGTATTCGGCCTCAGTGGTCGAATCTGCAGTGGTCGTTTGCTTGGAACTCTTCCAACTCACTGCTCCGCCGTTTAGGCAGAAAATGTATCCTGACATTGACTTAAAATCATCTAAGTCAGATGCAAAACTTGCATCGCAGTATCCTTCGATAGTAAGATCTTTCTGACCTCCGTAAACTAACAATAAATCTTTAGTACTTTTCAAGTACTTAAGAATATTCTTCATGGCTGCCCAGTGACCATCTCCAGGGTCAGATTGGAACCGACTTGTTACACTAAGTGCATAAGCCACATCCGGTCGAGTACATAACATTGCATACATTATGCTACCTATTGCTGATGCATAAGGTGTATGAGTCATTCTTTCCTTCTCAAGGTTAGTCTTAGGACACATCTTCTTTGAAAGACATGTTCCTACACTCATAGGAAGGTTCTTAACCTTTGCTGACTCCATATTGAATCTCTTCAATACTTTGTCAATGTACATCGACTGTGATAGTCCTATTAAACTTCTAGATCTATCTCTATAGATTTTAATTCCAAGGACATAGGACGCATCACCCAGATCTTTCATCTCGAATTGGTTCGATAACCATAACTTAGTCACTTTCATGTCATCCTTCGAATTCCCAATAAGAAGGATGTCATCAACATAAAGTACTAAGAATTGCACTGAGATCTCCAATTCCTTTCTATACACACATGATTCATTTGAAATTTGAATGAAGCCAAATGCTTTGACTGATTCATCAAATCGAATATTCCAATTCCTAGAAGCCTGTTTCAATCCATAGATTGATCTTTGGAGTTTGCAAACCTTTTGCTCACTCCCACTGAATGTGAAACCTATGGGTTGCTCCATATAAATGTCTTTATCAATGTCACCATTGAGAAAGGCAGTTTTCACATCCATTTGCCATATCTCGTAGTCATAATACGCAGCAATGGCAAGCATGATCCGAATAGACTTTTGCATTGCAACTGGTGAAAAGGTTTCATCAAAGTCCACGCCGGGTCTTTGAGTGAATCCTTTTGCAACCAGTCTTGCTTTGTAGGCTGCAATGCTTCCATCAACTCCAAGCTTTTTCTTAAAGATCCATTTGCAACCTATAGGTTTGACCCCATCAGGCAAATCTACCAAGGTCCAAACTTGGTTGGAGTTCATGGAATCCATTTCGGATTTCATGGCTTCTATCCACTGTTCAGAGTCAGAATCTGAAAGTGCCTCCTCATATGTTAAAGGATCATTATCCTTTTGAGAGATTTCATGGAAGAATCCATACCATCTCTCCGGCTGTCTAGGAGTGCGTTCAGAACGCCTTAGAGGAGGATTTTCTTGTGTATCGAAATTCGTGATTGGTTGTGGTTGGTCAGAAGGGGACGTTTCTTCAGTGGGTGGTGTGGGATCACTTTGTACTTCTTCTAATTCTATGATCTTGCTTTTCTTTTCTTTAAGGAACGATTCCTCTAGAAAAATGGCATTTTTGGAAACAAACACCTTTTGCTCAGATTGATCATAGAAGTAGTATCCTACGGATTCCTTAGGATAACCTACAAAGTAGCATAAGTTAGAACGAGATTCTAACTTATCTCCCACAGTCCTCTTCACGTAAGCAGGACACCCCCAAAATTCTTAAGTAAGAATAACTAGGGATTTTACCATTATGCCACATTTCATAGGGCGTTTTAGGGACTGACTTAGAGGGAACTAGATTCAAAATCTTTGCTGCACTTTCTAGGCATAACCCCAGAAAGAAGATGGTAAGTCAGTGAAACTCATCATGGAACGAACCATATCTAGTAGGGTTCGATTCCTTCTCTCAGAAACTCTATTAAGCTGAGGAGTTCCCGGAGGAGTCCACTGAGAGATAATCCCATTATCTTTGAGATGATTAAGGAATTCCTCACTAAGATATTCGCCTCCTCGATCAGATCGAAGTGCTTTGATCTTGTGACCAGTTTGGTTCTAAACCTCCCTTTGAAATTCTAAGAATTTTTCAAAAGATTCAGATTTATACTTCATTAAGTATACATAACCATACCGACTAAAGTCATCAGTAAAGGTTATGAAATACTGATGATTGTTTCTTGTGCTTACACTAAGCGGTCCACAAACATCAGTATGGATCAAATCCAAAACTTTGTGTCCTAATCATCTTTCAGAGAATGATCCTAAAGTTAACTCCTTAAGATCATTTTCAGAGAATGATCCTAAAGTGTTTATATTTCTAATTCTGTTCTTGGAAATGTGTCCTAATCTAGCGTGCCATAAGAGAGCTGAAACTTTGTCATCTCTCTTACGCTTCGTTTCTCGTTGTATATTCATAATATTGATATTTTGAGTTAGATAAAGTCCATTACTTAGAGTACCGATGTGAACGGAAGAGTTGTTCCGTTTGATAAAGTATTTACCATTCTTAATATAAGTTTCATAACCTTCACAATCTAAAATTGGAACAAAAATTTTATTACGAATAATGCTCGGTATATAAAGGACTTTATTTAAGACTAACTCAAAACTACCTAAATCTAATCTAATTGTGCCTAAAGCTCGAGCTTCGACGTTTGAGCCATCGCCGATCTTCAAGACACATTCTCCTTCTTTGAGTTGTTGGACTTCACTTAGCATCTGTACATCATTACAGATATGAGTTCCACAACCGGTATCGAGTACCCAAGAACTAGAATTAATAGAAAGATTTATTTCAACGAGAAAGATACCTTTCTTTAGAGTAGCCTTGTACTCTGGGCAGTTTCTCCTCCAATGTCCCGCTTTGCCGCAATGGAAGCAAACATCCTCTTTCTGATCACGCTTCTTCTTTTGGGCCTTCCCCTTCGAAACGCCACCAGTGGGCCTAAGGGGTTTCTTCTTCTTCTTTTGGGCTTTCTTGCCCTTAACTTTAGAAGGCCCAGAAGAGGAAGATGGAGCATTCACCATCAAAACCTTATTGTCCTTCTTGATCGTGCTTTCAGCAGTCACAAGCTGACTAATCAGCTCAGCTACAGTAGCACCAGCATGATTCATAATGAAGTTAAGGACAAATGGGTTGAATGATGGTGGGAGCGAAGCTAGCAACAAATCCACTGAAAAGCTCATCTTTCAGTGGCATGTCCATTGAGGCAAGTTTCTCAGTAAGGGCAAGAAACTTGAGTCCATATTGATGGACACTTGAACCTTCTCTCATTCTTAAGTGGAAAAATTCCTTTGAAGTGTTATACCTTGTAACATGTTCATGAGGGCGGTAAAGTTGCTCTAAGTGGTCGTAAATCTCCCAAGCGAATTCCATGGTCTCATGTTGCCTTTGCAAGTCCGGAGACATGTTAGCCAACATAAGGCAACGAGCTTGGAGATTATCATCCTTCCACTTCTGAATCGCGTCCCACTCGGCCCGAGTGGGAGCCTCCCCTTCGGGACTAGGCTCCCATTCGAAGAGAACATAAGTTCTCTTCTCAGAATCTAAAATAATTTTTAGATTCCTCAGCCAATCAGAATAGTTGGGACCAGTTAACTTGTTTGACTCGAGGATCGATACAAGAGGGTTTTTGGTTACCATTTCAAAACACGTAGAGAATCACAGAATCTACGACCTAAATGGTAAAACAGAGAACTAGTGAGCATGCTAAATTATAACGATATACAAAAGATAAGGTTTTTAATCTAATGTAGCTCCCACTGTTTTTTAAAAGATCTATAATTCCCAAAGATCTAAGAGGAACACCTTTCCCAATGGGTACTAAGATCCTAGGCATTTTACCTCGAACCCACGACTCGCGGACATTCTAAGTAAAACCCTAGGTAGGTACAACTTACCAATTCTAACACCTTTAGAACTCTTAGTAATTGTTTTCTGCATCACCTATCTTTCAATATGGACCCACGACTCGTGCGACATCCTTATTTACTTAGGCGTTAAGCTAGAGCCATCAATCATAAGATCATGATTAAAACTTAGTTCGAACGACCCACGACTCGCGGACATCGCCCTTGCCAAAATTGACCACGAAATATTGACCATTTAAAATGATCAATTAGCTAACTAAGAACTAATAAGCTCCACTAGCTATCCCACGACTCGCGGACAATAACTAGCTTCACTTACTAAACTTAAAACCTATTGATGGAATGCTAGGAATTTAATTCAAAATTTGCATCTCGAATTAAATACCTATTTGTTCGAAATTAGCTTAATATTTAAAGGGAATTTTCGAATCAACCGGAGAGTTGTCCGGTTCGACCTCACCAACATATATGTTATCCAATTTTATTAGTCTTGATTAATGCAAGTACACTTAAATGCATTTCAAACAAGCACATAAACAGATAACATGTCCTAGCATGATACTAACTTGTAATGATCATGGGTTCTACCTATCTTATGCGTGATATGTGGGAGCCACTCCACAATCACAAGTTCTAACATACATGCCACATAAACAGTTTAAATCACATAAGGGAAAGCGGTAACAAAATACGAGCCCTATCTCTATTACATTTTTACAATTGAGATTCCCCTCCCTAACATTTTGAGGGGTCTTCACTTATGGCCTCCTTGTAACTTGAATGTGGTCCACCTTACTCCATGGGTGCATTGTCTCCAAAATGAAAATAAAACCTCACCACCTATCTCTACTCTCAAATTACAATAAAAAGAAAAAGACATAAAGTAATAAGGCTCAATCTTCATATTGGCCTTAGACAATTACACGGGTCATACCCCGACCTCAAAAACAGTAATATGGAAAGCCACATAATAAATCACATAACAGTACGCACATAAGTGAGGCTCCAACCTCAATTGAAAAACGCAACTATAGGGCTCCAACCCCAATTTAAACCATCCATGTGCATAAATTAAAACCATACATAGATCTAAATCCATGATCACCTAACATGCTTAAATTGCAAGAATTTAAATTTAACCAATAAATTAAAATTCTTGCTTTAAGCTCTAATAGCTTAAAACACGACTTAGATGCAATTCTTGTTCAAGAGCCTTTTCAATAAAACCCGAAAAACAACAAACTAATAAAATTCCAATTAATTTTCGAAAATTAACAATTTTATTCTTTCAATATTTTCAGAAAATAAAGATTGCAATTTTTCCAAAATTTAAATCGCTTAAATTTTCAAAATCCCAATTTAAACAATTATTTCAAAA
Organism: Lantana camara; assembly: GCA_037501455.1. Lineage (NCBI taxonomy): Eukaryota > Viridiplantae > Streptophyta > Magnoliopsida > Lamiales > Verbenaceae > Lantana > Lantana camara. Next base: position 28,341,284 of record CM074862.1, read on the forward strand.
ATAATTCAAATTTAATAAATAAAAAATTTTCAGAAAAATTAAATCGGGGGTGGATTGGACTAAACATGAAAATTAAGATCGCGAAACGAAGGACCCGGAACGGACTGCACGCCCGCCCGAGACCAAGCCCGGAAGACGCGCAGCATCGCACGTTTGGACGCGCGTACTAGCGCTGCGCGTATCCTCGCGCGCATTGCGCGCATCAGCTGGGCAGGGACGGGCATGGCCGGCAGGCTCCCGCGCGGTTGCGGGAGGAATGTGCGGCGCGCCTTGGCAGCGGCGGGCAGTCCCGCACGGTCGCGGGACTGCTGGGCGGGCGGGCGCACGGGCCGGTCGTGCTTCGCCTTAGCACGTCCAGGCTCGTGTTTTCGTAACGCGATTTCGTGTTTCGTACTTTTAGTTCAAAACCAACAACAATCCAAAATTCAAAAAACACGATTTAAACAAATTTGAGTCCAAACGTTTTTCAAAAACACAATTTAAGAAAACAGTTTCAAAATTTCAAGAAAAATTACAGTTTCGTAATTCAGGCTTTCTAAAAGAACTCATGAATACCTAATTCGCATCTAAGCCTAAGAATTTCTACCAAATTCAGAATAATTGAGACGAATCAGAAACACGATTAACGAGGTAGCTCTGATACCACTTCTTGTTGGAAAACACGAATCAGAAAGCAGCAGAATTTAAAAAATTTCCCAACAAAAGGATCTTGGACTCGCAATCGTGTAACCAAATTCGTAGAGATAAGAAACTTACTTTTCTATTATTCTTTCTTGAAGCGTTTCAAGCCACCCAAGAACGCTCTTCTCGCGGCTTGATCCCCTCTCCTTGGTAAAGCTCGAATCTTCAAACTTCTAACTTGAAGCTCTCTAGAGATAGTCCACCAACTTGACTACAATCTAACTAGTAAGGATGCTAGTTCTCTAGTTAGTGTTTAGGCTTAACCTAGGGTTTCGTTTATCTTGGAGAAAGGATGGTGTTCAACATATGAACCAAAAGAATTGCCAATTCGCTCTAAGGGGAGCTCGAGCTCCCCTATTTATAATAAAGGGAGGACCAAAAATCCTAGTCCTTATGGGCTAGGGTTTTGGTCTCTCTCTCCTGTTACTTGATCATCAAGTAATTTTGACTTTGACTTTGAATTCAAATTCAAATCAACTTTCAAGAGAGCTAAAAATATCCAAACTATTTTTGGATAATTTTATACTTTATTTATTTAAAATAAATTACTTATTTTATCTAATTAATTAATTCATAATTAATTAACTAGATTATTTTTCTCCAAAATAAGGTTTTCTTTTTAATTCAAAATTAAACCAAAGTCTATTAAATAATTAATCACATTACTTATTTAACACACAAATAAATATACACATATATTTACACACGTGTGGTTCGCACGTGTGGAACCCTCTTGGCCCGATTTACTCGTTTAATCATTTTAAAGCTTCAACTCATGTCACCAAGTTGTTGTGTGTGACCCTCTAGGTTCTCAATTCAATTAGCAGTGACCCTAATTAATTAACTCACTAATTTATTAATCAGTCCACAGATTAAACGACCATAGTCTAGCAACAGGTGTTTAACCCCTAGATGAATTGAAATGTTCAGATTCGACAGAACCTTTAAGTCATTGATCCATGTGAGATACAACCTTCCTACTTACTATCTCTCAACCAAGATCTAGGGCAAGGGAATAATCAGAACCCTAATAATCCGGTCTTAAAGCTAAGTGCATTTCATATTCATTTGATCTCAATCCAAGAAACCCTTTTCTTGATGTCTTGATCTATTGCCTTGGCCAAGGACTCCATATGGTATTTGAATGACTTACACAATAAGAGATCACCTTGCAAATGCAAGTGTAGGTCCTTTCTTGATTCTCATTCACTTTAATGAATCACTTGTGCAGCCCCAGCATAAGCCTTGAATCAGTTGTCTAAGGCGACACCCTTTAAGGCTTATACCTAAGACTACAGAGTTAACTCATAAAGTGACAAGGAACCTCAAGTCTTAAGGATCAATTAATCACATCAATGACTCCTGAGATATTTCCTAATCTGGAAGTTTCTATTTCCTGAAATAGAAACTTCCTTTCCCATTTAGGAATGTTCTCACACGGGGCACCTCAGTGAACTTACTTATTAAAGTAAGCACCCTCATGTATCACGCACGTATCAACTATACACTTTGCACCTCCATGAAACAAGGTGGTCCTTCTTAAGGGTGTGATCCCACAAGCAAGCCTTAGAGGAGTCAGGTTGACACTCCCACTATCGGTAGGACTTATCGGCTTGGAGTATTTTACTAATCATGACTTATGTGATATAGGGCTCGTTTCATGAACCATTTCACCTAAATGGTAGAGTCCTAAAGTCATCAGGATTAGGGGAGTTCTTATACAAGCACAGATAAAGTAAACGCATACCAAACAAGAGCATATAAAGGAGTGTTGCCTCAATTCGTTATTTCATTCAAAGATTGTCTGTGATTACAATAAGGAAAAGGACAAAGCGGATATACAATCGGCTTTCTAGGGCACTATTCCTAACAACATCTTCAGTGGTATCAGAGCTCGATTGCAAAACCGAGGGTCGTGTCGGGTCAAGTCTAGGTCGAACGACATAGGATTAATTGGTAATTTGTGAATCTTGCATCTTACTTGGAGCTACTCGAACTTACTTGAATCAATTAAATTACTTGATAACTTGTGCCTTGCATTAATTTTTGCTATTAATCGTTAATTAATTGATCTTGAATTATTTGAATTATGTGTTATACTTGCATCCTCTATGGACTTGCTTGGACCTAGTTGAACTTTATGAAGTATGTAAACTAGATATTTCATTTGTATCTTATGACCTTGATCACAATTATGTTCATTAGCATCCCTTGATCCAACATGCATATCTAGTGTTTCAGTTACAGGATGCCTCGAGATAGATCTCACCGTGATCGTTCTCCTGGACATAGGAGACATCACCACGATCATTCTTCTCGCGCTCCTTCCCCTCCTCCTGCTCAGCCACAAGATTTCATGAATGCAGTGGTCGGGTTAGTCGATCAGAGACTTCAAGAACGGGTTCCTTCGGCACCACCTGCGCCATTAGCACCACAAGAGAACCCTATCTCCGCTATACTACGGGAATTTCAGAATCAGCAACCTCCCAAGTTTTATAGGGGCGATGATATTTAGGCAGATATATGGTTAAAGGAAGTAGAAAGAATTTGGCAGCTTATCCCGTGTGATACTCAGGAAAAAGCTCGCTGCACTCTTACCCTGATCCAGGGCGAGCCTTATTCATGGTGGGAGAGTACTCAGATTGTATTAGAGGCTGCCGGGGAAGCTATTACTTGGGAAGTATTCGATCGGGAATTCAGAAATAAGTTTATTCCACCAGCTTCCCGCACTCGTAGGTTAAGGGAATTTACTGAGTTGACGCAAGAAGGGAGATCTGTTGGCGAGTACATTGCAGAGTTTGAGAGACTGTCTCGCTACGCTCCTAATATAGCGAACGATGACTTTCACAAGGCGACACAATTCGTGCAGGGACTTAGGCTGGATAACCAGGACGCCTTGAAAGCTGCTAACACAAGTACCTAGGCCAAGGCTACTACTAAAGCATTAAAGGTCGAGGATTCGGACAATGCAAGGAGGTCTATCCCTCACTTTGAACCGGATCCAGTCTCGGGATCAGGACCGGATTCCAATACGATGAAAAGGTCCAATGCTGCTTCAATCTCACTTTCCCAGGAAAGGTCCAAAAAGAAAAAGTCCCAAATTAATAAGTCAGCTGCAGAGAAGGTATCTGTTATATTGCCATCACGGTCAGGGAAGCCACTCTGCACTTATTGTGGATGGGACACACATACCTATGATGGATGTAGAAAGCGCTTGCGGTTATGTTTCCGTTGTGGAAGTTCTGAGCATCAAATAGATACGTGTCCGAAACGGAAGGAGCGGTCCACCGAGGGTCAGAGATCATCTAACAGGCAAGAACAACGGTGAACGGTACCTTCAAACATGCATATCACGAGCATCATGGATTTTATTATTAATATAACTTTTGCTAGCAACAATGTGCTTCGTTATGAAGGATAAATTAATGTGATTGGCGTGACTATATTTGTTTCTTATGTGATAAATGTTTCTATCATTGCTTTGGATCGCCACTTGGTGTGTGTCCGAGGGACGGGGTTCTCTCATTACGTGCTGAGAGATGGGGCTCTCTCATCCCTCGTCGAGAAACGGGGTTTTCTCATTTCTTGTTTAAGAGACGGGGTTCTCTTATGGCTTTTGCATCATTGAAACTCGACAGTGGACCTGGGGACCAGGTCCTTTTAAGAGAGGGGGGGGGGGGGGGGGAGAATTGTAACGCCCCGATTTTCATTAATTAATTTCTTACGTTTCATTATAATTTATAAATTAAAATTTTAGTACACTTTCATGGAAATATATAGAATCATATCATTGGAAAATTTTGTCAAGTCATAGAAAAATATTTATTATATGAAACACTTACCGGGAATGCTTAAATTACCAAAATGCCCCTACTTGATTATTTTCCTAACTTTGGGGACTTAATTGTATAACTTTTTAAGGACTTAAACTTTACATACTTAACCGCATGAATTAAACATTAAAGGATTAAATAGCAAATATTGGCATTTCACATGTTTCAAAAATTGGATGAATTGTTATATGCATCTCCAAGCTTCTTTGCTCTCATTTCATCCAAGAATCATCTCCAAATTTCCTTCCTTTCTCACCGAACCTCAGCCCCAAAAACTAAGAAAAGATTTCTTCCATTTGCATCAAGATTTTTCAAGAAATATTACTAGAATTGAAGCTTGATCATCCTCTCTATCTTTCTCCTTCATTTCTTTTATTTCAAGGTGGGTGTATGGGTAATTACATGATTCTTGATCATATATGTGATAGCTAGGGTTTGTAAATTATAGCATAAATGGATTATTGACTGATTGAAGCATGATTATATGATTTTATCTTGATTTATTGGAAAATTTGAGCTTGAGTGATCAAAAGAAGCATGAACATGAAACTTGGAAATCTTGATGATTTTTCATGGTTTTTGTGTTTAAGCGATATATTATCATATCTTGAACATATATGCTTGCATATTACCAGAAATTCATGCCCTTTTAGTGATCAAGCGTGAGCTTTGTTGCTTTGTTAATGTTTCCCGTAGCCATCCCCTGTTTCTGCTCTGTTTTCAGTTGCAGAGACTGGGAACGGCCATTCCCGCCTCAAGGCATCATGGGAACGGTCGTTCCCACTCTTTTAATTCAAAGTGGGCTGGCAAACTTGGGAACGGCCGTTCCCAATTTGGCCTGCGTGCCGGAAGGGTCGTTCCCAGCCTCAGCGTGTTTTCAAAAGCAAAAACGTTGGCGCGTTTTAAAGGGCCACGGGAACGACCCTTCCCAATTTCAAAGGGAAGCCGGAACGGCCGTTCCCACCTGTCTGACAGAAGAAAACTTTCTGCATAAAATGTAATTTTTAACACTATGATCCAATGATTTCTTTGATCCTAAATTGCTATTATATGATCGATTATGTACCGAAACAAGATATTTTCATGCTACATTGTTCATTGCTCGTCATCTCGTTGCATTTTAGCCGTTCGTCATATTTGGTCCATTTAGTGTCAAGTCTCATGTATACATGTATTCTTGGCACAGATTATCTTCTCGTGACGTGGAGCAGAGGCCGTAGGCCATGTCCCGACTTGTACTGTGTCGGTAAAGGTAAGGTTTAGCTATTAGTTTTCTAGAACCATATGACCTTTACGTGGATTTCGGCCAAATTACATATATATATAGCTTCATAATCATTTTCCAAGAACAAAGGATTTAACAACTATCCGTGTATCGTGTTACAAGTCGTGCTCTTTGAAAGTAAATCGTATTTCTTGAAAACTAATCGTGTTCATGACAAGCAAGCCGTGTATCATGTTATCGTGATTGAACCATGATCGTGTTTGATGAATTATCGTGTATCGTGCATTGTGGGCCCGAGAGTGAGTGTTTGAGCCAACCGGGAAAGCATAGGGCTGACGGGTAACTCACACACCTCTCTCACACCGTGGGGATGTCCCCTGAATCCACCAGGAGGTTTGGTGGAGGAAGGAGTCCCGTACGTGGGAGTCATGCACCCGACGTACGTCGTGTTATCGTGGGTGGTTCGGGCCTTGCAAACCCACCACCAATGGTGAAGGATGGATTTCGTGTTATTGATCGTGTGCACTATAATGACTTGTATGATAACTTAATTAAATGAAAGTGTAATCCTTGTTCACTTTCGAGGTTGGTTGGAGATCGTGCACGCCCCTCGTCAAGACCACTGATGGTTATAATAAACATGATTATCGTGTTAAACTTGATAGTTGTAATCTCGGGCGAGTTCTATGTTATCCTTGCACTTATATTATTTTAGTTACAAAACCTTACCCGAGATTATAACTTGCATGCTACTTGTGTTTATATATATTTATACCCCTCACTCGGTCTTCACAGACTGACGCCTCCACCTTTCAGGTTTTGTTCGTGGCATGCTAGGCAGGAGTCGGGTCGTGTCTTTTATCCCGCTGAGTCTAGCATATCGTTGCTTTCCATGTATTAGCATTCAGAATATCATGTTAGTAGTTTTGAGCACTTATATGTGAATGTTATTTGGAAGATGATAATGTATTGATATGATGATACGATATTACTATGCTTCCGCTTACGAGTTTCATGTATTGGATTTATTTTCACCTGAGGGTCTAGTCCCGCCTAACTAGCGTGTTCTTTTATTTGCAGTGTCACCCGTTCGCTATAGGTTAGTTCATGTACGGATTACCAATTTCGTATATGGATTGACCTATAGTGCGGGGGTGTGGCATCTCCACGTGTAGGGGTGCTACAAGCCAAGCCCTGTAACCTAGCCAATATGTTAGCACGTGTCACCCTACCGTTTTTGTTGCCAAAATATAATTGTCGGAATCGTGATTTCACTATAACCTAAGGATCAACAGGGTTACCCTCACATTATAGCCCCAACATAATTGAGAGCTCTGTGTCAGTAAAGGGTACACTGACTCGCCCAAAGTTGAATGTCCGTAGATCCAGGTTATAACGTTCCAGCAGCGCCCCAAAGCGTTTGTTTGTACCTTGAACTCCATACATTTGAAGGAATGAGCCAAATGGAGTCGCCAATATCCTTCGCCTTTGGGCATCAGTTAGCACACCAATTTCGGCCATTTTTTCTGTAAAATAAGTTGGCGAACAACGTCATTTTGTCTCGTCGTGTCGCGTAGTTTTACCTCGGCTTTTCTCGGCACTGGACCTATTTGAGATTTGCTTCAATCTAGCCATCGGAACTAATTGACAATGAAAACTGCCCAATTAATTGCAAGCCCAAAATGCCGAATTAAGACCCTCAAATCCGGAATTGAAAACCTAAATTGTAGTATCAGGGATGTTATAATTACTAGATGTGGGGGCGGATGTATGGAGGACGGAGTGCTCGTCGGCGGCGGCCGGTATCGAATTCTCAAAGATGATTCAAGGGAAAGTAACACTGATTCTTGAATCCAAGAAGAGCAAAATGGTCTTTTCACACGTTTTAGGGGGTTTACAAAAAATATATTGTGTATTGGGGATGTAAAATTGGTTAATTTCAAACTGGGGCGTTTGAGATAAGCTCTATTGCACGGACACTTTAGAAAATGACTCCGTGCAGCGTCGGACACGTGTCGGACACGGACACGTCTCGGACACCGCTCCGACACGTGTTCGACACGGCCAATCCATGTCCTTAAAAAAAAAAAATTAATGCGGACACTCTGCAGCGGAGTATCCGACACGGCTTGGACACAGATTCAGCAGAACTTGGATTTCTGTGGCGGCAACGAAGGTGACTATGGTGGGAGAAGAAGTTGATACGGTGGAAGAACTTGGATTACGGTAAGAAATGTGGTGTACCTTGCAATAATTAGCCTTATCATGAGCAAATCGTAAAAATTGATTGAAATGTTGAGGACTTTGCCTGATGAAAATGGTGGAGTTGGAGAAAGAATGACTTATGTGAATGTTCTCCGATATATGTGATATTCAGGGAGATTTTTAGATGCTGCGGAACAAAGGTAATTAGGGTTTAGATTTTTAGGATATAAGACATAAATAATTTTGTATATCAACATTTTGGGCCCTTTTGGCCTACAAGGCCACAACACTCCAAAATTATCTATCTTTTCTTTTTTTTCTTTTATATAATTTCTTTCAAATGTAATATGACCAACAATAAGTATATACATATATATTGTAACATCCCGCTCATCCACCCGTACAGGTACGCCTTTAAAAGAGAGCTATATGCACTTTTAAATTACTTAATTATGTAATTATGTTTTATTTTAATGACAATGTGATTATTTGAAATAAATTGTAATTAATTTGTTTAACTTATACTTGAGTTTTAATGTTTGCGTACGCGTACTTTGCAATTTGCTCCTTTTGTGCTCGAATTTAATTTCGTTTCTTGTGAATTTTTGATATATGTGAACGACATGAGTTATGAATGTGATTATGTGCTCGTTGCATGTTTTAGAGTTTGTTTTATGTGGTTTTTGGCCCGTTTCGTAAAAACAGGATTTGTGAGGGACTTGAGGTCCTAACTCGTTTAGCGCACCTCGTGTTCCGGAAGACGTAACTTGAGCTCGGGAATTCGGATTCAAATTTTGAAAGATGTGTCGGACTCGTAACGAAGAAATGAAGACAAGGAACTTAGCCTCAAAATTTTGTAAGCCCGTTTGATCCTCCGAATTTCATCCAAATTGAGCCCTTTGTGATAGATTTACCACCTTTCACTAATTAAGCCATATCTTGACCAATCCTTGACCAAATTAGGTGACGTTTGGGCCCACATTCCACTTACTCACTCCCCTATCCATTCCTTAGCTCTCATTTCGATTTTCAGCTAAGAGAAGAGAGAGAAGCAGCAGCAAACCGAGGAAGAGAGGGAGAGAAGAGAATACACCCTTTCAAATTCAAGTTTCAAGCTCGTTTCTCCCCGGATTCACCTCAAATTTGAAAGGTATGTCCGGATTCTTGTTGTTTGGATTCTCCTCTTTCTTTTAAGTGTATTTTGGCTAAATTTCCTTGAGGTTTGAGCATGGTATGTGATAATGCATGAATAGTTAGGTTTTAGCCCTTTTTGAAGAATCCATGCTTTCCTTGCTTTGTTTCTTGAATTGGTGAGTTATATGTGATCTAGGTGACTTGATTACTTCATTTATATGCATGAATTTCGTGGTCTTTGAGTTGTATGAGAGTTGCCATTGTTGGTTTGTATGAAACTTGAAGAATTTGAACAAGTTGATGTATCTCTTCCTTCCCCTCACTTTAGGTTCGGTTTTAGCATGTTCTAGGGCATAAAATTTTGAATCTTTGTTGCATATACCTTCCATTATGTGTTATCTTGGTGCTTGTATGGTTTGTTTGGAGTTTTGAGGGAGTTTGCAAGCTTGTTTTTCGAAAATTTGGCCCCTGACCCAAATCCACGGGGGTGGATTTTCTCTTGGAAAAAAATCCACCGGGGTGGATTTGAGGTAGCCCCCTCCTGGAACTTTTTGACCTAAATCCACGGGGGTGGATTCTCCTTTTGAAAAAAATCCACCGGGGTGGATTTAGGGCAGTGGCCCCCCTTTTGCTCCGAACTTCGTTTTCTTGTTTCTTGTTTCTCCCACCCCTAACTTGATCCCTATGCTTTACTAACATGTTAAATTATGTGTTATAATTATTGTATTAGATTTATGGATTTGTTTGACGTGATTCGTGCCTTATATGATTTGATGTATACTCCTACGCGCATGAATGACTTTGTACTTTGTTTGCTTGCCTTACATGTATTATCCTTGCTCTTATATGAACTATATGCATTGTTAATATGTTGTATGATATGTTATGCATGTTATGTGAATTTTATGAATTTGTTTGACGTGAATTATGTGATTTATGGCTTGATGTAAACTTATATGCACTAAATGTCACCTTGTTGCGTTTTATTCGTATCTTTTGCATTCGTTGTCCCTTGAATGAACTTAGAATTTATGAATTCTCTTGATATGGTATTATATGATAAGTCATGGTTTTAATTGATGCGTTATGTGTTTAATTTGTTAGTTATTTGTTTGATATTTCATTGTTTGCCTCGATGTGCCTAAGTGTGAATTTATATGAAGTGCATTACTTCTTTTGCATCCGTACGCATATGCCGAGCGTCTATATGGTTCATGTTTGATCTAAGTTCGTCCTTTTCTCTTTGTCTTGTTCAGAGCTTCGTTCCTTTGGTGTCGAGGAGGTCCTTTAGGTGTGCTTTGGTTGGTTTCCGTTCGGTTGGTTCGACAAGGTGAGGTTTCTTTCTTTTAGTTATTACGACCTACAACCCTTGATGTGATTTAAGCCCTCATGTGTTCTATGTATACGTATAAGTAATTAGATATATGTTTGATACGTATTTTGTGGGATTGGCCCTTTTGTTATGAAATATTTGAAAATGCTTTTATGTATAAGTAAGAAATATTTTCGTTTGTTTGTTTTGAAAAGTGTTGGTGTGGGTGTTTTGAAACAACGAGTTATGTTATGAAAATTATGATTCTTCGAAAATTATGAATTTTGAACAATTTGATTGGGCCCAGGAGATTTGTGCGAAGGAGACCCGGGACGGTATGGGTCATCGGGTAGTGCCTAGTACGCTCTTCAACTTAAGGATCAACCCTGAACCCACTAGGAAGCTTGGTGGGGGAAGGAGTCCTCGGGCGTGAGCGTCATGAAACTCACGACCCATACTGTTTGACCGATGGTTGGGGTGGCACCTCCCTGCCATCACCCGGAGGAGAGGTATGTTTGTCTGATTCTGAATTATGTTTTGTTTTGATTTAATCTTTGATTTATGAACGGAGTTAGGTGGTTCGAGGCTCGTACTCGCCGAGTTGTGTGTGTGATTCTGAAAATGGTTTGTGAAACGAGAGTGGATTCATAATTAATAAAATTTTGGTAAATTTTGGCCTTCGGCCTTAACTCTTTTTCCTTATAAATATTATCACGTGTTAAATGTTTTGGATTGCAAAAACCATGCCCCGGTTCATGAACCTTCTAATTTTTGAATATGCTCTGCTCCATGTATACGTATGTGTGAGTGTGTTAGCCCTCTCACCAGTCTTTAGGACTGACCCCTCCTTGTTGTCTTCTTTTTCCCCCTTTTGGTTTTGTTGAGTTTGCTGGTGCAGGTCGGTGCGTGCTAGGCGGAAGTCTTTTGTTTAGTTTGTTCGAGTTTTTGCATCTTTATATTTCCGCACTGGTTTTATGATTAAGAGATGTATGAAATTCGTTTAAGTTAGGATTTAGAATTTGAGCTTTGACCCCGGTATGATTTATTTGGCCTTGGATGGGCATTTCTATTTAATTTGTATTAATCCAAGCATGTATGATTGTATTTGAATCTTGTTGCTTCCGCATTTGATTTTGATTTATTCTGCGCGCTCTGTATTAGGGTCTAGACCGCCTAGCTAGTGTGTGAGTTTTTGTTTGTCACCCGTTCGCTGTAGCTTGGTGCGTGTGCGAAGTTTTCATTTCGTTACACGTGTCGGGCTACAGTGCAGGGGGTGTAGTGCCTTGAGTTCCAGGGTGCTACATATATACATACATATATATATATAGGGCAAATTACATCTACACCCCCTGAGGTTTGGCCTAATTACAAATCAATCCCTCTTATTTCGTTTATTACATATCAACCCCTTAAAACACTGTTTCAACTACAAATCAGTCCCTCTTTAGGGGTTAAAATGTAAGTGAAACAGTATTTTTAGGGGTTAATATGTAATAAACGAAATGAGAGGGACTGATTTGTAATTATGCCAAACCTCAGGGGGTGTAGATGTAATTTGCCCTATATATATATATATATATATATATAGTGATAGGTGTTCAAATGAGTAATTCAATATTAGAAATAATTTATAGGGCAAATTACATCCAACTACCCTGAGGTTTGCCCTAATTATAAATCAGACCCTCTTTTTTCATTTATTACATATCAACCCCTAAAAACACTGTTTCAATTACAAATCAGTCCCTCTTTAGGGGTTAAAATGTAATTGAAACAGTATTTTTAGGGGTTAATATGTAATAAACGAAAAAAGAGGGACTGATTCGTAATTAGGGCAAACCTCAGGGTAGTTGATTGTAATTTTCCCTAATTTATATAAGTCATAGAATATTTTGTATTTATTAAATAAAGGTTATTTAATTTATTGTTGCATAATTAATATTTATATAAATATTATATAGCCGTGTCGGAGCCGTATCGTGTCCTAAAATTTTACAAAAATCCGTATTGTCATGTCCGTGTCGTGTAGTGCCCGTGTCGCCGTGTCCGTGTCCATGCATCATAGGAGATAAGTAATGTGCCTTATCAGGGATTGTTCAATAATTTGCCGATAAATTAATTCAACCAACGACTAATTAATGATTAATTAAAGAATAAATAAAAATCTTTGGTAATGATTTTAGTTTAAGAAACTAGTAATAGTTATTTAACTACTAAAATACATCAAGTCTCTTTTGTTTGTGTTAATAGGTATTATTAGTATGAGTTAATTGGTCCAAGTACAAATATGTTTATTTTGTTATACAGGTTAGCGCGATGAAATATAGCTTAATAACAGAAAGATTGGAACATGTTTGGGGTAGTATTAAAAGAATTTAGAAAAGATCTGGGTTAACCCCAAACCTTCCATATCCTTTTAATTTGGGTTTAATGTATTTTGTTCTTTAATTTTTAATCCGTGTGATTCTCTCCCAAACTTTTAAAAAATATTACATTTACCCCTTTTTCGTTGAAAATTTGGAAAATATTCCGTTTAATTTTTTTTTTAAACAAAATTTAAATGTGATTTATAAGGGTAAATTTATACAGATCAAATTTCAAATGTATCCATATTATACAACAAATCGAAATTCTCGATACAACGAAAACAACGGTGGTCCCCAAGCAAATTCTGACAACTGATCAATGGTAAAAAATGGCTCACGGCTAGCGGAGCTTTGCAAGTGGCCTGCGGTGGCTTCCGACGGCCAATAGGATCAAAAAGGGTATGAACTTTGTTCGCTATGTTGGAGAGAGAGAAACAATATGATTGCGGTGTTGACTCTTGGATCGCTCTGATGGAGGAGAAATCAACAGTTAAAGTTCATCTTAAACGGAATATTTCTAGAATATTCGATCGAAATTGAATAAAAGAGATTAAATATTATATTTTATAATGATTAAAATAGCAATCATACCGATTTAAAAATTAAGAGTTAAAACACAATAAAACCCTAACATGAGGGGTGCGTAGAATTATCATACAATTTTTTGCATGATGCTAATTAAGTGTAATAGAATGGGTAGTTATATGCCTCTACCTCCGCCACTAATAATTGCACTTTCAAAAAAATAATTCATGGATAACTTCTGCTCGGAAATTAGCTATAAGACTCCCTATATTACTATCACGTATGAGGAATTATAATATAATTGAAATATTAGAAAACCAAAGTTTTTTATAATAAATCATGAAGGACCAAAATAGTTTTAAAATACGTATACCGGCCTTCCAGTCAATAAAAAAATTAGTTTACTTCTCTTTTATTTTATATTATAAAATAGAACATCTGAATACCAAAGTTTAGAAAAAGATATAGTAAGAAACCTCCTATTTTACATTTATCTTTTAATTATTTGTTTAATAAATTAAGTTTTAGCTAAATAAAGTTTTGCCTGGGTTAACAATTTTAGTTGTTGAGAGAGAGTAGAGTAACATGGGTAGCTTTTTCATTAAACATAACGGTAAATTGTCTTGTCAATATGAACTTTTTTCTATTTAAGTTTTGAGGATGTGTTTGATAACAAATTTAATAGTATAAGATCGGAAAAGTGCATTTAGCCCTTCAAGCAGAAGGTAAGATTTGGTACCTAATATAACAAAAGACGAACATGAATATTTAACCACAAATCCCCCAAACTGAACAAAAGCTTCGGAAATACTATTGTAAGCCATCTATGATGCATGGACACGGACACGACACGACACGACATGGATACGGCGATACAGATTTTTTCTTGAATTTCTCACGTAAGGAGTGTCGGACACGGTGTTGGACACGAGTGTCCGACACGACACGACATGACACGACACGGCAAAATGATATTTTTAGAAGTGTCCGTGCATCATAGTAAGCCATTGATATTTTTGCTTTTGACAGAACACATGGATTTCATCTTATATCAGTTAATGTTTGTCGAATTGAGGAAAATCTGATAAAACACAATTAATGGCCACATGCATTGTGGCCAGCGAATTGTTAGCCGTAGGAAATCGTAACATGCATAAACTTCTATTAGGAGTTATAATTCTATTAGAATTCCAAATTATATTTTAATGTAAGTAGAACACTTTTCTTTTGAATAATAATAATAAAAAAAAAAAACACAAATCTTTCCATGAGTGGAATTGAGGTTATTCAACATTTTAAATTATATTTGCAGAGAAAGAAAGCATAAGAAATATTCGGATAATTAAGATGATATCTTGTTAGGGGAAAAATCAAAATAGATACCAACTACCATCTACTATAATTTTCAGGAAAAGTTCTTTTTTAATGACAAAAAAAAGTTATTAATTCATAAAACGCTATAATTCATAAAAAATATTAAAATAAAAATAAAAAATAAAATATTAAATAACAAAAAATATAATGTAGGACCTATTAATAAAGAGAATTAAAAATCTTCCAAACTTATCCTAAACCCCTAGATTGAAAAATATATGCTTGAGATCACCAATACCCAATTTATTTATTCTAAACTCCCAAGACCCTGATAAGTCTATTTTACCCCTGATTTTACCTTTTCTTTTTTCCACTGAAAAAAAACGATTCTCAATTTATCTCATATTCTCCAACAACATTGCTACTTCGTCGGCAACGAGAGATAACGACGACGACGACAAGATAAAGGTAGGTGGCAACAACAATGATCACGATCGAATTAGCGTGATAACAGGATATTGATAAGCGGCGGCAATGAGAATCGATTTAGTCATCATGCTCTATTTTCTATGCTGCTACAAGGAGGACAAAAGTATGTATTCTGAACATTAATTGAATAATAATTATTTATTCGGATTATGTATCAATTAGACAGTATAATTCACTAATAATTTGTATCGAAGAAAAGTGATAATTGATTCCGAATTGAATTGTTGATAGTATGAATCGAATTGTTGATCCACTGCAAACTGATAGCCTGAATTGGTATTCTGAAGATGGCGATGGTCGATGATGAAGATTAGGACAACAAATCCTGGGAAGTTGTTGGTTAATGGCGAAATTATGGTATTTTCAATTTGGCGGAGCACGTCGTTGGAGGTGATTCACGCGCAGCTTGTTGAAGAGTTGTCAAACTTCAATTCTGATTCTTATGTGGTACAGTACCACGCTCCCCATACAAAAGGATTATGGGCCAGTTTGCGATGCGACGGGCAAATTCCGACCATGATCCAATTGCATGAACTTGCTAATCTCAAAATTGTGAAGATGAGAGCGATTCAACCTCCTGCCTATTTAATTGGGAAGCAGTCATCGAAGAGAAGGTATGGGGATTTCTAATTTATTCTATTTTGTATTAACACTATATTAATACTGGTCAACAATCTCATTCTGTAGAGGATTGAGCAGATTCAATACGTGTTCTAAAGTTGAGGATTGAAAATTTTATGTACTTTTAGAATTTTTCTTTGTTGTTGTAATTGAATAGATTGCCTCTTAAGATTGTTTCTCTTTATTTGAAACTACCTTAATAAATTGGTTGGGCTGATGATGTTTTTTCAATTTGATTTAATGGTAATTTGTGTCAGAATATTTTTGCTGTTTCTGAGGGTCAAACCTTCCCAAAATATGTGCAAACTGAATGGAGAAGATCAACGGAATCAAACCTCAGAAATAGCCTTTTGATTCTAAAAGTGCAAATCACGTGATTAGCCAAATTGAAGAGAGCAATGGATACTTGCCCATTCTTCTCAAAGCAAAGGACTATAAAGCTCAACTCTTTCAAGAAAAGGAATACGGTTTTGAGAGACAAAAGATTACTTAAGAGTGTTCATTGCTTTAAAAGCTTTTGTGGTAGAGATCTCTGTTCAAAGGTGAGAATTGAGAGTCTCTGGAATTCAGCTTTCAGTGTCTGTTCTGAAGCTGAGGTTAGAGGTCTTAGCCCTTTGGTGGATCAGATATCCGTGTGGTATTTGAGGTAGTTTGCTTTGGTGTGAGTTGTATGATAGATAAGCTTGAAGGGATTTATCTACCTACGTGTGGTATACGAATTCACAAGGTTTGTTTGTGAATTCGAAAGTGCTTAATAAAATTTCCCTTTAAAACTCCCAATCTAACAACTTGGGATAGGAGTAGGTTTGTCGAACCTATATAAATTCGCTGTGCAAATATATCTACATTTCTGGTTGTGGTACTTAGTCTTTCATAAAACTGTCAAAGTTCCAATTAGGTACTCCCAGAGTATCAATTGGTACCAGAGCAGGTTATTTCCATAACTCAGGCTTAAAACACCAGTTTTCGATCCGGTTCCACACCATAAATGGAGTACTTTGCTGAAGCACCCTCACACACACGTGCATCTCTTTTTGATGGAACTAACTACTCTACTTGGAAGAATCGAATGGAGGAATTCTTTATGGGTGTAGATTTCAAACTGTGGAAGGTTATCACCATTGGCCCTGAAGTTCCAATGAAATAAGTTGATGGTAAAAGGGTCCCAAAAATCGTGGAATATCTGGATGAAAAAAGATGAAGCGGCATGGTCACTCCGTGCCCGTGCAAAAAATTTGCTATCAGTTGCCTTAACCAAAGAGGAGTACAATTGAGTCTCTACGTGCAAGAAGGCCAAAGAAATGTGGGACATGCTACAAATAACACATGAGGGAACCGAGCAAGTTAGGGAAGAAAGAGTTGCAATCCTGACATCACAATATGAAGCCTTCCAAATGAGTCCCAAAGAAACCATAAGCCAAATGCATACCAGGTTTGTCGCTCTTGCAAATTAAATAAGGGGCCTTGGAGATCCATTGTCCGAGGGACAAAAAGTGAGAAAGATTCTGAGATCACTGCCAAAAGAGTGGACTCGCAAAGTTACGACTATAACTGAGGCAAAAAAATTAAGCACTCTCACAATGGCTGAACTAATAAGCTCCCTGATCTTGCACGAACTCACCCTCCTGCCCAAGGAAGAAATACCAGACAAGAAGAAAAACATTGCCTTCTCGGCCGAACAAGATACCAGCCTAGAAGACAGATCTGATGAAGAGATGATACTACTTACCAGAAGAATTAAATAAATTGCCTATAATAGAAGCCGAAACTGAAGGTTCTAGCAATAACCCAACAACAGCAGCAGTAACTACCAACCACGAATAGAACCTCACAATGGTACTCAATATCCTCAACATAACAAAAATATTGTGTGTCATGAATGCAGGAAACCAGGCCACATCAAGTTAAACTGTCCACAAATCAGAAAAAACCCAGGACCAAGATGGAAAGCACAACTCCTATATCGCAAACTGGGACCAAGAATGAACATGAACTGTTTGATGCTGAGGAGAACTACATCGTCTTTATGGTTGATGACCAAGTAAGTACTTCTAGCTCACTTCAGAATGAACTGGAAAATTGCATGGATCAAACTCTTGATGAAATAAATTTCCAGAATCTTATTGAAACATGCACCTCTAGGATTGAAAACTTGATTCTTAGAAACAAGAATTTAGAAACAAAACTTCTGAAAATCATCAAAGAAAATCAAGATATGGAACATAGACTCCTTCAGGCCATAGATCACTTAAAATTTGAGAAAGAATTTTTGGAAAAAGATGAAGAACACCTGTTTGAGGAAAATTCCAGGCTTAGTGAATCTTTATGCAAAAAGAAATCTGATAAGACCAAGAAAAAAACTGGTAAAAAATGCTGTAACTCTGGAAAATTTAGGCACATTCAATATCATTGTAATTACCCTCAGATTCATAAAACTAAATGGGTATAGGTTCCCAAAAGAACCAATCACAAAATACCAGACACTCCACAAAGAAGGACCCATAAAAGGGTGGGTACCTAAGATCAAATGACCATTGCAGGAACAGTATTTTAAAGAATCCAGGAGCAAGAAATGGGTGTTGGATAATGGATGCTCTAGACACATGACCGGTGATAGAAATTATTTCACAGAAATTCAAAATTATGAGGGTGAAACATCATCTTCACTGATAACATCAAAGGGAAGATCATTAGAAAAGGGACAATTGGAAAGAAAGGACAACACTACATTGAACAGGTCTGGCGGGTATAAGGCCTGGAACTCCCCAAACATGGAGCTATCACATCCCCACGTATATGAAATTAAAAATCCATATATGTGCTAAGAGCTAGCGAAGGAGAGACACTTAAGACCACTCCTAGCTAGGCGGCGCTATACAGACAGTCAACAACAATTAAACGTATAGCAGAAGCAAACTTATGAAGTAAACAACAATTCAAAAGCTCAGCATTTAACTAATTTACAAAAATAGGATTCACTGCTAACATATCAAAAGAAATACAACATATAAGTTAGTATTACATCATATGCCAATATCATTCTAATTCAACTAATACCATACAAGACATCATCAAAACTAGGATTCGACTCAAAAGAAGGCTAGACAACCTGCCACCTAGTCGGCTCCCAAAAACCTGCAATCAATACGAAGGGGACAAGAAGAAAAGAGAAATAGGGTCAGTCAAGTAACTGGTGAGGGATAACAATATACTATTTATAATTAATACAATAACAAAGATATACGATGCACAAGAACACTTTACCTCGACCGAATATAGCCCATTTTACAATATAATAATTTTCATTACAATAATAGGGCGTATATTGGGTTAAAGGTTTTCAAGCAATCAATGGGTCCTGAGTTATACCCGTTCTCCAACCTTACTTCACAAGACAATACAATAAAATAAATCCCTTTTTTCTCCGGGTGACGGAAGGGTTAATTACTCCTTAACCATCGATTTGTCACTTGAGTCATAACCCGTCCTGGTGCTATGCTCCTTCGGCCGAAGTTGGTCACAGGTACTACGTGATATCCACTACCTCCGAAGATAACACGTACACCCATAGAGGTCGTAGAGTAGGTTCACCGTCAGCCCTATGCTTTCCCGGATCCCCTAAGCCACGTTGCCTCGGGCCCAACAATCACAAGCATTCGTTATGCAATCACAAGCACAAGATATATTTTCAATTTTCAATTGAGATTCATACACTTAACTCATTTGATATTAGAAAACCATTTCCGATAAAATCGAAAAAATAGTAGGCAATGACTTATTTAATACGTAAGTACATATATGTATAATAATTCGGGTAAGGAACAATCAAATCGTGCAGACATCTTATTGATATAGTATTGATTACAACAAGAGAATAACGTCACCTTGATAGCCTCGACAAAAGAGACCTAACATAAGATACGAATCTAAACCACCGGGTCCTCGAGAGGATCACCTGAACACGATTACGGTCGATATTAGACTTAAAAGGACCAACTAGAGATTCTCGATGACATAAAACAATGTCATGAAGTGATATGAGTATAGATTCATATGCAACACGACTATAATTATGTAAGAAATGGGTAAATATGAGCAATCATGGCACTTTTAAGAATTAACTTTCACATTGAAGATCATTTAGGGTAAGCTTAGACGTCTTTCATGCAACTTTAGTAAAACGATATACTTATATAAGTGCACTTACACTTGAAATAAAGAATATAACACATATGACGTTCAATAAACGGAAAGAAACGATGAAAAAAGCAAGAAACCAGCATTTAGGCAAAACTTAGCAAAACTAACAGGTTTCTCCAGACGGGCAAGCTATAAAGAATTGGGTATATCTTAAGATTGATAAGTCGGAATTAAGTTTTGATTAAACTAAAAGTGGACAAACAGGGCTCTCCAACCATATATGGCTCAAATTTTAGTTCAAAGTGGATAAAAAATGACGTAGGTGCAAATTTAGTCGAATGTAGATTTCTGACAGATTGGCGACACAATTTTGGATCGATTATATCTCCCTCCTCGAAAATGATTTTAACGTGATTCCAATTGGAGAATGTTCTACACTCAAAGAAGTTTCAGTGGTCAAAAATTTACTCAATCGGAGCTCATTTGAGGTCTACACAGTCGTGTGACTTTTGGCCTAAAAACATGTGCAGTTGCACATAGAAAATTATGCGGAAAATTTGAGAATTTACACGCTACCATGCGGAAAATGAATGGGGAAGTTGCATGGCCTTGCAAACATGTCTGGTACAAAAAAAAAAAAAAAAAAAAAAACCGGGGAAAATAGGGGAAAAAGAGGGAAAGAAGCCAAACTTGCAAAGATATAGTTAGAGTCAAGTATTCTCAACTCATAACACACAAGAGCACACTTAAGAGCACTTAAGGATCAAATATATACTAAGAACTCATGCTTAACTTCCTTAATCATCATCCTTAAAACCCATCAACTCCATTAGTAACCTTCAAGCTTTCCTAACTTATGAATCATGCATGATGACTTCTTGAATTCTTCCTAGCATATGATTTCTAACATATTTACTTCTACCAATTTCCTCCTAACATGCTTTGCTATATGATTCTCCATAACCTAGCTTAGGTTTTCATATAAACTTCATACCATGCATGCAAACTCATGCTTATGCAAGAATTAAACCATGGACGTATGTTTATACATGAAGAAAAGCATAGATTCTACCTTTAATTAGAAAGAAGTGAACTTGGGATGAAAGTGTGTAGATGTGCGGTGGTGTATGTGAGATGAGAGAGTGAAGAAGAAGAGCTTGTTGCTTATTGGGAGAAGATGCAAGAAATATGTAGGATATTTCATAAAGTATGACAACATTAATTAAAATGCATGAGTCATAAAGTTGTTTCTTGACTTTTAATCCCACATTAATTAGCTATCCTTCATGTTAGAGAATTTACACAATTAAGTGATCATAATCTTGAACTAATACTACACAAATCCAAATAAAATTCACCTAGGTATTCATACTTTCCAAATTTGGCAATCAAGGACAACGAACAAATAAAACATAACTCTTGAACGTTCCCACACGTTTTACCTGTTCTGAAAGACGGGGCGTTACACCTGGAAACAACTTAATCAGCATTAGCCAGCTTTGTGATAGCGGGTATGAGGTCGAGTTTTGCCCAACCATGTGTCTAATTATGAAAAATGGAGAAAGGGTCTTCACAACAAAATGAGAGAAGAATCTTTACACGTTCCATATGGAAGATCTGTGTACCAAGAATGTGGAGTGCCTCACCGTTACTAAAGAAACCAGCTAAATATAGCATTGGAGACTCAGACAAGTCAACATGGACCTTTTGACTCATTTCACCAAGGAGGATCTGGTAAAAGGCATTCCCAAACTTAACAATGTCAAAGATAAAACCTATGATGCATGCCAAAAAGGAAAACATATTAGACCCAGTTTTAAAGGCAAAGATCAAGTTTCCACTAACCAGCCTCTGGAACTTCTGCATCTCGACCTCTTTGAACCCATGAGGACAGAGTTAATGGGGGGAAAAAGGTATGTCTTCGTCATCGTGGACGGCTATTCCAGGTACACTTGGGTTCTCTTCTTAACTCTTAAAAATGAGGCTATCAATTTTTTCATTCCTCTTGTTAAAAGGATCTAAAATGAGAAAAATCTAAATGTCAAGCGCATTCGTAGTGGCCAAGGAAATGAATTTGATGAGAAAAATTTTACAATTTTTTCCAACAAAAATGGGTACTTTGATGAGTTCTCTGCTCCTAGAACCCCCCAACAAAATGGTATTGTTGAAAGAACAGATCGTATTCTACAAGAAATGGCCAGGATTATGATCAATAAATATGATTTGCCTAAATCTTTTTTGGGGTGAAGTGATTAATACTGCTTGTTATATTTCCATTCGTGTTTTTCTTAGACCCATTATCAAAAGAACTCTGTATGAACTTTGGACTAATAAGACACCCAACATCTCTTATTTCCATGTGTTTGGCTGCGAGTGCTTTATGCTTAATGATAGGGACGACCTAGGAAAATTTGATGCCAAGACGGATGAAGGAATCTTTGTGGGTTACTCCACGCATAGCAAGGCTTTCGGAGTTTTCAATAATCGCAAAAGAATTGTGCAGGAATCCATCAAGGTTGTATTTGATGAAACTAACCCCCTTGCTAACAATTCCTTGAGAGATATTCTTGCAGATACAGTTGAAATAATAGCATCACTCAATCAGGATCTAGAACCTACAGAGGAAGAAGGACAAAGACCAGACGAAGCTGACAACGAAGTTCCACCTGAAAAAACCACGAAATTCAAGCATGCTTCAAGGTACAGATGATAACTTGCTCTCAAAAGGTTGGCGAAGACAAAGCTCAACCCAAACACCAAGCCTTTATCTCAATGTTTGAACCCAAGGATGTGAAGGAAGCCCTCAAAGATGATCACTGGATCACATCTATGAAGGAAGTATTAACCCAATTTGAACGCTGCAATGTTTGGACTTTGGTCGAAAGACCAATAGGCCATACCATCATTGGAACAAAATGGTTCTTCAGAAACAAACCCAATGAAAGAGGTAAGGTCACAAGAAACAAAGCTAGACTAGTAGCAAAAGGATACAACAACAAGAAGGCATTAATTTCGACAAAACGTTTGCTCCCGTTGCAAGATTAAAATCTATTAGAATGTTGCTAGATTTTGCTTGCTTAAAAAACTTTATCCTTTATCAAATGGACGTCAAAAGTGCCTTGTTAAATGGAAAAATCAATGAAGAAATTTACGCCCAACAACCACCGGGCTCTGAAAATTCAAACATTTCGAACCACGTTTTCAAACTTAACAAAGCTCTTTATGGCCTTAAGCAAGCCCCTCGTGCATGGTATGAGTGTCTAAAGAACTATCTGATTTCCAATCACTTCAGTATTGGCACCATTGACACCACTCTTTTCACAAAAACCCATGGGGAAAGTCTTCTATTGGTACAAATTTATGTTGATGATATGATTTTTGGAAGTACAAACTCCCAACTCTACCAAGAGTTCTCTAAGTGTATGCAACAAAAATTTGAAATGAGTCTCATGGGAGAGCTATCCTTCTTTCTTGGCTTACAAATCAGCTAACGAAAGCATGGAATCTTCCTAAACCAAGTGAAATATACAAAGGAAATATTGGAGAAATTCCAGATGACTGACTATAAAGATACTCCAACACCACTCATTCCATCTACCAAACTGGACCTTGATCCTGACGGTAGGATATTCCAGAAAAGGTATACAGAGGTATGATAGGGAATCTTCTCTATTTAACTGCTAGCAGGCCCGACATATTATTTACCACAGGACTTGATACTCGTTTCCAGTCTGTTCCCAAGGAATCTCATTTCAAGGCAATAAAAAAGATCCTCTGGTACCTAAAAGAAACCACAAACTACAGTCTCTGGTATCAGAAAACAAACACTGCTAGTCTCATTGGTTTTCAGATAAAGATTATGCAGGATACACTGTTGATAGAAAAAGTACCAGTGGCTCGTGTCAACTACTGAATAACTGCCTAGTCAGCTGGCCAAGCAAAAAACAATCCGTGGTCGCTTTATCCACCACTAAAGCTGAATATATGGCTCTAGGTAACTGTTGTGCTCAATTACTCTGGACGAAAAAAACCTTACCCGACTTCAATCTTCACTTCTCCAATATCCCTCTCTACTGTGATAATACCAGTGTTATCTGCATTTAAAAAAATCCCTTCTTTCATTCCAAAACAAAACATATTGAAATTAAACATCATTTCGTAAGGGATCACATTCTAAAAACTGAAATAAAAAATTTTCATGTTGATACAAAAAACCAACACGCAGATATTTTCATAAAGAGTTTACTTGAAGATCAATTTTCTGCTTTACAGAACACACTTGGAATGATTTTAGCTCAAAATATTTGCTAAAATTTTATCATATGATTTCCATATTAATTCTTCTGGAATTCGAAAAGGCACTCAGATCTCCTTATAACCCCTCACCCTAAACCAAATCACTCACTCAAAATCATTCACTTACACCGCCACTTTTTCAAAAACCCTAAATCTAAAAATGGTGAAAGGTAAGGAAACCAAAAAGACAGGGCACGGAAGAGTCTGCGGTGATAGACTCCGGTGAAACGAGCTCGCTTCACCAACTCTGATAGGAACACCTCTCCCATCCTACTTACTGATTTGAAGGAAGGACCATCTGATGTCAAGCCCTCGCCATTTGAACTCATCCCCAGTGAGTTTAAGTTCTTAGCCAAAGTTGTTGCAGATCTATTTGAGAACTTCTTCAAAGGTTTGGAGGTAAATCGGGGTCGCGTTGTTAATATTGATGATATATCACCTTTCTCTGCTGTTGATACTATCAGGAATCTGGGATGGGAACCTCTTGTGACTATTGATGCTCCAGTGTATCCCTTGATGAGCCAGAAATCTGTGTGAAATCGGTTGTGCATGGTAAGGAAGTTCTCTTCAATGTCACAAAGTTCAACCAACTGCTGGGTACACCCAACTCGGGGGAAGAGGTTTTCTGCTTTGGTAAGTGGCCAAACGAGACTAAGTGGCCGGATGCTCTCCTAGGTATTCTGGGATGGGGCTAACTACGAGCTTTTTGGGGGAGAGGGACTCAATAAACTCAAAAGTGTGGAGTTATTGTTCTAGCACAAGGTCATTCACAACTCTATTTTTTCGGCTTCCGTGAATAGTGGGAATTACTCCACTAATATGACCTGTCTGTCTACCTATCAGCTCTACAAAATGGCTAAAGGCGAACTAGTTAACCTGGGGTTCGTGATCCTAAAGTACATTCATCATTGCTTCTAACTCAGAAACTCCAACATTCCCTACGGGATGATCTTATCTCACCTGCTGGCATTGGACGGGGTCATTTTACCATCTTTCATGAAGGAAGATCCAGCTGACTATAAGATCATTGACAGAAAAAGCCTCAGCAAGATGCGGATCCAGTGTGACGAGGCAGGTGTATGGGTGAAAGGGACGAAGCAACCCGTACTGGACTCTACAGCATCTCCTCAGGTGAATCTGGCAGTGGGCTCTTAGCAATCCGATGAGGTTCTCGTAGGGATTTAGTTCCTCAAGGCTCAACTCGCTGCTATGAACATCAAGCTGCAAGACATCCAGCAGAGGCTCCAGGCGGCACCTCCAGCGTACTCTGGCACCTTTTTTGCTACTGAAGGGGGAGACTGTAGCACCCCAAATGGAAGGCGTCACATCCCCCGCACTCAGACCCGACCCGCATATGAAATGGAAAATCCATACACGTGCCAGAATAGAGCGAACAGGGACTCACACACTCACTATGCTAGGCGGGAGCTAAACCTTCGAAATCAAATAATAAAGTATAAAGAGAAATGGCAAGTGCGGAAGCATAGCATATAATCCGATACCAATTCAACCAAAATAACGGGTTTAACTAACATAATGACATATTCCCTAAAATTCATACATAACCATAAATCATAGTCATAAATACGTGTTCAATCTATCCCTAGAAACCTGTCCCGAATCAATAATATAAAATCAAAATAATTCATGATAACGTGATCAAATATAATGTGTGATGGTGTGACTCAGACCACAAGACTCGATAGACTCGAACTCCCACCTAGCGCTCCGACATTTGCAAAAGAACTGAAAATAAAGCCGGGTCCAGCCTATAGGAGACTGGTGGGTATAAAACAAGACATATTTTAGTAATATCGCAGAATTTAAATACCCACACATGCAAGCTATAATCCCATGCGAGGTTTTGAGATATTTCCCAAGTGGGTGAAAACAAAGAAAAACAACGCTCGGGATTACAACGATCAATTTCATTCATTCATTTATGCGGTCTTTACGTGAGCCCGACAAGAGGACGAATTCTCCAACCTTCTCCCCGTGTGTGCATTTATTCATACATTCGTTCATTAGTGTTCACACAATCATTCATTCATTCAATCATTCTTTCACTTACACCTTTTTCCTCCGGGCGTTGGACGGGTTAGCAAGACCCGGCCACCTCATTCATTGACCAAAGGGGGGTCATGAGTTCCCCAAAGGCGCTCAGCTTCCTTTCCTCGCTAATCTCCTAGCGAGTTCCGGACTCTGTGATTTAGGTGGGACTAATGTACGGAGATCCCCATCAGCCCGAGCTTCCCCGGATAGCCACGTACACTAGTCCCAGGGCCCCCATTCAATGTGATCACTGATCTCGCCAAAACATTAGGTTAGGAATTGAATAGATAAGAAAAGGGCTATAACATGAAAACCATGACTCCTTTGAAATGACTCAATATATAAACATATATATACTTTGGCTTAAAACTTACACGTTGAGGTATATCGGGTCATTATTTAACTAATAGCAGAGAAACCCATCTGTTACACCTTACCGAACGATACCAAGAAGAAAATAAGACTAGGAAGAACCTATGAACCCGGCATATCTCCGCCCTGGAGAAACTATACAAAAAGGTAACACGGTGCATACGTGAAACTCAAGACTCCAAATGAACCACATATGATGCATGATAATGCTATGCATATGGTATGAGATGTTTAAGAAATAAATGATGTCATGAAGCCACTTAATCACATAAGCAATTCAATCATTCAGTACATGAATAGATCATGCTCTTTCATTATCATTCGTTCATTCCATATCATTCATTCATTCATTATTCAATTTATGAAGATTTCACGTTCATTCATTTCATAGTTCATAGCAATTCAAGTCATGAATTTCATATAATAAGTATAGCTCAAAGATAACAAGTTCATAATTAGAGAATAAACAAATAAAGACCTTTAAATCATGATTGGAAATTAGATAAGAACACGAAATAGGTAACAATTTAATTCCATAATTTAATTAAATTAAACAATATTTAATATATATAATATATATATATATATATATATATATATATATATATATATATGTGTGTGTGTAAATATACATATATACACTTCGTGCATTATGATATCTAGTATATATATATAAGCCATGCATATAATTATTTTAATATGTACGTACACATGTGCATGCTATTACATATAATATATATATATTTATATACATGCAATATATATATATATATATATATAATAACGTACACACACACATGCACGAGACATATAAAACACATGAGCATAATTCAACACCATTCAGGCATGTATTAATATAGTATATTACACAACAAATATTGTACATATATATATATATATATATATATATACAGCAAATACGCATGCACAACAACACACAAAATCAGAAAGCAGCAATTAAAAGTTCAAGTAAGAAGCTCCCCGCCCGGGGAAAATTTCTTCTTCAACACTCCCCGGCCGGGTAAAAGGGAGGCAGAAGCTGCTGCACAAGGTGTCCCCGCCCGAACCATCACAAAATCTCCCTGCCCGGGGAGATACTCTTCGCGTAACAACACAGCAGCCCCTGTTTTGGTTCTCTATGGCAGCAGTAGCAAGGTAACACACAAAGCACTCAAGGCAACATATTAGGCAACAAATACAGCAGTTAAAGCAAGGAAATGAGGCAACAAACAAGGTATAACAGCAGTAACTAACCGCACACAGCAACAAGAAAGCAAATCAGTCACCAAGTTTCAGAAAAGCCCATGTTCAGCCATGGTGGATCCTCGCACATCCCATATAAATCAAATTCAAGTTCATGAATGTTAAAAGGAAATTAAAGTGATCACATTTCTGTTCCAATTCCATATCAACCAAACTAATACCATGAATTCCAAGAATGAAGCTTTAACCTAACTATTCATCTCATGAATCAAAGCATGCTCAAACCACTATGAAAACCAGAGATTAAAAACTCAAAAGAAAGAGAAGAAGATGGAGATCACAATTCTGGACTTACCTCTCGAATTTGAGGCGAAACGGAAGAGTATCGAGCAAGAATGGCCAAGTGAATACTATTTCTCCCCTTCAATCTTGGACCTGCGAGGTTGCTGCTTCTTTTCCCTTCTTTATTTGACTGAACTGAAATGAGAGAGAGATGGGTGAAAAGAGGGTTAAGTCAGGGTCATTTGGGTCCAAATATGGGGCAGTTTGGATAAGAAACCGGGTCGGTTATGATCAAAACGGGCGAAGGTGGCGAATCTATCACGCGGGTCATGTTTCGGGGAGAAATTCTGAGTTTCGAATGAGCATAGAAAATTACAAAGTCAGGTTCCTTGGTTTTTTTTCTTCGTTACGAGTCCGACGCTTCTTCCGGAATTCAAATCCGAATTTCTTAGCTCAAGATACGTTGTCCGGAACCAGAGGTGCGCCGAATGTTCCAAATCTCCCAACTTGGTCTCGTTCCCCAAAATAAAATCCTTTAACACACCAAACAAGATCGAAAACATGAAATGAGCACGTAGACATGTTCATAACACATAAATCTACGACATACTAAATTTTCACAAAACTTCGAATTCAACTCGAATAGAAACGACACGCGATCATATCTCTCAAGTACAAAGCATTCAAGAATTCAATTAAAATTCATAATTCAATTATAATATTAAATCCATTTTTAAAAATATATTTATTAAAATGTACGAAATAAAAATAATTAAAAAGATTAATTAAAATTAAAATTATAATAAATAATTAATTACTTAATTAATTAATTTAAATGCGCAATTACGTAAACACATACATCATACTACACAATTGAAAAGCCGGGGCGTTACAGAGACGACACCAAGGACCAGCACCAGGAGCTCAACCCCCTTGAAAAATCAAGGAATTTCTCTTTCTTTATGTCTTTTGAAACTCTCAAAGACTATGTTTGTACTTAATTAAACTCTATGACTTTTGTGGTTGGGGTTGTGGAACTGTTGAATCTTTTTGCTATCGATCTTATTTACAGGGGGAGCTGGTTGATTTATTACCTATTATTGGATAGTCTTATTTGTAGGGGGAGATTTTTATCTCTTGTCATTCTGTTTTCAGGGGGAGCTTTATATCCTTCTTTGTATCTTTACTTCTTGGTTTGTACTTCTCTTTTGCAGGACCAAGTGCTTCGAAGTCATCAACAAAAAAAGGGGACATTGTCAGAATATTTTTGCTGATCCTGATGGTCAAACCTTCCCAGAATATATGTAAGCTGAATGGAGAAGATCAAGGGAATTAAACCTTAGAAATAGCCTTTTGATTCTAAAGGAGTAAATCACGTGATTAGCCAAATTGAAGGGAGCAACAGATACTTGTCCATTCTTCTCAAAGCAAAGGACTATAAAGCTCAACTCTTTCAAGAAAAGGAACAATGTTTTGAGAGACAAAATATTACTTAAGAGTGTTCATTTCTTTAAGAGCTTTTGTAGTAGAGATCTCTGTTCAAATTGTGAGAATTAAGAGTCTCTGGAGTTCAGCTTTCAGTGTGTGTTCTGAAGCTGAGGTTAGAGGTCTTAGCCCTCTGGTAGATCAGATATCTATGTGGTATTTGAGGTAGTTTGCTTTGGTGTGAGTTGTATGATAGATAAATTTGAAGGTATTTATGTAACGCCCCAGTTTTCCAGTTATGCATTACGTGATATTATGTGAATTATATTACTAAGTGATTACGTGAAATTGTTATAAACTTGAGAATTATGTAACTCGAATTTGATTGAGACGTGAATTAATTGCCGAACGTGACTTAAGTGCTTATGGGTCCTTAATTGATCATTCATTTAAATTTGAGGATTAAATTGCATGAACCTTTCTTTGTATTTACTTGATCACATTTCATGAGATAGGACTTACTTCCATAACTTATACATTTGGAGGATTTAATTGCAAATTTGTGCCTTAAGATTCATGAAAATATATATCATCTCTTACCTTCCATACATAATTTTTCATAAAAACATACACACACCTTGCTTCCATTTCTCAAGATCCAACACCAAGAAGAAAAAGATTTCATCAAATTCAAGCTATTTTTCGGAGAAATTGCATACTTTGAAGCTCAACCATATTAATCACATCATTCCTTTTCTTATTTTCTTATTAGAGGTAAAGATGATATGATGTTGGAATTCTTGAATGAATGATTAAAGCTAGGATTAGAAATTTAGAGTGAATCACTTGTGTGTTAATTGTTAGAAGCATGATCATGATCATTTAACTTGAAAGCTTGCTTGAATTCTTGAATTATATGGAAGTTGAATATCATGAAAAATATGGGGTTTGAGGAATGAATTCTTGATGATCTATGCATGTTTCCATGGATTATATGATGCCTAATTGATATATATGAGTTATATGCATGTTATATGATAGTTTTGAGTTGGTTTCTTGCCTTGGTTTGGTGTGGGAATGATTTGGGAGCCAAGTTTTGTGTATTCCCCTGTTTCCCCTACTTTCCAAGGATGCCTGATGTGGGATCCAGGTCGGGATCCATTTTAGGGTAAAAACAATCCCGACCGAGATGTGTGTGACAGAAAACTTTCTGCTCCAGCGTCCAGGCCGGGATTATTTTTAATCCCGTCTGCGACACCCCTCCCCTGATCCAATTGCTCCTATTTTTCTACTGTATCAAGTATTTGAAGTTTAGAACATTCTTTTTTTTACGTCTCATCAATGTCTATTTTTTTTTGTGAGTTATGGCCATTTTAATTTGGTGCCGCCAAACTGTTGCGAATCTGCATTAACCCAACTTTGGACCTAAGCCATTTTCATTCAACTATGAAAAAAAAATACGAGCCATATATCATCGGAAAGGCCTATGTGTCTAGTTTCATACCCAACAAGCAAAACTCAATTCCAAATTCTATAACTCAAGATATTCCAGTTTTCCTACAACATGCGCATTTTCGAAAACTATCAAGTTTTACCAAACTTTGTCAAAAACCTTCATATTGCATTCCTTTCACTTTCTTGGCTCCCGTATGTGACTTATATGAGTTATGTACTTGGTTTATTGATAATTATGCTCCTATTCGACACTTCTTGGCACTTAATTGCTCAAACATGATTGTGTGACTCCATGTCTTATACGAATTAAACTTGAAAGGTTGAATGATATAAATACGTGACTCCTTGTCATTAATTCATCTCTTAGGTATTAATTGGTTCTCATACATGTTTAAGTGTCACTGGATTGCTAAGTTATTTGGATATTAAGGTGTTGGGAGTTTAGTTATTTACATGAACATTGTCGTTCATCATACTTGGTTTCATATTGAGTCTCGTCTCAAGAGTACACATTGTTTCCTTTCTTGTCTAGTTCTTCTCTAGGGCGGAGACCATTGATCGAATAAGCACTAACTTGCATCCTTGTATTGTCGCTTGTCAGGTGAGGTTTAATTTCTAGTTATATAGAACCTTTATAACCCTTACGTGAGAATTTTGGCCAAAATGTATATTTATATCTATAGTTTTCCAAAACCTTAGTGATTGAAAGCAAGTCATGTTATTATATTGAACTGACCATGATTTGGTGAGTATATTGTTCACTGTGGGCCCGAGGGTAGTGTATTGAGCCAACCGGGAAAGCAAGGGTTGACGGGTTACTCTTGCACTATCCTCACCATTTTGGGATGACCCCTGAATCCAATAGGAGGTTTGGTGGAGGAAGGAATCCCGTGCGTGGGAGTCATATTCCTGACATACACCATGATTGGATGGTGGGGCCTTGCAATCCCACTATCTCCCAGAGGGAAAAGGGTTCATGAAACTACTATTGATTGATTGCACTCTAAATACTTGCATGGTCACTTAATCAATTGAAACCATCATGATTGTACACTATCGGAGTAAAGGTTGGAGACTTGCCCTCACTCGCCGGGCCACTGATTGACTGAAATTGGTTTAATCATTAAAGCTTGATAGTTGTAATCTCGGGTGATGCTTATTTTATCATTGAACTTATATTGTTTCTTTTCTAAAACTTCACCCGAGTTTATGACTTGCATGTAATTGCACTTATATTTATATACCCCTCACTCAGTCTTTTATAGACTGACGCCTCCACCTTTCAGGTTCTTGCAGGTGCACGCTAGGTGGGATTTAGAGTCATGTTTTGTCTTTTATTCAGGTGTGGCACAGTTCATCTTCATTGTTAGCATGTTTTGAGATATTGATGAATTAATCATGTTAGTTGATGTTATTTTGGGAATATAAGATTTACTGAATCGATACGCATGTAGAGAAGATTGTTTATGTTGTTGTACATATCTTATGAGTATGCTTCCATCTGAACTGCTATGCATGGTTCTACTTGGTTTGGGGTTAGCCGCCTAGCTAGATTGTTTTTTTTTTTTTTTTTTTTTTTTTTTTTTTTCTATTGTCTCTCATTCACTATATGCTTAGATTCATATGCAACACGACTATAATTATGTAAGAAATGGGTAAATATGAGCAATCATGGCACTTTTAAGAATTAACTTTCACATTGAAGATCATTTAGGGCAAGCTTAGACGTCTTTCATGCAACTTTAGTAAAACGATATACTTATATAAGTGCACTTACACTTGAAATAAAGAATATAACACATATGACGTTCAATAAACGGAAAGAAACGATGAAAAAAGCAAGAAACCAGCATTTAGGCAAA
Organism: Lantana camara; assembly: GCA_037501455.1. Taxonomy (NCBI): domain Eukaryota; kingdom Viridiplantae; phylum Streptophyta; class Magnoliopsida; order Lamiales; family Verbenaceae; genus Lantana; species Lantana camara. The sequence goes on from CM074862.1 coordinate 28,374,076, forward strand.
ACTTAGCAAAACTAACAGGTTTCTCCAGACGGGCAAGCTATAAAGAATTGGGTATATCTTAAGATTGATAAGTCGGAATTAAGTTTTGATTAAAATAAAAGTGGACAAACAGGGCTCTCCAACCATATATGGCTCAAATTTTAGTTCAAAGTGGATAAAAAATGACGTAGGTGCAAATTTAGTCGAATGTAGATTTCTGACAGATTGGCGACACAATTTTGGATCGATTATATCTCCCTCCTCGAAAATGATTTTAACGTGATTCCAATTGGAGAATGTTCTACACTCAAAGAAGTTTCAGTGGTCAAAAATTTACTCAATCGGAGCTCATTTGAGGTCTACACAGTCGTGTGACTTTTGGCCTAAAAACATGTGCAGTTGCACATAGAAAATTATGCGGAAAATTTGAGAATTTACACGCTACCATGCGGAAAATGAATGGGGAAGTTGCATGGCCTTGCAAACATGTCTGGTACAAAAAAAAAAAAAAAAAAACCGGGGAAAATAGGGGAAAAAGAGGGAAAGAAGCCAAACTTGCAAAGATATAGTTAGAGTCAAGTATTCTCAACTCATAACACACAAGAGCACACTTAAGAGCACTTAAGGATCAAATATATACTAAGAACTCATGCTTAACTTCCTTAATCATCATCCTTAAAACCCATCAACTCCATTAGTAACCTTCAAGCTTTCCTAACTTATGAATCATGCATGATGACTTCTTGAATTCTTCCTAGCATATGATTTCTAACATATTTACTTCTACCAATTTCCTCCTAACATGCTTTGCTATATGATTCTCCATAACCTAGCTTAGGTTTTCATATAAACTTCATACCATGCATGCAAACTCATGCTTATGCAAGAATTAAACCATGGACGTATGTTTATACATGAAGAAAAGCATAGATTCTACCTTTAATTAGAAAGAAGTGAACTTGGGATGAAAGTGTGTAGATGTGCGGTGGTGTATGTGAGATGAGAGAGTGAAGAAGAAGAGCTTGTTGCTTATTGGGAGAAGATGCAAGAAATATGTAGGATATTTCATAAAGTATGACAACATTAATTAAAATGCATGAGTCATAAAGTTGTTTCTTGACTTTTAATCCCACATTAATTAGCTATCCTTCATGTTAGAGAATTTACACAATTAAGTGATCATAATCTTGAACTAATACTACACAAATCCAAATAAAATTCACCTAGGTATTCATACTTTCCAAATTTGGCAATCAAGGACAACGAACAAATAAAACATAACTCTTGAACGTTCCCACACGTTTTACCTGTTCTGAAAGACGGGCGTTACACCTGGAAACAACTTAATCAGCATTAGCCAGCTTTGTGATAGCGGGTATGAGGTCGAGTTTTGCCCAACCATGTGTCTAATTATGAAAAATGGAGAAAGGGTCTTCACAACAAAATGAGAGAAGAATCTTTACACGTTCCATATGGAAGATCTGTGTACCAAGAATGTGGAGTGCCTCACCGTTACTAAAGAAACCAGCTAAATATAGCATTGGAGACTCAGACAAGTCAACATGGACCTTTTGACTCATTTCACCAAGGAGGATCTGGTAAAAGGCATTCCCAAACTTAACAATGTCAAAGATAAAACCTATGATGCATGCCAAAAAGGAAAACATATTAGACCCAGTTTTAAAGGCAAAGATCAAGTTTCCACTAACCAGCCTCTGGAACTTCTGCATCTCGACCTCTTTGAACCCATGAGGACAGAGTTAATGGGGGGAAAAAGGTATGTCTTCGTCATCGTGGACGGCTATTCCAGGTACACTTGGGTTCTCTTCTTAACTCTTAAAAATGAGGCTATCAATTTTTTCATTCCTCTTCTTAAAAGGATCTAAAATGAGAAAAATCTAAATGTCAAGCGCATTCGTAGTGGCCAAGGAAATGAATTTGATGAGAAAAATTTTACAATTTTTTCCAACAAAAATGGGTACTTTGATGAGTTCTCTGCTCCTAGAACCCCCCAACAAAATGGTATTGTTGAAAGAACAGATCGTATTCTACAAGAAATGGCCAGGATTATGATCAATAAATATGATTTGCCTAAATCTTTTTTGGGGTGAAGTGATTAATACTGCTTGTTATATTTCCATTCGTGTTTTTCTTAGACCCATTATCAAAAGAACTCTGTATGAACTTTGGACTAATAAGACACCCAACATCTCTTATTTCCATGTGTTTGGCTGCGAGTGCTTTATGCTTAATGATAGGGACGACCTAGGAAAATTTGATGCCAAGACGGATGAAGGAATCTTTGTGGGTTACTCCACGCATAGCAAGGCTTTCGGAGTTTTCAATAATCGCAAAAGAATTGTGCAGGAATCCATCAAGGTTGTATTTGATGAAACTAACCCCCTTGCTAACAATTCCTTGAGAGATATTCTTGCAGATACAGTTGAAATAATAGCATCACTCAATCAGGATCTAGAACCTACAGAGGAAGAAGGACAAAGACCAGACGAAGCTGACAACGAAGTTCCACCTGAAAATACCACGAAATTCAAGCATGCTTCAAGGTACAGATGATAACTTGCTCTCAAAAGGTTGGCGAAGACAAAGCTCAACCCAAACACCAAGCCTTTATCTCAATGTTTGAACCCAAGGATGTGAAGGAAGCCCTCAAAGATGATCACTGGATCACATCTATGAAGGAAGTATTAACCCAATTTGAACGCTGCAATGTTTGGACTTTGGTCGAAAGACCAATAGGCCATACCATCATTGGAACAAAATGGTTCTTCAGAAACAAACCCAATGAAAGAGGTAAGGTCACAAGAAACAAAGCTAGACTAGTAGCAAAAGGATACAACAACAAGAAGGCATTAATTTCGACAAAACGTTTGCTCCCGTTGCAAGATTAAAATCTATTAGAATGTTGCTAGATTTTGCTTGCTTAAAAAACTTTATCCTTTATCAAATGGACGTCAAAAGTGCCTTGTTAAATGGAAAAATCAATGAAGAAATTTACGCCCAACAACCACCGGGCTCTGAAAATTCAAACATTTCGAACCACGTTTTCAAACTTAACAAAGCTCTTTATGGCCTTAAGCAAGCCCCTCGTGCATGGTATGAGTGTCTAAAGAACTATCTGATTTCCAATCACTTCAGTATTGGCACCATTGACACCACTCTTTTCACAAAAACCCATGGGGAAAGTCTTCTATTGGTACAAATTTATGTTGATGATATGATTTTTGGAAGTACAAACTCCCAACTCTACCAAGAGTTCTCTAAGTGTATGCAACAAAAATTTGAAATGAGTCTCATGGGAGAGCTATCCTTCTTTCTTGGCTTACAAATCAGCTAACGAAAGCATGGAATCTTCCTAAACCAAGTGAAATATACAAAGGAAATATTGGAGAAATTCCAGATGACTGACTATAAAGATACTCCAACACCACTCATTCCATCTACCAAACTGGACCTTGATCCTGACGGTAGGATATTCCAGAAAAGGTATACAGAGGTATGATAGGGAATCTTCTCTATTTAACTGCTAGCAGGCCCGACATATTATTTACCACAGGACTTGATACTCGTTTCCAGTCTGTTCCCAAGGAATCTCATTTCAAGGCAATAAAAAAGATCCTCTGGTACCTAAAAGAAACCACAAACTACAGTCTCTGGTATCAGAAAACAAACACTGCTAGTCTCATTGGTTTTCAGATAAAGATTATGCAGGATACACTGTTGATAGAAAAAGTACCAGTGGCTCGTGTCAACTACTGAATAACTGCCTAGTCAGCTGGCCAAGCAAAAAACAATCCGTGGTCGCTTTATCCACCACTAAAGCTGAATATATGGCTCTAGGTAACTGTTGTGCTCAATTACTCTGGACGAAAAAAACCTTACCCGACTTCAATCTTCACTTCTCCAATATCCCTCTCTACTGTGATAATACCAGTGTTATCTGCATTTAAAAAAATCCCTTCTTTCATTCCAAAACAAAACATATTGAAATTAAACATCATTTCGTAAGGGATCACATTCTAAAAACTGAAATAAAAAATTTTCATGTTGATACAAAAAACCAACACGCAGATATTTTCATAAAGAGTTTACTTGAAGATCAATTTTCTGCTTTACAGAACACACTTGGAATGATTTTAGCTCAAAATATTTGCTAAAATTTTATCATATGATTTCCATATTAATTCTTCTGGAATTCGAAAAGGCACTCAGATCTCCTTATAACCCCTCACCCTAAACCAAATCACTCACTCAAAATCATTCACTTACACCGCCACTTTTTCAAAAACCCTAAATCTAAAAATGGTGAAAGGTAAGGAAACCAAAAAGACAGGGCACGGAAGAGTCTGCGGTGATAGACTCCGGTGAAACGAGCTCGCTTCACCAACTCTGATAGGAACACCTCTCCCATCCTACTTACTGATTTGAAGGAAGGACCATCTGATGTCAAGCCCTCGCCATTTGAACTCATCCCCAGTGAGTTTAAGTTCTTAGCCAAAGTTGTTGCAGATCTATTTGAGAACTTCTTCAAAGGTTTGGAGGTAAATCGGGGTCGCGTTGTTAATATTGATGATATATCACCTTTCTCTGCTGTTGATACTATCAGGAATCTGGGATGGGAACCTCTTGTGACTATTGATGCTCCAGTGTATCCCTTGATGAGCCAGAAATCTGTGTGAAATCGGTTGTGCATGGTAAGGAAGTTCTCTTCAATGTCACAAAGTTCAACCATCTGCTGGGTACACCCAACTCGGGGGAAGAGGTTTTCTGCTTTGGTAAGTGGCCAAACGAGACTAAGTGGCCGGATGCTCTCCTAGGTATTCTGGGATGGGGCTAACTACGAGCTTTTTGGGGGAGAGGGACTCAATAAACTCAAAAGTGTGGAGTTATTGTTCTAGCACAAGGTCATTCACAACTCTATTTTTTCGGCTTCCGTGAATAGTGGGAATTACTCCACTAATATGACCTGTCTGTCTACCTATCAGCTCTACAAAATGGCTAAAGGCGAACTAGTTAACCTGGGGTTCGTGATCCTAAAGTACATTCATCATTGCTTCTAACTCAGAAACTCCAACATTCCCTACGGGATGATCTTATCTCACCTGCTGGCATTGGACGGGGTCATTTTACCATCTTTCATGAAGGAAGATCCAGCTGACTATAAGATCATTGACAGAAAAAGCCTCAGCAAGATGCGGATCCAGTGTGACGAGGCAGGTGTATGGGTGAAAGGGACGAAGCAACCCGTACTGGACTCTACAGCATCTCCTCAGGTGAATCTGGCAGTGGGCTCTTAGCAATCCGATGAGGTTCTCGTAGGGATTTAGTTCCTCAAGGCTCAACTCGCTGCTATGAACATCAAGCTGCAAGACATCCAGCAGAGGCTCCAGGCGGCACCTCCAGCGTACTCTGGCACCTTTTTTGCTACTGAAGGGGGAGACTGTAGCACCCCAAATGGAAGGCGTCACATCCCCCGCACTCAGACCCGACCCGCATATGAAATGGAAAATCCATACACGTGCCAGAATAGAGCGAACAGGGACTCACACACTCACTATGCTAGGCGGGAGCTAAACCTTCGAAATCAAATAATAAAGTATAAAGAGAAATGGCAAGTGCGGAAGCATAGCATATAATCCGATACCAATTCAACCAAAATAACGGGTTTAACTAACATAATGACATATTCCCTAAAATTCATACATAACCATAAATCATAGTCATAAATACGTGTTCAATCTATCCCTAGAAACCTGTCCCGAATCAATAATATAAAATCAAAATAATTCATGATAACGTGATCAAATATAATGTGTGATGGTGTGACTCAGACCACAAGACTCGATAGACTCGAACTCCCACCTAGCGCTCCGACATTTGCAAAAGAACTGAAAATAAAGCCGGGTCCAGCCTATAGGAGACTGGTGGGTATAAAACAAGACATATTTTAGTAATATCGCAGAATTTAAATACCCACACATGCAAGCTATAATCCCATGCGAGGTTTTGAGATATTTCCCAAGTGGGTGAAAACAAAGAAAAACAACGCTCGGGATTACAACGATCAATTTCATTCATTCATTTATGCGGTCTTTACGTGAGCCCGACAAGAGGACGAATTCTCCAACCTTCTCCCCGTGTGTGCATTTATTCATACATTCGTTCATTAGTGTTCACACAATCATTCATTCATTCAATCATTCTTTCACTTACACCTTTTTCCTCCGGGCGTTGGACGGGTTAGCAAGACCCGGCCACCTCATTCATTGACCAAAGGGGGGTCATGAGTTCCCCAAAGGCGCTCAGCTTCCTTTCCTCGCTAATCTCCTAGCGAGTTCCGGACTCTGTGATTTAGGTGGGACTAATGTACGGAGATCCCCATCAGCCCGAGCTTCCCCGGATAGCCACGTACACTAGTCCCAGGGCCCCCATTCAATGTGATCACTGATCTCGCCAAAACATTAGGTTAGGAATTGAATAGATAAGAAAAGGGCTATAACATGAAAACCATGACTCCTTTGAAATGACTCAATATATAAACATATATATACTTTGGCTTAAAACTTACACGTTGAGGTATATCGGGTCATTATTTAACTAATAGCAGAGAAACCCATCTGTTACACCTTACCGAACGATACCAAGAAGAAAATAAGACTAGGAAGAACCTATGAACCTGGCATATCTCCGCCCTGGAGAAACTATACAAAAAGGTAACACGGTGCATACGTGAAACTCAAGACTCCAAATGAACCACATATGATGCATGATAATGCTATGCATATGGTATGAGATTTTTAAGAAATAAATGATGTCATGAAGCCACTTAATCACATAAGCAATTCAATCATTCAGTACATGAATAGATCATGCTCTTTCATTATCATTCGTTCATTCCATATCATTCATTCATTCATTATTCAATTTATGAAGATTTCACGTTCATTCATTTCATAGTTCATAGCAATTCAAGTCATGAATTTCATATAATAAGTATAGCTCAAAGATAACAAGTTCATAATTAGAGAATAAACAAATAAAGACCTTTAAATCATGATTGGAAATTAGATAAGAACACGAAATAGGTAACAATTTAATTCCATAATTTAATTAAATTAAACAATATTTAATATATATAATATATATATATATATATATATATATATATATATATATATATATATATGTGTGTGTAAATATACATATATACACTTCGTGCATTATGATATCTAGTATATATATATAAGCCATGCATATAATTATTTTAATATGTACGTACACATGTGCATGCTATTACATATAATATATATATATTTATATACATGCAATATATATATATATATATATATATATATAATAACGTACACACACACATGCACGAGACATATAAAACACATGAGCATAATTCAACACCATTCAGGCATGTATTAATATAGTATATTACACAACAAATATTGTACATATATATATATATATATATATATATATATATATATATATATATATATATATATATATATATATACAGCAAATACGCATGCACAACAACACACAAAATCAGAAAGCAGCAATTAAAAGTTCAAGTAAGAAGCTCCCCGCCCGGGGAAAATTTCTTCTTCAACACTCCCCGGCCGGGTAAAAGGGAGGCAGAAGCTGCTGCACAAGGTGTCCCCGCCCGAACCATCACAAAATCTCCCTGCCCGGGGAGATACTCTTCGCGTAACAACACAGCAGCCCCTGTTTTGGTTCTCTATGGCAGCAGTAGCAAGGTAACACACAAAGCACTCAAGGCAACATATTAGGCAACAAATACAGCAGTTAAAGCAAGGAAATGAGGCAACAAACAAGGTATAACAGCAGTAACTAACCGCACACAGCAACAAGAAAGCAAATCAGTCACCAAGTTTCAGAAAAGCCCATGTTCAGCCATGGTGGATCCTCGCACATCCCATATAAATCAAATTCAAGTTCATGAATGTTAAAAGGAAATTAAAGTGATCACATTTCTGTTCCAATTCCATATCAACCAAACTAATACCATGAATTCCAAGAATGAAGCTTTAACCTAACTATTCATCTCATGAATCAAAGCATGCTCAAACCACTATGAAAACCAGAGATTAAAAACTCAAAAGAAAGAGAAGAAGATGGAGATCACAATTCTGGACTTACCTCTCGAATTTGAGGCGAAACGGAAGAGTATCGAGCAAGAATGGCCAAGTGAATACTATTTCTCCCCTTCAATCTTGGACCTGCGAGGTTGCTGCTTCTTTTCCCTTCTTTATTTGACTGAACTGAAATGAGAGAGAGATGGGTGAAAAGAGGGTTAAGTCAGGGTCATTTGGGTCCAAATATGGGGCAGTTTGGATAAGAAACCGGGTCGGTTATGATCAAAACGGGCGAAGGTGGCGAATCTATCACACGGGTCATGTTTCGGGGAGAAATTCTGAGTTTCGAATGAGCATAGAAAATTACAAAGTCAGGTTCCTTGGTTTTTTTTCTTCGTTACGAGTCCGACGCTTCTTCCGGAATTCAAATCCGAATTTCTTAGCTCAAGATACGTTGTCCGGAACCAGAGGTGCGCCGAATGTTCCAAATCTCCCAACTTGGTCTCGTTCCCCAAAATAAAATCCTTTAACACACCAAACAAGATCGAAAACATGAAATGAGCACGTAGACATGTTCATAACACATAAATCTACGACATACTAAATTTTCACAAAACTTCGAATTCAACTCGAATAGAAACGACACGCGATCATATCTCTCAAGTACAAAGCATTCAAGAATTCAATTAAAATTCATAATTCAATTATAATATTAAATCCATTTTTAAAAATATATTTATTAAAATGTACGAAATAAAAATAATTAAAAAGATTAATTAAAATTAAAATTATAATAAATAATTAATTACTTAATTAATTAATTTAAATGCGCAATTACGTAAACACATACATCATACTACACAATTGAAAAGCCGGGGCGTTACAGAGACGACACCAAGGACCAGCACCAGGAGCTCAACCCCCTTGAAAAATCAAGGAATTTCTCTTTCTTTATGTCTTTTGAAACTCTCAAAGACTATGTTTGTACTTAATTAAACTCTATGACTTTTGTGGTTGGGGTTGTGGAACTGTTGAATCTTTTTGCTATCGATCTTATTTACAGGGGGAGCTGGTTGATTTATTACCTATTATTGGATAGTCTTATTTGTAGGGGGAGATTTTTATCTCTTGTCATTCTGTTTTCAGGGGGAGCTTTATATCCTTCTTTGTATCTTTACTTCTTGGTTTGTACTTCTCTTTTGCAGGACCAAGTGCTTCGAAGTCATCAACAAAAAAAGGGGACATTGTCAGAATATTTTTGCTGATCCTGATGGTCAAACCTTCCCAGAATATATGTAAGCTGAATGGAGAAGATCAAGGGAATTAAACCTTAGAAATAGCCTTTTGATTCTAAAGGAGTAAATCACGTGATTAGCCAAATTGAAGGGAGCAACAGATACTTGTCCATTCTTCTCAAAGCAAAGGACTATAAAGCTCAACTCTTTCAAGAAAAGGAACAATGTTTTGAGAGACAAAATATTACTTAAGAGTGTTCATTTCTTTAAGAGCTTTTGTAGTAGAGATCTCTGTTCAAATTGTGAGAATTAAGAGTCTCTGGAGTTCAGCTTTCAGTGTGTGTTCTGAAGCTGAGGTTAGAGGTCTTAGCCCTCTGGTAGATCAGATATCTATGTGGTATTTGAGGTAGTTTGCTTTGGTGTGAGTTGTATGATAGATAAATTTGAAGGTATTTATGTAACGCCCCAGTTTTCCAGTTATGCATTACGTGATATTATGTGAATTATATTACTAAGTGATTACGTGAAATTGTTATAAACTTGAGAATTATGTAACTCGAATTTGATTGAGACGTGAATTAATTGCCGAACGTGACTTAAGTGCTTATGGGTCCTTAATTGATCATTCATTTAAATTTGAGGATTAAATTGCATGAACCTTTCTTTGTATTTACTTGATCACATTTCATGAGATAGGACTTACTTCCATAACTTATACATTTGGAGGATTTAATTGCAAATTTGTGCCTTAAGATTCATGAAAATATATATCATCTCTTACCTTCCATACATAATTTTTCATAAAAACATACACACACCTTGCTTCCATTTCTCAAGATCCAACACCAAGAAGAAAAAGATTTCATCAAATTCAAGCTATTTTTCGGAGAAATTGTATACTTTGAAGCTCAACCATATTAATCACATCATTCCTTTTCTTATTTTCTTATTAGAGGTAAAGATGATATGATGTTGGAATTCTTGAATGAATGATTAAAGCTAGGATTAGAAATTTAGAGTGAATCACTTGTGTGTTAATTGTTAGAAGCATGATCATGATCATTTAACTTGAAAGCTTGCTTGAATTCTTGAATTATATGGAAGTTGAATATCATGAAAAATATGGGGTTTGAGGAATGAATTCTTGATGATCTATGCATGTTTCCATGGATTATATGATGCCTAATTGATATATATGAGTTATATGCATGTTATATGATAGTTTTGAGTTGGTTTCTTGCCTTGGTTTGGTGTGGGAATGATTTGGGAGCCAAGTTTTGTGTATTCCCCTGTTTCCCCTACTTTCCAAGGATGCCTGATGTGGGATCCAGGTCGGGATCCATTTTAGGGTAAAAACAATCCCGACCGAGATGTGTGTGACAGAAAACTTTCTGCTCCAGCGTCCAGGCCGGGATTATTTTTAATCCCGTCTGCGACACCCCTCCCCTGATCCAATTGCTCCTATTTTTCTACTGTATCAAGTATTTGAAGTTTAGAACATTCTTTTTTTTACGTCTCATCAATGTCTATTTTTTTTTGTGAGTTATGGCCATTTTAATTTGGTGCCGCCAAACTGTTGCGAATCTGCATTAACCCAACTTTGGACCTAAGCCATTTTCATTCAACTATGAAAAAAAAATACGAGCCATATATCATCGGAAAGGCCTATGTGTCTAGTTTCATACCCAACAAGCAAAACTCAATTCCAAATTCTATAACTCAAGATATTCCAGTTTTCCTACAACATGCGCATTTTCGAAAACTATCAAGTTTTACCAAACTTTGTCAAAAACCTTCATATTGCATTCCTTTCACTTTCTTGGCTCCCGTATGTGACTTATATGAGTTATGTACTTGGTTTATTGATAATTATGCTCCTATTCGACACTTCTTGGCACTTAATTGCTCAAACATGATTGTGTGACTCCATGTCTTATACGAATTAAACTTGAAAGGTTGAATGATATAAATACGTGACTCCTTGTCATTAATTCATCTCTTAGGTATTAATTGGTTCTCATACATGTTTAAGTGTCACTGGATTGCTAAGTTATTTGGATATTAAGGTGTTGGGAGTTTAGTTATTTACATGAACATTGTCGTTCATCATACTTGGTTTCATATTGAGTCTCGTCTCAAGAGTACACATTGTTTCCTTTCTTGTCTAGTTCTTCTCTAGGGCGGAGACCATTGATCGAATAAGCACTAACTTGCATCCTTGTATTGTCGCTTGTCAGGTGAGGTTTAATTTCTAGTTATATAGAACCTTTATAACCCTTACGTGAGAATTTTGGCCAAAATGTATATTTATATCTATAGTTTTCCAAAACCTTAGTGATTGAAAGCAAGTCATGTTATTATATTGAACTGACCATGATTTGGTGAGTATATTGTTCACTGTGGGCCCGAGGGTAGTGTATTGAGCCAACCGGGAAAGCAAGGGTTGACGGGTTACTCTTGCACTATCCTCACCATTTTGGGATGACCCCTGAATCCAATAGGAGGTTTGGTGGAGGAAGGAATCCCGTGCGTGGGAGTCATATTCCTGACATACACCATGATTGGATGGTGGGGCCTTGCAATCCCACTATCTCCCAGAGGGAAAAGGGTTCATGAAACTACTATTGATTGATTGCACTCTAAATACTTGCATGGTCACTTAATCAATTGAAACCATCATGATTGTACACTATCGGAGTAAAGGTTGGAGACTTGCCCTCACTCGCCGGGCCACTGATTGACTGAAATTGGTTTAATCATTAAAGCTTGATAGTTGTAATCTCGGGTGATGCTTATTTTATCATTGAACTTATATTGTTTCTTTTCTAAAACTTCACCCGAGTTTATGACTTGCATGTAATTGCACTTATATTTATATACCCCTCACTCAGTCTTTTATAGACTGACGCCTCCACCTTTCAGGTTCTTGCAGGTGCACGCTAGGTGGGATTTAGAGTCATGTTTTGTCTTTTATTCAGGTGTGGCACAGTTCATCTTCATTGTTAGCATGTTTTGAGATATTGATGAATTAATCATGTTAGTTGATGTTATTTTGGGAATATAAGATTTACTGAATCGATACGCATGTAGAGAAGATTGTTTATGTTGTTGTACATATCTTATGAGTATGCTTCCATCTGAACTGCTATGCATGGTTCTACTTGGTTTGGGGTTAGCCGCCTAGCTAGATTGTTTTTTTTTTTTTTTTTTTTTTTTTTTTTTTTTTTTTTTCTATTGTCTCTCATTCACTATATGCTTAGTTCATGTATGGATTGTCTGTTTCATATGTGGATTGAGCTGTAGTGCGGGGGATGTGGCTACCTTACGTTTCGGGTGCTACAAGTTATCTATCCTACATGTGGTATACGAATTCACAAGGTTTATTTGTGAATTCGAAAGTGCTTAATGAAATTTCCCTTTAAAACTTCTAAGCTAACAACTTGGGGACATGAGTAGGCTTGTCGAATTTGTATAAATCTGCTATGCGAATTATCTACATTTCTGGCTGTGGTACTTAGTGTTTCATAATACTGTCAAAGTTCCAATTAGGTACTCCCAGAGTATCAATTTGTTTTCTCATTATGTTAATGAAGTGACTGTTTAGGTTAAATTAGTTTGTTTACTTATGTGATAATGAAGTGCTTATTCGGTTGAATCAGTTTTTTTACTTTGTCGTAATGAAATGCTCATTCAAGTTGAATCAGTTTGTTAACTAATGTGGTAATGAAGTGTTTGTTCAGGTTGAATCAGTTTGTTTACTCATTTGGTAATGAGGTAATGAAGTTCTTCTTCAGGTAGAATCAGGTTTGGTTGGAATGTGGTAATGAAGTGCGTGTTCAGGTTGGGCGGGGAGTTTTGTTTTTTTTTGGGAGGGGGTTAGTTGGTTTAGATATAATATTTGTATAGTATTATATTAGGTATGTATTATATATACATATATATATATATAATATATTTTTTAATTAGAAACATTTAAATGTATATATGTATAATTTTAATTATAAATAGTGTTTTTAAAAATACTAATTATTCATTTATATGTATATTTTTAATAAGTAATTATTAATTCGTATGTATAATTTTAATATATATTTTTAATAATATTAAAAGTGATTTTAATATTTATATGTATATATTTATTTACTTATTAATATAATATTATATTTTAAAAATAATGTAATATATTTTTATTTTTAAAATATACAATATTAATATTTTCTAATATTATTTTAGCACTTAAAGTAAGGGTATTTTAGGGTTAAAACATTTAATGGTTAACCTGATGGAACGACGAGGTAGTGTGTAAAAAATAAAATAATAAACGATTTTTAAGAAAATTTTTACAATAGAGTTTTTTTTTTTTTTTTTTTTTTTTTTTTTTTTGCAATTTTAGACAAGTACCGGGGTTTGGTGCAATTAACTCATTTATTTTTTGAAAAAGGTATCATTACTATTATATTAAGTGAGAGACCCTTCGAGTAACCGTTTTGGTCTCTTGGACTCTAAAATTATTTTCTTTTTTTATCTTTTTTAATCATTTTCTCAATGTTTTATTTCTCTCTTAACTTCTTCTTTTTTCTCTAGTCTTATTCCATTTTTTTGTTATATATCTTTATTTTTTTCTATATTTTTCTGATTTCTATTTTGTATTATTTTGTATATTTTTAATTATATTAAAATAATTATGAAATAAATATTAACATAAAAAGTTTAATTTAATATATATTTAAATGATAATTATTTTATTATTTGCACATAGATTGTGGGTGGATTACTTGTCCGTATAATTAATGAGAACTACGAATTGAAAATTTCCCAAAAGCATGGTGGAGTCTGAACCAAACAATGTCTTATCTTTCCATGATCCGAGTTCATCGGTACAGTGTGGCAAAAAAACGTATACGGTTTTGTCTCTTTCATTTCAATCCTACTCTTTTTTGTTGTTTTTGTCAATTTTTCATCCCAATTCGCATTAAATTTGCTGTTCTGTCTCGTCAAACAGACAGAAACGAGGAATTAATGTTTGTGTCAAACTAATTCAAGAAGGAAAATATGATTACGAAACGGGCAGAAATACGGGGAACAAAAATGGAACATGGATTGGCACTGCCAAATGACGTGTTAATCGAACTTCTAGTCTATCTACCTGCAAAATCACTGATGCGGTTAAGATGTGTTTCAAAGTATTGCTGTGCTTTGATCAAAACACCTGCTTTTGTTTCGCGACATCTTAAACGTGATCATGAAGATGTTAAGACCAAAAAATTCAGGAGATAATGGAACGGGGTCTGGAAGCTACGATTGAGAAGTAGCTTCGAGAAAACCTATTCAAACTTGCAAGAGAATGAAAGGTAAAAGATAAGTATAGGATTACCAACTCAGAAGATAACTAAGCAGAAAAACACATCTTTATTCACAACTGACTCCAGTATTTGTAGGCCACAAAATAACTTATTCCCACTAAAAATCCTATTCTGATTAAGAAAAGAAGCCTACTCCACTAAGAAATCTAATACAGAAATATAAATAACTATATGACTATATTCCTAACTTACAAGGAATTCTAAAAAATACGAGAAAGAAAATGCTCATAACAGGATCCTTCCCATAAGAACAGCCTTGTCCTACCTGTTTGTACGTTAAAAGGAAAACATTGCTGCAGCAAAAATAAGTCCTCCCACGAACTGTCCTCATGAGGACGTTAAACCACTGAACCAAAACTTGGGTTACTGGCCGGTTGATGAGTCGCCTATTTAAAATCTTCTCGGGCATCAGCAAAAGGTGCCCATGCGTAGTGTCATATACAGGTAAATTAGTGTGGTGCCGTAAATCGGATCCAACCTGTTTTTTCAGCTGCAACATATGAAACAGAGGGTGTAACTTGGATTCCGGAGGCAATCTGAGCTTGTACGCAACTAATCCAACTCGCTCGACAATCTGAAATGGTCCAAAGAATCGTGGCGAGAGTTTGTGATAAGGCGTCGAGCGAAGCGAAGCTTGTCTATACGGTTGGAGTTTGACAAACACCCAATCAACAATCTTGTAAACCCTCTTTGTTCTATGTTTATCAGCCTGAGCTTTTATTCGGTCTTGAGCACGTCGGAGTTGTTCCCGAAGTGATCGGATGGTGACTTTCGATGTTGCAGGTTACGATCCACAACATCTAAAGAGGAATCAAATGCAAGATATGGCCGGTGAATTGGTGGATTCTGGCCATAGACCACTTCAAAGGGGGACGTTTGTGTCAAAGAGTGGTATGCCACCACTCAGCTAGTGGCAACCAATGAGCCCACTCACGCGGTCGATGCCCTGCCATACATCAGAGATAGCCCTCTAAGCATTTACTGACCACTTCGGTTTGGCCGTCGGCTTGAGGATGATAAGCTATCGACGAAGCAAGGTGACCTGCTGTAACCTAAATAATTCCTGCCAAAATCTGCTCATGAAAACAGAGCCTCGATCAGTGACTATGGAAGTGGGCAACCACATAAAAGTTTGAGCTACAGTGATAGTAGAATAAGGATGTTTAAGTCCAATAAAATAGGCGTACTTACTCAATCGATCGACTACGACAAATATAGAAGTCTTCCCCGCTGAATTCAGTAGGCCGTCAATAAAATCCATACTAATATCCTCCCAAATTTTATGTGGAATCGGTAAAGAGGATAGTAAACCGGGCGGTGCACATGTTTCAGACTTGTTTCGCTAACAAACTCCACACTCTCTAATGAAGGCACACACATCACATTTCAATCCCTTCCAATAAAGAATTCCCTTAATTCTATGCAGTGTTTTTGTAACCTCGGAATGCCCCCGACGGCGCTCGTGTGATAAAATTGAAGCAGATCCTTTCTTAAGGACTCATCCTTACCTACAACCAGTTTTCCCTTTCTTGTTAAAGTCTCATTTTCCCAGCAATAGTGAGGTTTACTTTCAATGAGTTGGGTTATAATATTCTGGAGGTTGGAGTCATTCCTGCAACTCTGTCGTATCGGCTGAAGAAGATTGGTGGTATGTGTATATGTAACAGGTGTTAACTGAAGAACAAATAGGTGATGGGTGTCGAGACCACCAAGATTAAATCCCAAATATTGCACACAATTAAATTGTAAAATAGTGGCAACGGGTATCGATCTACGAGGATTGGGAGAATTTGTTACTTTTAATATGCTAAGGAAACGAAACAAACAACAAAAATAGGGGGGTTTTGAGATATTTCATTAAACTAATAATGAAATAAACAAAACGAGACTAAATAAACAAATAATTAACAACTAAACTCAGCTGACACTTAAATTAATTCAGTAGATAACAAATAGCTAGGATTTTCCTACGCATGCATCAGGCTATGATCACGGACAGGGTGATTAATTCCTCGTTAGGCTAGCTATAGTTACCAGTTACCTTAGGCTCCCTCGTTTCTTCTTACTTTTTAGAACGACTAGAAGAAACTCCTAATAATCGTCCCCTAATTAACCGATAACCCTATCAGAAACTCCTTCTAAGATTCAACCGGATAATTGCTTTACGTACTAAAGAAACACTAGCCCTAACCGACTAAGTAGAAACTCCTACTTCGCCTAATTAGACCGTAATATCCCACAACACAAAATTAGCCGAACTTAACAACCTAGTGTTGATTGCCACTTCGTTAATTGCCCGGCTAGACTCTACCAAACGAATTAACTAGTTGTATGTGTGTTGATAATTCTAAGACTCGTGCACTAATCAAAGAATTGAACAACACTCAATGACATGAAATCGGAAATAAAACGGATAACTTGAATTAATCAACCAAAGGAAATTGTCTCACAACATCTAAAGCATGCTTGGAAAATCCCAACTATAAACGAATTAGAAATTCATAACAAAATTAAAAGACAAGTACGAATAAGAAAACATAGTATTCAACGAAACAAAGAAAGGAGGAAATAAACTAGTTTCGAAGCTCGAATTCTTCCTCCTTTTTCCCCCGCCTGTTGCTGCGTGATTAGACCTTTATGTAGTGTGGAGGAGTTCTTTGGTTTTCCTCCCATGATCTCCACGTTCCGTCATCAATTTGGGCTAATAATTATCAAAGTAATGCCCATCGTGCAGCCCCTCTCTCTCAAAACCGTTTTGCTAGAATAATCATCCACTAACTCCACCTTTCTTCAAAGTTTCTAACTCCCACGCAATTCTCCAAATTCAACCGGCTTTTCCCAAGTGCAAGATTAAGTGTCTGGACTCCTAATAATGACTTTCCCACATATTCACGTTTAGAGGCCCAATAAAATATTGAACTATTGGAGCCCAAGCTTGATACTTCTTTCCCATGTAAATAATAAAGAGCAAAGTCCAAGAGCCTTTACCAAACAAAGGGTCTCTCCGTCTGATAAATCCTTCAAGACTCCAATTTGTGTAATTCTTTCCAAAATTCATCAAACTCCTTGTAAGTAAATAATTCCTACAAGAAACTATTAAGCCAATTAACGGTCCATCATTAGATTAAATCACGGGATAAAATATCATTATTTAAGTTATATAATCCCACAAAGTATACAACGTATCAAATCCCCCCATACTTAGGCAATGCTTGCCCTCAAGCATATCATAGAATCAAAGCCGTTATCACCTTCTAAATTTCAACTACAGCTTTCCGGTGTGTAAACTAGGAAACTTTTGTTGTCATAAAAAACTATCCACAACGAACACATCCACAAAGCCAAGTCCGAAATCAACTTTCCAAAGCAAGAACATATGAGCTCAAGTTCCAATTATCCCATGCATAACTTAGTTTGATTTCATTAATCCAATGCAAAACGAAGGAAACAAGTAAAAAGTAGTTAGTCAATCGAATATCAATCAATTTTGCGCATATGTAAAAGAATACCAAAGATACGGTGAAGAGCTAAGTTTCATTCTTCCAGAAAAGCGACCTATAAAACCTAGAGAGCTTTCAAAACCAACACATCCCTCGACATATCTCTTTTTTTTTTTTTTTTTTTTGCTCATACTCTTTTTTTCAATTTTCTGTCAACAATCTTTTTTTTTCTGCACGTTTTTTTTTTTTTTTTCATTTTTTTTTCTGTCTCGTTTCTTTTCTAAGTTTTTCGCAAAGTAAGGCAAACTCCAGTTGTTTATCCCTTTAAGTGTTGGGAAAACAATTTCGAGAGCGGCCGAATTAGCAACATACGGCCCTACTCATGGCACTAAATTAGTTGGAATTTTTCCAAGGCCAAAGGAGTAGTCGCGCGAGTTCTACTGACCAACCTTTCTCTAGTTGGCCCCTCGCAATCTCCCCCTCACATCTAAATGCTTATCAAGTCAAATTTAGCTCAACTCAACACCAATCTACCGTTTCTCAACATAATTGCAAAATCAAAAGATATTAAACCAACTAATCACTTTAGATAAAATTCACACGTAGCATGGTTCCAATTTAGCACACACAACATTTAGTTTAACTTTTTATACTCAAGCTCATACAACTCCTACAATGTCAAGTGTCAAACAAACCGTGCTCGATGTCATGCAAGTTGTAAACAATCAAAGGTTCAAACTCAGTTTCCTTTTTAAAATTCAATTCCACCACAAGCAAGAAGCTGTAAGAAGTTCATTAGAAAGGACGGCATGCCTAAATTCCATGTTATTTCATTAAAACGGCCTGCATCGGCCTAAAGCAATCACTATCACAAAAAATTTCACCAAAGTGCAGTCAAAGAGCAACCCCTTTGTAAATCAATTAATCACAGCCGTAATACCCAATCAAAACATGCAAAAATTCATCCCGAAAGCAAAAGACAACAACAACAACATATTTGCAAAATTATCAGCCCTTTATCAACCCTAAAATCATGCAAAAATTTTCTTAATTCAGCATTAATACCCCCCCACACTTAAAGCATATGTTGTCCTCAACATAAAATGAAAATCAAATGTAAACGGAGGACTTCCCTGAACCCGAGGGGTGTGATGGGTATGTTTCTCGGGTCTAGGGATGGCAACGAGCCGAGCCGAGCCGAGCCTCAACATTTTTTCGAGGTTCGGGCTCGGGCTCGCTGAAAAATTAGGGGTTTCGAACCTGGTTCGCGAGCCAAGGTTTTCTGGCTCGGGCTTGGCTCGAGGCCTGGCTCGCGAGGGCTCGGCTCGGCTCACGAACCAGGTGTCCTGCGTGGTTTTTTCTTTTTTTATTTTATTTTATTTATGCCATAATTAAAACAGCATGAACTCAGTCCAGTTCATTCCAGAATTAAAATAGTCATTACAGAATTCAAACCAACATCTCAGTCCAACTTTCATTCAGTCGAATAAGCATAAATGTAACAAGGTTCATGCAAATAAAGCATAAGAACAATGAACAATTTTGGCATCACTCTTCATCTTTCCTGCCAGGCTTCAATCCTGCATAAATTAATTCAAAACAAAGCACTAAATTAGAGAAGTTCCACACTTTGAGAAGCTGACAACAGTGGCTTATATTGAAACATCAGATCCAGCTATGAAACATCAGATCCAGCCATGAAACATCAATATTAGCCATTAAAACTCAAACTTTCAGCCATTACTCTTCAATTTCATCGATTAAAATTAAATTTCAGCCATGAAGGATGAGTCGCGTGGACAGCGGAGGTGCTAAATTTCAGACATTACCTTTAAATCTGGGCAGCGCAGCGTCCGACGTTGGAGACGAAGGAGTTACGCGGAGGAGGGCACTCGTCGGAGGTGGTGGTCTTGGAAGATAGCGGCTGATATATGCGGACACTCGCTGGAGGAGGGCACTCGCGAGAGGAGGGCTTGGATTTTGGAAGAGAGAGAGCAGAGAGGAATGGCTGCGTATCCAGAGTCTGGAGTTAGGGTTTTGCCAATTTGCTTTTATTAGTTCACTTTTAGTGTATATTATATATGTATATCACTAATATATTATTATATAACTTATAAATATGTATATATATAGTATATATTAATATATAGAGTTATATATATATATATATATATATATTTTTTTTTTTTAAAAATCAAGGTTCGCGAGCCGGCTCGCGAGCCCACGAACAGAAATGTACGGGCTCGGGCTTGGCTCGCAGGTGTGGCGAGCCAAACCCAGGCTCGGCTTGGCTCGTCCCTAGCGAACCCAAGCCCGAACCTCACACGAACCGGCTCGCAAGGCTCGTGAGCCAGCTCGGCTCATTGCCATCCCTACTCGGGTCAGGCGAAGTTGTGTCGTGTGCAGAACGAGTCATGGGACCCTGACCGTGACCTTAAGTAAGATTCTTCACAGTAGCATTGTGTCAATTTTCATCATTTTTGACAGTTCATTGGCATTTAATGCTCCCCCACACCTATCCAAATATATCAGCTGCACATGCTCCTACAAACACAAGGGGAAAAACTATCACCACGTGACTAGAGAAAGCGAGAAAATGAAACCAAACGAAAACAAAGAAAACTAAAACAGGAAAATAAAACTTGGGTTGCCTCCCAATCAGCACCCTTGTTTAACGTCATGGACTCGACCTGTCTCTATTTCGCACTCAAATGTCTAGAGGAGGATCTTCTAGATTTATCTCTTCAACCATGTGCGGTGCAAATCCCTCATAAAACGACTGTAGTCCACGTCCCTTCACCTTACTATCCAAATTTTCAATCATTTGATCAGGGGGCTTAAGGATCTCTATTTTCACGGTCTACATGATAGGTGGGCCTAGCCTACGTCGGGCTGCTCTATGGGACTTGGATCCTCGTGCCAAAACAATATCATACATGCTCCCCAAAGGCATCAGTCCCTTGGCAATTGTGATGGTCCATTCAACTGCAGCTTTGCATTTTTTAAGTATTTCGATCAGTTTTTCCTCTTCCAGACTGTCAAACATGCTAGCTATGATCACTGGCAGTGGCTCCCTTTCACCCAGATATGCGCGTTTTAAAAGCTCAGGTAGATTATCGAGTTCCAGTGTTAGAGCCTGCAAAATGGAAGGTAACAGTTCAGTTTCAGACCGAGATAGCTCAATAGGCACAAATTTTGAACTTGTAGTCTTATTACCTTCTAAAGTATGAACCTTATCAAGATTACCATCAGAAAACTTAAACCGATCAGAAAATCTCTTAAGCCAATCAACAGATATGTCATGACTAATAACATAATTCAACCCAACGTTATTATTTAAACCAAGATCCTCATGAGTCAAATTCTCAATTACATCAACACTATAAACGCAAGACACATCATCAACATGCTTAGTGGAATCATAAACATTGGATTTCACTACTTCACCATCAAACTCTAAGGTTAGTGAACCATCATGCACATCAATTTTAGCCTTAGCGTACTAAGGAAAGGTCTACCAAACAAGATATCAGAGGATTCGAATGAATAATTGTTTTCCATATCAATCACAAAGAAATCAGCAGGAAAAATCAATTCATTAACTTGAACTAACACATCCTCTAAAACGCCTTCAGGATAGACAATTGATCGATCATCTAATTGGATAATGACTCCGGTACTAGCCAATGGACCAAGACCCAAAGAATTATAGACAGATAAAGGCCTCACATTGATAGAAGATCCTAAATCACACATAGCCTTACCGAAACCAATATGTCCAATCTTGCATGGGATAGAAAACATACCTTTGTCGTGACACTTAGGAGGTAATTTTCTCTGTAAGACAGCTGAAACATTCTCACCTACACTCAACCACTCATTACCTATAAACTTAGGCTTATTGGTGCACAATTCCTTAAGAAATTTTGCGTAGCGTGGAACCTGTTTAATGGCCTCAAGGAGTGGAATGTTTACTTTAACTTGTTCAAAAAGAGCCAAGATGCTCTTATCTTCTTTGTCTTTCTTGCTCTGAGTCAGTCTCTGAGGGAATGGTGGCGGGACTACCAGTGGCTTAGGCTTCTGAATGATTTTAGACGGACTGGGATTCTGGCCGTGATCACTGGCAGGCTCATTCTCAATCTCTTTTTTAGTTTTTGCATCAGATACCTGTACCTGATCATGTTTTGAAATCCTGTCGACTGGAGGCTGCAATTCCTTCCTGTTTCGCAACACAATCGCACTCACATTGTGTGTTTGCGATGGTAGTTTGCCTCAACTTTCTAATTTGCTCACCGATGATGCAATTTGTCCCATATGAGTCGCCATGGTCTTTATAGTGTCCTCTATCTTTTGAATCCTGTTCGTCGTGTACTGTTGATATTTCTCGGTATTAGTAGCCAAAATACGAACAACTTCACTAAGAGGCATACCTGAACCCGGAAGGTGCTGTGGTTGTGGCTGCGGTGGAGGTGGACGGAAGTTCTGATTATTCAGTTGGTTGTTGGCATAACTGAAATGCGGGTGGTACGTCCATCAGGGGTTATAAGTGTTTGAGTAAGGATCGAACTTTTGCTGCTGGAAATCTATGGCATTCACATTCGCAGGTGTCTCCTCATGGAGTGTAGGGCACACATCGGTTGGGTGCTCGGGGCTAGTGCAAATACCACATACTCTCACGGGTGGATTAGTACCTATATTCATTTTATGCATCAAAGTTGTTAGCAAAGACTTAATCTCATCAAGTGAATTGGTGTTTACCTCGTTCACCCTTCTAGGGATATCCTGCCGAGCTCCAAATTGTTGAGAATTTGCAGCCATCGTAGATATGAGCTCTCTAGCTTCGGCGGGGGTCTTGCTAACAATAGCTCCACCACTTGCGGCGTCCATCATTCGGCATTCCATCGGAGTTAGGCCCTCTTAAAAGTATTCAATGACTAATTGATCCGAAATTCCATGTTGGGGGTAGCTTGCTAGCAATCTCTTGAACCTCTCCCAGTACTTATAAAGGCTTTCGGAATCCCTTTGCTTCACCCCACAAATTTCTTACCTAATGTTTGTAGCGGGAGAAGCCGGAAAGTACCTCTCAAGGAATTGTCTTGACATTTCCGCCCAAGTAGTGACCGTACCCGAAGTTAAGTAATATAGCCACTCTTTAGCCGCATCTTGCAATGAGAATGGAAAAGCCCTTAGCTTGATTTGATCCTCTGTCACATTGTGTGGCTTCATGGATGTGCGCACAAGGTGAAATTCCTTCAAATGGTTGTTCGGATCCTCATTTTCCAACCCACGGAAGGTTGGCAACAAATGGATGAGTCCTGACTTCAATTCAAAGCCTTCATGCAGTTCTGGAAAGGTTATACATAGTGGTTGTTGTGCTTCAGTGGGTCTGGCAAGGTCCCGAAGCGTTCTGTTCTGAGCCATATCTTGACCGTGATCACTGTCAGGCTTCTCGTCAGTCAGCTGTGCAACTGAAAACTCCTGTTCAGAATCAATTTCAGTATCAAACTCAAACAATTTCGAACTTTCACCAAATACTCAGCACGAAGGTTCCTAGGCATAAGAAAAAGAAACAAAATCAATTAATAACCAATCCCCGGTAACGACGCCAAAAATTGATGGGTGTCGAGACCACCAAGATTAAATCCCAAATATTGCACACAATTAAATTGTAAAATAGTGGCAACGGGTATCGATCTACGAGGATTGGGAGAATTTGTGACTTTTAATATGCTAAGGAAACGAAACAAACAACAAAAATAGGGGGGTTTTGAGATATTTCATTAAACTAATAATGAAATAAACAAAACGAGACTAAATAAACAAATAATTAACAACTAAACTCAGCTGACACTTAAATTAATTCAGTAGATAACAAATAGCTAGGATTTTCCTACGCATGCATCAGGCTATGATCACAGACAGGGTGATTAATTCCTCGTTAGGCTAGCTATAGTTACCAGTTACCTTAGGCTCCCTCGTTTCTTCTTACTTTTTAGAACGACTAGAAGAAACTCCTAATAATCGTCCCCTAATTAACCGATAACCCTATCAGAAACTCCTTCTAAGATTCAACCGGATAATTGCTTTACGTACTAAAGAAACACTAGCCCTAACCGACTAAGTAGAAACTCCTACTTCGCCTAATTAGACCGTAATATCCCACAACACAAAATCAGCCGAACTTAACAACCTAGTGTTGATTGCCACTTCGTTAATTGCCCGGCTAGACTCCACCAAACGAATTAACTAGTTGTATGTGTGTTGATAATTCTAAGACTCGTGCACTAATCAAAGAATTGAACAACACTCAATGACATGAAATCGGAAATAAAACGGATAACTTGAATTAATCAACCAAAGGAAATTGTCTCACAACATCTAAAGCATGCTTGGAAAATCCCAACAATAAACGAATTAGAAATTCATAACAAAATTAAAAGACAAGTACGAATAAGAAAACATAGTATTCAACGAAACAAAGAAAGGAGGAAATAAACTAGTTTCGAAGCTCGAATTCTTCCTCCTTTTTCCCCCGCCTGTTGCTGCGTGATTGGACCTTTATGTAGTGTGGAGGAGTTCTTTGGTTTTCCTCCCATGATCTCCACGTTCCGTCATCAATTTGGGATAATAATTATCAAAGTAATGCCCATCGTGCAGCCCCTCTCTCTCAAAACCGTTTTGCTAGAATAATCATCCACTAACTCCACCTTTCTTCAAAGTTTCTAACTCCCACGCAATTCTCCAAATTCAATCGGCTTTTCCCAAGTGCAAGATTAAGTGCCTGGACTCCTAATAATGACTTTCCCACATATTCACGTTTAGAGGCCCAATAAAATATTGAACTATTGGAGCCCAAGCTTGATACTTCTTTCCCATGTAAATAATAAAGAGCAAAGTCCAAGAGCCTTGACCAAACAAAGGGTCTCTCCGTGTGACAAATCCTTCAAGACTCCAATTTGTGTAATTCTTTCCAAAATTCATCAAACTCCTTGTAAGTAAATAATTCCTACAAGAAACTATTAAGCCAATTAACGGTCCATCATTAGATTAAATCACGAGATAAAATATCATTATGTAAGTTCTATAATCCCACAAACTATACAACCTATCAATAGGGAAGAAGTGAAATAGTCCTCATTCCTAGAATGCTCTATAACCTGACATGAAGAAATGGCATTAGGAATTCGTGATAATGCATCAGCCACTAAATTATCCTGGCCCTTCTTGTACAAGATGGTGTAATAATATCCTATCAACTTGCTAATCTAACTCTGCTGACTGGGGGTTGAAATTTTCTGATCCATGAGAAACTTGAGCGATTGATGGCCTATTTTAATAAAGAAATGTTTACCTAACAAGTAAGGTCTTCATTTCTGGACAGTAGTCACCACAACTAACATTTCTCTTTTATATGTGGATAGACCCAAATTTCTTCCTGAGAGACTCTTGCTAAGATAAGCAATTGGTCGACCTTGTTGCATGAGAACCGCACCCAAAACATGGCCGCTCACGTCGATCTCTATAATGAAGTCTTTGTTGAAATCTGGCAAAATAAGTACAAGAGCTTTAGTCATGGCTACCTTAAGACTATCAAATGCCTCCTTCGCATATTGGTCCCAATTAAAGTTATTCTTTTTTAGTAGTTCTGTTAAGGGTCTCGCAATACTCCCATAGTTCCTAACAAAGTGTCTATAATATCCGGTCAATCCTAAAAATCCCCTGAGGTCCTTCACTGTCTTCGGTTCAGGCCCTTCCACCATAGCCTTGATTTTACTTGGATCGGCCTGCACTCCATCATGTGTAATTATGTGGCCTAAA
The DNA here is from genome assembly GCA_037501455.1 of Lantana camara. Lineage (NCBI taxonomy): Eukaryota > Viridiplantae > Streptophyta > Magnoliopsida > Lamiales > Verbenaceae > Lantana > Lantana camara. Next base: position 28,400,037 of record CM074862.1, read on the forward strand.
TACTCACCTCGATTTCCCCCAAATTAACACTTGCTTTTTTTCAGATAAAGAGTATTTTCCTTTAGCACCTCAAACACCTGTCTCAAATGGTTAATATATGAATCCATATTACCACTGTAAATTAGAATGCCATAAAAAAACACAAGAACAAATTGCCTCAGAAAAGGTTGAAACACGTGGTTCATCAAACTTTGGAAGTTCCACGGAGCATTCGTGAGACCGAATGACATAACTAAAAACTCAAAATGGCTATGATGAGTACGAAAGGCTGTCTTGAGGATGTCCATGTCCTTTATACGAATCTGGTGGTAACCGGATCTTAAATTTAGTTCGGCAAACACCTGGGAGCCCCTTAATTCGTCAATAAATTCCTCTACCATCAGAATCAGAAACTTATCCTTAATGGTGTGCTTATTGAGCTCTCTCTCTAGTCTATACACATTCTCCATGATCCATATTTCTTCTTAACTAAGACTATAGGCAATGAGAATGGGCTAGTACTGTGTCTAATTACTCCAGAATCTAACAGCTCTTTCACTATTTTTTCAATCTCATCCTTTTGTAATGCTGCATATCGATAAGCTCTCACGGAGATAGCCTTGACTCCCTCATCTAGCTTAATGCTATGGTCATGTATACGATGCGGTGGAAGTTGTTTCGGCTCCTGGAATATATCATCAAATTCTTTAATTATAGCTTCAATTCCATGTTGGTCTTCTACAAATTGGAGTTCAGTGAGGTAGAGTTTCGAGGTTGTTGAAGGGGTCTCATCTAAGGTTGTAAATAGTTTCCCCACCGTCATCATGGAAAGTTGGCCTGGTTTACTCATAATCTTGTTCATTTTACTGTTGTTTACTAATGTTACGGGGCACGGTTGTTTCCTCCGTAATGCTTTCCTTTTTCCATCTAGTACAAATTCCATTCTCAACTTATCAAAACTCCACTTTATATCTCCTAATGTCACCAACCGTTGAACGTCGAGAACCATGCTACTGGCTACACCCTCCCATAGGTAGTATCATTATGTCCGTATGAAGTGCTGGGCCGGCATTCTCCAATTAAATTGCTTGCATATGTGCATAGTATAAATCTTATGCCCATCCGCGATCGTTACCGGTAAGGGCTTTACTTCTTCCAATCTACAACCTAACATTTTTACCGTGTTTAGATCCAAGAAATTATGAGTGCTCCCCGTATCAATCAAGATATGAATGACCTTTTCTTTTACAGCCCCATCTACTCTCATGGTTCGATAGCCGTGATTCCCATAATTGCATGGACCAAGACATGGTACAAGGTTGACTCATCACTCTCTTGTTACTCGGTTTCCTCGATCATCTCAGTTATCTTAGGTTCCTCACTCTCTTCATCCCTGTCTAATTCCATCACAAATATTTGTCTCCGTTTTGAGCACACATGCTCTCGTTCTTATCGCTCATCGCACCCGAAACACAACCCCTTCGCTCTCTTTTCTTCTATTTCTTGTGGAGTTAACCTACGGGACTGAACTAAAGGCACTGCATTAACTCGAGAATTAGTGGTAGGTTGGGATCTAGAATTAAACTGTGGTTGGGGTATATGACTGCTCGATTGATTAGTAGTAGTAGTCCTACTGTTATAAGGTGTAGTATGGTAAGTTTGGGAAGAAGCTTTCGAAGTCCCTGTGGTTCCCTTGCTAGCTATAGGTACAGATGGGTTTTTTGAATTAATCAACAAAGCTTGCTCTTGTAATTTAGCTAGACTAATAGCTTGAAGTAACGTTTGAGGTCTAAACATTCGAACCGCTAATGCGATTTCACTTCGAATACCTCCTAAGAAATAACTCAGAGCATACGAATCACTTAAAGCTAAACAATTGAACAGTTCGTCGAATCTATCCAGGAATTCCTTAACTGTCCCAGTTTGTTTTAGGTTAACCAGCTCAGACATCGGATCCTCAAAAACTAATGTACCAAATTGATCATTGAGTGCTCTAACGTAATCGTCCCAAGCAGGCATCTCCCGAGTGAGTCGAGTCGACTCTTCATAAACGTTTGGTGCCATTGGAGAGCTCGTCCTTCCATATGCACTGCAACTAACCTTACTTTAGCTTGATTTGGAGTATCATCTATGTCGAAGAATTGCTCCGCCTTGTATATCCAACCTCTGATGTCTTCACCATAAAACCGCGGAAATTCCACCGTAGAGCATCTCGTCGGCAACTGATAGGTCCCCCTTCCTGGAGTCTGTTCCATAATTGGGGAAGGACTCTGGTCATGTTGCCTCCACCTCCCTTCACCGTGGATGGTAGCCTCTGGAATTTCAGAGTTGTTTGGTACACGTGTTGCCAAAGCGGCAAGCATCCCACGCAGTTCATCCATATTTTTCGCTGTAATAGCCTTGAATTCCTATATTTCGGTTCGATTGTTCATTAGTGATGCGCAATTGATCTCTCAGATTATCAATTTCCTTCCTAAGTTCGGACGCACTCCTCGTACCCTCCGCCATATCACCACTACAGTTCAAAGCCACCGATCCAAGGATTGGTGTCTCTGATACCAGATGTTAAGACCAAAAAATTCAGAAGATAATGGAACGAGGTCTGGAAGCTACAATTGAGAAGTAGATTCGAGAAAACTAGTTCAAACTTGCAAGAGAATGAAAGGCAAGAGATAAATATAGGATCACGAACTCAGAAGATAACTAAGCAGAAAAACGCATATTTATTCACAATTGACTCCAGTATTTATAGGCCACAAAATAACCTATTCCCACTAAAAATCCTATTCTGATTAAGAAAAGAAACCTACTCCACTAAGAAATCTAATGCAGAAATATAAATAACTATATGACTATATTCCTAACTCACAAGGAATTCTAAAAAATACGAGAAAGAAAATGCTCATAGCAGAAGAATACATGTTACTAAAGCGTTAGTTACCCGTTGATATGGAACGTGATCGAAGGGAAATTCGCAAAGATGGAGAAAACATAATTTCATTCCATAATTCCCATGACCTGGACTTGTTGATGGCACCAAATATTACAATCCCATTTTTGAAGGATATAGTTGCCCATGAAGCTATAAATCTCCTTGGTCCCTGCAATGGCCTTGTTTGCTTGGGGTGCTTTGATAGCAAAATATTTTGCAATTCGACTTTACGATAATTTGAGCTGTTTCCCCCAAACCCATTTGCTTATCCAGATTCCAGAAGTTTATGTTGATCGAGCCGAAGGATCAGGATTTGGAATCGACCCCAAGTCCAATTGTTACAAGCTTGTCCGAATGCATGACATTGAGGAAAGTAATGTCCATCTTGCGGATGTGGATATTTTCTATTATCACAGACCAGAGGACTCTTACAGGAGGGTCGATTTGTACAATTTAAATACAGATTCTTGGAAGGTATTAGATGCAGAGGTTCCAAATATCTGGTACAACCCGGGATTTGAAATCTACTTTAAGGATGCTTGTCATTGGCAGGCAAATATAATAGTTGAGGACGACGAGGAGCCATCTTTTGTGGGCAATAGTCTGTGTTTCGATTTTAGCACTGAAAGTTTTCGACTGTTTGAGTTCCCCGACATTGAAGATAACAAGTATTGTAGTCTCGTGATCATTAAGCAGTGCCTTTCTGAAGTGCGCTATGCAGGATGGAAAGGTGAGCCTCAAGCCATTGACATTTGGGTTAAGAAGTGTTAGTCAAGAGGGGGGGTGAATTGAAAATTTCTTGCGCAATCCACCCAAATTTGTGTCCTCTAAAACCTGTTCAAGGAACTAGCACAACTGGAACAAAGACGAGTTTGATACCAGTCTGGAACAATATGAGCAATAGTAAAGGAACACAAGAGATTTAAAGTGGTTGGCCTACCACAACTGTGAAAAACACGAGTTGGATAAGTTAGTCCACTACCTAAGGTTTGTAAGCTTAGGATTTTGAAGAGGAGTTGTATAAACGAAGAGTACAAGATACAAGAAGAAGGATGATTCCTATGTAACAAAGACTATGGAACCTATCCTCCACAAAACTACTGGAACCCAAAACAAAACGCCATAGATAACTGTGGAACCAAACGTTCCAGGACTCAAGCTATCAGACAGGCTTAGAAGACACTATGAGAATTCTATGATCTCTATGTGTAGCAGCCAATGTAAGATCTTGAATATCTCTTGTAGTTGTATCTAAACTCCTTTTAAAGCTTGAACTCCAAGGAGCCGTTAGACTCACATTTGAATTTTGAAAGCAGCACGAAACCCAATGAACAGATACCAGAGAAGTACATGTGCTGACTTTTGCTTTCATTCCCATGTTCTCAGCAAGTGGGAGATATATCCGTTGAGCATTTGTTCTGAGAGATTTGTGTTTGAGACAGGTGCTGACTCATGATTTTAATCTTCTAGAATCTTGTGAATTTTGAGCAGCTAGGAATGTGTTGACTCTGAATTCAATGTTTGACTTTGAAGTACTTTGTACCAGTGGTCTTTCTGGTACCAGATGAACCTTTTTCGTCTGATCCTTCTTGCTCTTGATCCTTTGGCATTCTTTGGACAACCTCTGCTTCTGACAATCTGAACAGCTCCATTCTTTGCCTCTCTTTTCCTTTTGCTTTGAAAGTATAGCTCTGATTTTTGTTGAGCTTCCTTTTATGGATGTGTTGCATAGACCTTTTAACACTAGATGAGCTGCATCTTTTTGATCAGCTTTTTCTGTCTTTTTATGATGAGCTTGGCTTCTAACAATTGCTTCTTCTTCTTTCTTCATTCTTCAAGATGCTTTTGGTCGTACTTCCTTTTTCATCTTAATCAATTCATTTTAGTACCAGAAGGTGCCAGATCAACTTCACTTTCAATGAATCCTTTTGTTACTCTTTGTTTGGATTTTGGCCTGAGCTTATTTGGACTTCATCCTAAGCTGGTTATGGTCTTGTCAAATCTGCATTTAGACAATGGTGAATTTTAAGGAAGATCACAACTTGTTAGTTATCAAAACTATAAACAGGGTAATTAACAATCTCCCCTTTTTTGATGATGACAAGTGACTTCTGTTTTGCAAGGCTTTAAGCTCCCCCTGTCAATAATGCTGTCTTAAGCTCCCCCTCTATAGTGCTGCACAACAAATTGTTAGAGTAACTCCTCCTGGGATACGCATCCCCTTTGGCGGTATAAAGACGTTAAGAGATTCAATGACAAATTATGTTTACAGATTATAAGGATTAATGATATGATTGTTGTTCAAATTGTTGTTCAAACTTAAACAGACCAAACAGGTAGGCCAACAAGCCAACAACACCATAACATCAGCCTCCACCTTATCCCAAAACAGCCACTGAAGTCAATCATTCTTCTCCCCCTTCAGAATCAAAAAGGGAACTTGATTCTCCCTTTATGCTGCCAAGATTTGCAGATATTCGTGTAAGCCCTGTGGAAAGTCTCTTTAAAGCAAGGCAGAGATCATCAGCCTTGGAGAGAAACTCTTCATGTCGTTTCCTAGAACGATCCCTTGCTGCTGCTGGTTTAGCGTCTTTATCAGTGTATGTCCATTGATGAGAGACAGGATCAAATTCCAGACACAGCTTTTGGAGAGAAAGAGAGTCAAAGACATGATGATATTCAGGGTTTTCCTTCCAATTTTCAGGAAGAGGGATGTTTGGATTTCTTTTCAAGAGATGAGTGAGAAGCATAGAGTAAGAAAGCTTAAGGTGGTTGGTAAGACAATAGTGCATATGGCTGAGAATGAGATGGCCAAGATCAACATGAATTCCTTTCAAGACAGAGTAGATCAGAAAAATGCTAACATATTTAAGCTCAGAGTATTGTTGATCAGAGGAGAGAGTGCCAGAGAGAGCAGTTGAATTTATGATCTCAAGGATGAGACGATGGGAAGGTTGGAAAGATTTTACCAATGTGAACCATTCCTGATTTGATTCCAGACTTCCTCCAAGTAGTTGTCTTGCTTCTTCCCAATCAATGGACTGATGTTCAGGCCATTTATGAATTTCGAAGAACTTAGCTCTATTGTTGGGGCACCCAATCATCCGATTTATCTCTTCAGGAGTGAAACAAACTTCCTGTCCTAGCACATAAGACTTGACCAACATACAGGATCCATCCATTTGGAGGTAAAACGTAGCATTTGCATAAAAGAGTGTACATAGCATGGGGTAAGCAGAATCATCGATTTGTAAAAATTTTGTCCACCCGATTCGATCAAATTTTCTTAGAAGATCACACTGAGGCAGTTCATTTACCTTGATTGACTTACCTCTGTTCATTTTTCGAACAATAATTTCCTCGGTGAAGATGTGAAAGATCTCTTGAGTTTTGAAGAGCAGAGATGGATGAAGAGATTGAATATTGAGGGATTTGGTGTGATCCTTGTTGATGGTCTGATCCATTTCTTCTTTACTTTCTGATGTGATTAAGCTAGATGCGGATGAAGAAGATGGAGCAGGGAAATCGTCTTCCATAGTTGTAATATTCTTTTCTCAAGAATGCATAAACAATGATGAAACACCTGACATGAAATCTCAATAAACTGCACTGAAACCAAGGTGCAGTGCAACAATATGTATCTATATGAGTGTGTGTCAGCATAGTAAAGAAAAGTCAACACACTTAAGAAACCTGATGAAATTCAAAGATGCAACACACAAGTTGACCGAAACAGTTTAAGACAATTTGGCACAATGGTACCAGCTGAAGTTCCGCTGGTACGAAACTCATAAGGATCAAGAATAGAGTGTATGAATCTGATAAGATAGCAGATGATACATAGGAGAGTTTTAGGAGCAAAACAATGAGACAATATCAGACAAGATCATCATGCAAAGTTCCAAGATAAGTTTAATTTCTTTACACAGAAGTTGAACAAGCATAAGAGGGATAAATAACAAATACGAACTGAAGCAAGTTATGAAGAACCATTTTTCAGCACATGGTGCTGAACAATTAAGCAACATAGGTAAGGTTGTTACATCCTCACCCAAGATGTTACCTATTCCGCTGATCTTACTTATTTGGATCACCTTGAGTAGGGATCCATTTTGACTTTCTTTGACAGCTTTGGGCATTGGTACCTGCATTCATGTGAACAACAGGAGGTATCCTTTTGGAGAAGGATCCATTGTGGTTAGTCCTAGGCCTTCTTTCAGCCCACGCACGATTATTTTGATGATCATAAGCAGGAGTTTCAAAGTTGTGGAAGTGCCTTCTATTTTTTAAAGGTTTGGTTGCTCCAAGGTTTCCATAACATGCCTTGAACCGCTGATTTTCACGAAGCAAAAATCCATTCTTCGTTTCTAAAGCATCCTTTTCAAATCTTAAGTTGTCAAAAATCTCATTATATCGTTGTTGAAGATCAAACTTTTCTTTAAGGAGACCAAGGATTTTTCCTTCCAAAAATTTGTTTCTTTTCTCAAACTCTTCAAAAATTTTCTTATAGTCATCAAAACAATTTTTAGAGGTAGATTCATTATTGGATTCAAAAGGATCAATAAAAGAGTTGGTACCAGTACTTTCCTGACTTTCGGCCATGAAGCCTAAGCAATCTTCTTCGTTGTCAAAAGCTTCAGATTCTAAGTCAGTCCAGGTGACCTTGAAGGATGTATGTTTCCTTTCTCTTTTAGCGTTGAGCTTTGGACAATCCGGCTTCTTATGTCGAGGTTCCTTACAATAATGGCAGATAATAGCACTTTCAGAGGTACTGGTATCAAATTTATTACCTGATTCGTTCCTGCGAAATCTGTTCCTCATGTTGGTGAGGTGCCTTAGCCTTTTTGTGATCATTGCCACTTCCTCATCAATCTTTCTTGCATTATCTTCATCATCACTTTCATTGTTGAGATCAGCATTAAAGGCAATATCCTTCTTCTTCTCAGTGGAGCTTTCCTTTGGCAAGAGGGCAAGCTCATGAGAGGTAAGTGACCCAATAAGCTCTGCAACTGTCAATTTGGTCAGATCTTTGGCTTCTCGAATAGTTGTTACTTTTGGCGTCCATTTTTTCAGCAGCGATCTCAGGATCTTCCGTACTTGGTCTTGCTCAGAGATGACCCTTCCAAGAGAAAACATTTGATTGACAATCTCCATAAAGTTTGCATACATTTGACTTATTGAATCACCCTCATTCATGCAGAACATTTCGAACTTGTAAGTGAGCAGAGCAATCCTTTCCTCCTTTACTTGAGATGAGCCTTCATATGTTACTTGAACCATTTCCCACATGTTCTTGGCTGTGGCACAGATGCTAACGCAGTTGTATTCACTCTTGCATAGTGAACACGAAAGGATATTTTTGGCCTTAGCATTCATGGAGATCAGCTTCTTATCTTCAGCTGTGAACTCACTTCTTTCCTTGGCTACTTCAGCGTCGTTGACCGTCTTCTTCGGAACCTTTGGACCTTCCGTGACAAACTCCCAGAGATCATAATCGATCGAGATAAAGCATTCTTCAATCCTGTTCTTCCAAGTGGCATAGTTAGTGCCATCAAAAAGTGGAGGACGAGTATGTGAGGCACCATCAGCACAGATATCATTTTGCGCAGCCATTCCGGATCGATCTCTTGGTTGTTAAACCAAATATTATGAGCACCAAGCTCTGATACCACTTGTTAGTTAAGAGGGGGGGGGTGAATTGAAAATTTCTTGCGCAATCCACCCAGATTTGTGTCCTCTAAAACCTGTTTAAGGAACTAGCACAACTGGAACAAAGACGAGTTTGATACCAGTCTAGAACAATATGAGCAAGAGTAAAGGAACACAAGAGATTTAAAGTGGTTGGCCTACCACAACTGTGAAAAGCACAAGTTGGATAAGTTAGTACACTACCTAAGGTTTGTAAGCTTAGGATTTTGAAGAGGACTTGTATAAACGAAAAGTACAAGATACAAGAAGAAGGATGATTCCTATGTAACAAAGATTATGGAACCTATCCTCCACAAAACTACTGGAACCCAAAACAAAACGCCACAGATAACTGTGGAACCAAACGTTCCAGGACTCAAGCTATCAGACAGGCTTAGAAGACACTATGAGAATTTTATGATCTCTATGTGTAGCAGCCAATGTAAGATCTTGAATATCTCTTGTAGTTGTATCTGAACTCCTTTTAAATCTTGAACTCCAAGGAGCCGTTAGACTCACATTTGAATTTTGAAAGCAGCACGAAACCCAATGAACAGATACCAGAGAAGTACATGTGCTGACTTTTGCTTTCATTCCCATGTTCTCAGCAAGTGGGAGATATATCCGTTGAGCATTTGTTCTGAGAGATTTGTGTTTGAGACAGGTGCTGACTCATGATTTTAATCTTCTAGAATCTTGTGAATTTTGAGCAGCTAGGAATGTGTTGACTCTGAATTCAATGTTTGACTTTGAAGTACTTTGTACCAGTGGTCTTTCTGGTACCAGATGAACCTTTTTCGTCTGATCCTTCTTGCTCTTGATCCTTTGGCATTCTTTGGACAACCTTTGCTTCTGACAATCTGAATAGCTCCATTCTTTGCCTCTCTTTTCCTTTTGCTTTGAAAGTATAGCTCTGATTTTTGTTGAGCTTCCTTTTATGGAGGTGTTGCATAGACCTTTTAACACTAGATGAGCTGCATCTTTCTGATCAACTTTTTCTGTCTTTTTATGATGAGCTTGGCTTCTAACAATTGCTTCTTCTTCTTTCTTCATTCTTCAAGATGCTTTTGGTCGTACTTCCTTTTTCATCTTAATCAATTCATTTTAGTACCAGAAGGTGCCAGATCAACTTCACTTTCAATGAATCCTTTTGTTACTCTTTGTTTGGATTTTGGCCTGAGCTTATTTGGACTTCATCCTAAGTTGTTTATGGTCTTGTCAAATCTGCATTTAGACAATGGTGAATTTTAAGGAAGATCACAACTTGTTAGTCATCAAAACTATAAACAGGGTAATTAACAATTCTTGTTAGTTATCTGAGCGCGCGGAACATGGGTGGTATCAACAAGAAAGATAAAGCATTTAAGCACAAAGGAGATTTAGAGAGGTTTGGCCCCAAAGGTTGTGAAAACACGAACCAATGAGATTAATCCTCTACCTAAGGTTGTTAAGCATAGGATTTTGAAGAGAGTATCCATTAAGAAAGATGAGACACAAAGGTCTGATATACAATACAAAACAAGCTGGAACGCCCGGTATCGGTACCAAAGGTCAAGCCACACATGAGCGCCTAGTACTACAAATACCGCGGTCAAGTTCCAGGAACTCTGCTCACTCACTCCTCTCCATACTACATTACAAGCCTGACAATTAGGAGATATACACCATCCCCACGTGCTTCCAACAGCTACTGCAATGTAGGAGGATGAAGCTTTATTGCAAGAGTTAAATCTCCAAATGATCGGCCATGTCTCCTTATATAAGCTCCCAAACTAGCCGTTAGACAGCAGCCCTTTTTGAATTTGAATTCAGTTGATACAAGCTGTCTGCAACCTCTCTTCACAAATCTGAAAATGAAGACTTTACAACATAGAGAGCTCAACGGTCAAATGCAAACATATAAAATTAGTCTTAAGCTATTTATGAAAATATGTGCCAAGAATATTTGTTTTGTCAGCAATCAAAACACATATGCCCTGAATTGTTCCAGGACTGGTACCATAGCTAACATGAAGGAGTACGGCAATAAGGATTCATGGACAAAAGAGTTGATAATAGCACTTTGTGTATATACATGCTCGTTTCTCTGTTGGAAGAATGAATGGCTATTGGTGATTTGGTGGAAACTAGTGACAACCAGTTAGCATGTTGTTCACTCCATACTGATGAAGTTAAAACATCTCAGATTTATGGGCTTGAGGACTCCTTCAGAGGTGTAGTTTTCACAGAGAGCATAGTCAGTTTGAATCAAGTTATGTTCAAACTTCAAAAAAAAGACTAGGACAATTTCAGCACAAATTCGTTTATTGAACGCCACATATCTATGTATATCTGTAGAAGTATCTCCAGTTTTCTTCCAATTCATTAATAGAGTGCTTTCTCTTTTTGTACAATTTCCATTAGAATTTATCAGAAATTGCATCACGGTTCATATATATACTTGCCATGGCCCATAACTTATTTAAACTGGATAGGTACGTATTTTTAGTTATTCACCAAAAGTTTTTGTTTATTTACATATGCCTGGGATAATATACTATGTTGATTCGTTCTCGGTTCTGTGTGTTTTTCGCTTATAACAAATGCTACTTTCAAATGCAAGGAACTTTTTTCCTTTCCTAAGAGGCTTTAATTATACCTCTTTAGAGCTCCTTTACTTTTTTAGTTGGCTAACCATTACCAATGGGTTGTTTATGATTTTTTTCTTGGTTATATAAACCGGTGCCCTCTTTACTTTAATTGGAAAACATTGCTCTTAAATACACTAGATTGTTGGACTCTTTACATTGTTGGTTTTTAAACAAGATTAAAGGTATACATTTATAATTTTGTCCCCGCATTGGGAATTGAACGATTTTGTCCTGTATTGGTAAGTATGTAATTTTTCTTTGAAAAGCAAGGACAAAGTTGTCAATTCGTCTTATCCAATTCAACTAGCTTATTTAGCCACAGTTTTTTTAATGGGTATATAACCCATCATTTCCCATTGTTAACCTGGGGCTCCGATTTTAGGCCCTAATAATTAAATAGTGAAGTAAAAGGTTGGCAAACCCCTGAAGCATAACCAACCCGCTATTTTCCACTGAAGTAAAGGAGCTCTTAATGTTTGATAAGTAGCCGACTCAATTGTTAAAATTCTGAAACCATTGTTATATAATTTTATAACGATTGTATTGTGCCTAAGGAGGGGTTTTGAATAGACATTCAAACCGTTTTAAATTAATTTTACGAAATTCATTATATTAAGGTTTTATTGGAACTGTTTATAGTGTTATGCTTGTGTACTTGTGTATTTGTTTTGCATTGAAGTCAAATTTACAGGCTAAAATTTACTAATATCATGCTTAGGTATTTTAATTGCAAAAACCTCCCTGTTAATGTAAATTACAAATAGCTCCTTTGTAAAATATATTAATTATGGAAAAAACAAAATTTTAAAGTGAAGTGTTATTAAAATTTTATGGGTCAATTACATCCAGGTCCGCTGAAGTTTACCATGATTACAAATTAGCCTCTCTTGTTTCGTTTATTACATATTAAGCCCTAAACTTAACGGATCGTTTGAGGTCCTTGAGCGCCGTTAAGGTTCCGTCAATTTTAAAGTTTGAATTTCCGACAATGCCCTCAAGGATTATATTGTTGAATATATTTTGTTAAAGGATCGTTTTTGTTAGAATATAAAAAGTATAGTGATTATTTTGTAATTATTTTTATTATTTGAAATATTAAATGTTTGTATACATTTGTATAATATATTTGATGAGGCCTAAAAATCATTCTCGAATCAGAGCCGTCCACGTGGCAGCACACTGCTGACTATATCTCTGACGCTCGCCTTGGTGGGCTCATGGGCCTTCCAGCCGCTCAATTGCCAGTTAATGTAATCCGTCGGTCAGCGGATGACCATTCGGATCAAGGGCCATAACCAACGGGTTTGACGCTCGCATCGCGGCCCTCATGGTTACCCTTCTCAGGGAAGCACCCACATGGGGGCCCCACTAGTACGCTCGGTATTTCGACGCTCAAGGGTCATATATCGCGAGGAGGCCATCCTTACATTCTTCGAGCGTCACCAACGCTCGGGCATATCCATACCCCGTTGCGTTGGATCCGAACCTCGGCAGAAAGAATCTTGGGCCCGTCCCCCGCGTCACCCTCGTCAACAACCTCTGACACAAAGGTACTGAGTACCGGGCACCTGACACGCCGTCTCCCTTTTCAGGGATGTCATTCTCACCCCACCAAAAGCTGACGCGTGTTAGGGCAACACAGGTTTGGGACTACATGGTCAATTTACCCCTCTACCCCCATCCCTAACATATAAATAGGAGAGAATCCATGCATTCTCCCCCAAGTCATCTTCCACACACGCATCGCATTGTTCTGGGCATTCCTACTGGACTTCTCAAGCTTTCCGATTACCTCACCACAGTTGCATCACCATTACTCCTAGCGCTCTTGGTGTTATCCTAGCTGGAAGAACCCACGCTCACAAGGAAACCCAGTTCCTGAGGCACTCACGCCTGTGATGGTCTTTCCCTTCTCATACAAATATTAAAGTGTTGTTGCATTTTAGGAAACTCAGATTCCTGCACCATCATTTTTGGCGCCGTCTGTGGGAATCCATCACCACCATCTTTGGTATTGACAGTTTCTTCCTCTGAAAGCTAGTTGAAGAGTAACACCCGAATCTTGAATCATGGTAACTGCGACGAGATCTGGAAGAGTTGGAGAGAAAGGCGCTCTTCCCCCCGCTAACGAGGAGAACGCAGAAAGTAACATTCCCGCCGGAGAAGCCAACCTCCCAGCGGCCGGGAACGGGGAAGAGAACACAGGGCCGGCGGGGACAACTCTCCCGCTAGGCGGGAATGCCACAGGAGGACCTAGCACCGTCGTCCCGCCTGCAGCTCACACCGCTCATGCTTCCTATCCATACTCCGGGATGTATCCCATGGCCATGCCACCTCCAGGATACCCGTTCATGCCGCCAGGATTGATGCCCGGAGTGATGCCGGCGATCCCGCCTTACCAGGTGGGGACTCTGAATCTCCCCACGTCGTTACCTAGGGAGATACAAGGGGTGGAGATGCCCCAAGTTACAGCCCAGCAACTCCAGGCGCTGTATGCACAGTGCGAGAGCCAGGCCGTTCAGAATGCCTGGGAACATTTCATGGCCGCATATTTCCCCTCGCAGGCTAGCGCTCGTCCGGCCCCGCCTCTTGGAGGGCTACCGGCACATCCCTTGGTGATGGCCCAAAATGCGCTAAGGGCACAACAACCCCCCCCCCCCCGCCAGCGCCTAATCAGGAAAATGAAGCCCCACCGAGGGTCCAGCAAGAACGGCCAGTTGCGGGAGATGAGAGGGCCCCTCGAAATGAGGCGGCCGTAGATAATGAAGAGGTCCAATCAAGGGCCACAAGGAGGGCAAACCGCAGAAATGTCGGTGACCCTCAGCTAGCAGCTGTACAAGACCAAATTCGAGGGCTCCAAAACGTGGTAGAGCAGCTCTCTCGTGCACGGTCTCACGCCCCCCGAGAGGGGGACGAGAGGTCCAAGGCCAGAGACGCTCGGCGACCACGCAGCCCCATTTCCCACCGAAGAAGAGAAGCTAGCTATGAAGATCCCGACGAGCGAGATTACAGGATCATGGCGGGCGATTCCCCCCTCGTCGAGGAAGTTCTGATGACCCGTGCAGGGAAGGGTAAAATTCCCTCGTCAATCAACAGGTATGATGGAACTACGGATCCAGCCGAGCATCTGGACCATTTCGTGCACCTAATGCACCTCTATGACCATCCGGACAACTACTGGGCCAAGGTGTTTGTCACTTCCCTCACTGGAATGGCCCAAGAGTGGTACAAAAAGCTCCCCCCGCGCTCAATCCGAGGGTATTATGACTTGACGGATGCTTTTGTCAGCCACTTCAATTCGTTGAAAGCACCAGCCCCGGCCGCGACCGCTCTTTATAGCCTGGTCCAAGGGCCGAACGAGACCCTCCGATCCTTCATGGGGAGGTTCAAGAAAGAGATTTTGCTAGTAGAAAAGCCCTCGATGGACTTTTTGAGGCACGTGCTGTTCGGTGCCATCAACATGAAGCATTACGTCAGCAAAGAATTTGTGGAGGAAGTGGCCAAGAAGAAGCCACGTTCGCTGATGGAGATTAGAGAGATTGCAGATTCTTTCTTTACCCTCGAAGATATGTATATAGCGAGGGAGCAGAAGATGGCGAATGCCCCTCGTCCCACCAGAAACTACGAGGACAAAGTGGAGCCCCACCGAAGTCACCGCCGCAGCCCAATACCCGCTCGTCGTCATTCCTCTCCCCCGCGGAAGCTCGAGCGTGTCCCCCTCAATCGCCCAATTGCAGAAGTTTATTCCCTGGCGGACCAGAAGTTGTTCAAAAGGCCGCCCAAGCTAAGAGAGACCGAGGCTCAAAAGCGCTCGGGGAAGTATTGTGCTTTCCATAAGCAGAAGGGGCATGACACTAACGAATGCCGTCACCTGGAGAAGGAGATTCAGCTGCTGATTGCTGGGGGGCACCTCAAAGAGTTTGTAAAAGTACTGGAAGGGTACGACGAACATTGCGCAGGACGGGCGCTTGAAAGAAGAAGAAGCCGCTCACGTTCCCGTAGTCCTCGTCGCCAGCGCCCTGAAACCAGCGAGCGCAACAAAGGGAAAAGGGTAGACATGGAGAATCAGCCCTTTGCAGTCATTCACATGATTGCGGGAGGCCCCTCGGGGGGCGACTCCAATGCTTCCCGTCGCCGCCATGTACGGAGCTATAACCAGAGCACGACACGCCCTCGCCCAGTGCTCTCCGTGGACAGCTCGTCGCGCTCAAAGGAGGATGATGTCATAGGGTTTACTGAGAAAGATCTTGAACACATTGTAACACCCCATGGGATAGGAAAAACCTCTGACTGTCCCATGGTGGTTAGTTTAGACGTTCATAACCACACTGTAAAGAGGGTTTTATTTGATAGTGGAAGCTCTGTGAACGTTCTCCCGTACTCAACGTTTCAACAAATGAACATAACAAACATCCCCCTCGAACCTCTCAGAACCGCCCTTGTAGGGTTTGGAGGTTCCGAGATCGTCCCTCACGGACAGATTCGCTTGGCCACCTCTTTTGGTCGCGCCCCACAGCGAAAAACTTTGAGCGTCCTCTACACCGTCGTTGAGGTGGATCTCCCTTACAATATCATCATTGGGCGCCCAGCCCTCGTGGATTTCAAGGCCGTAATTTCTACCTATCATCAAAAAGTCAAGTTTCCAACCCCCGAGGGTACCGGAGAAATTCTGTGTAACGTCAAAGAAGCTTGGGAATGTTACATACTTTCACTTCGCAGCCACAAACCCAAGCAGTCCATCCAACCTGGGTCTACTAAGAAGTCCGTGGACTTCCCCGAATTGAATGAAGATGGCCCCGAGCGTAAAAGAGCCAAGCTGTACAGGAAGAAGAATAAAAAGAGGACCCCTGGAGACGTTCAGTGTTCGGAGAATGTGCCACCGGGGGCCGTCGAGGGCTCATCTTCAGAAAACGAGCGTGATGAACCCAAGGGTATGCTCACCGGGAAGAAACGAGCGCTAGAGGCGCCAAGGCCGGAGGCTCGAATTGAGCCCACTGAGGAGTTTTTGACCGTTGAATTGGAACCTGGGAACCCGGATAAAACAACCCAAATAGGCTCGGGTCTAGATGGGCCCTCGCAGGTTTTGATGATCGACTTCCTACGGGAGAACCTAGACGTTTTTGCGTGGAAAGCTTCTGATCTCACCGGAATAGATCCGAGTGTCATTGTCCACAGACTGAACGTGGATCCCACCTTCAAGCCCATCAAACAGAAGAAAAGGGACGTTCATGGCTTTAGGAAACGGGTTATCGAAGAAGAGGTTGGTAAGTTGCTTGATGCTCAGTACATCGAGGAAATCTTGTACCCAGAATGGCTCTGCAATGTGGTGCTCGTCCCAAAGAGCGCCAATAAGTGGCGTATGTGCAACGACTTCACAGACCTCAACAAAGCGTGCCCCAAAGACCATTACCCGCTACCGAGGATCGATCAGTTGGTAGATTCTACAGCCGGGTGTGAACTCATGAGTATGATGGACGCCTTTCAGGGATATTATCAAATCTTTATGGCGCCCGAGGATCGCCCCAAAACTGCGTTTATTGTGCACTTGGGTGTCTACTGTTTCAAAGTCATGCCCTTCGGGCTCAAAAATGCGGGAGCAACCTATCAACGCCTTGTCAATAGAATGTTCGAGCACGAAATTGGAAAATCTATGGAGGTATACGTGGATGACATGATAGTCAAAAGTGAGCGCCAACACTCCCATCTGGAGGATCTCAAGCAGACTTTCGATATTCTTCGTCGCTACGGAATGAAGTTGAACCCTTCAAAGTGCACTTTTGGCGTTCGAGGTGGTAAGTTTCTGGGATACATGGTCAGTCAACGGGGCATAGAGGCAAACCCCGAGAAGATCAAAGCAATCCTGGATATACCCTCCCCTCGCAATCTGAGAGAGGTCCAGGTACTCGTGGGTAAGATCATTTCGCTAAACAGGTTCATTTCTCGCTCGGCAGACCGGAATTTACCCTTCTTTAAAATTTTGCGCAACGCTCGGAACTTTACCTGGGACGAGGATTGCGAAAAGGCCCTGCAGAACATGAAACAGTACCTGTCGAGCGCGCCTTTGTTAACCAAGCCAATCCCGGGGGAGAACTTGTTTGTCTATCTATCGGTCTCATTGGAAGCAACGAGCGCTGTCCTCGTAGCAGTCCGCGAGCGTAAGCATATGCCAGTATATTACCTAAGCAAGACTCTACAGGGGGCAGAGAAAAGGTATATGGAAATTGAGAAATTTGCCTTTGCGCTCGTTAAAGCATCCCGAAGGCTGAGGCCATATTTTCAGGCTCACTCCATCACAGTGCTAACAGATCAACCACTCAGGCAAGTCCTATCCAAACCGGATGTTTCGGGAAGGTTAATTAAATGGGCAATCGAACTCAGTCAGTTTGATATCTCCTTCGAGCCTCGCACCGCCATACAGGCTCAGGCAGTGGCCGATCTGTTGGTAGAACGTTTCAATTTGGAGACTGTGCCACAGGCTGACGAGGGTTTATGGCTTTTGCACACGGATGGCTCCTCGACCTCACAAGGGGGGGGTGCCGGGGTGACCCTCAGGGATCCCCTAGGAGCAGAAGTTGACTACGCAATCAAGCTGGCGTTTCAAGTCACCAACAACGAAGCAGAATATGAGGCCCTCATCCAAGGGCTCAGGATTACGCTCCAAAATGGGGCCGCTCGTGTCACAGCATACGTTGATTCGCAGTTGATCGCGAGTCAAATCGATGGTAGTTATGAGGCTCGAGAAGCCACCATGGCACGGTATCTATTGAGCGCCAAGGAGGAGATAGCCAAGTTCAAGGAATTTCATCTTTTGCAAGTTCCGAGGGCAGAAAACGAACGCGCTGACGCTCTTTCGAAGTTTGCGTCCGCTTTGGACGGCCACAGTGAACGCGTAGTTACATTTCTGAGAACGGAGGAACCACTGATAAGTAAAGACGAACCCTCGAAAGAAGTGCACATGATTGACCCCTCCGAGCCTTGCTGGCTTGATGAAATTGTCAGATTCCTCCAGGACGGAACTTGCCCGAGCGATAAAGTTGAGGCTCGAAAGATCAAAAGCAAAGCCCCTCGTTTCTCATTGGATGCCGAGGGTCGATTATTCAAGCGATCCTTCCTGGGACCACCGTTGAGATGTTTGAGACCCTCGCAGGCTAAGGAAGTTTTAGAGCATGTACACAATGGAAGTTGTGGGAACCACTCAGGCGGACGAATCTTGGCAAAGAAAATCTTAAGGAGTGGGTTTTATTGGCCCTCGGTGTTGCAAGATGCCATTAAATATTCCAAGAAATGTCCCAAGTGCCAGTTCCACTCCAACACTCCTCAGTTGCCGGCAGCCCAAATGATTCCTATTGATGTTTCATGGCCTTTTGATCAATGGGGCATTGACATCGTGGGACCCCTCCCAATGGCGGTCGGGCAAAAGAAGTTCGTAATACTTGCTGTGGATTATTTCACCAAGTGGGCTGAGGCAGAAGCGGTCGCTAAGATAACGTTCAAAGTTGTGAGGGATTTCATTTGGAAAAATATCATCTGCAGATACGGCATCCCGAGGGTGCTCATCTCGGATAACGGTTCACAGTTTATCGCTGCTGACACGCGAGATTGGTGCTATGAATTAGGGATCGAACAACGATTCACTTCCGTGGGTCACCCTCAAGCTAATGGTCAAGCTGAAGTGACCAACCGAACCATACTCCAACATCTGAAAAGGATGCTCGAGAGTAAGAAGGGAGAATGGGCTGAAGAACTCCAGGGAGCTTTGTGGGCATACCGTACTACTCCCTGAGCGGCAACGGGGGAAACCCCTTATTCCCTTGTGTACGGCTCCGAGGCCATGATACCTGCGGAAATTGCTCAAGAATCCGCACGCGTTGCCTATTTCGAGCCTGCTGCCAACGAGGCCAATCGGGCGCTCGAGTTAGATTTGCTGGATGAGAAGAGGAACGCTGCTTGGGCACGTATCCACAAATACAAAGCAACCGTTGTTCGCCATTACAATAAACGTGTCAAGGAAAGGACCTTCCAGCTAGGGGATTTGGTCCTCAAAAAAGTTGAAGTCTCCAAACACGTAGGAAAGCTGGACCCCAATTGGGAAGGCCCCTTCAAAGTCATCCAGGTACGAGCAAACAACACCTACCTATTGGAAACTTTGCAAGGCGAGCGGCTCCCTAGGCCATGGAATGCATGTAACCTTAGAAGGTTCTATGTGTAGACATCAGTTTCTTTGAAATGGCCCGTTTGAGGCGTGAAAGGTTTTCCTTTGACGGAAAGCGTGTTGTAATCACTCCCGAAAATGCATCTATATAACAGTAAGTATTCAACTCTTTGTTTTTATTATTTGCTTGCTTTCTTATTTGATTTACTGATTCGAGCGTCAAAGGGCCTACTCCGTGTCGAGCATACTACACGTCGAAAAGCCTACGCGAAACTTCGATCGTTCCAAAACTACCCTGTCCAGGTGTTGATAACCATCCACCTGTAACAGTTTGAACGGTTTGTAAATATAAAATCCTAAAAGTGAGCGTGTCGAACAACGGGGAGCGCAATGCTCAGTTATAGCCAGCTGAGTGCTAACCACTCCAGCTCGTGCGCGCAAAAAGCCCGAATGATCCTCAACTTATTGAGTTAAAACATACTCATAAAATAATGGATTTTAACTGTCCCTTCATGTGTTTCTCGAAACAACGCTAACCCCAGGGTTACGCTCGCTTTAATATCCTACTTAGCAGGTCCTGTTGTTGATCTCTACAGTATATACAATCTAATGAAGCCAGGGAACATCCATAAGGATCGCCCTCGTGCCCATATTTGCATCTCCCGATATTACCGTCATAAGCCAATTCTTGGCTAAGGGTTTCCTAAATCTGGATTCGAGACTTCATTTCAAAAGCGGCCAGGGAACCCTCCTAAGGGTCACCCTCGCGCCTGTATTTCCTCAAAGATTTATTTAATCCAAATTTAAACACCCTTACGAATGTGGCCAGGGAGCCCTCCTGAGGGTCACCCTCGCGCCTGTATTTCTTCGAAGGTTTTTAAGTCCAAGTTCAAGGTTCGTCTCTACTATGGCCAGGGAACCCTCCTAAGGGTCACCCTCGCGCCTATATTTGCAAAAGGCCAAATTGTCTAACGTCGTGGGCTACCAAGCTTAATATGCATGGTAATGAGCGTCAGGGGACCATCGTGAGAGACGCCCCTGCATGCTTGCAATACCATCGCAAGCGTTCCAAACAGAAGACAATAATATAGAAACAGCGAGCGTAACAAAACAACATCATTCACCATCCAAGAGTAAAGGAAAAAGCATTCAGACATCAAAGCAGTAGAGAAAGAGTGCTAAAGTATGAAAAGGAACTCAAAATGTTAAAGGAATAACGGGAAGATTAATTACAATCATAAATTGTTCAAAAGTGTGACATGGAATTTAAAACAACAGAGAAAGGGATCAGTATAAAGAGAGTTTCATTGGGCCGGAGCGTTGGGCTCAGGAGGAGCAGTTGAAAGGGGAACTGGGGCCAGCACATTGGCGTCAGAGGTTTGGGCCTCGCCAGGCTCTTCAGCATCCGCGACGTCCATGACAGTGCCCTCATCTTCTATCAGGAGAGGCTCGGGATCTATCCTGTTGGCAGCTATGAACTCCCTTTGGAGTGTTTCCACCAACTCCTGATACTCGGGCTCCGCCAGATTATCCGTGGGATCCTCCTCCTGGACCATGGGCTCGCAATTCTCATCAAGATCCATTCTCAGACGAGCGTCGGATCGAGCGCTTTCTGGGGCCAGTCCCAACCTCACCATTTGCCCAATCGCTTTATGGAAGAAGCGCCGAGCATTGTCAAAGCACTGGATGTTGGCCGCGAAAATAAATGCTTTGGAGCGCACGAACTTCTTCACCGCCTCCCAGGACACCCTCGCTTCCAGGCCCTGAATTTTGCCTTGCAATTCAGCAAAGGCTTTGTTGGCTGCCTCATTCTGGCGAGCGCTCTCCGCCAGTTGCTCGCCCAGCTCCGCATTTTGAGCCCTCAACTGATCCCGCTCATCCTTCAGTTTCTTTTGACGCTCAGTTAGGGCCAAAACGGCATCGTCAGATTTCTTCAGATTTTCATTCAGCTTAGCGTTTTCGATGTGGGCGGAGTTCAGCTGAGCGCTGATATTATTGTAATCCTCCTGCAGTTGGACAGGGTCGGAGACGCGCAGTAACTTTTTGTACTTGGCTTTACGCTCAGAATATGCTTGCGCTCGCCCTTGCAAGTTTTTCAGCCTCGGGATTACCTCCTGGGAAGCCGCAAACGAGGGTCATGATCCGAACGTGGAAGGAAGGAAAGAGAAGTTGGTAAAGAGGAATAGAGACTTACCGTCAGAAGGACGTGGCAGGCGTCATCAGCAACGCGAGCGGCGTCATAATTGTTCAGCTTGTCGTGATCGCCGGAAAACTGGAGTTTCCCAACGACGTCGGAGACAAGGTTGACGGAATAAGCGCTCTTTTTTAGGAGCACCGGGCCCTCAGTCCGTTGCCGCTTATAACGGGAGTCACCCTTGCATCCTATCTTCCAGAATTCTTCATCCTCGGAAGATGAAGTATCACTGCCCTCGCCACGGTGGCCCACGACCACCTCCTTTCCCTTCCCTGAAATCGGGAGGGAGTCCGGCATCCTCTTTCTCTTCCCCTGACGGTCAGCACGGAGGATTTCATGGATACGGACAGGCTCGCCCGAGCGGTTCCGTGACCCGCTTGAACTCAAGGAGATTGGGCCCACGGGGGCCGCCGGCGGAGGAGTGGCCTCGTGGGCACCTTCCAGTGTTAGATCCTCAATGGGGCCAGTGGGAGGAGCCACGTTCCCCGCGCCCCCTCGAGCATTTCCTTGTCCTCGGCCTGATCCTCGACGGATAACCCTACCCCTCGGAGCATTGGGAGGGCGGTTCTGGTGCTGTTGCTGCTGTGGAGGATCGACCGCTGGCCCTTGGGCACCCAACATACGTGAAAGGGCTTCAGCATTCATGCCTCGAGAGAGAATTTGGATGCCTGCAAGTGAAGGGAAACGAGCGTCAGATGATTGACGATTTGAATTGTATAAACAGGAAAACAATGATAACTGTAAGTCAGATAATTATTCTAAAGGTTAGGGATGTTAGTTCCTAGAATCTGACCGTCGAGGGCCATGATGTCAGTTGGGGGATTGAGTATCATATCAGGGGGGCAAGATAATCCGTAGCGGAACAATATCTTTTCGTTCTTCACCAGTGTATCCGCCTTAATCCACTTCTTTTCGGCCCTCATCTCGAGGGCTAACCCCATCGCCCACTCCTCAAAATCCTTATTCCTCATCCTTTCCCTAATCAATGGACCCTCGCCATGAATCATCCATTGACGGTGAACCCCAAAAATTCCCCCGGGAGCCCCCACGAAAAAGTATTTTTCCTTCCAATGCTCGCCATACGAGGAAGATGGGGAATCTATCATCTTGAAGCCTGATTTTGCCTGAGCGTAATAAAATCCATCTGTCAGCGATGAACGTGGCGAGCGGGCTACTTGGACCAAGCTGTCAAAATTGATTATTGAGGGTGCTTTGCCCAAAGCCCTCATTGTTATAATGAATGTGTTGATTAGAGCTATGCCATTGGGCAGAATTTGTGAAGGGCAAAGCCCTAGATGATGGTAAAGGATGACGGCATCGTGAGCGATGGGAAACCTCAGACCGCCAGCAAGAACTGCATCCCAGTAGACCGTCATCATCCCAGGCGGTGGTCGATTGGCCCTTTCCCCTTCCTCAGGAAGTCTCATGGGAAACACGACTTCATCCCAGTACGCTTTCGCCCTCAACCCCTCCAAATCCTCGAGGGTCAGAATACTTTCAATTTCGTCGGGCGATCTGTCAGTCTGGTGGCGGTTGTCTTGCCTTACCCGAGTGGCAGGCTCCTTGCCTCTCCTCTGACGCCTTCTGGAAGGTTCAGCCTCGAATGGACGCCCGGATGGCCCCGCTTCATCCTCGGGAGCCGCCATTGCCACTGTGATCCTGTGATCTTGGGGTCTCACAGCACTGTTCAAAACAGGGAGTGCTCTCTCCCCTTGTCTCAGCATCTCCATCACATTGTCCATCTCCTCGAAGAGGTCTTCCTGCTCACCGGGAACACGCTCGTTCATCCCTTGAACAGCAGCGTTCACCTCTTCTTCCCCGGTGTCAACCGGAGCCTGGGCCACCGATATTGCCATGGGAATAACTTCACCTCCTGGGTGCGCCCTAATTAAGGGAACGGCTACGGGGACATCGCCATGAGGGGAGGAGCTACCCACCGACATCTCCTCAATCTCCCGTACATAATCTTCAGCTTGATTCCCGGCCATGGTTAGTTTTCAATTCTTGGGGACAGGATTTCTAACAGAAAACTCTAGAGAGGATGAGATTTCTAAAACAGATTCAACAGTAGATAGTGGAACTTCTCTCAAGGTTTTCTCTCACACAACCTAAAACTAATGTTAGCGCGGGGAAAATAAGAAGAAAGGTAAGGAATTTTTACCTAAGATGTGAAGAGAAGGAATTCGCCGGAGCTTGTAGAACTGGCAAAGGTCTCTTGCTATGAATATGCTTGAAAGGAGTCTGAATGCGTGAAAAAGCTACCAAGGCCCTGCAAACCCCTATTTATAGGGGAGATGGAACATGGATTAGGGCTAGAAATTCAAAAATGCAATCATTTCCCGCTTGGGAAATCCCCCACTTTTGGTAACCGCCTCACGTTTCCCGGAGTACACGCGCCCACGTTCCCACTCCGCATTAAATGCGGACTTGACAGCATTTAATGCGATGTCAGTTTGTGTCCGTTACAGAAGGCCAGCAGTCTCCTCGAGGGTAATCTCTCGTCCCTCGGATATTTGAAAATTCAGGACTCCTCCTTTATAAATTCTACAGTACGCTCGAAGCGATACTACAGAATTTGGGGGGCAAAATGATGAGGCCTAAAAATCATTCTCGAATCAGAGCCGTCCACGTGGCAGCACACTGCTGACTATATCTCTGACGCTCGCCTTGGTGGGCTCATGGGCCTTCCAGCCGCTCAATTGCCAGTTAATGTAATCCGTCGGTCAGCGGATGACCATTCGGATCAAGGGCCATAACCAACGGGTTTGACGCTCGCATCGCGGCCCTCATGGTTACCCTTCTCAGGGAAGCACCCACATGGGGGCCCCACTAGTACGCTCGGTATTTCGACGCTCAAGGGTCATATATCGCGAGGAGGCCATCCTTACATTCTTCGAGCGTCACCAACGCTCGGGCATATCCATACCCCGTTGCGTTGGATCCGAACCTCGGCAGAAAGAATCTTGGGCCCGTCCCCCGCGTCACCCTCGTCAACAACCTCTGACACAAAGGTACTGAGTACCGGGCACCTGACACGCCGTCTCCCTTTTCAGGGATGTCATTCTCACCCCACCAAAAGCTGACGCGTGTTAGGGCAACACAGGTTTGGGACTACATGGTCAATTTACCCCTCTACCCCCATCCCTAACATATAAATAGGAGAGAATCCATGCATTCTCCCCCAAGTCATCTTCCACACACGCATCGCATTGTTCTGGGCATTCCTACTGGACTTCTCAAGCTTTCCGATTACCTCACCACAGTTGCATCACCATTACTCCTAGCGCTCTTGGTGTTATCCTAGCTGGAAGAACCCACGCTCACAAGGAAACCCAGTTCCTGAGGCACTCACGCCTGTGATGGTCTTTCCCTTCTCATACAAATATTAAAGTGTTGTTGCATTTTAGGAAACTCAGATTCCTGCACCATCAATATTAAATAATTAAATACTAAATATTTAATTTAAAACATATAAATCTATTTCACCATTTAAAATTTCATTTAAAATGTTCATACACTAATATCATTATACATATAAACATATATCCATTCTATCATATTAAGGGAGAGATTCAAATTTGGTCTCTTGGACTCTAAAAATGTTTTCTTTTCTATTTTTTATTAATTTATTTCATCAGACTTTATCTCTTATATGTTTCCTTAACTTCTTTTTTCTGTCTCTATTTCTTTCTTAACTTTTTTTTTTTTCTTTCTCATCACTTGAATTCTTTTTCTTTTAATTTTTATTACTTTACGGATATTTTAAATTTTTTTAATTATTAATATGACATTATTTTATACAACTATTCATTTATTTATCACAATTTATTGATTATATTAAAAATAATTATAAAATATATATTTAATAAAAAATTTAAATTTTAATATATTTATATAATGATTATTTTTATTTGCACATGCATCGAATGTACCAGAGTTACTAGTATATATATAGGGGTGTAAACGGATAATAAACGAAGCGGATGTGCAGTATCCGAATCCGAATCCGTTTAGCATATCCGCTATCCGAATCCGTATCCGTTATCCGACGGATAATGAAAATGCTATCCGTATCCGAATTCGACAGATATTATCCGAATATCGGATTATCCGTATCCGTGAGGATATCCGATTAGTGAGTTATCCGATATTCGAATTCGAATCCGTTTATCTGTTTTACATATATTTTTTAATAAAAAATAATAGATTAAAATTTCATAACACAATTAAATAGTAATATAACTAACTATAAATCTATTAAATCTATACACATTAACTCATAAGTATAATATATAATTTATAATATATGTTTACAATTATTACTGGAGTTTATTATTACAAATAATATGATATACGTTTACTGTTATTTTTTTTATAATTCTCAAATAATTATATAATGTGTAAATTAATATATGTTTCATCAACGTATAAAAAATATATAGATATATATGTTATCGGATACGAATTATGGATAACGGATATATCTAACGGATGTATAAACGGATCGGATGTTAAACGGATCGGATGTGTCATTACCATATCCTTATCCGTTTATAATTCGGATGTCTATAATCGGATACGGATAATATCCTCTTTGAACGGATACGGATAATATCCTCTTTAAACGAATTCGGATGCGAACGGATATCGGATTTTCGGATATCCATTTACAGCCCTATTAATATATATATACTAGTAACTCTGGTATATATATATATATATATATATATATATATATATATATATATTATCCACATACCCAAAAAAAAACAAAAACAAAAACAAAAACGTGCAGGATTGCTGGCCGTAGCCCATCACAACGCCGCTCCGTCGCCGCACCGCCGCGAAGCACAGTAACATCATTGTCGCCCCTTGCCCCTACACACGATGCCACTGCCTCCCTCACCAACCTGCTGCCATCACGACCCATATTGAATTTTTAAATCTTCCGCCGCCGCTGCCCATCCCAAATCGCATGCAAGTCCACCGCTGCCCTCGCCACCTTCTCTCTTTGCATCATCCAGATCCGAATTTGGATTTGAAATTTTGTTTGTGTGTGTAGAAAAGGAAAGATGTGGTGGTGTGTTGGTGGTTGCTGATGGTGGTGGAGACATAGGGTAATAGATGATGGCGGTGGCGGAGGTGTACTTAAGGAGGGGTGCGGCGACGTGGTGGGTGGTGCTGTATTGTGGTCGGGAGGAGGGTGGCGGTCGATGGTGGTGGTGGCGGAGTGGGGATTTGCGTGGGGAATTTTGGGGGGTTGGGTGTGCAGGTATTGGGGGTATTTTTTTATTTTTGATTTTTTTTCATTTTTTTAAATATAAAGATTATGTATAAATAAATTTTTATATTTTAAATAAAAAATAAGGTTATTGAGGGTATTTTTGAAAATTCAAACTTCAAAATTGATGGAACCCTAATGGCGCTCAGGAACCTTAAACAGTCCGTTAAGTTTAGAGGTTAATATGTAATAAACGAAACAAGAGGAATTAATTTGTAATTATGTCAAACCTCAGGGGACCTGAATATAATTACTACAAATTTTATAGGTAAAATATAAGTGTAATTATATCTAAATACAGGACCATTTTTAATTATCCGATATAATATGAGGGTTTAGATATAAATTAACCCAAAAAAGATTTGTACGAAAAATTGTAAGTGTAATTTTAGCATCGTTATTAATATTTTCCCTTTCCTCAATTTCTTCTCTCTTGTTACCCTTACTATTTAGTTCTATTTTTATTTCCTTTCTCACCCGACCCTTTCCTCTTCTACTTTCCAATTTCTTATCATTGTCAGAGACCAAAATTTCTCCCTCTGTTACTGTCGCCGGTCGGCAGCTTCACCGTCCTATTCACAACGCACACTCAACACTTGTACATGATCACAGATATTGCTTACCTTGGATTTCTAGATTAGATTTTATAAATAACCGATTGATAAAGATCAAACCTTAATCAGGGTGAATTCTTGAGGTTACAAATGGGGGAGGGAGTACCACTATTAGAGGAGCTGCTAGTCAACATTCTTACATCCCTCTCAGTCAAATCGTTGATACGATTTAGGTGCGTTTCTAAATGTTGGTGTGCTTTGATCCAATCTCCTGCTTTTGTTAGTTGGCATCTCAAATGTTATAGCAAGGAAATTTTGTTGTTGAAACGCTATTTGCCTCCACCAAATAGTACTCAAATTTATCAAGGTGGATATGACATCCTATCTTTCCACGATCCCAATTCTCCGGAGTCGTTGGTATCATCAAATCTTTTAATTCCTTTTTTTGAAGATGCAAGCCATCAATATATAAGTCTGCTGGGACCTTGCAATGGTCTTATTTGTTTGGTCTATCCCGATATTGATGTCTTGTGCAATCCCGCTTTG
The DNA here is from genome assembly GCA_037501455.1 of Lantana camara. Classification (NCBI taxonomy): domain Eukaryota; kingdom Viridiplantae; phylum Streptophyta; class Magnoliopsida; order Lamiales; family Verbenaceae; genus Lantana; species Lantana camara. Next base: position 28,427,993 of record CM074862.1, read on the forward strand.
AATGAATTTGAATTGCTTCCTATATGCCCTTTTCACCTTCCTGAGGGTTATGCTGATATCCTTCCAGCAGCAGGATTCGGGTTCGCTGCCAATACTAATGATTACAAGGTTGTTCATTTGTGGAAAATATTTGAAAAGAAGGCAGATTACCATTACCCAAATGAGGATACTTATTTAAGAGTTGATTTGTACAGTTTAAGAACACATTCTTGGAAAGTAGTTGATGCTATGGTTCCAAGTATTAGGTATCATCCTGGGTTTGATCTTTACTTTAATGGCAGATGTCATTGGCAGACAAATGAATTCGTCGATGGACCACCCTCTATGGGCATTGTGCTTTCTTTCGACATGAGTACTGAGGTTTTCAGTCAATTTGAGTTTCCTGAATTCTTTGATGATGGAAAGGTTCCAAGTTTAGTTGTGTTAAACCAATGTCTGGCAATGGTTCGTTATGGTGGATGGACTGAAGATAATGATCCATTTCTCATTGATGTTTGGGTGATGAAGGAATATGGCGTGAAGGAGTCATGGAATAAAGAGCTGACAATTGGTCCTTATTTCTTGAGATGTCCTTTACTGTCATGGAAGAATGAATGGTTATTTGTGGAAACTAGTGATGGCCAGTCCAAAAGTTGCAATAGCCAATTGGCATCATGTAGACTCCATACAAATGAAATTACGAAGTTCGAATTTTATGGGCTTGAAGTCACCTTCCAAGCTCTCCCTTTTACGGAGAGCTTAGTTAGTTTGAATCAGGTAATTCGTTTCAAAATCGACTAGTCAGATTGCATTCGTGCCATATGAGAATAATTTTGAAAAAATATTGCATTTCTCAACAACAGTGTCTTAAGACACTCGTTCTTTCACTCATGTTGCAAACATATGTTGTAATGCAAAGAACATGTCTATTTTAAAATTTTCTATATCATTTCCTATTTTTGGACTGATGTACTGTTGTAGATTTTGATCTAGCAAGGTAGGCTTAACTCATATTTTTCCTGTCGATTTCTTATTTCTCATATTGCATCTATTAGTTCAACATTTTCTCACTTTTGGACCTATGAGAACTTCTATATACAGGTTAGAATTGGATTTTTAGGTTTTAAGAGAACTGTTGTAGTAATCAATTGTAAAGAAATGGTGATTAGATTGTTGATGTTAACTTTCGATATTACCTTTTGCTTCTTTTTATGTGATCCTTTTTTACTGGAAACATCGTTTGAAAAGCTATTGGTATACATGGTGTTCATTCCTTCGTGCTTCTTAGTAAGTAAAAAATTGAGTTCTAGTTTTCTCTCTTACTGGTTTGGCACAGTTGACAATTAATTCTTTAACACCTTCAAAGGGGTGATGGCATATAATGATGCCTTACCTCATATACGTTGATGATCTAAACGTTTGAAACCCTGTGATAACCACCATTTTGATCAGACATATTAAAGTTGCATACATTGAGGAAACGTACATATTAAATTATCCATTCTAGAATCAACTAGCTAGGTTTGCTACGGGCCTGCTACAAGAAAGGAGTTTTTTTGCTTGGATACCCCTGTGTTATGCCTAATTAGCACTATGAACCCTGTGTTTCAACAATTAGCTTAGAAAATCCTATAAATTACTTTACTTATCATGGAGAACCCTCCGTCCGCGCTTGTTGTCACACGTGCCGTAATTGCAGCTGGGATTACGAATTCTTGCACTTTTGGCTGTTAAATGACATTTATAACCCTCTTAAACTAATAAAATTGAACCCATATTTTCTATTTTTTTTTTGAATTAAATACACTTCAAATATTACACAAAAAAAAAAAAAAAAGAATTAAAAAAAGTTTAAAATATGTTTCACTCTTATAATTTACATTACATTAAAATATATATATATAAATATATAATATATTATATAATACATCTATATATATATACAAAAATTATAATTAACAATTTTTTTAATCATTTTTTAAATATTTTTTTCATTCAATGTGGAGAGAGACAAAATTCATTCAAAATTGTTTTACTTTTTTCTTCTTTTTTTTTTTTGTTTTGTCCTTTCTTCTTCCTCCTGCATTTGTTGATGACAGAGCACCAGCACCGGAAGCCCCCTCTCCAACGGGAACCGCCTCTGCGTACAAGAGTTTTCCGATAACAAAGACCCCAGAGTCGGTTTAATTCCCATAAACAAGAAAAACCCATGTCAAATCGCAATCCCAATCATTACCCTCCCCTGAAGACCGTGACCCTCACCCACGTCCGCTACCAAAAGGGGGATCAATTAGGCCATTTCCTCGCCTGGGTTTCTCTCGTCCCAATCTTAATCAGCCTCGGCGGCTTCTTCTCGCACTTCTTCTTCCGCCGCGAGCTGCAGGGGATGTTCTTCGCGATCGGCCTGTTGATCTCGCAATTCATCAACGAAATCATCAAGAAATCCGTCCAACAAGCGCGGCCCAATTGCGATTTTGATCATGTATTCTAGGGTTTATTTAGGGTACCACACGGTGGCGCGGGCGCGGTGCTAGGGGCCGCGTGGTTCTCGGTGGTGAACAATTTGCTGTGGTGTCCTGGGCTGTGCTCATCTTTTTCCGGCGAGATTGCTCGAGCTTGGCGGTAGGATTGGGGTCCTCTGTTTCGCCTTTGGCTTTCATCTTCTGAGGGAGTCGTCTTCGTTGAGGGAGTCTAGTTCCTCCATTGATGGCGATGGGGGGGGGTGGTGGTGGTGGCGGCGAGCTCCAGATCTAGCGCGATGGTGGTGGCGGAAGTGGTGAGGGGTTTTGGGTTGTGGAGGGGGAGGCGGGGTGATGAAGATACAGATGCAGTTGGTGGCGGTGGTTGTGTGAGCAGGTGGTGGTGGATTGCCGTCGATGGAGATGCAGATCTTAAAAGGTCAAGAGAAAAAAAACAAAAAAACAAAAAAAAGGGAAAAGAAACAAAAAATAATAATATGAATAAATTATTTTTATTTGTGAATATTTAAAAATATTTTAATGGCTGATTTTTGATTGATAAGATCTAACGGTGTATATTTCAATGGGCCAAAAGGATATTTTGTATCCTTCATTATAGTTTCAGTGTCGAAGGGGGCAGTGAGCAAATTTAAAAAATCATAGGGTTTTTCATGCTAATTGTTAAAACATAGGATCTTTCGTGTGAATTAGGCAAATCACAGGGTTTTGGGTGCAATTAACTCTGCAAGAAAGTAACAACTTATTATCTTTCATTATTGATCATACGAACCCATTATATATGTATATGCACACTACAAGAAATCTGTGAATCCGAGGGAATTCTGACGGACATAATTCGTAGGAAAACCCCTTTTCGGAATTTCAAAACATACGGAAAGCCGACGGAATTCCAAGTGAAAAAAAAAAAAAAACAATTTTTTTTTTAATTAAAATAATTCCGCGTTGGAAAGGTCGTATTCTGGAAAAAAAAAAAAAATAAAATATATCTTCCTATGGGATTTCCCTCGGAATTCCGTCAGTTTTTTAACAAAATAAAAAAGTAATTAATTAATTCCGACAGAGATGATTCTTATTTCTCTCAAGCTTAAGCTTAAACTAGTGAGATGATTACACTAATATATAGTGAAAATTTTAGCGAGGTACTTGTGTTATGTGAATGTATCAAAAAAAACTCTGTCCAAAAAAAGTCCATAAGAAAATCTTATGTTTTCCAAAATATGCACCCGCGTTGATTGTAACTAAAATTGAAATTTTCACTTTTCTATGCAAAAAGACTATTTTCCCCCTATATTATATTTATTAAATTATATATATATATATATATATATATATATATATATATATCAACACCTCCAAGCCGCCGCATAATCACCATCGCCACCGCCACCGCCGGTTCCATCAGCACCACCCCCTCTGCCACCACCACAATCGACACCGTTTGCAAACACCAACACCACAAGAACAACTACTAGGAACTATCACTCAATATCGAACTCAGATCCATATATACACACACAAAAAGTTAGATTTGGGGGCGCGGGCCTGAGAAGGAAAAATGGGACGGCGTTTGAGTGTGATGATGGTGCTCGTTGCGGTGGGGGTACGATTGTGGTGGCGGTAGCCCGATTTTGGCGGGGGTGGTGTAAAGAAGGCGGTGGCCACAACGGGAGTGACCCGATTGTGATGTTGGCCCAAGGTGGTGGCAGTTGCGATGACACGGACGTGCAGTGGCGGAGCCAGCTTATCCTGAGGGTGTACAATTGACCCCCCTCAATTTTTATTTTTATTTTTTTTATTATTGTATATATATTGATGGGCCCAAAATACTCTCGGATCAAACATTGTACACATGTCACGATCTGGAAACTCCAAAGCTTCGACGCTCGTGATGATGGGCTCGTAGGATAAGCCCAACCCACTTATCCCTCTTTCCACCACATAGGGCTTGCGTGCCTCGACCCAAGTCTCGAGCATGGGATCAGTGCACCCATCCCACCTAACACTCGCTCTACAGTCCCAAGGGGCACCGCCCAGAGTCCATCCCTTCCGCACCAGGGACACCCACAGCAATTGCGCTCGCGGCCATACATGCTCGTCGCTCGGGTCAACTGACGCTCATGGGTCATCCACTAGGAGTATCCCTCTTGAGCGTCCCCAGCGCTCGAGCCCAGCCTCAGAGGCGTTTATCACCCCGAAGGTCAACCCTACTGTAGTGAAGAGTGACCCGCAAGGGCTTACCTAGAGGTAGAGGGCGTAGTGTTGAGTACCTCCTCTCCCGCTCGCCACTCGTCAACCACCTCTGACACAGTATTGGTGCATACCTCGTACCTGGCTCTCTGCCTTCTTTTAGAGCTATCACTTTCATGCCATCACATGACGCCACGTGTCTAGGGCAACACAGGTTTGGAACCACACGGTCAATTTACCTAATTTACCCTTGCCCTTAACGTATAAATAGGGAAGTTTTACACAACACTCCCCAAGTCATCGTCTTCACAAGACACCACACTACTGAACTGGGCATCATTTTCCTCTGCATCTTCATCTTCTCCAAAGCTCTTTGCATCTCACCATCTTGCATCCTTACTGCATCTTCATCCCTGGTGTTATCCTAGCTGGAAGAACCCACGCTCAAAAGAAAACCCAGTTCCTGAGGCTCTAAGCCTATGATAGTCTTCGCCTCTTAAACAAATTCTAAAGTGTTTGGTTGATTTGGGACTCTTGCATTCCTACACCATCATTTTTGGCGCCGTGTGTGGGAAACCATCATTTCCATCATCTGCATCAGATTCTGCTTCCTAGGCTAGTTGAAGAGTAACTTCAGCGATCTCCAATCATGGTGACTACCACAAGATCCGGAGCTTTGGAAAACAGGGAAACTCTTCCTCCTGTGAATGAAGAAAACCCAGTTGGTGGAACCAGCAATGTAGGCGCTTCCATCCAAGCTGGAGGTACCCCAGTGAACGCCAGCACTCCCCTCACAATCAATCCGGGGGATGGAGGCAAACAAGCCATGGCTGGAACTCAACCGGATAGAGGGAATGGAGCAGAAGGACCCAGCTCCGCTATCCCGCATGCATCGCTTGTACCCAATGCCAACGTTGCCAGCACTGGAGCGTATCCCATGGAGATGCCGCCCCCGGGATACATGTATATGCAACCAGGAATGCTGCTCGGAGCAGTGCCAGGCACGATGATGCCCATGGTGCAACCCTATCAAGTGGGCACCATACAACTCCCAGTTTCCATTCCCAAAGAAATTCAGGGAGTTGAAATGCCCCAAATGACTCACCAACAACCCCAGGCGCTCTACGCTTAATGCGAGGTTCAGGCCACGCAAAACGCCTGGAAACATTTCGCCACCACCTACTTCCCCTCGGGAGTAGGCGCTCAATTGGCCCCAACAATAGGAGGGCTCCAGGTTCACCCTCTGACTGCGGCCTAGAATGTGCTAAGGGCCCAGCCACCACCACCACCATCGGCGGTGGAGAGAGACGCCCCCCCGAGGGCTGATCAAGACTAACGCCTAGTGGAGAAGGAAAAAGCTCCTCTAGCGAGGGGAGATGCCGAAGAGGAGGTCCAGTCCAGGGCTACTGGAAGAACAAGGAGGGAAGGAGATGACCCTCAGTTGGTCGCAGTCTAGAACCAACTCGACGGACTGCAACATATGGTGCAGCAGCTCTCTCGAGCACGGTCTCAAATTCGCCATGCGGGGAATGAGGGGTCCAGGGCCAGAGACGCTCGCAGCGCACATAACCAAGTTCCTCGCCATTGGAGGGAGAAAGATTTTAAAGACCACGAGGGTGGGAACCATAGGCCTTTGACAGGAGAATCACCCCTCATGGATGAAGTTCTGATGGCTCGCGCTGGGTTGGGCAAAATCCCCACGACCATCAATCGCTACGACGGAACTACCGATCCGGCCGAGCACCTGGATCATTTTATGCATTTGATGCACCTATACGAGCACTCCAGTCATTACTGGACGAAGATCTTTGTCACTTCCTTGTGGGAATGGCACAAGATTGGTACAAGAAGCTGCCCCCATGCTCCATTCGAGGGTATGAGGACCTGACAGGGGCTTTCCTGAGCCACTTCAACTCCCTGAAGGCACCTGCACCTGCATCCACGGTCCTCGATAGCCTAGTACAAGGACCGAGCGAGACCCTTAGATCTTTCATGGGTCGGTTCAATAAGGAGATCTTACTGGTAGAGAAGCCCTCAATGGACTTCTTAAGACATATGCTGTTTGGGGCTATTAACATGAAGTACTATGTCTGCAAGGAGATTGTGGAAGAGGTAGCCAAGAAGAAGCCCGACTCTTTAATGGAAATCAGAGACATTGCTGATTCATTCTTCACCCTCAAAGATATGTACATCGTGAGGGAACAAAAGCTAGAAAACTCCCCTCGAACCAGTAAGGGCCCCGAGGACAGAGGGGAGTCCAAGAATCACCGCCGAAGCCCAGTTACTGCTCGGAGAAGTTCCCCTCCCCCTCGCCGTTACAAGCGTGTCCCTCTCAACAGACCCATTACGGAAGTTTACTCCATGGCGGACAAAAAATTGTTCAAGAGGCCGCCAAAGATGAGGGAAACCGAGGCTCAAAAGCGCTCGAGAAAATATTGTGCTTTCCACAAGCAGAAAGGGCATGACACCAATGAGTGCTGCCAATTGGAAAGCGAAATCCAGAGGCTTATTGCTGGGGGGCCACCTCAAAGAATTCGTGAAGGCTGTGGAACGATATGATGGCCACTGTGCTGAGCGTGCCAAGGAAATAGGAAGAAGCCGCTCACGCTCAAGGAGCCCTCGCCACCACCGCACTGAGACCAGCGACCACGGCAAACAGAAGGTCGCCGGGATGGAAAACCAACCCTTCGTCGTTATTTATATGATCACCGACGGGCCCTCAAGGGGAGATTCCAACGCCTCTCGCCGTCGCCACGTTCGTAGCTACGATCAACGATCCTCAAGACCCAAGCCGATATACTCTCTGGAGGAATCCTCACGCTCGAAGGAGGATGAAATTGTAGGATTCACAGAGAAAGACTTAGAACACATTGTAACACCCCATGGGGTTTGTGAAACCTCTGACTGCCCCATGGTGGTTAGCTTAGACGTTCATAATCATGTTGTAAAGAGGGTCTTGATTGATAGTGAAATCTCTGTGAATGTTCTCCCGTACTCAATGTTTCAAAAGATGAATATTACAAACATTCCTCTCGAACCCCTCAGAACTGCCCTTGTTGGTTTTAGGGGTTCCGAGATCATCCCTCGCGGACAAATTCGCTTAGTCACCTCTTTTGGTCACGCCCCACAGCGAAAAACTTTGAGCGTACTATATGCTGTGGTCGAAGTGGATCTGCCATACAACATTATCATCGTGTGCCAGCCCTCGTAGACTTCAAGGCCGTGATTTCCACTTACCATCAGAAATGTCAAATTCCCTACTCCCGAGGGAATAGGCGAAGTCCTTTGCAACGTCAAAGAAGCTTGGGATTGCTACATCCTATCCCTTCGCGGCCACAAACCCAAACAAGTTATCTAGGCGGGATCCACTAAAAATCTGTGGACATCCCCAAGTTAGATGAGGATGGCCCCGAGCGCAAGCAAGCCAAACTAAACAGGAAGAAGGACAAAAAGAAGGTTGCAAGCGAGTCCAACGACAACGGAGATACACCACTTGGAGCGGTTGAAGGGTCCTCCTCCGAAGACGAGGGTCGTGGACCCTCGAAGGATTCCAATGATAGGCTCACAGGAAAGAAATGGGCGCTCGAACTCCCGAGGCCTGAAGTACGGATCGAGCCCACCGAAAATTTTCTTACAATAGAGCTCGAGCCTGGGAATTCGAACAAGACCACTCAAATAGGCTCTAACCTTGACGGTCCTTCTCAAATCATGATGATCGATTTTCTGCGTGAGAACTTAGGCGTCTTTGCTTGGAAAGCCTCAGATCTCACCGGCATAGATCCGAGCGTCATCATCCATAGGCTCAATGTGGATCCAGCCTTTAAACCAGTCAAACAGAAGAAGAGAGACGTACATAGGTTCAGAAGGCTGGTCATTGAGGAGGAAGTCAATAAACTCCTTGAGGCTCAATATATCGAAGAAATCTTATTCCCCGAGTGGCTATGCAACGTGGTCCTTGTACCCAAGAGCACAAACAAATGGCGCATGTGCAATGACTTCATGGACCTCAACAAGGCATGTCCGAAGGATCCTTACCCTCTACCAAGGATCGACCAGCTGGTTGATTCGACGGCTGGCTGTGAACTTATGAGTATGATGGATGCATTTCAAGGCTATTACCAGATCTTCATGGCACCCGAGGATCGACCCAAGACCTCCTTCGTGGTCCATGTGGGTGTTTACTACTTCAAAGTCATGCCATTTGGGCTTAAGAACGCTGGCGCCACTTATCAGCGCCTCGTCAACAAAATGTTCGAGCGCGAAATTGGAAAATCCATGGAGGTCTACGTAGATGATATGATCGTCAAGAGCAAACATCAGCATTCTCATTTGGACGATCTCAGACGAGCCTTCGATGTTCTATGTCACTGTGGTATGAAGTAGAATCCCTCAAAGTGCACATTCGGGGCCGAGGGGGGAAGTTTCCGGGTTACGTTGTCAGTCAAAGAGGTATTGAGGCCAATCCGGAGAAAATCAAGGCCATTTTGGACATTCCTTCCCCTTGAAATATCCAGGAGGTCCAAGTCCTAGTGGGTAAAATCATTTCCCTTAACAGGTTCATTTCCTGCTCGGCGGACAGGAAATTACCTTTCTTTAAAATTCTACGTAACGCTCGCAATTTTACTTGGATCGAGGAATGTGAAAAGACGTTACAAGATATGAAGTGGTACCTCTCGTGCTCGCCGTTATTGACAAAACTGGTCCCAGGAGAGAATTTGTCCGTTTATCTCTCTGTCTCTCCAGAGGCCACGAGCACAGTCCTCGTTACCATTCGTGAGCGCAAGCATCTGTCAGTGTATTATTTGAGCAAAACTTTGCAGGGTGCTGAAAAAAGATACATGGAAATAGAGAAGTTTGCCTTCGCCCTCATCAACGCCTCCAGGAGGTTGAGGCCCTACTTCCAAGCCCATTCCATCACTGTGCTTACAGATCAACCACCCAAACAGGTACTCTTGAAGCCAGATGTCTCAGGAAGGCTAATCAAATGGTCAATAGAACTTAGCTAGCTTGACATCCATTTTGAGCCCAGAACAGCTATACAAGCCCAGACAATCGCAGATCTCCTGGCCTAGCGATTCGGTTTGGAGACCCCACCCTTGCCAGATGACGGTCTCTGGCTTTTACACACAGATGGTTCCTCGACCTCTCAAGGGGGGAGGGGGGAACCAGGGTGACCTTCAGAGACCCCCACGCAATTAAAATTGATTACGCAATCAAGTTGGCCTTCCAGGTTACCAATAATGACGCTGAGTATGAGGCCCTCATCCAAGGACTCAGGATTGCCCTTCAGAATGGGGCTTCTCGAGTCACCGCATACGTTGACTCCCAATTGTTGCAAGCCAGGTTAATGGTACTTATGAGGCTCGAGAAACCACCATGGTGCAGTATCTAGCGAAGGCTAAGGAAATAATCGCAAAGTTCAAGGAATTTCACTTACTGCAGGTTCCACGAGCGAAAAACGAACGTGCGGATGCCCTCTCTAAATTTGCATCTGCTATGGAAGGCACCTGCGAGCGTTCTGTCACGTTCCTCAGAACAGAAGAGCCTTTGATAAGTGAAAAGAAACCCTCGAGAGAAGTAAGTATGATTGATCCATCCGAGCCTTGCTGGTTGGATGACATCGTCAGATTCTTGAAAGATGGAACTTGCCCATCCGACAAAGTGGAAGAGCCAAAGATCAGGAGTAAAGCCCCTCGTTTCTCATTGGATAGCAAGGGCAGGCTCTTCACGCGGTCCTTTCAGGGCCCACTGTTAAAGTGCTTGAGACCCTCGCAGGCTAGGGAGGTGCTCAAGCACGTACATAGTGGAATTTGCGGGAATCATTCTGGCCGTCGGATCTTGGCTAAAAAGGTGTTAAGGAGTGGATTCTATTGGCCCTCGGTACTGTAGGATGCCATTATATCAATTCCATTCCAATGTCTCTCAATTGCTAGCGGCCCAAATGATCTCCATTGATGTCTCGTGGCCCTTTGATCAGTAGGGCATCGACATAGTGGGACCCCTACCCATGGCGATCGGGCAGAAGAAATTTGTGATCCTCATCGTAGACTACTTCACTAAATGGGCCGAGGCCGAGGCGGTCGCGAAAATAACGTTCAAAGTGGTGAGAGATTTCATTTGGAAGAACATCATCTGCAGATACGGCATCCCGAGGGTGTTAATCTCAGACAACGGCTCTCAGTTCATCGATGAACTTGACATTGAGCAGCGCTTCACTTCCGTGGGTCATTCGCAGGCCAACGGTCAAGCTGAAGTTACGAACATGACTATACTCCAGCATCTCAAAACGATGCTAGAGAGTAAAAAGGGCAAATGACCAGAAGAACTTCAAGGAGCCCTCTGGGCGTATCGCACTACCCCACGAGCGGCAACAGGCGAGATCCCATATTCCCTCGTGTACAGCTCCGTGGCCATGATACCTACAGAGCTCTCTCAAGAATCCGCACGCGTAGCCTACTTCGAACCTGCCGTCAACAAGAGTAATAAGACACTCAAAGTGGACTTACTGAACGAGAAAAGGAACATGGCTTGGGCCCGGATGCATAGAGCGTCAGGGAAAGGACCTTCCAACTGGGGGACTTGGTCCTAAAAAAAGTTGAAGTATCCAAGCATGTGGGTAAGTTAGACCCCAATTGGGAAGGCCCCTTCAAAGTCATCCAGGTACGAGCAAACAACACCTACCTGCTGGAAATTTTGCAAGGCGAGCGTCTCCCACGACCGTGGAATGCCTGCAATCTGAGAAGATTCTTTGTATAAAGGCAAATCTTGTAATTCCCCGCTCGGGGCACACCGTATTCTCTTTTGACATAAATACAAGCACATCAGTAAGTATTTTCACACATTACTTATCATTTACTTAATTCAACTCGTAAAAAAGCTACATTGTCGAACATATTAACGCCCACTCCATGTCGAGGGTACTCCACGTCGAACGGCTTGATATCTGTTCTCACGTGGGTCTCTCCTAAATGAGCATAGCCCCTCCGTGCATCAACACTAATGGCATGTCGAGAGTGCTCCACGCTAAAGACAGTTTGATGGTCTTAATTGCCTGAACCCTTCCTGAACGAATGGGTCAAAATCGAGGGTAATGCACGCTTGACTACACCTACTGGGTACTAACTACTCCAGCTTGCGCTTGTACGCTCGTAAAGGGTAAACACTTAGTTTATCCTTACGTTGGGTTGCTAAGTTCAAGTTTAAATCCCAGCTGCGCTCATTATTTTACAATACTTGGATTAATTCATGACTGGAACCCGCACTTAGCAAATCCTACTGTTGATTTCTAAGCTCTAGGTAATACCACCGCTACGCTCGTTATTATTCAACACTTGTGCTAATTTTTATTATTAAAGGCAAACACTTAGGTAAATCCTCAAGCGGATTGCTAAGTTCAAGTACGGGCCTTAAAGAGAATACGGCCAGGGTGGCCCTCACGGGATACACCCTCGCGCCAATGCATTCAAGCGTCGCAAATTCCAAACAGAAACCAGCGTCAAACGCTCAAGGCATCACAGTGCAGAAGGAAGGAAAATGGAATTTCATTGACTTAAATAGGAATTTACAAGTGCTGGAATGAAAGCTACATTGGAAATAAAAAGTTTGCTACAGATTTGAATTAAACAGAAGGGAGGATTCACTGGGGCTGACTCTCTGGTTCTGGAGGTGCAGTGGAGATGGGTATTGGAACGAGAACATGATAACCTGAGGCTGGGGCATCATTCCGACCGGCATCATCTTGAGCGTCATCACTACTGGGATCTTTTTGAGTGACCGGACCCGCAACCTCATTTATGGCTATAGGCTCGAGATCGATGGGGTTGGCAGCCATGTATTTGTTTTAGAGCATGACCACCAAATCATCATACTCCGGCTCCATCAAGTTGTCCGATGGTTCCCCAGTGGGAACGACAGGCTCGAAGTTCTCTTCTAAGTCCATGCGGAGACGTTCGTCAGTGCGAGTGCTGGGGGGCACCACACCCAGTTTGATCAGCTGACCCACAGATTTCCAAAAGAACCTCTTGACATTATCCAGACAATGTAGTTTCGTATCGAAAACGAATGCCTTGGATCGTATAAACTTAACGACAGCGTCCCGGGCTACCCTCGATTCCAACTCTGCTACGTGACCCCGTAAGTCAGCAAGCTCTTTCCTTGTTGCCTCGAACTGCTGATTACGCTCGGTCAAGTGCTGGTTGAGCTCCTCATCGTGGGCCTTCAACTGGTTGTGCTCCTCCTTCAGTTTCCTGTGACGCTCATCCAACCCAGATAGGCGTCCTCCTGGTCCTTCAGTGCCTTCTTGACCCGGTCGTGATCAAGCTGGAGCGCTGCAAGATCCGCGGAGACAGAGTTGTAGTCTTTCTGCAGTTGCTCAGGGTCAGAGATGGGCAACAACTTCTTGTATTTAGCCTTGTGCTCTGAGTAAGCCTGCGCGCGCCTTTGCAGATGTTTCAACCTCGGGATGACCTCCTAAAAAGCCAGCAAAGAGAGATTATTACAAAATCAATTCAAGGGTAGAAGTTCTTTGAGGAAGTTGAGTACTTACTGTTATGAGGGCGTAGCAGGCGTCGTCCGTAACCCGATCGACATCTTGCTCAATTAGCATGTCATGGTCCCCGGAGAATTGAAGCTTGCTTACAATCCCTGTGACCAAGTTGCTAATGGTTAGGCTCCTCTTCAAGAGTACCGGGCCCTCCTCCCTTGACCGTTTGTAGCGAGTGTCACTCTCTCATCCATGTTTCCAAAAATCTTCATCCTCCGAAGATGAAGTATCACCAACGTCCCCACGCTCGCCCACCACCACTTATTTGCCCATGCCAAAAATGGGGATAGAATCCAGCATCCTCTTCTGCTTCCCCGAACGCTCGGCCCGAACCTCCTCCTGGATCCAAACCATGGACCCCGAGCGGTGGCTGCGGGATCCGTGTGAGCCTGTCTGCGCTGGATCCAAGGGAGCGGCTGGAGAAGTGACGCCGCGAGCGTCTATGTGGGTTAGGTCTTCTATATGGCCAGCTCCTTGGCCCTTCCCTCGGCCAGTGGTCCCTCGTCAAGACCCTCGCCGTGTACCATGCCCCCCTCGCAGAGCAATTAGGGCCTGTTGGTTCTATCTGGTTTGCTGCTGTTGTTGGTTCTCTCCCGCTCTTTGAGTGCGCATCATAGCTAAGATACTTTATGCGGTCTGGCCAACCATGAGTATTTCTGTGTCTACAAATAGAGGAAAGAAGAGCATCATAAAGATATGATCAAAATATCCATTAAAAGATGACACAATCTAGACAAGTTAGTGGTGCCACTCAAGTGTTAGGGGAGTTAGTTCCTAGAATCTAACCATCACGGTTCATGATTTGAGCTGGGGGATTGGCTATCATGTCCGGAGGGTTCGAGAGTCCATATCGGAACAATATCTCCTCATTCATTATCAATTCCTTGGCCTATATTAATTTCTTCTTGTTTTTCATCACGAGGGTCAAACTCTTCGCCCAATGCTCGAAGATCTTATCTTTAGATCTGTGTTTGACTAAAGGCCCCTCTCCATGTATTATCGACGCCCGAGATACCTCGAAAATTCCCCCGGGCGCTTCCACGAAGAAAATTTTTTGCTTTCAATTCTCCCTATACGAAGTCAAGGGCGAATCTATCATCTTCATCCCTGACTTGGCTTGGGCATAGTAGAACCCATCTTTTGGGGATGAGCGGGGAGAGCGGACCACCTGGATTAAACTGTTGAAATTGTCAAATGAGGGCTCGTGACCTGTTACCCTCATCAGCATCACAAATGCATTCATTAGTGCAATCCCGTTTGGCAAGACTTGGGAGGGGCATAATCTCAGAGCGTTTAGCAAGTTGACGATCGAAGGAGGGATTGGAAATCTCAAGCCACCGGCCAATACAGTATCCTTATAAACTGTCATCATCCCTGGAGGTGGTCGGTTGGCCCTCTCACGCTCGAGGGGAAGGCGAGTTTTGTATATATCATCCCAGTAGATGTTGGTTTTCAGCTCAGCCAGTTCTACGAGCGTCAAGGTGCCCTCAATCTCATCTGGAGATTCATCTGTCTGATGGGTGTTATCCTTCCTCGCTTTGGTGGCCGACTCTTTTCCTTTCTTTTGACGATTACAGGGAGGCTCACAATTCGCCCGACGCTCGGAAGGCCCTTCTCCTTCTTGAGGGCCAGTGATTGCCACCGTAACCCGGTGATCTTGAGGCTGTACTGCACTATTCAGTATGGGGAAGACTCTTTGTCCCTAGCGTAGCATAGTCAAAGACAAATCCATCTCTTCGAAGAGGTGCCCTACCCCCTTCGGGCTACACTCGCTCATCCCTTGAACAGCGGCATCCAATTCTTCATCTCCGGTCTCTTCTGGGACCCTCACTAGCGGAAACCGCTGCATCCAATTCCTCATCCCTGGGTGAATCAGGATGAGATGAACTTTGGGTTGCCATCTCCTCAACTTCTCAGGCAAACTCTTCGACGTGGTTTCCAAACATAGCTTTTGAAAGTTTAAGGGAAGGTGTTGAGATTTTGGAGATCAAGCAGATTTCAGTGATGGCGGAAAATGTGGAGAATACGAAGATTTTGGGTGAGAAAACCTAATGTTATAAAGTTAGCAAGTCAGAATGTTCAAAGAAGAAGAAATTACCTAAGGTTTGAAACCTTGAAGAGTACTTGAAATTCTTTGGAGATATGCTCTGAAGATTTTTCGCAATAAGCTCTGAAAGTTTTGTTCACGTAAAGAATGAAGAGGATGTGAAATCCCCTATTTATATGGAGAAGGTTTGGTGGGATTTGGGATAATAAATTCAAAAGGTAATCATTTTCCGCCTAGGTAACCACCCACTCCCTGAGGTTCACGCGCCGTTTCCTGAAATATCGCACCCACTCGCCCATCAGCAATTTAATACGGGGCTCCGCGAGCGGTCATCTGAAAGGACTTCATTTAATTCCTGTCAGAAGAGGATTCCGCAGCACTCAAAGCCCTTCTCACGAGCGCACCCCTCGGGATTTGAAAAACTTTGAAATTTTACAGCCCTTATCACTAAGGACTACAGAATTGGGGGGCAAACTGATGGGGCAAAAATATGTTTGGCCCACGTTTTTGACATGTGGCGCCACACACGTCTAACACATGGCCTCATGATCTCCCCGAGCATAACTCGCCCTCGCCAGCTAAGGACCTCGCTGGCCAAGACAACACGTGACACGTGTCATCATCGTCACAAGACACGTGACCATTGTCGCCGCTTACCAACGAGCCCCTCTATGCTACCATGCCTGTCCTAATCCCCCAAGGGATTCATACTCGAGCGCTCATTCCCTAGGATGAAGCTCCCGCATGCGAGCAAACCAAGGGGCCAAGCTCCCCCATATCGCACAGCTTTAGTGTGGATCCCCACTTGGATCTACAAGCCCATCAAGCTCATGGATGACACGAGCATGCTCCCGACCCTCGTTATCAACCTAAAATGGCTCTCTGACACCCCATATACACCCCGGCACCTACCATTGTTGCCCGCACCACCTTTTCACCAGCTTTTGCAGGATATTCCTCCTAGGTTTCTCCTCATTATGCCACTTGTTAGGGAAACATTAGGGCAGGACCACAAGGGGCAAATTACCAAAGAATCCTTGACCCTCAACTATAAATAGGAGTCTTCATCTCCATCACTGTAAGCAATCCTCGATCACCAAAACTGTAGCGCCCGGGATGTTGGATCGCCACATCCCCCGCACTAGAGCTCAGTTCATATATGAAATGGATGATCCGTATACACACTAAGCAATAGCGAACGGGAGACAAGTAAAAGACTATCCTAGCTAGGCGGAACTTAACCCTGTATCCAGCAATCAAATACAATAGAGTGCGAAGCATAGTAAGGAAATCAACCTATGTCTGTCAAGAAAACTATGAGTTCATCAAGATAACAAACCACCTGTCCTGATCGTAATATTAACATATGGTTTCAAAACCAAACATTCAGCATAGTATGTAGGACAATGTACAATAGCCAACACGGCTCAAAATAGATATAAGTATGCTAGTGTATGCATATCAACAATACGAGTCTACAGCCAGACCTAAAACATGACTTTAGACACGACCTGACCTTTCCGCCTAGCTGAATCTGCAAAAACTGAAAAAAAATAACGGGGAGGGGTCAATCTCTAGAAGACTGAGTGAGAAAGGGCATATATAATATAGACATACGTTTCAAGCAAGCCATAATCCCCGAATAGAGTTTTATAATGCAGTTCCCAAGCGGGTAAGAAAAGAGTACAACAATATTCGGGATTACGACAACCGGATAAAAGTTAATTACAATTTCAGGCGTGCAGTGACCCGGCGAGTGAGGGCAAGGATCTCCAACCATATCTCCCGACAATGTACAGTAAATTGATTTCAATTTAAGAGTTATCAGGCATCAGTTATTACAGGGCAATCAGGAACAAGCAAGCAATCACTTCTTCCTCCAAAGTGATGGACGGGTTTGCAAGGCCCGAACCATCCAAGACAGGACGAGCATCAGGTACATGAATCCTATGCTCGGGACTCCCAACTCCCACCAAACTCCTGGTGGAGTTAGGGTACATCCCACAGGACGAAATCTACATAAGAGCTAGCCGTCGGCCCTTGCCTTCTCGGTTTACTCATTATGCGAAACCCCAGGGCCCCAAGAACAGTGCAGGACAGGACTCGCCAAAACAGGGCAGGTTCATGAAAGCATTTTCAGGAGTTGGAAAAGGGTTTATTTTCACATGAAAACATTTACTCGTTTTGGAAATCAACACTAGGTATAATATACTTTTGGCTAAAATTAGCACACAAGGGCTGTAGGGTGGTAATAGCTAGAACGAAAACCTCACCTTATAATTTCCACAAAAAAGTGAGAGTATGTGCAACCTACGCGACTTGATCCTGCTCAACTGGGGAACCACCTGTTCAAACAGGACATGACACGTGAACTTGGACTCGATCATGATCTAGTTACGACACACGGCGTGAAAATAAATGTAATGATGCGTGTATGTAGCCAATGACATGATAGCATGGTATACTTGTGCTCGAAGTATATGATCATGGGTAAAACGACAATTAATCATCAATCAATAGCCTACGATGGCACATACAACATTTTAAATCAAAAAGCACCCAAATATATCAGATTTATAACATTAATCTAATGTATTTCATTTAGCAATTAGGTTTAAGAAAGCTTGTATATAAATTTCTGGTAATTACACTTACACCCCCTAAGGTTCAAGTGCTTAACAAGACCTATAATATCTAAACAAATCCAATCGAACATAACTATTTTCAAACCTTTATACATCACACAACATATAAGGGACATGTATTTGGTTAAAAGTTGGAAGATAACATTCTAAGGGCAAGGTAATGGCTACGTGAAATGCATGAAAACACAGCTCATGAACTAATTCTCAAACAGTAACATTGTGCAGAAACTTTCTGCACGTACATGTTGTTGAAAAATCACGATATCTCATTGCTCAGACGCTATTTTAATGATCCGTAAAATTCCTAGTAAACTAGACACACTGAACTTTAACATGGTATAAGCCTCAGATCAAGGATGTTTGTATATAAAGGCAGATTTCAGTGTAAAACTGGAACAGAACAGTAACTCTTGTGTTGTGACACGTTTGAAAGAAAAATTTCGTTACCATATCAAACGAAGTCGAAAAATTCTGAATTTTTGTAGGTATACTCCAGACACATATAAGAATACCCCGGTAAAACAGTTTTGGAAAATTTGAAGGTTTACTTATTCTGCTCGGGCTGCAGTGCCAGATCAGAAAACAGGGTAAAACAGGGGACTGCGGCATTTTTCGGGATTTTTTCGGGGTATCAAACGGACTCGGATGAACACAAAATTTTACGGAGAGAGACCTGAATATGTGAGGAATATGCAGTTAAAACAGTTTCGAAAAATAAGGTCGCACGTGTTCGGAATTCACGTTCGAAGTCACTGCACAAATCGTGACAGCACCATAACTCACACGTATATCATTTCTAAACTTTCAAATTGTACAAACTCACAGAGATTCAGACTCTTTAACATAAAAACCATCAGATTTCCTCATGCTATCCTGATATGATTCACGTACTTCGCCATGAAAATTGACAGATTCATTCAAGACAATGGCTGCTTAACTCTAGGATGCAAGGTTCTAAGATTTTTATGTTTTGCTAACTTCCAACACGTCTTAGATCATTCTCAGGTCATAAAACTCATTTATCATGATCAAATATTATCAATTCTAACATATATTTGCAGGAACTTCATCACTCTATCATGTTTAAATCTATCCGCACATATATAACATATATACACACCATATCAGCTTTTAAGTGGAAAAAGGAATGCTAAAGTAGATTGCTACCTGTTGTAGCTGCTGAAATTCGAGAGAAGGGAGAGCTACCTAAGTGCTGCTGCTCGTGGTGTGTGTGATGGAGGGAAGAGAGGAAGATGATGATGAGTTAGGGTGGTTTATTATGGTGCTTTGTGTTAGCCGTGGGAGATGGCGAAATGAGAAATGGAGAAAATGAAATTTTGCTTCTTCTTATGTCTGATATATCAAATACAAGACTTGGGAAATCATTTAAAAAAAAGCAAAGAGGCACGTGTAGTGCATTGGAGAGAAGTCAGCAAATTTATCTTTTAAATTGCAATTGAATCCTTCTAAAATTAAATTGAAGCAATTCTTACCTCCAATTTTGTGGAAGAATTCATTTATGTCCAATTAGTCTTTCTTCCTTTATTTATTTATTTATTTTCCAAATTATGCAAACATTTTCACTTTAGCACATAATTCACCAAATTAAATTTCGTTAAATAATTAGGGATACGTATTGTAAGTGGCGAAAACAAGAAATTAAACTCTCACGTATCGTATACCTAACTTCAAGAAAATACGGGGCATCACAACCTCCCCCCCTTAAAAGAATATGGTCCCCAGATTCCTTGCTCTGGCGGGAATAACTCTGGATGAAACTTTCTCATCTTGTCCTCGGTTTCCCAAGTGGCTTCTTCTGATTTATCGCTCTTCCACAAGACCTTTACCATAGGAATCCGTCGATTTCTCAATTCTTGAAATTTTCTATCCAATATTCTCACCGGTTTCTGAACAAAAGTCAAGTCCGATCCAAGTTGTGCTTCTTCAACTGGGAGGATTGTTGAGTCGTCGGGATAGTACTTCCGAAGTTGAGAGATATGAAAAACGTTATGTATCTCTGTAAGACTTGGTGGTAGGTCCAATCGATACGCTGTTTCGCCAACTCTTTCCAAGATCTCAAAAGGACCTATGTAACGAGGGTTCAACTTTCCTCCCTTGCCAATTCGAGCGAATCCTTTTCGTGGGGAAGCCTTTAAGAATACACGGTCCCCAACCTCAAATTCGAGGTTCCTTCTTCGTCGGTCGACATAGCTTTTCTGACTGTCTTGAGTTGTCTTCATGCGATGTTGTATGATCTTAACCTTCTCAATGGCATCTTGAACAAACTTAGGGGCAACTCCCCTTTTTACACCACCTTCCTTGGTCCATCTCCAATCCTCGAGATCAAAGAATAATGGTGATCTGCACTTCCTGCTGTAAAGAGCCTCGTATGGAGCCATCCCTATCGAAGCTTGGTAGCTATTATTGTAAGCAAACTCGATCAGAGGTAGCTGTTTGTCCCACGTGCCCTGAAAATCCAATGTGCAGGCTCTGAGCATGTCTTCAAGGTATTTGATTAACCTCTCGGACTGACCATCTGTCTGCAGGTGCGAAGCTGTGCTAAAATTGAGTTTGGAGCCCAAATAACCTTGTAAATCTTGCCATAACTTCGACGTAAACCTCGGATCTCTGTCTGACACAATGCTAACTGGAATTCCATGAAGCTTCACGATCTCACTGTAATATATCTCGGCTAACTTGCTTACTTTATCTGACATCCGCACGGCAAGAAAGTGTGCTGACTTGGTAAGGCATCGACAATCACCCAGATTCCATCGAGACCTCCTCTAACCTTGGGTAAGCCAGACACAAAGTCCATTGGCACTTGTTCCCACTTCCATTCTGGGATAGGCAAAGGTTGTAACAAGCCTCCAGGCTTTTGGTGTTCAGCTTTCACCTGTTGACACGTCTGACAATGCCTCACATAATTCGCAACGTCTCGTTTCATCCCATGCCACCAACAGTATTGCTTTAGATCTTGATACATCTTGTTACCCCCAGGATGGACTGAATAAGCCGATTTGTGTGCTTCGTCAAGAATAGTACGTTGTAGTTCCTTTGGTACACAAACTTGAGCCCTATGCCTGAATACCCCTGATTCATCAAACCCGAACTTCGATGCTGGATCAACATGGGATCTCTCAACTTGTTTTTGAATCCATGGATCGTTGTCCTGAGCTTCAATTATTCTCTGTTTCAAATCGGGTTGCACTGTGATGTTTGCAATACGGGCTTTCAACACAAGAAGGTTGCTTCGATCTCTAGAGTCAATCTTCAAGTTAGATATGCTAGCCTTCCTGCTTAGCGCATCCACGACCACCACTACAAGAAATCCTGTGAATTCCGACGGAAAGCTTCCGTCGGAATGCCCTCGGAAATTCCGAGGAAAATCCGAGGGTATTCCGATGGACTTTCGTATTTTTTTAAAAAAATAAAAATTCAATAGATTTCCGTCGGAATCCCGTCGGAATAAGTAAAATAAAATATTAAAAATCACACCGAGGGATAAACCCGTCGGTTCACCGTCGGATAACTCAACAAAAATATTTTAATATAACCATAATAATATTTGAAAAAAAATTCCGATTGAATTCCGACGGGTATTTGTATTTTTAAAAAATTAATATATCAAATAAAAAATAATTTTAAAAGAAAATATTCTAATTAAACAAGAACATACAAAAATAAATAAATTAAAAAATTTCGATGGGATTCCGAGGATTGTAAATTAAAAATTTTAAAAAGCACAGACGGGCACTCCCCCTCGGTTAACCGTCGGTATAGGTTATAATAATATCCTAATTAAATAATAAAATAAAAAATATATATATTTAAACTTTGCCGACGGGTTCTTCATCGGAATCCCGTCGGAATATAAAAAATAAAAATAGAAGAATAAAACAAATCCGTCGGATTCCCGTCGGTACATACAAAATAAAATTAAAATATGCTGGGTCTCTTTTCTTCCCCAATTTTCAGACCTATGCCCCAATTTTCAGACGCGTAAATGGTAAACCCCTTCTCTATCGCGCCACAAGACCTTCGACATCGCCCGCCGCCGACAACTCCCACCGCCACTCGTCTCCACCTGAGCCAGTCTCCGACGTGTAGAACCCCTTCCCTATCACGTGTCTTCAGCTCCATTGCGGACCTTAAAGTGTTGGTACGCTTCTTTTAAAACCCCTTTAGTCGCGAATCAGAAAAGAGTAAACGGCGTTGTCTCGTCTTGTCGCTGCTCGTAGGCAATCATTGCTTCGGTCTCTCTGTAAGAAACTCGTTTCCCCCTTCCTGTTGATTCATTTTGCACTTACGTACATCGATTCTCGGTTAAACTTTGGTGTATGTTTATACATATGCGTATGTGTGTGATTGTGATTGTGTGAGTTTATGTGTGCGAAAGAGTGGACATATGGTGGATTTTTAATTTGTTGATGCTAGATTGCTAGTGAACTCTGTTTTCCATTGAGCTGAGTCCAGAATCTGGACTGAATATTACCTCACACATGTTATGCTAGTATTACTTACAATATTTGGCTTGCAGTGTTGCGTTGCACATAACTTCTACATAAGTTAAATACAATAGTACTCCAGCTTTGCTCCCATTGTTATCCAAAATGGGAGAATGACAAAGTTTCTGAATATTTGTGGCAGAATGACAAAGTTTCTGAAAATGAAAGAATGACAAAGAAGCTGTGGCCTATTTCTTTGTTTGTCCTGCACTATGTGCCTAGTTTTGTGAAAACAGTGGGCATCACATGTAGGTATTCGACTGTTTTCTTGTTTGTGTGATTTGGAGCTGCTTCTTTGTTGTATCTCCTTAAATTTAATGTTGATGAGCTACTTGGTTCTGGTTTACTCTTCCTTGTCCTATTTAAGCTGTATATTTTGAATCAACTTGCTGAAAACTTTTTGGTGGCATTGCATTGTGTTTTGCGTTTTTAAGTTCTTACAACTTTGCAGGTTCTTGAGGCTTTTGCTTTTTGGTGGCATTGCATTGCATAGGTATTCTCTTCTTTCTGTGATTCCTCTTAACAGATTAGTAACCTTGTAGTAATCTATCCTAATTAGCTCAAACTCCTATGACATAGTTATTAGAGTGTTTGGGTGCTAAACTCAGCTTCAGCCTTCAAGTTAGTAAATATTGAGTTCACCTAATCAGTAATCACTCATGTCTTTTTGTTTCTTGTATCAGGAAGTGTCAACTACAAAATATCAGTTCGTCCTGATAGACACCGTACTTTTGAAAATGAACTTGCTTCTGGGATGGAGATTGCGCTTAATGTCCTAACTGCTTATTTGAATATCAAAGAACTAATAGAGCAGGTACATGTTGTTTTTTGTGATCTGTTTATCTCGGTCCATTAATTGATAAGTTTATTGTATATTATGACAATGATGAATTATGGATCATGTGTAAATCATAGACAAAAGTGCATACAAACCTGTGAATGAGTGCCTTAAATTGCACAATAGCCTCTTTTGATATGCTTTCTCATCAATACATATATTTACTGGACCTGTTGATAGAGAAAAACATATCTGTCCATTTATTCTGTCCACACTTTATTTATGTTCACTTGCATTTGCATTTGATGTCCAAAGGTGTCGGAGGTTCGTTGTCAGATGTTGGTTCCTGGATTTAGTTGGTTTGGGATTTGCTTGTTATTCTTCAGCTAAAGAGATTCTTGACTCTGTTCTGATATTTTAGGTATAACATTTAGGTGCTTGATAGTTTTCTTGTTTATGTGATTTGAAACTGCTTCTTTTTTGTATCTCCTTAAATTTAATGTTGATGAGTTACTTCCAGCTTCTGCATTTGGATATTATTTGCTTATTTCTTTTCGCAGAAGTGATTCTACTTTACTCTTCATCGTCCTATTGAAGTTGTATATTTTGAATCAACTTGCTGAAAACTTTTTGGTGGCATTGGATAGTGTTTTGCGTTTTTAAGTTCTACAACTTTGCAGGTTCTTGAGGCTTTTGCTTCTTGGCTACGGCTAAGACATAGGTATTGTCTTCTTTCTGTTGATCTTCTTAACAGATATATCATTGGATTTTCAGGATTGTTTTCAGAACACTTATCCATTCATTTGAAATGGAAAGAATGACACCGTAGAACAGAAGAAATGTAACATGCTCTAATTATCGGGTTGTTTGACATTTTTTTCCTAAAACTTTACTTTTGAAGCACAAGTATCCTTGTATTCTGGCTAAAATTTCTGAAAGAATGTTACATTGGGTGTAATACATTCAAATTACATTAGATGGTCTTTCCCATGTATCGTTGTATTGCTTCATGTGCCTAAGTCAGATTTATAGCACTTTCTCAACTGTTGTGAAGGTGGTATATGAACTTATTTAACTATTGGTTCCAAGATACAAGCTTCAACCCTTGCTTCACATCCATTAGTGCTTACAGCTCTCTCAAGTTTGTGTGTTTGTTTTCCTCATTAAACTTGTATAAACTTATATTTTAAGTTTTCTGGGCTGGTTCTTTTTAGTTCATTTGGATTTATCACAATCCTTATTTTTATCCCTTGAATTTTTTTTTTCTACAGCTATTTCTGAATTAATACACACACAGCAGTGACACTCTGATGCAGTTGCAGCTCAGATGCCATTAAGTGATTGTCCCTCGGATAATGGGTCTCAAAGCACAACTTTGAGATCCTTCCAAGGTATTATCTTTCAATAGATTTCTAAAATATCTTTTGCTTATTTAAATTTTCCTCTTTGAAGGATGTTTCTTGTTCTGATTGTACTTTTGTTAAAGATGATTGCTAAAACTTATGAGTTGGTAAATCTATGTCACCAATTCTCAAACCATGATTGTTAATGTCGTGTTTCATCGTAGAGCTGTCATCCATATGCAAGAGTTTAAATTTAATCTAGCTTATGCAATTTACACATGTTGATCCTTTTGTCCATTGCTATTTGGATGTTTCTAAACGATTCTGAATATATTATTGCGTAGGGAGTTATGTCCACATGTTGATCCTTTTGTCCACATGTTGTCTGAATGTGGACTGTGTTTTATCTCTTGATGGGCTGATACAAAAGTATTTTCTGGTACATAACGATAGGCACATCTGAAATTATGTTACCTACATTTGTGTTATCTTTAAATTGAGGAAAATGGATACTCTCTTTTTTTTACCATAAATGTGTGAGTTATCAGGATTGTTTATACCAGAATGGCAGAATATGAAAATATTGTTTTCATTGATCATCATTTATTTTGATATTGCTTGTTTCTAGGATGTTCTTTAACTTTGTTTGAGATTTTCCATGGCTGACAAGAGACACACTTCTAGGTGAAATCAGAGTTTATTGATGCCCTAAGCAGTGCCTATAAATCTAAAATTGAAGCACTGCATGGAAAGAAATTTGATGATAAGGAGTGATATGTCGGCACGGCTCAGAAGAAGTCTCAGAGAGAGTAGGAACTTAAAAATTACTTTGAGCAGACTGCCTTGGAAGCAATTGACAAGTTTCAAGTAATGTTAGAAATTGGTGACATGATTTGAACTATGATGACCATGTTTAAAGTTGGATAAGTATTTTAAGCTATTCATTAACAATTAAATATGTAATAGATTATGGATAGACAATTTTTGTATGGATTAGTGTGTATGATTGTAATGTTAGTTGATGAATTAGTTCTGAGTAAATACTTTTGAATGGGTGTACAATAATTTTTTTTTTAATTTTTTTTAATAAATTCCGACGGAATTCCTAGGGAAATTCCGTCGGAAATGTTTAATTTAATTTTTTTTGGAATCCCGTCGGAATGAATTAACTTTTTTTTAAGTTTTAAGCAAATTCCGACGAGATTCCGAGGGTAATCCCGTCGGAATGAATTATTATTATTTTTATTTTTAAGCAAATTCCGACGGGATTCCGAGGGAAATCCCGTCGGAAAGAATTTTTTTTTTATTATTTTTCAAGCAAAATCCGACGGGATTCCGAGGGGAATACCGTCGGGACATATATTTTCTTTTTTCAAAATATGACAATTCCGACGGGATTTCCCTCGGAATCCCGTCAGACTGTTTTTTTTTTAATTTTATTTTTTTTTTGGATTTTGTCCCTCGGAATTCCGTCGGTTTTCAGTCGGTTTTTTAATTCCGAGAAGGGTTTTTCCTACGGACTGTGTCCCGTCGTAATTCCCTCGAAATTCACTGTTTCCGACGGAATTCCGAGGGAAATCCGACGGAACTTTCAGTCGGAATTCGCAGGATTTCTTGTAGTGCACGTTGGTTTTACCCGGATGGTAATGTATAGAGCAATCGTAGTCTTTGAGAAACTCCATCCAACGACGTTGTCTCATATTCAACTCTTTTTGCATGAATAAAAACTTGAGGCTCTTGTGGTCGGAATAAATTTCAAAGGAGACACCGTACAAGTAGTGGCGCCATTTAGCCAATGCAAAGATGATGGCTGCAAGCTCGAGATCATGAGTAGGATAGTTTTTCTCTTGATCTTTCAGCTTTCTAGAGGCATAGGCAATTACTTTACCGTTCTGCATCAAAACACACCCTAGTCCTTCTTTTGAAGCGTCGGTGTACACTGTATATCCCTCAGAACCTTCCGGAAGGGCTAATACTGGTGCTGAAGTTAACTTGTCCTTTAGTTGCCAAAAGCTTTCTTCACAAGCCTCATCCCACTTGAATTTTACATCCTTCTTAGTCAGTTTAATCAACGGGGCAGCGATCTTGGAGAAGTCCTTCACGAACCTTCGATAATACCCTGCTAAACCCAAGAAACTCCTGATTTCAGAGGCGTTCTTCGGTTGTCCCCACTGCATCACTGTTTCAACTTTAGATGGATCAACCTCCACTCCATTCCCAGATACTATATGCCCCAAGAACGTGACTCGGTCAATCCAAAACTCGCATTTGCTAAACTTAGCAAACAATTGATGTTTCTTGAGAGCCTCCAAAACCAACTTTAGATGCTGGGCATGTTCTTCGGGAGACCTTGAATACACTAGGATACCGTCGATGAAAATTACCACAAATTTGTCGAGGTATGGACGAAAGATTCTGTGCATCATGTCCATAAAGGCTGCAGGGGCATTGGTCAGTCCAAATGGCATGACAAAAAATTCATAATGCACATACCGAGTATTAAATCCCGTCTTCGGAATATCTTCTTCTCGAATTCGCAGCTGGTAGTACCCCTGACGAAGATCGAGCTTTGAATAGACCTTAGAACCCTGAAGTAGGTCGAAAAGTTCCTCGATGTGTGGGAGGGGATACTTATTCTTGATCGTCATCCGGTTTAACTCGCGGTAATCGATACACAATCTTAAGGTCCCATCTTTCTTCTTAACAAATAGAACTGGTGCGCCCCAAGGTGACATACTCGGCCGAATATACCCACAAGACAAAAGTTCATCAAGCTGAGTCTTTAACTCCTTCAACCCAACCGGAGCCATACGGTAGGGGGACTTCGAGTAAGGCTCTGCTCCCTGGAATAAATCAATCACAAACTCGATTTCTCGATCTGGAGGTAAAGATCCTAAACTCTCAGGGAAAACTTCAAGCTAATCCTTCACTACATCTGTCTCTTCAAGCTTCACCTGATCTTTTGGTCTATTTAGAAGGTAGGCTATATACCCTGTAGCTCCCCTACAAACAAGTTTCTTGGCTTCGGTATATGAAAGAAGCGACAAATTCTTTACTCTCTCACCTACAAATATCGTTGTGTCCAGCTGTATTTTCTTAGCATGGCAATCAATTATGGCTCGGTGCTTGAATAACCAATCCATACCCAAGATGACACCATATCTGCTCATAGGCATCTCGATGAAGTTCGCTGAGTACTCACGACCCTCAATACACACCGAAACATCTCTAAACACCCGGTTTATCTCTAAACTCCCCCCCATGGGGGAACTAACCACATAACAAGTAGAAGTACACACAACAGGCAAAGTCAAAGAAGCAACTAAAGCACACGAAATAAAGGAGTGCGTTGCCCCTGGATCAAATAATGAATGTACGTTCATGCCATGAATGCATATAGTACCTTCAACAACGGCAGCAGGATCGATCTCTGCATTCTACTCTTGGCCCTTAAGGGCATATGCACGGGCTTGAACCAACTGCCTTGGTCCTCCACCCTGTTGTCCTCGTTTCTTTGGGCAAGTATCAACCTTGTGGTCTGCCCGACCACAAACCAAGCATAAGCCTAAACGGCGTCTACAGTTATCCCAGGTGCGGGTTGGGAGCCCACAGTGAGTACATGGTGGCCGTCCTTGTGTTGGTGGCAAAGCTGGTGGAGCATTCCCTGTCATTCGGGACTTTTTCCCTTGACCATTAGGAGGCTGAGCTGGCTGAAATATGGGCCTCTTACCCGTTCCTAAGCCTGAACCCGATCCTGGTCGTGACCCGGAGTGAAAATTCCTTGATTTCCCTTTCATTACCCTCGCCTCGGCCATCGAAGCCTTTGTAGTGGCCTTGGCCCAAGTACTAACATTTGATACTGCCATAATATCTTGGATCTCGTCTCGAAGGCCTGATACAAATTACAAAGCCTTTAACCTATCATCACTGGAAATGTATGGGGCATACGGTGCCAGACGATTGAACTCAACAATATAATCAGACACGGTCCTCCCTCCTTGCTTCAAGTCGAGAAATTCCCGTAGCCTGCGATCACGTGCCACTTACGGTATATAGTTGTTCTTGAACTCTCTGACAAACACATCCCAAGTAAGTTCCTCCCGGGTGGCCAGAAGCCGCACCTTAACACTGTTCCACCAATTCTTAGCTTGGCCCTGTAGGAGGAAAACTGTATATTGGGCCATTTCCTGTGGGCTGCAAGGGCATACCACAAAGACCTCCTCAATCTCAGCAAGCCAATGCTCGGCCTTCACATCATCCCCACTGATGAATTTGGGAGGATTATAGCTACGAAACTCTCGGTGAGCGGGTGTAATGTGCCCACCTTCTTGAGCTCTTGTGGGTGGATTTTGTTATCGATTGCGATTCTCAAAAATATGTAAACATCTCGTTCATGAAATCTTCCCGATTGAATTGAGGTGGTAGCGAATGCTCGCGACGATGTTGACGTGTGGGAGATCATTCATGGTGTTATCTGCGGTGAGGCATCCTGTAAATAAAACACTAAGAGAATGCATGTCGACGTTAGAATATGCAATGAAGTGCAATTAAATGTATCAAATATAAATAAAGCACATTCATCATGTAATTCAGCAAATTAATGCAAGACATCAGGTTGACACTTAGTTTCCTAAGACGTACAACCTAGACTGACATGACACGACACTAGAGCTCCGGTTTTGCAACCTAAAGCTCTGATACCACTTAAGGATGTAGCGCCTGGGACGTTGGATCGCCACATCCCCCGCACTAGAGCTCAGTTCATATACGAAATGGATGATCCGTATACACACTAAGCAATAGCGAACGGGAGACAAGTAAAAGACTATCCTGGCTAGGCGGAACTTAACCCTGTATCCAGCAATCAAATACAATAGAGTGCGGAAGCATAGTAAGGAAATCAACCTCTGTCAGTCAAGAAAACTATGAGTTCATCAAGATAACAAGCCACATGTCCTGATCGTAATATTAACATATGGTTTCAAAACCAAACATTCAGCATAGTATGTAGGACAATGTACAATAGCCAACACGACTCCAAATAGATATAAGTATGCTAGTGTATGCATATCAACAATACGAGTCTACAGCCAGACCTAAAACATGACTTTAGACACGACCTGACCTTTCCGCCTAGCTGAATCTGCAAAAACTGAAAAAAAATAACGGGGAGGGACCAGTCTCTAGAAGACTGAGTGAGAAAGGGCATATATAATATAGACATACGTTTCAAGCAAGCCATAATCCCCGAATAGAGTTTTATAATGCAGTTCCCAAACGGGTAAGAAAAGAGTACAACAATATTCGGGATTAAGACAACCGGATTAAAGTTAATTACAATTTCAGGCGTGCAGTGGCCCGACAAGTGAGGGCAAGGATCTCCAACCATATCTCTCGACAATGTACAGTAAATTGATTTCAATTTAAGAGTTATCAGGCATCAGTTATTACAGGGCAATCAGGAACAAGCAAGCAACCCCTTCTTCCTCCAAAGCGATGGACGGGTTTGCAAGGCCCGAACCATCCAGGATAGGACGAGCATCAGGTACATGAATCCTATGCTCGGGACTCCTATCTCCCACCAACCTCCTGGTGGAGTTAGGGTACATCCCACAGGACGGAATCTACATAAGAGCTAGCCGTCGGCCCTTGCCTTCCCGGTTTACTCATTACGCGAAACCCCAGGGCCCCAAGAACAGTGTAGGACAGGACTTGCCAAAACAGGGCAGGTTCATGAAAGCATTTTCAGGAGTTGGAAAAGGGTTTATTTTCACATGAAAACATTTACTCGTTTTGGAAATCAATACTAGGTATAATATACTTTTGGCTAAAATTAGCACATAAGGGCTGTAGGGTGGTAATAGCTAGAACGAAAACCTCACCTTATAATTTCCACAAAAAAGTGAGAGTGTGTGCAACCTACGCGACTTGATCCTGCTCAACTGGGGAACCACCTGTTCAAACAGGACATGACACGTGAACTTGGACTCGATCATGATCTAGTTACGACGCACGACGTGAAAATAAATGTAATGATGCGTGTATGTAGCCAATGACATGATAGCATGGTATACTTGTGCTCGAAGTATATGATCATGGGTAAAACGAACTATTAATCATCAATCAATAGCCTACGATGGCACATACAACATTTTAAATCAAAAAGCACCCAAATATATCAGATTTATAACATTAATCTAATGTATTTCATTTAGCAATTAGGTTTAAGAAAGCTTGTATATAAATTTCTGGTAATTACACTTACACCCCCTAAGGTTCAAGTGCTTAACAAGACCTATAATATCTAAACAAATCCAATCGAACATAACTATTTTCAAACCTTTATACATCACACAACATATAAGGGACATGTATTTGGTTAAAAGTTGGAAGATAACATTCTAAGGGCAAGGTAATGGCTACGTGAAATGCATGAAAACACAGCTCATGAACTACTTCTCAAACAGTCACGTTGTGCAGAAACTTTCTACACGTACATGTTGTTGAAAAATCACGATATCTCATTGCTCAGACGCTATTTTAATGATCCGTAAAATTCCTAGTAAACTAGACACACTGAACTTTAACATGGTATAAGCCTCAGATCAAGGATGTTTGTATATAAAGGCAGATTTCAGTGTAAAACTGGAACAGAACAGCAACTCTTGTGCTATGACACGTTTGAAAGAAAAATTTCGTTACCATATCAAACGAAGTCAAAAAATTCTGAATTTTTGTAGGTATACTCTAGACACATATAAGAATACC
The DNA here is from genome assembly GCA_037501455.1 of Lantana camara. Classification (NCBI taxonomy): domain Eukaryota; kingdom Viridiplantae; phylum Streptophyta; class Magnoliopsida; order Lamiales; family Verbenaceae; genus Lantana; species Lantana camara. Next base: position 28,459,270 of record CM074862.1, read on the forward strand.
CCTGTAAAACAGTTTTGGAAAATTCGAAGGTTTACTGTTGGGTCCAGCCCAATTATATTTGTTGGCCCAATTGGTATTAAAGTCCACAATATCCTTTTCCTAATCTAATAAGGTTGTTGTTTGGAATATATAATAAAAGCCCATGAAGAATAGGTTCAGATTTTTCCTTCTTTTTTGGAGTGTTGCTGATCGTGTATAGCAGCAGCAGTTTTGGGGAAAAACAGAGCAATTTTTCTGCCCAGTTTTGTCCAGTTTTTGGGCGGCGACAGCAACTTTGCGCGGACGATCGGGAGGTCATTTGTGGTCCGATCGAGCTGATTTTTGGACAGCAACTTCCTAACTCATCGAACTTGAAAGTGAACGGTGGAGATCGGATTTGGAGCACTGTAAGTCGGGTTTTTCTGTGCGTGAACAGTGACGCGATTTCGGCTTATTTTTCGTGTTCTTTCTCCTTTTGTGTTCTAGTTCGTTTTGGATCGAATCGGTGTTTGGTTCGTGTTTGGAGTTAGATTTATTGGTGTTTGAACCGCTGTAATTTTGCCTCGTATTATAGTGGATTTGTTTTTGGGTCTCGTAGGCCTCGTGGTTTTTACTCTTCGATTTGAAGGGGTTTTCCACGTTAAAATTCTCGTGTCTCTATTCTTGGTTTTGTTTGGTTGATTATTTTTCTATCCTTGGGCATACTTGGTTGATTGTTTATTGGGCATTTGGAAAGGAGTTTTAATTTCCGCTGCGTACACTTGGTTTTGGTGTATCCCTTTCCTATCAGAGTGGTATCAGAGCCGCGTTGGTTCTTTTGCCGGTGTGACCATGGAGATGAGTACAAGCAGGATGATAACTTTGAACGGATTGAATTATCATCTATGGAGTAATAAGATGAAGGATCTCCTCTTTGTTAAATCTTTGCACTTGCCTGTTTTTGCAACTGAAAAGCCCGTGTCTAAAACCGATGAAGAATGGGATTTTGAGCACAGACAAGTTTGTGGGTTTATCAGACAATTTGTTGAGGAGAATGTTTACAACCATATTCAACACGAGACACATGCGAGAAGTTTGTGGGAGAAGTTGCAGAATTTGTATGCATCGAAGACGGGAAACAATAAGCTGTTTTTGCTTAAGAAGATGATGCAGTTGAAATACAAAGAAGGAACTTCTATTGCTGATCATTTGAATGAGTTTCAAGGCGTTCTTGATCAGTTGACAGGTATGGGCATTAAATTTGATGATGAAATTATCGGACTTTGGATTCTTGCCACTTTGCCTGATTCTTGGGAAACTTTTCGTGTTTCACTTGTTAACTCTTCGTCTGATGGTGGAATAACCGTTGAGCTTGTGAAGAGTAGTGTTTTGAATGAAGAGATGAGACGAAAAACTCAGCATTCGTCTCAACCCGAGTTGTTGGTTTCAGAGAATAGGGGGAGAAGCCAACATAAATATAATAATAAAGGTAGAAGCAAAAGTCGAAGCAAGTCAAGGTCAGGATGGAAAGAATTTAAGTGTGATCATTGTGGTGAACCTGGTCATATCAAGAAATATTGTTTTAAATTGAAGAAAGAGCGTAGAGGCAATCGTGATGGGCACGATAAGAGAGACCAGGATAAGAATGATCGTGTTGCTACTGCTACTTCCAATGATGATCTTATTCTTGCATATGATGACAATGTAGTTGTCGTAGCCAGTGATGATTCCAGTTGGGTTATTGACAGTGGTGCCTCATTTCATGTAACATCAAGGAAAGATTTCTTCACTTCTTATACTTCTGGTGATTTTGGAGTTTTGAAGATGGGGAATGATACGGTGGTACCGGTAGTAGGCATTGGGACTGTTTGTTTGAAAACCAACAGTGGGTCGAGTTTGGTGCTTCATGAGGTTAGACATGCACCTAATGTTCGTTTGCACCTGATTTCAGCAGGAAGGTTCGATGATGATGGCTATTGCAATTTCTTTGGTAATGGTCAGTGGAAACTCACAAAAGGGAATCTAATTGTGGCTCGAGGTGATAAATTCCATAATTTATATAAGATGAAGGCTTCTATTTGTGTGAACTTGGTTAATGCAGCAGAGAGTGACAACTTGTCAGAGCTTTGGCACAAGAGACTTAGTCACATTAGTGAAAAGGGGCTCGATTGTTTGGCCAAGAAGAATTTGTTGTCAGGGCTGAAAGATACAAAGTTAGAAAGATGTGTTCACTGTTTGGCTGGGAAGCAGAAACGGGTTTCATTCAAGAGTCATCCCCCTTCAAGGAAAACTGAGCTTCTTGACCTGGTACACTCAGATGTTTGTGGACCAATGAAGGTACGAACTCATCGTGGTGCACTTTATTTTGTCACTTTTATTGATGATTGTTCGAGAAAAGTTTGGGTTTATGTTTTAAAAACCAAAGATCAGGTATTTGATGTTTTTAAAGTTTTTCAGGCATCAGTTGAGAGAGAAACTGGTAAGAAACTGAAATGTATTCGTACTGACAATGGTGGCGAGTATTGTGGTCCATTTGATTCTTATTGCAGAGAACAGGGTATTCGGCATCAGAAAACACCTCCTAAAACTCCTCAGTTAAATGGCTTGGCAGAAAGGATGAATAGGACTCTAGTGGAGAGAGTCAGATGTTTGCTTTCAGACGCGAAGCTACCTAAGTCTTTTTGGGGTGAGGCTTTACTTACTGCTGCATATATAATTAATTTGTCTCCTCCTGTTGCTTTGCATGTTGATGTTCCTAATAGGGTATGGTATGGAAAGGATGTCTCCTATGATCATTTACGTGTGTTTGGTTGTAAAGCTTCTGTACATGTACCTAAGGATGAGATGTCTAAGTTAGACACGAAAGCGAGAGAATGTATATTTCTTGGGTATGGTTTGGATGAATTTGGTTACAGGTTTTATGATCCGGTTGAAAAGAAGCTTGTTAGAAGTCGTGATGTAGTCTTTATGGAGGATCAAACCATCGAAGACTTTGGTAAAACAAGTAATTTGGAGTCTTCAGTTTGTGATGATTTGATAGATTTGGATCCAAAACCTATTGCTAGTCTTCCTAATGCAGTTGAGTTAGACAATCAGAATAATTTGGAGACAGGGGTTGATCATGATCATGCTGAGGAGGATCATGAAATTCAGAATGGGAAAGATAATCCAATTGTTGAGCAACCTTCAATCCAACCCAGGAGATCTACTAGGAACAGAACGCAGTCTGTTAGATACTCATCTAATGAGTATGTGCTTTTGACAGATGGAGGAGAACCTGATTGTTATGAGGAAGCCATGGATAGTGAGCTTAAGGAAAAGTGGTTTGAAGCAATGAAAGATGAGATGCAATCTTTACATGACAATCATACTTTTGACCTTGTCAAGTTACCTGAAGGCAGAAAAGCTCTAAAGAACCGATGGATTTATCGGTTAAAACAAGAAGAGAATAATTCACAGCCGAGATACAAAGCCAGATTAGTTGTTAAAGGCTTCAGTCAGAAGAAAGGAATTGATTTTGAAGAGATTTTCTCACCTGTTGTGAAAATATCGTCAATTCGTCTTATTTTGGGCTTAGCAGCTAGTCTTGATTTAGAAGTTGAACAGATGGATGTGAAGACTGCTTTCCTCCATGGTGATTTGGAGGAGGAGATTTATATGGAGCAACCCGAGGGTTTCGTTGTTAAAGGGAAAGAGAATTTTGTTTGCAGATTGAGGAAAAGCTTGTATGGTTTGAAACAAGCTCCAAGGCAATGGTATAAGAAGTTTGAGTCGGTTATGCTGCAGCAGGGTTATACAAAAACTAATGCTGATCATTGCGTATTTATTCAAAAATTCTCTGATGTTGATTTTGTCATTTTATTGCTTTATGTTGATGATATGCTCATTATTGGTCACAGTGCTTCTAGAATTGACAGGTTGAAGAATGAGTTGAGTAAATCTTTTGCCATGAAAGATTTAGGACCTGCGAAGCACATTCTTGGCATGAGAATTTCTCGTGATAGAAATGCCAAGAAGTTGTGGTTGTCTCAAGAGAAGTATATTGAGAAGGTGATTCAGAGATTTCATATGGATAAAGCCAAAGTTGTAAGTACTCCTCTTGATGGACATTTTAAGCTGAGTAGTGCACAGTCTCCTTCTAATGATGAAGATAAGAAGGACATGCAAGGTGTTCCCTATGCATCCGCGGTTGGAAGTTTGATGTATGCCATGGTTTGTACGAGACCGGATTTGGCTCATGCAGTTGGCAAAGTTAGCAGGTTTCTCTCAAATCCGGGTAGAGAGCATTGGAATGCTGTAAAATGGATTATGAGATATCTCCGCGGCACTACAGATTTGAAGCTTTGTTTTGGGTCTGGGAAACCGATGTTAGTTGGATATACAGATTCAGATTTGGCCGGTGATTTGGACTCGAGAAAGTCTACTTCTGGTTATTTGATTACTTTTGCAGGGGGAGCAGTGGCTTGGCAATCTAGACTGCAAAAATGTGTTGCTTTGTCTACTACGGAAGCCGAATTTATTGCAGCTACTGAAGCTTGCAAAGAATTACTTTGGATGAAGAAGTTTGTTCAAGAACTTGGATTTTCACAGTCGAAGTATGTTTTGTTTTGTGATAATCAAAGTGCAATACATCTCAGCAAGAATTCGAGTTTTCATGGTAAGTCGAAGCATTTTGATGTGAGGTATCATTGGATTCGAGATGTTTTGAATTCGAAGTTGATTGAGCTTGAAAAGATTCACACTGATGACAACGGTGCTGATATGTTGACAAAGGTAGTGAGTCGTAATAAACTTGAGGTTTGTGCCGGGATGGCAGGTCTCAAGTTTGAATGATTAAATGGTGGTTTGTCTCCTTCCTCGACTTGGGCTGGAGGGGGAGATTTGTTGGGTCCAGCCCAATTATATTTGTTGGCCCAATTGGTATTAAAGTCCACAATATCCTTTTCCTAATCTAATAAGGTTGTTGTTTGGAATATATAATAAAAGCCCATGAAGAATAGGTTCAGATTTTTCCTTCTTTTTTGGAGTGTTGCTGATCGTGTATAGCAGCAGCAGTTTTGGGGAAAAACAGAGCAATTTTTCTGCCCAGTTTTGTCCAGTTTTTGGGCGGCGACAGCAACTTTGCGCGGACGATCGGGAGGTCATTTGTGGTCCGATCGAGCTGATTTTTGGACAGCAACTTCCTAACTCATCGAACTTGAAAGTGAACGGTGGAGATCGGATTTGGAGCACTGTAAGTCGGGTTTTTCTGTGCGTGAACAGTGATGCGATTTCGGCTTATTTTTCGTGTTCTTTCTCCTTTTGTGTTCTAGTTCGTTTTGGATCGAATCGGTGTTTGGTTCGTGTTTGGAGTTAGATTTATTGGTGTTTGAACCGCTGTAATTTTGCCTCGTATTATAGTGGATTTGTTTTTGGGTCTCGTAGGCCTCGTGGTTTTTACTCTTCGATTTGAAGGGGTTTTCCACGTTAAAATTCTCGTGTCTCTATTCTTGGTTTTGTTTGGTTGATTATTTTTCTATCCTTGGGCATACTTGGTTGATTGTTTATTGGGCATTTGGAAAGGAGTTTTAATTTCCGCTGCGTACACTTGGTTTTGGTGTATCCCTTTCCTATCATTTACTTATTCTGCTCGGGCTGTAGTTAAAACAGTTTCGAAAAATAAGGTCGCACGTGTTCGGAATTCACGTTCGAAGTCACTGCACAAATCGTGACAGCACCATAACTCACACGTATATCATTTCTAAACTTTCAAATTGTACAAACTCACAGAGATTCAGACTCTTTAACATAAAAACCATCAGATTTCCTCATGTTATCCTGCTATGATTCACGTACTTCGCCATGAAAATTGACAGATTCATTCAAGACAATGGCTGCTTAACTCTAGGATGCAAGGTTCTAAGATTTTCATGTTTTGCTAACTTCCAACACGTCTTAGATCATTCTCAGGTCATAAAACTCATTTATCATGATCAAATATTATCAATTCTAACATATATTTGCAGGAACTTCATCACTCTATCATGTTTAAATCTATCCGCACATATATAACATATATACACACCATATCAGTTTTTAAGTGGAAAAAGGAATGCTAAAGTAGATTGCTACCTGTTGTAGCTGCTGAAATTCTGGAGAAAGGAGAGCTACCTAAGTGCTGCTGCTCGTGGTGTGTGTGATGGAGGGAAGAGAGGAAGATGATGATGAGTTAGGGTGGTTTATTATGGTGCTTTGTGTTTGCCGTGGGAGATGGCGAAATGAGAAATGGAGAAAATGAAATTTTGCTTCTTCTTATGTCTGATATATCAAATACAAGACTTGGGAAATCATTTAAAAAAAAACAAAGAGGCACGTGTAGTGCATTGGAGAGAAGTCAGCAAATTTATCTTTTAAATTGCAATTGAATCCTTCTAAAATTAAATTGAAGCAATTCTTACCTCCAATTTTGTGGAAGAATTCACTTATGTCCAATTAGTCTTTCTTCCTTTATTTATTTTTTTATTTTCCAAATTATGCAAACATTTTCACTTTAGCACATAATTCACCAAATTAAATTTCGTTAAATAATTAGGGATACGGATTGTAAGTGGTGAAAACAAGAAATTAAACTCTCACGTATCGTATACCTAACTTCAAGAAAATACGGGGCGTCACAAAAACTCTGTAAATTTCTTAGTTTCAATTCCTCTTTCAGATCAATGTTTGCACTAAAAATTCGCGTTTATTGATTTTTAGTCAATACCGAATAGATAATACAAATATTTGAGAATTTCATGTAAAAGTAGGTCTTCATTCTTCACTTGATCCTCAGATTCTTCCTTCGAGTTTTAAGTTGTTGAAATCTTCAAACGCTCCTTGATGGATTTGATGGTTTTATCTTGGTCAACTTCGAGTTAGACTTGAAATAACGTTAATTTGCAGGTCCTTCGACTTGTTTACGAATCAAACGCCAGATATTAGAGAATTCCGCCAAGAACGTCTTCGAACTCGTTGGTAACTCAGTGGATTTAGCTTGATTATAACGCCGATTCGCCGGTATAACGCCTTGATAGCGGATCAAACGCCTTGATTTGGTAACTTCGGGGAAGAAAGATTTTTAGCCTTCTTCTTGAACTTGCAGAAAGGTTTTTAGCCTCTTGAACTTGTAGAAAGGTTTTTAGCCTTTCTTGAATTCGTAGAGAGGTTTTTAGCCTTTCTTGAATTCGTGTTGTGTGTTGAATGAACAACCCATGGCCTCTTTATATAGGCATAGGATTCAAGACTTGTTGCTCAAGTCAAAGTTTATTTAATAATTATCTCTTTATATTTTTATTATTTAAAGAGATAATATCAAATAAGACTTGAATTTGATTGGTCGGTGTGATGCAATACGCCACATGTCGCCATATGATTTGTCTTGACTTTCTTTGACTGCAAGACTTGATTTAATTGGTCAAAACATGTCACTTTGACACGTGTCATCACTTGATTTGTTGATAAAATAAACATTATAATATCAATTTAATTTTAACTATTTAACTTTGAAATTAAATTTAGAATAATTTCAAAATATTAAATAGCCAATTAAATTAATAATCTAAAGTTTATTTGCTTGTCTACAAATGCCCCCACTTCAAGGCTTGGCGAAAAACATACCAAGTAGTCATGCAAAGACGAGACTTGAAGTACTCAAATTTATTGGACATAACTTTTTTTTAAAGATGTGACTGAGCTTGAAGTTTAATTCAAGTTGCCTACGTACCCCCTCAAGAGGATCAAGTCATGACGTAGTTCAATTTTTTTTTCAAACTTATAGACATTTTATACTCGTGTCAGGGAGTACACTTGACTTTGACTTTAAACAATTTATACTCGTATTTAAGGAGTACTTGATTTGATTTTAAATAGTTTATACTCGTATTAAGGAGTAACTTGAACTTGAAGTTGATTTTGAACAGTTTATACTCGTGTTAAGGAGTATATTTGACAGTTTATACTCTTATCGAGGAGCCTTGAATTTGAATTTGTAGATAGTTTATCCTCATATCAAGGAGTCTTGAACTTGAATTTGTAGATAGTTTATCCTCATATCAAGGAGTCTTGAACTTGAACTTGAATTTGATTTTGAACATTTTATACTCGTGTTAAGGAGTATATTTGACAGTTTATACTCTTATCGAGGAGTACACTTGAATTTGAATTTTAGTTGCCCCCGGTATTTTCCTGGCGGTCTGTATCCACTTGTTGAATTTGATTTCTTTGATAATACATGATACTTCTTTTGCCCCCATCATGTTTAGGTTGCATAGTGTAGCTCCTTTTTATAACTTGACATTTGGATTTTGGAGAGCTGAAGCGATATCTTTTGATCTTCAATTGAACTTCGAGTTCGATTTGTGAAGGTAAGAGATGAGAGGTAAGATTTGTCCCACTGGGCGTGCCAATCTGTTTGCACTAAAAATTCGCGTTTATTGATTTTTAGTCAATACCGAATAGATAATACAAATATTTGAGAATTTCATGTAAAAGTAGGTCTTCAATCTTCAATTGATCCTCTGTTTCTTCCTTCGAGTTTTAAGTTGTTGAAATCTTCAAACGCTCCTTGATGGATTTGATGGTTTTATCTTCGTCAACTTCGAGTTAGACTTGAAATAACGTTAATTTGTAGGTCCTTCGACTTGTTTACGAATCAAACGCCAGATATTGGAGAATTCCGCCAAGAACGCCTTCGAACTCGTTGGTAACTCCGTGGATTTAGCTTGATTATAACGCCGATTCGCCGGTATAACGCCTTGATAGCGGATCAAACGCCTTGATTTGGTAACTTCGGGGAAGAAAGATTTTTAGCCTTCTTCTTGAACTTGCAGAAAGGTTTTTAGCCTCTTGAACTTGTAGAAAGGTTTTTAGCCTTTCTTGAATTCGTAGAGAGGTTTTTAGCCTTTCTTGAATTCGTGTTGTGTGTTGAATGAACAACCCATGGCCTCTTTATATAGGCATAGGATTCAAGACTTGTTGCTCAAGTCAAAGTTTATTTAATAATTATCTCTTTATATTTTTATTATTTAAAGAGATAATATCAAATAAGACTTGAATTTGATTGGTCGGTGTGATGCAATACGCCACATGTCGCCATATGATTTGTCTTGACTTTCTTTGACTGCAAGACTTGATTTAATTGGTCAAAACATGTCACTTTGACACGTGTCATCACTTGATTTGTTGATAAAATAAACATTATAATATCAATTTAATTTTAACTATTTAACTTTGAAATTAAATTTAGAATAATTTTAAAATATTAAATAGCCAATTAAATTAATAATCTAAAGTTTAATTGCTTGTCTACAATCATCATCTGACTTGAGCGTCGGAGAGCCAAACTGGGTATCACCCCCAGTTCCCCCAGCTTGGCTTTTTGACTGTTTGTTCTTGGTGTTTGTCATAGCAGGTAGAATCTTCAACTTTTACGGTGAGTCCCTTCCTCTTTCCCCACTTCAAACAAATCTAAAGTGTTAGAGTTTGAATATCTGAAACCAGACCCATCAGACATGAAGATATTTGATGATGTATGGTGCAAAGTTGTTGAGGAAAAACATGGAGGATAGGCCACCACTTGCAGAGGATATGTTAATAGAAATTATGGTCTACCTTCCTATCAAATCGCTAATGCGATTTGGTAACATCTCAAAATGCTGGTGCAGTTTGATCAAAAGTGCTGATTTTATTAGTAGACATCACAAACGTGATGGAAGGGGAAGCATAATGGTCAAGCGTTATTTGCCTCCACGAGATATGGAAACTGATGAGGCAGGTGGGGATGATATCTTGTCTTTCCACGATCCAAATTGGCCTGATGATCTCGTATCACCGATTGTTTCCATCTCATTATTAAAATATATTAATGGTCACCAATGGATCAATCTTTTTGGACCGTGTAATGGGCTTATAACTTTAATGTTGGGTGAAACCATTGTTCTGGGAAACCCTGTACTGAGAGAATTCAAACTTCTGGATCTAAGCCCTTTTGCCTGCCCGGAGGATTATGTTGCCCGTGTTGATAGATCAGGATTTGGCTTTGATCAAAACAGTAATAGTTACAAAGTCATACAGGTGTGGGATATAAACGAAGCCAGAGCCGATTATTATCATATGGACACTTACGTGAGGATAGATTTGTATGATTCAACTATCGATTCCTGGAAAATACTTGATGTCGAGGTGCCACCAATCAGGTGTGACCCAGGATTTAGCCTCAACTATAATGGCATATGTCACTGGCAGGCAAATGAATTTATTGAAGGGCCGCCTGCTATGTCCATCATTCTTAATTTTTGATCCGAACACTGACGTTTTGAGAAAAATGCAGGAAACTACCCTGTGTTAGGCGAAAAGAGCAGAAAAAACTCCGGCATATGGAATATCATCTAAAGAACCCTGTGTTTTCTAAAAGTTTGCAAAAAAAAAAACCCTGAGCGTTGTGTGGCAAGGAGCGAACCATGACAAAGTGCAACCAACTTAGTATCCGAAGGAAAAGTATCCATTTTCAACTCGAAATGTAAGACACCAAAATGTAAGAAGCAAAAATCACGTTATCTTACCATTTCAAGGCAACCAAAAAAGCGTCGCCCTGGGTTATTTGGTTTTCATGAAGTCCTGACTACAGCAAGTCTTCCACAAAAGCAATACATCGGTGTTTGGTTTCCACCCACCGACGGTTGCCCTGAATGTGGAGTTGATGATGAACCAAAACCAGCCATACCCAACTCTAACTTACTTAGTTGAATTGGTGGAGGTGATTTTCGAATTAGGGTTACGAATGGGGAAGAAGATATGTGCAAGAGAAATGGGATATTAGTTTTTAAAAAATGGTTCTCTCTTATTAATTTTTAGTTTTTAATCTGTTTGGAAAAAATGGAACATTTTTTAATATTTATTTGGGAAAAATGATTAAAAATGGAGCCCCCCCCCCCCCCCCCCCCCCCAACCGACAAATGTGGCATCCTATTTGGATAAAAATATCCGACATGGAAAACCGGGTAAAGCCATGTGTACTACTTTCTTCCAGTTGTAAAACCATCATTGTTTTACGATGGTAGTTTGAAATTTCCGGCTAAAAATGTAACAAAATTGTGAATTTTGTCAATTGAAGTCCTTTTTTTTCCAATAGGAAAATGAAATGTACCCTTTATGCTGAGTTAGGGTAGTTGGTATACCAAACAAGCATTTTTCTCATGGTTTAACTTTTAGGGTTAAATCTTTATTTGCACTCCAACTTTTCGGGGGGGTTTTGCATTTTAATACTCAATCTTTAAATTTTGACGAAAGTACCCAAACTTTAAAATTTGTTAAATTGTGAAGTACCAGGTCAAAATTCTGACGCATTTTTTAGCCAAGACTCCAACACATGCCAAGCACATGACATTTTTAAGGCCAAATTTGTCACTTTAATTCTTTATACATTAAATTAAAGGGATAATTACGAACCCCCCCCCCCCCCCCCCTATTTGGGGAAATTACAAATACCCCCTAAGATTTGAGAGATTACGAATTTCCTTTGAGTTGTTATCTCCTCCGTTAAATTTAACAAAATTTATGATTTTACTATTTTACCCCTCAGATCCTAAAATTAAGGGGGTACTTGTAACAAAAGTCTAAAATCAAGGAGGTTAATATTAGTAATGAAATTATTGGGGGGTTCGACGTAAGTAATTGAATTTTGTGTTTACCTAACATTTTTTTTTTTTTTTGGTGTAGCAGAGAATGCTACTTAATGACATTTTGACATTTTAATAATGAACTAATTTCATTCCCAAAGTTTATGGATACCAAATATTTTCTTGAAAAAAAAAATGGCATGCATGTTTCTATTGGAATGTTATTCGTATTTAAAGTACATGCATTAGAAATCACCAACGTTCGAAATATTTGTTGAAATAATTATGATGGATATTTTTGTAAATTTAATGTGTTTGTTATGATTTTCTATTTTATTAAAAAAAATTATTATTCTAAAAGAACAAAGTTTAAATTAACTTATACAAAATGTGCATAAAACTAAGATATAAAGATAAAGTGGAATTCATAAATTTTTACCATAATTTATTGGAATAAGTATGCATGAAATATTTATTCCGATTTATACTTATAAATAAAATATAAATATTAATTAAATTATAAATTTTCAAATTGAAAAATACAAATTTAACCAACATTATAAATATGCCATTACATTTTTAATATTATTATTACAATATAACCCCTAAGCGCATGATTGGAATTTTCAAAAATAATATTGTTGATGTCGTAAAAGTTAACACCGTTATTAACTGTTGTCGCAATTTGTGAGAGAGAATGTAAACTTTAGGGGGTGTTCGTAATTTTTCAAACCTCAAGGGGGGAATCTGTAATTTCGCCAAAGCTCAGGGGCGTTCGTAATTATCCCAAAATTAAAAAATAATAAGAAAACTAGATCTAACAACATCAAGAATTTTAAACCTAGATTTAGATCTTGAGGTGTTGAAGGAAGTGGGTGATAAGGGTGGTGGTAGTGATGGTGGGTTTTTTTTTTTGATAATGATGATGGATGGTTGTGGTTATTCGTGAAAGATAGTACGAGGTTGAAGTTAATGGCTCATGGTAGGGGTGGAATGGGTGGCGGTGGCCTGGTGGAGAAAGAAAAGGAGAAGAAATATAAGAAACATTACAAGAAATTTCATTTTTACCAATAAATATTTTCGTCTCAAAAGTATATTTTTTCATTGTCAATTCTATTAATAACAAAATATTTTTGTTGCCGGTTTCGTTGGCAAATCCTCGTTACTAAAAGTTCATGGCAACAAAAAGTCAATATCATTACTTATACATGTAAAATTGGCAACGATATACTTTTCGTTGTAAAATGTGATTCAAGAAGGTAACAAATATTGTTGTTGCTAATTTTATATTTTTTTATAGGCAAATTGAACATTTCATTGCCAACAAAAAATTTTAAAGTTATAATTTATTGTTATTTATAACGACATATTTTTGCAACGAAAAACTTTTCGTGCTTAAATGCATTTTTCTACAACAATAAAATAAATCTCGTTGCCAAATATAATTTTAAAATATATTATTTAATTGTATTCTTTGCACAAGTCGAACTCGGGTTGACAATAAGAGATAAGTGCCCCCAAACCAACTTCGCCAGATGTAATGTTTACAAAAAAAAAATTCATTATATAATTAATTTGGTTTTTATAATTTTGTTAAATATGTATTTGCCACAAAAGCTTATGTTGCCAAAGGTACATAATATTTTTCAACAATAATAATCGTTGCTAATCTAGGAAAGTATTAACAACGATATATTTTGTCGCCCAAAAAGCTACAACCGCAACAAAATATTTTGTTGGAAAATTTTAAATATTTAGTAACTATTAAATATCGTAGCTAATTTTTTACAAGAATTCTCAACGACAAATTTCGTTGCACAAAGGGCATTATTAGTTACAATTATATTTTGTTGCAGAAATTTATTATTGGCAACGATTTCATATTGTTCCCAAAAGAGTTGTAATTTAACTACAAAATTTTTTGTTGCAATTTCTCGAAATTGTTGCCAAATAAGATTTAAAAGAGACGGTTGAGAGACATATAACTTTAACAACGAAATATTTTTTCATGCTAAATAAGTGAGAAAAAAGACAACGAAAATTACTTTTCATGGCCAAAACATAATTTGATTTTGATTTGACAGACAAATTTCAATATATATATATATTATTCTTCAAAAGATATGGAAATTGGATAATATTAATATTCATCTTTGCCACATTATTACATATTCTTAAAACCTAATACAAATCATGAGCAAGAAAGCCATACATAAAACACAATACAATTTAGAATGAAGGGAAATACTTAGAAAGGCCATAAGGAAGAGAGTAGAACTCTTCACTTCTTGGATCTCTATCAAAGTATTTGAACTTAGCCCACCAGTGCCTGCCGCTGTCTCTTCGAGTCGAGGCGTGTCTACGTGCCAGCGTAAGGTCCAGAAATATCGCAATGAATCCTGCCACTGCAGCTGGGGATGTGAAAATCACCAGCACGATTTTGTTGAACTGCACATAATCAAGAAACCGGTTTAGTTTATGGTTTCGATTTAGTATGAGGATTGTGAATGAGACAGATTAGTGGAGATTGATGTTGCATACCCATTGAGAATGAGTCTGAACAGGACCATGGCCGGAAGTTATGACGAAGTCGCTAAAATACCTCGGGACTGAAAGGCCCATGAATAACGAGAAACCGATAATAAACTTTGTTCTGAAGCTGTTGAGGTTGCAGTATTGCAGCAAGCCAAGACTAGCAGAAGCTGCATGCCCACAAACATGATGGTAAAAAACAAATGCTGTCAAAATTGGGTGTAAAGGGGATGAAAGAACCGTATATAGGAAAATATGGTAAAGATTTTATATATGTAGCATCTTTTAATTCAGCAATTACATACACATGAGAGCAAAGAGGACGCAATACAGAGCTCCAACAATTGGTAGAGGGATCGAAGCAACAACAGCTCCAAATTTTCCTGTATATTGCCATGCAAGTATACAATGAGTACAACATGCATGCATATCAACTCTAGAGTCTAGATCGTGAAAGCGATGAATATAGACTAACGAACCTAGAACTGAAAAGAAGAGCATGAAAGCTGCTGATATCTGAACCACCCTTCGGCTGCCAACTCGCGTTAGAGCCAATAATCCTACATTTTCGCTGTATGGAGAGAAAAACAATGTCATTCAATAAACAATAGTGCTCTGAAGCATCAAGAATCCATAAATAACTTTCTTTTGTTTCTCCAGAGCTTAGGTGCATTACACTGATACCGTAGATCCACTTCCCGTACCGAATAAACCATCAAGAAGCATGCCTACACCCTGCATAAAAAGAAGAAAAAGAGGGAAAATATTGAGAATAAGGATTAATACAATCCAGAAAAGGCATAAATTGATATATAATAAGCTTTCTTCCGACCAGCCAACCAATTCCTCGGCTAAAAACCGAAGCTGGTATATATGTTGCGCTCCCATATCTAGCTGCAGCAATGAATGCCCCTGTTGACTGCCACAAAAACAAAATTTAATGGAATCTTTAATAATATCAACTGAGGAAAGTTGATGGATAAAAATTTCTTCAAAAAAGGAAGATATAGATACACTTTTTCTATCTGAGGTTTGGATAATTACACAAACTTCCTTTAGATTTGTAAACCAAAAACACTTTCGGTGTCAGATGAATTCATAATACACTGGATGGATGAATTGTGATGGCATGATCAACCTTATTGAATAACCAATTTTGTACTTAACAATTAGAATTCAATATTTGACTTTAAATTTATGACTACATATCATGTGGTAGGCCAAACCTTAAGGTTTTGGTAGATGACGTTTCTGCAGTTTCTCAAACCTCAGGGGGAAATTTGTGCAATCATATCAAGCCTCAGGATATACAACTATAATCATCCCAAAAGGAAAATACTTAAAATCTTTGGGGTAAATGATATGAACCTCAATAATAGCTATGAAAGCTGCAGCTATCATGACAAGAACTTCTCCAACATGCACACTTGGCGGACCCCATTGAATTGGATATGGAAAGCTAACCCTGCACGTCGCTCTCTTGCATAAGCAATTGGAAAATAATTGAAGCAGAAACATTTAAGATGAGATCAAAGCATTTTGTACACGTACCATGAGGATGCACTTACAAGCCCAGAACGATCCACACGGCAACTTAACTGAGTATTTAGAGGCTTATTTCCATAAGCACCAGCTACTGTCAGAAGGGCCGCAAAAGCCCACACTATCCCCACAGATAGCAACACAGCATAACGACTAAATATGGGACTCTTTAAGCCCCACGTATGAGGAATATACTGTCACAAATTAATCAAGAATCAGCTGACTGCTAATATATTGTTGAGTTTGATAAATTATTCGTAAAACTTCTAGTTGAAGGTACCTACCTGAGCCAATATAATAAGAATAATTAGCTCCGGAAGCCCAATTTCCACACATTGAGCAAGCTACATGCATCAGTAGTCCAACAATTGAAAACTGAGTAAGCAATTATCAAGATTCTTCTAATCAGCATTAAAGTTTCATTTTAATACCATACCAATGGAAAGCCCTGTTCGTAGAGCCCAAGTCCAACAAGAGCCACAAGAGGAAAAGCAGAAAGAGGGCTCAGGAACCTATACCATTATAATAACATGATTTAGTCATCACAATATAGGAAAACCAGTCGGAATCGAACTTAATATGGAGCTTCCTACCTTACAACAATACCCCAAATTCCAAAAAATCCGAGCAAGATAGGTATTATGGAAGCAACCATGAGGGCTCCTTGAATCGCCCTCATCGTTTGTATAAACCTCTTAACGAATGACAGGAGAAATTACTAGGTTGGAAGATAGACTATATGGAAATTGCATGAAAAATGAACCGGTAAGGAGAGATTTTGCAAGCTAACCAGATAGGGATTAAGGAAGACGAGATATCGTTGAGCAAATGCAACATAGAGAGAAGGGATTATGAATCTGAATGAACCGCCTATCACTACCGGCAGCCGGGTGCCAAACCATGTCTGCAACAATGTGTTCAGTCCTGATACAAACAGCAGAGTTTGTATTACTTGAGCCTTTTCCACCTGGTAAAGATTGATACCAATAAAATCTTTAAATTTTACAAGATATTTGGTACAAAGCGACAACATGATCATTATAAGACTCAGATAAACAAGTAGATGTGAATCAAGTACTAACATTACCACCGCCCATGTAAGGAACGAGGATTGTAGGGATAATCACAGTCGTCCCAAGCATCACCAGATAGTGCTGAAATCCCAGAATAACAGCTTCAGCTGCATCATATGAGTGATCAGAAATTGAGGAAGTCCTCTATGCCCATAAATTGGGGAAAAACACTTGATATTTAAACCCTATATGAAACTCATAAAATCAGAGACAAACTCAGAACACAGGACCAGAGCTAGGCTGAAACAAAAATTATCTAATTCAGGCATTCTTTCAATAATTCCTAGAGAACCCATAACAATTAACAAAACGAACCGTACTGCACTACGAAAAGGCTAGGTGCCTCAAATTAAACTTCGATTAACTGATGAACAACGAGGGAAATTATGATTCCCAATCGCGTAGGACTCAATCATTGCAGAGAAAGCATTTCAAACAGGGCAAGTAATGTTATGTTCCGCGAAGGGAGATCATCATCCATCATTTGCATGCATGTGAAAGTACTGAAACGGAGAAGTTTTTTGACATGTGAAAGAGAGAGAGAGGCATATATACCCCATGAAGGATTACTGTTGACGCAGAAGTCGACTCCTGGGAGCTGTTCTTTGACAGGGTGAGGCACGAATTCATCCGCCACCTTCGCCTTCGATGTCATCCTTCCTTTCTGTCTCTCGACAAACCCCAGGTAGTATATATCAACAATCAACAGCAATGCTGAGAGATTCAGAAACTGAAGCCCATTCTTATCTATATATTACAAGAATTCTCTCTGTTACCAAATACTGACACTGTTTTTGAAATTCTACGTACATATATGCAAATATTCACCTCCCTATTCTCGCTCTTGGTAATGGTCAACAACAATCTCCTATTAGTTTCCATCTTCACTATTTTGCATAAATCATAATAATCAGTTTTCTGTTGGAGGTCAACCAACTCTTGACTTACATACAGATACAGTGTATAATTTAATTATATCTTACGTAATTACAAATTAGGGTCATTTATATCCGATTACCTTGAATTTAGGCCTAATTACAATACCATTCATTTAAATTGAAAAATTACATTTTAGTACCTATAAATCTTTTTAGTCTGATCCCTAACGAAATTTATAGAAGTACATTTATGCCCCAAACGATGGTATAAATGTTACATTGGATATATGACCAAAATTATAAAATCATCCATAAAGTTTACAAATATAAACAAAACGATTCCAAAAAATTATAAATTTAATAACAAATCAGATGTATTTTTTAAATGACATAACGGAACCCTAGGGACCACAAATGGTTCTCAAATTTAGGGACTAAAATGTAATTCTCTGATAATGATGGACTACGTTGTAATTAAGCCTAAACAAAGGGTAGTCAGATGTAATTATTTCATTTTATAAACATGTCACGTGTCATATTTTTTAACCAAAATCATTAAAAAAAAATTAGATGGTGGCATATCATAAATACAAATATTAGCCAGCGGTACTCAATTAAAGTTTATCAAAATGATAAATTATAAAAAAAAAAAAAAAAAAAAAAAAAAAAACGTAAAGTTTGAATGAAAAAAAAAATAAAATTCCTAAACTTCATGAAATAATAACGATTTCTTAAGGGCAAGGTGACAAAATAGTCTAATGAATGTATCTAATTTATGGAAGAAGATGCTACCTATGATTGACTAATTTCCCACGCATCATTCTAGTTTTAATTAATTTGAGAAAAGGTATTATACGCAAGAAAATGGTTAGGCAAAGAAGTTGAGAAATGACATGAGAACGGGAAGCCAACCAGATGAGACTCCTGTCTCTCTATCACTCTATATATTCTCTAATTGGAACACCTAACTCAACTACTTATCAAACTATTCAAAATTAAATTTATGGAATTATTTTTAACTACTTTCAAGAAGTCCCAAACTAGTTTGCCGCACAAACACGAATATGAGATAAGGACTCAAAATGAATACGATGGTTATTTTAAGACAATTCAATATTGATCTTAAAAATGATTGTGTATGGGCAAGTTTTCTTTTTTTCTTTTAATATATATTTACTATTTTCCTCACCAGAATAGGAGCCCTAATATTTGCCCTCCTCTTCCTTAATTTGAGTAAGACCGTTTTTAGGTAAATTTAGGTGGGAACATGTTTTACAACTGGGGTGATAATCTAGAGGAAGTTTTTCTTTTTTATTTTTTAAATATACATTTAAGTGGTTAGAGGGATTTGAATTTGATTATTATTTTTGAGAAAAAAATCCTCAAATCACTTGAATCAATTCTTATTGACCATCGAGAGGAAGTTTACCAAAGCCTTAAAGCGTAGAACTCCTCTTTGTTTTGTGACGTATTCTTCATTCTTCAATCTTTACAATAGGTAATATATTAGGCCTAATTCTATTGGGCTCATATTTAATGTTTATTTAAGTGTGTGCGTTAAGAGGTAATGTAGATGAGATTATAAGCTCCTCAATTCGGGCCGTTAATGGTGATGGGTCTCAATATGGGGTACAAAGTCCAATCACTCTAGAATTTGTTTGATATGAGGAAACCAGTTAATGATAGCCGGAAAAGGTGAGGGTTCAACCTGCTAGGACAAACACCAAAGAAATAGAGGTCAGACGGCCTAGCTGTGGGAACTGGGGGTGAGTCCCAGTTTGGCTCTCCAACGCTCAAGTCAGATGATGATCTGAGAGAGGTGAGGAAATGGAGTGCGGGAACTTCAGTGATGAGTGATTGCTTACAGTAGTAAAATGAAGATGCATATTTATAGTTGATGGTCGGAGACCCTTTGGTAATTTGGCCCCGGGTGGCCCTGCCCCACTGTTGCCCTAACACGTGGCATAATGAGGAGAAACCTAGGAGGAATCTCCTGCAAAAGCTGCTGAAATGGTGATGCAGGCAACAGTGGTAGGTGCGTGGGCGTGTACGGGGTGTCAGAGAGCCGTTTGGGGATTGGTAACGAGGGCCAGGAGCACGCTCGTGTTAACCTAGGGCTTTCCATGGCGAGGCTGAGGTTGTTTGGCTGTACAATGGACTCTCGTTGTTGA
Organism: Lantana camara; assembly: GCA_037501455.1. Taxonomy (NCBI): domain Eukaryota; kingdom Viridiplantae; phylum Streptophyta; class Magnoliopsida; order Lamiales; family Verbenaceae; genus Lantana; species Lantana camara. The sequence continues at coordinate 28,479,057 of CM074862.1, forward strand.
GCGGGTTCGAACGCCAAGTGTCTCATGTTGGCGGAGATACGTGTTCGCAGGGGAATTGGCCATCCAAGGGTCATGGGCGCTTGTGGGGAAGTCTATTTGGAGACCGTCGAATCCACTTGTCACGCGTTGGTTGCGCCACGTGTCAAAACGTGGGTCAAGAGTATTTTGACCCCATCATTTTGCCTCCAAATTCTGTAGTCCTTAGTAATAAGGGTTGTGGCATTATAAACTTCTCAACGTTTCGAGGGCGACGCTCGTGTTAAGGGTTTAGCGTGCTGGGAAACCTTCTTCTGATAAGGAATTAAATGGAAGTCGTTCGAATGACCGCTAGTGGGGCCCAGCGTTAAATGCTAATGTGCGAGTGGGGGCGATTCTCAAGGAAACGGCACGTGAATCTCGAGGAGTGGGCGACGTTTCACAAAAGTGGGCAGTTACCTAGGCGGGAAATGATTGCCTTTTGTAACAAAATGCCAGAACCATACCAACTCCTTCCCCTATAAATAGGGGATTTCTAACCAGTTTCATTCTTTAAGCCTTCAAAATTCTCAGAGCATATCTTCAAGCTTCAAAGCAATTTGCAGAGAAATTCCCAGCAACAAGACTTCCCAAGAACTTTCTTCTCCGTAAGTAATCTCCTTCTCCTTCTAACTTCTTTTTGCTAACCCTAAAGTAATAGGATCAACCTTTCCCAAGACTCCATTTGCTTCTGAAAAATCTTCAAATCCACAGTCCTTCCATATCTCCTAAAAACTCCCAGAAAGAAAACATGTCTGGAGACTATGTTGAAGAATTCACCTGTGAAGTGGAGGAGATGGCCACTCACAGTTCATCCCACCCCAACTCTCCAGGGGATGAGGAATTAGATGCGGTGGTTTCCGCCATGGAAGAAAGAAATCCAGGGGTTGTAGAGCACATTTTTGAAGAAATGGAGTTAGTAATGGAAACGGAGAGACAAAGGGTGACTCTCCCAATAACAGAGAGCACAACTCACCCTCATCGTCGTACGGCAACAGTGGCCTTTCTCGCTCCAGTTCAGGGAATCGAGAGGGCCAGGCCCTCGGAAGAACCTACCAAGAAGCGTAGGAGGAAGTGGAAGAAGAAGGTTTCCGAGGGCAAGGGTTCAGGTATGCAAGCGACCGAAAGGACCCCTGACGAAACTCCAAGCACCATAACCCATGGAGAGATAGTGTCCATGATGGCCCCAATATACTGGGACGATCGTTTCTAATGGACGATCCCTGCTCCGCACAAGCGGGATAACAACCCGTCTCTGGGAGAGATGACAGTTTACAAGGACTCTGTGACGTTTGGGGGTTTAAGATTCCCCATTCCAATCCCAGTGGCCAGCATACTCAACGACCTCAACCTGAGCCCCTCGCATATTGTTCCTAATGGCCTTGCGCTTGTAACTACTTTCGTCATTCTCATGATGTGCATGGGAAAACCGGCCCTCCATGCGTAATTTTAACGCTTTATTCCAAGTGGCCCGCTCACCGCGCTCGTCCCCAAGGGCAGGCTTCTTTTACATTCAAGCAAAGGCTGGACTGAAGCTGATTAATTCCCCCTCGTCGACTTATGGAGTGGAATGAAAAGAGAAGTTTTTCTTTGTGAGGGCTCCAGCGGACGATGATTTTGGGGTCCCACGAGAGTGGGTTTCGTACGGGGAGGGTCCCCTCGTGAGGCACCGTTTGGACCCCACTTTTCCTAAAAACAGGGCTCAAGATTTGGCGGGTGCCCTGAGAGACGAGGGTTGGTTGATACAGACCAAGTATTTGATAGATAACGCAGAGGTCATGTTCTTGTGTGGGCTTACAAATGACCCTCATTTCCTCATAAATCCTCCCGCTCGGAACTTGGAGAGAGATGGTTAGATTTTAGGGCACTAACTCTAGATAGGCTACTAACTTCATGATTGTACTTGTACTTTGTGGATTTCATACAAATTGCTTAACCCTTGTTTTCTTTCATTTTCCAGGAGCAAACATCATAATGGCTGGAGGAAACATACGCAGCGTGGCCAATTTTGTCAATGCACGCAACCGTCAACAGCGCCCACAACATCAAGACAACTAACAAAACCCGTGCGGCCAAGGGGCTAGTCGCGGGGGCCATCAAGGGGAAAGTTCAAGCACTGCCCAACAACCCCGAGGCCGCGGGGAAAACCGAGCGGCTAACATCGAAACAAGGATCGTTCCCCGGCCATCCGACATGACTGACCCGAGGGGAGCCACTCTTCCCACCACAGAACAAACGAGGACACGCCCGAATGTGGTCGTCCGAGAGCCCCAAGGGGATGGTGCCCAAGCCTCCCGGAAAAGGAAGAGGATACCCGATGCCATCCCCATAATGGGCAAGGGCAAATAGGTGGTCGAGGGCACAAGAGGTGACGGTGAAACTTCTTCTTCAGAGGAGGATTGCCTGTGGAATTTTGACCGAATGGGGGATAGGCATTTCGAGCGCTTACCCAAAGAGGGTCCAATTCTATTAAGCGATCGCACACCTTCCCGTTCCATCACCCACGGGCTCTATGAGAGGGTCCATTTCACCGGGGACCACCAAGCGCTATTTTCCCAGAACACAGAAAAGGTGGCTGGGGACATGATCCATGTCCTCATTTCTATAAGTCTTCTTACTTTCCCTTTACTCAAACATTTCCTTAACCTCTTAAAAAGATTCTAAGTATGGAATGTCTTCTTCTTTTGAAAAATGCAGCAAATACTCCCGAGGGCAAAAAATCTTCAGATGCGCGCCACCGTCTACTCCGAGCGCAAGGCAAAGTATAAGAAGATGGGGCGCTCGAATGACCCGGCTCAGATCCAAGAGGAGCTGGATGTGGAGAAGGCCAAGTTCTTATCCCTCCAAACTGAGCATGATAAAATAAAGGCCCACGTGAAGAAGTTGGAGGATGATCTCAAGAAGTCGGAGTCCGCTCGGAAGAAATATCGCGCAGACTACAATACCTTCAACGAGAACCACAAGAAATTGATGGAGGACAGGAACGAGTGGGTCACAAAGTCTAACGCGGCTGAGAAGAAGTATGCGGACACCATCACACAGCTTCCTGAGCATATCGAGAAGGCGGGCAAAGAGGCTATTATCAAATTCTGCCATTCTAAGGCGTTCTCCTTTGCCGCCTCGCTCCACTGTTTCGACGAGGCTCAGAAGGCCTTCAACTTAGCCATTGAGCAGCTGATCCACCTAGGCTTAATGAGCGCTTCTGCGAGAGGGAGAACGGATATGGGGTGAACCCTCGATGAGCGTTGACCCGGTTAGGCTCGTTCTTCGCCTCGTGGCCATCGCTTGATCAATTCCCAAAGAGGGTGGACCTCTAGGAGGGATCTTGCCACCTTTGATAAGCGTATTTTGCCCTCAACAGCCTCGCCCTCAGCCCACTTAGTGAAGTAATCAACTGCTAGGATGACAAACTTTTTCTATCCGACCGCTATAGGCAGGGGCCCTACAATATCAATACCCCATTGATCAAAGGGCCACGAGACGTCAATGGGGACCATTTGAGCCGTTGGCAATTGGGGAATATTAGAGTGGAATTGGCACTTAGGATATTTTTTGGAAAATGCTACGGAATCCTGGAGAACTGTGGGCCAGTAGAATCCACTTCTCAGTATCTTTTTGGCAAGAGGGCGCCCCCCAGAATGATTCCCACAACTCCCTCCGTGAACATGCTCAAGGGTCTCTTTGGCCTGTGAGGGCCTCAAACATCTCATTGGTGGGCCTTGAAAGGATTTCTTGAAGAGTCTGCCCTCATTGTCCAGAGATAAACGAGGGGCCTTGTTCTGAATTTTCCTTACCTCCATTTTGTCAGTCGGGCAAGTACCATCTTTAAAGAATCTGACAATGTCGTCAAACCAACAAGTCTCGGTGGGGTCAATCATAACTACCGCTCGGTCGGGCTCTTTCCTCTGGATTAGCGGTCCCTCCGTTCTGAGAAATGTGATAGAATGTTCACAGGACCCTTCGAGGGCAGAAGCAAATTTGGACAAAGCGTCTGCATGTTCGTTCTCCGTTCGGGGGACTTAGAGCAGATGAAATTCCTTGAACTTTCTGATTATCTCTTTTGCTTTTCCCAAGTACTGCAACATGGTGGCTTCTCGAGCCTCATACGTTCCTTTAATTTGACTTGAAATCAACTGCGAATCAACATAAGTAGTAACCCTGGAAGCTCTGCTCTGAAAAGCAATTCTCAACCCTTGTATGAGAGCCTCGTACTCTGCTTCATTGTTTGTAACTTGGAAATCCAGCCTAATTGCAAAGTCAATTTCGACTCCGTTAGGATCTCTGAGGGTCACCCCTGCTCCTCCCCCTTGAGAGGTCAAGGAGTAGGGATGGCAACGAGCCGAGCCGGCTCGCGAGCTCCACGAGTCGAGCCGAGCCGAGCCCGAACCCGAACCCTTTATTTCTTGGCTCGTGGCTCGCGAGCCCATATATTTAATTAAAAAAATAATATTTTTAATTTTTATGTATATAAATATTTTATTAATATATAATATTATATATATATTCATTAAATTTAATACAAAATGAATAAAAAATAATATATTTATTATATATATTCATTTAATATATATTATTATATATAAAAATATATTAAATTATTAAAAAAACTAATTTTTTTATTAAAAATAATAATAAAGGTCGAGCCTCGAGCCGAGCCCGAGCCCTGAAAAAAGGCCAAGGCTCGGCTCGGCTCGGCTCGTTGCCATCCCTATCAAGGAGCCATCTGTGTGCAGGACCCATAGACCGTTGTTTTCAGGAACAGCAGGCTCTAAACCAAAGCGCTCAACCAGTAAATCCGTAACTACCTGCGCTTGTATGGTCGTTCTGGGCTCGAAGCTTAGATCAAACTGGCTCAGTTCAATGACCCATTTTATCAACCTTCCGGAGACGTCTGGCTTGGATAGGACTTGTTTCAAAGGTTGATCCGTGAGGACAGTGATTGAGTGCGCTTGAAAATAAGGCCTCAGTCTCCTCGATGCATTAATGAGGGCAAAAGCGAACTTTTCGATTTTTAAATACTTCTTTTCGGTGCCTTGCAATGTCTTACTCAAGTAATAGACACGTAGGTGCTTGCGCTCGAGCACGACTACCAAAATTGCGCTCGTGGCCTCAGCTGAGACAGAAAAGTATATGAATAAGTTCTTCCTTGCCATGGGCTTCGTCAGGAGGGGAGCGCTCGAGAGGTGAGCCTTCATATCTTGCAAAGCTTTTTCACATTCTTCTGTCCAAGAGAAATTTCGAGCATTGCGCAGAATTTTGAAGAAAGGGAGATTTCTGTCCGCTGAGCGGGAGATAAATAGGTTCAAAGAGATTATCTTTCCCACCAACACTTGCACTTCCCTGAGATTGCGAGGGGATGGGATCTCTAAGATGGCCTTGATCTTCTCAGGATTAGCTTCAATCCCACGTTGACTAACCATGTAACCCAAAAAATTTCCCCCTCGTACTCCGAAAGTACATTTGGAGGGATTCAACTTCATGTCGTATTGATGTAGAATGGCAAATGTGCGCTTAAGATCCTCTAGATGCGAGCCTTGGCACTCGCTCTTGACAATCATGTCGTCCACGTACACCTCCATGGACCCTCATATTTCCTTCTTAAACATCCGATTGACGAGGCGCTGATATATGGCACCTCTATTTTTGAGCCCAAAAGGCATGAATATAAAGTAGTGTACTCCCAAGTGCACCACAAACGAGGACTTGGGGCGGTCTTCAGGGGCCATGAAGATTTGGTAATACCCCTGAAAAGCGTCCATCATTCTCATTAACTCGCACCCCCGATCGAATCCATCAACTGATCAATCCGGGCTAAAGGATAGGGATCCCTGGGCCAGGCTTTGTTGAGATCAATAAAATTATTACACATGCGTCATTTGTTAGCGCTCTTGGGTACCAGTACCACATTGCACAGCCACTCTGGATACAGTATGGGCTCGATGTACTGGGCCTCGAGGAGCTTGTTAACTTCCTCTTCAATGACCCTCTTTTGAAATCCGTACACATCTCACTTCCTCTGCTTGATTGGTTTGAAGGTGGGTTCCACGTTGAGCCTGTGGACTATGACGCCTGGGTCAATCCCCGTCAAATCAAACGTTTTCCATGAAAAAACGTCGATGTTTTCTCTAAGGAAATCTATCATCATGATCTGCGAGGGTCCTGAGAGATTAGACCCAATCTGAGTGGTTTTATCCTTGTTTCCCGGTTCCAACTCAATGGTGAGAAATTTCTCCGTTAGCTCAATCCGTACCTCAAGGCGGGGGAGTTCGAGCACTTTTTTCTTTCTAGTCAGACGGTCGTCAGCAATTTCTTTCTCGCGCTTGTTTGCTTCCTCCCAGGAGGAGGATTCCCCGACCGCTCCAAGTGGGGCGCCATCGGGGTTGCTTCCAGCATCGGGATCTTTCCTTTTGTTTTTCTTTTTGTTCAATTTGGCCCTTTTGTGTACGGGTCCAACTTCGTCTAAATTGGAAAAATCTACAGACTTCTTAGTGGACCCAATCTGGAACGCTTTCTCTGCTTTGGGCTTCTTGAGGGACAACATATAGCACTCCCACGCCTCTCGGACATTGCACAAAACTTCTCCAACCCCGTCGGGAACTTAATTTTCTGATGGTAAGTGGAAATGATCGCTTTGAAGTCTACAAGGGTTGGACGCCCAATGATGATGTTATATGGGATTTCAATTTCCACTATCACGTAGGTGACCATGAGCGTTTTCCGCTGTGGGGCATGACCAAATGAGGTGGACAAGCGAATCTGTCCTCGAGGGACAATCTCGGAGCCACCAAAGCCTATGAGTCCTGTCTTAAGGGGCTCGAGAGGGATGTTGGTAATATTCATCTTTTGAAACGTGGTATAAGGCAAAACATTAACATAGCTTCCACTATCAACCAAAACCCTCTTTAAAACATGGTTATGGACGTCTAGGCTAACCACCATGGGGCAGTCAGAGGTTTCACCGACCCCATGGGGTGTTACAATGTGCGTTAGGTCCCTATCACTAAACCCAACAACTTCATTCTCCCTGGTGCGGTAGTCGCTCACTTCTTTGATAGCATAGACTTGCTTGGGTGTTGAGGGGCGTTGATCGTAGCTCCTAACATATCAACGACGGGAAGCATTAGAATCCCCCCTCCCCCCCGGGACGAGCCTCTCGCGGTCATGTTGATGACTGCGAAGGGGGCATTCTCTTGTTCCGTGGCCTTTCGTTTGCCGCGTTGGCTGCTCTCGGGAGGTCCTCGCCCTCGTGGGCTCCTAGAGCACGAAGGACTCCTTCTCGTCTCTCTGGCACGCTCGTTGCAGTGCTCGTCATAGCGCTCTAACATCTTCACAATTACTTCAGGTGACCGGCCGCAATGAGCCTTTGAATTTCAGCTTCCAACTGGCGGCATTCATCCGTGTCATGCCCCTTTTATTTGTGAAAGGTGCAATATTTGTTTGAGCGCCTTAACGTCTCCGTATCCTTCATCTTCGTGGGCCTCTTGAAGAGCTTTTTGTCTGAAAGAGCATAGACCTCTAAATTGGACCTGTTGAGAGGAACGCGCTCGAGCCTTCGTGGGGGAGGCGGTGATTTACGGCTTTCTCTGTGAGGCTCTTCTCGCTCCCGCTCGCTCTTAAGGGGCCCGGAATGCCTAGGAGCATTCGACCCATACATATCCTCAAGCGCGAAGTAGGGCTCGATAATCTCTCTCATAGCCATGAGGGACGAGGGGCGCTTCTTCACGATAGAATCCGTAAACTTCTTGCTCACATACTGTTTGTGATTGCAAGCCTTAAAAAGCACATGTATCAAAAAATCCATCGAGGGCCTCTCCACCAAGAGCACTTCCTTGTTGAAACGAGCAAAAAATGATCGAAGGGATTCATGCTCGCCCTGGATCAAGTTGTATAGAGCAGTGGGTGCGGTGACTGGCGCCTTCAATGAGTTGAAGGGATTGAGGAAAACATTGATGAGTTCGCTATATGAGCGGACCGAGCCTGGGGACAGACGCTTGTACCACTTCTGGGCCATTCCCACAAGGGACGTAACAAAAACTTTAGCCCAATAATGGTTGGAATGCTCGTACAAATGCATTAAATGCAAGAAATGATCTAGATGCTCTGTTGGGTCCGTGGTTCCATCGTAACGGTTGATGGAGGTGGGAACTTTATCCACGCCGGCTTGGGCCATTAGAACTTCCTCCACGAGGGAGAACCTCTCGCGAGCGGATGGTGGCTGTAACTCTCATAGTTTTCCTCTTGTTCCAAGTGACGAGGGACTTGCTGCTAGCGGGCGTGGCGACGAGCGTCTCTGGCGATAGCTCGTTCGTCCCCGGCATGGGGAACTTGAGACCGTGCTCGAGAGAGCTGTCCCACCATCTCCTGCAACCCCTGCAGCTGGTCTTGTACAACCGCGAGGAGGTTGGGATCTTCCTTTCTTGCTTGGCTCCCTCGTTGGGAGGCTTGTGGCCCTTGTTTCGATACTTGGGAGTGGGCTTCCTCATCAATATTGATCCTCTCCACGGGCTCTTTGCCCTTGTTCGCTTGGGGATGTTCTTCCCCACCCCGTGCGGGGACTTCCTTCTCTTTCGCAGGCGGAGGTGGTGGTTGGGCTCTCAAAACAGCTTATGCCGCCATGAGCAGGTGCGCCTGCAATCCTCCCAAAGGAGGGGCGATTTGAGCGGCCTGCCCAGAGGAAAAATACATGGAAGTAAAATTTTTCCATGTACCCTGGGCCGCCTGGACCTCACACTGTGTGTAGATGGCTTGTAGCTGCTGATGGGTCACGGGGGGTAACTTCACCCCTTCAATCTCTTTTGGCACCACCACCGGTAGCTGGATCTACCCTGTGTGATACGGCTGGATAGCGGGCATCATAACGGCAGGGGTAAGCGTATATCCAGGGGGTGGCATCATATAGGGGTGCCCCCTGGGTTAACTTGGGCGGTAGGCCATTAAGTCTGGGGGAGGTTTGGGTAAGCAGAAAGCCCAGAACCTCTAACTGCGGTGGTGGAGGGCTGCTCAGGCGTGAGCTCCGTTGAGGGCACTACTGGCTCAGTGGAAAGAGGTGCTCCTCTGACGGGAGGAGCTCTGCCTGCAGTGGCGAAGGTGGGAACATTGGTGTTCCCCTCAAGTTGGTGGTCATCTCCACCTCCTGCAAGCCCAGACCTGGTGGTAACCATGATGTAAATGGTATTTGTTCTTCAACTAGCAAAAATGAGAGAAGGTTGGAAGTGGTTTCCCACAGACGACGCCAAAAATGATGGGTCTCAATATGGGGTACAGTGTCCAATCACTCTAGAATTTGTTTGATGTGAGGAAACCAGTTGATGATCGCCGGAAAAGGTGAGGGTTCAACCTGCTAGGACAAACACCAAAGAAACAGAGATCAGACGGCCAAGTTGGGGGAACTGGGGGTGAGTCCCGGCTTGGCTCTCCGACGCTCAAGTCAGATGATGATCTGAGAGAGGTGAGAAAATGGAGTGCGGGAACTTCAGTGATGAGTGATTACTTACAGTGGTGAAGACGAAGATACATATTTATAGTTGAGGGTCGAGGACCCTTTGGTAATTTGCTCCCGGGTGGTCCTGCCCCAATGTTGCCCCAACACGTGGCATAATGAGGAGAAACCTAGGAGGAATCTCCCGTAAAAGCTACTGAAATGGTGGTGCAGGCAACAGTGGTAGGTGCGCAGGCGTGTACAGGGTGTCAGAGAGCCGTTTGGGGGTTGGTAACGAGGGTCAGGAGCTCGTGTCAACCTAGGGCCTGATAGGCTTGCGGATCTGCTTGGGGATTAGCTCCAAGGCTTCATGATGAGGGGAGCTTGGCCCCTTTAGTCTGTTTGTATATGGAAGGTTCCCCGAGGATGGGAGAGCTTGAGGGTGATTTCCATGGCGAGGCTTGGGTTGTTTGGCTGCATAATGGACGCTCGTTGTTGCACAATGGATGCTCGTTGTTGAGCGGGTTCGAACGCCACGTGTCTCATGTTGGCGGAGATAAGTGTTCGCAGGGGAATTGGCCATCCAAGGGCCATGGGCGCTTGTGGGGAAGTCTATTTGGAGACCGTCGAATCCACTTGTCACGCGTTGGTTGCGCCACGTGTCAAAACGTGGGCCGAGAGTATTTCGACCCCATCAAATGGGTCTGAGTTTTAGCATATCATTCAATAGATCATATTCGATTATAAATATTCATTATTCGAAATAAATAAATTGAATATGGAATTAAGAAATTCGATCCATTAAGAATCTGAATCCTATTTTATATATAATTTTTAATTAAATAAATTATTTATTAGTACATAATATTAAGTAAAATGATTAAAATTAAAATTTTCACATATTTATCTATTTACACAATAATAAAATTTAAATTATTTACTCTAAAAGTATACATTTTCTTTTATTAATAAATTTAAATTAATTTATTTTAAATAAATATAAACAAAATCATCAAATAATCCTTTAAATAACAATATAATTCATTACATAATAATTGTTTATTAAATATTATGTAATTACATTTATTTTTTTATAATATTATTAAAAATAAATAAATTTTATTGCTAATCGATAGGATCTTTATCAGATTTGATCTAACAAGGTTATGCATGAATTGAAAAACAATGAATCTGGATTCAAATTCGCATTCTATTATCGGATCCAAAATCTCCTAATCCGACGTGAATCTGACCCCGTTGACAACCCTATCCTCAATACATTTCAAGAGACATTGTTCAAAATTTTATGAAAAAAGGACAGAATATTTGATTTTAACCTCTTTTACACAAAAATAAGTATCAACAACTTTCTCTAATAATTTTAAGTTTTTAACAATACTGACTACAATCAAACGTTTAGGCTCGAATTTAAGAACTTAATTTTTAAAATAACCAAACTGCTTTATGCATTCATAAAAAAAATATTTAGGCATAATTACTTATATATATCATTCAATAATTACTTGGATAATTTGATTCGTAATTAAGGTGATCAGTCAAATACCCGATATCCAAGTATCCGACTAAACTAATAATACTTCTTTTTTCCTATTTTTGGATTAACTAAACTAATAATTTAAGAATCGTTAAATTGATGGTTCACATTAAAGTCAAATTTCCTAAAGTCATAACTAACTGTGACATATTTAACAACTTTATAATTATTAAGAGAACTTTGTGGGGACTTTGGATGAAGTGGGATGGCCTAAATTACCCTCCTCAAACAAACAATCCCGCTAAATTAATCAAACTGCCTTGTTATAAATGACTATAAAATATAATAAACTAATAATATTAAAAAATCAGAGAAATATAATTATATTAAGAAATAATTATATCTGATTACCCTATATTTAGACCTAATTACAATGTAATTTATTTAAATCGAAAAATTACATTTTAGTCCCTAACTTTTGAGAGTCGTTTGTGATTCTTGAAGTCCGTTAGGGTTCCGTTATGTCATTCCAAAAATACCCCTGATTTGTCGTTAAATTGATAATTTATAGGGATCGTTTTTTTTATATTTGTAAATTTTAGGGATTAATTTATAATTTTGGTCATATATTCAATATATCACTCATACGAACATAAATGTATTTTTGTAAATTTCATTATAAACTTCAGACCAAACAAGATTTATAAGAACTAAAATATAATTTTTCAATTTAAATGAACTATTGTAATTAAATTTAAATATAGAGTAGTTAGATGTGAATGACCCTTATATTAATATTAATGTAGAAAGAGGAGCTGAATTCACATATTTACATTATAAAGCTAGCACAATTAATTCCCAGAAGAAATATTAAGGTAAGAGATTATAAAATTTTCAGTAATTATTTTCTCTTTAAAATACATGTGTATGTGAGATAAATATCATTGCGAGAACTTTACACATTCTCTCTATGACACGTTTCTAGTTCGAATTCATAATAAGTGATATAACACCACAAAAATAGAGACTTTTGCAAAAATAATATTTTTTTTATTCCAGTTGCAAATAATGGTACCGGATTGGGGGGATTTAATATTTTGGTATTAATCGCAGATTTTACCTGCGACTCCGATTATTTTATTGTTATTTATTGTGGAGTCGCGGAGATCTCCTGCAACTCCAATTTTTTATACTATTTTATTAGGTGCAACTCCAATATTTTATACTATTTTATTAGGAGTCGCGGAGATCTCCTGCAACTCCTAAGTTTTTTTAATATTTTTTATGGGGTTGCATGATAAGCGAGACTCGTTGCTTTTCGTTTTTCCCTGATTTATTATTTAATTATTTATATTTATCTCATCAATTATTTGTTGTACGTTGAAGATTTGTCTTTTCTTTACATCACTTTATTATATTGATGCATCTGCATCTGACAGTAAATGAATTATTTGATGGTACATTGAGATGACTACTCAATATTGCAGCTCAAATTGAATTATTGCGTTTGAAAGTGGAGTGCATTATTGTATCTCATACATCTCTATTTATACATCTGTATATCGTTCACTGTCCATCCATCCGAAATATTTTTGAGTCCAAAACTCTTTCCTCAATTTTTCCTTCAGCAAGTTTCGAATCCCTCTTCTATAATGGAAGCAATTGAGTTACTTGTTTTTTATGGGGGAAATTATACTGTCTCCAATAATTCCGTTTTTTACGATTTACCCCCAGTAGCATCAACGAGAATTTCACGTTCAATCTCTTTTGATGGTCTACTCCAGGAGGTTTATGGTCTAATTGGTCTGAACCGAGCGCGATACATAATTCAACTGTTATCGCCCTTCTATATCTCAAGGTCTCCGATACCACTGGAAACAGTCATTGAAATAAATGACGATCGTGTATTGTGGTGTTACACAAATCCGGAGGCCCAGCTTGAATCTTTTAAGGTTTTTGTTATCGTTGAACCAATCCACACACAAAGATCCGTAGAGGTTAGTTGGAGTGAAGACATGCGAAGCTATATGGATTTGCTAAGCCAAGATATGTCTTCGGTCACCAGTGGGTTCGAAGTATTTGGTATCAATGACCCAAATCCATCATTCCAACAAAGTCACCATGGCGAGGCTTACGTTGAACCACAAGTTGCGGAGTTGGAGGACGAATTACCAGATGAATCCCAACAAATGGATGATGAGCTGTCGGATCTGGAGATAGATGATGTGCCGAATGCCACTGCGAACGACACCGAAGAGGTTGCCGCTACTGAGGATGTGTTGACACAGCCCCACACCGGAGATATGAACCCACAACTCCACGAAGCTTATCCGTTCTACTCCGCTACAGGATCTGAAATGAACGCCGATTCTATGGATTTGCCATCTTGTAAATGGAGTCAATTTTACAATCCCAATGTTGGTAGATTGGCTCATGGGATGACATTCCAAAGCAAACTACATGCTCAAGCCTCCGTCAAGGACTACTCGGTTCGATGGGCGAAGCGAGAATTTTCTGTACAACTTAGTAAACCAACATTCTTCAAGGTTTACTGCAAGCACCGTGATGCAACGGGTTGCCCATGGGCAGTGCGCGTCCAATTTAAAAAGTTGTATGAAACTTGGGCGATCAGTGTATATAATGGGGATCATACTTGTGGTGACGACTACATCCGTAAGGATCATCAGAATTTGGATACGAATTTTATTGCTGGGTTGTTGATTGGCCATGTCCAGACCAACTATGAGTACGCTGTTGCCGATGTCCAGCAGACCGTGAAGGATTTCTGCAGATACGAAATTGAGTATTCAAAGGCCTACCACAGTCTGCGACGTGCTAAGGAGCACTTGTACGGTACTTGGGAAAGCTCGGTTAGCAGTCTCCCGAAGTTCATGGCTGCACTTCAAAAATGGAACCCAGGTTAACACCAAATTTAATGTCCCATTTGTCCATGATTTACACTGATTTATAGTACACTATATTGTATTTTACTTTATCAATTGACATGCAGGGACCATAGTGGAGTGGCAACACCATCCACGTGGAGGAGGTAGGCCCGGAGTAGAGATGATACACTTAATGTTTTGGGCCTTTAGACCTTGCATTGAAGGGTTCAAACATTGTCGGCCGGTCGTTTGTGTTGATGCCACCCATTTGTACACCAAATACAAACATAAGCTCATGATTGCTGTTTGTGTAGATGGCAATCAAACCATTCTTCCTCTCGCGTTTGCTTTGGTAGATGAGGAGTCTACTGGCACATGGGGTTGGTTTTTGAACTTATTGCGCCTACACATCATAGGAGACTCGCACGAGTTTGTGACCATAATTTCCGATCGCAATAAGGGCATAATTAGGGCCGTAAATGAAGGGTATGGGTCATTTAATGGTGAACAAGGATGTCACCGTTACTGCTTGAGGCACTTGTGTTCCAATATCAATTCCAGATTTAGAAAGCCACCACTGAAGGATCTTTGCTGGGTTACTGGTACGGCAGCCGATGAATTTTCATTCCAGCAGGCTTTTAATCGGATTCAGTCCATATGTCCTGAAGCTGCCACGTATCTGATGGGTATAGAGCTGGAAAAATGGACGTTTTGTCATGATGGAGGCCGTCGATTTGGAACGACTACCACCAACCATGTGGAGGTATGCAACGGTGTGCTCAAGGGAGCCAGACGACTGCCAATTAGTGCAATTGTTGAGATGACCTACATTAAGCTTACTCGCTATTTCAACGAGAAGTTACAATTGGCTAGACAACTTAAAGCTGACGGTCGTGCATTCACCGCGTACGCGGATAGTATATACAGAGAAAATGCTAGGCTTGCTTCCCTAAACATTGTGCACATGGTCAACGATGATGATTCATCCGCTAATGTCATGAACGTAGGCGTACAAGGCCGTATTGCCCGATTTGCTGTCACGTTGAGCACGAGGGAATGCAGTTGTGGTTCTTGGAAAAAATTAGGCATTCCTTGCCCACATGCTATCCAAGTCTGTAGACATGTCAATGAACCTGCTTCCCAATACATGCCATGGTATTACGAGATCGACCATTTCATGGAAACATACAGCGGTAAATTCTATCCTATATGGTCGAAGGAATACTGGCCAATTAAAATACTTAACTCATTATTTATAACTCATTATTTATAACAAACGTGATAACCAAGATTATTAAAAAATATGTCAAACTAACAAACTAACTACTACGTATAACAATTTCAACTTTAATTAAACATTTTATTATTTATAATCTACGTAATTATTAAAACTTTTAAGAAGTATAATATTTTTCAATGAATTAATAACTACAAATTATTCATACCATAGATTAGCTAAAAAAACTAACATATTACCATCATATTACTAATTAACATCATATTTACAAAATTTAAATAATTAATTACAAATTAAATGAGAAAAAAAAAAATTTTGGCCAGATTCTACTTACCTTCACCGGAGTGGGCGGCGCCGGCTGCACTTCCGGACACCTTGAGCTGGGCTGGCAGCGGTTGGCCGGTGGTTGGCGGAGGTTGGCCGGTGGTTGGCGGAGGTTGCCGGAGGGCTGCGGAGCTTCGCGCACTGCAAAGGAGGTGAAAATGGCGATGGTGGTGAGGGTCCAGATCTAGATCTGGACCACAACTTAAAATAAAATAAAAAAAAATTTTTTAATCGGAGTCGCGGGTGTCAGACGCGACTCCAGATAATATTATTAAAAAAATACTGGAGTTGCAGGAGATCTCCGCGACTCCTAATAAAATACTATAAAATATTGGAGTTGCGGGAGATCTCCGCGACTCCGTAATAAATACAATAAAATAATCGGAGTCGCGGGAAATCTCCGCGATTAATACCAAAATCTTAATCCCCTCCGAGCCGGTACCATTTTTTGCAACAGGAATAAAAAAATATTATTTTTGCAAAAGTCTCCACAAAAATATCATTAATAGAGATAATTTCATATTTTAGCGGTTTAACTCAATTCAAATAACAAAAAATATCATCAATAATTTAGCCACAAATGTCAAACTTGAGTAGGTGTCTTCAAATTAAATATTAATTTAACGTTATGCTAAATTAGTTAGAGGGGTCGATAATAATAATAATAATATGCAACAATCTAAAGAAGATTATTTAAAAAAGAAAATTTTACATTAAACTTATTGAATATTAAAATCAAAGGGTCACATAATAATCTGGACATATAAGCTTATAATAAAAATTAACTATTAATTTAACGTTATGCTAAATTAGTTAGAGGGGTCGAATTCGATTACTTAAACAACAAATACGATATGTCGTCATTTCATTATCCTATTAAATGTAGAGTTTATAATAATAATAATAATAATAATAATAATAATAATAATAATAATAATATGCAACAATCTAAAGAAGATTATTTAAAAAAGAAAATTTTACATTAAACTTATTGAATATTAAAATCAAAGGGTCACATAATAATCTGGACACATAAGCTTATAATAAAAATTAAATACCATCATATATAATCATAAAAATAATAATAATAATAAGGACGAATTACATCCAAGTATCCGGACAATAGGTGAAATTACATTTCAGGAACCCTTGTTTAAAAAATTACATATTAGTCCCTGTAGGACGTGTTTGGCTTGAAGTCCCTGACGAAAAATGTGTAATTATGTGTAAAATTTCTGAACCATTAAATCCTTACCGTGTTCTTGTGTTTTTGTGTTTTGATTTTCTTGTGAAAACCCTTGTTTTGGCTTTGAAATTACACATTTTCCGTCAAGGACTTCAAGTCAAACACGTCCTACAGGGACTAATATGTAATTTTTCAAACAAGGGTTCCTGAAATGTAATTTCACCTATTGTTAGGGTACCTGGATGTAATTCGTCATAATAATAATAATAATAATAACAAAAATTCTTGCTCAAACACTCAACTAATAA
The DNA here is from genome assembly GCA_037501455.1 of Lantana camara. Classification (NCBI taxonomy): domain Eukaryota; kingdom Viridiplantae; phylum Streptophyta; class Magnoliopsida; order Lamiales; family Verbenaceae; genus Lantana; species Lantana camara. The sequence goes on from CM074862.1 coordinate 28,495,925, forward strand.
TTGAGATCTAGTTTTCTCTTTTATACCTTAAAATTAAATAATAAATATAATAAATTCCTCAGAACCAAACGTTGAAAACATCCCTTGTACCGTACATACGTCCTCCCTCCGTTTGCCATGATCAAGAAAAACCAGAGTTAATTTATACCTTCCTCCATTATTCACATCATCTTCTCAACGTCATTACCCAAACCCAGAAAAATTACATCTCCTCTCCTTTATACCATTTCATCAAAGAAGAAAAAAACCCTCCTTTTTTGTTTTTTGATCGAAAAAAGATATAAGGGAGAGGATTATAATCGAAAATCAATAACTAAATAAAAGAGATTAAGATAAATCATGAGTTATTACAATCAGAACGAAACCCCTGAAGGCGCCAATGCTCCTCCCCCTCCTCCGGGTACGAAATCTCATCTTTTCTATCATTAGTTTTCTTAATTTTTGTTTTTCATCATATTAATGAAGAAATTAATTAATTGTTTTTGTTATTGCGGTGATCTTTCAGGATATCCGCCAACGGAAAATTCCAAGGACGTTAATTATCCGCCGCAGGGGTATCCACCCCCAGGATACCCCCCACAGCCGGGGTACCCGCCGCAAGGGTACCCACAACCGGGGTATCCAGCGCAGGGGTACCCGCCACAGGGTTACCCGCCGCAGCCGCAATACGTCCCTCAATACGCTCCTCCGCCGCCTCAAAGTTCCGCCGGCGGTGGTTGTATGGGTTGCATGGGAGGATGGTACGTACGCTTCTTGATATATATATAACAATTTGATATCAATTATATTTTCTCTTATATTTCACAACATTTTAATAATGCATAAGATCACAACATTTGCATGTTTATTTAAATTCTCTTTTATGGTCTCAAAAGATTTTCTCTTTTTTTTTTTGTCTTAAAATTGCAAAACCTTGAATTGCATGATTTAATTTTCGTAAATATATAATAATAATAAAAAAAAAAGCTGATTTTTGGTATGATATTAATTTGTTTTGCAGTATGGCTGCGGTTTGCTGCTGTTGTTTGCTGGATGTATGCTTCTGATGAAGAAGAAGAAGAAGGATTAAATTAAGTCCTCGGGGAGGGATTAAAAGGGCTAAGGCAGCTGATAAGACAAGACAGAAGGAATTGAACAACAAATTAAATGGCATGAATTGCCCTGATCTGATCTGTAATTCGGGTCTTAATTCATGATCAGTATTACCAAATAATTATGATCTTAATTACTTTTTTATTTTGGTATTTGAAATAATTTTAGCTGGACTTGGTTATTGATCGTCCCCCCTGGAATGGTGATTTTAGGTTAGCTAGATTATTCTTGCTTTCAATTATCGCTGTTCTGAAAGCTAGCATTTTCTTTAATTTCTGGTGTGTATCTAAAGTAGAAATATAGTATTATGTATGTCATGCATATTTAGCTGCTTTAATTTATGTGCTAAAAGTTGGAGAAATTCTGAATTTCGTTTTCCTGAACAACCTTAAATTCCATGTTCAAGCTTTGCATATATATATCGAAAAGTTTTGGAGATGGACAACCTTTGGAAGTTTTATTTGTCGCGAACTCGGGAAATTGAATTTCCGATTTCAGTTATGAGCTTCATTTCTTATTCCATGAGTAATGCTAACTGCTAAGTGTATTAGTTTAGGTACTCGAGATTAGAAGAAATAATTTTTGATCTCTTTCTATATCACAATGTTTATTTCTCCTAAATATTCCAATAGTCTATTAATATATATTAGTAACAGACGCTACTCGTTACGTGTGCAAGTAAAAGAATTATTATTATTTAAATATATATTAAATTGAATTCTTCACGTTAATACTTAGTAATTATCATTAGTATAGGGACACTTCCCAAAAACTCCCCATGAGTTTGGGAAGTTCCTTTTTACTCCCTATTTTCAAATACATCATTTGGGGTTTTAGGTACGTGATTCTGGGATTTAGATACGCGATTTTGGGATTTAGATACTCCCCATTTTCAAATACATCATTTGGGGATTTAGATACGCGATTCTTGAGTTTTTATACATCATTTTTTAAAATGGGGAGTTAAGAGGAATTGGACTTATCATTTGGGGAGTTTTCGGGAATTCCCCGTTAGTATAACTATAATTTATAATAAATAAATGAATAAAATATAATAAAATAATATCATATTAGTATAAAATAATGGTTAAAATAGAAATTTAAAAATATGGGAAAAAAATTAAAAATATATATATGATAAAAAAAATTGAAATGAGGTGAGAGAAAAAAAAAAAAAGTTAAAGAGATAAATTGAAAAACAATAGGCTGTGAGAGTGGTGGGAAAAAACAAATAAAAAAGAAAAGAATTTTAGAGTGAAGAGAAAAGAAGTAGTGGTAAATAAATAAATAAAAAATAAATTATTTTTAAAATTCAAGAGATTAAACTTGGATCTCTTACGTAATAGATAGTATAGATATACAGAGCACTGTATACATATATATATGAAACACGAAAATAAAACAATACCCCTTTTTAGATTTTTTCTAGAATAGGTTAAGAAAATAATACCCCTTTTTTAGATTTTAATAAAATACTATAAATCGTGGATATCAACCACGAGTCCTAAAAAACCATTCAACCTTGGGTTTTTCTGAATTGACAATATACAGTATAGGCATAACAATTTTCTAAAATTATATATTCAACCCAACCCTTTTTACAAAGAGGTCCTATATATTTTCTAAGAATATCAAATAAACCCCTAAAACCAAAAAACTTATATACCACATCATGGATGATAATTCAGATGGTGATTTTAGTAGAGAAGTACTCCTTGCATGTAATTTTTGTAAATATTTTGATGAAGATACATCTAATATACATTTTAGACATTTTGTAAAACAATTCTTAAATGCAAGAATGAGAATGCTAGGAAGAGAACATATAGAAAAACATAATATAAATCAAATAGATTGTGATGAAGATTGTACAAAAATAAATAAAAAATTAAATTTTATAAATAAAATTATAATAGCCATAGAACAAATTTATGAACAAGAAAATTAAACTGGATAAATGAATAATATGAATAAAGAGATGTTTAAAGCCATGTTATTTAATATTTTAGATACATATAGACAGTTACAATATATTATATATCCGTCAGTTAACAATTGAAGAACTATCATTTTGTTTTTACTTAGATTTCGTTTGGCACAATTTATAAACATAAAATGCCAAGAAAATATTATAAAAGAATTTGTGAACTAACAAAAAATGTGCAGATGGATATAAAATTTCAAAAATCTAGAATTTATATTGAGAAAGAAAAATTAAGACTAATTAGAACAATTAATAAAGATAATTTATTCGATTTTGAAGAATATGTCATTCTTAGAGATATAGAGTTCCATGAGACAATTTTAGCTTCTGAAATTAGAAGACTAAAAAATATTGAAAAGGCTATAATCTAATTTATAAATAATCATGTTTAATATCATTAATTTAATATCACGTTTAATACCACACACAAAATACAAAATATATCCGCGTCTATCTGGTATCAAAGTTGATGGTGCAAGAATCTGAGCTTCCTAAATGCAACAACACTTTAATATTTGTGAGAAGGGGAAGACCATCACAGGCGTGAAAGCCTCAGGAACTGAGTTTCCTTTTTGTGCGTGGGTTCTTCCAGCTAGGATAACACCAAGAATGCAAGAGGTAATGGTGATGCAACTGTGGTGAGGTGATCACGGAGCTTAGGAAGATGCAGAAAAGAAATGGAGAGAGGGAATGCCCAGTGTGAAGTGTATGCAGAAGATTGCTTGGGGGAGAAAGCATGCGTTCTCCTCTATTTATATGTTAGGGGTGAGGGTAAATGGGTAAATTGACCATGTGGTCCCAAACCTGTGTTGCCCTAACACGTGGCATCCCGTGATGGTGTGAGAATGACGTCTCTGAAAAGGAGGCGACGTGTCAGGCACAAAGTGCGCACTACCTTTGTGTCAGAGGTTGTTGGCGAGGGTCACGTGAGAAGAAGGCCCAAAGTCCTCCTTGCTAAGGTTCGGGTCCATCGCAGGGAAGGTGGGATCATTCACGAGCGCTGGTGACGCTCGAAGAGTGCACGGATGGATCCTCCGCGGCAGATGACCCTTGAGAGTCAAAACCCCGAGCACCAAGAATGGGGTCCCCGCGTGGGTGCTTTCCTAAGAAGGGTAACCCTGAGGGCCAAGATGCGAGCACCAAGCCGGTCGGCTCTGGCCCTTTATCTGAACAATTGTCCGAGGCCCAATGGCCTGAACTAGTTGGCAAGTGAGTGGGCTGGATTGGCTCGCGAGCCCATCAATGTGAGCGTGTAGTCTTCAAGTCAGTCGATGGCGACACGTGGACGGCTCTGATTCGAGTGCGTTTCTGAGTCTCATCATTTTGCCCCCTAAATTCTGTAGTATCGCTTTAGCGTACTGTAGAATTTCCAAGATAACGGAGCGTTGGATTTTTGAATGTCCGAGGGTCATGCCTTCGCTATAGAAGTGACCTCTTGACTTCTGCAACGGGCACAGTCTGACACCGCATTAATTGCTGTCGTGTCCGCATTTAATGCTGAGTGGGAACGTGGGCGCGTGCACTCCGGGAGACGTGAGGCGGTTACCAAAAGTGGGGAGTTTCCTAGGCGGGAAATGATTGCCATTTGAAATCTTACACCCCGATTAATGCCAGCTTCCACCTCTATAAATAGGGTTCTGGAAGGCTCTTTGGCACTTTTCATGCCTCCAACTTCTTCAAGCATACGCAGCAAGAATTTTCCTCCACTTCTACAGATTTCGGCGAGTTTCTTCTTCAATTTCTAGGTAAAAACTCCACAAATCTTGATATTCTGATACTAACTTTTAGGTTTAGGTTGTGCATGAGAGACCCTTCTAAGCAAAGAATCCCTTCTGCCTTTGGATTCATTCCAGAAATTTTCTCCTTCATTGAGTTTTCTGCGAGAAATTCCATCTCCAAAAACCGAAAAGCAATCATGGCCGGACACCCAGTTGATGATTATGTAAGGGAGATTGATGAGATGTCGGTGGGGAGTTCTTCCCCTCACGGCAATGTTCTCGCAGTTGTTCCCTTGGCTAGGACTTCCCCAGGTGAGGGGATTCCCATGGCGATCCCAGTGGCCCAGGTTCCGGCTGATGCCAGGGATGAAGAGGTTGACGCCGCCGTTCGAGGGATGAACGAGCGTGCTCCTGGGGGGGTCGATGATCTCTTTGAAGAGATGGGCAACGTGATGGAAATGCAAAGGCAGGGGGAGAGAGTATTCCCGGTGTTGAATAGTGTTGTGAGACCCCAAGACCACAGGATCACAGTGGCCGTGATGGCTCCCGAGGGCGAAGCGGGGCCATCCGGGCGTCAATTTGAGGCTGAACCTTCCAGAAGGCGCCATAGGAGAGGCAAGGAGCCTGTCACTCGAGTGAGGCAAGATAAACGCCATCAAACTGACAGATCTCCGGATGAGATTGAGAGTATTCTGACGTTCGACGATTTGGTGGATTTGAGGGCGAAAGCTTATTGGGATGAAGCAGTATTTCCCATGCGACTCCCTGAGGAGGGGGAGAGGGCCAACCGACCGCCACCTGGGATGATGACGGTCTATTGGGATGCAGTCCTGGCTGGGGGTTTGAGGTTCCCTATCGCCCATGCCGCTGCTGTCATCTACCATCATCTAGGGCTTTGCCCTTCACAAATCCTGCCCAACGGCATAGCCTTAATCAACACCTTCTTAATAATGATGAGAGCCCTAGGCTATGCATCCTCGATCGTCAATTTCGATAGCTTGATACAAGTGGCCCGCTCGCCACATTCATCGCCTACGGACGGGTTTTATTATGCCCAGGCCAAGTCGGGCTTTAAGATGATAGATTCCCCATCCACCTCCTACGGCGAGCACTGGAAGGAGAAGTATTTCTTCGTGGGGGCTCCAGGGGGAATCTTTGGGGTTCATCGACAGTGGATAATACACGGCTAGGGTCCTCTGATTAGGGAAAGGGCGAGGAATAAAGCCTTTGAGGATTGGGCACAAGGGTTAGCCTTCGAGATGAGGAGTGAGAAAAAGTGGGTTAAGGCTGAAACCCTGATGAAGAATGAGGGAGTACTGTTTCGTTATGGCTTGTCCTGCCCCCCAGACATGATACTCAATCCTCCAACTGACATCATGGCCCTCGATGGTTAGCTTCTAGGAACTAACTGCTCTAACTCTTAGAATAGTCTTCTAACTTAGAGTGATGGCTGTATCCTTGCATCTGCGATTTGAGCAACCAACTCCTGACGCTCGTTTTTTCTCGTTTGTAGGTGTTCAAATACTATCTCAAGGCATGAATGCTGAAGCTCTTTCCCGCATGTTGGGTGCCCCAGGACCTGCCGCCGACCCTCAGCACCCGCAGCAACAGCAAGACCGCCCTCCGAGGGGAAGGGGAACCAGGCGAGGTGCCGGTCGAGGACACAATGGCGCTCGCGGGGGTGCAGGGAACGAGGCCCGTAGGGGCCCTATTGAAGATTTGACGGTTGACGGCGTCCGTGGGGCTACTCCTCCGCCGGCGGCCCCCAAGGGTCCAATTTCATTGAGTTCGAGCGGATCTCGAAACCGCTCGGGTGAGCATGTTCGCATACACAAAACCATCCGGGCCGACCGTCAGGGGAAGAGGAAAAGGATGCCGGACTCCCTTCCAATTTCTGGCAAGGGGAAAGAGGTGGTCGTAGGACACAAAGGCGAGGGCAGCGATACTTCTTCATCAGAGGATGAAGATTTCTGGAAGATAGGTTGCAAGGGCGACTCTTGCTACAAGCGCCAGCGGACTGAGGGCCCGGTGCTTCTGAAAAAGAGTGCCTACTCTGTCAACATCGTCTCTGACATCGTCGGGAAACTCCAATTTTTCGGCGATCATGACAAGCTGAACGAGCATGACGCCGCTCGTGTTGCTGACGACGCCTGCCATGCCCTTCTGACGGTAAGTCCCTAGTACCCTCTGAAGACTTCCCCAGTCCACTGTTCCCATTTTAACACTAACCTTGGCTTCTGACTTTCCAGGAGGTAATCCCTAGGTTGAAGAACTTGCAGGGACGAGCGCAAGCCTACTCCGAGCATAAGGCTAAGTACAAGAAACTGCTGCGAATTTCTGACCCTGTTCAACTGCAAGAGGATTACAACAACGTCCATGCCCAACTGTGCGTTGCCAACCGCGATAAGGACCAACTGAGGGAGAACCTGCAGAAGGCGGATGCGGCCTACCTCACTCTTGATGAGCGTCATAGGGAGCTGAAGGTGGAACGCGACCAGCAGAGGGTGCAGATTAAAGACCTGGGTGAGCAGCTGGTAGAGAGCACTCGCCAAAACGAGGAGACGAAGAAGGCCCTCGCTGATTTGCAAGGCAAGGTAGAGGGCTTGGAGGCAAGGGTATCTGGGGAGGCAGTGATGAAGTTCGTGCGCTCCAAAGCTTTCATATTTGCCGCCAACATCCAATGGTTTGACAACGCCCGGCGCTTCTTTTATAAAGCTATCGGGCAGATGGTCAAACTGGGCTTGGCTCCAGATAGCGCTCGGACTGATGCACGCCTGCGCATGGATTTGGACGAAAACTACGAGCCCATGGTCCCCGACGATCCTACTGAGAGTTTGGCGGAGCCCGAGTATCAGGAATTGGTGGAAACGCTCCAAAGGGAGTTTATAGCTGCCAATAGAGGTCCTGAGCCCATCCAAATAGACGATGAGGGTACCGCCCTGGATACTGCTGACGTCGAGGAACTAGGCGAGGCCCAAACTTCTGACGCACACGTGTTGGCCCCTGTCCCCCTTGCGACTGCTCCTCCTGAGCCCGATGCTCCAGCCCAGTGAAGCCCCTTGACTGTTAATCTCTTGTCCTTGCCAGTTTAAATTCTTCTTCCCATTTATGAACAACTTTATGTCTGTACTTAATCCTCTAGTTACTTTACTGAACACTTTGAATTCTTCCATGCTCCTCCTTTTTTTTTTCATATATTATAACTCTTCTTTTCCTTGTTGGGATGTTTGAATGCTTTATCCTTTACTTTTGGATGGTGAATGATGTTATTTCATTACTTTTGGAGCGTTCGCCATGAGCGTGTGGGTGCACGAGGGCGTTTTCTTTGAGGGTGCCCCGGCATTCATCATAATGTGCCATCAGTTTAAGCTTGGCAGCGTCTGGCGATTTGAGGGGCGTAGAAACGGGCGCGAGGGTGTTTCCCATGGATGTTCCCTGGCCGTATTCGCAATGAGGCTCGGATTTGAACTTAGGAAACCTTTAGGGATTTGCCTAAGTATTGGCCCAATAATGTGCACCCTCGTTTCGGACGCTCCAATGAGTTATACGCACTTTAGAAATCAACCGTAGGATTTGCTAAGTGTGGGAAAGAATAGAGCGTAACCGTGGGGTTAGCGTCGTTTCGAGGGACCAATGAAAGAATTGGTCCAGGATCCAATACTTTTTGAGTGTGCTTTTACTCAATAAGTTGAGGGTCATCGGGGTTTTTACGAGCGTGAGCTGAAGTGGCGAGCACTCAACTGGCGTAAATTAAGCATTCTGCTCCCCGTTGTTCGACACACTCATTTTTTAGGACTTTATATACTTACAAATCGTTCAAACTGTTCCGGGTGGATGGTTATCAACACCTAGATAGTGTCGCTTTGAAACGATTGATGTATCGCGTAGGCCGTTCGACGTGGAGGATGCTCGACACGGAGTAGGCCTCTCGTCGCTCGAATCATTTGATCAAATAGGAAAGCAAACAAATAGCAAAAATAAAGAACTAAATACTTACTGTTGTATAAATGCATTTTTGAAATGATTACAGCACGCTTTCCGTCAAAGGAAAGCACTCCATGCCGCAGATGGGCAATTACAAAAGAACTGATGTTTACACGTAGAACCTTCTAAGGTTACATGCATTCCATGGCCTAGGGAGCCGCTCGCCTTGCAAAGTTTCCAATAGGTAGGTATTGTTTGCTCGTACCTGGATGACTTTGAAGGGGCCCTCCCAATTGGGGTCCAACTTACCCACATGTTTGGAGACTTCAACTTTTTTGAGGACCAAGTCCCCTAGCTGGAAAGTCCTCTCCTTAACACGTTTGTTGTACTGTCGGGCGACGGTCGCTTTGTATTTGTGGATACGTGCCCAAGCAGTATTTTTCTTCTCATCCAACAAATCTAACTCGAGCGCCCTATTGGCCTCGTTGGTAGCAGGCTCGAAATAGGCAACGCGTGCGGATTCTTGTGCAATTTCCGCAGGTATCATAGCCTCGGAGCCATAAACGAGGGAGTAAGGAATTTCTCCTGTTGTCGCTCGGGGAGTAGTACGATATGCCCACAGGGCTCCTTGAAGTTCTTCAGCCCATTCTCCTTTTTTACTCTCGAGCACCGTCTTCAGATGCTGGAGTATGGTTCAATTGGTTACCTCCGCTTGTCCGTTGGCTTCAGGGTGGCCCACGAAGGTGAATCGCTGCTCGATCCCTAGTTCATAGCACCAATCCCGCGTGTCGGTGGCGATGAACTGGGAGCCATTGTCTGAGATGAGTACCCTCGGGATACCATATCTACAGATGATGTTTTTCCAAATGAAATCTCTCACAACCTTGAACGTTATCTTGGCGACCGCTTCGGCTTCAGCCCATTTAGTGAAGTAATCCACAGCGAGTATTATGAATTTCTTTTGTCCGGCCGCCATTGGGAGGGGTCCCACAATATCAATGCCCCACTGATCAAAAGGCCACGAAACATCAACAGGAATCATTTGAGCTTCCGGCAACTGAGGGGTGTTAGAATGAAATTGGCACTTGGGGCATTTCTTGGAGTAATTAACGGCATCCTGCAGCACCGAGGGCCAGTAGAACCCACTCCTTAAGACTTTCTTTGCCAAGATTCGACCGCCCGAGTGGTTCCCGCAGCTTCCATTGTGCACATGTTCTAAAACTTCCTTGGCCTGCGAGGGTCTTAAGCATCTCAACGGCGGACCCTGGAAGGATTTCTTGAATAAACGGCCCTCGGCGTCCAATGAGAAACGAGGGGCCTTGTTTCTGATCTTCCGAGCCTCAACTTTGTCGCTTGGGCTGGTTCCATCCTAGAGGAACCTGATAATTTCGTCGAGCCAACACGGCTCGGAGGGGTCAATCATATTTACCTCCTTCGAAGGTTCGCCTTTACTTATCAACGGTTCCTCTGTTCTAAGAAATGTTATAACACGCTCGCTAGAACCATCCAGGGCAGATGCGAACTTCGACAGAGCGTCAACACGTTCGTTCTTTGCCCTTGGGACTTGCAAAAGGTGGAATTCCCTGAACTTGGCTATCACCTCCTTAGCGCTCGTCAGATACTGCACCATGGTGGCTTCTCGAGCCTCATAAGAACCGTTAATTTGACTCGCGATCAACTGCGAATCCACATATGCAGTGACCCGAGTGGCACCATTTTGGAGTGTGATCCTGAGCCCCTGGATGAGGGCTTCATACTCAGCTTCGTTGTTGGTGACTTGGAACGCCAGCTTGATGGCATAGTCGACTTCAGCTCCGAGAGGGTCTCTGAGGGTCACCCCGGCTCCCCCCCCTTGTGAGGTCGAGGAGCCATCAGTGTGCAGCAGCCATAGACCATCCTCTGCTGAGGGCTCAGTATCTAAGTTGAAACGTTCCACCAATAGGTTTTCCACGGCCTGAGCTTGTATCGCCGTGCGAGGCTCAAAGGTGATGTCGAATTGACTGAGTTCAATTGACCATTTAATTAATCTCCCTGAGACGTCCGGCTTTGTGAGCACTTGTTTGAGGGGCTGATCTGTGAGCACCACGATAGAATGCGCTTGGAAATAAGGCCTTAGCCTCCGAGAGGTATTAACGAGCGCAAAAGCAAATTTTTCTATTTCCATGTATCTTTTCTCCGCTCCCTGTAGAGTCTTGCTCAGATAATACACCGGCATATGTTTACGCTCGCGGACAGCCACGAGGACCGCGCTCGTGGCTTCCAGGGAAACTGATAGATAGACAAACAAGTTTTCCCCCGGGTTAGGTTTGGTCAACAAAGGCGCGCTCGAAAGGTACTGCTTCATGTCCTGCAGAGCCTTTTCGCAGTCCCCGCTCCAGGTAAAGTTGCGAGCGTTACGCAGAATTTTGAAGAAGGGCAGATTCCTGTCCGCTGAGCGGGAGATGAACCTATTCAATGAAATGATCTTACCCACCAGCACCTGGACCTCTCTCAGATTGCGAGGGGAGGGTATGTCCAGGATTGCTTTAATCTTTTCTGGATTTGCTTCTATGCCCCTTTGGCTGACCACGTACCCCAAAAACTTGCCACCCCGCACGCCGAATGTACACTTGGAAGGATTCAGTTTCATACTATAGCGACGCAAGATGTTGAACGCTTGTTTTAGGTCTTCCAGATGAGAATATTGACGTTCGCTCTTAACGATCATGTCGTCCACATATACTTCCATAGATTTTCCAATTTCACCCTCGAACATTCTGTTGACGAGGCGTTGGTACGTCGCTCCTGCATTTTTTAGCCCGAAGGGCAAAACCTTGAAGCAATAAACGCCCATGTGAACCACGAACGCGGTTTTGGGGCGATCCTGAGGAGCCATAAATATCTGATAATATCCTTGGAAGGCGTCCATCATGCTCATAAGTTCACACCCAGCGGTCGAATCCACCAACTGATCAATTCTAGGCAGGGGGTACGGATCCTTGGGACATGCCTTGTTGAGGTCCGTGAAGTCATTGCACATACGCCACTTGTTGGCGCTCTTCGGAATGAGCACCACATTGCATAGCCATTCGGGATATAGAATTTCTTCTATGTACTGAGCGTCAAGCAGTTTATTGACCTCTTCTTCTATGACCTGCCTTCGGAACCCATGAACGTCTCTCTTCTTTTGCTTTATAGGTTTGAAGGCCGGATCCACGTTCAGCCTATGGATAATAACGCTCGGATCTATGCCAGTGAGGTCGGAAGCCTTCCAGGCAAAGACATCAATATTTTTCCGCAAGAACTCGATCATCATAATCTGGGAGGGACCGTCGAGACTGGAACCTATTTGCGTGGTCTTTTCTCGATTCCCGGGCTCCAATTCGATGGTCAGAAAGTTCTCCGTAGGTTCCACCCGCACTTCAGGCCTCGGTAGTTCGAGCGCTCGCTTCTTGCCTGTAATTCTCCCGCTGGTGTCCCCCGAGGGTACATGATCTTCGTCTTCCGAGGAGAAAACCCCAACCTCTCCGAGGGGCGAATTCCTTACATCAACTGGTTTGTCTGTGTCCCTCTTCTTGTTCTTCTTCTTATAGAGCTTGGCCCTTTTGCGCTCGGGGCCATCTTCACCTAGCTTGGGGAAGTCAACAGACTTTTTGGTGGAGCCTGCTTGGATAGGTTGTTTGGGCTTGTGGCTTCGGAGGGAGAGTATGTAGCACTCCCAAGCTTCCTTAACATTACACAGTACTTCTCCGGTACCCTCGGGGGTGGGAAACTTGACTTTTTGATGATAGGTGGAAATTATAGCTTTGAAGTCGACGAGGGCTGGGCGCCCAATGATGATATTGTATGGAAGGTCCACTTCGACCACCACATAGAGAACATTCAAAGTTTTTCGTTGTGGGGCGCGACCGAAAGAGGTGGCCAAGCGAATTTATCCGCGAGGGACAATCTCGGAACCTCCAAAGCCGACGAGGGCTGTTCTGAGGGGTTCGAGCGGAATGTTCGTGATGTTCATTTTTTGGAACGTGGAGTAAGGCAAAACATTCACGGAGCTTCCACTATCAATCAAGGCCCTCTTTACAACGTGATTGTGTACATCTAAGCTAACTACCATGGGGCAGTCAGAGGTTTCACCGACCCCATGGGGTGTTACAATGTGCTCTAAATCTTTTTCTGTGAATCCTACGCTCTCATCCTTCTCCGAGCGTGATGATTGATCAATAGAGAGCACCGGCTTGGGCTGGGAAGATCTTTAGTCATAGCTCCGAATGTAGCAACGTCGGGAAGCGTTAGAGTCACCCCCCGAGGGTCCTCCGGCGATCATGTGAATGACCGCGAATGGTTGATTTTCCATGTCTGAGGCTTTCCCTTTTCCACGGTCACTGGGCTCGGAGTGACGGTGACGCGGGCTTCGAGAGCGCGAACGGCTTCTCCCCCGCGCATGCGCTCGCTCCGCACAGTGCTTGTCGTACCTTTCCAACACCTTTACGAACTCCTTAAGGTGCCCCCCAGCGATCAGCCTCTGAATCTCCCTTTCTAGCTGATGACATTCACTGGTGTCATGCCCTTTCTGTTTGTGGAAAGCGCAATATTTTCCCGAGCGCTTCTGAGCCTCGGTTTCTCTCAACTTTGACGGCCTCTTAAACAGCTTCTTATCCGCCATGGCATAAACCTCGGCAATAAGGCGGTTGAGAGGGATGCGCTCGAATTTCCGAGGGGGTGAAGAGTTTCGATGAGCGGGAATAGGGCTACGGCGGCGGCCTCTGGTTGAATCTCCTCTGTCTTCAGGGGCTTTGTGGGGGCGAGGGACGTTTGCCATCTTCTGATCCCTCGCGAGATACATATCTTCAAGGGTAAAAAACGAGTCAGCTATATCCCTTATCTCCATCAACGAGCGGGGCTTTTTCTTGGCCACCTCCTCTACAAATTCCTTGCTGACATAATGCTTCATATTGATGGCCCCAAAGAGAACATGCCTTAAGAAATCCATCGAGGGCTTTTCCACCAGCAGGATTTCCTTGTTGAACCTCCCCATGAAAGACCTGAGGGTCTCGTTTGGCCCCTGGACTAAGCTGTAGAGAGCCGTCGCTGCGGGGGCTGGGGCCTTCAAAGAGTTAAAATGACTGATGAAAGCATCAGTCAGGTCATGGTATCCTCGGATTGAGCGCGGAGGAAGCCTTTTGTACCATTCCTGGGCTATTCCCACGAGGGAGGTGACAAACACCTTGGCCCAGTAGTTGAGGGGGTGATCATATAGATGCATCAAGTGCACAAAGTGATCCAGATGCTCGGCTGGATCTGTGGTTCCATCATACCTGTTGACGGATGTGGGGATTTTGCCCTTCCCCGCACGGGTCATCAGCACTTTCTCAACGAGGGGAGAGTCGCCTGTAGCGATACGGTAATCCCTGTCCTCTGGGTCCTCGGGACTGGCTTCGCTTCGTCGGCGGGAGATGGAGCTGCGTGGTCTGCGAGCGTCTCTGGCCCTGGACCTCTCGCCCCCATCGCGGGAGGCGTGAGACCGTGCTCGAGAGAGCTGCTCTACCACGTTCTGTAACCCTCGAATCTGGTCTTGAACTGCTGCAAGTTGAGGGTCACCGACATTTTTGCGGTTTGCCCTTTCTGTGGCCCTCGATTGGACCTCGTCGTTATCTCCGGCGCCCTCGTTTTGAGGAGCCCTTTCGTCTCCTACGGGCGGTTGATTTGGCTGGACCCTCGGTGGGGCCTCATTTTCTTGGATTGGTGGAGGGGGAGGCTGCTGGGCCCTCAACGCGTTTTGGGCCATTGTCAATGGGTGTGCTGGGAGTCCTCCCAGGGGTGGGGCCATTCGGGCGCCAGCGTGCGAAGGGAAATACGCCGCGGTGAAATGTTCCCAAGCGTTCTGGACAGCCTGGCCTTCGCACTGCGCATACAGCGCCTGAAGTTGCTGGGTAGTGATTTGGGGCATTTCCACTCCTTGTATCTCTCTTGGCAATGACATGGGGAGATTCAGTGCTCCCACTTGATAAGGTTGGACCATCGGCATCATTTCGGGTTGCATAAAGGGGTATCCCGGTGGAGGCATGGCCATGGGATACATACCTGAGTAAGGGAAGGAAGCATTGGCGGTGTGAGTTGTAGGGGGAACAACGGAACTGGGCCCCCCGGTTGCGTTCCCTCCCGGTGGGAGAGTTGCTGCCGCCGTGTCCGGATTCTCGCCTCCATTCCCCGCAGCCGGTGGGTTCGTACCTCCGGCAGGGATGTTGCTCTCTGCGTTCCCTTCGTTGACTGGGGGAAGAGCACCTTTGTCTCCCACAGCTCCAGACCTGGTTGCAGTAACCATTTTCAGAACCGAAAAGGTGTTATATCTCCACTAGCTTTCGAAGGAAGAATCTGGTGATGACAGTGGTGGTAGTGATGGATTTCCCACAAACGGCGCCAAAAATGATGGTGCAAGAATCTGAGCTTCCTAAATGCAACAACACTTTAATATTTGTGAGAAGGGGAAGACCATCACAGGCGTGAAAGCCTCAGGAACTGGGTTTCCTTTTTGTGCGTGGGTTCTTCCAGCTAGGATAACACCAAGAATGCAGGAGGTAAAGGTGATGCAACTGTGGTGAGGTGATCACGGAGCTTAGGAAGATGCAGAAAAGAAATGGAGAGAGGGAAAGCCCAGTGTGAAGTGTATGCAGAAGATTGCTTGGGGGAGAAAGCATGCGTTCTCCTCTATTTATATGTTAGGGGTGAGGGTAAATGGGTAAATTGACCATGTGGTCCCAAACCTGTGTTGCCCTAACACGTGGCATCCCGTGATGGTGTGAGAATGACGTCTCTGAAAAGGAGGCGGCGTGTCAGGTACAAAGTGCGCACTACCTTTGTGTCAGAGGTTGTTGGCGAGGGTCACGTGAGAAGAAGGCCCAAAGTCCTCCTTGCTAAGGTTCGGGTCCATCGCAGGGAAGGTGGGATCATTCACGAGCGCTGGTAACGCTCGAAGAGTGCACGGATGGATCCTCCGCGGCAGATGACCCTTGAGCGTCAAAACCCCGAGCACCAAGAATGGGGTCCCCGCGTGGGTGCTTTCCTGAGAAGGGTAACCCTGAGGGCCAAGATGCGAGCACCAAGCCGGTCGGCTCTGGCCCTTTATCTGAACAATTGTCCGAGGCCCAATGGCCTGAACTAGTTGGCAAGTGAGTGGGCTGGATTGGCTCGTGAGCCCATCAATGCGAGCGTGTAGTCTTCAAGTCTGTCGATGGCGACACGTGGACGGCTCTGATTCGAGTGCGTTTCTGAGTCTCATCAAAAGTCATACAATCCAAATAGTAAACAATAAAAACAAATTATAATAAAACAAAATGAAGATATTTGATAAAAGGAAAATAATTGAATCAATAAAATATTTTGATTCAATGTATAAGTGGTATAAAAACCAATATAAAAAATATTCTAATAAATATTATTATGATAGAATGAATAGTCATAAAAAAGATAGAGATCACTATATAAATCTCTTGGCAATATAAATGGTAAGATTATTAAAAACTAATCAAGTAATTCATTTAACCAAATTAATTAATAATATAAACAATATTTTCAGATTAAAAACAATACTTGAAGAATATAAAAGAGAAAATAAAAATAATAAAGAAACTAAAGAAATAAAAAATAAAATAAAATTGTGTAAACAAAAAATAAGAAAACAAAAGGAAGAAGCCTCAAGGAATTGGCAAAAATGGAAAAAACCATAAAAACAACAATAGAAAGTTATATAATAGGAATAATATTACATACAGCTTTGATATATTTAAATTTCTGTTCAGATAACTGGAATTTAAATGAAACATATACAGAAGGAGGATATGAATTATATGATGATACAGATTGACAACTCTCTTCACCATAATAAATCATATTGAATCAGTTGCAAATGCTATAAATACATTATTAGAAGAAATAGCAAAATTAAAGTCTGAGATTAAGAATATAAATACAGAAATCCAAGTTATTAGGATTGAAATAAAGAAATTAAATAATCTTATTCAAGATAATATAAAAAAGACAAAATTAGATAAGAAAAAAGAAAAAGAAAGAACAATAAAAATACCTACAAAGATTATTACTATACCAGCAGAAAAGAAATATGAACCTGGATCATTTGATGAATATATGTATACTATATACCTTCCTAAATTATTAAAGGAACAAGATGATAGAGAAAATAAAATTAAGGAAGAATCAAAATTAAAAGAAATTATAAAGGAAGCTAAACTAGAAGAAAATTCTAAAAATCATGAAGGAGGTAAATGATTTGATAGAGGAATTTGGAAAAATAAATTTAGATGATATAGTTGAATATGAAGTTAGAATGAATACAACTGGAGGACCTTCAGGAGTAACTAATGAAACTCCAGAATCCTCTATGGTTTCTAATGATAATTACCCTAAAACATATTATAGACCTAAGAGAAATAAAGAACAAAATAAGAAGAATATATCTTATAATCCAAAATATCAACCTACGAAACAATATAGTGAACCTATAAATCTCCAAGGAAGTAAACTAAATCAGATAATAGAAAAGTTATAGTAAAGTGGCAGAACGATATGATAGCCTTCTTATTAACCCAAGATGAAATATATTGGGGAGCTACTAGGAAGAGTGAATATATTATAACTACTTTTGATGGAATAGTTCTTAAATGGTGGGAAGGAGTATCTCTTGATATACAAGGAATAATGAAAGCTAAAATGGAATCTGGTTTTTTGATACAGATATAAGAACAGGTGTATAAAGTATAATTGGAAATATATCTGATGAATTTTTAGGTGAATCATGGATAACTAATAAAGAAATAGAAATGGAAAGAGAAAAAGATGAAGCAAGAAATAATCTAATAAACCTAAGAGTAACATAAAAAATTATGTATGTGAATATAGAGATTATTATTATACCCAATATTATAGTACAGAATCTCAAGAAATAATTCTAAATATGTTTTATACTAAACTTCCTTATCCATGGAATAATCACATGAATAAGGTATGGAGAGAAAAGAAAGATATGTATCCTCAAAATCTTGGAGGAAGAATAAAAGTATTAACAATAGAACTTAAAAGAATATGTAGTGAACAACACTTATATAAAAAACATATCCACAAAAATGGGGAATTACCCACACAATGGGGAAGTAATAGAAAAACATATCCTAAAAAGAATAAAAGAAAATTTTATAAGAAAAAATATAAAAAAAATGAAAATTTTCAAAGAAAAAATATAAAACCTAGAAGAAAGTTTTTTAAAAGAAATAAGTACGAAAATAAATCTAATAAGGAAAGGAATAAAATATTAACTAAATGTCAATGTTGGAATTATGGAGAAGAAGGTCATAAATCTCTCGAATGTCCAAAGCTAAACATATTAAGAATATAGAAATTGAATTTTTAGAAATAAGAGAAGAACTTGAATAAGATTCTGATATAGAAAATTATTTTGGAAAAATATATATATATGGAAGAATCTGATCTATCAGAAAATGAAATCTCTTCAGAAATAGATCTTGAATTAGAATGAGTTCTGAAATAATAGAATTATCTGATGAAGAAATAGATATTTATGAAGTACCAGAAGGATATGCAGAACGTATTACCTTCAATAAAGAAACTCTAGATAAGATAAAGAAATTAAAATTAAATGCTACAAATCCCAGTCAAAGTATTTTCAAAGGGATATCAAGCCTTATAAAAAGAAAGAAAAAAAATATATATGACTACCATGAAGTAGAAAAATCTATAAATATTGAACATACGTCAAGGCAAGTTAAGATTAACTTATTAACAAAAGCTACTATGAATCAAGTTTTGAACAAGATAAAAGATAAAAGAGAAAAAAATAAAATACAATACATATATTTAGGAAGAGTTCAATTCCTGCTAAAATCATTTTTTAGAGAAAGAATAGATAGTATTATAGCGCTTTCTCTTCATGATCAAAGATTTACAGATACAAAAAGAAGTCATCTAGGAACTAGTGTTATAAACAAATATTATTTGATTTATATCCCAAATATAATGTAAATATAAATGATCATAATATAGATGAAACATTAAATTTACATTACAAATTCATGAAAGATATAGGATTAAAAGATAAAAGTAAAGCTTTCTCTATTTACTACAGAGCATTATATGTCCTAAGTAATAGTAATTATGGGAAAATTTATCAAGATAAACCACATTTAGAAATAGATGAGGAATGTAGTGAAATAGCTTCAGCTAAATTACCTCTACTTGAAGACCCTAAAAAAATAACAAATTATAAATTAGAAATCATAAATAAACCTTTGATAGAAGAAGGATCTTCTAGTAAAACTCCGCAAATAGAATTCAGAAGAAATAGTATATCTAGAAGAAGTCAAAGAATGAATATAATCAGAACTCTGAGTATAAACAAACATTCAATCAATAAAACAATGATCATTTTAGGATAATACTTTAATGGTCAAGAATATATTAAAGAACAAAAAAAATTAATAGATACAGAAACAACTGCAAATCACTTTGCTAAAATAAAAAATAAAGGGTTAGTGATAGAAACCTTAAATGAGGTTTTCTATTATGAAGACTTTGAAGGAAAGATAGTTGCATGTAACCAACAAATATCTATTCCAATAAATATTGACAAATCTAGAATAATTGTTAAATGTTATTTAGATGAAAATATGAAAGGAAGTCCCGATGACATAATCTTAGGAAATGCTTTCCTTGATAGTTATAATTACTATAAAATAGAAAAAGATGGAGTAACACTCTGCATAGAAGACAAAGTCATATATTGTCCAAGAATAAAATGAAAGGATATAACTTTACAGTTAGTGTTTTCATTCAAGTAGGAATAAGAGAACCCCCCTGAAAATGAAATAATAACTTGTGCCTTAATAGATACTGGATCTGAAATAACTATTTTCAAAACCTTCTTGATTAATAAATAGAAGGAAAATGGAAAAATCAGAATAAAAGGTGTGACTGGAAAATCACAGGATATACACAGATCCGCAATAGAGGTCGACATTGTCTTAGGAAGCAAAATAATAACAGTACCCAGGATATATGAATATAATGAACTAGAAGTTGATACAATTAGGAAATGATTTCCTACAACAATTTCAATATTATATGCAAAACGCATATTTTATTGTGCTTAAAACAAAGTGTGGTCATTTGTTAAAACTACCACGACTAAACCATCCCTTCAGAGTTCAGCCAGCTAAGCGTGGTGGACACTCTATATATGAAAAAAATATAGATACCAATAAATAAAATAGTTATAAAAAGAATAAACTTAGAAACGATTACTAACAAGATAAAGAAAAATTATAGTGACCATCCATTGGCTTTTTGGAAAAAGGACTACCCAAAAGCTAGAATAGAATTAACAGATAATATCATAATTAAAGAAAGACCCATGACATATACTTTAAGTGAAGAAGATGAATTCAGAAAACAAATTAAAGAATTATTAGATAAAGGATTGATTAGAAAAGGTTCTAGTCCCTGTTCTAGTCTAGCATTCATGGTAATGAAAGAAGTTGAAAAGAAAAGAAATAAAGCAAGAATGGTAATAAACTATAAGAGATTAAACCATTTTACTAAGAGTGATAGTTACCAATTACCCAATAAAGAAGTATTAATAAACCTAGTAAAGAATAAATCATAATACTCAAAATTTGATTGTACATCTGGATTTTGGCAAGTAAAATTGGAAGATGATAACATCCAATATACAGCTTTTAATGCCCCTCAAGGGCATTATGAATGGTTAGTAATGTCATTTGGATTAAAAAATGCT
The DNA here is from genome assembly GCA_037501455.1 of Lantana camara. Taxonomy (NCBI): domain Eukaryota; kingdom Viridiplantae; phylum Streptophyta; class Magnoliopsida; order Lamiales; family Verbenaceae; genus Lantana; species Lantana camara. The sequence goes on from CM074862.1 coordinate 28,516,443, forward strand.
CCATCAATATATCAAAGAAAGATGGACGATATATTTAGCAAATATAGAAAACTTATGGTTATTTATATAGATGATATTCTTATTTGCTCAAATATCATAGAAGAACATAGAAATCATCTTCTACTCTTTGCTAGATTATGTAAAGAAAATGGTATTGCCCTATCTGAAATAAAAACAGTCATAGAAACTAAAAAAATTGAATTTTTAGGATTAAAATTAAGTGATGTAGGTATTAAATTGCAACCGCATATATCTAGAAAAATAGTTGAGTTTCCGGATAAATTAGAAAATAGAAAACAAATAGAAAATTTTTTAGGATTTCGTAATTATGCTGAAGGTTTCATACCTGAGTTAGTAAAGAAAAGACATGAGATACAAAAGTTATTAAGAAAAAATAATACTAAAGGTTGGACGCCAAAACATACAGAAATTGTTATAAAGTTAAAGGAAGAATGTAAAACTCTTCCAGAATTAAGACTTCCTGATAAAAATGATAACTTAATTCTTCAAACTGATGCCTCTGATTTATATTGGGCTGCAATCTTGAAAACAGATCTTAATGAGATCTGTAGATATACAAGTGGTACTTTTAAATCGACAGAAATAAACTATACAACACATGAAAAGGAATTATTAGGAGTGATAAATGGAATCAAAAAAAATTCACTTTTCCTACTCCAAAAATCTTTCATTGTTCATGTTGATAACACCCAAGTTCCGAGTCTCGCGAATAATAAACTACCCAGTGAACCAAATTATAGAAGGTTACATAGGTGGTAAGTTTTTCTATCTCTCTATAATTTTAAAATCATTCCCATAAAAGGAACTGATAATTTTCTAGCTGACTTTTTATCCATAAATATAGTTTTTGATTCAAAATGAAGGCCAATATATGGGTATACATATATCTAGTCCATCTCAAATGGTAGATGGTAAAGACAAAATCAAATCGGTTAATGGGTAGTGAGTTCCCAAAAATCACTTATAGAAAAACTTAGAAGACCAAGCTTTGGTAATGCATATATCTAGTTCATCTCAAACGGTAGATGGTAAAGACAAAATCAAATCCGTTGATGGGTGGTGATTTCCCAAAAATCATTTATAGAAAATTTTGAAAAGAATTTTAATAAACCTTTCTCTTTTTTACAGATGGAGGATAAAATTGATATTTCAGAGATAAAAGAAGAGATCTCTTATATCAACAGTATGGCAGAAGATCTCTATGAAGGAACTGTTCTTCTAGAACAATATATATATATAAATCTCCCTCCATTGACAGATTTAGTAACAGAAAACCTGGAAAAAGTGAATAAAGTGACTCAAAAGTTAGAAAGATATATTGAAAATTTTGAGTCAATAAAGATAGGAGTAGGTCATCTGGCGAGAAAAATAAAGAAGAAGTCAAAAATAAAGTTCCTTCAGTCATTGAAATAAAACTGAAAAAGGAGTCTTCGCCAAAGGCAATAAAGATTGTATGTTCCTAGCACTGAATGGGAACATTTATATGTTCATACAGTTGATGAAGTATATAGTATGGAAAATACAGATACTATATTTTTCTCCAAAGGCAAGAACATATATCCAAGATTGACCTACATAATGGGAGCCTGTCTCGAAGCAGTTTATAGATATGCTTGTTTTGGGTTCCTTGATATAATCTATTCAAGTAAAGATCTCAGGGAAATTTCCAGATTTGATGATACCCTAAATTCTCAAATCAGTAAATTTGCCAGAGGTAGGCAAGTGGTTCTCAAGTTCTACACTATATCTCCAGAACCAGAGAAGCATATAGGGCATGAAGCCTTCTTCATGATCATTGCAGACCACCTTTCTGACACCATAAATATTGAGCAAGGAAATAAACCTTTGAGGAAGATCCAAGTTAATAAAGAATGGATTGTCCAAAGGCGTGCTTTGGGAATAAAAGCTATCCACAGTGTTGTAGAGAATCTGTACAAATATAAGTTTGAGACCTTGATGAGTAAAGAAAATTGGATTCTACTCACCAAAGGAGGAAAAATAGGCTATCCTCTTTTAAGGGAATTCATAAATAAATTTGAAAAATATGAATTTTTCTACACTGCAGAGACTAGACAAGAAGCTTGCAAGATGATGGGCTGTAACCATCAAATGATGTAAGCACATACATCAGCAAGGAAGTGACGAATGCCATAACATCATATTCCATTCATCAAGAGGCAAATAAAAGTGTCGACAGCATCTTAATCATAGAAAAGTGACGGCAAGATCTAAACCCTTGAAGGATAAAGCAGTGGATCTCAAATAAAAATTTCAAGTCCGAATAGTAGTAAAAATATAGCCTATAAATAGAGTCATCTTGTATGGTGAAAGACACCTTGTCTTGAAATCAGAGAGTCATATGTAAAATTATCTTTGAGTCTTTAAATTTTTGAGTGTTGAGTGTTGTATTGGAAATAAATCTTCTTTTCAAGAAATATATAACGTTTGTATAAATCTCTTTTTGAAGGAAATAAAATTTCTCCTTTTCATATAAACGAGATAAATACTTTGTCCAAGAATTTTATTAAGTCTTTTTACTCCATTTTATTCTCTCAAATCTTTTATTGAAACTTATAAGCCTTAGTGAGGTTTTCCGTTGGAGGTTGAAGTCTAGTTCCAGTTGATGTCCGAGAAAGCAAGAAGCTGTGAGGATTTACGGAATAAGAAAGGCTAACCGAGGAAAAGCGAAGATGAGTCTTAAAGGGCTCAATAAATTAGAATTATAGAAGAGGAAGGAGATAAAGAGAGGTAATAAAAAAATTTACAAATTATTTGTGTGTTTTATGAATTATAGGATGAATTTTAGAGTACTTCTGTTATTGAAGCATGATTAATTTCAATGTTTATGCTTACTTTCTTGGTATTATGAATGAAAATATATTTTATATACCAATCTAAAATATTTTAGAAGTCTTGGGGTCACTTTTATAAATAATACAAAGTCTATAAAATAAAAACAAAATTATTTCCTATACTCGCTGAGCTCATCAACGAGTTATAGCAAAACTTTAAAACAATTTCAAAGAGTATTAATTTATTAAACTAAATAAAATTTTGTATTATTGTTGCAAAAGGCTCGAGTTTTCAAGAGCCCTGGGAGAAGTAAGGGGAAATGTGCGATAAATCCCCAAATGTGGACTCAAATTTTAGTTTGGTACCCATTTTCAAAAATATTTCAGTTCACTCCCCAGATGAGATGCATACTTTGAGTTTACTCCCCATTTTTTTGGGCACTTACGATATATGGTAAAAAATATACGATATAACACGATTTAAATACACTAAACTTGACAGTTATAATTTCGGGCGATGTTTATGTTATTATTGAACTTATATTGTACTTTGCAAAACTTCACCCGGGGTTATAACTTGCATGTACTTGCGCTTATATTTATTATACCCCTCACTCAGTCTTCCGTAGACTGACGCCTCCACCATTCAGGTTCTTGCAGGTGCGTGCTAGGCAGGAATTAGAATCCGTTGGAGTCTTTAATTTGGGTCTAGCATGCTACACCTTCATGTTATTGATGTTATGGATACCTATGACTTGATTATGCTATTCTGGAGAATTCTTGTACATATATAGCTATAATTATACGTGTTGGAGATTATGAACTTTTGATATATCTACTTTTGCTTAATGATCATGTTATGCTTCCGCTGATTTATATTTTACAGTTTATATGGTTTCGGAGTTAGTCCCGCCTAGCTAGGATGGTTTTCTTTATTGTCACCCGTTCGCTATATGTTTAGTTTATGTACCGATTTTTCCATTTTGTATTTGGATTGAACTATAGTGCGGGAGATGTGGCATTCTAGCGTGTCGGGTGCTATATCTGTAATGACGAATAAAAAATATTATTTTAGACAAAGGTAAAAACTTAGTGGGAAGTAAATAAAATAAATAATCCTAAGAATTTGAACTTGATATTTCCTGTTCAGATTGAGCGAGTAGGGGTGCACATTCGGTAAAAAACCGAACTTTCGGTTTTTTGATTTGGTTAACCGAAAGTTCGGTTTTTTATTTTTGCTAACCGTTTACCGAACCGATTATGATCAGTTTCAGTTCGGTTTTTACCGAATTTTTTCGGTTCGGTTTCGGTTAATAACCAAAAAAATCGAACTAACATGAAAGTTAAAAAATAAAAAATAAAGCACCGGCAAAATGTAAAGTCTCAAATTGCATTTCAAATCCTGAACATTTTATTTGATATCAAATGAGCTTGTTCAATTTATTTAGACTAAACTAGAGAATTCATTAAATTAAATGTCTCCTACTCTTCTCACTCCTGGAGAAAAACACCGTGAATCTACGAGCCACAAAAACTTGAATGTGGGGAAAAAAAAAAAAAGAATCTAAGAGCCATAAATCTCAGATAGTTACTGGAAAAAGGGGGATCCGGTCTTCTTGGAGCCGTGGTGGTGGGCTGGTGGCGTCGTCGTCATCGTCTTGGAGGCTGCCAGCTGGGTCCGACAGCGGCGGCGGAGGAGGACTGTAGCACCCGCGACGAGAGCACCACATCCCCCGCACTATGAGCTCGATCCACATATGAAATGTCTAATCCATACATGAACCTAACTCACAGCGAACGGAAGACAATGAAAAGACAGTCCTAGCTAGGCGGAATCTAACCCTGAAACAATTCAAAAATAACGAAGGTGCGGAAGCAAGACATTTACTCATTCAATATCAAGGAAATAACTGCAACTCCAATGTAAGAGCAAATACGGGTTCCACTAAACAATACACCTGTCCTAACCAGTCCCGAATTAATACAAGGCAATAATATAAAACGGGTTCAACTAATGCCCTAGAATCCTGTCCCGAGTCAATATAATTCAATAAAAGGCACACCGGCCAAATAAATAAACCAACTCAATACAATACGCGATGTAATATGTGATGAGTGTACAAGTGCAACTCAATCAAGGACAAAGACTGAAAGGTGGAGGCGTCAGTCTAAGGAAGACTGAGTGAGGGGTATATAAATATAAGCGCACGTATCATGCAAATAATCTCGGGTAAAGTTTTAGGAAAGAAAACAATATAAGTTCAATAATAAAATAAACATCGCCTGAGATTACAACTATCAAGTTTAACAATTTAATCAATTCCAGTCAATCAGTGGCCCGACGAGTGAGGGAAATTCTCCAACCTTTACTCCGACAGTGTACAGTAATTAGGTTATCAATTGATTAAATGATTACACAACTATTTACAGTGCAGTCAATCAGTAGCAGTTTCAGTGTCCCTTTTCCCTCCAGGTGATGGTGGGTATGCAGCGCCCAACCATCCAGTCAGTGTGAGCATAGGGTACATGAATCCCTATGCCCGGAACTCCTTCCTCCACTAATCTCCTAGTGGATTCAGGGGTCATCCCAAAATTGGTGAGGATAGCTCCAGAGTTATCCGTCAGCCCTTGCTTTCCCGGTTAGCTCCATACACTACCTGCTAGGTGGTAGGCCCAGAACAGTAGCGGTCCAGGACCATATTTTAAAATTTTTAATATAATACAAGTATTAAAATATTTCTAAAACATTTTAATACAATAGCGGAAGACTAACTGGATCTACTCAAGTATATACAAGCAATTGATAATAAATTTTAAATCACTTAAGCAGATAAATATATAACATGCAATTAGCATTTAAGAGCATATAATTCATCATGCTTAAAATAATATAACTGTAAAATATTACCGTACTGCAAACATGACTATCTAACGGTATTTTTCCAACTCTTTTCCCATTCGTGAGACCGGCAGAGCTTCCCCGCAATATCCCCGACTCGACCCTCGGAGTGTGGGCTTCGCGAGTATTTCCCTAAATACTCGAGAAAGTATTTTCTAGAAAAATTCATTTTTCTAGACTAGAAAATTCCCTAATTTTCTAATAATTAAGTGGATTATATATTAATTATATAACCACCTAATTATATATTAATTAATCCCTTAATTAGGGATTAATTAAATTGAGAGAGGAGAGCTCTCTCTAATGCCAAAGTTGGCTGAAAAATGAATGAGATAAAATGGCAAGGGGATCAGCTATTTATAGGCATAAAACGAAGGGTATTTTGGTCATTTTAGGCATAAAATGAAGGGCAATTTGGTCATTCTGCAATACAGCGTACAAACCGTGTCTACTCTGGCCAATCAAATTATGTCACGTTGTAGAACTCTCCGCCACGGACACAACGCCGCCAACCACCGCGTGTTCACACACGCACATGCCACTAGATTTTGACACGTGGCCGGGTCGGTCCGAACTGGACCCGGCCTGGCTGATCCTATCCGTGACCCTACCCTTTTGACCCGGCTTTGACCGGACCCAATCAGGGGTGTAAACGAGCCGAGTCGAGCCGAGTTTTGGCTAAAAATGTTAGGTCGAGCTCGGGCTTGAAAATTTATACTGGGGATCGAGCTCGTCGAGCTGGGCCTTTTAAGGCTTGAACTCGGCTTGAACAAAACTCGGGATCGGCTTGACTCGGCTTGATAAGGCTTGACAGAGCAATTAGGCTTCTATTTCTTTCTTTCTTTTTTTTCTTCCCTATTAATTCTCAAATTACAATTCAAATTACGTTTTTTATTATATGTACATAATATATTATCTCATAAATGCATAATATAAATATATATATATATATATATTATATTTATTTATTTATTTATATTATTAGCAAATATATATTCATTGTATATCATCAAAATATATATATATAAATCATATATTTTTAGTAAATATATGATACATATAGGTTAGTAAACTAAGTTATCACAGGTGATATAGAATAACATAAACTAAATATAATATATGATATATTTTGTATGTTATCTTATAATATAAGATTTACAACATAACATATAATTATTATTATTTTTTCCGATTTGGAATAAACATAAAATATATTTATATTAGTAAACTATATAGTTAAGGATTTGAGATAAATATGTAACACATGAAATGATATAAATAATAATTGTATATATATTATTAAACATATAGGTTAGTAAACTAAGTTATCACATGTGATATAATATAAAACAAAATTATTATAATATATGATACATAATTACATACTATTTTACTAAGCGATGGTTACATTTTTCTGTTAGTAAACTATATAGTTAAGAATTTGAGACAGATATATAATACATGAAATGTATTTATGTTTAAAAGTACATATACATATATAATATTGTATAAAGCAGTATATGATTAATATAAAATACATACATACATACATATATATAATTTATTAAAAAATGGAGCCCAGATATACAGGATCGAGATCGACTCGATGTCTTTTTCAGGGATATCTATTACCTTCCAGCAAGGTCACAGATTCCTCGATCAATATGACTCTTTAGCTCATTTCATGTTGTCACCGAACATACAAAGTATTTTGGCGACCGTTGCCGAGGCCTCACTTCGAGTATATTACAGTGACTAACATTACATGCCTAAAGCCGAAATATTATCAAGATTAAGAGTACAATGCTTCCTGAGATTTTATTCATTTTAGATAGCAGTATAAAATGAATAATCTCAGTGGTCCAGTTCGATGTTTGCAATCCTATTGTAAATCATCAACGTGTTATAATCGGAATCACCATTCACTATGACGAAAGACTAGTCATCATATATAACCACGTTATAGTCTTGATAAAAACATATTCTTATCTTACCGACTAGAACTTTAATGACACGTGATTTCGGTATTCAGAGTCTTTTCCTATGAAACACATTTCATATAAGAATACCACCACACGCCATTAATTATTAATATGTGAAATACTCACAATTCGCTGTAAATTCAGTTTAATTAATTCAACAAATTGAATTTTCAGGGCACTAATCCCAACAATCTCCCACTTGCCCTAAATTCAATTTGGCTACACATCTAAGTCTTATTCTTTTCACATGAGCATCAAAACTTGTTTTGCACTCTTTTGAGCCAATACTTTAGTGAAGGAATCTATTAGATGTTTCTCTGAGCTAACAACTAGGAAATCATGAATCTAATACATCTAACTGGCTGCTTCTCAAGCTACTATGTATTTAACGTCTATGGCGGTGTAAACAATGCAAGTCTGCTTAACATTCCCCAATTAACGGTTGCTCTTTCTAGAGTAAACACGTATTCTGATGTCAAACATCTAGAATACAAATCAGATTGTAAATCCGATTCTGTGTACTCTATTGAAATGAGCTCATCACTATGGTAGACTTAGCATATAATCTTGAGTTCTTCTCAAGTACTCCAATATACGCTTTTACTACTACCTAGTGCCAGATTCTAGGGTTTGACTAATATCTGCTAACTTGGACATAATTCATAATAGACATCTGGCCTTGTACATAATATGACATACATAAAGCTTCCGCTGCGGAACTCTAATCATGTCTTCTATCTCTTCAGTTGTCTCAAGACACTGATCACGAGATAGATAAATTTCAAATCTTAAAGGTAATGAACCTTTCTTGGAATTTGTCATATTATACCTTACTAGCATCTTATCTATATATGCTTCTTGTAATACACCAATCTTCTTATTCTCATGATAAGGTTTGATCCTTAGAAGAATATTGGTCTTATACAGGTCTTTACTTATCAAACTGTTTTGACAATTGAATCTTGACTACTAACAAAATTCTTACATCATTCCCAATGAGCAGAATATTGTTTACGTACAAAATAAAAATGTTACAACATTATCATGATATTATTTTGTACACTCATGATTCATCAGGCAATTACATAAATCGAAAAATTTTAGATTGTCCCTTTAATTCTGATGTTTCATGATCTAGACGTTTGCTTAAGACCATAAATCGATCTATTAAGCTTACATCATATGCACCTGATTTCTGGCTGTGAAGCCTTCAGGTTGTACAATGTATCTCTTCTTCTTGAAGATGCCCCGTTCAAGAACACAGTCTTTACATCCATTTATCTAATCTCATAATCGATAATGAGATAAAATGGAGAGGATAATAAACTTAAGCATTGCTATAGGCAAGAAGACCTCGTAACTGATTCCTTCTTTCTGGGTAAAATCCCTTGCCATAAGCTTTGCTTTAAAGTCTCTACTTTTGTCCATTCCTCTTTTTATCGTCTTGTAGAACCCAATTGCATCTAATGGGTTTAATACCTTCAGGCGCCTCCACAAGTTCGAGACTTTGTTAGAATACTAAGATTCTAACTAAGATTCCATGGCATTTGACCAAACGGTCAGCGTCTATATCATCTACAGCTTCATTACACGTGATAGGATCTGATAATTAGGTTTAACCACTTGGGTTAATCTTAGGTATCTTGTCAGGTGTCCTGACAATCCTCCCACTACAATGATACTCTTGTGTACACTTCTCTACATCACATATTGTATTTGGTACATCACATGTATCTAATACATTTTCAGTTATCACGGGTTTATGGAAATTAGTATCAAATACTGTTATTTTCTTTTAACACTATTTTGCTTCCACCCTTTGTGGTTATCTATGTAATCATCTTTGAAATATTCACAAACATCTTTTATGATTTCTTAAATTACAAATTATACCACCTCTTGTTCTTCTAGAATAACCTTAGAACAAGTAAACCTTTGTTCTTTATTCTAACTCGTCAGGATCCATCCTTAACATGTGGACCAGACTACCTCAAATCCGAAGATAAGAGACATAGGGTTTTCACCCTAGCTACATATCCATCTGTGTTTTAGGAACTGACTTAGATAGAACTAAGTTTAGTGTTTTTGTCGTTTTGAGTTCAAGACTTCAAAACGAACTTCGTAGGGTAGCATGGCTCTTCATGAATCTTACCATCATTATCAGAGTTCTATTTCTCCTTTCTGCAATACATCTTTTCTAAGATGTATCTCCTACAGATAGTTGAGATCTAATCTCATTGGAGAAATTCTACTTAACTCTGAACATAGATACTTATCACTACTTCGATCTAATCGAAGTGCCCTGATATGTTTTCTAATTTGACTATTTGACTTCGGTCTTATATTCCTTGAACTCTTCAAAATTACAGACTTAAGTCTCATCAAATAAACGTATCTGTATCTAGAGTAATCATCCAAATGAATGATGAAGCACCTAAAACTTTCTCTTGCTTAAACATTCATAATATCATACGTCCGTATGAACTAACTCAAGCAAGTTCATGGCTTAAATACCCTTTGTCTCAAAAAAGGCTTCTTGGTCATTTTAACTTTCTAAATAGGATTCGCAGATTGATACTGTTTTCAAGTCAATAGGACTCAACAATCAATCTTTGGATCCTATTCAGATTCCCATGTAGAAGTTTTTCGTCTTAGATGGTAAGTCAAGCTTCTTAATGTTAAACTTAAATTAGAGTTTTCATTGAGGTATAAAAGACCATCTTTTATTGTGCCAGAGCAAATAAACCTTTTATTTTGTTTAATGGTAAACTTTTGTTCAAAACAAATGGTTGAACCATTAGTTATCAAATAACTTACAAAAATCAAATTTCTGTATATATGCCACGTATAATATAAAACCCTATTGCCAAAATACAACTTTATAGTCCTTACTGCTAATATAATTAGACTTGTATTATCCTCGAGCAGTAGTTATGTGTTAACCGTTTTTCAAACTTCCTGGTTAGTTTGAATCTTCGCAACGAATTGCAAATATGATTAGTTGAGCTCGAATCCATACACCAGGAGTCTGGTGAATTTCCAACTAAACATACTTTCAACGAGTAAAATATCTTCATATCTTATCTAAACGGCGTAGCAAACAGACAAACTAAGTATTTTGGACAATTTCCTTTCTAATACCCGTTACCACCGAAATAGAAACACTTATCCATTGTCGGATTTGACTTTCTATTTCTGAACCTTAAGATTGGGAACCATTCCTTTTCTTTTCCTTCCACTCACTGCCTTTCTGGGTCGTGGATATTGATATATGTTTAAGAGAAGCTTTCCCTTAGTCTATATCATCCTTTCTGCCATATTGAGGTCGTTCGTAGGTTCAGGTTGGGTTTAAAAAAAAATATTTAAAATTAAACTTGAACGTTCAAACGACTTAGGCAGAGAGTATAAGATCGAATCCTATCTGTTAAGATTGTCTCTTTAAGAACAGAGGATTTCAATCTTGTTCAGATTAGCTATCATATTCATAATATGATTCTGAAACAGTGATCCTTCAAACATCTTTTAACTAACAACCGTTTTTGTGGCTTGTACCTCCGTATGATTCTATCTTCTTATCAGTAGGCATCTCATGCATCTGATGCTCAAGAACATCTAAAACAGATGTCAGGATATAAGACTAGACAGATCATCACACTTGATCTATTTGGAATAAGCGTCTTTCTAATCTTGACTGGCTGCAGTTTTTGGAATTTTTGGATAAGGTTCAGTGAGTAAGTAAACTTTCGTGTCTTAACACGATGTCAAGATCCACTTTCTAGTCAGCATAGTATAACCCTACTAGCTTATTTCCTTAAAGATCATTTAGAGTAGGCTAATGGAGATCGTTATTATAAAACTGAATTAACTAAATAAAAGCAAGTTATGAATATGTATTCCACTTTCTTCTGCATCTAACCAATAAATGAAATCCACGTAAACATTTTGATTTATGTAATGGTGACTTAACTAACCGCAGTTGACTTCCCGGAGGTGAAGTCGAAAACCCCTTAGAAAAGTAGGAACTATTCTTTATTAACATGTCATCTAGGTAACTCTTACCAAACAATGTTAAGCCACGACCTCAACCCTTGGCCTCTAAGTAAATGTAACAGAGCTCCGAAGGGAGGTTAATACATTACTTAGTCAAGAGTGCACCATTACCTAGAAGTCCGTACGAGTAGGTCAAGACACTCCACGGAGGCGTGGTCGAGCAGACTTTCCCGTATTTTATTCTATCCAAAGAAGTCTAATCTTGTATACCTCGAATACATACCCGCCGAAGGGAGTAGTATATATTCACTAAACTATAGACGGGTAATGGAGGCCGTGAGAATCCAACTCTTTTCATCTCGCTCCCACTTGAATTTTTAAACAATGTGGATTATCTTTTGATTATCATATAATCACTTTTGGCGTCTTATTATCGGAAGTGATTAATCTTATCAATACGCTCCCACTAGGATTACTAAATCATATTTAAAATCCCAATAATATTTTAAGACAATTTAATAACTATTTATTAATTAGGCCGAAAAATATTAGTTCAATTATGCATCGCGTCTAATCTCTATTAAAAAATATCATTTAATCACATTAAATAAAATATGCATAATTGAAAATAGCATAATATCTCATATTATCATGATCATGCCATAAAATAAAATAATTAAGCATGCTTTCATATAATTATCACATAATTATCATGCTTAAAATAAATGGCATAAAGTAAACATGTTATAAATAAATTATTACATAATTTAAATCATGTTTACTGATTCGGTAATTTTTCAGGAAAAGCAATTAAATTGTTTCACAAAAAAATACATTCCACGTAAATTCCCAGGAAACACTGGAGGGGTCACAACGGTCCCACTTAAAAACCAGCCTCCTTTGACAGAATTTACGTGCACAGTAGCGGATTTGAAATTATACATCGCATGCATCATATCAATGCGTGTATATATCAATAGCACGGCTCTGATACCAGTTGTTGGGTGGTGGGCCCAGAACAGTAGCGGTCTGGGACCACATTTTAAAATTTTTATTATAATACAAGTATTAAAATATTTCTAAAACATTTTAATACAATAGTGGAAGACTAGCCGGATCTACTCAAGTATATACATGCAATTGATAATAAATTTTAAATCACTTAAGCAGATAAATATCTAACATGCAATTAACATTTAAGAGCATATAATTCATCATGCTTAAAATAATATAACTGTAAAATATTACCGTACTGCAAACATGACTATCTAACGGCATTTTTCTAGCTCCTTTCCCATTCGTGAGACCGGCAGAGCTTCCCCGCAGTATCCCCGACTCGACCCTCGGAGTGTGGGCTCCGCGAGTATTTTCCTAAATACTCGAGAAAGTATTTTATAGAAAAATTCATTTTTCTTGACTAGAAAATTCCCTAATTTTCTAATAATTAAGTGGATTATATATTAATTATATAACCACCTAATTATATATTAATTAATCCCTTAATTAGGGGTTAATTAAATTGAGAGAGGAGAGATCTCTCTAATGCCAAAGTTGGCTGAAAAATGAATGAGATAAAATGGCAAGGGGATCAGCTATTTATAGGCATAAAACGGAGGGTATTTTGGTTATTTTAGGAACAAAATGAAGGGTAATTTGGTCATTTTGTAATACCGCATAGAAACCGTGTCTACTCACTCTTAAATCCGACCCGTTTAACTCAGCCCCAAAAAGGAGCCAAGTCTTTCTCCCTCTTTCATTTTCACGTAACAAGAGAAAGAAGAGAAAAGAGAAGGATTTCTCCCCTTTTTGGTCATGAACCTTTCAAGCTCGGGTTTTCAAGATCCAACCATTCGATCAACGACCTAAGGTAAGATTTGTGCTCTATTCGATACGTGTTTCGATTTAATATCCCTTCCATATCTTGAATTTGTGTTATTTGGCTAATTGGGGAAGATAATGAATAGTTCTGGGTTCGGGATTTGGTATGTTCGAGTTGGTTTCGGGTGGCCTAACTTGTATTTATGTGATCTACGTGTTATGTTTGCTTTATGGTATGAATTTCGGGGTGTTTCGTGGTTGTTTGGAGGTGTTTTGGCGCTTTTGTTACTGTTCCCGACACCATGGTTTTGCTGCTGCGAGTTTGGTCGTGCCCGCGACCAATTCATGTGTAAAAATGGTCACGGCCGCGACCAGTTTTTAAGGGATTCTGGAGTTGTGGTTTCATGACTGGTTTTCAGTGCAATTTTGTCGCGCCCACTACCAACTCATACATGCTTGGTTTTGGCTGATTTTTGAACCGTTGGAAACCTCTTGAAGTTTAGAACAAACTCCAATTGGAATAACCTCATTATCTTTTCCCATTTGTGAGATATTACCAATTCTTTTTGGTGTTGCCACTTTACCGACAATCCACTTTCGCCCAACTTCGAGCCTACGCCATTTTCACCTCACTTTGAACCATGATCCATGACACATATCTTTGGAAAGACCTATGTGTATATTTTCATTTCCAAGAAACAAAACTTAATTCCCATTTCTCAAACTCAAGTTATGATTATTTTTCCTCAGCTTGTCCGTTTTGGAAATCTATTAGTTTTTCCCCTTTTTCGTGTTCTTATTCCGTTTTTCTCGTACCTTTCCACCTCCAAACTTGATCCTAACTTGTTTTATCATGTTTATGCTTATGTATTTGTTCTCATATGAATTATATGTTACTCAAGTAATGTGAATTGTTTGCATGAAACATATTTGCACTTTGTTACTTATCTCTACTTTGTATTATTGCCTTAATTGTGCATATGAACGTGGCACATGATTATAAATGATTATGATGGGTTATGTAATGTCTTGAATTGCATGGATTTGGTTTGAAAATAAGATTTGCCTAAGTATTTGCATTTCTTTAAGTGTCAATACATAAGTCGAGCGTCTATGTGGTTCATTGTGAGTCTAAACCTTGTGTTTTGCCTTTAGTTTGTTCAGTTGCACCCGGGGTGGTGTTTCGCAGTCCGTTTTGATTCCGGGGTGAATCACGTGTTTGGTTCTTGGCTTCGTCGGTGTAAGGTGAGGTTAGGTTACAGTTAAACCCTATGAATGTGGCCGTTTTCAAAGTATATGAACTATGACCTTTATTATACATAAATATGTGCGAGATATGAAATTTGTAATTGGTAATATGTTTCCAAGTATGATGAGCAATGTACGAGCCTACGTATGCTTAATTTAATTTGATTGGATTCATTATGATTGGTAATGCTAAACCACGCTTCAAACCGTGTACCTCATATGAGCCGGGAGCTACGAGCAAAGGAATAGGCTAAGGATTAGACACGGAGAGGTATGTAAAGCGTGGTTGTGGCAAGGTAAAGAATGTATCTTACGTATGTTATGTTTCTAATTAGTAGTTGGTTAGGATATGATTGAATGAACGAATGGGGCCCAGGAGGTGTAGGTAAGGGGGACCCGGGACGACCATAGGGGTCGCCAGTTAACCCCTGTGCTCACTCTCCACATGATTGATAGGACTAACCCGGAACCCACCAGGAGGTTTGGTTGGGTGATGGGAACCTGAGGGTTTGAGTGTTCGCGCTCCCCTCGTCTGATTGGATGGTTTGGGTCGCACAACCCTTCCATCACCGGAGAAGGAGGTATATGATTGTTATGCATGATTGATTGATATGTTTGATTGTACGATTCATATGAGGAGCCCAGGATGGGAATTGTTACTCGTACCCACCGAGTTTTGCATGTTTGCCTTATCAATGTTCGTGAAACGGGGATAGATTTTTAACTATGTTAAAATATGGATATTTTGAATATGAAAGATAAGAATTGATAAAAATTGATACGAATTGATATGAATCGTTACGATTTGATTTGACTTGATTTGCTATGATTTGGTATAATATGGGTCCTTGAAGCTTCAATTCATTCGGTTTTGTTAAGAATACCTATATGTATATATCACGGGCAAAACTTTGGTGTGCAAAAACTATCCCTGAGTTCACGACCTGTATGTGATTGGAATATGCTTTGCTCCTATATATATATGTATAGCGTGTGTGGGTATCCCCTCACTTAGTCGAGTGGTAGACTGACCCTCTCCTTCCCCAACTTTTTAGTGTACAGGTTTGGCGTTGAAGTTTCAAGCTAGGCGGAGTTGTGTTGAGTCTTTGAGTCGGTCAAGTTGAGTTAGAAGAGTCTCTGCATTCGCATATGTATTTAAATTATGCATGATTCGACTTTGTAAGTTATGAATTTGAATCTTTATGCATTTGTTATTGAATTACCTTTGCCGGGCTTTGTTATGAGTTAAAAAGAGGTCTGTGTAGCCCAAGTCTGCTTGTGGTTCGTGTGTTTAATTTCTGCAGGCCCGTGGCCAATGCATGTGTTTGGATTTTAGTTTTCCGTTGCACTCTATTTTGTTGGTTGGTTATGTTTGCAGGGTCTAAGTTCCGCCTAGCTTAGGAGGTTGTTTTATTTGTCTCCCGTTCGCTATGGTTTGATATGGGTGCGGACTTTCCATTTTGTTACTCGTGTCGAGCCATAGTGCGGGGGATGTGGTGCCTCACGTGCGGGGTGCTACATTAATGACACGTGATTTCGGTATTCAAAGTCTTTTCCTATGAAACACATTTCATATAAGAATACCACCACACGCCATTAATTATTAATATGTGAAATACTCACATATTAATAATCCCAACACTACCCTCGGGCCCATAGTGTAGTACAGTATACTCGCCAAAATACGATCGGTTCAGTACAATAAAGATAGTTCATTTGAAATCATTTGAGGTTTATGGAAAAACTATAGATATATATATATATACATTTTGGCCGAAATCCACATAAGGGTTGTACGGGTTCTATATAACTAGAAATTAAACCTCACTTGGAAGACGATAATACAAGAACACGAGCTATGCCGGTGCCTATTAGATCACGATATCTCCACCCTGGAGAAGAACTGTACAAGAAAGGAACAATGTGTACTCGTGAGCAGAGACTCGATATGATACCAAATAGGACTCACATAAATTTTCATGAAGTGGTGTATCAGGTCATGGGATAATTCAACATGCAATAAACTCAAGGAAGTCACGAATTCATGTCATTTAATCATACGAATTCATTTCATGTTTATATCACGAAGTTAAACAATCAAGTTCAAACAAATAAGGACCAAGGAGTGTCAAATAATTACATAATAATCACTTGAGCAAGCATGTAATTCATGTAATTCACATACGGGAGCCAAGAGTGTGAAAGGAATGCAAGAAGAGAGGTTTTGGCAAAGTCTGGTAAAAGTTGACAGTTTTCGGAAACGCGCAAGCTGTAGGAAAACTGGAATATCTTGTGTTCTAGAAGTTGGAATTGGGTTTTGTTTGTTGGATATGAAACTATACAAATACACCTTTCCAAACATATAAGGCTCGAATTCTAGTTCAAAGCGGAATGAAAATGGCTTAGGTTCAAAGTTGGGTTAACGCAGATTCGCGACAGCTTGGCGGCACCAAATTAAAACGGTCATATCTCACTCGTCGGAACTGATATTGACGAGCCGTAAAAAGGAGAATACTCTAAACTTCAAGTACTAGCTTCAGGTGAAAAATCAGAGCAATTGGAGTAGGGAAGGGTTGTCGTCCCGGCCGGGATTGAAATTTCACTAAAATAGATCCCGGTCGGGATCTTGGTGAAGTGAGGCTACCTTAAAAAGTGTCCAGGCCGGGATTGAATTTACACTAAACTTGATCCCGGCCGGGATCCTACACCTGACAGCTTTGGGAAAACAGGGGAACCAGGGGAAAAAGCTCAGAAATTGGCTCCCAAATCATTCTCACATCAAACCAAGGCAACAATTCAACTCAAAACTAACATATAACATGCATATAACTTAATTATATCATTTAGTCCACATTAAAAATCAAGGAAACATGCTTTGATCCATCAAAATGTATCAAGAAATCCTCAAAGTGCCAAGTGATCATCTATGCACCAAGTTTCATGAAACTCAAGGTATATATGCATATATCAACTCTAAATCACCACATATATCTTATACTAACTCATGAAAACATAAGAATCAATAAACCCTAACATAGCTTCAAGAACTCTTCTAAACATATGCATGATCTTACCTTGAAAATGGAAAGAATGGAGGGGAAAGAAGATGATAAAGTCTTTAGCTTGGATTCTTGAAGAAAATGGAAGAAAATCTTGGTCTCTTGCTTACTAGGTTGGATCGAGAATGAGAGGAAGAGGAAAAGAGATGTCTTGGCTTATCTCTTGTGACGCCCCGTGTTCTCGAAGGGCGTCCTGACGACATTAACAAGTAAGTCTCTACGCTTGTGTGTGTTTAATTTAAGAGTTTCTTGAGTTATGTGATTGAATGTAAATCCAATTTAATATGTGATCATTCGGATTATTCTAAGATTAATTGTCAAGTTGATTTTTTTAAATCCATCATGTTACTTAACTTGTTTAATTTCGGTTTACTTGAATTCCTTAAGATTATTTGTAAATCATAATTTAAGTCAAAATTAAATTGAATTAAACTCTAATTGGTAAATCTCTCTTTCATTTTAATTTATAAAATTAATTTGGAGCTTGAATATTTATTCGTAACTTGACCAAATTTTATTTACGATTATTTGCACTTGCTATTTCACTTTGCTATGCAATAAAGATACCCGGTTATATATAGCTTGTGCACAAGACACATTTCTCTCAATCTCTTCTTCTCTCTCTTGGTTCTCTCTCTCTCTCATTCCAGCACACTCGTCGTTTCTCGATGGAATTCGACGAATGAGTAGTCCATTTCGAATAGCTCGACGAGAGGATCACAATGGTACAAAGATCTCAGCCAAACAATGAACGGTGGAGGAGATATCTGTGATTTTCAGACATGGCTACTAAAAAATTCAAAAATCACGATGGATTGCGCAGCAGCTTCGACAGCCTCGTTCAGCTTCCTCTTACATCGGAATCTAGCAAAATTGGTATGCAAATTGAACGTCTCGACGAGATCTACAACTTGGCAGTGGTGGTGCAGTCATTGGGCCTGCGGTGGTGCCACACGCGCCGCCCGAAGCTCACGTTGTTGGTGGTGGATCTGGGTGAACATTGCCGGCCGTTTTCGGTGATTCCAGAGATAGTTTTGGGTGGGTGAGGTACAGAGCTGAAGCATCTCGGGATGGCTCACCGATCTGGGTTGGTGGCGCAACCATCGGAGCGGAGGTAGCGGCACGAGGCGGCACGCGGCGGCAGCGGTATGTCACTGCAGCGGCTGAATTCGACACTTTTCGGTCACTTTTTTTGGCGACCGACTTGGGGGTTTTGAAGAACTCATCATAGGTAAGTCGATGTTTTTACGGATTTCGTTTTCGTTCGCTGGATTGGAAGTAATTTGATTTTGAAGTTTTTGGGGTTTTCGTATTCTTGGATTTAAGATCTAGGACGATTGGTTTGGAATTTTCAGAAATTCATCAAGGATTTCGAACGAGCACGAAGACTACTTTCTCGGGTAATTTTTTGGGATTTTTCCGTCGACCTTCGGCGGTGGCCTGGTGGCGGCCCGGCGACTTTCCTGCGGCTCCTGTGGTGGCACTCCGGTGACTTTCGGACAAAATATCGGTCTTGACATGGTGAGTCCAACGCCGCGTTCTGTTTGTTAATTGGACACTCGGTTTATTTATTACGAATTATTTTGCGTAATTATAATTATTTAAATTAATTGTTTTAAGTGCAAATAAATTATTTATTGTTGGTTTGTTGATCGAGATGTATTCCAATCATATACGAAAATATGTATTGAATGAATTGTGATATGTATGAAAATTTTGATTTACAATTTGAATCCCGATGTGATGAATTTACGCTATTTGTTAAGTACGACGGGGTGTAAGTGTAATATTTATGAAACTATGAATGTGACTTGAGCTCGTGTACCAAACATGTTGTGAAGTTGTAAAGTATGATCCTAAGTGAATTAGATGCACTCTTTATTTGTATCAAGCATGTTATCTACGTACAACAACTTTGTATGTTTATATGATCAAGTTGCTCTTACTTATGCACTTTATAACTCGACATGAACTTGATGCTTAATTATAATATTATAATTGAACCTTGTGACATTGGATGATTTAATATGCATTTTGTGCATACATTGACTTTCTAAATTGATCTTGCATCTTTGGATATGGAATTGCGTGTTGGTTACTTGTAAATATGACCTTGTTAAGCATTGATATGCCTTGAATGACCACGACACCATATCAAAACACAACATGAACACTTATGCATAACCACGATCATGTTGAACAACGCCGTGCTTCTTGTTTGGTTCATATAGAGTCTAAGTCCGGGTTTCTGTATGTTCTGTTTCAGAGTTTGGTGGCGGTGGTGTGCCCGAGGTTTAGGAGTGTTTGTCCTTCACACTCTTAGACTCTACTTTCACGAGGTGAGGTTTAGGATTTTTGTATAGTTAAGCGACCTATGACCTTACTATGATAATTTCAACTCTTGCATGTGGTTATATACTATATATGATTAGATATGTGTTGGATATGATATGATTATGACCTTGTGGACCATCCTTGGTTTTGGAAAATTAATTATTAAGGCATATGTAAGGTATTTTGGAAAAATTAAGATATGTTATGATTCTGTAGCGAGTTGGCCATGAAATATTGGCATCTGTACGTATGTATGTCTGTGGATCCGAGAAGCTATGGGTAAGGAGCCCCTCGGGATGGTTAGGGTCATCAGGGATAAACCTGTGCGTAGTTCCATTTGAAGTATCATCACGTGACTCAGGAAGATAGGGGTGGCGTGGTACTCTGAGCCTTCGGTGTGAAAGCCGGGGAGGACACTTGTGGGTATGATTATTCTGGATGGTTAGGGCCATCGCGAGGCTCTTTCCATCACCGGAGTTAGGGTGGATTTATTTATGTATTTTCGTCTTGTTCTGATATGAGGAGTAAAGGTTGGAAGCTCATACTCGCCGAGCATATGTTCTGTTCAGTCTGGGAATTATGAATCGGGATAGAGTCTTTCTGAAAATGGTTTCTAAACTTATATATATATCTATTTCGGGTTCTTTGAAATGATTTATTGTGCAACACCTATCCCTGGTTCATGATTCCACCCATTTATCTGTGTTGTGCTCCATATATATATAGTGGGTGTGCGTTAGCCCCCTCACTCACTAAGTTGACTGACCCCCTCATTTTATCTTTTAGTTTGTAGGTTTCCTTTTGTCTTGAGCTAGACGGAAGTGAGTCTTCTGAGTCACGCTTATCGGTTTAGTTGGTGTTAAGATGCATTTGTCACATACTATATTTATGTTATGTATTCATATTTCACTTTTGAAGATTATGTTTTATGCTCTACTTAGACTTAAACGCGTGTGGGGTTAGTATGCTAGCATTTAGGTGTAATTAGCTATTATGTTGATACTTATGTTGGTTTATTGCGTTGTGATGATTCGAGATTCGGGACTAGGTATCTATGCTAGTTGAACCCGTCACTTGTTTTGTATGTTGATTTAAATTGCTTCCGCGCTCTAAGCTTGTCGAGTTAGATCCGCCTAGCCTAGTATGTGAGTTGGTATCCCGTTCGCTACGATTCGGACTAGGTACGGACATTCCATTTCGTGACCGGGTTTGGATCCTAGTGCAGGGGATGTGGTATCCACCGTCTGGGGTGCTACATCCTTAAGTGGTATCAGAGCTCTAGGTTGCAAAACCGAGCTCTTGAGTCGTGTTGAGTCTGTCTAGGTCATACGGCGTAGGAATAACTGCGCATTGTATTTGTTTGACTTGATGTTTTGACCCTTCCGCATGAATTGTTTCGTGATTATATGATTGTGTGCACATTATGACTTTGATTATGCAACATCTTATTTTATGTGCTTTATAAATTGCAACTAATTGTTGCATTTACGTGATATACGTGTTACATTTCATTGGCATCTTTAACCCGCATGCATCGAATTTAGTGTTTGAATTTCAGGGTGCCCTATGAGTCAACACTGAGATTTCCCTCCGTCAACACTACCTATTGGCACTACAACGAAAACACACAATAATTCGAAGATGAAATGATTCTTTACCAAGATCAATGGTCATGAAAAGTTTCAGAGTTAAAGGAATGAAATTCGCTATATTGACTTATATCTTAAAGTCAATTGAAAGATGGAGTTTGACAAATTTTCACCTTGAGGATTCGTTCATTTGGAAGTAGTCACCTTGTTGATGGAAACGAGTTAATGTAGAAGAATCCGATCAAGTTCAAGGGATGTGGATAGGTAACTATGTTGGTGCTAACTTAAGCAACGAGCTAAAACCATCGGTGAGTGTTGAAGGTTTTGGTGCCGTTTAGAGTTAAGAAACGACAAGACAAGATTGGTTGTTAGCTCTCTGGGTGTTTCTTCAAGATGAGATGGAAGACACTGCTGAGGTGGGAATAGATCACTTAGATGCCGAAAGACTTTATTCAAGTTTCAGAATCCTATACCATGGATTGCTTTGGGCAGTACTTAACACCACGATCATCCAACGAAGCTCTGAGAATTCTTGGGAGAAACTGAGGATGATTCTAGTTGAGCAAGGATTACGGTCTAATAAGGGGTTAGGTCATGGGTGATAAACAAGCTTTGCTGAGTTACCACTTTATGAAAAGATTCAAGACAAAGAAGTTCAGATGACGAGGGTTGCATCATTGTCAGCTTAATTAACTCCTACTGCTTCATCTCGATTTTTGTCAAGATTTTTACACTTCGGTTAACGGTACACCAAGCATTCATGGCATTTGCATACATGCATCGCTTAAATACTCTTACCTTGTTTTGCTTGATGTGGGTGATGACTATTGTTGTTTTAATTGTGGTAACTTGGATACCTGATCTAGTATTTGTAACTTGAAATTTCTACTTGTTATGAACCGTTGATGAAATGAATGAGTTATGTACTTATGTGAACTATGCCTATGTGAATTAAAACTCTCTTGATTGCTCACTGACTTCTCATATAACATACATACATACTGTAACCTTGTTTTACAGGGATTCCATCGCGATATCCCCCTTGAGTTGAGCTATGAGCGTTGAATCTATACTCAAGGGATACTGATATCAGTTGTATAAGGTACACTAAACATGTATCTCATACTTTTCGTCAAGTGTTACTCTGATGTGTGTATGTATGAATAACTGATTAGTGGATTTATGTGCAAGAGAGACCTTAGGTTCCCTCTTTTTACGTGTTGGAGAGATGTAGGATTCTCTCTATTTATGTGATAGAAAGATGTTGGATTCTTTCTAAATTTTGTGCACGAGAGATGTTGGATTCTCTTGTACTTAGATATTCGGAGATGCTGGATTCTCTTGAATCTAAGGGTTTGAGGAATACTGGATTTTCTCAAACTAGAATGTTGGGAGATGTTGGAATCTGTCCGACTTAGGTTGAGAGACAGGGTTCTCTCAACTATATGCTTGAGAGACGGGGTTCTCTCTTATATGTGTGCTCGAGAGACAGGGTTCTCTCTCTTGTGGGTGCTGAGGGACAGGGCTCTCTCACTTACGTGCTGAGAGATGGGATTCTCTCTTGTTTGTTGTGGTTGCGCTTGTTAGGAATAGTGCCCTAGAAAGCCGATTGTATATCCGCTTTGTACTTTTCCTTATTGTAATCACAGACAATCTTTGAATGAAATAACGAATTGAGGCAACACTTCTTTATATGCTCTTGTTTGGTATGCGTTTACTTTATCTGTGCATGTATGAGTAACTCCCCTAATCCTGATGACTTTAGGACTCTACCATTTAGGTGAAATGGTTCATGAAACGAGCCCTATATCACATAAGTCATGATTAGTAAAATATTCCAAGCCGATGAGTCCTACAGACAGTGGAAGTGTCAACCTGACTCCTCTAAGGCTTGTTTGTGGGATCACGCCCTTAAGAAGGACCACCTTGTTTCATGGAGGTGCAAAGTGTATAGTTGATACATGCGTGATACATGAGGGTGCTTACTTCAATAAGTAAGTTCACTGAGGTGCCCCGTGTGAGAACATTCCTAAATGGGAGTCATTGATGTGATTAATTGATCCTTAGACTTGAGGTTCCTTGTCACTTTATGAGTTAACTCTGTAGTCTTAGGTATAAGCTTTAAAGGGTGTCGCCTTAGACAACTGATTCAAGGCTTATGCTAGGGCTGCACAAGTGATTCATGAAAGTGAATGAGAATCAAGAAAGGACCTACACTTGCATTTGCAAGGTGATCTCTTATTGTGTAAGTCATTCATATGCCATATGGAGTCCTTGGCCAAGGCAGTAGATCAAGACATCAAGAAAAGGGTTTCTTGGATTGAGATCAAATGGATATAAAATGCACTTAGCTTTAAGACCGGATTATTAGGGTTCTGATTATTCCCTTACCCTAGATCTTGGTTGAGAGATAGTAAGTAGGAGGATTGTATCTCACATGAATCAATGACTTAAAGGTTATGTCGAATCCGA
This sequence comes from Lantana camara, assembly GCA_037501455.1. Classification (NCBI taxonomy): domain Eukaryota; kingdom Viridiplantae; phylum Streptophyta; class Magnoliopsida; order Lamiales; family Verbenaceae; genus Lantana; species Lantana camara. Next base: position 28,540,647 of record CM074862.1, read on the forward strand.
ACATTCCAATTCAGCTAGGGGTTAAACACCTGTTGCTAGACTATGGTCGTTTAATCTGTGAACTGATTAATTAATTAGTGAATTAATTAATTAGGGTCACTGCTAATTGAATTGAGAACCTAGAGGGTCACACACAACAACTTGGTTACATGAGTTGAAGCTTTAAAATGATTAAACGAGTTAATCGGGCCAAAGGGTTCCACACGTGTGAAACCACACGTGTGGGTCATGTCACATGTGCATGTGCGTGAATATTTATTTGGTGATTAAATAATTAATGTGTTAATTATTTAATAGACTTTGGTTTAATTTTGAATTAAAAAGAAAGTCTTATTTTGGAGAAAAATAATCTAGTTAATTAATTACGAATTAATTAATTAGATAAAATAAGTAATTTATTTTAAATAAATAAAGTATAAAATTATCCAAAATTAGTTTGGATATTTTAGCTCTCTTAAAAGTTGATTTGAATTAGAATTCAAAGTCAAAGTTGGAAAATACTTGATGATCAAGTAATAGGAGAGAGAGACCAAAACCCTAGCCCATAAGGACTAGGATTTTCGGTCCTCCCCTTCTTATAAATGGGGGAGCTCGAGCTCCTCTTGGAGCTAATTGACAATTCTTTTAGTTCATGTGTTGAACACCATCCTTTCTCCAAGATAAAATAAACCCTAGGTTAAGCCTAAACACTAACTAGAGAACTAGCATCCTTACTAGTTAGATTGTGATCAAGTTGGTGGACTATCTCTAGAGAGCTTCAAGTTAGAAGTTTGAAGATTCGAGCTTTACCAAGGAGAGGGGATCAAGCCGCGAGAAGAGCGTTCTTGGGTGGCTTGAAACACTTCAAGAAAGATTATTGAAAAGTAAGTTTCTAATCTCTACGAATTTGGATACACGATTGCGAGTCCAAGATCCTTTTGTTGGAAAATTTTTAAATTTCCGCTGCTTTTCTGATTCCGTTTTCCAACAACGCTACGCGTTGATCTGACTACGGGTTGCAAGTGGCGAGTATGAGACGACATCGAGGTTGGGTGCAGTTGCAGCTATCCGATCATGAAAATGGCCGATCGAGCCCGAAATAACTAACAGGTCAAGTACTCGCACGGACCTCGACAATAACAAGACTTCCTAAAGGAGGTTCGGTGTAGTTGACAGGAGTAAGCCTCACCATTAGAGATATGATCTTACGCGAGTTCAGGAGAAAGGTTGGAGTACTACAACTCGAGGATCTACATTTAGCGGTGGAACCTGGGGACCAGGTTCTCTTAAGGGGGGAAGGTTGTGACGCCCCGTGTTCTCGAAGGGCGTCCTGACGACATTAACAAGTAAGTCTCTACACTTGTGTGTGTTTAATTTAAGAGTTTCTTGAGTTATGTGATTGAATGTAAATCCAATTTAATATGTGATCATTCAGATTATTCTAAGATTAATTGTCAAGTTGATTTTTTTAAATCCATCATGTTACTTAACTTGTTTAATTTCGGTTTACTTGAATTCCTTAAGATTAATTGTCAATCATAATTTAAGTCAAAATTAAATTGAATTAAACTCTAATTGGTAAATCTCTCTTTCATTTTAATTTATAAAATTTATTCGAAGCTTGAATGTTTATTCGTAACTTGACCAAATTTTATTTACGATTATTTGTAGGAGCTATTTCACTTTGCTATGCGATAAGGATACCCGGTCGTATATAGCTTGTGCACAAGACACATTTCTCTCAATCTCTGCTTCTCTCTCTTGGTTCTCTCCCTCTTTCATTCCCGTACATACACTACACCTAAAACACACACTAGTCGTAACTTCGTCGTTTCTCGATGGAATTCGACGAATGAGTAGTCCATTTCGAAGAGCTCGATGAAGGGATCACGATGGTACAAAGATCTCGGCCAAACAATGAATGCTGGAGGAGATATCTGTAATTTTCAGACATGGCTGCTAAAAATTTCGGAAATCGCGATTGGATTGCGACAGTAACTTCGATAGCCTCGTTCGGCTTCCTCCGACATCGGAATCTAGCAAAATTGGCATGCAAATCAAACGTCTCGACGAGATCTACAACTTGGCAGTGGTGGCGCAGTCATTGGGCAGCGGTGCCGCCACACGCACCGGCCGAAGCTCACGCTGTTGGTGGTGGATCTGGACGAACTTTGCCGACCGTTTTCGGCGATTCCGGTGGCGTTTTTGGGCGGATGAGGTACCGATCTGAGTTGGTGGCGTAACCATCGGAGTAGAGGTGGCGGAGCGTGAAGGCGCGGCGGCATGTCACTGTAGCGGCCGAATTAGACACTTTCCGGCCACTTTTTCCGGTGACCGACTTGGGGTTTCGAAGAACTCATCATGGGTTAGTCGATGCTTTTTACGGATTTCGTTTTCGTTCACAGGATTGGAAGTAATTTGATTTTGAAGTTTTTGGGGTTTTCGTATTCTTGGATTTAAGATCTAGGACGACTGGCTTGGAATTTTCAGAAATTGATCAAGGATTTGGAACGAGCACGAAGACTACTTTCTCGGGTAATATTTTGAGATTTTTTTGGCGACTTTCGGCGGCGGTCCGGCGACTTTCCGGTGGCTCCGTTGGTGGCACTCCGGGGACTTTCGGACAGAATATCGATCTTGACACGGTGAGTCCAATGCCGCTTTCTGTTCATTAATCAGACACTTGGTTTATTTATTACGAATTATTTTGTGTAATTATAATTATTTGAATTAATTGTTTTAAGTGCAAATAAATTGTTTATTGTTGGTTTGTTGATCGAGATGTATTCCAATCATATACGAAAATATGTATTGAATGAATTGTGATATGCACTTTATAACTCGACATGAACTTGATGCTTAATTATAATATTATAATTGAACCTTGTGCCATTGGACATTGACTTTCTAAATTGATCTTGCATCTTTGGATATGGAATTGTGTGTTGGTTGCTTGTAAATATGACCTTGTTGAGCATTTATATGCCTTGAATGACCACGACACCATATCAAAGCACAACATGAACACTTATGCATAACCACGATCATGTTGAACAACGTCGTGCATCTTGTTTGGTTCATATAGAGTCTAAGTCTGGGCTTCTGTATGTTCTGTTTCAGAGTTTGGTGGCGGTGGTGTGCCCGAGGTTTAGGAGTGCTTGTCCTTCACACTCTCAGACTCTACTTTCACGAGGTGAGGTTTAGGACTTTTGTACAGTTAAGCGACCTATGACCTTAATATGATGATTTCAACCCTTGCATGTGGTTATATACTATATATGATTAGATATGTGTTGGATTTGATTTGATTATGACCTTGTGGACCATCCTTGGTTTTGGAAAATTAATTATTAAGGCATATGTAAGTTATTTTGGAAAAATTAAGATATGTTATAATTCTGTAGCGAGTTGGTCATGAAATATTGGCATCTGTATATATGTATGTCTATGGATCCAATGAGCTATGGGTAATGAGCCCCCGGGACGGTTAGGGCCGTCGGGGATAAACCTGTGCGTAGTTCCATTTGAAGCATCATCGCGCGACTCAGGGAGATAGGGGAGGCGTGGTACTTTGAGCCTTCGGTGTGAAAGCCGGGGAGGACACTTGTGGGTTCGCTACCCCTTGTGGGTATGATTGTTCTGGATGGTTAGGGCCATCGCGAAGCTCTTTCCATCACCAGAGTTAGGGTGGATTTATTTCTGTATTTCCGTCTTGTTCTGATATGAGGAGTAAAGGTTGGAAGCTCGTACTCACCGAGCATATGTTATGTTCTATCTGGGAATTATGAATCGGGATAGAGTCTTTCTGAAAATGGTTTCTAAACTTATATCTATATCTATTTCGGGTTCTTTGAAATGATTTATTGTACAACACCTATCCCTGGTTCATGATTCCACCCTTTTATCTGTGTTGTGCTCCATATATATATAGTGGGTGTGCGTTAGCCCCCTCACTCAGTCAGTTGACTGACCCCCTCATTTTATCTTTTAGTTTGCAGGTTTCCTTTTGGCTTGAACTAGGCGAAAGTGAGTCTTCTGAGTCACGCTTATCGGTTTAGTTGGTGTTAAGATGCATTTGTCACATACTCTATTTATGTTATGTTACGTATTCATATTTCACTTTTGGAGATTATGTTTTATGCTCTACTTAGACTTAAACCCGTGTGGGGTTAGTATGCTAGCATTTGGATGTAATTAGTTATCCTGCTGATACTTATGTTGGTTTATTACGTTGTGATGATTCGAGATTCGGGACTAGGTATCTATGTTAGTTGAACCCGTCACTTGTTTTGTATGTTGATTTAAATTGCTTCCGCGCTCTGAGTTTGTTGAGTTAGATCCGCCTAACCTAGTGTGTGAGTTGGTCTCCCGTTCGCTACGATTCAGACTCGGGTACGGCATTTCATTTCGTGACCGGGTTTGGATCCTAGTGCAGGGGATGTGGTATCCACGGTCTGGGGTGCTACATCTCTTGGATGAAAATGAAGAAGATAAGGTATGTATATGAGTATGTATATAATTATATGAGTCAAGATATATATATATATACATTGTATAATTAAAGTTGGGAGAAAAGTCTTGGTAATTAAAACTTAATTGCACTTAAGCCCTTGCCTCTTATTAATTTACATGTTACAAATGAATCACGTTGGCATGCATGGCATAAATGAACATATATATATAGAGAGTGCTAGAAGAATATGATGAATGAGGTTGAATATATACATGCATGTTATGCTAAATCAATTAAGTCCAAGAATTTTATAAAGTTTCAATTAAGGACGAATAAACATGAACTCTTGCAATTATGTAAAATTAAACACTTAAACATGTTCGAGAAAATTAGACATATAATTCATGTAATGAAATTCACGAAAGAGGAGATTAGAAATCATATAATCACAAGAATTCAAATTAAATGAATTAAACCGCGCAATTAAATAACGAAAAGGAATTAAATAAACTCTAAACCTCAAAACCCACACGTGTGGTGCACGTACCTGAACGGCTAGAAACTTGGGGCATTACAAGGACTGACTATTGAGGCGCCACGTGAAAGAGAAATGAAACTTAGGGTTTGTCTGAGACTTTGAGTTTTAAAATGGGAAATGGATTGGGAAATGGGAAATGAGACTCTGCCTTAAACATTCACTACAAAAAAAAACACTTTTTTGTGACAAAATAATTTGTCGCAATACATGATAATTTTGTCACATTAGATCTATTGTGACGATTATTTTTGTCACAGTCGCCGTCGCAACAGGCCCGTCGTATAAAGTTCCAGACGACAATTTCTACGATCATCACAATAGGTTTCTAATAAACGTACTTTTGTCATGAAAAACTTCATTCTTGTAACAAACTTATTGTCATAACAATATATATATATATTGTCACTGCAATTCAATTTTGTCACTAAAGGTCCGGTCAAATGATTACTTATTATGACAAATGTTTTTGTCACAATATCATTTTCTATTGTGACAAACTTTTTGTCACATATTTGACACTTATCGTCATCATAGTCATATATTTGTCACTACAGTCATGTCAGTTGGGCACATCTTGTGACAAACATATTTGTCACCACATCATATTTTGTCGCAAAATAATTAAATAAAAAAAAAATTAAAAATTTTATTTGTGTGAGACCCGAACCACCCCTGGCACGAACCAAACCCACCCCTCAGACGAGCCAGCACCAAACCCATCGAGCCAAGCACGAGCTAACGCGAGAATTAATTCTTTTTATTAATTGTGCTAGTTGGAAATCAAACTCGGGTCTCCAAGATAGAATATTAACTCCTAAACCAATTTGGATAGCTACTTTCATGTTAATATTATGTCTTTTAATATATTTAATAACAATGGAATATATTCATACACTAATTTCAATTAATTATTTAAATATTTTTGTGTTATTATTTTAAAATATAAAATATAAAATATATAATTATTTAAATTAAATATAATCATATTTATGGAGATATTGTATTAAAATTGTTAGTTTATATACTTTTAAGTTTTAATTAATAATTTATATACTTAAAGTTATATAAAATATCGTATTGACAATAAATATATTATCACATAACATATTTCTATTATGACAATACGAATATATATTAACAAAATAATTTTTAAAATAATAAATTTTTATACGACAATATTACATTTTGTCATGACAAAATTAATTTGTGACGGCCAATCATTTATCATAACATTATATGCTCTAATGCACGAACACTCCAAAAAACGTCGCCTTGCAGTGTCGGACACGGACACGCGCCCAACACGCCTCCGACAAGTATCCGACACGTGTCCGCCTTGTCTGAAATTAAAAAAAAAAAAAAAAGAAAATAAAAACGGGCACGAGTGTCCGACATGGCTTGGACACGGATCTGAAAAGATTTAGATTTTGGACGGAAGAAACTCCAGCCCGGCATATTTTATCAACTCAGATGGTAAAGAAGCTACCATCGCGGTGGTAATAGTGACAGAGGTGGTGGTTGTGAGGGCTTTGGAACGCAGCATCATAGTACAGTCGGCAGAATTAGATGTAGAAGACTCTACCTCCGCGGTAATAACAGTAACAATGGCGGTGGGGTTTTTGGGAGGAGGAGGGCCATGCGTCGGTAGTTGTGTTGTGTATTCTGATGTATGTTGGGGAAGAAAGGCATCTGCGGCGGGACTGTAGGGGTAATTAGATTTTAGGGTAAGCAATGAATATTTTTCAACTCAAACTTTGTAGGTTAATCTTCTGGGCCTTTGGCCCATAGAATTCCAAAATGTGTGTTACTTTATGGAGCGTGTTTTTTTAATTTATCCAACTTCTTTTAAAGGCAATATGACATTAAGTTATTTATTATGATGGCTATAACCGAATATATATATATTCGCTTTGTAGTGTGATAGTTTTTAATATATAATTCAATATTAGAAATAGTTTATATAGATCAAAAAAATATTTTATGCTTATAAAATAAATTATATTTGGCTTAGTGTTATATAAATTTATATATATATATAGCCGTGTCCTTGCCGTGTCGTGTCATAAAATTTTGAGAAAATCCGTGTCGCCGCATCCGTGTCGCATCGTGTCCGTGTCGCCGTGTCCGTATCCGTGCATCATAGATTATATGTCTATGGTAACAATAAGAACTTACCACAATTAAATTTTTTTATAAAACAAAAATATTTCACATGACAATAATTAATTTTGTCACCACAAATGACATATTGTGACAATAAAAAATTTATCATGATACCATATTTTTATAGTGACTATTATAAGTTGTCACATGCAAATAATTTATAAAATAACAATACTTTATATGTTGATATTATTTTTTATGGCGACAAAATAATTTCTTGTGACAAACCTAAAATTTGTCATATATATGATACATAAGTGGCAAAGTATTTCGTCACAAAAGGTTAAATAATTTGTCACCGTACATTATACCATTTAACGTGACATATGTCTGAATATTTTGTGATGAATATTAAATTTTGTCATATATATGATACATAAGTGGCAAAACATTTCGTCACAAAAGGTTAAATAATTTGTCACCATACATTGTACCATTTAGCGTGACAAATGTCTGAATATTTTGTGACGAGTATTAAATTTTGTCATATAAAATAAAGTCTTTCGTGACATATAAGAATTTGTCTCTTAAAGCTTATTTTGTGGTGACAAACTTATATATCGTCGCTATAGTGTAATCTATTATGACGCTATTATTTTTCGTCACAACAAATTGTCACGAAAAATAATTTTTTTGTAGTGATTAAACTAAAAGTGTTGAAATTGAAAGAAAAGTAAAAGCGTGAATTGATATACAACTAATAAACGTATTTAAAAAAAGGATCTTGGTTTGGTTTTCGATAAAAACCAAAAACTGTTCGGTTTTTACCGAAACCAAAAATCCAAAAAATCAATAATCGAAACCGAAACTGAACCCCTTCGGTTCGGTTTGGTTAGCCTCGATTCGGTTCGGGTTTTTTGTTCACCCCTATTAGCGAGTTAGGATACACGCAAAGATAAGAGAAAAAAGTAAAAGAAAAAATTGTTATATTAAATAATTTGATAATATTCTGATGAGACGATCAAGATCACTGGAGAATATAATTTGACAACATTTCTGATTGAGATAAACTATAATTAACCTCACAAGTAAATAATCTTTACCACAAAAAACTAACCTTAAATTTTCTATGAAGCTCAAGACATCTTCAAGTATTATTCAGGTTTCAATCTCCTTGAATATTCTTCACTCTCCAAACTCACGTTTTGTTGTTTTGTCTAAATCTTTGATTTCTCCAATTTTGCATAAATCAATAGATTTTTCTCTACGGTTGAATCTTCAAGTTAATATCTAACCATTAAATTGAGTATTTATATATTGAAATATTAAATAATTTTTTCAAGAAAGACCAGGGGTAGGATTCTTTTATTTAATGCGTTTTTTATCTATTTTGGATATACATAATATTTTTTCTGATTTCTTGGCTATAAGATTACCTTTCCTTTTTCTCCGTTAAAAGATGTCTGTTAGGGTACAAAGTCTTCCGTTAGCGTTATTTTCTCCATTACGTTTATTTTCCTTCCATTAAATTACCCCGTTAGCCTAATAAGTGAATCTGGACACGTGTCGAGCATCCAAGTAGTGGAGTATAAGATGAAGCATAATCTTGGAGCATAAGATCCCATCCGCTAAAGTGCATCAGGAGAAGCGTGCATGGAAAGAGAAAGAACGCAGAAACAGGAAAAAACACATTTGTCGAAGTCTATGATCCGGTAGATTACATGAGCTCAACGAAAGCACCTGACATAGACCTGGTCCCTACGAGAGAGGTCATAGTCATATCACCAAAAATGAATCGTACCCTTTCATCCACCACATGCAATTCTGAAGGCTCCCGTGATAATGGATTTCCGTGTTTCTAAGATCGAGCCTTCAATGAAAGTAATCTTATTTTATCCGCGGACTAAGTAATGCATTTTGTGTCTATTTATGTGTTTCATCTAGGACTGTTTGATGCCAATAGTTGTTGAAAAAGCATCAAACATTTTGTATAATGTCTTGTGAGTATCACAAGGCTCATATTCTATCTAACGTCATTATCATCCGTTAATCTAAAAAAATTTAACTGTTCCTCCTAGGCAATCAACTTACAAAATGCATTAACTATGCTATTGAACAAATTCATCCTTGACCATATTCGCACAACTTATAAAATAGGAATTCAAGTACATAACATAAATACAAACTCAGAAACACATGTAATAAACGATAGCGGAAAACAAAGAGTAGTCTTCAAATGTTCAAGCAGACTCACTTCATTACATGAATAAGAAAGCAAACGTCTAAAATGAGCAATAACATTGTACATATCATCCCATAATCACAACAGAAAAAGCAACTGGATCTGGAGAATTGGCAGTGACATTCTTCTACGGTACTCCAGGCACACCGTGATCCGCCGAGGATGCTCCTTCTGATTGGTGTTGAATGTTGGTTGCGCGTGCACTCATCGACCATGCTCGGATTTCACTGGATGTGTTATGCAAGAAGGTGTTCATACAAGGCACAATTATATGATGATTTTTTGCATATTTTTGGGATAGCAGCTCGTTCGCCCAAATAAAACTACAAGTTCGCAGCCTTAGTGGGCATCGATAATAGAATCTTCCCGAATTTTGCGCGAGGTCACCGGCTTGCGTAAACTGCTTAGGGCAATTTCCACACTCGCATGGTACAAAAAACCATTGCATTTACGTCATAAAAAGAGTCAACCAATACAATTGTCTTTACTTACAACCAGATCAATCACTATAGTCGGATGGCAACTATAACCCTAGAATCATTCCCAATTTATGCATTATAACATGAAAGACCAAGAAACCTAAAAATTTTAAACAAATTATCAATGACTGTTGAGTGTAGAATTCGCGTGAATATTAGCATTGATTAGACTATAATTGTGTGTCGTTTGATGTGTTTATGTGTTTATTTTGCTCCATTTAGGTAATTATTGAGTTTTAGATGAGAAACGGCGTTCCAAAAATTCACGCATTTTTAAAGGAAAAATGATTAACCCCCGTTACCCCTTAGAAGAACAAAAAGGTTAACCCCCGTTAACAGACACAGGAGCAAAGCCTTTGGCGAATCAGAGGGGTAACGCCCGTTACCCCTGGGCAGAAGGAAAGTGGTAATGCTTGTTACCACTTATAAAAGCGTTATTGCGATTTCAAGGCAGTAACGAGCGTTAACGATAATTGCACATGGATAGGTAACGCCCATTACCTAGGGCGGCGAGACAGAATTTAGGGTTGCTATTTAGGTGCATTTTGGAGTCTTTTTGAGGGAGTTCTTCTTCCGTTCGTGACCTAACCTGAAGAGAGAAGTTCTGGAGTTTTGAAGAGTTGTTCAAAGGAATTTGAGAAGACGAAAGGATCGAGTTCTTTAGCAATTTTGGTTTTTCGGTTTATTTACTACTTTAGTTTATCAAACTAATTCCTTTCAGTTTGGCTTTAATTAGCTTTCATGTTAGATTCGTTTTTCCAGATTTTTACTAAATGTTTATGAGTTTGTTTTTGAGACTTTGTCTTGAGTTGATGAACATGAATTCCTTTAATGTAATTTACTTTAGTTTTATGAGTTTTGCTTTAATTATGAGTAGCTAAACCCCTAAGGCTAGGGGAGTGATGATGAATGTATGATATGTGTTTGATATGATGCTTGAATGACTTGTGCTAATTCTTAGTATGAAAACTAGTTTGAATTGAATTGTGAAGGCCTGATCACCCTTAGCATAATCTAGAATTACTTGAGAATCGAGAGGTTAATAGTAATTGAGAAGGTTTTCATAACTAGTAGATTGTATGAATGCAAAGAGATTTGGTTCTGGTTTATACAACAATAAATCTTATTCTATGTCAAGCCGCTAGAATAGGAATTGCACTAGTCTTGGTCTTGTTGGTTTAATTAATAAATTGATGATTGCAAGAGCAACGTTGAGCATAATTAAATACACGGTTATACCTTGAGAGAGGATAATTCATATATAAGTGACTAGGTTGTAGAATTGCACTTGTCAAACAAGTATTGTATTGAATCATGGATGCATAAGTCATTGCTTCCCCTGCCTATTTAGTCTACTGAGTTTAATCCGTGTTTAAGTTTGTTATTTTTGTTTTCTTAGAGTTAATTATTTCAATTTTATTCTAGTAGATAGAAATAACAACGTGAATTCGTTCGGTCTTTAGATTAGACATAAGATATTGAGTAGTGATTGATTTCCCTTCCTTGTGGGTACGATCCTATTGTACTACGCGTATATTAAGTGTACACTTGCACGATTGGTTTTAACTTAAGTAAAACACACAACAATGGCCTATATTTGAATAATATGTAAGTTAAACAACTTCGTATAAATACCGTCCTATTTTTAATCTAAAGAACACATAATGGCCGAACTCCAAATTACCTTCAATGTACACCATCAAAGCAAAAACTACCCAAGCAAAAAATGAAATTCGGAGTAACATACACTGCAATAATATGCGCAAAGATCAACAAACATATCCTCGAGATTCTTACCTTCAAATGTTGTGAAAAAAGTTAGCCCTTCCGTAAAATGTCCAAAAAATTGGGCTATTTAAGGTTGTTGCATAACCATCAAAGTAAAGTTGAGTCATAGTAATATAGCAAAAATATATATATATATGTTAATAGCCCATCAAATTTATTGAGTATTCTGCACTTCTTAAAATTTATTGGCGATTTTAAAAGGTTAAATTATCATTATAACAGCTAGAAATGCATTTATTCAAAACGTAAACTTGTTTTATATTGATAAAATACTAAATCATATGCTACTTTAACAATGTTTGACAACCATTCCCTTATTAGTTAGCTTTTAAAGTGAGTTACGCCAAACATATACCTTTTTTTTTTTGGTAACAACCGAGACGAGCTAAACTAGTTGCTATCTCCAACTCCCTCGAGAGCGAGGCCCTCCGGTGGGTGATCCCACACCATCTTGTCAACTAGGCTGCCCTGGCCCAGCTTTGCCATAGCATCTGCCAAGGCGTTACCCTTCCTCCTGATGTGTCGCAAGCTGCACAACCAAGGTTTGTGCAGAAGACGTTTTGTGCAGAAGACGTTGTGCAATCTTCAATCCCCTTGCCCAAAGGGTGGTCTTCAAGGTCCGCCTCTTACACCAACTTCACCATGATCTCTGAATCGCATTCGACCTCAAGTTTGTGGTATCGCCGTTCCCAGGCCAAAATAAGCCCTTTTCTCAATCCCATAAGTTCGGTTGTAACAATGTCCGTATTTCCCAACTTCAAAGTAAAGCCCCAGTTGCCACCTTCCTTGATCATCTCTAATAACCCCTCCCGCAGCGGCTGAGTTATTATGTTTAAAAACACTCCCATCGGTTTTGAGTTTGAAACATCCTAGCTTCGGATTCTCCCAACAAGCAGCAACACTCCCAGCCCTCTTCTCCTTACGGGCTGTCTGAAGAGTTTTAATATCCAGAGCCAGTTGCTTTAACTTGTTTGGCTTTAAGGAATGCCAAACACATACTATAACATCGTGTGAATGTGTAAATTTGTCCCATATTAATAAAATACTAAACCATGTACTATTTTGAGCGTGAGCGAGGGGATGTGTAAACCTGTCCCACATTAATAAAATACTAAATCATGTGTTACCTTAATAATGTATGACAATCCTCATTTCATTGATTTGGACCAAACACATATTATAACATATTTGTCCTAAAATGTGATGTCACGCGCTGTTATAAAGATTAGCGATATACTAAACTAGTTAAATATTTCGTGTTTCATAATTGGAATATTTTTAAGATACAATTCTTGTGATCTTATTTTTAATAGAAAAACATTCTATAATTAGGAACATTTTACAGTTTTACGATATTATTGGGTATATATACTTTTAGTTTAGGTCGTTAAAAAAAAAAAAAAATCATAGTTCAGTGAGTAAAAATTTTATCCCATGTTTTTATATAAAACGAAAATTTGTGGATCGTGTTGTTTAATTATTGAGTGGTTAAAGAATTTTTTTTTTTTAAAGTTATATTAAGTCTAAAAATAGTTTGTGCAAAAAATTAATGTAGTTTTGCGTTAATTTTATCATATAAATACTACTGTACAAGCAACATTGATATTAATTAATTAAAAAAGACATAGATATTAATTGTTTTAATATATATATAAATATATATATATATATATTTACTCCCATTAAAGAAGTGGCGGAGTCCACGTGGAAGATAAAGAGGAAATACGCAGAAATACCGTTAATTCGCACCTTCAATACTATGCATACAGTTACATTACATGTACGTTTATGGAAACCAGATTAGAAAAAGCTGGGTGTTCCAATTTCAGGTAATCAGATCTTCAAATCAAGACCACAATCTCCACAATTGAGGTACTACTTCATCTTTCTCCTCGTTTAATTCTTTGTTTCAGCTGCGCATCGAACCCAATTTCGGATATTATTATGCGCGCTACCAAATTAGGGCTAGGGTTTCGGTTTCGGTGGTTTCATGAATCCTGAGTTTTCTGATGCTTGTAAGAGCTACCAATTATGGCTGGATGATTGTTGATTTATCCAAGAGTAATCAAATTCAATTTGATTTTGATCAGGAAGACCAGTAAAATATGATCAGCGATATCCCGTCTTTGTTATAGTGTTTTGCCTTTTTTTCTCCCCCGTAAATCGTGTGATTTCTGATAAATTAAGAAAAGGGATCTGTTAGTTTCAATCATATTATGGCCGCGGAAATTTCCTGGTGAAACTTGTTTCTGGGAATGCTAGGAAGGAAATTCTTGCTCTTTTTTTGGCCTTTGGTTCGAGCATTGTGACTATTTGTTATTGGACTAGTGCTGATCTTTTTGAGTTTATATGAATTGATTGGAAATGCTTTGTTATAAAGTTGTTAACTGATTGTTTTGTTGTAACTTTTTTTCTTCAGTTGATCTTTTCTGAGGAATTCTTCTGAGCTTGATACCTAATGGGGGCACCTAAACAAAAGTGGACTCCAGAGGAAGAAGCAGCTCTTAAAGCTGGAGTCCTTAAGCATGGGCCTGGAAAATGGCGTACAATTCTTAAGGACCCACAGTTTAGTGGAGTCTTGTATCTGCGATCCAATGTTGATCTGAAGGTAGATATTTAGTCAAGCATATTTCTGCTGGGGGTAATGTTAGTGATACATTCATCCAGTTGTTTCTGAAAGGTGTTGGTTTATGTTGATTTAGGACAAGTGGAGGAACTTGAGTGTCATGGCAAATGGATGGGGTTCAAGGGAGAGGGCCAAGTTAGCTCTAAAAAGGATCCACCCTGCCCCTAAGCATGGAGAGAGCTCTACGGCTCTGTCAGCCAGTCAAAGTGATGATGAAATAGTTGATGGGAGGCCTCTTGCTCCTTCAGGCGGTTCTTCGCCAACCGATGGCCCAAAAAGATCTATCATGAGGTTGGAAATTTTATTTAGGATTTTGGCAGCTCTACCAAATAAGAGCTACTAAACTTGGTTCACTTGTGCATAAGTTTCGGGTTTTTTTTTAATCATGTTAATTAAATAAATTTTTGAGAAAAGAAGTCCCAATACTGCTTATGCAAAAGTGTCAAGTAAGTTCCTGATGATGTACCACGTAGTTTCTCTCACTAGCATATTGACATTTTGTTATGTTGTTTTATCCTTATTATGGTTGTTTTTTAAACAAAAACTCTTGGGTTGTTATGTGGTGGTATCTTAAGATAGTTTTGTTTGGGATTGCGAGAAAAACTGATGGTGGATGTCTATTTTTATACTATAGGCTGGACAATCTCATAATAGAGGCTATAAAAAACTTGAGGGAGCCTGGTGGTTCTAACAAGACATCCATAGCTACATATATAGAGGTGCCTTTTCCCTTTCCTTTATTTTTCGTTTCTGTTCTCTTCCTTTTTTTTCTCTGTTACATGGACTTCTTCTCTTCTTTTTTGGGTTTATGTAATGTAACAGTTTGTCTGAATTCGTATATCGTAACTATGTGAATGGTTCTATGTGATGGAAATGACCTGAAACTGAAACCTTGCAATGTGTTGGTGATTTCCCTATGCTCATAGGATCCCAATACATTTGCTATATATTCTAAGAAAGCTGCTGCTGTATGTTAATTGCCTTATATTGTAGCCATGATTTAGTATATGCCTCTTTAACCTGTAAAAAGTATGCTTCGCAAGCAAATTTATTTTGATTTATGATAAATATACAAAAACCCGCCCGTTCTAGGAGAAGTCATACACTTAAAAGCTCATATGAGTAACTGTAAGAAGCTCATTTGACATGGAGACAATCTAATGAAGTTTTTGGTGAAGATCATTTTCCTAAAGTTATTCTCTTGTCCATTTGATATCCTACCTTTACTCGAGCATTATCCTATGCAGATTCTCTATCTTGCACAAGACACAACACCTTCATATAGGATTTAATACGAGTTCATCATGTCTCATTAGATTTTTGAAGCATAGAATGATGATGGTTGACTGGTTGAGCAATGTTAATCAAGAGAATTCATAATTTGTTCTTTCTTTTTGTTTTTTCCTCCTATAAGAAACCATTGTTTTTTTTTAGGGGTGTTCATTCCGTTAAAAAGTGAAAATTCGATTTTTCGGTTAGGGAAAATGCTAACTTTTTACTGAACCGAAAGACCTCATTTTCGTTCGGTAAAAACTGATTTTTTCCGGCTCGATTTCGGTTAAAAATCGAAAAACCGAAATTAAGAAAAAGAGAGAGAGAGAGAAGAGAGCTAGAATACCTTCTTCAAAAATTGAAAATTTTTTACACTTCAAATCGAAACTAAATTTTGAGAAAACGGAACTTCAAAAACTATTGAGACAGGGACAAAAACCACAAAAGTTTAAATTTAATAAACCCATTAGTTCTCACCTAAATTTGAACAAATCAAAGAAACAGAACTGCAATTAAATAAAGAAATCAAACAATATGCGATTTCACTCAATAGATGCGGCATCTCAGCGGCTGCAGCAGTAGCTTAATGGAGGTGGCAGCGGCATCTCAGACTCAACAGCGGCAGCATGGAGTGGAGCAGAGCAGCGGTGGCTGAGATTTGGCTGGGTGCAGCGGACTCACTAAGGAGGAGGTGAGGATGGGTTTCAGACTTTCAGGTGATTAAATCTAAGAAATAAGAATGATAAAAGCGTAAAACTAAACAAAACAGAAAATGTTAAACCTAAGGCATTGGGTTCGGTTTCGGTAAACATTGAATACCATTCCGTTTTTACCGAAACCGAATTTCTAAAAAAACACTAACCGAAACTGAAACTGAAGCTTTTCGGTTCGGTTCGGTTATCCTCGGTTTGGATTGTTATGGTTCGGTTTCGGTTTTCTGGGCACCCCTAGTTTTTGTATTTGAGAGTTACTCATAATCATTGCTTGCTGGTATCAAACTGCTTCTTCTGTGAGAAAATTAAAAGATAAAATCGTCTTACGTCTCTCTTTGTTTTGCTGGTGTACTGTTGATTTCCATGAGTGGAGTGCATTCCTCATTTAAGTTGTAACTTTTATGTAAATCGGGTATTTGATTTCCAGCTGATTGGATCTAGTCAAAATTTGGATGCTATATGGTTCTGTTTCTCAATAATTTTAGAAACTTTTGCGAGCTTGCTTGTCTAGGTTATCTTTTGTGTTTTAACTGGTAAGTTGATCTTAGATATGTGGTAGTCCACAGGAATGCTCTCTTCAAAATTCTACAGCTCAACTTGCATACTTTTTATTCTTAATACCTAATAATTTGGTCATTAGGTACCTTCTAATCTATCAGCTCTTGTTTTTTCTGTCATTATAGGACCAATACTGGGCACCTCCAAATTTTAAGAGAATATTGTCTGCAAAATTGAAACATTTGGCTGCAACTGGAAAGCTTACTAAGGTTCTTTCACTCTGACTGCGCCACTACAGATCCTTATTTCTCCCCTTTTTCTTTCTTTCTTTTTTTTTTTTTTTTTTTTTGAAACTGTTAATTTATTTGGGAATTGAAATCACTTGACTTGAATCGGAAGACTGCTTCTATTTTTGTCAGAATAAACGGAAGTACAGATTAGCTGGAACATCAGCCTTATCTGAAAGAAGGAATGCTTTGATTCCTGTGGAAGGAAAACAGAGGATATCTCCTAGATTTGACAACGATGATGTCAGTCATATCACAAAGTCCGAAATCGATTTTGAGTTGGCGAGGATGAGAAGCATGACTCCAAAAGAAGCTGCAGCAGCTGCAGCCCAAGCAGTTGCAGAAGCAGAAGCTGCAATGGCTGAAGCTGAAGAAGCTGCCCGGGAGGCTGAGGCAGCAGAAGCTGATGCCGAAGCTGCACAGGCTTTTGCAGAGGCAGCATTAAAGACTCTCAAAGGAAGAAACACTCCTACTATGGTAAGTATTTGTGCCAACCCTTTTTTTATTACCACAAAAGTTTGTATGCTTGTAGTAAGCTTCAAACCTCAGGTTAGAAATTAGTCTACTTAAATTCTTTTGTTCCTCACAGAATGTACAGATGATTCACGCGTGATGGTGTTCGGTACCATGATATGCCACTCAGAATTCCGCCTTGAGTGAATCGTAGTTGTTTGTATGTCTTTACAGACTTGCTCTATGAATGTAAATATGGTAAAGAGCATTCATCATAAGATATAGGCGATCGGTGAAATTGGCAGATCTTGTTTTAGTAGATGTATGTTAGTCCATTGTAGAGATTATTGCTTGTTTGCTGAAAGTTGATGTATTCAATGGAAGAAACTTCCAGTCCGGAATATGAAGAGATAAAGAGAGCAGTAATAAATAACTGGATATTGTTCAGTACTTTCTTGTTCTTATAATGCTCCTGCAGAAGAAGAAAACCTAGATATACACGATAGTTTTTGCATAAATTCTTCTGCTTTAGCTACATGAATTGTATTTTTTCCTCTTTCTGTTGTATTCTAATTGTGGATTATTTGGAACTTGGAACAATGATTATCCATCTTTTTTTCACTGCTTTTAATAAAAGATTTTGTCGTTTCAATGTATATAAATTGAGTAATTTTAGTCCGAGCCTTGGTCAAACCACGGGTTTTAATGACCAAATACACATCCTCGGCCAAACCAGAGGTTTTAATGACCAAATACACATAAATTGTATGCACATCAATTGGATAATTTTAATTCTGAGTCTTAGCCAAATCGGGAGTTTTAGTGACCAAATATACATACATAGTCACTTTTCTTTTATCTAGTGTCAAGTTTTCAACCCAATGATAAAAATGTGGAGTTCAACATATAATGGTTTGACAAGTCTCCTTTCAACAACTAGTTTTTTGGGGTTGAATAAGGTCAAGTACATTATTCATCTTGGTATCCGCCCTCAAATGTTCTAATTCCTGTAATGTTCATATTCCAGTTTGTCCCGCATTCCGTAGTCCTAGGCGTGATGGGGGTATGTCAAGCGTCCCACACGAATGATCTGGGTTCAGGTGTGTCAAGTGTCCCACATCAAATAATCAAAAATGTGGAATTCATCATTTGGGTTCCGGTGTGTCAAGTGTCCCACATCAAATAATCAAATATGTAATTCATCATCAAAGATATGTAGTTCATCATTTGGGTATGAACGTAACTAATTTACGAGACAAGTTTACCTTTCTAATTTTAAAATCAATATTACTCTCGACTTTATTATAAGATATTAAATTTGATAGTGTCAATTATTGATGAATTGATATATTCCTTGTACATATTCAAATGGTGTGACAACTCTTTAGTGACAGACTCGGATTATATGTGCCAACTTGAAATGTCAATCGAATAATTTTATTTTCTTCTTTTAGATTACTAGTCACGGTGATTGTCAAATTGTTATTATTATTATTTTTGAACAGCAAACGATATTATAAATTATGCAGATAAATCGTCAAATACAAATAATACAACATTGTCGAATGATCAAAGATGTGGAGTATTAGAGTTCATCATAAAAAATGTGGAGTTCATCATTTGGGTACAAAAGTAACTAATTTATGGGACAAGTTTACCTTTCTAATCGTAAAGTCAATATTACTCTGGACTTTATTATAAGATAATAAATTTAACAATGTCAATTATTCATAAATCGGAGAATTAGGAAAAAATCTCTAAATATGAACTCAATTTTTAGTTTGTTCCCTATTTTCAAAATTATTTTTGTTCACTCCCCAAATGAGATTATAAAAACTCAAGAATGACGTAACTAAGTCGCATTATGTTGTATATTTTTCGCAATATATCGTATGTGCGGTAAAAAATGGGGAGCAAACTAAAATTATGAGTCTCATCTGGGGAGTGAACAGAAATAATTTTAAAAATGGGGAGCAAACTAAAAAATTTTCAACTCATGGGGAATTATAAATTGTATATTCCTTGTACATATTCAAATGGTGTGACAACTCTTCGTGACAGACTTTGATTATATGTGTTGGGGGCACCGGATCTTCTACTCCATTTGGTGCTTTATCTCATACTCCACTGATTGGATGCGTGACACGTGTAAGATTTTACCAAATTTACTAACACAGAAATAAAAGAAAAAGAAAATCTCTGTATATCTAATATTAAAAAAAAAAAAAAAAAGCAAACAAAATTTATATATCCAATAAATTAAAAAACAAGTCCTACTTTTTATTGGGATTATTTTTTATAGTATTCAAAGTAAAAATATTAAATTAGTGGGAAATTCCCGAAAAATCCCCATATGGGAACTCAAATTCCTCTTTACTCCCCATTTTTTAAAATATTCCTCTGAACTCCCCAAATGAAAATCAAACTTCCTCTTTACTCCCCATTGTTTTGAAATACACAGATCTGAGAAAAATATACCAGATCTGGTTATTTAGTTACGTGATTCTTGAATTTTTATACTACATTTCAAAAAAATGGGGAGTAAATGAAACTTTTCATTTTCATCTAGGGAGTTCAGAGGAACTTTCTTGAAAATGGGGAGCAAAGAGGAATTTTTTCAACTCTTGGGGAGTTTTCAAATAATACCCCTTAAATTAGTGCCTTTTTTTTTAATTTTTATTTTTAAGTTATAATTTTTTTTAAGAGTAAAATATTAATATTAAATATATTTTATAATATTCAAACAGAAAAATATTTTATAATATTTAAAGTAAAAATAATAAATTGATATTCAAAGTTGTTATATTTAATATTAAATATATTTTATAATATTTTTACTTTGAATACTATAAAATAATCTCAATAAAAAGTAGGACTTGTTTTTAATTTATTGGATATATAATTTTTTTTTTTTAATATTAGATATATAAAGATTTCTTTTTCCTTTTATTGATAATACTATTATTATCTGTGTTACAAAATTTGGTAAAATTTTACACGTATCACGTATCTAATCAGTCGAGTATAAGATGAAGCACCAAAATGGAATAGAAAACCTGGTGTCATGTGTTGGACATGGTTCCAACTTGAAATGTCAAAATTTTATTTTTTTATTTTAGATTATTAGCCACAATGATTATCGATTTGTTATTATTATTATTTTTGAACAACAAACAATATTATAAATTATACAGATAAATCGTCAAATACAAAAAATACAACATAAGTCAGAACGTGGGTGATGGGTCCAGGAATGGATGGGTCTGAATCCGATCACTTTACGATTTGTATTTTGTGGAGGAAACCACCGGAGCTTCGCCGGAAAAAGGGAAAGGGGTTCAACCTGTTGGGACAAGCACAAGAAGAGTCAGAAGGCCAAGCTGGGGGAACTGGGGGTGATACCCAGTTTGGCTCTCCGACGCTCAAGTCAGTTCAATGTATGAAGATAAGTGTAAGCTCAGTTGCAGTTGCAGTGATGAAGAAAGCTTAGAGAAATGCTTCAGAATGCTTACAGTGTAGAAGATGACTTGGGTTATTTATAGTTGAGGGTCAAGGGCCCTTTGGTCATTTGCCTCAAGTGGTCCTGGCCGAATGTTGCCCTAACACGTGGCGCTGTGAGAGAGAAACCTAGGAGGAATCTTCTGCAAAAGTGGCCGAAAAGTTAGTGCTGGCAACAGTGGCAGGTGCGCGGGCATGTACGTTGTGTCAGAGAGCCATGTGGGTGGTTGGTGACGAGGGCTTAAGAGCGCGCTCGTGACAACCTGGAGTATTGGAGGCCAAGATATCCGCTGAGGGGGATGAAGGCTCCAGTTCAAATGACGAGCCAAAGGGGAGGCCGCTCTGAGGGAGTGTGACGCTCGAAGAGGGCTCCTTTGGCATGTGAGCGAGCCCATCGTTTGGTGTGTAGGACGCTCGTTGGAGTGATAGCGCTCGTTGGCTTAACTCCTGAAGAAGATCCGCGCTCGTTAGGTTCAGCGCTTGTAAAATGATGATGCATCCTTGGGGAGACAGATGTCATCATTTCGTGATGCCACGTGTCTTCATGTGGGACGATCGTATTTTGACCCCATCATTTTGGCCCCCAATTCTGTAGTCCTTATTGATAAGGACTGTAGAATTTTGGCACGCTCTATCTCTTGTTCATAGCGCTCGTGCAAAGCTTGACGTGTTGAGCAATTTTTCCTCTGATGGTGTCATTAATGCGGTCTTTTCAATTGACCGTTCGTATCACTTCCGCATTAAATGTTGGTACTATTCTGAAGCCCTTGAAACGTCAGGGCATTAAATGCGGGTGCGCGTGGGGCGCGTGAGCATTGGGAAGCATGTGCCGGTTCCATAAAGTGGGCGGTTTCCTAGGCGGGAAATGATTACCATTTTGAATTTATTGCCTAAAACGGTACCAACTCCCATCCCTATAAATAAGGGATTCTGAAATCTTGTCATTCTTTACGCATTCAAAACTTTCCAAGTCTCCTTTGCAAGAAAAATTCTCTCGCATCTCCAGCATCTTCAACCTCTTCTCCAGCTTTCTTCAGAAACTTTTCAAGGTAAATTTCCAGTGTGAATTTCTGACTTTGCTAACCATAGACTTCGGACTTTAGGATTTCATAACCTTCTCTGATCCTTGCCTTCCTGAACCCTAATCTCCTTCCAAGAAAAACTTTCAAAACCTCTGCTTCTGCCATGGCTGACCAACACATTGAAGAGTTTGCCCGTGAAATCCAAGAGATGGCCACGGAGAGTTCTTCTTCTCACAATTCCCCCAGAGATGAAGAGTTGGGGGCGGCAGTAATGGCTATGGAAGACCGAAACCCAGGCGGAGTGGATCCTCTCTTTGAGGAGATGGATTTGGTAATAGAGGCGGAAAGACAAGGAGTCACTCTTCCTATAACTCAAAGTGCCACACATCCCCATCGCCATAGAGTGACAGTGGCCGTTGCGAATCCGCTTCCAGTGGCGGAAGCCGTAACCGGGCCTTCAGAAAGGGCCCGTGTTGCAAATCCGCTTCCGGTGGCGGAAGCCGTAACCGGGCCTTCAGGAAGGGCCCGTGACAAGGGCAAGAGTAAGAAAACCCAGAAATCCAAAGGACCCAACGAGGGGGAGGGCTCAGGTTATCAGGCTACCGAGCGCACGCCTGACGAAACTCCCAGCACCGTCACTGTGGGAGATGTAAAGACAATGATGGCCCCCATCTACTGGGACGAGCGATATACTTGGAGAATTCCCCAAAACCACGAGCGTGCAAATAATCCGCCTCCTGGGGAAATGGCAGTATACGTGGATTCCGTGAGCTCGGGAGGCCTGAGGTTCCCCATCTCAGTCTCAATGGCCCATTTGCTGAACGACCTGGGCCTGTGTCCGTCCCAGATAGTGCCCAACGGCTTGGCCCTCCTGACCTGCTACATAATTCTGATGAGGACCATGGGATACGAGCCCTACTTGAGGAACTTTAATGCCCTTTTCCAAGTGGTCAGCTCCTCTCGCTCTTCTCCTGAAGCGGGTTATTATTACGTCCAAGCGAAGGCCCACATGAAGCTGATCAATTCGCCCTCGACCACTTATGGCATTGACTGGAAGGAAAAGTTTATATTTGTCAGGGCTCCAGCGGAAGAGGGCTTTGGGGTGAGCACGGAATGGGGCTCGTACTCAAAGAGCCGTTTGCCACCCTCATTCCCCCGAGACTGGGCTAAAAACCTGGCCACAACCCTAAGGGACGAGGGTCACCTTATACAAGCCAAGGACTGGATAGACGATGCGGAACTCATGTTCTTGTGTGGTCTTACCAACGACCCTCATTTCCTTGACAACCCTCCGGCTCGTGACATAGAGAGAGACGGTTAGATCCTTAGGGCACTAACCTTAGATAGGAATGAATACTAACTGCTTTTGTTGTACTTGTAATTTGCACTTAACAATTCTTGTCCAAGGATTTATAACCTTCATATTTTCATATTTGCAGGAGCCGCTATCTTAGAAATGGCCGGTGGAATTAGACAAGCTGCTCGTTTCGCCAACGCTCAGAGGAATCAAGCTGCCCAGGGGAACCAACAACGCGAGCCCCAACGTTCCCGTAACCGCAATGATAGAGGGGACGCTCGTGGGGGTGCCAGTTCAAGCACCAACCCTGAGGTGCAACCCCCTCGTGGCCGAGGGGAACGTAGGTTGGTCCCCAGGGAGAACAGGCGAACGGAGAGAGGAGATGATGTTCAACTCCCCGTTCCTGCAGAAACAACGAGGCGGCCAGTGACTACCCTGACAATAAGAGAGGCTTCCCCGAGCGCGAGCGCAAATAGACCTTCCCGCAAGAGGAAGAGAATGCCTGACTCCGCCGCGATCATAGGGAAGGGCAAACGAGTGGTTGAGGGCCCCCGAGGCGAGGGGGACACTTCCTCTTCAGAGGAAGAACACATGTGGGAGTTCCCCCGCCGAGGGGACAGAGACTTTTCTGGCGCCCCCGACGGCGGGCCGGTTTTGCTGAGGCCGGGCTCGGTCGCCCAGACTATTACTGACGATTTGTTCAGCCGGGCTCAGTACTCAGCGGATCACAGGCATCTCTACAGTGAGTCTGTAGAGAAGGTGACGCTCGATGCAGCCCACGCCCTGATTTCCGTAAGTCCTCGTTCCTTGCATTCTTCTGTTCTGTAATTTATCATTCTTTTGCTAACAGTTTTCCCCTCGATTACGCAGCAAGTTCTTCCTCGGCTCCGGAATGTGCAGATGCGAGCCTCCATATATGCCGAGCGCAAGGCCAAGTACAAGAAAATGGCCCGCTCGATGGACCCAGCTCACTTCCAAGCGGAATTGGCCGCTGAAATTGCCAAGTATGAGACCCTCAAGGGTCTATACAATACGTCGGAGGAAGAGCTGTCGAAACTGAAGGAGGATTTTCTAGCGGTTGATGGCGCTCGGATCCGTTTGGGCAACGAACTGGCACAGGCCAACGAGCAGCGCCAGAAGGCTGAGGCGGAGAGGGAAAGTTGGAGAACGAGGGCTCTGGAGGCAGAGAGGAAGTTTGCCGATACCATGAATGAGTGGCCTCGGAGCATGGAGCGTGCAAACAAGGAGGCATTGATCAAATTTTGCCACTCCAAAGCCTTCAACTTTGCTGCTTCCCTGCATTGCTTGGAGGAGGCTCAGAAGGCCTTCAATCTGGCCATCGAGCAGGGCATACACAAAGGGCTAACCCATCCTGCCATGAAGGAGGCCGAGGGCACGGGGCTCATGTTCAATGAGCGCTGCGAGGAGGAAGAAGATGACCCCAACGACCCCGCAGACAGTATAGCGGAAATGGAGTATGATTTCCTGGTGAAATTGATCCAGGATGAGTACGCCGATGCCCACAGGGAAGGGGGTGTGGGTCCATCTGACGCTCATGAAGACGAGCCACAAGCGCCGCTCATAGAGGATGCCCCAGCACAAGCCGCCGAAAATGCCAACGCTCCGGATGTCAATGAGCCTGCTCCTGCCAATGCCCCCAATGATCCGCAAGAGCCTGAGGGTCCCATTCACGGCCCAATTCTGGTGGTTGTTGATGAAGACGTCGCCCCAGCTGCCTAAGACTTTTCCTCCTTGTATTTTTCTGATTCTCTGCTTTTCCTTGTATTTAGAATTTCATGGGCCTTTGAGCCCTTTTGTTTTGTAATACTTCCATTTTGCCAATGAATAAAGATTCCGTTTTCCATACCTTTGTTCTTCATTTCCTTTATGATTCGTATAATAAGACTGTGTAGTATACTCCTGTGAATGCTTTATTCCTTTGATGCAATGAAAATTTGCTTAAGTCTTGAGCGATCGTGGGGGTCTTATTGTGAGATTGCCCCCCCACTCAAGACTTGCATAAATTTTGTTTTTGCTCTTCAAATTGAAAATTTGTCTAAGTCTTTCCTTTTGAAAATTTGTCTAAGTCTTGAGCGATCGTGAGGGTCTTACTGCGAGATTGCCCCTACGCTCAAGACTTGTATAAATTTCTTCTTTTGTAAATTTATCTTGAAAATCTGTCTAAGTCTTGAGCGATCGTGAGGGTCTTACTGTGAGATTGCCCCTACGCTCAAGACTTGTTTAAACTTTTGCTCTGGGAGAATTTGGCTAAGCCTTGGGTGTGTGCGAGGGTCTTACTGAGTGGTTGCCCTCGTTCAAGACTTGCGACATTCTTTCCGCCCTTGGGGGGATTTTGCTAGGTCTTGAGTATTTGCGAGGGTCTTACTGAGTGGTTGCCCTCGTTCAAGACTTGTGCAATTCCTTTTTGATTCTGAGGCCATCGTTCGAGCGCTCTGGCTCTTGTCGTTTTCTTGGTTCTGCAGGAAATCCCATTTTCGAGCGCAAGGCGTTTTAAGAAACGACCAAGGCCTACTAGGACTTTTTCTGTGGTAGATCCCATTTTCGAGCGCAAGGCGTTTTAAGAAACAGCCAAGGCCTACTAGGATCCGTTCTTGTAGGAGATCCCGTTTTCGAGCGCAAGGCGTTGTAAGAAACAGCCAAGGCCTACTAGGATTTTCTTCCATAACCTTCTTCCAATTCACCTGTTTGGTTGTGAGCGTAACCAGTCTATCCTTATGAGGGCGTCCCCCCATGTGGAGTAGAGCGCTGGCCAGCGTAACCCTTGAGAGATAACAGCATTCATATTGGAATGGGTTGCCAACCACGCTCGCGACGACGAGGGACGTGGGACTTATCCATTCAAGTAACCAAAGAAACAGGAATATTAAAGAAATCAAAAAGATTATGTTACCTTTTACTTTGTTTTGAAGTACATAGAACCCGTCAACGAGGGTTGTTACATCATAGTTTGCAAAGAGCTTTTAAACATAAAACTGCCGGAGGTTACATGCGTTCCAAGGGCGAGGCAAGCGCTCACCTTGAAGTGTCTCCAGGGTGTAAGTGTTGTTAGCTCTGAGTTGTACGACCTTGAATGGGCCTTCCCAATTGGGGTCCAATTTCCCCACGTGCTTGGATACTTCCACTTTCTTCAAGACCAAATCTCCCAGCTGGAAAGTTCTTTCCCTCACACGCTTGTTGTACTGTTGGGCCACGGAGGCTTTATAGTGGTGGATCTTAGCCCACGCTCGGTCTCTCCTTTCATCCAGTAAGTCCAACTCCAAACTCCTGTTGCCATCGTTGAGCTGAGGCTCGAAATAGCCGACACGAGCGGATTCATTTACAATCTCCGCTGGTATCATTGCTTCTGATCCATAAACGAGCGCGTAAGGTGTTTCTCCAGTGGCTGCTCGTGGGGTGGTGCGATAAGCCCAAAGCGCTCCTTGCAGCTCCTCAGCCCATTCACCTTTCTTGCTTTCCAGCATGGTTTTTAGATGCTGCAAGATGATTCTATTGGTAACTTCTGCTTGCCCATTGGATTGTGGATGTCCTACAGAGGTAAATCGCTGTTCTATCCCCAACTCAGAACACCACTCTCGTGTGTCTGCCGCTATGAACTGGGATCCATTGTCAGAAATGAGCACCCTCGGTATTCCGTACCTGCAGATGATGTTCTTCCAAATAAAGTCCCTTACGACCTTGAAAGTGATTTTTGCAACAGCTTCAGCCTCGGCCCACTTGGTGAAGTAGTCGACGGCTAGAATGACAAACTTCCTTTGTCCTGCAGCTATGGGTAAGGGGCCCACAATGTCTATTCCCCACTGGTCAAAAGGCCAAGAGACGTCTATTGGGATCATTTGTGCGGCTGGCAATTGAGGGAGATTTGAATGAAATTGGCATTTGGGGCACTTCCTCGAAAATTCAATGGCGTCTTGGAGAACTGTAGGCCAATAAAACCCACTTCTCAGAACCTTTTTTGCCAAAATACGCCCCCCAGAATGATTTCCACAGCTCCCGTTATGAATGTGTTCGAGCGTCTCCTTTGCTTGTGAGGGCCTTAGGCATCTCATTGGGGGTCCTTGAAATGATTTTTTGAACAACCTCCCCTCGGGATCCAAAGCGAAACGAGGGGCCTTATTTCGGATTTTCCTAGCTTCCACCCTGTCAGTGGGAAGAATTCCATCCTTAAGGAAGATGATGATGTCATCAAGCCAGCAGGGCTCGTTTGGATCAATCATAGCGATTATCTTGGTGGCGACTCTTTCTTTGATCAAAGGTTCCTCAGTCCTAAGGAACGTAACAGAACGTTCAGAAGTACCCTCTAAAGCTGACGCAAACTTTGACAGAGCGTCCGCTCGCTCGTTTTCTCCTCGCGGCACCTGAAGTAAATGAAATTCCTTGAACTTCCCAATGATTTCTTTGGCTTTCTTTAAGTACTGTATCATGGTGGTTTCTCGAGCCTCATATGTTCCTTCAATCTGGCTCGCTATTAACTGTGAATCCACATAAGCAGTGATTCTGGAGGCTCCATTCTGAAAAGCTATGTTTAAACCTTGCACGAGGGCTTCATATTCTGCTTCATTGTTAGTGACTTGGAAATCCAGCTTGATCGCAAAGTCCAGTTCAATCCCATCGGGGTTTCTGAGGGCCACTCCTATCCCTCCCCCTTGAGAGGTTGAGGAACCATCCGTGTGCAGTACCCATAAACCCTCATTCTCCGCAGCGGCGGGTTCGAAACCAAAACGTTCAACCAACAGATCCGCCATAACCTGAGCTTGTATCGCGGTCCTGGGCTCGAAGCGTAAATCAAACTGGCTCAATTCAATGGCCCACTTGATTAATCTGCCAGATACGTCCGGCTTGGACAATACTTGTTTCAAGGGTTGGTCGGTGAGAACTGTTATGGAATGCGCTTGAAAGTAAGGCCTTAGCCTTCTTGAGGCGTTAATAAGAGCGAACGCAAATTTCTCAATCTCCAAATATTTCTTTTCGGCTCCTTGCAAGGTTTTGCTCAGATAATAGACAGGCAAATGTTTCCGCTCCCGTACAGCGACCAGAACCGCGCTCGTGGCTTCAGGAGAGACAGAAAGATACATGAATAACCTTTCGCCTTCGACAGGCTTAGTCAGCAGTGGAGCGCTCGATAAATAAGCCTTCATATCCTGCAGCGCCCTTTCGCATTCCTCTGTCCAAGCAAAGTTACGTGCGTTCCTCAAGATTTTGAAGAAGGGAAGGTTCCTGTCTGCCGAGCGTGAAATAAACCTGTTCAACGAGATGATTTTGCCTACCAAGACCTGTACTTCCCGCAAATTTCGAGGGGAAGGAATTTCCAAGATGGCCTTGATCTTCTCCGGATTGGCCTCAATTCCCCTCTGACTGACCATGTATCCCAAGAATTTTCCCCCTTGTACACCAAAGGTGCACTTCGAGGGATTCAACTTCATCCCATATTGGCGCAAAATTGAAAACGTGCGCTTGAGATCCTCCAAATGGGAATCCTGGCGCTCGCTTTTGACAATCATATCATCCACGTAGACCTCCATGGACCTCCCAATTTCACTTTCAAACATCTTATTGACGAGCCGCTGATAGGTAGCTCCGGCGTTCTTAAGTCCAAAGGGCATGACCAAGAAACAGTATACCCCCATATGGACGACGAACGAAGTTTTGGGGCGGTCTTCCGGGGCCATAAAGATCTGATAGTACCCCTGGAAAGCGTCCATCATGCTCATGAGCTCGCAGCCAGCGGTCGAATCTACTAATTGATCAATCCGGGGCAGCGGGTAAGGATCTTTAGGGCAAGCCTTGTTGAGATCAGTGAAATCATTGCACATGCGCCATTTATTTGCGCTCTTGGGCACCAAGACTACGTTGCACAGCCACTCCGGATATAAGATGGGCTCGATATACTGAGCCTCCAAGAGCTTATTGACTTCCTCTTCAATGACTTTCTTTCGAAAGCCATGTACATCCCGTTTTTTCTGCTTGATAGGCTTGAAAGATGGATCCACATTAAGTCTATGGACGATGACGCTCGGGTCAATCCCTGTGAGATCAGAGGCTTTCCACGCGAATACATCCTTGTTCTCCCTTAGAAAATCAATCATCATGATCTGAGAAGGCCCTGAGAGGTTTGAGCCGATCTGTGTAGTCTTATCTTTGTTTCCAGGTTCCAGCTCAATGGTAAGGAATTTTTCCGAGGGTTCGATCCTTACCTCTGGGCGAGGAAGTTCGAGCGCCCTCTTCTTTCCTGTTAAACGACCGCCAGATGCTGGTTCACTCTCTTCCGGCTCATCTTCTCCTGAGGACGATTCACCAACGACCCCTGGGGGGACATTTTCGAGGGGATTCTCCCCGTTGTCTCCCCTCTTCTTCTTATTCTTCTTCTTGTTCAATTTCGCCCGTTTCCTTGCTGGGCTGTCCTCGTCTAAATTGGGGAAATCCACTGACTTCTTGGTGGAGCCGACATGGAAGGTTTTCTCCGCTTTAGGCTTTCTGAGGGACAGCATGTAACACTCCCAAGCCTCTCGTACATTGCAGAGCACTTCTCCAACGCCCTCGGAAGTAGGAAACTTAATCTTCTGGTGGTAGGTGGAGATGATAGCTTTAAAATCCACGAGGGCAGGGCGCCCGATTATGATGTTGTACGGGATGTCAATCTCCACCACCGCGTACGTTACCAAAAGCGTTTTGCGCTGAGGGGCTCGTCCGAATGAAGTAGCCAGGCGTATTTGCCCTCGGGGGACAACTTCTGAGCCTCCAAAGCCAATGAGGGCTGTTTTAAGAGGCTCGAGCGGGAGATCAACCTTCATTTTTAAGAATGTAGAGTAAGGCAAAACATTAACGGAGCTTCCACTATCAACCAATACTCTTTTTACAACATGGTTATGAACATCTAAACTAACCACCATGGGGCAATCTGACGTTACACTCTCCCCATGGGGCGTTACAATATGTTCTAGATCCCTATCATCAAAGCCTATTACATCATTTTCTCTTGATTTTGGAGCGCTTGATCTCTGGATAGCGTAGATAGGCTTGGGCACTGCTGGGCGTTGGTTGTAGCTCCGTATGTGCCTCCGTCGGGAGGCGTTTGAATCCCCCCCTGATGAGCCTCCTGCAATCATATTTATGACTGCAAAGGGCTCGTTCTCTTGCTCAGGGGCTTTGCCTTTGTTGCCCCGGCGACTGCTGCTTTCCGGGGGTCCCCTACCCCTTGGGCTCTTGGACCGGGAAGGACTCCTTCTTCTCCTTCCGGAGCGCTCGTTGCATTGTTCATCGTAGCGTTCGAGCACCCGGACAAATTCTTTCAGATGGCCCCCTGCAACGAGCCTTTGGATTTCAGCCTCCAACTGTCGGCACTCATCCGTGTCGTGCCCTCTCTGCTTGTGGAAGGCGCAGTATTTATTCGAGCGCCTTAGTGAGTCTGTTTCTCTCATTTTGATGGGTCTTTTGAAGAGCTTCTTATCAGAGAGATTGTAGACTTCTGAATTTGGCCGGGTGAGCGGAATGCGCTCGAATCGACGAGGGGGTGGTGGCGACCTCCTGCGCTCTTGAGGGCGCTCTTTCTTGACTGCCACATCCCGCCCCCGCTCGTGATGAGGTCGCTCGTTCCGGGCCGGGCTGTGATGACGGGGACCATTCGTCCCATACATATCTTCGAGCGCGAAGAACGGCTCGGCTATTTCTCTTAGGCCCATGAGGGTCCCAGGCCTTCTCTCCACGATGGCGTCAGCAAATTTTTTGCTCACATACTGCTTGTGATCCACAGCCTGGAAGAGAACTGGGATCAAGAAATCCATCGAGGGCCTTTCCACCTGCAAGATCTCTTTATTAAAGCGGGCGAAGAACGAGCGTAGTGATTCGCTCTTGCCCTGCACCACATTGTAAAGCGCTGTGGGTGCGGTGACGGGTGCCTTCAGAGAGTTGAAGTGGTTGAGGAAGGCATCGGCCAACTCTTCATACGAGTGGATTGAGCGCGGTGGCAGGCGCTTATACCATTCTTGAGCCATCCCTACCAAGGAAGTGACAAACACTTTCGCCCAGTAATGGCTGGAATGCTCGTAAAGGTGCATGAGATGCACAAAATGATCCAAATGCTCCGCTGGATCGGTTGTCCCGTCGTATCTGTTGATGGATGTGGGGACTTTGGCCATGCCGGCTTGGGCCATCAGAACTTCTTCGACGAGGGGTGAACCTCTCGCCAGTGGGTGATATTCGTACGTGCCGAAATTTTCCTCCGGCTCCTTGCGACGGGGGACCCTTGGTGGAGGGTCCTTGGTGCGGGTGCTCCTGGCGTCAACCCGTTCATCCCGACTATGGGAGATCTGAGTCGAGCGCCCTCGTGAGAGCTGTCCCACGATATCCTTGAGGCCCTGCAGCTGGTCTTGCACAGCCGCGAGGACGTCAGGATTTACTTCCACTTGCTTGTCCTTGTGGGCTCGCGAGCCCCTCCTGGAGACATGAGAGTCTCCTTCATTTTCGTTCACTCGCTCCGTGGGCTCTTTGTTCCTGCCCACGGAGACGCGCTCGTTGCCCTCCTGCTGGGGCACTTCTCTCGTTGGTGGTGGTGGTGGTTGTGCCCTCAGGACAGCCTGGGCTTCTCTGAGGGGAAAGTTTTGCTGTCCGCCTAAAGGGGCCGCAACCTGAGTGGCCTGCCCAGAGGGAAAGTACATGGAATGGAACCTTTCCCATGCCCCCTGAGCCGCCTGAACCTCACATTGGGCGTATAGAGCCCTCAATTGTTGGGTGGTCAGTGGAGGTAACTCCACTCCTTCAATCTCCCTGGGGACCACCACTGGGAGCTGGAGTTGTCCGGCATGGTATGGCTGGACTGGTGGCATCATCATCGCCGGAGTAAGGGAGTATCCAGGCGGAGGCATCATGTAACCTTGTATTCCAAGGTTCATCTGGGGATGGACCCAGGAATTCTGTGCAAGCGGCGGTGGAGCTGAGAAAGAAACTCCTCCAGTGGTGGTGGGAACCTGCGGTGCCGGCGGGGCAGGTGGTGGTACGGGGGATTCTGCTTGTGGAGTCACTCCTGCGGGAGGAGGTGCTCCACCATCAGCGACGGTAGGTGGCAGTGCTCCGCCAATAGCGGTGACGGGAAGAACGATGTTTGCATCTTGGGAGGTGTTTTCTCCTCCTCCAACAGCTCCAGATCTCGTTGCAACCATGGCTGTTGAAAACGAAGATGTGCTTGTTTTTCTACCAACAAAAAGAAAGGAAGAATAAGGAAGACTGGTTTCCCACAGACGGCGCCAAAAATGATGGGTCCAGGAATGGATGGGTCTGAATCCGATCACTTTACGATTTGTATTTTGTGGAGGAAACCACCGGAGCTTCGCCGG
The DNA here is from genome assembly GCA_037501455.1 of Lantana camara. Lineage (NCBI taxonomy): Eukaryota > Viridiplantae > Streptophyta > Magnoliopsida > Lamiales > Verbenaceae > Lantana > Lantana camara. Next base: position 28,573,242 of record CM074862.1, read on the forward strand.
AAAAAGGGAAAGGGGTTCAACCTGTTGGGACAAGCACAAGAAGAGTCAGAAGGCCAAGCTGGGGGAACTGAGGGTGATACCCAGTTTGGCTCTCCGACGCTCAAGTCAGTTCAATGTATGAAGATAAGTGTAAGCTCAGTTGCAGTTGCAGTGATGAAGAAAGCTTAGAGAAATGCTTCAGAATGCTTACAGTGTAGAAGATGACTTGGGTTATTTATAGTTGAGGGTCAAGGGCCCTTTGGTCATTTGCCTCAAGTGGTCCTGGCCGAATGTTGCCCTAACACGTGGCGCTGTGAGAGAGAAACCTAGGAGGAATCTTCTGCAAAAGTGGCCGAAAAGTTAGTGCTGGCAACAGTGGCAGGTGCGCGGGCATGTACGTTGTGTCAGAGAGCCATGTGGGTGGTTGGTGACGAGGGCTTAAGAGCGCGCTCGTGACAACCTGGAGTATTGGAGGCCAAGATATCCGCTGAGGGGGATGAAGGCTCCAGTTCAAATGACGAGCCAAAGGGGAGGCCGCTCTGAGGGAGTGTGACGCTCGAAGAGGGCTCCTTTGGCATGTGAGCGAGCCCATCGTTTGGTGTGTAGGACGCTCGTTGGAGTGATAGCGCTCGTTGGCTTAACTCCTGAAGAAGATCCGCGCTCGTTAGGTTCAGCGCTTGTAAAATGATGATGCATCCTTGGGGAGACAGATGTCATCATTTCGTGATGCCACGTGTCTTCATGTGGGACGATCGTATTTTGACCCCATCAGTGGGAAAATTTTAAATAAGCTAAGCTTGCATCTTCTTCAGAAAATAAATCGATTACATGTAAAATAATAGGAATCCAATGAATTGCTTAAATATTATAAAATCCAACAAATAAGGGAAAAAAGAATCAAAGAAAGAAAGAAAGAAAAAGGGGGGGGCGTTCATGCTATTTTCAAATTTGTTGGGGTAAAACTAGAATTTGGATAAAACCAACAGAGAATAATATACAGCAATTAATTGGAAAGGAAGAATTGCATCGGAAATATAATTGAAAACACAAAACAGGGTAGAACACAATCATTACATCACACCACGGGAATCAGACAAACGAGAGCTATGTTCTAGAGTTTCAAATCTCCGTGATTTTCCACTTCCTGGTGAGCAAACAATAATTTCTCAACTGTTCTTGTTTGTGTTGAAACATTTTGCCGTATATTTCTTGTATGCCTCTATTTATTGCCGGAAAATTGTTGGGGTTCAATTATCTTTAAGAAGTTCATCTTACAACCGTTTAATTATTGGAAATATCCGTTGAAAGATGTTAGTAGTTATGAAATTGAGAGTCCCAAGTTGATTATTGCAGTGGGCTCCGGTTAAAATTGCAATATTTACAGTTTTTCTTCTTAAAGAAGTTGTTTCATGTTATGCAGATTGTTTTGATAGCTATACTTCTGTTCTGCTGAAGATACGGCTGTTTTATTTTAAAAATTTTGTTGAATTTGAATGTAATTCCTTGTTTTTTTTCCCCTTGACAGCCATGGATCAAGATTTTCCAGATAATAACTCCTTGATTGCTCGTGTACAGGAGTTGGAGCGCGGTATGTTCTCGTATGACTTTGTTAATACTTAATTTTTCAAGAAATTTCTTGTACTCTGTGAAAGTGATCCTTTCAGTATATACTTTCTGGTTGATTGACTGTTTAATTGATTGGTAGTCTATGATAGGGCCATCCATTTTAGTGGTATTTGCAATTGGTCTCAAGCTTAAAGTATTTTATGCATCGGTTGTTCATATTTGCTGCAGAACGTAATGAACTGCATAAAGATATAGAACAGTTATGTATGCAACAAGCTGGACCTGCCTATCTTGGAGTGGCAACTCGAATGCATTTTCAGAGGTGGAAACTATCTTTCATGTTATCATTAATTTCCACCTATTTGTGATGATCACATACGCAAAGAGTATGGAGTATGCATGCTTCTTTTCTACTGCAACTGACAAGATCTTGATATTTCTTATTTAGGACTGCCGCATTGGAGCAGGAGATTGAGAGCATGCAAAAGAAGTTGGCTACTTGTACCAAACAAAACCAAAATCTTCAAGAGGAGCTATCTGAGGCTTATCGTATAAAAGTGTGTTTCACTTTGGTCATTAGATTTCTGGCATAGGTCCTGTTACCTTGTATGTAATCCCAATGTACTTGTTTCTGTTTTTCAGGGCCAACTAGCAGAATTACATACTGCAGAAGTCTCTAAGGTTCTCTATCTCTCTCTCTCACACACACACACACACAAAATCACTCAATGCTTACCCTTGTTTGTTAATTTTGAGAAACCTAGATGTTGTTTTGGATATAAACAACTATCACGTAATATTGGAATTCAGAGATGTTATTAGGAATATATTGCAGCTTTTTATATGTCTGACTTGCTCTTGATTTTTCTGTGTTTACTCTATGCCAGTACGCTGAAGCAGAGAAGCAGCTCAAATTTTTCCAAGGTTGTGTTGCTGCTGCTTTTGCTGAGCGAGATAATGCGATGATGGAGGTTGGATTTTCTTTTCGTAGGCTGTGAATGGTTCTTTCAACATTCTTCAATTTCTGAAAAGAAAGAATTTAAATCCCATTTATATCATCTAATACGATTTGGCATATGGTTGTAACAGGCAGAAAAAGCCAAGGAGATAGTAGAGCTCATGCCGAAGGAGCTCGAAAATTCTCAAAAAAGGTGCTTTTACTTTTTCCTATGTGACAGATACATATTCCTATTTTGAAATGTGTGGCAATCATATGACATTTTTCATCAGGCAACATATCATTATGATATTTAATTTTCTATTGAGCTAATATATATGACATGAAAATGCTCATGGTGGCCTCAAATACATGAAAGATTGGTGGGATTCTGCTTTATGTTTACTCTTTTTACTTTTTTTTTTTTTTTTTTTTAAATTCTTTTTGTCTTTTTAATTAAGAAGCTTACTAAGGGGAATACAAATAGGAAAAGTCCGTTTAAATTTCTTTGTTATGGTGTTACTGAAATTTTGTGAGAGAGGATACTAACTATGCTTGTTCAAATAGATTGTTGATATTGTCCGGTTCTATCTTTTATTTATTTCCATGTTGTATCCACTACTATATCAATCATCACTCTATCTGATAAGTGTGAAAGACATCTGTCAATGCCCAACTTCTTTGTATTATAATTTCCTTTTCTTGATGATGACTTCTCAGGGTTGAAGAGTTGACCAACGAGCTTCTCGAAGAAAAGGGGCTATCCATGACTCTCCGAGCTGATTTAGAAAAACATGAAAGGCAAAATGAGTTTTTTAAAGAGGTATAATGTAATTTGTAAATTGAAACGTGACAAATCATTTATTGATAATATAATTTTCACATTCCTCTTTTTAAGGAAATGTTTTCTTTATTGTAGGTTATAGATAAGTTTTACAATATCCGACAATGTTCCATGGAGAATTGTTCTGAGGCAAGCTGGGAAGAGAAATGTGAGTGTCTCTTGAATGATTCAGATGAATCATGGAGGTTTCAGGATGATGAGGATACTTCCACCTCCAATTACATTGTAAGTTCTAATACATGATATATATACCTGTATGTCTCTTATCTGTACTTTTCATATTTGTGGCAATTTGCTGATTAACTTATCTTCAGACAGAATTCTCTTGAAGCAGAAATTGAGACTTTAAGGAAAAATGTCGATAATATGCAAAGCAAGTTTCGAGTGGTGAGTTCTGGAAATTCTTTTCTTTTTTCCCTCCACTTCTTACCCTTAATTTTGTGCTGTGCATCATGTCAATTATATTAGGGATTGGAAATTGAAACACACTTGAAGAAGAAAGTTCGTGATTTAGAGAAAAAGAAAGTAAGAATCTTTTGCCCCAGATAACAACACACAGTTTGCAGTTCTGCATTTGTTTGTGACGTTTCATACTATTTTGTACAGATCCATTCAGAAGAGAAGATCAAAAGGCAGATATCAGAATTACTTAGTCAACATTCCCAATACAAAAATGATATAATGAACTTACTTGATGAAGGGTATTCAGATATAAAATCGATTAATGATGTGGTAGTTGAGAAAATCAGGCAACTCGAATTGAGCAGGGAATCCGATTTGGAATCTTCTCTGGTACAAGAGAAGGACTTACAAGAAACCGAATGCAGAGATGTGCATGTTAGTGCTGATTCCGATCCTGCCTCAATCACTAAGGCATGCTCTTGCTACTATAGCTTCTCTTGACCTGTATTTCATTTTGTGTCAATTATTGATATTATCTTTTTATTTTTTTGTACATTTTAGTACGCATTTAGTTGTCTCATGTGTTTATGTATATTTAAAAACTTCAATATTTTCTTCACTTCAGAATAATGATCCGGGACTTCCAACCTCGAATGCTTCTGAATCTGGTGAAACCTCTGAAGCCCTTGCTCTGGCACTGCAGGAGAAGGTTTGCTGGAGAACCTCTGTCATAATTTTAGCATTTTAATATCATTTCTATTATTTTATGTTTATAATTTCTGTTTATATTCAGGTTGAAGCATTACTGCTCTTATCCCAGCAAGAAGAAAGGCACCTACTAGAGAGGAATGTAAATGCAGCTTTACAGAAAAAGGTTGAGGAACTCAAGAGAAATTTACTGCAGGTAGCATACGATATATTTAAATTATTCTTCCATTTAGCATCTCTGTTGCTTCCGTTAAATACTGTGTCTAAAATGAATTATTATGGTCTACAGTTTAACCCCGGGAGAGATGTTGTTGCTATATTTTATTTGAAATTTTGATGAGCTAATTGAATTTTTTTGGGTCTATTCTTATTGGTTCATCATGGATCATTGGCTTCCATGATTTCCCATTTTTGGTTTATATGATTATCTTTTGTTGGTTTAGGTTACAAATGAAAAGGTTAAAGCTCTTATGGAGTTGGCACAGCTGAAGCAGGAACGATATGAAGTGAAAGAGTATGTTGCAGTTTACTTGTCACGAAATGGCTAATTAGTAGAGTTTCTATAATCAGTACTATGTAATAATTAATAAAGTAGCGCTCCCATCTGATAACTACCTTTGGTGTGTTTTTATGTGTTCTTCCTAAAATACTCATTTCTTATTAATTTTTCTTTATTTTCTCTCCCCCCTCTTGAAAGCGTTTTTCTGGCAGTATCTTTTCGACTCCCTCATTTATTGATAGTCTAACTAAATCAATTTAATCTTCTTTATATTAAACTCTTTTCCTTACTAAAAATAGTATGAAATTTATATTCTCTTACAAAATTTAGTAAATATATAATTTTAAACTATTACCCTTTAATCATGCAATTTGAATAATACCTCAGTTTTTTTTTGCTTTTTCTATTGAACCTCAGTCATTTCACATAAGTGAAATAAATTGAACATAAGTGAAATAAATTGAACATTTACTTTAGTTAATGTCTATCATCCGATACATCCCCCGGTTAGGTTTGTTCCTTTGTAATAATATTACACAATCTGCAAACTTGAGCAGAAAGACCAGGCAGGACAAAGTACAAGGAAAGCATTTGGGTGAGATTGCAGAACAAAGAATTGTGCAGGAAAAAGATGGAAAATTAAAAAATTTGCTCAAGAGAACTTATTTAACCCGGTGGGTTGGAGGTTCAGATGGGGGTGATGCAAATGCACATATAAATTATGAAAAGCCAAGTAGTGACATGGATATTGCAAGGTTTGTGTAGATTTTGTTTTGTCTAAATATTATTATTTTCATGTGAGTAAATATTTTCTCAACGAAAGACACATGCGCGGGAAATAATCTTGATTGCTTGTTGATATTAAAATTTTAAATTAGTTATGATTTTCTTATTGTATCTTGTGGGTAGGATGAAGATTGAGAATGCAACACTAAAAGAGAGCCTCGAAAGTATGGAGCATTTACTTTCTTCAGTCAGGAGGCTCCGGTTTTCTCTTCTCAAGGTGATAGTCTTTAAGGCCATGTTTGGATTGATGGATTTGGAGCTAAGGATTTTAAATCCATGATAACAAATCCGTTTAGCTTGCTTGGACAAATTTATATTATAACGGATTTCGAATCCTTCAGCTCGTAGTTTATATTAATACTAAAAATCATTTGAAATCCCCTTCAAATCCAAATCCATCAATCCAAACATAACCTCAAACTAATAAATGAAGTCATCTTCATTGCTCCACTTCATCTCATCGTTCAAGTAAAAAATGTTTTCTTTCTGTTTTTACCTTCGCAGGTGAAAGACTCCACTGTATCAAAAAGTGACAATAGTGGATGGTTTGACTCTTTGGACCGTATTATAGCTGAAGCAAACCTTGTGAAGACTGCCCTTTGTAGCTCTCTTCCCGTCAGTTGGTCTGCAGCAGAAGCCGAGGCAAATGTGGGTGATGATGATACAGGCCATGCTTATGAGAAACTGGATTTCGTTTCTGCTGCTGGATTGGAAATGGTGGAACTGTTGATATTTTCATCACAGGTCCTCAAGGAACAAATTTCATACAATTGTGACCGGAAGCATGAGGAGTTGGGGAAGTGATTATGCACGTGCTGCCATCGGCTCGAAAGGCAAGAAGGGAGATGGGAATTAGAAGTTTGTTTGCAACATTTTATTTAGTTTGTAATCTTGAGAAGGCAGTGTGGAAATATTTGGGGAGTTGAAATTTGTGTGTATAGTGTATACACATGCTTGACTGAATCAATGGTCATGCGCTCGCTATTTTTTGTTCTTTCTTCCTTCTTTATTTTCGGGACACAGAGAAAAGGTGAAAAACTTGAGAGATATAAGATCACTCTCTCTGAAAAATGATAACAAACGAATATCGGTTTGTGACTATTCATGGTTTGAAGCAAGAAGGGGTTGCTATGCATCACTTTGATTATCATGGCATGTCATCCCCAAACTGGGGGATTCGAATACTGAAAATGGATATCATCGGTAGCTATTTTAATATAACTATTGGAAAGTTAAAAAATAAGAGGGCATTTGGTCTAGTGGTATGATTCTCGCTTTGGGTGCGAGAGGTCCCGAGTTCGATTCTCGGAATGCCCCACTTTTCTACCATGATCTATTTTATTTTATCATCCTTTTATTATATCTTTGGACAACATTCATGTTGATTAAGGTAACGCCGTTTCTCATTATAGCATATATGTTTGTGGGTACTTATCTCGTGGATTGAGTTGAAAAGTTTCAATAGATAATTCTATAAGCATCGATTTATAATGTCGATTTTTAAGAATATTAAATATAAATCGTTTTAAACTCAACGCTATTGGACCATTGGTAATTCTACTAGTACACCACAATTTTATAACAATTTACTAATGTCATTTTTGCGTGTTCTTTTTTTTCCTTTTTTTTTTTTTTTTTCTGTGCAGTTCCTAGAGAAGGCCTCACAAGCCAACATATGTGTTCACCATCCAGAATGGAGAGCTACCCAACTAAAATTAAGGCACGTGGCTAGCTCCGCAAGAGATAAGGAAAGATAAGACGAGCTCGAGTAATAAGACATGATAGTTCGAGAGTTTGCAACATGGCAAGCTTCTTAGACCCAACTAGGACATGTGATTAGCTCTGCAAGAGATAAGAAAAGATAAGACAATTTGAGAGCTCAAAATAGGACACTTCCTGAAGTTCGAGATTGAGGAAATTTAATTAATTGAGAACATTTAGGTTAACGTGACACAGAAGCTAGTGAGTCTTAGAGATAGAGTCGAGTTGGACTGTTGGAGATAAAAACTCTAATTACATTAAAACATAAGAAAAATATCCCAAGAGAACTTAAAAGGGTTTAGGTCACAAAAACGATCAAGTGGTAAAGAGAAAAATGAATGGATTTAGTGGATACTCATCAGGGTATATCCCAAATCATGCATCCATTCTAAATCTTGTCCCATTTTCGCGAGACGATCAACATTCGAATTTCTCTAGTTGGAAATATATACATCCATTTTAAATCTTATGTCCCATTTTCGAAATAATCAACGTTCTAATTTCTCTATTTGAAAATATATTTTATCTACAATTTACAACAGTTAACGGTAACATTCCTCATCGATGGTCCTCAACATCTTCCTTTATCACCATTTTAGAATGATCTCGAAATCAATTTCGACTTTGATATTGAAAAACCGCCTTTTGCAAACAATTTGTGTCTCTGGAAATATGTTATCAGTATTGATCCATTGATCAATTAAACTACTTGAAATTTTGTTCTAATAACGAAACATCTAAATTTTATCTACAAATTTCTATTGATTTTGTGATTTTACAGGTCAGTTATAGGAGGATGAAAGCGTAAGTTTTAATATTGAAAAAAATTCATATAGAAATACAACTACAGAGAATTTAGATATAATTAACTCTATATGATATAAACATTAAATTATTAAAAGAAAAGGTTCAATTTTATTTTTTTTTTCATAAAAAGTATAAACCGCTCTTTAAAAAAAAAATCAAATTGAATAACATATAATGGTCGCTGTGCTTGGTTTCCGAGGCATTTTTCCCTTTAAGCTAGGCGAATTACAAACTTTTGGTGGCTTGTGCCGCAGAGTGGGCATTTGGTCTAGTGGTATGATTCTCGCTTCGGGTGCGAGAGGTCCCGAGTTCGATTCTCGGAATGCCCCATCTTACTTCCAAAACCTCCATTTTCAACTTATGCTTTTCATTTTCTCAACTGAATTCAACATAAATTCAAGACCAGCTGCCTAAATAAAATAACGCCAATTCATCAAATATAAATACATCCAGATGTTTTACCATTTCACAAGTTCAGTTCCTACTTCCTACACAGCATTTCAAAGGTAAAACAGTCCCAGTTCTCCCATCTAGCAACAAGATGAAAATAGTTAAACTACAAACCCAGGAAAAGGCAAAATTGGAAGGACACAATAAAACGAGATACATATTCAATGATCCACAATCTTAGGGTGGACTCTTGAATAAACTCATATGAGATCAGCACACAACCACCAACAGGAAATGAATGAGACAGCATGGGGCATGTGCTGGCCAAAACAAGGACATACGATAGGCTGTCCATCCCGAACTTCTTGTACTCTCAGTCATTTGTATATCGATTGTGCAGGTTGACCATGTTATGCAACACCATAGAGATCATGTACAAGTTGAAACACTTGAAGAAGAGCATACCTTTTCCAAACTTGCTAAGAGAACTTGAAAACAATGTTAAACCTTTGACTGGGACACATAACACACTTAGATAATCTGTTCTTACTATAAAATCAGGGTTGAATATTTCACCAGTGGGCATTTGGTCTAGTGGTATGATTCTCGCTTTGGGTGCGAGAGGTCCCGAGTTCGATTCTCGGAATGCCCCAGGATTTATTGTCAAAAAATGACATCCTAATTCCCCTTTTTGAATTAGATTTGGTGAGCAACAATGATGCAAGTCAACCATATCAAGCAGGCAACCAAATCTTAAATACTAGTTGGACTTTTTTAAAGAATGGGGATCTTATTCACATAAGCTATACATTTCCATTTTTCAATACCTACTAAAATTAGCTGTCTACTCACCTCAAAAAACAAAAAAAAAAATTAGCTGTCTACTTTAATAAGTCCATCTAGTATCTGCAATTCAGCCTTTGATAATCAACATGTACTAAACATCTAATTGAGCAAGGGGACAGAGAGGCAGGAAACTCTACAACAAACATGTCCGAGGACAATACAAGATAAAAAATAGAAACATGGAACACGATCCAATACCACAAAACCATCTACCTAGTACCTACACCCTTTGGAAATACATCCAGCCCAGAACAAAGCAGAACAACAGAAGTCCTTCACATTATTAAGGCTGAATGTGTATAACAAACAATGAGGGCATTTGGTCTCGTGGTATGATTCTCGCTTCGGGTGCGAGAGGTCCCGAGTTCGATTCTCGGAATGCCCCATGAGACCTACTTAATAAATCCTATATATTTTTCATTTTTACATTTTCAGGGTACTAGGGAAAATTCATTCAAGAACTTTAAACAATTATGAAATAATTGTAAGAGAGATCTTATGAAATTTTTTGCAGCAGATCTTACGTGTGGATGCTATGACTTGGTGGGAATAAAGATTTAGGGAGCAGCTCGAACAACGATTAAGAAATTAGATACCATAATTAGGATCTCGTATGTAGCCGAGCAACTTGAGCATAAGCAGCATTAGAATCACATCCTGCAAAAGATCAGACATCATAAGCAATTAATAGAAATTATTTGAAAATAAGAGATCCTTTTTTATTTATATAAGCTTATTTCAGAATTAATAAACATACTTCAATTTTCAAATATATGAAAGGAACTTATTACCTGCAAGTATTTCCCAAAATTTACACCTATCAAGATTGCAAAGTTCAAAACTAGAATCCTTAATACTAGTTCAGCCTCTAAGGTCAGAAAAAATATTAATTACATACAAGTATAGATCAGATCTTGCGGATCTAAAAGTCAGGTCAAGGGCTTATAGAAAACATGTGTGACAAAAGAACAGCAGACATCTAAAATATTTAAAAAGGCAATACTAAATGGTATCATAATTCCAAAAGCTCCTACTTTACTATATGCATTTGGAATTTTCACATTATTTCAACAACTTACTCACCAAGTGGTGTATACCAGCACAGGTCAAATGGAATAAGCAACCAAAAGAGAAGACTCTGCAGGCATCCAGTACCATAACATCGACTTAACCATCTTAAGAGCTATCTTCTTTGTCATAAATGACAACGTTCAAGCCACTACAGCTCATTTTACAGACGTTGCAGCCATAGCTATCTGCATTAGTTAAAGTTTCCCTTGCTTTTAGGTTTCCTAAGTTACACAATATTTTCCCAATCCACCTTAGAGCCTGCATGAATCAAAACCAATGCTCTATCAAACAACTACACCAATTATATTACTGGACCTATTCTAGAAACGATAAAATGGATGAAACATTAATGGTTGTTATGCGACATTTCATCATGTAAGAAGCACCAATCGCATACAAGTGGGCATTTGGTCTAGTGGTATGATTCTCGCTTTGGGTGCGAGAGGTCCCGAGTTCGATTCTCGGAATGCCCCATTTTGAACAAGTTAATGCCTTTTCTGATACCTTTTTCTCCACCAACCATAATTTTAAACCAATTCAGGGTCACCAAAGTCCAAGAACAGCAGCAAATTATCCCTTTTGAAATCAATTTAAACTAAGAGTTATTTGCTTTTGAAAAAGATAATAATAGAACAGCTAACAGCATTAAGAAGTAGGCAGATCAACCAATAGGCTGTTTATCAATGCAATCAAATCCAGACATTCATATTCTATTTGTTATTTACACTGTTGTAAAGATACAAAATCCATAGAGAGCAGGAATTACCAACAGCAAAATTGAGAAGCCATTTTATTATAATTTAACAAGAATTTCAACAATGAGCAATAAACTGAGGATGATATGCACGTAACAGTAATGTATAAAAGAGCTTTAGGAAGAATGTGGTGGATAGCATGGAATCATCACTCCATGTCTCAAGGTCTAGAATTCAGAGGATATCAAAATGTTCAGAGATGATCTTTATTTCCAAAACAGTGAAATTATAAAGGACTAAATAGAAGGCATCAGTTCCAAAACAATTTTCATGGTGTAATAGACTAAGCCTCCCAAACACAAAAGTGGTAGTCTAGCTTTACAGATGCACTATTAGATTCTCAATTAGGTCAAAGGACAGCTAGGCGATTAATTTTATATAAGACAACTGCTTCCACAACTACCAATCTATCAGACTTGGATGTCAACTAGACTTGGAGAAAGAGCTATAAAACAAATACAGATCAATCAGGCAAAACTGGGCATTTGGTCTAGTGGTATGATTCTCGCTTTGGGTGCGAGAGGTCCCGAGTTCGATTCTCGGAATGCCCCTTTTTAGAATAGTCAATGCCTCTCTTGATTACTTTTTTCCTATAAATATAATTTTTTAATTGACCTATGGGCACCAAAGTCAATTAGAAACAGCAGAGGTCATAATTTATTAAGACAAATCAAACTGAGATATATTTGTTCAGGAATTTATAATAAAAGTAATAGCATCATAGAGAAAGCAGGCAGATCTACCATCAAGCCATTGAAAATGTGAATGCTGCAGAAGCATCAATGCATTTATTACTAGTCATAAAGAAACTAAACTAGGGGATTGTCAACTATTAAAAACACTCTATAATAAATTGTAAGTAAAAGGAAAAAAACAGGCATTACAATAATTACCAAAAAAAAAAAAAAGCCATTTCCTGCAAGTTCTTGAACAGGGGATCAATAGAATGGGTCAATTAATGCCAAAAGTTCAGAGTATTTGACAAAGACCCACTCGTTAAAAATAGTACATTGATCTTTATTTTCCAAATAGTTAATCTAATAAACATTTAAATCTAATACCTATTTGCAGAACTCCTTGGAAGAGCTAATACTACCATTGGTAATGCATTCCTTAATATGACCCAATATTGAACTTTTCATGGTCCAAGGGAAAGAATGGGAGTCCCTTTTACCCAAAGCACCAAAGTCCAGAACTACCAATCTACGATGTTTGTATCTAGGCTCTAATGTTGGAGCACAAATAATGAACAAAATCAACAACATAAATACAGACTAATCAACACAACTAGGCATTTGGTAGTGGGTATGATTCTCGCTTCGGGTGCGAGAGGTCCCGAGTTCGATTCTCAGAATGCACCATAAAAACTACTTAATAATTTCTATATATGTTTTTCGTTTCTTTTCTTTTTTTTTTTTTTTTTTTTTCATTTTCATTTTGGGTACTAGGGAACATTCAGTCAAGAAATTTAAACAATTACGAAATTATTGTAAGAGGGGTCTTAAGAAATTCTTTGCAGCAGGCCGTACGTGTGGATGACATGACTTGGTGGGAATAAAGAACTACGGAGCCAGTTCTAACAAACACAACAAAGATTAAGAGATTAGATACCTAATTGGGATCTTGTATGTAGCCAAGCAACTTAAGCATAAGCAGCATTAGAATCAGTGTTACATCCTGCAAAAGATCAGAAATCATAAGCAATAAATAAAAATGATTGAATATAAGAAATTCTTCTTTTATTTATTTAAGTTTATTAATAAACTTACTTCAATTTTCGATATATATGAAATGAACTTATTAGCTGAAAATATTTCCGAAAATTTACACTATCAAGATTACAAAGTTCAAAACTAGAACCCTTAATCTTAGTTCAGCCTCTAAGATCAGTAAAATATATTAATTACACATAGGTAGACCAGATATTGTGGATCTAGAAGTCAGGTCAAGAGCCTATGGAAAACATGGGACAAATGAACAGCAAACATTTAAAAAAATTCAAGAGGGAATACTGAATGGTATCATAGTTCCAAAAGCTCCTACTTTACTATATGCATTTTGGTTTTTCACATTATTTCAACAACTTACTCACCGAATGGTGTATACCAGCACAGGTCAGACATAATAAGCAACCAAAAGAGAAGCCTCTGTGCAGGCGTCCAGTATGGTAAAATTGACTTAATCATTGTAAGAGATCTTCTTTGTGATTATTGGCAACGTTCAAGCTATTACAGCTCATTTTACAGGCATTGTAGCCATAGCTATCTGAGCTAGTTAGAGTTCCCTAAGTTACAGAACATTTTCCCAATCCATCTTAGAGCCTGCATGAATCAAAACCAAGGCTCTATCAAACAACTACCCCAGTTATATTACTGGACCTATTCTAGAAACGATAAAATGGATTAAACATTAATGGCTGTTATGCGACATTTAATCATGTAAGAAGCAACAATCGCATACAAGCGGGCATTTGGTCTAGTGGTATGATTCTCGCTTTGGGTGCGAGAGGTCCCGAGTTCAATTCTCGGAATGCCCCATTTTGAACAAGTTAATGCCTTTTCTGATACCTTTTTCTCCACCAACCATAATTTTAAACCAATTCAGGGTCACCAAAGTCCGAGAACAGCAGCAAATTATCCCTTTTGAAATCAATTTAAACTAAGAGTCATTTGCTTTTGAAAAAGATAATAATAGAACAGCTAACAGCATTTAGATGTAGGCAGATCAACCAATAAGCTGTTTATCAATGCAATCTTTTCCAGACATTCAGGCTCTTTTGTTTATTTACCCTGTTGTAAAGGTATAGGTCCAAAAAGTGCAGCAATTACCAACAACAAAATTGAGATCCACTTTATTATAACTTAACAAGAATTTTAATAATGAGGAATAAACTGAGCAGTGAGCAAGTATGCCCCTAACCGCAATGCATAGAACTTTAGGAAGAATGTGATTGATAACATCAAATAATCAGTCCATGTAGCAAGGTCTAGAATTCAGAGGATATCAACATGTCCAGAAATATACTGAACTTTATTTCCAAAACAGTAATCCAATAAAGGACTAAATAGAAGGCATCATTTCCCAAATAACTTTCATGATGTTAATAATAGACTAAGCCCCTAAAACACAAAAAGGCAGTTGAATCCTTACAGATGCATTATTAGATTCTCAATAGGTTCAAAGGACAGTTAGGCAATTAATTTTCTATACGACACCTACTTCCACAACTACAAATCTATCAGACTTGTATTTCCACTAAACTTGGAGAGAACCTATAAACAAATACAGATCAATCAAGCAGAACTGGGCATTTGGTCTAGTGGTATGATTCTCGCTTTGGGTGCGAGAGGTCCCGAGTTCGATTCTCGGAATGCCCCTTTTTAGACTAGCTAATGTTGCTCTTAATTACTTTTTCTCCTATAAATATATTTTTTTAACTGACCTATGGGCACCAAAGTCAATTGGAAACAGCAGAGGTCATAATTTATTAAGACAAATCAAACTGACATATATTTGTTTCGGAATTTATAATAAAAGTAATAGCATCATGGAAAGCAGGCAGATCTACCAAGAAGCCTTTAAAAATGTTAATGCTGCAGAAGCATCAATGCATTTATCACTTGTCGTGCAGAAAACAAACCAGGGGATGGTCAACTATTACTCATACTCTATAATAAATTGTAAGTACAAACAAAAAAAAATTGGGAAAGGCATATAAAACACACACACACACAAAGCAAGAGACCATTTGGGCAATTTGTTGAACAGTGATCAATCCCATGGCTCGGTTCATATAAAAAAATTCAGACAATTTGATGGATAAATCACTTGTTAAAAATAGTATATTGATCTATATTTTCCAAAAAATTAGTCTATTAAGCATTTAAATCTAATCATTATTTGCAGAATTTCCATGGGAAGGGCTAATAAAACAATTGATGACGCATTCCTTAATATGATCCAATATTGAATATTTCATGACCCAAGGGAGAGCATGGGAATCCCTTCTGTCCAAAGCACCAAAGTCCAGAACTACCAATCTAAGATGCTTGTATCTAGGCTCTAATCTTGGAGCACAAATTATGAACAAATTCAACAGCACAAATACAGACTTCTTGACAAAACCGGGCATTTGGTCTAGTGGTATGATTCTCGCTTTGGGTGCGAGAGGTCCCGAGTTCAATTCTCGGAATGCCCCATTTTGAACAAGTTAATGCCTTTTTTGATAACCTTTTTCTCCACCAACCATAATTTTAAACCAATTTAGGTCACCAAAATCCGAGAACAGCAGCAAACTATCCCTTCTGAAATCAATTTAAACTAAGAGTCATTTGCTTTTGAGAAAAATAATAATAGAACAGCTAACAGCATTTAGAAGTAGGCAGATCAACCAATAGGCTGTTTATCAATGCAATCAAATCCAGACATTCAGTCTCTTTTGTTTATTTACCCTGCTGTAAAGATATATGGTCCATCATTCCACAAAGAGCAGGAATTACCAACAACAAAATTGAGACGCCATTTTATTATAACTTAACAAGAATTTCAATAGTGAGCAATAAACTTAGCAGTGAGCAAGTATCCACCTAAGCGTAATGCATAAAAGAACTTTAGGAAGAACGTGATTGATAAAATGAAATTATCGCTCCATGTAGCAAGGTCTAGGATTCAGACAATATCAACATGTTCAGAAATATATTGATCTTTATTTCCAAAACAGTAATATGATAAAGGAGTAAATAGAAGGCATGAGTTCCCAAACAACTTTCAGGGTGTGTCCACAATAGACTAAGCCCCCCAAACACAAAAGAGGTAGTCAAATCCTTACAGATGAATTATTAGATTTTCAATAGGTTCAAAGGACAGCTAGGCGAATTAATTTTCTATAAGACACCTACTTCCATGACTACCAATCTATCAGACTTGGATGTCAACTAGACTTGGAGAAAGAGCTATAAAACAAATACAGATCAATCAGGCAAAACTGGGCATTTGGTCTAGTGGTATGATTCTCGCTTTGGGTGCGAGAGGTCCCGAGTTCGATTCTCGGAATGCCCCTTTTTAGACTAGTTAATGCTTCTCTTGATTACTTTTTCTCCTATAAATATATTTTTTTAATTGACCTATGGGCACCAAAGTCAGTTGGAAACAGCAAAGGTCATAATTTATTAAAACAATCCAAACTCAGATATTTTTGTTTAGGAATTTATAATAAAAAATAATAGCATCATGGAAAGCAGGCAGATCTACCAACAAGCCTTTAAAAATGTGAATGCTGCAGAAGCATCAATACATTTATTACTTGTCATGCAGAAACCAAACTAGGGGATGGTCAACTATTACTCATATTATAGGGTACAGGCATGAAAAAGAAAAGAACACACACGAAAAGCAAGAAGCTATTTGGGCAACTTTTTGAACAGTGATCAATGGCATGGCTTGGTTAATATAACAAATTCAGACAATTTGAAAATAGTATATTGTCTATATTTTCCAAAAAGTTAATTATTAAGCATTTAAATCTAATCATTATTTGCAGAACTTCCATGGAAGGGCTAATAAAACAATTGGGATGCATTCCTTAATATGATCCAGTATTGAATTCTTCATGCTCCAAGGGAGAGCATGGGAATCCCTTTTGTCCAAAGCACCAAAGTCCAGAACTACCAATCTTAAGATGCTTGTGTCTAGGCTCTAATCTTGGGAGCACAAATTATGAACAAATTCAACAGTACAAATACAGACTATTCGACAAAACTGGGCATTTGGTCTAGTGGTATGATTCTCGCTTTGGGTGCAAGAGGTCCCGAGTTCGATTCTCGGAATGCCCCTTTTGAACAATAATTCTTTTAATGTTTTATTATTTTTTATTCGCTAACTCTAATTTTTTAATACTTAGGGGCGCCAAAGTTCATTAGAAAAGCAGTAATCATCCTATGTGAAACCAAAACTCATAGATACTTGTTCAGAAGTTTTTAGAAAAGAGCTAGCAGCATATGGAGCAGGAAGTTCAACCAACAAGCTGTTTAAAATATATTGAAGTTCCAGAAGTATCAATGCAATAGTGCAATTGTTACCCAAGAAAAGATTTCAAATTTCGGGTTCTATTTATGTATCCTCACTTCTAACATTAATATTCAAACGCAGCCAAGATTTGTTTTTGATAATTGGTTGTAAGCCAGATACAATGTATGATGAATAGAAATTGTCTGATTTAGTAAGAGTTATGTAAATGAGCGACGATCAAATAAACCAAAGTATGGAAATTGATAAGTACATCAAGGACCAATAGTCATTTGAAACAATTTGAGGATGAAATTTTGAAGGAAGAATTAGATAACTTCTGTTCATGATGAAGGCGTAAAGCCAACAGTAAGGACAGACATTAACGACAAATAATCTAAGATGCCAATTTCTAACCTACTTAACCAACAAGGCATTTCAATCATGAAGAGTAAAATGAAAATGATATGCTGCATATATTATAATGCCAACATGAACAAATGAACTCCAGAGAATGTGATTATTAGCAAAGGTCAGCACATCAGAACGTTCAAACAATTCGAAGAACATCAACCTGTTTAATAACATGTTGATTTTTATTTTCCAAATAATTAAATTACTAAAGGCCTAAATCTAAGTCAATCTTCGCAGAATTTCCATGGAAGAGGTAATAATGCCAAACATAGTGCACTCCTAAATGACCCATTATTGAATTTTCCACAAGTTCAAGGGAGAGTATATGTTATTGATTTCGTTCAGAGAACCTAAGTCCAAATTCCCAATCTAAGTGGCTCATACCTAGGGTCCTAGACTCTAAAGTCTAAACCTGGAGCAGACCTTATAATACCACGCCAACAACGAAAATACAAAACAAGCAAAGATAATTGAGCATTTGATCTAGTAGTATGATTCTCGCTTTGGGTGCAAGAGGTCCCGAGTTCGATTCTCGGAATGCCCCATTCCATACCAGTAGTTGATTGCCTTGTTATTACTTTCGACTGTAAAACTAATGTATATAATAATCTTAAAAGCACAAAATCAATTTGAAACAAGGGCAATCTTTTAGACCAGTTCAAACTCAGCATACGTCTTAGCCATTTTTAACATCCAGAGCTGGTAGCATATAGAAGCAGGCAAGTCAACCAACAAGCTGTTTAAGAAATATGAATACCACAGAAGCAGCATCAGTGCAATTGTTGCAGGCCATTATGATTGCAGAGTTAAGGTTCCATTTATATATGCAAATATCTAATTGAATATGAGATAGGAAAATCAACCATTAAAACCAAGCTAGGAAGATTGATTGCTACTACCAAGTTCCGACAATGAATTGCAAACAGATTGAGAAAGTAAAATTTTAATAAGTTTATGTTCATCATAAAGCCAAATGAGTACAGGCATTGACAAGAACAAAACAACATTGAGAAGCCATTTTCTTGTAACTTAGCAATAATGACATTTCATCAAGAAGAGTATGATGAACATGAGTGCACATAGCTACCATGTTTAAATGGCTAGGTACAATGTATCAACAGCAAGCATCACTTTGAGGTCTGAATGTCTATAAAAGTCGGGAATGACCACCTTTCTGAATGGACTATTGATCTTGATATTCCAAACAGTTAATCTAGTATATGTCAAAACAAATCCATTGTTTGAAGAATTTCAATGTAATTGTTAATAAATACCATTGAGGAAAAGTAAATATGGTGCATTGTAACGGTCCATTACTGAATCCACGGGTCCAAGGAAGCAGCACCACTGGCTATGTTCAAGGCACCTAGATAACAACTACCAATCTACGAGGCTAGTATCTAGACTCTAAAGTCTAAACTTGGAACACAACTTATAACACAAAATCAACACCACAAATACAGATCAAGAAAACAACTGGGCATTTGGTCTAGTGGTATGATTCTCGCTTTGGGTGCGAGAGGTCCCGAGTTCGATTCTCGGAATGCCCCAATTTTTTGTTTCTCATTCATTGAAATTCAACGATTAAATGTTTCTATTATTTTCCTCATTATTTAATTAAATTTTTTTTTTTCATTTTCTATGCTTCTCTGCAATCAATGTATTTGCTTCACAAGAACTCAAATGTGGACGAATAACACAGAACATCACAACTTTTATCCTTATCGACAAATACTTCCAAAACAGTGAAAAACTTAGAGTTAATAGAATAAACAAGCAAGTCAACATATTGTATTAAACAAAGAAGCAGCTAGCTCCATGATTCTAAGAACTCACAATAACCCATGTTACCACTGTACACACCAATTTAGGGGCAATAAATTTCTCAAGCATTATCGCCACGATAAACTGTAAAATACTGCGTTCCTGTTCCCATCAATAATTTATAGTACAAAAAGTCCACAAAAAATAACTCATATTAAACCGTAATTGCAGCAAATTAATGAATCAGAAGAAAATTCAACAAGACAGCTAGGCCATGTGAGAACCAGCACAGCTATGAATAGAAAATTGAACATATAAAAAATCCAGTACAAAATAAAAAAATCTAGACAAAACCTGGTAACAGTAAACGTAGTAGCTGAAGACTCTTACCTTCGGCGGAGTTCTCCGGCAGTTTTTGACAGGGAAAGTGGTGGCGGCAACCGTTTTGGTGAAGCAAAAGTATAAATTTTGAGGTTTTAAGCAGAGTAGGCTAGGGCGGCAAAAGGGCAGCAGCAGCAGTAGTATGGTATGTTTGGGGAGGAGAAGAGGCGGCCGATATTTATTTTCCAATTCAAATATCGTTATATTCTGTTTTAACCTTTAAATATTATTTGTCGCTTTTCTTTTTAGATTCTTTTGGTGTTTTCGGGGATGATAATTAATGTTTTCAAAAGCGGACCGGAGATCAAAGCGGAGGCCTTATTGGTCATCGATTCAATCGGTTTGATCGGTCGAATAACTGGTTGGACCGGTATGACGTAATAAATAAATAATATTAATTATATATATATATATATATATAAATCCTAATATATAAATTTTAAAATAAACTCCTTAAAAGAATAAATTATTTGGCAAGAAGCTTTCAAGACTTATTTGGACTCTCAAGACTGCCCCTTTTTCTTATTTGGACTCTCAAGAGTCATTATAAAAATATAATTAAAATCATAGGCCCAATCCAATCTAAAAAGTTGTTGTAAGTTGAAACCCTTTTCTGCTCTTTAAACCTTTCATCACGCCGCAGCAACCCTCACAAGTTACACCCCTTTTATGCAATTGCAATTCTGCTCTCTCCTTTCACGCCAGTCTCTAACTATTTATCTATTTCTCTACTCACCGTTTCATTCTCTAAAATTAATATGTTGTGTGTTGTGCGAGAATTAGAAAGCAGCTAACTTGTAACTCTTCAACAAACGCACAGTTCTTTGAGCTACAGATCCAAAACATCTCACCATTGAAGCTTCAGATCGAAAAATGGAAGATGTGGAAGACGAAGTGCAACAACCCAGATTCTTTTTTTTTTTTTTTTTTATAAATTACAGTCAACCGGCGCTCCGGTCCGGTTTCCAGGGCCAAAACCGCCGGTTAACAGGCCGGTTTTTTCGGCCCTGGACTGGTCCGCTTGTCACTGGTTTTAGGGGTTAATTCGGACCGGACCTTGCGCCGGTCACCGGTTGAACCGGTCGGTCCGGTCCGCTTTTGAAAACACTGATGATAATTGTTATTTTCCCCAAAATCTGAAAACTAAAATTTATTTTTCTATTTGAGTGATTCCATTTAATTATCTATTAGAACATATTTTATATTTCAATTCACCTTATTTTACATTTTTATTTTTTTGTTTATTTAAAAATAAATTGTAGGTATTTACATGAACGACTTTTTTGGTTTGGAGTTTTATTCAATTGATCAAAATAAATTTTACGGAGAATTAATGTTTCATCCTGATAAGGCTCATGACTTATCCCAAACATCCCAACTTGAAATTAATCAATTTTACATCCCCAATACATAATATATTTTTTGTAAACCCCCTAAAACGTGTGAAAAGGTCATAATGTCCTTGTTGCATTGAAGAAGCAGAAGCAGTTCAGTCGGATTATCTTTGTTCTTCTTCATATTCGCTTTGTCGATATCGAACCAAGAAGAAGAAGAAGAAGTTGCGCCATCCATATCTCCTAAGTTTAATCTCAGGTATTTCAATTCCAAAATTAGAGTTTCTCAATTTGATATTAGAACTTAGGGCTTTTATACAAATGGTGTGTCAATTGCATATTTGCAATCTTCATTATCAATTAGTGGGGATGACTCGCAATTTTTAATCATTGAATATGTGATTTCTAAGATTTGAGATTTTTGTATATAATTTTTATCACTTATCTGAAAAGATTTATTTGAGATTGCTTCACATCTCTAAACAAATTTTAGTTACAAAATTTTAGATTTTTTTAAGAGTTTGTTTGAGATTTTTTTAGATTTCTACATACATCTGAAGATATTTACGGTGTTTTGTGAAATTTGATTTTGCTTATATGTGAGATTTTTGCGATTTAGGATTTCTGTATATATCTCAATAAATTTGATATGTGCTACTAATTTTGCTATTGTTTTTTGTCGGGTAATCTGGTTTTAAATCGAAAGTTATCAACTATATTGAGTTTTTAAGTTGGTTTCTTGAACAATTTCTAAAGTTTTTTAACTGATTTCTTGAACAACCTCTAAAGAAATTTCTGTTTAAAATTTGAGATTTGAGATTTTAGTAAAAATAATTTGTTTGTGATTTCTGAGATTTCGGCATATATCTGTATATATTTTTTCTTAAACTGACTTAGAGATTTTTGCATATATCTAAATATATCTCTGCATAAATTAACTGGGATTTCTGCATATATCAGAATATATTTTTGTATAAACTGATATGTATCTATTTCTGCATATTCTGCATAAATTGACTGTAAGATTTCTGCATATATCTAAATATATCTTTGAATAAACTGATTGTGGGATATCTGTATATATTTGAATATATTTTTGTATAAACTGACTGATTATTTGTTGTTGTATTTGTTCTCATAAATATAATCAACTTTTTAATGATTTGTCTTCTCATAGAAACTGAAGAGATCGAACTTCTGGAGGATGCATGAACATTTTGTGATGATAAATCATGTGCGTGAATCACAGTATTCCAGTTTGGTATTTATGTTTGTAAAGTGATGAAATAAAAATGGGGAACTAAACATGCAGTTTGTATGCTTAAAAATGCGTAATTAAGGGCAGACTTTGTCCAGTAAAAGGTTAAAAATGCGTAATTAAAGGCAAACTTTGTCCAGTGAAACATTAAAAATGTGTAATTAAGGGCAGACTTTGTCCAGTAAAAGGTTAAAAATGCGTAATTAAAGGCAGACTTTGTCCAGTGAAACGTTAAAGATGCGTAATTAAAGGTAAACTTTGTCGAGTAAAAGGTTAAAAATGCATTAAAAATACGTAATTAAAGGCAGATTTTGTCCAGTGAAACGTTAAAAATGCGTAATTAAAGGCAGACTTTGTCCAGTGAAACGTTAAAGATGCGTAATTAAAGGCAGACTTTGTCGAGTAAATGGTTAAAAATGCATTAAAAATACGTAATTAAAGACAGATTTTGTCCAGTGAAACGTTAAAAATGCGTAATTAAAGATAGATTTTGTCCAGTGAAACATTAAAAATGCGTAATTAAGGGCAGACTTTGTCCAGTAAAAGGTTAAAAATGGGTAATTAAAGGCAAACTTTGTCAAGTGAAACATTAAAAATGCGTAATTAAGGGCATACTTTATCCAGTAAAAGGTTAAAAATGCGTAATTAAAGGCAGACTTTGTCCAGTGAAACGTTAAAGATGTGTAATTAAAGGTAAACTTTGTCAAGTAAAAGGTTAAAAATGCATTAAAAATACGTAATTAAAGGCAGATTTTGTCAAGTGAAACGTTAAAAATGCGTAATTAAAGGCAGACTTTGTCCAGTGAAACGTTAAAGATACGTAATCAAAAGCAGACTTTGTCGAGTAAAAGGTTAAAAATGCATTAAAAATACTTAATTAAAGGCAGATTTTGTCCAGTGAAACATTAAAAATGCGTAATTAAAGGCAGACTTTGTCCAGTGAAACATTAAAAATGCGTAATTAAGGGCAGACTTTGTCCAGTAAAATGTTAAAAATGCGTAATTAAAGGCAAATTTTGTCAAGTGAAACATTAAAAATGCGTAATTAAGGGCAGACTTTGTCCAGTAAAAGGTTAAAAATGCGTAATTAACGACAGACTTTGTCCAGTGAAACGTTAAAGATGCGTAATTAAAGGCAGACTTTATCGAGTAAAAGGTTAAAAATGCATTAAAAATACGTAATTAAAGGCAGATTTTGTCCAGTGAAACGTTAAAAATGCGTAATTAAAGGCAGGCTTTGTCCAGTGAAAGGTTAAAAATGCGTAATTAAAGGTAGACTTTGTCCAGTGAAACGTTAAAAATGTGTAATTAAAGGCAGACTTTATCCAGGAAACGTAAAAAATTTACCATTACATGTTGTGAATCTTAATTACGTATTTAGTGTTTATAAAAATTACCATTACATGTTGTGAATCTTAATTACGTATTTAGTGTTTATAAAAGTTACCATTACATGTTGTGAATCTTAATTACATATAAACAATGATACTCAATATTGAGTTACATGTTGTGGACACTTACGTTATTCGACAATGTTATTGAATAATCTTGACCACAACATTACAGTAATAATACTCAAAATTTATTGAATCATGACCACAACATTACATTACAACATTACAGTAATGATAATCAAGATTTATTGAATCATGACCACAACATTACAATAATGATACTCAAGTGGCAAAATATTTAATTAAGGGGGTGAAAAGTTAAAATATCAAAAAATTAATGGATAAAAATATAAATATATTAAAAATATAGGGAGAATTACGGATAAATGCCCACTCTCTATATCAAATTTTAGTTACCTCCCCCATTCAAATTACGTTAGTACTAACTTCCCGTTTGGAAAACTTATTTTTTGTTTACACCCTATTTTCTACAAAATTACTATATTATCCTTCAAAAATAAAATAATACCCAAATTTTCATCAAAAATTCAATATAATTCATCAATAAAAAAGAAAATAATATCCAAATCCCTTTATTAATCGGTCTATCATCTTCCAAAGTCAAGAAAAAGGAAAAACAAAAAGAAAGACGAGAGAGACGGCGATAACGAGAGACGGCAACGGCAACGGCGACGGCTCAAGGCGAACAGGAGATAGAAATAAAAAGAGAGAAAATAGAGTCATCGGTGAGGATACGGAGAAGAAATAGGGGAGCAAAGTCTGGGGAGAAAGAGAGATCAACGACGGAAGAGACAGAGAAGAGAGAAAGCTCCGTTGGAGAAGGAAGAGAGCGACCGGCGGAAGAGAAGGCGAGGAATGACGGAGGCGAGGCGACGATCAAAGGGGCGTGGCTTAAAAGGGTAAAATTTCTATAAATTTTCGTCAATATATTTTGCCCTAGTTTTAGTTCTGAGTTCTGATAAAGCTTTGTGGGTATTTATTATGTTGGATATCATTGAAATTGAAACTTGAAATTGTATCCTCTGAATGCATTCTTGAGTTGTCCGACTTTGTTAAATGAAACTGGAAATATGAGATGGGTTCATCTAATATGCATTTTCTTGACACTAAAGATAAAAAGATCCAATTTTTGCGATGAGACTAATAATTTCGAATGATTTTGGGAAGTGGACTTCGTTTTTATTTTGTGGAAAGTGTTGAGGACTGGATTGGAGGAAGAAATGTGGAATGGGCTTATCTAATATGTGGTGAGGAAATAGGAAGAAATGGTGGGAAGTGGGAGATCTATGAGTGATATTGTGTGCTTTGCTATGTGTGTGAACTGTGAAGTGACGAAAATTCATGACTTTTAGGGAACTAACTGGAAGATGACAAATGAAAGGTCAAGAAGATATTTTTTCATATGAAGGAGGAGTTAAGGAGTTAGGGTTATGAGTTATGACAGTGAGATGTTGAATCAGAAAAACCAGACATACTGTTGGTTCTTGTGGGTATGAAAATGGGAAGATGGGATCAATGGAGAGGTATAGTTTGATCTTTCCTTCACTGTTCTTGTACTGATGTGAATGATCTTGGGTACTCTCTCCCTCTCTATATATATATGGAGAGAGTAAACAGTTTTGATGGTGACTACAGTCCATTTCAAGTTGAAATTTGGGTTTTTGCATAAGGCGTGATGCAAGGGGAGCTCTTGGAATGTTTTGACACTAATCATCTTCCTTAATGGAGTGTTATGCAATGAATTTGTAGATTATTTGATTAAAAATATAACACAATAGTTAATAGTGAATTCGTTTTGGTGAAAGTTTTTTAAAGTTTTTATTGTGTACCTTGTGATTTATTCTTCTTACTTTGGAATTTATTCCATTAAATTTATGATTTATTGTGTATCTTCAATTTCTAATTTTTTACCTAATTACAGAAATGTCTGATTCTCCCACTCGTAACCGATACTCACCCATTTTCTTCTGCAATATCATGGATAAGATGCGTGGATTAATGAGGCCCGAACACGAGAAAGCAATATCCACCTGCCCGTTTAGTTTCTTCATGAACATGCCCCGAGCATACGGAACGTATACTCGACTTGGTTCTATACTTTCTCGGTTCGATGTGGATACTTGTGAGTTTTCCTTTGGTGAAGATATTACAGTCCCGTTCACATCATCTGAGTTTTGCATTGTGAAGGGTTTACAACACCATGGTTTGCACGTGGATCCATTGATTAAATTGCCCTCCAACACACTAGACCGTCATTTTGAAGGCGAACCATCCCAGTGCACTAGGAAAAATATCGTAGCTAAATTGAAAGAGCTAGTGAAAAGCACAACCATTACGGATGTAGATGATTTTTGTAGAATGTACATCTTGTTGGTTTTTTCTACTTTGTTGTTCCCTACAAGCACTTACACTCTAGCCCGTGGCCTTGTATGCTACGTCGATGACTTGTTGGGCATCAGAGATTTCTCTTGGGGGGTTGCAGTGTACCAATTCTTGTTGGGCGGCATACAGGGACATCTACAAAAGAACAACATATATGTCAATGGTTTCACAACAGGGTTAATGGTATAAATATTTACAATTTGTGTTTTTATTGTTCTTGATTATCATATTTGTTTATATATGGATAAATTTGTTTTGTTGATAATGTAACAGGCCTGGTTTTACGAGCACTTTCCTACTTATGGCTCTGTTCGTTCTTTGCGTGCATATCCTAGATTTTTTAGATGGCAAGCAGAGGGGCACGTTATCCCCAAAGACGAACAAAAAGTCAATGAGAAGTTGAATGCAATCACTCGGACTCAGGTTAGTCCTTTTTATGTATTCTTACTTAAGCAAATATTATAACTTTAGTAATGATTATATTTTATTCCTTCAAGTTTGTGGAGATCACAGCTACTCAAACAAAGGAGCAACAGTTATTTGCACCTTAAGTGACATCACAAGAGCTGGGTAATTTGCATTCTCTATTGAGGGACTTAATTCGGACCCTTGAGTCCGTCAAACCTCAACAAATTATTGATGATCAAGAGGATACAGATGATGGAGACGATGTGGGGGATCAAGAGGGTAAAGATGATGATGGAGGTGGTGAGGAGGATCAAGAGAGTGAAGAAGATGATGAAGCTAGTGATGACAATCAAGTGGATGAACATAGTGATGGTAGCTATTCAGGATTTTTTGATGTGAATGTAGTTCATGAGAGAGTAGATGGTGAGACTGAAATGAAGAGGGAGGTGTTCGTAGAGAATAAGGGTAAAGAGACTGAGATTGAGAGAGATGAGAACATGAGTAAGGGGAGCAATGTTGAGAAGTGTAGCACCCGGGACGATAGGCACCACATCCCCCGCACTATGAGTCTAATCCACATATGAAATAGGCAGTCCACACATGAATCGGACTCATAGCGAACGGGTGACAATCAAAAGAACAACCCTGACTAGGCGGTAGTTAACCCTGGAACAATCAACAAAAACCAAAATGCGGAAGCAAGGAAATCATTTAT
Organism: Lantana camara; assembly: GCA_037501455.1. Classification (NCBI taxonomy): domain Eukaryota; kingdom Viridiplantae; phylum Streptophyta; class Magnoliopsida; order Lamiales; family Verbenaceae; genus Lantana; species Lantana camara. Next base: position 28,600,667 of record CM074862.1, read on the forward strand.
GTAATATCCATGAAATAAATGAAATCCAATACGAATATAAATACGGGTTCCACTAATCAGTACACCTGTCCTAACCTGTCCCGAATCAATACAAGAAAACAACATAACAACGGGTTCAACTGGCTCCAGAACCTGTCCTAACCTGTCCCGAATCAATATCAATTCAATAAGGGCACACCGGCCAACAATAATAAATCAATACAGTACTTAGAGACAATATAATATGCAGTGAGTGTAAATGAGTGAGACTAGAACAATGACTAGACACTCTAACTTCGCCTAGTAACCAACGCCTGCAAAAGAAACTGGAAAAAGGGGGAAGGAGGGTCAGTCTCTAGAAGACTGAGTGAGCAGGAGCGATACATATCATATAGAAACATGCACATGCAAGTCATAAATCCCGAGCAAGGTTTTATTCAAAATTAATTCCCAAGAGGGCAAGAAAATAACGAAGCGATGCTCGGACTTTACGACTACTCATACTAAATTCATTAAGTTCATAAATCATACTTAATCAATAAGGCTCGGCGAGTGAGCGTGCACAATCTCCAACCAAACTCCGACCGTGTACGACAAATATCATTAATACATTAAATAGGTGATCATGCAATATATCATAATACACACAGATCACATATCATGTCCTAAACATATTCGTTTGGGCAATCCGTTTCCCGGCCTTCCCGCACAGTGCCTATCAATCATAATCAATCATATTCAATCATAAATAAGTTCCAACCTTCTTCCTCCGGGTTGGTGGTGGGTTTGCAAGGCCCGACCACCCAATCATTGACCAAAAGGGGTTACATGACTCCCCAGATGGCACTCAGCTCCCTTTCCCCGCCAATCTCCTGACGAGGTCCGGTACCGCCGTTCAATGGTGGGACTAGTGTGAGGGTTTACCGTCAGCCCTTGCCTCCTCGGGTCCCCACTCACACCAAGCCCCTGGGCCCCATTCAGTGCAATCAATCATTCTTTCTTTTCTCGCCAAAACATTTGATCCATAAGAAGCAAAACATATTCCATAATCCATTTAAAAAGGGGTTTACTCGATGACTCCACTTTGAAAATGGTATATGTATATATATATAAGGTTTTTGGCCCAAAACTTATCACATAAGGGTTGTAGGGATTGATATGTAACTAGAACGAAAACACTCTCACCTGGAATACCACGAGACAAGAAACAAGAGCAATACGGGTGCCTATTCAATCTGGAAGTCTCCGCCCTGGAAACAAACTGTACAAGAGAAGGAACAATGTGTACTGGTGAGAATTGACTCAATATGAAACCACATAGACGCACGGCAATGCTAAACACATGATATGAGAGGTATAAGAAGTAAAATGATGTTATGGAGTTACATAATCAAGTAATTCGTTCAAGTACATTCCATACATGAGGGTTTCAAGCCCAATCATTTCATATCTTTCATAATTCCTTGCAATCAAGTCAAGAACTTCATATAACATTTATAACTCAAGTATTTCAAGTTTACAATTATAAAATAGACAAAATAGAGACATTCCAATCACTTAAATCTCACAAAGTCACATATCAATTCCAACTATATCAATTTTATATAATTCACACATGGCATACTCAATTCATATATCACTAAACGGATTTAATTAACAAGGTTACCTAATTAAATCAAACAATATTCATATTGTTTACAAAATTACACATACACCCCTTCAAGTTAGATAAATAGCTCAAATACGGCATATCGGAGTTCAAATTGCAAATCAAAGCATCAACATATATCATAGTTCATTTAATACATGCTTTCGTACACATTGGAATTCATATTGATCGACAAATCAAGCAATTGACAATTCATTGCAATTAAAACAATTAATTTCAAATAAATAGAAATACACAAAATAAATCACAACAAATCAACCGGGCATCCGATTGACGAACGGAAAGTGGCGTTGGACTCACCACAACGAAAGGGACCTTCTGTCCGAAAGTCACCGGAATGCCGCTACCGTAGCCGGCCGAACAATCACCAGCCGCCACCGGAACACCGCTTCTGGTGGTCGGAAAAATCCCCGGAAGGACAGAAACGTACGCCTCGGCCTGCTTAACAAAAGCCCTCAACCAATTTCAGAAAATACCAAACACACCGGACTTCGTTGACGAAAAACCGAACCAAATTCCAAGGACGAAAACTGAAATTAAACGTAAACCGTAAAACGAAAATGAAATCCGAGCATACCGTTGGAAAGCTTGTAACGAGCCCTACAAAAGGCCCAAGTCAATCACCGGAAAAATCATCGGAGAGAGAAGCCGCCGGTCCAGGCCGGTTCACCACCGGTCCGCCGCCAACGGCCGGTTCCTGGAACGCCGCCGATGCCATCCGCTAAGTTTCGTCATTCCAAGCAACTTTTGTGAAGGCTCCACCACCAAAACCGGCCGGGAAGAGGGCCCAATTCGCCGCCGAAGTTTCGCCGCTGCGCCAACGCCGATTTGGCCATCTCCGCCGCGATTCGCTCAAAAAGGAGGCCGGAAATGGAACGGGAAGGGTAAAAAACGTAGGGTAGGCTAGAGATTTGCTGGCGAAAGTCGCCGGATCGCCGGCTGCGAAGTGGTGGCGCCACCCGCCACCTTCAGGCCGCCGATGCGCCACCGTCGGTCTTCGGTTGGCCACGATCTTGGTACGGTTGTGACGGGCTCGTCGAGCTGATAAATTTCCACTAATGGTTCGTCAAATTCCGTCGAGAAACGAGGAAGAACGGGCATGTGTGTGTAATTACATCTCCACTGTGTGTGAACAGTGTCAGTCGCTGGAGGAAGACGATGCAAGAAGGCTGATCTGATTTGGCACGCAAAATGAGGAAATCCGAGTATATATCTTGGGTCCTCGTACGCAAAAATGGTCGAGAGAACGGGCTAACGAAGTCAGAATTGGGCAAACTTAGAGTCTACGGACTCGTATCGATGCCCCGGACGCAAAGGAGAGGTCAAAGAAGTCAAAATCTCTACCGAACGAGAAGTGACCGGAAAAACCCCCTTAAAGAAGAAAATTACAAAAAGGGCCCTAACTCTAAAAGAGTTCAAAAGAGGGCTACACAATGCACCAATCACATAATTAAACACATAAAAAGGTTAGAAGGTGACGTACCTTATTTATCGGATGAGCGGGGCGTTACAAGAATGAAGTAGCAGAAGATTTCGACGATCATGTCAAACAAAAAATTGTCGAGGAAATTGAGATAGAATCGGAAAGTGAAGACGATGAGGAAATAAGAATGAAAAAAGTTAATGACACGATTATCAACATTGCTAAGTCTATTCAGCAAAGAGAGGGCAGAATTAAGAAACGAAAAGATCATGAATTCACTACATCCCCTTCGATTACTGTCGACAAGAAAAAGCAAAAACAGAAACACAAAGCACCTTGTAAAGAAGTTGTGAGAAAACATAATACATCATATATATAATTTCATATTTTTATTTTTGCATGTCACTAATTCAGAATATAATTTTCGAACTTCATATCTAAAAGTTAATACCTTTTTTGTGTGTGTGCAGGTGTATTTGGGTATGACTATTCATGATCAATGCGCTCCATTTGTTGGAAAATTGAACTACCCAGGGAAGGAAAAACTCACTGAAGATGAGCAAAAGAAAATTGATTTGTTCATTAAGGAGCAGGAGAGGGACCCCAAGGATATTATCTTTAGTGGGATTGAATCACAAATATTCAACGTTGATGTGTATCGTCTGCTTTGGGGATTGGAGACGCGACAATGCGTGTTTGAAGCATTTGTGGAGATTCTTAATGCTAAGAATAATTCGACACGGATTTGGTGTATGTCTGCCCATGCCACGAGTGAGATTTTGGGGACCCTTCAAAATCAGTCGTTTTTAAAAGCGAAGAGGAATACTACAAAAGAGGAGGAGATGAATACATTTGATCAATTCATATCAGTCAAATTGGGGGCAAATGTGCATTCAATGTTGAATAGATTGACGAGCAAAGTTTTGGAGTCGTGTGGTTTTATCATATTTCCACTCAATACCAAGAACCATTGGCATATGGTTGTTCTCAACACAAGGACTAAATTAACACGCTATAACTCTATGAGAAGCCCCATTTCAACCGGCCACTCCAAATTGTGGGAAAAATTCATAAGGTTGTACTTGTTGCATGTACACTAGTATGAACTTGCTAGTGCCGATGTGTGTGACCAGGGATGTCGCCAACAACACGAAGAAAGCTTGGATTATGGTGTTCATATCTGTTTATTTGCTGAATGTTTAGCGCGTGATGATCCTATGTTTTGGGAGAAATCCAGATATGTGGAAATGCCCTATTATCGAGCGCACTTGGTAGCAACAATATTGAGTGTTGAAGACATTGTCTAGTTTGGTTAGTATTGTGGAGTTTGGTTAGATTAAAACATGGTATTGCTACTTACAAAGCTAAGCTTGCTGATTGGGGAAAACAAATGATGACAACCATTTTGTAGTTTGATTTAGGCTAGTTCAACTTTCAAGAATATGTATATATTATCGAAAACTGTAAAAAATCAAGACTCGCTTTTTGTTGATTTTGCTCTGTTTTTTTCCCCCCCTTTTTATGGATTTTGCTTCTGAAATAATTTTTATTTACTTGCTGTTGTCCTTGATGTTTTTCTTGTTGTTTAGAAATAGTTGTTTTCTTCATTATAGTATTATAACTTTTTATATGTATAAATTTCGCTGCTAACTAACTCAAGAAACAGGTAATTAATATAAGATAAATTAATCCATACTCACAAGGTATATGTGTTTTAAAATGTTTACTAACTAAATATTTCGTAATATAAGAATCTGTTAAGAAGTAACTAATGACAGTAATAATCATACCATAATTCAAATTTCTGATATAAATTCAAACTCATCCTAGACTTGGCTTGAATAATTACTCCTAGCCCGACACTTCACGATCAGATTCGAGCCATAAACACAATTACCATGTGCCAATGGTTTGTAAAATTGAAGTATTGTTGCATTTAACATAGAGTATGAATATTCGAAAATAAGGTGTTCCAACACAATACGATTATTGGGGCATTTACTTGCGATTCAGTGAAATCGAGGTGTCTATTCGTAAAGGGCGAAGTATGATTCTCCGATAACAAGGTGTTAATCGGATATTTCGAAACAACGGGTGTCATTGCTTCAAAAGTATTAATTCGTAAAATCGGGATGTGTATATGTATAGTAAGGAGAAATAACTTAAAAACATTTCATAAAGATGAAATCTCTACATATATTGTTAGAAACACTTGTAATTACGAGAAAGTGATTAAATATTTAGGGAAAACACAAGTCCAAATTTGATCGCAACATAATATTACAATGTATTAAATCATAAATCGAATAACGAAGAATGAGAGCGTCATTATTTCTGAAGTATCAGTTCGTAAAATTGAAGTACTGAAAATAGAAATTGAAGTATCGTTACGTTTAACATAGAGTATGAATATTCGAAAATAAGGTGTTCCAACACAATACGATTATTGGAGCATTTAATTGCGATTCAGTGACACCGAGGTGTCTATTCGTAAAGGACGAAGTATGATTATCCGATAACAAGGTGTTAATCGGATATTTCGAAACAACGAGTGTCATTGCTTCAAAAGTATTAATTCGTAAAATCGGGAGGTGTATATGTATAGTAAGGAGAAATAGCTTAAAAACATTTCATAAAGATGAAATCTTACATATATTGTTAGAAACACTTGTAATTACGAGAAAGTGATTAAATATTTAGGGAAAACACAAGTCCAAATTTGATCCCAACATAATATTACAATGTATTAAATCATAAATCGAATAACGAAGAATGAGAGCGTCATTATTTCTGAAGTATCAGTTCGTAAAATTGAAGTACTGAAAATAGAAATTGAAGTATCGTTACGTTTAACATAGAGTATGAATATTCGAAAATAAGGTGTTCCAACACAATACGATTATTGGAGCATTTAATTGCGATTCAGTGAAACCGAGGTGTCTATTCGTAAAGAGCGAAGTATGATTATCCGACAACAAGGTGTTAATCGGATATTTCGAAACAACGAGTGTCATTGCTTCAAAAGTATTAATTCGTAAAATCGGGATGTGTATATGTATAGTAAGGAGAAATAACTTAAAAACATTTCATAAAGATGAAATCTCTACATATATTGTTAGAAACAATTGTAATTACGAAAAAGTGATTAAATATTTAGGGAAAACACAAGTCCAAATTTGATCCCAACAAATAACATCAAATTAAGTTCAGCAACCTAACAATACTAATAACATCAAAATCAATTTCATCAAATTAATGATGACATTTTCAATCTAGGATTCAAGAGGTGTTTTGCAACTACGCCGATTATGACCCTTCAGCTTGCAACGTGAACAAGTTGAATCCCGCTTTACAACTTGAGAAGGTATTCTATTTCTTTTTCTCCGTCCAGGCTGAACTCTCACATCGGGTGGAAAAACAAACTGATCTTGTTCGTTTTCTTCCACAACCATCTCATCACATGTTGGTATGGGATTGATCGTCAACTTATACGCTTCTCTAAACATCCCAACAGTATAAGCTTGGTGACAGAAATCATAAAAAGACATTCCTTTGTCCTCGATACAAGCACAAGCATGATTTCATGGAATTCTAAAAATCTGCCATTGTCTACATGTGCAACTTTGTATTTCCAGATCAACTGCATATGTCGATTTACCATCAACTACCTCGTACAAAACCGCGCTTGCTTTTTTTACCTTCATTTTTCGACTCTCAACATAGTTCTGCTTCAACTTTGCCTCCGGTCCAGGACATAAAAATTCGGGGTTGTAGCGTTCTCCAATATCGCGTCTTTCCTTCATCATGGTCATTATTTGTTCGCGGATAAGATCAACCATAGCTAGCATTGGCAATGATCTTGCATTATTAACCCAACTGTTCCAAGACTCGGCAATATTGTTATTTACAACACCAAAACGTTCCCCTGAGAAGAGAGAGTTTGCCCAATTTTGTGGCTCAGACTACAAAATAAAATCTTTGGCCTGAGGCATAGCGTTCTCAATTTGCTCTCTATAATTCTGAAACTCATTTGTTGAAGTCGTATATGCAGCCTTCTGGAATATCGATACCCAATATTTTTTATTACGGAAAGGATAAAATCTGAGTATCTGTAGATGCAACAAAAAAACATTAGACAATAACAATACTTCATATAGTTCAAATAATACCCCATCAGTCAACATTAGTACCTCAAAAGATTGTTTAAACACTTTAGACATAAAAAAAGACATTATACCTCATATACTTCAAATAATACCTCATCAGTCAAAATTAGTACGTCATAAGATTGTTTAAATACTTTAGACATAAAAAATACATTATATCTGTGTCCTGAAATTGTCAACCAAATGTCTCAAACAATACGCATGATTGCTACCAGGAAACACCATTGGGATGGCTTTTCGCTGTCCTGAATGTCTGTCAGAGAAAAATGTGTAAGATCTAAAACTAATGAGGCCACGTGTCTTACTTGATAATGCTTCACGTAACTTTCTACAGAACCATTCCCAATTATAGTCATTCTCAGCATTTACAACTGCATATGCTAGGGTGAACAAATCATCATTCGGGTCTTTCGCCACGGCAGAAAGAAGACAACCTTTATATCTATTCTTAATGTGAGTACCATCTAGAAATGTCAAATCCCTACATCCGTTTAAGAATCCCAAAAGACATGCATTAAAACAAATAAAAGCCTCGTAAACTTCTTAGTTGCTATATCAACCTCGTAATCGGCAAAACTCCCGAGATTCGTTTTCTTAACTGCATCGTAATACCATCTAACCTTATCATACGAGACTGCATCACTCCCATGAATATCGAATAAAGCTATTTCCTTACCCATCCACACCCTGTGCTAAGGAACATCAACAGAAAATTCCCTCTGCAAATCGAACTTCATTTCTTTAGGAGGATATTGCGGGTTACTTCTAATCTCCTCTCTCATTATGTTTGCAACCCAATTGACATCAGCTCTAGGATGTCCTTTTGACCGTAGACTTCCCTCCCGACATGTGTGCTACAAGTTGCATTTCCTTATGGCTAACTGTGGATCTTTTTTAGTTTTTGATGCATATATACACCATTTACAACTGTTATCAGGGCACTTAACTATGATCTTGTTACTATCATTTTTCATATAGTTAAAAGAATGATGGATAACAACTGAGTAATTTTTCACCTTGATCCTAAACTCAACCGCATCTCTAAACACTTGACCAACCCCATTTATACACCTACTCCACGCGTCTAGGGAATTAGTTTGTATGGTTTGTGATTGAATTGTGAGTGCCATTGACTCGTCCTCGGTCCCATACCTACATAAAAAAAAACAAAAAGTATAACTTATCAATATTAAGGTACCCGGTTTTCAAAACAAGGTACTAAATTGAGAACATTAGGTACTAGTATGAAAAATCAGAATTAAGGTACCCGGTTTTTAAAATAAGGTATTGAAATAAGAACATGAGGTACTACGAATGAAAGACAAATTACCTATTGCCCATTGAGTTCACATGCTCCCTTCCATCATCCCAATCAGTCACACTAATGTCGATAAAGGACAAATTAAAAGTCTTGTGCAGCACAATCATGTTGTCGACATCCTCATCATTCAACAAACTCACATCGTGATCCTTGGCGTGAGGAGCAATGTATGTCAACTTAATTTTATTGGGGTTAATAGCGGGCCATTTTCCACTAAAAATTGTGTAAATATCCATTAAACTCAAATCATTCAGAATTGAAAAGACATGCATCTGATGATTATACCGAATACCAGCCAAGAGACTGACTGGATGTTCATCACCACCTCCATTATTTGAAGAAGACATCATTCAACACTAAAGAAGAAAATAAGAGAAAAACATGTCAGAGAAGTGAAAATGTTTCTAACCCTATTGGTTCTGTAAAAGTTAATTACTCAATTTCATATAATCGCAACATCTCAATTCTTTTGCTAGGTTTTAATTCAGTAAAATACAATCAATCAAATAATACTTATCTCGTAAGTGTTAAATTAACCTGTCAAGTGCATATTTCAAACTTCACCAGAAAATTGATACATTGGAAAATCGTACCATGCAAAGTGAGAAAAGTGATATTTATAGGATACTAAAAATAAAATCAATTCTTACTCATACATGTTTTATTAACTGTGCAGCTATATTATTTGAACGGTGAACTTTCTCTAGGGCAAACATACGTTTCCAACATCTTAGTTACGACATTGATCGACTTTAGAATTCGGAGAAACACATTGCTCTGATGGAATGTGAAGGATCACACACCATGTAGGAACTGAGATGAGAGAATTGCATTGAGTTTATGTACCTGAGATAGCGACTGAATTGACTTTAATTGGCGAGGTCTCTGTAGCGTGTTTCTGTCGTAAAGAGAAGTCTGATGATGATATGTTTCTGTAGTAGAAAAAAAAAAATGATAACGGCGTATTTTTATAGGAGAAAGGGAAGAGTGATGACTGAGTGTTCTATAGTAAAAAAGAAAAAGTGATTGAAATCTAAATTGAAAAGAAAACAAGCTAAATTGAAATCTTCTGTAGCGTGAGAATGGGAACAGAAACAAAGCAAATAAGAAGAAAGAAATACAAAAAAAAATAAGAAAAAGAAAAAGAAAAGAAAAATAATAATAATAATAATGAAGGGTATTACAGTCAATTTAAGTATTTAGGGATTGAACAAAAATTATAACGTAAGATTAGAGAGTTAGTATTAAGTCAAACTATTCTGGGGAGCAAACTAAAATTCTTTACGTTGGTGATTACTTAAATCTAATTCTCCCAAAATTATACATATAAAAATTAAAATTTTTCAAAATTTAGGGGGGCGGCTGCCCCCCCCATGCCCCCCACCTGGCTCCGTCATTTGTTATATAAAATTATATATATATATATATATATATATATATATATATATATATATATATATATATATATATATATTTTGATGATTACATGCGCTTGCTCTCCTTTTCTTTCCCCAATTTCTCTTCTCTCTTTTTTTGGTTTTGGCAATCTTGTACCTTCTCCTCTTATTTATAGCTAAAATATTTGATGCATTTAGAGTTTTTATTACTTTTTTTTTTTTTCAACAACGAGACCCAAAACGGGGTAAAAGAAACAACGAAATAAAAGAACATCTCAATCTCAACCTCAACCGGAGGTGAGTCCCAAACTAAACAATAAGTGGAGATACTATGCCCCAACCAATGAAACCCCCCCCCCCCCCCCCCCCCTTTATTTTTTTTAAAATTTTTGTATGTATATTTTTGTCCCTTAATTTTTTGATATTTTAACTTTTCGTCCCCCCTAAAAATTTTGTCCCTTCATTTTTTATATTTTAAATTTTCGCCCCCTCCCCCCCCCCCATTAAATCCTAGCCCCAACCTAGCCAACTTATCCGCACTACCATTCTTCTCTTGATAAACGTGCTTAATACTTGCTTCCCAAAGCTTGCAAAGAAGTCATCGACAATCCATAATAATATTTTATCTATATTTATTTTTATTTGTTTCGCAAAGTGCTCTTTACTAAAACCCTATAGATTTCCCTAACTCATCCTTATTTATTACTCGGACCCTTTTCGCCTATTCTGTAAGCAAATAAGGTCTTCCCCAATCGAACATGATTTTTTAATATGTCCGAACAGACACTGGTCCTCCTTGGGCTATTCAGCTCGTGCCCAACACACACACACACACATATATATATATATATATATATATATATATATATATATTATAATATGTATTTATATAATTTTTAACTATAAACTTTTAATTATTAGTATATATTAGTATATCTATATCAAATTTTTAGCTATAATTTTTTGAATTTTTGGCATATCTATATATATAAAAGAATAAGACTTGAAAAAATAAAAGAAAAAAAGTATTATGACAACAATACATAAAGAAGAAAATATATATTAAAAAAAAAAAAAAAACTTCAACAAAAATTACATAAAAGATAAAACATAAGAGGGAAAAAACATAACAAATCATGTATCGGTTTCTTCCATTCAACTTAAACATTATTTTTGATATGTGTAATTATATTTTTTGTTGTAAAATTTATTTAATTTTAGTGGATGAATGTTTAATTTTATAAGTTATAATATGAAAACACGATAAATATGGCATTTCTTTGGTACCCTTCGAAATTAATCATTAATTTTTATAATAAAAAATATCAAGTAAAATTGGCATCTTCCCTAACCTGGAAAGCACGGACACGCCTAAAAATGTGTCCGTACAGTATCGGACACGGCTGAAACATGTTCGAAATTAAAAAAAAAAAAAAAAAAAAAAGGACACGATGGGGTGAAGTGTCCGACGCGGCTAGGACACGGCTGGACAAATTTTATAATTATATAAAGTTTTTAATGCATTTTTTAATATTTTTAGAATTTTTTTGGGAGAAAACTGAAATAACAAAACTTATTCTAGTTTTTAATTATACATACTTTTTTAAAAAATTTATTTTACATAGATTATACTTGATGGGGTTCATAAATGGGTTGATCCGAATCCGATCACTTTACGAGTTGTATTTGTGGAGGAAACCACCGGAGCTTCGCCGGAAAGGAGAAAAGGGTTCTACCTGTTGGGACAAGCACAAGAAAAGTCAGAAGGCCAAGCTGGGGGAACTGGGGGTGATACCCAGTTTGGCTCTCCGACGCTCAAGTCAGTTCAAGGTATGAAGAAATGTAAGTTCAGTCACAGTTACAGTGATGAAGAATGCTTACCAGTGTAGAAGATGACTTTGGCTATTTATAGTTGAGGGTCAAGGGCCCTTTGGTCATTTGCCTCAAGTGGTCCTGGCCGAATGTTGCCCTAACACGTGGCGCTGTGAGAGAGAAACCTAGGAGGAATCTTCTGCAAAAGCGGCCAAAAGTTAGTGCTGGCAACAGTGGCAGGTGCGCGGGCATGTACGTTGTGTCAGAGAGCCATTTGGGTGGTTGGTGACGAGGGCTTAAGAGCGCGCTCGTGACAACCTGGAGTATTGGAGGCCAAGATATCCGCTGAGGGGGATGAAGGCTCCAGTTCAAGTGACGAGCCAAAGGGGAGGCCACTCTGAGGGAGTGTGACGCTCGAAGAGGGCTCCTTTGGCACGTGGGCGTACCAATCGTGTAGGACGCTCGTGGGAGTGACAGCGCTCGTTGGGCTTAACTCCTGAAGAAGGAAGGCGCTCGTTGGGTTTAGCGCTCGTGTATTGATGGTGAAGCCTTGGGGAGACAGGTGTCGTCATCTCGGCGATGCCACGTGTCTTACGTGGGACTATCGTATTTTGACCCCCAATTCTGTAGTCCTTAGTGATAAGGACTGTAGAATTTTGACATGCTCTATCTCTTGCACATAGCGCTCGTGTAAGGCTTGGCGTGTTGAGCAATTTTTCTTCTGGTTGCGCTATAAATGCGGTCTTTTCAACTGACCGCTCGTAACACTTCCGCATTAAATGTTGTACTATTCTGAAGCATTCGAAACGTCAGAGCATTAAATGCGGGTGCGCGTGGGGCGCGTGAGCATGGGGAAGCATGTGACGGTTCCATAAAGTGGGCGGTTTCCTAGGCGGGAAATGATTACCATTTTGAATTCATTGCCGAAAAGGGTACCAACTCTCATCCCTATAAATACGGGATTCTGAAATCTCCATACTCTTTACGCATTCAGAACTTTCAAGCATCCTTTGCAAAAAGAATTCTCTCGCACTCCAGTTCTTAGAGCATCTTCAACCTTTCTCCCAAACTTTCTCAGAAAACTTTCAAGGTAAACCTCCATTGTAACTTTCTAACTTTGCTAACCGTAGATTCGGACTTTAGAATTTCGTAACCCCTTAGATTTTTTCTCCTTGGGGAAACCCTAATCTTTTCCAAGAAAACTCCAAATCCCAGTTTCTGCCATGGCTGACCAACATGTTGAGGAATTTGCCCGTGAAATCCAAGAAATGGCCACTGAAAGTTCTTCTTCCCCCGATTCTCCTAGAGATGAGGAGTTGGGGGCGGCCGTGATGGCCATGGAGGATAGGAACCCTGGCGGAATGGATCCTCTCTTTGAGGAGATGGATCTGGTGATGGAGGCAGAGAGGCAAGGGGTCACTCTCCCCATAACTCAGAGTGCCACTCATCCCCACCGCCATACTGTGACGGTGGCCGTCGCAAACCCGCTTCCGGTGGCTGAAGCCATAATCGGGCCTTCAGAAAAAGCCCGTGATAAGGGAAAAAGCAAGAGATCCCAAAAATCCAAAGGTCCCAACGAGGGTGAAGGGTCAGGCTACCAGGCTACCGAGCGCACGCCTGATGAGACTCCCAGCACAGTCACCGTGGGAGATGTGAAAACAATGATGGCACCCATTTACTGGGACGAGCGGTATACATGGAGAATCCCACAAAGCCACGAGCGTGCGAATAATCCGCCTCCCGGGGAAATGGCTGTATATGTGGACACAGTGAGTTCAGGAGGCTTGAGGTTCCCCATCTCGGTCTCAATGGCTCATTTGTTGAATGACCTGGGCCTGTGTCCGTCCCAAATTGTGCCCAACGGCTTGGCCCTCTTAACTTGCTTCATAATTCTGATGAGGAGTATGGGTTACGAGCCCTTCTTGCGGAACTTCAACGCCCTATTTCAAGTGGTTAGCTCCTCTCGTTCTTCTCCTGAGGCGGGTTTTTATTATGTTCAAGCGAAGGCCCATATGAAGCTGATCAACTCGCCCTCGAGCACTTATGGCCCTGATTGGAAGGAGAAGTTTATCTTTGTCAAAGCTCCAGCAGAAGAGGGCTTTGGGGTGCCCACGCAATGGGGCTCGTTTGCAAAGAGCCGCTTGCCACCAGCACTCCCCAAAGATTGGGCCAAGAGCTTGGCAGCAACCCTGAGGGACGAGGGCCACCTCATTCAAGCAAAAGACTGGATAGACGATGCGGAACTCATGTTCTTGTGTGGTCTTTCCAATGACCCATATTACCTTGACAACCCTCCGGCTCGTGATATAGAGAGAGACGGTTAGATTCTTAGGGCACTAACTTTAGATAGGAATGAATGCTAACTTCTCTTCTGTACTTGTAACTTACACACTTAACAATTCTTGTCTAAGGATTTATAACCCTTGTACTTTCCATTTTGCAGGAGCCGCTATAATAGAGATGGCAGGAGGGATCCGACAAGCCGCTCGTTTCGCCCACGCTAACAGGAACCAAACCCCACAGGGGGACCAACAGCGCGAGCAACAGCGCCCTCGTAACCGTACCAACCACGGGGACGGTCGTAGCGGCGCCCGTTCGAGCGCCAATCCTGAGGTCCAACCCCCTCGTGGCCGAGGGGAGCGTAGAGTGGTCAGCAGGGAGACCAGGGGGCGGTCTTCCTCAGAAAGAACGAGCGATGTTCAACCCCCCATGGCTGCAGAACAAACGAGGCCAGTAACCACTCTGGCGCTGGCTGAGGCTCCCCCGAGCGCAAGTAGGCTTTCCCGCAAAAGGAAGAGGATGCCCGAATCAGTGGCAATCCAAGGCAAAGGGAAGCAAGTAGTTGAGGGCCCCAGGGGCGAGGGAGAAACCTCCTCTTCAGAGGAGGAACACGCGTGGGAGTTCCCCCGTCGAGGGGACAGAGACTTTTCAGGCGCCCCCGATGGTGGGCCAGTTTTGCTGAGGCCTGGCACGGTCGCCCAGGCTGTCACCGAGAACCTTTACAACAGGGCCCAGTTCTCGGCGGACCACCGGCATCTCTACAGTGAGTCTGTGGAGAAAGTGACCCTCGATGCGGCCCACGCTCTAATTTCCGTAAGTCTTCAATCCTGGCTCTCTTTGTTTATTTCTGTAAATTATCACTTTTTTGGTTAACACTTCCTTTTCTTCCCACTTATGCAGCAAGTTCTTCCCCGGCTCCGGAACGTACAAATGCGAGCCTCCACTTACGCCGAGCGCAAGGCCAAGTACAAAAAGATGGCCCGCTCGAATGACCCGGCTCAAATCCAATCGGAGCTAGATGCGGAAATTGCCAAGTATGAATCCCTCAAGGATTTGTACAACAAAACTGAGGAGGAACTGGGAAAGCTTAAGGAAGATTTTGTGGCGGTTGACGGCGCTCGAATCGGTTTGGGCAACCAGTTGGCCCAGGCTAACGAGCGGTACCAAAAGGCTGAGGCGGAGCGGGAAAGTTGGAAAACGAGGGTTCTGGAGGCCGAGCGGAAATTCAACGACGCCGTCAGCGAGTGGCCTCGAAGCCTAGAGCGTGCGAATAAGGAGGCGCTCATCAAGTTCTGTCGCTCAAAGGCCTTCAGCTTTGTGGCCTCTCTGCACTGCCTGGACGAGGCTCAAAAGGCCTTCAACCTTGCCGTAGAGCAGGGTATCCACAAGGGGCTCACCAATCCGGCGATGAGGGAGGCTGAGGGCACAGGGCTCATGTTCAATGAGCGTTGTGAAGAGGATGACGAAGACCAAGAAGACCCTGCCAACACCATCGCTGAGGTGGAGTATGACTTTCTAGTCAAACTTCTCCAAGATGAGTACATGGACGCTCATCTGGCGGGTAATGCTGCTTCATCCGCTCAAAACGATGACCCTGAGGATGCCCTGATCCCAGTTGATGAAGATGCCAACGCCCCTGCTCCAGGTGCCAATGAGCTCAACGATCCGCAAGCCCATCCGCAAGAGCCTGAGGGCCCAGTTCATGGCCCCGTGGCCCAAAACATCTTGGTGATCGTTGATGAGGATATCGCCCCAGCCGCCTGAAGTTTTCCCTTATGATTTCCTTCTGTATTTTCCTGTTTTTCTGCCTTTCTGTCATTTTCTTCTTTTGTAACAATGTTCATGGGCCTTTGAGCCCCTTTCCTTGTAATATTTCCCTTTGCAATGAATAAATTCTCATTTTCATGACTTTGTTCTTCTGTTCACTTATGAATCATATAATAAGACTGTGTAGCATACTCTGTGAATGTTTTATTTCTGCGATGCAATGAAAATTTGTCTAAGTCTTGAGCGGTCGTGAGGGTCTTATTGTGAGATTGCCCCCCACTCAAGACTTGTATAAATTTTGTTTTTGCCTTTGAAAATTTGTCTAAGTCTTGAGCGGTCGTGAGGGTCCTGCTGTGAGATTGCCCCCCCCACTCAAGACTTGTATAAATTTTGTTTTTGCCTTTGAAAATTTGTCTAAGTCTTGAGCGGTCGTGAGGGTCTTATTGTGAGATTGCCCCCCCACTCAAGACTTGTATAAATTTCTGCCTTTGTAAATTTGGCTAAGTCTTGAGTGTGTGCGAGGGTCTTACTGTGAGATTGCCCTCGTTCAAGACTTGTGCAATTCCTTCTTGATTCTAAAGCCATCGTTCGAGCGCTCTGGCTCTTGTCGTATTTCTGGCTCTGCAGGAAATCCCATTTTCGAGCGCAAGGCGTTTTAAGAAACGGCCAAGGCCTACTAGGACTTTCTCTGTAGGAGATCCCGTTTTCGAGCGCAAGGCATTTTAAGAAACGGCCAAGGCCTACTAGGATTCGCTCTTGTAGGAGGTCCCGTTTTCGAGCGCAAGGCGTTTTAAGAAACGGCCAAGGCCTACTAGGACTTTCTCTGTAGGAGATCCTGTTTTCGAGCGCAAGGCGTTTTAAGAAACAGCCAAGGTCTACTAGGATTAGCTCTTGTAGGAGGTCCCGTTTTCGAGCGCAAGGCGTTTTAAGAAACAGCCAAGGCCTACTGGGATTTGCTCTTGTAGGAGATCCCGTTTTCGAGCGCAAGGCGTTTTAAGAAACAGCCAAGGCCTACTAGGATTTTCTTCATAATCTTCTTCCAATTCGCCTGCTTGGTTGTGAGCGTAACCAGTCTATCCTTATGAGGGCGTCCCCCCATCCGGAGTAGAGTGCTGGCAAGCGTAACCCATACGAGATAACAGCATATATATTGGAATGAGTTGCCAACCACGCTCGCAAAGACGAGGGACGTGGGACTTATTCATTCAAGCAACCAAAGAAACAGGAATATTAAAGAAATTAAAAAGATTATGTTTCTACTTACTTGTGATTGGAAGTACATAGAACCCGTCAAAGAGGGTTGTTACATCAGGGTTTGCAAAGAGCTTTTAAACATAAAACCGCTGGAGGTTACATGCGTTCCAAGGGCGAGGCAAGCGCTCACCTTGAAGTGTCTCCAGGGTGTAAGTGTTGTTAGCTCTGAGTTGTACGACTTTGAATGGGCCTTCCCAATTGGGGTCCAATTTGCCCACGTGCCTGGATACTTCCACTTTCTTTAAGACCAAGTCTCCCAACTGGAAAGTTCTTTCCTTCACACGCTTGTTGTATTGTTGGGCTACAGAGGCTTTATAGTGGTGGATCTTAGCCCAGGCCTTGTCTCTCCTTTCATCCAGCAAATCCAACTCCAAGCTCCTGTTTCCATCGTTGAGCTGAGGCTCGAAATAGCCTACACGAGCGGATTCATTTACTATCTCCGCTGGTATCATTGCTTCTGATCCATAAACGAGCGCATAAGGAGTTTCTCCAGTGGCCGCTCGTGGGGTGGTGCGATAAGCCCAAAGCGCTCCTTGTAGCTCTTCAGCCCATTCACTTTTCTTGCTCTCAAGCATGGTTTTTAGATGCTGCAAGATGATTCTATTGGTAACTTCCGCTTGCCCATTGGATTGTGGATGTCCTACAGAGGTGAATCGCTGCTCGATCCCCAACTCAGAACACCATTCTCGTGTGTCAGCAGCTATGAACTGGGATCCGTTGTCAGAAATGAGCACCCTCGGTATGCCGTACCTGCAAATGATGTTCTTCCAAATGAAGTCCCTCACAACCTTGAAGGTGATTTTTGCAACAGCCTCGGCCTCGGCCCACTTGGTGAAGTAGTCGACGGCTAAAATGACAAACTTCTTTTGTCCCGCAGCCATGGGCAAGGGGCCCACGATGTCTATTCCCCACTGGTCAAAAGGCCAAGAGACGTCTATTGGGATCATCTGTGCTGCTGGCAATTGAGGGAGATTTGAATGGAATTGGCATTTGGGACACTTCCTCGAAAATTCGATGGCATCTTGGAGAACTGTAGGCCAATAAAACCCACTTCTCAGAACCTTCTTTGCCAGGATACGCCCTCCGGAATGATTCCCACAGCTTCCATTGTGGATGATTTCGAGCGTCTCCTTCGCCTGTGAGGGCCTTAGGCATCTCATTGGGGGTCCTTGAAATGATTTCTTGAATAACCTCCCCTCGGGATCCAAAGCGAAACGAGGGGCCTTACTTCGGACTTTCCTAGCTTCCACCTTGTCAGTGGGAGTGATTCCATCCCTAAGGAAAATGACGACGTCGTCAAGCCAACAGGGCTCGTTTGGATCAATCATGGCGATCATCTTGGTGGCGACCTTTTCCTTGATCAAAGGTTCCTCAGTTCTAAGGAACGTAACAGAACGTTCGGAAGTGCCCTCTAAAGCTGAAGCAAACTTTGACAGAGCGTCCGCACGCTCGTTTTCTCCTCGCGGCACTTGAAGTAAATGAAATTCCTTGAACTTCCCAATAATTTCTCTGGCTTTACATAGGTACTGTACCATGGTGGTTTCTCGAGCCTCATAAGTTCCTTCAATCTGGCTCGCTATTAACTGTGAATCCACATAAGCGGTGATTCTGGAAGCTCCATTCTGAAAAGCAATATTCAATCCTTGCACGAGGGCTTCATATTCTGCTTCATTATTAGTGACTTGGAAATCCAGCTTGATTGCAAAGTCCAGCTCAATCCCATCTGGGTTTCTGAGGGCCACTCCTACTCCTCCCCCTTGAGAGGTTGAGGAACCATCAGTGTGCAGGACCCATAACCCCTCATTATCCGCAACGGTGGGCTCTAAACCATAGCGTTCGGCCAATAAATCAGCTACAACCTGTGCCTGTATCGCGGTCCTGGGCTCGAAGCATAGGTCAAACTGGCTCAATTCGATGGCCCACTTAATTAATCTATCAGATACGTCCGGCTTGGACAACACCTGCTTCAAGGGTTGGTCGGTGAGAACCGTTATAGAGTGCGCTTGAAAGTAAGGCCTTAGCCTTCTTGAGGCGTTAATAAGAGCGAACGCGAATTTTTCAATTTCCAAGTACTTCTTTTCGGCTCCTTGCAACGTTTTGCTCAGATAATAGACAGGCAAATGTTTCCGCTCCCGTACAGCGACCAGAACAGCGCTTGTGGCTTCGGAAGAAACGGAAAGATACATAAATAACCTCTCGCCTTCGTCAGGCTTAGTCAGCAGTGGTGCGCTCGACAGGTAAGCCTTCATATCCTGCAACGCCCTTTCGCATTCTTCTATCCAAGCAAAGTTACGAGCGTTCCTCAAAATTTTGAAGAAGGGAAGGTTCCTGTCCGCCGAGCGCGAGATAAACCTGTTCAACGAAATGATTTTGCCTACTAAGACTTGCACTTCCCGCAGATTTCGAGGGGAAGGGATCTCCAAAATAGCCTTGATCTTCTCCGGATTGGCCTCAATTCCCCTCTGACTGACCATGTACCCTAGGAACTTTCCCCCTTGTACTCCAAAGGTGCACTTTGAAGGGTTCAACTTCATCCCATACTGACGCAAGATTGAAAAAGTGCGCTTGAGATCTTCCAAGTGGGAATCCTGGCGCTCGCTTTTGACAATCATATCATCCACGTAAACCTCCATGGACTTACCAATTTCCTTTTCAAACATCTTGTTAACGAGCCGCTGATACGTAGCTCCGGCGTTCTTCAGTCCAAAAGGCATGACTAAGAAGCAATATACCCCTAGATGGACAACGAACGAGGTTTTGGGGCGATCTTCCGGGGCCATAAAGATCTGATAGTATCCCTGGAAAGCGTCCATCATGCTCATGAGCTCGCAGCTAGCGGTCGAATCCACCAATTGATCAATCCGGGGCAGCGGGTACGGATCTTTAGGGCAGGCTTTGTTGAGATCGGTGAAATCGTTGCACATGCGCCACTTATTCGCGCTTTTGGGCACTAAGACGACGTTGCACAGCCACTCCGGATACAAGATGGGCTCGATAAATTGAGCCTCCAGGAGTTTATTAACTTCCTCTTCAATGACTTTTTTCTGAAAGCCATGTACATCCCGCTTTTTCTGCTTGATGGGTTTGAAAGAGGGATCCACATTAAGCCTGTGGACAATGACGCTCGGGTCAATCCCTGTGAGGTCAGAGGCTTTCCACGCAAATACATCCTTGTTTTCCCTTAGAAAATCAATCATCATGATCTGAGAAGGCCCTGAGAGGTTTGAACCTATCTGTGTAGTCTTGTCCTTGTTTCCGGGTTCCAACTCAATGGTAAGGAACTTTTCAGAGGGTTCGATCCTTACCTCAGGGCGAGGAAGTTCGAGCGCCCTCTTCTTTCCTGTCAAACGGTCGCCGGGTGCTGGTTCACCCTCTCCCGGCTCGTCTCCTTTTGAGGATGATCCCCCAACGGTTCCTGGCGGTACACTTTCGAGGGGATTCTCCTCGTTGTTTTCCCTCTTCTTTTTGTTCTTCTTCTTGTTCAATTTCGCCCTCTTCCGTGCTGGGCTGTCCTCATCTAGGTTGGGGAAATCCACGGATTTTTTGGTGGAACCCATTTGGAAGGTTTTCTCCGCTCTAGGCTTTCTGAGAGACAGCATGTAACATTCCCAAGCCTCTCGCACATTGCACAGTACTTCTCCCACGCCCTCGGAAGTAGGGAATTTAATCTTCTGGTGGTAGGTGGAGATGATGGCTTTGAAATCCACGAGGGCAGGGCGCCCAATTATGATGTTATATGGAATGTCAATCTCCACCACTGCGTACGTTACCAAGAGGGTTTTGCGCTGAGGGGCTCGGCCGAACGAAGTAGCTAGGCGTATTTGCCCTCGTGGGACAACTTCCGAGCCTCCAAAGCCAATAAGGGCCGTTTTGAGAGGCTCGAGCGGAAGATCAACCTTCATCTTTAAGAATGTAGAATAAGGCAAAACATTAACGGAGCTTCCACTATCCACCAATACCCTTTTTACAAGATGATTATGAACATCTAAACTAACCACCATGGGGCAATCTGAGGTTATACCCTCCCCATGGGGCGTTACAATATGTTCTAAATCCCTATCATCAAAGCCTATTACATCATTTTCTCGTGACCTTTGAGCGCTTGATCTCTGGATGGCATAGATAGGTTTGGGCACTGCTGGGCGTTGGTTGTAGCTCCGGACGAACCTCCGTCGGGAGGCGTTTGAATCCCCCCCTGATGAGCCTCCTGCAATCATATTTATGACTGCGAAGGGCTCGTTTTCTTGCTCAGGGGCCTTTCCTTTATTGCCTCGGCGGCTGCTGCTTTCAGGGGGTCCCCTACCCCTTGGGCTCTTTGAACGGGACGGACTCCTCCTTCTCCTCCCGGAGCGCTCGTTGCATTGTTCATCGTAGCGCTCGAGCACCCGGACAAACTCCTTCAGGTGGCCTCCTGCGACGAGCCTCTGAATTTCAGCTTCCAACTGTCGGCACTCATCTGTGTCGTGCCCCCTCTGCTTGTGGAATGCGCAGTATTTGTTCGAGCGCCTGAGCGAATCTGTTTCTCTCATTTTGATGGGTCTCTTAAAGAGCTTTTTATCTGAGAGGTTGTAGACTTCTGAATTTGGCCTGGTGAGCGGAATTCGCTCGAATCGACGAGGGGGTGGTGGCGACCTCCTACGCTCTTGATGGCGCTCCTTCTTGATGGCCACGTCCCGTCCCCGCTCGTGATGAGGTCGCTCGTTCCTGGCCGGGCTGTGATGCCGGGGACCATTCGTCCCATACATGTCTTCGAGCGCGAAGAACGGCTCGGCTATTTCTCTTAAGGCCATGAGGGTCCCAGGCCTCCTTTCCACAATGGCATCAGCGAATTTTTTGCTCACATATTGCTTGTGATCCACAGCCTGAAAAAGCACTGGGATCAAGAAATCCATTGAAGGCCTTTCCACCTGTAGGATCTCCTTGTTGAAGCGGGCGAAGAACGAGCGCAGAGATTCGCTCTTGCCTTGCACCACGTTGTACAGGGCAGTGGGTGCGGTGACTGGCGCTTTCAGAGAATTGAAGTGGTTGAGGAAAGCATTAGCCAGTTCTTCATATGAGTGGATCGAGCGCGGCGGCAGTCGCTTGTACCACTCTTGAGCCATTCCTACCAAGGAAGTGACAAACACTTTTGCCCAGTAATTGCTGGAATGCTCGTAGAGGTGCATAAGATGCACAAAGTGATCCAAGTGTTCAGCTGGATCAGTTGTCCCGTCGTAACGGTTGATGGAAGTGGGGACTTTGGCCATGCCTGCTTGGGCCATCAGAACTTCTTCTACGAGGGGTGAACCCCTCGCCAATGGGTGGTATTCATACGTGCCGAAGTTTTCCTCCGGCTCCTTGCGGCGGGGGACCTTTGGTAGTGGGTCCTTGGTGCGGGTGCTTCTGGCGTCAACCCGTTCATCCCGACTAGGGGAGATCTGAGTTGAACGCCCTCGTGAGAGCTGTCCCACAATATCCTTGAGACCCTGCAGCTGGTCTTGCACAGCCGTGAGGATGTCAGGATTTACGTCTACTTGCTTGTCTCCGTGCCTGGGGGCTCGTGAGCCCCTCCTGGAGACATGAGAGTCCCCCTCATTATCATTTACCCGTTCTGTGGGCTCTTTGTTCCTGCCTACGGAGGGACGCTCGTTACCCTCCTGCTGGGGCACTTCTCTGGCTGGTGGTGGTGGTGGTTGTGCCCTCAGGACAGCCTGGGCTTCTCTGAGGGGAAAGTTTTGTTGTCCGCCCAAAGGGGCTGCAATTTGAGTGGCCTGCCCAGAGGGAAAGTACATGGAATGGAACCTTTCCCATGCCCCCTGAGCCGCCTGAACCTCGCACTGGGCGTAGAGAGCCCTCAACTGTTGGGTGGTCAGTGGAGGTAACTCCACTCCTTCGATCTCCCTGGGGACCACCACCGGGAGCTGGATCTGGCCTGCATGATACGGCTGGACCGGCGGCATCATAACAGACGGAGTGAGAGTGTATCCCGGTGGGGGCATCATGTATCCCTGAATTCCGGGAATCACCTGGGGATGGACCCAGGGGTTCTGAGCATGTTGCGGAGGAGCAGAGAGAGAGACTCCTCCGGCGGCAGCAGGAGTCGGCAGTGCCGGCGGTGCAGGTGGAGGTACGGAAGACTCTGCTTGCGGAGTCACTCCTGCTGCGGGAGGTGCTCCACCAGCGGCGGCGGATGAAGGCGGGGCTCCACCAGTAGCGGTGGAGGGAATAATGATATTTGCATCCTGGGAGGCGTTATCTCCTCCTCCCACAGCTCCAGATCTCGTAGCAACCATGACTGTTGAAGGTAAGGGTGTGCTTGCTTTTCTACCAACAAAAAGAAAGGAAGAAGATAGAGGACTGGTTTCCCACAGACGGCGCCAAAAATGATGGGGTTCAGAAATGGGTTGATCCGAATCCGATCACTTTACGATTTGTATTTGTGGAGGAAACCACCGGAGCTTCGCCGGAAAGGAGAAAAGGGTTCTACCTGTTGGGACAAGCACAAGAAAAGTCAGAAGGCCAAGCTGGGGGAACTGGGGGTGATACCCAGTTTGGCTCTCCGACGCTCAAGTCAGTTCAAGGTATGAAGAAATGTAAGTTCAGTCACAGTTGCAGTGATGAAGAATGCTTACCAGTGTAGAAGATGACTTTGGCTATTTATAGTTGAGGGTCAAGGGCCCTTTGGTCATTTGCCTCAAGTGGTCCTGGCCGAATGTTGCCCTAACACGTGGCGCTGTGAGAGAGAAACCTAGGAGGAATCTTCTGCAAAAGCGGCCAAAAGTTAGTGCTGGCAACAGTGGCAGGTGCGCGGGCATGTACGTTGTGTCAGAGAGCCATTTGGGTGGTTGGTGACGAGGGCTTAAGAGCGCGCTCGTGACAACCTGGAGTATTGGAGGCCAAGATATCCGCTGAGGGGGATGAAGGCTCCAGTTCAAGTGACGAGCCAAAGGGGAGGCCACTCTGAGGGAGTGTGACGCTCGAAGAGGGCTCCCTTAGCACGTGGGCGTACCAATCGTGTAGGACGCTCGTGGGAGTGACAGCGCTCGTTGGGCTTAACTCCTGAAGATGGAAGTCGCTCGTTGGGTTTAGCGCTCGTGTATTGATGGTGAAGCCTTGGGGAGACAGGTGTCGTCATCTCGGCGATGCCACGTGTCTTACGTGGGACTATCGTATTTTGACCCCATCAATACTTATAAAATAATTTTATTTTTATATAAAATATTTTTATTTATATATAAAATATTTTCATTTATATAAAATATAGCAGTGTCGGAGCCGTGTCGTGTCCTAAAATTTTTAAAAAATCTGTGTCACCGTGTCCATGTCGTGTCGTGTCCGTGTCCGTATAACATAGCCCCTAACTATGTTGAAGCAACAACTCATTCACCAATTAGAAATAATATATTTTTTTTGTAAAAGTTGAGAAAGAAGAAGAAATTAAGTGAGTTTTTTTTTGGGAGAAGAGGAGAAAGTAATCGATTGATTATTTAAAAAGAGAAAAATAATATAACGGAACGGAAAATACACCTTAATTTTTTTAATTAGAATTTAATGCGAAGCCCAATTGAAGAGTTAAAAATCCTGCAATTACTTTCAAAATCCCATGGCATACAGAGTTAAAAATCCTATGATTACTTTTTTGGCCAACTTAATCATATGCCTTAATCTTGAAAAGCAGAGGCCCTCGCCCTTCGTTCTCATTTGGCACCACGTTAAAACTCTGCAATCCCGGAGACTTTCCTCCAGTGGGATGCATGATTTCGACTTCATATTCGCCGTGAAAGAGTGAGCTTCCAAAATAGCCATTGGCATCTGTTTCCCCTTGAAGTTGATCCGTCTTGTGGGTCAATTCATCTATCATCCTGTCAACAACATCACCCGTTGCTAAGTTGTTGAAATTCTCGTCTGTCAAGCACATTCTATAGCATTTCAGTTCTGGATTCCACGCACCCCAGATCAACAATCCTCTTACACTTGGGTGTGCGTGAAGCTCCCTCAAGAGCTGCTCCAAATACACTACCTGCCCAATAAAGAAAAAGAATTCCTTGAAATAGAAGATTAATGTTTGATCTTAAATAGAGGGGTTTAATTTCTCTATGATCTTTCGTACCTGATTGGGTCCGGATTCGACATCCAATTCGGTAATCCAAATGGGCAATCCCAGAGAAGCAAGCATATCAATGGAGGACCTCACATAAGGCAGATTCGCATGAGTGAAATGGCCCTCGAGTCCAACTCCCAGAGGCCCATCATACCCCTGCTGCCTAATCTGCGAGACCTTTTCCAGGTACTTGGTCGGCAACGAAGCTTTATCTCCGGTGTTTTCAATGGTGTGGAACTCGTTCAAAAATAGCGTCGCACTCTGGTCGATCTTATGCGCCTCACCGTAAAAATAGGCAGAAGCGTTGTTCCCGAGCTTGTCCTCGAAGAAGGAGAAGTGCAGATTCTCATTCACGACGTCCCAGTGAAAGAGCCTCCCCTTGTACCGCTGCATTACGGAATTGATTCTTCGATCGGCAGCTGCACGCAAGGTGTCTGATGGAAGTTCGAGAAGCCATGAAGGATTGAAGCTGGGGTCATCCCAGAAGACGTTGTGGCCGCGAACGGAGATGTTGTGGGCCTCAGCGAAATCAAGCATGGCGTCGGGAACGGTGTAGTTTTCGGATCCTTGATATTCGGTAGAGTACCTGTTGCGGACATGATTGAATGTAGAGGTGAATGAATGTCTGTTTCTACGTTAATTGAGGTTTCGGAGATGGGTTCGGGTTACCATTTCATTTCGTTCTCAAATACAGTGTACTTGAATCGGGACGTGAACCAGGTTTGGTAGCCGGTGTATTTGAGAATGTTGCGGTTGATGGCGCATCCGAATGGGAAGTCGGCGCGGGTCTGCTTTATGGAGAGGGTGGCGTTGGATGCAGGTCGACCTTGTTCGTCCAGGGCTTCGATCTTCACCCTTCTCTTGCGTACCTGAAAATATATATATAAAGGATTTATGTTGGTTCACATGACCCTGCGTTCAGCATGGTGCTTGATACAATTGAAAATACACAAACGTTTGTACAACGTGAAAGTTATACCTTCTCAATGTTAGAATCCTGGTGGGATTTCCACTCTTCTTGCGTAAATGGTTGCAACGAGATGCTATCCACCCATATATCAACTTCCATGTTGTTGCTCTGCACAATCAGGGAAAGGAAAGGAAATAAACGCTCATAAAACAACCAAATCTTTCCAACAAAAAATCGATCAAATTTGTCATAGTTCCCAAGTTTGATCCGACACATTAGAAAAGTTAATTAAATCAGTGATACTATGCCCAAAAATACACATATTCGTGCCAAATCAAATCGAAATCAAGAACAAACAGCAAAATTGATCTTCGCAGGCTCAGAAGCATCGACGGACAATCCACCCTTAAGCATGGACCAACATCCCTCCCGCGCATCGACCCAGCCAGCAATTTTGTACTCATTTGGTCCCGTCTCGAGAAGTGCTGAAATCAGAGCATTTCCCTGGCTCACTTGCAGCCACGCTGCCAGAACATTAATCAACACAAATATTTCATAATTACAAATTGATCCAAATGCATATATGCCTCACACAACAAGTAGAGTTGAAGTACGTACCAGAGAAAGTGTAGAGCTTTTCCTTGTCCAAATTAAACTCTTGCGATGGACTGTCGAGAGGGTACGTTCTGTTAGAAACGACGACGTAGTTGTTGCCGTCTTGAGACTGACGGTTCTCTATTTTCGCCCCTTCGGATGACGATGTCCAGCCTGTCAGTCCTTGGTTTAGCTCCGGATTCACAACTATCCCTCCGCTGTACTGGGGCCCCAAAGGGGTTGCCAAACACTAATGATATATATATGCACACAAAGATGTGGAAAATGAATCAATATAATCAGGAAAGAATAGATGTGAGTAATATTTTTCTATGTAAACCTATTTTTATTATTGTAGATTTAGAACAAATGTTCTAAGAAGAACTGGGGACAAGAAGAATGAGGGGCTTGCCTCACGTGTGTATCCATGATCATAAGGCACTGCATGCACTTGAAAACCTGTATATACATCACAAAAAATAAAATTTTAAGTGTGATTGGTAAAAATTCTATCGAGAGTGACTATTCAAAAATATCAAATATGATTATAACACACTTGTTGTATAATTGTTTGGCGTACTTCGACCTAGAAGAATTTGGATTAAAATCTTCATGCAAATACTAATTTAACAAGTTTTATCGTCTCTTGTTTGCTTACAAGATTATATAAGATCAGAATTAGAAAAATGCACGTGAGTGAAAATGAAGAATAAGAACGCAATACCAAATAGCAGCAGGGTAATTAGAACAAGAACAAGGACGACAGTTAAATGAAATTTTAAAGGGTTTTCCATGGCTGAATTTGGGACCCCTTGACTGTTCATGTGCAATGTCACTGGCAATTGTAAATAAACATATATGCATGGTTTTATAATGGAAGAAGTCTATTGAAACTCAAAAACGTAAATTAGACATATTTTTCTCTTCAACATCGCATGCCTAGCTACCATGTATACGAGATTTTACTCTTAATAAAGAATATTTGTAGTATTTGTTCATGAAGACTATTTCTATTATCGTGGCAATATCAAAGAATGATACTATAGGTCAATTGATGGTTACCCGTTTGGTTAATTTCTTCCCTTTTTATCTTGATTAGTTGCCTTTTTATGTTAGAACTGTTGGGATTAATGCCCTGAAAATCCAATCATGTTATAATTATTTTGGATTAATAAAACTGAAATTAAAGCAAATTATGAGTATTTTACAAATTTAATGATTAATGACGTGTGATGGTATTTTTATATGAAATGTGTTTCATAGGAAAAGACTTTAAATACCAAAAATCACATGTCATTAAAGTTCTAGTCGGTATGATAAGAAAGTGTTCTTATCGAGACTATAATGTGTTATATAAGATGATTAGTCTTTCGTCATAGGGAAATGGAGTTTTCGATTATTGATGATTTTTAAGAAGATTGGAAACTTCAAACTGGACCACTGAGATTGTTTATTTTATACTGCTATCTAAAATGAACAAAATCTCGGAAGCATTAGACTCTTATCCTGACAGTGTTTCAACTTTAGGCATGTAGTGTTAATCACTGTGATGTACTCAGAAGCGAGGTCTCGGTAACGGGTGGCCAAAATACTTTGTACGTTCGGTGGTTGCATGAAATGTGCTAAAGAAAAATACTGATCGAGGAATTTGTAGCCTTGTTGGAAGGTTAAGAGATATCTCTGAAATAGATTTGCAAAAAGTTCGAATTAAAACTTTGGCCAAAGTACTTCGTGTGTGCGTCACCGAAGTTGCATGTGAATGTGTTTCACATACAGGGAATTTGAACTTAAGGCGAATCAAGAAATTTCAGATTGGAAGTGAAAAATAAATGCTAGTAGTATTGATTTATTTTTCATGGATATCTGTACAGAGGAGTAAAATGCAAGTTTATTCTAAATCGAGAAATTCGTGAATAATTTAATTAATTTTAGAGTGCAACAATATTTATTTAGTAGAATTAAATATTGTTAAATGGTAATCAATTATTATCATGGGATGGTAATAGATTGACCCTTTTGGAGCTAAAATTAATTAGTCCTGCAGGTCCCCCGCAAGCCCCAATGAAGATCAAAGAGAAAATATTAAAAGTAGGGAGAGAAATAAAATTTCAAATTGTTTGAAAATATCCAAGAGATTTATTTTGAGAAAATAAATTAAATTCCAAAGAGTTGGAAATGTCCGAAATTTTATTTTGGAGAAAAAAAAAAGTTTTTTATGATGTGGCTAAGTGTTGATGTGGCCGCTGACGTGGCAAGCCACGTCCGGTAGTCAGGTGCCAAGTGGCGCTGACTGGACGCCGCTGGCGCGCTACGTGGAAGGTTGATATCACGCCAAGACACAGCGCGAAGAATGGTCCAGGTTCGGTCTGGAAATGGGCCGGGTCTACGGGCAGGATCGGATAGGGCCAGGTCAAGATTGACCGACCCTAACACGTGGCAGTACAGTAGCGTGCCACGTCACCCATAGTTTGGACCGGGTTAAAGCGACCGGTTCACGAACCGGTCGGTCGGACCGGACCGAACCGGACACGTAATAGTCGGCTGTGGTGGCGTGTGTAAAACACATTTACACACGCCGGCACACAGCCGCCTTCAGGCCGCGCGTGCTCGGTGGCGTTTGAATCCTTGCGGCGCAAGCTTCCACGTAGTGGTCTCCGATTGGCCGCTGGATCTTGGAGTACACGACAAAATTAAGAAAAAGACGCGGATGTCCTTGGTTTGGAGGCTATAAATAGGCCTTGAACCATTTCCTTTTATAATTATGAATTCCAGCTTCTTTTTCTTGATTTCAAAATGCCTTTCGGCCCTCTCTTTCATAAATTAATTAATTCTTAATTAAGGATTAATTAATATTTAATTAGGTGGTTATATAATTAATATATAATCCACTTAATTATTAGAAAATAGGGATTTTCTAGTTTTAAAAAAAAAGGTTTTTCTAAGAAAATATTTTCTCGAGTATTTAGCGAAATACTGCCGGAGCCCACAATCCAAAATCTTGATCGGGGATATTGCGAGGAAGCTCTGCCGGTTTCACGAAAAAATATCGAGGTGCTGAAAAAATGCCATTGATAGCTATATTTTGCAGTACGGTAATACCGTTATGCTGCCAAAATTAATATTTGCATATTGTTGACGGGGCCAAATTACGCTCGGATCAGCACCGTACACGTGTCACAATCTGAAGGACCCATTAGTTTAACGCTCGCGGTAATGGGCTCGTGGGCTCAGCCGGCCCATTCCTCCACCGCCTCTTCTACCTGGACCCGCGTGCCTTGGCCCAAGTCGCGAGCATGGGATTCCCCCCCAACGGTCCTTTGAACGCTCGTATTACAGTCCCCAGAGATGTTTTGAGCCAGGGCTCCCTCTCTTCCATGCTAGGCACCCTCGGAAATCACGCCCGTGTGTCCAACGCTCGGATGCTCATCGCCTGCGACCTCCCGCCAGAGGCCCCTCGAGCGTAGCCAACGCTCGGTTTCGCACTCAAAGGCATTTCTCTTTTCGAGGGTCGGTTCCGGTAATGCGGAGGCATTTCAGAGGTACGGGGAGCATAGTTAGGCTCCTACACGATCCCCGCTCGCCAACTACCGCTAACACAATTGTAACGCCCCGTTTTCAATTTACACATTATGTGAAGATTTATCTACATTTCATAATATTATATGTATTATAAGTTCATGCTTTATATGAATTATCCTTAATGTGAAATTTGTGAATTAAGTGATAATGTGCTTAAGTGTATTATGTGACTTTAATTGATCATTTCATGAAATTATGGACTTAATTGCATAACTTGGTTTGGAGCTAATGGATCCTTTAGGTAGGGATAATACTTGATTGCATTCATTTAAATAACCTAGGGACTTGTTTGCAAATTGGGGACATATGTTGAGATAGTGAATGATATAATATATATCTAGTATATGCATCTCTTCCAACACTCTCATACATTACATACACACAAGAATCTCTACACACACACACACACAAGAAACCGATCAAAACACCTTCAAGAGAGGAGGATGATTTCAACTAATCTCAAGCCATAATTGAAGAACTTTGGAGCTAGAAGCATCAACATCTTCATCTCTTCATCTCATCTCATTCTTCTTTCATTTCAAGGTATAAATGAGAATGGATTGAATTTCTTGATTGGCTACATGGGTAGGGTTTGATGTTAGCTTGATGCTTTCTTGGTTATTCTTGTATAGAAGCATGTTTAGGTCCTTTTTCCCTTCATTCTTGCATAATACATGAGGTTATGTGATGGTTGGTGTATATGATTAATTATGGGGTTTTGGGGCTTGATTCTTGGAGATTTGATGCATATTTATTGGTTTGATTGTTGAATACTTGGAGTATGATGCATGTATGAGGTGTTTTAACAATTGTTTTGGTTGGTGTTTGGGATTAATTTGGTTTGGAGTTGGTTGTGCATAGAAACCCCTGTTTTTCTGTCACGCACAGGTGATACGGGCGTGTCACCTTTGCTTTGTTTTGAGTGACACGGGGGTACGGGTTGGCTGGGGCGGTTTTTCTGTACCGTGACACGGGCGTGTCACGGTGTGCATTGTTTTGGTGACACGGGCGTGTCACCTTGTTTTGCAAGCTTTTAGTCCGCTGTACCGTGACACGGGCGTGTCACGGCTTAGTGTAAATTCGTGACACGGGCGTGTCACTCCCTGTTTTCTTGCATATTGTTTTGCATGCTTGGGTTATTGATATCATGCTCGTATTTGGTATTCATTAAATAATTACTGCATAACATATTGGTGCATGATATTGCCGTGCGTCTTAAGTGGTTCATTTGAGTCGTGTCTTATGTACACTTGTCTTTGTTGCACAGACCGGCACGCCAGTGACGTGGAGTGGGCTTCTTAGGCCGTGCCTTTCTCTTTGTTTTGTCGGTTCAGGTGAGGTTTAATTGCTAGATATCTAGAACCGTTACAACCCTATGTGATGTTTTAAGCCAAAAGGTATATATATTTATAGTTTTCCAAACGCTATTGAATTGCAAATGATTTACCGAATTGTATTGTATTGTATTGATTGACCGTGTTTTGGGCGAGTATATTGTACCGTGCACTGTGGGCCCGAGAGTTAGTGTTTGAGCCAACCGGGAAAGCATGGGCTGACGGGTAACTCTTACACTCCTCTCTACCGTGGGGATGAACCCTGAATCTACCAGGAGGTTTGGTGGAGGAAGGAATCCCGTGCGTGGGAGTCATGTTCCCGACGTACACCGTGTTTACCGTGGATGGATCGGGCTTTGCAAACCCACCATCATTGGAGGAAGAAGGAGTCATTGAAACTGCTACGTGTGCACTGTAATTGATTGCATGACCACTTAATTAATTAATGAAAAGTATCGTGATTGTACACTGTCGGAGTAAGGTTGGAGAATGCCCTCACTCGCCGGGCCACTGATTGATTGATTGATTGAAAGCATTGATTGTTAAATCTGATAATTGTAATCTCGGGCGAGCTTTATGTTATTATTGAACTTATATTGTTTTCGTTTATAAAACCTTACCCGAGGTTATGATTTGCATGTTATCTGCGCTTATATTTATTATGCCCCTCGCTCAGTCTTGTGGAGACTGACACCTCACCTTTCAGTTTTGCAGGTTGTGTGCTAGGCGGGATTGGTGTCGAGTCAAGTCTTCTTTTGGGTCTGGCACGTGTCCATTCTACTTTGCACATATATTGTTATCTTCGGTTGTAGATAATGTTATGTTTTTGAGAGATGATAATGTATTGATAGAAGTTTAGAAATGGTTTGCTTGTTAAAGACTTGATAGTAATGCATTTCAGTTTATTTTCGGTTATGATAATTGGTTTGGGGTTAGTCCCGCCTAGCTAGATAGCGTTTATTTTTCTTGTCACCCGTTCGCTATGGCTCAGTTCATGTATGGATTGACCGTTTCACATGTGGACTGAGCTATAGTGCGGGGGATGTGGCACCTTTGCGCTTCGGGTGTTACAACAATGGTAGTGCGCACCTCGTACTGTCATGCCACAGGCTTTTCAGAGCCATCACTTTCATGCCATCTCAGGCTACCACGTGTCTAGGGCTACACTGATTTTGGGACCACTTAGTCACTATTACCAAAATACCCAGGCCCTCAACGTATAAATAATGGAATTTCACTCACCTTCCCTAAGCACTCCTCAATCATCTTCTACATAAACACATAGCTGGGCATCTTCTCCATTGTTGCATAATCCAGCTTTGTATACTTCACATTTTACGCACCCTCACTGCACTTTCTTTCCTGGTGTTATCCTAGTTGGAAGAACCCACGCACAATTGTTAGGAATAGTGCCCTAGAAAGCCGATTATATATCCGCTTTGTACTTTTCCTTATTATAATCACAGACAATCTTTGAATAAAATAACGAATTCAGGCAACACTTCTTTATGTGCTCTTGTTTGGTATGCGTTTACTTTAGCTGTGCATGTATGCGAACTCCCCTAATCCTGATGACTTTAGGACTCTACCATTTAGGTGAAATGGTTCATGAAATGAGCCCTATATCACATAAGTGATGATTAGTAAAATACTCCAAGCCGATGAGTCCAACAAACAGTGGGAGTGTCAAAATGACTCCTCTAAGGCTTGCTTGTGGGATCACGCCCTTAAGAAGGACCACCTTGTTTCATGGAGGTGCAAAGTGTATAGATGATACGTGCGTGATACATGAGGGTGCTTACTTCCATAAGTAAGTTCACTGAGGTACCCCGTGTGAGAAGATTCCTAAATGGGAAAGGAAGTTTCTATTTCAGGAAATGGAAACTTCCAGATTATGAAATATCTCACGAGTCATTGATGTGATTAATTGATCCTTAGACTTGAGGTTCCATGTCACTTTATGAGTTAACTCTGTAGTCTTAGGTATAAGCTTTAAAGGGTTTCGGCTTAGACAACTAATTCAAGGCTTATGCTGGGGCTGCACAAGTGACTCATGAAAGAGAATGAGAATCAAGAAAGGACCTACACTTGCATTTGCAAGGTGATCTCTTATTGTGTAAGTCATTCATATGCCATATGGAGTCCTTGGCCAAGGCAGTAGATCAAGACATCAAGAAAAAGGTTTCTTGGATTGAGATCAAATGGATATGAAATGCACTTAGCTTTAAGACCAGATTATTAGGGTTCTGATTATTCCCTTACCCTAGATCATGGTTGAGAGATAGTAAGTAAGAGGATTGTATCTCACATGAATCAATGACTTAAAGGTTCTGTCGAATCGAAACATTCCAATTCAGCTAGGGGTTAAACACCTGTTGCTAGACTATGGTCGTTTAATCTGTGGACTGATTAATTAATTAGTGAATTAATTAATTAGGATCACTGCTAATTGAATTGAGAACCTAGAGGGTCACACACAACAACTTGGTTACATGAGTTAAGGCTTTAAAATGATTAAACGAGTTAATCGGGCCAAGAGGGTTCCACACGTGTGGCTCACGTGAGTGGCACATGTCTCACACGTGTGTAAATATATGTGTATATTTATTTATGTATTAAATAATTAATGTGATTAATTATTTAATAGACTTTGGTTTAATTTTGAATTAAAATGAAAGTCTTATTTTGGAGAAAAATAATCTATTTAATTAATTACTAATTAATTAATTAGATAAATAAATTATTTATTTTTTAATAAATAAAGTATAATATTATCCAAAAGGGTTTGAATATTTTTAGCTCTCTTGAAAGTTGATTTGAATTAGAATTCAAAGTCAAAGTTTAAAATTACTTGATGATCAAGTAATAAGAGAGAGGGACCAAATCCTTAGTCCATAAGGACTAGGATTTCGGCCGCCCCTCTCTACTTATATATAGGGGAGCTCGAGCTCCCCTTAGAGAGTGATTGACAATTCTTTTGGTTCATGTGTTGAACACCATCCTTTCTCCAAGATCAAGTAAACCCTAGGTCAAGCCTAAACACTAACTAGAGAACTAGCATCCTTACTAGTTAGATTGTAGTCAAGTTGGTGGACTATCTCTAGAGAGCTTCAAGTTAGAAGTTTCAAAGATTCGAGCTTTACCAAGGAGAGGGGATCAAGCCACGAGAAGAACGTTCTTGGGTGGCTTGAAACGCTTCAAGAAAGATTATTGAAAAGTAAGTTTCTAATCTCTACGAATTTGGATTCACGATTGTGAGTATTCGATCCTTTTGTTGGAAAATTTTTAAAATTTTCGCTGCTTTCTGATTCCTGTTTTCCAACATAGTTAGGCTCCTACACGATCGCCGCTCGCCAACTACCGCTGACACAATGGTAGTGCGCACCTCGTACTGTCATGCCACAGGCTTTTCAGAGCCATCACTTTCACACCATCTCAGGCCACCACGTGTCTAGGGCTACACTGATTTTGGGACCACTTAGTCACTATTACCAAAATACCCCGGCCCTCAACGTATAAATAAGGGAATTTCACTCATCTTCCCTAAGCACTCCTGAATCATCTTCTACACAAACACATAGCTGGACATCTTCTCCATGGCTGCATAATCCAAGCTTTGCATACTTCACCTTTTACGCACCCTCACTGCACTTTCTTTCCTGGTGTTATCCTAGCTGGAAGAATCACGCACAATCGGAAACCCAGTTCCTGAGGCTCTAGGCCTGTGATGGTCTTTCCCTTCTCAAACAAATCTTGAAAGTATTTGGTTGCACGCTAGGAATCCATTTCCTGCATCATCAATTGTGATTATATGCTCGATGATTTAAAATCATGTTATCGATGCATATATATATTAGAGTTATTCGGCCAAATTCGTTCCGCTGCTTATTAAAATATTTTGATAACGAGGTTATGACGATTTTTTTTTAAATAGTACGCTATACCGTCACTCTGTCTCGGGCCCGCCACCCAGCAAGAACATAAGTATCTTCCTACGAGTTTTGACGTTAGTCGAGTTAACAATTTATATTTTATTAGTAATATAATCTAAATATATATGTCCTATAATATTGTGCATAGGACAAATGGTGTTCTCGATTAAAATGTGTTAAATTTTAAGTTACGATTTTAGTTTATGATGCATAGATATAAGTACAGTATTCTCGATTGACCAAATATATCTCAATTAATCTAATAACCCCATAATATTCAAATCCAAAGTTAGAATTAACATCCCTTAGTTATACATATTCCTTCCCTTCACAGCAAAATTTGGAAGTGTTACTTTTTCCTGGGTTCTTATTGCAAATTCGCAGTTGTTAGTGCTACTCGTCAATATCATATGTTAAGGTCCTTATTTGTAAATCCCTTATATATTGCTCCACCCTAGTAATCGATTGCGAGTATTTCTTTTTGGCGCGTTGGTCTTCTAATATTTCTTCATCACCTTCTCCTCCTCCAACTAAATTACATATTCAAATGCGTATTCCGCAATTTTCATTCCTCTGATTACTTCCTTGAACAATCAATTGTTTCTCCAATTGAAGCGTCGAGAAGACTGTTGATGGAAGAAGAAACGGAGAAAAATGGAACAATTTCTGGGGAGGATTCTGCTCGACCTTGGGAGTCCTATCACACTGTTTATACTACCGCAAAAGCAGGTAGTTTGATGGAATTCGGGTTTACTAAATTAGTTGTTTTTTGGTTTTCAGGATTATGGTATTATTTGATTGAGTTTCTGGGTTAATTGGTTTGTACTAGGGATGGAAGGGGTGGACAAGGAAAAGGTGCAGAGAATAGTATATGAGATGAGCAAAGGTTCCAAGTATTTTGAGAATGAGGAGAAGAAAGAAGCTTACATGAAGCAGAAGATCGAAAGTATGCGGGCGCAGTTTGCCAAGCTTACAGCCTCGGATATATTACATTATCAAGAGGTATCAATCAATCCCAATTCCCAAATAAATGGAATAAGTGTAGGGAATAGGGGAAAAGGACACAAGTAGTTCATTTTGTTCTGAAGTTTATATTTGGTGTGCCTTAGCATACTTGTCTTGAATCATATTGGGTTTGAGTGTGTATTCGTCCGGAGTTGGATTTATAAGGTTTTATCAATATTGCACTCTTTACCCTATAATTAGGTTGATGGACTGCATTATTAAGTTACAAGGGGAAAATTTGAAAAACAAGAAGAGAATAAGGAAGAAAAGGAA
The DNA here is from genome assembly GCA_037501455.1 of Lantana camara. NCBI lineage: Eukaryota > Viridiplantae > Streptophyta > Magnoliopsida > Lamiales > Verbenaceae > Lantana > Lantana camara. Next base: position 28,637,442 of record CM074862.1, read on the forward strand.
CAAAAGATGGAGAAATAGGTGGCTTTTATCAGTAATCTATCCTATTTGGCACATATGTAAGTTCTAACTTCTAAATTTCCAACTGAAATTAAGAGGTCATATGCACTTTTGCAGATTGCTGATAAGAGGATTGTAGAATTAGAAGCCACACGTGATCTGTCAAGGATTTGGCTACATGTGGATATGGATGCTTTTTATGCAGCTGTTGAAACACTGTGCAATCATTCTCTCACTGGCAAGCCAATGGCTGTTGGTGGCATGTCGATGATCTCAACAGCTAATTATGAGGTTAGCTTATCGTGAAGGTCTTTGTGTTAAGCTTATAATACAGCTTGGAAATTACACGACTTTATCTGGCTGCAGTTTTTGTGAGCTTTTATGCTTTCACTTTTCATGAGGCATAATTATCCTGCAGGCACGGAAATTTGGTGTTAGAGCTGCAATGCCTGGATTTATTGCATGTAAATTGTGTCCTGAACTGATTTTTGTTCCAGTTGACTTCAAGAAGTACACGTATTATAGTGATTTAACAAGAAAAGGTAACACTCGCGCTTTCTTCTAGGACTTGTTTGACATGGAATAGGCTCTACCGTTTGCTGAATTCCCTGATGCATTTGGTTGCGTTTAGTTTTCCAGAAATATGATCCCAACTTCTTAGCTGCAAGTTTGGATGAGGCATATCTTGACATAACAAACTTCTGCAATGACGTGGGAATGACTGGTGCAGAAGTATGTACACATGGACTATGATGTGAACAGAAATCCATCTTATGCTTTTCATAGTCATTCATTTTATTTTAGTCCTCTCTGTGCTGTTTTTCTTAATATTGTCTTGTTTAGAAAATAATAGTCTTTAATGCTTCATATCATGCCTAAGGTGGCGGAAGAGCTCAGAGAAAGTGTTCACAAAGAGACTGGACTCACATGTAGTGCTGGGGTAGCACCAAATCGATTACTTGCTAAGGTGATTAAGCATTATGCTGAAGGACTTTGTTGGTTATTTATATTTTTCACAACACGTCTTTGACAATTGTGCTGTTAAACTTGTTCTTTTTCACTTTTTGGATGAGTAGTGGTTTGCATCTTGACGGCTCTTGTAAGTTCATTGGTTCAGTAATTGAAAAGAAAAACTATAGAACTGGGCATATCTCTTGCCTAAATCAGGACTCAAACTTCTTATGGATTAGTCGCAACTGGAAATGGTCCCCGTACCGTTCCTTTTCTTCTGTACGTTATATTGTGCATTAAATAAAAACCAATATGTGGATGCATTCCTGGTAAAACCAAAGGATTATTGGTGCATGTTTAAGGATTTAAGAATATATGTATCTATTCTATACCAAGATTGTAGGATGTCTTTGTCTGATATCTAGGTTCAGTGACTGCAACTGTTAAAATTGTTTGCATACTTTCACTTTCGAGTAAGAATGCGAAGTTTCCGGTGAGCTGCTCGAGAAGGTGTAGGTAAATTTTTAGTTGTTAACTTCAATTTGACAGGAAAAAGCAATTTCACGTCATATATTATCTTAACTTCTACCTCGATGAAATTATATTATCTTAACTTCTACCTCGATAAAATTATTTTGAGTTTCTGGTTAAGATTGTAGAAGTATAGGAAAAAGGAGAAAGAGGAGAATCTGCTGAAGACTTTATCTGATCTCTAGAAATCATAAGTAAATCTGTTAGAGCTGGATTACTCAGATGTGTAATTATATTTTGATTCTTCTCTGAAAGAGAATTTAAATAATTTCATGGTCCCTCTACCCATGACATTTCCAACATACTAATAGATTTGAAAACAGTTAGACCTTAACTGGTTGCCTTAGTTTAATGTTTGCGATTCAAATTTTATGTTTTGAAGTCTGTATTTTCTTCTTAAATCAGGTTTGTTCGGATATCAATAAGCCAAATGGCCAGTTTGTGTTGCCAAATGAGCGTATGGCTGTTATGACATTTATAAGCTCACTACCTATAAGGAAGGTACTTATCAAAAGCTTATTGATATATTTCTAGTGGCATTCATTTCTGCTAAAGGTAAATGCTTTTATCAAATTCACACTGCCTGTATCTTATTTTGAAGAGCCATTTGTAGATTGGGGGCATTGGCAAGGTCACTGAAAATATCCTAAAGGGAGTGCTTGGAATTACAACATGTGAGGAAATGCTGCAGAGAAGTAGTTACATTTGTGCACTATTTTCTCGTACTTCTGCAGGTTTGTGCGAGAATACTGATATTATCTTTCCAGTGTTCTTGAATGTGACCCCGTGCAAAATTGTGAAAGTTAGTATAGCTAGGCAGCGATCATCGACCATTGTTCTGTCTAAAGACTATCAAGATTCTTCATGAGACAACTTGGATAGAATGAGTATTTAATTACCTACTTCTGTTATAGTATTTCCATAAATTAACCTATTATGAAAGTATATCAGTGACCATCTACTTGCTCTTTCAGAGTTTTTCTTATCGGTGGGTTTGGGGCTTGGAAGGACCGATACACCTGAAGTGGCCCAAAGAAAAAGCATGAGTACTGAGAGAACCTTTTCACCTACCGAAGACAAAGCATCACTTCACCAGAAATTAGGTATAGACAAATCCCTCACAAATAATTCTTTGATTCCCGAGAGTTAGTTATTCTGCTAACTGACAGACTGTTATGATCCAGCCTATGGAGATAAAGAGTTGGTGAGTATAAAGGTAGTTGTTTTCAAACAAAGATCCCAAAACTTCATGGCTTTAATGGATTGATGTCCAGCACCTGTCTTTTGCACACTATTTCCTTTAACTTGTTGACATGCTCTTCTTTTTCCATAATCCTTCTGAGTTGGATTAACCTGTTCCTTACTGAAAGGACACTACTAACATGAGTCTGGATACATGAAAATCTTTATGTAACATCCTTTAGTCCTCTCCGGTAATTGATTTGGAGATGCAGCGCAAAACTCTTTTCTTTTATCCTCGGCTTATAATTTACAAATTAACTCGGGAGAAAATCCCTTGCAGTTGATCTTTCAGAAAATCTTTCCTCTGATATGAAGAAAGAAGACCTTCGTGGAAAAACATTGACATTAAAATTGAAGACATCATCTTTTGAGGTACTTTATGATGCAATGGTGTAGATTTTGGGCTCTTAAGTTTCTTTCTAGAGGTAGCGTTTGGTGGGTGCTGGCCTGCTTATTGCGAAATATGAATACTCCAGGTTCGAACTCGAGCAGTGACCCTATCAAGTTATATCTGCTCAAGTGAGGATATCTTGAAACATGCCACGAAGCTTCTTAAGGCCGAACTCCCGTTATCTCTCAGACTGATGGGTAGGACAACTATGCATTATTTCTTTATTCTTTTTGCATAAGATCAATTGATCACGTGAGATCAATATTATACGAACTCTTTATATTTGTGTTCTTGACAACCTCCTCTGACGGATGCTAATTTCTCTACACATATTAGTCTCGCTGAAAATTTATTAATTATCATTAGATAATGTGTCGTATATGCCTAGTCCGGAGACCGCCCTTTTTTCCAACAAAGGTCATTTTCAGTGTTTGAGTCCAGTAACAGTGCAACAACAATTTAAACTGTCATTGAGAAAGTAACTCAATTTTTCTTACTTTCTGGTTATTTGTTACATCAAAGTGCATGTCTTATGATTTGGTTCTTTATCCAGCATGAAATGATCTCTGATCTAAACTTTCTCACTTCTTATATCTTTTTAGGATTGCGAATGTCACACTTCGATGAAGGCAGAAAAAGTGTTGCAATTGACCCTAAACAAAAAACACTTTCTACCTTCATTCTAATGGAGGATGCTTTAGGTAATGGTGATGATACATGTTCTTCAAGTGATACACATGGGCCGCGTGAATCAATTGATTTTATGGGCAATCATCAAATGCCAGATCTTGATCACATGGACGCAAGGCATTGCTACACTGGTGAAGAAGCTGGACCAAGTTCTGATCTCCAGATTGATGATTCCAAAGATAATGTGCGGACTCTTAATTCTGGTTTTCCTTAGAGCGCTGAAACTCCGCCATTTATTTTTAAGCTTTTCATTTCTTTTTTCCCCAAACACCCGTCACTTTTACTTTTCCAACTTTTTACAACTTTAACTTCTCCAAAAGCCATAGCTATTGCAAACACCCTCCAAAATAAAAGTTGAGAAGCGCTTCTGTTATATTAGACTAATCAAACTTTCATTTACTTAAAGAAATAATCTAAAAACTAGAATTTGGTATGTGGATGTTTCTAGCTTAATTCTGCTTAAAAATAAGCAGGACCTGGTTTCCCAAATACTCCCAAAGCATTGGAAAAAAAAATTAGAAAACACAAAACCACATTATTTTTATGAGTTTGCAAACACTCTGCATAGGACACCTTTTCCTGATTGATTAAAGTATTTTAATCAAAACTTTTCTGGTTTTCTTTTCATGTTACTTAGGTTGATGATCGTGATTCAGTGAGCGCTGCAATTAGCTGCAGCAGTGAAGAGCCACGGTTTTCACTAAACTCAAAAGAACCCATTGTTTGGTTGAATGGTTACCAGTGCTCGGCATGTGGGATTGAACTGCCTCCCAGCTTTGTCGACGAAAGACAAGAACATTTTGACTTTCATCTCGCTGAAATGCTACAAGATGAAGAGTCAAACATTATGAACCGAATCCGTCTCAAGCCTAAGCAAAGGTAATTCATCTATTTAGATAGCTTAATAACAATTCCTCCCCTTCTCAAATCCTGTCCTACAGACATTAAACCTGTATGCTCAATGCCAGGTTCACTCAAAAGGAACAAATGAGCCAAAGTAGGCAGAGAAAGAAGCAGAAGTCGTCTCCTTCACCGGGTAAGCACATCCCCATCGATACATTCTTCGCTAAGAGCAATCAAAATTTTTGATTTGTATATATATATATACATAGAATGATTTAACTTAGTTTTTTCTGTATTTCAAGAGTGTATCTATATACTTGTATCGGCCAGCCCCCATGTATAATATAGTCCCAGAAACTCAAATGAAATAATTTCCTGGTTTTATGCAGTTCGAATTTCCTGCTACATTTATGAGTACACATAAGGAGAATCTCCTTCAAAATTGGCAGAATAATGTATTTATTTGAATAGTCTAACAACCATAATCGCAAGTACAGAAAGGATCCCTCCCAGAGTAAGCCGCACAATATGCACCAATAAAACGACCTCTTCCAGCACCATTCTGCTTGCAAATGTTAGTGCAGGAATTTGGATCAATTATATCACAAGGAGGATTATATATTTCAAATGAGCAGTCTCTGTTCCCACGTACCAAACAGCCTGCACCCAATCAAAGCACAATAAAAGAAGAAGAAACAAAAAAGAGAGGAAGAATATACATGTTAGGATTTCAAAAGGGATGATTGAGGTGGGTGGGGGGCGGTGTTTGGAATATGGCGATATAATTGAAAATATAATTTTAGGGATAATCACAGACGATCCTAAGCTATAACAAAATTACAGATTCCCTACTAAGGTTTGAGAAATTATGGATTTTGCTTGGCCATTATCTCATCTATTAAATTTAACCGAATGTGTGATTTTATTAATTTAGAGGGTATATGAAGAGCCCAAAGACAATGAAGTTAATGCAAATATCGAAATAGTTTAGGGTTTCATGTATCTATTTGAATTTTTATCTACCCAATATATTTTTGTTAATAACTTTGACATATATTTATGTGAATTTATTAATACATTAATTGATATTGATGTGTTTGTGAAGAACTTATGATTTTCTATTTAAAAGGGAACGGACAAAGTCTAAATAAACTTATGCCAAATATACTTAAAACTGATACATAAACATAAAGTAGAATTTGTAATTCTTTTATTATACTTTTATAGGAATAAATATGTAGGAAATATCTATTTCGATTTATACTTATAAACAAAATATAAATATTAAATCAAATTACAAAATTTTAAATTGAAAAATATATTAAAAATATATTATTATACTTTCAATATTATTACAATATATCCTCAAGGGTATAATTGAAAATTTTAAAAATAATATTATCGAGTCATCAAAATTTAACATCGTAATTTACGGTTGAGACAATTTGTGAGGGAGAATATAAATTTCAGGGGCGGTGTCGTAATTTCTCAAACCTTTGAGGATAATTTGTATTTTTGTCATATATCCGGAGAGTCCGTAACTATCCCAAAATTTTATTGTGTGTGTTTACCTCTTAAATTGTTGAAAATTTCATTTTATTAAGTTCTCCTGCTGGCTCGAATAAATTTCTGGCTTCATCATATATCACATTTATTTAATTCATAAAAATCGCTATTTGCTGGAAATATAGAAAGAAATGATACTAGTTCATGTTATACCTGAAAATAGATGCAGGGACATAACCCAAAGTAAAATATATGCTAACGGCTTTCCCATCTTCATTCTTGAATATTTCTCGACTCTCAGATCGATGTTGCCTGCATATATATATATATATATATATATATATATATATATATATATATATTACTCAATCATAATAATTCCATTCCTTTAATTGTTAAAAAAAGTAATTTGCATGAGGTCTCTGAGATTTTCGAATTATTTTCTGGTTATACGATATTTAATGTACATATGTGAAAGTGAAGCTTTGCTATTATCCTAAAGAATTGCATTTTGGGGGATATTGAATTAAAACTTAATAACCTATTTTATTGTCATTGAACCGCTACCTAATATGGTTGTTTGTAAACTTCTTAATTAGATTTTAATGATCCGTTAATATTGTATGTTATTAATAAAAATCGTATAGCCCCTTTTTTTTAAAGGAAAAAATTCATATTCATCCCTATATTTTCTAAATTCAAAATAATTCTTCGGGGAATTCCCGAAAAATTCCATATGAGAACTCAAATTCCTCTTTGCTCCCCATTTTAAAAAATGTTCCTTTGAACTCCCCAGATGAAAATCAAAGTTCCTCTTTACTCCCCATTTTTTTTGAAATATTGTATAAAAATTCAATAATCACGTAACTAAATCACCAAATCCGGTATATTTTCCTCAGATCTGTGTATATAAAAAAATGGGGAGTAAACGAAACTTTTGATTTTCATCTGGGGAATTCAGAGGAACTTTTTTGAAAATGGGGAGCAAAGAGGAATTTTTTCAACTCATGGTTAGTTTTCAAAGAAGACCGCATAATTCCTATATTTTTAATTTACTTTAAATTCATCTTTAAATTATTTTTTAACCATAATTTTAGGCCAAAATTTATAAATAGACTAAAATATCCTCAAGCTAAATTTGATCTATTTAAGTATAAAAACAATTAAATCATTTTGCATTTTTCTCAAATATAAGAAACTATAAATTATTAATTCTTGATGGGGCCAAAATACGCTCGACCTACGTTTCGACACGTGGCGCCACCCGCAACAGACACGTGACCTCTTTACCTCAAGCATACCCCCTCCGAGCGTAGTCCGCCCTCGATAGCCAAAGACCCATGTGTGACACGTGTAGTCGTCACGTAACACGTGGCCGTCATCGCCGCTCACCAACGAGCGCTCCTTATGCTACTAAGCAAGACCCAAGTTCACTAAGAAAGTCATCTTCGAGCGCCATTCCCCTCGGATGAGCTTCCATATGCAAGCAGACTGAGGGGCCAAGCTCCCCTGTTGCACAGCCTTAGCGCTGATCTCCACGCAGATCCGCAAGCCCAGCAGGCTCATGGTTGACACGAGCACGCCCCTAACCCTCGTTACCAACCCCCAAAACGGTTCTCTGACACCCCGTATGCTCCCGCTCACTTGCCACTGTTGCCCACACCACCTTTTCACCAACTTTTGCAGGAGATTCCTCCTAAGTTTCTCCTCGTTACGCCACGTGTTAGGGCAACATTAGGCCAGGACCACAAGGGGTAAATTACCAAAGGGTCCCTGACCCTCAACTATAAATAGGAGTCTTCATCTCCATCTCTATAAGCCATCTTCCATTACTAATCCTTACACTAATTCACCTCTTTCAGATCATTGTCTGACTTGAGCCTCGGAGAGCCAAGCTGGGTCTCCCCCCCAGTTCCCCCAGCTTGGCTATCTGACTTCTCTTTTTTGGTGTTTGTCCTAGCAGGTTGAACCCCCATCTTCTCCGGCGATTATCACTTGGTTCCTCACATCAAACAAATTTTAAAGTGTGGATTCTGTTTCCCATATTCAAACACATCATTTTTGGCACCGTCTGTGGGAAACCACTTGCCTTTTCTTCTTTGCCTGTGCTAGTTGAACAACAAACCCCATTTTCACCTTTCTCTCACGATGGTTACCACGAGATCCAGTGCAACTGGAGGTGGTCCTACCCCGCTATTGGTGGCGCACCACCAGCAGGTAGAGTTCCACCCCCGACGGAACAACCGACCCCTCCTCCTGGAGCCGCTACTGAACAACCCCTTGCTACGGTGGCAGGAGGATCTGGGACCTCTGCTCCCCAGAACCTTCCTCCCAGTCATATGCCTACCACCCAAGTACTCCCAAGGGGGTACCCCGCCATGATGCCGCCACAAGGATACACCCTGACGCCTTCCCCGATGGTGCCCATGATCCAACCATACCACGCAGGTAGGATACATCTCCCTGTCGTCATCCTTACAGAGATTGAAGGCGTGGAAATACCTCCCTTGACTCACCAACAGCTGCAAGCAATCTACACGCAGTGTGAAGTTCAAGCTGTACAAAACGCTTGGCAAAACTTCACGGCTACATATTTTCCCTCAGGCACGACAGCCCAAATCGCTCCACCAAGAGGGTGGCAGATTCACCCATTAACGGCGGCTCAAACCGTTCTATAGGCTCGGCCGTCGGCCCCGCCTGCCAAGGAACAAAAAGTCCCCACTAGGGGAGAGGACGAGCACCCACCGGCTAACAGGGGCAAGGAGCCTGGGGATAGAATCAACGTGGATGATGTGGCTAATTCTCGAACCTCAAAGCGAGGCTCTCACGTCTCCAGACGAGGGAGTAAGGCTCGGGGGGAAGATCCCAACCTTTTTACGGCTGTGCAAGACCAGCTGCAGGGGTTGCAGGATATGATGGGACAGCTCTCTCGAGCGTGGTCTGAAATCCCCCACATTGGGGATGAGAGGCCCCATGCTGCGCCTACCAGCCACACGCCCCTCGGAATCACCAGCAATAGAAAAATTATGAGAACTACGACTACCACCCCCTCGCGAGGGGCTCTCCCCTCGTGGAAGAAGTTCTGATGGCCCAAGCAGGAATGGGCAAAGTCCCCACTTCCATCAACCGATACGATGGGACCACTGATCCAGCGGAGCATCTGGATCATTTTCTTCATTTGATGCACCTTTATGAGCACTCGAGCCACTACTGGGCCAAGGTGTTCGTCACTTCCCTCATCGGAATGGCGTAAGAATGGTACAAGCGCCTATCAGCACGCTCGATCAGGGGGTACAACGATCTTGCCAATGCCTTCCTTAATCACTTCAACTCTTTGAAGGCTCCTGTCACCGCACCCACGACCTTGTACAATGTGGTCCAGAGGAGGCACGAGTCCCTTAGATCCTTTTTTGCCCACTTCAACAAGGAGATACTGCTAGTGGAAAGGCCCTCGATGGATTTCCTGATCCCAGTTCTCTTCAAAGCCGTCGACCACAAGCAGTACGGGAGCAAGAAATTTGCTGATGCCATAGTGGAAAGGAGGCCAGCGATGCTCATGGCGATGAGGGAAATCGCCGAGCTCTACTTCGCACTCGAAGACATGTATGGCACCAATGCGCCCAGGCACCCCAGTTCATTAAAGAACGAGAGGGGGCGCGATGACTCTCGTAAAGAACGCCAGAGGTCCCCACTTCCGCCTCGCAGGCTAGAGCGTGTCCCTCTTACTCGGCCCAACTCAGAAGTTTACTCCTTGTCCGATAAGAAACTTTTCAAGAGGCCCCAGAAGATAAAAGAAACGGAGGCCACAAAACGCTCGGGGAAATATTGTACTTTCCACAAACAGAAGGGGCATGATACCGATGAATGCCGCCAACTTGAAAGTGAGATATAGAGACTCGTGGCTGGGGGCCACTTGAAGGAATTTGTGAAAGCCTTAGAACGCTATGACGGACGCTGCAACGAGAGGGCCAGAGAGAGAAGAAGGAGCCCTCGAGGGCGTACGCCGCCGGAAAGCAGTAACCGAGGGAAGTAGAAAACATCTAAGCAAGTGAATGCTCCATTTGCGGTCATCCACATGATTACAAGAGGCTCATCGGGAGGAGACTCCAATGCTTCCCATCACCGCTACATCAGGCTACGATCAGCGCCCCTCGGCACCCAAGCAAGTCTATCCCATCAAAGAAACGAGTGACCACCGCTCCAAGGAGGACGAAGCCATTGGATTTAGTGATAGGGATCTATCGTACATTGTCACACCCTACGAGGATGGTGAAACCTCTAACGGTCCCATGGTGGTTAGCCTAGACGTCCACAATCACGTTGTAAAGAGGGTTTTAGTGGATGGTGGAAGCTCTGTTAATGTTTTGCCTTACACAACTTTCCAAAAAATGAATATCACCAACGTCCTCCTCGAGCCCCTGAAAACTGCCCTCACTGGCTTTGGGGGTTCTGAGGTTGTCCCTCGTGGACAAATACGCTTGGCCAACTCCTTTGGTAGTGCCCCACAGCGCAAAACGCTCATGGTCACATATGCAGTGGTAGAGATTGAGATTCCCTATAACATCATAATAGGGAGGCCTACCCTCGTTGATTTCAAGGCGATTATCTCAACTTACCATCAGAAGATCAAATTTTTGACTCCCGAGGGGGTTGGCGAAGTCCTGTGCAACGTTCGCGAGGCTTGGAAGTGTTACATGTTATCCCTCAAAAAGCCCACGACGGAGAAGGCATTCCAGATTGGATCCACCAAAAAATCGGTAGACTTCCCAAGTTTGGATGAGGATGGTCCCATGCGTAAGAGGGCCAAGTTAAACAAAAAGAAGAACAAAAAGAAGGATCCTAACGCTCGAAACAAACCCGAGGGCACCCCTCCCTGAGCGGCCGAGGAATCCTCCTCTGAGGAAGACGTAAGTGAGCGTGAGCAGGAGCGCGGCCAGTGACCGTTTGACAGGGAAGAAAAGAGCACTCGAACTCCCTCGCCCAGAGCCACGGATCGAGCTCACGGAGAAGTTTCTCAGCATTGAACTAGAGCCTGGGAACAAAGAGAAAACCACTCAAATCGGGTCCAATCTCTCAGGGCCCTCACAGGTCATGATGATTGACTTCCTTAGGGAAAATATCGACGTTTTTGCATGGAAAGCGTAGGATTTGACTGGGATTGATCCAAGCGTCATAGTCCACAGGCTCAATGTGGACCCCGCCTTCAAACCAATCAAGCAGAAGAAGCGGGATGTATACGGGTTTCGAAAGAGGGTTATCGAGGAGGAAGTAAACAAACTCCTCGAGGCACAATACGTTGACCCCATACTGTACCTGGAATGGCTTTGCAACGTTGTCCTGGTGCCCAAGAGCGCTAACAAATGGCGCATGTGTAACGATTTTACTGATCTCAACAAGGCGTGCCCTAGAGATCCATACCCCCTGCCTCGAATTGATCAACTGGTAGACCCAACTGTAGGGTGCGAGCTTATGAGTATGACGGATGCCTTTCAAGGGTACTATCAAATCTTCATGGAGCCTGAAGACCGCCCCAAGACCTCGTTTGTTGTGTACATGGGCGTATACTGTTTCTTAGTAATGCCCTTTGGGCTCAAGAACGCAGGAACCACATACCAATGCCTCGTTATTCGTATGTTTGAGAAAGAGATTGGAGGGTTAATGGAGGTGTATGTGGACGATACGATGGTCAAAAGCGAGCGTCAAGCCTCACATTTGGAAGATCTCAGGCGCACGTTCGACATCCTGCGCTAATTCGGCATGAAATTGAACTCATCTAAGTGTACATTTGGAGTACGAGGAGGAAAGTTTTTGGGCTATATGGTCAGCCAGCGTGGCATTAAGGCTAATTCAGAGAAAATCAAGGCCATATTGGACATCCCTTCCCCACGTAACCTCAAGGAAGTGCAAGTGTTAGTAGGGAAAATCATCTCTTTGAATAGATTCATTTCCCGCTCGGCGGATAGAAATCTTCCCTTTTTTAAAATTCTACGCAACGCTCAGAATTTCTCTTGGACTGAGAATGCGAAAAACCCTTGCAGTATATGAAAGGGTACCTCTCGAGCGCACCCTTCCTGACAAAGCCTATGGCAGGTGAAAACTTATTCATATATCTCTCTGTCTCTGCTGATGCCACGAGCGCTGTTTTGGTGGCCGTACGTGAGCGTAAACATCTGCCGGTTTATTACTTGAGTAAAACATTACAAGGCGCGGAAAAAAATATATTTGGAAATCGAAAAATTTTCTTTCGCCCTCATCAATGCATCTAGGGGATTGAGGCCATACTTCCAGGCACACTCAATCACTGTCCTCACGGATCAACCATTGCGGTAGATTTTGTCCAAGCCGGACGTCTCGGGTAGGCTCATAAAATGGGCCATCGAATTAAGCCAATTTGACTTAAGCTTCGAGCCCAGAACAACCATACAAGCACAAGTGGTGACGGACTTATTGGTTGAACGGTTCGGTTCACAGGCTATGGTTCCTGAAGACAAAGGTCTGTGGGTCTTGCACACAGATGGTTCCTCAACCTCTCAGGGGGGAGGAACAGGGGTAACCCTTAGGGATCCCAAAGGAGTTGAATTAGACTTCACAATCAGGCTGGATTTTCAAGTCACTAACAATGAAGCAGAGTACGAGGCCCTCATACAAGGGTTGAGAATCGCTTTCCAAAGCGGAGCATCCAGCGTCACAGCTTACGTCGATTCGCAACTGATTGCAAGTCAAATTGAGGGAACTTATGAGGCTCGAGAAACCACCATGGTGCAATACTTAGGGAAAGCAAAAGAGATAATCAGAAAGTTCAAGGAGTTTCACTTACTTCAAGTCCCTCGAGCAGAAAATGAGCGTTCAGATGCTTTGTCCAAATTCACTTCTGCCCTCGAGGAATCCTGTGAACATTCTATCACGTTCCTTAGAACAGAGGAACCATTGATACAAGGGAGGGACCTCCCGCGAGCAATAGCAATGATTGATCCCACAGAGCCATGTTGGCTCGATGACATAATCAGGTTCATCAAAAATGGCACTTGCCCCATTGACAAGGTGGAGGCACGGAAAATTCAGAACAGGGCCCTCGTTTTTCACTAGACTTCGAGGGGAGACTCTTTAAGAAGTCTTTTCAAGGTCCACCCATGAGATGTTTGAGGCCTTCACAAGCCAAGGAGACCCTTGAGCATGTCCACAGTGGAAGCTGCGGGAACCACTCTGGGGGACGTATCCTTGCCAAGAAAATCTTGAGAAGTGGGTTCTATTGGCCTACGGTCCTCCAAGATTTCATTGAATTTTCCAAGAAATGCTCTAAGTGCCAGTTTCACTCTAATGTTCCCCGGTTGCCAGCTGATCAAATGGTCCCTATAGACGTTTCGTGGCCCTTCGATCAATGGGGCATCAATATTGTGGGCCCATTGCCTATGGCAGTAGGACAGAAAAAGTTCGTCATCCTAGCCATCGATTACTTCACCAAATGGGCCGAGGCTGAGGCCGTCGCAAAGAAAACTTTCAGAGTGGTAAGGGACTTTATATGGAAGAACCTCATTTGCAGATACGGTATTCCGAGGGTGCTCATTTCGTACAGTGGATCCCAGTTCATAGTGGTGGACACAAGAGAATGGTGCTCAGAGTTAGGCATCGAGCAACGCTTCACTTCTATGGGCCATCCTCAGGCCAATGGTCAAGCTGAAGTCACCAACAGGATCATTCTGCAACACTTAAAAACCATGCTTGAAAGCGCAAAAAGCAAGTGGGCTGAAGAGTTACAAGGGGCTTTATGGGCGTACCACACCACCCCACGAGCGGCCACTGGCGAAACTCCTTACTCACTTGTCTATGGTTCAGAAGTCATGATACCTGCTGAGATCGCGCACGAATCCGCTCGTGTAGCATACTTCGAGCCCAGGCCGAATCAAGAAAACAGATCGCTGGGGTTAGATCTCTTGGAAGAAAAGAGGGACAAATCCTGGGCACGTATCCATGAGTACAAAGCGTCAGTCGTTCGGCAATACAACAAGCCGGTCAAAGAAAGAACTTTCCAGTTAGGAGATTTAGTCCTGAAGAAGGTTGAAGTCTCAAAGCACGTGGGTAAGTTGGATCCCAACTGGGAAGGCCCATTCAAAATCATACAAGTCAGAGCCAACAACACTTACACGCTCGAGACACTCCAGGGCGAGCGCCTCCCACGTCCGTGGAATGCATGCAACCTTCGACGGTTTTATGTTTAAAGTCTTAAGAACTTTATAAAAACCCACATTTGGGATTTGTGTACTTTTCATTTACAAGTGCTATTAATCAGAATGATTCTACTTCAAAAATATTGTTCTAATTTGTGATAGGAGATTCCCCTTTAGATACCTAGGCCCTAGCCACACAGGTCTAAAGCACGCGAATCCTCCCCTTTTTACGAGCACCAAAATCTGACGTAGAGGTCCATCCTCTTTGGGAAATTGGGCGAGCGGCGTAAACCGCCCCAAGGAGGAGGGTGAGTCCAACCGGGATCCGTTCCTGGTTTGCGCTCAAATTCTCCCAACAAGCACTCGAGGCGACCTCGTCACTCTTAAATGAACACCTCGAATCGGCCTAGGGCTCCCTTGAATTGGGACCCTCGTGGCAGAGATCCCTCATGTTCAAGCGCTTGGATGGAAAACTTTTAGACAAGTTTTCACAAGACTAGACCCTTGCGTCTGCAATGACTTGTTAAAATTCCTAAGTGACCAAGGATTCTCTTAAAGGTATCCTTCACGTCCCACACTCGTGAAGAAGAAAGGTTAAGCGTATTTACGCAAGCTTTAACCCGGGCACCGTCAAAGTGAGCCCCCGTGCACCCAGGGTCATGGCAGAAATCCTCAAGTTGACCAGGGACCCTTGCGGAGAACCCCCCCCCCCCCCCCCCCCCCCCCCCCGGTCTTGCATTTGGAAACAAGCTTTTCAAACAAGTTTTTTACAAATCTCGACTAGGGTACCCTTGAAATGGGGCCCTCGTGTTGTCAAAAGACTTGGCAAAATTTACAAATTTTATGTGTCATATTTACTTAGTTTTTTTTAACTCGATTCGTACAAACAAGAATATGATAAAACAAGCACACAAGTAAAGTACATGAGACATAACATGGCAGCAAAGGAAAAATAATGATTCATTAAATAGAAAAGAGCGGACGCTCAGCATTACAAAGGAAGGGCACTCTGGCCCATGAAATCCATTCAAAAGCAGAAAAATTACAAGTATGGGAAAAGAGAGAGCGTGCATATAGGAGGATCATTTCAAGCGTTGGGGACAGAGCCATCCTCCAAGTCCACCACTTCATTTTAGGCTTCGGAAACAGGGGCCTGGGCTTGTTAGCTCCGACTCCGAGCGTCAGTATGACAGCGCTCGATAGCACAGTGGTCTCGACCGCGGGGAAGGCGGTTGGAACTGTTTCACTGTTAGGCGCTTGGGACACAATCTTCGTGGGGCCTTCGAGGGCTGGTACAGCTTCATTAGCCCCCTAGTTGTTTGGCTTGTTGCGAGGACCATCCACAGCTATGCGTGACGCCATAATCTCATCTAAGAGGATTTCTACAAGATAGTTATACTTTGGCTCAGCAAGGTTTGCCTCCGGGTCCTCTTCCCCGTCCTCAGGCACGACGCAGTGCTCATCAAATCTCAGCCCCATATTAGCACTCCCTCGTGAGGAAGCATTGGCCAGGCCCAAGTGGATCATTTGCTCTATGGCCAAATTAAAGGCGTTTTGAGCCTCGTCATAATAGGGAAGCGAATTGGCAAACCCAAATGCCTTGGAGTGGCAAAACTTGATGATGGCTTCCTTATTGACTCTCTCCAGACGCTCGGGAAACGACTGCTGGAATTCTTTTTCACAAGCGCTATGGGCCTCATCATTGTACTTTTTCTTAGCCTCATTGTACTTGTAGATCTAGTCGTTTGTCGCTGATATCAGCTTCTTATGAGCCTCAGAGATGGAGGAATAATCCGAGCGGTACTTCTTCCGAGAGGCTTTCGATTTTTTCAGGTCCTCCTACAACTTCTTCAGCTCCTCCTGCACCTTGGCATGCTCAGTTTGGAGAGACAGAAATTTGGCCTTCTCCACATCCAGCTCTTCTTGAATTTGAGTGGGGTCGTTCGAGCGTGCCATCTTCTTATATTTGGCCTTGCGTTTGGAATAGACAATCGAGCGACGCTGGAGATTTCTCACAATCAGAAGTACTTCCTGCAAAACTCCCAACACTTAGCATTTTTTAGAAGAAAAAAAAAAACAATTGGAGGAAACAAGGAAAGATGAAAGAGAAACTATACCGCAATAACGGCGTGCGCGAGGTCTTGAGCCACCTCCTCCGCGCTCTGTCCGTACAGTGCTCTGTGGTCTCCAGAAAATTGGACCTTTTCGTAGAGCCTATAAGTGATGTTGCGAGCAAACTCATGGTTGCTCAATAACGTGGGACCCTTGTTGGGATCGCACTTGAAGTGCCTATCCTCGGCACCCTCAAAGTTCCATAATTGATCCTCCTCGGAGGAGGAAGTGTCTCCATCGCCCCTGCCTCCCTCGACCACTTTTCCTTTCCCCTTGCCCAAAATGGGGATTGTATCAGGCATTCTTTTTCTCTTCTTAGAGGGTTGGGCATCGCCCTCTCGCGGCTCCTTTATCGCCACCACGTTCGAGCGTGGCCTTTGTTGGTTCCCCTGAAGGGCAGTTGTCGACCTCTGGGGTACATCAGCCGGCCTCACTGCAAGGCGACTATCCACTGGGGATGCACGGTTGTCCCCACGGCCACGACCGGCCGTATTTGTGGCGGTGCTGGAACTCGTCCCTTGGTGGCCCCCTCGGCCCTCACCTCTGCCGGCCCCCCGACCATCTCCTCTACCTGCCCCTCGACCCTGAAGGTTTTGGGGTTGCTGATTGCGAGCGTTAATGAAATTCGCAACATTCCTAATGTTCCCTCGTCTCGCCATCAGAATGCTTGTACCTGAAATCAGAAGAACGAAGGTCAAATTCCCCTATCTGCAGAAAACAACAGAAGTACAAGAACAAAAATTAGCAACCCTATCTAAAGTCAGTTCCCTAGGATCTAACCATCTCTCTCCAAATTTCGTTCTGATGGATTCCTGACCATTTCAGGATCGTTCATGAGCCCACATAGGAACAAAACCTCTTCATCGTCTATTAACTCTTTGGCCTGGATAAGCCATTTGATGTTCCTGAGTTCGAGGGCCAGGTTCTTAGCCCAGGAGGTGGGGAAGGAAGGTTCTAAATGGGATCTCACAAGGGGCCTATCCCCATGATCTACCTACTCTCGAGGCACTCCAAAGTCCCCACCATCAGGGGTCCTCACAAAGAAGAAATTTTTCTTCCAATTAATCCCGTATGATGTCGAGGGCGCGTCAATCAATCTCAAATTTGACTTGGCTTGAACATAGTAGAAGCCAGCCTGAGGGCACGAGCGTGGCGAGCGGACCACTTGGAAAAGATTATTGAAGTTATGAATGGATGACTCGTTCCCTGTGTATTTCATCAAAATTACGAAACAGGTTATGAGGGCTATTCCATTGGGCACTATTTGGGAAGGGCTGAGGTTTAGAAGGTTCAGGATACCGGCCACGGGAACGGAGATAGGAAACCTTAACCCCCCAAACGTTATGGCATCTATATAAACCGCCATCTGCCCAGGAGGAGGACTATTAGCTCTTTCGTGCGGTTCAGGAAGTCTATATGTGTAGCGCTCGTCCCAATAGCAGGGGGCCCTTATTGAAACCAATTCTCCGAGGGTTAATGTGCTAGAGGTCTCATCTGGTGTCCTCTCGGTTGCCTGCATCCCTTCACCCTCACCCTCGTTGGCCTTCTTCTTCCCTTTCCTCTTACGTTTTGCAGGAGGCTCTTCTGAAGGCCCAGCTTCTCCCTCTCCTTCCTGAACAGGGGTTGCAACGGCCACCGTTACAGTATAACGGTGGCGATGAGTGGCTCTCTCCGTCAATGGAAGGACCTCCCCTTGCCTCTCCGCCTCTATCACCAAATACATCTCTTCAAAGAGACGCTCAACACCCCCTAGATCCCTCTCCCCCATGGCGGAAACCGCCGTATCTAATTCTTCATTCCCAGGTGAATCAGGATGTGATGAACTTTGGGTAGCCATCTCCTCAACTTCACGAGTAAATTCTTCGATGTGATTTTCAGACATGTTTTTTGGAGGATTAAAGGAAATATGGAGATTTTGGGGAAGTAGGAGAAATTACAAAAAAGGTTGATACTAACAAAACTAGGGTTAGCAAGTTAGAAAGAAGATGCACGAAAAGATTACCTAAAGATTTCTGGGAAAACTTGAAGATAGATGAAATTCTCTGGGGCATGTAAGGGGTACGACCAAAAGACACTAGAGATCAAATAGGACGTTTGCTTCTATGGCAGCAAATAAAGACTTTGAAAGGGAACTGCAAAGAGTATGAGTACTCTGAAATGTTACCTCGTTTAGTAATTCTACTAGGAATAGAATTCACAAGTCTTGAGTTGATCCTGCATAATCCGTTGTGCAAAGACTCAAAGCACTAATGTTCTGAACAGACAACGAGATAACAAAAGTAAGTGAGATGATAAAGCTTCGAATTACTTTGACACATTAAGAAATGAAAGGATTAGTGAGTTAGACACCTTAGGATCATTTTTTGAAAATGAACTTAGAGAGTTGACCTCCTGTGAATGCTGTCTTAAGGGAAACGTTCCCAAAACCCAGTTTATGAGAAACGTGGAAACGTGCCAAAAACGCTTAGTGGATTTCGATCGGCATTGATGTTTCACTATTGCTTAATGTACGCACTAGAAACAATCATCAGTTTAATCATTATGAATGAGTGTACTTAATGAAGTACAAAATTTGAAACTTACATGAAATTCTTAGAATTTCAAAAGGAGGTTAGGAAGCAAAGTAGTCATAAGTTATGAACAACTTGATTTGATCGAAATATTGAATACCTTATTGACTAATTCCTTAGTCATCTTAGAGATAATAGGACTATCTCTCAGTAACTAATTCGAGAACACCTTAGTGTTTCTGAATGATGGAACTAGACCTTATAGGATAGATTGGTTCCATAGTAAGCTTTACTGACTTATATTTATTCTAGGGATTAGTTCCTTAATATGCAGTCAGAGATTTTGAATCTAGTACCTTCCAAAATCAGTCCCTTTAGTTGTACTATGCAATGTGGCATTCCAAATTCCCTAATTATTCTTGTCTAAGAATCTAGGGGAATCCTCTTAATTAAGTGAAGAGAATAGTGGGAGATAAGCTTGAAGCGAGTTCAAGTTTACGCAACGATACAGGATATTATTTCTGCAAATTCCCTTGAACAAAAGTTATTTGTTTCAAGGAATGTACCTTCTTAAGAAATTGTTCCTGTAAGAGAAGGAAGGCAAGCAAGTAGACCTCAAAGGAATTTGAGGATCAATCCCACGCCACATATAGAAGAAACGAGCCCATCCGATAAAACTTAGCCAAATTTTAGCGTATAGTACACGTGTGAAAACCTCCTCTTAAGACGCGTTTAGAATGCGTTTCTAGATAACCGAGAAATTACTTAAAGAGGAAACACTGTCGGATTTGGAATCTGAGTAGTGTAAGCAAGCCTTGAAATCCAATATGGATTCCATATATTTAAACCAAGTTTGGACTTTGGTTGATCCACTTGATACGATCAAGCTCATAGAGCTTCGAGTAAATGAAAGCAGTACAACCTTTTTGACAGTTGAAATGCAAAAGTCCCTTTGGATTGTGTTTACCACATCCTCATATTTTGACTATGAGATATGATAAATGAATATGAGAACTGTCTTGTTCAATATGAGATTGAAAGAGACTAAAATAAGGTATTTCTATAAATCTCATATTCAGTGGGAGTATGCATAAGGTATGCGAATCCCTAAGTCAATCTGTGGATTGATAAAGGCATCTAGGAGTTAGACAATTCGATTCCATAGGATAGTCAAATCGTTTGACACAGATAGAAGTCGAATAAGTCTCAAAAGTGTACATATGAAAGTTAGTAATGTTAGCCTCAACTTTTGGTGCTTTAGAAAAATGGCGTCCTTCTCATTAGGAAAACGAAGGATGTCATGAAAGTAACCAAAATTTTGTTTAAGAAATAATTTGACATGAAAGATCTTAGTGATTATTCTAAATTCTTGGAATTTAGATCTATAGAAGATAGATTTAAGAGAATAAAAGGATTATCACAATCAAGTGCATAACCATGGTACTAAAAGGAGTTTAGTATGGACAATGGAACATCTCTGTTGAAGAGTATGTGTCCTAAGTTAACTTTAGGAAAGTTAGAATGTCCAAAACCCCTTTAAAAGAGGAGCATAATGTATGCAAAGTTATGAATAAAATTAGATATGGCGTAACACTAAGCGTAGTGGGCCAAATCTAATATGACCTCAGAGAAGGTCATTAGATTTCTGTAAAGGATGTCCTCAGAGTACTTGAGAAGAAATGAGGATATGTATTAGTTTATAGAGCCCAAAAGATCTTATCATTGAAAGGATATTTTGATGTAATGGTTGCATCAGACATAGATGATTATAAATCATTGAAAGGATACAATTTCTACCTAAATGGCAGAGCAACGTGTTGGAAACATTCCAAGCATGAAAGTTGCAAAAATCTCGACTATTGTAGTGGAGTACTTAGTCGTATTGAATACCGCTAAGTTAAGTGTTTGGGTAAGAAACTACATCTAACTAGTCAGATGAAGTTCCTAGCATGAAACAACTCGATTATGATATCGTATGAATAAATGGATGGTTGCTCAACTATGAGACCCAAGACCTCACCAAGCAACTGAACACGTGATTACGAATCACTTTATAAGGAAAACGTGTTTCCTTAAGAGATGTGTAAATAAGAGGGTTACACCAGCACAGAACATAGCAGACCCACTTTGGAAACGTCCAAAGTCAATAGGCTCTCAAAATACATCTTGAGAAGATGGGACCTAGAGTACCTTAATGGCTTTTACGGGCAAGTGGGAGATTATTGGAAAAGTGCCCTAGAAAGCCGATTAGTCATAATCCGTTTTGGGACTTTCCTAGTATCACAGACAATCTTTGAATAATTTACGATTGATTAATATCATAGGCAAACACTTCTTTATATGCTCTTGTTTGGTATGCGTTTACTTTAGCTGTGCATGTATGAGAACTCCCCTAATCCTGATGACTTATAGGACTCAACCATTTAGGTGAAATGGTTCATGAAACGAGCCCTATATCACATAAGTCATGATTAGTAAAATACTCCAAGCTGATGAGTCCTACAGACAGTGGGAGTGTCAACCTGACTCCTTTAAGGCTTGCTTGTGGGATCACGCCCTTAAGAAGGACCACCTTGTTTCATGGAGGTGCAAAGTGTATAGTTGATACGTGCGTGATACATGAGGGTGCTTACTTCCATAAGTGAGTTCACTGAGGTGCCCCGTGTGCGAAGATTCCTAAATGGGAAAGGAAGTTTCTAGTTCAGGAAATGGAAACTTCCAGATTAGGAAATATCTCACGAGTCATTGATGTGATTAATTGATCCTTAGACTTGAGGTTCCATGTCACTTTATAAGTTAACTCTGTAGTCTTAAGTATAAGCTTTAAAGGGTGTCACCTTAGACAACTGATTTAAGGCTTATGCTGGGGCTGCACAAGTGATTCATGAAGGTGAATGAGAATCAAGAACGGACCTACACTTGCATTTGCAAGGAGATCTCTTATTTTGTAAGTCATTCATATGCCATATGGAGTCCTTGGCCAAGGTAATAGATCAAGACATCAAGAAAAGGGTTCCTTGGATTGAGATCAAATGGATATGAAATGCACTTCGCTTTAAGACCATATTATTAGGGTTCTGATTATTCCCTTACCCTAGATCTTGGTTGAGAGATAGTAAGTAGGAGGATTGTATCTCACATGAATCAATGACTTAAAGGTTCTGTCAAATCGAGACATTCTTATTCAGCTAGGGTTCAAACACCTGTTGCTAGACTATGGTCGTTTGATCTGTGGACTGATTAATTAATTAGGGAATTAATTAATTAGGGTCACTGCTAATTGAATTAAGAACCTAGAGGGTCACGCACAACAACCCGATCACGTGGGTAAAGGCTGATCGAACCATTAAGGGAATGGTGGGACCCACACGTGTGAATCACACGTGTGGGAGGCGTGAATGACACGTGTCCTTATGAACACGTGGTCAGGTGCAAGCATGTGTATAAATGTTAAATAATTAATGTGTTAATTATTTAATGAACTTTGATTTAATTTTGAATTAATATTAAAGTTCTAATTTGGAGAAATAAAGTCTAATAAATAATTAATTATGAATTAATTAATTATTAGTCTTCAAGTTATTTATTGTAAAATAAATAAAGTAAAATTAAATGTCTAAAAGAGTTAGACTAGATTTTTGCTTTCCAAGTTGATCAAAAGGAGACTTTTGGTCAAAGTAAGAGACTTGGTCTCCAAGCAAGATATCCCTTTCCAAAAGGAGTTTGGAATCCTTTTCCAAAAAGGATAAGGGGTTCGAACCCTAGCCTTATAAATAGAGGGGTTCGAACCCCATGGGAAGATGATACAAAAATTTCTCCTTCTCCATAATTATACACTAACCCCTTAGAGCCTAAACACCGAATATAGAACTAGCATCCTCCCTATTCGGATCGTGGTCGAGGTTGGTGGACTATTTCTCTAGAGGGCTTCTATCGTGAAGTCTTGAAAGATTCGAAGGAACTTTTGGGGATCAAGCAAAACGGCCACAAGGGATGATGAAACGATTCTGAACCCAACAGAATAGGAGTGAAAAAATCGAACCAAAGAAGATGGTGAAAACCGTTCGTCCATATCCTGAAGGATGAATTTTTTCACTAGGGTTTATGGCGGGCAGATTTCTACTTTCGCAAAACTGGTTTTCGAAGGGAGTTTCAATCATACCTTTCTCGTTTCATGTTTCTTTCTTTATGCTATATCGTTAAGCACTTTCCCTAACATGATTTGAATCCAGGTTGGTATGGATTGCTATCTCTACAATGGATTCTGAAGTAGAAAGAGATTTTCGAGGGACGGGTTACCATTACCGCATGAAGCGTGTTTGAGGACGGCTCAAAACGTGTCAAGAAAGCTACTACCTAAGTGAGTTTCTTGATCTCTACGAATATGGAAATAGGAATTACAAGTTTTCGATTCTATCTTTTGGGAAAATTTTTAAATTTCCGCTGCGTTTCTGTCTCGTTTTCCTAACAGAGTGCCCACCGGCAAACAAGGGCAAGGAGCCTAGGGAGAGAATCAACTTGGATGATGAGGCTAATTCTCGAGCCTCAAAGCGAGGCTCTCACGTCTCCAGACGAGGGAGCAAGGCTCGGGGGAAAGATCCCAACCTTTTCACGGTTGTACAAGACCAGCTGCAGGGATTACAGGATATGATGGGACAACTCTCTCGAGGGTGGTCTAAAATCCCCCATGTTGGGGATGAGAGGCCCCATGCCGGAGACGCTCGTCGCCGCGCCCGCCAGACACACGCCCCTCGCAATCACCAGCAATAGGAAAACTAGAGAACTACGACTACCACCCCCTCGCGAGGGGCTCTCCCCTTGTGGAAGAAGTTCTGATGGCCCAAGCAGGAATGGGCAAAGTCCCCACTTCCATCAACCGATACGACGGGACCACTGATCCAGCCTAGAATCTGGATCATTTTCTTCATTTGATGCACCTTTATGAGCACTCGAGCCACTATTGGGCCAAGGTGTTCGTCACTTCCCTCGTCGGAATGGCGCAAGAATGGTACAAGCGCCTGCCACCACGCTCGATCAGGGGTTACGAAGATCTTGCCAATGCCTTCCTTAATCACTTCAACTCTTTGAAGGCTCCTGTCACCATACCCACGGCCTTGTACAATGTGGTCTAGGGGAGGCACAAGTCCCTCAGATCTTTTTTTGCCCGCTTCAACAAGGAGATACTGCTAGTGGAAAGGCCCTCGATGGATTTTCTGATCCCAGTTCTCTTCAAAGCCGTCGACCACAAGTAGTATGTGAGCAAGAAATTTGCTGACGCCATAGTGGAAAGGAGGCCAGCGACGCTCATGGCGATGAGGTAACTCGCCGAGCCCTACTTCGCTCTCGAAGACATGTATGGGACCAATGCGCCCAGGCACCCCAGTCCATTAAAGAACGAGAGGGGGGCACGACGACTCTCGTAAGGAACGACGGAGGTCCCCACTTCCACCTCGCAGGCTAGAGCGCGTCTCTCTCACTCGGCCCAACTCAGAAGTTTACTCCTTATCCGATAAGAAACTCTTCAAGAGGCCTCAGAAGATAAAAGAAACGGAGGCCACAAAACGCTCGGGAAAATATTGTGCTTTCTACAAACAAAAGGGACATGATACCGATGAATGCCGCCAACTCGAAAGCGAGATACAGAGACTCGTGGCTGGGGGCCACTTGAAGGAATTTTTGAAAGCCTTAGAACGCTATGATGAGCGCTGTAACGAGAGGGCCAGAGAGAGAAGAAGGAGCCCTTCACGTTCAAGGAGCCCTCAAGGGCGTGGCCCACCGGAAAGCAGTAACCGAGGGAAGCAGAAAACATCTGACCAAAAAATGCTCCCTTTGCGGCCATCCACATGATTGCAGGAGGCTCGTCGGGAGGAGACTCCAACGCTTCCCGTCGTCGCTACATCAGGAGCTACGATCAGCGCCCCTCGACGCCCAAGCAAGTCTATCCCATCAAAGAAACGAGTGACCACGGCTCCAAGGAGGACGAAGCCATTGGATTTAGTATAGGGATCTAGTGCACATTGTAACACCCCACAGGGACGGTGAAACCTCTGACTGTCCCATGGTGGTTAGCCTAGACGTCCATAATCACGTTGTAAAGAGGGTTTTGGTGGATAGTGGAAGCTCTGTTAATGTTTTGCCTTACACAACTTTCCAAAAAATGAATGTCACCAACGTCCTCCTCGAGCCCCTGAAAACTGCCCTCATTGGCCTTGGGGGTTCCGAGGTTGTCCCTCGCGGACAAATACGCTTGGCCACCTCCTTCGGTCGTGTCCCACACCAGAAAATGCTCATGGTCACATATGCAGTGGTAGAGATTAAGATTCCCTATAGCCTCATAATAGGGAGGCCTGCCCTCTTTGATTTCAAGGCGATCATCTCAACTTACCATCAGAAGATCAAATTTTCGACCCCCGTAGGGGTTGGCGAAGTCCTGTGTAACATTCGTGAGGCTTGGGAGTGTTACATGTTATCCCTCAAAAAGACCAAGGCGGAGAAGACATTCCAGATTGGATCCACCAAAAAATCGGTAGACTTCCCAAGTTTGGATGAGGATGGTCCAATACGTAAGAGGGCCAAGTTAAACAAAAAGAAGAACAAAAAAAAGGATCCTAACGCTCGAAACAAACCCGAGGGAACCTCTCCCGGAGCGGTCGGGGAATCCTCCTCTAAGGAAGACGTAAGTGAGCGTGAGCAGGAGGCGGCCAGTGACCATTTGACAAGGAAGAAAAGAGCGCTCGAACTTCCTCGCCCAGAGGCACGGATCGAGCCCACGGAGAAGTTTCTCAGCGTTGAACTAGAGCCTGGGAACAAAGACAAAACCACTCAAATCGGGTCCAATCTCTCAAGGCCCTCATAGGTCATGATGATTGACTTCCTTAGGGAAAATATCGATGTTTTTGCATGGAAAACGTCGGATTTGACTGGGATTGATCCAAGCGTCATAGTCCACAGGCTCAACGTGGACTCTGCCTTCAAACCAATGAAGCAGAAGATACGGGATGTACACGGGTTTCGAAAGAGGGTTATCGACGAGGAAGTAAACAAGCTCCTCGAGGCCCAATACGTTGAGCCCATATTGTACCCGGAATGGCTTTGCAACGTTGTCCTGGTGCCCAAGAGCACTAACAAATGGCGCATGTGTAACGATTTTACTAATCTCAACAAGGCGTGCCCTAAAGATCCATACCCCCTGCCTCGAATTGATCAACTGGTAGACTCAACTGCAGGGTGCGAGCTTATGAGTATGATGGATGCCTTTTAAGGGTACTATCAAATATTTATCGCGCCCGAAGATCGTCCCAAGACCTCGTTTGTTGTACACATGGGCGTATACTGATTCTTAGTAATGCCCTTTGGGCTTAAGAACGCAGGAGCCATATACCAACACCTCATTAATCGTATGTTTGAGAAGGAGATTGGCGGGTCAATAGAGGTGTACCTGGACGATATGATAGTCAAAAGCTAGCGTCAAACCTCACATTTGGAAGATCTCAGGCGTACTTTCGGCATCCTGCGCCAATTCGGCATGAAATTAAACCACTCCAAGTGTACATTTGGAGTACGAGGAGGAAAGTTTTTGGGCTATATGGTCAGACAGCATGGCATTGAGGCTAATCTAGAGAAAATCAAGGCCATCTTGGACATCCCTTCCCCACGTAACCTCAGGGAAGTGCAAGTGCTAGTAGGGAAAATCATCTCTCTGAATAGATTCATTTCCCGCTCGGCGGACAGAAATCTTCCCTTCTTTAAAATTCTACGCAACGCTCGGAATTTCTCTTGGATCAAGGAATGTGAAAAAGCCTTGCAAGATATGAAAGTGTACCTCTCGAATGCACCCCTCTTGACAAAGCCTATGGAAGGTGAAAACTTGTTCATATATCTCTCTGTCTCTACTGATGCTGTTAGGAATAGTGCCCTTAAAGCAGATTTTGGCTTTACTATTTCCTTGTAAAATCACAAACAGTCTTTGAATGATAAACGAGATGATTTTGGGAATGGATCAAGCCTTCAAGCTCAAGCCATCGGGACGTGTAGATTAGATTTATGTGTCTTTACTTTAGTTTTGAAAAAAGTTCTTTATGTACTTTCTATTATTCGTAATATAATTTCCATTCCAATATTAGATTGTGAAGGATATGAGACTTTCTCCAGAAATGGAAAATTTTATCTTAAGAAGAATAAAGCTTCCGTTTTACTTGGTACATTATCTAATGGACTTTATACAACTAAAGACACCAATATTTTGAATATACAACAATTAAACAAACATAAAAGAGATGACAAGATCTCGGCTTCTTTGTGGCACGCACGTTTAGGGCATATTTCTAAAGATAGGATTGCTAAGCTAACCAATTTAGGACCATTCTATGATAATAAACTTAAAGACTCATTATGAATCATATCTTAAAGGAAAGATGGCTAAATCTCCCTTTAATGGTAAAGTGGAACGTGCCACTAAAGTATTGGATTTAATCCATACTGATGTTTGTGGACCACTTAGTGTAAGTACTAGAAACAATCATCAGTATTTCATAACCTTCATAGACGACTTTAGTCATTTTGGTTATGTGTACTTAATGAAGTATAAATCCGAAGCCTTTGAGAAATTCTTGGAATTTCAGAAGGAGGTTGAGAACTAAACTGGTCACAAGATTAAGACACTTCGATCTGATTGAGGTGGCGAGTATCTAAGTGATGAATTCCTTAGTTATCTCAGAGATAATGGAATTATCTCTCAGTGGACTCCTCCGGGAACTCCTCAATTAAATGGAGTTTCGGAAAGAAGGAACATAACCCTACTTGATATGGTTCGTTTCATGATGAGTTTCACTGAATTGCCACTATCATTCTGGGGCTATACCCTAGAATCAGTAGTTAAGATTCTGAATCTTGTTCCCTCCAATTCTGTACCCAAAACCTCATATGAGATGTGGTTTGGCAAAATCCCTAACTATTCTTACTTAAGAATTTGGGGTTGTCCTGCTTACATGAAGAGGACAGTGGGAGATAAGCTTGAAGCTAGATCAAGCTTATGTAACTTCGTAGGATATCCTAAAGAGTCAATAGGATATTATTTCAATGATCCTCTTGAATAAAAGGTTTTTTTGTCAAGAAAAGCCACTTTTCTTGAGGACTCGTTCCTTAAAGAAAAGAAAGGTAAGATCGCAGAACTCGAAGAGGTTCGAGACCAAGGTCCCACGCCTAGCTTGGAGAATAACGTCCCTATCCCTACCCAATAGAGTGATACACGCGAAAATCCTCCTCAAATAAGACATTCTGAACGCATTCCTAGACAACCAGAGAGATGGTATGGTTTTCTCCACCAAACATCTCAAATGGATAATGATCCATTAACTTATGAGGAGGCAGTGTTAGATTCAGACTCTGAACAGTGGAAAGAAGTAATGAAATCCGAAATAGATTCCATGTACTCTAACTAAGTTAGGACCTTGGTTGATCCACCTAATGAGATCAGGCCCATAGGGTATAAATGGATATATAAACGCAAGCTTGGAATAGATGGAAGCGTGGCAGCCTTTAAAACAAGATTAGTTGCTAAGGGGTTTACTCAAAGACCAGGTGTAGACTTTGATGAAACCTTTTCCCCAGTTGTAATGCAAAAATCCATTAGGATCTTGCTTGCCATTGCTGCATATTATGACTATGAGATATGGAAAATGGATGTGAAAACTGTGTTTTTCAATGGAGACATTGACAAAGACATTTACATGGAGCAACCCATGGGTTTCACATTCAGTGGGAGCGAGCAAAAGGTTTGTAAGCTTCAACGTTCAATCTACGGATTGAAACAAAGCTTCTAGGAATTGGAACATTCGATTTGATGAAACAGTCAAATCGTTTGGCCTTATTTAAAATCCGAATGAGTCCTGTGTGTACAAGAAAGAATTGGAAACCTTGGTTCAATTTCTGATACTTTATGTAGATGACATCCTCCTCATTGGGAAATGAGTCCTGTGTGTACAAGAAAGAATTGGAAACCTTGGTTCAATTTCTGATACTTTATGTAGATGACATCCTCCTCATTGGGAATGCGAAGGATGACATGAAAGTAACAAAGTCTTGGTTATCGAATTAATATGAGATGAAGGATCTTGGTGATGCATCCTACATTCTCGGTATAAAGATCTATCGGGAAAGATCTAAGAGATTGTTAGGATTATCACAGTCGGTTTACATAGACAAAGTACTAAAGAGATTTAGTATGGAAGAATCCAAATGTGGAAAACTTCCAATGGACCCGGGAACAGTTCTTACGAAGAAGCTGTGTCCCAAGACTGAACTTGAAAAGTCCAGGATGTCCAAAATTCCTTATCCATCAGCTATAGGAAGCATAATGTATGCGATGCTATGTACTCGAACGGATGTGGCTTATACACTTAGTGTGACTAGCAGATTCCAATCTGACCCTGGTGAAGGTCACTGGACTGCTGTAACGAACATCCTTAAGTACTTACGAAGAACTATGGATTTATTCCTAGTTTATGAAGGCCAACAAGATCTTGTCATTAGAGGATACCGTGATGCAAGCTTTGTATCAGACATGGATGACTTTAAATCCAAGTCAGGATACATATTCTGCCTGAACGGAGGAGTAGTGAGTTTGAAAAGTTCCAAGCAAGCGACCACTGCAGATTCGACCACTGAGGCCGAATACTTAGCTGCAAACGACGCAGCTAAGGAAGGTGTTAGGGTAAGAAACTTCATCCACGAGCTGGGCGTAGTTCCTAGCATTAAAGACCCCGTTACAGTGTTTTGTGACAACACCGGGGTGGTTGTTCAAGCAAGAGAACCAAGATCTCACCAAAGGACCAAGCACATTTTGAGGAAGTATCACTTAATCTGTGATATCATCAAGAGAGGAGATGTGCAAATTGAAAGGGTCACATCGACAGAGAACATGGCAGATCCACTTACTAAAGCCCTTAGTCAACAGGCTTTCGAAGGACATCTTCTGAAGATGGGACTTAGATTAGCTTCTGAGTGGCTTTGACGGGCAAGTGGGAGATTGTTAGGAATAGTGCCCTTAAAGCAGCTTTTGGCTTTGCTATTTCCTTGTAAAATCACTGTAACGCCCCAAATTCCGGAAGTTCAGGTAAGCACGCCACGTGAGGGTCTTCGGGAGTTGGGGGTTTAATTTTATATATTTACTTGCTTATTATAATTTCATTACATTACTATGTGCATTATACATTCCTATGTATTTATATGAATTAGTTTTAATGTGAAATTCGTGAATTAAGTGATAATGTGCTTTATTGTCTTATACGACTTTAATGGATCATCTCATAAATTTATGGACTTAATTGCATTTCATGAATTGGGAGTTAGATGTCTAATTGTTAGAGATGATACTTGATTGCATTCATTTAAATGCTTGAGGGACTATTATGCAAAATGGAGAGTTATTGTGCTTGTAGTGGATGATATAATATATCATATATGTATTCTCTTCCCACACTGTCATACAATACATTTCTTACAAGAACATCACACACACACACACTAAGGATCGGTATTTACACCATCAAGAGAGGAAGGAAGATTTCATCTAATCTCAAGCTATAATTGAAGAACTTTGGAGCTAAGATCATCAACATCTTCACATCTTCATCTCATCATTTCTCTTCCTTCATTTCAAGGTATAAATGGAAGCATTGCTTGAGCTCTTGATTATTTGGTTGAGTAGGGTTTGATGATTGATTGATGCTTTCTTGCTTTTTAATGATTAGAAGCATGTTTAGGTCATTTTTTCTTCATTTCTTGCATGAAACATGAAGTTATAAGGAAGTTGGATTATATGAAATTTTATGGGTTTTGAATAATGAATTCTTGATGATCAATGGATGATATGAGTTTATATGTTAGATTTTATTGTGCCTCAAGTATGGATACATGTTTCCTCAAGTTTTGATTGCATTTGATGATTGAAATTTGGGGTTTTGGTTGGGTTTTGATGTTGTCCGAGTTTGCCCTGTTTTTTTGCTGCGCACATTTGACACGGGGGTGTCACATTTCCCTTTTTCAGCGTGACACGGGGGTGCACGATGGCCTGGTTTTTCTGTTCCGTGACACGGGGGTGTCACGGATTGCTTTGTAATGGTGACACGGGCGTGTCACCTTCTGTTCGCATGTATGTGTCCGCTGTACTGTGACACGGGGGTGTCACGGCTTAGTGTATTTTGGTGGCACGGGCGTGTCACCCTCTGTTTTCATGCATATTGTTTTGCATGCATGGCTGTACGTGTATGTGTTATATACTTGGTTAATTAACAATCATGCTCTTATTTGACATTCCTTAAATTGTTATTGCATGACTTTGCTGTTCGTCTTAATTGGTTCATAAGAGTCGAGTTTCATGTACACTTGTCCTTGTTACACAGATCACGGTCCCGACTTCGTGGAGCCCGCTCCGTAGGGTGTTCTCTTGCTTCTTTTGGTCGTTTGGTCAGGTGAGGTTTAAATTCTAGATAAATAGAACCCTTACAACCTCTATGTGACTATTTCGGCCAAAATGTATATTTATATATCTATAGTTTGCGAACTTTATGATTTTCTAAATGATTTGACAAAACCGATTGATTGATTGATTGATTGACGGATTGATTGTTTTGGTGAGTCATTGAATTGCACTGTGGGCCCGAGGATAGTGGCTCGAGCCAACCGGGAAAGCATGGGCTGACGGGTAACTCGAGTGCTATCCTCACCAAAATGGGATGACCCCTGAACCCCCTAGGAGATTAGGGGAGGAAGGAGTTCCGGGCTTAGGGATTCATGTACCCTCTGCCCAGACTGATTGGATGGTGGGGCCTTGCAATCCCACCATCACCCGGAGGAAGAAGGAGTCACTGAAACTGCTAATTGTGCAATGTAAATAATTACTTGATCACCTAATCACCTAATAATTGATTGATTGTACACGGTCGGAGTAAGGTTGGAGAATTGCCCTCACTCGCCGGGCCACATATTGATTGTATTGAACTGAATTAATTGACAAATTGAATTAGTTGTAACCTCGGGCGATATCACCTTTTTATTTTACTAATTGTGTTGTAATTTTCTAAAATTATTACCCGAGATTATAACTTGCATGTATGTGCGCATATATCTATTTATACCCCTCGCTCAGTCCGTTTGGACTGACACCTCAACTTTTCAGTTTTTGCAGGTTCGTGCTAGGCGGGAATTAGAGTCTCGTTGTCTTTTATTCGGGTCTAGCACTGCACCTTCATACATTGTACTTGTGTTGATACCAATTAATTTGTAGTTTGTCTTGAATTATACTTGGATTGATATTGTAATGATATGTATTGCCGGTACCTATAAGTAAATATGTAAATATGGTACCTATATGTATTGAATGCTTTTGCTTCCGCTATTTTATTGCTCTGAGTTGTTTTGGTTTTAATTGAGGGTACCTGCCTAGCCTTTTTTTTTTTTTTTTTTTTGTCTCCCGTTCGCTATAGTTTCGGTTCATGTATGGATTATTCGTTTCATATGTGGATTGAGATTGTAGTGCGGGAGATGTGGCGCCTAGCATTCGGGTGCTACATCCCAAGGTGGTATCAGAGCCCGGTTGCAAAACCACGGCTCTAGTGTCGTGTCTTGTGAGTCTAAGTCATACGGCATAGGATTAATTGATTATTTGAGAGTCTTGCAACCTACTTGAACTTATGTGACCCTATTTGAAGTACTTGGATTATGTGACTACGTGGTTTGATTGCATTGTGTGTTGTAATTACACTCATTGCACTTGTTAATCAAACATGCATGTACAGTGTTTGAATTCCAGGATGGCTCGTGACCGACATCACCGTGATCGTTCTCCTCGACATCGACGTCATCATCGGCGTGATAGGACTCCTCCTCCTCCAGCTCAACCCCAAGATTTCTTAAATTCCATGGTGCAACTCATGGATCAGAGGCTAAGGGATTATGTGCCTCCAGCACCGCCAACTCCTCCACCACCACAACAGGCACCTATCTCTGCTATTTTAAGGGAATTTCAGAACCAGCATCCGCCGAGATTCCAAAAGGGGAACGATATTCAAGCCGAGCAATGGCTTAAAGAAGTTGAACGGGTATGGGAACTTATTCCATGTGAGTCTCGGGAAAAGGCTCGGTGTACTCTTACCCTCATCCAGGGAGAAGCATATTCGTGGTGGGAGAGTACTAAAATCGTCTTGGATGCCGCCAAGGAGCAAATTACATGGGAGGTATTCGAAAGAGAATTCAAGAATAAGTTTATTCCGCCATCTTTGCGCACTAGAAGACTTAAGGAGTTTACTGAGCTTAAACAAGGAGGAAGATCAGTTTCGGAGTATATAGCCGAGTTCGAGAGGTTGTCCAAATACGCTCCTAACATTGCTAGCGACGACTTCCACAAGGCTATGCAATTCGTACAAGGTTTGAAGCCGGACATTCAAGCGGCGATTGAAGCGGTTAACACAAGCACTTGGAAGAAGGCCACTACAAAAGCTCTTAAGGTTGAAGATTCGGTCAACGCACAGAGATCCTCCTACAGATCGGGACAAGGTTCAGGTTCCGGATCAAGATCAGGTTACAATACCGGCAAGAGGCCAATGGTTTATGATACAGCTCCTCCACAGTTTAAGGGCCCTATGAAGAAGTTTAAACCACAAGGGCCAGTCCAGAAGACTCCTCAACCACCGGTTATGCCTCCACCACCGGAGAAACCCAAGTGTACTTTCTGTGGGCAACCTACACATCACTATGATAATTGCCGAAGGCGCCTAGGGTTATGTTTAATTTATGGGGCTGCCGATCACATGGTGGATACTTGTCCGGATCGACGTAATCCGCCGCCTGGAGGACAGAGGCCGATGATTAGGGCCCGTGCTTATGCCTTGGAAAGCGAGGAACATGATGCAGACGGGGACCCGGCTGCCGTTGTTGAAGGTACCATTTGCATTCATGGCATCAACATACACACTTTATTTGATCCGGGAGCCACTCACTCCTTCATTTCTTGTGATGTTTCTATTAAATTGCCCTTGTGTGTTACTTATTCTGATGCATGCTACGTGGTTAGTACTCCTTTTGGTGGTAGTATAGAAACTAACCGGGTTTTTAGAGAGGTGCCGGTGAGTATTGAGGGTCGGGTTTTCTCAACAGATTTCATTGAGTTGCCTATGTCTCGGTATGGTTCTATCTTGGGTATGGATTGGTTGTACAAGCACTACGCCACCGTTGATTGTCGGGCTAAGAAAGTTAATTTGGGCTCTGAGGTTGTTACGGGTCAGGGTTCGAAGACGGTACCTTTATTATCTTTTTCAGAAGCTCAGAAATTGGTTCGTGATGGGGCTACGGGTTTATAGCCTATATTCTTAATCAACCGAAGGATCAAGTGAAGTTGGAGGAAACCGAAGTAGTTAAAGAGTTTCCCGAGAGGTAGGATTCGTTACCGCCGGAAAGGGAGATAGAGTTTATGATTGATTTGTATTCGGATGCCGAACCTTATTCTAAGACTCCATATAGGATGGCACCGGCGGAATTGAAGGAATTAAGAGTGCAACTTGATGGTCTTTTGGAAGTGGGGTATGTAAGACCGAGCTTGTCGCCATGGGGTGCTCCAGTTTTATTCGTGAAGAAGAAAGATGGTACTCTAAGAATGTGTATTGATTACCGGGAGCTTAATCGGATGACCGTTAAGAACAAATATCCTCTTCCCCACATTGAGGAGTTTTTTGATAAACTCCAAGGGTCTAAAGTATATTCGAAGCTCGATTTGAGACAAGGATATTATCAACTCCGGATTCGAGCGGAGGATATTTCGAAGATGGGTTTTAATACAAGATACGAGCATTATGAATTCGTAGTCATGCCTTTTGGATTGACAAATGCTCCCGGCGCTTTTATGGACATGATGCATAGGATTTTCCAGCCGTTTCTTGACAAGTTCGTTGTAATCTTCATTAATGATATACTAGTTTTCTCTAGATCAGCCGAGGAACATGCAAGGCATCTCAAATTGGTTTTAAGTACGTTGAAGGAGCATCAATTATTCGCGAAGTTTAGCAAGTGTGAGTTTTGGATCGACCGGGTATCCTTCTTGGGTCATATTATTTCGGGGAATGGATTAGAGGTTGATCCATCGAAGATTGAGGCGGTGTTGAAGTGGGAAAAGCCAAAGAAAGCCTCCGAGATTATTATAGAAGATTCGTGCAAGATTTCTCTAAGATCGCTGCTCCTTTGACTCGGTTAACTAAGAAGGATGTGAAATATGATTGGGATGAGAAATGTGAGAGAAGCTTCGATGTTTTGAGAGAGAGATTGGTTTCTGCTCCAGTGTTAACTCTTCCAGAGGGTTCGAAGGGATATGCTGTGTATACTGACGCGTCGAAGGAAGGTTTGGGAAGTGTATTAACTCAGAAGGGCAAGGTTGTTGCTTATGCCTCTCGGAAATTGACGGATCATGAGAAGAACTACCCGGCGCATGATTTAGAGCTTGCTGCCGTGATTTTCGCACTCGGAAAGTGGAAACATTATTTGTATGGAGTGTCATTTGAGATTTTCACCGATCATAAGAGTCTCCAATATCTTTTCACACAAAAGGAGCTCAATATGAGGCAACGGAGATGGATGGAGCGACTAGAAGATTATGATTGTGTTATCAAGTATCATCCCGGGAAAGCTAATGTAGTTGCCGACGCTCTAAGTAGGAAAGTGGGTGTTCGAACTTGGAAATAGGTGCAAGTAAGGGAGTTGAGCCTATTGTGATTAGAGCTCGAGTTTCCAATATCTCCATTTATCCGGACTTAAAGTACAGAATGTTTGAGGCTCAAGGAAAGGATCCGGGAGTTCAAAGATTGGTCTCTAAGGCTAGAGAGGATTCGGAGAGTCCATTTGGGTTCGATGAAACCGGTCTTCTTCGTTTCAAGAACCGAGTAGTAGTACCCGATGATTTGAAAAGGGTATTACTCTAGGAAGCTCACAAGTCAGCTTATTCGATTCATCCTGGAGGGAATAAGATGTACAAGGATCTCAAACAGTATTATTGGTGGCGTGGGTTGAAGAAGGATGTAGCAGAGTTTGTGAAGCACTGTCTCACTTGTCAGAAAGTGAAAACCGAGCACCAGAAACCGGGAGGTCTTCTTCAGCCGTTACCTATTCCTGAGTGGAAGTGGGAACAGGTGACGATGGATTTTATATCCGGGTTACCTAGAGTGAAGGGTGGATTCGATGGTATTTGGGTGATTGTGGATCGTCTGACAAAATCTGCTCATTTTCTACCAGTCAGAATGTCTTTCAAGATTCGGAAGTTGGCTGAGATTTACAACAAGGAGATTGTACGACTTCATGGTATCCCAGTGAGCATTGTTTCGGATCGAGATCCCCGTTTTACTTCGAAGTTATGGCAAGAGTTACAAGAGATGTTGGGTACAAAGCTTCAGTTCAGTACGGCGTTTCATCCTCAAACTGATGGACAATCTGAGAGGGTTATTCGGTATTTGGAAGATCTACTTCGAGCTTGTGCCTTGGATTTCCAGACTTCGTGGCATGATCAACTTCCTTTGGCGGAGTTCGCCTACAATAATAGCTTTCAAGCGTCGATTGATATGGCTCCGTATGAATTGTTATATGGGCGAAAATGTCGATCACCGTTATTCTTTGATTTGGAAGAGTGGAAATGGTCGAAACAGGAAGGAATCAAGAAAGGCGAAAAGCTTGAGAAACCTTCTAAAGCTGTGAGAGCTATGATTGATAAAGTTCAACAGATTCAACAACGGATGAAAGCTGCACAAGATAGACAGAAGAGTTACACCGATATTCGCCGGAGGGATCTCAAATTTGAAGTGGGGGACCGGGTTTTCTTGAAGGTATCTCCACGAAAGGGATTTTCTAGAATTGGAAAGGGAGGCAAGTTGAATCCCCGTTACCTAGGTCCGTTTGAGATTATTGAGAGAATTGGAGAAGTGGCTTATCGAGTGGACCTACCTCCTAATCTTACCGGAATTCACAATGTTTTTCATGTATCTCAACTCAGGAAGTATTATCCGGATGAAACAGAAATTCTCCCCGTCGAAGAAGTGGAGTTGGAACCGAATTTATCTTTTGTACAGAAGCCGGTTAGAATTTTGGACAGGAAATTTCAAGAGTTGAGGAATCGGAATATTCCTATGGTGAAAGTGTTATGGCGGAGTGACAGGACCGAGGAAATGACTTGGGAGCCGGAAGAGAAGATGAAGAAGTTTCACCCAGAGTTATTTTCATCCGACCAATGAATCTGGGGACCAGATTCTTCTAAGGGGGGGGGGGGAGAGTTGTAACGCCCCAAATTCCGGAAGTTCAGGTAAGCACGCCACGTGCGGGTCTTTGGGAGTTGGGGGTTTAATTTTATATATTTACTTGCTTATTATAATTTCATTACATTACTATGTGCATTATACATTCCTATGTATTTATATGAATTAGTTTTAATGTGAAATTCGTGAATTAAGTGATAATGTGCTTAATTGTCTTATACGACTTTAATGGATAATCTCATAAATTTATGGACTTAATTGCATTTTATGAATTGGGAGTTAGATGTCTAATTGTTAGAGATGATACTTGATTGCATTCATTTAAATGCTTGAGGGACTATTATGTAAAATGGAGAGTTATTATGCTTGTAGTGGATGATATAATATATCATATATGTATTCTCCTCCCACACCATCATACAATACATTTCATACAAGAACATCACACACACACACACTAAGGATCGGTATTTACACCATCAAGAGAGGAAGGAAGATTTCATCTAATCTCAAGCTATAATTGAAGAACTTTGGAGCTAAGATCATCAACATCATCACATCTTCATCTCATCATTTCTCTTCCTTCATTTCAAGGTATAAATGGAAGCATTGCTTGAGCTCTTGATTATTTGGTTGAGTAGGGTTTGATGATTGATTGATGCTTTCTTGCTTTTTAATGATTAGAAGCATGTTTAGGTCCTTATTTCTTCATTTCTTGCATGAAACATGAAGTTATAAGGAAGTTGGATTATATGAAATTTTATGGGTTTTGAATGATGAATTCTTGATGATCAATGGATGATATGAGTTTATATGTTAGATTTTATTGTGCCTCAAGTATGGATACATGTTTCCTCAAGTTTTGATTGCATTTGATGATTGAAATTTGGGGTTTTGGTTGGGTTTTGATGTTGTCCGAGTTTGCCCTGTTTTTCTGCTGCGCACAGTTGACACGGGGGTGTCACATTTCCCTTTTTCAGCGTGACACGGGGGTGCACGATGGCCTGGTTTTTCTGTACCGTGACACGGGGGTGTCACGGATTGCTTTGTAATGGTGACACGGGCGTGTCACCTTCTGTTCGCATGCATGTGTCCGCTGTACTGTGATACGGGGGTGTCACGGCTTAGTGTATTTTGGTGGCACGGGCGTGTCACCCTCTGTTTTCATGCATATTGTTTTGCATGCATGGCTGTGCGTGTATGTGTTATATACTTGGTTAATTGACAATCATGCTCTTATTTGACATTCCTTAAATTGTTATTGCATGACTTTGCTGTTCGTCTTAATTGGTTCATAAGAGTCGAGTTTCATGTACATTTGTCCTTGTTACACATATCACAGTCCTGGCTTCGTGGAGCCCGCTCCGTAGGGTGTTCTCTTGCTTCTTTTGGTCGTTTGGTCAGGTGAGGTTTAAATTCTAGATAAATAGAACCCTTACAACCTCTATGTGACTATTTCGGCCAAAATGTATATATATATATATATCTATAGTTTGCGAACTTTATGATTTTCAAATGATTTGACAAAACCGATTGATTGATTGATTGATTGATTAATTGACGAATTGATTGTTTTGGCGAATCATTGAATTGCACTGTGGGCCCGAGGATAGTGGCTCGAGCCAACCGGGAAAGCATGGGCTGACGGGTAACTCGAGTGCTATCCTCACCAAAATGGGATGACCCCTGAACCCCCTAGGAGATTAGGGGAGGAAGGAGTTCCGGGCTTAGGGATTCATGTACCCTCTGCCCAGACTGATTGGATGGTGGGGCCTTGCAATCCCACCATCACCCGGAGGAAGAAGGAGTCACTGAAACTGCTAATTGTGCAATGTAAATAATTACTTGATCACCTAATCACCTAATAATTGATTGATTGTACACGGTCGGAGTAAGGTTGGAGAATTGCCCTCACTCGCCGGGCCACATATTGATTGTATTGAACTGAATTAATTGACAAATTGAATTAGTTGTAACCTCGGGCGATAACACCTTTTTATTTTACTAATTATGTTGTAATTTTCTAAAATTATTACCCGAGATTATAACTTGCATGTATGTGCGCATATATCTATTTATACCCCTCGCTCAGTCCGTTTGGACTGACACCTCAACTTTTCAGTTTTTGCAGGTCCGTGCTAGGCGGGAATTAGAGTCTTGTTGTCTTTTATTCGGGTCTAGCACTGCACCTTCATACATTGTACTTGTGTTGATACCAATTAATTTGTAGTTTGTCTTGAATTATACTTGGATTGATATTGTAATGATATGTATTGCCGGTACCTATAAGTAAATATGTAAATATGGTACCTATATGTATTGAATGCTTTTGCTTCCGCTATTTTATTGCTCTGGGTTGTTTTAGTTTTAATTGAGGGTACCCGCCTAGCCTTGTGTTTTTTTTTTTTGTCTCCCGTTCGCTATAGTTTCGGTTCATGTATGGATTATTCGTTTCATATGTGGATTGAGACTGTAGTGCGGGGGATGTGGCACCTAGCGTTCCGGGTGCTACAATCACAAACAGTCTTCGAATAATAAACGAGATAATTTTGTTCATAGGCATTCACTTCTTTATGTGCTTATTTATGTCTGTTTGGGTTGACTGTGTTTTTGCATGTATTGAACTCCCCTAATCTGATGAGGCCATTAAGAACTTTGTTGTTATGGGAACGACACATTAAACAAGTTCTTAAACTCCATAGGCGAGGATTAGAAACTTCTCCAAGTCGAGAGTCCGACAGACAGTGGGAGTGTCAATCTTGACTCTGTTGAGACTTACTTATGTGATTATGTCCTTTTGAAGGATCACTCAGTTTCATGGAGTGATAAGTACATACGATGATGCGTTCATAATACATGAGGGTGATTGTTACTAAAACTTCATCACTGAGATGTCCCGCGTGAGAACATTCCTAAATGGGAAAGGAAGTTTCCAGAAACTTCTAGATTAGGAAATATCTCACAGGTCAATAACGTGATTCATTAATCCTTAGACTTGAGATTCTGTAATGTCTCATATGAGCTAACTCTGTAATCTTTGATATAGGCTCAAAAGGGTTTCAACATACTGAAACCTGAACCACGGCCTATGTTGGGGATTACACAAGTGGCATATGTAGAATTAGTAGAAACGACAAAAGACCTACACTTGTTGCGAGAACAAGAATGATCTCTTACTGATTGAGTTGTTCGTAGTCCATTAAACTTAAACCCTTGGCCAAGGTGGGTAAAAGATCAAGAAATCAAGAAAATGGGGTTTTCTTGGATTGAGGTCTAAATGGATATGAAACGAACTTAACTTTAAAGATCAAGAATATTTGGGCTCTGAGAATAGTCCCATGCCTTAGTTCTTGATTGAGAGATGGAGATGTATGAGGATCGTATTTCCCTGATTGTCATTGACTGAAAGGTTCTTCGATTCGTTTCGTTATTCGGCTATGGGTCACACACCAATTGCTAGATTACGGTAGTGTGATCTGTGAAGTGATTAATTAATTAGGGAATTAATTAATTACTGTCACTGCTAATCGAATAATGAACCTAAAGGGTCACACACAAATGCCAGGACACGAGGGTTATGGTAGGATATTAATATGATTAACGAAGGATCAAATTGTTGATCGAATTGGAGAGAGTAACACGTGGGCATTGCCAAGTGGCACACGTAGCCACTGTGTGGCTGCCACGTGTCATGCACACATGGTACGTACGTGTCTCCAAGCGTGTAATTTTATTACACCCGAATTCTTTTCTAGAATTAATTAATTAAATTATAATTAATTAATTTAAGTCTTTTAATTAATTTTGAATTAATTATTAAGATTTTATTTCTCAAGCTTAACCCAATAAATGATTAATTGAGAATTAAATTATTTATTGAATCTTGACTTTTAGCTTTAGGAAAGTTGAAAAGTCTAACTTCCTATTGTAGGAGAGAGAAAGTTGATTCTTGCAAGACTTGGAGAATAAGTTAGGAACTTATTATTCCAATTAAATTAATAATTAAATTAGTTAATTAGTGAGGAAGAAAATAAAGCCCATTAGGTTTTGGAAATCCTAGGGGCTTGATCCACACTAGTACTTATACTAGTGGTGGTGCTTCTCTTATTCTTTAGACCAACACACGAAGTGTTAAGTTTTTGAGAAAAATAAAAGAAATGTTTTCAAAGCAAAACTCTAGCCATTAACACAAGTTATAGAACTAGCATTCTCACTTGCTTGATCGTATTCTAGGACTGGTGTGGATATGCTTTGGAGGATCGCTGCTTTGGGATCTAATCGAAGGTTGTTTGAGGGACTTTCCACTTGAAGGGTGTTTGTTAGGCGGTAACAACATCACAAGAAAGCTTCAACCTACGTAAGTTTCTAAACACCCTCTGATACGATACGAGAATTGCAAGTCAACGATCAATCATTTGGAAAAATTTTAAATTTTCGCTGCATTTTTGTTTTGTGTTTTCCAACAAGTGGTATCAGAGCCACCTTGCAACG
This sequence comes from Lantana camara, assembly GCA_037501455.1. Taxonomy (NCBI): domain Eukaryota; kingdom Viridiplantae; phylum Streptophyta; class Magnoliopsida; order Lamiales; family Verbenaceae; genus Lantana; species Lantana camara. Next base: position 28,679,155 of record CM074862.1, read on the forward strand.
CTCGTATTGTATCGTTACAGCTTTACGAATTTTGATAAAAATTCTTAAATTTGAGTATATATTGTGTATTCATGATTTTAGTTTGAAATACGAAATCGCCGAATCAAAACTGTTTCTTGAAAATTTTGCGAAAATTATTTCCTGAATAAATCTGGTTTTAAGCTGTTTTGATTCAGATTTATTTGAACTGCCTTAATTCGAAATTGGATTACTTGAATTTATCGAAATTACGGAACGAAAAACGGGACGAGTGCGTAGCCGCGCGCGAAGCGCATGGGGCGGCGTGAGTCCGCACTTGCGCAGGGGGGCATGGCTGGGAACGCCGGGACCACGTGCGTCCACGCGGGTGCAGTGCCCGGGCGTCCCGGTCATCCTCCCGCCCTATTCCGCTCCGTCCTGCAAACGCCTGCCCCTGGCGAGCAGCAAGCGCGCGTATGCCGCGCGCGGGCGCTGCTCGCCTTCGTCCTAGACCGGCCGCGCGGGCTGTGGGCAGGGGAAGCCTGCTCACACGCGCCTCGCGAGGGCTGTCCCGGGACGGCCCTTCGTTTCGTGTTTTCCAAGTTTCGAAAATCCCGAATTACGAAAATTTGATTTTAAAATTATAAAATTATTTATTTGAAATAATTATAAAATTTTGGATTTTATGAATTAAAGTCAAATTCTTATTTTTCGAGAAAATTACGAAAATCACTTTGAATGATTTATTTGACAAAAAATTAATTTTGAATTAATTGTTGTTTTGTCATAATCCGGTGAATTAGATTTTGAATAAATTTGTGAATAATGAACTATATTCAAATCACTTAAGTTAATTGTAACTTGAAGTCAAGGGACTTTTAAATTTAATTGGTAAATTTAAATTCAAGCGGAAGCATGCTAGTTTAGGTGATCATGGGTTAGTCTTATGTATGTTTTTTAAATTCTGCACATGGATGATTTTAATTTGGGTCGGAGCCCCATAGTTGCGAGTTTTGAATTGGGGTCGACGCCCTACTTATGTGCGTACTGTTATGTGTTTATTATGTGGCTTTCCTTATTATTGTTTTTTGAACCGGGGTATGCGCCGTGTACTTGTCTATGGTCAATATGAAAATTGAATCATATTACTTTATGTAAAGAGAGTAGAACTTAGGAAGTGAGGTTTTTATTTTTATTTTGGAGACAAGCACCCATGGAATAAGAAGGATCCACAAGGAGCACTTGAAGAGCGGTGGCCATAAGAAGCCCCCTCAAAATGTTTAGGAGGGCTTTCTATTAAATGTAATAGATAGAGTGTTTTTCCATTAATTCTTAATTTTGTACCCCTATGTGATATGAATTGTCTTATGTGGCATGAATGTTAGAATTAGTGATTATGGAGGGGCTTCCATAATTGCATATAAGATAGGATACCCATGATCATCTCATAATTAGTATCATGCTAGGACATGTTATCTGCTAATTGCTTCTGTGATGCACTTTAGGTGAAACTGCATTAAACAAGACAATTAAAATTTGGATAACATTACATGTTGGTGAGGTCATTCGAAAATCCCTTTTAAATATTGAGCTAAATTCGAATAAATAGGTATTTTATCACGGTAATAAAATTCCTAGCATTCCATCAATAGGATCTAGGACTTAATAAGTGAACCTAATTGTTGTCTCACGAGCCGTGGGGTAATTAGTGGATCTTATTAACTCTTAGTTTCCTGATTAATTATTTTAAATAATTAATATTTCTTAACCATTTTCGAATGGGCGATGTCTCACGAGTCGTAGGTCGTTCCGGACTAAGTTTGGTTGAGATCTTATGATTGATGGGTCTAGCTCAACACTGGAGTAGATATGGATATCTCACGAGTCGTGGGTCCATAGTCGAAGGATCAGTGATGCAAAAACATTACTAGGAGTTCAATGAGAGATCGACTTGGTAAATAGTACCTACCAAAGTCTCTTAGATCTTTGGATGTCTCACGAGTCGTGGGTCAAAAACTAAGATTACTTGGGATCCTAGTACCCACTGAGAAAATAAGTTTCTTCTAAAGTCGTTGGGATTTCTAAACTTTCTAAAAACAGTGGGAGAACATATTTCTAAGGACCTTGATAATATGTATAATCGTTATTATTCAGCATGCTCATAGTTTCTCTGTTTTTCAATTAGGTTGTAGTTCTGTGATTCTCTACAAACAGAAATGACACTTGCCCCGTTGACAAGGTAGAGGCACGGAAAATTCGGAACGGGACCCCTCGTTTTTCACTAGACTTCGAGGGGAGACTCTTTAGGAAGTCCTTTCAAGGTCCACCCATGAGATGCTTGAGGCCTTCACAAGCTAAGGAGACCCTCGAGCATGTCCACAGTGGAAACCGCGGGAACCACTCTGGGGGACGTATCCTTGCCAAGAAAATCTTGAGAAGTGGGTTCTATGGCCTACGGTCCTCCAAGATTCCATTGAATTTTCCAAGAAATGCTCTAAGTGCTAGTTTCACTCTAATGTTCCCCGGTTGCCTGCTGCTCAAATGGTCCCTATAGACGTTTCGTTGCCCTTCGATCAGTGTGGCATCGATATCGTAGGCCCATTGCCTATGGCAGTAGGACAGAAAAAGTTCGTCATCCTTTTGTCCTACTGCCATAGGCAATGGGCCCACGATATTGATGCCCCACTGATCGAAGGACCACGAAACGTCTATAGGGACTATTTGAGCAGCAGGCAACCGGAGAACATTAGAGTGAAATTGGCACTTAGAGCATTTCTTGGAAAATTCAATAGAATCTTGGAGGACCGTAGGCCAATAGAACCCACTTCTCAAGATTTGCTTGGCATGGATACGCCCCCCAGAGTGGTTCCCGCAGCGTCTGCTGGGAGGCGGACCCAGAACAGTAGCGGTCCGTGACCACATTTTAAAATTTTTATTATAATACAAGTATTAAAATATTTCTAAAACATTTTAATACAATAGCAGAAGACTTAGCCAGATCTACTCAAGTATATACATGCAATTGATAATAAATTTTAAATCACTTAAGTAGATAAATATCTAACATGCAATTAACACTTAAGAGCACATAATTTATCATTCTTAAAATAAAACAACTGTAAAATATAACCGTACTGCAAACTTGGCTATCTAATAATATTTTTCCAGCTCCCGAATTCACCTCCCGAGAATCCGATACCTGATCTCCTCGTGAAACCGGCAGAGCTTCCCTGCAATAACCCCAGGGACACCCTCGGAGTGTGGGCTCCGAAAGTATTTCTCTAAATACTTAGAGAAAATAAAACTTTAAACTAGGAAACCCTTTTTAGGGTTTAATCTCCCGAAATTAGGCGTTTTATATAAACACCTAATTAAAATTAATTCCAAAATCAATCGGAATTAACTAGGAGAAAAGGGATATGGTTTCAAAGCTAACTAGCCAAAACCTCTCCCAAAACTGAATGAGAAAAATGGCAAGGGGATCAGCCTATTTATAGCCATAAAACGGAGGGCAAAACGGTCATTTTATGCACAAAAGCAAGGGCAAAATGGTCATTTCACATCTCCACTTGCGTAGCTAACTTGGACATGAAAACCGAGGTTACCACGTTCAAGGTCTCGTCGCCACGAATCCAGCGCCGCCGAGAATGCGCCCATCGGAGCACGCACGCGCCCACACGAGCCGCCCAAAGGCGGCGTGTAATGTACTCTCGGCTAGGGTTTGGGGCTGACATGGCCGATTCTCATTCGGCTACGTGTCCGGGTGTGGTCCGACCCGGAACCGGACCCGTCCGACCCTATCCGAGACCCAGCCCATTAACTCGGTTCTCTGACCCGTTGATCGGCCCGGTCCAGACAAATCTGGACCGTTGCTTTGCGCTGACGTGGCACGATCTGGGCCGTCCACATGTCACACACGTGGCGTGCCACGCGACCGCCCAATCAGCGCCACTTGGTCCCACCTTGCTGACGTGGCATGCCACGTCAGCTGCCACGTCATCACCGAAATTTTTTTTTTTCCGATGAAAATTTTATTTTCTCCAAAATAAAATTCCGGGCATTTCCAACTCTTTGGAACTTGATTTATTTTCTTAAAATAAATCCCTTGGCTTATTTTCAAACACTTTGAAAATTCATTTATCTTTCTCCTTTTAATATTTTCTCTTTGGGTTTTCAATTTGGGGCTTGCAGAGGGACGTGCAGGACTAATTAATTTTAGCTCCAAACGGATTAATATATTATCATCTCATGATAATAATTAATTATCGTTTAACAATATTTAATTCCACTAAATAAATATTGTTGCACTCTAAAATTAATTAAATTATTCACGAATTTCTCGATCTAGAATAATTTCGCATTTTACTCCTCCGTGTAGATATCCATGAAAAATAAATTGCAACTACTATCATTTATTTTTCATCTCTAATTTGAAATTTATTGATTTGCCTTACAAATTCTCTGTATGTGAAACACATTCAACATACAACTTCGGTGACGTTATCACGCGAAGTGCTTTGGCCAAAGTCTTAATTCGAACTTTTGCAAATCTATTTCAAGGATATCTTTTACCTTCCAGCAAGGCCACAAATTCCTCGATCAATATAACTCTTTAGCACAATTCATGTTGTCACCGAATCATACAAAGTATTTTGGCCACCCGTTACCGAGACCTCACTTCAAGTATGTTACAGTGACTAACACTACATGCCTAAAGCCGAAATATTATCAGGATTAAGAGTACAATGCTTCCTGAGATTTTATTCATTTTTAGATAGCAGTATAAAATGAACAATCTCAGTGGTCCAGTCCGATGTTTCCAATCCTATTGAAAATCATCAACGTGTTATAATTGGAATCACCATTCCCTATGACGAAAGACTAATCATCTTATATAACCACGTTATAGTCTTGATAAGAACATATTCTTAATATACCGACTAGAACTTTAATGATACGTGATTTCGGTATTCAAAGTATTTTCCTATGAAACACATTTCATATAAGAATACCATCACACGCCATTAATTATCAATATGTGAAATACTCACAACTCGCTGTAAATTCAGTTTAATAAATTCAACAAATTGAATTTTCAGGGCACTATTCCCAACAATCTCCCATTTACCCTAAATTCAATTTGGCCATACATCTAAGTCCTATTACTTTCACATGAGTGTAAAAACCCGTTTTGCACTCTTTTGCGCCAATACTTTAGTGAAGGAATCTTTTAGATGTTTCTCTGAGCCAACAACTGGGAAATCATGAATCCAGTACATCTAACTGGCTGCTTCTCAAGCTACCATGTATTTGACTTCCATGGCGGTGTAAGCAATACAAGTCTGCTTAACATTCTCCAATTAACGATTGCTCTTTCCAGAGTATACGCGTATTCTGATATCAAACATCTAGAATACAAATCAGATTGTAAATCCAAATCTCTATACTCTATTGAAATGAGCTCACCACTATGGTAGACAAGCATATAATCTCAAGTCCTTCTCAAGTACTCCAATATATGCTTTCACTACTAGCCAGTGTCAGATTCTAGGGTTTGACTAATATCTGCTGACTTAGACCTATTTCATAATAGACAGCTGGTCTTGTATATAATATGACATACATAAAGCTTCCGCTGCGGAACTTTAATCATGTCTTCTATCTCTTCAGTTGTCTTAGGACACTGATCCCGAGATAGATAAATTCCATATCTAAAAGGTAATGAACCTTTCTCGGAATTTATCATATTATACCTTACCAGTATCTTATTTGTATATGCTTCTTGTAATAAACTAATCTCCTTATTCCTATGATCATGACAAAAGTCTGATCCTTGGAATATTATTGGTCTTACTTAGGTCTTGTGTGTCAAACTGATTTGACATCCGAATCTTGACCCTTGACAAATTCTTGCATCATTCCCAATGAGCCGAATATCGTTTATGTACAAAATGAAAATGTTACAACATTATCATGATGTCATTTTGTACACTTCATGGTTCATCAGGCAATTATACAAATCCAAAGAATTTAAATTGCCTTATAATTTTGATGCTCCATAATCTAGACGCTTGCTTAAGATCATAAATCGATCTATTAAGCTTGCATTATATGCACCTGATTTCAGGCTGTGAAGCCTTCAGGTCATGCCATGTATCTCTTCTTCTTGAAGTTGCTCGTTCAAGAACATAGTCTTTACATCAATTTATCTAATCTCATAATCGATAATGAGATAAAATGGAGAGGATAATGGACTTAAGCATTTCTATAGGTGAGAAGACCTCATAAATGATTTCTTCTTTCTAGGTAAAATCCCTTGCCCTAAGTTTGCTCTAAAGTCTCTACTTTTTTGTCCATTTCTTCTTTTATCGGCTTATAGAACCCAATTGTATCTAATAGGGTTTAATGCCTTCAGGCGCCTTCACAAGCCCAAGACCTTGTTAGAATATAGAGATTCTAACTTAGATTCCATGGCTTTTGACCAAATGGTCAGCGTCTATATCTTCCAAAGCTTCATTACACGTGACAGGATTAGATACGTCAGATTCAACCACTTGGGTTAATCTTAGGTATCTTGTCAGGTGTCCTGACAATCCTTCCACTACAATGATGCTCTCGTGTACACGTCTCTACATCACATGTTGTATTTGGTACATCACATCTGTCTAATACATTTTCAATTATCACGGGTTTATGGAAATCAGTATCTAATACTGTTATTTCTTTTAACATTACTTTGCCTCCACCCTTTGTGGTTATCTATGTAATTATCTTTGAAACATTCACAAACATTGTAGTGGAAACAGTTAAAAAGGAGTTGGTTGGTCGAACAAAGATTATGGGAAATGGTGAAAACTGGAAATAGTACAAGTCAGAAGGGATTCAAGAGTATAATCCTTAAAGGATTCATCAAATTGCTTCACCGGGGTACCCTGAAGAGGTTGAAGCCAAGTTGAACACTAAGTTTATCTTCAGGACAGATCATGCACCGGACAACGACAACTTACAATTCTAAATTTCGCAACTACGGTGAACGGTACTTATAGCATCCATGATACATGCATCCATACAAACTTAACTCCAATAATTTTTATATTATGTGCTTTGATATCTCATCATGTTAAATTACTTGGAGTAATTGATAACCAACGTGGACGATGTCTGTTACTTGCTTTGGGGTGTCTTACATGATTTTAATTATGGTTTTGCGTGTGTGGCTTGGGAGTATTGGAGACTTCCTTGCTCTTATTTTTGTTCGAGAGACGGGGTGATCTCATTGTTTGTAAGAGACGGGGATGCCCTTATTTTTGTTCAAGAGACGGGGTGCTCTCTTTGCTTGCGAGAGACGGGGTTCTCTCCTTGTTATTTGAGAGACGGGGATTCTCTCCTTGTTGTTGTGAGGAACGGGGTTCCTTCATTAATTGTTTTCAGGCAGATAGTGAATCCGAGGACGGATTCTTTTAAGGGGGAAAGGTTGTAACGCCCCAATTCTTTATTAGTATAGCATGACGTATATGTTTACTTAAATGCGCAAATTAATTGATCTTTAGTGTTTTCTATAATTAAATTTCATTGTTTAATTGTTAAATAAGTGACTAATTGAAGAATATGCAATATTTGAATTTGAATTTATGTGAATAACTTGTGTGCTCTTTAATTGCGCGAATAATTATTTTTACGTGTTCTATATATTTCATTTTATTTTTATATGTATTAAATGTTAATTATTTTATTTAATGTCATTAATATTAATTACATTTATATGATATATAAATATATAATTAGGGTGTACGTGTGCATGAATTTGTAATGCATGCATTTATATTCATAATATATATTGCATGCATGTATTTATATATATTATATACGTATGCATGCATGTATATTTATAAAATAATATTTCATGCATGTATTTATAAAATATTATTTACGTATGTAAATGTTACATTTTTGTTAATATTTTGGATTTATTGTTAATTTGCGTATAAGTGACATTTACGTGCTTCGTTTCTAATTGAATTGATACCGGAATTTTGTGCGAATTTAATATGTTGAACTTATACGTGTCTTGTATATGAATATTTGTTCGTTTCGTATTTTCGAATTCATTTGCATGTGTTTCGGATTTAATTTGAATTTTGGAATCCAAGTCGGGGGCTAACGAGCACTTAGCGCACCCTTGGTTCCGTATTTAATATCTTGAGCTCGGGAACTCGGATTCGAGTTCCGTCAACTTCGCTGAACTCGTAACGAAAATTTGAGTTTAGTAAACTTAGCCTTATATTTTTCTAACGTCAATTGAACCTCCGAATTTCAACCGAAATACGAAGCGGCGACGAAACTGACCTTGTTACACTAAAATGGCCATAACTTATTCAATTGTTGACCAAATTAACCATGGTTTGAGGCTATAGAACCCTAACTCAACCACCTAACCTGCTGTACCAAGCCCTAACTAAACCAACCCTCTCACAATTCACAAATCTCAGCCAAAGTTTCTGCTCTCCAGTTTCCATCCCGTAACCCTTGTTTCCTTGGAGATTTTGGAGCTCAAATCTCATCCAATCCCCATCCAATCAACAAGGTAAGCTTAGGGTTGTATTATATGTTCATTCCTGGTCATTTTCATTCATTCATCCCCAAATTTGATCATGGTTTCATGCATTTTTCGGCTGATCTTGAATAGAGACGTTTTTGGGCATTTCTTTCGATCTCACCCAATTCTTGATAGATTTGAATGATTCCAAGCTTGAAAGTGATTGTTTTGACATCCTCTTCTCATGTATGATCTGTGATTGCATGGCAGTTGAAGTATTTTTGAGATATCATTTATGGTTTCTTGAGAAACTTTCATGAAATGGTCACGTATGATTGCCCTACGCGTTTAAGCTTTCTTGGAACTGATTTATACATGGGATTTGTCTTGTATTGCTGTGTTTTGATAACCTAAACTGACCTGGATTTGTGGAGATGAAGAGGATCATTATATACCCTGTTTTGCGTGAGTTTTTGCCCTGTTTTGGGCCTGGATTGTTGCTGTCACAGCTGCTGTTTCTCTTGCTCTTTTGCTGTCAGAATTGGGGTGGTTTTGAGCTGATTTCTTGCTGCAATTCATGTCATTTATAGCTACATATATGTTGTCTATTTGTTGCTTGAGTTGTGATGCGTTTGAGCAAGGAAAACAGGGGTTGTTCGCGTGTTTGTTACTGCTGCGTTCGCTGCGACACGGGTGTGTCGTTCTTACTTGTTTCAGCTGGAACGGGGGTGTTTCATGGGGGGGTTTCTTCTGTACCGAGACACGGGGGTGTCTCGGTTTGCTCCTTGAAGGTGACACCCCTGTGTCACCTTGTTTTTCATGCCGTTTTTCTGTTGATGCGAGCCGCTGCTGCTGCTGTTTATTTCATTTCTTTTTCTTCATGCATGAGTTTGGTTGATAATGTTTGCATGCATTCTAATGTTAGTTGCATGCATGTAATGGTTTGCATGCATTTTTGTGTTAAATTGCATGCATGTTTGTGTGGTTGCATGTGTATTAGTACGTATATATGTATATATATTATAGTATATGTATATGTATGTATATATATATTTAATATATTATATATATTTATTAAATATTAATTGTTATTTGATTTAATTGAATTGTTTAAATTAAATGTTACCTATTTCATGTTTTATTTAATTTCCTAAATTTAATTAAATGTATTTAATTGTTTATTTCCTAATTGTAAATGCGTTTGAATATGTTGAATTGTTTATGTTCTAATTTAAATGTGATTTAACTTGTACTTGGATTATATTTGAATTTCTTGAATTAATTTGATTGAAATTATGAATTCGAATGAAAGATTGAACGACTTGATTATATAATTTAAATTCCTTTGACGTGAAATGTGAAGGATATGAACTCGTTTGAATACGAATGCTTCATTGAATGAATGAATTGAACGTTTATATGTCCTTAAGACTTTATTAGTGCACATGAACGTGTCCATTACATTATAGCATCTCTTATACATTCATATCATAATCATTTCATTGCCGAGCGTCTTATTTGGTCATATTGAGTCTCACCTCACCTCTCTTGCACAGATTTTGAGTCCGTTGGAGACGAGGCCGGTCTGTGAGGCTCGTGTGTTCTCCTTGTTGCCGTTTAAGGTGGGTTTCTCTTCTACTTAGATAAAACGACCCGATATATCTCCCTATGTGAAAAGTTTTAAGCCAAAGTAATATGATATATATATTGAGTCTTTTATCGAGTAAATGATTGCAAACGTAAAGCCCTTGTTTCTTGAACCTACCAAATGTTTTGGCGAGAATGAATGAATGTTCACAATGAATGGGGCCCAGGGGCTTGGTGTGAGTGGGGAACCGAGGAGGCATGGGCTAACGGGAAACCCTCACACTAGTCCCACCAATGAACGGCGTAACCGGACCTCGTTAGGAGTTAGCGAGGAATGGACGCTGAGTGCCATCTGGGGAGTCATGTTCCCCTTTTGGTCAATGAATGGGTGGATGGGCCTTGCAAACCCGCCACCAACCCGGAGGAAGAAGGTGTAAATGTTATTGAATGCGCACGAAAGAATGATATGCATGAAAAGAAAGAATGAATGAATGAATGAATGTTAATGAATGTTAATGTAGTACACGAGGTGTTGGTTGGAGATAATGCACGCCCACTCGCCGGGCCACTAATGACCTTGACCTAATGTAAATGAATCGTTATAATCCCTTTTGATGATTTCTATTCACCCACTTGGGAAATTCTTTAAAAACCTCATTTGGGATTATAACTTGCATGTGAATGTTTAATTACAGTCATATATTATTATGCCCTGCTTTTATACCCACCAGTCCCTTTTGGACTGAACCCGTTTGGTTTTCAGTTGTTTAGTGCAGGTGTCAGGGGAGCTAGGCGGGATTTCGAGTCTTAGGTCTTGTTTTCATTTCTAGCCCTTTTGTTTATTGGTCTTACACTAGCATTTTGCACTTGTGATCATTGTATATGAATGTTGCTATTGGAGCGTACTTGTTTGTTGAACCGTGACGACATTTGATAAGGTATATGGATTATTTCTGGTTTTGTTTACTCATAGTTTATGTAATGGATAGTTATTACTTCCGTATTTGTAATTACTCTGATTTTATGGTTCAAGGGTTAGTCCCGCCTAGCATAGAGTGTGTGTTTGTCCCCGTTCGCCGTGATTTGGCTCGGGTATGGATCGTCCATTTCATATTCGGGCCGGGTCTCGGTGCGGGGATGTGACACCTTACGCTCGGGTGTTACATCCTTAAGTGGTATCAGAGCTACGGGTTGCAAAACTCGGGCTCTCGTGCCGTGTGGGTCTGTCTAAGTAGTTCGGCATAGGAACTAAGTGATAATGTGTGCATTGCATCGATTTTGAACATGAAATTGTCTTTCTTTTAATCTTCTCGAATTACTTGTTGCATTCTCTATTGAATCTGTGCCTTTCGTGTTGAATAAGTGCCATGAGCATGTATTAATCGCATGCATATATCTCCGAAAATGAGTTATGATTCACAGGTTATGAAAATAATATCAAACCACGGCCAAGCTCCACGATAAAGACGATCTATTGCTAGTTCGTCCTGAGGCATGGAAGCTAGGAGGGATACAACCGGGAAGAATGTAGAGAATTCGAGATGTGAGGTTTTCTAGAGGGAGCTAGAGTTCAAGGATTACGATTCGGAATGGGAGGTTTGAATTAAGAGATGCGGTGGTAGAAGGATACTTGGTGAAATGGGGATTGATTATGAGATGGTTACGACTTAGAAGATTGACATATACGGTTCTGCCATACAAGGTGCTTTTGATTGGAAGCAACGGGATTTTCAACCTAATGAGTGAAGTGAAAAACCTTGAAAGTATTTTGATTTCCGGATTTGGAGTATTGAAGAGGTATTAATAATTAAAAGGAGTTAAGACAAAATGGGTCTGGTAGGAGTTGTACACCAAGGATTGACCAAGAAGGATTTCTAACTAAGTCCAGTGATTTGAAATCAAGTTTGTCAAAGTTAAGACTGGGAAGAGTTGGATTTGAGTGCTTTGGATTTCGATTAAGATGGGAAACGAGTCTGGAAGGGAGTAGAGAGAGGCAAGTACCTGGAAAAATACAAATATATGGGAGGAGGCGATATGGAGAACGAGATTTGAGTTTGTTTTTCCGAATCCAAGATGAATTGTCATATTGAGAAGTCGAATTGGAAGATATGGAGCAACAAATGGGAACGATAAAGGAAAGCAAAGACTGGTTGAAGGATTGTTCTCGGGGAGAGACACTTTGCAAGAAAATCCTACGCTCAAGTATAAGCAATTGGAGGTGAATTAAACTCATAAAGGATAAGCGCGGGAGATTTGATCACGGTGATGGCGAGAAGTAGGGTTCAGAATTATATTGGGGATTCATTTGGTAAGAAAGAGGAGTAAGGTTGAAGGGCGATCCTTGGGGGTAAATGCAGAGGCTAACTCAGTGGATGTCGAAGGAATCAGGGATAGTGAAATTTCAATTCCGGACAGTGGAAGATACAAGTGATGTACAGGATCCTTGGAAATCTTGAAGACCGTGGGAAAGACGAAGCATGATCAGCAAGTCAAAGTAACCTCGTGTTTGGAGGAACGAGAGAGAGCTACCGAGCTAACAACTTACCCCATTGGTGACAGGTTCCAAAGCATTCATAGCACGTGCATCATATTTCGCATTAATTATTATTCTTCTGGCCTTATGATTATCCGAGCATTTTTTTTTACTTGGTTTCGTTGCGCAAATGTGATGCATAGTTGCTTGATGTAAACGTGACACATGCATCGTCAATCTTAACCCGACATGCATTTTAGTGTTTATTTGATAGGAAGTTCCTTCATCTCACCCATCAAGTATCATTTTAACCGAGCCACCTCAGAATTCAGATGAAAGGAAATAACGGAGTTGCATAGGTAGGTAACGTTGGAGAAAATAAAGAACCTCAAATAAGGGGCAGGTTGATGGAAATGGGATTCAGAAAAAGAAGCGAAATTAGAGTTGGCTTTGGGGGTGTTGGATTGAACAAGAATAGAGAAGGGAGGGTTGCTATGTTCGTTAAATTCCTTCCCCCCCAAAATGAAATTGTTTTATCAAGAGTTTCGGTGAAAGATGGATTGATGGAGTTCAAGGTATAACGATAGAAATTTAAGGGGGAGAGCGTAACCAAGAAGCAAAAATTAAAACTTGAAGTTGTGGCTGAAGAAATAAATAATAGGGATAACGGAAGTGCAATTAGGAAGATCCGGGGTTATGTTAGTGAGCGGAAATGAATAAGACGATTTTAACGATTGACCATTAAAACGAAGGTTAGGCCACTAAGTTCGGGCTGAAGGTTTCCACGAGGAATTGGGAAGATAGTTCGTTGAATTTTCTACATGTGTAAGTCGATTTGAAGATGGAGGAGTTACGGAGAAGTTAAGGAAACTCTCTAGTTGACTTATCGAGAGAGAATCAATTTGGATTAACACAGAAAGAGACGCTGTCAATAAATCTTGGTCAAATGAGTTGGAAGGAGTTAAGAAGAAACAAAACCGAAGAGGATGAACATTGAGAAATCTAAATCAAAACCTAGGAATTGTCAAGAACCTTCTGTCTTTGATTTAAGAAATATGGGGCTAATTATCGAATATAACCTTCAGGGGGTCAAAGGGAATGAACGGATCATAGGAACGGAAGATGGGAAAGGATTTGTATTGAGAGAGACCATAAGAATAAACATCTTAAGGTCGGGATTGAATCATCAAGGTTATTCAGAGTGGTTATCCTCGGGGATATGTTAGACTTCGATATGGTAAAGGTAATAACTACAGACCTGAGTTCGGGACAAACGATTCAGGGGTATTCGGGGAGGTCAAGCTCGATCAATTAAAAAGGAGTTGGTTGGTCGAACAAAGATTATGGGAAATGGTGAAAACTGGAAACAGTACAAGTCAGAAGGGATTCAAGAGTATAATCCTTAAAGGATTCATCAAATTGCTTCACCGGGGTACCCTGAAGAAGTTGAAGCCAAGTTGAACACTAAGTTTATCTTCAGGACAGATCATGCACCGGACAACGACAACTTACAATTCTAAATTTCGCAACTACGGTGAACGGTACTTATAGCATCCATGATACATGCATCCATACAAACTTAACTCCAATAATGTTTATATTATGTGCTTTGATATCTCATCATGTTAAATTACTTGGAGTAATTGATAACCAACGTGGACGATGTCTGTTACTTGCTTTGGGGTGTCTTACATGATTTTAATTATGGTTTTGCGTGTGTGGCTTGGGAGTATTGGAGACTTCCTTGCTCTTATTTTTGTTCGAGAGACGGGGTGCTCTCATTGTTTATAAGAGACGGGGATGCTCTTATTTTTGTTCGAGAGACGGGGTGCTCTCTTTGCTTGCGAGAGACGGGGTTCTCTCCTTGTTGTTTGAGAGACGGGGATTCTCTCCTTGTTGTTGTGAGAAACGGGGTTCCTTCATTAATTGTTTTCAGGCAGATAGTGAATCCGAGGACGGATTCTTTTAAGGGGGAAAAGTTGTAACGCCCCAATTCTTTATTAGTACAGCATGACGTATATGTTTACTTAAATGCGCAAATTAATTGATCTTTAGTGTTTTCTATAATTAAATTTCATTGTTTAATTGTTAAATAAGTGACTAATTGAAAAATATGCAATATTTGAATTTGAATTTATGTGAATAACTTGTGTGCTCTTTAATTGCGCGAATAATTATTTTTACGTGTTCTATAAATTTCATTTTATTTTTATATGTATTAAATGTTAATTATTTTATTTAATGTCATTAATATTAATTACATTTATATGATATATAAATATATAATTAGGGTGTACGTGTGCATGAATTTGTAATGCATGCATTTATATTCATAATATATATTGCATGCATGTATTTATATATATTATATACGTATGCATGCATGTATATTTATAAAATAATATTTCATGCATGTATTTATAAAATATTATTTACGTATGTAAATGTTACTTTTTTGTTAATATTTTGGATTTATTGTTAATTTGCGTATAAGTGACATTTACGTGCTTCGTTTCTAATTGAATTGATACCGGAATTTTGTCCGAATTTAATATGTTGAACTTATACGTGTCTTGTATATGAATATTTGTTCGTTTCGTATTTTCGAATTCATTTGCATGTGTTTCGGATTTAATTTGAATTTTGGAATCCAAGTCGGGGGCTAACGAGCACTTAGCGCACCCTTGGTTCCGTATTTAATATCTTGAGCTCGGGAACTCGGATTCTAGTTCCGTCAACTTCGCTGAACTCGTAACGAAAATTCGAGTTTAGTAAACTTAGCCTTATATTTTTCTAACGTCAATTGGACCTCCGAATTTCAACCGAAATACGAAGGGGCGACGAAACTGACCTTGTTACACTAAAATGGCCATAACTTATTCAATTGTTGACCAAATTAACCATGGTTTGAGGCTATAGAACCCTAACTCAACCACCTAACCTGCGGTACCAAGCCCTAACTAAACCAACCCTCTCACAATTCACAAATCTCAGCCAAAGTTTCTGCTCTCCAGTTTCCATCCCGTAACCCTTGTTTCCTTGGAGATTTTGGAGCTCAAATCTCATCCAATCCCCATCCAATCAACAAGGTAAGCTTAGGTTTGTATTATATGTTCATTCCTGGTCATTTTCATTCATTCATCCCCAAATTTGATCATGGTTTCATGCATTTTTCGGCTGATCTTGAATAGAGAGGTTTTTGGGTATTTCTTTCGATCTCACCCAATTCTTGATGGATTTGAATGATTCCAAGCTTGAAAGTGATTGTTTTGACATCCTCTTCTCATGTATGATCTGTGATTGCATGGTAGTTGAAGTATTTTTGAGATATCATTTATGGTTTCTTGAGAAACTTTCATGAAATGGTCACGTATGATTGCCCTACGCGTTTATGCTTTCTTGGAACTGATTTATACATGGGATTTGTGTTGTATTGCTGTGTTTTGATAACCTAAACTGACCTGGAATTGTGGAGATGAAGAGGATCATTCTATACCCTGTTTTGCGTGAGTTTTTGCCCTGTTTTGGGCCTGGATTGTTGCTGTCACAGCTGCTGTTTCTCTTGCTCTTTTGCTGTCAGAATTGGGGTGGTTTTGAGCTGATTTCTTGCTGCAATTCATGTCATTTATAGCTACATATATGTTGTCTATTTGTTGCTTGAGTTGTGATGCGTTTGAGCAAGGAAAACAGGGGTTGTTCGCGTGTTTGTTGCTGTTGCGTTCGCTGCGACACGGGTGTGTCGTTCTTGCTTGTTTCAGCTGGAACGGGGGTGTTTCATGGGGGGGTTTCTTCTGTACCGAGACACGGGGGTGTCTCGGTTTGCTCCTTGAAGGTGACACCCCCGTGTCACCTTGTTTTTCATGCCGTTTTGCTGTTGATGCGAGCCGCTGCTGCTGCTGTTTATTTCATTTCTTTTTCTTCATGCATGAGTTTGGTTGATAATGTTTGCATGCATTCTAATGTTAGTTGCATGCATGTAATGGTTTGCATGCATTTTTGTGTTAAATTGCATGCATGTTTGTGTGGTTGCATGTGTATTAGTACGTATATATGTATATATATTATAGTATATGTATATGTATGTATATATATATTTAATATATTATATATATATTTATTAAATATTAATTGTTATTTGATTTAATTGAATTATTTAAATTAAATGTTACCTATTTCATGTTTTATTTAATTTCCTAAATTTAATTAAATGTATTTAATTGTTTATTTCCTAATTGTAAATGCGTTTGAATATGTTGAATTGTTTATGTTCTAATTTAAAAGTGATTTAACTTGTACTTGGATTATATTTGAATTTCTTGAATTAATTTGATTGAAATTATGAATTCGAAAGAAAGATTGAACGACTTGATTATATAATTTAAATTCCTTTGACGTGAAATGTGAAGGATATGAACTCGTTTGAATACGAATGCTTCATTGAATGAATGAATTGAACGTTTATATGTCCTTAAGACTTTATTAGTGCACATGAACGTGTCCATTACATTATAGCATCTCTTATACATTCATATCATAATCATTTCATTGCCGAGTGTCTTATTTGGTCATATTGAGTCTCACCTCACCTCTCTTGCACAGATTTTGAGTCCGTTGGAGACGAGGCCGGTCTGTGAGGCTCGTGTGTTCTCCTTGTTGCCGTTTAAGGTGGGTTTCTCTTCTACTTAGATAAAACGACCCGATATATCTCCCTATGTGAAAAGTTTTAAGCCAAAGTAATATGATATATATATTGAGTCTTTTATCGAGTAAATGATTGCAAACGTAAAGCCCTTGTTTCTTGAACCTACCAAATGTTTTGGCGAGAATGAATGAATGTTCACAATGAATGGGGCCCAGGGGCTTGGTGTGAGTGGGGAACCGAGGAGGCATGGGCTAACGGGAAACCCTCACACTAGTCCCACCAATGAACGGCGTAACCGGACCTCGTTAGGAGTTAGCGAGGAATGGACGCTGAGTGCCATCTGGGGAGTCATGTTCCCCTTTTGGTCAATGAATGGGTGGATGGGCCTTGCAAACCCGCCACCAACCCGGAGGAAGAAGGTGTAAATGTTATTGAATGCGCACGAAAGAATGATATGCATGAAAAGAAAGAATGAATGAATGAATGAATGTTAATGAATGTTAATGTAGTACACGAGGTGTTGGTTGGAGATAATGCACGCCCACTCGCCGGGCCACTAATGACCTTGACCTAATGTAAATGAATCGTTATAATCCCTTTTGATGATTTCTATTCACCCACTTGGGAAATTCTTTAAAAACCTCATTTGGGATTATAACTTGCATGTGAATGTTTAATTACAGTCATATATTATTATGCCCTGCTTTTATACCCACCAGTCCCTTTTGGACTGAACCCGTTTGGCTTTCAGTTGTTTAGTGCAGGTGTCAGGGGAGCTAGGCGGGATTTCGAGTCTTAGGTCTTGTTTTCATTTCTAGCCCTTTTGTTTATTGGTCTTACACTAGCATTTTGCACTTGTGATCATTGTATATGAATGTTGCTATTGGAGCGTACTTGTTTGTTGAGCCGTGACGACATTTGATAAGGTATATGGATTATTTCTGGTTTTGTTTACTCATAGTTTATGTAATGGATATGTGACACCTTGCGCTCGGGTGTTACATCCTTAAGTGGTATCAGAGCTACGGGTTGCAAAACTCGGGCTCTCGTGTCGTGTGGGTCTGTCTAAGTCGTTCGGCATAGGAACTAAGTGATAATGTGTGCATTGCATCGATTTTGAACATGAAATTGTCTTTCTTTTAATCTTGTCGAATTACTTGTTGCATTCTCTATTGAATCTGTGCCTTTCGTGTTGAATAAGTGCCATGAGCATGTATTAATCGCATGCATATATCTCCGAAAATGAGTTATGATTCACAGGTTATGAAAATAATATCAAATCACGGCCAAGCTCCACGATAAAGACGATCTATTGCTAGTTCGTCCTGAGGCATGGAAGCTAGGAGGGATGCAACCGGGAAGAATGTAGAGAATTCGAGATGTGAGGTTTTCTAGAGGGAGCTAGAGTTCAAGGATTACGATTCGGAATGGGAGGTTTGAATTAAGAGATGCGGTGGTAGAAGGATACTTGGTGAAATGGGGATTGATTATGAGATGGTTACGACTTAGAAGATTGACATATACGGCTCTGCCATACAAGGTGCTTTTGATTGGAAGCAACGGGATTTTCAACCTAATGAGTGAAGTGAACAAACCTTGAAAGTATTTTGATTTCCGGATTTGGAGTATTGAAGAGGTATTAATAATTAAAAGGAGTTAAGACAAAATGGGTCTGGTAGGAGTTGTACACCAAGGATTGACCAAGAAGGATTTCTAACTAAGTCCAGTGATTTGAAATCAAGTTTGTCAAAGTTAAGACTGGGAAGAGTTGGATTTGAGTGCTTTGGATTTCGATTAAGATGGGAAACGAGTCTGGAAGGGAGTAGAGAGAGGCAAGTACCTGGAAAAATACAAATATATGGGAGGAGGCGATATGGAGAACGAGATTTGAGTTTGTTTTTTCAAATCCAAGATGAATTGTCATATTGAGAAGTCGAATTGGAAGATATGGGACAACAAATGGGAACGATAAAGGAAAGCAAAAACTGGTTGAAGGATTGTTCTCGGGGAGAGACACTTTGCAAGAAAATCCTACTCTCAAGTATAAGCAATTGGAGGTGAATTAAACTCATAAAGGATAAGCGCGGGAGATTTGATCACGGTGATGGCGAGAAGTAGGGTTCAGAATTATATTGGGGATTCATTTGGTAAGAAAGAGGAGTAAGGTTGAAGGGCGATCCTTGGGGGTAAATGCAGAGGCTAACTCAGTGGATGTCGAAGGAATCAGGGATAGTGAAATTTCAATTCCGGACATTGGAAGATACAAGTGATGCACAGGATCCTTGGAAATCTTGAAGACCGTGGGAAAGACGAAGCATTCATTCCTCAACGTGTTATAATTGCACTCAGCGTCCATTCCTCGCTAACTCCTAACGAGGTCCGGTTACGCCGTTCATTGGTGGGACTAGTGTGAGGGTTTCCCGTCAGCCCATGCCTCCTCGGTTCCCCACTCACACCAAGCCCCTGGGCCCCATTCATTGTGAACATTCATTCATTCTCGCCAAAACATTTGGTAGGTTCAAGAAACAAGGGCTTTACGTTTGCAATCATTTACTCGATAAAAGACTCAATATATATATCATATTACTTTGGCTTAAAACTTTTCACATAGGGAGATATATCGGGTCGTTTTATCTATGTAGAAGAGAAACCCACCTTAAACGGCAACAAGGAGAACACACGAGCCTCACAGACCGGCCTCGTCTCCAACGGACTCAAAATCTGTGCAAGAGAGGTGAGGTGAGACTCAATATGACCAAATAAGACGCTCGACAATGAAATGATTATGATATGAATGTATAAGAGATGCTATAATGTAATGGACACGTTCATGTGCACTAATAAAGTCTTAAGGACATATAAACGTTCAATTCATTCATTCAATGAAGCATTCGTATTCAAACGAGTTCATATCCTTCACATTTCACGTCAAAGGAATTTAAATTATATAATCAAGTCGTTCAATCTTTCATTCGAATTCATAATTTCAATCAAATTAATTCAAGAAATTCAAATATAATCCAAGTACAAGTTAAATCACATTTCTGAGATTTATATCTCAGATATCTCGGATACGTGTTATCAGGATTAAGAGTACAATGCTTCCTGAGATTTTATTCATTTTTAGATAGCAGTATAAAATAAACAATCTCAGTGGTCCAGTTCGATGTTTCCAATCCTATTGAAAATCATCAACGTGTTATAATTGGAATCACCATTCCCTATGACGAAAGACTAATCATCTTATATAACCACGTTATAGTCTTGATAAGAACATATTCTTAATATACCGACTAGAACTTTAATGACACGTGATTTCGGTATTCAAAGTATTTTCCTATGAAACACATTTCATATAAGAATACCATCACACGCCATTAATTATCAATATGTGAAATACTCACAACTCGCTGTAAATTCAGTTTAATAAATTCAACAAATTGAGTTTTCAGGGCATTATTCCCAACAGCTTCCACTGTGGACATGCTCGAGGGTCTCCTTGGCTTGTGAAGGCCTCAAGCATCTCATGGGTGGACCTTGAAAGAACTTCCTAAAGAGTCTCCCCTCGAAGTCTAGTGAAAAACGAGGGGCCCCGTTCCGAATTTTCCGTGCCTCCACCTTGTCAACGGGGCAAGTTCTATTTTTGATGAACCTGATGATTTCATCGAGCTAAGATGGCTATGTGGGATCAATCCTTGCTATCACTCGCGGGAGGTCCCTCCCTTGTATCAATGGTTCCTCTGTTCTAAGGAACGTGATAGAATGTTCACAGGATTCCTCGAGGGCAGAAGCGAATTTGGACAAAGCATCTGCACGCTCGTTTTCCGCTTGAGGGACTTGAAGTAAGTGAAACTCCTTGAACTTTCTGATTATTTCTTTTGCTTTCCCTAAGTATTGCACCATGGTGGTTTCTCGAGCCACATAAGTTCCCTCAATTTGACTTGCAATCAGTTGCGAATCGGCCTAAGCTGTGACGCTGGATGCTCCGCTTTGGAAAGTGATTCTCAACCCTTGTATGAGGGTCTCGTACTCCGCTTCATTGTTAGTGACTTGAAAATCCAGCCTGATTGCGAAGTCTAATTCAACTCCGTTGGGATCCCTAAGGGTTACCCCTGCTCCTCCCCCTTGAGAGATTAAGGAACCATCTGTGTGCAAGACCCACAGACCATTGTCTTCAGGAACCATAGCCTATAAACCGAATCGTTCAACCAATAAGTCCGCCACCACCTGCGCTTATATGGTTGTTCTGGGCTCGATGCTTAAGTCAAATTGGCTTAATTCGATGGCCCATTTTATGAGCCTACCCGAGACATCCGGCTTGGACAAAATTTGCCGCAATGGTTGATCCGTGAGGACAGCGATTGAGTGTGCTTGGAAGTATGGCCTCAATCCCCTAGATGCATTGATGAGGGCGAAAGCAAATTTTTCGATTTCCAAATATTTCTTTTCCGCGCCTTGTAATGTTTTACTCAAGTAATAAACCGACAGATGTTTGTGCTCACGTACGACCACCAAAAGAGCGCTCGTGGCATCAGCAGAGACAAAGAGATATATGAACAAGTTTTCACCTTCCATAGGCTTTGTCAGGAGGGGTGCGCTCGAGAGGTACCCTTTCATATCTTGTAAGGGTTTTTCGCATTCCTCAGTCTAAGAGAAATTCCGAGTGTTGCATAGAATTTTAAAGAAGGGAAGATTTCTGTCCGCCGAGCGGGAAATGAATCTATTCAAAGAGATGATTTTCCCTACTAACACTTGCACTTCCCTGAGGTTATATGGGGAAGGGATGTCCAAGATGGCCTTGAGTTTCTCTGGATTAGCCTCAATGCCACGCTGGCTGACCATATAGCCCAAAAACTTTCCTCCTCGTACTCCAAATGTACACTTGGAGGGGTTTAATTTCATACCGAATTGGCGCAGGATGCCGAACGTGCACCTGAGATCTTCCAAATGTGAGGCTTAACACTTGCTTTTGACTATCATATCGTCCACGTACACCTCCATTGACCCGCCAATCTCCTTCTCAAACATACGATTAATGAGGCGTTGGTATGTGGCTCCTGCGTTCTTGAGCCCAAACGGCATTACTAAGAAACAGTATGCGCTCATCCTCTCCCCTAGCGGGGACTTCTTTTTCCTTGGCAGGAGGGGGCGGCGGCTGAGCCTGTAGAACGGTTTGAGCCGCCGTTAATGGGTGAATCTGCCACCCTCTTGGTGGAGCGATCTGGGCTGCCGTGCCTGAGGGGAAATATGTAGCCGTGAAGTTTTGCCAAGCTTTTTGCACAACTTGAACTTCACACTGCGTGTAGATTGCTTGCAGTTGCTGGTGAGTCAAGGGAGGTATTTCCACGCCTTCAATGTCTATAGGGATGACAACAGGGAGTTGTATCCTGCCTGCGTGGTATGGTTGGACCATGGGCACCATTGGGGAAGGCGTCAGGGTGTATCCTGGTGGCGGTATCATGGCGGGGTACCCCCCAGGGAGTACTTGGGTGGTGGGCATGTGACTGGGAGGTAGGTTCTGGGGAGCAGAGGTCCCAGATCCTCCTGCCACCGTAGCAGGGAGTTGTTCAGTGGCGGCTCCAGGAGAAGGGGCCGGTTGTTCCGTCGGGGGTGGAACTCCTCCTGTTGGTGGTGCGACACCAGTAGCGGGGGGTAGGAGGTGGTCCTTGCCACCTCCAGCACTAGATCTCGTGGTAACCATCGTGAGAGGAAGGTGAGAATGGGGTTTGCTGTTCAACTAGCACAGACAAAGAAGAAAAGACGAGTGGTTTCCCACATATGGCGCCAAAAATGATGGGTCTGAATATGGGAAACAGAATCCAGTCACTTTAGAATTTGTTTGATGTGAGGAAACCAAATGATAATCACCGGAGAAGATGGGGGTTCAACCTGCTAGGACAAACACCAAAAAAGAGAAGTCAGATAGCAAAGCTGGGGGAACTGGGGGGGATACCCAGTTTGGCTCTCCAATGCTCAAGTCAGACGATGATCTGAAAGAGGTGAATGAGTGTAAGGATTAGTAATGGAAGATGGCTTACAGAGATGGAGATGAAGACTCCTATTTATAGTTGAGGGTCAGGGATCCTTTGATAATTTACCCTTGTGGTCCTGGCCTAATGTTGCCCTAACACGTAGCGTAATGAGGAGAAACCTAGGAGGAATCTCCTGCAAAAGCTGGTGAAAAGGTGGTACGGGGCAACAGTGGCAGGTGCACGGGAGCGTACGGGGTGTCAGATAGCCGTTTTGGGGGTTGGTAACGAGGGCCAGGGGCACGCTCGTGCCAACCTTGAGCCTGATGGGCTTGTGGATCTGCGTGGAGATCAGCGCCAAGGCTGTGCAACCAAGGGAGCTTGGCCCCTTAGTCAGCTTGCATATGGAAGCTCATCTGAGGGGAATGGCGCTCGAAGATGACTTCGTTAGTGAACTTGGGTCTTGCTTAGTAGCATAAGGAGTGCTCGTTGGTGAGCGGCGATGACGGCCACGTGTTACGTGACGACGATGACACGTGTCACACATGGGTCTTTGGCTATCGAGGGCGGACTACGCTCTGAGGGGGTATGCTTGAGGTAAAGAGGTCACGTGTCCGTTGCGGGTGGCGCCACGTGTTGAAACATAGGTGGAACGTATTTTGGCCCCATCAAATTTAATTATTTTTTCTTTTAATTTTAAATATCTTAATTAATTATATATACGGGAAATTCCCGAAAAATCCCCATATGGGAACTCAAATTCCTCTTTACTCCCCACTTATATATATATATATGCATAGAGTGGAATACGTTCAACTTTAACAATTTATTTTAATTTGGTAAATATAAATTTTGATAATTATGGATAATTTTAATTTATACATTAATATTTTTATATTTTTGATATTCAATGTGGTTAATAATAATTAAACTAAATAAGTTATAATTTCTTATTTCTTTTATGGTTCCAGAAACATGCAAAATGATTTGATTATATCTATATTAAAATAGATCAAATTTAGTTTACGGGTATTTTAGTCTATTTATAAATTTGTACCTAAAATTGGTAGAAAAATAACTTAAAGGATGAATTTAGAGTAAATTAAAAACATAAAGACTATATTGAATTTGTATCGAAAATATAGGGATGAATAATATGAATTTTTTCTTCAATAAGAACATAATATATGATTTGTCACACTTACCCCTATAAGAAATTGGTTTTATTTCAGCGATAGAAATTGACCCAAGTGAAGTTCGAATTCCTTTGATCGCACTCTCTATTAGTAAGTTATCAAAAAATTATCTGTAAATCCGCAGCTTATTGTCTGTAAATTTCTATTAGTGGACTGATTATTTTATGTGGGCATCACCTTTTCAGAAATTAAAATAAAAAGATTTACTGGGGATGCACAAACTTTTCCGAAACCCACGACAGGAAAAAATTCAACTTAAATTCTCTTGCAACTCAACTCACTTTGTAAGGTCATTTTTAGGTGCAATATTAACCAAAAGTTAGGGGCTTTCATGTAAGAGAGGATCATAATGAGGAAATATCATCCCTTTCTAAAATCATTCAACTTCTAAATATTGCAGCCAAATAGAAAATGAAGAATTTATCACTCAAGTAAAAGCTCGGTTTCACATAAAATGTCAATGCCTTGGTTCTGGGTCTGAGAGAACTAAATTCAACAATAATTGTCAAAACCAGGATATAAAAATTGCATGAAGCAGCGAAAGAGGCATGAATCAAAACTTCAAACGCTAAGAGGGAATTTAGGCGCGGGGTGCTGCTGGTGGGGCACCAGGGCGCGGGGCTTGGTTTGGCTTTGGGATATCATCCTGTAAACATGGCAAAGTAAATCAAAGAAATAAGATTTCGCGAACAAGAAATCAAGAAATTTACTGAAATAACATGCAAAGATTTCAGAATAAAAGGATTGTTCATTGATCAAGGATCATGATGCAATAGCTGGTTTAAGTTCTAAAACTAACTATCAGTTGGGCACTCCTGATGCTTGTGCAAATTATTAAAAACGAGGAAATAGGCAAAATAAGGGAAAAATGGGTACGAAGATACCAGGATTTATATAATAGTATATATAACATTTTCTACTTGGGAACAAACAAAAAAGTAATTTATCTGTGTCAGAAGAATAATTTAGATAAATTTACATATAAAATTCTGCCTTCCAGCAATCTTGCGGGAAGGGGAAGGCGGGAGCTGTCCCCACCAACACACTGTCCCAGCATGTTATAGGGTTTCTACTTCGACTCGTACTAAAATTGGTAAAAAACAAAATGCCAAACCAAACAAAGATAGCAGCATTATAACCAAAAATTATAATAATTTATGATAAGGTAAGATAGACGGACCCTTGGGCGTCTGAAGCGCTGCGGAGGCTCACGGTTCCTCCTATCAGTGCGGGAGCGGACTCTCACCACCTTGGAGTGAATAGCGCACGACACACAGTACTGCATCTTCACATATAGCTTGGGAAGGGTGTACACTGTTGAAAAAAGTAAGCAAGCATTAGAACAATATTATCAGCCAATCTCTCCTCCTAATTGTTTCAGCACAAGTAAAGATTATACAGACCAAAGAAGAAGCAGCAAACAATCTATTAAGAATCAGAGAAAAGCTTACTATCGAAAGCACAAGCTTCCTGCACATCCCTGACGGCAGCTTGCTCAACAATGTTCCTCACCAGAAACCTCTTGATTGCCTTGTCCTATAAAAGGATGAAAGAGCACAACCCATCAATTGGTAGAGTGATAGAATATTATAATTGGTCAATATCTTCAAATCTTTTCAATCATACTAGACAGAGAATTAGCATGATTGAATCTATGTACTGCAAAATATATGTTCAAGATTCATGACTGGTCTTTATCTATGCGAAAGAAAGTAGAATCTTCAGCATGTGCCAGCTTCTGTTGTTGATCAATAGGTAATACCTTAAAATTTTCACATAATGATAATACTAAAAGACTTAATTTAACGGACGTCATAGATCCACATTCTAGTGCTTAAAACTTAAAACATCCAATAGAAGATTCTGAAAAGCCCAAAAAAAAAAACAAGAAAGAAAAGTGACTTACTTAAACAATGATCTAAATTGATATTAAATATCATAATGATCCCAAGAGCAAACTCACAAACTTTTGTTACAAAATGACAAAGAAATATCCCACCCAATGCACTCAATACTAAATAAACCGTACGAATTTAAACATTCAGCACCGAAATTAGCACTAATTTGTAGGCCACGTAACTCCCACGAAAAGACGAATCATGCAATTCTGATCAACGGAGCAAAACCGAGACAATAACAGCCGATTTCTTGATAAATTAACGATTTGAGCTTCATTATCCGCCAAAAATATGAAACAACAACAAAAGAGAAAACAATAAAAAGGACAAACCTTGGGGCAGCATTTTCCGCAGTTGGAGCAGCGGATGAAATTGACATGACCGCGGCCATGCTTGTTGCGTCCTCCGTTCCTCCTCTTGAACGTCTACAAACATTTAAAACAAATTAAAGCCCAGAAAAAAAAAACTAAATTCTCAGAACAAAGAAGAATAAGAACAACTATATGGAATAATTCAATCCAGATTCACGAGGGAATAAGAATGTAGTTTTCACCATCGTTGATTGATGTCTTTCTGATCTCTGGAAGTGGTGAAACGCTCGGACACGGCTAAAATTGCTCTAGGGTTTTAAGAGTGAGAAATGATGAGCGAGAGAGAAGATATATAATACAGGCGGGATTTTGTTTATAAAACCTAAAGCCCATTGGGCCTGAGAACAGCCCATTTTCATTTGGGTTTGTGCTATCCAATTCCTGCGGCCCATTTTCTATTGTCACATAATCTCATCTCAATGATCTCGTGGTAGTGCGCAATAATGATAAATATCACTTTAGTCCCCAAGTATGGGTTTTTATTCACTTTTGGTCCCGTAAATTATGACTCATCAAATTTAAGCACACTTTTATTTTAAAAAAGTGGCAGTTTCGGTCTTGTACCTACGATGTGTGTATATTAGTTCCTTAATTGTGTTTGAATATCGATTATTTCGACTTCCACTATTAATTTGTAGGGGATGTTGTAAATTTACGTAACAGTAAGAATTATGTATGAACTTTAATGGGTATTTTGCACCGTTCACCCTTGTATTAGGGCTAATTAATATGAAAAACACTATCCTATGAAAAATCATATAAAAAATCTTATGTTTTTAAAGTAATTGCAAGAAAAATATCACAACCTTCGCCACCCCTCTCTCCCCCTGTGCTCCACCGTCACCCTCCTGAAGCAACAATGGAAACCTCCAACTCCCACTTCTCCGGCAACACCATCGCCGTCTTTCCCCTTCCCCATCCCCAAAGCAGCAATAGTGTTGTATATGTATGTATATTTTTTCTTTTATTTCGTTGATTTTAAGGGAGGGTGACGTGGATTTATGGGTTGGAGTAGGGTTGGGTGGCTGCCATGGTGAGTTGGGGAAGAAGAATGGATGGAGGAAGAAGAAGGGAAAAGGAAAAAAAAAAAATGAAAAAAATTAAAGAGATAAAATAAGATTTAACTGTACGTTTAATGTATGATGGTAAAATCGGAGAATTAAGTCTGAATTGTGGTATTTTCTCTTTAAGGGGTGGTGAGCAAATAAATATGATAGACAAAGTTTTGTAAATTAAATTTTAAAACACAGAGTTTTTTCCACCATTTTTGAATAACATAGGATTTATGCTCCATATAACTCCAACTTTAATGAATGAATAAAGAAACTGAAGTAGTGACTTTTATATAAAATTGATCGATTGGTAATGATAATGATAAGAGTTCTGGTAGATGAAGGGGTTCTCCAACTTTTCTAATAATAAGTAAATGATTTTAATAACTATAGCAAGGATTTAACAATTCAACTTTATCCCCCTATTAAACCTTTTTTTATTTTTAACACACACACCCCAAATGGATCCCCATTAAACTTATTTGGAGTAAATTGAACAAAATCTCGCACAACCTTCTAATTTTCGGGCGAGGCACATATTCTCACTCTCAAAACTTTGACAAACACTCTATGATATCCGAATTACGTTCATTGATTCGAGAAATAGTAGACAAACATATTTAATACATACAATAGGTGGGATAGGAAATTACAACATCAACATAAAGGTCATCCAGCGTCTATGGGAGTTTGTAATATCTGGGGCCTAATAAGGGAAAGTAACAACTAACAACCTCTTATGCACGAATATTTTTAAAAGTATTATTTTGTCGTGTTATATTAGATATTCTGTATTTGAATCAAATATCTAGTTGGAACCTCTCACCTTTAAAATTCAAAAAAAAAAAAAAAAATCATATTATCGTTATATCCGTATAATGTCGTATCCGTATTATCATGTCGATACTTATATCGGCAACCTTGCCAATGGCTTTTTTTCCACACAAATCAAAATATAATGGCATGCATGCAAATATAAATGTTATAAACTGCAAAAATTTTACAATATTTAATTTTGAACTGTTAAATGTTATCATGCATGATTAAATTGTGAAGTGTTAAATGTTAAATGTTATATAGACACTCGTGTTAGACACCATATCTGATACTCTTCACGTAAAAAGTTCTAGAAAAAATTCGTACCGCTATATTTATATCGTGGTGTGTCCTTATCACTGTATTCTTATCCATGTACATTGGTTAAATCATATGTGATAATTATATATCAGCATTTTACAATAGATATGGCTTTGAACAATTCTGTGGCTTAATTCCAGTACCAAATTGAGTGCGTGCATGATCTCTTTGCCCAATATCAATATATTGTTTATTTGGTTATTAATTCAAAGTTTGTTCAATTTGAAGAGCTCATTCTTTTCAATTGATGTTTTATTCCTTCGTAACTTGCATTCATAAAATTAAATAAAAAAAATTCAAAATGCTACCTAAGTCCTAACTAACTAACTGCCTGCAGCATTTATTGCCTAAAGCACGCATTGACTGCTATAAGTTATGGAAGATATATTAGTTACCAACATGTCTATGGTTTGTCTTTTGCATGCACAGAGCTAGCATAATAAATTAAATCCAATCAACAAGATAAATATAATAAAACATTAATCTTAGTACGTACCATCCAACATTCCAACTATTCATAAAGCGAAAACAGAGAAATACTGCCCTTTTCACATACATGTAGAAAGGAGAGGATAAAAAAAAGGGCACTATTGGAATATCATGACTGCAATTTAAGAAAATGAGTTACCATAGAACTTAAGGAACTCTTAAAGGAAATAAAACAGTTTGGTCTTTAGATTACATGACCAGATTGTTAGGATCGCACGCGTCTTCACTTTAAATAGATTGGCTATTTTAGATTACATGACCATAGATTAGTCATTATATTACATGACTAGATTGTTAGGACCGCACGCGTCTTCACCTTAAGGATTTCTTAAAGGAAATAAAACAGATTGGTCATTAGATTACATGACCAGATGCGCCTTAAGGAATTCTTAGAGGAAATAAAACAGATTGGTCATTAGATTACATAAACAGATTGTTAGGACCGCGCGTGTCTTCACCTTAAGGAACTCTTAAAGAAAATAAAATAGATTGGTCATTAGATTACATGACCAGGCGCGCCTTAAGGAACTCTTAAAGGAAATAACTCTTAAAGGAAATAAAACAGATTGATCATTAGATTACATGACCAGACGCACCTTAAGAAACTCTTAAAGGAAATAAAAGAGATGGGTCATTAGATTACATGACTAGATTGTCATGCGCTTTTAGGAACTCTTAAAGGAAATAAAACAGATTGGTCATTAGATTACATGACCAGACGAGCCTTAAGGAACTCTTAAAGGAAATAAAAGAGATTGGTCATTAGATTACATGACCAGATTGTTAGGACCGCGTGCGTCTTTACGGATTTGTTTTTGGGCATCTCCCAAAAGGCATCATACTAATAGAGTTAGGTTAACACTTATGTATTGGACAGAGTTCCTCCAATCTTCCGATGTGGGATGGGTTTGCTTTTCCAACACAGATGAGATCATGTCTATTTTTGTCTAGGTTAATTAAAATTTAAAAGTGAAAAAAGATGAAAGAATCTAGACCCAATGATTTTTTGAATTTACCGTTATACCCCTAGTGATTTCTTGAATTTACCATTTTATTCCTGATGGACAAAAACTTAAAAAACAAAAAAAGACTGAAAATTAATAATATAATTATTCTGTTAAAAAAAAAAGACAAAAAAGTTTATTAATATGATATATTAACAATAAACACCCTCAACCTGCTATATGATGGTGTAAATACTGGAGATGTGCTAAAACACCAACACTTTAAGATTTATTTAGGAAATGAAGACTATCACAGGCGTATGAGCCTCAGGAACTGGGTTTCCAGAAGTGGTTCTTCCAGCTAGGATAACACCAGAAAAAATGTGTGGTGAAGATGCAAGAGGAATGAAGTGTTTGAAGCTTGGGAAGGAGATCCAGTGGTTGTACCCAGTTGTGTGTGTAGTGCAAATGTAGAAGAAGACTTAGTTGGGGAATGTGTGAGAATTCCCATATTTATAGGTTGAGGATAAGGGTGGTTTGGTAATTGTAACCAAGTGGTCCCAAATCCGTGTTGCCCTAGACACGCAGCGTTGTGTGATGGCTTGAAATGGACATCTCTGAAATATTCCTTCTTACGGTTGGTAGTGGATGTCAGGAATGGTGTGCGCACTACCCGTAGGTGTCAGGGGCAGTTACACAACAACTGTGCGAGCGCCGGGAGACCCAGAGAGGGTCACATGGGCGGAGGGACGCTTGAGGGTACGTCCCAGAGTTAACCTGACCCGAGCGTCGGGACGTTTGAGGGAAAGGATTCCCCAGATTGGCTTGTTCGGGTGTGGGGACGCTCGGGAGAAGCTCCAACCATGAGGTCGTTCATACCCTCGGGAAGGTTCGGAGGCCTGCTGAGGTGGACCCTGGTGGATGAGTTATGCTTTGAGGATCATGTGAGTACTGCGATGTTATGCGAGTGTTAGGATGGTCTTGATCGTGGAACAAGCAAGGGAATACCCTGTGCCTGTGATGCAAGCCGTAAGTGGTGATAGTTCTTGTAGGGCCATATTGCGAGCATCCTGAGGGGGTTGGAGAAAGATTCCCCGCTCGGAGGATGCACCCTGGTAGGCGGGCCTTGGACAGTAAGGCTGTAGTCAGATGGGCTGGATACGCTATCGCGAGCCCATCTACCCGAGCGTTTAGGCCCAAGCGTTTTTGGGGTCCTCTCGGTAGACCGCCTGGATCGTGACACGTGTGTGAGTCCGCCTCAAGCGTGATTTGGGCTCATCATTTTGCCCCCCAAATTCTGTAGTAACACTTGATGTGTATTGTAGAATTTTAACCTTGGACTCCTAACCTTGAATATCCGAAGGTCTGTTTCCCCGTTAGGAGGCTGCGCTCGTGAAATCCTCATGGTGACAGTTCTGACACTAAATGCGGCCTTGCCTCTTTGACTTCTTGAGTACCCCCGCATTTAATGCTTAGTGGAGGCGTGGTTGCGTGCACCAAGAAAACGGCGCGTGGACATCGGTAACCGTGTGACGGTTACCAAAAGTGTGCGGTTACCAAGACGGGAATGATTGCATATTTTGAATTTAATTCCCCAATCATGTATATCTCTTCCCTATAAATAGGGATTCTCTTACCATTTTCATTCTTTTACGCATCCAAACACTTTCAGAGAAAACAACAAGCTTCAAGGTTTTCTGCAGAATCCGGCAAGCTTCGGGCAACTCTCCTTCTTCTCAGTTCTTAGGTAATCTCCAAGTTTCTTTCTTACTTTTGCATTCTAACCATTAGATTTAGGTTCCAAAGCTTCCTTTTCACCGTAGACCCTTTCCAAAGATCCCCATCTTCCTAAATTTCTCCCTAAAATCTTGCACCTTAAAAAATAAGAAGAAATGGTGGCGGAGGAAATCATTAACCAGACGGTGAGGGAGATTGATGAAATGTCCCCTGCAAGGTCCCCTCCCCAGCGTGATATTCCATATGCCATTCCCATGGCCGAAATTACAGCATAGGTTAGGGACGAAGATTTTGACGCTGTGGTTCAGGGCTTGAACGAGCACAATCCTAGGGGAGTGGAACAAATTTTCGAGGAGCTGGCACTGATAGAAGAAATGGAGCGCCTGGGTGAGAGGGTATT
Organism: Lantana camara; assembly: GCA_037501455.1. Lineage (NCBI taxonomy): Eukaryota > Viridiplantae > Streptophyta > Magnoliopsida > Lamiales > Verbenaceae > Lantana > Lantana camara. The sequence continues at coordinate 28,711,544 of CM074862.1, forward strand.
TTCGGTACTGGACAGTGCAGTTAGGCCCCAAGATCACAGGGTCACTGTGGCAATTGCTGTCCCCCAAGAGGAAACTGAGAACCTCTGAGCGTCGTGAGGATGAGGAACCTCCTCGCAAGCGCAGAAAGGGAAAAGAACAAGCTACTCTAGGGAAAAAATCTAAAATCCGAGGGGAGGGCTCTGACCCTCATAAGATGGACAAGTCTCCAGACGAATTCCCCAGTACCATAACGGTCGGAGAAATGGCTTCCATTAGGGCCCCAATATACTAGAACGAGGCATTTACTTACCGTCGCCCTAAGCCACACGAGCGTGCCAACAGTCCCCGTCCTGGCATGATGACTGTGTACAAGGATATGGTATCCGAGGGCGGCTTGAGGTTCCCAATTCCTGATCCGATAGTTGAGATTTTAAATTACCTCAACCTGAGCCCCTCATAAATTTTACCCAATCGCATTACCCTCTTGAATGCCTTTGTGATTCTGATGAAGTGCATAGGCCATGAGCCCTCTATTCTTCACTTCAACAGCTTATTCCAAGTGGTACGCTAGTTCCGCTCATCTCCGAGGGATGGCTTCTATTACATCCTAGCCAAGTCTGGTCTAAGAATGATTGATTCCCCCTCGTCCTCGTATATCGTTGACCGGAAGGAGAAGTTCTTCTTCGTGAGGGAACCTGCTAACAGTAATTTTAGGGTTTCTCAAGAGTGGGTAGAGCATGACAAGGGGCCATAGTGAAATCTAGACCCACTTCAAAGAGCCTCGTAGAATGGGCCAAGAGCCTGGCCCACGCCATGAAGAATACCAGATGGCTCATTAGAGCTAAGGATTTAATAGACGACAAGGAGATCGTTTTTCGTTATGGGCTCGTGAGCCCCCCTGCCATGGTTGCTCGCCCTCCCGCTCGTATTATGAACCGAGACGGTTAGATTCTTGGAACTAACTTTACTAACATTTTAGAGTAGTGATGCTAACTTTTTGCGTAATGAGGTGTTGTAGAGGATGATCTGACCCTCGAATTTTCCCTGTGCAGAAATCGACATACTTATGGTCGGGGGAGGCGCTGAAAACATTGTCGCCATGATACGCAGTCGTAGGCAGGCCAACCGCCAACAACAACCACAACAACAACAACAAGCGGACCTACGAGGGGGCCGCGGAGATGGACGGGGAGCCGGGTGAGGAGATGTGGAATCAGGAGGTGATCCCAAGACTGAAGAATCTCCAACGGCGCTCTAAGACCTTCTCCGATCGTAAGGCCAAATATAAGAAGCTGATGTGAATTGCTGACCCTGGCTGGCTACAGGAGAAGTTGGACATGACCAACGCTCAACTTAATTCCCTCCTGATTGAGTGCGACGAGGTCAAGAAAACCTTGGTAGAGTGGGAGTCTGCTTAGGAGAGGCTGAATGAGCACCACAAGAAGCTGAAGGCTGAGCGGAACACCCTGAGGGATGACAAGGAGAAGTTGTCCAACGCATTGGATGAGCGTACTCAGCAATTAGACAACGCTAAGAAGGAGCTTGAAGATATCCAAAGACAAGTTCCTGACATCCAAGCTGCAGCCGCTCGAGAGGCGGTTGTTAAGTTTATCCATTCCAATGCTATTCACTTTGCCGCAAATGTCCACTGCTTTGATAATGCCGAGCGCTTCTTCAAGAAGGCCGTCGGACAGATGATTACATTGGGGATGGCGCCTTCTTCCGCTCGTTCTGATGACCGGCTGCCCATGGACTTGGGTGAAAACTATTGGGATTAGTGCCCTGAAAATTCAATTTGTTGAATTAATTAAATGGAATTTATAGCGAGTTGTGAGTTTTTCACATATTGATAATTAATGGCGTGTGGTGGTATTCTTATATGAAATGTGTTTCATAAGAAAAGACTTTGAATACCGAAACTACGTGTCATTAAAGTTCTAGTCGGTAAGATAAGAATATGTTCTTATCAAGACTATAACATGGTTGTATAAGATGATTAGTCTTTCGTCGTAGGGAATGGTGATTCCAATTATAACACGTTGATGATTTTCAATAGGATTGGAAACATTGAATTGGACCACTGAGATTATTCATTTTATACTGCTATCTAAAATGAATAAAATCTCAGGAAGCATTGTACTCTTAATCCTGGCAATATTTCGGCTTTAGGCATGTAGTGTTAGTCACTGTAATATACTCGAGGTGAGGTCTCGGTAACGGGTGGCCAAAATACTTTGTATGTTCGGTGACAACATGAAATGTGTTAAAGAGTTATATTGATCGAGGAATCTGTGTCCTTGCTGGAAGGTAAAAGATATCCCTGAAATAGATTTGCAAAAGTTCGAATTAAGACTTTGGCCAAAGCACTTCGCGTGATACGTCACCGAAGTTGTATGATGAATGTGTTTCACATACAGAGAATTTGAAATTAAAGCGAATCAAAAAAAATTCAAATTAGATATGAAAAATAAATGATAGTAGTTACAATTTATTTTTCATGGATATCTACACGGAGGAGTGAAATGTGAAATTATTCTAGATCGAGAAATTTGTGAATAATTTAATTAATTTTAGAGTGGAACAATATTTATTTAGTGGAATTAAATATTATTAAACGGTAATTAATTATTATCATGAGATGATAATATATCCGTTTGGAGCTAAAATTAATTAGTTCTGCAGGTCCCCCTGCAAGCCCCAATTGAAAACCCGAAGAGAAAATATTAAAAGGAGAAAGAGAAATGAATTTTCAAAGTGTTTGAAAATAGCCAAGGAATTTATTTTAAGAAAATAAATTGAAGTTCCAAAGAGTTGGAAATGCCCGAAATTTTATTTTGGAGAAGATAAAATTTTCATCGAAAAAATAAAATAAAATATTTTGATGATGTGGCAGCTGACGTGGCACGTCAGCTGCCACGTCAGCGGACAGGGGTGATGTGGCGCTGACTGGGCACCAAGTGACGTGCCACGTGTACGGTGCAGATTGCGTCACGTCAGCGCACACGGACGGTCCAGATTAGATCTGGACCAGGCCGGTCAACGGGTCGCGGGTCGGTATTCGGCTCGGGTCAACGAATAGGGTCAACGAATAGGGTCGGTCAAACCAGACACGTGGCGAGACAGAGATAGACCACGTGTTGAACCGGGTTCGGTCAGACCGGTTCAGGCCCCTAAAACCCTAGCCGCGAGTACATGACATGCGCCGCCTTTAGGCGGCTCGTGGAGGAGCGTGCGTGCTCCGATTGGCGCGTTCTTGGCGGCGTTGGACTCATGGTGCTGAGATCTACGACATAGTCACCTCGGTTTTCATGTCCAAGTTGAACACGCAAGTGGGGGTGTGAAATTACTATTTTACCCTCGGTTTTTCCCCTATAAATAGGGGTCTTAGCCCTTTATTTCTTTCATACGTTTTTGGGAGAGGTTTTGGCTAATTGTTGGCTTTGAAACCATATCCCTTTTCCCTTAGTTAATTCCGATTTATTTTGGAATTAATTTTAATTAGGTGTTTATATATAAAACGCCTAATATCGGGAGATTAAACCCTGAAAAGGGTTTTCTAGTTTAAAGTTTTATTTTCTCTAAGGATTTAGAGAAATACTTTCGGAGCCCACACTCCGATGGTTTCTCTGGGGTTATTGCAGGGAAGCTCTGCCGGTTTCACGAGGAGATCGGATTCTCGGGAGGTGAATTCAGGAGTTGGAAAAATGCCGTTAGATAGCCATGTTTGCACTACGGTAATATTTTTCAGTTATATTATTTTAAGCATGATAAATTATATGCTCTCAAGTGTTAATTGCATGCTAGATATTTATCTGCTTAAGTGATTTAAAATTTATTATCAATTGCATGTATATACTTGAGTAGATCCGGCTAGTCTTCCGCTATTGTATTAAAATGTTTTAGAAATATTTTAATACTTGTATTATAATAAAAATTTTAAAATGTAGTCCCAGACCGCTACTGTTTTGGGCCCACCTCCCAGCAACTGGTATCAGAGTCGTGCTCTTGATATATACATGCATTGATATGATGCATGCGATGCATAATTTTAAATCTGATACTGTGCACGTAAATTCAGTCAAAGGAGGCTGATTTTTAAGTGGGACTGTTTGTGACCCCTCCAATGTTTCCTAGGAATTTACGTGGAATGGTATTTTTTGGGAAACAATTTAATTGCTTTTCCTGAAAAATTACCAAATCAGTAAACATGATTTAAATTATGAGATAATTTATTTATAACATGTTTACTTTATGCCATTTATTTTAAGCATGATAATTATGTGATAATTATATGAAAGCATGCTTAATTATTTTATTTATGGCATAATCATGATAATATGAGATATTATGATACTTACAATTATGCGTATTTTATTTAATGTGATTAAATAATAATGTTTAATAGTGATTGAACGCGATGCATAATTGAACTAATATTTTTCGGCCTAATTAATAAATTGTTATTAAAGCCTTAAACTATTATTAGGATTATAAATGTGATTTAGTAATCCTAGTGGAAGGGTATTAATTAGATTAATCACTTCCAACAATAAGACGCCAAAAGTGATTATTAAAAAATCAACAGATAATCCACACCTTTTAAAAATTCAAGTAGGAGCGAGATGAAAATAGTTGGATTCTCACGGCCTCCATTACCGGTCTATAGTATAATGGATATATACTACTCCCTTCGGTGGATATGTATTCGCAGTATACAAGATTAGATTTCTACGGATAGAATGAAATACGGGAAAGTCAGCTCGACCACGCCTCCGTGGAGTATCTTGACATACTCATACGGACTTCTAGGTAATGGTGCACACTTGACTAAGCAATGTATTAACCTCCCTTCGGAGCTCTATTACGTTTACTTAGAGGCCAAGGGTTGACGTAGTGGATTAACATTGTTTGGTAAGAGTTACCTAGATGGCATGTTAATTAAAAATAGTTTTTGCTTTTCTAAGCAGTTTTCGACCTCGCCTCCGGGGAGTCAACTGCAGTTAGTTAAGTCACCATTGCGTAAATCAAAATGCTTACGTGGATTTCATTTATTGGTTAGACGCAGAAGAAAGTGAAATACAAAATCATAACTTGCATGTTTTTAGTTAGTTCAGTTTTTTTTAAATTATGATCTCTCTTAGCCCACTCCAAACTATATGTCTATAAGGAAATAGGCTAGTAAGGGTTCAAATATGCTGACTAGGAAATGAATCTTGAAATCGTGTTGAGACACGAAAGTTTACGTAGTCACTGAACCTTATCCGAAAATTCCGGAAACTACAACCAGTTAGGATTAGAAAGACGCTTATTCCAAACAGATCAAGTGTAATGATCTGGCTAGTCTTATATCCTGACATCTGTCTTAAATGTTCTTAAGCATCAGATGCATAAGATGCTTACTAATAAGAACATGTTTTGAAGAAAGAATCGTACAAAGGTACAAACCAATAAGAAAGGTTGTTAGTTATGAAGATGTTTGAAGGGTCACTGATTCAAAATCATATTATGAATATGATAACTAATCTGAACGAGATTGAAAGCCTCTGTGCTTAAAGAGACAATCTTAACAGATAGGATATGATCCTATACTCTCTGCCTAAGTCGTTTGAACATTCAAGATTAATTTAAATATTTTTTTAAAACCTAACCTGAACCAATGAACGACCTCAATATGGTAGAAAGGGTGATATAGACTAAGGGAAAAGTTCTCTTTAATAAGACATCAATATCTACGGCCAAGAAAGCCAGTAAATGGAAGAAAGAAAAGGAAAAGTTCCCAATCTAAGGTTCAGAAATAGAAAGTCAAATCCAATAATGGAAAAGTGTTTCTATTTCGGTGGTAACGGGTATTGGAAAAGAAATTATCCAAAATACTTAGTTTGTCTATTTGCTACGCCGTTTAGATAAGATATGAAGATATCTTACTCATTGAAAGTATGTTTAGTTGGGAATTCACCAGACTCCTGGTATGTGTGAACTTGAGATCAACTAATCATATTTGCAAGTCGTTGCGAAGATTCAAACTAACCAGAAAGTTTGAAAAATGGCTAACACACAACTATTGCTCGGGGATAATACAAGTGTAATTGTATTAGCAGTAAGGACTATAAAGTTATATTTTGGCAATAAGGTTTTTTATATTATATGTGCCATGTATACAGAAATTTGATTTTTTAAGTTATTTGATAACTAATAGTTCAACTATTTGTTTGGAACAAAAGTTTACCATTAAACAAAATAAAAGATTTATTTGCTTTGGCACAATAAAAGATGGTCTTTTATACCTCAATGAAAACCCTGATTTCAAGATTAACATTGAAAAACTTGACTTACCATCTAAGAGGAAAATCTTCTACGTGGCACCTATCTATTGGTCAATTGAATCTGAATAGGATCCAAAGACCGATTGTTGAGTCCTATTGACTTGAAAACAGTATCAATCTGCGAATCCTATTTAGAAAGTTAAAATGACCAAGAAGCTTTTTTGAGACAACGAGTATTAAGCCATGAACTTACTTGAGTTAGTTCATAGCTACGTATGTTATTGTGAGTGTTCAAGCAGGAGAAAGTTTTGGGTACTTCATCATTCATTTGAATGATTACTCTAGATACAGATATGGTTATCTGATGAGACTTAAGTCTGTATTTTTGAAGAGTTCAAAGAATGTAAGACTGAAGTCAAAGAGTCAAAATTAGAAAATATATCAAGGCACTTCGATTAGATCGAAGTAATGATAAGTATCTAAGTTTAGAGTTAAAAAGAATTTCTCAAATGAGATTAGGTCTCAACTTTCTGTATGAGATACGTCTTAGCAAAGATGTATTACAGAAAAGAGAAATAAAACTCTGATAGAGATGGTAAAGATTAATGAAGAGTCATGCTACCCTACGAAGTTCGTTTTGGGGTCTTGAGCTCAAAACAACAAATACACTAAACCTAGTTCTATCTAAGTCAGTTCCTAAAACACTGATGGATCTGTAGCTGGGGTGAAAACCTTGTATCTCTTATCTTCTGATTTGAGGTAGCCTGGTCCACGAGTTAAGAATGGATCCTGGCAAGTTAGAATAAAAAACAAAGGTTTACTTGTTCTAAGGTTATCCTAGAAGAACGAGAGGTGGTATATTTTGTAATTTGAGAAATCACAAAAGATGTTTGTGAATATTTCAAAGATAATTACATAGATAACCACAAAGGGTGGAAGCAAAGTAGTGTTAAAAGAAATAACAGTATTAGATAATGATTTCCATAAACCCGTGATAACTGAAAATGTATTAGATACATGTGATGTACCAAATGCAACATGTGATGTAGAGACGTGTACACGAGAGCATCATTGTAGTGGGAGGATTGTTAGGACACCTAACAAGATACCTAAGATTAACCCAAGTGGTTGAATCTAACGTATCTGATCCTGTCACGTGTAATGAAACTGTGGAAGATATAAACGCTAACCATTTGGTCAAAAGCCATTGAATCATAGTTAGAATCTTAGTATTCTAACAAAGTCTTGAACTTGTGGATGCGCCTGAAGGCATTAAACCCATTAGATGCAATTGGGTTCTACAAGAACATAAAAGGAAAAGAATGGACGAAAAAGTAGAGGCTTTAGAGCAAACTTATTGCAAGGGATTTTACCCTGAAAGAAGAAATTATTTATGAGGTCTTCTTGCCTATAGCAATGCTTAAGTCCATTATCCTCTCCATTTTATCTCATTATCGATTATGAGATTAGATAAATGGATGTAAAGACTATGTTCTTGAACAGACACCTTCAAGAAGAAAAACATGGCATAACCTGAAGGCTTCACAGCTAGAAATCAGGTGCATTTAGTATGCAAATTTAATAGATCATTTTATGATCTTAAGTAAGCGTCTAGATTATGGAGCATCAGAATTATAAGGCAATTTAAATTCTTTGGATTTGTATAATTGTCTGATAAACCATGAGTGTACAAAATGACATCATGATAGCGTTGTAACATTTTCACTTTGTACGTAATTAATATTCTCCTCATTGGGAATGATGCAAGAATTTTGTTAGTGGTCAATATTCGGACGTCAAATCATTTTGACAAGAAAAGACCTATGTGAGACCAATGCTATTCCAAGGATCAGACTTTTGTCGTGATCATAGGAATAAGGAGATTGGTTTATCACAAGAAGCTTATATGGATAAGATGTTGGTAAGGTATAATATGTCAAATTCCAAGAAAGGTTTATTACCTTTTAGATATGGAACTTATCTATCTCGGGATCAGTGTCCTGAGACAACTGAAGAGATAGAAGACATGATTAGAGTTCCGCAGTGGAAGCTTTATCTATGTCATATTATGTACAGGGCCAGATGTCTATTATGAATTAGCTTTAAGTCAGCAGATATTAGTCAAACCCTAGAATCTGACACTAGGTAGTAGTGAAAGAATATATTGGAGTACTTAAGAAGAACTTGAGATTATATGCTTGTCTACCACAGTGGTGAGCTCATTTCAATAGAGTGCACAGATTCGAATTTACAATCTGATTTGTATTCTAGATGTTGGACATCAGAATACGTGTTTATTCTAGAAAGAGCAACCGTTAATTGGGGAATGTTAAGCAGACTTGTATTGCTTACACTGCCATAGAAGTTAAATACATGGTAGCTTGAGAAGTAGCCAGTTAGATGTATTGGCTTTATGATTTCCTAGTTGTTAGCTCAGAGAAACATCTAAAAGATTATGTCACTAAAGTATTGGCGCAAAAGAGTGCAAAACGGGTTTTAACACTCATGTGAAAGGAATAAGACTTAGATGTGTGGCCAAATTGAATTTAGGGCAAGTGGGAGATTGTTGGGATTAATGCCATAAAAATTCAATTTGTTGAATTAATTAAACGGAATTTACAGCGAGTTGTGAGTTTTTCACATATTGATAATTAATGGCGTGTGGTGGTATTCTTATATGAAATGTGTTTCATAGGAAAAGACTTTGAATACCGAAACCACGTGTCATTAAAGTTCTAGTCAGTAAGATAAGAATATGTTCTTATCAAGACTATAACGTGGTTATATAAGATGATTAGTCTTTCGTCATAGGGAATGGCGATTCCAATTATAACACGTTGATGATTTTCAATAGGATTGGAAACATCGAACTGGACCACTGAGATTATTCATTTTATATTGCTATCTAAAATGAATAAAATCTCAGGAAGCATTGTACTCTTAATCCTGGCAATATTTCGGCTTTAGGCATGTAGTGTTAGTCACTGTAATATACTCGAAGTGAGGTCTCGGTAACGAGTGGCCAAAATACTTTGTACGTTCGGTGACAACATGAAATGTGCTAAAGAGTTATATTGATCGAAGAATCTGTGGCTTTGCTGGAAGGTAAAAGATATCCCTGAAATAGATTTGCAAAAGTTCGAATTAAGACTTTGGCCAAAGCACTTCGCGTGATACGTCACCGAAGTTGTATGATGAATATGTTTCACATACACAGAATTTGAACTTAAGGCGAATCAAAACAATTTCAAATTAGAGATGAAAAATAAATGATAGTAGTTGCAATTTATTTTTCATGGATATCTACACGGAGGAGTGAAATGCGAAATTATTCTAGATCAAGAAATTTATGAATAATTTAATTAATTTTAGAGTGCAACAATATTTATTTAGTGGAATGAAATATTGTTAAACGTTAATTAATTATTGTCATGAGATCATAATATATTAATCTGTTTGGAGCTAAAATTAATTAGTCCTGCAGGTCCCCCTGCAAGCCCCAATTGGAAACCCGAAGAGAAAATATTAAAAGGAGAAAGAGAAATGAATTTTCAAAGTGTTTGAAAATAGCCAAGTAAATTGAAGTTCCAAAGAGTTGGAAATGCCCGAAATTTTATTTTGGAGGAAATAAAATTTTCATCGAAAAAAAAATATATTTTGATGACGTGGCAGCTGATGTGGCATGCCACGTCAGTGGACAGGGGTGATGTGGCGCTGATTGGGCGCCAAGTGGCGCGCCATGTGTATGGTGCAGATGGAGTCACGTTAGCGTACACGGACGGTCCAAATTAGATCTGGACCGGGCCGGTCAACGGGTCGCAGGTCGATCAACGGATAGGGTTAATGGATAGGGTCGGTCAAACCGGACACATGGCGAGACAGGGATAGACCACGTGTCGAACCAGGCCGAACCGGGTTCAGTCAGACCGATTCAAGCCCCTAAAACCCTAGCCCGAGTACATGAGGCGGCGCGTGGGGGGGCGTTCGTGCTTCGATTGGCGCGTTCTCGGCGGTGTTGGACTCGTGGTGCTGAGATCTACGACATGTTGCCTCGGTTTTTATGTCCAAGTTGCACATGCAAGTGGGGGTGTGAAATTACTATTTTACCCTCAGTTTTTCCCCTATAAATAGGGGTCTTGGCCCTTCATTTCTTTCATACGTTTTTGGGAGAGGTTTTGGCTGATTCTTAGCTTTGAAACCATATCTCTTTTCTCCTAGTTAATTCCGATTTATTTTGGAATTAATTTTAATTAGGTGTTTATATATAAAACGCCTAATTTCGGGAGATTAAACCCTGAAAAGGGTTTTCTAGTTTAAAGTTTTATTTTCTCTAAGTATTTAGAGAAATACTTTCGGAGCCCACACTCCGAGGGTTTCTCTGGGGTTATTGCAGGGAAGCTCTGCCGGTTTCACGAGGAGATTAGATTCTCGGGAGGTGAATTCGGGAGCTGAAAAAATGCCATTAGATAGCCATGTTTGTAGTACGATAATATTTTTCAGTTATATTATTTTAAGCATGATAAATTATATGTTCTGAAGTGTTAATTGCATGTTAGATATTTATCTGCTTAAGTGATTTAAAATTTATTATCAATTGCATGTATATACTTGAGTAGATCCGGCTAGTCTTCCGCTATTGTATTAAAATGTTTTAGAAATATTTTAATACTTATATTATAATAAAAATTTTAAAATGTGGTCCCGGACCGATACTGTTCTGGGCCCACCTCCCAGCAAAAACTTGAGCCGGCTGTTGCGACAGGGGACCCCTCGGATAACTTATCCGAGCCGGAATACAATGAGCTGGTCATCATGATCCAAGAAGAATTTATGGCGACTCATCCAGTTGATTCGGAGCTCACGACAGTTGATGGGGATACCAACGAGGGCGTTCCGCCCACTGAAGGTCAAGCCAGCGTTCCCGCGAATGAGGGTCATTTCAGCACGTCTACTGGAGAGGGCCAAAACAACGCTCAAGCCGCTTCTCTTGCAAACTCCCAAGTTCTGGCACCTATCCCTCTGTTAGTTGCGCCTCCTGCCTCTCATGCTCCCGCTCCGAACACTGAGGTAGTGAATTTGGAAGAGGATTCAAACCCCAACGCTTAGAATTTTACGCCTTCAAGCGCTGCTGCTGGTAATTAGCCCTCAACAACTTAATCCCCTTGTAATGAACTCCATAACTTGCCTTGTATTTTTTCTTGATTTTCAATGTACTTTTTCTTTTTCTTCAGTATTGTAATTTTCTTTCTTTGACACCAATGGGATTTGTTTCCTTTTCATTTTGTTGTAGCACTTTTGATGATGTTCTTCTTATTTTTGGGATAATTGTGAAATCGTATAAGTGTCCAGGAGCGTGGGTATTCGTTCGAGGGATACCCTGGCTATGTTCAACATAAAATTTGGACCAAAAATTAATAACTTAGCTGAAAGCTATGTTAAGTGTACGATGCTTCCTGAGCATAGCAGTAGTACAAACTGAACTTAGAAATTAATAAAGGAATTTGCTAAGTGTTTAACCACTTCGAGCGTACACCATAAGAGCGATCCATATTTAAGAGATGTTGAGCATAGATGGTAATTTTAAACTTGAACTTAGAAACCAGCAAAGGGATTTGCTAAGTGTTTATTTACTATGAGCGTACGCCAGAAATGGGATCCGTTCAAGGATCGCGAGCGTGAACTAGAGCGATGGGTCCAGTTGGTCTAGATAGTAAGAAAATTATCCCAATGGGGTTCGCTCGTATTGAGAGGGATCCGCATGAATAAAGTACCAAGCCATTCGAAGTGAAGTACCTTCGACACAGAGTTGGCGTTGACATAATGGAAAGTATATCATCACAAGATAATAACTTAAATAGAACTGTGTAAAAAAAAAAAATGCATAATGATGTACGTGTTTTGTATTTCTGTCAAAAGAGAATACACTGTGTCCCGAGCTGGCATTTTACAATGTTTGTAATTACACATAAAACTTTATGTGGTTACACGCATTCCACGGTTGAGGGAGTCGCTCGCCTTGCAAAGTCTCTAGCAGGTAGGTGTTGTTCGCTCGTACCTGAACGAGTTTACAGAGGCTTTCCCAATTGGGGTCCAACTTACCCACATGTTTGGACACTTCTACTTTTTTGAGGACCAGATCTCCCATTTGGAAGGTCCTTTCCTTGACACACTTGTTGTACTGATGGGCTACCGTAGCTTTGTATTTGTGGATTCAAGCCCAAGCGTCGTCTCTTCTCTCGTCCAACAAGTCCAATTCGAGCGTCCGGTTACTCTCGTTGGTTGCAAGCTCAAAGTAGGCAACGCGAGTGGATTCGTGAGTGATTTCCGCAGGTATCATAGCTTCTGAGCCGTAAACGAGGGAGTATGGGGTCTCCCCTATTGCCGCTCGTGCTGTAGTGCGATACGGCCATAGGGCTCCTTGGAGCTCTTCAACCCACTCACCTTTCTTACTCTCGAGCATCATTTTCATATGCTGGAGTATGATTCTGTTAGTGAACTCAGCTTGACCGTGGGGGATGGCCCAAGGAAGTGAAGTGTTGTTCAATGCCTAATTCCAAACACCACTCTTGGGTGTTGGCAGCGATAAATTGAGAGCCATTGTCTGAAATTAGCACTCTTGGATTGCCATATTTGCAGATGATGTTCTTCCAAATAAAATCCCTTACCACTTTGAACGTGATTTTAACGACCGCTTCAGCCTCGGCCCACTTGGTGAAGTAATCCACAACAAGGATTACAAACTTCTTTTGCCCAACCGCCATTTGTAAGGGTCCCACTATATCAATGCCCCATTGATCAAAGGGCCAAGACACGTCAATTGGGACCATTTGCGCAGCTGGTTGCTGAGGGATATTGGAGTGAAATTGGCACTTGGGGCATTTCTTGGAATAATTGATGGCATCCTGCAATACCGAGGGCCAATAGAATCCGCTCCTTAGTACCTTTTTTGCCAGAATACGACCGCCAGAATGATTCCCACAACTTCCGCTGTGTACGTGTTCCAGTACTCCCTGGGCCTGCGAGGGTATTAAGCATCTCAATGGTTGATCTTGAAAGGATCTCTTAAAGAGTCTACCCTCGTTGTCAAGTGAGAAATGAGGAGCTTTACTCCCAACCTTCCTTGCTTCCACTTTGTCGATCGGACAAATTCCGTCCCTCAAGAATATGATAATGTCATCAAGCCAACATGGCTCGGATGGATCAATCATGCTTACTTCGCCAAAGAGTTTCCCCTCGCTTATCAACGATGCCTCCGTCCTAAGGAACATGACTGAGTGCTCACAGGAGCCTTCCAGAGTAGATGCAAATTTGGAGAGGGCATCAGCACGCTCGTTCTCTGCTCGTAGAACCTGCAGTAGATGGAACTCCTTGAACTTTGAAATTGTTTCCTTAGCCTTTGCTAGGTATTGCACCATGGTGGTTTCTCAAGCCTCATAAGTGCCATCAATCTGACTTGTAATTAGCTGAGAGTCAACGTAGGAGGTGATCCGGGAGGCTCCATTCTGAAGGGTAATTCTGAGCCCTTGGATGAGGGCCTCATACTCAACCTCGTTGTTGGTGACTTGAAAGGCTAGGTTGATTGCATAATCAATCTCAATTCCTTGGGGGTCTTTAAGGGTCACCCCCGCTCCTCCTCCTTATGAGGTTGAGGAACCATATCTGTGTGCAAGAGCCATAAGCCTTCCTCCGACGAGAGCACAGGATCTAAATCAAAACGTTCTACCAACAGATCCGCTACTACTTGAGCCTGTATTGCCATTCTAGGCTCAAAACTGATGTCAAACTGACTGAGCTCAATTGACCACTTTATCAGCCTTCCAGAGACGTCCGGTTTAGAGAGGACTTGCTTGAGTGGTTGATCCGTAAGCACAGTAACAGAATAGGCCTGGAAATATGGCCTTAATCTTCTGGAAGCACTAACGAGGGAGAAAGCGAATTTTTCTATCTCCATGTATCGGTTTTTAACATGCTGCAGAGTTTTGCTTAGGTAGTACACTGGTAAGTCCTTACGCTCACGCACTACTACGAGGACTGCGCTTGTGGCCTCTAAGGAGATAGAGAGGTAGATGAACAAGTTTTCCCCTGGGACCTGCTTCGTCAGCAAGGGTGAGCACGAAAGGTAATGTTTCATGTCTTGTAACGCTTTTTCACACTCCTCACTCCAGGCAAAATTTCGGGCATTACATAGAATTTTGAAGAAAGACAGATTTCTATCGGCCGATCGAGAAATGAATCTGTTCAAAGAGATTATTTTACCCACCAACACTTGGACCTCTCTGACTTTTCGAAGGGAGGGAATGTCCATGATCGCCTTGATCTTTTCCGGATTGGCCTCACTGCCTCTCTGACTGACTACATATCCCAAGAATTTCCCTCCCATGACAAAAGACGTTTTGGGGCGATCCTTGGGCTCCATGAAGATCTGATAATACCTCCGGAAGGCATCCATCATGCAAGTTCACAACCTGCCGCCGAATCCACCAATTGATCAATCCTGGGCAGAGGGTAAGGGTCTTTGGGGCATGCTTTATTGAGGTCTGTGAAATTCATTGCACATGCGCCATTTGTTAGTGCTCTTGGGCACGAGGACCACGTTGCAGAGCCATTTTGGATACAAAATTTCCTTGATATACTGAGCCTCGAGAAGTTTGTTGACTTCCTCTTCAATGACCTGTCTCCGAAATCCATAAACGTCCCTTTTCTTCTGCTTGACCCATTTGAATGCAGGGTCAACATTGAGCCGGTGAACTATGACGCTTGGATCTATTCCAGTTAGATCTGAGGCTTTCCAAGCAAAGACATCCAGGTTCTCGCGCAAGAAATCGATCATTATGATCTGAGCTGGACTGTCGAGATTCGAGCTAATCTGGGTAGTTTTATCTGGATTCCCAGGCACCAATTCGACGGTCAGAAACTTTTCAGTGGGCTCGATTCTAACCTCTGGCCGAGGGCTTTCGAGCGCCCCCTTTTTCTCTGTGAGTCTATCATTGGCTTTCTCCGGGGGTTGGTCGCCATCACTCTCTGAGGAGGACCCCTCGATTGCTCCGTGAGGGCCATCTCCATTGTCTTTGGGTACGCTTGAAGCCTTCTTCTTGTTTTTTTTCTTGTAAAGCTTGGCCCTCTTACGCCCGGGGGACCATCTTTATCTAGCTTGGGAAAATCCACAAACTTTTTGGTGGATCCGGCTTGGACCGCTGACTTGGGCTTGTGGCTGCAAAGAAAGAGGATATAGCATTCCAATGCTTCCTTAATGTTGCAAAGTACTTCCCCCGTTCCCTCGGAGGTGGGGAACTTGACCTTCTGATGGTAGGTTGAAATGACCTCTTTGAAGTCAACGAGGGCGGGACGCCCGATAATGATGTTGTAAGGCAGATATACTTCAGCGACGGTATATAGGACGCCTAGGGTCTTTCGCTGTGGGGTACGACCAAAAGAGGCGGCCAAGCGAATTTGTTCGCAAAGGACAATCTCAAAACCCCCAAAGCCAACGAGGACTGTTCTGAGGGGTTCGAGAGAAATGTTGGTTATGTTCATCTTTAGAAACGTTAAGTAAGGGAGAACATTCACTGAGCTTCCACTACCAATTAAAACCCTCTTTACAATGTGATTGTGGACATCTAAGCTAACCACCATGGGGTAGTCTGAGGTTTCACCAGCCCCATGGGGTGTTACAACATGCTCGAGATCTTTCTTAGTGAATACTACTTCTTCATTCTCTTTCGAGCTCAAAGTGTTGTCAACAGAGAGTACAGGCTTAGACTTGGAAGGTCTTTGATCATAGCTGCGCACGTGGCAACGCCTGGAAGCGTTAGAGTCTCCTCCCGAGGGTCCACCAGCAATCATGTGGATGACGACGAAGGGTTGGTTCTCTACTTTAGCGGCTTTCTGCTTTCCACGATTGCTTATCTCGGGGTGTCTGTTACGAGGACTCCTTGAGCTTGAATGGCTTCTTCCCTAGCTCGGGCTCGCACGGCACAGTGCTCATCGTACCTTTCCAGCACCTTCACAAACTCCTTAAGGTGACCCCAGCAATGAGCCTTTGAATTTCACTCTCAAGTTGGTGGCATTCGTTTGTGTCATGCCCTTTCTGCTTGTGGACAACACAGTATTTTCCCGAGTGCTTCTGGGCCTTGTTTTTCCTCATTTTTGGCAGCCTCTTGAATAGCTTTTTGTCCGCCATGGAATAGACCTCAGCAATAGGTCTGTTGAGGGGGATGCGCTCATACTTCCGAGGAGGAGGGGAATTCCTTCGAGCGTAAACAGGGCTACGACGGTGGTTTCTGTTGGGCTCTCCTCTGTCCTCTAGACCCTTGTCGGTTCGAGGGGTATTGACCAGCTTTTGCGCCCTCACGATGTACATATCCTCGAGCGTGAAGAATGAATCGGTTATGTCCCTTATTTCTATCAAGGAGCGTGGCTTTTTCTTTGCCACTTCCTCCACAAACTCCTTGCTGACATAACTTTTCATGTTGACCGCCCCAAATAGCACATGCCTTAGGACGTCCATCGAGGGCTTTTCTACCAGCAAAATCTCTTTGTTGAACCTGCCCATAAAGGACCTGAGGGTCTCACTGGGTCCTTGTACCAAGCTATATAGAGTCGTGGCTGCAGGTGCAGGTACCTTTAGAGAGTTGAAATGGTTTAGGAAGGCATCAGTTAAGTCATTGTACCCTCGAATGGAGCGGGGGAGGGGGGCAGCTTCTTATACCATTCTTGTGTCATTCCCACGAGGGAAGTGACAAAAACTTTGGTCCAGTAATGACTGGAATGCTCGTAAAGGTGCATTAGATGCACAAAGTGATCCAGATGCTTGGCGGATCAGTGGTTCTGTCTTAGCAGTTGACGGATGTGGGGATCTTGCCCATTCCGGTGCGAACTATTAATACTTCTTCCACTAGGGGCAAACCGCTGCCACAGGCCTATGGTTCCCGCCCTCGTGATCACGTTCTTCATAATCTTCTTCCCTCCAGTGGCGAGGGACTTGGTTCCTGGGGTGGCGAGCATCTCTGGCCATGGCTCTCTCGTCCCCGGCATGGGGGATTTGAGATCGTACTCGAGAGAGCTGCTCCACCATGTTTTGTAGCTTGTTCAGCTAGTCTTGAACAGCCGCCAGCTGAGGGTCGCCTCCGTCTCTCCCGCTTGTTCTTCTTGAAATCCTTGACTGGACTTCCTCTTCCACATCCCCCCTTGCTTGAGGGAGTTTCTCTTTCTCAGCTGGGTTTTCCTGCTCAGCCCTCGGGAAAGCTTCTCTTCCTTGCGCTGTAGGCGGGGGTGGCAGCTGAGCCCTCAGTACATTCTGGGCAGCCATCAGAGGATGTACTTGCAGCCCTCCCATTGGAGGTGCCATCTGAGCGCCCACGCCCGAGGGGAAATAGGCGAAAGTAAAGTGTTTCCAAGCATTTTGGGCAGCTTGGACCTCGCATTGAGCGTAGAGTGCCTGGAGCTATTGTGGTGTCACTTGTGGCATCTCCACTCCTTATATTTCTCTGGGAATGGAGACGGGTAGCTACAATGTGCCCACTTGGTAGGGCTACACATACATGTACCCTGGAGGGGGTATTTCTATGAAATATGCAGCAGGGTTGGTGACAGTGGCGGCAAGCACGAGCGCTGCAGGTGGAATAACAGTACCAGGTCCCCCAGCTCCAAATCCTTCAGCTGCGAGGGATCCCAGCATAGTTTCTTTGCCTCCACCTTCTGGGGTAACAAGAGGAATATTCCCAGCCACGGGGGTGTTACCAGTTTGTGCAGTGGTGGCATCAACGTTGCTAGCCCCGTCTCTCGGATTTTCCTAATTCACTTGGGGGAGAGTTCCTCTGCCGTCCAAAATCCCAGCTCTCGTTGCTGTAACCATGTTTGGAGGTTTGCTAGTGTTACTGTTCAACTAGCTCAAGAAAGAAGAAACGGATAAGGCTGAAGAAGAGGATGATGGTTTCCTAAAGACGGCGCCAAAAAATGATAGTGTAAATACTGGAGATGTGCTAAAACACCAACACTTTAAGATTTATTTAGGAAAGGAAGACCATCACAGGCGTATGAGCCTCAGGAACTGGGTTTCCAGAAGTGGGTGGGTTCTTCCAGCTAGGATAACACCAGAAAAAATGTGCGGTAAAGATGCAAGAGGAATGAAGTGTTTAAAGCTTGGGAAGGAGATCCAGTGGTTGTACCCAGTTGCGTGTGTAGTGCAAATGTAGAAAAAGACTTAGTTGGGGAATGTGTGAGAATTCCCATATTTATAGGTTGAGGATGAGGGTGGTTTGGTAATTGTAACCAAGTGGTCCCAAATTCGTGTTGCCCTAGACACGTGGCCTTGTGTGATGGCTTGAAAGGGACATCTCTGAAATATTCCTTCGTACGTTGGGTAGTGGATGTCAGGAATGGTGTGCGCACTACCCGTGGGTGTCAAGGGCAGTTACACAACAGCTGTACGAGCATTCACTTTTTGTAAAAAGGAAGGCCTTCTTTCTTCATATCAGAGGAAAGATTTTCCCAAAGATCAACTGCAAAGGATTTTCTCCTGAACTAATTTGTAAATTTTAAGATGAGGATAAAAGAAAAGAGTTTGCAGTACTGCATCTCCAAATCAATTACCGGAGTATGCTAAACAAAGATTTGCATGTATCCGGACTCATGTTAGTAGTGTCCTTTCAGCAGGGAACAGGTTAATGTCACTCAAAAAGATTATGGAGAAAGGAAAGGCATTTGGCTTATTGATATTGGAACAAACATGATTTAAGAAGAAATATACAGACTTCAAAACGTAAAGTTTAAACTAAGGTCATTAGTGAAGATCTAACTGTTTTCAAATCTATTAGAACGTAAGAAATGTCAGGGGTAGGGGAACATACAACTATTTAAATTAACTCTTTTAGAGAAAAATCAAAATATAATTACATATCCCAGTAATCATGTTATGACAAATTTACCTATGATTTCTAGAGATAAAGGTCTTTAGCAAATTCTCCTCTTTCTTCTTTTTCCTATACTTCTACAATCTTAACCGGAAAGTAAAAGTTATTATAATGCATGATCAGCAAATCTCTTTTTTTTTTTTTTTTTTGTCAAATTGAAGTTAGCAACTAAAATTTACCTACACTTTAACTGCTCACCTCAGTTTTCGCATTCTTTTTACTCTTGGATTTCTGATCACATCTTAGTCCATGTGTACACCAGTCTTTCCCTTGTCATTACAGAAGTTTGTTATGTCTTGCTATTGTGTGTAGAAATTGCATGATTTTAAGCGTTAAATAGATGATATTCTGGAGTCGTTTGATGCGTTTATGTGTTTATTTGACTCAGTTCAGGTGCCATTAGAGTTGGAGTTACGAAACGGAGAAGCGGAGCGATTTCACGCATTTTTGGGAGAAAAAGTGGTAACTCCCATTACCATTTAGTAGTACTAAAGGAGTAGCTCCCGTTAATAGCCACAGGAGAACGGTTTTGGCGAGAACAGAGGGGTAACGCCCGTTACCCCTACGCAGAAGGAATTAGGTAACGCCCGTTACCAGTAAAAGCGTTAAGGCGATTTCAGGGCCATTAACGGGCGTTAACGATGGCAAGGCAAAAATTGGTAACGCCCGTTACCTAGGGCGGCGAGAAGTCTCTTAGGGCTGCTATATATGTGTGTTTTTTGAGTCCTTGAGAAGAAAGAAGAGGAAAAAAGAAAAAGAGAAGAGTGAGGACAGAGAAAAAGAGTTTCCCTTCCAAGTTACGACCTAGGGTTTGGAAGAAGACTCAGTGGTTCAGAAGATTTTCAGAGAATTCGAGAAGACGACAGGATTGAATTCCGAGAACAATCTTTGGCTTTATTGTTGCTTTAATTCCTAAACTAATTCCTTTGATTTTTAGTTTTAGTGTTTATGCTAGTTTCGTTCTTGAGTGTTGCTGAATGTTTATGAGTTTAATTGTTAGACTTTGTTTAGATTCGTTGACTATGATTTATGTTAATGCACTTTTCTTTAGTTTTATGATTTTTGCTTCAATTATGAGCAGCTAATTATCTAGGGCTAGGGGAAAGTGATGATGATTGCATGATGGATGTTTGATGAGATACTTGAGTGACTTGTGTTAATTCTTAGTTTGAAAATTGGTTTGAATTGACTTGCGATGGCCTGATCACCCGTAGCATGTGTCATAATTACCTATAAATCGAAAGTGTGATGGTAGTTTAGAGGGTTTTCAATACTTGTGAGTTGAAGCGTACAAAGAGATTTGGTCCTAGTTTATACAACAGTAATCTTATTGCATGCCGAGCCACTAAAATATTGAATTACACTAGTCTTGTTCCTATGGTTTATTTAACTATTGGTGATTGCGAGAGCAACATTGAACACTAATTAAGCACTTGGTTACATCTCGAGAGAGGGAAATTCAAATATAAGTGACTAGGTTGTAGAATTACACTTGTCAAACGGGTATCACATTGGCTCTTGATTGTATGATTCAAAGCTTTTTCCCCTGCCTGTTTAGTTTACTGAAGTTAATTCGCATGTTTAATTTGTTAATTGCAATTTTAGTTCAGTTACTTGTTAATTTCCGCACCAGTAGATTAATAGAAATAACCTTGAATTCGTTAAGTCTTTAGATTAGAGAAAAATAGAGAGTAGTGATTGATTTCCCTTCCCTGTGGGTTCGATCCTATTGTGCTAAGCGTATGTTAGTGTACACTTGCACGATTGGTTTTTAACTGTAGTAAAATCAGATACAACAAGTTTTTGGCGCCGTTGCCGGGGAAGGCGTTTTAAGTCAATATTACTCAATTGTTTTGATCTAGTGCTTTAGACTATTATTTTACTTTATGTTTATCATCCTTGTTACTGTGGAATTGGACTGAGGAATTCTTTTTCCTTGTGCAGGTTTACAGTGCATGCGAAGATCTCAAGACCCTGACTTAGTTCCATACGATCCAGAAATTGACAGAACACTGAGTTCTATTATGAGAAGAAATAAGAAGGAGAAGAAACCAATTGCTTTACTGATGGCTGAAGCAGACCCACCACCACCATCGGCTATAAGAGATTATAATATACCGCAAGCTGGAGCAATTCAAACTGCAACTCGTCCACCGATTGCAGCAAACAACTTTGAGATTAAACCAGCTATCATAAATCTATTGCAGAATAATTCATTTTTAAGACTATCTTTGGAAGATCCAACTTCACATTTGGAGTATTTTTTGGAAGTTTGTGATACCTTCAAAATTGATAATGTCACTACCGATGTTATCCGAGTTAGGCTTTTTTTCTTTTCACTTAGGGATCGAGCTAAAGCATGGCTGAGTACTATCCCAAATGAATCCTTTCAGACTTGGGCAGTATTATCTCAGGCTTTCCTAGCAAAGTTCTTTACACTTAGCAAAACCACGAAGTACAGGAATGATATCCAAGGTTTCAGGCAATTGGATGGAGAGTCTTTCTATGAAGCTTGGGAAAGATTTAAGGATTTGCAGAAGAAGTGTCCACATCACGGAATTCCCGGATGGCTATTGATTCAAACTTTCAACAATGGGATGTCCCCTACCTTTAGAGGAGCGATGGATGCCGCAGCTGGCGGAGCATTCTTAGCCAAATCTAAAGCAGTTGCTACTGAGTTGTTGGATAATATATCACATAATGATATTTTTGTGCATGAAAGGAGCCATTCGCAACCAGCGAAGGTGAAAACAGGAGCCATAGAGTTAGATGGCTTAACCGCCATCAATGCTAAATTTGAAGCGATTAACAAGAAATTGGATCAACTAACTGTCAACGTAGTTGGGATGCAATCCCAACCAGTTCACGTAAAATGTGAAATCTGTAGTGGTCTACATGATTTTAATATGTGTCCTCATACCAATGCAGGAGAACAGGTACAAGAGCAGGTGAATTACGCAAATAATTTCAAACCAGCAAATGATCCCTACTCAAACACCTACAATCCAGGATGGAAGAACCACCCCAATTTGTCGTGGTCTAATAATCAGAATGTTCAACAACCACCCCAACCTAGGCCACAGTTCCCACCTAGGCTGCAATTTCAACCACGACCACCAACCCAATTTAATGTTGCACCACCTCAGCAGGGGCAGAAGCAGGGTTGGGAGGTTACACTTGAAAAGTTCATAACCGAGTCTACAGGTCGACATCAGAAGTTGGAAGCCCAAATAGATCAAGTGGTAAATCAGACCAAAACTTTGAAGATTTAGATTAGTCAGATTGCCCAATCTTTGAATCTGCGAGGCCCAAGAATGCTACCACGCCAAACTGAAAACAATCCGAAAGAGCAATGCCAGGCCATAGTTGTAGGAGACAATAGAGATACAGAAGGACCGAACGAGTATGCAAGTTCGGATGCTAAGGTTGTTGTGCCTGAGAAAGGACTATTTGAGAAGGCTGAAGAGAAAATTACTTTGAAGAAGGAGAAATTGGAGGAAGAAGAGATGCAAGAACTGATTCCAAGTAAGGAGAAGCCCGAGAACTTTACTACTGTGCTACTGACTGAGGAATGCAGTGCTGTTATTCAGCATAAGCTTCCTCCTAAGCTTAAAGATCCAGGGAGGTTTTCAATACCCCTTACTATTGGTTCTTTGCAATTTCATAATGTTCTATGTGATTTAGGAGCTAGTGTGAGTTTAATTCCATTATCTACTTGCAGGAAATTAGGAGTGAAAGAGCTCACGCCGACAAATATGACACTCCAATTAGCAGATAGATCGGTGAAATATCCGATAGGAATTTTGGAAGACATTTTGGTAAAAGTTGGAAAATTTCATATTCCCTTTGATTTTGTAGTTCTTGATATTGAGAGCGATGAGAGGATGCCATTGATACTTGGAAGACCGTTTCTAGATATGGCCGGAGCAGATATTGATGTTCAGAATGGACGACTCACATTCAAAATAGGAGATGAAAGAATGGAATTCAAGAACTTTGGTTCCAGGACCCCATCAACAAGTCCAGATAAGTGTTGCATGATTAAGGTTGTCAATAATACGCCTGAAGGAGAAACTCTGTATACGGAGCAAAGAGATGCAGTTGATTGGCAGAGAGGAACGAAGTTTCAGAGAGCGAGAATGAAGGATGCTTTGGATTTAGATACTGGGAGATCAAGCTCTGGGTTCGAAAGTAACAAGAACGAGGTCACTCCTTGTGACTCGTTGCTTGGGAATTACTAATCCCAGATTGGTTTCTGCAGTCAAGCTAACGACTATAACTTAGAACTAACTTTTCCCTTTTCCTTTTCTCTTGTTTTGTTTTTGTTTCCGTTGTTTTCGTTCCTGTAGTCCTTGTTTTCTCGGAATAATTGAGTTGTCTCTCTCGTTGTAGGTAACTTGATGGTGTACTAGGTAGCCAGGTGCTAGATGGTGAGAGCGTCATTGTCAATATTGAGGTCCATTTAATTTGTTAGTATGTTTGTGCATGGTTTAATTGTATTGATTGAGGAGAATGAATCGTTGATATGAATTATTCAAGGTAATTATGTGTTTATTTGAAAATGGTGCACTGTGATTTGATTGAATATTATGAGTTAATTTCAGTTGGTTGACATGATTGAGCACCATTAGTTGTGTGTTTGTGTTTCACATAAGTTTTGGGCAGAGTCTTGAGTAACGGGCGTTACACCATTGTTATTATTTTTTGGTAATGCCCGTTAATGAGATCAGACGTACCAGTTACTAAATGTAACGGGCGTTACACCATTGATTTTATTTTTTTGTAACGCCCGTTAATGGACACAGGAGTGTTGGCCGACAGGGGTAACGCCCGTTAACGGTCCGACTGGCGGAAATTGGATTTTAGGACCACGTTTTTAGGGTTAATTTAAGTCTTGTCCTACCCAATTTCAATTTTCTTTCCCCCAAACCTATAAATACACTTGCACCCACTTATCCCACCTTACTAGAGATTCAATTGTTCCCTTGGGTCAATCATCTTTAACTAACAAGCAAGAAGCTTCACCACCAAGTTACATTCTTTACTCTCTTGTGAATCAAAGTAAGTGACCACTCCTTTGTCTTAGAGTATTTTTTTTAGCTAATTTTTCCAATCTAAAGGATGAGAATTAGGATTGAATTGCACGTTAGAGATCACTATGAGATTAAATTGATGAATTTTGAGAGGTTAACTATGCTAGAATTAGGATTGATGCTTTAAATTGAAGTTAACTTGAATTGGGTTAAAATTTTGAAGAATCCTAAAGTTCTAGGTAGCCTTGTTTTTGAATTTCGGAGTTGAAGGTAGAGAATTATGACCGGATTCCTGACCGGCCTGATGATGAGTTTGCGGTTCTTCGCAATGCCGCCCCTGTTATTGCCGAGGCTAGTGACGACACTCCCGTGACTTTGAGAGGCGTACGCGCAGAGCTAGCAGGATTGAGGGATTCACCACCGTTATTGCTAGAGTTGAAGATTTGGCACATTATGTAGATGAGCGATTCGACGAGTGGGAGGCCAAGTTTGACGGGTTTAGTGCTCGCTTGGATCAGTATTTTCGAGAACCCCCATCGCCCTGATTTTATTGTCTTGATATTTTTCTCCTAGAGTTCTAGACATTTGTTTCGTTATGATTTACTATGTTTGGATAGTTGTCTACACTTGAATTTTTGCTATGTTCGGTTTTCTGACTTGGTTTATGCAATGGTGCTTTTATTTTCATGAATTCGTAAATATTATTATACTTGTTGGATGCATGTTGATTATCAATTGCCTGTGCACTTGATCCGTGTTTTTAGTCACTTGTTCACGTTCGGAAGCATAGCAAGCACATTACCGGTTCGTCAATAATCAATAAGTTTTCTAACCCTTTAATTCTTTCAATTGCATGAGGACATTGCAAAGTTTAAGTGTGGGGGAAGAATGTGCATTCTTGCTATGACCTTTATTGAATATTTGCATGAGTAGATGTAATTTCACTTGTAAATTGCTAAATTTCGAGTAATTTTGAAAATTTTTGAAAATTTTTCCTCATTTTGAACTTTTTCTTTGAAGTTTGATTGTTAAGCTTTTGCTAGAATAAGTTAGGCTTTTTGAATTGAAGAAAGTTGCATGAGATTTGATGATTTAGTGTGTTAGTAAGCCCTTATAGTTTGAGCACTGTTTTACGAAATAATGTACTTAACTTAGAGAGATGAGTTGATAATTTCCGAATAAGTCTAAGAGTTGATTAGGATGCATTTTAGTCCTATCGAGGCGAAATTTTGAATTAATGAAAGACTAAGGAAGTGAAGTAGGCAGTCGTTGTCGAAGGAATTTTTAGTTATTTATATTTAGCCGTTTCTCACTAAATAACGCAAACCTATTGACCCCGCTGAGCCTAATTGTTGTGCAAAGATTTTTGTAGCCACATTATAAGCCAAGGCACAACATAAAAATACCTACCTTGATAGTCTAGTTCACTAAGGCTTGCTCATTTGAACTTGTATAATGAGTATCTATTCTTAGACCCCTTTTTAATTGTTCTTGTGATTGAGAATGAGGAGTTATTGTGCGTAAAAAAGAAAGAAAAAAAAAAGGAGTGAAAAGAAAAGATATGAAAAGAGAAAGAGCAAAGAAGAAAAAGAAAATAAGATTGTGCAAAGGGTGAATTTGAAAGTGTGGGATTCAATTGAAGACTGGGGCAAAATTCTTAGTGTTAATGGTGAATAGAAGTGCCCATGTTTTGATTAGAGTAAATGATGTAAGCTTGGGGAGTAGTCACTTGATCTAAATTTCCGTAACCTTACCCTAAGCCTACATTACAAGCCCGAAAGACCTACTGATCCGAAGTCTTGATTTAATTCCATTAGTGGAGATAGGTGCGAAGAGTGTATTCCGAAATTGATGATTGGAGCTTAAGAGGAAATTCTGAAGTTGTCATCCTAATTTTTGTACATTGTATCGTTGACTCACACACTACACAAAGGGTTACTTTTCATATTAAATTTTGAGGATTTCCTGTTTACGAGTATTTGATTTGATTGGCTAGACCTGTTTAGGCGAAGGTTGATGATTGCTTAGAGGAGAAGGCTTGATGAGGATGTGTTTACTTAATTTTTGTATTACTCGGGGACGAGCAATGTTCAAGTGTGGGAGATTTTATTGTGTGTAGAAATTGCATGATTTTAAGTGTTAAATAGATGATATTCTGGAGCCGTTTGATGCGTTTATGTGTTTATTTGACTCAGTTCAGGTGTCATTAGAGTTGGAGTTATGAAACGGCTAAGCGGAGCGATTTCACGCATTTTTGGGAGAAAAAGTGGTAACTCCCATTACCATTTAGCAGTACTAAAGGAGTAACTCCCGTTAATAGCCACAGGAGAACGGTTTTGGCGAGAACAAAGGGGTAACGCCCGTTACCCCTACGTAGAAGGAATTAGGTAACGCCCGTTACCAGTAAAAGCGTTAAGGCGATTTCAGGGCCATTAACGGGCGTTAACGATGGCAAGGCAAAAATTGGTAACGCCCGTTACCTAGGGCGGCGAGAAGTCTCTTAGGACTGCTATATATGTGCGTTTTTGGAGTCCTTGAGAAGAAAGAAGAGGAAAAAAAAAAAGAGAAGAGAGAGGACAGAGAAAAAGAGTTTCCCTTCCAAGTTACGACCCAGGGTTTGGAAGAAGACTCAGTGGTTCAGAAGATTTTCAGAGAATTCGAGAAGACGACAGGATTGAATTCCGAGAACAATCTTTGGCTTTATTGTTGCTTTAATTCCTAAACTAATTCCTTTGATTTTTAGTTTTAGTTTTTATGCTAGTTTCGTTCTTGAGTGTTGCTGAATGTTTATGAGTTTAATTGTTAGACTTTGTTTAGATTCGTTGACCATGATTTATGTTAATGCAGTTACCTTTAGTTTTATGATTTTTGCTTCAATTATGAGTAGCTAATTATCTAGGGCTAGGGGAAAGTGATGATGATTGCATGATGGATGTTTGATGAGATACTTGAGTGACTTGTGTTAATTCTTAGTTTGAAAACTGGTTTGAATTGACTTGCGATGGCCTGATCACCCGTAGCATGTGTCACAATTACCTATAAATCGAAAGAGTGATGGTAGTTTAGAGGGTTTTCAGTACTTGTGAGTTGTAGGGTACAAAGAGATTTGGTCCTAGCTTATACAACAGTAATCTTATTCCATGTCGAGCCGCTAGAATATTGAATTACACTAGTCTTGTTCCTATGGTTTAATTAACTATTGGTGATTGCGAGAGCAACATTGAACACTAATTAAGCACTTAGTTACACCTTGAGAGAGGGTAATTCAAATATAAGTGACTAGGTTGTAGAATTACACTTGTCAAACGGGTATCACATTGGCTCTTGATTGTATGATTCAAAGCTTTTTCCCCTACCTGTTTAGTTTACTGAAGTTAACTCGCATATTTAATTTGTTAATTGCAATTTGAGTTCAGTTACTTGTTAATTTCCGCACCAGTAGATTAATAGAAATAACCTTGAATTCGTTAAGTCTTTAGATTAGAGAGAAATAGAGAGTAGTGATTGATTTCCCTTCCCTGTGGGTTCGATCCTATTGTGCTACTCATATGTTAGTGTACACTTGTACAATTGGTTTTTAACTGTAGTAAAATCAGATACAACACTAGCTAGATATGCCTCATCCATACTTGCAACTAAGAAGTTGGGGTCATATTTCTGGAACACATAGCAACCAAATGTATCAGGGAATTCAGAAGCAGTGGAATCTATTAATGTCAAACAAATCTTAGAAGAAAGCACAAGCGTTAGCTTTTCTAGTTAAATCACTATGGCATGTTTACTTCTTGAAGGCAACTGGAACAAAAATCAATTCAGTCACAATTTACGTGTGCAGCTCTACACCCCAAATTTCTGTGCTTGTAGGATAATTATCCTCAAGAAGGGTGAAAACACAAAAAGCATACAAAACTGCGTCCACGTAAAGGCACATGATTTCCAAGCAGTGTTATGAGCTGAACACAAAGACCTTCATGATGTGCCAACCTCATATATAATTAGCTGTTGAGATCATAGACATGCCACCAATAGCTATTGGCTTGCTCCTTAGAAGAGGATCGTGCACTGCTTCAACAGCTGCATAAAAAGCATCATGTAGCCAAATCCTCAACAGATCACGTGTGGCTTCTAATTCTGCAATCTTCTATATCAACGATCTGCAGAAGTGCAAACGACGTCTAAATTTCAGTTGAAATTTTTGGAAATTTAGAACTTACATATATGCGCCTATTTCTCCATCTTTTGTTCCCTTTCTTCCTCATTTTCTTTCCCCCTAATAATTTAACAATGCATAGATATTGAATGCTCAAAAATATCTGAGAAGAGAAGATCAAAGAGTGACTTCTCCCCTTCTCCTCTCTCTCTACCCAAACAAATTCAAAAAATTGAAATTGGAACCGTTAACACTCTCTCTAAAAACCCTGCTCCTCTCTCCCAACCCTTCATCCCTTCTCCACTCTCTCTACCCCGAACCAATTCAAGAAATTGATTCTTCTCTTCTCTTCTCTCTCTACCCCAATTTAAGAAATTGATTCTTACCTTCTCTTCTCACTCTATCCCAAACTACAAGAAATTGTCGTTCACAGTAAAAACCCTATTTCTGCAACACGTCTTCCCCTTTCGTCTCTCTTTAAAAACCCAACTTCACTCTCTCGCACCACTTCATCACTTATTCAAAGAAATATTCTTTTTCATATTCTGTTTCAAAAAACCCTATTTCTTTATTGGCAGCACGTCTTCTCTTCTCCTATCTCTAAAAACCCAGATTTACTCTCCCGTAGAGCTTTATCACTTATTTAAAGAAATCTTATTTCTCCCACTTGTTTCAAAAATAACTTTGATGATACGATGGGTCCATCCGTATGATATTGACCAGACCTTTTTTGGTGCACTGTGTTGATCCGTCAATGGATCTTTCCGATCAGGGTAGGGTGAAGGCCGATCAGGTCGGAATCGCCATCCAAGTTGTTTCTTTGGCTGGGAAGGTCATCTCCCAACTTCAGATGATGAAGATCTCTTTCGGCGCTTTTCTTGCAAGACGACCAAGTTGTCCCTCGTCGATCTTCAAGAGCTCTCGACCAAATTGAAGAATCTTTCTATCGAACACATGATTGAAGTACAAAAGTGTGATGATCATCCATGATGTGTAACTTGAAAATTATCAAATCCCGATATCGTATAATCCACTATTAATTGCTAATTTTCAAGTTATGATACTGTCTGCCATGTTGAATAATGAATAAAGTATGTATTATGGACGTTATTTTCGGAATTGACATGTCTAAAGTTAAATTGTCTACCATTTTGAATAAAGATTTCGTGTCATATTGAATAAATCTTTCTTATTATAATATCAATAAATGTTATGATTATCTAAGAATTTTCAAATATTACTACAGAAACGGATAACATATGTGAAATTCAACACATGAATTATCTCAAGCCTCTTGTTTCTGTTACGAATTAGGCCAATTCCAATTGGGTTAATCTGCTTAAGCTATATCATTTTGCTGCGCCCAATAATGGATGGTTATTGACATTAAAGATCACTTATGCTGAGTTACGAAAACTGATGAATTTTATTCGGTTTATTGGCTCTGCACACTCCGATTTTCAGATCGGCCCATCTGAGATTCAGACCGGCCCATCTGTGATTCAGACCAAAAGAACTGTTTTAGTCATAGAAAATGATGAAGTAATGAAGGTATTATTATTATTATTATTATTATTATTATTATTATTATTATTATTATTATTATTTTATTGTAACAAATGTTTTAATTGTTTTGTACAGGTTTTGTGTGAAGTATTGAAAGAAGATGGTGTTATCTCCTACTTGTTAAGAGTTCCTCTCTCCATGGATGAAAATGTAAAAATATCAATTCAAAGAGTAATCTCTTTGTTTGATAAAGAGATTAATTCTTCGTCGGAACTGATTTTGACGGCTAGCAATAGCATTATTAGGCTTCTGATTCCTAATGTTGGCTATGTTAGCTACCAGATCACCTACTAGACTCTCTAATTCATCCAAGCTATCAGATCACCTACTGAAAATCTATCTCTAGTGACCTCTCTTTTCTCTAATTCGCCAAACTCTCTAATTTATCCATCTCTACTGAACTCTCTAATTCATCCATCTCTACTGAACTCTCCTTTCATCCATCTCTACTGAACTCTCCTTTCTCTAATTCATTCAAGCAGGAAATCCATCTCTACTAAACTTTCATCCATCTCCACTGAACTCTTCTTTCTCTAATTCATCCAAGCTACTAGATCACCTACTAGAAATCCATCTCTACTGAACTTTTTGTTTGGTGTTGATTCTGATTTTGTTAGGAAATCCATCACTACCGTACTTTTTGTTTGGTGTTGATTTTGATTTTGTCAGTACATTTTATTAGTAGATGGTTTGAACCTACTGAACCTACTATGTGAATGCATTTTGTTTGGTGAAGAATGTCGCTTTATTACTATGCATTTTGTTTGGTGATAAATGTTGCTTTATTACTTTTGTCCTGATTTGTGCTTCTACCGGTGTAAAAATATTTCTTTGTATCAAACAAAATCGCACCATACTCAGAATTTATCATCGCACTTTGCTCCAGATTGATATAAATATTAGTTGGCAAGCAACTTAGTAAAAAATGTCTATTTTTCATCTGGAAATTTTGGAAATTTAGGACTTACATATGTGAGCCTATTTCTCCATCTTTTGTTCCTTTTCTTCCTTATTTTCTTTCCCCCTAATAACTTAACAATACATGAATATTGAATGCTCAAAAATATCTGAGAAAAGACAATCAAAGAGTGACTTCTCCCCTTCTCCCCTCTCTCTACCCAAACAAATTCAAAAAACTAAAATTGGAACCGTTAACACTCTCTCTAAAAACCCTGCTCCTCTCTCCCAACCCTTCTTCACTTTTTCTCTCTCTCTACTCCGAACCAATTCAAGAAATTGATTCTTCTCTTCTCCTCTCTCTCTTCCCAATTCAAGAAATTGATTCTTACCTTCTCTTCTTACTCTACCCCAAACTACAAGAAATTATCGTTCGCACTAAAAACCCTATTTCTGCAACACGTCTTCCTCTCTCTCTCAAAACCCAACTTCACTCCCTCGCTGTTAAGTCCATTTTTTGAGCTTCTTTTAATTAGGAATCGATCATTTTATTGCACATCTTTGAGCTTAAATCGATATTTGTGATTCATTTTTAGGTGCAAACGATCATAGAGCCGAGTTATACGAAAAACGGGATGAGAACAAGAAAAGGTGGATTTAGAGGAGCTGCCAAATCTCGAAACTGGACCAAAATAAGGTCGCGGGCGCGACCTCATCAAGCTGTTTTTCAGTCGCGGGCGAGACCAAATTTTTTGAGGAATTTTTCCTAATTTTCATGTGAAATCTCGAAACATGGAAAAAATAAGGTCGCGGCTGCGACCCCATTCAGTTCATTTTTTGTCACGGCTGCGACCCTTGAAGAAAACACGATTTTATGAGTTGGTCGCGGGCGCGACAGTTTCATGTCTATTTTTGGTCGCGGCTGCGACCCTGTGCAGACACTTTTTTTTTTTTCGAATTTAGGCAGTTTTCAGCAGTTTTTGGTCAAGGAACTTAAATAGAAAAACTTATCCATTACAAACGCACGCAGAACAGGAGAGAGAGAGAGAGAGAGAGAGAGAGAGCACGGTTTGGAAAAAAAATGCAGAATTTTGAAGGAAGTTCGTGAAGACGAGAGTCGACGATTCCAACAATATTTCTACTACTTCAAACATTCCGGTTCCTTTTGAATAATTTTTTTTATTCAGTTTCGTTATAGATTTTGTAGAATTTATTTTAAGGTTTGAATGCACTTTGAAAGTTAGTTAGATTCTCAGACTTCTTTTCGTACTTAGATTTATGTTTGAAATGAAGTACCTTTACTTAATTATCATGGTTTTAAGTAAACACATGAGAAGCTAAATTTGTTAAGGCTTGGGAATGAATATATGGATGCTAGATGTTTGAATAAATGCCTAAGTGAGTGAATTATTTCCTTTAACTTATGAAAACTAGATTCGAATTAGTATGTGAAGTTTGGCCATCCTTAGCATAATCCGTAGTCATTACTTATTCAAAAGATCCGTAGTGACTTAGATGCTTTCATAAAAGTTGGAATTTAAGAACCAAGAAATTTGATCTTATTCTGGCTACTTTGTATCTCTTAAATTATGCCGAGCCACTGAATTGAGAGCTACACTTATCTTGTTTAATGGTTAAATTTAATTGTCAGATAATTATGAAAAATTTTCTGAAATTAGATTTAATACTTAGGACTCGAAAGAACCTAAGCTATAGTTTAGTGATAAGTAAAAAGGGATGACTTCATGAATTTAAGGCATTATGAGAACTGTAGTTGCATATGTCATTCCCTATCCTATTCCTTATCATTTGAGTTGGTTAGTAAATTATTTACTTTCTCGTGAGTTGTTTTTGTTCAATTGTTAGTAATTACCTCTCAATGTGATATTGTTCCGATCTATCGATTAGAGAACGGTATAAAATTGGTACTTGAATCCCCTTCCTCGTGGGTATGACCCTTGTGCTACAACTTCACCATTAGCTTGAACTTGGGGTTTTGAGCTAACAAAATAATCTCTATCAAGTTTTTGGTGTCGTTGCCGGGGAAGGCGTTGAATCAATATCAATTTCAATACTTATATCTAGTGTTTTAGATCAATTCTTATTATTCTTAGTTTATTTTCATTTGAAGCTTAATCTAGTGGAAATCTTTTTGCAGGCAATTCATGCTTAGAAGAACTCAAAGCTTGGACAATATTGACTACACTCCAGAAATTGAAAAAATGCTGAGAGCAATCAGGCGAGAACGTAGGCAAGAAAGACTTCCATCACCAGAAATAGCTGATGATGAGAACAACAGGAATAATGGGAGACCTCGAAACCCAAACAATGATGAACCGAGAGGCCCACAACCAGCACTCAAGGATTATAACATGCCAAATGTGGGGATAATTCAGAACAACCTAGTTCGGCCTCCCATTGCAGCAAATAACTTTGAAATCAAGCCATCCATCATTAGTTTGCTGCAACAAAATTAATTTGGAGGCCTTGCCACTGAAGATCCAGCTGCTCACTTTTTTTACTTCCTCGAAGTATGTGCTACATTCAAGATGAAAAATGTATCGGATGATGCAATCAGAGTTAAACTATTTCCCTTTTCGCTGAGGGATAAGGCACGTGCTTGGATTGGAACTCTACCAACCGAAAATCTTTAAACGTGGGAAGCTTTATCCCGAGCATTTCTAGCAAAGTATTTTTCTCCCATCAAGACTATGAGATACAGAAATGACAACACTTCATTTAAACAGTATGATGGGGAGTCTTTATATGGAGCTTGGGAGAGGTTCAAGGATTTGCAAAGGAAGTGCCCACATCATGGTCTTCTAACTTGGCTTATTATGCAAACCTTCTACAATGGGATGACTCAGAGCATTAGAGTGATGATAGATGCAGCATCTAGAGGAGCATTGATGGCAAAAGCTGAAGATGAAGCTCTTCAATTATTGGAGAATATGGCAGCCAACGATAGTTGGAATAATGAGAGGATTACTCATCAATTAAGGCGGTGGCGGGAGTGTTGGAGTTAGATTAGTTAACAACAATTAATGCTAAGTTTGAAGCAATGAATAGGAAATTGGATCAGTTAGCTGCTATCGGGACATCATCCACACCACCCCCTACTCAGGTATCTTGTGAGATATGTAGTGGTCCACATGTTTTTAATACTTATCCTCATTCCAATGCAGGTGGACAGGTTGGAGCTGGGAAAGAACAAGTGAGTTATGTCAACAACCAAAGACCGGTGAACAACCCGTATTCCAACACTTACAATCTAGGGTGGAAGAATCACCCACATTTCTTAAGGTCTAATAATCAAAGCAATCAACCGAGACAGAATTTTCATCCTAGGCCTCAAGAAAAATTCTAAGGACCACCTCAACAAGTCCATAATCAGAATGCACCCATGCCTTCACAACAACAATCACAGCCCGATGAAAGACAAGGGTGGGAGGCGGCTTCCGAAAAATTTATCACATTGACTACAGATAAATTTCAGAAGATTGAGACTCAATTGGAGCATATGATAAATCACAACCGAAGCCTGGATATGCAAATTGGACAAAGTGCAGGTTCCTCAAATCCTAGACCCCAAGGAGCATTGCCGAGCAAGACGGAAACCAACCCTAAAGAGCAATGCGAAGCTATCACCCTAAGGAGTGGGAAAAGAGTATGAAGGACCAAAAATGCAAAAAGAGAGTGAGGTGAAAGATAAGGAGAAAATGGAGGAAAAAGAAGAAGCAGAAAAGGAAATTGAAGTGAACGAAAAGGAAAAGCTCCATTCACAACCAAAGGTGTATATGGCACCAAAACCTTATGTGCCACCCGTTCCATTTCCACAAAGATTGCAGAAGCATAAGTTGGAGAAGCAATTCGAGAAATTCTTGAATATATTTAAGGAATTGCATATAAATATTCCTTTTACTAAGGCTCTAGCTCAAATGCCTACCTACGTGAAATTCTTGAAGGAGATCCTCTCCAACAAAAGAAAGCTAGAGGAGTATGCTACCATTGCACTTACCGAGGAGTGCAGTGCAATATTGTAACATAAGCTTCCTCCGACGCTTAAAGATCCAGGGAGTTTCTCTATACCTTGCACTATTGGTAGTTTGAGTTTTAATAGAGCATTATGTGATCATAGAGCGAGTGTAAGTTTAATGTTATTATCCATTTGCAGGAAACTAGGTTTGGATGCATTGAAGCCCACTACCATAACATTGCAGCTAGCTGACCGATCGGTCAAGTATCCAACCGGAGTTATGGAGAATGCTTTGGTTCGAGTCGGGAAATTCTACCTACCGGCAGATTTTATTGTGTTGGATATGGAGGAGGATAGAGAAATGCCTTTGATCCTTGGAAGGCCCTTTCCTTGCTACAGCTGGGGCTCTTATAGATGTCAAGAATGGAGTCCTCAATCTTAGAGTTAGAGAAGAAAAAAGGAGTTCAACCTATTCAAGGTGGTTAAAGAGGCTGAATTGGATGCGAAGAGTTTTATGGTAGATACAATAGGGGGAGAGAAGTTGATCGATACTCAAAAGGAGGACCTATTGGAGCTATGTTTAAATGGCTTGGAAGGAATGGTGGAAGGTGAGGAGATCTTAGAGGAGTTAGCAGCCTATACAAAAGCATTGGAGGTAACCCCGTTCGTTCCCTTCCGGCAAATGTATGTGTATGAGGAGTTGGGGACAGGTAAACCCGTTCCTCCTCCCCCTACACTTGAGTTGAAACCTTTCCCCGAACATTTAATGTATGCTTATTTGGGTGAAAATGATACGTTGCCTGTTATTGTTTCATCTAGTTTATCCGATGTACAACTTGAAAGTCTTTTGAGGGTGTTGAGAGAACATAAACGAGCCTTAGGTTGGACTATTGCTGATATTAAAGGAATAGGCCCCTCGATTTGCATGCATAGGATATTAATGAAGGATGACCACAAACCTTCAATAGAGCACCATCATAGATTGAATCCAAACATGAAAGAGGTAGTTCGGGCTGAAGTAATTAGGTTGTTAGAGGCAGGGATCATTTATCCTATCCCGGATAGCAAATGGGTTAGTCCGGTACAAGTGGTACCTAAAAAAGGAGGGATAACGGTAGTTAAAAATGAGAATAATGAACTAATCCCTACTAGGATAGTTAACGGGTGGAGAGTGTGTATTGACTATAGAAAACTTAATAATGCCACGCGTAAGCACCACTTTCCTTTGTCTTTCATTGATCAAATGCTAGTAAGATTAGCCGGACACTCATATTATTGCTTCTTAGATGGATATTCAGGGTATAATCAAATAGCCATAGCACCGGAGGATCAGGAGAAATGTTCTTTTACTTGCCCTTTTGGCACCTTTGCTTATAGGACAATGCCTTTCAGGTTGTGTAATGCTCCAGCCACATTTCAGCGATGTATGATGGCCATTTTTTCTTATTTTATAGAGAAAACGATGGAAATATTCATGGATGATTTTTCTATTTTTGGCTATTCATTTGATTCTTGTTTATTGCATCTAAGCCGAGTCTTGCAGCGTTGTGAGGAGACTAATTTGGTGTTAAATTGGGAGAAGTGTCATTTTATGGTAAGAAAAGGCATAGTGCTAGGACACAAGATATCAGAAAAGGGCATTGAAGTGGATCGTGCAAAGATAGACGTGATTGTAAAGTTGCCACCGCCAACGAATATTAAGGGAGTACGGAGTTTCCTTGGTTATGTCGGGGTTTTATCGCCGGTTTACAAGGGTTTTTCCAAAATTACTTTACCGCTTTGCAAGCTTTAAAAGAAAGTTAGTGAATTTGAATTTGATGATAATTATTTGCTGGCATTTGATATGTTGAAGAAAGAGCTTACATCGGCTCCAATAATGGTGGCACCGGATTGGAATCTCCCATTCAAATTGATGTGTGATGCAAGTGATCTAGCTATAGGAGCTGTGCTTGGACAAAAAAGGGATAAGCGTTTACATGTTATTGCTTATGCTAGTAAAACTTTGAATGATGCATAGTTTAATTATGCTACTACTGAAAAAGAACTTTTGACAATTATATTTGCATTTGACAAGTTTTGCTCTTATTTGATTGGTTCTAAAACCGTGGTGTATACGGACCATGCAGCGATCAAATACTTGCTAGCCAAGAAGGACTCAAAGCCTCTCTTGATTAGATGGATTCTTTTGCTCCAAGAGTTTGGCTTGGAGATTAGAGACAAGAAAGGGGCTGAAAATGTAGTGGCGGATTACTTGTCAAGGTTGGAATTTGGTGAAGGAGTTGACAAGAATGAGGAGATAATCTCTGAGAAATTTTCGGATGAGCAATTGTTTGCCATATCCTCTTCAACCCCATGGTTCGCTGATTATATATGTTAACTATCTAGTGAGTGGAGTACTTCCCCTGGAGTTAAGCTATCATCAGAAAAGGAAGTTCGTTGCCGATGTGAAGCATTATTTTTAGGAGGAGCCACTTTTCTTCAAACATTGTTTGGATAGCCTAGTGAGGCGTTGTGTGCCTCAAGATGAAGTAGAGGGAATTCTATAATAGTGCCATGCAAGTCCGTATGGAGGGCACGCGATTTCTAGCAAAATAGTTGCCAAAGTGCTCCAATCCGAGTTTTAGTGGCCAACATTATTCCATGATGCACATCATTTTGTGGTAAAATGTGATAAGTTCCAAAAGACGGGAACAATTGGCCGACGGGATGAAATTCCCCTTTGCTACATCTTGGAGATTAAGCTATTTGACGTGTGGAGAATAGACTTTATGGGACCGTTTCCATCCTCACATGGGAATCAGTACATTTTAGAGACAGTGGACTACGTTTCGAAGTGGGTAAAGGCTATGGCGAGTGCTACTAATGATTCTCGAGTGGTGATCAAATTCTTGAGGAAAAACATCTTTAATAGGTTTGGGGTGCCAAGAGCCTTGATAAGTGATGGGGGAACCCATTTCTGCAACAAGCCACTCGAAACCTTATTGAAGAAGTACGGAGTGCACCACCGAGTGGCTACTCCTTACCATCCGCAGTCTAGTGGTCAAGTCGAGATATCCAATCGGGAAATAAAGCAAATTCTTGAGAAAACCGCCAATGCCTCACGCAAGGATTGGTCGTTAAAGCTAGATGATGCTTTATGGGCATATAGGACGGCTTTCAAGACACTGATCGGGATATCTCCGTATAGACTTGTTTATAGAAAAATGTGTCACCTACCTGTGGAACTCGAGCATAAGGCCTATTGGGCAATTAAGGCACTAAACTTTGATTATAAGGCAGCCGGAGAGAAACGAGTATTGCAACTGCATGAGTTGGAAGAATTCAGGATGAACGCTTATGAGAATGTAAAGGTGTACAAGGAACGGACAAAGAAATGGCATGACAAGTGAATCCGTCCCAAGATTTTTGAGGTTGGGCAAGTAATCTTGCTCTTCAACTCAAGACTTAAGCTATTTCCGGGAAAGCTAAAGTCAAGGTGGTCCGGACCATTTCGAGTCATCAAAGTTCTATCCGACGGAGCTGTTGAAGTAAGAAGTGAGGCGATGGGATCTTTCGTTGTTAATGGTCAGAGGCTCAAGCCTTACTTTGTGGGAGACCCCATAGACAAACACACTTCATGTTTGTTGAGCATTCTGAGTACCTAAAAAGGGGGTGACTTAGTCAAGCTGAAGACTATAAATCAGAACTACTTTACTTGCTTTCTTGTTTTTGTTTCTTTTGTTGATTTGGTTGGTAGTTGTTGATTTTTGCTCTTTTCCGTGTGCAGGTTGTTCGGTGTACAAGTTGGGATAGCTTGACAAAAATTGGTTGTCACTGAGGTCCATTTAAATTGGGTTATGTGATGATAAATTGATATGCATGTGGTTTTGTGTAATGTGCTAAGTGAAGAATTCTTTGGTGTGAGAAGTTGTTTATTTGTGAATTTATGACTTGATGATTCATTTGAATACTTGAGAATGATGTTAAAATCGGCATACTATGGTTATTGTTGAATATATGAGTTGCATGAGTAATTAGATGTCAACGTGATTAAATGTCGGTTAGTGGTATGTTTATTATAGCTTGGATTTGTGTTGAGAGTATTTTTTTGGGTGAATTTTGGGCCGAAGTTTAATCACAAGTCGAAAGTTGGGTAATTTTGGGTCGCGGCCACGACCAAATCAAGGCAGGATTCAGTAGCAGCCGTGACCACCAATGCTTTGATCAGAATTTTTTTTTCCTGAAAAAAGTCGAAAGTGGTGGTCGCGACTGAAAAAAAAAAAAGTCCAGAGTTGGCTTATTTTGGGTAGCGGCCGTGACCCAGTTTGAACTAGTCCCGGTCGCGGCCGCGACCAAGTGAAATTTCGGCTTTTAAGTCAGACCCAACAGAGGTCTTAAACATATTTCACTTTCAACTAAAACACAAACACGAACCCGAGACGACAGAGCTCTAAAATTCCGGCAAGAACACAACTTCAAGTTTTTCACTCAAATCTTCAAGGTAAGATCTAAGAACACTTCCCTCTTGAGCTTTAATGGGTGAATTCAAATTTAAGGGCATAATTTCCACTTTTTCTCTCAACATGAACTTGAACCTAGGTGTGAAAAACCGAATTTTAAGTGGAAATTTGGGCATGAATTGTTGAATAATCTTGTGTTTGGACTTTATTACTTAGGAAAATTCTTGATGATTAGTTGTTAAACACAATGCTGGTCCAAATTTCAACCTTTAATTTTAGACCTAGGTTTGGTCGAATCTGTGAAAATCTCTTGGGAGAATTGGTGTTAGTATCACTTGTTGTTGTTGCTAGAATTGTTAAGTTGGGATGAAACCTTGAAAATTTTGGCCAAAAATCTCAGCCTTTAAAACTGCCCACCAAGTGTTCGATGAAAGTCCTGAGTGAAGTTTTTGTGCCAAATGTGCTTAGTTATGTGATGATTGCTTACTATCAGGTGCAATAGCCCCAAAGAGAGCTAGAAACACTGGTGCTTCATCATCCAGGGCAGCACAAGCAGCACAAGCAAATCCCCTTGCCCTTCGCACTCTCACTCCGACACGATATATTGATGTTCGGATACTCCACAGAGCTTATGTGTTGCTACCAATTCAGAATTACTTCTCCGAGTTGGGATGGTTGGAATTTATTGAGAAGAAACACCAAACTTTCGTCGCCTTGACCTATGAGTTCCTACAAAATTTCAAATGGGATAATGAGATTTGCAAGTTCAAAATCCAGGACCGGAGATAAAGCCTCATGGCTGATCAATTGAGGAATATATTTGGATTTCCGGCGGATTGTGAGCATAAAGTCCCCGATGAATGGTCAAAGGACAAACAGACAACGATTTAGGCACAACTGGGTGCAAGAGGATCCTATAATTCAAAGACGGCCAAGTCCACGGAGATGCAGAGTGCCATATGGAGAATAATTCAAAGGATTATATCTTCTGGAATTTGTGCAAGGGAGAACTTGGGGAAGGTGAGCGTGGTTGATCTTTGGTTGATGGGTTGCATGCTAGAGGGAACTCGAGTGAATGGTACATATATACTGATGGACAGGATGTGGGAACAGGCACAAAAAGATAAGGGAGCTTTCGCTTACGGAAGTTATGTAACCTGCATTGCCTTAGCCTGTGGGATAGAGGTGACAGAGAATATGGTACCTATGGAGGAGTTTCCATTCCTTGATCACAAAACCTTTGGGCGCCTCCACATACTCAAATGGTGGGGCCAAGACTTGAGAGAATGGCTAGTTTGGTGGCCACCGAGTGAAAAAGAGAGACTCCTCATCTACTACAAGAATAGAGCCCCGACTATTGACCATTTGCCTGAAGAAATTAGGGCCACTTTTCCCGCACCACGTGAGCCTGATGATGAGGTGGTTGAGGAGGAAGTTAAGCCAGGGCTTGAACTGATCATGCATTTTATGAGGAATGAAGCTCGATACAACCGGGAGCAGTTTGCAGCGATTAGGGCAGTGCAGGATGATCAGAATAGAAGGATTGACGAGCTGATGTGAGCCATGGATCTGCGCCGTAACCCCCAGCCTCCCCCGGATGATGCCGCCGATGCCTGATTTGTGACCCCGCCTCTGGGGTTTTGCCTTACTGATTGTTTGCTTATTCTGCATACTTTGTTCCTTTATGACTGATGTGTGTTTAATTAATTTCTGAAACTCCATGCTAGTTTATGTTTTCCTAGATTGAATAAACTTATGACTAGGTGAAAATTCGAATGATTAAGATTTTATTATGGTGATTGTGCTGAATGCATGATGCTATTTCATTAAAATTTCCTGGAGCATATTGTTATATTCTTTAGTTTCTGTCACTTGGTTGTTGGCCTTGTTGTTTTTAAGGAAGCAAAACAATGGGAGCGCCACGTTGCCGGATCGTCAAAACAAGGGAGTCCCATACACCCTTCTCCTTTTTAGTTTTATTCGCATGTGGACATGCTAGAGCTTAAGTGTGGGGGTTAATTTTTGAATTGAATTGCATGTGGGCTCCGTCTATGAATGCATACTAATTCTTGAGCATGAGGTTGAGTATTTATGAATTATCTCTGATTCGGTACGTTTTTGCTCTGTCGAGAGTCCTTTCTAAGCTTGAGTTAGTTTCGAATACTTGCAAGCATGTGTGTGGCAAGTAAGTTGAGTGTAATTGCATATCCTTATCTTTTGCGCACTTAGTGAACAAATTAATGCACCTTGAGTTTTTAGGGAAAGTTTATGTCCCTCAAAGGAAGCTAAGTTAGAAATTAGAGGATAATCTAGTATCTTTTGAGACGAAATTGAGCTAGCTTTAGGTAAGGGATATGATTTAGGCCTTCGATTTTCAAGTACATTAAGCCTTTAGGTAGAGCCTGCACTAAATAACGCTAATCCATTGGCCCCCTTTGAGCTTTAAAAGTTGTGCAAAATTTTTTCGAAACCACATTACAAGCCACAAGCACAACTTAAATTCCCACCTTTCTATCAACACCG
Organism: Lantana camara; assembly: GCA_037501455.1. Lineage (NCBI taxonomy): Eukaryota > Viridiplantae > Streptophyta > Magnoliopsida > Lamiales > Verbenaceae > Lantana > Lantana camara. The sequence goes on from CM074862.1 coordinate 28,753,282, forward strand.
AAATTGCTTCTTGTGCTAATTAAAAGAGCCTCTTTTATATATTTTTAGAACTTGAAAGAAAGAATGAAAAGAAAAAGATGAGAAAAAGAATGTGTGAAAAGAAAGTAAGAAAAAAAAGCAAAAGTGCAAAGAAAAGAAAAATAAGAGGTGAAGAAAGGTTGAGAAGGAATTGAAAAGAAAAGAAAGAATGAAATATCTAAGTGTGGAGGAAGAAGGCGGCCGAAAAGGAGAATTATAAGGGTCTCAAGGGTAGGTAGTGCAATGAAGTAAAGTCGGTGTTTTGAGTCACTTTCCATAGGAATCATTACCCGTCCCTAAGCCTACGTCACAAGCCCGATAAAAGTCCTATTGATCCCGAATTTTGAGTTAGCCATTTTAGTGGAGATAGATATGAAGTTCTTCTCTAAGTCCTACTTTAGTCTTCAAAAAAGGGGGAATAAATCATCTCGGGAACTATTGGTGCATCACTTTGTTCACTCCACACAACATCACGAGGATATACAAATTGCATTCTTCATATGAGCCATGCATGTGTGAGTGGTGTATTTGCTGACCAATTGATTCGCTTGGATTGGATACTTGATGTGAGTATTAATGTTAAGAGTTGGATTGATTTTTCATAAGTGTTCCCAATTGCCCTAGGACTAGCAATCATTCAAGTGTGGGGGATTTTGTTAAGTCCGTTTTTCGTGCTTGTTTTAATGGGAATCGATCATTTTATTGCACATCTTTGAGCTTAAATCGATATTTATGAGTCATTTTTAGGTGCAAATGATCATGGAGCCGAGTTATACGAAAAACGGGATGAGAACAAGAAAAAACGGATTTAGAGGAGCTGCCAAATCTCAAAACTGGAATAAGATTCAAAATCTTAACTGCACTTTCTAGGGGAAAACCCTAGAATAAAGATATATTAGTAAAACTCTTCATGGAACGAACTAGATCCTATAAGGTTTAGTTCCACTATTCAGAAACACTAAGGTATTTTCAAATGAGTTTACTGAGAGATAATGTAATTATCTCTAAGATGATTTAAGGAATTAGTCACCAAGACACTTGCCATCTCGATCAAAGCGAGGTGCTTACATCTTATGACTACCATAGTTCCAAACCTCCTTTTGAAATTCTAAGAATTTCACAGAAGTTTTAAATTCGTACTTCATTAAGTACACTCATTTAAACTAATGATTGTTTCTAGTGCTTACATTGAGCAATAGATAATCAATAGTATAGATCGAAATCCATTGAGGTTTTGGCATGTTCCCTTGTTTCAATTAAACTGGGACTTAGGAACATTTCCCTTAAGACAGGATTCAGAGGAAATAAACTTTTTTAAGTTTATTTTCATAAAATGACCCAAAGATGGTTAACTTGCTAATCCTTTAATGTCTAGCGTGCTAAAATCCATTTGAGACTTTATCATCTTACTTACTGATGTTATCTCGTTGTATGTTCAAAACATCGATGCTTTAAGTTTTGCATACTAATTATGCAAGATTAACTCATGACTAGTGAATTTTGATCATATTAGAGTTACTACAATGAGAGAACCTTTCAGAGTATACCCTATACTCTGTGCAATTCCTTTTTCAATGCCCTTGTTTGCCATTATGGAAACAAACATCCTTTTTTGGTCTTTCTATTCTTTTGGGCTTGCCCTTTACTCACCCCTCCATTGGGTTTTAAGGGTTTCTTCTTTGGGCTTTCATGCCTTTACCTCACTAGTTTTAGAAGAAGAAATGACCATCATTACCTTTCAGTCCTTCTCAAAGGTGCTCTTAACAGTTATCAACTAATTTGATTAACTATTCTACAATAGCATCAAGGTAATTGAGCATAAAAGGGTTATAGGATGGCAGACTCGATGTGAGAAATTAGTCCACTGAGAATTTTTTTCTTAGTACACATTCATGACTGCAAGCTTCCTCAGTGAGGAATTTCTATTCATGTTCGTGCATGAACATTTGTATCCCCTCTCATTTGAATGATGAACATTTCATTCGATGTGTTATACATTATAACACTTTCATGAGGTGGTACAATTGCTTTAAGTGGTCAAAAAATCTCTCAAGTAGTTCCTATTGTTTCTTGTTGCCATTACATGTTCAAAAGCATGTTTGACAATCATGAAGTGAATGGGCTAGGAGATTAACTCTTTATCGCCTCTCTTTTGGCCCAGGTCGGACTTTTACTGATAGGTGAAAACTCCGCTTTGAAGAGAACACTTTTCTCTTTTTGGAATCTAAAATGAATTTTAGGGTCCAAAGCCAATCAGAGTAGTTAGGACCTAGTCAACTTATTTGACTCAAGAGTGGATACGAATGGGTTGCATTTCAATTTGTAGAGAATCACAGAACTACAACCTAAATGCTAAGCAGAGAAAACATGAGCATGTTGAATAATAACGTAATACATAAGTTTAGGTCTTTTATCGTATGTAGCTCCCACTATTTTTAAAAGATCTCAAAATCCTAATGATCTAAGAGGAAACTTGTTTTCCCAATCGGTACTAAGATCCTCGAGCATTTTACCTCGGACCCACGACTCGTGAGACATTGTACTTTTCAAAATAATAACAAAATATCAATTACTTTAAAGTAATCAATCAGGAAATTAAGAACTAATAAGTTATCCCACGACTCGTGAGACAAAAACTTATTAAACTCAAATCCTATTGATGGAATGCCAGGAATTTTTATCAAAATTTTCACGTGGATTAAAAAACCTATTTTTCGAAATTGCTTAATATTTTATGGAATTTTCGAATACTGGAGAGTTGTCCAATCTGACCTCACCAACATGTACAGTTAGCAATTTTAATTAGTCTTGTTTAATGCAGTTTCACATAAAATGCATCGCACAAGCAATTAGCAGATAATATGTCCTAGCATGATACTAATATGAGATGATCATGAGTTTCCTATCTTATGCGCAATTATGAGAGCCACTCCATAATTTCTAGTTCTAACATACATTCCATATAAACAAATATATCACATAAGGGACTGTAATAAATATTTAATGGTGCCCTATTCTATTATATAAATAGAATTAACCCTCCCTAACATTTTGAGGGGTCTTCACTTATGGCCACCGTGCTCCTTGCTTTGTGGATCCTTCTTATTCCATGGGTGCAATGTCTTCCATAATGAAAATAAAACCTCACCATTTAAAATCTACTCTCAAATTATATTAAAAAAAAAAGACTTTCAAATAATAAGGCCCAATCTTCATATTGGCATTAAACAATTACACGGGGCATACCCCGACACAAAAACAATAATAAGGAAAGCCACATAATAAAGCAAATAATAATACACATATAAGTGGGGCACCAACCCCAATTGAAAACACGCAAATAGGGGCTCCCAAACCTAAATTGAAATCCATCCATGTGCATAAATTAAAACATCCACAAGACTAACCCATGATCATCTAACATAAATTCCACAAGAATTTAAATTTACCAATAAATTTAAAATTCTTTTGACTTTGAGTTCTACTAGCTTAAAGTAATTTAAAAAATAGTTCTTTGTTCAAGAATCCATTTCAATAAGTCCAAGTATGAATCCGGATAAAATTCAATTAATTCAAAATTAAAATTTTATCAAATTATTATTTCAAAAATAATAATAATAATTTTTTAGAAAAATTAAATCCAACTTTAATTCTTGAATATCCCAAACTGTAATTTTATTTCAAAAATAAAATAACTCTAAATTAAAATAAATTTTAAGATAAAATTTGGGATTGGATTACGAAAAACAAAACCGCAGTCGCGCACGTCGTGGCCGCAAAACGGCCACAACTCGTAGGCTCGCGGCCGTGATGCTGGAGCTATTCGCAGGTTGTGTCAGGCCCGCGAAGCCACAACTGAGTGCAGCCTCACGGCCGCTACAGGACAACAATACGTAGCAGCCACAACGATTTCACGACCGCAAAGCGGCAGCAGCATGCAGACTCGCGCCCGCGAGAATAAGCCTGCTGCTGCTTTCGCTTTGCTACACTCGAATGTGAGGGGAGAATCAAGTAACTTGTCCCCATGGTTCCGTTTTTCATTAAAAATTTCATATATTTTCACAATCCAATTCGGGAATTAAAATCACGATTTAATAAATCAAATTTAAAATAATTTTAATCTGATTTATTAGAAAATAATTTTAATTTATATTTCAGGAAACTTTTCAGATTTATATTTCAGGCTTTTAAATGGATTCAAGAATACTCAGCTGTTTCTCAAATTCAAGAATTTCTTATAAATTCAATTCAAAACAGTTTCGAAATAAACGTTGCAACCGTGACTCTGATACCACTTGTTGGAAAAACGGGGTCGAAACGCAGCGGAAATTTAAAAATATTTCCTACAAGGAATCGTTGGCTTGCAATTTTTATTTCGAAACTCTAGTTTCTCAATAACTTACTTTACTAGAAACTTTCTTGAAATGATTTGAGCGACCTACTTCACTTGGTATTGAACATCCCGTTTCTTGAAGGTACTTTCAACTGAGACTCCAAATTAGCAGTCCTCTAGAATATATCTATACCAGTCCTAGGCACAAATCAGATTAGTAAGTATGCTAGTACTATAATTTGTGTATTGAAAGAAACAGAAACGAAATAAAGAGAGCAAGAAATTTCTCCTGTAAAACCCAATTGTTGTGTGAAATAATTCACGCTTTAATTCTTGAAAGAAAAAACGCCATCTTTTCTACAAGTTAGATTTAAGAGAGGTTTTTCTTTTTCTTCTCGAATAAAGAATGGCACTTCATGAATGTCGGTCTAAGAGAATGAGAGAAGGCTCTTCTCTTTTAATCTCATAAGAAACGTAATCTTGGAGAGAAAGAAAGATAATTTCTATTTCTTCTCTAACTCTAATTACTTAATGAGATAATTAAGATATAATCAATTAATAATTACATTATTAATTAATATCTTTATCTTAACAACTTTAGGAAATTATCTCTTATCTTATTTATTTATTTCATAAATAAATAAACTAAGACATTATCTAATATTTATTTCACAAATAAATAGTTTATGGTATTATTTTTATATTTATTTCATAAATAAATATTAATGATAATAACAACTTGATATTATCTATGCGTTTATTTCACAAATAAACACTAATAATAACAGCTTGATATTATCTCACTTATTTATTTCCTATATAAATAAGTCTTGATATTATCTTTACTTATTTCTCAAATAACGTAAGATAATATCATTTCCTTTATTTCTTAAATAAAGATGATAATATCCTTTATTTATTTCCTAAATAAATAAAGTTAGATAATGTCATATTTATTTCCTAAATAATTTATGTCAATTTTCAATTAATAATTAATTCATGATTAATCATTAATTGAACACTCTTTAATCTGGATTGGGCCTTAGAATTAATTTTCTAATTAATTCTAATGGCCTTTTATAATTAACTCTCTAATTTATTATATTTGGGTTTTACAATTAATTCTCTAATTAATTGCACTTGGGTTTTATAATTAATTCTCCAATTAATTATATTTGGACTTTATAATTAATTCTCTAATTAATTAATACATATTCAATTTCTCAATTAGACCACGTGCCTAAATCAATGCTCACGTGTGGTCTCATTTCGATCAATTATTTGATCTTTCCAACAATACCCTTTGAACCTGATATTTGTGTGTGACCCTCTAGGTTCATTATTCAGTTAACAGTGTCAGTGAGCCTAATTGATTAATATACTTATTAATCAATTAGCTCACAGATCACACGACCGTAGTCTGGCAACAGGTGTGTGACCCCTACCCGAATAACGAATTAAATTGAAAGAACCTTTCAGTCAATGATATCCGCGAGATACAATCCTCCTAACATTCTATCTCTCAATTAAGACCTAGGGCATGGGAATAATTAGAGCCCCATTAATCTTAATCTTAAAGCTAAGTTCGTTTCATATTCATTTGATCTCAATCCAAGAAACACTTTTCTTGATGTCTTGATCCACTACCTCGGTCGAGGGTTTTAGGATGGTATATGAACGACTTATGCAATAAGAGATCTTCTTGCTTGAAGCAAGTATAGGTCTTTTATTGATTCTCACATGCCTCCATGTGCCACTTTTGTAACCCTAACATAAGTCCTAATTCAGGTATCCTGAGAGACACCCTTTTTAGACCCATGTCAAAGATCACCTAGTAAGCTCACACAAGACATCAATGGAATCTCAAGTCTAAGGCTTAATGAATCACGTCATCGACCTGTGAGATATTCCCTAAAATGGAAGTCTCCACTTCTTGAAGTAGTTATTCGTTTGTCATTTAGGAATCTTCTCATGCGGGACACCTCAGTGTACTCATTCTCATAACGAGCACCCTCGTGTATTGTGTATGCATCAACTTATGCACTTTAACCCCATGAAACTGGGTGATCCTTCTTAAGGACACAATCCCACAATCGAGCCTCAATCGAGCCTAATTAACACCCCCACTATTCGTTGGGCTCATTGACTTGGAGTAGTTTCTAATCGGGCTTGATTTATGGCATGTTTCATGTGTCATTCACCTAATGACAAAGTCCCTGATGGATTAGGGGAGTTTTAATACATGCGCATGTAATAGGAAGCACACAGAACACGTAATTGCACATAAAGAAGTGTTTGCCCCTGATTATAATCATACATCAATTATTCAAAGATTGCCCGAGATACAAGGAAAGTCCCAAAGTGGATTACAACGAATCGCCTTTCTAGGGCATTATTCCCAACAAGAATGACTATACGTTGATCCCCAAATCGATTCTATGAGCCACCAAACGAGTCCATAACCTAAAGCATCTTTTGTCGGGGCACGTATAACAACCTTATTCCCTAGAACATTTATAGGAGAAGACAACTAATGCCCCTTAATACTTGCCCTTGCCTAAAAAAAAAAAATAGCACGAAACTTACAACGTCCGATCGATTACGGAGCCATTAAAATTTGTGTGTTTTATTGTCATAGAAAGAGCTCTTTTTTTTTTTTTTTTTTTCATTTGAACAATAATTTATTGGGATCTTACTTGGTTAAAATTTAGAGAAAATTATCAAAATCGTCCCATAAAGTGAGCCATATACAGGTTTGGTTCCAAAAGTGGGCAGTGTCTCACTTTTTTTTTCTTTTTTTTTTTTTAAACCGGCAGAGAGCCGTAGGGTTATTACCGAGCCCCCCTCCCCCCTCCCCCCCCCCCCCCCTCATATATAACCAACCAAAGCCCGAAAAATAATACAAATATTCATGATCCAGGGATCATTGAGACTCGAGATACAAAAATGCCCTATATCCACCAAAGACCACAAAAGGATCCTCAAGGTAATGTTATGAAATTGATAAATCAAATTGCGAGAGTACTCCGAAGTCCGGCAAGGATTGGAGCTCAGAGAATTCAAAATATTATGACCCCTCTTGCAAAACGTGATCGGATCATCAGTTGGCCTCAGAAGGCGCCCAGACTTCCGGGCAATAAAGAGTGTCAATGTGGCACTCATATGACAACGGATGATCGCATGTTTATCGTTAGCGTCCTCAAGGTCGCGCGAGTCATTGTTTGGTTGGTATCGGACAGTATGTACTAACATGCCGTCAATTCCAAAGTTACAAACTGGCCAAGTTGTACGGCCACTACTCTCCTGGACATCCTCCTTCTTGTTGTTGTCGGCCTCCGGCACCCCTGTACCATTATCTTTCCGCTTCCCAAAAGGCAAGATCAAACCATTATACGTGCAGTACCAATTATATAGCTTAATTCTATGCAAAGCAGTAACTTTGTTAACTATGTGAGTAGGGACATTACCTGGCCTGCGCATGTTATCCCATTTCGAGGTCTTATTCCTCCTCTTATCTCCTATTTTGCTCCTAGCTATCTGCGAGATCATAGCACTTATCATCCACCCTTTTTGCATCGAAACGCCGCCAAACCCCATCTATCAACTCTCGCGAAACCCCTCAGGCGGTGCATCATGTTCTCTTCCGGGAACCCCCAGTCTGTTTGTAGGTCAGCCGCCGGTCCCTCCAGCCAGTCTGCTGCTGCGTTTCCCTCTCTGTAAATATGCGACATTTTAACCTCCACTTCTCTAGACCGCCTCTTGATATCCGATATCTTCTTGTTCACTTCCACATCTCTCATATATCCCCTCTTTAGGATGTGGATAATCACCTCGGCATCTATCTCAATCCAAATCCTTCGATATCCTCTATTCACCGCTTGCTTGAAGCCTTCCGCTACAGCACTAATCTCCGCGAAGATGTTCGAGGCCTGACCGATCGCTTTGCTAAACGCATCAATGATGTTACCATCATGATCTCTAATCAGTCCTCCTATCCCTGCGAATCCCGGATTACCCCTTGACGCTCCGTCGGTGTTTAATTTAACCCAGCCATTCGGAGGTTTCCTCCATTCCACCTTAATGTACCTGTCCGTTTTCCTTTTTTCCACCTGCACGCCTAGGCTTCTTGCTACAGTAAGGTCACCTCTCCACCAACTCCGTGTAATTTTCCTCATGCCATGAAGACGATACAAATGAGTTAAGATTTGTCTAAAGATATTATAAATAGAGAAAGGATTTCCCTCAAACTTACATAAATTGCGTTGTCTCCATAAATACCAAAGAATGAGGATAGGGATTAAGGGCAGTGTCTCACTTTGAATGCCATAAAGTGGCATTTGTCTTAATTTTGGTCCCATTGACCCATTTCTGTCCAAAATGGACGGTAAAATCACGTGAGGGTCACGTGTCCGTTAGTTTTGTCAAAGATTAAACCAAATTTGCTTTTTACCCCTTTTGATTCTTTTATACTTTCAAAACTACCCCAAACTATTTAAATTTTATATTTTCATCCCAATATTTATAAAATCTATATTTAATTAGCATATATTCATATTATATATATATATATAAATATATATATATATATATATGTATTATAATAATGTATAATATGTAATATATGATATATAATATACTCATATATATATATAAATATATATTACAAATTAAAATATATAATATATGTGTGTTAAATACTAATAAACTGTATATATACGTATTTGATGGGGTCAAAATACGATCGCCCCACGTTAAGACACGTGGCGTCACCGAGTTGATGACATCTGTCTCCCCAAGGCTGCACCATCAGCACACGAGCGCTAAGCCAACGAGCGCAATCCTTCTTCTGGAGTTAAGGCCAACGAGCGCTGTCACTTCAACGAGCGTCCTACATATCAAACGATGGGCGCTCACACGCCAAAGGAGCCCTCTTCGAGCGTCACACTCCCTCAGAGTGGTTTCCCTTTCGGCTCATCACTTGAACTGGAGCCTTCATTCCCCTCAGCGGATGTCTTAGCCTCCAATACTCCAGGTTGTCACGAGCGCGCTCTCAAGCCCTCGTTACCAACCGCCCACATGGCTCTCTGACACAACGTACATGCCCGCGCACCTGCCACTGTTGCCAGCACTAACTTTTGGCCGCTTTTGCAGAAGATTCCTCCTAGGTTTCTCTCTCACAGCGCCACGTGTTAGGGCAACATTCGGCCAGGACCACTTGAGGCAAATGACCAAAGGGCCCTTGACCCTCAACTATAAATAATCCAAGTCGTCTTCTACACAAGTAAGCTTTCTTCACTTCTGCAACTGTGACTGAACTTACATTTCTTCGTACACAAAACTGACTTGAGCGTCGGAGAGCCAAACTGGGTATCACCCCCAGTTCCCCCAGCTTGGCCTTCTGACTCTTCTTGTGCTTGTCCCAACAGGTTGAACCCCTTTCTCTTTTTCCGGCGAAGCTCCGGTGGTTTCCTCCACAAAATACAAATCGTAAAGTGATCGGATTCAGACCCATCCATTTCTGGACCCATCATTTTTGGCGCCGTCTGTGGGAAACCAGTCCTACATCTTCATCCTTTCTTTTTGTTGGTTGAAAAACAAGCACATCCTTACCTCCAACAGTCATGGTTGCAACGAGATCTGGAGCAGTGGGAGGGGGAGATAACACCTCCCCAGACACGAATATCGTTCTTCCCTCCACCGCTACTGGTGGAGCCCCGCCACCTCCTTCCGTCGCTGGTGGTGGAGCACCTCCCGCCGCAGGAGTGACTCCACAGGCGGAATCCTCTGTACCACCACCTGCACAGCCGGCACCACAGGTTCCCACCACCGTGGGAGGAGTTTCTCTCTCAGTTCCACCGCCGCTTGCACAGAATTCCTGGGTCCATCCCCAGATGAACCTTGGAATGCAAGGTTACCTGATGCCTCCTCCTGGATACTCCCTTACTCCGGCGATGATGATGCCACCATTCCAGCCATACCATGCCGGACAACTCCAGCTCCCAGTGGTGGTCCCCAGGGAGATTGAAGGAGTGGAGTTACCTCCACTGACCACCCAACAATTGAGGGCTTTATACGCCCAATGTGAGGTTCAGGCGGCTCAGGGGGCATGGGAAAGGTTCCATTCCATGTACTTTCCCTCTGGGCAGGCCACTCAGGTTGCGGCCCCTTTAGGCGGACAGCAAAACTTTCCCCTCAGAGAAGCCCAGGCTGTCCTGAGGGCACAACCACCACCACCACCAACGAGAGAAGTGCCCCAGCAGGAGGGCAACGAGCGCGTCTCCGTGGGCAGGAACAAAGAGCCCACGGAGCGAGTGAACGAAAATGAAGGAGACTCTCATGTCTCCAGGAGGGGCTCACGAGCCCACAAGGACAAGCAAGTGGAAGTAAATCCTGACGTCCTCGCGGCTGTGCAAGACCAGCTGCAGGGCCTCAAGGATATCGTGGGACAGCTCTCACGAGGGTGCTCAACTCAGATCTCCCATAGTCGGGATGAACGGGTTGACGCCAGGAGCACCCGCACCAAGGACCCTCCACCAAGGGTCCCCCGTCGCAAGGAGCCGGAGGAAAATTTCGGCACGTACGAATATCACCCACTGGCGAGAGGTTCACCCCTCGTCGAAGAAGTTCTGATGGCCCAAGCCGGCATGGCCAAAGTCCCCACATCCATCAACAGATACGACGGGACAACCGATCCAGCGGAGCACTTGGATCATTTTGTGCATCTCATGCACCTTTACGAGCATTCCAGCCATTACTGGGCGAAAGTGTTTGTCACTTCCTTGGTAGGGATGGCTCAAGAGTGGTATAAGCGCCTGCCACCGCGCTCGATACACTCGTATGAAGAACTGGCCGACGCCTTCCTCAACCACTTCAACTCTTTGAAGGCACCAGTCACCGCACCCACAGCCCTTTACAACGTGGTGCAGGGCAAGAGCGAATCACTGCGCTCGTTCTTCGCCCGCTTCAATAAGGAGATCTTGCAGGTGGAAAGGCCCTCGATGGATTTCTTGATCCCAGTGCTCTTCCAGGCTGTGGATCACAAACAATATGTGAGCAAAAAATTTGCTGATGCCATCGTGGAGAGAAGGCCTGGGACTCTCATGGGCCTAAGAGAAATAGCCGAGCCGTTCTTCGCGCTCGAAGATATGTATGGGACGAACGGTCCCCGACATCATAGCCCGGCCAGGAACGAGCGACCTCATCACGAGCGGGGGCGGGAGGTGGCAGTCAAGAAAGAGCGCCCTCAAGAGCGCAGAAGGTCGCCACCACCCCCTCGTAGATTCGAGCGCATTCCGCTCACCAGGCCGAATTCTGAAGTCTACAATCTCTCCGATAAGAAGCTCTTCAAAAGACCCATCAAAATGAGAGAGACAGACTCACTCAGGCGCTCGAACAAATACTGCGCCTTCCACAAGCAGAGAGGGCACGACACGGATGAGTGTCGCCAATTGGAGGCTGAAATCCAAAGGCTCGTCGCAGGGGGCCACTTGAAGGAATTTGTCCGAGTGCTCGAGCGCTACGATGAACAATGCAATGAGCGCTCTGGAAGAAGAAGGAGAAGCCCTTCCCGGTCAAAGAGCCCAAGGGGTAGGGGACCCTCTGAAAGCAGCAGCCGCCGAGGTAATAAAGGCAAAGCCCCTGAACAAGAAAACGAGCCCTTCGCAGTCATAAATATGATCGCAGGAGGCTCATCAGGAGGGGATTCAAACGCCTCCCGACGGAGGTTCGTCCGGAGCTACAACCAACGCCCATCAGTGCCCAAGCCTATCTACGCCATCCAGAGATCAAGCGCTCAAAGGTCAAGAGAAAATGATGTAATAGGCTTCGATGATAGGGATCTAGAACATATTGTAACGCCCCATGGGGAGGGTGTAACCTCAGATTGCCCCATGGTGGTTAGTTTAGATGTTCATAACCATGTTGTAAAGAGGGTATTGGTAGATAGTGGAAGCTCCGTTAATGTTTTGCCTTACTCTACATTCTTAAAAATGAAGGTTGATCTCCCGCTCGAGCCTCTTAAAACAGCCCTCATTGGCTTTGGAGGCTCGGAAGTTGTCCCACGAGGGCAAATACGTCTGGCTACTTCGTTTGGCCGAGCCCCTCAACGCAAAACACTCCTGGTAACGTACGCGGTGGTGGAGATAGACATTCCATATAACATCATAATTGGGCGCCTGCCCTCGTTGATTTCAAAGCCATCATCTCCACATACCACCAGAAGATTAAGTTTCCTACTTCCGAGGGCGTCGGAGAAGTGCTCTGCAATGTACGAGAGGCTTGGGAATGTTACATGTTATCCCTCAGAAAGCCAAAGGCGGAGAAAACCTTCCAAGTCGGCTCCACCAAGAAGTCAGTGGATTTCCCCAATCTAGACGAGGACAGCCCGGCACGAAAGAGGGCAAAGTTGAATAAGAAGAAGAACAAGAAGAAGAGGGGAGACAACGGGGAGTATCCCCTCGAAAATGTCCCCCCAGGGGTCGTTGGTGGATCGTCCTCAGAAGGAGACGAGCCGGAAGAGAGTGAACCAGCATCTGGCGACCGTTTGACAGGAAAGAAGAGGGCGCTCGAACTTCCTCGCCCTGAGGTAAGGATCGAACCCTCGGAAAAGTTCCTTACCATTGAGCTGGAGCCTGGAAACAAGGATAAGACCACTCAGATAGGATCTAATCTCTCAGGGCCTTCTCAGATCATGATGATTGATTTTTTAAGGGAAAACAAGGATGTATTTGCGTGGAAAGCCTCTGATCTCACAGGGATTGACCCGAGCGTCATTGTCCATAGGCTCAATGTGGATCCCTCATTCAAACCCATCAAGCAGAAAAAGCGAGATGTACATGGCTTTCGGAAAAAAGTCATCGAAGAGGAAGTTAATAAACTCCTAGAGGCTCAATATATCGAGCCCATTTTGTATCCGGAATGGCTGTGCAACGTCGTCTTGGTGCCCAAGAGCGCGAACAAGTGGCGCATGTGCAACGATTTCACTGATCTCAACAAAGCCTGCCCCAAAGATCCTTACCCGCTGCCCCGGATTGATCAATTGGTGGATTCGACCGCTGGTTGCGAGCTAATGAGCATGATGGACGCTTTCCAGGGATACTATCAGATTTTTATGGCTCCAGAAGATCGCCCCAAAACCTCGTTCGTTGTCCATCTGGGGGTATATTGCTTCCTAGTCATGCCCTTTGGACTTAAGAACGCTGGAGCTACATATCAGCGGCTCGTTAACAAGATGTTTGAAAAGGAAATCGGTAGGTCCATGGAGGTTTACGTGGATGATATGATTGTCAAAAGCGAGCACCAGGTTTCCCACTTGGAAGATCTCAAGCGCACCTTTTCAATCTTGCGCCAGTATGGGATGAAGTTGAACCCTTCAAAGTGCACCTTTGGAGTGCAAGGGGGAAAATTCCTAGGGTACATGGTCAGTCAGAGGGGAATTGAGGCCAATCCGGAAAAGATCAAGGCTATTTTGGAGATCCCTTCCCCTCGAAATTTGAGGGAAGTGCAGGTCCTGGTGGGAAAAATCATTTCGTTGAACAGATTTATTTCGCATGCGAAAGGGCGCTGCAGGATATGAAGGCTTATCTATCGAGCGCCCCACTGTTGACTAAGCCCGTCGAAGGTGAGAAATTATTTATGTATCTTTCTGTTTCTCCTGGAGCCACAAGCGCTGTTCTGGTCGCTGTACGAGAGCGAAAGCATTTGCCTGTCTATTATCTGAGCAAAACATTGCAAGGAGCTGAAAAAAAGTATTTGGAGATTGAAAAATTCGCGCTCGCTCTTATCAACGCCTCAAGAAGGCTACGGCCTTACTTTCAAGCACACTCCATAACGGTTCTCACCGACCAACCCTTGAAGCAAGTGTTGTCCAAGCCAGATGTATCTGGTAGATTAATCAAATGGGCCATCGAACTGAGCCAGTTTGACCTCTGCTTCGAGCCCAGGACGGCGATACAGGCTCAAGTCGTAGCAGATCTGCTGGTTGAGCGCTTTGGTTTCGAGCCCACCGTTGCAGAGAATGAGGGGTTATGGGTACTGCACACAGATGGTTCCTCAACCTCACAAGGGGGAGGAGTAGGAGTGGCCCTCAGAAACCCCGATGGGATTGAGCTGGACTTTGCAATCAAGCTGGATTTCCAAGTCACCAATAACGAAGCAGAATATGAAGCCCTCGTGCAAGGGTTGAATATTGCTTTTCAGAACGGAGCCTCTAGAATCACCGCTTATGTGGATTCACAGTTAATAGCAAGCCAGATTGAAGGAACTTATGAGGCTCGAGAAACCACCATGATACAGTACTTAACTAGAGCCAGAGAAATCATTGGGAAATTCAAGGAATTTCATCTACTTCAAGTGCCCAGAGGAGAAAACGAGCGTGCGGACGCTCTGTCAAAGTTTGCATCCGCTTTAGAGGGTACTTCTGAACGTTCTGTTACGTTCCTTAGAACTGAGGAACCTTTGATCAAGGAGAAGGCCGCCACCAAGATAATAGCCATGATTGATCCAAACGAGCCCTGCTGGCTTGATGACGTCATTATTTTCCTTAAGGACGGAATTCTTCCCACTGACAAGGTGGAAGCAAGGAAGGTCCGAAATAAAGCCCCTCGTTTCGCTTTGGATACCGAGGGGAGGTTGTTCAAAAAATCATTTCAAGGGCCCCCAATGAGATGCCTGAGGCCCTCACAAGCAAAGGAGACGCTCGTACACATACATAATGGAAGCTGTGGAAATCACTCTGGAGGGCGTATTTTGGCAAAGAAGGTTCTGAGAAGTGGGTTTTATTGGCCTACAGTTCTCCAGGATGCCATCGAATTTTCAAGGAAGTGCCCCAAATGCCAATTCCATTCGAATCTCCCTCAATTGCCAGCCGCACAAATGATCCCAATAGACGTCTCTTGGCCTTTTGACCAGTGGGGAATAGACATTGTGGGCCCCTTGCCCATGGCTGCGGGACAAAGGAAGTTTGTCATTTTAGCCGTCGACTACTTCACCAAGTGGGCCGAGGCTGAAGCTGTTGCGAAAATCACTTTCAAGGTTGTGAGGGACTTCATTTGGAAGAACATCATTTGCAGGTACGGTATACCGAGGGTGCTCATTTCTGACAACGGGTCCCAGTTCATAGCGGCAGACACACGAGAATGGTGTTCTGAGTTGGGTATAGAACAGCGATTTACCTCTGTAGGACATCCACAATCCAATGGGCAAGCAGAAGTTACCAATAGGATCATCTTGCAACATCTGAAAACCATGCTGGAAAGCAAGAAAGGTGAATGGGCTGAGGAGCTGCAAGGAGCGCTTTGGGCTTATCGCACCACCCCACGAGCGGCCACTGGAGAAACACCTTACGCGCTCGTTTATGGATCAGAAGCAATGATACCAGCGGAGATTGTAAATGAATCCGCTCGTGTCGGCTATTTCGAGCCTCAGCTCAACGATGGCAACAGGAGCTTGGAGTTGGACCTGCTGGATGAAAGGAGAGACCGAGCGTGGGCTAAGATCCACCACTATAAAGCCTCTGTGGCCCAACAGTACAACAAGCGTGTGAAGGAAAGAACTTTCCAGCTGGGAGATTTGGTCTTGAAGAAAGTGGAAGTATCCAAGCACGTGGGGAAATTGGACCCCAATTGGGAAGGCCCATTCAAAGTCGTACGACTCAGAGCTAACAACACTTACACCCTGGAGACACTTCAAGGTGAGCGCTTGCCTCGCCCTTGGAACGCATGTAACCTCCGGCGGTTTTATGTTTAAAAGCTCTTTACAAACCCTGATGTAACAACCCTCTTTGACGGGTTCGATGTACTTCCAATCACAAGTAAAAGGTAACATGATCTTTTTAATTTCTTTAATATTCCTGTTTCTTTGGTTGCTTGAATGAATAAGTCCCACGTCCCTCGTCTTTGCGAGCGTGGTTGGCAACTCATTCCAATATGTATGCTGTTATCTCGTATGGGTTACGCTGGCCAGCACTCTACTCCGAATGGGGGGACGCCCTCATAAGGATAGACTGGTTACGCTCACAACCAAGCAGGTGAGTTGGAAGAAGATTGTGAAGAAAATCCTAGTAGGCCTTGGCTGTTTCTTAAAACGCCTTGCGCTCGAAAACGGGATCTCCTACAAGAACGGATCCTAGTAGGCCTTGGCTGTTTCTTAAAACGCCTTGCGCTCGAAAACGGGATCTCCTACAAGAACGGATCCTAGTAGGCCTTGGCTGTTTCTTAAAACGCCTTGCGCTCGAAGATGGGATCTCCTACAAGAACGCATCCTAGTAGGCCTTGGTTGTTTATTAAAACGCCTTGCGCTCGAAAACGGGATCTACCACAGAAATAGTCCTAGTAGGCCTTGGTCGTTTCTTAAAACGCCTTGCGCTCGAAAAGGGGATTTCCTGCAGAACCAAGAAAACGACAAGAGCCAGAGCGCTCGAACGATGACCTCAGAATCAAATAGGAATTGCACAAGTCTTGAACGAGGGCAACCACTCAGTAAGACCCTCGTAAATACTCAAGACCTAGCAAAATCCCCCCAAGGGCGGAAAGAATGTCGCAAGTCTTGAACGAGGGCAACCACTCAGTAAGACCCTCGCACACACTCAAGGCTTAGCCAAATTCTCCCAAAGCAAAAGTTTATACAAGTCTTGAGCGTAGGGGCAATCTCACAGTAAGACCCTCACGATCGCTCAAGACTTAGACAGATTTTCAAGAAAAATTTACAAAAGAAGAAATTCATACAAGTCTTGAGCAGGGGGGCAATCCCACAGTAAGACCCCCACGATCGCTCAAGACTTAGACAAATTTACAAAGGCAGAAATTTATACAAGTCTTGAGCGTAGGGGCAATCTCACAGTAAGACCCTCACGATCGCTCAAGACTTAGACAAATTTACAAAGGCAGAAATTTATACAAGTCTTGAGCCGGGGGGCAATCACACTATAAGACCCTCACGACCGCTCAAGACTTAGACAAATTTTCAAGAGCAAAAATAAAATTTATACAAGTCTTGAGCGTAGGGGCAATCTCACAATAAGACCCCCACGATCGCTCAAGACTTAGACAAATTTTCATTGCATCAAAGGAATAAAACATTCACAGGAGTATGCTACACAGTCTTATTATATAAAGAAACTGAACAACAAAGTCATCAAAAAAGAGATATTCATTCATGGCAAAGGAAAATATTACAAGGAAGGGGGCTCAAAGGCCCATAAATATTGTCCCAAAAGAAGAAAATGACAGAAAAGCAGAAAAACAGGCAAAAACAGGAGGAATTGATAAAGGGAAAGCTTCAAGCAGCTGGAGCGATGTCCTCATCAACAATCACCAGGATTGGGCCCTGAACTGGGCCATGGACTGGGCCCTCAGGCTCTTGTTGATGGGCTTGCAGGTCGTTGGGCTCAGGATCATTTGGAGCGGGAGCGTTGGCATCTTCAGCAATTGGGATCGGGGCCTCCTCCAAGATAGGTGCTTGGGGCTCATCCACAGGATCGTCGTTTGGAACGGATGAGGCGGCATTACCCGCCGGATGAGCGTCCATATACTCATCCTGAAGGAGTTTGACCAGGAACTCATATTCTGGCTCTGCAATGGAATCAGCAGGGTTGTCGCCCTCGTCATCTTCCTCCTCGCAGCGCTCATTGAACATGAGCCCCGTGCCCTCGGCCTCCTTCATGGCAGGGTTGGTGAGCCCTTTGTGTATGCCCTGCTCGATGGCCAGATTGAAAGCCTTCTGAGCCTCCTCCAAGCAATGCAGGGAAGCAGCAAAATTGAAGGCTTTGGAGTGGCAGAATTTGATCAACGCCTCCTTGTTTGCACGCTCTAAGCTTCGAGGCCATTCGTTGACAGTATCGTTGAATTTGCGCTCGGCCTCAAGCGCCCTTGCTTTCCAGCTTTCCCTGTCCGCCTCGGCCTTTTTGCACCGCTCGTTGGCCTGGGCCAGCTCGTTGCCCAAACGAATACGAGCGCCGTCAACCGCTAAAAAGTCTTCCTTGAGCTTTCCCAGCTCTTCCTCAGTTGTTTCGAACAAGCCCTTGAGGGACTCGTACTTGGCGATTTCCGCATCAAGCTCCGCCTGGATTTGAGCCGGATCATTCGAGCGGGCCATCTTCTTGTATTTGGCCTTGCGCTCGGCGTAAGTTGAGGCTCGCATTTGCACGTTTTTGAGCCGGGGAAGAACTTGCTGCGCGAACGAGGGGAAAAGTGTTGAGCAAAAAAAAAAAAAAAAAAAAAAAAAAAAAAAAAATGGTGGCTTACAGAAGAGAAAGAGTGCAAGGAATGATTACTTACGGAAATCAGAGCGTGGGCCGTGTCGAGGGTCACTTGCTCCACAGACTCGCTGTAGAGGTAACGATGGTCGGCCGAGAATTGGGATCTGCTGAACAGATCCTCGGTGATAGTTTGTGCGACCGAGCCGGGCCTCAGCAAAACTGGCCCACCGTCTGGGGCGCCTGTAAAGCCCCTGTCCCCTCGTCGGGGGAACTCCCATGCATGTTCCTCCTCTGAGGAGGAAGTATCTCCTTGGCCCCTGGGGCCCTCAACCACTTGCTTCCCCTTGCCCTGGATTGCCACGGAATCGGGCATCCTCTTCCTCTTGCGGGAAGGCCTGCTTGCGCTCGCGCTCGGGTGAGCCTCAGTTATTGCCAGAGTGGTCACTGGCCTCGTCTGTTCTGCGGGGATGGGGGGTTGAGCATCACCCGCTCTTTCTGAAGAGGACTGCCCCCTGGTCTTTCTGGGGACCAGTCTACGCTCCCCTCGGCCACGGGGTGGCGGAACCTCACTACGATTGGCGCTCGAACTGGCGCCCTGATTGCCACTACGAGCGTCCCTGTTGCGAGGACGGTGTTGCTCACGCTGCTGTTCCCCTTGTTGGGATTGGTTTCTGTTGGCGTGGGCGAAACGAGCCGCTTGTCTAATTCCTCCGGCCATTTCTATAATAGCAGCTCCTGCAAAAAGGGAAATACAAGGGTTATAAATCTGGGGACCAGAATTGTTAAGTGCAAGTTACAAGTACAAAGAAGCAGTTAGTTTTTATTCCTATCTAAAGTTAGTGCCCTAAAGATCTAACCGTCTCTCTCTATGTCACGAGCCGGAGGGTTGTCAAGGAAGTAAGGGTCGTTGGAAAGACCACACAAGAACATGAGTTCTGCATCATCTATCCAGTCCTTCGCTTGTATAAGGTGACCCTCGTCCCTTAGGGTTGTTGCCAAGTTTTTCGCCCAATCTCTGGGGAGTGAGGGTGGCAAACGGCTCTTTGAATACGAGCCCCATTCCGTGATCACCCCAAAGCCCTCTTCTGCTGGAGCCCTGACAAAGATGAACTTCTCTTTCCAGTCAATGCCATAAGTGCTCGAGGGCGAGTTAATCAGCTTCATATGTGCTTTCGCCTGGACATAGTAGAAGCCGGCCTCTGGGGATGAGCGGGATGAGCTGACCACTTGGAAAAGGGCGTTGAAATTCCGCAAATAGGGCTCGTAACCCATACTCCTCATCAAGATAATGAAGCACGTCAAGAGGGCCAAGCCATTGGGCACTATTTGGGATGGACACAAGCCCAGGTCATTCAGCAAATGGGCCATTGAGACTGAGATGGGGAACCTCAGGCCTCCCGAGCGCACGGAATCCACGTACACTGCCATCTCCCCAGGAGGCGGGTTATTCGCACGCTCGTGGCTTTGTGGGATTCTCCAAGTATACCGCTCGTCCCAGTAGATGGGTGCCATCATTGTTTTCACATCTCCCACGGTGACGGTACTGGGAGTCTCATCAGGCGTGCGCTCGGTGGCCTGATAGCCTGACCCTTCACCCTCATTGGGCCCTTTGGATTTTTGGGATTTCTTTCCTTTCCCCTTATCACGGGCTCTGTCTGAAGGCCCGGATATGGCTTCCGCCACTGGAAGCGGGTTTGCGACGGCCACGGTCACGGTGTGGCGGTGGGGATGTGTGGCACTTTGGGTTATGGGGAGAACAGACCCTTGTCGTTCTGCCTCCATAACCAGATCCATCTCCTCAAAAAGAGGATCCGTTCCGCCAGGGTTTCTGTCCTCTGTAGCCATCACCGCCTCCCCCAACTCTTCATTTCTGGGGGAATTGTGGGAAGAAGAACTCTCAGTGGCCATCTCTTGGATTTCACGGGCAAATTCCTCAATGTGTTGGTCGGCCATGGCGGAAACTAGGATTTGGAAGTTTTTCTTGGAAGGGGATTAAGGTTCAGAAAGGCGAAAATCTAAGGATTACGAAATTCTAAAGTCCAAATCTACGGTCAGCAAGGTTAGAAAACTACACTGGAAATTTACCTTGAAAGTTTCTGAAGAAAACTGGAGAAGAGGTTGAAGATGCTCTAAGAACTGGAATGCGAGAGAATTTTCTTTGCAAAGGATGCTTGAGAGTTTTGAATGCGTAAAGAGTATGGAGATTTCAGAATCCCGTATTTATAGGGATGGAAGTTGGTACCGTTTTAGGCAATAAATTCAAAATGGTAATCATTTCCCGCCTAGGAAACCGTCCACTTTATGGAATCGGCGCATGCTTCCCAATGCTCACGCGCCCCACGCGCACCCGCATTTAATGCTCTGACGTTTCAAGGGCTTCATAATAGTACCAACATTTAATGCGGAAGTGATACGAACGGTCAATTGAAAAGACCGCATTAATGGCGCATTCAGAGGAAAAATTGCTCAACACGCTAAGTCCCATACGAGCGTTGTATGCGGAAGATTGAACGTGTCAAAATTCTACAGTCCTTATCACTAAGGACTACAGAATTGGGGGGCAAAATGATGGGGTCAAAATACGATCGCCCCACGTTAAGACACGTGGCGTCACCGAGTTGATGACATCTGTCTCCCCAAGGCTGCACCATCAGCACACGAGCGCTAAGCCAACGAGCGCAATCCTTCTTCTGGAGTTAAGGCCAACGAGCGCTGTCACTTCAACGAGCGTCCTACATATCAAACGATGGGCGCTCACACGCCAAAGGAGCCCTCTTCGAGCGTCACACTCCCTCAGAGTGGTTTCCCTTTCGGCTCATCACTTGAACTGGAGCCTTCATTCCCCTCAGCGGATGTCTTAGCCTCCAATACTCCAGGTTGTCACGAGCGCGCTCTCAAGCCCTCGTTACCAACCGCCCACATGGCTCTCTGACACAACGTACATGCCCGCGCACCTGCCACTGTTGCCAGCACTAACTTTTGGCCGCTTTTGCAGAAGATTCCTCCTAGGTTTCTCTCTCACAGCGCCACGTGTTAGGGCAACATTCGGCCAGGACCACTTGAGGCAAATGACCAAAGGGCCCTTGACCCTCAACTATAAATAATCCAAGTCGTCTTCTACACAAGTAAGCTTTCTTCACTTCTGCAACTGTGACTGAACTTACATTTCTTCGTACACAAAACTGACTTGAGCGTCGGAGAGCCAAACTGGGTATCACCCCCAGTTCCCCCAGCTTGGCCTTCTGACTCTTCTTGTGCTTGTCCCAACAGGTTGAACCCCTTTCTCTTTTTCCGGCGAAGCTCCGGTGGTTTCCTCCACAAAATACAAATCGTAAAGTGATCGGATTCAGACCCATCCATTTCTGGACCCATCAGTATTATAAATATTATATTATATATAATATTTAGCATTTCAATTAATTTTGAAATATATAATATATAATATTATATATAATATTTAGCATTACAAATTAAAATATATAATATATGTGTGTTATATACTATATAAACTGTATATATATGTATTATAAATATTATATTAATACTATATTTAGCATTTCAATTAATTTTGAAATATATAATATATAATATTATATATAATATTTAGCATTACAAATTAATATATATAATATATGTGTGTTATATACTATATAAACTGTATATATACGTATTATAAATATTATATTATATATTATATTTAGCATTTCAATTAATTTTGAAATATATAATATTATATATGTAGCATTTCAATTAATTTTGAAATATATAATATATAATATTATATATAATATTTAGCATTACAAATTAATATATATAATATATGAGTGTTATATACTATATAAACTATTCATATACGTATTATATGTTTTTGGATTTTGAGATTTATACGTATCTCTAACATAAAATATATATGTATCTCTAACATAAAATATATGGATTTATACGTATCTCTAACATAAAATGTATTGTATGGATTTATACGTATCTCTAATATAAAATATTTAAAAATAATATATACTAATTTTTGGATTTTAAGATTTTAAATTTTGAATAAATATAAAAAACCCACATCCGAACCAAAAAAAAAAAAAAAAAAAATGAAAAAGCTCCCTCAACAGTGGTGGCTGCGGCGGAAGATTCAGAGGCAGCAAAGGGTCGTAAACAGGGCCATCAGACGCCGCCGGAGGATTCAAATCCCTAAAAGCCCAAGAGAAGCCAAGAAACCAGGAGTTGATTTGTGGGGAACTGTGCTGGAAAATGTAATGTTTGGGGAATATTTAGGCAAAGGAAACATGTTTAACAAAAGGCAACTAAGATTCAGACACCAAGGCTTTAGATTGAAGGAATCTCTAGCACATTAGGGATGAATTTAGAGATAGAGAAAAGGGGGTAATTTCTGAGTTGTAAATTAGGGCTAAATGTGGTTGAAATCGTTTATAGTGGTGAAGTGGGTTAATGTTTGACGAAACTAACAGACACGTGAGGGACACGAGATTTTTGCCGTCTATTTTGGATGAAAAGTGGTCAATGGGACCAAAAATGAGACAAATGCCACTTTATGGACCAAAAGTACTATTTTTGGGACCAAAACCGTATATGACTCACTTTACGGACGTTTTTGATAATTTGCTCTAAAATTTAAAATATCTATAAGAACAAATATGACTAATTAAGATCAAATTTCAGACAAATATTCGGTGTCCAACTAAACTAATACTTTTTCCCCCTATTGCTGTTTTGTGATCAACTAAACTAATAATTTAAGTATCATTAAATTGATGGTTCACATTAAAGGCAAATTTCCTAAAGTAAAAATAGGGTTCATAACTAACTGTAAGTAGAGTCTCATATCCAAGATGTGTAGATATTCAATACGTATGCTCCAGATTGATATTACGTAATAGTTGGCAACTTACATAGTCAATTCAAAAATGTACCAGCAGTCCAGCACTCGCTGATACTCTTCTTCCGATCCTTTGTATTGTGGTATATGCCAATCCAATCCAATCCTCTTTTTTTCCCGAAAAACATTACTAATAGATTAAATGATCAAATCCGACAGTATAAACCACGCAGCAAAAGGCCAGTTAAATTAATTGGTAGTAAGATTAAAGCTAAATTAATGAACAGGGGATGAGTACAAGTCCTATATTATATCAATCGTAAATGGAATAATGCCTGTCGACAATCTCCTTCACTTTCGAACGTGAGAGTGGTGGAATAATACAATTTGGTGAGGACTGCTGCGAGAAGTATCTCTACAACCACAAAGTAAACATATTACGACTATGAAAAATCATGAAAACATTAGAACAATGACAAAGATGGAGGCAAATGAAAATACCACTCGTTGGGCTCTGACATCAACCTCCGAAAGCCCTTCCACATTCATATGGTCCATTATTGCTCTATAACTGGCATCTACACATGCAATTACCACATAATCAGTACCACAACAGATATATTTCATGTAAAATTCATCACGCACTTACACTTGGGCAAAGCCTTCACTGCAGCCACAAACTTCTCATGAACCTCCACAGGCCAAAAATCATCTTTCGGCATCATCTCAAACGCGTCAAAGCCGTCATCACCGGACTTGTCCTCTTCCTTTTCCTCTTCCTTTTGATCAATCCTCACATCATCAAGTTTGATCCTCATGTGCCACAATAAGTATCCTGAGATCGACTTTACGTTCTCAATTTTCACCGGCTTCGTGTAATACATAGGTACACCATAATCTCTAAGCCTTAGAAGGATCTTGTAATCAGTACCAGAGGAGTATAGATCTACACAAGAATATCAGCAAACATATTAAAGGATAATGTTTGCTTATACTATGCAACTGCTGCAGATGGATCAGTAATAAAAAGAGTTAAGCTTACAGAAAGTGCAGACGTGCAACCTAACACTTATAATGCCTATCAGCTTGATGGCATCCACATCAGCAACATGCTCATCACATATAACGCAGTCAAACTTATTTGTGTCTTCTCGAAGCAGCTTAATAGCTTCAGCTCCAAGACTAGTCCTTGTGACTGAAAAGGAAGAAATCAGTAAGGTAGATAAACGGTTAACACCGACAGTAGAATGACTACGAGTTACAAATTCCTTTATCTGTAACTAGTAAGACAGCAGCAAACTGATATCATGCAAGATAAATCAAACTGCAACTTGATTGAACTATAAAAGAAGCAGTGGAATCATCCACAAGTAGATATAAGGAGAAAGGGTGTTACCTTGGAAATTGCACTGGCTAAGTACAGACGTAGCATTCTCAGCACAGTTTTCATCGGATGTTACCAACAAAACTTTGAAACTCACTGGGAAATCGCTTTCTTGTTCATTGGCCATCCTAATTAAACAGATTAAATAAGATAGTCTTCAGGCCAGAATAATTAAGGAAGATTAATATGAGATTTATCATATAAAATTAAATTACGGGTTCTCGCATAGTAAATTACAATATGAACAAAAACAGAGGTCGTAAGAACACCCACTAGGCAAAAACCAAAATAAAATTTAAAGCCAAGAAAAACCAACAGAAAATTAAGATTGTGAAACTAGCGAAACCATAAGCAATAAAATTATGAAACTCAGAAGAATCATAGTAAAATAGGGAAACCAGGAAAACCAAAATGACAATAAACTGCCCAAGAAAACAAACACAGAACAATTTTCAGAGGCAGGCGAATGTAGAAATTTCAGAAAAAACTTAGATTCGATGTAAAGAAAAAACTTAGATCTACAGGAATTGGTTACCTTCCGATCACCTACGGTTTTGAATATTAATTTAGTGTTAATTTAATACAAACATAAAATTATTTTGGAGTACTAATTAAGTATATCAACCTATGATGCACGGACACTTTTAAAAATATCATTTTGCCGTGTCGTGTCGGACACGTGTCCGACACTCCTTACGTGGGAAATTCAAGAGAAAAAATCCGTATCGCCGTATCCGTGCCATGTCGTGTTCGTGCATCATAGATATCAACGAACAAAAATATCTTTTCTTTTGGGGTGAACGGAGAAAGTTAGGGTAAATGTATATATATACACATAGGCCCTTCTTATCTCACCGATAGATTTTTAGTTATAGTAGATTTAATATTTTACATAAAGTAGAATTCTAACTATTTGTATTATATTATTATACCTTAACCACCCAATGAATGACTATGTAAATAAATAAATTATCATAATTAAAAATTATTCAGTCAAATATAAAGAGAAACAAAATATTTATCTCCACATAAATATAAAATTTATGTAGCTTGAATTTTTTTAAAGTAAGTAAATTAAATAAATTTAAAAAGAAAAAATAATGTATTTGAGATTGATTAGAATTATAGTTGAGATTTTATTTTAAATAAAATAATAATTAAAAAAGATGTTGACCTGATATATTTATATTGGGCCACGTAACATGTCCAAAGACGAGCCATGTGAACTTGGAGTCACCTTGATCCATATATACGAAAACACGTAAACGCCAAGTCGGAGCCAGGTGGATGCCATGTTAGCAACACGTGGCCAAATATAGTCCAAATCGATTTGCAAGTAGGGGATCGCTTGAACTGGCAAAAAGGTCAATAACTAAGCCTAAATTGATTTGAACCAGCTTAGAAGATTCGACCGAATTGGCCAGAATCAAAGATGGACAATCAAAGAGCCCTCATTGATCTTGGCGTGCACACGGACACAGTGACCGTACATCGATCACCAAATCGATTCTATAACCACTAGACAAATCCATACTCTAAAGCACCTTTTGTTTCTATAAGCCACCAGACAAATCCGTACTCTAAAACATCTTTTGTTAGAGAACATGCAACGACCCTATTCCTTAGGACATTTGTACAAGGAGACTGTTAATGTCCCTTAGTAATTGAACTTACCTAAAAAGGAAAACAAGGGTACGAATGTACAACCCCAGTCAAGTCGAAAATAGTAAAAATTAAAATCAATTACGGCACCATTAAGGCATTAAGATTTGTGGGTTTTATTGTTATAGGGAGTGCTTGTTCTTTTTCCAATTTGTAGATTACTATTATTATTTTTGGTAGGAAACCAAAAGAAATTATATCATACCTCATTCCATGTAATTTTCTTAAAACGAACAGTATCCATGTAAACTTCTTAAAACAGATCCATGCAATCTTCTTAAAACGAACTCTGTTATTGGCATCTTAGTTAGTTAAAATTTTAAATACCTATAAGAACAAATATGACTGTAAAGTTTGATTAAACACAATTCTCGACTCACTTTTAGTCAATATTAAATTTGTCAAGCCTATCCAAAAGGCTAGTTAAAAGAAGCTCCAGAGAATTGGACTTAAAACAGCACCAAAGGGGGTCACTTGCATCGAGACTCGAGTGACCATTAACTTGAGTTAATTTAACATCAACATTTATTATAATCTTCAACCCCATAGCAACAAGCTGATGCTTCATCACTTACCCAGGTGCACTGCTAGTTCTTCAAGCAATAATAAAGTTAGTCTATCTTCTCAAAGGCAAATCTCTGCATTGTCATCGAGCAACCCTGTATTGGAATTTCATACATTAAGCACCAGAACGAAGCACAAATATTATACAGATTTTAAGAACAGAAATAATTTCCAAGTATTTGGTGATTCATTAATTGATTATAAATGATTATGTATATCAAACGTCAATGGTCTAACCTGCAACATATCAAACACGAAGATCTTCAATGTCGGTTAAAACATGAGCAGACTTCTTATCAACTACTAGCTGATCACATTCACCACTTATGTCATGCCCCATTTGCTTGCGAACTGCTGTTCGAATGTTAAGTGCCTCTAAGTATTTTCTGGAACTTGGTGACTTTCACATCACTGGTTTTTACGAACTTAGGGAACCAATTGGATTAAAAGGAATCAAGTTAACAACCTATCATGAAATAGAAAAGAATGTCACTAATATAGTGTATACAACCTTTCTAATAATGCAAATAATAATTACCACTTGAAATGTCTCGAGCAATTTGCCGAGTTGGTGAGCTTGTTGCTCTTCATTCAGACCATCAAGCATTATGTACTCGATAAATATATTTTGCTGACTACAGAAAAAGCACATGAGATATTCTGGCCACATCAACAGATGGTCATCTATGAATGAAGAAATCATGATGCGGAGAAATAATGTGAATACAATGGAAAAGAAAAAGAAAAAAAAAAAAAAAGATGAGAAAATTAACCTTTTATTTTGATATTCTTGCAGCGCATTCATTAGTTTTTCCAAGGGAAACGCCCTTGCAGCAGGCATCATCTGACATCGCGATATCGTAGCGACACTGCTAAATTGAAGTTTGGCATGTCTTTGTGAAGTTTGCTAATAGCATGAATTATCCCAACTTTAATAGTTGATTAATTTCTTAATCAACAATACATTCTTAATCTTCAGTGAATTATTGGACAATGACGAGATGGTTCGCCGGAACGGACGGAACGACCGTTCCGGAATGGGAACAGCAGCCTCCGTTCCGCTGTTCCGGTACGGAATGGAAATAGACCTGGAACGCCTTTTTTTTTTTGCTTTGGAACACCGTTCCGTGGCGTTATAACGGCGGAAAGGAACGGAACGCTGTGTATACCATTTTTCTTTTGTGCAATTGACATGATATTACTTGCTCACAATTATTTACCTGGCTCACGTTTAGTCTTCACATGCCATGGTTTGAGAGAGAGAAATCCAGATCTGATTTGCGTCTTCATCTGCCATGGTTTGAGAGAGAGAAATCACAGATCTAATTTGCAAGAGAGAGAGAGAGAAATCCAGATCTAATTTGCTCGAGAGAAAAAAAAAAATCCCAACTCCCATCCCAGATCTGCAAGAGAAAAAAGAAAAAAGAAGTCCCAGCTCTGTACTCACGTAAGAAGAAGAACTCTTTGTAAGAGAAAGAAGAAATGGCGTGAAAAGCTTTGAGAGTTGCTACAGTGAAAATTCTTTGAGCAGAGAAGAAGAACTCGATCTCCATATCTAATTCTCTTCCATCCCCGTTAATTAAAAATTTCAAGTTAGTTGGTATCTTTTCTATTTTAAATTTATTTTTAGTTTATTTTTGAATGCAAATTTTTTCATTTATTGGTTATCTTAATAATTTGGAGTCCATACTATTAGTTAATTTATTATCTCACCCTTTTTCTCTCACCTTTTCAAGTTCATATATATGTTAGGAAAGAGACATGTGATTATATTTGATTCTTATCCAATCAAGTTGCGGTCAGAATTTCCTTCTTTGACTTAGAGATTTTATACTATGATTATGTTCGAAAACCCTCATAAGAGAGAGACAATTCCGATGTTCTACCCCTCGTCATTCCACTTCTTATTAATAAATAATGTATCATTATATATCTATTTCAACATTCCTATTGTAGTATGTTGAACAACTTTTCTTTTGTTACACAACTATGTTTATTGTATGGTTCGGTAGTCATTATAAGAATATGTGCAATCTCTTATTTGAATAAATATAACAAATCTAAATATAATATTAATTGATTCTAATATAAAATTAGAAATTAAAATGAGTTTTAAAATAAATTTTTGGGATTTTATATATCTTTTTGAGAAGTGGTCGCGTTTTTGCCGCGTCCGTTCCGCGTCATTGCAACGGAACTGGAACGGTGGCCTCCGTTCCGTTCCCCGCGACCGGTCCGGCGAACCATGATGACGACGGCGACTCCAATGAATATCTACATTTTTTAAACTGACCAATAAGAACTACATCAAAATTATTGACCAACTAAAAATTTCGTTTATTCATTTTTAGTTGTTTTCATTTTAATAGTTGATCAATTTCATTGATTTATTTTTTTTTATCGATCATGAACTTGAGGTGTTTTTGTTATATGCATGAATTTAATACGTCAAATTTTAACAATTTATTTTAATTTGGTTGATATATGCCTTGATAGTTATGGATAACTTTAATTAATTTATATATTAGTATTCTTATAATTTTTCAATTTAATAATCTACCATGTTTCAATTACCCAATAATTTGTTGGTATCATCATATTCAAAAGTTTAATTACCTAATACAAGAACATGACTATAAGATTTGATTAAACACAATTCTAGACTCAGTTTTAGTCATTATTAAATTTGACGGGCCTATTTGGCTGGACCGACCAACCAAACCCAAAAAAATCAAAAAGTTGAAAATCAAAACTGGTTGGACCGAACACCGAACCGAAATAGGTTCTATCGGTTTGGTTCGGTTATTCGATTTCGGCTTTTTTTTTAATACCCCTAACACACGGCACTCTTAAGACATAACTAGACATAACTAAACATAACGAAGCTAGAAACGGATATAATGATATTATCTACTGCATAAATTAAAAAAACTAAACGGACAAAAACATTGACCGACTCAAAATCCGCCTAAATTGAACTTTGAATTTGCTACTGCAATCTAAAAACATTGGGAGGGAGAGGGTTAGTCCACTAATTGAGTGAGGGGCTAACACGTGCACACTACATAATATATTTAAATGAGCACAACACATTTAAATCATAAATGTTCATGAATTGGGGATAATTTCTGCTCACCAAAATATTTTTACCGGTGATAATATGTATAAAGGGTTTTTTCTAAACAAAACTCAACTTAAACAAAACATATAATATCGTATCATATTATATTTTATCTTGACTTATCTTATCTTATTAAAATTTATTCCAACTTTTATTTTAAATTAATTGAAAATATTTCCATTTCACAAACCATAACATACTATAATATAATTCGATGGGTACGAGCATAATCTCCAACCATCACACGTCATACAAACATATACACATAGTATTTTATTCCTAAGGATCATGTGACACCCCGACCTACAGTAGGTACAGGTAGATTATGTGGTTTAAATATTAATTGCGTTTTAATTAATTGTGTATGAATTATATGAATTTATTTGAACTTATTTGAATTAATTGATTATGTGATTTTGGTGTCTTGGACTTATTGAACCCTTTTCCTCTTAAACCGAATTAAAACCGAACCGGAAACCTTGAACTAAACCCGCGAACCGAACCCGGTTAAGCCTTATGAGTGAACCATTCTTTCCTTCCTTCTCTCATTCTCACGTAATAGCAGCAGTAGCTTTTGGCCAAGAAAGAAGCAAACCCTCCATTTTGATTCAAGCTTCAATCAATCGTAACTTCTCCATTTCTTGACCAATCTCTGAGCTTAATTAAGTTTCGGAAACCTCTTGACATGCTCGTCATTTCTATGGTTTAAATTCTTCTCTTGGAGCCTTGGATGGTTTCTTTTGATCATGATGTGAATAGTAAGGGTTTAGCTTAAATTTTGAAATATGAGTTCTATACTTGTTATATTTGAATTCTATCTCTATATGTGAGTTATACATGTGGTATATGTTGCATTTATTACATGAAAGCATGTGTTAGTTGAGCATTCAATGTGATCATGTGTTTATGCTTAACTTTTTCATTCTTGGATCATTGATGTTTAATTCCGTTTTCCTTGAGCTTTATGAGTGGTTTAAGTCAAGCATGATTTTTATATATTGTTTGTGCATATTGGTAAGTTGTTGCAGCTCTTAGGTCTTGGATTTTGCCATTTTTGGCCATTTTTGAAGCTTCCCCTGTTCTGATTTTTGCTTCTGTAATTCGAACCATGCCGGAACGGCCGTTCCCGTCCCAGTTATAAACTGGGAACGGCCCTTCCGGGCCCTGTTCATGACCTTTGCCGAGAGTGGGAACGGCCGTTCCCAGTTTGAACTGGGAATGCGAAGGGCCGTTCCCATGATCAAAAATTTTAGTTCAAGTTACAAAAGCGCGGGGAGAAGTTCGGGTAGTTGGGAACGGCCCTTCCCGTCCCCAGTACAAACTGGGAACGGCCGTTCCCATCTTCCAGAAACTTTTAACGAGGCCAGGAACGGCCGTTCCCTATAGTGAAAGGGCCGTTCCCTGGCCAGCCGAATCCTGGGAGTTGCTACTGCTTTCCATTTTTCCATTTTATGCTTCTGTATGCAATTCTTTGCTTTTCTTATGCTTGTTTAAGGTTGTGACTTAATCTTAATTGCTTGATAAATTATGAATAATTGTTATATGCTTTATTTTGTGATTTATATGATTTAATTCACCATTGTTTCACATCCAAGCATGAGTCAAGCATATGCCGAGCGTCTTAATTGGTTCATTTAGTGTCTAAGTCGTGGGCTTTTGTGTTTCTTTTCAGACGGTGCGGCCGGGGTCGAGCCCGAGGCTTAGTGTGATCACTCTCTTTCCTTTCTTTGCACAAGGTGAGGTTTAGGAGGTTTTATAGCTATTCGACCTATAACCTTTATGTGTTGTTTTCTTGCCCCGCATGTGGAGGAATTATATGTATATGTAAATACATGTTATATAATATATGTTTATGATCTTGTGAATCATCCTTGGTTTTGAAAAGTAGTATGAACGTATATGTGAGCCATTGAGAAAATGTTTAATTTCTGTATGTTAGCGAGTGGAACCATGAAAGACTGGTTATACGTTGTGATTTGTGTTTGTGAGCTCGAGGAGCTATGGGTAAGGAGCCCTCGGGACGGCATTGGGCCGTCGAGGTTAAGCCTGTGCATAGTCTCCACCCGGAGTATCACGTGCGACCTCGGGAGCTAGGGAAGGCATGATATTCCGATGCCTTCGGTTTTCCGGGGAGGACCCGTTGTAGGTTAGCTACCTCTCGGGGGTTTGTTATGATATGGATGGTTAGGGCCAACGCGTGGCTCTTCCATCATTGGAGGAGAGGATGTTTGTTATGATTTATGTTTTATGGTATGAGGAGTAAAGGTTGGAAGGTCGTTCTCGCCGAGCATATGTTATGTTGTGTTTGGGAAAATATGAATCGGGATAGAGTTGTGAAATGATTTCAAGTATAATATGTTGTTTTAAAGTTTGGTTTGTAAAACCTATTCCGGTTCATAGGTCCACCTTTGTTAAGTGCTATGCTTTATAATTATATAGGGTGTGGGTGTGGGTGTGCGTTAGCCCCCTCACTCAGTCAGTTGACTGACCCCTCGTTTATTCTTTTAGTTGCAGGTTCTTTTGGGGCTTGAGCTAGGCGGAGAAGTGTGTCTTTCTTACACTTGTCGGTCTAGGTTTTGCTAGTAGCATTTCCTCACCTGCACTTTTTATCATTTTGTATATGTCTATTTTGGATGCTTATATGTTGCTTGAGCCGTGATGGCGTTTGTACAGGAATTAAGTGTTGGTACCTATATGTAAATGATATGGATATATACGTGATGGTATTTATAAGTATATATGTGATGATCTTTTGTTGTTGTTTTTATTTATTCGCTTTCGCGTACTCTGGTTTAGTTTGCTTAGCTCCGCCTAGCCTAGAGGGTGTGTTTGATCTCCCATTCGTTATGATTCGGATTCGGGTACGGACATTCCATTTCGTATTCGGGTAGGGTTATGGTGCGGGGGATGTGGCCCTACGTGTGGGTGCTATAGATCAAGAGGCGACTCTCGTGTCAAAGCAAAACATAACACATAACCATTACATTCAACTCCGAAGATGGTTCGGATATTAATTGTTATTTTTATTGATATAATGATATTATCTAATGCATAAATTAGTTTTATTGAAATTGTGTCGTGGAGAAACGGATAATACGGACAAAATTAAACACTTCACTTATGTGAAGCCCGTTTCAATGGACTGAGCTGACTTATATGAGCCCAATCCTATTTTGGTTCTAAGCAGGGATATGGCAATGTTGCTAAACATTAAATTTTGTGGGATCTCGAAGTGCTGACGACCACTTTCATCTAAACCATCTTTTAGTACATTGAGTTCATAAGATTATTTTTAAAAATAATTTGTATTTAAATAGAATACAAATAAATATATATTCATACATTTCATTCTTCAGAAAAATAATTTATAATTAGATAGAATATAACAAAAATCGATTTATACATTTCACCCTTTAAATTTATGGTGGAGATTTTAAATATCGAATAGTAAAAAGTAATATTTTAGAACATTTGAAAATATTATTAAGCATATGTTTCTAATTGATGTATTATAATTTTGAAAATCTTCTCTTATATCTCATAAATATTGATTATTCTAGGTTTCAAATTCTTCTTCACTATCCTAAGTTTCCTCAATATTTTAAAATTGTTTCTTCATATGAAAATAATTTATTTAGATAATAAACTTAAAGAGTATTTTCCATCAACAAATTAATAATGTTAAATCTCAAATATAAATAAACTTTTTTAAATAAACTCCATTTTAAGTTAGTAAACTTTTAAAATTGTGCAACAATATCAACTTATCAAATCTTTGAGCCAATACAGTAATGAACCCAAGTCCCAATACCTTGACCTCTTTAACTTGAATTATCACTCAATTTGGTTGATTTTCAGCAGGGCCCAGATCGCGGATTGGAAAACCAATAAATTATTTCAGCATAAAGATGCATCTATGGCCGTTTATGAGGCTGCGTGATTCGTTCAAGAAGAATTAATTGAGTAAACTTGAATGGAGAGCGATAAAAGTGATTCTGGTGATCCTGAGTGTGGAGGGGTTGGTATGATTTGCAAGAAGCCAAGAAGTTGTGTTGATTCTCTCTCTCTCTCTTGTACTTTAGGGCTTAGGCACATCGACTGCATATAATGCACATATTAAATGAAGTTACTATTTTTTTACTTCAAATTTTGCATTTGTTCATTGTGTCCTTACGAGGAATATCATTGCCGACAAGGCAAGTTTATTATATGAGCAAATTACACCTTGGTTCTATAAAATTAGATCTTTTATAATTTTACTTTCATATTTTAATTATAATTTAACTTTATTATTTTTAAAATTTTCTAATATTGGTACATCCATCAAATAATAGATGGAAATTGCACGTGATTGGCGCCTGTGTATTTTGGTAAGTTGAGGGAATGCATTCATAGAAATAACCATATAAGGAGATTTTTATGTTCTTAAGCTTCTCTCCTCTCTCTCTCTCAAACTCTCTCAAAGGCTAAAACCCTAATATACATGATTCAAATTCAAGACAAAATAATCAATTGAAGTTTTGATCCGGCGATCGAGAATGCTATCATTGTTCCTATTGATTTTCAATAATATGTCCCTTTGAGAGGTTTGATTTCAAAAAAGAAATAACCATATAAGCATAAATCTTTTGTGAAATCGGTCAAACTGGCCGAAGGGTTCCAAACATGATCATTTAATTCATCCTAATTAAAACTTGGGGAAAAAAAAAATCATGAACATATTTCATGTCATATAATCGGAGCAATCACCAATTAAAGTTAATAGATTGTAGGGGCAT
This sequence comes from Lantana camara, assembly GCA_037501455.1. Classification (NCBI taxonomy): domain Eukaryota; kingdom Viridiplantae; phylum Streptophyta; class Magnoliopsida; order Lamiales; family Verbenaceae; genus Lantana; species Lantana camara. Next base: position 28,788,179 of record CM074862.1, read on the forward strand.
AAATAAGGATATAAACGAGTCGAAAAGGCTCAGGTTCAAGGTTGGGTTTCATAAATTGATTCTCGTGGTAACTACGAGCCAAGCTCGAACTAGACATTCTTATTTGATGGTTCGTGATTACGATTTATAAAATAATTTATATATATGCTTGCGGTAATTACGAGCCAAACTCGAATCAGATAATTTTGTTTGATGGTTCGTGATTTATAAAATAATAATTGATGTATATTATTAAGATTTTCGTAAGATATACTGAATCTATCCAGAAAATTGTAAAGCAAAATATAATCACTACTATAAATTTTTATGTCATATTATTTTAAATAATAATATTTTATTCAAGAGTGTAACTTATTTTGTTTGCAAAACACAAGTTTAGAGTGTGAAAGATTGTTAGCCAGGGAGACACCCAATAAAAACTATCAAAATTTCATAACAATCACTTTATAACAGTCAAGAATCAAGACATAAATTATTAATAATTCGTTTTTGTTTCGAATATTTAGGATTTTAGGTGTTAATGCAGGCAGGCTTTTGTTTTTTAAAACTAAAGCCCACTGGGCCGGTGAACAGTCCATTTTTATTTGGGTTTTCTATCCAATTGCTGCGACCCAATTACAATTTCTCATAATCTCATTTTTTTTGGGGTCCAGCCAATTTCTCATAATCTCATGGTATGCCGTATGTGTAATTATGACAAATATCCACCCCCATGTGGTGTGGCGTAATAATTCGACTTTATGTTAATTTAACTAAAAGTTTCGAGTTTGAGTTATTGGGAATACAACTATCATGGTAGAGAGAACTTTACATCCTAAATGGTTGGTCCAGGATAAGTATCCTTTAGTTCTACTATTAATTTGGATGGAATTTAGTAAAATTTATGTAACAATAAAAATTGAGTCCACTAAATGTTGAAAGGTATGAAACTATGAATTAATGCTAATTCCCACCAAAAAAGAAATGAATTAATGTTAATAAAAATAAAAATCCAAATAGCCATTAAAACCAGGGGTTTAATTTGTCATGTTTATCAATAAGAATTTTTACAAGTAAATAATTACTTAGTAGTAATTGAAATTGATTGTATAATGTTCTCCTGTGCTTCTTTAGTTCATTTTCTTTCGCCGTTTTCTTCTTTTCTTTTCTTCTGATAATGGATTGGAAACATTTGTTTTTGGTTCAATATGTAGAATATTGTTATCTTTTTGGTATGAAACTAAAAAAGACTTTATATCATACCTCACCCAAGGTAACTTTAGTAAGACAAATCCTATCATGTTTAACTTGCCCAATTTTGTTGGTATCATATTCAAAAATTTAAATACCTATACACAAGAACAGGACTATAAGATTTGATCAAACACAATTCTCGACTCAGTTTCAGTCAATATTAAATTTGACGGGCCTATTTGGCTAGTTAAAAGAAACTCAATTTATGCAACTGATACATGATTTGATATAGAGTTGAACTTAAACAGCACCAAGGGGGTCTCTTGCATCGACTGACCATTAACTTGAATTAATTTAACATCAACACTTATAATCTTCAACTGCATAGCAACAAGCTGATGCGTCATTATTTATCCAGGTGCACTGCTAATTCTTCAAGCAGCAACAACATTAGTCTTTCTCAAAGACAAATGGTATTGTCATCGAGCAACCCTGTTTATAATTTCATAAATTATGGACCAGAACAAAGTTGAAAATTATACAGATTTCGAGATGACCAGAAATAATTCCTAAATATTTAGTGATTCCTTGATTATATATGAATATGTATATCAAATGTAAACAGTCTAACCTGAAGTCCGAACATATCAAACAATATTACTGTTCAATTTTATCTAGTTATTTTACTTTCACAAAGGGTTGAGGTTAAGTACTTTTACCTCCCATTAAAGGCACACATATAGTAAGTGGAGCCTTGACTTTATGTATAAATATGACACTTGTACAACAGTCATAATTCAATTAAGTATTTTCAGTTTATTTCGTTTTGTCTCCTAGCTCAATACTCTCTCTCTCATGGAAGCTTTGTTAGTTATCATGGTATCAGTAGGTTTTTTCCCAATCTGATTCATCATGTTTCTTCCGCAATCATCACGTTTCTTCCGCAATTCTTTCGCAATTCTCCTTGCGATCTTGTTTCCGTCTGAAATTTGGTGCAGATTCTGATATTTCCTCAGTTTTTCGATCGTCTTCTCTGGTCATCAATGGCATCTCTGGAAGCTATCGCGGCTGCTGAGTCGAAACTTACGTCTTCAAGTCCGTATTTTCTTCATCCTAATGAGAATCCTGCACTGCAATTGGTTTCTCCCTCTCTGGATGGTTCCAACTACCACACCTGGGCGCGGGGGATGAAGATGGCGCTTCAATCGAAGAACAAGTATGGATTTGTCTCTGGTTCGTTGCCTATGCCTCAGCCGTTGGATCCTTTGCTTCCTGTCTGGGAACGATGCAACACTATGGTGCTTTCTTGGATATCTCACGTTGTTACTCCTTCAATCCATCGCTGTATTCTCTGGTTGGACAATGCCAGTGATGTATGGACTGATCTCAGGGAGCGATTCTCCCATGGTGACGCCTTTCGCATCGCAGAACTTCAGGAGGAGATCTTCTCTGTAAGTCAGGGTGAATCTTCTGTTTCTGATTATTTCACTAAACTGAAGATTTTGTGGGATGAGTTTTACAATTTTCGGCCTGTACCCTCTTGTACTTGTGCTAATCCCTGTTCTTGTGGTGTAATTGAGACTTTCAAGAGTTATCAGCAAAGCGACTGCGTAATTAGGTTCCTTAATGGTCTCAATGAGAAATTTTTAGGAGTTAGGTCTCAAATCATGTTAATTGATCCTCTTTCTCCTATCACTAAGGTTTTTTCTATGGTACTGCAACAAGAACGTCGTTTGCTCTTTCTTCAGACCATAAATCTTTTGCTGCTACTGTTTCTAAGCCTTCTTTCTAGAAAGCCAATTTTCCTCAGTCTTCAGGTTCTTCAAAACAAGGTTATGGAAGGGGGTTTCAGAATTCTAAGTATTTCATTGACTCTAATGGTAAAAAATGTAGGCATTGTGGTCGTCCAAATCATACTGAGAAAACATGCTACAAGAAGCATGGTTTTCCCCCCAATTTCAGGTTCAATAACCCTGTGGCTGCTGCTTTGTATGCCAATGACTCTCCTGAGTCTTCAATTCATAACTCTCAAGATTCAGACAATCAGCAGGATTCCATCACTGAAGCGACTCATAACATCTCTCTTACTCAAGATCAATACCAAAGATGGTTGTCTATGCTTAGCACATCCCAGGATCCTCGCTCTTCTCATCAAGTGAACCAACTCTCGGTTGTTCCTACATCTGGTGCCAATTTTGCCTCTTCCTCAGGTATATCACTTTCTTTATCTTGCTCAAGTTTCCAAAACAAGTGGATTCTTGACATAGGGGCTACTAACCACATATGTTGTTCCCTTGATTCATTTGATAATATTCATCAAATCTCTACTGTTTCGGTTAAACTTCCAAATAGAAGTCATATAAGAGTTCATCAGGCTGGCACTGTAAAAATTTCTTCTACACTTACCCTGTCAGATGTCCTGTACATTCCTGAGTTTAGTTTCAATCTTTTTTCTGTCTCTAAACTCACTAATGCCCTTGTATATTCTCTTCATTTCACTCATGATGGTTATTTGATACAGGAACCAAAGACATTGAAGATGATTGGTTCAGCTAAACTTCAGCATAGACTATATGTACTGAATGTTCCTGTTTCTCATTGTAGTTCCTTATCAACTTGTAATTTCATTGATAATGTTTGTCCTGTTCAGACTGTTACTTTTGACAATATATGGCACTTTAGATTAGGCCATATTTCTTCTGCTACTATGGATGTAATTCACAAACTTGATTCTTCAATAAAATGCAAATTTCCTTGTCCATCTTGTGATGTATGCTATCTATCTAAGCAAAGAAAGATGTCTTTTCCTTCTAGTACCTCTGTCTCTTCCTGTATCTTTGAGCTTTTGCATGTGGACATTTGGGGGCCATATTCAACTGAATCCATTTATGGACATAAGTATTTTCTTACTGTTGTAGATGACTTTTCCAGGTTTACTTGGGTTACATTAGTCAAGCAAAAGTCTGAGGTCAGAACACAGCTTCAAAATTTTATCACTTTAGTGGAAAATCAGTTTAATGTTCACATCAAAATCATAAGGTCTGATAATGGTCCAGAATTTGCTATGTCATCCTTTTATGCTATGAAGGGCATTGTTCACCAGACTTCTTGTGTAGAAACCCCACAACAGAATAGTACTGTTGAAAGGAAACATCAACTCATCCTGAATGTTGCAAGGGCTTTGTTGTTCCAAAGCAATTTACCCAAAAATCTGTGGTCTTTTACTGTGATACATGCTGTGTATATTATCAATCGTTTACCAACTCCTATTCTTCAGTTTAAATCTCCTTTTGAGCTTTTGTATCATAAGGTAACATCTTATTGTTGGAAAACACGAATCAGAAAGCAGCGGAAATTTAAAAATTTTCCAACAAAAGGATCTAGGACTCGCAATCGTGTATCCAAATTCGTAGAGTTAAGAAACTTACTTTTCTTTTATTCTTTCTTGAAGCGTTTCAAGCCACCCAAGAACGCTCTTCTCGCGGCTTGATCCCCTCTCCTTGGTAAAGCTCGAATCTTCAAACTTCTAACTTGAAGCTCTCTAGAGATAGTCCACCAACTTGATCACAATCTAACTAGTAAGGATGCTAGTTCTCTAGTTAGTGTTTAGGCTTAACCTAGGGTTTATTTGATCTTGGAGAAAGGATGGTGTTCAACACATGAACTAAAAGAATTGCCAATTAGCTCCATAAGGAGCTCGAGCTCTCCTATTTATAAAGAGGGGATGGTCGAAATTCTTAGTCCTTTATGGGCTAGGATTTTGGTCTCTCTCTCTCCTATTACTTGATCATCAAGTAATTTGACTTTGCTTTGAATTCAAATTCAAATCAACTTTCAAGAGAGCTAAAAATATCCAAACTATTTTTAGATAATTTTATACTTTATTTATTTAAAATAAATAACTTATTTTTATCTAATTAATTAATTCATAATTAATTAACTAGATTATTTTGACCAAAATTAGACTTTCTTTTTAATTCAAAATTAAACCAAAGTCTATTAAATAATTAACACATTTAATTATTTAATATATATATATATATACAATATATATATTCACACGTGTGGGACACGTGTCACAAGGACACGTGTCACTCACGTGACCCACACGTGTGGAACCCTCTTGGCCCGATTAACTCGTTTAATCATTTTCAAGCCTTAACTCATGTAACCAAGTTGTTGTGTGTGACCCTCTAGGTTCTCAATTCAATTAGCAGTGACCACAATTAATTAATTCACTAATTAATTAATCAGTCCACAGATTAAACGACCATAGTCTAGCAACAGGTGTTTAACCCCTAGTTGAATTGGAATGTTCGGATTCGACAGAACCTTTAAGTCATTGATTCAGGTGAGATACAATCCTCCTACTTACTATCTCTCAACCAGATCTAGGGTAAGGGAATAATCAGAACCCTAATAATCCGGTCTTAAAGCTAAGTGCATTTCATATCCATTTGATCTCAATCCAAGAAACCCTTTTCTTGATGACTAAATCTACTGCCTTGGCCAAGGACTCCATATGGCATATGAATGACTTACACAATAAGAGATCACCTTGCAAATGCAAGTGTAGGTCCTTTCTTGATTCTCATTCACTTTCATGAATCACTTGTGCAGCCCTAGTATAAGCCTTGAATCAGTTGTCTAAGGCGACACCCTTTAAAGCTTATACCTAAGACTACAGAGTTAACTCATAAAGTGATAAGGAACCTCAAGTCTAAGGATCAATTAATCACATCAATGACTCGTGAGATATTTCCTAATCTGGAAGTTTCTATTTTCTGAAATAGAAACTTCCTTTCCCATTTTAGGAATGTTCTCACATGGGGCACCTCAGTGAACTTACTTATTAAAGTAAGCACCCTCATGTATCACGCACGTATCAACTATACACTTTGCACCTCCATGGAACAAGGTGGTTCTTCTTAAGGGCGTGATCCCACAAGCAAGCCTTAGAGGAGTCAGGTTGACACTCCCACTGTCTGTAGGACTCATCGGCTTGGAGTATTTTACTAATTATGACTTATGTGATATAAGGCTCGTTTCATGAACCATTTCACCTAAATGGTAGAGTCCTAAAGTCATCAGGATTAGGGGAGTTCTCATACATGCACAACTAAAGTAAATGCATACCGAACAAGAGCATATAAAGAAGTGTTGCCTCAATTCGTTATTTCATTCAAAGATTGTCTGTGATTACAATAAGGAAAAACACAAAGCGGATATACAATCGGGTTTCTAGGGCACTATTCCTAACAATCTCCCACTTGCCCGTCAAAGCCATTCTAAAGCTACTCTAAGTCCCATCTTCTGAAGATGACCTTAGAAAGCTTCTCGACTAAGGGGTTTAGTAAGTGGATCTGCCACGTTCTCTGCTGATGTGACCCTCTCAATTTGCACATCTCCTATTTTGATAATATCACGGATTAGGTGATACTTCCTCATAATGTGCTTGGTCCGTTGGTGAGATCTTGGTTCTCTTGCTTGAGCAACCGCCCCAGTGTTGTCACAAAACACAGTAATGGGGTCTTTCATGCTAGGAACAACATTCAACTCTTGAATGAAGTTTCTAATCCAAACACCTTCCTTAGCTGCATCATTTGCAGTTAAGTATTCGGCCTCAGTGGTCGAATCTGCAGTGGTCGTTTGCTTGGAACACTTCCAACTCACTGCTCCGCCGTTTAGGCAGAAAATGTATCCTGACATTGACTTAAAATCATCTAAGTCAGATGCAAAGCTTGCATCGCAGTATCCTTCGATAATAAGATCTTTCTGACCTCCGTAAACTAAGAATAAATCTTTAGTACTTTTCAAGTACTTAAGAATATTCTTCACGGCAGCCCAGTGACCATCTCCAGGGTCAGATTGGAAACGACTTGTTACACTAAGTGCATAAGCCACATCCGGTCGAGTACATAACATTGCATACATTATGCTACCTATTGCTGATGCATAAGGTGTATGAGTCATTCTTTTCTTCTCAAGGTTAGTCTTAGGACACATCTTCTTTGAAAGACATGTTCCTACACTCATAGGAAGGTTCTTAACCTTTGTTGACTCCATATTGAATCTCTTCAATGCTTTGTTAATGTACATCGACTGTGATAGTCCTATTAACCTTCTAGATCTATCTCGATAGATTTTAATTCCAAGGATATAGGACGCATCACCAAGATCTTTCATCTCAAATTGGTTCGATAACCATAACTTAGTTACTTTCATGTCATCCTTCGAATTCCCAATAAGAAGGATGTCATCAACATAAAGTACTAAGAATTGCACTGAGGTCTCCAATTCCTTTCTATACACACATGACTCATTCGAAATTTGAATGAAGCCAAACGCTTTGACTGATTCATCAAATCGAATGTTCCAATTCCTAGAAGCCTGTTTCAATCCATAGATTGATCTTTGGAGTTTGCAAACCTTTTGCTCACTCCCACTGAATGTGAAACCTATGGGTTGCTCCATATAAATGTCTTTGTCAATGTCACCATTGAGAAAGGCAGTTTTCATATCCATTTGCCATATCTCATTGTCATAATATGCAGTAATGGCAAGCATGATCCGAATAGACTTTTGCATTGCAACTGGCGAAAAAGTTTCATCAAAGTCCACGCCGGGTCTTTGAGTGAATCCTTTTGTAACCAGTCTTGCTTTGTAGGCTGCAATGCTTCCATCAACTCCAAGCTTTCTCTTAAAGATCCATTTGCAACCCATGGGTTTGACCCCATCAGGCAAATCTACCAAGGTCCAAACTTGGTTGGAGTTCATGGAGTCCATTTCGGATTTCATGGCTTCTATCCACTGTTCAGAGTCAGAATCTGAAAGTACCTCCTCATACGTTAAAGGATTATTATCCTTTTGAGAGATTTCATGGAAGAATCCATACCATCTCTCCGGCTGTCTAGGAGTGCGTTCAGAACGCCCTAGAGGAGGATTTACGTGTGTATCGAAATTCGTGATTGGTTGTGGTTGATCAGTAGGGACGTTTCTTCAGTGGGTGGTGTGGGATCACTTTGTACTTCTTCTAATTCTATGATCTTGCCTTTCTTTTCTTTAAGGAACAGTTCCTCAAGAAAAGTGGCATTTCTGGAAACAAACACCTTTTGCTCAGATTGATCATAGAAGTAGTATCCTATGGATTCCTTAGGATATCCTACAAAGTAGCATAAGTTAGAACGAGATTCTAACTTATCTCCCACTGTCCTCTTCACGTAAGCAGGACAACCCCAAATTCTTAAGTAAGAATAGCTAGGGATTTTACCATGCCATATTTCATAGGGCGTTTTAGGGACTGACTTAGAGGGAACTAGATTCAAAATCTTTGCTACACTTTCTAGGGCATAACCCCAAAAAGAAGGTGGTAAGTCAGTGAAACTCATCATGGAACGAACCATATCAAGTAAGGTTCGATTCCTTCTCTCAGAAACTCCATTAAGCTGAGGAGTTCCCGGAGGAGTCTACTGAGAGATAATCCCATTATCTTTGAGATGATTAAGGAATTCTTCACTAAGATATTCGCCTCCTCGATCAGATTGAAGTGCTTTGATCTTGTGACTAGTTTGGTTCTCAACCTCCTTTTGAAATTCTAAGAATTTCTCAAAAGCTTCAGATTTATACTTCATTAAGTATACATAACCATACCGACTAAAGTCATCGGTAAAGGTTATAAAATACTGATGATTGTTTCTAGTGCTTACACTGAGCGGTCCACAAACATCAGGATGGATCAAATGCAAGACCTTAGTGGCACGTTCCACAGTTCCTTTAAAAGGAACTTTGGACATTTTTCCTTTGAGACAGGATTCGCAAGAAGTTAACTCCTTAAGATCATTTTCAGAGAATGATCCTAAAGTGTTTATCTTGCTAATTCTTGTTCTTCGAAATGTGTCCTAATCTAGCGTGCCATAAGGGAGCTGAAACTTTATCATCTCTCTTACGCTTCGTTTCTCGTTGTATATTCATAATATTGATATTCTGAGTTAGATAAAGTCCATTACTTAGAGTACCGATGTGAACGGAAGAGTTGTTCGGTTTGATAAAATATTTACCATTCTTAATATAAGTTTCATAACCTTCACAATCTAATATTGGAACTGAAATTATATTACGAATAATGCTCGGTGCATAAAGGACTTTATTTAAGACTAACTCAAAACTACCTAAATCTAATCTAATTATGCCTAAAGCTCGAGCTTCAACATTTGAGCCATCGCCGATCTTCAAGACACATTCTCCTTCTTTGAGTTGTTGGACTTCACTTAGCATCTGTACACCATTACAGATATGAGTTCGACAACCGGTATCAAGTACCTAAGAACTAGAATTAATAGAAAGATTTACTTCAACGAGAAAGATACCTTTCTTTAGAGTAGCCTTGTACTCTGGCCAGTTTCTCCTCCAATGTCCCGCTTTGTCACAATGGAAGCAAACATCCTCTTTCTGATCACGCTTCTTCTTTTGGGCCTTCCCCTTCAAAACGCCACCAGTGGGCCTAAGGGGTTTCTTCTTCTTCTTTTAGGCTTTCTTGCCCTTACCTTTAGAAGGCCCAGAAGAGGAAGACGGACCATTCACCATCAAAACCTTATTGTCCTTCTTGATCGTGCTTTCAGCAGTCACAAGCTGACTAATCAGCTCAGCTACAGTAGCACCAGCATGATTCATGTTGAAGTTAAGGACAAATGGGTTGAATGATGGTGGGAGCGAAGCTAGCAACAAATCCACTGAAAGCTCATCTTTCAGTGGCATGTCCATGGAAGCAAGTTTCTCAATAAGGGCGAGAAACTTGAGTCCGTATTCATGGATACTTGAACCTTTCCTCATTCTCAAGTGGAACAATTCCTTTGAAGTGTTATACCTTATAACACGTTCATGAGGGCGGTAAAGTTGCTCTAAGTGGTCGTAAATCTCCCAAGCGAATTCCATGGCCTCATGTTGCCTTTGCAAGTCCGGAGACATGTTAGCCAACATAAGTCAATGGGCTTGGAGATTATCATCCTTCCATTTCTGAATCGCGTCCCGCTCGGCCCGAGTGGGAGCCTCCCCTTCGAAGAGAACATAAGTTCTTTTCTCAGAATCTAAAATGATTTTTAGATTCCTCAGCCAATCAGAATAGTTGGGACCAGACAACTTGTTTGACTCGAGGATCGATACTAGAGGGTTTTTGGTTGCCATTTCAAAACACGTAGAGAATCACAGAATCTACGACCTAAATGGTAAAACAGAGAACTAGTGAGCATGCTGAATTATAACGATATACAAAAGATAAGGTCTTTAATCTAATGTAGCTCCCACTGTTTTTCAAAGATCTATAATTCCCAAAGATCTAAGAGGAACACGTTTCCCAATGGGTACTAAGATCCTAGGCATTTTACCTCGAACCCACGACTCGCGGACATTCTAAGTAAAACCCTAGGTAGGTACAACTTACCAATTCTAACACCTTTAGAACTCTTAGTAATTGTTTTTGCATCACCTATCTTTCAATCTAACTCGTGCGACATCCATATTTACTTAGGTGTTAAGCTAGACCCATCAATCATAAGATCATGACCAAAACTTAGTTCGAATGACCCACGACTCGCGGACATCGCCCTTGCTAAAATTGATCACGAAATGTTGATCATTTAAAATGATCAATTAGGTAACTAAGAACTAATAAGCTTCACTAGCTATCCCACGACTCGCGGACAATAACTAGCTTCACTTACTAAACTTAAAACCTATTGATGGAATGCTAGGAATTTAATTCAAAATTTACATCTCGAATTAAATACCTATTTGTTCGAAATTAGCTTAATATTTAAAGGGAATTTTCGAATCAACCGGAGAGTTGTCCGGTTCGACCTCACCAACATATATGTTATCCAATTTTATTAGTCTTGATTAATGCAAGTACACTTAAATGCATTTCAAACAAGCACATAAACAGATAACATGTCCTAGCATGATACTAACATGTAATAATCATGGGTTCTACCTATCTTATGCGTGATATGTGGGAGCCACTCCACAATCACAAGTTCTCACATACATGCCACATAAACAATTTAAATCACATAAGCGAAAGCGGTAACAAAATACGAGCCCTATCTCTATTACATTTTTACAATTGAGATTCCCCTTCCTGACATTTTGAGGGGTCTTCACTTATGGCCTCCTTGCTACTTGAATGTGGTCCATCTTACTCCATGGGTGCATTGTCTCCAAAATAAAAATAAAACCTCACCACCTATCTCTACTCTCAAATTACAATAAAAAGAAAAAGACATAAAGTAATAAGGCTCAATCTTTATATTGGCCTTAGACAATTACACGGGGCATACCCCGGCCTCAAAAACAGTAATATGGAAAGCCACATAATAAATCACATAACAGTACGCACATAAGTGAGGCTCCAACCTCAATTGAAAAACGCAACTATAGGGCTCCAACCCCAATTTAAACCATCCATGTGTATAAATTAAAACCATACATAGATCTAAACCCATGATCACCTAACATGCTTTAGCGAGAATTTAAATTTAGCCAATAAATTAAAATTCTCATTTCAAGTCCTAATGACTTAAAACACGACTTGATGCGAGTCTTATTTATAAAAGTTTTCAATAAATCCCAAATTACCAAAACAAATAAAATTCCAATTAATTTCTGAAAATTAATAATTTTATCAAAGATGTATTTTCCCAAAATATAAACCGTTTCTATTTCTCAAAAATCCCAATTATAAGTTTTATTCAAAAAAAATTAAAATAAATATTCAAAAATAAAATTTTAAAATTAAAATAAAAAATTGGGACTAGATTGCACGAAATACGAAAACGGATTACGAAGGAAAAATGGGGCTCGTACGCGAAGAGGGTCGTGCACGATGCAGGCGCGCGGCCCTTCCCGGCCACTTGCGGGCGACGATGGGCGCTCCCGGAAGGCCTCCCGCGCGGTTGCGGGAGGGTGCTGGGCGGCTGCCCTTGCCCGCGCCTAGGACAGGCGGGCGGCGGCGCGCGAAGTCCGCGCGCGCGGGGTTTCACTTGTTCGTCGTAATCTGGGTTTTCATTTCGTGTTTTCGTTCAAAAAGCAAAACCAATCCAAGAAATCCAAAAATAGTTTATACAGTTTCAAATCTAAAATTGTTTTCAAAAATTAAATTTTGCAAAAACCAATTTCCAGAAACTTTCAGGAAAAAAATACAGTTTCGTAATTCAGGCTTTCTAAAACAATTACAAATACTCAATCGCATCAAGCCTAAGAATTTCTACCAAATTCAGAATAATTGAGACGAATCAGAAACACGATTGACGAGGTGGCTCTGATACCACTTGTTGGAAAACACGAATCAGAAAGCAGCGGAAATTTAAAAATTTTCCAACAAAAGGATCTAGGACTCGCAATCGTGTATCCAAATTCGTAGAGTTAAGAAACTTACTTTTCTTTTATTCTTTCTTGAAGCGTTTCAAGCCACCCAAGAACGCTCTTCTCGCGGCTTGATCCCCTCTCCTTGGTAAAGCTCGAATCTTCAAACTTCTAACTTGAAGCTCTCTAGAGATAGTCCACCAACTTGATCACAATCTAACTAGTAAGAATGCTAGTTCTCTAGTTAGTGTTTAGGCTTAACCTAGGGTTTATTTGATCTTGGAGAAAGGATGGTGTTCAACACATAAACCAAAAGAATTGCCAATTAGCTCCATAAGGAGCTCGAGCTCTCCTATTTATAAAGAGGGGATGGCCGAAATTCTTAGTCCTTTATGGGCTAGGATTTTGGTCTCTCTCTCTCCTATTACTTGATCATCAAGTAATTTGACTTTGACTTTGAATTCAAATTCAAATCAACTTTTAAGAGAGCTAAAAATATCCAAACTATTTTTAGATAATTTTATACTTTATTTATTTAAAATAAATAACTTATTTTTATCTAATTAATTAATTCATAATTAATTAACTAGATTATTTTCTCCAAAATTAGACTTTCTTTTTAATTCAAAATTAAACCAAAGTCTATTAAATAATTAACACATTTAATTATTTAATATATATATATACAATATATATATTCACACGTGTGGGACACGTGTCACGTGTCACTCACGTGACCCACACGTGTGGTTTCACAAGTGTGGAACCCTCTTGGCCCGATTAACTCGTTTAATCATTTTGAAGCCTCAACTCATGTAACCAAGTTGTTGTGTGTGACCCTCTAGGTTCTCAATTCAATTAGCAGTGACCCCAATTAATTAATTCACTAATTAATTAATCAGTCCACAGATTAAACGACCATAGTCTAGCAACAGGTGTTTAACCCCTAGCTGAATTGGAATGTTCGGATTCGACAGAACCTTTAAGTCATTGATTCAGGTGAGATACAATCCTCCTACTTACTATCTCTCAACCAAGATCTAGGGTAAGGGAATAATCAGAACCCTAATAATCCGGTCTTAAAGCTAAGTGCATTTCATATCCATTTGATCTCAATCCAAGAAACCATTTTCTTGATGTCTTAATCTACTGCCTTGGCCAAGGACTCCATATGGCATATGAATGACTTACACAATAAGAGATCACCTTGCAAATGCAAGTGTAGGTCTTTTCTTAATTCTCATTCACTTTCATGAATCACTTGTGCAGCCCCAGCATAAGCCTTGAATCAGTTGTCTAAGGCGACACCCTTTAAAGCTTATACCTAAGACTACAGAGTTAACTCATAAAGTGACAAGGAACCTCAAGTCTAAGGATCAATTAATCACATTAATGACTCGTGAGATATTTCCTAATCTGGAAGTTTCTATTTTCTGAAATAGAAACTTCCTTTCCCATTTTAGGAATGTTCTCACATGGGGCACCTCAGTGAACTTACTTATTAATGTAAACACCCTCATATATCACGCACGTATCAACTATACACTTTGCACCTCCATGAAACAAGGTGGTCCTTCTTAAGGGCGTGATCCCACAAGCAAGCCTTAGAGGAGTCAGGTTGACACTCCCACTGTCTGTAGGACTCATCGGCTTGGAGTATTTTACTAATCATGACTTATGTGATATAGGGCTCGTTTCATGAACCATTTCACCTAAATGGTAGAGTTCTAAAGTCATCAGGATTAGGGGAGTTCTCATACATGCACAGCTAAAGTAAACGCATACCAAACAAGAGCATATAAAGAAGTGTTGCCTCAATTCGTTATTTCATTCAATGATTGTCTGTGATTACAATAAGGAAAAGCACAAAGTGGATATACAATCGGCTTTCTAGGGCACTATTCCTAACACTTATCATGACTTCAAGGTGTTTGGGTGCTTATCTTTTGCATCTACATTACAACAAGCCAGGGGTAAGTTTGATCCCAGGTCAAGAAGAGCTATTTTCTTAGGTTTCAAATCTGGTACTAAAGGCTATCATTTGCAAGATCTGATCACATCTGAAGTCTTTGTCTCAAGAAATGTTCAATTTATTGAGAATATTTCTCCACTTCAACACACTCAGAACCCTGCAAATTATAGCACCATTGTTACACTCCCTAATGCATCAGATATCATCTATACTACTGACACTTTTCATGAAGTAAATGTTCAAGATTCCACAGATCATGCTGCACATATTCCTGCTCCATCCCTTGCTGAGAATGATCCACCTATACCTAATCAACAAGCAGTTCCTGAGCAACAGAACATACCTACACCAGCACCTGCTCCAGTTGCCAGGCCTCAAAGAGCAAAATCTACACCTTCTTACTTACATGATTACCACTGTAATCTCATTCAACAGTCCTCTTCCACAAAATTAGGTGTATCTACTCCATACCCTCTCTCTTCAGTATTAGATTATTCCAGATTATCTTCATCACACAAGCACTTCACACTTGCAATCTCTTCTATCCCTGAGCCCAAAACATATAAACAAGCTATCAAACATTAGGAATGGAGAGATGCAATGAACAAAGAAATTGCTGCTTTACAATCAACAAACACTTGGAAAATTGTTGATCTTCCACCTAATCACCACCCAATTGGTTGTAAATGGGTTTTTAGATTCAAATACAAGTCTGATGGCTCCATTGAGAGATATAAAGCTAGATTAGTTGCTAAAGGATACACTCAGACAGAGGGTTTAGATTACTTTGATACATTCAGTCCTGTTGCAAAAATCACAACAATTAGAACTTTACTGGCTTTAGCTGCACAAAATAATTGGATTCTTGAGTAGTTAGATGTAAATAATGCATTTTTGCATGGTGATCTCCATGAAGATGTCTACATGACACTGCCAGAAGGCTTTATTGCAGATGGTCCAAACAAGGTTTGCAAGTTAACAAAATCATTGTATGGCCTTAAGCAAGCCTCCAGGCAATGGTTTTCCAAACTATCTTCCTCACTTAACTCCCAAGGATATACACAATCTCAGTCTGATTATAGCTTATTTGTTAAATATTCCACTGATTCCTTCACAGCCTTACTAGTCTATGTGGATGATATCATACTAACAGGCACTAGTCAAGAAGAAATCAATAACATAAAACTTTTTCTTGGATAATGCTTTCAAAATAAAGGACCTTGGCTCACTTACATTCTTTTTAGGTTTGGAGATTGCAAGAACAAAAGAAGGCATTGCACTGAATCAGAGAAAGTATGTTTTGGAGCTTCTACAGGATACAGGACTTCTAGCAGCAAAACCATGTACAACTCCAATGGATTCCACCATCAAACTCACAGCAGATGGTGAACCTTACACAGACATTCCCAATTATAGAAGACTCATAGGCAGACTACTCTACCTTTGCACTACAAGACCTGACATCAGTTACAGTGTACAGTAGTTAAGTCAGTTCCTTGCCAAGCCTACACTTCAACACTTCCAAGCAGCACAAAGGATCCTCAAGTACATCAAGCAAGCACCAGGCCAAGGACTTTACTTTCCAGCAACCTCCAACTCTGCTTTGAAAGCCTTCAGTGACTCAGATTGGGCAGGTTGCATAGACATAAGAAGATCAGTAACAGGATTTTGCATCTTCCTTGGTGACTCTTTGATAAGTTGGAAATCCAAGAAACAGACCACAGTTTCCAGATCATCTTCTGAAGCAGAATACAGGGCACTTGCTGCTACAACTTGTGAACTTCAATGGCTGAAGTATCTACTCCAAGACCTACATATCAATCAGGACAAACCGGCAGCTATTTACTGTGACAACAAATCAGCTCTACAAATTGCAGCAAATCCAAGTTTTCATGAAAGAACCAAACACATAGAGATTGACTGCCATGTTGTAAGGGAAAAGCTTCAACAAGGACTCATTCACCTTTTCCCTATCAGAACTGACCAACAAACAGCAGACATTTTCACAAAGCCATTACCACCAATACCATTCCAAACACACATCTCCAAACTGGGTTTGATTAACATCGTAGCTCCAGTTTGAGGGGGGATATTACAGTTCAATTTTATCTAGTTATTTTACTTTTACAAAGGGTTGAGGTTAAGTACTTTTACCTCTCATTAAAGGCACACATATAGTAAGTGGAGCCTTGACTTTATGTATAAATATGACACTTGTACAACATTCATAATTCAATTAAGTATTTTCAGTTTATTTCGTTTTGTCTCCTAGCTCAATACTCTCTCTCTCATGGAAGCTTTGTTAGTTATCAAACACGAAGATCTTCAATAGTTCAATATCGGTTAAGAGATCAGTGGACTTCTTATCAACTACTAGCTGACCGCATGCACCACTTATGTCTTGCCCCATTTGCTTGCAGACTGTTGTCCGAATCTTATAAGTGCCTCTTAATATTTTCTGGAATTTGGTGACTTTCTGATCATCACTGGTGTTATAAGAACTGAGGGAGCCAATTGGATTAAAAGGAATCAAGTTTACAACCTATCGTGAAATAAAAAAAAAATGTCACTAATGTAGTATATAAGACATTTTTAATAATGCAAATAGAGCAATAACAATTACCACTTGAAATGTGTCGAGCAATTCGCCAAGCTGGTGGGCATGCTGTGTTGACCTTGGTATTTTAGGAAAGGTTTTTATTCCCTTGTTTACTGGATTTGAGTCCCTTGATTTTGCTACTACTCCTCTATTTATCTTCTTGTACGAGGATAGTTGTTTATTCATTCAAGAACCAAAATAATGAAACATATTTTCTCCTTTACTTATGTTTTCTTACTTCAACATGGCATCAGAGCTACACGATCCTAAGGATCTGTGATAGGCTTCATCATCTGCACAATTCTCAAACAATGGGCAACGGGGAAGAAACCTCGTCGCCGGCGTTGTCCGAAGTGGCAACCATCCTATCCGAACAAATAGCCAAACTCCTGCAAAACCATAAACCACAACCCCAAAAATCAAATTTTGACAGCCCCGTCAATATAGATATCAAATTAAACAGCAACAACTACACCTTATGGGTACGGATGCTGGAAATTACCATCGGTGCACGGGGACGGCTCAGCCATCTAACCGGCCACCCAGAGCTGCCGACCGAAAAGGATGAGGCATATCAATCCTAGAAACAGAAAGATCTCCAAGTATTCGGGTGGATTACACAAGCAATCGAACCGAATCTGGTGACTCAATTCATCCACTATCCCATAACAAGGGATCTGTGGAAAGGACTGTCGACCACAAACCAATCCGGAGAAGATAGTCTGCAAATCTTCGATCTCATGACCAAAGCAGATCGGATCCGATAAGAATAATCCTCCCTTGAAGAATATTTCAGCCTGAGCAAGAGTATTTGGGCAGAAATTGACAGAAGGAGGCCAAACCTAATGGAATTACCAAGTGATATCACAAAATTCAACCAAATTCAGGACGAACATCGCCTGTTCAGATTCCTTTCAGGCCTAAACCCGGAATATGATGCAATTACTCGAGAAATTCTGAGAGAAACTGACTTACCCTCAGTAGATGGCGCCTACGCCATCGTCCGCCGGGAAGCCACCCGGAGAACCATCTTGGGCTCGTCGGCAGCCTCCATCGAGGCGAACCCATCATCGAGTATTGGATCGAGATTGATAATTCAGGGACAAGGGATAAAAATACGGCCAGGCTCACACAAGACCGCGCGCCGGCAAGACCCACCACAGAATACACTGCCATCATCCCAAACCTCTCGAAACAAATCATATCTGGAATTTGAACACTGTGGCAAACCCGGGCATGTTAAAAAAGGGGTGTTTTGAGATAATAGGGTACCCGGATTGCTGGGAGCCCCGAGGGAGGAACGACGTCAGTCGCCAACGAGATCGTGGAACGGTAGCCGCTGTCGCCGGAACAGACCCTGAAGGCGACCGTGGTGAGGTCGCCATGGTGGCGACAAGCTTTGGGTAGCCGCGACCCAGCAGTAGCAGCCACAAATCCAGCAGCAGAAATGAGGAGGAGAAGAGGGTTTCTTCATCTTCACACGCAGGTATGGGGCAAATGAGGGGTAATTTCCCTCTTTGCCCCTCATTTAATGGGTTTTCTTTTAATCGGTCTGCATTTAATGGGTCTTGCAAGAGTGACGTTAATATTATTCAAAATGCTGATACTTGTTGTGATAAAAATGCTCAATGGATCTTTGATTGTGGGACAACGGACACTGTCACTTACTACCCTTTGGATCTAATTACTGACCAAGTACCGAAAAGAAAAACTGTTCAAACTGCTAGTGGTGAAATTGTTCCGGTTACGGGAGGGGGGACTGTTGAACTTACTCCTACTTTGAGATTGTCCAATTGTTTACTTGTTCCCTCATTGTCAAATAAATTGTTGTCGATTAGTCATGTTACCAAATAATTGAACTGCACTGTTGTAATATTTCCCTCATTCTGTGTTTTACAAGATATCCGTTCGAAGAAGATAATTGGGCGTGGCACTGAACAAGGGGGTCTGTATTTTGTTGATGAGGTTAGCACTGGGGGACGGACTTTAATGGCTCAGGGGTCCGATGATTTGAAGAGTTGGTTATGGCATCGACGCTTGGGGCATCCATCTGATGGTTATTTAAAAAAACTTTTTCCTAGTTTTTCTAGTGCCACTTTATCTTGTGATACGTGTGCATTGTCAAAAAGTCACAGACGTTCTTTTCCTTTGAATAATACTCGAGTTGATACTCCTTTTTCATTGATACACTCTGATGTCTGAGGTCCTGCTCCAATTACTGGGGGGGAGGGGGGAGGTTCATTACTTTGTGTCTTTTATCGATGACTGTACAAGGATGAGTTGGCTTTACTTCATGAAACACAAATCTGATGTCTTTGACAAATTCACTCATTTTCTCCGGATGATTCGCACCTAATTTGATGCTCAAATAAAAACTCTTAGGTCTGACAACGAGGGGGAATTTGTTAACCAGAAAATGCCATCTTTTTTTTTTTTTTTTTCTGAAAACGGCTTAATCCATCAAACCACTTGCCCACATACACCACAACAAAATGGGGTTGTTGAACGGAAAAATCGCTTTCTTTTAGAAATCACCCGGGCCTTGATGATTGAGTCTCATGTCCCCTCATCCTTCTGGCCCGAAGCTTTGGCCATTGCCACCTACTTAGCCAATCGCCTTCCCACCAAAATACTTCACTTCCGTACACCTATGCAAACTCTGCATGATCACACTCAAATACCACCATCAATGTCTCTCACACCCCATGTCTTTGGCTGCTCTGTCTTTGTGCATATCCCCATAACACACCGAACCAAGCTTGGCCCTTGTGCTGAAAAATGTGTATTTGTGAGGTATGGAGCTCACCAGAAAGGTTATCGCTTCTTTAACCCCAAAACTCACCGGATGTATGTCACAATGGACTGTGATTTTGTGGAGACTGAATATTACTTTGTGACCGCTAGCCAACCTAGTGATCCGGGGGAGATTGTACAGTGTAAGGATCCACTAGATTAACTCTGCGCCACTCCGCTGTCTTCAGATCCGTCCCCCCCATATGATGATGGAATTCAGAGTACTCAGGAGAAGACCACGCCCCCATTATCTTCTTCGCGCGATATCCCTGAGGTTAGTACCGATGAGTTACAGCATACCAGTTCTGTTCCTGTTACTGCTATTCCTAACACTGCAGGTACAACAGAGACTGACAGATATGTGCTCCCGGCACGAAGTACACGTGGGATACCACCTAAACGGTATCTTCCTGAACACGAGCCCAGAGCACAGAGATACCCAGTGGCTAATTTGGTCAATGGGAGCCTAACAGAATCTGCAAAGGCTTTTTCAGTTGCTATTTATACAGGTGAGGTCCCGAAGGATGTAAATGAAGCGAAGGAGATTCCCGAATGGAAAAAAAAACGATGGATGATGAGATGAGTGCTTTGAAAAAGAATCGAACGTGGGAAAAATGCCTAAAGCCACCGGACAAGAAACCAGTTGGATGCCGATGGGTGTATACGATTAAACGGAATGCTGATGGCTCCATTGAGCGCTATAAGGCTCAGTTAGTTGCAAAGGGTATACTCAGACTTATGGAGTAAACTATGCAGAAACCGTTTCTCCTGTAGCCAAGATTGACACAATCCGAGTCCTTTTCTCAGTTGCTGCAAATCAAAATTGGCCTCTTCATCAGTTTGATTTCAAGAATGCCTTCCTCCATGGTGATCTGACAGAGGAGGTATATATGAAAGCCCCACCAGGTTTTTCTCATGAGTTTGGATCTTAGGAAGTCCGTAGACTGAAAAAGGCATTGTACGGGCTCAAGCAGTCTCCTAGGGCGTGGTTTGGGAGGTTCACTGTGGCGATGAACCGGTATGGGTATGTATAAAGTAACTCTGATCATACCTTGTTCCTAAAGAAAAGAGGTGAGAAGATTACATGTCTGATCAAATATGTCGATGACATGATTATCACGGGGGATGATGTTGAAGAAATCAGTGATCTTTGAAAGAATCTGTTCGGAGAATTCGAGATGAAGGACTTGGGGCACCTAAAGTACTTTCTTGGAATCGAAGTCATGCGATCAAGCCAAGGGATATACCTGTCACAAAGAAAGTACATCCTCGACCTACTTGCAGAGACAGGAATGTTGGATTGTAAACCTAGTGATACACCGATGGTTAGCAATCACGGATTACGAATCATTGAAGGAGCTGAATCAACGGATCGCGCGAGGTACCAACACGTCGTTGGAAAACTTATTTACCTCTCACATACTAGGCCAGATGTAGCGTATGCTGTCGGAGTAGTGAGTCAATTCATGCACAACCCCCAGAAACAGCATATGGAAGCGGCAATACGGATACTAAGGTACTTGAAAGGGTCTCCAGATACGGGGATACTTTTTAAGAAGAATGGGCACCTGCAGATAGAAGCATACACGGATGCAGATTGGGCAGGTAACCCACTGGATAGGAGGTCGACTTCAGGCTACTTTACATTTGTGAGAGGAAATTTGGTCACCTGGAGAAGCAAGAAATAAAAGGTTGTCTCTCTCTCAAGTGCCGAAGCAGAGTTCAGAGGGCTTGCTAAGGGATTAGCAGAAGTACTATGGCTGAGAAAGCTAATGACAGAGTTGGGCTTCCCACCGACTAAAGCATGCCCTCTAAAATGTGAGAACAAAGCAGTTGTTCACATATCCGAGAACCCTATGTAGCATGACAAAACAAAGCATGTGGAGATTGATCGACACTTCATCAAAGAGAAGCTTGAGGGTAGAGTTGTCTCACTTCCGTTTGTGCGGTCCGAAGAACAACTAGCAGATATTCTCACCAAGGTTGTTACAGGACGGGTGTTTCATGATACCTTGCACAAGTTAGGCGTTGGGTATCCCCCGACCTAACTTGAGGGGAGTGTTGACCTTAGTATTTTAGGAAAGGATTTTTTTCCCTTGTTTATGGGATTTGAGTCCCTTGATTTTGCTACTACTCCTCTATTTATCTTCTTGTACGAGGATAGTTGTTTATTCATTCAAGAGCTAAAATAATGAAACATATTTTCTCCTTTACCTATGTTTTCTTACTTCAACATGCTGCTCCTCATCATTCACACCGTAAGCCCGTTCGGAAGTTACTTGCCCTAAATGCTAGAAAATGGAAGCAAAGGTAAGCAACGTGTGCTTGCTTGGTGGAGCACAAGATTTGGAAACAAGTTATCCCAGTAACACTTGGCTTGGGTGCAAGGAATGTCGGATGTTGATGCTTGACAGTTGGGCCTCAAGCAAACACGTGCGCATGTGTTGCGCATGGTGCGCGCAAGGCTTGGTGGCTTGCGCGCATTTGAGGAAGTGTCCCGCAAAGACTGGTGTAAATGGCGCTGATGGTGTTCGTTGTCCCACAAGGTTGTTGCTGCTATGCATGTTATCTCGGAAGGCTTAGGCTGTTGTGCGTGTCGTCCTACAAGACTAAGATGATTGTGCGTGCACTGGTGGCAAGGCTGAGCTTGGTGTGCGTGCCTGTGTGCGGGATTGGTGTGCGCGTGCTCGTAAGGCTACAGGTATGGCCTGGGTGCACGCGCATAGACTGGGCAGCAAGTCTGAAAGGTGGGAACGGTTACCTTTTTGAGCGGGAACGATTATTGCTGCGAATTTCAGTACACTTGAGCGCCAAAATATTCAGAGGCGAGGAAAGCTTTGACTTGGGCGGTTATTGAGCATAACCGCGAAGTTAGTGGCAGGTTTTGGCTGAATATGGGGGCGATTGTGGAAAACTGCCCAGCAGTTGGTGTGGCATTATAATTCGAATTTAACCTAGCCTTTTGGGTTGTAATCAGCATTATAAATAGCTTGGTATTGACTTGCACGATTTGGTTGATGAATTGTGTGCAAGCAAGCGATATCCTTGTATTATTGTTCAGAAAAATAATACAAGGCTGGGAAGAGTTGGGGCTTTTCCCGTATATTGTTGTGTACTTTTAATACAATAAGTGTGTGCATTATGCTTGTTATATGCTTGGGAAAAACGTGAGAAATTGGCTGGGCTTGAGCAGTTCATTTAAACTCGAATCAAGCAAACACGAGTGTGGAAAAAATCAAAGGAAAATACGAGAATTTGCGAGGCTGGTAAAGGCTGACTGATTTGTTGGGGGCAAATCAAGCCGAATTGGGTTGATTCCTATGCAAAAATTTTGTTCAAAGGTCGGCCATGTCACACACACCATCAAGCATTATGTACTCAATAAATAATTTTTTGTTCACATCAACATATGGTCATCTATGATTGAAGAAATCATGATGTGAACAAATAATGTGAATACAGTTGAAAAGAAAAAGGGGGAAAAAGGCGGAGAATTAAACCTTTTCTTTTGATATTCTTGCAATGCATTAATTAGTTTTTCCAAGGGAAATGCCGTCGCAGCAGGTATTATCTGACACCGGATATCTTTTAATAAGTAAATGATTTTAATAACTATAGCAAGGATAACAATTCAACTACTTTATCCCTCTATTAAAATTACTTGGGAGAAACCGAACAATCTCGCGTAACCTTCTAATTTTCGGGTGAGGCACATATTCTCACTCTCAGAACTTTGACAAACACCCTATTAAATCTCAATTAATGTGGGCTTATGAATTACGATTCACCCTCAGACTTAGCATCCTCGACTTCATCCTTTTCAAATTTCATATATTCGGACTTATACATACCTCGAACGTTGTCAAAGATAGAAATATTGAACAAGATAATTCGCATTATACCATAATACTCGGGCGAGACAAATATTTTCATTCCTGAACAATGATGATAATGGTTTTTAAAGACAAAACGGTTTTGATTACTTAGAATATACAAACCTGATATCCGAATTATTTTCATTGATTAGAGAAATAGTAGACAAACATATATATATTTAATACATAGGCGGGAAAGGAAATTACAACATCAAGATATAGGTCATACGGCGTCTATGGGAGTATTGTAATATCTGGGGCCTAATAAGAGAAAATAACAACTAACCACCTCTGAGGCATCAATACTTTTAAAAGTATTATTTTGCCGTGTTATGTCAGACATCCCACATTCATACTGGATACCGTATTGGACACCTCTCACCTGTAAAATTTAAAAAAATAAATAAATAAATATTGTTATATCCGGATGGTGTCGTATCCGTATTGCCATGTCCATACTTATATTGACAACCCTACCGATGGAATTTTTCCACACAAATCAAAATATAATGGCATGCATGCAAATATAAATGTTATAAATTGCAAAAATTTAACTATATTTAATTTTGAACGATTAAATTGACAAGTGTTAAATCCTATAATATACGGATATTTTTAAAAATATCATTTTATCGTATTGTATCGAACACTTATGTCAGACACCATATCCGATACTCTTCACGTGTAAAATTCCAGAAAAAATCCGTATCGCTATATTTATATCATGTTGTGTCTTGATCACCGTATTCGTATCCATGTATCATAGGTTAAATCATATATGATAATTATATATCAACATTTTACAATAGATCGATGGCTTTGAACAATTCTGTGGCTTAATTCCAGTACCACATTGAGTGTGTGCATGATCTCTATGCCCAATATCAATAAATTGTTTATTTGGTTATTAATTCAAAGCTTGTTCAATTTGGAAAGCTCATTCTTTTCAATTGATGTTTTATAATTTCTTCGTAACTTGCATTTATAAAATTAAATAAAAGAAATACAAAATGGTACCTAAGTCCTAACTAACTAACTAACTGCCTGCAGCATTTATGGCCTAAAGCACGCATTGACTGCTATAGGTTATGAAAGATATATTAGTTAACAACATGTTTATGGTTTGCCTTTTGCATGCACAGAGCTAGCTAAATAAATTAAATCCAATCAACAAGATAAATATTATAAATCATTAATCTTATAGCATGTACCATCCAACATTCCAAATATTCATAAAGCGAAAAGAGAGGAATACTGCAAAACAAATAGGCCCTTTTCACATACATGCGGAAAGGAGAGGATTAAAAAAAGGGCACTGTTGGAATATCATGACTACAATTTAAGAAAACGAGTTACCATAGAACGTAAGGAACCCTTAAAAGAAATAAAATAGATTGATCATTATATCACATGACCAGATGAGATCATGTCTATTTTTGTCTAGGTTAATTAAAAGTGAAAAAAGATGAAAGAATCTAGACCCAATGATTTTTTGAATTTACCGTTTTACCCCTAATTATTTCTTGAATTTACTATTTTATCCCTAATGGACAAAAACTTAAAAAAAAAAAAGAGTGAAAATTAATAATATAATTATTTTGTTAAAAAAAAGGCAAAAAAGTTTATTAATATGATATATAAGCAATAAACACCCTAGACCTGCTATAAATTACGGATTATTAATTTAGCAGGCAGTGTGAATTTCATACGAGCATTTATTTTTTGTAAAAAAGAAGGCTTTCTTTCTTCATATCAGAGGAAAGATTTTCCCAAAGATCAACTGCAAAGGATTGTCTCCTGAATTAATTTGTAAATTATAAGACGAGGATAAAAGAAAAGAGTTTGCAGTACTGCATCTCCAAATCAATTACCGGAGCATGTTAAACAAAGATTTGCATATTGTATCTGGACTCATGTTAGTAGTGTCCTTTCAGCAGGGAACAGGTTAATGTCACTCAGAAGGATTATGGAGAAAGGAGAGCATTTGGCTTATTGATATCGGAACAAACATGATTTAAGAAGAAATATACAGACTTCAAAACGTAAAGTTTAAACTGAGGTCAGCAGTGAAGA
Organism: Lantana camara; assembly: GCA_037501455.1. Taxonomy (NCBI): domain Eukaryota; kingdom Viridiplantae; phylum Streptophyta; class Magnoliopsida; order Lamiales; family Verbenaceae; genus Lantana; species Lantana camara. The sequence continues at coordinate 28,814,019 of CM074862.1, forward strand.
TGTAACTGTTTTCAAATCTATTAGTATGTAAGAAATGTCATCGATAGGGGAACATAAAACTATTTAAATTAACTCTTTTAGAGAAGAATCAAAATATAATTACACATCCCAGTAATCCTGCTGTGACAGATTTACCTATGATTTCTGGAGATAAAGGTCTTCAGCAGATTCTCCTCTTTCTCCTTTTTCCTATGATTTTACAATCTTAACCAGGAAGTAAAAGTTACGATAATGCATGATCAGCAAATCTCTTTTTCTTTTTCTGTCAAATTGAAGTTAACAACTAAAATTTACCTACACTTCCTTGAACAGCTCACCTCAGTTTTCGCATTCTTTTTACTCCTGGATTTCTGATCACATCATAGTCCATGTGCACACCAGTCATTCCCTTGTCATTGCAGAAGTTTGTTATGTCTAAGCTAGATATGCGGTATGCCATATCCATACTTGCAGCTAAGAAGTTGGATCATATTTCTGGAATACTCAGGGCAACCAAATGTATCAGGGAATTCAGAAGCAATGGAATCTATTCATGTCAAACAAATCTGAGAAGAAATCACAAGCGTTACCTTTCCTAGTTAAATCACTAAGACATGTTTACTACTTGAAGTCAACTGGAATAAAAATCAGTTAAGTGACAATTTACGTGTTGCAGCTCTATACCCCAAATTTTCGTGCCTGCAGGATAATTATCCTCATGAACGGTGAAAACATGAAAAGCATACAAAACTGCTTCCAGGTAAAGGCACATAATTTCCAAGCAGTATTATGAGTTGAACACAAAGACCTTCATGATGTGCCAACCTAATATATAATTAGCTGTTGAGATCATAGACATGCTACCAACAGCCATTGGCTTGCTCCTTAGAAGAGGATCGCACAGTGCTTCCACAGCTGCATAAAAAGCATCCATATCCACATGTAGCCATGACACGTCACGTGTGGCTTCTAATTCTGCAATCCTCTATATCAGCGATCTTCCGAAGTGCAAACGACGTCTTAATTTCAGTTTAAAATACTGGAAATTTAGAACTTACATATGTGCGCCTATTTCTCCATGTTTTGTTCCCTTTCTTCCTCATTTTCTTTCCCTCTTATAACTTTAAAATGCAGTGAATATTGAATGTTCAGAAATATCTGAGAAGAGACGATCAAACAGTTTTATCACGATCAAACAGTTTTATCAGTGACTTCTCCAGTTCTCCTCTCTCTCTACCCAAATAAATTAAAAAAAAAATGAAATTGGAATGTTAACACTCTTTCTGAAAACAGTCTCTGAAAACCCTGCTCCTCTCTCCCAATCCTTCTTCCCTTCTCCGCTCTCTCTACTCCGAACCAATTCAAGAAATTGATTCTTCTCTTCTACTTTCTCTACCCCAATTCAAGAAATTGATTCTTACCTTCTCTTCTCACTCTACTAAAAACCCTATTTCTGGCACCTCTCCTGTCTCTCTAAAAATCCAACTTCACTCTCTCCCAACACTTCATCCACGTCTTCCCCTCTCCTCTCTCCCAACTTCAGTCTCTCGCAGCCTTCATCACTTATTCAAAGAAATCTTCTTTCTCACGTCTTCCCCTCTCCTCTCTCCCAACTTCAGTCTCTCGCAGCCTTCATCACTTATTCAAAGAAATCTTCTTTCTCACGCTTCAGAAAACCCTATTTCTCTGTTGGCAACACGTCTTCTCTTCTCCTATCTCTCTAAAAACCCAGAATCACTCTCCCGCAGCGCTTCATCACTTATTCAAACAAATCTTGTTTCTCCCACTCTGTTTCAGAATGGCTTTGATGATAAGATGGGTCCATCCGTATGATATTGACTCGACCTTTTTTGGCTGTTTACACAGAGAAATCTTGTTTCTCCCATCTGTTTAAGAAATGGCTTTGATGATAAGATGGGTCATCCGTATGATATTGACTCAACCTTTTTTGGCTGTTTACAGCACTATGTAGATCTTTTGACGGATATTTCCGATAAGGCTAGGGTGAAGGCCGATCAGGCCGGAATCGTCATCCAAGTTGTTTCTTCCAGTGGGAAGATCATCTCCCAAATTCAGATGACGGAGATCTCCTTCGGCGCTTTTTCTTGTGAGATGACCAAGTTGGCCCTCGTTGATCTTGTGGAGGTCTCAACCAAATTGAAGAATCTTTCTATCGAACACATGATTGAAGTGAAAAAGTGTGATAATCATCCAGATGTATCGTATAATATACTACCAGTTGCTACTAAAATGTTTTATATTATAATATTCAATAAATGCTAGGATACTATCTGTCATTTTCAATAAATTACTTAATTATCTGTCATTTTCAATAAATTACTTAATTTTGAATAGCTTTCCGCATATGATAATCATATAATGATAAGTCTGTAAATCATCTTTATCTGAGTGTAGAGAGTGATAGTATAGAGAAAATCCAACACTTCGATTACATCAAGCCCATGTATCAAGTGTCGTTTGATAATCTAGTCTAAGGGAATGGTTTTCAACTAAAATCCCTAACAAGAGACAATCAACCAAAACAATCCACCAAAAGAAAAAGAATTTTATCAGTAACTTATTCCCTTCCTTCCTCCCTTTAACTAAACTACAAGAAATTGAAATTGTAACCCATTAGCATTCCCTCTCAAAAGCCCTTTCTCCTTTCTCTTCTCTCTAACCAAACCAATTCAAAAATTGAAATTGGAAGGCTCTCTCTCTCTCTAAAACTTTACTTCTAACCATTCTTCCCTTCTCTTCTCTCTCTACCCTCAAAATTGGAACTTGTCCTCACTCCCTCTCAAACCCTACGCCTCTCTTGCAACACCTCTTCCCCTTCTCTCTATAACCAAACCAATTCAAGAACACCTCTTTCCCCCTCTCTAACCAAACCAATTCGAGAAATTGATTTTTATAATTAGACAGAATATAACAAAAATCTATAATTAGATAGAGTATAACAAAATTCTATTTATACATTTCACCTTTTAAAATTTATGGTGGAGATCGAAAATATCGAATAGTATAAAATAACTTTTTAGAATATCTAAAAATATTATTAAGTATATATTTTTTTAATTGATCTATTATAATTTTAAAAATCTTCTCATATATTTCACAAATATTGATTATTCTAGTTTCAAATTCTTCTATATTATTTTAAGTTTCCTAAAATATTTTATAATTGTTTTTTCATATGAAAAATATTTATTAAACCTAAAATATTCTATAATTGTTTTTTCATATGAAAATAATTTATTTATATAATTTTTTTGATTTTATCTAATAAACCATAAAGAGTATTTCAATCAACAAATTAATAATATTAAATTTCAAATATAAATATTTTTTTTTAAATAAACTCAATTTTAAATTAGTAAAGTTTTAAAATTGTGCAACAATATCAAGTTATCAACCCAAGTCCCAATACCTTGACGTCTTTAAATTGAATTATCACTCAATTTCGTTGATTTTCAGCAGGACCCAGATCGCGGATTGGAAAACCCATAAATCATTTCAGCAGAAATATGCATCTATAGCCGTCTATGAGGTTGGAAGACGGACCCAGGATTTAATATAAAAGGGAACGAAAATTGAAATATAAAAAATAAAAGAGCGAAAATTTTAACTTGAGGAGGGTAAAATTATAAATATTTCATGGTTGCGTGACTCGTTCAAGAAGAATTAATTGAGAAAACTTGAATGGAGAGCGATGAAAGTGATTCTGGTGATCCTAGGTGTGGAGGAGTTGGTATGATTTGCAAGAAGTTGTGTTGATTCTCTCTCGTGTACTTTAGGACTTAGGCACATCGACTGCATACAATGCATATTTTTTAACAAAGTTACTACCTTTTTACATCAAATTTTGCGTCTGTTCATTGTCTCCTTAGGAGGAATATCATAGCTGACGAGGCAAGTTTATCCTTTGAGCAAATTGATGGTGCCAAAATACGGCCGAGCCACGCATGTGACACTCGGCCCAGTCAGAGCAGAACACCATGGCATATCAGGGTCCACATCTCACGCTCTCCCCTCAAAGGAGTATCCGCTCCCTCGCTAAGGAGAATCCTAGCCTCCTCCCTCCCGAGCGAGCAAGGCTTGCTACGCGATTACAACACGGCCCTCGAGGCCATCTCAGGGTTCACCCTCGAGTAGGGATGCAAACGAGCCGAGCCTTGGCGTTTTTTTGGGGCTCGGGCTCGTCCTTCATGGGGATGGTTCAGGTTTGGTTCACGAGCCAGCGAGCCTTCAAAATCTGGTGGCTTGGCTCGTCCTTAGCTCAAGCCAAGCCCGAGCCGGCTTGCGAGCCTGCCTAATATTCTTTGCCTAAACCTCACAGAACCATTTTCCCCAAGCTAATCAGATCCATTTTCACCATGTAAACTTCACATAATGGAAACAATCATAATTCCACAACATTCAAGAAAGGAAGCTAGAAAATCGAATGCAAATCAAGAATCAGATTTTGGGGAAAAATCAATACACGACAGATCTGCTAGTGCACAACACCAACATCCAAGTTCCAAGTATTAAAAAGTAAAATAAAAGTTCCCAAAATCCAACCCTTGCAAATTAGATTAATGTCCAAAGAGAGGAGGTGGAGGCGTGGGCAGAACTCTGGATTTGATGGCTGGGCTGCGGCTGAAATCTGGAGGAGGTGGTGGCCTGGTGGGCGGTGACGCGAAACGGACGGTGGAAAAGAGGAGGTAGTGGAGTGATTGCGCGAGATGGTGATATAACGAGAGAGGGGAGGCGGTGACGGCACTCGACGGCGAGAAAGGAGAGATGGTGGTGCGGCGTTGGACGACGGAGAAATCTGGAGGAGGTGCTAGTGCCTGCCAGAATCAGCTCTATGCTCCTGATTGCTGCACTCCGGAGGTGATGGCGAGGTGGTGGCTCTGGCGTCAAACGTGGTGGCAGAGAAATTGGGGTTTTCTCCTTTCGACGGCTGAATGGAGAGAGTGCGAAATTGGGAATGAATTGCTAGGTTTGTTTATAATCTATAATAATTAATGTACGTATATATATATATATATATATATATATATATATATATTATTAATGAATATATGTGTGTATATACATATATGTATGTGTGTGTGTGTGTATATGTATATATATATATATGTATGTGTGTGTGTGTATATATGTATATATATATATATATATGTATGTGTGTGTGTGTGTATATTTATATAATATATTTTTATTTTTATTTGATTCGCGAGCCACGAGCTGTGAAATGCACGGCTTGGGCTTGGCTCGCAGGTTTCACAAGCCGAGTCTTGCCTCGGGTCGGCTCGCAGAGGACGAACCCAAGCACGAGCTTTAACCGAGCTGGCTCGCTAAGCTCATGAGCCGGCTTGTCTCGTTTACATCCCTACCCTCGAGATTACTTCACGGATGAAGAGGCGAAGTTACTCCCTCCACGCCATCTCTTTGGGCCCAGGTATCCCCTCGGACCTGCGAGCCTCCAAAGTCTATATCAAACCCGAGCGTGCTTGGCCCTCAGTAACAAAACTGTAACGGTCTCTGACAAATAGTACACAAAAGCGCACCTGCCATTGTTGCTCTCCACCAACCTTTTTATAGGTTTTTGCAGGAGATCCCTTTTTAAAGACTCCTCATTACGCCACGTGTCTAGGGCAATACCAATGCAGGACTACTTGGTGGCAATTACCAAAAGGGCCCTCACCCTCAACTATAAATAATGAGAATTACTCATACTCTGTAAGCAAGCTTTTGTTGTTTAAGCTCTGTTTTCATCTCCATTTTCTAGATCACCTAAAACTGACTTGAGCGTCGGAGAGCCAAACTGGGTCTCACCCACCATTTCTCCAGCTTGGCCTTCTGACTGTTTGATGTGCTTATCCCTAGCAAGTTGAACCCACTCACTCCGGTGATCCTCGCCTGAGCACTTTACCCCCTATTTCCCTACTTATACAAATTCTAAAGTGTTGGAGTTTGCCATGTCGGATCAGACCCCATCATTTTTTACGCCGTCTGCGGAAAACCAACATTTCTCTTTTACTTTTCTTCCATTGCTAGTTGAGAAACAAACACCCAGTCAATTATGGTGATGACTGCTAGATCAGGAGCTATGGGAGGTGGAGGTTACCTCCCATACGGTGGAGACAGCAATGTGCCTCTCTCTGCCGTCACCGGAGTTGCACCTGTCACTGAGAAGTCCCCCTCGCGGTGGGACCAAATGGGCCTAAGAAGGAAACTAATCTAGAACAGCCCACCGCCGGAGTAGTAGGGCATTCTATCACAAATATTCCCCTGAATCAGCCAACCACTGCCGTAGCTAACCCAAGCAGTTACTCTATGGTGATCCCGCCGCCGGGTTAAATGATCGTGCCACACAACATGATGCCCGTCATCCAGCCATACCATGCAGGGATGATGCAGCTCCCTGTTATCGTTCCTAAAGAGATTGAGGGGGTGGAGATACCCCCCATAACACAAAGATAGCTGCAAGCTGTCTATGCCTAATGCGAAGTCCAGGCGGCTCAGAACGCCTGGAAGAACTTCACAGCCACCTACTTCCCATCAGGATAAGCTGCATAAATCGCCCCTCCCATGGGAGGATGGTAGGTTCATCCGTTTATGGCTGCCTAAGCTGTGTTGCAGGCCCGGCCACCGCCACCGCCGCTTGTTAACACAAGAGAAGCTCCCCCGAGAGGAGCACAGTAACGACCACAGGCTGACAAAGGGAAGGAGCCTATGGACAGGATTGATGTGGATGAAGAAGTTCACTCAAAAGCCTCGAGGACAGTCACGTGACCCACACGTGTGGTTTCACACGTGTGGAAGCCTCTTGGCTCGACTGACTCGTTTAATCATTTTAAAGCCTTAACTCATGTAACCAAGTTGTTGTGTGTGACCCTCTAGGTTCTTAATTCAATTAGCATTGACCCTAATTAATTAATTCACAAATTAATTAATCAGTCCACAGATTAAACGACCATAGTCTAGCAACAGGTGTTTAACCCCTAGCCGAATTGGAATGTCTCGATTCAACAGAACCTTTAAGTCATTGATTCATGTGAGATACAATCCTCCTACTTACTATCTCTCAACCAAGATCTAGGGTAAGGGAATAATCAGAACCCTAAATCTGGTCTTAAAGCTAAGTGCATTTTATATCCATCTGATCTCACTCCAAGAAACCCTTTTCTTGATGTCTTGATCTACTGCCTTGGCCAAGGATTCCATATGGCATATGAATGACTTACACAATAAGAGATCACCTTGCAAATGCAAGTGTAGGTCCTTTCTTGATCCTCATTCACTTTCATGAGTCACTTGTGCAGCCCCAGCATAAGCCTTGAATCAGTTGTCTAAGGCGACACCCTTTAAAGCTTATACCTAAGACTACAGAGTTAACTCATAAAGTGACATGGAACCTCAAGTCTAAGGATCAATTAATCACATCAATGACTCGTGAGATATTTCCTAATCTGGAAGTTTCCATTTCCTGAAATAGAAACTTCCTTTCCCATTTAGGAATCTTCTCACACGGGGCACCTCAGTGAACTTACTTATGGAAGTAAGCACCCTCTTGTATCACGCACGTATCAACCATACACTTTACACCTCCATGAAACAAGGTGGTCCTTCTTAAGGGCGTGATCCCACAAGCAAGCCTTAGAGGAGTCAGGTTAACACTCCCATTGTCTGTAGGACTCATCGGCTTGGAGTATTTTACTAATCATGACTTATGTGATATAGGGCTCGTTTCATGAACCATTTCACCTAAATGGTAGAGTCCTAAAGTCATCAGGATTAGGGGAGTTCTCATACATGCACAGCTAAAGTAAACGTATACCAAACAAGAACATATAAAGAAGTGTTGCCTGAATTCGTTATTTTATTCAAAGATTGTCTGTGATTACAATAAGGAAAAGTACAAAGTGGATATACAATCGGCTTTCTAGGGCACTATTCCCAACAATCGGCCACTGGCCCATAAAAGTCATTTAGGTACTCTAAGTCCCATCTTTTTAAGATACACTTTGAGAACCTATTGACTTTGGGCGTTTCCAAAGTGGATCTGCTAAGTTCTCTGCTGGTGTAACCCACTTATTTACACATTTGTAAGGAAACTCGTTGTCCTTATAAAGTGATTCGTAATCATGTGTTCAGTCTCTTGGTGAGGTCTTGGTTCTCTTACTTGAGCAACCATCCATTTTATCATACAATATGATAAAGGAGTTGTTTCATGCTAGGAACTTCCTCTAACGAGTTAGATGGAGTTTCCTACCCAAATACTTAACTTAGCGTTATATAATACGACTAAGTTCTCAACTACGATAGTCGAGTTTTGCAATGTCCGTCCTTGGAACCCCTTTCCAACACATTGCATTACCATTCTGGTAGGAGTTATATCCTTTCAATGATTTTATAATCATCTATGTTTGATGAACGGTTACATCAAATATCCTTCTAACAACAAGATCTTTTGGGCTCTGTAAACTAATATATATCCTCATTTCTTCTTAAGTACTCTGAGGACATTCTTTATAGAAATCTAATGACCTTCTCTGAGGTCATGTTAGATTCGACCCACTACGCTTAGTGTTGCGCCATATCAAGTCTAGTACATAACATTTCATACATTATGCACCCTTTCACTTAAAGGGATTTTGGACATTCTAACTTTCTTAAAGTTATCTTAGGACACATACTCTTCAAAAGAGATGTTCCATTGTCCATACTAAACTCCTTTTAGTACCATGGTTATGTACTTGTTTTGTGATAATCCATTTATGCTCTTAGATCTATCTTTTATAGATCTCAATGTCGAGAATTTAGGATAATTATTAAGATCTTTCATGCCAAATTATTTCTTAAACAAGAATTGGTAACTTTCACGTCATCCTTGACATTCCTAATGAGAAGGATGTCGTCTTCTAAAGAACCAAAATTGACTCTTACATCACTAACTTTCATATGTACACTCTGAGACTTATTCGACTTCCATCTGTGTCAAACGATTTGATTATACTATGGAATCGAATTGTCTAACTCCTAGAAGTCTTTATCAATCCACAGATTGACTTAGGGATTTGCATACCTTATGCATACTCCCACTGAATATGAGATTCATAGAAATACCTTATTTTAGTCTCTTTCAATCTGAATTTGAACAAGACAGTTCTCATATTCATTTATCATATCTCATAGTCAGAATATGAGGATGTGGTAAACAAAATCCAAATGGACTTTTGCATTTCAATCGTCAAGAAGGTTGTAATGCTTTCCATTTACTCGATGCTCTATTAGCTTGATCCTATCAGGTGGACCAACCAAGGTCCAAACTTGGTTTGAATATATGAAATCCATATTGGATTTCAAGGCTTGCTTACACTTCTCAGATTCCAAATCTGACAGTGTCTCCTCTTCAAGTAATTCCTCGGCTATCTAGGAACGCGTTCTAAACGCATCTTAAGAGAAGGGTTTCACACTTGTACATACTCTAAAATTTGGCTAAATTTTATCAGATGGGCTCGTTTCTTCTATATGTGGCATAGATATTTATCCTCAAATTTCTTTGAGGTCTGCTTGCTTGCCTTTCTTCTTCTATAGAAACGATTCCATAAGAAAGGTACATTCCTTGGGACAAACAACCTTTGTCCAAGGGAATCGCATAAATGATATCCTATATTGTTGTATAAACTTGAACTCGTTTCAAGCTTATCTCCCACTATCCTCTTCACTTAAGAGGATTCCACTAAATTCTTGGACAAGAATAATTTAGGGAATTTAGTATGCCACATTGCATAGTGCAACTAAAGGAATGATTTTTGGAAGGTGCTAAATTCAAAATCTCTAACTGCATATTCTGGGAGTTTATTCCTAGAATGATTATAAGTCAGTAAAGCTTGCTATGGAATGGACCATATCCTATAAGGTTTTATTTCTTCATTCGGAAACACTAAGGTGTTCTCGAATTACTTTACTGAGAGATAATCCTATTATCTCTAAGATGACTAAGGAATTAGTTGCTAAGATATTGGCTATCTCGATCATATCGATTTACCTATAACTTATGACTACTTCGGTTCCTAACCTCCTTTTGAAATTCTAAGAATTTCATATAAGTTTCGAATTTGTACTTCAACAAGTACATTCATTCATAATGATTAAACTGAAGATTGTATCTAGTGCTGACATTGAGCATCTTACACTCATCAGCATGGATCGAAATCCACTAGAATTTTGGCACGTTCCACGTTTCACCTAAACCATATTTCAGGAACGTTTCCCTTCAAGATAGGATTCATAGGAAGTTAACGCTCTAGGTTCATTTTCGTAAAATGATCCTAAGATGTCTAACTTGCTAATCCTTTTATGTCTCAAAGTTCCAAAGTAATTCGAAGCTTTGCCATCTCACTTACTTTTGTTATCTCGTTGTATGTTCAGAACATTATTGCTTTGAGTCTTTGCACAACAGATTATGAAGAATCAACTTAAGACTTGTGAATCCTATTCCTAGTAGAATTACTAAACGAGGTAACATTTCAGAGTACTCATACTCTATGCAGTTCCCTTTCAAAGTCCTTATTTGCTACCATAGAAGCAAATGTCCAATTTGATCTCTAGTGTCTTTTGGGCGTACCCCTTACATGCCCCTCCATTGGGCTCTTAAGGGTTTCTTCTTCTTTAGGCCTTCAAGCCTTTAACTTAGTGAGTTTAGAAGAAGAATTAACCATCACAACCTTTTATTCCTTCTTAAGGATGCTCTCAACCATTATCAACTAAATGATTAATTACGCTACATTAGCATCATTCTAGTTGAGCATAAAGGGTTTGAATGATGGTGGAAGCAATGTAAGCAATCAGTGCATTGAGAACTCTTTTCTCAGTTAATCAGACCACAAGATCTACAAATAAGATCTTTAAACCTTGGTCGTGTGCACTTGTTTCCTCATTTGGAATATTGAATAATTCCATAATGTTATACCTTGTAACATTTTTATGAGATGGTTCAATTGCTCTTAAGTGGTTTGGAGAAATTCATTCACCTCAGATTGCTTCTCTTTTGGCCCGGGTCGAATTTTCACAATTGAAAACTTCGCCCTTTAGAGAACACCTTTCTCTATTCGGAATCTAAAACGAATTTTAGGGTCCGAAGACAATTAGAGTTAGTTAGGACTTAGTCAACTCTTTTGACTTAAGGATGGATACGAATGGGTTTGCATTTCATATTGTAGAGAATCACAGAACTACAACCTAGATGATAAGCAGAGAAAATGTGAGCATGCTGAATTATAACGATATACAAAAGACAAGGTTTTTAATCTAATGTAGCTCTCACTGTTTTTCAAAGATCTATAATTCCCAAAGATCTAAGAGGAACGCGTTTCCCAATGGGTACTAAGATCCTAAGCATTTTACCTCGAACCCACGACTCGCGGACATTCTAAGTAAAACCCTAGGTAGATACAACTTACCAATTCTAACACCTTTAGAACTCTTAGTAATTGTTTTTGCATCACCTATCTTTCAATATGGACCCACGACTCGTGCGACATCCATATTTACTTAGGCGTTAAGCTAGACCCATCAATCATAAGATCATGATCAAAACTTAGTTCGAACGACCCACGACTCGCGGACATCGCCCTTGCCAAAATTGACCACGAAATATTGATCATTTAAAATGATCAATTAGGTAACTAAGAACTAATAATCTCCACTAGCTATCCCACGAATCACGGACAATAACTAGATTCACTTACCAAACTTAAAACCTATTGATGGAATGCTATGAATTTAATTCAAAATTTGTATCTCGAATTAAACACCTATTGTTCGAAATTAGCTTAATATTTGACGGGAATTTTCGAATCAACCGGAGAGTTGTCCGGTTCGACCTCACCAACAAATATGTTATCCAATTTAATTAGTCTTGATTAATGCACGTACAACTTAAATGCATCTCACACAAGCACGTAGCTGATAACATGTCCTAGCATGATACTAACATGTGATGATCATGGGTTCTACCTATCTTATGCGTGATATGTGGGAGCCACTCCACAATCAGAAGTTCTAACATACATGCCACATAAACAGTTTAAATCACATAAGGGAAAGCTGTAACAAAATACGAGCCCTATCTCTATTACATTTTTCAATTGAGATTCCCCTCCCTAACATTTTGAAGGGTCTTCACTTATGGTCTCCTTGTTACTTGAATGTGGTCCATCTTACTCCATGGGTGCATTGTCTCCAAAATGAAAATAAAACCTCACCACCTATCTCTACTCTCAAATTACAATAAAAAGAAAAAAGACATAAAGTAATAAGGCTCAATCTTCATATTGGCCTTAGACAATTACACGGGGCATACCCCGGCCTCAAAACAGTAATATGGAAAGCCACATAATAAATCACATAACAGTACGCACATAAGTGAGGCTCCAACCTCAATTGAAAAAACGTAACAATAGGGCTCCAACCCCAATTTAAACCATCCATGTGCATAAATTAAAACCATACATAAGTCTAAACCCATGATCACCTAACATGCATAAATTGCAAGAATTTAAATTTAACCAATAAATTAAAATTCTCGCTTTAAGCTCTAATAGCTTAAAACACGACTTAGATGCAATTCTTGTTCAAGAGCCTTTTCTATAAAACCCGAAAAAACAACAAACTAATAAAATTCCAATTAATTTCTGAAAATTAACAATTTTATTCTTTTAATATTTTCATAAAATAAAGTTTGCAATTTTCCCAAAATTTAAATCGCTTAATTTTTCAAAATCCCAATTTAAACAATTATTTCAAAAATAATTCAAATTTAATAAAACAAAATTTTTCAGAAAAATTAAATCGGGATTGGATTAGACTAAACACAAAAAACAGGATTGCGAAACGAACGACCCAGAATGCCCGGACTGTCCGTCTGCACGCCGCGCGACGTCTTGCGCTAGGCGCGCACGTCAGCACCGCACGCGACCGGCAGCAGAAGGCTTCCAGCGCGCGCGCACAGCAGCAGGTGGGCGTGCCGGCAAGGCTCCCGCGCGGTTGCGGGAGGTGAGCAGGCGCACCTAGGCACGGGCCAAGGCGTGGGCGAGCAGTAGCGGCGGGCAGTCCCGCGCGGTTGCGGGACTGCTGGGCGGATGGGCGCGCGGGCCTAGGCATGCTACGCCTTAGCACGTCTAGGCTCGCGTTCTCGTAACGTGATTTCGTGTTTCGTACTTTTGTTCAAAAAAAAAAACAACAACAATCCAAAATTTAAAACACGATTTAAATGTATTTGATCCAAAATAATTTTAATCAAATTTTCGAAAACATTTTTCAGAAACTTTTAGGAAAAATACAGTTTCATAATTCAGGTTTTCTAAAAGAACTCAAGAATACCTAATTCGCATCTAAGCCTAAGAATTTCTACCAAATTCAGTTAAGTGGAGACGAATCAGAAACACAATTAACGAGGTGGCTCTGATACCACTTGTTGGAAAACAGGAATCAGAAAGCAGCAGAAATTTAAAAATTTTCCAACAAAAGGATCTTGAACTCGCAATCGTAAATCCAAATTTGTAGAGATAAAGAAACTTACTTTTCAATAATCTTTCTTGAAGCGTTTCAAGCCACCCAAGAATGCTCTTCTCGCGGCTTGGCAACCCGTCCCTCGAAAATCTCTTTCTACTTCAGAATCCATTGTAGAGATAATAATCCACACCAACATAGATTCAAATCATGTTAGGGAAAGTGCTTAACAATATAACATAAAGAAAGAGACATGAAACGAGAAAGGCATGATTGAAACTCCCTTCGAAAACCAGTTTTTCGAAATTAGAAATCTGCCTGCCATAAAACCCTCGTGAAAAAATTCGTCCTTCAGGATATAGACGAACGGTTTTCGCAGTCTTCTTTGGTTCGATTTTTTCACTCGTATTCTGTTGGGTTCAGAATCGTTTCATCATCCCTTGTGGTCGTTTATGCTTGCTCCCTAAAAGTTCCTTCGAATCTTTCAAACTTGAAGCCCTCTAGAGATAGTCCAGCAACTTGACTACAATCTAACTAGTAAGGATGCTAGTTCTCTAGTTAGTGTTTAGGCTTAACTTAGGGTTTATTTGATCTTGGAGAAAAGATGGTGTTCAACACATGAACCAAAAGAATTGTCAATTACACTCTAAGAGGAGCCCGAGCTAGTCCTCATGGACTAAGGATTTGGTCCCTCTCTCTCTTATTACTTGATCATCAAGTAATTCCCAACTTTGACTTTTGAATTCTAATTCAAATCAACTTTTAAGAGAGCTAAATATCCAAAATCCTTTTGGATAATTTTATACTTTATTTATTAAATAAATAAATAAATTATTTTATCTAATTAATTAATTCATAATTAATTAACTAGATTAATTTTTTCCAAAATAAGACTTTCTTTTTAATTCAAAATTAAACCAAAGTCTATTAAATAATTAACACTTTAATTATTTAATGTACAAATAATTATACACGTGTGGCACACGTGTCCCAAGGACACGTGTCCAGTCAAGTGACCCACACGTGTGGTTTCACACGTGTGGAACCCTCTTGGCACGATTAACTCATTTAATCATTTTGAAGCCTTAACTCATGTAACCAAGTTGTTGTGTGTGACCCTCTAGGTTCTCAATTCAATTAGCAGTGACCCTAATTAATTAATTCACTAATTAATTAATCAGTCCACAGATTAAATGAACATAGTCTAGCAACAGGTGTTTAACCCCTAGCTGAATTGGAATGTCTCGATTCGACAGAACCTTTAAGTCATTGATTCATGTGAGATACAATCCTCCTACTTACTATCTCTCAACCAAGATCTAGGGTAAGGGAATAATCAGAACCCTAAATCTGGTCTTAAAGCTAAGTGCATTTTATATCCATCTGATCTCACTCCAAGAAACCCTTTTCTTGATGTCTTGATCTACTGCCTTGGCCAAGGATTCCATATGGCATATGAATGACTTACACAATAAGAGATCACCTTGCAAATGCAAGTGTAGGTCCTTTCTTGATCCTCATTCACTTTCATGAGTCACTTGTGCAGCCCCAGCATAAGCCTTGAATCAGTTGTCTAAGGCGACACCCTTTAAAGCTTATACCTAAGATTACAGAGTTAACTCATAAAGTGACATGGAACCTCAAGTCTAAGGATCAATTAATCACATCAATGACTCGTGAGATATTTCCTAATCTGGAAGTTTTCATTTCCTGAAATAGAAACTTTCTTTCCCATTTAGGAATCTTCTCACACGGGGTACCTCAGTGAACTTACTTATGGAAGTAAGCACCCTCATGTATCACGCACGTATCAACCATACACTTT
The DNA here is from genome assembly GCA_037501455.1 of Lantana camara. Lineage (NCBI taxonomy): Eukaryota > Viridiplantae > Streptophyta > Magnoliopsida > Lamiales > Verbenaceae > Lantana > Lantana camara. The sequence continues at coordinate 28,829,332 of CM074862.1, forward strand.
ACACCTCCATGAAACAAGGTGGTCCTTCTTAAGGGCGTGATCCCACAAGCAAGCCTTAGAGGAGTCAGGTTAACACTCCCACTGTCTGTAGGACTCATCGGCTTGGAGTATTTTTGTAACATCCCGCTACTTCGGCATTTCCAGGTACGCGTCACGAGAGAGTTTAATTTCGTGATTTATATAATTCGCATGCTTTGAGTGTCAACGTGTAATTTATTTAAGTTTATGCGCTTTAGATTTAATTAATTGTTTGGGCTCGAATGCCCAATAATTGAAGTTTAGGGACCTAATTAATTAGGGTGTTTTGGCCTTCGTAGCAATCTTGAGCTCGGGAATTCGAATTCGAATTCCGACCCCTGCATTGAGTTCGTTTCGACGATTCGGATTCGATGAAATTAACTTTATATTTTCAAAGCCGTTTGTTAGCCCTATCGTTTTAAAATCCGATTCGTTTGGATCGGATATCCTTTGATCCTACCCATTTTGTTAACCCGACCCGTTTCTTGGCCCTAAAAGGAACCGAACCCTCTTTTTTTCCCCATTTTGATCGGTTCAAGCAAGGAGAAGAGGGAGAAGAGAAGAGAAGAGAAAGCCACCCAACCTTTCGAGCTCAAGAACCCCGATCCCCGTTCGCCCAATCAACGATCCAAGGTAAGCAATGTGATCCTCTCCTTACGTGTTCCGATTCTACCGATTGATTCTTGCTTTATTGCCTTATTTATTGAACTTGGAGAATATGATGAATAGTATAGGTTTCGTGTTTTAGGTGGTCGGACTCGTTTCGGAGTCCAATTTATGTTCTAATGTGATATATATATGTGATATACCTTGATTTTGAGTGTTTTCGGTGTATTATTTGATCGGAATGTGGTTTGGGGTGGTTTGGGAACCACCCCCGTCGAGCTCTTGCTTTGTTGCTACGTCTTTTTGGAGAAGACGACCCAACACGGCCGTGTCAGCCCCTAGTTCATTTCCGACACGGCTGTGTCAAGCCCTCGACTTTGAATTTTTTACTCTGACACGGCCGTGTCAGCTTCCAGGCCAATTTTGACACGGCCGTGCTGACCTCGTTTGAACTCGGAGTTGCCTGATTTTTGAACCTACGGAAACCTCTTGAAGTCTAGAACATTCTCCAATTCGAATCACCTCAAAATTCGTTCTAGATTGTGAGATATAATCGTTTGAAATTTGTGTCGCCATCCCGCTGAAATTCTGCTTTCGTCCAACTTCAAACGTACGCCACTTTCGCCTCGCTTTGAACCACGTTTTGAGCCACCTAGAATTTTAAAGATATTTGTGTGTAGTTTCAGTTTCAAGAAGCAAAACTCAATTCCCATTTCTCAAACTCATGTTATAACCGTTTTACTACAGCTTGTCCGTTTAGGAATAATTTCCAGTTTTTGCCGGTTTTGCTCGGAACCATCTCTTATGCTTTCCTTCCGCTTTTCTTGCACCTTGCCACCTCCGAACTCATTCCTAACTTGTTTTATCTTGTGTATGTGTATATACTTGTTGCTATATGTGTTTTATGTTGCTTATTTAATATGAATTATTTGCATGAAGCATCAATGCACCTTGTTATGTATCTCCGCCTTGTAATATGAATTGTTTGTGTGCATGAACGTGTTATATGATTATAAATGAATATGTTGAGCTATGTATTGTCTTGGTTTGCAAGTAATTGATTCAAATATGTGTTATGCCTACTTGATTGCATCTCTTATATGCATGAACATACGCCGTGCGTCTATGTGGTTCATTCTTGAGTCTAAGTCTTGTCTTTTGCCTTCAGTTTGTCCAGGTGCACCCGGGGTGGTATTTTGTTCGTCAAGTTGATTCCGGGGTGAATCAAGTGCTTTGTCTTCGGCTTCGTTTGGTTTGAGGTGAGGTTAGGATATAGTTATACCCTAATGAAATGTGCTGGTTTTCGAATGCATGCGACTTATAAGCCTTTATGTATATGTAGATATGTGTAAGATACGTATTTTGTTGGCTTTGCAATAAGTTTGAAAGTATGAAGTTATGTATAAGCCTATGTAAGCTTAGCTTTGATTTTGTTATGATTTTGAGGTCAGTCTGCGTGATATGTACGTACAATAGCTAAGTACGATATGCATGAAATATGTCTGTCTGTCTGTAGCGGGTTAAGCTTCCGATTTCCGTGATCTGTATATGTGTGGGGCCCCAAATTCTGTGTATGGGATGTACCGGAACCCACCTGAGTGTAGGTTGGGGGATGGAGTCCGAGGGTTTGAGTAGCATTGAGCACTCCCCTCTTCCGCTTCTGGATGGCTAGGGTCGCGCAACCCTTCCATCACACCTACCTGGTATGTTTTGTTTTGTTCTGTTTTGTTTAGTCTGTCTGTATGCTCGTACCCGCTGAGTTCCGTTATGTCTGTCGGTTATAAGTTCGTGAAACGGGGGTAGATTCTCAAACTAAGATAAAATTTGATATACTTTTAACCTAATAAAACATGTTTGGATATGTGTGCTTTGTCTGCATGTTTCGAATGTACGCGTTAAATAAGTTAAGTTTCATTTGTTCTGCTTTGCTAAATCACCCTATATATATATTATCAGGGATAAATGTTTTGGCGTGCAAAAACTAATCGCGGCTTCATGAACATCTTCTTTTTACGTGCTTTGCTATGTATATTATGTATAAAGTGCGTGTGTTAAACCCCTCGCTCAGTCAAGTGTGACTGACCCCTCCCTCTTTATGTTTTAGCTCTGCAGGTTTGCTTTGGAGTTCGAGCTAGGCGGTGTGAGTCTCTTGGAGTCGAGTCTTGTATTAGTTGAGTCTTTGCATTTGCATTTTGAATCCAGTTTTGGTTTTGTATTATTAACCTATGAACGAATATGTTTAAATATGATTTGTTCATTTATGATTTGAAATCGGGACAGGTTAGGATAGGTGCTCGGATTAGAAGAACCCGTTTTGATTATATGATTATTCGGGACAGGTTAGGACAGGTGCTCGGATTAGGCGAACCCATTTGTATTTATGATTTATGTTATGATTTAAATTTCGGGATTAGGAATTAAGCTAGATTGAACCCGTCAACTGTTTGCATGATTTGAATTTTTGTTTGGCATGATCACGCTTCCATATATTCGTTAAGTATTATGTGTGCAGGGTCTACGTCCCGCCTAGCTCAGGGTTTGAGTTTGTTTTGTTTGTCACCGTTCGCTATGGTTTGGCACGTGTGCGGAGTCCTTGTTTCGTTACACGTGTTGAGCTATAGTGCGGGGGTGTGGTGCCCATCGTTGGGGCGCTACATCTGTAAGTGGTATCAGAGCCCCAGGTTGCAAAACCGGGGTTCGGTGTCGTGTCGTGTCTGTCTAAGTTGTACGGCATAGGATAATTTGGTTATGTGCACGTTTGCATCACGATTTGATTTGCTTTGCATGTGAGAATTTCTATTACTTGGCTATATTTTTTTATATTGTGCAATACATTGTATCGCTTAATTGCTCTTGATTGGTTTAACTACGTGACATAAGCACTTACTAATCAACACGCATATATCTTTGTGGTAGTTGTTGAGATTTTCAGGATGCCACCACGTCGACAACACTTTGGTCTACCTCACCAACATCCATACCATCAAGGTCAATCCTCAACCGGAGTTCTACCTATAAATCGAATGGCAATGATGTACCGGGAATTTAAGGCATTTGATCCTCCTCAATTCCGAGAAGGAGACGATATAAAGGCTGAGGAATGGCTCTCGGAGATAGACTGCATATTTGAGATATGGCCGTGTGATTCCCAAAATATGGCTCGCCTTGCGATACAACTACTACAAGGACAAGCAAGACAACGGTGGAAAAGAGTTGCCCAACAATTAGAGGCATCAAGCGAAGAGATGACATGGGATGTGTTTGTTCGGGAATTTAGGAAAAAGTTTGCACCGGCCGTTTTACAAGAACGAAGACTCGAAGAATTCCTCGCGTTAAAACAAGGAGATAAAACGGTCATGGAGTACTTAGAGGAATTCGAGAAATTGGGTGCTTATGTACCCCACATTACGAACAACGATGAAATGAAGGCTAGGAACTTTACGGAAGGTCTTCGGGATGAAATCAAGGAAGTTTTAATTGCGAAGAACATGAGTACGTGGGATAAGGCCACAAAGAGAGCTTTAAAGGTCGAAACGTGGATTATAACAAGAAGCAAAGAGAAGGAAGGATCGGAGCCTAGACTTGAATTGGGTCTATGCTCCAATCTGCAAGTAGAAGGAAAATCCCACCAATCCGGGAATCGAACCAAGAAGATTCGTGGGAAGAAGCATAAGACCAGTAACTTTTCGAAGTCAAAGAAAGTGCTTCAACCTTGTACCCATTGCGGAGGGACAAACCATGCCTACGACGCTTATTGGGATAGATTGAAGAGATGCTACGCTTGTGGATCAACCGAGCACAAGATCTCTGAGTGTGACCAATCGAGAGCTAACAAGCACCGAACGCGAGGTCAACGACTTCCAATTGGAGACCTACATGAACCCGAGAATTGAGGTACTTGCATTTATGGCACGTGCATTCATAACATATTAAATTTTGTAATTAAATTGATCTATGTGTTAAAATCACAATGTGTAGCATTTTCTACGTGCTCGAGTGACTCTATGATGCATTTCATCTATACATATAATCCGACATGCATATTTAGTGTTTACTTGTAGAATGTTGATTCACTCATACGGTCGAGTTTTGAGCCTTATGAAGTGGGAAGAGATGGTTGAAGTGAGGGTCGAATTAAAGGTCTTCCTTGAGATTTGGTTGCGGACTATAGCATGATACGAAGTTATGTCAAGGAAGTAGATTCGAGAAACTATATTTTGGATTGAAGATTTGGGATCCAATAGTGCTTTGAAGAAAAGTTGAAACTCATCTTCCGAAGAAGGCATTTTGACATTTCTACAAGAAAGCATATTGGTGAAGAACTTAGACTTAGAGGTCGTCGAGGAAACACCGGGTTCGAGAATTATATAAGAAGTCATGTTAATAAACCAAGAGCTGAAGGATCCAATTCTTGGAAATAAAATCAGGACCAAGAGAACACTTAAGCAAGGAATCTAGGGCTAGGGCGATTGGCTAAAGATAGAATTTAATTATGAAAAGAATCCCACGATGATATTGGAAGAAACGAGTAGGGCAGGGTTCGAATTGAGGACCTTCTTTGGGGATCGAGAATGTCGAAGAGAGGGTGACACCAAAATTGAATCGAGGAAAAGATCGGATTAGAGGAATCTATATATAGGGTTGATGATTTCAAATCAAAGGATACGACATTGAAAGGACCCCAAGTACGGTGTTACTTTGGGAAAACATCACCGGGCGTTAGAACAAGGATCCAGCTTAAGGATTGAGAGTAAGTGTAACCAACCGCAAATACGGGGCATGGGGATTTATTTCATTGTATCTCGGAAGAAATGAGCAAATTGTCAAAAGTTCAGGCTCGAGGATTAACAACGGTTCCGAGATTTTTCAATCATTCCTAAGAGAAGGAGGTCCCAAGGGACCTTGGCTTTCAAAGGATGAAGGAGATGGGATTGTTTCTTGACCCCTTTTCAAAGAAACATCCGAGCAAAGGAAAAGTCGGGTTTGGAGAAAGAGTTCAAAAGTAGAAAACAACCGTGGAATGAAGATAATGGAAAGTGTTAAAGTGACAAGTGCATCTAGGATTTCAAGATGGTGGGCAAAAGATTTCGGCAATGATCAAACCCTCACGAACACTCATATATCGGTGAACGGTACACTTAAACATGCATATCACGTGTATCATTCATCTTTTAGCTTTGCTTGTGTGTGTTTGTTGTTTGTTACCTTTCGGGGTTGCTTTGAGTGTTCGAGTGCTTTTGCTTCGCGGTTAGTTGAGGGTCGTGCTTTGCAAAGATCTACCCAACGATCTTCCAAGAGTCTTCAGCTAGAGGCAAGCAACGGTTCGAACGTCAACTTTGAGCCACGAGTTGAAGTGGTGTTAGAAGGCCTGTTCGGGTTGGAGAACGAATGGTGGAAGTTCCTTAACGACCCCATTCGTGATTCCGAGTTGTGGGTGGTTTAGATGGATTCAAAAGGTGGGAGTTGAATCATTTTTGGACCCTCCTGTCGTGCAAAAACGTCTGAGCTATTCCAAGTCGGGATCAAGTTCGTGTAGAGCTTGGAGTGAAGATCAAACCCCTGGGTTCTTGAAGACCTTTCTCGAGCTAACCCTCGTCGGGACGTCATGAGCCTCGAACTTGGGTGAATACGGGAGAGTTGCTCGTAGTTCTTACTCGAGCGGTAGGACCTAGGGACAGGTCCTCTTTAAGGGGAAGAGTTTGTAACATCCCGCTACTTCGGCATTTCCAGGTACACGTCACGAGAGAGTTTAATTTCGTGATTTATATAATTCGCATGCTTTAAGTGTCAACGTGTAATTTATTTAAGTTTATGCGCTTTAGATTTAATTAATTGTTTGGGCTCGAATGCCCAATAATTGAAGTTTAGGGACCTAATTAATTAGGGTGTTTTGGCCTTCGTGGCAATCTTGAGCTCGGAAATTCGAATTCGAATTTCGACCCCTGCATTGAGTTCGTTTCGACGATTCGGATTCGATGAAATTAACTTTATATTTTCAAAGCCGTCCTATCGTTTTAAAATCCGATTCGTTTGGATCGGATATCCTTTGATCCTACCCATTTTGTTAACCCGACCCGTTTCTTGGCCCTAAAAGGAACCGAACCCTCTTTTCTTCCCCATTTTGATCGGTTCAAGCAAGGAGAAGAGGGAGAAGAGAAGAGAAGAGAAGAGAAAGCCACCCAACCTTTCGAGCTCAAGAACCCCGACCCCCGTTCGCCCAATCAACGATCCAAGGTAAGCAATGTGATCCTCTCCTTACGTGTTCCGATTCTACCGATTGATTCTTGCTTTATTGCCTTATTTATTGAACTTGGAGAATATGATGAATAGTATAGGTTTCGTGTTTTAGGTGGTCGGACTCGTTTCGGAGTCCAATTTATGTTCTAATGTGATATATATATGTGATATACCTTGATTTTGAGTGTTTTCGGTGTATTATTTGATCGGAATGTGGTTTGGGGTGGTTTGGGAACCACCCCCGTCGAGCTCTTGCTTTGTTGCTACGTCTTTTTGGAGAAGACGACCCAACACGGCCGTGTCAGCCCCTAGTTCATTTCCGACACGACTGTGTCAAGCCCTCGACTTTGAATTTTTTACTCTGACACGGCCGTGTCAGCTTCCAGGCCAATTTTGACACGGCCGTGCTGACCTCGTTTGAACTCGGAGTTGCCTGATTTTTGAACCTACGGAAACCTCTTGAAGTCTAGAACATTCTCCAATTCGAATCACCTCAAAATTCGTTCTAGATTGTGAGATATAATCGTTTGAAATTTGTGTCGCCATCCCGCTGAAATTCTGCTTTCGTCCAACTTCAAACGTACGCCACTTTCGCCTCGCTTTGAACCACGTTTTGAGCCACCTAGAATTTTAAAGATATTTGTGTGTAGTTTCAGTTTCAAGAAGCAAAACTCAATTCCCATTTCTCAAACTCATGTTATAACCGTTTTACTACAGCTTGTCCGTTTAGGAATAATTTCCAGTTTTTGCCGGTTTTGCTCGGAACCATCTCTTATGCTTTCCTTCCGCTTTTCTGGCACCTTGCCACCTCCGAACTCATTCCTAACTTGTTTTATCTTGTGTATGTGTATATACTTGTTTCTATATGTGTTTTATGTTGCTTATTTAATATGAATTATTTGCATGAAGCATCAATGCACCTTGTTATGTATCTCCGCCTTGTAATATGAATTGTTTGTGTGCATGAACGTGTTATATGATTATAAATGAATATGTTGAGCTATGTATTGTCTTGGTTTGCAAGTAATTGATTCAAATATGTGTTATGCCTACTTGATTGCATCTCTTATATGCATGAACATACGCCGTGCGTCTATGTGGTTCATTCTTGAGTCTAAGTCTTGTCTTTTGCCTTCAGTTTGTCCAGGTGCACCCGGGGTGGTATTTTGTTCGTCAAGTTGATTCCGGGGTGAATCAAGTGCTTTGTCTTCGGCTTCGTTTGGTTTGAGGTGAGGTTAGGATATAGTTATACCCTAATGAAATGTGCTGGTTTTCGAATGCATGCGACTTATAAGCCTTTATGTATATGTAGATATGTGTAAGATACGTATTTTGTTGGCTTTGCAATAAGTTTGAAAGTATGAAGTTATGTATAAGCCTATGTAAGCTTAGCTTTGATTTTGTTATGATTTTGAGGTCAGTCTGCGTGATATGTACGTACAATAGCTAAGTACGATATGCATGAAATATGTCTGTCTGTCTGTAGCGGGTTAAGCTTCCGATTTCCGTGATCTGTATATGTGTGGGGCCCCAAATTCTGTGTATGGGATGTACCGGAACCCACCTGAGTGTAGGTTGGGGGATGGAGTCCGAGGGTTTGAGTAGCATTGAGCACTCCCCTCTTCCGCTTCTGGATGGCTAGGGTCGCGCAACCCTTCCATCACACCTACCTGGTATGTTTTGTTTTGTTCTGTTTTGTTTAGTCTGTCTGTATGCTCGTACCCGCTGAGTTCCGTTATGTCTGTCGGTTATAAGTTCGTGAAACGGGGGTAGATTCTCAAACTAAGATAAAATTTGATATACTTTTAACCTAATAAAACATGTTTGGATATGTGTGCTTTGTCTGCATGTTTCGAATGTACGCGTTAAATAAGTTAAGTTTCATTTGTTCTGCTTTGCTAAATCACCCTATATATATATTATCAGGGATAAATGTTTTGGCGTGCAAAAACTAATCGCGGCTTCATGAACATCTTCTTTTTACGTGCTTTGCTATGTATATTATGTATAAAGTGCGTGTGTTAAACCCCTCGCTCAGTCAAGTGTGACTGACCCCTCCCTCTTTATGTTTTAGCTCTGCAGGTTTGCTTTGGAGTTCGAGCTAGGCGGTGTGAGTCTCTTGGAGTCGAGTCTTGTATTAGTTGAGTCTTTGCATTTGCATTTTGAATCCAGTTTTGGTTTTGTATTATTAACCTATGAACGAATATGTTTAAATATGATTTGTTCATTTATGATTTGAAATCGGGACAGGTTAGGATAGGTGCTCGGATTAGAAGAACCCGTTTTGATTATATGATTATTCGGGACAGGTTAGGACAGGTGCTCGGATTAGGCGAACCCATTTGTATTTATGATTTATGTTATGATTTAAATTTCGGGATTAGGAATTAAGCTAGATTGAACCCGTCAACTGTTTGCATGATTTGAATTTTTGTTTGGCATGATCACGCTTCCATATATTCGTTAAGTATTATGTGTGCAGGGTCTACGTCCCGCCTAGCTCAGGGTTTGAGTTTGTTTTGTTTGTCACCGTTCGCTATGGTTTGGCACGTGTGCGGAGTCCTTGTTTCGTTACACGTGTTGAGCTATAGTGCGGGGGTGTGGTGCCCATCGTTGGGGCGCTACATCTGTAAGTGGTATCAGAGCCCCAGGTTGCAAAACCGGGGTTCGGTGTCGTGTCGTGTCTGTCTAAGTTGTACGGCATAGGATAATTTGGTTATGTGCACGTTTGCATCACGATTTGATTTGCTTTGCATGTGAGAATTTCTATTACTTGGCTATATTTTTTTATATTGTGCAATACATTGTATCGCTTAATTGCTCTTGATTGGTTTAACTACGTGACATAAGCACTTACTAATCAACACGCATATATCTTTGTGGTAGTTGTTGAGATTTTCAGGATGCCACCACGTCGACAACACTTTGGTCTACCTCACCAACATCCATACCATCAAGGTCAATCCTCAACCGGAGTTCTACCTATAAATCGAATGGCAATGATGTACCGGGAATTTAAGGCATTTGATCCTCCTCAATTCCGAGAAGGAGACGATATAAAGGCTGAGGAATGGCTCTCGGAGATAGACTGCATATTTGAGATATGGCCGTGTGATTCCCAAAATATGGCTCGCCTTGCGATACAACTACTACAAGGACAAGCAAGACAACGGTGGAAAAGAGTTGCCCAACAATTAGAGGCATCAAGCGAAGAGATGACATGGGATGTGTTTGTTCGGGAATTTAGGAAAAAGTTTGCACCGGCCGTTTTACAAGAACGAAGACTCGAAGAATTCCTCGCGTTAAAACAAGGAGATAAAACGGTCATGGAGTACTTAGAGGAATTCGAGAAATTGGGTGCTTATGTACCCCACATTACGAACAACGATGAAATGAAGGCTAGGAACTTTACGGAAGGTCTTCGGGATGAAATCAAGGAAGTTTTAATTGCGAAGAACATGAGTACGTGGGATAAGGCCACAAAGAGAGCTTTAAAGGTCGAAACGTGGATTATAACAAGAAGCAAAGAGAAGGAAGGATCGGAGCCTAGACTTGAATTGGGTCTATGCTCCAATCTGCAAGTAGAAGGAAAATCCCACCAATCCGGGAATCGAACCAAGAAGATTCGTGGGAAGAAGCATAAGACCAGTAACTTTTCGAAGTCAAAGAAAGTGCTTCAACCTTGTACCCATTGCGGAGGGACAAACCATGCCTACGACGCTTATTGGGATAGATTGAAGAGATGCTACGCTTGTGGATCAACCGAGCACAAGATCTCTGAGTGTGACCAATCGAGAGCTAACAAGCACCGAACGCGAGGTCAACGACTTCCAATTGGAGACCTACATGAACCCGAGAATTGAGGTACTTGCATTTATGGCACGTGCATTCATAACATATTAAATTTTGTAATTAAATTGATCTATGTGTTAAAATCACAATGTGTAGCATTTTCTACGTGCTCGAGTGACTCTATGATGCATTTCATCTATACATATAATCCGACATGCATATTTAGTGTTTACTTGTAGAATGTTGATTCACTCATACGGTCGAGTTTTGAGCCTTATGAAGTGGGAAGAGATGGTTGAAGTGAGGGTCGAATTAAAGGTCTTCCTTGAGATTTGGTTGCGGACTATAGCATGATACGAAGTTATGTCAAGGAAGTAGATTCGAGAAACTATATTTTGGATTGAAGATTTGGGATCCAATAGTGCTTTGAAGAAAAGTTGAAACTCATCTTCCGAAGAAGGCATTTTGACATTTCTACAAGAAAGCATATTGGTGAAGAACTTAGACTTAGAGGTCGTCGAGGAAACACCGGGTTCGAGAATTATATAAGAAGTCATGTTAATAAACCAAGAGCTGAAGGATCCAATTCTTGGAAATAAAATCAGGACCAAGAGAACACTTAAGCAAGGAATCTAGGGCTAGGGCGATTGGCTAAAGATAGAATTTAATTATGAAAAGAATCCCACGATGATATTGGAAGAAACGAGTAGGGCAGGGTTCGAATTGAGGACCTTCTTTGGGGATCGAGAATGTCGAAGAGAGGGTGACACCAAAATTGAATCGAGGAAAAGATCGGATTAGAGGAATCTATATATAGGGTTGATGATTTCAAATCAAAGGATACGACATTGAAAGGACCCCAAGTACGGTGTTACTTTGGGAAAACATCACCGGGCGTTAGAACAAGGATCCAGCTTAAGGATTGAGAGTAAGTGTAACCAACCGCAAATACGGGGCATGGGGATTTATTTCATTGTATCTCGGAAGAAATGAGCAAATTGTCAAAAGTTCAGGCTCGAGGATTAACAACGGTTCCGAGATTTTTCAATCATTCCTAAGAGAAGGAGGTCCCAAGGGACCTTGGCTTTCAAAGGATGAAGGAGATGGGATTGTTTCTTGACCCCTTTTCAAAGAAACATCCGAGCAAAGGAAAAGTCGGGTTTGGAGAAAGAGTTCAAAAGTAGAAAACAACCGTGGAATGAAGATAATGGAAAGTGTTAAAGTGACAAGTGCATCTAGGATTTCAAGATGGTGGGCAAAAGATTTCGGCAATGATCAAACCCTCACGAACACTCATATATCGGTGAACGGTACACTTAAACATGCATATCACGTGTATCATTCATCTTTTAGCTTTGCTTGTGTGTGTTTGTTGTTTGTTACCTTTCGGGGTTGCTTTGAGTGTTCGAGTGCTTTTGCTTCGCGGTTAGTTGAGGGTCGTGCTTTGCAAAGATCTACCCAACGATCTTCCAAGAGTCTTCAGCTAGAGGCAAGCAACGGTTCGAACGTCAACTTTGAGCCACGAGTTGAAGTGGTGTTAGAAGGCCTGTTCGGGTTGGAGAACGAATGGTGGAAGTTCCTTAACGACCCCATTCGTGATTCCGAGTTGTGGGTGGTTTAGATGGATTCAAAAGGTGGGAGTTGAATCATTTTTGGACCCTCCTGTCGTGCAAAAACGTCTGAGCTATTCCAAGTCGGGATCAAGTTCGTGTAGAGCTTGGAGTGAAGATCAAACCCCTGGGTTCTTGAAGACCTTTCTCGAGCTAACCCTCGTCGGGACGTCATGAGCCTCGAACTTGGGTGAATACGGGAGAGTTGCTCGTAGTTCTTACTCGAGCGGTAGGACCTAGGGACAGGTCCTCTTTAAGGGGAAGAGTTTGTAACATCCCGCTACTTCGGCATTTCCAGGTACACGTCACGAGAGAGTTTAATTTCGTGATTTATATAATTCGCATGCTTTAAGTGTCAACGTGTAATTTATTTAAGTTTATGCGCTTTAGATTTAATTAATTGTTTGGGCTCGAATGCCCAATAATTGAAGTTTAGGGACCTAATTAATTAGGGTGTTTTGGCCTTCGTGGCAATCTTGAGCTCGGAAATTCGAATTCGAATTTCGACCCCTGCATTGAGTTCGTTTCGACGATTCGGATTCGATGAAATTAACTTTATATTTTCAAAGCCGTCCTATCGTTTTAAAATCCGATTCGTTTGGATCGGATATCCTTTGATCCTACCCATTTTGTTAACCCGACCCGTTTCTTGGCCCTAAAAGGAACCGAACCCTCTTTTCTTCCCCATTTTGATCGGTTCAAGCAAGGAGAAGAGGGAGAAGAGAAGAGAAGAGAAGAGAAAGCCACCCAACCTTTCGAGCTCAAGAACCCCGACCCCCGTTCGCCCAATCAACGATCCAAGGTAAGCAATGTGATCCTCTCCTTACGTGTTCCGATTCTACCGATTGATTCTTGCTTTATTGCCTTATTTATTGAACTTGGAGAATATGATGAATAGTATAGGTTTCGTGTTTTAGGTGGTCGGACTCGTTTCGGAGTCCAATTTATGTTCTAATGTGATATATATATGTGATATACCTTGATTTTGAGTGTTTTCGGTGTATTATTTGATCGGAATGTGGTTTGGGGTGGTTTGGGAACCACCCCCGTCGAGCTCTTGCTTTGTTGCTACGTCTTTTTGGAGAAGACGACCCAACACGGCCGTGTCAGCCCCTAGTTCATTTCCGACACGACTGTGTCAAGCCCTCGACTTTGAATTTTTTACTCTGACACGGCCGTGTCAGCTTCCAGGCCAATTTTGACACGGCCGTGCTGACCTCGTTTGAACTCGGAGTTGCCTGATTTTTGAACCTACGGAAACCTCTTGAAGTCTAGAACATTCTCCAATTCGAATCACCTCAAAATTCGTTCTAGATTGTGAGATATAATCGTTTGAAATTTGTGTCGCCATCCCGCTGAAATTCTGCTTTCGTCCAACTTCAAACGTACGCCACTTTCGCCTCGCTTTGAACCACGTTTTGAGCCACCTAGAATTTTAAAGATATTTGTGTGTAGTTTCAGTTTCAAGAAGCAAAACTCAATTCCCATTTCTCAAACTCATGTTATAACCGTTTTACTACAGCTTGTCCGTTTAGGAATAATTTCCAGTTTTTGCCGGTTTTGCTCGGAACCATCTCTTATGCTTTCCTTCCGCTTTTCTGGCACCTTGCCACCTCCGAACTCATTCCTAACTTGTTTTATCTTGTGTATGTGTATATACTTGTTTCTATATGTGTTTTATGTTGCTTATTTAATATGAATTATTTGCATGAAGCATCAATGCACCTTGTTATGTATCTCCGCCTTGTAATATGAATTGTTTGTGTGCATGAACGTGTTATATGATTATAAATGAATATGTTGAGCTATGTATTGTCTTGGTTTGCAAGTAATTGATTCAAATATGTGTTATGCCTACTTGATTGCATCTCTTATATGCATGAACATACGCCGTGCGTCTATGTGGTTCATTCTTGAGTCTAAGTCTTGTCTTTTACCTTCAGTTTGTCCAGGTGCACCCGGGGTGGTATTTTGTTCGTCAAGTTGATTCCGGGGTGAATCAAGTGCTTTGTCTTCGGCTTCGTTTGGTTCGAGGTGAGGTTAGGATATGGTTATACCCTAATGAAATGTGCCGGTTTTCGAATGCATGCGACTTATAAGCCTTTATGTATATGTAGATATGTGTAAGATACGTATTTTGTTGGCTTTGCAATAAGTTTGAAAGTATGAAGTTATGTATAAGCCTATGTAAGCTTAGCTTTGATTTTGTTATGATTTTGAGGTCAGTCTGCGTGATATGTACGTACAATAGCTAAGTACGATATGCATGAAATATGTCTGTCTGTCTGTAGCGGGTTAAGCTTCCAATTTCCGTGATCTGTATATGTGTGGGGCCCCAAATTCTGTGTATGGGATGTACCGGAACCCACCTGAGTGTAGGTTGGGGGATGGAGTCCGAGGGTTTGAGTAGCATTGAGCACTCCCCTCTTCCGCTTCTGGATGGCTAGGGTCGCGCAACCCTTCCATCACACCTACCTGGTATGTTTTGTTTTGTTCTGTTTTGTTTAGTCTGTCTGTATGCTCGTACCCGCCGAGTTCCGTTATGTCTGTCGGTTATAAGTTCGTGAAACGGGGGTAGATTCTCAAACTAAGATAAAATTTGATATACTTTTAACCTAATAAAACATGTTTGGATATGTGTGCTTTGTCTGCATGTTTCGAATGTACATGTTAAATAAGTTAAGTTTCGTTTGTTCTGCTTTGCTAAATCACCCTATATATATATTATCAGGGGCAAATGTTTTGGCGTGCAAAAACTAATCCCGGCTTCATGAACATCTTCTTTTTACGTGCTTTGCTATGTATATTATGTATAGAGTGTGTGTGTTAAACCCCTCGCTCAGTCAAGTGTGACTGACCCCTCCCTCTTTATGTTTTAGCTCTGCAGGTTTGCTTTGGAGTTCGAGCTAGGCGGTGTGAGTCTCTTGGAGTCGAGTCTTGTATTAGTTGAGTCTTTGCATTTGCATTTTGAATCCAGTTTTGGTTTTGTATTATTAACCTATGAACGAATATGTTTAAATATGATTTGTTCATTTATGATTTGAAATCGGGACAGGTTAGGACAGGTGCTCGGATTAGATGAACCCGTTTTGATTATATGATTATTCGGGACAGGTTAGGACAGGTGCTCGGATTAGGCGAACCCATTTGTATTTATGATTTATGTTATGATTTAAATTTCGGGATTAGGAATTATGCTAGATTGAACCCGTCAACTGTTTGCATGATTTGAATTTTTGTTTGGCATGATCACGCTTCCATATATTCGTTAAGTATTATGTGTGCAGGGTCTACGTCCCGCCTAGCTCAGGGTTTGAGTTTGTTTTGTTTGTCACCGTTCGCTATGGTTTGGCACGTGTGCGGAGTCCTTGTTTCGTTACACGTGTTGAGCTATAGTGCGGGGGTGTGGTGCCCATTGTTGGGGCGCTACAATTTTACTAATCATGACTTATGTGATATAGGGCTAGTTTCATGACCATTTCACCTAAATGGTAGAGTCCTAAAGTCATCAGGATTAGGGGTGTTCTCATACATGCACAACTAAAGTAAACGCATACCAAACAAGAACATATAAAGAAATGTTGCCTCAATTCGTTATCTCATTCAAAGATTGTTTATGATTACAATAAGGAAAAGCACAAAGCGGATATACAATCGGCTTTCTAGGGCACTATTCCTAACAATCTCCCACTTGCCCGTCAAAACCATTCTAAAGCTACTCTAAGTCCCATCTTCTGAAGATGACCTTGGAAAGCTTCTCGACTAACGGGTTTAGTAAGTGGATCTGCCACGTTCTCTGCTGATGTGACCCTCTCAATTTGAACATCTCCTCTTTTGATAATATCACGGATTAGGTGATACTTCCTCATAATGTGCTTGGTCCGTTGCTGAGATCTTGGTTCTCTTGCTTGAGCAACCGCCCCAATGTTGTCACAAAACACAGTAATGGGGTCTTTCATGCTAGGAACAACATTCAACTCTTGAATGAAGTTTCTAATCCAAACACCTTCTTTAGCTGCATCATTTGCAGCTAAGTATTCGGCCTCAGTGGTCGAATTTGCAGTGGTAGTTTGCTTGGAACTCTTCCAACTCACTGCTCCGCCGTTTAGGCAGAAAATGTATCCTGACATTGACTTAAAATCATCTAAGTCAGATGCAAAACTTGTATCGCAATATCCTTTGACAGTAAGATTTTTCTGACCTCCGTAAACTAAGAATAAATCTTTAGTACTTTCCAAGTACTTAAAAATATTCTTCACGGCAGCCCCGTGACCATCTCCAGGGTCAGATTGGAAACGACTTGTTACACTAAGTGCATAAGCCACATCCGATCGAGTACATAACATTGCATATATTATGCTACCTATTGTTGATGCATAAGGTGTATGAGTCATTCTTTCCTTCTCTAGGTTAATCTTGGGACACATTTTCTTAGAAAGACATGTTCCTACACTCATAGGAAGGTTCTTAACCTTTGCTGACTCCATATTGAATCTCTTCAATACTTTGTCAATGTACATCGACTGTGATAGTCCTATTAACCTTCTAGATCTATCTCGATAGATTTTAATTCCAAGGATATAGGACGCATCACCAAGATCTTTCATCTCGAATTGGTTAGATAACCATAACTTAGTCACTTTCATGTCATCCTTTGAATTCCCAATAAGAAGGATGTCATCAACATAAAGTACTAAGAATTGCACTGAAGTCTCTAATTCCTTTCTATACACACATGATTCATTCGAAATTTGAATGAAGCCAAGCGTTTTGACTTATTCATCAAATCGAATGTTCCAATTCCTAGAAGCCTGTTTCAATTCATAGATTGATCTTTGGAGTTTGCAAACCTTTTGCTCACTCCCATTGAATGTGAAACCTATGGGTTGTTCCATATAAATGTCTTTATAGATGTCACCATTGAGAAAGGCAGTTTTCACATCCATTTGGTATATCTCATAGTCATAATATGCAGCAATGGCAAGCATGACCCAAATAAACTTTTGCATTGCAACTGGTGAAAAATGAAAAAGTCAACGCCGGGTCTTTGAGTGAATCTTTTTGCAACCAGTCTTGCTTTGCAGGCTGCAATGCTTCCATCAACTCCAAGATTTCTCTTAAAGATCCATTTGCAACCTATGGGTTTGACCCCATCAGGCAAATCTACCAAGGTCCAAACTTGGTTGGAGTTCGTGGAATCCATTTCGGATTTCATGGCTTCTATCCACTGTTCAGAGTCAGAATCTGAAAGTGCCTCCTCATATGTTAAAGGATCATTATCCTTTTGAGAGATCTCATGGAAGAATCCATATCATATCTCCGGCTGTCTAGGAGTGCGTTTAGAACGCCTTAGAGGAGGATTTACGTGTGTATCGAAATTCGTGATTGGTTGTTGTTGATCAGAAGGGGACGTTTCTTCAGTGGGTGGCGTGGGGTCACTTTGTACTTCCTCTAATTCTATGATCTTGCCTTTCTTTTCTTTAAGGAACGGTTCCTCAAGAAAAGTAGCATTTCTGGAAACAAACACCTTTTGCTCAGATTGATCATAGAAGTAGTATCCTATGGATTCCTTAGGATAACCTACAAAGTAGCATAAGTTAGAACGAGATTCTAACTTGTCTCCCACTGTCCTCTTCACGTAAGCTGGACAACCCAAAATTCTTAAGTAAGAATAACTAGGGATTTCACCATGCCATATTTTATAGGGCGTTTTAGGGACTGACTTAGAGGGAACTAGATTCAAAATCTTTGCTACACTTTGTAGGGCATAACCCCAGAAAAATGTGGTAAATCAATGAAACTCATCATGGAACGAACCATATCAAGTAGAGTTCGATTCCTTCTCTCAAAAAATCCATTAAGTTGAGGAGCTCCCGGAGGAGTCCACTGAGAGATAATCCCATTATCTTTGAGATGATTAAGGAATTCTTCAATAAGATACTCGCCTCCTCGATCAGATCGAAGTGCTTTGATCTTATGACCAGTTTGGTTCTCAACCTCCTTTGGAAATTCTAGGAATTTCTCAAAAGCTTCAGATTTATACTTCATTAAGTATACATAACCATATCGACTAAACTCATCAGTAAAGGTTATAAAATACTGATGATTATTTCTTGTGCTTACACTAAGCGGTCCACAAACATCAGTATGGATCAAATCCAAGACCTTAGTGGCACGTTCCACAATTCCTTTAAAAGGAATTTTGGACATCTTTCCTTTAAGACAGGACTCTTTGAGATCATTTTCAGAGAATGATCCTAAAATGTTTATCTTGCTAATTCTGTTCTTGGAAATATGTCCTAATCTAGCGTGCCATAAGGGAGCTGAAACTTTGTCATCTCTCTTACGTTTAGTTTCTCGTTATATATTCATAATATTGATATTTTGAGTTAGATAAAGTCCATTACTTAGAGTACCGATGTGAACGGAAGAGTTGTTCCGTTTGATAAAGTATTTACCATTCTTAATATAAATTTCATAACCTTCACAATCTAAAATTGGAATTGAAATTGTATTACGAATAATGCTCGGTACATAAAGGACTTTATTTAAAACTAACTCAAACTACCTAAATCTAATTTAATTGTGCCTAAAGCTCGAGCTTTAACATTTGAGCCATTGCCGATCTTCAAGACACATTCTCCTTCTCTGAGTTGTTGGACTTCATTTAGCATCTGTACATCATTACAGATATGAGCTCCACAACCGGTATCAAGTACCCAAGAACTAGAACTAATAGAAAGATTTACTTCAACAAGAAACATACCTTTCTTTAGAGTAGCCTTGTACTCTGGGCAGTTTCTCCTCCAATGTCCCGCCTTGCCAAAATGGAAGCAAACATTCTCTTTCTGATCACGCTTCTTCTTTTGGGCCTTCCCCTTCGAAACGCAACCAGTGGGCCTAAAGGGTTTATTCTTCTTCTTTTGGCTTTCTTATCCTTACCTTTAGAAGGCCCGGAAGAGGAAGATGGAGCATTCACCATCAGAACCTTATTGTCATTCTTGATTGTGCTTTCAGCAGTCACAAGCTGACTAATCAGCTCAGCTACAGTAGCACCAGCATGATTCATATTGAAGTTAAGGACAAATGGGTTGAATGATGGTGGGATCGAGGCTAGCAACAAGTCCACTGAAAGCTCATCTTTCAGTGGCATGTCCATGGAAGCAAGTTTCTCAGTAAGGGCGAGAAACTTGAGTCCATATTCATGGACACTTGAACCTTCCCTCATTCTCAAGTGGAACAATTCCTTTGAAATGTTATACCTTGTAACACGTTCATGAGGGCGGTAGAGTTGCTCTAAGTGGTCGTAAATCTCCCAAGCGAATTCCATGGTCTCATGTTGCCTTTGCAAGTGTGGAGACATGTTAGCCAACATAAGGCAACGGGCTTGGAGATTATCATCCTTCCACTTCTGGATCGCGTCCTGCTCGGCCCGAGTGGGAGCGCCCCCTTCGGGACTAGGCTCCCCTTCGAAGAGAACATAAGTTCTCTTCTCAGAATCTAAAATAATTTTTAGATTCCTCAGCCAATCAGAATAGTTGGGACCAGTCAACTTGTTTGACTCGAGGATTGATACAAGAGGGTTTTTGGTTGCCATTTCAAAACACGTAGAGAATCACAGAATCTACGACCTAAACGGTAAAACAGAGAACTAGTGAGCATGCTGAATTATAACGATATACAACAGATAAGGTCTTTAATCTAATGTAGCTCCCACTGTTTTTCAAAGATCTATAATTCCCAAAGATCTAAGAGGAACAGGTTTCCCAATGGGTACTAAGATCTTAAGCATTTTTACCTCGAACCCACGACTCCCGGACATTCTAAGTAAAACCCTAGGTAGGTAGAACTTACCAATTCTAACACCTTTAGAACTCTTAGGCCGCGTTTACTTTTTTAGGTGTGATAATACATGTTGTGATATTGCTTGCCATGTTTAGATATTAGTCTGATGTTTACTTTTTTTATTCGCGCTTCATGTTTGATGGGTTATTTTTAAGTTTGGTGTTTACTTTCAACGAAGGATATTGCTAGATTAAAGGAAAATTACACTTATAGCCCCCAAAATTGTGTCCAATCTTTGTACCGCCTCCTTTTTCGGAGCCCTAATTCTTTCCCCTGGTGTTTGAGGTTGCACATTATCCGAATAAGTAGACTACAAAACCTATGAAAAAAATGAAAAAAAAATAATAATAATAATTTAATCATCATTATCATTATGTAACCCAACAAGATGAATAAGTGGAGTTCAATTAAATAATTTCCAGAGAGGTGGTGAATGATTCACAACACCAAATTGATCTATTCCAACAATTATTTCTATGAAATTACAAGTACAACGAGAGCCAAAAACCATGAATCGGCCGACGGAAGGTGGTAAATAGGGCCTTCCAGTGGCTGCTGACGGAAAATGGTAAAAAGAATAGGAATAATGGCCTACTCCGGTCAGAGCGCCGCCGCACTCTCTCTCTCTTTCCGTCTCTTTGCTCTCTTCAGTCAGCAACATCTCCGTCTTCTTTCTCTCCTTCCCCTCGCCCCAGATCTGAGAAAAATGGGAAAGAGCCTCGCCACCACCACCTTCGAGGTCTTACCACTTCAGTCGGTCGCCGCCTCCAATGCCCGACCACCATCCTCTGTTTTTTTACCCCCTTCCAGCCCCATCTTCTCTCACTTTCCTCGCCAAATCAGATCTGGGCAAACCGCAGTGAGCCACCACTCTAGCTCCGGCCACTCCATTGCCAAATTAGATTTCACATACCGCAACCGATTACAAAATATCCCCAAGAAAGGCATGAATAAATTCAAGTTTCATCCTGAATCAAATTTCATAGAAACATACCTTCACTCGCCGCCAACAAACACGATGAAAGCAGTTATCACTATTCTCAATGGCAAATGGTTGTAATTAACGGGTGAAATTGGACAGAATAGTAATATTCCATCTCATGTTAATTTGGGCTGCAATTAAACACGCAAATTTAGCGTGTTCAAATATCATGACTTGTCATGCCAATTATATGGGCTGGCCCAATTGACACGGGCTGGCCTCCATTTAAAGTAAACAAATGATAAGCCATGTTAAAGCCCATAAACATGCGTTCAACGGAAAAGTAAACGCGGTCTTAGTAATTGTTTTTGCATCACCTATTTTTCAATATGGACCCACGACTCATGCGACATCCATATTTACTTAGGCGCTAAGCTAGACTCATCAATCATAAGATCATGATCAAAACTTAGTTCGAAAGACCCACGACTCGCGGACATCGCCCTTGCCAAAATTGACCACGAAATATTGATCATTTAAAATGATCAATTAGGTAACTAAGAACTAATAAGCTCCACAAGCTATCCCACGACTCGTGGACAATAACTAGTTTCACTTGCTAAACTTAAAACCTATTGATGGAATGCCAGGATTTTAATTCAAAATTTGCATCTCGAATTAAACACCTATTGTTCGAAATTAGCTTAATATTTAATGGGAATTTTCGAATCAACCGGAGAGTTGTCCGGTTCGACCTCACCAACATATATGTTATCCAATTTTAATTAGTCTTGATTAATGCAAGTACAACTTAAATGCATTTCACACAAGCACTTAGCATATAACATGCCCTAGCATGATACTAACATGTGATGATCATGGGTTCTACCTATCTTATGCGTGATATGTGGGAGCCACTCCACAATCACAAGTTCTTACATACATGCCACATAAACAGTTTAAATCACATAAGGGAAAACTGTAACAAAATACGAGTCCTATCTCTATTACATTTTCAATTGAAATTCCCCTCCCTAACATTTTGAGGGGTCTTCACTTATGGCCTCCTTGTTAATTGAATGTGGTCCATCTTACTCCCCGGGTGCATTGTCTCCAAAA
Organism: Lantana camara; assembly: GCA_037501455.1. Taxonomy (NCBI): domain Eukaryota; kingdom Viridiplantae; phylum Streptophyta; class Magnoliopsida; order Lamiales; family Verbenaceae; genus Lantana; species Lantana camara. The sequence goes on from CM074862.1 coordinate 28,851,481, forward strand.
TGAAAATAAAACCCCACCCCTTATCTCTACTCTCAAATTACAACAAAAGAAAAAAGACATAAAGTAATAAGGCTCAATCTTCAAATTGGCCTTAGACAATTACACGGGGCATACCCTGGCCTCAAAAGCAGTAATATGGAAAGCCACATAATAAATCACATAACAGTACGCACATAAGTGAGGCTCCAACCTCAATTGAAAAATGCAACTATAGGGCTCCAACCCCAATTTAAACCATCCATGTGCATAAATTAAAACCATACATAAGTCTAAACCCATGATCACCTAACATGCATAAATTGCAAGAATTTAAATTTATCCAATAATTTAAAATTCTCGCTTTAAGCTCTAATAGCCTAAAACACGACTTAGATGCAATTCTTGTTCAAGAGCCTTTTCAATAAAACCCGAAAAACAATAAACTAATAAAATTCCAATTAATTTCTGAAAATTAATAATTTTATTCTTTCAATATTTTCAAAAATAAAGTTTGTAGTTTTTCCAAAATTTAAATCGCTTAATTTCTCAAAAATCCCAATTTAATCGAAATTTTAAAATAATTTTATTTTAAAAAAACTGATTTCAAAAGATAAAATTAAAATTAAATTAAATCGGGATTTTAAGGACCAAAAACACGAAACACGAAAACACGAAAACACGGGCCCGGGACGGCGAGGGATCGCCCGTCCGCTGCGCAGCAACGCGCGCTAGGCGTACGCACCAGCTGCGCGCACAGCCTCCAGCGATTGCCGCCAGCATGTACGCTCCTTTGCGCGCATTGCGCGTGGCGTGGGCGGGCAGTCCCGCACGTCCCCGGGTGGACGCTCCCGCACGGTTGCGGGAGGGGCAGGCGAGCGTGCCCAGGGGCGCCTAGGGCGGCCTCCCGCACGGTTGCGAAAGGGATGGACGGCGGCGACGGGGTCTGGGCGTACGACGTGCTAGCACGCCTAGGGTCGTCCTTTTCGTTTTTCGTTTCGTATCTTGGGTTTCTCCAAAACCCGGTTCAATCCAAAAATAAGAAAAATACAATTTAAATAGATTTCAATCAAAACGGTTTTCAAAAACACAATTGAAGAAAACAGTTTCAGAAATTCAAGAAAAATTACAGTTTCGTAATTCAGGCTTTCTAAAAGAACTCATGAATACCAAATTCGCATCTAAGCCTAAGAATTTCTACCAAATTTAGAAAAATGGAGACGAATCAGAAACACGATTAATGAAGTGGCTCTGATACCACTTGTTGAAAAACAGGAACCAGAAAGCAGCGAAAATTTAAAATTTTCCAATAAAAGGATCTAGGACACGTAATCGTGTATCCAAATTCGTAGAGATTAGAAACTTACTTTTCAATAATCTTTCTTGAAGCGTTTCAAGCCACCCAAGAACGCTCTTCTCGCGGCTTGATCCCCTCTCCTTGGTAAAGCTTGAATCTTCAAAACTTCTAACTTAAAGCTCTCTAGAGATAGTCCACCAACTTGAATACAATCTAACTAGTAAGGATGCTAGTTCTCTAGTTAGTGTTTAGGCTTTACATAGGGTTCATTTGATCTTGGAGAAAGGATGGTGTTCAACACATGAACCAACAGAATTCAATCACTCTCTAAGGGGAGCTCGAGCTCCCCTACATATAGGAGAGGGAGGGACGCCCAAACCCTAGTCCTTTTAGGTTAAGGATTTGGTCCCTCTCTCTTATTACTTGATCATCAAGTAATTTTAAACTTTGACTTTGAATTCTAATTCATATCAACTTTTAGGAGAGCTAAAAATATCCAAACTCCTTTTGGATAATTTTATACTTTATTTATTAATAAATAAATAACTTATTTTATCTAATTAATTAATTCATAATTAATTAAATAGATTTATTTCTCCAAAATAAGACTTTCTTTTTAATTCAAAATTAAACCAAAGTCAATTAAATAATTAATCATATTAATTATTTAATACATAAATAAATATACACATATATCATCACACGTGTGAGACACGTGTCCCAAGGACACGTGTCACTCAAGTGAACCACACGTGTGGTTCACACGTGTGAAACCCCATTGGCCCGATTAACTCTTTTAATCATTTTAAAGCCTTAACTCGTGTAACCAAGTTGTTGTGTTTGACCCTCTAGGTTCTCAATTCAATTAGCAGTGACCCTAATTAATTAATTCACTAATTAATTAATCAGTTCACAGATTAAACGACCATAGTCTAGCAACAGGTGTTTAACCCCTAGCTGAATTGGAATGTTCGGATTCGACAGAACCTTTAAGTCATTGATTCATGTGAGATAGAATCCTCCTACTTACTATCTCTCAACCAAGATCTAGGGTAAGGGAATAATCAGAACCTTAGTAATCTGGTCTTAAAGTTAAGTGCATTTCATATCCATTTGATCTCAATCCAAGAAACCCTTTTCTTGATGTCTTGATCTACTGCCTTGGTCAAGGACTCCTTATGGCTTATGAATGACTTACACAATAAGAGATCACCTTGCAAATGCAAGTGCAGGTTCTTTCTGGATTCTCATTCACTTTCACGAATGACTTGTGCAGCCCCAGCATAAGCCTTGAGTCAGTTGTCTAAGGCGACACCCTTTAAAGCTTATACCTAAGACTACAGAGTTAACTCATAAAGTGACTTGGAACCTCAAGTCTAAGGATTAATTAATCACATTAATGACTCGTGAGATATTTCCTAATCTGGAAGTTTCCATTTCCTGAAATAGAAACTTCCTTTCCCATTTAGGAATCTTCTCACACGGGGCACCTCAGTGAACTTACTTATTGAAGTAAGCACCCTCATGTATCACGCACGTATCAACTATACACTTTGCACCTCCATGAAACAAGGTGGTCCTTCTTAAGGGCGTGATCCCACAAGCAAGCCTTAGAGGAGTCAGGTTGACACTCCCACTATCAGTAGGACTCATCGGCTTGGAGTATTTTACTAATCATGACTTATGTGATATAGGGCTCGTTTCATGAACCATTTCACCTAAATGGTAGGAGTCCTAAAGTCATCAGGATTAGGGGAGTTCTCATACATGCACAGCTAAAGTAAACGCATACCAAACAAGAGCATATAAAGAAGTGTTGCCTCAATTCGTTATTTCATTCAAAGATTGTCTGTGATTACAATAAGGAAAAGCACAAAGCGGATATACAATCGGCTTTCTAGGGTACTATTCTTAACAGACCCGGCCTTCTAGCCGATTAAGCAGAAGAAGAGAGAAGCCAATGAATTTAGGAGAAAAATCATTGAGGAGGAAGTGAATAAACTCATCGAGGCTCAGTACATTGAAGAGATCTTATACCCAAAATAGTTGTGCAACGTTGTTCTCATGCCCAAAAGCACAAACAAATAGCGAATGTGCAATGATTTCGCATATCTCAATAAAGCTTATCCCAAAGATCCATACCCCTTGCCTCGAATTGACCAACTAGTGGATTCAACAACTGGTTGCGAGTTAATGAGCATGATGGGTGCATTCCAAGGAAATCATCAGATTTTCATGGCTCCCGAGGATCGCCCAAAAACATCTTTTATGGTGCATATAGGGTCTACTGTTTCTTGGTAATGCCATTCAGATTAAATTAAAGAATGCAAGGGCTACGTACCAACGCCTCATTAACAGGATGTTCGAGAAGGAAATAGGAGGTTCCATGGAAGTCTACATGGAGGAAATGATTGTCAAAAGTGAGCGATAACACTGACATCTGGAAGATTTAAAGCGTACTTTTGACATATTCTGACGGTATGGCATGAAGCTGAATCCTTCCAAGTGCACGTTTGGAGTTCGAGAAAGTAAGTTCTTAGGGTATGTGGTGAGTCAGCGCGACATTGAGGCCAATCCCGAAAAGATCAAGGCCATAATGGAAATTATCTCCCCTCGAAATGTCAGGGAAGTACAGGTCTTAGTGGGGAAGATAATCTCTTTGAACAGGTTCATATCCCACTTGGCGGACAAGAATTTGTCATTCTTCAAGATTCTGCGTAATGCCAGGAACTTTGCCTGGACTGAGGAGTGTAACAAAGCATTGAAAGATATGAAGGCCTACTTCTCATGCGCACCATTACTAACAAAACCGATCAAGGGTGAACAACTCTTCATCTACCTCTCAGTTTCCAAAGAGGCAACAAGCGCGGTCCTCGTAGCAGTCCGGGACCACAAACACTTGCCCATTTATTACTTGAGTAAAACTCTACAAGGTGTTGAAAAGAAGTATTTGGAAATAGAGAAATTCTCTTTCGCCCTCGTCAACGCATCGCGAAGACTGCGGCTATATTTTCAGGTACATTCTATTACGGTGCTTATGGATCAATCGCTGAGGCAAGTTTTGTTAAAGCCAGATGTTTCTGGAAGGTTGATTAAATGGGCGATTGAGCTTGGCCAATTTGACATCAACTTCGAGCCAAGAATGGCGATCCAAGCACAGGTGGTGCAGATCTATTAGTTGAACTCTTTGATCTAGAGCCCACCCCTCCAGAGATTGAAGGTTTGTTGATCCTGTACACGAATGGTTCCTCGACCTCTCAAGGGGGAGGAGTAGGGGTGACCCTTAGAGACCCCCGGTGGAATTGAAATAGATTTCGCGATCAACCTAGATTTTCAAGTTACCAACAATGAGGTACAGTATGAGGCCCTAGTCCAAGGACTAAGTATTGCCCTTCTAAACGGAGCCTCTAGATCACCGCCTGTGTTGACTCACAATTGATCGCAAGCCAGAATGAAGGAACCTATGAGGCTCGAGAAACCAGCAAGATGCAGTATCTGGAAAAAGCGAAAGAGGTTATCTGCAAGTTTAAAGAATTTCACCTGCTTCAGGTCCCGCTAGCGTAGAATGAGCGTGTTGATGCCCTCTCTAAGTTTGTTTCCGCCCTCGAGGGATCTTGCAACCGCTCTATTACTTTTCTTAGAATAGAAGAACATTTGATAAGAGAACGGAAGAACGCCCAGAATGTGGTTATGATTGACCCAACTGAACCATACTGGCTCAATGACATAATAAGGTTCCTTAAGAAAGGCGTTTGCCCTACTGACAAGGTAGAAGCCAGAAAAGTCAGATGCAAAGTCCCTCGATTTTCCCTTGATCGCGAGGGGAGAGTCCTTAAGAGGTCCTTTCAGGGCCCCCCTCAGAAATGTTTAAGGCCCTAGCAGGCTAAAGAGGTTCTCGAGCATATCCACAGTGGAAGTTGTGGGAATCACTCTGGTGGGCGTGTCCTCGCCAAGAAAGTGTTGAGGAATGGCTTCTATTGGCCAACGGTCCTGTAAGATTCAATTGTTTTCCCCAGGAAATGTCCCAAGTGCCAGTTCCATTCCAACATTCCATAACTGTCTGCCGCTCAGATGACTCCTATAGATGTCGCATGGCCTTTTGATCAATGGGGCATTGACATCATAGGGCCATTGCCAATAGCAGTAAGCCAGAACAAGTTTGTCATCCTGGTAGTGGATTACTTCAAGAAATAGGCTGAGGTAGAAGCGGTTGCCAAAATCACTTTTCGCGTTGTTAAAGACTTCATTTGGAAAAACATCATTTGTAGATATGTATCACCAGAGTGTTGGTGTCAGATAATGGGTCTCAGTTTATTGCTACAGACACTGTCACGCCCCGTTTCCGGGTAGCAACACGGCAGTGCCCCTGAGCCCAAAAGACTCAAGGACACTAAGCCTCGATAATCAGAACGACTAAAATCCCAATTAAAAATTCTTAAATCAACTCTTAAAACAGTGCAGCGGAGAAATCCTAACTATTACACTTCTTACATCATTGTCTCGAACATAACTCGATCCTAACTGTAAGATGAAAAGATATAAGAACATAATCTGAAATCCCTAAAATACTTGAAGAGTTGGCGTTTGGTTAGCCTCAAAAGTACTCCTCCCCAGCGGCCTCTAACTTATTCTCTGCAAAAGATTGTTAGGGTGGTATGAGCGACACTTGCTCAGTAAGTAGTCTCTTGACCCTCTATCGGATTTGAGCACGTTACAATATATATACTTCAGCACAAGCAATATCAAGCAATATCACACTTTTGAAATAGCTTTTCAGACATTTCAGCACGTAAAACAATAAACGGAACATATAAAGACCCTTAAGTTTATGCTCGTGAACTTTCGGTTCCTAATTGGCTTAACTTGATCAAGTCCTAACTACAACCCCGTTAGGTGGGTCCAGAATTGCTACTGTCACTCCCGTAGCCGGGTCAATAATGCCACTGTGACACCCGTGGCTGGGTCAATATGATGCTACTGTCACTCCCGTAGCCGGGTCAATAATGCCACTGTAACACCCGTGGCCGGGTCAGAACAATGATTCGGAACTAGCCCCTACCAATTCGGTTTCCAATAGTTCAGAGCATAAGACCTACTTAGCATAGAAACGTAACACAGAGATCATGCGTTCATACCATATGCTTACAAACGACTTCATATTTAGTTCACATAACGCAGTCACACATACCATGCTCAAATCCCAATTTTATATAATGAAATACATTTTTACAATAAGACATACAATTTTTATAAAACAAGTTTAGGAAAACATAGAAGGAAGAAACCACTTACCTCTAATCTGTCAACTTCTTAATCTTAAAGGTCTTGCGGGCACAGCTGTACTCTGATCTACCGAATCTATCCACAAGGTAATAACAGATCTCAATAATATAACTAATCGCAAAGGCTAACTATAATAATTTAGTCCCGATACCCTGTGACGCTAGTGTTAGAATTAAGTTACTGTAACTCTGAAATTTAAATCCCGCGACCAAGATTATCATGCCACTATTACTGAGATGGTACCCTTTTATTAAATCTACAAAATTGTACATGAATGCTTAAAAAATGGTTGTAACTTGCTATACCTATTAATATATGTAGTACCACATGATACAATCTAAGTGGAAAAATAAGAAAAATGTCCATAATTAGAATATAATTACATTAGTGCATTTATGGGGTGTTGTCCGAAGTTAGTACAAGATTTGCCCCCCACTTTGCTAATAAACATTATACTAATACTAATATACCCACCAACTAGAGTTATAATGCTACCAGTACACTAGATTATTTGTAAACCTCTTATAATCGGGTCGGTTTCTTGGACGTAAATATCAATGCAGATCCAATTCTTAACTGAACAAATTAATACTCCTACCAAGACCCACTAATACTCTCAAGAACCAAGTTTAGCATCACTGTTAGTGAGGCACTTATAATCATAGTTATTACCATACCTATATATATATATATATATATATATATATATATACCTTGTTAAAACTAAACCGCTGTACAAGAGCCGGTAATCTAAATACCTAGGTGTTCTGATGTTAGCCTTGTAGTTTAACCCAAACACACTACATGTCGTCTTAACCTTTAAATATCCCCTCGCTCAGATCGAATCGTTTTTCTTATAACCTTTAAAGGATCTATATAAAGGATTACTAGAACATATATGTTCTGTCCATTATCCCCCTTTTTACGGCAATTAAACAAAGGAATACCTAGTACCTTGAATAAAAATCACTTCGAATTCCAAACGCTCCCCGATCAATTAACTCGCGCCCTTCTTTCTTTGTTCATCTCTTCTTCTTCTTACGGTCCGTCCTTTTTCTTCAGGTCTTCTATACGCAGTCCTCCCTTTTCTCCCTTTTCTCACCCTTTCGAAATATAATATCTCAGCAGAAATCTTATAACTATCCATGTTTTAATAGGGTCGGCTACGATAAGTTAGTTTTCACAACTAGAGATTCCCACTTCCTCCACGATTCTAATGATTGCTATTGCTAATCTTATCTATTAAGTTAAAAAGTAAAATAAATAAATAATTACATAATAAAAGACGATAATTAAATAAGGAATATTGGTATATTCTTATGTATATATCTACTGTAACTAATATTATTCTAAAATTACGGGTTCTCACATCCTCCCCTCCTTATAAAAAGTTTCGTCCTCGAAACTTAATCTGTCTTAAATTCTAAAATAAATAATGATGTGCATTATATTATACTCATAATGGGTGCAAGGATGTTCTAAGTCATTATTAACTATTAACTATAATTAAATAAAATACACACATACATATACCTTTATAAATAGATACCCAGCTTGTCAAAATCAAGGAAAAGTCTCATCCTAAAGTTTTCACGTCTAATGAACTTTAGCTTCCTAGGTGATAATGTCGAAAATGATAAATCTAATCTCGTAACTCTAATAATTCTTAACCCAACTATTCTATGAAAGTCCAACCCAATTATTCCGGGATCATAACCTATTGCTTTGATACCACTTTTGTCACGCCCCGTTTCCGGGTAGCAACACAGCAGTGCCCCTGAGCCCAAAAGACTCAAGGACACTAAGCCTCGATAATCAGAACGACTAAAATCCCAATTAAAAATTCTTAAATCAACTCTTAAAACAGTGCAGCGGAGAAATCCTAACTATTACACTTCTTACATCATTGTCTCGAACATAACTCGATCATAACTGTAAGATGAAAAGATATAAGAACATAATCTGAAATCCCTAAAATACTTGAAGAGTTGGCGTTTGGTTAGCCTCAAAAGTACTCCTCCCCAGCGTCCTCTAACTTATTCTCTGCAAAAGATTGTTAGGGTGGTATGAGCGACACTTGCTCAGTAAGTAGTCTCTTGACCCTCTATCGGATTTGAGCACGTTACAATATATATACTTCAGCACAAGCAATATCAAGCAATATCACACTTTTGAAATAGCTTTTCAGACATTTCAGCACGTAAAACAATAAACGGAACATATAAAGACACTTAAGTTTATGCTCGTGAACTTTCGGTTCCTAATTGGCTTAACTTGATCAAGTCCTAACTACAACCCCGTTAGGTGGGTCCAGAATTGCTACTGTCACTCCCGTAGCCGGGTCAATAATGCCACTATGACACCCGTGGCTGGGTCAATATGATGCTACTGTCACTCCCGTAGCCGGGTCAATAATGCCACTGTAACACCCGTGGCCGGGTCAGAACAATGATTCGGAACTAGCCCCTACCAATTCGGTTTCCAATAGTTCAGAGCATAAGACCTACTTAGCATAGAAACGTAACACAGAGATCATGCGTTCATACCATATGCTTACAAACGACTTCATATTTAGTTCACATAACGCAGTCACACATACCATGCTCAAATCCCAATTTTATATAATGAAATACATTTTTACAATAAGACATACAATTTTTATAAAACAAGTTTAGGAAAACATAGAAGGAAGAAACCACTTACCTCGAATCTGTCAACTTCTTAATCTTAAAGGTCTTGCGGGCACAGCTGTACTCTGATCTACCGAATCTATCCACAAGGTAATAACAGATCTCAATAATATAACTAATCGCAAAGGCTAACTATAATAATTTAGTCCCGATACCCTGTGACGCTAGTGTTAGAATTAAGTTACTGTAACTCTGAAATTTAAATCCCGCGACCAAGATTATCATGCCACTGTTACTGAGATGGTACCCTTTTATTAAATCTACAAAATTGTACGTGAATGCTTAAAAAATGGTTGTAACTTGCTATACCTATTAATATATGTAGTACCACATGATACAATCTAAGTGGAAAAATAAGAAAAATGTCCATAATTAGAATATAATTACATTAGTGCATTTATGGGGTGTTGTCCGAAGTTAGTACAAGATTTGCCCCCCACTTTGCTAATAAACATTATACTAATACTAATATACCCACCAACTAGAGTTATAATGCTACCAGTACACTAGATTATTTGTAAACCTCTTATAATCGGGTCGGTTTCTTGGACGTAAATATCAATGCAGATCCAATTCTTAACTGAACAAATTAATACTCCTACCAAGACCCACTAATACTCTCAAGAACCAAGTTTAGCGTCACTGTTAGTGAGGCACTTATAATCATAGTTATTACCATACCTATATATATATATATATATATATATATATATATATACCTTGTTAAAACTAAACCGCTGTACAAGAGCCGGTAATCTAAATACCTAGGTGTTCTGATGTTAGCCTTGTAGTTTAACCCAAACACACTACATGTCGTCTTAACCTTTAAATATCCCCTCGCTCAGATCGAATCGTTTTTCTTATAACCTTTAAAGGATCTATATAAAGGATTACTAGAACATATATGTTCTGTCCATTATCCCCGTTTTTACGGCAATTAAACAAAGGAATACCTAGTACCTTGAATAAAAATCACTTCGAATTCCAAACGCTCCCCGATCAATTAACTCGCGCCCTTCTTTCTTTGTTCATCTCTTCTTCTTCTTACGGTCCGCCCTTTTTCTTCAGGTCTTCTATACGCAGTCCTCCCTTTTCTCCCTTTTCTCACCCTTTCGAAATATAATATCTCCGCAGAAATCTGATAACTATCCATGTTTTAATAGGGTCGGCTACGATAAGTTAGTTTTCACAAATAGAGATTCCCACTTCCTCCACGATTCTAATGATTGCTATTGCTAATCTTATCTATTAAGTTAAAAAGTAAAATAAATAAATAATTACATAATAAAAGACGATAATCAAATAAGGAATATTGGTATATTCTTATGTATATATCTACTGTAACTAATATTATTCTAAAATTACGGGTTCTCACAGACACCCGAGAGTGGTGCTTGGAACTGGGCATTGAACAACACTTCACTTCCGTGGGGCATCCTCAAGCCCAACGGTCAAACTGAAATCACCAATAGGATCATCTTGCAGCATTTGAAAACAATGCTCGAAAGCAAGAAAGGAGAATGGGGTGAAGAACTGCAAGGAGCCTTATGGGCCTATCGCACAACCCCTCGAGCCGCTACAAGAGAAACCCCTTATTCCCTTGTATATGGTTTAGAAGCTATGGTACCAGCGAAAATTGCACAAGAATCCACATGCGTGACCTACTTCGAGCCTGAAGCCAACGAGGGGAGCAGGGCGCTCGAGCTGGATTTGTTGGAAGAAAGGAGGGATAACGCTTAGACGTGTATCCACAGATACAAAGCCTCAATGGCTCGACAGTACAACAAGCGTGTCAAGGAAAGAACTTTCCAACTAGGAGATTTAGTATTAAAGAAAGATGAAGTATCAAGACATGTGGGCAAGCTAGACCCAAACTAGGAAGAACCATTCAAGTCACCCAAGTGAGGGCCAACAACACCTACATTCTCGAAACACTTCAAGAGAAGCGTCTCCCTCGACCATGGAACGCTTGTAATCTCAGAAGGTTTTATGTTTAAGTTTCTTAAGAACAAAACATTGTAAAACCCCAACCGCGGGCTCAATGTAACCCTTTTTCAAGGAAAAATAAAGAAACTTATTTCTTCAAGGCCCAAAGGTTCTGTGATAAATGTACTTAAAACACGCTATTCAATCCCCTTAGAGGATCCCCAACACAAGGGGCACATTATACTTATCAAACGCCAATTCCACGTCGAGGGCACTCTGCTTCGAAAGGCTTGATAATATATAAATACATATCCCCAACTCCTAAGTAAAAAATTCTAAGATAACAAAATGAGAGTAAACACTACAAGAAAACAGCCGAAAACTGACGAAAAATTCCGTCGGTTATCAGTTGGAATTTCCGACGGAAAACCGACGGAATTCCAACGGAATTCCCACGGCTAAGCAAAATTACATTCCAACGGAAATGTCGTCGCAACTCCAAAAATTCCAATGGAATTTCGTCGGTTTTCCGTTGGAATTCCATCAGAAATTTTGGCACAATTCTAAAATAAATTCTGGCAAAAATACCAACGGAATTTTTCCATTGGTTTTCTGTTGGAAAATCCCAATGGAAAATCCCGTCGGTATATTTATTCTTCTTTAAAAAACACCAACGGAATTTTTTCTGTTAGAATTTTCAAAGAAAAAAAAATTCCAATGGAAAACCGATGAAAATCTCGTCGGCTTTTTATTCTTCATTTAAAAAAAGACCGACGGAATTCTTTCCGTTGGTTTTCCATTGGAATTTTCATTGAAAGAAAAATTCCAATGGAAACCCGACGGAAGATCCTGTCGGTAGTTTTATTCTTCTTTAAAAAAAACCAACGGAATTTTTTCCGTTAGTTTTCCATTGGAATTTTCAAAGGAAAAAAAATCCAACGGAAAACCGACGGAAAATCCCGTCGGTTTTTTAATTCTTCATTAAAAAAACCAACGGAATTTTTTCCGTTGGTTTTCCGTTGGAATTTTCAAAGAAAAAAATTCCAACGGAAAATCCCATCGGTTTTTTTATTCTTCATTAAAAAAAACCAACGGAATCCTTCCCATTGGTTTTTCGTTGGAATTTTCATTGAAAGAAAAATTCCGTTAATTTTCCGTTGGTTCTTCGTTGGAATTTTTCAATCAAATTTAATTAGAAAAACTTGATTATAGTTAATAACAATAATTATATATTAAAAAATTATATAATATACAAATTATAAATTATTAATACGATATTTTATATAATTTGAAGTATATACATTATTAATTAAAACAAAAAGTATATAAACTAACAATTTTTATATTACAAGTAAAAACAATGTGCGTTGCACATTAAGTATACGATTTATCTAAATATTTCAAATAATTGAATTATTAAAATAAAAATATTTAGAACATCAATCTTTTAACTTTAAATATAGTGAGGAGACCTCAATTGGAATTTAATTTTCTAATAGACACTCTCACATATACAAATAAAAAATTTATAATTTTAAATTACCACTCTTATGATGCTCAAACAGTTCTAAATATTATTGTATCATATGGTGTTGTATCATATTAAGGTTGAACATCGTGACAAACGTCTTTCACTTGTTAAATTTAAAAATTAATATATGTTGTATCATATTTGTATCCATGCATTATAAACACTCACTTATATACATACATACATATATATAGTGTTTCCATACAACAAAAAAACACACACACACACACACACACTCACACACACACACACACACACACACATATATATATATATATATATATATATATATATAGTATTGATATACTATTCTATTAGTTATCAATCGTAATTTACATAATGTACTATTTTATTATGTATCTTTATAAAAAAAACTTATATATACACACACAAAATTGAAGGTTTATATATAATTAATTGTTATGTAATAGTTATTAGCAATGATTTTATATTTATACAAAAAAATAATTTAATTTATAATTTTGAATTAATAATTTAAGTGAAACGATGTAAATATTATTTTTATATTACTAATTTTATTTTTTAAATGTACGAATATCTTATAATGTAACTTATAATTAATATATTGTTGAAAGTATTATAGTGAGGATATTTTGGCCGATCACAAAATTTCAAGAAACCAAAAACCCAAGTCATACTTTTATATTATATATAGATATCTCAATAAATATGATTATATTTAATTCAAATAATCATACGTTTAAAATTTTATATTTTAAATTAATAACAAAAAGTATTTAAATAATTAATTGAAATAAGTGTATAAATATATTTAAAGACATAATATTAATAAGAAGTAAGTTGTCCAAGTTGGTAAGGGAGTCACCATTCTTCCTTGGAGACCCGAGTTCGAATCCATTTGTGCGCAATTATCGTGAGAATTAATTCTCGCCTTGTTGGAAAAATAATTTGCTCGTTGGAATTCCATTGGAAATATATTTTCAACAGAAAAACAATGGAACGAACCCGTTGGTACCCAATTCCGACGATGGTTTTTTCCACATGCGCCATCCCGTTGGTTTTCCGTCGGAAATCTATTTTTTCGGCAGAAAACCTGAAAATTCCGTCGGTTTTTAATAGTTTTTTTGTATTAAAGCAACTAGACCCAGCTTCTAGTTCGCACTCGGAATTTTGTAACACTTAGCAAAATTTCTTATGGATAACTCCTAACCCTATAACCTATCCAAGGTGCCCTCTGAAACAAGCCCCTCGGGTTCCTTTATAAAGCAACTAAACCGCGCTTCTAGTTCGCGCTCAAAATTTTGGAACACTTAGCAAATTTTCTTATGGATAACTCCTTAAGGAAATTTTCTAAGAAACCCCGTTAACTCAACTAGGGTGCCCTCGGAAGCAGGCCCTTCGCGTTTCCTTTCTTTGCCTAAATAATGCTAACTCTTATACCAATTTAACAGCCTATGATAACAAAAACATTACAAGCAAATTCTCAAAAGAAATAGACTAAGACTCAGAAGACCGTCAGATTCAGCTATCTAATTCCTGTTTACGAGATTGAGCCCCTCGAAAAGATCATAGGATGCCAATCAGGACCAGTACCCATGGTGTCAGAGCATAAACAACTTACAGAGCATATGAGATACTAATGAGGGGCAATGTGTTGTGATGCCTCTGACTAAGCATCTTGGCCTTGGCCATCATTTAAGTCCACTACCACAGTGTTGGAAGCATGGTGGTTGCTTGAGGAGCTTGGGGCTCGAGGGTCTCAACCGCGGGAGTGGGAGTCTCCTCGGTTGTGGGCGCTTGAGTTGCAGTATTAGAAGGGCCCTCGAGAACAAGCTCAGCCTCATTAACCCCCTTGTTGGTTGGCTCCTCGACAGACTCGTGAGCCTTCATGAACTCCCCTTAAAGGAGGGTAACCAGATCAGTGTACTCTGGCTTAGTTAGTTATCTTCAGTGTTCCCCTCGAAAGCCATTGTCGGCTCAGGTTCTCGTCATACTAGAGGCCTATGCGCTCGAGATCCGGAGAAGAAGCATCCACCAAGCCCATAGTGATCAATTGACCCACGGCCAAGTCAAAGGCCTTTTGAGCCTCCCCAAGGCAATGCAGGGTGGCCGCAAACCCAAAAGCCTTAGAGTGGCAGAACTTCAATAGAGCCTCGCGGTTCGCCTAGGATATGTACTCGGGGAGCATTCTATTGAATTCCTCCTCGCATGCCTTCTTAGTAGCCTCAATGGCCTCCTTTTTAGCATTGCACAACCGTTGATTCCTATCCTCCAACTCCTTGGCCAATTCGCATTGCCCTCCTTGGCTTTGGTCAACTGGGTACGGGGCTTCTTGCGGGACTCCTCCTTTGGATCTAACTCCTTCTAGGCTTTGTCAAATTCAATCTGAAGGGACTCAAGTTGGGCCCTCAGGACGTCGTTTTCCTCCTGAAGTTGAGCGGGGTGGCCGGCCTGAGCTATCTTCTTGTATTTGGACTTCCGCTCGGTAAAAGTCATCCAGCATCTCCCCAGGTTCATCACCCTCGGCAGCACCTCCTACAAGAAACCAGCACCAACACTTAGGAAAATTTTTAACAAGAAACTTGAAGGATCACAAATGAAAGTGTACATGAAAGCGAGACATAGTTCTTACCCCGATGATGGAGAAGACAATATCATCTATCAATTGATTGGTGCTTTGGGAGAACAGCTCCCTGTGATCGCTCGAGAAATGCACTCGTTGGAAAACATTCTGTGTCAAGCTCCGAGCGTGCTTGTTGTCCCTCAGAAGAGTGGGACCAGAGGTGGCAGGGTATAGCACCTGAGCGCAAGATACCACATCCCCCGCACCGAGACCCAACCAGCATATGAAATGGATAATCCATACACGAACGGGGACAAAACACACACGCTAAGCTAGGCGGGCTAACCCTTAAACCAAACAATACCAAAACTAAACAAAATAGAGTAAGCAAAAGCAGAAGCAACACACGATCAAGATATATATACATTGAGTATTCAAGCTCAAAAAATAGAATATTTACAATACTAACATTTCGTCACGGCTCAAACATTTATGCTCAAATCATAGTTAATACATAAGAGTCATAAATAAGAGTATGAGTGTGTGTAAGACCCAAAATATAGAGCTAGAGACAAATGTGAAACACACCAACTCGAATTCCCGCCTAGCTCCACTTACACCTGCGCAAAACAACTTAAAACAATTCGGGTTTAGTCTATAGGAGACTGGTGGGTGTAAAACAGCACATAATATACCCGAAAGAGGTTTTAGAACGGTTTCCCAAGTGGTAAAACAAGAATTCATCAAACAGGATTATAACTTTCATATTAAATCAATCAATAGGTTATACGTGAGCCCGGCGAGAAGGCTAAGTCTCTAACCTCCACCTCGTGAAATCATTAAAGTATTAAATAGGTGTTCATGCATATATTCTTTCGTGCTCAATCAATCGATCAATCATAACCTTTTGATCATTCATAATCATTCATATAATTCCCTTTTTCCTCCGGGAGGTGGACGGGTTTGCATGGCCCGACCACCTCAATCATTGGCAAGAGGGGTTGCATGAGTTCCCCAAAGGCACTCAGCTTCCTTTCCTCACTAATCTCCTAGCGAGTTCCGGACTCTGTGGTTTGGTGAAACTAGTGTACGGGTTCACCGTCAGCCCGTGCTTCCCGAGTTAGCCACGTACACTAAGTCTCATGCCCCAAGCAGTGCAATCAATCAATACTCACCAAAAACATTTAGGTAGGGTGTTCGATAAAGAAAAGGGCTTAACGTTAAAATCATAGGCTCTTTGAAAGACTCAGTATATATATATTAATTTGGCTTAAAATGTTTCACATTGGGATATATTAGGTCGTTTAACTAAGTAGTAGAGAAACCCACCTTGAAAGACAAAAGAAATAGCAAGAAGAGCCTCACTGCTCGTCCTCGTCTCCAACTAGACCCGGATCTGTGCAAAGAAAGTGTAACTCAAATGACCATATAAGACGCTCGGCAATGTAATGAACATGATATGAATGCATAAAAGATGATATTATGTCATGAACACTTCATGTGCACTATTAATGCATTTAAATCATAGAGACAAGTCATTCATTCGATATTAGAAGCGTTCATATTCATTCGAGTCATGAATTTCACATTTCATATCAAATTAATCCAAGAATTTCATATAACGATCATAACATGTATTAAATCATGTTTACAATTAGAGAATAGACAAATAAAGACATTCAAGTCATGATCGAAAATTAAATAACACGAAAGGGAAAAATGTTCGATTCATCCGTTTCATTTGTCCGACTTGAAATGTATGAACACCATTTTGGGATTTGGCAAATCTGGGGCTCTAATTTATAAGTCAATGAAATTTACAGACATTGACCAAGCGAAAATCCTGTTCTGGTGGATTTTTTGTCCAGCTATAATTTTCGGTTACACGTTGGATGACACGTGTTAATAATGTTTCCAACTATGCTTACACATACGATATTTACATTTCCAGCTTGTAATTTAAAAAAAAAAAAAAAAGATCATGTTCTATGCGTCTGACCTCGAATTTGTTGCTTAATATCTCAGATTGGAGGGAAAATTCCCCCCAAAATTCAGCCATTTTACTGAACAAAAGTAGGGTTTGCTTCTTCTCCCTAAAACTCAGCCTTTTAGTAAATACATGTAGGGTTTGCTTCTTCCATTGTCGGCTGAGCCAAGGAACCGAAGGACTATGTCTGAAATGCAGGGGGATGATGAATGTTATTGTGGAAGACGTGTTGTTATGAGAACTTCTTGGACCGATGAAAACCCTGGAAGACGCTTTAACTCCTGTCTCTTTCAAGGGTAAGAACTTGAGTTTGTTTTTTATTCTTGTATTTTCTCTATTTATTTTGTTATTCTTATATTTTTATCTATTTTGGATTTACACAGAATTTAGCTTTAAAGAAATTAATTTTCATTTTTATTCATTGATTAGAATGGTGGATGTCGGTTTTTTGCTTGGGTTGACGCACCCCTCTGTGAGCGTGCAAGAATCATCATTCCTGGGCTTTTACATAGACTTAAAGCCCTAGAGGCAGCCAACGTGGAGTTGGAAAGGAAGCAAAAGAAAGCATGGAAACTTCTAATTGTCACATGGGTTGTAATCCTAACATTCGTCGCGATCGTTAAGTTGATTGTCGTGGCTAGTGGAAAGTCGATATCTGGTTGAAAAGTCATCAAATCTGTTATGTTGTAGTACTCTTTTGTTGTAGGTTTGGTGTAATTCAAGCAACTATTTGATATATCTAACTCTGTAAAACATGGTTCCTTTTCTCTAACTTTGTTCCATGTTTGTAATCAACTTTGGTTGTAGTTGATTTAGTTATGTATGTAGGTATGAATTGTTGGTGTAATTTAAGAACATGGAAGTATGAATGGGATGTTCTCTAAATTAGCTATGTTTGTAATTTAGCTATGTTTGTAATTTGTAGCTAATTTAGTCTAATTTTGTCGCCTATAAAATTTGCAGTACTATGTTTCTTATAATTTAAGTAGTAGGAAATGGTGATGGCTTGCTCTAAGTCTTTGAAAATTTTTTGTGGGTATGTTTCTGTGCCATTTGTGTAACAATGGAGACTGGAGAGGTGTCTGTGCAACAAGTGCAAAAATTTGAGGGGGGTTTGCTGTACTTTGGGTCAGACTATGAGAAAATTTACACGACAGAATTATTGAAGAACATTTATGCATAAAGTTTTTGTACATTCTTACCAAAAAACCTTGTCAATGAAAATATACTTACATTACAATTAAGCAATCCACTTGTCGAATAAAACATAAATACACACTATTTTTCCACATTGCATAAAAAAATTGAATTGTACGATTGAAATTGTGCATTATCCAACTTCATCAATATCCATATCACCATAAAATATTAAGTACAAAAGTATCAGTTTAGTTGCATGGCAGATGCCATATCATAACTTAACAACAAGAACCCTAAAGATCGGCCTTACCAGCATTCACAGATGTTATACAAAAAGATCAAGACAACATACTAAATATAGGATCCCCTAACTGATGCCTCACATGTGCAGCAGTATCATAACCTAACCATCACAGATTAAATAACCACTAATATGTCAATGTTTTGCATCTCAGATGCATTAGGAACAGATAAAATTACAGATTATGACCATGCATCCCAGAAGCATAACACCATCAGAGGAATGACCAACATTGTTTATGATAAAAAAAAAACCAAAAAAAAAAAACAGTCTATTTCATCCAAAAGCCACCACACCTTTCACACTCAGACCACCCATCACCTACTTTTTCTTTGAAGCGATTGCTTGAGTCGGTTGTGTATCAGGAACCATGAGATCACTGAGGTTTACAAATTTCTGACCTTCATCAATGTGAATCCCAACTGCTCTTCTTTGTGGGGTTGGCATAAACAATCTTGTAGAGAAAGTACCACCAGCAATAGGTGGTGGAGCTCGAATGTTAACACGGGTTTGAAGAACATGAGGTTGTCTTGGTGGCAAATTCTGTGCAGGACCTAAACTTGGCTGTCCCATTAGCATTTGATCATACATAGATGGACCAGGAATGGTTGTTTGAGGAGTCATCCAGCTTGTTTGAATGGAATCATTTGCAGTGGGTGTGTTGTCCCCTTTATTAAACGCTTCTGGAACTTGTTTTGTTGGTGGCTGAATTTCTGTAGCCCTTGAACTATTACCATTATGGCTTTGATCATTCAGAACTGTTGTTGATGTGTTTCCCTGCATTACAAGATGCACAAACATAGTGTCAGTTTATGTTAAAAATTACATGAGAAGATATTAAGAAATAATATAGAATTACCTCTGTCAGCTCAACATTCTCATTCTGGCTATGATGATTTTGGACAACTGTCGAAGTGGTCCCCTACATTAATATATTAAAAAGAATATGAAGTCAGCTTATTTTATAAATGACATGAAAATAAATTAAGAAAAAAAATAAGAATTACCATTGTCCCCTGCTTAGAAGTACCTTCACCAAAAGGATAGCTTGCTGCCTAAAAAAATGAGAAAACGTCTTTAGCATGGCTTAAAAAATATTGTAAAAACAGACATGAAACAGATTTCAATACCTCTGGCCCCTGTCTAGAAGTGGCTTCCCTAAAAAGACTCTTCTGCACCTGTATGTATATTGACAATATGTTAATAAACATCTTTAAACCAAACTTGTAGGATAAAAAAATAAAACTTCCAAGACACTCTTCTAACCTGTTTTTCCTTTCTTTTAAGTCTTTTCTTTTGTGCTTCCTCACTTGCTGCATCGTACTCTGGTCTTTCTGGATATGCTCGTATGTTGTGGCCAGGTTCTCCACAAGTACTGCAATGCACTGTTGGAGTTTGTCGCCTTAGTGCTATCAATGGTTGTCTTCCCCTTGCTCTCCTTCTCCTATTTGGCAAAATTTCATCAGGCTCCCTTCTCCTTGTTCTACGTGGTCTTCCAATCCCTCTTTCGAAATTTGGCGGTAAAGGAGGGATGAAAACAGATTCACTCCAGATCTCTTGCCCGCTGATGGGATAAATAACTGGAGCATACGCCTTTTTGTATGTGTCAACTCTATAGCAGGGATCCACGAAATCTTCAGAATCAAGTTTTTGCTTGTTAATAGTACTGATAGCATGGTGACAAGGAATACCGCTCAAATCCCATTTTCTGCATGTGCAATTCATGGTGCCTAGGTCAACAGCATACATCGCACCATCACAAGTAGAAATCTGATAATGAGTATCATCAGCTTTAATTGGTATGCAGTCTGCAACTCTTTGCACATGTCCTCGGACACAAATTTCCCTTCCAGTTGTTGCACTCATCCCTCGCCTCCTGAAGCTTCTTTATAAGGTGTTCACGAATCCATTCCATCATAGTGATGATCGGTTGGTCCCTGGCTTCCAATATAGTGTTGTTGAAAGACTCACAGCAATTGTTGAGGAGCATATCACTTTTGTTATCACCAGAAAAAAAAAAAGCCCAACTCCATTGTTCTGGACCCCTTTCACCTAGCCAAAAAGCAGCCTTCTCATCTAAAGCATTTACCTTTATCATATTAGAACGAAACTGTCCTAAAGTTGTAGATTTGGCCAAGCTCCACAATGCATTCTTGTAAGCAGCACCTCTGAATCCAGCCTTCACGAAATTGTTCAACAAATGCCTAACACAAAAACGGTTAGGAGACCTTAGAAACACTTCAGCAATTGCATTGACAAGACCTTTCTTCTTGTCGGACATAATTGTAAAACTTTCATCTCGCACACTATCTAAGTCTCTCTTGAGGACAGTTAAGAACCAGCTCCATGTCTCTGTCTTCTCCACATTGACAACTGCAAGTGCCACAGGGTAGATGGAGTTGTTAGCATCAACTCCAACGCTGATAAGAGCACCCCTCCATGAGGACCCTTCAAGTGGCATCCATCGACACCAATTATCGGTAGGCATCCACGATTGAACCCATCTTTGCAAGCTTTGAAACACACATAGAACCTGCTAAATCTCAGCTCTCCAGAAGAATTATCTGTCCCAAGAATGATCGTTGATCCGGGATTTGTTTTTCGCAGCTCCTCGGCATATTCCCATAGTTTTGTGTATTGTAAGTCAGGTTTGCCTTGCAAAGCTTTCAAAGAAAGTCTTTTTGCACGATACGCCTGATCTTTGGATACATTAACTCATAACTCATGAATCACATCAACCCGGAAGGCCTCGGCTTTTCACTTGGGATCAGACCTGAACAAATGTAAGTACCTTTCACTGAGCCAAGTGTTGTTCATATTTTTGCATTCATTTGTAGGAGCACATGTATGGTCAACAATGTACTCTCTAATGAAGAAACCGGTTTCATTCATCCTCTTAATCAAATGGATTAGCCATTCGCAATCATCATCCCTACAACAAGCATACACTCTCTGGGGATCATTTCTATTAATTCTCAAATTCCTCCTCGTCATGATAGCATGAGATGTTATGGCCTTCGTGAAGTCAGTTTTGTTGGTGTGGCGGGCCCGAAGCAGAGTGACGGTACAGCGGAATATTTTAAAAAATTTCGCCATAACCTCGTTATCAAAATATTTCCAAAATATTTTAATAAAGCAGCGGAACAAATCGGGCAGCACAACTCTAATGTATATAGGCATTGATAACATAATTTTAAATCATCTAGCATATAATCACAATATGCAAATATTAATTTGGGCAGCATAACGGTATTACCGTACTACAAAATTGGCTATCAACGGCACTTTTCCAGCACCTCGATATTTCCTCGTGAAACCGGCAGAGCTTCCCGCAATACCCCCGATTAAGAAATTGGAGTGTGGGCTCCGGTAGTATTTCGCTAAATACTTTGAGAAAATATTTTTCTAGAAAAACACCTTTTTCTAATTTCATAAAATCCCTATTTTCTAATAATTAAGTGGATTATATATTAATTATATAACCACTTAATTAATTAACTAATCCTTAATAAAAAGGATTAATTAAATAATGAAGAGAGAGAGAGATAGCCGAAAAGCTTTGTAAAATGGCTGCCTAACTTCTGAAAATACAATGAATAAATTAAATGGAGGCATGTCCTATTTATAAGCCTCAAATAAGGACTGATTTGCCAATTTGGGAAATAAACGTATTGCCCAAGCCTTCCATTTTTGGGTGCACTCCAAGTTTTCAAAGGGCATAAAGGTCTTTTCCGCGAATCAGGCTTGCGTCCCACGCCCGAACAGCCAATCTGAGAGTACCACATGGACGCTCAGCCCGAGACGAGTCGGCCGCCGTCAACCACGCGCCAATCGGGAGTCGCACGCGCCTCCACGCGCCGCCACATGGCGGCTGTGTGCTGGCGCGTCCCTCCCACGCGTACAAACCCCAGATCGTGCCACGTATCCGGATCCGGTCCGAACCGGATCCGATCCTATTCGAGTAAGGTCCGACCCTACCCCGTTGACCCGATTCGACCCGCGTTGACTCGGATTATCCAACCCGTTGACCGGCCCGTTTCAAAACAAAACTGGACCGCTGGAACGCGCTGACGCGGCGAGATCCTCACCGTCCACGTGTTGCACATGGTGGCGCCTTGTCAGCTCCACTTGGCCGCTGACCCGCTGACGCGGCGTGACACGTCACCTGCCACATTAGCACTTAGCCACGTCATCAAAAAACTTTTTTTTTCCGGCAAAATTTTATTTTGTCCAAAATAAAATTTTTGGGCATTTCCAACTTTTTGGAATTTAATTTAGTTTCTCAAAATAAATTCCTCGGCTATTTTCAAAATCTTTGAAAATTTATTTCTATCTCTCCTTTTAATATTTTCTCTTTGATCTTCGTTGAGGCTTGCGGGGGACCTGCAGGACTAATTAATCTTAGCTCCAAACGAGTCAATCTATTATCATCCCATGATAATAATTGATTACCGTTTAACAATATTTAATTCCACTAAATAAATAATGTTGAACTCTAAAATTAATTAAATTATTCACGAATTTCTCGATCTAGAATAATTTTGCATTTTACTCCTCTGTACAGATATCCATGAAAAATAAACCAATACTACTATCATTTATTTTTCACTTCCAATCTGAAATTTCTTGATTCGCCTTAAGTCCAAATTCCCTGTATGTGAAACACATTAACATACAACTTCGGTGACGAACACACGAAGTACTTTGGCCAAAGTTTTAATTCGAACTTTTTGCAAATCTATTTCAGGGATTTCTTTAAACCTTCCAGCAAGGCTACAGATTCCTCGATCAATATTTCTCTTTAGCACATTTCATACAATCACCGAAAGTATAAAGTATTTTGGTCACCCGTTACTGAGACCTCACTTCTGAGTACATCACAGTGATTAACACTACAAGCCTAAAGTAGAAATACTACCAGGATTAAGAGTCTAATGCTTCCGAGATTTTATTCATTCTAGATAGCAGTATAAAATGAACAATCTCAGTGGTCCAGTTCGATATTTCCAATCTCATTGAAAATCATCAATGTGTTATAATTGGAAACTCCATTTCCCTATGACGAAAGACTAATCATCTTATATAACACAATATAGTCTCGATAAGAATATCTTCTTATGATACTGACTAGAACTTTAATGACACGTGACTCTTGGTATTTAAAGTCTTTTCCTATGAAACACATTTCATATAAAAATACCATCACACGTCATTAATTATTAAATTTGTAAAATACTCATAACTTGCTTTAATTTCAGTTTTATTAATCCAAAATATTTACAATATAATTGGATTTTCAGGGCATTAATCCCAACAAGTTTTGCATACAAATACTAGACCAACAAAGAAGTAAGGATTCCATATATCCTTCATATCAAACATAACGAACTGTGGCAGATTCCCTTCTTCATCTGAAAGTGCGTGCTCCTCCAGTTTTACATCACTGCCAACAACCTCATCCTCACTATTCAGCATCTCCAACTCATCAATAAGTTCATCAATAACATCAGCATCTACATAGGTAGTAAAGTTTTTATCATCATCTTCGTGCAAATGATTTTCTGCCTCCTCATTGAAATCACTATCATCGCTACTCATAACTTGTGTTTCAGATAGACCAGCAACCAATTCCTTCTCCGAATTAACTATTTGTTGTTCATCACTTTGCAAATAACCATCAGACTGATCAAGGAAAAAACTTCCATAGTTTTCATCAACTTCGGCATCATCATTCAGGGCAGCAACATTCTCTTTAATTTCAGGGTCAATATATTCAATGAATATGTAGTCATCATCTGTGGACTCAGCTTCAACATCATAAGAGGTATCATCTTCTTCCGAAGGCCATAACTCACCAACTGAGTTCTCCACGCTACACGCTGCAAGCTCAACTGCATCATCAAAATTGTCTTCACCTTGGCTTGGATTGCAGTAAACACCATCGACAAAGAGCGGCATGGCAATAGATCCTCCGGCAAACAACATCGTCTGAGCAACAATCTGTCCATCGTTGTTCAGCAATACAAATCCTTTACCATCAGAGGATTCAATGTAATATCTCCTTCTCTCAGAAAGTCTAGGTATTATGGAACATATATCATCCACTTTTTTAATGGTTATGTTCTGGCCGTCGATATAATCTGCTATTAAAACATGCCCTCCATTGTATTTTTCCTTAGGCATGAGAATGAAGGTCCCACCATAATGAATAGATAGACTCATATAATTGCTGTCTGGATCTACACAAAATAGAAAAAAAAAGCCAAAAGTTAAATAAATACCAGCATTTAAGCTTCGCGTACAGTTCCAACAACCAAGTTTTGGTAATAAATAACAAGGGTAAAACAAACCAAACAAATACCATACAGAATCCCAAAAAGAGTATAAAGAAATGGCTTTCTGACATACAAGGTCCACAGGATTACAAAGACAAAAAGCCATACTAGGGCTACATGTTTGCAAGGTTCATATGTTACGAAGAATAAAACGAGTTCCAACAAAAAACCCACAATGAAAACCCACACACTCCGAAAAGTTACAAATCTTGAGAAGGACCACACTACCCACTTTTTTTCCAAAAACCCACACACGACAACACATCTGAAACAAAAAAAATTCAAAATTCCGATGGTTAACTTACGATAGTGGGGTAGTGTGCGCTCGCGTTCAACATCTCGTCTTCTCCACACCATGGTTGTCGCGAAAAGAAGCAAGCTTTCACCAACAGCAGCTACGCATAGCACCGACTCAGTTTCAAATGAAAAAGGGGAAATAAATTGGGGAAAATGTTTGAGATAAAGTGGGTTTCCAAAAGTCCTTCAAGCTTCAGACAAAAAGCAAATGTAAGTTTACTCTGGAAGCTTAGCCTTGGTAATCGGAAAATCAATTTAAAAAAATATGGCGCAAGAATCAAGAATGGCACGTGCTGGTGCATGTGTGATAATAGGAAAATCCCTTTTTTTTAAAAAGAAAATTTTGAAAATTTTAAATTACAAAAAAAAAAAAAAATATTCCACCGTGGTAAAATTTAAATACACGTGGCCAACACTGTGTACATCCGGTTGCCACGTCTTCTGTCAATCGTCCACCTCGAGATTCCGACCGATCAGCGTCCTTTAATTTCATGAAAATAAAAATTGAAGCCCAACATTTGCCAAATCCCAAAATGGTGTCCATACATTTCAAGTTGGACAAATGAAACGGATGAATCGAACATTTTTCCCTAACACGAAATAAATAACAATTTATTTCTAAAATTTAGATAAATTAAACAATACTTAATATTTATAATTAACCATGCATTTAAATAATATATAATCATATATAAATGTATATACATATGTATAGTACAACATGCATGTATCAACAACATGCATGTATCAACCATAAAACAATTCAAATTAAATCAACAACCATGCATGCAAATATTACATATACGTGACCATGCATGCTTAATAAACCAAAAACCATGCATGCAAACAACCTAAAAACCATGCATATAATATAGGTATATATATATATATATATATATACAACATAGGCGCGCAAAGGAAGAAGATGCAGCAAATAGAATCCAATCAAGACATTCCCCGCCGGGGGAGAAATTCTTCATCAACACTCCCCGGCTGGGTAAGGAGATGCAGAAACCATTCTGCACAAGCGGGGACACTTTCAGTACAAACTCTCCCCGCCCGGGGAGAGTGTTACAGCAGGTAGCAGACAGCAGCAATACACGGCAAAACAGGGGAAAAAACACAGGGCACAAACATTACAAGCTTCAACCAAACTCATGCCAACATATTAAGGTAAGAAAGAGCAGCAAAAGACAACAAATTTCAGTCCCAAAACGAGCAGTGACAGCAGTTTAAATTAACCATGACAGCAGTTCGATTTTGCCAAAAATCCCCCATTTCAAGTTCATAAACTCAAGTTCATTAATGGTAATGATATTTGCCAAAAATTGACCAAATACCAACACGATTTGTACGTGGGAAATTTGGGGATTTAATCAAGCTGTAAACAGAAAAGTGGACAATAAGATGAATATTAACGTAAACTGCAGAAAAGTAAATAAAGAAATAAAATTAATAATGAATTTGGATAAAGGTGGAGGTTGCTGGTAATCTTCAATCTTCTGGAATAAATGACTTCTGAGTACAATGGAGTTCTGAATAGCGTAATCTCTATATTAGAATGACAATGGAAATTACAGTAGAAAGTGATAAGGAGAAAGAAAAGTAAAAATATGAGACTGCAGAGAAGTTCTTGGAGTTTAGGACTGCTAGGGTTTTCTGTGAATTGTATTGAGTGAATCTGGCTTCTTTTCTCTCCCTCCTCCCCTTTTAATCTCTCTCAAGAGTTGGTTGTCGCTTTTCCCTAAAATCTTGGCACGTGGGACTCTTTGAATTCAAAATATCTGAACACGTCTTGCTCATTGACCTCTTCTTCCCTACTTCTCTCAACTCTTTTTCTCTTCCACTAACATAATTAATCACCAACATATTCTAATTAATTTAATTAAATAATGTGGCAAATATGGCCCACATCAGGTAACATTGAACACACTCAACCACCATCTAATTCAGGTCCATAAAATCATAAATGAAGCTCATGTGGTCACATAACTGTCATCAATTCAAGAGAAATCACAAGAATATGCATATGAGTTCAAAAATCATCCCAAACCCTTACTATTCATCCCAAGCCTCAAAACCATATCAAATCTAAGTTAAAATCAGAAATTTATGGATGAAAATGACCATATAATGATGCCAAACACAAATATGAACTCACCTCTTGAAGATGATGGATGAAAATGAAGATATGAGCTCAATATCCTCTTGATGAAAAAAGTGACGAAACTGGAACTTGAAAGCTGGAGTTTGGATGAGTTTTTCTCCCTTGTATCAGGTATGGTTCGAATGGGAGTGGGTAGGGGCTGATAGAGGGTTGAGTTAGGGTTCTAAAAAGTCTAACCATGGTTAATTTGGTTAAGTATGGTAAGAGTTATGATTTAAATGGTAAAGTGTGGCAGTTTTGCGGCCGATTCATTTTTCGGTTGAATTTCGGAGGTCCAAACGTGTTTAGAAAAATATGAGGCTTATTCCATTAAACCCAAATCTTTGATACGAGTTCAGTGAAGTTGACAGAACTCAAATTCAAGTTCCCGAGCTCAAGATATCACATACGGAACCATGGGTGCGCTAATTGCTCGTTAGCCCCCGATTTGGTTCCACAACTCAAAATAAATTCGTTACCACGCCAAACGAGATCGAAAATATGAAACGAGCATACGGACATGTTTATAACACATAAATCTACAATATACTAAATTTTCACGAAATTCCGAATTCAACTCATATAGAAATGGCACCCAAACATGTCACACATGCGCATAAAGTTCAAGAGTTCAATTAAATTAAAAAAATAAAATATTTCAAATATTTATAAATTAAAATAAACCAATTTTAATGAAATATAATAAAATAAAATAAAAATACAAAAAAACTTAACGAAATGTAATTAAATAAATTAATAACAATTAAACACTTAATTATAATTAATTATAAAATTAAATATATAAAACACTTATAAACAATTAATTCGTGCAAATTGGTAAACACATACGTCCTACCTGCACGGCCAAAATATCGGGGCGTCACAACCTCTCCCCCTTAAAAGAATCCGTCCTCGGATTCACTGATTGCCAGGAAACAACTCGGGATGAAATCTTTTCATCTTATCCTCCGTCTCCCACGTAGCTTCTTCCTTTTTATCACTTCTCCATAACACCTTAACTAGTGGGATTCGCCGGTTTCGTAGTTCTTGAAATTTTCGATCCAAAATCTTAACCAGTTTTTGAACGAAGGTAAGGTGAGGCTCAAGTTCCACTTCTTCAACGGGATACATTGTGAATTCCGGTCAGACTCGGCGGTAGATCCAAACGGTAGGCCGTATCTCTAATTTTCTTAAGAATCTCATATGGCCCTGAATACCAAGGATTCAATTTTCCTCCTTTCCCAATCCTTGCGAACCCTTTTCTTGGGGAAGCCTTTAAGAACACCTTATCACCCACTTCAAACTCAAGATTCTTCCTTCGTCGATCCGCATAAATCTTTTGTCTATCTTGAGCTGCTTTCATTCTTTGTTGGATCAATTGGACCTTATCAATCGCCTCTTGCACGGCCTTAGAAGGCTTTTCCTTCTTCTCCCCTCGTTTCACTCCTTCTTGTTTGGTCCAATTCCATTCCTCTAAGTCAAAAAATAACGGGGATCTACACTTCCGTCCGTAGAGAGCTTCATAGGGCGCCATTTCAATTGAGGCTTGATAGCTATTGTTTTAAGCGAACTCAATCAGAGGCAATTGCTCGTTCCACGAACTTGGAAAATCCAATGCACATGCTCTCAACATATCCTCCAAATATTTAATTAACCTTTCTGACTTCCCGTCTATCTGAGGATGGAAAGCTGTGCTGAATTGAAGCCTTGTTCCCAAATTTCTTTGCAATCTGAGGATGGAAAGCTGTGCTGAATTGAAGCCTTGTTCCCAAATTTCTTTGCAACTCTTGCCATAATCCCAAAGTGAATCTTGAATCTCGATCTGATACAATGCTAACCGGCACTCCATGAAGTCGGACAATCTCATCAACATACTTCTTAGCAAGCTTGGTCACTTTATCTGACATCAGAATAGCAGGGAAGTGTGCCGAATTTGTCAACCGATCCACGATCACCCAAATTCCATCAAGACCACCCTTCACTCTTGGAAGACCCGAAAAGAAGTCCATGGCCACTTGTTGCCATTTCCATTCCGGGATAGGTAACGGTTGAAGTAGCCCCGATGGCTTTTGATGCTCAGCTTTCACCACTTGACACGTCAGGCAATGTTTTAGGAAGTTGATTACATCCCTCTTAAGTCCGTTCCACCAATAAAACTGCTTCAAATCCATCTATATCTTACACCCTTCGGGATGTATCGAATATCCTGACCGGTGAGCTTCTGCAAGAACAATCCGTTTCAATTCTTCCGGTACAATAACTCTGTTTTTAAACCTTAGAAGTCCCGTGTCATCAAACCCAAACGGACACTCTGGATCAATCCCTGCTTTCTGTGCTAATTTCTGAACCTCGGGATCCACTCTCTGAGCCTCAAATATTCTCTGACGAAGATCCGGTTGAATGGTAATATTCCGAATACTAGCTCTCAATTTGAACGGTTCATCCTCATTCACACTTTCCACTTTTACATTCCACTTTTACATTAGACACGCTAGCCTTCCTACTAAGCGCATCCGCAACCACATTGGCTTTTCCGGGATGGTATTGGATTGTGCACTCATAATCCACCAAAATCTCCATCCAACGCCTTTGTCTCTTGTTCAATTCCTTCTGAGAAAACAAATACTGGAGACTCTTGTGATCGGAAAAGATCTCGAAAGAAATTCCATAAAGATAATGTCTCCACTTTCCCAAAGCAAAGATCACTGCTTCAAGTTCGAGATCGTGTGTGGGGTAGTTTTGTTCATGATCCTTTAACTTTCTTGACGCATAGGCTATCACTTTTCCATTCTGCATCAAAACACAGCCCAAACCTTCCTTCTAGGCGTCCATATAAACCGTATATCCTTCAGTGCCTTCGGGAAGTGCTAATACCGGTGCAGTGGTTAACTTTTCCTTCAAGAGTTGGAAACAATCATCAATTTTGAATACACCCTTCACTCCAATCTCCACTAATTTGATTAACTAATAACTCAGAATCGATATGTCTTTCGAGCTTGTAATGTAGGCTTGGGTCAAGGTAGGAAAAAGTAAATCAAAGGCTAACACCAAGCTTACACATTTTAAATAAATCCCAAGTGTTTCCCTTCGTTCTTCCCCAAAAGACTCCCTTTTCTTCAATCAATTCTCATCCCTTCATTGAATTTTCAACAAGACTCAAACTCTCTTTTTCTTTCTTTTCACTCTTGCTTTTTTTTTTTCTCAATTTGCTTTTTCTCTATTTTTCAGCTCATTTTCTTTTTTTTTTTCTTCTTGACTTCGCTCTCTTTCTTTTTCTCTTTTGTTTCATCAATCTCACAATTTTTTCTATTCAACACAATGAAACTTTCTCACTTCAAATCAAGGAAAAAGAGTCTAGACATCAACAATACAATCCCGAAAAGAAAATGAGTAACCAAGGCGTAAATAAAAATAAGGGTAGGAAATTATATTGTGCTTTAGCTTGTATCGTGGCTAAGAAAGAAATTTTGCACAATACTAAGGCTCAGCGGGTCAATCGGGCTATGTTATTTAGTGTAAATCAATTAAAGGCCAAAAACACCGACAACGAATGCCTAAGTCATCTCCCGAATCATTAGTCAATCAATCTATTTCGCCTCAAAGGGAGTTAAAGTGGATTCTAATTAACTTTCAGAACTTTATTGAAAAACATAACTAACCTATCTAAGCAAAGTACAAAAACTGTTCAATTAGTGTGCATAAGATGAGGGCATGAAGTCCTACTAATTAACCAAGTTTCACACAATCTTTCATGCATTCAATTGGCTCATAAGTTCTAGTAAAAATTTCAATCTCAAGCTTAAGCAAACACATTCAAAATGGAGGCAAATTATTCATAATTTCTAACATCCTCAAATTCAAGTAAACAACAAGTCAAAACAGTTAATGCAGAAAAAAAAATCGAATTCAAGCACGTAAGCCCAAACAGTAAACAAGCTTATCCCTCCCCCCACACTTAAATCATGCATTGTCCTCAAGGCATAACAAAATCGAGACAAAAAAGAGGACTTCCCTGAAGTGAAGCTCTGGGGAACCTTTTTTTTTTTCCGCTAAAATAGTATGGGGTCTAGGTATGGCCATACTCAACGGTCAAACATGTACAAATGCACCAACAGTTTAACAGCAGCAAATCGGTAGAATTTAGGCAATCAACGGGAGCCTGAAAGACAACAAAGAGCATCAATTAACTCAAATGGAGGTAGAACCTCCATATAAATCCCCTCGACTATGTGGTGCTGAATCTTCTAATCCATTGCATCCTCTAGATTGGGGATGATGACTCATAAAGGTTATCAACACAATTCGATACCTTCTCAGTACAGACTCCGGCAACCACTTATAAAAAAAAATTCACAATCCCTCACATTGGCTCTTGTGTTCCTGAACCTGAAAAATATGTGAGATCTGAAGAAAATAGTGGTTAAGCAGTCAAGAAAATTTGCATACCAGAGTGTGTATGACCAAACCTTAAGGTCGTACACCTCGAAAAACTTCTCATTCCAGAAATCATCGGGTACCAGCTTTGAATCTAGCATATTTTCAACCTCCCTTGAAGGCATACTCCAGATTATTCAAAAAGTTCTTAAATTTCAAAATAGGTGTCTGAAACACGAAGGAATTTAGTTCAATTATGGCACTAGGCACATCAAGAATCTGAACAACCCTATTCATAGATTTAAAAGCCTCTAATGGTAAAACCATCCCACAAGGATCAACCGACAACCCAACATGCTTTGGCTTACTCAAAATTTTCTACAAGACTTAATTCATCTATATTGTTCAGCTCATAATTCTCATTAGTCAGGGTTTCTA
Organism: Lantana camara; assembly: GCA_037501455.1. Classification (NCBI taxonomy): domain Eukaryota; kingdom Viridiplantae; phylum Streptophyta; class Magnoliopsida; order Lamiales; family Verbenaceae; genus Lantana; species Lantana camara. The sequence goes on from CM074862.1 coordinate 28,883,747, forward strand.
TCATATCAATGCTAAAAACACTACAAAATTTATTAGGACCTTTACCTGACTCATAAACATTAAACTTCTCAATATCACCATCAAATTCTAGAGTCAACAAGCCTTTTTTAACATCTATTTTAGCATTGGCAGTACTCAAAAAGGGACCACCCAAAAGGATATCAGAGGATTTCTCGGAATAATTATCCTTCATGTCCAACACAAAGAAATCAGTCGGGAAGGCTAATTCGTTGACTTGAACGAGGACATCTTCTAAAATACCTTCCGGGTACACGATGGAACGGTCCGCCAATTGTATGATAACACCTGTACCTTTCAAGGGACCAAGATTAAGTGTATTATATACAGATAAAGGCATAACATTAATAGATGCACCAAAATCACACGTAGCTTTTTTAATTCCTAAATTGCCAATTTTGCATGGTATTGAAAATAGACCTTGATCATGGCACTTCGGGGGAAGTTTCTTTTGTAAAATAGCATATACGTTTTCCCCCACACTTACCTTTTCATTACCTAATAGTTTCCTCTTATTTGTGCAAAGCTCCTTGAGGAATTTAGCATATCTGGGGATTTGCTAGATTGCATCCAACAAGGGAATATTATGTTGGAAAACAGGAATGATCAGAAAGCAGTGGAAATTTAAAAAAATTTCCAACAAAAGGATCTTGGACTCGCAACCGTGTATCCAAATTCGTAGAGATTAGAAACTTACTTTTCAATAATCTTTCTTAAAGCGTTTCAAGCCACCCAAGAATGCTCTTCTCGCGGCTTGATACCCTCTCCTTGGTAAAGCTCGAATCTTCTTGAAGCTCTCTAAAGATAGTCCACCAACTTGACTACAATCTAACTAGTAAGGATATTAGTTCTCTAGTTAGTGTTTAGGCTTAACCTAGGGTTTATTTGATCTTGGAGAAAGGATGGTGTTCAACACATGAACCAAAAGAATTGCCAATCACTCTCTAAGGGGAGCTCGAGCTCCCCTATATATAGGCAAGGGAGGGACGCCGAAACCCTAGTCCTTTTGGGCTAAGGATTTGGTCCCTCTCTCCTATTACTTGATCATCAAGTAATTTTGAACTTTGACTTTGAATTCTAATTCAAATCAACTTTTAAGAGAGCTAAAAATATCCAAACTCCTTTTGGATAATTTTATACTTTATTTATTAATAAATAAATAACTTATTTTATCTAATTAATTAATTCATAATTAATTAAATAGATTTATTTCTCCAAAATAAGACTTTCATTTTAATTCAAAATTAAACCAAAGTCTATTAAATAATTAACACATTAATTATTTAATGTACAAATAATTATACACGTGTGGTTTCACATGTGTGGAGCCCTCTTGGCTTGACTAACTCGTTTAATCATTTTAAAGCCTCAACTCATGTAACCAAGTTGTTGTGTGTGACCCTCTAGGTTCTCAATTCAATTAGCAGTGACCCTAATTAATTAATTCACAAATTAATTAATCAGTCCATAGATTAAACGACCATAGTCTAGCAACAGGTGTTTAACCCCTAGCTGAATTGGAATGTTTCGATTCGACAGAACCTTTAAGTCATTGATTCATGTGAGATACAATCCTCCTACTTACTATCTCTCAACCAAACTCTAGGGTAAGGGAATAATCAGAACCCTAATAATCTGGTCTTAAAGCTAAGTGCATTTCATATCCATTTAATCTCAATCCAAGAAACCCTTTTCTTGATATCTTGATCTACTGCCTTGGCCAAGGACTCCATATGGCATATGAATGACTTACACAATAAGAGATCACCTTGCAAATGCAAGTGTAGGTCCTTTCTTGATTCTCATTCACTTTCATGAGTCACTTGTGCAGCCCCAGCATAAGCCTTGAATCAGTTGTCTAAGGCGACACCCTTTAAAGCTTATACCTAATACTACAGAGTTAACTCATAAAGTGACATGGAACCTCAAGTCTAAGGATTAATTAATCATATCAATGACTCGTGAGATATTTCCTAATCTGGAAGTTTCTATTTCCTGAAATAGAATCTTCCTTTCCCATTTAGGAATCTTCTCACACGGGGCACCTCAGTGAACTTACTTATGGAAGTAAGCACCCTCATGTTTCACGCACATATCAACTATACACTTTGCACCTCCATGAAACAAGGTGGTCCTTCTTAAGGGCGTGATCCCATAAGCAAGCCTTAGAGGAGTCAGGCTGACACTCCCACTGTCGGTAGGACTCATCGGTTTGGAGTATTTTACTAATCATGACTTATGTGATATAGGGCTCATTTTATGAACCATTTCACCTAAATGGTAGAGTCCTAAAGTCATCAGGATTAGGGGAGTTCTCATACATGCACAACTAAAGTAAACACATACCAAATAAGAGCATATAAAGAAGTGTTGCCTCAATTCGTTATTTCATTCAAAGATTGTCTGTGATTATAATAAGGAAAAACACAAAGCGCATATATAATCGGCTTTCTAGGGTACTATTCCTAACATATTAACCTCAACTTTATGAAACGTGTCGAGAATACTCTTTTCTTCCTTCTGTTTCTTTGTTTCTGCTAAACGTTGAGGGAATGGAGGTGGGACCACCAGGGGTTTAGGTTGCACGACAAGTTTTGACTCGCTGTGGGTTTAGAGTATGGTCATATCCAAAAGTCGTACCCTCTGTCGGATCGCCTGCAGACCCAGATTTTCATCTCTTATCCTTATCCAGTGGTGGCGGGAGTTCTTTTCCACTTCTGAGCGTTATGGCGCTAACATTATGCCTGGGATCCTCGGTTTGCGAGGGTAATTTTCCTTGACTTTCTAGCCTACTTAACGCAGTAGCGATCTTTCCTAATTGGGTTTCCAAGTTTTTAACCAAGGAGCTTAAGTTTTGGATGGTTGACTCCACACTATTCAGTCGGATTGCTTGCGGGTTAAGAGGTGGGTTTTGTTGTTGGGGCTGCTGAGGTCTAGGCACAAAGTTCTGGAGGTTCGGAGGTTGAGGTTTTGGAGCATATCTCAAATTAGGGTGATTCTTCCAACCAGGATTGTAAGTATTTGAGTATGGATTAAAGTTCTGTTGTTGGTACCCTGCAGCGTTAACATCCTCCAAAGTGCCCTCTTGAAGAGATGGGCACGCGTCAGTGGGGTGTAAGGTACTTGAGCATAACTGACAAACCGTTGCTACTTGAGGAATACCTGCAGTAAGGTTAGAGGCCAAAGAAGTTATCATACTTTTAATTTCATCAAAAGGAGATGAATCAACGTCATTAACATTCTGGGATACATCCTGTGTGGTGTAATATTTCTGCGAATTTGCAGGAACCTTGTCAATCATGTCCTTAATCTTCTCGGTTGTCTTGTCTATAATACACCCTCCACTAGAAGCGTCCAACATCTTCTTTTCAGCAGGCACCAAACCTCGGTAAAAGTTGTGAATAACAGAATTCTCGATAAGGTTGTGATGCGGGCACATAGCTAGGAGAGCATTGTACCGTTCCCAGTACTCATGCATGGTTTCGGTTGCTTTCTGCCTAATGGTGATGATCTCCTGAAGGAGATCCAGTTGTCGTGAGGCAGGGAAGAACCTATCCAAGAATTTTTCAGACATTTGCGCCCATGTCATGATGGTACCCGGTGGAAGTGAATTCAACCACTTTTTAGCTGCGTCTGTAGAGAATGTGGGAAGGATCGTAGCTTTATCTGCTCTTCCGTAACTCCATGTGGCATGGTGGAGCAGCATAGGGTATGGAAGTCTTGGAGATGCAGATGTGGGTTTTCATTCTCCTTGCCACGGAAGATGGGAAGCAAGTGTATCAACCCTGTTTGGAGTTTGAAATTAGCAGGAACCTCTGGAAAAGTGATGCAGAGGGGTTGCTGTGCGACGCCTGGGTGTACTTGATCGCGCATAGTTACGCGAGCTGGTGGTACTGCTATCGTTAAGGTATGGTTAAACCTGGAGGTCAAACCTGTTTGTTCATCTTCTGGATGTTCCAAATCAGCGCTAGACTCTTCAGATAGGATCAGATTGGAATTTTCCGCTAGGTTCTTGCATGTTTTGGCTTGTTTCCTTAACGATTTTGTGGTTTTTTCGATCTCGGGATTGAAAATTGGCTCGTCAACTCCGCGAATGCTCCTGTTCATAAAAATGAATTAAATTCGATTAGTACCAATCCCCGGCAACGGAGCCAAAATTTGACAGGTATCGAATCCGTCAAAATAAATTATAATCCGATTTACGACTAAATAGAGTATAATGCAAACGGGTCGAACCACAGAGATTGGGAGAAATTAATTCAATTTAAATCACAGGAAAACTCACAAGAATTAACAAGTAAAAGTAGGGGGGTTTTGGATTTAACTAAACTAATTAAACTAAAGTAATAAAACAATTAAAATTAATAAACTAGAAAAAAACAATAAATCACGTTGGGAGTTGGTTTTGATAAATCAATGGGAAATCAATACCTAGCTAGGAATTATAATTCAGTTAAGACATCAATCATAGACGCAAAGATAAATTTCAAATAGACTAGCTATAGAGATAGAGACACTCGACTCTGCCTCGTTTTCTCTTAAATAATACAATAACCTAGAGACACTCGATAGTTATTCCTTAATCAATTCACAAACCCTAGAGACACTCGACAGGATTTAATGAATCAACAGCATTAAGAATCAAGAAAACACTAATCCGAATTAACCAAGTCACGACACGTGCAAGATTTAAACCCGATTATTAACTCCCTTAACAAGTTGAGAACTGCAACCAATCCTTCTCGTTAATGTACCACTAATTATCTATCAAGCACTACATAAACTTCATGCAATCAAGAATGGCTTTATGCAACTAACCCACTTAGATGATCCGGCCATAATCACTTAAGCAAATAAATCACAATAACACGACACTTGGAGAATTAATAAATACTTGAAATTAAATTGAATTATAAAAGCAAATTAGGTCTCATGATGTCAAAACTAAATTATCAAATCCTAGCTAAGTACTAAGGAAATTAGCTACTCATAGTTCTAAAACACGAAAACATAAAATAAACGAAAAGCATAAAAAACTCTAGATGAATGAGGCTCTCGGATGTCTCCAAGCCGCCGCTCTCCAAGTTCCAAGCTCTCGCCTGCGTGTGGAATTGTATGGAAGAAAGGTTGTGTCCCAAATCTGCTCTCCATGCATGTATAAATAACCTTCAATTATCCCACAATCCTTTTCCAATTAGAATTCAATTTGCTCCCCAAAGTCCAATCTTGCTGCCCAAGAATAACCACTAAAGGCTGACACAAATTAATTTCCACGTGGGCCTCCAATTAATTCCCAAGGCTTCAGCCCACTTCCAAAACAAAAAGGCCCACCAAATATTCAAACTCAAGTCCAAAAACACCTTCATCAACATGCATGCCGATGTGAATGACAAGTTCCCAAATTGCTCCACTAAAAACAAAAGTCAACAACTTCCCAAATTCAAACCAACGAACTTTCGCATACAACGTGCATGCATGCTAACTCCAATAATATCCCATGATCCCCAATTAAATCCAATCTCCACTTCTCTTGGCCCAATTGGCAACTAAGGTCTCCTGCGCAACAACAATTCAACTTTGCATTGGGCTTTTCCCTTGATTCCGGCCATGCGCACAGCTCAATCCAAAAAGTCCTCTCTTTTCGATCCAAATGCTCCAATAATTAGGGAAATGGCCCAACTGCACTAAAAACACGAAAATACATCACGGTGCCAATTTATATCCAATAAAAGAACTTAAAATGTGGCCAAGAAAATATAAATATTAGAGAATATTGCATGCCAACACCCAGTGGCTATGGTGTCTTCGTATACTGTCATCTCTCCGGTAGTTGGTTTATTGGCCTTCTCGTGCTCCTCCGGTAGCCGAAAAGTGAAATTCTCATCCAAATGCCTTGGGGCCCTCAAAGTAACCAGATCCCCTATGGACATGGTTCTTTGGATCTCATCAGGAGTCCTGTCTACGGCTTGCATGCCAGAACTCTCCCCCTCTACCGGTGTTCTGGCTTTCTTATTTTTCCTTTGGCGTTTGAGAAGAGGTTCTTCCGAGGGCCCAGTGGCCGTCTCCACAGGTGGTGAACCCCGAATCGCGATGGTTACGGTGTGGCGGTACGGTCTAGTGGAACTCTCCACCAAGGGAAGTACCACCCCTTGACGCTTTGCCTCTATCAATGAATCCATCTCTTCAAATAAATAGGCTACTCCTCCTGGATCACGTTCCCCCATGGCCGATATAGCGCATCAAGTACTTCATCCCTGACCTCACCAAAAATCTCCTCTACAGTTTGGTGATGAGGTGTGGGATTATCAGAAAGAGAACTAGAACTCGCCATGTCCTCTATTTCCCTAACCACCTCATCAATGTACTCGCCGGGCATGGTGGAAGACGGAGATTGGTACGGCGGAAGAAATAAAGAAGAGAGAAATGCCTATTGTTTTATGGTTAGCAAGTGAAAAGTTAGAAAGGGATTAAAAATATTACCTAAGGTTTCGAAGTCCTGAAATCGCCGGAGAATGCCTAGAATGCAAAGGAAGTTCTGAGATTTTTTTTGGTGCTCTGAAAGGAATTTCTGTGTGAAAGGGAACAAGTTTGTGGGCATATCTCTATTTATAAGAGAGAATTGGTGGGGTTTGGGCAATAAATTCAAAAGTTGTTATCATTCCCGCCAAGGTGACCACCCTCTTTTGCGAACCGTCGCACAAGTCCCTATGGTCATGCGCCGTTTCCTGAAAAGGCGCACCCACTCGCTTAATGGCATTTAATGCCTGGTAGTCCGAGCAGTCAAAGTGAAAGGACTACATTAGATACTTCCTCAGAATAAGACTCTCGAGGGCACAACCTCCCCGTCAAAGGTGCACCTTGGAAATTTAAAAGTATGAATTCTATAGTCCACATTACTGTGACTACAGAATTGGGGGGCAAAATGATGGGGCCAAAATACGACAGAGCCACATATGTAACACGTGGCCCAGTCAGAGCCGGACACCATGGCATCTCAGGGTCCACATCTCACGCTCCCACTTCGAAGATTAATTATCCCCCTCGAAGGAGTATCCGCTCCCTCGCTAAGGAGAATCCTAGCCTCCCTCCCAAGCAAGCGAGCAAGGTTTGTTGTGTAATTACAACACGGCCCTCGAGGCCATCTCAGGGTTCACCCTCAAGATTACTTCATGGATGAAGAGGCGAAGTTACTCCCTCCGCGCCATCTCTTTGGGCCCAGGTATCCCCTCGGACCTGCGAGCCTCTAAAGTCCATATCAAATCTCGAGCGTGTTTGCCCCTCGGTAACAACCCTGTCACGCTCTCTGACAAATAGTACACCAAAGCGCACCTGCCATTGTTGCTCTCCACCAACTTTTTTACAGGCTTTTACAGGAGATCCCTTTTCAAAGGCTCCTCATTATGCAACGTGTCTAGAGCAACACCAATGCAGGACCACTTGGTGGAAATTACCAAAAGGGCCCTAACCCTCAACTAAAAATATTGAGAATTCCTCATACTCTGTAAGCAAGCTTTTACTGTTTAAGCTCTGTTTTCATCTCCATCTTCTTAATCACCTGAAACTGACTTGAGCGTTGGAGAGTCAAACTGGGTCTCACCCCTCATTTCCCTAGCTTGGCCTTCTGACTGTTTGTTGTACTGGTTCCTAGCAGGTTGAACCCACTCACTCCGGCGATCCCCTGTTTCCCCACTTATACAAATTCTTAAGTGTTGAAATTTACCATATCGGATCAGACCCATCACAAATTACATTTTGTTCCTATAGAAATAGATCTTTTACAATTTTGATTTCATATATTCGAAATTAAATAAATTTTATTTTATTATTTTCAAAATTTCTAATATTGATACATCCGTTAAATAATAAACGGAAATGATTCGCGCGTGTCTGTTTTGGTAAGTTGAGGGAATGCATTCATAGGAATAACCATATAAGGATAACTTTTTGGACAAATTACATCTACCACCCTTGAGGTTAGGCATAATTACAAACCAGTCCTTTCAGTTTCATTTTTTACCAAATAGTCCCTGAGATTTGATTTGTTTTGTAGTCCTTAGACTGAAAATGCTAAAAGTCTAAATTACCCCTAATGTTTACATTAAAAATTTATTAAAGAAATTAACATTTTCATGTTCCAAAATTATCCTTCCTTATATCATCCCTCTCACTCACAAATCATAACTAATTTTCTGCCCTATCTCTCTCCCTCCCTCAGTCCCTCTCCCGTCTCCACCAATTCTCCGCCTCTCTCTCTGAGCTCTCTTGACTTGAAAGAATGTTATGATGAGAGGCGGCGGCAGTTCTGGGTGAGGTGGGGCCGATGTGGTGGCGGCCTGTGGCGAGTGGATTAGTGGTGGCTAGCCCATTTGTTGATGGCTGCAAAAATGGTGATGATGGTTCCATTGGTGGTACCGTGGTGGCCTTTGCGAGATTTTGTGAACCGGTGGATTGTGGACCTTCAACATGGAGTTCCAACTTTTTCTTTTCTTTTTTTTTTTAATGTTTTGAAATTAGGACTTATAATATTATATATAATTAATTCAAAATATTCATGCAGTTTTTAGCAATACGAGCTTTTATTAAATTGTTATAGATATATTATATATATTTTCTTCAAAATATAAAAATATACACAACAATAACAATAAAATTTTAAATTATGCACATAAATGAAAAATATTAATTTTTTAATATAATTAAACAAAAATTGATATAATATTTGATACACATAACAGCCCCTAAAGTATATAAATATTAACGAAATGAGCCATGAACCTTTTAAAAATAACAAAATAGTCTTAAGGGTGTTTTTGACAATGTTGAAAAATTAATATATCTCAAAAGGGTAATAGTAAAAATCATAAAAAATTCTAACAGAACCCTAACGGATTGGACGGATTACAAACGGAATCAAATCTCAAGGACTATTTGATAAAAAATAAAAAAAAAAAAAACTGAAGGGACTGATTTGTAATTATACCTAATCTCATGGGAGGTGGATGTAATTTGTCCTAACATTTTTTTTATTATTATTATTTTTTTTTTTTTTTTGGAAATGGTCAAACTGGCCGAAGAGTTCGAAACATGACAGTTTAATTCATCCTAATTAAAACTTCAGAAAAAAAAAAAAAAAAAAAAAAAAGACATGAACATATTTCATATCATTTAATCGGAGCAATCACCAATTAAAGTTAATAGTTTGTGCGGGCATAAATAAGACGTTCAGGGTTGGGTTTCACAGATCGAGGCTCTTGATAACTACGAGTCAAGCTCGAGCTAGATATTCTTGTTTGATGGCTCACGATCTATAATATAATCACTACTATAACTTTTTGTGTCATATTATTTTAATTGATAATATTTAATTCAAGAGTGTAGCTTATTTTGTTTGCAAAACACAAGTTTAGAGTGTGAAAGATTGTTAGCCAGGGAGACACCCAATAAAAACTATCAAAATTTCATAACAGATCACTTTATAATAATCAAGAATCAAGACATAAATTATTAATAATTCGTTTTTGTTTTCGAATATTTAGGATTTTAGGTGTTAATGCAGGCAGGCTTTTGTTTATAAATCCTAAAGCCCACTGGCCGGTGAACAGTGCATTTTAATTTGGGTTTTCTATCCAATTGCAGCGATCCAATTACAATTTCTCATAATCTCATGGTATGTGTAATAATGCCAAATATCCACTTGGTGTCGCGTAACGATTCGGCGCTATGCTATCTTAATCAAAAGTTTTGAGTTCGAATTCTTGGAAATGCTGCTATCATTGTTAGGGAGATCTTTACACCCTAAGTGATCTGTCCTGGGATAAATATCCTTTAGTTCTACTATTAATTTGGAGGAAATTTAGTAAAATTTATGTAACAATAAGAACTACATAAAAATTGAGTCTACTAAATGTTGAAAGGTATGAAACTATGAATTAATGCTAATCCCCACCAAAAACAAAATGAATTAATGCTAATATAAAGGGAAAATTGCAATTTTAGTCCCATTAGATGCAAACCGTTGCAATAAAGGTCCCATTGGTTTAAAATATCCAAAACACATCCCATTGGATTTTAAAAAGTTGCAATAAAGGTCCCATTGGTTTAAAAATCCAAAATACATCCCATTTGATTCTATAACGTTGCAAGATTAGTCCCATTGTTAGTCAACTAACAAAATAATTACCTATTTCATTAGTGTCTACCTTTTTTTGCTTATTTTATTGGAAAATTGTTTTTTTTTATTTTTATAAAATATTTTATTTTCACTCGTATTTCTCTTAGTTTCAATGTTTTATTTTCGTTCACATTTCTCCTAATTTTCACCCCATTTCTACCGTCTTATTAAAGAGTTCTTTTTTAAAAAATTAATTATTTCCACCCCTATATCTCTTGATTTCCATCAAAATTTTCTATCTTTTTATTCAGAATTTTTTTTTTCAAAACTCTTAATAAAATTAAAAAGAACTTCAAAATTTTCAATGTTTTCATTTATAGGGGAGGAAATAAAAAATATTGTTTGACACATTTATATGATGTTTTTTAAGTAAGAAATGAAAATCTCCTTTTCAATTACTCATTAGAGGACTTATTTATTTATTTATTGTTATGAGTATTTTTAATTTTTATTAAAAGTATTTTTCTATCATTTTATTAAAGAGTTCTTTTTGAAAAAAATTACTTTTTTCCCCTTATAAATGAAAACATTGTTCGGCACATTTATATATATATATATATATATATATGATACTTCTTATGTGAGAAATGAAAATCTCCTTTTGGAATACTTACAATAGGAGTTATTTATTTCATTGTAATTCACAGTGCATTATAGAAATTAAAACAAAAAAATACTCATAATAAAAAAATAGAAAATTTTGATGGAAATCAAAAGATATAGGGAAAAAAAAAATTAATTTTTTTTAAAAAAAATATTTAATAAAATGATAAATGAGGTGGAAATTAGGAGAAATATGGGAAAAAATAAAATATTAAAAATTCAAACAAATATGAGTGAAAATAAAATATTTTAGAAAAAAAATGGTGATTTCCCAAAACAAAAAAAGAAAAATCTTTTACACTAACGAAACATCTAATTATTTTGTTAGTTGATCAAATATGAGACTAATATTGCAATGATTTAGAATCAAATGGGATGTATTTTGGATTTTTAAACCAATGGGACCTTTATTGCAACTTTTTAGAATCCAATGGGATATATTTTGGATATTTCAAACCAATGGAAACCTTTATTGCAACAGTTTGAATCTAATGGGACTAAAATTGCAATTTTCCCTAATATAAATATCCAAATAGCCATCAAAACCAGGGGTTTAATTTGTCATGTTTATCAATAAGAATTTTTACAAGTAAATATACTTAGTACTAATTAGTAGTAATTGAAATTGATTGTATAATGCTCTCTATGCTTCTTTATTTCATTTTCTTTCCTCTTTTTCTTATTTTCTTTTCTTCTGATAATGGATTGGAAACGTTTGTTTTTGGTTCAATTTGTAGGATATTGTTACTTTTTTGGCATGAAAGTAAAAAGAACTTATATCATACCTCACTCGGACTCACCCGGACGTAACTTTCTTAAGACAAATCCTATCATGTTTCACTTGCCCAATTTTGTTGGTATCATATTCAAAAATTTAAATAATTATCACACGAACATTAGTATAAGATTCGATTAAACACAATTTTTGATTCAGTTTTAATCAATATTAAATTTGACAGGCCAATTTGGCTAGTTAAAAGAAACTCAATTTATGCAGCTGATACAAAATTTGATATAGATTTGAACTTAAACAGCACCAACGGGGTCACTTGCATCGAGTGACCTTAACATCAACACTTATAATCTTCAACTCCATAGCAACAAGCTGATGCTTCATCATTTACCCAGGTGCATTGCTAATTCTTCAAGCAGTAATTAAGTTAAGTCTATCTTCTCAAAGAGAAATCTCCGCATTGTCATAGAGCAACTCTGTATTCGAATTTCATACATTAAGCACCAGAACAAAGCTGAAAACATTATATAGATTTTAAGAACAGAAATAATTCCTAAGAATTTGGTGATTCATTAATTGATTATAAATGATTATGTATATCAAATGTCAATGGTCTAACCTGCAACATATCAAACACGAAAATCTTCAATGTCGGTTAAGAGATCAGCAGACTTCTTATCAACTACTAGCTGACCACATGCACCACTTATGTCTTGCCCCATTTGCTTTCGGACTGTTGTTCGAATGTTGTAAGTGCCTCTTAGTATTTTCTGGAATTTAGTGACTTTCTGATCATCGCTGGTGTTATACGAACTTAGGGAACCAATTGGATTAAAAGGAATCAAGTTAACAACCTATCATGAAATAAAAAAGAATGTCACTGTCTCACTGATATAGTGTATAAGACCTTTTTAATAATGCAAATACACCAAAAAGACATTACCACTTGAAATGTCTCGAGCAATTTGCCAAGCTGGTGAGCTTGCTGCTCCTCATCATTCACACCATCAAGCATTATGTACTCGATAAATATTTTTTGCTGACTACAGAAAAAGAAAATAAGATACTCTGGCCACATCAACACATGGTCATCTATGGATGAAGAAATCATGATGAGTACAGATAATGTGAATACACAGTCAACAAGAAAAAGGAAAAAAAGGCGGAGAATTAAATTAACCTTTTCTTTTGATATTCTTGCAATGCATTCATTAGTTTTTCTAAGGGAAATGCCGTTGCAGCAGGCATTATCTGACACCGGATATCTTGTACTGGTGCGTGCAGTGACACTGCTAGATTCAAGTTTGGCATGTCATTGTGAAGTTTGTTAATAGCATGGATTATCCCAACCTGCAAATAACTCATAATCAAATACATGATTAACGATATTTGTGATGGTTTGTAACCAGAACGATGAGCTATTATATCCCAAACAAGTAGAAGTGGAAGTTTCAGGAGAATTTAAAGGTTCAAAATAAATATGACCTTCAAAATATGATATGTGGAAGACAGAAATAAAATCAAGAGATATCTAAAATTACACAATATGTCATTCACCGTTGAGACAGTAATTTTCTTCGGAGACAACTGAAATGGGGGAGCAGTCATGGCTCTGATAGCATCCACCACAGAGGAGTAGTTATTCAGTGGCTCTCCCATTCCCTGCAATCAGTTAATCATGAAAGATAACCATCAAACAATATTCATGGCCACACAACACTTACGACATCTACAAACGGGAAAATTCATTTGTTTTTATTTTTTAAGAAGTGCAAATACTAGTTAAGCAATAAGCAAGCTAATTATTTCAACAGGTTAAGTGACTTTGCATAGTACCTTTTAGAGAAACTTAAATATCATTCTAACCTAGTGAGTGTCATCAACTGGCAAAACATTGAATGAAACTCGAACAAGGAAAAATCCCAGTTCTCAACCAGACCGTAGAAAAATGGATTTGATAACATCATTAGCCTAAATTTATCTGGGTATGTACCTCTGTTTCCAAAACAATCAATTTAGATTGCCAGTTGTAACAATCAACGAGATATATTATATTTGTTTGCTCAACTATGAAATTTGCTCTAATATATATTTTATCTAAAGAGGGTCATAGCATATTCAACCTGCAGATAGTAGTTTCAAAATTGGACCTCGTTAAGCTGAAATTTAAAGATATGGACCAACGCATTGTCTGTCTTATCATCACTCACAAAACATGTGTAAACTTCATAACTGTTAAAAGTGTTTCGTCAGGAAAATTATCCAGCTCAGAATAAAGTACCAATAAATCCCTACATCCTTCCATTAGATAATAATATGCATTACCATAAAAACAACATTGCGAATAGCTGATATGCGAGAAGCATGCACAAATTGTTCCAAAATTTCTCCTGATGAAAGATTGCTCTTAAACCCCATGCTTCCTGTTGCACAAAACCTGCAACCCATTTTGCAACCAACCTAAAGTCCAAAGATATACCATTATTTACACATTGAAGTATTCAAACATTGAGGTTAGAACACAAAGCCCGTCATTTAAATCAGTGATAATATATTTCAACAGTAGAAGAGCATCTCCTACCTGAGAGGATATGCATAAGGTTGACCTAGGACCACCAGGACGAGGCTTCCCATCATATTTACCCAGTCGTGTATCATACCTCATTATCACAGCTTCCACAAATTCTCCTTTCTAGCAACACAAATGATGCAAAGTTATGTTACGCAAGTCAACATTATAAAACCATCATCAACACGGATAATTGCATCGCAGAAGCCACCTTCTTTCACTAATACATATCTGCGGTTATGGGGGAAAAAAAAAAAAAAATCTTCTAAACCTAAGATATTTCAATCATTATGATATTTTCTTGTATTAGTTCTTAAAAGTCCAGTTGTCAAAGAAATTGAGTTAGATCAATAAGTTCCTTATGGGATTGAGACGGTTTTCAACCAAAATCTCTTACAAAAGATGATCAAGTCAGCCTTATGAATTTTATGATTGACCAGCAAATCAGTCATGCGAACCAGATTAAAAGAAAACTTATTTGTAATACAACTTGGAGGCAGACTCACCTTACAGAAAACCAAACTCAAAAGTGGAAAACTTAATCCAGATAGAGTGCCGTGTGCATCACATTCTATCCTTTCCTTTTCTCTGAATTTACAACCATGATTTATTCCACTTAGATGGTTCATTATGAATTATTCTACTTGAACTGCTTCATAACGTCGATGTACTCCAATTGCATTGACAATAATTTTACTTCGGTTCTGACTTAAAACAAGAACACAACTTCATACAATCACTAGTAAGACACCCCATCCCCAAAAGACGCAGTTCCACTGCCAAGTAAACATAACTAATCAAACAAACTCAGAACTTTCACATTTTCCACGTTGTATTGTACATTCACAAGAGACATGTAATAATCGTAGAAGACTCCAATTGATACTAAGTTACCTGTAATTTGATGAGGAGCTTGGTGGTGACCCCATCAGAAGAATTTACGGCGGAATGCAGAGTTGAAGTGCTGGGTTTGAACTTCGAATTGAGGAGATTGTAAGCAGCCGACGGCAAAGAGGGGATTTCATCCCAACGGCAATTAGGGTTAAGCAAGACGTGCTTCCAAATTAGGGGAACGAAATTAGGGTTAAGTCCGGCACTTTGGAAATCGGATTTAATGGAGGAAACATCGAATACCGATTTGTATGCCATCGGCGAAAGATACTCAAAACTTTGCTGTTGGGACTTTGGAGAGCATTTATTTCTTCTTCTCTTCACGAATTTGTATTACTGTTTTGCCCGCCGCGCGAGTCGCGGGAATGACGATCAAGTGCAGTGACTTGTGCGTTTTAATGAAATTATCCCTAGTTTTGTTTTGTTTTGTTTTTTTTTTTTTTTTTTTTTAATTTTATAACACGGAATTCAATACCTCCTCTTGAAGAAAATTATCCCTAATTCTTTTTTTAGTTCTAAACGAAATATTTGAATAAATTGTTATTTAATAAAATATTTTTTAAGCTACTTAACCATTTTTCATTTAATTGTTGTAAAATATATATACTCTTTCATTTATGTATCAAGTTATAAGTACCGTCTCAACCAGGTTGACTTTGTTAGTCACGATTTGGTATATATATCTATACTATTATAAAAGAGAACCTATTTTTTTTTGTCTTGATCGAGTCGATAATTCGGCTTCCTGAAGTTCGAGTGGATGTCGATTGTGTAAGAAATAATTTTAAGGAGTCAGAATCACACCATGAATTTGGAATACCTAATAATTAGGGAATTAGAATTACCTGATTCCGCCATCAGAGATGATCTCCCGTAATCCTCAAATTAACACCTCAGGCTAGGTCTTCCTCTCTTTCTCTCACAACGGTAGTTGACAGCTTAATGGGAAAGCAATATCAGAATGTGGAGTGGAGAAGGGACCTACCCACGATATATAAATCCCTAGAAGCCCTCCCATCACGGGCTTTCTAGCAATGGGCCTACACCAGCTGTCGGAGCACGTCTATTAAATCAAGTCCTTTATCGAAAGTGGGTCAAACAATAAGCCTATTTAGTCTTGTCCCAATTAACCGTATTATTTAGCCCGTTTTATTTAATACAATCATCAATTAATATAAGTCCAACAAAAAATATTCTTACAGTCTCCTACTTGGACAATATTAATTGAAGTTTTGACTCCAAAAGACAAGAAAATGACACTATTTTAAAAATGACTCTCGGGCTAAATTACACAAAAAACAATTTTGACTGTGGCCACAGATTTTGAAAAGACAATACGGTAACAGACAAGACTTTCAACAATCCGGTTCGGCAAAAGTTACTAAATATCGGATCATGACAGTAATTGCATCCTTTATCGATGCAAGACCTTCTATGGTCACAAATACCAACAACTTTCACTGGCATGGATTCAGACGTGGTGGTGTAATAAGAAATAGCATCCAAATACAACCCCAAATATCGCTATTTCATTGTCAGTCTTCCGATTTTCTTGTAAGATACGAATTTCTACACAATATGAAATTCCAAGAAAATCCAATTTCCTTGTCAAATACGAGCCTCAGAAACAGCAGGAAACCCAAAGGAAATTACAGTTTTCTTGTAAGATATAGATTTTCAAAACAATATGAAATCTCAAGAAAACTCAACAACTTCTCAGGAAGTTATGCATGTCTCATTTTAACGTTCAATATTCAATATGGTGTATTTATGAGACATACCAACATTCTTAAGAACATCCCATCTTAATATAAACATAAATACGAGATACAAAACCCAATCAAGTGCACATAAAAGAATCATTAATGAATAAAAGATAGTCTCGCATTAAACATCAATGTCAATCAAAATACATTGTCAAAGAGTTCAGCATATATATAAAAAAGGGTTAATTACATCTAGACCCCTTTCGAGTTTAGTATATTACAATTGGACCCCTGTTAGTCATTTTATTACAGTTTGACCCCTTCTAAAATTTCAAAATTACTAAACGGTGAAGAAAAGATACAATTTCGTTAAATATTTCACGAAATATTCCAAATAATTGTGAAATAACCATTATATTCAAAATAATTGTGAAATAATTATTTGTTTAACCATTTATTTATTCTAAAAAGACGTGATTTTTTTCCCTACTTTTATAAAACATGATCTTAGAACCAAACATAACGGTCATTTCACAATTATTTGGAATATAAAGTGAAATATTTAACGGAATCGTACCTTTTCTTCACCGTTTAGTAATTTCGAAATTTTAGAAGGGATCAAACTGTAATAAAATGACTAACAGGGATCCAATTGTAATATACTAAACTCGGAAGGGATCTAGATGTAATTAACCCTATAAAAAATGAATAACTCACTCAACCTAAATATTAAAAGATTCAATGACACCCATGTATTCAACATGTCTTTTAAAAACAATAGGTCTAAGCCCCTTGGTCAAAGGATCCGCCAACATAGAATCTGTGTCAATATGATCTATTCAAACAGTATCATTTTTTACCAAGTCCCTCACAGTGAGATATTTCAGCTCCATATGCTTCGACGCACTAGAGGATTTGTTATTCTTATAAAAGAACATGGCAGCGACATTATCACAATAAATCCTCAAAGGTCTAGAAATCGTGTCAACTATAGAAAGTCCAGAAATGAAGTTCTTAAGTCATACAACATGTGTGGCAGCTCCATAGCAAGCAACAAACTCCGCTTGCATGGTTGATGAGGTCGTAAGTTTTTGCTTAACACTTTTCCATGAGACCGTCCCACCTGCCATCATAAAAACATAGCCCGAAGTTGACCTTAGATCATCCGAACACCCAGCAAAATCAGAATCTGAGTATCCAATAACCTCAAGATGATCAACCTTTCTATACACAAGCATAAGATCTCTGGTTTTCTTCAAATACCTCAAAACCTTTTTAACAGCAACCCAATGCTCATGCCCAGGATTAGAAAGGTAACGCCCAAGAACTCCAACAACAAACGCTATATCCGGTCTCGTGCAAACTTGAGCATACATCAAACTTTCCACAGCACTCGAATATGGGATATTCTTCATTGATTCTCGCTCAAGCTCATTTTTCGGACATTGCGCAAGACTAAGTTTATCACCTTTCATGATGGGCACATCACCCGGCCTACAATTTTCCATGTTAAATCTAGCCAAAACACGATCAATGTAACTCACTTGAGAAAGTCCCAATAACCCACGAGATCTATCACGTCGAATTTCAATACCAAGTACGAAAGATGCCTCGCCAAGATGTTTCATATCAAAATTATGACACAATATTTGTTTGGTTTCATGGAGTAAACCTAAATCACTACTAGCAAGTAGTATGTCATCAACATATAGCACAAGATATATGAATTTACTCCCACAGATCTTAAGATATATGCAATGATCCACTTTATTCTCCTCAAAACCCAACGAACTTATAACATTATCAAACTTCAAGTACCACTGACGAGAAGCTTGTTTCAGACTATATATTGACTTCTTAAGTTTACATACTAATTGCTCTTTTCCATCTTGAATAAATCCTTCGGGCCGAGCCATGTAGACCTCTTCTTCTAAGTCACCATTTAGGAAAGCTGTTCGTACATCCATTTGGTGAAGCTCCAAGTCGAAATGAGCTATAAGACTCATTATGATCCTAAATGAATCCTTAAAAGAGATAGGAGAAAAGGTATCACTGTAATCAATTCTAGCCCTCTGTGTAAAACCCTTGGCTACGAGTCGTGCCTTAAATCTCTCAATATTACCTTTAGAGTCTTTCTTTGTCTTAAACACCCATTTACAGCCAATGGCCTTGCATCCCTGAGGCCAAGCAACTAACTCCCACACTTCATTATTTTTCATTGAGTTAATTTCATCTCTCATTGCCTCAAACCACAAGTGAGATTGAGGACTAGACATTGCACCTGAGTATGTTACTGGATCAACTATATTTCCAATGTCATAATCACTCTCAGCAAGGTAAACATAATAATCATCAGGAATGGCTAAACGTCTTTCTCTAGTAAAACGCCTCGAAGGTTCAGCTGGGACTTGATGTTGAACCGGATTAATATCAACTTCCCCCTCAACATCAGTTCCAGGTGAATAAGTTGGTTCACTAGTACCCTGATCAGAAATTAGCAAAGAAAGTGGAACAGAATCGGTTTGATCTTCTAAGGTGATAGAACGAGAATTTTCACTTCTTCCAGGAACATCATTCTCCAAAATTTTCGCCATCTGAGATTCTACTACTCTAGTTCCGCGAGAAGGACAAAAGAATATGTATCCTTTAGAGTGATCTGGATACCCAATGAAATAACCGCGAGTAGATCTAGGATCTATCTTTTTCTCAAAAGGGTTATAGATTCTAACTTCAGCAGGACACCCCCACACACGAAAATGGTTCAAACTAGGCTTTCGACTAACCCACAACTCAAAAGGTGTTTTAGGAACAGATTTGGTAGGAACATGGTTTAGGATATACATAGCAGTCCTAATTGCCTCACCCCAAAGAAAAGAAGGTAACTCACAACAACTCATCATTCTCCTCGTCATCTCAGCTAGGGTGAGATGACGCCTTTCAGCCACACCATTTTGCTTAGGACTACCAGGCATAGTATATTGGGCAACTATTCCGGATTCTTGTAAGTATTTGGCAAACGGTCCCATATGTTGCCCTGTTTCAGTATGTTTATCATAATACTCACCACCGCGGTCAGACCTCACAATCTTGATGACTTTTCCTAATTGTTTTTCTACTTCAGTTTTAAAAATCTTAAATTTTTCAAGAGAATCTGATTTTTCTTTGATCAAGTAGATATATCCATATCGGGAAAAGTCATCAATAAATGTGATGAAATACCTATTACCACATAAAGTAGGGATGTAAGGACCAGAGATATCCATATGGATAATCTCTAAGAGTTCAGAACTATAAGTGGCTCCCTTTTTCTTAGACTTGGTTAATATTCCCCTAATACAGTCAACACAAGTTCCCACATCGCCAAAATCAAGAGAAGGAAGAATATCTAGTTTCACTAGTCTTTCTATCATTTCTCTAGAAATGTGTCCAAGACGTCTATGCCATAACACTGAAGAATTATCAGCCACTAAGGATCTCTTGGACACAACATTTTCAACATTGAAAGAGGAATAAATTTGATTGGAAGCCAAATTCAATCTATAAAAGCCATTAGACAAAATACCAGAACCAATAATTTTAGAATCTAAAATCAAATCAACTTTTCTTTTACCAAAAGAAATGTTATAACGCAAATTGTCTAAAGCAGAAATAGAAATCAAATTTCGAGTAAACCTCGGAACATAGAAAACATTCTCAAGAACTAGTCTGAAATTGGTGTCTAAATTCAAAATAACAGTTCCTACACATTCTACTATTGCTAAGGCTTCAATAGCGACTCCAATTTTAGACTCTTCTTCACTTGGCTTCCTTTGGCTTATAAACCCCTGCAATGAAATGGCAACATAGACATTTGCCCCGCCATCAATCCACCAGGAATTAATGGGAACATTAACTAAATTTGACTCAAAACAAACTAGGGCTAAAGGATTACCTTCTTGTTTCTTCTTCTCTAACCAAGCTTTGAAATCAGGGTAGTCACGTCTTTTATGGTTTGGTTTCTTACAAAAGTAACACTTCATTCCCTTTTTAAAACCATCTTTCTTTGCCCCTACGTTTTGGTTCTGACCAACACCATACCTGTTAGTTTTCTGAGCATTCCCTTTGTTCTTATGATGAGGATTTTTAGAGTTAAAGTTACTAAAACCCTTTTGAGGATGAGGGCCACAGTGATGGACAAGGAAAGTTGTTTGACCACTCTCTCTCTTAATTTTCTCTTTCTCAGAAACACACTTTGAAATAAGGTCAAGGACACTCTTGTTAGGAATAGTGCCCTAGAAAGCCGATTGTATATCCGCTTTGTGTTTTTCCTTATTGTAATCACAGACAATCTTTGAATGAAATAACGAATTAAGGCAACACTTCTTTATATGCTCTTGTTTGGTATGCGTTTACTTTAGCTGTGCATGTATGAGAACTCCCCTAATCCTGATGACTTTAGGACTCTACCATTTAGGTGAAATGGTTCATGAAACGAGCCCTATATCACATAAGTCATGATTAGTAAAATACTCCAAGCCGATGAGTCCTACAGACAGTGGGAGTGTCAACCTGACTCTTCTAAGGCTTGCTTGTGGGATCACGCCCTTAAGAAGGACCACCTTGTTTCATGGAGGTGGAAAGTGTATAGTTGATACGTGCGTGATACATGAGGGTGCTTACTTTAATAAGTAAGTTCACTGAGGTGCCCCGTGTGAGAACATTCCTAAATGGGAAAGGAAGTTTCTATTTCAGGAAATGGAAACTTCCAGATTAGGAAATATCTCACGAGTCATTGATGTGATTAATTGATCCTTAGACTTGAGGTTCCATGTTACTTTTTGAGTTAACTCTGTAGTCTTTGGTATAAGCTTTAAAGGGTGTCGCCTTAGACAACTGATTCAAGGCTTATGCTGGGGCTGCACAAGTGATTCATGAAAGTGAATGAGAATCAAGAAAGAACCTACACTTGCATATGCAAGGTGATCTCTTATTGTGTAAGTCATTCATATGCCATATGGAGTCCTTGGCCAAGGCAGTAGATCAAGACATCAAGAAAAGTGTTTCTTGGATTGAGATCAAATGGATATGAAATGCACTTAGCTTTAAGACCGGATTATTAGGGTTCTGATTATTCCCTTGCCCTAGATCTTGGTTGAGAGATAGTAAGTAGGAGGATTGTATCTCACATGAATCAATGACTTAAAGGTTCTGTCGAATCCGAACATTCCAATTCAGCTAGGGGTTAAACACCTGTTGCTAGACTATGGTCGTTTAATCTGTGGACTGATTAATTAATTAGTGAATTAATTAATTAGGGTCACTGCTAATTGAATTGAGAACCTAGAGGGTCACACACAACAACTTGGTTACATGAGTTGAGGCTTGAAAATGATTAAACGAGTTAATCGGGCCAAGAGGGTTCCACACGTGTGAAGTCACACGTGTGGCTCACGTGAGTGACACTTGTCACTGTGACACGTGTCACACACGTGTGTATATATATATATTATATATATATTAAATAATTAATTAGTTAATTATTTAATAGACTTTGGTTTAATTTTGAATTAAAAAGAAAGTCTAATTTTGGAAGAAAATAATCTAGTTAATTAATTACGAATTAATTAATTAGATAAAAATAAGTTATTTATTTTATAATAAATAAAGTATAAAAATTATCCAAAAATAGTTTGGATATTTTTAGCTCTCTTAAAAGTTGACTTGAATTAGAATTCAAAGTCAAAGTTGGAAAATACTTGATGATCAAGTAATAGGAGAGAGGGACCAAAATCCTAGCCCATATAGGACTAGGAATTTAGGCACCCCCTCCCTATAAATAGGGGAGCTCGAGCTCCTTATGGAGCTAATTGACAATTCTTGGTTCATGTGTTGAACACTGTGACATCCCGCTCGTCCAATTTGTAAGGTACGCTACGTTTCAACCTTTTAATGTGTTTAATTGTGTGATTTTATAATTTTCGTGGCCCTATTTTGAACTCTTTTAGAGTTTAGGGGCTTGTTTGCAATTTTCTCTTTTAGGGGTTATTCGGTCATTTCTCGTTCGGTCGAGAGTTCGACCTCTTTGACCCCTTCTTCGCGTTCGGGGCATCGAGACGAGTCTGTAGACTCTAAGTTTGCCCAATTCTGACTTCGTTAACCCTTTCTTCCGTCCGTTTTTGCGTACGAGGACCCGAGATATAATACCCCGGATCCTCGTAATCCGTGCAAAAATCAGATCTCAGCCTCCAGCTTCTTCCTCCAGCGATCAAACCCGTTCCCGTCACTGTTCACACGCACTCGAGGTGTGTTTACACACACATGCTCGTTCTCCCTCGTTTCTCGACGGAATTCGACGAACCATTAGTGGAAATTTATCAGCTCGACGAGCCCGTCACGATGGTACAAGAATCTCGGCCAACCGACGATCGACGGCGACGGAATCGGCGAATTTCAGACACAGCGGCGGCTAGGCGGAACCCCCGCCACTTCGCCGCCTCTTCGCGGCGGTCTCCGGCGACCTTTCTTCGTCACGCGCCATCCCATCGGTTAGGAGACATCTCGACGCAACCCCAGTTCAAGCGGCGTGGCCAACGGTGGCCGGACGGCGGTGCACGCGCCGCCCGAAGTGGCGGTGGCGGACGCCCGTTACTGTAGCACGGCGGCTCCGCGGTGTTCCGGCGAGTTTCGCGGGCGGAGCTTGACCCTATCCGACCTCTTTCGACCTCCTGAGTCCATTTCCGACCTCAAATCAAGCAACCGGTGACCGTAGGTGGTGGTTCCGGCGATGACGCGGCGGCAGAAACTTCGGAGCTCGACTGGGGCCTTTTTCGGCCATCTTTTGGCCTCGGGCCCTTCACGAAAGTTGTTCGGAACGACGAGAACTAAGGAATCCCATTTGCTCGACTCCAGATTTTACTGTTGGGCGGCAGCCGAACGGCGGCCGGTCACTATTCCGGCGGCTCCGGCAGCGGCGTTCCGGCGGGCTTCGGACAGAATGTCCGCCTCGTTGTGGTGAGTCCATCACCACTTTCCGTTCGTCAATCGGACACTCGGTTTATTTTCTATGAATTTATTTGTGTATTTGGGACATATTTGAATTAATTGTTTAAATGTGAATTAATTGCTATATGTTTGAATTGTTGATCGAAATGAATTCCATTGTGTATGAAATCATGTATGATATGAAATGTGATAAGTATGGACTTTGTATTTTGTAAATTGAACCCCCGACTTGTTGATTTTTCTACTGGGTTAGTCGAGAGGGGGTGTTTGCGTAATTTTTTTTAAAGTAAGAATTTGTTTAATTTGAATTAATAGACCTTAGTAATGAATTGTTTGTGTGAGGTATGAAAGGCGATATGAATTGTCTGAACCTTGTTAATTGAATTTGTTAGGTATTAAATGAATTGATATGAAATGATATGAAGTGCTTTGCCTTTAATTTTGTTAATTGCATTAATTATGCACATGGACGTGCCTTAATATTTTGTGTTGCATATAAGTTATATGAATTTGAACTTTGCTGATGTGATTGCATTTATTAAGTGTTTGAGCATATGCCGTGCGTCCCTATGTGGTTGTCTGCTTGAGTCTGAGTTCCGTGCTGTGTTGTGTGTTCAGTTGGTACAGGTACACCCGGGGTGGTGACTTGAGGTCGTGCAGGTTCCGGGGTGGACCTTCTGCTTTGTATTTGGCTCCGTTTGGTGTAAGGTGAGGTTTTAGGATTTTTGTTTTAGTTAAAGCGACCTACAACCCTATATGCTCGTTTTCAAGCTCGCATGCGAATATATACTATATGTATATTAAATATGTGTCTTACGATATGTTATGAATTTTGTTAATTCGATTTGATATGAATTCTTCTGAAATTATACGTATGGGCGTATATAAGCTTAAAATGTTTTGCAACGAGGCTATGCTCCAAACCGTGTGTCTTCATACCAGCTGCGGATTAGGATGACACGGAGAAGTACGTTTATAGCATATGCTAAGTTGCAAGGTATGGTATGCTCCGATAAGGTACGTAAGTATGATTTTGATACGATATGATAAGTTTGATATGTGGCGAGTTATGATATGATCTGTTCTGATATGCTCTGTTCTGTTGTGTTGGGCCCCGAGACGTGGGTAAGGGGGACCCGGGACGACCATGGGGTCGCCGGTTATTGACCCCGTGCACGTTCTCATTTGAGATATTCACGTGCGACCTATGGAGGTTGGGGAGGCATGGTATCTTGAGCCCTCGGTGGATAACCGGGGAAGGCACAACGTGGATTAGCTACCCCGTGTGTTTTTGGTAATGGTAATGTGTAGTAAGGGTTTGATTCCCGAACTACTTCGCTGATGGGGAAGGATTGTTTTTGACTTATGCTTTCCATTTGGATTTATGTTAAGAATTGAGGAGTTAGGTGGGAGACCCGTACTCGCCGGGTATATGATTATGATATGATATGTTGATTATGAAACGGGATAGGAGCTTTCGCTTTTGATATGTTACGAGGTTGTTCAGTCTGATATGATTTGGTTAAGGATAAAATTTGGTATGAGTATGCTCAGTTTGTTAAGTTATGAATAAGATAAGATATGTATAGGTTTGGTTTGAAAATTGTGTAAGTTTGATTTGAAAATGGTTTTGGTATGCAAAACCCTATTCCCGGTTCATAATCTTTCTTTTGATACGTGCTTTGCTCTATATGTATATATGTGTTGGTGTGTGTTCAGCCCCCTCGCTCAGTCAGTGGACTGACCCTCGCCCCACCTTTGTTTCCAGTCTGCAGGTTCAGGTTCTTGGAGTTCGAGCTAGGCGGCTTTGAGTCTTGTCTGTTGAGTCCGTGTCTTTTGAGCCTGTATCCATTTGTTTAAGTTGAGAATCTCTGATCTGCATCCGTTTATAATTATGTACATAGCATGTTCTGTACAGGATTATGTTTATGCTTCGACTATATGCATTTTCGGGACAGGTTAGGACAGGGCTTGGATTAGTTGAACCCGTTTCGGTATTTTGTTGATTAAAGCTTTTGGTAGTTCATATTTTGATTCGCTTCCGCGTACAGGTTTTTGCATATTTGTCTTGTACAGGGTTTAGGAACCGCCTAGCTTAGGTTGGATTTTCGTTTGTCACCCGTTCGCTGTGACTTGGTGCGTGTGCGGACGTTCCATTTCGTACCACGTGTTGGGTCATAGTGCGGCGGTGTGGTGCCCCACCGCTTGGGGTGCTACAAACACCTTCATTTCTCTAAGATTAAATTAAACCCTAGGTTAAGCCTAAACACTAACTAGAGAACTAGCATCCTTACTAGTTAGATTGTGATCAAGTTGGTGGACTTTCTCTAGAGACTTCAAGTTAGAAGTTTGAAGATTCGAGCTTTACCAAGGAGAGGGGATCAAGCCGCGAGAAGAGCGTTCTTGGGTGGCTTGAAACGCTTCAAGAAAGAATAAAAGAAAAGTAAGTTTTCTATCTTTACGAATTTGGTTACACGATTGCGAGTTCAAGGTCCTTTTGTTGGGAAAATTTTTTAAATTTCGCTGCTTTCTGATTCGTGTTTTCCAACAAATGGTATCAGAGCCACCTCGTTAATCGTGTTTCTGATTCGTCTCAATTATTCTGAATTTGGTAGAAATTCTTAGGCTTAGATGCGAATTAGGTATTCATGAGTTCTTTTAGAAAGCCTGAAATACGAAACAGTAATTTTTCTTGAATTTCTGAAATGGTTTTCTTAAATTATGTTTTTGGAAAATCGTTTTGATATAAATTGATTTAAATCGTGTTTTTGAATTTGGATTGTTTTGGTTTTTGAACTAAAAAATACGAAACACGAAATCGCGTTACGAAAACGTGAGCCTGGACGTGCTAAGGCGTAGCACGCCAGGCCCGCGCGACCACCCGCCCAGCAGTCCCGCAACCGCGCGGGACTGCCCGCCGCTGCCGCCCGCCAGCGCCTAGGCGCGCCCGCCAGCACCTCCCGCAACCGCGCAGGAGCCTTTCCGCCGCCCGCCTGCCTACCGCCTAGGCGCGGCGCGCGCCTTGCGCGGGCGAGAAGGCGTGCGCGCTGCGCGCGCGTGCCGGCAGCCCTGCTGCGGGCGTGCGCGCGCGCTCGCGCGCGATGCGTGCTCCGGCCTGGGCTGGGCGTGCGGGCGAACCCGGGGCCTTCGTTTCGCGATCTTGATTTTCGTGTTTAGTCCAATCCAATCCCGATTTAATTTTTCTAAAAAAATTTTATATTTATTAAAATTGAATTATTTTTGAAATAATTGTTTAAATTGGAATTTTGAAAATTTTGAGCGATTTGAATTTTGGAAAAATTACAATCTTTATTTTCTGAAAATATTGAAAGAATAAAATTATTAATTTTCAGAAATTAATTGGAATTTTATTGGTTTATTGTTTTTCGGGTTTTATAGAAAAGGCTCTTGAACATGAATTGCATCTAAGTCGTGTTTTAAGCTATTAGAGCTTAAAGCGAGAATTTTAATTTATTGGTTAAATTTAAATTCTTGCAAAAGCATGTTAGGTGATCATGGGTTTAGATCTATGTATGGTTTTAATTTATGCACATGGATGGTTTAAATTGGGGTTGGAGCCCTATAGTTGCGTTTTTCAATTGAGGTTGGAGCCTCACTTATGTGCGCACTGTTATGTGATTTATTATGTGGCTTTCCATATTACTGTTTTTGAGGCCGGGGTATGCCCCGTGTAATTGTCTAAGGCCAATATGAAGATTGAGCCTTATTACTTTATGTCTTTTTCTTTTTATTGTAATTTGAGAGTAGAGATAGGTGGTGAGGTTTTATTTTCATTTTGGAGACAATGCACCCATGGAGTAAGATGGACCACATTCAAGTAACAAGGAGGCCATAAGTGAAGACCCCTCAAAATGTTAGGGAGGGGAATCTCAATTGTTAAATGTAATAGAGATAGGGCTCGTATTTTGTTACCGCTTTCCCTTATGTGATTTAAACTGTTTATGTGGCATGTATGTTAGAACTTGTGATTGTGGAGTGGCTCCCACATATCACGCATAAGATAGGTAGAACCCATGATCATTACATGTTAGTATCATGCTAGGACATGTTATCTGTTTATGTGCTTGTTTGATATGCATTTAAGTGTACTTGCATTAATCAAGACTAATAAAATTGGATAACATATATGTTGGTGAGGTCGAACCGGATAACTCTCCGGTTGATTCGAAAATTCCCATTAAATATTAAGCTAATTTCGAACAAATAGGTGTTTAATTCGAGGTGCAAATTTTGAATTAAATTCCTAGCATTCCATCAATAGGTTTTAAGTTTAGTAAGTGAAGCTAGTTATTGTCCGCGAGTCGTGGGATACCTAGTGGAGCTTATTAGTTCTTAGTTACTTAATTGATCATTTTAAATGGTCAATATTTCGTGGTCAATTTTAGCAAGGGCGATGTCCGCGAGTCGTGGGTCATTCGAACTAAGTTTTGGTCATGATCTTATGATTGATGGGCCTAGCTTAACACCTAAGTAAATATGGATGTCGCACGAGTCGTGGGTCCATATTGAAAGATAGGTGATGCAAAAACAATTACTAAGAATTCTAAAGGTGTTAGAATTGGTAAGTTGTACCTACCTAGGGTTCTTACTTAGAATGTCCGCGAGTCGTGGGTTCGAGGTAAAATGCCTAGGATCTTAGTACCCGTTGGGAAACGTGTTCCTCTTAGATCTTTGGGAATTCTAGATCTTTGAAAAACAGTGGGAGCTACATTAGATTAAAGACCTTATCTTTTGTATATCGTTATAATTCAGCATGCTCACTAGTTCTCTGTTTTACCATTTAGGTCGTAGATTCTGTGATTCTCTACGTGTTTTGAAATGGCAACCAAAAACCCTCTTGTATCGATCCTCGAGTCAAACAAGTTGACTGGTCCCAACTATTCTGATTGGCTGAGGAATCTAAAAATCATTTTAGATTCTGAGAAGAGAACTTACGTTCTCTTCGAAGGGGAGCCTAGTCCCGAAGGGGAGGCTCCCACTCGGGCCGAGCGGGACGCGATTCAGAAGTAGAAGGATGATAATCTCCAAGCCCGTTGCCTTATGTTGGCTAACATGTCTCCGGACTTGCAAAGGCAACATGAGGCCATGGAATTTGCTTGGAAGATTTACGACCACTTAGAGCAACTTTACCGCCCTCATGAACGTGTTACAAGGTATAACACTTCAAAGGAATTGTTCCACTTGAGAATGAGGGAAGGTTCAAGTGTCCATGAATATGGACTTAAGTTTCTTGCCCTTACTGAGAAACTTGCTTCCATGGACATGCCACTGAAAGATGAGCTTTCAGTGGATTTGTTGCTAGCTTCGCTCCCACCATCATTCAACCCATTTGTCCTTAACTTCAACATGAATCATGCTGGTGCTACTGTAGCTGAGCTGATTAGTCAGCTTGTGACTGCTGAAAGCACGATCAAGAAGGACAATAAGGTTTTGATGGTGAATGCTCCATCTTCCTCTTCTGGGCCTTCTAAAGGTAAGGGCAAGAAAGCCCAAAAGAAGAAGAAGAAACCCCTTAGGCCCACTGGTGGCATTTCGAAGGGGAAGGCCCAAAAGAAGAAGCGTGATCAGAAAGAGGATGTTTGCTTCCATTGTGGCAAAGCGGGACATTGGAAGAGAAACTGCCCAGAGTACAAGGCTACTCTAAACAAAGGTATCTTTCTCGTTGAAGTGAATCTTTCTATTAATTCTAGTTCTTGGGTACTTGATACCGGTTGTGGAACTCATATCTGTAATGATGTACAGATGCTAAGTGAAGTCCAACAACTCAAAGAAGGAGAATGTGTCTTGAAGATCGGCGATGGCTCAAACGTTGAAGCTCGAGCTTTAGGCACAATTAGATTAGATTTAGGTAGTTTTGAGTTAGTATTAAATAAAGTCCTTTATGTACCGAGCATTATTCGTAATATAATTTCAGTTCCAATATTAGATTGTGAAGGTTATGAAACTTATATTAAGAATGGTAAATACTTTATCAAACGGAACAACTCTTCCGTTCATATCGGTACTCTAAGTAATGGACTTTACCTAACTCAAAATATCAATATTATGAATATACAACGAGAAACAAAGCGTAAGAGAGATGACAAAGTTTCAGCTCCCTTATGGCACGCTAGATTTGGACACATTTCCAAGAACAGAATTAGCAAGATAAACACTTTAGGATCATTCTCTGAAAATGATCTCAAAGAGTTGACTTCTTGCGAATCCTGTCTCAAAGGAAAGATGTCCAAAGTTCCTTTTAAAGGAACTGTGGAACGTGCCACTGAGGTTTTGGATTTGATCCATACTGATGTTTGTGGACCGCTTAGTGTAAGCACTAGAAACAATCATCAGTACTTCATAACCTTTACTGATGACTTTAGTCGGTATGGTTATGTATACTTAATGAAGTATAAATCTGAAGCTTTTGAGAAATTCTTAGAATTTCAAAAGGAGGTTGAGAACCAAACTGGTCACAAGATCAAAGCACTTCGATCTGATCGAGGAGGCGAATATCTTAGTGAAGAATTCCTTAATCATCTCAAGGATAATGGGATTATCTCTCAGTGGACTCCTCCAGGAATTCCTCAGCTTAATGGAGTTTCTGAGAGAAGGAATTGAACCCTACTTGGTATGGTTCGTTCCATGATGAGTTTTACTGACTTACCACCTTCTTTCTGGGGTTATGCCCTAGAAAGTGCAGCAAAGATTCTGAATCTAGTTCCCTCTAAGTCAGTCCCCAAGACGCCCTATGAAATGTGGCATGGTAAAATCCCTAGTTATTCTTACTTAAGAATTTGGGGTTGTCCTGCTTACGTGAAGAGGACAGTGGGAGATAAGTTAGAATCTCGTTCTAACTTATGCTACTTTGTAGGTTATCCTAAGGAATCCATAGGATACTATTTCTATGATCAATCTGAGCAAAAGGTGTTTGTTTCCAGAAATGCTACTTTTCTGGAGGAACCGTTCCTTAAAGAAAAGAAAGGCAAGATCATAGAATTAGAAGAAGTACAAAATGACCCCACATCACCCACTGAAGAAACGTCCCACTCTGATCAACCACAACCAATCACGAATTTCGATACACATGTAAATCCTCCTCTAAGGCGTTCTGAACGCACTCCTAGACAGCCGGAGAGATGGTATGGATTCTTCCATGAAATCTCTCAAAAGGATAATGATCCTTCAACATATGAGGAGGCACTTTCAGATTCTGACTCTGAACAGTGGATAGAAGCCTTGAAATCCGAAATGGATTCCATGAACTCCAACCAAGTTTGGACCTTGGTAGATTTGCCTGATGGGGTCAAACCCATAGGTTGCAAATGGATCTTTAAGAGATAGCTTGGAGTTGATGGAAGCATTGCAGCCTACAAGGCAAGACTGGTTGCAAAAGGATTCACTCAAAGACCCGGCGTGGACTTTGACGAAACCTTTTCACCAGTTGCAATGCAAAAGTCCATTCGAATCACGCTTGCCATTGCTGCATATTATGACTATGAGATATGGCAAATGGATGTGAAAACTGCCTTTCTCAATGGTGACATTGATAAAGACATTTATATGGAGCAACCCATAGGTTTCACATTCAGTGGGAGTGAGCAAAAGGTTTGCAAACTCCAAAGATCAATCTATGGATTGAAACAGGCTTCTAGGAATTGGAACATTCGATTTGATGAATCAGTCAAAGCGTTTGGCTTCATCCAAATTACGAATGAATCATGTGTGTATAGAAAGGAATTGGAGACCTCAGTGCAATTCTTAGTACTTTATGTTGATGACATCCTTCTTATTGGGAATTCGAAGGATGAAATGAAAGTGACTAAGTTATGGTTATCGAACCAATTCGAGATGAAAGATCTTGGTGATGCGTCCTATATCCTTGGAATTAAAATCTATAGAGATAGATCTAGAAGGTTAATAGGACTATCACAATCGATGTACATTGACAAAGTATTGAAGAGATTCAATATGGAGTCAGCAAAGTTTAAGAACCTTCCTATGAGTGTAGGAACATGTCTTTCAAGGAAGATATGCCCTAAGACTAACCTTGAGAAGGAGAGAATGACTCATACACCTTATGCGTCAGCAATAGGTTGCATAATGTATGCAATGTTATGTACTCGACCGGATGTAGCTTATGCATTTAGTGTGACAAGTCGTTTCCAAACTGACCCTGGAGATGGTCAATGGGCTGCCGTGAAGAATATTCTTAAGTACTTGAAAAGTACTAAAGATTTATTCTTAGTTTATGGAGGTCAGAAAGATCTTACTGTCGAAGGATACTGCGATGCAAGCTTTGCATCTGACTTAGATGATTTTAAGTCAATGTCAGGATACATTTTCTGCCTAAACGGCGGAGCAGTGAGTTGAAAGAGTTCCAAGCAAACTACCACTGCAGATTCGACCACTGAGGCCGAATACTTAGCTGCAAATGATGCAGCTAAGGAAGGTGTTTGGATTAGAAACTTCATTCAAGAGTTGAATGTTGTTCCTAGCATGAAAGACCCCAATACTGTGTTTTGTGACAACACTGGGGCGGTTGCTCAAGCAAGAGAACCAAGATCTCACCAACGGACCAAGCACATTATGAGGAAGTATCACCTAATCCGTGATATTATCAAAAGAGGAGATGTGCTAATTGAGAGGGTCACATCAGCAGAGAACGTGGCAGATCCACTTACTAAACCCCTTAGTCGAAAAGCTTTCCAAGGTCATCTTCAGAAGATGGGACTTAGAGTAGCTTTAGAATGGCTTTGACGGGCAAGTGGGAGATTGTTAGGAATAGTGCCCTAGAAAGCCGATTGTATATCCGCTTTGTGCTTTTCCTTATTGTAATCACAGACAATCTTTGAATGAAATAACGAATTAAGGCAACACTTCTTTATATGCTCTTGTTTGGTATGCGTTTACTTTAGCTGTGCATGTATGAGAACTCCCCTAATCCTGATGACTTTAGGACTCTACCATTTAGGTGAAATGGTTCATGAAACGAGCCCTATATCACATAAGTCATGATTAGTAAAATACTCCAAGCCGATGAGTCCTACAGACAGTGGGAGTGTCAACCTGACTCCTCTAAGGCTTGCTTGTGGGATCACGCCCTTAAGAAGGACCACCTTGTTTCATGGAGGTGGAAAGTGTATAGTTGATACGTGCGTGATACATGAGGGTGCTTACTTTAATAAGTAAGTTCACTGAGGTGCCCCGTGTGAGAACATTCCTAAATGGGAAAGGAAGTTTCTATTTCAGGAAATGGAAACTTCCAGATTAGGAAATATCTCACGAGTCATTGATGTGATTAATTGATCCTTAGACTTGAGGTCCCATGTTACTTTATGAGTTAACTCTGTAGTCTTTGGTATAAGCTTTAAAGGGTGTCGCCTTAGACAACTGATTCAAGGCTTATGCTGGGGCTGCACAAGTGATTCATGAAAGTGAATGAGAATCAAGAAAGAACCTACACTTGCATATGCAAGGTGATCTCTTATTGTGTAAGTCATTCATATGCCATATGGAGTCCTTGGCCAAGGCAGTAGATCAAGACATCAAGAAAAGTGTTTCTTGGATTGAGATCAAATGGATATGAAATGCACTTAGCTTTAAGACCGGATTATTAGGGTTCTGATTATTCCCTTGCCCTAGATCTTGGTTGAGAGATAGTAAGTAGGAGGATTGTATCTCACATGAATCAATGACTTAAAGGTTCTGTCGAATCCGAACATTCCAATTCAGCTAGGGGTAAAACACCTGTTGCTAGACTATGGTCGTTTAATCTGTGGACTGATTAATTAATTAGTGAATTAATTGATTAGGGTCACTGCTAATTGAATTGAGAACCTAGAGGGTCACACACAACAACTTGGTTACATGAGTTGAGGCTTGAAAATGATTAAACGAGTTAATCGGGCCAAGAGGGTTCCACACGTGTGAAGTCACACGTGTGGCTCACGTGAGTGACACGTGTCACTGTGACACGTGTCACACACGTGTGTGTATATATATATATTATATATATATTAAATAATTAATTAGTTAATTATTTAATAGACTTTGGTTTAATTTTGAATTAAAAAGAAAGTCTAATTTTGGAAGAAAATAATCTAGTTAATTAATTACGAATTAATTAATTAGATAAAAATAAGTTATTTATTTTATAATAAATAAAGTATAAAAATTATCCAAAAATAGTTTGGATATTTTTAGCTCTCTTAAAAGTTGACTTGAGTTAGAATTCAAAGTCAAAGTTGGAAAATACTTGATGATCAAGTAATAGGAGAGAGGGACCAAAATCCTAGCCCATATAGGACTAGGAATTTCGGCACCCCCTCCCTATAAATAGGGGAGCTCGAGCTCCTTATGGAGCTAATTGACAATTCTTGGTTCATATGTTGAACACCTTCATTTCTCCAAGATTAAATTAAACCCTAGGTTAAGCCTAAACACTAACTAGAGAACTAGCATCCTTACTAGTTAGATTGTGATCAAGTTGGTGGACTTTCTCTAGAGACTTCAAGTTAGAAGTTTGAAGATTCGAGCTTTACCAAGGAGAGGGGATCAAGCCGCGAGAAGAGCGTTCTTGGGTGGCTTGAAACGCTTCAAGAAAGAATAAAAGAAAAGTAAGTTTTCTATCTTTACGAATTTGGTTACACGATTGCGAGTTCAAGGTCCTTTTATTGGGAAAATTTTTTAAATTCCGCTGCTTTCTGATTCGTGTTTTCCAACAACTCTAGGATTCATCTTGAGTATTATAGCCTGTTTTGATTTGGCTGAACTCAATAGGTAAGGAATTGAGGGCAGTGTGAACTATATAGCTATCAGGAAGGAAAATACTAAGATCTTTGAGTTTGGTTTGAAGGTGAACCATTTTCAGGATGTACTCCCTAATTCCCCCGGAAGTATCATATCTCATACTCGCTAAGTCACTCATCAGGTTTCCAGCCTCAAACTTGTCAGACACATGATATCTTTCTCCTATCGCATCGTAGAGTTCCTTAGCATTTTCAGTCTCAGGAAGCGAACTAGCTAGATGCTCTCCAATAGATTTCTTCAAAGCTAGAAGACAAAGGCGATTTGATCTCTCCCATTGGGCAAAAGCCCTTTTGACAGCATCAGTGGCATCATCAGTAGGTTGAGCAGGCTTATCCTCACGTAGTGCCATATCTATGTCAGCTAATCCCAAAACAAAATCGATATCCCGTTTCCACTTCTTATAGTTTCCACCATTCAAAACATCAACCATAGCAGTACCACTATTCAAATTTATCGCGATTGATACAAATAACAAGAATGCAACAAATTAGTTCAACAGGCAATAATTAGAATAAGCTTGACAAATATAACTTTATTCATATGAGAGTCCAGGATGTCTTGACAGACTCTCCTTTGGGCAGAGCATGTCACACATATTAGTTCTCTCTGTGTAAAACGGTATAGGAATACCCCAATTTTCGAAAGTTGATTCCTTTCGGAAACAAACTTCCTTAACTGTTGTACCCTATCAATATGTTCCACACAAACAAATGAAATTATTGTACACATCTCACCCCCTTTGGGCAGGTGAAAATGCACAATAATCCATTGACTCGAGATATGCATGTTGCTGATTTTACAAGTTCCAATAAATAAAACATTTTGGTGTAACTATATACTGAAATTTGTAAAAAAAGCACACAGCCGAGCATCAATAAAATTGCCTAAATCACATACGCACAATATGTATGCAACACTCCCACAAAATAAAATACGAAAGATATGTATTTTTGGGAGTTGTAAATTTAATGTGTTGCACCAAATTATTTATTCAGTGTTAACTTAGTGACTATATGAAATAATTAATGATCACTAAGTTTCAAAATTAACCTAGAATACACCAAGTTATACAATATTCACTTTAACTGAATCAAGTGAATAATCCAAAATTAATCTACAACTAAGTGATTACAGATTGTTCGCAATCCATGTAGATTAATTACATTCCTAGGTTAATGTTTTGTAAATACGAAATAAATAAACTTCACATGACCAATTAAACGTGAAAAGAAAATTGGAATAGAGTACTATTTCTTATCCACAAAGTAGAATTCATGAATAGCTAAACATGTGATAGGCTGATAGCTAAACAAACAATAAAGGGAACAATTCTACTTTTGGTGTTATTTTTTTAGTATATTTCACTTTTGGTGTATTTTTTTTGTGTATTGCAACTTTGGTGTTTTCCGTTTTTTGGAAAAACGGAATCACTATAGCGAATAGTGATTCCGTTTTTCAAAAAAGCGGAATCACTGTTATAAATAGTGATTTCGCTTTTTTGAAAAACGGATTTAACACAAAAATTTATGAGTGTGTACGTTGTAGCCATAAATTTTTGTGTTAAATCTGTTTTTCAAAAAAGCAGAATCACTATTCATAACAGTGATTCTGCTTTTCCAAAAAACGAAAAACACCAAGTTGCAATACATAAAAAAATACACCAAAAGTGCAATATACCAAAAAAAAATGACACCAAAATTAGAAAAAAACCAACAATAAAGTGGTACGTCTCTTCAACATACAAGGAACAAAACCCAACATGATGAATTCTACACGGGTCCCACCATAACTCATAATTATCACAAGAATACAAGACTAACACCGTAAAGACCCACAAATTCTGAATTGCAATAAATCAACAGATTATTTGCATATGAAAACTTTTATGCATACATATCACAATTCACGAACTCATAACGGAAGTAATTATTAATCATGTTCGGATATGCAGAATTTAAATCTCATAAGTCAAAGAACATCATATATTATCATAATAGAAGCAATTATTAATCATGCTCACATATGCGAAATTTAAATTTCGAAAATCATAGCAACAATAAATCAAGGGAAATCATGTATATCAAGCTACGGACTTAATGTGATAAAAGAATTTTAAATCCGTATTTGATATTCACGCTAATTCAATAATCCCAATTAGGGTTCTAAATTCATGAATGTTAGGCTCTGATACCAACTATAAGAAATAATTTTAATGAGCCAGAATCACACAATGAATTTGGAACACCTAATAATTAGGGAATTAGAATTACCTGATTCCGCCATCAGAGATGATCTCCCGTAATCCTCAAATTAACACCTCAGGCTAGGTCTCTTGGAAAATTGCCCTAGAAAGCCGATTAGTCATAATCCGTTTTGGGACTTTCCTAATATCACAGACAATCTTTGAATATATACGATTGATTTATATTATAGGCAAACACTTCTTTATATGCCAATACATGTTTTTGTGTGTTTCCATTATGTGCGCATGTATGAGAACTCCCCTAATCCTGATGATTTTAGGACTCTACCATTTAGGTGAAATGGTTCATGAAACGAGCCCTATATCACATAAGTCATGATTAGTAAAATGCTCCAAGCCGATGAGTCCTACAGACAGTGGGAGTGTCAACCTGACTCCTCTAAGGCTTGCTTGTGGGATCACGCCCTTAAGAAGGACCACATTATTTCATGGAGGTGCAAAGTGTATTGTTGATACGTGCGTGATACATGAGGGTGCTTACTGCCATAAGTAAGTTCACTGAGGTGCCCCATGTGAGAAGATTCCTAAATGGGAAAGGAAGTTTCTATTTCAGGAAATGAAAACTTCCAGATTAGGAAATATCTCATGAGTCATTAATGTGATTAATTAATCCTTAGACTTGAGGTTCCATGTCACTTTATGAGTTAACTCTGTAGTCTTAGGTATAAGCTTTAAAGGGTGTCACCTTAGACAACTGATTCAAGGCTTATGCTGGGGCTGCACAAGTGATTCATGAAAGTGAATGAGAACCAAGAAAGGACCTACACTTGCATTTGCAAGGTGATCTCTTATTGTGCAAGTCATTCATATGCCATATGGAGTCCTTGGCCAAGGCAGTAGATCAAGACATCAAGAAAAGGGTTTCTTGGATTGAGATCAAAATGGATATGAAATGCACTTAGCTTTAAGACCGGATTATTAGGGTTCTGATTATTCCCTTACCCTAGATCTTGGTTGAGAGATAGTAAGTAGGAGGATTGTATCTCACATGAGTCAATGACTTAAAGGGTCTGTCGAATCGAGACATTCCAATTCAGCTAGGGGTTAAACACCTATTGCTAGACTATGGTCGTTTAATCTGTGGACTGATTAATTAATTAGTGAATTAATTGATTAGGGTCACTGCTAATTGAATTGAGAACCTAGAGGGTCACACACAACAACTTGGTTACATGAGTTGGGGCATTGAAATGATTAAACGAGTTAATCGAGCCAACAGAGTTCCACACGTGTGAATCACAAGTGTGGGTCACGTGAGGACACGTGTCTCACACGTGTATATATATATATATATATATATATATATATATATATTGTATATATATTAAATAATTAATGTGTTAATTATTTAATAGACTTTGGTTTAATTTTTGAATTAAAAAGAAAGTCTTATTTTGGAGAAATTAATCTATTTAATTAATTATGAATTAATTACTTAGATAAATAAGTTATTTATTTATTAATAAATAAAGTATAATATTATACAAAAGGGTTTGGATATTTTAGCTCTCTTAAAAGTTGATTTGAATTAGAATTCAAAGTCAAAGTTTGGAATTACTTGATGATCAAGTAATAAGAGAGAGAGGGACCAAAACCCTAGCCCATAAAGGACTAGGTTCGGCCACCCCTACCTTTCCTATATATAGGGGAGCTCGAGCTCCCCTTAGAGGAGAATACAATTCTTTTGGTTTATGTGTTGAACACCATCCTTTCTCCAAGATAATATAAACCCTAGGTTAAGCCTAAACACTAACTAGAGAACTAGCATCCTTACTAGTTAGATTGTAGTCAAGTTGGTGGACTATTTCTTTAGAGGGCTTCTATCGTGAAGTCTTGAAAGATTCGAAGGAACTTTTGGGGATCAAGCAAAACGACCACAAGGGATGATAAAATGATTCTGAACCCAACAGAATACGAGTGAAAAAATCGAACCAAAGAAGATGGCGAAAACCGTTCGTCCATATCCTGAAGGATGAATTTTTTCACGAAAGTTTTATGGCGGGCAGATTTCCACTTTCGCAAAACTGGTTTTTGAAGGGAGTTTCAATCATGCCTTTCTCGTTTCATATCTCTTTTTTTTTTATGTTATATCATTAAGCACTTTGCCTAACATGATTTCAATCTAGGTTGGTATAGATTGCTATCTCTACAATGGATTCTGAAGTGGAAAGATATTTTCGAGGGACGGGTTGCCATTACCGCATGGAGCGCGTTTGAGGGCGGCTCAAAACGTGTCAAGAAAGCTACTAGCTAAGTGATCAGTTTCTTGATCTCTATGAATTTGGATTCACGATTTCGAGTTTTAGATCCTTTTATTGGAAAATTTTAAAAATTCCGCTGCTTTCTGATTCCTGTTTTCCAACAAGGTCTTCCTCTCCTTCTCTCACAACGGCAGTTGACAGCTTAATGGGAAAGAAATATCAGAACGTAGAGTGGAGAGGGGACCTAGCCACGATATATAAATTCACTACAAGAAATTCTGCAAATTCCGAGGGAAACAGGCCGTCAGAATTCCCGAGGGAATTCCGACGGGATTCCGACGGAATTTGTTTTTTTTTTTTTTAATAAAAATTAAATAAATCCGACGGAAATTCCGTCGGAATTCCATCGGATTTTTAAAAAAATAAAATTAACAAATAATATTAAATAATTTCGACGGGATTCCGACGGAATTCCCGTCGGTTTGTTAAATATAAAATATAAAAATTAAAATTAAATAATTCCGATGGGATTCCCGTCGGAATTCCGTCGGATATTTTAAAAAATAAAATTTAAAAATAATATTAAATAATTCCGACAGAATTCGGATGGGATTCCCGTCGGTTTTTTTAAATATAAACTATAAAAATATAAATTAAATAATTCCGACGGGCATTCCATCGGAATTCCGTCGGATATTTTAAAAATAAAAATTAAAAATAATATTAAATAATTCCGACGGGCATTCTGTCGGAATTTCGTCGGATTTTTTAAAAATAAAAAATAAAAATAATATTAAATAATTCCGATGGGATTTCCGTCGGAATTCCGTCGGTTTTATCTATGCTTAAATTGAATTATTATGACGTATTATAATATTTGTAGTTATAATTAATATTTTCTTAGAACTTAATTTTAAATATAGTCTACAAAATTTGTGATTTTATTATTTCAAATGATATATAAATATTTGTATCAAACTAAACCAATGAATTGATCTAGCTCAACTGGTTTTCCTTGGTTTCCATAATGTCTTCCTACCGTGAGGTTGGGTGTTCGAATCCCCAGTGGCTCATTAAGTTTTTATTTTTCCAGTAAATTCCGACGGAATTCCGTATTAAAATTTTTTTTTAAAGAAAATTCCGACGGGATTCCGAGGGGAATTCCGTCGGGAGATATATTTTATTTTTTAAAAAATACGACTATTCCGACGGGATTTCCCTCGGTATTCTGTCGGAATTTTTTTAATTAAAATTTTTTTTTCTGATTTTTGTCCCTCGGAATTCCGTCGGTTTTGAATTCCGAGGGAGGGTTTTCCTACGGCAAGTGTTCCGTCGGAATTCCCTCGGAATTTTCCGTCGGAATTTACAGGATTTCTTGTAGTAATTGTTGGAAAACGGGAATCAGAAAGCAGCGGAAATTTAAAAATTTTCCAACAAAAGGATCTTAGACTCGCAATCGTGAATCGAAATTCGTAGAGATTAGAAACTTACTTTTCAATAATCTTTCTTGAAGCGTTTCAAGCCACCCAAGAACGCTCTTCTCGCGGCTTGATCCCCTCTCCTTGGTAAAGCTCGAATCTTTAAAATTTCTAACTTGAAGCTCTCTAGAGATAGTCCACCAACTTGACTACAATCTAACTAGTAAGGATGCTAGTTCTCTAGTTAGGGTTTATGCTTAACCTAGGGTTTATTTTATCTTGGAGAAAGGATGGTGTTCAACACATGAACCAAAAAGAGATCATCAATCACTCTCAAGGGGAGCTAGTGAACCAAAAAGAGATCATCAATCACTCTCAAGGGGAGCTCGAGCTCCCCTATATATAATTGGGAGGGGTGGCCGAAAATCCTAGTCCTTATGGGCTAGGGTTTTGGTCCCTCTCTCCTATTACTTGATCATCAAGTAATTTTAAACTTTGACTTTGAATTCTAATTCAAATCAACTTTTAAGAGAGCCAAAATATTCAAACCCTTTTGGATAATATTATACTTTATTTATTAATAAATAAATAACTTATTTATTTATCTAATTAATTAATTCATAATTAATTAACTAGATTAATTTTCTCCAAAATAAGACTTTCTTTTTAATTCAAAATTAAACCAAAGTCTATTAAATAATTAACACATTAATTATTTAATACATAAACAATTATACACGCGTGGAACACGTGTCCACAAGAACACATGTCCAGTCACGTGACCCACACGTGTGGTTTCACATGTGTGGAACCCTCTAGGCTCGATTAACCCGTTTAATCATTTCAAAGCCTTAACTCATGTAACCAAGTTATTGTGTGTGACCCTCTAGGTTCTCAATTCAATTAGCAGTGACCCTAATTAATTAATTCACTAATTAATTAATCAGTCCACAGATTAAACGACCATAGTCTAGCAACAGGTGTTTAACCCCCAGCTGAATTGGAATGTTTCGATTCGACAAAACCTTTAAGTCATTGATTCATGTGAGATACAATCCTCCTACTTACTATCTCTCAACCAAGATCTAGGGTAATTAAGGGAATAATCAGAACCCTAATAATCCGATCTTAAAGCTAAGTGCATTTCATATCCATTTGATCTCAATCCAAGAAACCCTTTTCTTGATGTATTGATCTACTACCTTGGCCAAGGACTCCTTATGGCATATGAATGACTTACACAATAAGAGATCACCTTGCAAATGCAAGTGTCGGTCCTTTCTTGATTCTCATTCACTTTCATGAATCACTTGTGCAGCCCCAGCATAAGCCTTGAATCAGTTGTCTAAGGTGGCACCCTTTAAAGCTTATACCTAAGACTACAGAGTTAACTCATAAAGTGACATGGAACCTCAAGTCTAAGGATCAATTAATCACATCAATGACTCGTGAGATATTTCCTAATCTGGAAGTTTTCATTTCCTGAAATAGAAACTTCCTTTCCCATTTAG
Organism: Lantana camara; assembly: GCA_037501455.1. NCBI lineage: Eukaryota > Viridiplantae > Streptophyta > Magnoliopsida > Lamiales > Verbenaceae > Lantana > Lantana camara. The sequence continues at coordinate 28,925,624 of CM074862.1, forward strand.
GAATCTTCTCACACGGAGCACCTCAGTGAACTTACTTATAGAAGTAAGCACCCTCATGTATCACGTACGTATCAACTATACACTTTGCACCTCCATGAAACAAGGTGGTTCTTTCATACTAAGAACAACATTCAACTCTTGAATGAAGTTTCTAATCCAAACACCTTCCTGGGCTGCATCATTTGCAGCCAAGTATTCGGCCTCAGTGGTTGAATCTACAGTGGTCGTTTGCTTGGAACTCTTCCAACTCACTGCTCCGCTGTATAGGTAGAAAATGTATCCTGACATTGACTTAAAATCATCTAAGTCAGATACAAAGCTTTCATCGCAGTATCCTTCGACAGTAAGATCTTTATGACCTCCGTAAACTAAGAATAAATCTTTAGTACTTTTCAAGTACTTAAGAATATTCTTCAAGGTAGCCCAGTGATCATCTCCAGGGTCAGATTGGAAACGACTTGTTACACTGAGTGCATAAGCCACATCCGGTCAAGTACATAACATTGCATACATTATGCTACCTATTGCTGATGCATAAGGTGTATGAGTCATTCTTTCCTTCTCAAGGTTAGTCTTAGGACACATCTTCTTAGAAAGACATGTTCCTACACTCATAGGAAGGTTCTTAACCTTTGCTGACTCCATATTGAATCTCTTCAATACTTTGTCAATGTACATTGATTGTGATAGTCCTATTAACCTTCTAGCTCTATCTCGATAGATTTTAATTCCAAGGATATAGGACGCATCACCAAGATCTTTCATCTCGAATTGGTTCGATAACCATAACTTAGTTACTTTCATGTCATCCTTCGAATTTCCAATAAGAAGGATGTCATCAACATAAAGTACTAAGTATTGCACTGAGGTCTCCAATTCCTTACTATACACACACGATTCATTCGAAATTTGAATGAAGCCAAACGCTTTGACCGATTCATCAAATCGAATATTCCAATTCCTAGAAGCCTGTTTCAATCCATAGATTGACCTTTGGAGTTTGCAAACCTTTTGCTCACTCCCACTGAATGTGAATCCTATGGGTTGCTCCTTATAAATGTCTTTATCAATGTCACCATTGAGAAAGGCGGTTTTCACATCCATTTGCCATATCTCATAGTCATAATATGCAGCAATGGCAAGCATGATCCGAATAAACTTTTGCATTGCAACTGGTGAAAAAGTTTCATCAAAGTCCACGCCGGGTCTTTGAGTGAATCCTTTTGCAACCAGTCTCGCTTTGTAGGCTGCAATGCTTCCATCAACTCCAAGCTTTCTCTTAAAGATCCATTTGCAACCTATGGGTTTGACCCCATCAGGCAAATCTACCAAGGTCCAAACTTGGTTGGAGTTCATGGAATCCATTTCGGATTTCATGGCTTCTATCCACTGTTCAGAGCCAGAATCTGAAAGTACCTCCTCGTATGTTAGAGGATCATTATCCTTCTGAGAGATCTCATGGAAGAATCCATACCATCTCTCCGGCTATCTAGGAGTGCGTTCAGAATGCCTTAGAGGAGGATTTACGTGTGTATCAAAATTCGTGATTGGTTGTGGTTGATCAGAAGGGGACGTTTCTTCAGTGGGTGGCGTGGGGTCACTTTGTACTTCCTCTAATTCTACGATCTTGCCTTTCTTTTCTTTAAGGAACGGTTCTTCAAGAAAAGTGGCATTTCTGGAAACAAACACCTTTTGCTCAGATTGATCATAAAAGTAGTATCCTATGGATTCCTTAGGATAACCTACAAAGTAGCATAAGTTAGAACGAGAGTCTAACTTATCTCCCACTGTCCTCTTCACGTAAGCAGGACAACCCTAAATTCTTAAGTAAGAATAACTAGGGATTTTACCATGCCACATTTCATAGGGCGTTTTAGGCACTGACTTAGAGGGAACTAGATTCAAAATCTTTGCTGCACTTTCTAGGGCATAACCTCAGAAAGAAGGTGGTAAGTCAGTGAAACTCATCATGGAACGAACCATATCAAGTAGAGTTCGATTCCTTCTCTCAGAAACTCCATTGAGTTGAGGAGTTCCTGGAGGAGTCCACTGAGAGATAATCCCATTATCTTTTAGATGATTAAGGAATTCTTCACTAAGATACTCGCCTCCTCGATCAGATCGAAGTGCTTTGATCTTGTGACCAGTTTGGTTCTCAACCTCCTTTTGAAATTCTAGGAATTTCTCAAAAGCTTTAGATTTATACTTCATTAAGTATACATAACCATACCGACTAAAGTCATCAGTAAAGGTTATGAAATACTGATGATTGTTTCTTGTGCTTACACAAAGCGGCCCACAAACATCAGAATGGATCAAGTATAAGACCTTAGTGGCACGTTCCACCGTTCCTTTAAAGGAACTTTGGACATCTTTCCTTTGAGACAGGATTCACAAGAAGTTAACTCTTTGAGATCATTTTCAGAGAATGATCCTAAAGTGTTTATCTTGCTAATTCTGTTCTTGGAAATATGTCCTAATCTAGCGTGCCATAAGGGAGCTGAAACTTTGTCATCTCTCTTACGTTTGGTTTCTCGTTGTATATTCATAATATTGATATTTTGAGTTAGATAAAGTCTATTACTTAGAGTACCGATGAGAACGGAAGAGTTGTTCCGTTTGATAAAATATTTACAATTCTTAATATAAGTTTCATAACCTTCACAATCTAAAATTGGAACTGAAATTATATTACGAATAATGCTCGGTACATAATGTAATTCATTTAAAACTTCAGCTTCAACATTTGAGCCATCGCCAATCTTTAAGACACATTCTCCTTCTTTGAGTTGTTGAACTTCATTTAGCATCTGTACATCATTACAGATATGAGCTCCACAACCGGTATCAAGTACCCAAGAACTAGAATTAATAGAAAGATTTACTTCAACAATAAACACTATTGGGAATAGTGCCCTAGAAAGCCGATTGTATATCCGCTTTGTGCTTTTCCTTATTGCAATCACAGACAATCTTTGAATATAATAACGAATCAGGCAACACTTCTTTATATGCTCTTGTTTGGTATGTGTTTACTTTAGTTGTGCATGTATGAGAACTCCCCTAATCCTGTTGACTTTAGGACTCTACCATTTAGGTGAAATGGTTCAGGAAACGAACCCTATATCACATAAGTCATGATTAGTAAAATACTCCAAGCTGATGAGTCCTACAGACAATGGGAGTGTCAACCTGACTCCTTTAAGGCTTGCTTGTGGGATCACGCCCTTAAGAAGGACCACCTTGTTTCATGGAGGTGGAAAGTGTATAGTTGATACGTGCGTGATACATGAAGGTGCTTACTTCCATAAGTAAGTTCACTGAGGTGCCCCGTGTGAGAAGATTCCTAAATGGGATAGGAAGTTTCTATTTCAGGAAATGGAAACTTCCAGATTAGGAAATATCTCACGAGTCATTGATGTGATTAATTGATCCTTAGACTTGAGGTTCCATGTCACTTTATAAGTTAACTCTGTAGTCTTAGGTATAAGTTTTAAAGGGTGTCGCCTTAGACAACTGATTCAAGGCTTATGTTGGGGATGCACAAGTGATTCATGAAAGTGAATGAGAATCAAGAAAGGACCTACACTTGCATTTGCAAGATGATCTCTTATTGTGTGAGTCATTCATATGCCATAAGGAGTCCTTGGCCAAGGCAGTAGTAGATCAAGACATCAAGAAAAGGGTTTCTTGGATTGAGATCAAATGGATATGAAATGCACTTAGCTTTAAAATCGGATTATTAGGGTTCTGATTATTCCCTTACCCTAGATCTTGGTTGAGAGATAGTAAGTAAGAGGATTGTATCTCACATGAATCAATGACTTAAAAGGTTCTGTCGAATCGAGACATTCCAATTCAGCTAGGGGTTAAACACCTATTGCTAGACTATGGTCGTTTAATCTGTGGACTAATTAATTAATTAATTAATTAGGGTCACTGCTAATTGAATTGAGAACCTAGAGGGTCACACACAACAACTTGGTTACATGAGTTGAGGCTTTAAAATGATCAAACGAGTTGATCATACCTAGAGGGTTCCACACGTGTAAAACCACACGTGAGGGTCACGTGACTGGACACGTGTTCCACACGTGTATAATTATTTATGTATTAAATAATTAATATGATTAATTATTTAATAGACTTTGGTTTAATTTTGAATTAAAAAGAAAGTCTAATTTTTGGAGAAATTGATCTATTTAATTAATTGTGAATTAATTAATTAGATAAATAAGTTATTTATTTATTAATAAATAAAGTATAATATTATCCAAAAGGGTTTGGATATTTTAGCTCTCTTAAAAGTTGATTTGAATTAGAATTCAAAGTCAAAGTTTGGAATTACTTGATAATCAAGTAATTAGAGAGAGGGACCACATCCTTAGCCCAAAAGGACTAGGGTTCGGCATCCCCTCCCTTTCCTATATATAGGGGACTCGGTCCCCTTAGAGAGTAATAGGTAATTCTTTTGGTTCATGTGTTGAACACCATCCTTTCTCCAAGATCAAATAAACCCTAGGTTAAGCCTAAACACTAACTAGAGAACTAGCATCCTTACTAGTTAGATTGTAGTCAAGTTGGTGGACTATCTCTAGAGAGCTTCAAGTTAGAAATTTTTAAAGATTCGAGCTTTACCAAGGAGAGGGGATCAAGCAGCGTGAAGAGCGTTCTTGGGTGGCTTGAAACGCTTCAAGAAAGATTATTGAAAAGTAAGTTTCTAATCTCTACGAATTTGGATTCACGATTGCGAGTATTCGATCCTTTTGTTGGAAAATATTTTAAATTTCCGCTGCTTTCTGATTCCCGTTTTCCAACAAACACACCTTTCTTTAGATTAGCCTTGTACTCTGGGCAGTTTCTCCTCCAATGTCCCGCTTTGCCACAATGGAAGCAAACATTCTCTTTCTGATCACGCTTCTTCTTTTGGGTCTTCCCCTTCGAAATGCCACCAGTGGACCTAAGGGGTTTCTTCTTCTTCTTTTGGGCTTTCTTGCCCTTACCTTTAGAAGGCCCAGAAGAAGAAGATGGAGCATTCACCATCAGAACCTTATTGTCCTTCTTGATCGTGCTTTCAGCAGTCACAAGCTGACTAATCAGCTCAGCTACATTAGCACCAGCATGATTCATATTGAAGTTAAGGACAAATGGGTTGAATGATGGTGGGAGCGAGGCTAGCAACAAGTCCACTGAAAGCTCATCTTTCAGTGGCATGTCCATGGAAGCAAGTTTCTCAGTAAGGGCGAGAAACTTGAGTCCATATTCATGGACACTTGACCCTTCCCTCATTCTCAAATGTAACAATTCCTTTAAAGTGTTATACCTTGTAACACGTTCATGAGGGCAGTAAAGTTGCTCTAAGTGGTCGTAAATCTCCCAAGTGAATTCCATGGCCTCATGTTGCCTTTGCAAGTTCGGAGACATGTTAGCCAACATAAGGCAACGGGCTTGGAGATTATCATCCTTCCACTTCTGGATCGTGTCCCACTCGTCCCCTTCGAAGAGAACATAAGTTCTTTTCTCAGAGTCTAAAATGATTTTTAGATTCCTCAGCCAATCAGAATAGTTGGGACCAGTCATCTTGTTTGACTCGAGGATCGATACAAGAGGGTTTTTGGTTGTCATTTCAAAACACGTAGAGAATTACAGAATCTACAACCTAAATTGTAAAGCAGAGAACTAGTGAGCATGCTAAATTATAACGATATACAAAAGATAAGGTCTTTAATCTAATGTAGCTCCCACTGTTTTTCAAAGATCTATTATTCCCAAAGATCTAAGAGGAACACGTTTCCCAATGGGTACTAAGATCCTAAGCATTTTACCTCGAACTCACGACTCGCGAACATTCTAAGTAAAACCCTAGGTAGGTACAAATTACCAATTCTAACACCTTTAGAACTCTTAGTAATTGTTTTTGCATCACCTATCTTTTAATATGGACCCACGACTCGTGCGACATCCATATTTACTTAGGCGTTAAGCTAGACCCATCAATCATAAGATCATGATCAAAACTTGGTTCGAATGACCCACGACTCGCGGACATCGCCCTTGTCAAAATTGATCATGAAATATTGATCATTTAAAAATGATCAATTAGGTAACTAAGAACTAATAAGCTCCACTAGGTATCCCACGACTCGCGGACAATAACTAGCTTCACTTACTAAACTTAAAACCTATTGATGGAATGCTAGGAATTTAATTCAAAATTTGCACCTCGAATTAAACACCTATTTGTTCGAAATTAGCTTAATATTTAATGGGAATTTTCGAATCAACCGGAGAGTTGTCCGGTTCGACCTCACCAACATATATGTTATCCAATTTTATTAGTCTTGATTAATGCAAGTACACTTAAATGCATATCAAACAAGCACATAAACAGATAACATGTCCTAGCATGATACTAACATGTAATGATCATGGGTTCTACCTATCTTATGCGTGATATGTGGGAGCCACTCCACAATCACAAGTTCTAACATACATGCCACATAAACAGTTTAAATCACATAAGGGAAAGCGGTAACAAAATACGAGCCCTATCTCTATTACATTTAACAATTGAGATTCCCCTCCCTAACATTTTGAGGGGTCTTCACTTATGGCCTCCTTGTTACTTGAATGTGGTCCATCTTACTCCATGGGTGCATTGTCTCCAAAATGAAAATAAAACCTCACCACCTATCTCTACTCTCAAATTACAATAAAAAGAAAAAGACATAAAGTAATAAGGCTCAATCTTCATATTGGCCTTAGACAATTACACGGGGCATACCCCGGCCTCAAAAACAGTAATATGGAAAGCCACATAATAAATCACATAACAGTGCGCACATAAGTGAGGCTCCAACCTCAATTGAAAAAAGCAACTATAGGGCTCCAACCCCAATTTAAACCATCCATGTGCATAAATTAAAACCATACATAAGTCTAAACCCATGATCACCTAACATGCTTCTTGCGAGAATTTAAATTTAGCCAATAAATTAAAATTCCCTTTTCAAGTCCTAATGACTTAAAACACGACTTGATGCGAGTCTTGTTCATAAAAGTTTTCAATAAATCCCAAATTACTAAAACTAATAAAATTCTAATTAATTTCTGAAAATTAACAATTTTATCAAAGATCTAGTTTCCCAAAATATAAACTGTTTCTATTTCTCAAAAATCCCAATTTTAAGTTTTATTCAAAATTAAAATAAATTAAATTAAATTTTAATAATAAAAAATAAATTTAAAATCGGGATTGGATTGCACGAAATACGAAAAATCGGATTGCGATGGAGAAAATGGGGCCCGTACTCGAAAGGGCTGCGCGGGCGCTGGTGCGCGCGGCCCTCTCGGCCAGTGCGGGCGGCCTGGGCGAGCAATCCTGCACGCCTTGCGGGATTCTCGCCCAGCCTAGACGGGCGGCGGGCGGGAGATGCTGGGTGGTGACACCCCTTGCGCGTGCCTATGTCGCTTGTTCGTCGTAATCCGGGTTTCCGTTTCGTGTTTTCGTTCAAAAGCAAAACCAATCTAAGAAATCCAAAAACAGTTTGTACAGTTTCAAATCTAAAGCAGTTTTTCAAAAAAATAAATTTTATAAAAAACAGTTTTTAGAAACTTTCAGGAAAAATACAGTTTCGTAATTCAGGCTTTCTAAAACAATTACAAATATTCAATCGCATCAAGCCTAAGAATTTCTACCAAATTCAATTAAGTGGAGACGAATCAGAAACACGATTAACGAGGAGGCTCTGATACCACTTGTTGGAAAACGGGAATCAAAAAGCAGTGAAAATTTAAAAATTTTCCAACAAAAGGATCTTAGACTCGCAATCGTGAATCGAAATTCGTAGAGATTAGAAACTTACTTTTCAATAATCTTTCTTGAAGCGTTTCAAGCCACCTAAGAACGCTCTTCTCGCGGCTTGATCCCCTCTCCTATGTAAAGCTCGAATCTTTAAAATTTCTAACTTGAAGCTCTCTAGAGATAGTCCACCAACTTGACTGCAATCTAACTAGTAAGGATGCTAGTTCTCTAGTTAGTGTTTATGCTTAACCTAGGGTTTATTTTATCTTGGAGAAAGGATGGTGTTCAACACATGAACCAAAAAGAGATCATCAATCACTCTCAAGGGGAGCTCGAGCTCCCCTATATATAATTGGGAGGGGTGGCCGAAAATCCTAGTCCTTATGGGCTAGGGTTTTGGTCCCTCTCTCCTATTACTTGATCATCAAGTAATTTTAAACTTTGACTTTGAATTCTAATTCAAATCAACTTTTAAGAGAGCCAAAATATCCAAACCCTTTCGGATAATATTATACTTTATTTATTAAAAAATAAATAACTTATTTATATATCTAATTAATTAATTCATAATTAATTAACTAGATTAATTTTCTCCAAAATAAGACTTTCTTTTTAATTCAAAATTAAACCAAAGTCTATTAAATAATTAACACATTAATTATTTAATACATAAACAATTATACACGTGTGGAACACGTGTCCATAAGAACACATGTCCAGTCACGTGACCCACACGTGTGGTTTCACATGTGTGGAACCCTCTAGGCTCGATTAACCCGTTTAATCATTTCAAAGCCTTAACTCATGTAACCAAGTTGTTGTGTGTGACCCTCTAGGTTCTCAATTCAATTAGCAGTGACGCTAATTAATTAATTCACTAATTAATTAATCAGTCCACTGATTAAACGACCATAGTCTAGCAATAGGTGTTTAACCCCTAGCTGAATTGGAATGTCTCGATTCGACAGAACCTTTTAAGTCATTGATTCATGTGAGATAAAATCCTCTTACTTAATATCTCTCAACCAAGATCTAGGGTAAGGGAATAATCAGAACCCTAATAATCCGGTCTTAAAGCTAAGTGCATTTCATATCCATTCGATCTCAATCCAAGAAACCCTTTTCTTGATATCTTGATCTACTACTGCCTTGGCCAAGGACTCCTTATGGCATATGAATGACTCACACAATAAGAGATCACCTTGCAAATGCAAGTGTCGGTCCTTTCTTGATTCTCATTCACTTTCATGAATCACTTGTGCAGCCCCAGCATAAGCCTTGAATCAGTTGTCTAAGGCGGCACCCTTTAAAGCTTATACCTAAGACTACAGAGTTAACTCTTAAAGTGACATGGAACCTCAAGTCTAAGGATCAATTAATCACATCAATGACTCGTGAGATATTTCCTAATCTGGAAGTTTTCATTTCCTGAAATAGAAACTTCCTTTCCCATTTAGGAATCTTCTCACACGAGGCACCTCAGTGAACTTACTTATAGAAGTAAGCACCCTCATGTATCACGCACGTATCAACCATACACTTTACACCTCCATGAAACAAGGTGGTCCTTCTTAAGGGCGTGATCCCACAAGCAAGCCTTAAAGGAGTCAGGTTGACACTCTCACTGTCTGTAGGACTCATCAGCTTGGAGTATTTTACTAATCATGACTTATGTGATATAGGGCTCGTTTCATGAACCATTTCACCTAAATGGTAGAGTCCTAAAGTCATCAGGATTAGGGGAGTTCTCATACATGCACAGCTAAAGTAAACACATACCAAACAAGAGCATATAAAAAAGTGTTGCCTTAATTTGTTATTATATTCAAAGATTGTCTGTGATTACAATAAGGAAAAGCACAAAGCGGATATACAATAGGCTTTCTAGGGCACTATTCCAAACATAATCCCGCTAGCCCGTCAAAGCTATTCTAAAGCTACTCTAAGTCCCATCTTCTGAAAATGACCTTCGAAAGCTTCTCGACTAAGGGGTTTAGTAAGTGGATCTGCCACGTTCTCTGCTGATGCGACCCTCTCAATTTGCACATCTCCTCTTTTGATAACATCACGGATTAGGTGATACTTCCTCATAATGTGCTTGGTCCGTTGGTGAGATCTTGGTTCTCTTGCTTGAGCAACCACCCCAGTGTTGTCACAAAACACGGTAATGGGGTCTTTCATACTAGGAACAACATTCAACTCTTGAATGAAGTTTCTAATCCAAACACCTTCCTTGGCTGCATCATTTGCAACCAAGTATTCGGCCTCAGTGGTTGAATCTGCAGTGGTCGTTTGCTTGGAACTCTTCCAACTCACTGCTCCGCCGTATAGGTAGAAAATGTATCCTGACATTGACTTAAAATCATCTAAGTCAGATGCAAAGCTTTCATCGCAGTATCCTTCGACAGTAAGATCTTTCTGACCTCTGTAAACTAAGAATAAATCTTTAGTACTTTTCAAGTACTTAAGAATATTCTTCAAGGTACCCCAGTGATCATCTCCAGGGTCAGATTGGAAACGACTTGTTACACTGAGTGCATAAGCCACATCCGGTCGAGTACATAACATTGCATACATTATGCTACCTATTGCTGATGCATAAGGTGTATGAGTCATTCTTTCCTTCTCAAGGTTAGTTTTAGGACACATCTTCTTAGAAAGACATGTTCCTACACTCATAGGAAGGTTCTTAACCTTTGCTGACTCCATATTGAATCTCTTCAATACTTTGTCAATGTACATTGATTGTGATAGTCCTATTAACCTTCTAGTTCTATCTCGATAGATTTTAATTCCAAGGATATAGGACGCATCACCAAGATCTTTCATCTCGAATTGGTTCGATAACCATAACTTAGTTACTTTCATGTCATCCTTCGAATTTCCAATAAGAAGGATGTCATCAACATAAAGTACTAAGTATTGCACTGAGGTCTCCAATTCCTTACTATACACACACGATTCATTCGAAATTTGAATGAAGCCAAACGCTTTGACCGATTCATCAAATTGAATATTCCAATTCCTAGAAGTCTGTTTCAATCCATAGATTGACCTTTGGAGTTTGCAAACCTTTTGCTCACTCCCACTGAATGTGAATCCTATGGGTTGCTCCATATAAATGTCTTTATCAATGTCACCATTGAGAAAGGCAGTTTTCACATCCATTTGCCATATCTCATAGTCATAATATGCAGCAATGGCAAGCATGATCCGAATAGACTTTTGCATTGCAACTGGTGAAAAAGTTTCATCAAAGTCCACGCCGGGTCTTTGAGTGAATCCTTTTGCAACCAGTCTCGCTTTGTAGGCTGCAATGCTTCCATCAACTCCAAGCTTTCTCTTAAAGATCCATTTGCAACCTATGGGTTTGACCCCATCAGGCAAATCTACCAAGGTCCAAACTTGGTTGGAGTTCATGGAATCCATTTCGGATTTCATGGCTTCTATCCACTGTTCAGAGCCAGAATCTGAAAGTACCTCCTCATATGTTAGAGGATCATTATCCTTCTGAGAGATCTCATGGAAGAATCCATACCATCTCTCCGGCTATCTAGGAGTGCGTTCAGATTGCCTTAGAGGAGGATTTACGTGTGTATCAAAATTCGTGATTGGTTGTGGTTGATCAGAAGGGGACGTTTCTTCAGTGGGTGGCGTGGGATCACTTTGTACTTCCTCTAATTCTAGGATCTTGCCTTTCTTTTCTTTAAGGAACGGTTCTTCAAGAAAAGTGGCATTTCTGGAAACAAACACCTTTTGCTCAGATTGTTCATAAAAGTAGTATCCTATGGATTCCTTAGGATAACCTACAAAGTAGCATAAGTTAGAACGAGAGTCTAACTTATCTCCCACTGTCCTCTTCAAGTAAGCAGGACAACCCCAAATTCTTAAGTAAGAATAACTAGGGATTTTACCATGCCACATTTCATAGGGCGTTTTAGGCACTGACTTAGAGGGAACTAGATTCAAAATCTTTGCTGCACTTTCTAGGGTATAACCTCAGAAAGAAGGTGGTAAGTCAGTGAAACTCATCATGGAACGAACCATATCAAGTAGAGTTCGATTCCTTCTCTCAGAAACTCTATTGAGTTGAGGAGTTCCTGGAGGAGTCCACTGAGAGATAATCCCATTATTTTTGAGATGATTAAGGAATTCTTCACTAAGATACTCGCCTCCTCGATCAGATCGAAGTGCTTTGATCTTATGACCAGTTTGGTTCTCAACCTCCTTTTGAAATTCTAGGAATTTCTCAAAAGCTTCAGATTTATACTTCATTAAGTATACATAACCATACCGACTAAAGTCATCAGTAAAGGCGATGAAGTACTGATGATTGTTTCTTGTGCTTACACTAAGCGGCCCACAAACATCAGAATGGATCAAGTCTAAGACCTTAGTGGCACGTTCCACCGTTCCTTTGAAGGAACTTTGGACATCTTTCCTTTGAGACAGGATTCGCAAGAAGTTAACTCTTTGAGATCATTTTCAGAGAATGATCCTAAAGTGTTTATCTTGCTAATTCTGTTCTTGGAAATATGTCATAATCTAGCGTGCCATAAGGGAGCTGAAACTTTGTCATCTCTCTTACGTTTGGTTTCTCGTTGTATATTCATAATATTGATATTTTGAGTTAGATAAAGTCTATTACTTAGAGTACCGATGAGAACGAAAGAGTTGTTCCGTTTGATAAAATATTTACAATTCTTAATATAAGTTTCATAACCTTCACAATCTAAAATTGGAACTGAAATTATATTACGAATAATGCTCGGTACATAATGGAATTTATTTAAAACTAACTCAAAACTACCTAAATCTAATCTAATTGTGCCTAAAGCTTGAGCTTCAACATTTGAGCCATCGCCGATCTTTAAGACACATTCTCCTTCTTTGAGTTGTTGAACTTCATTTAGCATCTGTACATCATTACAGATATGAGCTCCACAACCGGTATCAAGTACCCAAGAACTAGAATTAATAGAAAGATTTACTTCAACGATAAACACTATTGGGAATAGTGCCCTAGAAAGCCGATTGTATATCCGCTTTGTGCTTTTCCTTATTGCAACCACAGACAATCTTTGAATATAATAACTGTAGCACCCGGGACGATAGGCACCACATCCCCCGCACTATGAGTCTTATCCACATATGAAATAGGCAGTCCACACATGAATCGGACTCACAGCGAACGGGTGACAATCAAAAGAACAGTCCTGACTAGGCGGAAGCTAACCCTGGGATAATCAACAAAAACCAAAATGCGGAAGCAAGGAAATCATTTATGTAATATCCATGAAATAAATGAAATCCAATACGAATATAAATACGGGTTCCACTAATCAGTACACCTGTCCTAACCTGTCCCGAATCAAAACAAGGAAACAACATAACAACGGGTTCAACTGGCTCCAGAACCTGTCCTAACCTGTCCCGAATCAATATCAATTCAATAAGGGCACACCGACCAACAATAATAAATCAATACAGTACTTAGAGATAATATAATATGCAGTGAGTGTAAAAGAGTGAGACTAGAACAATGACTCGACAATCATAACTCCGCCTAGTAACCAACGCCTGCAAAAGAAACTGGAAAAAAGGGGAAGGAGGGGTCAGTCTCTAGAAGACTGAGTGAGCTGGAGCGATACATATCATATAGAAACATGCACATGCAAGTCATAAATCCCAAGTAAGGTTTTATTTAAAGTTAGTTCCCAAAAAGGGCAAAAGAATGACTAAGCAATGCTCAGACTTTACGACTATTCATATTAAATTCATTAAGTTCATAAATCATACTCAATCAATAAGGCTCGGCGAGTGAGCGTGCACAATCTCCAACCAAACTCCGACCGTGTACGACAAATATCATTAATACATTAAATAGGTGATCATGCAATATATCATAATACACACAGATCACATATCATGTCCTGAATATATTCGTTTGGGCAATCCATTTCCCGGCCTTCCCGCACGGTGCTTATCAATCATATCATAATCAATCATATATAAGTTCCAACCTTCTTCCTCCGGGTTGGTGGTGGGTTTGCAAGGCCCGACCACCCAATCATTGACCAAAAGGGGTTACATGACTCCCCAGATGGCACTCAGCTCCCTTTCCCCGCCAATCTCCTGACAAGGTCCGGTACGTTCAATAGTGGGACTAGTGTGAGGGTTTACCGTCAGCCCTTGCCTCCTCGGGTCCCCACTCACACCAAGCCCCTGGGCCCCATTCAGTGCAATCAATCAATCATTCTTTCTTTTCTCGCCAAAACATTTGATCCATGAGAAACATAACATATTTCATCATTATCCATTTGAAAAGGGGTTTACTCGATCAATATTTACTCGATCAATCAATATTTACTCGATCAATATTTACTCGATGACTCCACTTTGAAAATGGTATATGTATATATATATATATATATATATATATATAAGGTTTTGGTCCAAAACTTATCACATACGGGTTGTAGGGATTGATATGTAACTAGAACGAAAACACCCTCACCTGGAATACCACGAGACAAGAAACAAGAGCAATACGGGTGCCTATTCAATTTGGAAGTCTCCGCCCTGGAAACAAACTGTACAAGAGAAGGAACAATGTGTACTTCTGAGAATTGACTCAATATGAAACCACATAGAAGCACGGCAATGCTAAACACATGATATGAGAGGTATAAGAAGTAAAATGATGTTATGGAGTTACATAATCAAGTAATTCGTTCAAGTACGTTCCATACATGAGGGTTTCAAGCCCAATCATTTCATATCTTTCATAATTCCTAGCAAATCAAGTCATGAACTTCATATAACATTTATAACTCAAGTATATCAAGTTTACAATTATAAAATAAATAAAATAGAGTCATTCAAATCACTTAAATCTCACAAGTCGCATATCAATTCCAACCATATCAATTTTATATAATTCATACATGGTATACTCAATTCATGTATCACTAAACGGATTCAATTACAAGGTTACCTAATTAAATCAAACAATATTCATATTGTTTACAAAATTACACATACACCCCTTCAAGTTAGACAAATAGCTCAAATACGGCATATCGGAGTTCAAATTGCAAATCAAAGCATCAACATATATCATAGTTCATTTAATACATGCTTTCGTACACATTGGAATTCTTATTGATCGACAAATCAAGCAATTGACAATTCATTGCAATTAAAACAATTAATTTCAATTAAATAGAAATACACAAAATAAATCACAACAAATCAACCGGGCATCCGATTGATGAACGGAAAGTGGCGTTGAACTCACCACAACGAAAGGGACCTTCTGTCCGAAAGTCACCGGAATGCCGCTACCGTAGCTGGCCGAACAGCCACCGGCCGCCACCGGAACACCGCCTCCGGTGGTCGGAAAAATCCCCAAAAGGACAGAAACGTGCGTCTCGGCCTGCTCAACAAAAGCCCTCAATCAATTTCAGAAAATGCCAAACACGCCGGACTTCGTTGACGAAAAACCGAACTTAAATCCTAGTACGAAAACTGAAATTAAACGTAAACCGTAAAACGAAAATGAAATCCGGGCATACCGTTGGAAAGCTTGTAACGAGACCTACAAAGCCCCCAGTCAAAACCCGGAAAAAGTCGTCGAAAAATCGGACCGCCGGTCCAGGCCCGGTCCGCCGCCGCCGCCGGCCGGTTCTCTGGCCGCCACCACCACGGACAGCTCAAGCACGTCGTCAGGAATAACTTTTGTGAAGGGAGCACCACCAAAACTGGCCGGGAAGAGGGCCCAATTCGCCGCCGAAGTTCCGCCGCTGCGCCACCGCCGATTCGGCCATCTCCGCCGCGATTCGCTCAAAAAGGAGGCCGGAAATGGAACGGGAAGGGTCGAAAACGTAGGGTAGGGTAGCGGTTGGCCGGCGAGAGTCGCCGGATCGCCGCCGGCGAAGAGGTGGCGCAAACCGCCACCTTCGGACCACCGCTGCGCCGCCGCTGGTCAATTTCAGGCCACGAAACCGGTACGGTTGTGACGGGCTTGTCGAGCTGATAAATTTCCACTATTGGTTCATCGAATTTCGTCGAGAAACGAGGGAGAACGAGCATGTGTGTGTTTTCACACCTTCACTGTGTGTGAATAGTGATGGATCGTTGGAGAAGACGATGAAGGCTGAGTCTGCTGTTCTGGCACGCAAAACGAGGAAACCCGAGTATATATCTCGGATCCTCGTACTCAAAAACGATCGGAAGAACGGGCTAACGAAGTCAGAATTGGACAAACTTAGAGTCTACGGACTCGTTTCGCTGCCCCGGACACGTTAAAGGGATCAAAGAAGTCAAAATCTCTACCGAACGAGAAGTGACCGGAAAACCCCCCTAAAAGAAGAAAATTACAAAAAGGGCCCTAACTCTAAAAGAGTTCAAAGGAGGGCCACACAACGCACCAATCACATAATTAAACACATAAAAAGGTTGAAAGGTGACGTACCTTATTTATCGGATGAGCGGGGCGTTACAATAACGAATTCAGGCAACACTTCTTTATATGCTCCTGTTTGGTATGTGTTTACTTTAGCTGTGCATGTATGAGAACTCCCCTAATCCTGTTGACTTTAGGACTCTACCATTTAGGTGAAATGGTTAATGAAACGAGCCCAATATCACATAAGTCATGATTAGTAAAATACTCCAAGCTGATGAGTCCTACAGACAATGGGAGTGTCAACCTGACTCCTTTAAGGCTTGCTTGTGGGATCACGCCCTTAAGAAGGACCACCTTGTTTCATGGAGGTGGAAAGTGTATAGTTGATACGTGCATGATACATGAGGGTGCTTACTTCCATAAGTAAGTTCACTGAGGTGCCCCGTGTGAGAAGATTCCTAAATGGGAAAGGAAGTTTCTATTTCAGGAAATGGAAACTTCCAGATTAGGAAATATCTCACGAGTCATTGATGTGATTAATTGATCCTTAGACTTGAGGTTCCATGTCACTTTATGAGTTAACTCTGTAGTCTTAGGTATAAGCTTTAAAGGGTGTCGCCTTAGACAACTGATTCAAGGCTTATGCTGGGGCTGCACAAGTTATTCATGAAAGTGAATGAGAATCAAGAAAGGACCTACACTTGCATTTGCAAGATGATCTCTTATTGTGTGAGTCATTCATATGCCATAAGGAGTCCTTGGCCAAGGCAGTAGTAGATCAAGACATCAAGAAAAAGGTTTCTTGGATTGAGATCAAATGGATATGAAATGCACTTAGCTTTAAGACCGGATTATTAGGGTTCTGATTATTCCCTTACCCTAGATCTTGGTTGAGAGATAGTAAGTAAGAGGATTGTATCTCACATGAATCATTGACTTAAAAGGTTCTGTCGAATCGAGACATTCCAATTCAGCTAGGGGTTAAACACCTATTGCTAGACTATGGTCGTTTAATCTGTGGACTAATTAATTAATTAATTAATTAGGGTCACTGCTAATTGAATTGAGAACCTAGAGGGTCACACACAACAACTTGATTACATGAGTTGAGGCTTTAAAATGATCAAACGAGTTGATCATACCTAGAGGGTTCCACACGTGTAAAACCACACGTGTGGGTCACGTGACTGGACACGTGTTCCACACATGTATAATTATTTATGTATTAAATAATTAATATGATTAATTATTTAATAGACTTTGGTTTAATTTTGAATTAAAAAGAAAGTCTAATTTTTGGAGAAATTGATCTATTTAATTAATTGTTAATTAATTAATTAGATAAATAAGTTATTTATTTATTAATAAATAAAGTATAATATTATCCAAAAGGGTTTGGATATTTTAGCTCTCTTAAAAGTTGATTTGAATTAGAATTCAAAGTCAAAGTAGAATTCATGAATAGCTAAACATGTGATAGGCTGATAGCTAAAGAAACAATAAAGGGAACAATTCTAATTTTGGTGTTATTTTTTTAGTATATTGCACTTTTGGTGTATTTTTTTTGTGTATTGCAACTTTGGTGTTTTCCGCTTTTGGGAAAAGCGGAATCACAATAGCGAATAGTGATTCCGTTTTTCAAAAAAGCGGAATCACTTTTGTAAATAGTGATTCCGCTTTTTTGAAAAACTGATTTAACACAAAAATTTATGAGTGTGTACGTTGCAGCCATAAATTTTTGTGTTAAATCTGTTTTTCAAAAAAGCAGAATCACTATTCATAACTGTGATTCCGGTTTTCCAAAAAACGAAAAACACCAAGTTGCAATACATAAAAAAATACACCAAAAGTGCAATACACCAAAAAAAATGACACCAAAATTAGAAAAAAACCAATAATAAAGTGGTACGTCTCTTTAACATACAAGGAACAAAACCCAACATGATGAATTCTACACGGGTCCCACCATAACTCATAATTATCATAAGAATACAAGACTAACACCGTAAAGACCCACAAATTCTGAATTGCAATAAATCAACAGATTATTTGCATATGAAAACTTTTATGCATACATATCACAATTCACGAACTCATAACGGAAGTAATTATTAATCATGTTCGGATATGCAGAATTTAAATCTCATAAGTCAGAGAACATCATATATTATCAGAATAGAAGCAATCATTAATCATGCTCACATATGCGAAATTTAAATTTCGAAAAATCATAGCAACAATAAATCAAGGGAAATCATGTATATCAAGCTACGGACTTAATGTGATAAAAGAATTTTAAATCCATATTTGATATTCACGTTAATTCAATAATCCCAATTAGGGTTCTGAATTCATGAATGTTAGGCTCTGATACCAACTATAAGAAATAATTTTAATGAGCCAGAATCACACAATGAATTTGGAACACCTAATAATTAGGGAATTAGAATTACCTGATTCCGCCATCAGAGATGATCTCCCGTAATCCTCAAATTAACACCTCAGGCTAGGTCTCTTGGAAAAGTGCCCTAGAAAGCCGATTAGTCATAATCCGTTTTGGGACTTTCCTAATATCACAGACAATCTTTGAATATATATGATTAATTAATATTATAGGCAAACACTTCTTTATATGCCAATACATGTTTTTGTGTGTTTCCATTATGTACGCATGTATGAGAACTCCCCTAACCCTAATGACTTTAGGACTCTACCATTTAGGTGAAATGGTTCGTGAAACGAGCCCTATATCACATAAGTCATGATTAGTAAAATACACCAAGCCGATGAGTCCTACAGACAGTGGGAGTGTCAACCTGACTCCTCTAAGGCTTGTTTGTGGGATCACACCCTTAAGAAGGACCACATTGTTTCATGGAGGTGCAAAGTGTATAGTTGATACGTGCGTGATACATGAGGGTGCTTACTGCCATAAGTAAGTTCACTGAGGTGCCCCGTGTGAGAAGATTCCTAAATGGGAAAGGAAGTTTCTCTTTCAGGAAATGGAAACTTCCAGATTAGGAAATATCTCATGAGTCATTAATGTGATTAATTAATCCTTAGACTTGAGGTTCCATGTGACTTTATGAGTTAACTCTGTAGTCTTAGGTATAAGTTGTAAAGGGTGTCACCTTAGACAGCTGATTCAAGGCTTATGCTGGGGCTGCACAAGTGATTCATGAAAGTGAATGAGAACCAAGAAAGGACCTGCACTTGCATTTGCAAGGTGATCTCTTATTGTGCAAGTCATTCATATGCCATATGGAGTCCTTGGCCAAGGCAGTAGATCAAGACATCAAGAAAAGGGTTTCTTGGATTGAGATCAAATGGATATGAAATGCACTTAGCTTTAAGACTGGATTATTAGGGTTCTGATTATTCCCTTACCCTAGATCTTGGTTGAGAGATAGTAAGTAGGAGGATTGTATCTCACATGAGTCAATGACTTAAAGGGTCTGTCGAATCGAGACATTCCAATTCAGCTAGGGGTTAAACACCTATTGCTAGACTATGGTCGTTTAATCTGTGGACTGATTAATTAATTAGTGAATTAATTGATTAGGGTCACTGCTAATTGAATTGAGAACCTAGAGGGTCACACACAACAACTTGGTTACATGAGTTGGGTCTTTGAAATGATTAAACGAGTTAATCGAGCCAAGAGGGTTCCACACGTGTGAATCACAAGTGTGGGTCACGTGAGTGACACATGTCCTTGGGACACGTGTCTCACACGTATTTATATATATATATATATATATATATATATATATATATATATATATATATATATATATATATATATATATTGTATATATATTAAATAATTAATGTGTTAATTATTTAATAGACTTTGGTTTAATTTTTAAATTAAAAAGAAAGTCTTATTTTGAAAAAATTAATCTATTTAATTAATTATGAATTAATTAATTAGATAAATAAGTTATTTATTTATTAATAAATAAAGTATAATATTATACAAAAGGGTTTGGATATTTTAGCTCTCTTAAAAGTTGATTTGAATTAGAATTCAAAGTCAAAGTTTGGAATTACTTGATGATCAAGTAATAAGAGAGAGAGGGACCAAAACCCTAGCCCATAAAGGACTAGGTTCGGCCACCCCTCCCTTTCCTATATATAGGGGAGCTCGAGCTCCCCTTAGAGGAGAATGCAATTCTTTTGGTTCATGTGTTGAACACCATCCTTTCTCCAAGATAATATAAACCCTAGGTTAAGCCTAAACACTAACTAGAGAACTAGCATCCTTACTAGTTAGATTGTAGTCAAGTTGGTGGACTATTTCTCTAGAGGGCTTCTATCGTGAAGTCTTGAAAGATTCGAAGGAACTTTTGGGGATCAAGCAAAACGACCACAAGGGATGATAAAATGATTCTGAACCCAACAGAATACGAGTGAAAAAATCGAACCAAAGAAGATGGCGAAAACCGTTCGTCCATATCCTGAAGGATGAATTTTTTCACGAAAGTTTTATGGCGGGCAGATTTCCACTTTCGCAAAACTGGTTTTTGAAGGGAGTTTCAATCATGCCTTTCTCGTTTCATATCTCTTTTTTTTTTATGTTATATCATTAAGCACTTTGCCTAACATGATTTCAATCTAGGTTGGTATAGATTGCTATCTCTACAATGGATTCTGAAGTGGAAAGATATTTTCGAGGGACGGGTTGCCATTACCGCATGAAGCGCGTTTGAGGGCGGCTCAAAACGTGTCAAGAAAGCTACTAGCTAAGTGATCAGTTTCTTGATCTCTATGAATTTGGATTCACGATTTCGAGTTTTAGATCCTTTTATTGGAAAATTTTAAAAATTTCGCTGCTTTCTGATTCCTGTTTTCCAACAAGGTCTTCCTCTCCTTCTCTCACAACGGCAGTTGACAGCTTAATGGGAAAGAAATATCAGAACGTAGAGTGGAGAGGGGACCTAGCCACGATATATAAATTGTTGGAAAACGGGAATCAGAAAGCAGCGAAAATTTAAAAATTTTCCAACAAAAGGATCTTAGACTCGCAATCGTGAATCCAAATTCGTAGAGATTAGAAACTTACTTTTCAATAATCTTTCTTGAAGCGTTTCAAGCCACCCAAGAACGCTCTTCTCGCGGCTTGATCCCCTCTCCTTGGTAAAGCTCGAATATTTAAAATTTCTAACTTGAAGCTCTCTAGAGATAGTCCACCAACTTGACTACAATCTAACTAGTAAGGATGCTAGTTCTCTAGCTAGTGTTTATGCTTAACCTAGGGTTTATTTTATCTTGGAGAAATGATGGTGTTCAACACATGAACCAAAAAGAGATCATCAATCACTCTCAAGGGGAGCTCGAGCTCCCCTATATATAATTGGGAGGGGTGGCCGAAAATCCTAGTCCTTATGGTCTAGGGTTTTGGTCCCTCTCCTATTACTTGATCATCAAGTAATTTTAAACTTTGACTTTGAATTCTAATTCAAATCAACTTTTAAGAGAGCCAAAATATCCAAACCCTTTTGGATAATATTATACTTTATTTATTAATAAATAAATAACTTATTTATTTATCTAATTAATTAATTCATAATTAATTAACTAGATTAATTTTCTCCAAAATAAGACTTTCTTTTTAATTCAAAATTAAACCAAAGTCTATTAAATAATTAACACATTAATTATTTAATACATAAACAATTATACACGTGTGGAACACGTGTCCATAAGAACACATGTCCAGTCACGTGTCCCACACGTGTGGTTTCACATGTGTGGAACCCTGTAGGCTCGATTAACCCGTTTAATCATTTCAAAGCCTTAACTCATGTAACCAAGTTGTTGTGTGTGACCCTCTAGGTTCTCAATTCAATTAGCAGTGACCCTAATTAATTAATTTACTAATTAATTAATCAGTCCACAGATTAAACGACCATAGTCTAGCAACAGGTGTTTAACCCCCAGCTGAATTGGAATGTTTCGATTCGACAGAACCTTTAAGTCATTGATTCATGTGAGATACAATCCTCCTACTTACTATCTCTCAACCAAGATCTAGGGTAATTAAGGGAATAATCAGAACCCTAATAATCCGGTTTTAAAGCTAAGTGCATTTCATATCCATTTGATCTCAATCCAAGAAACCCTTTTCTTGATGTATTGATCTACTGCCTTGGCCAAGGACTCCTTATGGCATATGAATGACTCACACAATAAGAGATCACCTTGCAAATGCAAGTGTCGGTCCTTTCTTGATTCTCATTCACTTTCATGAATCACTTGTGCAGCCCCAGCATAAGCCTTGAATCAGTTGTCTAAGGCGGCACCCTTTAAAGCTTATACCTAAGACTACAGAGTTAACTCATAAAGTGACATGGAACCTCAAGTCTAAGGATCAATTAATCACATTAATGACTCGTGAGATATTTCCTAATCTGGAAGTTTTCATTTCCTGAAATAGAAACTTCATTTCCCATTTAGGAATCTTCTCACACGGGGCACCTCAGTGAACTTATTTATAGAAGTAAGCACCCTCATGTATCACGCACGTATCAACTATACACTTTGCACCTCCATGAAACAAGGTGGTTCTTCTTAAGGGCGTGATCCCATAAGCAAGCCTTAAAGGAGTCAGGTTGACACTCCCACTGTCTGTAGGACTCATCAGCTTGGAGTATTTTACTAATCATGACTTATGTGATATAGGGCTCGTTTCATGAACCATTTCACCTAAATGGTAGAGTTCTAAAGTCATCAGGATTAGGGGAGTTCTCATACATGCACAGCTAAAGTAAACGCATACCAAACAAGAGCATATAAAGAAGTGTTGCCTTAATTCGTTATTATATTCAAAGATTGTCTGTGATTACAATAAGGAAAAGCACAAAGCGGATATACAATCGGCTTTCTAGGGCACTATTCCTAACATAAATCCCTAGAAGACCTCCCATCACGGGCTTTCTAGCAATGGGTCTACACCAGCTGTCGGACCACGTCTATTAAATCAGGCCCTTTATCGAAAGTGGGTCAAACAATAAGCCTATTTAGTCTTGTCCCAATTAACTGTATTATTTAGCCCGTTTTATTTAATACAATCATCAATTAATATAAGTCCAACAAGAAATATTCTTACAGATTGACATCCAAGTCGAGAACCTTGACTTGGTTTCAAATGGGTGTATTCGTCTTCAGGTGTATTCGCACATCATAATGACTAGGTGTATTCGTACATCATAATGACAATAGTATCGTTCGTTAGCTATGTTTTTAATTTTAGATACTTGGGAGTAGGGATGTATACGAACCGAACCGAACCGAACTTTGTTGTTTTTTTTCTGGCTCGAGGTTCGGCTCGAACTTATTTTGTTCAGTTCGGGCTCGTGTTCGAGTTCGACGGACTATATTTTTCTGATTCGAAGTTCGGTTCATCCAATGTTCGAGTTCGGTTCGGCTCGGTTCGGCTCGGTCTTAAATTCGAACCCAAGATATAATATTTATAAAAAAAATAAAAAATAAAACATTATAATATATATATATATATATATATATGGTTATATATATTCATATATATATAATTTTTTTTAAATATAATAGGTCGGCTCGCGAACCGGCTCGCGAGCCACGAACAAGAATAAAAAGGTTCGGGTTCGAGTTCGAGTTCGGTTCGAACCTTGGCTCGGTTCGACCTCGGCTCAAATTTTTCGAATTCGAATTCGAACTTTAACCAGCTCGGTTCGGTCAGCTCGCGAACCGGCTCGGTTCGTATACATCCCTACTTGGGAGCCAGTGCAAGATGATGCTAAAGATTAATAAATCAAAATTATTACCTTCATTTGAAGTCATCTTATATGATATAATTCTTGATAGACACGAACAGATTTTACACTTGTTTGGGACAAATCAAAAGAATAACACAACAAATCAAACACATTCAAAGTACTTGACACACTCTCTTAACATTCGGCCGGGATTAATTTCTGGTAGAAATAAAACCCCTCTGTCTTAAGCCGTTTCCGTCATTTGAAATAGACCCTGCGAAACTTTTGTTGCGGACGAAACCATCCGAGGCCGAAGAGTAGTCGTTTCTGGTTTGAGGCTGAGACTCCGAGAGGCTGCGGTGGTGGGAGGAACCGTCGGCGGAATCTCCGGCGAGGAGGAGGTGGTAGCTCCGCCCGGAGGAGCTCTCGGAGAGGCAGCGGTAGGCATTTTGCGGCCTTTGTCTCTTCATGGCGTGGAGGAGGAGCGGGATTAAGCCTTCCATTTTCCGGCAACGGCGGCGGCGGTTGCTGTCTCCTGATTTCTCAATTAATCTGAAGATGATTTGTGTTTGTAGCGTATGTTATGAGCTGACGGTGAACTCTGGGATGAGTAAATGTATATATATACAGGTAAAAGGGAAGGTGTAGTGGTTGCCACTTGCTAGCCAGCTTCCTAGAGAAATGATGGTGGAGGAAATTCAATGGTATTATGACATGCGAAATGACAATTATATCCTTCTTTAGAAACTAATTTATTTTGAAAAATGGTTGTGATCAATATAAATTACTTCCATTGCTTTCGTTCAGGTAGCTAGTGCACGTTTTATCTAACGTTTCTGTCTCAAGCTTAACGGAAAATACTTAACAAAGATTCATTATTGAAAATCTTTCTCAATAGAGTAATTAAATTGGATGTATCTTTTTATTATGAGTTTGTAGCGTATCAGTAAAGAAAAAAATATTAGAATTAGAAAAAAGGGAAATACTTAATACCAATAATTGGAGATTAATTTGCAGGACTTAATTAATGTACTTCTAATCCAAAGAATAGTTATTTAGAATTCCGGTTTTCCCATTTTATTTTTCTTTACCCCTTCATACTTCGAAATAATACATGCTTACGAATTTTTGTAATAATTGAGGTTATTTACGTAAATTGGGAAACAAAAGGTTGGCAGTAGGTGAAAGAGGCTGTGATCCATCCATCCACAGATTAGCGCCTGTTGCTTGTCTCATCTGGAAATAGGTAGTTTTTGACTGCTTAAACTGGCGTAATATTTAATAATAATCAAATCATAATGGCTAAAACTCGGAAGTTCAACGTAAGATATGGCTGCTAATGATTTAAAACACATGTTGTAATAAAATAAATAAATCAATCAATTTAAAGACCATATTCTATTTGCAGCTGAAATTGACCTATGAACAATCGATGTTCATTGAATTTCCATTTACTTGAATAGAAGTTGAGAGAGATTATTAGGTTCACTCAACCGGAGCTGGAGTGCACCAATTGAACTCAATCAAAATGAAGAATTAGCAGCTGGCCCGTCTCAATTGGTTAACGCAAATAAATATATATAAAGTAGATGGTTTAGTGGTAAAATAATTGATACATTATTATTGACACCGTAAACCGTATACATGATAGACCGGCCATATTCAGGAGTGAAAAATAAACGATTTTTTTTTTATATTTGATTTAAGATTGATGGTGAATAACGTGTTTACACTCAATTTGTTGAGCATAACAAATTAAGTTTGAACACTGTAATTTGTTTGATAAAATTGAATGCGAGATTCATTGAATTATTAATAATTATTAATTTCTTTCTTAACATCAAACTATTTGAGTTTGGCTCGGAATCTCCTTAGGATAGTTAGGAAATCAACGGTAAGAGCAAATTATATTTTTGATTGTATAAGATTAAGCCTTTTACGGTTTTAGTCTTATTTCTTTGAAATTAGATATATTTAGTCCCTTTATTTTCAAAAAGTTATAATTCTAGTTTCATCCATCAAATAATTGATGAAAAATGTATTTTTTTTGCAGTTAAGTGCAATTTGGAGGAAAAATTATTGTTCATTAGGTTATTTTCTGTGGGAGTTCGCTTATTAATACTTCATTTTAGCACCACATTACCTTAATGAGAGTGATTCAGAGTAATAATGCTTCAAAGTTGATTCAAGATGCCAAAATGGGGTATTAATAAGCAAACCCCCGCAAAAAAAAAAAAAAAACTAATGAATAGTAACTTTTCCCACAAAAATGCACTTAACGGAAAAAATGCATTTTTCAATCAATTATTTGACGGATGAGACTAGAATTATAATTTTTTAAAAATAATGGGACTAAATATGTCTAATTTCAAAGACATGAGACTAAAATCACAAAAAGACCTAATCCTGTGGAACCAAAAATATAATTTACTTCAACAATAATTTTCTTTAAGGGAAAAAGGTGAACTCGATTAGAGCACATTTGAAATCGATTAATTTAATAATAAACCAAACTCAAACAAAATTCTAAGATTAATAAGAAAATTTGAATTAAGTTTAAATAATACTTTATTTGTTCGGCTCGATTCATTTACACATGTAGACATAATACAATAGTTGTAACAAGAGATAATACTTGTTCTTAGCCAAATGGCCGAGAAAAGTATGCAAGAAACTATTTATTTCACATTATATCAAATGTGATTACTATTAATTTTAGGTTACAAATCATGTCAAAAAATATTTATATTGTATTCGTACCAGAAATGTATTAATATTTTATCAGATGTTTAGAGTTTAGATTTTGTATTTAATATGTACTCGTAAACAAAATTATATAATAAATTAATAATATACACTCATTGTTTAATATGGGCTCCTTATTTATATGCGCTCGTAAACACTATATAATGTCACTCCGAAATTTTTTGGGAACAATTGTCACTCAGAATTAGTTAGTCTATTATGGCGACATTAATGATAATGTTGCTTGTCATAAGCTAATTGTGACATAACTTCTTTGGTCATTAAGGCGTTATTAGTGCTCGTCCATTCTGACAACCACCATTTAATTACTTGACAATTTAGGGTTATCATCTATAACATGAGGTACTATATGTAGTGTTGTGTTGTGTTGTGTTGTGTTGTATTGTATTTTGTCCAAAAATTTCCCAAAATTTCTAGCGTATCTTCGCAAGAATCACCATTGATTTCGATTGCACCAAAAATAATTCAAGACCGTTTATGTATTTTGATGTTGCCTCAAAAATTTAGTGAAGGTTATGTTCATAAATCATATATATATATATATATATATATATATATATATTCTCTCTCTTTCTGTATATTTTGTAGATATTATGGAAAGTCAAATATCTAGAAATAAAAAATTTTGACAAAAATCCAAAATTTGTCACGTAAGTTTGTGATTTTGAGAATTTAGTCCTGTCCATTTTAAATTTTGTAATTAAATACTGTAAGTTTGTAATTTTGACAATTTTGCTTCTGTTCGATTCGAAATTTACAATTAAGTCCTATAAGTTATAAAATTTTGCAATTTATGTTCGAATTCAGACGGCGCGGGTTGTGTCTGAACTCAGGGTCAGACTTTTCTTCCTTTGAGCTACTCGCATGTATGCAAATCGAAATATCTCACTTGTCCTCGATTGGAACAAGTACGTAAAGATTTTCATGGGACCGTGATCATTTGTCTCTGGTTTGCTGATTGATAAGATATCTAAGATTAACCAGCTAGCTGGGTTGGTCTGGCTATCTTTTCTATTGAAAAAGAGTTGGCTGTTTGAGCGAGTCACCTTCTTATAGGCTCCGTTGACGAAACAACATTTTCATTCAAATATAATTATATTTTTTTATTAAAATTTTTTTTATTAGATATGCCATATATTTAATAATTTTTTTTATACAAGTCAAATATTTTTATCATGACATCCCACCAAGTTAGGAAAGAAATGAGCCACGAAGCCAATTCTGGCAACTAATAAATTTTCTTGCGAAACGGATATCAATTATAAAATTTTAGAACTTACAGAGCTTAATTGTAAATTTTAAAACGGACATGATTAAAATTGTTAAAATTACAAACTTATAAGACTTAATTGCAAATTTTGAAACAATCAGGACTAAATTATCAAAATTGTAAACTTACGGACCAAATTTGCATTTTTGAAAAAAAAATATTCTACAAACAATTAATTGGAATAATATAATGTTTTGACAAATTGATGCCCATCTAAAAGCTACAAGTACCTTTAGGGGACTTTTCAAACGAGTAAAAATCATATATTGCGGGAATTTTCTTCTCCATGTTTGCATGGTTCCTGTTCAAATCAAAACCAATTAACGGCACAATTTTGTTGTATGCAGTATGTGGGGTGAGTTCGTGCACCAAACTCTCGCAATAATAACGGCCTCCAATTCTCCCTGATTTTTTCTGACCCCCACTTAATATTCTGCTGAAATTTCTCTCAATTTTTCAGCTTCTCTCATCTCCTTCGCTGTTCGATTCCAGAAACACGGCTTTTAGCTTCAACTCTATCCCTAATAAGCTGGATTCCCCAAACGATTTTGAGAAAAAATGGTCGGAAATTAAGAACCTGGAAGATATTTTTCTATTTGGGAACATAAATTCCCATTAGCTTAGCCCTGTTTTGGTGGTGGGTTGTTGGTAAAAATTCTTCCCAAGAAGCTGTTAACAATGGCGTCTTTGAAGAATGGGGTTCTCTTGAAGCTTCTTGAGGGCATGAAAATGGAGGCAAATGCCCTCGAAGAAGACCCCAAACCCGTCCTGTTGCAAATCAGGAGCATAGTGCCTGTACTGGAAGAAGGCGATTTATGGCCCAACAGAGGTTTCTTCCTCAAGGTTTCCGATTCATCCCACGCATTATACGTTTCTCTATCCGAAGAACAGAACGAGATGATTCTTGGTAACAAATTGCAGCTTGGGCAATACATATACGTGCAGAGATTGGAGAAATCTCATCCTGTTCCGTTGCTGAAAGGGGTAAACCCTGTTCCAGGGCGGCGTCCTTGTGAAGGAGCCCCTGAAGACATTGTTTCCCCAGCAAATTTAGGAAAACTTATTAAGAATTCTGCTGTCGATTCGGTTGTTGAAAAGGGTGTAATCTTGGAGAAAAAGATTTCGAAGAGGAATGCAGGGATTTCGAGGAAAGTGTTTCGTGGGTCGTCTGATTCGGAATCGACCGGGAGAAGGGTAGAGGGATTGAGGGGTGGATATGGGAGATGTTTGAATGCATCAAAAGCTCGTCCTAGGATGCAGAAATGCAATTTGAGGAGGGAAGATTTTGAGAAAAGTAAGTCTGATGATTTAGAAGGATTGCAGGAAAGTAGGCTGAGTTCTGGAGATAATGATAGTGATGTTGATAGTGTGAATTCTTCGAACGAATACGCTCGTATATCGAAGAGGAGGAGTTGGAATGCTTCTGAAATTTTGGGGGTCAAACAAATTTTTGATTCTTCTTTGGTCAAAAATGAAATCAAGGTGCCACCTCGAAGCCGTAGCGCTAACGTAAGTCATAGTTATCTTGAAATGATGAAGCCTGGATAAAAATAGCAGATCAGGGAAGCTCATAATCGTTTTATGAATCAGTTATGTGATTTTAGTAGCTCTTTTCATGAATATTATAGTTTCTTTCTTTAACCTTTGAAATAGTTTCATTTTTGTGTTCAAACAGGTTTCCCCAGTTCGTTCTGGGAGGTGTTATGATAGCTCCGATGACAATTCAAGTTCAATATCCAGAAGAAGGGCTTTCAATTCAACAAAGAGATTAACCAAGACTTCAAATAAAAGCCAAATGCCTGCGCTAAGGGCCAACAATGTGCAGATCCCAAATTCATTGTGTAGTTTAGTCCATGAAAGAAAAGGGGCTGAAATGGGAGTGTCTTGGAGCTTTCTTCCGCCGAATTTAGTGAAGTTTGGCAAGGTATACTTCGTCATTCATGTTTTAGTTTATAAAATTTACAGACAGACGGTGATAAGAATAATGTCATGTGAATGTTATTCATGTAAATTTCTATTGAAACCGCAGGAGGTGATTAGGCAAAGAGAAATTGCTCTGCTTGCTGCAGCTGATGCTCTACAAGAGGCTTGTGCTGCAGAGAGGCTGATTAACTCCTTAGGGTGAGAAAGAAACATGCCTATATTTATTTTGGTTACTGACATAACCTGATGTTTGGTCTAATTACACAAACGTCCCCTATTATTTTGAGAAATTACATAAACTTCCCCTGAAGTTTGCCTAAAGTATGCTATTATAATCATGCATTTAACGTCTATAATATTGACCAGTAACTGTCAAGGGCAAAATAGGACATTGATAGATAATTTAGATATAACATCATCAAATTCCATGGACCCCAGATAGAATTTAAATCCTTTGATTAAGGGGAAGTTTGTGTAAATAGGTGAAACTTCAATGTGTGTGTGAGCGTAATATATCCCTATTTATTAAATTAATGGTTTATGTGACTTAAGAAAGAGATCTAAACATTGATTATCTTCACTGCAGCACATTGTCACAGTTCCCTGCATCAGAAGGGGACGATCTCGAGCCGTACGTCGACAAATTCTTCAATCTTCAAGATGATTTATCTCACACAAGATTGATAATGCAGTCCCTCACAAGCATCAGTCCCTTGAGAAACCAAGAATCAGAATCCTGCTTAACTAATTCCATCAAAGAAACACTAAGCATCGCACTCGAAAGAAAGAAAAACGCAGTCACATGGATCAAATCAGCCATTGCCCTTGATCTTTCTCCAAACTCGTCTCCTCCCAGTCCTTCAGCCTCCAATCCAACGGACCCCACAAAGAGGCCTTTCCCATCGAACCGTAGTAGTAGTAATAACAACAAGCCGAAGGGTGCTTGTATAGTTAAAAAGACGAAGAGCAACTCCGACATTCCTCTTATATTTGCATGCGATAGAGAGGACTCCTCGGATTGGACTAGGGGAAGCTCAATCTCTGCATCTACCGAGCTGGCCTTGTCATTGCAGGACGAATGCAGAAAACTGTTTCTGAGTTATGTCGAGAAATATTTGGATGAAGTCGACAAGAAAAGCTCGTTGAAGGTGGAGCGCAATGGTCAGATGGCAGGGACGATGTATAAGGTGAAAATGGTTAGCGATTGGTTGGATTTAATTGTCAGTAAAGATGGAGGGGGCTTAGATGAAGCTGAAGCTGAAGCTTTAGGACGGGTGAGGAACAAGATATATGGGATTTTGTTGAAACATGTGGAGAGGACTGCCATGGCTTTTGAACGTAGGAACTAGGAATGATGGTCTGTGTGGAGTCTGCAACTGATGGGAATGGTCATTTTTTGTTTACTGACAGTGTGTATAATATTTTTGAATAATTTTGTTTTCCAGCCAGTATACTGTTCAAATTTTGTACATCAGTTTTCTTAAATGAAATATGATTTTGTTAGGTTTGTAAGTAAAACATGTTTCTATGGATTGCAACTTCTTGAGTTCATCTCCAGTTGTTTGATAAGAATTAAGTTTCTCTCTTTCAAAATAATGAAGGGATAATTACAAATTACCCCCTAAAAGTCCTCAAAATTTCAAATGATACTCTGCTAATTTCTCAACTATAGGTAATTGGATTAAATTATAAGGAGTATTCCAAATAATAAAACATCATAAAAGAATTCAAATTAACCCCTAATAAAATAAAATACAAAATTTTGCCCCATTATCTTATTTTTGGGGGAATGTTTGAAAACTCCCCATGGGTTTGAAAACTTCCTTTTTGCTCCCCATTTTTAAATATATCATTTGAGGTTTTAGATACGCGATTCTGGTATTTAGATATGCGATTTTGGGATTTAGATACGCGATTCTGGGATTTAGATACGCGATTCTGGGATTTAGATACGTCATTTTTTCCTTGTATTTCAAATACATCATTTGGGGTTTTAGATACGCGATTCTTGAGTTTTAATACATCATTTTTGAAAATGGGGAGTTAAAAGGAATTGGACTTATCATTTGGGGAGTTTTCGGGAATTCCCCGCTTATTTTTTGAATTGTCTTAAATAAAATTATTAATTCCGACAAGATAGTTCATAATTCACGAGTCAACAATAACGGTCGACTAGCGTTTGAAATTGTCAAATTTGTACTCGTCATTTTTTATTTGATCTTTCCCAACTCACTCAACAGTCAACACTCAAGTCTCAATAGTCGAACAGCCCAAAATCATCTTACACAGAAAAATTGAACGCAGGGGTGCGTGTTTTGTGTTCGATGCTTACGAGGAAAACCCCGAACATCTCTGCACTAATATGGGCTTCTCTTTGCTTTGCTCGTTCTTGAAATCCAAGCAAATGGGGTGTTCTAAACGGTCTAAAGACGCGATCTTGTTGGGGGTTTTGCTCCTAATTTTGGCAGAATTAATGGGGGGGCCTTTTTAGTGTTGTAGCCTTGTAGGAGAACATCTTGAGAGTGGCATTAGCAATGCACTAATTGGGAACTCGTTCAAGTGCCATTAGCAACTTCCTTATTGAATTGGAATAGCTTATGGGAAGCATGGCCGAAGCTTTTATGTAAGCATTTCTTTTATTTGCTTGTTTAATGGAGTTAAGTTCCCTGTACAAATTTCCTTTATATTAAATTTCCTTTTGTGGTAGAAATACTTTTAAGATGTTCTTGATTATGATGAATTCTGCCATTTATTATGCCTAACTTATTTATTTAGCATTGTTCATTTTCTTGGTTTCGTTTGAATTAGGAGTTGTTCGGTTTAATGTGGGTGGTTTGACAGCTTGTTTGAGGCGTTTTACTTGATAACTGGAGATGCCCCTTTGCTTAATTCTGTAGTTATCAGGCACAGATTGTCCACAGGGAGGGTTTGTTACGGAGTAGTGAGTACTTTGGCTATTTTAAGTTTGAGCAAGTTCTATCTTTCAGTTTCTTCAACTTATGATTCTTGCTCATCGTTGTTGTTGTTAATTAAGGCTTGACAAGGTTGTAGTCTTGTATGTAGCTATCTTTCTAAGTAAGTTGTGATCATGGTTAGCTTTGTTAAGATTTTGGTCGTTGGAGAACTGAAAAAAAAAAGTCCTCTTCAAGGTTGAAATGCAATTCAGCTTAATTATGAAATATCGTGGGAAATCATGATCTTTAACCTCTTAGCTTTGATGTCTTTATTGAGATTTCCACATTTGATGCCAAAATTTGTGAAGTCCGATTGTGTAAATTCGCAGAAATGAATCTTGTTGGTTGTAGTTGCTTTAGGTGAATTAGCAGCTACTTTCTCTATAACTATGAAATGTTAGAAATAGTATTTTCCTACAATTTGCTACCCTCTTGCTCTCTAAAATTGGGAATATGTTATCTATATTTCTATCAGAATTTCAGACGTAAATGTTCAACTCTTTGATAGCTCACCCAGAAGTTTCTTACTTATTTTATTAACAGGATAATGAGTAAGGAAGTGCGAATGTCCTCTGTGATATAAAGGCAACAGGTGTTGAAAGTTGTGAAGGTAACATTTTAATGAAGAATGTATGTGTTCGTATATACCGAATCAATTGTTATATTATCATCTTTCACATTAAAAACATGTGAAAACTGGAGCTAAAAGATCAATCATTCAGTTTCCTTTATCAACTTCTGCTTCTGTATGATTTTCTGTTTAACATAATGTTTGAGGGCAAATTTTCAGGAGGTATATGCTCAAATCCATAGTTCAAAAAACTTGGACCTTTTGAAACAATAAAAGAAAACAATCATTGAACTATATGCACACATGCATAGTCTCACACACCCACACACATGATCACACCTACTCGCACACATGCTCTCTCTCTCTCTCTGTCTCTCTCTCTCACACACACACACAAATGCATACAGTCAATTTTAGATAAAATCAAAAATGAATTTTAAATGTAAGTTTCTGAAAAATATTTCACGGATACCTCATATATCTATAGAAACGAGGTGCAAGTATGCTGATTCCCAAGTCAAGACAATTTAAGTCAAATTCGTTTCAAAATCCTTGCCAAATCCAAAACAGATCCAAGCACAACCTAGAATCTATTGACAAATCTCATTGCCTCATGAGTAAGAACTAGAAAATTTGTAATTATCATATAGGCCTAAGATTTTGACATTTGCCATTTCTTACTTATTTGAGTGCTTTTCACTCATCACAATTTTTCTTATCTGCTGCATTTTCAGTAATATATGGAATCATGAGATATCAATGCTATACAACTGGCCCTTCATGCCCTTAGACTTCCAAATCAAGTAGGAAATCACGTAAATGAAGATCGTGCTTGCATATGATCATCAATCATTGTCCTTCTACAAGGGTGATGTGGGGGCTCGATATGATTCATCTTTTGCCCCCATGAAAGGCTTTTAAAGGTATAATTTTATTTTTTGGAATAGTTTGAGAATTTTCTTCATGTCTTTGAATATGAGACATGTTTGGGTGAGGGTCGAGATGTGTACTGTGCAGCATGTGATTGGTTGTGCCCCTTTAATTAAATTGAGAGCTTGGAATGATATACTCTACGGTATCTTCGTATTGATTTGCACGTTTGCTGATGAGGGAGAGTCAACATTATTAGTTAATGAAAATTAAGAAA
This sequence comes from Lantana camara, assembly GCA_037501455.1. Classification (NCBI taxonomy): domain Eukaryota; kingdom Viridiplantae; phylum Streptophyta; class Magnoliopsida; order Lamiales; family Verbenaceae; genus Lantana; species Lantana camara. The sequence continues at coordinate 28,960,205 of CM074862.1, forward strand.
AAAGAATATATTTTACTATTTTTTTTAGCTAATTATTGTTCCCATTTGGATGTTGTTATAATGTCGCGACATGTTGGAGCAATTTGTAAGAGTATTCTTGGATGATCATGAGTGTACTTCTATATGTGCAGATAATGTTGACATCTTAAGCATTTGTTGAACATTGAATCTGTAGATCTGAAGAATATATTGACGCAGATGATGAACTAAATTATATTACTTTTGTTGTGCAGATTACATAAGAAAGTGCAGGAGAAATTCAAGTGTGATATGAATAATATCCACTTACACTTGAAGTTGAGTGTTGGCAGGCCATATTGTTATTATTGTCTTTTTCTCTCATCTTATATTTTAAGATGCACATTATTGTGTAATTGATCTGTATTCAAATATATTGTTGAATATATATATTTGAATGTATTTTTTAATATCTTTTGTATAGCTCCGTCAATGCTGGAATCCAGATGTGAATATTAATTTGTGGGAGAAAAGTTGGGCTGCATCGTTTGCTATTTGGTTTGAAGCAATATACTTGACATTAGAGTGATACTGTGAAATGCTTCTTGTCATGATGTGAAGCTATGATGGACACTTCTAGAAATTGCGTTAGCCTATTTTCAAAAAAAAAAAAAAGAAATTGCGTTAGCCGTGTGCGTGTTGTACTCTGTAAACATAATGTGTGCATGCATCATAGATGTGAAATGTGTTATTTGAGGCATAGAATTCAGATGAGAACTTATAGAACACTTAGCTAAGATCTGATTGAGGATGACTTGATGCATAACTTTGATCTGCTGAAGATCCAAATTATGGATCAATACTTAATTAAAACATAAATTACAGTCTTGACTTGGGATCGTAAGGTTTGGTATTGGATCTAGATCTTGATAGTTCACACATTCGGATTGAATTAAATGTAGACCTTATATATAGAAAAAAGGGGATAAATATTCTGAACATCCTGTACTATCGTAATTTTTGGACTTTGCATCCAAAACTAAAAAAAGTCTGCGTTTGCATCCTCAACTATTGTTTTGTGATAAATTGCAATCTCGTTCCAATGGATGTGTGACATGTACCCCAAATTTCTTTCACGTGTCACATGATGAGTGGAATCAGGTTGCAATTTATCACAAAACAATAGTTGAGGATGCAAACACATACTTTTTTTAGTTCGGGATGCAAAGTCCAAAAACCGCAATAGTACAGGATGTTCAGAATATTTATCCCTAAAAAAAATGATGCACGGGACACTTGCACTCCTATAACTTTCCATGTTTTAGCACCTATGATGTACAGATATGAACACGGCAACACGGATACGACACAATACGAATATGATAACATAGATTTATTTTTGAATTTTCCACCTGAAGAGATGTCCGACACGACACGATAGGGTAAAACAATATTTTTAAAAGTGTCCATGAAAATGATCTTGAGCAAATTACATTTTTGGTCCCATAGGATTGGGTTATTTGCAATTTTGGTCCCATTGTTTTAAAAATTGACAATTTTAGTCCCATAGGATTCAATTTGTGACAATTTTAGTCCCACCGTCAAATTTTGGATGGAAACCGTTAAATCCATTTGGTCAGAAAACAGTCAAATACAAATTGTTGACAAAAAAAACACAAGGATGCTGGTAGCCGAGTTGGTAAAGAGTTGCCCTTACAAGCTTGAGGTCTTGGGTTCGAATCCCAGGCCTTCTATTTTTTGTTCAACTAATATTACTCTTTTAAAATATAAATTAATTGTAATATAATATAATATAAATGTATAATATATGTTAAAATAAATATATAATTTATAATATAATAATTACACGTATATATAATAATTACCGTTAAATATATAATATACACGTATATTTCTATTTTTTGTTCAACTAATATTACTCTTTTAAAATATAAATTAATTGTAATATAATATAATATAAATGTATAATATATGTTAAAATAAATATATAATTTATAATATAATAATTACACATATATATATTAAATATATAATTACACGTATATATATAATAATTACCGTTAAATATATAATATACACGTATATTATTATATACGTGTATATAATAATTACACGTATATATATTAAATATATAATTACACGTATATATATATATAAATATATACACGTATATAATAATTACACATTAAGTCAACAAATTAAAATTACACGTATATATATAATATAAGTCAACAAATTAAAAAGCATAATATCAGTGAAAGAAGACAATTAGGTCAATTCTGTGATCAATTTGGGATTTCTAATCCTCCTTTAGATAAGGAAAAGAATAATAAAAGAAAGAAATTTCATAAATCTCCTGAGTTTTCAAAGCATAAACATAGAAAACGTAGGGAGAAGAGAGAGATGAGAAGAGAAAAAAGGAAGACTAATAGTCCTCCTATTATTTGTCGGAAATGTGGTAAGATTGGCCATTATGCTAATCAATGTTGGACTAAGAAGAAAATCAGAAGCTTAGAGGTTGATGATAATATCAAGGATACTCTTTGCAAAATTCTTTTAAATTCAGATTCTGAAACTGAAAAATCATCACATTCAGATGATTTAGAAGTTTTAAAAAATGAAAATTATTCTTCTGAATCAGAAGAATGTGAACCATGTAAAAATGGTTTAACCTGTGATAATCAGGCTGATTCTTCTGATATGGAAGAAGATAGTATTTATCAAATTCTTTCTCAATTTCAAGAAATAAATGTTATTACTAATGATAATATTCTTGATATTTTGAAAATGATTCAAGATCCTGATATAAGATAAAAAATCATTGATCAAATTAATAATTTTAATAATTCTGAACAGAATCAAAGTTTTCAAAGAAACTCTGAACCATATACTATGGCAGAAGTTCAAAAAATTTTGAAAAGAAGACAAACTTTTAATCACCCTTCTACTAAAATTGATTTATCTCTGGAGATTCAAAATCTTAAAAAAGAGATAAAAGATTTGAAAAATGATAATAAACATCTTGAAGAAAGAGTTTTCAAATTGGAAATAAGCCGTGGAAAACAAGTTTATATCCCTGAAGAAGAAGAAAATCAAATTACTTTTTCTGAAGAAGATAATTTTCTTTCAACTCTTGAAATGGTTATATCCCAAAAATGGTTTATAAAAATTTCTCTTTTAATAGATGGAAATTATAAACAAGATTTTATAGCTCTTGTTGATAGTGGTGCAGATTTAAATTGTATCCAGGAAGGCATTATTCCGACCAGGTATTTTCATAAAACCACTCATTCTATAAGTGCTGCCAATGGTCAGAAAATGAAAATTAATTATAAACTTCCTAAAGCCTATATTTGTAAAAATAAGGTTTGCATTCCTAATAGTTTTCTTTTGGTAAAAAATATTACCAACCAAGTTATACTTGGGACACCTTTTTTAAAGAAAATATTTCCTATAAAAAATATTGATGAAAAAGGTTTTATTGGAACTTTTGAAGGAAAAGAAATATCTTTTCAATTCATTATTGAACCCTTTAATAGAGTTTTAAATCAAATAAAGGATTCTTTAATAGAAAGAAAAGAAAAGCAAATTAATTTTCTTAAACAAGAAATTGATTTCAATAACATTGATAATGTTTTGAGAAATACTAAATTACAAGAAAAAATTAAATTTCTTCATAATCAATTCTCTTTACAAATATGTAATGATCATCCCAATGCTTTTTGGGATAGAAAGAAACATATAGTTTCTCTTCCTTATGAGGAAGCATTTGATGAAAAGAAAATTCCTACCAAGGCAAGACCTTGTCAAATGAATAAAGATTATTTAGATCTTTGTAAAAAAGAGATTGAATCTCTTCAATCTAAAGGGTTAATAAGACCCTCTAAATCTCCTTGGTCATGTACAGCTTTTTATGTAAATAAAAAAGCCGAACAAGAAAGAGGAGTTCCGAGGCTAGTTATTAATTACAAACCTCTTAATACTGCTCTTAAATGGATAAGATATCCAATACCTAATAAAAAGGATTTATTGGATAGACTTTATGATGCTTTAATATTTTCCAAATTCGATTTAAAATCAGGATATTGGCAAATCCAAATTCATAATAATGATATTTATAAAACCGCTTTTGATGTTCCTTTTGGACAATTTGAGTGGAAAGTTATGCCTTTTGGGTTAAAAAATGCCCCTTCAGAATTTCAAAATATCATGAATGATATATTTAATCCTTATAGTGATTTTATCATTGTTTATATTGATGATATTCTAGTATTTTCAAAAAATATTGAAAATCATTTTAAACATCTTGATATATTCAAGAAAATAGTTATTCAAAATGGTTTGGTTATATCTAAGCCAAAAATGCTTCTTTTCCAAACTAAAATAAGATTTTTAGGTCATAATATTGAAAAAGGGAAAATAATTCCTATCAATAGAAGTATAGAATTTGCTTCAAAATTTCCCAATCAAATTACTGATAAAACTCAATTACAAAGATTTCTAGGGAGTTTAAATTATATTTCTCCTTATTATAAAAATCTTGCTGAAGATACAGCAATTCTTTATGATAGATTAAAGAAGAATCCAAAACCTTGGACTGAGATTCATACTCAGGCTATCAAGAAAATTAAAGGGAAAGTCATAAATCTTCCTTGTTTAATGCTTGCTAATCCCAATTGGGATAAGATTATTGAGACTGATGCCTCTGAAATAGGATATGGAGGAATTCTTAAACAGATATCTCCTCATAATAAACAAGAATATCTTGTTAGATTTCACTCTGGAAAGTGGAAAGATAGTCAGAGAAACTATGCTACTATAGCTAAAGAAATTTTAGCTATTCTTAAATGTGTTTTGAAATTTCAAGATGATTTATATAATCAGAAATTTATTATTAAGACAGATTGTCAAGCTGCCAAATACATGTTTAATAAAAACTTTGATCATGAAGTTTCTAAGCAAATGTTTGCTAGATGGCAGGCTCAATTAGCCCCTTTTGATTTTGAAATTATTTATAAAAAAGGAACTGACAATAGTCTTCCTGACTTTCTTACTCGTGAATATTTACAGGATGAATCCAGGAGTAATATCTGAATTATCTTCCCAAAGGTTTAATAGAAACATCGGATGGGAAAGGGCTTCAAAGATTCATAATTATGTGAAAAAATTAGTTTTCCTTGCAAGGGAACATGAAAAAAATATCATTTACTGGGAGAATAAGATCAACAATGAGATTCTTAATCCCAGAAATAACATTGATTATATCACTAGGAAAAGCAGTTATGAGAATGCTTGCGTAATCATTAATCATAGTATATATTTTCATGAAAAAATTTTGGATGAAATTAATGGTTATATTGCTTAATTTTGCAGGTATGGAATCTTCTAATAAGAAGATGAATGTGAAAAATTGGGCAGAATTCAAATATGAATTCGATCCCCCTTTAATTGGTCCCTATGATATTAGGACTAATATTAAACCACCCGGACTTGATACGGTCTGGCGTTATAAATTATTAATTCCCAAGCTTATAGCTTGGCAGAAATATTTGGAAGCTCAAATTGAGCAAACTAAATCTTTATGTTTGTATCTTAATATGGATCATGGTTTGGACCATTATATTGAAGAAGATGAAAAAGAGCTTATAGCTGTTAAAAATAAAAATCAAAAGCTTATAGCTGAGAATATTGCAAATATTTCATCATCCTCCAGTAATACACCAAAGGATGATCCTTTATACAAGGAATTTCTAGCTTATAAAGCTAAGCAGGAGGGTAATACTCAAACTGCTCCAACCTACGCTAATATTGTAGGAGATGAAGAAATTGATTCATCTGAATTACCATATGAGCAAAATGCTCATAAAGAGGTAATATTCCTCCTTGAAGATAAAGATTTGAGATGGAAAGATAATATCTGGCATCTCATGCAGAGATATTTGGATAATGCATCCTTTACTGCTGGTTCATATAAACAGCGAACTCATTTTGAGAATATACTCAAAGTGACAGGATCCTGTGAATTTACTCATTATTTTGTAGGAAAACAAACTAAAGTTTATAGCTTTAGTAAAGTGATTATCAAGCAGATAATATCTGCTGAAGAGTGGGGAATAAGTACACTCAGAGAAAGAGAATATAGTCTCCAAAATTCCCAAGTAAAAATTAAATTTAATTATTGGGATTATATTGATGCATTTAATAAAGCATTCCTTTACCAGAATGAGCTTCATAAACATTCTTGGTTTTTCAAAATTTGTCCAAATGTTTATAACAAGGACATTCCAAATTGGTTATACCAATGGTGGCTAAATTTTGGCCCTACAGCAAAAATTTTGCCCAATAATTTTCAGGAATTATATTCCCAATGGGTAGAAATTTCTCCCAAAATTCTTGATGCTCAGAATAATGGAAAATGGATTGAAGGAATGCCTTTTCTCCATTTTTTCACTGAATTCGGTATCCCTTGGATTTGGAAATGGGAACCAGAGTTGGGAGAAACCCAACAGAAGATACCTTGTTTATTCAGAACCTTTTATACTAAGTTCTGGAAGAAAATGCTGGCTATTAATAAAGAAGGAAGTATGGAAGGCCAAGAGACCATTGATAATATCAAAACAAAAATTCATGAATATATTATTCAGGAGGAGCAAAATAAAACTCCCAGTCCATTTGAATATATTTCAAAGAAATTATATTTTCAGAAGGGACAAGTTTTGGATGAAGAAAAAGTAGCTTCCTATCTTAAGGAAGTAAAGAAAGATTTAATGAAAAATCTGAGTTTTGATACACAATCCAGTGCCTCTATGGATACTTTATCCAATGAAGATTATTGTCCAGCTGGAGAAGCTCAGAATCCTTATGAGGATATGTTCGAAGATTTGGACCAAGTTATTCAAAAATACTTGAATAAAGAAGGAAAAGGAAAGGACAAGATGGGACCTTGAAAGGATGATATACCAACCACCCATCAAATACCATTTGCTGGAAATAATTGCCAGCTGTTTTGCTTGCCGTGGTTTTAATAAAGTAACCATGGTTTTAATAAAGTTGTACTTTGCACATTCATAATGGTGCAAATAGTTTAGATTAGATTTTAGTTCCGGATTTCAAATCCGAAGATTTTTGTGTATTTATAGGTTAGTCTGTGTCTGCATTAGATAGAACGAAAATTAGACAAAACAAAAATTATCAAGTTTGTAAGATTTCTAGTTTGTAAACATTTCATTCGGAGTGAAAAATTTTCCAATTCTGCAGACCTGGTGTCAAGAATTAATAAGTAAGTAATTTTACTTTTCAGTTCTTTATATTTCTATTTCTGCCGCCTAATATGGCCGGCTAATTTTCTTTGTGTTGAATAATATCATGTTATTAAGATCAATATTCATGGTGGATTTAAAAAAAAAAAAAAAAAAAAAAAAAAAAAGTACCAGATCAAAAATTTTATTTCTGGGATGGTTAGAATTTGAATAAGCCGAGATTAGATTTAAAACCGAAGTCTGGATTCGCCCGTTTTGTTGCCATGATTTAGGCGTTTTTAGGGCTTGCCACCATGACTGGTTAAGAATCATATCTCTAGCTTATTTAATCCTGTAAAATTACCATGTACAGTATAAATTTTTTGATATGGGCTTTACCAAAAGTTTATTTTCCGTTATTCATTTCAGTGATTTCCGCCTTAATAAAAGATCCCCTCTGAAAAAAAAAAAAAAAAAAAGTACCAGATCAAAAATTTTATTTCTGGGATGGTTAGAATTTGAATAAGCCGAGATTAGATTTAAAACCGAAGTCTGGATTCGCCCGTTTTGTTGTCATGATTTAGGCGTTTTTAGGGCTTGCCACCATGACTGGTTAAGAATCATATCTCTAGCTTATTTAATCCTGTAAAATTACCATGTACAGTATAAATTTTTTGATATGGGCTTTACCAAAAGTTTATTTTCCGTTATTCATTTCAGTGATTTCCGCCTTAATAAAAGATCCCCTCTGTTATGGTATCAGAGCCATAACAGAGGGGATCTTTTATTAAGGCGGAAATCACTGAAATGAATAACGGAAAATAAACTTTTGGTAAAGCCCATATCAAAAAATTTATACTGTACATGGTAATTTTACAGGATTAAATAAGCTAGAGATATGATTCTTAACCAGTCATGGTGGCAAGCCCTAAAAACGCCTAAATCATGGCAACAAAACGGGCGAATCCAGACTTCGGTTTTAAATCTAATCTCGGCTTATTCAAATTCTAACCATCCTAGAAATAAAATTTTTGATCTGGTACTTTTTTTTTTTTTTTTTTTTTTTTTTTTTTAATCCACCATGAATATTGATCTTAATAACATGATATTATTCAACACAAAGAAAATTAGCCGGCCATATTAGGCGGCAGAAATAGAAATATAAAGAACTGAAAAGTAAAATTACTTACTTATTAATTCTTGACACCAGGTCTGCAGAATTGCAAAATTTTTCACTCCGAATGAAATGTTTACAAACTAGAAATCTTACAAACTTGATAATTTTTGTTTTGTCTAATTTTCGTTCTATCTAATGCAGACACAGACTAACCTATAAATACACAAAAATCTTCGGATTTGAAATCCGGAACTAAAATCTAATCTAAACTATTTGCACCATTATGAATGTGCAAAGTACAACTTTATTAAAACCATGGTTACTTTATTAAAACCACGGCAAGCAAAACAGCTGGCAATTATTTCCAGCAAATGGTATTTGATGGGTGGTTGGTATATCATCCTTTCAAGGTCCCATCTTGTCCTTTCCTTTTCCTTCTTTATTCAAGTATTTTTGAATAACTTGGTCCAAATCTTCGAACATATCCTCATAAGGATTCTGAGCTTCTCCAGCTGGACAATAATCTTCATTGGATAAAGTATCCATAGAGGCACTGGATTGTGTATCAAAACTCAGATTTTTCATTAAATCTTTCTTTACTTCCTTAAGATAGGAAGCTACTTTTTCTTCATCCGAAACTTGTCCCTTCTGAAAATATAATTTCTTTGAAATATATTCAAATGGACTGGGAGTTTTATTTTGCTCCTCCTGAATAATATATTCATGAATTTTTGTTTTGATATTATCAATGGTCTCTTGGCCTTCCATACTTCCTTCTTTATTAATAGCCAGCATTTTCTTCCAGAACTTAGTATAAAAGGTTCTGAATAAACAAGGTATCTTCTGTTGGGTTTCTCCCAACTCTGGTTCCCATTTCCAAATCCAAGGGATACCGAATTCAGTGAAAAAATGGAGAAAAGGCATTCCTTCAATCCATTTTCCATTATTCTGAGCATCAAGAATTTTGGGAGAAATTTCTACCCATTGGGAATATAATTCCTGAAAATTATTGGGCAAAATTTTTGCTGTAGGGCCAAAATTTAGCCACCATTGGTATAACCAATTTGGAATGTCCTTGTTATAAACATTTGGACAAATTTTGAAAAACCAAGAATGTTTATGAAGCTCATTCTGGTAAAGGAATGCTTTATTAAATGCATCAATATAATCCCAATAATTAAATTTAATTTTTACTTGGGAATTTTGGAGACTATATTCTCTTTCTCTGAGTGTACTTATTCCCCACTCTTCAGCAGATATTATCTGCTTGATAATCACTTTACTAAAGCTATAAACTTTAGTTTGTTTTCCTGCAAAATAATGAGTAAATTCACAGGATCCTGTCACTTTGAGTATATTCTCAAAATGAGTTCGCTGTTTATATGAACCAGCAGTAAAGGATGCATTATCCAAATATCTCTGCATGAGATGCCAGATATTATCTTTCCATCTCAAATCTTTATCTTCAAGGAGGAATATTACCTCTTTATGAGCATTTTGCTCATATGGTAATTCAGATGAATCAATTTCTTCATCTCCTACAATATTAGCGTAGGTTGGAGCAGTTTGAGTATTACCCTCCTGCTTAGCTTTATAAGCTAGAAATTCCTTGTATAAAGGATCATCCTTTGGTGTATTACTGGAGGATGATGAAATATTTGCAATATTCTCAGCTATAAGCTTTTGATTGCCAAATTGAGCAATAGTTCTTCCTCCTCTTCCTCTATTAGAGGAATTTCGGCCTCCTTGAGGTCTCATCCTGAAATATCAATAGGATTAAGCTATTAGCTTTTGTAATTTATTTTTAACAGCTATAAGCTCTTTTTCATCTTCTTCAATATAATGGTCCAAACCATGATCCATATTAAGATACAAACATAAAGATTTAGTTTGCTCAATTTGAGCTTCCAAATATTTCTGCCAAGCTATAAGCTTGGGAATTAATAATTTATAACGCCAGACCGTATCAAGTCCGGGTGGTTTAATATTAGTCCTAATATCATAGGGACCAATTAAAGGGGGATCGAATTCATATTTGAATTCTGCCCAATTTTTCACATTCATCTTCTTATTAGAAGATTCCATACCTGCAAAATTAAGCAATATAACCATTAATTTCATCCAAAATTTTTTCATGAAAATATATACTATGATTAATGATTACGCAAGCATTCTCATAACTGCTTTTTCTAGTGATATAATCAATGTTATTTCTGGGATTAAGAATCTCATTGTTGATCTTATTCTCCCAGTAAATGATATTTTTTTCATGTTCCCTTGCAAGGAAAACTAATTTTTTCACATAATTATGAATCTTTGAAGCCCTTTCCCATCCGATGTTTCTATTAAACCTTTGGGAAGATAATTCAGATATTACTCCTGGATTCATCCTGTAAATATTCACGAGTAAGAAAGTCAGGAAGACTATTGTCAGTTCCTTTTTTATAAATAATTTCAAAATCAAAAGGGGCTAATTGAGCCTGCCATCTAGCAAACATTTGCTTAGAAACTTCATGATCAAAGTTTTTATTAAACATGTATTTGGCAGCTTGACAATCTGTCTTAATAATAAATTTCTGATTATATAAATCATCTTGAAATTTCAAAACACATTTAAGAATAGCTAAAATTTCTTTAGCTATAGTAGCATAGTTTCTCTGACTATCTTTCCACTTTCCAGAGTGAAATCTAACAAGATATTCTTGTTTATTATGAGGAGATATCTGTTTAAGAATTCCTCCATATCCTATTTCAGAGGCATCAGTCTCAATAATCTTATCCCAATTGGGATTAGCAAGCATTAAACAAGGAAGATTTATGACTTTCCCTTTAATTTTCTTGATAGCCTGAGTATGAATCTCAGTCCAAGGTTTTGGATTCTTCTTTAATCTATCATAAAGAATTGTTGTATCTTCAGCAAGATTTTTATAATAAGGAGAAATATAATTTAAACTCCCTAGAAATCTTTGTAATTGAGTTTTATCAGTAATTTGATTGGGAAATTTTGAAGCAAATTCTATACTTCTATTGATAGGAATTATTTTCCCTTTTTCAATATTATGACCTAAAAATCTTATTTTAGTTTGGAAAAGAAGCATTTTTGGCTTAGATATAACCAAACCATTTTGAATAACTATTTTCTTGAATATATCAAGATGTTTAAAATGATTTTCAATATTTTTTGAAAATACTAGAATATCATCAATATAAACAATGATAAAATCACTATAAGGATTAAATATATCATTCATGATATTTTGAAATTCTGAAGGGGCATTTTTTAACCCAAAAGGCATAACTTTCCACTCAAATTGTCCAAAAGGAACATTAAAAGCGGTTTTATAAATATCATTATTATGAATTTGGATTTGCCAATATCCTGATTTTAAATCGAATTTGGAAAATATTAAAGCATCATAAAGTCTATCCAATAAATCCTTTTTATTAGGTATCGGATATCTTATCCATTTAAGAGCAGTATTAAGAGGTTTGTAATTAATAACTAGCCTCGGAACTCCTCTTTCTTGTTCGGCTTTTTTATTTACATAAAAAGCTGTACATGACCAAGGAGATTTAGAGGGTCTTATTAACCCTTTAGATTGAAGAGATTCAATCTCTTTTTTACAAAGATCTAAATAATCTTTATTCATTTGACAAGGTCTTGCCTTGGTAGGAATTTTCTTTTCATCAAATGCTTCCTCATAAGGAAGAGAAACTATATGTTTCTTTCTATCCCAAAAAGCATTGGGATGATCATTACATATTTGTAAAGAGAATTGATTATGAAGAAATTTAATTTTTTCTTGTAATTTAGTATTTCTCAAAACATTATCAATGTTATTGAAATCAATTTCTTGTTTAAGAAAATTAATTTGCTTTTCTTTTCTTTCTATTAAAGAATCCTTTATTTGATTTAAAACTCTATTAAAGGGTTCAATAATGAATTGAAAAGATATTTCTTTTCCTTCAAAAGTTCCAATAAAACCTTTTTCATCAATATTTTTTATAGGAAATATTTTCTTTAAAAAAGGTGTCCCAAGTATAACTTGGTTGGTAATATTTTTTTCCAAAAGAAAACTATTAGGAATGCAAACCTTATTTTTACAAATATAGGCTTTAGGAAGTTTATAATTAATTTTCATTTTCTGACCATTGGCAGCACTTATAGAATGAGTGGTTTTATGAAAATACCTGGTCGGAATAATGCCTTCCTGGATACAATTTAAATCTGCACCACTATCAACAAGAGCTATAAAATCTTGTTTATAATTTCCATCTATTAAAAGAGAAATTTTTATAAACCATTTTTGGGATATAACCATTTCAAGAGTTGAAAGAAAATTATCTTCTTCAGAAAAAGTAATTTGATTTTCTTCTTCTTCAGGGATATAAACTTGTTTTCCACGGCTTATTTCCAATTTGAAAACTCTTTCTTCAAGATGTTTATTATCATTTTTCAAATCTTTTATCTCTTTTTTAAGATTTTGAATCTCCAGAGATAAATCAATTTTAGTAGAAGGGTGATTAAAAGTTTGTCTTCTTTTCAAAATTTTTTGAACTTCTGCCATAGTATATGGTTCAGAGTTTCTTTGAAAACTTTGATTCTGTTCAGAATTATTAAAATTATTAATTTGATCAATGATTTTTGATCTTATATCAGGATCTTGAATCATTTTCAAAATATCAAGAATATTATCATTAGTAATAACATTTATTTCTTGAAATTGAGAAAGAATTTGATAAATACTATCTTCTTCCATATCAGAAGAATCAGCCTGATTATCACAGGTTAAACCATTTTTACATGGTTCACATTCTTCTGATTCAGAAGAATAATTTTCATTTTTTAAAACTTCTAAATCACCTGAATGTGATGATTTTTCAGTTTCAGAATCTGAATTTAAAAGAATTTTGCAAAGAGTATCCTTGATATTATCATCAACCTCTAAGCTTCTGATTTTCTTCTTAGTCCAACATTGATTAGCATAATGGCCAATCTTACCACATTTCCGACAAATAATAGGAGGACTATTAGTCTTCCTTTTTTCTCTTCTCATCTCTCTCTTCTCCCTACGTTTTCTATGTTTATGCTTTGAAAACTCAGGAGATTTATGAAATTTCTTTCTTTTATTATTCTTTTCCTTATCTAATATACGTGTATATAAATATTTACACGTATAATAATTACACGTATATATATTAAATATATTACACGTATAATAATTACACGTATATATATTAAATATAGTAAAATTAAATATGTATATATATTAAATATAATTTATATATTATATACGTGTAATTATTATGTGAAAATATAAATTAATTTTAATAATAATATAATATAAATATATTATTATGTTAAAATAAAAATATAGTACATATAATGTGTATAATACCTAATATTAATACGTACATATATATATTATACTTAATATTAATGTATATAATATATATACATATAAAATGTATATTATGTATTCATAAAAAAATAATATTTATATACTATATGAATTTAATATACACATATATATATTAAATATTATTATAGCTTAAAAAATATTTTAACGTAATTATAAATTATATATTTATTTTAACATATATTATACATTTATATTATATTATATTACAATTAATTTATATGTTAAAATAGTAATAATAATATATTATATATTATATATATAATATTAATGTATTTAATATATAATATATAGTACATATAATATACAAATATATATAATAGCTTAAAAAATATTCTAACGTAATTATATATTATATATTTATTTTAACATATATTAAATATTATATTATTATTACAATTAATTTATATTTTAAAAGAGTAATATTAGTTGAACAAAAAAAAACAGTAAGGCCTGAGATTCGAACCCAAGACCTCAAGCTTGTAAGGGCAACTCTCTACCAACTCGACTACCATCGTCCTTGTGTTTTTTTTGTCAACAATTTATATTTGACTGTTGCCTGACGAAATGGATTTAGCGGTTTCCATCCAAAATTTGACGGTGGGACTAAAATTGTCACAAATTGAATCCTATGGGACTAAAATTGTTAATTTTTAAAACAATGGGACCAAAATTGCAAATAGCCCAATCCTATGGGACCAAAAATATAATTTGCTCCCAGTTTGCCTTTTGATGGAATCCTCAACCTAAACTGTCATAAAAACTCTTTATAAGAATAATATTTCTTTGTTCCAAACTCTGAATTTCGGCTACTATATAAGTAGGGACAGTTAATAAAAAGGACCAAATATCTTCAAAACTTATCTAAAACTCCTTAGTTTGGAAAAAGTATGTTTTAGATCACCAATACACATATTATTTTTTGTAAACCCCCTAAAGCCCTAAAAAGTCTATTTTGCCCTTATTTTTTACTACAATCACACCATTTTTACTTCTTCCAATCTTATATTTATTTAATTATCTTTCTTCTTACTTCCCGTTCACTTTACCGATCAGTTTTCAAAATCCGACCACCTCATCGCTGTCAAAATCCGACCACCTCATCGTTGTTGAAGAAGAAGTTGACACACCTAAGTTTAATGTAACGCCCCAGTTTTTCAGTTTATAATAATGTGACGTATTTGTTTATAAATTGCGCGATTTAATTATTTAATTATATGATTAATTGTTAATAAATGTTTATATTTGATTTAAACTATAGACTATGGTTATTTTAAGTAATTCATTTTATTTTACTTTGATATTTAGTGTTTAATTTCTTAATTAAGGTTTCATGTTACCTTAACTATTTCGGTAATTCTGTTAATTAATTTCAACATGTTATTAGTTGGTCGAGTTAGGTTAGGAGAGTCCCTACACTCATTCATGTATTGGATTTATGTTTGATTCGATTCTGTAGTTCCGAACTTGAATATTTATGTAACTGTTATTGAATTGACTTTACTGGGTTTTGCTATGATTTAAAAGAGGCCTGAAGAGCCCAAATTCCGTTTATGGTTTGTATGATTGAACTTTGGCTTTGCTATGCATTATATTTTGTGGATTGGTTTTCATTGCAGGGTCTAGCTCCGCCTGGCTTAGGAAGGTTTTTATGTTTGTCTCCCGTTCGCTAGGGTTTAATACGGGTGCGGATTTACTATTTCGTTACTCGTGTGGAGCCTTAGTGCGGGGGATGTGGCGCCTCACGTGCGGGGTGCTACATCCTTAAGTGGTATCAGAGCCCGGTTGCAAAACCGGTGTTCTCGTGTCGTGTGTGAGTCAGTCTAGGTCGTACGACTTAGGGACTATATGACAATGTGTGCATTGCATTGATCTTGAACATGAATTTGGCTTTCCTTATTGAATTTTGCTAGACTATCTGTTGCAATTACATAAGGATCCTTGCATTAATTGTTGAAAATGTGTCATGAGCATGCACTAATCGCATGCATCTATTCTTGAAGTAAGCTATGATTTATAGGTTATGGAGATAATATCAAACCACGGCCAAGTTCTACGACAAAGAAGATTGATTGCAAACCTTTCTGAGACACGGAAGATGGGCAGGATACTCTGGGAAGAATGTGGAGAATGCTAGATGCGTGGCTTCATAGACTGAGTTACAATTAACGGTTAGGATTCAGAAGGGGAGGTTTGACTTCGGCGATGCGATGGCAGAGGGATATTTGGTGAAATAGGAATAGGAGTTAATCAAGGGATGGTTGTGACTCAGAAGAACAACTTATGTGAATCCGCTACTTGAAGTGCATTAATTGGATTCAACGAGATCTTTCAACCTAAGGAATGAAATGAACAAACCTTGAAGATATTTTGATTCGGGATAGGATCGTTGAAGAGGTATCAATAATTAGGAAAAACTAAGATAAAATGGGTGAGGTAGGAGTTGTGCACCTGGGGTCGACAAAGAAGGATTTCTGACTAAGCCTAGGGAATTGAAATCAAGCCTGTCAAAGTTAAGACCGGGAAGAGTTGGACTTGGGTGCTTTGGATTTCGATCGTGATGGGAAACTCATAAACAATAGTTACGGTAATCTTGAGCAAGGTGTTGAGTGGGAGATGAGTTTGTTTTTCCAAGACCAAGCTGAATTGTCATGTTGTGAAGTTGAAATGGAAGATATGAAGCAACAAATGGAAACGGTAAAGAAAGGTAACCACTTCTTGCAAGGAAATCATGCGCTCAAATGTAAGCAGTGGGAGGTGAATTGAACTCTCGAAAGGGTAAGTGCGGGATTCTTGATTGAGACAACGATTGGAAGTAAAGGTCGAATTTAGAGAATAGATTGGATGCTAACTCCTTGGAAGTGGAAGATACAAGTTGATTTATAAAGATGCATGGGAATCTCGAAGACCGTGGGAAAGGCAAGGAATAATTACCAAGTCAAAGTAACCGCGGGACTTGGAGTAGCAAGGAAAAGCTTTCGAGCTAATTACTTACCCCATTGGTGACAGGTTCCAAAGCATTCATAGCACGTGCATCATATTTTGCATTAATTATTTATTCTCTTGATCTTATGTTATCCGTGCATTTCTAATTGGTTTCGTTGCGCTAAGGTATTGTATAATTGCTTGATGTAAACGTGACCCATGCATGGTCATTTTAACCCAACATGCATTTTAGTGTTTACTTGATAGGAAGTCCTTCCATCTCAACTATCAAGTATCAGTGCAACTGAGCCGTATCTGAGTTATGAGGAAGGTGAATTTGGGAAATAAGAACTTCCATTGAGGGATAGGTTAACGGAAACAAGAATTCAGAAGGAGTTTCGAACATCAAGAGAACTGGGGAAGGAGTTGAAAGGCCAAATCCTTGATTTCTATATCAGTTAAACTTCACCTAATGGGATTCACTCATCAAGAATTTCGACAAAAGAAGAATCAATGGAGTTCAACCGGGATAACAGAATTATAAGGGAGCGTCTGGAAACTCCTAAGTCAGAATTGAAAAGAGAGAGTGTCGAATCAAGTTGGCATATGATGGAATGATGGCGATCACGAGTAATCCAATAGGGTACAAAAAGGGGGTTCAATAATGACACTATTATCAAGTCTTCGGTTAGTCCCACGATACTCCGGAAGGAAATCTAAGAAGAAACCAAACCGGAAAAGGTGACCATTGGAGGATTTACATCAAACGACAAGAATCATCAAGAACATTCTATCTTCAATACAAGAAATGTGGGGCCTGATGCCGAATGTAACCTTAAGGGGTTAAAGGGAATGAATGGATAATATGCACGGAAGATGAAAAAGGATTCGTGTTAAGGTAGATCCTTTTGACAGATACCTCAAGGTAGGGATTGAATCGTCAAGGTGGTCAGGGGTAGTTATTCTCGAGGGTATTTTAAACTTTGATATGAGTAAGATAGTAGCTATGGGTCTAACTTCGAGACAGATGATCTAAGGGTATTCGGGAGGCCAAGCGAGGTTAATTAAAAAGAGTTGGTTGGGCGAATGAGGATTGAGGGAAATGGTGAAAACTGGAAGCAGTACAAGTCAAAAGGGATCTAAGAATACTCCAAAAAGAATTCATCAATTGCTTCACCGAGGAACCTTGAAGAGGTTCAAGACAAGTTGGGCACTGAGTTACTTTCAGGACAGATCATACCTTGGACAACGACAACTCACAAATCGGAATTTTGCAACTACGGTGAACGGTACTTATAGCATTCATGATACATGCATCCATGCAAATTTAACTTTTATAATTCTTATGTTAGGTGTTTTGATCTGTACTGTGTTAAATTACTTGGAATAATTGGTAATCAATATGGGTGATATTTATTACTTGCTTTGGGTGCCTTACGTGATTTTTTTTTTAATTTGGTTTTGCGTGAGTTGCTTGGGAGTATTGGAGACTTCCTTGCTTTATTTTCGGTTAAGAGACGGGGATTCTCTTATTTTTGTTTGAGAGACGCGGTTCTCTCATTGCTGCTCGAGAGACGGGGCTCTCTCCTTGTTGCTTGTGAGAGACGGGGAATCTCTCATTGTTGGATTTCAAGCGTACTTTGAATCCGAGGACGGATTCCTTTTAAGGGGGAGAGATTGTAACGCCCCTGTTTTTCAGTTTATAATAATGTGACGTATTTGTTTATAAATTGCGCGATTTAATTATTTAATTATATGATTAATTGTTAATAAATGTTTATATTTGATTTAAACTATAGACTATGGTTATTTTAAGTAATTCATTTTATTTTACTTTGATATTTAGTGTTTAATTTCTTAATTAAGGTTTCATGTTACCTTAACTATTTCGGTAATTCTGTTAATTAATTTCAACATGTTATTAGTTGGTCGAGTTAGGTTAGGAGAGTCCCTGCACTCATTCATGTATTGGATTTATGTTTGATTCGATTCTGTAGTTCCGAACTTGAATATTTATGTAACTGTTATTGAATTGACTTTACTGGGTTTTGCTATGATTTAAAAGAGGCCTGAAGAGCCCAAATTCCGTTTATGGTTTGTATGATTGAACTTTGGCTTTGCTATGCATTATATTTTGTGGATTGGTTTTCATTGCAGGGTCTAGCTCCGCCTGGCTTAGGAAGGTTTTTATGTTTGTCTCCCGTTCGCTAGGGTTTAATACGGGTGTGGATTTACTATTTCGTTACTCGTGTGGAGCCTTAGTGCGGGGGATGTGGCGCCTCACGTGCGGGGTGCTACATTTAATCTCAGGTATTTTTTGTAATTTTTTCGATTCGATATTTTTAGATTCAAACTTGTAAAATTTCTATAAATTTCAGAATTCTAGATATATGTGAATAAATTTTTACAAATTTGATTTCTCCATGTAATTTTGTGAATATCTAAAGAGATTTCTGGGAGCTATAGATTTGAGATTTTTGTATATATGTGTGAAGAGATTTTTGTGATTTGTGATTTTTGAATATATTTGAGATTTTTGTGACTTGAAATTTCTGTATATATTTGAGATTTTTGCAATTTGAAATTTCTGCATATATCTCAATAGATTTGATGTGTGCTACTAAATTCGCAATCGTTTTTGGTTGGGTAATTTGGTATTGGATCTATATACAAATATATATTTGAGATATCTGATATATGTATACAGATATATACATATATATATATATATATATATATATATATATATATATATCTATCAGAGATCTCAAATATATATATTTGTATATATCTCTTCAGATTACCCAATATATATCTCTGCATATATATATATATATATATATATCTATCTGAGATCTCAAATATATATATTTGTATATATCTCTTCAGATTACCCAATATATATCTCTGCAAATATATATATATATATATATATATATATATATATATACTGATATATATTTGCAGAGATATATACAGATATATATATATTTGAGATATCTGATACACACACACACACACACACACACACACACATATATATATATATATATATATATATATATATATATATATGAATATATTTTTGTATAAACTAATCTACATATGTTTCTAGATATCTGATATATACACAGATATATATCTGAATATATTTTTGTATAAACTAATATGCATACGTTTCTATATAAATTTACTGTACGATTTCAATATATATCTAAATATATCTTTGCTTCATTTTGGATTTCTGAGATTTCTATAGAGATATATATTTGAGATATTTGAGAGATATACAAATATACGTATATTTGAATATATTTTGGTGTAAACTAATCTACATATATATTTCTGTATAAATTTACTGTAAGATTTCAATATGTATCTAAATATGTGTCTGCATAAATTGATTGTGGGATTTCTACATATATCTGAATATATTTTGTATAAACTGATTGATTATCTGCGGCTGTATTTGTTCTCATAAATCGATTATAATCACCTATTGTAATGATTTGTTTTCTCACAGAAAACTGAAGAGTAATCGAGCTTCTGGAGGATGCATGACCATTTTATGATGATGAACCATGTTATAAGATCCATTTTTGAATTACAGAATTCTAGTTTGGTATTTATGTTTAATTTCTTCGGTTCTCATTGTAATTTACGAATGAGCAAGGAATTTTAATCAATTTTTAGAGTGATGAATTAAAAATGAGGAACTAAACATGCAGTTTGTAGAGTGATGAAATAAATGGGGAAATAATAATGTTGTTTATGGAGTAATAAATTAAAAAATGCGTAATAAAAAGCAAATTTTGTCTAGTGAAACGTTAAAAATTAGTAATAAAAAGAAAACTTTGTCTAGTAAAACGTTAGAAATTAGTAATAAAAAACAGACTTTGTTAAGTGAAACGTTAAAAACTAGTAATAAAAAGCAGACTTTGTCTAGTGAACGTTAAAAATTAGTAATAAAAAACAGACTTTGTTAAGTGAACGTTAAAAACTAGTAATAAAAAGCAGACTTTGTCTAGTGAACGTTAAAAATTAGTAATAAAAAACAGACTTTGTTAAGTGAAATGTTAAAAACTAGTAATAAAAAGCAAACTTTGTCCAGTGAAACATTAAATATTAGTAATAATAAGCAGACTTTGTCTAGTGAAACGTTAAAAACTAGTAATAAAAAGTAGACTTTGTTTAGTAAAACATTAAAAACTAGTAATAAAAAACAGACTTTGTTAAGTGAAACGTTAAAAACTAATAAATAAAAACCAGACCTTGTCCAGTGAAACATTAAACACTAGTAATAATAAGCAGACTTTGTCTTGTGAAACGTTAAAAACTAGTAATAAAAAGCAGACTTTGTTTAGTAAAACATTAAAAACTAGTAATAATAAGTAGATTTTGTCTAGTGAAACGTTAAATACTAGTTACCATTACATGTTGTGAATCTTAATTCCATATTTAGTGTTTATAAAAGTTACCATTACATATTGTGAATCTTAGTTCCTTATAAACAATGACATTCAATATTGAATTACATGTTGTGGACAACATTACTGTTGGGAATAGTGCCCTAGAAAGCTGTTATGCTTTGAGACTTTTCCTATATCACAGACAATCTTTGAATAGTATACGAATGATTGCAATCACAGGCAAACACTTCTTATGTGCCATTATGTGTTTTGGGTGTTTCCATTACATGTGCATATCTAGAACTCCCCTAATCCGATGAGGCCGTTAAGAACTTTTTTTATTATGGGAATGACATATGAAACAAGTTCTTAACTCCATAGGCGAGGATTAGAAACTTCTCCAAGTCAATGAGGCCGACAGATAGTGAGAGTGTCGACTTTGCCTCTGGTGAGACTTACTTGTGTAATTGTGTCCTTAAGAAGGATCATCCTATTTCATGGGGTGTAAAGTGCATAAGTTGATGCGGACATAAAACACAAGGGTGTTTGTTGTAAGAACAAGTTCACTGAGAGTGCCCCGCGTGAGAAGATTCCTAAATGGGAAAAGACATTACTAGAACTTCCAAATTAGGAAATATCTCACATGTCAACGACGTGAGGAATTAATCCTTAGACTTGAGATTCCACATTGTCTCATATGAGCTAACTGTGTAATCTTTGGTATAGGCTCAAAAGGGTGTCGCCATATAGACACCTTAACCACGACCTATGTTGGGATTACACAAGTGGCATATGAGAATTGTTGGAATCAATAAAGGACCTACACTTGTTGTAGGCAAGATGATCTCTTATTACACAAGTCATTTATGTTCCATCCAAAAATCCTTGCGCAAGGTGGTTAGATGAAGACATCAAGAAAATGAGGTTTTCTTGGATTGAGATCAAATGGAATATGAAGGGAACTTTGTTTTAAGATTAAGATTAGTAGAGCTCTCTATATTCCCATGCCCTAAATCTTAATCGAGAGATAGGATGGTAGGAGGATCGTATCCTACATAATGTCATTGACTAGAAGGTTCTTCGAATATACATTCATATTTCGAGTAGGGGTCACACACATGTTGCTAGACTATGGCCGTGTGATCTGTGAGATAATTAATTAATAAAGAGTATTAATTAATTAGACTCACTACTAATTGAAATTGAACCTAAAGGGTCACACACAAATGTCAGGTTCAAAGGGTATTATGGAAAGATCGAATAGTTGATCGAAACGAGACCACAGTGTAAGGTACACGTGTGGAAGTCGAAAGCATGTTTGGGACGCGTGGCTCCAATTGAGGAATTGGACCATGTGTTAATTAATTGGAGAATTAATTATTAAGCCCAAATATAATTAATTAGTGAATTAATTGTATAGTCCAAAATGAAATTAATCAAGAATTAATTTTATCACATTAGAATTAATTAGTGAATTAATTCTAAACCCTTCATGGAATTAATTGGAGAATTAATTCAAGATATTTAATTATTTAATTGTTCTAATTTGATTAGAATAAATAAATAAGTTAAATATAAAATATCTTCTATTTAATATTAATTCTAATTTGATTAGAATAAGATATTATTTTTAAGACAAGATATTTAATTATTATTGGAATAATTAAATATTCCTAATTTGAATAGAAGGAGCTCTTTCTAGAAGAATAATATCTTCTTTAGATAAGATGTTATTGCTTGGAGAGAAAGAAAAATAGAGGAAAAGTCAAACTAAAATCTTGTTCCAAAACTGACTCAGGGTTTAAGAAACCCCATAAATACATGAAGGGCGCGTGGGACGAGGTCAAGCCCGACATAATCAGATTGAAAAAATATTAGTTTCTTGGAAAAACGTGATCAGTTCGTGCGTTTGAGGATCGGACGAATTTTTTCAAAGGTGCTTAGGCGTGGCAGATTCAATCTTCGTCAAACAGGAGTTTTTGAAGAGAGATTTAATCTTGCTCTTAATTTAATCTTGTTTCTTTAATACACATGTTATAGTACTAGCATACTCATTAACATGATTTGAATCTAGGTTGGTGTGGATTATTACTCTAGAGGATTTCTACTTTGGAATCTCGAAGAAAGAATCAAGAAACGAGGATATTCATGCCGCATGAAGAACGTTTGAAGGCGGCTCAATACGTTCCAAGAAAGTTTCAATTCTTGTAAGTTTCTTGATATCCCACAAAGTTTCGAAACGAACATTGCAAGATTACGATCCCATTTGGAAAATTTTTAAAACTTTCGTTGCTTTAACTCAATTGTTTTTCAATAATTACAATAATGACACTCAAGATTCAATAACATTACATAAAAAGCTAAATGTCCACAACATGTAACTCAATATTGAGTGTCATTATTTATATGGAATTAAGATTCACAATATGTAATGGTAACTTTTGTAAACACTAAATATGGAATTAAGATTCACAACATGTAATGGTAACTAGTATTTAACGTTTCACTAGACAAAGTCTGCTTATTATTACTAGTATTTAACGCTTCACTTAACAAAATCTATTTTTTATTACTAGTTTTTAACGTTTCACTAGACAAAGTCTGCTTATTATTACTAGTATTTAACGTTTCACTTAACAAAGTCTGTTTTTTATTACTAATTTTTAACGTTTTACACTTTTACTAGACAAAGTTTACTTTTTATTATTAGTTTTTAACGTTTCACTTAACAAAGTCTGTTTTTTATTATTAATTTTTAACGTTTCACTAGAAAAACTCTACTTTTTATTACTAG
Source organism: Lantana camara (assembly GCA_037501455.1). Lineage (NCBI taxonomy): Eukaryota > Viridiplantae > Streptophyta > Magnoliopsida > Lamiales > Verbenaceae > Lantana > Lantana camara. Next base: position 28,984,087 of record CM074862.1, read on the forward strand.
TTTTTAACGTTTTGCTTAACAAAGTCTGTTTTTTATTATTAATTTTTAACGTTTTACTAGACAAAGTTTACTTTTTATTACTAGTTTTTAACGTTTCACTTAACAAAGTCTGTTTTTTATTACTAATTTTTAATATTTCACTAAACAAAGTTTGTTTTTTATTACTAGTTTTTAACGTTTCACTAGACAAAGTCTGCTTTTTATGACGCATTTTTTAATTCACTACGCAACAAAAGTGACATTAAAATTGGTAAAATTTATTCACGCAGATATACAAATACAGCGACCCAAACCCAAAAAAAAAATAAAATTGAAAATAGTTATATAAAATATAGAATAAATACAAAGTCAAAATAGATTTCCTCCAAAGACAGAATCCTGCAAGTTCCACCATCACCCCAAACTATCATGCATCCACCAGAAGCTCATCCACTCTTCATTTTCTGTAAGAAAACAAATCACAGAAATGTGATTAGAATCCCGAATTCAACAACAAACACAACAACATATAACAGACAGTTTGACACAAGTCCCCTGCATGTTCTCTTGTTATGCCTAGACCTTTTACAAGATGAGCACACTGTAACAGCTTTAGATATATGCAGAAATCCCACAATCAGTGTATGCACAGATATATTTAAATATATACAGAAATCTTACAGTAAGTTTATGCAGAAATATATACAAATTAGCTTATACAAAAATATATTCAGATATATATATATCTGTATATATCTTAGATATCTCAAATATATATCTGTATATATCTCTGCATAAATTGACTGTGGGATTTCACGTATATGCAGAAATATATACAGATATATACTGAAATCTCATAAATCTCAAACAATTATTTTACAAAAATCTCAAATCTCAAATTTCAATATCTTTAGATATATGAGAAATTTCAAATCACGTTGCAAAAAACTCAAATAAATTGACAGTATAATTGGTAAATTCCCAAAACACAGATAATGGATAGAGTCATTATTCAAGAAACCAGCTAAAATACTCACAGATAATGGATAGAGTCATTGTTCAAGAAACCAGCTAAAATACTCAAAACAGTTAATAAGTTTAGATTCAATACCAGATTACACAATCAAAAACAGTTGCAAATTTAGTAGCACACATCATCAAATCTATTGAGATATATGCAGAAATTCCAAATCGCAAAAATCTCAAATATATACAAAAATCAAAAATCACAAAAATCTATTCATACGTATATACAAAAATCTCAATCTCATAGCTCCAAAAAATCTCTTTAGATATTCACAAAAGTTTTTAAAAATAAATCTAAAATCTCATAGCACACAAAAATCTTTTAAATATATAAATAAATTTCAAATTGCAAATCTTTTAAATATATACACAAATTTCAAATCGCATATATGTGAATCTCAAATTTGCTGAAATTTATTCATAAATTTGAATCTAAAAATCTTGAATCTTGTCCCCTTTTCTGTATCAAAAAAAATATAAAAATCTCGAAAAAAAAAGATTACGGAAAATACATGAGATTAAACTTAGTTTTGTCGACTTCTTCTTCTTCAACAACGGTAAGGTGTCTTCGTCGGCGGTGGTCGAATTTAAAAACCGATTAGTGAATAAACTTTTCGTCAGCGATTGTCGGAATTCAGAATCGATCGACGAAAAAATGAGAAAAGTAAGAATGGAGATGATTCAAGGGATATGGGTTGTCATTCTTCATTTTCAACTGCTTTTTCAAGCAACGAACGGTTGGCCTGCTCGTCGGCGGTGGTGTAATATCGGAAGAAGATGGTGAAGAAGACGAGATCTTTCAAATAAACTGATTTCTCATTCTTGAACTCAACAAGGACATTATAGTCTTTTTACTCGATTTGGGGGGTTTAGGAAAAATATATTGTATATTGGGGATGTAAAATAGGTGAAATTCAAAGTGGGGAGTTTAGGATAACTTCATTACCTTATTGGGGATGTTTCATTAATTCTCCGATTTAAGTAATACATAGCTATATATATATATATATGTATATACATATATATTTTAACACACACACACCCCCAACGGCCCCAAGTGGGGATTCAAACTCGGGTCATTGCCCTAAGAATGAACCGTTTAACCACTTGGATTAATCTCCGTTAACTAATACACGGCATATTACAATATCTGAAATAATTTCAAATAATTTTTTTCTTTTAATCTTATTAAACTATTATGATTTAATGTGTTTTCATCTTAAACCAACAAATTATGAAGCGTTTTACTTAATATTCAAGAAGAAATAGTAGAAACGGAGGTACCCCTCAACAGAATAGTAGGGGCAAAGTGTCAAAATAATGAAATTGGGGGGGCAAAGTGCCATTTACAAAGTGATACTAAGAGAGTTTTCATGGAACTTATAACTTGAAATAGGGTTTTGGGTAGAAAGTCTCCACTGGTGAGAAATGGCTAAGGAGTAAGGGGGGTGATTTCAATTGGTTTATGTAAAAGACAATGCGTTATTGTTACCCCTATGATAATCTTACGCTAGCAATTAACAAATTTATCTTTATTATGTGAGGTCAAGACTATGTTGAGAAAGATTTTATAAGAAAGGATAGTTAGCCTCAATTATAGACCAAATAATTTAGTTCAAGTGCAACATATTTCTTTAAAAATTTTGAAAAAATGTGTCAAATTTTATATTTGGTGCACAACTCGAGTTCAAACCAAGTTCGTACAAAAATATTTCCATTATGTTGCCACTCACAAGAAAGACAAATTCTCTGAATATATATATAAAAAAAAAAGAAAAAAGAAATGAAGAAAAACAAATTCTCATTACCTTCATTCAAATCAGTTTATACAGTTGAATCTCTTGGCTCTTTCTTTTAAGGGCCATAAAAAGGAAATGTACATTTTCTTTTAACACTACCACGCAAGTGGTCAAAAGGATTAGAACACACTCTTAAGTGGTTAGAAAGATTCGTACTAGGATCATTGCTCTAGAAAAAGAACCCTTTGACCACTGGACCAATCCCTGTTGGCCAAAAAATGTACACTTAATTTCCAATTAATACACAATGATTAGTCCTCATCAAATAGGTATAGCCGTTGTTTTAGTTGTATGTTCTGTTTAAAAAGCAAAAGAAGGGAAAATACACAGCTATTACAGAGATGGAAACTATGTATGTAGTATTTATTCACAGGTAAATCCAGCACCATAAAGCCATGATCTTGATCATTGGGATTCTGGTTTAGGTATGTTAGCTTTTAATTCAAGTGCTCCAATGTCCATTCCATTGTATGCAATAGGAGCATACATCCATAAGTCGTCTGAGCTCAACAGCTGCATATAAAGAACCAAAAACCATCACATAATGATTCTTATCAATTTTTCCATGATCTTCCCATAACAATCCCCTCCACCCCCATCCAAACAAAATAATAATAATAAATAAATAAAATACGGTGACAAACTCAAAATTATTACCTTGATCTGAAGTTGCAAGAATTTTACATACTGGACAGCCTCTTCAAGCATGGTGCTTATGTCAACCTATATCATGACAAGGGAATGTTTTTTAGATACTATTTCCACGATGTCTGTCATTGAACATTATGATTGCGATTAAATAATTTACCTTGGTTCCATTTGGGACAAGTTTCTGCAGGATTCTCAATCTCTCATTTATTTTTTCTCTTCTTTTCTACAAGATTATGGAACGGAATATCAATAATAAGACATGCATGGATTGACAACGTTCTAAATACGGCTAATTCAAACTCAGAGAGAGAGAGAGAGGGTACCCTTGCATAGAGGCTCTGGGGATCAGTTGCAGAACCTCTACTGGCTCGTGTTTTCCCGTTCGAATCATCTTCAGAACAGTAATGGCTCAAACTCCTTCTGTTATCGTTGTTATTATTATCCTCCTCATTACTGTCCTCAATCTTCAGACATTTCCTCATTTTCATGCTTTTCTTATTCTTTCCAACCTAAATTCACATAAAATGATAAAATCTTAAGTCAAAAAAATAATAATAACAATAAAAAAAAAAATTCACAAAATGGCAGTAGCTTTTCTTTTACTTACATCTCTAGGGATACGAGATCTTTTCTTGGACCCTTGAAGAACATCATCAGAAATGTTTTTGTCAGACTCCATACTATCATTGCTGACATCCTGGTTTAGGAATTCTTCCCCATGATCCATTAGATTATTATATTTATTCGGAAAAACATGATGAGAGCAAGTTTCAGGGCTGGGATAGGGGAAAAAACTGCCTCCACTATAACTACTACTCCCTTGTGAAAAAGAATACACACTAGCATTGGTTTCTTCTGAAGAATAGACCACTCTTTCATCAATCCCAGTTGGCCAATATGAAGAAGCATTTGGCATCTCATTTGGGATAGAACAGTTACCTAGTAATTGTGCCATAAACTCAGCTTCCTCAGAACACAATCCATTTAAGGAATTCCATTCTCCTCCATAAATGTGTTCCATATTGTTGTGTTTGGAGTTAGAAAGCTAAATAAAGAGCTTTTATTTTTTTCGCCTGGAGTATTGAACAGAAGAGCTTGAATTGCTTGCTCTTGCAAATGCAGACATATTTATACTCTTACATATGATAAACTAATAATCTTATATTGTTATTGATTGATAGAACATTTAATTAATGTTAATTACCAATAGTTTTATTTAACAATGGAACCAGCCTCTCTAATTAAAGTAATAAGAAGAGAAAGCTGGGCCCTGACAGCTCAATGAAGACCGAGTTTAGACAATAATTGGCAAAAATTATGCACCCTTTCGAACACTGAAAAACAGATTAAGAAGAAAAAGAATAATTATTCAATATAATATTGGGTACCTACTACAAATCCCCTCAGTGCCATCAGTTACTGTTAATATCAAGCCATTCAAAACCAGAAGTCAGAGATCAGAAGGAATGACACCTGGCAACGTACACAACGTGGGGTGTCTTTTTCAAAATATTAAACATTGTGATGATAAATAATTTGGAGCTGAGCCTAATAATCTAAAAGAATATATGGAGCCCTAACCTTTTCCAACTTGGTTTGGTTTATGTCCCCGATCCTGCAGACCTCAAGAAAATGGAAACTCAAGAACTAAAAATCCATCATCACATGAATATCCAAATGAGCCTGGATTTTTATGTGGGGTTCGAAATATTTAACTCCAGATATATCAATCTAAACACATATATAACTTATAAGATAAATATCACATAAATTAGTAAATGAAGCAGATCACGCTGCCAGCAAGTAAACCAGCACAATTTATGAATCACAAGAATCCATATGATTAACATTACCTTGCTGTCAGGCTGTGAGACATTTTCTTTTGTCATAATCATTCGCAATTGGCAAAACCAACATCAAGGTCAAGGAACCAGATCTTGGAACCTGAAATGATTGCTGAATATTTACTTCTGTTTAGTTAAACTGATAAAGTTCAAGTGAGACAGCACCTGAAAAAGAAAAGTATTTAAAAAATCCAAGTTATGTACTGGAGCGAATGATTCTGAAAAATTTAAGCACTACAGAATTAAATGCTATGCATCCTTGATAGAATGGCAATTATCTGAACCAAACATGACGAAAGACTACACAGCTCTATTTGAAGTATTTAACAAAATCAGATCCAAATCGATTTTTCACTTGAATAATATGGAACAATTTTACATCAACAATCAGCAACTTCGGAATCTCCAACTAACAAGAAATTATTGAAAGCACAGTACAATAGTACATTGAAACACGAGACTAGCTACTGCATGTGTACAAATACATCATTATTAATTACATGATGAATCCACAACCATTTTTATAAATAAAGACAGATGTAACATATCATGTCTTTACTATTTCGCAACTTTTTACATGGCGTTCTAAAGCTGCATTATGTAGAATCTTGATCGTCTAATATCATAGATCTGCCTCGGTGTGATCAAATACGTCTGAACCAAGTATAATAAGATTATAAGAAATATTAAAATGTTCCACAACTTAACATGAGCAACCAAAGCATAACAATAAATCTTAAAAGTACATATAAATTAGTTGAGTTAGGGGACATTGTTACTCATTTGGGTGGACGAACTTAAATATGAACACAAATTAGAGAAGGAGTTCAAGCAACTCCATATTAAACTTCCTTTTTATGACAAGCCACGATGAACTACAATTAACCACAAATCATTCTAATATTTAAATCAATTAATCATAACACCAAACAGTATTATTTAATCAGAAAAATATGCTAACATTGTAAAGCTCAATAATTCAAAATTACTGCCATAAACAAATTTTCGAGGATTAACTGAGAGTCGATCAATGTAAATTAAAACTATCTCAATATAAAATTATGACCCTGTAAAGCTCTTCAATCCATAACTTATTGCAATAAAAAATTATTCAAAACAAACCCAATACATAAATCTTATAAATCTGAACTTCTTTAATCAATGCAAATATTGAAAGCGATGCAACAACCTTTCAATGGCAGCGAAATGAAAGAGGGACGAGAAGAGGAGAATCAGAGTTCAAAATGATTCCCGCCAAAATTGAGGGACCTTTCGCGAAGGTGAATATACCTTGAAGAATGTGTAGGGTCAGTCAACTCAGGGAGGAGGAAGGCGGCAGACCCAAGATTCCGGCGACGTTCACGGTTCAAACACGCGTCGAATCGCCACCATAGTCCACACGGATACTTTCCTTCCAAATGTATAAGCATAAAATAATCCCCATTTCAGTTCATCATATCGTCTATCTGGCTTTTATAATTGTGCTTCAAATAAGTTTAAGATTGTGTTTAGATTCATAAATTTAAAGTTATTTGTTAAAAAAATTAAAATAAATATTTATATTTAGATCAAATACCAAACTATATGTCATAATAAATTGGTAGTTGGATGTAATTTTTTTTTGAAAGAAAACCAATTAATATATTATCAAGAGAAAATTATCAAAATCGTCCCGTAAAGTGAGCCACTTTTAGTTTTGGTCCCAACAGTTGTCAATATCTCACTTTTAGTCCCATAAAGTGGCATTTGTCTTAATTTTGGTCTCATTGACCATTTTCCGTCCAAAATAACGGTTGACCGTAAAAAAAGTAACTTTTTAGTCCTTTTGGTTCTTTTATATATTCAAAACTACCCCAAACTATTTTAATTCCATATTTTCACCCCCAAACTATTTAAGTTGTATATTTTCACCCCAAATAAAAGATAATATATTATATATATATATATATATATATATATATTGGTGGAATAATATACATAATATATAATATATAATATATAATATATATGTATTATATATTATAATACGTGTATATATATATATAATATATGTATAATACGTATAATATAATATAGTATAATATATATATATATATATATATATATATATATATATATAATACAATATACATATATATGTATAATACGTATAATATAATATAGTATAATATGTATATATATGCATATATGATACATATAACGTACATATACATACATATATAATACGTGTATATATTATATATATGATATATGTATATATAATATTTTAAATATATAATATACGTATTATACATATAATACATATAATATATGTGTATATATATCTATATATATTATATTATACGTGTTTAATATATATATATATATATATGTATATAATATGTATAATATAATATAATATATATAATATAATATATGTATATATACGTATAATATAATATAATATAATATTATATATATATATATGTATATATATATATATATATATATTAACAGTAAAAGTAATTTTTTTTAACGGAGTAAAAAGTAAATTTTTTAAGAAAATAGGATGAAAAGTAACTTTTTGTAACGGTCAACCGTTATTTTGGACGGAAAATGGTCAATGGGACCAAAATTAAGACAAATACCACTTTTATGGGACCAAAAGTGAGACATTGGCAACTGTTGGGACCAAAACTAAAAGTGGCCCACTTTACGGGACGATTTTGATAATTTTCTCTATTATCAAATAAGAAAGTACAATCGAAACGGAAGCCGAAGCTGCAAGGAACAAACGCTAGCGCAATACAATTAGCCTCACGATAAATATCAATTTTCAAAGAAAAGACTAGATAATTAAAATGAACCCTAACAAGGAAACTAAACTTACATACGGAAGAGACAAAACTTCCATTCGAAATAGACAAAACTTCCATATGAAAGACTAAAAAAATTAACTTACGAAAGACTCGAAAAAAATAACATAAGAAAAATAACATTGGATGCGTCTTCGCTGCAACGGCTGATTCAACTAATATCATCAAAGAAACCAGAACGTAGAGAGCGTAGATCTAAAAAAGTAGCGGTGAAGCTGATTTGAGAGAACAACATTAGATCTGAAAGGATAGAGACAAATTAGTGATCGATCCTATTTCAGACGGAACAAGGTTGAGATGCTAGCGGCAGAATAGATCTGAGCCGATCCGACGGTGGAACTATATTCTCCACTGCCGGATGGAAGTTTCAATAAACTTTAATCTCTTGAAAGATAGAGAGATATCTTGTTTTAGTTATTTTAAGTTGGATATAATTTATGAGTGCACCAAAGTCCTAAATTTACATCCAAATTTTTTGAAAATTTTATTAGATCAATAGGATGGCACATAATTTTAAGTTCAACGAAATTAACTGGTTAAAAATCAGATAATAAGTAAAAACACTAATTTAGATCGGCATTTTATTTGAGATTGGATAATTACAACTCGTATCCTCTTAGATAAAAATATTGCAAAATTTACCTTTATAAGTTTACAAAATTACAAGGGCTAATTCCAAACACTCTCTTATCCTTTGGGGCTTAGTGGGCTTAGTGGGCTTTGCCCCTTAACCTTTGAATCGGTGTGGTTTCCTACTTAACTTTTAAAAAATATCACACTTAACTCCTTTTAACAAATTTTGATCGTCAATTTCTTCTCCGTCACGGCGACACAAGCTTCAAGACCATCGCAATTGTGTTCGTCTCTCCAAGGCGAACAAAACTCATACCCCAATCGACCCTATTAATCGCCTAAAGCATCTACAATGCTTAGTCCTTCGTGCGTCGTCTTTGACTGGTGATTTATGTTTCGTCGGTTGTCGAATTTTAGTTTCGAGACCATTGTTATGTTCCTTGCATTGATAGCTTCAATTTGATATATAATATCAACACAATTGAAATTTACTTTGTACCAATCTACTTTGCTAAATGAGTTAAGTGTGATATTTTTCAAAGTTTAGGGGGACAATCGCATCGATTCAAAGGTTAGGAAGCAAAACGCATTAAGCCCCAAAGGACAGCGGGGTGTCTGGAATTAGCCCAAATCACAAATAAATTCAATCAGGTAGGATTCCGACTAAATTATTCTTAAAATTGATTATATTTCGCCACTAAATAGTTATTTACAAGAACACACACACATTCTTCTCAAGCGACAGGTTAGTAATTTATAAAGTTTTTTTGAATTTTGAATGATCAAATGGCTTCATTTTTTTTTTTTTTCAATTAATGGTAAAAAACTAATTAATGGTAAATATAATTAATTTCAAAATGATTTTGCCGGAACTCTATCAGAATAAGTTAATTTATAATTTTTCAAACTTAAAATTGTAAATTATTTAATATTTTTGTTCTATTGAAGTATGAATTGTTATTATCCAACCTCACATGAAGTGTAGTAAGTAAAAATGTAAAACAATATATAATGTAAATAAAATAATATTCTTTACTTATTTTGTTCATACATACATTAAGTCACTAAATGTCACCGATCAATATAATTCAACGCTATACTAATATAATCTGATTTTGAATTTCGAAACCGTAGGAGTGAAACTAAGTACAATTAGAAGAAAAACTTTACGATTCATTGATCTTTTTAATTTCAAATGCATATAAATAACAAAATTCTACGTGAAAAACACAAAATTCTGAATAAAAAACGGAAAACCTCACTGTTCTTGTTAAGTCTATTTTTCGTGCTTGTTTTAATTAAGAATCGATCATTTTATTGCACATCTTTGAGCTTAAATCGACATTTATAATTCATTTCTAGGTGCAATTGATCATGGAGCTGAGATGAACGAAAAACGGGATGAGAACAAGAAAAATGGACTTTGAGAATAAAATCTCGAAACTGGGCCAAAAAGAGGTCGCGACCACGACCTCTTCCAAGTGATTTCCCAGTCGCGGGCGTGACCATGAATTTTCGGATTAATTTTGCCAATTAAAACATCAGATCTCGAAAGGATGGCAAAAAGAGGTCGCGGCTCCACGTTGATTTCTAGTCGCGGCCGCGACCTGTGCAGACACGTTTTTTCGAAATGATGGGCAGTTTTAAGTAGTTTTTGGTCAAGACACATAAAAGGAAAAACTTCTCTATGACCAATACACGCATAACAGGAGAGAAAAGAAGTCAGTTCTTGGGAGAAAGATGCAGAATTCTGGAGGAAGTTCGTGAAGACGAAAGTCGACGATCCCAACGAGATTTCTACTACTTCAAACATTCCGGTTTCTTTTGAACAATTTTCTTTATTCAGTACTTTATGGATTTCGTAGAATCTACTCTAGGGTTTGAATGCGTTTTGAATGTTAGTTAACTTTCTTAGATTTCATATCGTACTTATGTTTATGTTTGAAATGAAGAACTTCTGTTTATTTAGCATGATCATGCGTACTTTCATGAGTAGCTAAGTTAATTTGGCTTGGGAATGTATATATGTATGCTACGTGTTTGAAGAAATGCCTAAAAGAATGAATAATCCCTCTTAATTTACTAAAATCCGTTTGAATTAGTATGTGAAGGGTTGACCGCCTTAACCATAATCCATTGTTACTACATTTTCGAAAGATTAGTAGTGACTTAGTTGTTTTCATAAAAAGTGGAATTCAAGAGCCAAAGAAATTTGATCTTATTCCGGTTAATATTTGTATATCTTAAATTATGCCGCCGCTGAATTAAGAGTTACACTTGTCCTGCACTTTGGTTAAATTTAATCCTCGGATAATTGTGAAAACTTTTCCGAATTGGATTTAATTTGTACTTAGACTTCAAAAGAACCTAAGCTACAATTATGTGACAAGATAGAGGGGATAAATTCATGAACTTAAGGTATTTTAACAACTCAAGCTGCATGTATCATTCCCTTGCCTATTTCTCATCAATTGAATCAATTAATAAATTGTCTAATTTCTAGAGATTATTGTTTAATTGTTGGTATTAATTCCTCAACGTGTTTTTCTTCGATCTATCGATTAGAGAACGGTATAAAATTGGTACTTGAATCCCCTTTCTCGTGGTTACGACCCCTTGTACTATAACTTCAATTTTTGCTTGTACTTGGGCTTTTGAACTTAACAAATATTCTCTATCACTCCCCTCTTTACCCGACAAAAAAGTGAAGAAATTCAAGATTAACAACTTAACAAGCATTTAAAATTGGAAAGAAAAAAGTCATCATCTTCTTCTCCTAAATATCTTTTCTAGATCTTTGTTTTGTTTTCCAATTGAGAGTCAGATCTCTTTTTCTTTTTTATTATTGTTTCTCTTTTTTGGTTGTTTCTCTCGCATGGGAGTAATTATCCTCTAGTATGAGATTTTTTTTTTTTTCTCTCTCGAATGAGAGCAGTTTTAATTTCTTATGGTTTAATGTAGGGTATTCCTACTGGTGCTTCAAGCGTCTGTCTCTATCGTCACTTATGAATGGCTGCATCTAATTCAAATCCAAATTAAACGGAGACACACCTGATCGCGAGTTGACTTGTATGACTCAGGCTTTAACAGCTAAAGAATCTGTAATCGCTGAGATTCCGGTGGTGGTGTTGAAATTAAGTTTGACTAGTATTAGTTCTATCTTTGAAAATGTTAGTTTCTGTTTTATTAGATGTGGAGCAACTATGATTTTCCATAAATTTGTTAAAATTGCGCCTTGAGCCTGCGTTATTTTTCTAATTGTTCCTTTAAGAATTTTGATTCAGATTGATTTAGTAAATTTTTCTTTCCGTGGTTTGCGTTTCAAAAAAAATATTAAAAAAAAAAAACAAACAAGCATTTAAAATTGTATTAATATTTGGAAGTTTTGAACGCACGATGTTATATAAATATTTATTGGAATTTGCGACATTAAAAAACAAGAATAATGCATGTTTAAAAATATGCGTCAATAAACCAATTATTTTTATAGAATGAAATCTTAGATTTTGGTAAGCATATAGGAACAGCTTGTGGAGGGTGGAGGAGATTCTACAGTCTACACAGGCCTGCACGTTTGAGTTTGGACTATCATCTCATCTATGAATCAATTGTCTTCTTTTTTATTTATTTTTTTATGCAGAATCAATTGTCTTATTCATAATATTTTTCAATACTTTATTGTACACTAACTGTCATGAGCCGATAAAAATCATTTTTTATTTTTGACACTTAGGCTTTTTTCTCTTTTATCCCTAAACAACTATTTTTACTTTCGAACTTTTTTTTTTTTTTTTCATTATTTATTTTATAAGTCTAATAATGTGTATTTATTAACTTTCATTTTGCCTCACATCATGTTAGTTTTTTTTTAATAATTTTTTTATATTTTTATTATTTTTTTACCAATATAATACTATTAAATTTATTTATTACAATTTAATAGTTATTTAATTTTTATTGATATAAAATTTTTAATTTTAATATATTTTAGTAGTAATATCTTTTTTCCATACACATACCTAGGGATGTAAACGAGACGAGCCCGTTCGCGAGCCTAACGAATCGAATCAACTAAAGTTCGGGCTCGAGTTCGAGGTTATCGAACCCGAACCGAACCATGGCTCGGTTCGCAACTTATACGAATCGAACTCAAACCCTTTGTATCTAAATTTTGGGCTCGCGAACCCTGAAATTTTAATAAATAAATAATATATCTTATATGTAATTATGTATAATATATTACATATATACTTTTATTTATAATTTATATAACATGTTTAATATATATGAAAAAATAAAACGTGTGTACAATTCACGTTTTTGACTTTTGTCCTAAAATGAGAAAACAAAATCAGATCTCATTCTAATCTCAATTCTCAGATCTCCACTTTGAAATTTTGTAAAACCCTAGCAGCCCCAAATCCCATTTTTCTCTCCCCCGCTGATACTCCCGTCGTCGGCCTAGGCGTCGCCACCGTCGGCCTAGGCGTCGCCGCCATCCCAGCCATCCTCTATTGTGACGGTTGTGCGTCACCCACCACTCTCCGCCGCAAAACCCACTTCAATCGCAGCCATTCCGCCTCCACGACCACCCCCCGTGCCTGCAGGACCACCCCCGGTGCCTCCACGACCACCAGCGCCTACACCACTACCATCGGGCCAACGGCCATTTGCGCCTCCAAGTCCAGGCGGACCAGGCCTTCCACCACGGGGGCAGCTAAAGCCTCCAGCTCCAGGTAATTATTTTCTCTTTTTTTTTTTGGGTTATTTTTCTTTAGTTTTGGGTATAAATGTTTGATATTTGAACTTTCAATTACCTGAAAACATGTCCGGAGATATTTGGACTAGTTGATATATTCTGCAGCTGCATCTTTGCTCCCATCATTTCTGTTGCTTAAATCATAAATATGTCAATTGATGGAGAGTTTAATTTGTATTTGACATTTCTTGTAGTTAAGCTTCCTACTGTCTATAACTCTTAATGTAGCAGAATTAGCTAATGCAACATAATTGATTTTCTTGCTGCAAATTTGATTCTTAAATCATTAGCTAATAACTTGAATAATTTTAATTTGCAGTCACTAAAAAAATGTCTACATCTGGATCGGGTTCAAGAATTGAGTCAACAACTCCCATGACTCCAGTCACATTTTCTGAAGAAGGAGAAGATCATATAATGGAGACAGCAACAGAAACAACAGATGAGCATGAAGAAGTCCCGGAAGAGGTTGAGAAGGATCATGTTGAAGAGGATATTCAGATTGAAGACACAGCTAGCAAAAACCCTTTTGAAAAGCCAAAGAGACAAAAAACATCTGTCGTGTGGTCTATTATGCAGGCAATAGTGGATGAGAAAGGGGTAGAGAAGTATAAATGCAAGTGTTGTGGTATGACATTTGTAAAAACGAAAACAAGTACTACGTCACACATGACTAGGCATCTCAAAGTTTGTGCAGCATACTTGGAAATGGAAAGAAAAAAAAATGCAGAAAATGCTAAGCAAATGCGTTTGGCGTTTGGTCCTGTAAACACTACACTTCCTCCATTGCAAGATGGGAAGTTTGATATGGAGAAGATGAAAGAAGCAGCTGCCATTATGTTGATGATGCACAATATCCCTTTTACTTTTGTGGAGTTTGAGGGATTTAATATGTTTTGCAAGCGGGGGATGCCGGAGTGGAGAGGTATATCTCGAGCGACAACAAAGAAAAACTGTTTCATGGTATACGAGATGGAGAAGGGTATATTGAAGAATGCGTTAAAAAGTGTGGAAAAAATCTGCTTGACAACAGACTTGTGGAAGTCCAAAAGTCAAAAGCTCGAGTACATGGTGATCACTGGTCATTGGGTGGATTCAAACTGGAAGTTAAACAAACGTGTTCTAAACTTTATTCGACTTCCTCCTCCTCATAACGGCGTATCAATTGCAGATGCGGTCTTAAGGTGTACACATGATTGGGAAATAGAAAATAAAATCTTCACGGTTTCAGTTGATAACGCTAGTGCAAATGACGTTGCAATCACGGTTATGAGGGATTCCTTCAACAGAAACAGCAGACTTTGTGATGGGAAGATATTTCATGTCAGGTGCACCGCGCATATTCTAAATCTCATAGCACAAGATGGGCTGAATGAGATCAAAAGCATAGTCTCTGTCATTCGGGATAGTATTGAGTTTATTAGAAAGACAGAAAGTCGAGTGCACAAGTTTGCTGAACTTGCAAAACAACTGAAGTTGCAGGGGAAGAAGTTGATTGATGGCTGCAAAACTCGATGGAACTCAACTTATGAAATGTTGGAGATTGCACATTCTTTCAAGGAAGTATTTCCTCGATTTAAAGTTCGAGAATCTGCTTATGTGAATTGTCCGGAAGATGAAGATTGGAGAAAGTTGGAGAAAGTGATCAAAATTCTCAAGGTGTTCTATTCTGCTACGAAGATAATATCAGGTAGCGAATATCCAACCTCTAATTTGTTCTAAATGAGGTTTTTGTTGTGAAAAGGGTACTAGAAACAGGTGCTTTAGACGAAGACATGTTTGTTAGGGAAATGGTAGAAAAAATGAAGTCCAAATTTGATAAGTATTGGGGAGAAACCAATATGTTGATGGCTATTGGCGCAATAATGGACCCAAGATGCAAGATGAGGACATTGGAGTATATCTTTCCTCGTTTTTATCCCGAATGGGAGGTTGTAGAAAGGTGTGAAGAAGTGAAGAGAACCTTACACAAACTCTATGAGGATTATTGCGAGATGGAAAGATCTAACAAATCTGGATACGTGGGTTCGAAAAGAAAGCGTCAACCAACGCAAACACAACCACAAGCACGCAGAGAATCAAGTGAATCTAGTGAATCTGATACCTTTTGTGGATGGGGAATGTTTGCCACGATTGTGGAGGATACGGAGATTGTGCAACCGAAAAAGAGTGAATTGGAAGTTTATTTTGAAGAAAGATGCGTAGAGTATGATCGTTCACAAAACCCAAGTGATTTTGATGCGTTGAAGTGGTGGAAAGTGAATGATTACAAGTTTCCAATTCTGTCCAAATTAGCTAGGGATATCTTGTCCGTTCCAGTCACCACAGTAGCATCGGAGGCTACATTTAGTGCCGGTAGTAGAGTAATTGACAAGTACCGTGCCCGCTTAGCTCCATCTACTGTGGAAATGTTAATGTGCGGTGGAGATTGGTGTAGGAAGCGTTACGGCATCAAGCTTAAGCTTGAAGTAAGTTATTTTTTTATTTAAATTTCACTTTAAATATGCATGCCTTTATATTAACTTATGATTATTTACTTATTATTTTTATAGGAGGAACAACAACCGATAGTCATCGATTTACCGAATGTTTAAGTGTCAAACAAAGGTTAGTTTACTGTCTTGTTCTATATTACATTCTGAAGTTTTATGTTACATTGTATTTATTTAGGGTGTATGGTTGAAATGGAACTAAAGTTTGGACCTTCTGGAGTCCTTTGATATTCTTAAGCATATGTACATAAATTGATGATGTTTTGTTGTTTTGGCAGCTCAGAGACTTGTTTATTAGCAGTGGTGGTGACTGGTGACTGCGTTGGAATTGAGCAAAATTAACAGCAGTGGATTACTACTATTGTTTTTAATTTGTTGAATTATGTTATGTTGTTGAAACTTGAAACACAATGTCTATTGTCTGTTGCTGCTTTTATGTTGTGTTGGTACTTTGTAGCTTTCAATTTGTTTCTTGAGGTGTGTTGCTGAGATTAATTAATTGTGATGAATATGCATGTTTTGGTAGCCTTCTGAAATGATATTGTGCATTTGTTGTAGCCTGCAGGTTTGTAATCTTAATGTAATTATGATTTGCATAGGCCTTTATAGGGTGGGCGAATCTGAGCCCGAATCCGAGCCGAATTCGAACCGAATTCGAATCCACGAACCTAACAAAGGTTCACGAACCCTCGAACCGAATACGAATCGAATTCGAACCGAATCCAGACTCGAGCCGAACTCGAACCCGAAATTTGTGTGTTCGTTAGGCTCGAGTTCGAGTTCGGGTTCGAGAAAATATACGCGAACTCGAACTCGAACCTTAAAAAAACACTAGGGTTCGGCTCGGCTCGGTTCGTTTACATCCCTAACATACATACCGAACGTAGGTAATTACTAGTATACATTATTAATCAAAATATGTTATTGCTGTAACTTTTTGATTCCAGAGAGCGTTAAGTTTTACAGTTAACTAAGTGATGTACTGAGGTTTTGGGCACGATGCCTATGTGTGATGTGAATGTGTCAATGTGGTTGCTCTAATTATAAATAGGATTGTGACACTTTAATTAGTGGACTGAACTTCGTCAAAGTTTAGAAATTAGCAATTTTGAACTTTACACACCATTGGCCTTAGGGGCTCGAGATGCAACTTTTTGCTGAGATTTTACTTTACAAAATAGTCTTATTGTGTCAATGTTATTTATGATATATGGGAGAGGGATACAATACGATATGAATATGATAATATAGATTTTTTCTCAAACTTCCCGCGTAAGGAGTGTCGAACACGGTGTTTGACACGAATATCTGACACGACACGATACGATAAAATGATATTTTTAAAAGTATCATTGCATCATATCGTGTTATGTTTTTCAAAGAAACAAATTTAACAAAGTTATCTTGACATGAAATTTTAGTGTTTTTAAAAACCAATCTACCTTATATTATCTTGAATTTCTAACATATTACAAAATTGACAAATGAAAATTCTTAGAAGTCAACTTCTTAGGTTGTGCACGTTTGTAATTAGTTAACGGTTAAAGTTCATAGCCTAATGTTTCTCTTCTAATTATTAATCTGTGTAATTTAGTGATCCGATATTATAGTAGTTAGTCATTATGTTTGGATATTTGAAAATATAACTATAATTATTTAAAAAAAAAAAAAAAAAGCGAGGGTTGATTCTCGAAGGCAAAGACCCGGGTTCAAATCCCTCTGACCACTTGGGGGGTGTGTGTTAAAAAATAATAATAATAATAAAATATATATATATATATATATATATATATATATATATATATATATATATATATATATATTAAAAAAAATTACATTTTAATGATTTAACTCGACTCGAACAAAAAATAAACGTGAGGGGGAACAAAACCCTAATGACCCATTGCAACTGTTGTGTAATTAATTAAGGCTAATGTTTGCTTAAATTAAATCGGTTAATTAAGTAAGGGCCTTAGAATAATAGTCTAATTATATTAAGCTTAATTATAATTTTCCAGAAAGGTTTAGGAACTTGTTAAAAACTAGAGATTTAATAAAATGTGATGTTATAGCTTAGTTAAGTCACCGCATTAGACTTGAGTATATATAACTTTGGAGATTTAAGCATTAAATAAAGGCATACTTTTCTTAATTTTATAGTTTAATAGTTAGATTGTTGGCTATATAAAGTATGTTACGATCAAATGAAGAGCATTTTCTTGACATTTCTTAATAAAGGTTGATTCCATAAAGATGGAATGGTATTATAAATCTTCATAGACAAGTAAACAAACAAAGAGGGGAGAAGTTTGTGTAATATGTGAAGTGCAGAACTGTAATAACCAAACTTAAAGTAATGAGGCAAATGAAATGACAGCCTGTGAAAAATTGATATAACAATGATAAATAAATAAGAATCCTACCCTATGTATTTTCTCAATTCATGCTTTAGATTTGATTAGGAATAATAAAAAAAAAAACAACTAATAATCCTACAACAATTATCTATAGAGTTAACAAACTCAAACATCTACCAACGGGGATTGATCGAAGTGGTTAATGGGTTCATTATTTAGGATCATGTTCTGAGTTCGAATCCCACTTGGGTGTGCGTGTGTTTTAAAAAAAAAAAACATCATCATAGATATGACTTTCAGCGGGGGCGACTTTAAAATTATCAAATAATGGGATCAAAACAATTTAATTCATTACAATGAAATATTCATATCTCATCTCAATTGTTTGAATAATAATTCATAATTTTCTTACGCAATTCATGATCTGATGAAAAATTTTAAAAATTGATTACTTCCCTACGCTTTCAAATAATTTTAATTATTTTCTTCCATTAATAAAGCCCTTAGAACTTATGATTTTCTTTTGAAATACTTCTCCATAACTAACAATGACTTTTAAAATTGAAGAAAATTACAAAGTATATATTTTTTAAACTTTTTTATTATTTAGGATATTAATAAATAGGTTTTTATTTTTACTTTTGGGTTACCAACTTTCTTAATTTTACACATAATTTTAAAACTGGAAGGGTCAATATAATTTTTCCTTTTCTTATATGGGATCAAAAACTTATTTCTAAAATCACAAATTTATAAACATATAAAATATATTTATATAACACTAAATTTTGTTTTTTAGTGGGTCAATTGACCCCACATTCAAGGGTTTGGAGTCGCTCTTGATCCTTTTATTTAATTTAATGGCAACATTAAAAAAAAAAAAAAAAACAATTCTAGCCAATAAACACAAAAGTTTCGATCATCTAAACTAATTTGCATCCTTCCCAACACAACCAAACATATAAAAATGCACATTAGTGATAGTTAATCCACAACTATAACTTAACTGACAATTACGAATTAGTTTCAACATGAAAGTTTTATGCAAATACAACGATGACAAATATGATCAAATCTACTACCGATGAACATGTAATCATCAATCAATCAATCAATCTAACTTATAAAAGCACGAAAGTTTCTTACAAAATGTAGATCGCCTAAAATAACCTCATAATAGTTATGTCAATAATTATTAGTTAGGGGTAATTATGTAAATACATGTTATAAAGTATTAATTTAAATACATTAAAAGAGTACTTATTAACTCGAAATAGGACTCTTGGTAGAAGAGAACTATTCTAATATTAATGAGGCTATAAAATTAATAAAATAATATAATTAAATAAAATATTATTTACATAATATTTTAAAATATTCTAATAAAAAATTTTATAGGTTTTTAATTTTGTGGTTTTATTTTGTAGATAAATATATCATGTATATCTTTGTAATAAAAAAAATAATATGCATATATACCTCCATGTTAATGGGAAACGTTATTTAATATTCATTATTGTATTTATAGTGGTATAGTGAAGATACAACTTATAAATAACTATTTAAATAACAAATAATTTTTTTATAAATTAGTATATTTTTTTAATTTTACTTACGATATTCAGTTAACATCTGTGAGCAAATTAAATATGCACCTATGTTAACTACAAATTGTTCCAATTGATTTGAGATCTTAAATATTTTTGGTAAAATAGAATATTACTCAAGAATTGATCAGTGAATTATGATATATATGTACTCAAGACATATGTGCATAAATTAAAAAGTCTATTCTATCATCAACAATTTCATTTCAACCAACAGCGGGCGTTGAATTGTTTTTTTTTTTTTTTTCGGAGTCCGGACATCTCAGAAGCTACAATTTAATAGAACAAAGATAAACAAAAAGCATCAAAATTCGTTGAACATGGTTATACTAACTAAATATGAACGAACACACACACAAGGAGCCCGAGGCATTTGAAAAAAAAAGTCACCCATAATTTCAGGTCCTACTATCTCAACATAAGGAAAATAACCACACAATTAATAACTAAACTCGAATTATCATTTATTGTACGTTCCTTGAATTATAAAGTTATCTAATTAACAAAATATTATAATTTTATAGGTCTAAACATGTTATTTATATATATTATAAAATAACTCTACAAATTGTCCTATAATTATAAAACACTAAGTTAGACAAAATAATAATAATAATAAAATAAAATAAGCCTAATTCTAACCCATGTGTATGCCTAGCCTAATAGCTCTAATTATAATCAATTAGAAATATAATTCAATAAGTTTTTCAATAATTACAAAACCCTAGCTTAATTCTACTCAAATTAACTAATAATTCTAATTCTAATCAAACTTCAATAAATCTCTTTTAGTATCTATAAATACTAACCTAATACTTAAAATTTATAACATAAAATTTTGTTTTTCTATCAATCATTAGAGCAGGAGATCTGAGCACTTACGCTGCAATCGAACAATGAGGCTTTTTATTACAAGGATACTCGTCATACTTTTTAGGTAAATTCTTAATTTTTTCATCATAATTAAATACCCAACACAATTTATGAAAAATCAAAAGTGAAATTTGTATGCATAACAAGAATAACAGATCTAATGAAGTCGTTAAAAAGGAGTGAAAGTAAAAAAATTGTAGGTGTAAAACGCATGCTTAAGTCTTTTGTGGCATAAAATCGATCAAGAAGCTTTTTTTATGTGATCATGCATTGTCGCGTCTGTTCCAATACCTGCCTATAAATTTAAAAGAGTATACACTATAATTGATATATGCCACAATCCTGAAACTAATATACAAGTACACTATGTTACCTTTCTTTATTGTTCGTTAAGGTCATGATTCACACTTAAAGATTTTATTCGAGCTGTAAAATTCATCTCAATGTCACAAATTTCTTAGAATTGCTATTGAGAATTTTAAATTAGTAGGAGTTCTAAGTTTTTGTATGACTATTTTGACATAACTGAAGCAAACATCCCAAGTTTGGGTTGGATCAAGCAAGAAGTACAGGAAAAAGATTGAAAAACTAGCATATTTTGTATAACCACAAGAGACGAACTTGAAAAGTAATAAGCCACTTAGAACAAGCATGGGGCAGAAAAATAAACACATACTGCATAGATACTTCAGAACAAATGAACTATCATTTATTTATTCAACTCTATGAATTATTTGATGAAATACTATCCTGTAGTAAAAAAAAAAAAGGGCAGAATGCACAGAAACACATCACAAAATATGACAAAATCTTTTTGTTTATAACAAAAAATAGCTTACTATATGAGAAGTACCTGATGTATATTATGATTAAAATTCTCATGTATATCATGCAATGTGTAAAAGGAGAAGAATATTTAACTCACAAAAGTCAGATTCGGCCACCACTTTCTAACAAGCAAATATTAAGAATGAGATTATTATAAAAAAAAACCTGTTATCCATGGTTGTATGTTGGGATCACAGAACCTCCCCATGTTTCAAACCGGTATACATCCAAGTAATTTTTCTGCCAACAAAAATCACAAGTTTACTCCACAACCAACTATGGTAACAAGAATGTTATCAGTCTGAGTCACAAAATCATACAAAAACACATGAAATTATTGGATAGTTTGAGCCAGCCTGCAACACACTTATTTTATAGTAATGTTATTAACATATGTCATCTCTAACAACATGAATGTTGGATTAGGTAGAGAAATCAATATTTAAGATTAACTACGAATTCTTTTATTTTTATTTGATTTAGTGGTTTAATATTTGAAATTCCATTTCACAAGCCTTCCAAGGGGGTTCTTTGGCTTTGGGAACTTTTTGAATGTTTATTTATTATGGTGGGAAAATGTTACGTGGATAGTATTCTACATCAAATTCATTATCAGGTAACAATAATATAAATTTGATAATATGTTATGATTTACTAGAATTGAATAATGCTATATTATTAATTCTCTTATAATTTTTAATTTTCAGTTACAGAGATATATCGAAATAGGCGTCTTGATTCAATGAAAAGGAAATATTCCAATTTAACTGAACCCGATAAACAAGAATACAAAAGTAAAGTTATGAAACAAAAAAGAATACAAAACTTAAATATGTGGCTTTTAAGAGCTGTCACTGTGATGGACAAATATGAAGGTTAGTGGTTCATTATTTTTAACTAAATATAATAATCAAATATAATTTCATATTTTAATTGAAAAAATTACTTATATTTCTCTTTTAGGTTCAATACATTATGATGATACATCCTCTATGATACATGAACTAAAAAAATGCCAAATTGCATGAATTGTGGAGCTGTAAGATTTGAGTACGAGCCTCCTACATTTTGTTGTGACAACGAAAAAATTAAACTAGCGAATATTGAACTTCTAGATAATTTATAAGAGCTATTCACTTCGCAATCAGAAGAAGCAATAGGATTTCGGGCAAATATTTGTTTGTTCAATTATATATTTTCTTTTACTACTTTTGGCGTGAAATTAGATAAAGAGTTTACATTGGCACAACAAGGTGTATATACTTTTCGAGTACAAGGAATGGTGTACCATGACCTTCTAGGATTAATTTCCAGTGAAGGGGGTCCTGACCCTTTTCAATTGTACTTTGTTGAGACTGAAAATGAGGTTGAGAATAGAATGAAGGTATTGGAAAATTTAACTTTATCTCAAGGTACGGTTAAAAAGCTAATAAATTTTTTTGAGGTAAATCCCTATGCAAATGTCTTTAGAAGATTAAAAGATCATCCTTCAATGAGTGATGTTCAACTTCATATCTCAAAAGATGTTAAATTAGATCAAAGAATTTAATAAGCTCAATATTTTCATATATAATTAGATGTACATATCTCTATAAATACATAATCTTAAATTTATTATTTGTCAATAGGTGAATTTCAACTCCAAACTACACGAGTATCATTTTTAGAAGTAAACCCAATGCAAGACAAAGTTCTGCATATGCAACAAAGGTAAGACTTCAAATATTCGAAATTACTTAGTTTTTTAGTTTTAACTCTAACATGTACTCTATATGTTATTAGATTCAAAACAGGTTCAACATCACTCGATATACATGAGAAAGAATGAAAAGCATAAAAGAAGTGACGCTAAGAGATATCAAAAACAAAAGATTTACACTATTTGTGGTAATTAATTTAATTAATGTATTTATAATTTGGTCATTTAATATAAAATAGCAAAATATTTAATATCGGTTATATTTTTTAAACTATGAAGGATACGTATTATAGTTTTAAAAGAGTGGTTGATAGACTTGAAAATAAATCCTCTTTATGGTATGAGGCATGCAAAAAATGCAATACATCAATAAACAAATTTGAAGAAGGTGTTTCCTGCAGAAAATGCAATGCCGAAGATATACAAACAATACCAAGGTACTATACAATATCATGTCATCAATAAATAAATTTTTAATTTGAATTTTTATTTTTTAAATAACTTTTGAATTAATAATAGGTACAGAGCAGTGCTAAATGTTATACATGAAGGTGATAGTGCTTCCATCACATTATTTGAAGAGTTTGCAACAATGTATATAGGATGCTCATTTTATCAATAAATTAATTGAAGAGGTAATTAGTTTTCATAAAACATTGGTTTTTTACTTCATAAATAAACAAATCATTAAAATCTCAATTAATATATTTTATGGTCAAATTATTAATACTTTTAATGGTTTAGAGAGAACACAAGTCAAGATATTATAGGGGACTGAGTCTACAAGCATCAACGGAGTTTCGATTTCTCATTGCACTCAATCGAAGAGTAGAAGTCGTCAATGGAAAATTGCATGCAGTAGCAGATGCAATCGAAAAAGTAGAACCCAACATATGCATGGAAGGTAAAAAGAATTTGAATCAAACTACAATTATGAAGAAGATAATGGAGATTTGGTACAAGAGGATAATGTTCAAAAGGATAATAGGTCGAACGCTACAATTTTGAGAGGTGAAGATTTACAGCAAGGTGATTACTGAAAAATGATGATCATGATGATATACGAAAATCTACAATTTTTAAAGATTGCGGAATCACGAAGAAACAAAAACGTAAAAAAAGAGATGACGATGTCTCCATAATTGAGGTTAAAAAGGGAGGAAAAAGAATTAAGACCAAAATGCATAGTCTTGAAAGTACAGATGATCTTTACATCTTGAGCGACAGCTAGGACACACTTCAAAGTTGCATGAAGAAAACAAAAAATAAATCGCACATTATATCAAAGAAGATCAAACAAGAGAAGGAATGAAGTATATTCAATTTACATAGTTCTTTATATTGTTCTCTAGGCTTCTAGCGAAACTTTTTATATATGGCTTCTCATTTGTTAAGTATATTACAGAGTTTTGAACTATTACTTATGTTTATAAGTTAGATTTAGACAAATAATCGTTCCTTTACTTAAATGTTTCTCTGGATGTTTCCCTTTAAAAGTTAGATTTATTTAAACAAATAATCGTTTCTTTACTTGAATGTTTCTCTGGATGTTTCCCTAATTTGAAATGTTTTTTATAGTTACTGTATTTGATTGTTTATCTAATCTCAATACTATTAGTTATTAGTCATAAATAGAAAGATAAATTTTATACAATTGGTTTTGTACGTGAACTTTTCAAAATGATCGAAGGGAGTGTTAAAAACTTTATTACATTTATTTAATCAAGTTAGAAACTTTTAATAGTTGAATAATAATTTATTAAACTAAACATAAGAGCAACACTTTATTTAAATAAATTTAATGAGTTGCATGTCGAATTCCCAACAAGTCTAAAGAAGAATTTCTTAGATCCATGAAGCAAGAAATTCAAGCAAATAGAGCATACGAATATGACACATCTAGAAAATCTCATAAATTAAATTCAAGCAAATAAAGCATACGAATATGACACACCTGGAAAATCTCAGAAATTAAGACAATCCCAAATTACTACAAACCATTATCTACTAAAAATTAAAAATCCCCAAATAACTCAACCCAATTTCACAAATCAAGCAATCGGCAAAACCCACAGTTTTATTTTCACTAGGTACAGTAAAATAAGAAAGATAACATCCTTACATTGTCAATTTATGTTGACCTACCAAGTGAATATACCATTTTCCACCAAGTGATTCTCAAATTAGTTCACATGATCTTTATTATTATAAAATCAAATAAATAAAAAGGAGAAAATTTTAAATTAGATACACAGATACACATACCTAAAGATTAGATTGGGGTGAGTATTGCGGCGTGAAAGATCGGAGGAGAAGACGGAAGGTAGAAGGCGACAATGGCGGTAATTGATGGCGGCGACAACTTGGTGAGTATGATGAGTGCTGGATGTGTAGGGCAAAGGAGGAGGCATCAACTATTGGACGGTGGTGGCGGTGGGACTTGGTGGGTGGGGTGCGGAGGTGAAAATTGAATATTACTAAACATATACTCATTAATGTGTGCGTGTGAGTGAAAGAGAGAGAATGCGACTATGGTTTTGAAGAAGAAGAAGAAGAAGAAGAATATGCCGCATTATTTATGAGATTGACACTTGGTAGTTGAATTTTTAGCAATAATAATATTAATTTGATTAAAAATGAATAGATCTAACTCATTTATTTGTATCAATCTAACGATATAGTTGCACGAAAATAATATATGAATAAAAATTACTATTAACGCATAAATATATTATAAGAGAAATATATTTAATTTATATAAATAATTTAATAAATTATAATAATAATAATAATAATAATAATAATAATAATAATAATAATAATAATAATAACAATAATAATAATAATAATACTAAATTTGATTTTTTTATTTTTATATTGTAACATAGTTTTAGATATTCTTATTCTAACCAGACTAGATCCATAAAAATAGACATAATTGTTATTGTTTATTTATTTAGATATTTCTATACTGTCAATTACTTTTTATTATTATTTAATTCAAAAGTTTATTTAATTTCAATTATTTTAATTATTGTTTATAAATGGAAAGAGAGATTTTATAAAATTATGCTTACACGTATAACTTTGCAAAAATAAGGTTGGTTTGTTAATAATATTATTTCATTTATGTAATCAAGTTAAAAATTGTTAATACTTTAATTTATTAAAATAAACAAAAGAAAAAAACGTATAGAAAAAAATAAATAAATAAATAAAGAACGTGCAATGCACGTTGAAACACTAGTTAAATTAAAAGCATACAAGATATTGTGGATTAAAAACTAAGGGAGTGTTTACTTTGAAAAAATTTTATCCGTTTGAAATAGATTATAAACAGTAAATTTTTTTATTAAATTATTCACCACCCTCTTTACTTTAAAAGAAATCTCAATTTCAGAGCAATCCAATTTTTCCGTGCCTTTTACTTCGATAATTTTAACCTTCCATTCTATTAGTTAAGTGACAAAAATGCCCCCTTCCTATAAGCAAAAGGCCACTTGATTGCACCCCTGACACCAACTCCATTTTGTACCCTCGTTTGCAAAAGTATAATTATAATAAAATAAAAAATGTAAAAAATGAGAAAATTTTAAATAAAAAATGAAAATTTTAAAAAGATAAAAAGTTAAAATAATAAAATTTAAAAATCATTAAAAATAAAATATAATAAAAAACAAAAATTAAAAATTAAATAAATCTTTAAAAAATAAAAAATAAAAAATGATTAAAAATAAAATATCATAAAATTTTTAAAAAACTTTAAATAAATTATTAAAAAATTAAAAAATTTAAAATTAAAATTTTTTTAATAAAATAATAATTTAAAAAATTAAAAAAATAAAAAAGTTAAAAATATAAAAATAAAAAATTTAATAAAATAAAAAAAAAGTAAATATTTAAAAAAGAAAAAATAAATTAAAATTTTAAAATTGAAAAAAATTGTTAAAGATATAAAAATAAAAATTAAAAAATTAAAACATAAAGAATGAAAAAAATAAAATTAAAAATTAAAAAATTAACGACAATAATTCTAATGAGTTTTGAGGAGCAATTAGGTCATTACATCTTATCCCGGAATGGTTGATTAAATAGTAGCTCCCTCAAGGAACTATTAGTCTTGTCCATTGACTCCATTCCATTGTTATCATGGGGCTCTAATAAAAGAAAAGATTGTCTCTCTTTCAAAGTAAATGGCAAATTATGACATATTATTTAGTATACCCTCCATATTTTTTCAAACTAGATTAGTAAACCATCCCTAACAGAAAAATTAAATCTCACACATTATAGTATGAATCTAGAAAACCTAATTTAACTAGAAGCAAAGATTTTACTACAATTTATTTACAGATTTTCCGCATGTATTAAAATTTAACAAGGATTAGATGAGTAATTACGGCATGTATTCAAAAATAGAAAGAAACGAAAGAGATAAATACTTGTTGATAGTCCTTTTCTTTGGGACAATTACGAACAGTCCCCATAGATATGGCGAAAATACAGATTTTCCCCTGAGGTTTGAGAAATTACGAATACCTCCCCAAGGTTTACACTCTATGTAACATCCAGCTCGTCCGATGTACAAGGTACGTCGCGTTTTAATTTTCTTATGTGTTTAATTGTGTGATTTTGTGTTTTGCGTGACCCTATTTTGAACTCTTTAAGAGTTTAAGGGCCTGTTTGTAATTTTCTCTTTTTAGGGGTTTTTTTCAGTCACTGCTCGTTCGATCGAGATTTTGATCTCTTTGACCCCTTTAATGCGTTCGGGGCATCGAAATGAGTCCATAGACTCTAAGTTTGCCCAATTCTAAAGTTGTTAACCATTCTTTCCGGCCGTTTCCGTACGTTGAGGACTCGGGATAAATACCCGGATCCTCGTTAAACGTGTTAGACCTCAGCTCTCTCTCCCGCGATCTCTCTCTCCTCTCACGACATTTCCACACACACCACACCTAAAACATACACTTGTCCCTAACTCGCTCGTTTCTCAACGGAAATCGACGTATGAATAGTCAAAGTTGATCAGCTCAACGAGCCCGACACGATGATACCAAAATCACGACCTATAACCCAATGGTGGCGGAGTTATCGCCAGTTGCAGGCGGCGGGATTTAGGCCGCCACTTTCAAGGAGGCGCACGGTGGTCTCCGATGGCGGGATTGAATGGGAACTGACCGGTCCTGGGGCGGCTCGGCCCTGTGGTTCCAGCGGCATTGACGGCGCGGCCAGAGAGGCGGCGACGGCGGTACACGCGCCGCCTGAACTTCGCGCAATGGGAGGGCATTACTGTTGCACCGCATTCCGCCGGCCATTTCAACAGGTGGAGGTGGTTCTTACCCTTTCCGACCCTCCCGATTCCATTCCGGCCTCGGTTTGACTCAATTCGCCGCGTGGGTGGCTGAACGGCAGCGGCGGAGTGGCAGTTCAACGGTGGAGGTCAGCTCCGGGGATATTTTCTGGCGACCACTATATGGGTTTCGAAGAACTCGTCACGGGTAAGACAATGCCTTTTTCGGATCTCATTTTCGTTCACCGGTTTGGAAGTAATTTGGATTTGAAGATTTGAGGGTTTTGTGCTCTTAGATCTGAAATTGGAGATGATTGGCCTGGAATTTTCAGAAATTGATCGAGAATTTGGAACGAGCACGAGGAGTACTTGCACGGGTGATTTTTTGGGATTTTTCCGGCACCCTCTGGTGGCGGCCGAGCGGCGGCCGGCCAATGTTTCGGCGGCTCTGGTGGCGGCGTTCCGGCGGCCTTCGGACAGATTATTCACCTCGTTGTGTTGAGTCCAATGCCACTTTCCGTTCGTCAATCGGACAATCGGTTTATTTGTTACGAATTTATTTGTGTAATTGGCAATATTTGATTTAATTGTTCTAAATGCAAATTAATTGCGATACGCTTAAATTGTCGACCGAAATGTATTCCGATGTATATGAAATCATGTATTATATGCAATGTGATATGTGTAAATGTTTCAATTTGCAATTTGGATCCCGGTATGTCGAATTTTATTAATTGTTTAGCCTAGAGGGGATGTTTGTGTAATTTTTTGAAATGTATAAATTTGCATGATATGAATTAACTAAACCTTGTTAATTGAATCTGTTATGTATTATATTAATTGATATGAAATAATGTGAATTGCATTGCCTTTCAAGTTCTCTTATTTCCTTTAATTATGCACATGAACATGCCTTAATGTTTTGTTTTGCATATAATTAATATAAGTTTGAACCCTGCTTATGTGATTGCATTTACTAAGTGCTCGAGCATTTGCCGTGCATCTCTGTGTGGTTGTCTGAGTCTGAGTCTGAGCTATGTTGTGTTTTGTGTGCTCATTTGGTACAGGTGCACCCGGGGTGGTGACAAGTGGGTCGTGCAGGTTCCGGGGTGGACCATTTGCTTTGGGTTTGGCTTTGTTTGGTGCCAGGTGAGGTTAGGTTATAGTTATACCCTATGGATATGTGCCCTATATGTTTGCATGCGAAATAAGCCTATGTATATGTAATACGTGTGAGTTATGATTATGCATGAAATGAATTATGTCATAGAATATGTTATGCAAGGTATGAATATGATATGAACATAAGATTAAGAATATGTTGTGAATAAGTTAGAATATGAATATGTTAGGATAAGGGTATGCTAGAATTATGAACATACTTATGGTATGATTAGATTGTGATTAAGAACTAGTTAGGATGTGATTATGCTAGGAGTAGGTACATGTTAGAATTAGGGGTATATTGTAAATATAAATATGCTATGTCTATGATACGATTATGTTATGATATGTTTGGAATATGATTATGATACGACTATGGATTTGAACGAGGTATTTTTTGAATAAGGTAAAATTCTGATTCTGATTTTGATTCCGAATATGTCTGGGTGTGTGTGGTGTTCTGAATCCGGGACGGCTCATTTTAGGTCGACGGATGGTGTGTGTGTTATGTTTGATTTCTGTTATGTTAGTTTGTTAAGAAATAGTTTGTGAAACGGGAGTGGATTCTTAATTAATAAAATTTGGTTGTTTTGGTGTTCGACCTAACTCTTTTATTCCCTATATCTAGTATCACCTGTGAAAATGTTTTAGAATGTAAAAACCACGTCCTGGTTCATGAACGCCCTTCTATGTTATGTGTTGTGCTCTATATACGCGTGCGTGTGTAGCCCCTCACTCACTCTTTGGACTGACCCCTCCCTCTTTACCTTTTTAGTGTGCAGGTTTAGCTTTGGATTCGCGTTGGAGCTAGGTGGTTGGGTCGAGTCTTTTATTTTGTCCGGGTTGAGTTCAGTATTTGTATTTGTTTATGTTTTGCATTCGTTTGAATTTGATTTAAGTTTTTAAATGTATAAGTTTAATTTATTCGTTATGTTATGTTATTTTGAGCAGATTTATGATTATGCCTGGAATGTATGGAATTTGGGACAGGTTAGGACAGGTGCTCGGATTAGAAGAACCCGTTGTGATTATATGATTATTCGGGACAGGTTTCTAGGGCCAGTTGAACCCGTTTTGTTATGTAATTGTTCGGGACAAGATAGGACAGGATTGCTTGTTTAGTTGAACCCGTATAGTTGATTTTGATGTATGCTTGATGCTGTCATCCTTAATGTATGAAAAGTTTTTGAAAAGTTGGCGTTTCGTACTGCTTCCGCTGTCATGTTTTGCATTCTTTCATTCGTACAGGGTTAGGTACCGCCTAGCTTAGGCCTGAAGTTTTGTTTTGTCTCCCGTTCGCTATGACTTGGCACGTGTGCGGAGTCTTTATTTCGTTACGCGTGTCGGGTTATAGTGCGGGGATGTGGTGCCCACCGCTTGGGGTGCTACACTCTCTCTCACAAATTGCCTAACCGTTAATAACAATGTTAAATTTTGATGACATCAGCAATATTATTTTTAAAAATTTCGGTCCTACCCTTAGGGGGTAAATTGTAATAATATTGAAAATATGATGATATATTTGTAATATTAGTTAAAGTTATATTTTTAATTTAAAAAGATATAATTTAATATAATATTGATATTTTATCTATAAGTATAAATCGAAATAACTATTTCATGCATATTTATTTTACACTTTATATTTATATCTTAGTTTTATGTATATTTTTCATATGTTTATTATTTAAACTTATTTGTTTGAAAATAATAAAATTTTCCTTTGGAATAAAAGATTATAACAAACACAACAACAATGAATCAATGCATTAGTACATTTATATAAATACCCATCAGAGTTATTTAAACAAATATTTCAAGTGTTGGCAATCCCTAATGCATCTATTTTACATACAAAGAATAACATCTCAATATAAACATTCATGCTAAATATAAAAAAAATAAATATTAATATTCATAAACTCTAAGTATGAAATTAGTTCATCATAAAAATATTAAAATATCATTAACTAACATTTAAAAAAAAAAAATTATTAGATGGTTACAAAATTCAAGTACTTACATCAAACCCCCCAAAATTTTTAATAATTACATTAACCACATTGTCTTTGAATTTTTCTTAGATATACCACTTTGAGTTTTAGCATATGAAAGGTAAAATAGTAAAATCATACATTCTGTTAAATTTAACAAAAAAAATAACAGTCAGGGGTACTTCGTAATTTCTCAAATCTCGAGAGAGAATCTGTAATTTCATCATATTTAAGGGGACTGCCCGTGTAACACCCCGCTCGTCCTGCAAATAAGGTACGCCACATTCCAACTTTATTATGTGTCTAATTATATTATTTTGTGTTTTGCCTGGCCCTATTTTGAACTCTTTTAGAGTTTAGGGGCCTGTTTGTAATTTTCTCTTTTTAGGGGTTATTCGGTCATTTCTCATTCGGTCGAGAGTTCGACCTCTTTGACCCCTCTTTTGCGTTCGGGGCCTCGAGACGAGTCCATAGACTCTAAGTTTGCCCTATTCTGACGTAAGAGGACCCAAGATATATACCCCGGATCCTCGTAATTCGTGCCAAAAGATCAGACCTCAGCCTTCATCGTCTTCTCCAGCGATCCGTCACTATTCACGCACTCGAAGGTGTATTTACACACACATGTCCGTTCTCGTTCGTTTCTCGACGGAATTCGACGTTTGAGTAGTGGAAATTTATCAGCTCAACGAGCCCGTCACGATGGTACAAGAATCACGGCCCGAAAACCAACGGTGGTGGCGCTACGGCAGAGCAGCGGCGGCGGAACGAACACCCGCCACTTCGCGGCGGTCTCCGACGTTTTTCTTCAGACATGCGCCACCCCACCTGAACAATGAACTTTTGGCGCAACTCCAGTTTTAACGGCGCGGCCATCCGGGCCGCGGTTGGGCCGCACGCGCCGCCCGCAGTGGTGGTGGCGGACGCCCGGCACTGTAGTACGGCGGCTTCGCTGTGCTCCGGCGAGTTTCGCGGGCGAAGCTTGACCCTATTCGACCTGTTTTGGCCTCCTGAGTCTGATTCCGGGGTCAATTCAAGCAACCGGTGGCCGTAGGTGGCGGAAACCGGCGGTGACGCAGCGGCGCGACTTTGGCCGGCGGTTTGGGACCTTTTCCGGCCGGTTTTGGTGGTGGTCCCTTTACAAAAGTTGCTTGGAATGACGAAACTTAGCGGATGGCATCGGCGGCGTTCCAGGAACCGGCCGTTGGCGGCGGACCGGTGGTGGACCGGTGGTGAACCGGTCTGGACCGACGGCTTCTGTCTCCGGTGATTTTTCCGGCGATTTGACTTGGGGCTTTTGTAGGACTCGTTACGAGCTTTCCAACGGTATGCTTGGATTTCATTTTCGTTTTACGGTTTGTATTTAATTTCAGTTTTCGTCCTTGGAATTTGGTTTGGTTTTTCATCAACGAAATCCCACGTGTTTGCTATTTTCTGAAATTGGTTGAGGGCTTTTGTCAAGCAGGCCGAGGCACACGTTTCTGTCCTTCCAGGGATTTTTCCGACCACCGGAGGCGGTGTTCCGGTGGCGGCCGGTGACTGTTCGGCCGGCTGCGGTGGCGGCATTCCGGCGACCTCCGGACAGTGTGTTCCTTTCGTCGTGGTGAGTCTATCACCGCTTTCCGTTCATCAATCGGATGCCCGGTTGATTTATTATGATTTATTTTGTATAATTTGAATATTTGGAATTAATTGTTTTAATTGCAATAAATTATGTATTGTTGTATTTGTCGATCAATATGTATGCCAATGGATATAAAATCATGTATTAAGTGAAATGTGATATGGATTGATGCTTTGAATTGTATATTGAACCCCGTTATGCCGAAATTGTATTAATTGTTAATTGTTTTAAAATGTAATTTGTTCTTGTCTGCTTGATAATTAATGAATAGGCATTGTATGGCATTTGAAAACATGTAATAAATTATGAATGTATGAATTTTGTATAGTTGAATGATATAGTTGGAAATTGATAAATGACTTCGTGAATCTATATGGAACTCGTAACATGTTATATGAATTAATTGGCCATATATTATGTGAAATTGTATGAAATGTGATATACGAATCTGTTTGATTTAAATAAATAAAATTTGTAGCATGCTATGATATGATTTAGTTGGCTTTGAAATACGTGCAATTTTATGAAATGTTATATGTGAATTGATTTGATTGCTTTGTAAATGCGCATTATATGAACCTGGTATGCAATATCTGAATTGAATAAGATTTATATGAATTTATATGAAATAATGTGACATGCATTGCCTTTCCATTTTGTTTATTTAAATTAATTGTGCATAAGAACATCTCTTGATCTACTTTATGAATATGTTGAGCTATGCGATATTTTATTTTACAAGTAATTAGTATGATTATGAACTTGACTTATGTGATTGCATTTCTTAAATACTTGAGCATGTGCCGTGCGTCTTTATATGGTTGTCTGAGTCTGAGTTTTGGTTCTGTGTTTGTGTGATCAGTTGGTACAGGTGCACCCGGGGTGGTGACTTGTGGTCGTGCAGGTTCCGGGGTGGACCATTTGCTTTTGGGTTGGCTTTGTCTGGTACCAGGTGAGGGTGTATATTAAACCCTACAACCTTTATGTGACAAATTTGGCCAAAACCTTATGTATATACCTATATATATGTTATTTTCAAAGTGGAGTCATCGAGTAAATTATTATCGAGTAACCTTTTCTCCAAATTTATGAAATATGTTATGTTTCTTATGAACTGAAATGTTTTGGCGAGATTACATGTATGTTATGTTCACGGGCCCAGGAATTTAGTACATGTGGCTATCCGGGGAGGCAAGGGCCAACAGTGATCCCATGTGCTGATTCCATTTATGTTCTACGTCGAAACGGATCTCGTCACGAGTTTTGACGAGAAAACGCTAGTCGGGCTTTTGAGGATTCATGTACCTCACTAGCCATTATGTATGAGGTGGACGGGTCTTGCTAACCCTTCCACCACCCGGAGGAAGAAGGTTGAAACTTATTTTATGATTATGATTATGATTATGTTTATGATTGATAGGCACCGTGCGGGAAGGCCGGGACACGGATTGCCCAAACAAATATGTTTAGGATATGATATATGATTTGTGTGTATTATGATATATTGCATGACCACCTATTTAATGTATCAATGATATTTGTCGTACACGGTCGGAGTTTGGTTGGAGATGATGCACGCTCACTCGCCGAGCCTTTATGTTTATGTATGAATTATGAACTTAATGAATTTAATATGATTAGTCGTAAAGGCCGAGCATTGCTGAGTTATTCTCTTGCCCATTTGGGAACTAACTTTAAATAAAACCTTGCTCGGGATTTATGACCTGCATGCGCATGTTTTTATATATATTTATCGCTCCCGCTCACTCAGTCTTCTAGAGACTGACCCTCCCCCTTCTTTTCCACTTTTCAGTTCTTGCAGGTTTGAGCTAGGCGGCTTTGAGTCGGGTCTGTTGAGTCTGTGTCAGTCTGTTTGATTTGTTATATACCCTGTTTTGATTTGTGAAGGAAACTATGTATATGATACGTATATGTTATGCAGGTTGGTACTCATGATTTGGATGTATGATTTTCGGGACAGGTTAGGACTGGTGCTCGGTTTAGATGAACCCGTTTTGATTATATGTTTGATCGGGACAGGTTTCTAGGGCAGTTGAACCCGTTTAATTGATGTTAAATTACTTTTTGAAATATATGAATTATGATTGCTCACTAAGGTTTTTGAGAATTCATATTTTGTATCGCTTCCGTATTCAGGTCTTGCATATTTGCACTTGTACAGGGTTTAGGTACCGCCTAGCTTAAATAGGTTTTTGTTTGTCACCCATTCACTGTGACTTGGTGCGTGTGCGGACTTTCCATTTCGTATACGTGTCGGGTCATAGTGCGGGGTGTGGTGCCCCACCGCTTGGGGCGCTACAGCCCGTAATTATCCCTTTCTTTTTTCAACTGCTATGTAATGTCTCATAATAACGTCTTCCCTCTCCAACTCTCTTATACAAAAAATAGAAAAACACAAATCCCAAAAATAAGAGTTTAATACATGAAAATTATAATAAATAATAAGTGAAGAAACTTCACAGTAAAGTAGTTTAAGTAAAAAGTATAGAAGAATACAGTGACGGAACTAAGGGGCGGCATAGGGTGACCCCCTTTCCCCCTAAATTTTGAAATTTTTTATTTTTACATGTATTTTCTAGAATATTTATAATTTTGCTCACCTCAAATTAAAATTTTCGTTTCTTTTATTTTTGATATTTTAATTTTATTCTCCTTATATTAAATTCTGATTTATGTATCTTGGCGAAGAAGGCAAGTACACTGTTCAATCACCTTAGCCATGACCATAAATTGTTATCATGGCATAAGTTGTTTCCAATAACCGTGTTCATATTTCTTTAATTAATTTCTTTTAATTTTTAATATCCCTTTATTATTAGATTAATTAATTAAACTCAATTAAACACTGATTTATCATTTGTGTGAGTTGGTGTTTCCATATAAATGTAAGGATATAATTTTTAATTTTCGTTTAATTAGGTCTACGAAAAGCTGACTAAGCTGTTGTTGAGAATAGTTAAATGTTTCCAGTTGGTGTCTCCATATAATTACTGTAATGATTAGGACCTCGATTTAATGATGAACATAAATCCTCATTGGCTACTTAAGCATAATTTGGGTTATGAACCAAAGTATTTATTTTAATTGAGTGGATAATGTTAGAAGATTAGTACAAATCTCGGGATTGATATAGTTGCCTTTGATAGGAGATTTATTTTCCCTGATTAGTAGGGAACTTAGGCTATTTATCTTTGATTGTGTAATCAGTTTATTCATTCATGAAATACAATTCTAAACCTTACACTCAAACATGGTATCAAGAGCAGAGTTTCGATCCATGAGACTCAGCCAAACATCATCGTCTCCAACCTTTTCTCAAACCAATTAGCCTAAAAACCAAGAAAAGAACACTGCAAAACCAAAACCATGGCAGAAGAATCAGGAGCCAAAACCGAACCAACCAACACAGATCTCTCGATCCAAATTGCAAATCTGTGGAAAACCAATACCCAACCACAAACAAACCTGTCCAATTTCGACAATCTGTCGATTGGCTTCAAGTTAAACAATGACAACTATCCCGTATGGGCAAGGCTGATGAAGATGGCCATTGGGGGAAGGGGATGCCGCTCACATTTAACCGGAATTCCTGATCCTCCGCACGAAACCGACCCGACATATGATCAATGGGAACAAATAAATCAAAATGTATTCACTTGGATTATACAAAATATTGAAGTAAATCTAGTGAATAATATTTTACATTACCCGACAGCAAAAGCCCTATGGGACGGACTTGCAACCACATATGGGAGTGGTTCGGATCCGTTACAGCTCTTCGATCTCCACCGACGAGCAAACACACAGAAGCAAGGGCAAGATAGTCTAGAGGACTTCTGGAACAAGCTCCAATCGATATGGACCGCTATCGATCGGAAACAACCCAACCCCATGAAGTGTCCCGAGGACATCACAATCTACAACCGGATCACCCAAGAGCATCGCCTTTACCAATTTCTGACTGGTATAGATGAAAAGTTCGATCCCATAAGGAGAGACCTCCTGAAACAGGAAATGAAGCCCTCGCCAGAGTCGGCCTACGCCACCATCAGACGAGAGGCAGCCCGCCTCCAAATTATGAAAGCAGCAACCGGCGGCGAAGGCGACTCCAATGGCATCGGATCTGGGCTTGCTGCAAAAAGGGAAAAACAGGGAAGGTTCGAGAAACAGGGGCGCTCAGACTTCACCGGACGCTCCGGAGACGCCGGCCGGAGAAACTCCTCATCGCGCGAGGACCGAGAACGGATCGTGTGTGGACACTGTGGAAAACCCAAGCACTCAATTGAAGAGTGCTTTGAGATTATGGGATATCCCGATTGGTGGCCGGGAACCAAGAAACCCGTCGCCGGAACGGCGAAAAATGGAGGCAACAGAAAGACTCACATCGCCATCTCTGAAAATCGGGCAGACGGAAAGGAGGGAGAGAAGCAACACGGCGGCTCCGCCGCCACCATAGGCTTCATCGGCCATGAGGGAGAAGCCGGTACGGCGACAGGCGGAGCCCGGCGAGCCAATTTGGTCAGGCTTGATGCAGCGGCGGAAATGGAACACCGGAGTGGAGGTAATGGGTTTGGGGGTAATGACCCAAACCCTAGTGATTTATTTTTTAAGTCTCCAAATTCTTCCTTAACTACAAAACAGCCCCATAAAAAGGAAAATTGCAGTTGCACCCCACTTTCCACTATTTCTGACAAAAGGGCCCTCTTCACTCACAAAGTATCACCTTGGATAATTGATTGTGGTGCAACGAACACGATGACATTTGATTATTCAGATATTCTTGAACCCTGTACACCCGAACAATCTTATATACAAGCAGCCAATGGAGCCCGGATGGAGGTTAAAAATGAGGGAAAAATTTTATTTAACCAGAAGATAACATTGAATAACTGTCTCTATGTGCCTTCATTATCATGCAAGCTGCTGTCTGTTAGTCACCTGACAAGTGAACTCAATTGCACTGTTCTGATATATCCTCGCTTCTGTCTTATACAGGACATTCATACGAAGGAGATAATTGGGCGTGGTACTGAGCGCGATGGACTTTACTACATTGATGAAGTGGATATCCCGTCCAAAGCTCTCTTAACCAAAGGCACCCAAGACACTCAAATTTGGCTCTGGCATCGTCGACTTGGACACCCATCCATTGGGTATCTCCGATTGTTATTCCCTACTTTATTTCAGAATAAAACGCATGTTCTTTTTCCTTGTCAAACATGCTCAATTGCTAAGAGTCATAGGACCACTTTTAAACCCACAAACACTCGGGTTCCGACAGTTTTTTCCTTAATTCATTCTGATGTTTGGGGCCCCATCCCGGTGACTAGTCATAGTCGATTTCAGTATTTTGTGTTATTTATTGATGATCATTCTCGCATGACTTGGGTTTATTTTTTGAAACACAAATCTGAAGTATATGAGACCTTTGTGAGATTTTTTAATATGATCCAAACCCAGTTTAAACACAACATCCAGATTCTTAGATCAGACAATGGGAGGGATTATGTGAATCAGAAAATGGGGGATTTTTTCCAAACACATGGCCTTGTTCACCAAACTAGCTGCCCAAATACACCACAACAAAACGGCGTCGCTGAACGAAAAAACCGGACCCTACTCGAAATATCCCGGGCCCTCATGACCGAATCCCAAGTACCAAAACACTTCTGGCCCGAAGCCATAGCCACTGCCACATATCTTACTAACCGGCTACCCACTAAAACTCTTAACCACCAAACACCCCTATCCGTCCTGGAAACACAGACACTAGTACCACCTCATCTCACCATGCCACCTCGAATCTTTGGTTGTTCAGTGTTCGTACATATTCCCAAACATGAAAGGTCCAAACTTGACCCGTGTGCAGTTAAATGTGTCTTTGTTGGGTATGCCCCTAACCAGAAGGGATATCGGTGTTATGACCCTATGACACGCCGAATCCATGTCACGATGGACTGTGAATTCCTAGAAATGGAGTATTTCTATCAGAATCCTCAAAGGGTTCAGGGGGAGAATGGGGATGATCCCTTTGTCTGTTTGGATATATCAGACACTGCTGCAGAGCCACCACAAATCGAGCTCAGTACCATCTCCAATGACCCTCCTCCGAATGATGTCCGACCTGAGGTAATGATATCTGAGAACCCTTCTTCTGAGTCTGATAATATTGATGGTAACTCAGTTGCAGTTAACCCTGTTTCTGATGACACAGAAAGCCACAGGTATACATTGCCACAACGGAGTAACAGGGGTGTTCCTCCAACTCGTTATTCCCCTGAGCATGTGTCTAGAAATTCCAGATATTCAATGGGTAACATGATCAGGGGGAGTATGTCCGAAAGGGCAAAGGCGTTTATGGTGACTCTTTACTCCGAAGAGATCCCCAGAACAGTTATAGAAGCTATGAAAAGAGGAGAATGGTCTGAAGCCATGGAGACTGAGATGAGTGCCCTGATCAAGAATGGAACTTGGGAAAAATGTGAGTTACCACCGGGAAAGAAACCAGTGGGGTGTAGGTGGGTGTTTACCATTAAACACAAGGCTGATGGGACAATCGAACGATACAAAGCACGTCTAGTAGCAAAGGGATATACTCAGACGTATGGGATTGATTACTCAGAAACTTTCTCACCAGTGGCAAAGATTGATACAGTTCGGGTCCTTCTGTCAGTGGCAGCAAACAAAGATTGGCCCCTTCACCAGTTTGACGTAAAAAATGCCTTCTTACATGGGGACCTAACCGAAGAAGTGTATATGGAAGCACCTCCAGGATTTACAGATGGCTTCAAAAGTAATGAAGTGTGCAGACTTCGTAAAGCATTGTATGGACTCAAGCAGTCTCCTCGGGCATGGTTTGGTAGATTCACGGTTGCAATGCAGAAGTATGGATACAGGCAGAGCAACTCTGATCATACCTTATTTCTCAAGCAGAGGGGAGAACTGATCACGTGCTTGGTCCTGTCATGTTGCACAGGATTCTCTGAGATACTAATTGCGGCCTTGTTGTCACATCTCAGCAGGCTCGGACCTCGCGGGTTCACCCCAATCTCTGTCATCAATTTCCTGAGCCAAATTATCTCTGTTACAGCTTTGGCTATGCCTCTGAATTCAGCTTCTGCACTCGAGAGAGCAACAACTCTTTGTTTCTTACTCCTCCATGTTACCATATTTCCACCAACTAATGTAAAGTATCCCGAGGTGGACCTCCTGTCATTCGGGTTACCTGCCCAATCTGCATCCGTATAAGCCTCAATGTCGAGGTGACCATGTCGCCCAAACAGAATTCCTATCTCCACTGTGCCTTTCAAATACCGTATGATCCTCGTTACGGCTTCCATGTGACTCTTCTGTGGTTGGTGCATAAATTGGCTGACCACCCCCACTGCATAGGCAATGTCTGGCCTAGTATGTGACAAGTATATCAGCTTTCCAACCAACCGTTGGTACTTCCCTTTATCTGCTCGTTCCTCGCCTTCATCTAACTTGAGTCTGTGGTTCACTTGAATAGGAGTATCTGCTGGTTTACAATCTAACATTCCTGTTTCAACCAACAAGTCAAGAACATATTTCTTCTGGGAAATGAAAATCCCCCGTTTGGACCGCATAACTTCTATCCCAAGGAAGTATTTCAGACCTCCCAAATCCTTCATTTCGAACTCTTGGAATAGGTTCCTTTTGAGTCTCTCGATTTCCTCCTGATCACTCCCCGTTATGATCATATCATCCACATAGATCATATCATCCATATTTAATTTCTAAAATTATTTTGAACAATTACTTTTTAATCCCAAAGAATGCACTGTATTATTAATTGTGTACTCCAGATTCCAGAGAACTGTGCTGCAAGATATATACTACAAGCGCACGTACGCTCATGGAATTAATAAAACAATTTAATACTTCTTCAAAAAAAAAAAAAAAAAAAAAAAAAAACAATTTAATACTTAGATAAATTAATAAGCTATAATGATTTCAAATAATAGCGTATATATGCATTAATAATTATATCTTTATCTGATCATAACAATTCACAAAGCTCAATCATGATTAGCACTATTATTATGATGATGAAATTATTGACGAGGTCTTGTTTTTAGTGATCTAATTACCAATTTGGGCAAGTTTTGCTCGTGTAAAAAAAATTAAAATTGGTGATGGTTGACGCCAATCATATAACTATGACATAAGAAGTAATTTTATAGCGAGATTAATTAATGAAATAAAACTCGAAATTTTGTGTTGCTTTTTGTTAAGTGCGTAATTAAACTGAGTTTTCTTGGGAGGGATCTTGTGATATATCTGACGAGCTTGAAAATTAACATTGTATGTCATAACATTCACCACAATTCTATTAAATATAAATTATGATGTTTAAATATTTTTAAAAGTATTATTTTATCATATTTTATCGAATACTCGTATTAAATATCGTAATCGACATTTTTTACATAAAAAATTAAAAAACAAATCGTATCATTATATTTGTATCGTATCGTATCTATGTTGCTGTGTTCGTATTTATATATCATACGATATAAATTGTTGCACGATAATTCCTAGACACATGTTTGGTGCACCCGCCGAATTTTGAATATTAAAACATTATTTTGGTGCACTAAGCTTACTTATAATAACTATTCCATCATTTCTTTCTTGGACTGTTAATTGAATTCACAAAGATAATTACATGTACCTCCAAAACAGATGGATAGTTAGGGTTTCTCATTTTTTTTTTTTTTTTTTCTAGCAGTAATCTTCTTCTTCTAAATATCCTTTTTAGATCTTTGTTTTGTTTTCCAATTGAGATTCATATCTCAATTTTCTTTTTTATCATTGTTTTTCTTTTTCGATTGTTTCTCTCGCATGGGGTTAATTAATTTTTTGTATGAGAGTTGTTTTTTTTCCTCTCAAATGAGATCAGTTTTAGTTTCTTATCGTTTAATGTAGGGTGCTCCTACTTGTGCTTCAAGCATCCGTCTCTATCTTCACTTATGAATGACTGCATCTACTTCAAAACCAAAATAAACAGAGACACACCTGATCACGAGTCGACCTATATGACTCAAGCTTTAACAGCTAAAGAATCTGCAATCGCTGAGATTTCGGTGGTGGTGTTGAAATTAAGTTTGACTAACTATTCAAGTATTAGTTCTATCTTTGAGAATGTTAGTTTTTGTTTTGTTAGACGTGGAACAACTATAATTGTCCACAAATCTATTAGAATTGTGACTTTGAGCTTACATTATTTTTCCGATTATTCCTTTATAAGTTTTGATTCAAATTGATTTAGTAAATTTCCCGCGCGGGGGGGGGGGGGGGGGGGGGGGGGGGGGGAGGGGGGGGGGGTTTGTGTTTAAAAAAAATGGATAGTTAAAAATGTCATTCTTACATTCAGATATAATCATATTTATACTTTTGTGTTTAAAAAAAAGATGGATAGTTAAAAATGGCATTCTTACATTTAGATATAATCATATTTATACTTTACTTTGAGATTTTCATTGCAATAAACCCCACTAGGAATTTATTAATTACAAGAGTTCTCGCGTAAAATTTATTAATTAGTACAAAAAATTGGGGGCATTTTTGTTAAGCTTTAGAGAAGACATGATTCGGGAGAAAAATCTTGTACTAACTGTATTCTCTGTGTAAAACACTGTACAAGGATTACGGTATAAATAACTATACAAGACATACATATAAAAGGAAAGTCAACTATACTATACAAAAGAATCCCTAAAAACAAGCTTTCCTAACACTCCCCCTCAAGTCGAGTATCGGGTCGACGATGCTCAACTTGCTTAGAACATCAGCAAAAATCCTCCCATTAACTGCTTTTGTCAAGATATCCGCTAGCTGATCCTCTGACCTGACAAACGGGATGTCAATCACCTGCTCCTCCAACTTCTCTTTAATGAAATGTCGGTCTACCTCCACGTGTTTGGTTCGATCATGTTGAACCGGATTTTCTGATATGCTAATGGCAGCCCGATTATCACACCTTAACTTACAAGCCCCTGCTACAGGGAAACCAATTTCTGCGAGTAACTTTCTTAACCATAAGACTTCAGTTACCCCTCGCGCAATGCCCCGAAACTCCGCCTCTGCACTCGAGAGTGCTACAACTTTCTGTTTTTTACTCCTCCAAATCACCACATTCCCTCCAACCAGTGTGAAATATCCAGCTGTGGACCGTCTGTCTACTGGATTCCCAGCCCAGTCCGCATCAGTGTAAGCTTCAATGTCCAAGTGTCCATGATTCTGAAATAGAACACCTCTCCCGGGATGCCTTTTTAAATAGCGGCATACTCTCAAAGCTGCATCCATGTGTTCTTTCTGAGGCTGATGCATGAACTGGCTGAGAACTCCGACCGCATAGGCTACATCTGGTCGAGTGTGGGATAGGTAAATCAGTTTCCCAACCAGCCGTTGGTATTGGCCCTTATCTGCTTCCTCTGCCCCATCTACTATCTGTAGTCCGTGATTGATAATAATTGGCGTATCAACTGGTTTGCACTCCAGAAATCCAATCTCGGCTAAGAGGTCCAGAATAAACTTCCTCTATGAGATGAAGATGTCTCGTTTAGATCTCAACACTTCTATTCCCAAGAAGTACTTCAATTCTCCCAAGTCTTTCATTTCGAACTCTGTGAATAGGTTTTCCCGCAGTTGAGACATCTCCTCTGTGTCATCCCCTGTGATAATCATGTCGTCCACGTAGATAATGAGGCACGTAACTAGCCCATTTCTTCTCTTCAGGAAGAGTGTGTGATCTGAGTTGCTCTGGTGATAGCCATACTTCTTCATGGCAGTGGTAAACCTTCCAAACCAGGCTCGGGGTGACTGCTTCAACCCATACAGAGCTTTCTTTAACCTACATACCTCCCCGTTTCCGAAACTACTTGTGAACCCTGGTGGGGGCTCCATATACACCTCTTCCCTGAGATCCCCATGCAGAAATGCATTCTTAACATCAAACTGATGCAACTTCCAGTCTCGGTTGGCTGCTATCGAGAATATCACTCTGATTGTGTCGATCTTTGCAACAGGAGAGAAAGTTTCTGAATAGTCGATGCCATAGGTCTGTGTATATCCTTTCACAACCAACCTTGCTTTATATCTTTCAACGCTCCCATCTGCTCGGTGCTTGATTGTAAAGACCCACCTGCATCCCACTACTTTCTTTCCCGGAGGGAGCCAATATTTTTCCCATGTTCCATTTTTTTCTAAAGCTTCCATCTCAGTATCCATAGCCTGGACCCATTCCTTATCTGCAAGTGCCTCTTCTACTTTGCTCGGAACAGTGGTGGAGTAGACAGAGGTGGTATACGCACGAGCTTGCTGAGATAAGTTTCCGTTAGCCAAGTCAGCTATTGGATACTTGGTTATTCTCCCCATAAGTTCGGGTTCATATCTCTTGGGTGGCACCCCTCGAGTGACTCTAGTTGGCAAAACATATCTGTCTTCTTGCATCGTTTCAACCCTTGGCTCCCCCTGAACCTGTATCTCACTCTCTTCTGAATCTCCGGTGTGTCCTGCACTGTT
The DNA here is from genome assembly GCA_037501455.1 of Lantana camara. Classification (NCBI taxonomy): domain Eukaryota; kingdom Viridiplantae; phylum Streptophyta; class Magnoliopsida; order Lamiales; family Verbenaceae; genus Lantana; species Lantana camara. The sequence goes on from CM074862.1 coordinate 29,029,069, forward strand.
AGGCTCACACTGATTCGAAGAAATGCAAATAGAATCACTGTTATTACAACTACGTACCTCAGGGATATCAGTCGGAGTGATGGGATCAGGAGATTGCTCGCAGGGCTGTACTGTGGGAGGCGGATCGGTGGTTCCGCCTACTTGCTCTGTTAGGACTGTGTCTGGCCAAGAGTGTGATATCCAACTCAGTGGATCCTGCTGTTGTGGCTGCTCCCCCTGACCAGTGAGTTGGGTATATAAATACTCTGTTTCTAGGAAATCACAATCCATAGTCGTATAGAGGCGGCGAGTGGAAGGGTGATAGCACCTATACCCTTTCTGATTAACCCCATAACCCACAAACACACATTTGAGAGAACATGGATCAAGTTTGGAACGTTCTGACTTATGGATATGAATAAAGACTGAACACCCGAATACCCGAGGGGGAAGAGCTAAACTGGAGGGAATGCTGACCTGACTACTAAGAAACTGCAGGGGTGTTTTAAATTGTAACGACTTAGTGGGGAGGCGGTTAACAAGGTATACTGCGGTGGCTACTGCTTCGGGCCAAAGGTACTTAGGACACTTAGATTCAAGCATAAGAGCCCTAGAGATCTCAAGAAGTTGTCGATTTTTACGTTCAGCCACCCCATTCTGCTGAGGGGTGTGAGGACAAGAAGTTTGATGAATTAACCCATTTTCCTGAAAGAATTGTTTTAGAGTGGAATTAACATACTCCCCCCCATTATCGGATCGAAGGATCTGAATTTGGGACTTATACTGGGTTTGGATCATTTTGAAAAACTCCATAAATTTGATAGGTACTTCAGACTTGTTTTTCAGAAAATAGACCCACATCATGCGAGAACAATCATCTACAAACAAAACAAAATACTTAAAACCATGATCACCAATATTCGGGGCAGGGCCCCACACATCAGAATGAATAAGAGAAAAAACATCCTTAGCTCTAGAGTCCGAAAGAGAAAGATGTTGTCTATGGCTCTTCGAGAGTAAACAAGTCTCACATGATAACTGACTATTCTGTGGAAAAATCTTAGGAAATAAAAGCTGAAGATACCCTAATGATGGGTGACCTAACCGTCGATGCCACAACCACTGTTGGCGGTTCACTGTCCCGTGAGCAAGCGCTGCAGTTCCGTGTTGAGCCACCTCATCCACGTAGTACAGCCCGTTGTGCTCAGTACCACGCCCAATCACTTTCCCCGACTGAATATCCTGCAATAAGCAAAAAGAGGGGTACATCAGGGCAATACAATTTAATTCTTTCGTTACATGACTAATAGATAACAATTTGCAGGATAAATCAGGTACAAGAAGACAATTATTTAATTTTAAAGTGGGGGAAATGACTATAGTTCCGGATCCCTGAACTGAGGAGAGTCCCCCAATAGCATTCTTAATTCCTGGTCTGTTGGAAGGAGTGCTGTTGGTGAGATCAGTGGGGTCATATGTCATAGTATCAGTGGCCCCACAATCAAAGACCCACCGAGACTCTTTGTTTTCTTGTCTGGCGTGAAGAGTCATCCCTGCACTAATATCCTTATTTGATGGGAGACACTCTGCCTTTAAGTTATTCTCTGAATTTTTTTTCACCACCCCATGAACGGACAAATAATTGGGACTATTAAAAATAAATGGGGAACCAAAAATAGGGGAAAAACAATCAGAGGGGCATTTAAGGGATTTAACCAAACCTCCTCCCTCATAACCTGGATGAGCCGCCGTCTATTCCTGTCTCCCATCTCCAGCGATTCCTCCTTCTCCGCCACTCTCTCTCCTTCGCGGCGGTTGTGCCACCGCCTGCGCAGCCATCCCCACTGTTCCTCCGCCCTGTTCTTCCACCTGTTCGTCAGTAGCAGCCATCATCTTTGCGCCGCCGTAGCCCGACGCGACACCATCGCGCCGCCGGCTGCGCCACCCTTCGGGGAAGCCTATAATTTCATAGCAGCCTTCCTTTTTGTGCCCGAAACGGCCGCACTTCCCACACTGAGGCCTTTCTCTGTCAGATCCGTCGCTGCTCAAACCGCTGTTTGCTTGGGGACCGGCGGAAGGGCTCCGTCGCGGTGGGGGTTTGGACCAAGGCCTGGAGGCGCTGTCCGCCGGTGAGGGGAGAGCTGGGCCTCGCGTCCCCTGATTTTTGGCGAGAAGCCCTGTTCCGACCCCAAAGTTTCCTGCCGATGATGTTGTCCGATTGATGATCTCCCGCCGTGATGACTCTCGCCGGATGGTGGCGTAAGCTTTTTCAACTGAGGGCAAAGGGCTTTCTTTTAGGAGGTCTCGCCGTTCTGTATCGTAACGATCATCTACCCCGGCGAGGAACTGAAACAGGCGGGTGTCGGACCTGAGGCGATTGAATACGGTGATGTCGGCTTCACAAGACATCGGATTTGGTTGCCTAACCTCAATTTCTCGCCAGATCCGCTGTAAGTTGCTGTAATACTGCTCTATTGTGTCCGTTCCTTGCTTCAAGCTATTCGCCCTGACGGTCAGATCGAATATCTGAAACCCGTCCCCACTGGAACCATAAGTAGCAGTCAGGCCCTCCCATAGTGCTCTTGCCGATGGGTACTCAGCGTAGTTGGGGACGAGCTCTGACTCCATGTTCTCAAGAATCCACGAACAAACGATGAGGTCGGTTTGTTCCCACCTGTGGTAAGTTGGGTGATCGATCGCCGGAGGTGCAGGTACTCCGGTGATGTGACTGAGTTTTCCCCTCCCCCCAATAGCCATTCTCATTAATCGGGACCATAGGGAGAAGTTGAATTGATTCAATTTTGTGGTTATGTTTACTGTTTATGGGATCTGAATCTGATTGGTGTCTGTTTGGCGCTGTAGGGTTTGGAATTTGGTTTCAATAATGCTGGCTAGTTGTGTGGCCAAGGAATCGACCGGCTGCTGCGATTCCTTGCCGGAACTGGGTGTAACACTGCTTTCGTCCATGACTGTTGAAGGTAACGGTACGTGATGAGCTAGGGTCGGATCCGTTAATGGATCGTCGCCTGCTCTGATACCATGTTAAGCTTTAGAGAAGACATGATTCGGGAGAAAAATCTTGTACTAACTGTATTCTCTGTGTAAAACACTGTACAAGGATTACGGTATAAATAACTATACAAGACATACATATAAAAGGAAAGTCAACTATACTATACAAAAGAATCCCTAAAAACAAGCTTTCCTAACAATTTTGAGTTAAAGTTTAATTAAAATTATGTAGGTACATACGAGATGAGTGTGATCAAATATGAGGCATTCCTTATAATTATCCCATCTAACTTTAGTGTTAAAAGTAATTAAACAAAATTATATTTAAATTATGAGTGTAATCAAGATACGACAAACTTTTATTTCGTAAGGAAGAGTCAGGTCACCAAAGGGTACAAAGATACAACAGTTTTTAAGAAAATTTATCATGGGATAAATATAGAAGGTTACCCTGTAATTTCAAATTTCAATTTTCAATTTTCATAAAGAAAAAAAAAATAACAAATTAATTACCATGATTAGGCCTATATTGTATTTATAACTTGGCAAGAAAAAATAATAAATAAAAAACAGCATTATTGGCATTATATAGTGTGTCAAAAGTCTAATATCGGCATGACTTCCCCTTATAGTAAGCTTTAATACTATAAATTGAGGGTATCATGTGGTGGTTGAGAATGAAGTTGTTATTCAGAATAGTTAAATAATTAACTAAGACAAGATAATAAACTTTAATCATCAGATTATGGACATTAATTTTAACTCTCTGACTTCCAGCTACCTGCGTTGTACGTGTGGGTATTTAATATGGAAGTTTATGGACTTATATTTGATATAATTATGTGCTACAGAATTAAATATAATTAATTTTGTAACATTGACTAGAGAGAGAGAGAAAATGAGCTAAAAAGTTAAAAATAGTTAAGAATGAGCAATTTTTTTTTTTATGTAAGGAGGGTTGGACATGAGTATTGAACACGATACGATAGACGAAATAATATTTTTAGAAATGTTCATGGATTAAAATACTTGATTTTTCTAATTTGTGATTATTAATATGTGAAGCCATTTTTCTAGAATTATCATTGAACATCAACTTAGCCACTACTCTGATCACCTGATTCTTGTGGCCACATTGGCATATTGCATTGCTTAAATCATAGGTATATCATCTATACGTACATTTTCATTTTTCATTTTGATTAATATACGAGGAGATCTCAATAATAACTCTACAATGCATTTGCCCGTTTTTTTTTTAAAAAATCATTAATAAACATCAACTTATTTTATCTATTCTTAAAATTCATCAATTCTGATGGGTCTGAATCTGAGGTGTTAAACTTCGATCACTTTACGATTTGTTTAATGTGGGGAAACAAGGGATGAAACTCAATCGGAACTCGCCGGAAAAGATGGGGGTTCAACCTGCTAGGACAAACACCAAAAATAAACAGTCAGAAGGCCAAGCTGGGGGAACTGGGGGTGATTCCCAGTTTGGCTCTCCGACGCTCAAGTTAGACAGTGATCTGAAGAAGAGGTTGTAAGTGCAGTGCTCAAATTATGGAAGATGACTTACAGTGGAAGGGATGAATTCTCTTATTTATAGTTGAGGGTCAAGGGCCCTTTGGTAATTGTCTTCATGTGGTCCTGGCCTAATGTTGCCCTAGCACGTGGCGTGATGAGGAGGAACCTAGGAGGAATCTCCTGCAAAAGCTAGTGTAAAGTTGGAGGCGGGCAACAGTGGCAGGCGCGCGGGCGCGTACTTGTGTCAGAGAGCCGTTTTGGGTTGTTACTAAGGGCGAGGGGCACGATCGGGTTTTGACATGAGCCCTGGAGGCTCGCAGGTCCGAGGGGCACCTGGGCCAAGGCTGAGAGACATGAGTTTGGTTCTCTGTTCATCCAAGTGGGAGAGTATTCCGAGGGTGAGCGAATGAGGGCTCGGAGGGTCATAATACCCCTCGCTCGGGAGTTGACTCCTTTGAAGAACCGAAACATCCTTGGGGACGAAGGCGAGGCTCGTCCCGAGGGTGGCCTGTGTGGGGCTTGGCTTTCACGTGCTGTTCACGGGGGATGCCACGTGTCAAAAACGTGGCTAAGCATGTAGTTGCCCCATCATTTTGCCCCCCAATTCTGTAGTCTTCAGTAATGAGGGCTATAGAATTCTTGATTTCAAACTTGAGAAGTAGACGCTCGTTTTGAAGGGGTCGTGCGCTTGGGAATTTCCTTCTGAACAAGCAATTAATGATGTTTTTCCTTGATGACCGCTCAAATCGACGAGTATTGCTGGCTGCAATCATGTAGCTCTCAGTAGGGTGGACTTCTGAATTCAAATATTTTTAAATCTCGAGGGTCTATTCTTGGGGGAAAACTCCGCGCTCGAGAACCTTGCTTTGAAACCGCATTTAATGCGGTCACTTCACGCTGACCGCTTGAGTAATCCAACATTAAATGTTGATGGGCCGTGTGGGTACACCTTTTCAGGAAACGACGCGCATTTCTCGGATGGAGTGTGACGGTTCCCAAAAGTGGGCGGTTACCAAGGCGGGAATGATTGCAACTTTTGAATTAATTACCCAAATCCCACCAACGTCTTCCCCTATAAATAGGGAGGTGATTCATTTCCCTTTCTTCTTTACGCGATCCAACTTCAGAGCATTTAGTATTCCTCAAAACCTCCGAAGCATTCTCCAGAGACTCATAAGCAACTTCCGGGTTTCTTCAATCTTTTAGGTAATCTCTTTGCTTCTTTCTGACTCTTTAATTTGCCAACCTTAGATCTGTAGGCGTTCTCTTCTATTAATCCTCCACCGTTATTCTTCAATCGTCTCCCCCTAAACCACAATATCTAAAAGAATCATAGAAGAGACTGTGAGAGAAATTGATGAAATAGCTAGCTCTAGTTCTTCTTCTCACAATCCTACTCCCCACCATCAAACCGTGGAGAAAATGTTCAGAGATGCCAGGGATGAGGACCTGGATGCTGTCGTGTCCGTTATGGGAGAGAGAAATCCCGGTGGTGTTGACCACCTGTTTGAGGAAATGGAACTGGTAATGGAGGTGGAGAGACAGGGGGTAACATTGCCATTGACAGAAAGCGCCACCCATCCTCACCGCCACACCGTAACAGTGGCTATCTCAGGCCCGGCTCAAGAGGATGCGGGTGTTGGGCCCTCAGAAGAGCCCCTAGCTAAGCGTAAAAAGAGGACCAAGAAATCAAAGAAATCCACCGAGGGTGAAAGTTCGGCTATGTAAGATACCGAGAGGACCCCCGATGAAACCCCTAACACCATAACTATGGGGGATTTAGTTTCAATGAGGGCTCCAAGGTATTGGGACGAGCGCTTTACTTATACTTATAGTATTCCAGCACCACACGAGAGGGCTAACAACCCCCCTCTTAGGGAAATGGCAGTTTACAGGGATGCGGTTGAAGCGGGAGGGTTGAGATTCCCTATTTATGTTCCTGTAGCAAGCATCCTAAATCTTTTAAATCTTAACCCCTCTTAGATTGTCCCCAACGGCATAGCCCTCATCAACCCCTTTGTAATCTTGATGAAGTGCACTGGGAATGAGCCGTCAATTCATAACTTCAACAGTCTCTTCCAAGTGGTTCGCTCGTCACGCTCATCCCCATCAGCGGGATTCTACTATATCCAGGCCAAGTCCAATCTGAGATTGATAGACTCGCCTTCAACATCCTACGGAACTGATTGGAAAGAGAAGTTCTTCTTTGTGAGGGCCTGAGGGTGATGATTTTGGGGTTCCCCGAGAGTGGGTTGACCACGGGGATAGGCCCCTCATAAGATCCCGCTTAGATCCGTCATTTCCCTTGTCATACGCTCAAGAATTGGCCCTCGCCTTGAGGAATGTCCGATGGCTTATCAAAGTCAAGGAATTGATGGACAATGAGGAAGTCTTATTTTTATGCGGGCTCATAAATGACCCTGAAATGAAAAAAAAAACCCGGCTCAAAATCTAGAGAGAGACGGTTAGATACTAAGGAACTAACTTTAGATAGGATTGTTGACTTTATTCTTGTATTCCGCTGAATTTCTGCAAGGAAGAATTGACCCTCGTTCTTCTTATTTCAGGTGCGAGCATTTTGATGGCGATGAGAGGGGGAATGAGGAATGTGGCCAACCTTTTGAACGCTTGTGATCCACAACAGCAGCATCCCCAGAACCAACAAGGGCAGAACCAAGGCCGGGGCGCCGACCGAGGGGATGGCTGTGGGGGCCATCGTGGTGCTAGCTCCAGTACACCCGGCCAAGGCCGAGGGGATAACCGTGTGCCTACCCCTGAGACTCGTATTGTTCCCTGACAAGGGGACGCTTTAGGTCAAAGAGGTACGACACCCCCTCAAAGCAACCAAGAAAGGCAACGCTCGAGCATTATGATAAGGGAGTCCCAAGGGGACCAAGTCCAGCCCTCAAAAAAGAGGAAAAAGATGTATGATGCTATTCCTATAGTGGGCAAAGGCAAGCAGATGGTCGAGGGCGACCGTGGCAATGGAGATACTTCTTCCTCTGAGGAAGATCAACTGTGGAACTCCGAGCGCACTGGTGATAAGGCGTTCGGTCGTCCCCCCACGAGGGCACTACTATGTTGAGCAACCTCCCGCTCGCCCGGAACATCACCTACGGGCTATAACAAAGGATCCAGTTCACGGGGGACCACAGACGGCTCTACTCCCAAAGTGCGGAGCAGGTGGCCGAGGATCTCGCTCATGCGGTCATTTCCGTAAGGCTCCTTAACTTTTCACTCTTTTTAAGTTTCTCATCCTCCTGAAAAATGCTAAGTGTTGAAGGTTTTTATTTTGAAATGTAGCAAGTGCTTCCGAGGGTCAGAGTGCAGCTTCAGGAGGAGATGGATGTTTTGAAGGCTCAGCTGGAATCCCTTGAGGCTAAGCATGCCAAGGTGAAGAAGGAGTTAGATAAACGAGAAGATGATGTAGGATCTGAACGAGCGGACCGCACAGCGTAACGCTGCTAAATAGAAATACACTAAGGCCACCACGAAGGCCTGTGAAGAGGAATTTAATAGGGCGCTCCCCGAGCGTATTGCGGTAGCCAACCAAGAGGCCCTCGTTAAGTTCTGCCACTCCAAGGCGTTTGGCTTTGCTTCCTTCCTTCACTACTATGACAAGGCCCAAAATGCGTTCAATTTGGCGGTCGAACAGCTTATCCACTTGGGATTGGCAGACGCTTCTTTTTGGGGGCGCTCAGATACGGGGCTGCGATTCGACGAGCGTTGTGCGGTTCCAAAAGAGGGCGAGGACGACCCTGAGGCCAACCTTACTGAGCCCGAATACAATGATTTGGTCACCTTCCTTCAAGATGAATTTATGAGGGCTCGCCAGGCTGAGGACCTTTATACGAGGGTGCCTTGGTCATTAGGGAACTTTCACAAGGGTCTTCTTATGAGAGACGCGAGGGACTCATATATGAGGACACCCTGGTTATAGTATGCGTGGGGAATTCCTGCCTTGAACGTGAGGAGCTCGTTTACGAGGCCAACCTGGTCATTATATATGTTCCCGCACATGCATTTTGTTAAAAATTTTCCTAAGTGTTGGGAAATTTCGTGCGCGAGCTGGGAGTGAGAGTCCAACTGGTTATTTGGCAGTTTCGAGCGCGAATCAAGAGCAAGTTCTGGTTGGCTTTGCTTTTTGCCTTGGGATCAGCTTTTAGCGTTATCGAGCCTTCTGTCGAGGGCGAACCTTGATGCAGAGTTTCGCGCTCGATAAGCATAATTTCATCTCTGGTAAAGGGGAATCCGCACGCCTTGAGCTTGTGTGGCTATTGCCTAGATTACCAAGGGGGAATTTCTCGCCATATACACGAATATAAGAAAGACCTTATCTCTAAAGAAAACAATTTCAATTCATTGCACTAGTGAATAAGAAATACATCGAGCCCCAAAAAATGGTTTTTACAGAACCATTTCAAGATTTAAACATAGAACCGTCGAAGGTTATATGCGTTCCAGGGTCGTGGGAGATGCTCGCCTTGAAGTGTCTCGAGCACATAAGTATTGTTAGCTCTGACTTGGATGATTTTGAATGGTCCTTCCCAATCTGGATCCAACTTTCCCACGTGTTTGGACACTTCAACTTTCTTTAGGACTAAGTCTCCCTCTTGGAATGTCCTCTCCTTAACTCGCTTGTTGTACTGTCGAGCCATAGACGCCTTGTACTTGTGAATACGCGCCCAGGCGTTGTTTCTCTTTTTATCCAAAAGATCCAGCTCCAGTTCTCTATTTTCCTCGTTGGTTTCAAGCTCGAAATATGCAATGCGCGCAGATTCTTGCACAATCTCTGTAGGTATCATCGTCTCTGAACCATAAACGAGCGAGTAGGGGGTTCTCCTAGTGGCCACTCTGGGAGTCATGCGGTAGGCCCATAAAGCCCCTTGTAAGTCATCGGCCCATTTAATCTTCTTACTTTTAAGCATTGTCTTTAAGTGTTGCAAGATGATCCTGTTGGTAACTTCAGGTTGACCGTTGGCCTGAGGGTGCCCCACGGAAGTGAAGCGTTGTTCAATGCTTACCGAGCACCACTCTCGATTATCTGCTGCAATAAATTGAGATCCATTGTCTGAAATTAATACCCTCGGGATACCGTACCTTCAGATTATGTTTTTCCAGATGAAGTCTCTCACTACCCGAAATATGATTTTGGCTACGGCCTCAGCCTCAACCCACTTTGTGAAGTAATCCACGGCTAAAATGACGAACTTCTTCTATCCAACCGCTATTGGTAATTATTCCACAATGTAAATGCCCCACTGATCAAAGGGCCATGATACGTCTATAGGGATCATCTGAGTCGTCGGCAATTGGGGGAGTTAGAGTAAAATTGACACTTGGGGCATTTATTAGAGAAAGCAATGGCGTTGTGGAGGACCGAGGGCCAATAAAACCCACTCCTCAATATCTTTTTGGCAAGGATACATCCCCCAGAGTGATTTTCGCAACTCCCTTGATGGACATCCTCGAGGGTCTCTTTGGCTTGTAAGGGCCTTAAGCATCTCATTGGAGGGCCGTGATAAGACTTCTTGAAGAGCCTTTCTTCGGGATCTAATGAAAAACGAGGGCCCTTATTTCTCATTTTTCATGCTTCCACCTTATCCGTGGGACAAATCCCATCCTTGAGAAATCTGATGATGTCATCGAGCCAGCATGGCTCCTGAGGATCAGTCATTGTTACCGCTCGGGTAGGGGCCTTCCCTTTTATCAAAGGTTCCTTCGTTCTTAGGAATGTGACGGAATGTTCGTAAGATCCCTTGAGAGCAGAAGCAAACTTGGAAAGAGCATTAGCGCGCCCATTCTCCGCTCGCGGAACCTGAAGCAAGTGAAATTCCTTGAATTTACCGATTATTTATTTTCCTTTTTCTAAATACTGCACCATGGTGGTTTCTCGAGCCTCATAAGTTCCTTCGATCTGGCTTGAAATTAATTGTGAATCAACATAAGCTGTGATCCTGGATGCTCCATTTTGAAAAGTAATTTTTAGCCCTTGGACGAGGGCCTCATACCCTGCCTCGTTGTTTGTGACTTGAAAATCCAACTTGATTGCAAAATCTATTTCAATCCCATCGGGGTCTCTGAGGGTTACCCCTGCTCCCCCTCCCTCTCCCCCCGAGATGTCGAGGAACCATCCATGTGCAGGACCCAAAGACCGTCATTTACTGGAACGGCAGGCTCTAAACCAAAACGCTCAACCAGTAAGTCCACAACCACTTGCGTTTGTATAGCTGTTCTGGGCTCGAAACTGATGTCAAACTGGCTTAGTTCAATGGACCACTTGATCGGTCTTCCAGAGACGTCTGGCTTGGACAAGACCTGCTTCAGTGGTTGGTCCGTAAGGACAATGATTGAGTGTGCCTGAAAATAAGGCCTCAGTCTTCGTGATGCATTGATGAAGGCAAAAGTAAACTTTTCGATTTCCAGATACTTCTTTTCGGCGCCCTGTAACGTCTTGCTGAGATAGTAGACAGGTAGATTTTTGCGCTCGTACACGGCCACCAAAACCGCGCTCGTGGCTTCCACTGAAACTGAGAGGTACACAAATAAGTTTTCACCCTCAACCGGCTTTGTTAGAAGCGGCGCGCACGAGAGGTAAGCCTTCATATCCTGTAGCGCTCTTTCGCATTCCTCAATCCAAGCGAAATTTTGAGCGTTGCGCAAAATTTTGAGCAAGAAATGAACCTGTTCAACGAGATTATTTTCCCACCAAGACTTGAACCTCTCTGATATTCCGAGGGGACGGAATGTTCAGAATGGCCTTAATTTTCTCCGGGTTAGCTTCGATTCCACGTTGGCTGACCATATAACCCAAAAACTTGCCTCCTCGTACCCTAGACGTGTATTTTGAGGGATTCAACTTCATACCGTATTGACCCAATACGTCAAATGTGCGCCTTAAGTCATCCTAATGAGAAGATTGGCGCTCGCTCGTAACTATCATATCATCTTCATAGACTTCCATCGACCATCCAATTTCCTTTTTAAACATCCGATTGGCGAGGAGCTGGTATATGGCACCTGCGTTTTTTAGCCCAAAGGGCACAACCAAGAAGCAATAGACCCCCAGGTGTACCACAAATGAAGTTTTAGAGCGGTCCTCGGGTGCCATGAAGATTTAGTAATACCCTTGGAAGGCATCCATCATGCTCATGAGCTCACAGCCCGCGGTTGAATCCACCAATTGATGAATTCTGGGCTGAGGGTAAGGGTCTTTAGGATAAGCTTTGTTGAGATCCGTAAAATCATTGCACATCCTTCATTTGTTTGTTCTCTTGGGTACTAGAACGACATTGCAAAGGCATTCTGGGTACAATATGGGCTCAATATATTGGGCCTCGAGAAGTTTGTTTACTTCATCCTCAATAACCTTCTTTCGAAATCCGTAAACATCTCTCTTCTTCTATTTGATTGGCTTGAAAGCGGGGTCCACATTGAGCCTGTGGACTATGACACTTGGATCAATTCCTATGAGATCAGAAGCCTTCCAAGCAAAGACATCAATATTTTCCCTCAAGAAATCAATCATCATGATCTGCGAGGGTCCCGAGACGCTAGAGCCAATTTGGGTGGTTTTATCCTTGTTGCTAGGTTCTAATTCGATGGTTAGAAATTTCTCCGTGGGCTCAATTCGCATTCCTGGGCGAGGGATCTCGAGCGCTCTATTCTTTCCTGTCAATTGATTTTCAGCATTTTCTTTTCAACCCTCATTAGCTTCTTCTTCTTAGGAAGAATCTCCAACTACTTCGAGAGGGACTCCCTCGGGGTTGCCCCCAGCGTCGTGATCTTTCTTCTTGTTTTTCTTCTTATTCAACTTGACTCTTTTCCGCACGGGACCGTCTTCATTTAAGTTGGGAAAATCTACTGACTTTTTGATGGACCCAATCTGAAATGTCCTTTCGGCCTTGGGTTTTTTGAGGGATAGCTTGTAGCATTCTCATGCTTCTTTGACATCGCACAAAACTTAGCCCATACCCTCGTGCATAGGGAACTCGATCTTCTGATGGTAAGTAGAGATGATCACCTTGAAATCAACGAGGGTGGGCCGCCCGATGATGATGTTGTAAGGGATCTCAATCTCTACTACCGCGTAGGTAACCATTAAAGTCTTTTGTTGTGGGGCACGACCAAAAGAGGTGGCCAAGCGAATCTGTCCACGAGGGACCACTTCAGAGCCCCCAAAGCCAATAAGGGCTGTTTTGAGGGGCTCGAGGGGAATGTTAGTGATGTTCATTTTCTGGAAAGTGGTGTAAGGGAGAACACTAACAAAGCTTCCACTATCAACCAAAACCCTCTTTACAACGTGATTGTGGACATCTAGGCTAACCACCATGGGGCAGTCAGAGGTTTCATTGACCCCATGGGGAGTTACAATGTGTTCTAGATCCCTATCACTGAACCCTATCATATCATTTCCTCTGGGGTTGTTGGCGCTTGCCTCCTTGTGCTGGGAGGTGGGCCCAGAACAGTAGCAGTCCGGGACCACATTTTAAATTTTTTATTATAATACAAGTATTAAAATATTTCTAAAACATTTTAATACAATAGCGGAAGACTAGCCCGATCTACTCAAGTATATACATGCAATTGATAATAAATTTTAAATCGCTTAAGCAAATAAATATCTAACATGCAGTTAACACTTAAGAGCACATAATTTATCATGTTTAAAATAAAACAACTGTAAAATATTACCGTACTGCAAACATGGCTATCTAATGGCATTTTTCCAACTCTCGAATTCACCTTCCATGAACCCGATACCCGATCTCCTAGTGAAACTGGCAGAGCTTCCCTGCAATAACCCCAGAGAAACTCTCGGAGTGTGGGCTCCGAAAGTATTTCTCTAAATACTTAGAGAATACAAACTTTAAACTAGAAAACCCTTTTCAAGGTTTAATCTCCCGAAATTAGGCGTTTTATATAAACACCTAATTAAAATTAATTTCAAAATAAATCGGAATTAACTAAGAGAAAAGGGATATGGTTTCAAAGCTTAAACTCAGCCAAAACCACCTCCCAAACTTGTGAATGAAAAATGAGGACCCAAGGCCCCTATTTATAGGGGAAAAACCGAGGGTAAAATGGTAATTTCACATCCCACTTGCGTAGCCAACTTGGACATGAAAATCGAGGTCACCACATTTAAGGTCTCGTCGCCACGAATCCAGCGCCGCCGAGCACGTGCCGGTAGCCCACATGACGTGCTCTCACGCGCCGTCAGAAGGCGGCGCGTGTGTTTCACATGCGGCCTAGTGTTCCAGCTGACGAGGCCTCTTCTGAAGCAGCCACGTGTCCGGGTCTGGTTCGACCCGAAACCGGACCCGGTCTGACCCTGTCCGAGAACCGACCCGTGACCCGTTTGATCGACCCGGTCTAGACAAATCTGGACCGTTGCTTCACGCCACGTGGCTCAATCTCAGCCGCACACGCGGCTTGCCACGTGGGTGCTGTGTCAGCGCCAGTTGGGCCCCACCCTGCTGACGTGGCGTGACACGTCAGCTGCCATGTCTTTTTTTTTTTTTTTTTTTTAAATTTAAAATTTTATTTTCTCCAAAATAAAATTCCAGGCATTTTCGGGTTATTCCGGGTATTTCTAACTGGCTGCTTCTCAAGCTACCATGTATTTGGGTTTTATGGCTTTTATTGCGGTATAAGCTACCATGAATAACCACAAAAGGAGCATTTTCTTGTTCAGATATCTTTTGCTTGCCTCGGGTGTTGCTTTCCGATCCTCGCCCTCGCGGGCTCCTCGAGCACAATGGGCTCCTTCTCTTCTCCCTGGTCCGCTCATTGCAGCGCTCGTCATGATGCTCTAAGACTCTTACAAATTCCTTCAAGTGGCCCCCGACGATGAGACTTTGAATCTCGCTCTTGAGTTGGCGGCATTCATCGGTGTCGTGCCCTTTCTGCTTGTGGAAGGCACAGTATTTTTTCGAGCGCTTCTGAGACTCGGTCTCTCTCAGCTTTTGGGGACGCTTGAAGAGTTTCTTATCTGAGAGAGAGTAAACTTCAGAGATGGGCCTATTGAGGGGGATCCGCTCGAGCCTGCGAGGAGGAGGTGGCGATCTGCGCCGCCCCTTGTGGGGCTCGTCCCGTACCCTCTCGTTCTTCTGGTGGCTGAGGTGTCTGGAAGCGTTTGATACATACATATCTTCGAGCGTGAAGTACGGCTCGACGATTTCCCTCATGGCCATGAGCGATACTGGCATTTTCTTGACAATGGCATCCGCAAACTTTTTACTCATGTAGTGCTTGTGATTAACAGCCTTGAGGAGCACATGGATCAAGAAGTCCATTGAGGGTCTCTCCACCAGGAGCACCTCCTTGTTGAAGTGAGAAAAAAAGGATCGGAGGGGCTCGTGTTCGCCTTGGACCAAGTTGTAAAGGGTTGTTGGCGCAGTGACTGGGGCCTTTAAGGAGTTGAAGTGATTCAAGAAGGCTTTCTGAGATCCTTGTATGACCGGATCGAGCGGGCTGGCAACCGCTTGTACCATTCATGAGCCATTCCAACGAGGGAAGTGACGAAAACTTTGGCCCAATAGTGGCTGGAATGTTCGTACAAGTGCATGAGATGCAGAAAATGATCCAAATATTCTGTGGGGTCGGTAGTTCCATCATAGCGGTTGATGGAGGTGGGTACCTTGCCCATTCCAGCTTGGGCCATCAAAACTTTTTCAACGAGGGGAGAGCCCCTCGCCAGGTGATGGTGGTATCCCCTCTCGTGACCATAATTCTCATAGTTTTCCTCATGCTCCTGGTACCGAGGAGCTTGATGGCGTCGGACTTGGTGACGAGCATCTCTGGCCATGGCTCTCTCGTCCCCAGCTTGGGAAGCTTGAGACCTCGCTCGAGAGAGCTGTTCAACCATGTCTTGCAACCCCTGTAGCTGGTCTTGCACAGCCGCGAGGAGGTTGGGATCTTCTCCTCTTGCTTTGCTACCCTGCTTTGAGGCTTGAGAATGAGCCTCAACCTCAACATCAACTCTAGCTACAGGCTCTTTTCCTTTATCAGCCTGTGGACGTTCCTGTTCGTCCCTCGGGGGAGCTTCTCTTTCGTTGACCGGTGGTGGCGGTGACGGTCTCGCTTGTAACATAGCTTGGGCCACCATGAGTGGATGAACTTGCCACCCTCCCATGGGTGGGGTAATCTGGGTGGCCTGCCCCGAGGGGAAATATGGGGCGGTGAAGTTCTTCCAAGCGTTTTGGGCAGCTTGGATTTCACACTAAGCGTACACAGCCTGTAGCTGCCTTTGTGTCATTGGGGACATCTCCAGCCCCTCAACTCCCTGGGAACCACCACCGGGAGCTGAACCTGACCGACGTGGTAAGGTTGGACCATGGGTAGCATAGGAGAAGGGGTCATAGAGTAACCTGGTGGGGGCATCATGAAGGGATATCCCCCTGGGTGGATTTGGGTAGCGTGGAGTTGACTCTGAGGGATATCTCCAGCGGCAGTTGGAAGAGAGTCGTTGTCGTTGCGTCGAAGGTCATCGCCGCCACCCACCGCGCCTGATCTAGTGGTGACCATGGTGAAGGTGGTGTTTGTATCTCAACTAGTAAAGGGGAAAGGAGAGGAGTGGTTTCCCACAAACGGCGCCAAAAATTATGGGTCTGAATGTGAGGTGTCAAACTCCGATCACTTTACGATTTGTTTAATGTGGGGAAACAAGGGATGGAACTCAATCGGAACTCACAGAAAAAGATGGGGGTTCAACCTGCTAGGACAAACACCAAAAATAAATAGTCAGAAGGCTAAGCTGGGGGAACTGTTGGAAAACAGCAGAGTAAATGCAGTGGAAGTTTAAAATTTTTTTCCAAAAGGGATCTAAAAGACTTGCAATATTGTATCATAACGTTGGGACTCAAGAAACTCAGACGAATTGAAGCTTTCTTGAAACATATTGAGCCACCCTCAAACGTTCCATGCGGTATGAAAATCCCCGTTTCTTGATTCTTTCTTCGAGATTCCAAAGTAGAAATCCTCTAGAGTAATAATCCACGCCAACCTAGATTCAAATCATGTTAATGAGTATGCTAGTACTGTAACATGCGTATTAAAGAAACAAGAAACGAGAAATAGAGAGCAAGAGAATTATCCCCAAATTCCATGAAGGTTGAACGTGATTCTCAAATCACGTGTAGTCCAAAAATTCGAACCCCTAGTCCCTTTTATAGGCTAGGGTTTGAAACCCTAATCCCATGTAGGAGATGGTCTCCTACTTTGACTTTTCTCCTATTCTTTCTTTCTCTCCAAGTAAATAATATCTTATCTAATATAAGATATTTATTTCATAGAAAAAGAGCTCCTAACCAATTTAGGAATATTTAATTATTCTAGCAATAATTAAATATCTTATCCTAATACTTTATTAGAATAATAAAATAGAAGATATTTATTTATTTATTTATTCTAATCAAATTAGAAGAACTAAATAATTAAATACTTAGAATTAATTCTCCAATTACTTCCATTAAGGACTTTAGAATTAATTCACTAATTAATTCTAACTGGCTAAAATTAATTCTCCAATTAATTTTATTCGGCTATATAATTAATTCTCCAATTAATTATATTTAGGTATTTATAATTAATTCTCCAATTAATTATATCTTGACTTTATAATTGGAAATTCTCCAATTAATTATATTTGGACTTAATAATTAATTCTCCAATTAATTAACACATGGTCTAATTCCTTAATTGGAACCACATGTCCAAACATTGCTCCTGATATCCACACGTGTACTTTACACTGTGGTCTCGTTTCGATCAACTATTTGATCTTTCCATAATACCCTTTGAACCCGGTATTTGTGTGTGACCCTCTAGGTTCAATTTCAGTTAGCAGTGAGCCTAATTAATTAATACACTTATTAATTAATTACCTCACAGATCACACGACCATAGTCTAGCAACAGGTGTGTGACCCCTACCTGAAATGTGAATGTATATTGGAAAGAACATTTCAGTCAATGATATCATGTGGGATACGATCCTCCTACCATCCTATCTCTCGATTAAGATCTAGAGCATGGGAATATGGAGAGCCCTACTAATCTTAATCTTAGAACAAAGTTCACTTCATATTCCATTTGATCTCAATCCAAGAAAACCCCATTTTCTTGATGTCTTGATCTAACCACCTTGCGCAAGGATTTAAGGATGGAATCATGAATGACTTGTGTAATAAGAGATCATCTTACCAACAACAAGTGTAGGTCCTTTATTGATTCCAACAGTTCTCATATGCCACTTGTGTAATCCCAACATAGGCCGTGGTTCAGGTGTCTATATGGCGACACCCTTTTGAGCTTATATCAAAGATTACAGAGTTAGCTCATATGAGACAATGTGGAATCTCAAGTCTAAGGATTAATTCCTCACGTCATTGACATGTGTGATATTTCCTAATCTGGAGGTTTCAGGAAACTTCCTTTCCCATTTAGGAATCTTCTCACGCGGGGTACCCTCAGTGATGAAGTTCTTATAACTATCACCCTTATGTATTATGAACGCATCAACCCATGCACTTATCACCCCATGAAACCGGGTGATCCTTCTTAAGGACATAACTACACAAGCAAGTCTCAACAGAGGCAAAATCGACACTCCCACTGTATGTCGGCCTCATTGACTTGGAGAAATTTATAATCCTCGCCTATGGAGTTAAGAACTTGTTTCATGTGTCATTCCCATAATGACAAAGTTCTTAATGGCCTCATTGGATTAGGGGAGTTCTAGACATACACATGTAATGGAAACACACAAAACACGTATTGGCACATAAGAAGTGTTCGCCTATGATTATAATCAATCGTATATTATTCAAAGATTGTCTGTGATAAAGGGAAAGTCCCAAAGCATAACAGCTTTCTAGGGCACCATTCCCAACAGGAACTTGGGGTGATTCCCAGTTTGGCTCTCCGACGCTCAAGTCAGATAGTGATCTGAAGAAGAGGTTGTAAGTGCAGTGCTCAAATTATGGAAGATGACTTACAGTTGAGGGGATGAATTCCCTTATTTATAATTGAGGGTCAAGGGCCCTTTGGTAATTGTCTCCATGTGGTCCTGGCCTAATGTTTCCCTAACAAGTGGCGTGATGAGGAGGAACGTAGGAGGAATCTCCTATAAAAGCTCGTGTAAAGTTGGTGGCGGGCAACAGTGGCAAGTGCGCGGGCGCGTACTTATGTCAGAGAGCCGTTTTGGGTTGTTACCGAGGGCGAGGGGCACGCTCGGGTTTTTACATGAGCCATGGAGGCTCGCAGGTCCAAGGGGCACCTGGGCCAAGGCTGAGAGACATGAGTTTGGTTCTCTGTTCATCCAAGTGGGAAAGTATTCCGAGGGTAAGCGTATGAGGCCTCGGAGGATAATAATACCCCTCGCTCAAGAGTTGACTCCTTTGAAGAACCGGAATGTAGCACCCTATCCCCAAGGCATTACATCCCCCGCACTATAGCCTCGATCCACGTATGAAACGGACAATCCATACATAAACCAAA
Source organism: Lantana camara (assembly GCA_037501455.1). Taxonomy (NCBI): domain Eukaryota; kingdom Viridiplantae; phylum Streptophyta; class Magnoliopsida; order Lamiales; family Verbenaceae; genus Lantana; species Lantana camara. Next base: position 29,048,088 of record CM074862.1, read on the forward strand.
ACTATAGCGAACGGGTGACAATCAAAATAAATGCGCTAGGCTGGACACTCCCCAATAATCAAACCAAAACATGAATTTTAAAGCGGAAGCAACAAAACAATATACATATAGGTACCATATTTACCGATTAGATATATAATAGATACCAAACTTAACTATCAATACATTATCATCTCTTGATATTCTATACATGCTCAAGTATCCAAAATGTGAGACTGTGATTATAACATGAAAAATAGCAAAAGTTTATACAAGAAAGGGACAATGCTAGACCCGTGCAATGCAAGACTTGACCAGACTCCCGCCTAGCACGACCACGCTCTCTAGTACCTGAAAAGTGAAGTATCAGTCTACCGAAGACTGAGTGAGGGGCAATAAATAAATATATCACATCACATGCAAGTCATAGTCTCTGGTGAAGACTTGAAAGGAAATAAATATACAGTTTAAGAAACTTGTTCTTTGCCCTAGATTACAACTAATCATTTTAACATGTTAATTTGATCATTTCATGAACATGTGGCCCCGGCGAGTAGGGCGATTCTCCAACCTTTACACCAAACGTGACAATACGTGCTTGCTTTATCAATTCAATACATGATCATGCATTTCAATTTAGTGCTCACATAGATAATTTCATGCTTGAAACATGCAATAACCCGAGGATAACCCGACATGCCGGATTAACCCCAGTCTCCTTCTTCCTCCGGGTGATAGCGGGTTTGCAAGGCCCAACTATCCACGACATGGTGTGTATAGGGAACATGACTCCCTAAACACGGAACTTCTTCCACCACTAATCTCCTAGTGGCTTCGGGGGTGATCCCAACAATGTGAGGATAATTCAGGAGTTACCCGTCAACCCTTGCTTTCCCGGTTGGCTCAAGAATTACCCTCGGGCCCACGTGCAATCATGTACTCGCCAAACTTGCTTGAAATCATGACAATAATGGCTTGCTTGCTTGAAATATTTGTATTTTGGGAAAACGTTTATAATTATAGTATGTTTTGGCCGAAAATAGCATGTAAAGGGTGTAGGGTTCTATGTACCTAAAATAAAACCTCACCTTTTCTTACAAAATATAACAAGGATATGCTCTACGGAGCCTGCTCCTCGTCCACGACCTCGTGACCTGTGCAAACACGACGTGTATACGTGAGACATGACCTAAAATGGACCAAATATGACGAACGGCGGAAATGCAACGAGATGACGAAGAAAATACAATGTGGCATGATAACATCTTGTTTCAGTACATATTGGATCATATAATAGCAATTCGGGGTCAAAGAAGTCGTTGGATCGGGGGGGCTAAAATCGTAATTTTATGCAGAGAATTTTGTTCTATCAGACCCCTGGGAACGGCCGTTCCGGGTTCCCTTTGTAAATGGGAAGGGCCGTTCCCGTGGCCCTTCAAAACGTGCCAGCGTTTTTTTAAAATTAAAGCGCGCCTTTAGCTGGGAACGGCCCTTCCGACACCAAGGCCAAAATGGGAACGGCCGTTCCCATGCTCGGCCGCCTGTTTTTGGTTTAAAAGAGTGGGAACGCCCGTTCCCACAATGCCTTGAGGTTGGGAACGGTCGTTCCCAGTTTCTGTAACTGGTAAGAAACAGAGCATGGTTACGGGAAGCAACAACAACAACAAAATCTCAAGTTTCAATTTACCAAATTCATGATTCCTGGAAATTATGATGCATATATCTTCAACAAGTAATAATACTCCATTTAAACACATAAATCATGGAAAATTACCAAGAATTCAAGTTCTCAAGTTCATGCTCAAAATTGATCATTCAACTAAATATCCAAGAATTTCAATAATAAATCATGCCATAATTCAAGATAGGATCACATAATCATACTTCCATCCACAATTAATCCATCTAGCATATAATTCCCAAACCCTAGCTCATACATATATGATCAAAAATCATCCATTCATGCACTACCAACCTTGGAATGAAAGAAATGAAGAAAATGGATGAAGATGATGATCAACTCCCAATTCTTGCAATATTTCTTGGAAATTCTTGATGAAAAGTATGAAAATCTCTTCCTTTTTCTTTCTTGAGTGAACCGAGAGCAAGAAGCAATTGTGGTTGGGAGATTTTTGGATGATATGAGAGCGTGGAAGCTTGGAGATGCATATCACGTAACAACCCTTTTTGAAATGAGTGAAATGTCCAATTTTGCCAATTAATCCTCCAAGAGTTCAAGTTATGCAATTAAGTCCCTAGAGTTTAAAGAAATATTCAACTAGAGACAATTCGGTCATTAAAGCACTCTCGGTACTCGTTTTACGTAATAAATATTTTTCCGTGTCATGAAATAATATTTTCAATGATATGAATTCACATAATTTATATAAATAGTGTTTCATGAATTTTATAAAATGTGAAATGCCACATAAGAATATATTATGAAATTAAAGAATCAAAATAAATTCCTACGCTCAAAATCTCACACGTGGCATGCTTACCTGTTCATCCGGAACCGGGGCGTTACACGGAACATCCTTGGGGACGAGGGCGAGGCTCGTCCCGAGGGTGGCCTGTGTGGGGCCTGGCTTCCACGTGTTGTTCGCGGGGGACGCCACGTGTCAAAAACATGGCCAAGCATGTATTTGCCCCATCAAATTCATTTTCTAATTTGTCGTACCAGCAAATTACTCATATCATACTCTGTAAGATTTCTAATAAAATTTGTGAATATTAAACTTTTTGGACTTAAAAAAAATGTTTCAGCATAAGACAAAAGTTTTTCAATGTTGTACAGGGACGTTTCATTTCTGAGAAATGAGAATTATATTAGAAACCGAAAAATATGTGTTGAGTAAAAAACCAAAAACGATTAAATAAATTATCAATTTTTTTGAAAATAAGCTGATACAAGTAAAATTGATAGAATATTCTCTTAATTCCATTAGAAGATGTTTGAAAAGGAATGCAGACGGGCAACGTAAAAAGTTTGTGGGGCAAGATTGTATAAATAAGAAGGTTGGCGGCCAGTGTATAAATCACCTTAATCTTGAGGTATATCCCGAGATTAATTCTAACTAGTAATCCACGTACATTATATGCGTGTGTAAATAATAAAATTATTATCATTTAAATATGAAATATATTAACATTTTTATATTAATAATTATTTTATAATTATTTGTAACATAACTAAAAATATAAAAGATAATACAAAATAGAAATAAAAAAAATATGGAAAAAGAATAAAGATATATAATAAAAAAAATGGAATAAGGTGAGAGAAAAAAGAAGTTAAGAGATAAATACACAATAACACGTTGAGAGAGTGATTAAAAAACTAGAAAAAGAAAATAATTTTAGAGTCTAAGAGACCAATACGGTTACTCTAATGGTTTCTCACTTAATATAATAGTATAGATAATTATGCACAATTCATAATTATCAAAAAAATACTATTAATATATATAAAAAATAACATTTTCATATTAATAAAAATTATATAATGATTAAATTATGATAAATAAATTTAATAATACTATATTTGTAAAAGGAAAAAGATAATAACAATATATATAAAAAAAACTATTTAAGAAAATTAGCATGATGCAATATAATGAGAGGTAAGAAATAATAAGTCAGTTTAGAAGTTAAGAGATAAAAAATAATAATAAATAATTAAAAGGTAAAACAATTATTCGAGAGAAAAAAATGTTCAAAATTAAAGATACCAAAATAATTTGAAGGGGTGAAAGCCTTTTTCTCCCTCACTTTTGGGGTTGTTTGCACTTTACCCCCAACCTTTGCATTCTAGAAAGCATGGGAAGCTCACGGCACTCCACAAACACATATTATACAAGTTTGAAATACAAGAGAGAGAGATGTAGGGAAGAAAATTGCGGTCGATGGACTACAATTAAGGTGGTGGAGAAGGATAATGGTAACTCTGGAAAGCTCTCATGTTGCTGCAATATACATGGGTTCTCACACTGGTGTGTTCCTATGGAGGACCAACCCTTCAATGATGAAGATGAAGCAACTAGTGCGGATCGTGGTGCCAATCTTACGGTAGTGGAAAGACCTAATTCACAGCTTCTTCAGAAGCTTGTAGTACTGAATATGTCCCTCTTAGCTATGTTTTTGTTTTTCCACCTCTGCCAGATGATATTGTAAACCAACTACTGAACATCATATGAATAACATCATTTGTTTTCTTCAAACATTCTTAATTGTTCGCATACATATCTCCCTAGCGTTAATTTAACTGAGCATATAGCCCCAAAACAAAACAAAACAATCATTCACAAATGTTAGCACAAAAACAAAAGACAGTGATGATTGAGATATTGTATCTTGATGATATCACAAAACAAAATAATAGCCTTCTTCCTAGACACCAAAGCTGCATTTAAGATGCATTTTTTCAAAGTCCAGCTTGTTCTTGCTCTTAGAAGTTGTTTCCATGGATGTCCCCTTCGTATTGGCAGCAACAATTGAGGCCGGTTCTCTCTGTTTTCCCCTGGAGCATGTTGTGGGGTGGGTGAAAGATTTCATACCTAAATCTTTGCTCAACTTGGAAAGAATCTCACCAACCTACTTAACTGGAACAGGTTGAGACATGACCATCTTCCCTTTACCCTTCCCTTGTCCCACTAATGGTTGACTGGTAATTTTTGCTTGTGATGGAACAGGCTCATTGATCTTCAATCCTTTGGGAGAGGTTTTCTTTTTAGCATATCTTTTTTGCACAGTCATTTTCTTCCTTTTTACAGTGTTTTTGGCAACCACAACTGCACACAGAAAACTGAAAATTAATATCCTGGCATGTTTATCACAACATTAATCCAGCAGCAAATTGAAAATTAATATGGTGACATATTTATTACAACAACTACAACTCAGCAACAAACTGAAACTTTTCTTGCCTATCTATTTATCATACCATTAAATCAGATACAAACTGTACACTAACATGCTGATAAATTGGTCATTATTTAAGATCAAGACATTAAATTAAAGAAACCAAATATTACCTGCTACCTCCTTTGATATCTCAAAGCATTTTCTCTTGTTCCTTGTCAACACCCCTGGGACTTCATTATCAACATGGAGAACCCCATCTGCTGCACATACTCTCTCAACAACATCCATTTACAAATGTACACTTGTTGGGTTGGTGGTCTGTGTGGCTTCCACTTGTGGCTCCAATTGATCAAGGGTTGCATACATAGCATTAAAAGTCTGCTTCATTCAAATCATCCATGTTCAGATCAGGTACAGCATCTGTTGTTGTTTGGTTTGCCATGCACGAACTATGTGACTGATCATTAATAGATACAAGACAATATATGAAATTGTTATTACTTAGAAACATTGACAAACCATTTATGACTAAAATACAATGAAATAAAATACAAGTAAGCTACCTGACCCCTAGAAGGACAAGTTCTCCTATTATGACCGATCTACTGACACAACTTGCATCTTACAACAGTTGATATGCGCAGAGGCTCACTTTCTCCTGGCTCTTTTCTTCTGTTTTTTCTGGGCCTTCCTGGTAGTCTTCTCTTTTGAGGTGGCTTGAGATCTCTTGGCATTACATCTGGTATTTCTTCTTAGAATGATTCATCAAGCACAAACGAGATCATATGCTTATACCAGTTCTCATATGTTGCCTTTGAGAATATAGCATATGTGTAATCCTCCAATCTCTCTCTCCTGTGGGCAATACATAAATATGCATGCATGCAAGGGATGCCAGATATGTCCCATTCTTTACACTGACAGCTTTTAGCAATCATATCAATTACGTAGTGAGTTGGCCCATCTCGAATCTCATATTTGTCATCACCAGCCATTAAAATAGAGCATTTCTTAGTATGAGTTCTTATCTTATTCAGTTTTTTAACCACTGTGGGCACTATTTGCATATTCAGACAAATATGCATGTGCTCTGGGGTTTAACTCCTTGATTTTGTTCATTGCAAAATTGAAACCCCTTCTGTTGTATGTCCTTGCAGCTTCCCAGAAGTACCTCTTGAGTGCAAATCCTGGAAATTTCATCCTGAAGTTAGCATAAACCTGTCTTGCACACCTTCTTTTGTTGGCATGTGGGACAATATCATTGATTATCTCAGTTAAGCCCTGCAACAATATTGAACATAGTTAGTCATATATTCTGGAAAATAACAAAGTTAGGGATACATTTTGGACATAAGAATATTAAATACAACACTTTAAAGAAGAACAAACCTTTTGCCTGTCAGACATGAAAGTCCATGGAATGTTTTCATCAAAACCACCTAACATTCTTCCAAGATTTTCAAAGAAAAAAGTCCAACTAGCTTGATTCTCAGTTTCCACCACTGCATAGGCTACCGAATACAGTCCATTATTCCCATCAAGAGCAATTGCAGCCAATAAAACCCCACCAAACTCTTCTTTGAGATGACATCCATCAAACCCAATGAAGGGTGCACATCCAGAGTAAAATCCTTTTGCAGTAGCAGATCAACCAATGAAAATCCTTTGGAAAGTAGGGATTACATTATGACTCCCTTCATCAAGAATTTCGGACTGTAAAGTAACAGTTGTACCCTCATTATATTATTGTAAGACCCTAGCATAATATGGCAACCTTCCATATGATTCACTGTGAATCCCTTCAATCTCTTGTAATGCTTTCAGTTTGGCTCTGTAAACTTGCATGTAGTTAGGTTTAATGTTGTATTTTTCCAATTTAGCTTGAATCTCCTTAGGAGTTATATCAGGGGTTTTCCTCAGCCATTTCACCAACTTTGCAGCTATTCACTCAATACTAGACTCTTTTATACAGTCACCTCTTAAACAAGAATGAAGACTGTTGTATTTTTTAATCTGAAAAGTTCTCCCACCCATCATCACTGAAGCATGTAATCTCCACTGACAACCATAACTCTCACACTCTGCAGTAAATCTTTGTAAATCATTCTTTACCCTTACAATATTAAAACCCTCTTGAATCATAAACTCTGTCATTGTTCTCCTCAAATGCTCAACATCAGAAAAATATTTCCCCACCTACAACTGAACCTTACCACTTCCATCATCTACATTCTTAGATTGACAGTTGTATGTATTCTTATGGGGTCATCATCAAACTCTTCATCAGAAAAATTTATAGCCTCACAGTGTTCATCTGATTTATAGTTTGACATTTCATCTGATTCATTTGTAGCATCAAAGTCAATATTGTCAAGATTTTCTACATCTATCTTAGGCACACAAAGACTATCATCACTTTTGTTGTCTTTATCATCAGAAGGAATAAGCTTTCCTTTGCCTTTTTGAGTGTTAACAGAACTCTTTTTCCTTTTTTTAGAACTCCCTAAACAATTTTTTCCCTTCCTAGAACTACCTTCATCTGTTTCAGGAACTCTATTCCTAAGAGTTCCAGAAGTAGGCACATTACCAACAACACTATTAATGTTCAAATCACCATGCAGATTGTCAACTTGTACCCTATTTTCACTTGATTCAACATTAACCGTTTGGATGTTCGCATTAAAATCATTCACAGTTGACACAACAAAAACATCAAACACATTTTCAGTAGCATTCCTTTCAAACATCCTCAGAACATCTTCATCATCATAAACTGTCATTTTAGAGGTAGACCCGTGTATAGAAGCAACTATAGTACAAGGATTAGCATCTAATTTCAACAAGTCCTTAATGTCATCATGAAAATCAAACAAGTTGTACTTATCTGGATCAATATTGTATAGACTTGCAATAGTGTCCTTAAAATGTACAACCAATGTAAAAGTTTTTTCCACCATTGTTCTTGCATTGTAAAACACATTATATTAGGGGGGAAATTTTTCAAAAAAAGAATAAAACTTTACCCTAAAATCTTCGAAATCGCAAAACCCTAGGTGAAAAAAATTGAGGATTTTTAGAGACGGAAGCTAGAACCCAAATTATCCTACAAAAAACTTGAGTAATACATCTTATAGGGTTTTAAATAGCCAAAAATGGGGAAAAAAATACCTAAATCAGAATTATTGTAGCTTTTTTCACAAAAAACCTGAGTGCATCCCACAATAACGTCCTTAAACACACAAAAATGTAATTTCCAACATCAAATCCCATATTTGTATATGAAATGCTTTATCAAAAAAAAAAAAAAAACAAACACAAAAGGAAAACAAGGGTTTTGGGTGCTGTGTTAAACTCACCAAAGGCGCTAGAAGCTCGAGATACAAAAAGTCAGTGATGAAACAACGTCCCCGTAGCAAGAAAACCAAACAAACCTATCACTGAACAAGCTCAGAGTGAACGGCCATGGAGGATTCGTGCTAAGTTCGTAGGGTTTTTTCCATTTCTAGAGAGAGAGAGAGTACTAGAAATATGAAGTGTTTTTGGGATTGTTCTTACCCGCGCAATGTACAACATATTGCAATTGAGGGTGCTATGGTAATTTCAATTTAATTATAAAAATTACATTTTTTTTAGACAAAATTTTATTCATGACGTTAGGGGTGATTGGGTCTTTTTACTTTTTCCGTTATGGACTTCAGCTGGAATCAAACTTTAGGGACTATCATGTAAAATCCAAAGTTATGTGGACCGCTCTATAATTAGGCCAAACCTTAGGGACCTGTATGTAATTCTCCTTTTTTTTTAATATATTTCATTTTGGTTACATATATATATTGATTAAAATATGCATAATTGAGGATATTTGCACTTTACCCCCCAAACTTTCACGTTTTGGTATATATAGTACATAACCTTTGAAGTTTGTTCTCAAATATCCCCTCTAAAAGTTTCCGGCGAAGCCAAATAAGGTGTTTGCGAACAAACTTTAAAGGTTATGTATTACTTACACTAAAATGCAAAGGTTGGGATGTCTTCCTTACCCACCACACCACTACGCGATGGGATATTGCAAAAAGAGGTCAAGAGGCCTAATAACCGAGCGGTTGTCCGGGGAAAATGCTTTTACCCCTAACACACTACTAGAAAACTGCCAAATAGCGATAGAAATTTAACAACGAAAATTATTCGTTGCTAAATTTGTGGCAAAATACTTTAGCAACGGAATTTTCGTTGCTAAATTCGTTGCTATATATGGAATAAAATAGCAGCGAATTTTTTGTTGCTAAAATTAAATAATAATTAAATAAATAAATTGGTAAATATAACGACGAAAATTTTGTTGCTATTCCAATTAAAATTTATTAAAAATAAATATCTAATAAAAATATTTAGCAACGGATATTTTCGTTGCTGTAAATAATTTATTAAAAAATTTGATAAAATTTATGATTTAGCAACGAAAAATCCGTTGCTAATGAAATAAAAAACTATTAAAAATAAAGATTTAATATAAATATTTAGCCACTGATATTCAGTTGCTATAAAAAATTGATTAGAAATTTGATAAAATATTTATAATTTAGCAACGGAAAATCCGTTTCTATTAAAATAAAATTCTAATAAAAAGTAATACAATATTTATATATATTGCAACGGAAAATCCGTTGCTATGTTAGCAACGGATTTTTCGTTGCTATATGGAATTAAAAAATTAATAAAAATAAATAACTAATAAAAATATTAGTAATGAAAAATCCGTTGCTATAAACAATTGATTAAAAAATTAATATAATATTCATAATTTAGCAACGGAAAATCCGTTGCTATAAATAGTTAATTAAAAATTAATAGAATACTTATAATTTAGCAACAAAAAATTCGTTGCTATAAATAGTTGATTAAAAATTTAATAGAATATTTATAATTTAGCAACGAAAAATCCATTGCTATTTAGATTGTAATTCTTTATTTAGACAAAAAAAAATTATTAAAATATTTTGTTTATATGGTTTAATATACATATAAATGTAATTATTTAAACATTCATCCTTATTCTTTCACGCTCTCACACACACATATATCCATATACATATGAATTTAAGATCTACAAATTAACATCTAAAAGTTGTATAACACAATAATTCCTTAATATTTAGATATAGTTCTACAAAGTTAAATATAAATACTTTATATTAAAAGAAAAGTTCTTCATTTAACATCTAACGGTTGCATAACACAATAATTCCTCAATATTTAGATATAATTCTAAAAATTAAAATATAAATGTCTCATATTAAGAAAATAATTTTTCAATAAGTTATTCATATAAGATAGCTAAATAATATAATAGTTCCTCAAAATGCAGGTACTGTTCTACAAATGTATAAGTGAATACTTTATATTAACATAAAAGTTATTTAACAACCCACTAAATCTAACTATTTAGTTATTTAAACTTTTATCCCTTTTTTTATATGTCATAAAAACTTATACTTAAATTGATATACATGAATATGATATGTTTGAGGGTACATATATACACACACACACACATATGAATGTTGAGATCATAAGATACGATAGCTATTGTTGGCTTATATATATATTGAATAATACTACATTATACAATAATATTTTAATATATAAACCTGAAGAATATATTAAATACTTTATATTAAAAATACTATTATATTATTATCAAATTATATATTAATATAAAGTATTTCATATATTCTTCAAGTTTATATATTAAAATATTATTGTATAATGTAGTATTATTCAATATATATATATATATATATTATAAAATGGTATTTTATTATATATACACATATATATTTAATACAAATAGTCATATTTAAGTATATAAATAACAAATACTTAAATAAGTAATTCAAATTTGTGTATGAATATTTGATTGTTGTTATATGTATGAAATGACATCATATTATCAGTAATATAGTTAGCCAAGTTTGTTTGGGCTTCAACCTTCCACCTTGGGGATTCAAGTTCGATCCCTCGCTTGCACGAGAAATTTGAACAATTAATTTGGGCTTGTGCGGCTCGTGTGGGGTTGACTCGATGGTGGTTCGACCAGCTGGGGCTCGTGTGGGGTGGGTTGCCCCACAAATTATTTTTTTTCCCATTAATTTAAAATTTACCATTTGCAACGGATTTTGCAACGAAAAATTTGTTACAAAAATGCAAAAAGTTAAATTAATTATGGTTTGGTTTACAACAAAAAATCCGTTGCTAAATCTGTTACTAAAAAATTCGTTGCTAAATCCATTGCTAGCACATGTTTGTGATAATCTGTTGCTATAAATTCGTTGCTAATAATTTGTTGCTAAATTCGTTGCTATAGATTAGCCACTAGGGTTATAACAACGAAAAATTTCCGTTGCTAAATCCGATGTTAATCCCAATCCGTTGCTAATTTGGCCAAAATCCGTTGCTATAGAGCGTTTTTCTAGTAGTGGCATTTTGCATCTACACTTAATATAATAATTAATAAAAGTTAGTTATGTTTATACCCAGGGATGTAAATGAATAATAAACGGAGTGAATGTGTAGTATTTGAATCCAAATCCATTTAATATATCCGTCAACTGAATTCCTATTCGTCATTGAACATATAATAATAAGAATGTTATATATATCCAAATTCGAAGGAAATTATTCGGATATCAAATTATCCAAGTCCATGAAGATATCCGTTTAGTGAATTATCCCGTATCCGAATTTGAATCAGATTACATATTTTACATATATTTTTTTAATGAAAATAATAGATTAAAATTTTATAACACCATGAAATATGAAATACATACAAATATTAATTTAACAAATTATAAATCTATTAAATCCATATAAATATTAACTCATAAGCATGACATTATTAATGAAATTTATTAATAAGGTATAAAAGGATAATATTATATATATATATATATATATATATATATATATATATATATATATATATATATAAATTGGATAACAAATTATTAATATTCTCTTTAAACGAATTTTTTAATATCCTTTTACGGGCTTATTTATTACCTAAGTCCTAACGTGTCTCTTTCTAGTGGGCTTGGTTATGGGAGTTGGGCTGGAATTCGAAGGTTTATTGAGGCTTAATGGAATTGGATAAATATGGATATTGCAAAATTTGGAATGTGCACACATTTTTGGTAAGTTAAATTTATTTAAGATAATTAAAAAATTGTCCATGTTTTATAAAGTTTTTTTTTAAGCATAAACGAAGTTTATATTCTATTTACAAATGAACCTTAAAAGTAATATTGCAAAAGAGAAAAAAAAATAAAATTGCAATCTGAATTATGCTCATTTTTAGTTTATCATCCGGTCAATTTTTATTGCATACTGCTATCCAACTTCGTGATTCATTGTATACCGTCATCCCCACTTCGCAATTTTAACAAATAATCTTTTTTGATGGGTTCTTAGCGGTTTTGATAGCATGAAAACAAATCATGTGAAACTTTCGTTATATTTTGTCATCCCAATTTTAAGATATTCATAAACAACCTTCTCCAATGGACATTGAGGGATTTGGATGGCTTGAATTCACTTAAGTTTCACATGCATTTACTAAGGACAAATTTGTCTTTCAAAATTATCCTTTTCACATAACACAATAAAGATAAGGAACACCTTAATCTAAAAACCAAGAGAGTGATTGGCTTATCCAAGGGTGGTTGCTCCTCTCTATTTGTCAATGAATTTCGTGATATAATTAGATAAAACAACCCTTAATTCCATGAAACAGGAAAGCGTATATATATGTGTGTGTGTCGACGGTGAAATTTCTATGTTGAAAACTCATCTCATTATCAATTATACTTTTATTTTCTTAATATAACAATAATTATTCATACATAATTAATATTGGTATAATTGAGAATTTATAATTAAAAACCCTAATTGCTTTAGGTGAAGATGATAATTCTGAAAAGACAAATTTGTCCTTAGTAAAAGTATGTGAAACTCATGTTTATTGTTTCCAGGCCAACGAAATTGCTAAATTCTCATCGGAGACGTTTGTGAAAATCGCAAAGTTGAAATGGTAAAATGTGATGAAAGTCGTGAGTTGTTTTTAAGTCACCGAAACTGCTAAAAACTCATTGGAGAATGTTTGTAAAAATGATCACAAAGTTAAAATAGTGGTATGCAATGAAAGTGGAGCGAAATGATAAACTGAAAAAAATAAAATAAAAGGAAGGGCATAGGTCAAGTAACATATATATATATATATTTTTTTCATTGCAAAATCTCAGTTTGTAGTTACACAAATTTAGATGTACACCAAAAGATTAGACAAACGTACTGAATTGAAGTGAAACCCCTCAAAGTAAAATAATATATCTAAAGTTCACAAATTCTATTTCAATTAAAAATTCATTACGTTCAAGAATAGGATAGCTGGCTAATGGGATATAAACTGCTCTAAATTAAAAATTAATAATCAAACCATTTATCTATACTATATTATTAAGCGCGAGAGGCAAATATGGTCTCTTGGTGTCCTCTTTTTCTTTTTTTCTATTTATTTGTTTTTTATCCCTGTCACTTTTCTTCTTTTACGATTTTCTCTCTTCTTTTCTATTTATTTATTTTTATGCGTTTTCTTCTCTTACATTTTTTTTATCTTATCTTTTCTTTTCTCTCACCTTATTTCAATTTTTTTTTTCTTTTGTATTTTTTTTAAAGAGAATATTGTTTGATATTTTATGCTTTTATGTTATTTTTATATTAGTTCAATAATTATATTAAAAATACTGATAAAATATATATTAATATAAAAATTAATTTAAATATATTTTAAACAAAAGAATTTTATAATTTGTGTCAAAATTACTAGTATTTAATTAAAGATAAATCATTCACTCTCACTCAACCACGTGACTTTCGACCAGGTATCTTGTGCAACAAGAAATGCCATGAATGTGAGACACTAATAGATGGAAATATATCCACTTACAAAGGTGCATGCGTCAATATTTTCCTTAATTACAACTTGACCGCAAAATATCCTACATATTAACTAATTAATTACACCAAAATAATTTGGAAATTAACACACTCCCACACACACACACACACACACACAAGGGCCAACAAATCCTATTCTTAATCAACTACGAATTCCTCGCAAACTCTATATATAATCCCATGTATTAATTATTTCTTACGACATTTGCTAATCAATAATTATCAACTGAGTTAGAGATACTTTCAGGTTTCAGTTTTCAGTTTTCACACACTGAAACACCTCCGGCAACACGCAGATGACTCTACAGTGCGGTTCGATAACTCCGGCAGCGATGCCGTTGTCCGGCCATTCGTGGTGGAATAAAAAACCACGTTCTAGACGCGCGGCGGCGCACGGTGGCGTAGAAGCCACGGATCAAGGGATGTTGGCCGGATACCTAGTCATGCTCGCTGGGAGCGGCGGAGGCCCCTCCCTGGCTCCTCCTTCCTCCGCCAAATCCAATCCCGCCGCCACTGACAACAACCACGAACAGAGAAAAACTCTTACGCCGGCGGCGGACGACGGCGCTAATTGGTACAAGTGCAGTGTGTGCGGCGAGGTTTTCCGATGTTACCAAGCACTCGGCGGCCATAAGACCAAACACCGCCCAAAACAGCCTCCCACGGCCGTCTCCGCCTCCGCCACTGATGATTTATCTGGAGCCAGTACAAGTGGTAGGGTACACGAGTGCTCCATCTGTCATGAAAGTTTTCGGTCGGGGCAAGCACTGGGAGGACACAAGCGCAAGCACTACGAGGGAGAAATTAGAGGCAGTAAAAGCAAGAGATCATCATCCGACGGCGTAGGATTCTCTGATGGCGGTGGGGAAAGTTGCTCAGACGGCGGCGGCCACCAGGAGCCACGACTTTGCGGGACTCTGGACTTGAATTTCCCGCCACCTCCAGAATGCCCTCTAGGTTTGAATTTGACACTAAACTTATAGGCCTTTCTTTTTATTAAAAAAAAAAAGTTCAAAACAGAATATATGACTAATATTGTAGGTTTCTGTTTCTATTGTTTTTGTTTTAATTTTTGGATTTTACTTTATTCAAATTGATGTTGAGGATGGTAGCTAAGTGGCCCAACTTAAGTGTATGAATTCGGCTCGCATTTGGGCTTTGATGATTGGGCTAGTATTGGCCTATTGGGCCGGAAATGTGAAGGATCAAATCTTTGTTTTAGTTATTAAATTTTTTTTTATCAATTATTTTATTCTTTGAGCTGCTTACCATTTAACCTATGAACTTGTAAATTCAGCTAATTCTAGTTCTGGTTATAAGAAGTTTTAAATTCTCTATACAGTTGTCACAATTTTAACGTACCTACAATTCATCCAACTGAGGTAATATAATTTTTCTTATTGTCTACTTAACTCTATTCCGAATTGTTAGATTTTTTTTGTTTTTTAACACACAATTCCAACGTGATAAGAGAAATTCAAACTTAGAATCATTACCAAAACCCTTAATCACTTGAACCAATCACTATTGACGTATTCCAATTTGTTAGAGTTGTTTCATTTTTTATTTTTTTATTTTTCAACACACACACCCCAAGTGATCCAAGGGATTCGGACCCGGGGACCTTACCTTCGAAAAAAACCATCAGACCACTTGACCAACCCCTATTATCAGACCACTTGACCAACCCCTATTATCAGACCACTTGACCAACCCCTATTGACTGTTACCGTTGTTTCATATTTGGTCATCATATATGACTTTTTTTGTTTGATTTGGCATTACACAATTAAAAGAAAAGAACAATTTGTCCTCAAATTATCTCCTAGCTTACAATTTAGTAATTTACCATGGGAACTATTAAGCGTTCTAAATTGTCATTTAAAATTGATGAAATGATTTAAATAGTTTTAACTCAAATTATCTCCTAACTTACAATTTAGTAATTTACCATGGGAACTATTAAGCGTTCTAAATTGTCATTTAAAATTGATGAAATGATTCAAATAGTTTTA
Organism: Lantana camara; assembly: GCA_037501455.1. Taxonomy (NCBI): domain Eukaryota; kingdom Viridiplantae; phylum Streptophyta; class Magnoliopsida; order Lamiales; family Verbenaceae; genus Lantana; species Lantana camara. Next base: position 29,063,960 of record CM074862.1, read on the forward strand.
ACTTTTATAAAAAAAAAATGTACCACGAAGTGCAATAAAAGTCAAAAGTTGCATACCCATACGTTTAACCCTACCCACAATCTTGTTCATAATCAGCAGATCCATCTAGCTTGTACCTTGTATACTAATATCAACAATTAATTCTGTAACCCCAAATCCTTGAACAAAGTCAAAATTCCTCCGCGGGGTACGATCTCCTCCACACAAGCTCAATTTTGGACCCTCGTCTAATCGTCGTCATTACAAGAAAATCATACGAACCAAATCGGCTAATGACATGTTTTTACCAAATAATAACCTCTTTGTCCTTGTGCCTAACTATGTGGTCTTGCCCAAAACCAGTTTGTGGCGAGAGCTTAATTACGTGTTCGAATAAGTCTTTCGTTAATTAGGACAAAGTCAATATAAACAAAGGATTATGGAATCTTAATTAATATTGTTGAGGTCATTCATGGAGATGGCTTATGGTGTCGCTGATTCGGGTGGCGCCTACATCTTGTTGATGCCCTAAATCTAATCTGTGTTGTAATTTATATAGAAATTTGGTAATATGTTAGTGTGTTTGGGATGGGCCATGAGGGTACCATCATTGTCATCCCAATCATAATTGGTGTTAACAGATAAGCTTGAATTTGGTGTATTGAAAGTTAGTTTCTCTATTAACTTCTCTTTGGTTCTTGTGGATGTACTTCACTCGGACTCAGCTATTGTCACTGCGGGAATCCACTATGAGTACTTTAATTTAACCTTTGTGATTTATGCACTTCTTTAACCTTGAAAGAGTGAAATAAATTACTTTCTTTGAAATGTTTGGATCATAATGTACTTTTACAAATAACATGTGTTTGATACTTTTTCAAGGTAAATTTAATAGAAAAAATTTAATTGGCGATTTGAAAGTCAATAATGGTTGGTTAAAATGATTAAAAATTCTTTTTCGACTATAATAATTTTAAGGTTGAATCCGTCTGACCATTTTTTTGGTAGTTTGAAAAAAAAAATTATATAATCCTGGTAAAAAATAACACAAGTTACCCAAAAACAAATACGTGTGGGCTTGACCTAGTGCGATCCCAACAGTAGAAAAAATTCAAAGAAAATTTTAGCTCCAACTCATTTCAAATGATAAACTCTTCTAATGTATTTTCAGCAATCACATTATACATAGAGAATAATCAATTTGGAAGGAGAATCATGGCGAAAATCCAATAAACCCTCACAAGTAAAGTAATCCATGTATATCCACAGAGACAGAGTAGATATAAGAATACACAAGTGTGTGTCATTCAGTTAATGAGTTGTCCCATACAAATACAATACATTGAGATTTGAGGTCGAGTTCCCTTTCATTTCTTTGCGAATAATCAAACCTAATCCACGTGTCGCGCATCCCTGCCTCCTATACTTTGCGCCACAAGTTTTGCTTTGCCGCCCACTCAACTCTTTACTTGTCCTCCTCCCCCCTGTACCTGTGCCACTATTGAAACGACGTCATTTCCTGCTCCCTCTTAGTCTTCATTCACTAAACCTCCCCTCTCTTCCACTACTTATTTTACTTATTATTCAATTCATTATAAAATTTTTAAAATTATTATTTTATCATATTATATATATTATATGAGATACCGTATAAAATACTTTCCACGTAAATAATTTTTAAAAAATTTCATGTCATGTATTGTATTTATATACATCATATTTCACGCTTGTCGCTTTGCTAGCATCAAATACAATACACGATTAATTTTAGTTATAACCTAATTCAAACAAATTAATATATTTTATATTTATCCTATAATTAGTTAGAGTTCGATTGAACTAGATTTTAATTAAAAAAATTCCCAAATAATCAGTGTTTTTCGTTTCTTATTACGTATTTTGAAAGTAAAAGTCTGAAAACTATCAATCTATCAATCATCTTTATTTCTAAGTAGAAATAAGTTCGAAATTTAAAGTATCTTCAAATTAATCTCTAATTACTGCTTCGATATTATTTTCATATATAACTAAAAACTTATTCAGCTTACTAAAAGTATTACTCGATTTATTTAGTTTTTTTATGCATTAATCTTTTTCCTAAAAAACAGTAATAGGAATATAGGATGAAAAAAAAATTCTTTTAATTAAATTTAAATCGTAAACAGAATTCTTTGCAAAAGACTTTTTAACAGGTAACTTTAGAACCACTAATTTTTTGTGATTTACAGAATAAATAATGGTAACCTAACTACATGGGTTGTGTCTCATTCACGCTGGCTCAACTCATAACATCGAAGGAGGGTATTTAGGGTAATTTAAGTGTGAGTACGTTAGCTAATTCTTTCACACTCAAAAGATGAATTGGTTTCTACCAAAAAAAAAAAAAAAAAGAGCGGACACGTGGCGAGTCCTGTGTGTGTTGGAGAGATTTAGGTGTCTTTCTAATTCTAGTTAGCCAACCAAAAACGTAATTACCCACCCTAATTGTAACACTATTCTCCCTCATCTTGTACGGATATTACTATCTACAATCTCCTTTTATATTAGCTATTTAACTATTTTACCAATAATTTGTAAGGTGACTCTTTGGCAAATTACCTCAGGAAAAAGAAAATCAAAAAGTACCTCGTGAGAAATTCAATGTTTGTTGGTGACAAAAGTTGACCATATTGAGTTTTTCAAAATGGATCGAGTCTAACAAGTTGAACTTAAGCTCCACTAGAGTTCTATTTCAATTAAAATTTCAACAAAAAGTATAGATTTCAATTTTTGTAAGCACAAATATTCCTCTTGAACTTAGGAGTTTAGAAAGTCACATGAGTCTTGTAAAATTATATGCAAATAATTCTAGTTAGATCAGTATAATAAAAATAGGACAATTCTAGTCAGACCAGTATAATAAAAATAGAGTAATTTTGGATTTGATAAAACTCGATATGAATTAAAATTTTCAGACAGTGAATATATATTTTAGGGCCATTATATTGATGACAAATACACTTAGTTAAAGATTATGTTTCTTTTCCCGGAAGCTTACGATTAATTAAGAGAAAGAGTAAGGAAGGAGAGTGCTAATTAATTAAAAATATTGCATTCATATTAAATCCAGAAATTAATTAATCCACAAGTAAATTTCCTTTAAACTAATTAAAGGGTACTACTAGGGCAGTAGTGTCTTTGTCCGCAAGTAAATGCAAGCATGGCATCACCCATGCGCTGGAAAAGATATATAATCTGCATTAATAATAGGAGATAATATTTATTTTCAGATATGATAACGAATACCTTATTAAAATAATAAGATAGTTCCATTTATTAATTTGATCATAACTATAAAAAAAAAAAAAAAAAAAAAAAAAAAAGAAAAAGACGAAATCAGGAATAACAGAGTATTCCCATATTTGTTTTGACTTGGAAAAGTCATTCAGTTCTTTTTTTTTTTTTTTTTTGATTGGAAAAAAGTCATTCAGTTGCTTGTGCAAGTCTATTAGCAAGTAAATTTTGGCCCCAAGCCTAATTTAGTTAAATTAATATAATGAAAAAATATTATTTTATATTATAAAATTGAAAAAAATAATCAATCAAATAATAAATATAATACTTTAATTTATATAATTAACTAAATTCAACTAAATCAAAACTGAAAATTTTGGGATAAAAATTGACCTAGCTCCCACTCCTACTCAATTTTGACCGTTAATAATAATAATTGATTTAATTCAATTTTAATAATTCCACCAACTCAACTCCTGCACTCAAACTCAAAGACGTGTCACACATCTCCGTTTGCTTTGCCTAATTAAACTATACCTGTGCTCTGTTTTTTAATGGTAATCCTTTAGACGATCGGATTAAATTATCTCGAAAATAATAATAATTCTGTACAACTCCTCCACCGCCACTCCCCACGCAACTGCCAACCTCCTCACAGCACACATAGACACGCATATATATATAAGCGAATCCTCCTCGGGAAAATTCATTCACTACGCTCTCACTCTCCTTACTCCACCTCCTCAACCAAATTCACATACATCTCTCCTGAAAGAAAGAAGAAGAACAATCCTCACGATTCTATTCTATTCACCAGATCGATGGCTCTAGACGCCTTGAATTCTCCGGCGCCGCTCAAAGTGGCGCGCTCCTTCGATGAGGTGGAGATCGACTCGTGGACGAAATCGAAGCGGTCCAAGAGGCCGCGCACGCGCTACGATCAATCGGAGGATGAGTATCTCGCGGTTTGCCTCGTTATGCTCGCTCGCAGCGGCGGTGGGGGTCGGTATTCGTCGGAATCCGTCGCCATCGTCGGTGGGAGTGGAGAGGAGAATAGGAGTACTAAAGCCGCCGTAACTGCCGCTGCGGAGGATGCGTTCTTTCCTATTACGTCTCAGCCTTCCCTTGCCGTGTCTAATTCGTACAAGTGTAGCGTGTGCGACAAGTCTTTCCCGTCCTACCAGGCACTCGGCGGCCATAAAGCCAGCCACCGCACCAAACCCTCACCCTCCACCGCCGCGGATGAAGGCAGCCCCTCCACCGCCGCGAATCACACCTCTGCCATCAATCCCAGCGGAAAGCTTCACGAGTGCGCCATCTGCCATAAAACTTTCCCCAGCGGTCAAGCTTTGGGGGGCCATAAGCGGAGGCACTACGAAGGCGTTATCGGTGGCGGCGGCAATAAAAGTCGCACCACCTCATCCAACGGCGCCGCCACTAAAAGCCGCACAACCTCGTCCAACGGCGCAGTTGCCGCCGCCGCCAGTGATACCGTGGCCATCCACCGGAATTTCGACTTAAACCAGCCGCCATCCCCCGAATTGCTCTGTGATGAAGAAGTGGAAAGTGCCATACCGAATTCATTAGCATAAAAACAGACATTATTACGAATTTTAGTGTTAAAAGAAAAACAGCTTTCATTACATTATTGTTTTTATTTTTGAGCGAAAAGTAGTTAAATCGTGCAATTATTTGCCTTATTTTTAGGGTTGATGTATAGAATTCTTTTATTCATTGATTCAATGAAATATTCTAGTGCTTTTAGTTGTAAACCTTTTGTTGTTTTGATCATGATAATTATTGGTAAATGATGGAGAAGCCAAAGTGAGATGAATTTCACCAAAGTGGATTGTTTCTATAATGAATTAATTCCAAGAAAAGAAAGGCAATATTTGATTATATTGAGAAAGGGGATAGATAGATACATTGTGATGTGGGGAAATTGATTGTGGTTGACAGGAAGAAAGAGCACGTGGTATATGCCTAATATCGCACGATGCGGCATGTTGTATGGCTATCATTCAGCACATAATGAGGGCGGTAGTGCCTCTCTAGCTAGTGCTGGAATATTCACTAGTAAATTTGGGTGCTTGCACCATTCTTTCCAATACAGGAATTGGCCTCACGACCAAGAAAAAAAATTAGAAAAATTCATTATATAAATAATCTTTTGGGTGCTGGTAATTTCTTGACCAATCCTTGCGGCGAAGAGGGATTTTTTAATATTCGTGAACTTTTTGTGTTTGCGGTTGATAAAGATGCTCTGTAGTCCTTGCGACAAAGAGGGGTTTTTGAATATTTATGAACCTTCTTGTGTTTGCGGTGGATAAAGATGCTCTGGAGTCCTTACGGTGAAGAGGGTTTCGTCAACTTTTTAATTATCAAGAAGTGATCTTCTAACTCTGTCAAAATGTTGGTGAATGTTTTAAATATCAAGAAATGACTTCTTGACTTAAAGATGAACTAACGCTAGTGGACTTTCTAACTATCAAGAAGTGATTCATTGTTTAACTTGCTATATATATATATATATATTCATTTTAGGCCGGGTTGAATTGGTTCAAATCATTAAAATGTAAAACTCTCGGTAATTATAGTTGTTCAACTACAAACTCAAAGCCGAAATGTCTATTAAATTAATATGGAATCCATAAGTTACACCACTTTAGAATTTGGAGGGACCACCTACGTGACTTAGTCTACTAGTACACAGAAAATGAAAAAACTGAAAGCGTTCAAAAGAACCCAAAAATTCTCCTTTAACGTGGACAATAATTTTGGGAGTCCTTACGCGGTCTTCAAAATTGTTCCAATGATTACTTTAATCCGATTGAAGTTTCTTAATCCCTAGGTGGATGTTCCAACAAATGTTTGAGATAGTGGATTATGTGTGATTAAACTATCTGTCAATTATCAAAGGTATAATTATAATATGATATATGGTGTCGCCAGGCAAGAATGACGAAGCTTAACCCAGATGAGTTGTACTATCCGAGGCCAAGAAGCAAGGGATCAAACCAGTTCTTCTTTGCGTGAGGATAAGACAACTGCGATTGTTGATGCTTCCATAACAAGTAAATTGTTTTAAAGTATAAAAGTATATCCGATCATGTGTGGATCTCCTTCATATCAGGATTTCCGAAAAATATTTTCTAAGTCAAATTATATCGACATGAATTGTGGAGTTCAGATTAACTTATGGGTTAAGGGTTCCCAGGGGTTTCACACGCAATGTTTGATTCTAGAATCGTGTTTGTAAATTGGTGTTGTAGTTATTTATAAATTATTTATTTGTTACTCGTCTCGTATATTAATACTAGCGTATGCCCCGTGCGATGCACGGTATTGATGATTATATAATTTATAATATTATATATGAATCTTGTAAATTAAAATAATTAACTAAATCATATACAATGAACAATATTTTATATAATACAAATTTTTTTATAAATAATAAATAAATTACCACTAAGATATTTTTTTAATTATTATAATTTTATTTAAATATTAAGTAGAGACGTCGTAAAAAATAACAATAATTTCAGAAAGAATATATAAACAAATACAACTATAGTTATTGGAATTGTAAAAAAATCTTTAAAGCTAATAAGAAAACATAACAAAAAATATCAACCTTAAAAAATAAAATAAAGGTAAAAAGAAAACATGACAAAAACTATCGACTATTTACAAATTTCAATTATGAAATTCCAAAATCTTTTCAAGAAACTCAATTCGAATAATAGAAGAATTGGATAAAAAAACAAAACAAATTAAAGATGAAAATACTAATATATTTGTTTGGCTACAAAATATTAAACAAATTATTATTTAAAAATTAACTTTTGAGCAAAAGTATTAGATTTATATGAAAATAAATTATAAATAATCATTCAATAATTACTCTAATTCTCTTTATTCAGCATAACAATATGAAAAGATAATAAAGAACTTTAGATATAAAATATAAAACATAAAAGAAATATTAGCAAAAACATATAGTAAAAGACAAAAAACCCACACCGGTAATGATAATAAATCAAAAGAAATTATTGAAAAAATATTAATATGTATATTCAATCATGGACTATCGCGAAAAATTAGAAACAAAATTTAAATGAAAGTTTTTTTTTTTTTTTTTTTTTGTTTTAAATTGAAAGTTAACAAACGTATGTATTATATAAAAATATTATTGGTGTTGGAAAAAACCCTTCGAGACAAAAAGATAAATAGGGACTGATTTATGAAGGAAAAAAGAAATATATAGATACATACTAATTTAAAAAATCACCAAAGTAAGAGAAAAATTATGCTAAACAATCATTCAAATAATATTTATAAAAAATTTAAAAACCCCAAAAATTAAAATTTAATCAAAATAAAATAATTGTAGTAAAAAAGGGTTCAATTATATAAATAAAAAATAATTATAAAATTTTTATCAATTTAGAAAGGAAAAAAAAATACTCCACTAAAAAGTTTTAATAACAAAAGAAATTAAAATTAAAATCTTAAATAAAAAAATAATCAATAAATAATATTTTAAGAACAAAGTAAAATCAATGAAAAAATAAAAATTAAAAGAAATTGCTAAAAAATTAAATCCTATTTATTTAGTACAATACCATAAAAAAAAAAAGGTATTTTATAATTATAAGTAATATACTAACTTAATTACAGAATATTGAAACATAAATGAAAAATAATAACCAAAGGGAGTGAAACATGACTAAAAAATTAATAAAATAATATATATAACTCAAATAAGGTAATACAAATTTATAAAATCTACATCTTAAAATTCAGTTAATCATATATATTATAGACCTATGAAAACACATAGTAGTTGTGTGAAATATATAAGATACTGAATTTACTTATTTAAATAAATATAATATTTACGAATACTTAATGTTTTACTATACGATTAACAAAAATTGAATAATAAATAAAAAATATAAAAATAAATATTTAAGAATATAAGAAATATAAAATTATTATTGACTTCAAAATAATTATTCTTAAAATTCTAAAAAAACATTATAATATCATCCGTGGTCTAAACTATAAGTAATATTAAAAAGAAAAATATATATAGTTAAAAGCACAATACAAAGATTTAAAAGAAATTGATAATCGAAGAATGCTACATGTATAGATACATTCAAGAAAACAAATATAAACTAAAAATAAAATAAGGTAAATTACTTTGGTGAATAAATCTTAAAATGCAAGGAAAGTGATAAAATGAAAAGGCCAGAAAAATAACTTAATAAATCTTAAAATACAATAACAAATACAAAAAAAAAATAAATTAATATACGTATTTAAGAATAAAATAAATATTGTAAAATAAATATAGTACACATGAAGAAAATAATAATACTTTTCATAGAACTCATAAAATAATAAAATAGTACTTTGCAAAAACTAAAGAAAGCCTTCAATATAAATGATAAAAATAATTAGAAGAGCAATTAAAAATGGTAAAGAAGAAGACAAATGCATAAGAATCAAATAGTGAAATCTCATCAAAGAGATAATACCAATTTGTTGGTAGAATTTCATGGCAAATGAATCATATTATACCCACCCTCTTAATTGAGTAAATTCTTCAATTTATCTTTCAAGATGAAAATGAAGTAGCAATTGAAAACTATAAATTACCTCTTAAATATTGGATTTTAACTATGGATTGTGTCAATATTTTGAACTACGAACAATGAAGGATAGATCTCAAATTTATGCCGTTACCATTTAATATTATTATGATTCTTGCATAAATTAGGGGACTCGGCCAATTTAAATGCGTAGTTGGAAAATTTAAAAGAAAATACATGTTAATTTTTTTATTTTTTTTTAAATATATGTTAAACTTCTATATAGAAACAAAATTAATTTTAACAATTAATTAGTAAAAATAAAAATATTTTATTTTCAATTAAATTATATTTTTTTGTTTCGGTGGAAGAATCAATTAATTTATATGCAAATGCATAGTTGGAAAATTTAATACAAATAAATACTCAAACATATGAATAAATTATTTAAGAATAATTCGAGTATGTCAAATAAATAATCAATATAAATATTAATTTAAATATAATTTTCAAATACAATAAAATCTTTTAAATAAATAAAAACAATTAAAAAATATTAAAATTTACAACAATGGACAATTAAAAAAATTAAACAAATTCATAAAACGATAAAAAAGAAACGTCCAGATCCCATAACAAATACCGCAATACACATAAATAAAAAGATTTTAAAAATTATTAAAATCAACAGCTGTAAATTAAAAAATATATATATAAATTGTTAAAATCAACAACTGTAAATAAAAAAAAAATATACAAAACTAAAAGTAAAAGCCATTAAAATTGTGTGTACCGAGAGAGGCGAACATGGATGAAGACGAATGGAATCGGCGATGTGTGAGTGAAGAGAGAGAGGAAGAGATGAGAGAAAAAAAAATAAATAAATGAAGGATAAAAACTATTACGTTTAGACACAGTAGATAAGTGTTTAGAACTTTTATAATGAAAATAGGAAACCCTAAACGATAAATAAGGATACATAATTAAGTTGTAAATTTTAAAAGATTTCGTAAATTACGGAGATAATTGATATGATTTTTGAATTTCTTAGACAAATTAGATATTGTAATTAATGTCAAATAGCCTTCCATTAAAATAATTTTAGTAATTAAAAAAATTTGAAATTCTAAAACATTAGCATTCAGTCAGAATTAATACATTTTGGTCAAAATACAATCCTCCTGTGTATTATAGTAATAGATATATAGATATAGATTAATAAAAATCTATACAATTTAAAAAAAAAATTCATACACGGAAAATATATTATGAATATTGTCTAAAATAATTATTTTTGTTAGTAATATTTACTTTCATAATAAAATAGTACACAAAATAAAGATTTTGGTTTTAATTTTTCTTTATTAATTTTATTAATCCTAATTAATAATAGTATTAAATATCGCCCTAATTATGGGGTGGATGTTTTGATATATAAAATTATCAATTCAATCTTTCTTAACATAAAACTCATTAATTATGACATTTATTTATATTGATAAAAATATATAATTTTAAAAAGAAGTTCATAAATAGAAAGTATATAATAAATATTGCCAAAGATAATTATTTTCCTTAGTTACTTTTATTTTCATAATAAAATAATATATAAAAAAATCAGCCAATGATATTTTTTCTATTTAATTAAAAATCTCAAAAAATCCACAAAATGCCACGTCATCAAAATACACAACAAAAAGTCAAACATGGTTTTCAAATATATAATAGTATAGATGCTTTTTCGCCATACAATCCAGGGTGGTTTAGGAATTAGGATAATATATAATCTTGAGGGTTCCTAATTTGAAAATAAACTTGGTATACATACTGACACAACACGTTATTAATAGACGTTGAAATTTTTTAGAAAAAAGTTGTAATATGAAAAAAATAATAAATTCTTATTTAAACCCGAAACCTTAAAATTTTAGTTTTTTTATTTCTAATATCCATCTCTTTTTCATAATTATACCAAACCTCATTGCTATAAACCTCGTGGAATGCCCAACAAATCCCCAAAAAAACCAACTTTACCTCGTTATAAGGCCGAAACATAAAGCCGAAGGGCACAAGAAAGGCCATTTAATTTTAATATATATATTCTAAATTTAAGCCAGAAAAGGGCCCATTAAAGAATTAATACCTTACAGATACTATTTGATGGGGATAAAATACGTTTGACCCACGTTTTACACGTAGCACGGTCAACGCATGACACGTGGATTCAGTGATCCCCAAACGTCCCCGACTTTCACCAGCACATGATCTCCCATGCACTCATTAACGAGCATCTCAAAGCCTTCTAACGAGCGTTAACCTCTCTTTATCATGCATGTTCTCATGGTTCTAATGAAGTCATTTACGAGCGTCATGCCCGTTCGAGCGTGCCCTCGTACAACAACAGAATAAAGGGGTCTCATGCACCCTCGTTGCACTGCTTGAACGCTAATCCCCATGCGGATCACCTAGTCCATCAGGCTCAGTTGACACGAGCGTGTTTCTGGCCCTCGTTACCAACTTTCAAAACAGCTCTCTGACACCCCGTACAAGCCCGCGCACCTAACTCTGTTGCAAACACTAACTTTTATCAGCTTTTGCAGGAGATTCCTCCTAGGATTCTCCTCGTTGCGACACGTGTTAGGGCAACATTAGGGCAGGACCACACGAGGCAAATTACCAAAGGGTCCCTGACCCTCAACTATAAACATGGGGGTTCATCTTCATCCCTGTAAGCATTCTTCATCACTGTAACCCCATATCTCAGCTTACATTTCTCTTTCAGATCACTGTCTGACTTGAGCGTCGGAGAGCCAAACTGGGAATCACCCCCAGTCTCCCCAGCTTGGCCTTCTGACTTTTGTTGGTGTTTGTCCTAGCAGGTAGAGCCTAGAAGCTTTTCCGGCAACCCTTTTGAGCTTATCCTCTGTTTCTCCCCTCAACAAAATAGAAAGTGATCGGAGTTTGGCACCGTCTGTGGGAAAACCATTCTCAGCTCATCCTTCTCTCTTTTGCTAGTTGAAAAACAAACACCCATCACCCATCAAACCATGGTTGCTACTAGGTCTGGAGCAGTGGGGGAGGAGATGACCTTCCCCGTGATACCAGTGTCACCACTATCCCGTCGACGGCGGCTGGCGGAGCACCACTTGTCGGAGGCACGCTTCCACCAACGGAACCAATGGTCCCACCACCGGTGCTTCCTGAGCCACCCACTTCCGCCACCGGTGGAGGCGCTCAGCTTCCCTCTCTTTCACATCCTCCGCAGAACCAATGGCTCGGTGCCCATGCGAACCCAGGAGGGCACCACTATATGATGCCGCCACCAGGGTATATGCTTACTCCCACCGTCATGATGCCGTCGGTTCAACCATACCACGCCGGGCAGGTCCAACTCCCGGTGGTGATTCCTAGGGAGATCGAAGGGATGGAGTTACCCCCTTTGACCCCTCAACAGTTGCGGGCTCTTTATGCCCAGTGTGAGGTTCAGGCAGCCCAGGGTGCATGGGAAAGATTTCATTCCATGTATTTTCCCTCTGGGTAGGCCGCTCAGAGTGCCCCACCTTTGGGAGGGTTGCAGACCTATCCGCTTAGGGAGGCTCAGGCCATCTTGAGGGCTCAATCGCCGCCTTCGCCTGCCAAAGAGGCTCCCAACCAAGGGGATAACGAGCGTCCTCAAGCAGACAGGGGCAGAGAGCCCACGGAAAGAATCAACGTTGATGAGGAGGCCCATTCTCGAGCATCAAAGCGAGGGCCACAAACATCCCAACGAGGGAGCCAAGCATGAAGAGAAGATCCCAACCTCCTCACTGCTGTGCAAGACCAGTTGCAGGGATTGCAAGACATGGTGGGACAGCTCTCTCGAGCGCGTTCTCAAGTCCCCCACGTCGGGTACGAGCGACACAATGCCAGAGACGCTCGTCGACATGTTCGGCAACAGCACGTTCCACGTCACTTGGAACAAGAAGAAAATTTTGGATATTACAATCACCATCCGCTCGCAAAAGGATCCTCCTTCGTGGAGGAAGTCCTAGTGGCCCAAGCCGGTATGGGCAAAGTTCCTACGTCCGTCAACCGCTACGATGGAACAACCGACCCCACAAAGTATCTAGATCATTTTCTGCACTTAATGCATTTGTACGAGCATTCCAGCCATTATTGGGCTAAGGTCTTTGTCACTTCCCTTGTGGGAATGGCCCAGGAATGGTACAAGTGTCTGCCTCCCGGCTCGATCCACTCCTACGGTGAACTCACTGACGCCTTCCTAAATCACTTCAATTCATTGAAGGCTTCTGTCACCGCACCCACTGCCTTGTATAACTTGATCCAAGGCGAGCATGAGTCCCTTCGGTCATTCTTCGCTCGTTTCAACAAGGAGGTGCTCTTAGTGGAGAGGCCCTCTATGGATTTTCTGATCCATGTTATTTTCAAAGCCTGTAATCACAAGCAGTATGTGAGCAAGAAATTTTCTGATTAGAAACGCCCCACATCCCTCATGGCAATGAAGGAGATAGCCCAGCCATACTTCACGTTTGAAGATATGTACGGGTCTAATAATGCTCCCAGGCATTCTGGGCCCCCTAAAAACGAGCGAGGGCGAGAAGAGCCTCCCCACAGGGAACACCTCAAGTCACCGTCTCCCCCTCGGAGATTCGAGCGTGTCCCCCTCAACAGGCCTATCTCGGAGGTATATGCCCTATCTGACTAGAAGCTTTTCAAAAGACCCACCAAGATGAAGGATACAGAGGCACTAAGACGCTCGAACAAATACTGTGCCTTCCATAAACAAAAGGGGCATGATACGGATGAGTGCCGCCAGTTGGAGGTGGAAATCCAGAGGCTCATTGAGGGCGGCCATTTGAAGGAATTTGTAAAAATACTGGAACGCTACGATGAGCGTTGTAACGAGCGTTCAAGGGAGCGAAGAAGGATTCCATCACGTTCAAGGAGCCCACGAGGGCGAGGCCCCCCAGAGAGTAGCCATCGTGGCAAGGGAAAAGCTCCAAAGCAAAAGAATACCCCTTTTGCAGTCATCAACATAATAGCAGGGGTTTCCTCAGGAGGGGATTCCAACGTTTCTCGATGCTCGTTTGTCCGGAGTTACGATCAACGTCCCTCGGTACCCAAATCAGTTTATGCCATTCAGGAAGCAAAAGATAAACGCTCGAAGGAACATGATGTAATAGGATTTACGGATAACGACTTGGAACATATTGTAATGCCCCATGGGGTCAGTGAAACCTCTGACTGCCCCATGGTGGTTAGCTTAGATGTCCACAATCACATTGTAAAGAGGGTGTTAGTGGATAGTGGAAGCTCTGTTAATGTTTTGCCCTATACTACGTTCCAGAAGATGAATGTTACTAATATTCCGCTCGAACCCCTCAAAACAGCCCTCATTGGCTTCGGGGGTTCTGAAGTTGTTCCACGAGGGTAGATTCGTTTGGCTACCTCATTTGGTCGTGCCCCATAGCGAAAAACACTTATGGTTACCTACACGGTGGTAGAAATTGAGATCCCTTACAGCATCATAATTGGGCGACCGGCCCTCGTAGATTTCAAAGTAATTATCTCCACTTATCATTAGAAAATCAAATTTCCCACCCCCGAGGGTGTTGGAGAAATTTTGTGCAACGTTCGTGAGGCCTGAGAATGCTACATGTTATCCCTCAAAAAGCCCAAAGCAGAGAAAGCGTTCCAGATTGGATCCACCAAGAAATCCGTAGATTTCCCCAATCTAGACGAGGATGGTCCTGTGCGCAAGAGGGCCAAAATGAACAGAAAGAAAAACAAGAAGAAGGATCCCAACGCCAAGGGCGCCCTCGAAATTACCCCGCCGGGAATGATTGGAGAATCCTCTTCTGAGGAAGACGAGAATGATCAAGGCGAGCCTATTGCTGATGGTCATTTGACGGGAAAGAAAAGGGGGCTCGAACTCTCTCGTCCAGAGATACGGATTGAGCCCACGGAAAAATTTCTCACCATCGAGTTGGAACCAGGTAACAAGGATAAAACCACTCAGATTGGGTCCAACCTTTCAGGACCCTCGCAGATCATGATGGTAGACTTTCTCAAGGAAAACATTGATGTTTTTGCATGGAAAGCCTATGATCTTACTGGGATTGACCCAAGTGTGATAGTCCACAGGCTCAATGTGGACCCCTCCTTCAAGCCGATAAAACAGAAGAAGCGGGATGTGCACGGCTTTTGAAAGAAGGTTATTAAGGAAGAAGTTAACAAGCTTCTTGAGGCTCAGTATATCGAGCCCATACTATATCCGGAATGGTTATGCAACGTGGTCCTAGTACCAAAGAGCGCAAACAAATGGCGCATGTGCAATGACTTCACTGATCTTAACAAGGCCTGCCCCAAGGATCCTTACCCATTACCCCGAATAGATCAGCTAGTAGATTCGACCACCGGCTGTGAGCTCATGAGTACGATGGATGCGTTTCAAGGGTACTATCAAATCTTTATGGCCCCTGAGGACCGTCCCAAAACTTCATTTGTTATCCACTTGGGTGTATACTGTTTCTTGGCCATGCCTTTTGGGCTCAAGAACGCTGGGGCCACTTACCAGCGCCTCGTTAGCAAGATGTTCGAGAAAGAAAATGGAGGGTCCATGGAGGTGTACGTGGACGATATGATTGTTAAGAGCGAGCGTCAAAGCTCGCACCTTGAGGATCTCAAGCGCACATTTTCCATCCTGCACCAATACGGCATGAAGTTAAATCCCTCAAAATGCACTTTTGGAGTACGAGAAGGAAGATTTTTAGGTTACATGGTCAGCCAACGGGGGATTGAGGCTAATCCGAAAAAAATCAAAGTCATTTTGGACATCCCTTCCCCTAGTAATCTTAGGGAGGTACAAGTGCTGGTAGGGAAAATGATTTCTTTGAACAGATTCATCTCACGCTTAGCAGACAGAAAACTCCCTTTCTTCAAAATTTTGCGCAATGGTCGAAATTTTGCTTGGACTGAGGAATGTGAGAAAGCATTACAGGACATGAAGGCTTACCTTTCGAGCGCTCGGCTCCTGATAAAGCCAATTGAGGGTGAGAGGTTGTTTATGTACCTCTTCATTTCCACTGAGGCCACGAGCGCAGTCCTGATAGCCATATGAGAGCGTAAACACTTGCTTGCCTACTATTTGAGCAAAACATTACAAGGGCCCGAGAGAAAGTATTTGGAAATCAAAAAGTTCACGTTCGCCCTCATCAATGCATCACGACGGTTGAGGCCGTACTTCCAGGCACACTCAATAACTGTCCTCACAGATCAGCCATTAAAGCAAGTGTTGTCCAAGCCAGACGTATCTGGAAGACTGATAAAGTAGGCTATTGAATTAAGCCAGTTTGACTTAAGTTTCGAGCCCAGAACTGCCATACAAGCTCAGGTCGTCGCGGATTTGTTGGTTGAGCGATTTGGATTAGAGCCCGCCGTTCTTGAAAACGACGGTTTATGGGTCCTGCACACGGATGGTTCCTCAACCTCTCAAGGGGGAGAAGCAGGGGTAACCCTTAGAGAGCCCAGTGGAATCGAGATAGACTTCGCAATCAGATTGGATTTCCAGGTCACTAATAACGAAGCGGAATACGAGGCTCTTGTGCAAGGGCTGAAAATTGCTTTTCAAAATGGAGCTTCCAGAATTACCGCTTATGTTGATTCACAATTGATTGCGAGCCAGATTGAAGGAACTTATGAGGCTCGAGAAACCACCATGGTGCAGTATTTGAAAAAGGCTAAAGAGATCATTGAGAAATTCAAGGAATTCCATCTACTCCAGGTCCCACGAGCAGAAAACGAGCGCTTCAAAATTTACCTCAGCATTGAAAGGTTCATGCGAGCACTCTGTCATGTTCCTTAGAACTGAAAATCCATTGATAAGCAAGGTCACCAAACAAATGGTAGCCATTGTAACATCCCGACTGATCAGATTTTTCAGGTGACCTCTTATGTGCGCTATTTAATTATTTCTTTAAGTGATTGTGTGATATTTAATTGCTAACGTGGATTATTTGAAGTTAATTGAACTTAATTGCTTTCGTTTGAATTTGTTTAACTTGAACGTTTAACTTTCCTTCACTTTGTATTTTGCTTGTTTTAGATTCGTATTTAATTCTGATTTTTATGAATTCGTGATATGTGTTAAGTATATGCTTTATGGACTCGTTTTTATGCTCGTTATATGTTTTGGTATTCGTTTTGGTTACCTTTTTGGGTTCGTTTTGGAGACGGGACCTAAAGGAGGCTAAAGAGCATTTAGCGCACCTTGGGTTCCGGGTCGCATATCTTGAGCTCGGGAATTCGGATTCGAATTCCGTCACCTCCGTTGAACTCGTTTCGATGATTCGGGTTTAATGGGATAAGCCTCACATTTTTCTAAGCTCGTTAAGGCCTTCGAATTTCATCCGTAACAAGCCCTTTCACTTGAGAGCTACCTTTTGACCTAGCTATGACTTTGTGGACCCCACCTGAACCTTAACCAAGCCTTAACCTTGAGTTAGACCTTGAGTTGAACCCTCTCTTCCCCTTTTTGTGCTGAAAACCGAGCCAAACCTCTCTCTCTCCAACAAGAATCGATCAGCCAAGGAAGCAAGGAAGAAGAAGAAACCCCTTTGTCCATTTTCTTGTTTTTGAGCTCAAATCTTCACTTTAGCTTCTCCAATTTGAAAGGTGAGTTCATGGTTGTCTTCTACTCTCCCTCTTCTCTCTTTTATGTGCTTTTGAGTTCATCTCCATGGTTGGTTGTTGAGTTATAGCATGCATGTGAATAGTAAATATTGGAAGAATTTGATTGATTCTTGCTCCATTCATGTTTCCTTGAGATTTGTTGTTGAAAGTATGCTCCGAGGACTTGTTTCTTAGCATTTATTGCATTTCCTTGCTTGGTAGTTGGAGCATGAGTGTTGGGTTTTGATTTGGGGTTGCTGAGTTGCTGTTGAGCCGTCTGCGTTTTTCTGTACTGTGACACGGGGGTGTCACGGTTTGCCCTTTGTTGGTGACACGGGCGTGACACCTTTCGTTTTTGCTTTTCTGTACCGAGACACGGGGGTGTCTCGGCTTGCTTTTTTTGGTGACACGGGCGTGTCACCTCCAGGTTTCGTTGTTCGTTTTCTGTACTGAGACACGGGGGTGTCTCAGCTTTCTCTTCCAGGGGGCACGGGCGTGTCTCCTAGGAACTTTAGTTTTTCGTTCGTCTTTGTTTGGTTTTGCTTTTCTTTCCGTTGCATCTTGTTGATCCTTCTTGCCTCGTTTTGCTGCGTATGCATGACCAACTTGTTATATTTTGTGTTATGAATTTGTGACTTGATTTACTTCCTCGTTTATGAGTTATGTCCGGATATGCATTGAATGCTCGTAAATGATTAAATGTGGATTCATTTCATATCATTTGCATCATAAACATACATACACATGTGCCGAGCGTCAATGTGGTTCATATTGAGTCTAAGAGTGTTTCTTGTTGTTTGTCTTGTTCAGAGGTTCTCCCTGTAGAGGACGAGCTTGCTCCGTAGGTGTCCGGTTGTCACGCTTTTGTCTCCACTACGTTCGTTGACAAGGTGAGGTTTTTATTCTTTTAGTTACTCGACCTACAACCCTATTTGATTTGAAACCTAGCATGCGAATACGTATAATATATGGTAAATAAGCGTACGATACTTATGTTGCGGGTTTTGCCCCATTTGTTATAAGAGTTTGAAAACGTTTTGTATATGTATATAAGCTATTTTGCTTTCATTTGAAAAGTTTAGTTTTGTGCAAGTGTGTGTGTGTAAGCGAGATGTGGCTTTGAAAGATAAGCTTTAAGATATGTTTGTGTGACTTTCGTGATCTGTTTGGGCCCCGGAGTATGGTATGGTAATCTCGGGACGACCGAGGGGTCGCCGAGCTCTTCCATCAACACCTCCATTTGAGAGTTTCACCCAACCTTGGGAGTTTGAGTAAGGGTGTGTCTCTTGAGCCGGCGGAGGCAACCGTCGAAGGTTTCAAGGAAGTAATTAAACCTTATCTCGTCTGTGTACGTGGATAGTTAGGGCCGATCAACCCTTCTATCAACCGGTGTTGGGGATGGATTCTGATTTGTTTTGCTTTGCTTGGTTCTTCGTATATGGAAGTTGGGATGTGTGTGACTCGTACTCGCCGAGTTGGTTTAGCTTTGTATGATCTATGGAACGAGAGCGGATTCTTAATTCACCTAAAACTTGGAGTTTAGTTTTGGCATTTTTCCTTTCCTTTAACTTATGTATATCTATATCACGGGAATTAATTTGGCTTGCAAAAACCACTCTCGGTTCAAGGATCTTTCCGTTTGATTAAGTGATTTGCTCTATATATATATATATCGGGTGCGTGAGTTAGCCCCTCACTAGTCGCTAGGACTAACCCTCGTTGTTGTTTTCCCCTTTTTCCTTTCTTTTGAGTTTGCAGGTTCTTCCGAGTCAAGCTAGGCGGCAAGTGTCTTTTGGGTTTACTTGTGGTTTAGCTTAGGTCTTCATGCATCGTAGTGGATTTCTTCTTCTTTTGCTTATGTATTTTTGGATTATGTATTCGGTATACACGTATGTTATTTTGGCCGTGATGGCATTGTACATTGGTATATAAGCTAGCTGTTGATTGGAATACTTGACCCTTCCCCATTTTGATATGCATATATGTGATCTTGGGAATCATGTTTGGTATATGAATTGCTTCCGCTACTCTGATTTTAATTCTCGCAGTTCTTGAGGGTCTAGGCCGCCTAGCGAGGGTGTGAGTTTTGTGTGTCTCCCGTTCGCTATGGTTTGATACGGGTGCGAACATCCATTTCGTTACTCGTGTTGGACCTTAGTGCGGGGGATGTGGCACCCTTCGCTCTGGGGGTGTTACATCCTTGCGTGGTATCAGAGCTCTCGGTTTCAAAACCAGAGCTCTGGAGTCGTGCTGAGTCTGTCTAGGTCGTGCGGTATAGGAGTATGTGATTATTTGCATTCATCTGCACCTCTATGTGACTTAATTGTTTTAATTCTCGATAATTGATTTCATGATCATGAACTGAACCCCATGCATCGATATCTTCTTGATTTGTGACTTTTCAGGATGCCTCCAAGAAGGAGAGCAGATAGGGAGCAGACTCCTGATCTTAATCAACCCCCTCCACAAGCACCTCCACCTCCTCCGATGAATGCTGAGAATATAGTGCAAGCTCTTTTGAATCAACTTCAGCAGAATCAACGAGATAATCATCAGGGCGAAGGACAAGAAGGACATGTTACACCGGTATATCGTGAATTCAGAAACAACAATCCTCCTAAATGGCTTGGGGGAGATGACATTCAAGCAGAGGAGTGGCTATCCGAGATTAATGGAATATGGGAGATTTGTCCGGCCCCTTCTCAAGATAAAGCAATATGTACCGGTCGTTTCATCCAAGGTTAGGCTTCAAGATGGTTAAAGCTACGAGGGCAAGATTGGAAAGAATGGGCGAGGAATTCAATTGGGAAAACTTTGTTCGAGAATTCCATAACAAATACATTCCACCGAGTGCACGGGAAAGGAGACTCCAGCAATTTTCGGACTTGAAGCAAGGGAGTAGGACGGTGGAAGAGTATATCATTGAGTTCGAGAGGTTGGCTCCCTATGCTACCCATATCACCGATGTGGATCCTTTGAAGGCCCGGAATTTTATTCACAGTTTGAAAAAGGAAATTCAAGAAGCTTTGGAGGCAGTCTCCGTCGATACTTGGGAGAAAGCTACCCGGAAGGCTTTAAAAGTGGAAGCTCAGAAATTGAGGCTTAGGCCCCCGGTGTTTCCTTCGGGGCAAGGTTCGGGTTCAAGCTCTTATTTGGGTAAGAGACCCTCTGTTCAAAGTGGATCTCCGGTTTTCAAGCCCAAAGGTCCTATCAATTTCAACAAGAAACCCCGGCCTCAAGGACAAGCTATGGTACCCGCTCTACCGAAGCCACTTGAGTGCTCCTATTGCAAGGGTCCAAATCACACCGAGGAGAATTGTCGGAAGAAATTAGGAAGATGTTACGGATGTGGTGAGCCCGGTCATATAGCCAACGCGTGTCCTAAGAGAAGAGATCCGAGGCCTCTTAATGTTATGCCTCCGAGAGCACCGATCCAAGCGAGGGCTTACGCTTTAGAGGGCGAGGAAGAGAATGTAGAGGTGGATGCCAACGCCGTTGTTGAAGGTACCATCCACATTCATGGCATTCCATTGCATGCATTGTTTGATCCGGGAGTAACTCATTCATTTATTGCTTCCCGGCTTGTTTCTACTCTTCCATTGCCTGTTGCTTGCCTAGATGATTCCTTTATTGTTTCTTCTCCCCTTGGTGCTACCTTGTCTACGAATTGTGTTTACCAAGGTTGTCCGGTGGTTGTGGAAGATCAAGAGTATCCGACAGATTTGATCAAGATGCCTATCAAGAAGTTTGGGGTGATTCTGGGAATAGACTGGTTGTACCGTTACCGAGCTGTGTTGGATTGTTTTGCCAAGAGGGTGACTTTGGGTTCTACGGTCTTTGCGGGTCAGAGGTTGAAGACCTGCCCGTTTATTTCCTTCATGGAAGCAAGTAGATTGTTCCGGGACGGTGCGACGGGCTATGTGGCCTACCTTTTGAATAAGCCAAAGGATCAGGCCAAGCTCGAAGAGACGGAGATCGTGAAGGAATTCCCCGATGTGTTTCCGGAGAATTTGGGATCTTTACCTCCGGATCGGGACGTCGAGTTTGTAATAGATCTCTATCCCGGAGCAGAACCGTATGCGAAATCTCCCTATAGGATGGCTCCAGCCGAGTTGAAGGAGTTGAAGACGCAATTGGACGAGCTCTTAGAATGTGGTTACATTCGCCCGAGCACTTCTCCGTGGGGTGCTCCGGTCCTGTTTGTAAAGAACAAAGACGAGAATTTGCGAATATGTATTGACTACCGTGAGCTGAACCGGTTAACGGTTAAGAACAAATACCCGCTTCCTCACATTGAAGAGTTGTTCGATCTCCTGCAAGGCTCGAGTGTTTATTCTAAGTTGGATTTAAGGCAAGGGTATTACCAATTGCGTATCCGGGAGGGAGATATACCGAAGACGGGTTTCAACACGAGATATGGGCATTTTGAGTTTGTGGTCATGCCTTTTGGTCTTACCAATGCCCCAGCCGCGTTCATGGATATGATGCACCGAATATTCCGGTCTTACCTCGATAAATTCGTGGTCATCTTTATAGATGATATTATGGTGTATTCGAGGTCCGAGGAAGAGCACGCGCGGCATTTGAGCATTGTCTTGTCTACGCTTCGGGAGCACAGATTGTTCGCCAAGTTCAGTAAGTGCGAGTTCTGGTTGGATCGAGTTTCCTTTTTGGGTCACTTCATTTCTGGGAATGGTATAGAGGTGGATCCGGTGAAGATCGAAACGGTTATGCTTTGGAAGCAACCTAAGAATGCCTCGGAAGTGAGAAGTTTTCTCGGGTTGGCAGGGTACTATAGGCGCTTTGTGAAAGATTTCTCGAAGATTGCCTCCCCGTTGACCCGGTTAACTAAGAAAGAGGTGAAATTCGAGTGGGATGAGGCGTGTGAGAAGAGTTTCCAAACTCTTAAGGAGAGATTGACTACTGCACCGGTCTTAACCCTACCCGAGGGTTCGGAAGGCTACTCAGTTTACATCGATGCTTCGAAGGAAGGTCTCGGTTGCGTGTTAATGCAGAATGGTAAGGTTGTAGCCTACGCCTCAAGGAAGTTAAAGGATCATGAGAAAAACTATCCCACTCATGACTTGGAACTCACCGCGGTGGTGTTTGCTTTGGTGAAATGGCGATATTACCTTTATGGAGTTACTTTTGAAGTGTTCACCGACCACCAGAGTCTTAAGTATCTGTTTACCCAGAAGGATTTGAACGTAAGACAGAGGAGATGGATGGAGACACTTGAGGATTATGATTGTAAGATTCAGTACCATCCGGGGAAAGCCAATGTGGTGGTGGATGCTTTGAGTAGGAAAGCAAGTGTTTCAGGTTTGGAAGCAGGCTCTGGTAGACAAGGTTCAGTGATTCTGGTTTCAGAGGCTCGTTTGGCTAATATTTCGGTTCAGCCGGTTTTTAAGCAGAGATTGATAGAAGCTCAATCTGTGGATCCAGAGATTCAGAAATTGATGGCAAAGTCAAGGATTGATCCTGAAACCAAGTTTGGATTTGATGATTTAGGATTGTTCAGGTTTAAGGCTCGGGTTTGTGTTCCAGAAGATTTTAAGCAGTTGGTACTTGATGAAGCCCACAAGTCAGCGTATGCAGTACATCCCGGTACCACCAAAATGTACAAGGATCTAAGGACTTTATACTGGTGGAACGGCATGAAGAGAGACGTTGCTAACTATGTTAGAAGATGTCAAACATGCCAAGTGGTGAAAGCAGAACACCAGAAACCTGGAGGAACTCTCCAACCACTCCCAATACCCGAGTGGAAGTGGGAGCAAGTGACTATGGACTTCGTGTCCGGCTTGCCAAGGACCAAAGGAGGTTCCGACGGAATTTGGGTGATTATTGATCGATTGACGAAGTCAGCACATTTTCTTAAGGTGAAAATGTCCGATAAGGTTCCTAAGTTGGCCCGGTTATATCGGAAGGAGATTGTTAGATTGCATGGTACCCCAGTCAGCATTGTTTCAGATAGAGATCCTCGGTTCACATCCAGTTTTTGGCAGGAATTGCAGAAGTGTTTGGGGACGAAGCTTCAATTTAGTACTGCATTTCACCCACAGATGGACGGACAGTCCGAGAGGCTAATAAGATATCTCGAGGACATGCTTCGTGCTTGTGCCTTAGATTATCAGGATTCGTGGGACGAACAGTTGGATTTGATTGAATATGCCTACAATAACAACTTTCAGTCTTCTATTGGCATGGCACCGTATGAGGCGTTATATGGAAGGAAGTGTCGATCCCCTCTCTTTTGGGATATAGATGAGTGGAGATGGACTAAAGATAGAAAGCTCGAGAGAGCTAAGAAGCCTAAGGAAATTCAGGATACCATCGAGAGGGTGAAAGTGATTAAACAGAGGTTGAAAGCAGCACAAGACCGGCAGAGAAGCTATGCAGATAGGAGAAGACGACCCTTAGAAATCGAGAAAGGAGATAAGGTCTTTTTAAAGGCATCTCCTAGAAAAGGGTATGCTCGGATTGGTAAAAGTGGGAAGCTTAACCCTCGCTACTTAGGCCCCTTTGAGATCCTTGATCGAGTTGGGGAAGTAGCTTACAGACTTGATTTACCACCGAGTTTGACCGGGATTCACAATGTGTTTCATGTCTCGCAGCTTCGAAAACATTATCCCGATGAGTCTTCTATTCTTCCAGTTGAGAAAGTTCAGTTAGAGCCGGACTTGACTTTTAAAAAGTATCCAGTTCAGGTGTTGGATCGGAAGATCCAAGAGTTGAGGAGTAGACAGATCCCTTTCGTGAAAGTCTTGTGGTGTGATCAAGAATCCGAGGAAGCCACTTGGGAGACCGAGGATAAGATGAAGTAGTTGTATCCGGATCTTTTCAAGACCTCGCCTCGGACCTGAGGACAGGTCCTTTTGAAGGAGGGAGGTTTGTAACATCCCGACTGATCAGATTTTTCAGGTGACCTCTTATGTGCGCTATTTAATTATTTCTTTAAGTGATTGTGTGATATTTAATTGCTAACGTGGATTATTTGAAGTTAATTGAACTTAATTGCTTTCGTTTGAATTTGTTTAACTTGAACGTTTAACTTTCCTTCACTTTGTATTTTGCTTGTTTTAGATTTGTATTTAATTCTGATTTTTATGAATTCGTGATATGTGTTAAGTATATGCTTTATGGACTCGTTTTTATGCTCGTTATATGTTTTGGTATTCGTTTTGGTTACCTTTTTGGGTTCGTTTTGGAGACGGGACCTAAAGGAGGCTAAAGAGCATTTAGTGCACCTTGGGTTCCGGGTCGCATATCTTGAGCTTGGGAATTCGGATTCGAATTCCGTCACCTCCGTTGAACTCGTTTCGACGATTCGGGTTTAATGGGATAAGCCTCACATTTTTCTAAGCTCGTTAAGGCCTTCGAATTTCATCCGTAACAAGCCCTTTCACTTGAGAGCTACCTTTTGACCTAGCTATGACTTTGTGGACCCCACCTGAACCTTAACCAAGCCTTAACCTTGAGTTAGACCTTGAGTTGAACCCTCTCTTCCCCTTTTTGTGCTGAAAACCGAGCCAAACCTCTCTCTCTCCAACAAGAATCGATCAGCCAAGGAAGCAAGGAAGAAGAAGAAACCCATTTGTCCATTTTCTTGTTTTTCAGCTCAAATCTTCACTTTAGCTTCTCCAATTTGAAAGGTGAGTTCATGGTTGTCTTCTACTCTCCCTCTTCTCTCTTTTATGTGCTTTTGAGTTCATCTCCATGGTTGGTTGTTGAGTTATAGCAAGCATGTGAATAGTAAATGTTGGAAGAATTTGATTGATTCTTGCTCCATTCGTGTTTCCTTGAGATTTGTTGTTGATAGTATGCTCCGAGGACTTGTTTCTTAGCATTTATTGCATTTCCTTACTTGGTAGTTGGAGCATGAGTGTTGGGTTTTGATTTGGGGTTGCTGAGTTGCTGTTGAGCCGTCTGCGTTTTTCTGTACTGTGACACGGGGGTGTCACGGTTTGCCCTTTGTTGGTGACACGGGCGTGACACCTTTCGTTTTCGCTTTTCTGTACCGAGACACGGGGGTGTCTCGGCTTGCTTTTTTTGGTGACACGGGTGTGTCACCTCCAGGTTTCGTTGTTCGTTTTCTGTACTGAGACACGGGGGTGTCTCAGCTTTCTCTTCCAGGGGGCACGGGCGTGTCTCCTAGGAACTTTAGTTTTTCGTTCGTCTTTGTTTGGTTTTGCTTTTCTTTCCGTTGCATCTTGTTGATCCTTCTTGCCTCGTTTTGCTGCGTATGCATGACCAACTTGTTATATTTTGTGTTATGAATTTGTGACTTGATTTACGTCCTCGTTTATGAGTTATGTCCGGATATGCATTGAATTCTCATAAATGATTAAATGTGGATTCATTTCATATCATTTGCATCGTAAACATACATACACATGTGCCGAGCGTCAATGTGGTTCATATTGAGTCTAAGAGTGTTTCTTGTTGTTTGTCTTGTTCAGAGGTTCTCCCTGTAGAGGACGAGCTTGCTCCGTAGGTGTCCGGTTGTCACGCTTTTGTCTCCACTACGTTCGTTGACAAGGTGAGGTTTTTGTTCTTTTAGTTACTCGACCTACAACCCTATTTGATTTGAAACCTCGCATGCGAATACGTATAATATATGGTAAATAAGCGTACGATACTTATGTTGCGGGTTTTGCCCCATTTGTTATAAGAGTTTGAAAACGTTTTGTATATGTATATAAGCTATTTTGCTTTCATTTGAAAAGTTTAGTTTTGTGCAAGTGTGTGTGTGTAAGCGAGATGTGGCTTTGAAAGATAAGCTTTAAGATATGTTTGTGTGACTTTCGTGATCTGTTTGGGCCCCGGAGTGTGGTATGGTAATCTCGGGACGACCGAGGGGTCGCCGAGCTCTTCCATCAACACCTCCATTTGAGAGTTTCACCCAACCTTGGGAGTTTGAGGAAGGGTGTGTCTCTTGAGCCGGCGGAGGCAACCGTCGAAGGTTTCAAGGAAGTAATTAAACCTTGTCTCGTCTGTGTATGTGGATAGTTAGGGCCGATCAACCCTTCTATCAACCGGTGTTGGGGATGGATTCTGATTTGTTTTGCTTTGCTTGGTTCTTCGTATATGGAAGTTGGGATGTGTGTGACTCGTACTCGCCGAGTTGGTTTAGCTTTGTATGATCTATGGAACGAGAGCGGATTCTTAATTCACCTAAAACTTGGAGTTTAGTTTTGGCCTTTTTCCTTTCCTTTAACTTATGTATATCTATATCACGGGAATTAATTTGGCTTGCAAAAACCACTCTCGGTTCAAGGATCTTTTCGTTTGATTAAGTGCTTTGCTCTATATATATATATATCGGGTGCGTGAGTTAGCCCCTCACTAGTCGCTAGGACTAACCCTCGTTGTTGTTTTCCCCTTTTTCCTTTCTTTTGAGTTTGCAGGTTCTTCCGAGTCAAGCTAGGCGGCAAGTGTCTTTTGGGTTTACTTGTGGTTTAGCTTGGGTCTTCATGCATCGTAGTGGATTTCTTCTTCTTTTGCTTATGTATTTTTGGATTATGTATTCGGTATACACGTATGTTATTTTGGCCGTGATGGCATTGTACATTGGTATATAAGCTAGCTGTTGATTGGAATACTTGACCCTTCCCCATTTTGATATGTATATATGTGATCTTGGGAATCATGTTTGGTATATGAATTACTTCCGCTACTCTGATTTTAATTCTCGCAGTTCTTGAGGGTCTAGGCCGCCTAGCGAGGGTGTGAGTTTTGTGTGTCTCCCGTTCGCTATGGTTTGATACGGGTGCGAACATCCATTTCGTTACTCGTGTTGGACCTTAGTACGGGGGATGTGGCACCCTTCGCTCTGGGGGTGTTACATCCTTGATCGATCCTCACGAGCCCTGTTGGCTTGACGACATAGTGAGATTTATCAAAGATGGCGTTTGTCCCACTGACAAGGTGGAGGCACGAAAAATCAGAAACAAGGCCCCACGGTTTTCTCTGGACTCCGAGGGGTGGTTATTCAAAAAGTCTTTTCAAGGCCCGCCGATGAGATGTCTAAGGCCCTCGCAAGCCAAAGAGACGCTCGAACATATTCACAATGGAAGTTGTGGAAATCATTTTGGGGGGCGTATCCTTGCCAAGAAAGTCCTGAGGAGCGGGTTCTATTGGCCCACGATTCTCCAAGACGCTATTGAGTTTTCCAAGAAGTGTCCCAAGTGCCAATTTCACTCTAATCTACCCCAATTGTCAGCTGCTCAGATGATGCCTATAGATGTCTCGTGGCCCTTTGACCAGTGGGGGATCGATATTGTAGCCCTTTGCCTATGGCGGCCGGACAGAAAAAGTTCGTCATCTTAGCTGTAGATTACTTTACCAAGTGGGCCGAAGCTGAGGCCGTAGCAAAGATCACTTTCAGGGTCGTGAGAGACTTCATATGGAAGAACATTATCTGCAGATACGACATACCGAGGATACTTATTTCAGATAATGGGTCCCAGCTCATAGTAGTGGATATACGAGAGTGTTGTTCAGAATTGGGAATTGAGCAACGCTTTACTTCCGTGGGACATCCCCAGGCTAACGGGCAAGCGGAAGTCACTAACAGGGTCATTTTGCAACATCTAAAAACAATGCTCGAAAGCAAGAAGAGCGAATGGGTAGAGGAATTGCAAGGAGCCTTATGGGCTTATCGCACCACTCCACGAGCGGCCACTGGCGAAACACCCTTCGTGCTCGTCTATGGATAAGAAGCAATGATACCTGCGGAGATTGCACAGGAATCCGTTCGTGTGGCATACTTTGAACCTAAAGCCAATGAGGAGAGTAGAACGCTGGAGTTGGACCTTTTGGAAGGAAAAAGGGGCAAAGCGTGGGCACTGATCTATCAATACAAAGCATCGGTCGCTCTGCAATACAACAAGTGAGTTAGGGAAAGGACCTTTCAACTGGGGGATTTGGTCCTAAAGAAAATGGAAGTCTCAAGACATGTGGGCAAGCTAGATCCCAACTGGGAAGGTCTGTTCAAGGTTATACAAGTGCGAGCAAACAACACGTACACGCTCAAATCATTGCAGGGCTAGCGTCTCCCCCGCCCCTGGAACTCATGCAACCTTAGGAGGTTTTATGTTTGAGATAATCTTGTAAAAGCCCATGTTGGGGCCAGATGTACTTGCTCTTTCTCATAAAATTATAATAGAAGTTGCTTTGAATGTTTGTTTTCAAAATGTGCAGACTGTTGAAGATTCCCCCTTGGGAGTCCGAGCGCAAACTACGCGGGACCAGGGGGCATGAATCCCTCATCTTGAAAATCAAAGGCTCCTATCCCAATCTACACATACGAGCGTCCTAACGGGCAAGGGACCCGTAGTAAAATCTTATCAAACACCAAGAACGAAACAGGAGCCCACAAATACATATAAGGCACGAGCATCCCAGTAGGCTAGGTAGCCTCCAACACCTGCACCTGGAGCTCGAAAATGGGACTCGTTGCGAAATTTGATTGTGTCAAGGGAAAATCAAGGGTCCTATGACCAATCCCCTTGGACCAGCATAATTGCAATCTACAAGGAGAAGAGCTTTCAGACCAATCTCTGAAGGTCCTTAATAAGCAAAATTTTCACAAGTCCTGAACGAGGGCAGTCTTCAAGTAAGACCCTCGTGATTACTCAAGACTTAACAAAATTTTCCAAACTTTTAAGCAAAGTTTTCACAAGTCTTGAACGAGGGCAGTCCTCAGGTAAGACCCTCGTGATTGTGCAAGACTTAGCAAAATTTTCGAAGTTTTAGGCAAATTTTTACAAGTTTTGAACGAGTGCAATCTTTAAGCAAGACCCTCTTGATTACTCAAGACTTAGCGATATTTCTCAAATTTTACATCTTTTACTTAGCATGTTACCCAGAATCTTAGCATCACAAGATTTTGTCACAACAAGCGCAAAGTAAAATTTCGTAATAAGCGTTGGAAGAAATAAAAAGAGACACGGTAGTGAGGAATAAAATTCATTGATAAAAGTCAAAGATTACAAAACAAGGGCACAATGGGCCTTGGAATTCTTGCAAAACTAAAAAGGGAAAAGACAAAGAAATTTTTCATAAGGAAGCAGAAAGGGATTTCAGGCGGCTGCAGCAGCGTCCTCCTCCAAGTTTACCACCTCTTGCTGAGCAGGGGCAGCGGGCTCATGGGCTTGAGGGTTAACCCCTTGCGCTTGAGGGACAGGCTCTGGGGCTTGTGGAGCTACCTGCTCAACACCCTCGACAGGCGGAGCTGGTGCGTTTTCCAAGGCGGGGGCATTCTCAGTAGTAGGAGCGGGGACGTTTACTTGAGGTACGGTGTCCCGAGGACCTTCGAGGGCAGATACAGCATCATTAGCCCTCTCGTTGGTTTCCACTTGAGGCATTTCTTCTATAGGATGGGAGGCCATATACTCGTCTTGCATGAGCTCAACAATAAAGTTATACTCAGGCTCAGCAAGATTATCCTCCGGAGGCCTCTCCTAATCCTTTATGGATCATTTGTATGAGCTCGAGCGGAGGCCTCCCCTAATCCTTTGTGGATCATTTGCTCAATGGCCAGGTTGAAGGCTTTTTGAGCCTCATCAAAGTAGTGAAGGGAGACGGCAAAGGCAAAGACCTTGCTAAGATAGAAATTTATAAGTGCCTCCTTGTTAGCCCTCTCCAAGCACTCGGGCAGCTCCCTCATTACGTCGCATATTTTCTCTCCGCATGATTGAACCGGGTGACCCATCCGTTCCTGTCGTCCATCAACTTCTTATGATTCTCGTTGAGGGTGTTGTAGTCCGAACGGTATTTCTTTTTGGAAGCATCGCATTTCTTGAAATCCTCTTCCAGCTTCTTGGTGTAGGCCTCCAGTTTCTTATGCTCCGTCTCAAGAAAGAGGAACTTCGCCTTCTCCACGTCCGGTTCTTCTTGAATTTGAGCCGGATCATTCGAGCGGGCCATTTTCTTGTACTTAGCCTTGCGCTCGGAGTACACGGTAGCCCTGATTTGAAGGTTCTTCGCCCTTGGGAGTACTTACTGTGTTTTTCAAAGAAAATAAGGAAGACATTTTGTACTTAGAATCTTTTTGAGGAATTAAGGATATTATGAGAAAACAAGGAGAAGTAACGAGCGGACTTACGGAAATGATGGCATGCACCATATCGGCGGCAACCCTCTCAGTGGTCTGGGAGAACAATACCCGGTGGTCCCCTGAGAACTGTACCCGCTCGTAGAGTCCCTCAGTGATCGTGCGGGAAGACGGTTGTGAGCTCAACAAAACGGGACCCCCTTCTGGAGCGCGGTCGATGTTCCTATCCCCCAAGCGCTCGAAATCCCACAAGTGGTCCTTCTCGGAAGAAGAGGTTTCACCGTCACCTCTCATCCCCTCCACCATTTGCTTGCCTTTACCCATAATAGGGATATTGTCGGACATCCTCTTCCTTTTTCTGGAAAGAGAGGCGGCGTTCCCCTGAGACCCTCGGATGACCATGCTCAAAGCGGATCTTGGTGGGTGGACAGCAGGAGGGGTGGCTCCCCTCGCATTGGGAGCATCAGCTGGACGGGCGATTATCCTTGTCTCCGTGCTTGACGCTCGTGCGTCTCTTCGACCTTGAGTTGGTGGGGCAGTGCTTGAGCTCGTCCCTTAGTGACCTTCACGATCGTCACCACGGCCTGTTCCCCTTCCGGTCCCTCGCCCACGAGGGTTCACCTGGTTTCCTTGGTTGTTCTGGCGGCGGTTGCTTATAACGTTGGCCACATTGCGCATGTTTGCTCCAGCCATTATAATAGCAACGCCTGAAAAAGAAGACAAGAAAACGAGGGTTAGGGCTCGTACTGAAAATTTTCTACAAAACAAGATCAAACAGTTAGTATTCCTAACTAAAGTTAGTCCCTAGAAGCTAACCATCTCTCTCCAAATTACGAGCGGGAGGATTCCTGATAAAGTGGGGGTCATTTGTGATTCTGCAAAGAAACATGACTTCCGCATCATCAGTCAAGTCCTTTACTTTGATTATCCAACCCTCGTCCCTCATAGCACCAGCAAGGTCTTTGGGCCAGTTTTCCGGAAAGGTATGGGACAAACGGTGCCTAACTATGGGACCCTCTCCATGTGAAATCCACTCTCTGGGTACCCCAAAATCTTCATCCTCAGGAGCCCTCACAAAAAAGAATTTCTTTTTCCACTCAACACCATGGGTTGTGGGAGAGTCTGCCAGATTTAGCTTGGATATAGAAAAAGCCCGTCCTCGGGGACGAACGGGGCGAGCGGGCGACTTGGAAAAGGGCGTTAAAATTCCGGAATGAGGGTTGATGCTTGGTACAGGCCATGAGAATTACAAAAACGGTTATCAAAGATAAACCGTTGGGCAAAATTTGGGTTGGGCAAAGGTTGAGGTTATTAAGGATGTCCGCTACAGGCTCGGGTATTGGGAATCTCAATCCTCCAAAAATTACAGAATCTAAGTACACGGCCGTCTCTCCCGGAGGGGGATTATTTGCTTGCTCGTGTTCTTCAGGAATTCTCCATTAATAAGGCTCATCCCAATATATGGGGGCCAACATGGATACTATCTCCCCTCGAGTAATGGTACTTTGGATTTCGTCTGGGGGAACCTCCGTCGCTTGCATTCCGGAGCCCTCCCCCTCGTTTGACCCCTTGGTTTTCTTGGCTTTTCTGGGCTTCTGGGATTTCTTCCTCTTGCCCTTGGCAGGGGCTCTCTTCGAGGGCCCCGCTTCTCCTTCTGATTCAGGGGCAGGTGCAGAAATGGCCACGGTCACAGTGTGGTGATGGGGATGGGTTGCCCTCTCCGTCAACGGTAATACACTCCCTTGTCTTTCTGCCTCAAAAACCATATTCATCTCATCAAACAGGTGTCCAACCCCCTCTGGGTTCCTCTCATCCATGTCTAAAACTGCCGCGTCTAGCTCCTCATCCCTAGGGGAACCCGGTTAGGATGAGCTGTGAGTGGCCATCTCCTCAACCTCACAGGTAAACTCCTCTACATGATCTCTGGCCATGGCTATTATGGGGTTTGGAAGAACTATAGAGATTTTTTGAATGGGGGGATGTTCAGAGAAATCTGGAATTTTTTGAAGGAAAGGTGGGATTCGGAGAAGATACTCAATCCTAAATGAGTACTAAAGTTAGAAAGTAGAAATTAGTAGAAGTTCAGGAATCTTACCTTCAAGATTTCTGGAAAAAGTTTGTGAGTGTTTGAAGATTGCTGGGTTTGCTCTGAAGGATTTTTGCGCAAAGGGATTTTGAGTTCTAGTTCGCGTAAAGGAAAAGGAAGTATGACAAATCTCTTATTTATAGGGTGTGATTTAGGGGTATTAAATTCAAAAGGCAATCATTTCCCGCCTTGGTAACAGCCCACTTTTGGGAACCGTCACCCACTTTCCAAGATTCACGCACCGTTTCCTTGATATTCGCCCCCACTCTCCCATCAGCATTTAATGTTGGGCCCCAATAAGCGGTCATTTGAAATGACTGCATTAATTGCTTTTTAGACAAGGCTTCTGCAACATGAAAAGCGCTCAAGCTCGAGCGTCACCCTCGGACATTTGAATTTTAAATTCTACAGCCTTTACTAAGGACTGCAGAATTGAGGGGGCAAAATGATGGGGATAAAATACCTTTGACCCATGTTTTACACGTAGCACGGTCAACGCATGACACGTGGATTCAGTGATCCCCAAATGTCCCCGACTTTCAACAGCACATGATCTTCCTTGCGCTCATTAACGAGCGTCTCAAGGCCTTCTAACGAGCTCCAACCTCTCTTTATCATGCATGCTCTCATGGTTCTAATAAGTCATTTATGAGCGGCATGCCCCTTCGAGCGTGCCCTCGTACAACAACAGAATAAAGGGGTCTCATGCACCCTCGTTGCACTGCTTGGACGCTAATCCCCATGCGGATCACCTAGTCCATCAGGCTCCGTTGACACGAGCGTGTTTCTTGCCCTCGTTACCAACTTCCAAAACGGTTCTCTGACCCCCGTACAAGCCCGCACACCTGACTCTGTTGCAAACACTAACTTTTATCAGCTTTTGCAGGAGATTCCTCCTAGGATTCTCCTCGTTGCGACACGTGTTAGGGCAACATTAGGGCAGGACCACAAGAGGCAAATTACCAAAGGGTCCCTGACCCTCAACTATAAATATGGGAGTTCATCTTCATCCCTGTAATCATTTTTCATCACTGTAACTCCTTACCTCAGTTTACATTTCTCTTTCAGATCACTGTCTGACTTGAGCGTCGGAGAGCCAAACTGGGAATCACCCCTAGTCTCCCCAGCTTGGCCTTCTGACTTTTGTTGATGTTTGTCCTAGCAGGTTGAGCCCAGAAGCTTTTCCGGTTACCCTTTTGAGTTTCTCCTCTGTTTCCCCACTCAACAAAATAGAAAATGATCGGAGTTTGACCCTTAGTTGATCGGACACCATCACTATTATTATTATTATTATTATTATTATTATTATTATTATTATTATTATTATTATTATTATTATTATCATCATCATCATCATCATCATCATTTTAGTCATTAGAAAAAAAAAAAAAAAAAAGATCTTTCCTTGGTTTAATAAGTATTTTTATCTTTTGCATTATGATTGGGAATTAAAACTATCTTCCAGAGCCGTAACATTTTTACAACATTAGATAAACAAATTAATCTCGACTCGGTCATAGTCAATTAATTAAAATACGCTTATTATTTAATTTATCATTCTCTTTAAATTTTTTACTAATCAAACGATAAATATAAAATATTTATTTTCTTATTATATTGATTTAGCTGAACCAATCTTGGAGTAGAATTACTTCTAAAAGTAGGGTCTCATTCCATTTATTCCAAACAATATTTCTATTGCTACAATATCAGTCAACTAGTTACATACGATAAAATATCTATAGATCATATGCTAATATTCTGTAGACCAATAAAGTCATCGTCATTTTTCAGTTGTTTCTTTTTTAAAAAATTTCAATGCATCATTACAATATCAAAGCAAGAATCGACCAAAAGTCTACGTTTCGGGTAATTTTTCAGTCTAAATTCTAAATTTAATTTGATGAAATCAATATGTTTTTATAACTAGTTTAATTCAATTGAGACAGAAATTAATTTAATTTTTTGTGTAATTATATATGTGATGGGGTCAAAATACGATCGTCCCACGCTAGGACACGTGGCATCACCGAGATGATGACGTCTGTCTCCCCAAGGTTGCGCCCATCAGCACCCGAGGGCTAAGCCCAACGAGCGCAATCCTTCTTCGAGAGATAAGCCCAACGAGCGCTGATACTCTCACGAACGCCATTCATACTGTACGATTGGCATGTCCACGAGCCAAGGGAGCCCTCTTCGAGCGTCACACTCCCTCAGAGTGGCCTCACCTTCTGGCTAGTTACTTGGACTGGAGCTTTCATCCCACTCAGCGGATATCTTGGCTTCCGATACTCTTGGTTGTCACGAGCGGGCTCATAAGCCCTCGTTACCAACCACCCAAACGGCTCTCTGACACATCGTACATGCCCGCGCACCTGCCACTGTTGCCAGCACTAACTTTTAGCCACTTTTGCAGAAGATTCCTCCTAGGTTTTTCTCTCATGGCGCCACGTGTTAGGGCAACATTCGGCCAGGACCACACGAGGCAAATGACCAAAGGGTCCCTGACCCTCACCTATAAATAGGTAAAGTTATCTTCTACATGGTAAGCATTCTCCATTACTGAAACTGCTACTTAACTCAAGTTTCCTCCTTCATATATCAATCTGACTTGAGCGTCGGAGAGCCAAACTGGGAACCACCCCCAGTTCCCCCCAGCTTGGCCTTCTGACTTTTCTTGTGTTTGTCCCAGCAGGTAGAACCCCCTTTCCTTTTCCGGCGAGCTTCCGGCGATTTCCCCCACAAAAACAAATCGTAAAGTGATAGGGTTCGGATCCCCCTATTCGGAACCCATCATTTTTGGCGCCGTCTGTGGGAAACCAGCTTGCAATCCATTTCTTTCCTTCTGCTAGTAGAAAAATGAACACTTATAGGCTTTTTCAGCTATGGTTGCTACAAGATCCGGAGCAGTGGGAGGAGGAAACAACACTTCCCCCGATATCAACGCTGTTATTCCCTCCGTCCCCGCGGGTGGAGCTCCGCCACTTACCGCCGTTGGTGGAGAGACGCTCCCCGCTGCAGGAATAACGCCTCAGGCAGAGGCCCCAGTTCCCCCACCGGCGCCGCCGACACTGCCAGCTACCGCCGCCCCTAAAGGAATCCCTCTCTCTGCCCCTCCCCATCTTCTACAAGGTCAATGGGTTCACACCCATGCGAACCCCGGAGGACAGAACTACGTAATGCCCCCGCCTGGGTACACACTCACCCCAACTGTTATGGTGCCGCCGGTCCAGCCCTATCAGGCCGGCCAGATCCAGCTCCCTGTGGTGATCCCCAGGGATATTGAAGGAGTGGAGTTGCCTCCGCTGACCACCCAGCAATTGAGGGCTCTCTATGCCCAGTGTGAGGTTCAGGCGGCCCAAGGAGCATGGGAAAGGTTCCATTCCATGTACTTTCCCTCTGGGCAGGCCACTCGAGCGGCTGCCCCTTTGGGCGGGCAGCAAAACTTTCCCCTCAGAGAAGCTCAGGCTGTCCTAAGGGCACAACCACCACCACCACCAGTCAGAGGGACGCCCCAGCAGGAGGGCGACGAGCGTCCCTCCGTGGGCAGGAATAAAGAGCCCACAGAACGAGTTAACAAGAATGAAGGGGACTCACATGTCTCCAGGAGGGGGTCACGAGCCCCCAGACAAGGGGACAGACAAGGAGACTTGAATCCTGATATCCTCGCGGCTGTGCAAGACCAGCTGCAGGGTTTAAAGGATATTGTGGGACAGCTCTCACGAGGGCGATCAACTCAGATCTCCCCTAGTCGGGATGAACGGGTTGATGCCCGAAACGCTCGTACCAAAGACCCCCAACCCCGGGTCCACCACCGCAAGGAGCCGGAGGAAAACTTCGGCACATATGAGTATCACCCGTTGGCGAGAGGCTCCCCTCTCGTGGAAGAAGTTTTGATGGCCCAAGCAGGAATGGCCAAAATCCCCACTTCCATCAACCGCTACGACGGGACGACGGATCCAGCTGAACACTTGGATCATTTTTTGCATCTAATGCACCTCTACGAGCATTCCAGCAATTATTGGGCAAAAGTCTTCATCACTTCCTTGGTAGGAATGGCCCAGGAGTGGTACAAGCGACTGCCGCCGCGCTCGATTCACTCATATGAAGAGCTGGCTCATGCTTTCCTCAACCACTTTAATTCTTTGAAAGCGCCAGTCACCGCACCTACTGCCCTTTACAATGTGGTGCAAGGCAAGAGCGAATCTCTGCGCTCGTTCTTCGCCCGCTTCAACAAGGAGATCCTGCAGGTGGAGAGGCCTTCTATGGATTTCTTGATCCCAGTGCTCTTTCAGGCTGTGGATCACAAGCAGTATGTGAGTAAGAAATTTGCCGATGCCATTGTGGAGAGAAGGCCAAGGACCCTCATGGCCTTAAGAGAGGTAGCCGAGCCATTCTTCACGCTCGAAGACATGTATGGGACGAACGGTCCCCGGCACCACAGTCCAGCCAGGAACGAGCGACCCCATCACGAGCGGGGACGAGATATGGTAGTAAAAAAGGAGCGCCCTCAAGAGCGCAAACGGTCGCCACCACCCCCTCGTCGATTCGAGCGAATCCCGCTCACCAGACCGAATTCAGAAGTCTACAACCTCTCCGATAAGAAGCTCTTTAAGAGACCCATCAAGATGAGGGAAACGGACTCGCTCAGGCGCTCGAGCAAATACTGCGCATTCCACAAGCAAAGGGGGCATGACACGGATGAGTGCCGCCAATTGGAAGCTGAGATTCAGAGGCTCGTCGCAGGGGGCCACCTGAAGGAATTTGTCCGGGTGCTTGAGCGTTATGATGAACGCTGCAACGAGCGTACTGGAGGGAGAAGGAGGAGTCCGTCCCGATCAAGGAGCCCGAGGGGCAGAGGACCCCCTGAAAGCAGCAACCGTCGGGGCAGCAAAGGGAAAGCCCCTGAGCAAGAAAACACACCTTTCGCGGTCATAAATATGATAGCAGGAGGTCCATCTGGAGGGGACTCCAACGCTTCCCGGCGGAGGTATGTCCGGAGCTACAACCAACGCCCAACCGAGCCCAAACCTATCTATGCCATCCAAAGCTCGAGCGCTCAGCGATCAAGAGAGAATGATGTAATAGGCTTCGATGATAGGGATTTAGGGCATATTGTAACACCTCATGGGGAGGGTGTAACCTCCGATTGCCCCATGGTGGTTAGTGCAGATGTTCACAATCACGTTGTAAAGAGGGTGCTGGTGGATAGTGGAAGCTCTGTTAATGTTTTGCCTTATTCTACATTTTTAAAGATGAAGGCTGACCTTCCGCTCGAGCCCCTCAAAACAGCCCTCATCGTCTTTGGAGGCTCGGAAGTTGTCCCACGAGGGCAAATTCGCTTAGCTACTTCATTCGGCCGAGCCCCCCAGCGCAAGACACTCTTGGTAACATACGCGGTAGTGGAGATTGACATTCCTTATAACATCATAATTGGGCGCCCTGCCCTCGTTGATTTCAAAGCCATCATTTCCACCTACCATCAGAAGATTAAATTCCCCACCTCCGAGGGCGTGGGAGAAGTACTGTATAATGTACGAGAGGCTTGGGAATGCTACATGTTGTCCCTCAAGAAGCCTAGAGCGGAGAAAACTTTCCAAGTTGGGTCCACAAAGAAATCTGTGGATTTTCCCAATCTGGATGAGGACAGCCCAGCACGGAAAAGGGCGAAATTGAACAAGAAGAAGAACAAAAAGAAGAAAGGAGACAACGTGGAGAATCCCCTCGAAAGTGCTCCACCAGGGACCGTTGGTGGATCGTCCTCGGAAGGAGACGAGCCAGTAGAGGGTGAACCAGCACTCGGTGATCGCTTGACGGGAAAGAAGAGGGCGCTCGAACTTCCTCGCCCTGAGATAAGGATCGAACCCTCGGAGAAGTTCCTTACCATTGAGTTGGAACCCGGAAACAAGGATAAGACTACTCAGATAGGATCTAACCTCTCGGGGCCTTTTCAGATTATGATGATTGACTTCCTCAGGGAAAACAGTGATATATCGAGTGGAAAGCCTCCGACCTCACAGGGATTGACCCGAGCATCATTGTCCATAGGCTTAATGTGGATCCCTCTTTCAAACCCGTCAAGCAGAAAAAGCGGGATGTACATGGCTTTCGAAAGAAGGTCATTGAAGAGGAAGTTAATAAACTCCTAGAGGCTCAGTATATCGAGCCCATCTTGTATCCGGAGTGGTTGTGTAACGTTGTCTTGGTGCCCAAGAGCGCGAATAAATGGCGCATGTGCAACGATTTCACAGATCTCAACAAGGCTTGCCCTAAAGATCCTTACCCGCTGCCTCGGATAGACCAATTGGTGGATTCGACCGCTGGCTGCGAGCTCATGAGTATGATGGACGCTTTCCAGGGATACTATCAGATCTTTATGGCTCCAGAAGACCGCCCCAAGACCTCATTTGTTGTCCACTTGGGGGTATACTGTTTCTTAGTCATGCCTTTCGGACTCAAGAACGCCGGGGCCACGTATCAGCGGCTCGTCAACAGAATGTTTGAAAGAGAAATTGGCAGGTCCATGGAAGTTTACGTGGATGATATGATTGTCAAAAGCGAGCGTCAGGACTCACATTTAGAAGATCTCAAGCGTACTTTTTCAGTCTTGTGCCAGTATGGGATGAAGTTGAACCCTTCGAAGTGCACCTTTGGGGTTCAAGGGGGAAAATTCTTGGGGTACATGGTCAGTCAGAGGGGGATTGAAGCCAATCCGGAGAAGATCAAGGCCGTATTGGAGATCCCCTCCCCTCGAAATTTGCGGGAAGTGCAAGTCCTCGTAGGAAAAATCATCTCGTTGAACAGGTTTATTTCGCGCTCGGCGGACAGGAACCTTCCCTTCTTCAAAATTTTGAGGAACGCGCGTAATTTTGCTTGGACAGACGAATGCGAAAAGGCACTGCAAGACATGAAAGCCTACTTGTCGAGCGCACCGCTGCTAACCAAACCCGTCGAAGGAGAGAGACTATTTATGTATCTTTCTGTTTCTTCCGAGGCCACGAGCGCCGTTCTGATCGCTGTACGAGAGCGGAAACACTTACCTGTCTAATATCTGAGCAAAACCTTGCGAGGAGCCGAGAAGAAGTATTTGGAGATTGAGAAATTTGCGTTTGCCCTTATTAACGCTTCCAGAAGGCTGAGACCCTACTTTCAAGCGCACTCCATAACAGTCCTTACCGACCAACCCTTGAAGCAAGTGTTGTCCAAACCAGATGTGTCTGGAAGATTAATCAAATGGGCCATCGAATTGAGCCAGTTCGACTTATGTTTCGAGCCTAGGACCGCGGTACAAGCTCAGGTTGTAGCTGATTTTTTGGTCGAACGCTTTGGTTTAGAGCCCACCGTTGCGGAGAATGAGGGGTTATGGGTACTGCACACAGATGGTTCCTCAACCTCTCAAGGGGGAGGAGTAGGAGTGGCCCTTAGAAACCCCGATGGGATTGAGCTGGATTTTGCAATCAAGCTGGATTTCCAAGTCACTAATAACGAAGCAGAGTATGAAGCCCTCGTGCAAGGATTGAATATTGCTTTTCAGAATGGAGCCTCCAGAATCACCGCTTATGTGGATTCACAGTTAATTGCGAGCCAGATTGAAGGAACTTATGAGGCTCGAGAAACCACCATGGTGCAGTACCTGACTAAAGCTAGAGAAATCATCGGGAAGTTCAAGGAATTTCATCTACTTCAAGTACCGCGAGGAGAAAACGAGCGTGCGGACGCTCTGTCAAAGTTTGCGTCAGCTTTGGAAGGCACTTCTGAGCGTTCTGTCACGTTCCTCAGAACTGAGGAACCTTTGATCAAGGAAAAGGTCGCCACTGAGATAATCGCCATGATTGATCCATACGAGCCTTGTTGGCTCGACGACATCGTCGTTTTCCTTAGGGATGGAGTTCCCCCCACTGACAAGCTTGAAGCTAGAAAAGTCCGAAGCAAGGCCCCTCATTTCGCTTTGGATCACGAGGGGAGGTTATTCAAGAAATCATTCCAATGACCCCCAATGAGATGCCTGAGGCCCTCACAGGCGAAGGAGACGCTTGAACTCATCCACAATGGAAGCTGTGGGAATCATTCCGGAGGGCGTGTCCTAGCAAAGAAGGTTCTGAGGAGTGGGTTTTATTGGCCTACAGTCCTCCGAGATGCCATTGAATTTTCGAGGAAGTGCCCTAAGTGCCAATTTCATTCAAATCTCCCTCAATTGCCAGCCGCACAGATGATCCCAATAGACGTCTCTTGGCCTTTTGACCAGTGTGGAATAGACATCGTGGGCCCCTTGCCCATGGCTGCTGGACAAAAGAAGTTTGTCATTTTAGCCGTCGATTACTTCACCAAGTGGGCCGAGGCCGAGGCCGTTGCAAAAATCACCTTCAGGGTCGTAAGGGATTTCATCTGGAAAAACATCATCTGCAGGTACGGCATCCCGAGGGTGCTTATCTCTGATAACGGGTCCCAGTTCATAGCAGCTGACACGAGAGAATGGTGTTCTGAATTGGGGATCGAACAGCGATTTACTTCTGTAGGACATCCTCAAGCCAATGGGCAAGCAGAAGTTACCAATAGAATCATCTTACAACATCTGAAAACCATGCTTGAGAGCAAGAAGAGTGAATGGGCTGAAGAGCTGCAAGGAGCGCTTTGGGCTTATCGCACTACCCCACGAGCGGCTACTGGAGAAACACCTTACGCGCTCGTTTATGGATCAGAGGCAATG
This sequence comes from Lantana camara, assembly GCA_037501455.1. Classification (NCBI taxonomy): domain Eukaryota; kingdom Viridiplantae; phylum Streptophyta; class Magnoliopsida; order Lamiales; family Verbenaceae; genus Lantana; species Lantana camara. The sequence goes on from CM074862.1 coordinate 29,105,338, forward strand.
ATACCAGCGGAGATAGTAAATGAATCCGCTCGTGTCGGCTATTTCGAGCCTCAGCTCAACGATGGCAACAGGAGCTTGGAGTTGGACTTGCTGGATGAAAGGAGAGACAAAGCCTGGGCTAAGATCCACCATTATAAAGCCTCTGTGGCCCAACAGTACAACAAGCGTGTGAGGGAAAGAACTTTCCAGTGGGGAGACTTGGTTTTGAAGAAAGTGGAAGTGTCCAGGCACGTGGGGAAATTGGACCCCAATTGGGAAGGCCCATTCAAGGTCGTGCAACTCAGAGCTAACAACACTTACACCCTGGAGACACTTCAAGGTGAGCGCTTGCCTCGCCCTTGGAACGCATGTAATCTCCGGCGGTTTTTTGTTTAAAAGCTCTTTGCGGAACAATGATGTAACAGCCCTCTTTGTGGGGTTCCTCTGTACTTCCAATTGTGAGTAAGTTCCAGTATAACTTTTTCTTAATTATTCTAACATTATGTTTCATTGATCGCTTGAGTGGATGAGACCCATGTCCCTCGTTTTCACGAGCGTGGTTGGCAATCCCTTCCTATATGTATGCTGATATTTCGCACGGGTTACGCTGGCCAGCACTCTACTCCGCTTGGGGGGACGCCCTCATAAGGATAGACTGGTTACGCTCATAACCAATTGAACGAGATGGGGAAAATCCTAGTAGGCCTTGGCCGTTTCTTACAACGCCTTGCGCTCGAAAGTGGGATCCCTTGCAGACGGAACTTCACAAGTCTTGAACGAGGGCAGTCTCGAAATAAGACCCTCACGATCGTTCAAGACTTATAACAAAAACAAAATTTATACAAGTCTTGAAAGGGAGGGCAATCTCACAATAAGACCCTCACGACCGCTCAAGACTTAGCATAATTTCCGAGAATAAGAAGAAAGTCCCCAAGTCTTGAACGAGGGCAGTCTCAAAATAAGACCCTCCCGATCGTTCAAGACTTATAACAAAAACAAAATTTATACAAGTCTTGAAAGGGAGGGCAATCTCACAATAAGACCCTCACGACCGCTCAAGACTTAGATAAATTTTCAAGTCTTATAACAGAAGCAAAAGTTTATGCAAGTCTTGAAAGGGAGGATGGGGCAGTCTCACAATAAGACCCTCACGATCGCCCAGGACTTAGGCAAATTTCCAAGATTTACAGGAGATTAACAGAATTTCTCAAAAGTTCTAAAGGCTTATCAGAGAAATAAAACATCCAGAGTATGCTACACACAGTCTTATTATTATGAGATTTGTCCCAGCAAGCTTTAAAGTATGAGTTCTAAAGCAAAAGGACAAAGTTATGAAAAATGGGATGTATATTCACAGCAAGAGACATTACAAAATAAGGGCTCAAAGGCCTCTGAACATTGTTTCAAAAGAAGGGAAGAAAACGTTGAAGCAGGAAAGTACATAGAAAATTTATAAGAGAAAAGTTTCAGGCGGCTGGAGCAACGTCTTCATCAACGATCACCAGTATATTCTGGGCCACGGGGCCATGAATTGGGCCCTCAGGCTCTTGCGGTTGGGCTTGGGGATCGTCGGGCTCATTGGCACCAGGAACGGGGGCGTTAGCACCCTCAGCAGCTGGGACAGGGGCATCCTCCACGATGGGCGCTTGTGGTTCATCTTCAGGGTTATCAGTTTGAGCGGATTGAGCAGCATCTCCAGGCGGATGAGAGTCCGTGTATTCATCTTGGATAAGTTTCACCAAGAAATCATACTCCAACTCAGCAATGGTGTCCGCAGGGTCATTTGGATCTTCATCCTCTTCCTCACAGCGCTCGTTGAACCTGAGCCCTGTGCCCTCTGCTCCCCTCATAGCCGGGTCAGTTAGCCCCTTGTGGATGCCCTGCTCAACGGCCAAGTTGAAGGCATTCTGGGCCTCATCCAAGCAATGCAACGAGGCTGCAAAGTTGAAGGCCTTCGAATGGCAGAACTTGACAAGGGCCTCCTTGTTCGCACGTTCAAGACTCTGAGGCCACTCGTTCATGGTGTCGTTGAATTTCCTCTCAGCCTCCAGAGCCCTCGTTTTCCAGCTCTCCCGCTCGGTCTCCGCCTTTTTACAGCGCTCGTTAGCCTGGGCCAACTTGTCGCTCAAGCTGCTTCGAGCGCCTTCCACCGCCTGAAAGTCCTCCTTCAATTTTCCCAGCTCCCCCTCCGTCTTCTTGAACAAATCCTTAAGGGATTCATACTTAGCTGTCTCAGCATCCAGCTCCGCTTGAATCTGAGCCGGATCGTTGGAACGAGCCATCTTCTTATACTTGGCTTTGCGGTCAGCGTAGATGGAGGCCCGCCTTTGGATGTTTTTAAGCCTAGGGAGCACTTGCTGCGGGGGTTTGAAAGAAGGAAACTATTAGCAAGAAAGTGTTAAGAAGTTACAAGGATGACAGTGTAACAAGGGAGTTAAGACTTACGGAGATTAAGGCGTGGGCCGCGTCGTAGGTCACTTTCTCCACAGACTCACTGAAGAGATGCCGGTGGTCCGCCGAGAATTGGGCCTTGTCGTAGAGATTCTCGCTGATGGTTTGTGCGAGCGTGCCAGGCCTTAGTAGGACTGGCCCACCGTCAGGGCACCCGTGAAGTCCTTGTCCCCTCGACGGGAAAACTCCCATAGATTTTCCTCCTCAGAAGAAGAAGTTTCCCCCTCGCCTTTGGGGCCCTCGACCACTCGTTTTCCTTTGCCCTTGATTGCAACAGAGTCGGGCATCCTCTTCCTCTTACGGGAAGGTCTACTTGCGCTTGGATTGGCCTCGTTCATGGCCAAATTGGGGGGTGGCCTCACCTGATCAGCTGCACGAGGGTCAGCCACCCTCGAGTCGGATGAAGAAGAGGGCCGCACCACTATTCTATTTTCTGGAAGGGCCACCCTGTTCCCCTCCCGGTTTCGTGGGGGTGGAACTTCTGAAGCTGCGCTCGAACCGGCGGCCCGTTGCCCGCCACTAGCGTCCACCCTGTTGTCTCGGTTTCGGGGGCGCTGTTGGTCCCCTTGCTGGGCTTGATTCCTGTTGGCATGAGCAAAGCGAGCGGCTTGTCTGATTCCTCCTGCCATCTCTAATATAGCAACTCCTGCAAAAATGGAAAGTACAAGGGTTATAAATCCTTAAACAGAATTATTAAGTGTGCAAATTACAAGTACAAAAAGGTAGTCAGCATTCCTATCTAAAAGTTAGCGCCCTAAGAATCTAACCATCTCTCTCTATATCACGAGCCGGAGGGTTGTCAAGGAAATAGGGATCGTTAGAAAGGTCACACAGGAACATGAGCTCCCCATCATCTATCCAATCTTTTGCCTGGATGAGGTGGCCCTCGTCCCTCAAGGCTGCCGCCAGATTCTTTGCCCAGTCTTTGGGAAGTGCAGGTTGCAAACGGCTCTTTGCAAACGAGCTCCAGTGCGAGGACACCCCAAAGCCTTCTTCTGTTGGGGCCCTAACGAAAATGAATTTCTCCTTCCAGTCGGGGCCGTAGGTGCTCGAGGGCAAGTTGATTAGTTTCATATGGGCCTTCGCCTGGATATAGTAAAAACCCGCCTCGGGAGATGAACGGGATGAGCTGACCACTTGAAAGAGGGCATTGAAGTTCCGCATGAAGGGCTCGTAACCCATGCTCCTCATCAGAATTACGAAGCAGGTCAGGAGGGCCAGCCCGTTGGGCACGATTTGTGACGGACAAAGGCCCAGATCATTCAGCAAGTGGGCCATCGGGATCGAAACAGGGAACCTCAAGCCTCCTGAGCTCACTGTGTCCACGTAAACCGCCATTTCGCGGGGGGTGGATTGTTAGCACGCTCGTGACTCTCAGGAATCCTCCATGTGTAGCGCTCGTCCCAGTAGATAGGAGCCAACATCGTTTTCACTTCTCCCAAAGTAACTGTGCTGGGAGTCTCCTCAGGAGTGCAGTCGGTGGCCTGGTAGCCTGATCCTTCACCCTCGTTAGGCCCTTTGGATTTCTTGGATTTCTTGCCCTTTCCTTTATTATAGGCTCTTTCTGAAGGCCCTGTTATGACTTCAGCCACCGGAAGCGGGGTCGCGACGGCCACCGTCACAGCATGGCGGTGAGGGTGAGTGGCACTCTGAGTTATGGGGAGAGTAACCCCTTGCCTTTCTGCCTCCATTACTAGATTCATCTCTTCAAAGAGAGGTTCCACTCCACCTGGATTCCTATCCTCCATGGCCATCACTGCCGCCCCCAACTCCTCGTCTCTGGGGGAATCGGGGGAAGAGGAACTCTCAGTGGCCATTTCATGGATTTCACGGGCAAATTCCTCAACATGTTGGTCAGCCATGGCAGAAGCTGAGATTTGGGAGAGATTTAGTCTGGGTTAGAGAATGAGAGTTTTCTGGAAGAAATTTGGGCTTCCTAAAGGAGTAAAACCTAAGAGATTACAAAATCCTAAAGTCCGAATCTAAAGTTAGCAAAGTTAGAAAATTTAGCTAGAAGTTTACCTTGAAGATTTCTGAGAAAACTGGAGAAGAGGTTGAAGATGCTCTAAGAATTGATGTGCAAGAGAATTCTTTTTGCAAAGGATGCTTGGAAGATAAGAATGCGTAAAGAGTGGAAAGATCTCAGAATCCCTTACTTATAGGGATGGGAGTTGGTACCTTTTCGGCTAGAAATTCAAAATGGTAATCATTTCCCGCCTAGGAAACCGTCCACACTATGGAACCGTCACATGCTTCCCAATACTCACGCGCCCCACGCGCACCCGCATTTAATGCTCTGACATTTCGAATGCTTCAGAATAGTACAACATTTAATGCGGAAGCGTTACGAGCGGTCAGTTGAAAAGACCGCATTAATGGCGCAACCAGAAGAAAAATTGCTCAACACGCCAAGCCTTATGCGAGCGCTACGTGCAAGAGATAGAACGCGTCAAAATTCTACAGTCCTTATCACTAAGGACTACAGAATCGGGGGGCAAAATGATGGGGTCAAAATACGATCGTCCCACGCTAGGACACGTGGCATCACCGAGATGATAACGTCTGTCTCCCCAAGGTTGCGCCCATCAGCACCCGAGCGCTAAGCCCAACGAGCGCAATCCTTCTTCTAGAGATAAGCCCAACGAGCGCTGATACTCTCACGAACGCCATTCATACTGTACGATTGGCATGTCCACGAGCCAAGGGAGCCCTCTTCGAGCGTCACACTCCCTCAGAGTGGCCTCACCTTCTGGCTCGTTACTTGGACTGGAGCTTTCATCCCACTCAGCGGATATCTTGGCTTCCGATATTCTTGGTTGTCACGAGCGGGCTCATAAACCCTCGTTACCAACCACCCAAACGGCTCTCTGACACATCGTACATGCCCGCGCACCTGCCACTGTTGCCAGCACTAACTTTTAGCCACTTTTGCAGAAGATTCCTCCTAGGTTTTTCTCTCATGGCGCCACGTGTTAGGGCAACATTCGGCCAGGACCACACGAGGCAAATGACCAAAGGGTCCCCGACCCTCACCTATAAATAGGTAAAGTCATCTTCTACATGGTAAGCATTCTCCATTACTGAAACTGCTACTTAACTCAAGTTTCCTCCTTCATATATCAATCTGACTTGAGCGTCGGAGAGCCAAACTGGGAACCACCCCCAGTTCCCCCCAGCTTGGCCTTCTGACTTTTCTTGTGTTTGTCCCAGCAGGTAGAACCCCCTTTCCTTTTCCGGCGAGCTTCTGGCGATTTCCCCCACAAAAACAAATCGTAAAGTGATCGGGTTCGGATCCCCCTATTCGGAACCCATCAATATGTTTCTAAATACATACTTTTAAAATGGTAAAAGAGATTCAAACTTGTCTTCTAATTGTTATTTTTTCCTCCGAAATGTAAATCATGGCTCCCACATGCATTCACGTTGGGATAATGGATTAGTTACACCCTGAATAATTAATTGTTAATTACCTTGTGATTTCACCCATATAATTGCCTACCTGCCCATTCTCAATTTGTTCGCCATCTTCTCTAACGTAGTCTTGAATGACTAATAAATATTATAGTAATTTTGGACGTACTTATCTTCCCGGCCCCTTAATTATCATTATTCAAAATTAAATTGCTTTTAATCCACTGAAAGTTGCTAATCCACAATGTAAAATATCAACAGGTCAAGCTTAATTATTCGAATATTTTGCGGGGCAACGATTTTCCCTTTTGTGTTCTTTGTTAAAAAATTTTATTTTTTCTTATTTGTTTTATTGACATTAGATACCTAACCTAGCCTCAACAATTGGGCCTTCCAATATCTGAATATTTTAATTAGACAATATATTTTATGGATAGTAATTTTATATTTTAAGTACATGTTCCTATTTTATCCCATTCACTGTGATGCACGAACACTTCTAAAAATATTATTTTGACATATCATATCGTGTCTGATGTTAGTGCCCGACACTCTCACGTGAAAATATTAAAAAAAATATTCATGTCTCTGTGTCCGTAGTCGTACATCATAGCTCATTTACCGACAATCGTCACGTTAAGTTTATTATGAACGATCTAAATTATAGAAAAAAACATATTTTAGTTTTCTTTTAATTCAATTATTTTATATATATATATATATATTGTTTCAGTGCTATAATCAAATAGTGTAGCTTAACGACTTGGTACTATCTATAACAATTTAATCAAAAGGTTCATATTCGTTTTGTTACAAAATGCACCTATAGTTAATAAGAATAAGTTTACACCATCATTAACCGTCATTATTATTATCCCTTAAAACTTCTTAAGAATATTCAACTCACATGAACCAACCTTATTAAATTTGAAAAAAGAAAAAAAATGAAAATCACAAAATAATCAAACTGTCGAAACACCCTAAATAACCAAATTTCAACACACATCAACAATAAAACACACATGCATGCATTCACACTTTTACAACAATTGTTTTGTAGAAATATTAATTCACTTTCCAGCATTGTAGGATGACGACCATTATTGGTAGCCATGAGAGTGCGGACCGCCGCGGCGGCCACCTCCACTTATCTCTCCGCTGCTTTCAGGTTCACACTCCGCAGCTGCAGCAGGCACCATAATAGGCTTTTCCTTTTTCTTGGCTAAGCAGAGGAGCCCAACAGCAATGAAGGCAAGGAAGAACAAACCACCTAAAGAAGCACACACGGCAATTATGGTGGTGTGGTTGTTTCCGCCCCCGGGACTTGTCGGAACAACTGACGGAGAAAATGGGGTGAGGGCGCCAGGGGTTGGTGGAGAGAACGACGACGGAGCTATAGGGGGGGAGTGATAGTACGGTGGATAAACCGGAGTTATCGGTTTTGGCCCCTGTGATGGTGGATAAGAAGGTGATTTTGGTGGTGTTTTGGGTGGATACGATGGTGCCTGCAGTGGCGAGGTGGGTTTGGGTGGGTAATGAGGTGGCTGGGAAGTAGGCGGAGAAGAACCGGGTGGTTGATAGTATCCACAATGCTTTTTGCCGTGGCAGGGTGGCGGAGGAGGAGGAGGCGACGGTGACGGTGGTGGAGGAGGAGGGTTGGTTGGAGGAGGAGGTGGTGGAGGAGGAGGGGGTGGTGGCGGAGGAGAATGGTATGTGTAAGAAGCTTTGATGCTTTTTCTAAAAGAAGGCATTTTTGTTTTCTTGATGGCTTAATCACTCCTACACTTGTGTGTTTGTGTATGAGAGATTTGCACTATATATACACAAAATTAAACCACTAATTAAGAATTAAATAATTTGAAGTTTTGAACTAATCAAGTAAAATAAAGGTATTGTTTAAGTTGTACATCACTTAGAACTCATAGTAATTTTCTTTTTTGTCTCTCTAATTTCCCAATAAAATATAGAGAACTTAAATTAAATATATCCATATGGATTTAGCGAAATTAAAATAAGCATATAAATAATTAGGATTTAATTCCTTTAAATCAGTACAACAGTTGAAGCCGCCGCCAGCTTGAATTCTAGGCATCTGTAACAAAATTATTATATTGAGTTGGTATATTATGCATGGTAGGTAGGCTGGTAGTAATATAGTATAGTGTTAGGATCCGTTCGAACCGACGGCTAAGATTTGCTCGCTAGAGTATTCTATACAATTCTAGCAATTCTAAAATATTTTAAGAGTTATGGAGAGTTTCCTAAAATATACAAGTCTTCTAGAGTGTATTCTAGAGAATTCTAAGCTAATCTAGCTAAGTATGTACAAGTTAAAGTCTAGAACGATCTAGACATGTTCGAACCTCCAAAACTCATCCGAATATACGAAATAGTCTTGATTGTCCCGCGAATTTGGTCGGTCAGGTACAAACAACACAATCAATCAGTCGGGACAACTCATATTTTTAGAAATTTAATCATCCTAAATCCTAATATAAAATCAAATTGAAATTGGGAAATTTCGAGGGATATTCAGGGATATATATATGATGTCTTGTTAAATGAATTGTATTTGTTATTTATTTTGTTAATATTTTTAAAATATATATTAGTTATATAATAAATATAAATATAAATATACGTTATATAAACTTTATTGATACCAGTAAAAACAATATCCATTGCACATTAGATATGCGGTTTATCTATTTAATTATTGAATTATTAAAATCATATTATTTAAAATATTAATTATATATATATATATGTGTGTGTGTGAGAAATTGCAATTAAAGTTTAATTTTTTAATGTAAATTCTCACATTACAATACAAGATGTATAGTTTTCAATTAACACTCACATATATATGATGAATGAAAACTTTTAAAATATTATTTTCTCATATCGTGTTTTTGTTCAAGACACTGCGTCCGACCCTCTCATATGTTAAATCTATAATTAATATGAAAAATTATATTATAATTTGTAATTATTTTTATTTGATTTTACATATTTAGTTTGATTGGTAAAATTCACTTACGTTTTTTCGTTTAATTAAATTAGTCTTTGTTTCTAAATTATAAGTTATCCCAACCTATTCAAATAAGTATTTTTATGAAATTTAACACTTTATAATAAATATCTTGTTAGCGAGAGCTTTATATTTATCAGTTTGGTAATAATTTTGTTGGAGACGTTGCAAAGGCTTATGGACCTAAACTGACTCCAATGCCCGGGTTGTCGACCTTTGGATTTAGGATGATGGACGTTGCAGTGTATGCTCTTGGAAGTTTGGATGCATTAAAGAAGTCCTGAACAGCTTCATGTACATCATTCCTAATCACCTGTTGGTAGAATTTTGCTCCAAACCCATCAGGCCCAGCTGCGCTATTTGTATTTATTACCAAATCCAGGATATATTTGGCCACAGTTTCTTAATATTTAGATGATTGATATTCGCAGACAAGTTCTTTCTTTTGCTGATTACATGAATACAAATCGAGAAAAGATTTTATTAGATGAGATGGATATGTCAGATTAGTAATATCCATCTGTAATGTAGTATTCAGATTATTGTATGACACGTGAAGGAAATGAGTGTTGCAGTTGCTGGGAAGCCTATATGGAACTCCAAGAACTTGAAGTAAGTTCTTTCAAACTAGTTCATTTCGAAATTTAAAGAGATTGATCATCTATTAAAGATAAAGAAGTACCAATAAGAAGAAGAAAATGGTCATGTTTGTGAGATCCACTTCACAGATTTCTTGCTCCATTTGGATGATTATTCATGGATTCAAATCTTCAAAAGATGCAGCTGACTGGTAACTCGATGATTTCTTCATTGTTTGAAAACGATGCAAACCCTTCTACTTGAATTGATTTATATATTGAAAATTAGAATTTTGACCCTTAAAATGCTGAAATTACTGTTTATACTTCATAAAATTTCAGTCTTGCTCTTCAAACTAAAGTTTCTGACTACAAACATCTTCACTAACAGCAATCATCTGAGTGGTATCAGAAAGAGATCCCAAAGTGGGCTCTAGAGAGTTTGATAGTCAGAGCAGGGGCTTTTAAATCACGCATGCACAAAAAGAAATGAAAGTTGAGAAGACGGAAGTAGAAACAAAAGCAAATACATGTCCAATCCCTGATGTATGTAGTGTGTATAAAGTGGTGTGGTAGGCATATAGAATGTATGATGTTCTTGGACTTGGTGCCGAGGGTTGTTTGGAACTCTTGTGGTGAATTTTGGAGTGTACATCGTATTTGATTGTTTGTTATTTCATGCATATTATGCTGAGTGTTTTGCTGCTGAAGTTCGCCGAAGACTGCAATCTTGTATATGATTTTGCTAGAATCTTACAATAAGTTAAAATTAAAGATGTTCATTGCATTTGGGGTTTTCTATGCTACTTACGGGAAGCATAACATTTTTATGAAATTAAATATTTCGAAATCATGAGTGCATGATGACAGCTTCTTTTGAAGGAAAAATACAATCTAACTCGCCTTTAACAGAGTGAAAGACAAACAACCTTTTTTCCCCCTCCCAAGAAAGTACATTCAGCGAACTTTTTAAAAGATCTATGGTATACATAGAGAAAAAGTACTTGCTAGAGAAGATCCTACAAAACTTTTGGCCATGCTTATTAGTTTAATGCTTTGTGGAAGGCAACAGAGGTTGATGTTTTCAGAAGCTCCCTTATAGCCATAGTTGCATAACAAGAAGCTGGAAGGGTCAAGCTCAACTTTAGAGCCATTTGTCTTTCATGTGAGTCACCACCAGATTCCTCTTCTATGTGTACATCCGTTTCTCCATCACTTTTAGTTTGAAGTTTGATTTGTTCCTTCTCGTCTGACTCTCTAACATGTGACTTGGCAATAACGTCCCAATCCGTCTCCGCCAGTGGTATATTCATATCACTGTAGTTGATCAACTCCCACTCAAAGTCCTTAGGCTTTTGAAACACCCGCCTATACGCTCCAGTCATGTTAGTTAACGAAAATTCTTTGCAATTATGAGCACTATCCTTCAAGCTGATACCATCCTTTTCTGCTAGGTCATGATAGACTTTCTCAACATCATTCATTGGATAAGTTACTCTTGACCCGGGTAGAGGAAGGACAATATCTTCAACCATATATTTTCCAGCAACTATTTCTTCCTCACTAATTACCTTGACCATTGTATGTCTTACTTCCGAAAGTAAACTGATGGATATGTCTTCGAGATGGCAATCATTGTGAGTGTCATTGGCACTGCTATCTTCACACTCTGTCATTTCTCTCTCAGTCTGTTGTTCATTGCAGCATACCAAATCACCCAACACTACCTGATGAAACCCGTATTTTTGAACTCTCATGCTTGCTGCATGATTCCACAAATAGCTCTGGTAACTGTGCACAAACATCATCCTCAGAGTCCGGGGTATAGCCAAAAGAGCTTGCAAGTAATTTCCAGGACATTTTTTGAAGCATTGCAGAATAGCGCGTTCTGCAACCATGTTGCGTGGTAATTGTCTTAGAGTTCCCTCAATGTCACCACTCTCCTTATAATACTCCCTTATCCTTCTTGTGGCATCCTTTTCTCCTTCCCGTGGGTCTAGAATCATGTTAACAGCAGTTTTCCATTCTCCACGCAGTAATGCCGCACCAACGAGATGAGTCGGTACAGAACTACTTCCAAACCGCTGCAAGCCAAAATAGTTGATAAACCCATTCTTCCCTAAGGAAGTAGCAGATGCTTTAATAATATCTTCACTCTCAGCACAAATGCTTCTTAAAGTAATAGTGAATCGATTTCCTCGGAGTTGGCCAAGAACAAGACCATCATTTACATAGCAGAAGCTCCCAAGTTTGATACCAATTAATTTTTCGTTGAGCGCTGCCAGTCTACTTGCCCGCTGCTTAAAAACAGTAACCCTCTGGGTTGATACAGAGCGTTTATCTTTTGTTCCAGCAAATCCGAAAGACCTGGGCTGAATGCCAAGCATCTTCCCAAGGAGCCCGAGGGCCTCCTGTGTATCCTTGTTCTCCTTGTAAAGATGAAACCTAAGGAATTTGCCAATGTGTTCTGGCCAACTATCTGAGCCTCTGCAGTCATACGGTTTATTCCCACGATCTTTTCTTTTTCTTGAAGACCTTCCTGAGCCATTATTACTTGTTGAATTCAAACGTACACGAACACACTTTGACAAGGAATCTGGGCCGTCAACTGTGTCGGTGACCAAGAACTTCATTCTCTCCTTGAAAAAATTATGAAGGGCCGTTCTATGGGACTTATTAGAACAAGGAGAAAGAGCAATTGATTCGCCATTGCTGCTATTCACTGAACCAACTTCGTCGATAAAAATTTTCAACTTATTCGCATCAGAATCACCAGCTAGAACTCTAAAAGATTCTATTTCAGGAGCATAATCTTTATCCAGTAGATCAACTATCTTTACCTGCTTTTCCTCAGCATCCTCTGATGGAACCTCCAGCGAAGTTAGATGTACAATATTTCCATCGATGCCCACTTCATTTACAATAAAATCCGAATATCTCTGCTTTAGAATTCCACGAAAACCAGGGAGATGAGAAATGTAGCAGAGGATCCCAACATCTGACTCTTCAACAGAAGTCATGCTCGCCGGACGAAGGGAGAAGGGTCTCAGAACAAGATAAAATGCTAAGCATACGGCGGTATACCTCAACGGGAACTAAAGCAGCTCAAAGTGGTACAACGCAGTTGCTTGAAATCAAGTTGTACCAAAATCTTCCTCAACTCGTCAAAAGCTCTAACCTAACCTCAAAATGAGAAAAAAACAAAAGAAAATAAGTAATAGTACAGAATTGGTACATTTAAAGAAATTATAACGACTGCATTATACATTATCATATCAACTTCTTACCTAGCAACAAGCTGATTTTTTAATGCACTCCCTCAACATTTCTCCATAATGCAAACAATCCCAGGATCCTCATACCTAGAAAAAAGTAAAAAATTCAACAGAATGTACCGCCACTGTAGAGAAATAATTTTCAATTTCACAAATCAGAAAAACCAGAACAGCAAAAAAGTAGCTTAAACAAAGATATATTATCATTCAATTTCAAAAAGATCCTAATTTGACAAACCACCATGATTGAACAAACACCCTATGAAGCTGAATACTACTTTGTTGCATAACCCGTAATACTACTTTGAACAAATTAAAACTCAATACTACTTCGTTGCATAACCTGTATTCAGTTGACATCTAATTGATACTTTTATGTTTCAAACGTTCAGTATAAAAGAAGCTAAGATATGGGGATTATGCATATATCTGAACTCTATACAAACCAACAACCCATCTGTGTGTTTTTGCTTCTTCTGCCAGATCTATCATCTATACTTTTCAATCTCACCTACGGCTGTTCACAGCAATAATAAAACAAACCACATAAACCCTACGCCTACTTTTCGTAAACTGTAAGGGATACCTGGGCGGGGCAGACGGCGGCGGGCAGAGGCGAGAGCAGGCGACGGCTGAGAGAAATTTAGGCTAAGTACAAATTTGGGCGTGAAAAAAACCAACTTTACCTCTGCATAATTCAAAATTCAAATTGGCTCTCCAGTCTCCACTACATGGCCCTTATAAGCCCATAAACCATCGTTAGACAGCCCGAAAATTAAAGCCAAAGGGCCCAAGAAAGGCCATTTAGTTTTAATATATTGAAACTCTAAATTTAAGTAACAAAAGGGCCCATTAAAGAATTAATCATGTAGCTTACAGAGATATCATCTATTGTCATTTTAGTCATTAGAAGAAGGAAAAATAAAAAAAGACTTTTCATTGGTTTAATAAGTATCTTTATCTTTTACATTATGATTGAGAATTAAAACTATCTTCCTCAGCTGTAACAATGTACATTTTACAACATTAGATAAACAAATCTCGCTATAAGTACAAAATTTCTAACTCAATTTTGATTTCATCGAACATAATTAATTAAAAGAGTAAGAGAGCGTTTGATATCGTAGATTATCCTATTTCATTTAATCTATTTGTGGAGAATTAAGTAAAATTAAGTACTCGTATAAAAAATTAATTTTGTGTTTGATACATTCAATTGATAAATTTAGTTGCATCTAATTTCACTTATTATCGTGTTTGATATATTTCATAAACTGAAATATCATTTAAAATAGTAATTTTTATTTTTTTTTTTTTGTGAAATAAATAGTAATTTTCATGTTTAGCCAGAAAATCAAACTAACTTTTTAAACTTATCTATAATAGATAAGAGTTAATCTGCGATAAACACACCCCCTCCCCTAGGATTCATTTGAGAACTTAATCTCTCTAAAGTAGGTAGATTACACCGGGTCGAAGATTAACTCTTCCGGGTCGACGAGATTTAATATGCGATATCAAACAGAAAATTAACTAAAATTAAGTGGGGCAAATGAGCCTAATCTCATATATCAAACGTTCTCTAAGTATATTACATATGCATTTTCATTTTGATTTGTCTTGTGTCTGCTCTTTGGTTCGCGAGCCAGCTCGCCAGCTTAATATACTCAATTAGGCTCATTGCATTTACTCCAAACAGTATTTCCATTGCTACAATATGAGTCAACTAGTTATACAAATAATCAAATATCTATAGATTATATGCTAGTATTCTGTAGACCAATAAAGTCATCGTCATTTTTTACTTGTTTCCTTTTAAACACGAATCAAGCAAAAGTCATGTTTCGGGCAATTTTTAGTTTTCATTTTAAATTTAATTCGATTAAATTAATATAAAAAAAACACAAGTGTTTATATAATAGTAATTAATTGAATATTAGATTTAGTAATTAATATGCTTTTATAATTAATTGATTCAACTGAGACATAAATTAATTCGGATTTTCCAACAGATATGTTGATCATCTACATGTCGTCGATAAAAGAATAACAATTATTTTTCCTCAGAAATATAAATGGAGGCTCCCACATGCATGCATGTTAGGATGATGGATTAGTTACAACTTGAATAATTAATAGTTAATTACGAGCAGTCCTCTTATAAATAGGGGGAACCTGATGGCAGTTCAGAGCGCAATGATGGCGTCTCTTCGTATTTCGAGCACTCCTCTTATAAATAGGGGGTCCCTGTTGCCTTTACTCTCTATAAGAACTCCTAAAAACTTTCGAGCATCCCTCAGAGACCAGAGAACCCTTCGAGCAGAGCATTTTAAGAGAGCACTTAGGAGCTTCATTAGGGGTCGATCAAGAGTTCCCAAGTCCCTTCATCCAAGGTACTCTTCTCAACCTTCCCCTTTACTTTCCGCACTCTTCTACTCTTATGGCTTCCCAAGAGCAAGTCCCAATGCCTGAAAGGAAACACATCCCTGAGTTCCATGAGTGGGGCCTGGTCGATGAATCAGAGCAGAACCTGACCCCAATGGGGATGTCCGGGATCACCCCCGTGACTTTATCATCCGGATCATCTTCTTCCAAAAGCGATTTTGATGTAGAGTCCCTCGACTATGAAGATGAGATAGTGTTCGAGGAAAAACAAGAAGATGAGGTTTACATTGAGAAAGAGGCAGAGGCGGATGGAGAAGAAAAGGGAGATGAAAACCCTAGAGCTGGTAGGGGGAAGGACTCGACCGGAGAAGATCTGCAAGGACCTCAAGTGCGATCGGCAGAGGGGCACCCGTTCGAGGCGAAGGCATCGACCTCAGGCTCAAAAAAGAAACAGGAGGGGCCCCAAGTAACCGTTCTTCATCACTCACAAACGTGGAGTGCGGTATCTGGAGATGACGTCAAAGAGCTTCAGGGGATCCTTACAAGCTACGGTCGATCTAGGGAGGGTCAGTGGCCCACCACGGGCTATGAGGTTATAAAACCCAACGAAGATCAGGGGATGGGTGACCCCCCTCAGAATTGTATAGCTGTTACAACGTACGCCATTAAGTATGGGATGAGGGTTCCTCTCGACCCGGATTTCGTGGCACTTCTTAACGCCTTGGATATAGCTCCTATTCAACTCCTTCCGACCGTGTACCAGTTAGTAACTGCATTCAGACTTCTGCTACACTGCTTAAAGCTCCATGCCTCCCTCGCTCATTTTGGCAAAGTTTTCCTAGGCTTGACCTTTCCAGTAGCCCTCCTAGATGGTAGGGGTTTTGTGAAGCTGAAGGCTCGCCCCAACTTTTAAATTATTAGGGCCCACCACATCTCATGGGCTCGACTGGAAACATAATTTTGTGTACATAAGGTCTCCGGTCGAATAGCCCGGGCTGCGGTACACTTCTTGGCACGATATTGAAAAAGCTAAGATGCCCAAAGGGAAACCCACTTGGCCGCCCACTCTGATTCAACGATTGAGGGAGATTGGGTCGATGTGTGCTCGATTCGTGACTCAGCCTCAGCTTATAGTCGAGGCGGGGATGGGTCCAGGGACCCTTAGATAGAGGGACTTCACTTTGGGTACAAGTGATATTGTCTTCAATTTCGATCACCCAAGCACATTTTCTTTTGATCCCTCAATTTCTTTTGATAGTTGAAGGTTTCCCGTCTAGGTGGTCGAATTTCTTTTTAATCGATTTTTCTTTCTTCGTGCAGGTATGATCCTGATGGCCTCAAGAAAGGAGATCCTTGTAGCTGAAATTAAGAGCCGCGATGTCAAGTTAAAGAAAAAGAATCAGCCCCCAGTGCCAGAGGTGGAAGTGGTTGCGCAAGAGCAAGAGGCTCAAAGGGCGGTCGATACAGCGGTCCGAGTAGCAGCCCAATCCCCCCACTTCTAGGCCCCGGCAGAGAACTTCCAAGGCACGGGTCAAGGGAAGAGAAAAAGTTCTAAAGCCGGAGACTCCCGATTGAAGAAGAAGGCCTCTGGCACCCCTGTCGTAGAGAAGATGAGGCCAGATCAACGGTAGGGTTTGGCTCGAGCGTCCCCAGGGATGGTCAAGCAATGCCTCCCCCTACAGCCCCTATGTCCAGGTCTTCTGAGTCGCGTACCCACATCACTCCCCAGAACAAGGGGAAAGGGGTCAACTGGATTCCCTGACCCGAGGATTACAAGAAGTTCTTTGATTATGCTCGAATGAATGAGCCTAAGTATCCGGGGGAGACTCTCAACACTTTGACCGGATGAGAGTGAGCGGGTAATAGTGAGTGATCCTTACAACCTGATCGCTGTGCACAATTTCCACTATGCCATCCAAACGTAGGCCGACCATGAGCTGCTATGGCAAGATGATGACCAAGCGAGTGAAGACAACGTCGTCCACGATCTCTTCTCTGTAAGTCACTTTTGTTTACATCTTTCCTTTACCCGCTTCTCTTTCATACCTCCCGGTCGATTTCCTTCACAGGCTGCGATTCGAGGATTTCACAATTCTCGTCGCTGGAAAGCTTGCAAAGCTGCCTGAGCCCAGCTGGAGAAAGATAACTCCGAGCGGCGGGATATTTGACAAGTGTCCGATCAAGTTTACGACCAGCTCGAGGCCGAAAAGAAGTTCACGGTGGATTTGAGGGGTAAGCTGGAGGCTGTGTTTTTAAAACCGGACCGGACCGGCCGGTCCGACAGGTTTAACCGGTGAACGATGGATCTTCTGGTCCGGCAAACCGACCAATTAACCGGCGGTTTTCGCCATGTTAACCGGACCGGATCGCTGGTCAGGTATTAAAAGATATTTTTGAATTTGTTCCTTTCTTCGTTTTCATCCGGAATTCCAGTTCAAACTTCCTTACTTACCTTCTTTTCTTTTCTTCCCTCTGTCGTCGATCTTCTGGCGTAAGGTTTCTATTTTATTTTCTTTTCTTCTCCAATTTGGTTCTTTTCTCTCATGTTTGTTGAAGATAACTCTTGAATTATTTCTATTGCGGATTCCTTCCTCTTCTGATGTGTGCGGCGGCTAATTAAGATTAGCCATAACCTAATTATTTTTAGGTAGGTTTTTAAGATAATTGTTTTGAGTTGGGCTTTTAAATGGGTTTTGGTAATTGTTTTGGGCTAGGCTTTTGAATTTGAGTTATTATTGTGAAATGTATTAACTTTTATGATAAATAATTAATATTGATATTGTAAATATTGAAATATATTTTGAAATGTTTTATTTTTCCTTCTAAATATTGAACATATAAATTTATATATGTTATAATATTATATTTAATTAATAAATAATAATTATTTATTTCTTACATCATGCCGGTTCGACCGGTGGTTGAACCGATCGAACCGGTTAAACCTGTAACCTGTAGTAAGCCTTCTGATTCGACCTCCGGTCCGGTTTTGAAAACATAGGCTGGAAGAAAGGGAGGAGGAGTTTGAAAAGGTTGACGCGGAGCTAGTGCAGGTGGTTCAGGGGAAGTCTGCACTCGAGACAAGGGTGTATGATTTGGAGGCGAAGCTCAGAAAAGCTCAGCAAGATTGCAATGATATATGGCTCGAGGGTCATAAGGCCGAGATCGTGGAGGGGTACAAGAATGGCATCCTATGTGGCACCTAAATGCCATGTGTCAGCTTCCACCTATCAGGCCATGTGGCGACATGTGGCATTCTCAGAACGTGTCCCGCCAAACACTAAGTAAGATTTTGGATTTAAAATTGGCGTGTTCTCAGCTATTTGTCGTGTCAATATCAAAAGAACAAATGCAAGTTGAAGCTGTGATTTTCGAAAACGAATATTTTACATAATTAGTCTTAAGTTGAATAAAAATAAAAAAAATATAAGAACGAGACTTCACTTTCATGGAAAAGACTAAACTAAACTTTAAGAAAGAAACTCAATTTTTATATGCAAGATTTGATAAGAAAACTTAAAAAAGTGGTGGTGGTAGTGGATCTATGAAGGGACATAATTTACATTGTTGTACCTATTCAAATCTATTCAGCTACCACCCTTTCAGATTTGTACATTCACAACTCTCTCAAATTTGTTTTGTTTTTATTCTCTTAGATCTGTTTTGCCAAATTTCAAGAAATCGACGCTAAGTCTCTATCTTCTTTAAAATCTGAACAAATCATCAATTTCATGTATTCATCCTGCGATCGAGATAAAAACTGAGAGAATGACGGTTTTCTTTTTTTTTTTTTTCTAAATTTTTTTGATACTATATATTTTCGATATAGTAGTAATATAATTTTGTCAACTGGGGTCTAAACTAAAAATTAATTTTGATAATAAAGAGCTGCACAACTTTTAAGTAAAGGGCGCTTATGAACCCTTTATAACTTTACGATTACATGCCTTCTGATTTTCTATATGCACAGTTATGTAAACTAAAATAAGATATCGATTGACAAGTGTATCTATATTATACGTACTAGTGTAATTTAGTGGTTTGTTGCTATATTAATTTAATAAGAAATCATATATTTATCTTTTAAAAAATACATCTATAATTAATAAGAAGAAATTTACATTATTATTAATTAACAAAAATACAAGAGAGACAATATTAGAGCGAGTCGACAACAACAGACATTAATAGCCCTTAAAATTTCTTAAGAATATCGAACTTAGATGACATCATCATATATCAACAACTTAGGACATTAAAGAAAATTACAAAATAATCGAACTGTCCGAAACTTTAGTGAAATTTGAAAAAATAAAGAAAATTACAAAATAATCAAACTGTCCCAAACACCACCGGGAAGCGAAAATAACCAAACTTAACACACATCAACAATGAAACACACATGCATGAATTCACACTTTTACAACAATTGTTTTGTAGAAATATATATTAAATCGCTTTCCAGCATTGCACTATCACGACCATTACTGGTAGCCATGAGAGTGTAGACCACCTCCACTAATCTCACGGCGGCGGCGGCGCCCCTTTCAGGTTCACACACAGCAGCCTCAGTAGGCACCATAATAGGCTTCTCATTTTTCTTGGCTAAGCAGAGGAGCCCAACCGCAATGAAAGCGAGGAAGAACAAACCCCCTAAAGAAGCGCACACGACGATGATTGTGGTGTGGTTGTTTCCGCCCCCGAACTCGACGGAACAATTGACGGAGAAAATGGGGTGAGGGCGCCGGGGGTTGGTGGAGAGAACGGAGATGGAGCTATAGGGTGGGAGTGATAGTATGGTGGATAAACCGGAGTTATCGATTTTGGCCCAGTGATGGTGGATAAGAAGGTGATTTTTGGTGGATACGACGGTACCTGGGGCGGCGGGGAGGGTTTGGGGAGAAGCACCGGGTGGTTGAAGTTAGAAAATAGTTTTTGGGAATTTTCTGTATTCCATTGATTTATTTATGAAAAAGATTACAACACGAGATACACTATATAGACGTACAAAGCTACAAAAAAAGAAAAATATATACAATCAAATCCCTCTAAATCAAGGAATAACCCCCCCCCCCCCCCCCTCTAACACTCCCCCTCAAGTCGATTATAGGGTCATACACATTCAACCTGCCCGAAACGCTCAAGAAAACTTTCTCTATTACGACTTTTGTGAGAATGTCTGCCAGCTGGTCTTTAGACCATACGAATGGAAGAGTCACAACCCCACTTTCAAGCTTCTCTTTGATGAAGCGCTGGTCTACCTCCACATGTTTCGTCCGATCATGCTGAACCGGGTTTTCGGAGATGCTTATAGCTACTTTATTATCGCACCATAACCTGCATTTTTCGTTTACTGGGAATCTAAGTTCTTCAAGCAACTTGCGTAGCCAAAGGACTTCGGTTAGCCCTCGTGAAAGTCCTCTAAACTCTGCCTCTGCACTGGTGAGAGCTTCTACTTTCTGTTTTTTGCTCTTCCACGTGACAAGATTGCCACCGCAGTGGTAAAATACCCCGAAGTGGAACGCCGATCGTCCTGATTCCCAACCCAATCTACATCTATATAGGCTTCAATGGAAAGTCCCTTGTGCTTTTGGAATAAGACCCCACTTTCGGGTATCCCTTTAAGGTACCTCACAACTCTGAGTGCTGCCTTCATATGCTCACGCTGTGGTTGGTGCATGAACTGGCTCAGTACACCAACTGCATATGTCTGTTTCTGTCCCAACCATATTTTCAGTCCATGATTAAGCACAATAGGTGTCGTTGCTGGTTTACTATCAAGTAACCCTGTTTCTGCTAACAAATCTAGCACATACTTTCGTTGGGAGATAAAGATTCCTTGCCTCGATCTTAACCTCTCAATTCCCAAGAAATACTTTAACTCCCCTAGATCCTTCATTTCAAATTCTTGAAATTGGCTCTCTCGTAGCCATTTAACCTCATCAAGATCGTCCCCTGTTATGATCATATCATCCACGTAGATAATCAGACAAGTTACAAACTCCCCCTCATTTTGAAGAACAAAGTATGATCTAAGTTACTCTGTTTATATCCATATTTCCTCATAGCAACAGTAAACCTCCCAAACCATGCTCTCGGAGATTGCTTGAGCCCGTATAGAGCTCTTCTTAACCTGCACACCTCTCCACTCTGGAACTGATCAGAGAAACCTGGTGGTGGATCCATATAGACTTTCTCCTCTAACTCTCCGTGCAAGAAGACATTTTTCACATCAAACTGGTGTAGAGCCCAATCTCGATTGGCTGCTATTGAGAACAGAACTTTGATGGTGTCAATTTTGGGAACAGCGCTGAAGGTTTCTGAGTACTCTACTCCATACGTCTGTGTATATCCTTTTGCCATGAGTCTGGCCTTATGCCTTTCGATTGTCCCGTCAGCCTTGCGCTTAATTGTTAACACCCATCTACATCCTACTGGCCTCTTTCCTGGTAGCAGAGCACACTTTTCGAAAGTCTTGTTCTTGTCTAGGGCCATCATTTATGTTCCATAGCCTGCTTCGATTCACTTTCTTTCTGGACCTCTTCAACTGTTCTCGGGAAGCATATCAGCATAGACTGCCGCTGAGTATGCTCTCGCAGCTACTGTAAGCTTCCCCTATGCATACTCACTGACTGGATACTGGGACTTTTTCGGCTCATACTGTGGTTCGTACCGTTTAGGTGGCACGCCCCTAGTGCTTCGGGGTGGAAGAATATATCGACTGTCTTCTCGATGTTCGCCGCTTGGCGTTTGCTCCACCATCCCTCTGGGAAGCCAATCAATTTGTAACATTGTTCCTTTGTATGATTGGGCTTCCCGCAGTGAGAATAGGTTATTCGGCCGCTGTCGCGCTATGAAGAGGCGGCTTCCATCGGACGCTGGTCTGAGCATGGCTTGGCGGTAATGCCGCGGCAGTTGTTTCCCATCTGTCCTCACCCTACGAAACCAGCCCCGATCCCAACCGATTATGATTTTTCTGAGGTCATGATATTCCTTCGATCTCGTTCCTTCCGGATTATACCGTATGCGCTTTCAATGGTGGGCAACGGTGTAGTCCGTAGGATATCCCTTCGATCAAAATCGAATTCCTCCGAAATCCCCTGTAGGAATTGGTACAGTTTCTTTTCTTGTCGAAGTCGATTGAAGATCGCGATATCTTCGGGGCAACCCATGGTATTGGGTTGTCGTGTTTCAATGCTTCTCCACAATTTCTGTAAGTTGTTGTAGAAAGCTTCCAAAGTATCGGTCCCCTGTTTCTGACTATTTGCTTTGACTGTGAGATCAAAAAAATTGAATCCTATCGAATTGTTGGCTATAGGTTGATTTCAATCCTTCCTAAAGATCCCTTGCAGTGGGATATTCGGCAAAATTGCTTACCATGTCTGAATCCATATTCTCCAGGAGCCAAGAGTACACAATAAGATCAGTTTGTTCCCAATGTGAGTATTTGGGGGTTCCTTCTACTGGTGGCGCCGGTATTCCGGTGATATGCCCGAGTTTCCCCCGGCCTCCAATAGCGATTTTCATGAGTCTTGCCCAAAGAGAATAGTTTTGTTGATTCAGTTTCGTTGCCAGTGAAACTGACGTCTGATATTGGTTCCGTTTCTGTAGGATCGTGTCAGTGATTTGATCCACCAAGGTCCCGCTTTTGACCTCGGAATCGTCACTCTCGTCCGTCATGGTGGTAGATGATGAGCCTGGCAGATCGTTAGAAAATTATGAACGATGCACCTGTTCTAATGCCAAGTTAGAAAGTAGTTTTTGGGAATTTTCTATATTTCACTGATTTCTGTATGAAAAAGATTACAACACGAGATACACTATATAGACGTACAAAGCTACAAAAAAAGGAAAATATATACAATCAAATCCCTCTAAATCAGGGAATAAATCCCCTGTGGAATTAACCGTAATCTCTAACAGTTGATAGTATCCACAGTGCTTTTTGTCATGGCAGGGAGGCAGAGGAGGAGGAGGCGACGGTGAAGATAGTGGAGGAGATGTCATGGTGTCCTGCTCTGACTGGGCCGCGTGTCGCATACGTGGCTCGGCCGTATTTTGGCCCCATCAATTTGCTCAAAGGATAAACTTGCCTCGTCAGCTATGATATTCCTCCTAAGGAGACAATGAACAAACGCGAAATTTGATGTAAAAAGGTAGTAACTTTGTTAAAAATTATGCATTGTATGCGGTCGATGTGCCTAAGCCCTAAAGTACACGAGAGAGAATCAACACAACTTCTTGCAAATCATACCAACTCCTCCACACCTAGGATCACCAGAATCACTTTCATCGCTCTCCATTCAAGTTTTCTCAATTAATTCTTCTTGAACGAGTCACGCAGCCATGAAATATTTATAATTTTACCCTCCTCAAATTAAAATTTTCGCTCCCTTTATTTTTTATATTACAATTTTCACTCCCTTTTATATTAAATCCTGGCTCCGTCTTGCAAACTCATAGACGGCTATAGATGCATCTTTCTGCTGAAATAATTTATGGGCTTTCCAATCCGCGATCTGGGTCCTGCTGAAAATCAACGAAATTGAGGGATAATTCAATTTAAAGAAGTCAAGGTATTGGGACTTGGGTTCATTACTGTACTGGCCCAAAGATTTGATAAGTTGATAACTTGATATTGTTGCACAATTTTAAAACTTTACTAATTTAAAATTGAGTTTATTTTAAAAAAAAATATTTATATTTGAAATTTAATATTATTAATTTGTTGATTGAAATACTCTTTATGGTTTATTATATAAATAAATTATTTTCATATGAAAAAACAATTATAGAATATTTTAGGTTTAATAAATAATTTTCATATGAAGAAACAATTATGAAATATTTTAGGAAACTTAAAATAATATAGAAGAATTTGAAACCTAGAATAATCAATATTTGTGAAATATATGAGAAGATTTTTAAAATTATAATACATCAATTAAAAAAAATATACTTAATAATATTTTTAGATATTCTAAAAAGTTACTTTATACTATTCCATATTTTTTATCTCCACCATAAATTTTAAAAGGTGAAATGTATAAATAGAATTTTGTTATACTCTATCTAATTATAGATTTTTGTTATATTTTATCTAATTATAAAAATCAATTTCTCGAATTGGTTTGGTTAGAGAGAGGGGGAAGAGGTGTTCTTGAATTGGTTTGGTTATAGAGAGAAGGGGAAGAGGTGTTGCCAGAGAGGCATAGGTTTGAGAGGGAGTGATGACAAGTTCCAATTTCGAGGGTAGAAAGAGAAGAGAAGGGAAGAATGGTTAGGAGTAAAGTTTTAGAGAGAGAGAGAGAGAGCCTTCCAATTTCAATTTTTGAATTGGTTTGGTTAGAGAGAAGAGAAAGGAGAAAGGAGAAAGGGCCTTTGAGAGAGAATGCTAATGGGTTACAATTTCAATTTCTTGTAGTTTGGTTAGAGGGATGAAGGAAGGGTATAAGTTACTGATAAAATTGTTTTTCTTTTGGTGGATTGTTTTGGTTGATTCTCTCTTGTTAGGGATTTTAGTTGAAAACCATCCCCTTATAGTAGATTATCAAACGGCACTTGATACATGGGGTTCATGTAAGAGAAATGTTGGATTTTTTCTATACTATCGCTTTCTACACTCACATAAAGATGATTTGCAGACTTATCATTATATGATTATCATATGCGGAAAGCTATTCAAAA
Source organism: Lantana camara (assembly GCA_037501455.1). Lineage (NCBI taxonomy): Eukaryota > Viridiplantae > Streptophyta > Magnoliopsida > Lamiales > Verbenaceae > Lantana > Lantana camara. The sequence continues at coordinate 29,130,135 of CM074862.1, forward strand.
TTAAGTAGAGCAAATTTATTGAAAATGGCAGATATTATCCTAGCATTTATTGAATATTATAATATAAAACATTTTAGTAGCAATTGGCAGTAGATTATACGATATATCGTGGATGATTATCACACTTTTTCATTGTGTTCAATAGAAAGATTCTTCAATTTGGTTGACAGCTCCACAAGATCAACGAGGGCCAACTTGGTCATCTCACAAGAAAAAGCGCCGAAGGAGATCTCCGTCATCTGAGTTGGGAATGATCTTCCCAGCGGAAGAAACAACTTGGATGGCGATTCCGGCCTGATCGGCCTTCACCCTAGCTTTATCGAAAATACCCCGTCAACGGATCTACATAGTGCTGTAAACAGCCAAAAAAGGTCGAGTCAATATCATACGGATGACTTATCTTATCATCGAAGCCATTTCTGAAACAGATAGGAGAAACAAGATTTCTGTGTGTAAACAACGAAAAAAGGTCGAGTCAATATCATACGGAGGACCCATCTTATCATCAAAGCCATTCTGAAACAGAGTGGGAGAAACAAGATTTCTTTGAATAAGTGATGAAGCGCTGCAGGAGAGTGATTCTGGGTTTTTAGAGAGACAGGAGAAGAGAAGACGTGTTGCCAATAGAGAAATAGGGTTTTCTCAAGCGTGAGAAAGAAGATTTCTTTGAATAAATGATGAAGGCTGCGAGAGAGTGAAGTTGGGAGAGAGGAGAGGGGAAGATGTGAGAAAGAAGATTTCTTTGAATAAGTGATGAAGTGTTGTGAGAGAGTGAAGTTGGGTTTTTAGAGAGATAGGAGAGGTGCCAGAAATAGGGTTTTTAGTAGAGTGAGAAGAGGAGGTAAGAATCAATTTCTTGAATTGGGGTAGAGAGAGTAGAAGAGAAGAATCAATTTCTTGAATTGGTTTGGAGTAGAGAGAGCAGAGAAGGGAAGAAGGCACTACTAGAAAACATGAGTTTAGTAACCGAATTTGCAACCGAAAAAGGACCTCTTGCAACCAAAAAATAGTGTTTTGCAACCGAATTGCAACCAAACAATTCTATTGCAAAAACCCTGGTCGTAAACTTTAGTAACCGAATTTTTTGCAACTGAATAGCAACCGAATATCTGGTTGCAATTAGCCGCAGACGTGGAACGTGAGCCACGTCACTTTGCAACCGAATATTCGGTCGCAAAAATATGACTAATTTTGCAACCAATTATTTAGTTGCAAAGTTGACGTAATTTTGGCAATCAGATTTTGCAACCGAACTATTTGTTGCAAAGTTTGTTAAAAATATTTACCAATTTCGGTTGCAAAAGACATTTAATTTAAATTTTATTTAATTAATTTTCAATTGAATTTTTTATTACGAAGATAATAAAAATAATGATTTTGAAACCTAAATTTGGTTGCAATAAAAATATTATTTTTATATTTTTATAATCACTTGCAACCAAAATTCGGTTACAAAAATATAATTATTTATTTGGAAAATAATATTTAACATTTTACAAATTCATTTACAAATAGTAGGCCCTATATTTTTTCAAAATCAATAAACAATACCACCAACTATTCAACAATTCAAAATCCATAAACGAATATACCAACAACAACAATTTATAAGTCATTCAACATTATAAAACACCATGAAATAGTTAACAATATCTAAAAACTATTTTATACACCGAATATTATAAAGATCTAACAAATGAATAAGATGATTAAAAAAGTGATATAACCATTCTAAAAGTCTAAGTTTCAAAGACTAGACTGAGACAAGTGAAACCAATACAAGCAATTTTCTCCATATAGAAACAATGGAAGCTCACCCAAAAAGAAGAATTTGCTGCACTGGATGGAAATCCATAGTCTTCACAGCTGAACCTTGACTGAAATTCGCCACTACAGCCTTGGGTATGTCATCAGGTCTTGATCCCTTCAATATTTGCTCTGAATCTTCAATAACATAAGTAAAACATGGTTACTATGTAGGTACAAAAGAACACAATTACACAAGAAACAAAGATTATGTATTGGTTCATGTTTAAGATTATTCATGATAAAAAATAAAAAAAAACAAAATCCAATCACTTTGATAGAGGTATGCAAGAACACAGTTACACAAGAAACAATGATTGCTACTCTATGTATTGGTTCATGCTTTAGATGGAGTCATGATACATAACAAATCCAATCACTTTGTACACCAGAAATAGAACTGCACAACAACGAGTCTAAACACATTTTCCCTAAACAACAACAAATAAAGAATCATGTGTTCAAATCATCATACTAAAATGTGTCTGTTTGTGTAAGCTATAGTGACTTCGTAAAGATGAACCTGTGAGCTACTAGAAAACCTACATGATTGTACTTCTAGTAATATTAGATATTTGACTGGAAAACATAAAGTTATTAGGCTCAATGATCAATAAAAGAAATGCCAACAGATGTTGCTTGTAAAGTTTAAGTTATTGGCGAGTGGATTTTCTAATGATAATTTGTTGAGAAATTCCCAGTCACTCCAGGGTTCAAAAAAATATTTAATTATCGTTTGCAATATTTTATGTCCTCAGCCATTTTCTGTAACCAAAAGTTATGAAATTACTAAAGTCTCATATATCATTCATGTTGTAAATTGACCAAAGTTTACTTCAGACTCGCAACAAGGAGAGAAAGTACAGAAGGGTGAAAACCTACATTTCAGACTCTATAAGGGGATATAAATTTTACAGTTAATTCAATTATATAACATGGAGCGGATACATGGGAAAATATACATAATAAATAGAATAGGAATTAACAGAATATATTTAGTACCTAGCTAAGCATCGGATAGGCATGCATAATTGATTTGAATGCCTTACTGTTATACTCCATCAGACAGCAGAAGTCGTGACATCTTCAAAAAATCTAACTTGACAATTGACATAGTTTTCCACCAGCTTCATCGGCAGACATAATCTTTCTCCTCTCCCTTGGGACAACATTTTTGGGTGCAGTGACATCATTTGGAGTCAATTTCTACAAAAATAGATGAGGCAACATAAATAAAATCAGGAGATGCATGAAACCGAATTTGCAACTCCAGTCCTTAGAACTACAAGCACCTAAAATGTGTTCAAATCATCATACTAAGAGTATCTGGTTAACTATATTCCAGAAGCAATGATATGCTTTACAAAGGGCATAGGACTTAAGATGAACAAATAAAATTGAGACAATGAAAACCAATCAGAAACTATAACAATTCTAAAGAATAAATTAGGTGTTATGCCTTCTGCACTTGTTCAAGAAGAATTTGAGAATCATAAATAAAGTATAAACTGATTTATACTCAAATGTAAATGACATATATTTTTAATAAAGTGACCAATCATTGGAATTCTGAGAAAATATTGTCCATCTACTAGTTTCATCAATTTTAGTTCTTTGATTAAGGCCACCATATATTACTGCCATATACACCTGCAATATTTCATCCAAAGAAGATGCCCTCACTTAGAAATAAACCTAGAACACAGTATATTCAAGTAACCATCTAAGAAATACTGAAAAACTAATAGTGAAACTCATGCTCTTGTACCTGCTACATTCGCTTGGCCCTAGTTGCCAGTAGTAAGAGAGTATTTTAGGCCACTGGTAATGGTTTTGGCTTTTATTACGAATTGCAAATACATCCTTACCATTATCTACACACTAAGGGAGCATAGAAGCTAGTAAATGTAACCTTCAAAGCATAAAACTCATCTTTGACTTCTCAATATGTTATAGAAAGGCTAGGAATTGGACAAACCTTCTGAACATAGGACCTGATTAATAATAATAAGCTTTCTTAGTCTCACAATATTCCCCAACACCAACATGTAAATTGAGATCTAGAAAAGGAAACTTACCCAAAATAAGAAGCTTTCTTAGTCTCACAATATTCCCCAACACCAACATGAGGAAGCATTTCCTTTTGAAGGATCTCTCTAGCATACCTGCACACAAGTTCTAAATAAGACTTGACGCAGATGAAGAAACGTGAAAACAAGTCCGGAGAACTCAAAAGCACAAAGTTGATTCTTTTCTCTTTTGTCTAACCAACAGTAGCTCTTCTTTTTCCAATATAATCCAGTGCAACCTGTATTAGTGTTAGAATTAGATCATTAAACTAACTATAGAAGGAAAATAAAATCCAGAACACAGAAGAAATACTGCCTTGAAGAACATAGACAATGAATGTCATATTTAATCAGGTGAAATTCTGGAATGCTGGCCCCTATAGAATTTTAAGATTCAGACAGAAGGCAAGATAATTTTAAACAAGATATAACATCAAAAACATAATAATGTGTAATTTTAAAGATGCAAGTAGCAGCCAACGATTTAAGACAACAAGAATTAAAACAAATTTCATAAATTATGTCTAATTTGTTTATGATAAGTCATACAAGGAGCATGTGATTCTTGCCTTTTGTCTTGTTTAGGTTTCTGAAAGCAACTAAATTTCTTCTAGTGTTCTATCAGCCACCTTTTAGAAAAGCTTAACACATAAACATTCATGAATACAAGATGCAAGTAGCAGTCAAAATCTTTCTTAAACTTCATAGAACATAAAACACATTCATAATAGTTCAATGTACTCCAAAAAACTAACTCACCTCTTTATAATGATCCCCTTCAACAAAATATACTAGCCCCTTCAACAAGCTGTTTCCCTCAAATACACCAAAATAACCCTACACAAACAATGAAATTAGACAAGTTAACGTTATAAATATATACATATTACAAAAAAAATAAAACAAACTAGGAAGGGGGTATGAAGGGGGTGGGCTTAAAGTAGGGGAGGGGACTGGGTTGTGGTGGCTGGAGGTGGGGGGGAAAGAGGGGTTGGAGGTGAAGTCGCGGTGGTTGCTGGAGGGGGAGTCGTGGTGGGCTGGAGGCGGGGTCGCAGTGGGAGTTTAGGGGAATGGGGTGGGCGATGGCGGAGGGTTGAGGGGTTACGATTTGCGACCGGCGGGTTGTGAGGGGCTGAGCGGCGACCGGCGAAGGCAGCGATGCTGGGGCGGCGACCGACGGAGGCGATGATGGCTGGGCGGCGCTGAAGGAAAAGAGGGTTAGGGTTCTTACCTTAGGTGAAAATGGGGGGAAATGAGCGCTCATGACTTGTGAAGGGGCAATACTCACGTTTCCCCCCCCCCCCCCCCCCCCCCCCCCCCCAATTATTTTAGGTTTTTGTTTTTTTCTTTTTCAAATTAGCAATTGAATTTGTAATTAGCGAGACTGATTAGATTTATAAATGCATACTAGCAATTCTGGCACATTCTATGCGTGTGCAAATAACAAAATTATAATTATTTAAATATATATATAATTAAAGTTTAAAAACTAATACAAAATAAAAATTAGAAAATATGATAAAAAATAAAAATATATAATAGAACAAAGCGGTTAGTCTCTTGAAAATAGTTAAAATATAAATTAAAAAATATTTGAAAAAAAAATAAAAGAATATAAAAGAAGAGAATAAAAGTAATTATGTTACATGAGTTATTATACTTATAGGTATTATATCGTCAATAAATACAATATCGTTAAATAGTACGATATGATCATATGATATATAATATCTATCTATAATTATATCAATATAAAATTAACTACAATTTATACTATTTAATAGTCTTATAGTTATTCATATATTGTTTAGTAAACTTATAATTGAAAATTATAGCATTTGATATAACTTACAGCTACCTATAATATTAATAAATAAGATATTATTAAATATTATTATATCATATAATTTATAATGTCAATCGTAAATGTAATTTATATTTGTATATTATATGATTTAATAGATTATTTATATGTACATATATATTTATAATGTCAATCGTAAATGTAATTTATATTTGTATATTATATGATTTAATAGATTATTTATATGTACATATATATATGTAGTTATATATTACACTATTTAATAAACGTATAACTATTATATTATGTCGTTCACTGGTAAAATACATTTTCGCATCTTATTAATATCACACATTATATCAATACTAAAAATGTTGTACATATTATATAATATCATATCAATATATAATATCTACCTAAATGTAATATCAGTTATTATAGTATTTAATAGACGTATAGTTATCTATTATACCATTTGATATCTTTTATAGCGATCATTTGTGGAAATTACGGTAGCATATCATATATGATATCGTGTGTTATGTCATTTCTCAAAATTAAATGTCGTATCATATATAATAACGTGTGTTATATCATTTCTCAAAATTAAATGTCGTATATGACATATAATATGATATCACTATACAAGTATTTTGACCAAAAAAAAAAAAAAATCCTATACAAGTATAACAACTTAATGATTTATAATGTATATTATGTCTTATAAAGCATAACCTTTAAATTTTATTACATAGTTTTTAGTAGTTACAACAATATAACGATAATTATTAATTAATATTATAAGTAATTATAATAATTTAATATCTATTATACTATATTTATCGTTTGTTCGAACAAAAAAATAATAATAATAAAATCTATCGTTTTTGGAAATTATTTCGATCTACACATCATATATAATATTTTGCATTATATTAATACTCAAAATATCTTATATGTTATATGATATCATATCACTATACAAGTATAATATCTTAATGATTTATAATGTATGTTATATCTTATGAAACATAATTTTAAACTTTAGAGAAAATTACATTTTTTGTCCCGTAGTTTTAAGGCCAAAAATTTTTTCGTCCCAAACAAAATTTTTTGGTCCCGGTCTTTACGTTTTTGACAAAATTAATCCCAAACTTCAAAAAATGCACTTTTGATCCCAAACGGCGTTAAAACCGTTAGTCTCACTTTTGACCCATTTTTTTTATTTGTATTTATATTTTATTTATAAATATTATATTAAAATAAATCAAAAAATTAAAAATTCATATAGAATAACCTAGTTAACAAACTATTTTTGTATTATTATTCATCCATAAATTATATTTGAATGAGTATTGGAAATTTGAATATAATAAGTTAAATTACTAATTAATATAAGATGGTATGATTTTGTTATTGCAAATATTAAATAATATACAATAAATTTGAATTTAACATGTTAGATATAGTATTTATAAAATAAAGTAGGGGTCATTTATATATATATTATATATCATTTATATTATAATTAATATAACTTTATTTGTATATATATTATATTTCATACACATGTCAATTAAATATGATAACTTTAAAAAAAAATTTTAAAAAATCAACAATATATATATATATATATATATATATATATATATATATATATATATATATATAATTTAATATATATATAATTTAATAAAGAAAGATTATAAAATCTTTGGTGTATCCCCCGAATTATCATTTATATGTCTAATAAGCAATTAATTAGATATTTAATTAATATAAAATGTTTTATCCGAAAAAGAAAAAAAAAAATCATACAAGTTATATTCTATTTTAAATAATAGATTACTAAAATATAAATTAAAATCAAATATGGAAAAAATCAAAAGGAAAATTGTTGATGCTGCAAATCTGCTGCTGCCCAGGAAGAACTGCCGCCCCAAGCCCCATCAATTCTGCAAATTTGTCGCTGCGAGGAAGAATTGCCGTTCACCACCACTTTTTCTCTTTTGCTCACTGCTGGAGAAGACCGCCGCTCACAACCGCTTTTTCTCTTCTGCTCACTGCAGCTTCACCACCCCCTTTCCTCCATCCGCGACCGCTTCGATTTCTTGGTGGCGGCCGATTTAGTGCAGGTGCGCAGATTTTGTGGTGGAGGTAGTGGTGTGCTATCTGGGTGAAGGGCAACTAAAACCGGCGGCGGATCTAGGTGAAGGGCAACTAAAACCGGCGACGGAGTTCATAGCCCAAAGCTTGGAAGATTAAATTTTCATTTTTTTTTTTCTTGATATTCTTGTTTGTTGATGTTGGTGTTGAATGAAGGTGTTGATCTTTTATGGTGGTGATAAGTGGTGTTTGGATTTGACAGATCTAACCGCGGTGGTGGTGGCTGGCTGACCGAAATCAGCCGGTGGTGGCGGTGGTTGCCGGATTGTTCTGGCTGTTGCATTCATTTCCCTTTTCTTTTTTTTCTTTTTTTTTTAATTTTAAAATTAAAATTTTATAATTTTCTATTGTTTGTTTATACATATTTTATATAAATTAATCTATATTTTATAATTAATAAGCAATATTAATCTCTCTTTTTTCCTAATAATTAAAAAAAAATCTCTCTTTTGAATATATATATATATATATATATATATATATATATATATATACACACTGTGGATATATGTATATATTGTATATATACACATACATACAATACATATAGTATGATTTTATTGTTTATATATTTTTAATTAAAATATTACATTTAATTAATATCAAAATAATATCATACTTATTTTTTTGAAAAAAAATTAATATTATAATTATTTTACATATAATAAATATTTTATATTAATTTATTATTCATTAATATATTTATTTATTTAAGATATAACATTTATGGATGCATAATAAGACAAAAATAATTTGTGCTAACTAGGTTATTCTATTTGCATTTTTTATATTTTTTTGATTTATTTTAATATAATATTTATACTGAAAATACAAATTGAATAATTTATTTATTTATTTAAGATATAACATTTATGGATGCATAATAAGAAAAAATAATTTGTGCTAACTAGGTTATTCTATTTGCATTTTTAATATTTTTTTGATTTATTTTAATATAATATTTATACTTAAAATATAAATACAAAAAAAACTTGAATTTGTATTTTAATTTTATATATTATATTAAAATAAATCAAAAAAATTGGTCAAAAGAGAGACTAACGGTTTTAACGCCGTTTGGGATCAAAAGTGCATTTTTGGGAGTTTGGGACTAATTTTGTCAAAAAATAAACGTCCGGGACCAAAAAATTTTGTTTGGGACGAAAAAATTTTTGACCTTAAAACTACGGGACCAAAAATGCAATTTTCTCTAAACTTTATTACATGATTTTTAATAATTACAACAATATATTAACAATTATTAATTAATACTACTAAAATATGATCATATAGAAGTAATTATAATTAACTAACTTGTTTCCACTTTACAAATATATTATATATTACAGCATTTATTATCATTTTAAATAGAAAACTTATATTATACAATGATTAAAGGATTTAGAACTTTTTAGGAGACAAGTAATTAGTAATTATTATGTATATATTAAATATAATAAAAGTGAAAAATACTTTTGCAACTGCTTTTGCAACCGAATAGCAACACAATTTTTTTTTTAAAATTATTCTTATTTCATTTTTATAAATAATAATAATTATTATTATTATTGCAACCGAAATTCAGTTGCAAAGCAATTGTATGAAAATTTTGCAACCGAATTTCGGTTGCAAATTTTACATAAAAATAATTAATTTAATTCAAAATTTTGCAACCGAAATTTCGGTTGCAAAAATATTAAATTATTTTTAATTATTTTGCAAGTGAAACTTCGGTTGCATTTCAGTTGCAATTTTTGTGCAACCAATTTTGCAACTGAATTTTCTGTTGCAAATATTTTTATTAAGTTGGACTATTTTTATTATTTTTTTGACCGAACTAGCAATCGAAAATCGGTTGCAAATTATTTGCAACAGAATTAGCAACCTAATTTTCTGTTGCAAAGACAATAAGAAAGGTTGACCATTCAACTTTATTTTGCAACTGATATTGCAACCCAATTTCGGTTGCAAAAGTGTTACAACTGATCTGGCAACCGAAAATTCGGTTGCAAAGCCAAGTAGGTAAATTTTGGTTTTTCGGTTGCAAATTCGGTTGTTGAATCAGTTAGTTTGCAACTGAATTTTTTCGGTTGCAAATTTTCGGTTGCAAAATCAATGTTTTCTAGTAATGAGGGTTGGGTGAGAGGAGCAGCGTTTTCAGAGACAGTTTTCAGAGAGAGTGGTAACGTTCCAATTTCAATTTTTTGAATTTATTTGGGTAGAGAGAGGAGAACTGGAGAAGTCACTGATAATACTGTTTGATCATCTCTTCTCAGATATTTCTGAACATTCAATATTCACTGCATTGTTAAGTTATAAGAGGGAAAGAAAATGAGGAAGAAAGGGAACAAAACATGGAGAAATAGGCGCACATATGTAAGTTCTAAATTTCCAGTATTTCCAACTGAAATTAAGACGTCGTTTGCACTTCGGCAGATCGCTGATATGGAGGATTGCAGAATTAGAAGCCACACGTGACGTGTCATGCTACATGTGGATATGGATGCTTTTTATGTAGCTGTTGAAGCACTGTGCGATCCTCTTCTAAAGAGCAAGCCAATGGCTGTTGGTAGCATGTCTATGATCTCAACAACTAATTATATATGAGGTTAGCACATCATGAAGGTCTTTGTGTTCAACTCATAACACTGCTTCGAAATTATGTGCCTTTACCTGGAAGCAGTTTTGTATGCTTTTCATGTTTTCACCGTTCATGAGGATAATTATCCTGCATGCACGAAATTTGGGGTATAGAACTGCAACACGTAAATTGTGACTGAACTGATTTTTATTCTAGTTGACTTCAAGTAGTAAACATGTCATAGTGATTTAACTAGGAAAGGTAACGCTTGTGCTTTCTTCTCAGAATTGTTTGACATGAATATATTCCATTGCTTCTGAATTCCCTGATACATTTGGTTACCCTGAGTGTTCCAGAAACATGATCCCAACTTCTTAGCTGCAAGTATGGACATGGCATATCTAGCTTAGACGTAACAAACTTCTGTAATGATAAGGGAATGACTGGTGTACACATGGACTATGATGTGATCAGAAATCCAGGAGTAAAAAGAATGTGAAAACTGAAGTGAGCTGTTCAAGGAAGTGTAGGTAAATTTTAGTTGTTAACTTCAATTTGACAGAAAAAGAAAAAGAGATTTGCTGATCATGCATTATCGTAACTTTTACTTCCTGGTTAAGATTGTAAAATCATAGGAAAAAGGAGAAAGAGGAGAATCTGCTGAAGACCTTTATCTCTAGAAATCATAGGTAAATCTGTCACAGCAGGATTACTGGGATGTGTAATTATATTTTGATTCTTCTCTAAAAGAGTTAATTTAAATAGTTTTATGTTCCCCTATATCGATGACATTTCTTACATACTAATAGATTTGAAAACAGTTACATCTTCTCTGCTGACCTCAGTTTAAACTTTACATTTTGAAGTCTGTATATTTCTTCTTAAATCATGTTTGTTCCGATATCAATAAGCCAAATGCTTTCCTTTCTCCATAATCCTTCTGAGTGATATTAACCTGTTCCCCGCTGAAAGGACACTACTAACATGAGTCCGGATACGTGCAAATCTTTGTTTAACATGCTCCGGTAATTGATTTGGAGATGCAGTACTGCAAACTCTTTTCTTTTATCCTCGTCTTATAATTTACAAATTAATTCAGGAGAAAATCCTTTGCAGTTGATCTTTGGGAAAAATCTGTCCTCTGATGTGAAGAAAGAAAGCCTTCCTTTTTACAAAAAGTAAATGCTCGTATCAAATTCACACTGCCTGCTCAATTAATAATCGGTAATTTATAGCAGGTCAAGGGTGTTTATTGCTTATACATCATATTAATAAAGGGGGGTTTTGAGAAAACTCCCCATGGGTTGAAAAATTTTGAGTTTGCTCCCCATTTTTAAATACATCATTTGGGGTTTTAGATACACGATTCTGGGATTTATATACACGATTCTGGGATTTAGATACATGATTTTTTTCCTTATATTTCAAATACATCATTTGGGGTTTTAGATACACGATTCTTGAGTTTTAATACATCATTTTTAAAAATAGGGAGCTAAAAGAAATTTGACTTGTCAATTGGGGAGTTTTCTCAAATTTCCCGATTAATAAACTTTTTTGCCTTTTTTTAACAAAATAATTATATTATTAATTTTCACTTTTTTTTTTTAAGTTTTTGTGGAGACTTTTTAATTCTAGTGTATTTTACAAACCCATTTGTAAAACTAGGGTACTTTTTTAATATAGTGTAAAATTGGTATAAGAAGCTTACCTGAAAAGCGTGTTCAAAAAATCATAACACAGTTAATATTTTCTTACAAATCAATACAATAACTTTTGAAAATTATATTTTTAACCACAATACTTTTCATGAAAAAATATATTGAATATTTAACAGATCTATACAAAGAATATAATAATCATAAAAACTTATACTTAGTAGCTAAAAATAATGGACATTGGTATATCACGAGATATCATGAATATTGGGCAGAATATTATAAAGAACAAATACAAAAAACTATTTCAATACTAAAACGATTTGAAAAATAAATGGATAAACAAAGAAAAACCAAAAACGATATAAGAAAATTGGGAAAGAAATTGGATGTTGCAACTAAATACGATTCTATTATGAAAGAAATTTTTGTATATCCTAAAGAAATAAAAAATATAACAGATAATGCTGAACAAATTAATATAATAAATACAAAATTAATAGAAAAAATATATCAAAGGGAAATGAATGGATAAATAACTTTTCTAAAATTATAAATCCTACCCCAACACTTACATTTTTCTACAAAAAGAGAATTCAATTTGAAAATGTATAAATTTTTATTGTAAACTTTTAATCAATTGTAATAAATTGTAATGGACAAAACGTCAATACACCCCCTGTCTAGATGGTATCAGAGCCTAGAAGACGATGTCTTTTGGGATAAAAAATATAAAAATTTGATAAAAATAATTATAACTAATATGTATATATTATTTGAAATTGGAATTATTATATGGTTTCAAATTCTAGATGAAGATAAAAAATTAAATTATCTAGATATCGATGGATATCATACAGATATATCCTATGATGATACAGATTGGCAATATCCTTCGCCTTAATATGAGAATTTTAGATAAACGAGAGTTAGCTAATTTATATAATTTTTATGAAGATATGCTAAAATATTTTATAAAAATGAATAAATTAAATCCTTCCAATTATTATAAAAAGAAGATAAGGAAGTTTAGAATAAAAAGAAATTATTATTCAAACCTCCTTTCTATATGAATCGTTATTGGAAAGATTGGATTAACAATATAAATAAAATATTGGAATTGGATACTAAAATAGATAAATTAAGAGATGAAATAAAAACTTCAGTAGATAAAGATCTTTGTAATAAAAATAAAAATGATATAAAGAAGCTGAAAATTTTACTAAAAAAGGAAAAGAATAAAGCTTTATTAAACAGAATAAAAGCTGGAAAAATATGGAAACGATAGACATAAACCTTCGGTCTATAATAGATTCTGTTAATAGAATTAATGAAGAAATGTTAAATCTTCAAGATTCTATAAGAGAACTAAAGAATGAAGTTCAACTAAATAGAGTTAGCGTAAAGCAGTTAGAAATAACTATTCAAGAGAGAGAAAAAAGATCAAGGCTGAAAAATTAAAAGATATAGAAAAGGAAATAAAAACTCCTTTTAAAGTAATAAATTTAGAAAAGGCCAAACCATATGAAAAAAGGCTCTTTTGATGATTATATGCTAAATATCATAGTTCCAAGAATGCTAAAAGAACAAGAAGAGAGTTCTAAAGGAGCTCTGGAAAGGCTTAAAGCTAAAGGAACTAATATAGAAAACGAAAATAAACAAGAAGAAAATCAAAATCAAATATAAACATGAATGAAATAAATGATTTAATAGAAGATTTTGAAAAAATAAACTTGGATGATATAGTAGAATATGAAATAAGAATGAATAACGCCGGTTCTTCAGGAACTAAAAGAGAAGATGGATCAACAATAGAAGATCCAGATGAATCTATGGGATCCAACGAACCAAAAAGTTATCCAACTTATTTTAATACAAAGAAAAATAAGAATCAAGATAAAAGAAATAAAGGATATAGTGCTAAATATCAACTAAATGATGATTATTCGGAACCTATAAATGTAAATGGAAGCAAATTAAATTTAAATAATAAAAGAGATAAAAGAAAAGCCCTATCCAAATGGATCAATGATATGATTGCATATTTCTTAAATCAAGATGAGATATACGCTACAGCAACTAGAAGAACAGAATATATAATACCTACATTTGATGGAATTATAAACAGTTGGTGGAAAGGAATTTCTTCTGACGTACAAGGAATAATGAGAACTTAAACTGAAACTGGTTTCGATAAAGATATTAGAACTGGAGTAGAGCGAATGGCATACTATATAGCTGATGAATTTTGAGGAGAACCTTGGATAAATAATGCTGAAAAGGAATATTTAAAAGAAAAAGAAGAAGCTAGAAATGATCTTATAAATCTTTCAATATGCTCTATGAAATTCCTTAGAAATTATATAGAAGAATTTTGTGACTATTATTATAGACAATATTGGAGTGGAGAGTCACAAGACATATACCTTAAAATGTTCTATTCTAAACTCCCAATTCCATGGAATACACATATAAATAAAGTTTGGGAAAAAGAAAAGGAAAATGTAAGTAATAATCTAGGAGGAAGAATAAGAGTTTTAATAGATGAATTAAAAAGGCTATGTTATGAACAAGATTTATATAAGAAATCTAGAAAAATTTCTAGACTTTATTGTTCAAAATTAGAGATGCCTACCCAATGGGGTTGTGTAGAGAAAAATAGAAATAAACCTTATAGAAAGACAAAAATTAAGAGGAACAGATACAAAAAATATAAGAAGTTTGATAGAAAAAATATAAAACCTAAAAGAAGATTTTTTAAGAGAAAAGGAAAACCAAATAAAAAACCTACAAAATGCCAATGCTGGAATTGTGGTGAAGAAGGTCATAAATCACCAGAATGTCCTAAGCCTAAGAAGGTAAGAACGATAGAAGCTGAATTTATAGAAATAAAAGACGAACTAGAAGAAGTTTCAGATATAGAAAATTATATAGGAAATGAAATATATGTTGAAATAAGTTCTTCAGAAAATTCTGAACTAGAATCTGAATCTAATGAATTCTGAAATACAGAATTATAACGAAGAAGAAATGATAGAAGAAGAGAGTACAGCAGGATATGCTAAAAGAATAACTTTTAGTCAAGAAACACTTGACAAAATAAAAAACTTAAAGTTAAATGCAGCAAATCCAACAAATAATATATTCATTGGATTGGCTAATTTAGTAAAAAGAAATAAGATAAACATCTATAACTATCACGAGGTAGAAAAAACTATAAGTATAGAAAATACCTTTGGAAAAGGTCAAGATAAGTCTTATAACAAAAGGAATCGCTAATAATGCTATAAATAAAGTGAAAAAATCTCTTAGACCAAAAATACAATATATATATTTGGGAAGAGTACAATTTCTAGTTAAATCTCTATTCAGAGAATGTATAGATAGTCCATTAGTTGTATCTTTACATGATCAAAGATTTAGAGATGCTAAAACTAGTCATTTGGGAACAATTGAAGGAAACTTGTTTTATAAGCAATTTCTTTTTGATGTTTTCCCGAAATATAGTATCAATTTACAAGATGAAGACATAGATGAAGTCTTAACTTTACATTATAAATTTCTAAAAGATATAGGTTTAAAAGATGGTAGTAAGGCTTTCACTATCTACTATAGAGCACTTTATGTGTTAAGTAATAGTAATTATGGTAGAACTTATCAAAATGAACCATACTTAAAAATAGATGAAGAGTGTAAAGATATAGCCACAGCAAAATTACCTTTATTAGAAGAAATACAAGAAATAGAACCCTATCAAATAGAAATTAATAATAAACCAGAAATGGAAAAGAGATTATTACCTTCTAGTTTAAGTTTCCAAGGAAACAGATTATTAGGAGGAAGTTCTAAATGTTCTCTTACTGGAGAAAGTTCTGGTATAAAAATAGAAAGAAAGTTAACTGTTAATAAATCTCTAAGATATACAAATTCAATGATTATAGAAGGAGAATATTTTAATGGAACTGATAGAATATTTGGACCTAAAATATTAATAGACAAAGGAGCTAGTGTTAATCGCTTTGCTCAAGTAAAAAATAAAGGACCAATAGGAATGATTACTAGCCTACCAATCCAATATACAACCTTTGAAAGATTTAAGGCAACGTGTAATCAAGAGTTATATGTCCCAATTACTATACAAGGAATAAAATTGAAAGTTAAATGTTGTATAGATACATACATGAATGGAGAGTTCTTTGATATAATTCTAGGAAATGAATTTCTCAATAATTGTGAATATTACAAAATAGAAAAGAATGGAGTTACACTCCAAATACAAGAAAATGAAATATTTTGTCCTAAATATGAAAGGAATTAATTTTCCTTTAAGTGTTTTTATACAATTAACACTTTTAAAAGGAAATATAACAACATGTGCATTGATAGATACGGGATCAGAAATAACAATATTTAAAACATTCTTAATTAAAGAATGGAAAACAGATAGCAATATAAGAATTAAAGGAATAACGGGACAATCTCATGCTATTAATAAAGTAGCTAAAGATGTAGAAATAATACTTGGAAGTAAGATAATTCTTATTAAACAAGTATATGAATACAATTCCTTAGAAGCAGATATATTATTAGGAAATGATTTCCTTGAACAATTTCAATTCTATACACAAAACGTATATATGGTAACATTAAAAACATCATGTGGACATCTTCTTAAAATACCAAGAGTCAATAAACCATTCAGAGTTCAGCCAGCTGAGCGTGGTGGACGACAGGTGTTTGAGAAAATTCCAATACAGATAAATAACATTTCTATAAAAAGGATAAACTTAGATGTTATTAAAAAGAAAATAGAAGAAAACTATAATAATAATCCTTTAGCTTTTTGGAAAGAAAGCCATCCCAAAGCTAAAATAGAATTAACTGAAAATGTAATTATAAAAGAAAAACCTATGTTATACACTATTGAAGAAAGACAAGAATTTAAAAAACAAATAGAAGAATTAATGAATAAAAAACTCATTCGAAAAAGCTTCAGTCCTTTCTCGAGTCCTGCTTTTATGGTTATGAATGAAGCAGAAAAGAAAAGGAATAAAGCTAGAATGGTAATAAATTTTAAAAGGTTAAATTATTTTACTAAAACTGATAGTTATCCTTTACCAAATAAAGAAGTTATCATAAATCTAGTCAAAAACAAGTCTTTCTATTCTAAATTTGATTGTACTTCTGGCTTTTGGAAAATAAAAATGGAAGAAGATAGTATTCAATACACTGCATTCAGTGCTCCTCAAGGACATTACGAATGGCTTGTAATGCCTTTTGGGCTAAAAAATTTACCTTCGATATACCAAAGGAAAATGGATAATATCTTTTCAAAATACCATAAATTTATGATAGTATATATAGATGATATCTTAATCTCTTCAGATACAGAAGAAGATCATAGAAAACATCTTTTATTATTTGCAAAAATTTGTAAAGAAAATGGAATTGCTCTCTCTGAGAGAAAAGCCATAATAGAGAAAAAAGAAATAGAATTCTTAGGGTTAAAATTGAGTGCTGCAGGAATAAAATTGCAACCTCATATTTCCCGAAAAATCTTAGAATTTCCAGACAAACTTGACAATAGAAATCTAATAGAAAGGTTTCTGGGATGCTTAAACTATGCTGAAGGATTTATTCCAGAATTAGCAAAGAAAAAGCATGAAATACAAAAATTGCTTAGGAAAAATAATACTAAATGATGGAATTCTAGACATACAGATATAGTAATTAGTCTTAAAGAGGAATGCAAAACATTACTGGAATTAAGACTACCAGAAGATAAAGACAATCTTATTGTCCAAACCGATGCTTCAGATTTATAATGGTCTGCAATTCTAAAAACAGATCTAAATGAAATTTGTAGATATACCAGTGGAACTTTCAGTCAAGCAGAAGTAAATTATACAACACATGAAAAAGAACTACTTGGTATAATAAGAGGAATTGAAAAGTTTTCTCTTTTCCTTTTACAAAAACCTTTTGAAGTTCATACAGACAATACTCAAATTCAGAGTTTAATTCAAAATAAACCTCAATATAGGAGACTACATCGCTGGCAAGTTTTCTTGTCACACTATAATTTTAAGGTAAAACATATTAGAGGAATGGATAATTTCTTAGCAGATTTTCTTTCTCGAAATGTTGAATATGGTCTTGACTAAAGGCGAGTATATGCGTCTACATATACCTATTCCATCTCAAACGGTAGATGGTAAAGACATTATCAAATCCGTTGATGGGTGATGATTTCCCAAAAATCATATTAAGACGAGTATATGCGTATACCTATACCTAGTCCATCTCAAACGGTAGATGGTAAAGACAATAACAAATCCGTTAAAGGGTGGTGATTTCCCAAAAATCACTTCAAGGCTAATAAAGTTTAATTTCACCTTCAATTTTGCAGGATGAAGGACATACAAGAACTAGCTGAAATAAAGACTGAAGTCGATACACTGAGAGTAATCTCTCTTGATATAAATGAAGCACTAAACATCTTTGAAGACTCCATACAAGATAGTCTCAGAGTTTTATCCAATCTTGTCATAGAAAATGCAAAAAGAATGGATAATTTATATAAAAGAATTGAAAAATTAGAAAATAATAAAGAAAAGGCAGAGTGTTCAGGCAGTAAAAAGCCAGAGATGCCTGTAAAAATAGAGGAAGATAATAAGAATAAAGGAATAAAAGTCGAGGAAGAGAAAAAGACATCCTCTACAAGAACAATAAAAATCGAACCACTTCAAAAATCTGGTTCTTTCAAAACTGTTCAAGTAAAGGGTGAATATATACCAAAACATTCCTATGATAAAGAATACAAGCGAATGTTTGATTTGGCATATAACTATCCAGATTGTGATGAAATCTTTTACTCAAGTGGAAACACAATTTACCCAAGGTTAACTGCAATCGATGGGGCTGATCCAAACCAAGTTCTAAAACTTGCAGAATTTGGTTTTCTTGATTTAATATATCTGAGCAAAGAACAGAAGGAAGTAAGTGGATTTGAGGATACATTCAAGTCCAAGGTTTCCCAATTTGCTAAAGGAAGACAATGCGTCTTGAAATTCTACACCATATCTCCAGAATTAGATGGAAATAGATGGTATGAGTCACTTCATATTGTCTCAATAAATCCATTATATAGCAACGTCAGCTTGGAAGTTGGAAGAAAAAGTTTCAAGACTGCAATATATTCCCCGAAATGGGTTGTTACAAGAAGAGCTCTTGGGATAAAAGCCATACAAAGTATCTCAGAGAATCTTCTGAATAAAGGTTTTCAAACCATCTTTGCTGCTGGTAACTGGTTACTAGTTACTAAAGGCTCTCCAAATGATCCAAGATCTGGATTATTAGAGGAATACTATAGGTGCCTTGTTACCCATAGAACTATTTGATCCACTGCTACAAGACAAGAGGCATGCAAATTGATTGGGTGCCATACAGAAATTAGGATGTGACTGCATAAAGAGAAAAGTCCAATAGAGAGACGTAAGCAATGACGTCTGCAAACTGTCGGCAGGATCTCAGCCGTTGAAGAAAAAGATAAAATCAGACGGATACAAATGAAAGTTAGGATTTCCTTATCTGGAGGAATCTTACCTCTTTATGCGTTTGAGTGTTCTATAAATTGATAGAGTCTGTAATAGAAAAGGGCATCGAAAAAACACTGAGTCAAGAGTGAGAAAAAGTGTCTGTAAGAATTGTAATTCTAAGTGTTTTTCTTTGTACTGAGTATGGAAAAATAAACCCTTGTAGGGGAAATAAAATCCTTTCTTTCATAAATCACAATTTCTATTTTGTTTTGAGCTTATTATGTTTCTTTACTCCCTTATCCTTCAAAATAGATTGTCATTCTATAAGCCGTAGTGATTTTTCCGTCGGAGATCGAAGCTTGTTTTCCGTTGAGGTCCATATAAGCAGGAGGCCGTCAGGACTGTTGGAATGTTGAGCTGATCGAGGAAGAAGAAAACGAGTTTTAGAAGAATCCGATAGATCTGTTAGAAGACGAAGGAGATAAAGAAAGGTAATAAACTTTACTCAAAATATTTTGTATATTATGATTTCAGAATGGATTTTAGAGTACTCTTGTTAAAATAAATTATTGATGAATTTTGTTATTAAATCTGGTTATTTCATATATAACCCCTTGCTCATAATCATAAATTGCATATAAATAAAAATAGAAGGTTAAAAATGGATCAATATCAGAAACGACTTAATAGACAAGAACTTAGATTAGTAAGAAAAGCCATAAAAGAACAAATAGAAAAATCGAGAGAAATAATTAATGAATTTGAAAAATATATGAATGAAAAAATAATGAAGGAACTAAAAATAAAAGAAAAAGATCTGATAAAATATAGAGAAGTTTGTAAGAATACATTGTTAGATTTGGAAAAAAGTGTTAAAAAAATTAAAAAATATAATGAATCTTTAGAATGGACAATAAAAAATATACCTCGTTATAATATGGTAAATAAACATTTATTAGAGAAAAATAAAGAAGCTATAAAATTGTATGAAGAAAGAATAAAAATCATAAATAGTCTGACGACAGCATAATAAAAAATAAAAATTTATGAGCACTAAAAATATTAAATATATGGAAAATAATTTAGAAACAGCTTTACAAAAGGAAAAAATATATATGAAGAATTACGAACGAACATTAAATAAAATTGTAATAAATAAAGATACAATTATACAAGGTATAAAAGAAGAAGAAAAAATAATAAATAATATAAATACCAAGTTTGTAGGAAAAATACAAAAAAGGGAAATTAAATGACCAAATTAAAAAAAACTTATAAAATGTTGTGTCTTATACATAATATTTATACATTAAAATCCTATATGATGAAGACGTTGATACAATTAACGTCTCACCCTAATATTATAATATAAAGCAATTTTATACTATTTTTACGATACAAAAATCAAAAGACTCTATTTCTATAATTTCACCAGTTTTTGTCCATCAGGGATAAAATGGTAAATTCAAGAAATAATTAGGGGTAAAACGGTAAATTCAAAAAATCATTGGGTCTAGATTCTTTCATCTTTTTTCACTTTTAATTAACCTAGACAAAAATAGACATGATCTCATCTGGTCATGTGATCTAATGATCAATCTATTTTATTTCTTTTAAGGGTTCCTTAAGTTCTATGGTAACTCGTTTTCTTAAATTGTAGTCATGATATTCCAACAGTGCCCTTTTTTTAATCCTCTCCTTTCCGCATGTATGTGAAAAGGGCCTATTTGTTTTGCTGTATTCCTCTCTTTTCGCTTTATGAATAGTTGGCACGTTGGATGGTGCATGCTAAGATTGATGATTTATAATATTTATCTTGTTGATTAGATTTAATTAATTTATTATGCATGCTAGCTCTGTGCATGCAAAAGGCAAACCATAAACATGTTGTTAACTAAACCATAAACATGTTAACCTAAGTCCTTGCTATAGTTATTAAAATCATTTACTTATTAAAAGATATCCGGTGTCTAGATAATGCCTGCTGCAACGGCATTTCCCTTGGAAAAACTAATTAATGCATTGCAAGAATATCTTTACCAAAAAAAAAAAAAGAAAGAAAGAAAAGGTTTAGTTCTCCGCCTTTTTTCCCCTTTTTCTTTTCAACTGTATTCACAATATTTGTTCACATCATGATTTCTTACCCCCCCCCCCCCCCCCCCCCCAAAAAAAAAAAAAAAAAAATTTAAAACTTTTGATCTTTTTTTCCATATTAAAAAATCTTAAATTAATCTTTTATCTACATCTTTTTCCTCTTTAATTTTCCTATTCTCCATTTTTTCTTGTGCTCAACTTAAAACTCTCATTTTTCTAATTTTCAAAATCTACATTTGTGGGAAAAAAAAAAAGTTGATCATGATCCAAGTTATCCAATAAAACCAGCAGGTAATATTAACTTATATTTAGTTTTAGTTTATTTTTTATAATTTTATTATGAATAAATTATTTAGATCAAATTTATGATTAATTGTTAATGATAAATCAACTTAATATTTTGAGAAAAGATTGTATAGGTTAAAGATAACTACGTGTGTGTTTAATTTAGGATAATAACTATGTTTAATTTTAGATAATATATACTCTCTTTTATTTTATATAATTTAGTGTTGATATGATTTATGTATATTAAGATTTCTTTATTTTTTATTAAGATAACTGTGTTAATTTTATTTTTTATTATGGATAGATTATTTAGTTTAAAGATTCTATCTAAATAATAATTTTAATTTGACTTTTATTAGGAAGATAATCGTGTTAATTTTAGTTTTTCTTTTATTATGGATAAATTATTTAGTTAAAAATTTGTATCTTAAATAATAATTTTAATTATTTTGTTAATTATGGATAACATTTATAATTAATTTGTTAAGTTATCTTTATCTCTATGACTATCAGAATAGTTAAAGATAAATGAATTTTTATTTATTTACGTTGTTTTGTTATTTGACTTATTATTTTATTTTAAATCAAGTTAAATTGAGTCCATGATTTTTTTAATTTATATAGGAACTATGAGTAAAAGGAATTTGGAGCTTTACTTCAAAATAGCAATACACCATGACACTTTAACAATTCATGATAATTCATCTATTTTCTTGAGAGTTTACACTTCAACAATTCATGATAATGCACCTATTTTCTTGAGACTTTAATGATAAAATAATAAGTTAAATTTTACGTTATACTTGTTTTAAATTATACTTGTTTTATTTTTATATATCGAATAAAACAATATTTTATTTTTAATAAAATAATATTTATTTTTAAAAAATATTATATATATTTTTAATTTTCGCTCCCCTTCCATGAAATCCTAGCTCCGTCCCTGCATAGATGACCATATGTTGATGTGGCCAGAGTATCTCATGTGCTTTTTCTGTAGTCAGCAAACAATATTTATTGAGTATATAATGCTTGATGGTGTGTGTGATAGGGCACCGGATCTTCTACTCCATTTTAGTGTTTCATCTCATACTCCACGTATTGGATGCTTGACACGTGTAAGATTTTGCCAGATTTTCTAACCGATAGAATTATGGTATTATCAATAAAAGGAAAAGAAAATCTTTATACATCTAATATTAAAAAAAACAAAATTTATATATCCGATAAATTAAAAAACAAGTCATACTTTTCATTGGAATTATTTTATAATATTCAAAGTAAAAATATTAATTAGTGTCGCCCTTTTTAAATATTTATTTTTAAGTTATAATTTTTTTTTAATGTTTGATCTATTATAAAATACATTTAATATCAAAAATAACAATTTTGAATACCAATTTAATATTTTTACTTTGATATTATAAAATATTTGTAAGTTTTAATAATATAAAATATATTTAATATTAATATTTTTAAGGGTGACACTATTTTATTATTTTTATTTTGAATATTATAAAATAATTCAAAAGTATGACTTGTTTTTAATTTATCGTGTATATATATATATATTTTAATATTATATATAAAGATTTTCTTTTCCTTTTATTGATAATATCATAATTCTATCTATTAGAAAATATGACAAAATCTTACATATAATCTTATACATGTCAAGCATCCAATATGTGGAGTATGAGATGAAGCACTAAAATGGACTCATGTTATGGATGATAATTCTAAATTGTCAAGTAATTTAATGGTAGTTATCAGAATGGACGAGTACCAATAATACCTTAATGACCAAATAAGTTGTGTCACAATTACCTTATGACAAGCAACATTATCATTGAATGTCGCCATAATAGACTAAACTAATTCTGAGTGACAATTGTTACCAAAAAAATTTCTGAGTCAATATATAGTGTTTACAAGCGCCTACAAAATACGGAGCGCATATTAAATACGAAGTGTATATTATCAACTTGGCTTGAGCTTGAGATCGAGATCGACGAGCTACACTTTTCAGAGCTTGAGATTGGCTTGAAGGAGGATCAGGATCGGCTTGACTCGGCTCGGCGAGCCATGAGTTCTCAATTTGGGGAGAAACGGAGAAAAATTGAAAAGAAAATGCAATCTCCAAATCTGCTCGCCATGCCTCAGCAATCCCTGGAGAAAAATTGAAAAGAAATCTGCAATCTCCAGATCTGCTTGCCATACCTCTGCAATCCTTAGATCTGGAAAATAAACTTCAAATCTGCTTGCCCATACCTTAGATCCATGTATTTCTTCTTCGAGAATCACCCAGAGATCTAGAGATTTTTATGTGTGGTGGTGGTTTTTGGCGGCGGGACGCAGGAGGGCGGTGGTGGTGGTGGTGGTGGTTTTTGCGACTGGAGATGCGGAGGCCAACGGGCGAGAAAGAGAGTGGCGGCGGGATGCGAGAGGGCGGCGGTGGTGGTGTTGAGGACTGGCGATGCGGAGGCAAGATTCGCCGGAACGTCGGAATGGAACGGCAAGAAAGATGGCTGCTGTGTGCGAGAAAGATGGTTGATGCGGCTGCTTTGTGTTGCACATCACTGAAAGGAAAAACATAGGAGTTTCTAGGTTTTTCTAATTTAATTAGAAGAAATAATGGGCTTAAATATTTGTGTAATTAATGGGCTATATTTTTTATTTATTGGGTTACTTAAGTTTTAAAAGCTTGGGCTCGTGTTACGGTTATAAAAAAAATATATTAATAAATAAAAAAAACATATACTTATATTATATATAATATCTTATATTATATGTAATATTAAGTAATTAAATATAACAAATAAAATTTATTAAATATATAAGCATGGACGTGTGCATAATTATTAAAACATACATGTATATAATATAAATTATAAACCTATTATATTATAATGATATACCTTATATATTATATATTAGGTCATATACATCAATAAATTTCACCAAATAAAAAAATTATACATTAGTAAACTATATATTATTAAGACATAATTTATATTAATCATACATATTATCTTGTTAAACCATAATACTATACATGTAAACTATATAATGAAGAATTTAGGACACATACATATGTAATGTATTTGGTTCATTAGCAAAAACATATATATAAATTTTATATTATTAAAGAACATATATTAAAATTTAATCACACACTATTAAAATATATTTGGTGGCTCAGTGCATTATTAAAACCAAATATGATATAATATAACATAAACCTATTACAAAATATAATATATTTTACATTATCTTATATATCATAATATATACATCAATAAATTAAATATTATTCAAATTTAAGGCATAATGAATATTATTAGCTCTTATTAAAGTTTAAGGAATCAATAAACCAAATATTATAGAAATTCAAACCAAATACATTATTAGCTCATATATTATTAAAATACATGCATATTTTATTATAATATATGATACATAATAACATACAAACTATTGTACCATACAAGTTAGTAAACTATATAATTAAGCATTTAAGAAACAAACACATCATATATATATTTATATAAAGAACATATGAGATATATTTGGTCCATTATTAAAAAACACATGTACACATAAATAATATTGATTTAACCTATAAAGATATATATATTATATTTATATTATATTATGTTAACTATTGCACATACATAATGCATGATCGATATTATATTGTCAAACTATATACATTGGTGAATCATATATTTTTAAAATTTTAAGATATACATATATATATATATAATATGATATATAAATGTACATTTACAAAATATAATGTTGGACCATATACAATTAATAAATTTTATATATAATATATGATATGTATTTATTATATTTTTAAATTTGAAGCCATAAAAATATATAATAAAATATATAGTTATAAATGTTTAATGTATATATTATATATATCTTATATGTATATTATATATGATATAAAATCTAACATACATATATATATAAAATTTTAAAAATATATATATATACCTAGGTTCACGAGCCCAGGCACAAGAAACTCGAGATTGACTCGAGGACAGGATCGGGCTCGTTGGAGCTCGGGTTGAGCTCGTGCCAACACGATTTCAAGCCGAGTCCGCTCGAGATCGACTCGTGAAGCTCGCAAGCTGGCTCGGATTGTTTGCACCCCTAATTATGTCTGCATGTGTAAATGAATCGAGCCGAACAAATAAACTTAATTCAATTTTTCTTATTAATCTTAGAATTTTGTTTGAGTTTGGTTTATTATTAAATTAATCGATTTGAAATGAGCTCTAATCGAGTTCACAATTTTCCCTTACAAAAATTATTGTTGGAGCAAATTACATTTTTATTCCCATACAATTAGGTTTTGTTTGTGATTTTAGCTCATGCTTTTTAAATTAGACACATTTAGTCCCATTATTTTTAAAAAGTTGTAATTATAGTCTCATCCGTCAAATAATTGATTGAAAAATGGATTTTTTCCGTTAAGTGCATTTTTGAAGGAAAAGTTATTGTTCATTAGGTTGTTTTTTGCGGGAGTTTGCTTATTAATATCCATTTTGGCATTCTAAATTAACTTTGAAGTATATATTACTCTGAATCACTCTCATTAAGGAATGTGGTGCTAAAATGAGGTATTAATAAGCTAACTCCCTAAAAAAATAACCTAATGAACAATAATTTTTTCCCCAAATTGCACTTAACGGCAAAAAAAAAAAAAAAAAAAAAAAAAATACATTTTCCATCAATTATTTTATGGATGAGACTAAAATTGTAACTTTTTGAAAATAATGAGACTAAATATGTCTAATTTCAAAGAAATTGGACCAAAATTACAAAAGACCTAATCTTATATGACAAAAAATGTAATTTACTCTTACCGTTGATTTCCTATTTCCTAACTATCCCAATGAGATTCCAACCTAATCGAGCCAAACTCAAATAGTTTAATGTTCACAAAGAAATTAATAATTATTAATAATTCAATGGATATCGCATTCAATTTTATCAAACAAATTAAGGTGTTCAAACTTAATTTATTATGCTCTACAAATCGAGTATAAACACGCTATTCACCATCAACCTTAAATCAAATATAAAAAACAAATCATTTATTTTTCACCCCTGAATATAATTCAGTGGATATCGCATTCAATTTTATCGAACAAATTAAGGTGTTCAAACTTAATTTGTTATGCTCAACAAATTGAGTATAAACATGCTATTCACCATCAAATATCAATCTTAAATCAAATAAAAAAAATAAAAAAAAAGTCGTTTATTTTTCACCCCTGAATATGGTCTACAATGTATACGGTATCAATAATAATGTATCAATTATTTTACCACTAAACCCTCCATTTTATCACGGTCCAGTATATTTATTTGCGTTAACCAATTGAGACGGGGCAGCTGCTAATTCTTCATTTCGATTGAGTTCAATTGGTGGACTCCAGCTCCGGTTGAGTGAACCTAATAATCTCTCTCAACTTCTATTCAAGTAAATGGAAATTCAATGAACATCGATTATTCATAGGTCAATTTCAGCTGCAAATTGAACATGGTTTTTAAATTTATTTATTTATTTTTATTACAACATGTGTTTTAAATCGTTAGCAGCCATATCTTACGTTGAACTTCCGAGTTTTAGCCATTTTGATTTGATTATTATTAAATATTACGCCAGTTTAAGCAGTCAAAAAATGCCTATTTCCAAATAATACACGCGCTAATCTGTGGATGGATGGATGGATGACAGCCTCTTTCACCTACTGCCAATTTTGTTTCCCAATTTACGTAAATAACCCCAATTAGTACAAAAATTACTCGTAAACATGTATTTCGAAGTATGAAGATTGAAGGGGTAAAGAAAAATGAAATTTTAAATAACTATTCATTGGATTAGAATTACATTAATTAAGTCCCGCAAATTAATCTCCAATTGTTGGTATTAAGTATTTCCCTTTTTTCTAATTCTAATATTTTATTCTTTTTAAGTACATCCAATTTAATTACTCTAGTCAGAAAGTTAGATTTTCAATTATGAATCTTTGTTAAGTGGTTTCCTTTTCGATTGAGACAGAAACTTTAGATTAAAGGTGCACTATACAATGGAAGTAATTATATTTATCGGAACCATTTTTCAATATATAAATTAGTTTCTAAAGAAGGATATAATCTCTCATAATACCATCGTAATCATTTCTCAAGGAAGCTGGCTGGCAAGCGGCAACCAGTACACCTTCCCCTTTGGCCTTTACCAGTATATATTATATATACTCATCCCAGGGTTTAACGTCAGCCTATGATGCACGGACACTTCTAAAAATATCATTTTGCCGTGTCGTGTCGTGTCCGAAATTCGTGTCGGACACCGTGTCTGACACTCCCTACATGGAAAATTCAAGAAAAAATCCGTGTCGTGTCGTGTCCGTGTCCATGCAACATAGACGTCAGCTCATAAACACAAATCATCTTCGCAAGTTCTAAGAAAATGGAAGGCTTAATCCCGCTCCTCCTCCACGCCATGAAGAGACAAAGGCCGCAAAATGCCTACCGCTGCCTCTCCGAGAGTTCCTCGGGCCGGAGCTACCACCTCCTCCTCGCGGACGGCTTGCGAGACTTTATGACTCGCTTTTCGAGGGAGGTAGTTCAGGTCGAAAACCCGACGATGGACACCCTGCTCTCTGTGGTCCATCGAGCTCTCCGCAACCGCCTATGGGCAGACGAGATCGTCAGGGCCGGGCCACGTAACCTGACGGAGATACAAGACATCGCCCATGGCTTCATGCGCGTAGAGGAGATAGCCCTCGTGCACGGACCCCCGCCTCAATCTGAGCGATAGGCTTTCGGGTCAGGCTCGCCCCCCAACCGGAAGGGGAACGAACAGAAGAAAATCAAGGGGAAAGTCGACCCACCGAACCAGGTCGACCGACGAAACTATGTCCCCTTGACCAAGCCCATCGACCAGATCTATGTGGTCATGGATCAGAGCCTTCTGAAAAAGCCAAAACCCATCCGGGAAGGCCCGAAGGCTGAGAAATCGGGAAAGTTCTGCGGCTACCATCAACAATGGGGCCACACCACCGCAGAATGCAACGCCCTCCGGGATGAGATCGAGAGACTCATCCAAGGAGGGCACTTGGAGGATTTTGTTCGAAAAATCGACCACTACTCTGAGAGGGCTGGACGATCTAACGACCGCAATCGATCCAGGTCGAGGTCTCCCCCGAAAAGCTCCGAGAAGCAGCCGCTGGAAAGTGCTGAGGACAATCCCCCCATCCACGGCAAGATCTACATGATAGTCGGGGGACACGAGGGCGGAGATTCTAATGCAGCTCGAAAGAGGAACATTAGGCGCGCGGCTCGAGAGTTCAACGGCCCACATGAAGAGGTCTTCCAGGCCAATCAGGGTAGAGAGTGGGAAAGGCAGAAGGTTAGCTTTAGTGAGAGTGATAGCCGTCCAGGCCCCATCGGGAAGGCGAGACGCCTAGTTGTCCGATGGTGGTGACCTTAGGCGTGGCTAATTATGATGTAACCAAATGGCTAGTTGATAATGGAAGCAGCTCGAACATTATCCCTTACTCGACTCTTGTAAAAATGAAATTGCATAATCTAAAACTCGACCCGATCTGAACACCGCTCTCAGGGTTCAGGGGATCGGAAGTTATTCCGTTAGGGCGCAACCGACTCCTCACCTCGATGGGAACATCCCCCAAGAGGTCGAATATGTCATCGTCAACATGCCCCTAGCGTATAACATGATCTTCGGCCGACCTGGCCTCATACAATTCAAGGCGATCCTCTCGACATATCACCAAAAGCTAAAAATGCCCACCCCAAATGGGGTCGGAGAGGTGACTTGCGATGTCATGGACAGTTTGGCCTGCTACGCTATCGTCCTGAAGAAACCTTCTGGAAAAGAGGTAGCTGCAGATCTCGACCTCCAGACCTACGCCGACGGGGAGATCGAGCTCCCCACGAAGGAAAACGAAGCTGAGAGATCCCCGACAGCTCGAAAGAGAAAGGCTAGCGAGCGACTCGAACCTGCCGAAGAGCTTAAGGATATAGCCCTCATCCCCGAAGATAGCAGCAAGACCACCAAGATTGGGGTGAACATGCACCCCCAACATGAGATCATGATGATAGAGTTCTTGCGAGATAACTCGGACATCTTCGCGTGGGCGGCCAAAGATCTGATCGGTGTCGATCCGAAAGTGATATGCCACCGGCTCGGGATCGACCCGTCAGTTAAACCAATCAAACAAAAGCTAAGACCTCAAAGTCGAGCAAGGAATGATATCATTGAGGCGGAGGTCAATAAGCTCCTCGACGCAGGATACGTTACCCCACCTCAATACGTTGACTGGTTGTGCAATGTGGTCCTTGTGCAAAAAACAGGCGGGAAATGGAGAATGTGCAACGACTTCACCGACCTCAATAAGGCTTGCCCGAAAGATCCATATCCGCTGCCTCGCATCGATCAGCTCGTCGACTCGATAGCTGGATGTGAGATGCTCAGCATGATGGATGCCTTCCAAGGCTATTACCAGATCTCTATGGCCCCCGAAGATCGAAAGCACACGACCTTCATTGTGGTAAAGGGAATATACTGCTTCAAGGTCATGACCTTCGGGTTGAAGAATGCAAGAGTCACGTACCAAAGACTGGTCAACCTGATGTTTAAAGACGAGATCGGGAAGACCATGGAGGTCTACGTCGACGACATGATCGTAAAGAGCCGCTGGGCGTACCACCATCTAGATCATCTGCACAGATCGTTTGAGATCTTACGGCAATACGGGATGAAGCTCAACCCCGATAAGTGTACGTTCGGGGTCGAAGGGGGAAAGTTTCTGGGGTACATGGTGACCTAGCGAGGCATTGAGGCCAATCCCACGAAGATCAAAGCTATCCAGATCATACCTCGACCTCAATGCATAAACCAGGTACAATCCCTCGTGGGTCGGATAATCTCTCTCAACCGATTCATATCGCGGTCGTCCGAGCGCAACCTCCCGTTCTTCAAAATCTTGAGAAATCTGAAAAAGTTCGAGTGGAACGAGGAATGCGACCGAGCGTTTGAGCAACTGAAAGAGTACCTGGCCTCTCCCCCGTTGCTGGCAAAGCCAAAGGAGGGTGAGACCATGTACCTCTACCTATCCCTTTCTAACGAGACCTTCAGCTCAATCTTGGTCCTCATCCGAGATCGAAAACACCTATCGATCTACTACCTAAGCAAGATCCTGCACGGAGCAGAATGGAATTACCTCGAGATCGAGAAGTTCGTGTTCGCCCTTACACATGCAACTCGGAAGCTACGTCCGTACTTCCAGGCTCACCCCATAATCATCCTAACGGATCAGCCGCTTAGGCAGGTGTTATCCAAACCCCGATGTGTCGGGTCGAATGATGAAATGGACGGTCGAGTTGAGTCAGCATGACATCACCTACCAACCTCGAGCCGCCCAGCAAGCTCAAGTTCTGGCTGACTTTTTAGTCGAAAAGAACACCAGCTCGATGGAGATCGTTCCCACCTCGCCGAACTGGACCATGTACACAGATGACTCATCGACCTCTCAGGGAGGGGGAGTGGGTATATCCCTTACAAGCTCAGAGGGACTCCAGCTCGATTTCGCTATTAAACTCGATTTTAAAGTAACTAACAATGAGGCTGAGTATGAAGCGCTCGTGGCAGGACTAAGATACGCCACAAAAAATAAGATTGACAAGCTATCCGTGGTGACTGACTCTCAGCTCGTCGCCGGCCAAGTCAATGGCACATACGAGGCTCGGGAAGAGTCCATGGCAGCGTATCTCAAAATGGTGAAAGAGCTGGCCTCGAAGCTAGAAGAATTCAGAATTAAGCAGGTTCCCCGCGAGGAGAACGGTCGAGCTGATGCCCTATCAAAGCTGGCGAATGGATTCCAAGGAACAAAAGATGCAACCATCTCGTTCATGGTCTCGGGGGGCCGTGCGATCGATAAAGGAAAGGTCGAGATCGCCACCATCAATCCGCCGGAACCTTGCTTGATGGACGATCTGATCGCTTACCTCAAAGACGGGCTTTTGCCCCAAAATCGAACTGAAGCCAGGAGAATAAAATATCGATCTCTGCTCTATATGATAGATCATGAAGGCAGGTTGTTCAAAAAATCCTTCACCGGTCCCCCTCTAAGGTGCCTACGACCTAGCCAAGCCCAAGATGTCCTAGAAGAAGTCCATGAGGGATGCTGCGGAAACCATTCCGGAGGTCGAGCTCTAGCTCGAAAGATCTTAAGGAGTGGGTATTTTTGGCCGACTATGGTGTGGGATGCGAAGATCCACTCCAGGAAATGCCCCAAATGCCAAAAACATGACAACCTAATCCACACTCACTCGGCATCCATGATACCGATCGATGTATGCTGGCCCTTTGATCAATGGGGGATCGACATCATCGGTCCCTTCCCCTTGGCACCCAGACAGAAAAAGTTTGTCATAGTATGCGTCGAGTACTTCTCAAAGTGGGTCGAGGCCGAGGCAGTCCCCAAGATTACTGATGCAGTAATAAGGAATTTCCTCTGGAAAAATATAATCTGCCGTTTTGGGGTTCCGAGGGTGCTCATCTGCGACAATGGTCCTCAATTTCGATCTGAGAATACTAAGAGCTATTGTCGGGACCTCGGGATCGACCTCAGATTCACTATTGTTGGTCTTCCGCAAGCAAATGACCAAGCTGAAGTCACCAACCGAATCATTATCCAAAATCTTAAGACCCGCCTTGATGCCAAACTGGGGGCATGGGCGGACGAGCTCGTCATATCGAACTACCCCGCGGACAGCCACGGGACAAACACCATACTCTCTGATTTACGGATCCGAAGCCGTCATCCCATCAGAGTTGTTACAAGAAATCGCTCGTGTATCACAATACCAGCTCGACCGGAATACAGAGATCAGAGCTGAAGATCTAGATGTGTTTGAAGAAAGCAGAGAACACGCCTATAAGAAGCTCAAACAGTACAAGGCAACGGTGGCTCGATCATACAACAAACACGTGAAGCCCAGATCGTTTCAGATTGGCGACCTAGTGTTAAAAAAGGTCGAAGTCTTGCAACATGTCGGAAAACTTGAGCCTAACTGGGAAGGACCCTATCGCGTCACGGAGATCGGGAAAAACACTACCTACCGGCACAAAGACATGACCGGGGAGCCATTACCTAGACCGTGGAATGCGCACAACTTGAAGAAATTTTACACTTAGCCTTCAAATTATTTCAGTTTGTAATGGTTAAAGAGGTCGAATTCGCCTGAGAATCGATCTCTATTCAGTAAATTAATATACATGTTCTTGTTGGAAAACACGAATCAGAAAGCAGTGGAATTTAAAAAAATTTCCCAACAAAAGGACCTTGGACTCGCAATCGTGTAACCAAATTCGTAGAGATAGAAAACTTACTTTTCTTTTATTCTTTCTTGAAGCGTTTCAAGCCACCCAAGAACGCTCTTCTCGCGGCTTGATCCCCTCTCCTTGGTAAAGCTCGAATCTTCAAACTTCTAACTTGAAGCTCTCTAGAGATAGTCCACCAACTTGATCACAATCTAACTAGTAAGGATGCTAGTTCTCTAGTTAGTGTTTAGGCTTAACCTAGGGTTTATTTTGATCTTGGAGAAAGGAAGGTGTTCAACACATGAACCAAAAGAATTGCCAATTCGCTCCATAAGGAGCTTGAGCTCTCCTATTTATTGAGAGGGGAGTGCCGAAATTCCTAGTCCTTTATGGGCTAGGATTTTGGTCTCTCTCTCTCTCTCTCTCCTATTACTTGATCATCAAGTAATTTGACTTTGACTTTGAATTCAAATTCAAATCAACTTTCAAGAGAGCTAAAAATATCCAAACTAATTTTGGATAATTTTATACTTTATTTATTTTAAATAAATAACTTATTTTGTCTAATTAATTAATTCATAATTAATTAACTAGATTATTTTCTCCAAAATAAGACTTTCTTTTTAATTCAAAATTAAACCAAAGTCTATTAAATAATTAACAAATTAATTATTTAATCACCAAAATAATTATTCACGTGTGGCACACGTGTCATAATGACACGTGTCCAGTCACGTGACCCACACGTGTGATTTCACACGTGTGGAACCCTCTAGGCCCGATTAACTCGTTTAATCATTTTCAAGCCTCAACTCATGTAACCAAGTTGTTGTGTGTGACCCTCTAGGTTCTCAATTCAATTAGCAGTGACCCCAATTAATTCACTAATTAATTAATCAGTCCACATATTAAACAACCATAGTCTAGCAACAGGTGTTTAACCCCTAGCTGAATTGGAATGTTCGGATTCGACAGAACCTTTAAGTCATTGATTCATGTGAGATATAATCCTCCTACTTACTATCTCTCAACCAAGATCTAGGGCAAGGGAATAATCAGAACCCTAATAATCCGGTCTTAAAGCTAAGTGCATTTCATATCCATTTGATCTCAATCCAAGAAACCCTTTTCTTGATGTCTTGATCTACTGCCTTGGCCAAGGACTCCATATGGCATATGAATGACTTACACAATAAGAGATCACCTTGCAAATGCAAGTGTAGGTCCTTTCTTGATTCTCATTCACTTTCATGAATCATTTGTGCAGCCCCAGCATAAGCCTTGAATCAGTTGTCTAAGGCGACACCCCTTAAAGCTTATACCTAAGACTACAGAGTTAACTCATAAAGTGACAAGGAACCTCAAATCTTAAGGATCAATTAATCACATCAATGACTCGTGAGATATTTCCTAATCTGGAAGTTTCCATTTCCTGAAATAGAAACTTCCTTTCGCATTTAGGAATGTTCTCACACGGGGCACCTCAGTGAACTTACTTATTATAGTAAGCACCCTCATGTATCACGCACGTATCAACTATACACTTTGCACCTCCATGAAACAAGGTGGTCCTTCTTAAGGGCGTGATCCCACAAACAAGCCTTAGAGGAGTCAGGTTGACACTCCCACTGTTTGTAGGACTCATCGGCTTGGAGTATTTTACTAATCATGACTTATGTGATATAGGGCTCGTTTCATGAACCATTTCACCTAAATGGTAGAGTCCTAAAGTCATCAGGATTAGGGGAGTTCTCATACATGCACAGATAAAGTAAACGCATACCAAACAAGAGCATATAAAGAAGTGTTGCCTCAATTCGTTATTTCATTCAAAGATTGTCTGTGATTACAATAAGGAAAAGCACAAAGTGGATATACAATCGGCTTTCTAGGGCACTATTCCTAACAATCTCCCACTTGCCCGTCAAAGCCATTCTAAAGCTACTCTAAGTCCCATCTTCTGAAGATGACCTTGGAAAGCTTCTCGACTAAGGGGTTTAGTAAGTGGATCTGCCACGTTCTCTGCTGATGTGACCCTCTCAATTTGCACATCTCCTCTTTTGATAATATCACGGATTAGGTGATACTTCCTCATAATGTGCTTGGTCCGTTGATGAGATCTTGGTTCTCTTGCTTGAGCAACCGCCCCAGTGTTGTCACAAAACACAGAAATGGGGTC
Organism: Lantana camara; assembly: GCA_037501455.1. Taxonomy (NCBI): domain Eukaryota; kingdom Viridiplantae; phylum Streptophyta; class Magnoliopsida; order Lamiales; family Verbenaceae; genus Lantana; species Lantana camara. The sequence goes on from CM074862.1 coordinate 29,165,692, forward strand.
TTTCATGCTAGGAACAACATTCAATTCTTGAATGAAGTTTCTAATCCAAACACCTTCCTTAGCTGCATCATTTGCAGCTAAGTATTCGGCCTCAGTGGTCGAATCTACAGTGGTAGTTTGCTTGGAACTCTTCCAACTCACTGCTCCGCCGTTTAGGCAGAAAATGTACCTTGACATTGACTTAAAATCATCTAAGTCAGATGCAAAGCTTGCATCGCAGTATCCTTCGACAGTAAGATCTTTCTGACCTCCGTAAACTAAGAATAAATCTTTAGTACTTTTCAAGTACTTAAGAATATTCTTCACGGTAGCCCAGTGACCATCTCCAGGGTCAGATTGGAAATGACTCATCACACTAAGTGCGTAAGCCACATCCGGTCGAGTACATAACATTGCATACATTATGCTACCTATTGCAGATGCATAAGGTGTATGAGTCATTCTTTCCTTCTCAAGGTTAGTCATAGGACACATCTTCTTTGAAAGACATGTTCCTACACTCATAGGAAGGTTCTTAACCTTTGCTGACTCCATATTCAATCTCTTCAATACTTTGTCAATGTACATCGACTGTGATAGTCCTATTAACCTTCTAGATCTATCTCTATAGATTTTAATTCCAAGGATGTAGGACTCATCACCAAGATCTTTCATCTCGAATTGGTTCGATAACCATAACTTAGTCACTTTCATGTCATCATTCGAATTCCCAATAAGAAGGATGTCATCAACATAAAGTACTAAGAATTGCACTGAGGTCTCCAATTCCTTTCTATACACACACGATTCATTCGAAATTTGAATGAAGCCAAACGCTTTGACTGATTCATCAAATCGAATGTTCCAATTCCTAGAAGCCTGTTTCAATCCATAGATTGATCTTTGGAGTTTGCAAACCTTTTGCTCACTCCCACTGAATGTGAAACCTATGGGTTGCTCCATATAAATGTCTTTGTCAATATCACCATTGAGAAAGGCAGTTTTCACATCCATTTGCCATATCTCATAGTCATACTATGCAGCAATGGCAAGCATGATCCGAATAGACTTTTGCATTGTAACTGGCGAAAAAGTTTCATCAAAGTCCACGCCGGGTCTTTGAGTGAATCCTTTTGCAACCAGTCTTGCTTTGTAGGTTGCTATGCTTCCATCAACTCCAAGCTTTCTCTTAAAGATCCATTTGCAACCTATGAGTTTGACCCCATCAGGCAAATCTACCAAGGTCCAAACTTGGTTGGAGTTCATGGAGTCCATTTCGGATTTCATGGCTTCTATCCACTGTTCAGAGTCAGAATCTGAAAGTGCCTCCTCATATGTTAAAGGATCATTATCCTTTTGAGAGATTTCATGGAAGAATCCATACCATCTCTCCGGCTGTCTAGGAGTGCGTTCAGAACGCCTTAGAGGAGGATTTTCATGTGTATCGAAATTCGTGATTGGTTATGGTTGATCAGAAGGGTACGTTTCTTCAGTGGGTGGTGTGGGATCACTTTGTACTTCTTCTAATTCTATGATATTGCCTTTCTTTTCTTTAAGGAATGGTTCCTCAAGAAAAATGGCATTTCTGGAAACAAACACCTTTTGCTCAGATTGATCATAGAAGTAATATCCTACGGATTCTTTAGGATAACCTACAAAGTAACATAAGTTAGAACGAGATTCTAACTTATCTCCCACTGTCCTCTTCACGTAATCAGGACAACCCCAAATTCTTAAGTAAGAATAGCTAGGGATTTTACCATGCCACATTACATAGGGCGTTTTCGGGACTGACTTAGAGGGAACTAGATTCAAAATCTTTGCTGCACTTTCTAGGGCATAACCCCAAAAAGAAGGTGGTAAGTCAGTGAAACTCATCATGGAACGAACCATATCAAGTAAGGTTCGATTCCTTCTCTCAGAAACTCCATTAAGTTGAGGAGTTCCCGGAGGAGTCCACTGAGAGATAATCCCATTATCTTTGAGATGATTAAGGAATTCTTCACTAAGATACTCGCCTCCTCAATCAGATCGAAGTGCTTTGATCTTGTGACTAGTTTGGTTCTCAACCTCCTTTTGAAATTCTAAGAATTTCTCAAAAGCTTCAGATTTATACTTCATTAAGTATACATAACCATATCGACTAAAGTCATCGGTAAAGGTTATGAAATACTGATGATTGTTTCTTGTGCTTACACTGAGCGGTCCACAAACATTAGTATGGATCAAATCCAAAACCTTAGTGGCACGTTCCACAGTTCCTTTAAAAGGAACTTTGGACATCTTTCCTTTGAGACAGGATTCGCAAGAAGTTAACTCCTTAAGATCATTTTCAGAGAATGATCCTAAAGTGTTTATCTTGCTAATTCTGTTCTTGGAAATGTGTCCTAATCTAGCGTGCCATAAGGGAGCTGAAACTTTGTCATCTCTCTTACGCTTCGTTTCTCGTTGTATATTCATAATATTGATATTTTGAGTTAGATAAAGTCCATTACTTAGATTACCGATGTGAACGGAAGAGTTGTTCCGTTTGATAAAGTATTTACCATTCTTAATATAAGTTTCATAACCTTCGCAATCTAAAATTGGAACAGAAATTATATTACGAATAATGCTCGGTACATAAAGGACTTTATTTAAGACTAACTAAAAACTACCTAAATCTAATCTAATTGTGCCTAAAGCTCGAGCTTCAACGTTTGAGCCATCGCCGATCTTCAAGACACATTCTCCTTCTTTGAGTTGTTGGACTTCACTTAGCATCTGTACATCATTACAGATATGAGTTCCACAACCGGTATCAAGTACCCAAGAACTAGAATTAATAGAAAGATTTACTTCAACGAGAAAGATACCTTTCTTTAGAGTAGCCTTGTACTCTGGGCAGTTTCTCCTCCAATGTCCCGCTTTGCCACAATGGAAGCAAACATCCTCTTTCTGATCACGCTTCTTCTTTTGGGCCTTCCCCTTCGAAATGCCACCAGTGGGCCTAAGGGGTTTCTTCTTCTTCTTTTGGGCTTTCTTGCCCTTACCTTTAGAAGGCCCAGAAGAGGAAGATGGAGCATTCACCATCAAAACCTTATTGTCCTTCTTAATCGTGCTTTCAGCAGTCACAAGCTGACTAATCAGCTCAGCTACAGTAGCACCAACATGATTCATATTGAAGTTAAGGGCAAATGGGTTGAATGATGGTGGGAGCGAAGCTAGCAACAAATCCACTGAAAGCTCATCTTTCAGTGGCATGTCCATGGAAGCAAGTTTCTCAGTAAGGGCGAGAAACTTGAGTCCATATTCATGGACACTTGAACCTTCCCTCATTCTCAAGTGGAATAATTCCTTTGAAGTGCTATATTTTATAACACGTTCATGAGGTCGGTAAAGTTGCTCTAAGTGGTCGTAAATCTCCCAAGCGAATTCCATGGCCTTATGTTGCCTTTGCAAGTCCGGAGACATGTTAGCCAACATAAGGCAACGGGCTTGGAGATTATCATCCTTCCACTTCTGAATCGCATCCCGCTCGGCCCGAGTGGGAGCCTCCCCTTCGGGACTAGGCTCCCATTCGAAGAGAACATAAGTTCTCTTCTCAGAATCTAAAATGATTTTTAGATTCCTCAGCCAATCAGAATAGTTGGGACCAGTCAACTTGTTTGACTCGAGGATCGTTACAAGAGGGTTTTTAGTTGCCATTTCAAAACACGTAGAGAATCACAGAATCTACGACCTAAATGGTAAAACAGAGAACTAAGTGAGCATGCTGAATTATAACGATATACAAAAGATAAGGTCTTTAATCTAATGTAGCTCCCACTGTTTTTCAAAGATCTAGAATTCCCAAAGATCTAAGAGGAACACGTTTCCCAATGGGTACTAAGATCCTAGGCATTTTACCTCGAACCCACGACTCGCGGACATTCTAAGTAAGAACCCTAGGTAGGTACAACTTACCAATTCTAACACCTTTAGAACTCTTAGTAATTATTTTTGCATCACCTATCTTTCAATATGGACCCATGACTCGTGCGACATCCATATTTACTTAGGCGTTAAGCTAGACCCATCAATCATAAGATCATGATCAAAACTTAGTTCGAACGACCCACGACTCGCGGACATCGCCCTTGCTAAAATTGACCATGAAATATTGATCATTTAAAATGATCAATTAGGTAACTAAGAACTAATAAGCTCCACTAGCTATCCCACGACTCGCGGACAATAACTAGCTTCACTTACTAAACTTAAAACCTATTGATGGAATGCTAGGAATTTAATTCAAAATTTGCATCTCGAATTAAACACCTATTTGTTCGAAATTAGCTTAATATTTAATGGGAATTTTTCGAATCAACCGGAGAGTTGTCCGGTTCGACCTCACCAACATATATGTTATCCAATTTTATAAGTCTTGATTAATGCAAGTACACTTAAATGCATTTCAAACAAGCACATAAACAGATAACATGTCCTAGCATGATACTAACATGTAATGATCATGGGTTCTACCTATCTTATGCGTGATATGTGGGAGCCACTCCACAATCACAAGTTCTAACATACATGCCACGTAAACAATTTAAATCACATAAGGAAAAACGGTAACAAAATACGAGCCCTATCTCTATTACATTTAACAATTGAGATTCCCCTCCCTAACATTTTGAGGGGTCTTCACTTATGGCCTCCTTGTTACTTGAATGTGGTCCATCTTACTCTATGGGTGCATTGTCTCCAAAATGAAAATAAAACCTCACCACCTATCTCTACTCTCAAATTACAATAAAAGGAAAAAGACATAAAGTAATAAGGCTCAATCTTCATATTGGCCTTAGACAATTACACGGGGCATACCCCGGCCTAAAAAACAGTAATATGGAAAGCCACATAATAAATCACATAACAGTACGCACATAAGTGAGGCTCCAACCTCAATTGAAAAACGCAACTATAGGGCTCCAACCCCAATTTAAACCATCCAGGTGCATAAATTAAAACCATACATAAGTCTAAACCCATTATCACCTAACATGCTTTTGCGAGAATTTAAATTTAGCCAATAAATTAAAATTCCCGTTTCAAACCTTAATGACTTAAAACACGACTTGATGTGAGTCTTGTTTATAAAAGTTTTCAATAAATCCCAAATTAACAAAAACAAATAAAATTCCAATTAATTTCTGAAAATTAATAATTTTATCAAAGATAGTATTTTCCCAAAATATAAACCGTTCCAATTTCTCAAAAATCCCAATTTTAAGTTTTATTCAAAAATTAAAATAAATATTCAAAAATAAAAATTTAAAAATTAAAAATAAAATTGGGACTGGATTGCACGAAACACGAAAAGTCAGATTGCGATGGAGAAAACGGGGCCCGTACGCGAAAGGGCTGCGAGCGCGAGTGCGCGCGCCGCACGCGCACGACGCGGGCTGATGCGCGCGGCCCTCTCGGCCAGTGCGGGCGGGCGAAGGGCGGCCGTGCGGGAGGGTGCTGGGCGGATGCCCTGCGTACGCCTAGGCCTGGCGGGCGGTGGCGCGCGAAGCCCGCACGCGCGACGCCTTCGCACGCGGGGTTTCGCGTGTTCGTCGTAATCCGGGTTTTGTTTCGTGTTTTTCGTTCAAAAGCAAAACCAATCCAAGAAATCCAAAAACAGTTTATACAGTTTCAAATCTAAAATAGTTTTCAAAAATTAAAATTTGCAAAAACCAATTTTCAGAAACTTTCAGGAAAAAATACAGTTTCGTAATTCAGGCTTTCTAAAACAATTACAAATACTCAATCGCATCAAGCCTAAGAATTTCTACCAAATTCAGTATAATTGAGACGAATCAGAAACACGATTAACGAGGTGGCTCTGATACCACTTGTTGGAAAACACGAATCAGAAAGCAGCGGAATTTAAAAAAATTTCCCAACAAAAGGACCTTGGACTCGCAATCGTGTAACCAAATTCGTAGAGATAAAAAACTTACTTTTCTTTTATTCTTTCTTGAAGCGTTTCAAGCCACCCAAGAACGCTCTTCTCGCGGCTTGATCCCCTCTCCTTGGTAAAGCTCGAATCTTCAAACTTCTAACTTGAAGCTCTCTAGAGATAGTCCACCAACTTGATCACAATCTAACTAGTAAGGATGCTAGTTCTCTAGTTAGTGTTTAGGCTTAACCTAGGGTTTATTTTGATCTTGGAGAAAGGAAGGTGTTCAACACATGAACCAAAAGAATTGCCAATTCGCTCCATAAGGAGCTCGAGCTCTCCTATTTATTGAGAGGGGAGTGCCGAAATTCCTAGTCCTTTATGGGCTAGGATTTTGGTCTCTCTCTCTCTCTCTCCTATTACTTGATCATCAAGTAATTTGACTTTGACTTTGAATTCAAATTCAAATCAACTTTCAAGATAGCTAAAAATATCCAAACTAATTTTAGATAATTTTATACTTTATTTATTTTAAATAAATAACTTATTTTGTCTAATTAATTAATTCATAATTAATTAACTAGATTATTTTCTCCAAAATAAGACTTTCTTTTTAATTCAAAATTAAACCAAAGTCTATTAAATAATTAACAAATTAATTATTTAATCACCAAAATAATTATTCATGTGTGGCACACGTGTCATAATGACACGTGTCCAGTCACGTGACCCACACGTGTGATTTCACACGTGTGGAACCCTCTAGGCCCGATTAACTCGTTTAATCATTTTCAAGCCTCAACTCATGTAACCAAGTTGTTGTGTGTGACCCTCTAGGTTCTCAATTCAATTAGCAGTGACCCCAATTAATTCACTAATTAATTAATCAGTCCACAGATTAAACAACCATAGTCTAGCAACAGGTGTTTAACCCCTAGCTGAATTGGAATGTTCGGATTCGACAGAACCTTTAAGTCATTGATTCATGTGAGATATAATCCTCCTACTTACTATCTCTCAACCAAGATCTAAGGCAAGGGAATAATCAGAACCCTAATAATCCGGTCTTAAAGCTAAGTGCATTTCATATCCATTTGATCTCAATCCAAGAAACCCTTTTCTTGATGTCTTGATCTACTGCCTTGGCCAAGGACTCCATATAGCATATGAATGACTTACACAATAAGAGATCACCTTGCAAATGCAAGTGTAGGTCCTTTCTTGATTCTCATTCACTTTCATGAATCATTTGTGCAGCCCCAGCATAAGCCTTGAATCATTTGTCTAAGGCGACACCCATTAAAGCTTATACCTAAGACTACAGAGTTAACTTATAAAGTGACAAGAAACCTCAAGTCTTAAGGATCAATTAATCACATCAATGACTCGTGAGATATTTCCTAATCTGGAAGTTTCCATTTCCTGAAATAGAAACTTCCTTTCCCATTTAGGAATGTTCTCACACGGGGCACCTCAGTGAACTTACTTATTAAAGTAAGCACCCTCATGTATCACGCACGTATCAACTATACACTTTGCACCTCCATGAAACAAGGTGGTCCTTCTTAAGGGCGTGATCCCACAAACAAGCCTTAGAGGAGTCAGGTTGACACTCCCACTGTCTGTAGGACTCATCGGCTTGGAGTATTTTACTAATCATGACTTATGTGATATAGGGCTCGTTTCATGAACCATTTCACCTAAATGGTGGAGTCCTAAAGTCATCAAGATTAGTGGAGTTCTCATACATGCACATATAAAGTAAACGCATACCAAACAAGAGCATATAAAGAAGTGTTGCCTCAATTCGTTATTTCATTCAAAGATTGTCTGTGATTACAATAAGGAAAAGCACAAAGCGGATATACAATCGGCTTTCTAGGGCACTATTCCTAACAGTTCTGGGATAATATCCGATTGGAGTCAATCCGTAATCCCACACCAGGTTACTATCCCCTCGATTAAGCTCTCATTCGACCTACGGTCATGAGTCGAGGTGGGAGCTAACCCCCCCACATCCGAACGTTAGAGATCGAGATCCAATGATGTCGTTTTTAGACCCAAAAAGATCCTAAAAAATCTAACATAAATGCTTTTAAATCATTGTTAGAAATCGAGACCCAATGAGGTCGTTTTTAGACCCGAAGAGATCCAGAGATTAATGATTTTCAAAAATTTAATGATCCAATGATCCAAGGAGATCGATTTAGATCCGAAGAGATCCAGAGATTAATGATTTTAAAAAATTTAATGATCCAGAGATCCAAGGAGATCGATTTAGATCCGAAGAGATCCAGAGATTAATGATTTAAAAAAAATTCATGATCCGGAGACCCGATGAGATCGATTTAGATTCAGAAAGGTCCAGAGATTAATGATTCAAAAATTCTCGATCACCACTCTACGGTCTGAGATCCGATGAGATCGATTTAGGTCCAATGAGATCCAGAGGCCAAACCTAAAAAGCTGGCGCACCTCAGAGATCGCTATCGATCCGATGAGAACGCCGTAAACAGTACAATGACTAAGTCAAAACTGCGAGCACCCAACGAGGCTAGATAAACATCCAATTGAGATCGAGAGCGTGCTCCACCAATCGATCCGAACGCGATAAAAAAAAATCTAGCACAGGGGTAAGCAAAACCTAGATCGACAAACCACACGCATGCCAGAACGAATAAATGCTCAACTTGTAAAGTAAAACAAAACACAAGTATGAGAAACATAATTCATTCATGCGAATATCGATCTCCCAAAAACTAACGGAGATCGATCATACCTAACGCATCGAGCTCACTACGCGACGTGGCTCGATGGGCAAAATATTTAAAAAAGCCAAAGCAGAAATAAACCACAAGTATTCACTTAGCCACAACCCGACTAACAGGTCGAATTAAATGTTTTAAAAGTAACTACACGAAGGGAAAGGATCAGTCGATCTCGACCCGGGCTGAAGTAGATTCTTGAACAGATCGACTCCTGGCTCTCTCGAACTCCCGGGTGCTGGGAAGGAAATGTTCGACCTCGATCGGTTGAGGCAACTCACATGTCACCTAGGACTTGGTCCTTTTGGCCTGGGCCATCTCAATGGCATGGCCGTAATTGTAGGTCGCCCAGTCGATTTGAACCGACTCCTCTTCCTCGGGGAGGACGTCGGGGAGCATAGGGCTGATCGACTCGAAGTTAAAATTGGGGGGAAAGACATCCTGGGCCTTGAGCCGGTTGATAGCAATTTGAAACCCCTCCTTCAGATCGTTTTCCCCCACGATCAGGCTCGCTTCCTCAAATCCGAGCCCCTCCATGAACTCCCGAACCCTGTACCGCTCGATCTCGAGCTTGCACTTCTTCATCTCCTCTGCGGCTTTTTTAATCTTGGCCCTAGTGAGATAGAAGACCTCCGATCTGCCCTCCTCCTTTGCAGCGGCTTTAGCACTTTCGAGCTGACCGACGAACTCCACCCTTAGCCTAGCAATGGTATTTTCGTGCTGCTTCTCGGCGTTCGCCAAAGCCTCCTGGGCGCTCTTCATCTGGGCCTCCATCGAATCCCTCTCCTCGACCCGGACCCTTTTCTCCTCCCTTGCGTTGCGGAGGTCTTCTTCGAGCTGGTGAATGACCTGGGGATCCATCGACGCAAGCTGGGCTTTGGCAAGCTGGTACTTCTCTTTATACCTTTGCTTACCCGTCTTGAAGACCTCCGCCTCCTGGATGGAGTTGACCAAGACGGGAAGAACGTCCTGAGAAAGCAACAAGCAGATCGATCAGCAATACACAGGTCGATCATTATTGAACAAATCGACGCGAATTGGGATCATGAAAAATAAAGAACTTACGCAGAAGATCCCTCAAGCGGCTTTGGCCCTCTTCTGGTCTGCCGATCTCGCTCTGGAGAACTTTCTTTGCTCGTCGATAATACAGCCGGTATTAAACAAAGCTGATAGAAGATCGATATCAGGAGTGTCAAAGGCCAAGGCACGTTTCGAGCCGTCCGGTTTTTCCAGTTCGAGCCCACCTGGCCACTGTGGAAGTGGGGTTTGGGGAAAATAAAGAGCTGGGATTCTTCGTCCGAGTCCTCAGAATCCTCCATCAGGGGGGCCGTTTCTCTGAAGGGCCTCTTCCCACGTCATGCCTTGCCTGAACAAACTGGGCATAAGGGTCAATACCTTGCATCTCAGCAGCTGAAGCCTCCCTCTGGCTTCTCGCCCTCATCTTTGCAGCTCGAGACATAATTAGAACTCGGAGATCTGCAGATTGAGAAAACCAAAGATTAGATCGACATAGAAAGAGGAAAATTTACAAAAAGCTTAAGGAACCCCGATCGAGGAGGGATCCGGTTGAAGTAGGAGCATACCAAGGCGGAAGTTCCTCCGTCGGTGCCCCAGGATTATGCCCGCTTCGACCAGATTCCCCGTCCTCATCAGGTTTGTATGGTCAAGCAGGCCCAAACGGGGAAGCAGGTCGATCTGGTGGGAAGGCGCTTCGGATAATTTAAACCCCATGTAGATCGAAACGAAGGGGAGACCTGGACAAAGTATTCTTTTAATCACGCATTCTTAACGTTTCACTGGACAAAACATTCTTTTAATCACGCATTCTTAACGTTTCACTGGACAAAGTCTTCTTTTAATCACGTATTTCTAACGTTTCACTGGACAAAGTCTTCTTTTAATCACGCATTTCTAACGTTTCACTGGACAAAGTCTTCTTTTAATCACGCATTCTTAACGTTTCACTGGACAAAACATTCTTTTAATTACGCATTTCTAACGTTTCACTGGACAAAGTCTTCTTTTAATTACGCATTTCTCATGTTTCACTGGACAAATCATTCTTTTAATTACGCATTTCTAATGTTTCACTGGACAAAGTCTTCTTTTAATCACGCTTTCTTAACGTTTCACTGGACAAAACATTCTTTTAATTACGCATTTCTAACGTTTCACTGGACAAAGTCTTTTTTTTAATTACGCATTTCTCACGTTTCACTGGACAAAGTCTTCTTTTAATCACGCATTCTTAACGTTTCACTGGACAAAGCATTCTTTTAATTACACATTTCTAACGTTTTACCTGATAAAGTCTACTTTTAATTACGGATGACCACACCAATACTCAACAATCTGCACTTTTGGTTCTATATATTTCATCAGTTTATCTGTTTTCATATATATAACTGTCATATATTTCATATGGTTCATCAGTTTCTCTGTTTTCATATAAAACTGTCAAATAGTTCATCATTTATCAAACTAACTCTTATTCTTCCAACTAAAACAAACTTCCTTGCAGGATATATACTAGAATCAAACAACAATAAACAACCAACACTAAACATTTCATTACAGAACCAAAAATATACACTACAATCAACTAACAGTAACAATTAAACTACTATAAACAATCCACAAACAACAAATTTTGGAAAAGCGCTATCTATATCATGGGGGAGGAAACTGATTAACCTCATCCTGATCTTCCTGAGGGATGTTATAATTAACACTCTCCTCAGAGTGTTCATAGCCTGGGTAATCCGCACTGTCAAAGGATTCGGGGTTCGAGTCCCTATCGTCAATGTAGTATGCGTGGAGGTGCTCCTCTTCGCCCTACAAAAGGTGTGCCCGCCGCACTTTGAAGATATACCTAAGGTCGTCGTAATAACGGTATCCAAATGCACTGGCCTTGGAATCCCGACGAATAACCTATGTAAAATTAAACATTGAATAATAAACAATTCTACAAAAAAAAAGGGGACACGGATGAATTCGACTTACCTCAATGGTATTCACTTCAAAATATACTAGGGTCTCAATTTCGGCGTGAATACGATTAGCACCCATTTTAACTCCAGGACACGCCAATAATCTATGGAATTCGTAAAATTTTATACGCAGTTCTTTCACCGCTGCTACAACATCTCGGGCCCAGAATCTTGTTTTGAATCGCTGAGTCAAATCACGCGCCACCTTAAACAACACTGTGTCGAAGACTTCTAGCCGATCGATTTCGTTGTCTCCGACATATATCCGAAGACGTTCAATTATGTACGCTTCCACCCATGCTAGAATAGGTCTTGGAGGGGGATTCATGACTTTGTTTGTCAAGGATTGAGATCTGGGAGAGAAAGAGAAGCAGGGCTTCTTGCAGGTGAATGTTTGGGGATGAAAATTTTGTAGATGTCTGCGTACAGGGCAAGATTGAAGATACTAATAAAGGTGATTGGACCGTAAACCAACCGTCGCACCCTTCGTCGCATAAAGTTGATTGGCCAGTCCAAATTCCGGGAAAGCATGCAGGCAGCTTTTCATTTAATTCAAGCGTCTCATCGGGAATGCATAATAATCTATTAAGTTTGTAGTGTAATTAGTCATTTTATTAGTTATTGAAAGGTCTGATTGTCTAGTTAAAGAAAAATAATTCCAAAAATTATAAAATAGTGTTTCGAAACAGAGTTGCCGGAAACCCGTTTCGACAAACAGTCACCGGAAAGGCCATTCGGAAACACTCGCCGGAAATTGGTCGCGGGAATAGAGTAGCCGGAAAGATCAAACGCGGGAAGAAGACAATGGACATCTATGTTCTTCTTCAATTTATTATGGGTATTATGGTACTTTTACAAGATTCGGAGGGTTTACAAAAAATAGAAAAGATAATAGAGATAAAATATATCTATTTATTGAATTAGGGGGTTGAGTAAAAGTCTTCAACTATACTAGGGGGTGTTCATTAATTTGTCGTAAATAATATAAAGCAATAAAATTAGAGAAAAACATAAATAACAATGAATAATGAGAAATGAGAGAGAAATGGAGAGCATTGATAAGCTCGAGAGTGTGATAGCTTATGAGTGTTGTGTAATAATTTTATAATTAGCCTTCAACAATGTGGTTTCTCCATCTTTTATAGTAAGATAACTCGTCAATCAACCAATCAAGTAGATAGCTAGCTTCTAATTTCTAACTGGGATCATGCATGCTGTTCAACTTTGTTAAGCCTTCATAAGTTAGGTCGTTAATCATTTTCATGGCATATCGTCAATATAGATAGATGTACCAAAATAATTTTTTTAAAAATATGAATGTAATTGACATAGTTGAAGTAAGGAAATATATATTTTTTTTTGGTAAGGGAAAAAAAAAAGTAAGGAAATATATATATATATATATATATATATTTATTTATTTATTTATTTATTTGGTTGATACACCCACACCCAAGTGGGGTTCGAACCCGGGATCTTATCTTCGAGAATGAGCTCATTAATCATTTGGACCAACCCTTGTTGGTAAGTAAGGAAATATAAAATGAAATGAAAGTTGAAAAACTCAATAACTGAGTTTTGTTTTTGTTTTTTATAACTTATCAAAATTTGATTTTTTGATAATCTAATTAAAATAAAATTTGAAAACTTTATCCTTGTAACTTTTCTTTTTAATAAAAATCGATCATCACGATCCTAAAATTATTATCGAGTCACCTTATATATAAAAAAAAACAATCCAAATATTGAGAAATTAATGCAATGAACCATTATCCACGTATCAAGGATATGAACGTTGCAAAAATGCTCATAACCCTACAAGTATCAATATTAAGCGGCCCAGCCAACAAGGGGTTGACCAAACGGTTTGAGGGTTGATTCTCGAAGGCAAAGACTCGGGTTCAAATCTCTCTGACCACTTGGAGTGTGTGTGTTTAAAAAAAATAATAATAATAAAATAAAATCAATATTAAGCGGCCCATGGACATATTTAATTCTATGGCCACCATTACAAGTGGAATTCAAAAAGGTCACAGTTAGTTATGATGTTAGGTACCCAAATTTTCGGGTTTCAAGTTTCAATTTTCAATACTTGAGGGATGTATGTCAAAACAAAAACAAAAAAAGAAAATACTTGAGGCATGTGCATCACAAAGACACAAACCGATGATCGAGTCAATGTTGACCGCATCTTTGGAATGATGCCAACCCAAAACAAAAAAACGGGATCACGGCCGGAACGAAGGTCTTATCCGATTGCCTGTGGTTAATATATACAAAATCGTCGATAACAAAATTAATAGTTGCCTGAGACCGTACCTACTACATAAATGAAAGTATATATATTTTTTATTATTAAATGAAAAATGATTAAGTAACTTAAAAAACATTTTATTAAATGACAATTGGGCGCTTTCCAAAAACTCCACATAAACTTCCCAAAACATTTTATTCAAGTATTTGGTTTAGAAAAAAAAAACTAGGGATAATTTCATTAAAATGCACGAGTCACTGTACTTGATCGTCATTCCCGCGACTCGGGCGGTGGACAAAACAGTAATACAAATTCGTGAAGAGAAAAGAAAGAGCTATATGCACAAAAAACCCTGTGGTTTTCATAAGTGACGGAAAAAACCCTGAGTTTTGAAAAATCATACATAAAACCTCATGCTTTCAAACTTCTGCCCACTGCCCCTCCATATGAATGTGGTACGTTCTGGAGGTGAAATACCATAATTGCCCCTTCAAATACAACTACTTTTTACTCATTATTATTTACTTTTATTTTCCTTTTTCATTTATTTTATATTTTATAATTTAATAAAAAAATAAAACATAAATGTTTTGTAATATTATTATTATATCATCATCATCACATAAAGCAACTTTTTACTTATTATTATTTCCTTTTATTTTTCTTTTTCATTTATTTTATATTTTATAATTTAATAAAAAATTAAAACATAAATATTTTGTAATAATATATCATCTTTTTTGATCTAGAAGATGAATTAGATATCCAAAGTTAATCTTAGAAAATTGATTCACATGATCAAATATTATGAAATATATGATTTAGGTATCTTTAAAAATAAAAATATTTAAAGTATATTCATAAAAGGAATTGAATTTTACTTTTTAAATTATAAAATAAGAAAATAAAAAAATAATACACCCCCCCCCCCCCCACGCCCCTACCCCCAAAAATAAAAAATCCCTCATCCCACCCCCAAATCCCGTCGGCCCCTCCCACAACCCCAATTCCAGGCAGCACCACCACTCTTAAGCCCGTCGCTGCGCCGCCGACCTCCTCTCTCAAGCGTGCCACCAACCTCATCTCTCAAACACGCCGCCGCGCAACACCCCACCTCGTCACCGCACCACCCCCCAACTCAGCCGTCCCCTGTTGAAGCCGCTGCTACCGCCGACCAACACCACCACCACCACCACCACCGGAGACCAGATCTGGTCGCACCTCTCCCGGTCCTAGATCCATCGCACTCCTTTCAGATCCACACTCCCACCCCCACCAAAAACCAGATCCACGCCCCACCACTACTAAACGACCAGATAGATGCACAACCCAACTAAAATCCAAGTCGTGAGAAACAAATCTTCTCAGACTTCTCCCATCCCCCCGACGACGGCGGCGCTATTGGATGAGCGGGTAGGTCTGTGTATTTGTATTTATGTGTTTACGTATGTGATTGTGTGTTTGTGCGGCGGCGGGATTGATGGTGGGTGTTGGCTCCGGTGGTGGTTGAATTACAAGGAGAGCAGGTGGTGGTGGTGCAAATGAGGCGGCAGGAGTCGGTGGTGCAATTGTTCCGGTATTGACATCTATTTCGGTTGTTCAAGGTTTTTATGACATATTATTTAAAGCAGAGGGTTTTCTAGGTAACCTTAAAATCATTATTGGAGGACCATTTGCTTTAGTTGCGGTAGAAGGGTAAAAAGGACATTTTACTTTGAATTATGCATGAAAAACGGATGCCCAGTCTCAAAATAGGCGCGTGCAGTACACGCAAGGGGTTCGAGGTTCCACGTGTATAGTTTTTAAAACCTTAGGGTTTTTTACATTATATTTTATATTACAGGGTTTTTTTTTAATATTTCGCAAACTACAAGGTAGCTGGTTGTAAAATACCCAGAAAAGAAATGAAAACTCTCGATAGTCCCAACAGCAAAGTTCAAGCATCTTAAGCCGATGGCATACAAATCGGTATTCGATGTTTCCTCCATTAAATCCGATTTCCAAAGTGCCGGACTTAACCCTAATTTCCTTCCCCTAATTTGGAAGCACGTCTTGCTTAACCCTAATTGTCGTTGGGATGAAATCCCCTCTTTGCCATCGGCTGCTTACAATCTCCTCAACTCGAAGTTCAAACCTAGCACTTCAACTCTGCATTCCGCCGTAAATTCTTCTGACGGGGTCACCACTAAGCTCCTCATCAGATTACAGGTAACTCAGTATCAGTTAGAGTTTGATAATTAGGTGTCTCTTGTGAATGTACAATACAACGTGGAAGAAATGTGAAAGGTCTGAGTTTGTTTGATTAGTTATGTTTAGCTGGAAGTGGATCTGTATCTTTTGGGGATGGGGTGTCTTACTCGTGATTGTATGAAGTTGTGTTCTTATTTAAGTCAGAAAAGTAAAGTTTTTGCCAATGCAATTGGAGTACCTAGATGTTAAGGAGCAGTTTAAGTAGAATAATTCATGATGAACCATCGAAGTCAAATAAATCATGGTTGTAAATTCAGAATAAGGAAAAGGATAGAATGTGATGCACACAGATGTTTAACTGGATTAAATTGTCCACTCGTGTGTGCAGCTTTTATGTAGGGTTAGTCTGTCTCCAAGTTGTATTATGAATAAGTTCTCTGTTAATCTAGTTCGTATGATTGATTTGATGGTCACTCTTCAAATTCAAAAGCTTGACTTGATCATCTATTCTAAGATATTTTGGTTGAAAACCTTCCTACTCTCATAAACAACTTATCAATCTAACTCAAGTTCTTTGACAGCTGGATGTTTAGAAACTAATACCAGAAAGTCTCATAATAATTGATCTATCTTAGGTTTAGAAGATATTCTTTTATGTAACTACAGAGATTATTCTTGAGTGCACGACGGTGGTTTCCATCATTCTATTTTTCGTTTTGATGATGGTTTTATAATGTTGATATTTGTACCATAAATTTGGCTTCGCTTGTTTTGCTAGAAACGAGAATTTGTGGAGGCTGTGATAATGAGATATGATACACGACTGGGTAAATATGATGGGAAACCTCGTCCTGGTGGTCCTAGGGCAACCTTATGCATATCCTCTCAGGTAGGAGATGCTCCTGTATTGATGAAATATATTATCACTGATTTTAGATGATTTTCTTTGTGTTCAAAAAGTCTGAATATTTCAATTCGTATTTCTTTGGACTTTAGGTTGGATGCAAAATGGGTTGCAGGTTTTGTGCAACAGGAAGCATGGGCTTTAACAACAATCTTTCATCCGGAGAAATTTTGGAACAATTAGTGCATGTTTCTCGCATATCAGCTATTCGCAATGTTGTGTTTATGGTAAATCACACCCTTTTGATGTTGAGATTGCATGTTTTTATCTAATAGAATGGTTTAGGGATTTATTGGCACTTTATTCTTTTTTTTTGGTACTTTATTCTGAACTGGGTAATTTCGTGGTGAAACACTTTCAAGTGTTAATAATTATGAAGTTTACACATGTTTTGTATGTGATGATTAGACAGACAATGCGTTGTTTCTTATCTTTAAATTCAGTTTTAAGTGGACCAATGTTGAAACTACTATCTAATTTTATATAATAGAGTAAATATTGTAGCTGAGCAAACTATGTAACATGATGTTACAGTCCCACTGTCTTTTCTAATGACTCTTTGGCGATGGACATTGGTTGTTGTTTCCTACATGATTTTATTCTTCTAGATAGAACACTTTTTAGAGAATTAAATATACAACTATGTTCGACTATTAACAGACGTACATTCAAAGACAAATTAGGCTATACATTTTATCAAATCCATTTTTCTACTGTCTAATTGAGAATTGGAGATTCTTCGTTGTCGAGTTTCATTCAATGTTTTACCTGTTGACGACACTCATAGTTAATAAAATCATATGAAAGTAATTTTTAAGTTGAATTAGATTGCATTGATATTAAAGTTCCCCAAGAATATACTATGTAAAGTCACTTAACCTCTCTCTCCAAGTTGAAATAATTGGGTTATTATTGCTTCACTATTGTTTGCCCTTCTTCTTAAAAAAAAAAAAAAAAAAAAAAAAACACAAACTTGGCCATTTTTCACTGTCGTAATTGTTGTGTGGCCATGAATATTGTCTGATGGTTATCTTTCATGGTTAACTGTGAGCAGGGAATAGGAGAGCCACTGAATAATTATTCCTCTTTGGTGGACGCTAGCAGAGCCATGACTGCTCCCCCATTTCAGCTGTCTCCAAAGAAAATTACTGTCTCAACGGTGAATGACATAGTCTCTTTTTCAGATATCTCTTTCTTTAATTTATATTTTTTACACAGCATATTTTGGACATCATATTTATTTTGTACCTTTAAATTCTTCTGAAACTTCCACCTCTACTGCTAACCATCATAGATATCATTAATCATCTACTTGATTATGTATTATATGCAGGTTGGGATAATCCATGCTATCAACAAACTTAACAAAGACATGCCAAACTTGAATCTAGCAGTGTCACTGCACGCACCAGTACAGGACATCTGGTGTCAGATAATGCCTGCTGCAAGGGCATTTCCCTTGGAAAAACTAATGACTGCATTGCAAGAATATCAAAATAAAAGGTTAATTTCGCTTCTTCTTCCTCAGATAATTGGAACAATTAGTGCATGTTTCTCGCATATCAGCTATTCGCAATGTTGTGTTTATGGTAAATCACACCCTTTTGATGTTGAGATTGCATGTTTTTATCTAATAGAATGGTTTAGGGATTTATTGGTACTTTATTCTTTTTTTTTGGTACTTTATTCTGAACTGGGTAATTTCGTGGTGAAACACTTTCAAGTGTTAATAATTATGAAGTTTACACATGTTTTGTATGTGATGATTAGACAGACAATGCGTTGTTTCTTATCTTTAAATTCAGTTTTAAGTGGACCAATGTTGAAACTACTATCTAATTTTATATAATAGAGTAAATATTGTAGCTGAGCAAACTATGTAACATGATGTTACAGTCCCACTGTCTTTTCTAATGACTCTTTGGCGATGGACATTGGTTGTTGTTTCCTACATGATTTTATTCTTCTAGATAGAACACTTTTTAGAGAATTAAATATACAACTATGTTCGACTATTAACAGACGTACATTCAAAGACAAATTAGGCTATACATTTTATCAAATCCATTTTTCTACTGTCTAATTGAGAATTGGAGATTCTTCGTTGTCGAGTTTCATTCAATGTTTTACCTGTTGACGACACTCATAGTTAATAAAATCATATGAAAGTAATTTTTAAGTTGAATTAGATTGCATTGATATTAAAGTTCCCCAAGAATATACTATGTAAAGTCACTTAACCTCTCTCTCCAAGTTGAAATAATTGGGTTATTATTGCTTCACTATTGTTTGCCCTTCTTCTTAAAAAAAAAAAAAAAAAAAAAAAACACAAACTTGGCCATTTTTCACTGTCGTAATTGTTGTGTGGCCATGAATATTGTCTGATGGTTATCTTTCATGGTTAACTGTGAGCAGGGAATAGGAGAGCCACTGAATAATTATTCCTCTTTGGTGGACGCTAGCAGAGCCATGACTGCTCCCCCATTTCAGCTGTCTCCAAAGAAAATTACTGTCTCAACGGTGAATGACATAGTCTCTTTTTCAGATATCTCTTTCTTTAATTTATATTTTTTACACAGCATATTTTGGACATCATATTTATTTTGTACCTTTAAATTCTTCTGAAACTTCCACCTCTACTGCTAACCATCATAGATATCATTAATCATCTACTTGATTATGTATTATATGCAGGTTGGGATAATCCATGCTATCAACAAACTTAACAAAGACATGCCAAACTTGAATCTAGCAGTGTCACTGCACGCACCAGTACAGGACATCTGGTGTCAGATAATGCCTGCTGCAAGGGCATTTCCCTTGGAAAAACTAATGACTGCATTGCAAGAATATCAAAATAAAAGGTTAATTTCGCTTCTTCTTCCTCAGATAATTGGAACAATTAGTGCATGTTTCTCGCATATCAGCTATTCGCAATGTTGTGTTTATGGTAAATCACACCCTTTTGATGTTGAGATTGCATGTTTTTATCTAATAGAATGGTTTAGGGATTTATTGGTACTTTATTCTTTTTTTTTGGTACTTTATTCTGAACTGGGTAATTTCGTGGTGAAACACTTTCAAGTGTTAATAATTATGAAGTTTACACATGTTTTGTATGTGATGATTAGACAGACAATGCGTTGTTTCTTATCTTTAAATTCAGTTTTAAGTGGACCAATGTTGAAACTACTATCTAATTTTATATAATAGAGTAAATATTGTAGCTGAGCAAACTATGTAACATGATGTTACAGTCCCACTGTCTTTTCTAATGACTCTTTGGCGATGGACATTGGTTGTTGTTTCCTACATGATTTTATTCTTCTAGATAGAACACTTTTTAGAGAATTAAATATACAACTATGTTCGACTATTAACAGACGTACATTCAAAGACAAATTAGGCTATACATTTTATCAAATCCATTTTTCTACTGTCTAATTGAGAATTGGAGATTCTTCGTTGTCGAGTTTCATTCAATGTTTTACCTGTTGACGACACTCATAGTTAATAAAATCATATGAAAGTAATTTTTAAGTTGAATTAGATTGCATTGATATTAAAGTTCCCCAAGAATATACTATGTAAAGTCACTTAACCTCTCTCTCCAAGTTGAAATAATTGGGTTATTATTGCTTCACTATTGTTTGCCCTTCTTCTTAAAAAAAAAAAAAAAAAAAAAAAACACAAACTTGGCCATTTTTCACTGTCGTAATTGTTGTGTGGCCATGAATATTGTCTGATGGTTATCTTTCATGGTTAACTGTGAGCAGGGAATAGGAGAGCCACTGAATAATTATTCCTCTTTGGTGGACGCTAGCAGAGCCATGACTGCTCCCCCATTTCAGCTGTCTCCAAAGAAAATTACTGTCTCAACGGTGAATGACATAGTCTCTTTTTCAGATATCTCTTTCTTTAATTTATATTTTTTACACAGCATATTTTGGACATCATATTTATTTTGTACCTTTAAATTCTTCTGAAACTTCCACCTCTACTGCTAACCATCATAGATATCATTAATCATCTACTTGATTATGTATTATATGCAGGTTGGGATAATCCATGCTATCAACAAACTTAACAAAGACATGCCAAACTTGAATCTAGCAGTGTCACTGCACGCACCAGTACAGGACATCTGGTGTCAGATAATGCCTGCTGCAAGGGCATTTCCCTTGGAAAAACTAATGACTG
Organism: Lantana camara; assembly: GCA_037501455.1. NCBI lineage: Eukaryota > Viridiplantae > Streptophyta > Magnoliopsida > Lamiales > Verbenaceae > Lantana > Lantana camara. Next base: position 29,186,882 of record CM074862.1, read on the forward strand.
CATTGCAAGAATATCAAAATAAAAGGTTAATTTCGCTTCTTCTTCCTCAGATAATTGGAACAATTAGTGCATGTTTCTCGCATATCAGCTATTCGCAATGTTGTGTTTATGGTAAATCACACCCTTTTGATGTTGAGATTGCATGTTTTTATCTAATAGAATGGTTTAGGGATTTATTGGTACTTTATTCTTTTTTTTTGGTACTTTATTCTGAACTGGGTAATTTCGTGGTGAAACACTTTCAAGTGTTAATAATTATGAAGTTTACACATGTTTTGTATGTGATGATTAGACAGACAATGCGTTGTTTCTTATCTTTAAATTCAGTTTTAAGTGGACCAATGTTGAAACTACTATCTAATTTTATATAATAGAGTAAATATTGTAGCTGAGCAAACTATGTAACATGATGTTACAGTCCCACTGTCTTTTCTAATGACTCTTTGGCGATGGACATTGGTTGTTGTTTCCTACATGATTTTATTCTTCTAGATAGAACACTTTTTAGAGAATTAAATATACAACTATGTTCGACTATTAACAGACGTACATTCAAAGACAAATTAGGCTATACATTTTATCAAATCCATTTTTCTACTGTCTAATTGAGAATTGGAGATTCTTCGTTGTCGAGTTTCATTCAATGTTTTACCTGTTGACGACACTCATAGTTAATAAAATCATATGAAAGTAATTTTTAGGGTTAATTACACCTGACCCCCATATTAGATGGGGTAATTACAATCCGCCACCATTTTTAGATTAAATTACAGACACCACCCTTCATGAAATAAGAAATTACATTCAACCTCCATTTCCGTTTATAAGTTGTTGATGTCAGCAAAATTTTTAATGAAAACCCAAAAATACCCTTTGTTGACTTTGGTCAAATTTTTTATTCTCATGTCCTTGGGGTTAACTGTAATTAACTATACTAATATAGGGGTTAAGTGTAATATTTTTAATAAAATTTCTTAATTTTCATTTTTTGACAAAATATAATTGTTATAACGGCTATATTCCTCTTTGAACTACAATTAATTATACATTTCGTTCATATTTTATTTGATTTTATATATTTAGTTTGATTTGTAAAACTCGCACATGTTTTCTTTAAATTAAATAAGTCTTATTTTTTTAATACATTATCTTAATTTACTTAAAATAGTATTTTTACAGAATTTAGTACTTTATAATAGAAATTTACCGGTAACGACATTTGAACTAATTCTAAAATATAAAAACTATATTTTGTATTATTCAATCAAATATGCAAATTGTTCTCACTAAATTAAAAAATTATAAATTAACTCAAACCGAATCAAATCTAACTAAAAAGGTTCAATATTGAAAGTTTTACTAATTATATATCTCTATGAGGAAATTTTTTATATTTACATGAAAATTTTAATACATATATTATAAATCAAAAGTTCGTAATTTTAATTTATAATTAGTTATTATTTAATAATTATTAGTAATTAATTTATATCTATATAAAAAATAATTTAACTAAATTAATATCTTTTTTATTAAGCTAAGTAAATAAAAAAATTCAACAATAAAGTCCCCACAATTAATTATGTTTCTAATTATTATTTAATCATAATTAATTGATCCTTATATTTTACCTTAACAGTGATAATAAAATAAATATTTTAATTCATATGAATAAATTATAGTTGAAAGAGGAATATAGTCGTTATAAATGTTATAATTTGTCCAAAAATGACAATTGGAATTCTTTTTAGAAAATATTACACTTAACCCCCATATTAGTATAGATAATTACAGTTAACCCCCCAAGGGTAGCATGGTAATAAAAATTTTGACCAAAGTCAACGGAGGGTATTTTCGGATTTTTATTAAAAGATTTGCTGACGTCATCAACTTTTAAACGAAAATGGGGGTTGAATGTAATTTCTTATTTCATGAAGGGTGGTGTTTGTAATTTAATCTAAAAATGGTTGCGGATTGTAATTACCCCATCTAATATGGGGGCTAGGTGTAATTAACCCTAATTTTTAAGTTGAATTAGATTGCATTGATATTAAAGTTCCCCAAGAATATACTATGTAAAGTCACTTAACCTCTCTCTCCAAGTTGAAATAATTGGGTTATTATTGCTTCACTATTGTTTGCCCTTCTTCTTAAAAAAAAAAAAAAAAAAAAAAAACACAAACTTGGCCATTTTTCACTGTCGTAATTGTTGTGTGGCCATGAATATTGTCTGATGGTTATCTTTCATGGTTAACTGTGAGCAGGGAATAGGAGAGCCACTGAATAATTATTCCTCTTTGGTGGACGCTAGCAGAGCCATGACTGCTCCCCCATTTCAGCTGTCTCCAAAGAAAATTACTGTCTCAACGGTGAATGACATAGTCTCTTTTTCAGATATCTCTTTCTTTAATTTATATTTTTTACACAGCATATTTTGGACATCATATTTATTTTGTACCTTTAAATTCTTCTGAAACTTCCACCTCTACTGCTAACCATCATAGATATCATTAATCATCTACTTGATTATGTATTATATGCAGGTTGGGATAATCCATGCTATCAACAAACTTAACAAAGACATGCCAAACTTGAATCTAGCAGTGTCACTGCACGCACCAGTACAGGACATCTGGTGTCAGATAATGCCTGCTGCAAGGGCATTTCCCTTGGAAAAACTAATGACTGCATTGCAAGAATATCAAAATAAAAGGTTAATTTCGCTTCTTCTTCCTCAGATAATTGGAACAATTAGTGCATGTTTCTCGCATATCAGCTATTCGCAATGTTGTGTTTATGGTAAATCACACCCTTTTGATGTTGAGATTGCATGTTTTTATCTAATAGAATGGTTTAGGGATTTATTGGTACTTTATTCTTTTTTTTTGGTACTTTATTCTGAACTGGGTAATTTCGTGGTGAAACACTTTCAAGTGTTAATAATTATGAAGTTTACACATGTTTTGTATGTGATGATTAGACAGACAATGCGTTGTTTCTTATCTTTAAATTCAGTTTTAAGTGGACCAATGTTGAAACTACTATCTAATTTTATATAATAGAGTAAATATTGTAGCTGAGCAAACTATGTAACATGATGTTACAGTCCCACTGTCTTTTCTAATGACTCTTTGGCGATGGACATTGGTTGTTGTTTCCTACATGATTTTATTCTTCTAGATAGAACACTTTTTAGAGAATTAAATATACAACTATGTTCGACTATTAACAGACGTACATTCAAAGACAAATTAGGCTATACATTTTATCAAATCCATTTTTCTACTGTCTAATTGAGAATTGGAGATTCTTCGTTGTCGAGTTTCATTCAATGTTTTACCTGTTGACGACACTCATAGTTAATAAAATCATATGAAAGTAATTTTTAGGGTTAATTACACCTGACCCCCATATTAGATGGGGTAATTACAATCCGCCACCATTTTTAGATTAAATTACAGACACCACCCTTCATGAAATAAGAAATTACATTCAACCTCCATTTCCGTTTATAAGTTGTTGATGTCAGCAAAATTTTTAATGAAAACCCAAAAATACCCTTTGTTGACTTTGGTCAAATTTTTTATTCTCATGTCCTTGGGGTTAACTGTAATTAACTATACTAATATAGGGGTTAAGTGTAATATTTTTAATAAAATTTCTTAATTTTCATTTTTTGACAAAATATAATTGTTATAACGGCTATATTCCTCTTTGAACTACAATTAATTATACATTTCGTTCATATTTTATTTGATTTTATATATTTAGTTTGATTTGTAAAACTCGCACATGTTTTCTTTAAATTAAATAAGTCTTATTTTTTTAATACATTATCTTAATTTACTTAAAATAGTATTTTTACAGAATTTAGTACTTTATAATAGAAATTTACCGGTAACGACATTTGAACTAATTCTAAAATATAAAAACTATATTTTGTATTATTCAATCAAATATGCAAATTGTTCTCACTAAATTAAAAAATTATAAATTAACTCAAACCGAATCAAATCTAACTAAAAAGGTTCAATATTGAAAGTTTTACTAATTATATATCTCTATGAGGAAATTTTTTATATTTACATGAAAATTTTAATACATATATTATAAATCAAAAGTTCGTAATTTTAATTTATAATTAGTTATTATTTAATAATTATTAGTAATTAATTTATATCTATATAAAAAATAATTTAACTAAATTAATATCTTTTTTATTAAGCTAAGTAAATAAAAAAATTCAACAATAAAGTCCCCACAATTAATTATGTTTCTAATTATTATTTAATCATAATTAATTGATCCTTATATTTTACCTTAACAGTGATAATAAAATAAATATTTTAATTCATATTAATAAATTATAGTTGAAAGAGGAATATAGTCGTTATAAATGTTATAATTTGTCCAAAAATGACAATTGGAATTCTTTTTAGAAAATATTACACTTAACCCCCATATTAGTATAGATAATTACAGTTAACCCCCCAAGGGTAGCATGGTAATAAAAATTTTGACCAAAGTCAACGGAGGGTATTTTCGGATTTTTATTAAAAGATTTGCTGACGTCATCAACTTTTAAACGAAAATGGGGGTTGAATGTAATTTCTTATTTCATGAAGGGTGGTGTTTGTAATTTAATCTAAAAATGGTTGCGGATTGTAATTACCCCATCTAATATGGGGGCTAGGTGTAATTAACCCTAATTTTTAAGTTGAATTAGATTGCATTGATATTAAAGTTCCCCAAGAATATACTATGTAAAGTCACTTAACCTCTCTCTCCAAGTTGAAATAATTGGGTTATTATTGCTTCACTATTGTTTGCCCTTCTTCTTAAAAAAAAAAAAAAAAAAAAAAAACACAAACTTGGCCATTTTTCACTGTCGTAATTGTTGTGTGGCCATGAATATTGTCTGATGGTTATCTTTCATGGTTAACTGTGAGCAGGGAATAGGAGAGCCACTGAATAATTATTCCTCTTTGGTGGACGCTAGCAGAGCCATGACTGCTCCCCCATTTCAGCTGTCTCCAAAGAAAATTACTGTCTCAACGGTGAATGACATAGTCTCTTTTTCAGATATCTCTTTCTTTAATTTATATTTTTTACACAGCATATTTTGGACATCATATTTATTTTGTACCTTTAAATTCTTCTGAAACTTCCACCTCTACTGCTAACCATCATAGATATCATTAATCATCTACTTGATTATGTATTATATGCAGGTTGGGATAATCCATGCTATCAACAAACTTAACAAAGACATGCCAAACTTGAATCTAGCAGTGTCACTGCACGCACCAGTACAGGACATCTGGTGTCAGATAATGCCTGCTGCAAGGGCATTTCCCTTGGAAAAACTAATGACTGCATTGCAAGAATATCAAAATAAAAGGTTAATTTCGCTTCTTCTTCCTCAGATAATTGGAACAATTAGTGCATGTTTCTCGCATATCAGCTATTCGCAATGTTGTGTTTATGGTAAATCACACCCTTTTGATGTTGAGATTGCATGTTTTTATCTAATAGAATGGTTTAGGGATTTATTGGTACTTTATTCTTTTTTTTTGGTACTTTATTCTGAACTGGGTAATTTCGTGGTGAAACACTTTCAAGTGTTAATAATTATGAAGTTTACACATGTTTTGTATGTGATGATTAGACAGACAATGCGTTGTTTCTTATCTTTAAATTCAGTTTTAAGTGGACCAATGTTGAAACTACTATCTAATTTTATATAATAGAGTAAATATTGTAGCTGAGCAAACTATGTAACATGATGTTACAGTCCCACTGTCTTTTCTAATGACTCTTTGGCGATGGACATTGGTTGTTGTTTCCTACATGATTTTATTCTTCTAGATAGAACACTTTTTAGAGAATTAAATATACAACTATGTTCGACTATTAACAGACGTACATTCAAAGACAAATTAGGCTATACATTTTATCAAATCCATTTTTCTACTGTCTAATTGAGAATTGGAGATTCTTCGTTGTCGAGTTTCATTCAATGTTTTACCTGTTGACGACACTCATAGTTAATAAAATCATATGAAAGTAATTTTTAAGTTGAATTAGATTGCATTGATATTAAAGTTCCCCAAGAATATACTATGTAAAGTCACTTAACCTCTCTCTCCAAGTTGAAATAATTGGGTTATTATTGCTTCACTATTGTTTGCCCTTCTTCTTAAAAAAAAAAAAAAAACACAAATTTGGCCATTTTTCACTGTCGTAATTGTTGTGTGGCCATGAATATTGTCTGATGGTTATCTTTCATGGTTAACTGTGAGCAGGGAATGGGAGAGCCACTGAATAATTATTCCTCTTTGGTGGACGCTAGCAGAGCCATGACTGCTCCCCCATTTCAGCTGTCTCCAAAGAAAATTACTGTCTCAACGGTGAATGACATAGTCTCTTTTTCAGATATCTCTTTCTTTAATTTATATTTTTTACACAGCATATTTTGGACATCATATTTATTTTGTACCTTTAAATTCTTCTGAAACTTCCACCTCTACTGCTAACCATCATAGATATCATTAATCATCTACTTGATTATGTATTATATGCAGGTTGGGATAATCCATGCTATCAACAAACTTAACAAAGACATGCCAAACTTGAATCTAGCAGTGTCACTGCACGCACCAGTACAGGACATCTGGTGTCAGATAATGCCTGCTGCAAGGGCATTTACCTTGGAAAAACTAATGACTGCATTGCAAGAATATCAAAATAAAAGGTTAATTTCGCTTCTTCTTCTTCCTCCTTAAGCCCCCTCCAACTGTATTCACATTATTTGTCCACATCATGATTTCTTCACTCATAGATGACCATCTGTTGATGTGGCCAGATTATCTCATCTGTTTTTTCTGTAGTCAGCAAAAGATATTTATCGAGTACATAATGCTTGATGGTGTGAATGATGAGGAGCAGCAAGCCCACCAACTTGGCAAATTGCTTGAGACATTTCAAGTGGTAATTGTTATTTGCTCTATTTGCATTACTGAAAAGACCTATGTACTATATTAATGACAGTCTTTTTGTTTCATGATAGGTTGTAAACTTGATTCCTTTTAATCCAGTTGGTTCCCTAAGTTCGTATAACACCAGTGATGATCAGAAAGTCACCAAATTTCAGAAAATACTTAGAGGCTCTTACAACATTCGAACAACAGTTCGCAAGCAAATGGGGCAAGACATAAGTGGTGCATGTGGTCAGCTGGTAGTTGATAAGAAGTCCGCTCATCTCTTAACCGACATTGAAGATCTTCGTGTTTGATATGTTACAGGTTAGACCATTGACATTTGATATACATAATCATTTATAATCAATTGAGTGAATCACTAAATACTTGGGAATTATTTCTTTTCTTAAAATCTGTATAATGTTTTCTGCTTTGTTCTGGTACTTAATGTATGCAATTCCAATACAGGGTTGCTCGATGACAATGCGGAGATTTGTCTTTGAGAAGATAGACTAACTTTATTACTTCTTGAAGAATTAGCAGTGCACCTGGGTAAATGATGAAGCATCAGCTTGTTGCTATGGAGTTGAAGATTATAAGTGTTGATGTTAAATTAACTCAAGTTAATAATGGTCACTCGATGGAAGTAAACCCTTTGTGCTGTTTAAGTCCAACTTCTTTTAACTAGCCTTTTTGATAGGTTGACAAATTTAATATTGACTAAAAGTGGGTGAATTGTGTTCAATCAAACGTTATAGTCATATTTGTTCATATAGGTACTTAAGGGCTTGTTTACATCTACCAATTATGAATGTTAGTGGAATTTTTCATGCCTTATCTTTTGTTTACTTTTTTGTGTTATTGACCCGGTTTTACACACGAGGCCCATGTGGATGGTTAGAGTGTGGGGGGCCAATTAAACACGCCAATTTTTCATGTTTAATTGACATGCCTTTTAAAATCAAAAAAATAAAATAAAAATTGACATGCCTTTTAACATGGTCAAGGAAATTACCAGATTGTCCAAGAGTGTTTAATATTTACCATGTTATACCATTGAAAGTATTCAATCTTGGAGCCATTTATATTATCTAGTAATTAATTTAAAATAAAATATTTATAAGAATATTTAATATTATATGATGGTATCGAAATCTGGTTATGTGCTGGACTGCAGATCAGGACTCCAAATCACCCAAGATATTTGTTTGCGTGAAGCAACTCTGATGCTTTCCTGAGCTGAAAAAGGTGAAGCGAACGTGAACTCAAAGACCAAATGGGGAATGTGGGGGTTGGACCCGTTTTGGCACTCCGACGTTCAAGTCAGCTAAGGTTCTGGGTCGAAAAAGGTATTGAAAGTTCTGGATTCGGAGCGTGCAGGAAAACTTTCCTCCATTGGCGATGGAGATGGGTTTATATAGGGCAAAAGGAGCCCTAGTGTGCGCAAGTACACCCTCAGGGAGGTGTAGATCTTGTCTGGTGGGAGAGTGACGCTTTGTGGCCGGAATAGTGTTTTTACGGCTAAAACACTGTTTTCCTGTCCCTGATAGAGACTCTGGCGTAGTACTTGGCGCGGCCGCAATTAATGCGGCCCACAGAGTGTGGTATGCGCATTGAATGTGTAACGCCCCGCGTTTTCACACGTGCAGGTAAGTGTTACGTGCGCATTTACATTTAATTATATGATTTTTATATTTTGATTAATTGGTTTAAATTTATTTATAACTTGAATTATTTGTTTAAATTTCATATGAATGTCAACGTGAGCTATGAATATATGAATGAAGTTGTGGAAATGTGAATTTCATGAATTTGGTGTTAATTGAATGAAATTACGTGTTTCGTGTGATCCGAGGGTTTAATTGTAACTTATTTGAATGTTTTTGACTCAATTGGAAATTGAGTTTGGGCTTAATTGCCACCTTTTGAAAGTTTAGGGACCTATTTGAATAATAGGCAACCCTGAACGGTTTTCGTGATATCTTGAGCTCCGGACCTCGAAATCGAGATCCGTCTTCGGCGTTGAACTTGTTTCGACGATTCCTATCCTTTAAACTTGACCTTATACCTTTTCGATATCATTGGAACCCTCGACGACGATCATTTCAACAACCTCGTTTCTTATGATTTGAATCTAACTGTTTCTTAAATAAACCAGACTTGGATCAACCCGTATCCTACCCATTTCTTTACTAAATATAAGCAATTTTCCAATCCTTCTCCATGTTTCCATTTTGATCGTTCCATTATCTTCACAAGAAGCAAGAAGAAGACTCCATTTTCTTCCCAACAAACCTTGAGCTCAAGATCAACCAAAATTCCATCTCTTTCCAAGGTAATTGGTGATTTGTAATCTCCATCTCCTCCTCTATCTTTTCATTCAAGTGAAGCATGATGAAGGTTGGGAATTCATGTGTTTTGAATAAGGGCATGAATAGCATGTTTGGGGTTTGCTTCTTGATCATTGGTTTTCATAATTCAAAGTGAGAATTGAGGCATGATAGATGATTCTTATAAGCTTTCTATCATTTTTACTTGCTTAAATTTAAGGTTTGATGATTAGGGCATGAGTTGCCATTGATGAAGCTTGAAAACCTCCATGATTGAAAACTTGAGCTTGGGTGAGCTTTGGTCCATGTTGAGCACGAATTCTTGTAAATATGAATGAATTACATGATTTGTATGAATTATATGGATTAAAATCATGGCTATATGTATCTAAGAGCTTCCTTGTTGCTGCCGCTGCTTTTTCAAGCTTTTCCCTCGCGAAACAGAGCTTATGCTCTGTTTTTATTCTCAAGACGACGAGCTGACACGGCCGTGTTGGCTGTTCGACTTATGAAAAATAATTTCAGAAAATCGGACACGGCCGTGTCCAAATGCTTTGAAAACTCAACACGGCCGTGTCAAGCTCTCGACTTATGAAGAATTATTTTCGAAAAATCGGACACGGCCGTGTCCAATTCCTTTGAAAATGCAACGCGGCCATGTCACTTGAATTGGCAGCTTTGGGAAAACTCTTTTCTTGCTTATATCACGTTTATTGTTCGTATCCGTGAATTATATGCAACGTGGATTTATTAAAGCTATGTTTTATGATTGACACATGACCTTGAGAGTTATATGAATGCAAGAATGAAAGGTTATGAAAGTCATGAACGTGAAGGAATACGATTATATCGAATATTGAATGGAATTTAATGAATTATGTGCTTAATTGCATTCTATGGCTTTCATGATCAAATTACTACATTTTATGCACTTCATCACATTACATTGCATTGCCGAGCGTCAAATGTGGTCATATTTGAGTCTCACACTACCCTTGTCACATAGATATTGGTCCAGTGGGAGACGAGGTCGGCAGTGATGTCCTTGTCGGGTTCTTTTGTCTACCAGGTGAGTTTTTCTTCTATTAGCTGAAAGATATGACCCCAATATACCGAATGTGCAAGATTTTGGCCAAAGATATATATATATATATATCTATATTGAGTTCTACAATGAATTAATGTTTTCAAAGTTAAGCCTTTATTTTATAAATCCTATCAAAAGTTTTGGCGAGAATTGAATGTTCACAATGAATGGGGGCCCGGGACTTAGTGTATTTGGTGAACCGAGGAAGCTTGGGCTGACGGGAATCCACATATACTAGTTCCATCAATTACGGTAACCTAGACTTCACTAGGAGATTAGTGAAAGAAGGGGAACCGAGCTTTTGGGGATTCATGTACCCCTCTAGCACCAATGAATGAGGGTTCGGGCCTTGCAAACCCGTCCCCTAACCGGAGAAAGAAGGAGTATATGAATGATCGAATGAATGTGCACGAAAGAATGAATCGCATGAATGAATGAACGATAAATGGATTACACGAGGTGTTGGTTGGAGATAATGCACGCCCCCTCGCTGGGCCACAAAGAACCTAATGAATGAAATGAATTGTTATAATCCTATTCGTGGTATGTTACTTCCCACTTGGGAAAATTATTCTAAAAACTCGAATAAGGATTATAGCTTGCATGTATGTGTTTGAATTCCGCTATATTATGATATTAAGCCTGTTTTATACCCACCAGTCTATCTAAGACTGAACCCGGAGTTGTTTCAGTTCTTTTGCAGGAAGGGATGCTAGGCGGGATACAAGTCGGAGAGAGTCTTGCATAGTGTCTAGCATTTCTTTTCTTTATACTCATATGTTCATGTTTATGATGTTTTGGATATTGTATATGAATATGGAGCGTACATGTTTTGTATATGGTACTTGTATTGATCTTACTTGAACATAAATGTTGGTACCTAGAGCATATAGCTCAGTATATGGAATATGAATTATTGCTTCCGCTGTTATGTTACTTTGGTGGTTGTTGTTGTTGGGGTTTAAGTTATAGGCTAGTCCCGCCTGGCTTAGCGAGTGTGTATGTCCTCGTTCGCTATGATTTGGCACGTGTATGGAAATTCATTTTATATACGGGTCGGGTCATGGTGCGGGGGATGTGACGTCTCGCACTCGGACGTTACAGAATGAGGTTGTCTAGTAGCACTTGGGTCGTTCCACCGCGGGGTCGCACCTTTCCGGTTCGAAAGGGGACTCTGGGTCGAGAGCTCCCATTGCTTTGACATTGAGCCGTTCTCCCAAGTGTTGGGTCGAAAGACTTTGGGTCTGGGTCGAGGACAGAGGGCTGACGTGGCCCAAACTGCCACGTGGAAGTGACACCTGGCGCTTTAGTCATACATCCCGATTTTCCCATCATCATCTTTTCCCCCAGGTCTGGAGCGAGTGGCGACGGACCTTGAGGAAGGCGTCGTGACTGCTAAGGGAAATAGGGAAGACGGGTTATGTGATATTTCGAGCGAAGCTGGTTCGCGCAGGACATATCCGAGCCAGGCTTCTCAGAGCCGCGACCACCGAGCCAGCTCCGTCGACCCAGGGAGTCGGTGGACGGGCGGTGGCTTCACACGCGTGTGCCAACTGTGCTTTATTAGGTGGGAAAATCTGGAGTTGTCCTATGTCAGCACAATGATTGCGCTTTTTGAATTTCGGGGCCTTTGGCACGAATTCTGAAGGGGCGGTTTGCCGTCGTCGTTGGATAATAAACTGTGATATATCCCATGCGAGTTAAGATGCTAATGCGTGGCCTGGGTTAACTGCGCATTAATCCCATCCGATACTATAAAGGAGGAGACTTAGGCAGTTTTCCCCTTTTCACGCTACTCATAAGTGCAAAACCCTAAATTGAAGAGTTTTTTGCATCCCTCAGTACTCGCGAAAACACTACTCCCAGAGAATTATTCCAAGCACACTTTCAAGGTGTGCCTCTCAATCATTGCCATCTCCTCTCTTCATTTCTTCCCTTAACCCTAAAATGGCTCCCAAGAGATCTGCCCCCGTACGGCCGTACCCACTGGTAGCCAACCCAAAGGCCAACAGAAGAGGAACTACGGTCCAAGAGACATTCCATCAGAGCTACAAGAGCTAACTTTATTTGTTTTTTGTGCAGGACTGATAATGGTTGCTACAAAAGCTAAGGCCCTCGATCGAAAGTTGAGGAAGAAACAGGCCGAGGAGGCCAAGAAAATTCAATAGGGGCAAGCTGGGAGGCCCCATCCCTTCAATTCAAGAGATAGCCCAGGCGGAGGGCTTGACTGATGAAAATTCTCTCGCTAGGATCGCCGCGGTGGAGAGAGCGGCCGGGCAGAGATGGGCGGATGCCCACGTCCCAACAGAGGGGAGAGAATCTGATGCGAGAGGGGCCGCTTGGGTTCCCCCTGAAAATGATGCTTCGACCCAAGTCGCGGACGAGAGGGTTGCCCGTCCCCCAAAGCACAAAGGAAAGTCCGTTCCCTTAGTGGGACGACCAGAGTCTGACTCGGAGGCTGTCTCTGGGTCATTCCCGTCCAAGGTCCCCAAGGGGAGACGGACCCTGAAGAGGAAGGTCAGGGACGGCGTAGAAGGTGGGGTCCCCCCAAAGACGTTAAGGAAGAGCCAGACTCCATTCCAACCTACTGGTGGGTGGGCTCCTCCCTTCTACAAATCCGGTACATCCCCCGGGTTCTCTATGTTGCGGAGGGATTACGAAAGGATAACTAGCATCCCCAGCTTTGAGGGACCAAAGTACCTGTTCAACCTCTCGGAGTTCACTGCAGGTTAAATATAAGATTTATTTAAAGAAAAAACGCAGCCCTCTGTGAGATTGAGCACTTAGAAAAACTCACCAGATTGGAAATTGATATTAAGAATCCCACTTTAATTGCGGAAGAGATACCCTTCCTCTCAAAGATTGTGAAGTTCGCCGTTAAAGTTGGTGGACGTTACGATTCATTTGATGAATTACCATATGAAAGAAAAATGATTCTCTCTTGCGAAGGGGAAAGTACTTTTGGAAAATGGATTCATGTGCTTCTTACCAGTACGGAGTATTTACATGCCCAAGGAGAAGGTGCAAATAATTTGGGTATATCAAAAGCTCAAAAGTTGAAGAGTCTCATTTTAGACAATTGTTCAATGGATAGGATTGGTGTTTTTCCTCTCTTGGAGTCTCTACAACTGATTGATCTCCCCAACTTAAAAGATATATGTGTTGGCTCAATTCCAAAGCCATCCAACTCTTTTGGGAATCTAAAAGAATTAGAGATTCGGAGATTGCCAGCACTAGAACAACTTTGGAAGAGTCCACATCAAAATGTTTCACTTGGCAATCTTACTTCAATATGTGTTTGGGAATGTAGGAAACGACAGAATCTCTTTCCGCTGTGGATCGCAAAAGATGGCCTATTAAAACTTGAAACTCTTGAAATTGGCGAGTGCGAGATGATGGAACATGTGTTCAATGAAATGGATAAAGATGGCCTGCATGGCCTATTAAATAAATTTAGAAAAAAATATAAGATTTTTTTTTTAATTTCCCGTGTCCGGGCTTAGTGAAAACATGAATTGAATTCTGTAAACTCAAAACAAAGAAAAAATCACAAACATATTTATAAAAAGAAACGCAAGGGATATAAGGGTAAATTACTAGAAATATGTAATTTTTACTCATAATGTAAACACAAGACAAAGAAAAAACATGCCAGTTAAAAAGACTCCAACTAATAATGTAAATATGGGTTAGTTTACTATCACTAACCTACTCAAACATTACATGCATAGTCATATTTAAAAATGTATACGTGGCCTAAAATTTTAACTAATAAGATGCCAATAAATTATTAGTCAAATGAAAAAAAAAAAAAAAAAAAAAAAAACAAGCACTTCCTATAACAATAAAACCCACAAATTTTAATGGCCCCGCGATGGATCTTAATTTTTGCTATTTTCAACTGTTAGGAATAGTGCCCTAGAAAGCCGATTGTATATCCGCTTTGTGTTTTTCCTTATTGTAATCACAAACAATCTTTGAATGAAATAACAAATTGAGGCAACACTTCTTTATATGCTCTTGTTTGGTATGCGTTTACTTTATCTGTGCATGTATAAGAACTCCCCTAATCCTGATGACTTTAGGACTCTACCATTTAGGTGAAATGGTTCATGAAACGAGCCCTATATCACATAAGTCATGATTAGTAAAAAAAACTCCAAGCCTATGAGTCCTACCGACAGTGGGAGTGTCAACCTGACTCCTCTAAGGCTTGCTTGTGGGATCACGCCCTTAAGAAGGACCACCTTGTTTCATGGAGGTGCAAAGTGTATAGTTGATACGTGCGTGATACATGAGGGTGCTTACTTTAATAAGTAAGTTCACTGAGGTGCCCCGTGTGAGAACATTCCTAAATGGGAAAGGAAGTTTCTATTTCCTGAAATAGAAACTTCCAGATTAGGAAATATCTCACGAGTCATTGATGTGATTAATTGATCCTTAGACTTGAGGTTCCATGTCACTTTATGAGTTAACTCTGTAGTCTTAGGTATAAGCTTTAAAGGGTGTCGCCTTAGACAATTGATCCAAGGCTTATGCTGGGGCTGCACAAGTGATTCATGAAAGTGAATGAGAATCAAGAAAGGACCTACACTTGCATTTGCAAGGTGATCTCTTATTGTGTAAGTCATTCATATGCCATATGGAGTCCTTGGCCAAGGCAGTAGATCAAGACATCAAGAAAAGGGTTTCTTGGATTGAGATCAAATGGATATGAAATGTACTTAGCTTTAAGACCGGATTATTAGGGTTCTGATTATTCCCTTACCCTAGATCTTGGTTGAGAGATAGTAAGTAGGAGGATTGTATCTCACATTAATCAATGACTTAAAGGTTCTGTCGAATCCGAACATTCCAATTCAGCTAGGGGTTAAACACCTGTTGCTAGACTATGGTCGTTTAATCTGTGGACTGATTAATTAATTAGTGAATTAATTAATTAGGGTCACTGCTAATTGAATTGAGAACCTAGAGGGTCACACACAACAACTTGGTTATATGAGTTGAGGCTTTAAAATGATTAAACGAGTTAATCAGGCCAAAGGGTTCCACATGTGTGAAACCACACGTGTGGGTCACGTGCGTGACACGTGTCCTTCATGGACACGTGTGCATGTGCGTGAATAATTATTTGGTGATTAAATAATTAAATTGTTAATTATTTAATAGACTTTGGTTTAATTTTGAATAAAAAAGAAAGTCTTATTTTGGAGAAAAATAATCTAGTTAATTAATTATGAATTAATTAATTAGATAAAATAAGTTATTTATTTTAAATAAATGAAGTAAAAAATTATCCAAAAATAGTTTGGATATTTTTAGCTCTCTTGAAAGTTGATTTGAATTTGAATTCAAAGTCAAAGTCAAAATTACTTGATGATCAAGTAATAGGAGAGAGAGAGACCAAAACCCTAGCCCATAAAGGACTAGGATTTTCGGCCACTCCCTTATTATAAATAGGGGAGCTCGAGCTCCCCTTAGAGCTAATTGGCAATTCTTTTGGTTCATGTGTTGAACACCATCCTTTCTCCAAGAAAAACGAAACCCTAGGTTAAGCCTAAACACTAACCAGAGAACTAGCATCCTTACTAGTTAGATTGTAGTCAAGTTGGTGGACCATCTCTAGAGAGCTTCAAGTTAGAAGTTTGAAGATTCGAGCTTTACCAAGGAGAGGGGATCAAGCCGCGAGAAGAGCGTTCTTGGGTGGCTTGAAACGCTTCAAGAAAGAATAAAAGAAAAGTAAGTTTCTTATCTCTACGAATTTGGTTACACGATTGCGAGTCCAAGGTCCTTTTGTTGGGAAAATTTTTTAAATTCCGCTGCTTTCTGATTCGTGTTTTCCAACATCAACCTCATTAGATTGTACATTTTGTACCCTTTTTTTCTTTTTAGGTAACTTTAGGCATTAAGGGCATAAATTGCCTCCTCCTACAAATGTTCTAGGGAATAGGGCTGTTATACATATCCCGACAAAAAGTGTTTTAAGGTATGGATTTTTCTGGTGACTCATAAAATCGATTTGTGGATCGACGTATAGTCCTCTGTCCGTGTACGTGATAAGATTGATCAAGCTCTTTGATTATCCATCTTTGGTTCTGTCTAGTTGGATCGAATCTATTGAGTTGCTTCAAATCGATTTAGGCGTAGTTATTAAACTTTTTGCCGATTCAAGTGGGACCAAGTTCGTGACTTGCAGATCGATTTGAACCGTATTTGGCCAGGTGGTGCTGACTTAACATCCATTGTGGCTTCGCATGGCGTTGTCTTGGTGTCCACGTGTTTTCGTATGTGGATCAAGGTGGCTCCAAGTTCACGTGAATCCTCTGTCGCGTGCCATGTGGCCCAATGTAAATATGTCATGTTAACATTTTCTTTTAATTATCATATTATATTATTTTATGTTTGGTAGTGCAGAAACTGGGAAGGGATTTATACACCAATCACTTTAGAATTTGTTTGAGGAAAAGAAAACCATCACAGGCGTTTGAGCCTCAAGAACTGGGTTTCCAATGATGCGTAGGTTCTTCCAACTAGGATAACACCAGAGATGATGGAATGTAAGGAGCTTGGGGAAGATGCAGAGGAAAAATGTCCAGTTCAATGTGCAGTGTATTGTGGGGAAGATGACTTAGGGAATATGAGTGTAAAATTCCCATATTTATATGTTAGGGGCAAGGGTGTTTTGGTGAAATTGACCGTGTGGTCCCAAACCTGTGTTGCCCTAGACACGTGGCAGCGTGTGATGGTGTGAGAGTGACATCCTTGGAATATGCCCATGTACGGGTGGTAGTGGATGTCAGGGGTTGGTGTGCGCACTACCTGGGTGTGTCAGAGGCAGTTGTGCAACAACCATATGAGCGTTAGGTTACTCGGAGAGGGTCATATGGGCGTAGGGACGATTGAGGTTGCTCCCAAGAGTGCCCTGGCTCGAGCGTCAGGATGCTCGAGGGAGTGAGCTCCTCAGATTGGCTTGCCTGAGTGTGGGGACGCTCGGGTGAAGCTCCAGCCAGGAGGCCGCTCGTACCCTCGAGAGGGCTCTGAGGCCTATTGGGGTGGACCCTGGTGGATGAGTTATGCTTTGAGGATCACGGGGGCGCTGCGAGGGCGCGAGCGTCAGGATGGTCTCGAGTGTGGAACAAGCAAGGGAGTGTCCCGTGCCTGCAACGCGAGTCTTGGGTTGTGGTTGTCCCTGTGAGGCGATATTGTGAGCGTCAACCGAGACTGGGAGAGGGATTCCCACGCTCGAAGGATGAACTCCGGAAGGTGGGCCCTATGCAGTAAGGCTACAAGCGGATGGGCTGGATCCGTTGTCGCGAGCCCATCTTCTCGAGCGTCCGAGCACAAGCGTTCCGGATTGATCTAGCTGAGTTGTCCAAATCTCGACACGTGTACGGTGAGGATCCGAGCGTGATTTGGGCCTATCAATTTTATTTAAAAAAATCTCAACGAAAATTCTCATCAATCTCAAATATATTATTTTTGTAAAATTTTATTTTAATTTACTTTAAAAAAAAAAAGAAAAATGTGGGAAATCTCCTTACATAGTGACCCAAATTTTGATTAGCTCCCCACTCCAAAAATTTATCATACTAACTCCCCAATTTACTTTCATAATTTTAGTTCACTCCCAATTTCGTGTAAAATTAGTAAACTGTCCTTCAGACATAAAATAAAATGACATGACACATCACTCTTCTCTTCCACAAACCATTTTGTTAGCATAATACCTTATATATACGGTTTTATACTTTTATTTTGTATGTTAATACTTCAAAATATAATTTTTATACTTCATATATAAAAATTAACATATTTTTTTGTGTGTAGGTGGATGGTGGGGTAAAAATTAATTGTTGATTTATATTTTGAAGTATTAATTCGAAAATATAAAATATCCAAATTATAAAATAGAGTACTGAAATTATAAAATAAAGTGTCCAAATTATAAAACAAAGTATTATAAAGTTTCCGAATTATAAAATAGAGTATGCACATTTAAAAGTAGAGGATTTTTTGTAAACTTTAAAGTATTCAAGTTTAAAATTGAAGCACAAGAAGGAAAAATAAGAAAAAAAGAAAAAAGAGTATTATTTGTAAAAATTGAAGTATTTACATTTTAAAATATTCAAATTTAAAAATAGTGTATTACTCGTCAAAATTAAAGTACTCATTTTTTAAAATGAAGTATGAAAAGAAAAATAAAATAAGTAAGGGTATTGCAGTCAATTTAGGTAAGTGATGAGTAAAGTCAAATTATAAAATTGAATTAGAAAGTTAATATAAAGTGAGTAAAACACCTATAGTTTAGTTGTCCCGATGCTTGCCTTTCCCTTTGGTTTTGGTTCTGATGTCTCACCCAAATCTATTTTGTGTCAAGTCGTCTTACGACTCGCTGTCAGCGGGGTGCGCCACTTGCCTTTCTAAAACTGTATTTCTTCATATCCATTGCCCCAAACAACAACTATGTTGCACGGACACGGACACGGACACGGACACGGCGATACGGACACGACACGACACGACACGGACACGGCGACACGGATTTTTTAAAAATTTTAGGACACGACACGGCTCCGACACGGCTATATTTTATATAAATAAATATATTATATATATAAATTAAAATATTTTATATAAAAATAAAAATAGTTTATAAGTATAATCTAGATAAAATAAAATATTTTAAAAAAATATGTATAATTAAAAACTAGAATAAGTTTGTTATTTTAGTTTTCACCCCAAAAAATTCTAAAAATATTAAAAAATGCATAAAAAACTTTATTTAATTAGAAAATTTGGCCCGCCGTGTCCGACACCGTGTCCTTTTTTTTTTTTATTTTTTTTTTATTTCGGACATGTTTCAGTCGTGTCCGACACGTGTCCGAGCCGTATCCGAGGCGTGTCAGTGTCCGACACGTGTTGGACACTGCACGGACACTTTTTTTTTGCCGTGTCCGTGCTTTCTAGAACAACAATAGTCCTGGCTATCTCTTCCGTTCCATCTTTAGATTCCCTTTTTAACTATATGGTGTAGTAAACTAAAATTTATATAAGTGATGGGAAGTTATAAATTAATTCCCTTAAAAAAATTCAAACTGCAATCTACAGTTATGTGGATATAATATATATATATATATATATATATATATATATATATATATATATATATATATATATATATATATTATCGTTTCTCTTTATATTTGACGGAATAATTATTTTTAATAATTTATAAATTTGCATAGTCATTGGGTGGGTAGGGAATTCTACTTTTATATGAAATATTCTATGATGCACAGACATTTCTAAAAATATCATTTTGCCGTGTCGTGTCGTGTCGGATACTCGTGTCCGACACCGTGTCCGACACTCCCCACGTGGAAAATTCAAGAAAAAATCCGTGTCGCCATATCCGTGTCGTGTCGTGTCCGTGTCGCCGTGTCCGTATCCGTGCATCATAGGAAATATTAAACCTAATGTAGTCAGAATTCTACTTTATGTAAAATTTAAATATTAAATCTACAGTAATTAATAATCTGTCGGTGAGATAAGAAGGGCCTCTATATATATATATATACTAGCCACTCCGCACGCCGTCCCTGCGTGCAAAAGAAAAAAAAAAAAGGAAGTGACATTCAAAACATGAAAAACCATTGTTTTACAATATAGGATGTGATATTCAAAATATGAATAATCATTGTTTTGCAGGAATATGAATCTATGATGAGTTATCTTTGAATAAAAACAAAAATGTATAGATATTTTTACCTTTGATAATAAAGATTTTTCTGTTTTGAGCTTGTTTCCTCTGAATTTTCCTATGAAACTGAATTTTCCTATGAAATAAAATAAATCAAGGAAATATAAGAATTGATATTTACAGGAGTAATTGGTGTCTACTAAAAATTCGAACTATGGTGACTTATCTTTGAATTTAAAAAACAAACAAACATAATCAATATGGTGACTTATCTTTGAATAAAAAAAATAACAATACCAATATTTTTACCTTTGATAATAAAAATGATTTCTTTTGGCTCATTCCCAGTAAATATTCCTGCAAAATAAACAAATCAAGAAAGAAGTGACATGTACAACATGAGGAACTGGTGTTTTATAAATATTCAAAACTATGGTGACTTATCTTTGGATTTCAAAATTTCAACCCAGACTTATCTTTGTATTTCTTACCTTTTAAATTTCATGCCAAATAAAATAAATCATATGTTTCTAAACCTTACGTGATGCATTGCAGTAACATAAAACAAAGAAATACTTACTTTGAATTTAGAGGCTTCCGAAAGCATTTCATAAAAGAATTTTGAGAATCTTGCAGCAGTTTTGATTTGAATAGTTGCAGTAGTTCTGATTTGATTTAAAATATATGTAATAAAAGGAAAAGAAGTTTGAGAGCAGTTCTGATTTGATTTAAAATATAAATAATAAAAGAAAAAGAAGTTTGAGATCGTGGGTTAATGAGAAAAGAATATCGGAGCGGTTATGATTTGAGTTAAAATAAAAAATAATAAAAAACAAAAATCGCCGATCGTAAAATAATGAAAAAAGGTAGTTTAAAACGAATAGAAGTTTGTGATCGTAAAATAATGAGAAAAGGTAGTTTCAGAGATCGTGGTAAGCAAAATTATAAAGATTTTAAATTCCAATTTAGTCCTTAATTATTGATAGTTTTAGGGACATTATAGGAAGTTTAGAAAAATTGGTGTCCATTCTTAAATAACCGTCGTTTGTGAGAGAAAACACCGTTTCCTTTTTTATATAGTATAGATATATAAGTCATTGAGTTCTAAGAATGACTCATGGGTGTTAGTATAATTATGTTATAATCAGACAACAACAACAACAACAAAAAAAAAACACCAAGGCAGACAGTTCATGTAGCATATTTTATCTTTATCCAAACTAAAAATATACATGTACTTACATTTTAACTACCACCGAAGCATACTTCGATTTTTAAAATATGGTTATCATTTTATATCTAAGTAGACAAATAATAATAACAATAATAATAATAATAATACAACACTCCAGCTAATTAATTCAATACAATTAAAAGTTGATGGTTAGCTACATCTAAATATTAATATAAACATAAGAAATTCATAATATCTCAAACGTATTTAATGTAAATGTCTAAAATTTTGTCATCCGGAACTAAGATGTGCTATTCAAATTTAATTCTCTTTGTCCATTCTTGGAATAAGTTTTCGAAGATAAAAATATCTGGAAAAAAAAAAAAAACGAAAACAATTCAGTGAAGTATAGAGTCGTATGTAACCCAGCCACAAAGTACAGATGATTAAGCAAGTCCATTTTTCAACCACAAATCACAGACAATTAAGTATAATCATGTTCGTTAGCACTTCAAACTACCTAGTATGCAAACATAAGATGCATAGACACTCGGTAATTGGAAGACAATTTCGTACGCATTAATCTTCAGTTCGGCAATTAATCAAACATAATACAAACAATTTCTCTTAAGTAATCCAAAATTAAACCTAAATATTTATGTATCCTACTATAACGTTAAGCCCACAGTTAATCAAGTTCATGACCAAAATTATTTCTAGCAACTGGTGCACGTCATCCCCACGCGCAAAAATAATTTTTGATGTAAAGGTGTCCCTGCATGTAAAAATAATTTCTCATGTAAATTATCCTTTATACGCCTCCTAATTTAATTGAGTTAAACATAATTTTACACATCTTCATTTATTCGATGAAATTATAATTTTAAAATAATTAAATTCTTGTTAATTTAAACAAATGAAACTTTGTTAAAATTGAAACCTTGTTAATAATGTAATGAGTGATGCTTTACATAATTTTATATGTCCCTAACCTTAAAAAAAATAATATGTCCCTAAACTTAGAAATGGATTAGCTATAATGCATATCATAGATGATGTTATAATAAATATTTTTTCTCGTACAATCTATATTAAAAATGTTACAACACTCAAACTTATAAAATACATTATAATTATATTTTTATTTTACTTGCACATGAGCATTTTTATAATTTATCTTCAACCAAACATCTTTAAGTATAATGCATATTATATACATAAAACTTGACACAAAATACATAATTGATGAGTATAAATTTATTAACAAAATAGACAAACGGTGTATGAGAAATCTATTACCATACTACTTAATTTTGATTGTCTTGTTCCAAGTCTATTCGTAAACTATTCATTCTTTGTTTCACAATAGACATCCCTGTTGATTCATAATATGAAAAGAACAAAAAGAGAAATCAAGTTTATTGAAAATTTCTAGGAATCCATGTGTTGACCTATCACAGCATTTCATTTAAGTCAAAGTATATTTCAATCATATTTCTTTCTAAGTCAACAAAACAGAGTATTTTTCAACCAGGTGGGTAGGAAGTATTGCATTGTTATGATAATGACTTTTTTAATTTTTATAAGTAGATAAAGCATTGCTACAATATGCTATTCTAATCTACTTTTAATTGTCAAAAGGAATAAAGATGACAAAGTGCCCAAAATTAGGGGTGTCAAAACCTGACCCGACCCGAAAATCCAACCCGACCCACCCGTATAAATATCGGGTTAGGGTTCGGGGTTATCGGGTCGGGTCGAAATCGGGTCCGACCCGAAATAGACCCGAGACGTAGAAAGCAGGTTCGGGTGGGTTTCGGGTCGACCCGATTTGACCCGCGAAATGAGGCTAATATAAAAGGGAAAACCTAACCTATTTTCCCCGTTCCTCACTTGCTCTCTTCACTTCAGCATCACAACACGAAGACAGCTGCGGCGCGGCGGCGATAGCTCAGTCTCCTCCACACTTCCGCCGATTCGTCGCCAAATTTTCGTCGATCACCACCGTATTCGTCGTGTTTCCGGCAACCGTAGGTCCGTCATCCAACTTTTCCTTTTCTTCTTCTTTTTCTTCTTCAATTTTTTTAGTATAAGTTTGATTTTGTCAGAGAAATAAGGAAGAAAAAGGGGTTTCCATTGTTGTGTGCGTCTGATGGATTGTGGTCCTATGTTTATTAGATTCAAAACTAATTTTCGGCCAATAGAGTCCAAATAGCTCAAAACCCAACCCTAAAACTCTTTCCTCCTATTTCATTTTTATATAACAACTCCTGAAGACGCCGCTCTCACTCTTCTTCTACCTCTGAGCTTAGCCGAAAATTAGGGTTTCACAGACATGGTAAGCTGAATTTATCTCCTCGATGCGTGTGTATGGAATGTGTGTAATCTGACCAGATCTTTTCAATTGATTTGATCTTGTGTTTGATTTCGTGTATTATAGGGGAAGGGAACGGGGAGCTTTGGAAAGAGGAGGAACAAGACCCACACCCTGTGTGTGAGGTGCGGCCGCCGCTGTTTCCATCTTCATAAGAGCCGCTGCTCGGCCTGTGCCTATCCTGCCGCCCGCAAGAGGACATGTATGTGGTTTCTGAAATTATCTTATATTTCTTAATTGATTTTGTGCATTTGTATCTGAAGTTTATTCGAGATGGATTTTCTGTATATTTTCGGTGTATGGTGATTTAGAAGTTGGAATATGTTAGCAGTTCCTTGTGTGTGTTGTTACCTTTTCTGCGAGGTGGGGTTTCTTCTGGTCATTGTGTAAATTATGGGCTTTAGTTTAGTGGGTTCATAGTGAATTGTGGGTTTAATTGAAGTGGAGGAGTTTGTTATTATTGCCTTTAGTCATATATTTGTGATCATAAATATCTATATTATGATTGATATATTAGTTAAGTGTTTAGTTTTTCAAATTTGTGATTTAGACAACTGGAGTGTGAAGGCTATCCGCCGAAAGACCACTGGTACTGGACGCATGAGGTATCTTCGTAATGTGCCCCGCAGATTCAAGACCAACTTTAGAGAAGGTTATGACTTGTTCAGTTAATTCGTTTTTTTTTTTTGTTTGAACTCTGTCTTTGTTTCCTGGTTGATGAGTTCGTGTGTTGATGCGGAGTTTGTGATGATTAATATAGGTACTCAAGCTGCGCCGAGGAAAAAGGCAGCTGCTGCCTCTGCTTAAGGGCCTAAACTTCGAGGGTACTCTTGATTGAGATTTTCCATTGGTATCTTTAAAGAACTAGAGAGAGCAATTAAGTTTTGCAAACGGTGTTTGAAGGGCTTTTTTCACCCAATTGAATACTTAGTTTTGATGATTGAAAGGTAAGTATTATTTTTTATGTTTGGTGGTGATTTGCATTCTCAGGCAATAAATTTTCTCTCTTTTCGGTAGTTATGTTTTTAGCTGGCTGGATTGAGTTGGTTTTGCCTCCGTATCTTGTTTATGCTTCAGTTTGTTATTCTGACTTAATAGAAGAAATGTGATGAATTTTGTATGCTATATCGTTGAGATGTGCAACTGTAGGTTACGAGCCACCCTGCTTTCATATGTTTGTTTATTGGCTGTTGGATGTTTTTTTGTAGGGAGAAGATTTGCATTATTTTTCTCACATATTATATTTGCATTATATTCCTTATTTCTTGTTGGTATGAGGATTATATTCTTGCAATTATAAAACAGATTGTATGAACAAATTGTTGCAACAAATTCAGATGATAAAGCAATTGTAAAGCTGATTTCTCACAGATCCTTATTGCATTATATTCTTGCAATTATAAAACAGATTGTTGCAACAAATTCTAATTTTTTTGTTTCATTATTTTCAGATGGATGAAGACCGTATTGACATCGAATTTAGATTGCGAAGATGGATGAAGATAGTAAGACCACTTATATTGATGATTAAAAGGTAAGTAATATTTCTTGTATTTAATATTTGAATATCATTTTAAGAATCTATTTCTAATTAGCTTGCCTATTATTTTTATATAGGATGACTTAAGGAAGAGATTCTTAGGTGGAAGAGAAGTGTTTTGAGCTGGAATTTTAAGTGTTTTAAAGTTACCTTTTGTTATGTTTGTTTCATGGGACTGTAATGGCTTTGTATTTTGTGCTGTTTGTTTTATGGCTTTGCATGTGTGATGTTTGTTTCATGGGAGGACTGTAAAGGCTTTGCATTTGTAGTGTTTTTTTTATGCCACCATTTAAAATGTATGCTCCATTTTTTGACAGCCAATTCCCCCACAATTGAATACCAGCATGCATGTGTGATTTTTAAATGTGTGAGAATCTCAGAACAGAATAGAAAGAGTCTGGGAATCATTTCAATTATGTATATTGCATTAGTGCTAATAGCACAGCATCTGCAATTAAATTCAGGTCGGGTCGGGTTAAATCGGGTGGGTCGGGTCATCGGGTGACCTGAAAAAAATCAGGTCAACCCGAACCCAACCCGAACCTGATAGATTCAGGTTAGGGTTGGGAGTTTCGGGTTCATTTCGGGTCCGGGTGGGGTTCGGGTCAGGATTTTTTGTGTAATACCCTTACCCTAACCCGACCCACCCGAATTGACACCCCTACCCAAAATAAGCTCCATGCCACAAAAGTTGTGAACATTGAGGGTAATTCTAGACCTACATCGACTAACAGAATAGACTTATAAATATTTTTATTAGAGATAATGACGAATACCCATTGAGTTTTATTATAATTTCTAAAATAGTCTCATAGTTGAGAAATTAACAAAAAAACCTTGAGATTTAAAAAAGGGTTACGAAAAACACTATGGCGAAGACAATTTTTGTATCTTGTCAACTATGAGGGTCTTATCCTAACCCAAAAAAAAAATAATAATAATAATAAATAGAAAAATTTATCCAAATTTTAAAATTCATATAATTAGAAAAATTTAATCGCACTAAACTTTTCCTCAAGTGAGGGTTTGTACTGTTTGCTATGTTTTGCAATATTCTCCTATTTATCTTTTGAATAATTTATACAGAACTCTCAATGCAAACAATATTGTGAATTTTTTTTTACAAAAAATGATGTAAAACTAACCTCATTAATTCGAAGAACAATAGCTAGCAAGAAGTGTTTCCTTCCACCCCGTTGAATCAAAGGAAGCAAAACTCCAGTTGGAACAATCCCCTAAATTTTAAAAGCACAATTTCAAATAAAAGTATATATGTATTTCTTTTTACATAAAAAGAATATGGTAATAATCAATCTGAATAATACAAAAAGATGTAATGAATTTTCATGTTATGCCACACACACGCATAGATCATGAAAATTTAGCTGAAAATATGTCGATTTGAACTGGCACAGCACAGCTGACCAAAAATGGACCCTCGATGTCTATATATGTATCTGCATGCCAAATCTTAATCTATTGCAGTCTTTAAGTTCAGCAAGTGACTCCATATATTTCTGCACTTCTATACTATGTGAAATCCTTTCAACAACGCAGCAGAATCACCAAGTTTTCCATATGCAAGTGCTGCACTAAATTATTCTAAACCTTGAGTGGAAGATTTTGAAATGTCAATGAAAGGATTAACTAAAACAACTTCTGAAATTGAGAGATGATTATATGTCAAGACATTGAGTATTTACATAAAATACAAACCTTACTATTCTTCAAAGTCAGCAACAACATGAAAACATAAAGTTAAAATGAAACTCAGCATCAAACTCAGTAAACAGTAAACAGTTCCATGTCCGTCTCCTTGTTTTATTCATGAAATCAATATGTTACTAAAAAATAGCTATTGGAAAAATCATTAAACATCTGCCTCCTCAACTATCAAATTTTACACAACCCCTTCAATGCAGTAAAAACGCATCACGAATTATTTGAAATTTTCAAAAGTCAATAGATTTAACTCTTTGGAATATCTGTTTGAATTTTCTACTATGAAACAAAATGTACAAAATTCAGAAAATCACTCACCACTCAAGAATCCATCAAATCTATCACCAATTTACCACAAACAACACTTCAGAATTCAAGACAAAACACATCCAAAGAGAAATGTTGGCAAAGGTGTTTTACCAAAATAGGAGATTTGACATTAAAGAGACATGGAGTGAATGTATAATTCTCACAATTAATCAAATGATGAGAAGAAATACCTTTGTCTTGGCTGTTAAATGTTAATTAATCTTCCTCCAAACAAATTAGTTGCAAGTTGCGAGCCGCATAGAGGACTTGGAATGTGGATTGTGTTTCCACAAAGATTCATAATTCCCAATAATCATTTAGATAAATAATCCAAATAAGTTTTATTATTTAACACCCCAATTACCCCAGAAAAACATGTTATAATTTAACAGATGTTTGCAATTTCATATACAATGAAACTATGGTCCACTATTTCATTTCAAAAATAATATCCACAGGATCATCGGTATATGACAACAAATTTAATCAGTATATTGCAAATTAGGAGAAGGTCTTCATGACAAATGCTATCTCGAAGTCTCAAATTTGCATCAAAACAAAAAATTCAGAGAAAAATGAGTCTTGATTAACCCTGATATGTAATACTATGAAATACACAACACACCAATAAAACCAGAGAAGCCTCTATTATAAGAGGAGCCACTTACTAATTATCACTTCCCTAACAAATAGTTTGCAATTTTGCTTTCAAGTTCGTCTCTTCAGGACACAGAATCACTGCATTCCTGTAATTCACAATCACCAAATGAGTATCTTGATCAAATATAACTCAAATATTCTCACAGAACACAAAATCACTCAGTCCTGTAATTCACAATCACCACATGAGTATTTTGATAAAAAATAACTCAAATAATCCCACATAAAACAGATCATAGTTCATATTCCTAAAAAATATGATGCTATTAGAAAGGAAAAAAAGTGTGATAAGGATTCTAGAAAGAAACCACGATTTAGGATTCTAGAAAGAAGCCAAACAAAGGACATGCAATGAAAAGAACACAAATACCGTTAATTGAGTGGGAGCGGTAGCCGACAGTAATAGGAGCAGCAACGGAGATCAACAGAGCAACCGATGAAAGCGATAGCAGCGGAGATCAACAGGGCTCACATAAAGCAGGGTGCGTTGACAACAGAATCCCCCAATTCTTTGCAATGTACATGACCCCTCTCTGCTGCAATTTTGGCACTCAACAGTGACTTGCTTATCGACAATGCCTGCAGAAAAAATATTATGTTATGGGATACTGCTATTTCCTAAAATCAACCATAATTGTGACAAATAGATTCAATTGATAGCGATGAAAGATACCTTCTTCCTTTCCTCTAGTGAAAGGCGCACATTACGTGAACTCTTGGCAAGACCATCTTCATCACGCACCAAATCAGCACCAATCACTTTTATACCAAAATCAAGATCTCGAACCTGAAAAATAATCAATTTACAAAGATGAAACACAAAACTTCAAACCAATCTTCTACCTTTTCCTTCACTCCATAGTTCAATTTTCTTTAATAAAACTGATTCCAATAAAATAATAAAACTGATCCACTGCTTAATCAAGTCAAGCCAACTTGGGAAAGAGATGCAAAAGATACAAACTTTACCAAATGGGACCCCAAGAAACCAACAAAAACAACATTCAGAATCGCCAAACTAAAGAAACAGATAAAAATTACTGATCATCCTTTGTATTATCCTCCGTTGCTGACAATCCTTCTTCCCAAAGACAGCGACATCAGGCTAAACAATATTAAAAAGCTTAGTAACAATGGTGGCCACACCTCTAAAGAAGACAGGCCTACTTTCCCCGCACAAACCCTTTTCCAGTTTTTCAATTCTGACCCATGTCTGGAGAAAAAATTATATGATAATGCTGAACGTGGGTTTGCAAAGAACGTGGTTTGCGAAATTCCAAAAAAACCAGTTAATCTTGGACATACTTAACGATATTATTGAGGGCATACGGAGTCCAATAAAATTGGTGTCCCAACCCAAAAAAACTGCCGTCTCACAAAACCCTCCTCCTTTTTTATTTTTACTAGCAACTGGTGCACGCCGTCCCTGCGTGTCAAGTTAATTTATAGTGTAATTTTTCCTTTGTATGTTTTTCAAAGTTAATTTCTGGTGTAATTTATCTCCAGCTATTTTTTGGTGTAATTTCTCTTTTGTATATACCCCAAAGTTAATTTCTACTGTAATTTCTCTTTTGTATGTATCCTGAGTTAAATACACGTAAGTCGTCCCTATGTGCCCAAGTTAATTTCTAGTGTCTGTCGCTGCGTGCAAAATAATTTCCCATGTAATTTCTTTTTTGTATGAATTCTCATTTGATTGAGATTTCTCTTTCGTATAAATCCTAATTTAATTGAGTTAAATATAGTTTTAAACTCATTTATTTATATACCATGAAATTATAATTACAAAATAGAACTTGTTCTTTCTTTAGAACAATGAAACTTATTTTTTAAATATTTAATGATGGATAATATAGTTAATGATGATGTATGTGATACTTTATATCGGCCTAAAAGTAAAATATATATAGCCCTAAATCAAGATAACAAATAAAGAACATTTTGCTTCTCTTCCACTCGAAATTCGGAGATGGGCTGGCTAATGCATATTATGATAACATCACAAAATATAAATTTTCGAAATACTATTTAAGTGAATAAGAAAAAATTATAAAACCCAACTACTAAAATCTGACACGCAAAAAGTTAGATTGATATATCCATCTAAACTAATATAATCCTTTGATAATATGTATAACCCACAGTTATTTAACAAATCATCCTGAATGCAACATCTTAAGAATAATTCACATTACCAAATTTAAAAAATAATACATAATTGTTAGAGGACAAAACCACAAAATAACTGAAAATTATATGTAAAATTCCTAATATCCCCTAGTTTTTGAATGTCTTTATGATCGCTTATTTGTAAAATAATCAGCTCCTCTTTCACAATAGACCGCCCTGTTCCACAATCGAAAAATAATAATTTTATTGACAATATCTAAAAATTCAAAGAAATAAAAAGAAAAAACACTAAAAAAACAATGTCATATTCCACGATGAGTACGACTTCATTTTGAGCAACTTACCCATAACCTATTGGTTGACCTTGGCTAGTAAAAAACATTGTTGCAGCTGAGTCTGTTCTGAATGTCAAGGATAACCAAAATTGAACCTTCAACAAATACAAAAAGTCGAAATCCCTGCAATGAAAAGCACATTATTTCACCAAGTAAAATTCCACTATCTATATTAGCGGCAGCGAAATTACAGAAATGTAAATACCCAATAAAATGAGAAGCAGGAAAAGGTAAATGAATCTTACCCCATAACACATTTTTCTTTGTATACTTTTGCTAGCCTATTTCTACATCAGCCATCACCACATCCTAGAAAGTTTACATAAATAGCCAAATATTGTGTGTTTCGCCTATTTTCTGATGAAAATATATATTTAATTTTAGCTGAGCGATGCTATTGGTGGAAGGAACCTATTCGAATATAGTCGGGCGAGTGACTCCATCTTGCAGTGAATCAAATTAATAGAGAGGAAGATTTCAAACCCAAAAAAGTACTTTATTACTAAAATATGCAAAAATCTATGATAGTTGAGATTGAGAATCTAGATGTGTACTCATGCCCGCAGCCAAAGAATAAAATGAAGTTCATTACCTAATGCATAAACTATAAAAGTTAGTCGATTGACAATTGACAAATCAACCAAAATAAACGATTTTTAGGTTCAAACATTTTCGCCCAAATTACAGTAAAATACCAACTTGCTATGAACTTAGCTGGCTAGTTTCATAAGAAATTTCTCTAGATGCAGTAATTTGAATAAAACTTTATTTGAGTACTTTCATCATTCAAAATTTGCAAGGGAAATGGATGATGTGAACTCTGTTTAAAATGTAATTTTTATGAATTTTGTATGATCAAAATCAATCAAATGGATTGTTTTGTTAATAAATGTAAGATTGATGGGGAAATCCTGAGATGATTACTGTTATTCCTGTTATCCTATATTTGACTTTATGTCAAAGAAACATAAATGCTGGAATATATATATATATATATTTAAAATACTTTAGGGATACTCTGGCATTGGTATAGCTTGATTGAACACATATCTGTAGATTATGCATAATATCATACCTTTGCTTAAAATAAAAAATCTTTAAACCTTCATGATTACTAATCAAATAATGTTAGTCGTCAAACAAATAAACCAAATTAAACGAATTTTATGCTAAAAATTTTTCAGCCAAATTATAGTAAAATACCAACTTGCTATGAACTTAGTGACCAGTTCCATAACAAATTTCTCTAGATATAGCAATTTGAATAATACCTTATTTGAAGTTCGAGCTTCTTGATTGACTAATTCCTTAACAAACTCTGGTTGCCGCGCTGCATTTGAATAACAGGAGAGAAATGAAATAGTTATCTCAAAAGTGAGAATACCAAATTCAATGATTAATGATGTATAAATGTAAAACAACTAGTTATGTTGGTTCAAGATTAACTGGAGAAGAAAGCAATTAGGCATATAACAATTATACTTACATCCCCAATTGTCACAATCTCTAGTTCCATGAAGTTCTTTCAACCTACAAAACGCATATATTCATGTGTCAGCTTCCAAAATGCATATATCATATATTCGAACATGACAAATAACAAATAGTGTAGATTACTATCAAATAGTTTTATTAGCGGTAATAGTGTTTCCACACACCTCTCAGGAAATCATCTATCCAAGTACTTATATCGGCACTTTTAGATGCACACACATCGATCACATGCAATGGGCATTGATATCCACGCATCAACACGGAAATGCATCCAGCAAATTAATATCACAATCATTCCAATCAATCGGATAGTTTTCCTGTTCCCACTTCTTGCTGCTCTCTCACCACCAACATCAAACTAACACTTGTTAATTTATAAAAGAATATAATTTTAAATAAATATTATTGATCCTTAGGTTTGCAGTTTTCCATCACCATAAGCCATCATTCTCCATTGCGAGGTCACTGCAGAATTCAAAATCATCTTAAATTTTAGAATCTGAAACAACAAAAACGGAAAAAACAAAAATATCAGAGCTTTCTTGACAACAAATAGTAGTGGTAATCGGTTTGGTTTTGGAGGAAATTCACAAAAACAGTAAAACAATTAGGCATATAACAATTATACTTACATCCCCAATTATCACAATCTCCAGTTCCATGAAGTTCTTTCAACCTACAAAACGCATATATTCATGTGTCAGCTTCCAAAATGCATATATCAAATATTCGAACATGACAAATAACAAATAGTGTAGATTACTATCAAATAGTTTTATTAGCTGTAATAGTGTTTCCAGACACCTCTCAGGAAATCATCTATCCAAGTACTTGTATCGGCACTTTTAGATGCACACACATCGATCACATGCAATGGGCATTGATATCCACACATCAACACGGAATTGCATCCAGCAAATTAGTATCACAATCATTCCAATCAATCGGATAGTTTTCCTGTTCCCACTTCTTGCTGCTCTCTCACCACCAACATCAAACTAACACTTATTAATTTATAAAAGAATATAATTTTAAATAAATATTATTGATCCTTACGTTTGCAGTTTTCCATCACCATAAGCCATCATTCTCCATTGCAAGGTCACTGCAGAATTCAAAATCATCTTAAATTTTAGAATCTGAAACAACAAAAATGGACAAAACAAAAAAATCAGAGCTTTCTTGTGGTAATCGGTTTGGTTTTGGAGGAAATTCACAAAAACAGTAAATACAACGACTAAATACCAATACAAAAGCACTAATATATACCTCCGCAATTAATTTCACAAAAGTTAAAGCGTCGCATGATTTTTAGGTCGGAACGGAGCCTCTAACATTCTGTCCGCAGAAAATCCTCCATTGCCAATGGAGTATTCCTTTTCCCCGCTGTATTTGCCGAATTCTTTCTCCAAAAAATTCTCCACCGCCAATTGAGTTTTCCTTTTCCCCCTTTCTTGGCTGAATAAAGATGCACGTAATCAGAAGATTTGGAGTTGCCCAAATATTTCCAAACAAACTCCAAACTCAGCTGGAGAGCAAAAGAATTTCGGATGTTGAATTTCGGGAGAGAACGATTCTCAGATACGATTCTTTTTTGTTGACGGTTGATGAAAAGAAATTGGTTTTATTGCGATTATTGATTTGAGAAGGAATTAGAGGTAGTTCCAGATCGGATAACTTGCATAATAGATCGTGGGTAATTGGAAATAAGCACTTCCTTAAAAGCCCTTAAATTATATACTTTTCTCTTAATAGTGGTGAGGGCATAATAGGTATACCAGAAAAATTGGTGTCCACAGACACAGCTAAAAAAAACCGTCATTTATGAGATATAGATATTTATATATTTATATAGTATAGATATATAGTATAGATATATAGTATAGATATTAACTCTAACTTTCTCCATTCATCCCCAAAAGAAAAAAAACTTTTATCTTTCCTCTCGATTCTTAGACGATAAATTATCAGAAAGGAAGATCAGAGATACCTGAAGGTAATCAAGATCTAAGTTTTTTCTTTAATTTCTACATTCGCCTGCCTCTGAAAATTGTTCTGTGTTTGTTTTCTTGGGCACTTTATTGTCGTTTTGGTTTTCGTGGGTTTCCCTATTTTACCATGATTCTTCTGAGTTTCCTAATTTTATTGCTTATGGTTTCCCTAGGTTTCACAATTTTAATTTTCTGATGATTTTTGTGGGTTTAGTGCTATTTTGGTTTTTGCTAAGTGGGTGTTCTTACGACCTCTGTTCCCCGTTGATTTTGTAATTTGCTATGCATAACGGAGAACCCGTAATAATTTTATACGATAAATCTCATATTAATCTTCCTTAATTACTCTGGCCTGAAAACTATCTTATTTATTCTGTTTAATTAGGATGGCCAATGAACGGGAAAATCATGAACGAGAAAGCGATTTTCCAGTGAGTTTCAAAGCTTTGTTGGTAACATACGATGAAAGCTGTGCTGAGAATGCTACGTCTGTACTTAGCCAGTGCAATTTCCAAGGTAACATCCTTTCTCCTTTTATCTTACTTATGGATGATTCCAAGTTCCTGCTTCTTTTATGGTTCAATCAAGTTACTGTCTGATTTATAATTCATGATATCACTGGTCTGCTGCTGTCTTACTAGTTATAGATAAACGAATTTGTAACTCTTTAGTCATTCAGTTTATCTACCTTACTGATTTCTTCCTTTTCAGTCACAAGGACTAGTCTTGGAGCTGAAGCTATTAAGCTGCTTCGAGAAGACAAAAATAAGTTTGACTGCGTTATATGTGACGAGAATGTTTCTGATGTGGATGCCGTCAAGCTGATAGGCATTATAAGTGTTAGGTTGCACGTCTGCACTTTCTGTAAGCTTAATTCTTTTTATTACTGATCCATCTGCAGCAGTTGCATAGTATAAGCAAAACATTATCCTTTAACATGTTTGCTGATATTCTTGTGTAGATCTATACTCCTCTGGTACTGATTACAAGATCCTTCTAAGGCTTAGAGATTATGGTGTACCTATGTATTACACGAAGCCGGTGAAAATTGAGAACGTAAAGTCGATCTCAGGATACTTATTGTGGCACATGAGGATCAAACTTGATGATGTGAGGATTGATCAAAAGGAAGAGGAAAAGGAAGAGGACAAGTCCGGTGATGATGGCTTTGACGCGTTTGAGATAATGCCGAAAGATGATTTTTGGCCTGTGGAGGTTCATGAGAAGTTTGTGGCTGCAGTGAAGGCTTTACCCAAGTGTAAGTGCGTGATGAATTTTACATGAAATATATCTGTTGTGTACTGATTATGTGGTAATTGCATGTGTAGATGTCAGTTATAGAGCAATAATGGACCATATGAATGTGGAAGGGCTTTCGGAGCTTGATGTCAGAGCCCAACGAGTGGTATTTGCATTTGCTTCCCACATCTTTGTCATTGTTCTAATGTTTTCATGATTTTTCATAGTCGTAATATGTTTACTTTGTGGTTGTAGAGATACTTCGCGCAGCAGTCCTCACCAAATCGTATTATTCCACCACTTTCACGTTCGAAAGTGAAGGAGATTGTCGACAGGCATTATTCCATTTACGATTGATATAATATAGGACTTGTACTCAGCCCCTGTTCATTAATTTAGCTTTAATCTTACTACCAATTAATTTAACTGGCCTTTTGCTGCGTGGTTTATACTGTCGGATTTGATCATTTAATCTATTAGTAATGTTTTTCGGGAAAAAAAGAGGATTGGATTGGATTGGCATATACAATTTCGTGTAGATTGTGCATACCACAATACAAAGGATTGGAAAAAGAGTATCAGCGAGTGCTGGTACATTTTTGAATTGACTATGTAAGTTGCCAACTATTACGTAATATCAATCTGGAGCATAGGTATTGAATATCTACACATCTTGGATTTGAGACTCTACTTACAGTTAGTTATGAACACTATTTTTTCTTTAGGAAATTTGCCTTTAATGTGAACCATCAATTTAACGATACTTAAATTATTAGTTTAGTTGATCAGAAAACAGCAATAGGGGGAAAAAGTATTAGTTTAGTTGGACACCGAATATTTGTCTGAAATTTGATCTTAATTATGAATTATTCTAGTAATTATTGGATGTTATAAGCAATTGTACCTAAATCTTTTTGATGAATGTATAAAATATTTAATATTCTAATAGTTAAGCTCTTAAATTCGAGCCTAAACAATAGTGATGACAGATTCTAATTTTTTCATTTTTTCAATTGTGATGACTGATGACAGATTATAGTCAATATTGTTAAAATTATTAGAGAAAGTTGTTGATAATTTGTGTCAAATTGTGTTACCCTAAGATTAATCCCTTTTTGGACCGTATATCTCACGGATCATATTTATAGCATCTCGTGATTTAGAGTTGTAGTGTAACTATTATTTATTGAACAACAGTCCTCCAATTCCTGCAAACTCATTTGTTCGCTAGCTCTTAACCCATAATCTTAAATAAACTTTATGATATTAGGTTATTAGCCTAATAATTAAGGGCATCAGAGTTAGGCCCAATAAACTTGCTATTTCTTTCATTGACGGCCCTCTCATCGTGTGTATTCCGGTGAATACTTGTAGTGCATCGTCCTAGTGCACCGAATCCGTATTTTATATTCGTATTCGTGTATCATAGATCAGGGACGGAGCCAGGATTTTAGGTGGGGGTGAAAATTTAAAATATAATAATATTTTTAAAAAAATAAAAATTAAAATATAATAATATTATTTTATTTGATATATAATAAATAATAAAATAAATAAATAAAATAAAATAATATTATTTGATATATAATAAATATTATTTTATTAAAAATAAAAATATTATTTTATTTGATATATATAAATAAAACATGTATAACTTAAAACTTTAATTTGATTAAAAATGCACTAAAAAGTGTCTCAAATTTTTACATATTATAACTATAATATTTCCATTCAAAAAAAAAATAAAAAAATCTATCTATTATTTGACATATTCTATTCTGATAGCCATAGAGATAAAAGATACAGTTAAGAAATTAATTATAAATGTTATCTATTATAGAAGAAAACTAAAATCATTATTTAAGATATAATCTATTAGCTAAATAATTTAAAGAAATACTAAGATTAACACATTTATTTCATAATAAAATACAAACTAAAACTACTATTTAGATACAATTTTTTAACTAAATAATTATCCATAATAAAAGAAGAAAAATGGCACAGTTATATAAATAAGAAACGATATTTTCTTAATACACAGAACTCATATCAACATTAAATTATCTAAAATTAAACACGATATATTATTTAAAATTAAACACAGTTATCTTTATTCTATTGTCATACTGATACTAATTTATTCAAAATTAAACACAATTATTATTTAACCTATTTTCATAGATACAATCTTTTCTCAAAATTTTGAACTAATTTACAATTAACAAATTAATTATAAATTTTATCCATATAATTTATTCATACTAAAACTATAAGAGAAAAATAGAAAAATTAAAATTAAATATAAGTTAATATTATGTTTTTGTTTTATTGGATAACTTGGTAGAAAAATAAGAGTTTTAAGTTAAGTAGAAGAAAAAAAAGAAGAAGACGAATAGAAAAATAAAAGAGAAAAAGACGGTAAAGAGAGAGAGAGAGAGAGAAAGATTAATTGGAGGTTTTTTAATATGTGAAAGAAGAAAAGAATATCAAAAGACTTCTATTGGAAAACGTAAAAAGTGTATTTGGATTGAGAAAAAGAATCATAATTAAAGTAAACTAATACTAAAATTCAAATTAATCTAAAAATAAAACCTAATTATTAGGATTAGTGAGTTGTAATTGAGGGGGGGGGGGGGGGGGGGGGGGCAAATTTATAAATTAGGAGGGACAAAATAATAAAATTTCTAAAATTTACATATAATAAAAAAAATACTTAGCTTTAAGACCGGATTATTAGGGTTCTAATTATTCCCTTAACCTAAATCTTGGTTGAGAGATAGTAAGTAGGAGGATTGTATCTGTGGGGCTAGGCCTGTCAATGGGTGGATTTTATCCTAACTCATACCTCAATATTTATCATTCAAATCCAAATCCAAACCAAAAGTTATTTAATTTTATTCAAATCTAACCCAAACCCTTAACTCAATTGTAAATGGGTTTGGGTCAAGTTTAAACCCAATGGATATCCAAATCCATAATTATCCAATATGTTTTTTAAAAAAATACTAATTATTTTAAAATATATTTATCTAGACATACAAAAATTATTTTAGACCCATTTTTGATCAAATTTACTATTTTAGATCTGTTTGACCCATTTGTTCCGTTTGTCAACCCGTTCGACCTATTTGGACTCGTTTCACCTGTTTTTAAAGCGTTTGACCCATTTTTGACCTATTTTACACATTATCGATCCGTTTTAATCGTTTTTCGACTCGTTCGAGCTATTTTGAACCTATTTCAACCGTTTTTCTACTCGTTCGATCTATTTTGGACCTATTTCAACCGTTTTATTCATCTTTGACATATTTTGGACCCGTTTGACCCATTTTTGAAGTGTTTGGCCAGTTTTTAACCTATTTTACTCATTATCTATCCGTTTCAATCGTTTTTCGACACGTTTGACCTATTTTGAACTTATTTCAACCGTTTTTCGATAAGTTCAACCTATTTTGGACTTATTTAGCCTGTTTTATTCATTTTCGACATATTTTAGACCCGTTTTTGAAGCGTTTAGCCCGTTTCAAACCTATTTTGCACATTACGGACCCGTTTCAATCGTTTTATGACTTGTTCGACCTAATTTGAACCTATTTCAACCATTTTTCGACCCATTTGACCTACTTTGGACTCGTTTCTACTAGTTTTAAACCTATTCGATATATTTTAGACCCGTTCCACTCGTATTTCAACCAACGCGACTTATTTTGGACTTGTGTGGCCCGTTTGGACCTATTTGGCCCTTTTTGGACTCGTTTTTGACCCATTTCACATGTTTTAAACCCGTTACATCTATTTTCATCATATCGACCTATATTTAACCTTTTTTCACCTGTTTGGCACCCGTTTCACTCATTTTCAAACATGTTTTATTTATTTTGAACTCGTTTGACCCATTTTAGACCCTGTTGGTTGGTTTTGAACATAGTTTTGACCCGTTTCACATGTTTTTGGTTTATATCTCCTATTTTTGACCCATATTGAACTCGTTCCACTAGCTTTTTTACCTGTTTGGCCTATTTTGGATCCATTTTATTCGTTTTTCGACATGTTTAATCTATCTTGGATACGTTTTACCCATTTTCGACCTATTTGACCCTCTTTGCACCCGTTTGACTTATTTTGAATGGATTGAACGGACACAAATTGGTCAAATGGGTTGAAAATGGTCTAACGAGTCCAAATTGATGAAACGGATCGAAAATGGGTCAAACGAGTCCAAATCGCTCAAATAGGTCAAAGATGGATCGAACGGATCCAAATAGATCAAATGAGTAGAAAATAGATCGAACGAGTCCAAATAAGTCAAATGAGTCGAATGGATCCAAATTAGTCGAACGGGTTGAAAATAGGTCTAACGGATTCAAATTAGTGAAACGGGTCGAAAATGGGTCGAGTGGGTCAAAATAGGTCTAACGGGTCGAAGATGGGTCGAATAGATCCAAATGGGTCAAAAATGGATTGAACGAATCCAAATATGTCAAATTGGTCAAAAATGGGTCGAACGGGCCCAAATAGGTCAAACGGATCGAAGATGGGTCGAACGTAATCAAATTGGTCAAATGAATTGAAAATGGGCTGAACGGATCCAAATAGGCCAAATGGGTCGAAGATGGGCCGAATGGGTTCAAATTTATTAAACGGGCTGAAAATAGGTCGAACGGATCCAAATTGATGAAACGAGTCGAAAATGAGTCGAACAGATCCAAATAGTCAAATGGGTAGATAATGGGTCGAACAGGTCCAAATAAGTCTAACGGGTCAAAAATGGGTCTAATAGATCCAAATTGGTCATATGGGTTGATAATGGGTTAAACGGATCCAGATGGATCGAACAGGTCCAAATTGGTCAAATGGATTGAACGGATCCAAATATGTAAAACGGATCGAAATTGGGTCGCACAGATCTAAATAGGTAAAACAGGTCGAACATGGGTCGAACGGATACAAATTGGTCAAATAGGTTGAAAATGGGTCGAATGGATCCAAATAGACCAAACGGCTCGAAGATGGGTAGAACGAATCCAAATAGATCAAGTGGATTGAAAATGAGTCGAACGAATCCAAATTAATAAAATGAGTCCAAAATGGGTGAAACGGGGTCTAAAGTAAGTTAAATTAATAAAAAATGGATGAAACGGATCAAAAATGGGTTAATCAAGTAAAAAACGAGTGAAATGGGTCTAATAGGTCGAAAAATGAGCGAGACGAGTCCAAAATGAGCAAAACACGTCTAAAATAGGGTGAAGAGGTCGAAAATAGGGTGAAAAGGGTCCAAAACGAGTCAAACGGATTTGAAATAGGTTAAATAAGGCAAAACATGAGTGAAACGAGTCCAAAATGGACTAAAAGGATCTAAAATAAGTTGAATAGGTCGAAAAATTGGTGAAACGGGTTCAAAATAGGTTAATCAAGTAAAAAATGAGTCAAACGGGTCTAAATTAAGTCAAATATGTCAAAAAATGAGTGAATGGAGTTCAAAATGAGCGAAACCGAACTAAAATTGGTCGAACAATTCAAAAAATGAATAAAATAGGTCCAAAATGGGTCGAACTTTTTAAAGAATGGTAAAACGGGTCCATAATGTGTCAAACTGGTGTAAAACGGATGAAATAAGTCCAAAAATAAATAAAACGGGTCTAAAATGGGTTAAACGGGTCCAAAACCGAATCAATAAATCGAACAGGCCAGAAATAGGTGAAAAATATCCAAAATTGATTAAACGGATTCAAAGTAGATAAAAAACGAATTAAATTGATGGTAAATAGCTTCAATTTTTATAATAATATGATTTTTATTTTTAGTTTCAAATTGAAATTTTTGTATTTTTAAATGAATTTTATAATTATTAATTTTTGAACATTAATAAATAGAATATATAAAACATGAAATGAATATTGTCATGCCTACAATCATGCAATGGGTTTGATATGAATTTGAAACTTTTAAATGGGTTTGGATATCCAATCCTTTTAAATGGGTTTAGTTTGGGTAGAAATATGTTAGGTTTAGTTATATTAAATTTGGATTGGGTTTGAATTTTAGAATATTGGATAATGTTTGGATTTGGGTATGGGTAGGGTAATACCCACCCATTGCCAGGCCTGGGGGCTTAGGGAGTTTATGTGTAGCCTCATAATTTTAAAATTATCTCCTTATAAGTAACACATTGATGAGTTCTTATTTCAAGAAACACATGATTAATTCACAACGAATCAAGATGTGTATAGTTTACGACAAGCTCTCTTAAAATTCTACTAAAGGGTTAATTACATCTAGACCCCTTCCGAGTTTAGTATATTACAATTGGATCTCTGTTAGTCATTTTAGTACAGTTTGACCCCTTCTAACGGTGAAGAAAATGTACGATTTCGTTAAATATTTCACGTTATATTCCAAATAATTGCGTTATATTCCAAATAATTGTGAAATGACCATTATGTTTGGTTTTAAGATCATGTTTTATAAAAGTAGGAAAAAAATCACGTTTTTTTGAATAAATAAACGTTTAAACAAACAATTGTTTCACTATTATTTTGAATATAATGGCTTTCACAATTATTTAGAATATTCCGTGAAATATTTAACGAAATTGTATCTTTTCTTTATTGTTTAGTAATTTCGAAATTTTAGAAAGGGTCAAACTGTAATAAAATGACTAATGGGGGTCTAATTGTAATATACTAAATTGGGAAGGGGTCTAGATGTAATTAACCCTTTCTATTAAAATAAGAATTCAAGTAGTAGGAGATGATCCTGGGTGGTAGGACTCAACATAAGGCAAATATGAGTTGATGAGGATAAAATATGATTAGAATGAGACATACATACTCTCTTTTTTTTCTCCTTATGTGGTTGTGGAGATCTAAAACCTAGTTGGAGTCCTTTTCTATAAAACGAAACGTTGAGTCAACACAAAAAATAAGTTACAGCTTATGAAGAGGGAAAAAGAGTAAAAAGAATTCACTTGACTGATATTCATTACATATAACATATTCAATTGTACCAAAATATATATATATATATATATATATATATATATATAAATTATTTAGGTATCAAATTAACTAAATTATGGACTGTACGTAACGTAAGCCTAACATAAAAGTGATTACGACATTTAACAATTTAGATGGGACAATGCAAACTAGCGAAGATGGAAACTGTATTTGGGAATTGAGATTGGACAACCAAGCCTACAATTTAGAGTTTCATGCCAACTACATTTGATTCCCACCTATTAATAAAATTAATATTTGGATCACCAAAAATTGCTACTGTAGCAGACAAGTCAGATTTCCTCAATTTTCATCCAAAACGGCTTCGTTTTCGTCTTCATCCATACCAATCGAGAGGTATACCACCGTCGCGTGTTGGCTCCGACCGGCCATCCCATTCACCGTCACAGGCACTGCCTATACACACACCATTATACATTTACATAGATACTGCAACACCATGGCAGCCATTATCTCGGATGATCTTGTTTCTTCGAGACGTTTATTTATGAACTCGCTGTCCGTTCACCTACACATGAAGAATTCGATCGCTCCCCTGCTTCTAGCCCCTCCAGACAGCTCACATTTCGATTGTGTTTGGGATCTGGCTTTAGGTATGTAGTGGAGGAAGAGAAAGGGGAAGTATAGTGTTAACAATTTTAGTTGATTTTCACTTTGGCTCTACTTGATCATGTGAGCCGTAACAAAATTGCTTCGTTTTTTGCACTGACATAGTGATCATAGTTAATTTGGGCTCAATTTTGATATAGAGGGTGAAAAGATTCAATCTTTAGCTTAAAAGTTAAAACCACAGTAATTGTATGTTCGCATTTCATACCTTACTTGTGCTATGAATGTACTATTGAATCTTGCACAGCATTGGCTTTTATAGCTGGAAAATGGCTCTGATAATTAGGTTTGTTGTTATGTAGATCTTTTTAGCTTTGATTCCCAACAGTAAAGCATCCCCAGCCGTCAGTGCAATTATGAAAATGGCAATGGATAGTTTACAAGATCTGATTGAATAAGTTATGCGCTGAATTTTGTGGTGGATGTTGTATATTCTGAGTGTCTTACTTCTTGACCCGTGAGTTTCTAATTATTTGTGTTTCGATTTTATGAAATAAGAAAAACCTATTTTCCAATTTTTGCTTTATTTGAGATA
Source organism: Lantana camara (assembly GCA_037501455.1). Lineage (NCBI taxonomy): Eukaryota > Viridiplantae > Streptophyta > Magnoliopsida > Lamiales > Verbenaceae > Lantana > Lantana camara. The sequence continues at coordinate 29,230,113 of CM074862.1, forward strand.
CTGAGCTTCAGGCATGCAAATGGTATAATGATCATACTTTTCGTTCATTTCATTATTTTACTATGGTAACATTCTGGTGATTGAAGAAAATCGTTGAATTTCCCATGTAATGATATGATGGGGTAAGAACGTGAAGTGTCAAACTCCAATCACTCTCTATTTTGTTGAAGTGGGGGAAACAGAGGATAAGCTCAAAAAGGGTCGCCGGAAAAGATTCTGGGCTCTACCTTCTAGGACAAACACCAACAAAGTCAGAAGGCCAAGCTGGGGAAACTGGGGGTGATTCCCAGTTTGGCTCTCCGACGCTCAAGTCAGTTAAGGAACTGAAAGAGAAGAAAAGTAATTGCAGAGTTCAAGTATAGAAGCTTGCTTACAGTGGAGAAGATGAACTTGTCTATTTATAGTTGAGGGTCAGGGACCCTTTGGTCATTTGCACCGTGTGGTCCTGACCAAATGGTGCCCTAACACATGGCGTTATGAGAGAAACCTAGGAGGAATCTTCTGCAAAAGCTGGTGAAAGTTAGTGTTGACAACAGTGGTAGGTGTGCGGGCATGTACGGGATGTCAGAGAGCCGTTTTAGGGGGGTTGGTAACGAGGGTTTAAGAGCGCTCTCGGGGGGTTTGGGCGCTCGTGTATGACTGCCTTAATCATAAGAGAATATGTGTTACTATCTCGAACTACCACGTGTCCAAATGTGGGATGAGCGTATTTTGACCCTATCATTTTGCCCCCCAATTCTGTAGCCCTTGGTGATAAGGGCTGTAGAATTCTACCAATATAATCCATCGAGCGTTGCGCTTGTATAAGGCATGGTATGTTGGGCAATCATCCTTCTGATTGTGCCACAAATGCGATCCCTTCTTCTGACCGCTTGAAACGTCTATGCAGTAAATGTGGTCCTTTCTTCTGACCGCTTGAAACGTCTATGCATTAAATGCTGATGCGCGTGGGGCGCGTGATTTTTGGGAAGTACGTGATGGTTCAATAAAGCAAACGGTTTCCTAGGCGGGAAATGATTGCAATTTCGAATTACTTGTCAGAAACGTACCAACTTCCCTTCCTATAAATAAGGGATTCTGTATCCATTTCATCCTTTACGCAAACATATCTTCAGAGCACATTTTGCAGAAAAACCCTTTGCAAAGCAAATTCCAAGCATTCGCAATTCTCTTCCAAGTTTTTCCAGAAAACTCAAGGTAACCTTCGGTGAAATCTTCTAACTTTGCTAACCTTAGAATCAGATTAAAATTTAGTAATTCCTCAAGCTCCACCTCCTCTAGAAATCCCAAATTTCTCCGAACATCCTTCACTTCCAAAAATCCCCGTACCCCTTCCAGATTCCACAATAGCCATGGCCAGAGATCATGTAGAAGAATTTACCCGCGAGCTTGAGGAGATGGCTACCCAGAGTTCATCTCCTCCAGGTTCCCTTAGGGACGAGGAGTTGGACGCGGCCGTTATGGCCATGGATGAAAGAAACCCAGATGGGGTTGAACATATATTTGAAGAGATGAACATGGTGATGGAAGCGGAGAGGCAAGGAGAGGTATTACCTCTAACAGAAAGTGCGACCCATCCTCACTGTCAAGCCGTGACCGTGGCCGTTACGGCCCTGGCCCCCGAATTGGAGGGAGGAGCGGGGCCCTCCGAAAGAGCCCATGCTAAGGGCAAAAGGAAGAAGTCCCAGAGGCCCAGAAAAACTAAGAAAACCAAAGGGCCAAATGAGGGTGAGGGCTCAGGCATGTAAGCGACCGAGCGTACCCCTGATGAGACTCCCAGCACAATTACTTTGGGGGAGATCAAGACTATGTTGGCACCAATATATTGGGACGAGCGCTTCACCTGGCGGATCCCTGCTGACCACGAGCGTGCCAACCACCCAACCCCACGTGAGATGGCGGTTTATATGGATGTGGTCAGTTATGGGGGCTTAAGGTTTCCGATCCCAGTTCCGGTGGCCAATATCTTAAATAAATTGAACCTTTGTCCCTCGCGTGCCCAATGGCCTCGCCTTGATAACATGCTTCGTGATCCTCATGAAGTGTACTGGATTCGAGCCCTCAATGGAAAATTTCAACGCCCTTCTTCATGTCATTAGCTCCCCGCGCTCGTCCCCCGAGCCGGGTTTCTTCAACTACGTCCAAGCAAAGGCCCACCTAAAATTGATCAACTCTCCTTCCTCCACCTACGACCCAGATTGGAAGGAGAAGTTTATCTTTGTCAAAGCCCCAGCGGATGACGATTTTGGGGTGTCATGAGAGTGGATCTCGCATGGGAAAGGCTCCCTTGTGAAGAATCGCTTAGGCCCCACTTTTCCTGAGAATTGGGGGAGGGATCTGGCTGGAGCATTGAGGGACGAGGGCCGGTTAATTCAAGCCAAGGAGTTAATAGATGGCGATGAGCTGATGTTCCTTTGTGGGCTCTCCAATGATCCTCAATATCTTAGCAACCCTCCCGCTCGGGATTTGGAGAGAGACGGTTAGATTTTAGGGCACTAACTTGTAGACAGGGATGCTAACTGTTTACTTGCATTTGTAACTTGTATTTTGTGAAGTTTGTTCAAAGGTCCCTGACCCTCATTGTTTTTTCTTGCCCCAGGAGTAAACATCATTATAGCTGGAGGAATCCGAAGTGCTGCCCGATTCGTCAATGCCAACAGGCGCCAAGCCAACCAGGGAGATCAGCAAAACCCACCACCCCGAGGCGCAGGTCGCGACAACGAGTATGGTGGTCATCAAGCCACAAGTTCGAGCGTCAATAGGGGTCGTGGAAATAACCAGGCACCCAACCCTGATACGAGGGTGATTCTGAGGGCCTCGGTCGCTCCTCAACAGAGTGGAGCCATTATTCCCGTTCTGGTTCCGCCGCCAAGGGCTCAGACGAGCGTCAATATCAGGGATACTCAAGGAGAAAGGGCTTCATCCTCTAGAAAGAGGAAAAGAATACCAGATTCTTTCTCCATTTCTGGCAAGGGCAAACAGGTTGTGGAGGGCCCCAAGGGTGATGGAGACACTTCTTCCTCAGAGAAGGAACACTTGTGGGATTTCGACCGCCGAGGGGATAGGAGCTATAAGGGTTCTGCGGATGGAGGCGCTGTGTTATTGAGGCATGGAACGGTCGCGCAAACCATCAACGAAGGCTTATATGAGAGGGTCCAATTCACAACGGACCATAGGGCCTTGTATTCCGAGTCCGTGGAGAAGGTGACCAGTGACATAGTACATGCCCTAATTTATGTAAGTCTTCTTCCTACTTGTAACTTTATTATCTTTCAAAGATGTTGTTCTTCAAGATTTTTATTAACACTCCTACCCTTTCGAGCCCGTGTAGCAAGTGCTCCCGAGGGCGAAAAACATCCAAATGCGTGCCATGGTTTATGCTGACCGGAAAGCAAAGTACAAGAAGATGGCAGGCTCGAACGATCCCGCCCAAATTCAGGAGGAACTAAAGGTGGAGAAGGCCAAGTTCTTCTCCCTTGAGACAAAGCACAAAAAGATGGAGGCTGAGATGAAGAATCTGCAGGATGATTTTACGAACGATGAGATTGTTCGGAGGAGTTGGCGCACGTAATTCAACAACCTCAACGAGAGCCATCAAACGCTTACGGCCAACCGTAACGAGTGGAAGACGAGGGCTATTGATGCGGAGAAGAAGTATACGGATACCCTGAATCAACTTCCTCATCGTATTGAGCAATCAGTCAAAGAGACGCTCATCAAGTTCTGTCACTCAAAGGCGTTCAACTTTGCGGCCTCTTTGCACTGTCTTGATGAGGCTCAAAAGGCCTTCAACTTGGCGATTGAGCAGGGCATCTTCAAGGGCCTAACATACCCGTCCGCTCGTGGGATGCCGGATATGGGGCTCATGTTCAACGAGCATTGCGTTGAGGAGGATGACGACTGCGAAGATCCTGAGTCAAACATCTCCGAGCCAAAGTACAACTTCCTGGTCACGCTCATGCAGGACGAATACATGGCGACTCATCCTGCGCAGGGAACCCTTCAAGTGGAACAAACCGAGGGTGTTGATGCTGCCACTATCCCTTCCGAAAACCTTCCTGCAAATGAGCCTTCAACGCCCGTTGTCAATGCTCCTGCTCCAACCGTTGAGGATGCCCTTGTTCCAGCAAACGAGGCTATTGTCCCTGATGTTCCCCAAGCGCCAGAAGATAACGAGCCCGCTCCTCCTCCTCAAGAGCCTGCGGCTCCGGCTCAGCAAGTGATTGTAAATTTGGAAGAGCGTGTGGCGCCTGCAGCTTAAGCTTTTACTTGTATTTCTTTACTGCATTTCTGTGGGCTATGATGCCCTTGTTTGGAATCGTTGTAAACTCTTCTCTTCTAATGAAGGTTCATTTTCTCGTGATTTGCCTTTGTTTCCTTGTTTACGCTTATTATTGTTGAGGTCCCACATAAGATTCTGACCAATTTTTAAGCTCAAGTAAAAGACATAAGAAAACTTGGAAAGTTTCACTAAGTCATTGAGTAAATATGAGGGTCTTACTTTGCACGTGCCCTTATTTCAAGAATTGTGAAAATTTTATTTTAAAACTTAGAAAACTTTACTAAGTCTCGAGTAATCACGAGGGTCTTATTGGGAGGTTGCCGTAGTTCAAGACTTGTGAAAATTTTGCTTAAAAACGTGAAAATTTTTACTAAGTCTTGAGTAATCACGAGGATCTTACCGGGAGGCTGCCCTGGTTCATGACTTGTGTAAATTTTGCTTAAAAACTTAGAAAATTTTACTAAGTCTTGAGTAATCACGAGGGTCTTACTAAGAGGCTGCCCTCGTGTAAGATTTGTGAAAATTTTGCTTTGTTTCTTGCAAAATACAATTGCGTAGCGAGTCCTGTTTTCGAGCGCTAGGTGCCCATAATATAGGCTACCCAGGCCTACTAGGATGCTCGTGCGTACGGGGTGGACTTTGGGCGTATCCTTATAGGTGTTGGACAAGCACGCTCGTGGAGTTACGCCGACTCCTAAATTATGAGGAAATTCATGCCCCTTGGGTTTAAGATCCCAAGAGAGAATTCTCAGTAGCCTGCATACTCAGATGAAATGAATGAGAGGAGCAATTTATAAATTTCTTGGGAAATAATATACGCTTCATGCTTTACAAAATAAACTCAAACATAGAATCGCCTGAGGTTGCATGCGTTCCAAGGGCATGGGAGACGCTCGCCCTGCAATGATTCAAGCGTGTATGTGTTGTTTGCCCGTATTTGTATAACTTTGAACAGACCCTCCCAGTTGGGATCTAGCTTGCCCACATGCCTTGAGACTTCCACTTTCTTGACGACCAAGTCCCCCAACTGAAAAGTTCTTTTCTTTACCCTTTTGTTATACTGTCGAGTGATAGAAGCTTTGTATTGATGGATGAGGGCCCATGCCTTATCCCTCTTTCCATCGACGAGATCTAATTCCAGTGCCCTACTCTTTTCGTTGGCTTCATGTTCAAAGTATGCTACCCGAGCGGATTCTTGCGCAATCTCTGCAGGTATCATTACTTCTGACCCATATACGAGCGCGAAAGCTGTCTCGCCAGTAGCCTCTCGTGGAGTAGTGCGATAAGCCCATAGTGCCCCTTGCAATTCCCCTGCCCATTCACTCTTTTTGCTTTCTAGCATGATTTTCAGATGCTGCAAAATGACCCTGTTGGTGACTTCCACTTGTCCATTGGCTTGGGGATGACCCACGGAAGTAAAACGTTGCTCAATACACAACTCTGAACACCATTCTCGAGTGTCAGCTGCTATGAACTGGGACCTATTGTCTGAAATGAGCACCCTTGGTATGCCATATCTGCAGATAATGTTTTTCCAAATGAAGTCCCTCACGACTCTGAAAGTAATCTTTGCTACGGCTTCAGCCTCGGACCATTTGGAAAAATAATCGACAGCTAAAATGACAAACTTCTTCTGTCCGACCGCAATGGGTAAGGGACCCACAATGTCGATCCCCTATTGGTCAAAGGGCCATGAGACATCTATAGGGACCATCTGAGTGGCTGGTAGTTGAGGGAGGTTAGAGTGAAATTGACACTTAGGGCATTTCCTGGAGAACTCTATGGCGTCTTGGAGAACTGTGGGCCAATAAAACCCACTCCTCAGGACTTTTTTTACGAGGATACGCCCCCCTGAGTGGTTTCCATAGCTTCCATTGTGAATAAGCTCGAGCATTTCCTTAGCGTACGAGGGCCTTAAACATCTCATCGGGTGGTCCCTGAAATGACTTCTTGAATAATCTCCCCTCAGAGTCTAAAGAAAAACAAGGGACCTTGTTTCTGACTTTCCGGGCCTCCACCTTGTCAATAGGACAAATGCCATCCCTAAGAAATCTTATGACATCATCAAGGCAGCACGGCTCGTGCGGATCAATCATGGCTACCACTCTTTTGGTGCCCTGCTCTTTTGTCAGAGGTTCTTCAGTTCTAAGAAACTTAACGGAGTGCTCCCTGATACCTTCCAAGGCCGAGGCAAACTTTGATAGAGCGTCAGCGTGCTCGCTTTCTGCCCGTGGGACCTAGAGTAGATGGAATTCCTTGAACTTCCCAATAATTTCCTTGGCTTTGTTCAAATACTGCACCATGGTGGTTTTTCGAGCCTCATAAGTCCCTTCAATCTGGCTCTCGATTAATTGTAAATCCACATAGGCGGTAATTCTAGAAGCTCCATTTTGAACAACAATTCTCAATCCTTGTACGAGAGCTTCGTATTCTGCCTCATTATTGGTGACTTGGAAATCTAATCTGATTGCGAAGTCTATTTCAATTCCGTTGGGGTCTCTAAGGGTTACCTCTACTCCTCCCCCTTCAGAGGTTGAGGAACCATCCGTGTGCAGGACCCATAGGCTATCGTTTTCTGGAACTGTTAGCCTTAATTCAAAGCGTTCGACCAATAAATCCACCACAACTTGCGCCTGCATGGCCGATCTGGGCTCGAAACTTAAGTCAAATTGGCTTAACTCAATGGCCCATTTTATCAATCTCTCCGACACATCTGGTTTGGACAGCACCTTCTTCAGAGGCTGATCAGTGAGGACTATTATTGAGTGTGCCTGGAAGTACGACCTCAACCGTCTTGATGCGTTGACGAGGGTGAATGCAAATTTCTCGATTTCCAAGTACTTCCTCTCGGCCCCTTGCAAGGTTTTGCTCAAATAATAAACAGGCAAATGCTTACGCTCTCGTAGGGCTATTAGAACCGCACTCGTTGCTTCTGTGGAAACAGAGAGGTACATAAACAACCTTTCGCATTCAACGGGTTTTGTTAATAACGAAGCGCTCGATAGGTAAGCCTTCATGTCTTGCAATGTTTTCTCGCACTCCTTAGTCCAAGCAAAATTTCTAGCATTGCGCAGAATTTTGAAGAAAGGAAGATTCTTATCTGCCGAGTGCGAGATAAACCTATTTAAAGAAATGATTTTTCCTACCAGCACTTTTACTTCCCAGAGATTACAAGGGGATGGTATGTCGAAAATAGCCTTGATTTTTTTCGGATTAGCCTCAATTCCCCTCTGGCTGACCATGTAGCCCAAGAATTTTCCTCTACGCACACCAAAAGTACATTTTGAAGGATTCAATTTCATCCCATACTGGCGCCAAATGGCAAAAGTGCACTTGAGATCTTCTAGGTGCGAGCCTTGACGCTCGCTCTTAACAATCATATCATCGACGTACACTTCCATGGATCCCGCAATTTCTTTCTCAAACATTTTGTTGACGAGGCGCTGATAAGTGGTCCCAGCGTTCTTGAGCCCAAAGGGCATGACCAGGAAGCAATATATACCCAAGTGGACGACAAACGAGGTTTTGGGACGGTCTTCCGGGGCCATAAAGATTTGATAGTACCCTTGAAAGGCATCCATCATACTCATGAGTTCACAGCCCGCAGTTAAGTCCACCAGCTGGTCTATGCGGGGCAATGGGTAAGGATCTTTAGGGCAAGCCTTGTTAAGATCAGTGAAGTCATTGCACATACGCCACTTATTGGCGCTATTGGGTACTAATACCACGTTACATAACCATTTTGGATATAGTATGGGCTCGATATACTGAGCTTCAAGAAGCTTGTTAACTTCCTCCTCAATAACTTTCTACCGAAAGCCGTGCACATCTCACTTCTTCTGTTGAATTGGCTTAAAGGATGGGTCCACGTTGAGCCTGTAGACTATGACGTTTTTACATTTGGGTCAATCCCGGTAAGATCCGAGGCTTTCCATGCAAAGATATCAATATTTTCTCTGAGGAAGTCTATCATCATGATCTGCGAGGGTCCAGAGAGGTTAGACCCAATCTGGGTAGTTTTATCCTTGTTTCCTGGTTCTAGCTCAATAGTAAGGAATTTTTCTGAGGGCTCGATCCTTATTTCTGGATGGGGGTCAAGCGCCCTTTTCTTTCCTGTCAAATGGCCATCATCCCTAGGCTTCTTTTTCCCACGCTCGTTTTCCTCAAAGAAAGACTCTCCCACTGTCCCTGGCGGGGCAGCTTCGTGGGTATCTTTGTTGTGGGGACCTTTCTTTTTATTCTTCTTCTTGTTCATTTTGGCCCTCTTACGCACGGGACCGTCCTTGTCCAGATTGGGAAAATCAACGAATTTCTTGGTGGATCCAATTTGAAACGCTTTCTCTGTTTTAGGCTTTTTGAGGGATAGCATGTAGCATTCCCACCCCTCTCGTACGTTGCACAAAACTTCTCCGACGCCCTCGGAGGTGGGGAGCTTGATTTTCTGGTGGTAAGTGGAGATAATCGCTTTGAAATCTACAAGAGCCTATCGCCCGATTATGATGTTGTATGGGATATCGATTTCTACCACCGCCTAGGTAACCATGAGTGTCTTCCGCTGTGGGGCGCGGCCAAATGAGGTGGCCAAGCGAATTTGCCCTCGCGGGACCACCTCAGAACCTCCAAAGCCAATGAGGGCTGTCTTGAGTGGTTCTAGCGAAGTATTAGTGACATTCATCTTTTGGAACGTAGTGTAAGGCAAAACATTAACAGAGCTTCCACTATCCACTAACACCCTCTTTACAATGTTATTGTGGATTTCTAAGCTAACCACCATGGGGCAATCAGAGGTTTCACTGACTCCATGAGGTGTTACAATATGTTCCAAATCCTTATCAGTAAATCCTATTACATCATTTTCTTTTGAGCACTGATTTTTTGCCTCTTAAATTACAAAAACTGATTTAGGCGCCAAGGGACGATGATCGTAACTCCGGATATACCGTCATCGGGAAGCGTTAGAATCCCCTCCAGAAGAACCTCCTACTATCATATTGATGAACGCAAAAGGGGCGTTTTATGTTGGGAATAGTGCCCTAGAAAGCCCATTGTATATCCGCTTTGTGCTTTTCCTTATTGTAATTACAGACAATCTTTGAATGAAATAACGAATTGAGGCAACACTTCTTTATATGCTCTTGTTTGGTATGCGTTTACTTTATCTGTGCATGTATGAGAACTCCCCTAATCCTGATGACTTTAGGACTCTACCATTTAGGTAAAATGGTTCATGAAACGAGCCCTATATCACATAAGTCATGATTAGTAAAATACTCCAAGCCGATGAGTCCTACCGATAGTGGGAGTGTCAACCTGACTCCTCTAAGGCTTGCTTGTGGGATCACGCCCTTAAGAAGGACCACCTTGTTTCATGGAGGTGCAAAGTGTATAGTTGATACGTGCGTGACACATGAGGGTGCTTACTTTTATAAGTAAGTTCACTGAGGTGCCCCGTGTGAGAACATTCCTAAATGGGAAAGGAAGTTTCTATTTCAGGAAATGGAAACTTCCAGATTAGGAAATATCTCACGAGTTATTGATGTGATTAATTGATCCTTAGACTTGAGGTTCCATGTCACTTTATGAGTTAACTCTGTAGTCTTAGGTATAAGCTTTAAAGGGTGTCGCCTTAGACAACTGATTCAAGGCTTATGCTGGGGTTGCACAAGTGATTCATGAAAGTGAATGAGATTCAAGAAAGGACCTACACTTGCATTTGCAAGGTGATCTCTTATTGTGTAAGTCATTCATATGCCATATGGAGTCCTTGGCCAAGGCAGTAGATCAAGACATCAAGAAAAGGGTTTCTTAGATCGAGATCAAATGCATATGAAATGTACTTAGCTTTAAGACCGGATTATTAGGGTTCTGATTATTCCCTTACCCTAGATCTTGGTTGAGAGATAGTAAGTAGGAGGATTGTATCTCACATGAATCAATGACTTAAACGTTCTGTCGAATCCAAACATTCCAATTCAGCTAGGGGTTAAACACCTGTTGCTAGACTATGATCGTTTAATCTGTGAACTGGTTAATTAATTAGGGTCACTGCTAATTGAATTGAGAACCTAGAGGGTCACACACAACAACTTAGTTACATGAGTTGAGGCTTTAAAATGATTAAACGAGTTAATCGGGCCAAGAGGGTTCCACACGTGTGAAACCACATGTGTGGGTCACGTGAGTGACACGTGTTATTGTGACACGTGTCTCACACATGAATATATATATATAAAATAATTAAAAGTGTTAATTATTTAATAGACTTTGGTTTAATTTTGAATTAAAAAGAAAGTCTTATTCTGGAGAAAAATAATCTAGTTAATTAACTGTGAATTAATTAATTAGATAAAATAAGTTATTTATTTTTTAAATAAATAAAGTATAATAATATCCAAAAGGGTTTGGATATTTTAGCCAATGTTTTCAAAACCGGACCGGAGGTTGAATCGGTAAGCCTACTGGTTACCGGTTCAACCGGTTCGATCGGTTCAACCACTGGTCGAACCGGTATAACGTCATAAATAATTAATAATTATTTTATTAATTAAATATATAATATCATATATATATATACAATAGACCTATAATTTTTAATACATAAAATAAAAATAATATTACTTTAAAAATATCTATAAAATAATATATTACATTTATGACACTGTACCAACATTTTTCCCCATAAAATTATAATGTTTTAGAATAAGTAATCTAGAAAACCAAAGAAAAATAATTTATATGATATATTTTTACCCATCTAAAAACTAAAGGCCCAAAGCCCAAAAAGGAGTGTACAAAACCTTATTTAAAGTTCAAACCCTACTTTCAATCCCCATGAAATCTATCCGCTGCGGGATGTGCAGAGACGAGAGTGAGTATTCTTTCTCTTCGTGGTTGTTCTTTTTCAGTTTTCTTCATCTTCTTCCGATAGTTATTTCAAATCCTCGTGCAAAAAATTGATTCCATATTTTAAACAATCAGGATAGCTTTCTTCCTCATTCTCTCATTCTCCCTTTCAGAAGTGTCAATCGGAAGAGGAAGTGAATAGTTGCTGCGTGAGATTGAAGAACAAAAACCCAACAAAAAAAAAAAAAAGAAAGAAAAAATAGGGCTAAATCCAAAAACCGGCGGTCCGGTCCGGTTTCCATGACCGAAACCGCCGGTTAACCGGACGATTTTCCCGGTTCTGCACCGCTCCGGACTTCACTGGTTTTAGGTACCCTACCGGACCGGACACGCCGCCGGTCACCGGTTGAACCGGTCCGACCGGCCGGTCCGGTCCGGTTTTGAAAACACTGATTTTAGCTCTCTCAAAAGTTGATTTGAATTTGAATTCAAAGTCAAAGTCAAAATTACTTGATGATCAAGTAATAGGAGAGAGGGACCTTAGCCCATAAGGACTAGGGATTTTCGGCCACTCCCCTCCTATATATAGGAGAGCTCGAGCTCCCCTTGGAGCTAATCGAGAATTCTTTTGGTTCATGTGTTGAACACCATCCTTTCTCCAAGATAAAATAAACCCTAGGTTAAGCCTAAACACTAAATAGAGAACTAGCATCCTTACTAGTTAGATTGTAGTCAAATTGGTGGACTATCTCTAAAGAGCTTCAAGTTAGAAGTTTGAAGATTCGAGATTTACCAAGGAGAGGGGATCAAGTCGCGAGAAGAGCGTTCTTGGGTGGCTTGAAACGCTTCAAGAAAGTTAATTAAGAAAGTAAGTTTCTAATCTCTACGAATTTGGATACACGATTACGAGTCCAGTATCTTTTTGTTGGAAAATTTTTAAATTTTCGCTGTTTTCTGATTTCTGTTTTCCAATATTTTCTTGCTCAGGAGCCTTTCCTTTGTTGCGATGGCTGCTCTCAGGAGAGCCTCTCCCTCGCGGGCTCCTTGAACGCGATGGGCTCCTCCTCCTCTCTCTTGGACGGTCATTACAGCGCTCATCGTAGCGCTCCAACAATTTAACGAACTCCTTCAAGTGGCCCCAGCGATGAGCCTTTGAATTTTAACCTCCAGTTGGCGGCATTCGTCCGTATCGTGCCCCCTCTGCTTATGGAAAGCACAGTACTTGTTCGAGTGCCTCAATGCCTCCGTCTACTTCATCTTCGTGGGCCTTTTAAAGAGTTTCTTGTCAGACAATGCGTAAACTTCCGAGATAAGCCTGTTAAGAGGGACACGTTCCAATCTCCGTCGAGGAGGAGGAGACTTACGGCGCTCCCTGTGAGGAGGCTCCTCTCGCCCTCGTTCGCCTTTAGAGAGTCCGAAATGCCTTGGAGCATTAGACCCGTACATGTCTTCGAGCGCGAAGTAGGGCTCGGCTATCTTCCTCATTGCCATGAGAGATGTGGGGCGTTTCTTCACAATGGAATCGGCAAACTTCTTACTCACATGCTGTTTGGGATTGTAGGCTTTGAAAAGGACATGGATCAAGAAATCCATGGACGGTCTTTCCACAAGCAGCACTTCTTTGTTGAAACGAGCGAAGAATGACCGAAGGGTTTCATGCTCACCCTGAATCAGGTTATACAGCGCAGTGGGTGCGGTGACAGGAGCCTTCAAGAAATTAAAGTGGTTCAGGAAGGTGTTTGTGAGCTCGCCATAGGAGTGGATCGAACCTGGCGGCAGACGTTTATACCACTTTGGGCCATTCTCACGAGGGAGGTAACAAACACTTTGGCCCAGTAATGGCTAGAGTGCTCATACAACTGCATTAGATGTAAAAAATGGTCCAGATGCTCTGCAGGGTCGGTGGTCCCGTCGTAGCGGTTGACTGATGTCAGGACCTTGCCCATGCCAGCTTGGGCTACCAAGACTTCTTCCACAAGGAGAGACCCTTTTGCAAGCGGATGGTGGTTGTAACATCCGAAATTTTCTTCCTGCTCCATGTGGCGGGGGACATGCTGTTGGCGGACGTTGCGTCGAGCGTCTTTGGCTTTTTCGCACTCGTCCCCAGCGTGGGGGACTTGGGATCGCGCTCCTGAGAGTTGTTCCACCATATCCTGCAACTCCTACAGCTGGTCTTGCACAGCCGCGAGGAGGTTGGGATCTTCTCTCCTTACCTGGCTCCCACGTTGGGAGGCTTGTGGCCTTTGTCTTGATGCCCGAGAGTGGACCTTTTCATCGATATCAATCCTTTCGATGGGCTCCTTGCCCTTGTCCGCTTGGGGGCGATCGACTCCCTCTGGGTTGGGAACTTCTTTATCTTTCCCGGGTGGAGGCGGCGGCTGAGCCCTCAACACGGCCTGAGCCTGCAGGAGGGGATGCCCCTGTATTCCCCCCAAGGGCGAAGCTATATGGGCGGCTTGCCTAGGAGGAAAGTACAGGGAATGGAATTTTTCCCATGCATTCTGGGCTGCTTGAATCTCGCATTGGGTGTATAAGGCTCGTAGTTGCTGAGGAGTCAAGGGCGGCAACTCCACCTCTTCAATCTCCCTAGGAACTACTATTGGGAGTTGGATCTGGCCGGCGTGGTAAGGTTGAATTGGTGGCATCAAGACAGAGGGCGTGAGCGTATATCCTGGGCGCGGCATCATATAATGTTGCCCCCCGGGACTCGCATGAGAAGGAACCCACTGATTCTGTGAGGATTGTGGAAATGAAGGGAGTTGGGCACCTCGAGCGGTGCTGGTGGCGGAATCATTGATTCTGTAAGCGGAGGCACACCTCCGGCGAGTGGTGCTCCACCATTGGCTGCAGAGGGGATGGTGGCGATGTTGGCATCACGGGGAGGAGATGATCCCCCTCCAACAGCTCCTGATCTTGTAGCTACCATGGTTTGAAAATGATGGGTGTTTGCAAATCAACTAGCAAAAGAAGAAATGATGAGCCGAAAATAGTTTTCCCACAGACGACGCCAAAAATGATGGGGTAAGAACGTGAAGTATCAAACTCCAATCACTCTCTATTTTGTTGAGGTGGGGGAAACAGAGGATAAGCTCATAAAGGGTCGCCGGAAAAGATTTTGGGCTCTACCTGCTAGGACAAACACCAACAAAGTCAGAAGGCCAAGCTGGGGAAACTGGGGGTGATTCCCAGTTTGGCTCTCCGACGCTCAAGTCAGTTAAGGAACTGAAAGAGAAGAAAAGTAATTGCAGAGTTCAAGTATAGAAGCTTGCTTACAGTGGAGAAAATGAACTTGTCTATTTATAGTTGAGGGTCAGGGACCCTTTGGTCATTTGCACCGTGTGGTCCTGACCAAGTGTTGCCCTAACACGTGGCGCTATGAGAGAAACCTAGGAGGAATCTTCTGCAAAAGCTGGTGAAAGTTAGTGTTGGCAACAGTGGTAGGTGTGCGGGCATGTACGGGGTGTCAGAGAGCCGTTTTAGGGGGTTGGTAACGAGGGTTTAAGAGCGCGCTCGTGTTAACCAAAGGCCAGAGAATCCGCTAAGGGATGACGCCCAATGCTTATGCGACGAGGGGGAATGAAGAATTCCCCTGAGGGAGCGTAGCGCTCGAAGAGAGCTTTCTTGATAAATTGGAGCTTAGCCTGGTGTTGCAGAGTGCGCTCGTTAGAGAGCGGCGACGTTGATCACACGTGTGCGTATTAGAGATGGCACGTGTCCCTGAGAAACTTTTACACTCGGGGGGGTTTGGGCGCTCGTGTATGACTGCGTTAATCATAAGAGAATATGTGTTACTATCTCGAACTGCCACGTGTCCAAACGTGGGACGAGCGTATTTTGACCCTATCATGATAGTTGTTTTAGTTTCATACATTCATCAGTTGGAGTTTTAAGTGATGTGATCTATGTTCCATTTTTCATGAGATGCTTAAGCTGTTATGCTATTTTGAGTGAAAGGATTGTTGAGTATGAATGTTGGGCTTGGCAGGGTATGTGGTTTCATCAACTTTAGTTCTCTTTTTTCTGATTTTATATGTTTGTATTTGGCTGTTTATATAGAATTTCAGTTTGGTCTACTTTATAATTTTAGAAAAGAAACAGTGAGGCAAGAAACAATCAGATGAGTTTCTTGGTTTCAGTGGAACTCTCAATTTTTAAATCTGTTGATAATCAAGATTGGGTTATCACCTATTAACTAAAGTTTTTGGAGTTGAAAGAATCTACGACACCTTTTTTTTCCAATTTAATAGAAGCTTTTTGAGGTACTTCCGTTGGCTGAAAATATTGCGTTCCATTTTCCATGATTTTTAAGATGTTTTGCTGCTTGTTTAATTTTTTTCCTATGGTTGCTATCTTTGTTGGTTTGGGATCTCTAGATAACTTGTTTATTCGGTTTATTTCTGAAATTTTATTTTTTGTGTTATGAATTTCTCCATGAAGCACACTTTAATGTCTTGTTAATTCTTAAACTTCCATTGTCTATTGTTGAGGAATGTAAATAAAAAGGCATTAATTTATACAATATCATGATTTCTGTGCTTTTGAGTGTTTTTTTTTTTTTTTTTTTGTGTGAAGAGGTACTGTTTCCGTCAGATAAATAATTTTAATTTTCAGGAATTGGTGTGTTTTGGCACACACATATATGCACAAAACACACGGACTGAAACACACAAGAACGAAGAGACATTGCTAATGATTTACTGCAAAAATAAAACTCTTAAACCAGAAAATCAGTTATGTTGCCTACCAACATTAGGTTACTACACTATTTATGAATACATAGATCTTACTCCTTATTTGAGAATTTTTCCTTTCTCCCCTTTTCATTTGAAAAACCTTCTCAGTTATATAATTTTCTGATCCGTGCAATTTTTGGAATATACAACATTAATTTGCTTTTGATATTTACCAACTTTGTAATTTATATACCTCTTGAAGAAACCATAGTCATAGCTTCCCATGACTAAGATGTCTGCTTGCTTATCCACTGTTGTGCATATCACATCCTTCTTTTCTCCACTCCTAACGTTTTTCCCACCTTTAACCTACCTAATAAAAACAAATCTAACTTTTTTGCTTTTTTTTCTTTTTTTTTCCTGTTTAGACTTTAAGTATGTGTGAAATAATTCTTGAAAAATTGTTGTATGTAGGATAATAGGTTCTGGGTAAAAGTTTAGGCAAGAATCACGAATGAAGAACAAAAGTTTTGCTACATGGCCTGCAATAGTTGCTTTAAAAGGCGCAGCAAGCCTGTATGATTGGAATATCACCTGCAAATTTTGTCGGGTTGAAACGATTGCTAAACCTAGGTACTATATTATATATTTCCTTTTTATTTACTTTACATTGTTTACTCTTTCATTACATTGGAATCTTTTTAATTAAAATCTTATTTACAACTTTTAGGGCTAAACTTGCCATCACACTTTCGAACAACCTAACTGAATTAGATGTTGTGGTGTTTTGACAGCCTGTAGAAAGTGTTTTGGTATGACTGCTTTTGAGCTCATGAAACTGGATGAGGAGGTAATCATAATCTTATACTGACAATTAACACTATTTATCCGGGAAATTCTTGCATGCACCGGTGCATGCACCCCCCAATTTTAAAATCCAAAAAAATCAAATAAAAAACAAAAAAAAATTCAAAAAAAAAAAATTTGCATTTTTTTAATGCCGGGTGTATTAGGAAAGAATTTTCCATATTTGTCCTTACAATTTTTTTAGTAAAGAGTGTATATAATTCTCATAATACACGATAAAAGGCTCTATTGACACACATCTAGAACATAAAGAATTTATAGTCACCTTGTGTTTTGAAACCCGGACCGGTCGGTTGGACCGGTTCAATCGGTGACCGGCCGCTTATCCGGTCCGATTAGGCCCTTAAAACCAGTTCATAGCTGAACCAATTTAAACCACTGAAAACCAATTAAAAACCGGTGAAAATGATCGAACCGGACCGCTTAACGGGCCGGTTGGCCCGGTTTCTGCCTTTCAAAAATTGGAAAAAAACACATTTTTTATGGCATGTAGGGGTTTGAACCTGCACCCATTGAGATGACATGTGAAGCACCAACCAACTGGAACATATCAATTTTATGATATAAAATGCAAATTCAATATTAATACCTATTATGAAAGAGCTCTTATTAGTTTTTCATAAAGGCAATATTAGTCTTTTTTTAACGGGTAGTTTACTAAAAAAAAAAAATAGATCCATAAAAAATAAACTAATGAAATCTATAAATTATGTTTAAAAATTGAATTTTAAGAAAAAATAATTATGATTAGTTTGTTAAATAAAAGTATGATATTTGTCGAATCAATTTTTTATTATATTGTTAATTTTCTAGATATTAATTTGCTATTTAGTTAGATAGTTTATTTACATGCTTGTAAATTTATAATTTATAATTTTATTATTAGAGGTGTAATTGAAATTAATAAATAATTGTTAGTAATTTAAATTATATTTAATTTTTAATATTATTTAGCTTATTTAATTTTTTTAATTTTATAATATTTTATAAATATATATAATTAAATATAATTATTACGTAATTATGATGTCATACCGGTTCGATCGGTCGGACGACCAGTCGAACCAGTAACCAGTAAGGGGTTCCGATTCGATGTTCCGTCCGGGTTTCAAAACATAGTAGTCGCCTAATGATGGATGATCATCTCCCTTTGAAGAATCTTACTTGCCCTGTTTAAAATGCTTCGCGGAATCATTTCCCTCGCTGTTAAATTAATCGAAGTTTGAGGTACCTAGCCTTTTCCTAGTGCAGCACAGTTTGTCAATTTTTATGGGTTCTGAGTTTAATTATTGAAAGAATGCCCGAATTAGATAATTTTTTTTAAGCCTATGTTATCAGTGCAAAGTATATGGTGTTCTAAGTTTGTTTCTGAGGATTTGAATATTTTATGACTTTCATCTAGCGTTTCAAAATCAAGTGTTTTTCCCCAATTCGAATGTCATCTGATCACCCATATGATGCAGCTGTTATTCTAGGATTTCAGCACTATCTGGTAATGCCTGGGACGACTGTGATTGTCCCCACAATCCTCGTTCCTTACATGGGTGGTGGCAATGTTAGTACTAGATTCGCTTCTACTTGTTTATCCGAGTCATATAATGATCACGTTGTTGCTTTATACTATATATATTTTGTAAAATTTAAAGATTTTATTCGCATCAATCTTTTCCAGGTGGAAAAGGCTCAAGTAATACAAACTCTGCTGTTTGTATCTGGATTGGACACACTGTTACAGACATGTTTTGGCACCCTGCTGCCAGTAGTGATAGGCGGTTCATTCAGATCCATAATCCCGTCTCTGCATGTTGCATTTGCTCGATGATATCTCATCTTTTCTAATCCCTATCTGGTTAGCTTGCACAATTTCCTTACTGGTTCATTTTTCATGCAATTTCCATATAATCTGTTTTCCAACCTAGTAATTTTTCCTGTCATTCTTTAAGAGGTTTATACAAACGATGAGGGCGATTCAAGGAACTCTCATGGTTGCTTCTGTAATACCTATCTTGCTCGGAATTTTTTGGAATCTGGGGCGTTGTTGCAAGGTAGGAAGCTTGGTATTAAATTTGATTCCGACTAGATTAGCAGAATCCTGACAATTGCTTGCTCAGTTTTTGATTGCTGGAATACTGATGCATGTAGCTTGCTCAATGTGTGGAAATTGGGCTTCCAAAGCTGATTATTCTTATTATATTAGCTCAGGTAGGTAAGTATTGTAGTAAACTTCTAGTAGAAGTTCTACAAATAATTTATCGAACCCAACAATATATTAGCAGTCAGCTGATTTTTGAGTAATTTGTGGCAGTATATTCCTCATACGTGGGGCTTAAAGAGTCCCATATTTATTAGTTGAGCTGTGTTGCTATCTGTCGGGATAGTGTGAGCTTATGCAGCCCTCCTGACAGTAGCTGGTGCTTATGGAAATAGGCCTCTAAATACCCAGTTAAGTTGCTATGTCGATCCATTCATCATCAAACAAAACTAATAAAATGCATTGAAAATTTCGATCCATTCATCATCAAACAAAACTAATAAAATGCATTCACAAGAGCACGCACAACAGAACAAAACTTTCAAAAGTAGTTATTCAATATGATCAACCCATCAGTAGGTTGAGAAAAGCAGTATCTCTGTTCAAGTAACTATGATCAACCCATCAGTAGGTTGACAAAAGCAGTATCTCCGTTCAAGTAACTATGATCAACCCATCAGTAGGTTGTAACTATGATCAACCCATCAGTAGGTTGACAAAAGCAGTATGTATGTTCAAGTAACTAAGCCAAAAAACAAAAAAAAAGAGTGACCAAAATAGTCTGGATCAGAGGCTCAACCTATACCCTATATAGCCAAAATCTGTAAGGGTATAGTGAGAAAAAGTGACCAAAATAGTCTGGATCAGAGGCTCAACCGATACCCTATATAGGCCACATCAGGTACACGTATGGTTAGGGCTGTAAATGGATATTCGAAAATCCGATATCCGTATGCATCCGAATTCGTTTACAGAGGATATTATCCGAATCCGTCTCAAGAGGATATTATCCGTATTCGATTATAGACATCCGAATTATAAACGGATAAGGATATGGTAATAAGGCATCCGATCCGTTTAACATCCGATCCGTTTCATTATCCGTTAGATATATCCGTTATCCGATTTATCCGTAATCCGTATCCGATAAATAATGTATTATATTAAAATATATACACAAAACTGTGTATGTATGATAGATTATTAGTATTAAGTAAATTTTTTAGCGCATTTATTAAAGAAAAACCTTAGGTTTTATTAGTAACTATATGTTCACGTCAATATTCATATAGAGATAATATAATTAACATATATTATGTTATTAATAAAAGTATTATATTTCAAATTAATTATATGATAAAATTTATAATTTCACCACATTTATACATTCGCTAAAACATAAAAATGATCTATATAGATATACTTATTATTTCTCTATTCGTCTAAAATATATATATTCTACAATCACCAGCTCCCACAAATAGGGCTGTCAACGGGTCGGATTCGGACCGGATCAGGAGATTCCGGATCCGAATCCGATAAGAGTATCCGATAACCGGATCCGAATCCGAATCCTATAGGATTCGGATGCATTGTTTTTCAATCCATACATAATCGGGTCGGATCCGATCCGATAAAAGATCCGACCCGATTAACAATAAAATTCATTTTTTAAGATTACAAATTTGATATAAAAAAATAAATATAATTACATAATATTTAATAAATAATTATTATTTAATGAATTATTTGATAATTTTATCTATATTTATTTAAAATAGATTGATTTAAACTTATTAATAAAAGAAAATATATATTTTTAGAGAAAAAAATTTAAATTTTATTATTGTTTAAAGTGATAAATATGTGAAAATTTTAATTTTAATCATTTTACTTAATATTATGTATTAGTAAATAATTTTTTTAATTAAATATTATATATAATATCGGATTCGAATTCTTAACGGATCGGATTTCGTAAATCCATATTCGCTCCATTTATTTCGGATATCGAATATTTATAATCGGATATGATCCATCGGATATTTTTATCGGACGAATATACTAAAATTCGGATTGAATTCGGATCGGATTTGGATTAAAATCCGACCCATTGACAGCCCTACCCACAAACATTCAAGATTCTAAAAACTTGAAGACAGGCCCATTCCCACAAAGCACTACAGCCCACTAAATCACAAAAAAAAAAAAATGGGGAAAAAGAAAAGACTACATAAAAACGAAACAGATCTACATCAAAATCAGCTAAAAGACATGGAAAAGCAGAGCTAAAAGATTAGAGTCATTAGACCCTTTTTCCATGTCCCATCACTCTGTTTATCCTAGTAGTACCTCCGTTCATGTACGTCCACATCAAGCAGTGAGTATGTATACTACAGGGTTGAATTTCCACCAGATTCTCCAAGGTTAAATCCCTGAGTTTGGCGGAGAGTTCTTCGAAATTTATTACTGCGAATTTGGCGCCAGGGCAGTAATAGCCTCCAAAGCATATATCAGTAACCCTGAGCTGCGCTTTCACCTCTTCTGAGTTACCCAATGACTGAAGCGTAACACCAGAACTGTCAGCCATTGCTCGGCCATGAATGTTGAACACTTTAAGCGCATCCACAAAGTACTTCCAGCACTCAAGAACGGCATCGTCAAGGTTGATCGAATGTACAGTACAAATTCTAAAAGCCATTTCTTCTGAGAGAAACAAAATCTAGGGTTCCTAGTGATTCTTGAATGCGATTGAAGATTGCGACGGTTTATTGAATGAATATGCGGGTTTTGGTGCGATTCTTGAAGGAAGATTTCAAGAGAATCTGTGAATGAGGGGATTTGGGAGGGATTGAAGCTGGGATGAACAATGGGTATTTGGGAGCGTTCGAAGAAGAGAATTTGAATGTGGCTTTGGGGGGATTAAAAAGAGAATGGTATTGTAAACGAAGCTTTGCCTTTGATGTGGTTTATGAGAGAGAAGGCATTTTCAGTTTTCAGTTTTTCTTGATCGCCACTTCTGCCCTTCGGTGTTTCATCCAAAAATATTTTTGAATATTTTTTATAAATAATAAATGAATTACTATTAAAATTAAATTCTATTACTTTAATATACTTAATTATAAATTGTATACTAAGTTAAGCGTTTTCTTATTATAAATAAAAATCAGATAAATATCATATTCTAAGTAGATAGGTTAAAATATGTGGGAAAAAAAAAATAATTTAGATATTAGAATAGTATATATATGTTAAAATTCTAGCATCTCATCCTGTGCTATGCACAAATTTATTAAAAACATTATTATCTTTTCTAATATATAAATGACTTTTGTATTAATGTGGTTTACAAATAATAAATATTAAATTGACGACTAACTATACCAAAATTTTAATTTAGCTAGCATCAACAATAAATGATTTTTTTTTTTCCAAAACATCCTATGAATTCAAAAAAGGTAGATATATCATATAGTTATGACATGATAAAAAAAAAAAAAAAAAGGCATGTAGTCATTGAAACTCTAAAAAGAAGATTCTGAAAGAATGTCTCACACAACTATAGGTATTGAAACTCTAATAAATTCTTTAAATATAATAAAAATATATAAATAAATTACTAAAAAATCAAAACTCAAGTAAATAAATGAACCTTGAATATAAAATAATGATAAAAAATAAATCATGACATAAATTATCAAGTATTTCACAAATAAATTAAGATTGAAATAATAAAAAAAATAGAAAAAGCAAAGTTATATTACTAATAGATTTGGTAATTGGTTAAGAAATATTAAGATTGATCTTCGAACCAAAAGTTTAAATTTATGTAAAAATAAAATATAAATAATTAACTTAATAATTTGCAGAAACAATAAAAAAATATAATTATTAGAATCAAGCAAACTCAAGTCATTCCAATTTAATATAAAAATATGAAAATATAATAAAGAATTTTAAAAATAAAATAAAAATATAAAAGAAAGATTAGTAAAAACATATAGGTAAAGATTACCACATCAATAATAATAATAATAATAAACTAAAATATATTATTAGAAAACACCAATGTATATATTTGGTCATAGACTATTGGAATAAATCAACAACAAAATAATTTAAATGAAAATGAATCAATATATGGATTATATAAAATATTATCGATGATTAAAATCCTAAAAATGAAAAGATAAATAGATAATAAATTTATGAAGGAACAAAGAACAATAATAATACATCTTGATTTAAAGAGTCGCCAAAATAATATAAAAATTGTGCTAAACTATTATTCAAATTATTTTATAAATTTAAATTTTTAAAAAGAAAATAAAATAATGGTAAAAGAACGACTCAATTACATAAATAAAAAATAGTTATAAAAATTTTGTCAATTTAAAAATAGAAAAAGAAATACATATCTAAGTACTAAAAAATTTAAAATAAAAAAGCAATAAGCAAATAATACTTTATAAATAAAGTAAAATAAATAAAAAAAACCTAAAAATATGAAATTTTCTAAAAACTTAAATTATATTATCTGACATGATTAAAGAAGTTATATAGTGCTAAATAAATATGATCAAAAAAAATATATAAGCACAATTAAAATATAAATTTCGTGCATGAGAGATCGAAAAAAAACACTCAACAATGGATTTATGAGTGAAAAGTAAAAAAAAAAAATTCAGCATATTTCGTCAATCTAATTTGCAGATTCGAGGGAGTGTCTAAATCTTCACTTGATTTCGGCCAGACTCCTATATTAATGTACAAATCAATGGGGCATTTTATATGAAAAAAAAGAAAATTAATGAATCTCAACAGAAAAATTAGAAGAAAGAAACAAAAGTTGAACCTTGTATGTACAAAAATGGCACCACAATTTAGGTTTTAAAATTTTCTTGCAGAAAAGATAATTTAAAAGAAGAAAGCAAAACATATTAAGAAAGATTAATTTACATAAAATTTTGAATTTAAGTGAGGAAATCAAGGAGCCATTAATGGAGGGAGTTATATAAAAAATTTAGGAAAAATAATTTATATTTAAAGCAAAACTCCTATTTATCAATTAAATTTGTTTTTTAATTTTAAAAATTAGAATTTTGATTAGAATTAAACTTACATAAATATTTAATTATTTATGAAAAAAAAAACCCCTCAAAGTTATTGAGTTTTAATGCCTTAAAGAATAAAAAACTCAAAATCGAATTTACATATTTAAATAAAAATTGAGAAAACCTAAATTCTCATATATATATATATATATATATATATATATATGCCCAGAAGATCAAAACGATCAAGTATTACCTAAAACATTAAGAGGTGTGTCATGTAATCATAATTACAACATTTTCACATAAAATATTTAGTTACAACAACTAAAAATGATCAAGTATTGCCAAGCAATCAAGCATTAAAGGCTTAAAGATGCATACGCTTTGCAATTTTCGTTTCTTATCCATCTCTTTGCCAATATTTAGCTTCATTCTTTTATGTCGGGTACAAAATAGAATCGAATTGATATTTTAAAATTAATTAATTCAAAATATAAGATTGAATAAATACAATTAAAAACGACGTTTGACTTTTTGACTTTATTGTGCATTTTGATGATGTGTAATTTTGTAGTTTTTTTGAGATTTTTAATTAAATATAAAATATGTGATTAGTTGATCTTTATTTTATAATAAAAATAAATAGTAATTAAGGGAAATAATTATGTTTGACAATATTTTTTTAATATACTTTCTATGTATGAATTTCTTTTTAAATTATACATATTTTTATCAATATAAATAAATGTCGTAATTAATGAGATATAAGTTAAGAAAGATTGAATTGATAACTTTCATATATTAAGACATCCACCCAATAATTGTGGTGATATTTAATACTATTATTAATTAGGGTTAAAGAAATTAATAAAGAAAAATTAAAACAAAAATCTTTATTTTGTATATTATTTTATTTTGAAAATAATATTACTAACGAGAATAATTTTTTATTCAAAAGATGGCGATCAAGAAAAACTTCTAATATTAGAAAAGATGATGTTTTCATTCAAAAATATTTTTGGATGAAATAATATATTTCTGTCATTCAAAAAATATTATGTAAGTATTATTTCTATGATATAAGGACATTTTTATAAGGAAAATTCTTTTTTAGAGGTTAGTAAAAAACAGATTTTCATACACACAAATAACAATCATTGGATTAATGATTAGTTTAGCAGCAATATTTGATTAGGTTTTTCTTTTTCCTTTTTTTATTTTTTCTTTTTTATTTAATTTATTTATAATTGGTCCTCAAATGCTTAAAAATTACGTTTTTTACTACTTAATCTTTTGAATCTATTTTTGTTGCTCATTACCGATTAGATAAATAATTATAATAATTACTCGTTAAATACAATATAATCCAACACCTCTGACCATTTGGGTGTGCGTGTGTTAAAAAAAAAAAGAAAAATTCATATAAAGTGACAGTTTTAAACTCTTGTGCAATATAAATAGTCTCTATTTTAACAAACATGAAAATTGAATAGAAATAAAAATATATATATATAAATAGTCTCTATAATATTGAAACTCTTTCTCGTCATAGCTTGTGCATCTTCTTGCACTAGTTTTAAACTCTTGTACTCAACAATATAATTTCAAATGTCTTTTTCATCAAAATTTAAAATTTTTTGTCCTCCAGCTTGTACTATTAATGATGAATATTGTTAATTCACATTCAGAATCAGAATCTAATTTAAGTTGTTTCTTTACTTTACTGTTATATTTAACTTAATTTAAGTCGTTTATTTAGCTCTTATGTGACTTGTAAAACCACACCGGATGGAGCGATATTGTAATTGTGATCAATAATAACTTCTTTAACCATTCATTTATCAAGATTATCCAACTTAAGATTATCTACCTTGAGCCTTATCATTGTTGGACAACTAATTCTTTTTCCGAACACCTTGTTTTTCATCATTTTTTTCTTCTTTTATAAGAAATTTTCACTCTAATTACGAAAATCAAAATTTTGGCATAAATATTATACAAGATAAGAATTACTATAACATTCAAATTCCATACCTGCACAGGGTGGAATTGTTATCTCTTGTAAGTAAATTACCATCTAAAATCTCGATAGTTTTACTATTTAAAGGTATATCTTCTATCTGAAAAATTAACAAAAGAAAAACAAAATTTTCAAAAAGTATAAATACGTGTGAATGAAAAAATATAAATATATTACGATATAAAATTATTTTATAATATAAAATTTAGTGTTCCAAGCAATACCTATTCACACAACAGGTTCGTTCTTCTTAATAACTTTTTTTAAGTATGACACTACATAATATTACTGGGTCACGTAGTGCACCCAAAGCGGAGCCACGTGTACCCCGCATCATATCGACCGAACCCGACAGAGTTACGTGCCACCGACGTGGGTTCGACCTCGACCCGCCAGGTCCTCTTTCCCTCTGCGCATACACCAAGATCGAGGGGGTTGGGGTCAGGTCTACCCGGGTTAATTCCCTACCTTGGTCAAACGAATCACTTCCAAGGGTCCAACCTCCTCGACCCCTCAACAGGATGGATGGGAATAAGGGGCTATCGACCTCATTATCCGAAGCAACGCGTCAATCAACTATCCCACTCCCGAGATGAGTCACTGTCAGGACACGTGTCACTCTCTCATTCCCTGGCACAGGTGCCCGCAGGCGCATTTAATATCCTCTATGCCACACCTTACCCAAAGGGGAAAGATGGTGCGCTTTATGCCTCCTTGGCGGGGTCGAGCATTTTCCCTTAGGGATAATCGCTCGACCCTATCTAATGCATAGCTGTCGTACACGCACTACTATGTTAACTACCATAGGCTATAAATACGCCCCCCCCCCCCCCCCTGAACAGTTAATTAGTAAGCATTTAAGAGCATTTAATAGCGCTTGTTGCATTATTTCTCTCTCTAAAGCCCCCCATAATGACTTGTGCGTCGGAGAGCCAAATTTGGGCCCAACTCCAAGTTCCCCAATTTGGCCTTTGAGCTCACATGTGTTTTGAGTGTTTTCAGATAGCTTAAGAGCCCACACTTATAAATTCTTGACTGATCGATCCAAACTTACCGGCTAGATCGCCATCTCAGCACGACCATTTTTTAGCCGGATCAGTTTGGCACCATATGTGGGAAACTCTCTTTCTCTCTTCATTTTGATCTAGAGGAAAAAACACTAACACACCCTACATACAACTATGGTGAACACAAGGCAAAATCAACGCGATGAGGACATGGAAGAGGTTGCCAAAGGCAGGCATGACGCAAACACGCCGCTTGGC
The DNA here is from genome assembly GCA_037501455.1 of Lantana camara. Taxonomy (NCBI): domain Eukaryota; kingdom Viridiplantae; phylum Streptophyta; class Magnoliopsida; order Lamiales; family Verbenaceae; genus Lantana; species Lantana camara. The sequence goes on from CM074862.1 coordinate 29,257,152, forward strand.
AACTCCACCACCGCTCCCCCCGCCGCTGGAAACTTTGCCACAAATGCCAGCGTCATCTTGCCCCGGCAAGAAACAACCCCCAGGATCACTGTTACTCAAACAGATCTGGACGTCTTCCTCGACCAATGGTGGGTCGAGATCGAGCAAGCCCAGGCGGAGGGTCGTGAGCCCAGGTGCCCGGAGTTACCCCTGGCCAGCCTAATCACTATCCCGAGCCCCATCATGGCCAACATCACGGGGCCCATGATCCAAGCTTTCGGACCCCCCATTCCGTATTATTTCCAGCCGCTCGATGGCTAACCAGCCCACGTCATTTGGGGACTAGCCCCTCAGACGGGCATGGGACAGGCCCGCGGGGTTTGAACCACCACCACTGCCCACTGTACAAACACGGCCTACCCGAAGGCCAAGATGAATCGGACCATCCTAGTCGTGTCAATTACGGTAAAAACGCGGTTGATGGTGACCACGAGGAGTTGGACGACCTAAGTCAGTGGATACCGGCTCGATCTGCTTCGGGAAGAGGCTACACGCATCGCGGCCGCGAGATAAGAGAACGATCAGAGTTGTTACAAATACCCGCCTAGAAGGTGGGTGGAAGACCGCCTGGGAGACCGAGGTTCCGTCATCTCCCCGAGGTGAGTCGCTATCAGGACACGTGTCACTCTCTCATTCCCAAGCACAAGCGCCCGTAGGCGCATTTATTGCCCTTTGTGCCAGAACTTACCCAAAGGGGAAAGATGGCGCGCTTTACGCCTCCTTGGCGGGGTAGAGCATTTCCCCTTCGGGATAATCGCTCGACCGCATTTAATGCATAACTGCCGTACACGCACTACTGTGTTAATTGCCCCAGGATTTTTTTGAATTATTTTATAAGAAAATTAGTGATTATATTTTTCCTTTACGATTTTCTTCAACAAGTTTGATAAGTTTTACGATAATCTAATCATATAGATTAGTATTTGTCTTATATTTTTAAAATCTTAAATTTATTGGGTCTTTATGATAATATTAATAATTGGAGTTCTACTTTGTATAATTCACTATCTACGAGAGAAGATAATTAATTACCAATATGAGAAAAAGAGAAGGTAATTAATTATTTGTAAAAAAAAAAAAATTACAGACTGTGAAATAAATAAAACCATTTTTATAAATATCATCTAATTGTGTTATGATCATGTGCTTCATTATATGCGACAGTCTACAGTTGCAATATAAAATTTAAAAAGTATATGTATCTTTGTGTATTTCTTGTATCATATATACCTAAAAGATCTTAGTTTAGTGGTGACCTACGAAAGACGAATTTTATTAGATTTTTCAAGATGTTAGGAATTCGAAACCTAATTGTTAAAAAAATCTTTTGGGTTACCAAATTCGAATCTAATTAAATAGAATATAGAGAAAAAATAAAAAAATAAAAATTGTATCATATTTATGTGTACTATATATTGATATATTCGTGCATGTTCGTGTAGCATGGATATAAAAACTCACATATTTGGGGCACTCACAATTAATTACCTAAAATATATTGACGTTAGTTAATGATATTTAAGGCCTTTAAATCATTATGATTAGTACAACAGTTGAAGCCGCCGCAGGCTCGAATTCATGTCATTTGTAACAAAACTAGTATAATACACCGCACAATGCGCAGTAATCTATGCCCGGGAATCTATGTCCATCAACATAAATAATTATAATACAATTATAATTTAATAATATGTAGGTCTCTTATCTATCATTTTTTGTGTTTTTATGCCCTGTCAGGAACATAAGATAATGATAAAAATAAAAGATACTTTCGAAGCTATGCTAATGGTAAGAAGAGGCTTCAAGAAAAAATACAGGATGGCAATAGAGGGAGAACAATTCCCTCTTCTTCCATTTTAATTGTTTCTTAGACGACTCACAGTGCTGCAAAATGTTGAGGGAGAAACGAGTAAGAAACAGGACACAGTCAATGAATAGCAACGAAAATTATAGATATCAATGTATAATTTCATAAGAGAACCAAACACACATAAAAGATAGACCTACAGAATTCCCCTTATCTCACTTAGTTCTCAAGAGATGCACATTTACTTCATAGTGATTGTACTTTCTGTAGAATATTGGCAAAAATGGCTGTTTATCCAACAATCTTCTTTGCACCGGGGCACTAAACATAGAGAAATCAAAAAGTGAAAAAAGTAAAATGGAGGAAGAAGAAGTGCAAGTAAATGGAAGAAGAAAAAGTTAACAACCTTGCTTGAACCTGGCCAATGCAACCATTCCCTGAAATGGAACTTACATGCTAGTTCTTAACCATTCCCTGAAATGGAACTTACATGCTAGTTCTTGCTCCAGCATGAAAGTCGATCTATTATGACCAGCGCAGTTGTTCGTATTTCATTTTCTACTTTCATGTTAAGAAGAAATGATAACCTTTTCAAATTCTGGGAGAGTGTCATAGGCTGTATAGTGCCATGCTAGACCCTTCTTAAGCATAGATTCCTACATGAAGAGTTTTGAGAATTCAAACATATAGAAAGGATAATTACACTAACATATGTTGAATTGTGACATAATTACACAAACTTCTCCTACAAGAATTTAAGTTGGGCACTTACAGATAAATATTTAACTTCATGACTGTAATAGCATGTGTCAAACCAAACCTTATCGTACGCCAAGGGAAGTTTTTGTAATTTGCACATTTCGGGCGAAGTTTATAATTAGGGCGTGTCGGTGCAATTAACCCTAAAATAAGATAGAAAACTACAAATGCCAAATTAACAATATGATCATAGGACTCTACCTGCACAAATATGCCATTGCAGTATATATCTCCTACACATCGGCCATATTGATTTTCATCAAATACCAGAACTCTTAAACACTTGTTCTGAACAATTTTAGCCAATTCTTCCTTTGCTTGGTGCCCGAATGGCATTTTGCTCTCAGGTGCATCAATTCCCCTTAATCTAATACAGTATTTTTGTGCAAGAATCTCCTCGTAACATTAACATTTTGTTCATTTAACAGAAAATGCAGTGTAAGACTTTAGATCGATCGTTCAAACTACCAATATAACACGATCAAAAGATACAAATAATTCAACACAAAACATCATTCAAAGTGTTCCCAAAAAACAAATACCAAAGCAAGATTTTATGCATTTCATGGAATTGAATACAACAAGAAGAATATGAAATATGAAGTGAGAATTTGAAATACCTCATTTGTTTCCGATCCAGATGCAAGACAACCTTCAGATACCGACGAACCGACAAAATTCTGAAATAAAATGATGTTAACCATCAGGATAGAACATGATCACATACTCTCTCTTCTAATCAACACAAAAAGGGAAAAAGAAAGAAGAACACAGAAGTTCAGGAAAAACATAGATCAAATAATGTTAATCTGGCTAGACTGAACTATGCAAAAATAATTTGGAAAACTATCAGAGAAGATTGCAACTTGATCTTGAGGAGAAAAATTTTAATGCAATTCGATTTAGGAGAGAGAAATGAACATTTTTTGGGGAAGAAACAAACAGGGTTGTTTTACTTTTGAAACAACTATCACAGGCCATATATCAAGATTTTTTATTCACATTCATGATGTTTGCTTTGCCTTTTATCTAGAATTTGTCATCCTAAGTATATACATTTTTAAACAAAATTAGTGAATAGTAAAAAAATTTGGGTCTTACTAACAATAGATTAGTTATGTAATAATAAAAATGAATTATAAAAAAGCTGGAAGTGAGTTAAGAAAAATCAAAGAAAAAAAGCTTAAGTTAAGAAAAATCAAATAACTTACCACATTATTAGTTATGACATTTGCGATGGATGAAAAGTCATCATGAGGAATTTGTGAGCGTCGGACAGAACAAATAAAATATCTTTAAAAGAAGTGATAATTTACCAGCCTCTTAGAGATTGGCTTTCAGAATATGATGGATTAACAATAATTTTTACAAAGCATTTAGGCGAAAGTCATACACCTAACCAATAAGTTATTTTTCCAATAAATATATACTAATGTATTATGCACAAACAACAAAAAAATATATACTAACCATGAAAATCAGATACATTCAGCCTGGTTGCTTCAATTATGGGCATTTTATCAGATGTATTTATAATGGTTGTCCCTTCTTTAAATAGTACTTCATTCCATAAAGTGAGCATCATAGGTTTCCTCCTATAAATTGTTATAGCAAAAGAAAATAATTAGTGACAGTTAGAAAATTAATTATGACATATATATACGAGATCTTACTCATCACTAACGATAACAAATTCTTGCAAAGTTGACGTGCCATTATTTATAGTCCTCTGCTCAAGTTTATCACTAACGATTGTCAAAACATCTGTGATCAAAGGAATTGTTAATTTCAAATTTAAATAATCAAAAATTAAGATAATTTTAAGGAACAATTACATTTGAGATGAGAAATATATGCAGAAAGTAATGATAAAACTTATCAACCAAAGTATACAGAAGATGTACTTACATCTTTGTCAATGAACAAGAATCATTGGTACTTCGTAGAGCTTGATTGAGATTGTCGAGGGCTGAGTTTTTGCATCACAAGAGCTTTAACGGTCCAACTTCTAGATTTTGGTGTAATTTCAGCAACAGGAACGAGAGTTCGATGCATCTTGCTTTATGCTGAAAAAAAAATATTGGATAAAACAAAATTCATATTAAGGTTATAGATGGAAGTATGTATAAAACCTTGAAGTGAATAAAAACTGCATACAAAATATTAAACAAAAATGATAAAATAATTGAACCACCAAAATCAAGTATCTCGCTTCCAAATCAAGTAGTCGAATTGCTACATCACTAATCGTGGTTTTATCTTAAACCCACTATCTTCTTGTCAGCATAAAGATGGAAACTTGGAAGTGTCAACAAATTCATTTTAGAAATTAAATTTAGAACAAATACACCTAAATCAATTTCTGTCTGTAATGCATCTATAAACTATATAACCTGGTTGGCAACAGACCACATTACAAACACTTGCAATTTGAACATGTAATCAATCAATGTTTCACAGAATGATATTCTAGGTATAACTATGTTGACAAATTCACAGAAAAAATCCATAAAGCAACAATATTTTAACATAAATACCAAAAAAAACCCATCTCAATTTTGACAAAATTCATATCATTTTCTTCCTAAGTGCCTTTGTTGCCTACCCAGATATCCAATGGTGAACATACTGAGTTAGAATTTCCCAACAAGAAAAGCTCGATGTGAAGTAAACAAATGAAAAAGTAAAAAGTGGATTAATAACTCACTGATGAGAGTTTTAGGAGTGGAAATGTCAGGTCCCACTTAATTAACTCAGCAACCAATTGAGATTGGCAAAATGCATGAATATAAGATTTACTCTATCTTAATCAATTGTGGCCCTGCAATTAACAAACATAGCATGTTCATACAAGAGACATTTGAAATACTAAGTGATGTGCTTAAGTAGTTTTCCTAGTACCTAGTAAACTGAATGGCTCTTTCGGTAACTAATACCCAAACCAAAGCCAACTTCTTTGAGTAACTTTTAGATGATTGGACCTCCCTCCCTAAATAAAATGAATACTCAACCAAAATAAAAGCATCATACAATGCTTTATGTAGAAGAGCTGCATCCTCAGGATTCTGCATGAATTATGGAATTAGCTTCCCAAGCATTAAAAAAGGTTAATTTATTTGAATTATTTTCCAAATACTTATTAATGTTGCCCCAAAAATAAAGTCCAACATAAATTCCAGTAAGAACTGATTTACTGAAAGGTGATATGCTAAACCCTCTTGAATGTCTCCAATTGTAGATTTGAAAGACAATTCTAACTATCCAAAAGAATACTGGATAAACATACCAGCAAGGCAGCTGCAGGCAAGCTGGGCTCCAACAGCATTTTGAAAAGCATATCTGGGAAGAAGCATCGTTTAATTAGATTACATACCATTTTGAAATGTAAGTATATAGATTTCAAAATGACAAAAACATAAACTGCAAAGAAAAGACATGAACTGAAACCAGGAAATAACCAGAACTCTAACCCAAAACCACATTGAACAGTTTAATTTAACAAAGTGACTCCAAATAATCTTATCGACAATTATATGATTTCAATCAATTCAAAAACAGATAATAGTCAAAAGTACATAACACATGGAAAAAGTAGGCTAAGTTCAATAAATGTGCGAGTGAAAACACCAAAACGAAAATAAGACAAACATTAGCATATCTCTTTGTAAGTCATCTGAATTGATTCCAAGAGAGATTTTCAGACACAACCTCAACAAAAGAATCTCGTCCATAACAACCCCAGCCAGGTGTCACAGGGACACAGTGGCTTCCTGTTTCAAACCCAAGTCAGATTTTAAAGTGAAAGATTTAATCTTTATGAGCCCAAAACAGGAATAAAACCAATTAATGTCTCTTTCGAGGGAAAAGGGAATCGAAAATCTTAAACCCCAAATACACGACATGTGAATGTGTGAGTATCATATATATTTAAGACCAGAAAAAATCAGACAACTTGTTCAAATAGAGAAGCAAATAAAAAAAAAATGAGTCAAACCATAAAAACACATATATTTCCACCTTCTCTCACATACAGAAATAAGAAAAGGACCTTATCAAGAGTCTAAGATGATAATAAATTCATTTCCAGAACCGCACAATTACAAAAAATTCTCATAATTAACAACAAAAATTAACCAACTAAAGTAAAAATTAAAAAATCAAATGGTTCAGTGGAATTTCAACACCAGGAGCCCGAACAAAATATTTCAGCTTCCTAATAGGTCGGAAATCATGAATTACACCCACGCTATTAACCAAAAATATGATAAAAAAACAAAATAAGAAAATTAATCATCAACTCACCTGAAAACTTCACCGAATAAGCACCGACGAAATGAAATGCAAAGATCCACATGTATATTGAAGATTTCTAACAGAATTAATTAAATATTTTGTACGAATAGGTTAAGTGTAAAAATTGGGTTTAAAGTTGCAGGTGTAGAAGACACGGTAGATGGCGAGAAGAATATGTCTGGACTATATATGATGCCTTGTACTTGAGTTTTCTACCAAAAATAATTGAGATGAGAAACATATATATAAAGTAATGATAAAGTTGATCAATTGAAGTATACAGAAGATGTACTTACATCTTTGTCAATGAACAGGAATCTTTGATACTTCGTAGAGTTAAATTGGGATTGTCGAGGGCTGTGTTTTCGCATCACAAGAACTTTAGCTGTCCAATTTCTAGAATTTGGTGTAATTTCAGCAACAGGAACAAGAGTTCGATGCATTTTGCTTTATGCTGCAACCCAAAAAATAAAAATAAAAATAAAAATTATTGGATAAAACATATAATTTTATGGATAAAAATTAGAAACTCATGAACAGGTCTACACTTTTACAACTGCATCTTGAAAGACAATTTTTAGATCATTAGAACACTACAATAAAACATCATACTATAACTATAACAACTTAGAAAAATAATAGCAGGTAAGGCAATCTTGTTTACCAAAAGTCTTTGTTTCTTACTCTTAGTAAATGATTTCAAAAACTAACAAAGTATCAGGAGAAACATATCAAATAGATGCACTTAATTTTTCTTACTTGCATATCTAATGTGAGCTATCATATGTTTTTAACAGTTTCACAAACCAAAAACCATTCAACTTGCTATCTGTGAAATAGTAGATGGACACACTTTATGAATTTGAGTTGATTTTATCCATGAAATTTCAGTCAGACTTTCGTAGATTTAAATAGAAAAGGCCATCAAATCATAAAAAACTCACAAAAAATTATGAATTGACAACTAAAAGCAGTAAAATCCGCATTTAAATTTAACATACGGGCATGTGAACAATTAATTAAACAAAAACAAGAATCCATATGAAGTCTGTATTTATAAAAAATTTGAATGCATGCACGGATAGAGTCATAATACATACCTTCCACAGGTTCACAAAGTAAGACTGGTGTGATCAATACCTGCACAGGCGAAACAAAGTCCAGAAGTTAATACAATATGCAAAAGATTAAACACTAAATAATATTTTCAAACACTCCTATCAAACTTTAACCCTAAGAAACATGAAAATTCCAATTTACTAAGGCTTTAGCTAATAATTGTACAAAATCACTGATTTACACTCAAGTTATTAACCAAAAATATGATAAAAATGAGAAAATCAATAATCAACTCACCTAAAAACTTCACCAAACCACTGACGATATGAACAATAAAGATCCATATATATATCTTAGATTTCTGACAGAATTAATTAAGGATTTTGTACTATTAGGGTTAAGTGTAGAAATTAGGTTTAAAGCTGGATGGGGAGGAGACACGTTAGTTTTCTTTTTATTGGCAAAAGCTATCAGAACTTGAGAGGAAATATGTAGAAGGAACTTACACGTCGCCGTGAAGAAATTGGTAGAGAAAGAAATTGATGGAGAAAGGAAGAAGGAGACACTGTGAGGATGTCGTGGATGACACGTCGCCATGAAGAAGTCGGTGGAGAACGGAGATCCATGGAGAAAGGAATGAGGAGACTTCTGCGGATGCAATCGAGGAGGAGCGAGCAGACATATGTGGAAGGAGATGCCTCTCGAAGATAATACTTACTTTTTAAAAAGATAATCTGAATATATATATATTTTATTAATGGATAAATTTTATATTCTCTTATATTATATATAAATATTGTATATTTATTACAATATATAGATATACATGTATTCTATAAATAATTTTTATTTGCCTATATTGATAATATTAGATATATTAAAATGATATAATTTTATTTATATTAACGTTAATATAAATAAATAATTAAGCATCCAAGACATTTTTCTTTAAATAAGGAGAATGACAAGAATAATCCTTAACAATGTCTAGCCTAGAATTTGCCTGAATTCATTATTATAATATAGATATACATGTACTCTGTAAATAATTTTTATTTTTATATATTAATAATATTGAATACATCAAAAATAATATAATACTTATTTTAAAAAAATTATTGTTTGGGATGGAATATATTTTATTTTGTAAAATATGAAACTTATAATAACAAAACTGTAAATAATGAGACTAATTTGTCAGATCTTAAATATGGGGCTACCAATAAATATTTAATGTAATTTTTTGTTTTGCGTAATATCAATTTTAATATAAACAGATAATTAAGTATACAAAACGTTTTTGTTTAAATAAAACGCGGAGAAATTACTTGCGGAGGATCGGGTCGTAGGCGTACCCCAAAGAATCGTTGGAGCCACTGAACATGAAATACCATGGTTTTTGGTGCGAGGAACGGGAATAGTTCCATAGAAACCTTTTCGTTGATACTATTTCCAACCGGCTCTAAAGATGCTTGCAATCGGGAGATAAGCTAATATCCGTTCCAAAAGGTTGTCTCGTAAAATTTCTAAGGAAATCGATTCGGATTCTTTGTCCTCTTCAGCGTTAAGGTTTTGATAGGAATCAATCTGTAAGGCGTTGCTTGGCAAGTTATTGAAGCAATGGCTCACCAACGAAGTTTCACCTTCCATTGTGAGCAATTTGTGAAAACCTGAACAAGAAACTGCATGTAAGGTGGCGTTATGAATGGAAAAACAAGCTGAATTTGCTGCAACATTCAAACTTCTTTTATCACGAAAAGAAAAAGCTGATAAGAGCTGGAATTGAGGCGCTTTTAGCTTAAGAAGAAAAGCAGAAGCCAAAAGCTGGAAATTAATGAGAAGAACTTACATTCACATTGGGTGAATCAAGAAAGTTGTGCACAGGGGCGCTTGTAGTTCTCCTGAGTGTAGGATCCAAAGGATTATTACCAACAAGTTCAAGGTTTGAACCCACAATTCCATGTTCTAATGCAGTGTACTCAAAATTCACCATATCAGATGACCTCTTTAACCAGATAGTTATCAATGTCAACGTCCAGTCTTGGGTTAACTGTAGCAAGTTTCATAAACAGAAACTGGAAAAAAAAAAAAGATTAAGTTTATCATGAATGAAATATTAATCAAGAAAAATTGGAAAATTTGTATTATAATTTCTACCACAACTTGTCTCTGAAGAGAGTGGCCATAATTGATAATCTCATCCAGTGTTCCAGCTTTCCCAGTGATCTTATTACAGTACTGGACCAAATCCTGCAATCACTTCATTCTTTCACTTATTTTCTCCCTCCTCACCTAAAATATAAAAATTTCATCCATCACAACACATAATTTGCAGGAAAAACCAAAATTCAACTCAGATAAATATTTATTAATATTTCTAACTTCTTACTCTTTCAGCCAAACTGTGGCTACTGAATGCATACACAAATTAAATTTCAGCGAAATCTGAGAAACTGTTGTTAAATTAGTAAATGTTAAAACAGAGCAATTTCTGGGAACGCATTCATGTAAGAACAAAAACAAACAAGTGATTTTTTGAAAAGTTGAGACAGGAATTTCGTTTTCTTTTTAATCTTTAAAGTAAATTTAGTTACCGGATTTGGACAATCATGCTGATACATTTGACTAATGAAAAGAAATATTTAAGGCGTTTAATCCAACACTCAAAAATTCCTCATGATAACTTCTCATCCATCACAAATGTTATAACTACCAATGCGGTAAGTTATTTTACTTTTCTCAACTTACTAATCATTATATAGATATATCTTCTTATATAACTTTAATATTTATTTCAAAATTTATGTACTTAGGATGACAAATTTTGGATAAAAGGCAACGCAAAAATTATGGATGTGACTCAAAAATTTTGGTATATGGCTTGTGATACTTGTTTCAAAGGTACAACAGCTCAGTATGGGTGGAATATTACATGCAACTTTTGCCATGCAGGCAGAACGAGATTATCGATGGCGGTGTCATTAATGAGCGGTTAAGTGAAAAAGAGTTCATTGTACAAATTAAAAAGAAGAAGGCTGAAACTCATTATGGCATGGATTACCGCTATATTGTCTCTTCAATGGATGAAGCTGCACAAGTATCAAAACACAAACATGCTCAAGAACTTTCAGGTATACACAATTTCCTTCCTTGTCCATATTTAGATTATTATTTTTCATTAACTTAAAACCTTAATAAATTTCTTACTTTATTTGTATCTTTTTGTTAATTTCAGGTTCTTCTTTTGGTGTTGATAAAGATATTGCTGAAACGTCTAATAATGCTCAGGTTCAATCTTTAAATGATGATCCTCAGGTCAGTCGAATTTCAACAACAGAAGCACCAAAAAATACGACACAAACTTCTCCTTAATCACCAGCTTCACTTCCAATTCATTTCCCAACAATTAAATTTCATTTAAAACCAGAAGCAAAATATGAACCCAACCCACAAGAACAGACTTACAAGCTTTTTTTTGACAGGATGCTCATTGATTGCTTTATGATCGGATAAAGAGAAGGGGCATGGTTGGTGTGTCACTGGGTCAGTGAGGGAACCCGTAGGAAGGGGGGACGACCCGCCAAATTCACATAAAAAATCGCCAACATGAAGATAAAGTAACTTTCATGACTCAATGAACTAAAAAAAGTTCATACTCGACAATACCAATGTAACATAAGTACTATGCAAACCAAAAAACAAAAATGAACATTTTGATATTCAAGCATCAAGCATAGCTAATTGAATGCTAAAAATACCTAGACAGAAGCAAGTAAAAAAGCATTAATTAATCTTTTCATGATTTTGTTACGAACTGGAATCACTTTAACAGCCCAAACAAAGGTATAAGTACACTTGTTTTTGCATTTTTAAGTAATGCGATGTTCGAGGAAAATATGGGAAAAAACATATTATCTTTATAATTGTACCTCTTCATAAATGAAACAGGGAGAAAGGCTTCCGGAAGCAAGCCAAGGAGAAAATTTTGTCGAATAGTCAGGTCCCAACATTCCATTTCGTGTTACTTTATAAATCCTAAAAAGATCCTACAAAACCACAAAATCAAATATCACATAATTATTTAAACACTATTACACTGCCATGCCCTGAGCTGTCGCATAATTACACAAACTTCCCCTGAGGTTTGAGATATTACATAATTTCAAGAGTTCAAAGTACATTGGATGGATAAATTTTGAAGATTTAATCGCTATTTTTCTATGAAAACCCAATTATTCCCTTGATACTTAATGATAAACATTTGAATTTAAATTCATGATTATAATAGCATGCATTAGGTTAAATATTAGAGTATCTCAAGGGAAGTTTTTGTAATTTTCAAAACCTTAGGGGAAGTTTTTGTATTAGGTCAAATCTCAAGGTATGTCAGTGCAATTATCCCAATTATCTATTTCAAATACATTAATATAGCATGAATTTTACCTTCTTCCAGAAATATCCATGTACTCTACTTAGAGCTGCACTTTCACCACCTACAAATGCCATTCCTTTGGCGACCTGCATGAATGGGTATTAAAATCTGCTTAAATATGTTTATATTTAGACATAAATAAGAACATGTCTTCTCGAACTGAAGCCCAAGTGCAGAAACTTCTGGAATAATTCCCCAATCTTCGATATTAGGAGCAGGGCCAAGGAAAGCTGGGATTTTTATACAAGCCCTTATATGAGAAAGTCTCTTCTCATAAACATAATGATATCTAAAATTGATTAAAGAAAAATGTATGAACCTTTCTAAATTGAGTCTAAATATCCGGTAAGGAATCACAACTAAACGGAAGATCAACTATATGGTACATAGTACATCCCCAAATCAATTCTAATTTAGTGACTTTCTCCAAATTCTTGGAAACTAATCTCTCAACTCTCAGCTCCTCACTGCACATTTCTTTCTGTGCATAAACCTACAGTTTAGACAAAAAAAGCTTGTGTTCATAGGTACATAGTATAATAACAGTTCATCATATTCAGAAAACGCTGATTGGAAAACCAATCCAAATAGCAAGTGAAATTAATCGATTGATTGAGGTAAATGAACTTACCCTAGTCAAAGAATTTTTTATCATAAATGGTGAAAATTTATAAGCCGTAACCACATAAATATACAAAAGATAATTCTCAAACACCAGCAAATCATAAAGAACTCACCTAAAAAATTAAGAATTAACAACCCAAAATGTAAACCCTATATTCAATAAATAATTCACAAGCTTAAACTCAGAAAAGCTCAAATCATCGTTGTAGTACAGCCTCACCAGACCAGAAAATTCAATAAATAATTCACGGACATTCACTTTACTCTGTAAGCATTGAGTTCATTTTCGAGCTTCTCCTTCCTCAGCTCGGCCTGCCGATCCACAGCATCAGACCAAGCAAGCATTATCCGGCCGTAATCCGGTCCCAGCCGGCCATCAATCTTCGACACAACCTCCCTGAACAGGTGCGTGTTTTCACCGTTCTCAATCTCGTCATACACCATCCTCAGAGCCTCAAGCCACATCGACGGTATGCCGCATTTGTCCGCTATGAAAATTAGCCGACTGATCTCCGTTCGACCGCTGTACAGCCCCGCATAGGCCTCAACGTCGAGCTATTCGTCGCTGATTTTGATGAAATTCAGAAATTGTGAAACATTTGCCTTCGGTCGCCCTGGTGAAGTCGGTGGAGAAAAAGAAGGGAGAGTTTTTATTTGAAAGGAATGTTCAATACGACGTCGTTTTATGAAGGGAGAAGGAATCCAGTGCATCAAAATTTCTTGCAACCGGACGACGAAACCGTACGCTATGGCTCTTATATATATAGTGTAATAATTATTATATTGAGTTGGTACTTGGTATATGGGGCAATCGGTTTGGAGATTTTTACTTTATTCTTCGAAAATTTATCTTACATAATACAGTATAAATACTGCATTAGAATATTTTAGTACTATATGTTGAGAAGTATAGAAAGATGAATAGAGAAAAACTTAGGTTTAATTGTATTGATTGTATTGATTTCACTATGTAACAGGAATACAGGAGGGGAAGCATAAATAGTAAAGGGATCCTTAATCAAAAGAGAAAAATAATCTCGTAAAAGAGGTAAAAGATCCTTTCCTAAAATACTAGAGTCAACACTCCCCCTCAAGGTAGGTCGAGGGATATCTGACACCTAACTTGCTCAAGACATCATGGAATGCTTTCCCCGTAACAGCCTTCGTGAGAATATCAGCCAACTGGTTTCCAGATCGCACAAAGGGAAGAGATATGACTCCACTTTCTAGTTTTTCTTTGATAAAGTGGCGGTCGATCTCTACATGCTTCGTCCTGTCATGCTGCACATGATTTTCGGATATCTGAATAGCTGCCTTGTTATCGCAATTGAGAGGACACGCTTCATCTGGAGGAAACCCGAGTTCAGCCATCAACTTTCTTAACCAGAGTACTTCAGATACCCCTTTTGCAATGCCCCTGAACTCCGCCTCGGCACTTGAGAGTGCTACCACCTTTTGTTTCTTGCTCCTCCATGTGACTAAATTCCCCCCAACGAACGTAAAGTAGCCAGAGGTTGACCTCCTGTCAAGTGGGTTGCCTGCCCAATCTGCATCTGTGTAGGCTTCTATCTTCAGGTGGCCATTTTTTTTGTACATAATTCCCGTGTCTGGAGACCCCTTCAAGTATCTCAATATTCGCAGTGCTGCCTCCATATGCTCTTTCTGAGGGTTGTGCATAAACTGACTCACTACTCCCACGGCGTACGCAATGTCAGGTCTGGTATGTGAGAGATATATAAGTTTCCCTACGAGGTGTTGATACCTCGTTCGGTCAGCTGACTCAGCTCCATCAACAATCCTCAATCCATGATTGCTCACCATGGGTGTATCACTTGGCTTGCAATCTACCATACCTGTTTCTGCTAGTAGATCCAGGACATACTTCCTCTGTGAAAGATATATCCCTTGATTCGATCGCATGACTTCAATCCCCAAGAAATACTTTAAATTCCCTAAGTCCTTCATCTCGAACTCTCCAAACAGATTTTTTCGAAGATCCCTCATTTCCTCGGTATCATCCCCGGTAATGACCATGTCATCCACGTATATGATCAAACAAGTGATCTTCCTATCCCTTCTTTTCAGGAACAGAGTATGGTCGGAGTTGCTCTGTTTGTACCCATACCGCTTCATCGCAGCAGTAAATCTCCCAAACCATGCCCTAGGGGATTGCTTGAGACCATACAATGCCTTTCTAAGCCTGCATACTTCGTTGGTTCCAAACTCATGTGAGAAACCAGGAGGAGCTTCCATGTACACTTCTTCAGCAAGATCACCGTGAAGAAACGCATTCTTAACATCAAACTGATAGAGTGACCAATTCTGATTCACAGCAACGGAGAACAGGACCCTGATTGAGTCAATCTTTGCGACAGGGGAGAAGGTCTCCGCATAGTCCACCCCATAAGTTTGGGTATACCCTTTGGCCACTAAGCGAGCCTTATACCGTTCCACGGATCCATCAGCTTTCCGTTTGATGGTATACACCCACCTGCATCCTACTAGCTTCTTATCAGGCAGTTGTGGACATTTATCCCACGTTTTATTCTTCCTGAGTGCATTCATTTCATCATCCATTGCTTGACGCCACTCAGGAATCCCCATTGCTTCCTCCACACTTCTTGGGACATTTTCAGTGTAGATGGAGGCTGAGAAGGCTTTGGCTGATTCTGTTAGACTCCCCCTGACAAGGTCAGCCACTGGGTATCTCTGCACCATAGACTGATGTTCGGGACTATACCGGCTAGGAGGGACTCCTCGGGTACTCCGGGGAGGGAGAACATACCTATCTGTTTCTGGCTCACCTGCAGTGTTAGGTATAACAGATATGGAAACTGAATCTATAGAATCTGAAACTTCGGGACTAACCTCAGGGATATCACTCGAGGAAGATAACGTGGATGTGGGCGTGGCACTCATATCAGCACTTAGGGGGGACGGATCATTACTAGTGGACAACGGAGTTGCACAGAGCCAATTTAGCGGATCCTTGTTCTGCTCACTCTCCCCCTGACCGCTAAGCTGGCTATAATAATATTCTGTTTCCACAAAGTCACAGTCCATCGTGACGAACATTCGACGAGTCTTGGGGTTAAAGCATCGATACCCCTTTTGGTGCATCCCATACCCCACAAATACACATTTCTCTGCACACGGATCAAGTTTAGACCGGTGTATAGTGATAATATGTACAAAGACCGAGCATCCAAATATCCGGGGCGTAAGAGCCAGTTCAGGCGGAACTTGAGTGAGGTCACTTAAGCACTGGATGGGTGTGCGGAACTTGAGTATCTTCGTGGGTAGTCTGTTGGCTAAGTAAGCAGCTGTGGCGACGGCTTCCGGCCAGAAGGAGGAGGGCACATGAGATTCAATCATTAATGCCCGAGTAATTTCCAAAAGGAAACGGTTTTTCCGTTCCGCCACTCCATTCTGCTGGGGTGTATATGGGCAGGTTGTTTGATGAACGAGCCCATTTTCGGAGAAGAAGGCTTGCAATTTTTGGTTAACGAATTCTCCTCCATTATCAGATCGGAGTATCTGAACCTGCGCCTTAAATTAAGTCCGGATCATGTTGTAAAAGTGAGTAAATTTATCAAGAACATCAGACTTGTGCTTCAAAAAATAAATCCAACACATACGGGTGCAATCATCGATAAAAGTCACGAAGTATTGAAATCCTCCACCACCAAGAACTGGGGCTGGTCCCCAAACATCAGAGTGAATTAAAGAAAACGGGATATCAACTCTAGTATTATTTAATGGAAAAGAATGTCTGTGACTTTTTGCTAACACACAAGTATCACAAGATAAATGTTCACTTGAAAAATTAGGAAACAACTTCTTCAGATACCCAACAGACGGGTGCCCTAAACGTCGATGCCACAACCAACTCTGTCTATCATCCAAACATTGAGTCGTTAATATCCGCCCCCTAGAGACCACTTCGTCAACATAATAAAGACCCCCTCGTTCAGTGCCACGTCCAATTATCTTCCTCGAATGGATATCCTGCAAAACACAGAACGAGGGATACATTACAACAGTGCAGTTCAGTTCTCGGGTAACATGACTGATCGAAAGTAGCTTATGAGACAAGGACGGAACAAGCAAACAGTTTGAAAGTTTCAATGTGGGTGAAAACTCAATCATCCCTCCCCCTTTTACTGATACAACTTCACCACTAGCAGTTTGAATTTTCTTTCGTTTCGGGACCTGAGGTGCAATTATATCAGAGGGATCATATGTAACCGTATCAGTTGCACCACAGTCAAATATCCAGTCAGGGGTTTTAACAGTGTCTAAGCCATTTCTAGCATTGATATCACCCATACCCATTTTAATATCACCACCATTCATTTTAATATCATAAGTGGAGTGAGAAGGGCAAAGAAGGGATTTCCCCCTCTTAAGCCCTATACCTGGAGTATGGCTGCTGCTTTCCCCATTTCGTCCGCCGCTAGGGTATGATCCAATCTTCATCCCTTGAGCAATTCCAGCCGCCACCACTCCTGTGTCGCCGGTATCGGCGGCGGCGTCTGTACCAGTGGCGGCCGCCGCTATGCCGCGGCCTTGCCTCCTTTCACCACCTCCTCTCCTTTCGCGCGGCACCCACCACTCTGGATAGCCAATCAATTCGAAGCATCCAGCCTTCAAGTGACCCGGTTTCCCACAGTGTTCGCATTCCTGGTCGGTTTTGTTGTGGAAGGAAGGCGGCGGAGCTTGGCGTGGTGGTTCAGTCCGGCGAGTGGGTTTGCGCGCCCCAGATCTGGGTCTCGTCCCTTGTCCCTGTGCAATTAGGCCCGTTCCGACACCCAATGATGGATTTGCCTCGTTGGAGGCTGCCGTCGGACCAAGGATGGTTCTCCTGGCGGCTTCCCGGTGAACGATGGCGTACGCGGCATCAACTGAGGGTAAATTGGTTTCTTTTAGAATATCCCTTGTAATCGCATCAAACTCTGGGTTTAGGCCAGAAAGAAACTTGAATAGGCGGTGTTCGTCTTGGATTTTGTTGAATTTGGTGATGTCACTTGGGAGTTCCATGGGATTGGGTCTCCTCCTATCGATTTCGGCCCAGATGCTTTTGCTAACACTGAAGTATTCTTCGAGTGATGTCTGGTCCTGTTGAATCCGATCGGCTTTGGTCATTAAATCGAAGATCTGTAAGCTGTCTTCTCCGGACTGGTAAGTTGTTGATAATCCGGTCCATAAATCCTTTGAGGTTGGGTAATGAATGAACAGGGTTACCAGGCTAGGCTCAATAGCCTGTGTAATCCAACTAAAAACCTGCAAATCCCTTTGTTTCCAGGTTGGATATGCATCATCTGTCTCCGCCGGTGGTGCCGGACGGCCGGTTAAGTGGTTGAGACGCCCTCGCGCACCAATCGCGATTTCGAGCATCCTTGCCCATAAGACATAATTGTTATTGTTCAATTTTATGTCTATGGTTACTGGACCATCAGAATTTGGTTGTGATGGTTGTGGTTTTTGTTGTTGCAGAAGTTGAGCAATCTGCTGGGATAGGATAGTTGCTGCCTCGGACAACGCCGGTGACGAGGCCTCTGGCTCGTTGCCCATTGTCAAACGGTAGATGATGACGCCAATCACAGATCCTTAAGATCGTGTGGCTCTGATACCATGTTGAGAAGTGTAGAAAGATGAATAGAGAAAAACTTAGGTTTAATTGTATTGATTGTATTGATTTCACTATGTAACAGGAATACAGGAGGGGAAGCATAAATAGTAAAGGGATCCTTAATCAAAGGAGAAAAATAATCTCGTAAAAGAGGTAAAAGATCATTTCCTAAAATACTAGAGTCAACACTATATTATGTGAAAATTATACAACATATTTTGAGAGTGGTAAAAATTTATACAACATAATAGGATATAAATACTGCATTATATCATATTCATACTACATGTGAGGAGTAAAATAAAAATTTGATATCCAATTAGGGAGTTAAGTAAAAATATGATGCCCACGTGTGGATTTATCCGACATTACCCTTTGGAATATTAAGGTACATACGCTACTAGTAGAGCGTTTGTGTCACACGAACACACACATATATATATGGATATTTATATACGACTACCCTGCATTTAAACTTAATTACAACGTAGTTCATTATTATTGAAAAATTACATTTTCGTCCATATAAATCTTGTTTAGTCTGAGGTCCCTTAACGAAATCTGTAAAAGTATACTTAACCCCTGATGATTTTATGAGTGTTACATTAAATATATGATCAAAATTATAAAATTATCCCTAAAGTTTATAAATATAAACAAAACGATCCTTATAAATTATGAATTTAGCAACAAATCATGGGTATTTTAGGAATGACATAACGGAACCCTAGAAACTACAAACGGTTCTCCAAATTAGGGATTAATATATATATATATATATATATATATATATATATATATATTCATGTGTTTAGAAAAGGAGTTGTTAACCTTATGAGGTTGTCCAAATGGAGCATGATAGGATTTGATCCTGATAAAATCACAAGTTCAAACTCGGCTATCACCCCTCTACATAAAATTTTGTTCAAAAAAGAAAGGAGTTGACGGGTCCATTTAGTCTGCAGCAGCACAACCTATCGAGGGATATTCATGGATGTGATGTTTCGGAATATACTATATTTGTGATTCATTTTGTGTTTTTTTTTTTTTTTTTTTTTTTTTTTTTTTTTTTTTTTTTTTTTTTTGAAATGTATATTAATTATATAGTAAATATAAATGTACGTTTTAGATAAATTTTATTAATATAATCTTATCATATTCATATTAAACATTTTTATATTTTTTGTATGGCGCAACTAAGTCCATTTGATTTTTAACTTATAACTAATAGTTGTGAGCTTTCAACATTTATGTCTTGGGGTGGATTGACTTCAATTTCGAATTATCGTGCTCGAATTTGATTTGTTGATATATCTCGAATTTTAGCGTGATCATTTAAGAATTTGTAAGAGAGAAAAATTGTACGTCCTAAAATTTGTTCGACCTAAAAGAAAGGAATAAACGTGCGATGAAAGATCAAACCGAGCTAGGGAGTTAGGTTGGTGTCCAGTTTTGGTCATCCAACATTCAAGTTAGTATACTATTTGAGGAGGACATAAGATTGACTTCAAGTAATGTAGCAAAAGATGTAGTTAGCTTTCAAAATAAATGCAGGGGGTATTTATAGGTTGGATCCATGTGTACGAGCAGTATATCGTTCGAGGTGCACTAAATACAATCATGCATTTAATCCGAGCTGGATTTAATGCAGCCTGTAGGTTTGGTGCTTGTATCAACGCGACTTACGAAAGGATAAAGAGACGGTAAGTGTTACACCGTTGAAAGTTGTCTAGGCTTGACTCGGCGGGTAGACGAGTCAAGGTTGCGAGAAGATGCTTGCTTGGTGAAGGATCTTTGAATTAAAGTGCTTTGGCGCAATGCAAAGCACCTTGTCCCGATAAGGTTGGCTTGGATGCAAGGATGTCGGATGTTGGTACTTGATGGCTGGGCATCAAGCAAAGCCGTGCGTGTGTGTCGCGCATGGTGCGCACAAGGCTTGGTGGCTTGTGCGCCTTTTGAAAAGGAATCCCGCAATGTTGGTGCATAAGAAGTGATTGTTCCGCAAGGGTTGGCTAAGTTGATTGTTGTTGTACGGATCCTCTGATCCGGTTTAAGGAAAAAAAAAAAAAAGTTGATTGTTGCTTTGCGGATTGTCCTGGAAGACTTAGGCCGCTGAGTGCTTTGTCACCAAGGCTGTGCGCGCAAGGCAGCGGGAAGCAGGCGGTAAGGCTGGGCGTAAGTGCGCAAGCGCGTGCCTGTGTGCGGGACTGATGCGCAAGCGTGCGCCTGGCAGCAACTCAAATGTTGGCGGGAACGGTTATGGGGATAAGCTCCGCATTCCAACTCATTAGCCCTGGTTCGAGCAAATCCGAAACCCATTCTGGAGATAGCAATGTCCCCTCCCTAAACCGTGCCCTGAAATTCTGACCACGAGGTAACCAACGATTACGCCAAATGTGAATATCTTCCCCATTTCCGACTCTCCACCTAGTCCCCGCAGCCAAAAGATACCGTGCTTCATGTAAGCTCCTCCAGGTGAAGGAAGGCGAGCGCCCTAAGGGAGCATCCCAAACACTCGAATTCGGAAAATAGCGGGCTTTCAACATCCTGCCAACCAAGTTGTTCGGTTCCCGGGCTATCCTCCACAATTGTTTAGCAAGCATAGCCATATTGAAGAGTCTAAAGACTCGAAAACCCAGGCCCCCTACATCCTTCCGACGGCACAGCCGAGGCCACAAAATCCAATGGATTTTCCGAGAATAAATGAAATATTAGTACAATTGAATTGCAGACAAATATTGGTCTCTCTGGCTAACATAAATTAGCATTTTCTATAATATGCATTCTGTTATCATTTTGAATCGGATCATCCATTAATACAACTAGTAGAGGATTATAACTGGATCAATTTTGTTGATTTCTGTTGAAGATTGGGAATAGATGAATTCTCTATAGGTCCCATTTTACTCACGGTATTCATCACTACTTTAACGACTTTATATATTTCTTTAACAAATATTACTATAGATTAAGTAATCAAAACCTTAAAGTGCAAACAATGTGGCATAAACTAAAATATGGAAAAATATACATAAGTTGAAACTGAGCTTTTAATCTCACACTGAATATAAATAACGGCAAATTATTCAAAGCTCCCCACCATGCATCAATACTTATCATAAACCCCCTAATTCATTTTTTTTTGTGTTTTAAGTACCAATTACAATTCAAACTTTTTCTAAACCCCCTAAATCGTGTAAAAATACTAAAATGCCCTTAAAAAAATATAAAAAATTACCCCAATGCCCCCAATCTTTTCCCCCCATTTTTTTTTATTTTTATTTTTTTATTTCCTTTCTTTCTGCTACGTTTTTCACAAGAAAAACGCAGCTTTTGGTGGGCAAGTCCGGCGCCGTCTCCGGCCACTTTCCGGAGACGGCGCTTACGTGTTTCAACTCAAATCGACGTCGCGACTTCATTCGTGGCAATCCCGTCTCCGGAAAGTGGTCGGAGAAGGCGCCGGAGCTCCCCCAAAATTTCGGTTTTTTCAATACAAAACGGGTTTTCCGTCAGCGTCATTCCGGCGACTTTCTTGAACGATTTTTATATGGATCTTGAAGATTTTGATACGGAGAGTCCATTGCAATTTACGGAATCGATTTTTCGTTAATCGGTTTGGGAGTTATTATCATTTCTTTTTTTTGAAATTTTTAGATCTAAAATTTTTGATTTGAATTTGAGAACAAATGGCTATGAATTTTGAAAAACTAACCGAAGATATGGAACGAGGACGAGGAGTACGTATCCGGTGAATTTTTTGGGATTTTTTGGACCACCTCCGGCGGCGGCGCGGTGGCGCCGCTCCGGTGAGAAGAAGGATGAAGAAGATGATAGTGTGGAAGAAGTAAAAATGGAGTGGAAAAAGTAAAAAAATAGGGGTAAAATAGACTTTTTAAGTGATTGGGAGGTTTAGAAAAAATGTTTTGTGTATTAGGGATTATAAATGTATAAAAATTGAAATGGGGGTTTTGAATAAGTATAAGGGATATTTGGTAGTGTTGAATAGTTACCCCTATAAATAAATAATAATAATAATTTAGGAATCGAATATTTAGAAAAATATTCCTATCTCAGAGTGATTTTCATCGGCAGAGTCAGTTTTATTTATGATGCTTAAGAAATCTCCTTCAAGCATAAATAGTTTCAACCTCAAATTCAACCATCTCAGTGGCAATGTTGTCAATTGTCATCAAGATGGCAGCTTGGAACCTAAGGCTGTCTAGACGAGTTTTACACTAAGAATCCAAATCTGCTTTCCCAAACACAGAAACACTTCAATCTTATTACTAACAAATTTTGTCATCTCCTTGAATCCTCATTGTTTGAAGGAGGGAAATATCATTAGTTTAATAAATTTTTAGAGGAGAAAATTCATAATTCAAATTTGATTCGGTGCGATTTAATCGATTATATAAACATATATTATTGTACATGTTGGTTTGACGATTATCATTTTTAAAATTTTCATCAATTATTCGATAAACATATAATAATTTTTACTTGTTACACTAATTTAGTCAAACATTAAGTTCATTTAACTGCCCATATAAAACTAGCAAAAAAAAGGGGCAATCTTTGAATAGTACTAAATTTTTTTTCAAATTCCCTTTCACTCCCCAGTTTCGCAAAAGTTCAATTTCACTCCCCAATTGAAAATCAAAATCTTTTTTCACTCCCCATGATACATCATTTTGCGGAAAAAATACATTATTTGGGAATTTAGTTACGTGATTCTTGAATTTTGATACAACATTCTGAAAAAATTGGGAGTAAAAAAAGATTTTGATTTTCAATTGGGGAGTGAAAAGAAACTTTTTTAAAATTGGGGAGTGATTCAATTGGGAAGTTTTGAGGAATTACCGAGCAAAAAATATGTTAAATAACAGAATAAAAATTGCAAGTTTTAGGAAAGCGACGGCCCTACTTACGCCTTTGCGGTGGTGTACAATCGGAAATAAAAATAAAAATGTTGACTGAATAAGCATATCCATACATTGCTTCAATGCTGGCATATATAATTAGTACAGGTACGGGGTGCCTTATACTGATGACTAAATTAGATTCGGATTAAAATTTATCTATTATAAACCTCAATTAATAATGTTTCTTAACATTGTCATAGATTGACAAACTAATGAATCTAAGACATATCATATTATGAAATTTGTGCACTGTTATATTATATTGGGTTAATCCTAAACACCCCCTATCTTTTGAGACTTAGTGTATTTTACCATTTTATCCCCTAATCTTTGAATCTGTATGATTGTCCCTCTAACCTTTGAAAAATATCACACTTAACCCTTTTAGTAAAGTAGATCTGTACAAAGTTGATTTCAAATGTGTTGATATTGTATATCAAATTAAAGCTCTTGATGCAAGGAACACAACAATGGTCTCGAAACCAATATCCGACAACCGACGATGCAAAAATTACCGATCCAAGACGACGCACGATAGACGAAGCATTGTAGCGGCTTTCGGCAGCCTATAGGGTCGACTGGGGTATGAGCTTTGTTCGTTTTGGAGAAACGAACATGATGACGGTGGTCTTGAAGCTTGGATCGCCGTGATGGAGGAAAAATTGGTTGTCAAAGTTTGTTAAAAGGGATTAAGTGTGATGTTTTTTAAAGATTAGGGAAGAAATCGCACCGATTCAAAAGTTAAGGGCAAAGCCCACATATCGTCCCTGCTTCATATATATATATATATATATATATAATATATATATATAATTTGTATCCAATTTATATTTGGAGAAACGAACACGATGACTGTGGTCTTGAAGCTTGGGTCGCCGTGATGGAGGAGAAATCGACTGTCAAAGTTTGTTAAAAAGGGTTAAGTGTGATATTTTTTAAAGATTAGGGGAGAAATCGCACTGATTCAAAAGTTAAGGGCAAAGCCCACATATTGTCCCTGCTTCATATATATATATATATATATATATATATATATATATATAATTTGTATCCAATTTATATTTGGTGCACAATAATTACTATTATATTAATTATTAGTTGGTTCTCTCTCTGATTAGTTGAGGTGTTTATATATGTATTAGTGGAAGGAAGTCACAACAGTTATATTTTCTGAAATAGAAAAATGGGAGAGAGAAATTTTATTTGTGGAGTAAAAAATGTTGTATTTTTGACGACTTCTATTCTTCTTCTTCTAACAATTTTTTGAATTAATATAGAGAGTATTAAGAAAAAAACTTAAATTGTTGTGGCACCGTTTGAGCTGAGAGAGAAAATTGTTTTAGTACAGAACTATAGATATCCAAGCCATGATCCAAACATGCAAATAGTTTACGGTCAATACTTGTCAACTCATATTTCATAAAGCCATATATATATCTAGCGATGCTCATAGAGTTATGATCCGATGGATGGGGTAACATAAATGTGACTACGAATATGATGATATGAATCTTTTTTAATTTTTTACCTAAAGAATATCGGACATGATATATGAATATCCAATACGACAAGATACGATACAATAAAATAATATTTTTAAAAATATTGGTACATCATAAGTACAGAGAGTAGAGAGTAGTTACAATAGTTGTAAACAAGAGAATAGTCTATCTGGTCTTACTTTAATCCGGTGAATGTTGTTTTCTTTTTTCTTCTAATTTCATGCTATTTTATTTTTACTATAAGGTCTTATCTAAACAATAATTACTGATAATATTGTAGTTATATGATTTGATTGATTAAAATATCATATAATTAATTTGTTGAATATATTTGACAGTATTTAAAGAAATAGGAGAGAACATGATTCAACAACTCAAGACATTATCCCTTGCAATTTATTTAAAAAATAATATCCAACTTGCATAAACAAATCAAATCCTTATTGCCAACAAATCATAAAATAATCAAAGTGTCCCAAACACCACCCAAAATAAATAATTTTCAACGCACATCACCAAAAGATTAAAGAAAGAAAAAGACATTCACACTTTTACATGGTTTATAGAAATATTTTTTCACTTTCCACACATTGCACTATCACAGCCATTATTGGTATCCACGAGAGTGTGGATCACCGTGGCCGCCGCTTCCACTTATCTCTCCGCCACCATGAGAAGCCGCGGCGCCGCCTCCGCTGCCGCTTTCTGGTTCACACTCAGCAGCTGCAGCAGGAACCATGATAGGTTTCTTCTTTTTCTTGGCTAGGCAGAAGAGACCAACTGCAATGAAAGCGAGGAAGAACAAACCACCTAAAGAAACGCACACTGCGATGATGGTGGTGTGGTTGTCTCCGCCGCCTCCGCCACCGGGAGTCGGCGGAACGAGGGTGTTTGACGGCGGGGAAAATGGGGTGAGAGCGCCGGGGGTGGGTGGTGAGAATGGCGATGGAGCTATAGGCGGAGAGTGATCGTACGGTGGGTATATGGGAGAACCCGGTTTAGTTGACGGCGGTTGTGGGTAGTAGGGTGGATACTTCGGTGAACCGGGTTTTGGTGGTTTTACGGGTGAGCCGGGTTTAGGGGGATAAACCGGTGTTCCTGGTTTGGGTGGATAAGCCGGACTTCCCGGTTTTGGTCCGGGTGATGGTTTTGGTGGGTATGATGGTGATTTGGGTGGTGTTTTTGGTGGATATGATGGTGTCTGCGGCGGCGTGTAGGGTTTGGGCGGGTAATTAGGTGGTTGAGAAGTGGGCGGAGAAGCACCGGGTGGTTGATGGTGACCGCAGTGCTTTTTGCCATAGCAATGTGGCGGCGGTGGAGGTGGTGGTGGAGGAGGAGGAGGGTTACATGGAGGAGGTGGTGGTGGTGGTGGAGGAGGAGGGTTGCATGGGGGAGGTGGTGGAGGAGGGGATGGTGGCGGCGGAGAATGGTATGGGTATGCTACTTTGATGCTCTTGAAAGAAGGCATCTTCTTATTTCTTGATAACTTTTGCACTTGTGTGTTTGTGTATTGGTAATGACTAATGAGTGATGAGGGGTATATATATACAAAATTATACCACCAATAAAGATTAAGAATTGAAAATTATATAAATTAAAATTTCATCTTTTTTTTTTTGTCCCAAGTGGTACTTAATTAAATTATTTTCCCAAAAAAATCTAGAGGACAACTTTAACTAAAAAAGTCTGAATTAAGTAAAATTAATGTAATATATATGTTATACAGATAAGTTCTATTAATCATAAAATTCATTTATAAGCATTATATGATTAATTTTTATTATTATTATTTTTTTAAAATCTAGTCATGATATCATGAGCTAGCTGTATTCACATTCAAGTGGGAGCTTAATAAAATATAATCAGGGTTAGTTAATGACTTAAATCCTTTTAGTCACCATGATTAGTACACAAGTTCAAGCCGCCAGCTCGAATTCATGACACTAGTAAAAAGTTAATTATTTCCTAATTAATCTAATCCTGATTAGGTGGGTGACACCGCATGAAAATCATTACAATAGATGTTAATCAACAGTAAATTATAATAATTGCTTTGGTATATTAGGGCACGCTAGCACTGTTTTGTCACGTATTCACGTGCCCAAAAGCGGTAGTTGGGGCCTATTTTAATCTGCACAACCTATAAGTCAAATTAAGGGACGAATTTAAATATTACTCAATATCTTTTAGGGATAAATACAATCACCCCCCTATCCTTTGGGGGCATGTGCACTTTCCCCCCTATGCTTCAAATCGGTGCACATTGCTCCCTCACCTTTGCAAAATGGAACACTTCACCCCTTTGAACACACTTTGACCGTCGATTTCTTTTTCGTCACGGAGACCCAAGCTTCAAGACCACCGCCATCGTGTTCGTCTCTCCAAGGAGAACAAAACTCATACCCCGCTTGACTCTATTAGCCGCTACAAGCTTAGTTCATCGTGCGTCGTCTTTAACTGATGATTTCTGCTTCGTCGGTTGTCGGATTTTGATTTCGAGATCATCGCTGTGTTCCTTGCGTCGAGAGCTTCAGTTTGATATATAATATCAACACATTTGAAATCGGATTTGTACAGATTTACTTTGTTAAAGTTTATTGAAAGGGGTGAAGTGTTTCATTTTGAAAAGGTGATGGGGTAATGTGCACCGATTTGAAGCATAGGGGGGAAAGTGCAAATGCCCCCAAAGGATGGGGGGGTGACTGTATTTATCCCTATCTTTTATAACTCTAATCAAGTATACATACATAAATAATTAATCTTGAATCGTGATGCATATAATGAGGTTCTTTAAACAACTTGTAATCCCAATCTTGATTAATCAAAAACTGTACACACATAACAAATATACTATACACTTTCTTAAACTGTTCACATTTTCTGAAACATAGATACATCATTTAGAGGATAAAAATATAAACCAATATATAAACACTTAGAAAATAATTAATATAAATTGGATTCAAACTTAAATTTCTCATATTATCCGCTACTTTGACTGCAAATAAAGTACTTGTGGTCAATTTTAATCAATTGCTAGGAACTTTCATTTACTTGCGCCTGATTGGTGGCGGCGGCTTTAATTAAACTTTTCCAATGTACCAAATTGTGGATAACATAAGATAACCTTTAAGTACAGTCGATTTTATTGGCATGATCATGAGGAATGGACAAATATTGGTCCTAAGTCGTAACAACTTAGAAAACATGATTTCTCAGAATGTGCGTGCGCTTAGTGCGACCAAGTTTTTTTGTTTGAAGAAGCAAAGTTCAGAAGCGTCTGTATCAAAATGATACATTCCGTGATGGGATTGGGATTTTTATAACTTCAAATAGAACACGTTTTCTTTTAGGAATTAATGGATGTTCATTCATATCAAGAAAAATCAGCATATCTATAGTACAAAATATATATTTCTCTTTGAAAGCAAGAATAATGGATGTCACTCCATGCTAATAGGTCACCACATCCATTAATATGCCTAACTATTACGGTGGATAAGGTCGTTAAGACAACATCAATATGATCAATAATCTCACGAGTGTATAAGATAGTCTTTCGTATTTAGACAATATATTTTCGGATATTAAGCAAATTTGCTCTTTTTTTCCCTTATTGTCGGTTCTTTGTTATTAGATGTAGTACGAATATAATCGCTCACTATTTAACTCGTAGTTGCGTTGATACTTTTGATATTCCTTTAATTTCTGATTTGCAATGATCGGTCCTTCGGACCTCAATCCCAAAAAAGATATTCCTCCAAAATAAACAAGTAGTAAGTTATGTCCAAGAATTGGTTATGTCATTAACGTATTATTTATTCCACTGTTACGAAGATACATGCATTTGGATATATTCACTTTATATAGAGAGAGAGAAGTTTAATTATACTATAGTCCATAAATATTAGCCATATAGCGCAGGCTGCGCAGACACAGTGTATGGCTCATGTGTTAAAGACTTAAAGTAGAAGTAATAACTAATACGCAATATTCAATCAACCACTTTTGGCATTCATCAATTGGATGTGTTTACAAAGAATGTCACCTTTAAGCATGACAGCTTGTAATGCATCATTAGTGTAAATTTTCAAGACAACCCCATATCGGAATTTCTTAATAATAATAATAATATTAATAGAATGCTTTGTTTGCTGCTTATGTTTAAGAATGAACTGAAATAAAAGCACTTGGAGATCAAGAGCATGTTTTCATCTTTTTTTTCTTTTTCTTTTTTACTATGTAAAATAACCTTTTAAGCTAGCAATTTTTCTTACTCCAACAATTATATTTTTATAAAAAAAGATTGAAAATTTTGCAAGAAAGTTTGAAATTACAAGATATTTTCCGATTACGCCCAAAACACACGTTATGACAAGTGTTTGTAATTAATCAGTTAATTATAGAAAAGTTATAATTGGTAAATGGAGTTTCCAATGCGAGGACCAATGCGGTTGAACCGCTCTATATGAATTGGGTTAAGGAAGTTAAGCAAAGAATCTCACTCCTACGTACAACTAGAGCCGTTTTTTATATTTTCATTTTCTATTTAGTTTTCATCTAAGTTCAAGTCAGATTAAAATATAAAAATTTTCATATTAATAATAGTTATATTTTCGAATATTCGAGTACAAACTATCTAATTAAATCAGCATTTTCTATTTAGTTTTCATCTAAGTTCAAGTCAGATTAAAAATATTAAAATATAAAATTTTTCATATTAATAATAGTTATATCTTCGAATATTCGAGTACAAATTATCTAATTAAATCAGCATCATGTTAAATCGTTAAATTTGATGGTGTCAAAATCTGGATATATATGTGCTGCACTGCAGATTAGGACTCCCAACCACTCAAGATATTTATTTCCGTGAGGCAATTCTGGTACTTTCCCTAGCTGAAACGAAGGAACAAACGTGAACTCAAAGGCCAAAACGGCGGAATGTGAGGGGTTAGACCCGTTTTGGGACTCCGACGCTCAAGTCAGCTCAAGCTCTGGGTCGAAAATACGAAGGGAGTAGGGACTCAAAAAGTAAAGAAAAGCTTACCCTTATCAGTAATGGAGATGGGTTTATATGAGAAGGAGATGGATTCCATAGGTGCAAGTACACCTCCAAGAATGTGTGGATCTGGTCTGGTTGGAGAGGGACGGTTGGTGGCCGAAACAGTGCTTTTACGGCTAAAACACTGTTTGTCTGCTCCTGCCAGGAAGCCTGACACCGTACTTGGAGCAGACGCAATTAATGCGATTGCAATGGTAGTACTCGCGTTGAATGCGGCTGGACTGTAGTGCGTGGGTCGGTCTGGCGCTTGGGTCGAGTGTCCCTCGATCGGAGGAGACCCTGGGTCGAGATCCTCCCATCGCCTAGCATATGACCGCTCCTAAGCACCAAGTGCTGGCTCGAGGGAACGGGTCCTCTGGGTCGGCTTCGGCAGGTGACCTGGCCTAGTCCGCCACGTGGTGAAGACACGTGGTGCTTAGTCATTGTTCCCCATTTTCCCCTTATCAAAATTATATGAATAGATGGTTCAATTGTAGATTGATTTTCTACCATATATAGTGATTGTCTTTGATGGTTGATTTTCCTTGGCTAAAAATGTGAAAAAACATGGATATTTGTACTTGTGATAGAGTTCATATGGTAGCATGAAATTTTTTTAATAAGTTGTTGGGTCCTATATTAGTTTAATTTGAAGTATTATGATTTAGTTTATGTATAAGCAATTAGTATTGATGGATCATGGAAGCTGGAAATTGTTTTTGGGTCGTATAAAGGTTATCAGGTGTAGGGCTGTCAATGGGCAGGATTCAGATTGGATCGAGAGACTCCGGATCCGAATCTAATAAGGAAATCTAATAATTGGATTCAAATCTAAATCCTATAAGATTCGGGTTTATTAATTTTAAATTTATACATAATTGGATCGGATTAGATCCAAAAAAATCTGACTAACAATATTAATGAATAATATGTTTTGAGAGTCAGTGGGCTGCATTCAGCTTTTAAACATACCCCTGTCACTTGCTTGAATGAGCACAATAAATAGTTAGGTTTGGGTTCTATCCAACTACTCTTAGATCCGATATTTATTGGGCCGCTACCTTCAGCATTTCTTATATCACAAAGCCCAAATTAAATGAATCAGATTTTAATTCAAATTAAATTCCTGTGTAATTCACAATATCAAATTATGAATATTTATTATTTAAAATAAATAGATCGGATATTACATTAAATTGTATAATTTCATAAAAATCTGAATCCAACTTTTTATAATATTTTATAAGTTTAATTAAATATGTATAATATTAATAAAAATTATTAAAATCCAAATTGTAATATAATTATCATTGTATTTGATAATATATCTTTTATTATTAATAATTTTAAATTAACATGTTTCAAATAATTATAGGAAAGTATAATAGATAACTCGTTAAATGAATGAATGAATTGGTGTAAAAGAAAAAAGGAAATTTGTTCAAGAAAATAATGGAAAATCTACGGTGAATTTTTAAGTTTAGCGTACTGTTCACCCGTGTATTTCAAAAATGGTGTACTTTTGAAAAATATTTTAATTCTGGTGTAAGACGCGTTTTCGAAAAACGTCTTCACTGTTCATCTGATGAAGACGCTTTTTGGAAAAACGTCTTCATCAGAATTTTTAGTTGACCAACTTATTCGGTCTGACCATGGATCTCTATTGAAGACGTTTTTCAGAAAAGCGTCTTCACTAGTGAAGACGCTTTTCTGAAAAACGTCTTCAATAGACGGCGAATTTTATTACAGAGACGCAGGGTTCTCGGCAGCAAGAAGGAAGTACATCTTACTATATTTTGTGCTTTGAATTTTATTGTTGTTCTAGAGGATGATGTATTCTGTGTTGGCTATATGCAAACTATTGTGTGATTTCCACTCTAATATTTTGGGTTTTACTGCATGTCAATTATCGTGAGTTTAATTTTAGTATGTTGTGTTTATGGGTAAGTACGTGTGAGTTGTGAAATTTGTTTAATGCCAGCCTCAAATAAGATCAAGGTTTATATTGTTCAATACTACAAACGCAGGGATACATAAAACGAAAATATATTCAACGTCCACCACGTCTTGAAATACTTGCCCTCGCACGAGTCTGTGCACGATCCATCTCCATAGGGAACCGAGTAGTACGGGGCCTGCCGGCATTCCCCCTCCGCCGTCCAAGTCGTCGTGGCCTTTCATCGGTTGTGTTGACCAGGTTGAAAGAAGCTTCTGGCCAGTAATCTTCATCCCAAATCGGGGCGAAACCTCCCTCATAAGTTGCAAGGTAGTGGTTGATTTCGTAGTACCAGGCAACATAATTTGACGGCGTAATTCCAAATGAAATGGCGGTCTTACTGGCATGTGAACAAGGGATGCCGTGTTGCTGCCAGAAACCACATGAACATGTTTTATTCACCAAGTGCACGATATGTTTTCTCGATCTTCCACCGGATTCGAGATTCTGTGTTACAACCTCAGCCCTGAGTTGTCTATGGTCAAATAGCCTGACATTATGTAGGCCACAATTCTGGAGGTTCATCTCAAAAGTTGTCCAAGCGTAATCCGTCCACGCATGGGTAAGTGACTTTGTGTGCATTCCACTTTTCTGCCGGTCGACGAAGTACTGTGCTGTGCGTTTTAAAGTGGCTTCTACGATTGGGACGATGGGCAAACGGCGAACATTTTTGAGAACTCCGTTGAAGCATTCAGATAAGTTGGTCGTCATCATTCCGCAGCGCATGCCGTCATCATATGAAGCAGCCCACATTTCAGGTTGCAACCCGTCGAACCATTTGATGGCGTTCAAGTCACTTACTTGTATGCGCTTCATTATTCTGGCGTACGTTGCCTGATCCATCGTCTCTCCGGCATGCCAACATAGGTCTTTCAAATTTTGATCATGGTGGGCCTTGTAAAAGTTGGAGCAGATATGTCGTAGGCAGTATCTATGGCAACCAGAAGGTTCATTGAATTCTGGAGTTGATCGAACAGCAGAAATTATCGCACGGTGTCTGTCCGATATCAGACAAACACGTCTTTCCGTTCGGCAAAAGTTTTTTGCAAGATGAAACAAAAAGAATTTCCAAGATACGTCGGTCTCCTCATCGACTAATGCGTACGCCAGCGGCAGTACGTTCTGATTACCATCCACTCCCACAGCGATTAACAATTTGTATCGGTATTTGGTGTACAAATGTGTGCCATCGACACTTATAACCGGACGCATATGTTGGAAGGCGTCTATGCAGGGCTTGAATGCCCAGAAGACATGTTGCAGCATGTACGTATTTGGTTCCGTAGACCTGAAGTGTCGATTATGTAACCACTCCACGACGGTACCTACATTACAATAAATGGTTCTATTTTTAGGCACATGTTGTCGTATTAGTTCTATTTTTAGCCACATGTTCACGAGACAAGGTAGGAGGGTATACCTGGATTCCATTTTTGAACGGCTTCGAAGAACCGAGGCAATTTAGGCGCAGAAGTTTCCCAAGTACCGAACTCAACGTCTCGTGCCTTGCTCAGACCCTGCCATGCCTTTGAGTATGAGACGTTAATTGCGTACGCTGCATGGACCTGTGTCTGCACGTTACTGACCTCGTACCCATAATCAGTTCTAACGAAAGGCAGGATTAAGCTTGCAATGAATGCGGAACTCAAGTTTGCATGATCGTTCGTGCGTTGGTTTGGGAGACAGTAATGGCGAGGTGACAATTTTGTAATTTTCCAGTACCCCTTGTTTGCCTTTGCACTGGCGCGAAGTTTCCAATTGCAATTTCCGTCTTTGCATTTGATTTTCCACATTTTAGGTCTGCTCTCCACGACGGTGTACTCGCGTTTACTCCATTTTATACTATGATCATTCACAGCTGCAATTACGTGGGCTTTGTCTTTGAATGTCATCCCTTCCGATAATACACCATCATTGCGATTGTAAACGGCTCTTCCCCGAGCTGTGGGCACATCGATCGTGTCTGCGACCACCTCTGGATACATGGCTGACAGGTAGGGG
Source organism: Lantana camara (assembly GCA_037501455.1). Classification (NCBI taxonomy): domain Eukaryota; kingdom Viridiplantae; phylum Streptophyta; class Magnoliopsida; order Lamiales; family Verbenaceae; genus Lantana; species Lantana camara. The sequence goes on from CM074862.1 coordinate 29,291,262, forward strand.
CTCACGTCTCGGAGTACCGGAGTAAGTGGGGCGGGTGCTTGCAACGCTTCATGCATTCCATTTATTAAGTCATCCTCTTCGGCCTCCATTCCTTGGTTGTTGTCCACATGGAGGGGGTCATCGATATCCTGTGCTTCGTCCCCATCGTCTGAAGTAGCCAACTCTTCGGCTAAGAATGAGTTAGCTGATGGATCCGGTAAGTTTGACGGCCTGTATGATTGCAGCTGTGTGCTTGGTGATTCCACCTGGGACATCTGACCGGTCTGTTGCCCATAGTTTGCTTGTGGATCGTCTACTGTCTCGTAAGGGATATCTGAGCCAAAGGTTTGGGGGCAATATGGAAGGTTCAGATCGAATTGTGTTTGAGAAGCAGATGCACCACTGATGTCATGAACCCCTACGCCCATGGTGCTGAAACCATGCGTTATCTCTTCTAAGTAAGGGAAATTCTCTTGCGATAGCATCGAAGTGTAGTTGCCCATTTCTGTCCCATACTCTGACTGAACGTATATGGGCACGCACTCCAAACCCAACGATAGATTCGTGAAGTAAGCTAGATCGGCATCGTTCGAAATTTCAGTAAGTTTCTCCATCGGCGGGTTGCGTGAAATTAGACAAGAAGCTAATATTTTTACTTTGTATAACTCTTGGTGAAGGTGTAGGAAAGAGAATATTTCAGATAGAAAATCGGAGAACGTTGAGGATCGGGAGATACTTAATAAACCAACAGGTGGGGTGGAGCAATGTATGGTGTAATTTGTCTCCGTTACATCACCACCATGATGCACCAGAAACCCAATTGTCTCCATAAAGATAGGTAGGCTATTGACGTAACACAAATTGAGTTTGTATTTGGGTAGTGGAAACGAACTGCACAATCTATCCCTATATAGTGGGCAAGGCATATGGGAATAGTAACTGAGGCCCTTAGTCAAAAAGCCTAACTGGAAAAGCCTGCTGGCAGTGGAGAATGTCATCTAAGCAGAGGGTTGCGGTAGGGGCCGGCTTGTAATGAAGACGTTTTCCCAGAAAACGTCTTCATAGTGAAGACGTTTTCCCAGAAAGCGTCTTATTATTGAAGACGTTTTTCCAGAAAGCGTCTTCACAGTGAAGACGCTTTCTGGAAAAACGTCTTCAATAATAAGACGCTTTCTGGGAAAACGTCTTCACAGTAAAGGCGTTTTTTTAAAAAACGTCGCCACTTTTTGCAATTTAAAAAAAAAATTCTGCCCTCTCAGTCATGCATCACGCAAAATAGAACAATTATCACAAAAGACGTTTTCCCAATAAACGTCTCCACCATAAAAGTATTTACAAAACACTACTAATGCATATGATCATCTAATCGACCTCCTGTACCACATCCTCGGCCACGTCTAACACGATTACCCCTTCTGACATACACAGCCCCTTCACGTGGTGCGACCATGATTGGTTGCTGGGAATCTACATCTTCTCCCTCGAAGGGCACCAGGGGCACCTGAAGTGATCCATCCGGCTGATAACCTGTCTGGGTAGTTGGTGCACGAAGGTCAAACAGCTGAGGAGTTAGTTGATCGATACCATACGGATGATGCTGGCTAGTAGGGGACTCAAACTGGTCGGAGTACATAGGTGAATGCAACGGGAAATCTCCTGACCCGAAGTTGTAAGCTGGTTCGCCCAACACATGGCCCGAACTTGACGTTCCACCCTCGAAATTGCTACAACCCGGCTGTGCCTGTGCTGGTGGCTCATGTGTAGCGTTCTCCTCCGGTTCGGATGGTTGGGCAATATCTGCCTCCGCCTCACGGTCACCCTCATCCCTCTCCTCCCGAAATAGGAGTGCAAATTATCAGTCATCCTCTGATCCACAGGGGTAGGGATACCCTGCACGTACCCGAACTGTCTGGCAACCCGATCAGGATAGTGCCACTCGACACATGACCAGTTTATCAAAGGTACCCTGCACGTCCACGAATCAACACCAACATAATCGGGCAGCCCAACATACTCAACCTGCTGTTGGTCGTATGGCATCCACGTGAACTGCATTTAAACATAATTTTATAAGCTACCATATAATTTTATCCAATCATTCAAATGAGATATGTTTAGTACAATTCAATCATCTACCTCCTCAAACCTCATTCGATCAAGGGTCTGTCTAAACAGCCGCACGTTGTGGGACACAGTATTCACCCAGCTATTGTAGTGCATCCAACTGCAGAAAAAAAAAAACCCAATGCAGAAATTAAATTAACCGGTTCTTATTTCAACAACCACCTGAAGGACAAAACTGAGAGACTTACTGCGCTGCATATGGTGCTGGATGCAGCTCGCGCCCAAGCACAATTCTTGTTCCAACGTAAACTTTCTCCTCCGTCCACGTTGGAGCGATACTTCTCATCCTACTAAGTGCCCAAACCTATAAACCACAACGTTAATGCTTTTCAGTTCTTTCAAAGTTAAAAACCAAAATTTATCAATAACTCTCCCACAAACCATAAAATATAAAAATAAAAATAAAATTACAATAAACTTAACTTGAAGCAGCTGCAATGCGCCTCCAATATTCATCGTATCCCTCTTTGTTGCATTGCAAAGAGCCCGGTATAATGCGGCCAATACCGCGCTGCCCCAACTATAACTTCTCACCTCTTGCAACACCTCTTTCACATCCTCAACAAACTCCACCTGGGGTTCCGAAGGTCTTGGCTTGTACCCAAGATTAAACAAGTAAACCAAAGAGACAGTGCCACCGGTAGCGTCTGGCCACATCATTGTTCCCATCATCAGCAGGATTGTGCAACGAGCCCATCTAAGTACTTCTTGCTCCGAACTACCATCCCCGATTGGATGTTGTTGCATAAAAGCTCGAAGCTGTTTCAGTCTCAATTTCCCACCTTGTAAGTTAGGCGCGAACCCTAGATGTCTTACACAAGCATCCACCCAATCAATATCCTCAACGTCATCGCCAATAACTGCCCTCCCATTTATAGGCAGTCCCCACAAAATGGCAACGTCCTGAAGCGTCACCGTTGCCTCCCCTACGGTCAGATGAAAGGTGTGAGTCTCCGGCCGCCACCTCTCTACTAACGCGGTGATCAACGAGTGGTCCACCTCCATCTCCCCAACCCTGTACAACCCGTAGAATCCCATCTCGTAAAGGAAATCCAGGACACGATCGTGCATTTCCAAATAGAAACTACTACTTTCCTTCGCGTAAAATCCAGGCTTCCCATTACGGACTTGCAAGCAGAAATCCAATGCCCCAGATCCAATATCCATTAAATTGTTGCTCCTATGACATTCTTGTGCGTACAACACGCTAGGATTGACAGGTCCATATAAACGATCCATCTACGCTACAGAAACAAAAACAAAATGAACAAAATATAAAGTAACCTACAGAAACAATAACAAAATCAACACACTAGTTATTCTATTCCATCGTTTCATAACCTCATTCAAAAATTCCAAATAACAACTCCAAGTAATCATTCCACACGAAATATTTTCATATAATAACAACAAGGACAAGTTTGCATATGAATTATGCTTCTATGATTGCAAGCAAAATGTTATTTAGGATCCCAACATGAAAACCAACACTTATTCACCCAATTGGCAGAGATCTAATGCAATTCAGAGATGCAATTCCCACCCTACAAATGCAATTCACAGGTACAATTCCGATGCAATACATTTCCCAAAGCATTGCCTACACCAAATTGCACTCTCCTACCTAAGCAAAATTTCCACAATTGAAACGGTAACCGAAACAAGGACGTACACATATTCAATATTCTCAAGTGGGTGAATTAACAATTTCAACATCTTCCTTAGCCGCAAGAAGGAAGTAATTGATGCCACCTTATTGTCTTGAGTTAAATCGTTCCGCTCTTCAATACAGACAAAAGAAGCCACAGAAATTGAGCAATTACTTGAAACTTTTGCCAATGAAAGAATTCACAACTGCACTCCATCTGCTCCATTTGCCAATAGAAAGAATTCACAAGATTGCAGTTTTCGGCATAGTTTACATTATAAAAATTTTGACAATGCAACGTTAACCAACACTCCATTTTCTCCAATTCGTAAATTGATGAAATACTTCATACACCAAATTCAGTTTTTTGCCAAAATTTGTTTGTCAACGGAATTGAATTTGCAACAACTCCAAAGTTAACCAACAACTGAGCTACCTAGATTAATCACACTACCATCACAATAGAGAAACGAATCAAATTGGATTGCAAGTTCAACATTATAAAAAAAAAAAAAAAAAAAAAACTCAGCTCCGACCAACTAACCTTCCGGGAAGAACCACAACTCCCAACCGGAAAACTTCCCTCTCCCACCAGCAAACGCCCGAATTTCCTCGGCAAAACCCTCCTCACGTCTTCGGCAGAACAGGATTTCTTCACAGACGCTTTTTCGCCCCTTTCTCGCGTAATTTTGTCAGTTAAGGGTTTCTGCCGCAGAGAACCCTGCGTCTCTGTAATAAAATTCGCCGTTTTCAGTGAAGACGCTTTTTTGAAAAACGTCTTCATCAGAATTTTTAGTTGACCAACTTATTCGGTCTGACCATGGATCTCTATATTGAAGACGTTTTTCAAAAAAGCGTCTTCATCAGATGAACAGTGAAGACGTTTTTCGAAAACGCGTCTTACACCAGAATTAAAATATTTTTCAAAAGTACACCATTTTCGAAATACGCGGATGAACAGTACGCTAAGCTTAAAAATTCACCAAAATCTACAAGGGGTAGTATTGTCTTTTCGAGTGGACGTTGCGGCACTGGCCTATATATTCCCTGAACTACAAAATGTAGGGTATAAAAAGCCCCAATTCTTCTCCCTCTCTCTCTCGACGTCTCTCTGCATCTGAAAACCCCTCCAACTTTCCGAATCGACAAATCAAAGGTGACGTAATTTGTTTTCTGTGATCTTAAGAATTTTGTTTTGTCATTCTGGATTCGTAATTTTGATTGTACGAGCCTAATTGCTCTTGTGTAGGGAAGTTGTGTTGTTGGAGAAAGAATGGCGACTTTCGAGCTGTACAGGAGATCAACGATCGGTATGTGCTTAACAGAAACGCTGGATCAGATGGTTTCTGGTGGAATTCTCAGCCCTGAGCTAGCGATTCAAGTTCTTATTCAATTTGACAAGGTTATTATCCTTCACTTAAATAACTGTTGGTGTTTCTAATCATTATCGCGCATGTTAAATAATTGTTGGTGTTTCTGATCATTATCGCGCATGCCTTATGTGAACCTTAGTTTTGAGCTGATTTTCAGGAAATCAGTTATCTTAAAAATGGAAGGTTGGGTTCAAAAAATGATTTAATTTGAGAATTGTGAGTTTATGGTTGAACGATTGGATTGGACTTGAATTATAAATGAATTTCTGTTTGGAATTAATATTTGATTAAATAGTGAAGATGAAGATAAATGAAATCAAATGTCCGTTTCATATTTGTTTCTAGCAAATTAAGTACTATTACTGGAACCCTTTTAAGCTAATCATCGTGAGGATAAAGGTTCCTTTAGTTTTTCCACACTGGGACCATCCGTCGTATCTTGTTGAATAAACAAAAGGAACATCTAAATCTCCAACTGGGATCCAACATAGGAAAAGAGTGCAAATCGTGCTAGATGGGAACTGGTGATTTGTTAGATTTTTTAGGGAACTAATGATCTTGAATTGTAAGTTAGTGCTTAAGGTTCTTGATAAAGCTGAACGGCATGCTTGTTCGATAGAAGGAAGGGGTTGAGCACTTGAGCTAATATGTCCCAATGCATATCCTTGATGTATACCTGTATGTACACCAATAATTTTGTTTTAATGGTTTTTCTTCCATGATTGTAGTCAATGACTGAAGCTCTGGAAAGTGAGGTGACGAGCAAGATTTCTGTCAAGGTAAACATGTTTCATTTTGGGAAAGGTTTTTGTTAAGGTTCTCCCCTTGTCTTTGCACTGTGATTATGAGCAGTTTGTAATTAGAGTTGGCTTAAGTAGCGGTGTCTCGTAACCTCTCTATGATAATATAGATATCTCAAAACTATAATCAGAAACTTGCAAGCAAATACCAAACAACCAGCAATAGTGTGTTAAAATAGGCCAGTGGCCAGAAATTTTGTGGGGATAAATGTGGAACTGTATTAGCGTTGCACAAATATTCCAACACAACAATGTCACTTGCTGGCGTACTTGATTCAGTATCTTCGTCGTTGCTGTGATCCTGTGACGTATAGACCCATTGTTCTCGAGATTTCCTTCCAATGGAACTAGTCACGGGACAATAGTAATTTACTTTAGGTTATACTAGAATCCAGAGATGTGGCTCCGAAAGGGATTCCATTTTGACTTCTTTGATGCAGCAAGCTGCAAATCTTTGGATTTTGTCATAAATGTGTGAGAATTCTTATAATAGCTTGGCCAAGCCAAGGGGAATCTGAATCACTTTGATTCTTAATATAAAGTTAATACTGATTTTTAGAGTTATAAATGATGGCAATGGCATTCAATTATACAGCCTTGGGTGGTCATTATTGGTTTGAATACTCCCCAACTGCAGTCTTTCCATTTCTTATTGTTCTTGCATCTGCAATCCAGCATTATGAACCCCTTGAAATTTGGGGCATCCATATGATTGAAGCATATAAACACATGAGAATTTATGAACTTAACTTGGGTACGAAATACTTTCAGGATATTATTCATAAACAGCATTGTTACAGAAGTAGCTCCTACTTTGGGCAGATACTAATTTAGCAGTAGTTTTGTATTTTGGGACAATGAGTCAATTGGTGTTCTTTAGCTAATCCGATGGTCTTTATAATTGCTATAATTTGCATGTTAAAATTTCCCCTCATTCATGTTTTCTGTTACTGCAGTTTTCTTTTTCTTTTAAGCTTGCTTTTTGCTTAGTCTTTTAGCACATAACAATTTTGTCCCAATAGTTATTCTAGTAACAAGTGTAACAAACCCTTTGTGATTATTGATTAAGCTGACCTGCAAAGGTATTAAGATGAAATTGAATATCATTACTGTCTTGTTTGGTGGATATGCTTATTCTTGTCTGATCGGTCTGCTGTTGTGATCATCTTTCCTATAACCTTTAGATCTCAGGAACCATATTGTCCATTGTTTTTCGCTTCCTAATATCTCGGTGTCTGGAACAGGGACATCTCCACACGTACAGATTCTGCGACAATGTTTGGACCTTCATCGTGCAAAATGCTCAGCTCAAAAGCGACGAAGGCCAGGAAATGGTTGATTCTGTCAAGATTGTTGCATGCGACTCCAAGTTACTAAGTCAGTGAAATGGAATTCACCATTATAAGTTGTGTGTAATTGTTGGTATTACTGGAGGCTAATGGTGCTAAACCAAGAGGAGGTTAGAAAATTCTGGAGTTAAATTCGGCAGTTTGTAATTTTGTATTGACCGATAATGCAGTGGGAGAAGATAAGCCAGTGAGGCGTATAATACTATTGTCATTGCTCATGCCTTCTGATTATGTTGCACAACAAAATTACGGCCCCGCTGAGAAATTTTGAGTATAAATTCAAAAAAAATAAAATTTTCGCCACCCCCCTTTTAAATTTCACATTTTTTACAAAATTTAGCCTTAGTTCGATTAAAACCCTTGCTCCTCCCTGATTACAATAATAGAGGGAAGCGTCTGATATGTTTAATTCGTCTTGATTAGGTCGGTTGATCAGATTTTATATCATTTGATGCACGATATTGAGTTTTTAAGACTAGCAATTTATTTTTTGCCCGACAAAATTCATGCTCTATTTGAATCAGATTAAATTTACAAAACTCATGCGTTGCATCAAACACCTGGATGCAACATTTCCTCTAGCTCACCCTACTAATGATAATGATAGCAGCGTTGTTAGGCCAAGCACAAGAGGTAAAAGGGTAGTGTCTGCAAATGATAAGAAAAGTAGCAGAACAATACAAATAAATGTGGGAAGAAGGGGTAGCTGAGGTTGGTAATGAGTTAAACGTAAATGATGAATAATTTTATTTGATGTCCTTTATTGCCACTGCAACTGATTTTTCAGAAGCTCAGATTATAGAGGTAGGTATATAGGTAATAGGCCTCTCAGCTTTACTCTTAAATGTCTCTGAAACTCAGCCTCCCCATATCATGATCTCTTCTTTCTAACCCTACCTTTTTTTATTTTTTTCTTTCGTCAGCTTCTAAAATAAATATGAGAATTACAAGTATATGGTTTGTGGCAAAATCTCTAATATGTAAATATTTTCGGAATAATGGCTTTAGTCTCTTTGATGAATCTCGGAATAACTATCTAAAATAATATTACTTCGCAAAGAACTTGGTTAGTAAGTGTTCCGGTTCTACTCCAAAAGATACGTGATTAGAATTGCGAATGAATAATAATGTTTTAGCTAGGGAGTTTGCAGAGATTTAACTGATGGAGAGTTAGAAAGTTAAAGGACATTTTGAAGTTCGTACACATATATAAGAACAAATGCAATCACATAAAAGAACTACATAGCTAATTAGACTAAATTCTAACGAAACTCCCTTCTATGAAAGAGGGTTTTAAATTAAGCATTAAGGATAAGTGAGAGAAAAGAGAAATTATAAAAACGGGTCTTAGGTTAAACATTGAGAATAAGTCACAAAAAAAGAAGAAGAGAAAAAGGGTTTGATTGGGTAGATATTCATCAATCAACTAGAGATTGTCTTCAAAATTTTATTTTAAGATGAGTCATATCTTGAAATTATATGTTTTTTTTTTAATTACTATGCGCAACTCCCTTAGTAAGGGATCAGTGGATATTGCGTGTTAAAATTCATTATCGATAGTTATTTTATGCATATTTCTCCATAGTAACTACACTACAGAGCTCAAAGGGTGAACAATTAAAAACCGTGAAAAAATATAAATTATATTGATACTACCAATTTTTATCATCAAGTTTTTAGTAAAATTAAAGAACGTAGAGAAGTTAAGGATTAAAATTTCGAGTTTGTAATATTTAGAAACTACCCGCAAAGACGGTATATTCCGTTCCTAGGTAAACAAAGATTATACATGATTAATGATACCTGAATACCTGCAGTTTGTTCTTGTTTAATATGAGTAAGGCATCTTTATGCGACAATAAATCCTTCAATATGATGATTAAATAAATGTAATTAATTAAACGTAGTTGATGAAAGCTAGATCTGATATGATTAGTCAAATTGATGCGCTTAATTACAATTAAGAGTACGTACCCGGCCATATGTGACCATGTGCTTCGTGCTAGACAAATTAAGTAATTTAACAAACTAATTTGTACAATAATTGAGATCTTAACGTGAATCCTACTTCAATTGGATTCGAGGCTAAAAGGCATTTGTCAGAACTTAATGCTTGCATCTTAACGTTTTAATGTCACCCTCCTTAATGTAAATTTCTTTCTTCTTTTTTTTTTTTTATTTTTTATTATCATACACGAATACAGATATAACCACACGAACATGACACGATAAAATATGATTATATAATTTCTTTTTGAAATTTCCACGTAAGGATGTTGAATATGGGGTCAGATACAAGTGTGACACGACAAAATAATAGTTTTAAAAGTTTTCATGTCTATAACTTTTTTCTTTCTCATTTTCTTTTCTTTTCTTTTTTTGGAGGAGTCACAGAAGAAGGTTAATTAGACGGAGGATACGGGCCGCAATCGATCGAGGCGGATCTCTTTTCCCATATTCTAGAGTTGGAGGAATGACTTATCGAGGGCGCGAACCCCGCATCGAAGAGGTGAGGTTGTGGCTTAGCTCGGAAGCAAGTCAAGAAAAGATCATTAAGTAAAAGCGGTTGCTATTTAATCAGCTTCTGGAACAGGAAAACCCTTTCCTTTTCTTGTGATTTGGATTTTTTGGATGAATTACATTTACATCCATGTATTTAGGCATATCTGCTTTTGAACCCCTTTTTTAGTTTTAGAAATTTACTCTTTATGATTTACTATCGTATACCTTCGTTGAGAGGATAAAATGTTTTTATTAAAATTTTGATACGTAAAATTGAAATCATCTCACCATTATTGCTATGAGATTTATATCTTTCGATAGAACGAGTACCTAGCCTACGGGTCAATTTTAAAAATTTTCGTTGGTACTGATAATCTCATGAGTACTACTACTTTGAAAAACTCTAATGATATGACAATTATTTAATATTGATCGGTTAGATAATTTATCAATAGTAAATTTAATTTTCTTTAATAAAATAATATTTAATTTTTGTGGAGCCTAACCGATTGAATATTTATAATTTATATGCAAATTATATGGGGTGGAAATGTTATTTTTGAAACTAAGAAGTGTCAAAGTGTACGTACACTTTAGTATAAGATATGTAAATTTAAACTTTTTAGTATATTTTCTAAGAGTCCGTTTATTTGGACTTAAAAGGGTGTTAGATAATCATTTACCTCAATCATCAAAAAGCCCAGTTTAAAATAAAAGGCGTGAGAAAAAGTTTGAAATGACTGTTGTATTTTGCAACTCGAGGGAGGAGTTACAAAATAATCAGATTTGTGGGGAAGAGGGGAAATTATTATTTTGCCCCCCATTTTCCAATGTGGTATTAAAATGAAGGTCTATCATAAGGGGCAAAATAGGAAAAACTAATTTATTATCTCTGTAATTGCATAACCAAATAAATAACATATACAAATTGATTATTTTCCTACTTATTTAAAAGGTGAAGTAAATGATGGATAATAGTTTATATAGCACAAAAAATACTATTTATTTTCAAACGCTAAGTGTTAGCTTTCTAACTAAGTAAATGGAATATAAAATAAAATTTACCATTTCTTTTGCAAGTAAATAGAAGAGCAAATAGGACGAAATTATGGCTACTCATTACAAATAATATTGAGACTGACCATTAATTTAACTTGATCGCCACAATTATTACATAAATTGAAACATCATAGTTTGGGGCTTTAATTGACACATCAATCATACGTGGTCCCGACGTGGTCGAGTATTCCCATATGCAGCCAATTTTCTCTTTTATTTTGTGCTTCCAAATTTAATAACAATAATTGATTGAAATTCACAATTTTTATATAATTTTTATAATATAAGCTTGAATTTGACATTTTGATTTGAGAAGTGAGAACTAAACGATAAGTCCGCTGACTATCATATGTCAAATCCTCCTAAGTCTCCTACGGTCCTACCCCACTCAATAAAAGTTTCTAATATATATATATATAATGCTAATTTATTGTACTTGTAACAAAATAAATAATAGGGAATTGTCATGCACATTCCCACCGTATTTATGGTGGTGTAATGGTAATGGGTCCAATGGGGCCTTAAAGTAACATTTAGATTCTATTACAATTCTTGGCACTTTTTAATAACATATGATTCGTATTTTCAAGAAATTCAGCAGCATTATTGGGAATGTGTTCAAAGAATATTCCAAATAAAATCAAATTCTGAGTTTTATATTGAAGTCGTGACTTAAAAAATTATAGTTCACTTATTCGGCATACTCTGTTATCGAAATCAATTTTATTTTGACGTTACATTAATATCCAATTCTTTTTTTTTTTTTTTTTTAAGGTTAGATTATTTAATTTCGACTTTTCAATTATAAAATAGGACGTTGATGTGATGTAAAAATAGCGGAGTTGATATGAAAACTTCGAAGGTGATGTGGTATGATGAGGTGAAGATGGGAAGTGAATCGCCCTATTTTGCATGACCTAAAAGAAACAGATGGAAAATGGTAGTTTTAAATTCAAGGTGAATTTACTGAGGATGGTGGGGACTCGGGAGTTGCAGAGAGAGAGAGAGCACGCTTAGGGTTGCCATAGGAAGATCATTCCCCTTCTTGAGGAAGAGGGTTACTATTTATAACTCAATCTTGGGGCTGAAGGCTCCATGTGGGACAGCAATCACAGTTTGAGGGGAACCACTTGACTGGTGTGAAGACTGTGGAGCTGCCGATTGTTCTATGAAGGGCGGCGCCACATAGACCCGAAAAATATTCAAATGTAGTGTCTTGATATGATGTGTCAGTGTCTTAGTGTTGCAAAGATTGTAACGCCCCACATTTTCAAATTATTCAGGTACGCGCGCCACGCGTGTGAGTTTTGAGATTTAGGATTATTTTAATTCTTTTTCGTGGTTTAATTGCGAGGTTCAATTCATTTAACGTGAATTCTTGTGATTGTATGATTTTTAATTTCTTCTTTCGTGAATTTCATTACATGAATTATATGTCTAATTTTTCCCGAATATGTTTAAGTGTTTAATTTCACATAATTGCAAGAATTCATGTTTATTCGTTCTTAATTGAAACTTTATAAAAGCCTTGGTCTTAATTGATAAATTGACAAAGAATGAGTGCCACATTCATAACTTTGTATACTTGATTGCATTGACTTAATTGCATGAGGACTTAGTGGCAATTTCCTTATCTCTTTCTCTTTTTCACGTTGAAACATATACATACATATATACACATTCTTCTTCTTCAATTTCATACAAACACAAGAGATAAACCCTTTCCATTTCTTCCTCTCTTCATCTCGGTTCATCAAGGAGCAAGAAAGCCAAGTTTTCATCCAATTTCTTCAAGGAATCAAGCTCCATACCTTCATTTCTTCTTTCCCCTTCATCTCCTCCATTTTCAAGGTGAGATCATGCATATATCTTCATGATTCATGATATCAAAGTTAGGGTTTATGATTCTTTTAGTTTCCTTGAGGATATATGAATCTTATTTGATGATTTTGAGTTGGTTTTGTGCATTTATAACTTGAATACATGAAGCTTAGAGCATGATTGAGCACTTGACTTCATATTGGCTTCATGAATGATTTCTATGATCAAAGTATATTTTCTTGGATTATAGATGGCCTAAATGACTTATATGAATCATATGCATGTTATATGCCAGTTTTGAGTTGATTCTTGTTGTTGATTTGGTGTTGGGAAGGGTTGGGAGCCATTTGTTGGAAAACACGAATCAGAAAGCAGCGGAAATTTAAAAATTTTCCAACAAAAAGGATCTAAGACTCGCAATCGTGTGACCAAATTCGTAGGGATTAGAAACTTACTTTCTTAATTGTCTTTCTTGAAGCGTTTCAAGCCACCCAAGAACGCTCTTCTCGCGGCTTGATCCCCTCACCTTGGTAAAGCTCGAATCTTCAAACTTCTAACTTGAAGCTCTCTAGAGATAGTCCACCAACTTGACTACAATCTAACTAGTAAGGATGCTAGTTCTCTAGTTAGTGTTTAGGCTTAACCTAGGGTTTCGTTTATCTTGGAGAAAGGATGTTGTTCAACACATGAACCAAAAGAATTGCCAATTAGCTCTAAGAGGAGCTCGAGCTCCCCTATTTATAAGAAGGGGAGGACCGAAAATCCTAGTCCTTATGGGCTAGGGTTTTGGTCTCTCTCTCCTATTACTTGATCATCAAGCAATTTTGACTTTGACTTTGAATTCAAATTCAAGTCAACTTTTAAGAGAGCTAAAATCTATGATGCACGGACACTTCTAAAAATATCATTTTGTCGTGTCGTGTCGGACACCGTATCCGACACTCCTCAAGTGGGAAATACAAGAAAAAATCCATATCGCTGTATCCGTGCCGTGTCGTGTCGTGTCCGTGTCGCCGTGTCCGTGTCTGTGCATCATAGGCTAAAATATCCAAACTAATTTTGGATAATTTTATACTTTATTTATTTAAAATAAATAACTTATTTTATCTAATTAATTAATTCATAATTAATTAACTAGATTATTTTTCTCCAAAATAAGACTTTATTTTTAATTCAAAATTAAACAAAGTCTATTAAATAATTAATCACATTAATTATTTAACACATAAATAAATATACACATATATTTACACACGTGTGAGACACGTGTCACTTACGTGAGCCACACGTGTGGAACCCTCTTGCCCCGATTAACTCGTTTAATCATTTTCAAGCCTCAACTCATGTAACCAAGTTGTTGTGTGTGACCCTCTAGCTTCTCAATTCAATTAGCAGTGACCCTAATTAATTAATTCACTAATTAATTAATCAGTCCACAGATTAAACGACCATAGTCTAGCAACAGGTGTTTAACCCTTAGCTGAATTGGAATGTTCGGATTCGACAGAACCTTTAAGTCATTGATTCATGTGAGATACAATCCTCCTACTTACTATCTCTCAACCAAGATCTAGGGTAAGGGAATAATCAGAACCCTAATAATCCGGTCTTAAAGCTAAGTGCATTTCATATCCATTTGATCTCAATCCAAGAAACCCTTTTCTTGATGTCTTGATCTACTGCCTTGGCCAAGGACTCCATATGGCATATGAATGACTTACACAATAAGAGATCACCTTGCAAATGCAAGTGTAGGTCCTTTCTTGATTCTCATTCACTTTCACGAATCACTTGTGCAGCCCCAGCATAAGCCTTGAATCAGTTGTCTAAGGCGACACCCTTTAAAGCTTATACCTAAGACTACAGAGTTAACTCATAAAGTGACAAAGAACCTCAAGTCTTAAGGATCAATTAATCACATCAATGACTCGTGAGATATTTCCTAATCTGGAAGTTTCTATTTCCTGAAATAGAAACTTCCTTTCCCATTTCGGAATGTTCTCACACGGGGAACCTCAGTGAACATACTTATTGAAGTAAGCACCCTCATGTATCATGCACGTATCAACTATACACTTTGCACCTCCATGAGACAAGGTGGTCCTTCTTAAGGGCGTGATCCCACAAGCAAGCCTTAGAAGAGTCAGGTTGATACTCCCACTGTCGGTAGGACTCATCGGCTTGGAGTATTTTACTAATCATGACTTATGTGATATAGGGCTCGTTTCATGAACCATTTCACCTAAATGGTAGAGTCCTAAAGTCATCAGGATTAGGGGAGTTCTCATACATGCACAGATAAAGTAAACGCATACCAAACAAGAGCATATAAAGAAGTGTTGCCTCAATTCGTTATTTCATTCAAAGATTGTCTGTGATTACAATAAGGAAAAGCACAAAGTGGATATACAATCGGCTTTCTAGGGCACTATTTGTAACGCCCCGAATTTTATTAATTACATTCTTACGTTTATTATAATTTTATAAATGGTATTTTACCAAACTTTCATAAAATTTCATGAATTTATATTAAAGTTAGAATTTATTCCATGGCTTGAAAATAATTAACACGTGAAACAAAACCCGAGAGTGCTTCAAATTACCAAATTGTCCCTATTTGATTTTCTTCCTAACCTTTAGGGACCAAATTGCATAACATTTTCAAGGACTAAATCGATCATATTTCAAAACTATGCATACTTAATTGCATGACTTGAATAGTTGAGGGGATAAGTGACAATTTGATTATTTCACATAAATCAAGGATGATGAATCACGATATATCATCTCCATGCTTCCAAGGTTGCTTCATTGTTGATCTTTGCATCACATTTGCTTTCCCTCATCACCGAGACATCATTCTCTAAAAAGGAAGGAGTGATTTCATCATTTACATCCAAGAATTCAAGGGAATTTCAAGCTTGAAGCATCATCATCTTCATCCTCATCCTCATCTTCCATTCTTTTCCTATTTCAAGGTTGGCTTTAGATGAATTGATGATTCTTGTGTAAAAATGATTTAGCTAGGGTTAGGAACTTATGAATTTATGGATCATAAGTGTTCAAAGCATGATTATATGATCATCTCAAGAATTATGGCATGGTTTGGGGTATGAAATTCTTGGATAATTAGTTGAATGATCAAGCATGAGCATGGCTAGGAAATCTTGAGTTCTTGCTAATATTTCATGATTTATATGTTTAAGTGTTATATATTTATTCTTTGAACATATATGTATCATGTCTCCAGAAATTAATAGCTTTGTTGATCAAAAATGGAATTTTGGTGGCTTTGTTGTTCATACCCGAGAGCCTCCCCTGTTTTGCTCTGTTTCTGTAAATTGCAGAAACTGGGAACGACCGTTCCCAGCCTTAAGGCTTTGTGGGAACGGGCGTTCCCACCTTTTCAAATAAATGGGCGGCTGAGACTGGGAACGGCCGTTCCCATTTTGGCCTGCGTGCCGGAAGGGCCGTTCCCAGCTTCAGCGGGTTTTAAGGGGAAAAACGTTGGTGCGCTTTTGGGGAGGAACGGGAACGACCGTTCCCATTTACAAAGGGAACCCGGAACGGCCGTTCCCACCTGGATTGCAGAACAAAATATTCTGCATAAAATTACATTTTTAGCCCCTCGATCCAACGACTTCTTTGACCCCAAATTGCTATTATATGCTCTAATATAAACCAAAACAACATGTTATCAAGCTACATTGCATTTTCCTTGTCATCTCGATACATTTCCGCCGTTCGTCATATTTAGGCCATTTAAAGTCATATCTCACATGTCAAAGTTCATTTACACAGATCGGTTTCCCCGTATCGAGGAGCAGGGCCATAGGCAGTGACCTACTTGCATTGTATCAGTAAAGGTGAGGTTTAATTGTTAATTGCAAGAAACTCGTACAATCTCGCATGAAACTCAGGTCAAGTGGTATACCGTGTTGCAAATCATGTACCATGTTACCGTGATTGAATCATGATCATGTTACCGTGTTATCATGAATGGTGAAGGCTCGCAACCTTCCCGTTATTGGAGTGATGTAGTTCATGGAGTGATGTAGCTATTGGAGTGATGTAGTTTATTGGAGTGATGTAGCTCTTGGAGTGACGGAGTTGGTGGAGTGACGGGGGTTCGTGATATTGACATGGGTGCCGTGTATTTGAATGGCATGCTTGTATATTCGTTTATAAACTATTGATATTGATAGTTATAACTTGCAGGTTATTGCTCTAATGTAATTAAGCCTCACTCAGTCTTCCATGGACTGACACCCTACCTTTCAGGTACTTGAGAGCGGTCGTGGGCTAGGCGGGAGTCCAGTCAGGTCGCACATTCCACAGAGTCTAGCATTCATTTTATGTACAGAACTTTTGGTATTATGTTATGACCGTTACTATCACATGTTGGAGATTTTGATATGAACAATATGCAAGAGATGATAATGTATTGATAGATATATATATTATCTACTGATGAATTATTCGGTGCTTCCGCTTCATTTTATTGTATGTATAGTTTAGTTCCCGCCTAGCTTGTTGGTATTGCATTGTCACCCGTCCGCTATAGTTTTGATTTACGTATGGACCTTCTATTTCATACGTGGATCGAGGCTATAGTGCGGGGGTATGGCACCTCCACGTGTAAGGGGTGCTACATCTAAGGTGGTATCAGAGCCCGGTTGCAAAATCGAGGTTCTAGTGTCGAGTTTAGGTCGAACGGCATAGGGTTATTTGGGAATCGTGAGTCCTGCATCTTATATGAATATATCTGAATCTAGTTGAATTCATGAATTATGTGAAGAATGTGTTTCATTTGTGCTTATGATTTAATTATGTCCATTAGCATCTATTAATCCAACATGCATATCTAGTGTTTTAAAGTTACAGGATGCCTCGAGGTAGACCTCGCCGTGAGCATACTCCTGGACATAGGAGACGTCATCATGATTATTCTCCTCGGGCTACTCCACCCCCTCCTGCTCAGCCACAAGATTTCATGAATGCCGTGGTTGGGCTAATTGATCAGAGGCTTCGAGATTATGTGCCTCCGGCGCCACCAGCACCACCAGCCCCAGTGGAAAATCCTATTTCTACTATACTTCGGGAATTTCAGAATCAGCAGCCTCCCAAGTTTTATAAGGGAAATGATATTCAGGCAGAGATGTGGTTAAAGGAAGTGGATAGAATTTGGCAGCTTATTCCATGTGACCCTCAGGAGAAAGCTCGTTGCACTCTTACTCTAATTCAGGGCGAGGCTTACTCCTGGTGGGAAAGTACTCAGATTGTATTGGAGTCTGCCGGGGAAACTATCACTTGGGAAGTGTTCGTTCGGGAGTTCAGAAATAAATTCATTCCACCAGCTTCGCGTACTCGTAGGTTAAGGGAATTTACCGAGTTAAAACAAGAAGGAAGATCCGTCGGCGAGTACATTGCAGAATTTGAGAGATTGTCTCGTTACGCTCCCAATATAGCGAACGATGACTTCCACAAAGCGACACAATTCGTGCAGGGACTTAGGCCAGATATCCAGGATGCTTTAAAAGCTGCTAATACAAGTACCTGGGCTAAGGCCACCACTAAAGCATTGAAAGTTGAAGATTCAGACAATGCGAGAAGGTCGAGAGCGTTTGAACCGGATTCAGTTTCAGAATCTGGACCGGATCCTGTTATTATGAAAAGGTCCAATGCTGCTTCTATCTTGTCTTCCCAAGAAAATTCAAAAAGGAAAAAGTCTCAAGTTGATCATCTAAATTCAAAGAAAAGCTCTGTTACGGCGTTACCATCACAGTCAGGGAAGCCCCTCTGCGCTTGTTGTGGACGTGATAACCATACGGCTGAGACTTGTAGAAAACGTCTAAACTTGTGCATGCGATGCGGGAGCAATGAACACTTAGCAAACATGTGTCCCAAGCAATGGAGAGTGCCAGTCGGGGGTGCTAATCTGAATGTGGTAGCCGAAGGTACCAATTATATACATGACACAATCAACGGTGAACGGTACACCTAATCATGCATATCATGTGCATCATGAAATTTATTGTTGTTAAACTTAAATTATCATCAGTGTGATTGGTTATTTATGTGACCAATATGATTCTGCTTGTTTATGTGACATTTGTGCGCCTGTTTCCACCATCAATTCCATGTGCATAAGGAACAGAGATCTTATTAGTATCGTTTGGGGGACGGGGTTCCCTCCTTGCTTGTCAGGAGACGGGGTGCTCTTGGCATTCTCGAGAGACGGGGTTCTCTCCTTTCTTGTGGAAAGACGGGGTTCTTTCATCTCCTGTTTAAAGAGACGGGGTTCTCTTATGGCTTGTGCATCATTTCAAAAACTTGACAGTGGACCTGGGGACCAGGTCCTTTTAAGGGGGGAAGAATTGTAACGCCCCGAATTTTATTAATTACATTCTTACGTTTATTATAATTTTATAAATGGTATTTTACCAAACTTTCATAAAATTTCATGAATTTATATTAAAGTTAGAATTTATTCCATGGCTTGAAAATAATTAACACGTGAAACAAAACCCGAGAGTGCTTCAAATTACCAAATTATCCCTATTTGATTTTCTTCCTAACCTTTAGGGACCAAATTGCATAACATTTTCAAGGACTAAATTGATCATATTTCAAAACTATGCATACTTAATTGCATGACTTGAATAGTTGAGGGGATAAGTGACAATTTGATTATTTCACATAAATCAAGGATGATGAATCACGATATATCATCTCCATGCTTCCAAGGTTGCTTCATTGTTGATCTTTGCATCACATTTGCTTTCCCTCATCACCGAGACATCATTCTCTAAAAAGGAAGGAGTGATTTCATCATTTACATCCAAGAATTCAAGGGAATTTCAAGCTTGAAGCATCATCATCTTCATCCTCATCCTCATCTTCCATTCTTTTCCTATTTCAAGGTTGGCTTTAGATGAATTGATGATTCTTGTGTAAAAATGATTTAGCTAGGGTTAGGAACTTATGAATTTATGGATCATGAGTGTTCAAAGCATGATTATATGATCATCTCAAGAATTATGGCATGGTTTGGGGTATGAAATTCTTGGATAATTAGTTGAATGATCAAGCATGAGCATGGCTAGGAAATCTTGAGTTCTTGCTAATATTTCATGATTTATATGTTTAAGTGTTATATATTTATTCTTTGAACATATATGTATCATGCCTCCAGAAATTAATAGCTTTGTTGATCAAAAATGGAATTTTGGTGGATTTGTTGTTCATACCCGAGAGCCTCCCCTGTTTTGCTCTGTTTCTGTAAATTGCAGAAACTGGGAACGACCGTTCCCAGCCTTAAGGCTTTGTGGGAACGGGCGTTCCCACCTTTTCAAATAAATGGGCGGCCGAGACTGGGAACGGCCGTTCCCATTTTGGCCTGCGTGCCGGAAGGGCCGTTCCCAGCTTCAGCGGGTTTTAAGGGGAAAAACGTTGGTGCGCTTTTGGGGAGGAACGGGAACGACCGTTCCCATTTACAAAGGGAACCCGGAACGGCCGTTCCCACCTGGATTGCAGAACAAAATATTCTGCATAAAATTACATTTTTAGCCCCTCGATCCAACGACTTCTTTGACCCCAAATTGCTATTATATGCTCTAATATGAACCAAAACAACATGTTATCAAGCTACATTGCATTTTCCTTGTCATCTCGATACATTTCCGCCGTTCGTCATATTTAGACCATTTAAAGTCATATCTCACATGTCTAAGTTCATTTACACAGATCGGTTTCCCCGTATCGAGGAGCAGGGCCATAGGCAGTGACCTACTTGCATTGTATCAGTAAAGGTGAGGTTTAATTGTTAATTGCAGGAAACTCGTACAATCTCGCATGAAACTCAGGTCAAGTGGTATACCGTGTTGCAAATCATGTACCATGTTACCGTGATTGAATCATGATCATGTTACCGTGTTATCATGAATGGTGAAGGCTCGCAACCTTCCCGTTATTGGAGTGATGTAGTTCATGGAGTGATGTAGCTATTGGAGTGATGTAGTTTATTGGAGTGATGTAGCTCTTGGAGTGACGGAGTTGGTGGAGTGACGGGGGTTCGTGATATTGACATGGGTGCCGTGTATTTGAATGACCTGCTTGTATATTCGTTTATAAACTATTGATATTGATAGTTATAACTTGCAGGTTATTGCTCTAATGTAATTAAGCCTCACTCAGTCTTCCATGGACTGACACCCCACCTTTCAGGTACTTGAGAGCGGTCGTGGGCTAGGCGGGAGTCGAGTCAGGTCGCACATTCCACAGAGTCTAGCATTCATTTTATGTACAGAACTTTTGGTATTATGTTATGACCGTTACTATCACATGTTGGAGATTTTGATATGAACAATATGCAAGAGATGATAATGTATTGATAGATATATATATTATCTACTGATGAATTATTCGGTGCTTCCGCTTCATTTTATTGCATGTATAGTTTAGTTCCCGCCTAGCTTGTTGGTATTGCATTGTCACCCGTCCGCTATAGTTTTGATTTACGTATGGACCTTCTATTTCATACGTGGATCGAGGCTATAGTGCGGGGGTGTGGCACCTCCACGTGTAAGGGGTGCTACACTATTCCTAACACCATTCCCGTTTGTTACCCCTGTTTTTCCCCTGTTTTTCGTCCAGCGGCACTCCAAACGCCCGTGTGGTCCCTTAGTTCATTTTCCCAAACGCCCGTTTCACTTCCCAAAATTTTGACCCGAGAGCTCCCAAACGCCCGTTTGGGTTTTCAGACCATTTTTCAAACGGGCGTTTCTCCCTCATACGAACTCCGTTTGACCTGATTTTTGAACCGTTGGAAACCTATTGAAGTCTAGAACAACCTCCAATTGAAATCATCTCAATATATTTTCTAGTTTGTGAGATATAATCAATTATTTTAGGTGTCGCCACTTTCCCAACAAACTGCACTCGCCTAACTTCAAGCTAATGCCATTTTCTCCTCGTTTGGAACTAGAATACGGGCCATATATCATTTTAAAGGTCTATGTGTCTAATTTCATATCCAACAAAAAAAAACCCAATTTCAACTTCTATAACTTAAGATATTCCTGTTTTTCCACAACTTGTACATTTCCGAAAATTGTCAACTTTTGCCAAACTTCACCAAAACCCCTCTTATTGCATTCCTTTCACTTCCTTGACTCCCGTATGTGACTTATATGAATTACATGCTTGCTTAATTGATAATTATGCTCTTATTTTCCACTATTTGGTTTTTATTTGCTTAAGTTTGATTGTTTGAATTCGTGCTTAATATATGAATTGAATTCGTGTGAGTAATTGAGCATATGAACATGATCGCACCCTTCCATGACATACTTATGCTTTATTTCATATTAAATCATCTCATGACATGTTACACCATCTCATAAGCATGTCGTGTGTCTTATGTGGTTTCATATTGAGTTGTATCTCACGAGTACACATTGTTCCTTTTCTTGTACAGTTCATCTCCAGGGCGGAGATATCGTGATCAATAAGCACACGACCTAGCTTGTATTCTTGTATTGTCGTCTTCCAGGTGAGGGTGTTTTCGTTCTAGATAAGTAATAAACCCTACAACCTTTATGTGATAAGTTTTGGCCAAAAACCTAAAGTATATATATATATATATTGATTTCAAAGTAAAGTCATCGAGTAATTCTTTATCGAGTAAACCTTTTCTCATGATTTATGAAATGGAACGTATTATGATTGTCATGATTTGAAATGTTTTGGCGAGATTATGCACACGTATTGGGCCCCGAGGAAATGTGTGAATGGAGACCAGTTCTGTAGCACCCACAAGTAGGGCCACATCCCCCGCACCACAATCCAAACCCGAATACGGAATGGAATGTCCGTACCCGAATCCGAATCATAGCGAACGGGAGACCAAAACACACACCCTAGGCTAGGCGGAGCTAAGCAAACTAAACCAGAGCACGCGGAAGCGGATAAATAGAACATCAACCAAAGAACAACACATATACTTATAGATACCATCACATATATATATGTAACCATAATATTTACATATAGGTACCACCACTCAATTCTGTACAAACGCCATCACGGCTCGAGCAACAAATAAGTATCCAAAATAGACATATACAAAATGACAGAATGAGCAGGTGAGCAAATACTACTAGCAAAACCTAGACCGACAAGTGCAAACAGGACACACTTCTCCGCCTAGCTCAAGCCTCGAAAGAACCTGCAACTAAAAGAATAAACGAGGGGTCAGTCAACTGACTGAGTGAGGGGGCTAACGCACACCCACACCCTACATAATTATAAAGCAAAGCACTTAACAAAAGATGGACGTATGAACCGGAACAGGTTTTTCAAACCAAACCTACCAAAACAATAACTATATACCGTAATAAAATCTTTCATAACTCTATTCCAATTCATACTTCCCACATCATAACGTAACATAGCATATGCTCGGCGAGAACGAGCTTCCAACCTGTACTCCTCATAACATAAAACATAAATCAAAATACACATCCTCTCCTCCTTTGATGGTAGAGTCACGCGTTGACTCTATCCATCCATAACATAACAAACCCCCGAGAGGTAGCTAACCTACAACGGGTCCTCCCCGGTAAACCGAAGGCATCGGAATATCACGCCTTCCCTAGCTCCCGGGGTCGCACATGATATTCCGGGTGGAGACTATGCACAGGTTTAACCTCGACGGCCCAATGCCGTCCCGAGGGCTCCTTACCCATAGCTCCTTGAGCTCACAAACACATAACGGATCATATAACCAATCTTTCATGGTTCCACTCGCTAACAACAGAATTTAAACCTTTTCCAAACGGCTTACATATACCTTCATATTAATTTCCGAAATCAAAGTTGGTTCACAAACTCATAACATATATTACACAACACTTATTTACATATACATATAGTTTATCCACATGCGGGGCAAGAAAACGACATGTAAAGGTATTAGGTCAATTAGCTATACAAACACCTAAACCTCACCTTGTGCGTAGAAAGTAAAGGGAGTGATCACCCTAAGCTTCGGGCTCGACCCCGGCCGCACCGTCTGAAAAGAAACACAAGAGCCCATGACTTAGACCCTATATGAACCAATTATGACGCTCGGCATATGCTTGACTCATGCTCGGATGTGAAATAAATGAGAAATGAACCATATAATTCACAAAACATAATATATATAACAATTAACATGCAAAAGAAAGCACCTAAAGTCATAAAATTGCATAATTAAAGTAAAGGAAAGTAGTGGCAACTTTCAGGTTTCAAAGGGAAAAATCCACCCCCATGGATTTTTCCAAAGGGCAAAATCCACCCCCATGGGTTTTTCCAAAGCTACTGCCTCAAATCCACCCCCATGGATTTTTCCAAAAGGAAAAATCCACCCTCGCGGATTTGATCCAGTAGCAACGGTTCCGGCCATGGGAACGGCCGTTCCCGTTCCCAGTACAAACTGGGAACGGCCGTTCCCACCTTCGGCAGGAACAGTACCGGGCCTGGGAACGGTCGTTCCCAGTTTAAAACTGGGACGGGAACGGCCGTTCCGGCCTGGTGCGAAAAGCTGGAGCAGAAAATTTTTACAGAAACAGGGGAAGCTCCAAAAATGCCCAAAATTCAACCCTTAAAAATGCCACAACTTCTCAAAATGCACACACAACACATATAAATCATGCTTGACATATAAACACTCAAATAACTCAAGAAAACAGAATCAAAATGCATGATCAAGGGTATGCAATATTCAAACAAAAATCATGATCATTCATAAATACTCAACCAACCATGGGTTAAATGCCATAAATGCAACACCTATAACATATACAACTCATAAATGAAGCTAGTAATCAAATACATCAAGCAAAGAGCAAGTATCCAAGTTTTTCACCAAACCCTTACTATTCACGTAGGGAGGCTAAGGCATGTAAAACTCACTCCAAACTCAGAAATTAAACCATAGAATTGACGAGCACGACGAGGGGATTCCGAAACATACCTAAGTTTGAGAAAAGACGAAGAAACGAGAGAGAACTTGGCTTGGGAAGTTGGATGATCAAACTTGGGGTTTGGCTTCTTGGCTTGGTTGTTGTTGTTGTTTCACGTGAAATGAGGGAGAAAGAAAAATGGTTCAGCCTTTAAGGCTGGACCGGTTCGGTTCACGGGTTCGGTTCAAGGTGTTCTGGTTCAAGTTGGTTCGGTTCAATAAATACCGGTTCAAATAAGGCCAACTCAATTAAAACGAATAAATCTCATGCATCATTCAATCACATAATTCATATAAGTTCAAATAATTCAAAATAATCCTATACAAACAATCTAAAACGCAAATAATATTAAATCACATAATCTACCTGTACCGACTGTGAGTCGGGGTGTTACAACCTCCCCCCCTTCAGAAAACCTGGTCCCCAGGTTCACCGTCTGACCTGAGAACAAATCTGGATACAACTGTCTCATCTTCTTCTCAGATTCCCAAGTAGATTCTTCTGATTTCTGATCCCTCCATAAAACACGGACCAAGGGAATCTGTTTATTTCTCAACACTTGTATCTTTCGGTCTTGAACCTCAATCGGGTACCTTACTATTGTCAAATCTGGTTCAAGTTGCACTTCTTCGATAGGGAGAATGGTCGTTTCTTCGGGATAAAACTTTCTGAGCTGCGAAACATGAAAGACATTGTGTATCCCGGTCAAATTTGGTGGTAAATCCAATCTATAGGCCACTTCTCCAATCTTTTCAAGAATTCCAAAAGGTCCAAGGTATCTCGGGTTAAGCTTCCCACCTCGACCTATTCGTGAGAAACCCTTTCTAGGAGATGCTTTCAAAAAAACTCGGTCTCCTATTTCAAACTCAAGGGGTCTCCTTCTCTTATCCGCATAGCTCTTCTGACGATCCTGAGCTGCTTTCATTCTCTGTTGAATAAGTTTAACTTTAGCGGTAGTTTTATCCAACCTCTCTCGAGGTGTGGCTCTCTCGAGCTTACCCTCTTCAGTCCACCGCCAATCGTCAAGATCCCAAAAGAGAGGTGATCTGCACTTCCTTCCATAAAGTGCCTCGTATGGGGTCATACCAATAGAAGCCTGAAAACTGTTGTTATAAGCAAACTCGACCAGAGCTAGATGTTTATCCCATTTGTCCTTGAAATCCAAAGCACACGCCCTTAGTAAGTCCTCCAAATACTTAATCAACCTCTCTGATTGTCCATCCGTCTGAGGATGAAAAGCGGTGCTAAAATTGAGCTTGGTACCTAACCGTTTCTGTAGATCCTGCCAGAACTTAGCCGTAAATCTCGGATCACGATCTGAAACAATACTAGCAGGTACCCCATGTAATCTCACAACTTCATTACAATAAAGCTCAGCCAACTTCGGAGTTTTATAGGACATCTTAACCTTAAGGAAGTGAGCTGACTTGGTTAGACGATCAACTATCACCCAAATTCCGTCGAATCCACCTCTCGACCTTGGTAAACCGGACACGAAATCCATAGCTATTTGCTCCCATTTCCATTCAGGTATTGGAAGTGGTTGGAGAACTCCTCCCGGTTTTTGGTGTTCGGCCTTGACAACTTGGCACGTGAGACATCGCCTTACAAAGTTAGCAATATCTCTCTTCATACCATTCCACCAAAAGAATTCTTTCAAATCTCGATACATTTTAGTACCACCGGGATGAATGGAATATCCGGAACGGTGTCCTTCCTCCAGTACTAGTTTCTTGAGCTCTTCCGGAACACAAACTCTTGTTTTGAACCTGAATACCCCGGAATCATCAAACCCAAACTTTGACTCTGGATCTATCTTAGACCGAAGTACCAATTTCTGAATCTCTGCGTACGTAGTCTGAGCCTCAATTATCCTCTGTTTCAAATCAGGTCGAACTGAAATATTAGCTAATCTAGCCACTGAAACCACAATTGCCGAATTCTGCTCTAAAACCTCTACATTCAACCCCGAAACACTCGCTTTTCTGCTCAAAGCATCAGCCACTACATTGGCCTTGCCCGGATGATATTGAATCGTGCAGTCATAATCTTCTAAAAATTCCATCCAACGCCTCTGTCTATTATTAAGATCCTTCTGAGTAAAAAGATATTTCAGACTCTTATGATCCGTAAAAATCTCAAATGTCGTCCCGTAGAGGTAATGGCGCCACTTCAACAAAGCAAAAACAACCGCTGCTAGTTCAAGATCGTGAGTGGGGTAGTTTTTCTCGTGGTCCTTCAACTTCCTAGAAGCGTAGGCTACTACCCGGCCATCTTGCATTAACACACATCCGAGGCCTTCCTTTGAAGCATCTGTATAAACCGAATAGCCTTCGGATCCCTTAGGTAGAGTAAGAATCGGTGCCGAAGTTAACCTGTCCTTCAAAGCCTGAAAACTCCTCTCACACGCCTCATCCCACTCATACTTTACTTCCTTCTTGGTTAATCGGGTCAATGGGCACGCGATCTTGGAGAAATCCTTCACGAATCTCCTATAATAACCCGCTAACCCAAGGAAACTTCTCACTTCGGAAACATTCTTCGGTCTTTCCCACTGAGCCACGGTTTCAATCTTGGAGGGGTCGACCTCAATTCCTTTTCCCGAAATGATATGGCCAAGGAAGGTGACTCGATCAATCCAGAACTCACATTTACTGAACTTAGCATACAGCTTGTGCTTCCTTAATGTTTCCAAGACAAGTCTCAAGTGATAAGCATGTTCTTCTGCAGTTCTCGAATATACCAAGATATCATCTATAAAGATAACCACGAACTTGTCGAGATACGGTCTGAATACTCGATGCATCATATCCATAAACACGGCTGGAGCATTAGTCAACCCAAACGGCATCACCACGAACTCGAAGTGTCCATACCGGGTATTGAATGCCGTTTTAGAGATATCTTCCTCCCGGATACGGAGTTGGTAATAACCTTGTCTCAAGTCCAACTTGGAATATACTTGGGACCCTTGTAAAATATCAAACAATTCCTCTATCCGAGGTAATGGGTACTTATTCTTCACGGTCATCCGGTTCAGTTCACGGTAGTCTATGCACATCCTTAGAGATCCATCCTTCTTTTTCACAAACAGAACAGGAGCACCCCACGGCGAGATACTCGGACGAATATAACCACAAGCTAACAACTCATCAAGCTGATTTTTCAATTCTTTCAACTCAGCCGGAGGCATTCGGTACGGGGTTTTAGAGAACGGTTCTGCTCCAGGGTAAAGATCAATCACAAATTCAATATCCCTATCGGGTGGTAAAGAACCCAAATTCTCGGGAAAAACATCAAAGAAATCTCTTACAACTTCAGTTTCTTCAAGTTTAGTCTGGTCCTTTGGTTTGTTAAGAAGATAAGCCACGAATCCGGTTGCACCTTCCCGGAGGAGTTTATTAGCTTCCATAAAAGACACGAATGGGCTTGATTCCCATCTTTCACCCGTAAACACCACAGTATCCAAGGAGATCTTCTTAGCATAACAATCCAACTGAGCCCGATGTCGAAAGAGAAAATCCATACCCAAGATAACCCCATACTTCTTCATTGGCATAATAATCAAGTCTGCTGGGAATACCTTACCTTCAAAACTCACAGGACACTCTCTGAACACCCTGTCAACCTCCAAAGAACCTCCTAACGGGGTACTCACCACATACACATGCGCAGATAATTCATCATGCAAAGGCAAAGAAGCAACAAGATCCCGGGAAATAAATGAATGAGTAGCTCCGGGATCAAATAATGCATGAAATGGTATGCCATGAATGTTTATAGTACCTTCAATCGCGGCGTTCGGATCCACATCAGCTGCTTCCTCTTCCCCTTCAAGAGCATACACACGAGCTGGAACCGCAGGTCTCTTCTTTGGACAAGTATCCACCTTGTGCTCAGAGGATCCACACACGTAGCACTTGCCTAAAAGTCTCCAACAACGCTCAACCGGATGCTTTCCCTGACAAAATGAACAAAGAGGTGGAATCTGAGCAGGGGCTGGTAAGGCGGGAACTGCAGGAGGTGCCACGGGACCGGTAAATCTGGGTCTTTTGTTCCCAAAACCCTGGGGACGAAAAGCCGGTGGAGCAGAAGCTCTCGGAGCATAAGAAACGGGTCTTTTACCCGATCCGGAGCCGGATCCCGAATTCTGAGAAGAAGAGAAAGATGGAGGCTTCAACCTTATATTTTGGGCTTCAACTTGCAACGCCCTCTTTGTAACCTTAGACCAAGTGCTCACATTGGCGGCTTTGAGTGACTCTTGAATATCCCGACGAAGTCCATGAAGAAATTTTCGGGCTTTGTGATCATCATGATCAGTAATGTGAGTAGCATAAGGAGCGAGTCTCTCAAATTCCAAAATATATTCTTCCACCGTCCTAGTACCTTGCCTCAAATCCATAAATTCTTGCAACCGACGTTCTTGAGCACTATGTGGTACATACTTTTCATAAAACTCTTGTACAAAAGTTTCCCAATTGAATTCTACGCCATTCCTTTCCAACTTGGACCGAACACTCCTAAGCCAAACCGCCGCTTGTCCTTGAATAATACGTCCCGTACAAACCGCTTTATCTTGGGAGCTCCCCGGACATATTTCCCAAATTCCTCGTATCTCGGATAGCCATTCCTCCGCTTTGATATCATCTCCCCCATACCACTTTGGAGGATTGTTACTACGGAAATCCTTATATATACCGGAAATATCTGGGCCTTCACCCGGGTTTTGATTCCTTTGATTTTGTTGAAGTTGATTAAGGAGGGCTTGAACAATGTTCTCCGCATTCATAGGAGGTGGCGGAGGTACATTTTGTGGAGCCGGTTCATTAAGATCGGGAGTACGTTCGCGGTTATTATGTCTTCTTGGAGGCATCCTGAAATTCACAATTCAAGCAATATGGATGCATGTAATTTAGTGTATGAATATGTATACAACTAAGAAAATAATTAAATAGTCAAGTAATCACATATTCAAATTATGTATTCACACATGCACATAATCAAAAGTCACATTGTCCTAAGCCGTACGACCTAAACAGACCCACACGACACTAGAGCCCAGTTTTGCAACCGCGCTCTGATACCACTTAAGGATGTAGCACCCACAAGTAGGGCCACATCCCCCGCACCACAATCCAAACCCGAATACGGAATGGAATGTCCGTACCCGAATCCGAATCATAGCGAACGGGAGACCAAAACACACACCCTAGG
The DNA here is from genome assembly GCA_037501455.1 of Lantana camara. Lineage (NCBI taxonomy): Eukaryota > Viridiplantae > Streptophyta > Magnoliopsida > Lamiales > Verbenaceae > Lantana > Lantana camara. Next base: position 29,321,139 of record CM074862.1, read on the forward strand.
CTAGGCGGAGCTAAGCAAACTAAACCAGAGCACGCGGAAGCGGATAAATAGAACATCAACCAAAGAACAACACATATACTTATAGATACCATCACATATATATATGTAACCATAATATTTACATATAGGTACCACCACTCAATTCTGTACAAACGCCATCACGGCTCGAGCAACAAATAAGTATCCAAAATAGACATATACAAAATGACAGAATGAGCAGGTGAGCAAATACTACTAGCAAAACCTAGACCGACAAGTGCAAACAGGACACACTTCTCCGCCTAGCTCAAGCCTCGAAAGAACCTGCAACTAAAAGAATAAACGAGGGGTCAGTCAACTGACTGAGTGAGGGGGCTAACGCACACCCACACCCTACATAATTATAAAGCAAAGCACTTAACAAAAGATGGACGTATGAACCGGAACAGGTTTTTCAAACCAAACCTACCAAAACAATAACTATATACCGTAATAAAATCTTTCATAACTCTATTCCAATTCATACTTCCCACATCATAACGTAACATAGCATATGCTCGGCGAGAACGAGCTTCCAACCTGTACTCCTCATAACATAAAACATAAATCAAAATACACATCCTCTCCTCCTTTGATGGTAGAGTCACGCGTTGACTCTATCCATCCATAACATAACAAACCCCCGAGAGGTAGCTAACCTACAACGGGTCCTCCCCGGTAAACCGAAGGCATCGGAATATCACGCCTTCCCTAGCTCCCGGGGTCGCACATGATATTCCGGGTGGAGACTATGCACAGGTTTAACCTCGACGGCCCAATGCCGTCCCGAGGGCTCCTTACCCATAGCTCCTTGAGCTCACAAACACATAACGGATCATATAACCAATCTTTCATGGTTCCACTCGCTAACAACAGAATTTAAACCTTTTCCAAACGGCTTACATATACCTTCATATTAATTTCCGAAATCAAAGTTGGTTCACAAACTCATAACATATATTACACAACACTTATTTACATATACATATAGTTTATCCACATGCGGGGCAAGAAAACGACATGTAAAGGTATTAGGTCAATTAGCTATACAAACACCTAAACCTCACCTTGTGCGTAGAAAGTAAAGGGAGTGATCACCCTAAGCTTCGGGCTCGACCCCGGCCGCACCGTCTGAAAAGAAACACAAGAGCCCATGACTTAGACCCTATATGAACCAATTATGACGCTCGGCATATGCTTGACTCATGCTCGGATGTGAAATAAATGAGAAATGAACCATATAATTCACAAAACATAATATATATAACAATTAACATGCAAAAGAAAGCACCTAAAGTCATAAAATTGCATAATTAAAGTAAAGGAAAGTAGTGGCAACTTTCAGGTTTCAAAGGGAAAAATCCACCCCCATGGATTTTTCCAAAGGGCAAAATCCACCCCCATGGGTTTTTCCAAAGCTACTGCCTCAAATCCACCCCCATGGATTTTTCCAAAAGGAAAAATCCACCCTCGCGGATTTGATCCAGTAGCAACGGTTCCGGCCATGGGAACGGCCGTTCCCGTTCCCAGTACAAACTGGGAACGGCCGTTCCCACCTTCGGCAGGAACAGTACCGGGCCTGGGAACGGTCGTTCCCAGTTTAAAACTGGGACGGGAACGGCCGTTCCGGCCTGGTGCGAAAAGCTGGAGCAGAAAATTTTTACAGAAACAGGGGAAGCTCCAAAAATGCCCAAAATTCAACCCTTAAAAATGCCACAACTTCTCAAAATGCACACACAACACATATAAATCATGCTTGACATATAAACACTCAAATAACTCAAGAAAACAGAATCAAAATGCATGATCAAGGGTATGCAATATTCAAACAAAAATCATGATCATTCATAAATACTCAACCAACCATGGGTTAAATGCCATAAATGCAACACCTATAACATATACAACTCATAAATGAAGCTAGTAATCAAATACATCAAGCAAAGAGCAAGTATCCAAGTTTTTCACCAAACCCTTACTATTCACGTAGGGAGGCTAAGGCATGTAAAACTCACTCCAAACTCAGAAATTAAACCATAGAATTGACGAGCACGACGAGGGGATTCCGAAACATACCTAAGTTTGAGAAAAGACGAAGAAACGAGAGAGAACTTGGCTTGGGAAGTTGGATGATCAAACTTGGGGTTTGGCTTCTTGGCTTGGTTGTTGTTGTTGTTTCACGTGAAATGAGGGAGAAAGAAAAATGGTTCAGCCTTTAAGGCTGGACCGGTTCGGTTCACGGGTTCGGTTCAAGGTGTTCTGGTTCAAGTTGGTTCGGTTCAATAAATACCGGTTCAAATAAGGCCAACTCAATTAAAACGAATAAATCTCATGCATCATTCAATCACATAATTCATATAAGTTCAAATAATTCAAAATAATCCTATACAAACAATCTAAAACGCAAATAATATTAAATCACATAATCTACCTGTACCGACTGTGAGTCGGGGTGTTACAAGTTCGGCATCGGGCCGACGTATAGTTAAGCCATTGCACAAAGTACTCATTGAGAATCTCTCACGCGACCGTGTAGTGTGGAAGGTGAGTTATTCTTGAGCCGATGATTAACCCATTGAAGGAGCGGGTAGGAGTCATGAGCCCCCGTCTCGATATTACTATGGAATGGCTCGGGTCTGCAGGCCAGACCATTATGGAGGGAGAAGGATGGAACTTATTTTCATGATTATGATTATATTCATGTTATTATTGTTATGCACCGTGCGGGAAGACCGGGACACAGATTGCCCAAACGCTTAAGTCTCATGTTTTATGTCTCGCATGTATAATTAATTATTGCATGATCACGTATTCAAAGTATTATGTCATGTTCATTGTACACGGTCGAAGTTTGGTTGGAGAATATGCACGCTCACTCGCCGAGCCATTATGATTATTCATGCATTATGAACTTAATGAATTTAATATGAATTAGTCATAAAATCCGAGCGTTGCTAATCTATTTCTTGCCCTTCTCGGGAACTAATTTCAATAAAACTTTGCTCGGGATTTATGACTTGCATGTGCTTGTTTTTATATATGTACAGCTCCTGCTCACTCAGTCTTCTAGAGACTGACCCCTCTTTCCCACTTTTCTCAGTTCTTGCAGGTGTGCTAGGCGGGAGTCAAGTCCTTGTGGTTGTCTCGAGTCTCACGTGTACACTCGAGTCACATTTCACAATTATTATGTTTATTTGTATCATGTATTTAAGTGAGCCTGTGCCAACGCATGATTTATTGATTTTTGAGTTATTAATTATTCGGGACAGGTTGCATACTTAGTTGAACCCGTTGTTAGGTGCTTGTTGAATTATGATATGGATTTAGGGCGTGTAGCCCATTGTTGTTTATATTGAGCTTGTGAGATCTTGTTGTGATTAAGTATGATTAATTGCTTCCACATTACACATGTCAAGCTATTGAATTAATTGGTACAGGGTTAGATTCCGCCTAGCTAGGAAAGTTTTTATTTTGTCACCCGTTCGCTATGAGTCCGGTTCATGTTGGATTATCCATTTCACGTGTGGACTAAACTTGTAGTGCGGGGGATATGGTGCCTATCGTCACGGGTGCTACAAAGATAGTAGTGGGGGCAGTGGTGCAAAGTAAGGTACGGTAGTAACCATTTTATCTCGACATGCGTGAAAAAGGACACATCAAACACGAGCAGAGAGCCTTCGAGTCTTAGCTTCCTTTCTTGTTTGGCTGAGCTCCTTTATGGGTTGAGCCGGGTAAGTTGAGGCCTTGACCTCTGGTCAAAGCGATGGTGGCTAGCAAACTTGGGAGTTGCACAGGGCAACTCAACTGAGATGGTCCTTTCCCTCGTGTAATCCTTAGAGGGAAGCATTCTCAATTTTATTTAAAAAAAAATTAAATGGATTAAAATAAAACTTAATATATACTGTCGTTTTGACCAAGTAATGTGTTATGAGGATCTATCTATGTTTTGAAACCCGAACCGGATATCGAACCGGAACGCCTTACGGGTTACTAGTTTTACGGGTTCGACTGGTCGGACAACCGGTCGAACCGGTATGACGTCATAATTACGTAATAATTATATTTAATTATATATATTTATATAATATTATAAATATTAATTAAATAATCAAATAAGCTTAATAATATTAAAAATTAGACATAATTTTAAATTACTTCTAACTATTTATTAATTTTTAAATAACATTTCTAATATTTCAAATTATAAATCTACAAATATATAAATAAACTAATTAACTAAATAGAAAAATAATATATATCTAGTAAATTATATAGATAAAAGATGATTTAACAAATATATATTTTTATTGTGAAAAATTAAATAAAAAAAATATCACATAGTCTATATATTTATAAATATATTATATAAAAAAATTAATTATTGTTGGCACATCAGTAAGTTATATTTAATTTGAATATCAAATTTCAACAAATCAAGTGGCACAATTGGTTAGAGTATTCATTCATCTTCTATGCAAAGGAGCCACCGGTCTGTTAACTGATCCGGTCCGGTCCAATCACCAATTTTAGACCGATTTTTAGTGGGTCACACCGGTCCGTTAGACAACTGATTTTAGGGGGTCAACCGGACCGGAATGGCGATCGGTCACCGGTCGAACCGGTCCGACCGGCCGGATCCGGTCCGGGTTTCAAAACATAGAGATCTACATATTAGCCCTCAATATATATGCCACGCTGGACATCTATTATAAATATCATAACAATATAATTTAGTACATATTTACATATATAAACATCAAACAACTAACATCTTTTATTTTGCGATTCTTTCAATTATTTTCATTCTTTCCTTGCAATTTGCGGACACAAAACTAGTTATTTTTAATTTTTAATTTTTTAGTGTGGACACATAACTAGTTTGAAGTTTGAACTGTATTGTGGCATCAACTATTATTATTATTTTTTAAAATGGCATTATTTATTCAAAGTCTTTAATGTTCTACAAGTTGTCACATTTAATATTTGAGGGCTTGACTTTCAGATCCATTAATTCATATCAATTGTAATTGATTTTTGCTGCAGAATGAATCATTGGACTTGGACCTATAGATAGTGAGTAGCATGCAGTATGTTGACCATATATTTGTGTTCATAGCTTGTAGGATAACGAGGTTATAAATTAGAATCAAATATTAAATGAAATATTCTAAAGGATCTTCTCACGTACGTAAACATATCTTCAAAGATATATTTCAGATTTTCTCATTATTTTTTACTAATTATTTAATTTCACAATAGAGATTTTCATAAATTTTCAATTGAGAACGCCTGGGTAAAATACCCACAGAATTGACTTATGTAATGGGAAATTTTCATTCGATTAATATGCCAAAAACCCGCAATGTAAAAAGTTATATATGCAACTTGGTGTATGCTAAAATATTTCGTATTATAATACAAGGTAATTAAATGATATTTTATGTTACATGTTATATTTTACTACATTATATTATATCTAATACTGTAAAATACCATATTTATATGAATGCATCATAACTAAGTGGAAATACAAAATAATAGTTCAAAATTGTGTAATAGGAAGTGAATTATATGCCCCCACAACCCTGTGTTTTCGGAAAAGAGCAAAAAATACCCTGAGTAAAAAAAATTAGCCAAAAAAACCTTGTGTTACTATTCTTTAGCCCACCGCCCCTTAAGTCCGTTTGGTCAAATTAAAGGTGTGAGCTTACTATTGTACCCTTACCCTTTGGGGAAGATCAGATTCCCGTAACGCCATTTCATCTTCATTCTTATACTGAATTTCTTGAGCCAAAATTTCCCCCTTCACAAACCCTAAATCCCATGACTGAAATCACGTAATTAAGAGTGCGCCATTGGAGTTGATACGCGCAATACATGTTCTGTGGAGTTTTGGTTAGTCTTATTGTCCGTCGATTTCCGTCTTCAATCAAGTTGTAAGGTATGTTCACAATTTTTCAGTTTCAAAGAATCCGCAGTGCGAAAATCTTACCTTTAATCTCTGAATGTCAATGGTGTTTTTTAAAAAGGATGAGTAAGGCTAGATTTTTATTATATATTGGTGAAATTTCTAGGTTTTAAAGACAAAACTTGCTGAGTACGATTTTCGAAGCTTGTTGAGTACGATTGTTGTGTTGTTCTTTAATAGTGATTAAAATGATGGTGTAGGATGGCTGATAAATTCCACAAGATACATTTGTATGTCGAGGGAAATTTCATAAACATAAAGAACAGAGGTATATTGGGGGAAGAATGCATACTTCAGAAGTGAACCTTGGCTTCTTGTCTGATTCTCAACTTAGGAACCTGTATGAAGCTTGTGGAGGTATTGGATTGGTTGTGGAATTCTATTATCTTGAACCGGGGTACACACTAGAGCAGGGACTGAGGAAAATAGAAGGTGGTTGGTCCATTGTACAGATGCAGCATCATCACAGTCAGCAAAAGGACATTACCATATACACAGTAAAGATGCCTGGGCCCATTGAAGCTATTGATGAGGATGGTGTTCAAACTGGAAACCAAGAAGAACATGATAATCAACCTGAAGATGAAAGCCAAGTGGAACAGAATGTACCTGAATCTGATGTTCTTGGACCACAGAATGTAGCTGGTGCCAATGATGCTGGAACACAGAACATTCCGGAAGTTGAAGTTCCAGATGTAGATGTCAATGGCTTTGAGTTCACTTCTGAAGATAGTGGTCATGGCAATGATGCAGATGATGAGGATGCAGGTCACTACGAAAATCTTAGTGATTTGGAGCCTTGTGAAGAGATGATAGAAGAGTTTAGACAAATGAGAGAAGATAATACTGCCGGAACCAGCAGATCAAGAGGTAATACGAATCCAAGTCCCGAGGATTCTCCAGATAACAGTGATGATGGTGAGTGGGCTGAAAGTGATTTGGAGCCAAGTGATGCGGATAGCCAGACTGATGTACCATCTGATTGGTTTGAGGATATTGAAGGCTCTTCTGAGGATGATATATTCATGCAAAGGGATATTAGTAAAGAGTCCAGAAGAAAGAGATTGGGGGAAATGAGGAAAAAAAGAGTGGCACATAAGAGAAAAATAGTCACTGATCTTGGTGAAAATGACCATGATGCAGAGATTAATGTACCAGATGCTGAATGGTACAGTGAAGTGGATGATGATGAGAACTTTGATCTGCCGCCAGAATCTGATCATGAAGGTCCACGGTTTGCCAGGTTTAAAGATGGGGATAGTGTGAAAAACTTGAAGATGCATGTTGGATTAGAGTTTTCATCTGTTCGTAAGTACAAAGAGGTCCTTGTTGATTGGGCTGTTAGGAAGGGGTTTGCACTGCACTTCATCAAGAGTGAGGGCACCAGGGTCACTGCAAGCTGTGGTGCAGAAGGCTGTTCTTGGAGAATACATGCTTCCAAGAAGCAAGATTCAGATCTGTGTCAAGTGAAGACATTGAAAGGTTAATTTATTCCAAACAATTTATGTTATTATTCATGTTTAGCTTACCTATGTTCATTAACACTGATGTTCATTAACCCTTGATATAGGTGAACACACTTGTGCAAAGGCTCAGGATAATCCTTTGGCAAAGGCAAGATATATTGCCACAAGAATGGAAAAGATTGTGAGGGAACATCCAGATCTTCGAGTGCACAGATTCAATAACATTGCCAAGAGAAAGGTTGGGGTAGAACTGACATATTGGGTTGGGTTGAGGGCTAAGAAGTATGCTCAGGACAAAATTAGAGGAGAGGATGAGAAGGAATTTGGCATGTTATGGGACTACTATGAGACGGTTAGGTCTAGAAATCCTGGGAGCACCTTAATTTTACAATCCAAAGAGCATACAGAGCCACCAATGTTCGATAGGCTCTATTACAGTTTGGCTGCTATGAGGGAAGGGTTCTTAGATGGTTGTAGACCCCTTATTGGACTTGATGGTTGTTTTATAAAGACTGTCCATGGTGGCCAATTGTTGACAGCTGTGGGGAAGGATGGTAATGACAACTTGTGGCCTATTGCCATTGCCTATGTGAGGAGTGAGAATAGCTCAACCTGGAAATGGTTCTTGGAGATATTGATTACAGATTTAGGGGGGCAGCAAGGGGGAAAGTGGACTTTTATATCTGATAGACAGAAAGGGTTATTAGATGCATTAGATATTGTTGCTCCAGAGTGTGAGCATAGGTTCTGCCTACGACACTTGTATCAAAATTTCAGTGTCAAATTCAAATCTCAAGAGCTCAAGACACTATTCTGGAGAGCAGCAAGAAGAAGAACTGGAGAATACATGCTGCCTCTTGCATAAGAACTAGCAGAAGAAGAATTGAAGAATACATTGATGACTGCTACAAGAAAGCAGCATACAAGAGGGTTTATAGCCACATGGTGCATGGTGTTCCTGGCAAGAAACAATATATCAGAACTGGCCAACCACTGAAAGGTCCAGAGTACATACCTAAGAGAGGCAGACCTAAGAAAAGAAGAATGAAGGGTGCTAATGAGGCTGGACAGCCAAGCACAAGGAAGGGGCTGACTCATACTTGCAGCAGGTGCTATGAACTGGGCCATAACTTCAGAACTTGCAAAAACAAACCCCACCCAAAGTCTAAGTTTAACACTGTGAGTGTCTTACCATTACTCATCTTTCATTTGTAAACAACTTCAGTAATTATGTATTAATAACTTTAATATTGCAGGTTGGATTAGATGCAGTTCCAAGAAGGCCTGTACATGTAAGCTTTCTAATTGTTAACTTTCATGGATGGTTAATTTGATGTTATATGTTTAAAATTGTTGGCATATGTTGTTTCATGATTACTATAATGTTCTGTTGTCAGTTAGTATTACCACTTTGAGTTCTTTTCAGAGATCTGGTCAACGGGGCAAAAGAAGATTCTTTGTTGCATCTAGAGCAAGGGTCAATGCCCAAACATCATTTAGGGCAAGAGCAACAACTAGATCTGGAACTTTTGCAGCGACAAATGCTCCTACTGCAGAATCTGCCCCAGTTGCAACTCCTCCAATTGCACAACCTTCTGCATCTACATCTGCGGCTGTACCTGTTCAGCCTACTCCAGCTGCATCACAAGCAATACCAACCCCACCAGCTCCAAACAGGCTTCAAACTGGTAGGAGACCAATTACAGGTTCCTTTGTTCCTCCATCCAGAACCCAGCATAGCAACTTCTCTGCAAGCATATCTGGGACTGAAGCAGCTGCAAACCCATCTAATAGGCCCAGGAACAAAAGAATTACAGAGGCGCAGGCTTTGGAAAATATTAGGGGGAGGTCCAAGATGAGGAGATTTACAGCACCCTGGAGGCCATGAATCAGTTTCTAGATCTGATTTTGTTGATATTTTGATATGCATTGCATAACCAATGTATTTATTTGACAATTATTTGGCCAGTGGGTGTTTGGGTCCCATTTCATGTTCAATGCACTCACTGTAATTGAAACAATACTTTTGCTTTTGGTGGTCCACACTTCTTTTGTCCTGCTGTGCTACTTTATATTATAAAATGGATGTGGATTGTTGTGCTTGAATTGGTTTTTGCATCAACTTTTACTTTTATTCTGTTTAAACAGGTGTTCTAAACGAGGGACATGGAAATATGGTTCATTGCAATACATATCACCCATTTTCAGTTTCTGTCTGCAGGGTTTTTCTGGCAAATTTTTAAATACACAAGGTTAAACAAACAAAAAAACCATAACACAGGGTTACTGGAGCAATATATCAGAACCAAGATTACTACATTGAAGAAACTGATCCATTGAATAATCAGCTCATACAAGAAGAAGATAACAAATGGTTCTGAAGACATACATAAATTACCTTACTTTAGCATAAGAACCAGAACCAATACAAACAAACCAACACAAACAATGGAAAGATTTACATATTGACCTTCTACACCCTTAGCCTGAACGCCAACTTTGGAGCATTTCGAAATCTCTTCTTGGACTTCACACTCGTCTTCCATCTCCACTGGACCCTTAGAGTGACTCGAATCTTCAGGTTGGGGTTCCCAGTTTGCTCTCAATGCCGACACCCACCGAAAAAATTGGCATTTAGAAGTAGGGCAACAGTAGTACAGTAGCCCTTTCGATGGCTTATTCCATGACTCCACCACTCGTATTATCGCCTTCAGCCCACAATTACAATTTGGAGACGGTGGATACCTGACTTCTAGCTCAAACCTGGGTTTCCTTTGCCGCTTCTCACACGACGAGTTCTGGAAAGCCATGGCCTCCGCCTCTTTTCCTAACACTCTGCTGAAATTATGAAAATTAGGGTTTCAAAAATGAGGAAGACGATGATTCATAGTTGGCTTATATTCAACAAGGGTATTAGAGTCATTTCACACCCAAAAGTTACATCATAACACTAAAATACTCGCAGTCAGCGCGCGTGTATTTCAAAAACACTCCTCAGGGTTTTTCTTGCAAAACCTAAAAACACAAGGTTTTAATAAGCAATTTTTTTTTCACAGGGTTTTTTCGGCTCATTTCCAAAAACACGTGGGGTTCCGCTGCAAAAATCCCAATAGGAAGTATATCAAGAATCCATTATGACAAAATAAAAAAGTTAAAAATACTATTTGGCATCTTATGTGACAAACACGATAATAACATCAAGAAAGAGACACAATAGCAATGGTAAAAAAGATTTCTCTGTTCATGTTTCCCAAGTGATTTACCCCCAATGATGGGTTTACTTTATTTACCCAAGAAAAATTGGAGGGGGACAGGGAGAAATGCGTCATTTCAAGTGACCCAACGTTAGAGGGGAGCAAAAAAGCTGAGTGTCAGTGTGGCGTGCTTCACGTAGCAAATTTTGCTCGTCTCAAATCTCAATCACTACAAAAACAACTTCCAATCTCAAGTACACACGCTCAGGATAAAGAAGAACTGTCTCCACTTTCTCGATAGAAATCTCGCCAACTGGTGAGAGGGGGGAAAAGGGAAAAAGAAAAGCAAAATCAATAACAGTAACAGTTTGTAGTTCTTGTGAAACGAAAAAGAATAAAAATTTCAGATGGGTTTTACTTTAATCTTGCTGAGAAAAAGGAAAAGTTAAAATCTTGGACGAAAAACATTGCATTGCCCGTTCTAGCAAAAAGGGTGAGCACACATTGGGCTTTGGAGCGACTATTTCGTCGTAAGATAATTTGCAGAGTATCAGATTAATGCAAGCTCGTTTTCGGATTTTGCTCGGTTCCTAATCCTCTCTTTGTTTGATGTCTTCTGAAAGTGATTTTTCCCTTTTTCTTTTTCGCGTTTTGTTGCATAGAAGTGTGTAGTATGCATGCGGGGGTTCCTTTACTTTCATCACCCAGCTGTATCCGTTGAATAAATGTGTGATTGTTTCCAAAAAAGAGTTGTTGGATTGGATGAGCCTTAACCTAACATTTCCTCAGTCTGTGTTCAGTGTTTTGAGGTGGGTTTCTTGTGTTTCCACAACCTGTTTCCGCCATTGGCAAAATCTTGGGTTTTGGTGGAGTTTACATGGAGAGTGGCTTTTGGGTTCTGTCTGTTGCTCCTGAGTTTTAATTTCCCCTATATTTCTTCGATTCTTGCATGAATTTTTAACTGCACATGGTGGTGATGGTCCTTTATGCAGTTTTGTATCAAGGATGACCTGATTTCTCCTCTTTCGTTTTAAAAAAAAAAGATGATTCTTTTCTGTTCCTGAGATTGTGTTGGTCGTTGGATGATGTATGATTTTGCTCGTTGAGAAAGCACTTGTGCTATTAATAATGCATTTTCTTGAGATTTGGTTTGAATAACATATCCCTTTTCTTTAATCCTTACAGCCTTTGCAAAGCTATACGGAGAGATGCTTGCTGTCTACCGTTTTGGTGGTTGATTTCAACTGATACCGAGATGCTGTTTTCCGTTGCAGGTTTTTCTCATACTTGAACTGCCAAAGTCATTATACGCCACATGTTTTTAGATTTGTTTATGAGATTTTGGGAACTTGAAGCCTTTAAGAGCACTAGATCAGGACTCGTTCGTCTCTCTTTTTTCTCCTTTGAAGTAAATCTTTATCTTAAAAGAATTACAATTTAAAAAAAAACAGGGGAAACAGAGGAAGACAGAGTAAACAAATACATTGAGTTGTAGTGGCACCTCTTTCTGGTTATTGGGGAATAATTTAGTGTGGAAACCTGTTTTTAATGTCTCCTCATCTGACTAGGTTCTTCCGTAGTCCATGGCCTTTGTTACCAACCAAGGAAACACCTTCTTGTTTGGCTCACTTCCCATTTAAGTGAACTATTTCTTTAGGAGGAAAAAAAACTCAAGAATCTGTATAAACCCTCTCTTCTTCTCTCTCATCCCTCTCTCTCTCTGAAATTGCTCCTGCCTTGGTTGCTGTCAAGATTCGGTCTTACGAAGCATATATCTCTTTTTCCCCCCTCTTTGAGATCCCATTACTTTTCCTCTGGAAGTTGAAGAAATTGGCCATATTCAGAAATTTGGTCCCCACACCTTGGCCCTCTACATTTTGCCATTTCTGGGGGGTTTCTTTTTTCCTCTGTTCGAAGCTTTGTCGGATTATTGGGAATGCCCGAAAGTGGTAGTGCATTTTGTTGTGTGAGGTTGAGCAGTTTGGAAGCATAGTTTCTTTTTTGAAGTGTGTTTGAGGTGGAAGAAGATCTTTGAGTTGGAAGGATGAAGTTTATGAAGCTTGGATCCAAGCCCGATTCGTTTCAGGCCGATGGGAACGATATAAGGTTAGATCTTCGCTCATTTCATTATGACGATTGGTAGTTGCATTTTGCTTCTTTGACTGATTTGGAAGTTGTGCTGTTACAGATTAGTTTTTTGTTATTTTGTTTAATTTTCTTTCTTCTCTTTAATTTTAAAATTATTATTTGTTAACATTGTCTGGCTTGATTACTTTAGATGTTGGTCTAGTTTGGGGTCTCTTGGCCAGTTCCTGTCGTATTGGTTGTTCCCGTTTGCAAATAAAATTCTTGAAATTTTTTCATCAACTGAAGTTCATATATTCGAACTTAAATAATCACATGAAAGGTAAATCATTCATAGATATATATCTGAGCTACATTAGCTATCAATGATAACTCTTTTAGGGAAAAAACGGAAACTATCTTATCTTTGGCACTCCAGTAGTATATTTTGGTTAAGATATATCATCATTCATCTATATACAAATTTAGATGACTTGTAGCTTCATATTGATAACATGTCTCTAAGATACTGTTTCTGTAAAAAAGAAGTAAAAAATGATGATTTTCCATAACAAATCCTGTTTACAAGCTTGATAGTCCTCTGAATCAATGTATTTTTCACCAATATTTGTGGTAGCGGCCTTGAATAATCTATAAAAAGTGTATGCTTTAATGTCACCCTGGAAAACTGATTGATCTCCTGTATTCAACGCCTTGTACTGTTATTAAAAAGGGTGGTTTCTTTATCTGCAGATATGTGGCTAGTGAGTTGGCAACTGATGTCGTTGTTCATGTCGGTGAAGTGAAGTTTTATCTACACAAGGTATGTAAATCTCAATTGTGCTAAGCAATAATATTTGAAAATTAATGCTAATGTTTCGTAACAATCGTATTTTATATACTTATTTTACTGTCCTTAAATCTGCAGTTCCCACTTCTCTCCAAAAGTGCACGCTTGCAGAAGCTGGTATCTTCATCCAATGAAGGAAGCGGCGATGACATCAGCATCCATGACATTCCAGGTGGTGCCAGCGCGTTTGAGATATGTGCCAAGTTCTGTTATGGAATGACGGTTACCTTAAATGCTTACAATGTCGTCTCAGTCCGTTGTGCATCTGAGTATCTAGAAATGCACGAAACAACTGACAAAGGGAACCTCATCTACAAGATTGATGTCTTCCTCAACTCAAGCCTTTTCAGAAGCTGGAAGGACTCCATCATTGTCCTTCAAACCACAAAATCCAACTTACCTTTATCTGAGGAGCTCAAAATAATCAGCCACTGCATTGATGCAATAGCATCCAGAGCCTCGGTCGACGTCTCCAAAGTGGACTGGTCCTATACCTACAACCGTAAGAAGATTCTAGAAGAAACTGGGAATGATACCAGCTGGAATGGGGTCAGGAGCCGGATGGTGCCGAATGATTGGTGGGTCGAGGATTTATCTGATCTTGAAATAGAACTCTACAAACGAGTTATTGTCACTATTAAGAACAAAGGGTGTGTTTCTAATGAAGTGATTGGAGAAGCTTTAAAAGCTTATGCCTATAGAAAGTTGCCAGGCTCGGGAAAGAATGTCATCCCGCATAACGATTTGTCTAAACTACGCACCATTTTGGACACAATCGTACGGCTTTTGCCCAGTGAAAAAGGGTCGGTCTCCTGCAGCTTCTTGCTTAAGCTCTTAAAAGCTGCAAACTCGGCTGATTCGGGAGAAGCGGTTAAGATGGAGCTTGTGAAGAGAATAGGGCAGCAGTTGGAGGAGGCGTCTGTTGGTGATCTTTTGATTCAGGCCCGTGAAGGGGAAACAATGAAGTATGATGTTGATGTGGTGTTGAAAATACTTGAAGAATTCAGGACACAGGATCAAGATGGGGAAACTGAAGTGGAGAATGGTGGGGAAATTCATGAGATTAGGAAACCCGGAATCTTGTCTGAAGCTTCGAAGCTGATGGTGGCGAAACTCGTTGATGCTTATCTTACCGAGATTGCAAAAGATCCTAACCTACCTCTTTCGTCTTTCATTGGCGTATCGGAGATGGTTTCGAGTTTTTCACGACCTGCGCATGATGGTCTGTATAAGGCCATTGATACATATCTCAAGGTAAAATTTCTACCTCTTTTATAGGAAGGGCCAAGTACTTATCTTTGGGGAACCAGGAAAAAGGAAATTTGGTTTGTTAAATATATATGCTATAAATTTGTGGGCTCCATCCCTTTTATCTTAAAGATAGTGTGTGCAACTGCAAACTCTAAATATATGTGGCTTTCTGCTTTCAGCTTTAGTGCTCTGTTTTGGTGCTTCTGCTTATTTTAAGATAATATAAGCTAGAAGCACCTTTTGGTGCTTTTTTCAGCTTGTAGGTTGATTTTTTCACATTAGGGTCAATTACATCTATGCTCCTTCCGAGATTATTACCCATGATTATGGGTGTTACACATGAGTTTGAAATATCACATACTACTCCTGAAGTTCTTTGAAAATTACAAAAACCACCCTAAGAATTTGACCAGAGACACTTGCACTCCTAACCTTTCGCAACTTTTGCTTCTTTTAACTTCTCAAAAACAAGAATAGTATGCAGTTTATCACCATCCAATCCATAAGTCATTATCCATAATTGCTAAAATCCTCATACATTTACTAATTTCTTATTTTTTAGGAGCATCCCGGGATCAGCAAGAGTGAGAGGAAGAAAATATGCAGACTAATGGACTGCAAGAAACTCTCAGCAGATGCATGCATGGATGCAGTGCAAAACGAAAGGCTCCCCTTACGTGTCGTTGTGCAGGTGCTCTTTTTTGAGCAAGTTCGTGCAGCTGCTTCTTCCGGGAGCAGCACTCCAGATCTTCCAAGAGCCATTAAAGACCTCAATTGCAACTCATACGGGAGCTCAAGATCAGCAACAACCAACACAGATGAGGATTGGGATGCTGTTGCTTCAGCAGAAGAACTCAGAGCCCTCAGAGGAGAACTCGCCGCTCTGAGACTAGGAAACGGAACAGCTGTGCATGAAAGAAATGGTGTGGAAAATAGGGTCAGCAACACCGATAAAGCTGCCATCAGTAAAATGAAAGGTCTGATCATGTCCAAGAGGATTTTCTCAAAAATATGGTCGAATAAGCAGGGGGAGAACAGCGGGTCGGACTCCTCCGAAAGTCTTGGCTCGACCAATCAGGATGAAGCGAAATGCACGCCGTCTAGGAGAGGGAGAAACTCTGTTTCTTAGCATGGAGGAAATGGAGAGAAATTTGAATTTTTTTTTTTATCTTTTCTGGTCCCTTGGTTTGTTTGCCATTAGCGTATGTTATAAGATTAGCTGCTTTTTCTTTTCTTTTTACTTAATTGAGAATATAGGACTTAGAGTCTAGATGAGTTTGTGGTGTCTATTATGCAAGAGTAAGACATGAAGTCAGTGTTGGGCATTAGAAGTGGGACATCACTGTCATCAGCAAGATTGATGTAAAAATCCCTTTATTAGCAATCTATTAGTGTCAATTTGGTGTGGCAATGTGGATAGATGGTGTCCCTTTAGCTAAACTATTGTTGAGTCAAGACTCAAGAATGTTATCAAGAAATGATTTGTTGGTGAAGAAGGAAAGCGGTTTAGGGGTACTTCATATGAGGTGCACAGACGTCAATCCCCTTCCTCAACGCAACAAGCCCAGCAATGGTAAACGAATATCATCGAGATTTGTCGAAAAATCCGTGATCCATTCTCCTTTAAGGCCACGCAAAATGCCTCCGGCAACTGCGCTATGTGCCTCTTGCGCCACACAAAAGGCTTTTCCGTGATTCATTCGCCTTTATGGCCTCGCAAAAGGCCTCTGGCAGCCGCACTATGTGCCTCTAGCGCCTCACAAAAGGCCTTCAACATCAGCTCCATATGTCTCTCTAAACACGCTTCCATAAGTATTAAGTTTAATCCATGTTATATTCAGCTTTTTCGATAGAACATCCCGACTTGTTTTAATCTTACATCCGAAGGAGAAGCAAAATTATGTTAGCATTTCTATATAGAGTGTTATTGTATTATAGATTAGCTGCATGCCCGATGACTTTTAACGTAATATATCTGATTAAGATAGTATAATTACGAATCACTAAAATACACTATTTGGTGATTGCCTAGAATTTTTTATTATGTTGATATTTTATTTCCATTTTTCATCACTTTTCCCTCTTATCTCCATTTATTCAAATTGGCCAATAAATGAAACGAAATTGACTCGTCAATTTTTAATCAAATATTGAACCAAATGTTATTAGTCTCAACTTTTGAGGTGTATATAATTCAACGCTGAGAGTAGTTACTCTAGCTAATGAAATTATGAAAGATGTCTTGTTCTAAATGGAAAAGATGATTATTTGATATTTATTCTTAATCATTTAATTTTTTTTAATCGTTACATATCATTAGTGATTAGATATTAAGAAATATATTTATATATTACAATCTATACTAAACTATTTTATATGCGTGTTATCTATATAGTAATTACTTTGATGTCTTGGGTTCTTTTATTTTCTTTTATCTTTTTATTTTTTATCCATTTTGACGTGGCACTGGCCCACCTTCCGGCGTAACCAACCACCGCACGTCACCTGTCCGATCGAATACTTCTCTTCGATCTACAGGTCGAGCTCCTAGTTACCGTCCCAATTTTACCGCCCCTCATCTCGACCCATCGGTCGTCGTCCCAGACTATTCGGTCGATCACTATCTATCGACCATTGTTGAGCCAGCCCACTATTCCTTTCCTGGTTAAGTGGTCAACCACGCATTTAATGCAGGGCGATAATGGAGCACCTGTCAGCTCTCTCTCTTCACCCTATATAAAGGCTCCGCATTTATTACAACAGTAAGTATTCTTAACTACCACTTTTACCGCTCAATTGTCCGATCCCTATCACTCGATCCTGACTTGAGCGTCGAAGTGTCAACCCGGGTCTCACCCCCACCTTCCCCGAGTTGGCCACGAGCTCACGTTTTCGATCCTTACAGATTCCAGCAGTCAGGCGGCGGTTCCCCAATCAACAAATAGAGTGTTCGGGCTCGTTTTCAAGGTCGAAGCTTCATCGGAAACTTAGCTAGATCATTTGGCGCCGTCTGTGGGAAATCGCAACCACAAGCCATCAGACATGACTGCTCGCAGTCTAACTAGTGCCCGCATCTTTGATGAGAATGACCAGGAGATCTTCCCTCAAATCCCTGTACATGTCGCCGCCCCAGCTGTTGTCCCGCCTCAACTTGTATACTCGACGCTTGAGTTGGACAAGTATCTGAAAGCTTGTAGGGACGAGGCGATAGCTGCCGTGACTGAGGAAAGAGAGCCCCGGATGCCCGAGTGTCCTCAAACTCGACCTATCGTAGTAATTCAACCCACCACAAATTACCCAGGATATATCCAGCAGGTACCCTACCAACCGCCTATCGGGTATTGAGCCGAGGTCGGATAGACCACCTATCAACCCTCACAATATCGACCGCCACCCCCTAATCAGGGGAACGTGTGGAGACCAGTCCAGGAGCGACTTTCTTTCCGACCAGACGATGAAGCTGACTCTCGGACCCCCATCGACCCCCACATACGCAGAGCCGCTGATTCTAGGGGTTGAGAGGCTTCCCGACAAAGATCTCGACACACTCAATCCCAAAGAGAAAATGGAAACTCGCGACGATCGGAGTCGAGGAAAGAGCACAATAGTCATCGAAGTAGTGTCTCACGCCATGGCTCAAGCGGAATTTTCAACCGCCTTGGACCCAATGGCCGACCAAACCAAATTCGAAGGTCTAACAGGGGTCAAATCGTCAGATCAGATGACTTAAGGAATCAGATCCCCCCTCATGGCAGCCAACGGAACTCCAGGCACTACGAGGAAGGTCAGGGATCACACAGCCGATCCCGTAGTTGATCTCGATCACCCCGCCACGAGCGCTCTGGGCAACACCCAAACCGACCTTGGAGATACCGTAGCGACAGGGAAGCTCAATCACCCTTCTGTGACGAGATCATAGAAACGACCACCGAGGGAAAATCCCCACTGGCCTACCGACGTATAATGGATCAACCGATCCTGAAAAACATGTGTCTAGGCTCAAAATGCAGCTCAGCATGTTCGGGCACTCCCCTAACATCTGGGCCAAAATCTTTGTTACCACTCTAGATGGGCCTGCTCAAGACTGGTTCTCGAGACTTCCTCCTCGATCCATCCCCAGTTACAAGAAACTGGTCGAAAAGTTTGTCGCCCACTTCTCCTCGATGAAGGGAGACAAGCTACCCTCGACCTATCTCTATACCATCAAGCAAGGGCCGAATGAATCTCTCCGAGACTTCTTCACCCGGTTCTCTCAGGCCGTCATCAAAACAGACGAGCCTAGCATCGATCTTTTGATACCCATAATACATCAGGCCCTGGTCAGCAACGATTGCGCTCGATATATTTTCTTGCAAAAACCTAAGAATTTGGCCGACATACAAGCAGCAGCTTGCAACTGGATGCAGCTCGAAGAACTCGAGAACTCTCGAGTTAGTACCGTACGCAACCGGAAGATCGAACCAAATCGCTTTGCCAAGCCCGACCCCTGACCTAAGGTCGATGCTCCAGCCGGACCAACTCCTAGGAAATACTACACGCAGCTGACTCGTCCGATCGACCAAATTTACAATGTCATCGATCCCAAACTTCTCAAGAAACCAAAACCAATGAGGGAAACTCCCAAGACTCGAGAAAGCAACAAGTTTTGCAACTTCCACCAGCAGAAGGGACATAAAACTTCCGAATGCATTGCTCTGCGAGAAGAGATCGAGCGACTCATCAAGGGCGGACAGTTGCTCGAATTTGTCAAGAAAATTTATGACAATGCTCGAAATAGGGATAATAATGATAGATCGCCACCAAGACAGCGACAAGCCAAGCTGCCGACCGAACGTGATCCCCATAATCGACCATGCCTTGGTCGCATCGACATGATCGCTGGGGGACCCTCGGGTGGAGACTTAAAGTCAGCTCGCAAGAAGACCAGGCGAGAGGCATCATGAAGTTTCTATGGCCCTTGAGAGGTGATGAACGTCCAATCCGCAGACTCCTGGGTCGATGAAGAAGTAGTGTTTAGCAAGAATGATGTAATCAATATACCATCTCATTCGAGCGAGACATCTAATTGTCCTATGGTCGTCACGCTCGACGTCGCTAACTTTGCTGTATCCCGTACTTTGATTGATAATGGAAGTTCAAGCAAAATTATAGTTTACTCGACTCTTGTTCGAATGAATTTACATGATACATTGCTTTTAGATCCTATTCGAACTCCTCTTATAGGTTTTGGCGGAGCGGAAGTCTATACGAAAGGTCGTATTTGGCTTGTAACCTCGATAGGTACACTCCCTTGACGCGCCACACGGGAGATCGATTACCTCATTGTCGAAATGTCGTCCGTCTATAACAATTACAACATCATCTTTGGTCGACCAGGCTTAATTGAATTTCGGGCCATCATCTCGACATACCACCAAATGGTAAAACTCCCCACCCCGGCCGGGGTCGGAGAGTTGCGATGCGATATCCCTATGGTGTGGACTTGCTATTCAATATTAATGGGAAATCCTAAAGCTCCAAGCGGGAAACAAGTCCCACTCATCATCGATGATCCGATGATTAAGGATGAATTCGAGGACCCTGACGCGACTGATCCAGATAATTCAAAGAAAATGAGCTCGTCCCATTCCGCGAAGAGAAAGAAACAAGAGGATAAGAAGCTTGAATCGACCGAAGAACTTGAGGAAATTCAGTTAAGTCCTGGGCAGACCGAGAAGATCACTCGCATCGGAGCCGGTCGGAAAGGCAAGGAATAATGTATGTTGATACAGTTTCTCCAAGATAACATTGATGTTTTCGCCTGGAGCGTCTCCAATCTTGTAGGAGTTGATAGGAAGGTGATCGAACATCATCTAAACGTCGACCCATCCTACAAGCCGGTCAAACAGAAACTCTGCACCCAGAGCGAATCTCGAAATGCCATTATCGAACAAGAGGTGAACAAGCTGCTCGACGCCCGATACATCATGCCGATCTAATACGTCGAGTAGCTATGCAACGTGGTACTCGTGCTAAAGCCTGGTGGAAAGTGGCGTATGTGTAATGATTTCACCGACTTAAACAAAGCATGGCCAATGGATCTGTACCCGCTTCCTCGGATCGACCAACTGGTCGACTCCACTGTGGGATGCGAGCGATTGAGCATGATGGATGCTTTCCAAGGCTACTACCAAATTTTCATGGCCCTCGAAGATCAGTCAAAAACCGCCTTTATCGTCTTCAATGTGATATACCGCTTTAAAGTTATGCCATTCGGACTAAAAAATGCAGGAGCAACATATCAAAGAATGATGAACAAGGTTTTCGAGCCCGAGATCGGGAACATCGTCGAAGTGTACGTCGATGACATGCTCATCAAGAGTGAAAGAGTAATCGACCATCTTAATCACCTGAAGCGAGCCTTCAACCTTCTCAGGAAATACAACCTTAAGCTTAATCCCACCAAGTGCACATTCGCAGTCGATGGAGGAAAGTTCCTTGGCTACATGGTGAGCCAAAGAGGATCGAAGCCAACCCCGCAAAGATCCAGGCTATACAACTCTTTCCAAAGCCCAACTCGATCCGTGATGTACAACGCCTAGTCGGTCGAATCATCTCCTTGAATTGATTCATATCACGATCGTCCGAAAAGAACCTGCCATTCTTCAAAATCCTCCGCAACATCAAAAATTTCGAATGGACTCTCGAATGCGATATAGCTCTCGATGACCTCAAGAAGTACCTTGTAGCACCCCGGAGCGAAAGGCACTACACCCCCCGTACCATAGCCCGACACGTTTAACGAAATGGAAACTCCGTACGTCGAACGGGTGACAAACAAAATCACACCTAGGCTAGGCGGTCTAGACCCTAAATCAGAGTGCACGAAATAAAAAAATTCACATGCGGAAGCACCAGGATTTCAAATATTCAAACATACATGCTTTCATAACAGGAATAAAATAAATCAGATTATACATGCCAAGTCTAAAACGATCAAATTAATTCATACATAATTCAAAGCTTCAAAATTAAATCATAATTTACACATACTTCCAATTTTCATGAATAAAATGCAAAGTATGCAAAAGACTCTACTAACTACTCGAACACTTGAAAATAAAAGACCACCGTCTAGCTCGAACCGACAACTTGCAATTGCAACTGCAACTCAAAGGAACAAAAAGGAAAAAAAAAGAAACAACGAAGAGGGGTCAGTCCTAATGACTGGTAAGGGGGTTAACACACTCACACGTAGGGATGCAAACGAGCCGAGCCGAGTCGAACCATAGCCTTTTTTTTAGGTTCGAGTTCGATTCGTAAGTTAATTTGACGAACACGAACTCGAACCCGAGCCTGACGAACCTAAAGAATTCAGGTTCGAGTTCGATTCGAATTCGGTTCGTGGATTCGTGAAACTGGTTCGATGGATTCGGTTCGTGAGGGGAGTTCACGAGTTCGAGTTCGGGGCTCGAGTTCGAACTATCAGCTTTTGTTACAAATTCACAATATTACAAACATTAAGCACTTGAACATAAATAAATCCAACATAAAGTGCAATCCAAATCAGTTAAATGCAGAAATTACAATCCAACATTAAATACTTGAACATAAATAAATCTACGAATTGTTTTTGAACTGAAATCTATTTGAAATGGACAAAAACCAAGTGAACTTTGAAACCAATTGGCCAAGAGCCTCCATGAATTTTGAAACCAAGTGAGCAAGCCTGCCTCCAATTCCAACAGTGATCCCCTGTTAATAAAAGGAAACATCATTTTTCAATAATTTAAAAACATCATGCTTAATGTAAAATGGATTCATCACTTTTCAAGTTGTGAACATTTCTGTAAAAATTTTCAACACTTTTCAACATCATGGTTAATGTAAAAATGGACAGAAGCATTTGGAATCATTTGAAATGCATATAAAATCATTTAAAATGGATAGAAGTAACATAACAAAATCTTGATTTGAAATGCATATACAGAATTTAACATAAAACTTCAGAATTTAACATAGAACAAGAGAGTAAACTAACCTTTGTTTGACACTTAAACATTCGGTAAATCGATGACTATCGGTTGTTGTTCCTCCTATAAAAACAATGACTAAATAAGTTCAATTTAATTTAAAAGCATGTACACTTAAATTGAAAACATATAACTTACTTCGAATTTAAGCTTGACTCCGTAACGCTTTCTACATCAATCGCCTCCACACATAAGCATTTCAACAGTAGCAGGTTTTAAGCGAGCACGGTACTTGTCAATTACTCTACTACCGGCGCTAAATGTGGCCTCCGATGCCACCGTCGTGACAGGATCGGAGTCATGGGAGTTGTTGATTCAATTCTTGAACCAGAGGTAGACATTTTTGGACAGACTACAAATTATTAAGAAGCAAAAAAATTATTAACACAATATAACATGATACTGTAAATTCAGAACAAATTATACATATAAATGCTCAGATTTGTAAAAAGCCAGCTAAGCAATGAATCATAATAAAAATGAGTTTCAGAAGAACAAGTCCAACTAATGAGGCTCTACAATTAGGTCAAGATTCTTATGCAGGATTAGGTTAGAATTGCAAATGGGATTTTCAATTAATCAATTTTTAAGCTCCCTGTTCGTTCCAACTTCAAATATTCTTATTTTTCATACAAATGAAAAGACTCCGTACTCCAGTAGACCAGGACTACTTGTTGATTGTGTTAGCAAAAATTATTGAGAATCTGTTCTTCCATTCTTTGGGAAAAAAATAAATTAAAGAACATATAAATTTCCTGAAAAGTTTGAAACTCGGATACAACATATAAATTAAAGAAAAAAATGGGAAAAAAATTGAAATATTACCTGGAGCTGGCGGCTTAAACCGCGGTGGTAGTGGGTGAGGGCGGTGAGGCGCGGGTGGCCGTGGTGGAGCGGGTCTTGGTCCTTGCGGCGCCGGTGGTGGTCGTGGAGGCGGAATGGCTGCTATGTAGGTGAGTTTCAAGGTGAAAGATGTTGGGCGACGCAGCAACTGTCGCGACGGTGGTGGATCTGCACCTGCGGTGGATTTTCTTAGACGGTGGCGGCTGAGAGAGGGGGACGATTTGGGGGCGGATAGGGTTCTTTGCAAAAGGAAAGAAAGGGTTTTGAACTTTGAAGTGAGAAAGACGAAAGTATGTCTGATTGATTTTTAATCAGACTTAAACTTCATTTTTTCTTTTTTTTTTAATCTATTATATATACTATATAATATATTATATAAAGTATAAATAAAAATAAATATATAATAATTTCATAATTAATAATAATATATATATATATATATATAATTTTTTTAATTAAAATATTAGGGCTCGCGAGCCGGCTCGCGAACCTAAATTTCAGAAAGAATGGGTTCGAGTTCGATTCGTGAAAGCTACGAATCGAGCCAGGGTTCGATTCGGGTTCGTTTATCCCGAACTCAAGCCCGAATCTTCATTGATTCCGCTCGTCAAGCTCGCGAACGGGCTCGTCTCGTTTGCATCCCTACTCACACGTACCTATAAATAAGAGCAAAGCATAATGAAATATAAAAGTTCATGAAACGGGGCATGGTTTTTGTAATCTAAAACAATTTAGCACGTGATAATAAATATAGAAAAGATTTAGAGCTAAAAGCCCGAAATAACCAAGTTTTAAGCAATTATAAGTCCACTCTCATTTTACGAATAACAAATATAATCAAAATCAAAAGACTTGGCGAGAACGAGTTCAAACCCACCTAACTCCTTTCAAAACATAAACGGAATCAAAATAAAGCAAAGTTCGTAAACAATCCCACCTTTCACCGTTTGGGGATGAGTTGACGTCCACTCAACCCCGTTCTCTCGTCAAAATGTGTGAGTCGAGGGATCCTACCCGCTCCCCGACAGGTTTCAACCTCTGGTTCTCGAGAAACCGCCTTCCCCTCGAACTCCCGAGGATGGGCGAATTTCCCTACATCAAATTGGGGTTGTGTTGATGAGGGAGCCCGACGACCCCTTGACCGACCCGAGAATCACATACCGCTTCCCCGGGCCCATTTCTTAATTCATAATTCATAATCTTAATAATTTCAAAATTTCTGAATTTTTCGACTGCATATTCAAAGTCGTAGTCTCGTTATTTTCAAAACGTTCACACACACCTACCCTTTTTAAAATCAAATAAACATAAAATAGGTTACATATATATAAAAGCGTTTTTCCAATAATACATAACAAAAGGGACAAATCCCCGTAAAATACTAATCAAACACGTATTTACATAATTATATATATATATACGTATATCGCATACGGGCTTAAAAATACATGTAGGGTTGTAGGTCACTTAACTAAATAGGAAGAAAACCTCACCTTTCCAACGTAGTGGGCAAAAAGGATAAGAAACGGACTCTACAGGACCTCCTTGCTACCAACGGAACCAAACTCTGAACAAAGGAAACAACGAAGGATACTCAATACTCTTAGACTCAAAATGTACAAAATAGACGCTCGGCGAATGCGTATGATGCTTATAATGCAAATGGAATGCAACATTCAAGGCATATGAGTTCATATTTCATGTTAAATGGATCCATAAATCAAATACTTTCAAGTTAACACATAAATCAATATGTTATCATATCACTCAAGTTATAATACATACAAGAGATTAGCAAATTAAACGAACAAACGAAGTACTAGCTCATTCATGCATATCAAGAATCACTTAGGTCACTTAAGAGCACATGAGAGTATAAATCAAGAACGAGCAACTAAATTCGATCACAACTTCATATTACACAAGATAACACTTATTTCACTTGTCATCAATGTGTACATATCATAAAAGTAGCAAGAAGAGGTCATACAAAGTGAATAAATGGAGCATCAATTCAAGTACGCACATAGGGTAGCATGTAGGACATATAAAATCATATCTTGCACGTTTCATATCAAATGAATCCATAAACTTAATGCAATACTCATAACACATAATGCAACATGTTAGCAAAGCATGGGGATCAAATTAGGGGTGGGAGAATCAAGAAACAAGCGAAAAGAAATAAGAAAACGAAGTTCGGAGCAAAAAGAGTTGCTGTCCCAAATCCACCGCGGTGGACTTTTACAAAGGAAAAATCCACCCCCGTGGATTTAGATCAGAAACAAAACAAGAGGGCCTGCCCCAAATCCACCCCGCTGGATTTTTTTTCAAAGAGAAAATCCACCCCCGTGGATTTGGGTCAGGGGCCAAATTTTCGAAATTTTTGCTCCCTAACTCACCAAAACTCAAAGCCAACCAAATTAACATCAATATAACATACAAAGGAAGGTTTAATCAGTAAGAACTCATGCAATCCAAATCAAGAAATGATCCAAAGAGGCAACAACACAAGCTAGAGAAGAAAAGAGATCAATTCATACCAATCTTCAAACTCATTAATGGAAAACTCAAGAATTCTCAACCAACACTTGAAGAAAGCTCATATAACTCATAAATGATGTCTTAAGAACATTAATCATGCTTCATACTCAAAGAATTCACAAGATAACAAGCTAGAGATCACAAAACTCATTAAACCCTTACTATTCACTACATAAGCTATAACTCATGCAAATCATGGGAAAATCTTGCAAACTGGAAGTTAAAATGACCACATAGACATGGAGAGATCAAATATGGACTTACCTCTTTGATTGGGAGAGAATTGATGGAGCTTTGATCTCAAAATGTCAAGAACTTGAATAGTGGCCCTTCTTCTTTCCTCTTTTCTCTTGGATCAGATTTGGAGCACCTTTTTCTCTTCCTTTTTGGTAGAATTTAGAAATGAGGCTGATAAGGGAGATTAGGGGCTTAACTCAAGCCATTTAGAAGGTTTGGGGTTAATTTGGGGTTAAATGGGGCCTACAATTGGAAGACTAGTCAACAAAGGTGTCTCTTGGCATAAAATGCTCGTTTCGGTTGATTTTCAATGGTCGAAATGGGATTGGAAAAATATAAATCTAGGTTCCTTGACTTTATTTCTTCGTTACGAGTCTAACACATCTTCCAGAATTCGAATCCGAATTCCCGATCTCAAGTTACGCCTTTCGGAACACAAGGTGCGCTAAAGCTAGTTAGGCCCTCATGTCCCTAACAAATTAAACGGTTCGAAAACCGTAACAAACGAACTCAAAAACATGCAACGGACGTAAAAACCCATTCATAACACACATAATTCAGGCATAACACATAGTCACAAAAATCAAAAATGAAAACGGAAGTAAACGGTGCAAGAACGAAGCAAAAAGAGCAAATACGTTCAAATAGATCATATAAGGCATTAAATAAACATTTAAAGGCATAACTAAATAATTAAATACGCACACAACACTCTCGATACGGCGTACCTATACGGCCGGGTGAGCGGGATGTTACATACCTAACCTCTCCACCTTTACTCGCCAAACCAGTCGATGGAGAAACTCTGTACCTATACTTGGCTGTCTCACCCGAAACAATTAGCTCGGTCCTAGTTACGGTACGAGATCGAAAACATCTCCCTATATATTACGTCAGCAAGATTCTCCATGGCCCAAAAGTCCGATATCTTGAGATCACAAAATTCGCCCTTGCAGTTGTTCACACTTCTAGGAAGTCCGACCATACTTCCAGGCTCACCCCATTGTAGTCCTAACTGATCAACCACTTAGGGCAGTCATGGAAAAACCAGAAGTATCAGGTGGACTCACCAAGTGGGCGATCGAACTCGGACAGTTCGAAGTTTCTTATCGACCTCGAGTATCATACCAAGCCCAGATTGTAACATCCCGGATTCCGGGCCAAGAAGAATTCCTTCTAAAATCCGTAGTCACTATTCATTCCTAAACGTATAAATTTTCCAAGCCACCTTTATGTTGGAAAACACGAATCAGAAAGCAGCGGAATTTAAAAAATTTTCCCAACAAAAGGACCTAGAACTCGCAATCGTGTAACCAAATTCGTAAAGATAGAAAACTTACTTTTCTTTTATTCTTTCTTGAAGCGTTTCAAGCCACCCAAGAACGCTCTTCTCGCGGCTTGATCCCCTCTCCTTGGTAAAGCTCGAATCTTCAAACTTCTAACTTGAAGTCTCTAGAGAAAGTCCACCAACTTGATCACAATCTAACTAGTAAGGATGCTAGTTCTCTAGTTAGTGTTTAGGCTTAACCTAGGGTTTAATTTAATCTTGGAGAAAGGAAGGTGTTCAACACATGAACCAAGAATTGTCTATTAGCTCTAAAGGGGAGCATGAGCTCCCCTATATATAGGAAAGGGGAGGGGCGGCCGAACCTAGTCCTAATGGACAAAGGATTTGGTCCCTCTCTCTCCTATTACTTGATGATCAAGTATTTTCCAACTTTGACTTTGAATTCTAATTAAGAGAGCTAAAAATATCCAAACTATTTTTGGATAATTTTATACTTTATTTATTATAAAATAAATAACTTATTTTTATCTAATTAATTAATTCGTAATTAATTAACTAGATTATTTTCTCCAAAATTAGACTTTCTTTTTAATTCAAAATTAAACCAAAGTCTATTAAATAATTAACTAATTAATTATTTAATATATATATAATATATATATATACACACGTGTGTGACACGTGTCACTCACGTGAGCTACACGTGTGACTTCACACGTGTGGAACCCTCTTGGCCCGATTAACTCGTTTAATCATTTTCAAGCCTCAACTCTTGTAACCAAGTTGTTGTGTGTGACCCTCTAGGTTCTCAATTCAATTAGCAGTGACCCTAATTAATTAATTCACTAATTAATTAATCAGTCCACAGATTAAACGACCATAGTCTAGCAACAGGTGTTTAACCCCTAGCTGAATTGGAATGTTCGGATTCGACAGAACCTTTAAGTCATTGATTCATGTGAGATACAATCCTCCTACTTACTATCTCTCAACCAAGATCTAGGGCAAGGGAATAATCAGAACCCTAATAATCCGGTCTTAAAGCTAAGTGCATTTCATATCCATTTGATCTCAATCCAAGAAACCCTTTTCTTGATGTCTTGATCTACTGCCTTGGCCAAGGACTCCATATGGCATATGAATGACTTACACAATAAGAGATCACCTTGCAAATGCAAGTGTAGGTCCTTTCTTGATTCTCATTCACTTTCATGAGTCACTTGTGCAGCCCCAGCATAAGCCTTGAATCAGTTGTCTATGGCGACACCCTTTAAAGCTTATACCTAAGACTACAGAGTTAACTCA
Organism: Lantana camara; assembly: GCA_037501455.1. NCBI lineage: Eukaryota > Viridiplantae > Streptophyta > Magnoliopsida > Lamiales > Verbenaceae > Lantana > Lantana camara. The sequence goes on from CM074862.1 coordinate 29,350,179, forward strand.
TAAAGTGACAAGGAACCTCAAGTCTAAGGATCAATTAATCACATCAATGACTCGTGAGATATTTCCTAATCTGGAAGTTTCCATTTCCTGAAATAGAAACTTCCTTTCCCATTTAGGAATGTTCTCACACGGGGCACCTCAGTGAACTTACTTATTAAAGCAAGCACCCTCATGTATCACGCATGTATCAACTATACACTTTCCACCTCCATGAAACAAGGTGGTCCTTCTTAAGGGCGTGATCCCACAAGCAAGCCTTAGAGGAGTCAGGTTGACACTCCCACTGTCTGTAGGACTCATCGGCTTGGAGTATTTTACTAATCATGACTTATGTGATATAGGGCTCGTTTCATGAACCATTTCACCTAAATGGTAGAGTCCTAAAGTCATCAGGATTAGGGAAGTTCTCATACATGTACAACTAAAGTAAACGCATACCAAACAAGAGCATATAAAGAAGTGTTGCCTCAATTCGTTATTTTATTCAAAGATTGTCTGTGATTACAATAAGGAAAAGCACAAAGCGGATATACAATCGGCTTTCTAGGGCACTATTCCTAACAATCTCCCACTTGCCCGTCAAAGCTATTCTAAAGCTACTCTAAGTCCCATCTTCTGAAGATGACCTTGGAAAGCTTCTCGACTAAGGGGTTTAGTAAGTGGATCTGCCACGTTCTCTGCTGATGTGACCCTCTCAATTTGCACATCTCCTCTTTTGATAATATCACGGATTAGGTGATACTTCCTCATAATGTGCTTGGTCCGTTGGTGAGATCTTGGTTCTCTTGCTTGAGCAACCGCCCCAGTGTTGTCACAAAACACAGTAATGGGGTCTTTCATGCTAGGAGCAACATTCAACTCTTGAATGAAGTTTCTAATCCAAACACCTTCCTTAGCTGCATCATTTGCAGCTAAGTATTCGGCCTCAGTGGTCGAATCTGCAGTGGTTGTTTGCTTGGAACTCTTCCAACTCACTGCTCCGCCGTTTAGGCAGAAAATGTATCCTGACATTGACTTAAAATCATCTAAGTCAGATGCAAAGCTTGCATCGCAGTATCCTTCGACAGTAAGATCTTTCTGACCTCCGTAAACTAAGAATAAATCTTTAGTACTTTTCAAGTACTTAAGAATATTCTTCACGGCAGCCCAGTGACCATCTCCAGGGTCAGATTGGAAACGACTCGTTACACTAAGTGCATAAGCCACATCCGGTCGAGTACATAACATTGCATACATTATGCTACCTATTGCTGATGCATAAGGTGTATGAGTCATTCTTTTCTTCTCAAGGTTAGTCTTAGGACACATCTTCTTTGAAAGACATGTTCCTACACTCATAGGAAGGTTCTTAACCTTTGCTGACTCCATATTGAATCTCTTCAATACTTTGTCAATGTACATCGACTGTGATAGTCCTATTAACCTTCTAGATCTGTCTCTATAGATTTTAATTCCAAGGATATAGGACGCATCACCAAGATCTTTCATCTCGAATTGGTTCGATAACCATAACTTAGTCACTTTCATGTCATCCTTCGAATTCCCAATAAGAAGGATGTCATCAACATAAAGTACTAAGAATTGCACTGAGGTCTCCAATTCCTTTCTATACACACATGAGTCATTCGAAATTTGGATGAAGCCAAACGCTTTGACCGATTCATCAAATCGAATGTTCCAATTCCTAGAAGCCTGTTTCAATCCATAGATTGATCTTTGGAGTTTTCAAACCTTTTGCTCACTCCCACTGAATGTGAAACCTGTGGGTTGCTCCATATAAATGTCTTTGTCAATGTCACCATTGAGAAAGGCAGTTTTCACATCCATTTGCCATATCTCATAGTCATAATATGCAGCAATGGCAAGCATGATTCGAATGGACTTTTGCATTGCAACTGGTGAAAAGGTTTCGTCAAAGTCCACGCCGGGTCTTTGAGTGAATCCTTTTGCAACCAGTCTTGCTTTGTAGGCTGCAATGCTTCCATCAACTCCAAGCTTTCTCTTAAAGATCTATTTGCAACCTATGGGTTTGACCCCATCAGGCAAATCTACCAAGGTCCAAACTTGGTTGGAGTTCATGGAGTCCATTTCGGATTTCATGGCTTCTATCCACTGTTCAGAGTCAGAATCTGAAAGTGCCTCCTCATATGTTAAAGGATCATTATCCTTTTGAGAGATTTCATGGAAGAATCCATACCATCTCTCCGACTGTCTAGTAGTGCGTTCAGAACGCCTTAGAGGAGGGTTTTCGTGTGTATCGAAATTCGCAATTGGCTGTGGTTGATCAGAGTGGGAAGTTTCTTCAGTGGGTGGTTTGGGGTCACCTTGTACTTCTTCTAATTCTATGATCTTGCCTTTCCTTTCTTTAAGGAACGGTTCCTCCAGAAAAGTAGCATTTCTGGAAACAAACACCTTTTGTTCAGATTGATCATAGAAATTGTATCCTATGGATTCCTTAGGATAACCTACAAAGTAGCATAAGTTAGAACGAGATTCTAACTTATCTCCCACTGTCCTCTTCACGTAAGCAGGACAACCCCAAATTCTTAAGTAAGAATAACTAGGGATTTTACCATGCCACATTTCATAGGGCGTTTTGGGGACTGACTTAGAGGGAACTAGATTCAGAATCTTTGCTGCACTTTCTAGGGCATAACCCCAGAAAGAAGGTGGTAAGTCAGTGAAACTCATCATGGAATGAACCATATCAAGTAGGGTTCGATTCCTTCTCTCAGAAACTCCATTAAGCTGAGGAGTTCCCGGAGGAGTCCACTGAGAGATAATCCAATTATTTTTTGAGATGATTAAGGAATTCTTCACTAAGATACTCGCCTCCTCGACCAGATCGAAGTGCTTTGATCTTGTGACCAGTTTAGTTCTCAACCTCCTTTTGAAATTCTAAGAATTTCTCAAAAGCTTCAGATTTATACTTCATTAAGTATACATAACCATACCGACTAAAGTCATCAGTAAAGGTTATGAAATACTGATGATTGTTTCTAGTGCTTACACTAAGCGGTCCACAAACATCAGTATGGATCAAATCCAAAACCTTAGTGGCACGTTCCACAGTTCCTTTAAAAGGGACTTTGGACATTTTTCCTTTGAGACAGGATTCGCAAGAAGTTAACTCTTTGAGATCATTTTCAGAGAATGATCCTAAAGTGTTTATCTTGCTAATTCTGTTCTTGGAAATGTGTCCTAATCTAGCGTGCCATAAGGGAGCTGAAACTTTGTCATCTCTCTTACGCTTTGTTTCTCGTTGTATATTCATAATATTGATATTTTGAGTTAGGTAAAGTCCATTTCTTAGAGTACCGATATGAACGGAAGAGTTGTTCCGTTTGATAAAATATTTACCATTCTTAATATAAGTTTCATAACCTTCACAATCTAATATTGGAACTGAAATTATATTACGAATAATGCTCGGTACATAAAGGTCTTTATTTAATACTAACTCAAAACTACCTAAATCTAATCTAATTGTGCCTAAAGCTCGAGCTTCAACGTTTGAGCCATCGCCGATCTTCAAGACACATTCTCCTTCTTTGAGTTGTTGGACTTCACTTAGCATCTGTACATTATTACAGATATGAGTTCCACAACCGGTATCAAGTACCCAAGAACTAGAATTAATAGAAAGATTTACTTCAACGAGAAAGATACCTTTCTTTAGAGTAGCCTTGTACTCTGGGCAGTTTCTCCTCCAATGTCCCGCTTTGCCACAATGGAAGCAAACATCCTCTTTCTGATCACGCTTCTTCTTTTGGGCCTTCCCTTCGAAATGCCACTAGTGGGCCTAAGGGATTTCTTCTTCTTCTTTTGGGCTTTCTTGCCCTTACCTTTAGAAGGCCCAGAAGAGGAAGATGGAGCATTCACCATCAAAACCTTATTGTCCTTCTTGATCGTGCTTTCAGCAGTCACAAGCTGACTAATCAGCTCAACTACAGTAGCACCAGCATGATTCATGTTGAAGTTAAGGACAAATGGGTTGAATGATGGTGGGAGCGAAGCTAGCAACAAATCCACTGAAAGCTCATCTTTCAATGGCATGTCCATGGAAGCAAGTTTTTCAGTAAGGGCAAGAAACTTGAGTCCATATTCATGGACACTCGAACCTTCCCTCCTTCTCAAGTGGAACAATTCATTTGAAGTGTTATACCTTGTAACACGTTCATGAGGGCGGTAAAGTTGCTCTAAGTGGTCGTAAATCTCCCAAGCAAATTCCATGGCCTCATGTTGCCTTTGCAAGTCCGGAGACATGTTAGCCAACATAAGGCAACGAGCTTGGAGATTATCATCCTTCCACTTCTGAATCGCATCCCGCTCGGCCCGAGTGGGAGCCTCCCCTTCGGGACTAGGCTCCCCTTCGAAGAGAACATAAGTTCTCTTCTCAGAATCTAAAATGATTTTTAGATTCCTCAGCCAATCAGAATAGTTGGGACCAATCAACTTGTTTGACTCGAGGATCGATACAAGAGGGTTTTTGGTTGCCATTTCAAAACACGTAGAGAATCACAGAATCTACGACCTAAATGGTAAAACAGAGAACTAGTGAGCATGCTGAATTATAACGATATACAAAAGATAAGGTCTTTAATCTAATGTAGCTCCCACTGTTTTTCAAAGATCTAGAATTCCCAAAGATCTAAGAGGAACACGTTTCCCAATGGGTACTAAGATCCTAGGCATTTTACCTCGAACCCACGACTCGCGGACATTCTAAGTAAGAACCCTAGGTAGGTACAACTTACCAATTCTAACACCTTTAGAACTCTTAGTAATTGTTTTTGCATCACCTATCTTTCAATATGGACCCACGACTCGTGCGACATCCATATTTACTTAGGCGTTAAGCCAGACCCATCAATCATAAGATCATGACCAAAACTTAGTTCGAACGACCCACGACTCGCGGACATCGCCCTTGCTAAATTTGACCACGAAATATTGACCATTTAAAATGATTAATTAGGTAACTAAGAACTAATAAGCTCCACTAGCTATCCCACGACTCGCGGACAATAACTAGCTTTACTTACTAAACTTAAACCTATTGATGGAATGCTAGGAATTTAATTCAAAATTTGCATCTCGAATTTAAACACCTATTTGTTCGAAATTAGCTTAATATTTAATGGGAATTTTCGAATCAACCGGAGAGTTGTCCGGTTCGACCTCACCAACATATATGTTATCCAATTATATTAGTCTTGATTAATGCAAGTACACTTAAATGCATTTCAAACAAGCACATAAACAGATAACATGTCCTAGCATGATACTAACATGTAATGATCATGGGTTCTACCTATCTTATGCATGATATGTGGGAGCCACTCCACAATCACGAGTTCTAACATACATGCCACATAAACAGTTTAAATCACATAAGGGAAAGCGGTAACAAAATACGAGCCCTATCTCTATTACATTTAACAATTGAGATTCCCCTCCCTAACATTTTGAGGGGTCTTCACTTATGGCCTCCTTGTTACTTGAATGTGGTCCATCTTACTCCATGGGTGCATTGTCTCCAAAATGAAAATAAAAACCTCACCACCTATCTCTACTCTCAAATTACAATAAAAAGAAAAAGACATAAAGTAATAAGGCTCAATCTTCATATTGGCCTTAGACAATTACACGGGGCATACCCCGGCCTAAAAAACAGTAATATGGAAAGCCACATAATAAATCACATAACAGTACGCACATAAGTGAGGCTCCAACCTCAATTGAAAAACGCAACTATAGGGCTCCAAACCCAATTTAAACCATCCATGTGCATAAATTAAAACCATACATAGATCTAAACCCATGATCACCTAACATGCTCTTGCGAGAATTTAAATTTAGCCAATAAATTAAAATTCTCGTTTCAAGTCCTAATGACCTAAAACACGACTTGATGCGAGTCTTATTTATAAAAGTTTTCAATAAATCCCAAATTACCAAAACAAATAAAATTCCAATTAATTTCTAAAAATTAATAATTTTATCAAAGATTGTATTTTCCCAAAATATAAACCGTTTCAATTTCTAAAAAAAAATCCCAATTTTAAGTTTTATTCAAAATTAAAATAAATATTCAAAAATAAAATTTTAAAATTAAAATAAAAATTGGGACTGGATTGTACGAAATACGAAAAATCGGATCAGGAAAACGGGGCCCATACGCGAAACGGGGCGCACGCGTCGCAAGCGCGCGCGGACGCGCACGGCAGGCGCGCACAGCGCTCGGCCAAGGCCGGGCGAGTGCGCGCACTGCGCGCGCATGCCGCGCCCCTGGCGGGCGCTCGCCCTGTCGGGCGATGGTGGGCGATGGGCGGCCATTCTCGGCCGCCCTGGCCGGGCGCGCCTAGGCGCGCCCGGAAGGCTCCCGCACAGGCGTGCGGGAGGTGCTGGGCGGATGCCCTGCGCACGACTAGGACAGACGGGCGGTGGCGCGCGAAGCCCGCGCGCGCGACGCCTTCGCGCGCAGGGTTTCGCGTGTTCGTCGTGATCCGATTTTCGTTTCGTGTTTTCGTTCAAAAGCAAAACCAATCCAAGAAATCCAATAACAGTTTATACAGTTTCAAATCTAAAATTGTTCTCAAAAATTAAATTTTGCAAAAACCAATTTTCAGAAACTTTCAGGAAAAAAAAAAATTACAGTTTCGTAATTCAGGCTTTCTAAAACAATTACAAATACTCAATCGCATCAAGCCTAAGAATTTCTACCAAATTCAGAATAATGGAGACGAATCAGAAGCACGATTAACGAGGTGGCTCTGATACCACTTGTTGGAAAACACGAATCAGAAAGCAGCGGAATTTAAAAAATTTTCCCAACAAAAGGACCTAGAACTCGCAATCGTGTAACCAAATTCGTAAAGATAGAAAACTTACTTTTCTTTTATTCTTTCTTGAAGCGTTTCAAGCCACCCAAGAACGCTCTTCTCGCGGCTTGATCCCCTCTCCTTGGTAAAGCTCGAATCTTCAAACTTCTAACTTGAAGTCTCTAGAGAAAGTCCACCAACTTGATCACAATCTAACTAGTAAGGATGCTAGTTCTCTAGTTAGTGTTTAGGCTTAACCTAGGGTTTAATTTAATCTTGGAGAAAGGAAGGTGTTCAACACATGAACCAAGAATTGTCTATTAGCTCTAAAGGGGAGCATGAGCTCCCCTATATATAGGAAAGGGGAGGGGCGGCCGAACCTAGTCCTAATGGACAAAGGATTTGGTCCCTCTCTCTCCTATTACTTGATGATCAAGTATTTTCCAACTTTGACTTTGAATTCTAATTAAGAGAGCTAAAAATATCCAAACTATTTTTGGATAATTTTATACTTTATTTATTATAAAATAAATAACTTATTTTTATCTAATTAATTAATTCGTAATTAATTAACTAGATTATTTTCTCCAAAATTAGACTTTCTTTTTAATTCAAAATTAAACCAAAGTCTATTAAATAATTAACTAATTAATTATTTAATATATATATAATATATATATATACACACGTGTGTGACACGTGTCACAGTGACACGTGTCACTCACGTGAGCTACACGTGTGACTTCACACGTGTGGAACCCTCTCGGCCCGATTAACTCGTTTAATCATTTTCAAGCCTCAACTCATGTAACCAAGTTGTTGTGTGTGACCCTCTAGGTTCTCAATTCAATTAGCAGTGACCCTAATTAATTAATTCACTAATTAATTAATCAGTCCACAGATTAAACGACCATAGTCTAGCAACAGGTGTTTAACCCCTAGCTGAATTGGAATGTTCGGATTCGACAGAACCTTTAAGTCATTGATTCATGTGAGATACAATCCTCCTACTTACTATCTCTCAACCAAGATCTAGGGCAAGGGAATAATCAGAACCCTAATAATCCGGTCTTAAAGCTAAGTGCATTTCATATCCATTTGATCTCAATCCAAGAAACCCTTTTCTTGATGTCTTGATCTACTGCCTTGGCCAAGGACTCCATATGGCATATGAATGACTTACACAATAAGAGATCACCTTGCAAATGCAAGTGTAGGTCCTTTCTTGATTCTCATTCACTTTCATGAGTCACTTGTGCAGCCCCAGCATAAGCCTTGAATCAGTTGTCTATGGCGACACCCTTTAAAGCTTATACCTAAGACTACAGAGTTAACTCATAAAGTGACAAGGAACCTCAAGTCTAAGGATCAATTAATCACATCAATGACTCGTGAGATATTTCCTAATCTGGAAGTTTCCATTTCCTGAAATAGAAACTTCCTTTCCCATTTAGGAATGTTCTCACACGGGGCACCTCAGTGAACTTACTTATTAAAGCAAGCACCCTCATGTATCACGCACGTATCAACTATACACTTTCCACCTCCATGAAACAAGGTGGTCCTTCTTAAGGGCGTGATCCCACAAGCAAGCCTTAGAGGAGTCAGGTTGACACTCCCACTGTCTGTAGGACTCATCGGCTTGGAGTATTTTACTAATCATGACTTATGTGATATAGGGCTCGTTTCATGAACCATTTCACCTAAATGGTAGAGTCTTAAAGTCATCAGGATTAGGGGAGTTCTCATACATGCACAGCTAAAGTAAACGCATACCAAACAAGAGCATATAAAGAAGTGTTGCCTCAATTCGTTATTTTATTCAAAGATTGTCTGTGATTACAATAAGGAAAAGCACAAAGCGGATATACAATCGGCTTTCTAGGGCACTATTCCTAACACTTTACCTATCCAATATTGGGCTTAAATGAATCCTTACAAAATTTTATGAATTTTGATAGCATTCTCAAACCCTAATTTTCATTATAACTCCCGTAATAACCAAAACCGGCCAAAAACCCTAATTTAACCCTAAATTTAGAGATTTTCGAATTTCAACGTTTTCCGTATTCAATATTATAGTCAAAACGATCCTTGAATTATTTTGTGAATTTTCATGCATTTACCAAAACTTGATTCCAATCATAGCATATTTTATAAATATTTTCCCTTTTAAAAATTATTATTTTATTTTAAACAATTAGCTTTCATTTAATATTCAATATTTTACTTAAAACGTTTCTTGAATTTTTCTCTAAGCTATGATAATTTTTCCAACCTTTAAACTTCGTCATAGCTTCGTTTACATAATTTTAACATGATTTTTATCATCTTTAACGTTCATGACTTGTAAACGAAAAACCTAAATATTCCACATCTATAATCATAACGAAGCTTATTTTTCACTCGTTCCTTCATTAATTTACTACTTCAAGTTTTCATCTCTCGACTTTTGAATAAATTTTATACCGTTTTATATTTATTTTTATTCAATATGACATCATCCATGACAACATAAGCCTTCTAGAAAGTTTAAATAAAAGAATATAATTCAACCACATTTCTTATATAATTACCAAGCATTTGTTTAAGCTATAGTTCAACCACATTTTCCACTTAGCTACCAAGCATTTGTTTAGGTTATGAAGCATCCACATCTCCCCTAAACTCTTAGAAATTGCTCTAAGACCCCTCATGACTACCTATAAATACCCTCTAAACCTCACATTTCAAGAACACACAAAATCCTCTCATTTCTCTCTCATTTTCGGCCCAAGCTCTCTCCCTACATAAGGTGTGATTTTCTTTTATTATTTCATGCTTTATATTATGTTCTTAATATATTATGAATTATAGCATGCTTAGATTTAATTAAATTATGCTTTAGGAATTTATTTTATGAAATATATGCTATTTATGCTAGTTTAGGAAAATATGATGATATATGTGAATTTTATTTAGTTAAATGCATGAATTATGATATGATATAGTATATTCATATGTTTAAGTATTCATGATCTTGTTTGATTAAATTCATGTCAAGAATAATTTATTTAGAATTATTTTTCATAGAGAATTAATATATTTTGCTATATTATGCTTAAAATTCTATGTTATAAATATGAATATGATCAAGTGTGTTACATACCCTCTTTGAATATTCAAATAGACATAAGAACATGTTCTTAGTGTTCTTGGACATGTGTGTGTGTGTGTGAGGCGTGTGAATAGTGTGTGTGTGTGAGTTTGATTTTATGTTATAAGGTGTTTAATTCATAAGAAATTGAATAGTAAATGTTTTCAATAGTAACTTTGACTTTTGGGTCAACATTTATCATGATAATTTCGAAAATTAATATTAAAATAATTATAAAATTAGTTTTGGAAATTTTAAATAAAGATTTTATCCGAATTTTCCAAAAATCGGTAAATTGTGAGTTATTTTCAAAATATAACCTACATTGTCAAATTAAATTCTAAATTTCATTTCTAATGTTATAATTAGGATTATAATGTGATTAATAAATATTTAAGTGGTTAAAGAACTCATGAAACCGGATTAATTACTTAATTTCCCTTAAACGGTTAAAATTATGGTTTACCGGGAATTCTTTAACGTGCTACAAAATGTGCACCTTATGTGATTATTTGATTAGAATATTATGTACCTCATGTGCTTATTTGACTAAAATAAGGAACCTAGTTCTAAGCCTATAGTAGTTAATACTTTCAGGAGCACTGGAATCCACACTACAATGTCTGACTACCGGTATAGGTGAGGGTTAAAATGTTTTCAACTGGAATCATGCCTATACATATGTATCTATATAAAAACTATTCCCAAGCCTACCTATTATTTTGATTCACTACCCTATATATATATATTATTGTACTACAATGTCCCTCTTAAGGGAAAAATACTTTCATGTCGGAATCAACGTTTTACTAGGACATTATAAGTCCACTTTATCAAAACATTGATTCCGGGTTATGCAAGCAAAATATTGTTTCTTGATTCATGTTATGGGCCCCGGCGTGCAACCGTGTCGAGCAATTACCCGGAAGGTATCAGGCCGAGGGTATTGTTGGTGACCGCCACCACCTCTTAGTAGTGGTTTAACTGGAGGTTAGTTACTCCACGCCAAGGGATGAGGGAGGGATAGCTGCCTCCCGAATCGTGTTCGTGGCCTCTAGGGTTTGCTCCCCTATTGCCATCAAGGAGTAGCGGAGTTATTATCGTATTGGTTTTATTGAAGTATCGGTGTCTTGATCAACGCCGTTACTATTTTATCATGATTTAAGGAGTTAAGGATGGAGAGGCCTAGCTTGCGGCATTAAAGTTCTTGTTACAAACGGTTCATATTTCTACAAAGATTCCCAAGTACCCCTATCCCTATTTTTACAATTATTATGAACCGTTTCCTATTTGCAATATCCTATTGCTATTATTTTAGATCAAGATCTTCAAGATCATATAAAATATATATACATATACATGTATCTATAAACTACTATACCCCCTTTCACTTAGTCACTTTGACTAACTCTCTCGCCTATTTTAAAATGCATGATTTCAGGAATCAATGAACGACAACTAGAGGTATCTTGAAGCATTACAACCGTAGGTTGGATCCGATCCTAAGAGTACATTGTCTTGAGCCTACTCTCTGTAGAAACAAACCATCTCATACTTTGTCCTTGCATGTCAACCTGTTATACTCTTTTGCGAACTACTTTGATCAATAATGATAATCCTTGCTCATTGTACGTTATCCTCCCGTTCATTGGTAAAATTGAATCTCTTTATTTTCTGTTGCACTGTGACATATACTCCATTCATATATTATCCTGACCGTTCACCGTAGTATTTTCTGAGTGTTGGGTCTAACCTCCACTCAGGGAGTATTGCGGTGCGGGGTTGTAGTGTTGGGGAGGCGATACACAGATATTAGACGACTTCCTGATCGAGAAGAACCTCCCTCCTGCACCACACCATGATAACATAGTGTGGGCCCTGGCAGTTGATGGCTCTTCCACCTCTTATGAGGAGGGGGGAGCCGGTGTATCCCTCTCGAGCACCGACGGACAAGAGATCGAATACGCCATCGCACTCGAATATTCTGCAACGAACAATGAAGCGGAGTATGAAGCCCTCTTGGCAGGATTGAAAATTGCAAGAATGCACAATGTTAAGAAACTCACAGTCATAACCGACTCACAGTTGGTAGCTGGGCATGTCGGCGGGACTTATGAAGCTCGAGAAGAATCCATGATCAAGTATCTCGCCCTTGCGAAGAAGGCTGCTACGGAGTTCAAGGAATTCACGCTCTGTCAAGTGCCTCGAGAGGAAAATCTTCGTGCAGATGCCCTTTCAAAATTCGCCAGCTACCGGAAGACCCCGTCGAAGCAAGGAAGATCAAACAGCGTGCCTTGAGTTATTCCCTCGATCAAGAGGATTGATTCTGCAAGCGTTCCTTCTTCGGCCCCACAAAGCGATGTCTCCGCCCGTCTCAAGGTCGAGAAGTATTGGCTGAAATCCACGAAGGAACATGTGGCAATCATGCTGGTGGATGACCCCTGGCTCAAAGACATCTTGGGTTGGTTTCTTTTGGCCCAATTTACGCAAGGATACGCTCCAATTCGTCAAGAAGTGTGATCGTTGCCAGAAACATGCTAATCTAACCCACCAGTATCCTGCCGAGATGATCCCGGTCGAATCATCATGGCCGATCGAACAATGGGGGATCGATATCATTGGACCCTTTCCAATCGCTACTCGACAAAAGCAGTTTGTTGTTCTTGCGATCGATTATTTCTCCAAGTGGCTCGAAGCCCTTGCAGTCCCAAGAATCACATTTCATGTCCTTCAGGATTTTCTTTGGAAACATATCATTACTCGATTTGGGGTCCCTCGAATCCTTGTATGTGACAATGGCCCCCAATTTCGAAGCTCCAAATTACGGGCTTATTGTTCGGATTTCAAGATCAATCAGAGGTTCACGTCCGTCGGACATCCCCAAGCTAACTGACAGGTCGAGGTTACAAATCGCACCATCATCCAGAACCTATGCACTCGACTTGAAGCAAAGAAAGAACTCTGGGTCGACGAACTAGAATGAGTCCTTTGGGCCTATCGAACCACTCCAAGAGTCCCAACCGGTCTAACACCATTTTCCATGGTGTATGGCTCGGAGGCCATGATACCAGCTGAAATCCTTCATCAATCCCCTCGAGTTTTCCAATTCCAATGCGAAAGAAACAACGAACAAAGAGCGTTCGACCTCGACACCATAGAAGAAACCAGAGACAGGGATATCAAAAAATACAACAATATCGAGCCACTACAGCTCGAGCATACAACAAAAATATCCGACCTCTCCACTTTCAGATCGGAGACTTGGTGCTAAAAAAGGTTGAAGTTACCAAACACGTTGGCAAGCTCGACACAAATCGGGAAGGACCCTACCGTGTCATCTAGATAGGCAAGAGTCAAGCATATCACCTCGAAGACCTTAGTGGGAAGCCGTTACCTCGATCATGGAACGCAAATAATCTGAAAAAATATTACATGTAATCTCCTCGAATGTACATCTTTTGATCAATGAATAAACAAGTTCTTCCCATTTCAATATGAATGTTCTATTCGATCTGACGCTTGTACATTTTATTTTACGAATGTTCGTACTCACTAAAGCGTCATTAACTCGAAAGATTAGAGTTCTCACCTCGACATCTACTCGACCATACGTATCGAATTGACACTAGAACATTTATCTAAGGATAATGAAGGAAAACTTAAAGTAAACCTCATTAATTCAAAAACTGGAAAATTACATAACAAGGGAACTTAAAAAGTGCACCGATCACATTGATTTCGATCATAAACTAAATAAAGTTTGGATTTTAATAACGGGAGCAACCAACGCTCTGATCCCTAACTATTTACAAGCAGATCTCGAGCCAACAACTAAAAGAACTCACCCTAATAGTCTAGTTCTTAAGACATACAAAGGTTCGAACCCAACAGTCGGGACCCTAGAAAAGAGAGTTCACAATTAGCTAAATTCTCGAACACGAAGATAGGGCTGGCACATTCTCTCCGGCTTAGTTCTCGGTCGAGGCAGGCCCGGTTCCTTCCTCGATGGGCACTAATGCCGCATCGCCAAAATATTCAGATCATATATCCTTTAGGTCGAAGGAGGCATCAAAGTCGAGCTCGGCCATTGTCAAGTCCTCTGGCTCCCATGCATACCTGGATCGAGCCAGGTTCACAGCGAACCCGAACTCATCCTTGTCTTAATCTGGCTCTGGAGAAGGAGGCTTAGTAATAGGGTCGATGGGCCGAGGGTCATCCTGATAGAGACCGACCTTTTCTTGGTCGTAATCCATGGGAAGGTATTTGGCCGCCTGTACCTGAGCCAAACATAAATTGAAGGCCTCCTCGAGGTCTTTGAAGCTTGTAATCGAGCAGGCCTTGGCATAAGCTTTCGAGTTCATGAAGCGGTATACGCCCCTTCTCTCAAGGTCAGAAATTAACTCCTTGAGGTCCTCCTTGCACCTCTTGATCGCCAAGGATGCCCCTTTTCTCTCGCCTTCGACCTGCCCTCGCCTCTTTATGTCGATCTCCTCCTGGTTCGCCCTAGCGACCCGATCATCTGCGACCTTGAGCTTCTTCTCGATGTTCGACAATTTTTGAAAATCCTCGAGAAGATTATGGTCGAGATCTTCCTTGTCTTTGTTGGCCGCTACCAACTTCTTATCCTTCTCCGCAAGCTCTACCCTCAACCTTTCGACCCCTTGCTCGGCCCTCATCCTCAACTGTCGGTGGACCCAACTCCTTCGAGCCACGTGGAAGAAGTCTTGACCCACCTGAAAGAAATAAATTGATCATTAAATTCGACCTACAACTTGGATAAGTGCACGAATCAAAAAATAATTTTTAGATTGAAAAAACCTACTGCAATGTACTTCTGTACCCAGGATGCCTCGATCTCATCATCCGAAAGAGCCCATCGCTCCCTGTGATCGACCTCAGTTTGGATCGAACTATACAGCGCTCCGATCACTGGATAGTCCTGGGGGGCTGTGCCTATCCTTCGAGGCTCCCCTTGGTCGTTTAGGCTTTGGATCCCGCTTGGGAAATGAGGCTCGGAGACGGTCGGCTAATCGAAGAAGATCTTCATGTCTTCCTCATTGGGTTTCCAGTGGATGGCGGTGGCAGGTCGAGCACCCTGAGGAGGCTTCCAAACCCCCGCTAACACACTCGCCACATTCTGAGGGACAATCGCCCCTCGACCTTGATTGGGGGGCTCAGAGAACTCATCGGCCTGTACCTCGACGATAGGTCCCATCGAGGGGGGACATCGGAAGCGTCAGGGTCTTCTGCTTCTCGACCCGTGATTCAGAGGATTGAGAAGGATGGCGGCTCGAATACGGTTTTCTGTTTCTTGGAATGTGGGGCTTCCAAGTTGACCCCCACCCCCCCCCCCCCCCCCCCCCAATTAGGAGCTGCACCCCCCTCCCCCTCCCCCGCCCCCGCGCGCGCGCGCGTGCGTGCGCTCACGCAACGCCTCGACCGGGGCTTTATTTGTTGGAAAACACGAATCAGAAAGCAGCGGAATTTAAAAAATTTTCCCAACAAAAGGACCTAGAACTCGCAATCGTGTAACCAAATTCGTAAAGATAGAAAACTTACTTTTCTTTTATTCTTTCTTGAAGCGTTTCAAGCCACCCAAGAACGCTCTTCTCGCGGCTTGATCCCCTCTCCTTGGTAAAGCTCGAATCTTCAAACTTCTAACTTGAAGTCTCTAGAGAAAGTCCACCAACTTGATCACAATCTAACTAGTAAGGATGCTAGTTCTCTAGTTAGTGTTTAGACTTAACCTAGGGTTTAATTTAATCTTGGAGAAAGGAAGGTGTTCAACACATGAACCAAGAATTGTCTATTAGCTCTAAAGGGGAGCATGAGCTCCCCTATATATAGGAAAGGGGAGGGACGGCCGAACCTAGTCCTAATGGACAAAAGATTTGGTCCCTCTCTCTCCTATTACTTGATGATCAAGTATTTTCCAACTTTGACTTTGAATTCTAATTCAAGTCAACTTTTAAGAGAGCTAAAAATATCCAAACTATTTTTGGATAATTTTATACTTTATTTATTATAAAATAAATAACTTATTTTTATCTAATTAATTAATTCGTAATTAATTAACTAGATTATTTTCTCCAAAATTAGACTTTCTTTTTAATTCAAAATTAAACCAAAGTCTATTAAATAATTAACTAATTAATTATTTAATATATATATAATATATATATATACACACGTGTGTGACACGTGTCACAGTGACACGTGTCACTCACGTGAGCCACACGTGTGACTTCACACGTGTGGAACCCTCTTGGCCCGATTAACTCGTTTAATCATTTTCAAGCCTCAACTCATGTAACCAAGTTGTTATGTGTGACCCTCTAGGTTCTCAATTCAATTAGCAGTGACCCTAATTAATTAATTCACTAATTAATTAATCAGTCCACAGATTAAACGACCATAGTCTAGCAACAGGTGTTTAACCCCTAGCTGAATTGGAATGTTCGGATTCGACAGAACCTTTAAGTCATTGATTCATGTGAGATACAATCCTCCTACTTACTATCTCTCAACCAAGATCTAGGGCAAGGGAATAATCAGAACCCTAATAATCCGGTCTTAAAGCTAAGTGCATTTCATATCCATTTGATCTCAATCCAAGAAACCCTTTTCTTGATGTCTTGATCTACTGCCTTGGCCAAGGACTCCATATGGCATATGAATGACTTACACAATAAGAGATCACCTTGCAAATGCAAGTGTAGGTCCTTTCTTGATTCTCATTCACTTTCATGAGTCACTTGTGTAGCCCCAGCATAAGCCTTGAATCAGTTGTCTATGGCGACACCCTTTAAAGCTTATACCTAAGACTACAGAGTTAACTCATAAAGTGACAAGGAACCTCAAGTCTAAGGATCAATTAATCACATCAATGACTCGTGAGATATTTCCTAATCTGGAAGTTTCCATTTCCTGAAATAGAAACTTCCTTTCCCATTTAGGAATGTTCTCACACGGGGCACCTCAGTGAACTTACTTATTAAAGTAAGCACCCTCATGTATCACGCACGCATCAACTATACACTTTCCATCTCCATGAAACAAGGTGGTCCTTCTTAAGGGCGTGATCCCATAAGCAAGCCTTTAGAGGAGTCAGGTTGACACTCCCACTGTCTGTAGGACTCATCGGCTTGGAGTATTTTACTAATCATGACTTATGTGATATAGGGCTCGTTTCATGAACCATTTCACCTAAATGGTAGAGTCCTAAAGTCATCAGGATTAGGGGAGTTCTCATACATGCACAGCTAAAGTAAACGCATACCAAACAAGAGCATATAAAGAAATGTTGCCTCAATTCTTTATTTTATTCAAAGATTGTCTGTGATTACAATAAGGAAAAGCACAAAACGGATATACAATCGGCTTTCTAGGGCACTCTTCCTAACAATCTCCCACTTGCCCGTCAAAGCCATTCTAAAGCTACTCTAAGTCCCATCTTCTGAAGATGACCTTGGAAAGCTTCTCGACTAAGGGGTTTAGTAAGTGGATCTGCCACGTTCTCTGCTGATGTGACCCTCTCAATTTGCACATCTCCTCTTTTGATAATATCACGGATTAGGTGATACTTCCTCATAATGTGCTTGGTCCGTTGGTGAGATCTTGGTTCTCTTGCTTGAGCGACCGCCCCAGTGTTGTCACAAAACACAGTAATTGGGTCTTTCATGCTAGGAACAACATTCAACTCTTGAATGAAGTTTCTAATCCAAACACCTTCCTTAGCTGCATCATTTGCAGCTAAGTATTCGGCCTCAGTGGTCGAATCTGCAGTGGTTGTTTGCTTGGAACTCTTCCAACTCACTGCTCCGCCGTTTAGGCAGAAAATGTATCCTGACATTGACTTAAAATCATCTAAGTCAGATGCAAAGCTTGCATCGCAATATCCTTCGACAGTAAGATCTTTCTGACCCCCGTAAACTAAGAATAAATCTTTAGTACTTTTCAAGTACTTAAGAATATTCTTCACGGCAGCCCAGTGACCATCTCCAGGGTCAGATTGGAAACGACTCGTTACACTAAGTGCATAAGCCACATCCGGTCGAGTACATAACATTGCATACATTATGCTACCTATTGATGATGCATAAGGTGTATGAGTCATTCTTTCCTTCTCAAGGTTAGTCTTAGGACACATCTTCTTTGAAAGACATGTTCCTACACTCATAGGAAGGTTCTTAACCTTTGCTGACTCCATATTGAATCTCTTCAATACTTTGTCAATGTACATCGACTGTGATAGTCCTATTAACCTTCTAGATCTGTCTCTATAGATTTTAATTCCAAGGATATAGGACGCATCACCAAGATCTTTCATCTCGAATTGGTTCGATAACCATAACTTAGTCACTTTCATGTCATCCTTCGAATTCCCAATAAGAAGGATGTCATCAACATAAAGTACTAAGAATTGCACTGAGGTCTCCAATTCCTTTCTATACACACATGATTCATTCGAAATTTGGATGAAGCCAAACGCTTTGACCGATTCATCAAATCGAATGTTCCAATTCCTAGAAGCCTGTTTCAATATATAGATTGATCTTTGGAGTTTGCAAACCTTTTGCTCACTCCCACTGAATGTGAAACCTGTGGGTTGCTCCATATAAATGTCTTTGTCAATGTCACCATTGAGAAAGGCAGTTTTCACATCCATTTGCCATATCTCATAGTCATAATATGCAGCAATGGCAAGCATGATTCGAATGGACTTTTGCATTGCAACTGGTGAAAAGGTTTCGTCAAAGTCCACGCCGGGTCTTTGAGTGAATCCTTTTGCAACCAGTCTTGCTTTGTAGGCTGCAATGCTTCCATCAACTCCAAGCTTTCTCTTAAAGATCCATTTGCAACCTATGGGTTTGACCCCATCAGGCAAATCTACCAAGGTCCAAACTTGGTTGGAGTTTATGGAGTCCATTTCGGATTTCATGGCTTCTATCCACTGTTCAGAGTCAGAATCTGAAAGTGTCTCCTCATATGTTAAAGGATCATTATCCTTTTGAGAGATTTCATGGAAGAATCCATACCATCTCTCCGGCTGTCTAGGAGTGCGTTCAGAACGCCTTAGAGGAGGATTTACATGTGTATCGAAATTCGTGATTGGTCAGAGTGGGACGTTTCTTCAGTGGGTGGTGTGGGGTCACTTTGTACTTCTTCTAATTCTATGATCTTGCCTTTCTTTTCTTTAAGGAACGGTTCCTCAAGAAAAGTGGCATTTCTGGAAACAAACACCTTTTGCTCAGATTTGATCATAGAAATAGTATCCTATGGATTCCTTAGGATAACCTACAAAGTAGCATAAGTTAGAACGAGATTCTAACTTATCTCCCACTGTCCTCTTCACGTAAGCAGGACAACCCCAAATTCTTAAGTAAGAATAACTACAGATTTTACCATGCCACATTTCATAGGGCGTTTTAGGGACTGACGTAGAGGGAACTAGATTCAAAATCTTTGCTGCACGTTCTAGGGCATAACCCCAGAAAGAAGGTGCTAAGTCAGTGAAACTCATCATGGAACGAACCATATCAAGTAGGGTTCGATTCCTTATCTCAGAAACTCCATTAAGCTGAGGAGTTCCCGGAGGAGTCCACTGAGAGATAATCCCATTATCTTTGAGATGAAAAGGAATTCTTCACTAAGATATTCGCCTCCTCGATCAGATCGAAGTGCTTTGATCTTGTGACCAGTTTGGTTCTCAACCTCCTTTTGAAATTCTAAGAATTTCTCAAAAGCTTCAGATTTATACTTCATTAAGTATACATAACCATACCGACTAAAGTCATCAGTAAAGGTTATAAAGTACTGATGATTGTTTCTAGTGCTTACACTAAGCGGTCCACAAACATCAGTATGGATCAAATCCAAAACCTTAGTGGCACGTTCCACAGTTCCTTTAAAAGGGACTTTGGACATTTTTCCTTTGAGACAGGATTCGCAAGAAGTTAACTCTTTGAGATCATTTTCAGAGAATGATCCTAAAGTGTTTATCTTGCTAATTCTGTTCTTGGAAATGTGTCCTAATCTAGCGTGCCATAAGGGAGCTGAAACTTTGTCATCTCTCTTACGCTTTGTTTCTCGTTGTATATTCATAATATTGATATTTTGAGTTAGGTAAAGTCCATTACTTAGAGTACCGATATGAACGGAAGAGTTGTTCCGTTTGATAAAATATTTACCATTCTTAATATAAGTTTCATAACCTTCACAATCTAATATTGGAACTGAAATTATATTACGAATAATGCTCGGTACATAAAGGACTTTATTTAATACTAACTCAAAACTACCTAAATCTAATCTAATTGTGCCTAAAGCTCGAGCTTCAACGTTTGAGCCATCGCCGATCTTCAAGACACATTCTCCTTCTTTGAGTTGTTGGACTTCACTTAGCATCTGTACATCATTACAGATATGAGTTCCACAACCGGTATCAAGTACCCAAGAACTAGAATTAATAGAAAGATTTACTTCAACGAGAAAGATACCTTTCTTTAGAGTAGCCTTGTACTCTGGGCAGTTTCTCCTCCAATGTCCCGCTTTGCCATAATGGAAGCAAACATCCTCTTTCTGATCACGCTTCTTCTTTTGGGCCTTCCCTTTCGAAATGCCACCAGTGGGCCTAAGGGATTTCTTCTTATTCTTTTGGGCTTTCTTGCCCTTACCTTTAGAAGGCCCAGAAGAGGAAGATGGAGCATTCACCATCAAAACCTTATTGTCCTTCTTGATCGTGCATTCAGCAGTCACAAGCTGACTAATCAGCTCAGCTACAGTAGCACCAGCATGATTCATGTTGAAGTTAAGGACAAATGGGTTGAATGATGGTGGGAGCGAAGCTAGCAACAAATCCACTGAAAGCTCATCTTTCAGTGGCATGTCCATGGAAGCAAGTTTCTCAGTAAGGGCAAGAAACTTGAGTCCATATTCATGGACACTTGAACCTTCCCTCATTCTCAAGTGGAACAATTCCTTTGAAGTGTTATACCTTGTAACACGTTCATGAGGGCGGTAAAGTTGCTCTAAGTGGTCGTAAATCTCCCAAGCAAATTCCATGGCCTCATGTTGCCTTTGCAAGTCCGGAGACATGTTAGCCAACATAAGGCAACGGGCTTGGAGATTATCATCCTTCCACTTCTGAATCGCGTCCCGCTCGGCCCGAGTGGGAGCCTCCCCTTCGGGACTAGGCTCCCCTTCGAAGAGAACATAAGTTCTCTTCTCAGAATCTAAAATGATTTTTAGATTCCTCAGCCAATCAGAATAGTTGGGACCAGTCAACTTGTTTGACTCGAGGATCGATACAAGAGGGTTTTTGGTTGCCATTTCAAAACACGTAGAGAATCACAGAATCTACGACCTAAATGGTAAAACAGAGAACTAGTGAGCATGCTGAATTATAACGATATACAAAAGATAAGGTCTTTAATCTAATGTAGCTCCCACTGTTTTTCAAAGATCTAGAATTCCCAAAGATCTAAGAGGAACATGTTTCCCAATGGGTACTAAGATCCTAGGCATTTTACCTCGAACCCACGACTCGCGGACATTCTAAGTAAGAACCTTAGGTAGGTACAACTTACCAATTCTAACACCTTTAGAACTCTTAGTAATTGTTTTTGCATCACCTATCTTTCAATATGGACCCACGACTCGTGCGACATCCATATTTACTTAGGCGTTGAGCTAGACCCATCAATCATAAGATCATGACCAAAACTTAGTTCGAACGACCCACGACTCGCGGACATCGCCCTTGCTAAAATTGACCACGAAATATTGACCATTTAAAATGATTAATTAGGTAACTAAGAACTAATAAGCTCCACTAGCTATCCCACGACTCGCGGACAATAACTAGCTTTACTTACTAAACTTAAAACCTATTGATGGAATGCTAGGAATTTAATTCAAAATTTGCATCTCGAATTTAAACACCTATTTGTTCGAAATTAGCTTAATATTTAATGGGAATTTTCGAATCAACCGGAGAGTTGTCCGGTTCGACCTCACCAACATATATGTTATCCAATTTTATTAGTCTTGATTAATGCAAGTACACTTAAATGCATTTCAAACAAGCACATAAACAGATAACATGTCCTAGCATGATACTAACATGTAATGATCATGGGTTCTACCTATCTTATGCGTGATATGTGGGAGCCACTCCACAATCACGAGTTCTAACATACATGCCACATAAACAGTTTAAATCACATAAGGGAAAGCGGTAACAAAATACGAGCCCTATCTCTATTACATTTAACAATTGAGATTCCCCTCCCTAACATTTTGAGGGGTCTTCACTTATGTCCTCCTTGTTACTTGAATGTGGTCCATCTTACTCCATGGGTGCATTGTCTCCAAAATGAAAATAAAAACCTCACCACCTATCTCTACTCTCAAATTACAATAAAAAGAAAAAGACATAAAGTAATAAGGCTCAATCTTCATATTGGCCTTAGACAATTACACGGGGCATACCCCGGCCTCAAAAACAGTAATATGGAAAGCCACATAATAAATCACATAACAGTACGCACATAAGTGAGGCTCCAGCCTCAATTGAAAAACGCAACTATAGGGCTCCAACCCCAATTTAAACCATCCATGTGCATAAATTAAAACCATACATAGATCTAAACCCATGATCACCTAACATGCTCTTGCGAGAATTTAAATTTAGCCAATAAATTAAAATTCTCGTTTCAAGTCCTAATGACCTAAAACACGACTTGATGCGAGTCTTATTTATAAAAGTTTTCAATAAATCCCAAATTACCAAAACAAATAAAATTCCAATTAATTTCTGAAAATTAATAATTTTATCAAAGATTGTATTTTCCCAAAATATAAACCGTTTCAATTTCTTAAAAAATCCCAATTTTAAGTTTTATTCAAAATTAAAATAAATATTCAAAAAATAAATTTTAAAATTAAAATAAAAATTGGGACTGGATTGCACGAAATACGAAAAATCGGATCAGGAAAACGGGGCCCATACTTGAAACGGGGCGCACGCGTCGTAAGCGCGCGCGGACGCGCACGGCAGGCGCGCACAGCGCACGGCCAAGGCCTGGCGAGTGCGCACACTGCGCGCGCATGCCGCGCGCCTGGCGGGCGCTCGCCCTGTCGGGCGATGGTGGGCGATGGGCGGCCATTCTCGGCCGCCCTGGGCGGGCGCGCAAGGCTCCCGCACAGGCGTGCGGGAGGTGCTGGGCGGATGCCCTGCGCACGCCTAGGACAGACGGGCGGTGGCTTCGCGCGCGGGGTTTCGCGTGTTCGTCGTGATCCGGTTTTCGTTTCGTGTTTTCGTTCAAAAGCAAAACCAATCCAAGAAATCCAATAACAGTTTATACAGTTTCAAACCTAAAATTGTTCTCAAAAATTAAATTTTGCAAAAACCAATTTTCAGAAACTTTCAGGAAAAAAATTAAAGTTTCGTAATTCAGGCTTTCTAAAACAATTACAAATACTCAATCGCATCAAGCCTAAGAATTTCTACCAAATTCAGAATAATGGAGACGAATCAGAAACACGATTAACGAGGTAGCTCTGATACCACTTGTTGGAAAACACGAATCAGAAAGCAGCGGAATTTAAAAAAATTTCCCAACAAAAGGACCTAGAACTCGCAATCGTGTAACCAAATTCGTAAAGATAGAAAACTTACTTTTCTTTTATTCTTTCTTGAAGCGTTTCAAGCCACCCAAGAACGCTCTTCTCGCGGCTTGATCCCCTCTCCTTGGTAAAGCTCGAATCTTCAAACTTCTAACTTGAAGTCTCTAGAGAAAGTCCACCAACTTGATCACAATCTAACTAGTAAGGATGCTAGTTCTCTAGTTAGTGTTTAGGCTTAACCTAGGGTTTAATTTAATCTTGGAGAAAGGAAGGTGTTCAACACATGAACCAAGAATTGTCTATTAGCTCTAAAGGGGAGCATGAGCTCCCCTATATATAGGAAAGGGGAGGGACGGCCGAACCTAGTCCTAATGGACAAAGGATTTGGTCCCTCTCTCTCCTATTACTTGATGATCAAGTATTTTCCAACTTTGACTTTGAATTCTAATTCAAGTCAACTTTTAAGAGAGCTAAAAATATCCAAACTATTTTTGGATAATTTTATACTTTATTTATTATAAAATAAATAACTTATTTTTATCTAATTAATTAATTTGTAATTAATTAACTAGATTATTTTCTCCAAAATTAGACTTTCTTTTTAATTCAAAATTAAACCAAAGTCTATTAAATAATTAACTAATTAATTATTTAATATATATATAATATATATATATATGCACACGTGTGTGACACGTGTCACAGTGACACGTGTCACTCACGTGAGCCACACGTGTGACTTCACACGTGTGGAACCCTCTTGGCCCGATTAACTCGTTTAATCATTTTCAAGCCTCAACTCATGTAACCAAGTTGTTGTGTGTGACCCTCTAGGTTCTCAATTCAATTAGCAGTGACCCTAATTAATTAATTCACTAATTAATTAATCAGTCCACAGATTAAACGACCATAGTCTAGCAACAGGTGTTTAACCCCTAGCTGAATTGGAATGTTCGGATTCGACAGAACCTTTAAGTCATTGATTCATGTGAGATACAATCCTCCTACTTACTATCTCTCAACCAAGATCTAGGGCAAGGGAATAATCAGAACCCTAATAATCCGGTCTTAAAGCTAAGTGCATTTCATATCCATTTGATCTCAATCCAAGAAACCCTTTTCTTGATGTCTTGATCTACTGCCTTGGCCAAGGACTCCATATGGCATATGAATGACTTACACAATAAGAGATCACCTTGCAAATGCAAGTGTAGGTCCTTTCTTGATTCTCATTCACTTTCATGAGTCACTTGTGCAGCCCCAGCATAAGCCTTGAATCAGTTGTCTATGGCGACACCCTTTAAAGCTTATACCTAAGACTACAGAGTTAACTCATAAAGTGACAAGGAACCTCAAGTCTAAGGATCAATTAATCACATCAATGACTCGTGAGATATTTCCTAATCTGGAAGTTTCCATTTCCTGAAATAGAAACTTCCTTTCCCATTTAGGAATGTTCTCACACGGGGCACCTCAGTGAACTTACTTATTAAAGTAAGCACCCTCATGTATCACGCACGCATCAACTATACACTTTCCACCTCCTTGAAACAAGGTGGTCCTTCTTAAGGGCGTGATCCCATAAGCAAGCCTTTAGAGGAGTCAGGTTGACACTCCCACTGTCTGTAGGACTCATCGGCTTGGAGTATTTTACTAATCATGACTTATGTGATATAGGGCTCGTTTCATGAACCATTTCACCTAAATGGTAGAGTCCTAAAGTCATCAGGATTAGGGGAGTTCTCATACATGCACAGCTAAAGTAAACGCATACCAAACAAGAGCATATAAAGAAGTGTTGCCTTAATTCGTTATTTTATTCAAAGATTGTCTGTGATTACAATAAGGAAAAACACAAAGCGGATATACAATCGGCTTTCTAGGGCACTATTCCTAACATTATTCGCAGCAGTAATTTCCGCCTTGGTCGGGGGAGGATGGCCCTTCTTTTCTGCGGCCTTTTTCAAGTCGACCATCTCCTTCCTCCGGGTGGTAAGTACGGTAGACATGATGTATTTTTCTGTAAAAAGAAATTGAATCGATCAAGCACTTAATAAGAAAAACAAAAATCTAGTAGTGAAACTGCTTCGAGGGGTCTGCTCAATTTACCGAGGTCGAAGTATTTACGGACCCCCGCCGCCATTCCCAGCTCGACGAGCATCTGAGGGTCGATCATATTTTTCGACTCAACACTCCCCAAGTCTCTCAGAGCCGCCATCAAGGTATTCGACCAGCCTGGACTCCCTCTCGGAAGATTTGATCGAGGAACCCAGCTCCACCCCGGGTACTTCAGACCGGGCTATCCTTTCTCGCACTCGATGAATACAAACCTCTGTTTCCACCTCACCCATTCCAGCTGGTTGGGGACCTCACCAGTCGATAATTATTTTTCGACTGAAGTTGAATATACCCTGGACCAGGCGCCGAGGTTTCGGTCGTCAGAGAAGCTTGGAAAACCTCCGACAGACAGAACACGTTGGTCTTCATCCCCAAACACTTCAACAAGGCCCTCAGCCCGTTCACCATTGCATACGAGTTGGGCATCAATTGAAGCGGGCTGATCCTGAGAGTGTTGAAGAACTCGAGCAGCTCCTCAGAGATAGGTACTCGGAATCCATTTTCGACCGCCTTGTAGTTTATGGGTATACAATTCTTAGGCGGGTTTGTCATCCTATCTCCTGGCTTGGGCTTTATGACTCGATAGCCTTCAAACTCCGGAACCCCTCCGAACAACCGATCTTGAATCTCCCTAACTTTATCCCAGGAGATCTCGGGAGTAATTGCTCGAGGATCCTTCACCAACCGACCCTCCGGCTCGATATTCTCCTCCTCCTCTTCCTCTTCCTCTTCCTCTTCGTCTTCCTTATCTTCTTGACCAGATGTGGATGCCTCTTCACCCTCCCGCCGAGGCGTGACAACCTCTTCCAATTCCACCTCAGGGAGCGGATCAGATACCCCCACAACATCAACATCTACATCGACTCCCGTTGGATTTGTTGACTTAGTCTCTATAGAAGCCCCTAAATCTGACGAGTCTGAGCTCGAATCCATGTAGGAACTCGACCCCACACTTGTGGTTCCCACTTCCATCCCTACGGGCTCAGTCTCTCATCGATTTGTCGACATCATATAATTGACAGAAAATGACTCAAACTTATATTTTGTTGGAAACGGATTCGAGCAAGTCGAGAGAGAGGAAGCTTTCGAAGAAGGAAGTGGTGAACCTCTCCCTCGAAGCAGTCGAAAGAACAAAACATAGAAAAAAAAAATCGAGATGAGAGTCGGATAGTACCTTTATGTGTGAAAAGAAAGATTCGAGGTTTGCTTCTTCTGGAACAAAATCGACACACTAAGATGCTGGAATGGCTCGGAGCAGCTCGGTACTTCTCCTCAAAGATTTTTCGCAAAGTAACAAAATGAATTTACAAAGGGAACTATTTATAGGGGTGAATTTGGCGAGAATCGAGAAGCCCACACCTCGGGATCTGAAACGCCGTCGCCACGTCAGCACTAGCCGACGACGTTTCGAGGGGCTTATGACGTGGCACGGGCCCACCTTCCGGCGTAACCAACCACCGCACGCCACCTGTCCGATCGAATACTTCTCTTCGATCTATAGGTCGAGCTCCTAGTTACCGTCCCAATTTTACCTCCCCTCATCTCGACCCGTCGGTCGTCCCAGACTATTCGGTCGATGATCTATCGACCATTGTCGAGCCAGCCCACTATTCCTTTCCTGGTTAAGTGGCCGACCACGCATTTAATGCATGGTGATAATGGGGCACCTGTCAGCTCCCCGCACCGACACGTCGAGGTGGTCACTCCCTCTTTTCACCCTATATAAAGGCTCCGCATTTATTACAACAGTAAGTATTCTCAACTACCACTTTTACCGCTCAATTGTCTGATCCCTATCACTCGATCCTGACTTGAGCGTCAGAGTGCCAACCCGGGTCTCACCCCCACCTTTCTCGAGTTTGGCCTCGAGCTCACGTTTTCGATCCTTGCAGATTCTGAGCAGTCAGACGGCGGTTCCCAATCAACAAATAGAGTGTTCGGGCTCGTTTTTAAGGTCGAAGCTCCATCGGAAACTTAGCTCGATCACATTTTATTCTTTTATATCTTTTTCTTTCTATTTACTTATTTATTTTATTAAAAGATGTGCTTTTAACTTCTCTTTTCTCTTGTTTCACTCTAATTCGATTATTTTTCTTTTTTCATAATTTAATAATATAAAAAATAATTTTAAAATATATATTAATATAAAAATTAATTTTAATATGTTAAAATATTAGTATGTTTTATTATCCGAGTGTACTGAATTACTAATTTTATATTATTTTGCATACACATGGCGTATGAAAAACACAGCACCCTAAAAAAATTTCACAATGTACATTTTATACTATTTCGTCATAGAAACAATTGGCCAATCGCGAAATCATATATCACAAAATGTTGTACTCAGTTGACATAAATGCTAATTGGAGGGGCGCCCAAATAAATAAAAAACATAGAAGTACAGCAGCAATAATTTTTTTATTACAGTTTTACCACCTTAAGGTTAAAACGAATAGTCTGTTTGGATACGCAACGGTCGACCCAAGAACAGAAAAAACCCCACTTTCGTACCCAATTCATCACTGTACTTAGAACACACAAATTTCTGGACTTCAATTATTTCGTTTATGATCTCCAGTTCATTCTTCACGTGAAATTCATCGTTGTTTGATCCAGATTCTGGTTGTAGAGGCGGTGACGGCGTCGTCTAGAATTCTGCCATCTTTGCCAAGCATTGACACCTCTCTTCGCCTCTCTGTATGAGAGTAAGCTCCTTCAATTATTTGGTATTTGTCCTTTTACTGAGGATAATTGGTTCGCGAGGTCACATTTCTGCTTTCCTTTTCTAATTTTTTGGTTTATTTGATGGTTTAAAATTATCGGTAGTTTTGTGCCTGCATTGGGAACCTAGGTATTCTACTTTGAGGAAAAAATCATGGTTTTGGTGAATGTCGTTTTTGTTTGTTCCGTCACATGTTTGGTTGTTTGGTTCCGGCGGATGAGTCCTGGGCTGTGGTGGTTTTTGTGGATAACTACAAGAAAGTTGGGTTTTGTATCATAAGCTTCGCTGAATACCAATGCATGTTCATTTATAACTGAGTTAGAGAATCCTTTCATTTATTCTTATGTTATACTGATATTGGTGGGGAAATTCTAGTCCAGACTCTAATTGGCGAATTTCAGGTATTCAGAAGCTAATCACAGGTAAATGGAATTGTTCATTCTATGCCATTGGTTTGTAATCTTTAAGTGGAGTGGCCTTTACCAAATGAAATACAATGAATTTTGCATGTGATTTGTCTAATTTTCTGATACTGCTGCAGAATTCTTCATTAGATACTCTTTAAAGCCGAGGAGTTAAAAGGAAAAAAGAATAGTTAAAACACTTTGAGTATCATATAAATTTTAATGTGTTAGTATATGTAATTAATTAGGAATAAAATATTTCTTGATGGAGAATGCTTCTGTATGCTTATGTAATAAATGAGTCAAGCAGCCAGTAGTTTATAAATTTTAGCTTATAGTTATGATGACGTGGTTTGATCCCACTCCCTCTCTCTTTTGTCTTGAATTTGTCCCTCTCCTCTTAGTTCAGGAGGATTCCCCACAATCAGATTAGATTTGGATTCTATAACCTTATAAATAGTTTAATATAGTAATGATTTAAAATCCTTTATCCTTTCCATTGCTTGTTACCATCTAGTTATCTTGGTGGAATGTGCTGAATGAGGATCTCACGATATGCTTTAGCACATTGCAATTGTAAGATGCCGATGTCTTGGTAGGATTACTACATGTCTGGTTGAGAGATACATCCTAAAGTTGATTTCACATTTTCCACCAAATTTTATGCTCTAATATCTAATTCATTTTCGACTTGATGAAATCAATTCTCTATAGCTTCTTAGTGTCCGATGCACAAGTTCTACTTCAGGACTTCTCATATTTTTCTCTTTACTTAGATGAAAGAGACTAAAGACGGCAAAAGGACTGGTAGAATTTCTAAATCTCCATCTGCTGACTCCAATCCACTTGTCCTAGATATTGATGACTTTAAGGTGAGGAGTCTAGTGTGCGGTTTTTAGTGTATGCATGTGCATGCCTCTTACCGAATTATTTCCATGGTGCTAATTAGTGCTTCCATGCATAACTGTATCCTAGGGCGACTTCTCGTTTGACGCGTTGTTCGGGAACTTAGTTAATGAGCTGCTGCCTTCTTATTTAGAAGAAGAAGCAGACCCTTCTGAAGGACTTGGTGCAAATGATGCTATGCCAAATGGTCATACTCATATGCGGACTCAATCAGATGGTGGGAAACAAAATGGAATATCAAGCCCATTGTTCCCTGAAGTGGATGCTCTCTTATCTTTGTTTAAGAACTCAAGTACACAGTTGACTGATCTTAGGCATCAGGTAACATTTCAACTTTATGGTGAGTTTTTTGGTTTTATTTGATAATCACCTTTTAACGTTGATGTCTGCCCAGATTGATGGAAAACTCTACAATCTCAAAAGGGAAGTTGCCACCCAAGACTCTAAGCACCGTAAGACACTTTCTGAGGTTAGTGCAGAGGCAATTTAGATATTCCTTCTAATGTTTTATACATGTCCTTTTTGTTTATTTATAGTTATCATATCCTTTTGCTTCATATAAATTTATGATTGCAGGTGCCACTCTGCTGATTGTTTATTTCTTTTTCTCTTTGATATGCAGCTGGAACAAGGTGTAGATGGCCTGTTCGACAGTTTTGCAAGGTTGGATTCACGCATATCCAGTGTTGGCCAAACAGCTGCAAAGATAGGGGACCACCTGCAGGTAATCTTTTTGTAATGCTGAAATTTCATTGTTCTTTAATTTCTTTTAGTTTCTATTTTTTAGCTTCATATTTCTTAATTTAAATCCAATGCATTTGATGAAGCTAATCTAACACTTATGCGGCGGCTTCTTTTGCTTATTCACTTACTAAATTTCCTAGCTGATTTGAATGAAATATAACATTTTGTTTGTCTATTTCTGTATTGTAGAGTGCAGATGCCCAGCGAGAAACTGCTAGTCAAACTATAGATCTTATCAAGGTAAATGCTTGATAAAATAGACTAAAACTCCTGTGTCTGCCTATGTTGATGGATGATTAGAATGCTTCCTGAATACTGTTATGTGAATTTATCCTGCAGTACTTGATGGAATTCAACAGCAGTCCTGGTGACCTGATGGAACTTTCGCCTCTATTTTCGGATGATAGTCGGGTAGCTGAGGCAGCTTCAATTGCGCAAAAATTGAGTAAGAATACCTGTTCACTTTTTGATGATCGTCCTGGAATTATAAGTTCTTGGCTCTTGTTCATATAAAATATACCCTTGACCGATCATTCCACAGCAGAAAATTCATGGTCTGTGATTAATCTTTAAAACCAGCTATGGACTGTCCTATTAGACTTCCAGTGTAATTTGAATAGTTTTTTAATTGCCAAACATTATTCTAGGAATTTGGGGTCAAATCTGGATACGATTTGCTCTAGAACAGCCAAATGAAGTTGCAGAATATTTCTGAATTACTTTGCAAATGCTTTCTCCCCAACCAATCTTGACGTAGATGTCACTTCATTTTGGAGCAAATACTCAATTTTATGTTTTGTGGAAAGACATGTTTGCATGGCACAGCATTATGATAATTCTGATTTCTTTTGTTTTTTGGGTAAGATTTATGGTAAGGATGTTATTGGATACAGAGTACAAGCTTTCCTTTCCTGACTTCCTGGAAATTCTTGTAGTTGTTTTGGAGTATTATTTAAGCTTAACTTGCTGGACTAATATTCATATGAATTTCAGGAGTTTGTTCTGGGACAAAAGGAAAGGGTAGTTGGTGTAGATAGAATGTTAATATTCAAGAAGATACTGATGTAATTTGATTAAAAAATAACGGGATAAAACTTGAATTAGTTAAATTTCTAATAAAAATCAATTAGCAAATCAGAGTTTTTATTGTTTTTCTTAAAAGGAGTAACCAATTCATTGTTTCTGCTGAAAGTTATCCAACTATAGATCCACAAATATTGCAAGCAGTCATTTTTATACGTGTAGGCTTTGGCAGAATGAAATACTAAGTACAGTTTGTTTATAATAATGGTTTGTCTTACATGTAATCTCATTTTATCCCTATTTTTCAAATTGGCACCCTTCTATTAGGTTCTTTCCTCCCCCACCCCACCATATCATGGGTTTGAGAAAGTCAGGATCCATTATGAATACAATTCTTGTTTAAAAAACTGAAACGATTTTAGGTTGAGAACAAATAATTTGATATGTTTATAAGAAATGTTCATGTGAATGATGTCCTCCAAATCTATATAGTACATCTATTTCTTTTTGAGAATGAATCATGAAAAGTTTAGTAACAAACTTGAGATTCAGGAACATTTGCGGAAGAAGATATTGGAAGACAAGGCATGGCTGTCTCATCCGTTGTAGGGAATGCAACAGCAAGCCGAGGATTGGAAGTTGCAGTTGGTAACCTGCAAGAATATTGCAATGGTATGATAATTTTACTTCCTGATTCCATAATTGATAGTAAAATAGCAGAAGAAAAAGAAACTAGCTTATTATAGTTTATCCAATATTTCCAGTATGTAAATTATATGTGAATGAAGAACATCCATAGCTATTTGTATGTCCTATTTTATGCCCATAACTAACAGAAGCCGTACACACATTTCTCTTGTTGCACAGGATCTTAATATGGAGAGAAGTTGCTAAAAGTGTTTTTGTGTCTCATGTGGCCTAGTTAATTATGTATGAATATCATTTACATTAGTCAAATGACAATTCCTTCTGCTTCAAATATTTGTGCAGAACTGGAAAACCGATTGTTGGCCAAATTTGATGCTGCCTCACAAAAAAAGGACTTATCTACAATGGCAGAATGCGCAAAGATTTTGGCACAGGTAAATTTTGATTCACTTTGTCTCGCTGTCAGAAATTTATCCTATAGCCATGCCTAGGAATTACCATGGATGTAAACATTTTGGCACAGGCAAATTTTTATTCAGTTTGTCTAGCTGTCATAATTTTATCCAATATTGGGCCAAGGAATTACCATGAATGTGAAAAATAAGAAAAAAGTATCAAATCTTCATTAGACTTATAATTATAACATGGTGGCCATTTGATCTATTTTCTCCTGCTGTTAGTTTCCTTTTTCAGTTTATCTTTATTGGAGGCGGTTGGATTGTGCTAACTTAAAATTTTGCCTTTCTAAATTTGATATTGGGGGCAATACTCCCAGCATAACTCTATGTTAACTAGTTTGTGTATATTTAAACATATAAGAGAAAAAGATTACGAGTCATCGCTTTCATAATCAATTTGCGATTCAGTTTAACAGGGGTACCAGCGCTATGCAACACTATGTGGGGTTACGTCCAATGTTTGATTTGGAGGTCATGAATTCTGATGCCCAATTGGTTCTTGGTGATGACGGTTCTCAACCTAGTCCTAGCAATGTTTCTCGTGGGCTTACTTCATTGTACAAAGAAATTACAGGTTTGAACAAATCCCCGTCATCTGATGGAAGGAGTAGGCTATGAAATCTCCCTTTGATTTACAACTGGCTTGCAGATACTGTACGGAAAGAATCAGCTACAATAATAGCAGTATTTCCTTCCCCAAATGATGTCATGTCAATATTGATTCAGGTATTTTTGTTTGATTTTTCCTTGAAGTTGTAGGTCCTGACGTACTATACTTTCCTATTTCACAACACGAATGTAGAAACAGATTGCACAGAGGAGGCTGGTATTTTAATGGTTACCCACAGAGCAATTATTGTACGTTAATCCTGATACAGGAAGAGTTAGATTCAAGACCAGATGCTAAAATGACTGTCAAAATTTAAATTCCAAGAAAAAGTAATCGTGCAAACTCCATAGTGTGGAGAGGAACCTTCTGAAAGATTTTTAGATTTCATTTTGTGGACTTTTGAGTTTCCATCTGGGAGGGCATTGTATGGGATACTTTTAAAAGAGACTTATTTGTGGAGGTATTAGTATACTGAATTTATGCCTTCTGGACTAGGACAATCCCGCACACTTTATATTATTAATTTGTACCTGACTTGGATAAAGTTACACAGCCTACTAGAATTTGCGAAATAAGCAAATGTAAGAATAGACTTGAAATGTAAGAATACATGGCCTGGCTTCTCCAACGACCAACCTTGAGAACCTTCACCCTTTTCCTATTGCTTTTGTGTCACCCATGTTAAGATAGAGTTGAGATCATATAGGATACATTAACATGGTAGATTAGTGATTTTGAAACTTGTTTTATCGTGTAGCGCGTTATGGAAGACCGGGTTCCTAACCTTCTGGAGAAGCTGTTGGTAAAACCATCTCTTGCTAATCCACCTACCATGGACGAAGGCGGACTTATACTAGTGAGTTCCATCTGTGGTTAGTAAATTCCTGTTATGAATTCAGTTTTGAAAATTATTAATTGTTTTTTCGCATATTACACTCAGTATCTCAGATTAAAAGCAGTGGCATATGAGAAGACCCTGGACTTATCTAGAGAGTTACGTGCTGTGGGGTGCGGCGACTTGGACGTTGAAGGTACAAAAATGTACAATTTGCTGATAATTTTTCAAGTCAAATGACTTCTTCCGGGGTCTCAAAACATAAATGTGCTGTGGCATTGTAACTTCTTCAGTGGGAATTACCGAAATCTATTGATTCTCCTACATGATTGATAATAATATTTAATTTGTTTTTACTAGATTTGGATATGAAGGATGAAACAAATAGATTGACTATCGAAGATGATGCCAAATAAATTTTGTTTTGCATCACTGTTTTACGTAATTGAAGATTGATCTTGTTAACATGACTTTGCAAACTTTCTTTCTGTCTGCCAACTTGATTTGGGTTAAAAACAAGGTACTGAATCAGACATACTTACAATATATCTCTATATATAAAGGTTAAGCAGCGATCATGCAACCTCCCAGAGAAAAGCAAAAATATTAGACAAAAAACCTCACTTATGGATCATAGGAGAAACACTATCTGCTGAATATTTTTGGTTTTGGTCTTGATACTTGCTATTTGCAGAAGTGGTATGTGAACGTACATGTAAACTTTGTTTATGTTTTTACCAGGCTTAACGGAGTCGCTATTTCTTCCACACAAAGATATTTACATAGAGTATGAGCAGGCTTCTCTTAGGCAACTCTACAAAGCAAAGGTGTGGTCTGAACTGTTGATTTCCATTTCCCTTTCCCTTTCATGACCTTTCAGAGAAAGAGCCCTTTGCTGAGCTAGCAAATCTTACTAGAA
The DNA here is from genome assembly GCA_037501455.1 of Lantana camara. Lineage (NCBI taxonomy): Eukaryota > Viridiplantae > Streptophyta > Magnoliopsida > Lamiales > Verbenaceae > Lantana > Lantana camara. The sequence continues at coordinate 29,385,158 of CM074862.1, forward strand.
TTTATATGGCAGCCTTCTTCATGAATTGTTTTTCAAATAAACATTGTGCTAATTATGTAGATGGAGGAACTGCGCATGGAAAACCTGCAGTCTACTGAATCAACAGGGTCAATTGGGCGTTCAAAAGGAGCTGCCATAGCAGCATCTTCTCAGCAGCAAATATCTGTCACTGTGGTGACCGAGTTTGTACGCTGGAATGAAGAAGCCATATCCAGATGTACTTTGTTTTCATCACAGGTATATAAGGTTTCTGCATTGGGTAACTTATTTTACCATGTCACCCTCCAAAGAGGACTAATGGAGACCTAGACTGCATCAAATTCAGGCTGGATAAAGTGAAAACACTTAGGTTGGGAGATGGGATCATGACCCTTCACGCTAACCAGAATGACGAAAGAAGGGCAGATGGACAGAAAATGGACTAGCCTTCCTTGACTAGACTGACAATATGATTTTCAAACTAGATTTATCTGCCCTGCACAATTGGATATAAATGGAGCTGGGGGCTAGCTAGATTGGGTGTTAGATATTCTGGTTATTCTGGTAAATCACCCTCGTTACCTCGTATGGTCAATGGAGTTCTGCATATTCTTGTTTTCATTTTGGAATTTGATTAAGTTGACTGAGATCTGGCTGGGAACTTGAATTCTTTTCTTTAAGTCTATCTCAATGCAAAAAGGAAAAAACAAAGCAGATAATGTGTTGTAGTTGAGATCAGCAAGTGATGATTGCTTTAGCAATATCCGTCTTGTTGATAGTCTTTATTGTTATTTGGGTAAGGCCCCTATATGCTTTCCCAAAAAGCAGATGCATGTGCGGTAGTTGGGATCAGCAAGTGATCATTATTTTGGTATTACTCATTTTTCTGTGCATGTTGTTATTTGCCACATGTTCAGGGCCCTTTCTTTTTTTTCTTCTTCTCTTTCTGCTAGTTTAATTTTCGTTTAAACCAAATGGATAAGGGGAAAAGGGAAAAACAAACAAAAAGGGCAGAGAAAGACTTCCATTTTTATTGAAGTGATCACAGAATAGTAGTAATTGGTAAACTTTATTGTTTGAACTGATTGTTTAGCTGTTATTCTGTTTCCATCATGCAGCAGGCTGCCCTGTCAGCTAATGTACGGGCTGTTTTCACGTGCCTTCTGGAACAAGTGAGTTAATCACCCCTTTTCCTTTTAGTGATGTTTCCTCTTTTAGATGTCGAGTGTAGCTATCTCGTTGACCCCCTTCCCATCCCTTTTCTTTCTTCAGGTTTCTCTATATATAACAGAAGGCCTTGACAGAGCTCGGGAGAGCTTGATTGAAGCTGCAGCATTGAGGGAACGTTTCCTTCTGGGAACTAGTATGAGTAGAAGGGTTGCTGCTGCTGCTGCTTCTCAAGTAAAACACTTCACTTTGCCTCCTTTTTTTTTTTTTTCCTGGGGGAAGGGGGGTTTAAATTGTTGCAGTATTCTAGAAAGATTTTAAGCAACATAAACTTTTTTCTTGGAGGATGTTATTCAAAATTCCAATATGAGAGGCCTTAGTTGGTAATATGTAGGCAGAAGCTGCAGCTGCAGCTGGAGAAAGCAGTTTCAAAGCTTTTATGGTTGCTGTACAACGATGCGGCAGTACCGTGGCTATTGTTCAGCAAGTATGTAAAATTTTAGTTAGTGTTATCAATTAATGGTCATCATCAATTTTAGTAGATAACAATCAGGAATAAATCTTTATTTTGCAGTACTTTTCAAATTCTATTTCTCGACTTTTGCTACCTGTGGACGGTGCACATACTGCTGCTTGTGAAGAAATGGCAACAGCAATGTCTAGTGCAGAAAATGCTGCTTATAAGGGGCTTCAGCAGTGCATTGAAACAGTGATGGCTGAGGTTTGTACTTCAAGTTAATAGTTACTCTCGATCCAATTTGGTTGAAATGTTGATGTCTTCAAAAGACACTTCAGTTTATATCAGATTTTGAAGTAATATACCCTTGAAATTATTAAAGGTTGAGAGACTGCTATCAGCTGAACAAAAAACAACAGATTACCGATCACCTGATGATGGCATTGTTCCTGATCACCGACCGACAACTGCTTGCACAAGGTGTGAGGTCTCACTACTATTTTTCTGTCTTTATTTAGAAGAATACAAGTATAATAAATTATTTGAATTTGTTTGTCTTGTCAACGCTCGAATTTATGATGTGATGATATCTAGGTAGCATACTAGAATTTTTCTTCGTTTCCTGTTTTATCATCACACCCCAGCAAAGCCAAATTTTATTTTCGCAAAATAAATCCAGTTGTGATTTATCTTTGAAATTATAGGGTTGTTGCTTATCTTTCCCGTGTGCTTGAGGCTGCTTTTACAGCTCTTGAAGGCCTTAACAAACAAGCATTCCTGACTGAGCTGGTATGTAGAGTTTTAGTTATTATTTGTTTATCATTATAGGAAATTCTGAAAATACATATCCATGGAACTTTTGAAGCTCCCAACTCCAAGTTCTACTTTGTTACAACTGCATTAAAGTTTGGACAATAAAGTATATCCAGACTTCAGTTGAACTTGATATATTTCTATAGATATATCTCAGTCCCATCCTTCCGAGTTAATGCTTTTCCATGCAACAAATTAAAGTGATATTTTCCTTTAGAAAACTACACGATGTAAACAGTTAATAGTATTCAACTTTTAGTTAATATATTCTCAAAATAAAGTGCACTTTTGTACAATGTGATCTAAAACAAATCCTGCAAGATGAGTTGGATTCATGGTGGAAATATGCATGTGACATTCTGTCTGGGAGTTGCTTTCTTTTCTATTCTATATGTACTGTTAGCCAAATGTCTCTAGCTAAACCCTATTGCCAGATGATCTGAAGTGGTAGCATAATGGGGTTTTAAACTAGTGTTTGTGGGCTCACTGTTACAGGGAAATCGCTTGCACAAGGGACTCTTGAATCATTGGCAGAAGTTCACTTTCAATCCAAGGTATTTCTTGATCTATGTTTTGATTGCTACCATAGCAGCACCGTAGGTGGTGATTAACATGCTTCAGGATATTGCCTTCATGCCCCCTTAGCGTAAATTTCACCATTGCTTTATTCATTAACCTGCTTGTGATATCAATGCTAGACTTTTAACTAGTCAATCTGTGCTGTATATTTGAGATGATTCTGATGGCTCTGACTTCCTTTTATCTCCCTCCTGATCCTCTCTTTCAATATTTGTAGATTTGTAGGCATATTAACTAGTGACTTGATTTGATTTTACCCCTTCCGTATTTTGCTGATTACCACTAAGTGGAGAGAATGTGGTTCATCCTTAACTGAACAAAGCTTTTATGATATATAGTTCAGAATTGACTGAAAAAAGCTTTTACAATGGCTCTTCTACAGTGGAGGACTGCGGCTTAAGCGTGATATAACGGAATATGGTGAATTTCTTCGTAGTTTCAATGCTCCCACAGTAGATGAGAAGTTTGAGTTGCTGGGCATGTAAGTACTTTATTTTTGTTTTTAAATTCAATGTTCCTTTATCCAACAAATGAAAAGAGCTATAGGGAATCCATAATTGTTGGTTAACTGTCATAATTTTTCTGCAGATTGGCCAATGTCTTTATCGTTGCTCCCGAAAGCTTGTCAAGTTTATTTGAGGGAACCCCAAGCATCCGAAAAGATGCACAAAGGTGCGTTTATTCTTGATATTATTGCATGATAAATGGATTAATATGTGTCTTGTTTGTGAGAACCAGGTTTATACGTTCTTCTTTGCTTTGTATTGAAGTTGTCTAGAATTCTCAGAAACTTTGTTAAGTCACAGCAGAAATTTGTGAACACTTAGTGATGACTGATGAATTAACGAGTCCTAATTGCAGTAACTCCAATTCATTTTTCCTGCATTGGCTTACTTCTTCATATCTGAGACGAAAGTTTTAATTGGTTTTCAAATTCAGGTTTATTCAGCTCAGAGATGACTACAAGAGCGCAAAATTGGCATCGAAACTCAGCTCTTTATGGCCTAGCTCTAGTTAAAGCAGAAATAGTTTGGCCTAGCTCTAGTTAAAGCGGAAATAGTTTGGTTAATTTAATCAATTCGACACTGCTGGTGAAGTCTCCACAGTTAAAAGTGCTATATCTTTTTCAGGAAGAGAACGGCCATGTTTTGCTGCAATTGGAGCTGTTTCACCCAGAGGGAGCTTTAGTTTTTTTTGTTGTTGTTGTTTCTTGTAGATGTACTTGGTTATGAACCTAACGCCATCAAGACTTGTAAAAAACTCACTCACACTTCATTAGGTGGTTTCTATTGTTGGAAAGTAGTCTCAACATTGTTCTGCAAAAGTAATTACAATATAAAATGGGTGCAAAAGTGGAGAAACCTATTTAATTATAGATACCTGCCTTTCTTCCATACGGAGAAAATTGCGTCACAGAGGTTATCCACTACAAGTATCAATAGGTCGAAACCAACAAATGGTGTACAGACACAATGCAGATTATGATTTTTTTTTTTTTTTTTTTTAATTTACCTCATGAGGTAGTGTCAAGCATAAATGTCCAATACTGCACAAATTGATAAAACGATAAATTTTGTAGAAGTGTTTGCGTATATCAGAAACTCATTAAAGGGACCAATACTAGATTTACTATCTTAAACTCATCACGCAATTGCAAGTTCTTTGTTCTCTGAAAATTGTAAGAGTTACAAGACGCACTTTAATGCCGTAAATATTGTAAAATGCCTAAAATTTAATAGTTTCTAACTCTGTTCTTCTGATCAATATGATGAGGCGGTCTCTTGGACTCTATAATTTTTTTTTCACACTCTCAATGTCTTATTTTGTATTTATCTCTTAACCTTTTTTTTCCCTTTCCTGCTCTCACCTTACCCCCATTTTCTTTATTATATATTTCTTTTCTTTCCCCATACTTTTTAATGTCTATTCTGTATTATCTTTTAAGTTTATAATTATATTAAAAATAATTTCAAAATAAATATTAATATAAAAATTTTAATTTAATATATATTTAAATTACAATAATTTTATTATTTGTAGAGTGTGCGAGAATTACTAAATATTATATTAACAAATAATGTCACGTATAAACACTTAATCATGGAGGCCTATCTTAATTTTAGAAAAGTATTTTACGCATAAATTTTGTTGTGGCCTTCTAGACTCTCGAGAGTGTTAAGCATCAAATTGTCCCTCTATTCGTCGGAGAATACGTCTTGCAGTGCACCATGCATGAAGCGGAAGATGGCGCTACAATTCTCCCAGATATTTCCAACACGCGCACACACACACATAATTTGGCATATAAATTAGATCAGAAAATAGTAAAATCCCCATAATTCTAATTACTCCTCAAGTAAAAGTAGACAAATTTGAAAAACAGTTAGAAAGAAAAGTTTGAGGCACTGCGTGTGTATATTGTTGGATATTGAGTGCAAAAAGAGCGTGATTTTACCGTAATTGTTGTGAGTTTAACACACTTGTTGTAAGTTGGAATTACCTCATATACATACTCTCGGATTAACATTAATGGTTTCACAAGATACAACAACCGCATGATATTAGCACTTTCTCGAAATAATAACACTATAAATTACGAGAACAACTAACTCTAAGCTGTGTTTATTCACTCTCTTAAAATTTAAACGCAAGTTTGTGTTTTAGTATATATGTAACTCTAGAAAAATGAATGAATGTAACAATGAATGTGAGGGTCTATTTATAACAAAGGAAAAGTTGTGAGACAAACCCCAAAAGGTGAGAATTACACTCACACCAAATTATCATTATATGATTTGATATTAAAAATAACAAATATTTACCGCTTAATTTATTTTGTCAAACATTGATTTATGATCAAATTTTCAACCCACTCATATATATATATATATATACACTTTCTTTTCTGTTTGTGGGCTCGGAGCTGCTCAAACTTAGTCAGAACTCAGAAGAGATGGACCACTGATCAGGTATATTTGGAGATCAAAATGTATGGTATTTTATGAGCAGACAATATATATATATATGGGGCGACTGAAAGTGGAATCCCATTTCAATATTCAATATTTGGATCCACACAGTGCAAGATAAAGACACCATATAGAAATGGATTGGAATGGATTAAGATGCCAGTTGGAACTTATTATTATAGCCTGGACGAATCTTCCCAGCTTTACCCTTGTTCTTTTCATCTTAGTTTATCACGATCTAAATTATATCCCATTATGAGTTTGGATTGTGTTACATTATTAAGGTGTAAAACTCTTTTTATCGATCATAAATAATACATAGTCAGAGGCTCGAACACGAGATATTTAATTAAACTAATAATGATTATACAAATCGCTAAACTACAACCACACTGATCATACACTAATAGAGATAATTACGAACAACTCTCTGAGATACGGCGAATATACGGATTATACCCTGAGTTTTGAGAAATTACGAATACCCCCCCTGAGGTTTACACTCTCTTATAAATTGCCCCAACCGTTAATAACGGTGTTTATTTTTAAAATTTTCAATCATACCCTTAGGGGGTAAATTATAATAATACTCAAAATATGATGATATATATTAGTTAAAATTTGTATTTTTTAATATATAATTTAATATAATATTTATATTTTTTTTATAAGTATAAATAAAAATAGCTATTTCATGCATATTTATTTCATATCTTATGTTTATATTTTAGTTTATGTATATTTTGCATAAGTTTATTTCTTCTAGGATAGAAAATTATAACAATCACACTGATATTAATCAATGCATTTGTAAATTCACATAAATATCATCAGAGTTATTGAAACAATATTTCAAGTGTTGGTGATCCCTAATGTTTCTACTTTAACATCTTAATATAAACATGTATGCCCAATTTTAAAAAAATAAAAAATTAACATTTATAAACTCTAAGTATCAAATTAGTTCATCATAAAAATAATAAAATATCATTAAATAATATTATTTTTTTTAAAAAAAAGAGAGAGTTATAAAACTCAAATATTTACATCAAACTCCCAAAAATTTCAATACTTACATTAACCCTATAATCTTTGAATTTTTTTTACATATACCCCTTAAATTTCAACATATGAAGGATAAAATCGCACATTTAGATTTAAAAAAGTAAATAACAGGATAGGGGGAATTCGTAATTTCTCAAATCTCAGGGAAAAATCTGTAATTTCGTCATATCTTATGAAACTGCTCGTAATTATCCCTACACTAGTATGTACTACAAGATAAATATAAGTTTAAATTTGAATAGAAGATAAGACGATCATGCTATTCTTTTCTTTTCACTTTTTTACGTAAAAGCTCCCACTAGAAACTAATAATTAATAGGGAACTTTTCTTTCAATTTTTTTGAATTGAGTTCGAGCTCAGATCATACCATTAAAATATAATTTTTTTTTTAATTAATAGCATTTCTATTTTAATTAGGTATCGATCTCAATCAAATTAGGAGCAATAATTAATATCCGTAGGCCAATTCCGAATATTGAATAATACTGAAAGACTTAATTAAATTATAGGGAAAAATGTTATGATTAATTTAGAGAAAAATGTTATGATTAAGTTAGACAATTTACGTGGCTTAGAAAATATATAATATGTCGAGAGAATTGAGAATTCATGTTCCATCCAATCCAATAAGCTTGGAGCTTTGGATAAAGAGCTTAGGAAATACCTGGATTTTGAGCTCTACGCCTGCATTGAAGGTCAACAATGTACCACATTGTTTACATTTATTAATATTAAATAAATAAACTTAAAATAAGACAAAATTTTATTAATTTTATGGTTTTCAAGCTGGGGGCCAGCTTGATTATATCTTCAGTCTTTGTTGTAAATATAATTATGTTATATAAATTTGTATGGATATGTAATATTATACGTTATCCATATGTTGAATAATCCAAACGTTTGCTCTATTTTTCTAATACATGTCCTTGAACACATCAATTTTTTTTTTTTCTTGTTTATAAGGTTTAACTTTTGGCACATACAAATTGTAATATAATTAGAGGTCGTTTGGTAGGCTATATTCATTTTTTGAGACTTAATCACCATCGGGCCCATTAAGGTAGATTAACTGCATTTGTGCCTTCAATAATTTCTTGTTTGGTAGCATTAATTGGGGCAAAAATATGAACAGTATGCGGCACTGTTCATAAGTGAGCTAATCTCACCTGATTTTGGAGATTCATTTGGAGACCTAATCCATAAACAGGAGCGGGCTTCTTGCGGGCTGGCTACTAAGTCCAATTGGCCCGAAACTGGTAATGGGAGTTACCAAACACGATATTAAGTGCTCTTACAGGCACTTAATTGGGGCTAATATAGCCTACCAAACGACTTCTTAAGATATAAAAACACCATTTTTGGCCATTTTAATTATTTATTATATATAATTAAATTAAAATATAGGGAGGAAGTGAAAGATGAGTCATATATAATTATGCATCACTATTCCATAAGGACAAAGGAATCACCAACCATAACCTAAATTAAAAGTTATGGGAAGACCTTTACAAGGTGTTGAAAGGACCAATTGTGAGTAATTTATAATTTCTTCAAATCATCACATTCTCTTTAATATATCCTTTGCATTCTTACAAATCAAATCTAAACAGTTATATTTTCACCAAAAAAAAAAAAAAAAATCTAAACAGTTATATAGTAAATATGTACACTCATATATTACAAAATTAATGATATTCTTTCCAGAGTTATCATCATAATATAATAAATACAAGACACCCGCCATGTAAAATTCATGAATTACGTACATTAATTTGGCATGCACCTGCATTAATGCCACTAATTACCCACGCACGACGTAGCAGAAGATATAATAACACAGACAACAATAAAGCTTGTTTGATGGTACAAATATTTGTGAAACAAAACGATCATCTTCTCGTTTCGACTTGCCGTGTTATGTTGGAGATTGTATCGAATATCTATCACGTGTTAAATTCAAAAGAAGTTAGTATTATTGTATTATATAATCTCCGTAACCTATACATATTTTTTTGTATATGTCTAAATCAGAACATCACTATATATCGACTACAGTGACTAATTGTCTCGTTGAATTACAAGGACCTTAAAGGGTATGACAATTGGGTGGATTTAAGATATCCAAAGTCAGAATTCAAACTCCCGACATGTTTCGCAACCTACACATGTGTACATGCACTAATCCTAGTTTATAACTCCATTAGCACCAGGCCTTATGCTAATATTTCTACTATTTTCCACATAACCTGACCCTGACCGTCACTTCAACCCCCTATATATTCCTCATCAACTCCTCCACCCTTGGCAGTTGGCCCTTCCCCCTGATCCCATAAACTGACGCGAATAATGAGTTGCAGCGGGTGCAGAATACTCAGAAAGGGCTGCAATGAAAACTGCCTTCTCAGGCAAAGTCTGGAAACCATAGACACCCCTCAAGCCCAAGCTAACGCCACCGTCTTCGTCTCCAAGTTTTTTGGCCGCGCCGGACTCATGTCCTTCCTTTCTTCCGTCCCTCAATCACAACGACCCGGTATATGTATATTGTTTTCTCCCTCTATATATACTACATTACTGAGACTAATTATATATTATTTGCAGCTCTGTTTCAATCCCTTCTGTTTGAAGCGTGTGGGAGGACAGTGAACCCAGTGCAGGGTGCGGTTGGGTTGTTGTGGACAGGGAACTGGCACCTCTGCCAGTCCGCCGTCGACACCGTGCTCCACGGCGGCATACCCCGCTCCTCGCCGGAGTTTGGTGGAGGCCATAACAATAATCTGCACGGGATGCGGTTTAAGAAGAAAAGGCGCTATAGCAATGAGTTCAGAGGCGTGGATGATCTGGGATTGACGGCAGGTTTTCCGGCCAGAATGACTGGCCGGAGGAGGGAGAAGCGCCGGTCCGGTTCTCCCTCCGATGAGTCAGAAACGACGACGTTGGAGAGCGGGTTCGTGCAACAACACCTCGATCTACAGCAAAACCACCATGGACATGAAAGGAAGCTTTTGAAGCTCTTCTTGTGATGGTTTTACTTTTTATCCATTTTTTTGGATTTTTTTGTATACGGGAGGACATGAAATGCTTACTCATGATTAGAGGTAAATTTTATTTTTTTTTATATATTTTCTTTTTGTTTGTGCTTCTTTCTTTTTGAAGTAGTCACTTGCTATTGTGACTTTGAATAAATGAATGAAATTTGATCATCTCTTTTTAAGTTTTAAGTCCATTCTTTGGCTAAAAGCTTCTTAATTGCATCAATGTTTGGAAGGATATAAAAGGAGGAACGAAAAGAAAAAGGAGGCATGTTTCATTTGCTAAGTTTCATAACAAATAAAATCATATCCGGCTAACACAAAAAATAAAGCGGAAATTACTTCTAAATCTCTTATAGTTAGCCATATTTATATTTGGATCCTCCTTAATTTTGGAAGTTACACTTCCATCCGTCGTGATTTACTAATAGATTACAAATTTGTATGGGTGAGTTCTCAATTTCTCAGCCGACTTGTAGAGGTTGGAATTTGAATGTTATATATATATATATAATATTTATAACTTATCAAATTGAATTATCACAGTATTAGAGCCTCACACTAATACTTATATAATTATTGACATCATGCACTGAAACTTCTTAAAATAACACGCATTAAACAACTGCACATCGAAATGTTAACGAATATTTATTTAATTTTCCTTTTTTTTTTTTTTTTTTTGAAAGAAATTTATTTGATTTTTCTAATAGAGTCCAATAGAGAAAACACTTGTAATCTGTTAACAAATCATAAGGAGTGAAAGTGCAATTTCTCAAATTAAAAATAGTTTAATTATAAAAATAAATAGTGTAGGCGTTGGCGATTGTAGATGTAATTTATCTAAAAATAAACAATAGACGAAACTGATAATGTATACTATTATAAAGTTTGGACCTACTATAAAATGTGTCTCTCAATTGTGCAATTTCTATTATATCTACTATTAAGTAATTAGTTATTTAATTCTTATATTTTTGTTAACTAGAAAATTAAATATATGATTTATTTAAACATTTTTAATAATTAAATTATTAAAATAAAGAGAAAATTGTATTTTTGATCCCACAGGAAATATGACAATTTTTTTTTGGTCCCGTAGTTTTTAAATCGTTGATAGGGTCAAAATGCGCTCGTCCCACGATTGGACACGTGACACTTCGAAGATAACAACACATGTCCTGTGACTACGGTAATCACCCACGGGCGCTGAAACCCTTCGAGCGCCTGTATCCTCCAAGGACACATGCCTTCTTTGTCACGACTGCACGTGATCACTGTTACCGCTCTTTCACGAGCGCTCTTCATTGCAAGGCTAACATTCCTACCAATCAAGGAAGCCCTCTTCGAGCGTTATACTCCCTCAGAGAGGCTTCCATTCCAACACAAGCCCTGGCCTTTTATCCCTCCAGCGGATTCCTTGGCCTCTAAGGCTTTCGGTTGTCACGAGCGCAATCTTAAGCCCTCGTTACCAACCCCCAAAACGGCTCTCTGACACATCGTACATGCCCGCGCACCTGCCACGGTTGCCAGCACCACCTTTCACCAGCTTTTGCAGAGAATATTCCTCCTAGGTTTCTCTCGCAACTCCACGTGTTAGGGCAACATTCGGCCAGGACCACACGATGCAAATGACTAAAGGGTCCCTGACCCTCAACTATAAATAGGAGTCTCCATCTCCATCTCTGTAAGCAACGTCCATTACAGTAACTCCTTACTTAGCTTACATTTTCTCTCAGATTTTCATCTGACTTGAGCGTCGGAGAGCAAAACTGGGTATCACCCTCAGTTCCCCAGCTTGGCCTTCTGACTTTGTCTGTGTGTTTGTCCTAGCAGGTAGAACCCCCATCTTTCCCGGCGAACTCCGACTGGCCTACTTCCTCTAAACAAATTCTAAAGTGATCGGACTCTGTAATCCATATTCAGGCCCATCATTTTTGGCGCCGTCTGTGAGAAAGCCAGCTCCTAATCCATTTCTTTCCTTCTGCTAGTTGAAAAGCGAACACCCAGAATCTTCTCAAACATGGTAGCTACAAGATCCGGAGCTGTAGGAGGAGGGGACAACACTTCCCATGATGCCAACCTTATTGTTACCTCCACCGCCGCTGGCGGAGCCCAGCCTCCTTCTGTCACTGCTAGTGGAGCACCACCCGCCGGAGGCGTGACTCCCCTGGCAGAATCTTCAGTTCCGCCGCTTGCGCCACCGGCACCACCAGTTTCCGGCACCGCTGGAAATGCTTCTCTCCCTACTCTTCCAACCCAGACCCAGTGGGTTCACACCCATGCGAGTCCAGGAGGTCCTTCCTTCATGATGCCGCCTCCAGGTTACACACTTACCCCCACCGTTATGATGCCGCAAATCCAACCTTACCAGGCCGGGCAAATCCAGCTCCCGGCGGTGATTCCAAGAGAGATCGAGGGGGTGGAGCTTCCCCCTTTGACCACTCAACAGCTGAGGGCTATCTACGCCCAATGTGAGGTTCAGGCGGCCCAAGGGGCATGGGAGAAATTTCACTCCATGTACTTCCCCTCTGGGCAGGCCACTCCAGCCGCAGCTCTTTTGGGGGGTTTGCAAACATTTCCACTTAGGGAAGTTCAGGCCGTCCTGAGGGTTCAACCGCCACCACCCCCTGCCAAAGAAACGCCTCGCCAGGGCAAAAACGAGCATCCCCCTATGGACAGAAACAGGGAGCCCACCGAGAGGATCAATGAAAATGAAGGGGACTCTCATGTCTCCAAGAGAGCCTCCCGAGCCACCAGGCAAGGGGACAAAGAGGGAGATGTGAATCCTAAAATCCTCGCAGCTGTGCAAGACCAGCTGCAGGGTTTAAAAGACATGGTTGGACAGCTCTCTCGAGCGCGGTCCCAGATCTCCCACAGCAGGGATGAACGAGCTGTTGCCAGAGACGCTCATCACAAGGACCGCCAGCCAAGGGTCCCCCACCGCAAGGAGCAGGAGGAGAACTTCTGCACGTATGAATACCATCCCCTGGAGAGGGGCTCTCCTCTCGTGGAAGAAGTTCTGATGGCCCAAGCCGGAATGGCCAAAGTCCCCACCTCCGTCAATCGCTATGACGGAACAACCGATCCAACTGAACACTTGGATCATTTTCTGCACCTAATTCACCTGTATGAGCACTCAAGCAACTACTGGGCCAAGGTCTTTGTCACTTCCTTGGTAGGAATGACCCAGGAATGGTACAAGTGGCTGCCGCCACGCTCGATACATTCGTATTAGGAGTTGGCCGACGCTTTTCTCAACCACTTCAATTCTCTAAAGGCTCCAGTCACAGCGCCCACTGCCCTTTACAACATAGTGCAGGGCAGGAATGAGTCTCTTCGCTCGTTCTTCGCCCGCTTCAACAAAGAGATCCTGTAGGTGGAGAGGCCGTCCATGGATTTTTTGATCCCAATGCTCTTTCAGGCTGTGGATCACAAACAGTACGTGAGCAAGAAGTTCGCTGATACCATTGTGGAAAGGAGGCCAGGAGCCCTCATGGCCTTAAGGGAAGTTGTCGAGCCGTTCTTCGCGCTCGAAGACATGTATGGGACTAATGGTCCCCGGCATCACAGTCCAGTAAGAAACGAGCGCCACCAAGAGTGGGGTCGGGAAGTCGTTGTCAAAAGGGAGCGCCACCAAGAACGCAAAAGGTCACCACCGCCCCCTCGACGTTTCGAGCGCATACCGCTCACAAGGCCGAACTCAGAAGTCTATAACCTCTCTGATAAGAAACTATTCAAGAGGCCCATCAAGATGAGGGAAACCGAGTCATTGAGGCGCTCGAACAAATACTGTGCTTTCCACAAGCAGAAAGGGCATGACACGGACGAATGTCGCCAGTTGGAAGCTGAAATTCAAAGACTCATCGCTAGGGGCCACCTGAAGGAATTTGTCAGGATTTTGGAGCGTTATGATGAGCACTGTAACGAGCACACCGAGGAAAGAGGAAGGAGCCCTTCGCGCTCTAGAAGCCCGCGGAGGCGAGGACCCACGGAGAGTAGCCATCGGGGTAAGGGGAAGGCTCCTGAGCAAGAAAATACCCCTTTCGCGGTCATCAACATGATAGCAGGGGGTTCATCTAGTGGAGACTCTGGCGCTGCCCGGCGACGATACGTCAGGAGTTATGACCAGCGCTCATCCAGGCCCAAATCCGTCTACGCCATTCAGGAGGCGAATGATCAACACTACTTAAAAGAAAACGATGTAATAGGCTTTGATGATAGGGACTTAGGGCACATTGTAACGCCCCATGGGGTCGGTGAAACCTCTGACTTCCCCATGGTGGTTAGCGTAGATGTCCACAATCACGTTGTAAAGAGGGTGTTAGTGGATAGTGGAAGCTCTGTCAATGTTTTGCCCTACACTACGTTTCAAAAGATGAATGCCAACATGCCGCGCGAACCTCTCAAAACGGCCCTTATTGGCTTTGGAGGCTCGGAGGTCGTCCCACGAGGGCAAATTCGTCTGGCCACTTCATTCGGCCGAGCCCCACAGCGCAAAATGCTCATGGTCACATATGCAGTGGTGGAGATTGATATTCCCTATAACATTATAATCGGGTGACCAGCCCTTGTTGATTTCAAAGCTATCATCTTCACTTACCATCAGAATCTCAAATTCCCTACCCCCGAGGGCGTTGGAGAAGTACTGTGCAATGTGAGAGAGGCTTGGGAGTGTTACATGCTGTCCCTCAGGAAGCCTAAGGCAGAGAAAACATTCCAGATTGGGTCCACCAAGAAAACTGTTGACTTTCCCAATCTGAATGAGAATAGCCCCGTACGCAAGAGGACCAAATTGAACAAGAAGAAGAACAAGAAGAAAGATCCCAGCGTCAAAGGCCCCTTCGAAAGCGCTCCACCAGGAACAGTGGAAGAATCCTCCTCAGAGGAAGACAAACAAGAGGGTGACGAGCCCCTTAGTGATGGGCGCTTGACAGGAAAGAAGAGGACGCTAGAATTTCCCCGCCCGGAAATAAGGATTGAGCCCTCAGAAAAATTCCTCACCATTGAGCTAGAGCCAGGGAACAAGGATAAAACTACCCAAATTGGGTCCAACCTCTCTGGGCCCTCGCAGATCATGATGATTGATTTCCTCAGAGAAAACATTGACGTCTTCGCTTGGAAGGCATCTGACCTTACCGGGATTGACCCGTGCGTCATAGTCCACAGGCTCAATGTGGACCCCGCGTTTAAGCCCATCAAACAGAAGAAACGGGATGCACATGATTTTCGGAAGAAGGTCATTGAGGAAGAAGTTAACAAGCTTCTGGAGGCTCAGTACATTGAGCCCATCTTGTACCCAGAATGGCTATGCAATGTGGTGTTGGTACCCAAGAGCGCAAACAAATGGCGCATGTGCAATGATTTTACTGATCTTAACAAAGCTTGCCCCAAAGATCCTTACCCGTTACCCAGAATAGAACAGTTGGTGGATTCGACCGCTAGCTGTGAACTCATGAGTATGATGGACGCCTTCCAGGGGTACTATCAAATCTTTATGGCGCCGGAGGATCACCCCAAAACTTCATTTGTTGTTCACTTGGGGATTTATTATTTCCTAGTCATGCCTTTTGGGCTCAAGAACGCTGGAGCCACGTATCAGCGACTCGTCAACAGGATGTTTGAAAAGGAAATTGGAGGATCCATGGAGGTTTACGTTGACGACATAATTGTTAAGAGCGAGCACCAGGATTCACATCTGGACGATCTCAAGCGCACTTTTTCCATTTTGCGCCAGTATGGGATGAAATTGAACCCTTCAAAATGTACCTTTGGGGTACGAGGGGGAAAATTCTTGGGCTACATGGTCAGTCAGAGGGGAATTGAAGCCAACCCAGAGAAAATCAAGGCTATCTTGGAAATCCCTTCCCCTCGAAATCTTCGGGAAGTACAAGTGTTAGTGGGAAAGATCATCTCCCTGAACAGATTTATTTCGCGCTCGACGGACAGAAACCTTCCCTTCTTCAAGATTTTGAGAAACGCTCGTAATTTTGCTTGGACGGACAAATGTGAAAAAGCGTTAAAGGACATGAAAGCTTACCTTTCGAGCGCTCCGCTCCTGACCAAGCCCGTTGAGGGTGAAAGGTTGTTTATGTATCTCTCCGTTTTAACCGAGGCAACGAGCGCGGTATTAACAGCCGTACGAGAGCGAAAACACTTGCCTGTGTATTATTTTAGTAAGACTTTACAAGGGGCGGAGAAGAAGTATTTGGAAATCGAGAAATTTGCGTTCGCCCTCATCAATGCGTCAAGGCGATTGAGGCCTTACTTTCAAGCTCATTCAATAACGGTCCTTACTGATCAGCCCTTGAAACAAGTGTTGTCCAAACCGGACGTGTCGGGAAGATTGATAAAATGGGCTATTGAGTTGAGTCAGTTTGACTTAAGCTTCGAGCCCAGAACCGTTATACAAGCGCAGGTGGTAGCGGATCTGCTGGTTGAACGCTTCGGTTTAGAACCCGCTGATCAGGAGTGCGAGGGGTTATGGGTCCTGCACACGGATGGTTCCTCAACATCACAAGGGGGAGGAGCAGGGGTAGCCCTCAGAGACCCCCATGGGATTGAGTTGGACTTCGCAATCAGGTTGGATTTTCAGGTCAGTAATAACGAGGCAGAATATGAAGCTCTTGTGCAAGGATTGAAAATTGCTTTTCAGAACAGAGCTTCCAAAATTACTGCTTACGTTGATTCGCAGTTAATTGCGAGCCAGATTGAAGGAACTTATGAGGCTCGAGAAACCACCATGGTGCAGTACTTGAGCAAAGCCAGGGAAATCATTGCGAAATTCAAGGAATTCCGTCTACTCCAAGTCCCACGATCGAAGAATGAGCGGGCTGACGCTCTATCTAAATTTACTTTGGTGTTGGAAGGCACTTCTGAGCGCTCGGTCACGTTCCTTAGAACGGAAGAGCCTTTGATCAAGGAGAGAATTGTTAGGGAGGTGGTCACTATGATTGATCCGCATGAGCCATGCTGGCTTGATGATATCGTCAGATTTCTTAAAGATGGTGTTTGTCCCACTGACAAGGTAGAGGCACGAAAAATTAGAAACAAGGCCCCTCGATTTTCCATAGACTCTGAAGGAAGGTTGTTCAAGAAGTCATTTCAAGGACCTCCCATGAGGTGTCTGAGGCCTTCACAGGCAAAGGAAACGCTCGAACTTATTCACAATGGGAGCTGTGGGAACCATTCAGGGGGGCGCACCCTGGCTAACAAAGTTCTGAGAAGTGGGTTTTATTGGCCCACAGTTCTCCAAGACGCCATTGAGTTTTCCAGAAAGTGCCCTAAATGCCAGTTTCATTCCAATCTCCCTCAGCTGCCAGCTGCTCAGATGATTCCCATAGATGTCTCTTGGCCCTTTGACCAGTGGGGAATTGACATTGTTGGCCCCCTGCCAATCGCGGTCGGACAGAAAAAGTTTGTCATTTTAGCTGTCGATTATTTCACCAAATGGGCCGAGGCTGAAGCCGTTGCAAAAATCACCTTCAGAGTGGTAAGAGATTTTATTTGGAAAAACATCATCTGCAGATATGGCATTCCGAGGGTGCTTATTTCAGACAATGGATCCCAATTCATAGCAGCCGACACGCGTGAGTGGTGTTCAGAGTTCGGGATTGAACAGCGCTTTACCTCCGTAGGTCATCCTCAAGCCAACGGGCAGGCAGAAGTCACCAACAGAGTTATTTTACAGCACCTGAAGACAATGCTAGAGAGCAAAAAGAGTGAATGGGCAGAAGAACTACAAGGGGCACTATGGGCTTATCGCACTACTCCACGAGCGGCTACAGGCGAGACGTCTTTCGCGCTCGTATATGGGTTAGAAACGATGATACCGGTCGAGGTAGTAAATGAATCCGCTCGTGTAGCTTACTTCGAGCCTCAGCTTAATGGAGATAACAGAAGCCTGGAATTGGACCTATTGGAGGAAAGAAGAGACAAGGTCTAGGCCAAAATCCACAGATACAGAGCGACTGTGGCACAACAGTACAACAAGCGGGTGCGAGAAAGGACTTTCCAGTTGGGAGATTTGGTTTTGAAGAAAGTGGAAGTATCCAAACATGTAGGGAAATTGGACCTCAACTGGGAGGGTCCGTTCAAGGTTATACAAGCTAGAGCTAACAACACCTACACCCTGGAGACACTTCAAGGTGAGCGTTGGCCTCGTCCTTGGAACGCATGCAACCTCCGACGGTTTTATGTTTAACAGCTCTCTAGACTCGATGATGTAACAATCCCCCCGTTCATGGGTTCTATGTACTTCAAATTTTAAGTAAGTTACAATACAATCTTTACAATATCTTTGTACTTCTGCTTTTGTTATTACATAAATGGATAAGACCTACATCCCTCGTCTTTACGAGCATGGTTGGTAGTCCATCCCAAGATGAACACTGTTACTACACATGGGTTACGCTTGCCAGCACTCTACTCCGCATGGGGGGACGCCCTCATAAGGATAGACTGGTAACGCTCACAACCAACTTGATGAACCGGAAGAAAAATACGAAGGAAATCCTAATAGGCCTTGGCCGTTTGTTACAACGCCTTGCGCACGAAAACGGGATCACTCGTAAAGTCCTGAAATATGACAAATGCAAGCACGCTCGTCCAACGGTGGCGTCGTCAAGAAGAAATTTTCACAAGTCTTGAACGAGGGTAGTCTCTCAGTAAGACCCTCGTATTTTACTCAAGACTTAGCAAAATTTCCCAAGATTAAGAAGAAATTTCGCAAGCCTTGAACGAGGGTTCTCTCGGTAAGACCATCGTAATTACTCAAGACTTAGCAGAATTTTCTAAGTATAAAAACAAAATTTTACACAAGTCTTGAAGAAGGGCAGCCTCACAATAAGACCCTCACAATTACACAAGGCTTCACAAAATTTTCCAAGATAAGCAAAATTTACACAAGTCTTGAAGGGAGGCAACCCAGCAGTAAGACCCCCATGATTACTCAAGACTTAGTGGGATTTTCAGATTATAAAGACTTATCTGAGTCATGCAATTTTTGCTAAGCATGTGACACATAATCTTATCATTACATGATTTGTTCACAACAAGCACAAAGTAAAAATTCACAATCAAAGAGAAGGAAATGCTTTATTAGTAAGAGCTTTCGCCCAAAAGTTACAGTATAAGGGCTCAAAGGCCCATCATGTTATTACAAAAAAAAAAAAAAAAAAAAAAGATAGCACTAAATCGGAATAAGAAGGCTAGCAAGATAAATCTGGTGAGGAGGAACTTCAAGCGGCGGGGGCGATGTCTTCATCCAGAACCACCAAGATGTTCTGAGCCACTGGACCATGCACCGGGTCTTTTGGCTCTTGCGCCTGAGGATCATTTTCCTCTTGGTGGTGGGCAGCTGGGAGCTCCGGATTGTTATTTGCGGGTGCAGGAAGAGCGTTTGGGTCGTTGGCATTGATGGCAGGTACGTCTTCAGCAATTTGAGCGGGGGCATTCTCCTCGACAAGCGCTTGGGGCTCATTTGCAGGAGGGTCAATCTGAGCCGGTTGAGGATGGGCCTCCATATACTCATCCTGGATAAAGGTGACCAGGAAATCGTATTCTGGCTCAGCAATGTTGACCTCAGGATCCTCAGGATTTTCTTCATCCTCCTCGCATCGCTCATTGAACATGAGCCCCGTGCCTTCCGCCCCACGCATGGCCGGATCAGTTAAGCCCTTGAAAATGCCCTGCTCAAGGGCCAGGTTGAACGCCTTTTGAGCCTCATCCAAACAATGCAAGGAAGCAGCGAAGTTGAAGGCTTTGGAATGACAGAACTTGATGAGCGCCTCTTTGTTTGCCCGCTCGAGACTCTGGGGCCAAAGGTCCATGGTGTCAGTGAATTTCCTTTCCGCCTCCAGAGCCCTCGTTCTCCAGCCATCACGCTCGGCCTCCAGCTTCTTATAGCCCTCGCCAAGTTGGGCAAATTTGTCGCTCAAATTGTTACGAGCGTTCTCCGCGCTCGCAAAATCACCTCGCAGTTTCTCCATCTCCTTCTCCATCTTTCTATACACTTCCTTGAGGGATTCGTACTTGGCCTTTTCAGTGTCCAGCTCCACTTGGATTTGAGCAGGATCATTTGCGCGCGCCATTTTCTTATACTTGGCCTTGTGATCGGCATAAACTGAGGCGCGCATCTGAATGTTCTTGGCCCTCGGGAGCACTTGCTACATGGGCTCGAAAAAATGAAGGGTGTTAGTAAGAATGTGGGAAAGTAATACCTACCAGAGATAATGGAATTACAAGGGAATGAGAACTTACAGAGATTAAAGCGTGCACCATATCATAGGCCACCGTCTCCACGGACTCAGTGTACAAGTGCCTATGGTCAGCGGTAAATTGGGCCTTGTCGTACAAATTCTCGCTGACAGTCTGAGCAAGCGTCCCAAGCCTCAGCAAAACCGCACCCCCATCCGCGGAACCGGAAAAGTTCCTGTCCCCTCGGCGTGCGAACCTCCACAGATGCTCTTCCTCTGAAAAGGAAGTTTCTCCGCTGCCCTTGGGGCCTTCAACCACTTGCTTTTCCTTGCCCGTTATTGCGAGGGTGTCGAGCATCCTCTTCCTCTTGCAGGAAGTCCGATCAGCGCTCGACTGAGCCCCACTAATCACTACATTCGTTGGGGGCCTCACCTGGTTGCCTGAACGAGTGTCGGCCACCCTCGCATCCGCCGCAGGAGATGTCCGCACTACTAATCTATTCTCCGTGCTGGCCGCCCTATCTTTCCCTAGGCCTCGTTGATTTTGAGCGCCAGAAGACACACTAGAACTAGCGCCGTGATGGCCTCCACGACCGTCCCCCCTACCCGCTCCTCGGCCTCGGGGGTTTTGCTGTTGCTCTTGTTGGTTTTGGCGCCTGTTAGCGCTGGCAAACCTGGCAGCCTGTCTAATTCCTCCAGCCATCTCTAAGATTGTTATTCTTGCAAAGAATGCAAAAACGGGGGTCAGAAACCCTTGAACAAATTCTTCAAAATGCAAGTTACAAATACAAAGGGGCAGTCAGTATTCCTATCTACAAGTTAGTGCCCTATGAATCTAACCATCTCTCTCCATATCACGAGCAGGAGGGTTGTCAAGATAATGAGGGTCGTTAGTGAGACCGCAGAGGAACATAAGCTCCGCGTCGTCAATCCAATCTTGGGCGGGAATCAGGTGGCCCTCGTCCCTCAAAGCCCTAGCTAAGTTCTTTGCCCAATCTTTGGGGATGGCAGGTTCCAGGCGATGCTTTACGAGTGAACCCTTCTCATGCGAGATCCACTCTAATGACACCCCAAAACCTTCACCTGAGGGGGCCTTGACAAAGATGAATTTCTCCTTCCAGTTTGGGCCATAAGTGGTGGAGGGAGAGTTGATTAACCTCGTATGGGCCTTCGCTTGGATGTAATAGAAGAAGCCCGCTTCCGGTGACGAGCGCGGTGAGCTGACCACTTGCAGGAGAGCGTTAAAATTTCTCAAGGAGGGCTTGTAACCGACGCACCTCATGAGGATCACGAAGCTTGCTATCAGGGCAAGGCCGTTGGGCACGATTTGGGAAGGGCAAAGGCCCAGATCATTCAGAATATGGGCCACGGGGATTGGAATCGGGAACCTCAAGCCCCCAGAACTGACTGCATCCATGTAGACCGCCATCTCCCCGGGTGGCGGACGGTTGGCACGCTCGTGTTTAGCTCGGATCCGCCATGGGAAGCGCTCATCCCAGTAAATTGGGGCCAACATTCTTTTCACCTCTCCCAACGTAATTATGCTGGGAGTCTCATCTGGAGTGCGCTCGGTCGCTTGCATGCCCGAGCCTTCACCCTCGTTGGGCCCCTTGGTTTTCTTGGTATTCTTGGGCTTTTGAACTTTCTTGCCCTTGCCCTTGTCACGGACCCTTTCAGAGGGCCCCGCTGCCTCTTCTGCCGGAGCAGCAATTGCCACTGTCACAGCATGGCGGTGGGGATGAGTCGCACTCTCAATTATCGGAAGAGTCACCCCCTGTCTCTCCGCCTCCATTACCAGGTTCATCTCTTCAAAAAGAGGTTCAACCCCGTCTGGGTCCCTTTTATCTATGGCCATCACGGCCGCTTCCAACCCTTCATCCCTGGAAGAATCCGAAGGAGACGAATTCTGGGTGGCCATCTCTTCGACTTCACGGGCAAACTCTTCTACATGTTGATCGGCCATGGCTGTGTTGGAATTGGAAAAAGATTTGGGGATTTTTTCTGGGAAATGTTGTATATCTAAAGAAATTTGAGATTTCTGAGGAGTAAAAGCCTAAGGAATTGTTGAATCCTAAATATGATTCTAAGGTTAGAAAAGTTAGAAAGTTTCACCGGAAATTACCTTGAAATTTCTGGAAAAGCTTGAAGGAAGATTTGGGATGCTCTGAAACTGGAATGCAAAGAGTTTTTCTGCTAAAGGATGCTTTGAAGATTTGTTCGCGTAAAAGATGGAATGGATGTAGAATCCCTTATTTATAGGGATGGGAGTTGGTACGGTTTCTGGCAAAAATTCAAAAATTGTAATCATTTCCTGCCTAGGAAACCGCTCACTTTATTGAACCGTCACGTACTTCCCAAGACTCACGCGCCCCACGCGCATCAGCATTTAATGCTTAGACGCTCCAAGTGGTCAGACGAAAGGACTGTATTTAATGCTTGGACGTTACAGGCGGTCAATTGAAGAGACCGCATTTATGGTGCACTCAGAAGGAAGATTGCCCAACACGCCAAAACCTCATACGAGCGACACGCACGGTGGACTACATTGAAAAAATTCTACAGCCCTTATCACTAAGGACTACAGAATTGGGGGGCAAAATGATAGGGTCAAAATGCGCTCGTCCCACGATTGGACATGTGGCACTTCGAAGATAACGACACATGTCCTGTGACTACGGTAAT
Organism: Lantana camara; assembly: GCA_037501455.1. Lineage (NCBI taxonomy): Eukaryota > Viridiplantae > Streptophyta > Magnoliopsida > Lamiales > Verbenaceae > Lantana > Lantana camara. Next base: position 29,408,095 of record CM074862.1, read on the forward strand.
CACCCACGAGCGCTGAAACCCTTCAAGCGCCTGTATCCTCCAAGGACACATGCCTTCTCTGTCACGACTGCACGTGACCACTGTTACCGCTCTTTCACGAGCGCTCTTCATTGCAAGGCTAACATTCCTACCAACCAAGGAAGCCCTCTTCGAGCGCTACACTCCCTCAGAGAGGCTTCCATTCCAACACAAGCCCTGGCCTTTTATCCCTCCAGCGGATTCCTTGGCCTCCAAGGCTTTCGGTTGTCACGAGCGCGATCTTAAGCCCTCGTTACCAACCTCCAAAACGGCTCTCTGACACATCGTACATGCCCGCGCACCTGCCACTGTTGTCAGCACCACCTTTCACCAGCTTTTGCAGAGAATATTCCTCCTAGGTTTCTCTCGCAACTCCCGTGTTAGGGCAACATTCGGCCAGGACCACACGATGCAAATGACTAAAGGGTCCCTGACCCTCAACTATAAATAGGAGTCTTCATCTCCATCTCTGTAAGCAACCTCCATTACAGTAACTCCTTCCTTAGCTTACATTTTCTCTCAGATTTTCATCTGACTTGAGCGTCGGAGAGCCAAACTGGGTATCACCCTCAGTTCCCCAGCTTGGCCTTCTGACTTTGTCTGTGTGTTTGTCCTAGCAGGTAGAACCCCCATCTTTCCCGGCGAACTCCGACTGGCCTACTCCCTCTAAACAAATTCTAAAGTGATCGGACTCTGTAATCCATATTCAGGCCCATCAATCGTCCCGTACTTTTAGTTTTTCGACAAATGTAGTCCCAAAGTGAAAAATTCAATATTAGTCCCAAAAAATTTAGAAATATATATTTATAATATTTTTTTCTTAATTAAAAAATACATATAAAATATTAGGAAAATTTTAAAAGAATACCAACCACATGATATGCATTTTATTTTTATCATAAATAATAAATTATTACATTTTAAAATATAAGTATTACTTTAAAATTATAAAATAAAAATATATACATAATAACATAATTAATAAAATAATCTTCAATATTGCATTTAATTAAAAATATGTAAAATAAAAAATTGAAAATAATTAATATTTATAATACTTAAATATTTCTTATATATATAACATTGTATTTATTTAAAATAATTAACTTGGGTTTAGTTAAAATTGAAAATAACATAAAATTTATATATATTTTATTCAGTAATATAATATTAATTAAAAAAAATTAAAAAGTAATTAATAGCCATATATATTTAATGAGAATTCAAAAATAACATCAATATTTTATTTGTTGGAAAACACGAATCAGAAAACAGCGGAATTTAAAATTTTTTCCAACAAAAGGATCTTGAAATCGCAATCGTGTATCCAAATTCGTAAAGATAGAAAACTTACTTTTCTTTTATTCTTTCTTGAAGCGTTTCAAGCCACCCAAGAACGCTCTTCTCGCGGCTTGACAACCCGTCCCTTGAAAGTCTCTTTCTACTTCAGAATCCATTGTCGGGATAGCAATCCACACCAACCTAGATTCAATTCATGTTAGAGATGTTCTTAACAATATAACATAAAGAAAGAAACATGAAACGAGAAAAGCAGGATTGAAACTCCCTTCGAAAACCAGTTTTACGAAAGTAGAAAACTGCCAGTCACAAAACCCTCGTGAAAAAATTCATCCTTCAGGATATGGACGAACGGTTTTCGCCATCTTCTTTGGTTCGATTTTTTCATTCGCTTAACGTCGGGTTCAGAATCGTTTCATCATCCCTTCTGATCGTTTTGCTTGATCCCCACTTTTTGGTAAAGCTCGAATCTTCAAAAACTTCTAACTTGAAGCTCTCTAGAGATAGTCCACCAACTTGGCTACAATCTAACTAGTAAGGATGCTAGTTCTCTAGTTAGTGTTTAGGCTTAACCTAGGGTTTCGTTTATCTTGGAGAAAGGATGGTGCTCAACACATGAACCAAAAGAATTGTCAATTAGCTCTAAGGGGAGCTCGAGCTCCCCTATTTATAAGAGGGGAGGACCGAAAATTCCTAGTCCTTTATGGGCTAGGATTTTGGTCTCTCTCTCTCCTATTACTTCATCATCAAGTAATTTGACTTTGACTTTGAATTCTAATTCAAATCAACTTTCAAGAGAGCTAAAAATATCCAAACTATTTTTGGATAATTTTATACTTTATTTATTTAAAATAAATAACTTATTTTATCTAATTAATTAATTCATAATTAATTAACTAGATTATTTTTCTCCAAAATAAGACTTTCTTTTTTAATTCAAAATTAAACCAAAGTCTATTAAATAATTAATCACATTAATTATTTAATACATAAATAAATATACACATATATTTATACACGTGTGTGACACGTGTCACAATGACACGTGTCACTCACGTGAGCCACACGTGTGGTTTCACACGTGTGGAACCCTCTTGGCTTGATTAACTCGTTTAATCATTTTAAAGCCTCAACTCATGTAACCAAGTTGTTGTGTGTGACCCTCTAGGTTCTCAATTCAATTAGCAGTGACCCTAATTAATTAATTCACTAATTAATTAATCAGTCCACAGATTAAACGACCATAGTCTAGCAACAGGTGTTTAACCCCTAGCTGAATTGGAATGTTCGGATTCGACAGAACCTTTAAGTCATTGATTCATGTGAGATACAATCCTCCTACTTACTATCTCTCAACCATGATCTAGGGTAAGGGAATAATTAGAACCCTAATAATCTGGTCTTAAAGCTAAGTGCATTTCATATCCATTTGATCTCAATCCAAGAAACCCTTTTCTTGATGTCTTGATCTACTGCCTTGGCCAAGGACTCCATATGGTATATGAATGACTTACACAGTAAGAGATCACCTTGCATATGCAAGTGTAGGTCCTTTCTTGATTCTCATTCACTTTCATGAATCACTTGTGCAGCCCCAGCATAAGCCTTGAATCAGTTGTCTAAGGCGACACCCTTTAAAGCTTATACCAAAGACTACAGAGTTAATTCATGAAGCGACAAGGAACCTCAAGTCTAAGGATCAATTAATCACATCAATGACTCGTGAGATATTTCCTAATCTGGAAGTTTCAATTTCCTGAAATAGAAACTTCCTTTCCCATTTAGGAATGTTCTCACACGGGGCACCTCAGTGAACTTACTTATTAAAGTAAGCACCCTCATGTATCACGCACGTATCAACTATACACTTTGCACCTCCATGAAACAAGGTGGTCCTTCTTAAGGGCGTGATCCCACAAGCAAGCCTTAGAGGAGTCAGGTTGACACTCCCACTGTCTGTAGGACTCATCGGCTTGGAGTATTTTACTAATCATGACTTATGTGATATAGGGCTCGTTTCATGAACCATTTCACCTAAATGGTAGAGTCCTAAAGTCATCAGGATTAGGGGAGTTCTCATACATGCGCACGTAATGGAAACACACAAAACACGTATTGGCATATAAAGAAGTGTTTGCCTATAATCAATCGTATATTATTCAAAGATTGTCTGTGATACAAGAAAAATCCCAAAGCAGATTACGTCGAATCGGCTTTCTAGGGCACTATTCCTAACATTATTTTCAATTAGTAGCCATATATATTAATTATTTTCAATTTTTTATTTTATATATTTTTAATCAAATGCAATATTGACGATTATTTTATTAATTATGTTACTATGTATATGTTTTTATTTTTTTATTTTATAATTTTAAAGTAATACTTATACTTTAAAATGTAATAATTTATTATTTATTATAAAAATAAAATGCATATCTTGTGGTTGGTATTCTTTTAAATTTTTCCTAATATTTGATATGTATTTTTTAATTAAGGAAAAATATTATAAATATATATTTCTAAATTTTTTGGTACTAATATTAAAAAATTTTCACTTTGGGACTACATTTATCGAAAAACTAAAAGTGCGGGACGATTTAAAAACTATGGGACCAAAAAAAAATTAACCTATATCCTATGGGACCAAAAATGCAATTTTCTCTAAAATAAATTATTTAAAACATTAATTTTTAATCTTAATTAAATATGATAAAGAAACTTCAATTGAAATTTAAATTTTTACTGGATACTCTTACATATAAAAATAGTTATCTCTTAGCTGATTCAACCTAACTATGGGGTTCGACCTCAACGGTTAGTGACTGAGATCCACGTGACACCACTGAGGGTGTCCACTTGGCTTTTCATACCTCGCTCATGGTGGAGTTAGGATCCACCTGAATTCCCTTGTGACACGTCATGTGACCTAATTAAATTATGTCATGTCAATATCAATTTTTAATATTATATTAAAATAACAAATATATGTTTATTTTTTCACGCCTATAACAAACTCAATTAATTAATTAATTATATCCAACCAAACAAATATACAAATATATAATTAATATATTAATTTTAAAAAGAGTTCTTATTAATATAATGTCCTATATGTTATAGATCGAAGGAGTTCTGCTACTTTTACTTAATTAAGTATTAAGGATAATAAGGTATAATATATTTTTTCCAAATCACCCTCTCTACCTTAATATCCTTAAAAGTATTATATATATGTATGAATTTTTTTTTACCAATTAAGAATATAAGCATTCGTGATCTAAAAATTAAGGATAATATTAAAATTAAAGTGTCCACGAAAAATAAAAATGTAAATAAAAAAAGCGTGGGGATTTAACCGAAACATATTAAGGTGATTTGTGCCCTCACAAGGCCAGAAATTAGTCATCTAGAAAGGGTTAAATTAGTCATCTGCGAGCAAATCGGACTCTCATACTTGAGAGTAATTAAGTTATTATATATGCATAATTAAATTAGAAAAATAGAAGTCTGAGAAGGGTTTACGTACCATATATCAAAGGTGGCAGAGCCAGCAGTGGGAGCACGTCAGTTTCGGCGTTACAATTCCGCCGGCTACAATAACTCCGCCGCCGCTGCTTTGGTTGTTGGCGGCCAACATTCCATTCTGTAACCTTGAACTGCCGTAGTAGCACCATATATACCAACCGAGTAATCTTCTTCCTCTTCTCCAGAATTAATGTCGACTGAGTTGGAGCGGCCGGCTGCAAAGGTTAGAGAAACCTTAAAGGCCATACACATTGGAAATCGAGCCCCGTTGTTCCCCATAATGATCCCACCCTTCTCTTTGCAAACGCCGGTATGAATCAGTTCAAACTTATCTTCATGGGAACTGTCGACCCCCACACTGAGTTGAGCAACCTCAGCCGTGCTTGCAACACTCAGAAGTGTATCCGTGCAGGTGGCAAACACAATGATCTTGATGATGTGGGCAAGGACACTTACCACCACACCTTCTTTGAGATGCTTGGGAATTGGTCCTTTGGAGATTACTTCAAGAACGAAGCTATTGAGTGGGCTTGGGACCTTCTTACTAAGGTTTATAAATTGAATCCCGAAAGAATTTATGCCACATATTTTGGTGGCGATCACAAACTTGGTCTTCCTGCTGATAATGAAGCCAGGGATATATGGCTTAAGTTCCTTCCCCAGGATCGTGTGTTGCCTTTTGGTTGTAAGGACAACTTTTGGGAGATGGGAGATACTGGACCTTGTGGACCCTGCTCGGAAATTCATTACGATAGGATTGATCGTCGTCGCGATGATCCTGATTGTAATCCTGCGTCTCTTGTGAACAATGACGATCCTACACTGATCGAGATATGGAATATTGTGTTTATCCAGTTTAACAGGGAAACGGATGGCTCGTTGAAACCTTTACCTGCAAAACATGTGGACACTGGAATGGGTTTTGAGAGATTAACTTCTATTCTGCAGAAAAAGATGAGCAATTACGATACTGACATATTCATGCCCATCTTTGATGCAATACAACAGGTGACTAAAGCCCGCCCGTACTCTGGCAATTGGCAAAGTTGGAGCTGATGATGTGGATAAAATCGACATGGCTTACAGGGTTGTTGCTGACCACATTAGAACGATCTCATTCGCCATTGCTGATGGTTCTTGTCCGGGTAATGAGGGGCGTGAGTACGTGTTAAGGCGTATCGTATCCTTCGAAGAGCTGTGAGATACGGTATTGAAGTCCTGAAAGCACAACAGGGATTTTTCAATGGGTTGGTCCAAGTTGTGTTGGATGTCATGGGTGGTGTTTTTCCCGATCTAAAAGAACATGCAACAAAGACTAGGGAGATTATTTCCGATGAAGAAACCAGCTTTGGCAGGACTTTGACCAAAGGAATTGAGAAATTTAAGAAGGCTGCTCAAGAGGTCGAAGAGGAAATACTTAGCGGACAGGATGCATTTGAATTATGGGATACATATGGATTCCCTTTGGATTTAACTCAGCTGATGGCAGAGGAAAGAGGACTATCTGTTGATGTTAAAGGCTTCAATGTGGCTATGGAGAAAGCCAGGGAAAGATCAAGGAGTTCTCAGAATAAGAAAGCTGGTGGTACTATTGCAATGAATGCTGATGCTACAGCCATGTTGCACAAGAAAGGGGTTGCTGCCACAGATGACTCATCTAAATTTAGTTGGCCTAAAGAGCATGAAAGTGTGATAAAAGCAGTCTACACAGGAAGTGAGTTCCTGCAAAGTGTTGCTTCTGGTGAAGAAGTTGGCATAGTTCTTGAAAGTACGAGCTTTTACGGAGAGCAAGGTGGTCAGATATTTGATACTGGAAAAATCGAAGGGCCTGCAGGGGTTTTCGAAGTGAGTAATGTTCAGGTCTTTGGTGGATTTATTCTTCACATTGGTTGTTTTAATGGCAAGAGTGGCGGACTGTCGGTTGATGATAACGTAATTTGCAAGGTTGACTATGAACGACGGAGACAGATTGCTCCCAATCATACCTGTACGCACATGTTAAATTTTGCTCTTAGGGAAGTACTTGGTAATCATGTTACACAGAAAAGCTCCACTGTTCTACCAGAGTCTCTCATGGGAAGCCTGTGAAGCCTGAGGATTTGAGAAAAATTGAATCAATTGTAAATGAACAAATTAAAGCTGAAATGGGAGTATTCTCTAAGGAGATCAAGTTGGCTGATGCCAAGCGTATTAATGGTCTAAGAGAGATCTCTGGCGAGGTATATCCTGACCCTGTTCGTGTTGTAGCCATCGGTCAAAAGGTGGAGGATCTACTTGCAAATCCTGAAAATGAAGAATGGCTATCTATCTCTTCTGAGCTTTGTGGGGGGACACATCTATCAAATACAAAGGAAGCGAAAATGTTTGCTCTCTTGTCGGAGGAAGGAACTGCCAAAGGAACCCGTAGAATTACAGCAGTGACGATGGACTATGCTTTGGAAGCCATTAAAAAGGCTTCCATACTTGAGCAAAAAGTAAATGAAGCATCAAATCTTGATGGAAGCCCTCTGGAACAGGAAGTAACTTCTTTAAATAGCCAAGTGGAAACAGAAGCTATCCCATATGCAATAAAAGCTGATCTGAAGAATAAAATCTCTGCGCTTCAGAGTCGAGTAATAAAAGCCAAAAAGAAGAAAGCTGAAGAGCATACGCAGAAAGCCATTGAAGTTGCTACACAAACAGCTGAAGGTGCATCATCAAATGGAAAGTCGTATTGCATTTCACTGGTTGATGTTGGTGGGGATACCTCTGCCATGCGTGACGCAGTTGTCAAAGTCATGGAGCTGAAGGGGATGGCAGTCATGGTCTTCAGCAAAGATGAAAAGGTGAACAAGGCTTTCGTTTGCGCTGGTGTACCAGAGAAAGATGGCAAGTACAAGCAACTCAATGTCACAGAATGGCTGGAAAAGGTTTTGGAGCCGATAAATGGAAAGGGTGGAGGACGAAAAGGGGGTCTTGCCCACGGCCAGGGAAGTGACGTCGCTAGTGTTGAAGCTGCTATGGAATTGGCAGAATCCTTAGCAGCGATGAAGTTGAATTGATGGAAGTCAATTCATGGAGGTTTTCTTTTTTCACGTTCTTCTTTCATATTTTTATATATGAATTCTGTTATCGTTCTGACTGCTGAAATATTTAGAATTGAACCATATAAAGTTTAGACAAGATTTTCAAACCAATTCTCATGCCACATTTGAACACATTCATTCAAGACTAGTTGCAGCAAGAACCCCTTAATGATGAAGAAGCAGCAGTCAGAATATTACATATATACACATCAGTTTTCCATTCTCCCTCAAGACAGGGAAAAGCAGGAAAAAAAGAAGAAAAAAAAAAAAAAAAGACAGCAGGTGTGTACATCTAGTTAGTGAGATAGCAGGACACGCCTCTGAGTACAGGACTAAAACCGACGTGTTGCAAAAAAATGCCAAAACACCCTTTCTTTCCTTATTCACCTCTAATGGTGCTCCATTAGGTCCAAAACTTCAGCACAGTTTGTTAGCATGTAAAGTGGATGGTCAAGTCAGAATCAGTTTTGTCGTGCTCTTCATAAACGGTTATGTTGCTGTAGTATATGTGTTCTCAGGCTACTGTCTTTAACCTGTTATTATATTCAATTTCAGAGAAAGAAATTTGAAATTATCACTAAATTTTTTTTTTGGTGAACATTACATATTATCACTAAATAACGATATAGAAAGACTGTTTCCGGTTACCTGCATGGCTGCTAACAAGGATATGGAATCTGTGCATTGTTCAAGTAAAGCTCTCTCTTTTGTGGTCACTTTTGCAAGTTCACTCACCAAAGAATTCACTTCCTCAGCCTGAAAATACACAAATGTTTTGTTTCTTCTTTCACGAATTTACAGAATAGAATTTTAGTTTGAGAGATTTACTTACCATCGGAAGCAGCAAGTATATTGAGGTTGTCATTGCCTGCATAATGTCAAATGCTGAACTAATAGCATCTTGCAAGCTCTGAACATTGGCCTGCAAGAATTCAGGATTATTCACTATTTTCAAACTATACTCGAGAAATTTCCTTGGAAGTAAAGCACATACACTTGCTCCTCCAACAATTGGAAGACGAAGAGTGCTAGCTTTTAAAGATTCAATCGCTCCAACCAAAGAAACCATGTGGTCTTTGTCCAAAGAAGCCCAATCTTCTAGAAAGGTCATCTACATCGAAAAAGAAACTTCAGATATCAGAAAATGAGGAAATTTTGTGATATAATGAATAAAGGAAACACTTTGAACTAAATTAGATTATCAAGCATCAATTTCTAAAACTGCCCAAATTTGAAATGATCAAGAAATAAGCAGAATAAGTTTGTCAGTATTGAAGGTTGTATAACATAGAAAAAGGGATCATTACACTGGATAGCATGAGGTTTGGCTTTATTTCACAAACTTCCCTTCATGTTTGAGAAACAACAATTTGCCCTGATACATTTTCATCGCAGAGTTCGGTCAAGCCTTAGCAAGGCTCTTTCAATAGAAAAAGGGGACAAGGTTGGCTTTCTAGCAATAAGTCGAATAGGCGAAAGTCTTGCAGAACCCGCTGACTTGGAACTATTTAAACACTACCTTTCCTGGAGAGTCAAGTTTTGAAAAAGAAGGTTCCAATGAATCCGAGGAAAGATGTTCGACCAAAGTGGGTAGATGAACGTACCCTCAGGTTTGGCCTTATGCAGGCTATTACAGTCATAAAGTTAAAATTCCAGTGTTGATCAGTAAGCGCCAAAGGCAAAATGCGGTGTTCATAGAAAATTTGAGATCATATCATCGAAAATTCAATTGATCCAGATGTAATGTAATTTTTTTTGATGGGGTTTTTGTAAATTTTCAAACCTCAGGGGAAGTTTGTGTGATTATTGTAGTTATGCCAAATCTCAGAGTAAGTGAGTGTAATTATCCCAACAAAATACATTATCCTATAAATGTCTCGTTTCCAAAAATGACATCTTTATAGTAACTGGAATGCTGTGCAGTACCAAAATGGGCCAAAGAAACATTATGAAAATGGAAGCTTACCTGTCGTTTCAGAATGGATGCAAGCTTCAACTTTTGTCTTAGCAGCTGCAATCTATGCCTTTTTTTGGTGACAGTATCACGAAGATCTGATATTGTTATCCACGCATTCCATAGTCTTTTCTGGTAAAGGCAGAGACACACTAGGTTCATCATATAACACAAAGCAGAATACACCAGAGTAGCTTGGGGAAAACAAAATTGTCACTATTATGCACAAACTACTCATTTACTTGGTACGAATGCATTAAAAAGGAAATCAGAGGCCTCGCGTAGCACAAGATTAAAATTTTCCACTAAATTGAAAAATAACAGACGCTACTTGCACAAGTCCAAAATTAAGAAATGAAACTCAGAGCGGGAAAAGCCCAGCAGAATGTAGTATATTACGCACTTCATAATTTCTTCATCAACATAATTTTTAAGCTATTACGTCCTCCAAACTAGTCTATTTCTCTTGTACATCAGGGGATGACTTCCAAAACAGAAGAAGTTTGACTCTGACAATGTGGACCTGAAATCATCCTCTTCCTCTTAATATTTGACTATTATATCTGAATATTTCAACTAAACATAATTTATTTTCAAAACCATCACAAAATGCATAATATGCCACAAAAAATAGAGGGGATCAAAATGCATTATCTGTATGAGCAGCAAGAAAGGTAAAAGAACAACAATAAAGAAAACTCACCTCTGCACCCCGTTTCTGCACGAGCCAGACAGCTTCAGTCCTAGCATTCACAAACCGCCACTGCACGTGCCGATTATATAAAAGCCTTAACAAATGAGCATCCACAATTCTATTCTCCCCAACCTTCCCTCTCCTAACATCAACAGCATAACTAAGAACCGAGGGTGTCTCACTAAAACTGTTGTTGATCGTGCTGACAGCGTTTCTCACACGAGACGGACTCTGCCCCCGTGATGGAGATGAACCCACGAGCTTGCTAGGTGATGCAGCTCTAACACCTCCACGAATAGGAGACGACATCGTTCTTGGAGAAGAAAACGATGCAGGTTCACTTGTATACCTTTTCAATTTGGGCTGCCCAATCAGTTTCGACCCTGGACTTAAAGGTGAACCAGGATCCTGAAGCCTCCTAAGCCTACTATTTGTCTCTTGCCAAAATCTAGCCGAGACAGCAATTCCTCGGGGCCCACTTCGCCCACATTCTTGAACCCCAGAAGTACTACCGGATGATACACTGTCTGAATCAGACACCTCATTGTTAACCGAATTTGAATTTCCATTAGGGGATCGTCCAAACGCTTTTAGAATCTCCGAACTGCCCAAATCAAGACTCGACCTTCCATCAAACGAAGGCCTCCTCTCATCAATCATCAATTGTTGAAACCCTCGAATCCCATTTACAGATCCAATATGATTACTCCTTTCTTGACTACAATCCAAGCTTCTTGATAAGGGATTGGCCAATCGGTTCCTCGCGGGCCATACCCCATCGGCTTTCCCTTTCGATGGGGTACTAGTCCTCCTCCTCTCCGGTGTTCCTTTCCTTGGAGTATTCGGGTTAGGTGAAGGTGGGGTGGGTTTAGTCTTGCTAATAGGCAATGAAAAGGCTTCCCCTTGGAAGGAAACTGACAAACTCCTAGTGGAGGTGATGAGCATCTTTGTGGCAGCTGAAATATCAGCATTACTGCCATGTTTGGAATCAAGATCAGATGCCAAAGGCCTGACGGCTGATGGCCGCCGCCGGTCTACAGAAACAGACCTCTTGGCGGAGGTATTAGATACAGGGGTTGAGGAGTTCCTCGAAACTAAAGGAGAAGGGTACCTTCTGGAAGTGGAGGAAGAGGAAGAAACTGAGGATGAATTTGAAGTCGAAGGTGACATGTATCTCGAAGAAACGACTCTGGATTTGGGCTTCCTTTGATTGCTTGAAATCCCATTACTGTTATCCTTTTCAGAAGGCAGCAATGGAGGTCTCCTCGTGCTGTCTTCTTGGGAGGGCGTAATTTTGGGGGTCTGCGGCTCGGGTTTTGAAGCTGCTCCGGAAACAGCAGCCACCATCGTCGGAATCGAGAACACAACAACATGCACAAAACACACGCGCGCACACACACACAGTATGTTTGAAAATTCACCACTCACATTCTGAAATTCTGCTGAAAAACAGACTTACCCAGGAACCGTTTTCGTATCACCATCTGAAAACCTGCAACAAAGATCAGGAAATCCCACTGCAGCTCAGAAAACCACATTGGGCATTCGAAAGACTCCACATTTCTTGCCAAGAACGCTTTTTTATGAACCAAAAACAGCTAATTGCAGGCGGGTAATCTAGGTATAGAAATCTTAACAAAGATTAGTGATTTTCCGGTAAGGATTTAGAGAGAGAGAGAGTGCGTTTCTTCGTGAGTATGTAGAGAGAGAGTTGGTGGGGGGTTGAGATTTGGGTACGCGGAGTTTTTCGTACATTCACTTTGTGGGTTTAGAGACACTCTTGAGGGACCCCAGCTAACCATAACAAAAGTGCAACCTTAATTAATCCATAATCATAATTTAATGATGTTTAGTATAGTTTTAATGATATTTTACACAAGCTTGAATAAATTTGGCGTAGTTTAAAGGGACATGATCGTCTAGTTTTGTCCACACCCAATCTTGTGTAGGCATCATTGGCCAGTCTTGAGGAGACATTTAAATTTGGAATTATTATTTCAATGGTGTAAATTAATGTATATCTTTTTTGTACAAATCTATGTAAAAGGGATTGATAATAGTGCATGAAATTGACGTATGAGTGAGGGCGGATTGTATAGTTTGTATGTAAATAACTTTTTTTTGGTGGGAATGTATGTAAATAACTAAATATGAGTTTTTATAGTAATTTTCGATATGGGTTGAATATTAAAAAGTTGATCTATGTATGTAAGGTGAAAATTAATTATTTTTATTCGGGATCGACAACTATAGTTTGTCATTCTCTAACGACTAGCAAGGATGATGACATCCGAATGTTGCTTAATAGTAATCACCTTAAACAAATACGGTTATTGCTAATCCTATCTTTAATGCATGTACTTGTTTCTTTCCTTGTTTTCTACCTTGCTAAAAGACTAATCCTATACTTTAGCTAATCAACAATTATAGGTTCAAGAATCTAGCCCCCACCCTCTTTTTCCGATCAACTTACACCACAAATACTATTAACAGAGACGGAGCCAGGATTAAACATTGGGGGGAGGGGGGACGAAAATTAAAATATTTAAAATTAAGGGAGACGAAGTGTTAATTTTGGGGGGTGAAAATATAAAATTTTCAAAATATACATATAAATTTAAAAAAAATTCAAAATTTACCCCCCCCCCCCCCCCCCCCCCCGGTTCCGTCCATGACTATACAACATGCAAATGATCGGTACAGAATACACAACGCAGTTTACGATAATCAGAAAAGAAAAGGAAAACCCAAAAAGTATGTATAGTTGTATAGGAAATAGTAAAGATGAGTAGAGAAAAAGAAGATAAATAGTTTACCTTAGGGGGATTAAGAGACGAGCATGTGACAGTTTACACTATATATATATATATATATACAAATATGGGAGAGAATAGATACATAGCAAATATACAAGGAAAAAGGTGTGGCCAAGAATAAGAACATGAGATGAGGGCATTGGGAAGAAAGTTGCAAAGCAAAAATGATCCTTTTTGGTTTAGACTAAAGGATGCGACGTCGCATTCTCCGTCTCCATCCATCCCTATTTCTCTACCTTGCTTTTAACGCATTAATATATATATATATATTTGTGGTGTGATGTACTTAGTTTAATATTATCTATGAATTATTCAATTCTACGTACGATCGATATTTCTTATAATCTTTGGGTATGCCGTCCGTTCCTATTACTATTAGCTACTGCATTGCATGTATACAATATTAACTATTGCCCTTATATTTGTATTTTCTGCTTTTCTTCTTTTTTTCATTTTTTCTTTTTCGAACCAAAGACTAATATTTCTTTTATTGTTTATTATTTTCATTCTGATAAACATAATATGCGGTGACTATTGGAAAGCTTTTTAACATTATTTTTTTTCCAGACACATATATCCCTTAGTGTTCAGAAGAATTTAAATCCAAATTATTATTCAACTCTTTAGACCGATCTTCAATAATATTAATTTTATTTTGAAAAAAAAAAATTACAAAGGCATGCATGATTAAATAAGGCCCACTATTTTGCAGTTCTGGTCAATATTGTGGTGGTGGTAGAGCGATGGTACAACTTCCATGTACGAAATTAATTATGAGTAATACCTAATCTATTGTAATAATGATGAGATACTTTATTATATATTAGTTAAATAGAATCTATTAATTATACAATTTGTGGTAAATCATAAATGGGCTTGAGAACGTGAAAATCATGCTCAAACTTAAATACAAAATACTATTTTAGAATAAGAATCGTGATATTGAATGTCACTTTACTCTAACTTTGTTACTATTTTATACTCATTATCTTTCTTAGAAGTAAACCAACCTAACAGTGTTCATATTTAATCTTTTATGTATTCTTACCGTGGGGGAAAAAAAATAAAAAAGTTTGTATGGGCTCATCTTCATTCTTGGGACTCATACTTACGATTATTCTTGTACAATTATGTCGAAGTAAATTAACATTAAATATTATTATAAATGTAAAAATATTGAGCTCTGATTTTATTTCTCCATTTTATTCCTCTAATGGAGAATGGTAATTGGAAGTACTTAATTATCTTAAATATTTTTCACCAAAATTTAAATTTTAGTTTTCCATGGTTGCAGTTCCGCCATTGTCAAAGTAATTAGTATCGATGAAAGTCATGATGTATGGATACGGATAGGATACGATATGATTTTTATTTTTTTTTTTATTTCACGTGAGAAATATCGAATACGGTGTCAGATAAAAGTGTCCAACACAACACAACACGATAAAATGAAACTTTTAGAAGAATTCAATGAAAGCAAACTCAAATCCTCATGGCTGATACGGGTCGGATTAACTTCATGGATGGAATCAGCATATCTTAAATTGAGAACTACATGAATTAAATCTTTTTTCATTTATTCTATTTTTTTTTTTTTTTTAGTATTCGATATTGCTCTCATATACGAGTTTGTGTGTCTGTTCGATAAAAGCTTAAAGAATTCTAAACTATTTTCTATATCACAAATAGCAATATTGTTCAAATTTGATTTGTGATGTATATGATCCCTGTACAAATCTCTATCAAAGCCTTTGTCTATATATATATATATATATATCTAGCTATAAAAGCCAGACAAAAATATAATGTTGCCATATTTCGATACTTGGGAAAATCTAGGACACCCAAGCATGGACATCCACCTCTTTATTTTTTATTTTTTCACATAATCAATTATTGTAAAATTAGATTTCGTTTCTTTAAACTTTTTTCTCAATTTTTTTGGTCGACAACGGCCACAATTTGCTTTTCTTTATGTGAAATTCTGAAAAATCTAGTGTAGGGTTGTAATCAAATATATTAGCAAAATGTCAAGTAAATAATAATAATAATAATAATATATTAATCAAATACGAATGATTGTTATAGAATATATGATAAAAACAATTTATAAATTGATTAATATCAAAATAAACAATTATTATATATCATGGTCCTTATAACTTAATTAATGTGGTTTTATTTTAATTCGTTGTTGAAATGTCGTACAGTGTAACTTAAAAGTTCTCTAAACAATACTATTTGCTTGAAAAATGAAGAATAGTTACATTTGGGACAATTCAAAGTTATGTTTGATAACCAATTACGCAGGGATACGGCTAAAAATATCATTTCTTCATGTCTTGTCGTCCGTGTTGTGTTGTGTCATGTCGTGTCAAGCACTCGTATTCGACACTCTTCATATAGGAAGTTTAAGAAAAAATTTGTACTGTCATATTCATATTGTGTCATGTCATATTCATATTACCGTATCTGTATCTGTATATCATACTTGATAAGTGTTAATATTAAGGGTGTGAGTTATACTTAATTGCTAAGTGGCATTCAGTTATTTAAATCATCATTATACATGATTATAGTAAATAAAATAACAAATTACAACATAATTATCAAGGTCATATGTCCAAATCAAGTTGAGTTTCTTGATATTTTTTTATTTCATTTTTGCTTTGCACTTACGAATTAATATCTCAAGTCTATACAACATTTATCGAATCTAATCATATTTTCACGTATAAAATTCTTCATACAGACGTGATCCTAAATTTAAATACAAAACTTTTAATTAAATTAATATAACATTCCATCGTTGGAATTTTAAGTTACAATACTCGCTTAGGGTTTTGACCATAACATCAATTAAATTTCCTAAATAATTTAACAACAAATTACTAAACTATCACAAGTGGTAAATTTTTAGTTTAGCGTTGATAAAATTGGATGATTAGAGGTGCCATCAGCAGCCGATATAACAGTGACAATTTGCTAAAACTGACTAATTACCAGCATATAATTTGTTTGCCGATAATCCTGCTTCAACCAAATTGATTAAAACTATTTAATTCTATTATTATGAATAATTAAACTAATATTTCTTGAGAAAATTATGAAATTTATTAAATTTTTTCCCCATAAATATTAAAGATATATAAATCCCAGAGGTATTGATTATTTTAAACTTTAATAAACTAGCTAACAGTGATTGATTCAAGTGGACAAAGGCCGAGCAATGACTCTAAATTTGAATGCTCTAGCCACTTTGGGCTTGGGGTATGTGTTTAAAAAATAAAAGAAAAAATTGCAAATTTGATATATCAACTAGACTAATTCAGCATTTTTTGTATATTTCATTTTCCAACGACAAAATAGGATTGCATCTTAAATCATGCAATTTAATATACTTTTTAACCAAAAAAATTGATTTTATCCGTCGGAAATCCGATTCGATTTTACACGTGGTGAACTCCTCACTCTCCACGTGTAAATTCGGCAAGTAAAATCAGTTTCCGGTTATAAATGTAAATGAAATTACTTGATTTTAAGATATGACCTTATTTTATCACCGAAAATTAAAATATACCAAAAATATTGAATTGGTATATATACCAAATTTACATTTCCAAAAAATAAAAAGAAAACCTTTAATTAAAAGTACATGCATGTGTATTAGAGAATCAATTAGCATAAACATGCACTAATTAATTAATATAACAGATGAAAATGATTAGACCGTTGTTGGGTCGTAATAGTGATGGCTTAATTAACAAAATATATAATAATGGTAGATGGAGAATTTAAAAAGCGTGTGACTTAAACCATACTCTTAAATGCGATTTGTTAAAATGTAATACATCTCTTTCATTATGTAAGTAATTAGTTAGCCTTAAGCCTACTCAAAGTCGTCTTTTAATTCAAGAGAGTCATAACTACTCAACTATTCATACTTTGCTAAATTAATCATTCTAATGTTTATGGTCAATGTTGTAACAATTATTCTAATAATATTGGACGAAATTTAATGCATAAACACTTTTAAAAATATTATTTTATCGTATTGAATACCTCTCACGTGAAATTCTTTAAAAAAATCCATATTATCGGATCTTTAATCATGTGTTCGTATCCGTGCATTATAGTAGAGAACACTACCAACTTTTTTTGCTTGTTCCTATTCTGAGTTATATTTCAATTTTTCCCATATACATATATATCTTCTATTCTTTAATGCACAAATACTTTTAAAAATATTATTTGTCGTATCATATTGTGTCAAACACTTGTATCGAATACTTCTCACGTGGAAAAAAAAAAAATAATTATATCGCTATATCCATGTCGTATCATATCCGTTATCCCCGTGTACGTATCCCTGCATCCGAACTTCTATTTTTATCTCTCCTGATTTAATCTCTTTTAACTCCATTGCTTTTCTTTTTGGATCAATAATTATGAATAACCCGCGGAAATAGAACTTGATTATCAAGAAATCCCTATGCTTGTAAGATTATAAAAACACACCAATAGAGTGACTTTTATGATTTCTCACGATGTATATCGTAACCATGGTTCAAACCTCAAGATCGTTTTTTAGTTTCTCAATTATAATGATTTTTTTTGGCAATTGAATTTTTAATTCAAGAGCATTTTCGTAACTTTTGCTTTCTTTTTAGGGTTAATCCCAGGATTAACCTCATCTCTTTTGGGGGGTTTCCCCTTATTCTTTAAATTTTAGCAATTTCACCTCATAACCTTTGAAAAATATCATACTTAATCCCTTTTAACAAACTTTAACAAAGTAAATTTGTACAAATCTGATTTCAAATGTGTTGATATTATATACCAAATTGAAACTCTCAACGCAAAGAATACAACAATGGTCTCGAAATCAAAATCCGACAACCGACAAAGCAGAAATCATCGGTCAAAAACGTTACACGACGAACGAAACTTTTGGCGGCTAATAGGGTTGAGCGGGGTATAGGCTTTGTTCTCATTGGAGAGACGAACACGATGGCGGTGGTCTTGAAGCTTGGGTCTCCGTGACGGAGGGGAAATCGACGGTCAAAGTTTGTTTAAAGGGGTTAAGTGTAATATTTTTCAAAGATTAAAGGAGAAATAATGAAAATTTAAAGAATAGGGGGGAAAGTGTAAAACCCCCCAAAGGATAGTGGTGTGTTTGGTATTAGCCCTTCTTTTGGGTAATGGCATATTCCCAGCTTCGTTTATATATGTACATTTTGAATGTTTGTGTCTTGACTTGTCATAAAATCAATGAATATTAAAAAATTTACAGTCCCTAGAAGAAGATCCAATAACTAATCATAATTTTATTATACAAGAAAAGTGTAGGGAAAGAAAGACGATGGAGCGTATGTCTGTCTTTGTTTTTAGTGCTACTACTTATGGGTGCACGTCATCTATGTGCGTATAAATTTTTCTCACCGTAAATTGAATGAAACAATATTTGATCAATTACTTTGCTTTCCTTTTTTTTTTTTTTTTTTTTTAATTCTCAAAAGTATCCATGATCTTGGAGTTTATTTGATATACCAAAAAGTTAATGGCGTAATGCCAGAAATTGTGATTTGTGAATAAAAACCATTTTCTCCATATGTGTGTGTGTTCACAATAACATAATCCAAATTGAAGCTGAAGCTTGGAAAAAAAGTCGTCGTGAACATCTTGCCAGCTGCTAAAATAGAAAGGTGGAGTACAAATACGAATTCTACAAAGTTGTAGCATCATTCTCTACTAAGATTTTCCAACATTAGGGCAATTCCCTCAGGCTCAGGACAAGTTTTTGAGGCTCACTTTTCCAGCACTCCTCAAGTTCGAAGAACTTGGTGTTCCAGATTTAACCCCCCAAGAACTTATATTAAGATCTCTTGCCAAATAGCCACGGCTCATTTTAATGGTTCCAATTTATATTGTCAAATGACTTCACAGGTTGTTCTAACATGAGCCAAATTATATACTCTTACGATTTGTTCTTTTACCTTGTTTCGTTTGTGCAACATGAAGCACAACACACTATGCATCCACCAAAAGAATTCCAAAGGTGGAACAGCGAAACAGTAGATTGTAAAAGGATTTCCAACTTTGGACCAAAATTGTTTACTGTCCCTAGTTTACAAATACGTACACTAATATATAATTACACATATTTGAAGAAGATTTCCGTAAACTCATAAGTATCATTTAATAGTACCATGTCAAACACAAGTATCACATACTTGCTATGCGGAAATTTACACAAGTATCACACCTACTATGTGGAAATTTTTAAAGAAAAGATTATGAAGTTACACTGGAAATTTTAAAGAAAATCTGGAGTACATCATAGCTTCATGGGGAATATTTAATTTTGAGTCCGTAATTTGCCCTTAGATTTGGTAACAAGTACTTTTTTTTGAATTTATACATAGAAACGCATTCAACCAAAACTTCAGAACATGCCGAGGATAATTTCTACAATTGCAGTAAAAACCATCCCTTGTTTATTACTATCACACTGAGGACAAGAACAGTATGACCTTTCCGGGTGAAAATGCAGCATGAATGATAGAACGACACAATGCAAGTAATGATTTTCAGAGTCTAAACAAAGCATATCTATCAGAAGTGGCTACAAACATGAAATTTCAAACCAAAAAACAAACTCCAGAATGTCCCAAATTTGGACGCTTAGTTCAGCCCACAAGCAACCCACAGCATCTCACAAATGTTTAAATCAAATTTAAAGCTCAAAACTCTATAGATACAGAAACAGCAAAACCACAACACAATCCCCTCAGACGACAACGATCATGATTCAAAATATAATACGGAAGCAGATAAAAGAAACCTAATATAACTCACAAACCAAATTAGGGTTTTAAGCATAGATAATAATAGTCATCATCATTCTCATTACATCCCAATCCTACGAAGAGGCTAGTCGAGATGAACCAAAATTCGAACTATGAATTACTAAATATTGCAAACACGAAATAGCATAAATGTCATCTTCAAAAGTTTCAACATTGTTGCCCTCCTCCACATCTTAACGGTACTGCACAATTACAATACAACAAAAACAGCATAAGACCCAAGCAATCAAAAACACTGTATGAATTGATGATGCACGCAAAACACAGGCAATATTAAAATACCTTGATGAAGCCAATTTCCTTGGCGTTGCTGCGGAAGCACTGTCTGCAACACATCAGACCGTACTTCCTGATAATCCCATGAGGATTCCCGCAAACACGGCTGTCAAAATCAACAAATACCATCAAATCCACTCCCGAAATTACATGAATGTAAACATAAAACCGCACCCAACAGGACATCAAACAAAGTCAATCAGGAGCAGGAAAAGTTATGACCAATTTATAGGAATCAGTTCCAAAGAGGATTAACGTATGCGTTTACAATACAAATCCATAATCCAGGTCAAGTTCATTATCCCCGCATATGAATTATGCCAGATTATAAGAACAACAACGAAAATATACACCACGAATCGAGAAAAGAATAACGAGCGATCGAGAAGCATATACATACCAGGTGCGGGAACCAGGGCCGTAGGTCTTAGGGTGAGAATTCCAGATGTTAGAGTGACCCATCTTCTTCGCCTTTCTGCTGAATCAAGAGCCGCCGATTGAATGCTCTCAAAGCCCTAATTGCAGAAAATGCTAGACGACTCGCAAGCATCTCTGCCAAGTGTATTTATATGCACCAGCCCCAAAACCCTAGTGTTGGTTTGGAAATTATGAATGCAAGTGAAGGGTATATTAGACTTTTTTTGTGCCAGTGGTATTATAAAAAGATTTTTATGAAAATTTCCCCTTATTTATCTTTTTAAGCTTCTTTTTTTTTTTTTTTTTTTTTTTTTTTTTTTTTTTTTTTTTTGTTTTGACAACTTTTTAAGCTTCTTTTTAGGGTGTGTAAATTGTGAACTATTTCACAAATTTTGGATAATTATTGAAATACTTCAATTTTTTTTTAAAGAAAAAAGTTAAATAAACTAAATGTAAAGATTTAAAAAAAATCATTATAAATTAACTTTGTCCAACTATGGATTAATTGAATAAACATATAAGAAATTCGAGGATGAATTTGTCCAACTATGGATTAATAGTTAATAATCGGGCCTTTTGGAATTAAAATAAAATAATACAATTTGCATTGTTTTACAATAAAACAAAAATTTTGCACATGATGCGTCAATGTGCAAAATTTGAAATTTTTTTTTTTTTAAAAGTTGTGTGTAGAAACACCTTAAAATGTTCAATAAAAATATTTTTTACTTAATTATATATATAATATAATTTTATTTTATATACAATTCAAATAAACTTTAAAAAATATTATAAGACAATGATGTAATTTCATCGTTTTATAGTGATCATATATTAAATTAAAAAAACTAAAATTTGTCCTCGTATTGTTAAATGCATGAATTAAAAAATCGTAAGTCATTTTAAAGTGAGAAATGTGTACAAATTTATCGGTACGAAAACTAAAATTTTAAATTGTCTTAAAATAAAAAATGTGCACAAATTCATTAATGCGGATAAATGCATTTAACAATACCCTCCGGCCTCCACAAATACAATCTGTTCCTTTTGGCACTTCTCATGAGCTGGTGAGGTATACACAAGAATTAGTTTTTGATAACTAACAAGTAAATATTGTTCTAGTCATGAAATCGGTTGGATTCAGCCGAATAATGGCGCGAAGATTTTCATCTCCCAGAAAGCAAACGACCATAAGAATCCCCTGATTTCAATACAACACAAGAAATCAATTCATGGTTCACACATCTCTGAAATCTGTTAAAGTCCCTTGTAGATCACAGGCGCGGTTTTGGCACTCTAGCTTGCCCCACCGCGCATCAACTCGTGAACAGGGAAACACAACCTTGCCTATGCTGTAGTTGAAACAAGAATACGAATCACGAATTTTGTTGGTTAAAGTCCAGAAATTTAGTATCAAAGAGTTTCTGTGTTTAAATGGAACAGAAGAGTAAAGAGTAAGGAGGTGCATCGGGTACCTCCTATTGACCACATTATGCACATGACATAACCATTGGGAGAACTCCTGATGAGATCCAGCCTGCACAGGGTTTGCTCTGAAAACAAATTTCAAATGTACAATTTTTTATAAAATGGAACATCAAGAATTCTAGTCAATAAAATTGCTTTCCCAAACATATTGAAGCAAACTATATTATTAGATGTCAGTTACAAGATTGCTTCATTTGAAAGAAACTCTTTTAGCAAAACAGAAAAAGCGGAAAAAGGCCATAACATTTTGTTGTGTGCTCAAATAATTTTGTATGGGAAAGCTAAAGCATACTTGATATCTTCCAGTTATTATGAACTGATAAACTATCATGGAGGATCCAAACAATAATCCTTAGATTTTCCATGGAGGAGAAAAAGGAAAGAAATGTCTGTATAAGGGGAGTGAGGATGCACCTTAATACTTCTTTAAAGTGATCTGCACATTCCTTACAAGGATACATGCGAGATAATATCGCCATCTGCAAGAGAAATGAAATCGCATTACATGGTAAGCCATTTTGCTGGAACTACTCATGAACATGTTTTCTTTCAGAATGATTCTAAAGGAACATAGCTGCTATGTCCAGGTATAAAAGTGAATCCCGGAGATTAAAAAGAAATATAAGCTCCATTAAACATTGATTTTTGTTCTTTGTAAATGCATAATTAAACATATATGATCAAGAGAAAAAGTGATCATTGAATCCACAGGCACTGCTCACAGCAACATGGCACCATAAATACAATGAAATTGGACACCATAAGAGTATCGTACCAGCTCTTTTACATCCTTCTTCTGTTGCCTAGTTGGTTTATCTGGATACTGGAAAAAATGAGAAAAACGTTGCTCATCAATACAAGGATACACAATAATTTCTCTAAGAAAATGTTCAACTAACCAAACATAAGAAGAAATTTTCTTAAAGCATTACAAAAAAGAGACTGGGATATCATCACTTATATGCATTTCAATAATTTCTCTAATAAAATGTGCAAATAACCAAACATACGACAGAAAGAATTTCTAAAGCATTACAAAAAAGAGACTGGGATATCATCACTAATATGCATTTCAAAACGAGACGGGTTATCATCAAAACTATGCATAATGAAAAAGAAACTGGGATTATACGACATCTCTGGGACTCTGAAACCAAAAACAGTCCAATTTTCCAAGAATAGATGAACCGAAAGATCAAGGCAAACTTTCACGGAAAAACCTGAGCAGCTAGAGTGTGAAGAAAAGTCCAGGTAGCTCTTCCAAGTTCTTCTTTTGTTGTTGGACTTGAAGTCTCCTCCTGGAATAAAAACAAACAAACAACAGAATATCTCTATAAGATCAGTTGATATGATGCATCAACTGCATTACCACAGAACCTGCATGGTATGGAAAACTGTAGACCCTTATAGAGAATACACACTTGCGACTTCAATTAGGCGCATATTCAAACGGTAGAACAGGATTTGAGTAATAATTCGACAACTATTCTGAAGTGTCATTTTTATTCCGCATAAAAAACAAGTTCTTGTTTAGTACCAATTATAACAGAATACGCACCCACACATTTGGTAAACAATTAACTAAATCAGACAACACAAAGGAAAGTCCCTCCAACCCACGGACACTAATTAAAACAAGTCCATTGAGGACTTGCATCAAACAGTTCATATACATCCGCAGTTCATTCCCTTACAAACCTAAAATCAAGGAAAGAGAAGGGCATGAGTAATATTTCCACAATCCCACCTTCACAAGGATTCCTGCCGGTTGGAGAGGATGAGAATCGGCGGCGGGATGTGATGAGAGAGACAGAAGGGGTTTCCGGTCTGTGCGGAGAGAGGGTGAATGCACGATGAAGGTGGAGAGATGGGTCTGGACAAACTCGGAAACTTTGCCAAACGATTGAAACAAAAGTTGAAGCGGATTTTCGGACATTTCTTGCCTCGATTGAGTTTAGGAAGGAGATGGAAAGCTTCCAACAAAACAGAATAGAACAAATACACTTCCTCGAACAATTGGTATTTAGCCTCTCTATTTTAGTATTTTTACTTCTCCATTTCTTAACAAAAAAAAAAATTAAAAAATTGAAAAACATATTAGTGGAAAATATAATTTACCTTTAAAATTTTTTTATCCGAACTTTGAAATACTTCAAATTGTTTGATGTATTTTGTAAAAAAATTTAGACTGACGTTTGTATTTTGTAAAAATTTTCAACTCGGTCATTACAAAACATATGTTAATACTTCAAATTGTTTGATGTATTTTGTAAAAAAATTTAGATTGACTTATTTTTTATTGAAAAATATTTTAATTTTCATCGGAATACAAAACATATGTTAATACTTAAATGGATGATGATTTGAAATTTTTTTTACAAAGTATACCTGACAATCTAAAATATTTGAATATTATGATAAAAAATAAAAAAACACGGAGGTTAAGTTGATTTTTTTAATTTTTTTTTTTTTACATACAACCCTGAAAGTGGATTTTTCTTTATTTATTTTAAACACACACACCCGAAAGTAATTTGAACCTAAATTATTATCCTGAATAATGAATTATTTAACCAACTTAAACCAATTTCAATTGACTTATTTTTTCCTCAACTTAATGAAATTTTGATGAAATTGCATCAAATTAAAAATAGGGAGAATTAATGTGCATATAAAGACGAACATCTCCACTTGAATTGGGCATTAATTAGAGGCATCGTTTATCCTCTTTTAAAAAATATATATAAATAAAATGGAACATATAATATTAGATCAAAGTATAATTTGCTCAATAGATATATAACCAGAGGCAGCTTCACTTTTAAGGTCAGTAATTTCTGAATTTCCAGTTCCATACCAAGTTACAACCACAACCACCACTGGGAAGTGATTGAGATTTGAGATTGACCTACTGCTCTCTCCTCTCTTCTTCTCCCAGATAAACACAATCACACTGCGCCTCAAGTCTGCGTTTCTTTCAGATTTTTGGTGGACATGAGCCTCCTGCGAAGGGCATTCGCAAGAAACTCCCCGCAAGTTCAAGTATTCGCAAAAAGGTCCTTCAAATCTCTCAAATTTCCCGGGGAATGCCTCGACGACATTACCTCCCCTGCTCTCATCCATGGCATTCATGTCTTCCACTGCCCGGTTCGTGCTTTTTTCAATTTCTGCACTTTTCTCATTTTATGCAATAGAGCCGTATGGATGTGAAGTGAAAGAAGAGATTTCTGATAGTGGGTAGTGGTTTTATTTTTATATTTGTTGTTGAAATTTGAAAGTGTATAGATGGACATGCTTGGGGTGATTGGCGTTTGATTCTTGGACTCGACTATAATCAGGGTGAGATAGGTGCACTCAGCACTGTATGGATAATGGTTATTAGCATGAGATGAGATCTTGTTTCTGAATTATGTAAAGTTATTGTGTTTATTCAACGATGTTCAAGAAACAGTAGAGAGATGGGAAATACTTAATAACTGGCATTTCATGTAATCAGGATGGAGTGGGAATTGTGGCCAAACTATCAGAGTGCATAGCTTCAAGGGGTGGCAACATTCTTGGTGCTGATATTTTTGTGCCCGAGAAAAAGAATGTCTTTTACTCTAGAAGGTCCCTTTCCCTTCACTTCCTTTCCTTTTTTCTAGTGCAATACATTTTGGTTTACTTGAGGTTTATTTTGACACAATTAGTTTATCCTGGTCTTGAAATGCTAAATTTGCCATTTAAATCTTGCTCTAGTAGTTTATTATACACTCTTGTGTACTGTCGTCACCACACAGCACAAAAAGTTCATGTGGCAAGAACATTTCATATGATGTAGGATTTGTTTTAAGTAACACTGTTTCACCTAAAAGAAATAACAAGGTAATGCCGGTTGCTTGTTTTCCAACTGTCTACTTGATTTGCAGGTCTCTGATTGTGTGCAATTATTAGTTAGATGTCTTCACATGCTTGAGAAAGGTGTTCATATTTCAACAATATATTGCTATAAATTACAGCGAGTTTGTATTTGACCCTGCTAAATGGCCTCGGGCACAAATGGATGAGGATTTCTTGAAGATTTCAAACATGTTCAATGCAATGAAATCTGTTGTGCGGGTGCCGGACTTAGATCCTAAATATAAAATTGCCATCCTTGCATCAAAGCAGGTTTTCTCTCAAAGCCCAACTGTAAAAACATGATTTTTTCAGAATTACCGAAGGTTTTAATTTTATATAAATGAACCAGGACCATTGCCTTGTGGATTTGCTGCATGGGTGGCAGGACAGAAAACTCCCAGTTGACATTACTGCTGTTATAAGGTAAACTGTTGGAGATTTTTGCATTTAATTTAATTTTATTTACTATTGATCAATTATATTTAGTGCTAAGACAAGAGTGTATCTCTGAAAGCAATCACCATAGAGGTCCAAACACACATGTGACAAGGTTTCTTGAAAGGCATGGAATTCCTTACCATTTTTTTGACACAATTAAAGATGACAAGAGAGAAGGAGATATCCTGGATGTGGTTAAGGATACAGATTTCCTAGTACTTGCTAGATACATGCAGGTAAACAGATTCAATTAGAAACTGGGAAACTAGCCTTGTTACATCAGCTTTTTCTAAATCATCGTTTAATGTGCAGGTTCTCTCAGGAAATTTCTTGAGAAGCTATGGTAGAGATATTATTAATATTCATCATGGCCTTTTGCCGTCTTTCAAGGGCGGGAATCCATCTAAGCAGGTTAAGATGTTTTCTTATTCTTTTTCACGAATGCTTACTGTTCTTTTTGAGGAAACAATAATTAATTTTATTTATTAAATTTACCTTTTTTTTGTGCAGGCTTTTGATGCGGGTGTGAAGTTAATTGGTGCAACAAGTCATTTTGTCACAGAAGAGCTTGATGAAGGCCCCATTATTGACCAAATGGTAGTTACATTCATAAGCACAGAACCTTCTCTTTTTACCTTCAATATTGCTTGCATATTTCATATCAAATAGCGATATCTGTTCTTAATATGTCAATGATTACTACTTTTCCTGTTATTGTGTACTTGTACTTTGCTTTTCCAAAATCATGATCAATGGTTCAGCAGTTGATGCACATATTCCTGTTTTGATTGAATTTAATTGATATGCAAATATGTTGTGTAAAGGTGATGTCTTCTTGTCTTGTCTGTTGTCTCAGGTTGAGAGAGTTTCTCACAGAGACAATTTGCGCAGTTTTGTACAGAAATCTGAGAATTTAGAGAAGCAATGCCTTGCAAAAGCAATAAAATCATATTGTGAACTTCGAGTCTTGCCATATGAGAAAAACAGGACTGTTGTATTTTGAGGCTGTTTACGATTCACACGTGGTGGGTGTAAAACATTCATGTATGTCCCATTTCTTTTTCCCACAACTTTATAAATACTGTTCATCTGCTCATATCTACCCAACTTTATAAACATTCATGTTGTTCAAATATTTACATTTTTTACTCAACTCTCATCTATCTGATTCTTACCTTCAATATTTGCGTTAAAAATACATAGAAATGGAAACCCGTGAAATGGTTCACTCATCTTTCAATAGTACACAAAGCTTCTGCAAAGATTTTTACTTGTATTGATACACACTTTTACAAAGAAAGACTTCTGTATTAAACAGTCGTATCAACACATTGAATGTGTACATTATAAGGAAAATTCCAATGCTTTGTCTTCCTAGAAATGATCAAATGCTCTTGTTGAAATTCAACATTCTTAGTGAGTTGTCAGCTTCTTCCATTCGGCTTCTGCTGCGCAGGATTAGTGTCTGAATTCCATGCACCCATTTCTTTTTATGAACTTTGTTCTTGCACTTAAACTCCAATAGCCCCTGAGCAGTTTTCACTCCAAAGTAAATTTCCATATTTTCCATTTCTTTCCTAAAGGGCCATTCACTGCTCTCATCAATGACTTCATAAACTATACCTGCAAATTTAGCAAGATACGTTGAGAGGGGAGCCTCTGTATGAGTTTTGGGAAGAATATGATTCTTGAATATTATGTAGGTCTCATTTGAGAATTAAAATAACTTATTTAGTATTTTCAGCTTTGAAATTCGGGGGATTACATTTGTTCTTGGAAAATGCTCCGCCAACGTGTTTGCTCTTCAATTTGATTGCAACCTGAAATCCATTCATATCAGCAGCTGCTGTGCAATAGTATGGTTGATAAACATCAATAAGTTTGCATATATATGTATATGTAGGTATATACCTGGCATTCCTTGTTGATGTAGACAGAAGCGTGTTTCCATCGTAGATCGCCTAAGAATCCAAAAATAACCATGTATAAGAAACTGAAAAAAAACATGGAAACTATGATAATTCTTAGTAGACATGCATAATTAAGGCAAAACTTGATGAAAATTTGATATTTTAGCTATGTCCTTACATCTATGGCTGTCTATACCTTTTCGGGTGAGTTGTAGTAAGTCACCTTCACAGGGAATATCCTCTTCCTGGATTTCCCCATGAAAAGCAGCTGCTGGAGATTGAGCAAAATGAGAATCTACTATTGCCTTTTCATATGGACTTATAGCTGCACTCCTCTTAGATTCCTTAGTCAATCTCACTTTCAGAGCTGCTTCTCCTCTCAAAGCTATCCAACACCATAACAATTTCATCACAATCATAATATTTACCGTTCTTCAGTATTCCTTAATAATAGTATATAATATTAGGGATACTTACACTGACCGTACCCTGAGGTTTCACCTAATTACAAACACTCCCCCTGTTGTTTAAGAAATAACAAAAACCTCCCTTGTGAAAGAATTTACACTACATCTAGATCGAGTAACTTTGATGAAGTCATCTAATTTCGATGAATATCCTAATTTGTTAATATTCGACTTTAGATCCATGACTATAATAGCATGTGTTAGGTCAAACTGCCAAACCTAGGGTATGCTAGGGTAAATTTGTGTAATTAGACCAAACGCCCAGGGTACATCAGTGTAGTTATCCCCATATCTTGTTTGAATTTCATACCAGTAGCTGCTGCAGCTGTCAAAGTTTGTAGATCGCTTGCGGTGGAAATGCCAACTGCTGATCTAACAACAGAGGCCACAGTCTCCCTATCGGCTCCAGCTGCTTCAGCCAACTCAATGCAGTATGAGGCCAAAAGCTCAGAAGCTGATGCCAGGGCCGTGCCCATTTTTGAGCTTGAAGTTTTAGATTTCTCTGCTGAAGAAGCAGAGGCAGAAACAGCAGCCAATGCTGCTGCTAGTCCAGCAACAGAGAGGACAGCGTGTGTATGTGCATTTTCCATGCGAACCTTATCCTTCTTTTTCATAGTGTAGTTGGTATTGTTGCACTCCTTGTGAGGGAATAACCTTCCAATCGCTCCTGCTCGTTTTCGCCCGTTTACTGGCTTGGTAACATTGCTAGACTGCATGCAGTTGCGATGTGGTTAGGAAAACTTCTCTTTAAGTGTAATACAAGCTAAACTTGTAAAACGTTGGCAGTAATATGAGATGGAAGTGTTTGGAGAACATAAATATAAAACTATGTGGAAGTTGAGAAAGCTTATTTTAAGCAGCAAAACAAAAAACCTCAAGTTCTGCTTTTCTGAAGTCAAAAGCAGAAAATGACTTGCTTTTAGAGTATGCATAAACTCTCATGTAGTATTAATCTATATGCACTCTTCTGTATCTGTGAAGATGAAGTCAAGAATGAGGGAAGTTGATCGACTTACAAGATACGAAGGTAAAACTATTTCGGGAACAATGGTGAGATTGTTTTGGAATGCAGGTTGCATCTGCTTTTTTGCAAGTGCTTTTGATATTTCGTTTGCAGAAAGACTCCACGATCTCGACAAGAACTCCATTGGCTCATGTGGCGTTTCTGGCTGAGGTATCGCAGGTAATGCTTCCGCTTCCGCTTCCCCTTTCCGCTCATCGTGATCACTCACATGTTTAACCCAATAAGGAACTCGATTGCACTCCATCTTCTGAAAGTTGTGTTTTCTGTTTTAATAGATGTTTGATGAGAGACATCCTTGAAACTTTGGTCCTTATTTATACATGTGAGAAAGAGAGGGGGTTTGTCTGAAAGAGACATAATGCCTGAAAACAGTACACGAGATGGTGTCTCGTGCTTGGAACAGAAACCTCCCATGAAATGAGGAGATTATTCCTAGGAAATTATTAATACTAACATATGAAACTTTTGAGTGGACACCTGTGCTTTGGAGCCTAAGTGCTAATTAAGATAACATATATTAAGTATTAATGTATTATAGGGCAGGTGTTTTAGAGACATTTATTTGCCAATTCCGAGGATTAGGTCCCCTGATAAGAAGGGGACGGTTTCATTATGTCCGCCCAACTTTATCTGGTCAAATTTCCAGAGGATTATTATAAACTTGAGCCGATTGGGGCTGAGTGTAATTTATGATAACTGATTGAAAGCATGCGGTTCTACACGTGAATACATGATGTTTCTTTTATTTTTCTAACTACATTATTTATAGACATAATTACTAAACAACTTTCCATTTTAATGAAAATAGTCATTCAACTATCATAATTTTTCTAGAATTGGTTTTTCCGTCAATTTTGATCTAAAGCAAACGGAATATTCTTGTTAGTTAATCATGTGCAAGTTATGTGACGAACTCTAACGGTCCTAACTCAGATGAACGACACTTAGAAAAAATTAGCAACTTTTCTCCCCAAAAACCTCTGCAACCCTAGACGCCCCAATTTGTCTTGCTCATAAAAGTTTCAAAATTTCTCCAATTTTTAGCCCTTAAGCATGTAATGATTGGACGATTTCCATCTCAAGAAGATAAATTTCGTGGATTTAGCAGTTGTTGGTGCGTGTTTTCTGGGCAGCAAAATTACAATTACTATAAAAGATTGAATTTTTTTTTTTTTAAATATCCTATAATCCGGGCATGCCAAATTTTTTTTACAGGGATTCAAATTGGTCCACAATGTCTTCAAGGGTAATTCATACCCACATTTAAAAAAAAAAAAAAAAAAGAATTCGCTCAATCAGAAAATTTGACCTCTATAACTCCAATAATTAGAACCACTTGATATGGAGAGCTTCAACCACTACTCAGCTACGACAAGAAGTAAAAATGGTGGGAAAAAAAAAATTGATGCCAAAATAAAAGTGAAATTAGGGTTCTATATAGGCGTAACGGCTAATGCTCAAACTGATGGAAAGACCGATTCTAAAAAATATGATAGTTTGATGATTATTTGTGTTAAAATTGAGAGTGAAGAACAAATAAATTGCGTGGTTCAATGACTAAAAATGTAATATTCCCAAAACAAAATTACTAAAGAGTATATATATACTAAAACTTTAGTAGGTCATAGCATACTCCAATTCTAACAAACAACGTGTAAAGATATGACATGCATCTTCCTAAAATGTATTTGGTTATAAGTCATGTTAATCTTTTCTTTTTGAAAAATTTAATCGCATTCTAATTAGATATATATCCTTTTTGGCTTTTTTCACTAAGGTTTTCTTACTACTTGTAAATATATATAAGGAATTATTGCACTGGTATACCTTGAGTTTGAACCCCTTTTCTTTTTTCCCCTCCACTAATTTCAACAAGGAAGTGAATCAACTTAATGACACAAATTTCCGTTGGGACTTGAAAATTTACAATTTTTACAAAAATCTCCACTATATTATTTTTACGGAAAATTAATGAATGATCCCTAGTAAGACTAAAGACTTTTTCAAAACCCTTTAACTTGAAATGTCACTATTTTAGATCCTCAATATTCAACATACTTTGCCTAAACCCCCTATATCGTGTAAAAAAACTATAATGCCCTTGCCCTGTTGAGTTCAACAATCTGAGTTCAAGAATCAGAGTTCAGTTGTGATTGATCAAATTTCCTCTTGTTCACCCCTGCTTCCGATCATATTTCGGCCGTCGTCCTTGAAGAAGACATTCGCCGTTGAAGAATCCACCCCTGGTATGTGTAAAATTTGTGATTCGGCAATTTATGTTTTTTATTCTTCATTACAGATTTTCAATTCGACATTAGGGCGGTTCAGTTACACAATCTATTTTGCAGCCTCCATTATCCACACCTGATATGGCGCGATTGAAGCAAAAATCTACGAAATCCACACCTAGAGAAGGATCTAGCCGCCGCAAAACTAAGCGACGCGACGACATACTCCGCCGCTGTTCTCCCACATATTTCATAGAAAAATTGGGCGAGCTTGGTCCCCTAACTGATGCCCAAAGGAAAAGGATACGGGTAACTCCTTTTGGGTTTTTCCTTGACATGACTGGGTTCAAAGGTGCTGGGTGGTGGGCCCAGAACACTGGCGGTCCGGGACCACATTTTAATTTTTTTTATTATAATACAAGTATTAAAATATTTTTAAAACATTTTAATACAATAGCGGAAGACTAGCCGGATCTACTCAAGTATATACATGCAATTGATAATAAATTTTAAATCACTTAAGCAGATAAATATCTAACATGCAAGTAACACTTAAGAGCATATAATTTATCATGCTTAAAATAATATAACTGACAAATATTACCGTACTGCAAACATGGCTATCTAACGACATTTTTTCAGCTCTCGAATTCACCTTCCGAGAACCCGATACCCGATCTCCTCGTGAAACCGGCAGAGCTTCCCCGCAATATCCCCGACTCGACCCTTGGAGTGTGGGCTCCGCGAGTATTTCCCTAAATACTCGAGAAAAGATTTTCTAGAAAAATTCATTTTTCTAGACTAGAAAATTCCCTAATTTTCTAATAATTAAGTGGATTATACATTAATTATATAAACACCTAATTATATATTAATTAATCCATACATTGGATTAATTAAATGAGGAATTTCAGCCAAAATCACAAGAGTTTTTGGCCAAAAAATGAGTGAGTAAAATGCAGGGGGGGTTATTTTTGTCATTTCACAAGGCCAACTTGGTGCCGCAGCAAATTAGAGGATGCCACGTGAGGCACGCGCTGCCAAATGGCAGCAGGATGGTTGGCGCGTGTCTTACACACACTCAACCAGATCATGACACGTGTCCGGGTCTGGTCCTACCCGGACCGGATAATCCGACCCGTTGACCAGCCCCAACCCAGATCTCATCTGGGCCGCACGCAGGCACTGACGCGGCGTGATCCTCGCTGTACGCGTGTCTCGCCACACGGATGCTACGTCAGTGCCACCTCGCCCTGGCTTGCTGATGTGGCTTGCCACGTCAGTTGCCACGTCATCTCAATGACACGTCAGCCTTTTTTTTTTTTTTTTTAATTTAAAAATTTATTTTCTGCAAAATAAAATTCCGGGCATTTCCAACTCTTTGGAACTTTGATTTATTTTCTTAAAATAAATCCTTTGGCTATTTTCAAACACTTTGAAAATTAATTTCTCTTTCTACTTTTAATATTTTGTCTTCGGGTTTTCAATTGGGGCTTGTAGGGGGACCTGCAGGACTAATTAATTTTAGCTCCAAACGGGTTAATATATTATCATCCCATGATAATAATTAATTACCGTTTAACAATATTTAATTCCACTAAATAAATATTGTTGCACTCTAAAATTAATTAAATTATTCACGAATTTCTCGATCTAGAATAATTTCGCATTTTACTCCTCCGTGTAGATATCCATGAAAAATAAATTGGAACTACTATCATTTGTTTTTCATCTCTAATTTGAAATTTATTGATTAGGCTTAAGTTCAAAGTCTCTGTATGTGAAACACATTCAACATACAACTTCGGTGACATATCACGCGAAGTGCTTTGGCCAAAGTCTTAATCGAACTTTTGCAAATCTATTTTAGGGATATTTTTTACCTTCCAGCAAGGCCATAAATTCCTCGATCAATATAACTCTTTAGCACATTTCATGTTGTCACCGAATCATACAAAGTATTTTGGCCACCCGTTACCGATACCTCATTTCGAGTATATTACAGTGACTAACACTACATGCCTAAAGTTGAAACATTATAAGGATTAAGAGTACAATACTTCCTGAGATTTTATTCATTTTAGATAGCAGTATAAAATGAATAATCTCAGTGGTCCAGTTCGATGTTTCCAATCCTATTGAAAATCATCAACGTGTTATAATCGGAATCACCATTCCCTATGACGAAAGACTAATCATCTTATATAACCACGTTATAGTCTTGATAAGAATATATTCTTATCTTACCGACTAGAACTTTAATGACACGTGATTTCGGTATTCAAAGTCTTTTCCTATGAAACACATTTCATATAAGAATACCACCACACGTCATTAATTATCAATATATGAAATACTCTCAACTTGCTGTAAATTCAGTTTAATTAATTCAACAAATTGAATTTTCAGGGCACTAATCCCAACAAAAGGTACAAGTAAACGCGTTGGTTTCCTTCTGCAACGTTTTGACTTCAACCAGCGGACATTCAACTCCGGGAATATCAGTGTACCCTTTACCATTGAGGAGCTCTCCATTGTGTTGGGTCTACAATGTGGGGGTTATCCCGTTGACACTTTTGTTAGAGTGCGTTCACGATGCCGTCACCTGTATTTTGATGACAAAAACGGTAGAGTGACACGTTCGAACATATTGGCCAGTTTACAGAAATTGGCTTCTAGGAGTGATGCCGAAGGCATCGATTATTTTGCAAGAATGTTCATTTTGTTTGTTTTTTCTACAATGTTGTTTCCACGGAGCACCCTTAAGCTGCCAATTGGTCTGATATGCTATGTAGATGAGTTAGAGTATATCAACCGATTCGCTTGGGGCGCTGCTATTTATCACTTTTTGTTGTTGTCAATGGAGACATTTAAAGCTGGGGATAGACAATTCCTTGATGGATGTAGCATGGGGCTTATGGTAAGAATTCTTTATATGAATTCTGTTATTTTATATTTACATATAAGTTGTGTAGTGTTTGTTCTTTTAATCCCCGTATCATGTTCTAGACTCAGGCCTGGCTCCATGAGCATTTTCCCTCATGTTGGCAAGCCGTGGTGGTGCAAGGTTTCCCACGTTTTTTGAAGTAGAAGAAAACTATCTTGCCTGCACAGGAAAAAGTAATTGAAAAGAGTTTGAGCAAGCACACATTATGATTGAAAACCTTATGTATGCATGAAGTATTCAAAACTAGATGCTCATATTAAACCTGCTTGCAGCTGCATCCAATTAAACCTGCTGATAAGAAGGAGCTTAGGTTACTGGAATGTGTAGATCATGTTCCAGAGTGTGCATTCCAAAATGAGGTTGATGATGATGTTGATAGGTGTGATTCTAAAGGTGAAGAACAGGGGGTTGCATAGGAGAAGGGTGGTAAGAGGAAAAAAGTGAAGCAGCCAGCAAAGTCTAGTAAAAGAAAAAAGAAGAGTGCTACTGATGAGGTGTCTAAGGAGGAGAAGAAGGAAAAGGAGGTGAAGGCTGATGAGGAGGAGAAGACTGAAGAAGATGAGAAGGATGGAGTGGATGAGATGGATGAAGAGGAGGAGAAGAATGAAGAGGATGAGGGGGATCAAGAGGAGGAGAAGAAGGAGGAAAAGGAGGACAAGAAAGATGAAGATGGGGTGAAACAAAAAAGGTTTGACTCTGTGGATTTACTTGTTTGTGATGTTTTAGTGGACTTGAGGAAGGAATGCGGGAAGGATGCTGCTGTTGGTGGGCCTGATGAAGATAAGGGTGTTGATGCTTTTGATGAGGTTGAGCGACTTGCGGTGGTGTTGTTCATGAAGATGTTGCTGAGCTCCCTCATGAAGCAGTTCATCATGTTATGTTGAATGATGATAATGATGATGATGATGATGAGAACATACCTTCTGTTCCCAATGAATTAAAGTCGTTTGTGGGTAGAAAGGACTTCGACGGGCGTGCATCTTTGAATGAGGAAGCCCTTGCAATGATTGATGGGGTGATTCATAACTACACTGAGACATTCAAGTAAGTTGTTTTTGTTGTGTAATTGTTTTAGGGATTTGTAATTTAGTTTTGTATCAATGCGTAATTTTACCTTAATTTTTTGCTAGTGATAAAGTGGTATTTGTATGCGGTGATGAAACAAGGGTGTTTGTTATTGATATTATGGGGTTGCTATGGGGACAGTCCATGAATCAGCGGGTGTATGAGGCTTATTTTGATATTTTGATGGGTGATGACTACATTCCTCAAAAGCCACACAACATCCATTGCGTTTTCTCGTTTCTTACGCAACATATAATGGCTATACTGAAAGGATCAGAGGGGAGCCGTTATATACCGGTGAGGAAGATGGGCAGGTTTCTTGAGAAACCGGAGTTGAGGAATTATTACTTGCTGCAACTGGAAAGTCTCAACTACAGTGTCAGGAACAATTGCAAATACATCATATTCCCATTGCACACTGGACATCACTGGCACTTGGTTGTGTACGATACGAGGGAGATGAAGTTCACTTCATACAACTCCATACCTTCGGCTAGATCACGTCACACGGAGAAGGTATGGGGTTGTTTCATGAAATCTTATTGGGAATATAAGGGATATTCCGCATTTCGAGCAGCAGACAAGTTCTCTCAACCCGCTCGTTTTCGTAATCAACCAGCAGACAGCTTGGACTGTGGGACCTTTATTTGCCTTTACGTGGAGTTACTTGTAAAGCAGTCCACTGATTTCCAAGAGTTTGCTTATGCAGTCCCCATCGCTGATTACCGTGTGCACATCGCCCACGTTTTATTGAAATATGGTTACTTCCGGCTTCAACCAAGAAACAAATAATTTGTTACATTTTAATTGTTCTCTTTTTTTGTTTATGTGGAATTCCATTTCCTGTATTTGTTGAATGATGAGTACAATATGCGTAATTAAAAGCTGCATTTGTTGAGTGAGGGCGTGAAATATGCGTAATGGAAAGCAGAGTTTGTTGAGTGGGGCGTGAAATATGCATAATGGAAAGCAGAGTTTATTGAGTGGGGCGTGAAATATACGTAATTAAAAGCTGCATTTGTTGAGTGAGGGCATGAAATATGCGTAATGGAAAACAGAGTTTGTTGAGTGGGGCGGGAAATATGCGTAATGGAATCCAGAGTTTGTTGAGTGGGGAGGAAAATATGCGTAATGGAAAGCAGAGTTTGTTGAGTGGGGCGGGAAATATGCGTAATGGAATCCAAAGTTTGTTGAGTGGGGAGGGAAATATGCGTAATGGAAAGCAGAGTTTGTTGAGTGGGGCGGGAAATATGCGTAATGGAATCCAAAGTTTGTTGAGTGGGGAGGGAAATATGCGTAATGGAAAGCAGAGTTTGTTGAGTGGGGCGTGAAATATGCGTAATTAAAAGCTGCATTTTTTGAGTGAGGACGTGAAATATGCGTAATGGAAAGCAGAGTTTGTTGAGTGGGGCGTGAAATATGCGTAATGGAAAGCAGAGTTTGTTGAGTGGGGCGGGAAATATGCGTAATGGAGTCCAGAGTTTGTTGAGTGGGGCGGGAAATATGCGTAATGGAATCCAGAGTTTGTTGAGTGGGGAGGGAAATATGCGTAATGGAAAGCAGAGTTTGTTGAGTGGGGCGTGAAATATGAGTAATTAAAAGCAATGTTTTTAAAACCGGACCGGACCGGCCGGTTCGACCGGTTCAACCGGTGACCGGTGGCGTGTCCGGTCCGGGTGACCCTATAAAACCACCGGAGTTCGGACCAGTCGGGAACCAGAAAAAGCGGCCGGTTAATCGGTGATTTTGACACTCAAAATCGGACCGGATCGCCGGTTTCCAGATT
The DNA here is from genome assembly GCA_037501455.1 of Lantana camara. Classification (NCBI taxonomy): domain Eukaryota; kingdom Viridiplantae; phylum Streptophyta; class Magnoliopsida; order Lamiales; family Verbenaceae; genus Lantana; species Lantana camara. The sequence continues at coordinate 29,446,263 of CM074862.1, forward strand.
AGCCCACCATATTTATCCTCCTTTCTTGTTTGTTTTCCCAGACTTTCACGCAGCAACAACCCGGTTACACGCAGGCCGCAGCAACAGCCCGACTTCATTTATCGTCAGGAGGGCACTTCTTGTGGGAGAGAGAGGGAGTAACTTCTTCAAGCAACCAATTTTTAGTTAGAAATTAGGATGAATTGTTGGGAGAAGAACTGGAAATTGATTACCTTAAACTAGATGATGGAGAAAGAGAACAGGCGTGTGGTGCAGACAGCATTCCAATTTCAATGGTCAATACTCAATAGGTTTTCCTTTTACACATATAAAAACTTTTGGGCTTATGGGGCTTATGGGCTTTTTTGTAGGGTTTGGGCCAAATTACAAAATATAAATTAATTCTTCTTAGTCTCTTTCTAAATTTTTACTAATGAATTAGTTATTGTGAGATTTTTTTTTTGAAGGATTATTGTGAGACATTTTAATTTTTATGGAAAAGAATAGAAGTTTGTATGGTGTGAAAAAATATAAATTTGTGTTTTAAATGTAATTTTTTTTTTTATATTGTGTAAGAAAAAAACATTATTTTTTAAATGTTAGAAACTATTAATTTATTTTACTATATATATTATCTATTTAACTAATTAAAATAATAATAAATTATTTATTACGTCATACCGGTTCAACCGGTTGGACCGGTGACCAGTAAGCCTGTCGCTTCGACCTCCGGTCCGGTTTTGAAAACATTGATTAAAAGCTGCATTTGTTGAGTGAGGGCGTGACATATGCGTAATGGAAAGCAGAGTTTGTTGAGTGGGGCGGGAAATATGCGTAATGGACCCCAGAGTTTGTTGAGTGGGGTGTGGAATATGCGTAATGGACCCCACTCAACAAACTCTGCTTTCCATTACGCATATTTCACGCCCCACTCAACAAACTCTGCTTTCCATTACGCATATTTCCAGTCCCACTTAACAAACTCTGGATTCCATTACGCATATTTCCCGCCTAACTCAACAAACTCTGGATTCCATTACGCACTACTCCACTGTATCAGGGGTTCATTTACGAATATGTTACGCACCACTCCACTGTATCAGGGGTTCATTTGCGAATATGTAACGTACCACTCCACTGTATCACTGTAGCGACGACACACTTATACTCTTACAATCCCCACTTCTACAGATCTACAGATCTCTTATGGTAGATCATTTATATGTGCTTGAGCTCTCAACGATCTGTGCATAGATGCTCCCACTTTCTCAGATGGGTAAACTTGCAATGCACAGATCGGTGCGAGCTAAGCACATTTAAATGAATCTAGTCCCAGTTCGGTGAAAGTTGAATCAATAGGGGGTGAATGTTGAGTCATTGTTTGCGATAGGTTTGATATGATGAATGTTGGAGTATGAAGTGCACAGATCTGCCGATATTACAGTACCCTTTCATGAAATGCAATGTAAGAAGTGCTCGCAACTTGTTCGACGAAATGACTAAGAAAGTAGACATTACAAACCCGGCTTTCAACTCCAAATATTCAAGGTGTGACTCTACAAACCCAGCTTTTAACTCCAAATATTCAAGGCGAGATGATAAACAACTCAATGTACACTGCAAAATATAATATTTACATGCTTGTTTAAATGAAGGATTATAACCGAGGGTGAATATATTACCAAAAATGAAGAATCACCCATAATCTTACACAAATAAGAATCAAATAAAGCGTAGTACTAGGAAGGCTAGCCAAGAGACAAGAAGAAGAGCTGCCAAAAAATTACATTTCATCTTCCAAACTCTAATTTCAGCTTCCCGTTCAGCGACCTTTTTGGTATAGCTGGATATAACTAATCTCATTTCAGGGGTCGGTTCCGGATCAAACCACAACCACATCCTACAATTTCCCTGGCGACATTTAGCAAACCTCCGATGAGGATTTTCTGGAGTTTTAGAAGTGAAAACACGGGCAGCAACACCACAATAACAAAACGGGCTCGACTCAACCTGCGCCGACGAAGTTGCAGGAAACATATTGACAATGTGATCTGTCCATTAACAACCATCGAAGCCTTAGTTCGCTTAAAGAAACAAAAGAAACAAAACACGATAAAGCAAACTCAGATCCATTTCAGGGAAAAACATTGCAAAGATATTAGATTGAAAATGAAATGCAACATAACAAACCAAAAAAATTAAGCACGCTCATATCATGATATAATACAACATTGATGAATTTTTTACGACAAAAGGTCTCCTACATTGCTGCTGAAATGCTTTACAGTCCTGCTCTTCGTCGCCAGCACAGAATTACGGCACCAATCGCGCAAAGAAAAGTAAAGAAGAAGACTCCGTTGATGGCAGGTGAGAGTAGATAAAGTACAGGTTAGAAAGAAGCAAAATTGGAGGGGAAACAGGAAAAAAGTATGGGCATAACAGTCTTTTTAAGTGATTAGGGGGTTTAGGAAAAATCTGTTGTGTATTGATGACCTAAAACATATAATTTTCAAAGTAGGGGGTTTAGGAAAACTTTTGACCATATTTGGTCCTCATTAATAACTGCCCCTTCTTTTTAATAGTATATTTGGATTAATGAGTTTGCTGATTTCATTTTTATTTCTTGAATACTCTATATTACACTTAACACATGCATATCAGTATTCAAATTTAAATTGATGATGATAAATGTTTACTAGCCTAATCTCAGGGTATGTTAACCAAATAGCATAGCTTAGCGGTTCGACATTATATTAGTTTAATCAGAGGTTTCAAGTTCGAGTTCCTAAAAATACAACTATCATTGGTGGGGAGAGTTTTACACCGTAAGTGGTTCATACTCGTTATAAATGATCTAAATAGATAACGTATGACACTTTTTTTTTTCATTTTCATCTGTCTTTTATTATAGCAATAACTGTCAGCATTAGAGAGGTTGTAATTCTTCTATGAACATATATATATATATATATAACCCCAAAAACATTATGTGGAGAGAACTTAATGAAGAAAATAAGTTAGGATAGGGAATTGGTCCTTAAATAATATATCCTGGAAAGTGGAAAAGTGTGGGTGGTCGGTGAAAGTGGGAGCTTATTATTTTATTCATGGGGATAAGTCGCCCACCACCAACCTTTAAATTATGGAGGCTCGAAATCAAGTATTTTACATTATAATGTAGGGATATCTCACAATAAGAATACGATGATATTTCTTTAAGAATTCTTCATATGAGAAAAGTTCGATACAAATATTAGATATAATAGTGAAACGATATTTTTTAAAATATTTGTTTATTAGAATTTTCAAAATTACTTAAGAAAAAATTAAAAAAATTCAATTTCTATTATTGTAAACACTCGAATTATGGGATTATGCTCGGAGTTTTGTAGAGGAATTTGAAAAAAGCGAAAGAAATTATCCGGAAATTGAAATTTTATTCTTTTGATTTGATTCCACAAGAAAATGTATAGGAAAACATCAAAAAAATTCATAGGTTCGGAAATAATGTGCAAAAAAATCTTGCAAAACTGGGAATTGCTCGTGATTATGTATATAATCCTATATCTAGTTATATATATATATATTTAATGATTTTTATTCTAGTTATACATTAATTATTGATTTAATTCACAGACTACTTTTTTCATGAATCATGCCGAGGAAATACCTAATGAACAAGGAAAATATTAAAATATGAATAATTTCGATTAAAAAACCATATAAAACAAATAAATTAGCATAGAAAATTCTCAACACGTATCGGCGTTTCACTCAATCGGTGGATATGAGTATTTTTTTAAAATTTAATCAGTGACATTAAGAAATTATTTTACCGTTAATATTTAAGGCAAATACAAGAATATTATTAAAATCTGAACTGTTAGATCTTATCAATTAAAAATTAAAATCGACCATTAAGATATATTAGCAAAATAACAATTTATTCATATTTGTAATTTCTTTTCTGTTTCTAAAAAATATATTTAAAATAATTATTAAATTCCTTTCTTAATGCTTTTCCCTTTAAGTTTTCTTTTTTCTATTTCTTCTTGCTCATTTCCATTTCCAACGTCCCTATCCCGGCCCTAACCTCCTGTCGGGGGCGACTCCAAAATTACCAAACAGTAAGTTAAAAAAATTTAAATCATAATTAAAAAATATTAAAAAAATACTTTATTTAAAATATTAGTTTTACAATTATCCTCTGTGATTTTTCTTATGTTGAAACTGTACCATAATTTATTATTACTAATTGTACTAAGCATATCATTCTCTATATATGTAACTTAGGGTATATCATTAGGGGGTGTTTGCAAACTCACACTGATGGGCCAAAATACGCTTAGCCCACGTTTTAACACGTGGTGCCACCAGTTAATGACGCTTGACCTCTCATTCCCCAAACAGGCTTTCTCCGAGCGTCATTCACCCTCGGTTGCTAAGACCATCCAAGTAACACGTGTCATTGTCATCGCTAGACATGTGGCTATCATCGCCGCTCACCAACGAGCGTCCTATATGCCACCATGCATAACCCCATTTCCCCAGGGAATTTATCTTCGAGCGCTCTCTCCCCTCAGATGAGCTCCTGCATGTAAACAAACCAAGGGACCAAGATCCCCCTCTTCATACCGCCTTGGCACGGATCCCCACTTGGATCCACAAGCCCATCAGACTCATGGTTCACAGGAGTGTGACCCCGACCCTCGTTGCCAAACTTAAAATCTCTGACACCCAGTACACGCCCGCGCACCTGCCACTGTTGCCCGCACCACCTTTTTCACCAGCTTTTGCAGAAGATTCCTTCTAGGTTTCACCTTATTGCGTCACGTGTTAGGGCGACATTAGGGCAGGACCACAAGGGGTAAATTACTAAAGGGTCCCTAACCCTCAACTATAAATAGGAGTCTTCATCTCCATCTATGTAAGCAATCTTCACTTACTGAAATTCTGCAATTATTTTGCTTTGCTTTCAGATCGTCATCTGACGAGCGTCGAAGAGCCAAACTGGGAATCACCCCCAGTTCCCCCCAGCTTGGCCTTTTGACCTTTCTATGCTCTTGGTGTTTGTCCTAGCAGATTGAACCCTCCATCTTTTCCGACGAGTCCAATCTTATTTCCCCACATCAAATAAATTCTAATGTGTTGGAGTGTGAGTACCTGAAATGGATTCTATTGGCCCACAATCCTTCAGGATGCCATTGCGTTCTCCAAGAAATACTCCAAATGCCAGTTTCACTCTAATGTTCCCCAATTGCCGGCTGCTCAAATGGTCCCTATAGACGTCTCATGGCCCTTTGACCAATGGTGCATTGACATTGTAGGCCCCTTGCCCATGGCGGTTGGGCAGAAGAAATTTGTAATATTGGTCGTCGATTACTTCACTAAGTGGGCCGAGGCGGTGGCTGTAGCAAAAATCACTTTCAGGGTGGTAAGGGACTTCATATGGGAAAACATTATTTATAGGTATGGCATTCCGAGAGTGCTCATTTCGGATAACGGCTCCCAATTCATAGCGGCAGATACTCAGGAATGGTGCTCAGAATTAGGCATTGAGCAATGCTTCACTTCCGTGGGCCATCCTCAGGCCAATGATCAGGCTGAAGTAACAAACAAGATCATTCTGCAACACTTAAAAACTATGCTTGAAAGTAAGAAGAGCGAGTGGGCTGAAGAGTTACAAGGGGCTTTATGGGCGTACCGAATGACCCCATGATCGGCCACCGGAGAAACCCCTTACTCGCTTGTTTATGGCTCAGAAGCAATGATACCTGCAGAAGTCGCCCATGAGTCCGCTCGAGTGGCATATTTCGAGACGACAACTAACGAAGAAAACAGAGCGCTGGAGTTGGATCTTTTGTGTGAGAATTAGTTATTAGGGTTACACTACTGTGGGCTTGGGCCTAACCTAGGGTTTAGTCTTAGTCTATATAATTGTACTCTCTCCTTAGTAATATATCGAATTCTACTTTTCTCTTTTAACATGGTATCAGAGCGGTACGATCCTTGAGAAAGAAAAAAAAAAGGGGCGGAGAGAGCGAGAAAAACCTAGCCACTGCGTGCGTCTTAGCCGTTGCGTGCGTCCTACCTAACTGACTGCCTGCGCGCTGCTGCGTGTTTCCTGACTGCCTGTGTGCGCTGCTGCGTGGTTCCTACCCAACTGATTGTCTGTGCGCTGCTGTGTGCTTCTGCCTAACTGCCTGTCTGCGCCGTCGCGTGCTTCTTTCCTGCCTATTTCCTGCCTGTCTACGTGATATTTGTCTATCATGGCAACCTTTTTTGATTTTAAAAGTTCGTCTTGTACATCAATTAAATTTGATGGTCGTAATTATGTTCAATGGTCTCACGCCTTTAAGATGTTTCTGGGTTCTCAAAAGAAACTATCTCATATTCTCTCTGATCCATCTTCTAAAGACAAGAAAGAGAAAGATGATAATTGGGAACAGGATGACTATTCGGTCATGACGTGGCTTGTCAACAGTATGGAACCATCGGTGAGTACTCAGGTCATGTTCTTGACTTCAGCTAAGCAAATGTGGGATTCGTTGCACTCTATGTACTCTCAGGCGAACAATGTTTCTCGTGTCTATGAGTTATACGAAAAACTCTTCTTTCTTAAACAAGAGGATCGCAGCATGACAGACTATTGTGCAACCTTCAAAGGCATCTCGGATGAAATTCTACATTATCATCCTGTGGGTGTTGATGCACAAACTCAAAAATCTAAATGGGACCAATTTCTACTTTCTAAATTCCTTGTTGGCCTCAATCCCAGCCTTGGGCCTGTTCGGGATCAACTCCTAGCAAGTGAAACTGTTCCTTCACTTTCCACAGCCAAGTCCCATCTCAGTCGTGTTTCTATCGGTGCTACTCATCCCTTTGAATCTGAATTCTCTGCTATGGCTGTTCGTGGACGCGGACGTGGTCGAGGTCGAGGTTGCTATGCATCTCGTAATCTTGGTCTAGGGAGAGGCCAAGACCGCACTATCGATAAAGGATCCCGTCAGTGTGACCACTGTGGTCGGACAAATCACGTCTCTGAGAAATGTTGGGAGAAATTTGGGTTTCCGGATTGGGCGAACGATGCTTCTGGAGAGACTACATCTCCCACCCAAGAGTCTGACACTGTTACTATCAAAAGGGACGAGTATGAGAGACTTGTCAAACGAAGTACTGCCATTACCGCCACCACAACAATTCCTACTGCCAATATCGTCACTTCGTTGAATAGTGCCTTTGCTGCTTCTGTAGAACCTGCATATGGGGAAGACGATTGGTGGCGACAGTGACTGTTTTTTTTTATTTTGGTTCAAGTTTCAGATTTCTCAGTTTTTTTTAGTACTTTAATTATTTCGATTTCCTTTTCCTTTGTTTCTGCTGCAAGTTGTGCTCCAGCTTGAGGGGGAGTGTGAGAATTAGTTATTAGGGTTACACTACTGTGGGCTTGGGCCTAACCTAGGGTTTAGTCTTAGTCTATATATTTGTACTCTCTCCTTAGTAATATATCGAATTCTACTTTTCTCTTTTAACATTTTGGAAGAAAAGAGAGACAGAGCCTGGGCCCGTATTCATGAATACAAAGCGTCCATCGCTCGACAGTACAATAAGCGGGTCAAAGAAAGAACTTTCCAATCAGGAGACTTAGTTCTGAAGAAGGTAGAAGTCTCAAAGCATGTGGGAAAGTTAGATCCCAACTGGGAAGCCCATACAAAATCATACAAGTCAGAGCTAACAACACATACAAGCTCGAGACACTCCAGGGCGAGCGTCTCCCGCATCCGTGGAATGCGTGCAATCTTCGACGGTTTTATGTTTGAAACTTCTTAAGAAATTTTTGTAAAAACCCGTTCTCGGGCCCGATGTATCCGTTGTTTCTCAAGCAAAAATAATGAAATGTCTTCCAAGGTAAGTTTATTTGTCTTTATTTATGCAGGATAGAAAAGATTCTCCCTTGGAACCCTAGGCGAAAGCCACACAGGCCCAATGCGCACGAATCTCACTTAGACAACGGTCAAACGTTACGCTTATCTAGTGCTTTACTCCGCATAATGGTTCGCCCTCGTCGGAGAGCATGATAACGCTCGTTACCAACCCAAGAATAGGAGGCAGGGCTAACAAGTGGCGGAGCCAGACATTTAATTCAGGGGGGTCATATTAGGCTTGTGAAATATAAAAAAATGCAAGATAGATCTTATATTTCAAAAATTAGTATAAAAAATCCTGTGTTTTATAAAAATAAACATAAAAACAGTTTGAGTCATACCTGTTGCCCTTATTCATGAAAATACAAGCAAAAATTAGACAAAAAATATTTGCAAATAAAAAATTGCAAATAAATATAATAGAATATAAAAGAAAATATTGGAACGATATATACAAGAAATAAATGAAGAGTATAAATACCGCAAAAATTCTTTTCGGGAAGCAAAACATGAAAGGAAAGACATAAATGAAAAGTTGCTAGAAAACATACATTAAAGAGAAATGAATGGATAAAAAGTTATATATTAAAATAAATTATTTTAGGACATATTTGAGAAATTTTGTGGATATTGAGGTAAAATTGAAATTATAGAAATTAAGAGATCATACATATAAATACAAAAATAACATTTTTGTAAAGAAAATTTGCAGAACCTAAGCATATAATGTAATTGCCGGTCATAAGATTTTCTGTACAAAATTAAGAAAAACACAAGGGTTTATATGAGATTTTATATAACACGTGGTTTTTTAAACTCATTTCAAATAACACAAGGGAGTTGGGCTCATAAATGATAAAACTCCAAATATATGTGGTCTCAATTATTAATGATTTACTATATTGACCCTCACTAATATTAATTTTAACTTTGACGAGGGGGGTCAATATAATAAAAAATCCCATTAAGTTACCTACATACATCTATATTATGTATATATGAACAAAAAAAAAATAATGTTGCGGGGGGTCAATTGCACCCCCTCAAGTCCACCTGCCTCCGCCAGTGGGGCTAACCGGATCACCTCCGGATCACGCTCGGTTCCACAACAGAACCAGCTGGAGCATCGCTCTCCACTCACGCTCGTATCTCTACAGCACTTGGAAAAATTCTCAAGAACAAAACGCGCGCGCAGGAATTCCCCAGTAGGCCAGGGTAGCTTTGCAGAAAAGCACCCTAGAGCTCGAAAAGGATTCCTAAAGCATCATGGTCAAACACCATAACGCAACCAAGGCGCCCTCGGGTGAGGCCCCTTATGGCCAAAACCAGAGGGTTAATTGCATCCATAGCTATGAGAAACTTTTAGACAAGTTTCCTAAGGACCGACTAGAGGGCACCTTAGGTGTGTAACCGTTATGTCCATAATACCGCCAGGGGACTCCTAGGCAGGTCTTCATAGAGACTAGACAAATGAACCTTCAATGCGAGCACATCGCATTCCCAAGGGTGTCCGTCTAGCATATGGCCCAGAAGTTGGGAAACGGGAATCAGAAAGCAGCGAAAATTTAAAAATTTTCCAGCAAAAGGATCTTAGACTCGCAATTGTGAATCCAAATTCGTAGAGATTAGAAACTTACTTTTCAATAATCTTTCTTGAAGCGTTTCAAGCCACCCAAGAACGCTCTTCTCTCAGCTTGATCCCCTCTCCTTGGTAAAGCTCGAATCTTCAAAACTTCTAACTTGAAGCTCTCTAGAGATAGTCCACCAACTTGACTACAATCTAACTAGTAAGGATGCTAGTTCTCTAGTTAGTGTTTAGGCTTGACCTAGGGTTTATTTGATCTTGGAGAAAGGATGGTGTTCAACACATGAACCAAAAAAAAATCGATCAGCCCTAAGGGGAGCTCGAGCTCCCCTATATATAGGAGAGGGGCGGCCGATCCTAGTCCTTATGGACTAAGAATTTGGTCCCACTCTCTTATTACTTGATCATCAAGTAATTTTAAACTTTAACTTTGAATTCTAATTCAAATCAACTTTTAAGAAAGCTAAAATATCCAAACCCTTTTGGATAATATTATACTTTATTTATTAATAAATAAATAACTTATTTATCTAATTAATTAATTCACAATTAATTAAATAGATTAATTTCTCCAAAATAAGACTTTCATTTTAATTCAAAATTAAACCAAAGTCTATTAAATACATAAATAAATATACACGCACATTGCACACGTGTCCATATAGGACACGTGTCACGCACGTGTCGTCCCCACACGTGTGCTTCACACGTGTGGAACCCCTTTGGCCCGATTAACTCGTTTAATCATTTTAAAGCCTTAACTCATGTAACCAAGTTGTTGTGTGTGACCCTCTAGGTTCTCAATTCAATTAGCAGACCCTAATTAATTAATTCAATAATTAATTAATAAGTCCACAGATTAAACGACCATAGTCTAGCAACAGGTGTTTAACCCCTAGCTGAATTGGAATGCATCGATTCGACAGAACCTTTAAGTCATTGATTCATATGAGATACAATTCTCCTACTTACTATCTCTCAACCAAGATCTAGGGTAAGGGAATAATCAGGACCCCAATAATCTAGTCTTAAAGCTAAGTGCATTTCATATCCATTTGATCTCAATCCAAGAAACCCTTTTCTTGATGTCTTGTTCTACTACCTTGGCCAAGGACTCCATATGGCATATGAATGACTTACACTATAAGAGATCACCTTGCAAATGCAAGTGTCGGTCCTTTCTTGATTCTCATTCACTTTCATGAGTCACTTGTGCAACCCCAGCATAAGCCTTGAATCAGTTGTCTAAGGTGACACCCTTTAAAGCTTATACTTAAGACTACAGAGTTAACTCATAAAGTGACATGGAACCTCAAGTCTAAGGATCAATTAATCACATCAATGACTCGTGAGATATTTCCTAATCTGGAAGTTTCCATTTCCTGAAATAGAAACTTCCTTTCCCATTTAGGAATCTTCTCACACGGGGCACCTCAGTGAACTTACTTATGGAAGTAAGCACCCTCATGTATCACACACTTATCAACTATACACTTTGCACCTCTATGAAATAAGGTGGTCCTTCTTAAGGGCGTGATCCCACAAGCAAGCCTTAGAGGAGTCAGGTTGACACTCCCACTGTCTGTAGGACTCATCGGCTTTGAGTATTTTACTAATCATGACTTATTTGATATAGGACTCATTTCATGAACCATTTCACCTAAATGGTAGAGTCCTAAAGTCATCAGGATTAGGGGAGTTCTCATACATGCACAACTAAAGTAAACGCATACCAAACAAGAGCATATAAAGAAGTGTTGCCTCAATTCGTTATTTTATTCAAAGATTATCTGTGATTACAATAAGGAAAAGTACAAAGCGGATATATAATCGGCTTTCTAGGACACTATTCCTAACAATCTCCCACTTGCCCGTCAAAGCCATTCTAAAGCTACTCTAAGTCCCATCTTCTTAAGATGACCTTCGAAAGCTTCTCGACTAAGGGGTTTAGTAAGTGGATCTGCCACGTTCTCTGCTGATGCGATCCTCTCAATTTGCGCATCTCCTCTTTTGACAATATCACGGATTAGGTGATACTTCCTCATAATGTGCTTGGTCCGTTGGTGAGATCTTGGTTCTCTTGCTTGAGCAACCGCCCCAGTGTTGTCACAAAACACAGTAAGGGGGTCTTTCATGCTAGGAACAACATTCAACTCTTGAATGAAGTTTCTAATCCAAACACCTTCCTTAGCTGCATCATTTGCAGCTAAGTATTCGGCCTCAGTGGTCGAATCTACAGTGGTCATTTGTTTGGAACTCTTCCAACTCACTGCTCCGCCGTTTAGGCAGAAAATGTATCCTGACATTGACTTAAAATCATCTAAGTCAGATGCAAAGCTTGCATCGTAGTATCCTTCGACAGTAAGATCTTTCTGACCTCCGTAAACTAAGAATAAATCCTTAGTACTTTTCAAGTACTTAAGAATATTCTTCACGGCAGCCCAGTGACCATCTCCAGGGTCAGAATGGAAACGACTTGTTACACTAAGTGCATAAGCCACATCCGGTCGAGTACATAACATTGCATACATTATGCTACCTATTGCTGATGCATAAGTTGTATGAGTTATTCTTTCCTTCTCAAGGTTAGTCTTAGGACACATCTTCTTAGAAAGACATGTTCCTACACTCATAGGAAGGTTCTTAACCTTTGCTGACTCCATATTGAATCTCTTCAATACTTTGTCAATGTACATCGACTGTGATAGTCCTATTAACCTTCTAGATCTATCTCGATAGATTTTAATTCCAAGGATATAGGATGCATCACCAAGATCTTTCATCTCGAATTAGTTCGATAACCATAACTTAGTCACTTTCATGTCATCTTTTGAATTCCCAATAAGAAGGATGCCATATTGAATCTCTTCAATACTTTGTCAATGTACATCGACTGTGATAGTCCTATTAACCTTCTAGATCTATCTCGATAGATTTTAATTCCAAGGATATAGGACGCATCACCAAGATCTTTCATCTCGAATTAGTTCGATAACCATAACTTAGTCACTTTCATGTCATCCTTTGAATTCCCAATAAGAAGGATGCCATCAACATAAAGTACTAAGAATTGCACTGAGGTCTCCAATTCCTTTCTATACACACATGATTCATTCGAAATTTGAATGAAGCCAAACGCTTTGACTGATTCATCAAATCGAATGTTCCAATTCCTAGAAGCCTGTTTCAATCCATAAATTGATATTTGGAGTTTGCAAACCTTTTGCTCACTCCCACTGAATGTGAAACCTATGGGTTGCTCCATATAAATGTCTTTATCAATGTCACCATTTAGAAAGGCATTTTTCACATCCATTTGCCATATCTCATAGTCACAATATGCAGCAATGGCAAGCATGATCCGAATAGACTTTTGCATTGCAACTGGTGAAAAGGTTTCATCAAAGTCCACGCCGGGTCTTTGAGTGAATCCTTTTGCAACTAGTCTTGCTTTGTAGGCTGCAATGCTTCCATCAACTCCAAGCTTTCTCTTAAAGATCCATTTGCAACCTATGGATTTGGCCCCATCAGACAAATCTACCAAGGTCCAAACTTGGTTGGAGTTCATGGAATCCATTTCGGATTTCGTGGCTTCTATCCACTGTTCAGAGTCAGAATCTGAAAGTGCCTCCTCATATGTTAAAGGATCATTATCCTTTTAAGAGATCTCATGGAAGAATCCATACCATCTCTCCGGCTGTCTAGGAGCGCGTTCAGATTGCCTTAGAGGAGGATTTACGTGTGTATCGAAATTCGTGATTGGTTGTGGTTGATCAAAAGGGGATGTTTCTTCAGTGGGTGGCGTGGGGTCACTTTGTACTTCCTCTAATTCTATGATCTTGCCTTTCTTTTCTTTAAGGAGCGGTTTCTCAAGAAAAGTAGCATTTCTGTAAACAAACACCTTTTGCTCAGATTACTCATAGAAGTAGTATCCTATGGATTCCTTAGGATAACCTACAAAGTAGCATAAGTTAGAATGAGATTCTAACTTATCTCCCACTGTCCTCTTCATGTAAGCAGGACAACCCCAAATTCTTAAGTAAGAATAACTAGGAATTTTACCATGCCACATTTCATAAGGTGTTTTAGGGACTGACTTAGAGGAAACTAGATTCAAAATCTTTGCCGCACTTTCTGGGGCATAGCCCCAGAAAGAAGGTGGTAAGTCAGTGAAACTCATCATGGAACGAACCATATCAAGTAGAGTTCAATTCCTTCTCTCAGAAACTCCATTTGGTTGAGGAGTTCCCAGAGGTGTCCACTGAGAGATAATCCCATTATCTTTGAGATGATTAAGGAATTTTTCACTAAGATACTCGCCTCCTCGATCAGATCGAAGTGCTTTGATCTTGTGACTAGTTTGGTTCTCAACCTCCTTTTGAAATTCTAGGAATTTCTCAAAAGCTTCAGATTTATACTTCATTAAGTATACATAACCATACCGACTAAAGTCATCGGTAAAGGTTATGAAATACTGATGATTGTTTCTTGTGCTTACACTAAGCGGTTCACAAACATCAGAATGGATCAAATCCAAGACCTTAGTGGCACGTTCCACAGTTCCTTTAAAAGGAACTTTGGACATCTTTTCTTTGAGACAGGATTCGCAAGAAGTTAACTCTTTGAGATCATTTTCAGAGAATGATCCTAAAGTGTTTATCTTGCTAATTTTGTTCTTGGAAATGTGTCCTAATCTAGCGTGCCATAAGGGAGCTGAAACTTTGTCATCTCTCTTACGTTTAGTTTCTCGTTGTATATTTATAATATTGATATTTTGAGTTAGATAAAGTCCATTACTTAGAGTACCGATGTGAACGGAAGAGTTGTTCCGTTTGATAAAATATTTACCATTCTTAATATAAGTTTCATAACCTTCACAATCTAAAATTGGAACTGAAATTATATTACGAATAATGCTCGGTACATAAAGGACTTTATTTAAAACTAACTCAAAACTACATAAATCTAATCTAATTGTGCCTAAAGCTCGAGCTTCAACATTTGAGCCATCGCCGATCTTCAAGACACATTCTCCTTCTCTGAGTTGTTGGACTTCATTTAGCATCTGTACATCATTACAAATATGAGCTCCACAACCGGTATCAAGTACCTAAGAACTAGAATTAATAGAAAGATTTACTTCAACGAGAAAAATACCTTTCTTTAGAGTAGCCTTGTACTCTGGGCAATTTCTCCTCCAATGTCCCGTTTTTTCACAATGGAAGCAAACATTCTCTTTTTGATCACGCTTCTTCTTTTGGGCCTTCCCCTTCGAAACGCCACCAGTGGGCTTAAGGGGTTTCTTCTTCTTCTTTTGGGCTTTCTTGCCCTTACCTTTAGAAGGCCCAGAATAGGAAGATGGATCATTCACCATCAGAACCTTATTGCCCTTCTTGATCGTGCTTTCAGCAGTCACAAGCTGACTAGTCAGCTCAGCTACAGTAGCACCAGCATGATTCATATTGAAGTTAAGGACCAATGGGTTGAATGATGGTGGGAGCGAGGCTAGCAACAAGTCCACTGAAAGCTCATCTTTCAGTGGCATGTCCATGGAAGCAAGTTTCTCAGTAAGGGCCGAGAAACTTGAGTCCATATTCATGGACACTTGAACCTTCCCTCATTCTTAGATGGAACAATTCCTTTGAAGTGTTATACCTTGTAACACGTTCATGAGAGTGGTAAAGTTGCTCTAAGTGGTCGTAAATCTCCCAAGCAAATTCCATGGCCTCATGTTGCCTTTGCAAGTCCAGAGACATGTTAGCCAACATAAGGCAACGGGCTTGGAGATTATCATCCTTCCACTTCTGGATCGCGTCCCGCTCGACCCGAGTGGGAGCTTCCCCTTCGGGACTAGGCTCCCCTTCGAAGAGAACATAAGTTCTCTTCTCAGAATCTAAAATAATTTTCAGATTCCTCAGCCAATCAGAATAGTTGGGACCAGTCAACTTATTTGACTCGAGGATCGATACAAGAGGGTTTTTGGTTGCCATTTCAAAACACGTAGAGAATCACATAATCTACGACCTAAATGGTAAAGCAGAGAACTAGTGAGCATGCTGAATTATAACGATATACAAAAGATAAGGTCTTCAATCTAATGTAGCTCCCACTGTTTTTCAAAGATCTATAATTCCCAAAGATCTAAGAGGAACACGTTTCTTAATGGGTACTAAGATCCTAAGCATTTTACCTCGAAACCACGACTCGCGGACATTCTAAGTAAAACCCTAGATAGGTACAACTTACCAATTCTAACATCTTTAGAACTCTTAGTAATTGTTTTTGCATCACCTATCTTTCAATATGGACCCACGACTCGTGCGACATCCATATGTACTTAGGCGTTAAGCTAGACCCATCAATCATAAGATCATGATCAAAACTTAGTTCGAACGACCCACGACTCGCGGACATCGCTCTCGCCAAAATTGACCACGAAATATTGATAATTTAAAATGGTCAATTAGGTAACTAAGAACTAATAAGCTCCACTAGCTATCCCATGACTTGCGGACAATAACTAGCTTCACTTACTACACTTAAAACCTATTCATGGAATGCTAGGAATTTAATTCAAAATTTACATCTCGAATTAAACACCTATTGTTCGATATTAGCTTAATATTTAAATGGGAATTTTCGAATCAACCGGAGAGTTGTCCGGTTCGACCTCACCAACATATATGTTATCTAATTTTATTAGTCGTGATTAATGCAAGTACAACTTAAATACATTTCACACAAGCACTTAGCAGATAACATGTCTTAGCATGATACTAGCATGTGATGATCATGGGTTCTACCTATCTTATGCGTGATATGTGGGAGCCACTCCACAATCACAAGTTCTAACATACATGCCACATAAACGGTTTAAATCACATAAGGGAAAGCAGTAACAAAATACGAGCCCTATCTCTATTATATTTTTTAATTGAGATTCCCCTCCCTAACATTTTGAGGGGTCTTCACTTATGGTCTCCTTGTTACTTGAATGTGGTCCATCTCTAACAATAAAACGATGCCCTATCTATTACAATAATAGAAATCCTCTCTAACATTTCGAGAGGTCTTCACTTATAGCCTCTATCTTGTTACTTGTTATGTGGATCCATCTTACTTCATGGGTGCATTGTCTCCAAAATGAAAATAAAACCTCACCACCTATTCTATTCTAAAAAAAAAATAAAATGAAAAAGTACTAAAAAGTAATAAGGCTCAATCTTCATATTGGCCTTAGACAAATACACGGGGCATACCCCGACCTCAAAAACAGTAATATGGAAAGCCACATAATAAATCACATAACAGTACGCACATAAGTGAGGCTCCAACCTCAATTGAAAAACTCAATTATAGGGCTCCAACCCCAATTTAAACCATTCATGTGCATAAATTAAAACCATACATAAGTCTAAACCCATGATCACCTAACATGCAACTTGCGAGAATTTAAATTTAGCCAATAAATTAAAATTTCCGTTTCAAGTCCTAATGACTTAAAACACGACTTGATGCGAGTCTTGTTCATAAAAGTTTTCAATAAATCCCAAATTACTAAAACTAATAAAATTTTAATTAATTTCTGAAAATTAATAATTTTATTAAAGGTGTAATTTCTCAAATTATAAACCGTTTCTATTTCTCAAAAATCCCAATTTTAAATTCTATTAAAATTAAATATTAATAAAACAAAATTTTTTCATAATAAAAATAAAATTAAAATCGGGACTGGATTGCACGAAATACGAAAATGGATTACGAGAAAAATGGGGCCTGTACGCGAAAAGGGCAGTGCGCGCCGCAGCACGCGGCCCTTCCGGTCACTTGCGGGCGTTGCTGGCCAGGCGCGCCTAGGCGCACCCGGAAGGCCTCCCGGACTATTGCGGGAGGGACTGGGCGAGGATGCCCATGCGCGCGCCTCGCGGCGGGCTGTGGCGCCCGACGCCTTCGGGCGCGGGGTTTCGCGTGTTCGTAATCCAGGCTTTTCGTTTCGTGTTTTCGTTCAAAAGCAAAACCAATCCAAGAAATCCAAAATCAGTTTATACAGTTTCAAATCCAAAACAGTTTTCAAAACAATTTTTGCAAAACATTTTTCAGAAACTTTCAGGGAAAAATACATTTTCGTAATTTAGGCTTTCTAAAACAATTACAAATACTCAATCGCATCAAGCCTAAGAATTTCTACCAAATTCAGAATAATTGAGACGAATCAGAAACACGATTAACGAGTTGGCTCTGATACCACTTGTTGGAAAACGGGAATCAGAAAGCAGCGAAAATTTAAAAATTTTCCAACAAAAGGATCTTAGACTCGCAATCGTGAATCCAAATTTGTAGAGATTAGAAACTTACTTTTCAATAATCTTTCTTAAAGCGTTTCAAGCCACCCAAGAACGCTCTTCTCGCCGCTTGATCCCCTCTCCTTGGTAAAGCTCAAATCTTCAAAACTTCTAACTTGAAGGTCTCTAGAGATAGTCCAACAACTTGACTACAATCTAACTAGTAAGGATGCTAGTTCTCTAGTTAGTGTTTAGGCTTGACCTAGGGTTTATTTGATCTTGGAGAAAGGATGGTGTTCAACACATGAACCAAAAGAAAATCGATCAGCCCTAAGGGGAGCTCGAGCTCCCCTATATATAGGAGAGGGGCGACCGATCCTAGTCCTTATGGACTAAGGATTTGGTCCCTCTCTCTTATTACTTGATCATCAATTAATTTTAAACTTTGACTTTGAATTCTAATTCAAATCAAATTTTAAGAGAGCTAAAATATCCAAACCCTTTTGGATAATATTATACTTTATTTATTAATAAATAAATAACTTATTTATCTAATTAATTAATTCACAATTAATTAAATAGATTAATTTCTCCAAAATAAGACTTTCATTTTAATTCAAAATTAAACCAAAGTCTATTAAATACATAAATAAATATACACGCACATTGCACACGTGTCCATATAGGACACGTGTCACGCACGTGTCGTCCCCACACGTGTGCTTCACACGTGTGGAACCCCTTTGGCCCGATTAACTCGTTTAATCATTTTAAAGCCTTAACTCATGTAACCAAGTTGTTGTGTGTGACCCTCTAGGTTTTCAATTCAATTAGCAGTGACCCTAATTAATTAATTCAATAATTAATTAATCAGTCCACAGATTAAACGACCATAGTCTAGCAACAGGTGTTTAACCCCTAGCTGAATTAGAATGTATCGATTCGACAGAACCTTTAAGTCATTGATTTATATGAGATACAATCCTCCTACTTACTATCTCTCAACTAAGATCTAGGGTAAGGAAATAATCAGAACCCCAATAATCTGGTCTTAAAGCTAAGTGCATTTCATATCCATTTGATCTCAATCCAAGAAACCCTTTTCTTGATGTCTTGATCTACTGCCTTAGCCAAGGACTCTATATGGCATATGAATGACTTACACAATAAGAGATCACATTGCAAATGCAAGTGTAGGTCCTTTCTTGATTCTCATTCACTTTCATGAGTCACTTGTGCAGCCCCAGCATAAGTCTTGAATCAGTTATCTAAGGCGACACCCTTTAAAGCTTATACCTAAGACTACAGAGTTAACTCATAAAGTGACAGGAACCTCAAGTCTAAGGATCAATTAATCACATCAATGACTCGTGAGATATTTCCTAATCTGGAAGTTTCCATTTCCTGAAATAGAAACTTCCTTTCCCATTTAGGAATCTTCTCACAGGGGGCACCTCAGTGAACTTACTTATGGAAGTAAGCACCCTCATGTATCACGCATGTATCAACTATACACTTTGCACCTCCATGAAACAAGGTGGTCCTTCTTAAGGGCGTGATCCCGCAAGCAAGCCTTAGAGGAGTCAGGTTGACACTCCCACTGTCTGTAGGACTCATCGGCTTGGAGTATTTTATTAATCATAACTTATTTGATATAGGGCTTGTTTCATGAACCATTTCACCTAAATGGTAGAGTCCTAAAGTCATCAGGATTAGGGGAGTTCTCATACATGCACAACTAAAGTAAACGCATACTAAACAAGAGCATATAAAGAAGTGTTGCCTCAATTCATTATTTTATTCAAAGATTGTCTGTGATTATAATAAGGAAAAGTACAAAACGGATATATAATCAGCTTTCTAGGGCACTATTCCTAACACCATAAGCTTTTAGATAAGTTTCTACTGGACTTGACCAGGGAACCCTCGAAACGGGGCCCTTGCGCTCGCCAAAGACTTAGTACAATCGGTACAATACTTAAACAAATTTTCGCAAGTCTTAAGCCAGGGCACTCTCGGAATGAGACCCTCGTGTTTATTCAGAGACTTAGCAAAGTTTTACAACTTTTTTGTCAATAATTTATTTAGCTTATTACTCAGAATCTTATTATTACAAGATTTTGGCAAGACAAGCACAAAGTAAAGTCCATAACAAAATATCGCTGAAAAAGGAAATTTTCATTAACGAAAAAAGCAAATGCTTGAGATTACAAAAGCATAAGGGTACTCACGCCCTCGGAGTTCACAAAAAGTTGTTACAGAAATGGAAGCAAGAAAATTACAAGTTTGGAAAAAGAAAACATTCTTGCAGGGGATCATTTCAAGCATTTGGGGCAGGGCCATCTTCTAAGTCCACCACCTCATTCTACACTTGGGGGGCAGAGGCTTGTAGGCTCTGAACATCTTGAACAGCGGCGCTCTACGACTTAGTCGTCTTGACCGCTGGAGCGGGAATTATCACACTGGTCGGGGTATTGGGAACTGTTTCAGTGCTAGGCGTTTGGGGCACAGTCTTCGTGGGACCTTCGAGGGCTGGTACCGTATCATTAGCCCCCTCGTTGGTTGACTCGTTGCGAGGCCCCTCCACAGGTTGACAAGATGCCAAAAACTCATCTTGGGATCTCTACAAGATAACCATATTCTGGCTCAGCAAGATTAGCCTTCGGGTCCTCATCCCTATCTTCAGGTTCAGCGCAGTGCTCGTTAAACCTAAGCCCCATGTCAGCACGCCCTCGCGAAGAAGCCGATGTTAGGCCCAAGTGGATCATTTACTCGACGGCTAAGTTGAAGGCATTCTGAGCCTCGTCATAGCAATGCAAGGAGACGGCAAAGCCAAAAGCCTTAGAGTGACAAAATTTGATAATGGCTTCCTTGTTGGCTCTCTCCAGGCGCTCGGGAAGCAACCGCTGGAATTCCTCCTCACAAGCCTTCTTGTCGGCCTCAGTATACTTCTTCTTGGCCTCGTTATGCTTGCGAATCACTCATTCGTCTCCGCCATCAGCTTTTTGTAATTTTCATTAAGAGTGGTGTTTTCCGAGCGGTACCTCCTTCGAGAGTCCTCTGACTTCTAGTAGTCCTCTTGCAACTTCTTCAGCTCCGTCTGCAACTTGTCATGCTCAGTTTGGAAAGACAGGAATTTGGCCTTTTCTACGTCCAGCTCCTCTTGAATTTGGGCGGGGTCATTCGAGCATGCCATCTTCTTATATTTGGCTTTGCGCTCAGAATAGACAGACAAGCGTCGTTGCAGGTTCCTCACCCTCAGGAGAATTTCTGCAAAACTCCAAACACTTAGCATTTTTCAGGGGTGGAGAAGAAACACGAGGAAGAAATAAGGAAGGATGGAAGAGAAACTATACCGCAATAACTGCATGCACGAGGTCCTGAGCCACCTCCTCCACGCTCTGTCCATACAGCGCTCTGTGGTCTCCAGAAAACTGGACTCTTTCGTAGAGCCCATAGGTGATATTGCGAGCAAAATCATGGTTGCTCAACAACGTGGGACCCTCGTTTGGATCGTGCTTGTAGTGTCTGTCCTTGGCACGCTCAAAGTTCCACAGTTGGTCCTCCTCGGAGGAGGAAGTGTCCCCGGTCGCCCTCGACCACCTTTCCTTTGCCCTTGCCCAAGATTGAGATTGTATCAGGCATTCTCTTCCTCTTTTTGGAGGCTTGGACTTGGCCCTCTTGGGGCTCCCTTATCAACACGTTCGAGCGTGGTCTCCTTTGGTTGTCCTGGGTGGGGGCTGGAGGTCTTTGTTGTACCCCCTCAGCCGGTCTCACTGCGAGGCGGGTATCAGCCGGAGGCGCACGGTTGTCCCCTCGACCACGCCCAACCGTGAAGGTGCTAGAACTCGCCCCTTGGTGGCCCCCTCTGCCATCGCCTCTGCTGGCCCCCCGACCATCTCCTCTACCTGCCCCTCGACCCTGGTTGTTTTGGGGTTATTATGGTTTCTGTTGTTGGTTGCGAGCGTTGATCAGGTTCGCAACATTCCTTATGTTTCCCCTCCGAGCCATCAGGATACTTGTACCTAAAACAAGGGTAACGAGGGTCAAAGTTTTTCACATAAAAATCAACAAAGTACAAGAATAAAAGTCAGCGATCCTATCTAAAATTAGTTCCCTAGAATCTAACCATCTCTCTCCAGATTTCGAGCGAGAGGGTTTCGGATCATTTCTGGGTCGTTCATGAGCCCACATAAGAACATGACCTCCTCGTCATCTATCAACTCCTTGGCCTGAATAAGCCACTTGGCATTCCTAAGCTCGAGGGCCAGGTTCTTAGTCCAGTCTATGGAGAACGAGGGATCTAGACGGGATCTGACAAGGGGCCTTTCCCCGTGGTCTACCCACTCTCGTGGCACACCAAAGTCCTCACCATCCGGGGCCCTCACAAAGAAAAACTTCTCCTTTCAGTTAATCCCGTATGATGTCGAGGGCGCATCCATCAATCTCAAATTTGTCTTGGCTTGAACATAGTAGAAGCCAACCTAAGCTGACGAGCGTGGCGAGCGAACTACTTGGAAAAGGTTATTGAAATTATGGATGGACTGCTCGTTCCCAGTACACTTCATCAAAATTACAAAGGAGGTTATGACAACTATTCCATTGGGTACTATCTGAGAAGGACTAAGGTTTAAGAGGTTTAGTTTGCTGGCAACGGGGATGGAGATAGGGAACCTTAGCCCCCCAAATGTTACAACATCTATATAGACCGTCATTTGCCCGCGCGGGATGGGGGGGGGGACGATTAGCTCTCTCGTGCGGCTCAGGGAGTCTATACGTATAACGCTCGTCCCAGTAGCTGGGGGCCCTCATTGAAACCAACTCTCTGAGGATTAAAGTGCTGGGGATCTCATCCGGTGTCCTCTCGGTTGCTTGCATGCCCTCACCCTCACCCTCGTTGCCTTTCTTATTCCCTTTCCTTTTACGCTTTGCAGGGGGTTCTTCTGAAGGCTCAATCTCTCCTCCTCCTTCCTGAACAGGGGCTAAAACGGCCACCGTTATAGTATGACGGTGGGGATGAGTGGCACTCTCCGTCAATGGCGAAATCTCCCCCTGCCTCTCTGCCTCTATCACCAAGTCCATCTCTTCAAAGAGATGTTCAACACCTCTAGGATCCTTCTCCCCCATAGCAGAAACTACTGCATCCAATTCGTCATCCCTAGGAGAACCAGGATGGGATGAACTCTGGCTGGCCATTTCCTCAACTTCACGGGTAAATTCTTCAACGTGATTTTCGGACATGGTTTTTGGGGGTTTAAAGTAAGTATGGAAAATTCTGGAGATATGGAGATTTCGGAAAGCAAAGGGAATTCTGGGAAAAGATTGATCCTAACAATACAAGGGTTAGCAAGTCAGAAAGTCAGAAGGAGCGAAAGATTACCTAGAGTTCTTGCAAAACTTGAAAGTGGATTGGAATTCTCTGAAAGTTGCTTGATGAGGTTTTCTTTCTGCAAAGGATAGCTATGGAGTTATGTTAGCGTAAAAGATGAGAGAGATATGGGATCCCCAATTTATAGGAAAGAAGTTGGTACGGTTTTGGGTATTGATTTCAAAAGGCAATCATTTCCCGCCTTGGGAACCGCCTACTTTTGTAAAATGTCGCGCACTTTCCTATGATCACGCGCCGTTTCCTGGAAAGTCGCATCCACTCTCCCATCGGCATTAAATGCGGGATGTCGCGAGCGGTCAACTGAGGAGACAGCATTTAATGCATGCTCAGAAGAAGGTTTCGGTACACGCCATCTTCCTCCACGAGCATCGCCCTCGAGATTTGAAAAGATTTAAATTCTACAACCCTTATCGCTAAGGACTATAGAATTGGGGGGGGGGGGGGGGGGGGCAAAATGATGGGGCTAAAATACACTTAGCCCATGTTTTGACACGTGGCGCCACCAGTGAATGACGCGTGGCCTCTCATTCCCCAAACAGGCTTCCTCCGAGCCTCATTCACCCTCGGTTGCTAACACCATCCAAGTGACACGTGTCATTGTCATCGCCAGACATGTGGCCATCATCGCCGCTCACCAACGAGCGTCCTATATGCCACCATGCATAACCCAATTTCCCCAGGAAATTCATCCTCGAGCACTCTCTCCCCTCGGATGAGCTCCTACATGTAAACAAACCAAGGGACCAAGATCCCCCTCATCATACCGCCTTGGCACGGATCCCCACTTGGATCCACAAGCCCATCAGGCTCATGGTTCACACGAACGTGATCCCGACCCTCGTTGCCAACCCGAAACGGCTCTCTGACATCCCGTACATGCCCGCGCACCTGCCACTGTTGCCCGTACCACTTTTTTCACCAGCTTTTGCAGGAGATTCCTCCTAGGTTTCTCCTCATTGCGCCACGTGTTAGGGCGACATTAGGGCAGGACCACAAGGGGTAAATTACCAAAGGGTCCCTGACCCTCAACTATACATAGGAGTGAGTCTTTATCTCCATCTCTGTAAGCAATCTTCACTTACTGAAATTCTACAATTACTTTGCTTTGCTTTCAGGTCATCATCTGACTTGAGTGTCTGAAAGCCAAACTGGGATTCACCCCCAGTTCCCCCCAGCTTGGCCTTCTGACCTTTCTTTATTCTTGGTGTTTGTCCTAGCAGGTTGAACCCTCCATCTTTTCCGGCGAGTCCAATCTTGTTTCCCCACATCAAACAAATTCTAAAGTGTTGGAATGTGAGCACCTAAAATCAGACCCTTCACACTCCATAAGGAGAAGCTAAAACAAAAGTTAAATTTGTTAAAATTAATTTGTAGTAGTAAAAGCACTGTTTATAGAGAAAAGTTGAGAATCGCTTTTGATTTTTATCAAGTTACTAATTTACACATAAATATTTTTAAATTATTATGGATAATTTAATATGATTTAAATAATATGATTTAACTAATGCATTAATATAAATAGCAGTTTAAAATTATATAAGATAAGTATACATAATAAATGAAATGCATGTGAAAAAAAAAGATAATGAAAAAAATTGAAATGAAACAAAACGAATTCAAAATAAATAAATTTATAAGAATTAAGAAAACAAAAAATATATATATATCAAAAAAATTACTTGGTAATTACCGATTTTTTATTAAATTTTTAATTGAAATGTTTAAGATTATGAAAATCTAATAGAAGCAGGAAAAGAAAATAAATAATGATAATATAAATAATAGAGTTCTATATGAATATAAAAAGGATAATTAAGAAATATTAATATTTTAATGAGAATATTATTAGCTAAACAAAATTTAATAAACGATAGAAAACTGAATAAGCTATAAACAGAATCCAAAAGTATGTTCAAAACAGTTTGATTTACCTTTGTTGTTTCATCTTCTTTTTATTTTCTATTGGCTTTCAGTGTTATTTTCTCACTTTCTTTTCTATACGTATAGTTTGTATGTATATAGAACTATTGTTATACTGATTAATCAAAATCCCTAAATCACGTGCAAACATCTTTGCTCAAGAATATTATTGCTATAGGCTTCAGATTAGGTTCGACGACCGGTCAGTTCTACTTCATTCAGATAGATTGTTTCAGCAATACCTGAACCATATGTACATTAAAGTCGAAAAACAACGACTAGATTATTTTCGTGTCGAACAACGACAAAAAAGAGCCCATATAGAATCTCTTCAAGGTATAATAGATTGTTTGGGAATACTTGGTGAAAATGATCCAAAGAAAATTGGTCAACAAATTTTTTTATCTGCGTCATTTATAGGAAGTCCCTAGAGATATGCATAAAAGGTACTTAGATGCAATGACTTTAGTCCAAAAGTATGGAAAGCCAGATATTTTCTTCACAATGACTTGCAATCCTAAGTGGTCAGAAATAACGAGAAAAAAAAAAAAGATTAACTCTAAAATACCCCAAAATAGGCTAGATTTATTAGTTCGTGCTTTCAAAACAAGACTTGAAGAACCCAAAGATGAACTAATAAATAAGAAAATTTTCAGTGAAATTGCTGCATATACATATATCGAATTCCAAAAAAGAGGCCTTCCTCATGATAACTAGCTATTGAAAATGGCAGATCAATACAAAATTAAATCTCCAGATGCATATGACAAATTGACTAGTGCTAAATTGTCTGACAAGCTCAAACACCCTTATCTTTATTCCTTAATCCTTAAACATATGATGCATAGTCCTTGCGATCAGTTTAATAAAAATAATGCATGCATGTGAGATGAAAAATATAAGAATCATTATCGTAAAGATTTATGTGAGATAACATGCCATGGAAAAAATTCTTACCCTAGTTAAAATGGAGGAATGATGGAAAGAATGTTTTGATAAGGAAGAAATTACTTGATAATCGTTGGGTCGTGCTATAGTATCCTTATCTACTTGCAAAATTTGATTGTCATATTAATGTTAAAATTTGCTCGAATGCCAAATTGGTAAAATATTTGTATGCACATATATAAAGGACATGATTGAATTACGTATAATCTTGTTGAAAACACTGCATCTATTGCTCCTGATGAAATCAAACAATTCCAATCAGACAGGTAGATAGCAACTCCAGAATCAGCTTGGAGACTTTCTGGATTTTCCATGAGCGAGATAAATCCTTCTATTATTACACTATATATATACGAGCGCTAATTGTGTTTTCGTCGTCCGGTTGCAAGGATTTAAACCAGACCAGAACACTATATATGTAAGAGCGGGAAATTCCCGAAAAATCCCCAAATGAGGACTCAAATTTGCTTTAACTCCCCATTTTTAAAAAAGTTCATCTTTGCTCCCTAGATGACAGGCCAAATTTGCTTTAACTCCCCATAGTTGTATTAAAACTCAAGAATCTCGTACCCGAACCCCGGAATCACGTACTTAAATGCCCAAATGATGTATTTGCCCCCAAATACGAGATTTGGACATTTAAGTACGTGATTTCGGGGTTCGGGTACGAGATTCTTGAGTTTTAATACAACCTTCAAAAAAAATGGGGAGTTAAAGCAAATTTGGCTTGTCATCTAGGGAGCAAAGAGGAATTTTTTTTAAAATAGGGAGTTAAAGCAAATTTTTTCAACTTTTAGGTACTTTTTAAAAAAGACCCCATGTAAGAGTGCTAATTATGTTTTCATCGTCCAGTTGCAAGAATTTAAACCACACTAGATTATTCCCTTCTTCCATCTAAAACGACGACGTATGAGTCTCTCATCAGCTTTCTTCCTTACCCTCCCCACCTCCTTCCTCCATCTCGTTGCCCAGCCTTGCTAGCTCAGGCCGCCACACTAGCTCTCTCTTACTGCCGTGTGTCTTCTCAAAGATTTCTTCTTCACCGTCCTTTCTCACTTCCTTGCACAGATGTCTCTTCCACCGCGTCCTAGCACAGATGTCTCCTCCTTCCTTTCTCCACGGACTTCTCCAATAGATCGTATCTCTTCCAGCTTGCAAATCTTCCGCAATTTCATAATGCTTTCTTATTTTTGGTTTAATCTTCTTATTATGTGGTCTTCTCTTACTTTTACACGTTTTTCATCCGTACATTTTATCAAATTTTTATTTGAATTTACCAAAAAATCTGCAAGATATACGCGGGTTTTCAGAAATTAAATCGCACAAGCTTCTCCAGCCGGTAATACCCTGGTAATTGAAGTTTATCGACTCATCAGCTTTCAAGGTACTCTATTTTCTGCATCAAATGTGTGGAGGCGGGAGAAATTACTGATTAATTGTTTGTGATTGATTTTAGATGTTCGGTATGTTTTAGAATTTAGATTGCATTATGTAGATGTATTGGAAGAATTCATTGCAGAAAAATAGCATTAAAGTTGGGAAAATTGTTGGAGAAAGCTAAATTGAGTTTGGAGAAGAAGAAAAATCTATCTCGTACTGCTTCGGATACACAATCAGCTTCAGTTAAGGTACGTAAATATCAATATCATCTCAATTAATGTTTTTCCGTCTTGATTCTTGGTGAAGTGATTTTCATCCAAGTTAATCATCACTAATCATGCGTTTGATTTTGCAATTATCTTCTCCTCTGTTCTAATCTTGTGGATTGAATATTTTTGGAGTGGTGGTATAGGTTTCAATTTCTCCCTTTCCATGTCAACTATACGCTCACAAAGTTACCCCTTTTTTTTTTTTTTGTTGCATACTTTCTGAATTTATAAAATTCATATAGTTCAAAAAGAAAATCAAGTTTCGACCTTTGTTATGGATGAACTTTTGGGTCAATCTTGTAGCAGAACTTTAAATAATTTGTTTAAGCTCCTAGAGAAGATTGTGAGAAATTTAGTTTAAGCGATTTAGCTTTGTTTTGAGATGTATATCCGTTCTTGTATAAATACCTGATTATGTCCTATACTTGGGTGTTCTATAATAAATTTCATTATATAGTTTTAATATGTTTAATTAATGAAAAAACTGAAACTAATTTATTATAAGCCTTTTATTGCTTATGAAGAAAAGAGGAAAGGAAAGATGTTTGAGTGTACTAAATTGAATGTTTGCATGTGTGTGTGTTTTGAGTGCGAAGTAGGGTAGGAATGTAAAATTATGAATAAATGTATGTCCATATGTATTTGATTGCGAGAAATGTGTCTCGAAGAAGGTAAACCTGGCCAAACACAAGGGATTAATCCTCTGTTGTTTAATAGGCCCAAGATTCTTAAACCACTTGACAACTTCACCTCGATTGGTGCACAAAAAACCAACTCTTTTTCAGAAGAGGGCTGCCCTCAAGAAAAACCTTGGTAATAGTAATTTAGGGTCTAATTTCAACTTAGACAATGATAAGAAGAGAAAAGGAAGTAGTGGGAGAGAAACATTGGATGATATTAGCATTGATGATCAGTCAAACTTATACTATGATTCTGATGATCAAGTTTTGGAGAATAATAGCAGTGATAAAAATGGCATAAGCAACTCTCTAGAAACTAGCTCAGTTACAACAAGAGATCACAAGGGGAAGAGGAAAGGGCTCCCGACGAAGAATTTGATGGCCAAAAGAAGCTTAATGATAGGCTTTACATGTTGAGATCAGTTGTTCCAAAAATCAGCAAGGTATGATTTTTATGTTTTAATTCTTTTTGTTGATAATCATTAGCAAGGTGCAACATATTTCTCGTGAATTATATGATACAGTTTTCTTGCATGTTTTTAATATGGAAGAAGCTTTAGGTTTGGTATTATTATTGTTATTTTCTTGAACTTGTGTTTGAGCCTGTTGTAGCTCCTCATTATTGATGGCTTGGTTGGTTAGATTATTAATAAGTAGCAAAATCTTAAGAATGGCATAACTTGATTATTTATGTTAAGGAATATAGATTATCGTGTTTACTTTAGTTCTTAATGTCTAACACACACACACACACATATATATATATATATATGTTGTGCTCCTTGCTCCTATACTTGACAGAAGTTCGAAACATGCCTCGTAAAGGGGATTATGGAATTGATAATGAAGATGAACATGATATTTATCAAGATCAAGACTACGAGTACGACTATGCTGATGATTATGATTATGATGACGAAGAAAATGGTGAGTTTTTTGCCCTTGATACAAGTTTTTCCACAAAGATTGGTTGTTTGTGAAATTTTCGACTTGTTAATATTGCAGCAAGGCTTTGTGGTGTTAGTTCAATTTCAACCTTAAATGGGAGGATTTAATATGATCAATGACTTTGAAAAATATATGTATACTGAGGTGGAATGACATCCTTAAAGGGTGAAATGATGGAGAAATGAAGGAGAGTTAGAAAGGGTGAAATTGATGGATTGTTTTGCCCCATCTGCTTTGAGGCTTTGTTCTTTGGTGGTGACCACCATATCTGGTATGTTTTTACTTTTGTATATCTTTACAATCTTGAAGTGTTGCAAATTATGATTAATTTTTCTGTTTGTTAAGCTTGGTTGGTTGACACAGCTGATTTTTCTGTTTTTATTATATGAATTATGTATCAAAAAATGGTTGTATTGGCAAGGTTCAAGCGAGGTAGTTAACTTTTCATTAGTTTTATTTCATGGGTTTTATCCCTATACTCCGCAAGATAGTTCCTCAAGAATTGTCATACTGAAATTTCTTATGTCTCTATTTTTTTTTTTAATTTGTTATGTCACTTGATTATTCTTTTGAAGAATATTTTTGCTTTCTCGTGGCCTTTTTATTTGCCGCCTTTCTATGGTCTTTAGTCACTAGGATTTTATTTATCTTTGAAATGAATAATATTAGATAACCTCGTTTTGTGCATTAATGTCCTATAATATTTCACATATGAGGAATTTCACACTTAAATTTTTGTAATTGCCTGAAGGTTTTCCTCAATGCGGGGGGGAGCTCATGTGCTGATAAATATAAGTTTTTCATGATTAATTAGAAAATGCATACGTATCTTCTAATATTAGCATATTACCATATCTAAAAGATGCATCGTTGAGTTTGTCATACCAGTATACTTACTATATTTATTATCTTGACTTTGAATTGTCCCAACCTGATACAACTTAAATTCTGTTATTCACGGGTCAATTTGCTATATAACAACAAAAAGGAGGATGTTCAGCTCCCTGAGATCATAAAAGTTGTTAAGAACTGTTCATCCTCACTAGACTTGTGTTGTTGGTAGACTTGTGTTGTTGGCTTCATTTAGGAGGAAACCATGAGTTCTTATTAGAGTTCTCTCATTCTCACAATATTATATTGTGATCCATTCGAGCAAGTTGGCTGTTATTTTCAATTGAAGTCTTGGTTTCATTTTTTTCTCGTTTTTTCTTTTTACTGGTATTTCATCACAGAGACCAATAATACAATTATCACCTACAATTTGTCGGTAATAGTAATATAATGGTGTAGATAATTATGTTATAATTCCTTATGTCGGCGGGCATATATTACCGCGCATTACGCGATACATTAAACTAGTAAGTTTACAACTTCACATTCAAAAATTACCAGTTTGTACAAAACCGATGAATACATGGAGGTTAGCACTGTTTGCACCCATTTTCTTTTTTTCTTTTTTTCGTTCACAAGTTACTTACCATGCACTAATTGTGTTTGTCTCTTTTGTTCGGGTTAAATAACATAAATTATTCAATCTTTTAATTAGTTATTATATTACATGCCTTTAGATAATACTTTATAATGCATTCCAATTTCTGTATGTTGAAAAGTTAATATAATTATAAATATAAAACAAATACAACGCTTGTATTAACTTTAATATTATACATTCATTTTGTACTATAGCAAGAACAGCGGCCATGATAGTCGCGCTTTGCGTGGTTCCCCTATACTAATACGTGAATAAAGGTGAATAAAAAGACATCACAATGTTTTTCTCTAGTCTCCACCAATTTCAAGAGAGCTCTCAACTTTTCAACTTTATAGACTAAGGAAGTGTTTGGTATCATTATTAGGTGTCATAGGTAATAGAAACGAGGGTTAATTTTTTGTTTGCTATCAACTATTAACTGATATGGGCCAACTCAAGTTAATCTCTGGCCCGGCCAAGCCCGGCACTGTTCATGAATTAAGTTGAGAAACTCATATCTTATTTCAGTCGATATTAAGTCTTCTTGCGTTTGAGTCCATTTTGCTTTGGTACTGTAGAATTTTCTCTTTCCATTATATGCCCTTGCGTGATTCTTCGTATGCTTCACAATTACATTGTGTGTTTCTGGATTTGGGTGAATTCTTCATAGCGACCGACCGACGGCCGAAGAACAGGTGGGTATGCATCACTTGTGTGATTGTCCCCATTTAATCTGGTAGTTTGCAATCGTTGATATAGGGTTTTTTATATTTGTGACTTAAATTGCAGGCTCTTCGCTTGGAATACTCTGCAAGGGGCATCCACTAATCTGACCAGGTACTACCAAGCTGTATACGAAGCTTTTCTGAAATTTTGGTAGGTGGGGTAACTGAATATCGATATTTGGTTCTTTATTGGTGTCCCGTTATATATTAAGTTTTAAAAGTTCCAATTTACAATATTTGTGGGTTTGATTCTGATGAATGGGAGTTGGCTGTGTTATCTACATGAAATTGCCACGTTGTGTGCTAATTAGCCATGTACTCTACATGATGCTTGCTTTGTGTCGATATGAAACCAGTCCCTTTTAGTCAAAAGATGTTTGCCCGGTATGAATTTCCTTACAACTTGTGTCTTTTGAACTTGAATTCTGGGATTCCAATTGCAGATTTATTTGAGTGAATTTAGATGGATACATACGCAAGGCTAAGGTTTTTGGCATGGATAGAGTTTATTCTTAAACGTACTGCCCTTACGATGTCAATGTACTTGTCGTATGTTTGGTATAAGTAAACTGTTGAGACTAAGAGGCGTTCACGTAAGCGCCGATATTCCATCATCGTAAACCAGTCGGATCAGTTGAAACAACTTAGTCGTTTTACACAAAGGATAGCAACACGCATTGCTCCATAGATCATGTTAACTTAGATGAGGTTGGAGATGATGTCGGTTCAATCGCCCCATTTATGGCATCCCGGTTGACGTTCGTAGCTCATTTGTGATGTGTCTCATGCATTTCATAAATTAGTTTATGCTGCACTTTCTGTTTTAGCTGATGATGATCTTTGTTGAACAACTTTGGTGTTTAAAGACTATTTTATTTTCTGTGTTAATCTTGTAGACAACAGACAATTTGTTGCTGGTTTTTGCATGTAGGTGCTATGTATAACAATGGCAAGAATTGTTGTTTATTAATGTGTTTTAAGTATATAGTTTTGGTTTCTACTCCCGGCAATAGATGATGTGATTTTGGTGGTAAGAACTTGCATGTAGATTGTTGATTGTTAACAAATCTCTGTCTTGGTAATTGATTTTTGTTGCCAACCAATTTTTTTTTAATAATTAATCTCTGTTGTCAAACATATTTCTGTTTTGGTAATTGATTTCTGCTGCCAAACAGAATTTTCTTTTTTGGTAACCAGAAAGGATCAAAAAGAAAAACCAATAAAGAGAAACGACAGAGGACAATTGAGAAAGAAGATTATTCGCCAACTGCAAACAAGAACGAGAGTGTGCTAGACACCCTTCAAGAGATTTTGAGGAATTTTATCCTACAACAGCAAAAGATCGATATGGAGTGGAGGGATTTGAAGTGTGCTTTGGAATCTGAATGTTGCAGCTTGTATCTATGTTATGAAATCTGCTTGAAATTTTAATGTGATTCTGCACCTCTCAAACAGGAACTTGCAACACCTTGTGCTGCTGTTACTATATTTTTCGGGGCTAATGATGTTGTTCGTTTTGATGACACCACCAAAAAGCAACATATGCCTATTGAAGAATATAAGGAAAATTTTAAGAAAAATGGTTCAACATATGTATTTATATTTTTAGAGCACAGATTTGTTTAGAGAATCTATTGTTTGTGTAATTGAAGTTAAGTTTGTAATGAATAAATATTTTTAATTTGTTTTTTATGTCATCTTTGTTGTATTTTATTTTTATAGTGGATAAACTATTATATCTTATTAGTAAAGTTTTATTACATATGAAGAGTTAACAAATATGACGAAGGATAGAAAGTACATCAACACATAATTTTGAGGGTAAAATTGGAAATTGAATTTTAATCGAACTTAATTTCTCATACCAAACATTAAATTACGAAAATAGGATTAAGGTATATTACTGGCAATCTTCATACCAAACACTATATTAATTTCTTCAATATATCTTAATATCACTTAAAAAGCCCGAATAAAATTAACTTAAATTAAGTCAAAATACGTATCAAACGCTCCCTAACTTTTTTTGGGGGTTGAAGCATAAATTAGACACTCTTGAAATTCACCAATTGAAATCTCCAATCTCCAAATGACACGTTAAGTGCAATAATTTCGAAAGTGCAATAATTTCGAAAGGTTATGAGCGTCCAAAATAAAAGAATGGGAGCACCCGCCCTAAGGCCCATAGGATAGGTGATTTGTGTAATTAATCCTAAAAATATTAATATTTAAAAGGGTAGAATTTCTAAACAACATAAATATAAAAAATAATTATATTTGATTATCTTGCATTTAGGTTTATTTTTTATTTTTTATTTTACATTTAGGCTTAGTTATAACGCAGTATTTAAATTAAAAAAATTTATTTTAATTCTTAACTTTTGAGAATCATTTGCTGTCCCAGGCACGACGTTCGTTAATGTTTTTTTATGTCTTTCTAAAAGTACTCCCACTTTTTTAATTCGATTTGTGACTTTTAGGAATGTGTTGCTAAATTCATATTTTCTACAAATTATTTTATTTATATTTATAAACTTTAGGGATGATTTTATAATTTATTTTTTTTTGGATCTTAATGATTTTGTGATTTTGGTATACATTCAATACAATACTCATACAAACCGTAAAGATATAAGTGTACTTTTACAAATTCTATTGGGAACCCAGACGAAACAAATTTTATAAATACTAATATAAGTTTGTCGATCTAAATGAATCATATTGTAATTAGACCTAAATATAGATTAGCTAGATACAAATCATCATAAATATGAACTAGAATTAGGTATTCATTTATATTGAGAGTTAGGCAAACAATCATTAAAACTATAAATCTGATGGAGTTAGTAGCATTATATTAAATCTTGAATCACAATCAACAAAAACCTTCAGTAATGAAGCTATTTATGGGACATTCTTCATCTCTGCAAATTACCGATTCCATTAGACTTCAATTTCTTCGCTCAAATTCTTACAGTATTCGATCAATGCCATGGAAAGTCAACCCTGACAATTCCATTCTTTAAATTATCATCAGAGATATTTTCTTGCGATTTCCTGAATCATAATTCACAGAGAATCTTTCCTCTTCCAGCAATTCCATGGCCCACGTGATGTGATCTTTGCCTCATCAAATTCTCTCTCTCTCTTGTTTCTTCCAATGAAGATTCGCCCCATCACAATAATTCAAACTGGTTTTGGACTTTGGATTTCTGCTCTCTCCGTTTCCCGTGTCAATGGGTGAGGAGGGATCAATGGTTAATGATTTGAGGAACACACCAACCACAAAGACGAGTCCAAAGCTTACAATTTTACCTCTAATCGCTTTAATCTTCTACGAGGTTTCAGGGGGGCCATTCGGGGTTGAAGATTCCGTTAAAGCAGGCGGCGGCCCCCTTCTCTCCCTTCTGGGTTTCCTAATTTTCCCTTTCTTCTGGAGCATACCGGAAGCCCTCGTTACGGCGGAGCTCGCCACAAGTTTCCCGGAGAACGGCGGCTATGTGCTCTGGATATCATCCGCTTTCGGCCCATTTTGGGGGTTTCAAGAAGGGTTCTGGAAATGGTTTAGTGGGGTCATGGATAACGCCCTTTATCCGGTGCTATTCCTCGATTACTTAAAGCACTCATTTCCCATCTTCGGCAACACATTTGCCAGAATTCCAGCTCTATTAGGTATAACCTTCTCACTAACATACTTAAATTACAGGGGTTTGCACATTGTAGGATTTTCAGCTGTTCTGCTCGCATGCTTTTCGCTTTTCCCGTTTCTTGTTATGGGTCTTCTCTCAATTCCTCGCATTAGGCCTTCGAGATGGATAGTGATGGATTACGGTAGGGTTAATTGGAGGGGCTATTTCAATAGCTTGTTCTGGAATTTGAATTACTGGGATAATGCTAGTACGCTTGCTGGGGAGGTGGAGAATCCGAGCAAGACTTTCCCGAAAGCGCTTTTGGGAGCTGTTGTTTTGGTGGTCTGTTCTTATTTGGTTCCGCTTCTTGCTGGTACTGGAGCTGTTGAGACGGATGCCGGTGAGTGGAGTGATGGTTATTTCGCACAAATAGGGATGTTGATCGGTGGATCTTGGTTGAAGTGGTGGATTCAAGCAGCTGCTGCATTGTCTAATATGGGGCTGTTTGAAGCTGAAATGAGTAGTGATGCTTTTCAGCTTTTGGGCATGAGCGAGATCGGGATGCTCCCATCTGTGTTCGCTTCAAGGTTGGTTGGTTTTAATCTATGGCTTTGGTAGCGTATGCGGACTTTAAAAAAAAAAAAGTGCTTTTTCTGATTTTGGATTGAGAAAAGCTCAAAAGCAGAAATGGAATGTTGTGTTTTACTGCTTGTGCGTAAAATAAGTTAGATGCACACTCTTGCTGGGGATGGTTCTTTTGTTCCAAGATCCAAAGTACCACTAGGGATTTTTTAGAAGTGTTCTTGAACTTTCTTGTCCAAATACTATCAACCTTTTTCAACTTGAAACTGGGTTTGAGCCTTAGACTAGAACTATTAGGTTGAATGGGCTAGCTTGAGATTCAAATGAAAAGCTTCTTCGATTTTTAGCAATTATAGGTAAGAAAATGGCAAGAGAACTTTCCGTTTGGAATTGAATCAAAGCTTATTTCTATATTGAGGTAAATTGTATTTTAGCAGGATAATTTAGCTGCCAATTGGCATCATCTCCAAATTTGGTAGCCCTAACCTTAATGGTTAGGAATCAATGGGCCCTTAAATGATTTATGGATAATTACATTGCCATACCTTGAGGTTTGGCCTGACATATGCAAGTATAGTTGTGTGAACTTAAATTTCAAATATCAATCAGTAAGTATCAAGGAGAAGTATGGTATTGACAAAAAGTTAGAGATGAAATCATCAAATTGACCTATTTGTAATATATATTCTTTTACAGGGAACCTTAGGAGTGTGGGTGGGTTGTGTAATTACGTCAAATGTTGAAGTTTGTCATTGTAATTATCCCAGTAAGTTAAATACTTGTGGGTTCCATGACTGGATGTCAATACTTTTATGATAGTGATATTAACTTCAAGTGAGCTTGTACAATAATCCTCGTATCACAGCTTTAGCTTCTCCAAAAGCAGAAGTTTTTGCAAACACCCCATCTATCTGTCAATCTTTAAATTCCCCACTTTTAACTCTTTCACATCATGCAGATCAAAATATGGTACTCCCACATTCAGCATTCTGTGCTCTGCTATGGGTGTCGTATTCCTATCGTGGATGAGTTTCCAGGAAATCTTGGAGTTCCTCAACTTCCTCTACGCTGTCGGAATGCTTTTCGAATTCGCAGCTTTCATCAAACTGAGAATAAAGAAGCCAGATCTGCACAGACCCTACAGAATCCCCTTGGAAACATTCGGTTCAACAATGCTCTGTTTGCCCCCCGTGCTGCTGCTTGTGCTTGTCATGTGTCTGGCTTCTCTGAGAACCTATTTAGTCAGCGGCGCTGTAATAATATCGGGATTCGCACTGTATCCCACCTTGATGCATGCAAAGGAAAAGGGCTGGTTTGATTTCAACACGGATGTCATAATAAGGGCTTCCTGCAATGATCTCGAAGGACACGGTGCTGCGTCGGACAAGGATCGAGTGGTCGTCGGTGAAGAATCCCGTGGCCTTCTAGCAGATTCTGCATCTTCCAGGGCAAATCTTGTTTCTGATCTCTCAAGTGAGGGGATTACGAAGTTGGAGTAGATTGCACTTCATGGGACAATAATGTGTTCGTAGTTTTGTATTCTCATATATTCATTATATACGGTTAGAATCTCAATAGATTGTAATATTACTTTCACAAAGTCGTTAATTTAAAGGGTTTCCGAATGTTTCTTCTTAGAATGAATTATGCTAAAGAAATATTAGGACAAGAAAACAAAGTACTATGTGGTTTAGACAATTACATTCATATTGAAAAGGTTTGTTGGGATAACTGAAAAATTATGCTACTTTGTTGTCTTAATTGCAGATTATGTAATATTTCATCTGAAAAGAACAATGATAATTTATTTACCAAATTCTTTATTAAGATTAATATTTTGAAAATATGGTAAAATCTAGTGTAGAGTAAATAGCTGAAACTATATTCAGGCAAAAATCTTGCAAACTTTAGTGCAACTTAAAACCTTAGCGCCATTGAGCGCCCTAGGGGGTGCAAAAAGAGCTTGCACGTGTGCAGGCACGTGACTGGAAGTAAAAGAACCAAACACGGCCTTAGGTTGTTAACTAAAGTATTACA
Organism: Lantana camara; assembly: GCA_037501455.1. NCBI lineage: Eukaryota > Viridiplantae > Streptophyta > Magnoliopsida > Lamiales > Verbenaceae > Lantana > Lantana camara. Next base: position 29,484,012 of record CM074862.1, read on the forward strand.
TCTCAATACTAAGAAGAAGCGCGTCTCTGCGATCTTACAAGGTTGTTAGAACGGGCTACGTTATTCCGTGTTTGGCTTTGTTCTGTCCCTAATTTCAGATTCTACAGAGGCTTGAACTCGGAGAACCCCAAAAAAGAAGAAAATTGAGGGGAAAAAAAATAAAATAAACCCTCTCTCTCGATTTCTGCTCTTCCAATCCAGGTCAATTCAATTCCTCTGTCTTGCTAACTTGAATTCCGTCGATAATTGAATTTGGTTGCTGGGTTTTTCGTTCGTTTTTGGAATGTGAACCCAGCTCGATTATGATTCGGGGTTGTTTTTGGGTTCTGGGTGGTTTAGCTTTATCTGCTGGCGTTTAATGCAATTGGGTTTCTGGGTTTTGTTGACTTCTTGTTGTAATCCGATTGTCAATTGAGTTTGGATTGAATTGCTTACTGGAATAGTTGCGCTGCGCCATTTTTGCATTCAATTGATGATTCTTTTTGAAGTTCATCTTTGGGAGAATTCTGTCAAATTTCGTCTCTTTACTAGTCAATACTGATATTTCTGTTTGTCAATGATGAGGAGCGTTCGGATACCTCCTCAAACAATTAAAGGTTAAATCTTTTTTCAATATTAATAGGAAAGAGTTCTCGCAATACTTTAATTGAGCTGATCCATATCTGGGTTATGATTATCTCTGTTATCAGTTGCGAGTGTGAATCGAATAAAGCACATGAGATTTGGTACTGTTCCATATGTTTATTACTGTTGCACTGATTGAAATCTGTCATTTCATGGATTTTTTTGCAGTGTAAATTAAGGAGAAAAAATAAGGAAAGAAAATGATGGGTGGCCATCATTTTACTCGCGTGGACACACAGGAGCTCAAAGATCTCATCTATCAAAGGATTGGGCACCAAAGAGCCGAAAACTACTTTGATCACCTCCAGAGGTTCTTGTGCTTAAAGCTCAGCAAATCCGACTTCGATAAGAGCTGCAAGCGTACACTAGGAAGGGAGAACATTCCACTTCATAATAACCTTCTTCGCTCTATTCTCCAAAATGCTACTCATGCTAAAATTCCCCCTCAGAAACCCCGAAAAGCGGAAGCTCTCAACATTAAAGTTGCAAATGGTTATCAAAGAAACTGTCTCCAATCCCTCTATGGCGATTCACTGTCTCAATCTCCAAGAAAATGTAGGTCCCCTAGGAAATTCAGGGAACGCCCAAGCCCGTTGGGTCCACTTGGTAAAAGCCCGAGTACGACTTTTGAAGAAACGGTTACAAGGACTCAAGAACAGCAAAGTGTAACAGAATTGCATTCCCTTTGCAGCCAGCCTCGTGTTGTAGAAGACGGTGAAGAAGTTGAACAGTTTGGTGGGGCTCACAGTTTTTGGAATTCGAGTCCTATTACAGCCCCCTTTGGTGTTTCCTTTAATAAGCGCTGTGATTACGGTTATAGGTATAGTAGTTTTGATGAGACATGTCTGAGTAGTGGTGAGTTGCCTGATTCAAGAACTTTAAGGAGTCGTTTGGAGAAAAAGTTGGCAGTGGAGGGAGTTGGGATCTCAACGGAGTGTGCTGATCTGTTGAATAATGCTCTGGATATATATTTAAAGAGATTAATCGAGCCATGTATAGGTTTTTCTGGATCGAAACATGTGGGAGCGAATAATCAGATGACACCTGGCATATTACCGGGGAGATTAGCACAAAGACCAAATAAATCTGTAAGTATGTTGGATTTTCGTGTTGCAATGGAGTCGAATCCCCGTATTCTCGGGGAGAAGTGGCCTGTACAGCTTGAGAAGATCTGTCATTATCCCATGGATGAGTAAATCTACATGGGATTCATTGGAATAGTCAATTAATACGAATTTTTGTGATTACCTGGTTGGCTTGAATATCAAGTGCCGGACTTAGCATTGAGTTCACAAGATATTGCAGGGAAAATAAGCTGTGGATTGTGATAAATGCAGGAAATTTGAGTTTCTGGGCTGGATATACATACATATAGATGTTGACAGCATTGGTTGGTAGGAGAGATAGGAAGGAGAAGATTTACAGAAGCCATTTTACACATTTCATACTGTTGTTTAGCATTTGACGGTTCTTAGAGTTTGATATAGGTTTTCAAGTTGTGCCATGTACTATATATTTTTCTAATGAAAAGAAAGGCTTTGTCTTTTTATCATTCCTTCTTGCATTCCACTCTCAAAATTGCTTCAAGAGGTTTAGCTCCCGGGCTATTTGTTTTCATCTTTTTTATTATTTCATTTACATTTTTTTTAAAAAAAAAAAATGAAAAATGACTTTTTAATTTCAATAAGATATAGTGTCTTAAGTTTCTGTTAATTTAGGATGAATTACATCTAGACGCCCAATAGTTGGCATATTTACTCACTGACCACTTTAGTTTTATGAGTATTAAATTGATACTTACATAATCATCAACATCATCGAAACCTCTTAAAATGACTAGTGTTACAGATCAATCTGATTAAAATTAATTTGAAAAAAAGGTATGAAACTTACTACGATAATGGTAAGATACATTAGTTTTTTCCCCTAACAAAAGCCAACAATGCTAATGTTTGTAATCGTTTAGCAAATCATAAGAGGTAAAAGAATACTTCTTAAACCAAAACAAGTCCAAGTGTAAAAACGAATAACGGGCAATAATTTACTCTATAATTTAGAAACAATCCCAGTATCAAACATAGAATTACTCTCTCAAAGTTGGATAAATGAGATAATTCTATGGACAACCAATAACTCTAATGTACACAACTCCATTAATCAAGAAACTAATTAGATTGAAAATCTGTGTAAATAATGAAGTAATAAATAATACAAATAAGCAGCCAACAGCCAGCAACAATCAAGATGGCTAATTGGGATGAAGACCTGCTAATCTATTATCATCAAGAACTAAACAAATACAATATCACTACCATTTATACGCAGAAACCAGCCACTTCATAATCTTGATCACTAGTTTCTGCAAATAACTTACAAATCATTACACTAACTACACTAGTATACTCTTCTTGCATTCCCAGCTTCTCAATTCGGGCCTACTTTTCCCAAATTTGCGACGTAAGTTATGTAAACCGTCCACAGGTACGCAAACGAGTTCACCACCAATGGCTGCAAATGTTCGAACCAACAAAATTATAAGTCTATTGTTTATACAGAACATTGTGGGATTTTATTTATCGATAAGCAAGACCTCACCTGCAAATGAACGGGGATGAATCTGAACGTGACGAAATCACAGAATGGCCAATATATCAAGCCGTTAATCATTGTGGGGAGCAGATCACGTTTCAATCTTGCAACAATTTCTAAAGCACTTTCACCTAAGAATGACAATACGGAGTCGAACTCAATCAGGAACTAAAAATCTGAAAGCATCTACAAAGCTTAGCACCATGATACAAAAAGTTGATTTTCAGCCATTGATTGGAGCAACAACCACATACTGGAAGTATCCATTGGTATGGGAAGAACAAAAGGGTTACACTTCAAGAAACAGCTATTTTGTGGCAGATTTACAAGCATGTATGGGTTAAATAACTTTGAAGATTAGCCATATTCAAATTTCTTAAAGATGACCACGGATATGCTTAGATAGGTTCAAAGCTTAGCAGAACAACGATACTACTTGATCAGAGCAATAACCACATACTCACATTAATATGGGAACAGCCAAATTGTTTTGCTTGAAAACTCATTAATAGACTATATAGGTTAAAGAACTTAGCAGATTAGCACTAATTCCAGGTCTAATCCAAATCAGAGAACAAATATCAAGCATTCGGTTTAGCACATTTCGGAGCAGAATCTCTCACTTCGGATTTCAGAGAATTTAGAAGGCTTATCAAACAACAAATACTGCAATCAAATTACTTCACAACTTATCAGGGGCAGTTTCATTTCCACTAATTCCTGGATAAAGATTGTTAGCTCTTCCAGAACTCACAGAGTAAAGATCATCGCAATACTATGCGCTAAGGTAAACTGTTACAAAAAATCCTAAAAACTGGCTTTTAATTTGCACAGAGACCCTATGGCTAAAGTTGCAGAATACATAGTATACCTTGTAAAGCAGCATTAAGAGAGAAGAACAAGATAGTCATGGAAGGCCCAAACACCGCCTGCCCAGAAACAATTTTCTTAAGCGTCGACAAAACATCACGCTCCGGGAAAACTCTGAACATAAAATTGTACCAATAATGCATCGAAGGCCCTATTATCAGCATCCCATATCCCGCCATCCGTACAGTCCTAATCAAATCGTACTGCTCCAAATGCTCACCCGCAAACGTCTGTAAAGGAAGAATTGTTTAGTGCTCGCACATACAAGCAACGCTAGCACCAAAACCAGAAAAAGACACGATTTTTACCAATTTCATCAAAAAGGGTTACCTGTGAAGAAAAGTCGGCGGCGGTGTAAATGAGGGCGGAGGTTATGCTCTTGGTGATAATGGGTCGGGTGTTGAGCATTGTCAAGTACCACCCCACAAACCCAGATTTCTCGGAAAACGACGACGACGTCGCGGAGATGCGAGACGCCGCCGTGCTGGTGCATAACGAGTCGTTTTCTTTGGTTTTCCTTAAAACGGAGCGCGAAAAACGCGCCAATGGTTTGGGTTGTCGAAGCTTTTTTCCGGTATTGGTGGTGGCGGCGGCTATACCCGGGTCGGGTAGGGAGAGTCTGATCCTGGTTTTGAAGGAGTAGTTCAAGGAGGGCGGGTTACGCCGGAGTTTCAGGAGGCCGGTCTTTGTTAACACGGCGGCCATGGATTCCGGCGACGGATGGGTTTAAGAAAGCTTGAAAATGGTGGTTGGGGGAGGGAAAAAGAATGGTGGTTCTTGTTTTTGCGCGGCGGATGTGTAGCATAAATCCGCCGGTTTCGTCTGAGGTGCACGCGCTTAATATTTTTCGGGAATATTTGATGTAAAATAATAAATAAACAGTGAAGAAGGCCTTATTTTGGAAAAGAAAGAAATGGTACGAAAAGTGTGGTGCTCGACACCCTTGTCTATTTTCTTCTTTATGTGCAACTATATATAGAGATTGCCCTAATTAATCATAGGGTGCAATAATTAAATTATAAGTGTTTGTTTTTGAGTTAAATACTTAAACCGGTTGATTTGTTTTTTTTTTTTTAAGTTTTATAGCTCTATTGTTTGGTTTTTTTGGTTGTATAACTCGTTTATTAATTTTGAATTCAATCGGATCTTATTCTTAATAATGATAAATATACTCGCAAGAACTCTAGTATGAGACCTTGGCTTAACATAGTATAGCATCAATTTGTTTATCTGCACCATTTAGTGGTCCTATAATTGATTTGATTGTAATTGACGGGGCTATATTTTGAGTTGACAATTAAGGTCACGTGATACCAACCTGCACCCTCTAAAGGCCACCATGTAACTAAGGTGTCTTGAACTACGCCCTGCTCTCGACTCCCCATTTTAAGTGTGGAGTAACAACAATTGCTTGAACAGCTCAAACCTCTCTCGAGGAAGAGCAATCTTGATCCGCAAGCTCCTCAAGCTATCGGTCTTTGCTCGATCAGAGCATTATGGGCGGGGATAACATTTAATATTTGAGATCTACTCTAACACCATATTAAATGTTTAAGATTCCGTGCACATTATCTACAATGCGTTATGTTGCGTACTACCAGTCACATCAAATATATTTAATGCGTCGTTGACTTTGTGTACTAGACACGCATAAGACTCCAAATTATAAATATTTACGGCATCATGTAAGTCATTCATTACAATCCATTCAACCTCTCTTATATTGTTCATTGTTTTTCTCTCACACACAACCCTCATTTTCTCAGTTTGACCGTTGAATTCACATTTGCTCTTCTATTTAGTCATCTTTCGAGTCGAGATCACTCCCAAATATAAATATTTGAGTGTTGGCTGTCAAATCAATCTCAACTCATTATGCAATATTTGGACACCATCAATAATCTTTTTAGAAATATTTAATATTAATATCACTAAATTGATTCAATTATTTCAAACAAAAATTTGCATTGTCCCCACTTAACTTACGCGTGCTCCGCTCAATTCATGATCTGCTCCTCGAATTCTGCTCGTCCTAAATCGTGCCATACTCCATCCTCTCATCATGTACATGCTCAAACCGTTCCCTCAAGGTTAAATGAACTTACTTAAAAGGATCGCATTTAGAGACTAGAGTTACATTTAAGACAATTTACCGATGACCAATCATCACTCAATTAATTTGCGTGCGTAACGCCAAAATATCTGCGTCGATCTCAATATTCGAGGAAAATCTAATGGGCCCGCTCAGCCTAGCAGTGTTGCCCTTTTGACTTAGAAATTAGGCACACTTTTTACTATATTAAATTTTTATCGATCAAATTTATTGATAGTTGTATTATTCCACGTAAATAATTTGATTGTTTTAAACGTCGGAGTATTAATATATAAAATAAAATAACCCTACCTGGTATTTTAACGTTTTATTCGTCTTAATACGTTCAAGAACTCATATACTTGATTGTTGACTGGAGATTTGAAACCGTTTTCAATTGTTATCCGATCATCCCATTTCCAAAGGACAAAAAGAAGTGTATTTAGTGTTTTTTTTTTTTTGGGTACATTGTTTTATTCTCTTTTGGGTATTCTATTATTAATACAATTTTCCTTTTTTGTTGAGGTGAGCGCGTGTGCAGAATTTGCCGATTGCCGCGAGTGGAGAAAGTGTTCAAAGATTTTGATTTGGCAACAAGGATGAAGGATTTCCAGGAGTTTGGGCAACCCCAGCTGCCACTACCCACCACCATCTGCCACGTGTCCTCTATTTTTTACTTTTTAGTTTTTTGACCCACCAAAGTTGACTCGGGCCGGGCCGGGCCGACTAACCGTCCACCAATCAACAATTTGAGCAATTAAATTACAAACACACGTCTAACTACACGATTTAACCTCTCTTCCATTTCAATACTCGTTTTTTTATATTAAATTTTTGACTTTGATCTGTAAATATCAAACCATAAAACAATGGTTGTTTACTTTTCTATTTTTGACTTTCAATGGTTGACGAACTTTCTTTAAATCTAGAAACAGTAAAAGAAATTTTAGGGAAAGTGTCACATTTTTGGAGAAGAATTAAAATTTTAATAAAAATATAACAAGTTGGCCTGTGGCTGTAACTTTATTTATACCCTTTTTACAGTTGTACTTAAATTTCATAAAATTGGGAAATTTAAGCAAGGAAAACATGCCACCGCCATGAGGACTTAGGAGTCACAAATAGCATTATTATTGCATATGTTGGAGCAGATGTTTTGGGTTTAGGGCTGTCATTAGCTGTAGTATATGACAAGGCCAACGAGTAACCAAATGACATCAACACGCTGAAGAAGCTATTTTTGCTGCTTAATTTGCATGATGAATACATGCATATATTGCATACTCTCTAATTTTAAGCTATAATAATGCAATTAACCAGCTGTTCACAATAGGCAGCAGCATAAAAACATAAATAAACTGGTAATATTTTCCTTCTTAGCCCAGCTGTGGTGGTGGCTAGACAAGTTAAATATATGCGTCTCTTCAGCATCCGAAGTCGTAGGAAACCAGCCCTTTCAACTCAGGTCCGTTGAGTCTGTTGTTCGCGAAGCTGCAAATGTTGTAAGAACACACATTATTTGATTCGTCTGTATAAGTATTCGAACTTGAAATATAGATCAAACACTGAAATTTCCATATCTAAATAAAGGGAGTGACGAATGGAAAATGGGACATGGGCAGTTTTCACTAAGATGAGTGTTTTCTTTCACAAAGGTTACATGATTATATAGAGATACACGTATTTGTATCATCAATGCATTAAGGAACTCACACCTTGCTATCTGGAAAACAATCATGCTGGATTTCAAGTACTAAAAGCTAGGGAAGCAAGCTGGGGGTGGGGGTTTGGGGGGTCTGCCAGTTAATAATCAGACAAACATCATCATAATACATACCTATTATGAAAGGGAACTTGATTATTGATACAAAATGCACGAAGACGAACATATTAAACTTATTCCTTTTCTTCTTGTTCTCGAAAAGAAGTTTATTAAATGTAATCAGAAGTAACAGTACCTTTCTATGGGAAAACTTCCAAATGGACCATCAACCGGTATTGTTCCACAGAGATCATTATTAGAGACGTCGCTGCAGTAACCATTCAAGAACCAAACATAAGCCATACACAAATTAAAACCATCAAATGAAAATGGCTTTGCATTATCGTTTTAATTGAAGAACATCAAACTTTGAAAATTTCCACTTACAAAACTTTGAGGTTTGATAGAGCGGTGAGCTCCCTCGGAATTGATCCCGTTAACTTGTTATCGTTTATCCGTCTGTGACATTTCATTACGGGTCATAAATTGAATCTTTTAGGAATTCCCAAATAATTCAAGAAACAATAATGTATTGTGATAACATAAATTTTATACAAATTTTGTTTTACTCACAAAAATCTAAGAGACTTCAGTCTAGCAAAAGTCTTTGGTATCTCCCCTTCGAATTTGTTACCATACAGATCCATGCTGACAAGTTTTCCCAAATTGCCCAACTCTTTCGGGATTTTCCCTCCGATGTTATTTTTGTAAAGTTCCCTGCAATTCATGCACAATTTATCCCTTTGTTATCAAAAGTAGAAGTTAATTGAGATACAACAACACAAAGTGATCATTATAAGATGGTTAATGTTAGGTGCGCGAATACCGGGAAAAAGTCGAGAAATCCGGTAAAGTTTGAATCTTTAGTCGCCGATCGGTTACAAAGAATAATATAAAGCTAAATAAAAAAATAAAAACTTTGTTCCAATAGTTCCCTATATTTTGAAGAGCATCATTTTACATATGCCATACTTGTGCTGAGATAAGAAATCAGAACTTAGTCCCTGATATGATAAATCGCCTTCTAATACTTGTAAAAAATCATTCTTGCCTTCAAATATTCAAGTTTCTTCATTTTTGTAACAGAATTTGGTTAAAATTTAAAATCAAATAACAGAGTTTAGAATATTACAAATACTGAAGATACTTCAGCTCACCAAGCTCCGGGCCTAAAGTCCCAGAAATGTTAGAATTGCCCAAGTCCCTGAAAGCAGATCCACATGAAAAACAAATCATCACAAACAAGTAATATTATTACACATCCTAAAATCAAGAAATCTACTTAAAATCAAACCACAACAGAACTACCAAATAGAAAAGGCAATAACTGCGATAAACAAGAAAAAGGAAAAGCGGAGATCTTACAAGCGAACAACATGGTTATTAGCATCGCAAGTGACATGAAACCAGGTACAAGGATTTACAAGAGTCGGATCCCAACTCTGGAGAACGTTTGTGGGGTCTGAAAGTCTGGTTCTCAAAGCATGCAACGCATTCCCTGCACAATCAGATTTAAAGTTAAAGACACCTTTTTTAAGACAAAATTAAACAACAACTTCACAGAGATGAACTTAATCATGAAAAAAGAAACACCCTTCAAAACAAGGCCATACAAGAACACCAGATAACTGCATAGGTTGCAACAAGAACTCAAAAATTCAAGCAAATAGAAAAATTCCGAACAAAAAAACAAACTCAAATCTAAACTCCATACCCTCAGAATTCGTGGAGATCGCACAAGAAAAGCAGAGGAAGACGGAGAGCAAGAGAGCGAGGAGAGAAGAAGGTAAAGCCATTCCACAGACAGAGAGAGAGAGAGAGAAATCGAAAGGTGAAATAGAAAATGGGAAAAATGCGTAGATACAAAGAGAAAAAGAAAGTGAGAGGAGAGAGAATCAGCTGTCGGGATGACAGTGGACAGTCATGAGTCAAGTCAATCGAAATGCAGGAATTGTTTGGCTGAAAATATTTCTGAAAAAAAGAAACTTTCGAAGTCACGCTTGAATAGTGGAGGTAGTAGGGTCCAGAGATGGTTGGTGAATTCTTCTTCTCCTTGTTAGGCTATGGTTATTGTTACTGTGGTGTCTGAATCTGAAACCCAGAACAGAACAGGGGACCACCGTAGCACTCACTTTCCATATTCTTTCCTCTGCGTTTCTCTCCACTTCACTTCTTACAATTCTCAGTTCTTTTCTTTCTGGCTGCTTTTAATCAGTGGCTTAATCCATTGCCAGACTTCCCTTTGTACTTTATTTATTTGATATCTAAATCCATGACAAGCTTATTAGATATATGTACACAGAGTAAGTTACACTTATTTACCTTTTTTTTTTTTTTTTTTGAATTTTACATCGATTATTGATTTGAAGGAAATCAAATCTATTCTAAAGTTCTTCCTAATATGACGAATATTATTACATATGGTTTAGAGTTTTCTATTCTAATAGTAATTTTATAATGTATACTTAATAAATTTTTTATTAGTTTTCTAATATATATTTAAAAATATTAAATACGAGACCTTTATAAAGTTGAATGACACCCAACAATAAGCTACATCAATACGTGCTAAATTAAACGCTTTATAATGATTGATTGAAGAATCAAACAAAAAAAATGATTTTAATGATTTAGGTTCAAATTGTTCCATATTAGGAGAATGCTCATTATTAATAAAAGAGAAATAAAGAATATTTTGAGTTTTGACTAGCTATAAATATAATAGTTAATATATAAGTCTAGTCAAATCATTCAATATGTTTGGCGTAAATTATTATTATTAAAAGTTTATGGTAAACGAACGTGTCCTTTACGTTATATGATTGCTATCATTGACGAGACAGCTTGGGCCATAATCGAATGGATTTTAGAAGAGCTGAGAAATTCTGTTACAATTGTATTTATGGGCCTACAAGCCCAGATCAATTTTACTGGACACTTGCCAAATGCTGAATAAACTGTGCAGCAGCATTTCTGAATTAAACTAATTGAAAATTTTTCACATATAAACGTGCCAAGAGGTTTGCAAGGAAGAAAACAAACACAAGTCTGAATACAAATGGGGACTGAAAGAATTAGTCAAATGTTCAGCAAAATATCAGCAGCTATAAACATTTCATTTCTAAACAGAAAGAAAGGTAGATGAGAACACAAATGTTCATCCAAGCATGAGAAAGAAGCTTGTTTGTCGCCATAAAAGTAAACAAATTATGAACAACTATGAACCTCTAGAAACACAGAAAACAGTCTTAACATAGTTCTGAACCTCACAATAATACTTCTTCCATTTCCCTCTTCCTTTCCTCTTCATCAGCTTTAAGCCAAGCATCCTAATAACACACATGTAAAAGAAAACACACATCAATTAAAGGTTCAAGACTCAAGAGCACGAAAATATTACCAAAACACAATAAGAACTAAAAACACTGCTGGCAAAAGAATGATATGTTTGTTTGTTACCTTGTCCTTTTGAAGTCTAGAAACATGAGGCCGTATAGAATTCCCTAAGCTCAATCCACCCCATGCTGCCTGCAGCTCTTTTTCGCGTGCTTGCCTACGAGAAAGCAAATGTCGGGTCCCACCTTCGTGTTCCTCATTAGCAGCCATTTTCTCTCTCTGTAACCTTGACGTATGTTTAACCATTACTTGGTCCAAACTCCCTTCACCGTTTTCCAATTCTCTGCTCGTTTCCTGTCTCTTATGCTTCACTCTCATTTGCTCATCTGCACAAAACTCCAGTTTTTCCTTCTCCAGCCTCGAGACGCGCTTCACTAAAACCTTATCCAAACTTTCATAATTTTCTCCATAATTTCCATCCTCTACTACTTTGTTCACGTCCGTGTTTTCTTTGCCTTTCGACAAATCTCCATTGGAATGCCCCAATTTATTTCTGTTCTTGGCTTCTTGGACGTCCCTTTCGAGTCTGGTCAGCCGTTTAACCAAATATTTATCCAGACTTGGGATCTCTTCAACTTCTTGTTTCTTCTTACAGCCTCCTTGGACTTTATTGTTTTCCATTTCAAATGATGATCTTTTACCACTCGTTCGTGCTTTTTCAATCTCTTTCTCAAGCTTTGACGAACGCTTCATTAGTACACTTCCCAATTCCTCCACCATGCAACCCCCTTCCTCTTTGAGCTCTACTTTAGTTTCTAGAAGCTTCTGTTCACTTCCATTATCTTTGGCAGCTTCATTGTTTCTTGCACTTTTGGCTTCCAATACCTCCCTTTCGAGCCTCGTCAGTTTCTTCACAAGAAATTTGTCTAGGCTTGGAAGTTCAGTGTCAGCTGTAACTCTCCCCCGTGCCACGGATGTTCTTCTTGCAACCTTAACAGTGGGATTATGCTCAGTACTTTCAATCTTATGCTGTTTGAGGTTCTCTGTTTCAGCCAAAGCAGCATTTAGACCTCTTGTTGCTACTATAGTGGCAAGAGAAGAAAGTTCTTCTTCTTTCAAGCATTGAAGTCTACCAAGCATCATATCCACAATATTAGACAAATTATAATTTTCTGACTCCTCTTTGCACCTTTCCTTTTGCTTCTTCTGCTCTGACCCAGTACCGGATTCACATTCTGAAGAAAGGTCATTATTGTAATTGTCATCTGTGTCAGGATTCTCGCTGATTCTGCGCAGCAACTCCTTGAATTCAACTTTGTTTATTGAGGGGCAGTTGGCTAGCTTGATAAAGGCAGCTTTAACCGCAGAAGCTACTTGCTTGTCAACTTCAAAAGCAGTTTCAAAAGTTGCTGAAACAGTATGAGTGGCGGATCCTTCTTTAGCAGATGTTGTTTCTATTTTGAAATGATTTTGTGAACAATCTGGGATATCGTTCATGGTTACGCCAGCTTCACGTGCAGCTTCAAAAGCCTCAGCAGCACAAGCTTCTGCTTTTGATAACTCACCTTCTGCTTCTTTACTTTCAATCCTAAACAAGAAAAGGTTAAACCTAAGTAAAAATATTTTTCCTTATGAGTTGATTCAAATAAGATAGTTTTTCTCATTTACCTGGCTGCTTGAAGTATACGACACCAAGAAGCTTCCACCATTGCAGTTTTTTGAGCCTCCATTGCCTTCTCCGCAGCTTCTTTTATAGCAATTTTTTCCCTGAGTACCCTACAGTAATGTGGATTTGAATCTCCAAGAGTTTCATCAAGAGTCGAATTCATTCCATCCACTTCCTGAATTAATCAGCATCAAGTCATATGTCTATAAAGAAAGAAACCATATGTATCTTAAAATGGATACTACAAATTAATATATGTATGTGTAATACCTGAAGCATTTTTATTTTCCTCTTCAAATAGGGTTCCACCTTTTTCCTTGGGAACCAATTAATTGGGGAAGTCTTGCGGCGTGGCGGTTTTGAGATTTGTGATGTTAGTTTGTTCAAAGCATTTATGCTAGATCGCACTACATCCTTTGCTTTATTATTCTATAATAAACAAGAACATGATTAGTAATTAAAACTAAGAACCACAGGAAAGTGAAAAACCAAAATCAACTCTTAACAGTTCATCATTGCAAAATAATGTCATGAAGTAGTGCAGCAGCTACACATGATCGTGTGGGAATCAAACAGCAATTAGCACTCAAAATATAAAACATTTATGGTTTTTCCAAATTTCTTCAGGATATGGAGACTACTATCCCTCATAGATTTACATGCCATTATTCAAAATTTACATCAATCGCAACTAAGAATTTTACATCTTTCCTCTGCAATCATTTTTTTTCTATCGTGTCCCTTAGATTCTTGCCATTTTCAGAACAAATCATTTAAGAATTCGCCACAAACACTCTCACAAAACCCATTACTAAAATTAAACCTTGAAATGAAACCAGACACCCGTGACCCGTCATCAAGAAATCAAAAACTCGAGACTAGATCAGAAATTAAAACGACAAATTTGAAGAACAATTCACAACCCCACATCAGAAAAGGGGAAACAATTATTAACGAGAAATGAAGAACGAATACCTTCCCAAGCTTGGAAGCAGACATGAGAGACTCCTTTGGACCGTTGCCTTTGTCGGGAGGAGTTCCATTCCTCAACTTCTCAACACAGCCCATATCGATACAACCAAGATCCATTCCCTTTCTCGCAAAAACCCTATTTAATTCACACAACAAGATCGTTTCCTTCAGGGGTGTGGCGACGGTGATGTACACAAACGAACCAATTAATTGACAGCACAAAAAGGTCGAAATTCGAGAAAATTTCACAAAATTGAATTCAACAGCAATTCGAGTTTGTACAGAAACGAAAGAGCTCTTGATTTCTGTACAAAATTGGGTTATTTTTTCATATCATAACGAAGAAACTATCCGTTAGTGGGGCGAATATTTTGCTCTCCAACGGTCAAGTGAAGAGTGTGAATCCTGTACATCGGGTGTAGGATAGTACGCTGGAACCATTTGGGTTAAACGACGCCGTTCCTGTAACATCATTTATCATCCTTTTTTTCCTCCTCTCTTTTCATAAATACTTCTCCCTAGATTTTTTTTTTTCAATCGAAAATTTAGAGTTAACTCCCAAAATGGTAATTGAATTTTGAGTATACTCTATGAGTAAGAAAAAAATTTAGTTAACTCCTTATTTCAAAAGTTTATTTTTACTTAACTTCCTAATTATTCTAAAATTACTTAATTATCCTTCATTTAACTAACACGATAATTCCTCAAAATTATTTAGATATAATTTTATACTCCTCATTTAATAACTAACTATTATGTAACACTATAATTTCTCAAAGTTCATACGTAATGCTTAAAATTTAAAAGTAAATATTTTATATTAAAATAAAAGTTCATAAGAGTAAGGGAGCTGACTTTCAAAAATAGTGCAACTTTCTTGAAACACACCCAATAAAACTTTGCTTGGAGTTAGTACTTAGTAGCTATAGTGAGAAGGGAAGCGGCCTTCAAAAATCTTTTCTTAGCGTTATGCAAATCCAATCCCAATTAATGTCCGAACAAATCCAATCCCAATCAATGTCCAGAGTCCAGACAATATTAAACACTCTTCGTTGAATTTCAATGGGAAAATGATTTTTTACAATTCGAATTTTACCTCTTTTTATAATTTACCATCCTAACAAACTTTCGTTGTACACCGTCATTCAATCTTTGCGTTTGTAACATACTCATCATTTAAATTTTTATTTTTTTTTGTGGTTTTGGTGAAAATACAACTGACGTGTATGTTTTATAAACATGTCACGTGTCATGTTTTTTAATCAAAACCACCAAAAAAAAGGTTTACATGGTTGTATTTTATAAATACAAAGATTGGATGGTGGTTTGTAATAAAAGTTTGTTGGAATGGTAAATTGCAAAAAGACCCAAAGTTCGAATAATAAAAAATCTTTTTTCCCCATTTCAAAATAGGTAAAATTTAAATAATTTATGCAAACTTTTTTTCATATTTCGGATGTTACGGGCAATTGACTGATTTATTATAAATAATTAATTAGATTATAATTTTTTTTGCACATAGGGATGGTGTGCACAAGGAGGAGGGTTTTCTGTCCACAGTTTGTGATACGAAAACACTAATTTTTCTATTTATCGATTATACCCCAAGAACTTGAAAAATATTAAGGATAAATTGGAAATACACCCAACTATTAAAGTTTCATTTCAATTGATCACATTTTCAACTTCATCTATTAAAAACTTCTCCTCCGACGTGAGATTTCAATCACTTATTTTTTTCTACGGTCATTTCTTTTCTTTTCTTATAATTTTTTTTTTGATGGAGATTTCTTTTAAAATTTTTCTATCTTATTTTCATTTTTACAATTTTCTTGATGCAGGTTACTTTCGAAACTTTTCTATTTTTTTATGAAAGAAAAACCTAATGCGTTTTCTTTGAATCTCCTTTTTCAATACTTTGAAGGTCTTTACTTCCCAAGAAAAGGGGGTTTTGACTATATAAACCCCTCTTTTCTTCCCTTTACTTTACAAGTTTGCTAACCACCCCATTTCTCGGAGCCCCGAGACTAAGCCAGAAAAGGATGGTGATTTTTGCCAGCAAAAATTGTTGTTGCTATTTAAACTAGTGCTGGTGGATTAACCGATATTACTGTCTTGCCCCTTGTCTTTTTTCGTAATTAACATCCTTTGCCATCAATCTCACCAAAAAAACAATCCCACCTTTTTTCCCAAGTTTCCCGATAGAATTTCGCCAAGTTCCATTGATCTGCTTTTCTAACCCTAATACATCGATTAGCCCATTTCGGGAGCTGGGTCTGTCGCGGCTGTTTCGCATTGAAGTGAGGAAGACGTCGTTGGTATCTTGTTTTTTCCTTTCGTTGATTTAGATCCTGATCACTGAGTAATTGCTTCCGTTGCCATTACGACTAACTTAAAGTTTTTTGGTGAAATCTTGCAGGTTTTCACGGTTGGAATCTAGGTTTTGTGTGTTATCGGTCTGAAATTCTACTGCAAGTCTGCGACAGATTTGAGAAGGAGACGTATCCTTGGTGCCCGTTGGATGCTTTCTTACTTCTTACCTGAATCTTTTGAAATTTAAGAGCAATTTTTTAGGGGCCTGTTCTAGGTTTTACCAATCATTTTTGGGGCTTACATAATAATTTGTAACTTCAATAAAATAATAGAAAATTTACGCACAGTATCCGTTATTGAGTTGTTTCCCTTTGTTTGTACTTAAGAAAATGTCTACGGTGTTTCCCTTTATTTAATGTTATGTTATAAAACACTCTTTTTTGGGTTATAAATTTCATCCTGATTTTTATTTGTGTATGATAAACAGTACTGAATTTTACGATGGATCCTAAGAAAGCATTGCTAATATTCGAGTTTAATAAATTTGTGTTACTTGGTATGTTGAGGGATACCATGATGCTTCTAGCCCTTGTTAGCCCCAAAAGGCGTAGATTAAATGATGACTCGAGTTCATTCTATAGTTTGAAAGAGAGGATGCATGCCCGGGTGCAATATCTTGATTGGTTAACAAATCAATCCGAGAGAAAAGGCATTAATTTACTTCGAATGGGTAGGAATACACTAGGGCGCCTTTGTATTGTGCTCCGTGAGGTGGGGGGTTTAACCGATAATCACGAAGCCACTGTCGTAGCGCAGGTATGTATATTTCTCGGGGTACGGTTTTGTCACATCATAAAAAGAACAGCGTTGCTGAATTCGAGTTTAATCGGTTCGGGCGAACTGTGTCGAAGTATTTGCTACTTAGAAGCTCATCCACCCATATGAATGAGCATGTTTTCCTCTTCACGGGACACTTGTAGTAGAACCTCCCTGGGTTCTGCGCTTGCTCGCCGGCTCGAAGAAACATTTTCGGTCCATTACCGCACTCACAGGACACAATAAATCTCTGCATCTGTATTCACAAATCAATAATTTCATATTTAGTGTTGCAGGCTTATGTTAGAAATTTGAAGATTTGCAATGCAATGGCCACTGCATTTGGAAGTCGAAGCACTTGAATTCCACTACAATACAAATTAATATGAGCACATTATTGAGGAAATGGAACTACCTTGCACCATATACAAGTTCTTCAGATTCGGACACCAAATTCCGGACACCAAATTCTGGAAGTTTTATGGGTATTGACGTTCTCCTTTCAATGGTGGCATTTATGAAGAACTCAATTTGTATGAAGGTAGCCGTTGGGCACATAATTTAATGCAGGGGTATATTTGTCAATTATACTTGAACCAATTGGTTCTAACCATCAAAGTAAAGACAATTAGATTTTGAGACTACTTGGTAACTCATAAACAATCAAAGTAAAAAGTTCTCTAGGTAAAATAGCCAAAATTTTGTTAAAAATTAAACCATCCCCCATGGATAGTAAACTAGTGAAGTAAAGAACTTCTTTATGAGCACCGCTCCAATCACTTCTTTTTCTGTCGGATTATTTGTTTTCTTTTCCTTGATGGAGATTTTCTTTAGATTGCTTTCTATTTCTAATAAAAGAAACCCCATTTGAACCTTCGGTGAGGTATTAATGCATTTTTTGATAAAAGATTCATATTAACACAAAATAATTCATAATTTTTTCTTTAATTATCTAGAGTTTTCCAATTTACTTCATGATTTTCTTTTATGAATTTTGCACATGCTTATTCTCAAAGAATTTTAGAGAATAGGTTTTCTTTTCTATTTTTATCTTAATTTGTGAATTTTTTTTGTGAGACTTAATTTGTGAATTAATTAGAAACAATTAATTATATTTTTTTTTTCAAGAAGGGACCACGTGCTCGTGGTAACTAGGAGACAATTAGGACCCAAGGGACGCCCAAGACTTATTTTAGGGATATAACCCTCGATTTCTTTTCCCTTTTTTTTATTCTCTATTATCTGACGTGGCTAGTTTTTTTTATTGTTATATTGATAATCACGTCATATTTTTCAAATTCAGATCTCCCACCCAAACCCTAGTTTCTTCTTCGCCGTTTCTTCTTCTCTCCTTCTCTTTTTCTCTTCTTCTTCTTCTCTCCTTCAATGATGAAAAATAGAGACGGTCTTCTCGCCTGCACCTCTCCTTCTCAGGGTTTAATCTCCCGAAATTAGGCGTTTTATATATAAACACCTAATTAAAATTAATTCCAAAATAAATCGGAATTAACTTGGAGAAAATGGATATGGTTTCAAAGCCAAAATTCAGCCAAAACCTCTCCCAAAAGTTGTGAGAAGAAATTAAGAGCCAAGGCCTCTATTTATAGGGGAAAAACCGAGGGTAAAATAGTAATTTCACATCCCCACTTGCATGTGCAACTTGGACACAAATTCCAAGGTGACTACGTTGAAGATCTCATCACCACGAGTCTAACGCCGCTGGCCGCTCCCCGATCCGACGCCGCACGCGCCCTCACGCTCTGTGACACACGCGGCTAGGGTTTTAGGGGCTTGAACCGGTCTGACCGAACGCGGTCCGACACGTGGCCAGGCTTGGTGATGCCACGTGTCAGGTCGGCCCGACCCTTTGACTGGGATCCTGACCCGTTGACCGACCCGACCAACATGCAATCTGGGCCGCCCGTTTACGCTGACGCGGCGTGATCTCGGCCACACATGTGGCGCGCCACGTAGCCGTTGTGTTAGCGCCAACTGGGCCCTGACCTGCTGACGTGGCGTGACACGTCAGCACCTGCCATGTCTTTTTTTTTTTAATTTAAAATTTTATTTTCTCCAAAATAAAATTCCGGGCATTTTCAACTCTTTGGAACTTTGATTTATTTTCTTAAAATAAATCCCTTGGCTTATTTTCAAATACTTTGAAAAACCATTTCTCTATCTCCTTTTAATATTTTCTCTTCGGGTTTTCAATTGGGGCTTGCAAGGGGACCTGCAAGACTAGTTAATTTTAGCTCCAAACGGGTTAATATATTATCATCACATGATAATTATTAATTACCGTTTAACAATATTTAATTTCTCTAAATAAATATTGTTGCACTCTAAAATTAATTAAATTATTCACGAATTTCTCGATCTAGAATAATTTCGCATTTTTCTCCTCCGTATAGATATCCATGAAAAATAAATTGCCACTACTATCATTTATTTTTCATCTCTAATCTGAAATTTATTGATTCGCCTTAAGTTCAAATTCTCTGTATGTGAAACACATTTAGCATACAACTTCGGTGACGTATCACGCGAAGTGCTTTGGCCAAAGTCTTAATTCAAACTTTTGCAAATCTATTTTAGGGATATCTTTTACCTTCCAACAAGGCCACAGATTCCTCGATCAATATAACTCTATAGCACATTTTATGTTGTCACCGAACATACAAAGTATTTTGGCCACCGTTGCTGAGACGTCACTTCGAGTATATTACAGTGACTAACACTGCCTAAAACCGAAATGTTATCAGGATTAAGAGTACAATGCTTCCTGAGATTTTGTTCATTTCAGATAGCAGTATAAAATGAATAATCTCAGTGGTCCAGTTCGATGTTTCCAATCCTATTGAAAATCATCAACGTGTTATAACTGGAATCATCATTCCCTATGACGAAAGACTAATCATCTTATATAACCACGTTATAGTCTTGATAAGAATATATTCATATCTTACCGATTAGAACTTTAATTACACGTGATTTCGGTATTCAAAGTCAAAGTCTTTTCCTATGAAACACATTTCATATAAGAATACCACCATACGTCATTAATTATCAATATGTGAAATATTCACAACTTGCTATAAATTCAGTTTAATTAATTTAACAAATTGAATTTTCAGGGCACTATTCCCAACACTTCTTTCCTCTCTTCTTTTTTCCTCTTTTCCCCTTCATAATCATTCCTTCATCCCAACCAAATTGAGTCTACTCTAAAATTTGCCAACAATGTTTTCTTAAAGCTTGAATGGATACGACTTTCATATTCATGTTAGTGTAGTACCATACACTAAACGAACCAAGTCCACGACGAAGTTTAATAAAAATCAGATTGGGGTATTTTTGTAGTCTTTCGATGGGAAGCGACATAACTCGAATATTTTCAGCAACAATATGAGGATTCAGAGTGCAGTTCTTTTTATATAAGAAAACGACCCAAAAGAAGTTCCAAAAGTCGTGTTAAAAAATATCCAAAAGAAATATAGAAGCAACAAAGTTGTGTTTAAATGAATTTATTACCTAAGAAGAACTACCACTAACCAAATTTTTTAGATGAAAAAATATTTACCCGGTTCCCAAAATATCTTGAAGTTAAGAAAACATTGTGCGGGATCCAAAATATCTTGTCATGACTATAATTAGGATTCACCACCTACAAAGTTGTTTTTTGCTCTTGAGGTCATAGATGTGAAGGTTTCTTAAATATTTAATGGTATAGTAGATACAGTTGTGTTGGACTCCTTGGGTGGAGCAACACAAAGCACCACCATTTAAGCTAAGAAAGATCGATTGATTTCCTAAATCCTTTATCTCCACATATTCGTTCATCAAAAGATCTGCTCTAAAGACTCTAAAATCCATTTTACCTCCATCCCACACACTATGAATTAATAGGATTTTGTTGTGAACCAATGACTTACAAGATGGTGTTCTTCGGCCTTCACCCACGAGGATGAATATAAAATTATATTCACTTTCCATGGTTGTTCATCCTTATCCCATATCGGTTCAAATTCAAAAATTCCTTCATCAAAATTAAAATGAACAATAGTAAACATTAAACAAACGAGGATTGGTCCAACTCGTTAGAGGGTTCACTGTATAGGGTAATAACCCGGGTTCGGATCCCACTTTGGGGGGGAAAAGTGTGTTAAAAAAAATCGCAAACATTAAATCCGGTCTGAAAATCCATTATATCTTACCCTTAAACCATAGGGCTGCCATGAGGAACATATGTCTCTGAACTGAAGAGTTGATGACATATCTATCATCACCTATTGTGCAAAATGCATGCCTGTTGAGTTAAATAACACGTAACGAATTCGACGCTCAGGCCATTTAGATAACAAGCATGATATGAAAAGACGTCGATACTTTAATTTGGGGAGATCGATTGTGTCATACGATGAAGGATTCCGGAGATTTACTCTATATTTGCTCGTTAGCACTAGCCATACTCTATATGAATCAACAAGGGTCTTTGTCCATAATCCCCATATGTTATTGATAGAATAACTCACACTTCGACAAGTTATAGAAACAATGCTTCTTCTGACTACCATATAATCTCAAAAGCTAAGGATGTTCTATCTGGGAGATTGAAGTCCAACCGACACCAATTACTTTATCACAAGCACTGACATCACTTTTTAAGTTTATTTTTCCTTTAGAACCACCTGTAAAAATCTTCTTCCATGTCTCATCCATCCATATTTTTGACCCAAAATTTTTCCTTTTTTTTTTCTTCTTTCCTCTTTTCTCCTTCATAATGATTTCTTCATCCCAAGCACCTTAAGTCTACTCTAAAATTTACCAACAATGTTTTCCTAAAGCTTGAATGAATACAACTTTCATATTATCATGTTAGTGGAGTACTGTACACTAAACGGGCCAAGTCCACAATGGAATTTATTGGAAATCAGATTGGCGTAGTGTTTTTGCAGTACGATGGGAAGCGACACAACTCAAATATCTTTAGCAACAATATGAGGATTTAGAGTGCATTATTTTTCATATAACAAAACAACCCAAAAGAAGTTCCAAAACCAGTGTTAAAAAATATTCAGAATAAATATTACAAAAAAAATATAGAAGCAACAAAGCCATATTTAAATGAATTCCTTACTTAGAAAATTTGCCACTAAACAAATTTCTTCAATGAGAAAATGTTTACCCGGTTCCCAAAATATCCTGAAGTTGAGAAAAACATTATGGGGGATCCAAAATGTCTTGTTATGGCTATAATTATGATTCACCACCCACAAAGTTGTTTTTTTTTTTTTTCTCTTTGAGGTCATAGATGTGGAGGTTTCTTAAACCTTTAACTGTACAATAAATGCAATTGTCTTGGACTCCTTGGGTAGAGCAATATAAACCACCACCATTTGAGCTAAGAAAGATCGATTGATTTCCTAAATCCTTTATCTCCACAAATTCGTTCATAAAAAAAATTGTTGTAAAGACTCTAAAATCCATTTTACCTCCATCCCATGCACTATGAGTTAATAGAATTTCGTTACGAACCGATGACTTACAAGATGGTGTTCTTCGGCCTTCACCCACAGGGATGAATATAAAATTTTATCCAATTTCCAGGGTTGTCCATCCTCATATGATATTGGTTCAACTTCGAAAATTCTTTCATCAAAATTAAGATGAACAATCACAAACATTAAACCAACAAGGATTGGCCCAACTCGTTAATGGGTTCATTGTACAGGGCAGTGTCCCGGGGTTCAGATCCCACTTAGGAGGAAAAAGTGTGTTAAAAAAAACACAAAAATTAAATCCGATATGAAAATCCATTATATCTTACCCTTAAACCATAGGGCTGCCACGAGGAACATATGTCTTTGAGCTAAAGAGTTGATGACGTATTTATCATCACCTACTGTGCAAAATGTCTGATAGTTGTCTCCTGTTGAGTTAAGTAACACGTAATAAATTCGACGCTTAGGCTGAATAGATAACAAGTATGATATGAAAAGATGCCGATACTTTAATTTGGGAAGATCGATTGTGTCCTACGATGAATGATTCCGGAGATTTACTTCGCATTTGCTCGTTAGCACTAGTCATACTCTATATGAATCAAAAAGGGTCTTTGTCCGTAATCCCCACATCCTATTGATAGAATAACTCACGCTTTGACAAGCTATATAAACAATACTTCATCTGACTTCCACATAATGTCAAAAGCCAAGGATGTTCTATCTTGGAGACTGAAGTTCAACCGATACCAATTGCTAATCACAAACACTGACATCACTTTCTAAGTTTATTTTTCCTGTAGAACCACCTGTAAAAATCTTCTTCCATGTCTTTTCCGTCCATTTTTTTGAGCCAAAATTTTTTATTTTTTTTCTTCTTTCCTCTCTCCCCCTTCATAATGATTTCTTCATCCCAAGCACTTTGAGTCTACTCTAAAATTTACCAACTATGTTTTCCTAAAGCTTGAATGAATACGAATTCATATTCATGTTAGTGGAGTAACGTACACTAAACGGACCAAGTCTACGATGGAGTTTATTGGAAATCAGATTGCGGTGTTTCTGCAGTACGGTGGGAAGTGATACAACTCGAATATCTTCAGCAACAATATGAGGATTTAGAGTGCAGTATTTTTTATATAACAAAACAGCCCAAAAGAAGTTCCAAAATTCGTGTTAAAAAATATCCAAAAGAATTATTCCAAAAGAAATATTGTCATGTTTTAATGGATTTCTTACCTAGAAAAATTGCCACTAAACAAACTTCTTCGATGAGAGAAAATGTTTACCCGGTTCCCAAAATATCTTAAAGTTGAGAAAAACATTATGTGGGATCCAAAATGTCTTATCATGGCTAGAATTATGATTCACCACCCACCAAGTTGTTTTTCACTCTTGAGGTCATAGATGTGAAGGTTTCTTAAACCTTTAACTGTACAATAGATGCAGTTGTGTTGGACTCCTTGGGTGGAGCAACACAAACCACCACAATTTAAGTTAAGAAAGATCGATTGATTTCCTAAATCCTTTATCTCCACAAATTCGTTCATCAAAAAATTTGTTGTAAAGACTCTAAAATCCATTTTACCTCCATCCCACACACTATGGATTAATAGGATTTCGTTGATAACCGGTGACTTATAAGATGGTGTTCTTTGGCCTTCACCCACGGGGATGAATATAAAATTCTATCCAATTTCCTCGGTTGTCCATCCTCATCCAATATCAGTTCAAATTCCAAAATTTCTTCATCAAAATTAAGATGAACAATCACAAACATTAAACCAATTAGGATTGGTCCAACTGGTTAATGAGTTTGTTCTACAGGGCAATGACCCTGATCCGAATCCCACTTTTGAAGGGGAGAAGGGTGTTAAAAAATTTTAAAAAAAATCATAAATATCAGATCCGGTCTGAAAATCCCATATATCTTACCCTTAAACCGTAGGGCTGCCATCAAGATCATATATCTCTGAACTGAAGAGTTGATGATATATTTATCATCACCTACTGTGCAAAATGCCTAATAGTTATCTCCTGTTGAGTTAAATAGCACGTAAAAATTTTGACGCTTAGGTTGTTTAGACAACAGACATGATATGAGAATATATATGTGTATACTTTAATTTGGGAAGATTCTGTTGGGAATGGTGCCCTGAAAATTCAATTTGTTGAATTAATTAAACTGAATTTATAGCAAGTTGTGAGTATTTCACATATTAATAATTAATGGCGTGTGGTGGTATTCTCATATGAAATGTGTTTCATAGGAAAAGATTTTGAATACCGAAATCATGTGTCATTAAAGTTCTAGTCGGTAAGATAAAAATATGTTATTATCAAGACTATAACGTGGTTATATAAGATGATTAGTCTTTCGTCATGAGGAATGGTGATTCCAATTATAACACGTTGATGATTTTCAATAGGATTGGAAACATCGAACTGGACCACTGAGATAATTCATTTTATGCTGCTATCTAAAATGAATAAAATCTCAGGAAGCATTGTACTCTTAATCCTGATAATATTTCGGCTTTAGGCATGTAGTGTTAGTCACTGTAACATACTCGAAGTGAGGTCTCGGTAACGGGTGGCCAAAATACTTTGTATGATTCGGTGATAACATGAAATGTGCTAAAGAGTTATATTGATCGAGGAATCTGTGGCCTTGCTGGAAGGTAAAAGATATCCTTGAAATAGATTTGCAAAAGTTCGAATTAAGACTTTGGCCAAAGCACTTCGCGTGATACGTCACCGAAGTTGTATGATGAATGTGTTTCACATACAGAGAATTTGAATTTAAGGCGAATCAATAAATTTCAAATTAGAGATGAAAAAATAAATGATAGTAGTTGCAATTTATTTTTCATGGATATCTACACGGAGGAGTAAAATGCGAAATTATTCTAGATCGAGAAATTCGTGAATAATTTAATTAATTTTAGAGTGCAACAATAATTATTTAGTGGAATTAAATATTGTTAAACGGTAATTAATTATTATCATGAGATGATAATATATTAATCCGTTTGGAGCTAAAATTAATTAGTCCTGCAGGTCCCCCTGCAAGCCCCAAATTGAAAACCCAAAGAGAAAATATTAAAAGGAGAAAGAGAAATGAATTTTCAAAGTGTTTGAAAATAAGCCAAGGGATTTATTTTAAGAAAATAAATCAAGTTCCAAAGAGTTGGAAATGCACGGAATTTTATTTTGGAGAAAATAAAATTTTCATCGAAAAAAAAAATCGGTGATGAAGTGGCAGCCAGGTGGCACTGACTGGGTGGCCGCGTGGCATGCCACGTGGACGGCCCAGATCGCGCCATGTCAGCGCGAAGCAACGGTCCAGATTTATCTGGACCGGGTCGGTCAAACGGTTCACGGGTCGGTCAACGGGTTGGGTTCCCGGATAGGGTCGGACCGGACCCGGACATGTGGCAAGACCAGAAACGCCCACGTCAGCTGGAACCCTAGGCCGCGTGTACAACACACGCGCCACCTTCTGGTGGCGCGTGCGGGCGCATGCGGAGGAATTCCGGCGAACGGCCGGCGGCGTTGGACTCATGGTGATGAGATCTTCAACGTGGTCACCTCGGATTTCGTATCCAAGTTACACACGCAAGTGAAGATGTGAAATGACCATTTTGCCCTTGCTTTTGTGCATAAAATGACCGTTTTGCCCTCCGTTTTATGCCTATAAATAGGCTGATCCCCTTGCCATTTCTCTCATTCAGTTTTGGGAGAGGTTTTGGCTAGTCCTTAGCTTTGAAACCATATCTCTTTTTTCTCCTAGTTAATTCCGATTGATTTTGGAATTAATTTTAATTAGGTGTTTATATAAAACGCCTAATTTCGGGAGATTAAACCCTGAAAAGGGTTTCCTAGTTTAAAGTTTTATTTTCTCTAAGTATTTAGAGAAATACTTTCGGAGCCCACACTCCGAGGGTGTCCCTGGGGTTATTGCAGGGAAGCTCTGCCAGTTTCAAGAGGAGATCGGGTATCGGGTTCACGGGAGGTGAATTCGGGAGCTGGAAAAATGCCATTAGATAGCCATGTTTGCAGTACGGTAATATTTTACAGTTGTTTTATTTTAAGCATGATAAATTATGTGCTCTTAAGTGTTAATTGCATGTTAGATATTTATCTGCTTAAGTGATTTAAAATTTATTATCAATTGCATGTATATACTTGAGTAGATCCGACTAGTCTTCCGCTATTGTATTAAAATGTTTTAGAAATATTTTAATACTTGTATTATATTAAAAATTTTAAAAATGTGGTCACGGACCGCTACGATTCTGGACCCTCCTCCCAGCAGATTCATTATGTCATACGATGAAGGATTCTAGAGATTTACTCCACAGTAGCTTGTTAGCAATTGTCATCCTCAATATGAATCAACAACAATTTTTTCCCTAATCTCTATATCCTATTGTTAGTAAAACTCACGCTTCGACAAGCTATAGAACAATGCTTCTTCTAACTTCCATACGATGTCAAAAGTCAATGTTGCTCTATCTTGGGGACTAAAGTCCAACCGACACCAATTTCTTCATCATAAGCACTGACATTACCTTCTAAGTTTATTTTTTCTGTAAAACTACCTGTAAAAATCTTATTCTATGTCTCATCCAGCTAGTTTTTTTACCCCAAAATCTTTCATTTGTTCTTCTTATTTCCTCTCTTCTTCTTTCCTCTTTTTCCCTTCATAATCTTTCATTCATTTCAAGCACTTGAGTCTGCTCTAAAATTTGCCAACAATGTTTTCCTACAACTTGAATGAATGCGACTTTCATATTCTTTTTTTTTTTTTTAACACACACACCCCCCTAAATGGGATTTGAACCCAGGACCTTGCCCTAGAGAATGAATCCATTAACCACTTGAATCAACCCCTGTTGTCTGCGACTTTCATATTCATGTTAGTGGTGTATTGTACACTAACGGACCAAGTCCATAGCAAAGTTTATTGGAAATCAAATTGTGGTGTTTTTGGAGTAAGAGGAGAAGCGACACGACTCGAATATCTTGAGCAACAATATGAGGATTTAGAGTGCAGTTTGTTTTTTTATATATATAGGAAAGCAACCCAAAAAAATTTCAGGTCTTGTTACAAAATATCCAAAAGAAATATTGCAAAAGAAATAACAAAGCAACAAAGTCATGTTCAAATGAAGTTATTACCTAAGAAAATTTGCCACTAAACAAACTTCTTAGATGGGAAAATGTTTACCTGATACTCAAAATATCTTGAAATTTAGAAAAATAATATGCGGGATCTAAAATGTCTTGCCCCAGCTAAAATTAGGATTCACCACCTATAAAGTTGTTTTTCTGCTCTTGAGGTCATAAATATGAATGCTTATGATAAAGTGGATTGGCGTTTTCTCGAACGCATGATGTTGAGGTTAGGTTTTCACTGTAAATTTATACGTTTAATCATAAGTTGCATTATATTTATCAATTATTCTTTTGTTCTTAATGACACTTGTTTTGGTCATTCCATTTTGGGGAGGGGTCTCAGACAAGGGGATCCTCTCTCGCCTTATCTTTTCTTGAATTGCGTATAGATCTTTAGTTTTATGTTTGAGTAGGAGAGCCGGATATCAGGAGTACAGATTTGCAGAGGAGCATCGCCAATTTCTCATTTATTATTGGTTGATGACACAATAGTTTTTGGTCAAGCTGATTTAGGTGTGGCGAAGGTATTTTGGAGGTTTTGGAGATTTATGGTGTAGTTTCGGGTCAGCTAGTCAACCACGAGAAGTCAAAGGTTGTCTTCAGTCTGAATGTAGGAAGGGACGTGTAGGATGTAATCAATAATAAGTTAGGGGTGACTGAGGCGGAGAAACACGACAAATACCTCGGCCTTTTGGCTATGTTAGGGGCTTCGAAGAAAGAACTGTTTATATTGATCCGTGATAAGATTTGGAATAGAATTCAAGACTGGGGCGACAAGAAGCTTTCCCTAGCAAGACGTGAAATCCTAATAAAGGTCATTCTTCAAGCCATCCCGGCATACTTGATGAGCTGTTTTAGACTCTCGGAATCCCTATTGAGGGAGGTTTATGTGATGATGGTGTCATTTTGGTGGAAAGGGAATACAGGCTCTAATATTAATTGGCTAAGCAGGGACAAGTTATGTTCTCCCAAGGATGAAGGCGGCATGGGATTACGTGATTTAAGGTCTCAAGTTCGAATCCACTTTGGTGTGTGTGAGTGAAAAAATAAAAAAATAGCCCCTCTAGCTAAGCAAGGTTGGCGTTTTATGACCAAGAAATAATCTTTTAACAAAGCTTCTCCAGAAAGATACTTCGCTGCTGAGGATTTCTTTTCTGCAAAACTAGGAAATAGACCTTCTCTTACATGGAGAAGTATCATGTATGTGCAACCCTTGCTTGAATTAGGCATCCGATGGAGAGTGGGAAACAACACTTGTATCCAAATTTAGGATGATAAATAGCTCCCGAAATCATTTACTTTCAAGCCATCGATTCGTCCCCCGAACTCTAACGGCTAATGTACGCATGTTAGTTTATAAAGATGGATAGAAACTGGGATGAGGAGTTGTTGATTGAGAAATTTATTACTCCGGATGTGGAGGTTATTCATTTGATTCCAATAGGGGAAGTGACGAACTTGGATTGTTGAATTTGACATTTTAGCAAAGACGATCGATTCTTGGTTAAAAAGGCTTACAACGTGGCCATGAAACACCTCGGGGAAGGACAGGATGGTGCAGGGCCATCGATTATAAAGTGAATTTCGTCTGGAGAAGGAAAACTCCATTCCGACGAGAAGGAATTTGCTCAAACGAAGATACAAAGAAATTGTACAGTGTATGTGGTATTTGATGGGTTCAGAATGTGAAGGTCCGAATCCGATCACTTTACGATTTGTAATTGTGGAGGAAACCACCGGAGCTTCGCCGGAAAAGAGAAAGGGGGTTCTACCTGTTGGGACAAGCACAATAAAAGTCAGAAGGCCAAGCTGGGGGAACTGGGGGTGATACCCAGTTTGGCTCTCCGACGCTCAAGTCAGTTCAAGGTATGAAGGAGAAAGGTAAGTTCAGTCACAGTTTCAGTGATGAAGAAAGCTTACTTGTGTAGAAGATGACTTTAGCTATTTATAGTTGAGGGTCAAGGGCCCTTTGGTCATTTGCCTCAAGTGGTCCTGGCCGAATGTTGCCCTAACACGTGGCGCCATGAGAGAGAAACCTAGGAGGAATCTTCTGCAAAAGCGGCCAAAAGTTGGTGCTGGCAACAGTGGCAGGTGCGCGGGCATGTACGTTGTGTCAGAGAGCCCTTTGGGTGGTTGGTAACGAGGGCTTAAGAGCGCGCTCGTGACAACCTGGAGTATTGGAAGCCAAGATATCCGCTGGGGGGGAATGAAGGCTCCAGTTTAAGTGACGAGCCAAAGGGGAGGCAACTCTGAGGGAGTGTGACGCTCGAAGAGGGCTCCCTTGGCACGTGGGCGTGCCAATCATACAGTATGAAGGACGCTCGTGATAGTGACAGCGCTCGTTGGACTTAACTCCTGAAGAAGGATTGCGCTTGTTGGGCTTAGCGCTCGTGCACCGATGGGTGCAGCCTTGGGGAGACAGATGTCATCATCTCGGTGATGCCACGTGTCCTAACGTGGGACGATCGTATTTTGACCCCATCATTTTGCCCCCCAATTCTGTAGTCCTTAGTGATAAGGACTGTAGAATTTTGACACGTTCAATCTTTCGCATGTAACGCTCGTATAGGACTTGGCGTGCTGAGCAATTTTTCC
The DNA here is from genome assembly GCA_037501455.1 of Lantana camara. Lineage (NCBI taxonomy): Eukaryota > Viridiplantae > Streptophyta > Magnoliopsida > Lamiales > Verbenaceae > Lantana > Lantana camara. The sequence goes on from CM074862.1 coordinate 29,514,329, forward strand.
TCTGATTGTGCCATTAATGCGATCTTTTCAGTTGACCGCTCGTAATGCTTTTGCACTGAGCGTTGTACTGTTCTTGAGTATCCGAAACGTCAGAGCATTAAATGCGGGCGCGCGTGGGGCGCGTGAGCATTGGGAAGCATGTGACTGTTCCATAAAGTGGGCGGTTTCCTAGGCGGGAAATGATTACCATTTCGAATTCATTGCCGAAAAAGATACCAACTCCCATCCCTATAAATACGGGATTCTGAAATCTTGCTGCTCTTTACGCATCCAGAACTTCCAAGCATCCTTTGCAAAAAGAATTCTCTCGCACACCAGTTCTTAGAGCATCTTCAACCTTTCTCCCAGATTTTCTCAGAAACCTACAAGGTGAACTTCCAGCGTAATTTTTTAACTCTGCTAACTTTAGATTCGGACTTTAGGACTTTGTAATCTCTTAGATTTTACTCCTTTAGGGAATCCTAATTTCTTTCCAGAAAACTCCCATTCTCTAACCCAGATTAAACCTCTCCCAAATCTCAGCCTCTGCCATGGCTAACCAACATGTTGAAGAATTCACCCGTGAAATCCAGGAAATGGCCACTGAGAGTTCCTCTTCCCCCGATTCCCCCAGAGATGAGGAGTTGGGGGCGGCGGTGATGGCCATGGAGGATAGGAATCCTGGCGGAGTGGATCCTCTCTTTGAGGAGATGAATCTGGTGATGGAGGCGGAAAGGCAAGGGGTTGTTCTCCCCATAACTCAGAGTGCCACTCACCCTCACCGCCATACTGTGACGGTGGCCGTCGAGAACCCGCTTCCAGTGGCTGAAGCCATAACCGGGCCTTCAGAAAGAGCCCGTGATAAAGGAAAAAGCAAGAAATCCCAGCAATCCAAAGGGCTTAACGAGGGTGAAGGATCAGGTTACCAGGCTACCGAGCGCACGCCCGATGAGACTCCCAGCACAGTTACCGTGGGAGAAGTGAAAACGATGATGGCGCCCATTTACTGGGACGAGCGGTATACGTGGAGAATCCCAGAAAACCACGAGCGTGCTAATAACCCGCCTCCCGGGGAAATGGCGGTGTATGTGGCCTCGGTTAGCTCAGGGGGTTTGAGGTTCCCCATTTCGATCCCAATGGCCCACCTGCTGAATGACTTAAACCTCTGTCCTTCGCAAATAGTGCCCAACGGCTTGGCTCTACTGACAAGCTTCGTGATTCTGATGAGGAGTGTTGGATACGAGCCCTTTGTGCGAAACTTTCATGCACTTTTCCAAGTAGTTAGCTCGTCACGCTCGTCTCCTGAGGCGGGCTTCTACTACATTCAAGCGAAGGCTCGTACAAAGCTAATCAACTCTCCCACAAGCACATATGGCCCCAATTGGAAGGAGAAATTCATCTTTGTTAAGGCTCCCACAGGAGAGGGCTTTGGGGTGTCCACAAATTGGGGCTCGGTTGCGAAGAGCCGTTTGGAGCCGGCCCTCCCCAATGGTTGGGCAAAGGCTTTGGCTGAGGCCTTAAGGGACGAGGGTCACCTTATACAGGCGAAGGACTGGATAGACAATGCGGAGCTCATGTTCCTGTGTGGTCTTTCCGATGACCCTCATTACCTTGACAACCCTCCGGCTCGTGATATCGAGAGAGATGGTTAGATTCTTAGGGCACTAACTTTAGATAGGAATACTAACTGTATCTTTGTACTTGTAATTTGCACACTTAATAATTCTGTTCAAGGATTTATAACCCTTGTACTTTCCATTTTTGCAGGAGCCGCTATATTAGAAATGGCAGGAGGGATCAGACAAGCCGCTCGTTTTGCTCACGCCAACAGGAATCAAGCCCAGCCAGGGGATCAACAGCGCGAGCAACAGCGCCCTCGCAATCGTAGCAATCGCGGGGACGCTCGTAGCGGTAGTCAGGGCGCTAGTTCGAGCGCCAATCCTGAGGTTCAACCCCCTCGTGGCCGGGGGGAGAATAGACTGGCCAACAGAGTACCCCGGGGGCGGTCAGAGAGAGCGGGAGACGTTCAACCCCCTCCGCCTGCAGAACAAACGAGGCCAATAACCACCCTGGCGATAACCGAGGCCCCACCGAGCGCCAGTAGACCTTCCCGCAAGAGGAAGAGGATGCCCGATACTGTTGCAATCAAGGGCAAAGGAAAGCAAGTAGTCGAGGGCCCCAAGGGCGGGGGAGAAACTTCCTCTTCAGAGGAGGAACATTTGTGGGAGTTCTCCCGTCGAGGGGACAGAGACTTCACAGGCGCCTCCGATGGTGGGCCAGTTCTGCTGAGGCCTGGCACGGTCGCTCAAGCTGTCACCGAGAATCTTTACAGCAAAGCCCAGTTCTCGGCGGACCACCGGCATCTCTTCAGTGAGTCTGTGGAGAAGGTGACCTTGGACGCGGCCCACGCTCTAATCTCCGTAAGTCTTCACTCCTATCTTTCTTTGCTAATTTCCGTAAGCTAGCATTTTTTGGCTAACACTCCCTTCCCTCCAACTTATGCAGCAAGTTCTTCCCCGGCTCCGAAATGTGCAAATGCGAGCCTCCATCTACGCTGACCGCAAAGCCAAATATAAGAAGATGGCTCGTTCCAACGATTCGGCTCAGATTCAAGCGGAGCTGGACGCTGAGATTGCAAAGTATGAATCCCTCAAGGATTTGTACAATAAAACGGAGGAAGAGCTGGGAAAGCTGAGGGAGGATTTCCAGGTGGCGGAGAGCGCTCGAAGTGGCTTGAGCGACCAGTTGGCCCAGGCTAACGAGCGCTGCAAGAAGGCAGAGACGGAGCGGGAAAGCTGGAAGACGAGGGCTCTGGAGGCCGAGAGAAAATTCAACGACGCCGTGAGCGAGTGGCCTCGGAGTCTGGAGCATGCGAACAAGGAGGCTCTTATCAAGTTCTGCCACTCCAAAGCCTTTAACTTCGCTGCTTCCCTGCATTGCTTGGATGAGGCTCAGAAGGCTTTCAATTTAGCCATCGAGCAGGGCATACATAAGGGGCTAACGGATCCTGCCATGAAAGAGGCCGAGGGCACGGGGCTCGTATTCAATGAGCGCTGCGAGGAGGAGGATGACGAGGGGGATAACCCTGCGGATTCCATTGCGGAGCCAGAGTATGAATTCCTGGTCAAACTTCTCCAAGATGAGTATATGGAAGCTCACCCGTCGGAGAACGGCTCGGCTACTTCTCTTAAGGCCATGAGGGTCCCTGGCCTCCTTTCTACGATGGCATCGGCAAACTTCTTGCTCACATACTGTTTATGATCCACAGCCTGGAAAAGCACTGGGATCAAGAAATCCATAGAAGGCCTCTCCACCTGTAGGATCTCCTTGTTGAAGCGGGCGAAGAACGAGCGCAGAGACTCGCTCCTGCCTTGCACCACATTGTAAAGGGCAGTAGGTGCGGTGACTGGCGCTTTCAAAGAATTGAAGTGGTTGAGGAAAGCATGAGCCAGCTCCTCGTATGAGTGAATCGAGCGCGGCGGCAGTCGCTTGTACCACTCCTGAGCCATTCCCACTAAGGAAGTGACAAACACTTTGGCCCAGTAATTGCTGGAATGCTCGTAAAGGTGCATTAGATGTAAAAAGTGATCCAGATGTTCAGCCGGATCAGTCGTCCCGTCGTATCGGTTGATGGAAGTGGGGATTTTGGCCATGCCTGCTTGGGCCATCAAAACTTCTTCCACGAGGGACGAGCCCCTCGCCAACGGGTGGTACTCATACGTGCCGAAGTTTTCCTCCGGCTCCTTGCGGTGGGGGACCTTTGGCGGGGGGTCCTTGGTACGGGTGCTTCTGGCGTCAACCCGTTCATCCCGACTAGGGGAGATCTGAGTTGAGCGCCCTCGTGAGAGCTGTCCCACAATATCCTTTAAACCCTGCAGCTGGTCTTGCACAGCCGCGAGGATATCAGGATTCATGTCTCCGTGTCTGTCCCCCTGTCTGGGGGCTCGTGACCCCCTTCTGGAGGCATGAGAGTCCCCTTCGTTCTCGTTCACTCGTTCTGTAGGCTCTTTATTCCTGCCCATGGAGGGACGCTCGTTGCCCTCCTGCTGCGGCACTTCTCTGGCCGGTGGTGGTGGTGGTTGTGCCCTCAGGACAACCTGGGCTTCTCTGAGGGGAAAGTTTTGTTGCCCACCCAAAGGGGCTGCAACTTGAGTGGCCTGCCCAGAGGGAAAGTACATGGAGTGGAACCTCTCCCATGCTCCCTGGGCCGCCTGAACCTCACACTGGGCATAGAGAGCCCTCAACTGTTGGGTGGTCAGCGGAGGTAACTCCACTCCTTCAATCTCCCTGGAGATCACCACCGGGAGCTGGATCTGACCAGCATGGTACGGCTGGACCGGCGGCATCATAACAGCCGGGGTGAGGGTATATCCGGGTGGAGGCATCATGTAACCCTGTACTCCGAGATTCATCTGGGGATGGACCCAGGGGTTCTGAGCAGACTGCGGAGGAGCAGAGAGAGAGATTCCTCCAGCGGCGGTGGGAAGGGGCAGTGCCGGCGGTGTAGGTGGAGGTATTGAAGACTCTGCTTGCGGAGTCACTCCAGCGGCGGGAGGTGCTCCACCGATGGTGACGGAAGGAGGCGGTGCTCCACCAGTAGCGGTGGAGGGAATAATGATATTGGCATCCTGGGAGGCGTTATCTCCTCCTCCCACAGCTCCAGACCTTGTAGCAACCATGACTGTTAAGGGTATGAGTGTGCTTGCTTTTCTACCAACAAAAAGAAAGAAAGGGATAGAGGAACGGTTTCCCACAGACGGCGCCAAAAATGATGGGTTCAGAATGTGAAGGTCCGAATCCGATCACTTTACGATTTGTAATTGTGGAGGAAACCACCGGAGCTTCGCCGGAAAAGAGAAAGGAGGTTCTACCTGTTGGGACAAGCACAATAAAAGTCAGAAGGCCAAGCTGGGGGAACTGGGGGTGATACCCAGTTTGGCTCTTCGACGCTCAAGTCAGTTCAAGGTATGAAGGAGAAAGGAAAGTTCAGTCACAGTTTCAGTGATGAAGAAAGCTTACTTGTGTAGAAGATGACTTTAGCTATTTATAGTTGAGGGTCAAGGGCCCTTTGGTCATTTGCCTCAAGTGGTCCTGGCCGAATGTTGCCCTAACACGTGGCGCCATGAGAGAGAAACCTAGGAGCTATGTTGCACGGACACGGACACGGCGACACGGACACGACACGACACGGACACGGCGACACGGATTTTTTCAAAATCTTAGGACACGACACGGCTCCGATACGGCTATATTTTATATAAATAAATATATTTTATATATAAATAAAGATATTTTATATAAAAATAAAAATATTTTATAAGTATAATCTATGTAACATAAAATATTTATATAAATATATAATATTAAAAACTAAAATAAGTTTTGTTATTTCAATTTTCTCTCCAAAAAATTCAAAAAATATTAAAAAAAGCATAAAAAAATGATCAAATTTGCTCGGACACTCCACCTCGCCGTGTCGGACACTCCACCTCGCCGTGTCCGACACCGTGTCCCAATTTTTTTTTTTTTTTTTTTTCGGACACTCCTTCAGCCTTGTCCGACACGTGTCCGAGCCGTGTCCGGGCCGTGTCCGTGTCCGACACGTGTCGGACACTGCACGGGCCATTTTTTAGGCGTGTCCGTGCTTTAGAGCCTAGGAGGAATCTTCTGCAAAAGCGGCCAAAAGTTGGTGCTGGCAACAGTGGCAGGTGCGCGGGCATGTACGTTGTGTCAGAGAGCCCTTTGGGTGGTTGGTAACGAGGGCTTAAGAGCGCGCTCGTGACAACCTGGAGTATTGGAAGCCAAGATATCCGCTGGGGGGGAATGAAGGCTCCAGTTTAAGTGACGAGCCAAAGGGGAGGCCACTCTGAGGGAGTGTGACGCTCGAAGAGGGCTCCCTTGGCACGTGGGCGTGCCAATCATACAGTATGAAGGACGCTCGTGATAGTGACAGCGCTCGTTGGACTTAACTCCTGAAGAAGGATTGCGCTTGTTGGGCTTATCGCTCGTGCACCGATGGGTGCAGCCTTGGGGAGACAGATGTCATCATCTCGGTGATGCCACGTGTCCTAACGTGGGACGATCGTATTTTGACCCCATCAGTATTAATCTGATAAGGAGGATCTGGGCTTTACCGAAGTTATCTTGGGGAATCTGTTAGGAATAGTGCTCTAAAAGCCAATTTTGTAATTTGCTTAGTAATTTCCTTTGTAAATCACAAACAATATTTGAATAATAAACGAACTGATTGGATTATAAGGCAACACTTCTTTATATGCTCGTATTTGATTACTCCTCTAATCTATCAAGCTTATAGGATGCAATCACTTGGGTGAAGTGGTTCATGAAACGAGCCTAATCATGCAAGCACCCATAACACTCTTGAACCTATTCAGCAGGTGGATTTCTCATTTGTGCGTAGAACTGGCAATAAAATAACCCATCACCTAGTGCGTTTGGGGCTAAATACTAGTTATTTTTTGGTTCTATAACTCATTTCTATGGGTCGAATCGGGACGGATCACTTAGGGTGTAAAACTCTCCCTACCAATGGTAGCTACGTTCCCAGGGATTCAAACTCGAAACCTTTGATTAAGCTAGCATAGTATCGAACCTTTAAACTACGCCTCTTGACGCTAGATACTAGTTATGAGGATGTTGAACTTTCGAATATTGTGTCTTCTTGCTTGGAGGAGGATTTGAAAGCTTTGTAATCTTTCTTCTGCTCTGTTCAAAAAAAAAAAAAAAAAGAAAGTGTAAGGAAGCATAATGATCATATTTAGATAAAGATCTTTCACATTTTCCCTTTGAATTCAGTAAAAGTATACCATTTTTTTTTTTGGTCAAGCGGAGGCCCAGACAGGGGCAAACGAGAAGACAAAACACCAGAAAAAAACCCAAACCGCCTCAGCCAAATGCTTCAGGTGGGGAGTCCAAAATCATAAGAACGTCATCAATGGAGTGACCCTTTTTGGCAAGCAAATCTGCACTCTCGTTCTTCTCACGGAAGATATGCTTAATCTTGGATTCCCAAGGCATATGTAGTAGCCTACGGCAATCGTTGATGATGTTTCTCCATGGGTGATCATCAATATCTTCGCAAGTCACCCACTTAAACACCACCTCCGAATCCAATTCGATTTCAATTCTAGGGAAGCGACGTTCCCAAGCAATTCCCAGCCCCTTCCGGAGACCCAGAAGCTCTGCGAGGTTAATCGACACGTTGCCCAACTTCATAGAATACCCAACAATCCATCTGCCATCAGAGTCTCTAATTAATCCCCCTGCTGCAGCCTGCTTCGTGTATTCAAAATAGCTCCCATCTGAGTTTAACTTAACCCAACCCGGATCCGGAGCCTGCCATTTCACCTTCTCTCTCTCTGTGGCTTTTTGCACCAGTTTATTAGTGTCGGATGCCACCATATCTGCTGCAAATTGTACGATGTTGTTGTATGTCACGTTGCGAGGTTCTGACGCTTGTTGATATGCATGTTTGTTCCTTGCTTTCCACAGATTCCACACCACGGATAACACAACCAAATACCATGGCAGCTCAAAAGCAAGCTTATGGTTGAAGTTCGCATGAAGCAAACCTTCCAGCCATCGTTCACCACTCATATTTCTAATTTTAGTGTAAACTTGACGATCCACACACAGTTCCCATACCTTTTCGGCAGCAGGACACTCTTTGAATATATGAGTAATGTCCTCCCTCCCCATTTGGCATCTGTTGCAACAATCTGATCCGCCAAACTTTCTATCAGATTTAAGAGCATTGGTTAAAAGGCCATTATGCTTGCAGAGCCATAAGAATACCCGGATTTTTTCCGGACATTGCAACTTCCAGATTTTCCTCCAAGTTGCATCCTTGTCACCCTCACTTTGTTGCAGCATCTGATATGCTGAATTCACAGTAAATCTCCCATTGCTAGTGCCTGTCCATATCAATCTATCTTCTTCCTCACCAGCAGTAATAGGCAACTTCTGAATCTCCTGCTGTATATGTGTTGGGATTTTAGTTTTTAAGGTACTAAAGTCCCAGCCTCTTTCACTGCTAATTATGTCTCCCACAGTCCGATTCTCATCCTCCATTTCGATTGTGTCCCCCAATCGATCTCGTAGCGTTTCCTTCGAGAGCCAACGGTCGTCCCACATCCAAACATTATTCCCCTGACCCAAACGCTAACGGTAAAAAGGTTCTAGAGCCTTAACACTTCGACAGATCCCCCTCCAAGCTTTAGAAGCTGTTGTTTTGGGTTCGTGATCTAACATATCATCCCCTTTGAGGTATTTTCCTCGGAATATACGACCCTACGTACTTTCCTCCCCGCGGATCATCCTCCACCCCGTTTTAGCCAGCAAAGCTATGTTCATTTTTCTCGATTCTTTGATTCCAAGCCCCCCATCTTCTTTACGCTTCACCACTTTATCCCATTTTACTAAGTGAGTGCGTCGCTTAGTCGTATCCGTTGCCCAAAGGAAACTGCGATTCATCCGATCAAGTTTCTCACAAATGTGGTTCGGGAACCAATTAGTTTGCATTTGGTACACCGGGATTGCATTCATCACCGACTTGATGAGTGTAGCTCTCCCAACCAGGTTTAGACTACGAGCTTTCCAGCCTGTAAGCCGTGATTCTACCTTCTCCAGAACCGTTCCAAACATCTCCCTCTGGTTTTGGCCGAAACGGATTTTAACGCCCAAATATTTTCCCAAGTGTGTTGTGCTCGCTATACCCAAGATGTTACAGATATCTTGCTGTACAGAAGCAGGAACATACTTGCTAAACCAAATCTGGGATTTACCTCGGTTGAGAGTCAAACCCGATGCCTCACAGAAAGTGTCGATTACATTCTTTATGCAACATGCGTCCGAAGCAGCTGCCTTTGCCCCTAGAATGATGTCATCCGCAAATAAAAGATGCGAAATTCCGACTCCATTCTTACTTGCTCTAATCGGCCTCCACTCTCTCCTCGTAACCGCTTCCTCTATGAGATAAGTATACCATTGGTAGGGAGAGTTTTACACCCTAAGTGGTCCGTCCCGGTTCGATCCATGGAAATGAGCTGTAGAATCAAAATAAATAAATATAAATATATATATATATAGTGTTAGGAATTACAGCCTGCCTTACATGTGTTGTGAGTCGTCGAGAATATTGCTACCAGACTTTTACACTTTAAATGATTCTAACAAAAATGAGATAAAAAAAAAAAAAAAAAAAAAAAAAAGCCGTGTTCACGGCCACTTATGCCTAAAATATTTTATTTACTTAATACACTGTCATAGTCATTTTAGAGCGAAATCATTGTTAATGTGCTATTCATAGAGAACCCAACATTCACTGTACAATACATGATGACATTTTAACGTAGTCTTGAAAGTTATTTCAATAATTAGAAAGAAATTGATCTTCACGAATGAGGTATGTTTCTGATCCATTTTGTGGCAACCCATTTCTCCCCCTTCACGACCGGACAGCTTCCATGGAGCGAAGTCTGATAAATTGTTACATTATGTTATTGTTATTGCACATAAAAATGTTATTGCAATAAATAAGCTCTGTTGTTCTTACCGCGTCAATTGTTCCATTTGGAAATAACGAATAGAAGAGAAGCCCATCCCCTTTCCGTGGCCTCACCTTCAAACCTATGCAGCTCCGGTAATCATATCCTATGTTCATGTTTGAGCCATTCTGCACCAATCAAGGCATCATCGAATGACACTTGTCTCAGTTGGGTATGAGAATATTGAAGACTACATTAGGTCAAAAACAGTTGAGTGTTTGAAAAGAAAAGAAAGGTCGCAAGAAACACTTCTATTAACCTGGAAGCTAGAAGCTGAAAATAATCTAAAAGCTTATTGGTGCTTAAAACAAGCAGAAGCTGGGTTTTCTGGAACATTTCCCACATCCTTAAGAAAAACAAAAATTTCAGAGGTACAGTTTTATAGAGTTTGCTAACAGACCCATATTCAATGATTGCATTACCTCAAAAGGAAACATCGTTTCTCCACCTTCCTCCACATCAGACAAGTACAGCAAGAAGGATGCAACCTGTAAGAGGGTCAATATTAGAATTGGCTTTTGGGGCAGGAATGACTGGTAGAAGTCAAATATTACATCATTGATTTACAAATTGTAATAAAACATTAACGCCCGTTGGACAGCACATACCCTTTGGCTCTTCTGCGGGCCATACTCATCTGGGCTGAATGAGTCATAGTGAGAAACGTATCTCTGTCCCACCTCATACCGCAAAACATTGAAAGCCTGCAATATGGTGATATGCCGCATTACTCAAGAATATCTCAGAAACGACCTGTAATACAAAATTGAATCTTTCAACTTTCTAAACTAACCAAATATTCGCAAACTTAGATGTTATTTTTGGGTCTATGCACATAGAGTTCGATCAATATGCCTTTCCAAATTATGGGAAGAAACAAACAGATTAACAAAGGCAAAAAACTTGCCTCCCCATGGCTCCTTGGTAACATTGTTACTCGAGCGATTTTTCTCTCAATAAACTCTAACGTTTTAGTTCTGTCCTCTGATGCAGTTACAAATGCGCCTGAACTGTTGCATGGAGATTTAAGAAGGAAGAATAGGTAACATCCACTGGTATCCGGTTTATATGATCAACATAATTATAAATGTGCGTGAATAATAAAGCAAGCATATGGCTATTGAAAACACTGCGTTTTTCAATAGCCATATGCTTATCACGACAATAAAGGCTAATATATTTAATGGACATAACTTTCAGTTTCTAATCAAAAGAAAGAACAAATGCAAACAAACCAGTGAAAATGATAGGATATACAATGCAAGCATCTTGATACCCAATATTATGACTAAGAGTTAACAATTTGGAAATGGGGTGGAAAGAATTTTCAGTTGAATAAGTTTCATCATGTTAAAATCATTATTGTTTCTTAAATGTCATGGTTACTATTCTGAGTGACTCTTAATTTGAGAGTGCAATTATACAAGCTCCTTCAGAAGTAAGAAAATGAGGCTACAATGAGAAATCAAGACAAGTGACAAATCTCCTCATAACTCATATGAAACAAAAACTTGGGTTGCAAACGAAACAGACAAGAAAACAATTAAGCACAAGAAATCAACAAGTGAAGGTGAAAACCTAAATAAACAATTTCTAAGAACAAGCTCTTTTGAAATATGCATATTGTAAAACTCAATTATCTCAGTGTCTTGATAGGTCATTCATACAACTATCTGTTTCTATTCAAAGAATAAAACAACATCCACAGAAATGAAAATTTCTAGGCAGAAAAGATAATGAAAGGAGAAACCTTGTTCTGATACCCTTGGTGCTCTCAGCAGTCTCTCCCTTGCGCAGAGCAAGTGCTGAGGGTCTAAGTTTGGTCTTAGCCTTCTCAATTACACTTTCACATTGTTCAGCTGTGGCAAAATTAGGAAAATATAGAGCACGTGGTTTCCAACTCAATATCTGCATTAACATTAAGGTTTCATTTAGGCTATCAAGATCCAAATCCAACTTCACACATAGAATTACTTCCCAACTAAAAACAGCTAAACGAATATCTCTTACACTCCGTTCTTTCATGATTACAAGACCCACCCTCCCACCCCCCAACAAACAAAGCTCCTATTCAGCAATCAGTGATTGTGCTAACATTTTCTAAAATTTAAGGTAATTTTCCATCAAATATCCCTTTCATCATAACAATAAACCGAACTAACAAGGCCTTACTAAGCAACCAGTGATCTTGCTTTACATTTTTAGATAAATTTCCGCCAAATAACCCTTTGATCATGCGGCAATCTAAAATCATCTCCAAAATAATCTAAAAGCATCTCCCAATTAACCAGATACAAGATAATTGGCCATTTTCAAATCCCAACATCGAAGAGAACCGTCAGTAAACAGAGGAACCTGAAAAGGGATAGAATTGACGAAAGGTTCTCCAGTTTCACCATGAGACATAGGATCGCCTTCTTCATACTGAAAATCCTCCGTCAATCTATGCCTATATCCACCCCTATTCACATCCTGCAAAACAAGATCAAGATTCAACCCTATGTTCGGGTACACAAAACAAACAGAGACAAGAGGGACTTGACAGTTTTACCTGAGATAAAATAATGGATCCAAACAGGCCAGCAAGGAAGAAGCAGAAGCATAAGAAGAAAACAATCGGCAGTCTCAGCTTTGATCCGAGTCCCAGAACCTTTTTCCCTCTCTTCATTATTCAATTGGGGATCTGATTCTGATCTGATCAGAATGCATCAAATAAACAACGCATGTAGACGATTCCACGGAGAATATTGTGTGTAGATTAGAGCGATGTCTGGTTGTTTGTTGGTGAGAACTTGAGTGAGAGACAATGGCGGTCTAGCAGCTGACAGAGTTTGCATTTGGTACACCGGGATTGCATTCATCACCGACTTGATGAGTGTAGCTCTCCCAACCAGGTTTAGACTACGAGCTTTCCAGCCTGTAAGCCGTGATTCTACCTTCTCCAGAACCGTTCCAAACATCTCCCTCTGGTTTTGGCCGAAACGGATTTTAACGCCCAAATATTTTCCCAAGTGTGTTGTGCTCGCTATACCCAAGATGTTACAGATATCTTGCTGTACAGAAGCAGGAACATACTTGCTAAACCAAATCTGGGATTTACCTCGGTTGAGAGTCAAACCCGATGCCTCACAGAAAGTGTCGATTACATTCTTTATGCAACATGCGTCCGAAGCAGCTGCCTTTGCCCCTAGAATGATGTCATCCGCAAATAAAAGATGCGAAATTCCGACTCCATTCTTACTTGCTCTAATCGGCCTCCACTCTCTCCTCGTAACCGCTTCCTCTATGAGATAAGTATACCATTGGTAGGGAGAGTTTTACACCCTAAGTGGTCCGTCCCGGTTCGATCCATGGAAATGAGCTGTAGAATCAAAATAAATAAATATAAATATATATATATATAGTGTTAGGAATTACAGCCTGCCTTACATGTGTTGTGAGTCGTCGAGAATATTGCTACCAGACTTTTACACTTTAAATGATTCTAACAAAAATGAGATAAAAAAAAAAAAAAAAAAAAAAAAAAGCCGTGTTCACGGCCACTTATGCCTAAAATATTTTATTTACTTAATACACTGTCATAGTCATTTTAGAGCGAAATCATTGTTAATGTGCTATTCATAGAGAACCCAACATTCACTGTACAATACATGATGACATTTTAACGTAGTCTTGAAAGTTATTTCAATAATTAGAAAGAAATTGATCTTCACGAATGAGGTATGTTTCTGATCCATTTTGTGGCAACCCATTTCTCCCCCTTCACGACCGGACAGCTTCCATGGAGCGAAGTCTGATAAATTGTTACATTATGTTATTGTTATTGCACATAAAAATGTTATTGCAATAAATAAGCTCTGTTGTTCTTACCGCGTCAATTGTTCCATTTGGAAATAACGAATAGAAGAGAAGCCCATCCCCTTTCCGTGGCCTCACCTTCAAACCTATGCAGCTCCGGTAATCATATCCTATGTTCATGTTTGAGCCATTCTGCACCAATCAAGGCATCATCGAATGACACTTGTCTCAGTTGGGTATGAGAATATTGAAGACTACATTAGGTCAAAAACAGTTGAGTGTTTGAAAAGAAAAGAAAGGTCGCAAGAAACACTTCTATTAACCTGGAAGCTAGAAGCTGAAAATAATCTAAAAGCTTATTGGTGCTTAAAACAAGCAGAAGCTGGGTTTTCTGGAACATTTCCCACATCCTTAAGAAAAACAAAAATTTCAGAGGTACAGTTTTATAGAGTTTGCTAACAGACCCATATTCAATGATTGCATTACCTCAAAAGGAAACATCGTTTCTCCACCTTCCTCCACATCAGACAAGTACAGCAAGAAGGATGCAACCTGTAAGAGGGTCAATATTAGAATTGGCTTTTGGGGCAGGAATGACTGGTAGAAGTCAAATATTACATCATTGATTTACAAATTGTAATAAAACATTAACGCCCGTTGGACAGCACATACCCTTTGGCTCTTCTGCGGGCCATACTCATCTGGGCTGAATGAGTCATAGTGAGAAACGTATCTCTGTCCCACCTCATACCGCAAAACATTGAAAGCCTGCAATATGGTGATATGCCGCATTACTCAAGAATATCTCAGAAACGACCTGTAATACAAAATTGAATCTTTCAACTTTCTAAACTAACCAAATATTCGCAAACTTAGATGTTATTTTTGGGTCTATGCACATAGAGTTCGATCAATATGCCTTTCCAAATTATGGGAAGAAACAAACAGATTAACAAAGGCAAAAAACTTGCCTCCCCATGGCTCCTTGGTAACATTGTTACTCGAGCGATTTTTCTCTCAATAAACTCTAACGTTTTAGTTCTGTCCTCTGATGCAGTTACAAATGCGCCTGAACTGTTGCATGGAGATTTAAGAAGGAAGAATAGGTAACATCCACTGGTATCCGGTTTATATGATCAACATAATTATAAATGTGCGTGAATAATAAAGCAAGCATATGGCTATTGAAAACACTGCGTTTTTCAATAGCCATATGCTTATCACGACAATAAAGGCTAATATATTTAATGGACATAACTTTCAGTTTCTAATCAAAAGAAAGAACAAATGCAAACAAACCAGTGAAAATGATAGGATATACAATGCAAGCATCTTGATACCCAATATTATGACTAAGAGTTAACAATTTGGAAATGGGGTGGAAAGAATTTTCAGTTGAATAAGTTTCATCATGTTAAAATCATTATTGTTTCTTAAATGTCATGGTTACTATTCTGAGTGACTCTTAATTTGAGAGTGCAATTATACAAGCTCCTTCAGAAGTAAGAAAATGAGGCTACAATGAGAAATCAAGACAAGTGACAAATCTCCTCATAACTCATATGAAACAAAAACTTGGGTTGCAAACGAAACAGACAAGAAAACAATTAAGCACAAGAAATCAACAAGTGAAGGTGAAAACCTAAATAAACAATTTCTAAGAACAAGCTCTTTTGAAATATGCATATTGTAAAACTCAATTATCTCAGTGTCTTGATAGGTCATTCATACAACTATCTGTTTCTATTCAAAGAATAAAACAACATCCACAGAAATGAAAATTTCTAGGCAGAAAAGATAATGAAAGGAGAAACCTTGTTCTGATACCCTTGGTGCTCTCAGCAGTCTCTCCCTTGCGCAGAGCAAGTGCTGAGGGTCTAAGTTTGGTCTTAGCCTTCTCAATTACACTTTCACATTGTTCAGCTGTGGCAAAATTAGGAAAATATAGAGCACGTGGTTTCCAACTCAATATCTGCATTAACATTAAGGTTTCATTTAGGCTATCAAGATCCAAATCCAACTTCACACATAGAATTACTTCCCAACTAAAAACAGCTAAACGAATATCTCTTACACTCCGTTCTTTCATGATTACAAGACCCACCCTCCCACCCCCCAACAAACAAAGCTCCTATTCAGCAATCAGTGATTGTGCTAACATTTTCTAAAATTTAAGGTAATTTTCCATCAAATATCCCTTTCATCATAACAATAAACCGAACTAACAAGGCCTTACTAAGCAACCAGTGATCTTGCTTTACATTTTTAGATAAATTTCCGCCAAATAACCCTTTGATCATGCGGCAATCTAAAATCATCTCCAAAATAATCTAAAAGCATCTCCCAATTAACCAGATACAAGATAATTGGCCATTTTCAAATCCCAACATCGAAGAGAACCGTCAGTAAACAGAGGAACCTGAAAAGGGATAGAATTGACGAAAGGTTCTCCAGTTTCACCATGAGACATAGGATCGCCTTCTTCATACTGAAAATCCTCCGTCAATCTATGCCTATATCCACCCCTATTCACATCCTGCAAAACAAGATCAAGATTCAACCCTATGTTCGGGTACACAAAACAAACAGAGACAAGAGGGACTTGACAGTTTTACCTGAGATAAAATAATGGATCCAAACAGGCCAGCAAGGAAGAAGCAGAAGCATAAGAAGAAAACAATCGGCAGTCTCAGCTTTGATCCGAGTCCCAGAACCTTTTTCCCTCTCTTCATTATTCAATTGGGGATCTGATTCTGATCTGATCAGAATGCATCAAATAAACAACGCATGTAGACGATTCCACGGAGAATATTGTGTGTAGATTAGAGCGATGTCTGGTTGTTTGTTGGTGAGAACTTGAGTGAGAGACAATGGCGGTCTAGCAGCTGACAGAGCCCGTCTATGGCGGGAGCGTTTCTTGTGTGTTTTCTCAATAAAATCTTCTATGATAATGTTGTTAATGCCTAATTAGCTATTATGGACAATATATATATGAGGAATTTTAATATTTATTTACTATGTAATGTATTGGTGGGTTTTTACTTTTTAGAATAACCCATATTTAGTACTTTTTAAAGATTCGAATATTATAATTGAATTTCTGTTAAGTTATTTTATTATATTTTTATCCCTTTTGAAATCTATACTATTATATATTTGAAAACGACGTTTGACTTTTTATTGTGCATTTTGATGATGTGTAATTTTGTGAGTTTTTTTGTTATTTTTAATTGATTTAAAATTTTCTCATTGGTTGATTTAATTAGATTTTTATTATTTGATTATATACATAAAAGATATCAATCAATCCCTAATTTATTGTCAATTTTCATAAATTTAAGATTTAAAATTGATAATGAGTTTATATATGGTGATTTTATATATGTAAAATCTTGACCAAATAGAATTTTTATTAACATCTTACCCAATGTTTTCAAAACCGGACCGGAGGGTGAACCGGCGGCCTTACTGGTTACCGGTTGGATCGGTTCGACCGGTTCAACCACTGGTCGAACCGGTATGACGTCATAAATAGATAATTATTATTTTATTAATTTTATGTATACTTATATAATATTATAAAACTATAAATAGATGTAAAATTCAAATATTTGAAGAAAACTAAATAATTCTCAAGAAATATCTAAACAAATCTTAGATTCGTTTAAAGATATGCATAATTTACAAAAATAAAAGAAGTAATCTAATCTGAAATAATAGAAATATGAAAATAACAAAAGACTTAAATACGTAAAACTCTTCACTAGAATTTACTCCCCTAAAATTAAGGGATATGCATTTATATGTTTTATCTATTTTCCATATACATAAACCGTATTTAAGGAATATGCATTCATATATTTTGTTTATTTTCTATACAAATTACACGTTTTCCTATAAATGTGCCTCGTTTTCCTATAAATGTGAGTATAATAATAGGTTCAACACTAATCTTTTCCCAATATTCTCTTATGATTCTTCCTTTCTCTCCTAGGCCATATTCTTCTTCTTGTGCGTGAATTTTCTTAAAAAAATCTATGGTAGTTCTTCTTTTTTCTCCGCTATCTATCGTATTTCTTCTTTTTTATCCGCCGGAAAATTATGAAGGTCTTATATCATATATTCATATGTTGGTTGCGCAGCCTAGGCAATAATGAAGAACCAGAATGCACAACAACACACCGGAATGTACAGTAGCACAGGTAGGGTTCAAGGAGAATAGTAGCCAAAAAAAAAAAAAAAAAGATTTCTAGCTGAACCGCCGGTCCGATCCGGTTAACAGGACCAAAACCGCCGGTTAACCGACCGGTTTTTCCGGTCCTGCACCGGTCCGGCCCCAACTGGTTTTGGAGGTCAAATCGGACCGGACCTCTTGCCGGTCACCGGTTGAACCGGTCCGACCGGCCGGTCCGGTCCGGTTTTGAAAACACTGATCTTACCAAATCAGAGAAAAAAAAAAATCATTGTCTCTTGAATATTAACCCATGAATTTTTCTCATAAAATTACTAATTGACACATAAATAATAAATGTTAAGTTTATATTAAGTAATTAATACCTTCTAATTTGCCTCAAATTATATATTTTCATAAAATCTATCGGTTAGCATTATTGCATATGTAACAACTTTTGATAGTTAATTTTTTATTTTTTGAATTTCTATCCATATAAAATGGAATTTCTTAATGCATGCTAGCTTAATTATAGTGATCTACCAAATTAATAGAATATATAGTTATCTTTTTTATGTATTTACATGTTATGGTTAGGTTTTTGTATCATTTTTTAAATTTCTCTTTCAAGTATTTTTCTGATATAAATCTCCATTGCTGGCGAGAAATATGAACTTCATATCTCAACTTTCTTTAATCAAATGATTGAAAATTAGAGAGAAGAAGGGAACTCTTCTAAAGAAAAGTGAGTTATTTGTCGGTGCTCAATTTTGTGCTTACTAATTGCGTATTAAATTTTCATTAATTATTTTTTTGAGTTATTTATCTTATTTCATTTTAAGTTTTTTACGAATGATTTGAAATTTTGGAGTTTTTTCAGTTCTACATATTAATTTTTCCAATATGAACTTCTTTTGTTCTAATCTTTTTTGTTTATGATTTTTGTATTATAATTGGGTATTTTTCATATTCTTTTTCGGTTTGTTATTCGATTTTATGTTTTCTTTCCAATTTCTGGGTTATATCTTTTTTATTTCATACTAACTTTTTCATGAAATGTTTGGAATTTTGAAGTTTTTCTATTTCGATCTACATATTAAAGTTTCTAATGTTTGGAATTTTTACTTTAATCTTTTTTATTTGTGATTTTTGTAGTATAACTAAGTGTTTTTCACGTTATTTTTCGATTTTTTTTCACGTCAATTTTCAATTTGCTATTGAGCTTTATGTGTTTCTTTCCACATTTTAGTTATGTATTTTATTTCATTTTAAATTTTTAATGAATCGTTTGGAATTTTGCTGTTTTTCTATTTCTATATATTAAAGTTTCTATCTCAAAATTGGAAGAGTGCAAGGATATCTTTGCAGGCAGTTGAAGATCCGACACTTTTGCTATTTGAGAATCGAAATCGTATATATATATATATATTACTTAGAATTTTTCATCACGTTATTTATCAATTATTTAGTAGGTTTTATGTTTTTCTTTCCAAATTTTGGGTTATCTATCTTATTTTATTTGAAGTTTTCATGAACAGTTTTAAAATTTTGGAGTTTTTTCATTTTTACATGGTAAAGTTTTTAATATTATTTGACAAATTAAATCTTATATATATTTTTCATATTTTTTTTTTATTTCTTTTGCTTTAACATTTTTTTATTTACGATTTCTATAGTATAACTAAGTGTTTTTCACGTTGATGGGTTCCGAATGTGAAGGTCCGAATCCGATCACTTTACGATTTGTAATTGTGGAGGAAACCACCGGAGCTTCGCCGGAAATGAGAAAGGGGGTTCTACCTGTTGGGACAAGCACAATAAAAGTCAGAAGGCCAAGCTGGGGGAACTGGGGGTGATACCCAGTTTGGCTCTCCGACGCTCAAGTCAGTTCAAGGTATGAAGGAGAAATGTAAGTTCAGTCACAGTTTCAGTGATGAAGAATGCTTACTTGTGTAGAAGATGACTTTAGCTATTTATAGTTGAGGGTCAAGGGCCCTTTGGTCATTTGCCTCAAGTGGTCCTGGCCGAATGTTGCCCTAACACGTGGCGCCATGAGAGAGAAACCTAGGAGGAATCTTCTGCAAAAGCGGCCAAAAGTTGGTGCTGGCAACAGTGGCAGGTGCGCGGGCATGTACGATGTGTCAGAGAGCCATTTGGGTGGTTGGTAACGAGGGCTTATGAGCCCGCTCGTGACAACCAAGAGTATCGGAGGCCAAGATATCCGCTGAGGGGAATGAAGGCTCCAGTTCAAGTAACGAGCCAAAGGGGAGGCCACTCTGAGGGAGTGTGACGCTCGAAGAGGGCTCCCTTGGCACGTGGACGTGCCAATCATACAGTATGAATGGCGCTCGTGAGAGTGACAGCGCTCGTTGGGCTTAACTCATGAAGAAGGATTGCGCTCGTCGCGTTTAGCGCTCGTGCGCTGATGGGTGCAGCCTCGGGGAGACAGATGTCATCATCTCGGTGATGCCACGTGTCTTACGTGGGACGATCGTATTTTGACCCCATCATTTTGCCCCCCAATTCTGTAGTCCTTAGTTGATAAGGACTGTAGAATTTTGACACGTTCAATCTTTCGCATGCAACGCTCGTATAGGACTTGGCGTGTTGAGCAATTTTTCCTCTGATTGTACCATTAATGCGGTCTTCTCAACCGACCGCTCGTAATGCTTCCGCACTGAGCGTTGTACTATTCTTTAGTATCCGAAACGCCAGAGCATTAAATGCGGGCGCGCGTGGGGCGCGTGAGCATTGGGAAGCATGTGACGGTTCCATAAAGTGGGCGGTTTCCCAGGCGGGAAATGATTACCATTTTGAATTTATTGCCGAAAAAGGTTCCAACTCCCATCCCTATAAGTACGGGATTCTGAAATCTTGCTACTCTTTACGCATTCAGAACTTTCAAGCATCCTTTGCAAAAAAGAATTCTCTCGCACGCCAGCTCTTAGAGCATCTTCAACCTTTCTCCCAGATTTTCTCAGAAACCTTCAAGGTAAACTTCCAGCGTAATTTTCTAACTCTGCTAACTTTAGATTCAGACTTTAGGATTTCATAACCCCTTAGATTTTTCTCCTTGAGGAAACCCTAATCTCTTTCCAAGAAAACCCCATTGTCTAACCGAGACTGAATTTCTCCCAAATCTCAGCTTCTGCCATGGCTGACCAACATGTTGAGGAATTTGCCCGTGAAATCAATGAAATGGCCACTGAAAGTTCCTCTTCCCCCGATTCCCCTAGAGATGAGGAGTTGGGGGCGGCAGTGATGGCCATGGAGGATAGGAATCCTGGCCTAGAGATGGATCTGGTAATGGAGGCAGAGAGGCAAGGGGTCACTCTCCCCATAACTCAGAGTGCCACTCATCCCCACCGCCATACCGTGACGGTGGCCGTCGCGAACTCGCTTCCAGTGGCTGAAGCCATAACAGGGCCTTCAGAAAGAGCCCGTGACAAAGGAAAAAGCAAGAAATCCCAAAAATCCAAAGGGCCTAACGAGGGTGAAGGATCAGGCTACCAGGCTACCGAGCGCATGCCTGATGAGACTCCCAGCACAGTTACCGTGGGAGAAGTGAAAACGATGATGGCACCCATTTACTGGGACGAGCGGTATACGTGGAGAATCCCGAAAAACCACGAGCGTGCTAATAATCCGCCTCCTGGGGAGATGGCAGTGTACGTGGCCACAGTGAGCTCAGGAGGCTTGAGATTCCCTATCTCGATCTCGTTGGCTCACTTGTTGAATGATCTGGGCCTCTGTCCGTCACAAATCGTGCCCAACGGCTTGGCTCTCTTAACTTGCTTCGTGATTCTGATGAGAAGCATGGGTTACGAGCCCTTCTCGCGGAACTTCAACGCCTCTTTCAAGTAGTCAGCTCATCTCGTTCATCTCCCGAGGCTGGTTTCTACTATGTTCAGGCGAAGGCCCATATGAAACTGATCAACTCGCCCTCGAGCACCTATGGCCCCAATTGGAAGGAGAAGTTTATCTTCGTTAAGGCCCCAACAGAAGAGGGTTTTGGGGTACCCACGCAATGGGGCTCGTTTGCAAAGAGCCGGCTGCAACCCGCACTCCCTAAAGATTGGGCCAAGAGCCTGGCAGCAACCCTGAGGGACGAGGGCCATCTCATTCAAGCGAAAGATTGGATAGATGACGAGGAACTCATGTTCCTGTGTGGCCTCTCTGACGATCCCTATTTCCTTGACAACCCTCCGGCTCGTGACATAGAGAGAGATGGTTAGATTCTTAGGGCACTAACTTTAGATAGGAACTGCTTTTCTGTACTTGTAACTTGCAATCTGAGTAGATGGTTTGAGGATTTCTAACTCTCAAAATTTCCATTCTTGCAGGAGTTGCTATATTAGAGATGGCTGGAGGAATCAGACAAGCCGCTCGTTTTGCTCATGCAAACAGAAATCAAGCCCAGCAAGGGGACCAACAGCGCGAGCCACAGCGCCCTCGCAATCGTAACAATCGCGGGGACGCTCGTAGCGGCAGTCAGGGCGCCAGTTCGAGCGCTAATCCAGAGGTTCAACCCCCCTCGTGGCCGGGGGGAGCGTAGACTGGTTAACAGAGAGACCAGGGGGCGGTTGACTTCAGAGAGAGCGGGAGACGTTCAACCCTCTCAGACTACAGAACAAACGAGGCCAGTAACTACCCTGGCAAGAACCGAGGCCCCACCGAGCGCTAGCAGGCCTTCCCGCAAGAGGAAGAGGATGCCCGATTCAACGGCAATCAAGGGCAAAGGCAAACAAGTAGTCGAGGGCCCCAGGGGTGAGGGGGAAACTTCCTCTTCAGAGGAGGAACATATATGGGAGTTTCCCCGATGAGGGGACAGGGACTACACAGGTGCCCCCGACGGTGGGCCAGTTCTGCTGAGGCCTGGCACGCTCGCCCAAGCTGTCACCGAGAATCTATACAACAAGGCCCAGTTCTCGGCGGACCACCGTCATCTCTTCAATGAGCCTGTGGAGAAGGTGACTTATGACGCGGCCCACGCTCTAATGTCCGTACGTCTTCACTCCTAGCTTTCTTTGCTAATTTCCGTAAGTTAGCATTTTTTGGCTAACACTCTCTTTCCTCCAACTTATGCAGCAAGTTCTTCCCCGGCTCCGAAATGTGCAAATACGAGCCTCTATCTACGTTGACCGCAAAGCCAAATATAAGAAGATGGCTCGTTCCAACGATCCGGCTCAGATTCAAGCGGAGTTGGACGCTGAGATTGCAAAGTATGAATCCCTCAAGGATTTGTACAACAAAACGGAGGAAGAGCTGGGAAAGCTGAGGGAGGATTTCCAGGTGGTGGAGAGCGCTCGAAGCGGTTTGAGTGCCCAGTTAGCCCAGGCTAACGAGCGTTGCCAGAAGGCAGAGACGGAGCGGGAAAGCTGGAAGACGAGGGCTCTGGAGGCCGAGAGGAAATTCAATGACGCCGTGAACGAGTGGCCTCGGAGTCTGGAGCGTGCGAACAAGGAGGCTCTTATCAAGTTCTGCCACTCCAAAGCCTTTAATTTCGCAGCCTCGTTACACTGCTTGGATGAGGCCCAAAATGCCTTCAACTTAGCCGTTGAGAAGGGCATCCACAAGGGGCTGACTGATCCGGCCATGAAGGGAGCCGAGGGCACGGGGCTCGTGTTCAACGAGCGTTGTGAGGAAGTGGATGAGGACCCCAACGACCCCGCGGACGCCATTGCTGAGATGGAGTACGAATTCTTGGTTAAGCTGATCCAAGATGAGTACACGGACGCTCATCGGGAAGGGGGGGCGGCTCAAAATGATGACCCTGAAGATGAGCCTCAAGCGCCCGTCATGGAGGAAGCCCCGGTCCTAGTTGCTGAAGGTGCCAACGTTCCCGATCCTGGTGCAAATGAGCCCAACGATCCCCAAGCTCAACCGCAAGAGCCTGAGGGCCCAGTTCATGGCCCCGTGGCCCAGAACATTCTGGTGATCGTTGATGAAGACATCGCCCCAGCCGCCTGAAGCTTTTCTCTTATAATTTGTCTCTGTATTTTCCTGTTTCAATGCCTTTTTTCCCTTCTTTTTAAACAATGTTCAGTGGCCTTTGAGCCCTTATCTTGTAATTCAGGCCATGGCCTTTTATGAATAAAAATTATCTCTTTCTTGATAGCAAGTTTTCATACTGCGCTTGTTGTGAACAAATCTTATAATAATAAGACTGTGTGTAGCATACTCTGTGGATGTTTTATTTCTCTGATGAGCCTTTATGACTTTGAGAAATTTTGTTAACTTCTGTAAATCTTTGAAAATTTGTCTAAGTCTTGAGCGATCGTGAGGGTCTTATTGTGAGATTGCCCCCCCACTCAAGACTTGTATAAATTTTTACCTTTGTCATAAATCTTGAAAATTTGTCTAAGTCTTGAGCGATCGTGAGGGTCTTACTGTGAGATTGCCCCCCACTCAAGACTTGTATAAATTTTGTTTTTGCTCTTAAAAATTGGGCTGAGTCTTGAGTATATACGAGGGTCTTATGGAGAGGCCGCCCTCGTTCAAGGCTCGTGCAATTTCTTCTTAACTTTGGGGGAATTTTGCTAAGTCTTGAGTATTTGCAAGGGTCTTACTGAGTGGTTGCCCTCGTTCATGACTTGTGACATTCCTTCCGCCCTTGGGGGATTTTGCTAAGTCTTGAGTGTGTGCGAGGGTCTTACTGAGTGGTTGCCCTCGTTCAAGACTTGTGCAATACCTTCTTGATTCTGAGGCCATCGTTCGAGCGCTCTGGCTCTTGTCGTATTTCTGGCTCTGCAGGAAATCCCGTTTTCGAGCGCAAGGCGTTATAAGAAACGGCCAAGGCCTACTAGGATTTGCTCTTGTAGGAGATCCCGTTTTCGAGCGCAAGGCGTTTTAAGAAACGGCCAAGGCCTACTAGGACTTTCTCTGTAGGAGATCCCGTTTTCGAGCGCAAGGCGTTTTAAGAAACAACCAAGGCCTACTAGGATTTTCTCTGTAGGAGATCCCGTTTTCGAGCGCAAGGCGTTTTAAGAAACAGCCAAGGCCTACTAGGATTTTCTCTGTAGGAGATCCCGTTTTCGAGCGCAAGGCGTTTTAAGAAACAGCCAAGGCCTACTAGGATTTTCTTCATAATCTTCTTCCAATCCGCCTAATTGGTTGTGAGCGTAACCAGTCTATCCTTATGAGGGCGTCCCCCCATGTGGAGTAGAGTGCTGGCAAGCGTAACCCATACGAGATAACAACATACATATTGGAATGGGTTGCCAACCACGCTCGCAAAGACGAGGGGCGTGGGACTTATCCATTCAAGCAACCAAAGAAACAGGAGTATTAGAGAAGTTAAAAAGATTATGTTACCGCTTACTTGTGATTGGAAGTACATAGAACCCGTCAAAGAGGGTTGTTACATCAGGGTTTGCAAAGAGCTTTCAAACATAAAATCGCCGGAGGTTACATGCGTTCCAAGGGCGAGGCAAGCGCTCGCCTTGAAGTGTCTCTAGGGTGTAAGTGTTGTTAGCTTTGAGTTGTACGACCTTGAATGGACCTTCCCAATTGGGGTCCAATTTCCCCACGTGCTTGGATACTTCCACTTTCTTCAAAACTAAGTCTCCCAACTGGAAAGTTCTTTCCCTCACACGCTTGTTGTATTGTTGGGCCACAGAGGCTTTATAGTGGTGGATCTTAGCCCATGCTTTGTCTCTCCTTTCATCCAGCAAGTCCAACTCCAAGCTCATGTTGCCATCGTTGAGCTGAGGCTCGAAATAGCCGACACGAGCGGATTCATTTACTATCTCCGCTGGTATCATTGCTTCTGACCCATAAACGAGCGCGTAAGGAGTTTCTCCAGTGGCCGCTCGTGGGGTGGTGCGATAAGCCCAAAGCGCTCCTTGCAGCTCTTCAGCCCATTCACTTTTCTTGCTCTCAAGCATGGTTTTCAGATGTTGCAAGATGATCCTATTGGTAACTTCTGCTTGCTCATTGGCTTGAGGGTGTCCACGATGTCTATTCCCCATTGGTCAAAAGGCCAAGAGACGTCTATTGGGATCATCTGTGCGGCTGGCAATTGAGGGAGATTCGAATGAAATTGGCATTTGGGGCATTTCCTCGAAAATTCGATGGCATCTTGGAGAACTGTAGGCCAATAAAACCCACTTCTCAGAACCTTTTTTGCCAAGATACGCCCTCCGGAATGATTCCCACAGCTTCCATTGTGGATGAGTTCGAGCGTCTCCTTCGCTTGTGAGGGCCTCAGGCATCTCATCGGGGGTCCTTGAAATGATTTCTTGAATAACCTCCCCTCGGGATCCAAAGCGAAACGAGGGGCCTTACTTCGGACTTTCCTAGCTTCCACCTTGTCAGTGGGAGGAATCCCATCCCTAAGGAAAATGACGATGTCGTCAAGCCAACAGGGCTCGTTTGGATCAATCATGGCGATTATCTTGGTGGCGACCCTTTCCTTGATCAAAGGTTCCTCAATTCTGAGGAACGTAACAGAACGTTCAGAAGTGCCCTCTAAAGCTGATGCAAACTTTGACAGAGCGTCCGCACGCTCGTTTTCTCCTCGGGGCACTTGAAGTAGATGAAATTCCTTGAACTTCCCATTGATTTCTCTGGCTTTATTTAAGTACTGTACCATGGTGGTTTCTCGAGCCTCATAAGTTCCTTCAATCTGGCTCGCTATTAACTGCGAATCCACATAAGCAGTGATTCTGGAGGCTCCATTTTGAAAAGCGATATTCAATCCTTGCACGAGGGCCTCATATTCTGCTTCGTTATTAGTGACTTGGAAATCCAACTTGATTGCAAAGTCCAGCTCAATCCCATCGGGGTTTCTGAGGGCCACTCCTACTCCTCCCCCTTGAGAGGTTGAGGAACCATCTGTGTGCAGGACCCATAACCCCTCATTCTCCGCAACGGTGGGCTCTAAACCAAAGCGTTCGACCAATAAATCAGCTACAACCTGGGCCTGTACCGCGGTCCTGGGCTCGAAACATAAGTCGAACTGGCTCAATTCGATGGCCCACTTGATTAATCTTCCAGACACATCTGGTTTGGACAACACTTGCTTCAAGGGTTGGTCGGTGAGAACCGTTATGGAGTGCGCTTGAAAGTAAGGCCTTAGCCTTCTTGAGGCGTTAATAAGAGCGAACGCGAATTTCTCAATCTCCAAATACTTCTTTTCGGCTCCTTGCAATGTTTTGCTCAGATAATAGACGGGTAAGTGTTTCCGCTCCCGCACAGCGATCAGAACCGCGCTTGTGGCCTCGGGAGAAACGGAAAGATACATAAATAACCTCTCGCCTTCGACAGGCTTAGTCAGCAGTGGTGCGCTCGATAAGTAAGCCTTCATATCCTGCAGCGCCCTTTCGCATTCTTCTGTCCAAGCAAAGTTACGTGCGTTCCTCAAAATTTTGAAGAAGGGAAGGTTCCTGTCCGCCGAGCGCGAGATAAACCTTTTCAACGAAATGATTTTTCCTACTAGGACCTGCATTTCCCGCAAATTTCGAGGGGAGGGAATTTCCAAAATGGCCTTGATCTTCTCCGGATTGGCCTCAATTCCCCTCTGACTGACCATGTACCCTAAGAACTTTCCCCCTTGCACTCCAAAGGTGCACTTCGAAGGGTTCAACTTCATCCCATACTGACGCAGGATTGAAAAAGTGCGCTTGAGATCTTCCAAGTGGGAGTCCTGGCGCTCGCTTTTGACAATCGTATCATCCACATAAACCTCCATGGACCTTCCAATTTCTCTTTCAAACATCTTGTTGACGAGCCGTTGATACGTAGCTCCGGCGTTCTTGAGTCCGAAAGGCATGACTAAGAAGCAATATACCCCCAGATGGACAACGAATGAGGTTTTGGGGCGGTCTTCCGGGGCCATAAAGATCTGATAGTATCCCTGGAAAGCGTCCATCATGCTCATGAGCTCGCAGCCAGCGGTCGAATCCACTAATTGATCAATCCGAGGTAGCGGGTAAGGATCTTTAGGGCAGGCTTTGTTGAGATCAGTGAAATCGTTGCACATGCGCCACTTATTCGCGCTCTTGGGCACCAAGACGACGTTGCACAACCACTCCGGATACAAGATGGGCTCGATATACTGAGCCTCTAGGAGTTTATTAACTTCCTCTTCAATGACTTTTTTCCGAAAGCCATGTACATCCCGCTTTTTCTGCTTGACGGGTTTGAAAGAGGGATCCACATTAAGCCTATGGACAATGACGCTCGGGTCAATCCCTGTGAGGTCGGAGGCTTTCCATGCAAATACATCACTGTTTTCCCTGAGGAAGTCAATCATCATAATCTGAGAAGGCCCCGAGAGGTTTGATCCTATCTGTGTAGCCTTATCCTTGTTTCCGGGCTCCAGCTCAATGGTAAGGAACTTCTCTGAGGGTTCGATCCTTATCTCAGGGCAAGGAAGTTCGAGCGCCCTCTTCTTTCCTATCAAACGGTCACCGGGTGCTGGTTCACCCTCTCCCGGCTCGTCTCCTTCTGAGGACGATCCACCACCGGTTCCTGGTGGTTGACTTCCGAGGGGATTCTCCACGTTGTCTCCCCTCTTCTTTTTGTTCTTCTTCTTGTTCAATTTCGCCCTTTTCCGTGCCGGGCTGTCCTCATCTAGGTTGGGGAAGTCCACTGACTTTTTGGTGGAACCCATTTGGAAGGTTTTCTCCGTTTTAGGTTTTCTAAGGGACAGCATGTAACATTCCCAAGCCTCTTGCACATTGCACAGTACTTCTCCCACACCCTCGGAGGTAGGAAATTTAATCTTCTGGTGGTAGGTGGAGATGATGGCTTTGAAATCCACGAGGGCGGGGCGCCCAATTATGATGTTATAAGGGATGTCAATCTCCACCACCGCGTATGTTACCAAGAGTGTTTTGCGCTGAGGGGCTCGGCCGAATGAAGTAGCTAAGCGAATTTGCCCTCGTGGGACAACTTCTGAGCCTCCAAAGCTAATGAGAGCTGTTTTGAGAGGCTCGAGCGGAAGGTCAGCCTTCATCTTTAAAAACGTAGAATAAGGCAAAACATTAACGGAGCTTCCACTATCCACCAACACCCTTTTTACAACATGATTATGAACATCTACACTAACCACCATGGGGCAATCAGAGGTTATACTCTCCCCACGGGGTGTTACAATGTGCTCTAAATCCCTATCTTCAAAGTCTATTACATCATTCTCTCCTGACCGTTGAGCGTTTGGACTCTGGATGGCATAGATAGGTTTAGGCACTGCTGGGCGTTGGTTGTAGCTCCGGACGTACCTCCGTCGGGAGGCGTTGGAATCCCCTCCTGACGAGCCTCCTGCAATCATATTTATGACTGCGAAAGGTTCGTTTTCTTGCTCAGGGGCTTTTCCTTTATTGCCCCGGCGGCTGCTGCTTTCAGGGGGTCCCCTACCCCTTGGGCTCTTTGACCGGGACGGACTCCTCCTCCTTCCTCCAGCGCGTTCGTTACAGCGTTCATCGTAACGCTCGAGCACCCGGACGAATTCCTTCAAGTGGCCCCCTGCAACGAGCCTCTGAATCTCAGCTTCCAACTGCCGGCACTCATCCGTGTCGTGCCCCCTCTGCTTGTGGAATGCGCAGTATTTGTTCGAGTGCCTGAGCGAGTCTGTTTCCCTCATCTTGATGGGTCTCTTAAAGAGCTTCTTATCGGAGAGGTTGTAGACTTCTGAATTCGGCCTGGTGAGCGGGATTCGCTCGAATCGACGAGGGGGTGGTGGCGACCTTCTGCGCTCTTGAGGGCGCTCCTTCTTGATGGCCACGTCCCGTCCCCGCTCGTGATGGGGCCGCTCGTTCCTGGCCGGACTGTGATGCCGGGGACCATTCGTCCCATACATATCTTCGAGCGCGAAGAATGGCTCTGCTACTTCTCTTAAGGCCATGAGGGTCCCTGGCCTCCTTTCTACGATGGCATCGACAAACTTCTTGCTCACATACTGTTTATGATCCACAGCCTGGAAAAGCACTGGGATCAAGAAATCCATAGAAGGCCTCTCCACCTGTAGGATCTCCTTGTTGAAGCGGGCGAAGAACGAGCGCAGAGACTCGCTCCTGCTTTGCACCACATTGTAAAGGGCAGTAGGTGCAGTGACTGGCGCTTTCAAAGAATTGAAGTGGTTGAGGAAAGCATGAGCCAGCTCCTCGTACGAGTGAATCGAGCGCGGCGGCAGTCGCTTGTACCACTCCTGAGCCATTC
The DNA here is from genome assembly GCA_037501455.1 of Lantana camara. Classification (NCBI taxonomy): domain Eukaryota; kingdom Viridiplantae; phylum Streptophyta; class Magnoliopsida; order Lamiales; family Verbenaceae; genus Lantana; species Lantana camara. The sequence continues at coordinate 29,544,005 of CM074862.1, forward strand.
CCACTAAGGAAGTGACAAACACTTTGGCCCAGTAGTTGCTGGAATGCTCGTAAAGGTGCATTAGATGTAAAAAGTGATCCAGATGTTCAGCTGGATCAGTTGTCCCGTCGTAACGGTTGATGGAGGTGGGGATTTTGGCCATGCCTGCTTGGGCCATCAGAACTTCTTCCACGAGGGGTGAACCCCTCGCCAATGGGTGGTACTCATACGTGCCGAAATTTTCCTCCGGCTCCTTGCGGTGGGGGACCTTTGGTGGAGGGTCCTTGGTACGGGTGCTTCTGGCGTCAACCCGTTCATCCCGACTAGGGGAGATCTGAGTTGAACGCCCTCGTGAGAGCTGTCCCACAATATCCTTTAGACCCTGCAGCTGGTCTTGCACAGCCGCGAGGATGTCAGGATTTACGTCCCCTTGTCTGGGGGCTCGTGACCCCCTCCTAGAGGCATGAGAGTCCCCTTCATTCTCATTCACCCGCTCTGTGGGCTCTTTATTCCTGCCTACGGAGGGACGCTCGTTGCCCTCCTGCTGGGGCACTTCTCTGGCTGGTGGTGGTGGTGGTTGTGCCCTCAGGACAGCCTGGGCTTCTCTGAGGGGAAAGTTTTGTTGTCCGCCCAAAGGGGCTGCAACTTGAGTGGCCTGCCCAGAGGGAAAGTACATGGAATGGAACCTTTCCCATACCCCCTGAGCCGCCTGAACCTCACACTGGGCATAGAGAGCCCTCAACTGCTGGGTGGTCAGTGGAGGTAACTCCACTCCTTCAATCTCCCTGGGGACCACCACCGGGAGTTGGAGCTGACCAGCATGATACGGCTGGACCGGCGGCATCATAACGGCCGGAGTGAGGGTATATCCGGGTGGAGGCATCATATAACCCTGTACTCCGAGATTCATCTGGGGATGAACCCAGGGGTTTTGAGCAGGCTGCGGAGGAGCAGAGAGAGAGACTCCTCCAGCGGCGGTGGGGATGGGCAGTGCCGGTGGTGTAGGTGGAGGTATGGAAGACTCTGCCTGCGGGGTCACTCCTGCGGCGGGAGGTGCTCCACCAGCGGCGACGGAAGGAGGCGGGGCTCCACCAGTAGCGGTGGAGGGAATAATGATATTGGCATCCTGGGAGGCATTATCTCCTCCTCCCACAGCTCCAGATCTTGTAGCAACCATGATTGTTAAGGGTAAGAGTGTGCTTGCTTTTCTACCAACAACAAGGAAGAAAGGGATAGAGGAACGGTTTCCCACAGACGGCGCCAAAAATGATGGGTTCCGAATGTGAAGGTCCGAATCCGATCACTTTACGATTTGTAATTGTGGAGGAAACCACCGGAGCTTCGTCGGAAATGAGAAAGGGGGTTCTACCTGTTGGGACAAGCACAATAAAAGTCAGAAGGCCAAGCTGGGGGAACTGGGGGTGATACCCAGTTTGGCTCTCCGACGCTCAAGTCAGTTCAAGGTATGAAGGAGAAATGTAAGTTCAGTCACAGTTTCAGTGATGAAGAATGCTTACTTGTGTAGAAGATGACTTTAGCTATTTATAGTTGAGGGTCAAGGGCCCTTTGGTCATTTGCCTCAAGTGGTCCTGGCCGAATGTTGCCCTAACACGTGGCGCCATGAGAGAGAAACCTAGGAGGAATCTTCTGCAAAAGCGGCCAATAGTTGGTGCTGGCAACAGTGGCAGGTGCGCGGGCATGTACGATGTGTCAGAGAGCCATTTGGGTGGTTGGTAACGAGGGCTTATGAGCCCGCTCGTGACAACCAAGAGTATCGGAGGCCAAGATATCCGCTGAGGGGAATGAAGGCTCCAGTTCAAGTAACGAGCCAAAGGGGAGGCCACTCTGAGGGAGTGTGACGCTTGAAGAGGGCTCCCTTGGCACGTGGACGTGCCAATCATACAGTATGAATGGCGCTCGTGAGAGTGACAGCGCTCGTTGGGCTTAACTCATGAAGAAGGATTGCGCTCGTCGCGTTTAGCGCTCGTGCGCTGATGGGTGCAGCCTCGGGGAGACAGATGTCATCATCTCGGTGATGCCACGTGTTTTACGTGGGACGATCGTATTTTGACCCTATCACACGTTATTAATTATCCATTTGTAATTAGGTTTTATCTTTTTTTTTTTTTTTTAATTTTTGCTTAATCTTTGTTTGATCTTCCTTTATTTGTACAGTATAACTAAATGTTTTTTTTGCTTAATCTTTGTTTCTTCCTTTATTTTTGCTTAATTTTTATTTCTTCCATTATTAAGTAAGTTTCTCATACTTTCTATATTTTCTTTTATTCAATTCAAATTGAGTATATTAAAGCAATAAAATTTTATTTTAGCAGTAATTTATTTATTATTTATAAAAAATATTTTTTTTGGTGGAATTTACAAAAAATATATATGACATGGATTATATTTTCTTCTATATGATTTAGTTATTTTAAAATTGTTTTAATGTACAAAATTCATATTTAATATTATAAGTTATATTATATATTAATACCATGGATTTAGTTCAAATTCAAGAACCAATTGTAAGAAGTTCTTTTATGAACCAAAAGGTAAGATTTTTTCCTTCCATATCCACGATGTATTTTTATTTCAATTTATGGTATTTATTTGTATACTAAATTTTAATTTTTTTCCTTTGTTTTGAGGTTTCGTTCAAGTTCCAGCAATGAGAAGGTAATTTTATACATATTTTCGTTGACTGATAAAATATGTATTATTTATATATATTTTTTAAATTATAATTTTTTTCTCCATATCTTTAATAGAGAAATATTTTTTTTTTTTAATTTTGTTCAAGTACCGATTGTGAAAAGGTAATTTTATACATTGATTTGTTCAATGATAATTATGTATTTATTGTTATTAGCATATTACCCATATGATCTTTATTTTTTGTCTCAAAATATTTATTATCATATTCGGTATTTATAATTTCATTATATTTTTATTTCAATTGTTTCATTGATTAATTTATAGCTTACTAAGGATTTTATTATATTTATTGTTTGTTCAATCTAAATAATTTACTTAAACATTAACTACATTATGTTTGTGTTAGTCATTTTTGTGTTATTTTGTATGTTTGATTTATATGTGTAATAATTAATCGACTAGAATTATATATTTTTATCTTTGTCATTAAATTTCATGTAGTGAACTAATACATTTATATATTTATAGCTAATATTATAAATAAGATACTCTATATTATTACCGTGCATAGCACGGGGCATACAGTAGTTATAATTATAGCATATCAGTCCAAATTTATAACGTCACTCCAAATTTAATGAAAATTAATTTGATGTAATTTATATTTTTTAGAAGGAGACAAAATTAATAAAATAACTAATAAAATTTCAATTATCATATCTAAAACTTCAAAAGATACTAAATGTAATTAATCAATTATATATTGACAAAATGAATGATAATTATATTAGAACGAATTTAAGACAATTGATATTCAAATAAATAGAAATAGCATTTCAGGAATAAATGACATTTTAGTCAGTAATTTTATTTAGTAAAAAATATATATATTTTTTTCCCTTCGTTTTTGAAGAGTTTGACTAACTAGCTATTACTTAGATGACATATTTCACGTACACATTGAGATGAGTTTTGGTGGTTAATATTATTTTGGATTTTTAAGTGAATTTAAATGATTATTATGTCTTATGTTTGATACATCTGATCGATCCAACTTTACTATTATTTCGCAATTTCTAACTTGATATGAAATATCGGTGTTGTTCCTTATTGAATTTACACAGTTGCTCTTACATCTCAGTCCAAAAATAGAATGTGATGGATTTTTCATTGTATTAAACATAAAACTGTTCTATCTTACAACAACATACAAATTAAAAAAAAAACAAATTCCAACATAAAAATTTAAGGGAATAATACACGAAAATGCCCTATGTTATGTAAAATTACCAAAAAAAAGGAATATTAAATTTTTGCATAAAAAACCCTGCCAGGCAACAAAGAGCCAAAGATGGTTAACATCAACTAGTCCCTTCGGGGACATCCGATAAAATTGGAACTATACAGAGAAGATTAGCATGACCCCTGCACAAGGATGACACGCATAAATCGAGAAATTGTTAACATCAACCAACTCTGAAGCCTCCATTATCCACCTCAAGTTAAAAAAAACTAGTAAACTTTCGACATACTCTATTCGTGTGCAACAAAATAATTATTATTTAATTTGATTAAGTTGTTCAAATTAATATATAACTTTATTTGTAATATAACTATGAAATTATATAAATAAACGTGATAACATTATATTAATAAAAATAATATTTAAAAATAGCTTACAAAATATGAGGGAAAAAAATTAAAAAATTTATTAAGAAAAAGAATTAAATTGAAGTGAGAGAAAAAAGGAGTTAGAGAAGAAAAAAAGAATTAATTGACAAGTTAAAGTTGTAGTGAAGAAGAAAAATAAATAAGAAAAAGAAAAAAGAGACGAAGAATCTATGACACCACGTTTGGCTCTCTCTGATGGTGCAGGAAAGTGGGTTTCCTAAAATGCAACAACACTTTGAGATTTGTTTAAAGAAGGGAAGACCATCACAGGCGTAAGAGCCTCAGGAACTGGGTTTCCTTTTGTGCGTGGGTTCTTCCAGCTAGGATAACACCAAGAGATCGTGCAGCAAGGGTGCAGAAAATGGTGGGATGTATGAAGCTTCGGAGAAGATGAAGATGCAGAGGAAAATGATGCTCAGTTCAGTTACGTGGTATTTTCTGTGAAGAAGATGACTTGGGGGAGAGAGCAGGTGTTCTCCCCTATTTATATGTTAGGGATGGGGGTAAATGGGTAAATTGACCATGTGGTCCCAAACCTGTGTTGCCCTAACACGCGGCAGCCTTTGGTGGGGTGAGAATGACATTCCAGAAAAGGAGACGGCGTGTCAGGTGCACGGTGCACAGTACCTTTGTGTCAGAGGTTGTTGACGAGGGTGACGCGGGGGATGGGCCTAAGATTCCCTCTGCCGAGGATCAGATACAACGCAGCGGAGCATGGTCATGCACGAGCATTGGTGACGCTCGAAGAGGGTATGGATGGCCTCCCCACGATAGATGACCCTTGAGCGGCAAGATCCCGAGCGTCAACATGGGGCCCCCATGTAGGTGCTTCCCTGTGAAGGGTAACCCTGAGGGCCGAGACGCGAGCGTCAGACTCGTCGACTCTGGACTTTTACCCAAATAGTCGTCCGAGGCTTGACGGTCTATTCTAGCTTGCAAATGAGTGGGCTGGGAAGGCCCACGAGCCCTTCAAGGCGAGCGTCTGGGATTTAGTCAGCGGCATGCTGACACGTGGACGGCTCTGATTCGAGAGTGATTTTAGGCCTCATCATTTTGCCCCCCAAATTCTGTAGTATCGCTTCGAGCGTACTGTAGAATTTATAAAGGAGGAACCCTGAATTTTGAATATCCGAGGGCCATGCCATTACCAGCGAGGAGACTGCTGGCCTTCTGTAACGGACATAAACTGACACCGCATTAAATGCTGTCAAGTCCGCATTTAATGCTGAGTGGGTACGTGGGCGCGTGCACTCCGGGAGACGTGAGGCGGTTACCAAAAGTGGGGGGTTTCCTAGGCGGGAAATGATTACGTTTTTGAATTTTCAGCCCTAATCCATGTACAATCTTCCCTATAAATAGGGGTTTGCAGGGCTTTGGGACCTTTTTCACGCATTCAAACTCTTTCAAGCATACCCATTGCAAGAAACCTTTGCCAGTTCTACAGGCTCCGGCGAATTTCTCCTCTTCAAATCTTAGGTAAAAATTCCTTACCCTTCTTCTTATTTTCCCCGTGCTAACATTAGTTTTGGGTTGCGTGAGTGAAACCCTTGAGTGAAGAGCCACTTTCTGCTACTGAATTTTCTCCAAAAATTCTCCCCCTGCTCGACTGAGTTTTCTAAGAAAAACCCCATCTTCAAAAAATCGTAAAGCAACCATGGCCGGACACCCCGTTGAAGACTACGTAAGAGAGATTGATGAGATGTCGGTGGGGAGTTCTTCCCCTCACGGCAATGTTCCCACAGCCGTCCCTCTGGCTAGGGTGTCCCCGGGTGAAGGGGTTTCCATGGCGATCCCTGTGGCCCAGGCTCCAGCCGCTGTCGGAGACGAAGGGGTTGATGATATTTTTGAAGAGATGAACAATGTAATGGAGATGCGGAGACAAGGGGAGAGAGTGTTCCCGGTTTTGAACAGTGCCACGCGACCCCAGGATCATAGGGTTACAGTGGCCATGGCGGCCACCGAGGGCGAAGCAGGGCCATCCGGGCGTCAATTTGAAGCTGGGCCCTCAAGAAGGCGCCAAAGGAGGGGAAAGGAGCCTGCCACTCGTGTGAGGCAAGATAATCGCCATCAAACAGATAGATCACCGGATGAGATCGCTAGCATCTTGACGCTCGATGATTTGGAGGAGTTGAGGACGAATGCTTATTGGGATGAGGCAGTATTTCCCATGCGACTTCCAGAGGAGGGGGAGAGGGCCAATCGACCACCGCCTGGGATGATGACGGTCTATTGGGATGCAGTTCTTGCTGGGGGTCTGAGGTTTCCAATCGCTCACGACGCCGTCATCATTTACCATCATCTAGGGCTTTGCCCTTCACAAATTCTACCCAATGGCATAGCCCTAATCAACACGTTCATAATAACGATGAGGGCCTTGGGCAAAGCACCCTCGATAGTCAACTTTGACAGCTTGATACAAGTAGCCCGGTCGCCACGCTCGTCGCCTACAGACGGATTTTACTACGTCCAGGCCAAATCAGGCTTTAAGATGATAGATTCTCCATCTTCCTCCTATGGCGAGCATTGGAAGGAAAAGTACTTTTTTGTGGGGGCTCCCGGGGGAATTTTTGGAGTTCATCGGCAATGGATGATTCATGGCGAGAGTCCTTTGATTAGGGAAAGGATGAGGAATAAAGATTTTGAGGACTGGGCGATGGGGTTAGCCCTCGAGATGAGGGCTGAAAAGAAGTGGATTAAGGCTGAGACCCTGATGAAGAATGAGGGAGTGTTGTTCCGTTATGGTTTATCTTGCCCCCCGGACATGATACTCAACCCTCCAGCTGACCTCATGGCCCTCGATGGTTAGATTCTAGGAACTAACATCTCTAACCTTTAGAATAGTTCTCTAACTTACAGTGATCGTTGTTTTCTTGTTTATACGATCCAAACAATCAATCTTCTGACGCTCGTTCCTCTTTACTTGCAGGCATCCAAATACTATCCCAAGGCATGAATGCTGAAGCCCTTTCCCGTATGTTGGGTGCCCAAGGACCCGCAGTCGATCCTCAACACCCGCAACCGCAGCAAAACCGCCCTACCAATGCTCCGAGGGGGAGGGTAAACCGACGAGGATCTGGCTGAGGGCAAAACAATGCTCGAGGGAGAGCAGGAAATGAGGCTCCCCACAGGGGCCCTATCGAGGATCTGACGGTGGAGGGTACCCAAGAGGCCATTCCTCTGCCGGCGGCCCCCATGGGCCCAATTTCACTGAGTTCGAGCGGGTCACGGAACCGCTCGGGGGAGCCTATCCGCATTCACGAAGCTCTCCGAGCCGATCGCCAGGGAAAAAGGAAAAGGATGCCGGACTCCCTCCCTATTTCAGGCAAGGGAAAAGAGGTGGTCGTGGGCCACCGTGGCGAGGGCAGCGATACTTCATCTTCCGAGGATGAAGAATTTTGGAAGATAGGCTGCAAGGGCGACTCCCGTTATAAACGCCAGCAGACTGAGGGCCCGGTGCTCCTAAAAAAGAGCGCATACTCCGTCAACCTTGTCTCTGACATCGTTGGGAAACTCCAATTTTCCGGCGATCATGACAAGCTGAACGAGCACGACGCCGCTCGCGTTGCTGATGATGCCTGCCATGCCCTTCTGACGGTAAGTATATTTTCCCCTTTACAACATTCTCCTATTCTTCCTTCCATATTCGGATTGTGACCCTCGTTTATGGCTTCCCATGAGGTAATCCCGAGGCTGAAAAACTTGCAAGGGCGAGCGCAAGCCTATTCTGAGCGTAAAGCCAAGTACAAGAAGTTGCTGCGCATTTCAGACCCTGTTCAGCTGCAGGAGGATTACAACAATCTCAGCGCTCAGCTGAACTCTGCCACCCTTGAAAACGCTCAGCTGAAGGAAAACCTGAGGAAATCTGATGACGCCTTTCTGGTCCTAAATGAGCGTCACAGGAAACTGAAGGATGAGTGGGACCAGTTGAGGGCATAAAATGGGGAGCTAGGTGAGCAGCTGGCGGAGAGCACTCGTCAGAACGAGGCAGCCAACAAGGCCTTTGCTGACTTGCAAGGCAAGGTACAGGGCTTGGAAGCGAAGGTATCCTGGGAGGCGGTGAAGAAGTTCGTGCGCTCCAAAGCTTTCGTATTCGCAGCAAACATCCAGTGCTTTGACAACGCTCGACGCTTCTTCCATAAAGCGATTAGGCAAATGGTGAAGTTGGGACTGGCTCCTGAAAGCGCTCGATCCGACGCTCGGCTACGCATGGATCTGGATGAGAATTGCGAGCCAATGGTCCAGGAGGAGGATCCTACTGAGAATCTGGCGGAGCCTGAGTACCAGGAGTTGGTGGAAACACTGCAAAGAGAGTTTATAGCTGCCAACAGGGTAGATCCCGAGCCTCTCCTGATAGAAGACGAGGGCACCGTCATGGACGTAGCGGATGCCGAGGAACCCGGCGAGGCCCAAACTTCTGACGCTAATGTGTTGGCCCCGGTTCCCCTCGCAACTGCCCCTCCTGAGCCCGATGCTCCAGCCCCGTGAAACTCCTTATATTGATCCCTTTCCTTTTGGTTTAAATTCCTTGTCATATTTATGAACAATCACTGTCTGTAATCAATCTTCAAACTATTTCTTTGGATGTCTTGGACTCCTTGACGCTTCTTTTAATATATCTGAACTCTTTTATACTGCTTGAATGTATGAATGCTTTCTTCCTTACTTTTGAATGATGAATGATGCTGTTTTGTTACGCTCGTCGTTTCTATATTACTGTCTTCTGTTTGGAACGCTTGCGATGGTAGTGTAAGCATGCAGGGGCGTCTTTTACGATGGTCCCCTGACGCTCATCACCAGGCATATTAAGCTTGGAAGCCCACGACGTTAGGCAATTGGCCTTTTGCAAATATAGGCGCGAGGGTGACCCTTAGGAGGGTTCCCTGGTCATAGTAGAAATGAACCTTGAACTTGGACTTAGAAACCTTCGAGGAAATACAGGCGCGAGGGTGACCCTCAAGAGAGTTCCCTGGCCACATTCGTAAGGGTGTTTGAATTTGGATTAAGTAAATCTTTGAGGAAACACAGGCGCGAGGGTGACCCTTAAGAGGGTTCCCTGGCCACATTCGTAAGGGGGTTTGAATTTGGATTAAGTAAATCTTTGAGGGATCCATAGGCGCGAGGGCGTCCCGTGTGAGGGTTTCCTGGCCGCTTTTGAAATGAAGTCTCGAATCCAGACTTAGGAAACCCTTAGCCAAGAATTGGCTTATGACGGTAATATTGGGAGATGCAAATATGGGCACGAGGGCGATCCTTATGGATGTTCCCTGGCTTCACTAGATTGTATATACTATAGAGATCAACAACAGGACCTGCTAAGTAGGATATTAAAGCGAGCGTAACCCTGGGGTTAGCGTTGTTTCGAGAAACACATGAAGGGACAGTTAAAATCCATTATTTATGAGTATGTTTTAACTCAATAAGTTGAGGGTCATTCGGGTTTTTGCGAGCACGAGCTGGAGTGGTTAGCACTCAGCTGGCTATAACTGAGCATTGCGCTCCCCGTTGTTCGACACGCTCACTTTTAGGACTTTATATTACAAACCGTTCAAACTGTTATAGGTGGATGGTTATCAACACCTGGACAGGGTAGCTTTGGAACGATTGAAGTTTCGCGTAGGCTTTTCGACGTGGAGGATGCTCGACACGGAGTAGGCCCCTTGACGCTCGAATCATTAGATCAAATAAGAAAGCAAGCAAATAATAAAAACAAAGAGTTGAATACTTACTGTTATATAGATGCATTTTCGGAAATGATTACAACACGCTTTCCGTCAAAGGAAAACCCTTCACGCCACAAACGGGCCATTTCAAAGAAACTGATGTCTACACGTAGAACCTTCTAAGGTTACATGCATTCCATGGCCTAGGGAGCCGGTCGCCTTGCAAAGTTTCCAATAGGTAGGTGTTGTTTGCTCGTACCTGGATGACTTTGAAGGGGCCTTCCCAATTGGGGTCCAACTTACCTACGTGTTTGGAGACTTCGACTTTTTTGAGGACCAAGTCCCCTAGCTGGAAGGTCCTTTCCTTAACACGTTTATTGTAATGGCGAGCAACGGTTGCTTTGTATTTGTGGATGCGTGCCCAAGCAGCGTTCCTCTTCTTATCCAGCAAATCTAACTCGAGCGCCCGATTGGCCTCGTTGGTGGCAGGCTCGAAATAGGCAACGCGTGCGGATTCTTGAGCAATTTCCGCAGGTATCATGGCCTCTGAGCCGTACACGAGGGAATAAGGGGTTTCCCCCGTTGCCGCTCGCGGAGTAGTACGGTACGCCCACAAAGCTCCCTGGAGTTCTTCAGCCCATTCTCCCTTCTTACTCTCGAGCATCGTTTTCAGATGCTGGAGTATGGTTCGGTTGGTCACTTCAGCTTGACCATTAGCTTGAGGGTGACCCACGGAAGTGAATCGTTGTTCGATCCCTAGTTCATAGCACCAATCTCGCGTGTCAGCAGCGATAAACTGTGAACCGTTATCCGAGATGAGCACCCTCGGGATGCCATATCTGCAGATGATATTTTTCCAAATGAAATCCCTCACAACCTTGAACGTTATCTTAGCGACCGCTTCTGCCTCAGCCCATTTGGTGAAATAATTCACAGCAAGTATTACGAACTTCTTTTGCCCGACCGCTATTGGGAGAGGTCCCACGATATCAATGCCCCATTGATCAAAAGGCCATGAAACATCAATAGGAATCATTTGAGCTGCCAGCAACTGAGGAGTGTTGGAATGGAACTGGCACTTGGGACATTTCTTGGAATATCTAATGGCATCTTGCAATACCGAGGGCCAATAGAACCCACTCCTTAAGATTTTCTTAGCCAAGATTCGTCCGCCCGAGTGGTTCCCACAACTTCCACTGTGTACATGCTCTAAAACTTCTTTAGCCTGCGAGGGTCTCAAACATCTCAATGGTGGGCCCAGGAAGGATCGCTTGAATAATCGACCCTCGGCATCCAATGAGAATCGAGGGGCCTTGCTTTTGATTTTCCGAGCCTCAACTTTGTCGCTCGGGCTGGTTCCATCCCGGAGGAATCTGACAATTTCGTCAAGCCAACAAGGCTCGGAGGGGTCAATCATGTGCACTTCTTTTGAAGGTTCACTTTTACTTATCAATGGTTCCTCCGTTCTCAGAAATGTAACAGCGCGTTCACTGTGGCCGTCCAAGGCGGACGCAAACTTCGAAAGAGCATCAGCATGTTCGTTTTCTGCCCTCGGAACTTGCAAAAGATGGAATTCCTTAAACTTGGCTATCTCCTCCTTGGCGCTCGACAGGTACTATGCCATGGTGGCTTCTCGAGCCTCATAACTACCATCAATTTGACTCGCGATCAACTGCGAATCAACGTATGCTGTGACACGAGTGGCCCCATTTTGGAGCTCAATCCTGAGCCCTTGGATGAGGGCCTCATACTCAGCTTCGTTGTTGGTGACTTGAAACGCCAGCTTGATTGCGTAGTCGACTTCTGCCCCAAGGGGATCCCTGAGGGTCACCCCGGCTCCTCCCCCCTGTGAGGTCGAGGAGCCATCCGTGTGCAAAAGCCATAAACCCTCATCCGCCGATGGCACAGTCTCCAGATTGAAACGCTCAACCAACAAATCGGCCACTGCCTGAGCCTGTATGGCTGTACGGGGCTCGAAGGAGATATCAAACTGACTGAGCTCAATCGCCCATTTAATTAACCTTCCCGAAACATCTGGCTTAGATAGCACTTGTTTGAGTGGTTGATCTGTGAGCACTGTGATGGAGTGAGCCTGAAAATATGGCCTCAGCCTTCGGGATGCGTTAACGAGCGCAAAGGCAGATTTCTCAATTTCCATGTACCTTTTCTCTGCTCCCTGTAGAGTCTTGCTCAGGTAATACACTGGCATATGCTTATGCTCGCGGATAGCTACGAGGACTGCGCTCGTGGCTTCCAAAGAAACTGATAAATAGACAAACAAGTTCTCCCCCGGGTTTGGCTTGGTCAACAAAGGCGCGCTCGAAAGGTACTGTTTCATGTTTTGCAGGGCCTTTTCGCAATCCTCGTTCCAGGTAAAGTTGCGAGCGTTGCGCAAAATTTTAAAGAAGGGTAGATTCCGGTCCGCTGAGCGGGAGATGAACCTATTTAGTGAAATGATCTTACCCACAAGCACCTGGACCTCTCTCAGATTCCGAGGGGAGGGTATGTCCAGGATTGCTTTAATCTTCTCGGGGTTTGCCTCTATGCCACGTTGACTGACCATGTATCCCAGAAATTTACCGCCTCGAACGCCAAAGGTGCATTTTGATGGGTTCAACTTCATTCCGTAGCGACGAAGGATTTCGAAAGTCTGCTTGAGATCTTCCAGATGGGAGCGTTGGCGCTCACTCTTGACTATCATGTCGTCTACATATACCTCCGTAGATTTTCCGATTTCGCGCTCGAACATTCTATTGACGAGGCGCTGATAGGTCGCTCCCACGTTTTTGAGCCCAAATGGCATGACTTTGAAACAGTAGACACCCAAATGCACAATAAACGAAGTTTTAGGGCGATCCTCGGGCGCCATAAAGATTTGATAATATCCCTGAAAGGCGTCCATCATACTCATGAGTTCACACCCGGCTGTAGAATCTACCAACTGATCGATCCTCGGTAGTGGGTAATGGTCTTTGGGGCACGCTTTGTTGAGATCCGTGAAGTCGTTGCACATACGCCATTTATTGGCGCTCTTTGGGACGAGCACCACATTGCAAAGCCATTCGGGGTACAAGATTTCCTCGATGTATTGAGCATCAAGCAACTTACTAACCTCCTCTTCGATAACCCGTTTCCTAAAGCCATGAACGTCCCTCTTCTTCTGTTTGATGGGCTTGAAGGTGGGATCCACGTTCAGTCTGTGTACAATGACGCTCGGATCTATTCCAGTGAGATCAGAAGCTTTCCACGCAAAAACGTCTAAGTTCTCCCGTAGGAAGTCGATCATCAACACTTGCGAGGGCCCATCCAGGCCCGAGCCAATCTGGGTGGTTTTATCCGGGTTCCCAGGCTCCAATTCAACGGTCAAAAACTCCTCGGTGGGCTCAATCCGAATCTCCGGCCTCGGCGCCTCTAGCGCTCGTTTTTTCCCGGTGAGCATACCCTTGGGCTCATCACCCTCGTTTTCTGAAGAAGAACCCTCGACGGCCCCCGGTGGCCTATTCTCTGAACACTGAACATCTCCAGGGATCCTCTTTTTATTCTTCTTCCGGTACAGCTTGGCTCTTTTGCGCTCGGGGCCGTCTTCGTCTATTTCGGGGAAGTCAACGGACTTCTTAGTAGACCCAGGTTGAATGGACTGCTTGGGCTTGTGGCTTCGGAGCGAAAGTATATAACATTCCCAAGCTTCTTTGACGTTACACAGAATTTCTCCGGTACCCTCGGGGGTTGGGAATTTGACCTTCTGGTGATATGTGGAAATTACGGCCTTGAAATCCACGAGGGCTGGGCGCCCAATGATGATATTGTAAGGAAGATCCACCTCAACGATGGTGTAGAGGACGCTCAAAGTTTTTCGCTGTGGGGCACGACCAAAGGAGGTGGCCAAGCGAATCTGTCCGCGAGGGACGATCTCGGAACCTCCAAACCCTACGAGGGCAGTTCTGAGAGGTTCGAGGGGGATGTTTGTTATATTCATTTGTTGAAACATTGAGTACGGGAGAACGTTCACAGAGCTTCCACTATCAAATAAAACCCTCTTTACAGTGTGGTTATGAACGTCTAAACTAACCACCATGGGACAGTCAGAGGTTTTTCCTATCCCATGGGGTGTTACAATATGTTCAAGATCTTTCTCAGTAAACCCTATGACATCATCCTCCTTCGAGCGCGACGAGCTGTCCACGGAGAGCACTGGGCGAGGGAGTGACGCTCTTTGGTTATAGCTCCGAACATGGCGACGGCGAGAAGCATTGGAATCGCCTCCTGAGGGTCCTCCCGCGATCATGTGAATGACCGCAAAGGGCTGATTTTCCATATCCAATGCCTTCCCTTTTCCACGGTCACTGGGCTCGGAGTGATGGTGTCGGGGACTTCGTGAGCGTGAACGGCTCCTCCCCCTGGCGCGTGCTCGCTCTGCGCAATGCTCGTCATAACGTTCCAACACCTTAACGAACTCTTTGAGATGCCCTCCGGCGATCAGCCTCTGAATTTCACTCTCAAGCTGCCGGCACTCGTTGGTATCGTGCCCTTTCTGCTTGTGGAAAGCGCAATATTTTCCTGAGCGCTTCTGGGCCTCGGTTTCCCTTAGTTTCGACGGCCTTTTGAACAGCTTTTTGTCCGCCATAGCATACACTTCAGCTATAGGGCGGTTGAGAGGGACTCACTCGAATTTTCGAGGAGGAGAGGCGTTCCTCCGAGCGGGAATGGGGCTGCGGCGGCGGCCCCTGGTTGAATCTCCCCTGTCCTCATAGGCTTTACTGGGGCGAGGGGCATTCGCCATCTTCTGATCCCTCGCAAGATACATATCTTCGAGGGTAAAGAAAGAATCGGCAATCTCCCTAATTTCCATCAACGAGCGCGGCTTCTTCTTGGCCACTTCTTCCACAAACTCCTTGCTGACGTAATGCTTCATGTTGATGGCCCCAAATAGAACGTGCCTCAAAAAGTCCATAGAGGGCTTTTCTACCAACAAAATTTCTTTATTGAACCTCCCCATGAAGGATCTGAGAGTCTCGTTCGGCCCTTGGACCAGGCTATAAAGAGCGGTCGCAGCCGAAGCCGGTGCCTTCAGCGAGTTGAAGTGGCTGACGAAAGCATCCGTCAGGTCATAGTACCCTCGTATTGAGCGCGGGGGGAGCTTTTTATACCATTCTTGGGCCATTCCGGTGAGGGAAGTGACAAACACCTTGGCCCAGTAGTTGTTCGGATGGTCATACAGGTGCATTAGGTGCACAAAATGGTCCAGATGCTCGGCTGGATCCGTGGTTCCGTCATACCTGTTGACAGACGAGGGAATTTTACCCTTCCCCGCGCGGGTCATCAGAACCTCTTCTACGAGGGGGGAATCGCCCGCCATGATCCTGTAGTCTTGCTTGTCGGGATCTTCATAGCTGGCTTCTCTCCTTCGGCGGGAAATGGGGCTACGTGGTCGTCGAGCGTCTCTGGCCTTGGACCTCTCGCCCCCCTCGCGGGAGGCGTGAGACCGCGCTCGAGAGAGCTGCTCTACCACGTTCTGGAGCCCTCGAATTTGGTCTTGTACAGCAGCCAGCTGAGGGTCACCAACATTTCTGCGGTTTGCCCTCCCTGTGGCCCTCGATTGGACCTCTTCATTATCTCCGGCCGCCTCATTTCGAGGGGCCCTTTCTTCTCCTGCAACGGGTCGTTCTTGCTGGACCCTCGGTGGGGCTTCATTTTCTTGATTCGGTGGTGGGGGAGGTTGTTGTGCCCTTAGCGCATTTTGGGCCATCGTCAAGGGATGCGCCGGGAGCCCTCCAAGAGGCAGGGCCAGACGAGCGCTAGCCTGCGAGGGGAAATACGCTGCCATTAAATGCTCCCAGGCATTCTGGACGGCCTGGCTCTCGCACTGCGCATACAGCGCCTGAAGTTGCTGGGTTGTAACTTGGGGCATCTCCACCCCTTGTATTTCTCTTGGTAACGACGTGGGGAGATTCAGGGTCCCCACCTGATAAGGTTGGATCACCGGCATCAATCCAGGTTGCATAAAAGGGTATCCCGGTGGAGGCGTGGCCATGGGATACATGCCTGGGTAGGGGAAGGTTGCATGGGTGGTGTGAGCTACAGGAGGAATAACGGTACTGGGTCCTCCTACAGCATTCCCTCCTGGTGGGAGAGCTGCACCCACCGTCTCTGCATTCCTGTCTCCACTTCCGACAGCGGGGGTGTTTGCTCCTCCGACGGGGACGTTGCTCTCCGCATTCTCTTCGCTAACAGGGGGAAGAGCGCCCTTCTCTCCGACTGCTCCAGATCTCGTCGCAGTTACCATGATTAAAGACTTTTGGTGTCACTTTTCAACTAGCTTTTGAAGGAAGAAACTGGTAATACCGAAGATGGTGGTGATGGTTTCCCACAGACGGCGCCAAAAATGATGGTGCAGGAAAGTGGGTTTCCTAAAATGCAACAACACTTTGAGATTTGTTTAAAGAAGGGAAGACCATCACAGGCGTAAGAGCCTCAGGAACTGGGTTTCCTTTTGTGCGTGGGTTCTTCCAGCTAGGATAACACCAAGAGATCGTGCAGCAAGGGTGCAGAAAATGGTGGGATGTATGAAGCTTTGGAGAAGATGAAGATGCAGAGGAAAATGATGCCCAGTTCAGTTACGTGGTATTTTCTGTGAAGAAGATGACTTGGGGGAGAGAGCAGGTGTTCTCCCCTATTTATATGTTAGGGATGGGGGTAAATGGGTAAATTGACCATGTGGTCCCAAACCTGTGTTGCCCTAACACGCGGCAGCCTTTGGTGGGGTGAGAATGACATTCCAGAAAAGGAGACGGCATGTCAGGTGCACGGTGCACAGTACCTTTGTGTCAGAGGTTGTTGACGAGGGTGACGCGGGGGATGGGCCTAAGATTCCCTCTGCCGAGGATCAGATACAACGCAGCGGAGCATGGTCATGCACGAGCATTGGTGACGCTCGAAGAGGGTATGGATGGCCTCCCCACGATAGATGACCCTTGAGCGGCAAGATCCCGAGCGTCAACATGGGGCCCCCATGTAGGTGCTTCCCTGTGAAGGGTAACCCTGAGGGCCGAGACGCGAGCGTCAGACTCGTCGACTCTGGACTTTTACCCAAATAGTCGTCCGAGGCTTGACGGTCTATTCTAGCTTGCAAATGAGTGGGCTGGGAAGGCCCACGAGCCCTTCAAGGCGAGCGTCTGGGATTTAGTCAGCGGCATGCTGACACGTGGACGGCTCTGATTCGAGAGTGATTTTAGGCCTCATCACTCTCACTTAATATATAGTATAGATATTAAAGGTTGTATTTGTAGGACTCACAAAAGCTGCAGGGGAAGTTTTTGTAATATCTCAAAACCTAACTCACTTTTGTATGGTATTTTTTTCAAGTGCCCAAGTACCACCTTCATCTTTATTCAAAATTAATCATCTTCTTCAAATGATCAAATAATATAAAAAATAATGTGATCAAACTTCCAAACAAGTATTCCAAGTTTCCAACCATGAACAACCATATTATTCAAAAATTTTCATTTTTCAGTGATGGTTGGTAAATGTTTCAAAGTAATACATAATTACTTAACGAAAAATTATACAACAAAATATACTGCAAATCTGTCTTAGATATGAAAAGATAAAATCTCCATCCAACAAAAATATCATATCAAAATTAACCGTTCAGGGGAAGTTTTTGACACCCTCTAGCTATCGCGATCTAATTCAGGAGTTAATCAGTTAACGGTGTAAAGCTTCACGCTGGTTGATGATTAAATCCAGTGGGCTTAAAATCTTAATCTTCATTATCAAACAAAATACTAAGTGAAATTAAAAGGGGGCATAAAATCTTAATCTTAATCTTAATTCTCTAAGCATTGTTGCCTCATGTCTTTGCAGGGGCAATTGGAGAGGAGATCCGATATGAAGAGCCAGATAAGCAAGGTTTGGTAATTTGATAATATTTTGTCCCCATGTCAACAGTATTTAGCTATAATCTATATAATATAAAGGGCAAATTACATCAAGGTCCCCTGAGGTTTGGCATAATTACAAATTACTCCCTCCACTTTTGGAAATTATGGATTAGTCCCTATAAATATTGTTTCAATTGAGGTCCCTAGACGCCGTTAGGGTTCCATTAATTTTGACAGGACTACATTGTTGATGTGATTTAGTTAAGGGGTCGGTTTGTAAGAAAATTCATAGTTCAGGGACTTTTTTGTAATATTTTTCGAAAATCCAAATGTTAAAATTAACGGAACCCTAACGGCGTCTAGGGACCTCAATTGCAACAGTATTTATAGGGACTAATCCGTAATTTCCAGAAGTGGAGGGATTAATTTGTAATTATGCTAAACCTCAGGGGACCTGGATGTAATTTGCCCTAATATATTTAGTGGAGCATTTGAGTTATCGATATATATATATAATTCACAACCCTTGACGCTATCCACGTGGATAGTCTCAAGAAAATTTAAATATCTTAATAAATTTTAAATTTAATAATTATTTTCTTTTGATTAAAAACCTACTTAATTAAATGCATTTATTTCTCAAATTCTGTTATCCAGAAATATTTAAATTCAAAATACATGATATAAAATTTAATGAGATTTTCTCTAACAAACCACTTTTATCTAAAAACAATTAAATATTTTGTATAGATATTGTAGTTATAAATTCAAATTTAAATTCAAATAACTTAATTTATCCAAAGATATTTTTATACTTTTAGATAAGTTTGTTATTGAAAATATTCAAATTTAAAATTTTGGTCATACTAAGTTTGTTACGAGATAGGCTCAAAAAATTTTAAATTTAATATTTATTATCTTTTGATTAAAAATCTACTTAATCAAATTCATTTATTTCTCAAATTCTGTTAACCAGAAATATTTAAATTCAAAACACACGTACTAATATAATATTCAATGAGATTTTCTCTAACAAATCACTTTTATCTAAAAAAATGAAATATTTTGTATAGATATTGTAGTTATAAATTCAAATTTAAATTCAAATAACTTAATTTATCCAAAGATATTTTTAAACTTTTTGAAAAGTTTGTTACTGAAAAGTTTCTCTAACTTAATTCAAGTTTTTTGGTGATAGTGATACTAAAGTAACAATATTTCAAATTCAAAATTTTGGTGATAAACACATAAAAGATTAGTATTTAAGGTTTTAATCGTGAGGATCTTTTTGCAGGATCATTTTTGTCAGTCGTGTTTCTTTTTCATTCAAATAGAAAATTTATTTATTTTTTCATGCAGTATCATTCTTTATCAAGGTCAATCAAAATGTTATCAAGGCAAATCAAGTGTTTTATTGAGATTCTAATAGAAAAATTATTTTCTTACCAATTATCTACAAAATTTTATTTTTCATGCAGAATCATTATTTATCAAGGTAGATCAAGTGTTATCAAGGTAAATCAAAATCATGATTGGTCATGAAGGGAAGAGACTCTTATTCTGGTTCGATACATATAAATATTTACACTTAATTTGTATCGTAGCTGATAGTCTCAAATTTTGAATCCATTTTTGGTGGCAAAATTGTAGCCATTTTTGTTAGTTGAGTTTCACGACCTTTTTTTGTTAATTTCCTACCTCTTTTCAGATCTATATATGCGTTTTCATGCAAGCTTATTCTTTACTCGAGGTAAGTTTTTTTATTCTAATCACGTGTTTTTTTTTATTCCAATTGTTCTGTTAGTTTGATAATCAATTATTTATAGGTATTTAGAGTACATATTGTATTTTCTTACTAATTTCCTACCTCTTCTCATATCCATGTAATTATGTTAAAATTGTTAATTTAGTTTTTAATATTTGATTTTTTTAATGTTTTAAAATTTACATTTTTATAATATATTCTATTCATTATTATGCTCATTGAATTTGTTTTTTAATATTTTTAATTAATTTTATTATTATTATACATGATAGAAAATTTTTATTATATTTTAATAAAATTTATTCTATTTTGACAATTATCAAATAATAATATGATATATTTTTATTTAACATGATATCTTTATATTTCTTTGCATATATAAATTTATTTGTAAAATTCTTTCAAAATTTGTAACATATTTATTTTTTCTTTATATATGTGAGAACTGAGAATGTATTGCACAATTTTAGAGTTTTATTTTTATTCATTTTCTTCATTTTCATTTTAGGAATGTATTTTTCATATATTATTAAATACATATTTTATTTTTTTATTAATTTATATAATTTACAATAATTTTAGTTTTATATTTAATAAATTTCTCTTTAATTTCAATAGTATTTCTTTTATATAATATTTTTACATGTTATTCAAATATTTTAAATAAAATTTTGGTTTAATAGCTATTATTTTAATTGATTTTTTGGTTATATTTTTATAAAATTTGTCCCGTGCCTTGGCACGGGTTTGTAACTAGTTGAGTTTAATTTTTTGTAGAATCTTTAGGAAATCCTTTAAGAAAATCTAGTATCCCTTGTTTATATCTACGTATTATGCTGCGGATCTTAATTTTAGTGATGGGCTGTCGACATGGGTTATGTGGTTGGCTGGTTGCAGACTTGCAGGTATAGTCTGGATCAGGGATTCTTCAGAACAAGATGTAATTTTTTAGCCTTCTTTGGGAAGCTAGCTAGGTGGTGACTTAATTAGAATTGTTGTGTGACTGTACTATTACCAGTTTATCTAGAGGTTTTGTCGAACGTAACTATTATTGATCGGGAAAGTTTTATATTTAAGTGGTTCAATCCAACTTGACTATAAGAATAAGCTATAATATTAACAAAAAAGTATTTGAGAAATCAACTTATACTTATTTTAAGCAGAAATAATTTATAATCGATAATAAAGTTCAGGATACATTTTCTAATTCTGCTTATAAAAATACATATTTTTTATATTAGATACACACAATAGTTTATGATGGGTCTGAATATGGGGCACAGAGTCCAATCACTTTAGAATTTGTTTAAAGGTGGGGAAGCCAATGGTGATCGCCGGAAAAGAGGGTAGGTTCAACCTGCTAGGACAAACACCAAAGAAACAGAGGTCAGACGGCCAAGCTGGGGGAACTAGGGGTGATTCCTAGGTTGGCTCTCCGACGTTCAAGTCAGATGATGATCCGAAAGAGAGTATATGCGAAATGTGAAGTTGCAGTAATGGAGATTGCTTACAGTGAAGAAGATGAACTAGCTTATTTATAGTTGAGGGTCAGGGACCCTTTGGTCATTTGCACCTTGTGGTCCTGACCAAGTGTTGCCCTAACACGTAGCTCTATGAGAGAAACCTAGAGGAATCTACTGCAAAAGCTGGTGAAAGTTAGTGTTGGCAACAGTGGTAGGTGTGCGGGCATGTACGGGGTGTCAGAGAGCCATTTTAGGGGGTTGGTAACGAGGGCTTAAGAGCACGCTCGTGTCAACTAAGGGCCTTGGAGGCCAGAGAATCCGTTAAGGGATGACGGCCAAGGCTTATGCCACGAGGGGGAGTGAAGAACTCCCCTGAGGGAGTGTAGCGCTCGCAGAGAGCTTTCTTGATAAATTGGAGCTCAGCCTGGTGTTGTGAAGTGCGCTCGTTAGAGAGAGGCAATGTTAATCATGCAGGTACGTAGTAGAGATGGCACATTTCCTTGAGAAACTTTGGCGCTCGGGGGGTTTGGGTGCTCGTGTATGACTGCCTTAACCACAGGAGGACATGTGTTACTATCTTGAGTTACCACGTGTCCAAATGTGGGACGAGCGTATTTTGACCCTATCATTTTGCCCCCCCCCCAAAAAAATCTGTAGCCCTTGGTGATAAGGGCTGTAGAATTCTACCAATGTAATCCATCGAGCGTTGCTCTTGTATAAGGCATGGCGTGTTGTGCAATCATCCTTCTGATTGTGCTATAAATGCGGTCCTTTCTTCTGACCGCTTGAAACGCCCATGCATTAAATGCGGTCATTTCTTCTGACCGCTTGAAACGTCTATGCATTAAATGCTGATGCGTGTGGGGCGCGTGATCCTTGGGAAGTACACGACGGTTCAATAAAGTGAGCGGTTTCCTAGGAGGGAAATGATTGCAATTTCGAATTACTTGTCAAAAATATACCAACTTCCCTTCCTATAAATAAGGGATTCTGTATCCATTTCATCCTTTACGCAAACATATCTTCATAGCATATTTTGTAGAAAAACCCTTTGCAAAGCAAATTCCAAGCATTCGCAATTCTCTTCCAAGTTTTTTTCAGAAAACTCAAGGTAACCTCCGGTGAAATCTTCTAACTTTGCTAACCTTAGAATCAGATTAGGATTTAGTAATTCCTCAAGCTCCACCTCCTCTAGAAATCCCAAATTTCTCTGAACATCCTTCGTTTCCAAAATCCTCGTATCCCTCCCAGATTCCACAATAGCCATGGCCAGAGATCATGTAGAAGAATTTACCCGCGAGGTTGAGGAGATGGCTACCCAGAGTTCATCTCCTCCAGGTTCCCCTAGGGACGAGGAGTTGGACGCGGCCGTTAGGGCCATGGATGAAAGAAACCCAGATGGTGTGGAGCACCTCTTTCGACAAAATGAACCTGGTGCTTGAGGCAGAAAGGCAAGGAGAGGTATTACCGCTGACAGAAAGTGCGACCCATCCTCATCGCCATGCCGTGACCGTGGCCGTCGCGGCCCCGCCCCCGAATTCGAGGGAGAAGCGGGGCCCTCAGAAGAGCCCATGCCAAGGGCAAAAGAAAGAAGTCCCAGAGGCCCAAAAAAGCTAAGAAGACCAAAGGGTCAAACGAGGGTGAGGGCTCAGGCATGCAAGCGACCGAGCGTACCCCTGATGAGACTCCCAGCACAATTACTTTGGGGGAGATCAAGACTATGCTGGCACCAATATATTGGGACGAGCGGTTCACCTGGCGGATCCCTGCTGATCACGAGCGCGCTAACCGTCCACCCCCCGGTGAAGTGGCTATTTACAAAGATGCAATCAGCTCTGGGGAATTGAGGTTTCATATCCCGGTCCCGGTGGCCAATATTTTGAATAACTTGAACCTGTGTCCCTCGCAGATCATGCCCAACGGACTCGCCCTTATAACCTGCTTCGTGATCCTCATGAAGTATACTGGATACGAGCCCTCAATGGAAAATTTCAATACCCTACTTCAAGTCGTCAGCTCCCCGCGCTCGTCCCCCCGAGGTGGGTTTCTTCTACTACGTCTAAGCAAAGGCCCATCTAAAATTGATCAACTCTCCTTCCTCCACTTACGACCCAGATTGGAAGGAGAAGTTTATCTTTGTCAAAGCCCCAGCGGATGATGATTTTGGGGTGTCACGAGAGTGGATCTCGCATAGGAAAGACTCCCTTGTGAAGAATCGCTTAGGCCCCACTTTTCCTGATAATTGGGCTAAGGATTTGGCCGGAACGTTGAAGGACGAGGGCCGGTTGATTCAGGCCAAAGAGTTGATAGATGATGATGAACTTATGTTCCTTTGTGGGCTCTCCAATAATCCTCACTATCTCAGTAACCCTCCCGCTCGGGATTTGGAGAGAGACGGTTAGATTTTAGGGCACTAACTTGTAGATAGGGATGCTAACTGTTTACTTGTATTTGTAACTTGCATTTTGTGAAGTTTGTTCAAGGGTTTCTGACCCTCGTTGTTTTTTCTTGCCCCAGGAGTAAAAATCATCATGGCTGGAGGAATCCGACATGCTGCCCGATTCGCCAATGCTAACAGGCGTCAAACCAACCAAGGAGATCAACAGAACCTGCCACCTAGAGGCGCAGGTCGAGGTAACGATCGTGGTGGCAGGCAAGCTGCAGGCTCGAGCGTCAATCAGGGTCATGGCAATAACCAAGCACCCAACCCTGATACAAGGGTGATTCCAAGGGCCCCGGTCGATTCTCAAACGAGTGGAGCCATTATTCCCGTTCCGGTTCCGCCGCTAAGGCCTCAGACGAGCGTCAATATCAGAGATACCCAAGAAGAAGGCACCTCAAGCTCTAGAAAGAGGAAGAGGATGCCGGATTCCTTTTCTATAACCGACAAGGGCAAACAGGTTGTGGAGGAGCCCAAGGGCGATGGAGACACTTCCTCCTCAGAAGAGGAGCATTTGTGGGATTTTGATCGTCGAGGGGATAGGAGCTATAAGGGTTCAACGGATGGAGGCGTTGTATTATTGAGGCACGGAACGGTCGCGCAAACCATCAGCGAAGGCTTATATGAGAGGGTCCAATTCACAGCGGACCATAGGGCCTTGTACTCCGAGTCCGTGGAGAAGGTGACCAGTGACAGGGTACATGCCCTAATTTCTGTAAGTCCCCCTCCTCCTTGTAAATTTTTTTTTTTTTTTAAATTTCGAAGATGTTATTCTTCAAGATTTTTATTAACACTCCTGTCCTTTCGAGCCCGTGCAGCAAGTGCTTCCGAGGGCTAAAAACATCCAAATGCGTGCCACGGTTTATGCTGACCAAAAAGCCAAATACAAGAAGATGGCGCACTCGAATGATCCCGCCCAGATTTAGGAGGAATTAGATGTGGAGAAGGCCAAAGTCCTATCTCTTGACACGGGGCATAAGAAGATGGAGGCAGAAATGAAGAAGTTACAGGAGGACTTCACGAACGCTGAGACAGCTCGGAGGAGTTGGCGCAAGAAATATAACAACCTCAATGAGAGCCATCAAAAGCTTACGGATTACCGTAACGCCTGGAGGACGAGGGCCACTGAAGTGGAGAAGAAATATGCAAACACCATGACCCAACTCCCACATCGCATCGAGCAGTCGGTCAAAGAGGCGCTCATCAAGTTTTGCCATTCAAAGGCGTTCAACTTTGCGTCCTCTTTGCACTGTCTTGACGAGGCTCAAAAGGCCTTCAATTTGGCTATCGAGCAGGGCATTCACAAGGGTGTAACAGACCCGTCCGCTCGTGGGATGCCGGGTGTAACAGTCCAAACCCTAATTCTCATTTTAACTCCCGTAGTAACCAAAACCGGCCAAAGACCCTATCTTAACCCTAAATTTAGATATTTCCGAATTTCAACGTTTTCCCTATTCAATATTATAGTCAAAACGATCCTTGAATTATTTTGTGAATTTTCATGCATTTACCAAAACTTGATTCCAATCATAGCATATTTTATAAATATTTTCCTTTTTAAAAATTATCATTTTATTTTAAAACGATTAGCTTTTATTCAATATTCGAAATTATACTTAAAACGTTTCTTGAATTTTTCTCTAAATTATAATAAATTTTCCAATCTTTAAACTTCATCATAGCTTCGTTTATATAATTTTCTCATGATTTTCACCATCTTTAACGATCATGACTTGTAAACGAAAAACCTAAATATCTCACATTTATAATCATAACGAAGCTTATTTCTCACTCGTTCTTTCATTAATTTACTACTTCAAGTTTTCATCTCTCGACTCCTGAATAAATTTTATATTATTTTATATTTATTTTTATTCAAAATGACATCATTCATGACAACATGAGCTTCTAGAAGATTTAATTAAATGAAAGTAATTTCTCCACATTACCTATGTTATTACCAAGCATTTGTTCAAAATATAATTTAACCACATCTCCTAAATAATTACCAAGCATTTGTTGAAATAATAGACAACCACATCTCCCTTAAACTTTCATAAATTGCTCAAAAACCCCTCATGACTACCTATAAATACCCCCCTCAGGCCTCATTTATAACTCACAAAATCAACACAAAAATCAATCTTTCTCCCCCCAAAACCCACGGCACCCTCTCCCTTCTCTCTACAAGGTATGTTTTCTTCTATTATTTCATGCTTTATATTATGTTCTTAGTATAATAATAATAATAGTAGCATGTCTAGGATTAGTTAAATTATGCTTTAGGAATTTTATTTTATGAAATATGTGCATAATTGTTAGTTTTAAATACAATGTGTGTACATTATGGAATTTTATTTAATTAAATGCATGAATAATGATATGATATAATGTGAGTATGTATTCAAATGATTATGATCTTGTTTGATTAAATTCATCCCTAGAGTAATTTATTTAGAATTATTTTTCATAGAGAATTCATATATTTTGCTATATTATGCTTCAATCTTATGTTATAAATATGAATATGATTGATCTTTGAATATTCAAATAAGCTCAAGAACATGTTCTTAATGTTCTTGGATATGTGTATGTATGTGTGTGAGACGTGTGAGTAGTGTGTGTGTATGTGAATTTGATTTTATGTTATAAGATGTTTAATTCTTAAGAATTTGAATAGTAAATGTTTTCAATAGTAATTTTGACTTTTTGGTCAACCAAAATTAAATTAATTTCGAAATTAATAATAAACTAATTATAAAAATTATTTTTGGAATTTTAAAGAAAGATTTTCCCTGAATTTTACAAAAATCGGTCAACTATGTAATATTTTCAAAAGATAACCTACATTAACCATAAATCTCATTTCAAATCTTATAATTATAATTATCATATGGTATATTTATATTTGATTAGCTAAAGATCCCATAAACCCTAAATTATTAATCAAATTCCCTTAAACGGGGTAAATTTAGGGTTTACCGGGAAATCTTTAACATATTACATGATGTGTACTTTATGGTGTGTATGATTAATTAATTTGAATATTAGAACCTAGTTCTAAGCCAGTAGTAGTTATTACTTTCAGGCGAGGAAATAATTGAACAGTGGAATCCCAAGGATTTTGTCTAGACCATCAAGACACTCGGTGAGGGTTAAATTATTTTCAACTGGAATCATGCCTATACATACGTATCTATATAAAAACTATTTTCAAGCCTACCTACTATTTTGATTTATTACCCTATATACATATTACTCTACTACACTATACCTCTTAAGGAAAAAATACTTTCATGTCGGAATCAACGTTTTACTAGAACATTATATATTTCAAGTCCATTTTATCAAAACATTGATTTCGGGTTATGCAAGCAAAATATTGTTCTAGATTCATGTTATGGGCCCCGGCTGTAACCGTAGCGAGCAATTACCCGGAAGGTATCGGGCCGAGGGTATTGTTGGTGTTGCGGACTGCCACCACCTCTTGGTAGTGGTTTAGCTGGAGGTTAGTTACTCTACGCCAAGGGATGAGGGAGAGATAGCTGCCTCCCGAATCTAGTTCATGGTCTCTAGGGTTGGCTCCCCTATTGACACCAAGGAGTAGCGGAGTTATTATCATATTGGTTTTATTGAAGTATCGGTGTCTTGATCAACGTCGTTACTATTTTATCATGATTTAAGGAGTTACGGATGGACAGGCCTAGCTTGCGGGCATTAAAGTTCTTGTTACAAACGGTTCATATTTCTACAAAGATTTCCAATTACCCCTACTCCTATTTCAACAATTACTATGAACCGTTCCCTATTTGCTATATCCTATTGCCAATATTTTGATCAAGAGCTTCTTGATTATATAAATATATATACATATACTTATACCTATAATTTATTACACCCCCTTCACTAAGTCACTTTGACTAACCCTATCGCCTAGTTTCAAATGCATGATTTCAGGAATCCACGGAGCGACGCCTTAGAGGTATCTTAAAGCTTTAAGGTGTCATATCTTAGTTAATCAGGATTATATTAAGAGTGCATGTACATATTTCAATAAGCATTCTCGTGGTGGCCTTAGACTTATCACTGTAATTATCTTACTTCTTAACCTAGTAATATAAATTTGGTTGACTTGAGATATCAAATTCTTCTGTTTTAAATTGTTTATCTTCTGCTGTATTTAATTTCCATGTTCTGGTATTGCATTGTCCTATCCGTTCGCCGAAGTATTTCTCGAGTGCTAGGACTCACATCCATTCGAGAGGTGCTACGGTGCGGGGTTGTAGTGTTAGGGGGCGCTACACCGGGCATGGGGCTCATGTTCAATGAGCGCTGCGTTGAGGAGGATGACGACCGCCAAGATCCTGAGTCAAACATCTCCGAGCCAGAGTACAATTTATTGGCTACGCTCATCCAGGACGAATACATGGCTGCTCACCTTCCGGAGGAAGCCTCTCAGGCGGAACAAAATGAGGGGACCAACAATGCCAGCGCCGTTCCAGCAAATCTTCTAACAAACGAACCCGTGCCGCCAACTGGCAACGCTCAAGATCCAGCAAACCAAGATCCAGCCTATAGTCCCACCAGCGCAAGAAAATAACGAGCCTGCTCCACCGCCAGCTACCCAGAACCAAGTTGAACAAGCCCCTCAAGCGCAAGAGCAGGTGGCCCCCGTGCACGATCCTGTGGTTCAAAACATCCTTGTGGTCTTGGATAAAGACACTGCTCCTGCTACTTGATGATTCCCTTCCTTTGCTCATGTTGAAATTTCTCTTTATTTCCGCTCAGTATTTACTTTTTGTAAGAATGGTATGGGCTCATGTGCCCTTATTTTGTAGCTTTTTGAGAAAGCTTTGATTAATGAAGATTTTTCCTTTCTTGATAAAGTCTCCTTTTATTTCCTTGTATTATTTGATTGTGAGATTTTTACCTTGCGCTTGTTGTAACAAAATCTCATGATGCTAAGATTCTGGGTATCATGCTTGGTAAAATATGCACTGTTTTAGCTAAGCCTTGAGTAACTATGAGGGTCCTGCTGGGATGCTGCCCTTGTTCAAGACTTGTGAAAATTTTACTAAGTCTTGAGTAATCACGAGGGTCTTACTGGGAGGCTACCCTCGCTCAAGACTTGTGAAAATTTTGCTTTAAAAACTTGGAAAATTTTACTAAGTCTTGAGTAATCACGAGGGTCGTACTGGGAGGCTGCCCTCGTTTAAGACTTATGAAAATTTTGCTTTAAAACCTGGAAAATTTTACTAAGTCTTGAGTAATCACGAGGGTCGTACTGGGAGGCTGCCCTCATTCAAGACTTGTGAAAATTTTGCTTTGTTTCTTGCAAAATACAATTACGTAGCGAGTCCTGTTTTCGAGCGCTAGGTGCCCATGGCATAGGCTACCCAGGCCTACTAGGATGCTCGTGCGTACGGGGTGGACTTTGGGCGTATCCTTAGGGGTGCCGGATAAGCACGCTCGTGGAGTTATGCCTATTCCTAAATTACGAGGAAATTCATGCCCCTTGGGTTTAAGATCCCAAGAGAGAATTCTCAGTAACCTGCATACTTAGATGAAATGAATGAGAGGAGCAATTTTCATTATAAATTTCTTGAGAAATAACATATGCTTCATGCTTTACAAAATAAACTCAAACATAGAACCGCCTGAGGTTGCATGCGTTCCAAGGGCGTGGGAGACGCTCGCCCTGCAGTGATTCGAGCGTGTATGTGTTGTTTGCCCGTATTTGTATAACTTTGAGCGGACCTTCCCAGTTGGGATCTAGCTTGCCCACATGCCTTGAGACTTCCACTTTCTTGAGGACCAAGTCCCCCAACTGAAAAGTTTTTTCCTTTACCCTTTTGTTATACTTTCGAGCCACAGAGGCTTTGTATTGGTGGATGAGTGCCCATGCCTTATCCCTCTTTCCATCCACGAGATCTAATTCCAGTGCCCTACTCTCTTCGTTGGCTTTATGTTCAAAGTATGCTACCCGAGCGGATTCTTGTGCAATCTTCGTAGGTATCATTGCTTCTGACCTATATATAGGGGTGCACAATTGGTAAAAAACCGAAAATTCGGTTAATCTGTTCGGTTAACCGAATTTTCGGGTTTTGAATTCTGCTAACCATTTACCGAACCGATTAAGGGCGATTTCGGTCCGGTAAAAACCGAAAAATTTTGGTTCGATAACGGTTAAAAACCGAAAAAACCGAACATCATTAAAAATAAAAAAAAATAAAAAAAGAAAAGAAATGCTGGAAACCCAAATTCATTCCAACAGCTTATAAATCAGAAGATTCAGAACAATATCCACACCACATATCACTACCCAAACATTAATCTATACTATCACAAAATTAAGGAATAATATTCTTGAACAACAAATCTAGGTTTGGCACATAAGTTTTGAAACCTTTTCTAATAAATACACAAATTTTCATACATTTCAAAAGAAAGCTTGGAAAAAAAGTGAAGGGGGCTTATTAGAAATTAGATGGTCGGCATCGATTGGTGGCGGTGGCTAACCATTACTAGAAATGGAGAACGGAGCTGGCGATTGGTGGTGGTGGCGCCATCAGAGGCTCGGCGTCGTCTTGGGCAAGGTCCAGTGTCATCTTCTTGGCTGGGTCCAGCGTGGTCTTGGTGGCTGAGGGCTTGAGGCGCTGCGTGAAATAAGGGAAAGAAAAGGCAAACTAGGGCTTTGTCTAAAGTCTAAATTCTGGAATGAAAATAGGGAAAATATCTAAGGCCTCAACAGTTTAAAAGTCATAAGTGTACAAAGAAAATAAAAGCGTGTTTCATATTTGACTTCTAAGTGATTTGAGGCTAATTGTCTAACTAAAAAACTTAAAAAGTAAAGGCCCCTGGTTCGGTTTCAGTTTTTACCGGAAACCGAACCAAAACCAAAAATTTAAAATATCAATAACCGAAACCGAACCCAAACCTCTTTTAAAATATCAATAACCGAAACCGAAACCGAACCCGAACCTCTTCGGTTCGGTTCGGTTTCAGTTCTGTTCGGTTTTTTTGTGCACCTCTACCCATATACGAGCGCGAAAGGTGTCTCGCCAGTAGCCGCTCGTGGAGTAGTGCGATAAGCCATAGTGCCCCTTGCAATTCCTCTGCCCATTCACTCTTTTTGCTTTCTAGCATGGTTTTCAGATGCTGCAAAATGACCCTGTTGGTGACTTCCGCTTGTCCATTGTTTTGGGGATGACCCACGGAAGTAAAACGTTGCTCAATACCCAACTCTGAACACCATTCTCGGGTGTCAGCTGCTATGAACTGGGACCCATTGTCTGAAATGAGCACCCTTGGTATGCCATATCTGCAGATAATGTTTTTCCAAATGAAGTCCCTCACGACTCTGAAAGTAATCTTTGCTACGGCTTCAGCCTCGGCCCATTTGGTAAAATAATCGACAGCTAAGATGACAAACTTCTTCTGTCCGACCGCAATGAGCAAGGGACCCACAATGTCGATCCCCCATTGGTCAAACGGCCATGAGACATCTATAGGGACCATCTGAGCGGTTGGCAGTTGAGGGAGGTTAGAGTGAAATTGACACTTAGGGCATTTCCTGGAGAACTCTATGGCGTCTTGGAGAACTGTGGGCCAATAAAACCCACTCCTCAGGACCTTTTTTAGGAGGATACGCCCCCCTGAATGGTTTCCACAGATTCCATTGTGAATAAGCTCGAGCGTTTCTTTAGCTTGCGAGGCCCTTAGACATCTCATCGGGGTCCTTGAAATGACTTCTTGAATAATCTCCCCTCAGAGTCTAAAGAAAACCGAGGGGCCTTGTTTCTGACTTTCCGGGCCTCCACCTTGTCAGAGGTACAAACGCCATCCCTAAGAAATCTTATAATATCATCAAGCCAGCACGGCTCGTGCGGATCAATCATGGCCACCGCTCTCTTGGTGCCCTACTCTTTTATCAGAGGCTCTTCAGTTCTAAGAAACGTAACGGAACGCTCCCTGATACCTTCCAAGGCCGAGGCAAATTTTGATAGAGCGTCAGCGTGCTCGTTTTCTGCCCGTGGAACCTGGAGTAGATGGAATTCCTTGAACTTCCCAATAATTCCCTTGGCTTTGTTCAAATACTGCAGCATGGTGGTTTTTCGAGCCTCATAAGTCCCTTCAATCTGGCTCGCAATTAATTGTGAATCTATATAGGCGGTAATTCTGGATGCTCCGTTTTGAAAAGCAATTTTCAATCCTTGAACAAGGGCTTCATATTCTGCCTCGTTATTGGTGACCTGGAAATCCAACCTGATTGCAAAGTCTAACTCAATTGCGTTGGGGTCTCTAAGGGTTACCCCTGCTCCTCCCCCTTGAGAGGTTGAGGAACCATCCGTGTGCAGGACCCATAGACCGAACAGCAGGTTCTAAACCAAAGCGTTCAACCAGCAAATCCACTACAACCTGCGCTTGTATAGTAGTTCTGGGCTCGAAACTTAAGTCAAACTGGCTTAACTCAATGGCCCATTTTATCAATCTTCCCGACACATCTGGTTTGGACAGCACTTGCTTCAGAGGATGATCAGTGAGGACAGTTATTGAGTGTGCTTGGAAGTAAGGCCTCAACCTTCGTGATGCATTAATGAGGGCGAATACGAATTTCTCAATTTCCAAATACTTCCTCTCGACCCCTTGTAATGTTTTGCCCAAATAATAAACAGGCAAGTGCTTACGTTCCCGTACAGCTATCAGTACTGCGTTTGTTACGTCGGTTGAAACGGAGAGGTACATAAACAGCCTTTCGCCCTCAATTGGCTTCGTCAAGAGTGGAGCGCTCGAAAGGTAAGCCTTCATGTCTTGTAACGCATTCTCACACTCACCAGTCCAAGCAAAATTTCGAGCATTGCACAAAATTTTGAAGAAAGGGAGGTTTCTGTCCGCCGAGCGCGAGATAAACCTGTTTAAAGAAATGATTTTCCCTACTAGCACTTGCACTTCCCTGAGATTATGAGGGGAGGGGAGGGGATGTCCAAGATAGCCTTGATTTTTTCGGGATTGGCTTCAATCCCCCTCTGACTGACCATGTAGCCTAAGAATTTTCCCCCTCGTACTCCAAAAGTACACTTTGAAGGATTTAGTTTCATCCCATACTGGCGCAAAATGGCAAAAGTGCGCTTGAGATCCTCTAAGTACGAGCCCTGACGCTCGCTCTTAACAATCATATCATCGACGTACACTTCCATGGATCCTCCAATTTCTTTCTCAAACAACTGGTTGACAAGGCGCTGATAAGTGGGTCCAGCGTTCTTGAGCCCGAAAGGCATGACCAAGAAGCAATATATACCCAGATGGACAACAAATGAAGTTTTGGGGCGGTCTTCCGGGGCCATAAAGATTTGATAGTACCCTTGAAAGGCATCTATCATACTCGTGAGTTCGCATCTTGCGGTCGAATCCACCAACTGGTCTATACGGGGCAATGGGTAAGGATCCTTAGGGCAAGCCTTATTAAGATCAGTGAAGTCATTGCACATGCGCCATTTATTTGCGCTCTTGGGCACCAATACCACGTTACACAACCATTCGGGATACAATATGGGCTCGATATATTGGGCCTCGAGGAACTTGTTAACTTCTTCTTCAATAACTTTTCTCCGAAAACCATGTACATCTCGCTTCTTCTGCTTTATTGGCTTAAACGAGGGGTCCACATTGAGCCTGTGGACCATGACGTTTGGGTCAATCCCAGTAAGGTCAGATGCTTTCCATGCAAAAACGTCAACATTTTCTCTGAGGAAGTCAATCATCATGATCTGCGAGGGTCCAGCGAGGTTGGACCCAATCTGGGTAGTTTTATCCTTGTTCCCTGGTTCTAGCTCAATAGTAAGGAATTTTTATGAGGGCTCGATCCTCATTTCTGGACGGGGAAGCTCAAGTGCCCTTTTCTTTCCTGTTAAGCGTCCATCATTAAGGGGCTCGCTCCTATCGTGCTCATCCCCTTTAGAGGAGGACTCTTCCATCGTCCCTGGCGGAGCATTTTCGAGGGAGCTATCGGCGTTGGGATCCTTCTTTTTGTTCTTCTTTCTATTCATCTTAGCCCTCTTTCGTACGGGACCATCCTCGTCCAGATTAGGGAAATCAATGGATTTCTTGGTGGTCCCAATTTGAAATGCTTTCTCTGTTTTAGGCTTTCTGAGGGATAGCATGTAGCATTCCCAAGCCTCTCGTACATTGCGCAAAACTTCTCTGACACCCTCAGGGGTGGGAAATTTGATTTTCTAGTGGTAAGTGGAGATAATCGCTTTGAAGTCTACAAGGGTTGGTCGCCTGATTATGATGTTGTATGGGATGTCAATTTCTACCACCGCGTAGGTGATCATGAGCGTTTTGCGTTGTGGGGCTCGGCCGAATGAAGTGGCCAAGCGAATTTGCCCTCGTGGGACAACCTCTGAACCCCCAAAGCCAATGAGAGCTGTTTTGAGTGGTTCGAGCAGCGGGATGTTGGTAACATTCATTTTTTGGAACGTGGTGTAGGGAAAAACGTTAACAGAGCTTCCATTATCCACTAACACCCTCTTTGCAATGTGATTGTGGACATCTAAGCTAACCACCATGGGGCAGTCAGAGGTTTCACTGACCCTATGGGGTGTTACAATATGTTCTAAGTCCTTATCTGTAAATCCTATCACATCATGTTCCTTTGAGCGGTCGTCCTTGGATTCTCGGATGGCATAGACTGACTTGGGTTCCGAGGGGCGTTGATCATAACTCCAAACGAACCATCGTCGTGAAACGTTGGAGTCTCCTCTAGAGGATCCTCCTGCTATCATGTTGATGACCGCAAAAGGGGCATTTTCTTGCTCAGGAGCCTTTCCTTTGTTACGATGGCTGCTCTCAGGAGGGCCTCTCTCTCGCGGGCTCCTTGAACGCGATGGGCTCCTCCACCTCTCTCTTGGACGGTCATTACATCGCTCATCGTAGCGGTCCAACACTTTAACGAACTCCTGCAAGTGGCCCCCAGCGATGAGCCTTTGAATTTCAACCTCCAGTTGGCGGCATTCATCCGTATCATGCCCCTCTGCTTATGGAAAGCACAATACTTGTTTGAGCGCCTTAATGCCTCCGTCTCCTTCATCTTCGTGGGCCTTTTGAAGAGTTTCTTGTCAGACAAGACGTAAACTTCCGAGATAGGCCTGTTAAGAGGGACACGCTCTAGTCTCTGTGGAGGAAGAGGAGGTGAGTTACGGCGCTCTCTGTGAGGAGGCTCCTCTCGCCCTCGTTCGTTTTTAGAGGTTCCGAAATGCCTTGGAGCATTGGACCCATACATGTCTTCGAGCGCGAAGTATGGCTTGACTATCTCCCTCATTGCCATGGAGATGTGGGGCGTTTCTTCACGATGGAATCAGCAAATTTCTTACTCATTTATTGCTTATGATTGCAGGCCTTGAAAAGTATGTGTATCAGGAAATCCATGGACGGTCTCTCTACTAGCAGCACCTCCTTGTTGAAACGAGCGAAGAATGACCGAAGGGATTCATGCTCTCCCTTAATCAGGTTATACAGCACAGTGGGTTCGGTGACAGGAGCCTTTAAGGAATTAAAGTGGTTCAGGAAGGCGTTTGTGAGCTCATCGTAGGAGTGGATCGAGCCTAGCGGCAGACGCTTGTACCACTCTTAGGTCATTCCCACGAGGGAAGTAACAAACACTTTGACCCAGTAATGGCTAGAGTGCTCGTACAAGTACATTAAATGCAAAAAATGGTCCAGATGCTCTGCAGGGTCGGTGGTCCCATCGTAGCGGTTGACTGATGTCGGGACCTTGCCCATGCCAGCTTGGGCTACCAAGACTTCTTCCACAAGGGGAGACCCTTTTGCGAGCGGATGGTGGTTGTAACATCCGAAATTTTCTTCCTGTTCCACATGGCGGGGAACATGCTGTTGGCGGACATTGCGTCGAGCGTCTTTGGATTTTTCATGCTCGTCCCCAGCGTGGGGGACTTGGGATCGCGCTCCTGAGAGCTGTCCCACCATATCCTGCAACTGGTCTTGCACAGCCGCGAGGAGGTTGGGATCTTCTCTTCTTACCTGGCTCCCTCGATGGGAGGCTTGTGGCCCTTGTTTTGATGCCCGAGAGTGGACCTCCTCATCGACATCAATCCTTTCGATGGGCTCCTTGCCCTTGTCCGCTTGGGGACGCTCGACTCCCCCTGGGTTGGGAACTTCTTTATCTTTCGCGGGTGGAGGCGGTGGCTGAGCCCTCAACACGGCCTGAGCCTGCAGGAGGGGATGCCCCTGTATTCCCCCCAAGGGCGAAGCTATATGGGCGGTTTGCCCAGGAGAAAAGTACAGAGAATGGAATTTCTCCCATGCATTCTGGGTTGCTTGAATCTAGCACTGGGTGTATAAGGCTCGCAGTTGCTGAGGAGTCAAGGGTGGCAACTCCACCCCTTCAATCTCCCTAGGAATTACTACTGGGAGTTGGATCTGGCCGGCGTGGTAAGGTTGAATTGTTGGCATCATGACGGAGGGCGTGAGCGTATATCCTGGAGGCGGCATCATGTAGTGTTGCCCTCCTGGATTCGCATGAGAATGAACCCACTGATTCTGCGGGGGTTGTGGAAGAGAGGGGAGTTGAGCACCTCTAACGGCGCTAGAAGCGGGCGGTGCTGGTGGCGGAATCATTGATTCTATAAGCGGAGGCACACCTTCGGTGGGTGGTGCTCCACCAGTGACTGCAGATGGAATGGTTGCGATATTGGCATCATGGGGAGGATCATCTCCTCCTCCCACAGCTCCAGATCTTGTAGCTACCATGGTTAGGAAGGTGTTAGGCGTTTGTTTTTCAACTAGCAAAAAGAGAGAGATAAACTGAGAACGGTTTTCCCACAGACGGTGCCAAAAATGATGGGTCTGAATATAGGATACAGAGTCCAATCACTTTAGAATTTGTTTAAAGGTGGGGAAACCAATGGTGATCGCCGGAAAAGAGGGTAGGTTCAACCTGTTAGGAATAGTGCCCTAAAAGCCGATTGTATATCCGCTTTGTGCTTTTCCTTATTGTAATCACAGACAATCTTTGAATAAAATAACGAATTAAGGCAACACTTCTTTATATGCTCTTGTTTGGTATGCGTTTACTTTAGTTGTGCATGTATGAGAACTCCCCTAATCCTGATGACTTTAGGACTCTACCATTTAGGTGAAATGGTTCATGAAACGAGCCCTATATCACATAATTCATGATTAGTAAAATACTCCAAGCCGATGAGTCCTACAGACAGTGGGAGTGTCAACCTGACTCCTCTAAGGCTTGCTTGTGGGATCACGCCCTTAAGAAGGACCACCTTATTTCATGGAGGTGCAAAGTGTATAGTTGATACGTGCGTGATACATGAGGGTGCTTACTTTAATAAGTAAGTTCACTGAGGTGCCCCGTGTGAGAACATTCCTAAATGGGAAAGGAAGTTTCTATTTCAGGAAATGGAAACTTCCAGATTATGAAATATCTCACGAGTCATTGATGTGATTAATTGATCCTTAGACTTGAGGTTCCTTGTCACTTTATGAGTTAACTCTGTAGTCTTAGGTATAAGCTTTAAAGGGTGTCGCCTTAGACAACTGATTCAAGGCTTATGCTGGGGCTGCACAAGTGATTCATGAAAGTGAATGAGAATCAAGAAAGGACCTACACTTGCATTTGCAAGGTGATCTCTTATTGTGTAAGTCATTCATATGCCATATGGAGTCCTTGGCCAAGGCAGTAGATCAAGACATCAAGAAAAGGGTTTCTTGGATTGAGATCAAATGGATATGAAATGCACTTAACTTTAAGACCGGATTATTAGGGTTCTGATTATTCCCTTACCCTAGATCTTGGTTGAGAGATAGTAAGTAGGAGGATTGTATCTCGCATGAATCAATGACTTAAAGGTTCTGTCGAATCCGAACATTTCAAATCAGCTAGGGGTTAAACACCTGTTGCTAGACTATGGTCGTTTAATCTGTGGACTGATTAATTAATTAGTGAATTAATTAATTAGGGTCACTGCTAATTGAATTGAGAACCTAGAGGGTCACACACAACAACTTGGTTACATGAGTTGAGGCTTTAAAATGATTAAACGAGTTAATCGGGCCAAGAGGGTTCCACACGTGTGAAATCACACGTGTGGCTCACGTAAGTGACACGTGTCACTGTGACACGTGTCACACACGTGTGAATATATATATATATATATATATATATGTATTAAATAATTAAATGTGTTAATTATTTAATAGACTTTGGTTTAATTTTGAATTAAAAAGAAAGTCTTATTTTGGAGAAAATAATCTAGTTAATTAATTACGAATTAATTAATTAGATTAAAAAAATAAGTTATTTATTTTATAATAAATAAAGTATAAAATTATCCAAAAATAGTTTGGATATTTTTAGCTCTCTTAAAAGTTGACTTGAATTAGAATTCAAAGTCAAAGTTGAAAAATACTTGATGATCAAGTAATAGGAGAGAGAGGAACCAAATCCTTGTCCAACAAGGAATAGGTTCGGCCGTCCCTCTCCCTTTCCTATATAAAGGGGAGCTCATGCTCCCCTTTAGAGCTAATTGGCAATTCTTTTGGTTCATGTGTTGAACACCTTCCTTTCTCCAAGATCAAATAAACCCTAGGTTAAGCCTAAACACTAACTAGAGAACTAGCATCCTTACTAGTTAGATTGTGATCAAGTTGGTGGACTTTCTCTAGAGACTTCAAGTTAGAAGTTTGAAGATTCGAGCTTTACCAAGGAGAGGGGATCAAGCCGCGAGAAGAGCGTTCTTGGGTGGCTTGAAACGCTTCAAGAAAGAACAAAAAAAAAGTAAGTTTTCTGTCTCTACGAATTTGGTTACACGATTGCGAGTCCAAGGTCCTTTTGTTGGGAAAATTTTTAAATTCCGCTGCTTTCTGATTCGTGTTTTCCAACACAACCTGCTAAGACAAACACCAAAGAAACAGAGGTCAGATAGCCAAGTTGGGGGAACTGGGGGTGATTCCCAGTTTGGCTCTCCGACGCTCAAGTCAGATGATGATCCGAAAGAGAGTATATGCGAAATGTGAAGTTGCAGTAATGGAGATTGCTTACAGTGAAGGAGATGAACTAGCTTATTTATAGTTGAGGGTCAGGGACCCTTTGGTCATTTGTACCGTGTGGTCATGACCAAGTGTTGCCCTAACACGTGGCGCTATGAGAGAAACTTAGGAGGAATCTTCTGCAAAAACTGGTGAAACTTAGTGTTGGCAACAGTGGTAGGTGTGCGGGCATGTACGGGGTGTCAGAGAGCCATTTTAGGGGGTTGGTAACGAGGGCTTAAGAACACGCTCGTGTTAACCAAAGACCTTGGAGGCCAGAGAATCCGCTAAGGGATGACGACCAAGGCTTATGCCACGAGGGGGAGTGAAGAACTCCCCTGAGGGAGTGTAGCGCTCAAAGAGAGCTTTCTTGATAAATTGGAGCTCAGCCTGGTGTTGCGAAGTGCGCTCGTTAGAGAGCGGCAATGTTAATCACGCAGGTACGTAGCAGAGATGGCACGTGTCCTTGAGAAACTTTGACACTCGGGGGGTTTGGGCGCTCGTGTATGACTGCCTTAACCACAGGAGAACATGTGTTACTATCTTGAGTTGCCACGTGCCCAAACATGGGACGAGAGTATTTTGACCCTATCAATTTAGAACATACTTATAAATTCTACTTATAAATACACATTTTATATTGATTACAGACAAATAAGGGTTTATAGGATGGTTATCTTTCTCATATTTCGAGTAGAACTCTCATTAGAAAAAGAAATATAGATTAAAATTATAACGTTTCATAATTTTATGTAAGGCTAATTTCAGAAACCTCTATTTTTTTAGGTGTAGTGCGGTTTTTTTTTTAATATTTGAATCGGTGCGACTATTCTCTTATTTTTTGAAAAGTATTGCACTTAACCCCCTTCTTGGTGGAATTTTGGGAAATATTTCGTTCAATTTTTTTAATGAAATTTTGCCACGATCTATAAGTACAAATTTATACAATGCAGATTTCAAATATATTGATATTATGCATCAAATCAAAACTCCCAATGCAAGGAATACAAAGGTGGTTTTAAAATTAAAATTCGACAACCGATAAAGGAGCCGGTCAAAGATGGCCAACGACGGGTGGAGCTTTGCAGGCGAATTCCGATGGCTTTCTGCAGACAATTGGATAGAATGAGATATTGACTTTGTTCATCTTGGAGGGAGGAAAACGATAGTGTTAGTTTTGACTCTTGGACTGTCATAATGGAAGAGAAATCGATAACCAAAAGTTATCTTGAACAGGATACTCAGAGAATATTCTGTTAAAATAGTGTTAAAGGAGACAAGTATAATACTTTTCAAAAATTAGGGGGCAATCACACAGATTCAAAAGTTAAACGACAAAGCACATTAGACCCCCCAACAGTGGCGGAGCCACGTTTATGTGAGGGGGTACAATTGACCCCCCTCAAAAAAAATTACAAAAAAAAAAAAAAAAAAAATATATATATATATATATATATTTGTGTATTGTGTAGGTAATTTTTTTGTGTTTTCCATTATTGACCCCCCTCAATAAAATTAAAATTAATACTAGTGAGGGTCAATATAGTAAATTAATAATAATTGAGATAAAAAATATAAAATAATAATAATTGTGATAAAAAAAATAAAATATTATATAATTATATATATATATATATATATATATATATATATATATATATATATATATATATATGTATATTTACTAATGGATGGGCCAAAGAAAAAATACAAACTCAATATACTAATGGATGGGCTAAAGAAAAAAATACAAACTCCAAAAAAAATATACAAATAGCCCACTTAGCAAACCCAATTAAAACCAAATTTTGCTCTCAAATTTAAAACTTAAAGTTCCCAAATAGCAGCAGCCTGCGCACGAGAAGCTTAGAAAGGAGCCAAAACCCAAATCCTCATTCTTGAATCTTGATTCTCCCTTTATTTTGGCAATTGGTGGTGTAGCTTTGTTCTTAATATCAAGGTAATTTTATAATGGTTAATTTGTATATATATATTTTGGTTCTTTTTCCTTTAATAATTATTTTTTATTTTTTATTTTTTATGTAGGGTTTGTTTATCAATTATCAATATGGATAAGTTTCTTATTAGAAAGCCAAAGGATTCGATTCAATCAGTTCCACCTCCTCAAGAAAGTCAAAAGAATAAGAGGATACGAATTGAATTTCACTTGTTATTTTTTCTTTACTTTGTTCGACCCCCCTGAATTAATTTTCTGGCTTCGCCACCGGCACCCAAATAGAAGGTTGTCTAAAATTATTCCTTTTATTTATTTTGAATTCGGTAAATTTAGTCATCA
The DNA here is from genome assembly GCA_037501455.1 of Lantana camara. Lineage (NCBI taxonomy): Eukaryota > Viridiplantae > Streptophyta > Magnoliopsida > Lamiales > Verbenaceae > Lantana > Lantana camara. The sequence continues at coordinate 29,584,880 of CM074862.1, forward strand.
TCAATTTCTATGTTGTATCTTTCTTTTTATTTATAATATGTATTATTAAAATTTATAATTATAGAAAGATATAAACTTCTACTATATTTTTATATCAATATATTATCTAAATTATATTATGAAATCTCGAATTGTTTAAAAACTTGAATAGATAAATTAATAACTTAATTAAAATTAAAAGCGATACTTGACATGACGGTATTTCGATTTGACAGTTGGTATCACCTGGTGAGCTCCAGAGGCTCCATGAACTCCTCCCACGTGGTTAAGGTCTTTCAAGCACACACCATGTCTTCGACTTCGAACTTCAAGTGTGAAAATCCCTAATTAAGTTGTCTGAACAACCTTGCCTTGCTCAGAGAGGGAATGTCCATCGACCACCCTGCTCTTCGAGCCACTGGTTGAGGTTGACCTAGAGATTTTGGTGGGAACAATATTAAAATGACTGAGATTTATACTTTTTCAGTATTAAATGTTTGGGATACGTCTGTATATTTTCTGACAGAGGTGCGAGGATACCCATGTTGCATGTTCACTAGCACTAAATGCTCATTGACCGTTGTACTTGAACAAATACAAAAGGTTCACACTATAAATACTTCCATCATTTATGACACTTATTAAGCACATTTAATATACTCATTCAATCTCTCTCTTACTTTCTTTCAAGTACCGTGACGGTTTTGAGTGTCGCAGAGTTAAAATTGGGCTCAACCCACAACTCTCAGTTTGACCTTTGAATTCACCTTTACTTCCTCGCTTACAACGTCTTTCAAGTCAAGTTTCCTCACGAAATATTTTTTTTTTAGTATGGTGATTAATCTAAGAAGCCAGCTCATCATCCGCGTCAACTATTAGATTCGAACACCATCAGTACTCAAATTTTTTTTTCTCCAGATATTTTCGAAATACTCGGGTTCTAATCCCTACAACTTTTTACATTTTTTTTTTTTTTTTGATTTTATACTCATTTAGTTTAGTTTGAATTTCATGTTGCATTAAAAAATACTTGGGTTTTTTTTTTTCTTTTTTGATTTTGTAGCTCATTTATTTTGGCTCATGTGGTTCATGTCGCATGTTCATCAATCCATGCAGAGCATTGTACCTGACTAGAGACAAAAGATTCACATCGTAAATACCTCAAATATTTATGAATTTTTTTTTAACGATATTTACGACATTTGATAAACACATTTAATATACTCATTTTAACTCTCTCTTGCTTTATTTCTCTTTCTCTAACTATATTGAGTTTCAGAAAGCTAAATTGAACACAACCTCCATTTCCCTAATTTAGCTCAATGTTTTCAAAATCGGACTGTCAAGTGAACCGAAAAATCAATTGGGACAAGGGTTAATGGTTTGACCATTGGGTCAACCGTGGTCGAACCTGTGATGTCATAATTATATCATAAATATTAAATACTAAAAAAATAATAAATTATAAAAATAAAATCTAAAATTTACCTTTACAATTTTTAAGTTTATATATAAATCCAATATGTAAATATAAGAATCTCCTCATTCGATTCAAGCAGCAAGTTTTGTAAAACAATCCTCCTATAACCAGCTTCAAGCAAGCGTGCCTGCAAATTAGTTGAAAGAAACGCAAGAGTCTAAACGGAGAACAAGAATGAAGAGGAAAAAAGAAAGGCGGAAAAGAAGAAAATGCGGAGAAGGGTTCAAGAAAAATGAAAAAAAATAACAGAATTTAGGGTTTAAAATTTTCAATTTATATGTTTTTCTAAACCGGACGGTTCATATGATCTGGTAGCGGTTCGGCAGTTTTAATGGTCCAATCGCGATTCGAAACGATTCTCTCAAAATATCATGGTTTTGGAATATGTCCGGTTTTGGGACTGACTGAGCCATTCCTTCGACCGGTCAACGGTCCTGGCGATCGGATCGTCCGATCTGGTTCGCTCCAATCCACAAAACACTGATTTAGCTTGTGAGTTCACGTTTGTTTCCTCTTTCACAACGTCTCTCAAATGGAGTTTTCTCACGAAATATAAATTATCAAGTGTTGATGGTCAATCCAATCATTCACATCAACCTTGTCACCTACTAGATTCTAGCACCACCAATACCCAATTTTCCAAATACTTGGTTTTTTATTACAACTACTTTTTACATATTTAATTTATTTTTTTAATTTTGTAGCTCATTTGTAATTGTATTTTCATATATTAAACATGGGTTTTAATTAAATTATCATAATATCAGATGGCTAAATTACACAATTTAATAATAAATATTCAACTTTTGTTCTCAAGAGTTTGCCTACGTGACAAGTGACAATAATCAACTACAGTTCAATTCTTTTCTCCATTAGCACAAGAGTTCAAACTTCAAAAACTTTTCCCCAGTCATTTTAATTTATGAAAATTGCCACGATATTCGGGTCCTTGTTAGTTTTTAATGAATACTTGTTTAACACAGTGCTCATTTCGTGATTTGTCTGTCAATTTCATAAAATCTTAGAAAATAAATTAAGAATATCTTTCATTAAATAGAATAAAATATCAATTCATGGAAACATGTGGCATAAGTTCCCCATTTGCAACAAAATATTTCCTTTATTTCTATGGCTTCTTGATAAACTGCGTCTGCATACACCGTAATTTCCCTTTCTGCTCCCATTCTCCGCATTTCCGCGAAGGTATAGCCGCCCTTCCCTGCAATTCCATCTCCTCTTCACTCCAATTTCATTCACTCAGATTTTCTTCAGTAATTCTGGGAATTAGATTCTATTTCAATCTTCTTTGAGGATAATCTAATACGCAGCTTATTTGCCGGACAATACAAATTGGTAGCAGGTTGGTAATTGGAGTTGTATGACGACATCTTCGGAGCTGTTCCACAATCGTAGGACGCGGCTTGGTCGGAATTCGGATCCGTTGGGGTTCGGGTCGGATTTCGGTTCTCCGCCGCCTCCCGGTCGGGCCAATCGGCGTCACCGCCACCACAGCACTCCCGGTGGGAACCACGCCCGCCGGGATCGATTGGATCCCGACGGCTGCGATCCTTTGCGCCGTGCTCTTCATCAGCCCAGACCAGCCGCCCTCCATCGGGGTTTTCATCCAGCTCAGGTGAGATATTTTGTTTTGAAGGTTAAATTGTTTTTTGTCGTTATAATTGTAAATGAATTGTTGAAGTCTGTTCTTTATTTGGGAATTTATTGCCGATAGACCTGGTGTTTCTGATGCAATTTTGATATCCTTTTTTTTTTTTTGTTACTGTTGTGGGTATGTTAGAGTAAGTGAAATTGGCAATTTGCTGCGTGGAGTGTTGGGTTTCTATCCGTTTTCGTTATACTTGCGTACAATGTGCCAAAGATGTCTCTTTTGGTACTGGTGTTGGGCGGCATTTTCAATGTGTGCCAGTGGTACAAGATATTAATGATCCTAGATGGAAATAATGCAGGAGGGGTTAGTTCCTACACAGCATGGCTAGATTGTGGAACCACTAGTTTCAAAAGTCAATTACAAGCTGATAAACCTTGGTCTCCATTTCAATATCAGGGCCGTCGTGCCTATAACGTTTAGTTCTTGACAAAATGAGCATCCTGCTTTTTTCATAGTATTTCTCACGATCAGGCTCGAGGACATTTGTGTAAATTTTGCCGCAAAAATCAAGTCTGTCGTGTGAATGTGTCACCTTGCAAATGTCTGCATTGGAGGTCTAAAGCATATCATGGAATTTTGTATAATTAAAGCAGAAGTTGGTTTTATAAAAAAACATTTTTAGAGAGTTTAAATATGATACTCCTATCTAACATCTTAAGCTTTTAGATCAGGTGGTCATTCAATAAACATTTTAGATCTTTGCGAGTTCAATTTATGGTTCTGTTTATATTCTGTTGAAAGTCAACTGTCCTCTGAGCTTTACGATTTTCTTTCAATTTCTAAATGTTGTTTGACTATAACATATATGCTGTCTGTCTGACATGTTCTGATTTTTAAGTTCGGATTAGGGGTTTGCACAGTGTACATATCTCTACTTTCTAAGTGATGTATGCTGGAAAATGTTTATTTTGTAAATTCTGAACTTGTAGGAATTAGATAATTTAGTGACGTACCAGCCAGTCAACTTGCTCTGAATGTTTTGTTAAATTGTAATCGATTATATCCGTGCTTCTTAGGTTTGACTTCATCCTCTTTCCCCCATGCTAGGCATATGTTTTTCTGAATGTAAAGCTCTTGAATCATGTTAGTAATCCAAAAGAAAAAAATCTTCTGACCATTCACTTTGCCTGCTCTCATTTACTTCTATCAACACTAGGAACGTGAATCAATTCGGCTTGAAGATGGTGGTCACCAATTTTCTCCAGGAAATGTTGTTCATTCTGAAAATCAACTAAATGCACGAGATAGACTTAGTGGGAATGAAAGGCTTCCTGGAGCTGTGATACTTGCTAGAGAAAGGCTTTTGGAAAGGTTGAGAGGTGTAAGTCTCTCTGGTAGCAGGTAGGTTCAGATTTATTAAGCTCCACCCCCACCCCCCAACAAAAACTAAATTAAATTCTTTCCGGGACATTAACTATGCTAAACTCATCATAATTGACAACTGAGAAAAATTATCCAACTGAATATTACTATAAAACTCAGGCAGTCAATCAGTAAGTGATGGCTTTTTGTTGAGCCCTGAAACATTAATAGGTTCTTGTACCTTTTTTTCTGCATCACATAATCTGTCACTCTCCTTGAGTTACTTTCATTGATTGGACCGCTTTGTTATTTTCCATTGCAGGCGTAGTAGCAGGAGTTCATCCAGTAGCCATCGTAATGAGCTCACAATCAGAGATGAGTTCAGGCTTGTTGATGCTGGAGACTGGGAGACTGAAATATCAAACGAATGGCTTGCTGCAATAACTCCCTTAACCAATTCCACAGTCCAAGAAATCAGCAAGAGGCCTCCAGGACTGAATCAAGAAGCAAGAAACTGTTTGTGTGTTGAAGTGTTCCATCTCACAGAGGTAAGTGATGAAAAACAGGGCACGTCAAGGTCATTAAGGGAATGCAGCATATGCCTGGAGAATTTTGTTGAAGGAGACGAGCTGATACGTCTTCCATGTGAGCATAGGTATCATTTTTGTTGCTTGGATCCCTGGGTACGGACGTGTGGTGACTGCCCGTATTGTCGGAGGACTATTAATGTAACTTCATAAGGAGGTAGAAGTCAACCCAGTATGCTGAGATACTTTGAGGGTTTACTCTCTCATGCTGTATTAGTTTTCCTTGATTTCAATCTCTTTTCTTTAGAGAGGGAAGCTTGAGTGTTGATTTGTTTTGTTTCTGTCTGATGTTGTATGTAGCTAGGACTAGAAGATTGTAAATTGTTTTTGAGTTGACTGTGGAAGATGAGAAGATGACTATCATGTTTATGTGTTGCTCATGTGTAAAGAACCTTTCACGGCATAATGTTGATTTTCATGCAACTTGCCAGTGGCAGACTGTATGAGCTTATTAAATACAATGCATACGCTGAATTTTGGTTTCATTACACAAAACTTTTCCAGAGGTCTGAAAAATTATAAAATTTTCCTTCTGTCGAGCCCAGTTCGAGAAATTATAGCGGGGCTTGTCCCAGCATACACGATTAATTTTGTTACGAGTTTAAAATCAAATATCGATCCGTAAGTAGCCAAGAGAAAATTGAGTTTGACAAACAATTCGAGGTGATATTACTAAAAATCATACACGAAAAAGTTGTTGCAATTTCTGAAATCTCATAGGAAATCAATTTGTGCAATTAGGTTAAAGGCATCAACGTAATTAGCCTAATTAGAAAACACTAGAATAGTGAAATATTCTGAAACATGCATGTCCCATGATGGTCTAAAGTCTAAACCGTGACAAGCACCACTCAGTCTTCTGTCTTCTCCATTCGTAAGCATGCACACATTTCATTTACATATTTAATAAACTCGTAAAATACCAATCTTGGGGTTCAACATTTGAATGATTTGATAAGAAGGACGCTAGTGCATTAAATAATAAAATAGACTAGCTAGACTAGCAACCACTTGAAAGACACATTTATGTCTGAATGCAGGTGTTGGATTCTGGGAGGCAGTTTCCAGGGAAGTTTTTAGCAGGGAAGAAGAAGAAGAAGAAGAGCCCATTTGGTCCCACTCATAATAAAGTCCCATCCACACTGTAGGCTTTGTTTTGCATCGTAAGCAAACCCCTCTTTGAATGATTCAAACACGAGCAATTCCAATTTCTCGAAAGCAGCCTGGGAAGACTTGACCCACCACCTGCTTCGTAAATTCCTGGATTCTTGCAAACCACAACCAGTCCATTCAAATTAGCCGTCACAAATTAAGTCGCTTCTCATTCTACCCTTTCTGCTCCTCGTTTCATATTTGATATGATATGTACGTCAAATATTGATATGTACACGTATGGCTTATATGTAGGTAAAATCGGGGATGAAGCACGAAATTAAAGTAGGAAATTTAAAGATATTTCGAGTATGACAATGGTAGATCATGAGGTAGGTCGTGGATCAATTTTGTAGTCAACAACACTCCGAAATAAGCGGTGAAGACGAGGAGATGTGCGCTCCTTGTAGACTTGCCTTTTTCAAATTTTTGTGAGTGCATTTCTCCATTAGAAATTGTTGGCATTTACGTATACAAGTGCAGTCATTTCATTTATGGGCACTTCCAAGGTGCTGTTTGGGTTGCCCATCCATAACGAACGTGTTCCTAAATATGGGGAACAAGGCGTGACTGAGGCCCAGTAAAAAAGATGCATTACCCTATATTTTTATCTACTTTCTCAAAATTAATTATTAGGGAATTCTAACTCAAATTCCATAAAATCAATCTAACGAGATGAAAATTTTAACATATAGTAGAATTTAAAATAAAAAATAAAAAATTATGTCGCCTATTCATATCTAGCTATTTGTGTATCATTATGCTCATATTGTGTCGTCTGTATATTTGTACATCATACTTATGAATTATAAAGTTTTAATATCTTTATTTAGGAGAATATAATCTCCTTAAATAAAATAATTATGGGAATTCCTCCACATCTTAAAACTCTCTCTCTCTCTCTCTCAAAAAAAAAAAAAAAAAAAAAAAAAAAAAAAAAAAGGACTTATAAGAATTCATGAAAAATTTTAGTCTAAAATTTGATAGAATCTAATCAATTAAAAGGCCAAGTGTATTACACTTGTCATTTAATTTGTAACTATTCCTAAATTTTCCACCAATCAAATGACAAATGTAAAACAATGATCTTCTCGTTACATCAATTTATCCGAGTTAGCTCGGGCTAAAATTTTCTAGAATTTAGACCCCTTCCTCAAATTTCTTAATTTGAGCAAGGTATTCTCTACTCATTCTATTATTATAATCATAAAATTAATTTACAATTTCACTTAAACTAGGTAATCTAAAGATTCTTTCATGTCAGCATGAAAGCCATTATACAATTAAATGTAACAACGAAAAGTATAAATTATAAAACGAAAGGCAATAATTACCAAGAGTCGCATCTGAAATTAAGGTAGAAAAAGACTAAAGAATAATCACAATCAATAAAGTATCTATGGTTCTATTGTGTCAATCGCATGAATGGAAATATAGTCGAGTGGTCTGAGGGTCTTACTCGAAGGCAAGGTCCCGGGTTCGAATCTCTTTGCCCACTTGGGGTGTGTGAGTTTTAAAAAAAAAAAAAAAAGTCTCAACCGTAATTAATTAAGAAACTTAGGTAAAAATAGTCTTTAATGACTTACTTTAACAAGACTCTTGTCCTAATTCTGTTTCCTCTTTTAATGGTCAATAAAGTGTGTGGAAAAATTGGGCAGCTTACCTTTCTTTTATACTACGATTTCATATTATAACAAATATAATTCCGCCATTATCAAATAGAGTATAGAATAACTTGATTTAGTTAGTTCCAACTAAAATTTACGTTGGAGTACTGGTACAATTGTTTATTTGTTTATATAAATTGTATTATGTTTGCATTTAAGATATATATCAGAAGTGATGAGCCCGCTTATAAGTGAAGTATCAAATTTATAACCTACCTATTTACACATGTTTATCACTATATATATTCGTCACCACAATTTACGCTAGATTGGCGGTGGTAGCATGAACTAGGGCTAGAGTTGCCTTGGGAGGCAACTCAGGTTGAAACATTTGAAAGAGATAACTTGGAAGTTTTAGAAAAATCTAATCTTTTATCTCAATATAAGTTCAAATTAGCACTAAATAATCAAACACTAATTACATAAAATGATATTATACTCTTTGATCTTATTTGAATTTGGCTTGTAAATGTGGCTCGAAATTCGTGCTTGATCATTCAAGAATTTATATATTTGGGGAAACTATTCGACTTGAGAACAAAGTGTCAAGGATAAACAAACGCGAGATCGAATCAAGTTGGGAGAATGGGCGTGAAGTCTAACTTTGGCTCTTCAACGCTCAAGCTAGAATCTCAATTGAATAGAGAAAGATTACATTAAAGTGCGCTCGAAAGGTAATAAATGTGCTTATCAATCAAAGTAATACGGCGAGTATTTATAGCAGGACCCACATGCTTGGGAAGTACACATTTTGGGGTGCAATAAATGTGCCGACATAGTCAGTCCAAGTTGTATTTAATGCGGCCTTTAAATTTGTTGGTTATTTCAATTTTTAACGTAATTTACGGATGAATATAATGAAGGTATGACATATGTTCTGTTGAATGATCTTATTTATGAATTTGTGACCAGTCCACCGACAGTGTAACGCCCCTACAAGGGCATCCACGCCTATCCCGCGCTACGGTCCTAACTTGTAAATAGAATTGCTATCCATATACCCGCCAAGAACGAAGCAAGCGGTGACAAACGGACATCCTAGCTAGGCGGTACTAGACTCACAAAGCGCGTAAACAATCACAAGTATGCGGAAGCTCGAATTAAAATACATTCAACAACGTCTAAGAGAATTATATATTCAACAAGTAGATGACCGTCACGGTCCAGCACGTAATGCTCAAAATACGGAATGTAAAATCATCCTAGTGACCAATACGATCTAAACTAGCATAATAACATCATACATTCTAAATCCATAAATCCAAAACATAAGCGACATAAATATGAAGTATGTAAAGACACAACGAGTGCAAGCTAGACTCGACACAACTCTTAAAGCAAGACCCCGCCTAGCAAGACTCCAAAACGCGACCTGCGGACACGAAAGGTAAAGGAGGTCAGTTCAAACGGAACCGGTGAGGAGAAGGTTACATAGTTTAAATATAAGAGGTCAATGCATGCTCAAATCAAAGATGTTCATGATCCGAATTCTTTTGGAAAACAATGCAAGTTTTAGAAAAATCGAATCATGAACCGAAGCACCGGCTCGGCGAGTACGAGCGCTCCATCCTTACTTCCCAAACCAAAAGAAATCAAACCAATCCATCCTTACACCGTTGATGTCGAGAGTGTACAGCCCCCGAACATCGCAAAAGAACCATGGAGAAGTGGGTCCATGAAACCGACCTTCCCCCAAGCTTACCTTAACCCCGAAACCTCCTCGGAGTCTTAGCAAACTTGTCCAAAAGTGGGTACTTCGTAAGGGTTTAACCGTCCGCCCTTGCGTTCCCGGTCTTACCACTTACTCCGCCCCGAGCGCTATCAAAAGATCCAACCAAGCAAGCGTTCTTGCAAGGTATACATAACCTCGCTACACAACTCACACATACGTAATATTCGAACAGAAGTCTCAAAACCATTTTGGGTATCTATCCCATATACCAAAACTTCAAGTTTTACTTGTAAACCGTTTTCCATAAGCAAATATTCATAATACGAGCAAAACTCACAAAACTTGGCTTATAAAGCCTAAATATACGTTTCAAAAATGGGAGTTAAATCATCAAATATGATAGGCCATAAGTGTCCACAGTTTTGAAAACATTTATATATATATATATAACTCCTCACCTTTACCCAGAACTCAAAGGTCGACCGCGAGCAATGAACTACTCGGCCGGAGACGCACCACCTAACAAGACAAACGTACTAACAAAGGTGAGACTCGACCCAAACCAAGTAAACGACGCACGGCTTAAGTAACAAGTCACTTATGAGAGTTATGTATGCTTATGGAGTCATATCATGCACTTAATGAAATGTGAGGATCAATCATGAGCGTGTATAGCATGTCAAGGTCATACATAACGTAGGAAGTCATACAAGTTCAAGTAAATATATAACTTAGCAAAATGTGACAACTTAAACTTGATCAAGGCAACAAGATCATAACAAGTGATATGCAAGAAGTTCTACCATATATAATAAGGCCACAACTCATTAAAGGTATTATAGAAACAAGAAAAGGACATACAAGAGTCAAAACAAGCGAAACGAGTCAAGAAAACAAGGCTGGGGTTTTCCTTCACAGAAAATCCACCCTCGCGGATTTGGTCCAGAGCTACTGCATTAAATCCACCCCCATGGATTTTTTACACAGCAAAAATCCACCCTAGTGGATTCAGCCCAAAACTTAAAAAAAACGTGACAACCACTTCGAATTCGACGGGAATGAGTTCTAAACACCCCAAAACATGAAATTAAGATTCCAAAACCTCAATTAAGCATCATAAAACATTCATATATCATATAAGAACATAATATAAGCATAAAATCCAAGAATGGAATCATTTAAGCAAGAATTACATATATGCATAAAAGCTTCATAGTTCAAGCATGCTCTTCAATGGTGAATCTCTAATCCTAGCATGAATTCAACTAAAATTGATTCCAAACCTCATAACAACTCAAGCATAATCATTCTACAACACCAAGATTGCAAGAAATCAAATAAATCTTAGACATGCAAGAATTTCTTCAAATCTTAAAAAACTCAAAAATGGTGAAATCAAGAGAATAGATGGAATCCAACCTAAACATGTTTCTAGGGTCCAAATAACATACTTAGAACACGAATTCATCAAGAAAACATGGATTAAACTCATAAAATTCAACCCTAGTTCATGCTTCTACCAAGAACTTCAAGCTCAAAGCATAACCTAAGCATTTACACAAAACCTTACCTTAGGAGCTGAGAATCGAAGAGAATAGCTTGGTTTTGAGTCTTGAATCTCTAGCTTCAATCTCCAATCTTGTCTCTTGAAAATGGTTGAAGGTGTTCTTGAGAGAAGATGAATGGGTTGGAGAGAAAAGTGAGGGAGAGAAGGGTTTGAATCTTTCAAATAACGTGAAATGGGATGTTGGGTGTTAAAATCTGATTTAGTTATTTGGGTCAGCTATTTGGGTAGCGAACCGGGTCAATTGGAGCGGGTTAGGAGTGAAATTGGGTCTCAAATTGGGCTAAGTGCGGAATTGGGTTATAAGTCTTATAAAAAGGTTGACTTTTCGTAGAATGGCCATAACTTCTTCGTCCGAACTCCAAATCGAGCGATTCAAAAACCCACGAACTCGTAATCGAATTATCTACTCAATTTCATTAAGTTCTATCCAGTTTCAGGCTTAGAAAATAAATTTACCTTTTGGTCCCTAAATTATGCTTTAATGTCCAAATAAGCACATTGTTTTGATTAAACACGAAGCATGCCATCGAAGGAAGCAATATGAGCACATAATTACCATATCAAATAGTCACGTACTTCATACATGTCATATATTCCACATAATTTCAAGCATAACGGTCAATTAAGGCATATTATTCATATAATTCATGCAAGAAAAGGTAAATCGTTCACTCTCGTACCAAAGCATACCTTGATCGAGAAACGGGGCGTCACAACCTCCCCTCCTTAAAGAAATCTGGTCCCCAGATTTACCATCGAAAAACAACTCAGGATGATATCTCCGCATCTTCTCTTCTGTCTCCCAAGTTGCTTCTTCGGACTTAAGATCTTTCCAAAGTACCTTAACCAATGGAATTTGTCGATTTCTCAACTCTTGAACCTTCCTATCCAAGATCTTTACCGGTTGTTGTTTAAATGTCAAGTCCGGATCCAACTGTACCTCTTCAATCGGCATAGTTTCCATCTCATCCCGAAAATACTTCCTCAATTGTGACACATGAAACACGTTATGAATTCCCATGAGATTCGGAGGCAAATCCAAGCGATAGGCAACTTCCCCAATACGTTCCACAATCTCAAACGGACCAATGAACCTCGGATTCAACTTACCACCCTTTCCAATTCGTGAGAAACCCTTTCTCAGTGTTGCCTTCAAGAAAACCCGATCACCCACTTCGAATTCCAAGTCTTTCCTTCTCCGATTGGCATAGCTCTTTTGCCGGTCTTGTGCCGCTTTCATGTGTTGCTTAATCTTTTCCACTTTCTCAATTGCTCCCTTAATCAAATCGGGCTCGGTTCCTCTTTCCAAACCGTTTTCCTCTGTCCATCTCCATTCCTCAAGATCCCAATAAAGAGGAGACCTACACTTACGACCATACAAAGCTTCGTACGGTGCCATCTTGATCGAAGATTGGTAACTATTATTGTAGGCGAATTCTATCAAAGTCAATTGATTATCCCACTCAACCGAAAAATCCATTACACAAGCCCTTAGTAAATCCTCAAGAAACTTAATCACCCGTTCGGATTGTCCATCGGTTTGCGGATAAAATGCGGTACTAAAACTCAACTTCGTACCCCATAATCTGTTAAGAACCTTCCACAACTTAGAAGTGAAACGAGGATCTCTATCCGAAATGATACTAGCGGGTATCCCATGTAATCTCACAATTTCTCGATGATACAACTCCGCTAATTTCTCCACTTTATCGGTTGATCGAATCGGTAAAAAGTGTGCAGATTTTGTGAGACGATCCACGACAACCCAAATCCCATCAAATCCCTTCGAACTCTCAGAAGCCCGGTCACGAAATCCATGGTGACTTGTTCCCATTTCTACTCGGGAATCGGTATCGGTTGCAACTTTCCCGCCGGTAATTGATGTTCGGTTTTAACCCGTTGACAAATCACACATCTCTTAACGAAATTAGCCACATCTCGTTTCATTCCATGCCACCAAAAGTACTTCTTAAGATCCCGGTACATCTTGTTGCCACCCGGATGCATCGTATAGACAGTCCTATGTGCTTCTTCAAGCACTAACCTTTGCACCCCATCCGGTATACATACTCGGCCTTTGTACCTAAAGATCCCCAAATCATCAAATCCAAACTTAGACCTCGGATTAGCCTTTGCTCGAATCACTTGTCTTTGAATCCACTCATCCCTTGATTGAGCATCTAGGATCCTTTGCCTCAAATCCGGCCTTATAGTGATGTTAGCCAACCTCGATTGCGAAACAAGGATCTCGGTTTCACCCTTACCGAAATCAACCTCAAGATTAGCAATCTTCCGACTCAATGCATCCGCAACTACATTCGCCTTCCCCGGATGATATTGTATGACGCAATCGTAGTCTTCCAAGAATTCCATCCACAGACGCTGTCTCATGTTTAAATCCTTTTGTGTAAACAAGTAACGGAGACTCTTGTGGTCGGTGAACACCTCAAACTTAATTCCGTAGAGGTAGTGTCGTCATTTCGCTAAGGCAAATATCACCGCGGCCAACTCAAGATCATGTGTTGGGTAATTCTGCTCGTGCTCCTTTAATGTCCTCGAAGCATAAGCAATCACCCGGCCATTTTGCATAAGCACACACCCCAATCCTTCCTTGGATGCGTCGGTGTAAACTGAAAACCCATCCGAACCTTCCGGTAGAGTTAACACCGGAGCCGTTGTCAATTTCTCCTTAAGCACACGGAAGCTCTCTTCACAAGCTTCATCCCACACAAACTTTGTTTCCTTCTTAGTTAATCGTGTGAGAGGTCCGACAATCTTAGAAAAATCCTTGACGAATCGGCGGTAATAACTTGCTAAGCCAAGAAAACTCCTTACTTCCGACACATTCTTCGGTTGTTCCCAAAGAGAAACTGTTTCTATCTTAGAAGGATCCACTGAAATCCCATCACCGAAAATAATGTGTCCCAAGAATGACACCCGATCAATCCAAAAATCACATTTGCTAAACTTAGCATACAACTTGTGTTCACGTAGTTTCTCAAGTACCAAACGAAGATGTAGAGCGTGTTCCTCAACCGACTTAGAGAAAACCAAGATGTCATCAATGAAAATAACAACGAACTTGTCCAAGAACTCCTTGAAAACACGGTGCATTAAATCCATAAAATTTGCGGGTGCGCTGGTTAGTCCGAAGGGCATCACAACGAACTCAAAGTGTCCGTATCTCGTGTTAAAGCCCGTCTTCGGTATATCCGACTCCTTTATCCTTAATTGATAGTAACCTTGTCGGAGATCGAGCTTCGAATATACCTTCGAACCTTGCAACAAATCGAACAACTCTTCGATGTGCGGGAGGGGATACTTATTCTTCACCGTCATCCTATTCAACTCCCGATAGTCTATGCACATACGGAGTGTCCCATCTTTCTTCTTCACGAACAACACCGGAGCACCCCAAGGCGAAGTACTCGGCCGTACAAACCCACACGCCAATAACTCGTCTAGTTGAGTTTTAAGTTCCTTGAGTTCGGCGGGAGCCATCCTATATGGCGTCTTCGAGAACGGCTCGGCCTCTTGGAATAGATCAATAACAAATTCGACCTCTCTTTCCGGTGGCAAAATCCCCAAACATTCCGGAAAGACATCGGGGAACTCATTCGCCACATTAGTTTCTTCAAGCTTAACTTGATCTTTAGGCCGGTTCAACACACACGCCACATACCCGGTAGCTCCATCACGAATGAGCTTCTTAGCTTCCATCAAACAAATAAACGGACTCCCACGAACACTCGAACCCGTAATCACACCGGTACCCAACTCAACCTTCTTCCCAAAACAGTCCATCTTCGCCCGATGCGCATACAACCAATCCATACCGAGTATCACGTCGTACTTCTTCATCGGAATAGAAATCAAATTCGCCGGGTAAACGCGTCCCTCAATACTCACCGGACAATTACGGTACAAGCAATCAGTTCTAATCATACCACCCAAAGGAGTACGTACAATATAAAGCATAGAATCACTGGCAAGAGGCAAATTTAACATAGTAGCCATAGAAGGAGTAACAAACGAATGAGATGCACCCGAATCATATAATGCATGTATGGGAATGTCATGTATGTGGAGTGTACCTTCCACCACGGCGATAGGGTCGAACTCGGCATTCTCTTGCTCTCCATCCAAAGCATAAGCACGTGCATGTGCCACAGGCCTTGCCTCGTTACCCGAACTATGAGATCTAGGTTGATCACAATTCCTCACCAAGTGCTTAGTGCTGCCACAATTGAAGCATTTACCATGCTTCTTCCAACAATTCTCCCCAACATGTGTAGTACTCCCACAATGCTCACATGGATCATGGCTCTTCACCACTTGCGGAGTTTGCTTTCCTTTCCCCTTGTTTCTCATAAAACGACCCCTAGAAGATGGTTGTGGTGACTTAGAGAACGATTGTGGAGTTGTTCTCTTAAATCCCGAACCGGAACCCATAACACCCTTCTTAGTTCCAAGCCTTTGTTCTTCCGCTTCAACTTTCAAAGCTAACCCGGTAGCATCGGCCCAATTATCAATGTGCACCGGAGCCAAAGATCTTGAAATCTCCTCACGAAGTCCTTCCACAAATTTCTCGCACTTGCGGTCTTCCTCATCGGTGATATGAGGTGCATACGGAGACAATCGATTGAACTCGGCAATGTACTCGGTCACGGACATATTCCCTTGCTCCAAATTCATGAATTCCCTCTCACGGCGCTTCCTTGCTTGCTTCGGGATGTAATGTGCCCGAAACTCTCTAGCGAACATCTCCCATGTAACATTATCTTCACCAACCCCAAGGCGGGATATAGTGCTACACCACCAATTATAAGCCTCATCACGAAGAAGATCGATAGCACACAAAGCCTTCTCCGTCTCGGTGCAAGTGACAACCCGGAAAATCCTCTCAATGGTAGTGATCCAATACTCCGCTTTCAAATCATCCGTAGTACCCGGAAACATAGGTGGACGGCGCCTACATAAACACTCTCAATTGGAACCGGTGGTGGAGGAGGTGTCGGAGGAGGTACTTGCCCGGCTTGTTGAGCGGCTTGTTGTGCATTCACGGCTTGCACAAACTGAGGCATAAGAGCCATAAGATCCGCTGCGTTAGGTAGAGGCGGCGGTGGTGGTGGATTCGGATTATTCCCCGGAGGATCTTGCTCATTTCCACGAGCCGGAGAACGGTCACGACGACGTGGAGGCATCCTACACAATTCAATCATGTTTGCATGTTGGTTAGTTATATGCTCATATCACGTTCACATATAAAGCGAAATAAATAAACATGATAGCAAATTGTCCCTATGTCGTACACTCTAGACGACTCGAGACGACTCAAGAGCCAGGTTTTAAACCTTCGGCTCTGATACCAACCAAATAGGGGTGTAACGCCCCTACAAGGGCATCCACGCCTATCCCGCGCTACGGTCCTAGCTTGTATATAGAATTACTATCCATATACCCGCCAAGAACGAAGCAAGCGGTGACAAACGGACATCCTAGCTAGGCGGTACTAGACTCACAAAGCGCGTAAACAATCACAAGTATGCGGAAGCTCGAATTAAAATACATTCAACAACGTCTAAGAGAATTATATATTCAACAAGTAGATGACCGTCACGGTCCAGCACGTAATGCTCAAAATACGGAATGTAAAATCATCCTAGTGACCAACACGGTCTAAACTAGCATAATAACATCATACATTCTAAATCCATAAATCCAAAACATAAGCGACATAAATATGAAGTATGTAAAGACACAATGAGTGCAAGCTAGACTCGACACAACTCTTAAAGCAAGACCCTGCCTAGCAAGACTCCAAAACGCGACCTGCGGACACGAAAGGTAAAGGAGGTCAGTTCAAACAGAACCGGTGAGGAGAAGGTTACATAGTTTAAATATAAGAGGTCAATGCATGCTCAAATCAAAGATGTTCATGATCCGAATTCTTTTGGAAAACAATGCAAGTTTTAGAAAAATCGAATCATGAACCGAAGCACCGGCTCGGCGAGTACGAGCACTCCATCCTTACTTCCCAAACCAAAAGAAATCAAACCAATCCATCCTTACACCGTTGATGTCGAGAGTGTACAGCCCCCGAACATCGCAAAAGAACCATGGAGATGTGGGTCCATGAAACCGACCTTCCCCCAAGCTTACCTTAGCCCCGAAACCTCCTCGGAGACTTAGCAAACTTGTCCAAAAGTGGGTACTTCGTAAGGGTTTAACCGTCCGCCCTTGCGTTCCCGGTCTTACCACTTACTCCGCCCCGAGCGCTATCAAAAGATCCAACCAAGCAAGCGTCCTTGCAAGGTATACATAACCTCGCTACACAACTCACACATACGTAATATTCGAACGGAAGTCTCAAAACCATTTTGGGTATCTATCCCATATACCAAAACTTCAAGTTTTACTTGTAAACCGTTTTCCATAAGCAAATATTCATAATACGAGCAAAGCTCACAAAACTTGGCTTATAAAGCCTAAATATAAGTTTCACAAATGGGAGTTAAATCATCAAATATGATAGGCCATAAGTGTCCACAGTTTTGAAAACATTTATATATATATATATAACTCCTCACTTTTACCAAGAACTCGAAGGTCGACCGCGAGCAACGAACTACTCGGCCGGAGACGCACCACCTAACAAGACAAACGTACTAACAAAGGTGAGACTCGACCCAAACCAAGTAAACGACGCACGGCTTAAGTAACAAGTCACTTATGAGAGTTATGTATGCTTATGGAGTCATATCATGCACTTAATGAAATGTGAGGATCAATCATGAGCATGTATAGCATGTCAAGGTCACACATAACGTAGGAAGTCATACAAGTTCAAGTAAATGTATAACTTAGAAAAATGTGACAACTTAAACTTGATCAAGGCAACAAGATCATAACAAGTGATATGCAAGAAGTTCTACCACATATAATAAGGCCACAACTCATTAAAGGTATTATAGAAACAAGAAAAGGACATACAAGAGTCAAAACAAGTGAAACGAGTCAAGAAAACAAGGCTGGGGAAAATCCACCCCCGTGGATTTTCCTTCACAGAAAATCCACCCTCGCGGATTTGGTCCAGAGCTACTGCCTTAAATCCACCCCCATGGATTTTTTACACAGCAAAAATCCACCCTAGTGGATTCAGCCCAAAACTTAAAAAAAACGTGACAACCACTTCGAATTCGATGGGAATGAGTTCTAAACACCCCAAAACATGAAATTAAGATTCCAAAACCTTGATTAAGCATCATAAAACATTCATATATCATATAAGAACATAATATAAGCATAAAATCCAAGAATGGAATCATTTAAGCAAGAATTACATATATGCATAAAAGCTTCATAGTTCAAGCATGCTATTCAATGGTGAATCTCTAATCCTAGCATGAATTCAACTAAAATTGATTCCAAACCTCATTACAACTCAAGCATAATCATTCTACAACACCAAGATTGCAAGAAATCAAATAAATCTTAGACATGCAAGAATTTCTTCAAATCTTAAAAAACTCAAAAATGGTGAAATCAAGAGAATAGATGGAATCCAACCTAAACATGTTTCTAGGGTCCAAATAGCATACTTAGAACACGAATTCATCAAGAAAACATGGATTAAACTCATAAAATTCAACCCTAGTTCATGCTTCTACCAAGAACTTCAAGCTCAAAGCATAACCCAAGTATTTACACAAAACCTTACCTTAGGAGCTGAGAATCGAAGAGAATAGCTTGGTCTTGAGTCTTGAATCTCTAGCTTCAATCTCCAATCTTGTCTCTTGAAAATGGTTGAAGGTGTTCTTGAGAGAAGATGAATGGGTTGGAGAGAAAAGTGAGGGAGAGAAGGGTTTGAATCTTTCAAATAACGTGAAATGGGATGTTGGGTGTTAAAATCTGATTTAGTTATTTGGGTCAGCTATTTGGGTAGCGAACCGGGTCAATTGGAGCGGGTTAGGAGTGAAATTGGGTCTCAAATTGGGCTAAGTTCGGAATTGGGTTATAAGTCTTATAAAAAGGTTGACTTTTCGTAGAATGGCCATAACTTCTTCGCCCGAACTCCAAATCGAGCGATTCAAAAACCCACGAACTCGTAATCGAATTATCTACTCAATTTCATTAAGTTCTATCCAGTTTCAGGCTTAGAAAATAAATTTACCTTTTGGTCCCTAAATTATGCTTTAATGTCCAAATAAGCACGTTGTTTTGATTAAACACGAAGCATGCCATCGAAGGAAGCAATACGAGCACATAATTACCATATCAAATAGTCACGTACTTCATACATGTCATATATTCCACATAAGTTCAAGCATAACGGTCAATTAAGGCATATTATTCACATAATTCATGCAAGAAAAGGTAAATCATTCACTCTCGTACCAAAGCATACCTTGATCGAGAAACGGGGCGTCACATACAGAGTTGAACAGAGTATCGGTCAATACTAAGAGCATTCGTCTGCCTTCATGTAGCACCCGGAACACCGAGATGCCACACCCCCGTACTATAGATCGATCCACATACGAAATGAACAATCCGTACATGAACTAACCTATAGCGAACGGGTGACAAGTAAAAGAAACTGGCTAGTTAGGCGGGACTATACCCCAAAGCAATACAAAACCAAGACATAAACTTTAAAGGCGGAAGCAATATATCATTAATACATATAGGTACGGTACCATGTTTACATCGAAAGTATAATTACTAATAGATACCAACACTTATCAATACATTATCATCTCCTATATATCAAACATGCAAAAAGTTTCCAAAATTAACAATAATCATGAAACACTAACTCCGAAAATCAAGATCAATAACATGAAAATGTGTGAAGTGCTAGACTCAACTGGATGACAGGACACGACTCCGACTCTCGCCTAGCACACGACCGCGAGAACCTGAAAGGTGGGGCGTCAGTCCATGGAAGACTGAGTGAGGGGCAATAGATATATATTAGCGTAATTAACATGCAAGTTATAACCTCGGGTAAGGTTTTATAATTATGAGTAATATAAGTTCAGAATAACATAGAACTCGCCCGAGATTACAACTATCAATATTAAATACTTTAATCACTTTCATGCATTCAATACGTGCAATACGTGGCCCGACGAGTGAGGGCAATTCTCCAACCGTACTCCGACTGTGTACAATACATGCTTGTTTTATTGATCAATAAGTGACCATGCAATTCAGTTATCGTACAATCATGCATGTGTAATTAGGCAAGACAGTCAATACGTGCAACCATGACAATAACCCGAGGACAATCCGTGGTGCCGGACCCGTCCCCAGTCTCCTTCTTCCTCCGGTGATGGTGGGATTGCAAGGCCCCACCATCCAATCTCATTGAACAGAGGGTACATGAGTCCCTAAGCCCAGAACTCTTTCCTCCACTAATCTCCTAGCGGATTCAGGGGTCATCCCAAATGTGGTGAGGATAGTATTTGAGTTACCCGTCAGCCTATGCTTTCCCGGTTGGCTCAAATCACTATCCTCGGGCCCAACGTGATATACTTTACTCGCCAAAACCCGATCAATCATTAAATCACGATACATTACTTGCTTTTCATGAACATGGCTTGCTTGCAATTGTTATAAGTTTAGAAGTCACTATAAATAAATATATATACCTTTTGGCTTGAAATCCGCATAACGGTTATACGGGTTCTATATAACTAATAATTAAACCTCACCTTTACCGACAAAAGACAAGTGGGATACGGCCTACGGGGCTGGCTCCTTGTCCCGGTGAAGCTGGTCTGTGCAAGATAGACGTGTACACGTGAGACATGACTCAAAATGGACCAAATATGACGAACGGCGAAAATGCAACGAGATGACGTGCAATATATAAAGTAGCATGCAAATATCATGTTTTGGTATGTAATTAGTCATATAATATCAATTTGGGATCAAAGAAATCATTGGAGGAAAATGTCAAAATCCCATTTTTATGCAGTAACTTTTGTTCTGCCAGAGGCATGGGAAGGGCCGTTCAGGCCCTTAGTGTAAAATGGGAAGGGCCGTTCCCATGCTTCACCGAAAACGCCCCTGCGCTTTATGATTTAAAATGACGACTTTGCTGGGAACGGCCCTTCCGGCTTGTAGGCCAAAATGGGAACGACCGTTCCCATGCGCGCGCCAGCTTTTAAGTTCAAAGGAGTGGGAATGGCTTCCCAGAATGAACTGGGGACGGGAAGGGCCGCTCCCGCTCCTCTGCAAGTGCAGAAACAGAGCAGAACAGGGGAGGCTCTCGGCATAACACAACAACACTCAAAACAACATCAAATCCACATTTAAATGCAAGAAAACTGGTAATCCAAATGCATACATGTTCAAAGTACTATAAAACACACAAGAACACCTCAAACCATGCTTGATCATCAAGGTTTTCCACTTTCAAGCTCATGTATAAATTCTTCATACTAACTCAAAATCTTCAAGAATTCATGCTTGAATTCAAGTTATAATCATCTATTCCTACTTCACGTAGCATATAATCCATTTATTACATAAATCATAAACCCTAACTTCCCACACAATCATCAAGAATCAAGAATCCATGCATGAACCCACCTTTGAAGTTAAAGAAATGGATGAAGAAGATGAAGATGGATGCTACGCTTCAAAGCTTGGATTTCTCCTTGAAAACTTGGATGATTTTGGTGAAATCTCTTCTTCCTTCTTGAGCTTATGGTTCGGTGAGACAAGGGGAGCAAATACTGATGGATTTTGGATCAAAATGAAGAAGGAAGCTTGGAGATGGATTAATACCGTGATTCATCATTTTTAATTTGTGTGAAATATTCAATTTTCCATTTAATCCTCCAAGTATTCAAGTCATGCAATTCAGTATGTATGGTTTTGAAATATGATTAATTAAGTCCTTGGGAAATTATGCAATTTAGTCCCTAAATTTAGAAAAATGAATAAGTAGGGACAAGGTCGTAATTAAAGCACTCTTGGTAATTATTTCATGCAATAAATGTTTTCAAGGTATGAGATAAATTATAAGTTTAATATGAATTCATGAAATTTCATGAAAGTAAGATAAATATAATTTATAAAATTATAATAAGTATAAGAATGTAATTAATGAAATTCGGAGCGTTACACTTCACGTGTGAAGACTCACTTTACATGTGCATATTATGGATCGAAAATTTGGATGGTAGGTGGCGATCCAATACGTATCGATCGGAGACAGGTACTGTGCCGTGACACCACGTGGCTGCTCTTAGTGTATATGTTTTTACCATATTGTATTTAATATTATAAACGTATATATGTCTTAGTGTTTGTCCTTACTTTCATCAGTTCATGTCATGCATGTGTTATATGTTACTTGTTAGTGACAACAATAATTAAACTGAAGCAAATAATTTTATTGAAAATAATTGAAACATTCAATTCGAATGTAATCAATCTCATCCTAATCTGTGGATCCAAGTCAAATCCATGTATATTTCTGCAAAAATCTATCCAAAAAAATCACCCAATAATATAATCCTTTGTTCACACACAATCAAACATGAACCCAACAAGAAATTTAGTAATTAGTATTGCTTTTTGGTTGAAGTCAACACCAAATTACTTGAGGAAACCCCCCACCAATTAACTACTTTACGACGACGTGTTGAGCGGGTAATGACTAATGACATTTATTAGAAAAATGATTAGTGAAAAAGAGGAGTAGTTCACAGATATTAGAGACCGATCTCAGGGAAATTACGAAATAAAATCAAGATATTTTTCGATTTAAGAGAAGTCGGAGATTTAATAAATCAGATCGATAAGAATAGTAATAAAACAGAGTTTAGAGTACGGGAGTGACACGATCTCATAGAATGGGGCGGTATAGATTTAAATCAATTCAATGAGAAAATTAAGTTTTTTCTAGATCCGTTACCACTAATACTTTTTTATGTTTTATAGATTATTATTTTTTGATATTTTGTATGAAAGTTAAGTCTCTTACTTAGAATTTAGTTTATTTTTCGTGGAAGTGATGTCTCTTTCACTTTTCTTATTTTATTTAGCGTGAGGCTAATCTGTTAATCCACTAGGAGAGTTGTAGCTTTTTGGCTTGCATAAAATTTTCATACATTCCAAGTTCCAACTTATAGCAACTTATTTGTATTTATATTTCTAATTTATAATATCGTTTGCTATTAAAAATAAATAAATTTATAATCAATATGTGGTGACTTACCATCAAGGTTAATAGTGTAAAGCCAAATTTCACAATAAAATAAAGTTGACATAAAACTTGAAAAAGGCAATTCAAGATTCTATTCATACGTGATATATCAAGAACGGATTTCATTATTCTTGTTTTTCTCTTCCTTTTTCCAAAAGGGGGTTATTTATATATCCTTTTCTCTTTTCAAATTATTAAAGCGTAAACTTTTTTTTATCAACACAACTATATTTTACAGAAATTAAAATAAATTTAAAGTAAAAAAATATAAAATTGGTATTATAATCATACTTTAATTGGATATTTTAAATTATTGATTTGAACGAGTACTATTTGAATTAGTTATCTTAAAGGGTAGACAAAACCGAATACGATTATTGTTTCCATGTCATAATTTTTCCTTAAATTAATATAGTAGAGAATCAGTAAGGAATATATATTTGCTAATCATGATTTATTTATAGAAAGAACACAAATTTTAAGTAAAGAAATAATTCTCAAAAAATAACCCTACAATAAAAATAAAAATAAAAATAAAAAACGCGTTGCACAAGTTGGTTCGCCGTATTAGCTTTTCTGCTTCCTCTTTGCTCTGCTTTTTAACGCGCTTCGACTCTCCTTTCCTTTCCAGTTTCCACTCTCTTCTCTGTCATCAACTGCATAAAACCTCGTGAACAAACTTAATTCCAACCCCTAACATCCACACACAGATCACGAATCCTCGTACCTGGAGAAAAGGGAATTCTTTGGAACTGTTGGAAATTACGGGAGTGCAAGTGGGTTTCTGAAAAGAGATGCTACGATCGTGCTGTTTCCGGTGTTTTGGAAGGCGAAATGGAGATGGTTTGCTCTGGCACACGGATTTGAAGCCGCACGCGTCTGGGGAGTACTCAATTGCGGTTGTGCAGGCCAATTCTAGCCTCGAGGATCAGAGCCAGGTGTTTACGTCGCCGTCCGCCACCTTCGTCGGAGTTTACGACGGCCATGGTGGGCCTGAGGCTTCTCGATTTGTTAATCGCCACCTCTTCCCTTATCTCCACAGTAATTCTTTGATCTTCAATTCAGTTTTGTTCTTATTCCTCTGGGCTTGTGTGCCGGTGTTGTGGGTTTATTGGGTTTCTGTGGATTTGAGGGTTTATTGAGTGGATATTTAGTTTTTTCAATTTTTTTTTCTTCTCTTGATTTTTCTTCTGTTGGATCGATATTTTTGGTTAAAAGGGCATTAGGGAAGGTTTGTTGTATTCGAGTTAATTTTCATTTTTAGTAAAGAACAGGTTTTTAGGTTTGGAGTTTTCTCTTTTCAGATATTTGGGTGATGTTTTTTTTTTTTTTTTTCTTTTCATTTTTGTTTGTGTGAATCCAGCCATTTTTACCTTTGATTCCATGAATATTTTCTCTGGATGATTCTTTGATTACGAGTGACAAGTAGTTTATATTATGAAGTCGGAAGAATTTTTGATGAAATTTATATAACAAAGACGATTTGTTAAAGCAACTGTTTTTCTATATTTTCTTCTTTCTCCATTTGAACTAGGCTTGTTTATCTTTGTAGAATTTTCCAAAGAGCAAGGGGGATTGTCAGCAGATGTAATTAAAAAGGCTTTCAATGCCACAGAAGAGGATTTCACACGTTTAGTGAAGAGATCACTGCCAGTCAAACCTCAAATCGCTTCAGTAGGATCTTGTTGTCTGGTTGGTGCCATTTCAGAAGGTGAATTATATGTAGCAAACTTAGGAGATTCAAGAGCTGTTCTTGGCCGGAGAGGTTTCGATGGAGAAAGAAATCTGGTGGCTGAAAGATTATCGACGGATCATAACGTCTCGTACGAAGAAGTTAGGAGGGAGGTTGAATCCAATCATCCTGATGACACGCCCGTTGTGGTCTATTGCAGAGGAGTTTGGAGAATTAAAGGAATAATTCAGGTAATCTCTTAATCTGCACACTTATTGTCTTAAAACCGTTCTGGAATTTTCGATTCAATGAAGCTGTCCTTGGAAATGTGTGGGTTGTGACAAATTTCTTGAATGGCATCAAGAAAGGCTCGAGCTAAAGGGTTGTGTTGTGTGTTGGCTACTCTTCCAGGAATCACATGCTCTGCCTTCATGTAGCTGAAGTCAAAGTAGATTGCTTTTTCGCACATGAGATGTACATGAAGATCTTATTTGCAAAGTGTTGTGATTCCAGTGGAAACATATAGTTCAGTTTAGGATCTATTTTTCTTTCTTTCCATATAATTTAGAGGTAATGTGGTTGGTGGCCTGATTAGAAAAAATGTTTGTCTGCCTATTTGCAGTTTCTTATCGTTGAATTTTAGTTTTTTGAAAGAACAAATGGACAATCTCCTAATATTTTAACTTTTCTCTCTTCAGGTGTCTAGATCAATTGGGGACGTATATTTAAAGAAACCCGATTTTTACAGAGACCCAATTTTCCAGCAATATGGACATTTTGTTCCAATGAAACGACCGGTATTATCAGCGGAACCTTCGATTGTAACAAGAAAACTCAGACCACAAGATCTCTTTCTGATTTTTGCATCTGATGGTCTCTGGGAACACCTCAGTGATGAGGCAGCTGTTCAAATTGTATCAAAAAACCCAAGAGCTGTAAGCACTCTTGAAAAACTTCTCTAAGGAATTTGGGGGGTTTCTTGAAAATATTTGATTAATTATTTCTTTACATGAATACTTTTTCCAGGGAATAGCCAAGAAATTAGTAGCTGCTGCTCTTCAGGAAGCTGCGAAGAAGAGAGAAGTTAGATACAAAGATATCAAGAAGATCGAGAGGGGTATCAGACGGCATTTCCATGACGATATCACTGTTATTGTGATTTATCTTGATCAACATAGAAGCTCATCTAATCCCAGTCATAGACAAGGCACTGATGGATGCATTACTGCCCCTGTTGATATCTTCTCTTACAATTCAGATGAAGCTGTGGATCACTCCGGCGACAAGATTTTCCCCAACGAGGAATCGCGAAGGGTGCTATATTAACTGTGGAAAAAGTTTGCAGTTTGATGTAGATAATATATATTTATATAAATATCATTATAGCAATTAAGGGTTATGATAAAGAAGAGTTTAATTTTGAAATATACGACTCTCGACATCAGAACACATTCTTTTCTTGTTTAATGATTGATTAGGGTACTTGTTTTTGCTACCAGAGTGATTCTGGTGGTTGGTTGGGATTCACTGGTTCCTAGTTTGGTTGCTCAAGTTGGTTTTTGTGCATTATTTAAAGCTGTAGTTCGTTAATTAAGCATAATAAACCTTGTAGAATGATTGATTAATCCGTTAATCTGGTCTGTCTGAAGCAGAGCACATGTTTGTGTGACTTTCTACACGCTTTTGTGATCAGAACTTCATGTGCAGAATTCTGTTCTTGAATTATGAAAGTTGTGCATTTATCCAAGATATATAATACTAACTTCTTCCCCAACTTAATTGCATGTAGAAAGCTTGTTTTATTTTAATTTCCTTACAACCTGTTAAGCATTTCATATTCCAATGGAAATAAAAGTTTCATAGTTTGGGAAGGAGCACAAAGTTTAAGTTGGGAGGAAATTGTGAAATTGAATTTTGTAGAAATTATGATGCATTGACACAATATGGATACGGTAACATGAACTTTTTCTTGAGTTTTTCACGTGAGGAGTGTCGGATACGGTGTCGGACAAGAGTATTCGACAAGATACGATATGATAAAAATAATATTTTTAGATGTATTCGTACAACCAAGTGTAGAAATAAAGAATGATTTCTATCATTTTCAGAATTTCAATATCTTAAATTTTAGGAAGATATAAGTAGGATATAGTCTTGTTGAATGTTGTTAGAGAAACCTCATTTTGGAGAGAAATTTCAGTCAAACTTACATTAATAATTTGGGTATATTATTTGTACATTGGAACAATTCAATAGTCTTGAATCTTGATACCCTTTCGTTGAATTTGAATAATTCTAACTCCACAATTCCGCTAATTGTACTCGGTGTGACAATAAATAAGGGAAGGATATGTCAGCACTCATCAGTCCATGACTTATGTTATGAGTAAATTGCCGAAAACTACCTCGTGTTAGGCGAAAAGAACAAAAAAAACCCCGTCATATGGAATATCATCCAAAAAACCCTGTGTTTTCTAAAATTTTGCAAAAAAAACCCTGAGCGCGTTGTGTGGCCCTCACGCGCGTTGATTGCGTGTAGGAATGTGTTTTTTTGGGATAAAATGTCTATAATGCCCTTAATGAGTTAACTGCATAAAACCCCCTGTGTTTGTCCCAATTTGCAAAAAAAAAAACCCTATGTTACACAAATTAATTCAAAAAACCTTATGTTATTTAATTTTTTGCACATCACCCCCTCATTTCTTTGGTCAACTGTTAAAAAAACCTTATGGAGTAAGGGTATTTTAGGGTTAAAAGATTTAATAGTTGACCAAATGGAATAAGGGGGCCGTGTGCAAAAAATAAAATAACATAAGGTTTTTTGAACTAATTTTTATAACAGAGAGTTTTTTTTTACAATTTGGAACAAACACAGGGGGTTGGTGCAATTAACTCCTTATGTTATGAGGACATTTTCATCCGTATTATTTTAATATATTTTGTCATATAGAATACTCATATCGAATAACTTTTATAAAATTTATATTGAAAATGCAAGAAAAATGGGTATCGTCGTAGATACAATGTGCATATATCATAACCCATGACGCAGCAGGCAAAATGGGAAGGGGAGCCAAGTGTAATAAGCATATGCTTAGGGACCGAACTAAGGAGTGGTCACCTACTTAAGTATCTAATTAATGGTTATCTAAACAGAAAAATCAAAGATATTTCTGGATGATTTATTGGTTTACATAACTGCCAACAATAATGGAAAGCAACTAAATGGTTGGTATTAAAGCTTTATTGAAGCGATTGATGGACTAGTGATCGTGTCTTTGGTGGAAACTGACTTCTTATAATCAAGGCTAATCGCACCGACATAATCACAATATCACACAGACCTTCGCCTGAGGGTTGAAAAATTAAACAAATTTGTCCCTACAACTCTAAATTTTGTTTCAACACATCCAGTCATAAATTTAAAACTAAATTGATTAGTAAATGTCGAGGCGAATATGGTATTCCCAAAACATAATATTATCAAAATAGATGATTTTACAATAAGTAACGAGAGATTTGATTGAAAACCACACCTTAAAGAATATTGTTAAATTTAGTGAACGATGTTTTGGAAAAAGAACTTAAATTGGCATTCATCTTCTTGTGTTCATATGTTGTACCCAGAATTACGGAAAGAACAAGAATATAAAAGTCCCATAGGGAACAAAGATCCCCAAAAATCTGGCCTAAACCGGGGAATTAGATATTACGGTCAATCTTTCCGTATTTACTTTTAACACTCCCCCTCAAGTTAAGTGATGGAGTCGCCGATCCTTAACTTGCTCAGTATTCCCCGAAAGCTCTGACTAGTGACAGCCTTGGTCAGTATGTCAGCCAGCTGATCTTCTGATCTGACGAACGGAATGGTGATGATACCACTTTCTAACTTCTCTTTGATGAAATGCCGATCTACTTCCACATGCTTAGTCCTATCATGCTGCACAGGATTTTCGGAGATACTAATTGCAGCTCTGTTGTCACACTTGAGGGAACTTGGCCCTGAGGGAATCATCCCAATCTCTGTCATAAGTTTCCTTAGCCAAAGTACCTCTGCCACTCCCTTTGCTATTCCTCTGAATTCTGCCTCAGCACTAGACAGTGCCACAACCTTCTGTTTTTTGCTCCGCCAAGTTACTACATTTCCTCCAATTAATGTGAAGTACCCAGAGGTGGATCGCCTGTCATTTGGGTTCCCTGCCCAATCTGCGTCGGTATAGGCTTCTATGTTTAAATGGCCATGCCTGCCAAACATGATCCCAGTACTAACCGTCCCTTTCAGATACCGAATGATCCGCATTACTGCCTCCATATGTTCCTTTTGGGGTCGGTGCATAAATTGGCTAACAACTCCCACAACGTATGCAATATCGGGTCTCGTATGGGACAAATAAATCAGTTTGCCTACTAGGCGTTGGTACCTCTCCTTTTCAGCTGGTTCCCCACTTTCTTCTATCTTCAAGCTGTGATTTATCTGCATAGGAGTCTCAACCGGTTTGCAGTCAATCATCCCAGTTTCAGTAAGCAGATCCAGAACATACTTCCTCTGGGAAATAAATATCCCTGTTTTGGATCGCAACACTTCAATTCCCAAGAAATACTTTAGTCCCCCAAGGTCTTTCATCTCGAACTCCTTGAAGAGATTTGCTCTGAGTTGTTTTATCTCTTCCGAATCACTCCCTGTTATGATCATGTCGTCCACGTAGATGATCAAGCAGGTGACTAGATCTCCTCGTCGTTTCAGAAAAAGAGTGTGATCTGAGTTACTCTGAACATATCCGTGATTCTGCATTGCTAGTGTGAACTTGCCAAACCACGCCCTCGGGGACTGTTTCAACCCATACAGTGCTTTACGAAGCCTACACACCTCATTCTGTCCAAAGTTTCCTGCAAACCCTGGAGGAGGTTCCATGTACACCTCCTCCGTCAAGTCGCCATGTAAGAAGGCGTTCTTCACATCGAACTGGTGAAGCGGCCAGTCTCTATTGGTAGCTACTGATAATAACACCCGAACTGTGTCCAATTTTGCCACAGGCGAGAAAGTTTCAGAATAATCGATCCCATACGTCTGAGTGTATCCTTTCGCCACAAGTCGTGCCTTGTACCTTTCGACTGAGCCATCAGCCTTATGTTTCACTGTGAACACCCATTTACACCCAACCGGCTTCTTCCCATCTGGTAATCGACATATCTCCCATGTACCGTTCCTCTTCAAGGCCTCCATTTCAGCTGTCATGGCCTCTTTCCATTTCTCGTTCTGACCGGCCTCTTGTACGGTCCTCGGAATCTCTTCTTTACATAAATTGACAAAGAAGGCTTTAGCGACCTCGGACATACTCCCCCTGACCATGTTCCCTATGGTGTGTTTAGATGAGCGAGAAACACGTTCAGGTGAGTATCTCTTTGGGGGAATCCCTCTGTTGCTCCGTTGTGGCAAAGTGTACCTGTGACTTACTGTGGCATCTTCAGAAACAGTGTTATCAGCAGAACCAGCGGAATCAAAATCAAGAATATCAACATGATCATCAGGAGGGGGGTTCAGTGTTTCAGTTACCTCAGGTTGGACATCATAAGAAGGTGGATCATTGGGCGTTGGTGTAGTGGTGGTGGTACTGAGTTCTTCTGCAGGTTCAGAAACCGTATCTTTTGCACCGAGATGGTCAAGCCAGTACAGGGGCTCACTCTGACTCTCCCCCTGAACCCTGGACTTGGTAAGGAAGAAGTATTCTGTTTCCACGAAATTGCAATCCATAGTAACATGGATCCTCTTGCTAACCGGATTATAACAGCGGTATCCCTTTTGATGAGGAGCATACCCCACGAAAACACATTTTTCTGCACATCGGTCCAGTTTGGTTCTATCGTGTTTTGGGATGTGAACAAATACAGTGCATCCAAAGATTCTTGGAGGAAGGGTAAGATGGGGAGGTATAGCTGTTTGAGTTTGGAGGACAGAGAGGGGTGTTTTGCGGTTGAGGATTTGTGTGGGCATTCTATTTGTGAGATAGGTTGCAGTGGCAACTGCTTCAGGCCATAAATGATTTGGGACATGAGACTCTGTTAAAAGGGCTCGAGTCATTTCGAGGATGGTTCGGTTTTTTTTTCTGAGAGCCCATTTTGTTGAGGGGTGTTTGGACAGGTGGTTTGGTGTATGAGACCCTGTTCTCGACAAAACTTGTCCATTTCCTGGTTAACAAACTCCTTGCCATTGTCTGATCGGAGCACTTTAACTTTCATATCAAATTGGGTTAGCACCATTTTACAGAATGCCATAAAGGTATCATAGACTTCAGATTTATGGCGCAAAAAATATACCCATGTTACACGGGAGAAGTCATCAATAAATAACACGAAATAACGAAACTGATTTTGATTAGTGACTGGGGCAGGTCCCCACACATCCGAGTGAACCAGTGAAAAAGCAGTTTCAACACGTGTATTACTGGGTTTGAATGAGGCCCTATGGCTTTTTATAGCAAAACAAGTCTGGCAACAAAGGTTCAAGTCTGAATTGTTCTGAAATAAGGCGGGAATTAGTAACCTTAAATACCCCACTGAGGGGTGTCCGAGTCGTCTGTGCCACAACCAAAGTTGTGTGGCCGCCTTTCCTGAGGACAAAAGGGCTCTGGACGAGGTTTCCACTTCATCAACATAATACAGTCCCCCTTTCTCAGTACCACGCCCAATGATCTCCTTCGTATGAGTGTCCTGTATCAAGCAAAAACGAGGATATATCAGGACCACACAATTCAACTCTCTCGTTATGTGGCTTAATGACAGCAATTTATAAGACAATGATGGGACATAGAGACAATTGCTCAGTTTCAGTTTCGGAGTGATGAGAATTGACCCTGCTTGTTCTACCACTGCTTGACCCCCGTTAGCAGTTTGTATATAAGATATTTTAGGAGTTACCCGATCAGTTAAATCAGAGAGGTCAAATGTCATAGAGTCTGTTGCTCCACAGTCCAAAATCCAAGTTGAAGACCCATTAAATGTAGAGTGGGTGGTAAGAGCATAATTATTAGAAGATTGGGGTCTCTTTTGCAGATTCTCAAACGTGGAGGGCATTTGCACAAAATTTTGCCCCATATACATAGGGAAGTTAGGGTTTGGGACACCAACCCCAAACCCGATACCTGCATCGCGAGTCTCCTCCCCTCTGTCTGATCTGTCGTCGCCGCCGAGAGTGATGGCGGCGTTGGCGCGGCCAACCGTCGCCCCTTCTGGCTGGGTGTTTCTCCGTACGACGCCCCTCTTGGAGTCTCTTGACCCCTGTTCTCCTCCACTTCTCCCATCGGCAATTACGATGGTATCGCATCGTTTTTTCACCGCTTCGGTGGTTACCTTACGGTGGCCTCCCCCAATTTCCAGGGTTGCGGTTTCCTGTCCGTCGCCGGCTGTCAGGAGATGGGGGCGCGCCGCCGCTCTACGGATGGTGGCGTAGGTTGCCTCCACCGTGAGCTTGGGTTCTTGTTTTAGAAGATCCCTCTGGATCTCTCTACTGAGTACGGTTAGCTTTCCATTCCGAACTGCTCGTTCTTGGTTGCTGTCTGTGGGTTTGATTTTTATGGTGGTTGAGGTAATTTTTCCGGTTTGTTTGCGCCTGAGAGGTTCCGCCATCTGGGCGAGAAACTCGGCCGACAATCGACTGGTTTTTGTGGGTGATTCCATCGGTAGATGATGAAGCAAGGTATTCGATTCGTTATTGAATCGAAACCCGCTCTGATACCATGTTAAATTTAGTGAACGATGTTTTGGAAAAAGAACTTAAATTGGCATTCATCTTCTTGTGTTAATATGTTGTACCCAGAATTACAGAAAGAACAAGAATATAAAAGCCCCATAGGGAACAAAGATCCCCAAAAATCTGGCCTAAACCGGGGAATTAGATATTACGGTCAATCTTTCCGTATTTACTTTTAACAAATATGATTGTGGACCGCCCAAAAATTACTCCACATACACGATATTGTGGATGATCGGAAATTGCTCTGCATGCACGTGATTGCAAAGAGCAATCACG
Organism: Lantana camara; assembly: GCA_037501455.1. Taxonomy (NCBI): domain Eukaryota; kingdom Viridiplantae; phylum Streptophyta; class Magnoliopsida; order Lamiales; family Verbenaceae; genus Lantana; species Lantana camara. Next base: position 29,617,879 of record CM074862.1, read on the forward strand.
CATATAGAGAAAGAAACGACAAAACGGATAGGTTGGCCAGGATGGGCATAATATTCAAAGGTAAATTGCTCCACATGCATGTGATTGTGGACTATCGAAAATTGCTCTACATGCACTTGATTGCCAGGGGCGACGTTACATGACCAGGCTGAGTGGGGTCACTTGATGACTGTTAGAAATTTGAGCGCGCGGAACGTGGGTGGTATCAACAAGAAAGATAAAACATTTAAGCACAAAGGAGATTTAGAAAGGTTTGGCCCCAAAGGTTGTGAAAACACGAACCAATGAGATTAATCCTCTACCTAAGGTTGTTAAGCTTAGGATTTTGAAGAGAGTATCCATTAAAGATAAGACACGAAGGTCTGATATACAATTACAGCACAAACGGAACGCCCGGTACCGGTACCACAGGTCAAGCCGCACATGAGCGCCTGGTACTACTAATACCGCGGTCAAGTTCCAGGGACTCAACTCATCTTCAATCCTACCCTTCTAAATTACAAGCCTAACACTATGAGAACTCTATGGTCTCTATGTGTACATCACAACTAATGTAACCAGAAGGAAGTAGGAGAAAAATATTGCATGAAGTCCATCTCAAATAATCAGCCAAAGGGTCTTTAAATAAAGCTCAATATGACCGTTGCCTTCCATTCAAATTTAATGCACAGGAACCAAGGCAGCAAGTTGAGTGTTCAGGTTCCAGCTGCTCCAATGGTCATCAACACTCTCTCTCTTCACAAACCTGAAATGAAGACATTATAAAGTGGCTCATGGATAATATTAAACATATAAAATTAGTCTAAGTTTTTTATTAAAATATGTGCCAATAATATTTGTTTTGTCAGCAATCAAAACACATATGCCCTGAATTGTTCCAGAACTGGTACCAGGGCTAACAATCTCCCCCTTTTTGAAGATGACAAAACAATATTTTCTATCAATGTAATATGTGCCAAAAGCTCCCCCTGTCAAGATGATTATTTTAAAACTTTAGAGAGTTGCAACACTTCCCCTGTCATTGAGAGTCATTGCCAAAGAAACACAGGTGCTACACTCCCCCTGTCATTGAGATCGCGCCGAAGTTGATGGTGTCCGCAGATTGAACCTCAACTCCTTAGTGGCGTGACCGGAGTTACCACACAAACGTGTTCTTTCTCACACAACAAGCATTTGGCTGCTCGGCGCTTATCAAGCCATACACCATATCCCGTTTCATGAACCTCTAAGAGGGTAAACCATAACTCTCTATAAGAAGCGGCTTTACTTCTATTTCATATAGGCAAAATGTTTCTCGAGCACTTGTTGCAAATAGTGCAACATTTTGTTAAGAGCATAGCTTAACCTTATCACATTGCAACACATTGAGCTATCTTTTACTACTATGAGACCATTTGTTAGCTCTAACCAAATTGTGACTTGTTTTTCCATTTGAACGGGTAACCTAGATTATAGGTAGGGTTACCATCACTTTGGTTCGGGTGGTTTAAGTCCCATATCTCTAGTAGTTGAAGTTACTAAGTCTCTTGTCAGAGGTTTAGTAAATGGATCAGCAAATTCTTATTTGACCTCACATAGACAATTGTTATAATACCATCTTGTATTAATTGTCTCACGAATGCGTGTCTAAGACCAATATATCTAGACTTACCATTATAGATTGCACTGTACGCTTTTGTAAGCGTTGCTACGCTGTCATAATACAACGAAATTGGAGGCATTGGATTTGGCCAAAGATCTATGTCTAACAACATATTTCTTATCCAATCAGCCTCTTGTCCAGCTTGTGCTAAAGCTATGAACTTAGATTCCATGGTAGAATGAGAGATTATTGTCTGTTTCTTGCTTGCCTAAGAAACAGCCCCACTGACAAGAGTGAAAATCCACCCACTTGTGGATTTGTTATCTCCCATGCTACTTATCCAACTCGTGTCTGAGTACCTTCCAACACACTAGGGAATTTTTTATAAAACAAACCAAAGCTAATAGTCCTCTTAAGGTACCCGAGTACCCTACTAATAGCTTTCCAATGATCAGTATTGGGATTGCTCGTGTATCTGCTAAGTTTTGAAACTGCGAAGAAAATATCTGGTCTAGTGCAATGCATTGCGTACATAAGGCTGCCAACAACACTTGTATACTCAAGCTGTGCAATAGCTCTACCAGTATTTTCTTTAAGTTTTAATCCGTTGTCAAATGGAGTATTCACCTCCTTGATCTCGAGGTGTTTAAACTTAGTCAAAATTTTCTTAATATAGTGAGATTGGTTTAGTGACAAACCCCCCACTATGTTTTTTAACTTTAATGCCTAAAATAGTATTTTCTTCACCTAAATCTTTCATCTTAAAGACAGAGGATAGATACTTTTTAGTCTCGTTTACTCCAATCATATTAGTCCCGATGATCAACATATCATCGACATATAAGTAGACTATCACCATATAGTCAGTTGTACTTTTGGAGTAAATGCATCTGTCAGCACTGTTATACTTGAATCCGAGTTTCAAGATAGCAGTGTCGAACTTCTCGTGCCATTGTTTTGGTGCTTGTTTCAGACCATACAGAGATTTGACTAACTTACACACTTTGTTTTCTGTTCCCGGTGCTACAAAACCCTCAGGTTGTTCCATATAGATTTCTTCTTTTAAATTTCCATTTAAAAAAGCTATCTTTACATCCATTTGATGAATAAACAGATCGTAGAGAGAGACTTAGGCAAGAAGAATTCTAATGGAAGCAACTCGAGCTACCGGTGCGTAAGTGTCAAAGTAGTCTATCCCTTCTACTTGTTTGAACCTTTAGGCAACTAATCTAGCTTTGAAAGCTGAGATAGTTCCATCGATGTTTTGTTTTCTTCTAAATACCCATTTGCACCTAATGGGTTTAGAACCGCGAGATAAGTCTGCTAATACCCAAGTATTGTTACCTAAGATCGAATCCATTTCATCGTTTACAACTTCTTTCCAAAAAGGAGCATCTCGAGAAGCCATAGCTTCTGCAAATGTCTTAGGATCCATCTCAAGTGTAAATACGAAAGGTATTTCACTTACCACTTTATTATCTCGGTCCCCCTCCACCAAGAATAATAAAGCCTCAGAAGAAATAAAGTCTTTATCCAAACTTTTCTCTTTTCTTGCTCTAGTATTGCTTCTAGGCTCAGTTGGTTGTGTAGGAATATTACTTTCCACAACCGGCCTTATAGGACCTCGAGGCTCAGCTTGGGGTGGCTTAGTTTCATTTCCAACATCTTTTGAAAATGTGTTTTCGAAGAACTCGACATCCCTGGTCTCAGTTATCACATTAGACTCCAAGTCAAGTAGTCTATAATCCTTGCTATTAAGAGCATATCCGACGAATACACTTTTTATAGCTCTGGCCCCTAACTTAGTCCGCTAGGGATCAGGAACCCGAAAATAAGCCACACACCCCTACACTCTGAAATAGCTTATGTTGGGTTTTCTGCCTTGCCATATTTCATAAGGATTAGTCTTCACAATAGAACTAGGAATCCTATTCAAAATATGGCACATAGACAGAAGGGCTTTACCCCACAAGTTGTGAGGTAAGTTTGCATGATTTAACATGCAATTTATCATGTCCAGAAAGGTACAATTTTTCCTTTCTGCTACACCGTTCTGCTAGGGTGTATATCCGGCAGTTGTTTGATGTATGATACCACTTTCTTCACGAAGTGTATCAAAAGCACTCAAACAATATTCCATGCCTCGATCAAAATGTAGAACCTTAATCTTCTTCTCAAGTTGGGTTTCTACTTCTGATTTATATTTCACAAACGAGCTAAGAGCTTCATCCTTAGTTCGTAAAAGATACACATAACAAAATCGACTAGCATCATTAATAAAAGTAATAAAATACCTTTTTCCACCTCTAGTTAAAATCCCATTTAACTCACAAATATCTGTATGAATTAAATCTAGTATTTGTGATTCTCTTTTAACACTTGGAAAAGGTTTTCTTATAATTTTTGATTTTACACAAATTTCGCACTTATCAAGTTCATTTTTACCAATATCAATTAATCCCATTGCATTCATATTTTTCAAGTTATTTGCACTAACATGTCCTAATCGACTATGCCATAAAGAAATTGAAGAAATCATATAAGCAAAAACAGAATTCATATTATTGATTGACATCTTGTACATCCCATTACAAGCATAGCCTTTGCCAACAAATTCACTATTTTTCATGATGATAACTTTTCCCGACTCAACAGAAACCTTAAAACCTTTCTTATCTAACAAATCAACAGAAATTAAACTTTTCCTAACATCTGGTACAAACAAGACATTGATCAAAGTTAACTTCTTCCCGGAGGTAAAGTTGAGTTCAACGAATCCTTTGTCTCCAACATTGGCTTTGGAGCTATTGCCTATCTGAACCTCTTGCCCAACAGTTTCTTCAAAGGTCTTGAAAAGCCTTCGATCGTTGCAAATGTGAATGGTAGCTCCAGAATCCAGCCACTAGCCAGAGAGTTCATTTGCCATGTTGATTTCAGAAATCATAGCCACATCGAGGCTAAGATCAGTCACCATGGCAACTAAGTTCTCCTCAACCATGTTTGCAATGCCGGATCCACTCTTCCGTTGTGAGCATTCTCTCGCATAATGTCCTGTTTCTCTACAAACATGACACTTGCCTTTTCTTTTGTTAGGAACATTAACAGTTTTAGGTTTCTGTCCGGTTTTCTTGAATTGTCTAGAATTCTTTTTAACCCCGGAAGACTTCATTTTAGAAGAATTTCCAGATTCAACATAATTCACACTCGATTGTACTTGAACCAAATTCTTTCCATCGCATTTCCAAGCCTCCTCTTCAATATGCAGATCTTTTTGAATTTCTTCCAAGGACAAATCCTCAGATTTATGCATCAATCTCTTTGCATAATCTTTCCAGGCTGGAGGGAGCTTTGAAATAATAGCTCCAACCTGGAAGGTTTCTGGAAGGACAATCTTAACCGTTCTGAGTTTGTTAACAATTACCTGGAGCTCATGCACTTGCTCCAGGATTGGTTTATTTTCAACCATTTTGAAATCCAAATATTTAGAAACTAAATATTTGTTTGTACCTTCTTTCTCAGCCTTGTATTTGTATTCCAAGGCCTCCCATAGCTCTCTAGGTGACTGTACATTTGTGTATAGGTCGTACAGCCTATCGGACAAGGTATTTAGGATGTGTCCACGAGCCAACTATTCATCTTCTGCTCTCTTTCTTCTTTGATGCTGAAGGGTCTCCACAATCTCCTGGTGGATCTGCAATGCATTTCGGGAGGGACCTGCTGCTGTAGTGTTGGCAGGAGGAACACCACCTACTGTAGTGGAATTAGCAGGAGGAGCCCCACCTGCTGGAGTGAGATTGGCTGGAGGAGCACCACCTGCTGCAGTGGCTGGTGGATCCAAATCAACGGACTGCTGTGGAGCAGGGGGATCTTCTGAAATTGGTGGCAGATTGGGATCCAGAACATAGGCAAGCTTAAAGACAGTAAGCAGGAACTTCATCTTGTCCTGCCAGTGACTGAAGTTGTTGCCATCGAAACGGTCTAACTTTTGCTGGTTCATGATTCTGAAGGATTCAGACTCCATCTTCACTAAATAGAAACTTTAAGATTTTTAAGAAATCTGGGCAAAATCTGAAGCTAGACACGGATATTCCCTGTCCTTAAAGTTTCTATCACCCCTAACTTTCTCGGAAGTGTGCTAAAGGTTTCAGGCGATACACTTCCAGGATATATGTCAAGCTTTGTGGGAGGATTTTGTTTGATAGCACTGCACAAGAAAGCTGACGAGTGTTGTGTATCTTCTTTTCAGCTCTAGGGATTGTATATAAAGATAATCAGGTGTTATAAAACGGATTAATTTGAATTATGACTGTTGGAGGATTAATTCAGCATCAATGGGCTATTAGAAGTGCAAAGTGTGCCATCAAACTCCACATTCGCCCATGCACAACCCACGACCCACGACCCCGGCCCTGTACCCGAACGCGTGCGCGTGGCGGTGCGGTGCACCACACCGCGTATGAGCCCATTAGCCCCTCTTGAGTTCAACAAATTTAATACTGTATTATCCACTTTAATATATAAAGCTGTCTCACTTTCAGTATTAGAATCCGATGTGGGACTCTAAGAGTCATAGTTTTTTCAAACACCTATTTATATGTCTTTTTATATTCCCAATGACTCTCCAATTTCCAATGTGGGATATTAAAAGACATAAAAAATTCAACAGTATGTCATAAGTAATTATTCCTACTGGGATAAAAAAAATTTGCCATACGAACTATGACCATTTTTACATTTTACTATCCAGATTAAAGTTCGTTGCGTACCACCATCCCAATTCTACGTTTTTAACATTTTACCATCTTAGATTAATTTTTAGTGGTTTTATTGCCCTAAAAACCAAACATGTGATTTGCACATGATTTTAGTAAGGGCTAAAATGTCTTTCTCTATCCCTTTTTCTTCACTTAACCCTCGTAGACCAAAATTTGCAGACTAATTTCTTTCCCATCATCAATCCGCCATAGATGTTGTACCAAGACACAAATAAAACCATAAATATAAAATTGTATCTTAATTCACTGTTGCTGAAAACTTCAAATATCACATAGAGGTTCGATGTAAAAAGCTCTTTCAATAAGACATCAAAGTCACAAGAAAAAAGAAAAATGAGAGAATAATATTACGGAAAGAAACCTACCTGTTTCTGCTACCTCACTACTATTCTAAAATTTTCCCTTTTTGGGATATTTTTCGCTGCAAATAATATTTTTGTTCAATTTCACTCTGTTTTTGTGTGACTCATAATCTGTTTGACCCATTTCTGTTTTTTAAATTCTGATAGCTTTTTACCAACGTATTTGAAGTATAATTGGTTGCATTTATTTAAAAAATCAAGTTTATTTCTACAATTTTAATTTGTTAATTTATATTTATTGTCGATAATTCAATTTGGTATTTTTTTCTATACAGTTGTTGATAATAAGGCTCTACTGGGAAAACTCAGCATTTTGATTTCATGGAAGGCCAAAAAGTGTTACACAAATTGAGTTCCCTTTTTCCGTTTTCTCGGTTGGGAGGTTAGAAATCTTGTGGAGCTTGAACATTTTTACTTTATTGTAATATCTCAATAACACATTTACGTGTTTATTTTAAGAACTTTAATGCATTTTTTAGGGCAGAAAATTGTTGAGTGCATTGAAAAATGGTTGTTTCATCTGTCTTGACATTTTCTTCTTGGTACCATATCTATGGTGAATTGAGGTAAGAGAATAAGAGATTGGGGAATATGAGATGGGCCTGCAAAATTGTCTCTACAAGGGTTAAGTGAAGAAGAAGGGACAGAGAAAGATATTTTTGCCCTTAGTAAAATCATGTGCAAATCGCATGTTTGGTTTTAGGCACCAAAACCACTACAAATTAATTTGAGATGGTAAAATGTTAAAAATGTAAAGTTAGGATGGTGGTATGCAACAAACTTTAATTTGGATGGTAAAATATAAAAACAGTCATAGTTTGGATGACAAAATTTTTTTATCCCTATTCCTACTTGTTGCTGACCTATCTGTTTTAGAGGCGATGATCATTATCTTTCTTATTCGATTTTAACAAAATATGTAATCAAATTGGTGAAATCCCTTGAAAAAACTAACCTCGATAAGTTTGAACATGGGGAAAAATCCTTTTTTTTCCTCTACATCAGAAGTGAGGTCAGATTCAGTCTTCTAAATTAGTTAATTCTATATTTGATCCGGCTCAAATCTGGTCGATCCGAGTTGTCGAACTAGGTGGCAGGTTTGGATCGATCAGTTAAGAATTTGTATATGTGGGCTCTTTATTGATCCGAAAACACTAACACACGTAAGCTAGAAGGCCAACTAGGGGGGACGTGGGGTTTAGCCCAAGTTTGGCACTCCGATGCTCAAGTCAGTAATGGGATCTTTAGTGAGAGAAATAAATGCAAGGAATGCGAAATAAATGCTCTTAAAAGCTTACCAACTACAGTTCCGGGGAGGAGTATTTATAGCCTTGGCCAATTAACGTAGTAGTGCGTGTACCGCGACTGTGCATTAATTGTGCTGCCGGCGATCGACCTTGTGGTCGGACGCCCGAGCTGGCTAGGAGAAGGACGGGCGTACCTTCTTTCCCCTTTCGGTATAGACAGGTACGATGGGGCATTGAATGCTTACAGATACTCTGATATGGGGGAAGGAGAGGCCCACACGTGTCCTGACAAAAGTGCTTTAGGGAACGTACTTGTCTGGTGGCTCGTACTCGACCTGACGGATAGAGGTACAACACTTGATGACAGTTTTGGGGCGATAAGGCAAATCGGCGGAGGAATCGATTGGGGAAAGCCCAGATCGATATCAGCTTACTCGGACCCGAGCTGAATGGAAGTCCTTGGTGAGTCAAGACAAGTGCAGTTCGGTCGTGTCGATCTGACAGACTAGCCTGTGCGTGACAGCCATATTGTGGCACGTGTGGCTCATGATGTTTTGTGGAAGGCCAGATAGGTTGCCATGTGTCAGCTTTTGTTTGGCTTAGCACCGTAGAGAGTATGCGTGGAACCCACTAGGTGGCTCCACGTGGACCAAGGATTTTTGCCATGTAAGAAGCCCCCCAAATTACCGTTGTGAAAGGTCACAATGGTAATTTTATCGATCTGGCATTGGGTAGGGGAACCATCGTGACCGTTAGAATCGACCTGTCGGTGCATTTAATGCGATGCGACTCTTGAGTGACGACGCGTACGGGTAGTAATAATTGCATATTTCATCTTTCGAGACGTTACTTTTTCAGCTCCTATAAATAGAGGTTCACCCCCAGCCTCATTCTTCACTTTTCAAGACTGAAGTTCTCGATCTGCTCCTATCTTAGCATCCCCATTTTGTAGCAAATCTCAAGCTAGTTCGAGCTACAGAAAAGGTAATTTACCCCACTTAGTTTGTTCTTTGACTAATAGATCCGAATCAATCTCCCCCAGAGCAGATCGATCGTAGCGCCGCTTTCACACCTTCCCCTGAACGAGAAAGTAGGCCCACCGTACCCCCTTTACTAGACGTAAGTTTTGGGTCTTTGGTGGGATCGGTGCCGGAGGTAGGCAACTCGAGGACTGGCGAGTTCACTGTGAACCGAGGAGGAGAGGCTTCTATTGGGAATAGTTCCCTGAAAATTCAATTTGTTGAATTAATTAAACTGAATTTACAACAAGTTGTGAGTATTTCACATATTGATAATTAATGGCGTGTGGTGGTATTCTTATATGAAATGTGTTTCATAGGAAAGAACTTTGAATACCGAAATCACGTGTCATTAAAGTTCTAGTCGGTAAGATAAGAATATGTTCTTATCAAGACTATAACGTGGTTATATAAGATGATTAGTCTTTCGTCATAGGGAATGGTGATTCCGGTTATAACACGTTGATGATTCTCAATAGGATTAGAAACAACGAACTGGACCACTGAGATTATTCATTTTATACTGCTATCTAAAATGAATAAAATCTTAGGAAGCATTGTACTCTTAATCCTGACAATATTTCGACTTTAGGCATGTAGTGTTAGTCACTGTAATATACTCGAAGTGAGGTCTCGGTAACGGGTGACCAAAATACTTTGTACGTTCGGTGACAACATGAAATGTGCTAAAGAGTTATATTGATCAAGGAATCTGTGGCCTTGCTGGAAGGTAAAAAGATATCCCTGAAATAGATTTGTAAAAGTTCGAATTAAGACTTTGGCCAAAACACTTCGCGTGATACGTCACCGAAGTTGTATGTCGAATGTGTTTCACACACAAAGAATTTGAACTTAAGGGGAATCAATAAATTTCAGATTGGAGATGAAAAATAAATGATAGTAGTTGCAATTTATTTTTCATGGATATCTACACGGAGGAGTAAAATGCGAAATTATTCTAGATCGAGAAATTCATGAATAATTTAATTAATTTTAGAGTGCACCAATTATATAGTGGAATCAAATATTGTTATAATTAATTACTATCATGAGATGATAATATATTAACCCATTTAGAGCTAAAATTAATTAGTCCTGCAGGTCCTCCTGCAAGCCCCAATTGAAAACCCGAAGAGAAAATATTAAAAGGAGAAAGAGAAATAAATTTTCAAAGTGTTTGAAAATAGCCAAGGGATTTATTTTAAGAAATAAATCAAAGTTCGAAAGAGTTGGAAATGCCCGAAATTTTATTTTGGAGAAAATAAAAATTTTTCGAAAAAAAAAAAATGTTGACGTGGTATTTGACGTATAACGCCACGTCAACAAGTCAGGGCCCAGTTAGCGCTGACGCAGAGCCTGCATAGCGGGCCGAGTGGACGACGCAAATTGAGACACGACACAAGCGAGCGGCCCAGATTTGATTTGGATCGGGCCAGTTAACGGGTCAACGGAACGGAAAATTGATAGGGTCGGATCATCCGATTGGATCGGATCGGACACGTGGCAGCACCAGGGGCTCGAACCGGACTAAACCGGGTCTGGACCGGGTTCAGTTGGACCGGACCTGGTCCAGAAACCCTATGCCCGCGTGTGTTTCACACGTTCCACCTTCTGGCGGCGCGTAAAGGCGCGTCCGGTGGCCTATCGGTGCGTGCTCAGCGGCATTGGATTTGTAGTGATGAGACCTTGAACGTGGTACCCTCATACTCCGTCAATTTGGCAAGTTGAATAAGTGGAAGTGTGAAATTACCAAAATACCCTTATTTTTTTGCCTATATATAGAGGCCTTGGCTCTTCATTTCTCATACAACATCTTGGGATGATTTTGGCTGATTTTTAGCTTTGAAATAAAGTCCCACTTTCTCCTAATTATTTTGGAATTAATTTTAATTAGGTGTTTATATATTTAATATATAAAACACTTAATTTCGGGAGATTAAACCCTGGAAAGAGTTTTCTAGTTTAAAGTTTTATTTTCTCTAGTATTTAGAGAAATACTTTCGGAGCCCACACTTCGAGGGTTTCTCCGGGGATATTGCGGGAAAGCTCTACCGGTCTCACGAAAGGGAAAGGAGCTGGAAACATGTCGTTAGATAGCCATATTTGGAGTACGGTAATATTTAACAATTATATTATTTTATGCATGCTAAATTATATGCTCTTAAGTGTTAATTGCATGTTAGATATTTATCTGCTTAAGTGATTTAAAATTTATTATCAATTGCATGCATATACTTGAGTAGATCCGGCTAGTCTTCCACTTTGTATTAAAATATTTTAGAAATATTTTAATACTTATATTATAAGAAAAAATTTAAAATGTAACCCATACCGCTACTGTTTTTGGGCTTATCACCCAGCAGCTTCGACCTCGAGGCAAAGACGTGCCCTGATAGGTGAACTCGATGAAGAAGAAGAGGAAGAGGATGGAGAAGCCGGCGATGTGGTGGTGAACTCTCCTGCAAATGAGCGGCCCTCATATATTTACCGTACTTTGACCGACGTGAACCAGAGAGCTTCCACCATCTCCGAGTCTGAGTTCGTGGAGGCCAAGAGAAGACTGGGTCTCCTTCGCCTTTATCGGGTCCGCTTAACTGAGGAGGGTGAAACGGTGGGTAGCCCGCACCATCCAAACTCGATCGGGATATATTACACCTCCGTGAAGCATGGTTTCTGGCTCCTTTTGCCTCCAATCATATCGAACTTCTTGGTCAGGTTCAATATGTGTCCCGCCCAGCTCACGCCGAACTCATTCGCTTTTATGCATTGATTGAGCCTCAGATTCGAGCCCGAGATAGAGGATTTTGGGGAATTCTTCACACTGAATAATGCCTCCAAGTCTGGGCCAGAATACTACAACTTACAATCAAAACCGAACCGCAAGCTCGTATTGATCCCCACTTCGTCGAATGGGAAGGATGTTGGAAAACACGAATCAGAAAGCAGCGGAATTTAAAAAATTTTCCCAACAAAAGGATCTAGGACTCGCAATCGTGTAACCAAATTCGTAGAGATAGAAAACTTACTTTTCTTTTATTCTTTCTTGAAGCGTTTCAAGCCACCCAAGAACACTCTTCTTGCGGCTTGACAACCCGTGCCTCGAAAGTCTCTTTCTACTTCAGAATCCATTGTAGGGATAACAATCCACACCAACCTAGATTCAATTCATGTTAGGGAAGTTCTTAACAATATAACATAAAGAAAGAAACATGAAACGAGAAAAGCAGGATTGAAACTCCCTTCGAAAACCAGTTTTGCGAAAGTAGAAAACTGCCAGTCACAAAACCCTCGTGAAAAAATTCATCCTTCAGGATATGGACGAACGGTTTTCGCCATCTTCTTTGGTTTGATTTATTCATTCGTTTCATGTCGGGTTCAGAATCGTTTCATCATCCCTTCTGATCGTTTTGCTTGATCCCCACTTTTGGTAAAGCTCGAATCTTCAAAACTTCTAACTTGAAGTTCTCTAGAGATAGTCCACCAACTTGGCTACAATCTAACTAGTAAGGATGCTAGTTCTCTAGTTAGTGTTTAGGCTTAACCTAGGGTTTCGTTTATCTTGGAGAAAGGATGGTGTTCAACACATGAACCAAAAGAATTCTCGATTAGCTCTATGGGGAGCTCGAGCTCCCCTATTTATAAGAGGGGAGGACCGAAAATTCCTAGTCCTTTATGGGCTAGGATTTTGGTCTCTCTCTCTCCTATTACTTGATCATCAAATAATTTGACTCTGACTTTGAATTCTAATCCAAATCAACTTTCAAGAGAGCTAAAAATATCCAAACTATTTTTGGATAATTTTATACTTTATTTATTTAAAATAAATAACTTATTTTATCTAATTAATTAATTCATAATTAATTAACTAGATTATTTTTCTCCAAAATAAGACTTTCCTTTTAATTCAAAATTAAACCAAAGTCTATTAAATAATTAACACATTTAATTATTTAATATATATCATATATATACATATACACGTGTGAGGCACGTGTCCGAAGGACCCGTGCTCCTCACGTGACCCACACGTGTGATTTCACACGTGTGGAACCCTCTAGGCCCGATTAACTCGTTTAATCATTTTCAAGCCTCAACTCATGTAACCAAGTTGTTGTGTGTGACCCTCTAGGTTCTCAATTCAATTAGCAGTGACCCTAATTAATTAATTCACTAATTAATTAATCAGTCCACAGATTAAACGACCATAGTCTAGCAACAGGTGTTTAACCCCTAGCTGAATTGGAATGTTCGGATTCGACAGAACCTTTAAGTCATTGATTCATGTGAGATACAATCCTCCTAGTTACTATCTCTCAACCAAGATCTAGGGCAAGGGAATAATCAGAACCCTAATAATCCGGTCTTAAAGCTAAGTGCATTTCATATCCATTTGATCTCAATCCAAGAAACCCTTTTCTTGATGTCTTGATCTACTGCCTTGGCCAAGGACTCCATATGGCATATGAATGACTTACACAATAAGAGATCACCTTGCAAATGCAAGTGTAGGTCCTTTCTTGATTCTCATTCACTTTCATGAATCACTTGTGCAGCCCCAGCATAGGCCTTGAATCAGTTGTCTAAGGCGACACCCTTTAAAGCTTATACCTAAGACTACAGAGTTAACTCATAAAGTGACAAGGAACCTCAAGTCTAAGGATCACTTAATCACATCAATGACTCGTGAGATATTTCCTAATCTGGAAGTTTCCATTTCCTGAAATAGAAACTTCCTTTCCCATTTAGGAATGTTCTCACACGGGGCACCTCAGTGAACTTACTTATTAAAGTAAGCACCCTCATGTATCACGCACGTATTAACTATACACTTTGCACCTCCATGAAACAAGGTGGTCCTTCTTAAGGGCGTGATCCCACAAGCAAGCCTTAGAGGAGTCAGGTTGACACTCCCACTGTCTGTAGGACTCATCGGCTTGGAGTATTTTACTAATCATGACTTATGTGATATAGGGCTCGTTTCATGAACCATTTCACCTAAATGGTAGAGTCCTAAAGTCATCAGGATTAGGGGAGTTCTCATACATGCGCACATAATGGAAACACTCAAAACACGTATTGGCATATAAAAAAGTGTTTGCCTATGATCAATCGTATATTATTCAAAGATTGTCTGTGATACAAGAAAAGTCCCAAAGCAGATTACGTCGAATCGGCTTTCTAGGGCACTATTCCTAACAATCTCCCACTTACCCGTAAAAGCCATTTAGGTACTCTAAGTCCCATCTTCTCAAGATGCACTTTGAGAGCCTATTGACTTTGGGCGTTTCCAAAGTGGATCTGCTATATTCTCTGCTGATGTGACCCTCTTGTTTACACATCTCTTAGGAAACACCATTTCCTTATAAACTGATTCGTAATCACGTGTTCAGTCTCTTGGTGAGGTCTTGGTTCTCTTACTTGAGCAACCATCCATTTTATCATACAATATGATAAAGGAGTTGTTTCATGCTAGGAACTTCATCTAACCAGTTAGATGGAGTTTCTTACCCAAACACTTAACTTAGCGTTATATAATGCGACTAAGTTCTCAACTACGATAGTCGAGTTTTGTAATGTACGTCCTTAGAACTCCTTTCCAACACATTTCATTACCATTCTTGTAGAAGTTTTATCCTTTCAATGATTTCATAATCATCTATGTTTGATGAAACAATTACATCAAAATATCCTTTCAATGATAAGATCTTTTAGGGCTCTGTAAACTAATACATATCCTCATTTCTTCTCAAGTACTCTGAGGACATCCTTTACAGAGATCTAATGACCTTCTCTGAGGTCATATTAGATTCGACCCACTACGCTTAGGCTACGCCATATCAAGTCTAGTACATAACTTTTCATACATTATGCACCCTTTCACTTAAAGGGATTTTGGACATTCTAACTTTCTTAAAGTTATCTTAGGACACATACTCTTCAAAAGAGATGTTCCATTGTCCATACTAAACTCCTTTTAGTACCGTGGTTATGTACTCATTTTGTGATAATCCATTTATGCTCTTAGATCTATCTTCAATAGATCTGAATGTCGAGAATTTAGGATAATCACTAAGATCTTTCATGTCAAATTGTTTCTTAAACAAGAATTGGTAACTTTCACGTCATCCTTAACATTCCTAATGAGAAGGATGTCGTTTTTCTAAAGAACCAAAATTGACTCTTACATCACTAACTTTCTTATGTACACTTACACTTTTGAGACTTATTCGACTTCCATCTGTGTCAAACGATTTGACTATCCTATGGAATCGAATTGTCTAACTCCTAGAAGCCTTTATCAATCCACAGATTGACTTTAGGGATTTGCATACCTTATGCGTACTCCCACTGAATATGAGATTTACAGAAATACCTTATTTCAGTCTCTTTCAATCTCATATTGAACAAGATAGTTTTCATATTCATTTATCATATCTCATAGTCAGAATATGAGGATGTGGTAAACATAATCCAAATGGACTTTTGCATTTCAATCGTCAAGAAGGTTGTAATGCTTTCCATTTACTCGAAGCTCCACGAGCTTGATCCTATCAGGTGGATCAACCAAGGTCAAAACTTGGTTTGAGTATATGGAATCCATATTGGATTCCAAGGCTTGCTTACACTACTCAGATTCCAAATCCGACAGTGTCTCCTCTTCAAGTAATTCCTTGGCTATCTAGGAACGCGTTCTAAACACGTCTTGAGAGAAGGGTTTCACACGTGTACATGCTATAATATTTAGCTAAGTTTTATCAGATGGGCTCGTTTCTTCTATATGTGGCGTGGATATTTATTCTCAAATTTCTTTGAGGTCTGCTTGCTTGTCTTTCTTCTTCTATAGGAACGATTCCTTAAGAAAGATACATTCCTTGAGACAAACAACCTTTGTCTAAGGGAATCGCAGAAATGATATCCAATATTGTTTGCATAAACTTGAACTCATTTCAAGCTTATCTCCCACTATCCTCTTTACTTAAGAGGATTCCACTAAATTCTTGGACAAGATTAATTAGGGAATTTAGTGTGCCACATTGCATAGTGCATCTAAAGGACTGATTTTGGAAGGTGCAAAATTCAAAGTCTCTAACTGCATATTCTGGGAGTTTATTCCTAGAATGATTATAAGTCAGTAAAGCTTGCTATGAAATGGACCATATCCTATAAGGTTTCATTCCCTCATTCGGAAACACTAAGGTGTTCTCGAATTAGTTTACTGAGAGATAATCCTATTATTTCTAAGATGACTAAGGAATTAGTTGATAAGATATTGGCTATCTCGATCATATCGATTTGCCTATAACTTATGACTACTTTGGTTCCTAACCTCCTTTTTGAAATTCTAAGAATTTCATATAAGTTTCGAATTTGTACTTTAACAAGTACATTCATTCATAATGATTAAACTGACGATTGTATCTAGTGCTTACATTAAGCATTTTACACTCATCAGCATGGATCGAAATCCAATATAATTTTGGAACGTTCTATGTTTCACCTAAACAATGTTCCGGGAACGTTTTCCCTTTGAGATAGGATTCACAGGAAGTCAACTCTATAGGTTCATTTTCATAGAATGATCCTAAGGTGTCTGACTTGCTAATCCTTTTATATCTCAACGTTCCAAAGTAATTCGAAGCATTGTCATCTCACTTACTTTTGTTATCTCGTTGTATGTTCAGAACATTAGTGCCTTGAGTCTTTGCACAACGGATTATGCAGAATTGACTCAAGACTAGTGAATTCTATTCCTAGTAGAATTACTAAACGAGGTAACATTTCAGAGTACTCATACTCTTCGCAGTTCCTTTTCAAAGTCCTTATTTGCTATCATAGAAGCAAACGTTCTATTTGATCTCTAGTGTCTTTTGGGCGCACCCCTTATATGCCCCTCCATTGGGCTCTTAAGGGTTTCTTCTTCTTTAGGCGTTCAAGCCTTTAACTTAGGGAGTTTAGAAGAAGAATTAACCATCTCAACCTTTTATTCCTTCTTAAGGATGCTCTCAACCATTATCAACTAAATGATTAACTATGCTACATTAGCATCATTCTAGTTGAGCATAAAGGATTTGAATGATGGTGGAAGCAATGTAAGCAATCAGTGCATTGAGAACTCTTTTCTCAGTTAATGATCGAGACCACAAGATCTTCAAATAAGATCTTTAGACCTTGTTCATGTGCACTTGTTTCCTCATTTGGAATATTGAATAATTCCACAATGTTATACCTTGTAAGATTTTTATGAGGTGGTTCAATTGCTCTTAAGTGGTTTGGAGAAATCCATTCACCTCAGATTGCTTCTCTTTTGGCCCGGGTCGAATTTTCTTAATTGAAAACTTCGCCCTTTAGAGAACACCTTTCTCTATTCGGAATCTAAAACGAATTTTAGGGTCCGAAGCCAATTAGAGTTAGTTAGGACTTAGTCAACTCTTTTGACTTAAGGATGGATACGAATGGGTTTGCATTTCATATTGTAGAGAATCACAGAACTACAACCTAAATGCTAAGCAGAGAACTAGGTGAGCATGCTGAATAATAACGATATACATAAGATAAGGTCTTTAATCTAATGTAGCTCCCACTGTTTTTCAAAGATCTATAATTCCCAAAGATCTAAGAGGAACACGTTTCCCAACGGGTACTAAGATCCTAAGCATTTTACCTCGAACCCACGACTCGCGGACATTCTAAGTAAAATCCTAGGTAGGTACAACTTACCAATTCTAACACCTTTAGAACTCTTAGTAATTGTTTTTGCATCACCTATCTTTCAATATGGACCCACGACTCGTGCGACATCCTTATTTACTTAGGTGTTAAGCCAGACCCATCAATCATAAGATCATGATCAAAACTTAGTTCGAACGACCCACGACTCGCGGACATCGCCCTTGCCAAAATTGATCACGAAATATTGATCATTTAAAATGATCAATTAGGTAACTAAGAACTAACAAGCTCCACTAGCTATCCCACGACTCGCAGACAATAACTAGCTTTACTTACTAAACTTAAAACCTATTGATAGAATGCTAGGAATTTAATTCAAAATTTGCATCTCAAATTAAATACCTATTATTCGAAATGAGCTTAATATTTAATGGAAATTTTCGAATCAACCGAAGAGTTGTTCGGTTCGACCTCACCAACATATATGTTATCCAATTTTATTAGTCTTGATTAATGCAAGTACAACTTAAATGCATTTCAAACAAGCACATAAACAGATAACATGTCCTAGCATGATACTAACATGTAATGATCATGGGTTCTACCTATCTTATGCGTGATATGTGGGAGCCACTCCACAATCACAAGTTCTAATATACATGCCACATAAACAGTTTAAATCACATAAGGGAAAGCGGTAACAAAATACGAGCCCTATCTCTACTACATTTAACAATTGAGATTCCCCTCCCTAACATTTTGAGGGGTCTTCACTTATGGCCTCCTTGTTACTTGAATGTGGTCCATCTTACTCCATGAGTGCATTGTCTCCAAAATGAAAATAAAACCTCACCACCCATCTCTACTCACTAATTACAATAAAAGGAAAAAGACATAAAGTAATAAGGCTCAATCTTCATATTGGCCTTAGACAATTACACGGGGCATACCCCGGCCTCAAAAACAGTAATATGGAAAGCCACATAATAAATCACATAATAGTACGCACATAAGTGAGGCTCCAACCTCAATTGAAAAACGCAACTATAGGGCTCCAACCCCAATTTAAACCATCCATGTGCATAAATTAAAACCATACATAAGTCTAAACCCATGATCACCTAACATGCTTTTACGAGAATTTAAATTTACCCAATAAATTAAAATTCCCGTTTCAAGTCCTAATGACTCAAAACACGACTTGATGCGAGTCTTATTTATAAAAGTTTTCAATAAATCCTAAATTACCAAAACAAATAAAATTCCAATTAATTTCTGAAAATTAATAATTTTATCAAAGATTGTATTTTCCCAAAATATAAACTGTTTCAATTTCTCAAAAAAAAAAAAATCCCAATTTTAAGTTTTATTCAAAAATTAAAATAAATATTCAAAAAATAAAAATTTAAAATTAAAATAAAAATTAGGACTGGATTGCACGAAACACGAAAAGACCGAATCAGGAAAACAGGCCCCGCACACGGAAAAGGCCGCGCACACGGCAGGCGCGCACAGCGCGCGGCCAAGGCCGCGCGAGTGCGCTCACTACGCGCGCACTCTGCGCGCAGCCTTCTCGGCTGAGTGGCGGGCGGGGTTGGGTGGCTAGTCTCGGCCGCCCTGGGCGGGCGCGCCTAGCCTCCCGCGCGGTTGCGGGAGGGTGCTGGGCGGCGTCGCCCATGCGCGCGCCTGGGAAGGCGGGCGGCTGGCGCGCGAAGCCCGCGCGCGCGACGCCTTCGCGGGCGGGGTTTCGCGTGTCCGTCGTAATCCGGGTTTTCGTTTTCGTGTTTTCGTTCAAAAGCAAAACCAATCCAAGAAATCCAAAAACAGTTTATACAGTTTCAAATATAAAATAGTTTTCAAAAATTAAATTTTGCAAAAACCAATTTTAGGAAACTTTCAGGAAAAAATACAGTTTTGTAATTCAGGCTTTCTAGAACAATTACAAATACTCAATCGCATCAAGCCTAAGAATTTCTACCAAATTCAGTATAATTGAGACGAATCAAAAACACGATTAACGAGGTGGCTCTGATACCACTTGTTGGAAAACACGAATCAGAAAGCAGCGGAATTTAAAAAATTTTCCCAACAAAAGGATCTAGGACTCGCAATCGTGTAACCAAATTCGTAGAGATAGAAAATTTACTTTTCTTTTATTCTTTCTTGAAGCGTTTCAAGCCACCCAAGAACGCTCTTCTCGTGGCTCGACAACCCGTCCCTCGAAAGTCTCTTTCTACTTCAGAATCCATTGTAGGGATAACAATCCACACCAACCTAGATTCAATTCATGTTAGAGAAGTTCTTAACAATATAACATAAAGAAAGAAACATGAAACGAGAAAAGCAGGATTGAAACTCCCTTCGAAAACCAGTTTTGCGAAAGTAGAAAACTGCCAGTCACAAAACCCTCGTGAAAAAATTCATCCTTCAGGATATGGACGAACGGTTTTCGCCATCTTCTTTGGTTCGATTTTTTCATTCGTTTCATGTCGGGTTCAGAATCGTTTCATCATCCCTTCTGATCGTTTTGCTTGATCCCCACTTTTGGTAAAGCTCGAATCTTCAAAACTTCTAACTTGAAGTTCTCTAGAGATAGTCCACCAACTTGGCTACAATCTAACTAGTAAGGATGCTAGTTCTCTAGTTAGTGTTTAGGCTTAACCTAGGGTTTCGTTTATCTTGGAGAAAGGATGGTGTTCAACACATGAACCAAAAGAATTCTCGATTAGCTCTAAGGGGAGCTCGAGCTCTCCTATTTATAAGAGGGGAGGACCGAAAATTCCTAGTCCTTTATGGGCTAGGATTTTGGTCTCTCTCTCTCCTATTACTTGATCATCAAGTAATTTGACTTTGACTTTGAATTCTAATCCAAATCAACTTTCAAGAGAGCTAAAAATATCCAAACTATTTTTGGATAATTTTATACTTTATTTATTTAAAATAAATAACTTATTTTATCTAATTAATTAATTCATAATTAATTAACTAGATTATTTTTCTCCAAAATAAGACTTTCCTTTTAATTCAAAATTAAACCAAAGTCTATTAAATAATTAACACATTTAATTATTTAATATATATCATATATATACATATACACGTGTGAGGCACGTGTCCCAAGGACCCGTGCTCCTCACGTGACCCACACGTGTGATTTCACACGTGTGGAACCCTCTAGGCCCGATTAACTCGTTTCATCATTTTCAAGCCTCAACTCATGTAACCAAGTTGTTGTGTGTGACCCTCTAGGTTCTCAATTCAATTAGCAGTGACCCTAATTAATTAATTCACTAATTAATTAATTAGTCCACAGATTAAACGACCATAGTCTAGCAACAGGTGTTTAACCCCTAGCTGAATTGGAATGTTCGGATTCGACAGAACCTTTAAGTCATTGATTCATGTGAGATACAATCCTCCTACTTACTATCTCTCAACTAAGATCTAGGGCAAGGGAAAAATCAGAACCCTAATAATCCGGTCTTAAAGCTAAGTGCATTTCATATTCATTTGATCTCAATCCAAGAAACCCCTTTTCTTGATGTCTTGATCTACTGCCTTGGCCAAGGACTCCATATGGCATATGAATGACTTACACAATAAGAGATCACCTTGCAAATGCAAGTGTAGGTCCTTTCTTGATTCTCATTCACTTTCATGAATCACTTGTGCAGCCCCAGCATAAGCCTTGAATCAGTTGTCTAAGGCGACACCCTTTAAAGCTTATACCTAAGACTACATAGTTAACTCATAAAGTGACAAGGAACCTCAAGTCTAAGGATCACTTAATCACATCAATGACTCGTGAGAAATTTCCTAATCTGGAAGTTTTCATTTCCTGAAATAGAAACTTCCTTTCCCATTTAGGAATGTTCTCACACGGGGCACCTCAGTGAACTTACTTATTAAAATAAGCACCCTAATGTATCACGCACGTATCAACTCTACACTTTGCACCTCCATGAAATAAGGTGGTCCTTCTTAAGGGCGTGATCCCACAAGCAAGCCTTAGAGGAGTCAGGTTGACACTCCCACTGTCTGTAGGACTCATCGGCTTGGAGTATTTTACTAATCATGACTTATGTGATATAGGGCTCGTTTCATGAACCATTTCACCTAAATGGTAGAGTCCTAAAGTCATCAGGATTAGGGGAGTTCTCATACATGCGCACATAATGGAAACACTCAAAACACGTATTGGCATATAAAAAAGTGTTTGCCTATGATCAATCGTATATTATTCAAAGATTGTCTGTGATACAAGAAAAGTCCCAAAGCAGATTACGTCGAATCGGCTTTCTAGGGCACTATTCCTAACAAAGGATTGGAAGTCCAAATTCTTTTTCATAGACTGCCCGGTGGTGCCTGCCTTCCGAGTTTCTTGGGGCAGTGTTGACATAAAAAGATTACCCACGAATTCGACCCGCTGGCTCCATGAACGTTTCGATCTGCTCACGGGGTTGGGCGAGTTAGATCATGTCCACCTGACGAGAACGGGGCACCTGGTCGAAGTGGCCATTATTCGAGGACAATGCCTAAGGGTCTTTCGCTTCGGTATGCTCTCACTTAGATCGGATCCCGTTTCAATCAGGGTCCTTGTCTCGATTATTAGTTAGAATATTGTGTGTGTATCTGTTCATTTTTTTATTGCTAATCGATCTCCACTCTTTCTTGCAGATCTCGCATACTGATGGCGTCTCGGATCGAAAGGATGTGTACGAAAAAGAAGGGTGTCGACCCCGACCTCTACTGAGGTCCAACCCGTCACCGAGTCAGCCCGAGCCATTATGAATGCTCTGCCTCCCGCGCAAAGGGCCCATCAAGAACTTTTTCGTAAGTCGCTGAACGATCCAGCCGCAGCTGCCCCACCTAATCTGACAGCCACTCCAGTACAGCAGATGAATCGGAACGAGACCGATCTACCCTCCGCATCGAATGCCCTCCCCGAAATCGAACAGGACCAAGTAATAACTTTAGATCATCTAGACTTATATTTCGATCTAGATATTGATCCTTATGCTCAGTTTGTCCAGGATATGCCTGTGCAGCCCTCTCGAACTGCCCACGGGTCGGGTAAGAGGATCTTTATGAGGAAGTTTGGAGAAGCAGAGGTGATTGTCGATCAGGTTGAGGACTCTGAGGATTCTGATGAGGGGGCCCAAATGATGAACTTTTCTCAAACCGACCCTCCCCAATGGCCCTCCGGACTCGAACTCGAGCGACCGGACGGTTCCAAAAGGGCGCTAGCTATAGGGAGGCTAGACATCGATTTACTTTCTCCTCTTTTCTATACAGGTTGTATTATCGAGGAGCAACGTACTTTGCATCAAAGGACTACGGATTAGCCGAGGTTAAGAGCGAGCAGGGGGCTGTTTAGGGTAAGTACATTTGTGACTTTGTTTTATTTTGTTTTTTTTAAGGCCCAGTTGCCAGATCGATCTTTAGACACCTGATTTATCTTCTTTCAGGGTGTGCTTCCGATCTTGATCAACGGTATACAACGGGTTGATGTATTGAGTGCCGGAAAGGACAAGTATAAGGCCAAGTACCAAACTGCTAAGGCTGAACTCAGGTCGATCATCTCCAAAACCATTGAAGCCCTCAAGCGTGAATTGGCTCTTGCTAATGAAGAGAAGAGGCACCGGGTCGAAGAGCAGCAAACATTGGAGGCCCAGATACAAAGCGGTCAAGAAGAGATCGATCGGCTCAAGACTCAACAAATCGAATTGCTCAGGAAGCTCCGGGAGGAGTGTGAGACTCGGATCGATCAGGCCAAGGTTGCTGCAAAAGATGAAGGCCGCAATGAGGTATTCAACCTGGCAAGAGGCAAGATCGAGAAAGCAGCCGATGAGATGCGGAGGGCCAAACTCGAGATCGACCGGTATGCGGTTAGGGAGTTCATGGAGAGTCCCGTCTTCGAAGAGGCCAGTCTGATCGTTGGGGAGACCGATGTGGAGGCTAGATTCAATTATGCGGTGAGTCAGCTCAAGGCCCAGAACATCTTTCCCCCCAACTTCAACTTCAACTCCATAGACACTCTATTTCCCGATCCACTGGTAGAGAAGGCGGTCGAAGAGGAAGAGCCAGCCGAGATCGATTGGTCGACCCACAAATATGGGCATGCGATTGAGATAGCCAAGGTCAGGAGATCGAAGACTCGCACGGAGTACGAACTGCCGATGCCTATCCAGATCGAGCACTTCCTTTCGACTCTTCTGGAACTCGAGCGGACCTAGGCCCAGACCAACCAGACCTCTACTTTGGAGCCCGTTGAGATCGACTGAGCTCCCTTCGAACTGCCTTCTATCAAGAACTGTTTCTGCCTTTCCGGCCGGGCTGTGGCCGGATAAATACTTTGTTTTAATTTTGTTTTGAATACTTGAGATATTGACCCACATCGTAGGTGAGATTAATGTCGTTCCGATTCACATAATCGACCCATATCAGGGGTGAGGTCGATTTTTATTTAAGAATGCATTTTATTCCATACTTGTGCTATTTTATTTTACAAGAATTTCTTTTTCCATGCTCATCGATGCGGATGCACGCTAGTTTAGGCAAGTGTTACTCAAGTCGGATCGATCTAATGACTCGACCTCGTTTGAATTTGTTGTCCAAACTATCGTGTTTTATAATTTAGACAAGTGTAGATCCTAAATTTCATTCTCGTCGGACCGAGTTTCGATTCATCGGGTTATGAATTTAGGACTTGGTCATATTAGTTGCACTATTGGATCTCTTGGGTCCATCGTTCGACCTCGTTGGATCCTTCCTAGTCTACCCATCCTTTCGAGACAGGTGACAGGTGGTGGATCTATCTTGCGCATGGCAAGGTGTTTAATTATTGTTTTCGTTCTCATTGGATCGATGCACGATCTCATTAGACTTGAAAAGCATTATTATTATTAGTTCTCGTTGGATCGATTGGTGATCACATTGGACTATGAGAAAAATTTAGTGAATGGGGGGTCTCACTCCCCCTCGGGAGCATGATCGTAGATCGAATGCAAGCAAATAATACTGTGTGCTTGAAAAGCGGGTCGATTCTGACAAGAATTCGACCTCAAAACTTGCATTTCATACTGAATACGCAATAACTCAATTACTAGATCGGGCTTTTGCCAACTCTGATTCGGTTACATCTTTGAGCGTTAAATATAAAATTTCTTCAAGTTGTGACCATTCCACGGTCTGGGTAGGGGATCGATAGCTATATCCTCGAGCTGGTATGCCATGTTCTGGCTGTTCTTTGTGATTCGGTATGGCCCTTCCCAGTTAGGTTCGAGTTTGCCCATGTGCTTCAGGACCTCGACCTTTTTTAACACTAAGTACCCGATTTATAACGATCTGGGCCTGACCTGCTTGTTATATGCCTGAGCCGCTGCTGCCTTGTATTGTTTGATCTTTTAGTAGGCACGTTCCCTCTTTTCTTCAATCAGGTCTAGATCATCAGCTCGATTCTCGTTGTTCCTATCGAGCTGGTATTGTGAAACACGTGCCGTCTCGTGCAATAGCTCCGAAGGAATCACAGCTTCTGAGCCGTACACCAAAGAGTAGGGAGTTTGGCCTGTAGCGGTTCGGGTTGTGGTCCGATAGGCCAGAGAACGCCGTCGAGTTTGTCCGCCCAAGCGCCCAGCTTGGAGTCGAGGCGGGTCTTCAAGTTTTGGATGATGATTCTATTGGTGACTTTTGCTTGGCCATTGGCTTGAGGGTGGCCAACCGTAGTGAATCTGAGGTCTATCCCGAGGTCTCAACAATAGTGCTTAGTGTTCTCACTTTGAAATTGAGGTCTATTGTCACAAATGAGAACCCTCGGAACCCCAAAGCGGTAGACTATATTCTTCCAAAGGAAATTTCTTATTACTGCATCGGTTATCTTTGGGATTGCTTCGGCCTCGACCCACTTTGAGAAATATTCGACGGCTACGATCGCAAATCACTTCTGTCGAGGTGCGAGTGGGAACGGGCCGATAATATCGATCCCCCATTGATCGAAGGGCCAGGAGACATCAATCGCTATCATGGTTGTAAGAGGTTGCCGTGTTTCTGACACTTGGGGCACTTCCTGGAGTGAAGTTTTGCATCTCTAACCAGGGTGGGCCAGAAGTAGCCGCTTCACAGGACTTTCCAAGCTAAGGCTCGACCACCCGAATGGTTTCCACAGCATCCTTCATGTATTTCCTCTAACACGTCTTTGACCTGATCCGGTCAAAGACATCTCAAGGGCGCCCTGTAAAGGATTTCTTGAACAACCTACCCTCGTGGTCGAGAATGTAGAGCAGGGATTGGTATTTCATTCGTCTTGTCTTGGTTCGGTCCTGTAGCAATATTCCGTCCTTCAGGTATGCGACGATACCGTCCATCCAGCTGGGCTCGGGAGGGTCGATGGTGGCTACCTCAATCTTGCCCTCGTCGATGGCTCGACCCCCCAAGACCAAGTAGGAGATCTTTCCATCTTGCGTTCGTTGCAGGCCACTTGCTAGCTTAGATAGGGCGTCCGCTCGAGTGTTCTCTTCGTGAGGGACCTGTTCGATCTTGAACTCCTGAATTTCGAGGCTAATTCCTTAACCATTTTAAGATATGCAGCCATCGATTCCTCCCTGGCCTTATAGGTCCCGTTCACCTGGCCTGCGACGAGCTGAGAGTAAGTGATGACCGCCAGCTTTTCGACCTGATGCTCAGACACATATCTCAGGCCAGCTACTAGCGTCTCATTCTCTACCTTGTTGTTCGTGGCTCTAAAATCGAGGTAAATGGCAAAATCAAACTGTATGCCATCGGAACTAACCAGGGATATCCCCACTCCTCCCCCTGGAGAGGTCGATGAGCCATTGACGTACATGGTCCAGCACAGGGGGACGGAGGCAACCTTCACTGGAGTTGTGTTCTTTTCGACCAAGAAGTTAGCCAAAACTTGGGATTGTTGGCGGCTCGAGGTTGGAAAGTGAAGCACAGGACCTGCCTGAGTGGCTGGTCGGTTAAGACAACTATTGGATGTGTATAGAAGTATGGTCGTAGCTTCCGAGCGGCGTGCATCAATGCAAAGACGAATTTCTCAACCTCGAGATAATTTTGTTTCGCTCCATACAAGATTTTGCTCAAATAATAAATTGGCATGTGTTTTCGATCTCGAATTGCGATAAGGACCGAACTGAAAGTTTCGTTGGAGAGAGATAGATAGAGGTACAAGGTTTCCCCTTCGTTGGCTTGGCCAACAGCAGTGGAGATGACATGTACTCTTTAAGTTGTTCAAAGGCTCCATCACACTCTTCATTCCATTCGAACTTCTTTAAATTTCTCAATATCTTGAAGAATGCGAGGTTCTGCTCTGACGACCCGGATATGAACCAGTTGAGGGAAATGATCCGACCGATTAAAGACTGAACTTGATTAATACACTGGGGTCGAGGTATGATCTGAATGGCCTTGATCTTGGCCGGGTTGGCCTCGATCCCTCTTTGGCTTACCATATAACCCAAAAACCTACCACATTCGACCCCGAACGTGCACTTGTCCGGGTTCAGCTTCATTCTGTATTGCCTGAGGATTTCAAACGCTCGACGCAAGTGATTGAGGTGATCGTAAACCCATTTGATCTTTATAATCATATCATCCACATAGACCTCCATTGTTTTCCCGATCTCACTCTTGAACATCAGGTTTACTAGCCTTTGATAGGTTGCTCCGGTGTTCTTGAGTCCGAACGGCATGACCTTGAAACGGTAGATGCCCTTTACGACTATGAAGGCGGTATGTGGGCGGTCTTCAGGGGCCATGGAGATCTGATAGTTACTTGGAAGGTGTCCATCATAATCAGCATCTCACATCCAATTGTCGAGTCGATGAGCTGATCGATGCGGGGAAGTGGATATGGGTCTTTTGGGCAAGCTTTGTTGCGATCGGTAAAGTCATTGAACGTCCACCAATTTCATTCTGTTTTTTGTATGAGGACCACGTTACATAGCCAGTCGACGTACTAGGCTGGTGTGACTGCTATTGTTCTGGGTCCACCTCCCAACAGTACTCTCGAGCTGCCTTCCTGATGTTTCTCTTCCGCGCAGCGTTGGAGTCACCTCCTTCGTGCCCTCTAGCAATCATATAGAGGGTGACGTTAGTTGGGGGGTTGTCCTCGGTCCTCTCGAGGGGCTGTTTGCCCGACCTCTTCTGCGGCAACCTCGAGCGGGAGCGGGATCGATCCTTGGATCGATCGGCTTTCTCGGAGAAGTGGTTGATCTTGCGGACAAAATCCTTCAGATGCCCTTCCCGGATGAGTTGTTCGATTTCATCACAGAGGGCAAGGCATTCTTCAGTGGTGTGGCCCTATTGTTGATAGTAGCCACAGAATTTACCCGACTTCTGCGCCTTGGGACCCTCCCGAATGGTCTTCGGCTTGTGCAGGAGCTTTTTGTCAATCATTGTGAAAATCTGCTCGACGGGAGCATTGAGGGGAATATAGTTTAGCCGGTCGATCTGGGTCGGCTGATTGATTTTCCCCTTCGATTTTTTAGGCTCGTTCTCCTTCCTACTGGGGTTCGTGCCAGACCCAAAGTTGTGCCCCTCAGATTGGGGCTGGGACAAGGGCCCATGAGCGAGGGCCATCTCTTCGACCTACATGAAACCACGGGCTATGTCTTGAATCTCGGTCAGGTTTCGGGGGTTCGACCCTGACGATCTCATCCGTCCACATGCGGTTGTGCAACGTTCGATGGACGACCGGAAGCAACATGTCCGTCGTTAGGTCCTCGACCCGAACTACTTCCCTAGAGAATCTGGTTAAGAAATCCCGGAGGGATTCACCATCTTCTTGGCGGAGATTATTGAGGTAGGAAGGCGGTAGCTTCTCTCCTAACATGGAGGAGAAGTGCCCTAAGAACCGATCTACGGAGCGGTTGTAGGTCGAAATACATCGAGGTGGCAGGCGGATAAACCAGTCCTGCACCGGGCCCGTCAATATGGTGACGAACAGCTTGACCCAAATTTGTTGCGGGTGGGGGTGTAGTAGCATTCTGTTCTTGAAGGCTGTCACGTGTTTCTCGGGATCGATTGTCCCGTTGTACAAGGATAGCCCGGTCGGTATTGGATCTCCGTCGTAGGTTGTACGGAGAATATCCTCGGAGAAGGGGGATGCTTTCTCCCTGTCACTCCGGAAGCCCAGAGGGTGTCGGTTTAGTCCCTCCCGCAAGTCGGCCTGCCTCTAGAAGATCACTGATCCTCGATCTCCCAGGCGGTCTTGGACCCGCCTCCTTAGGGATCAATGTAGTGGTCTTTCTCGTTCTCCTGACGAGCCGTAGCGATCCTCGCCGCTTCGTCGCGTGCGGACCGTGCGGGGATTCGGTTCTGCAGGTCGTCAAATTCCTCGTGGTTATCGTCAACCGCGCGTTTACCGCGATTGGCGCGGCTCGGATGGTAGGACTCTTTGTGGCCCTCGAACGAGACCTGTTTGCTGCCTCCCGGTGGAGGCGGTGGGGGAGGCATGAATCCTTAAACCTGGCCCATGCCCGTTTGGGGAGTGAATCCCCAAATGACCTGAGCAGGTCCGCCATTGAGTGGCTGGAAACAGTAAGGAACGGCTGGCCCATAGGTCTGGGCTCTGGCCCCCAAAACGCTAGCCATCATGGGACTCGGGATGGTAGTAGGGCTAGCCTTTGGCAGCTCAGGGAGGCGTGGCTCGCGGCCCTCAGTCTGGGCCCTCTCGATCTCGACCCTCCATTGGTCGAGGAATGTGTCCAGGTCCGCCTGAGTGATAGCAATCCTGGGTGTGGCCTCTTGTTGAGGCAAGATGATGCCGGTGCTGGTGCCGACATTTCCAGAGGTAGGATTGACGGTAGAGGGGTTGTCAAGCAGCACATTGACGTCGTGTCTGTCTTTGGCAACCTCCTCCATGTCATCCTCTCGGATCGTCAGTCTAGTATTCACCATAGTTGCGGACGAAAGGTCTAGACGATAGGGTTTTTTTCTAGATTGACGAAAAGAAAGAGGGGATTTCCCACAGACGGTGCCAAATTAATCCGGCTCAAATCTGGTCGATCTGAGTTGTCAAACTAGGTGGTA
Source organism: Lantana camara (assembly GCA_037501455.1). Lineage (NCBI taxonomy): Eukaryota > Viridiplantae > Streptophyta > Magnoliopsida > Lamiales > Verbenaceae > Lantana > Lantana camara. The sequence continues at coordinate 29,647,585 of CM074862.1, forward strand.
GGTTTGGGTCGATCAGTCAAGAATTTATATACGTGAGCTCTTTATCGATCTGAAAACACTAACACACGTAAGCTAGAAGGCCAACTTGGGGGGACTTGGGGTTTAGCCCAAGTTTGGCACTCCGACACTCAAGTCAGTAATGGGATCTTTAGTGAGAGAAATAAATGCAAGGAATGTGAAATAAATGCTCTTAAAAGCTTACCAACTACTGTTCCGGGGAGGAGTATTTATAACCTTGGCCAATTGACGCAATAGTGCATGTACCGCGACTGTGCATTAATTGTGCTGCCGGCGATCGACCTGGTGGTCGGACTCGTGAGCTGGCTAGGAGAAGGATGGGCGTACCTTCTTTCCCTTTTTGGTATAGACACGGATGGGGCATTGAATGTCTGCAGATACTCTGATACGGGGGAAGGAGAAGCTCACACGTGTCCCGACAAAAGTACTTTAAGGCACGTACTTGTCTGGTGGCTCGTACTCGATCTGACGGATCGAGGTACGACACTTGAGGATAGTTTTGGGGCGATAAGGCAGATCGACGGAGGTATCGATTGGGGGAAACCCAGATCGATATCAGCCTACTCGGACCCGAGCTGAATGGAAGTCCTTGGTGAGTGAAGGCACGTGTTGTTCGGTGGTGTCGATCTGACAGACTAGCCTGTGCACGGCAGCCACGTGGTGGCACGTGTCGCTCATGATGGTTTGTGGGAGGCCAGGTAGGTTGCCACGTGTCAGCTTTTGATTGGCTTAGCGCCGTAGAGAGTACGCGTGGCACCCACTGGTGGCTCCACGTGGACCAATGATGTTTTGCCATGTCAATATTTATTCAGTAAATTAAAATTTGAAAACAATTTTAATTCTTCCATTAGATTTTTATTATTTTTACCGTTTATGCTGTTAGGACTTTTAATTTGGAGGAAAAATGCCTTTAAAATATCGAATCACTCTTTAAATTCGAAGAGTTGGAACATTCAAATTGCAAATGTGGATTAGTAACAAATCGCAAAATGTGATCTTGTCATCGTAGACGGCTTGAAGAATGTCCCATGGATGACACAGCTAGGTCCTTCGGATGGAAATAAAAGTCTCATAGTTTGGGAAGGAGCACAAAGTTTAACTTGGGAGGAAATCGTGACATTGAATTTTGTAGAAATAAAGAATGATTTCTATCATTTTCACAATTGCGATATCTTAAATTTTAAGAAGATATAAGTAGGATATAGTCTTGAACCTCATTTTGGAAAGAAATTTCAGTCAAACTTACATTAATAATTTTCGAATATTATTTTTATGTTGGAACAATTCAATAGTTTTGATATCCTTTCATTGAATTCCAACAATTCTAACTCAACAATTCAACTAATTGTACTCGGTGTGACAATAAATAAGGGAAGGATTATATGTATCTTGAGTTCATGACTTATAATGCACAGAAATCTTTATACATATTATTTTGATATATCTTGTCGAGTTGTCCTATAAGAATTAGGATACTCATATCGAATACCTTTTACATTGTAAATGTAAGAAAAATCCGTATGGTCATGGATACAAGGTGCATATAATTCATAACCCATGACGAAGCAGGCAAAAAGGAAAAGGGAGCCAAGTGTAATTAAGCAGATGCTTAGGGACCGAACTAAGGAGTGGTCACCTACTTAAGTATCTAATTAATGGTTATCTAAATGGAAAATTAACTACTTCTGGATGATTTATTGGTTCACATAACTGCCAACAATAATGGAAAGCAACCAAATGGCTGGCATTAAAGCTTTTATTCAAGCGATTGATGGACTAGTGATCGTGTCTTTGGTATAAACCGACATTGTTATAATTAAGGCTAATCACACCGACATACATAATCACACAAACAATCGCTTGAGGGTGGAAAAATTAAACAAATTTGTAGTCCCTAAAACTCTAAATTTTGGTTCAACACATCCAGTCATCAATTTAAATCTAAATTGATCAGTAGATATCGAGACGAATATGGTATTCCAAAACATAATATCATCAAAGTGGATGGTTTTATAATGGGTAACAAGAGATTTGATCGAAAACCACACTTTAAAGAATGTGATTGTGGACCGTCGAAAATTGCTCCACATGCACGATATTGTGGATGGCCTAAAATTGTTGTGCATGCATGTGATTGCGAAGATCAATCACGCATATAGAGAAAGAAACGACAAAGCGGGTATGTTAGCCAAGATGGGCATAATATTCACACGGAAATTGCTCCACATGCACGTGATTGTGGACTTTCGAAAATTGCTCTACGTGCACATAATTTGCCAAGGGCGACGTTACATGAGGCCGAGTGGGGTCACTTGGTGACTTAGGATACCAGTCGGTCATGAAACGGCTGAAAATTTTGTTTCAATTATTTATTTAAATATTTAATATGTAATATTTTGTTATACATAACTATAATTATTTAACCCCATAATAAAATAAGTAAATTGTAATTGATCCCTAAGATAAATAAATAGATTCCGGGAGTATTTGCAACTAAAAATAAGTGCTTATAATAAGCGCTAGATTATACGATTTTTTATAATTAAATGGACCTCTGTTTAGACAATATTATACTCAATAAAATATTAATATTCCTAAATTACTTTTTATATCTAAAAACAACTCTATTGTTTATATGATACTCTTTTTCTTTTTAATTAAAAGTCTGCTAAAAATTTATAATTACTAGATAAAGTTTTTTTTCTTTTTTATGAATTTATTTATTTTTAAATCATTTTATTTTATTATTTTCATTATCTATTTTTTCACACGCATTTCATTGATTATACATAATTATTGAAATAAGTTTTAAATTATTTTTTATATTAATATATTATTTAAATCATATTAAATTGTCCAAAAAAATTTAGGGAAAAATTAGTAACTTGATAAAATTTAATAGTGATTCTCAACTTTTCTCTAAAAAATTATTTTTCTATTTTTCACTTTTTCCCCCCAAATACTCATTGCTTTTACTATTGCAAAATTTCACAATTTTAACTTCCGCCTTAACTTATGATTATAGAGTAGAGTTGCAAACACTTCCTTTATCATTTTTTATAGATTAAATAGATTAATCCACACATTAATACTTTTTTATATTTTAGTTATTAATTATATACTCTATATGTTTATTTATTTATTTATTTATTTTTTCTTTTTCCTACCTGCTCCTATATTATAAAAAAGTAGCAAATCTAGCTATTTAAATATATTATAAATATTCTTAATTTATATAAAAATTTTAAATACAAAATTATAAAAATTTGTTTAGTGATGTGCTAAAAAATAAATTTTCAACCCCAATGATCGACAATTTTAATGTCGCCACTGATGATTATGAACTATGATGTACGGACACGACACGGATACGGCGACACGGATTTTTTCTTGAATTTCCCACGTAAGGAGTGTCGGACACGACACGACATGACACGACACGGCAAAATGATATTTTTAGAAGTGTCCGTGCATCATAGATTATGAAGATTAAACATACCTATAAAGAAAGAAACGACAATACCAACACGAGCATAATATTTAGAAGAAATGCATGACATGGGACATCCCGTCGAGGGAGTTTGTAGCTTGGGAGCTGTTTTTAACCTGTGGTAAGCTATATTTTAGAAGTGGTAGGCGTTTTTGGAAAAATAAAAAAATCAAAATAGATGCGTAGAAAAGTCATGCAAATTCTTTAGATGATTTTTTTTTTTGTAAATTAATCTCACACTTCAAGGAAGGTTTGTGTAATTACACCAAGCCCAGGGGTATGTCATCGTAATTATTCCTGTAATAGTTAGTGTAGGTTTGTACTTGTTTGTGTGTGAGAGAGAGATTGATACGTTGCATATTCACTTAATTTTGGGACTTAGAATTCTTATGTTTTGCCCCACTATTTGATTTAATTTTTGTTAATTGCCTAATATTCTATATTTTGTGTAGGATATATCATTGGAAGAATTTGGAGGAGATTTTGCAACAAAAGAGAGCTGTCACGCAGGCCCACCTCTTGGACCGAATTGGAGAACAAATATTTTGTGGCCCATCGACTTAAGAAATAATTAAATGGGGAGGCCACTTGAGGCTTATTGGAATATTCATGAAGAAACCCAAATTCTTGCTTGAAGAGCCCAATTCATTAGTAGCCCTATTTTGACGTGAGCAGAATTGTGGGAGTTACACATAATTTGGCACGTTCTTTTGAGGTTTATTGGTGTCACTTGAAGAAATTAAATGGCAGCCAATTGATGAGAGTTAGTGGCCCCAATTGATTACAAGATCATGGCCAAACGTGGGAGAAGAGTGGGGGCAATATCTTGGGAATTATTCCTCCCAATTTATGGCAGAACGTGGGATACATGGAGGGACAAGAGTTATGGCACATTTGTGCTATCTAGAGTGGGGAGTTGCAACATAGTCGACACAGACCATAATCAAAGAAATCGCTCAGCAGCACTACGTGGAAGAGGAAAAGGAGAATTCAAGCATCATCACTAGTTTATTCCTTTCTTCCTTGTTTCATTGAAATACTATGTTTTCCTATTATTATTTGTTTAATTTTGTTATGAGTAGCTAATTTACTTTTTAGTTGGGATTTTTCAAGCATGTTTCAGATTGTGTGAGACAATTTATTTTGGGTTGATTAATTCAAGTTATCCGTTTTATTTCCGATTTCATAATATTGAGTTTTTGCCTTATTCTTTGATTTAAGAGCTCGAATCTTAGAGTTAGTAATTCACATATAGCTAGTTAATTCGTTCGGTGGAGTCTAGCCGGGCAATTAACGAAGTGGCAATCAACACTAGGTTGTTAAGTTCGGCTGATTTTGTGTTGTGGGATATTACGGTCTAATTAGGCGAAGTAGGAGTTTCTACTTAGTCGGTTAGGGCTAGTGTTTCTTTAGTACGTAAAGCAATTATCCGGTTGAATCTTAGAAGGAGTTTCTGATAGGGTTATCGGTTGATTAGGGGACGATTATTAGGAGTTTCTTTTAGTCGTTCTAAAAAGTAAGAAGAAACGAGGGAGCCAGAGAGGACTTGGCGACTATAGCTAGCCTAACACATAATCAATTACCCTGTCAGTGATCATAGTCTGATGCATGCGTAGGAAAATCCCGGCTACTTGTTATTTACTGAATTAATTTAAGTGTCAGCTGAGTTTAGTTATTAATTATTTGTTTATTTAGTCTCGTTTTGTTTAATTCATTATTAGTATAATCAAATCTCAAAACCCCCCATTTTAATTATTTGTTCATTTCCTTAGCATATAAAAGTTACAATTTCACCCAATCCTCGTGGATCGACACCCCGTTGCCACTATTTTACAATTTTAATTGTGTGCAATACTTGGGGTTTATTTTTGGTGGCTTTGACATCCATCAGAGATCCTACTTGTTGCTGACCTATTTGCTTTAGAGGCGATGGTCATTATCTTTCTTATTCGATTTTAACAAAATATGTAATCAAATTGCCGAAATCCCTTGAAAAACCTAACCTTTATAAGCTTGAAGATGTGGAAAAATCCTTTTTTATCCTCTACATTAGAAGTGATGTTTGGTTTAGTCCTCTAAGTTAGTTAATTTTATACTTAGTCCCCTAAATCAAGTTTTGAGAACAATTTTAATCTTTCCATTATATTTTTACTATTTTTACCGTTTACACTGTTAGGATTTTTAATTTGGAGGAAAAATGGCTTTAAAACATTGAATCACTCTTTAAAACTCCTCATACTTTTCACTTCTAAGTTCTAACATTCCTTTTTCCTCGTGCTTATGTGTTATGCTAGAAATAAATGAAGTTCAAATTTATTTATTTTTTGTGCGAAATTCATTCCATCAGATGGCCAAAATATTACTACATTACATAGATGACCGAAATACATTAGTATTTGATATTCATTGCCAAAATACTTAAACATTTCATATTCAGCAAAAATATAAAATCATTCGTAGTCTCAAATTAATTATAATAAAATTCCATAAAACTAACTGCATAACTAAGTCATCTATTTCTTATTGTCATCTTTCTTTTTTGAAGTTTCTACCCTTCGGAGAACTTTTTTTAAATTCTATATATCCATGCACAAGCGTCATTTGAATTTTATGAATTAAATCCGAAAAGTTGGAAGATTCAAATTGCAAATTTGGATTAGTAACAAATCGCAAAATGTGATTTTGTCATCATAAACGGCATAAAGAATGTTTCAAGTCCAATAGTTCTTTTCCTTGCTTGTATGAATGACAAAAATGGTAAAAATCTAACGGAATGACTAAAATTATTTTCAAAATGTGACTTATGGGACTAAGTATAGAATTGACTAACTTAAGGGACTAAATCTGACTCACTTCTAACTTATGGGACCAAACATGGATTTTTCCCATCGAAGATGCATCAAATTCAAGATTCAAGGAAGAAACATATTCATACGTACAAACTACTCTAATAATAGAGCAACTCCTCTTTTTTGTTGAAGGGGTAAATACTTTCCTAAATTGTGAAAATGTCATCTAATTAAGTAGCGAGTTATAAATAAACAAGGAGACGACAACCGTTCAAACTTCATTGAATTGATAATCACACAACATCCACAAAAATAAACTCCTTTTACAAGACATGCTAAAAATACAGACAACAATAACTTCATTTCAGCTATTATTATTATTATTATTCTCTCTTTTTTTTTTAACAAACATCAAAATTGTTGGAAATCAGTTTCGTGCTAGTATCAGATTATCAAATTTAATGGATAATCAGGTATCTATATGATATACAACATGGATATGTGATTCAAGACATAAGTATCAGAATCATGCCGAAACATACCTATTGAGATGTAAATACCAGCAACATATATGTCCAATATACCGGTGGAACTAGAATACAGATCTTGCATACTAGTCATAAATATAAGTTCCAGTGCGGTGCAGAACCATATGAACATAAATACCAGTAATGAACCAGAAACAAATTCACATGACAATGAAGATCAGAACAATACTATAAGAGGTAAACTGAGAGATTTATCGTATGATATGATTGGATCGAAAGCAAAAGCTGGCTTGCCTTCAAGAAGTATTCGTTCCACTATCGGTGCTTTGGGTTACCGCGAAACTCCTTCCAAGATAAGAAAATCCAGATATTTTCGAATCACAAATACGCACGATCTCAGGAGAATCTCACTTCGACTACTAACCAGGGCTCTTATGAGAGATTGTGGTGTCTGGTTGGTACTTCAGAAAACATGTTATCTGTGTGAAAGTATGTTTTCTTGACTGAACTCACAAGTACCACTGTGTGTGTGTTTCGTACCAGAGTTTATTTTTCAGTACCAAATCAAAAATCTATCTAGACTTCTAACTCTCCCTAATTCACCACAGTTTACGTACTTGTCTCTCTCTTTCTCTCTCATATTTTGTGGTCTGAAACTTTAGATTTATAGAAATGGAGGTATGACACCAATGACCATTAATTGTCTTGTTTATGGCAGGTCATAAACTTACAATTAAGATAGTCATAATGCTGAAATAAGGTTACAAAAACATCTGGTACGTTTTAGACCAGATACCAATCCAGGTTCATTGTATTAATGTCACAAAATTATTGTTTGTAACTGTCTGGTATCATCCTTGTTTCAATATCAAAATAAATGTCTAGCAATAAATCTCAGATTTATACTTACCGATGTGCAATACTTAGTGTATAACTTAATATACAACCCTTAATTGCATATAAAGTACAAATATCATAATATATCATGTGGAATATAACATATCATAATATTCAATCTTTATTGCTTCCAATTTATTTAACCTTAATTTTATGGACTTTATTCTATGTATTCCTACCAAGAAATTTGGTATCCCTCCAAGAATAAATTCCTCCATATAACATAATGTCAAATTTCAATAACCCCCTACAAATTCGTAGTATAAAGACCATCAAAATTACAACAACATGCTTTCAGTAGATCGGTACCTTCCGGTTTGAACCGTTACCTTAGTTATCCGACTTTTTTGTCACTGGGACAAATGGAATGTTTCACCTTGAATTTAGCACCTTGGGTACGACAGAGCCATCGATAACAACATACTACAAAGATCTTTAGTAATCTTTAGGGTTGACACATTACGACCGTGTGTCATGTCCTATTCATGAATATTTTCAAGGAATAACTCGTTTCCTCTAATCGCGATCACACAATAATATTCAGTTAGTTGGGATCTCCAAAGATGCCCTGCTAACGTCTCATCTTAAACCAGATCTCGACCCCATTCAGAGTATAACTCTTACTTTTATTTGTAGTTTAGCACCTACCAAGTAAGTATCAGAGGATAGAGACAGGTACAAAGTACCAATTTTAAGTTAGCTGCAACCGATACATCCAACAATTTGTTTATACCACGTCGAATCTCCGCATGTGATCACCACTTGGTAGGTTGGGTTCCTACTGAAGATGTATCACGACATGAGTTTCAGTCTCATCCTCAATCTAGATTTTCGAACCAAATATACCATAAATCCCTTTTTAAATAAACACTGGTATTTTTCTTCTGGTTCCAGCCAAATCAATGGTCAATTATCCTTCCAGACACCGGGTCATTTTATCCTTTTGATCGATCATATATTTTTAATCTTATTAATAGTGGATTGACTATCACAACACACAATAATAATTGGTACCGGCTTAGCAACCATAGGTAATTCAACCAGTAACCTATGTTCCCATGCATTCAAACTCAGTTCCAATTGTTACCATTGCACAAAACTCTACCTCAAAAGTTGCAAGAGTTATAAGAGTCTGTTTATAAGACTTACCGGAGATAATGCCTCCATCCAAGATAAACACATATCCTGTAAACCCATTAGTACCAGAGCTTTTGGCAACTTAGCCTGCATTACAAAATTCCTTAAGTACTTCAGGGAATTTACCACCATGTAGCCAAGGTGAACTAGTACTTTTATGGTACTTCATCACCCATTCTAAAGACTCCAAATGTGTAAGATTTGGGCAACTGGTACATCGAACTAACTAGGAGACTTTAGACAAGATGTCAGGCACCGTACCATTAGTAGGGTATTGCAAGCTTCTAGCTATTGAGATTATCTCAATTGAGCCATAGAAATGCCAGTTTTTATTTGCTTATATCCAATCATAGTACACCCCAGAGTTTTCAATGCTTTACTTCACTAGAATATACAATTTTTTTGAAAAGTACGAGGATCATCCTCAATATTTGTAAGTGACAAATCACTTTAAAAAATCCTTAATAATCCTTACTTATTTACTCCCCTCCAGATCCAGTTACATCAACGTACGTTGAACTGGTATTTACTTGGATTACCCCCACATTTGTCATTCTTTTCAAGTGATCAAGATTGGAATTAGATGTAGGGACTAACCCCCACATTAGTCATCCAATGGATATAATCCAAAAGGAAACTAGATGTTAAGGAACACCCACATTTGTCATCCTTCCCAAATTATCAGGAATTGAACTAGATATAAGGGTAAGATACAAAATTTCAGAATCTTGAGATGTTCACGGAATTTCGTAATAATTAAGGATTTAAAGACTAATTAATACCAATGAAGTAACAATCTCATCTTCATACCAAATGCCAGAATTTGCACACTCAACTATTAAACAAATCATAACATAATAGAACTTGTCCATAAAGTTCCATAATGTGAAATTATAACTTTAATTAGTTTAAAGGAGACTTACAACCTAATTTAAGTACCAATGAACCAATGATGATGGTTTTCCGAATTTGTTAGGGCGTGATGCACTCGTACCAGTGATAGTATGCAAAGGAAACTTCAAGTCTCCGCATCCTAACTTGTGCAACACTGGAATTTTTCATGCTCATCAATTGGTTAGTAGAACACAAACAAATTTTATTAACATAAAGGTGCACATTTGCTCTAGTGTCTATAAGTCAATCGAATGATCCATAAATGGTTAAAATTTTTAGAAATATAAACCTATCACTGGTATCATGAGTTTCGCTTTCCATAACTTCACTCAAAACCGTACTGACATTATTGGAAGCTCCTGTGGATTCAGATCTGATATTTGCTTTCTTGGAGTGAATCTACTTGGCCCAAAACCGCTCAAACCACACATCCAGCATGGTCTGTTTCCTTTATTTCTTTTGAATTTCGGCTTTGCCATTATATATAGATTTAAAATTTGAGTAAGCAAAATTTAACTCCTGGTAATTTTGTTCAACATTCAAAATAAGTTTTAATTGTCTCGTACCAGTATGATACCACACAATTTTATTGGTTTTTGGACCATATTCAATTGGTACAGATTTATCCCTTTGGATCAACGACAAGAACCATTTTACGGTCATCCGTACTTTTATTTGCTGTTGCCCGTATTTGAAAAACTTGACCCATAAACTTTTTAGGCAAATCAGCCAAGTCTACTTTGGATCTTATTCTCGTACCAAAAACAGAATCAAAAACTCAAGTTGACATGATATGCATAAAGCAAGTAAATGACAAGAATACTCCCTTAAGATTGTTGAAAATCAGCTTTGTGGTAGTATTAAATTATCAAATATAATGGATAATCAGGTTTTGCAATATATATATAATGTACAACATGAATATGTGATTCAAAACATAAGTACCAGAATCATGCCGAAACATACCTATTGAGATGTAAATATCAGCAACATATATGTCTAATATACCAGTGGAACCAGAATAAAAATCTTGCATACTAGTCATAATATAAGTTCCAGTGGAGTGCAGAACCATATGAACATAAATACCAATAATGAACCAGAAATAGATTCACATGACAACGAAGATCATAACAATACTATAAGAGGTAAACCGAGAAACTTGTCGTGTGATATGACTGGATCGAAGGCAAAAGCTGGCTTGCCTTAAAGAAGTATTCGCCCCACTACCGGTGTGTTGGGTTACCGCGAAACTCCTTCCAAGATAAGACAGTCCAGAGATTTCTGAATCACAAATATGCACGATCTCAATAGAATCTCACTTCGACTACTAACCAAGGCTCTTATGAGAGAGTGTGGTGTCTGGTTGGTGTTGGAAAACACGAATCAGAAAGCAGCGGAAGTTTAAAAATTTTCCAACAAAAGGACCTTGGACTCACAATCGTGTATCCAAATTCGTAGAGATAAGAAACTTACTTTTCTTTTATTCTTTCTTGAAGCGTTTCAAGCCACCCAAGAACGCTCTTCTCGCGGCTTGATCCCCTCTCCTTGGTAAAGCTCGAATCTTCAAACTTCTAACTTGAAGCTATCTAGGGATAATCCACCAACTTGATCACAATCTAACTAGTAAGGATGCTAGCTCTCTAGTTAGTGTTTAGGCTTAACCTAGGGTTTCGTTTATCTTGGAGAAAGGATGGTGTTCAACACATGAACCAAAAGAATTGTCAATTCGCTCTAAGGGGAGCTTGAGCTTCCCTATATATAGGAGAGGGAGAGGGACGCCGAACCTAGTCCTTATGGGGCAAGGATTTAGTCCCTCTCTCCTATTACTTGATCATCAAGTAATTTCCAACTTTGACTTTGAATTCAAATTCAAATCAACTTTCAAGAGAGCTAAAATATCCAAACTATTTTTGGATAATTTTATACTTTATTTATTTAAAATAAATAACTTATTTTATCTAATTAATTAATTCATAATTAATTAACTAGATTATTTTTCTCCAAAATAAGACTTTCTTTTTAATTCAAAATTAAACCAAAGTCTATTAAATAATTAACACATTTAATTATTTAATATATATATATATATACAATATATATATTTACACGTGTGGGACACGTGTCACTCACGTGACCCATACGTGTGGTTTCACACGTGTGGAACCCTCTTGCCTGATTAACTCGTTTAATCATTTTAAAGCCTCAACTCATGTAACCAAGTTGTTGTGTGTGACCCTCTAGGTTCTCAATTCAATTAGCAGTGACCCTAATTAATTAATTCACTAATTAATTAATTAGTCCACAGATTAAACGACCATAGTCTAGCAACAGGTGTTTAACCCCTAGCTGAATTGGAATGTTCGGATTCGACAGAACCTTTAAGTCATTGATTCATGTGAGATACAATCCTCCTACTTACTATCTCTCAACCAAGATCTAGGGCAAGGGAATAATCAGAACCCTAATAATCCGGTCTTAAACCTAAGCGCATTTCATATCCATTTGATCTCAATCCAAGAAACCCTTTTCTTGATGTCTTGATCTACTGCCTTGGCCAAGGACTCCATATGGCATATGAATGACTTACACAATAAGAGATCACCTTGCATATGCAAGTGTAGGTCCTTTCTTGATTCTCATTCACTTTCATGAATCACTTGTGTAGCCCCAGCATAAGCCTTGAATCAGTTGTCTAAGGCGACACCCTTTACAGCTTATACCTAAGACTACAGAGTTAACTCATAAAGTGACAAGGAACCTCAAGTCTAAGGATCAATTAATCACATCAATGACTCGTGAGATATTTCCTAATCTGGAAGTTTCCATTTCCTGGAATAGAAACTTCCTTTTCCATTTAGGAATGTTCTCACACGGGGCACCTAAGTGAACTTACTTATTAAAGTAAGCACCCTCATGTATCACGCACGTATCAACTATACACTTTGCACCTCCATAAAACAAGATGGTCATTCTTAAGGGCGTGATCCTACAAGCAAGCCTTAGAGGAGTCAGGTTGACACTCCCACTGTCTGTAGGACTCATCGGCTTAGAGTATTTTACTAATCATGACTTATGTGATATAGGGCTCGTTTCATGAACCATTTCACCTAAATGGTAGAGTCCTAAAGTCATCAGGATTAAGGGAGTTCTCATACGTGCACAGCTAAAGTAAACGCATACCAAACAAGAGCATATAAAGAAGTGTTGCCTCAATTCGTTATTTCATTCAAAGATTTTATGTGATTACAATATGGAAAAGCACAAAGCGGATATACAATCGGCTTTCTAGGGCACTATTCCTAACAATCTCCCACTTGCCCGTCAAAGCCATTCTGAAGCTATTCTAAGTCCCATCTTCTGAAGATGACCTTGGAAAGCTTCACGACTAAGGGGTTTAGTAAGTGGATCTGCCACGTTCTCTGCTGATGTGACCCTCTCAATTTGCACATCTCCTCTTTTGATAATATCGCGGATTAGGTGATACTTCCTCATAATGTGCTTGGTCCGTTGGTGAGATCTTGGTTCTCTTGCTTGAGCAACCGCCCCAGTGTTGTCACAAAACACAGTAATGGGGTCTTTCATGCTAGGAACAACATTCAACTCTTGAATGAAGTTTCTAATCCAAACACCTTCCCTAGTTGCATCATTTGCAGCTAAGTATTCGGCCTCAGTGGTCGAATCTACAGTGGTCGTTTGCTTGGAACTCTTCTAACTCACTGCTCCGCCGTTTAGGCAGAAAATGTATCCTGACATTGACTTAAAATCATCTAAGTCAGATCCAAAGCTTGCATCACAGTATCCTTCGACAGTAAGATCTTTCTGACCTCCGTAAACTAAGAATAAATCTTTAGTACTTTTCAAGTACTTGAGAATATTCTTCACGGCAGCCCAGTGACCATCTCCAGGGTCAGATTGGAAACGACTTGTTACACTAAGTGCATAAGCCACATCCGGTCGAGTACATAACATTGCATATATTATGCTACCTGTTGCTGATGCATAAGGTGTATGAGTCATTCTTTCCTTCTCAAGGTTAGTCTTAGGACACATCTTCTTTGAAAGACATGTTCCTACACTCATAGGAAGGTTCTTAACCTTTGCTGACTCCATATTGAATCTCTTCAATACTTTGTCAATGTACATCGACTGTGATAGTCCTATTAACCTTCTAGATCTATCTCTATAGATTTTAATTCCAAGGATATAGGACGCATCACCCAGATCTTTCATCTCGAATTGGTTCGATAACCATAACTTAGTCACTTTCATGTCATCCTTCGAATTCCCAATAAGAAGGATGCCATCAACATAAAGTACTAAGAATTACACTGAGGTCTCCAATTCCTTTCTATACACACATGATTCATTCGAAATTTGAATGAAGCCAAACTCTTTGACTGATTCATCAAATCGAATGTTCCAATTCCTAGAAGCCTGTTTCAATCCATAGATTGATCTTTGGAGTTTGCAAACCTTTTGCTCACTCCCACTGAATGTGAAACCTATGGGTTGCTCCATATAAATGTCTTTATCAATGTCACCATTGAGAAAGGCAGTTTTCACATCCATTTGCCATATCTCGTAGTCATAATACGCAGCAATGGCAAGCATGATCCGAATAGACTTTTACATTACAACTGGCGAAAAGGTTTTATCAAAGTCCACGCCGGGTTTTTGAGTGAATCCTTTTGCAACCAGTCTTGCTTTGTAGGCTGCAATGCTTCCATCAACTCCAAGCTTTCTCTTAAAGATCCATTTGCAACCTATGGGTTTGACCCCATCAGGCAAATCTACCAAGGTCCAAACTTGGTTGGAGTTCATGGAATCCATTTCGGATTTCATGGCTTCTATCCACTGTTCAGAGTCAGAATCTGAAAGTGCCTCCTCATATGTTAAAGGATCATTATCCTTTTGAGAGATTTCATGGAAGAATCCATACCATCTCTCCGGCTGTCTAGGAGTGCGTTCAGAACACCTTAGAGGAGGATTTTCATGTGTATCGAAATCCGTGATTGGTTGTGGTTGATCAGTAGGGGACGTCTCTTCAGTGGGTGGCGTGGGCTCACTTTGCACTTCCTCTAATTCTATGATCTTGCCTTTCTTTTCTTTAAGGAACGGTTTCTCAAGAAAAGTGGCATTTCTGGAAACAAACACCTTTTGCTCAGATTGATCATAGAAGTAATATCCTATGGATTCCTTAGGATAACCTACAAAGTAGCATAAGTTAGAACGAGATTCTAACTTATCTCCCACTGTCCTCTTCACGTAAGCAGGACAACCCCAAATTCTTAAGTAAGAATAACTAGGGATTTTACCATGCCACATTTCATAGGGCGTTTTAGGGACTGACTTAGAGGGAACTAGATTTAAAATCTTTGCTGCACTTTCTAGGGCATAACCCCAGAAAGAAGGTGGTAAGTCAGTGAAACTCATCATGGAACGAACCATATCTAGTAGGGTTCGATTCCTTCTCTCAGAAACTCCATTAAGTTGAGGAGTTCCCGGAGGAGTCCACTGAGAGATAATCCCATTATCTTTGAGATGATTAAGGAATTCTTCACTAAGATACTCGCCTCCTCGATCAGATCGAAGTTCTTTGATCTTGTGACTAGTTTGGTTCTCAACCTCCTTTTGAAATTCTAAGAAATTCTCAAAAGTTTCAGATTTATACTTCATTAAGTATACATAACCATATCGACTAAAGTCAACGGTAAAGGTTATGAAATACTGATGATTGTTTCTTGTGCTTACACTAAGCGGTCCACAAACATCAGTATGGATCAAATCCAAAACCTTAATGACACGTTCCACAGTTCCTTTAAAAGGGACTTTGGACATTTTTCCTTTGAGACAGGATTCGCAAGAAGTTAACTGCTTAAGATCATTTTCAGAGAATGATCCTAAAGTGTTTATCTTGCTAATTCTGTTCTTGGAAATGTGTCCTAATCTAGCATGCCATAAGGGAGCTGAAACTTTGTCATCTCTCTTACGCTTCGTTTCTCGTTGTATATTCATAATATGATATTCTGAGTTAGATAAAGTTCATTACTTAGAGTACCGATGTGAACGGAAGAGTTGTTCCGTTTGATAAAGTATTTACCATTCTTAATATAAGTTTCATAACCTTCACAATCTAAAATTGGAACAGAAATTATATTACGAATAATGCTCGGTACATAAAGGACTTTATTTAAGACTAACTCAAAACTACCTAAATCTAATCTAATTATGCCTAAAGCTCGAGCTTCAACATTTGAGCCATCGCCGATCTTCAAGACACATTCTCCTTCTTTGAGTTGTTGGACTTCACTTAGCATCTGTACATCATTACAGATATGAGTTCCACAACCGGTATCAAGTACCCAAGAACTAGAATTAATAGAAAGATTTACTTCAACAAGAAAGATACCTTTCTTTAGAGTAGCCTTGTACTCTGGACAGTTTCTCCTCCAATGTCCCGCTTTGCCACAATGGAAGCAAACATCCTCTTTCTGATCTCGCTTCTTCTTTTGGGCCTTCCCCTTCGAAACGCCACCAGTGGGCCTAAGGGGTTTCTTCTTCTTCTTTTGGGCTTTCTTGCCCTTACCTTTAGAAGGCCCAGAAGAGGAAGATGGAGCATTCACCATCAAAACCTTATTGTCCTTCTTGATCGTGCTTTCAGCAGTCACAAGCTGACTAATCAGCTCAGCTACAGTAGCACCAGCACGATTCATATTGAAGTTAAGGACAAATGGGTTGAATGATGGTGGGAGCGAAGCTAGTAACAAATCCACTGAAAGCTCATCATTCAGTGGCATGTCCATGGAAGCAAGTTTCTCAGTAAGGGCGAGAAACTTGAGTCCATATTCATGGACACTTGAACCTTCCCTCATTCTCAAGTGGAACAATTCCTTTGAAGTGTTATACCTTGTAACACGTTCATGAGGGCGGTAAAGTTGCTCTAAGTGGTCGTAAATCTCCCAAGCGAATTCCATGGCCTCATGTTGGCATTGCAAGTCCGGAGACATGTTAGCCAATGTAAGGCAACGAGCTTGGAGATTATCATCCTTCCACTTCTGAATCGCGTCCCGCTCGGCCCGAGTGGGAGCCTCCCCTTCGGGACTAGGCTCCCCTTCGAAGAGAACATAAGTTCTCTTCTCAGAATCTAAAATGATTTTTAGATTCCTCAGCCAATCAGAATAGTTGGGACCAGTCAACTTGTTTGACTCGAGGATCGATACAAGAGGGTTTTTAGTTGCCATTTCAAAACACGTAGAGAATCACAGAATCTACGACCTAAATGGTAAAACAGAGAACTAGTGAGCATGCTGAATTATAACGATATACAAAAGATAAGGTCTTTAATCTAATGTAGCTCCCACTGTTTTTCAAAGATCTAGAATTCCCAAAGATCTAAGAGGAACACTTTTCCCAATGGGTACTATGATCCTAGGCATTTTACCTCGAACCCACGACTCGCGGACATTCTAAGTAAAACCCTAGGTAGGTACAACTTACCAATTCTAACACCTTTAGAACTCTTAGTAATTGTTTTTGCATCACCTATCTTTCAATATGGACCCACGACTCGTACGACATCCATATTTACTTAGGCGTTAAGCTAGACCCATCAATCATAAGATTATGATCAAAACTTAGTTCGAACGACCCACGACTC
This sequence comes from Lantana camara, assembly GCA_037501455.1. Classification (NCBI taxonomy): domain Eukaryota; kingdom Viridiplantae; phylum Streptophyta; class Magnoliopsida; order Lamiales; family Verbenaceae; genus Lantana; species Lantana camara. Next base: position 29,664,958 of record CM074862.1, read on the forward strand.
GCGGACATCGCCCTTGCCAAAATTGACCACGAAATATTGACCATTTAAAATGATTAATTAGGTAACTAAGAACTAATAAGCTCCACTAGCTATCCCACGACTCGCGGACAATAACTAGCTTCACTTACTAAACTTAAAACCTATTGATGGAATGCTAAGAATTTAATTCAAAATTTGCATCTCGAATTAAATACCTATTTGTTCGAAATTAGCTTAATATTTAATGGGAATTTTCGAATCAACCGGAGAGTTGTCCGGTTCGACCTCACCAACATATATGTTATCCAATTTTATTAGTCTTGATTAATGCAAGTACACTTAAATGCATTTCAAACAAGCACATAAACAGATAACATGTTCTAGCATGATACTAACATGTAATGATCATGGGTTCTACCTATCTTATGCGTGATATGTGGGAGCCATTCCACAATCACAAGTTCTAACATACATGCCACATAAACAGTTTAAATCACATAAGGGAAAGCGGTAACAAAATACGAACCCTATCTCTATTAAATTTTTACAATCGAGATTCCCCTCCCTAACATTTTGAGGGGTCTTCACTTATGGGCTCCTTGTTACTTGAATGTGGTCCATCTTACTCTATGGGTGCATTGTCTCCAAAATAAAAATAAAACCTCACCACCTATCTCTACTCTCAAATTACAATAAAAAGAAAAAGACATAAAGTAATAAGGCTCAATCTTCATATTAGCCTTAGACAATTACATGGGGCATACCTCGGCCTCAAAAACAGTAATATGGAAAGCCACATAATAAATCACATAACAGTACGCACATAAGTGAGGCTCCAACCTCAATTGAAAAACGCAACTATAGGGCTCCAACCCCAATTTAAACCATCCATGTGCATAAATTAAAACCATACATAAGTCTAAACCCATGATCACCTAACATGCTTTTGCGAGAATTTAAATTTAGCCAATAAATTAAAATTCCCGTTTCAAGTCTTAATAACTTAAAACACGACTTGATGCGAGTCTTATTTATAACAGTTTTCAATAAATCCCAAATTAGCAAAACAAATAAAATTCCAATTAATTTCTGAAAATTAATAATTTTATCAAAGATGTATTTTCCCAAAATATAAACCGTTTCTATTTCTCAAAAATCCCAATGTTAAGTTTTATTCAAAAATAAAATTTTAAAATTAAGATAAAAAAAATTAGGACTGGATTGCACGAAATACGAAAAATCGGATTGCGATGGAGAAAACGGGGCCCGTACGCGAAAGGGCCCGCGCACGCAGCCAAGGCCGCGCGAGTGCGCGCGCTGGTACGCGCGGCCCTCTCGGCCATTGCGGGCGGGCGGCTGGGCGGTGACTGGCGGGCGCGCCGAGAGGCTCCTGCACAGGTGTGCGGGAGGTGCTGGGAGGCTGCCCTGCGCACACCTAGGCCAGGCGGGCGCTGGCGCGCGAAGCCCGCGTGCGCGACCCCTTCGCGCGCGGGGTTTTGCGTGTTCGTAATCCAGGCTTTTCGTTTCGTGTTTTCGTTCAAAAGCAAAACCAATCCAAGAAATCCAAAAAAAATTTATACAGTTTCAAATCTAAAATAGTTTTCAAAAATTAAATTTTGCAAAAACCAATTTTTAGAAACTTTCAGGAAAAATTACAGTTTCGTAATTCAGGCTTTCTAAAACAATTACAAATACTCAATCGCATCAAGACTAAGTATTTCTACCAAATTCAGTATAATTGAGACGAATCAGAAACACGATTAACGAGGTGGCTCTGATACCACTTGTTGGAAAACACGAATCAGAAAGCAGCGGAAGTTTAAAAATTTTCCAACAAAAGGACCTTGGACTCGCAATCGTGTATCCAAATTCGTAGAGATAAGAAACTTACTTTTCTTTTATTCTTTCTTGAAGCGTTTCAAGCCACCCAAGAACGCTCTTCTCGCGGCTTGATCCCCTCTCCTTGGTAAAGCTCGAATCTTCAAACTTCTAACTTGAAGCTCTCTAGAGATAGTCTACCAACTTGATCACAATCTAACAAGTAAGGATGCTAGTTCTCTAGTTAGTGTTTAGGCTTAACCTAGGGTTTCGTTTATCTTGGAGAAAGGATGGTGTTCAACACATGAACCAAAAGAATTGCTAATTCGCTCTAAGGGGAGCTTGTGCTCCCCTATATATAGGAGAGGGAGAGGGACGCCGAACCTAGTCCTTATGGGGTAAGGATTTAGTCCCTCTCTCCTATTACTTGATCATCAAGTAATTTCCAACTTTGACATTGAATTCAAATTCAAATCAACTTTCAAGAGAGCTAAAATATCCAAACTATTTTTGGATAATTTTATACTTTATTTATTTAAAATAAATAACTTATTTTATCTAATTAATTAATTCATAATTAATTAACTAGATTATTTTTCTCCAAAATAAGACTTTCTTTTTAATTCAAAATTAAACCAAAGTCTATTAAATAATTAACACATTTAATTATTTAATATATATATATATATATATATACAATATATATATTTACACGTGTGGGACACGTGTCACAAGGACACGTGTCACTCACGTGACCCACACGTGTGGTTTCACATGTGTGGAACCCTCTTGCCCTGATTAACTTGTTTAATCATTTTAAAGCCTCAACTCATGTAACCAAGTTGTTGTGTGTGACCCTCTAGGTTCTCAATTCAATTAGCAGTGACCCTAATTAATTAATTCACTAATTAATTAATCAGTCCACAGATTAAACGACCATAGTCTAGCAACATGTGTTTAACCCCTAGCTAAATTGGAATGTTCGGATTCGACAAAACCTTTAAGTCATTGATTCATGTGAGATACAATCCTTCTACTTACTATCTCTCAACCAAGATCTAGGGCAAGGGAATAATCAGAACCCTAATAATCCGGTCTTAAAGCTAAGTGCATTTCATATCTATTTGATCTCAATCCAAGAAACCCTTTTCTTGATGTCTTGATCTACTGCCTTGGCCAAGGACTCCATATGGCATATGAATGACTTACACAATAAGAGATCACCTTGCATATGCAAGTGTAGGTTCTTCTTGATTCTCATTCACTTTCATGAATCACTTGTGCAGCCCCAGCATAAGCCTTGAATCAGTTGTCTAAGGCGACACCCTTTAAAGCTTATACCTAAGACTACAGAGTTAACTCATAAAGTGACAAGGAACCTCAAGTCTAAGGATCAATTAATCACATCAATGACTCATGAGATATTTCCTAATCTGGAAGTTTCCATTTCCTGAAATAGAAACTTCCTTTCCCATTTAGGAATGTTCTCACACGGGGTAACTCAGTGAACTTACTTATTAAAGTAAGCACCCTCATGTATCACGCACGTATCAACTATACACTTTGCACCTCCATGAAACAAGGTGGTCCTTCTTAAGGGCGTGATCCCACAAGCAAGCCTTAGAGGAGTCAGGTTGACACTCCCACTGTCTGTAGGACTCATCGGCTTGGAGTATTTTACTAATCATGACTTATGTGATATAGGGCTCGTTTCATGAACCATTTCACCTAAATGGTAGAGTCCTAAAGTCATCAGGATTAGGGGAGTTCTCATACATGCACAGCTAAAGCAAACGCATACCAAACAAGATCATATAAAGAAGTGTTGCCTCAATTCGTTATTTCATTCAAAGATTGTCTGTGATTACAATAAGGAAAAACACAAAGCGGATATACAATCGGCTTTCTAGGGCACTATTCCTAACAGTTGGTACTTTAGAAAACGTGCTATGTGTGTGGAAGTATGTTTTCTTGACTGAACTCACAAGTACCACCTTGTGTGTATTTCGTACCAGAGTGTATTTTTCAATACCAAACTAGAAATCTATCTAGACTTCTAACTCTTCCTAATTCACTACATTTTGCGTTCTTGTCTTTTTATTTCTCTCTCACATTCTGTGGTTTTGAACTTCAGATTTATAGGAATAAAACAATGACACCAATGACCATTAATTGTTTTGTTTATGGCAGGCCACAAACTTACAATTAAGATAGTCATAATGCTGAAATAAGGTTACAAATACATCTGGTATGTTTTAGACCATATACCAATCCAGGTTTATTGTATTAATGTCACAAAATTACTGTTTGTAACTGCTTCGTATCATCTTTATTTCAATATCAAAATAAATGTCTAGCAATAAATCTCATATTTATACTTACCAATATGCAATACTTAGTGTATAACTTAATATACAACCCTTAATTGCATATAAAATATAAATATCATAATATATCATGTGGAATATAACATACCACAATGTTCTAATCTTTAATGCTTCCAATTCCAACTTTTTAGCGTTTTTGGTACTCTAAATTTTTCGGTGAAAATAAAAACCCACAACTATTAAAAAAAGGCAAAAAAAAGCCAATTTTGCCCAAGAAAGGAAAAACCCGCCGGATATCCGACCCGATTGCTGACGTGTCACGCCGGAGTCCTAGCTGTCGTAACAAGCCCCGCCACCTCACAAAAAACTCCTCCACGCTGTAAAACAACAAAAAATGCTATAAGAGAAGGGAAAAAAAAAAAAAACAAACAAACAAACAAAATGAATAAAATCAATTTGATAATCAAAATCCGTCAACTCATAAACCCTCATTTTTCAAAAACGAAAAGCCCTTTAATTAGATTTGATTTGGAAAAAACGTTTCATATTCAGAGAGAAAAGTGTGAAACAACCAACAAACACCAACACTCAATCAAAGGGAAAATTGCGAAAGAACCCTAGATTTCTTCCACTCAAACACTGGAACCTGAGATTTGGGGAGCGATTGAGGAACTTGTGAAGCGAGTATGTTGATGTTACGCTCCAAGGGACTCCAGAATCGGCCACCACCTAGTTATTGTAAGTGCATATCTCGTTCTTTTCTCCTTTTTTTTGTAAAATCTTGTTCTTTGGTTGAAGAGATATTCTTGGTCTGATGTATGTCTCAATTTGCGGTCGTTTCCCTTTTGTAATGGTCCCCAATGTCTGTTCTTTTGTAATTGCGAAAGTTTTGCTGTTGTTTTCCCCAATGTCTGTTCTTCTGTCTCAATTTGGGTACATCAACTGAGGAGAGGGTTAATGCGGATGATGGTGTTGGGAATGTTGAAGATAGAGCATGTGAGAATAGTGCTGATAGAGAGGATACAAATAGGATATTTAGTGAAGATAGTGTTGAGTTTCTAACTAATGCAGAAGCTACACAAGAATGGTGAATGAATATGAACGTAGGTATGGAAAAAAAACTCAAAATTGAGTAGTAGTGTTCAAATAGGAAATGAAAATGAACCTACAAATGATTATTCCAATGGATCTACTGAAAAGGTAACAGAAAATGGTTCTGAGAAAATTATCTCTGATAGTTTTGATGATGAAGATTCTGCGTTTAATATAGCTGGACATGAACCATCCTCTGATGATGATGTTGTTTTTGAGGATAATGTGAGTAGCAGTGTTGAAATAGGAAAAGAAAATGCAGATCAGAGTGATGGAAGCTCAGTATCTTTAGGGGATTTTTGTAAGGATGGCTGCTGATGATGGTTACCTAAATCTTAACAGAGTGTCTAATGAGGAATGTGAGGTTGACTCTTTCAAGCCTTTTAATGCATTCAACTTGTTACCATTTAATTGCTTATGATTGTTACATTTTTTCCTTTTCAGGTTGTTGGCGAAAGCTCAAAATTTCTAGAGTCAAGTATGGGAGATAAGATCATGTCAATGAGACACAAGCTGAAGAAGGAGAGAATGAGGTAACTGTTGCAGGACATTCTTCCACCAATACCACAAGTTGAGGATATGGATGAACAAATCAGTGAACCTATTAACATAGACATTCCACCATATAGCATATCAGACGTGCCCACAGCATCGGTACCTTCCATGTCCGATCAATTGATAATGGGAAATAACCAAAGACAAACACAAAACAACAGGGAATAAGTTTTTGCAGTTGTCAGGAGGCAAGGATTGAAGGCATTGATGGGGTTTTTGTTTGTGTGGAGGGTTTTAGTTGTTACATCTAGGTTACTGGAATTTATCACTTTATAATATGGTCTTTTGTTGGTGATAACCTGGTTTGCAATATAAACAATTGATAGTGCATCTTGTCTAAATGATACATCTTTTTGTAATATCTTATGAATCAATACTTATAGTGCACTTTTTAGAGAACAATATGTAAGACAATTAACTATTATGATTATGCGTTGGTGTATTGGACACCAACTTTTTCCCCAAATGGTTTGTATATTCAGTGGGATATTATGTTATACGGACACATCCAGATAAAATGACCATTTCTTGGTTTAACGATGAATTTGTTTTATTTCACATCTTACAAAACAATATATTCTTTTTAATATTGTCGCTGCAATGTGCAATCCAAAAAATAGAGTCCATATTTCATTGTCTTCAATTTTGGACAGCTACGAATCATTAATATTTTGCAATTGCTATTTGTGTTATTCAATGATTGGACCCTCCACCAAAGTACCGGAAACGAGATTGTCTTGATTTATATCCATATATTTTGATTAGCTAGGAATTAATGATTCCCTTGATTTATTGTCGCTGCAATTTTGTTTATTATCTTCAACCGTCTGGGTATGAGGATCTTCGATCTTTCGCAAATTGGCGGATCATGCCACCTGAAGAACTTGCAAGTCTGTGTTGAAAATCAAGAAAGTTAACAAGAAGGCAGCATCAGTTTTTCTCTCAAACCTGAGTCAATAAGATTGCTCCAAACCTGAGTCACACAAGAGTAAAAACGCCTTCCGGGGTACTCTCCTCTCCACTTAGTGCGCATAACAACCGTGGTTCCACAAAAGCAATGAAGGGATGGAGCAGCTTCGAACCAAGGACAAGCAGATGATTGGGCCGCTGAGTTTACGTTGGAGGAAAATCGAGCGTCGGCCATGGAGTTTGAATCGGGAGTGACTGCTGCACATTGGAGGAGAAACTTGAGGTAAGCAGAAATTGATATTTAGGGTTCTTACATATTTGGTCAATTTATGGTTTATTTCCTTCAATTTCTATTCAATGATGCCATGGATTTGGGGGGAAAATTTTCCCACAAAAAATTCTGCATTTTTGGCAATTTTAATTTGTTTTTTGTTTTTGTTTTTCTTTTTTTTTTTTTTTAACAGCGTGGAGGGGTTTTTTGGGAGGTGGCAGGGCTTGTTACGACAGCTAGGACTCCGGCGTGACACGTCAGCAACCGGGTCGGATATCCTATGGGTTTTTCCTTTCTTGGGCAAAATTGGCTTTTTTTTGTATTTTTTTAATAGTTGTGGGTTTTTGTTTTCACCGGAAAATTTAGAGTACCAAAAACGCTAAAATATTGGAGTTGGTATACCGATTTTGCAATTTTTCCACCTTAATTTTATGGATTCCTACCAATAAATTTGGTATCCCTCCAAAAATAAATTTATCCATACAACATAATGTCAAATTCCAACAAAAATAATAAACAAAAAATGTGCATTACCATATGACAAAATAAACAGGAAAGCTAATACAAGCAAAAGAAACAAGAATTGCCTACTCTTGTTCGCCAAGCTCACAACCAACAGGGACCAAATGAAATCAAGGAACGATCTTATAAGCTTTCGCCTTACCAATCCACGAAATGAACGAATTCTTTGAATTCCTAAACCCAAGAAACCCATGCTCCTTATAACTTTTGTTCCTTGTATCCAACCCACCCAAATTCCCAAGTATAACATAATAAACCTTGTAGAATAATTGATTAATCAGTTAATCTGGTGTGTCTGAAGCATAGCACGTGTTCGTGTGACTTTCTACAGGTTTTTGCCATCAGAAATTGATGTGCGAAATTCTTGCCCAACTTAATTACATTTAGAAAGCATGCAAAGTTATGCATTCATCCAAGATACGTAAAACAAACTTCTTGCCCAACTTAATTGCATGTAGAAAGCTTGTTTTAATTTAATTTTCTTCCAACGCGTTAAGCATTTCATGTTCCATGGAAATAAAAGTTTCATGTTCCATGCATGATACAGCTAGGTCAACAGTAGATGACAGGGTCCTTTGCATGGAAATAAAAGTCTCATAGTTTAGCACAAAGTTTAATGGAAGAGGAAAGGGACCCGATTGTAATAAGCAGATGCTTAGGAACGAACTAAGGAGTGGTCACCTACTTAAGTATCTAATTAATGTTATCTAAAGGGAAAATTAACAATTTCTAGATGATTTATTAGTTCGCATAACTGCCAACAATAATGTAAAGCAACTAAATGACAGGCATTAAAGCTTTATACAATCGATTGATGGACTAGTGACCGTGTCTTTGGTGTAAATTGACTTGTTGTAATTAAGGCTAATCACACAAACATTCGCCTGAGGGTTGAAAAATTAAACAAATTTGTCCCTAAAACTCTAAATTTTGGTACAAACACATCCGGTTATAAATTTAAAACTAAATTGATCGGTAAATGTCAAAGACGAATATGGTATTTCCAAAACATGATGATTGATCACTGAATATTGAGATGAATATGATATTCCAAAAACATGTATACCTTAAAGAACGTGACTGTGGACAGGAATTACTCCACATGCACGTGATTGTAGACTACTGAAAATTGCTCTGCATGCACGCGATTGCGAAGATCAAGCATGCATGTAGAGAAAGAAACGACAATGAGAATAGGTTAACCAACATGGTGCATAACATTCTAAGAGTGCATGATGTGAGACACCCCGCCGAATGAGTTTGTGTAGCTTGGGGGTTGTTTTTCGTATATGGTATGCATCTTTTGGACAAAAAGATAAAAATAAAAATAAAAATAAAAATAAAAATAGACGGTGTAGAAATATAATGTAAATTCTTTATATGAGAAATTCTTATAAATTCTCAAACGTTACGGAAGTTTTGTGTAATTACACCAAACCCGAGGTATGTTATCGTAAATATTCCTATAATTAATAGTATGGGTTTGTATTTAGGGCCTAAACGGATATTAAACGAATTCAATGTTTGATATACTATATCCTTATCCATTTATAATGTAGAGGAATATGATCAATAATATCCTTTTTAAACGAATTCGGACAATATCCTATTTAGGCGGATATAAAACGGATTGACGAATATTGAATTTTAACAAAATTTTAATTATTCATTTTTAACACAAATTAATTAACTAGATAACTTTGGATTTCTAACTGAATTTTCAACGATTCATTTATAACAAAAATTGTTTAATAATTATATAAATTTAGATGTATATATTTTAGACGCAAGTGATAAATAATAACTATATCTATGTATATCATTTTTATTTTTTTAGCGAATGTATAAAAATGGTTTAATTATAAATTATATTATACAATTGATTTGAAATATAATAATTTTATTAATAATATAATAAATATAATATTAAAAAGGCAAAAGTGAAATTTTGGTCCTGTAAATTTGTAATTTTGGTAATTTAGTCCTATTCATTTCAAAATTTGAAATTATGTATCGTAAGTTTGTAATTTTAGCAATTTTGGTCCATTTTGTTTCGAAATTTGCAATTAAGTCCTGCAAGTTCTAAAATTTTGTAATTTATGTCCGAATTCAGAAGGCACGGGTCGTGCATGAATTTAGATCGAGACAAACTCTTCTTTGTTTTAGTTGCTCCCATGCACACAAACCGAAATATTTCACTTATCCTAAATTGAAACAAGTACATAAAGATCTTCATGAGACCCTAGCCATCCTTCTTCGATTTGCCGGTCGATAAGATCTCTGTGATTGACCAACTAGTTGAGTTGGTTTGGCTATTAGTTTCTATTCAAAAGGAGTCAGTTGTATAAGCGAGTCACCTTCTTATAGGCGCCGCCGGACGACACGACATTTTAATTCAAATATAATTATATTTTTTTATTTAAATTTTCTTTTATTAGATACGCCACATGTATAATATTTTTTTTTATACAAATAAGATATTTTTGTCATGTCATCCCGTTAAGTCAGCAAAGAAATGAGCCACGTGGTCAATTTCGGCAACTCATAAACTTTCCTGCGAAAATCGGACATAAATTGCAAAATTTTAGAACTTACGGGACTTAATTGTAAATTTTGAAACGAATAAGATTAAATTACCAAAATTGTAAACTTACAGAACCAAATTTACAATTTTCCCTAATAAAAAAATAACATTTTTTTCTTATTTTAAAATAACATAATATATGTTACTTATATTATCTCCTTGCAGTTATTTGAAGTAAACCTATAGTGACTACTAAAATCAACTATTTCTAGATGATTCATTGGTTCGCATAACTGCCAACAATAATGGAAAGCAACCAAATGGCTGGCATTAAAGCTTTTATTCAAGCGATTGATGGACTAGTGATCGTGTCTTTGGTGTAAACTGACATTGTTATAATTAAGGCTAATCCGTAATCACATTGTCATAATCACACAAACATTCGCCTGAGGGTTGAGAAATTAAACAAATTTGTCCCTGAACTTCTAAATTTTGGTTCAACAAATCCTGTCATAAATTTAAAACTAAATATAATTGATTAATAAATATAATATCGAGATAAATATAGTATTCCCAAAATATGATGATTGATCAGTAAATATCGAGACGAATATATGGTATTTTGAAAATATGATATGATCAAAATGGATGATGTTGCAATGGGTAACGAGAGATATATATAATCGAAAACCAAACGAATATATGATATCATTAAAATGGATGGTATTGCAATGAGTAATGAAAGATGTGATCAAAGACCATCTCTTAAAGAACGTAATTATGGATAGAAATTGCTCCACATGCACGTGATTATAAACTGTCTGAAATTACTTCGCATGCACGTGATTGCGGAGATAAATATGCATATAGAGAACGAAACGACAACACAAATAAACTGGTCAAGATAGAACATAATATTTAAATTGAATGTATGGTGTGGGAATTGGGATACCCCGCCCAAAGAGTTTGTGTGGTTTGGGAACTGTTTTTTACCCGTGGTAGGCCTCTTTTGGACCTAAAAAACATACAAAATGAATGGTGTAGAAATATAATGTAAATTTCTTAAATGAAAAGTTTTTGTCAATTATCGGATGATTTGTGTGATTACACCAAAACCATAGGTATGTCATCGTAATTATTCCTATAATTAATTAGTGTGGGTTGTGCTTGTTTGTGTGTGAGAGAGCATGGGCGTAAACGAATATTTCGATTAAATATATAATTACCATATTCTTATTCATTTATAATTCCGATAGATACAAATAATGTTCTATTTAAACGAATATAATACAAATTCAGACTGATATTGAATTTTTAACTATTCATTTTTAATATAAATTATTTAACTATATAATCTTGAATTTTCAAATATTTATTTATAGAAAAAATTATTTTTTATTTTTTTCAGTGAATGTATAAATATAGTGTAACTATAAATTGTATTTTACAATTGATTTGAAATGCAGTAATTTTGTCAATAATATAATAAATATTCTTATACTGAAAAATAACATAATATACTTAAAAAAATCATACAATGGACTCTATGGATCAATGATAGCTAATGCAGTCCAAGAAGAAAAATAGCACAGCCCACTTAAGAAGTGGTGCAATAAGGGTTACCCAGTCCAGCAGTCCAGCTGAGAGCTGCAATAATGAGAAAAAGGGAGAGAATCTATTACTTAAACCCACTCTCCCATGAAAGGTGGGAAACCCTCAAATATCTAAAGTTCTAAACAGATTGGGCTATGCCTATATCCATTAGAAATAATGCTTAATAGGAAAAAGAATATAGATCTCTTTTCTATGCATCAAATATAATAAATGTTATACTAAAACAAATAACAAAATATATATTACTTATATTATCTCTTTATAATTATTTGAAGTAAACATAGCGCTCTCTATCTCTATATATATAATATTATTTATCGAATATGAATTACGAATAATTCAGATAACGGATATTTAAACGAATCGGATGTCTTATTATCATATCCTTATTCATTTATAATTCTAATATTTATGATTAGATACAAAAAATATCCTTTTAAAACACATTCAGATAATATCCTTTTTAAAAGAATTTGATATATCGAATATCTATTGATTGAATTTCCGAATATCCATTTATCTTTCTTATTCGGTTTTAACAAAATATGTAATCAAATTGGTGAAATCCCTTGAAAAAACTAACCTTCCATAAGCTTGAAGAAGATGCATCAAATTCAAGATTCAAGGAGGGAACATAGTCATACGAACAAACTACTCTAATAATACAGCACCTCCTCTTCTAAAATGTGCAAATGTCATCCAATCAAGCAGTGAGTTATAACTTATAAACAAGGAGACAACAACCGTTAAACTTCATTGAATTGATAATCACAAAAAACTTGTTTTACAATGCAACACCAACTCACAGAAATAAACTCCCTTTACAAGACATGCTAAAAATACAGACAACAGCAGCTTCATATCAGCTGTTATTATTATTCCCTTTCTTTGGCAAACATCAAAATAATTAACAAAAGATGTGCAACCACTACCATATGACACAATAAACAGGAAAACAGATACACGCAAAAGAAACAAGAATTACATACTCTTGATCACCAAGCTCACAACGAACAAGGGCCGAATGAAATCAAGGAACGATCTTATAAGCTTTCGCCTTATCAATCCACGAAATGAACGAATTCTTCGAATTCCTAAATCCAAGAAACCCATGCTCCTTACTTTTGTTCATTGTATCCAAAACACCAGAATTCCCAAGTATAATATCAGCAAACCACCAGTTCCCAACATCCTCCAACTTAGTAGGAGTCAAACCATTCTCCGCCACAATTTCATCCCAAACTGGACCTTTATCCTTCATCAACTCCTCAAATGTCAGCTTCTGCCCTTCTTCATACTCTCCACATTCCACCCCAAACTGCTCCGCCAACACTTTCCAGAATTGCTTCCATGTAAAAACATCTCCATTGCTCACATTGAACGCCTCATTCTTCGCATAAGGATCGACTGCTGCCCATATCTGATGCTCTGCAATCAAATCCGCATCAGAGCAATCGGAATATCCATCCCACGCCTGCTTACATCCTGGAAACCTCAAAACAGTCCCCTCATGTTTACATATAGCAGCATACACACAAAGGGTCCCCACCAAGTTCATCAGGCTATAAGGTGAAAACCCGAATATACAACCCGGCCTATGCACGGACCAAGTCAAACCCTCTTTCTTCTCAACTTCCTTGGTCAGAATGTCTTCAAGTGTATAATAAAAATTAATGTAATTCAACCGTGGCAAATCCTCAGTATATGGAGGATCATGGCGTTCTATTTTTCCAAAAGCCTCATACGGCCCCAAATAATGCTTCCTCCCAGTCTGCAAGCAAATGTGCTTCAAATTAGGGCAATTAGGGATTACCGCATCAAGCACATTTTTTAGCATTTTGCCGTTGACTTCACAATTCTCAGCCTCCGTGGATCTGTTGGCCCAGGTGACATAAAATACATGGGTGATATCGGTGAGAGGCGAAAGCTTATCCTGCGCGTCATCCGCGTCGGAGATATCACACTGAATGTAGTTGACCGGATGGTCTTCGTTCCAGGACGGCCGGGGGCGGCGAGCGACGCCGTAGACCTTCCAAGGACCGCCGGGAGTGTCGGAGAGGGGAAGGATCTCCGCTAGGCTGTTGCCGACGATTCCGGTCACCCCGACTATTAGGGCTACACTCTCGTGCCTCAATAGCGGCTCATCTTCCTCCAATTTTTTCTGTTTCAATCGATTTAAGCATCAAATTAAACGAACTCTCAACTACTTCAATGAAACAACAAATCAAAGTATGCAGATGTATGTATGTGTGGAATGATTGTGATTGTGCAGTAATCACCTTAGCAGCGCCGATAGCTCCAGCCCACCACCAGCTCATCTTCAGCCTCAAAGAATCAAGGTTTCAGTAAACTATGCGTGTGAGCTTCAGTAAACTGGCGGTGATTCAGGGTTTGGATAGATCGGAAGGAAAACAGTGGAGATTGGGGAGAAAGAGTTTACAATACAAAATTCTGCTCGAAATTTGTCTGTTTGGTATTGGTATACAGACAGATAGACAACTCAATAGGATTTATTACGTGTTCAACTTCAACTTTTGTTAATCATTTTTATCAATCTTCAAAGCCGAAATTATTTTATTTGGACCTTTTGAAGATATGAATTAAAATGTGAATATCATTTTTATTGTTTTGCAACTATTTAAGTAAGATAAATTATTAATATTAAAATTGCAAGTATGACTTTTACTATATAAAGTGATAAAAAATGAAATTTTAAAAATGATTTTGTAAATTATGAATAATACGATGAAAATGTCCTTAAATAACTCAAAATTCTGTTGGGTTTTTGAGAAGAATTATTAACTTTATGAATTTAATTTTATTTATAAAATATTAAGAATGAAAGTTACACAAAATTGGAATTTAAGGGTATTATGATATTATCATTTGCCATAGGATTCATTGCAGGTTCAAGTTTAACATTTTTATATAATATAACGGGCAAGTTTAGAGGGGATATATTTGCGGGGTATTTTTATTTAGACCCCTTTGTATTACGGTGCTTTCAATTATTTTTTCGAGATCAAGAATTCTCGAATTTAATAAGGGAAAATCTTTGAATAGTACCAAAAAGTTGAAAAAATTCCTTTTAGGTCCCCAATTTTGAAAAAGTTCTCATTCAATCCACAATTGAAAAACAAAATTCCTTTTAGGTCCCCACAAATAGTACAGGTTCGTACATTGTCTTTAGGAATTGCGTACATTTTTGAGGGAATTGCGTATAAAAATCCCGGAATCTCGTATATACGAGATTCCGGGATTTTTATACGCAATTCCCTAAAAAATGTACGCAATTCCTAAATTATTATACAACCTTGGGTAGGGATGCAAACGAGCCGAGCCGGCTCGCGAGCCTGGTGAGCAAGCTCGAGCCAAGCCCGAACTCAAGCCCTTTTTAGTTAGGCTCGTGGCTCGCGAGCTAATATATTTAATTAAAAAATAATATTTTTATTTTTATATATATAAATATTTTTATTTTTATATAATATTATATATATTTTTATTGATTTTTATATAAAATTAATAAAAAATTAATATATTTATAATATATATGTATATATATTTAATAAATATATATTATTATATATAAAAATATATTAAATTATTTTAAAAAAAACTAATTTTTAATTAAAAATAATATATTTTCATTTGGCTCGAGCCGGGCCGAGCGAGCCTCGAGCCTTGGTCGAGCCGAGCTCGAGCCAGAAAAAAAGGCCAAGGCTCGGCTCGGCTCGTTTGCATCCCTAACCTTGGGGAGTGAAAAGAAATTTTGTTTTTCAATTGGGGAGTGAACAGGAACTTTTTCAAAATTGGGGAGTGACAAGGAAATTCAGTTTACACTTGGGGATTTTTTAGGAATTGTCCGATTTAATATTTATGCTCGTGAATTCTGATTTTCTAACTTTAAAAATAAAATTAAAATGGGTGTGGCCCAAGTTGAACTTCAACGTGGATGCCAGAAACATGTTGGACAGCAGGTCTGGGTTTCGTTGGATTTATTTTTCAAAATAAAAGTAAAAAATACAATTAATAAGTATAATTTACGGTACAATATTATAAGAAAGCGTTTGGTTGGGCTATTAGCCCACAAAGATATTAGGTACTAGGGTTAATATTCAGTTTGGCAGGAAATATTAAGTGATGTTGGCCCGACCAACTTAATATCCGGCCCGATCAGGCCCTCAACTATTCAAGCATTAACTTTCCTAACTCATATTAGATTTTCGATGATATTAACTCTCGTTATGTTGGAGTGCAAATTGGCCGGTCACTGTACACTTTAACCCTTTTCATTTTTTGCCCCTTTTCTCATTCTTCGTTCCTCTGTGTAGTTGTGCTAGGGTTAGGTTTTGTATCTAAGAGGAGACGAAGTTGGAGCTAATACGTATGGAAATCTTTCATCTTTTTTTACCAAGTTTAATTTTTAATTGGACAAATTTGCTTCGGCTGTTGTAAGTTTTATGGCATGATTTGTAGGGGCTGGTTTTGTGGGTTCAACTCTAAGAGGGAATTGCAAATCTGAGCAGGTAATTTGTTCAAATCTTAGAATAATTTATTGTAATTAGCTAGTTGTGCGAGATTATTGTCCACCGCATCTTGAGTCTTGGTGTGTTGATAGTATATAGTTGATTTTGTGGGATTTCCATGTGAGCAAGGCTGTGTGTTTTGGATGCATGAG
This sequence comes from Lantana camara, assembly GCA_037501455.1. Classification (NCBI taxonomy): domain Eukaryota; kingdom Viridiplantae; phylum Streptophyta; class Magnoliopsida; order Lamiales; family Verbenaceae; genus Lantana; species Lantana camara. Next base: position 29,681,247 of record CM074862.1, read on the forward strand.
AGGAAAATTCCATAGGGAGATTGCGTTGATTTTGTAGATATCCGATGTTCAATTTTCTTGATTTGTTTCTTCGTTCAAATTTCTGTACTTTGGCTAGTCGCCTTTAACCCGTCGTCAAGTCCCTTCCCACTTTTGTTTTCGATTATTGATCGGTGGAATTGGATTCGCAGATTTGTTAAAACTTGTAATAGATTCATATACGAAGTTAAGGTTCTTGACTTGGGTAGAGTTTGTATCGAAACGTACAGCTCTGTTCATGGTCATGCTTTATTTGTTGTCTATTTGGTACAATGAAACGGTCGAGAGAGAGAGAGACGCTCGCGTAAACGTCGATACGCTATCATAACAAATCAGTCGGACCAACTGAAACACTTGCGCCGTTTCACACAAGTTAGTGATCAAAACTGTATAGATAACCTTCGGATGGACCGGAATACTTTCTGTCGGTTGTCGTATTTGCTCAAACATTTTGGTGGCTAACACATGAAAAATGTAAATCTGGTTGAAAATGCAGCCAAGATTGTTGTCATTGAGTTAATAGAAATTTAAGGACATGCTTGGTTCATATTTATTTCCAATTTGTTTAGCTATGTGCAATTTTGTTTTTTAATTTATCTCTGTTGAGATAAAAAGTATGGTTGGACTAGACTATGCTCGTGTGGAGGGTATGAGATCTAGCCATATATGAATTCAAAAAGAAATAGGAGTGTTGTTGCTGCTATGTTGATCTTTAGCATTGCAACCAAGTTAGATTAGAAGAATTTTTGATATAAAAAATGTCCAAGGAAGTTCTGATATTCTTAGATAGAGCAACATCAGTAGATTTGAGAAAGAGAAGATTATCAATTGATGAATTTTGTGAATAATGAGCTGCCTTTTCCTGTAGTATTATATCACCAAACCAACATTCAATTTTCTTTTTTTGTAATGGCATAGTTATTTTATGATTATGACCTTGGGTTATTGTTTGTAGTGACATATTTATCTAATTATTATGATTTTGTAAGCCTTTGCCAGATGACAATATTGTTTGGATTAAGAAAAGTTGGATTTACCACACCCACCAACGATAATCATATGCTTTTAAGAAGTTGAGTATTTTAGCATTGTGCGCATCCCCTGATCTTTGTGTTGTTGTTGATTTATAGTTATTATTGCATATTATAATATATGCTCAATCTTAGGGAAGACATACCTTTCCTAATTATGATACTATTCTCTGGTAAATCACGATTTTTGGAAAAAATAGTATAAGCAAAGGAAATTATTATATTTGTTTAGGTATAATCATATAGATTTTCTGCTCAAGTCTATTGGAAGAAAGTATAAATTCAACATATACATATTCTGCAAGGTGCTCATAAACTTTTATTAATTACAATTCATATCAATCGTTAAATTGTTTTATTGATTTGTTGTCATCTAATGACACTGTACGAACATGTATTAGGGATGTCTCGGAGTTTTGGATGTTACACACGTCGAAGTCATTGTTCGTTAAAGCGTTCAACCAAAGTAAGTATGTTGCCTCCATAACACCTGATGAATGCCCAGAATCTAAGGTTAAAGGCAAATGGAAAAGAAGTAAGCATGATGATACTGGGGATATCCAAGCTTTGATGGGTGAGATTTTGTCTTTGACTAGGTTTGCGATTGGCGATGTTGCTGCATCAGTGAAGCAACCCCCACCACAACCTAATATGACTTCAGATGAAGATGATATTTGCAAAAGTAGATTGTGCGACTCTAACAATATTATTTGGTCTATCATTGGAAGATGTTATGCGGGTCGTCTCTTATCTTGCAAACAATCGTAATGATATGCTTGAAGTTAGGGAAAAATGTAAGTTGCCCTTTTTGTTATAATGTTGTCTTTATACTTTGGGGTGCATTGTAATGGTTATGTCTGTTTTCGTAAGCTCTCTTTTGACAGCTCAGTTCACCGCTGTAGGAATGTTTGTCATGTAATTGTGGTTGGATGTGTGCAACTTGGAAATAAAGATTGGATGATTTCTCAATTAGTCTAATTTGGCTTTGCTTTTAAACTTTTTTTTTTTTTTTTCCGGGACGCATGATATAATTAGTTTAAAATTTTTCCATAAACCCAATAACTAGAAATTTTGGCTACGGAAAAAATTTTCAGTTTAACAAGAACTTGCATTCTCAGGAGTAGTTGTAGGTGAAAATTGGAAAATAACTAAGCTCAACCGATACACAACTTTTGGTAGAAGGGTAACAAGTTGTGGGTTTAATCTTTCGTATCAAGCGCCCCTAAATAATTTGAGGGTAGTTTAGGAAATCTACAAGTTAGTGCTAATTACTAAAATACATACCAAACGCAATATTAAAGTACACAAACCCTTGGTATGGGTATAGTATCTACTACCAAACACAAAATAAAGTGCTATTAGAGTTACCTAATTTTAGTTAACAAGTCCGAATAATATTAAATGAAATTAACTTCACAAGTGTACCAAACGCTCTCTAACTATGTAGTTAGAAATTCTGTCATGAGTCTCCGAATACGCCCCTAATAATAGTTTATACTTTAATTATTTGTGGTGAATTGGTGATATATACAATTTAGGATTAATTACACAAACTCCCTTTTCTTTGGGCCTTAGGGTGGGTTGTCCCTCATCCTTTTATTTTAGGCGATTTGTCTCTTAATTAACCTTTCAAAATTGTTGCACTTAACCCCTTTATGGTGAAATCTTAGTAAATATTCCGTTCATTTTTTTGGGGCATGATTTATAAAGCTAAATTTGTACAAATTAGATTTCAAATGTGTTGGTATTATACATCAAATCGAAGGTCTTGACGCAAAGACCAAAATGGATGTAGCACCCGGCCCGAGCGAAGAGTACTACATCCCCCGCACCATGACCCGACATGTGTAACGAAACGGAAAATCCTCACACGCACCAAGCCATAGCGAACGGGAGATAAACAAAATCTCACCTAAGTTAGGCGGTCTAGACTCTAATACAGAGTGTGCAACAAAACCAAAACGAATGCAGAAGCAACATGATCAATTCAAAAATGCATACATACAAGCTACGATCAACTTAACACGAATATTACATAATATACCCGCCACGGGCCAAATTAAATCATACAATCTCCAAAACTCAAAAGTCATACGGATATACAAATATACATAGTACCAAAATGGAAGTAAAGATGAGAGTATGCAAAAGACTCGAGCTACAGACCCAAACGACTCAAAAGACAACCACCGCCTAACTCGAACCAAAACCTGAACCTGCAACTCAAAGAAACAAGGGGGAAAAAGAAAACAACGAGGAGGAGTCAGTCCTAATGACTGGTGAGGGGACTAACACACGCATAGGTACATATACATATGAGCATAGCATATTCAAAGTCAGAAAGTTCATGAATCGGGGTGTGGTTTTTGCAATCTAAAATATTTTCTCCTGTGATGCCAGATATATAGAAAAAGAGTTAGGATCGAAGGCTAAAATCAACCAATTTTAGTAATTAGAAATCCACTTCTGTTTCACGAACCAAATTTATATTCAAAGCTAACTCGGCGAGTACAAGTTTTTCTCTAACTCTTCAGATTCATAATCATATTCAAATACAAATTCAAATTAAATTCAATTCCAACCTTTTGCCATTTGGGAAAGAGAGGCGCGCCCCTCAACCCCCAGATCATGTCATGTACTGGTTGAGATGGGGATTAATTACTCCAACCCGCTCCTTCGACAGTGGTTGTAACACCCCGCACGTGAGGCGCCACATCCCCAGCACTATGACCCGACACATGTACGAAATGGAGAGTCCGCACACGCACCAAGTCACAGCGAACGGGTGACAAACGAAAACACACACACTAGCTAGGCGGTACCTAACCCTGTACAAAAGAAAATATGCGAAACATGACAGCGGAAGCCAGGCAAAATACCAACTTTCAAAAACTTCCATACCTTAAACATACAGTGCCATACAAACATCAAAATCAACTAAACGGGTTCGACTAATTCGGTAAACCTGTCCTAACCTGTCCCAAGCAATCATATATTCATAGCGGGTTCATCTAATCCGAGCACCTGTCCTAACCTGTCTTGAATTCCATACATTCAAATCATAAATGCAAACCCGCACAAACATATCTTATATAACGTTTACAAAATCATAATTCAGAACAAAAATACTTAACATACTTAAACAAACAGACACAGACTCAACAGACACGTCACACCACCGCCTATCACGAACTCCAACGCGAATCCAAAGCTAAACCTGCACACTAAAAACATAAAGGGGGAGGGGCCAGTCCAAAGACTGAGCGAGGGGTTAACACACGCACACTATACATATATACAGAGCACAGCACGTTCAAAATTAAGCTGTTCGTGAATCCGGGACTAGTTTTTGCACACCAAATCATTTCCTCGTGATAATATAGATATAGGGTGACTTAGCAAAACAGAACAAACAAAACTTAACTTATATTTAACTTAAAACATACGTTCAAACCCATGCAGACTTAGCACACATATCCAAACCTAACTTATTTAGTTAATAGTAAATCCAATTTTATCTTACTTAAGAGTCTACTCCCGTTTCACGAACTTATAACCGACAAACATAACGAAACTCGGCAGGTACGAGCACACAGACAGACTGAACAAAACAAAACAAAACAAAACATACCAGGAAGGTGTGATGGAAGGGTTGAGCGACCCTAGCCATCCAGAAGCGGAAGAGGGGAGTGCTCACTGCTGCTCAATCCCTTGGACTCCATCCCCCAACCTACACTCAGGTGGGTTCCGGTACATCCCTTAAACAGAATTTGGGGCCCCCACACTTACACAAATCACGGAAAACGGAAGCTTAACCCGCAACAGACAGACAGACAGACAGACGAACAAACATATCTCAAGCATATCGTACTTAGCTATCGTACGTACATATTATGAAGACTGACCTCAAAATCATAACAAAGTCAAAGCTAAGCTTACATAGGCTTATACATAACTTCGTACTTTCAAACTTATAACAAAGCCAACAAAATACGTATCTTGCACATATCTACATATACATAAAGGCTTATAAACCGCATGCATTCGAAAACGAGCACATTGCAATAGGGTATAACTATATCCTAACCTCACCTGGAACCAAACAGAGCCAAAGACACAGCAAATGGTCCACCCCAGAACCTGCACGACCAAAAGTCACCACCCTGGGTGCACCTGAACGACTGAACACACAAAACACAACATAGGGCTCAGACTCAAATTCAGACAACCACACAGAGACGCACGACAATGCTCAAGCACTCACGAAATGCAATCATATAAGCAGGGTTCAATTCATATTAATTATATGCAAAAAATAAAACTTTAAGACATGTTCATGTGCACCATTAATGCAAATAAGAGAACTGAAAGGCAAGGCAAATCATATCATTTTATTGGTCACACGAACAATTCATTTATTACATAACAAATTCAATTAACAAGGTTAATCAATTCGTATCATGCTAATTTATACATTTAAGAAAATTACACAAACCTCCCCTCTAAGGCTAAACAATTAACAAATTTAATATGTCGGGACTCACATTGCAAATCAAAACATTTACACGTATCACATTTCATATAAACTTCACATAATAGCACGTTACGAATTCCTTTAAACTTAGAAGTCATATATCAAATTCTAATTATGTTATTCAACATTACCAAGTTCATACAATTCAAGTATTGCATAATAGATTCAAATTCAACTTAAATAGTTAGACTTAAATTAAGAAAGTTTCAAATTAAATCATTCTCGTCATAATAACTTCTCTTGACTGAAATCATAATTAGCATATTTGTTTACCAATCGACAAGGATTAATTAATTGAAGTCATACAATTTATATGTTTAGCGAAATTATACATACACCCCTCTTCAAGATAGGCAAATAGCTCAAATTCGATATATCGGAATTCAAATGGCATATCAAAGCATCAATATATTTCATAATTCATTTAATACATGATTTTGTACACAGTGAAATACAATTCGATCGACAAATCAAACAATTAGCAATTAAAACAATTAATTTAAAATATTCAAGTTATACAAAATAAATCACAACAAATCAACCGGACATCCGATTGACGAACGGAAAGTGGCGTTGGACTCACCACAACGAGGCGGACAAACTGTCCAAAGCTCGCCGGAGCGCCGCCACCTGAGCCGCCGGAATAGTGGCGGGCCGCCGCTCGGGCGCCGCCGGAGCGTGCCGGAAAAAATCCCGAAAAAATCACTCGTGCAAGGATTCCTCGTGCTCAATTCAATTCCTCGATCAATTTCTGCAAATTTCAAGCCAATTGTCTCCAATTTCAAAACCAAGAATACGAAAACCCTAGAATCTTCAAACTTCAATTACTTTCAAACCGGTGAACCAAAATGAGATCCGAAAGAGGCATTGGCTTACCCGTGACGAGCTTTACGAAAGCCCTAAGCTTTCTCGCCGGAAAAATCCCCGGAGGTGGGGCCGCCATTGAGCCTCCGCTGTGCAGCCGCGATCCGCCGCCAATTGGCCGAATCAGGAGTCGTGTGATCAAAGGCCACTAGTTCTTGTCGTTCCGAACAACTTTCGTGAAGGGCCCGAGGCCAAAAGATGACCGGAAAAGGCCCCCGTTGACCTCCGAAGTTTCTGCCGCCGTACGCCTCCCCGGAACCACCACCTATGGCCAAAATTCGGTGAAAACGATGCCGGAAATGGACTCGGGAGGTCGGAAAACCTTGGAAAACACTAACCTTCGTCGAAAAAGGGCCCCGAAGCGCTGCCGTGACACTGTTCACTCGACGGCGGCGTGAGCTTCAGGCGGCGCGTGCGCCGCCGTCCGGCGGCCATTGGCCACGCCGCCAACGTCCCGCGCTGCGCCAGGAGCTCCTTTATCTGGGTAGGGAGTGTGTGTCATCGGAATGTCGTCGGAAAACGCCGTGAAAGGACGGCGAAGCCGCGGTCCACCACCCTTCTCCGCGCGCGTCTGAAAATGGCCGATATCTCCGTTGTCAGTCATCGATTGGTCGAGTTCTCGATACGGTTGTGACCGCATCGTCGAGATAATCGAAATGGACTATTGGTTCGTCGAATTCCGTCAAGAAACGAGCGAGTTCCGGGTTGTGCATGAAATCACACCTTCGAGTGTGTGTGTGTGCATCGTGTTTCGCCTGGGGGGGGGGAGAGAGAGAGAGAGAGAGAGAGAGAGAGAACTGCTGAGTTATGTCACGTTAAACGAGGATCCGGGTGTTTTATCCCGGGTCCTCGTGCGAAAAACGAACGGTAGAAGGGGCAAACGACGTCAGAATTAAACAAACTCAGAGTCTACGGACTCGTCTCGATGCCCCGAACGCGCAGAAGGGGTCAAAATGGTCAAAATCTCGTTCGAACGATAAATGACCGAAAAACCCCTAAAAGGAGAAAATTACAAAAAGGCCCCTAAACTCATAAAGAGTTCAAAATAGGGCCGAGCAAAATACAAAATCACATAATTAAACACGTAAAAAGGTTGAAATGAGGCGTACCTTATAAGTCGGATGAACGGGATATTACAGTGGTCACCGTCGGCTCAAGAAAACCCGCCCTTCCTCAACCTCATAAGAAGCCCGGGTGTCTGGGCATCCTTTTTAAAGGCTAACGGGTGATTCATTATTAGTAGTGCATAGTAGGGATCGTTCCCTTAGTTATGCCTACTTACTTTGTATAGCTTATACCTTTTAGGCTAGGTATTCTTTTTTTGGTTTGTAGGGCTAGGTATTTTGGTTGTAATACTGTTCTTGACTGGTGAGGGGGCTAACACACGCATACGTACATATACATATGAGCATAGCATATTCAAAGTCAGAAAGTTCATGAATCGGGGTGTGGTTTTTGCAATCTAAAATATTTTCTCCCGTGATGCCAGATATATAGAAAAAGAGTTAGGATCGAAGGCTAAAATCAATCAATTTTAGTAATTAGAAATCCACTTCTGTTTCACGAACCAAATTTATATTCAAAGCTAACTCGGCGAGTACAAGTTTTTCTCTAACTCTTCAGATTCATAATCATATTCAAATACAAATTCAAATTAAATTAAATTCCAACCTTTCGCCATTTGGGAAAGAGTGGCGCGCCCCTCAACCCCCAGATCATGTCATGTACTGGTTGAGATGGGGATTAATTACTCCAACCCGCTCCTTCGACGGTGGTCACCGTCGACTCAAGAAAACCCGCCCTTCCTCAACCTCATAAGAAGCCCGGGTGTCTGGGCGCCCTTTTTAAAGGCTAACGGGTGATTCATTATTAGCAGTGCATAGTAGGGATCGTTCCCTTAATTATGGCTACTTACTTTGTATAGCTTATACCTTTTGGGCTAGGTATTCTTTTTTTGGTTTGTGGGGCTAGGTATTTTGGTTGTAATACTTTTCTTAACTTGTGGATTATAGTGCATTGTCTTTGTACTTGGTTTTTGGTTGGTAATATATATACGAGGTGGCCTTCTTCATAACCCCAAGGTTGCTTTAACTAGTTGTCTTAAAACAAAAAATTGTCATGGCACTCTGAATTCAGCATTTCTCCCATAGTAAAATTTGTTTTAAAAAAATTACATCCTCATATTTTATTTGTATACACATCTTTATGGTGTTTATATCCATAAATCATAAGAAACGGAAAGAAAAAAATAATATGCATCATTATGAATTAGACCTTGTAAATATACCCGTAACACGCATGGGATCCCCTGCTATACTCCCTGCTTCAAATTCATGCTACGCCTATGAAATATTGCCAAGTGTCTAATTATATCACTAATAGAAAAATTGAGAAGTAGAGAATTATTTTTACCTTTCAACTTTAAAATGGCAGTCACACACCTTTAACTCTATTTTTTTGGTTTTCTTTACCCAAATAATTGCGTTATTATTTTATTTTGTATTTCTCAAATATTGTTTCTTTATTTCACATTATCTAGATTCTTAAATTCTTTTCTTTTATGTTTATTTTTTATTACTTATTTATATTTATTTTACTCTCCCACCTCATTTCAATTTTTTAATTATATTTTCTTTTTTTAATATTTTTCAATTTCTACTTGAACTATTACTTTATACTAATTTTATATATTCTTATTTTATTTATTTATTTATTTATCAAAAAATTATAATTATATTAAAAATAATTACATGAAAATTTTAATTTAATATATTTTTCTTGCAAATAATTTAGGGTTTTGGGTTTAGTATTTTAAGGTTTAGGGTTTAAGGGTTTAAGGTTTGGGGTTTAAGGGTTTAGGGTTATATTAAATTAAAATTTTCATGTAATTATTTAATAAAATAAGAATATATCAAATTTGTTCAAGTATAAAGTAATAGTTGGAGTAGAAATTGAAAAATATTAAAAAAGAAAGAAAATATAATTAAAAAATTGAAATGAGGTGAGAGAAAAAAATAAATATAGATCAGTAATAAAAAATAAATATATAAAATAAAAGAATTTAAGAATCTATAGATAATGTGAAATAAAGAAACAATATTTGAAAAAAAGAAAAGAAAAGAAAGTATAACGCAATTATTTGGGTAAAGCAAACCAAAAAAAATTGAATTAAAGGTTTTAAGGTAAATATAATCCCCTACTTCTCAATTTCTCTATTATTGATATAATTGGACACTTGACAATATTTCATAGGCGTAGCAGGAATTTGAAGCAGGAAGTATAGCAGGGGATCCCGTCCGCCCGTAACACAATCTTATTTCCTTTGATAAAACCTTCAAAACATGATTAAAAAGTTGGAACCCAATTCAGCCTGAGTTAGGTTCAAAATACAATTTTTCCTAGAACAAGAACCACAACATATGAAAATCATAACCACCACCAAATAGTATAATTTTCAGGTATGAAGTTATCATTGGTATGGAAAGTGTAACAACCCGGATTTTAAGATCAGGATGACACGGGTAAGTAGAGGGTGAAAAGGAAAGAGTTAGCCTGAAACCATCATGCATTTCATTTATGTGAATTACATGCCTTTACGTTTCAAATTTGATTCGTATAACACCAAAAAACACCTATCACTATGCATTCACCGAGCCTAAACCTTCACATATTCCTCTTAAAGCATTAGGAAGTTAGATTCCACATTTTCTGGATTCTTTTCCTAGCTTTTACTATCCCGAGATATGCTATGAAAATTGTTTGTCAAAAATTCCTATTAGGTCCCTAGTTACTATTCATCCTTAGATGTAGAAAATTTTCGGGACCTCTTTACCTATCCAATATTGGGTTCAAATGAATCCTTACGAAATTTTATGAATTTTGATATCATTCCCAAACCCTAATTCTCATTGTAGCTCCCGTAGTAACCAAAACCGGCCAAAAACCCTAGTTTTATCTTAAATTAGAGATTTTCGAATTTGAACGTTTTACCTATACAATATTATAACCATTACGATCCTTGGATTATTTTATGAATTTTAAGATCTTTTCCAAACCCTAGTTCAAATCCTAGCTCGTTTTATAAATTTTTCCTATTTTTCCTAAAGTACTATTCTCGCCGTAAAAACTAACTTTCAAACCGTACAACATTTGATATCCAATATTATACTCAAAATAATCCTCAAATTATTTTATGAATCATGAGCACTTTCTTGGAAATTAATTCACATCCTAGCTCCATTTTATATATTTTCTCTTATTTTTCAAAATCCCGAACGCTTACTACTTTAATTTTAAACGTTTAGACGTTTAGTGTTTATAATCATCCGAAAGCTCTTTCGATTCTCCTTCTTTCGCAAATTTTCTCATTTCAAACTAAAATCTAGAGATTCTGCTATATTTTTATTATTAATTCTACCCTAATTTGGATTTATTTTATTATGATGTATTTATGATGAAAATATGTATACATAAGCTCCTACATTACATATACACCTAAGTATACACCTAGCATAACACCTAAACCCCCATAATTATAATCCTAGCCTACTCATCAGCATGAATCACACCCTAAACTTTAGGAAATTGCAAACTAAGCCCCTAAATCATACGTATAAATACCCCCCACAACTCATTTCCAAGACTACACAAATCACTCCTCACTTCCCCTAAGTACACGCCTAGCTCCTCTTTCTCTCTAAGGTACATTGTTTTATTTTATTATTTCATGCTTTATATTATGTTCTTAGTATAATATAGTCATAGCATGCCAAGGATTAATTAAATTATGCTTTAGGAATTTTATTTTATGAAATATATGCATAGTTGTTAGTTTTAAATACAATGTGCCTACATTATGGAATTTTATTTAATTAAACGCATGAATTATGATATGATATCATGTGAGTATGTATTTAAATAATTATGATCTTGTTTGATTAAATTCATGCATAGATTAATTTATTTAGAATTAATTTTATGATTAAAGTTACTTAAAGTGCTCCATTTTGAGTTTAATTATGTGTTATGGACTTAGAACTTGTTAAATCTGATCATGAGCTAATATGAACACATTCATAAGTCTAAGAACACATTCATAATGTTCTTGATCAATTTTAAGTGCACGTGTGATAGTAGGTGTGTGTGTGAGTTCGATTTTATGTTATAAAGCGTTTAATTCATAAGAAATTGAATAGTAAATGTTTTCAATAGAAATTTTGACTTTTTGGTCAACCCATATTCAATTAATTTCGAAAATTAATTAAAAATAATTATAAAATAGGTTTTGGAATTTTTAAAGAAAGATTTTACCCGAATTTTCCAAAAATCGGTAAGTTATGAAATAATTTCAAAATCTAGCCTACATTGTCAAATTAAACCCTAGATTTCATTTATAATATTCTAATTAGGATTCTAAAGTGACTAATAAATATTTGATCAATTAAAGATTTCTTAAAACCTAATTAATTAATTAAATTCACTTAAACGATTAAAATTAGGTTTTACCAGGAATTCTCTAACATGTTAAATTTCATATACCTTATGTGGTTATCTGATTAGAATAATAAGATCTAACTTGTTACTCTTTTAAATGTGAATATTTTATGCCTTATGTGCGTATTTGGTTAGAATAAAGAACCTAGTTCTAAGCCTATAATAGTCAATACTTTCAGGCGAACTGGAATTCACATTTCAATGTTTGATTATTGGTATAGGTGAGGGTTAAAAAATTTTCAACTGGAATCATGCCTATATCTATGTATCTATATAAAATGGTTTTTGAACCTACCTACTATTTGATTTCCTACCTACATACATATGACTACAGTACAATATCCCTCTTTATGAGGAAAATATTTTTACGTCGGAATCAGGGTCTTACCTGGACATTATATACTTTAGTCCTATTACTACTAAGAATTGATTCCCGACTAAGCAAGAAAAATACTTTATCATTATTATTATGGGCCCCGGCACGCAGCTGTGTCGAGCAATTACCCGGAAGGTATTGGGCCGAGGGTATTGTTGGTGCCACAGACCGCCACCAACTCTTGGTAGTGGTTTAGCTGGAGGTTAGTTACTCCACGCCAAGAGACTTATAAGGGAGACAACCTCCCTGGGAGAGATAGCTACCTCCCACTTATTACATATATCGTCTCTAGGGTTTGATCCCCTATTGACACTACGGAGTAGTGGAGTTATTATCATATTTTGTTTTATTAAAGTATCGGTGCCTTGATCAGCCTGGTACTATTTTACCAAATTATTTAAGGAATTACGGATGGAGAGGCCTAGCTTGTAGGCATTAAAAGTCTTATTACAAACGGTTCATATTCCTACAAGTATATCCAAACTACCTTTATCCCTGTTTTACACATGTCATGAACCGTTTCATATTTGCTATATCCTATTGCTACTATTTTAGATCAAGGTCTCCTTGATCCTATATACATATAACTATAAGCTATTATAACCCCTTCACTTGGTTACTTTGACTAACCCTCTCGCCTACTTTAAAATGCATGATTTCAGGAATCAAGGAATGACAACTAGAGGTATCTTGAAGCATTACAGTGTCACGAGTAGTAGGGTGGTACTGATCCTAAGTGTCCTCTGTCCTGAGCCTATTCTCCTTATAATAAGCTATCGCATACTTTATCCTTGCATATCATCCTATTATACTCTTTTACAAACTACTTTGATCAATAATGATAATCCTTGTTCTTTATACGTTATCCTCCCCATTCATTGGTAAAGTTTGAATCTCTTTATCTTCCGCTGCACAGTGACATACACTCTACTCATATACTATCTAGACCGTTCGCCACAGTATTTCCTGAGTGATGGGTTTAACCTCCACTCGGGCAGTATTGCGGTGCGGGGGTTGTAGTACTGGGGAGGTGCTACAACTTAAAGTGGTATCAGAGCCCCAGGTTGTGGAAATCTGGGGTTCATAGAGTCTCATGAGTATTCTTGTATCCTTAATGCTTAAATTGTGATCAATCACTGTTTGGGGCGGCCGACCAACGTGTGATTTGTTACAATTGTAGTACTAAACCCTTTCTTCATCAAGCCCACCATATGGTTTCAACTCATACCAACATCCGGAGTGTTATTGAATCCTTTAGTACTCTTTAAAACTATCAAATTGCTGGTAGATTCGGTTATAAGAGCTATATCTCTTTCATCGTTATACTCATATTTCCAACTTGTAAAACAGTTCACTTATACTTTCTAGCTCATCTAAAGTCTCAAGTTATTAGAAATGCTTCAAGATACCAGTAGGGCCGAAAAGTTAACATATTGATTTATGTGCCTTTATATGCCTTACCTTGCTAAAGGTGCTGTGCATATTACTATTATTTGGAAACTTTTATCATCGTGACTATCTGCAAATCATTCTCAACTATAAGGGTGATTGCAGTTTAAAATTGTTATCCCCAAAGCTGCTAAAGGTATGCATTCTAAACATGCCAGTTACTGCTTTACCTGATCCTGGCGTCACGCATCCATTCATTGCATCCGAATTATGTGCGCATTTCAATTTTTCACTTGAACCATTACCTTATGTGCTCAAAGTAAGTTCTCTTTTGGGAGCTTGCTTTACTACGGATAGAGGATATAAACGCTGCCCTATACGGATTAGTACCCAATACTACCCGATAGATCTTATAGAATTACCAATGTTGAGATATGGGGTTATTCTGGGCATAGATTAGCTTAGTAAGTACCATGCTAAGTTGGATTGTTTCAAGAAAGAAGTCACCTTTGGAAAAGGTGATAACTCTGGGACGAGAGAAGAATTAGAATCGATATCACTGGTTACGGCAGCAGAAGCCAAGAAGTTAATCGGTAAAGGAACTACAAGATTCATTGCATATTTGTTCAATAGACCCAAAGATCAGCTCAAAATTGAGGAGGTAGAGGTTGTAAAGGAATTCACTGATGTATCCCCTGAACATCTGAATTCATTACCTCCTGATAGAGAATTAGAATTCGTAATCGATCTAGTTCCTGGAGCTGAGCCATTTTCCAAAACACCATACCGAATGGCTCAACAACTTGATGAATTATTAGAATCAGGATATATCCGTCCTGGCACATCCCCATGGGGAGCACCGGTGCTATTTGTAAAAAAGAATGATGGATCGTTGCGACTGTGTATCGATTATCGAGAGCTCAATCGTATGACCATCAAAAAATAAATACCCTCTCCCCCACATCGAAGAGATATTCGATATTCTTCAAGGATCTCGAGTGTACTCTAAATTGGATTTAAGGCAAGGGTATTATCAACTAAGGATCAGAAAAGAGGATATCCCAAAGACTACCTTTAATGCCCGATATGGTCATTTTGAGTTTGTAGTGATGCCCTTTGGATTGACGAATGCTCCAGCTGCATTTATGGACTTAATTCATCGGATCATCCGACCATATTTAGATCAGTTTGTGGTCATCTTTATTGATGACATTCTGGTGTTTTCAAAGACCCCTGAAGAGCATGCTGAACACCTCCGTTTAGTGCTGGGTACTTTAAGAGAACATAAGCTATACGCGAAGTTCAGTAAGTGTGAGTTTTGGTTGGGAAAAGTGACTTTTCTTGGGCATATAATAGCTGGTTCTGGAATAGAAATTGACCCTTCAAAAGTTGAAACCGTGATGAATTGGCAGACACCAAAGAATCCGTCCGAAGTAAGAAGTTTTCTAGGACTTGCAGGCTATTATAGGAGATTTGTAAAAGATTTCTGCACCTCTCACTCAATTGACCAAGAAAGAAAACGAATTTGAATGGACAGACAAATGTGAGCAAAGTTTTCAGGAATTAAGGTGAAGGTTGACGTCTGCTCCAATACCAGCATTACCTGAGGGAAAAGAAGGTTATGTGGTTTATACAGACACCTCTAAAGAAGGAATAGGGTGCATCCTAATGAAGAATGGCAAGGTCATAGCCTATGCATCAAGAAAGCTCCAACCTCATGAAGAGAATTATCGCACACATGATCCAGAGTTAGCAGCAATTGTATTTGCCCTAGCTAAGTGGAGACACTACCTATACGGGGTAACTTTTGAAGTCTTCACTGACCACAAAAACCTTTATTCACTCAAAAGGAGTTGAATATAAGACAGAGGAGATGGATGGAATTCTAGGAAGATTATGACTATGTAATACATTACCATCCAGGAAAGGCCAACGTAGTGGCAGACACCTTGAGCCGAAAATCTAATCTATCGACATTGTACGGGAGAAGCGAGCTTGTAACTGTCATCTCAAAATCCCGACTAGCTAATATAGTGATATCCTCGCCATTAAAAGAGAAGCTTAAAGAAGCCCAGGCACGGGATGAGTGGATCAAGAAATGTCTCAACTCTAAAGAAAAGATATTGAAACCAAATTTATGACGGATGAACATGGAATCCTGAGATATAAAGGACGAGTATGTGTACCTCCTGCGGTTCGAAAAGAAATTATAGATGAGGCACATAAGACTCGTTACACGATACATCCAGGAGGAACCAAGATGTATCATGATCTCAAGAAACATTTCTGGTGGAACGGGACGAAGCGAGACATTGTTGGCTATGTCAAGAATGTTTGACCTGCCAACAAGCTAGAACGGAACACCAGAAGCCTGGAGGGAAGTTACAACCATTACCAATCCCTACCTGGAAATGGGAACAAGTCACTATGGACTTTATTATGGGATTACCGAAGGTTAAAGGAGGATATGATAGTATATGGGTTATCATTGACCGGTTAACTAAGTCTGCACATTTTCTACCAGTCAAGACTACTGACAAGGTCAGTTCTTTAGCAAAGATGTATCAAAAAGAGATTGTAAGACTACATGGGATGCCTACTAGCATAGTCTCCGATAGAGATCCAAAATTTACTTCACAGTTATGACAGAACCTTCAAGAAATAATGGGGACTAAGCTACACTTCAGTTCAGTTGCACATCCTCAGACTGATGGTCAATCAAAAAGAACCATCAAATATCTAGAGGATATGTTACGAACTTGTGCCTTAGCTTTCCAAGAGGAATGGAAAGAGTGCTTGCTTATTGTGGAGTTTTCATACAATAATAGTTACTAGGCATCAATCAAGGCAGCCCCCCCATGAAGCCTTGTATGGAAGAAAATGTAGATCTCCATTGTATTGGTATATGGATGAAGCTAAGGCAACAAAAAAGGGGATACAAGGAAGACTGTTAAGAAATGGATAGCGGAATCTACAGAAAAGATTCAAGTAATTCAACAAAGAATGAAAACAACCTAAGATAGGCAAAAGAGTTATGCCGATAGCCAAAGAAGAAATATAGAGTTTGCGGTAGGCGATAAAGGATCACCGCGAAAAGGTTTCACACATATTGGGAAAGGTGGAAAATTGAATCCCAAATACATATGATCTTTTGAAATCATAGAGCATGTTGGACCAACCGCTTACCGCTTATATTTATCGGCAAACCTCACTGGAATACACAACGAATTTCATGTGTCCCAATTACGAAAATACTTTGCCAATGACTACCATATTCTGCCTACCAAAGGAATACCTTTAGAGCCTAACTTGACCTATAAAGTAAAGCCAACTGAATTCTGGGGTAGAAAATTCCAAGAATTGAGAAATTGGAAAATTCCCTTAGATAAGGTATTATGGAAAGGACATGGGATTGAGGAATAAACCTGGGAAACCAAGGAAAATATACAAAGACATTACTCAAAGTTGTTCCGAAACAGGAATAGAATCTGAGGACAGATTCTCTTCAAGGGGAGAGGATTGTAACAACCCAGATTTTAAGATCAGGATGAGACGGGTAAGTAGAGGGTGAAGAGGAAAGCGTTTATGGCCTGAAACCATCATGCATTTCATTTATGTGAATTACATGCCTTTACGTTTCAAATTTGATTCGTATAACACCACAAAACACCTATCACTATTCATTCACCGAGCCTAAACCTTCACATATTCCTCTTAAAGTATTAGGAAGTTAGATTCCACATTTTCCGGATTCTTTTCCTAGATTTTACTATCCCGAGATACGCTATGAAAATTGTTTGTCAAAAATTCCTATTAGGTCCCTAGTTACTATTCATCCCTAGATGTAGAAAATTTTCGGGACCTCTTTACCTATCCAATATTGGGTTCAAATGAATCCTTACGAAATTTTATGGATTTTGATATCATTCCCAAACCCTAATTCTCATTGTAGCTCCTGTAGTAACCAAAACCAGCCAAAAACCCTAGTTTTATCTTAAATTAGAGATTTTCGAATTTGAACTTTTTACCTATACAATATTATAACCATTACGATCCTTGGATTATTTTATGAATTTTAAGATCTTTTCCAAACCCTAGTTCAAATCCTAGCTCGTTTTATAAATTTTTCCTATTTTTCCTAAAGTACTATTCTCGCCGTAAAAACTAACTTTCAAACCGTATAACATTTGATATCCAATATTATACTCAAAATAATCCTCAAATTATTTTATGAATCATGAACACTTTCTCGGAAATTAATTCACATCCTAGCTCCATTTTATATATTTTCTATTATTTTTCAAAATCCCGAACGCTTACTACTTTAATTTTAAACGTTTAGACGTTTAGTGTTTATAATCATCCGAAATGTGACACCCCGACTGTTCACGTACAGGTATGATATACGTGCGCAATTTAAATTCATTACTTATGTAATATATGATTTAATTGTCGTTTTATTTCTTATAATTTTCTCACTTGTCTTATTTGAATCTATTTGAACTTATGTGAAATTTTGATTATATTGGAATTTATGATTTGAGATTTGGAGTTTGAACCCGAGCATGCCTAATTTGTGTATAATGTTGATTATTTGATTCTTGGACTTAACTGTATGATTTATTTGTGTTTTGGACTTGTTTGGTTTGGTTTGGACTCAATTGAATTTTATTTCAAATTTTTGGGCCAATTTGCAATTTGGCCACTCTTGAGTCATTTTCTCGTAACTTGAGCTCGGGGACTCGGATTCGAGTTCCGTCTTCGCCATTGTACTTGAATCGATGATTTGGATACAATGGACAAGCCTTGAACTTTTTCGATGCCGTTTCGACTCCCAATGACGCAATTTCGGCCCTATGTACCTAGATCGCACCTATAAGCCTACTTGGAGACTATTAGACCTACCCATACCCCTACCCTTGACTTTTAATCATCAAAATCAGATCTCTCCTCCCCTTTGTGCTGAGAATTCGGAACCTAAGCAAGGAGAAAGGAAGAGAAAGAGTCCCAAGCCATTTTCCTCCATTGTTGTGACCTTAAAGCTCAAGTTTTAGCTTTTCTTGCTCCATTTCTTCAAGGTTAGTTGGGGAATTTGATCTCCTTGATCTTGTGAGCATTTTACACTTCTTATATCATGCTTTAATGTTGGAGTTCATGAGATTTGCTTGGAGTCATGAATAGTTAGGTTTTGAAGAATTTTTGGAAGAACTAGTGCATCTCTTGCTTTCTTTGAGTTTGAAGCTTTATATATTGATTCACTTGGCTTATTTATTGCTTGTATATGCTCCTTTTTCATGGTAGGTGAAAGTATTATGATTTTCCATTATTGCTCTTTTGAGAACTTGGGAGGAACTTGATGAAACTTTAGCTTCTTTGCTTCTTTTCATTTCTGGTTTGTAGTATGTATGAGTGGAGATGATTTGGGATGTTTTTCTTGCTTAATTTTGTGGTATATTTGCACCATTTCATGTCTTGTTGTTGATGCTTTGGTTTGGAAGGAGTTTTCATGGAATTTGCAAGCCCTATTTTCGAATTTTAGCCTCTGACCCAAATCCACCAGGGTGGATTTTTGCTTTGAAAAAAATCCACCGGGGTGGATTTGAGGCAGAGAGCTGACTGCCTTGAATCCATGGGGGTGGATTCCTCCTTTGAAAAAAATCCAACGGGGTGGATTTAGGGCAGTGACTTTTTTTTACTCCGAACTTTATTTTTTTGTTTTTCTTCGCTTGTTTGCTTCTCTCCTACCGCGAACATGATCCCTAAGCTTTGTTAACATGTATTATTATTTGTTAATTCGATTATATTAGATTTTTGAATCTATTTGATATGATTTGAACGAGTTATGATTTGATATACGTTAAGTAGTACGTTTATGCACTTCATTTGCATTCATTTCATTCATGAGCATTGCCGGGCGTCTAATTGGTTCATATTTGAGTCTAAGTCTCGGTTCTTGTGTTCTTTTGTTTCAGAGCCTCTTCCGGACGCCCACAATCCCGAAGTTTAGGCGGTTGTCGCTTCTTTTGACCCAGTTTCTACTCCCTTGCTATAAGGTGAGGTTTAGGATTTTTATCTTCTAGTTAAGCGACCTATGGCATAATATGTGTTGATTTCTCATCCTGCATACGACTATATATCTTATATATAGTTAAATATGTGTGCTTAAGATATGTTTATAATCTTATGAATAAGCTTCAAGTTTATGAAATTGGTATAATTACGAGCATATGTAAGCTTATGATTTGAATCCATTTATTCGTTTATGCTATCTTTGAGCGAGGTAAGCCCTGAAATATGGGAATTGATATTGGTAAGGTATCTTGGGCCCGGGAATTGTGGGTAAGGACGCCCGGGATGGCAAGGGCCGTCGGGTTAAGCCTGTGCATGATTCCCATTCGTAGTGTTACGTACGATTCTTGGAGGTTGATGAGGCGTGATGCTCCGAGTACGTTGTGGGTTAGCTACCCCTCGTACATAAGTAAGTAGGTGGAGAGGGTTTGATTCCTGACCACCTTGTTGTTGGGGTTGGATTGATTTATAATTTCAGTTTTATGTTACGTTTGATGGATTAAGGGCTAGTCCGTTCTCGCCGGACTTGTGTTTATGTTTTGTTCGATGGATTGTGAATCGAGTTAGGATTTCTTTATGTATTATATACTATGATTAAAATGTTTTGGTATGAAAAACCTTAACTCGGTTCATGGCCATCACCTTTGATATTTGCTATGCTCTATTTATGTATTTAGGTGTGGGTGTGCGTTTAGCCCCCTCACTCAGTCAAGTTGTGACTGACCCTCCCTTTTCCCTACCCAGTTGCAGGTTGTTACGAGCTAGGCGGGAAAGTGCTTCGAGTCTTGTTGTACTTGTGTGTCTAGGTCGAGTTTCGTTCATAATTCCTGCTTTTGAACACTCATCTTTTGCATTTGATATTAGAATTATATTTTGAAGGATTATGAACTCTTGATGTATATACTTGACCTATTTTTGGGCCGTGAGGCCATTGTATATGATGTAAATGTTAGTTTAGAGCTCTTTTCGATCCTTATGTTATTGCTTCCGCATTCTTGTTTGTTTGTTTTGCGCGTTCTGTCCGAGTTTTAGCCCCGCTTAGCCTAGTGTGTGAGTGTAGGTTCCCGTTCGCTTAGACTTGGGCTCATGTATGGAAATCCATTTCATATTTGGGTTCGGGTTTAGGTGCGGGGGATATGGTGGCCCACCGTTCCGGGCGCTACACGAAAGCTCTTTCGATTCTCCTTCTTTCGCAAATTTTCTCATTTCAAACTAAAATCTAGAGATTCTGCTATATTTTTATTATTAATTCTACCCTAATTTGGATTTATTTTATTATGATGTATTTATGATGAAAATATGTATACATAAGCTCCTACATCACGTATACACCTAAGTATACACCTAGCATAACACCTAAACCCCCATAACTATAATCCTAGCCTACTCATCAGCATGAATCACACCCTAAACTTTAAGAAATTGCAAACTAAGCCCCTAAATCATACGTATAAATACCCCCCACAACTCATTTCCAAGACTACACAAATCACTCCTCACTTCCCCTAATTACACGCCTAGCTCCTCTTTCTCTCTAAGGTACATTGTTTTATTTTATTATTTCATGCTTTATATTATGTTCTTAGTATAATATAGTCATAGCATGCAAAGGATTAATTAAATTATGCTTCAGGAATTGTATTTTATGAAATATAGGCATAGTTGTTAGTTTTAAATACAATGTGCCTACATTATGGAATTTTATTTAATTAAACGCATGAATTATGATATGATATCATGTGAGTATGTATTTAAATAATTATGATCTTGTTTGATTAAATTCATGCGTAGATTAATTTATTTAGAATTAATTTTATGATTAAAGTTACTTAAAGTGCTCCATTTTGAGTTTAATTATGTGTTATGGACTTAGAACTTGTTAAATCTGATCATGAGCTAATATGAACACATTCATAAGTCTAAGAACACATTCATAATGTTCTTGATCAATTTTAAGTGCACGTGTGATAGTAGGTGTGTGTGTGAGTTCGATTTTATGTTATAAAGCGTTTAATTCATAAGAAATTGAATAGTAAATGTTTTCAATAGAAATTTTGACTTTTTGGTCAACCCATATTCAATTAATTTCGAAAATTAATTAAAAATAATTATAAAATAGGTTTTGGAATTTTTAAAGAAAGATTTTACCCGAATTTTCCAAAAATCGGTAAGTTATGAAATAATTTCAAAATCTAACCTACATTGTCAAATTAAACCCTAGATTTCATTTCTAATATTCTAATTAGGATTCTAAAGTGACTAATAAATATTTGATCAATTAAAGATTTCTTAAAACCTAATTAATTAATTAAATTCCCTTAAACGGTTAAAATTAGGTTTTACCAGGAATTCTCTAACATGTTAAATTTCATTTACCTTATGTGGTTATCTGATTAGAATAATAAGATCTAACTTGTTACTCTTTTAAATGTGAATATTTTATGCCTTATGTGCCTATTTGGTTAGAATAAAGAACCTAGTTCTAAGCCTATAATAGTCAATACTTTTAGGCGAACTGGAATCCACATTTCAATGTCTGATTATCGGTATAGGTGAGGGTTAAAACATTTTCAACTGGAATCATGCCTATATCTATGTATCTATATAAAATGGTTTTCGAACCTACCTACTATTTGATTTCCTACCTACATACATATGACTACAGTACAATATCCCTCTTTATGAGGAAAATATTTTTACGTCGGAATCAGGGTCTTACCCGGACATTATATACTTTAGTCCTATTACTACTAAGAATTGATTCCCGACTAAGCAAGCAAAATACTTTATCATTATTATTATGGGCCCCGAAGCACAGCTGTGTCGAGCAATTACCCGGAAGGTATTGGGCCGAGGGTATTGTTGGTGCCACAGACCCCCACTAACTCTTGGTAGTGGTTTAGCTAGAGGTTAGTTACTCCACGCCAAGAGACTTATAAGGGAGACAACCTCCCTGGGAGAGATAGTTGCCTCCCACTTATTACATATATCGTCTCTAGGGTTTGATCCCCTATTGACACTGCGGACTAGAGGAGTTATTATTGTAACGCCCCGAATTTTATTAATTATATTCTTGTGTTCATTATAATTTTATAAATTATATTGTATCAAAATTTTATGAAATTCATATTAAACTTATAATTTATCTTATAACTTGAAAATAATTACGATGTGAAATAATGACCGAATATGATTTAATTGTCAACTTGCCCTATATATTCATTCTTTTAAATTGAGGGACCAAATCGCATAACATTGTCAAGGACTCAATTGATCAATTCCCAAAGCTTTTCATCCTTAATTGCGTGACTTAAATATTTGAGGGACTAAATTGCAATTTATACATTTCACACATTTCAAAACTTGATGAATCACGGTATATTACTTCTTCATGATTCCTTGATCATTTCTCACCCAAAAATCATCAATCCCTTGCTCCCTTCTCTTACCGAACCAAAACCTCAAGCAAGGAAGAAGAGAATTCATCATTCCATCACGATTCTTTTTCAAGAGAAATTCCAAGCTTTGAAGCTTAGCATCCATTTTCATCTTCTTCTCCATTTCTTCAACCTTAAGGTGGGTAGGCATGAATTCATGATTCTTGATCATATATGAATTAGCTAGGGTTTGAGAGTTATGTGCTAAATGGATTATTGGGTAATCAAGGCATGAATATGTGAGTATGGCATGATTTATTCATGGAATTTTGGAAGAATTTGAGCTTGAATGAACCATATGAGCTTGAACATGAAACCTTGGATTCTTGATGGTTTTCCATGTTTTTTATGTTTAAGTGTGATAATATCATTCTTTAAACCTATGTGCATCATATTTTCAGAAATTCATAGCTTGGTTGATCAAAAATTGGCATTTGTTGTTGTTGTTGGCCATTCCCGTAGCTATGCTCTGTTTTCTCTGTTTCTTACCAGTTGCAGAAACTGGAAACAACTGTTTCCAGCCTTAAGGCATTGTGGGAACGGGCGTTCCCACTCTTTTGAACTAAAATAGGCGGCCGAGCATGGGAATGGCCGTTCCCATTTTGGCCTTAGTGCCGGAAGGGCCGTTCCCAGCTAAAGGCGCCCTTTGTATTTTAAAAATCGTTGCCGTGTCTTTGGGGTTACGGGAACGACCGTTCCCATTTACAAAGGGAAGCTGGAACGGCCGTTCCCACCTGGATTGCAGAACAAAATATTTTGCATAAAATTACATTTTTAGCCCCTCGATCCAACAACTTCTTTGACCCCGAATTGCTTTTATATGATCCCATATGTACTGAAACAAGATGTTTTCATGCCACATCATGATTTGCACGTCATCTCGTTGCATTTTGCCGTTCTTCATATTTGGTCTATTTAGAGTCAAGTCTCACGTGTACACGTCTATTTTGCACAGACCAGCTTCGTAGGGACGAGGAACAAGCCCCGTAGGCCATGCCCTACGTGTCTTTGGTCGGTAAAGGTGAGGTTTAATTGTTAGTTATATAGAACCCGTATATCCCTTATGTGATATTTCGGCCAAAAAGGTATTTATATTTATAGTCTCTATAAATCATTGATCATTTCAAGTCGTGTTCAAGCAAGCAAGCAAGCCATGTATTGTTCATGCATGTTTAGGCGAGTAGCATGATCGTTCACGTTTGGGCCCGAGGGTAGTGACTAGAGCCAACCGGGAAAGCAAGGGCTGACGGGTAACTCTGGCACCATCCTCATCATGTTTGGGGTCACCCCTGAATCCGCTAGGAGGTTAGTGGAGGAAGGAGCTCCGGGCTTAGGGATTCATGTACCCTCTGCTCAATGAGATTGGATGTTGGGGCCTTGCAATCCCATCATCAAACCGGAGGAAAAAGGAGACTGGGGACGAGTCCGGCACCACGGATGCGCCTCGGGTTATTGCATGATTTCCATTCCATGAACGTGTTATATGATTTCACTATTGCACGATTGCACGATAATGGAATTGCCTGATCACCTATTTATTGATAAACAAGCAAGCATGTACATGTTCATTTGGAGTTCGGTTGGAGACCGCCCTTACTCGCCGGGGCCATGTATTGATTGATTGCATGAAATGAACCAGTAATTAATATTGACAGTTGTATTCTCGGGCGAAGCATACTCATTCTTGAACGTATATACCTATTGATCTTTTATAAATCTTTACCCGAGAATATAACTTGCATGTTAATTGCGCTAATATATATGTATTGCCCCTCACTCAGTCTTCTATGGACTGACGCCCCACCTTTCAGGTTGTCGCGGTCGTGTGCTAGGCGGGAGTCGGAGTCATGTCTTGTCGTCCAGCCGGGTCTAGCATTGCACATACTTCCATGATCTTGCTTTTGTCATGTCCTGAGTTAGTACGTTATAGTTCTTGGTATATTTGGGGACTTTTGCTTGTATAATATATAGGAGATGATAATGTATTGATATATGTTGGTACCTATTAGTATTTATACTTTTGATGTAAATATGGTACCTATAAGTAATGTTGAAATTATGCTTCCACTTTTAACTTTTATGTCATGGCTTTGTATTGCTTTGGGGTATAGTCCCACCTAGCTCGTCTTTTCTTTTATTTGTCACCCGTTCGCTATAGGTTAGTTCATGTACGGATTGTCCATTTCGTATGTGGATCGGCCTATAGTGCGGGGGTGTGGTATCCCTACGTACAGGGGTGCTACATCTAAGGTGGTATCAGAGCCCGATTGCAAAACCGAGGTTCTCGTGTCGTATCGTGTCAAGTCTAGGTCGAACGGCGTAGGAACTAATTGGTAATTTGAGAGTCTTGCATATTATTTGAATCTATTTGAATTCTCTGGATTAATTCGATTACTTGACAACCTGTACTTTGCATTGATTTCTGATATTTATTGTTAATTAATTGATCTTGAATTATTTGAAATTATGTGCTTAACGTGTTTTACTTTAAATACTGATAAATTGCCTGCTGCATTTATATTAAATCTTTGTCGTGAGCATTAATTATGTGATCATTATATGACATAAGCACGCCTTACCCACATACATTTATTTCAAAGAAGGTTGTGAGTTACAGGTTGTGGAAATGATATCAAACCACGGTCAATTGCTCGGTAATCTTGGGTTACTATAGGAGTTGAGAAAGAGAGTCAATTAAGTACCTCCGATCGAAGCACAAGCTTGGGAATTACATTTGGGTTCAGATCAATTGGATTCAAAATTCTTAACACGACAGCCAGGAAGAGCAAATAACCAGTTATGGAAAACCAACATGTTCAGGATTCTACATTCGGGTAAGACGAGTCTATTTTTCGATTCAAGTTAAATTGTCATGTTGAGGGAATACATTGAAGGATAGGCGGAACGGTAAATGAAAGCACTCAAGAGAGGCAAAGTACTAGACTAGGGAGAATAACCGGATTGCCGTTAGCGATGGATTCGAAAAAAAAAAAAAAAAGAAAAGAAAAGAGAGGGGTTTCGGAGATGCCTAAACCGGGAGTTTAATAATAAGAAAAAGGGGTATTCTCGGGAAAGGGTTTTAAAGATTGTCGAATATGATGTCGTTGAATTGGAAGATATGGAGCAACTAGTAGAAGCACTTAAATTTGAGAATTACCAACTTGGATCATCAATTCACAGAAAGTGCTACCAAGGAATTTTAGACTAAGGATCAAGTACGGAAAAGGTTCGAAGACAAGTTCACCGGGTTATGATTCCAAAGAATGAAATTTGGAGTGAGAAAATCAGTTAAGGGAGATCGTGTTGCCAAATGGGAGCATCAAGCGGGCAAGAAAGTCTATTTCATTCGTGAACAAGGCGAAGGAAGATTGGGGTACTAATCATTCAAGATTCAGGTGTGTTGGTAAATTGAGACTTAGTTAATTGGGAAGAAAATTCAAGTAAGAGAAGAAGATCATTTTGATAATTTAAATCGAGCTAGTAGCTTTGGATGATCTATTCATGAGAGGTAAAGATGCTAGGGACTCTATAATCGGGTGGAATGAGTTTATTTTCCGGATTCAATTTGGAGGGTCGTGCAAGAGTGCGAATTGGGAGATTTGGAGTAACAAATGAAAACGGCAAAGGATGATAAAGAATTTTGGAAGGAAATTATATGCTCAAAAGTAGGATAATAACTGGAGACTTATTGTTCGAGAGGAGGCAGGAAATTAATTCCATAAGTGGAACAAAAATTGAATTCAAGAGTTTTTGTTTGGGGAGCATATAATTACCCAAGTTAACGCAAGGAAAATTTTGGGATTTCACTTAAGAAAGGAATAAAGGAAGCTCAGCACGCCAGTGGATACGAAGTTGAAAGATAATCATGCTAAAGGTTTTGTTTAGTGGGGACATTTCAAGATCCAAGTTGAATTGTCGTGTTGTGGGGTAATATTAAAAGATATTAAGCAACAGATGGAAACGATAAAGAAAGGCCACGAATTGCTAGGTAAAGGTTGGGTGATTGAGTGCAAACAATGGAAAAGGGAATTCATTCAATTATTCAAACTCTTAAAGAGTAAACAAGGGAGTTTGGATCAAAGTGGCAACCATGAAGAGGATTCGGGCAACAATCGGGGAGTAACTATTAAAGAGTAAGCTAGATGTCAATTCCGTGAGCATAGAAGACTTCGGGTTTCAGAAATCATAATACTGAGCCGTGGGAATGTTCAAGTGGATGTTAAATAAATCTGAAGAATAGAAGACCGTGGGAAAACAAGAAATGATTACTAGCTCAATACAAGCTTATAATTCAACGAACAAGGAATTACATGTCGAGATAAAAATTTTCCATTACTCCAGTGACAGGTTCAATGCATCCATAAGCACGTGCATCATACGCCATTTAAAATTTTAAATTTCTATACATATACATGTTTTCTCGTTTGAGCTTAATTATTCCAATATGTTGAACTTTATCATTTCCAAGTGTGCTACCTGCATTGGCATATTAATTCAACATGCATATCTAGTGTTTGAATTGCAGGATGTCTCAAGATCACCCTCATTGTAAGCAAGTGCCTAGAGTTTTCCCGCATATGCCCCCTCCGATTCAGCCTCAGGAGTTTTTCGAGTCCTTGGTTCGTTTAGTGGACCAGAAGATATAAGAGTATGTTTCCTCAACGCCACGAGTCTTATCATCACAGTCGGGCCAAGTTTCAATAGCATTTAGTGAATTTCAGAACCAACCATCTTCAAGATCCTTTGAAGGAAATAAGGATTCCATCGGGTCACAACTCAAGAAAATCAAAAGAGTGTGGGAACTAACTCCAAGTGGCTCCCAAGAAAAGGTCCGAGGCACCACCTCGTTGGAGGCAGGAAGGTCTAATCCTCAACCCGGGCAGACCTTAAGTTCAAAAGCAGGACAAACTCTCAACAAAGGAAAGTGACCTATCTCTTATCATACCCCGACACCTCCAGAAAGATTCCGAAAGAAAAGGAAACAATCACTTGGATCAAGTTCAGGAGCTTCACGTACCCCAGCTTCAATAACATCTTCCGGGAAACTTCTTTGTGATTATTGTGGACGCGATAACCACACTTATGATGGCTGTAGGAGACGGTTCTCTACTGTGGGAGTGATGAGCATCAAATAGATACATGTTCCAAGCGACAAAAAAAATCCACCAGGAATGAAAGATTGCTTGTTCGGGCTCGGGAAGGTGTTCATGAGAGAGGGGTACAAATTGTGAATGTGAAGTCGGTTAGGAAGGAAGAAGGTACCAATTATATGCATAGTACAACCATCGGTGAACGGTACATTTAATCATGCATATCATATAAATCATGGATTTTATTGCCATTGTATTTAATTTCTTGTTTATTGCGAATTAGTTAATTGTGAATGATAAGTATGTGATTAAAATGATTTTTGTTTGTCTATATGATATTTCTGAAATTAACATGATTCTATTTGTTTATGTAACATTCATGCCATTGCTTCTACAATCTGCTCCTTGAATTACTTTCGTGCATGTTGAGAGACGGGGCTCTCTCATTTCTTGCTAAGAAACGGGGTTTTCTCACTTCTTATAGAAAGACGGGGTTCTTTCATTCCTTGTTAAGAGACGGGGTTCTCTTATAACTTGTGCATCATTTTGAAACTTGACAGTGGACCTGGGGACCAGGTCCTTTTAAGGGGGGGAAAATTGTAACGCCCCGAATTTTATTAATTATATTCTTGTGTTCATTATAATTTTATAAATTATATTTTATAAAAATTTTATGAAATTCATATTAAACTTATAATTTATCTTATAACTTGAAAATAATTACGATGTGAAATAATGACCGAATATGATTTAATTGTCAACTTGCCCTATATATTCATTCTTTTAAATTGAGGGACCAAATCGCATAACATTGTCAAGGACTCAATTGATCAATTCCCAAAGCTTTTCATCCTTAATTGCGTGACTTAAATATTTGAGGGACTAAATTGCAATTTATACATTTCACACATTTCAAAACTTGATGAATCACGGTATATTACTTCTTCATGCTTCCTTGATCGTTTCTCACCCAAAAATCATCAATCACTTGCTCCCTTCTCTTACCGAACCAAAACCTCAAGCAAGGAAGAAGAGAATTCATCATTCCATCACGATTCTTTTTCAAGAGAAATTCCAAGCTTTGAGGCTTAGCATCCATTTTCATCTTCTTCTCCATTTCTTCAACCTTAAGCTGGGTAGGCATGAATTCATGATTCTTGATCATATATGAATTAGCTAGGGTTTGAGAGTTATGTGTTAAATGGATTATTGGGTAATCAAGGCATGAATATGTGAGTATGGCATGATTTATTCATGGAATTTTGGAAGAATTTGAGCTTGAATGAACCATATGAGCTTTGAACATGAAACCTTGGATTCTTGATGGTTGTCCATGTTTTATATGTTTAAGTGTTATAATATCATTCTTTAAACCTATGTGCATCATATTTTCAGAAATTCATAGCTTGGTTGATCAAAAATTGGCATTTGTTGTTGTTGTTGGCCATTCCCGTAGCTATGCTCTGTTTCCTCTGTTTCTTACCAGTTGCAGAAACTGGGAATGACCGTTTCCAGCCTTAAGGCATTGTGGGAACGGGCGTTCCCACTCTTTTGAACTAAAATAGGCGGCCGAGCATGGGAACGGCCGTTCCCATTTTGGCCTTAGTGCCGGAAGGGCCGTTCCCAGCTAAAGGCGCCCTTTATATTTTAAAAATCGTTGCCGCGTCTTTGGGGTTACGGGAACGACAGTTCCCATTTACAAAGGGAAGCTGGAACGGCCGTTCCCACCTGGATTGCAGAACAAAATATTTTGCATAAAATTATATTTTTAGCCCCTCGATCCAACAACTTCTTTGACCCCGAATTGCTTTTATATGATCCCATATGTACTGAAACAAGATGTTTTCATGCCACATCATGATTTGCACGTCATCTCGTTGCATTTTTCCGTTCTTCATATTTGGTCTATTTAGAGTCAAGTCTCACGTGTACACGTCTATTTTGCACAGACCAGCTTCGTAGGGACGAGGAACAAGCCCCGTAGGCCATGCCCTACGTGTCTTTGGTCGGTAAAGGTGAGGTTTAATTGTTAGTTATATAGAACCCGTATATCCCTTATGTGATATTTCGGCCAAAAAGGTATTTATATTTATAGTCTCTATAAATCATTGATCATTTCAAGTCGTGTTCAAGCAAGCAAGCAAGCCATGTATTGTTCATGCATGTTTAGGCGAGTAGCATGATCGTTCACGTTTGGGCCCGAGGGTAGTGACTAGAGCCAACCGGGAAAGCAAGGGCTGACGGGTAACTCTGGCACTATCCTCATCATGTTTGGGGTCACCCCTGAATCCGCTAGGAGGTTAGTGGAGGAAAGAGCTCCGGGCTTAGGGATTCATGTACCCTCTGCTCAATGAGATTGGATGTTGGGGCCTTGCAATCCCATCATCAAACCGGAGGAAAAAGGAGACTGGGGACGAGTCCGGCACCACGGATGCGCCTCGGGTTATTGCATGATTTCCATTCCATGAACGTGTTATATGATTTCACTATTGCACGATTGCACGATAATGGAATTGCCTGATCACCTATTTATTGATAAACAAGCAAGCATGTACATGTTCATTTGGAGTTCGGTTGGAGACCGCCCTTACTCGCCGTGGCCATGTATTGATTGATTGCATGAAATGAACCAGTAATTAATATTGACAGTTGTATTCTCGGGCGAAGCATACTCATTCTTGAACGTATATACCTATTGATCTTTTATAAATCTTTACCCGAGAATATAACTTGCATGTTAATTGCGCTAATATATATGTATTGCCCCTCACTCAGTCTTCTATGGACTGACGCCCCACCTTTCAGGTTGTCGCGGTCGTGTGCTAGGCGGGAGTCGGAGTCATGTCTTGTCGTCCAGCCGGGTCTAGCATTGCACATACTTCCATGATCTTGCTTTTGTCATGTCCTGAGTTAGTACGTTATAGTTCTTGGTATATTTGGGGACTTTTGCTTGTATAATATATAGGAGATGATAATGTATTGATATCTGTTGGTACCTATTAGTATTTATACTTTTGATGTAAATATGGTACCTATAAGTAATGTTGATATTATGCTTCCGCTTTTAACTTTTATGTCATGGCTTTGTATTGCTTTGGGGTATAGTCCCGCCTAGCTCGTCTTTTCTTTTATTTGTCACCTGTTCGCTATAGGTTAGTTCATGTACGGATTGTCCATTTCGTATGTGGATCGGCCTATAGTGCGGGGGTGTGGTATCCCTACGTACAGGGGTGCTACAATTATCATATTTGTTTTTTATTAAAGTATCGGTGCCTTGTGATAACATGTTTAAACCTCGTATTTTTTGGTATGACAATGGTTGATTTTCAGTGTTAAATGATCTATATTTTGGTGTTGTGATGTGTTTGGTGTTTTTGTGGCAGCAGAACTAATTCCATAAAACTGGTGATTATTTGGGCTTATGGAAGGGAATTAGTGGAGCAGAATGTTTTTCCCTTGATGAGTTGATGCTGTTGGGCCACGTTGCTAGGCCATGAGACAAGCCCAACTTTGGGGCTAATTAATTGAATGACAGGCCCTTGCGTGTGAATTATTAAGAGACCAATTTAGAAGGGACTGATGGGCGGCAGCCTTGGGTAGCAAGTTGGGCGTGAAAACCAAATCCTTTGTGGACTAGGATTTGGTGGATGACTTTGAAAGCTATATAATTGCGCCTGGAGCAGGTTCCGGGGGACTCTCAGACACGTTTCAGAGACTTTTCCTTCGTGATTTTGAGCAGCAATTGGCGAGAAGACCTTGGAGGCGAGAGCTTGAAGATCCATCCTAGAAATCTTTCCTCTTCAATTTCTTCCTTAGTTAGATTCATGTTTTTATTGCTTTCGAATATTATGGATATGAGTAGCTAATTTTCTTAATACTTAGCTAGGATATTATAGTTTAGTTCTTGACATCATGAGCCCTAATTGTTCTTCATAATTCCATTTAATTTCAAGTATTTATTAATCCTCCGCGTGCAGTGTTGATTGTGATTTATTTACTTGGTTAATTAGGGCCCAATTTTCTAAGTAAGTTTGTTACGTATTGCCAATTTTGATTGCATGAAGTTTATGTAATGCTTGATAGATAATTAGTGGCGCGTTAATAAGAAGAATTGGTTGTAGTTCTCAACTTATTAAGGGGATTAATAATCTAATTTAAATTTAGCACGTGTCGTGACTAGACTGATTAGGGTTAGTGTTTTCTTAAATCTTAATGTTGTTGATTCATTAAATCCCGTCGAGTGTCTCTAGGGGTTGTGAATTGATTAGGGAATAACTGTCGAGTGTCTCTAGGTTATTCTACAATTTAATAGAAAACGAGGCGGAGTCGAGTGTCTCTATCTGCTATAGCTAATCTACTTGAAATAATTGAATTTATTTTTGAGTTCGTGATTGTTGTCTGAACTGAATTATAATTCCTAGCTAGGTATTATTCTCCTCTTGATTGTTTAACCCTCCCTCCAACGTGTTAATTATTTCTTTTAAGCTAGTTTTATTTAATTATTTTCTTAGTAGTTAGTAGAATTTAATCCAACCCCCCCCTCCCCCCCCCCCCCCCCCCGGTCCCCCCGGTCTAATTTAGTCGGCTATTTTATTACACGTTTTTCCTGCAAGTAAGTAGAATTATTTTCAAACCAGTCTCTGTGGATTCGACCCGTTTGCACTATACTTAGTTTTAGTTGTGAATTGGATAATTATTTATTTTGGCAATTTCGACACCTGTCAAATTTTGGCCTTGATCAACCCGATACTATTTTACCAAATTATTTAAGGAATTACGGATGGAGAGGCCTAGCTTGCAGGCATTAAAAGGCTTATTACAAACAGTTCGTATTCCTACAAGTATATCCAAACTACCCCTATCCCTGTTTTACACATGTCATGAACCGTTTCATATTTGCTATATCCTATTGCTACTATTTTAGATCAAGGTCTCCTTGATCCTATATACATATAACTATAATCTATTATAACCCTTTCACTTGGTCACTTTGACTAACCCTCTCGCCTACTTTAAAATGCATGATTTCAGGAATCAAGGAACGACAACTAGAGGTATCTTGAAGCATTACAGTGTCACGAGTAGTAGGGTGGTACTGATCCTAAGTGTGCTCTGTCCTGAGCCTATTCTCCTTATAATAAGCTATCGCATACTTTATCCTTGCATATCATCCTACTGTACTCTTTTGCAAACTACTTTGATCAATAATGATAATCCTTGTTCTTTATACGTTATCCTCCCCATTCACTGGTAAAGCTTGAATCTCTTTATCTTCCGCTGCACTGTGACATACACTCTACTCATATACTATCTAGACCGTTCGCCGTAGTATTTCCTGAGTGTTGGGTTTAACCTCCACTCGGGCAGTATTGCGGTGAGGGGGTTATAGTACTGGGGAGGTGCTACAGAAAGTTTTACACTTTAGTGGTTCGATTCGACTCGACCAACATAAATGAACTATAAAACAAAAAAAACATATGAAAATCATAACCCAAATCAATGCAATGCAAATACTCTTAATAAGAAGGCACAATCTTGTGAGCCTTGATCTTATTAATCCAACGTACAAACTACTTCTTGGAGTTCCTAAACCCCATGAACCCACACTCGTTACTCTTATTCACACTTCCCATCAAACAATAGTCCACTCCAAGACACGTATCCACAAACACCCAATTCGCGACCTCCTCCAATTTCCCACAACTCAATCCCTTCTCCCTCACCATCTCATCCCATACACGCCCTTTATCCTTCATCATCTTTGCCAAACTCCATCTCCACCCTGTTTCCCCTTCAAATTCTTCGTACTCCACCCTAAATTCCTCCGCCAGAACCCTCCATAGATACTTCCACTTGTACACATCCCCATTATTGACGTTAAACGCCTTGTTCGCCGCCCGGGGATCCAACGCTGCCCAGATCTGCGTCAGCGGAATCATAGTATCCGTCCCACGCCTCTTTGCTTCCGGCGGGAAATCTCAACGGCGTACCCTCGTGCTTGCAGATGGCGGCATACACGCACAGGGAGCAGACGATGTTCATCATGCTGGAAGGTGAGAACTCGAATATCAGACTGGGTCGGTGGACGGACCATGTTAGCCTATTCTTCTTCTTGACCTCTTCGGATAACATATGCTCCATCGTGTAGTAGATGTAAGAATATTTTGTTGGACTTATATTAATTGATGAGTGTATTAAATAAAACGGGCTAAATAATACGATTAATTGGGACAAGACTAATAAGGCCTGTTTAATTGATCCATTTTCGTTAAGGTCTTAATTTGATAGACGTGGTACGACAGCTGGTGTAGGTCCACTTTAGAAAACCCGTGATGGGAGGACTTCTAGAGATTTATTTATCGTGGCTAGGTCCCCTCTCCACTCCACGTTCTGATATTGCTTTTCATTAAGCTGTCAACTGCTGTTGTGAGAGAAGGAGAGGAAGACCTAGCTTGAGGTGTTGACTTGGGGATTACGAGAGGTCAACAGAGATAGCGGAAACAGGTAATTCTAATTCTCCAATTATTAGGTGTTTCAAATTCATGGTGTGATTCTGGCTCCTTAAAATTATTTCTTACAGTTGATATCAAAGCCAAACATTCATGAATTTAGAACCCTAATTGAGATTATTGAATTAACACGAATATCAAAATACGGTTTTAAAATTCTGTTCGTTTTAAATCCGTAATTTGATGTAATCGATCGGTATTCTTCGAATCAATGATATTTGAGTTCATATGTTGTGCTTTTGAATCAATTGTTTTGACGGTACGCGCTTCAGTTACAATTATTGTTGAGAATATCCAAAATATGTGTAATGTTATTCATGTGGGTTTAATTTATGTCTCACGCATCGATGTTCGTGAATTTCTTTCGAGTCAAGGTAATTCCAAATGATGTTAGTGTTGATAGAAATTAAGCAATAATTATTCTCTGTTTTTGTGCTTAGAAATAGATGCAGGAAAGCATGCGCAACATTTATTGTTTCTGTAACTATCATAATTGTATGTGGGCAAAATTTTTTTTTTGCTTAGTGGCTAGAAATAATATCCTATTCCAATTTCCTTTCACATCTTTAATTAGTCATGCCCTGTTATATAATTTTGAATTTACAGAACCTCAACCTAGGAATGTTAATAATCTACATGGATTTCGAACAATCTGTAATCACTTAGTTGTAGATTAATTTTAGATTATTCACTTGATTCAGTTAAAGTGAATATGGTATAACTTGGTGTATTCTAGGTTAATTTTGAAACTTAGTGTTCATTAATTATTTCGTATAGTCACTAAGTTAAGACTGAATAAATAATTTGGTGCAACACATTATATTTACAACTCCCAAAAATACATATCTTTCGTATTTTATTTTGTGGGAGTGTTGCATACATATTGTGCGTATGTGATTTAGGTAATTTTATTGATGCTCGGCCGTGTGCTTATTTTACAAATTTCAGTATATAGTTACACCAAAGTGTTCTATTTATTGGAACTTGTAAAATCAGCAACACGCATATCTCGAGTCAATGGATTATTGTACATTTTCACCTGCCCAAAGGGGGTGAGATGTGTACAATAATTTCATTTGTTTGTGTGGAACATATTGATAGGGTACAACAGTTAAGGAAGTTTGTTTCCCAAAGGAATCAGCTTTCGAAAATTGGGGTATTCCTATACCGTTTTACACAGAGAGAACTAATATGTGTGACATGCTCTGCCCAAAGGGGAGTCTGTCAAGACATCCTGGACTCTCATATGAATAAAGCTATATTTGTCAAGCTTATTCTAATTATTGTCTGATGAACTAATTTGTTGCATTCTTGTTATTTGTATCAGTCGCGATAAACTTGAACAGTGGTACTGCTATGGTTGATGTTTTGAATGGTGGAAATTATAAGAAGTGGAAACGCGATATCGACTTTGCTTTAGGATTAGCTGACATAGATATGGCACTACGTGAGGATAAGCCTGCCCAACCTTCTGATGATGCCACTGATGCTGTCAAAAATGGGAGAGATCAAATCGCCTTTGTCTCCTAGCTTTGAAGAAATCTATTGGAGAGCATCTAGCTAGTTCGCTTCCTGAGACTGAAAATGCTAAGGAGCTCTACGATGCGATAGGAGAAAAATATCATGTGTCTGACAAGTTTGAGGCTGGAAACCTGATGAGTGACCTAGCGGGTATGAGATACGATAATTCCGGGGGAATTAGGGAGTACATCCTGAAAATGGTTCACCTTAAACCAACTCAAAGATCTTAATATTTCCTTTCCTGATAACTACATAGTTCACACTGCCCTCAATTCCTTACCTGTTGAGTTTAGCCAAATCAAAACAGCCTACATACTCAAGATGAATCCTGGAGTGTCCTTGACCTTATTTCAAAGTGTGCTTCTGAGGAAGAGAAAATTAAGAGAGAGAGTGGTCAAACAACTTTCCTTGTCCACCACCGTGGCCCTCAACCTCAAAAGGGTTTTCGTAACTTTAACTCTAAATCCTCATCATAAGAACAAAGGGAATGCTCAAAAAACTAACAGGCATGGTGCTGGTCAGAACCAAAACTTAGTGGTGAAGAAAGATGGTTTTAAAAAGGGAATGAAGGGTTACTTTTGTAAGAAACCAAACCATAAAAGACGTGACTGCCCTGATTTCAAAGCTTGGTTAGAGAAGAAGAAACAAGAAGATAATCCTTTAGCCCTAGTTTGTTTTGAGTCAAATTTAGTTAATGTTCCCATTAATTCCTGGTGGATTGCCAGGGGGCAAATGTCCATGTTGCCATTTCATTGCAAGGGTTTATAAGCCAAAGGAAGCCAAGTGAAGAAGAGTCTAAAATTGGAGTAGCTATTGAAGCTTTAGCAGTAGTAGAATGTGTAGGAACTGTTATTTTGAATTTAGACACCAATTTCAGACTAGTTCTTGAGAATGTTTTCTATGTTCCGAGTTTTACTCAAAATTTGATTTCTATTTCTGCTTTAGACAATTTGGGTTGTAACATTTCTTTTGGTAAAAAGAAAGTTGATATGATTTTAGATTCTAAAATTATTGGTTCTGGTATTTTGTCTAATGGCTTGTATAGATTGAATTTGGCTTCCAATCAAATTTATTCCTCTTTTAATGTTGAAAATGTTATGTCTAAGAGATCCTTAGTGGCTGATAATTCTTCAGTATTATGGCATAGACGTCTTGGACACATTTCTAGAGAAAGGATAGAAAGACTAGTGAAACTAGATATTCTTCCTTTTCTTGATTTTGGCGATATGGGAACTTGTGTTGACTGTATTAGGGGTAAATTAACCAAGTCTAAGAAAAAGGGAGCCACTAGTAGTTCTGAACTCTTAGAGATTATCCATACGGATATCTCTGGTCCTTACATCCCTACTTTATGTGGTAATAGGTATTTCATCACATTTATTGATGACTTTTCCTGATATGGATATATCTACTTGATCAAAGAAAAATCAGATTCTCTTGAAAAATTTAAGATTTTTAAAACTGAAGTAGACAAACAATTAGGAAAAGTCATCAAGATTGTGAGGTCTGACCGCGGTGGTGAGTATTATGGTAAACATACTGAAACAGGACAACATATGGGACCTTTTGTCAAATACGTACAAGAATTTGGAATAGTTGCCCAATATACCATGCCTAGTAGTCCTGAGCAAAATGGTGTGGCTGAAAGGCGTAATCGCACCCTAGCTGAGATGATGAGGAGTATGATGAGTTGGCGTGAGTTATCTACTTTTCTTTGGGGTGAGGCAATTAGAACTGCTATGTATATCCTAAACCGTGTTCCTACCAAATCTGTTCCTAAAACACCATTTGAGTTGTGGGTTGGTCGAAAGCCTAGTTTGAACCATTTTCGTGTATGGGGGTGTCCTGCTGAAGTTAGAATCTATAACCCTTTTGAGAAAAAGACAGACCATAATTCTACTCGCGGTTATTTCATTGGGTATCCAGATCACTCTAAAGGATACAGATTCTTTTGTCCTTCTCGCGGAACTAGAGTAGTAGAATCTCAGACGGCGAAATTTTTGGAGAATGATGTTCCTGAAAGAAGTGAAAATTCTCGCTCTATCACCTTAGAAGATCAAACCGATTCTGTTCCACTTTCCTTGCCAATTTCTGATCAGGGTACTAGTGAACCAACTAATTCACCTGGAACTGATGTTGAGGGGGAAGTTGATATTAATCCTGTTCAACATCAAGTCCCAGCTGAACCTTCGAGGCGTTCTACTAGAGAAAGACGTTCAGCCATTCCTAATGATTATTATGTTTACCTTGCTGAGAATGATTATGAAATTGGAAATATAGTTGATCCAGTAACATACTCAGGTGCAATGTCTACTCCTCAATCTCACTTGTGGTTCGAGGCAATGAGAGATGAAATTAACTCGATGAAAAATAATGAAGTGTGGGAGTTAGTTGATTTACCTCAGGGATGTAAGGCCATTGGCTGTAAATGGGTGTTTAAGACAAAGAAAGACTCTAAAGGTAACATTGAGAGATTTAAGGCAAGGCTCATAGCTAAGGGTTTTACAAAGAGAGCTGGAATTGATTACAGTGATACTTTTTCTCCTGTTTCTTCTAAGGAATCATTTAGGATTATTATGAGTCTTGTAGCTCATTTCGACTTGGAGCTTCACCAAATGGATGTACGAACAACTTTCCTAAATGGTGACTTAGAAGAAGAGGTCTACATGGCTCAGCCCAAAGGATTTATTCAAGATGGGAAGGAGCAATTGGTATGTAAACTTAAGAAGTCAATATATGGTCTGAAGCAAGCTTCTCGTCAGTGGTACTTGAAGTTTGATAATGTTGTGAGTTCGTTGGGTTTTGAGGAGAATAAAGTGGATCATTGCATATATATATCTTGAGATCTGTTGGAGTAAATTCATATATGTCGTGCTATATGTTGATGACATACTACTTGCTACTAGCGATTTAGGTTTACGCCATGAAACCAAACAAATGTTGTGTCGTAATTTTGATATGAAAGGTCTTGGCGAGGCATC
Organism: Lantana camara; assembly: GCA_037501455.1. NCBI lineage: Eukaryota > Viridiplantae > Streptophyta > Magnoliopsida > Lamiales > Verbenaceae > Lantana > Lantana camara. The sequence goes on from CM074862.1 coordinate 29,720,559, forward strand.
TTTCGTACTTGGTAATGAAATTCGACGTGATAGATCTCGTGGGTTATTGGGACTTTCTCAAGTGAGTTACATTAATCGTGTTTTGGCTAGATTTAACATGGAAAATTGTAGGCCGGGTGATGTGCCTATCGTGAAAGATGATAGACTTAGTCTTGCTCAATGTCCGAAAAATGAACTTGAGCGTGAATCAATGAAGAACATCCCATATTCAAGTGCTGTGGGTGTTGGAAACGGGAATCAGAAAAACAGCTGAAATTTAAAAATTTTCCAACAAAAGGATCTAGGACTCGCAATCGTGTATCCAAATTTGTAGAGATTAGAAACTTACTTTTCAATAATCTTTCTTAAAGCGTTTCAAGCCACCCAAGAACGCTCTTCTCGCGGCTTGATCCCCTCTCCTTAGTAAAGCTCGAATCTTCAAAACTTCTAACTTGAAGCTCTCTAGAGATAGTCCACCAACTTGGCTACAATCTAACTAGTAAGGATGCTAGTTCTCTAGTTAGTGTTTAGGCTTAACCTAGGGTTTGTTTGATCTTGGAGAAAGGATGGTGTTCAACACATGAACCAAAAGAATTGCCAATTACTCTCTAAGGGGAGCTCGAGCTCCCCTATATATAATTGGGGAGGGGTGGCCGAAAATCCTAGTCTTTATGGACTAAGGATTTGGTCCCTCTCTCCTATTACTTGATCATCAAGTAATTTTCAACTTTGACTTTGAATTCTAATTCAAACCAACTTTTAAGAGAGCTAAAAATATCCAAACTCCTTTTGGATAATTTTATACTTTATTTATTAATAAATAAATAACTTATTTTTATCTAATTAATTAATTCATAATTAATTAATTTTCTCCAAAATAAGACTTTCTTTTTAATTCAAAATTAAACCAAAGTCTATTAAATAATTAACACATTAATTATTTAATATATATAAATAAATATACACGTGTGGCACACGTGTCCCAAGGACACGTGCCCAGTCACGTGACCCACACGTGTGGTTTCACACGTGTGGAACCCTCTTGGCCCGATTAACTCGTTTAATCATTTTAAAGCCTTAACTCATGTAACCAAGTTGTTGTGTGTGACCCTCTAGGTTCTCAATTCAATTAGCAGTGACCCTAATTAATTAATCAGTCCACAGATTAAACGACCATAGTCTAGCAACAAGTGTTTAACCCCTAGCTTAATTGGAATGTTTGGATTCGACAGAACCTTTAAGTCATTGACTTATGTGAGATACAATCCTCCTACTTACTATCTCTCAACCATGATCTAGGGTAAGGAAATAATTAGAACCCTAATAATCTGGTCTTAAAGCTAAGTGCATTTCATATCCATTTGATCTCAATCCAAGAAACCCTTTTCTTGATGTCTTGATCTACTGCCTTGGCCAAGGACTCCATGTGGCATATGAATGACTTACACAATAAGAGATCACCTTGCAAATGCAAGTGTAGGTCCTTTCTTGATTCTCATTCACTTTCATGAATCACTTGTGTAGCCCCAGCATAAGCCTTGAATCAGTTGTCTAAGGCGACACCCTTTAAAGCTTATACCTAAGACTACAGAGTTAACTCGTAAAGTGACATGGAACCTCAAGTCTAAGGATCAATTAATCACATTAATGACTCGTGAGATATTTCCTAATCTGGAAGTTTCCATTTCCTGAAATAGAAACTTCCTTTCCCATTTAGGAATCTTCTCACACGGGGCACCTCAGTGAACTTACTGAACTTACTTATGGAAGTAAGCACCCTCATGTATCACGCACGTATCAGCTATACACTTTGCACCTCCAAGAAACAAGGTGGTCCTTCTTAAGGGCGCGATCCCACAAGCAAGCCTTAGAGGAGTCAGGTTGACACTCCCACTGTGTGTAGGGCTCATCGGCTTGGAGTATTTTACTAATCATGACTTATGTGATATAGGGCTCGTTTCATGAACCATTTCACCTAAATGGTAGAGTCCTAAAGTCATCAGGATTAGTGGAGTTCTCATACATGCACAACTAAAGTAAACGCATACCAAACATGAGCATATAAAGAAGTGTTGCCTCAATTCGTTATTTTATTCAAAGATTGTCTGTGATTACAATAAGGAAAAGTACAAAGCGGATATACAATCGGCTTTTAGGGCACTATTGCTAACAGTGGGAAGTTTGATGTGTGCTCAAGTTTGTACGAGACCGGATATAGCGTTTGTTGTTGGAGTCCTTGGGCGTTACCTTTCTAATCCTGGGCATGAGCATTGGGTTGCTGTTAAAAAGGTTTTGAGGTATTTGAAGAAAACCAGAGATTTTATGCTCATGTATAGAAAGGTTGATCATCTTGAGGTTGTTGGATACTAAGATTCTGATTTTGCTGGGTGTTCGGATGATCTAAGGTCAACTTCGGGCTATGTTTTTACGATGGCAGGTGGGGCGGTCTCATGGAAAAGTGTTAAGCAAACACTTACGGCCTCATCAACCATGCAAGCGGAGTTTGTTGCTTGCTATGGAGCTGCCACACATGCTGTATGGCTTAAGAACTTCATTTCTGGACTTTCTATAGTTGACACGATTTCTAGACCTTTGAGGATTTATTGTGATAATGCCGCTGTCGTGTTCTTTTCTAAGAATAACAAATCCTCTAGTGCGTCGAAGCATATGTATCTGAAATATCTCACTATGAGGGACTTGGTCAAAAATGATACTATTTGGATATATCATATTGACACAGATTCTATGTTGGCGGATCCTTTGACCAAGGGGCTTAGACCTATTGCTTTTAAAAGATATGTTGAACACATGGGTGTAATTGAGTCTTTTAATATTTAGGTTGAGTGAGTTGTTCATTTTTATATATATGCTGAACTCTTTGGCAATGTATTTTGATTGACATTGATGTTTAATGCGAGACTATCTTTTACTTATTAATGATTCAAAGCATTTGATTGAGTTTTGTATCTCGCATGTATGTTTATCTTAAGATTGGGTGTTGTTCTTAAGAATGTTGGGTATGTCTCATAAACACACCATATTGAATATTGAACATTAAATGAGACATACATAACTTCCTGAGAAGTTGTTGAGTTTTCTTAAGATTTCATATTGTTTTGGAAATCTATATCTTACAAGAAAACTGTAATTTCATTTGGGTTTCCTCTTGTTTCTGAGACCCTTATATGATAAGGAAATTGGATTTTCTTGGAATTTCATATTGCGCAGAAATTCGTATCTTACAAGAAAATCGGAGGACTGACAATGAAATAGCAATATTTGGGGTCGTATTTGGATGTTATTTCTTGCTACACCACCACGTCTAAATCCATGTTAGAGAAAGTTGTTGGTATTTGTGACCATGGAAGGTCTTGTATCAATAAAGGATACAATTACCGCCATGATCCGATATTTGGTGACTTTCGTCGGACCGGATAGTTGAAAGTCTTGTCTGTTACCGTATTGTCTTTTCAAAATCTGTGGCCACAGTCAAAACTGTTTTGTGTAATTTAGCCCGAGAGCCATTTTTAAAATAGTGTCATTTTTCTTTTGTCTTTTGGAGTCAAAACTTCAATTAATATGTCCAAGTGGGAGACTGTAAGAATATTTTGTTGGACTTATATTAATTGATGAGTGTATTAAATAAAACGGGCCAAATAATACGGTTAATTGGGACAAGACTAATAAGGCCTATTTAATTGACCCACTTTCGTTAAGGCCTTAATTTGATAGACGTGGTCCGACAGCTGGTGTAGGCCCACTTTAGAAAGCCTGTGATAGGAGGACTTCTAGAGATTTATTTATCCTGACTAGGTTCCCTCTCCACTCCATGTTTTGATATTGCTTTCCCATTAAGCTGTCAACTGTTGTTGTGAGAGAAGAAGAGGAAGACCTAGCCTGAGGTGTTGACTTGGGGATTACGAGAGGTCATCAGAGATGACGGAAACAGGTAATTCTAATTCTCCAACTATTAGGTGTTCCAAATTCATGGTGTGATTCTGACTCCTTAAAATTATTTCTTACAGTAGAAGCAGGGGACGTTTAACCGCGGTACATCCTCGTGGAAAGGTAATTCGTGGGGGGTAGGTTTCGCGATGTGATCGAAGGAGCCGATGTAGTGGAGTACGCCGGTTTGCAGGCAGATGTGCTGCAGATTGGGGCAATTCGGAATCACTGCATTCAGAACGTTGAGCAGCATTTTGGCGTTAGCTTCGCAGTTCTCAACGGCGGTTGCTTTGCTGGTCCAGGTGACCCAGAAGATGTGGGTGACGTCGGCGAGAGATGAGAGCTTTGCATGGGTTTCTTCTGGGTTTGTGACGTCGCACTGGATGTATTGCAGGGAAGTGTCGTCGACGTACCATGACGGCTGGGGGCGGCGGGCGACGCCGTAGACCTTCCATGGACCGCCGGGGGTGGTGGCGCGTGGCAGGATCTCCGCCAAGCTGGTGCCCACGATGCCAGTTACTCCGATGATAAGTCCCACGTTTGGGAATCTTGGAGGCGGATTCTCTTGATGGGATTCTTTCATCTGCTCCAATTAGAAAAAGATTGAAATATATATATATATACATATGTATATATATATATATGATTCTAATCATGAAGTTTTGCTGAACTAATTGTTGTTTATTTCAACATATAAATCAAGAATTAACATTTAAGATGGAAAGTTTACTTGCCTTGGCCCTTCCCAAGGGCATCCTCCAAGCTAAAAGTGCCGAAGCCATTCTCTGCAGTTATTACTGAATATAAATCGGCAGAGAAAAAAAACTTTAATTGTGTATAAATAGATAGGGTTCTGTACTGATTCTAGACGGTTGATTTTTGGATTGTTTCTTATATTTTATTTATTTTTCTTGAAGTGAGGTTCTCACTATAATTATATTTTATTTTGTTTAATTTTTTATATTTTTTGAGTAGTGTAGCATGCACAGCGTGTTGTCGGCTTCTGTCATTATAATCCTTAGGGCTTAGGTTTAGGCTACCATGGGCGTTTTGAGTTAAGTTTATTTATTTTTTAAATATTTTAACTTAAGTTTATTTTGAGTAGTTTATAAGCATTACGGTCATTAGTTTTAAGTAGTATTAGAAGTTTTTGGAGTTATAAGAAGTTGAATTTTATTTTAATGATAAGTTGTTAAAGATTTTGTGTAAAGAAAACGTTAAGAACGCATAAGATGTTAGTGTTGAAAATTATATAATAAATATTAAGGGTGATATGTTAAAATAAATGGGTATTTCCCGACTTGAAAAATTCTTTTCTAACCGTCCCTAAGAAACAGATTTTCACACAGCCAAATCACAACTATTAGATTAATGATTAGCTTATCCACAATATTTGACTACGTATTCTGTTTATCGTTTTTCTTTTTTCTTTTTTTTCTTTTTTACTTAATTTATTTATAATTGGTCCTCAAGTTCTAAAAAATTATGTTTTTGCTACTTCATCTTTTGAATCTATTTTTGTCGCTTATTACCAATTAGATAAATAATTATCATAATTACTAACTAGATAAATGCAACACCTAAGTACACAAAAATATATATATATATATATTTGAATCAGATTAAAAAAATATTAAGTTCAATAAGGTAAAAAAATTAAAAGAAAATATCATGTCGGAATATTATAAAGTAATAGTTTTAGACTCTTATAAATAGTTTCTATAATATTGAAACTCTTCCTCATCCTAACTTCTTCTATCTTTTTACACTATCTTTAGAGTCTTATACTCAAAAATATAATTCATCTTTTTCATCAAAATCTAAAATTTCAATAATAACTACTTTAGCTATTTATCCATTTACCAAGATTATCCAACTTGATTCTTACCATTGCTGGATAATCAATTCTTTTTCTGGGTTTAGGATTAGCCACTTTATTTTCTTCTTTATATCATGGGCACAACAACAAAGTACAACATCTTGTTTTTCATCACTTTTTATTCTTTTATAAGAATTTTTTGCTTTTGGCATAAATGTTATAGAAATCATAACTATCACTATAACATTCAAATTCCATACCTACATAAGGTGAAATTGATATCTCCTTGTTGGTGTAAGTAAATTACCATCTGAAATCTCGATGGTTTTAATATTTAAAGGTAAATCTTATATCTAAAAATTTAACTGAAGAAAATCAAAAATTTCAAATAGTATAAATACATGAGAATGAGAAAATATAAATATATTATGATATAAAGTGATTTTATAATATAAAATTTAGTGTTCCAAGTAATACCTCTCACACATAAATATATTATGATATAAAATTATTTTATAATATAAAATTTAGTGTTCCTAATTAATACATATTCACACAATAGGTTCGTTTTATGTATGAACCTTTTCAAAGAGAAAAAGAAAAAAAAAAGGAAAAGAAAAGAAAAACATACTATGGATTTTTTATTTACTTTGGATTTCGTTGAATTTTTTCATAAGAAAATTAGTGATTATATTTTTCTTTTACGATTTTCTTCGACAAGTTTGGTAAGTCTTATAAAATCCTAATCATATAGATTAGTCTTTGTCTTATATCTTTATAGTTTTAAATTTATTGGGGTTTTTATGATAATATTAATATTTAGAATTCTACTTTATATAAATCACTATCTAAAAGAGATAAGAAAAGTAATTATCGATTAGAAAAATAAAAGATAATTACTTGTTTGTGAGAAAAAATCTCACGGACATCTGTGAGATTGTAATAGCCCGGATCGGGGCCTGGTCGTAAACGGTAAGCTAAGGGTATCGTAAGAGCGTTTATAGACCTTGATCCATATTTAAAATATTTCATGCATTGCATCTTTAGGTGAAATAGGTGCTCTTTTGTGATATTATGTTATTCGAGGGAAATTCGGCACAAAAACCCTAAAATACTATTCATTTTCCGAACCACTACTGCTCTGTTTTGTCAATGGAATTTTAATAGATCAAAACTCATGATTTTTAATCATTCAAACTTGTTCTCCAAGTCCCGAGAACCTTTTATGAATTTTTGAAGCAATTTAGGTTTTTCTTTTTTTTTTTAAAAAAAAAAGAAGTTATTATTCATCGCCGAAATGAACTTTTGATCGGTACACCGGTTACCCCTCAATATTATACTTAAAACGATCCTTGAATTATTTTATGAATTTTGATATGTTTTTCAAACCCTAATTCCGACCCTAGCTCAAGCAGTAAACGAAAACGTTTAACAAATAAGTTATTATTCATTTCAAGAATTAGAATTTTTAAACCGTACGTCCGATTTTGACGTATGAGCAGTCGTTTCGAAGGAAATTTTATTTTCCAAACTTTGAACACTTTTTCCACTCTCGTAGCTGCTTGTTTGAAGGTGAAATGACCTAAATACCCTTTTTCTATCATTTTATATTTAATTTTAAAGTAAAAACTATTTATTTCCAAAAATTACACAATATACCCCGTGGTCCTGGAACAATTACTAATTAACCTGAACCCCCTAATTATTCCTATAAATAAAGACCCTGGCATCATTTGTTTTCTTGTTCACGAGGAGACTTCCCAATCTTAAAGGTGAGCTTTCTTTTTATTCTTTTATGTTTTAATTTATTTAATTTATGTTTTATTTAGCTTTTAGTTTTAGATTTTAATTTATGTTTTGTATTAGATTAATATATGAATTATTTTATGCATGAATTATGTATTTAAAATTATGTTTTAAATTCATGAATTACATGATTTATGTTTTATAAATTATAGTTTACAAATTAAATGTTACATGATTTAATTATACTACAATTTAATTATGTGACACCTATTATGACATGTTATATGTTACATTTAATTATAATTTGTTCCTACTTAGGTAATTTGATACGATACATGATTTAAATTGTATTACATGTTACATGTTATGTTACAATTATAATATGATCATGGTAATTTAAATTTATTACATGACTTATGATATAATTAAATAATAGTACATGTTTAATGTTACATGTTTATATATATAGCTTTAATTGTACATGTTTAGTTAATTTTACCTTAACCAATTGATATATGTTATGTTTGTACGTATAAAATACGTATTGATCCCCTATGTATAAGTATGTATATATTTTTATATAGATACCAAATGTATTTTCATATAGATACGGTATATACTTTTGTATAAATACCAAGTGTATTTTTGTATAAATACCAAGTACTTTTATATAAATACTAAATGTATTTCTGTATAAATACTATATTTATTTTTGTATACATACCAAATGTATTTTTGTACAAATACGTATATACTTTCGTATAAAAATCAAATGTATTTCCGTATAAATACAAGAAGTATTATTGTACAAATACTGTATAAATACCATATGTATTTTCGTATAAATACAAAATGCATTTTCGTACAAATACCGTACACCTACCGTATAAATTGTTAGGAATAGTGCCCTAGAAAGCCGATTCGACGTAATCTGCTTTGGGACTTTTCTTGTATCACAGACAATCTTTGAATAATATACGATTGATCATAGGCAAACACTTCTTTATATGCCAATACGTGTTTTGAGTGTTTCCATTATGTGTGCATGTATGAGAACTCCCCTAATCCTGATGACTTTAGGACTCTACCATTTAGGTGAAATGGTTCATGAAACGAGCCCTATATCACATAAGTCATGATTAGTAAAATACTCCAAGCCGATGAGTCCTACAGACAGTGGGAGTGTCAACCTGACTCCTCTAAGGCTTGCTTGTGGGATCACGCCCTTAAGAAGGACCACCTTGTTTCATGGAGGTGCAAAGTGTATAGTTGATACGTGCGTGATACATGAGGGTGCTTACTTTAATAAGTAAGTTCACTGAGGTGCCCCGTGTGAGAACATTCCTAAATGGGAAAGGAAGTTTCTATTTTAGGAAATGGAAACTTCCAGATTAGGAAATATCTCACGAGTCATTGATGTGATTAATTGATCCTTAGACTTGAGGTTCCTTGTCACTTTATGAGTTAACTCTGTAGTCTTTGGTATAAGCTTTAAAGGGTGTCGCCTTAGACAACTGATTCAAGGCTTATGCTGGGGCTGCACAAGTGACTCATGAAAGTGAATGAGAATCAAGAAAGGACCTACACTTGCATATGCAAGGTGATCTCTTATTGTGTAAGTCATTCATATGCCATATGGAGTCCTTGGCCAAGGCAGTAGATCAAGACATCAAGAAAAGGGTTTCTTGGATTGAGATCAAATGGATATGAAATGCACTTAGCTTTAAGACCAGATTATTAGGGTTCTGATTATTCCCTTACCCTAGATCTTGGTTGAGAGATAGTAAGTAGGAGGATTGTATCTCACATGAATCAATGACTTAAAGGTTCTGTCGAACCCGAACATTCCAATTCAGCTAGGGGTTAAACACCTGTTGCTAGACTATGGTCGTTTAATCTGTGGACTGATTAATTAATTAGTGAATTAATTAATTAGGGTCACTGCTAATTGAATTGAGAACCTAGAGGGTCACACACAACAACTTGGTTACATGAGTTGAGGCTTTAAAATGATTAAACGAGTTAATCAAGCCTAGAGGGTTCCACACGTGTGAAACCACACGTGTGGGTCACGTGACTGGACACGTGTCATTGTGACACGTGTGCCACACGTGATTGTTTAATAATATATTAAATAATTAATTTGTTAATTATTTAATAGACTTTGGTTTAATTTTGAATTAAAAAGAAAGTCTTATTTTGGAGAAAAATAATCTAGTTAATTAATTATGAATGAATTAATTAGATAAAATAAGTTATTTATTTTAAATAAATAAAGTATAAAATTATCCAAAAATAGTTTGGATATTTTAGCTCTCTTGAAAGTTGATTTGAATTAGAATTCAAAGTCAAAGTCAAAATTACTTGATGATCAAGTAATAGGAGAGAGAGAGACCAAAATCCTAGCCCATTAAGGACTAGGAATTTCGGCACTCCCTTCCTATATATAGGGGAGCTCGAGCTCCCCTTAGAGCTAATCGAGAATTCTTTTGGTTCATGTGTTGAACACCATCCTTTCTCCAAGATAAACGAAACCCTAGGTTAAGCCTAAACACTAACTAGAGAACTAGCATCCTTACTAGTTAGATTGTAGCCAAGTTGGTGGACTATCTCTAGAGACTTCAAGTTAGAAGTTTTGAAGATTCGAGCTTTACCAAAAGTGGGGATTAAGCAAAACGATCAGAAGGGATGATGAAACGATTCTGAACCCGATGTGAAGCGAATGAAAAAATCGAACCAAAGAAGATGGCGAAAACCGTTCGTCCATATCCTGAAGGATGAATTTTTTCACGAGGGTTTTGTGACTGGCAGTTTTCTACTTTCGCAAAACTGGGTTTCGAAGGGAGTTTCAATCCTGCTTTTCTCGTTTCATGTTTCTTTCTTTATGTTATATTGTTAAGAACATCTCTAACATGAATTGAATCTAGGTTGGTGTGGATTGCAATCCTGACAATGGATTCTGAAGTAGAAAGAGACTTTCGAGGGACGGGTTATCAAGCCGCGAGAAGAGCGTTCTTGGGTAGCTTGAAACGCTTCAAGAAAGAATAAAAGAAAAGTAAGTTTTCTATCTCTACGAATTTGGTTACACGATTGCGAGTCCCAGATCCTTTTGTTGGAAAAATTTTTAAATTCCGCTGCTTTCTGATTCGTGTTTTCCAACAAGTGGTATCAGAGCCACCTCGTTAATCGTGTTTCTGATTCGTCTCAATTATTCTGAATTTGGTAGAAATTCTTAGGCTTGATGCGATTGAGTATTTGTAATTGTTTTAGAAAGCCTGAATTACGAAACTGTATTTTTCCTCAAAGTTTCTGAAAATTAGTTTTTGCAAAATTTAATTTTTGAAAACTATTTTAGATTTGAAACTGTATAAACTGTTTTTGGATTTCTTGGATTGGTTTTGCTTTTGAACGAAAACACGAAACAAAAATACGGAATACGACGAACACGCGAAACCCCGCACGCGAAGGAGTCGCGCGCGCGGGCTTCGCGCAGCACCGCCCGCCTGTCCTAGGCGCGCGCAGGCCGTGCGCCTACTCCCTCCCGCAACCGCGCGGGAGGTGTTCCGGGAGCGCCTTGGCGCCCCGCCCAGGACTGCCGACGCCGTCCCGCCCAGGCTAGGCAACGATCCTGCAAGGCGTGCGGGATCAGTCGCCCAGCCCGCCCGCACACGCGCGGAAGGGACATGCCGCGCGCAAGCATGCGTGCGCAGTGCGCGCACTAGGGCGGCCTTGGCCGCGCGCTGTGCGCGCCTGTCGCGCGCGCTTGCAACTGGCGTGACCCTTTTTCGCGTACGGGCCCCGTTTTCGTGATCCGGCTTTTTCGTGTTTCGTGCAATCCAATCCCAATTTTTATTTTAATTTTAAAAAATTTTATTTTTGAATATTTATTTTTAATTTTTGAATAAAACTTAAAATTGGGATTTTTGAGAAATTGAAACGGTTTATATTTTGGGAAAATACAATCTTTGGTAAAATTATTAATTTTCAGAAATTAATTGGAATTTTATTTGTTTTGGTAATTTGGGATTTATTGAAAACTTTTATAAATAAGACTCGCATCAAGTCGTGTTTTAAGTCATTAGGACTTGAAACGAGAATTTTAATTTATTGGCTAAATTTAAATTCTCGCTAAAGCATGTTAGGTGATCATGGGTTTAGATCTATGTATGGTTTTAATTTATGCACATGGATGGTTTAAATTGGGGTTGGAGCCCTATAGTTGCGTTTTTCAATTGAGGTTGGAGCCTCACTTATGTGCGTACTGTTATGTGATTTATTATGTGGCTTTCCATATTACTGTTTTTGAGGCCGGGGTATGCCCCGTGTAATTGTCTAAGGCCAATATGAAGATTGAGCCTTATTACTTTATGTCTTTTTCTTTTTATTGTAATTTGAGAGTAGAGATAGGTGGTGAGGTTTTATTTTCATTTTGGAGACAATGCACCCATGGAGTAAGATGGACCACATTCAAGTAACAAGGAGGCCATAAGTGAAGACCCCTCAAAATGTTAGGGAGGGGAATCTCAATTGTTAAATGTAATAGAGATAGGGCTCGTATTTTGTTACCGCTTTCCCTTATGTGATTTAAACTGTTTATGTGGCATGTATGTTAGAACTTGTGATTGTGGAGTGGCTCCCACATATCACACATAAGATAGGTAGAACCCATGATCATTACATGTTAGTATCATGCTAGGACATGTTATCTGTTTATGTGCTTGTTTGAAATGCATTTAAGTGTACTTGCATTAATCAAGACTAATAAAATTGGATAACATATATGTTGGTGAGGTCGAACCGAACAACTCTTCGGTTGATTCGAAAATTCCCATTAAATATTAAGCTCATTTCGAATAATAGGTATTTAATTCGAGATGCAAATTTTGAATTAAATTCCTAGCATTCCATCAATAGGTTTTAAGTTTAGTAAGTAAAGCTAGTTATTGTCCGCGAGTCGTGGGATAGCTAGTGGAGCTTATTAGTTCTTAGTTACCTAATTGATCATTTTAAATGATCAATATTTCGTGGTTAATTTTGGCAAGGGCGATGTCCGCGAGTCGTGGGTCGTTCGAACTAAGTTTTGATCATGACCTTATGATTGATGGGTCTAGCTTAAACGCCTAAGTAAATATGGATGTCGCACGAGTCGTGGGTCCATATTGAAAGATAGGTGATGCAAAAACAATTACTAAGAGTTCTAAAGGTGTTAGAATTGGTAAGTTGTACCTACCTAGGATTTTGCTTAGAATGTCCGCGAGTCGTGGGTTCGAGGTAAAATGCTTAGGATCTTAGTACCCATTGGGAAACGTGTTCCTCTTAGATCTTTGGGAATTATAGATCTTTGAAAAACAGTGGGAGCTACATTAGATTAAAGACCTTATCTTTTGTATATCGTTATAATTCAGCATGCCCACATTTTCTCTGCTTAGCATTTAGGTTGTAGTTCTGTGATTCTCTACAATATGAAATGCAAACCCATTCGTATCCATCCTTAAGTCAAATAAGTTGACCAAGTCCTGACTAACTCTAAATGGCTTCGGATCCTAAAATTCATTTTAGAATCCGACTAGAGAAAGGCGTTCTCTAAAGGGCGAAGTTTTCAATTGTGAAAAGTCGACCCGGGCCAAAAGAGAAGCAATCTGAGGTGAATGGATTTTTCCAAACCACTTAAAAGCAATTGAACCACCTCATAAAAATGTTACAAGGTATAACATTATGGAATTATTCAATATTCCAAATGAGGAAACAAGTGCACGCGAACAAGGTCTAAAGATCTTATTTGAAGATCTTATAGTCTCGATCATCAACTGAGAAAAGAGTTCTCAATGCACTGATTGCTTACATTGCTTCAACTATCATTCAAACCCTTTATGCTCAACTAGAATGATGCTAATGTAGCATAGTTAATCATTTAAGTTGATAATGGTTGAGAGCATACTTAAGAAGGAATAAAAGGTTGAGATAGTTAATTCTTCTTCTAAAACTCCCTAAGTTAAAGGGTTGAAGGCCTAAAGAAGAAGAAACCCTTAAGAGCCCAATGGAGGGGCATGTAAGGGGTACGCCCAAAAGACACTAGAGATCAAATAGGACGTTTGCTTCTATGGTAGCAAATAAGGACTTTGAAAGGGAACTGCAAAGAGTATGAGTACTTTGAAATGTTACCTCGTTTAGTAATTCTACTAGGAATAGAATTCACTAGTCTTGAGTCAATTTTGCATAATCCGTTGTGCAAAGACTCAAGGCACTAATGTTCTGAACATACAACGAGATAACAAAAGTAAGATGACAAAGCTTCGAATTACTTTGGAACGTTGAGATATAAAAGGATTAGCAAGTCAGACACCTTAGGATCATTCTATGAAAATGAACCTATAGTGTTGACTTCCTGTGAATCCTGTCATGAGGGAAGCGTTCCTGAATCCCGTTTATAAGAAACATGGACCGTTCCAAAATTATAGTGGATTTCGATCCATGCTGATGAGTGTAAGATGCTTAATGTAAGCACTAGATACAATCGTCAGTTTAACCATTATGAATGAATGTACTTGTTAAAGTACAAATTCGAAACTTATATGAAATTCTTAGAATTTCGAAAGGAGGTTAGGAACCAAAGTAGTCATAAGTTATAGGTAAATCGATATGATCGAAATAGCCAATATCTTAGTAACTAATTCCTTAGTCATCTTAGAGATAATAGGATTATCTCTCAGTAAACTAATTCGAGAACACCTTAGTGTTTCCGAATGAGGGAATGAAACCTTATAGGATATGGTCCATTCCATAGCAAGCTTTACTGACTTATAATCATTCTAGGAATAAACTCCTAGAATATGCAGTTAGAGATTTTGAATTTAGTACCTTCCAAAATCAGTCCTTCAGTTGCACTATGCAAAGTGGCATACTAAATTCCCTAATTATTCTTATCCAAGAATTCAATGGAATCCTCTTACTTGAAGAGGATAGTGGGAGATAAGCTTGAAATGAGTTCAAGTTTATACAATGATATTGGATATCAATTTTGCGATTCCCTTGCACAAAGGTTGTTTGTCCCAAAGGAATGCACAAATTGTTCCTATAGAAGAAGAAAGGCAAGCAAGCAGACCTCAAAGAAATTTGAGAAAAAAATATCCATGCCACATATAGAAGAAACGAGCCCATCTGATAAAACTTAGCCAAATTTTAGAGTATGTACACGTGTGAAACCCTTCTCTTAAGATGCGTTTAGAACGCGTTCCTAGATAGCCAAGGAATTACTTGAAGAGGAGACACTGTCAGATTTGGAATCTGAGTAGAGTAAGCAAGCCTTGAAATCCAATATGGATTCCATATACTTAAACCGAGTTTTGACCTTGGTTGATCCACCTGATAGGATCAAGCTCTTAGAGCTTCGAGTAAATGGAAAGCATTACAACCTTCTTGACGGTTGAAATGCAAAAGTCCATTTGGGTTGTGTTTACCATATCCTCATATTCTGACTATGAGATATGATAAATGAATATGAGAACTATCTTGTTCAATATGAGATTGAAAGAGACTGAAATAAGGTATTTCTATAAATCTCATATTCAGTGGGAGTATGCATAAGGTATGCAAATCCCTAAAGTCAATCTGTGGATTGATAAAGGCTTCTAGGATTAGACAATTCGATTCCATAGGATAGTCAAATCGTTTGACACAGATGGAAGTCGAATAAGTCTCAAAGTGTACATAAGAAAGTTAGTGATGTAAGAGTCAATTTTTGGTTCTTTAGAAAACGACATCCTTCTCATTAGGAATATCAAGGACGACGTGAAAGTTACCAATTCTTGTTTAAGAAACAATTTGACATGAAAGGTCTTAGTGATTATCCTATATTCTCGACATTCAGATCTATAGAAGATAGATCTAAGAGAATAAAAGGATTATCACAAAATGAGTACATAACCACGGTACTAAAAGGAGTTTAGTATGGACAATGGAACATCTCTTTTGAAGAGTATGTGTCCTAAGATAACTTTGAGAAAGTTAGAATGTCCAAAATCCCTTTAAGTGAAAGGGTGCATAACGTATGAAAAGTTATGTACTAAATTAGATATGGCGCAACACTAAGCGTAGTAGGCCGAATCTAATATGACCTCAGAGAAGGTCATTAGATCTCTGTAAAGGATGTCCTCAGAGTTCTTGAGAAGAAATGAGGATACGTATTAGTTTATAGAGCCCAAAAGATCTTATTGTTAGAAGGATAATTGATGTAACCGTTCATCAAACATAGATGATTAAGAAATCATTGAAAGGATACAACTTCTACCAGAATGGTAATGCAATGTGTTGGAAAGGGGTTCCAAGGACGGACATTGTAAAACTCAACTATCGTAGTTGAGAACTTAGTCGTATTATATAATACTAAGTTAAGTGTTTGGGTAAGAAACTCCATCTAACTTGTTAGATGAAGTTCCTAGCATGAAAACAACTCCTTGATCATATTGTATGATAAAAAGGATGGTTGCTCAAGTAAGAGAACCAAGACCTCACCAAGAGACTGAACACGTGATTACGAATCACATTATAAGGAAAAGGTGTTTCCTAAGAGATGTGTAAACAAGAGGGTCACATCAGCAGAGAATATAGCAGATCCACTTTGGAAACGCCCAAAGTCAATAGGGTCTCTAAGTGCATCTTGAGAAGATGGGACTTAGAGTACCTAAATGGCTTTTGCAGGCAAGTGGGAGATTGTTAGGAATAGTGCCCTAGAAAGCCGATTCGACGTAATCTGCTTTGGGACTTTTCTTGTATCACAGACAATCTTTGAATAATATACGATTGATCATAGGCAAACACTTCTTTATATGCCAATACGTGTTTTGAGTGTTTCCATTATGTGTGCATGTATGAGAACTCCCCTAATCCTGATGACTTTAGGACTCTACCATTTAGGTGAAATGGTTCATGAAACGAGCCCTATATCACATAAGTCATGATTAGTAAAATACTCCAAGCCGATGAGTCCTACAGACAGTGGGAGTGTCAACCTGACTCCTCTAAGGCTTGCTTGTGGGATCACACCCTTAAGAAGGACCACCTTGTTTCATGGAGGTGCAAAGTGTATAGTTGATACGTGCGTGATACATGAGGGTGCTTACTTTAATAAGTAAGTTCACTGAGGTGCCCCGTGTGAGAACATTCCTAAATGGGAAAGGAAGTTTCTATTTCAGGAAATGGAAACTTCCAGATTAGGAAATATCTCACGAGTCATTGATGTGATTAATTGATCCTTAGACTTGAGGTTCCTTGTCACTTTATGAGTTAACTCTGTAGTATTTGGTATAAGCTTTAAAGGGTGTCGCCTTAGACAACTAATTCAAGGCTTATGCTGGGGCTGCACAAGTGACTCATGAAAGTGAATGAGAATCAAGAAAGGACCTACACTTGCATATGCAAGGTGATCTCTTATTGTGTAAGTCATTCATATGCCATATGGAGTCCTTGGCCAAGGCAGTAGATCAAGACATCAAGAAAAGGGTTTCTTGGATTGAGATCAAATGGATATGAAATGCACTTAGCTTTAAGACCAGATTATTAGGGTTCTGATTATTCCCTTACCCTAGATCTTGGTTGAGAGATAGTAAGTAGGAGGATTGTATCTCACATGAATCAATGACTTAAAGGTTCTGTCGAACCCGAACATTCCAATTCAGCTAGGGGTTAAACACCTGTTGCTAGACTATGGTCGTTTAATCTGTGGACTGATTAATTAATTAGTGAATTAATTAATTAGGGTCACTGCTAATTGAATTGAGAACCTAGAGGGTCACACACAACAACTTGGTTACATGAGTTGAGGCTTTAAAATGATTAAACGAGTTAATCAAGCCTAGAGGGTTCCACACGTGTGAAACCACACGTGTGGGTCACGTGACTGGGCACGTGTCATTGTGACACGTGTGCCACACGTGATTGTTTAATAATATATTAAATAATTAATTTGTTAATTATTTAATAGACGTTGGTTTAATTTTGAATTAAAAAGAAAGTCTTATTTTGGAGAAAAATAATCTAGTTAATTAATTATGAATGAATTAATTAGATAAAATAAGTTATTTATTTTAAATAAATAAAGTATAAAATTATCCAAAAATAGTTTGGATATTTTAGCTCTCTTGAAAGTTGATTTGAATTAGAATTCAAAGTCAAAGTCAAAATTACTTGATGATCAAGTAATAGGAGAGAGAGAGACCAAAATCCTAGCCCATTAAGGACTAGGAATTTCGGCACTCCCTTCCTATATATAGGGGAGCTCGAGCTCCCCTTAGAGCTAATCGAGAATTCTTTTGGTTCATGTGTTGAACACCATCCTTTCTCCAAGATAAACGAAACCCTAGGTTAAGCCTAAACACTAACTAGAGAACTAGCATCCTTACTAGTTAGATTGTAGCCAAGTTGGTGGACTATCTCTAGAGACTTCAAGTTAGAAGTTTTGAAGATTCGAGCTTTACCAAAAGTGGGGATTAAGCAAAACGATCAGAAGGGATGATGAAACGATTCTGAACCCGACGTGAAGCGAATGAAAAAATCGAACCAAAGAAGATGGCGAAAACCGTTCGTCCATATCCTGAAGGATGAATTTTTTCACGAGGGTTTTGTGACTAGCAGTTTTCTACTTTCGCAAAACTGGGTTTCGAAGGGAGTTTCAATCCTGCTTTTCTCGTTTCATGTTTCTTTCTTTATGTTATATTGTTAAGAACATCTCTAACATGAATTGAATCTAGGTTGGTGTGGATTGCAATCCCGACAATGGATTCTGAAGTAGAAAGAGACTTTCGAGGGACGGGTTGTCAAGCCGTGAGAAGAGCGTTCTTGGGTGGCTTGAAACGCTTCAAGAAAGAATAAAAGAAAAGTAAGTTTTCTATCTCTACGAATTTGGTTACACGATTACGAGTCCTAGATCCTTTTGTTGGAAAAATTTTTAAATTCCGCTGCTTTCTGATTCGTGGTTTCCAACATAAATACAATATAAATACTATATACCTACCATATAAATACTGTATACCAACCGTATAAATACCGTATACGTGAACAGTAACTTTGACCGGAATAGTAACCGTGACCGGAACAGTAACTTTGACCGGAATAGTAACTTTAACTTTGACTTTTTATCAACGGACTTGTTTTGACGAGACGGATTCAACGGTAAAATCCTTTTTCTCTAATTCTCAAAATCAGGGATCAAATTAAGCTTTTCAAACCGAACTCTTACTCAATTGAAGTTATTTCAAAATCTTAAGCGTGATATTTGATTTTACGTTATAATCTTTTGTGTAAGATTAATCATTTACCTGAATTCTTTTTCTGATAAGGTTGATCCTTCTTGAGCAATGTTCTTTCTTATCAATTATGTGATTCATTACTTGAACTCGATCGTGCTTTCATGATGTATTATGGTATTAATGATTATCAGATTTTACCATGAGATCTCATTACATGTTATGGCATGCTTCGATAAAATTTTGTCCTGATTATATGATATCATTATGTGCTATTGAATATTTTGAGATGGTTTCAACGTGCTTCTATGACTATATGGTTTGAGGATAGAAACTTATAGTTATTCACCACTTACAGGTGAAGTTTGGATATACTGAGGCTCTGGTATTATTGCATAATACCATTTTCTGTAGGTGAGGTTTAAATCTATTTTCAACTGGAACCATGAAAATATGTATGTATGCAAAACGTTTGAAAACAATCCCTAAAGGTTTTAAAGATCCTTGTTTTCAAAGATAAGCGTTTCCCTTCTTAGGGCACTGTTTCTTATTAAAGATACTCTGTTTTGTTTAAAGATAATATTTTCTAATATTCCATTTGTTTAAAGTTGTACCGTTTTGATTAATGAGCAATGAGTAATGTTTTATAGTTCTGTTCTGATTAACGTTTAGTTTCTGGATTTTGTCTGAAATTTTGGACAATGCAAGCTTTGGATATACTATCTTGTTGGGCCCTAACGGTATGGTTGAGTAGTAGACCAGGAGGCGTGCGCCAATGGCTACTATGATACTGGCCGTCGTATAGACCTTGATGATGGTTTAATCGGAGGTTGGTTATTCCACATCGAAGGTCGGGAGAGGTGGATGTAATTCCTCCCATTCCTATTTACGTCACCGCGGGGTAGCTCCCTGGGCGCGACAACTGGAGGAAGAAGGATGGTGCATGTGATTATGGGTATCGGGATCCTAACCGGTCTCGATACTAACTCTGTTAATGTTTTTGGGAGTAAAGGTTGGAGAACGCCTAGCTTGCGGGCAAATTCTATTTTTAACGACTGGTTCATATTTTGAAAAATATACCCAATACCTTATTCCCGTTTTGTAAAGTATATATGAACCGGAAACTCTGATGTATGCGCATGTGTGTGCTTTCTCGGAAATCCTGTTCCAAAGTAATGTTTTGAAGTTCCGTTCTGAAATAAAGTGTTAAAGTAAAGTTTTGAAATTCAGCATTAAAGTACCGTTTTGAAGTAAAACCTTTTCTGAAAAGCCTAAAGCTTTAAGTATTTATATGATTCCACAGTTATGCCTCACTTAGTCCCTTTGACTAATACCTCTGCCCCGTTTTCTAACCTCATGGTTTCAGGTTCTATGTTTGCTGGTTGGTTGGTACCTTGAAGCATAGGAAATCTTCTGTTGTACTTTTTCGGTCAGGTTCTTTTGAACCATCTTGAATTCCACTCACTTGTTGTTATTGTATTGTTCTGTTAGGCCTTAATCAGCTTAGCCTCTTGAATCCTAGTTATTGTTTCCAAAAGTTTTAAATTGCCCATATTTCTGCTGTAATGTTTTCTTTTAGTACTTTGATTCTTTAATGTATAGTCCGTTCGCCGGAGTGCCTTTTGGGTGCTAGGCTCCTATTCACTTGAGAGGTATGACGGTGCGGGGTTGTGGTACCTTTGGGGTGCTACAGAGATAAACAGAATCCTTCCCGACTTATTTGAAAATTGAAATGATGAGGTTAAGCGCCAAGTGGTTTGAATATTTATACTTATCAATTATTATGTGATTAATATAAATTTTAGAAAAGAAAAATTCTTTTTTAATATCCCTAAGAAACATATTTTTATATAAATAAATTATTATCATTGAATTAATGATTAGTTTAATGCAATATTTGACTACGTATTCTATTTACAACCTACATGAGATAAACAGAACCTTTTCAAAATATAATTAATTGAATAATAAATGTTGTGTGTTTACTTATATAATTAAGAGGCAGTTAATAAAGAGGACCAAATATTTTCAAAACTTATTCTAAACCCCCTAATTTAAAAATGTATATTTTAGATCACCAATATACAATATATTTTTTTCTAAACCCCCTAATGCGCTGAAAAGAAATCCCCAATCTCATTTTCTCCAAGAACATCGCCACTTCATTGACGAGAGATAACGGTGACTGCAGGGTAAAGATAAGCAACGACAACAGCGACGATGATGGTAGGATATTGATAAGCGGCAGCAACGAGGAGGACGAAAGTATGTCATCTCTGTCTTAATTGAATGTCAATTAATTTTTCTGTTAATTTTGGGGATCTTAATTTTTTGAATTCTCTATCAATTAGAATATAATTCACTGATAATTTGTATTGACGAAAAGTGATAACTGATAATTCACTGATAATTTCATACAGTCTTATGTTGATATTTAATTAAAAAATAAAGATCCTTTTATATTAAATACTAGAAAAGGATTAGTCACCGTTGAATTTACTCTAAACATCACGTATTTGGTTACACATTACCATTTCATTACTCTACAAGCTGCACATATAGTTCTAACCGAAATTCTTGTTTACTCTACATATTACGCATTTAGTTACGCATTACCACTCCATTACTCTACAAGCTGCAGATCTAGTTCTAACTGGAACTCTCATTTACTCTACAGATCACGCATTAGGTTACATATTACCACTTCATTACTATATAAACTGCACATTTAGTTCTCACTCTAATTCTTGTTTAGTCGACGCATTTAGTTACGCATTACCACTCATTACTCTACAATCTGCACATCCAGTTCTAACTGGAATTCGCATTTACTCTACAGATTACACATTTGGTTACACAATATCAATCCATTACTCTATAAGCTGCACATTTAGTTCTAACTGAAATTCTCATTTACTCTACAGACTGCGCATTTAGTTACACATTACCACACCATTACTCTTCAAACTGCACATTTAGTTGTAACTTGAATTCTTCCAACTAAAACAATAAAACATCATCTTATCACTCTGATCAAACAAAAATTTCAATCCAACCGCAACCAAAAATTTTATTTCATTCCAAACATAATAATAATAAACATTTCATTATAGAACCAGTAATATATAAACAATCTACAAACTAACTATAATATATAAACAATAAAACTAACTGTAATATATAAACAATCTACAAACAACATTATCCCCGACAAGGCTGATCACCCTCATTCGGACACTCTCCATGGAGTGTTCATTTTCGGGGTACTCCTTGTCGTCAGCGGTCTCGGGGTCCGATTCCTTATTCACAATGTTATCTAAATGGAGGTGCTCCTGTTCGCCCTCCAAAAGGTGTGCCTGACACACTTTAAAGATAAACATAAGGGCGTCGTATTAAGGGCATCCTTTATCCCTGATCACAACATCCCCTGAATGTCCTGTAAAAAATTAAACATTAAATAATGAACAAAAATTAAAAATTAGAAAAAGGAATGAGAATGAACTCGACTTATAACTTGTCTATGCACACGTCAATATCTTGGAAGACAAAGGGAATACGATCATCATCCAATTCAACACCAGAACGCCTAAAAAATTTACGAAAATTGTAAAATATTTTTCGCAGTTTCTATACCGCGTGTACAACATCTGGGGGCTAGTATGGGTGTTGGAATCGCTCTCACTACAAGAAAATAGCCGAAAATCGACGGAAAATTCTGTCGGTTTTCCGTTGGAATTTTCGACGGAAAACTGACGGAATTCCAACAGAATTCCCATGGCCAAACAAAATTGCATTCCAACGAAAAAGCCATCGGAATTCCGTTGGAATTCCATCGAAAAAATTGGCAGAATTTTAAAAAAAATTGCGTCAAAAATTCCAACAGAATTCCGTCGGTTTTCCATTGGAATCCCGTCGGAAATTTTGGCGCAATTATACCGACGGGATTTTCCATCGGTTTTCCGTTGGAATTTTTCTTTCAATGAAAATTCCAACGGAAAATCCCGTCGGTATTTTTATTCTTCTTAAAAAAAAAAACCAACGGAATTTGTTCCGTTGGAATTTTCAAAGAAAAAAATTTTCCAACGGAAAACCGACGGAAAATCCCGTCTGTTTTATTATTCTTGATTTTAAAAAAAAATCAATGAGATTTTTTTCGTTGGAATTTTCAAAAAAAAAAAAAAAATCCAACGGAAAACCGACGGAAAATCCTGTCGGTTTTCTAATTCTTCATTAAAAAAAAACCAACGGAATTTTTTCCGTTGGTTTTCCGTTGGAATTTTCAAAGGAAAAAATATTCCAACGAAAAATCCCGTCGGTTTTTTTATTCTTCATTAAAAAAAAAAAACCAACGTAATCCTTTCTGTTGGAATTTTTCTTTCAAATTTAATTAAAAAATATGATTATAGTTAATAACAATAATTATATATTTAAAAAGTATATAATATACAAATTATTAATATGATATTTTATATAATTTTAAGTATATACATTATTAATTAAAACAAAAAAGTATATAAATTAACAATTTTTATATTACTAGTAAAAACAATTTGCGTTGCACATTAAGTATACGATTTATCTAAATTTAAAAACTAATATATGTTGTATCATATTTGTATCCATGCATTATAAAATATGAGCTAATAATAAACATATAGTGTTAATAATATTTGAACAAAGTTTAAAGTATGAAAACTACGAATTTTTTTATTAATTATGTATCTTCATAAAACACATACGCACACACACATACAGAAAAATAATTTTATTTATAATTTTGAATTAATAATTTAAGTGAAACAATGTAAATATTATTTTTATATTACTAATTTTATTTTTAAATGTACAAATATCTTATAAGTTACAATGTAACTTATAATTAATATATTAATTTTAGAAAGAGTTCTTATTATGATACTCTATATATTTTGTATAGATTGGAGAACTCTTAATTCTAATGAGTTTTATTTTCATTTGAATAAGTATTTTTAAAAATTTTCAATAAATATGATTATATTTAATTTAAATAATCATATATTTAAAATTTTATATTTTAAATTAATAACAAAAAGTATTTAAATAATTAATTGAAATAAGTATATAAATATATTTAAAGAACATAATATTAATAAGAAGTAAGTTATCCAAGTTGGTAAGAGAGCCAACATTCTTCCATGGAGACCCGAGTTCGAATCCCTGCATGCGCAATTATCGCGAGAATTAATTCTCGCGTCGGTTGGCTCAAGCTCGGCCCGTGGCTCGTCCGAGGTGTTGGTGTGGCTAGTTTCTGGGGTGGTTCTGGTCTCACAAATGAATTTTTGTATTTCTTTTTAATTAATTTATTTTTATTCTATTTCTGACGGAATAACGACGGAAACCTCCGTTGGAAATCCTTCGGTTAACTTAAAAATTAAATTATTTTTGTTCCGTTGGAAAAAATTCCGACGGAAAACCGACGAAAATTGGCCGTTGGTTTTTCGTTGGAATTTCGTTGGAAAAATTAATTTTCCTTTGGAATTCCGTTGGAAATATATTTCCAATGAAAAACCAACGGAACGGACCCGTCGGGAACCAATTCCGACGATGTATTTTCCAACGGGCGCCATCCCATCGGTTTTCCGTCAGAAATCAGCTTTTCCAATGGAAAACCGACGGGTTTTCCGAAAATCCCGTCGGAATTTGCCCGTCGATTTTCGGCAGTTTTTTTGTAGTGTCTGCCATATCAAACGCCACTTGAAATAGGGCTAAGTCCATGGTGGCTTGCTCATCAATTTGATTGTCTGTAGCATATTGTCGAAGTCGTTGGCCATGAACACCTCGACCTCGTCACGAATGGGTGTTGTTCACGAATGGATTATGTAACGCCCCGGTTTTCCATTCAAATATTATGTATTAAATTATAATTTTCATAACACTATATGTAATATATTCTTATGCATTTATATGAACTATCATTAACGTGGAATTTACGCGAACTAATTGCCAACATGATTAAATGTTTTTATGTGATCTTATTTGGACTAAATTGCATTTCATGATTTGGGAGTTAAATGTTTATTTACTAGAAATGATACTTGTGTGCATTCATTTAAACAATTGAGGGACTAACATGCAATAAGTGATGAGTCAAGCCATATAGTGGAAGACTTTTGTATCGAATATCATCTCTTCCATACCATTCCATTTCATTCCTCATTTCATACAAGAGTTTCACACACACACACCAAAAAACCGATCAAAACACCAAGGAAGGAGGAAGAGGGATTTCATCATTTTCCAGGCTAAAATTCAAGGAAGATATTTGTATAAGTGGAAGCATCATCCTCATCTCATCCTTTCATCCATTTCTTTTTCCATCTTGAGGTATAGGGAGAATTTGATTGAATCTCTTGATGTGTGATTGAGTAGAGTTTGGTGATAATGATAAGAATTCCTTGGTTATATATGACTAGAAGCATGATCTTGATCATTTAGCTTGCCAACTTGCATGAATTCTTGAAGAAATGGGAAGTTGATTTCATGAAATAATTTGGGGTTTGGAATGATAATTCTTGATGATTTGATGTATGTTTCCTTGGATTATATGATGTTTAATTGATATATATGAGTTATATGCATGATATATGATTATTTGGAGCATTTTGGTTGGGTTTGCTTTGGGTTTTCATCCCTTTTCTTCCTCCCCCGAAGCTTTCCCTGTTTTGCCCTTTTTTTCACCTCTGGAACAGTACCCGGGCGGGTACTTTTTGTGCATAAAAAGTACCCGGGCGGGTAGTTTTCCCCCAAGAAGCTTCTGTACTGCTTACCCGCTCGGGGAACTTTTCCCTTGAATTTTACCCGGCCAGGTACTCCCTCATACGAACTCCAAATGACCTGATTTTTGATTCGTTGGAAACCTCTTGAAGTCTAGAACAAACTCCAATTGGAATCATCTCAATATCTTTTCTCATTTTTGAGTTATGATCAATTCTTTTTGGTGTCGCTGCTTTCCCGACAAACTACACTCGCCTAACTTCAACCGTCCACCATTTTCTCCTCGCTTTGAACTAGAAAACGGGCCATATATGCTCAGAAAGGTCTTTGTGTCTAGTTTCATATCCAATAAGCAAAACTCAATTCCAACTTCTAGAATTAAAGATATTCCAGTTTTCCCTCAACATGTACATTTTCTAAAATTGTCCGTTTTTGCCAAACTTCACCAAAACCTCTATTATTGCATTCCTTTCACTCTCTTGGCTCCAATATGTGAATTATATGATATATATACTTGTTTAATTGATAATCATGCTCCTACTTGACATTTTCCTAAGCGTTATTGAATGACTTATTGATCATAACTTTGCCGTGTGTCCTAATTGGTTCATTTGAGTCTAGTCTCATGTACACTTGTCCCTTTTGCACAGATTTCCTTCCCGTTGGCAAGGAGCACGCATCGTAATTATGTCCTTGTTTTGGTCCTCACAGGTGAGGTTATTTCTATTCGTAAAAGAACCCTACAACCCTATGTGATTTTGGACCAAAACAAATAATTATATCTATAGTTTTCCGAAAATTGAAATGTTACTTCATTGATCGATTGATATTGTACCGAGTAATTGTTATTGATATTGAATTGATTGATTGATTGTTTTAGCGAGTAAAACATGTTCACTTTGGGCCCGAGGATAGTGTATTGAGTAATCCGGGGAGGCATCGGGCCGACGATGATCTCTTGCACTATTCTCACTTATTGTTGGGGTCACCCCTGAATCCACCAGGAGGTTTGGTGGAGGAAGGAGCCCGCCGGGCGTAGGGACTCATGAACCCTATGCCCAGATTGATTGGGTGGTGGGGCCTTGCAATCCCAGCATCACCCGGAGGAAGAAGGATGGGTTGATTGAAATTGTCTAACTGTGCACCGAATTGATTGCTTGATCACCCAATTGATAAAATTGAATTGTTGTACACTGTCGGAGAAAGGTTGGAGATTTGCCCTCACTCGCCGGGCCACTGATTGATTGTATCGAATCGTATTGAAATAATTGAATTGAAAATGGAATTGTTGTAATCTCCGGCGAGCACTATATTATTTTAGAATTAATATTGTTTTATGAAAAATCTTACCCGAGATTACAATTTGCATGGTATTTCCGCTTTTAAATTATAACCCCTCACTCAGTCTTCGGTTGACTGACACCCTCACATTTTCAGGTATTGCAGGTTGAGTGCTAGGCGGGATTGAGTCAAGTTTACTTCTTTTGGGTCTAGCATTGTCTTTCTCATTTTATGTACCTTATAAATACATTATAGCTCTTAAGACTGTTTTGGTACCTATGTATATATATTATGATTTATACTTGAACTTTGAGCATGTAAATGGAAATATTGATTTGGAACATGTTAGTATGAAACGGAAAATGGGATCATGAAGTGGATGTACATTGTTATGCTTCCGTTTGTTATGCATTGTTGTAAATTGAGGGTTAGCCCGCCTAGCTAGTGTGTCGTTTTTTTTTTTACTGTCACCCGTTCGCCATGAGTCCGGTTCATATATGGACTACCCATTTCATGTGTGAGCTAGACTTATGGTGTCGGGGGTGTGGCATCTCGGTATTCCGGGTGCTACAGATTACCTGGATGATTTATGACTTTGTTGTTCAGGGAATCGGAATTTGGGAGAGGAAGACCAAGAGAAGAAGGGCTTTTTGGATGAAATGAAATGGGGGAGGAAATGGACGAATTGCAGCATGTAGGGCACGCTATTAATAAAGGTGAGCAGGCTGGGAAACCTACCATCGCAACCATTCGATGTGACCCTACAATTTCAGAAAGTCAAACTACGGGAAACAGTGCGGATAGCTTTGTATTTAATTGACGCACCCCATCCGGAATGAATAATCTATTGAGTTTGACGAAAAAATAATAATCTTTTTAGTTATTCAAAGGTTTGCTTGTCTAGTAAAAAAATAAATAAATCAAAATAAAAAAAGAAAATAGCGTTCAAAATGGATGATTTGTGGTTCGTGTAGGTACAGAATTGTCGCCGGAGGGGCTGGTAGCCGGAATAAAAATTGTCGTTGAATCTTTTTTGGGGTTTCTGCTCGTACAATACTGAGATATTTTGAGAGAGAAGATAGGTGAGATTAATCATAAGAATCACAGGTGATAATTTTTTTGGTTTTTCACGGGAAAAGAGTCCACCGGAAAAGTGTCCATGGGAAAAAAGTCTACCGTGAAGGAGAAAATCACCGGTCCGATGAAGAAGACAATGCATATGTGTGTCCTTCTTAAATTTATTAAGGGTATTATGGCACTTTTACAAATTTTGGGGAGTTTACAAAAAATAAAAAGGATAAAAGGTATCTAATATTATTATTTTTTTCAAGTTGGGGGTTAGAATAAATTTTTTGTCTTATTAGGGTTTATTTATCGTATAATTAATTGTTTTGTCTAATCTAAATTTAAGCTAAAACTTATGTTAGTGTGAGCATATATATCTCTAAATTTTAGGAAATAAGGGTGATATGTGCCCTTTCAATTAAATATTGAAATAAACTCTTCAAAAAAATTAAATATTGAAATAATTATATTTGATTATCCTGTATTTATGTCTACTTGCAATGCAATCCATTTGAATCGAGAAATTACATTTTAGTCCCTAACTAATTTTAAGAACTATGTGTGGTCCCAGACATTTGTTAGGATTTCGTTATATCATTCCGAAAATACCCCTGATTTTTTTAATTTGATTTGTGATTTCAGGGATTGTGTTGTTGAATTCATAATTTGTAGGATCGTGTTGTTTATTTTCGTAAACTTTAAGAATGATTTTAGAATTTTGGTCATACATTTAATATAACACTCATACAAACCGTTAGGAAATAAGTGTACTTTTATAAATTTCGTTAGGGACCTCAGACCAAACAAAACTTACAGAAATTAAAATTTAATTTTTCGATCTAAATAGATTGTGTTGTAATTAAATCTAAATATAAAATAATTATTAGATATAAACCACCTTAAATATTTAAGCTCAAGGAAAAGTCTTTTGTTTTTTTTTTTTTAAGTAAGCTCAAGGAAAAGTCTACCCATGATGTGTTAAATATAGATAAGTTTAAGTGTTGACAAAAACATGAAAAATAGTAGGTTAATTTATGGGATTGACATCCATGATTAAGGTTAATTGATTAGTCAACCTTTCCTTTTCTTTTGTATTGTAGTACCTATAAATTGAGGCTTATTGATTATTGTATACACACTCAAGAATTAATAAAATCCCTCTCTTCTCCCTCTATTCTCTTAGCATTATTCTGTTACTGTTCTTGCTTTTAATCAATAGTTTCATAACACATTGTCAGCACGATTAGCTTGAAGGTTGAAGGTAGATTCAATTGGATAAAACGATCCACACAAAAGCACAACAATCGATTTCGCTTTCGGAAAAAAGGTTAGTCTGATTACGTGATCCTACAGTAATATCAGAGCCTAAATTATTTGTTTTATATCTCTGTTATCAAAACTGTAATTCAATAAAATGATGTGTTAATCATAAATATGTGTTAATCGTTGTTTCGATTATGCTCAGATTATATGTCAATCTTTTGTGAGATTATACTCGAATCTTATAGTAGTCTTTATAATATAAATATAACCTTTTAATTATCTCATGCTCTTACGGTAATATGAAATTATGTGAAGTTCTTAACTCAGGCAAGGATTAGAAACTTCTCCAAGTCAATGATTCCGACAGACAGTGAGAGTGTCAACCTTGATTTTGCTGAGACTTGCTTATGTGATTATGTTCTTTTGAAGGATCACTCATGTAGCACCCGGAACGCTAGGTAGCCACATCCCCCGTACTATAGTTCAATCCACATATGGAACGAGCACCCATACATGAATGAAGCCTATAGCGAATGGGAGACAATAAAAAAAAGCGACCCTCTAGCTAGGCTGGACTAACCCTCAAGTAAATACCGACATGCATAACATTAAACGGAAGCATAAGATACATGCATTTCATCAATAACATCTTCGTGTCCAATATTTAGATATATACAATCACTTTCAAGAACAAGTTATAATATACATAATTACCAAGATACAAAACCGTATATGCCTCACTAATGTACATGAAATGATGTTAGACCCGAAAATAAAGACCGACTCAATCCCGCCTAGCACGCAACCTGCAACCTGAAAATGTGAGGTGTCAGTCTATGAAAGACTGAGTAAGGGGTTTATAAATAAATATTAGCGCAATTACCATGCAAGCTTTAGTCTCGGGTAAGATTTTATAAAAGAAACAATATAAGTTTAAGAATACAATAATTCCTCGCCCGAGATTACAACTATTCCAATTTAACAATTCAATTCAATCAATCAGTGGCCCGGTGAGTGAGGACAATTCTCCAACCTTTCTCCGACTGTGTACAATAATTCAATCATTCAATGATGAGGTGATCAAGCAACCAATTACAGTGCACAATTAGCAATTTCAATAACCCCTTCTTCCTCCGGGTGATAGTGGGATTGCAAGGCCCCACCATCCAATCTCATTGGGCATAAGGTTCATGAGTCCCTATGCCCGGAACTCCTTCCTCCACTAATCTCCTAGTGGATTCAGGGATCATCCCAACAATGTGAGGATAGTGCAAGAGTTACCCGTCTGCCCTTGCTTTCCCAGTTGGCTCAATACACTACCCTCGGGCCCACAGTGCAGTACAATATAGTCGCCACAATACAGTCAATTCAATCGGTACAATTCGGTACAATCAATTCAGTTCAGTAACAGTAACAATAATTCAATACAATAGTAGTGATTCAATTGTAAATCATTTGAGGTTTACGGAAAACGATAGATATATGTATATATTTTTGCCGAAAGATCACATAAGGGTTGTACGGGTTCAATATAACTAGAAATTAAACCTCACCTGATGAGCGACGGAACAAGAGAAGGATACAAGAAAGTGCCCAAATGATCAATGATCTCCGCCCTAGAGAAAAACTTGACAAGAAAGGAAATAACGGGAACTCGTGAGACGAGACTCAATATGAGACTAAGTATGACGCACGGCTATGCCCATGCAAATAAATAAACTAGCAATCAAGTGACACTTAGCATGTATGAAAACTAATTAACACCTAAGAGGTGAAATTAATATCAAGGAATCATGTATTCATATCGTTCAAACATTTCATGTTCAATTCGTAGGGCATGAAGTCACACAATCATGTTTGAGCAATTAAGCACCAGGAAGTGTCACATAGGAGCATAATTATCAATTAACCAAGCATTTAAATCATATAAGCCACATATATGGGAGCCAAGGAAGTGAAAGGATTGCAATAAGATGGGTTTTGGTGAAGTTGGGTAAAAACTGACAATTTTCGAAAACATACACACTGTACGAAAACTAGAATATCTTGTGTTATAGAAGTTGAAATTGAGTTTTGCTTGTTGGGTATGAAACTAGACACATAGACCTTTCCGATGATATATGGATCGTATTTTAGTTCAAAGTGAGGAGGAAATGGCGGAAGCTTGAAGTTGGGTGAAAGCAGTTTTCCGGCGAAGTGGCGATACCAAAACGAATTAATTATATCTCACAAATGAGAAGAGATATTGAGTTGATTCCAATTGGAGTTGTTCTAGACTTCAAGAGGTTTTCGTTGGTTTGAAAATCAGGTCAATCGGAGTTCTTTTGAGGGTATCGCGGCCGTGACAAAATTGTACTGAAAAGCAGTCGCGGCCGCGAAGGAAATTGGCCAACTTCTCGACTTGTTGGTCGCGGCCGCGACCAAAAATGGGAAAACAGGGCAAGGTTCGAATTTTGGCTCCCAAGCCTTCCCACATCAAACCAAGGCAAGAATCCAACCTAAAACTATCATATATCAAGTATATAGATCATATATATCAATTAAGCAACATTTAATCTATGGAAACATGCTTCAACTCATCAAGATTCAGTCAACAAAACCCCATATAACCTCTTGATACCAACTTTCTTATTCATCAAAAATTCATGCAAGTTTCCAAGTCTAAAGATCATAATCATGCTTCTAATCACAAATAAACAAGAAAACATATCATAATTCGCAAACCCTACTTAACTCATGGCTTCAAGAATTAAATCAAATTCCATATCTACCTTGGATGCAAGAAAGAAGGGATGAAATGAAGTGATGATGATGATGCTTCAACTTATGCAATTTCCCCCCTTGAAATCAAGCTTGAAATGATGAAATCTTCTTCCTTCTTCCTTGGTATTTTGATCGATGAAAGTGTATATGAGTGTGTGTGAATATTGGATGAAATTGATGAATGAAATATGTGAGAGATGGAATGTATATGATATATTATAAATTCTTCCAAGAAATGGGATGACAAGGTAAAATTTGCACTTTAGGTTCTCAATCATTTTAATCATTTTAATCGTTTTAAATGAGATGGAACCCTCTTGGCCTGATTAACTCGTTTAATCATTTTAAAGCCTCAACTCATGTAACCAAGTTGTTGTGTGTGACCCTCTAGGTTCTCAATTCAATTAGCAGTGACCCTAATTAATTAATTCACTAATTAATTAATCAATCCACAGATTAAACGACCATAGTCTAGCAACAGGTGTTTAACCCCTAGTTGAATTGGAATGTTCGGATTCGACAGAACCTTTAAGTCAATGATTCATGTGAGATACAATCCTCCTACTTACTATCTCTCAACCATGATCTAAGGTAAGGGAATAATTAGAACCCTAATAATCTGGTCTTAAAGCTAAGTGCATTTCATATCCATTTGATCTCAATCCAAGAAACCCTTTTCTTGATGTCTTGATCTACTGCCTTGGCCAAGGACTCCATATGGCATATGAATGACTTACACAATAAAAGATCACCTTGCATATGCAAGTGTAGGTCTTTTCTTGATTCTCATTCACTTTCATGAATCACTTGTGCAGCCCCAGCATAAGCCTTGAATCAGTTGTCTAAGGCGACACCCTTTAAAGCTTATACCTAAGACTACAGAGTTAACTCATAAAGTGACAAGGAACCTCAAGTCTAAGGATCAATTAATCACATCAATGACTCGTGAGATATTTCCTAATCTGGAAGTTTCCATTTCCTGAAATAGAAACTTCCTTTCCCATTTAGGAATGTTCTCACACGGGGCACCTCAGTGAACTTACTTATTAAAGTAAGCACCCTCATGTATCACGCACGTATCAACTATACACTTTGCACCTCCATAAAACAAGGTGGTCCTTCTTAAGGGCGTGATCCCACAAGCAAGCCTTAGAGGAGTCAGGTTGACACTCCCACTGTCTGTAGGACTCATCGGCTTGGAGCATTTTACTAATCATGACTTATGTGATATAGGGCTCGTTTCATGAACCATTTCACCTAAATGGTAGAGTCCTAAAGTCATCCGGATTAGGGGAGTTCTCATACATGCACAGCTAAAGTAAACGCATACCAAACAAGAGCATATAAAAAAGTGTTGCCTCAATTCGTTATTTCATTCAAAGATTGTCTGTGATTACAATAAGGAAAAGCACAAAGCGGATATACAATCGGCTTTCTAGGGCACTATTCCTAACAATCTCCCACTTGCCCGTCAAAGCCATTCTAAAGCTATTCTAAGTCCCATCTTCTGAAGATGACCTTGGAAAGCTTCACGACTAAGGGGTTTAGTAAGTGGATCTGCCACGTTCTCTGCTGATGTGACCCTCTCAATTTGCACATCTCCTCTTTTGATAATATCACGGATTAGGTGATACTTCCTCATAATGTGCTTGGTCCGTTGGTGATATCTTGTTTCTCTTGCTTGAGCAACCGCCGCAGTGTTATCACAAAACACAGTAATGGGGTCTTTCATGCTAGGAACAACATTCAACTCTTGAATGAAGTTTCTAATCCAAACACCTTCCTTAGCTGCATCATTTGCGGCTAAGTATTCGGCCTCAGTGGTCGAATCTGCAGTGGTCGTTTGCTTGGAACTCTTCTAACTCACTGCTCCACCGTTTAGGCAGAAAATGTATCCTGACATTGACTTAAAATCATCTAAGTCAGATGCAAAGCTTGCATCGCAGTATCCTTCGATAGTAAGATCTTTCTGACCTCCGTAAACTAAGAATAAATCTTTAGTACTTTTCAAGTACTTGAGAATATTCTTCACGGTAGCCCAGTGACCATCTCCAAGGTTAGATTGGAAACGACTTGTTACACTAAGTGCATAAGCCACAACCGGTCGAGTACATAACATTGCATACATTATGCTACCTATTGCTGATGCATAAGGTGTATGAGTCATTCTTTCCTTCTCAAGGTTAGTCTCAGGACACATCTTCTTTGAAAGACATGTTCCTACACTCATAGGAAGGTTCTTAACCTTTGCTGACTCCATATTGAATCTCTTCAATACTTTGTCAATATACATCGACTGTGATAGTCCTATTAACCTTCTAGATCTATCTCTATAGATTTTAATTCCAAGGATATAGGACGCATCACCCAGATCTTTCATCTCGAATTGGTTCGATAACCATAACTTAGTCACTTTCATGTCATCCTTCGAATTCCCAATAAGAAGGATGTCATCTACATAAAGTACTAAGAATTGCACTGAGGTCTCCAATTCCTTTCTATACACATATGATTCATTCGAAATTTGAATGAAGCCAAACGCTTTGACTGATTCATCAAATCGAATATTCCAATTCCTAGAAGCCTGTTTCAATCCATAGATTGATCTTTGGAGTTTGCAAACCTTTTGCTTAGTCCCACTGAATGTGAAACCTATTGGTTGCTCCATATAAATGTCTTTATCAATGTCACCATTGAGAAAGGCAGTTTTCACATCCATTTGCCATATCTCGTAGTCATAATACACAGCAATGGCAAGCATGATCCGAATAGACTTTTGCATTGCAACTGGTGAAAAGGTTTCATCAAAGTCCACATCGGGTCTTTGAGTGAATCCTTTTGCAACCAGTCTTGCTTTGTAGGCTGCAATGCTTCCATCAACTCCAAGCTTTCTCTTAAAGATCCATTTGCAACCTATGGGTTTGACCCCATCAGGCAAATCTACCAAGGTCCAAACTTGGTTGGAGTTCATGGAATCCATTTCGGATTTCATGGCTTCTATCCACTGTTCAGAGTCAAAATCTGAAAGTGCCTCCTCATATGTTAAAGGATCATTATCCTTTTGAGAGATTTCATGGAAGAATCCATACCATATCTCCGGCTGTCTAGGAGTGTGTTCAAAACGCCTTAGAGGAAGATTTACGAGTGTATCGAAATTCATGATTGGTTGTAGTTGATCAGAAAGAGACGTTTCTTCAGTGGGAGGCGTGGGCTCACTTTGTACTTCCTCTAATTCTATGATCTTGCCTTTCTTTTCTTTAAGGAACGGTTCCTCAAGAAAAGTGGCATTTCTGGAAACAAACACCTTTTGCTTAGATTGATCATAGAAGTAATATCCTATGGATTCCTTAGGATAACCTACAAAGTAGCATAAGTTAGAATGAGATTCTAACTTATCTCCCACTGTCCTCTTCACGTAAGCAGGACAACACCAAATTCTTAAGTAAGAATAACTAGGGATTTTACCATGCCACATTTCATAGGGCGTTTTAGGGACTGACTTAGAGGGAACTAGATTCAAAATCTTTGCTGCACTTTCTAGGGCATAACCCCAGAAAGAAGGTGGTAAGTCAGTGAAACTCATCATGGAACGAACCATATCTAGTAGGGCTCGATTCCTTCTCTCAGAAACTCCATTAAGCTGAGGAGTTCCCGGAGGAGTACACTGAGAGATAATCCCATTATCTTTGAGATGATTAAGGAATTCTTCACTAAGATACTCGTCTCCTTGATCAGATCGAAGTGCTTTGATCTTGTGACCAGTTTGGTTCTCAACCTCCTTTTGAAATTCTAAGAATTTCTCAAAAGCTTCAGATTTATACTTCATTAAGTATACATAACCATATCGACTAAAGTCATCGGTAAAGGTTATGAAATACTGATGATTGTTTCTTGTGCTTACACTAAGCGGTCCACAAACATCAGTATGGATCGAATCCAAAACCTTAATGGCACGTTCCACAGTTCCTTTAAAAGAGACTTTGGACATTTTTCCTTTGAGACAGGATTCGCAAGAAGTTAACTCCTTAAGATCATTTTCAGAGAATGATCCTAAAGTGTTTATCTTGTTAATTCTGTTCTTGGAAATGTGTCCTAATCTAGCGTGCCATAAGGGAGCTGAAACTTTGTCATCTCTCTTACGCTTTGTTTCTCGTTGTATATTCATTATATTGATATTTTGAGTTGGATAAAGTCCATTACTTAGAGTACCGATGTGAACGGAAGAGTTGTTCCGTTTGATAAAGTATTTACCATTCTTAATATAAGTTTCGTAACCTTCACAATCTAAAATTGGAACAGAAATTATATTACGAATAATGCTCGGTACATAAAGGACTTTATTTAAGACTAAATCAAAACTACCTAAATCTAATCTAATTGTGCCTAAAGCTCGAGCTTCAACATTTGATCCATCGCCGATCTTCAAGACACATTCTCCTTCTTTGAGTTGTTGGACTTCACTTAGCATCTGTACATCATTACAGATATGAGTTCCACAACCGGTATCAAGTACCCAAGAACTAGAATTAATAGAAAGATTTACTTCAACGAGAAAGATACCTTTCTTTAGAGTAGCCTTGTACGCTGGGCAGTTTCTCCTCCAATGTCCCGCTTTGCCACAATGGAAGCAAACATCCTCTTTCTGATCTCACTTCTTCTTTTGGGCCTTTCCCTTTGAAACGCCACCAGTGGGCCTAAGGGGATTCTTCTTCTTCTTTTGGGCTTTCTTGCCCTTACCTTTAGAAGGCCCAGAAGAGGAAGATGGAGCATTCACCATCAAAACCTTATTGTCCTTCTTGATCGTGCTTTCAGCAGTCACAAGCTGACTAATCAGCTCAGCTACAGTAGCACCAACATGATTCATGTTGAAATTAAGGACAAATGGGTTGAATGATGGTGGAAGCGAAGCTAGCAACAAATCCACTGAAAGCTCATCTTTTAGTGGCATGTCCGTGGAAGCAAGTTTCTCAGTAAGGGCGAGAAACTTGAGTCAATATTCATGGAGACTTAAACCTTCCCTCATTCTCAAGTGGAACAACTCCTTTGAAGTGTTATACCTTGTAACACGTTCATGAGGGCGGTAAAGTTGCTCTAAGTGGTCGTAAATCTCCCAAGCGAATTCCATGGCCTCATGTTGCCTTTGCAAGTCCGGAGACATGTTAGCCAACATAAGGCAACGGGCTTGGAGATTATCATCCTTCCACTTCTGAATCGCGTCCCGCTCGGCCCGAGTGGGAGCCTCCCCTTCGAAGAGAACATAAGTTCTCTTCTCAGAATCTAAAATGATTTTTAGATTCCTCAGCCAATCAGAATAGTTGGGACCAGTCAACTTGTTTGACTCGAGGATCGATACAAGAGGGTTTTGGGTTGCCATTTCAAAACACGTAGAGAATCACAGAATCTACGACCTAAATGGTAAAACAGAGAACTAGTGAGCATGCTGAATTATAACGATATACAAAAGATAAGGTCTTTAATCTAATGTAGCTCCCACTGTTTTTCAAAGATCTAGGATTCCCAAAGATCTAAGAGGAACACTTTTCCCAATGGGTACTAAGATCCTAGGCATTTTACCTCGAACCCACGACTCGCGGACATTCTAAGTTAAACCTTAGGTAGGTACAACTTACCAATTCTAACACCTTTAGAACTCTTAGTAATTGTTTTTGCATCACCTATCTTTCAATATGGACCCACGACTCGTGCGACGTCCATATTTACTTAGGCGTTAAGCTAGACCCATCAATCATAAGATCATGATCAAAACTTAGTTCGAACGACCCACGACTCGCGGACATCGTCCTTTCCAAAATTGACCACGAAATATTGACCATTTAAAATGATCAATTAGGTAACTAAGAACTAATAAGCTCCACTAGCTATCCCACGACTCACGGACAATAACTAGCTTCACTTACTAAACTTAAAACCTATTGATGGAATGCTAGGAATTTAATTCAAAATTTGCATCTCGAATTAAATACCTATTTGTTCGAAATTAGCTTAATATTTAATGGGAATTTTCGAATCAACCGGAGAGTTGTCCGGTTCGACCTCACCAACATATATGTTATCCAATTTTATTAGTCTTGATTAATGCAAGTACACTTAATGCATTTCAAACAAGCACATAAACAGATAACATGTCCTAGCATGATACTAACATGTAATGATCATGGGTTCTACCTATCTTATGCGTGATATGTGGGAGCCACTCCACAATCACAAGTTCTAACATACATGCCACATAAACAGTTTAAATCACATAAGGGAAAGCGGTAACAAAATACGAGCCCTATCTCTATTACATTTTTACAATTGAGATTTCCCTTCCTAACATTTTGAGGGGTCTTCACTTATGGCCTCCTTGTTACTTGAATGTGGTCCATCTTACTCCATGGGTGCATTGTCTCCAAAATGAAAATAAAACCTCACCACCTATCTCTACTCTAAAATTACAATAAAAAGAAAAAGACATAAAGTAATAAGGCTCAATCTTCATATTGGCCTTAGACAATTACACGGGGCATACCCCGCCCTCAAAAACAGTAATAATGGAAAGCCACATAATAAATCACATAACAGTACGCACATAAGTGAGGCTCCAACCTCAATTGAAAAAACGCAACTATAGGGCTCCAACCCCAATTTAAACCATCCATGTGCATAAATTAAAACCATACATAGATCTAAACCCATGATCACCTAACATGCTTAAATTGCAAGAATTTAAATTTAACCAATAAATTAAAATTCTTGCTTTAAGCTCTAATAGCTTAAAACACGACTTAGATGCAATTCTTGTTCAAGAGCCTTTTCAATAAAACCCGAAAAACAACAAACTAATAAAATTCCAATTAATTTATGAAAATTAACAATTTTATTCTTTCAATATTTTCAGAAAATAAAGATTGCAATTTTTCCAAAATTTAAATCGCTTAAAATTTTCGAAATCCCAATTTAAACAATTATTTCAAAAATAATTCAAATTTAATAAATAAAATTTTTCAGAAAAATTAAATCGGGATTGGATTGGACTAAACACGAAATTCAAGATCGCGAAACGAAGGGCCCGGAACGGACTGCACGCCCCCCCGAGACCAAGCCCGGCAGACGCGCAGCATCGCACGCATGGACGCGCGCAGCCGGTAGTGTGAGCTGCCAACGCGCGCGCATCCTGGCGCGCGTTGCGCGCATCAGCTGGGCGGGGACGGGCAAGCGTGGCCGGCAGGCTCCCGCGCGGTTGCGGGAGGAATGTGTGGCGCGCCTAGGCGCGTGCCTAGGCGTTGGCGGGCGATAGCGGCGGGCAGTCCCACGCGGTTGCGGGACTGCTGGGCGGGCGGGCACGCTGGCATGGGCGTGCTACGCCTTAGCACGTCCAGGCTCATGTTTTCGTAACGCGATTTCGTGTTTCGTACTTTTAGTTCAAAACCAACAATAATCCAAAATTCAAAAAACACGATTTAAACAGATTTGAATCCAAACGTTTTTCAAAAACACAATTTAAGAAAACAGTTTCAGAAATTCAAGAAAAAATTACAGTTTCGTAATTCAGGCTTTCTAAAAGAACTCATGAATACCTAATTCGCATCTAAGCCTAAGAATTTCTACCAAATTCAGAATAATTGAGACGAATCAGAAACACGATTAACGAGGTGGCTCTGATACCACTTGTTGGAAAACACGAGTCAGAAAGCAGCGGAAATTTAAAAATTTTCCAACAAAAGGACCTTAGACTCGCAATCGTGTATCCAAATTCGTAGAGATAAGAAACTTACTTTTCTTTAATTCTTTCTTGAAGCTTTTCAAGCCACCCAAGAACGCTCTTCTCGCGGCTTGATCCCCTCTCCTTGGTAAAGCTCGAATCTTCAAACTTCTAACTTGAAGCTCTCTAGAGATAGTCCACCAACTTGACTACAATCTAACTAGTAAGGATGCTAGTTCTCTAGTTAGTGTTTAGGCTTAACCTAGGGTTTCGTTTATCTTGGAGAAAGGATGGTGTTCAACACATGAACCAAAATAATTGCCAATTCTCTCTAAGAGGAGCTCGAGCTCCCCTATTTATAAGAATGGAGTGGCCGAAATTCCTAATCCTTATGGACTAAGGATTTGGTCCCTCTCTCCTATTACTTGATCATCAAGTAATTTTGACTTTGACTTTGAATTCAAAATTCAAATCAACTTTCAAGAGAGCTAAAATATCCAAACTATTTTTGGATAATTTTATACTTTATTTATTTAAAATAAAGAACTTATTTTATCTAATTAATTAACTAGATTATTTTTTCTCCAAAATAAGATTTTCTTTTTAATTCAAAATTAAATCAAAGTCTATTAAATAATTAACACATTTAATTATTTAACACGTGTGGGACACGTCTCACAAGGACACGTGTCACTCACGTGACCCACACGTGATTTCACACGTGTGGAACCCTCTTGGCCTGATTAACTCGTTTAATCATTTTAAAGCCTCAACTCATGTAACCAAGTTGTTGTGTGTGACCTTCTAGGTTCTCAATTCAATTAGCAGTGACCCTAATTAATTAATTCACTAATTAATTAATCAGTCCACAGATTAAACGACCATAGTCTAGCAATAGGTGTTTAACCCCTAGCTGAATTGGAATGTTCGGATTCGACAGAACCTTTAAGTCATTGATTCATGTGACATACAATCCTCCTACTTACTATCTCTCAACCAAGATCTAGGGCAAGGGAATAATCAGAACCCTAATAATCCGGTCTTAAAGCTAAGTGCATTTCATATCCATTTGATCTCAATCCAAGAAACCTTTTTCTTGATGTCTTGATCTACTGCCTTGGCCAAGGACTCCATATGGCATATGAATGACTTACACAATAAGAGATCACCTTGCATATACAAGTGTAGGTCCTTTCTTGATTCTCATTCACTTTCATGAATCACTTGTGCAGCCCCAGCATAAGCCTTGAATCAGTTATCTAAGGAGACACCCTTTAAAGCTTATACCTAAGACTACAGAGTTAATTCATAAAGTGACAAGGAACCTCAAGTCTAGGGATCAATTAATCACATCAATGACTCGTGAGATATTTCCTAATCTAGAAGTTTCCATTTCCTGAAATAGAAACTTCCTTTCCCATTTAGGAATGTTCTCACACGGGGCACCTCAGTGAACTTACTTATTAAAGTAAGCACCCTCATGTATCACGCACGTATCAACTATACACTTTGCACCTCCATGAAACAAGGTGGTCCTTCTTAAGGGCGTGATCCCACAAGCAAGCCTTAGAGGAGTCAGGTTGACACTCCCACTATCTGTAGGACTCATCGGCTTGGAGCATTTTACTAATCATGACTTATGTGATATAGGGCTCGTTTCATGAACCATTTCACCTAAATGGTAGAGTCCTAAAGTCATCAGGATTAGGGGAGTTCTCATATATGCACAGCTAAAGTAAACGCATACCAAACAAGAGCATATAAAGAAGTGTTGCCTCAATTCGTTATTTCATTCAAAGATTGTCTGTGATTACAATAA
This sequence comes from Lantana camara, assembly GCA_037501455.1. Classification (NCBI taxonomy): domain Eukaryota; kingdom Viridiplantae; phylum Streptophyta; class Magnoliopsida; order Lamiales; family Verbenaceae; genus Lantana; species Lantana camara. The sequence goes on from CM074862.1 coordinate 29,761,937, forward strand.
GGAAAAGCACAAAGCGGACATACAATAGGGTTTCTAGGGCACTATTCCTAACAAGAACAAGAATGATCTCTTACTGATTGAGTTGTTCGTAGTCCATTAAACATTAAACCCTTGGCCAAGGTGGATAAAAGATCTAGACATCTAGAAAATGGGGTTTTCTAAGATTGAGACCGAAATGGATATGAAACGAACTTAACTTTAAAGATCAAGAATATTTGGGCTCTAAGAATATTCCCATGCCTTAGTTCTTGATTGAGAGATGGAGTTGTAGGAGGATCGTATTTCACTGATTGTCATTGACTGAAAGGTTCTTCGATTCCTTTTGTTATTCGGCTAGGGGTCACACACCCATTGCTAGATTACAGTAGTGTGATCTATGAAGTGATTAATTAATTAGGGAATTAATTAATTGTTGTCACTGCTAATCGAATAATGAACCTAAAGGGTCACATACAAATGCCAGAACACGAGGGTTATGGTAGGATGTTAATATGATTAACGAAGGATCAATATAGTTGATCAAAATGGGCATGAAACGAGGCTAATGCCACCTGTCAAGTACACGTGGTTGCCATGTGTCACGCTGCCAACGTGGCTGCCACGTGTCACGTACACATGGCTTCAGGCGTGTCCCATTTCGTGTGAGTTATTTCACACGTGAATTCTTTTCTAGAATTAATTAATTAAATTTTAATTAATTAATTTTGGTCTTTTTAATTAATTGTTGAGTTAATTGTTAAGACTATTCTCAAATAAACTTAACCCAATAAATAATTAATTGGGAATTAATTGATTTATTGAATGTTGACTTTTAACTTTAGGAAAGTTTAAAAGTCCAACTTCCTATTGTAGGAGAGGGAAGGTTATTCTTGCCAGACTAGGAGAACAAGTTGGGAACTTATTTTCTCCAATTAAATTAATAATTAAATTAGTTAATTAATGAGGAAGAAAACAAAGTCTACTAGGTTTGAGAAACCCTAGGATTTTCGAACCCCCAAGTATTTATACTAGTGGTGGTGCTTCTCTTATTTTTTAGACCAACACTCACGAAATGTTAAGTTTTTGAGAAAATCCAAAAGAAAAGTTTTCAAAGCAAAAATTATCCTAGCCTTAACACAAGCCATAGAACTAGCATTCTCACTCGCTTGATCGTGTTCTAGGTCTGGTGTGGATACGCTTTGGAGGGCTTCTACTTTGGAGTCTTATTCGAAGACCGTTCGAGCGTTCGTTAGGCGGTAACGACATCACTAGAAAGCTTCTATCATTGTAAGTTTCTAAACACCCAACATTACAGTACAAAAATTGCAAGACAACGAATAAACTTTTGGAAAATTTTAAACTTTCGCAGCTCAACTCTTTCGTGTTTTCCAATAAGTGGTATCAAAGCCACCTTGCAACGTTCGTATTGTATCTTTACTGCTTTTGGAATTTTGATGAAAATTCTTGAATTTGGATATTAGTTACGTATTCTTGGTTTTTAGTTTAAAAACGAATCTGTCGGATCAATACTGTTTCTTGAAAATTTTGCGAAAATTGTTTCACGAATAAATCTGGTTTTAAACTGTTTTAATTCAGATTGATTTGAACTGTTTTAATTCGAAATTGGAATTATTGAATTTATCAAAATTACGAAACGAGAATCGGAACAGGTTTAGCCTCACGCGATCGCGTGTGGAATCGCGCGCAACACGTACGTGTATGGGGCTGCATCGCGTAGCCCCATACCACCATGCCAAGCCGACCGGGCGCGCCATTCCGCCATCCCTGCTTAGATCACCCGCCCGCAGAGCGCGCGCGCAGCCACGCTGCGCGTCGTGTGTGGCCCAGCGCCCGCCTCCTTGCGACCCCCTCCCACACAAGCCTAGCACAGCTGCGCAGGCTGTGTGCGTGGTGCTGCTTGCTCTCGCGCTCTTGCAGACTGCGGTCTCGCGCCTCGCGCGTGCTGTCCAGTACATGTTTTCGTTTCGTGTTTTTCCAAGTTTCGTAAAATCCATAAAATCTAATTTTATTTTAAAATTTGATTTTAATTTTAAAAATTAATTATTTTTGAAATAATTATAAAATTTGGGATTTTATGAATTAAAGTCAAGTTCTTATTTTTCGAGAAAATTATAAATACCACTTTGAATGATATTTTTGACAAAAATTTAATTTTGAATTAATTATTGTTTTTTCATGATCCGAAGTTCAATTTTGAATAAATTCTTGAATAATGAACTAATATTCAAATTACTGAAGTTAGTTGTAACTGGAAGTCAAGGGAATTTTAAATTTAATTGGTAAATTTAAATTTGAGCGAAATCATGCTAGTTTAGGTGATCATGGGTTAATCTTATGTATGTTTTAAATTCTGCATATGGATGATTTCAATTGGGGTCGGAGCCCCATAGTTGCGCGTTTTCAATTGGGGTTGAAGCCCTACTTATGTGCGTACTGTTATGTGTTTACTATGTGGCTTTCCTTATTATTATTTTTGGGTCGGGGTATACCCCGTGTACTTGTCTATGGCCAATATGAAAATTGAGCCATATTACTTTATGTAAAGATAGTAGAACTTAGGAAGTGAGGTTTTTATTTTCATTTTGGAGACAAGCACCAATGGAATAAGAAGGATCCACAAGGTCCACAAGGAGCACTTGAAGAACGGTGGCCATAAGAAGACCCCTCAAAATGTTTAGGAGGGTTTCTATTAATGTAATAGATAGGGCGTTTTTCCATTAAATTATGTACCCCTACGTGATAAGAATTATCTTATGTGGCATGCATGTTAGAACTAGTGATTTTGGAGTGGTTCCCAAAATCACATATAAGATAGGATACTCATGATCACCTCATAATTAGTATCATGCTAGGACATGTTTTCTGCTAATTGCTTCTGTGATGCACTTTATGTGAAACTGCATTAAACAAGACAACTAAAATTTGGATAACAATATATGTTGGTGAGGTCATTCGAAAATCCCATTTATATATTGAGCAAAATTCGAATAAATAGGTGTTTTATCACGGTAATAAAATTCCTAGCATTCCATCAATAGGATTTAAGACTTAATAAGTGAAACTAATTACTGTCTCACGAGTCGTGGGGTAATTAGTGTAGCTTATTTTTAAATAATTAATATTTCTTGACCTTTTAGAATGGGCGATGTCTCACGAGTCATGGGTCGTCCCGGACTAAGTTTGGTTGAGATCTTATAATTGATGGGCCCTGCTCAACACTAAAGTAGATATGGATGTGTCATGAGTCGTGGGTCCATGATTTAAAGATTAGTGATGCAAAAATATTACTAGGAATTCCATTGAGATGGAATCGGCAATTCGTACCCACCTAAAGATTCTTAGACCTTTGGATGTCTCACGAGTCGTGGGTCCAAGACTAAGCATGCTTGGGATCCTAGTACCCATTGAGAAAATAAGTTTCTTCTAAGTTCGTTGGGGTTTATAGACTTTCTAAAAACAGTGGGAGAACATATTTCTAAAGACCTTGATAATATGTAATCGTTATTATTCAGCATGCTCATGATTTCTCTGTTTTTCCATTTAGGTTGTAGTTCTGTGATTCTCTACAATTGAAATGGCAACCAAAAACCCTTTGGTATCCATCCTCGAATCAAACAAGTTGACGGGGCCCAATTACTCTGATTGGCTTCAGAATCTAAAGATAGTTTTAGATTCTGAAAAGAGAAGATATGTTCTCTTTGAGGGAGAGCCTGTCGCTGAAGGCGAGGCTCCAACTCGGGCCGAAACAGAGGCGATCACGAAATGGTCTGAAGATAATCTTCAAGCCCGTTGCCTCATGTTGGCTAACATGTCTCCGGACATGCAAAGGCAACATGAGTCAATGGACAATGCTTGGGAGATTTACGACCATCTCGAGCAATTGTACTGCCCCAAAGAGCGTGTTCTAAGGTACAACACCTCTAAGGAGCTCTTTCATCTCAGAATGAAAGAAGGTACAAGTGTCCATGAGAACAGTCTCAAGTTTCTTGCTTTGAACGAGAAACTGACCTCCATGGAAATACCACTAAGTGAAGAACTCGCTGTGGATTTGTTGCTCGCATCACTTCCACCATCATTCAATCCTTTTGTGCTAAACTTCAACATGAATCATCCTCATGCTACTGTAGCTGAGTTGATTAGTCAACTTGTGACTACTGAAGACACGATAAAGAAGGATCGCAAAGTAATGATGGTCACTTCCTCTTCTAGGCTTTCTAAAGGCAAAGGGAAGAAAGTTCCCAAGAAGAAGGGATCTCTTAAGCCCGATGGAGGGGTTAAAAAGAGAAAGGCCAGGAAGAGAAAGGATCAGACAGAGGACGTTTGCCATCATTGTGGCAAGAAAGGGCGTTGGAAGAGGAACTGCCAAGAGTACAAGGTTACTCTAAAGAAAGGTGTGTTTATTGTTAAAGTAAATCTATCTATTGATTCTAATTCTTGGGTATTTGATACCGGCTGTGAAGCTTATATCTGTAATGATGTACAGATGCTAAATGAGGTCCAACAGCTTGAAGAAGGAGAATACGTCTTGAAGGTTGGGAATGGATCAAGCGTTCAAGCTCAAGCCATCGGGACGTGTAGATTAGATTTAGGTGTCTTTACTTTAGTTTTGAACAAAGTCCTTTATGTACCTTATATTATTCGTAATATCATTTCCATTCCAATACTTGATTGTGAAGGTTTTGAGACGTATTCTAGAAATGGAAACTTTTATCTTAAGAAGAATAAAACTTCCGTTTTTCTTGGTACATTATCTAATGGACTTTATACTACTAAAGACACTAATATTTTGAATATACAACAATTAAACAAACGCAAAAGAGATGACAAGATCTCGGCTTCTTTATGGCACGCACATTTAGGACATATTTCTAAAGATAGGGTTACTAAGTTAACCAATTTAGGATCATTCTACGATAATGAACTTAAAGAGTTAACTCATTGTGAATCATGCCTTAAAGGAAAAATGGCCAAAACTCCCTTTAATGGTAAAGTGGAACGTGCCACTAAAGTATTGAATTTAATCCATACTAATGTTTGTGGACCACTTAGTGTAAGTACGAGAAACAGTCATCAGTATTTCATAACCTTCATAGACGACTTTATTCGTTTTGGTTATGTGTACTTAATGAAGTATAAATCCGAAGCCTTTGAGAAATTCTTGGAATCTCAAAAGGAGGTTGAGAACCAAATCAGTCACAAGATTAAGACACTTCGATCTAATCGAGGTGGCGAGTATCTAAGTGACGAATTCCTTAGTCATCTCAGAGATAATTGAATTATCTCTCAGTGGACTCCTCCGGGAACTCCTCAATTAAATGGAGTTTCGGAGAGAAGGAACAAGACCCTACTTGATATGGTCTGTTCCATGATGAGTTTCACTGAATTGCCACCTTCATTCTGGGGTTATGCCTTAGAATCAGCAGTTAAGATTCTGAATCTTGTTCCCTCCAAATCTGTACCCAAAACCCCATTTGAAATGTGGTTTGGCAAAATCCCTAACTATTCTTACTTAAGAATTTGGGGTTGTCTTGCTTACGTGAAGAGGACAGTGGGAGATAAGCTTGAAGCTAGATCAAGCTTATGTAACTTTGTAGGATATCCTAAAGAGTCAATAGGATATTATTTCTAAGATCCTCTTGAACAAAAGGTCTTTGTGTCAAGAAACGCCAATTTTCTTGAGGACTCGTTCCTTAAAGAAAACAAAGGCAAGATCGTAGAACTCGAAGAGGTTCGAGACCAAGGTCCCATACCAAGTTCGGAGAATAACGTCCCTCAGCCAATGGCAGAGAGTGATACACGTGAAAATCCTCCTCTAGTAAGACTTTCTGAACGTATTCCTAGACAACCAGAGAGATGGTATGGTTTTCTCCACCAGACATCTCAAATGGATAATGATCCATTAACATATGAGGAGGCATTGTTAGATTCGGACTCTGAACAGTGGAAAGAAGCAATGAAATCCGAAATGGATTCCATGTACTCTAATCAAGTTTGGACCTTGGTTGATCCACCTGATGGGATCAGGCCCATAGGGTGCAAATGGATATATAAGCACAAGCTTGGAGTAGATGGAAGGGTGGCAGCCTTTAAAGCAAGATTAGTTGCTAAAGGTTTCACTCAAAGACCAGGTGTAGACTTTGATGAAACCTTCTCACCGGTTGCAATGCAAAAATCCATTTGGATCTTGCTTGCCATTGCAGCATATTATGACTATGAGATATGGCAAATGGATGTGAAAACTGTCTTTCTCAATGGAGACATTGACAAAGACATTTAAATGGAGCAACCCATGGGTTTCACATTCAGTGGGAGCCAACAAAAGGTTTGTAAGCTCCAACGTTCAACCTATGGATTGAAACAAGCGTCTAGGAATTGGAATATTCGATTTTATGAAGCAGTCAAATCGTTTGGCTTTATTCAAAATCCGAATGAGTCCTGCATGTACAAGAAAGAATTGGAAACCTCGGTTCAATTTCTGATACTTTATGTAGATGACATCCTTCTCATTGGGAATGCGAAGGATGACATGAAAGTAACAAAGTCTTGGTTATCGAACCAATTTGAGATGAAGGATCTTGGTGATGCATCATACATTCTCGGGATAAAAATCTATCAGGATAGATTATTAGGATTATCACAGTCGGTTTACATACACAAAGTGCTAAAGAGGTTTAGTATGGAAGAATCCATACGTGGAAAACTTCCAATGGGCCAGGGAACAGTTCATTCGAAGAAGTTGTGTCCTAAGACTGAACTTGAAAAGTCCAGGATGTCCAAAATTCCTTATGCATCAGCTATAGGAAGCATAATGTATGCGATGCTATGTACTCGACCAGATGTGGCTTATGCACTTAGCGTGACTAGCCGATTCCAATCTGACCTTGGTGAAGGTCACTGGACTACTGTAAAGAACATACTTAAGTACTTAAGAAGAACTAAGGATTTGTTCTTGGTTTACAGAGGCCAGCAAGATCTTTTCATTAGAGGATATTGTGTTGCAAGCTTTGCATCAGACATGGATGACTTTAAATCCATGTCAGGATACATATTCTGCCTGAATGGCGAAGCAGTGAGTTGGAAAAGTTCCAAGCAAGCGACCACTGAGGCCGAATACTTAGCTGCAAACGACGCAGCTAAGGAAGGTGTTTGGGTAAGAAACTTCATCCATGAGCTGGGTGTAGTTCCTAGCATTAAAGAACCTGTTATAGTGTTTTATGACAATACCTGGACGGTTGCTCAAGCAAGAGAACCAAGATCTCACCAAAGGACCAAGCACATTTTGAGGAAGTATCACTTAATCCGTGATATAATCAAGAGAGGAGATGTGCAAATTGAAAGGGTCACATCGACAGAGTGTTAGGAATAGTGCCCTGAAAGCCGATGTAATAGTCAGCTTTAGTACTTTCCTTTTGTAAATCACAGACAATCTTTGAATAATACGAATTAAGGCAACACTTCTTTATATGCTCTTGTTTGATTGTGTATTTCCTTTTGACTGCGTATGTATAAGAACTCTCCTAATCAATATGACTTATAGGACTCAACCATTTAGGTAAAGTGGTTCATGAGACAAGCCCTATATCACATAAGTCATGATTAGAAATCACTCCAAGCCAATGAGTCCAAAAGACAGTGGGAGTGTCAGCTTGACTCGTTCGAGGTTTGCTCGTGTGATCACGCCCTTAAGAAGGACCACCTTGTTTCATGGGGTGCAAAGTGTATAGTTGATACTTACGTGGTACATAGGGGTGCTTACTTATTCAAATAGGTACACTGAGGTGTCCCGTGTGAGAAGATTCCTAAATGGGAAAGGAAGTTTCTATGTCTGGAAATAGAAACTTCCAGATTCGAAAATATCTCACGAGTCATTGATGTGATTAAGTGATCGAGGGTTCCCTGGTCAAGTCCAGTAGAAATTTATCTAAAAGCTTCTGGTGTTAGGAATAGTGCCCTAGAAAGCCGATTATATATCCGTTTTGTACTTTTCCTTATTGGAATCACAGACAATCTTTGAATAAAATAACGAATTGAGGCAACGCTTCTTTATATGCTCTTGTTTGGTATGGGTTTACTTTAGTTGTGCATGTATGAGAACTCCCCTAATCCTGATAACCTTATATTTAGGTGAAATGGTTCATGAAACGAGCCCTATATCAAATAAGTCATGATTAGTAAAATACTCCAAGCCGATGTGTAGCACCCGGAACGCTAGGCGCCACATCTCCCGCACTATAGCCCCAATCCACATATGAAATGGCCAATCCATACATGAATCGACACTATAGAGAACGGGAGACAAGAAGAAAACGACAACAAAGCTAGGCGGGACTAACCCCAAACCACATAATCAACAATCAAGTCAGAGTAATAAAAGCGGAAGCATTAACATTCATTCAATACTTATAGGTACCATATTTATTTATTTACTAATAGATACCAACGATCAAAATATCAATACAATATCATCTCCAAAATAAGCCACAAGGCAAGCTACAAAATAATAAGTATCAATACATGTGCATAATATGAGGTGAAGTGTGCTAGACCCAAATTAAAGACCCGCCTAGCACGCCCTGCAAAACAATTGAAAAAAATTGAGGTGTCAGTCCCACACGGACTGAGCGAGGGGGTATAAATAAATATAAGCGTACAGACATGCAAGTTATAATCTCGGGTAATAATTTTGGAGAAACAACAGTACAATTTAGAAGAATAAGAGATACTATCGCCCGAGGTTACAACTAATTCCATTTCAATTTCAATTTCAATTCCCTACAATCAATTGTGGCCCGGCGAGTGAGGGCAATCTCCAACCTTACTCCGACTGTGTACAATCAATCAGTCAATTATTTAAAGGTTAGGTGGTCATGCAATTCATTACGGTGCACAATTAGCAGTTTCAGTCCATCCTTCTTCCTCCGGTTGATGGTGGGATTGCAAGGCCCTACCATCCAATCAGTCTGGGCAGAGGGTACATGAATCCCTAAGCCCGGAACTCCTTCCTCCCCTGATCTCCTAGGGGGTTCAGGGGTCATCCCAATTTGGTGAGGATAGTACTCGAGTTACCCGTCAGCCCGTGCTTTCCCGGTTGGCTCGAGCCACTACCCTCGGGCCCACAGTACAAAACAATACTAGCCCAATCAATCAATCAATCAATCAGTTCCTTCAATAGTCCAGTAAATCAGTTGAAAACCAATCTCGTTTGAAAACTATAGTGTATAGATATGTTTTGGCTTAAAACTTCACATAGGGTTATACGGGTCCTATGTATCTAGAATTAAACCTCACCTGAACGACCCAAAACAACTAAGGAATCAGCTCACGGAGCCTGCTCCTCGTCACCAGGAAGCTGGTCTGTGCAAGAAAGACAACTGTTCGTGAAACACGACTCAAAATGCACCAAATAGGACGAACGGCAAAAATGCAATGATCATGATATGAATATGTAAAAGATAAGATTATATTCTTGTGAACTATTAGGAAATTAAATCATATAATCAATTAAACCAAATAACAATTAATACGAACTCAATATATACAACCCATGCACGTACAGTAGCATACTTCCAAAATATGCATGAAAACAGAAGGTGACACGCCCGTGTCACCAATATACACTAAGCCGTGACACCCCCGTGTCTGGGTACAGCGGACAATATGCGTGAAAAGAAGGTGACACGCCCGTATCACCAATACAAGGCAAACCGTGACACCCCCGTATCACGGTACAGAAAAACCAAACCATCATGCACCCCCGTGTCACACAGTACAAGGTAAAGTTGACACGCCCGTGTCAACCGTGCGTAACAGAAAAACAGGGGGAAAACAGGGGTTTTCCATGCAAAACCAACCCAAACAATTATATTTCTAAATTCCAACCATACCAAATGTGGAAACACTTCATATATGCATCATACTTCAAGTATTCATCAATTCAACCAAGAAATAAACATCAAAGTGCTAAAATCAAACTTGAAACCTACATGTGTGAACATGCTTCCAATCCTCAATAATTTCAAGATTTTCATGCAATCCTTACTCCTTATGATCAAGATCATGCTCTCAACTTCAATCATGTAAGAATTCATCCACAAATCCCTAAATTCATACTTGCTCACATATTCAAGAATTTCATGAAAGTTCTAATTTCTACCTTGAATCAAAAGAAAAGGTGATGAGATGATGATATGAGGTTGATGATGCTCCTACTCCACAATTCCCTTCAATCCTAGCTTGAATTATGGATGATATCTTTTTCCTCTTCTCAAGGTGTAAAAACCGACATTCGCTAGGTGTATGTGTGTTTTCTTTGTTCTTGGATCACAATGGAATGTAATGGAAGTATTTAGATGAATTAAGGATATATCCTAAAGTCAAGTGTGGAAATATGTGATTCCTCTCTATTTGCATAAAAGTCCCTTATTAATTTAAATTGATGTACATAACTACAATCTCTAACAAATAATGCAATTACCTCCAAGCCATGATATATATATAATTACACAATTTCACATAAGGAACAATTAAGGATCACATAATATAAGTATGTCACTTATTTCATACAATTCATATAAATGGCATTTCATATAATTATATGAAAGCATATGACAAGAAATGTGATGAAACTTATAATTAAATGAACAAACAAGTAATTTTAACCTCCCAACTCCCGAAGACCCGCTCGTGGAGTGCTTACCTGAACTTCCGGAAATTGGGGCGTTACAACTCTCCCCCCCCCCCCCTTAGAAGAATCTGGTCCCCAGATTCACTGATCGGAATTGAATAACTCGGGGTGGAACCTTTTCATCTTATCTTCTGTTTCCCAAGTCATCTCTTCGGATTTATCACTTCTCCATAACACCTTGACCATGACAATCTGTCGATATCTTAGTTCTTGATACTTTTTATCCAACACCTTAACCGGCTGCTGAACAAAAGATAGATTCGGTTCTAACTCAACTTCTTCAACGGGGAGAATTTCTGTTTCATCCGGATAATACTTTCTGAGCTGAGAGATATGGAATACATTATGAATCCCCGTGAGGCTCGGTAGTAGGTCCAACCTGTAGGCAACTTCTCCAAATCTTTCCAAAATTTCATAAGGACCTAAATAACGAGGCTTAAGCTTACCTCCTTTCCCAATCCGAGCAAATCCTTTACGTGGAGACGCCTTCAAGAATACCCGGTCTCTAACTTCAAACTTAAGATCCCTTCTACGGGTATCGGCGTAGTTTTTCTGTCTATCTTGTGCAGCTTTAATCCGTTGTTGTATTAACTGAACCTTTTCAATCATAGCTTCCACGGCTTTAGAAGATTTCACAAGTTTTTCTTCCTTCTTCACCCCTTCTTGTTTTGTCCACTTCCATTCCTCTAGATCAAAATATAACGGGGACCGACATTTTCGTCCATAAAGTACTTCATATGGAGCCAAACCAATAGAAGACTGATAACTATTATTGTAAGAAAATTCAATTAAAGGGAGTTGGTCACACCAAGAATTTGAGAAGTCCAAAGCACATGACCGTAATAAATCCTCCAAATACCGTATTACTCTTTCAGATTGGCCATCAGTTTGAGGATGAAAAGCCGTGCTAAACTGAAGTTTTGTTCTCAAAAGATCTTGTAATTCTCTCCATAACTTCGAAGTAAAACGGGGATCTCTATCCGAAACAATGCTTACCGGTATCCCATGCAGACGAACAATTTCTCTATTATAAATTTCAGCCAACTTTCTAATCTTGAAGGACATACGGACCGGCAAAAAGTGAGCAGACTTCGTTAAACGGTTCACAATTACCCAAATACCATCGTACCCTCCTTTCACCTTAGGCAACCCGGATATAAAATCCATTGTCACCTGTTCCCACTTCCATTCGGGGATAGGCAACGGCTGTAAGAGACCTCCTGGCTTTTGATGCTCAACTTTAACTTGTTGACACGTCAAACAATATCTTACAAACTCGGTCACATCCTTCTTAAGTCCACGCCACCAATAAAATTGTTTCAAGTCTTTATACATTTTATTTCCTCCTGGATGTACCGAATAGGCTGATTTGTGGGCTTCTTCTAACAATCCCTTTTTCAACTCATCGGGTATCACCACTCGGTTTTTGAAGCGAAGAAGACCGGCTTCGTCAAACCCAAATGGACTCTCTGGATCCTCTTTTGCCTTAATAACAAATTTCTGAACTTTCGGATCCTTACCTCGAGCCTCGAACAATCTAAATTTCAATTCAGGTTGAATGGTGATATTGAACACCCGAGCTTTTATCACAATAGGCTCAGTATGGTTATTTTCCCCAATTTCCAAATTTGAGACTCCAACTTTTCGGCTCAAAGCATCGGCTACTATATTAGCTTTCCCGGGATGATACTTGATTACACAATCATAGTCTTCTAACCGTTCCATCCATCTTCGTTGTCTCAAGTTAAGATCTTTCTGGGTAAATAGATATTGGAGACTTTTATGATCCGTGAAAATCTTAAAGGATACTCCATATAAGTAATGTCTCCATTTTCCAAGTGCGAATATCACCGCTGCAAGCTCTAGATCGTGTGTCGGATAATTCTTTTCATAATCTTTTAACTTCCGGGAAGCATAAGCGATAACCTTGCCCTTCTGAGTCAAAACACATCCTAAACCTTCTTTAGATGCATCCGTGTACATGGCATATCCTTCTAACCCGTCCGGAAGAGTTAACACCGGGGCTGACACCAATCTCTTCTTTAACTCATTGAAATTTGTCTCACACTTGCCAACCCAATCGTACTTAACATCTTTGTTTGTTAACCGAGTTAAAGGAGCGACAATTTTAGAAAAATCTTGCACAAACCTCCTATAATATCCCGCTAATCCCAAGAAACTCTTAATCTCAGATGCATTCTTAGGCCTCTCCCACTTCAAGACGGCCTCGATCTTGGAAGGATCAACTTCCAACCCGTTTCCCGAGATTATATGCCCCAAGAACGATACCAGATCGATCCAAAACTCACACTTACTGAACTTGGCAAATAATTGATGTTTCTTTAAAGTTCTCAACACAAATTCAAGATGCCTTGCATGCTCTTCGGCCGACTTGGAGAAAACCAAAAATATCATCAATAAAGATAACCATAAACTTATCAAGGAACGGCCGAAAAATCCTATGCATCATATCCATGAAGGCGGCGGGGGCATTTATCAAACCGAACGGCATAACCACGAACTCATAATGCCCATATCTTGTATTGAACCCCGTCTTTGAAATATCTTCATCTCGGATCCGTAACTGGTAATAGCCTTGTCTCAAATCAAGCTTTGAATATACTGTGGATCCTTGGAGTATATCAAACAACTCTTCGATGTGGGGAAGAGGATATTTATTCTTAATTGTCATCCGATTCAATTCCCGCTAATCGATACACATCCTCAAAGTACCATCCTTCTTCTTTACAAACAATACCGGCTCTCCCCACGGTGACGAACTCGGTCTTATATACCCAATTTCCATTAAAGCATCAAGTTGGACTTTCAATTCTTTCAATTCCGCCGGATCCATCCGATATGGAGTCTTGGAATACGGCTCGGCATTGGGATATAAGTCGATCACAAATTCGATTTCTCTCTCCGGTGGCAATGAATCCAATTTTTCCGGAAACACTTCGGGAAATCCCTTAACAACTTCTGTTTCTTCCAATTTTACCTGATCCTTGGGTCGATTAAGTACATAAGCTATGAATCCCGTAGCCCCATTACGAACCAATTTCTGAGCTTCGGTAAAAGATAATAGAGGTACCGATTTCGAACTCCAACCAGTAATAACATCCGAACCCAGCTGAACCCTCTTGGCTCGACAATCCACGGTGGCATTATACTCAAACAACCAATCCATCCCCAATATAGATCCATAACGTGACATTGCCAATTCAATAAAATCCGAAGAGAAAACTCAACCCTCAATACTCACCGGCACCGCTCGAAAAACCGGGTTAGTTTCTATACTACCATCGAAAGGAGTACTAACATGATAATAAGCAGAAGATAAAGTAACACATAAAGGTAATTTCACAAAAATAGCACGGGAAAGAAAGGAGTAGGTAGCTCCCGGATCAAATAAAGTATGTATGTTCGTGCCATGGATGCAAATAATACCTTCCACCACGGCCGCAGGGTCTATATCAGGATCCGCTTCCTCTCTTTCCAAAGCATAGGCTCGGGCTCTAATCATCGGCCTCTAACCCCCGGCAGGCTGATCCCGACGATCCGGACACGTATCCACTCGATGATCGGCATCCCCACAAATGAGGCACAACCCGAGACGTCTTCTGAAATTATCATAGTGATGAGTAGGCTGTCCACATAAGGTACATTTTGGTTTTTCGGGGGGTGGTGGTACACTAGAAGGCTGAGAAATTTTCTGAGTCGGCCCTTGTTGCTTAAACTTCTTCGTTGGACCCTTCGATTGTGAAGGAACTATCTCATGAGTGATTGGCCTTTTCCCGGGATTATATCCCACTCTCAATCCCGATCCTGAACCCTGTCCCGACCGATAAGAGGACCTTCGAGCATTAACCGAATCTTCCACTTTTAAGGCCTTTTGAGTAGCCTTTTTCCAGGTGTTAGTATTAACCGCTTCGATCGCCACTTGAATGTCCGGCCTCAGTCCCTGAACAAACTGCATTGCTTTGTGGAAATCATCGTCGGCAATATTGGGAGCATACTTGGATAACCTTTCAAATTCTGCGATATACTCGGCTACGGATCTCCCTCCTTGTTTAAGCTCTGTAAACTCTTTAAGCCTTCGGGTGCGTGAAGAGGGTGGAATGAACTTGTTCTTGAATTCCCGCACCAACACCTCCCAAGTAACCTCTTCTCCGGCTGCATCAAGGACGATCTTGGTACTCTCCCACCACGCATAGGCTTCTCCTTGGATCAAAGTAAGGGTACACCGGGCCTTCTCTCTAGAATCGCAAGGAATAAGAGCCCAAATTCTTTCCACTTCCTTGAGCCACTGTTCAGCTTGCATATCATTTCCTTTAAAGAATCGGGGTGGATGTTGGCTTTGAAAGTCCCTTAATATAGCTGAAATCGGGGCCGGTGGTGCTGCTGGAGGAACCGGTGGTACAGGAGGCACATAATCCCGCAGTCTCTGATCTATTAGTTGAACCATGGAATTCAGGAAATCCTGTGGTTGTCCTTGATAGGGTGGAGGTGAAGGAGCATGCTCCTGGCGGTAATGCCGGTGTCCCGGAGAATGCTCTCTAAGAGGCCTTCCGCACGGCATCCTGAGATTCAAAACACTGTACATGCATGTTTCATTAACTAGTGCAAATGAGTGCAATAGAACCCATAATTCACATAAATCACATCATTCAAATAATTCAAGTAGTTCAAACAAATCCAAGTAAACTCAATTATTATGCAAGACTCGTAATTAATCAAGTAATCCTATGCCGTACGACTTAGACTTGACATGACGCGACGCTAGAACCTCGGTTTTGCAACCGCGCACTGATACCACCGTAGGATGTAGCGCCCGGAACGCTAGGCACCACATCCCCCACACTATAGCCCCAATCCACATATGAAATGGCCAATCCATACATGAATCAACACTATAGCGAACGGGAGACAAGAAGAAAACGACAACAAAGCTAGGCGGGACTAACCCCAAACCACATAATCAACAATCAAGTCAGAGTAATAAAAGCGGAAGCATTAACATTCATTCAATACTTATAGGTACCATATTTATTTATTTACTAATAGATACCAACGATCAAAATATCAATACAATATCATCTCCAAAATAAGCCACAAGGCAAGCTACAAAATAATAAGTATCAATACATGTGTATAATATGAGGTGAAGTGTGCTAGACCCAAATTAAAGACCCTCTAGACTCTAATTCCCGCCTAGCACGCCCTGCAAAACAACTGAAAAAAAATTGAGGTGTCAGTCCCACACGGACTGAGCGAGGGGGTATAAATAAATATAAGCGCACAGACATGCAAGTTATAATCTCGGGTAATAATTTTGGAGAAACAACAGTACAATTTAGAAGAATAAGAGATACTATCGCCCTAGGTTACAACTAATTCCATTTCAATTTCAATTTCAATTCCCTACAATCAATTGTGGCCCGGCGAGTGAGGGAAATCTCCAACCTTACTCCGACTGTGTGCAATCAATCAGTCAATTATTTAAAGGTTAGGTGGTCATGTAATTCATTACGGTGCACAATTAGCAGTTTCAGTCCATCCTTCTTCCTCCGGTTGATGGTGGGATTGCAAGGCCCTACCATCCAATCAGTCTGGGCAGAGGGTACATGAACAGTGGAAACAAGCCATGAAATCCGAAATGGATTCCATGTACTCCAACCAAGTTTGGACCTTGGCAGATTTTCCTGATGGGGTCAAACCCATAGGTTGCAAATGGATCTTTAAGAGAAAGCTTGGAGTAGATGGAAGCATTGCAGGCTAAAAGGCAAGACTGGTTGCAAAAGGCTTCACTCAAAGGCCTGGTGTGGACTTTGATAAAACCTTCTCACCAGTTGCATGCTTGCCATTACTGCATATTACGACTATGAGATATGGCAAATGGATGTGAAAACCTCATTTCTCAATGGAGATATTGATAAAGACATTTATATAGATCAACTGATAGGTTTCACATTCAGTGGGAGTGAGCAAAAGGTTTGCAAACTCCAAAGATCAATCTACGGATTGAAGCAGGCTTCTAGGAATTGGAACATTCATTTTGATCAAGCAGTCAAAGTGTTTGGCTTCGTTCAAAATTCGAATGAGTCCTGCATGTATAGAAAGGAGTTGGAGACTTCAGTGCAATTCTTGGTACTTTATGTTGATGACATGAAAGTTACCAAATCTTGGTTATCGAACCAATTTGAGGTGAAAGATCTTGGTGATGCGTCCTACATTCTCGGGATAACGATCTATAGGGATAGATCTAAGAGATTGATAGGACTATCACAGTCGATGTACATAGACAAAGTATTGAAATGGTTCAGTATGGAGAATGCGAAGAACAAAGTTCTTCCCATGAGTGTAGGAACATCTCCTTCGAAGAAGATGTGTCCTAAGACGAACCTTGAGAAGGAAAGAATGACTCATGTGCCTTATGCCTCAGCAATAGGCAGCATAATGTATGCTACGCTATGTACTCGACCGGATATGGCTTATGCACTTAGTGCAACGAGCTGTTTCCAATCAGACCCTAGAGAAGGTCACTGGATTGCCGTGAAGAATATCCTAAAGTACTTACGAAGCACTAAGGATTTATTTTTAGTATACGGAGGATAGAAAGATGTAGTAGTCGGAGGATACTGCGATGCAAGCTTTGCATCTAACTTAGATGACTTTAAGTCATTGTCAGGATACATTTTCTGCATTAACGGCGGCGCAGTGAGTTGGAAAAGTTCCAAGCAGACGACCACTGCAGATTCGAGCACAGCGGTCGAATACTTAGCTACAAACGATGCAGCTATGGAAGGTGTTTGGATTAGAAACTTCATTCAAGATTTGAATGTCATTCCTAGCATGAAAGACCCCATTACTGTGTTTTGTGACAACACTGGGGTGGTTGCTCAAGCAAGAGAACCAAGATCTCATCAACGGACCAAGCACATTATGAGGAAGTATCACCTAATCCGTGATATCATCAAACGAGGTGATGTACAAATTGAGAGGGTCACATCAGTAAAGAACATGGTAGACCCGCTTACTAAACCCCTTAGTAGAGAAGCTTTCGAAGGTCATCTTGCGAAGATGGGACTTAGATTAGCTCCTGAATGGCTTTGACGGGCAAGTGGGAGATTATTAGGAATATTGCCTGAAAGCCGATGTAATAGTCAGCTTTAGTACTTTCCTTTGTAAATCACAGACAATCTTTGAATAATACGAATTAAGGCAACACTTCTTTATATGCTCTTGTTTGATTGTGTATTTCCTTTTGACCGCGTATGTATAAGAACTCTCCTAATCAATATGACTAATAGGACTCAACCATTTAGGTTAAGTGGTTCATGAGACAAACCCTATATCACATAAGTCATGATTAGAAATCACTCCAAGCCAATGAGTCCAAAAGACAGTGGGAGTGTCAGCTTGACTCGTTCGAGGCTTGCTCGAGTGATCACGCCCTTAAGAAGGACCACCTTGTTTCATGGGGTGCAAAGTGTATAGTTGATACGTACGTGGTACATGGGGTGCTTACTTATTCTAAATAGGTACACTGAGGTGTCCCGTGTGAGAAGATTCCTAAATGGGAAAGGAAGTTTCTATGTTTGGAAATAGAAACTTCCAGATTAGGAAATATCTCACGAGTCGTTGATGTGATTAAGTGATCCTTAAACTTGAGGTTCCATTAATACTTTATGAGCTATCTCTGTAGTCTTAGGTGTAAGCTTTAAAGGGTGTCGCCTTAGAAAACTGATTCAAGGCTTATGCTGGGGTTGCATAAGTGGTACATGAAAGTATAAGAGAATCAATAAAGGACCTACGCTTGCATTAGGAAGATGATGATCACTTATTGTGTAAGTCATTCATATGCCATCTAGGAGTCCTTGGCCAAGGCAGTGGATCAAGACATCAAGAAAAGAATTTCTTGGATTGAGATCAAATAGATATGAAATGCACTTAGCATTAAGATCAAGATTATTAGGGTTCTAATTATTCCCTTGCCCTAGATCTTGATTGAGAGATGGGACGTAGGAGGATTGTATCTCACATATGTCAATGACTTAAAGGTTCTGTCGAATCGAGACATTCTTATTCAGCTAGGGGCCAAACACCTGTTGCTAGACTATGGTAGTTTGATCTGTGGACTGATTAATTAATCAGGTAATTAATTAATTAGGGTCACTACTATTTGAATTAAGAACCTAGAGGGTCACGCACAACAACCCGGTCACGTGGGTTAAGGCTTGAATCGATTAAACGAGTTGATCGAACCATTAAGAGAATGGTGGGACACGCACGTGTGAAGCACATGTGTGGGAGACATGAATGACACAAGTCCTTATGGACACGTGTAGTCACGTGCAAGCATGTGTATATATATTAAATAATTAATGTGTTAATTATTTAATGGACTTTGATTTAATTTTGAATTAATATTAAAGTCTATTTTAGAGAAATAAAGTCTAATAAATAATTAATTATGAATTAATTATATTATTAGTCTTCAAGTTATTTATTGTAAAATAAATAAAGTAAAATAAAATATCTAAAAGAGTTAGATATTATTCTTGCCCAACAAGTTGGTCAAAAGGTGGACTTTTGGTCAAAGTAAGAGACTTAGTCTCCAAGCAAGATATCCCTTTCCAAAAGAGTTTGGAATCCTTTTCCAAAAGGGAGAAGGGGTTTGAACCCTATCCTTATAAATAAGGGGGTTCGAACCCCATGGGATAATGATAGCAAAATTTCTCCTTCTCTAAATTATACACTAAACCCTAGAGCCTAAACGCCGAATATAGAACTAGCATCCTCCCTATTCGGATCGTGGTTGCGGTTGGTGGACTATTTCTCTAGAGGGCTACTATCGTGAAGTCTTGAAAGATTCGAAGGAGCTTTTGGGGATCAAGCCGCGTGAAGAGAGTTCTTGGGCGGGTAAAACGTGTCAAGAAAGCTTCTAACTAAGTGAGTTTCTTGATCTCTACGAATTTGGGAATAGGAATTGCAAGATTCGATCCTTGCTTAGTTGAGAAAAAATTTTAAATTTTCGTTGTGTTTCTATTTGTTTTTCCCAACACAGAGAACATGGTAGATCCACTTACTAAAACCTTTAGTCAATAGGCTTCCGAAGGACATCTTCAGAAGATGGGTCTTAGATTAGCACCTGAGTGGCTTTGACGGGCAAGTGGGAGATTGTTAGGAATAGTCCTTAAAGCAGATGTTTGCTTTACTATTTCCTTGTGAAATCACAAACAGTCTTTGCATAATAAACGAGATGATTTTGTTCATAGGCAATGACTTCTTTATGTGCTTATTTATGTCTGTTTGGGTTAACTGTGTTTTGCATGTATTGCACTCCCCTAATCCGATGAGGCCGTTAAGAACTTTGTCGTTATGGAAACGGCACATGAAATAAGTTCTTAACTACATAGGCGAGGATTAGAAACTTCACCAAGTCAATGAGTCCGACAGACAGTGGGAGTGTCGACCTTGACTCTGTTGAGACTTGCTTATGTGATTATGTCCTTTTGAAGGATCACTCAGTTTCATGGAGTGATAAGTGCATACGTTGATGCGTTCATAATACATAAGGGTGATTGTTACAAGAACTTCATCGCTGAGATGTCCCGCGTGAGAACATTCCTAAATGGGAAAGGAAGTTTCCTGAAACTTCCTGATTAGGAAATATATCACAGGTCAATGATGTGATTCATTAATTCTTAGACTTGAGATTCTGTAATGTCTCATATGAGCTAACTCTATGATCTTTGATATAGGCTCAAAAGGGTGTCGCCATATAGATACTTGAACCACGACCTATGTTGGGATTACACAATTGGCATATGTTGAATTAGTAGAATCGATAAAGGACCTACACTTGTTAAGAACAAGAATGATCTCTTACTGATTGAGTTGTTCGTAGTCCATTAAACATTAAACCCTTGGCCAAGGTGGATAAAAGATCTAGACATCTGGAAACTGGGGTTTTCTAGGATTGAGATCGAAATGGATATGAAACGAACTTAACTTTAAAGATCAAGAATATTTGGGCTCTAAGAATATTCCCATACCTTAGTTCTTGATTGAGAGATGGAGTTATAGGAGGATCGTATTTCACTGATTGTCATTGACTGAAAGGTTCTTCGATTCCTTTCGTTACTCGGCTAGGGGTCACACACCCATTGCTAGATTACGGTAGTGTGATCTGTGAAGTGATTAATTAATTAGGGAATTAATTAATTGTTGTCACTGCTAATCGAATAATAAACCTAAAGGGTCACACACAAATGCCAGAACACGAGGGTTATGGTAGGATGTTAATATGATTAACGAAGGATCAAAATAGTTGATCGAAATGGGCATGAAACGAGGCTGATGCCATGTGTCACGCGGCCAACGTGGTTGCCACGTGTCACGTACACATGGCTTCACGTGTGTCCCATTTCGTGTGATTTATTTCACACGTGAATTCTTTTCTAGAATTAATTAATTAAATTATAATTAATTAATTTTGGTCTTTTAATTAATTGTTGAATTAATTGTTAAGACTATTCTCAAATAAACTAAACCCAATAAATAATTAATTGGGAATTAATTGATTTATTGAATATTGACTTTTAACTTTAGGAAAGTTGAAAAGTCCAACTTCCTATTGTAGGAGAGAGAAGATTATTCTTGCAAGACTAGGAGAACAAGTTGGGAACTTATTTTCTCCAATTAAATTAGTTAATTAATGAGCAAGAAAACGAAGTCCACTAGGTTTGAGAAACCCTAGGATTTTCGAACCCCTAGTATTTATACTAGTGGTGGTGCTTCTCTTATTTTTTATACCAACACTCACGAAATGTTATGTTTTTGAGAAAATTTTAAACTTCCGCTGCTCAACTCTTTCGTGTTTTCCAACAAGATATCCTCGTGAAACCGGCAAAGCTTCCCTGTAATATCCCCAGAGAAACCCTCGGAGTGTGGACTCCAAAAGTATTTCTCTAAATACTAGAGAAAATAAAACTTTAAACTGGAAAAACCTTTCCAAGGTTTAATCTCCCGAAATTAAGTGCTATATATATTAAATATATAAACTCCAAATTAAAGTTAATTCCAAAATAATAAGGAATTAATTAGGAGAAAGGGATACGGTTTCAAAGCCAAGAACTCAGCCAAAACCTCTCCCAAAAGTTGTGAGAAGAAATGAAGTGCCAAGCCCCCTATTTATAGGGGGAAAACAGGGGGTAAAATGGTAATTTCACCTCCCAATTGCGTGCACAACTTGGACACAAATTCCGAGGTGACTACGTTGTAGCTCTCATCACCACGAGTCCAACGCCGCCCGCGACTCGCCGGAATTCGCCAGCACGCACCATCACGTGCCACCTCAAGGTGGCGCTTGTGTTACACTTTCGGCCCTCTAGGGTTTCTGTTACACGTGGCCTGCTGCGCTGGCGCTGAGTCAGTGCCACCTCACCCTCATTCGCTGACGTGGCCTGACATGTCAACTGACATGTCAGCTGCCACGTCAGCATTTTTTTTTCCCTCCAAAATATAATTTCGGGCATTTCCAACACTTTGGAATTTCAATTTATTTTCTTAAAATAAATTCCTTGGCTATTTTCAAACACTTTGAAAATTTATTTCTTTCTTTTCTTTTAATGTTTTATCTTCGGGTTTTCAATTGGGGCTTGCAGGGGGGGACCTGCAGGACTAATTAATTTTAGCTCCAAACGGGTTAATATATTATCATCCCATGATAATAATTAATTACCATTTAACAATATTTAATTTCACTAAATAAATATGGTTGCACTCTAAAATTAATTAAATTATTCACGAATTTCTCGATCTAGAATAATTTTGCATCTTACTCCTCCATGTAAATATCCATGAAAAATAAATTAATACTACTATCATTTATTTTTCACTTATAATCTGAAATTTCTTGATTCACCTTAAGTTCAAATATCTTGTACGTGAAATACATTCAACATACAACTTCAGTGACGCATCACACAAAGTACTTTGGCCAAAGTTTTAATTCGAACTTTGCAAATCTATTTCAGGGATATCTTTTAACTTTCCAGCAAAGCCACAGATTCCTCGATCAATGTTTCTCTTCAGCACATTTCACGTAATCACCGAACGTACAAAGGTTTCGGTCATTCGATATCGAGACCTCACTTATGAGTACATTACAATGATTAATATGACATGCCTAAAGTCGAAAAACTACCAGGATTAAGAGTCCAATGCTCCATGAGATTTGTTCATTTTAGATAGTAGTTTAAAATGAAGTATCTTAGTGGTCCAGTTCGATGTTTCCAAATCCATTGAAAATCATCAATTTGTTATAACTGGAAACTCCATTTCCCTATGACGAAAGACTAATCATCTTATATAACACATTATAGTCCTGATAAGAACTTATTCTTATCTTACTGACTAGAATATTAATAACATGTGATCTCGGTATTCAAAGTCTTTTCCTACGAAACACATTTCATATAAGAACACCATCACATGTTATTAATTATGTTAATATACTCATAACTTGCAATAATTTCAGTTTTATTAATCCAACAAAATGCGAAGTATTTACAAAGAAATTAGATTTTCAGGGCACTAATCCCAACAATCTCCCACTTGCCTTAAATCCAATTGGCTACACATCTAAGGCCCATCCCTTCTACATAAGTATTAAAACCCTTTTGCGCCAAAGTCTTAGTGAAGGATCTGCCAGATTGTTTACCGAGTTAATCTTTACTACTACCACTTCTCCACGTTCTACATAATCTCGAATAATGTGGAACTTTCTCTCGATGTGCTTTGTACGTTTATGACTTCGAGGTTCCTTGGAGTTGGCCACCGCTCCAGCATTGCCACAGTACAATGTGATTGGTGTAAGTCCATATTTGACGACTTCTAAGTCCATCAGGAAATTTCGAAACCAATATGCTTCTTTGGCTACTTCCGAAGCTGCCACGTATTCGGCTTCCATGATCGAGTTAGCAATGCAAGTTTACTTAACACTCCTCCAACTTGTGGCTGCTCCTCCCAGAGTAAACAGGTATCCTGACGTCGAACGTCTGGAATCTACATCGGATTGAAAATCTGAATCTGTGTACCCTATGGGAATGAGCTCATCACTGCGATAAATAAGCATATAATCCCGAGTTCTTCTCAAGTACTTCAATATATGCTTTACAGCTATCCAGTGTTGGGGTCCAGGGTTTGACTGATATCTGTTAACCATACTTACATCATAACAGATATCTGGTCTTGTACATAACATGGCATATATGAGGCTTCCGACTGCCGAGGCATACGGAACATTTTTCATTTCCTCTGTCTCTTCAGCTATCTCGGGACACTGATCTCGAGACAGATGAACTCCATGTCGGAAAGGTAATGAACCTTTCTTGGAGTCAGTCATATTGTATCTTACCAGCATCTTTTCTATATATGTTGCTTGTGATAAACCAATCATCTTATTCTTACGATCACGACAAAGTCTGATCCCTAAAATATAACTAGCCTCACCTAGGTTTTTCATGTCAAATTGATTTGATAACAAAATCTTGACTGTTGACAATACTCCTGTGTCATTTCCAATTAGCAAAATATCGTCTACGTATAACACTAAAAATGTTACAACACTACTCTGATGTTTTTTGTACACACATGGTTCATCAGGCAACTGTATAAATCCAAAGAATTGAATTGCTTCATTAAATCTGATGTTCCATGATCTAGACGCTTGCTTAAGAGCATAGATTGATCTATTGAGCTTGCCTACCATATGCTCCTGATTTCTAGCTATAAAGCCCTCAGGTTGAGCCATGTATATCTCTTCTTGAAGGTGCCCGTTCAAGAAGATAGTCTTCACATCCATTTACCAAATTTCATAATCATAATGAGCTGCAATGGAGAGAAGAATTCTTATGGACTTAAGCATTGCTACGGGCGAGAAGATTTCATCGTAATCGATACCTTCTTTCTGAGTATAACCCTTTGCCACAAGCCTTGCTTTAAAGGTTTCTACCTTTCCGTCCACTCCTCTTTTTCGCTTGTAGACCCATTTACATCCAATAGGTTTAATGCCCTCAGGCGCCTTTACAAGTTCCCAGACTTTATTAGAATACATTGAATCTAACTCAGATTCCATGGCTTTGACCCAACGGTCAGCATCTATATCTTTTATAGCTTCATCATATGTGATAGGATCAAATATGTCAGATTCAACCACTTGGGTTAATCCTAAGTATCTGTCAGGTGCCCTGACAATCCTCCCACTACGACGGGGTTGTTATGTACTTGTCCCTACATCATATGTTGTATCTGGTACATCATATGTATCCAACACATCTTCAGTTATTATGGGTTTTTGGGGTTCAGTATCTGATATTGTCATTTCTTCTAATACTATTTTGCTTCTACCCTTGTGCTCATTTACGAAATCATCTTCGAGATATTTAGCATTAGTGCTTACAAACACTTTGTGATCTCTTGGATCGTAAAATATCCCACCTCTTGTTCCTTTAGGATAACCTATGAACAAACAAACCTCTGTTCTTGATTCCAACTTGTCAGGATCCTTTCTTAACACATGGGTTGGGCTTCCCCATATCCGAAGGTAGGAGATACTAGGCTTTCACCCTCACCACAGTTCCATTGGTGTTTTAGGAACCGACTTGGATGGAACATGGTTTAATATGTGAGCCGGCGTTTCAAGAGCAAAGCCCCAAAACGAACTTGGTAGGGTAGCGTGACTCATCATGGATCTTACCATTTCCATTAGAGTTCTATTTCTCCTTTCTGCAACACTATTCTGCTTGGGAGTACCCGGTGCAGATAACTGAGATTTAATCCCATTTGCAGTGAGAAATTCTATAGACAAATACTCTCCACCACAATCTGATCGAAGTGTCTTGATATGTTTTCCAATTTGATTCTCGACTTCAGCCTTATATTCTTTGAACTTTTCAAGAGTTTCAAACTTATGTCTCATCAAATAGTCGTATCCGTATCTGGAATAATCATCCGTAAAAGTGATTAAATACTCAAAACCTCCTCTTGCTTGAATACTCATAGGACCACACACATCCATATGAATTAATTCAAGCAACTCTGTGGCTCGATTAGCTCTTGTCTTGAAAGACCTCTTGGTCATTTTTCCTTCTAAACACGATTCGCAGGCTGGAAGTTCTGTCAAGTCCAAAGGATTTAATAGTCCATCCGAAATTAGCCTTTGGATCCTATTTGGATTAATATGACCGAGGCGTAGGTGCCACTTGTATGCCTCATTAGACATAGGAGTTTTTCTCTTGCATGGTAAGTCAAGTTTAGTAGTGTTAAGTTCGCAATTAGGGTTTTTATCAGGATATAATAAGAAAAGACCATCGTTTACTGTACCAGAGCAAATAAACCTTTTATTATGCTTAATGGTTAAACATCGTTCAAAATAAACACTAAAACCATTATTCAGTAAACAACTAACAGAAATCAGATTTCTGCGTATAGACGGTAAATATAAAGTGTCTTTTAAAACCAAAACCCTACTGCCAAAATATAATTCTACAGTCTCTACTGCTAATACAGATATACTAGTATTATCTCCGAGCACTAGCTATATCTCGCCGTCTTCAAGCTTCCTGGTTAGCTTGAATCCCTGCAATGAATTGCAGATATGATTAGTTGAACCTGAGTCCACACACCACGAATCTGGTGGACTTCCAACTAAACATACTGACATCATAATACCTTGTGCAGACGACTTAGCAGGAAGACTAGCTAAGTATTTTGGGTAATTCCTTTTCCAGTGCCCATTACCTCCACAATGGAAACATTTTCCCTTGCTTGGCTTAGCTTTCTTCTTCTGAACCTTACTTTTAGGATTGGAAACTTTTCCCTTTCGTTTCTTCCACTTATTGCCTTTTGGAGCCGTGGAAGTCGATGCTTACGCCAGGAGAACCGTTCCCTTAGCTTTCATTACCCCTTCTGCCACCTTGAGTTCATTCATTAGTTCAGGCAAAGTAAAATCCAACTTATTCATAGAATAATTCTGCCTGAACGTATCGAATGATTTTGGCAGAGAGCACAGGATCATATCCTGTTTGCTGAGATTATCCATCTTAGCACCAAGGCTTTCAATTTCATTCAGATAAGCCATCATGTTCATAACATGATCCTGAACAGGTGATCCTTCAGACATCTTAGTTACCAACAACCTTCTCATCAACTCGTGCCTACGTGCACGATTCTGTCCACCGAACATCTGATGAAGATGTTCTATCATGTTCTTAGCAGTAGGCATCTCATGCATTTTATGTTTAAGAACATTCGAGACAAATGCCAGGATGTAAGACATAGCCAGATCATTATTCTTGATCCACGTGGCACAGGTGTCTTTCAAAGCCTGGGTGGCTGTGGTTTCTAGTACTCTCGGACAAGGTTCAGTGAGCACATATTTCAAACCCTCGTGTCCAAACACGATATCAAGATTCATTTGCCAATCAGCATATTTTGAACCTTCAAGCCTATTTTCCTTAATAATTGATTGAAGCGGGCTAGCGGAAGTCATTGTTTTAAAACTAAAACATTTAAAATAAGTGCAAGTTATGAATCTGTATATTACTTCTTTAGCGTCTAACCATTAAATGAAATCCACATAAGCATTTTTGGTTTACGCAATGATGAATCAACTAACCGCAGTTAGCTCCACGGAAGCGAGGTTGAAAACTACTTAGAAAAGCAAGAACTATTCTTAGTTAACATGTCATCTAGGTAACTCTTACCAAACTATGTTAATCCACCACGCCAACCTTTGGTCTCTAAATGAGTGTAATAGAGCTCCGAAAGGAGGTTAATACATCACTCAGTCAAGTGTACACTATTACCTAGAAATTCGTCCTAGTAGGTCAAGACACTCCACGGAAGCGTGGTCGTGCTGACTTTCCCATATTTCATTCTATCCGAAGAAGTCTAATCTTGTATGCAGTGAACACACACTCGTCGAAGAGTAGTACGTATCCACTATACTATAGACAGGCAATGGAGACCGTGAGAATTCAACTTTTTTCATCTTGCTCCCACTTGAATTTTTATAGTTGTGCATTGTCTTCGATTATCACATAATCTATTCGGCGTCTTATAATCGGAAGTGATTAATCTAATTAATATGCTCCCACTAGGATTAATAAAGCACATTTATAATCCTAATAATATTTTTAAGCCTATTTAATAACTCTTTATTAATTAGGCCAAAAAATATTAGTCCAATTATGCATCGCATTCAATCTCTATTAAATACTATTTATCTAATCATATTAAATAAAATATGCATAATTGAAAATAGTATAATATCTCATATTAGCATAATCATACCATAAAATTAAAAACATGCTTGTAAATAATTATCATATAATTATCATTCTTAAAATTAAATGGCATAAAGTAAACATGTTATAAATAAATTATCACATAATTTAAATCATGTTTACTGATTCGGTAATTTTTCAGGAAAAGCAATTAAATTGTTTCCCAAAGAAATACCATTCCACGTAAATTCCCAGGAAAAACTGGAGGGGTCACAAACGGTCCCACTTGAAAACCAGTCTCCTTTGACAGAATTTACGTGCACAGTAGCAGATTTAAAATAATGCATCGCATGCATCATATCAATGCATGTATATATCTGGAGCACGGCTCTGATACCAGTTGCTGGTATAGGGGCCCGAAATATTACTGTTTCGGGACCGTACTTAAAAAATTTTCCCTAATATACAGGTATCAAAATATTTCTAAAAAATTTAAATACAAACAGTGGAAGACTTGTCGGAACTACTCAAGTATATACAGGCAATTGATAATAAATTTTAAATCACAAAGCAGATACATAAAACATGTAATTAACACTTAAGAGCACCTAATTTATCATGCTTAAACAAAATATAATATAAAAATACCTTTCACCGAAGATGGCTACTGCACCCCGAATTCACCTCCCGAGAATCCGATACCCGATCTTCTCGAGAAACCGGCAGAGCTTCCCTGCAATATCCCCAGAGAAACCCTCGGAGTGTGGGCTCCGAAAGTATTTCTCTAAACACTAGAGAAAATAAAACTTTAAACTAGAAAACCCTTTTCAGGGTTTAATCTCCCGAAATTAAGTGTTTTATATATTAAATATATAAACACCTAATTAAAATTAATTCCAAAATAATAAGGAATGTAACGGCCCGCAATTTCAATTATTCAGGTACGCGCGCCACGCGTGTGAGTTTGAGAGTTAGAATTGTTAAGCATGTTTAATTGTATTATGTGACCAAGTGATTATTTGATTAATTAATTGCTTATTTGTCTAGGTGATCATTTTAATTTCAATTCCATTTCTTAACTTATGCATAATTTATACATTTCATCTCATAACATATCTTCATATGTATACATATGTATATCTATACACTTAAACTAATTTTACAAGAATAATATTTCCATTACTTCATGTATTTATTCATGAAGCATGCATTTATATATATAATTAGAGCACTAAGAATTATATACTTATAATATACAAAATATCTATCTCACTTTATACATATACAATATATATCTATAATCACATTACATATATTGTATACACATTACACACACAAAATTCCTACCACACACACTACACTTTCTCATTCAACACTCTCACACATTGATCTTCAAGCAAGAGGAAGAATTGGGTCATTCATCAAGAAGCACAAACATCATCAAGAATCTTCATCATCATCTTCATCTTCATCATTACATCTTCTTCTCCCCTTCATTTCTAGGTTGGTAATGGCTTTTATTGGGTGTGAAGATGTTGAATAGTTAGGGCTTTGTGGTTTGGATGTGTCTTCTTGTTTCTAGGCATGATTTTGTATACAAATACATTTGAAACCTTGAATTCTAATATGTTTCCTTCGTGGTTGGGTGTTTTATGAATATATGTGGTCTTGGAGGGTTTGTATAATTGTTTTGATTGAATACATGTCCAAACATGTACTTTATGTGGTGTAATTGAAGTATGCATTGTGTATAAGTGTTATAACTTGATTCTTGTCTTGTTGATTGGTGTTGGAAGGATTGGGAGCCATATTTTCGAGCTTTGCCCTGTTTTCCCTCGTATTTAGCTGCTGGAGAAGGTCCACGGGCGTGGATTTAGACCCAAGACCGTGGATTTGGACCCACGGCCATGGATTTGAGTCCAAAAATTTGGCACTTTCGGCATTAGGATCCACGGGCGTGGATATTTGTGCTTGGAAAAATCCAAGGCCGTGGATCCGCCCCTGTTTCTGCCCGAGTTTGTTTTGCTTCGTTTACCCCTCAAACAAGATTCGATTGACCTGATTCTTAAACCGACGGAAACCTCTTGAAGTCTAGAACAACCTAAAATTGGATTCATCTCAATATATTTTTCCATTTGTGAGATATATTCCGTCCTTTTTGGTGTCGCTACTTCACCGACAAACTGCATTCACCCAACTTTGAACCTACGCCATTTCCTCCTCACTTTGAATCATGATTCGAGCCTTATATCATTTTAAAGGTCTATGTATCTAGTTTGTTACCCAACAAGAAAAACTTAATTCTAATTCCTATAACTCAAGATATTCCCCAGTTCCTACAGCTTGTTCACTTTCAAAAATTGTTAACTTCTGCCAAACTTCGCCAAAACCCATCTTTTTTGCTTCTTTCACTTCCTTGGCCCCCGTAAGTGACTTATATGCAGTATATGCTTGCTTATTTGATAATTATGCTCTTATTTGACACTCCTTGGTCTTTACTTGATTAATCTTGATTGTTTGAATCCGTGCTTGATATATGAATTGAATTTGTTTGAGTAATTGAGCATATAAACACGATCACACCATTCCATGACATTCTTATGTTTCATTTCATATTGATTTATGTTATGACATGATACACCACTTCATAAACAATGTCGTGCGTCCTATTTGGTACCGTATCGACTCTTATCTCACGAGTACACATTATTCTCTTTATTGTACAGTTCTTCTCCAGGGCGGAGACTTCCGGATCGAATAGGCACCATATTATGTATGTTCTTTATCTCGTGGTTTTGCAGGTGAGGCTGTTTTTGCTCTAGCTATGTAACTAACCCTACAACCTTATATGACATGTTTGGGCCAAAAACCTTAAGTATATATATATATATTAATTTCAAAGTAAAGTCATCGAGTAAATCTTTATCGCGTAAATCTTTCCTCAAGAATTATGAATGACTTATGATTATTATTAATCATGGTTTTAATGTTTTGGCGAGATATTCATGTCACGTTCACATTATTGGGCCCGGGAAAACGTGAGCTTGGGCACCGGTACGGCATCAGGCCGTCGGGGCAACCCCTTTGCACGTAGTACCCTTTGAGAATCTCTCATGCGACCGTGTAGTGTGGAAGGTGAGTTATTCTTGAGCCGGTGGTTAGCCCATCGAAGGAGCGGGTAGGATTCATGATCCCCCATCTCATAACGTCACATCACGAGATGGTAGGGCCTTGCAAACCCTTCCACCGCCCCGGAGGAAGAAGGTTGGAAATGTTTTACGATTATGTTCATGTTTACTTTACGTACCGTGCGGGAAGGCTGGGACACGGATTACCCAAATGATTATGGTTTATGCCCGCATATATTATTAAGTATTGTATGATCACGTATTCAAAGTATTAAATCATGTTCATTGTACACGGTCGGAGTTTGGTTGGAGATAACGCACGCTCACTCGCCGAGCCATAATGATCATTCATGCATTACGAACTTAATGAATTTTAATATGGATTAGTTGTAAAGACAAAGCATTGGTAAACAATTTCATGCCCTTCGTGGGAACTAACTTTAATAAAACCTTGCTTGGGATTTATGAATTACATGTGCTTGTTTGTATATATACGTACAGCTCCTGCTCACTCAGTCTTATAGAGACTGATCCCTCTTTTCCCCACTTCTCAGTTTCTTATAGGTTACTAGGCGGAAGTCAAGTCATAGCGTTCTTGATTGAGTCACACGTGTACACTTAAGTCTCATTCCATATTGTTTTGTTTTAATTATATCACCTCATGTATTTAAATAGCCATGTGTGCCAATGCATGATTTATGATTGTGGATTTTTGAATATTGATTCGGGACAGATTGCATGTCTAGCTGAACCCGTTGTTAGGTGCATGTTGTATTTAATTATATTTATGAATTGTTTAGGCTTGTAGCCATTAATGGAGTTTATTGTTGGCATGATTGCTTCTGCATTGTACTCGTACTGTTTTGGTTGTTTGGTACAGGGTTAGATTCTGCCTAGCTAGGAAAGTTTTTATTTTGTCACCCGTTCGCTATGAGTCCGGTTCTTGCTGGATTATCCATTTCACGCGTCGACTAGACTCGTTATGCAGGGGATGTGGTGCCTATTGTCACGGGTGCTACATCTTAAGGTGGTATCAGAGCCCGGTTGCAAAACCGGGGTCTCTAGCATCGTGTCGTGTTAAGTATAGGTCGAACGACTTAGGAACAATGTGTCAACGTACGCACCACATTGATCATGAGCATGTATTATTGGAAATTTGATGAATTATATGCTGAAATTTAAAATTTTTGTTGAATTTTGTGTTGCATTTTGCATCCATACGTGTTTTGGTGTTAATTATGTGACATATACATTCAATAACTAGCATGTATTTATATTTGAATTGAGTTGTGAGTCATATGTTGCGATCACAACAACAAACCACGGCCAAATTTCCAAAGTAACCGCCATATACTACAAGTATTCCTTATGGATATGGGTGATTGGAAGAAGGCTCCGGATGTTAATAGGAATTCGTATGATTGGTGGTTCCTATGACGGGGCTTTAGCTAAGGAATTCAAGACCTAGGTGAGAATTAAACCATGCAAGAAGACGATTATGGTTGAGGTAATGGTACGAGAGTGTGATATGATAACTCTCCAACAAACACACACTCTTACCCCGCAAACGGAGTAGATCAACTGGGTTCAAGAGGTTGTTTCACTCGAAGAAGAAGTGAAGGGAAGGACCTTGAAGATATTAAGATTAAAGGTTCCAATTTTTAATCAAGATGAAGGCCTTTAAGTAGTTAGATTTAAGGCCCAATTGTGGAAGTGAAGAGCTAAGTTAAGATAATACAGGTTGAGATGGGATCAAGATTTGGGTTCGAGTTAAGAAAGAAGAGGATTTTCCGAGATTGAAGATATAATTGAGAATTTAATTTAGGGGAGGAGAATAAAAGACTTTTGATATTGGAAGTTAGATCAAGGTGAACTAAGAGATATGAAGAAGAGAAGAATTAGAGAGTACCAATCTACATGGTGAGAACAGCTTCATGGAAGATATGGAACAACAAAGAGCTTTTGGAAGGAAATTTGTGCTCCAGTGTAAACTACAGGAGGACGAGTCATTTAAATAAACTGAATTCACAAGAGAAAAGTTAAAGGGATTTGATCAAGAGGAATTAGGTTCAAAAATCACGAGATTTCGGATCATGGGGAAATGGGATTCGATACAAAGAATTTCGAAAATTTGGAAATCATATGGAGTCAAAGTACCCAAATTGATATTTAAGTTGATGGTCTGATCGAAGTGGAACGAATGAGATTACGTAATAATAGAAGATGAGTTTATTCATCCTTACCAGCCTGGGAGAAAATGGGAAAACTACGCTCAAGGTGACAACTATAGTGGGAATTCTACAAGATGGGGTCGACATATGGAAAGATTTAAGAGGCCCATTTTGTGGAAGTAGAAGGATTGGGTCTTTGACAACTTTGGATCTTGGGAGCTTATAAGAGGTACAAGGAAGTATGGGAATTTAGAGTCGGTTTTGGGAAGAAGCAACACACCTAGAGGCTCGGGTATAGAAGGATTGGAACTAAACAAAGCAATTGGATTTTGGGAACATAGGTGAATACAAGAAGAATTAAGGAAGTTAGAAGACCGTGGGTATACCAGAAGTGGTCAATGAATTTGAGCACAAAGGACCAATTTGTCGAACTAAAGATTGCCACTACGGTGAAAGGTACCTGCATTCATGGCACGTGCATCATACATCGCGTTGATTTTAATTTCCCTTTACATTCACCTACTTGCAGTAATTTCCCAAACGTGATGCATACTTTAATTGTCAAAATGTGCAACATGCATCGAGCATTTTTACCTGGCATGCATAGCTTGATGTCTGCTTGATAGGGAAATCTACTTCATCACGTTCATCAGGAAAAAGTCCTATCAAGTTATATGAGATCAAGAAAGGAAGAATTTCGGGTTGCAATGAATCGAACAACAAAGGGGATCTTAAGGGATTTTGGGAATTTGAAACAGGAGAATAGGAACGGGAGAAGTGAGTTGTTATCCCAACTAATCATTTCAAAGTGATTGTAAGTGAGATCACCGGATCGGGAAAGCAGAGCTAAAGGAATTGGGGATTTTCTATCCCATTGGCGATAAAACAAGTTCAAAGAATTAGGAATAGAGATCTTAAGGGGGAGAGTCTAATCGGGAAATAAATTAAGATCACAATCATGTTCTAATGGGTCACTGTCGAGAGGAACGACGGAAATTTAAGAGTTAGTAAGTAACGAGAATTCGATAAAAGTGGTAAGAGATGAGATGGAAGTTCCAACATTAGATGCAATCCCAAACCCGAAGGGGATGAACTTCGAGGATAATATCTAGATACTATAGGAGATGAAGTTAGGAATGCAAAGAAAGCTAAGAACTAAAGAGGACAAGATGGAGAAAAGATGATTGATGGTGACCTCGACTACAAGATTAATTTCTTAAGTTTCTTATTATGGGACATTGACCAACTTAATCTTTTAAGATTAAAAATGGTGCTTCGAATAACATACTCTATACAGTGAAGTTGATGGGATCAAGAAGAAATTGGCAAAGATTAATAAGGAAGATATTGGATAAGGAAAGTCGATTAAATTATCACATCTCAAAAAGGGACAAAGTGAGGTTTAATTCAACCGTGCGAAGGAATTGGATGATCTACGAGGCAATACAACATGAATAAGACAGGTTACTGGCTCGCCAGTTGTTTTCCATAATGAACCAGGAATACTTTTAGGATTGAGATTTGAATTCAAGTTGTTAAAGACTAGCTCTAGCATCCGAGAAGGCTGAGTATAGTCTGTGGTGAAGGATGAGTGGATTGGATTAAGATCAAGTGTCCACTCAAGAATGGAATTTCATTCCATGGGATTCGTAAGGAAAGGAAAGTTGATCATGGAGTAAAACTCGGGTGGACATTGAAGTGTCAAATCCATCGGGCATTCCGAGGAGTAACACTAAAGGTAGACGGATCTCCAAGAACAAATTGAGCCTTGATTCAGATCACTACCCTGAAAGATTCCCGATCAACGGTGAACGATACATCAAGCATTCATGGCATATGCATACACGTAACTTGACTTTGAAGAATTTCATGACGATAAATGCTTTGATTGTCTATTGTATTAATGGCCGTTGTATGTTGATAACTGATGTATTTGCTAATTCCTGCCTACTTCTTATATGATTGTTACATAAGTGATATTTAATTGTTTCTCGTTGCTTGGTTGAGAGACAGGGTTCTCTCTCTGCTTGTTTGAGAGACGGGGTTCTCTAGTTGCTTGTGGAGAGACGGGGTTCTCTCATTGCTTGTTTGAGAGACGGGGCTCTCTCGTTGTTGCTTGCTAATTGTTTACTTTGCTCTAGTGACAGTATAGTTTTCGAGTGGGTAAGTTCCGGTGAGTTAAGGGTCGTGATTCAACAGCTTTGAAGACCTTATCGCTTCAAGACCTTTTCCGAACTAATTCCTGACGGGGAGTTGCTAACCCGCGTGGGATGAACACGGGAGAGTTACTTAAGAGTCTAGAACTCGAGGCGGTGGACCTGAGGACAGGTCCATTTTAAGGGGGAGAGGTTGTAACGCCCCGCAATTTCAATTATTCAAGTACGTGCACCACGCGTGTGAGTTTGACAGTTAGAATTGTTAAGCATGTTTAATTGTATTATGTGACCAAGTGATTATTTGATTAATTAATTGCTTATTTGTCTAGGTGATCATTTTAATTTCAATTCCATTTCTTAACATATGCATAATTTATACATTTCATCTCATAACATATCTTCATATGTATACATATGTATATCTATACACTTAAACTAATTTTACAAGAATAATATTCCATATGACTTGGGATCTTTTATTAAGGCGGAAATTAAATAAACCAAAATAAAATCATTTGGTGAGACCAAATCAAAAACTTTTATACTGTACATGGGTTATTTTACACAATTAAAACAGGCTAGAGATTTAGGTTTTGACCAGTCATGGAGGCAAGCCCTATAAACACCTGAATCATGGCAACACAGTGGGCGAATCCAGACTTCGATATTAAACCTAATCTCTGCTTATTTTAACTCTAACCATCCCAGAAATAAAAAAATTTTTAACATGGTGCTCAATTTTTTTATTTTTATTTTTATTTTTTATTTTTTAACTACATCCCGCCATGAACATTGATTTCAGTAACATGATATTATTCAACACAATGGGATTTAGCCGGCCATATTAGGCGGCGAAAATACAATAGATATTAAAATAAAAACTTGAAAAGTAAATTAACTTACTTTATTCTGTGTAGCACACCATTCTTGCAAGATTGCAAAATTTTTACTCAATATGAAAAGTGTTTACAAACTGAACTTGAAAATACAAAAGCTTGGTATTTTTTCCCCCCTGAATACAAGGCTGAGCCTACAAATAAATAGACAAAAAAAACGGATTTGAAATCCGGAATTCAAATCTAATCTAACCTATTTGCTCCATTATTGATGAGCATTTATACAGTTTTATGAAAACAGCGGCCAAAACCATGGGTACTTTTATAAAAGTACAAGATTCCTAACAAAAGTAAATAGGAACAATAAATAGAGTAGTTGGCGGTATTATCCTTTTAGGACCCCATTTTGGCTTTTCCTTCTTTATTCAAATATTTTTGAATAACTTGATCAATATCTTCAAATATTCCTTCATAAGGATTTTGTGCTTCTCCAGCTGGGCAATAATCTTCATTGGATAATGTATCCATTGAAACACTTGATTGTGAATCTTGATTAAGATTTTTCATTAAATCCTTCTTCACTTCCTTTAGATAAGAAGCCACATTTTCTTCATCAGACACTTGTCCTTTCTGGAAATATAATTTCTTTGAAATATATTCAAAGGGACTTGGAGATTTATTCTATTCTTCCAGACTTGTATATTCATCAATCTTCTTTTTGATATTATCAATAGTCTCTTGTCCTTCAATACTTCCTTCTTTATTAATTTGCGTTATTTTTCTCCAGAACTTTGTATAGAAAGTCCTATAGATACATGGTACCTTTTGTTGAGTTTCCCCCAACTCTGGTTCCCATTTCCAGATCCATGGAATTCCAAATTCTGTGAAAAAAATGTAAAGAAGGCATTCCTTCTATCCATTTTCCATTATTCTGTGCTTCGATAATGGTTGGCGAAATATCGACCCATTGAGAATATAATTCCTGAAAAGTACTTGGCAAAATTTTTGCTGAAGGACCAAAACTGAGCCACCATTGGTATAACCAATTTGGAATATCCTTATTATAAACATTCGGACAGATTTTTAAAAACCATGAATGCTTATGAAGCTCATTTTGATAAAAGAAAGCTTTATTAAAGGCTTCAATATAGTCCCAATAATTAAACTTTATTTTTACTTGGGAATTCTGGAGACTATATTCTCTTTCTCTGAGAGTACTTATTCCTCATTCTTCAGCAGATATAATTTGCTTAATATAACTTTACTAAAGCTATAAACTTTAGTTTGTCTTCCTGCAAAAAAGTGATCAAATTCGCAGGATCATGTCACTTTGAGTATATTCTCAAAATGAGTTCGCTGTTTGTATGAACCAGTAGTAAAAGATGCGGTATCTAAATACCTTTGCATGAGATGCCAGATATTATCTTTCCATCTCAGATCTTTATCTTCTAAGAGCAGTATTAACTCTTTATGGGGATTTTGCTCATAAAGCAAATCAACTGATTCAATTTCTTCATCCCCTACTATATTAGCATAGGATGGAGCACTTTGAGTATTACTCTCCTGCTTGGCTTTAAACTCCAAAAATTCCTTGTATAAAGGATCCTCCTTTGGTGTATTACTTGAGGACGATGATGATATATTTGCAATACTCTCAGCTATTAGCTTTTGGTTGCCAAATTGAGCAATAATTCTTCCTCCTCTTCCTCTATTAGAGGAATTTCTACCCCCTCCTTGAGGTCTCATCCTGTAATATCAATAAATTTAAGTTATTAGCTTTTTTAATTTATTTTTTACAGCTATAAACTGTTGTTCATCCTCTTTAATATATTGATCGAGGCTATGATCGTCATTGATATAAAAACATAAAGACTTAGTCTGCTCAAGTTGAGCCTCTAATTATTTCTGATAAGCTATAAGCTTCGGAATCATTAATTTATAACGCCAAACAGTATCAAGGCCAGGATATTTAATATTAGTCCTGACATCATAAGGACCAATTAAAGGGGGATCGAAATCATATTTAAATTCTTCCCAATTCCAAAGATTTATAATTTGAATTCTATGAGAATTCATACCTGCAAAATCAAGCAATATATCGATTAATTTCATCAAGGAGCCTTTCTTTAAAATGCCTACTAGTATTAATATGGAAACAAGCATTTTCATACTGACTCTTTCTTTCAATATAATTGGTATTATTCCTAAGATTAAGGATCTCATTATTAATCTTTTCTTCCCAATAAATAATATTTCTATCATACTCATGTGAAATAAACACTATTTTTTTTCACATAATTGTGAAACTTCTTGGACTTTTCCCAATCAATAGATTTATAAAATCTGTGGAAAGGTAACTCTGGAATTCCTCTGGCTTCACACATCCTGTAAATATTCTCGTGTTAGAAAATCAGGAAGACTATTATCAGTTCCTTTTTTATAAATAATTTCAAAATCAAAAGCGGCTAATTGAGCCTGCCATCTAGCAAACATTTGTTTAGAAACATCATGATCAAAGTTTTTATTAAACATGTATTTAGCAGCTTGACAATCAGTTTTAATAACAAACTTTTGATTATATAAATCATCCTGGAATTTAAGCACGCATTTGAGAATAGCCAAAATTTCTTTTGCTATAGTAGCATAATTCTTTTGACTATCTTTCCATTTTCCAGAATGGAATCTAACAAGATATTCTTGTTTATTAATAGGATCCTTTTGTTTAAGGATTCCTCCAAAACCAATGTCAGAAGCATCCGTTTCGATATTTTTTTCCCATTTGGGATTAGCAAGCATTAAACAAGGAAGAGTTATAACCTTTCCTTTAATTTTTTTAACAACCTGAGTATGACTGTCAGTCCAAGGCTTTGGATTTTTCTTTAATCTATCATAAAGAATAGTTGTATCCTCAGCAAGATTTCTGTAATAAGGGGAAATATAATTTAAGCTTCCAAGAAATCTTTGGAGTTGAGTTTTGTCAATAATTTGATTAGGGAACTTAGAAGCAAATTCTATACTTCTATTAATAGGGATTATTTTTCCCTTTTCAATATTATGACCAAGAAATCTAATTTTTGTTTGAAAAAGAAACATTTTTGGTTTAGATATAACTAAACCATTTTGAATAACAATTTTCTTGAATATATCAAGATGTTTAAAATGACTTTCAATATTTTTTGAAAATACCAAAATATCATCAATATAGACTATAATAAAATCACTATAAGGATTAAAAATATCATTCATAATATTTTGGAATTCAGAAGGGGCATTTTTCAACCCAAAAGGCATTACCTTCTATTCATATTGTCCAAAAGGAACATTAAAAGCAGTTTTATAATTATCTTTTTCATGGACTTGAATTTGCCAATATCCTGATTTTAAATCAAACTTAGAAAATATAAGAGCATCATAAAGTCTATCAAGCAAATCCTTTTTATTAGGGATTGGATACCTAATCCATTTCAAAACTTTATTCAAAGGTTTATAATTAATAACCAATCTAGGCACTCCTCTTTCTTGTTCAGCTTATTTATTAACATAAAAAGTTGTACATGACCAAGGAGATTTAGAGGGTCTTATTAACCCTTTGCTTTGAAGAGATTCAATCTCTTTTTTACAAAGATTTAAATATTCCTTGTTCATTTGGTAAGGTCTAGCCTTAGTAGGAATCTTCCTTTCTTCAAAATCTTCTTCATACTGGAGAGAAACAATATGTTTCTTTCTTTCCCAAAAAGCATTTGGATGGTCATTACAAATTTATAAAGAGAACTGATTATAAAGAAGTCTAATTTTATCTTAGAATTTATGGTTTTTCAGAATATTATCAAGATCATTTATTTCAATTTCTTGTTTAAGAAAATTAATCTGATTCTCTTTTCTTTCAATTAAAGAATCCTTAATTTGATTCAAAACCCTAGTAAAAGGTTCAACAATAAACTGAAAAGATATTTCTTTTTCCTCAAAAGTTCCTATAAATCCTTTTTCATCAATATGCTTTATAGGAAATATTTTCTTTAGGAAATGAGTTCCAAGTATAACTTGGTTAGTGATGTTTTTCACTAATAAAAAACTATTAGGAATACAAACTTTATTTTTGCAAATATAAGCTTTAGGAATTTTATAATCAATTATCATTTTCTGCCCATTAGCAGCACTAATAGAATGAGTAGTTTTATGAAAATACCCGGTAGGAATAATTCCTTCTTGAATACAATTCAAATCAGCACCACTATCCACAAGAGCTATAAGATCTTGTCTATAATTCCCATCAATTAAAAGGGAAATTTTTATAAACCATTTTTGGGATATAACCATTTCTAAAGTGGATAAAACATTATCATCTTCTGAAAAAGTAATTTGATTTTCTTCTTCAGGAATATAAACCTGTTTTCCCCTACTAATTTCCAGTTTGAAACTCTTTCTTCAAGATTTTTATTAACATTTTTTAAAATTTTTATCTCCTTTCTGAGATTCTGAATCTCTAAAGATAAATCGTCTCTAGTTGTAGGATGATTAAAAGATTGTCTTTGCTTTAAAATTTTATTAACCTCTGCCATAGTATAGGGTTCAGAATTCTTTTGAAAATTTTGATTTTGATTAAAATCATTTTTCTCTTTTAATTGATCAATAATTTTTGATCGAATATCAGGATCTTGAATAATCTTCTAAACTTCAAGAATATTGTCATTAGTAATAACATTTATTTCCTGAAATTGGGAAATAATTTGATAAATATTTCCTTCTTCTGTGTCCGAAGAATCTATTTGTTTTTCACAAGTTAAACCATTTTTACAGGGTTCGCATTCTTCTGATTCAGAAGAATAGTCTTCATTTTCTAAAACTTCTAAATCATCTGAGTATGATGATTTTTCAGTTTCAGATT
Organism: Lantana camara; assembly: GCA_037501455.1. Classification (NCBI taxonomy): domain Eukaryota; kingdom Viridiplantae; phylum Streptophyta; class Magnoliopsida; order Lamiales; family Verbenaceae; genus Lantana; species Lantana camara. The sequence goes on from CM074862.1 coordinate 29,803,091, forward strand.
CTGAATTTAAAAGAATTTTGCAAAGAGTATCTTTGATATTATCATCAATCTCTAAACTTTGAATTTTCTTCTTGGTCCAATATTGATTAGCATAATGACCAAGTTTTCCACATTTGCGACAGATAATAGGAGGACTATTAGCCTTCCTTTTCTCTTTTCTTATCTCTCTCTTTTCTCTTCTTTTTCTATGCTTTCTTTTAGAAAATTCTGAAGATTTATGAAATTTCTTTCTTTTATTATGTCTTTTTTCTTTATTAGGAAGAGGATTTGAAATCCCAAACTGATCACAAAATTGTCCTAATTGTTTTCTTTCATTAAGATTATGCTTCTTAATCTGTTGACTTAGCTTTATCTCATTACATAAAGATATTCCTTCACTTTGGCAAGTTCCTATAAGACTACCATAGTTATAACTATCATAATTGATATTAACATCTCTTTTCTAAGAGTATTTCTAACCCTTTCTGCAAAGAGAGATGGTAAACCATTAATAAATTTGGATTTCCAATGAGTACTATTGGACTCAGGAAGTTCCATAACTTTACTAAGAAAAGTATCCTTATACCATCTAAATGATGTAAGGGTACGACATCTCAAATTTTGAAGTAAAGTCCTGATTTTATCACTATTCTCCGAAAATCTTCTGATAAAATGTTCAATTATATTAACAATCAAAGTATAAACAGCGTCTTGGTTATTAACTCCATTTTAAATTTTAACCGTGTTAAGAATGTTTTCTTTATTATCTTCAGTGAGGTAATTATCCCACCAACCTTTTAATTGGCCAGTAAATCCTACAATAATCATATTGGCAATATCTGTATCTCGATTGTCATTACTTTTTCAGATCGTGCTATACATAAGCATTCTATGAACTGCATTATAAATATGTCTTTCAGCAAAACCATCTATATTCCATTCATAGATATTTTGCCACTATACGAATTATTAAAAGTATATTATTGTTCTTCAAGAATAATATCTTGAGGAGTAGGTCTAGGATAATAGTACATTCTCTGAGTAGGCTTATCAGCATACTTAGATAATTTAGTAATCTCTTCTTTAACAGTATTACTATAATTTCCATTCTCAGACATACTATCTTCAAACTCTTTATTAAGAGTACTAATTCTCAAACCCTTGAATTTCTCATCAAGAATTTTTTCTAAATCAGAAATAGATTTTAATTTAAAATCTTTGACTTCAGGAGGTGGTTGAATACTAGGGATAATTCTACTAGATTCTCCATAATCTTTTTCAATTTTACCCTGATTTTTATTCATATCAGAAATAATTTTCTCCACTCTTTTAGTTAAAGAAGATATATTTTCTCCAAGCACAATTAAATACATATTTGTAAAATTATGTTGCTGAACCATATTATTCATATGATTTAAAGTAATTGGTAAAGTATTGTTTTCAAATAATTTTTGAAAAGCAGTATAATATCTAGTCTCATTTTCTTTTTCTATAGAAAAAGAATAAGGAGGAGGAAAATTTGTTCTTAAAATTTTTCCACTATGAGTGAGTTTATACTCTCTTTCTATAACAGAAATATGGTTTTCAACATATTTGGTTATAAACCAAGGAACAAAAGATATTTTTAAATTTTTTTCAGAAAGATCGTTATAAAATTCATCTTGAAATATTTTCCTTTCTTCTTTGGGAAAATTTTCAAAAAGCCATTTTTTAAATGGTTTCCATTTAGGAAGATTAAAATCATTTTGAATTTGTTTTCATGCCGGAGAACCCGGACTAAAATCTATTTTGGGTTTAATATCCATTAAATAGAAAAATTCATTCCAGAAGCAGTTATATCTGCATCTTTGACATTATAAATGCCTTTCACAATATTATCAAGCTGAATTTTTAATTCCCCAACCCTTTCTAAATTAGATTCTTCCAAAGATTCGGTTTCTCTTATTTGAGAAGTAAAAGCTCTTGAAGGAGATTCAGTGTAATATATAGGAGAAATATGATAATGTGATCTAGATCTAGAATAAGATCTATCACTTCCTCCTATATAGTTCCTGGAGGGTTCAAAACTTATTTGAACATTTCCTTCAAAAGTTTGAAGAATACTAGTAGGATTATAACTAGTATTAGGTTGGGTAGGAACCGCTTGTTCAATTACCCAATTTTCTGGGAAAGTTATTTCATCCCATTTAATAGATCTTCGAGTAGTAATCTCAGATCTACTAAAATTACTTTCTATTAAAATAGTTTCATCTGAAGGTTTATCCATCATCTTACATCTAGGATTTAAAGTTTGAAGAGGTTTGTAATAAATTCTATAACAAACACATATAACTTCAGATCCAGGGGCATAATTATAACCATGCGTTTTTATATTTAAGGTTAAAGCATCCAAAATATTAACATCAGATAAAGATAATTGAAGATTAGGATAAACATTAAAGTATACTGGACTATGTGCCAGGCTGGATTGTATAATACCCATCAAAGATTGTTTCCAGATAAGATTTCTACCATCTCTAAGAGCAGCTATAAAACTCTCAGGTAAACCTTCTAAAGTTAAAGGTTTAAAGGCAACTTGAACTAATCCAATATAAATAAATTTGTAAATACCCCTATATTTATTGAGGTCTCTATTATTAAGCAATTTAATAATCATCTCATCTTTATTAAGAGAAATTGTTTCTTCAGTAGTTTTAACAATATGTTTAAAACTTATTCTATCAAAAGTACCAAATTTATAAATGACAGTAGGATCTATTTTAGGAATAGTCAATTTGTTCAATAAATCAAGATTTTGAGGGATATCATACTCCTCTTCAATACTATTTTTAACAGTATCTCTATTTCTAAAAATATTCATCATGTAAAGATTGTGTTGAACAATACCAGAAACTAAAATCAATACCCAAGGCTCTGATACCATATGACTTGGGATCTTTTATTAAGGCGGAAATTAAATAAACCAAAATAAAATCATTTGGTGAGACCAAATCAAAAACTTTTATACTGTACATGGGTTATTTTACACAATTAAAACAGGCTAGAGATTTAGGTTTTAACCAGTCATGGAGGCAAGCCCTATAAACGCCTGAATCATGGCAACACAGTGGGTGAATCCAGACTTCGGTATTAAACCTAATCTCTGCTTATTTTAACTCAAACCATCCCAGAAATAAAAAATAAAAAATAAAAAATTAAGCACCATATTAAAAAAAAATTATTTCTGGGATGGTTAGTGTTAAAATAAGCAGAGATCAGGTTTAATACCGAAGTCTGGATTCGCCCACTGTGTTGCCATGATTCAGGCATTCATAGGGCTTGCCTCCATGACTGGTTAAAACCTAAATCTCTAGCCTGTTTTAATTGTGTAAAATAACCCATGTACAGTATAAAAGTTTTTTATTTGGTCTCACCAAATGATTTTATTTTGGTTTATTTAATTTCCACCTTAATAAAAACATACATATGTATATCTATACACTTAAACTAATTTTACAAGAATAATATTTCCATTACTTCATGCATTTATTCATGAAGAATGCACTTATATATATATATATATATATATATATATATATATATATATATATATATTATTAGAGCACTAAGAATTATATACTTATAATATACATAATATCACTCTCACTTTATATATATACAATATATATCTATAATCACATTACATATACTGTATACACATTACACACACACTAAATTCCTACCACACACACTACACTTTCTCATTCAACACTCTCAAACATTGATCTTCAAGCAAGAGGAAGAGGAAGAATTGGATCATTCATCAAAAAGCACAAACATCATCAAGAATCTTCATCATCATCTTCATCTTCATCATTACATCTTCTTCTCCCTTTCATTTCTAGGTTGGTAATGGCTTTTATTGGGTGTGAAGATGTTGAATAGTCAGGGCTTTGTGGTTAGGATGTGTCTTCTTGTTTCTAGGCATGATTTTGTATGCAAATACATTTGAAACCTTGAATTCTAATTTGTTTCCTTGGTGGTTGGGTATTTTATGAATATATGTGGTCTTGGAGGGTTTGTATAATTGTTTTTGTAGTACCCCAAGCGGTGGGGCACCACACCCCCGCACTATGACCCGACGCGTGTACGAAATGGAAAGTCCGCACGCGCACCAAATCATAGCGAACGGGTGACAAACAAAAAAATCCAACCTATACTAGGCTGAACGTAGACCCTGAATTTCAAAATCAGAACATGAAATGAGTGCGGAAGCGGAAGCATTCAAATCAAATTAAATCATGCAAGAACAATTGACGGGTTCAACTAATCCAAGCCCTGTCCTAACCTGTCCCGAAAATTCATACATTCGAAGCATAATCATAAACCTGCACAAGACATATCATATACATAATTTCATACATAGTTTGGAACAAAGTACTTAACAAAACCCCAACAGACTGACAAAGACTCGACAGACACGACACAAAGCCGCCTAGCTCGGACTCCAAGGACCTGAACCTGCAGCTAAAAACATAAAGGGGAGGGGTCAATCCAAAGACTGAGCGAGGGGGCTAACGGACACCCACATAATATACATAATAGAGAAAAACATGTATCAAAAGGAGGAATCATGAACCGGGAATAGGTTTTGCATACCAAAGCATTTTTAAAAGAAACCCGTACATAATCATATACTTAATAAAAATCATTTCATAAAACTATCCCCGTTTCACAATTCCAAGACATAATCATAATGCTCGAGCGAGTAATGAGCTTCCAACCTTACTTCCATATTTAACATAAGAAAATTGAAATCATACATACCAATCCACCAAACTCCGAGATAGAAGGGCTACGTATACCCAAACTATCCATACATATATAACCTCGAGGGGTAGCGATCCCACTGCGAGTCTTTCCCGGTTTTTACACCACGAGCTCGAAGAGTACGCCTTCCCCGAACTCCTAGGGTCGTGCGTGACACTTCGAATCATATGGAACTATGCTAAGGAGTGATAATCCCGACGGCCCGATACCGTCCCGGGTGTCCTTGCTCATAGCTCCGGGGCCCAATCATACGGAACAGAACATACATACCAATCTTTCATGGCAGATCTCGCTTACATAACATATCTTATCATAGCATATCATATCATATCATAAGGGTTTCAAAACTTAAGCTTACATACGCTCGTATACATACTTTCAAAATCCAAAGGTGCTCATAAGATCATAACATATCATACTTAGCACATATTTAACTATATATATAATATATAGTCGCATGCGGGCTAGAAACATTAGAACATAAGGGTCATAGGTCATTTAGCTAAAAGAAAAGATCCTAACCCTCACCTGGTACCAAACAAAACCGAAGACACTGCAAACGGTCCACCCCGGAACCTATAAGACCCACTCCAAGCACACCTGTTCCCACATAACGAGACGGACATTCTGTCCGAAGCCCGCCGGATCGCCGCCACCGGAGCCGCCGGAACAGTGGCGGGCCGCCGTCGGAGCGTGCCAAAAAAATCCCGAAAATTCCCTCGTACAAGAATTCCTCGTCCTCAATCCAATTCCTCGATCAATTTCTACAAATTCCAAGCCAATTGTCTCCAATTTCAAATCCAAGAATACGAAAACCCTAAAATCTTCAAACTTCAATTACTTTCAAACCGGTGAACCAAAATGAGATCCGAAAGAGGCATCGGCTTACCCGTGACGAGCTTTACGAAAGCCCTAAGGTAGCTTGCCGGAAAAATCCCCAGAGGTGGCGCCGCCATTGCACCGCCGCTGCGCCACCACGGTCCACCGCCAACGGCCGATTCGTGAACCGGGACCTACATGAATAGCTCGGCCTCGTCGAGTTGAGTAACTTCTCTGAAGGACTCGACATCAAAAACTCGCCGGAAAAGCCTCAAATCGCCGCCACACCCGCGCCGTTGCTGCCTCGCCGGAACCACCACTTGCGGTGGTTTTCGTGCTGAACGGAGGCCGGAATCGACACGGGAGGGTCCAAAAATGTAGGGTAGGGTGGTGGTTGGCCGGCGAAAGTCGCCGGATCACCGGCGGCGAAGTGGTGGCGCCACCCACCACCTTCAGGCCGCCGCTGTGCCATCGTATGTCGTCGGTTGGCCACGATCTTGGTACGGTTGTGACGGGCTCATCGAGCTGATGAATTTCGACTGATGGTTCGTCGAATTCCGTCGAGAAACGACCGGGTTTGGTGATGTGTGTGAAATCACACCTTCACTATGTGTGAATAGTGTCGATCGCGGGAGAAGACGATGAGGGCTGAAGCTGAAGTTATGGCACGTAAAACGAGGATTCGGGTATTATATCTCGGGTCCTCGTACGCGAAAACGGTCGGAAGAAGGGGTTAACGATGTCAGAATTGGGCAAACTTAGAGTTTATGGACTCGTCTCGATGCCCCGAACGCGTTGAAAGGGTCAAAATGGCTGAAATCTCGATCGAACGAGGAATGACCGAAAAACCCCTAAAAAGGGAAAATTATAAACAAGCCCCTAAACTCTTAAAGAGTTCAAAATAGGGTCACGCCAAGAAAAAAAATCACATAATTAAACACATAAAAAGGTTGAAACGTGGCGTACCTTATTTGTAGGCCGAGCGGGGTGTTACAGTTTTGATTGATCTAAATGTCCAAACATGTACTTTATATGGTGGAATTGAAGTATGCATTGTGTATAAGTGTTATAACTTGATTCTTGTCTTGTTGATTGGTGTTAGAAGGATTGGGAGCCATATTTTCGAGCCTTGCCCTGTTTTCCCTCGTATTTAGCTACTGGAGAAGGTCCACGGGCGTGGATTTGGACCCACGGCCATGGATTTCAGTCCAGAAATTTGGCACTTTTGGCATTAGGATCCACGGGCGTGGATATTTGTGCTTGGAAAAATCCACGGTCGTGGATCCGCCCCTGTTTCTGCCCAAGATTGTTTTGCTTCGTTTACCCCTCAAACAAGATCCAATTAACCTGATTCTTAAACCAACGGAAACCTCTTGAAGTCTAGAACAACATCCAATTGGATTCGTCTTAGTATCTTTTTCCATTTGTGAGATATAATCCATCCTTTTTGGTGTCGCCACTTCACGGACAAACGGCATTCACCCAACTTCGAACCTACGCCATTTCCTCCTCACTTTGAATCATGATTCGAGCCTTATATAATTTTAAAGATCTATGTATCTAGTTTCTTTCCCAACAAGAAAAACTTAATTCCAATTCCTAGAACTCAAGATATTCCCCTTTTCCTACAGCTTGTTCACTTTCGAAAATTGTGAACTTTTGCCAAACTTCGCCAAAACCCATCTTTTTACCTTCCTTTCACTTCCTTGGCTCCCCGTATGTGACTTATATGCAGTATATGCTTGATTATTTGATAATTATGCTTTATTTGACACTCCTTGGTCTTTACTTGATTAATCTTGATTGTTTGAATCCGTGCTTGATATATGAATTGAATTTGTTTGAGTAATTGAGCATATGAACACGATCACACCATTCCATGACATTCTTATGTTTCATTTCATATTGAATTATGTTATGACGTGATACACCACTTCATAAACAATGTCGTGCGTCCTATTTGGAACCATATCGAGTCTTATCTCACGTGTACACATTATTCTCTTTCTTGTATAGTTCTTCTCTAGGACGGAGACTTCCGGATCGAATAGGCACCATATTATGCATGTTCTTTGTCTCGTGGTTTTGCAGGTGAGGTTGTTTTCGTTCTAGCTATGTAACTAACCCTACAACCTTATATGACAAGTTTTGGCCAAAAACCTTAAGTATATATATATATATTGATTTCAAAGTAAAGTCATCGAGTAAATCTTTATCGCGTAAATCTTTCCTCAAGAATTATGAACGAATTATGATTATTATTGATCATGGTTTTAATGATTTGGCGAGATATTCACGTCACGTTCACGTTATTGGGCCCGGGGAAACGTGAGCTTGGGCACCGGTACGGCATCGGGCCGTCGGGTAACCCCTTCGCATGTAGTAGCCTTTGAGAATCTCTCACGCGACCGTGTAGTGTGGAAGGTGAGTTATTCTTGAGCCGGTGGTTAACCCATCGAAGGAGCGGGTAGGAGTCATGATCCCCCGTCTCATAACGTCACGTCAGGAGATGGTAGGGCCTTGTAAACCCTTACACCGCCCCGGAGGAAGAAGGTTGGAAATGTTTTACGATTATGTTCATGTTTACTTTACGTACCGTGCGGGAGGGCTGGGACACAGATTACCCAAACGATTATGTTTTATGCCCACTTGTATTATTAAGTATATTATGATCACGTATTCAAAGTATTAAATCATGTTCATTGTACACGGTCGGAGTTTGGTTGGAGATAAAGCACGCTCACTCACCGAGCCATAACGATTATTCATGCATTACGAACTTAATGAATTTTAATATGGATTAGTCGTAAAGACCGAGCATTGGTAAACGATTTCATGCCCTTCATGGGAACTAACTTTAATAAAACCTTGCTCGGGATTTATGAATTGCATGTGCTGTTTGTATATATACGTACAGCTCCAGCTCACTCAGTCTTATAGAGACTGATCCCTCTTTTCCCCATTTCTCAGTTTCTTGCAGGTTGCTATGCGGAAGTCAATTCATAGCGTTCTTGATCGAGTCACACGTGTACACTTAAGTCTCATTCTATATTGTTCTGTTTTAATTATATCACCTCATGTATTTAAATAGGCCTGTGTGCCAACGCATGATTTATGATTGTGGATTTTTGAATATTGATTCGGGACAGATTCCATGTCTAGCTGAACCCGTTGTTAGGTGCATGTTGGATTTAATTATATTTATGAATTGTTTAGGTTTGTAGCCATTAATGGAGTTTATTGTTGGCATGATTGCTACTGCATTGCACTCGTACTGTTTTGGTTGTTTGGTACAGGGTTAGATTCCGCCTAGCTAGGAAAGTTTTTATTTTGTCACCCGTTCGCTATGAGTCCGGTTCATGCTGGATTATCCATTTCACGCGTGGACTAGACTCGTAGTGCGGGAGATGTGGTGCCTATTGTCACAGGTGCTACAAGGAATTAATTAGGAGAAAGGGATGTGGTTTCAAAGCCAAGAACTCAGCCAAAACCCTCTCCTAAAAGTTGTGAGAAAAAATGAAGTGCCAAGCCCCCTATTTACAGGGGAAAAAACAAGGGTAAAATGGTAATTTCACCTCCCACTTGCGTGTACAACTTGGACACAAATTCCGAGGTGACTACGTTGAAGCTCTCATCACCACGAGTCCAACGCTGCCCGCCACTCGCCGGAATTCGCCCCTACATGCCGTCACGCGCCACCTGTTACACTTTCGGCCCTCTAGGGTTTCTATTACACGTGGCCTGCTGCGCTGGCACCGAGTCAGCACCACCTCACCCTCATTCGCTGATGTGGCTTGACATGTTAGCTGACACGTCAGCTGCCTCGTCATCCACTTCCACGTCAGCATGCCACGTCATCATTTTGATTTCTCCAAATAAAATTTCGGGCATTTCCAACACTTTGTAATTTCAATTTAGAGCAAATTACATTTTTGGTCCCATAGTAATAGGTGATTATCACTTTTGGTCCCCTGGTTTCCAGATCTGGTTTTTTTGGTCCCATACTAATTTTTTTTTATCACTTTCAGGACTTCACTGTTCATCTGTTAAAGTGGATGAACAGTAACTCCTACCCACGGATGAACAGTAACGGATGAACAGTAACTTCCGCCAAATATTTGACGGAAGTCCTGAAAGTGATAAAAAAAAATTAGTATGGGACCAAAAAAACCAGATCTGGAAACCAAGGGACCAGAAGTAATAATCGCCTATTACTATGGGACCAAAAATGCAATTTGCTCTTCAATTTATTTTCTTAAAATAAATTCCTTGGCTATTTTCAAACACTTTGAAAATTTATTTCTCTCTTTCCCTTTAATGTTTTATCTTCGGGTTTTCAATTGGGGCTCGTAGGGGAACCTACAGGACTAATTAATTTTAACTCCAAACGGGTTAATATATTATCATCTCATGATAATAATTAATTACCGTTTAATAATATTTAATTCCACTAAATAAATATTGTTGCACTCTAAAATTAATTAAATTATTCACGAATTTCTCGATCTAGAATAATTTTACATGTTACTCCTCCATGTAAATATCCATGAAAAATAAATTAATACTACTATCATTTATTTTTCACTTCTAATATGAAATTTCTTGATTCGCCTTAAGTTCAAATATCTTGTACGTGAAACACATTCAACATACAACTTCAATGACGCATCACACGAAGTACTTTGCCCAAAGTTTTAATTTGAACTTTGCAAATCTATTTTAGGGATATCTTTTAACTTTCCAGCAAATCCACAAATTCCTCGATCAATGTTTCTCTTCAGCACATTTCACGTAATCACCGAACGTACAAAGGTTTCGGTCATTCGATATCAAGACCTCACTTATGAGCACATTACATTGATTAATATTACATGCCTCGAAATACTACCAGGATTAAGAGTCCAATGCTCCATGAGATTTGTTCATTTTAGATAGTAGTTTAAAATGAACTATTTTAGTGGTCCAATTCGATGTTTCCAAATCCATTGAAAATCATCAATGTGTTATAACTGGAAACTCCATTATCCTATGACGAAAGACTAATCATCTTATATAACACATTATAGTCCTGATAAGAACTTATTCTTATCTTACCGACTAGAACATTAATAATATGTGATCTCGGTATTCAAAGCCTTTTCCTACGAAACACATTTCATATAAGAACACCATCACACGTCATTAATTATGTTAATATACTCATAACTTAGGATAATTTTAGTTTTATTAATCCAATAAAATACGAAGTATATACAAAAAAAAATGGATTTTCAGGGCACTAATCCCAACACCGATCACCCGATCTTCCACCTTAGGTATGCCCGCCCCTACCACCTCTACCTCTGTATAGACCACCTCTACCTCTATATAGGCCACCTCTTATCGCACTCGGAGTCTTTCTAGGCGAGAACTCCTTAAACCCAGAGTCCTCTTCATCAATAGTGAATGGGATCGATCCACTACCCGTTTTCTTGACTGTTTTCGCAATGATAGCCTTCAGAGAATCCTCAACACTATGATGGGGTTGAGAATCGTCTTCGATTTGCTTAGCCCGTGCAATAGCTATTTTGGCTTCTTGTATCGCGTTCTCAGAGGACTGCATATCTATAGGTTCGAAGTGCTTCTTATTATCCTCTTTAGGAATCCCCGCTTCTTCCTCGCTCTCCACAATAATATCATCACCCGATTCCTCTCCGGATATCTCATGATCGGATTCATTATGTTCACTGTTATCACTAACCGATTCATTATCGGATTCCTTCTTATCTGTCTCCTCATGCTCACTGTGTTCATCATCCGGGACTGCCTCCTAGTCCTCTTCGTTATTATCATCCTTAACTTCCGATTGATGGTCCTCTTCTTCTTCCAAGATTTGTCCTGTCTTTTCACCCTCATTAGAATCTCCACCAGTATTCTTGTTATCAGTCGAATCTTCCTCCAACTGAGCAAATGGGTTTTCATGAACAACAACATCTTTGTACGGTAAGATACCAACTTTACCGAATTGGAACTCCTATTTCTTATTTTTCTTGATGGGCTAATCGATATTTTCTGTATTTTTATTCTTTCTCTCTACCCAAAATTCCTTCCCGGGGTTAGCTTTCCTTTCCTCGATGTTGCCTCTCACTACTTTGCGAGGCGCGCGTGCATTTTTCTCACGCACGCCCCCCGCATCCCCACTACCATCATCGTTTGGTTTTTTCTAATTCTGATTTCCACCATCACCAGTGCCCCCGTCACAAGTATGACTTTTGTGTCCCAACCGACGGCATCTAAAGCAGAATTCCGGTATTTTCTCATATTTTATTTCCTACTGGAAAATCCTATTTCTCAGTCTCACACAAACCGACTTAAGTATCGGCTTAGAAACATCCAATTCTACACAAGCACACTGTTCGTACGTATTCTCCATCTTTGTTGTGAGTTCGTCCCATCTAATTGGATTTTCTATCGAACCAGCTATGTAGCACCCTATACGCCAAAGCACTACATCCCCCGCACTATAGCTCAGTCCACATACGAAATGGATAATCCGCACATAAACCAAACATATAGCGAACGGGTGACAATACAAGAAATCAACTAGCTAGGCGGGACTAGACCCCAATTCAATTAAAACCAATACATGAAAATTCAAAAGCAGAAGCATAGTCATGATCATTATTTATCATAGGTACCATGTTCATTACATATACATCAAAAGTATCCTATTGCCAACATATATCTATATGCATAATTCCCCAAAATATAACAACAAGATTATATTCAATTCGTATACATCCATATAATGAGAACATGTTATGCTAGACTCAGCTAGATAAAAGACACAACTCTAACTCCCGCCTAATACGCGACTGTGAGTACCTGAAAAGTGAGGGTGTCAATCTACCGAAGACTGAGTGAGGGGCATAAATATATATAATTACAATAACATGCAAGTTATAACCTCGGGTAAAGCATTTAAAATGGAAAATACTATAAGTTCAAGAACGAAATATTCTTCGCCCGAGATTACAACTATCAAGTTTAACAATTTCATTCAATCCATGGCCTTGCGAGTAAGGGAAAATCTCCAATCTTTACACCAATAGTGAACAATACATGCTTGATTTAATTAATCATGTGATCATGCAATTCAATTACAGTGCGATCAAGTAGCAGTTTCATGAACCCTTTTCCCTCCGGGTGATGGTCGGTTTGCAAAGCCCAACCATCCAATCATGGTGTACGTCGGGAACATGACTCCCACGCACGGGATTTCTTCCTCCACCAAATCTCCTGGTGGATTCAGAGGTGATCCAAAATGGTGAGGATAGTACAAGAGTTACCCGTCAGTCCTTGCTTTCCCGGTTGGCTCAATACACTACCCTCAGGCCCACAGTATAATCATGGTACTCGCCAAAACATGCTTGAATCAATATCATTCATGGCTTGCTTGCAATCATTTGTAGTTTGAAAATAACTATTATAATTATAAAATGTTTTGGCCGAAAACTTCACATAAAGGTTATAAGGTTCTATACAACTAGAACAAAAACCTCACCTGTGTGACAAAATATAACAAGGATACACTCTACGGTGCCTGCTCCTCGCCACCAGGAAGTCGAGCTTGAATGAAAGAGATGAGAAAAGAGGAGATGGTGATGATGATGATGAACTCCAAAGCTTTCAACTCTTCCAAAATTATAGCTTGAAATGATAAAATTCCCTTTTTCCTTTCTTGATGTTTTGGTTCGGTAGAAGAGGAAGCAAATATGTATGTTTGTATGAAATGAAAATGATCATGGAAGAAGGAGGAAGAAATAGGTACGGATTCATCTCCTCAAATTTGATGAAATAATCAAATTGCAAATTGGTCCTTCAACTCATTAAGTTATGCAATCAAGGATGAAAGGTTTTGGAAATTGATCAATTAAGTTCAAGAAATATGTATGAAATTTGGTCCTTGAATTTTAAAGAAAGATCATGTAGGGACAAATTGACAATTAAATCACGTTCGGTAATTATTTCACGTACCAAATATTTTCGAGTCATGCAATAATTCCTTAATTTGATATGAATTCATATATTTTCACATAAATATGTTGAAATGAAATTTATAAAATTATGTTGATATGTGGTAAATTAATAAATGAAACAAATAAATTTAAATCCTAACGCTCAAAACTCACACGTGGCGTGCTTACCTGCTCGTCCGGAACCGGGGCGTTACAAGCTAAGTTCCATAACCTATCTTTGGAGACAATTTGCAATGGCAATCGAGGAAAAGAAACCCAAACCGGCACAATGGGTGAATCAACCTCCGGATCAAAATCCTCCGACCACTTTAACACCCTCATCGGAATATCACGAAAATACCAAGTCCCTTTCATGAGCAATCTAGCATAATCCTCCGAATTTTCACATCGTATTAAAACATGAGTTGGATTCAACAAACTAAGATGCACTTTATCTTTGAAATCAATTTTCGAAACATAGAACCGTAATTGTGCCATAGTTGGATATCCATGAGCAAACTTACCAATCAAGGCAAGTTTGAGTGCCTCGTTCATCAAATGACACTCCTCATCTGAAAAGAACACAGTGGGTGATCCTTTGAAAACCGTTTGGGTTCCGAGAGGTCGGAAAAGAGTAGGATCAAAATTCTTCAAATGCGTCTTCTCATTGGGAAGAAGGAACGAGTTCTTCAAGGCCGCCGCGTAGGAAGCAACGGCGTGAGAGGTAGGCACAGCCGGAGGAGGTTGCACGCCGTCGCGCGCGCTCGGGTGAAACGTGCCTGGGTGCACGCACTGTTGATGCTCAACGCCTGGAAAGGCCGCCAGTCCACCTAGGATGTGCGCGGGAGCCACAGGCTCCGCGCCGTGTTATGGGTCCGTGTGGTGCGGGTTGGTCTCGGATAGGCAGTAGGTCAACGGCAGGAGGTGCGCCACCGTTCGCCATGGTGGAGTGGAAGAAAGGCGCCGTGAATCGCCTCCCTAGAGAGATATTTTCAATTAAACTTGTTCGTAAAAATTGTAATATGAAAACAAACTTGTTAATTAAGAACTGTTAACACTCTATTAACTCTATCTAATTAAACATGTGGATAACTTTAATGAATTTTACCTTTTTTAACCTATATAAACATATCTTTTAGTATGTACTTGTATTATTTATTATATAGTTTTATTCAAAAGAAATAAAGATTAAGCATTCGATAAATTGCCACAGTAAATTACGGCGATTTTCATAATATGAAATTAGGACTTGATGGATGTTAGAATTTAATCGACTTTGACATGATTTATAAATTGCATGTTAATTGAAAGATTGCATGTGAATTACTTTTATAACATTTAATAATTAGTTTTTTAGAGATTTAGATTAGATTTAAGAATTAGACACACCTCTTAGACTTTGAGTGGAACTAATATTTTCTTAAGTTATTAAAATTGTGAAAACCAAACAATTTATAAGCATAAGTAAGCATAAATACTTGTATGATCATCATCCTTTTCCCCCTTCAATTACTTTCTCTTTTTCTTTTTTTTTTTGTGGATAAACGAAGGACCAACGGTACAAAGAACCAATCCAACAATCATTTATGGAAAACATAAAATGGGGGAAATTCTTGGGTCCCGGTTAGGGATGTAAACGAGATGAGCCATTCGCGAACCTAACGAGTCGAATCAATGAAGGTTCGGGCTCGACTTCGAGGTAGCCGAACTCGAACCGAACCGTGGCTCGATTCGCAACCTTCGTGAACCGAACTCGAACCCTTTCTCTCAAAAATTTGGGTTCGCGAGCCTAATATTTTAATAAAAAATAAAATATTTATTATATATATTATT
Organism: Lantana camara; assembly: GCA_037501455.1. Lineage (NCBI taxonomy): Eukaryota > Viridiplantae > Streptophyta > Magnoliopsida > Lamiales > Verbenaceae > Lantana > Lantana camara. The sequence continues at coordinate 29,818,528 of CM074862.1, forward strand.
AATTATGTAATAATTATATATATATATATATATATATATATATAATTAAATTAATTTATATCTAAAATATATTATAAAACAAAATACGTATTCAATGAATTTGATTCTCTCTCTCAATCATAATTTCATTGCAAATTATGAGAAAAGCCCTAGCAGACTTGTGTAGTTGTGTTCTCTCCAGAGTCCAGCCGCCCAACTCTTCCAACAACGTTTAGACTTTTCACCGCCCCGACAATCCGTGCCGCCCACCGCCCGTCACCGTCGCCGTCGTCGTCGCCGCCTTGACTCTAGCATCTTTGACGCAAGCACCACGACTCCACCATGGCGACCCAACAGCTGTTCGAAGTTTGAATCAAACTAAGATTCAAGAATTTTTTTAAACTTTCTTCTATTTCTCTTATCAGATCTAGTTGGTTTCTTCCAACAGATATAGAAATTAATTTCTCCATCACAATCCAATCGACATCAGATCTAGAAATTAATTTTTCCATCACAATCCAATCGATTTCTTTTATCAGATCTAGGTGGTTTAATCCATTTTTTTGGTTTTCTTCTGCTTCGTTTCTTCTGCCATTTTTCACTTGCTTTTCTCCTTTGATTAACACGAGCCGGCGAGACGAACTCGAACCTAGTCCAACCGAATTCAAACTTCCATTCGAACCGAACTCGAACCACAAATTTAAGGGTTCGTCAGGCTCGAGTTCGAGTTCGAGTTCGAGTTCGAGTTCGTGAAAAATGAGTCGAACTCGAACTCGAACCTAAACATATGGGCAAGGTTCAACTCGGCTCGGTTCGTTTACATCCCTAATTTTAAATGGAAACAGGAGGGTCAAGAGTGCTTACCTCAGGGATATTCGCTAATGGGAGATCATTTGATGTGATTGAGAGAGATGGAGATGGATCATCAGTCGGTGGAGATGTATCAGCGCCTACTACCGGAGGCGGGGTGTACTCTTGGACCGGTTCCAACCACTCACACATCCAATTCATTCCCTCACTTTTCCTTCTCCCCCTGGGAAGGATTGGGTGATGCTGAGAAGAAGTATTCTGTTTCCAATAAGTTAACATCCATGGTGGTATAATGGCATTTGCTTATCGGATCATAGCAGTGGTAACCCTTCTGAGTAGGGTTGAATCCAAGAAAGACACAGCGAACCGCACGAGGGTCGAGTTTGGTCCGTAGATGCTCTGGAGTGTGAACAAAGGCGACGTACCCAAAGACTCGGGGGGTGAGCAAGAGCACGGAAGGAATGGAGTGGAACCTTCTGAAAGTGTCTAAGGGTGTTCCATACTTCAGTGTTTGTCTAGGAAGTCGATTCATAACATATATGGCTGTTGAGACGGTCTCAGCCCAGTAAGACTTGGGTGTGTGGGCCTCAAAAAGGAAGGCCCGAGCACTTTCCAATACGTACCGATTTTTCCGTTCTGCGACCCCATTCTGTTAGGACGTGTGGGGTATGTTGTTTCGTGGATGACTCCATTTTGAGAGAAGAATGCCTGTAGGTTTTGGTTGATAAACTCCCCTCCGTTGTCTATACAGAGAACTTTGATGGAGGTAGAGAACTGTGTCTGGATCATTTGGAAGAAGTTTCTAATCGTACTTGGGACGTCAGATTTCTGGTTCAGAAAGTACACCCACGTGAACCTGGTGCAGTCGTCAACAAATAGAATAAACCATCGAAATCTGGAATTAACTTGACTTGGGACGGGTCCCCAAACATCAGAATGTATCAACTGAAAGGGTAAATTTGCTTTATTACTAGAACTTGGATAAACAGTTTGATGACTTTTAGCAAGTACACAAGTATCACATTGCAGAGAACTTGATCCTGACACTAAATTGGGAAATAACTGTTTCACATACTAGAAAGAGGGGTGTCCCAATCGGCGATGTCATAACCATAGCTGTCTGTGATTGCTGCCCTGAGCCAAGAAACTTGAGCTTGTTTGTGAGGTATCGTTGATGTGGTACAATCCATCTCTCTCAGTACCACGCCCAATGATCGCCCCCGTACGAATATCCTGTAAGAGGTAAAAAGAAGGAAACATGAGCACTGCGCAGTTGAGTTCTTTAGTGACTTGACTAACAGAGAGTAATTTAGTAGTGAGAGCGGGTACAACTAGGCAGTGAGATAAATTTAATTTTTCTGATAATTCAATATTTCCCGCCCCAAGCACAGGATATGAGAGCCCGTTTGCATTAATTACTGTCATTCTTCGAGGGGTGGTAGGAGTTCGAATATCACGAACTTCATTTGTCATATGATCACTGGCCCCGGAATCAATAAGCCATTTTGTGTCTTGGTTTAATTGATGAGTCTACACAAAGGCCTTACCCCATTTAATTTTGTTAGGCCCACTTTCACCATTATTTTCCTTGAGATTAAATTTCAAATCATGCTCCTCAAGCCCAAATGCATGGTTTGGCCCATTTCCCATATTAAAAGACATAACCCAATTATTGTTTAGGGTTGGGATTATTCTTTCCTTACCTGAATTGGCTGGAGCTACTGTATTACCAGAAGGTGGTCCGCCGCTGCATTCTCCATTGTCGGTAGCGTCGCCGCCACCATATCCTCCGCGGTTGGTGGCGCCGCCCCGCCGATATAAATTCCCCGGATCATTGCAGCCTTTCCCTGTTCGCCATCCTTGCGGGTATCACCCACGGTACTGGAATTTTCTGAGCCCCCCTGTCGCCATGTTGGCTTTTCCGGTCGGTGGCCAAGGAGAGCCGTCGTTGGTGGAGCCCGTCTTTTTCTTCCTCGCCTGGTATTCTGCCCACCAATCCGGGTAACCTACAACCTCAAAGCACGTCTCCTTTGTATGCTTGGTACCGCCTCCCCCCCACGGAACATTTCTGGTTTGGGCCGGCACCGGGTTTTTTTCCTCTTTGTTCGCGGGATGATGAGCTTGTTTCTGACCGCATCTTCACCACCATCCCAACACCATCGGACGGCTGTTCACTCATTGCTGAGAGACGGCGATCTTCGCGTCGGACGGCGCTGTAAGCTTCTTCCAGTGTGGGTGGTTTTGGGGCTCTGAGTAGATCGCGTTTTATGGGGTCAAATTTGCCGTCCAAACCCCATAGAAACGCAAATACCCTATCTTCTTGTTTTTCCAGGCTGTGAATCTTTCGATCTTCAGAGCACTTCATCGATTGAGGTTGTCGGAAGTCAATCTCTCTCCGAATCCCTTGTACCGTTCGGTAGTATTGATCAACGGACATGTCGACTTGGTTTGTTTGGTATGCTCGTTGCTTGAGTTCGTATAATTTCAGTTTGTCACCCCCGTCGTGGTAGGTGGCTTCTATTTTGTCCCAAAATTCCTTCGTGTTAGGGCATAGGATGAATTGTGCGGCGATTTCAGGTTCCATTAAGTTGAGTATAAGGCTTCGAACGGATCTGTCCGTCTGTTCCCAAGCCTCGTATCCAGCGTCATCTGGATCGGGGGATACCATCTTCCCGGTAATGTATCCCGTACTTCCTCGGCCAAGTAGTACCAATTGAACCGTTCTTGACCAGATTGCATAGTTGTTGTCATTAAGTTTGATGTTGATGGTGGTTGGATTGGTTGGTTCGGGTTATCTGTGTCGGAGGAGTTCTACCATTTGGGCGAGAAACTCTTCCGATATCGGGTTCGATTTTGTAGGTGATGCCATTGGTAGGTGATGAGCAAAGTATTCGATTCGTTTATGGAATCGAAACCCGCTCTGATACCATGTTGATAATGAGAACGGTTTGGGAGAAAAGCTTGAATGTATTCATTATCTTGTATCAAACTATACAGAAGTATACAGAATAAATAGGATGTACAGCCTAATTACAAGCCTACAAATCAGTCCCATATAAGGAAGTTACAATTAGGTCAAATCTTTTCCTATAATGTCGAGATTCTCCAACAATTTTTTCATAGAATTAGATATTCATAATTCAATGATTATGTTTTGCTTTTATTTGTTTTCTTTCAAATTTTTTTCTAATTCCATGAGTTCTAATGTCTTGAGATCAATATTGTTAATTTGAACATTAGTCATTATTGAGTGTTTGATGTCAATTTGCATCATTTTTTTGAAGTTGAGTATCTGGAGGACTGTGATTTCAAGTTGAGTATTCTAGAAGACTGAGATTTGTGGAGTAGCTTGGGTGTCTTGCGAGTAGGGATGTTCACGAACCGAGTTGGTTCATGAGCTGATCGAATCGAGCCGACTAAGATTCGAATTTGAATTTGAAAGTTCGAGCTAAAGTCGAACCAAGCCAAGATTCGAACCAAACTCGAATACGAACCCGAACCTTTTTACTCTTGTTCTTGGCTCGCAACCTGGCCTATTTTATTTAAAAATATATATAATATATGTATGTATTTATATATATACATATGTTTTACTGAATTACATATATTAATTATATTTACACTTATAAATATTTCTTTTTTCTTTTTTTTTTTTTTTAAATTATATGTTGGGTTTAAACTCGAGACCGAGCCGAACTCGAACTATCAAACGAATCGAACTTCGAACCTAAAATATAGAGTTCGTCGAACTCGAACTCGAACCCGAACCTGGCTGAACAAGTTTGAACCCAATCTCGAGCCAAAAGAAAATAGTAAAGTTTGATTCGGTTCGGTTCGTAAACATCCCTACTTGCGAGTGCCCTTTTTTTACAGGTGCGTGAATATTTATAAAATTAGATGTTCATGATTCAATGATTATGTTTCCTTATTATTGATTTTCTTTCAGATTTTTCTCTAATTCCATGTCGTGAGATCAATATTGCTAATTTTGACATTAATCATTATTGAGTGTTAGAAGTCAATTTGCCATCATTTTTGTGAATTTGAGTATTCTGGAGGAGTGAGAGCTTTTTTAGGTTTAGATCATTTAAACTAGTAATTTTGCACATTCGATTCATGTGCAAATAAAAACTTATTAGTATTAAAAATATTAAAATAATTTTTTTATTAATATATATTATATAATTATATATTTTGAATATAATAACTAAATTATATTTGATGGTGCAACTAAAAAATTATTTATATTAAAATAAATTTTTTACTAACATATTATATAAATATTTTTTATATAATAACTAAATTATGATAAACAAATAGCATAAGATAGTGTCATATTAACAATTAAAATTTAAAACTAAAAACATAAGTGAACAGAGATAAAAAATTCTATAAAAAAAAATAGAAAATAGTTGAAGTGATGAGAGAGAAGAAAGAAATTGGAATGACATGGAAGTTATTAAATAAAATAAATAAATAAATAAAAAAGAAAAGATATCAAGAGTTCATGATGCTTAATAATAGTATAGATGCTTGGGATTTTGATCTAATACATTATGTAGTTTAAGTTATTTTACGACTTTAATTTACTTGAATTTTTATCTCTAGAGAGAGTATTTTACCAGCTTTAATTTTATTGAATTTTTATGTCTATGGAGAGAGCTATGCATGAGGCTTATGTTTCAGTTAAAAGATTGGAATATCTACTATTGCTGAATTAATCATTGGGTTTTGTGTTTGGATAAATTCGTGCAACTTGATGTTAATTCAATTTGTTGGTTTTAACATTTTTCATCAAGTTTCTATGTCCAAATTGAGAGGCTTTTCTTTAAATTCAGTTACATTTAGTATTATCCCATATGGGGGCATGTTTTTTTGATTTTTTTATTCACTCAAAATGAATTAATGATTGCATTTTCTTTTATATGAATCACCTGGATTTTAATATTAATTTTTTTGTAGGAAGATATATGGATCAATCACTTCCAACGGGAACTTCATCAGACATAATCACTCAGCAGCAAGAGCAATGGAGCGTACATGATCGACACTGTCGCCATCCCATGAATAATGAACAAAGATCTACTCACCTACCTCAACGAAGGAGAAACTATCATCGTACAAGAACACAAATTATTATAGAAAATAGAAACACAAGTGCAACATAGTTTTGTTTTCTAAGGAGTATATCGATAATTATTCTTTTGGTATCATATTTAAATTATTTAAATTGTGTGCATGAAGACAATCATACAATGGGAAGATGCCGCAGAAATAGTTTAAAAATAATGAAAAAATTGTGATAGATAGAATATGAGTCTAATAAAGTTCTGAAGTTAGTTTAAAATTAAAGTCAATTGTTATTAAATCAATATCTATTTTAAATTTATTTTTTAACATTAAAATTGTTTCAAAAGTTATAGTTATATTTTTTATATTATTTTTATGTTTTACATAAAAATTATCTTTATTAATCGAAACAATATTAACAATAACTTCATAAGAATAATAAATAACTAAAAAATATTTCATGTATAACACCTTGTAATTGTTTTTAAATTAATTTACATCACTTTTTTATTTAAATATGATTTACTTTTTCTAGAGGTTCGAGAGGAATGGAGAACAATTCAACGTGAGCGGCGTAATTCCATGTCCGAAGAACGAAGAGAAGCATACTTGGCTCAATGTAGGAGAAATTATCACGCTAGAAGAATACAAAATAGTGCAGCTGAGAATACAAGTGGTACATATATAGACTTTATTATCACATGCTGACTAAATATAGATTATATAGAATAACAATACCATTGGCTAGATTAGGATGTGTAAAGGATTATAAATGTACATGTTAGCCACAATAAACATGTTTTCACATTTTGTAAAGAAAATAATTATAATTTAATATGCTCGCACATTTATTATAGCAAATTTTATAAAGGATTTTACGAGTATGATATTTCCCAAATATGATATTTTGGTTTTATTATGTTTTTTTCTTAAATTTATTTATTAGTATATTTCTGCATGACCAGCATACTATTTCTCGAAATAATTTGTTGGTCTCAAATTCAATTGTGATCAACAGGTAACGAATCAACTACGTTGATGCAAATTATAAATGTCCATCCGGTCGATTCCAATACTACCAATACATCTTCGGTTCATGGAGGTGGTACAATTGGTGATAATATCAATGAAGAACAATCAGGTAAAAATAAAATTTTTAAATAAATTGCAATTACTAATATTCATTGCAAAACATGGTTAAATTCTTTTTAAAAAATTATCTTTCAATAAAAAATTACTAGCTTCAACCATTTTCAATACTAGCTTCTAATTGAAATTTTATTCTACACGATAGTGAATTGTATGAACTATAAAATTTAATATAACACTAATAGAATTAATTTGCTGGTATATGAAATACAACAGATCTCCATTCAAATGTTCAACAAACATGTATTTTAAAACCAATAACTTATATGGTTGGTTCATCTACACATGAACGGGGTGGTACGAGCTGCAATCCCATTCCGAATCAGATTCAAGGTAAGACAAGTTTGAACATTCAAATCCATTTATTAATAATATTTTCATTTGCTTTTATGTGGAATAACCTAACATGCATGGCCTAGATATTTTATTGTATATGTTCCTCCATACTTTGATTTACATATATGTGTGTTTCAATAGATATATATTTATTAAATGTTGATGACAAATTAAGATAATATATTCCTTTTTGTTCAAATTTTCATGACATAGATTATCTCGATATTGATATTTAATAAATGATGATGAGTTAAGACAAAATATTCTTTTTGTTCAAGTTTTCATGATATAAATTATCTTTATATAATAACAAAAGAAATAATTTAAAAACATACAAAAAAATTAATATTAAACAATATATCTCCAAATGTAATTTAATATTTAATGCTTTTAGTGGTAATTTTGTGTTTTTGTAGCCTTAAAAAGTACAGATGCTCAGTCCTGATTGGAAGACAATTGTTGGTATAAATAGACGGGACTTAGGGAGGTGGATTTTACAAGTATTACGAATACAGAGGACACAAAAGTATGAATTATCTCGATATTGATATTAAATAAATGATGATGAGTTAAGACAAAATATTCTTTTTGTTCAAGTTTTCATGATATAAATTATCTTTATATAATAACAAAAGAAATAATTTAAAAACATACAAAAAAATTAATATTAAACAATATATCTCCAAATGTAATTTAATATTTAATGTTTTTAGTGGTAATTTTGTGTTTTTGTAGCCTTAAAAGGTACAGATGCTCAGTCCTGATTGGAAGACAATTGTTGGCATAAATAGACGGGATTTAGGGAGGTGGATTTTACAAGTATTACGAATACAGAGGACACAAAAGTATATGTGTATTAAATTATAATTTTGTTAAAATAATCTTAAAAACTATTAAAATAACGTATTCTGATTGATTTATTTATCCGTGAATACACACAGAGTGCTAATGATACAGACATTGATGCGGGGTATAATTTACTAACTTTATATATGTATTTCTATATATATATTTCTTCTATCTAAATTATTTAACTGTAGTATTTCAAGTATCGTTTTCCAAAAGTGGTGCATGGATGTCAAGGAATATAAGAGTTCTTGCAAAGCAATTATCAAGTAACAATATTAATTTCTTGTTAATTTCTCATGAATTTTTACAATTCGACTATTTATATGTTCTTTTTTTATCTCGAAAATGCAGGTCAATGGCTGGAGTTAGTTGTAGTAAATTATAATTATATATAATCAGATCAGTTTGTATATATTTTGTAATGCAATAGTCTTGACATATGGTGTTCTATTTATAATTTTTTTTACTGAAATACATTATTACATTTGTAGTCTGCATTTGTTTGGAATATATAGTTTGCATTTTTTTAGAACAAATTATTGTTTAATTTCTCCTATTATTTTTTATCATATAATATCGAATAACATTATTTTTATTTTGCACACATAACGAATGTGCCCCAATTACTAGTACTTATAATCTACTGAGACCACGACTTTTTGAAAATAGCACATTGAGAATCAATTTTGCCTGAATTACTAGCTTACAAGTTACAACTCATTTGTCGGCAAAAATCGGGAGTTTTGCTTATAAGAACCCATTTTTTTATGCTCAGATTTATATATTTGGAAAGACTGATTTCTTTGTCACATCACATAGAATAAGAATTACATCGGGAGTAATCAAGAAACCTACATTGATCATCTCTTAAAAAAAAATTAAAAAAAAAACCCATCAATCACATTATATCGAGGAAGAACACATACAAAATTTATTCCATTAAAATGCTGCAACAATAGCCCACAATTGGTGGGTTTTTTCCATATATGTAAATAGAGAAAATTACCATTTAAAATGAAGCAACATATCATGTTTCTATTTTACTTCAGGAATCCAAGAACCACGCATTGCTTTCGGACAGTGGTTCTAAAGTCCTTACACAGTCCATGAGTCAGGAATAGCCATAGGATCGCTGGCGGCGAGTAGATGTAGATCACGCAAGCTACGAGTAGGTTCGTTATAAGAGAAAGCTGGACCGTGGTATAGATCACGTGAGCTACCAGAAGGTCCGTTATAAGCAAAAGCTGGAACGTCAGGATCAACCGTTATAAGCAAAAGCTGGAACGTCAGGATCAAGCGACAAGCCTGTGAGATGAGGCATTTTGTAGCCTGTGAGATGAGGCATTTTGTGGCCTGTGAGATGAGGCATTTTCTGCAGACAACCAATTACCGTGCCCATATTTTTTACGCTAGTTAATCCAGACAAGTCCACAGCCTCGAGCGATGAAGCACATGACTCCAACATTCTGCTCGGCACTGCAGTCAAACCTCGACAGTCCTTTATTATCAAGATACGGAGAGAGGTTAAACCGTGTACAGATTCTTGTTCTCCATCGCTTGGATCATAAGGTATTGACTTCAGACTTGGGCAACATTGTATACCCAATTTCTCGAGAATTCAGGCAATGTAGATCATTTGGTAGTTTTACCAAACTACGACAATTGTATATCTCAAACTCTTTAAGTGAAGCACCACCACCTTGCAAGCATGGAGCTACAAGCTCCAACTCCTGACAGCAATATATACTCAAAGATGAGAGGTTTTGGTTTCTACAGAAGAAGGAATCGGGGAGAGAAACCAGTCGCTTCACTCCAACAATGTTGAGTTTTGTGAGCGTGGTTAAGTCGGCCAAGAGATGTTCCAAAAAAGGTAGTTGTTCATCCAGCTGATTTTCAGTTCTTTGAGGCATGGGAAATGACAAGGAACACTTGTCAACTGATGGCAGTATGAGATCATCAAGTGCTCGAGCCGAGGAAATGCCACCACTTCACGGGCAGTTTGAGTTTCACCAGCAGTTTGCAGCAATTCAGAAAGGTCCATTTATCCATCTCCTCATTCCAAACATCGTCAAGAACAAGTAGATACCTTTTACCTTCCAAATTTTGCTCGATCTTCCCCAAAAGAGCTTCATCTGTATCAAGGTCGAACTTTTCGCGGGTTAATGATTCAAGAATCTTCCTGAAAAGAGTCTTGGGATCAAAATTTTCAGAAACATAAACCCAAATAAGCTTTCCAAAATGATTCTTTATCTTTTCATCATGGAATGCTAGCCTGGCTAATGTTGTCTTTCCCAGTCCGCCCATCCCAACAATAGGAATGACTGAAAATGGCTTTTTAGTTGGATAAATAGTCACCTTCTCCACTATCATATTCACATCTTTCTCTCTTCCAAGAACAATATTGGCATCTTTCGACCACGAAGTCTTTTCCCTGCTTGCAGGTGCATCAGATCCCACGCCAGGAGCATGAGTTTTAAGGTCAAAACCCCTTGCCTCTCTGTTTATTGACATCACGTTCTCAGTGATATTCCTGATTTTCTGAGCCATTTTGCCGCCCTCCAAAAACTTGTGTATACTTTGGATTTTATTTTATTTTTAGTATGCAAAATGTTAAAAGTGGTAGTTTTGCCCCCTCAAATGATAAAGGATTCTCTTTTCAATTCCCCTCCCCCCCCCCCCCCCCCCCCCCCCCCCCTGATTGTATCTATTCATGAAATATCGTAAAACCATTGTGTGTATTTTCAAACAGGCATCTATTCATTATTTCAATAAAAAGTTGAAATCAATCAAGCAATTACATAAGTTCAGTGAGAGTTTCTAACCACTTTGTTGCATCCTATAACTTTGTTTTTCACGGGGGAGCCAACATTTGTCTTGATTTTGTTTTGCCTCTCAATTTTGTTGCAAAGTGCTTGATAGTTGAGCTCATCCAAAACATTGTCTGCATCAAAAACCGCAGCTTCAAGCTTGTTCAGCCAACGTTTGACAGCTTTGTTGTTGCTTTGCTGCATCTCAGCATCGTCCAAGAAATCTTTAACCATAAGGAAAGATTCTCTTAGTTTTTCCAAATCTTCCTTGAAATTTCGGATGTGTTTGATCTCCTCCACACAAAGCGTAAGCAGATTCTGAAGCACAACTTGAATGGTGGCACCAATAATAGAACCAACCACAACTCCTTCCATTGTTCTGCTGAGAAGTTTTTTGTCTGAGAACCTGTGCTAGAGAGAGACAGAGATTTGTGGAGCAAAATTGGGAGTGCAGGAGTGCAGGAGTGGTGAAGAATACAAGGACCTTTCTTTGTTTTATTTTCTTTCATTATTATCAGTCTGCAAATCTGTCCATTGTTGAGCAAAGCTGGGACATGGGAGTGGTGGAGAGTACAATGACCTCGTTTTGTTCTATTTTGTTTGATTATTATTAGTCTTACAATTGCTTTGGTCATAATAATTTAAAACAACAATACAAATATAAGTAGAAACAAATTTCAACTTAAACGACCGAATGTCTGGCAAAATAAAATAAATCTCATCACTTGAAATTGGGACAAATTATATGCAAGAATAATGTGGATGATGGCATACTGCATTATGTTCGGGTTATTATGCCACAGAAAATGAAGTGAATTTATAAAAAACATAGAGAACACAAGAAACAGATTATCTTACTTGCACCCAAAGCCAACCAAAAAAATTTAAAATAATAATAAATAACAGAATATTGAATTGAACCACATGCTGATAACTGCATAGATAGTATAAGAAAACAAAAGCAGAGGCATCATGACAACCAGATCCATTCACAAGATCAGCTTACAAGCATAAGAACATTTAACTACCTTTCATTACAGAAATATTTACAAAGCAGTTCAATGATCATATGACATATGTATATATCAAAATCAATTTGGGACGAAGTCACACCGCTATATATAGTTTCACCTATATCAGTATATATCATTTAAGGCATTGGCATACCTTAATGTTTACAGAAGCTTGTTCATCAATCTATTCCCAGTTCTTGGCATAGGAGAAAGCATTATAATCAATTCATCATGAGCCGCTGAGATAATCTACATTCTTCCTCCTTGGATACACGGGGATCTATTTCGCGTATACTACTGACAAACATAACTGCCTCATCACTTCTATTGAGCTTACGGTACCAATCAACAATGGAATTATAAGTGCTCTCATTCGGTCTACAACCATTTCTTATCATATATTTAACAACATCAATGGCCTCCACAAACATCGCATCACGAGCATAACTTGCAACAAACGTGTTATACGTGATGACATCAGGAGTGACCCCACATCCTGTCATTTCCTTGAAGATTCTCGATGCATCTTTCATCCGACTGTTCCTGCAATACGCGTATATTACCGTATTATAAGAAATGACATCAGGCTTAATTCCCTTTGCCTGAAACTCCCGCATTATTTCTTCGGACCTTTCAAAGTTCCCAGAACGGCTGTACATGTACATCAAGCTATTGTACGTTGTCAGACTAGGGGTGAACCCCCTTTCCTTCATGAAAGTCAGTATCTCATTTGCCTTGTCTGTCATTTGCCTCCGACCATATATTGAAACCATAGCATTCAAAGTACTTATATCGGGAGTCGAACCTTTTGTGGTCAACTCTAGAAAGGCTTGCTCTGTTTCTTTCAATTGATCACTTTTGCTGTAAACCAGAACAAGGGTTTTGAGCAGCACGGGGTGCTGTCCAACTACACCTGAATATATATCTTCAGCAAGAGAATGAATCTTTTCGATTTGTTTCCCATTAGCATATGCATGAAGAAGAGAACTATAAGTGAGTTGATTTGGCTTACAAAGCCTATCTTTCATTTCGGCAAAGATTTTCTCAGACTGCTCCCAAAGCCCGCCACGAGCAAGTGCAGCCAAAACAGCATTGTACGTGGAGAGGTCAGGAGTGAAATGTGCTTCTAGCATTCGCTTATAAATAGCCATCGCTTGATCAATTGCTCCACATCTACTATACGCACTTATTAAGGTGTTGAAAGTATCCCTTTCGGCCACGAATCCAGATCTCTTCATTTCTTTGAACACTCCAGAAACTTCCGTATCCATCCCATTTTGACCAAACACGGCTAGAAGAGTATTCCAAGTAACAACATCTGCCCTGCACCCACATGCCTTCATATCATCAAAAACCTTCATCATCTCTGCAAATTTACCACGGTTTCCATACATCTTGATTAGTGCATTAAATGTGCAGATATTTGGATTACAGCCCGTATTTCGCATCTCCTCAAATACACTCATTGCCGACTCATCCTTTCCGGCCTTTTCAAAACCTGAAAACAGAGTAGTGTAAGTGAACACATCTGGCTTGATACCATTTTCAATCATTTGAATTTTCAACTCCACTGCTTCCTCCAAGTGGCCGTACCTAGCAGCAGCAGATATTAAAGAATTGTAAGTAACAATGGTGGGAGAAAAACCGTTAACTTGCATTTCCTTCAAAACTTCCATGGCCTCCTTCGGCCTCCTGGATTTTCCATAAACATCCAATAACGCATTGTATGTAACCTTATCCGGCATATATCCGGCCAATTTCATCTCCTCAAGAATTTCTTTAGCTTCCTCATACAATGAGCCTCGTCTGCAACAACTTATCATGGTATTATACGTGTAAGCATCAGGAGCAATTCCCGAGCTCTTCATACCATCAAATACAGCCATAATTTTATGCCAAGGCATGCCCATTTTGCCATAAACATTCAAAATCACATTGTAAGTGATCAAAGTAGGTTTGCAACCCTCCTCCTCCATTTTCTTGAAAACCATTACAGCGTCCCTATACCGCCCATTACTTGCAAAAACAGTTATCAGAGATGTATATGCATAAACATCCATCCCAAATCCATCTTTCTGCAAATTATGAAACAAAGAAGCAGCCGTAGATACCTGACCCTGTTTCCCCAACACAGTAACAATCACAGGCACCACTGACCCATTAATCAAACTTTCCCAATCTCTACGTTTTTTAACCCATTCAAATACACTTAAAGCCAAGTCACATTTTTTATAATGCCCCAAAGCCTTAATTATACCCAGGATATCAGAAGCAACAGTTTCTGTACAATCATCAGAAAACCCATTTTCTAGATTACCAGAATTGAACAAAAGAGATAACTCTTGGTCGAGCTTCTGAATATCGAACTGAGGATCAATGAGGGCCCGAACAGTGAGCTCACCTTGAGAAGACAACCCCTGATGAAACCACGGCTTACCCCTGTTCGGGTCTCGGTGCTTTCCAATACGCCGTCGTGGTCTTGGAGCGGCAAAGTGGGGGTTGAGGGAATTTTGATTGGGAGTGGAGGTTGAGGTGGTGGTGGGGCTTTGTTGGTGGTGGCGGGAGTCTTGGAAGAGAGGGGTTAAAGAGGGCGGAGGATGAGGAGGTGCGGCGATGGAGTGGAGGTGAGGGTCTTGGAAGAAAGGCCTTGGATGAGGTGGGTTTGGGATAAGGAGAGGAAGAGCTAATTTTTCCGCCATTGGAGAAGACTGAAGAGGAAGCAGAGAATTGAGGCTAGGGGTTTATGCGAATGCGTAGAGTTTGACGGAAATATCTTTTCCTTTGAAACTTAAAATAACACCAAAATTAAAAAATATATATGATTATATTCACAGTCACACACTTCCTCTCCCAAAATCTAAATATGTTTCAGTTAGTAATTTGGGAATGACAATATTTTGTATGGGTGAAAAAATAAGAGAAATTGTAGCCATTGTTGAGATATAGCAACTCAAAGTAACACACGACTATACAAGTACTACGTTACTATAGTGTAACGCCCCGGTTTCCGGATAAACAGGTAAGCACGCCATGTGTGTGTTTTGAGTGTAGGATTTATTTTAAATTTTTAATTTTACAATATTCTTACGTGGCATTCATATTTTTATAAAATTCATGAAACATCATTTATGCAAATTATTTGAATTCATATCATTGAAAACATTATTTTACGATATGGAAAATATTTATTGCATGAAACAATTACCGAGAGTGTTTCAAATTACCAAATTGTCCCTAGTTGAATATTCTTTAAAACTTTAGGGACTTAATTGCATTAATTTCAAGGGCTTGATTGTGCCTAATTCAAATGGTTGCCTACTTGATTGTATAAATTCACAAATTAAGGGATTAATTGGCAATTAGCATATTTCACAAAAATTAAGAAGGATGGATCACGTAATATTCTTCCATGTTCTTCCTTGATCTCATTTCATCCTAAATTCACCCAAACACATTGCTCCTCATTCTCGGTTTATACAAGAAAGAAAAGGGAAGAGAATTTCATCATTTATCTCAAGAATTTCCAAGAAAGATTTCAAGGAATTAAGTTTGAGCATCATCATCATCTATCTTCTTCATTTCTTTCCATTTCAAGGTTGGTTTGCATGAATTGATGATGTTGATCAGATTTGTATGAGCTAGGGTTTAGGAATTATGTGCTAGATGAATTAATCAGAGTTGGAAGTATGATTATGTGATCTTAGCTTTAATTATGGCATGATTTATTCATGAAATTCTTGGATATATAGTTGGATGATCAAGTTTGAGCATGAGCATGGGGACTTGAATTCTTGGTAGTTTTCCATGATTTATGTGTTTAAAGTGGAGTATTATTGCTTGTTGAGTATATATGCATCATATTTCCAGAAAACTTTGGCTTTGTTGATAAAAAATTGGGTTTTGTTGTTGTTGTTATGCATTCCCGTAGCCATGCTCTGTTCTTCTCTGTTTATTTCCAGTTGCAGAACTGGGAACAACCGTTCCCAGCCTCAAGGCATTGTGGGAACGGGCGTTCCCACCTTTTCAAATGAAACTAGGCGGCCGACCATGGGAACGGCCGTTCCCATTTTGGCCTTGGTGCCGGAAGGGCCGTTCCCAGC
This sequence comes from Lantana camara, assembly GCA_037501455.1. NCBI lineage: Eukaryota > Viridiplantae > Streptophyta > Magnoliopsida > Lamiales > Verbenaceae > Lantana > Lantana camara. Next base: position 29,834,641 of record CM074862.1, read on the forward strand.
TTCAGCGCATTTTAAATTGGAAACGTTGGCGCGATTTTGGGGGCTTACGGGAACGATCGTTCCCATTTTCCAAAGGGGTCCGGAACGGCCGTTCCCACCTGGAATGCAGAACAAAATTCTCAGCATAAAATTACGAAAATAGCCCCTTGATCCGACGACTTCTTTGACCCCGAATTGCTATTATATGTGCTAATATATACTGAAACAACATGTTATCATGCCACATTGCATTTTCCTCGTCATCTCGATACATTTCCGTCGTTCGTCATATTTGGTCCATTTTAGGTCATGTCTCACGTATACACGTCATGTTTGCACAGGTCACGGGGTTGTGGACGAGGAGCAGGCTCAGTAGAGTATATCCTTGTCATATTTTGTAAGAAAAGGTGAGGTTTTATTTTAAGTAAATCGAACCCTATAACCCTTATGTGCTATTTTCGGCCAAAACATATTATCATTATAAACGTTTTCAAAGTTATAAACATTTCAAGCAAGCAAGCAATGATTGTCCTGATTTTCAAGCAAGTTGGCAACCAGGAAAGCAAGGGCTGACGGGTAACTCCTGAATTATCCTCACATTGTTGGGATCACCCCCGAAGCCACTAGGAGATTAGTGGTGGAAGGAGTTCCGTGTCTAGGGGGGCATGTCCTCTACACACAACATGTCGTGGATAGTTGAGCCGTGCAAACTCACTATCAACCGGAGGAAGAAGGAGACTGGGGATTAATCTGGCATGTCGGGTTATCCTTCGGGTTATTGCATGATTTCAAGCATGAAACTGTCTATGTGAGCACTAAATGGAATTGTATGATCATGTATTGAATTGATAAAGCAAGCACGTATTGTCACGTTTGGTGTAAAGGTTGGAGAATCGCCCCTGCTCGCCGGGGTCACATGTTCATGAAATGATCAAGTTAAACTGTTAAAATGATTAGTTGTAATCTCGGGCAAAGAACAAGTTTCTTGAACTATTTATCTGTTTCACTTCCAAAGTCTTCACCCGAGGCTACAACTTGCATGTGATGTGTGTTATATATATTATTGCCCCTCACTCAGTCTTCGGTAGACTGATACTTCACTTTTCAGGTACTTGAGCGCTTGGTCGTGCTAGGCGGGTGTCCGGTCGAGTTTTGCATTCTCACGAGTCTAGTACCGTACCTTCATGTATAGCACTTTTGGTACCTCATGTTATGATAGTTATTAGTACATTTTGAATACCGGAATATGTATATTATTAAGAGATGATAATGTATTGATAGTTAAGTTGGTATCTATACGTATCTAATCCATAAATATGGTACCTATATGTATATTTGAGTTATTGCTTCCGCTTTTGAATTCATGTTTTGCTTTATTTATGTTGGGGAGTGTCCCGCCTAGCTCGTCATTTTTTTTGTCACCCGTTCGCTATAGTTTTGGTTTATGTATGGATTTTCCATTTCATACGTGGATCAAGGATATAGTGCGGGGGATGTAGTGCCCTGGGGGTTAGGGTGTTACATCTACAGGTGATATTGAAAACATTATTTTACGACATGGAAAATATTTATTGCAAGAAACAATTACCGAGAGTGTTTCAAATTACCAAATTGTCCCTAGTTGAATATTCTTTAAAACTTTAGGGACTTAATTGCATGAATTTCAAGGGCTTGATTGTGCCTAATTCAAATGATTTGCATAAATGATGTTTCATGAATTTTATAAAAATATGAATGCCACGTAAGAATATTGTGAAATTAAAGATTTAAAATAAATCCTACGCTCAAAACGCACACGTGACGTGCTTACCTGTTCATCCGGAAACCGGGGCGTTACATATAGGATATTAGGATGTTGGTCTAAGATGATATGTTGGAACGGTTAAACAAGGTCTTTAAATAAATTTTAACTCGTTGAGTTGTATATATTTTTAGACTAATTAGCGTCACATTTGGAATACCACCGTTGCGACACTTTTGTTTTAACACATTTGGATACGGATAACTTTGTAACATGTTCACTACTTCACAGGTCAATTATAATATTTGGGATTCTAATACAAGGTCGAAACATCTAAAGTTAAGAATTATTAATTAATAAACATATATAAAATATTACATGTACACCTTATATAAAAACTTCTTAGTGGCGTCGAAGTCAAAATTGTAAAAGTTAATTAAATGCCATGTTATTCCTGCGATAGATTAGTCCCAAGGGCCAAGACTCCCAAATCCCAACTCATGAACCTATTTACGTCGGTTCTCAAGATGAAATACTTTTGCAAGAGAATGCAAGTTGAGTTCAGATGGCAATAAATTGATGCTTTATCTATATGGACTATTCTATGGACTAATTATATCCAATTAATGACGGTGCACTAGAATTTGACGCGAGATTGCGCAAGGCTACAGAAGAATAAACTAAACAGCATATTGTTATTAAAATTAACCATCGTATGCCATCGAGCCTGCTGCTGAAACTTTGGCCGACCAGATTACCTGCAGATCAGAAAGTAATGGCAACAAACCACAGTGAAGAATTTGATCGTACAGGATATGTAACTATAGAAATCACAGATCAAGCATCCACTAGAAGCATTAGAACTTAGAAGAGTCTATGAAGCTTGAGATAGAATTAAAATGCAGATCATTGCAGTCACTACAAGCATTGCACTTAAAAGCCTTCAAGTGGATCCAAAAGACAAAATTATCCTCTTGCGGACGCGCTTCGAAGTTTTAACTATAACGGGGAAGCGGAGGTAGCTAGTGTGTCCTAAAGACTGCTATCATTAACCAACCCAAACTTCATTTACAAAAACAACTTTGGTAGTTTCCATCCAAGATGCAAAGCGACAACTTTCCTCACTTAAGGAAGTGAGGACTAATCAAGCCAGCAATCTCAAGGAACCCGACGCGATCCCTCCCTGCAAAAATTTGTTTCAGCTTCTCATCACAGATGATCACCTTCTTGTCTTCTGGATCCTACAATGACAAGAAAAACCAAAGCAGGTCTACCACATATACAAGAAAAATAACAAGTAGTCATGTCAAGATGACTGGTAATGAATTTAAAACTAAATACTTAAACCAGTTCACAGATCAGGAAGATAGTTTTCTTATCCGTTTGAAAATCACGTCTGCAGAAAGAATGGGGCAAATGCACAAAAAGGTAAATTGAAAGCTAATGCTCATGAACCTAATCATTTTACTTCTTCCTTCATACTATTTTCTTTACCAACGACAAAGATGAAAAAGGGATTCGCCAGCAGAAAATTTGTTTGACAATTTTGAAATAAGATGACAAAATTAAGCTTGTAGTAGTTTGAAATCAATCTTCCATCACATAACAGACTGTGAATATGTTCGTAAAGCTTCAACAGCTTAGCTATCAAATGATACAAACAACTTGTCAACAAACTTGTAACGAATTATGCAGATTCCGCTATGTAATATTTGTCAGCGAAAGGCATAGGATATCAAAACTACAGAGTACAGTGCACTATTACACCCAAATTCATGCTTAAACATATATAAATTATAGCAATCCAAACCAGAATCCTCCATTAACCCCTATACCAAACCAACTATACCAAGCATTAACTGAAATACATTAGTATCGAACCTAGTAATATCAAATATGAGCTATATCCAGATAAAGTTCAACAGATCAATAAATTCCTTGTAAGACGACACCAGAAAAATTATCATAACTCTACACCACTTCAGATTTTAAACATCAAAAACAAAAAACATGGTCAAGTAGCAAGTGAGACAACATGCCAACCGTGTTTCATCAAAATACTCACAGTTCAAAACAAAAAATCTAATTATCTGCACTCATGCGAGTAAACACTAGGTAAACCGGCAGAGACAAACAGGCTAGGGTTTAAATGTGTCGATATACCTGAAGATTGTTCTGTTTGATGTGCGCCCAAATCTCTTTGAGCGCTTGCGTGCGGGGAATCTCAGACACACCGCCGAGGAACGCCTGCATTTCCGGCGACACTCGGCGCGGCTTCATAATTCCCCTCGGCTGGCGCTTCGTGGCCTCCGTAGCCGGCTTGGAAGCGGCAGAGATCTTCAAAACCCGCAGGTTAGCCGGAGCAAGCTTGACAGCAGCAGATGAAGACGAGTTGCGGAACGACACCGTCTCAGCAGCCACGAAACTCGAAAAGACACCCAAAGAAATCGCCATTTTTTCAGCTTGCACGGAGAATTTCGCAGTGGAAAGGTGGAATCGGAAGAGGGTTTTGTTGAAATGAGTGAGAACAACAGTTGAAAACGGAAGAAGATAAGACCTCAAAAATAAGAAAATTGAAGTGGCGAAGGTATTTTTGCTTAACCCGCCTCCCATGTTAACTTTATTCGTTTATTTACCGAATTGCCCTTCTATGCTTCGTAATATGAATCACACTATTTGGGCTAAAGGCCCAAGATTTAACTGGATTAGATCCATTGGATCAATATAGGCCCAATAGTGAATGATCTTCTTTAAGGCCTTCTTAAATAAAAACCAAATTAATATTCCAAAATATTTGAGTTTATTAATAGGAGAAATATATTACTATTACAAACTTTTTTGTAGTCGTGTTGTTTTTAATAATACTAGTTACCTGTGCACACCGTCCCTGTGTGCAAAAAGATTTGTATTCTAATTAATTATTTAGAATAAATTGTGATGTCAATAAAGAAGAAATATGAAAAAAAAATTATATAAATTATTTGAATTTTACCTATTTTAATTTTTCTTTTCTGTTTTTACCGTATTGGTTGTGTTTTATGGGGTTTCTTATTTTATAAATAATTTTTTCTGATAGAAATGTGATTGAAGAAAAATGAGAGTTATTAGTGATGAGAAAAAAAATAGTTAAGATAGAAACGTGAGAAGTGGGAGTTATTATCTTTTTAATAAAATGTCATTCTCGACCCTCAAATTCTCTTTTACACATTAAAATAAAGGGGTATATTTGGAAAATTAAAAAATTGGTCTTACAACTTAAAAAACTACCGTTTGTGTGAGAAAAACCCTCTTTGCTTTTTATATAGTATATATGAGATAAGGACATAGTTTAGTGACAAGTATCTATATCTGTGTTGTATTGGTAGGTCGTGAATTCGAGTTATATTGGGGTGTGTTTAAAAAAAACAATTTCTTATCATATATAAATATAAAAAAAAAAAAATAGCGATATTTATGATGAAGTGATTATTTATATTGGTTTTTTCTCTTTTTTTCACAATTAGTAGCAACTCAAAATATTGACAGAAATTTTAATGAAATTTCTTCATCTTTCGTTGGGCTGTCAACGGCCAACGTGTTGGATAGGGCTGTCAATGGGTTGGATTTTAATCCGAATTTGATCCGATTTTTGGTATATCCATTCGATAAAAAAATTCGATGGATCATACCCGATTATAAATATTCGAAATCCGAATTAAGTGGATCGGGTATGGAATCATATGGTCCGATCCGTTAAGGATCCGAATCCGATTATATATTTATATAAAAAATTATATATAATATCAATTAGCAATCTCGAATATGCATATATAATTAATAATATAAATATAATGAATAAATTTTTATTGAATTTAAAACTATATTATGTGAAAAATGTTACATTTCTATAATATTATTCTCTTTTATTAATATTTTTGTTCATTTATGTTCCTATATATATATATATATATATATGTGTGTGTATTAATGTTCGCCTTAAAAATATATCATAGGTTCAAGTTGGATAGAATGTTTTTTTATGTTCTAATCCAAGATTTAATATTAGTAATATGTATCTAGTTAGTAGTATTAACTATTACGTAATTAATTATAGTAATGTACTACTCCATGATAAATATAATGTGAATTTATTTTTATAACAAATTATATTATATAAGCTAATTTTTCACTTTTAAACATTTAAAAGGAAAATAATAGTGTTAAAACTTAAAGGGATAAATACTTTTTACAATTTGAACTATAACCATTTTTACGTTTTGCCATTTGAACTTATTTTCGTTGCAAACCGCTATCCTACTTATAAAATATTTACTAAATCACCATCCAATTTTTACGATTTTTACAAACCGCCATCTAATTTATATGATTTTTACAAAACCGTAATCTCTTATTTAATTTTAAGCGATTTCCAATGTTTGAATTATTCCATACGTGATTTGCGCGTATTTTTAATAAAAGTAAATTTACCTTTTCATTATTTTAGTTATTGTCTAACAAATTAGAATTCCATAATTGATAATTAGGGTTCAAAATCTCTCAAATTTTATTTTTTCAAAACCGTCAAACACAATAATTCTTATGTTTTTTTATTTATTTTCTATATTTATTAATCTATTATATTCATCATTCAATAGAGAAATTTTGATAATGAAAGGTTATAAACCACCATTTACGGACATGAAATATACTTTTCTACCTTAATAATATATATTTTACTAATACTTTATATATATATAGATAATATATTATAGATATAAAGTTTATGTAGACCTATATATATTCAGATTACACAATTATATATAATATAAATTTATTTTTATAACATATTATATTTACAAAATCTAATTTCTTACCTAAATCTAAAGATTCTTAAAAACCTGGAGAATAAATTTAAACTACATAGCCAAACAGGGTTAAAGTGGTTAATGGATTCATTCTCGAAATCAAGGTTCGGATTCAAATCTCTTTTGGGTGTGCGTGTGCTAACAAAAATAAAAAATTTACACTACATAAACAAAAAAAACTTCAACAAATATCTTTAATCTCCTTTTATATTTATAATTTTATTAGATATTCCAAAAATAACAATAGATAAACTTCTTCAAAGACAAAAACTCATTTCTCTGCTCTCCTCCGTCCATCCAAGATTGGGAAGAAGTGAGAGAGAGTTTGGGAAGGAGATAGAGAGAGCACGCAAAAGGAGCCGTCGAAGTTCTTTTCTTCAGCCGATTGAAGTTCTGCGCTTTTTTCTGGGAAGTTCTTTTTTCAATCGATTATTTTTCTGCACATTTTTTTCGGCACTTTGAACTTCTACTTTAGAAAAATTTCTTAGATCTGACAAATGATGGTGAGCAAAAAGGGGATTGATTTGCTTGAAAAGCGACAATGTTTTGGCAGAATCCCGTTGGGAAATGAAGGCATTTTCTCAGTTAATTCATCTCCTTCCTCTCGGCCATTTCTCTCTTCGACACATTCTTAACGAGTCGGATTATCCTGTCGGATTATTCGATCCGTCAGCATTCAAATCTGGTCTCAACTGATCCGAGTCCTAATAGGACTCGGATTCGAATTCGTTTTTTGGATTTTATAATCAGACTCGGATCCGGAATCTTCAAATCCGATCCGAGTCTAACCCGTTGACAGCCCTAGTGTTGGATTTTTATCGAATCCAATTCAAATTTTAATATATTTTTCCAATAAAAAATTATGATAATTATATTCGATTATAAATGTCCGTTATTCAAAATAAATAGATCGAATATGAAATTAATGATTTTGATATGTTAAGGATCCAAATTCAACTTGTTATGATTTTTTTTTTAGACTCACACATCTCCAAGTGGTTAGAGGAATTCGAACTCAGATCATTGTCCTGGAAAAAGAATCTTTTAACCACTTGGATCAACCCTGTTAATGACTTGTTATGATATTTGATTAAATTTATTTACTTATTTTTTTGGTGCAAAATTAATTTTTTTATTATTACAGAATATTAATAAAAATTAAAATGTTTACATATGTATCACCTATGATGCACCGTGCACGAACACTTCTAAAAATATTATTTTTCGTATCGTGTTAGACAGCGTATTCTATACTCACCATGTGAAAAATTCAAAAATATATATATCTCACCGTATCCATATCACTCGTGGCTGGCAGAGCCCTTTCTGGAAGTGCCACATGTCGCCACGTGGCATTATCTCTAGCAAGAGACACGTAAGCAATTCCCACCACATGGTTCGACACGTCACTTAAGGGCAGGTCGATGACTGTCAACCACAGTTTCCCAGCTGGTCGATTTGCTCACTTGTGACGCCACATCGACCAGCGAGGCACTCAAACGTCGCTTCCAAGCAGGACGACTCGACCACCTGGTTTATCGACCACTCTTGGTGTATGGTTGACTACTCAGTATGGTCATAATGGTTCGAACTACTACAAAGTACAAGGAAATCAAGTCTGACACCCTAGTATTTTTAGGTACTTGTGGTCCCCTAACAAACTAGCTAGAGCATTAAATGCACATCCAGTATGTGAAACGGTGTCACACACGCTTCTTGAGCCTATAAATATCTACAGCATTTATGACATTGGTAAGTAATTCACTATTCATTCGACCGTCTATACTTTCTCTACTCCTTTTGAGCAAGTACCTGACTTGATAGTTGGAGTGCCAAATCTGGGATAAACTCCCATTCCCCCAATTTAGCTTTTAGCTCACGTTTGTTGTTCTTCGACAGTTACTACTCGAGAGCTTTCCAACCTATAAACTCTAAGTGGTTGAGCTCCCGGAATCAATCCTAGTCATTTGCCAAATTTCGAGCACGATCATTTTGGCGCCGTCTGTGGGAAATCTCGAGCAAAAAAGCCATTCCTACATCATGAGAATCAGAAGTGGACGAACGTTCGGCCCCGATGGCTAAGAACTCACGAACGCGGTAGTTGTAGCACCCCGAACGATGGGCACCACATCCCTTGCACTAGAGTTCGAAACGTGTAACGAAATATAGAGTCCGCACACGCATCAAACAATAGTGAACGAGAGACAAACAAAACACACTCCTAAGCTAGGCAGACTAGACCTCAATCAAAGTGCATAACATAACAAGAATAGCAGAAGCAATTAAAACAGTTCATAATATACTGCTCAAGATCATCATATATCATAAGGGCCATAAAGAAGCATACTAAATCCATAAACAATGTACAATGTCCAACCGGGGCCAAAATTATCTAAGTGTACTGAAGTATTCATTATACATAATTAAGAATTCATAATTATGAAACATAAACCACTACATATGCAAAATACAGACTCGAGCTATGCCACAAGTAAGACTCTACGATAGACTTGTCGCCTAGCTCAACTCTGACGGTACCTGCAACTCAAAGAAAGGGAAAAAAGAGAAACAACGACGAGGGTTAGACCTAATGACTAGTGAGGGTACTAACACATGCACCTATAATACGTATAGAACAAAGCACTTATCAAAATTCATAAAGATCCATGAACCGGGGATGGTTTTTGCAAGCTAAAACATTTCCCGTGATAATAGATATATATACTTAAGAGAAGTTAAGGGCCATAGGCCAAAATAACTAATTTTAAGTAATTAGAAATTCATTCCCGTTTCATAGATCAGATAAAGTCACACTAACTCGACGAGTACGAGTTCTCCTTCCAAACTTCTCATATTTAAAGACATAAAAAAAAATTGAAATCATATTTCATAAACCAACTACACTCCGGGTGATAGAAGTGTAGCAAGCCCTAGCTATCGGTCAAAGTTCACACGAATCAAGGCTTAATCACTTCCTTGAAACCTTCGATGGTTGCTTTTGCCGGCTCAAGAGATCCACCCTTCCTGAACCTCCTAAGGTTAGGTGAGAACTCTCAAAGGAAAATGTTGATGGGAGAGCTCGGTGACCCCACGGCTATACCGAGATTCCGTGCCACTCTCCGGGGTCCATTCAAAGTTCAAAAATCATAATTCTATCAAAGCTTATCTTTCAAATCTCAAAGCTCGCTTGCACATGCACACGTATCAAAGGTTTTCAAATCAAACGGAAAATAGCTTCGTCTTCAAAGTCTTATAACAAACGGGACAAGCCCTCAGAGTACATATCATACACGTATCTAACATATAATATATATAATTCACATGCGGGTTTCAAAACATATAGAGTTGTAGGTCATTTTAACTAAAAGAACAAAACCTCACCTTAAGTACGTTGTTGTAAAGTTTACTACAGTTAAAAACCAATCGTGCAAGTGCACACTAACATACGCGCAACACAATAGGATCGAACCCACAGGGAAGGGAAATCAATTGCTACTCTATATTCTTCTCTAATCTAAAGACCTGACAAAAAGCAATTGTTGTTTATATTAATCTACTAAACCAGAAATTAACAATTAACTAGAATTAAACACAAATAATGAGACACACGAATTAACTTCAGTAAACTAAGCAGGCAGGGGAAACGTAATGAATCATACAATCAAGAGCTGATGTGATACTCGTCTGACAAGTGTAATTCTACAACCTAGTCACTTATATTTGTATTACCCTCTCTCAAGGTGTAACCAAGTGCTTAATTAGTGTTCAATGTTGCTCTCGTAACCACCAATAGTTAATTAAACCATAGGAACAAGACTAGTGCAATTCAGTATTCTAGCGGCTCGGCATGGAATAAGATTACTGTTGTATAAGCTAGGACCAAATCTCTTTGTACCCTACAACTTACAAGTTCTGAAAACCATCTAAATTACCATCACTCTTTCGATCTATAGGCAATTATGACACATGTTAAGGGTGATCAGGCCATCGCAAGTCAATTCAAACCTGTTTTCAAACTAAAAATTACCACAAGTCATTCAAGCATCTCATCAAACATCTATCATGCAATCATCATCACTCCCCCTAACCCTAGAGAATTAGCTACTCATAATTAAAACAAAACTCATAATACTAAAGGAAATTGCATTAAAATAAATCATAGTTATCAAATCTAAAGAAAGTCTCCAAAACGAAAGCATTAAACATTCAGCAGTATATAAAAACGAATCTAACATACGAAGCTAAAATTAAATTCAAAGGAATTAGTTTGTAAATTAAAGCAACAATAAAACCAAAGATTGTTCTCGGAATTCAATCCTCTCGTCTTCTCGAATTCTCTGAAAATCTGTGAAACTCCTTGGTCTTCTCTCCAAACCCTAGGTCTTGACCTAGCAGAAAAATCTCTCGAAAAGACTCCAAAAACGCACTAATAAAGCCGCCCAAAATAACTCTCGCCGCCCAAGGTAACAGGCGTTACCTATCCATGTGTAATTGTTGTTAACGCCCGTCGCTGCTTGAAATCGCCATAACGTTTTTATTAGTGGTAACGGGCATTACCACTGTCCTTCTGCATAGGGGTAACGCCCTCTCTCGCCAAACACTCCCCTCCTGTGGCCAGTAACGGGGGTTACTTCTTTTGTACTCCTAAGTGGTAACGGGAGTTACCACATTTTCCTCAAAAAATGAGTGAAATCGCCTTGCTTTGCCGTTTCGTAACTCCAACTCCAAAGTCACCTGAACGGAGCAAAATAAACACATAAACGCATCAAACGACACCAAAATATACTCGAATTAACACTCAAAATCATGCAATTTTTACACACAACAAAATCCCCCACACTTGAATATTGCTCGTCCCCGAGTAATACGGAAATCAAGAAAACACATCCTCGTCAAACCATCTCCTCAAGCGATCATCAAACCTTCGCCTAAACAAGTCTACCTACTCAATTCAAGTATTCGTAAACATAAGATCCTCAAAACTTAGTATGCAACGTATACCCTTGTGTAGTGTGTGAATCAAACGAAACAATGTACAAAAATTAGAATGATAAATTCACCATTCCCTCCTAACTCTAATCATCAACTTCGGAGTACACTCTTCGCACCTATCTCCACTAATGGAATTAAATCAAGACTTAGGATCAGTAGGTCTTTCGGGCTTGTAATGTAGGCTTATGGTAAGGTTATGGAAAATTGGATCAAGTAACTACTCACCAAGCTTACATCATTCAATCTATTCAAAACACAAAACACTTACATTCGCCATTAATATGAAAATCGCCCCAACTCTTCAATTAAATCCTACACTCTCAAATTCACACTTTGCATAGTTTTCTTTTCTTTTCTCTTTTGCTCTTTCATTCTTTCTTTTTTGTTTCTTCATATCTTTCTTTTTTTTCACACTTTTCTCATTCTTTTTCTTTACAATATCCTCTCGATTTCAACCACAAGAATAATAAAAAGGGGTCAAAAGATAGATAAATACCATACAAATCAAACAAGCAAGCCTTGGTGTAAAAATTATCAAAATAGGTATTTCTATATTGTGCATTGGCTTATAATGCGGCTACAAAAAATCTTTGCACAACAATTAGGCTCAGCGGGGTCAATAAGATTATGTTATTTAGTGAAAAACGGCTAAAATAGAAAAGTTTAAAATCCTCCGACAATGAATGCCTACTTCACTTCCTTAATCTTTTATTAACTCAAAATTTCGCCTCAATAGGACTAAACTGTATCATAATCGAATCTTAGACTCATTCGGAAATTATCAACTCATCTTTCTAAGCAAAGTACATTATCTCGTTCAAAAGTGCTATAAATATAAGGGCATACTAACATACTAAATCATCAAATTTCATGCAATTTTTCTCAATTCAAAAAGCCTAACTTATTCTAGCAAAAGCTCAACAATCAACTTCAAAGAAAAAGTTCAAAATGAGGGAAAATTTTCAAAAATTTTCAAAATTACTCGAATTTTAGTAAATCACAAGTGAAACTACATCTAAACATGCAAATATTCAATAAAACTCATAGCAAACATGCAACTTCCTCCCCCACACTTAAACTTTGCAATGTCCGCATACAAATGAAAGAATTAAAGTTCAAGAAAACTCTCTGATTAAATGAAGAACCGGCAATGTGCTTGCTAAGCTTCCAAAACTTGAACAAGTGACTAGAAAACACGGATCAAGTGCACAGGCAATTGACAATCAACATGCATCCAACAATTAACACACAAGTCACAAATTCACGAAAAGAAAAGCACCATTGCATAAACAAAATCAGGAATCAAAACATATGTAAAAACTTAAGTGTAGTCAAATATCCAAAAATAGCAATGAATAAACGAAACAAGAATATCTAGAAATCTGGGGAGAAACAAAGTAACAGAATTAGGGTGATGGGGGTCCTCCAAAATACTGATCAACACGAGCATAGAACCCGTCAAACTTGGCCTCCAACCTGGCCTCCCACGCATCGAATCGCTCATCTACATAGTGTGCTAAATCCTCAACCCTGGTGATTACAGTGGTCAAATCAGCCCTCAACCTTGCTAACTCTGAACGCACGCCTCTCAAAGTCATAAGAGCTTCATCATTGGCCTGAGCAACAATAGGCGCGGCATTGCGAAGAATGGCAAACTCATCATCTGGCCGGTCAGGTATCTGAGCTAACAGCTCCTTCTGCCTCTCCGAAAGCTCATCAAACCGGGCTTTACCCCAGCTGTACATCTGCCAGAGACTATCTCTATCTCGAATGGGCAACCATGGCAAATTGCCAAGCTATAGCCAAGCCCGTAGCTTCCAAGTATTCTGGACCAATATGTCCAAAGTCAATCGGCAAAGCTCCACGCGGTCTCCAATTCATCTCCCGAGCAAACATCGTCACAAAAGCACCGTCAGCAATCGTACCGGTAACACTCCCAACACTTTCCTGCAGCTTCCATAGAAACTCAATCGTACCATCAAACTTAATACCTTCCTTCATCATATACATTATACCCAACTCAGTCTCAGTAATATGGCTATCTCTCCCATATCTAGCACAGAATCCCCGGGCTAAAATCCTATAGACTAGTACCCAAGTTAATGAATCAAGATAGCTGTCATGTGTGTATCGTGGGGAATAACTAGGGACACCCTCTCTCAAGGAAAAGGATCTCCATACCTCCTCTCGCTAAGTATCACTCCATTTAGGCAAAGAAGTAGTGGCATTAGCTGGGAAACAAAGAATCTCTCTTACCCTGCTCACGCTCCATGCTCGAGTTTTCATATCATCAACCGTGAAGGTCAAGGTGTTGTCCACCGGATCAAAGTTCATTGTGTGGAAGAAAGCGACCGTCATCTCCCCGCAGGCCATATCCGTCCTAGAAAGGAATGGCAACCAACCTATATTGTCGACCAATCTCTTTACTTCCTCCCAAACCTCAAACTCCATCCTCATCTCCTTGAAGAATTTAGTACCCACAATGTTCAGTGTCAAATTCCTTTGAAAAGGATTCCCAAAAGGATTAACCGTTATGTTGACCGATTCAAAAGGTTGATGGTCTAACCGGGATGAAGTACTGAAAGGCTCCGGGACTCTAGAGCGCTTAGTGCGACCCATAGTACCTAAATCAATCAAATATAGCAAGACAAAGCACAAAGCAATCAATCACAAATCACTTGGACAATTCATCAAACACCTTGTGAGCTTAAACCTAGGGTGTGAGTTCTAACTTAAGTTCTTCAATCTACCCAACTCAACTTCACACTAGCTTATAATCTATAATTCAAACTCAAAATGCTCTACCTTCAACTTCATAATCATACTCAAGATTATTTAGAAGTTAGGATTCTTCAAAGATTTAACCCAATTCAAGTTAACTTCAATTTAAGGCATTAATCCTAATTCTAGCATGCTTAATCTCTCAAAATTTATCAATTCAATCTCAAAGTGGCTCCTAACATGCAATTCAATCCTAGGTTTCAATCTTAGATTGGAAAAATTATCTCTAACAATTCACTCTAAGAAAAAGAGATATTGACTTACCTTGATTCACAAGGGAGGAGAGAATGTGTAACTTGGTGGAAAAGTTTCTTGCTTGTAAATGGATAATGGTTCGCCCAAGGGAACTATTGAATATCTTCTAAGGTAGAATAAGTGGGTGCAAGTGTATTTATAGGTTTGGGGGAGAAAAATCCGAAATTGGGTAAGACAAGACTTAATTTAACCCTAAAAACGTGTTTCCTAAAACCCAAATTTCGACAGTCGGACCGGTAACGGGCATTACCGATTTTTCCTTTTTGCCAAGATGCCTGTCTCCATTAACGGGCATTACCTAAAAACAACTGATAAGGTGTAACGCCAGTTACCTATACTACCCGGGGCATCTGACCTCGTTAACGTGCGTTACCAAAAGGTAACTGCAATGGTGTAATGCCCGTTACTCACTCTTCCGCCCAAAACATAATTAAACACAAACACAAAACTAATGGTGCTCAATCACATCAATTAACTGAAATTATCTTATAGTATTCAATCAAACCACAGTGCACCGTTCTTGAAACATATAAACACATATATCAATTCAAATCAACAATTCATTCTCCTCTAGAAAGAAAATCAATGCCATGTATATGCATATTAACAAAGTAAATGGACCTCACATGTGACGTCCCGTCCGATACATCGTATAGGTATGCGCCACGAGAGAGCTTACCTTATGCACTTATGTGATTTAATTTCCCTTTTATGTGTTTAATTCCAACTTTGATTGAAAATTCGACTTAATTGACCAAAATCCAAAATGGTAAAATATGCATTCTTGCATGACAACTTGAGAATGGAACTTGGATGAATTTAAATTAATTGTTAGAGTTGGATTTAAATAGGACTTGGACCTATTGGTGTGTTTGGGGCCTAACTCGAATTAGGTGAGTTTGGGTCATTCGGGACCAATATGAGCTCGGGAATTCGAATTCGAATTCCGACAGCACCATTAGACTTGATTCGGTGGTTCGGGTCTAACGGGATTTACTTTATATTTTTTGAAAACCGTTTAGAACTTAAACCTTCTAATTTTGACTTATTGGGCCGAAAGTCATTTATTTGAGCCCAAATCCTATTAAAGCCTTAAGCCTCATATTATATCTTGGAAACCCTAACCTTGACCTAAAACTATTAGCCACCATATAAATAGCTTTATCTCTTTCATTCCATTTCAAACCACACAAGTTAGCCTCAAAGAGAATCATGGAGAAATTGCAAGAGAAGATCAAGACTTGAACCATCTTTCATTCGAAGAGCTCATATTCTTTGATTCCTCATTCCTTCACAAGACAAGGTAAGCTTTGGATCTCTTTTGATGAGTATTTCATTTCTATACTTGGTTTGGAGCATGAAATTGTTAGCATGAACTTGAATGATGAGATATGCTCCTTATGTGTCTTAGTTGCTGGAAATTCGTGTATGGAAGTCTAGGGATTCATATCTTCATGTTTAAGCTTGAAATTCATGAAAATGGGTGTTTGAGATTTTGGGCAAAAACCTTCCTAAACTTGAATTAATTGATGTTTTGATGCTAAGCATGATTTATATGATGTTATACTTGAATTTCGTGATGTTTTATGGTAGATTTCATGTTAGTTTGTCGATTTTTGATGTTCTCCTTCTTCTTCCCAAAACTGTCCAGTTTCTGCTCCAGATCGATGGCCGGAACCGCCGTTCCCGTTTGTGCTTTAAGCTCGGAACGGCCCTTCCGGGCTAGGGTTTGGGTTTTGGTGGCCGAACATGGGAACGACCGTTCCCATGTGTGCTTGAGCTGGGAACGGCCGTTCCCAGCCTCGCTAGGCCTTGGCGTGGGAAGGCCCGTTCCCATGCTATGTTGTGCATGGGAATGGTCGTTCCCATGCATCTGTGACCCCTTTTACTTGCTTTTTCGTGCGTATTTGATTCGTTTGAGTTGCTACTGGACTTGTATGATCCGATATGACTTGGAATGCATCTCTAAACCTTAATGTTTTATTACTTGCATGATTTACTTGAATATTTGAATTTACCCTTGTGACCAACTTGATAAACATCATTCCATTTCGCATGTCATTCATACTTTGTACGCCGTGCGTCTTACTTGGTTCATGTAGAGTCTAAGTTTGGGCTTTGGTATGTCTTGTCACAGAGTTTGGTGGTGCCGGTGAGCCCGAGGTTTAGAGTGTTTGGCCCTTCACACTCTCAGACTCTACTACTACGAGGTGAGGTTTATGATTTTGTATAGTTATGCGACCTATGACCTTAATATGCTGATTTCAACCCTTGCATGCGAGTATATCTATTATAAATATGTATGTGTTGGATATGATGTGTTTATGACCTTGTGAATCAGCTCTGTTTTGGAAAATTAGATATGGAAGCATATGTAAGTTGTTTTGAAAAGTATGTTATGTTGTGATCTGTTCTGTAGCGAGTTAGCCATGATATATGGTATCTGTTCTATTCTGTTCTGTTCTGTCTGTGGATCCGAGAAGCTATGGGTAAGGAATCCCTGGGACTGTATAGGGCCGTCAGGGCTCAACTTGTGCATAGTTTCCATTTGAGATATCATTGCGCGACTCATGGAGATAGGGGAGGCGTGATATCTTGAGCCTTCGGCAAAGGCCGGGGAGGACTCTTGTGGGTTCGCTACCCCTTGAGGGTTTGTCTGTTCTGGATGGTTTGGGGACGGTACATCTCCTACATTATTGGTGTGACGGTTGGATTTGATTTTGTATTCTATGTTTTGATATGTTCTGAGGAGTAAAGGTTGGAAGCTCGTACTCGCTGAGCATGTGATCTGTTCTATCTGGGAATCATGAATCGAGATAGAGTTTCTGAAATATTTTCTAAAACTTATATATCTATCTTTTGGGTACTTTTGGAAATGACTTTGGCATGCAACACCTATCTCCGGTTCATGAGTCCACCCTTCTGATATATGCTATGCTCTATATATATATTGTGGGTGTGCGTTAGCCCCTCACTCGGTCAAGTTGACTGACCCCTCATTTAACTTTTAGTTGCAGGTTAGTTGGCGTTTGCTAGGCGGGAGTGAGTCTTTTAAGTTACACTTCGTCGGTCTAGCCTTTCTAGTTGCATTTGTCTTTCGTACACTTTACTTATGTTTTGACTTGTAGACTCGAGATTATACTTTACTTTTCTGTAGCCCCTTGTGGCATTCGTATTCGGCCCCTTGTGGCACTTGATGATTATTACGTTATGTTGATCGGATATTCGGGACTAGGTATCTATGCTAGTTGAACCCGTCACTTGTTATGCTTGTTGATATTCGGGACTAGGTATCTATGCTAGTTGAACCCGTCACTTGTTTTGAATGTTGATTTAAATGCTTCCGCTACCTTGTTTGAATGTTTGAATTGCTTCCGCGCTCTGAGTTTGTCGAGTTAGATCCGCCTAGCATAGCGTGTGTGTTTGTCTCCCGTTCGCTCTGATTCGGATTCGGGCATGGACTTCCATTTCATGACCGGGTTTGGGTCACAGTGAGGGGGATGTGGCATCCTCCGTTTGGGGTGTTACATCACAATAACGCTCAAATAACGGTCCTTACACCATGTAGACCTTGGTTTACTAGCAAAACATCAAGTGACCTGCAAACGAGAGAGACAACACAATTATGGCAAGAAAAACGAGGACGAAAGAAACAAAAATAACGGAAACAAAAGCAAAAACGAAAAGAACAAGAAAAAATTAGTTCTAAGTTATAGTCGTTAGCTTGACTCTGGAAACTGAATTGGGATTAACAATCCCCAAGCAACGAGTCATAAGGAGTGACCTCGTTCTTGTTACTCGCAAAACCGGAGCTTGATCTCCAAGTATCTAATTCCAAAACATCCTTCCTTTTCGATCTCCGAGATTTCAGTTTTCCTTCCCAATCAACTGCATCTCTTTTTTCCGTGAATAGTATCATTCCATCTGGTATATCACTTATAACCTTAATCAAGCAACACTTATCCGGGGTCACCGGTGGTGTCAGGGAACCAAAATTCCTAAACTCCATTCGTTCATCTCCTATTTTGAACGTGAGCCGTCCATTCTGGACATCTATATCTGCTCCAGCCGTAGCCAGAAATGATCTTCTAAGTATCAATGGCATCCTCCCATTGCTCTCGATATCAAGAACTACAAAATCAGTAGGAATGTGAAATTTTCCAACTTTTACTAAAATATCTTCAAGAATTCCTGTCGGATATTTCACCGATCTGTCTGCTAGTTGGAGTGTCATATTCGTTGGTGTAAGCTCTTTCACTCCTAATTTCCTGCAAGTAGATAACGGGGATTAAACTCACACTAGCTTCTAAATCACATAAAACATTATGAAACTGTAAAGAACCAATAGTAAGAGGAATTGAAAAACTCCCCGGATCTTTGAGCTTCGGGGGAAGCTTATGCTGAATAATAGCACTACATTCCTCAGTAAGTATCACAGTACTGAAGTTCTTAGGCTTCTCTTTGCTTGAAATCACTTCTTTCTCTAAATTCTCCTTCTTAAGATCATCTTTATCTTCAACTTTCTCAAGTACAACTTTCTCAACATACGAACCTGCAAATGTCTTCGGACCTTCATTCTCTCTATTGTCTCCTACAATTATGGCCTGAAAATGCTCCTTAGGATTATTTTCAGTTTGGCTTGGTAGCTGTAATATAATTTCCGTGTTAATTAAATAATTAAACGCGAGAAAATAATCACAAATGAATTTTATTGATTTGTTTGAATTTGTGGGTACAATCTCTAATTTATTCCTCTGATTCTTCCTACAGGAATTTGCTGAAATTCGGAAGGTTTGAAACTCCTTCGTTGACTTTGGAGGTTCGATCTTCCGTTGGATTTGATTTACTTCTTTAAACATTAATTGCAGGTCTTTAGACTTAATCGCGAATTAAACGCCTTGATTTGATGAACACCGAAGACACGCCGATGAACACCTTTGATGTTGATTTGAGTTTGATTTGAATTTGTTGAGGAGCAACGCCGAAATATGGAATTGATGCTTTGATTGCGGATTGAACGCCTCAGTTTGTTGACTTTCTCGAAGGACGCCGAAGAACACGCTTGGAGCACCTTCGAATTTGATTTGAGAAAAACACCGGATTCGCGGACTTAACGCCTTGTTGCGGATCAGACACTTCGATTTGGTTGATTTCCACGAAGAACGCGAAGAACACGCTTGAATCTCGCTTCGATCTTTGAGGAGAGCAACGCCGAAACACCACTTCGATGCCTTGATGCCGGATCAAACACCGTTGAGGCTGACTTCTACGAAGAACGCCGTTGAAGATGCCGAAGAACACCGAGGATGCTGAAGAACACCAGAGAGCTTCCTTCTCCGTGCTTTGTGGCTTGCTCCTTCGTATCTCCTTCAAGTTGTGTGAATTGTGTTATAGAATGCCTCTATTTATAGGTGCAGGGTGGAGCTTGTGATAATTATCCCTTAATTAATTCATTCATTTATTAAAGGGATAATATCAAATTTTATCTATTTATTTATTACTTTAATATTGATTTATATTAAAGAAAATAAATAAATGACATATGTCTTGACTTTGATTGGTCCACGTGTGGAGATATACCACGTGTCGCCATTTGATTGGTCACCACCATTTGAGCTGCAAGGCTTGATTTGATTCGCCGGAACACTCCAATTTTGACACGTGTCGATTTTTGATTTGATGACAACATAAATATTAAAATTATCAATTAAATCAACTATTTAAATATTTTATGGATTTTGATTTAATATTTATCCAAAAAATATAAAAATAGAATGAATTAAATTTGATAATTAATATTTAATTTACACGTGTCGCATTTCAATTTGACGAAAATTAATTCGTCTACAAATGCCCCCACTTCAAGGCTCGGTGAAGAACATGCCAAGTATTTGGACGAAGGCGAGACTTGAAGTATTTAAATTTCCTTTTCTTTCTTTCGGAAAATTTAAATGGATTTAATTTGCATATTTAATCTTGAAATAAGATTAAAATCGAATTCTCACGTGAGATTGCTGATTCCTTGAATAATTTTAATTAATCAAGGAAATTGGATAAACGTGGAATTTGTTCATGCAAATTAAGTTATCATGGGAACTTTAGGAATCCTGGCCTCATTAGAACTTTAGTTGCTCCAAGAAATTGAGTTATCATGGGATTTGTATTTGCATGCATCTAGGAGTTTTTATAACATAATTCCATCCAGTTAAAGTCTCCCCAATTTGGATAGAAATAGGAACCATTGCTCCTTACGTATCCATGGAATTCCGCCATGCATGGGTCTCTTTTTTTCTTAAATTAATAAAGTGCAATGACTTTAATAAATTAAGGACCCCTAATCATTATAGAATTCCACATATGCATGAACAGACAGTAGACGTGTTCTTTTGGGACATATTGATTCAGATTTAAACACCAATTTATACATAGCAATTAATTGCCCGGGTGATGACAGAGTCCCATTAGGAATAGGATTTTAATCCTATTCGGACTTCTATAATTTCGACGCCTATAAATAACAGGCCTCCACCCCATAATTTCACCATCAACTTCAAAGCAGCACTTAGAGGAAGCCAAGATTTGAGGACTTTGCGGCATTAATCTCCGAGGCGAAGCAGGCAACAATTTCACCTTTGCGGCAACAGTTTCGACAACTCCAGCGAATTGCGTTGATCCTCCAGCCTTTCTATTTCGTTTACTTTAATCTTGGCAGTGATTCGAGCATTAGCTCCAAGGTACCACGTTCAATTTTTTTTTCCTTTTTCTCCATGAAAACATATTTTGCTTAATCACTCTCTTCTTTTTTTTTTTTTTTTTTAGATCACAATGGTGTACTTTAGAGATATCACTCTCGCCTCCGGAGTTAAACAATTGGTGATTCTTAACAACAAGAAGCAAGGGCTTGAGACTGGTACGAAGTTGGCGGTTCATCCTTGTCTCACCGGACCGTATGTGGGTGATCGGGGAAAGGTGACGATGCCCTTTCGCGTCAAGGAGTGGTCATACCGAATCAAGTTGAGCAAAGCGTTGCACGTGTGGGTTTTGGAAGCGGGTCATCATCAACACTCAAATGAACCGGCTCATCTACCGACGCTAGGGCAAAACATCATCGAAGGTAATGTGGAGTGGAGAGACGACCTTCGGTTTAATGGCGAGTTCCACTATGTTGCTGGATATTGGGAATGGACTGAGGACATACTCAGCCCGTGCAAGGACAAGCTGCAGTCAGCCCAAATATACAGCTCGGTGCGCACCTCACTGTTCATCTATGACGGCAACTCGGAGATCATGAAGGTGTTCTGCGAAGCGTGGTGTCCTGCAACCAATACTCTTTTGACATCAAACGGCGAACTGTCCATATCGATCTGGGATTTATACTCTTTGGCGGGTCTCCCAATGACGGGTCTTCTCTATGACGAAGTGGTCCCCGATGCAAAGGAACTCACTGAGAAAGGTGAATTCGGAAAGAGATATGCCCCCTCTAGTTGCCAGCATTTATTCCACGCCTATCACTTGCTGCGGAAGGATGTTCATGGAGATCAAGTTTCCATCGAGGCCTGGGTGAGCTTTTGGTGCAAAAAGGCGAAGAAGTATGTTCAAGACGAATCAACCCAACGCCCACTTGGTGACTTCGGCCCTCATGAAGCTTGGAATGCCGCAGAAGAGAGGTTGTTTGCTAGATTCGGACTCCCCGGGAACAAAAGGGAAGATACTTATTTGGCGGCGTTCATAGCTTGTTGGCTTTGTCTCTTCGTTCTTCCAATAGAAAGTGTCGGCTTGATACGTCCAAGTACTTTCAAGATGGCGAGCGTCATAGCAAGCGACTTCAAGGTTGATTTGGCTATTCCGGTCTTGGCAAGCATTCATCGTGGTCTGAATAAGATATCAGCATCCGCCCAACCAAATCAAGCTCATGCTCCATTTCCCGTTCACTTCGTCTATGGTTGGCTAGCACACTACTTCAAGACGCATCGCCAAGCTTATCAAGACATCCATGGTCCGGAAATGATGCGATTTTCTGGTGAGAGAGGGGCAAAGGATTATGATGCGAGGGAGGCCCATAAGAAAATCCACAAGGCGGAGTTCGTGGCTTGGAATTGCAATGCGATGAAGCTCCGCGAGAAGTTCCGTTATACTGACAATGGGGAAGGCTCAGAGGAGAAGCACAACTACTTTATGTCAATTCGATCTTGCTACCTACCTTTGAGACAAGGAGATCGTTTCATCATCGAGCCATACAGTCCTCACCGTTTTGCTCGTCAGTTCGGGTTTTATCAAGTGGTACCCGGAGTTCTCAAGAATGATTTTCGTGATGCTTCTCTAGACAAAGGACTCAACCATTGGCGCGTGTGCACTGTATCGAATTCTATGATGAAGCGGTCTTTCCCCCACTAACTGCGGCTGTTAAGAAGTTGTGTGCCAAGAGCTATACGGAATGGTGGTCGAGAACTCACGGCAGCTTCTTTGATGACAACATCATAAAATTGATCAATGTGGAAGTCGCCCCAATCCAAGTTGAGAAGGTTGATACAATTAGAGGAGAAAAGAGAAAGACTTCCCCCGTCCCTTTGGCGAAGAGTGAAAGTGGTACTGCAGATCGCCATTAGAAGAGGCCAAAGAAGCGTGATAAGATTTCAACTGGTGAAAAGGTAGTTTCCTCCCTCTTTTTTTCATCGTTCTTCAATACTTTTCTATTCTTCTTTAAACATTGAATGTGTTTCACTTGCAGTTGGAAGAGGAACCTCTTAAAGCTGATGATGTGGAGTCTCAAGGATCGATCCTCGGGCCGGTTCTTTTGGAAACAGGTCTTATTTCAGAAGGAGAGACGCAATCCAAAACACTTGTGATATCCGAAGAAAAACAAATGCCTCAGCATCCCGCAGTCTCAGTTTTCCAAGCATCCACATTTATCGCTACTCAAAAGCAGCAATTTGTCAGGATGATGTGGGGCAATCTCCTCCAGAAGATAGAGAGCACTCCACTTGACTTCATTTCATCCCTCAAGGACGAGGTTCAATCGGTGTTGAATGATGTTAAGGGTTTTGATGAGCCTTTTGTTTCTGCTGCCGAGGAGTTATTGGCAATTTTGTTTGCCAAAGTAACTGCTTATGATAAGGCGAGGTCTGCAGCTTCTGGAGAGACTTCAAAAGATTGGCTTTCTCAGCAGTTGAGTGAAGCAAGGGATCGACTCGCCAATGCCCAAGCCGAAGAAACAGCTGGGACGAATCAAGTTAAGACAACTGAGAAGAAGTTGAAGTCTGTTACGAAGAAACTTGCCAACTTGACGAAACAAAAGGAAGATTTGTCACTTTCATTGGGGCAACATTAACTCCTTTACGAGAATGCTCAATCTCTAGTTCAGACTATCAGCGAAGAGATCGAGACCCTTGAGAAGACTCCCCCATTGGATGACAACATTGTCCTCAAGGCGTTCAAAGTTGTGGAAGATTCAGTAGCACTTCTGAAGGTGGCGAGGGAAGACTTGAAGAATTTGAGCCCCTCCCCTTGATAGTTTAGGATGCTTTTACTTTTCTTTGTTTCTTTGATTCATTGTCTAGTTTAATGAACTTTATCAATTTTGAGATCATTTTAATAAAGACTTTATTTGCTTTATTCCTATCTCGTATGCATTTCCTTTTGCTTCAGTAGTCCATAACTTCTTTGCACTTCTTTTGATTTGTTTAACTTGAAGAATAAAGTTTTCAACAAGAAAAACATAACTTAACGGATAATCTTGACTGAACTTAGTTAATTTCTAAGCTGCCTACGTACCCCGGTGAAGGGATCAAGTCATAACGTAGTTCAAGGGAAAAAAACATCTTTTAAGAAGATTTGGGGGGTCGTTCACAGTTTATACTCATGCGGGCCAGGAGTATTCAAAGTTTAACCACCCTGAACAAGAGTGGGGAATTTCTGTTTTAGCCACACGAAATACCATCAGTGGAGTAACTTAGCAATTTAGCCACTTACTTTACCATTAGTGGATACCGTACACAGTTTATACTCATGCGGGTCAGGAGTGACATGCAGTTTAGGCTCGTACGTCAAGGAGCAATCTTCAACTTATGCGTAGTAGCGCTTTAAGAATTTTCCGTTTATGGGACCAATTCTCAGACCATCTTCGGCGATCAACATGTAAGCGCCGTTTATGTAAACTTCCTTCACAACATATGGACCATCCCATTTGGAGATGAACTCTCTCCCCGTTCGATGAGTAGTGATGATTGGCCTTCTCACAACAAGCACCAAATCCCCAACTTGGAACGAATGAGTCCTCACTTTTTTGTTGAATGACCTGGAGAGAAGAGCTTGATAGCACTCGAGCCTTTGTTGAGCCTCCAGTCTCTTCTCATCGAGCGCCTCCAACTCTTCAAGTCGTAGGCGAGCATTTTCATCTTGGGTTAGATCTTCTTAGCGATGGAATTTGTTGTTCAAGAGGAACAGCGGCTTCGACACCATACACCAACGCATAAGGGGTCGCTTGGGTAGGTGTTCTATAGGTGGTTCGGTAAGCCCACAAAGCTTCTCTAATCCTTTCATGCCAATCTCGTCTCGACTTGGAAACCACCTTCTTCAGCAAACTGCATAGAGTTTTATTGAAAGCTTCGGCAAGACCGTTGGCAGCGGCGTTATACATTGAAGACTTTCTTTGCTTGAATCCGAACTTCAGGCAGAGTTTGTCTATCAGGCTATTGCTGAATGGCTTCCCATTATCCGTGATGATATAACGAGGCACACCATAGCGGAAGATGATGTTTATTCGGATGAACTCAGCGACATTCTCCTTCTTCACTTCTTTTAGAGGAACTGCTTCCGCCCACTTGGAGAAATAATCAGTTGCAGTCAAAATGTAGAGATGACCGGCAGAAGACTTCGTTATAGGGCCTACCACATCCAATCCCCAAGCATCGAAAGGCCATGAGACAACCGTCGGATGTAACGGTTCGGGCGGTTGGTGAATGAAGCGTGAAACTGACAAGCTTGACATCGTTGCGCGTATTCCATGCAGTCCTTCACCATTGTTGGCCAATAGTATCCCATTCTTTTTATGCGAAAGTGCAGCTTTGGGCCCGACTGATGAGCACCGCAGACTCCGGAATGTGCTTCTTCCATGGCTTGGTTTGCTTCGTATTCGCCTAAACACCTCAAGAAGACTCCATCGAACGAGTGTCGGTAGAGTGTACCTTTAAAGTAGATGAATCGAGCTGAGCGTCATCTTACATCAACTCTCTATCGCGGATCGTTGGGTAACTTTTCATATTTGAGATAGTCAACAAGGGGTTGTCGCCAATCCTCCTTTTCGACTTCGAATATTTCAACAACGTGATTTTCTTCTTCTTCAAAATCTTCATCATTGAAAATTGGAGGTATAACCCAATTCTTGCAAACCGACACTCGAGTTTCCTTCTCCGGCATCGCCAATGTGGAGGCAAGTTTCGCCAACGCATCTTCTTGCTTGTTCTCTTTTCTGGGCACGTGTTCGATCGTCACATCTCCTAGCCATCCCATCAGCATTTTAGCATAGTTAACATAGGGGATCAATTCAAGCTTTTTGACGTCGTACGAGCCTTCCAATTGGTTGACCACCAGCTTTGAGTCTCCATATATTCTGAGATGCAACTGTTTTATGTCGACCGCCACTTCCAACCCGAGTATGAGGGCTTGATATTCGGCGACGTTGTTGGAACACTTCTGTGTTAAGGTGAAGGAATATGGTAGAACCACTCCAATGGACATGATGAATACAACTCCGGCACCGACTCCTTCTCTATGTGAAGCTCCGTCAAAGAACATCTTCCAAGGGGGAGTGACCTCGACTAGAAGTGCGTCTTCATCCGGCAAGTCATCGGATAATTTCCATTCGGCGGGTATAGGATGGTCTGCCAAGAAGTCAGCCATAACTTGTCCTTTCACCACTTTTTGGGGGATATAAACGATCTCGAACTGCTGAAGTTGGAGATACCATCTTGCAAGTCTATCCGAAAGTACCGGCCTCGACATGACGTATTTTAGAGGATTTTCCTTTGAGACGAGATGTACAGTATGTGCTTGGAAATAGTGCTTCAACTTTTGGATTGCCAAGATCAAGGCCAAACACATCTTCTCGATGGGCGATACTTCAACTCGTTCGACATCATCGTTCTACTCAAGTAGTACAAAGAACTTTCTTTTCCTTTATCATTTTCTTGGGCGAGTAAGGCACCAATAGATCGTTCTTGAGCTGCAATGTAGAGAACCAATAGCCGTCCTGGAGTAGGTGCGACCAAGACAGGTGGCCTCATCAAGTACGTCTTTATGCTCTCGAAGGCTTTATGGCACGCTTCATCCCATTCGAAGGGGACACCTTTCTTCATAAACCGACTGAATGGTTGACACCGGCCGCTAGGTTCGAGATGAATCTTCGGATGTAAGCCAACTTTCCTTGCAAACTCTTCAAGTCATGGATATCTTGAGGTGGTGGCATTTTCAAGATTGCATCTATCTTTACTTGTTCGATTTCAATACCTCGATGTCGGACTATGAACCCGAGGAACTTCCCTGACGAAACTCCGAAAGCGCACTTGAGCGGATTCATCCGGAGTTGGTACCTTCTTAATCGTTCGAAGATCTTTCTTAAGTCTTGTAGATGATCTTCTCGCTTCTTGGATTTTACCACCACATCGTCCACGTAGCATTCGATGTTCTTGTGAAGTAAATCATCGAAGATTTTCTGCATCGCCCTTTGATACGTGGCACCTGCGTTCTTCAAGCCGAAAGGCATCACTTTGTAGCAGTATATCCCTTTGGGGGTGCGAAGTGCCGTTAACTCTTCATCTTCAGGTGCCATTCGTATTTGATTATACCTGGACGAGCCATCCATGAAAGAAAGAGCTTCGTGGCCCACGGTAGCATCGATCATGAGCTCGGTTATAGGCAGTGGAAAATCATCTTTCGGGCAAGCGATATTTAGGTCTCTGAAGTCGACACACACTCTAATCTGCCCATTTTTCTTCCTCACCGACACTATGCTAGAGATCCATGTGGGATACTTCACTTCTCGAATGAACCCGACTTCGATGAGCTTGTTTACCTCGGCTTCGATTAAGGGAACTAAGTCCGGTCGGAATCGCCGCTGAGCTTGTTTCACGGGACGAGTGCCTTTCTTCACAGAGAGATGGTGTACTGTAACTTTCGGGTTTAGTCCCGGCATTTCTTTATAGGACCATGCAAATACGTCCCTGAATTCGAGCAAGAGTCCGACATAGGCTTTCTCCTCATCATCGGTCAATAAGGCGCTGATGTAGGTCGGGCGAGGATCGTCGGCGTTACCTAGGTTGACTTCTTTAAGATCGTCCACGGTCGCCTTAACTCCTTCTTCAAGCTCGAGTGGCGCATCTTCAGCGTCCTCCTCGATTGAAACTTCTTCAACTGAAGTGATGTGGTAGGACGATGCTACGCTTTCGCTATCTTCGTCTTTGGTTTTGTCATGTGTGAAGATGATCGTCTTCCACCTAGCTTTCAATACTTTATCGCATGAGACGATCAAATTGGTGCACCGTTTCATACGAGATGAAACTACACTTTGAAGCTTTGGAAAGTATTGTGCTTTGCGTCTTCTTAGCCAGTGACTAGCTTTGGCTCCTTTGGGAGGACTAAGCTTATCAAAGACCGACCTCCGTCGAATCTTTCTATCATCCTCATCAAAAGTGTCTTCAGTTGATGAGAGCTCTTCAGATATATAGTTATTTGTCGCTCTGTTTAAGGCGATTCGAACGGGGCCTTGCGTGGCAAACCCGAGTCCTACTTGCGAGTTTGGGGCGATATTGGCATCTTCTTTTGACGATCTCGACTTTGTTTCTTTTGTCTTGGCCGTTGGAATGAGTTTTCCCAGCTTTGTACCCGGCTTTGACGAGAAGTTTATATGCCTTAGGATCATGCTCCTTTGCATTTTGGAGTTTGGTTGCTTCTCCATGCTCTGTTTTACTTCCTTGAGTCGGACGAACGAATCTGTCAAGTGGTGGAGAAGGAGGTTTCACAATATCTAGTTTGCTGAGGGGCAATGTCAGTCCTTCTAGTGCCTCGGACGTTGTAGGTGATGATCCCCCATTTTCTTGGCAGTCGATCGAAGTTGAGGCTCTGACTTGGTTTTCACCAGAAACTTCTTTTCCTTTGTTTTTTTCTACTTCCTCACGGTAGATGGGACGATACCGTTTTCATGTAGCCAAGGCCGCCCTAGCAGCATGTTGTACGAAGTTTTGGCATCTATGACATGAAATAGCGCGCTTGACGTCATGTCTTCTATCAACAGCTTTAGTCGAATGATGCCTAGAGCTCTTTGTCTTCCCTGATTGAAGCCTTGGATCATCAGACGGCTGCTTGCTAGTTCATCCTTCAAAATTCCTAACTCGTTCATCACTCTCAAAGGCAAGATATTGACTGTGGAGCCTCCATCGACGAGTATTCTATTCACCTTTTGTTCGTGGGTATAACCTGTCACGAACAGCAGTCTGTTGTGAGGCTTT
This sequence comes from Lantana camara, assembly GCA_037501455.1. Taxonomy (NCBI): domain Eukaryota; kingdom Viridiplantae; phylum Streptophyta; class Magnoliopsida; order Lamiales; family Verbenaceae; genus Lantana; species Lantana camara. The sequence goes on from CM074862.1 coordinate 29,863,734, forward strand.
GGAGTAGTAAATCTTCGTCTGAGAAGGTTATGGTTGCCATGCATTCATTGCCTTTGGAGTGAGTTTGCTTGGGAACTTCTTCCTCACTTATCATCAGGCAAGTTACAGAATTGGACGTCGCGCTAACATCTTCGAGTGCGATCTTTCCTTGTCGTGCCAACTGCATCACCTTATCCTTGAATATGAAGCAATCGTGGATTGGGTGTCCAAGCAGACGATGATACTTGCAATACTTTGGATCGTCAGTCTTTCCGGCTTCGTTGGGCCTCTTCATTTCGGGTAATTCGATGAGGTTTGCTTTGAGCAGGTCGTCGAAAATTCCGGAGACATCAGACTCTTTGAATGGGTATTCCTTGGCTTGCATTTTGGCTAAGGAAAATTTTCTGAATGTTCTTTCTTGGGGGACCTCCTTCCTTTCGTCCGCCTTGTCATTTGTCTTAGCCCGAAATTTGACAGGAATTGCATTCACCACCATGGACTCTTTGGCTTGTGGTTTGGTGAAGGGTTTGCCCCCTTTCCTGAAATCTTACTTTTCCCTAGGTCTGCGGAACTCTTGGATGGGCGGTCCTTCGACTCCAATAGCGATCATGCTCAACTCCATATCATGTGCCCGAGTATCAAGCTCTTCGAACGACTTGGGCTGAATTCCTTGGAGAATGTAGCGGAGACCCCAACGCATTCCTTGAATACACATTTCAATTGCCGAAGCCTCTAATAGCCTATCTTTGCAATTTAGACTAAGGTTTCTCCACCGATTGATGTAGTCGACAACGGGTTCTTCTTTCCATTGTCGGGAGTTGGTGCTTTCGATCATGCTAACTGTCCGACGAGTGCTGTAGAAGCGATTGAGGAATTCTTGCTCGAGTTGTCCCCAACTATCGATCGAGTCCGCTTCTAAGTCCGTGTACCAGTCGAAGGCATTTCTTTTAGTGATCGAACGAATTGCTTGACTAAGTGATCCACGTAAGTTCCGGCATTGTTGCACGTCTCGATGAAGTGAGCTACGTGTTGCTTAGGATTGCCTTTGCCGTCAAACTGCTGGAATTTGGGAGGTTGATAACCAGTCGGCATCTTCAAGTTATCGATTCTTTGGGTGTAGGGCTTGGAGTAAATCAATAACGATTTGGAGCCTCCCTTGATCTTGTCTTTGATTGTCCCCATGATGAACTCCTTCAATTGCTCTACCGGGATAAGTCCGTCCGATAAAACTTGAAATTCTTTAGCTGAAGTCTTCTCAGTTCCACTTGATTGAGCTTTTGTTGGAGTTTGAGACTCTTCTTGCTCATTCGAACGCTTTCCCTTCACTTGGCTAGCATTGTCACCGTCTACCCTGTCCATCAACTTTGAAATGCGAGAGTCTTGCTCTTCAACATGCTTGGAGAGTCCCTCGATGACCTTTGTCAGATTCGCAAGTTGTTCTTCTATAGTTGTTGCACTTGTCGTCATGGAGGGCGCAAAACTTGAAGAACTTGAACGAGGGGTGGACGAGGCCGAGTCGTCTTCTTCGCCTTCACTTTCGTAGCTGAGAAGTTGAACGTTCTTTCCATCGCTTCGGAGGGATCGAGCTTTCCCGGAAGACGTCTGCTCTTTCTTAGACATACTTCTTGTCACAACGACGAAGCTTTCGGCAACAAGTTTGGAGATGATAGCCTCGAGATCGACGATCTTGTTGTTGGCTTTTTCGTGCGTCAAGTTTGTTGAGTAGGAGGAGATGAGAGGTAGAGATGTCCCACTGGGCGTGCCAAAATTTGTAATATAATTTCCGTGTTAATTAAATAATTAAACGCGAGAAAATAATCACAAATGAATTTTATTGATTTGTTTGAATTTGTGGGTACAATATCTAATTTATTCCTCTGATTCTTCCTACAGGAATTTGCTGAAATTCGGAAGGTTTGAAACTCCTTCGTTGACTTTGGAGGTTCGATCTTCCGTTGGATTTGATTTGCTTCTTTAAACGTTAATTGCAGGTCTTTAGACTTAATCGCGAATTAAACGCCTTGATTTGATGAACACCGAAGAACACGCCGATGAACACCTTTGATGTTGATTTGAGTTTGATTTGAATTTGTTGAGGAGCAATGCCGAAATCTGGATTTGATGCTTTGATTACGGATTGAACGCCTTAGTTTGTTGACTTTCTCGAAGGACGCCGAAGAACACGCTTGGAGCACCTTCGAATTTGATTTGAGAAAAACACCGGATTCGCGGACTTAACGCCTTGTTGCGGATCAGACGCTTCGATTTGGTTGATTTCCACGAAGAACGCGAAGAACACGCTTGAATCTCGCTTCGATCTTTGAGGAGAGCAACGCCGAAACACCACTTCGATGCCTTGATGCCGGATCAAACACTGTTGATGCTGACTTCTACGAAGAACGCCGTTAAAGATGTCGAAGAACACCGAGGATGCTGAAGAACACCAGAGAGCTTCCTTCTCCGTGCTTTGTGGCTTGCTCCTTCGTATCTCCTTCAAATTGTGTGAATTGTGTTGTAGAATGCCTCTATTTATAGGTGCAGGGTGGAGCTTGTGATAATTATCCCTTAATTAATTAATTCATTTATTAAAGGGATATTATCAAATTTTATCTATTTATTTATTACTTTAATATTGATTTATATTAAAGAAAATAAATAAATAACGTATGTCTTGACTTTGATTGGTCCACGTGTGGAGATATGCCAGGTGTCGCCATTTGATTGGTCACCACCATTTGAGCTGCAAGGCTTGATTTGATTCGCCGGAACACTCCAATTTTGACACGTGTCGATATTTGATTTGATGACAACATAAATATTAAAATTATCAATTAAATCAACTATTTAAATATTTTATGGATTTTGATTTAATATTTATCCAAAAAATATAAAAATAGAATGAATTAAATTTGATAATTAATATTTAATTTACACGTGTCACATTTCAATTTGACGAAAATTAATTCGTCTACAGTAGCATTCCTAGACATCTCAAATTCAGAGATTGGGCAATCTGACCAATCTGAGTCTCCAAAGTTCTGGTCTGATTTACCACTTGATCTAATTGAGCTTCCAACTTCTGATGTCGACCCGTAGACACGGTTATGAACTTCTCAAGTGCGACCTCCCATCCCTGCTTTTGCTCCTGTTGAGGGGACGCAACATTGAATGGGGCAGGTGGTCGTGGTTGAAATTGCTGTGTAGGCTGAAACTGCGGCCTAGGTTGAGGTGGTTGTTGAACATTCTGATTATTAGACCACGACAAGTTAGGGTGGTTCTTCCATCCTGGGTTGTAGGTATTTGAGTAGGGATCATTTGCTGGTTTGAAGTTAGTTGCATAATTCACCTGCTCTTGCACCTGTTCTCCTGCATTGGTATGAGGACACATATTAAAATCATGTGGACCACTACAAATTTCACATGTTACCTGAACTGGTTGGGATTGTATCCCAACTGTATTGACGGAAAATTGGTCCAATTTCTTGTTAAGGGCTTTAAATTTAGCGTTAATGGTGGTTAAGCCATCTAACTCCATAACTCCTGCTTGCACTTTTGCTGGTTGCGAATGGCTCCTCTCATACACAAAAACATCGTTTTGTGACTTATTATCTAACAACTCAGTAGCAACTGCTTTAGATTTTGCTAAGAACGCTCCGCCAGCTGCGGCATCCATCGCTCCTCTAAAAGTAGGGGACATTCCAATGTAAAAAGTCTGAATCAATAACCAACCGGGAATCCCGTGATATGAGCACTTATTCTGCAAATCCTTAAATCTCTCCCAAGCTTCATAAAAAGACTCTTTATCCAACTGCCTGAAACCTTGAATATCATTCCTGTACTTCGTGGTTTTGCTGAGAGGAAAGAACTTGGCTAGAAAAGCCTGAGATAATGCTGCCCTAAGTCTGAAAAGATTCATTTGGGACAGTACTCAACCTTGCTTTAGCTCGTTCCCTAAGTGAAAAGGGAAAAATCCTAACTCGGATAGCATCAGTAGTGACATTGTGAATTTTGAAGGTATCACACACTTCCAAAAAATACTCCAGATGTGAAGTCGGATCCTCCAAAGGTAATCCTGAAAACGGATTGTTTTGCAGCAGATTTATGATAGCTGGTTTAATTTCAAAGTTATTTGCTGTAATCGGGGGACGAGCTGCAATCTGAATTACTCCAGCCTGCGGCACGTTATAATCTCTTATGGCCGGTGGTGGTGGTGGGTCTGCTTCAGCCATCAGTAAAGTAATTGGTTTCTTCTCCTTCTAATGCCTTCTCCTAATAGCACTCAGTGTTCTCTCAATTTCCGGATCGTATGGAACTAATTCGGGGCCTTGAGATCTTTGCATGCACTGCAAACCTGCACAAGGAAAAGAAATCCTCAGTCCAATTCCACCGTAACAATGGTAATGAACACAAAGTAAAGTAATAGTCTAAAGCACTAGATCAAAATAACTGAGTAACATTGACTTAAAACGCCTTCCCCGGCAATGGTTCCAAAAACTTGTTGTAAGGTTTACTACAGTTAAAAACTAATCGTGCAAGTGTACACTAACATACGCGCAACACAATAGGATTGAACCCACAAGGAAGGGAAATCAATCACGACTCTATATTCTTCTCTAATCTAAAGACCTGACGAAAAGCAATTGTTGTTTCTATTAATCTACTAAACCAAAAATTAACAATTAACTAGAATTAAACACAAATAATGAGACACACGAATTAACTTAAGTAAACTAAGCAGGCAGGGGAAAATTAATGAATCATATAATCAAGAGCTAATGTGATACTCGTCTGACAAGTGTAATTCTACAACCTAGTCACTTATATTTGTATTACCCTCTCTCAAGGTGTAACCAAGTGCTTAATTAGTGTTCAATGTTGCTCTCGCAATCACCAATAGTTAATTAAACCATAGGAACAAGACTAGTGCAATTCAGTATTCTAGCGGCTCGGTATGGAATAAGATTACTGTTGTATAAGCTAGGACCAAATCTATTTGTACCCTACAACTTACAAGTTCTGAAAACCATCTAAATTATCATCACTCTTTCGATCTATAGGTAATTATGACACATGCTAAGGGTGATCAGGCCATCGTAAGTCAATTCAAACCTGTTTTCAAACTAACAATTACCACAAGTCATTCAAGCATCTCATCAAACATCTATCACGCAATCATCATCACTCCCCCTAGCCCTAGAGAATTAGCTACTCATAATTTTAAACCAAACTCATAAAACTAAAGGAAATTGCATTAAAATAAATCATAGTTATCAAATCTAAACAAAGTCCCCAAAACAAAAGCATAAACATTCAGCAGTATCTAAAAACGAATCTAACGTACGAAGCTAAAATTAAATTCAAAGAAATTAGTTTGTAAATTAAAGCAACAATAAAACCAAAGATCGTTCTCTGAATTCAATCCTTTCGTCTTCTCGAATTCTTTGAAAATCTCTAAAACTCCTTGGTCTTCTCTCGAAACCCTAGGTCTTGACTTGGAGAAAAAACTCTCGAAAAGACTCCAAAAACGCACTAATATAGCAGCCCAAAATAATTCTCGCCGCCCTAGGTAACGGGCCTTACCTATCCATGTGTAATTGTTGTTAACGCCGGTCACTGCTTGAAATCGCCATAACATTTTTATTAGTGGTAACGGGCGTTACCACTGTCCTTCTGCACAGGGGTAACGGGCGTTACCCTCTTCTCTCACCAAACACTCCCCTCCTGTGGCCAGTAACGGGGGTTACTTCTTTGGTACTCCTAAGTGGTAACGGGAGTTACTATATTTTCCTCCAAAAATACGTGAAATCGCCTTGCTTCGCCGTTTCGTAACTCCAACTCCAAAGTCACCTGAACGGAGCAAAATAAACACATAAACGCATCAAACGGCACCAAAATATACTATAATTAACGCTCAAAATCATGCAATTTCTACACACAACATACGTGTAGTGGGGACAAAAGAGTGCAAATCGAACACCTAAGGAGCAACCTCGTTGTCAACGAGAAGGTCCACTGAACAAAACAAACAATAAAGGATACTCTTAGACTCAATATAAACCAATTAGATGCTCGGCGAATGCATATGAATGAAAATGATGCAAATGAAATGGAATGAAATAACACTTAGGTCATATAAGGACATATATGAGCATATAAGATCATGATTAAAAAACAAGCATGTAAAACAAGTCATAAATTCATAACATAAAGCTTAACACAAATATGACATGTTAACATAGCATACGCATCATAAAAGAAGCATAAAGATCAAGCAAAGCACGAATGAAATGAGAAAACAACACACTACCATGCAAGAATGGTCGCGCTTTCCTTCACAAAAAGGTCGTGCCCGTGACCTTAAGGTCGAAACTAGGGGAAAAAGGACCGCGGCCATGACTGAAAAAGAGCTTAAAATGGTCGAGGCTGTGACCAAAAGTCAAAATAAGGGAAAAATGCAGCCGCAGCCGTGACCTCCCTCGTAGCAGCAACAAAACGTAAAAACAACTGCAAAAACGTAACCAAAAGCCACCCAACTTTGAACTAACATGACAAGGTAAGTTAGGCTCATGATATTCATGCATTTAGGCTTCAAAATTCTAGGCAAACAACCACATATTCACATAACAAGTGCAAGAAACAAGGTTCAAGTTCATACTCATACATAACCTTTCAAATTCATTAATGGTATCTTAAAATTTCCTCAAATACCACACAAAATTAGTTCTTACAAGCATTTATGGATGTCTTAAGTTCATTTAGGAAGCATCAATTCAAAAAGAAACACAAGGATTCATCCAAGTTCTTCAAAATTGTCATAAACCCTTAGTATTCACCATAAGACTCAAAGCGCACTAATTACTCCATGAAAATCAGCAAATAAGGACTCAAAACAAAGAGGATAATATGGATAACAAGTTCATAAACTTACCTTTCAAATTTGGAATGATTTGGTGAAGTATTGAGCTCAAATGGTGAAAAGTGAATAGTATTTCTCTCTTCTCTTGGTGTATCTCGGTTTCAGCTGATAATCCCTCTTTTTTCTTCAAGTTGGAATGAAATGGAAGGCTGAGAGATGAAAGGGGATTAAGTTTTGAGAAGGTGGGTCCAAGTTTGAAGGGTTTTGGTCAAATATTGAGTGTAAGTTATGGATAATTTGGTCAAGAGTGGTCCAAAATGCACGCGAGGCTCGGTTCGATGAAATTTCGGAGGTACAAATGGTCTTAAAAAAATATGAGGCTTATTCCATTAAACCTGAATCGTCGAAATGAGCACAATGATGGTGACATAATTCAAATCTAAATTCCTAAGCTCAAGTTATGCCGCCCGGAACCTAAGGTGCGCTAAATGCCATTTAGCCCCTTTAGGTCCTGTCTCACAAAAACGAATCAAAAACCAACTCAAAAAAGTTCTAAAACATATAACGAGCATATAATCATGTTCATAACTCATGTAATTCATGCATATAAAAATTTCACAAAAATCAGAATTGAATTCGGATGCATATAGTTCAAATTCCAAGGCTTATTGGCATAAACGTTCAAAAATTCAATTCATAACTTAAACAAATAATTTCATATAATTTCAAATAATCACATAATCATTAAAATAACACTTAATTGCATAATTAAATAATTTAAAAGTGCAAATAACACACCCGTGACGTCATACCTATAAGTCCGAACGGGCAGGGTATTATAGTAGTAACCACCGCAACAAGTACTGCCCCGCCTCAGGCGGGAGATAATCAGATGGGGGTACAACCCTAGATGATTTACTCCGAGTTTGAGCTCGACAGTCACCTGGCTTGATGCCAGGCAGAAGCTATTGCAATTGCAATAGAAGGAAGGGTCCCGGTTTTTCTAGAGAGGCTCCAACCAACAACAGTCGGACATTCGACGGCACAGGCCCCGTATACCTCGGCATATGGGCCCCCATTGCCATATGGATACATCCCACCGAGCCCTTGGGGATATCCACCCCCACCGTAGAGTTATTACCAAGCTCTCCATACTACGTTGCATTGCCACCTCCCCCAGGTCATTCATGCTGGTGCGGAGCAGCCCTTGGGGGTGCATCGCCCCGCAAGGAGGTGGCCGAATCGGGGCAGCAACGTTTGATTCAAAGAACTGTGCTTAGCCCCCCTGCTCATGAAACTGCTAAGCTCGCAAACGATCTCAATAATAAGTACACGAACAATCTTCATTCCTTGATGGGAATGAAAAGGCGGTACCCCTATCACAACAAGGTAAGTTCAGTAAGTGAGAGAATTCTGTTTCTAGGCTTGTTTTATTAATGTTGGATCTGTTGCAACTTCCAATTTAAGTAGAAAATTCTCTTTATTCCTCCGTTCATAGGTAGTTGACCCATTTCATTGCAACCATGGGGTTGGGTGAAATTTCATTTTCTGCATTGAGGGGGTCAGCTTCAGTCTGGCCCACGAATTGCGTTGCTTGGCCGGTAGGATAGAACCAGCACAGACGCAATTCCCAGCAGGGTATGCAACTATAGCAGCTTTTTTAAAAGCAGGGGCTGGGGATAATCTCTCAAAATACATTAAGATGTTGTTGATCTCCCTGCCATGATCCGCTGAAAGTGAAGGTTAGTCCGGTTAAGAAAACCACCTAAAGGATCCCGTTGTCCTGTCAGATAGAAAGAAAATGTGACCCCAAAGAGCCCTTCTTTACTACTTTAGGGGGGGGGGGGGGGGATACCGAGCTACCAAGCTTTCTATTCCCTTACAAGCAAGCATTCCATCTTACAATAATCCCTTCCTTTTTCTACTTGAAAAATGCCTCCCGAAGGCCCTATTGGTTTGGAATCGATTCTTTATCAATAGCCTACCCTTTCTTTGAACCTTGTCAATGATCGAACTTGACCCCAAGAATAGATTGGATCGAAACGACTTATCATTCAACTACTTTCTTGGAGTAGTTATTTTGTGGCGATTGGCAAGAGGCTTGCAGAAGAAAACCAAGCGGCTAAGCCTCAGTCAAAGGAAAAGCTGATAAAAGAGCTTTCCATATCGTCGGGACTATCAGTGAAAAATTGCATGATATTAGGCATGTATTTGGTGTGGACATTTTTATTTTTTCCTTTTTTATTTATGAAAAATTTGAAAATAAATATAAAGATAATATTTTGGAAGTTTTTCCACCTCACTATCTTCGGGAAATTCTCGTATGCATCTGGTATGTGCCCTAGTGCATACAGGGACTATTTGTTTATTAAAAAAAAATTGAATAAAAGGGAAAACAAAATTAAAAATCAAAAGAAAATGATTTTTTTCTCAATTAAAAAGAGGAGAGCAAGGGCGGATCCAGGATTTTTCATTAGCCGGGGCTGAAAAAATTTCTAGGTCTCTATATATTAATAAAATAATAATAACTTGAAATTGATTAAAGGCACTAAAACTCAAAGATGAAACTGTTTTCGATGTGTTCCCTTCAATTTTGATCCTACTATTTTTTCTCAAACTAAAATCTTCACGTACAAGTACTAATATGGTCCCTTATTAAAAAAGAAAAAAACTAAAATTTATTTCGGGATTATAATATCCACTATCGAGTGTAGTAATTAATCCTTTCGGTAAATTATAGCTAAGGTAAAGTATAAACAGTTGGATAAAAAAAATTGTTAAGTGTTTTATATTTGAAATTAAAATTCGAATTCACCACATTTTTTAAAAATAATATGTATTGAAAATTAGAATTTTTATGATAAAAATTGTTAAAGTGTTTTATATTTGAAATTAAAATTTGAATTCACCACAGTTTATTAAAATAATATGTATTGAAAATCAGAATTTTTGTGATATTAATTTGATAAAGTTAGGTTTTAATTAAAATTAGCTACCTGATATGATATCTTTTATCTCTCTAATATTGTATGATATATTATCTATACAATAAGATACATTACACTGTTTTTCCTTGTATTTTTTCACACTAATTTTTTCTTGTATAAATATACAATATATTGATTTTTTCGTGAAGTGTTCGGCGCATCATAACAAAAATTTCACACTTATAATTATTTTCATATCCAAACGAAACTTGAGTTATATCTAATATAATATATATATATTGAAAATCAATTTTATAGTATTAGTGGGAAAGAGGGTAGGGGGGCTTCAGCCCCCCCCCCCCCCCCCCTCCCTGGGCTTAATTGGCTCCGCCCCTGGAGGAGAGTGGATACATCGTGGACCACACTCGGACATACGAAATTTTCCCACTATCTCCCATCAACTTTCAGCACTATTCAGAATAGTTATATAGTCTCTCATACAAATTCGTACTTATTGTGAAACATTTCCACATACGCAATTTTTTTTAATTACACCTTCATTAAAAATAGAAACGGAGGCTAAGAGTGGCTCATGCCCCTAAATTTTAAAATATATATATTGTTTCGATATATGAGGGAAAAGATTTTGTATTGAATTCATTGTTATGTGTAAAACGACTACACAGTTTCTAGATAAATAGCTAAGGATTCTTATAAATCAGGGATACCTGCAACCAGTTAACAAGGTAAATAATGTCCTTTCATTAAATATATATATGAATCTTCCAACACTTCCCATTAAGTTAAGTAATGGACTCACTAATTCTTAACTTGTCCAATGTTGTCTGGAACACCTGCCCAGTAACAACCTTTGTCAGGATGTCTGTCAATTGATTTTCTGATTTCACGAAGTGAAGCTGTTAGGAATAGTGCCATTAAAGCAGTATTATTGCTTTACCATTTCTTTGTAAAATCACAAACAGTCTTTAAATAATAAGCGAAATAATTTTGTTCATAGGCAATCACTTCTTTATATGTTTATTTATATCTGTGTGGGTTTGACTGTATTTTGCATGTTTTGAACTCCCCTAATCCGATGAGGCCGTTAAGAACTTTGTCCTTATGAGAATGACACATGAAACAAGTTCTTAACTACATAGGCGAGGATTAGAAACTTCTCCAAGTCGATGAGTCTGGCAGACAGTGGGAGTGTCGACCTTGACCCCGTTGAGACCTTCTTATGTGATTATGTCCTTAAAAAGGATCACTCAGTTTCATAGAGTGATAATTGCATACGATGATGTGTTCATAATACATAAGGGTGATTGTTACAAGAACTTCATCACTGAGATGTCCCCCGTGAGAACATTCCTAAATGGGAAAGGAAGTTTCCACTTCCAGATTAAAAAATATCTCACAGGTCAATGATGTGATTAATAATCCTTTGACTTAAGATTCTGTAATGTCTCATATGAGCTAACTCTGTAATCTTTGATATAGGCTCAAAAGGGTGTCGCCATATAGACACCTGAACCACGGCCTATGTTGGGATTACACAAGTGGCATATGTAGAATTACACTTGTTAAGAACAAGAATGATCTCTTACTGATTAAGTTGTTCGTAGTCCATTAAATATTAAACCCTTAGCCAAGGTGGTTAAAAGATCAAGACATCAAGAAAATGGGATTTTCTTGGATTGAGATCTAAATGGGTATGAAACAAACTTGAATTTAAAGATCAAGAATATCAAGGCTCTAAGTTTATTCCCATGAATTAATATCTTGATTGAGAGATGGAGTTGTAGGAGGATCGTATTTCGCTGATTGTCATTGACTGAAAGGTTCTTTGATTCATTTCGTTATTCGGCTAGGGGTCACACACTCATTGCTAGATTACGGTAGTGTGATCTGTGAACTGATTAATTATTTAATTAGTGTCATTACTAATCGAATAATGAACCTAAATGGTCACACACAAATTCTAGGTCACGAGGGTTTTGATAGGAAATTGATTGGATTAACGAAGGATCAAAATATTGATCGAAATAGGGCCACGTACACGTGGACCCCTGCCACGTGTCACGCAGCCGTACGTGACTGCCACGTGTCACGTACACGTGGCTGCACACGTGAGGTTTATTCCACATGTGAAAGCTTTTCTCGATTTAATTAATTAAATCGTTAATTGACTAAATTATGGTCTTTTAATTAATTATGAATTAATTATTAAGTTCAATCTCAAAAATAATTAACCCAATAAATAATTAATTATGAATTAAATTATTTATTGAATCTTGATATTTTACTTTATGCAAGATAAGGTTGAATAGTCAAACTTCCTATTGTAGGAGAGAAAAGGATTTCTTGGATTATCTTGGAGAACAAGATATGATCTTATTTTCAATTAAAAGATAATAATTAATTAGTGAATTATTGAGAAAGAAATCAAAAGCCCACTAAGTCTAAGAAACCTCTAGGGTTTTCGAACCCTCTTAGTATAAATGCAAGGTGGGGCTTCTCTTACACTGTAAACCAACGTTCTTGAAGCGTTAATTGTTTTTGAGAAAAATAAAAGAAAAATTTTCAAAGAAAATTCCTAGCCAAAACACAAGCCACAGAACTAGCATTTATTCTCAATAGCTTGATCGTGATCTAGGACTGATGTGGATACGCTTTGGAGGATTACCTACTGTTAGGAATAGTGCCCTAGAAAGCCGATTGTATATCCGCTTTGTGTTTTTCCTTATTGTAATCACAGACAATCTTTGAATAAAATAACGTATTGAGGCAACACTTCTTTATATGCTCTTGTTTGGTATGCGTTTACTTTAGCTGTGCATGTATGAGAACTCCCCTAATCCTGATGACTTTAGGACTCTACCATTTAGGTGAAATGGTTCATGAAACGAGCCCTATATCACATAAGTCATGATTAGCAAAATGCTCCAAGCCGATGAGTCCTACAGACAGTGGGAGTGTCAACCTGACTCCTCTAAGGCTTGCTTGTGGGATCACGCCCTTAAGAAGGACCACCTTGTTTCATGGAGGTGCAAAGTGTATAGTTGATACGTGCGTGATACATGAGAGTGCTTACTTTAATAAGTAAGTTCACTGAGGTGCCCTGTGTGAGAAGATTCCAAAATGGGAAAGGAAGTTTCTATTTCAAGAAATGGAAACTTCCAGATTAGGAAATATCTCACGAGTCATTGATGTGATTAATTGATCCTTAGACTTGAGGTTCCTTATCACTTTATGAGTTAACTCTGTAGTCTTAGGTATAAGCTTTAGCTCTCTTGAAAGTTGATTTGAATTTGAATTCAAAGTCAAAGTCAAAATTACTTGATGATCAAGTAATAGGAGAGAGGGACCAAAATCCTTAGCCCATAAGGACTAGGATTTTCAGTCCTCCCCTTCCTATATATAGGGGAGCTCGAGCTCCCCTTAGAGCTAATCGAGAATTCTTTTGGTTCATGTGTTGAACACCATCCTTTCTCCAAGATAAACGAAACCCTAGGTTAAGCCTAAACACTAACTAGAGAACTAGCATCCTTACTAGTTAGATTGTAGTCAAGTTGGTGGACTATCTCTAGAGAGCTTCAAGTTAGAAGTTTGAAGATTCGAGCTTTACCAAGGAGAGGGGATCAAGCCGCGAGAAGAGCGTTCTTGGGTGGCTTGAAACGCTTCAAGAAAGACAATTAAGAAATTAAGTTTCTAATTCCTTCGAATTTGGATACACGATTACGAGTCCAATTTTTAAATTTCCGCTGCTTTCTGATTTGTGTTTTCCAACACCTACTTTGAATATTTTTGAAGGTTGTTCAAGGGACAATCCGCACGAAGGGTATTTGATAGGGGGTATCAACATCACAAGAAAGCTTCAATCTTCATACATTTCTTGAAGCCTTTCTAGTTTTGAAACGAACATTGCAAGATTTCGATTCGCTTTTGGAAAAGTTTTTTAAATTTCCGCTGCGCAAACTCTTTGTTTTCCACCAGAAGCTCTACAGTGCCATCTTCCAGTTTCTCGTTTATAAACTGTCGATCAACTTCCACGTGCTTCGTTCTATCATGCTGCACAAGATTCTTTGAGATACTGATTGCTGCTTTGTTATCACATTTCAAGTGCCCAAGGCCTCTTAGGCTTATGTCAATCTCGGTCATCAGTTTTCTAAGCCAAATGATCTTTGTCACAGCTTTTGCAATGCATCTAAACTCTGTCTCAATACTAGAGAGAGCTACTACTTTCTGTTTCTTACTTCTCCATGTTACAACATTCCTCCCGATTAAGGTAAAGAATCTCGATGTGGATCTTCTGTCATTTGGGTTTCCTGCTCAATCTGTATCCGTGTAGGACTCAATATCTAGGTGACTATGCTTGTTAAACATGATCTCGTTCCCTATGGTACCCTTCAAATACCGTATGATCCTCACCACTGCGCGCTTGCATGTGACTTCTTTGAGGTTGATACATAAACTAACTAACTACCCCCATAGCATAGGCAATGTCAAACCTATCGTGAGATAGATAGATCAGCTTTTCAACCAACCATTGATATTGCTCTTTGTCTGCTGGCTCCCCGCCTTCGTCTATCTTGAATTTGTGATTCACTTGGATGGGGGGTATCTGCTGGTTTGCAATCTAGCATCCCGATTTCTGCAAGTAGGTCTAGCACATACTTTTTCTGTGAAATAAAGATCCCCTATTTGGATCGCAGAACCTCTATTCCTAGAAAGTATTTGTCTCGCCCATAGAGGATAGTTTTCATTGTTAGTTTGAATCTAATCGATAGTAAATTGGACAGGTTTGGTTATGTTTGCCTATTATTTTACAGTAGGTTTGCGATCTGTATTGAGAGATCTGTGTTGGGTTCTTGCATTTTTTCGGTTTTGATATATGTGGGTTCTGACATGATTGGTTTGTGACAGCCCGACTTTCGGCCATACAGGTACGTCGACACGAGTGGGCTATATGCGCAATTAAATTATTTATTTATGTAATTATGTTTTTAATTTATTATTTAATTGATACTTTGATTATTATTTGGAATATTTTTTATATTTGAACTTATGAATTTTGTACGTATATGCATGTTTGCTCTCGAACTTGATCCGTTTACCTTGGAATTTAATTCCGATTTTTGTGAGAACTTTCCATGCATGAGTTATGTATTATAAATGTGTTTTTATGCTCGTTTCATGTTTTTGTGTTCGTTTGATACGGTTTTAAACCGTTTTGTGTGAATTGGGACTTGAGGGCCTAATGAGAATTTAGCACGCCTTGTGTTCTGGAAGGCATAACTCGAGCTGGGAATTCGGATTCGAATTCCGAAACCTACACTAGACTCGTATTGAAAGTACGAATCTAGAAAACCTAGCCTTGTATTTTTCTAAGCCTGTTGGACCTCCGAATTTTGCCCGGAACATGAGCCTCGCGCAGATTTGCCGCCCTTTACGGTTTTGGCCATAACTTGCTCATTCCTTAACCAAATGACCTGAAACTTGGGCCCACTTGACCATGGTTAAGCCTACTTTCTCCCTAACCCAGACCCATTTCGAACTCAGCACAAGGAGGAGAGAGAAGTAGCTGCAAAGTGGGAAGAGATGAAGGAATCCCGAAACTATTCACCCTCTTGTACCTTTGAGTTCGTATCTTTCTCGTTTGTTCTCTGATTCAAGAGGTAAGCACGGATTTTTCCTCCTTACTTCATTGTGGTTATTTTAAGCTATCATTTTCATATTTTCATTGTGATTTGGGCATGCTATTAACAAGATGATGAATAGTTAGATTTTTGCCCAATTCTTAAATTCATGAGCTTGAGTTGTTTTCTTTGGAATTTATTACTTGTTATATGATCATATGAGCTTCCATGACTTGTTTCCTTGTCTTGATTTCATGCTCCTTATGTGTGTAAAGAACCACCATGGATGAAGCTTGAATACTTGAAGGGTTTTGGGTTTGAAACTTGCACAAAATCTGCACATCTTTTTCCTTGCTGTCACGGGTGGATTCGGGGAGGTTTTTGTGTGAATCTTTGCATGATATTTCATGGTTTAATAATTGAGTATGTTACCTATTTATTGTGCTTCGTTTCCCTGTTTTTCCTTGCTTTTTCCCCTGTTTTTTCAGCTTGTACGAAGAAGAAGAAGACGCAGCAGCGCGGCAGGAACACACCCATGTCAGTCCCTAGTGTTTTTGAGGGACACGAGCGTGTCTTGGAGGGCTTGAGGTGTCTGTACCGAGACACCTCTATGTCTCCCTTTGTGCTAAAAGGGAGACATGCCCGTGTCATGCCCTGATGTAGCCATTTTATGGCTACTACTCGGGGCTTTCGCGTGGCCGTTTTCCTTGCTCGTTTGTGTTGTTATGCCTTGTTTACTTGTTTTTCTTGTTTTGTTCTTACTCATACTTGATTTCTCCCATCCCAATCTTGATCCCAACATGCTAACGAATGTGTATATGTTGTGTTTTGTTATTTATTTAATGTTTTATAGCTTTATATGCTTAGTATAAACGAGACATGAGTGTATGAACGTTTATATGCAAAGTATGATGCTCCCTTGTATCTCTTGCCTTGTGTATGTTCTTTAAACTTGATTATACATGAAATACGATATAATATGATATGTTATGAGTTTATTTGACGTGGTATGTGTTTGAATTACTCATCGCATACTTGTTAATATGTTCAATGCTTTGATATGCCCTATCTTGAACGAATGTGAAATGCATTGCATCATATGCATCCATATGCATTTATCGAGTGTATATATGTTTCACAATCGAGTCTAGCCTTGTTTCTTATGTTTAGATTGCTCTGGTGGAGTAGCTCGTGCTGTGGAATCGCTCTGTAGGTGTGCTTTAAGCTTATTTGATCCGGTTTGCTCGTTAAGGTGAGGTTTTGTTCTTTTAGTTAAAATAACCTACAACCCTACGTGATTTGAAGCCTACATGCAAAATACGTATATTACATGATAAATATGTGCTTGATATGTATTTTGAGGGCTTATCCCGCTTGTTATGATCTTGAAAACAGTTTTATACGTATATAAACTATGTTTCGATTTGTTTTGAAAAGTCTTCAAGCGTGTGTGCGTGTCTTGCGAGAAATAACCTTGAAAGATAGGTCCCTTGACTTGTTCTTAACTTGATGGGCCCCGGGGATTGTGAGACAAAGCACCCAGGATGACCAAGGGGTTGCCAGACACACCTCTTGTTCATGATCTCCACTTGTAGGATGTACTGGAACCCACTAGGAGGTTAGTGGGGGGATGGAGTCCGACAAGCATGAGTGTTGCGAAACTCACGTCCTGTTTGCTTGCTTAGATGGTTTAGGGTCAGCCGACCCTTCCATCACCGAAGTATGAGGTAGGATTGTTTTGATTTGAACTTGCTTGATATGTACTTGTCTTCACGTGGAGAAACTCGTACTCGTCGAGTTAGTATGTCTTATCTTGTCTTGCCTTGAATCTATGAAACGAGAATGGATCTCTAATTACTTAAAATTATTTATTTTGGCCTTCGACCTAACTTTATTTAAGTATATATATCTATTATCACGGGAAATGATTTGGCGTGCAAAAACCATTCCCGGTTCATGGATTATTCACGCTCTTGATACTTGCTTTGCTCTATACGTATACGGATGTGTGTGTTAGCCCCTCACCAGTCTTTAGGACTGACCCTCGTTGTTTCCTTCTTTTGTTTTCCCTCTGTTCTTGAGTTTGCAGGTGCAGGTTTGGTTCATGCTAGGCGGTGGTCTTCTTTTAGTCTTTGAGCCCGGTTTTGTAGCTCAAATCCTTGCATCTCGCATATTTACTTTCTCACTTTGACATTTTGTATACGCTTGTATTTGTACATGAACTTGACTTTGGAGATTTGTATAATTTAAGTTGGCCGTGGTGGCTTAGCATGTATAATTGTTTTAAATGTTGCTTGTATTATGCATGTATGTATGGATCCTGTAACTTCCGCATTTGTTTTGTTCTGTTGCGTGCTCTGTATTAGGGTCTAGACCGCCTAACCTAGGAGTTTGATTTTGTTTGTCTCCCGTTCGCTATAGTTTGGCGCGTATGCGGAGTCCTTGTTTCGTTACACATGTCGAGCTATGGTGCGGGGGATGTGGTGCCCACCGCTGGGGATGCTACATGGTTGTTTGCAGTTGTCGACCTTGTTTAGGCAGATTAGGTTCCGGGAAAGGTTTAGAGACGATGATGTTTAAGGCTGAGTCTCAAGGGTTGTAACACTGCTCTGTTGCCATATTTCGACATATGGGGAAAAAGATTTTGCATTGAATTCATTGTTATGTCTAAAACGATTACAGAGTTCCTAAATAAATAGCTAGGGATTTCTATAAATCAGAGATACACGTAATCAGTTAACAAGATAAATACTATCCTTTCTGTGAATACACGAATCTTCCAACAATATATATATATATATATATATATATATATATATATATATAATATTTTTATTCCTTTGATTAAAAATTTTATCGTCTCCTTTTGAAGAAAATTACAAATTTCACCACTCTTAAACTCCATTTCTAGTTGGAAAGACTCTTAGGAGATTTCATTTAAACAATTTAATAATGTTATGGATTTCTCTGTTATTTTTGAAACTTAAGAGATTAAGATAACACAAATTCAAAATTTTACTAACAAAACATGATATTACCGTTGGGAAATATAGAAAAAATAAAAATTAAAAGAACAAAACGACCAGTGATTGAGCATCAGTGATAAAGGCAGGCAGCAGCAGCAGCAGCAGCAGAGGTACCTAACTAATATGGATTGTTGGTAGGGCATTTAAATTTCTGTTATGATGATGAATGCAATCATTCCAACTTTAGACACATGAATTGATGCCTTTCACCAAACTGGACCTCTTAATTTCCTCCTCCCTTTTAATCCACGCCAACAATTACCCTTCCATACTACGCCCCACTTCTCTCTTTCTTTCTCTTTTCTTCATATTCTTTTCCCAGCAATCATAATACTATGCATTATTTACTTGCGCTGGATTTTTTCCAGATTTATTTCAACTAATCATAATAATATGAATTATTTGATTGAGCTGGATTTTATTTTTTTATGTTTTTGCTTTTTAGTTAGACAATTGATGATAGGATGAACCCCGCACCGGACCCATGCCAAACATATCATCTTTTTCTTTTTTATTAAATTTCTAATTGAAATTGCAAATTAATACGTAGAATTCTCCTAGTAATGGTAATTGAGTAAAAGTTTATTGGGTGTGAGTGTAGTCTCAAACACCAAGAGTAATCTCTCTCAAACAATTGTATTCTGAAATTGAGCCAACAGCAATGCTCAAAAATATATTAATCGATCATATTTGAATTTTTTAACTTAAGTTCAAACTCTCTTTTTTATATCTTTTCCTGATGTAGAAGTAAACCTTTTAGGGGCATCTCACTAACTTAATGAATAGATTTTTTTCAATTCTATAAGTTCTATAGTTAATGTATTCGTATAAATGAAGGTTTTGATTAATTTATCTTTAAAAATATATTTTCTTAAATTAATAAGAAAATATTATAAGAGCCTTTTCTTCGATTCTAGAATATGTAAATTATAAGTGAGATTGTCATGTTTGTTTTAAAATAAATTAATTGAAGCGAAAAAAAAAAAAAAATCATCATAAATTTAAATAACTAATAAAAATGTTGTTACGTTCTTAGTTAATAAATTTGAAATTCTGATGATATCATATCAAGAAAGAAATAATTGGCAATTAATCAAGACATGAGGCGTGCTCTTTTATTTGATTCATGCACAATACTGCATTTTAAAGTTGGGTCAGATGTTTCATCAATCATGCATGTTTGGTTCTCTGTCACTTCCAAACTCATGTTTATTCAAATTAATTTCAATTTCATTATATTTCAAATTTATTTTCAGGAAAACTTAGTATTTTAAAATATTTGAATTTTCCAACCTCTTTACAGACTTCACCACTGATCCATCAGTCGTCAACACCAATTTTATCCACCCCGTACATCGCAACCCATGTCGTCTTCTCATGCAGGATATTCTATGCTACTTATAAAAAAAATATATAAATTTTGAAAGTAATTCATTCAAATATTTATTAATGGTACAAATTTTGAAATATTTTATTTTGCGAAAATTTTCGTTTAGATTTTTTTAAAAAAAGTCCCTTACATTGATATTCTCTAAGAAAAGGGTATAAACATTAAAAAAAAAAACGCACGAAGAGTTTTGTGGGGATTTTTACATGTTTGTGATCTATGATTCTTGAATTATGATGCTTTATATGGACGATTTTGTTTCAGTTTGACTTATATATGATCGAGGGAGGTTTTATCCAACAACACGGTTTTCTAATTAATTTATTTAAAAAAAGAGAAATATCTGTAAATTTTCAGTTTTAAGTCAAATTGGTAATCATAAATATTTTTTTAAAAAAAGACCAAAGATGATTAACAGAAAAACAATTGACTAATGAAATGTCTAATGGGGCCATCAATCATTATTCATTATAGTTTATTAAGCAAATCATTAGCACAAGCTGGCTGGTAAATTGCTGTCTAAGCATACTATTCTTTTCCCAACACTGCAATTATAATAATACTAGATATTTTAAATTATATTTAATTTTCAGATATAATAATATTTTTAAAAAGGTTAAAAAAGACTACACTTCTGAATTTTTATTTACTCACTCCTCAGGTCTGGGGTTTTTTTTTTTTTTTTAAATTATATTTTATTATGAATTTGAGTAGTGGCTGACCGCTGACTGCTCTTAATAACTACGTATCAAAGAATCTATCCAGTGATTTGTGAATTGTGATTAAAATAATATAGTTTCTAATTATTAAATTAGATATGAAGCGGTATATATGTGACTCGTTTATATGTAAAGATCTATATCAAATTTATTTCGATCGATTCTAATTAATTATATAAATAAATAAATTATAATTATTATTAGTTAACCACTTATTTTATATTTTACAACAATAATATGATTGCCATTGTGACCAAATTGGACCCACAATTATGGCTACGTGTGACACCTTGCCATGGACAGATGGACTGGATTAACTTGGTTGGTCGATCTGTTTCATTTGCAAGATGCATTTAAGGTTTGATTATATTGGATCCCCACACACATTTTTCTACTTGAAAGCGAATGTCTATTTAATTCCAGAGCGACTCTGGAACTAATTCAAATAGGATGCTGTTCTATGCTTCTATTAACAAATAATCAAATATAAATTTATGTGTTTTTCCTGTACTAAAAAAAATACCTATTCACATAATGCAACTCTTGCAATTTTATATTATCGACTGGAGATATATATAGTTGGAATACATTGAGTGATGCAATAATTAATTCAAGATTTATCATTGAAAACTTGTTGGATTTGATACGGTAAACAGATACTATCAAAGTTGAATGTGTTTTATCGTTCAATTATCAAATTTTGATTGGAATTACGTTTGTTCAACGAGGTCTATCGGAGATACTCTTTGATTTAAAACGACACAACTGATTGATACTAATCACACTACTACTAGCTCTAATGGAGCAAAATCATCCCGTGATCTCTACATATCTATTTCTAAATATTCGAACATTGAATTTTTAATTAAACTAACATAACACGAATTCGCTAAATTAAACTATATTTCATCCAAGCAAATATTGCAATAGTGTTAAAATGTGCACACTACAAATACCGGCTTCTTTGTTACACTGATCGAACCGAACTGAACCGACACCTGGAGATATAGCAGAGTGTTGGAAAAGTTGAGCTAGAAAGCAGAACCCTAACTAAAAAGTTCTAGTTTTATTTACCACTTACCAGCTGCAGCTCTAACTGGCTTTTTCTTTTGAAATATGAAAGTGATCTGTTCTGAACTTATTTTTCTTGTAAATTAAGATAATTAACTTTTCTATATATATGATGAGTAGGGACCCACATAGATCTCACTGCAAGTAATTGTATAGTCACAACTCCCTATCCCTAGTGTTTCACTCACGAACTAGGCATTTGGTACATAGAAATAAAGTGTAGGCTTCTTTCCTTTTACTCCTCTACGGTTCTACACCATATGGTACGCCTTTTTCACCTCTTAAACGTAGTTTGGCTTTTAAAAATTAACTTATGCCTTTTCTATATATACGTGCACTTCCTTCTCTGTTTTTCAGTCTCAACCTTCGCTCACTCACTCTCACTGTTTGCGCAGCTTAAGCGGAGGGTAATATAGTCGTAGTACCTCATTTTCCTCACAATGGCTCGGTATCTTGCTGTGTTCCTAGCTCTGATCTTCATCATCGCCGTTGCCGGCGTCTCCGGGCAAACTCCGCCGACTCCTCCCTCCTCAACCCCTGCTCCGCCGACTCCCACCACTAGTCCACCCCCAACCACTCAAACACCACCAGCAACGACGCCTCCTCCGACTTCCTCCCCACCGCCAGTGCAGTCTTCTCCGCCGCCAGTGCAGTCCCCGCCACCAGTGCAGTCTTCTCCGCCGCCAGTGCAGTCGTCTCCACCACCAGCAAGCCCTCCTCCAGTTCAGTCTCCACCGCCTGCAAGCCCTCCACCGGCAAGTCCTCCTCCTGTGCAGTCTCCTCCGCCGGCAAGCCCTCCTCCGGCTGTTCCTCCACCAGCTCAGGCCCCGCCACCTCCAGTTCAATCTCCTCCGCCACCGGCTGCACCTACCCCCGCTCCACTCACTTCGGTTCCGGCTCCCGCTCCATCGAAAACCTCTCCATCTCCATCTCCATCAGTGTCGAGCCCTCCGCTTCCTGCTACTGGATCTCCGGCGCCCGCGCCTAGTCTAGGCGGTCTTGCTCCTGCTCCCTTAGCCACTGATCAGGTACGCAACAATTATGTTAAAAATACTTAAATATTTAATGATATTTTTATCTAATTACTTAATTAAAAAAAAATCACTTGTCAAACTAAACCAAATTACTTAATTAAAAAAAAAAAATCACTTGTCAAACTAAACCAAATTATTTTTTTTATAACCCAAAGATATTTCTAAGTCAATCTAGGGGTTGCTAAAATGAACGGTCTCGAAATCCTGTTGAATCTTTTTAGCACGAACATAATAATCGTTTCAGTTTAACTACTTTTAAGGTAGATCAATGGGTAAAAATGATGTAAGAGTCCTCCTTTTAACCTAAACATCAAATCTCACTAACATTGGATTATGGTTCAGAGCATTGGATCTAGTTCTTGGTACAATTGTTGTATTCGAGTCAATTAAGAGTCATAATGGGTCGGTGTAACATCACATGATGGACATGTACCGTTGGGCTTTAGATCTCATATTTTAGATTTATGTTTCATCTCGCGTTTCATTCACATATATGTATTATGCCTATAAATAGGCCCCTAAATTAGATGAGATATTTTTTAATTTTTTTTATATTACAATTATTTATCTTTCCTAATTTGAATGAACCGCATATTTATATACCTAATATGGGAAAATTCTAGCCCAGACCCGGCTTGGCCGGACCCAACCAATTAAAAAGGCAAGTGTATTACACTTGCCATTTGATTGGTCACTCTCTCCAAACTTTCCACCAACCACACGGCAAGTGTAAAACACTCGCCCCCTCGTTACACCGGTTTGGCCGAGCCAGGCTCGGGCTAGAATTACCCCCTAATATGTGTATATGAATAAAATAGGATATAAAACACGATATCCAAAACCGAATTGGCAGACAAAAACTTTTTTCTCATTTTATCTGAAAGGGCATTATGTTGATGCTTTGTCTATTCACACATCCTAACAACACTTGAAACATGGTGTTGCATTAAATATATATCTCTAGTTTTAGGTCCCGCATTTATGTGATCCAACAACGACAACGTGACTATGTACATGGGATCATGAGATCCACAACCAATGGAACTAAATTTTGGTTAATTCCTGCTAGTTTCAGACATTCTACGCAGATCATTAATTTGTGGGATCTATGTTACTTTGTTAATCATTATTTGATTGTACCAATAATGAATTACATGCATTTCCTTAAATATAGATCTTAGAATGTGGGCATCTCGATTAAATACCATAACTAGTTCTGGAATTTCTGGTTGATTTGTGTACATTATACACTCTCGCCCACGTGAACCTAGTTCGACTAAATTCATGTAACAAGAAGCGAATGGTTTATACTTTTAAGGAAAACGATCAATCAAATTGATAGCAAGTATAATAAATTTGTCCAATATGATTTGTTGGATCCGAGTGAATCGGGTCTGAGCTAGAATATATCCTTGTTACTTTTGCTGACATTGTTAATGTTGAAACGTGTAATGCAGAGTGGAGCCAACTCGATGTTGAAGATCTCTGGCAGCAGTGTTATGGGATGGGCCTTGCTTTGTTTGGTACTTTAGAGAATTCTGATTGGGCTTTTACTTGTTGAAAGCCGGCCCGGCCCATAAATATATTTGTCTATCAGTTGCATTTGGCCCATAGGGTTGTGGATTTATCTTTATTTTTATTTTTATGTGTACTCGATTTATATACATTGGTTTGCATTCTTTTGGGAGCTTATTTTTGTATTGAAACTCCGAGAGGAGCCACTTATTTTTCTACCCGATTATCCTAGCTACTTTGCTTCTCTAAATTATCAATTCTTGTTGCTTCTTCATTACTTTTTTATGTTATTTTCTTTTCAATTTTTATATTTTATTTTGTGTTGATTAATTAGTTGTGAGAAAAAAGGGGCATACTTTGAAAACTTCCCATGAGTTGAAAAAATTTTAGTTTGCTTCCCACTTTCAAAATTATTTTTGTTCACTCCCCAGATGAGACTCATAATTTGAGTTTGCTCCCCATTTTGGACACCACATACGACATATTGCGATTTAGTTATGACATATTATGATTTAGTTACGTGATTCTTGAGTTTTTATACATATATAAAAACTCAAGAATCACGTAACTAAATCGCAATATGTCGTATGTGCCCTGAAAAATGGGGAGCAAACTCAAATTCTGCATCTCATCTGGGGAGTGAACAAAAATAATTTTAAAAATGGGAAGCAAACTAAAAATTGAGTCCACATTTGGGGATTTTTCGAACATTTCCCGTGAGAAAAATTGTTTAAAATGGGGATACCGAGTGAATATTGATCTAATAGCATATAAGAAGAAACTAATAATTTGTTTAGATATATATTTAAAATTTTATTGGGATTAGGAGTGCATTTCGAGCCGATTTTGGAAAAAAAATAATTCAGTTTAAACTTGAGTTTGAAAATTATTTGCATGGCTTGAGATCAAGCTTGCCGAGCCTTTTTTTTTTTTTTTTTTTTGGAGGTGCTAGATGCAGAGGCGCATAATAGATCGATATGAACCTCACAAGCTGTCCCATAATAAAACCAGTTGTTTCTGATACCTTCTTCTCGGTTCCTTCTTCGATAACCTGAGCTCGGAGAAGTAAGAGATAAGAGGGCCCCATGGAAAATGTGGTCAGAAATCCATAATAGAGTCCGACCACAACGACCGAATTGATTATCCTCATGCATAAGGATCCTAGATTACCTAGTAGAAAAGATTGAAAAATCATCGCAAACCTCCCTTATTTTTTTGTATTGCAATTTCGATTTCTGGATTATATATGATAATTTTGGAACTTTCCATATATAGAAAAGAAATAGAAAGAGATAGACTAGAAACGACATCTGTTATGTCAATGACCCCAAAGGGGTCTTAAATGAATGGAATTGGGATATGGATGGAATATAATGAAATAGAGCCACTTTGAGGTTCCCTCTGAAATGAGGCATGGAAGGGGGCCACTACGAAGAAGTTCCGGGAGTTACGAAGGAGGGTTCGAGCTCATATTGGTCATGGGTTGAGAACGGGAATTGAACTCTATGAGATCTAATCTCCCGTTGTTCCTCAGTAGCTCAGTGGTAGAGCGGTCGGCTGTTAACCGATTGGTCGTAGGTTCGAATCCTACTTGGGGAGATTTGATTTATTCTGAATTAACGAATTCAGAATAAAGGGGCTCACTTTGACCGTTAAGAGTAGGCAACCTGAAACCCATATGAAGTTTTACCATGAGCCGATTGTATCCATTGAGCAAATATGGGTTCGATCAAAATTTGCTTTTCCGGAGTCCCAAAAGCAAGCATGACATCATTATGAACATAAAGTCCCAAGGTATGGAATCCCAGAAAGAGGCTGGCCTAACTTAAATGAGATATGATAGCTTCCTTATGGTCTAACATTCTTGCCAATACATTATCTTCATTTTGCTCCGGGTTGTAATCTCTAATGAAAAAGATAGCTCCATGAGCAAAAGCTCCTGTCATGATAAATCCGGCGATATATTGGTGATGAGTATATAATGCAGCTTGAGTAGTAAAGTCTTGTGCTATGAATGCATAAGCAGGTAAATAGTACATGTGTTGAGCTACCAAGGAGGTAATAACCCCTAAAGAAGCTAGAGCAAGTCCTAATTGAAAATGAAGCGAATTATTGATTGTATCATAAAGACCCTTATGCCCACGTCCCAATCACCCTCCCGGAGGAATATGTGCATCTAAAAGATCCTTGATACCGACTCAACGAGCAAATATATTTTTGTTGGATTTTTTTTTTTTGGTTGAATGGACATTTTTTAACTCACATTCAAAAATATTATTAAACAATAATAAAAATATTAAGATACATAGTATACTAAGATTTTTAAGTTTTATATCATTATTAACCAGTTATAGTCAATATTTAGATTATATATGAATAGTATTAATTATATTATAGTAAACTATAAATCATGTAATTACACAATACAAATTATCAACTAATTTTTTATTATGATATATTACGATGCAAAATTTAGTAAGGATCATACTTGTATTATAGATAACATATAATATAGTATAAATTATGTTATATATCTTGTACTTATTACCAGACAAATTATTAACTAATATTTTATTAACATATATACTTAAGTTATTAATTATTTAATATAATAGATTGACTCTATGAAATCATTTATTTGGATGAATATTATATATTATCATGGTAATATGTTAATAATATTCTATAAAATGATATGTTGTTGTAATTATTGAATTCATATTATTAAATTATAATTATTGTCAAAATAAACAGATAAAAATATATAAAATATCATATATATTGTTTATTTAAATATATAGTTTATTAACACTATAATATATATAATACAATATGCACATCAATATATGTATTTATATGTATATTGTATTATATAAATATAATAGCTCTCAAGTTGGCTCGTAAACTTTGAGTCACAAAGAAATAGGATTGAGTCTAAATTGACATACATGCTCAAGCTCGACTCCATCTAAGGTCGAGTTGAGGCAGCTTGAGCTTAACTCGTCGGCTCACAAGCGAACTCGACTTATGTAGCACCCCGAACGTAGGGTCACCACATCCCCGCACTAAGACCCAAACCCAGTTACGAAATGGAAAGTCCGCACTCGAGTCCGAATCATAGCGAATGGGAGACCAACTCACTCACTAGGCTAAGCGGAGCTAACAACAACCAATTCAATGGAAGCAAGTAATTAAAACAACAACAATTAAGCGGAAGCATAACATATATATACATCACAATCACAAAATATTCACGGCCCACACGGCCTCAACAAAACAAAATATCAAATCTCCAAGTATACAAAATATAAAGTGTATGTAGACATATGCATCCTATCTTGACCTAAACCGACAAGTGCAACTCAGAAGACACACTTCTCCGCCTAGCTCAAACCAAAAGTACCTGCAACTAAAAAATAAAACGAGGGGTCAGACAACTGACTGAGTGAGGGGGCTAACGCACACCCAGACCCTATATATATATATATGAAGCATAACACATAACAAAAGTGGACTCATGAACCGAGAATAGGTTTTACACAACAAAATATTTCAAAACAAACTTATACATATTTAGAAAACATTTTCATAAACTATATTCCGATTCATAATTTCCATATCAAAACATATCATATGCTCGGCGAGTATGAGCTTCCACCTTTTACTTCTCATATCAGAATAAAACAGAAATTCATAAACTTATCCAACCACCACACCATTGATGGAAGAGCCACGTGCGGCCCTAACCATCCCGAACTTTAACAAACCCACGAGGGGTAGCTAACCCCAACGTGTCCTCCCCTGTTTTTACACCGAAGGCATCAAAATACCACGCCTTCCCTATCTCCCGGGGTTGTACGTGATACCTTGGGTGGAAACTATGTACAGGCCGAGCCCCAATGGCCAGATACCGGCCCAGAATTCATTACCCATAACTCCTGGGGCCCACATATATAGCAGACAAAACAGATACCAATATTTCATGGCAAAACTCGCTACAGAACTGAACATAAAAGAATTTTCCAAAATAGCTTACATATGCTTTCATACTTAACTTTCAAAACCGAACTTGTTTCATAAGGTTATAAACAAATCATATCCAACACTTATTTAATTATATATACAATATATAACCGCATGCAAGGCTCGAAAACGTCACATTAAGGCTTTAGGTCGTTTAACTATACAAAATCCTAAACCTCACCTTATACTTGAAAAGAAGAGAGTGAGAGTAGACAACTCTAGGCCTCGGGCTAACCACCAGCAACCTCGTATGTAACAAAGACACAAAAGCCTAAGACTTAAACTCTACATGAACCAAATTAAGATGCACGACAAAAGTATGAACATGAATGAAATGCAATTGAGATGATATGCGTCACATAATCACATAGCATAGCATATAACAGGTATTCATAATAAATTATGAAATAAAAATGAAGTTATAAAGTTAAATCATGCATATACTAGCAATACAAGGCATAAAAATAGCAATACAAAACAATTAAAACTCAAAATTAAGCTCCAGGTCTCGGGAGCCCTGGGAACGACCCTGCCACTATAAAGAATGGTCGTTCCTGCAAATACCCCAAAGTTTTTGAAAAACGGGAACAACTGTTCCTGTCCTAAGAAGAAAATAGGAAGGGTCATTCCCAGATATATACCCGACTCTCTCCCCGAGCGTCTGTAAAGATTTCCCAATTTTGCCTCTTGGGAATGACCCTTCCCAGCTCTAGTACAAACTGGGAACAACCATTCCCATTTTTGAAAATGACGTCACAAAATCCTACGAAGGGTCGTTCTCAAGCCAAGGCAGTGACGGGAACAGCCGTTTCGGCATGTAACATCCTGCACGGAGGGCACTACATCCCCCGCGTCGTGAACCCGGTCCATGTTGTGTATAGAAATTGCATGATTTTGAGCGTTAATTCGATGACAAATTATTGTCGTTTGATGCGTGCCCCGTTTTAGGTGATTTTAGAGTTGGAGTTACGGAAGGGCTAAACAAATCGATTTCACACTTTTTGAGGAAGAATGGTAACCCCCGTTACCATACAAGAGTACACGGTGTGTAACTCCCGTTAACGAACACAGGAGCTCTGCATGAGACGAATCAGAGGAGTAACGCCCGTTACTCCATGGCAGCACAGACCAGGAAACGCCCGTTTTCGGCCGCAAGAGGAGATGAATTCTGGAGAATGAAGGGTAACGCTCGTAACCTTTAGACTGAAGAAAAGTAGTAACGGTCGTTACTACTTAGAGAAGCGCAGGCACGATTTATCCCGGTAACGGGCGTTAGCACGAATTGCATGGGGCCAGGTAACGCCCGTTACCCCTGTCGGCGAGAGAATTTAGGTTTAGTATTTATGCGTGTTTTGAGGGCTATTTGAGAGAGGGGAAGAACAAAGAAAGTTGGAGGAAGAGATAGAAGACTACTGTTGCGGGAGAGTCAAGGGATTTTCTCACAGAATTCAGACGAATCAATTGAGACTAATTCCGTCTTTCTAGTTTTACTGCTTTACTATTCAAACTAATTCCGTCTAATTTCAGTTTTCTTATGTTAGATTTAATTTTCTGGAATTGTTAGAATGTTTATGAGTTTATTTTCTAGACCTTGTTTAGATTTGATGACCATGACTTCTTTTAATGCAATTTCGTTTAGTTTTATGAGTTTTGCTTTCATTATGAATAGCTAATTCTCTAGGGCTAGGGAAGTGATGATAAATGCATGATAGATATTTGATGTAATGCTTGAATGACTTGTGTGATTCTTAGTTTTGAAAACGGACTTAAATTGAATTGCAATGGTCTGGCCACCGTTAGCATGTCTCAGAATTACCTATAAATTGAGAGATTGATGGTGATTTGGATTGTTTTCAACACTTGTGAGTTGTAGGATACAAAGAGATTTGGTCCTAGCTTATACAACCGTAATCTTATTCCATGCTGAGCTGCTAGAATACTGAATTACACTAGTCTTGTTCCTATGGTTTAATTAACTATTGGTGATTGCGAGGGCAACATTAAACATTAATTAAGCACTTGGTTATACCTCGAGAGAGGGTAATTCAAATATAAGTGACTAGGTTGTAGGATTACACTTGTCAAACGAGTATCACGTCAGCCCTTGATTGTATGATTCAAAACTTTTCCCCTGCCTATTTAGTTTACTGAATTTAATTCGTGTGTTTGAGTTATTATTCGCTATTTTATTCTAGTTACTTGTTAATTTCCGCGTTAGTAGATTAATAGAAACAACCATTGCTTCCGTTAAGTCTTTAGATTAGAGAGGAATAGAGAGTAGTGATTGATTTCCCTTCCCTGTGGGTTCGATCCTGCGTATGTTAGTGTACACTTGCACGATTGGTTTTTAACTGTAGTAAAACCTTACAACAAGTTTTTGGCGCCATTGCCGGGGAAGGCGTTTAAGTCAATATTACTCAATTATTTTGATCTAGTGCTTTAGACCATTATTCTATCTGGTGTTTGTAGTCTTTGTCATTGTGGAATTGAGCTAAGGACTTTCCTTGACCTTGTGCAGATTCAATGACCGAAGATCCTACAAACGCGAGAGATGGAGGGGTGGACGATCCACCTCAAGAGCGACCCCCTCCTGCGATCAGAGATTACAATTTACCAAATGCAGGGGCGATTAAAACTACAATTCGCCCCCCAATTGCAGCGATTAATTTTGAGATCAAACCAGCAATCATCAACTTGCTGCAAAACAATCCGTTTTCAGGATTACCTTTGGAGGATCCAACTTCACACTTCAAGTGTTTTTCGGAAGTTTGTGATACCTTCAAAATTCACAATGTCACCATTGATGCTATCCGAGTTACGTTTTTTCCCTTTTCACTCAGGGATTGAGCTAAAGCATGGTTGGGCACTGTACCAAATGAATCCTTTTAGACTTAGGCAGCATTATCTCAGGCTTTCCTAGCAAAGTTCTTTCCACTGAGCAAAACCACGAAGTACAGGAATGATATTCAAGGTTTCAGGCAGATGGATGGAGAGTCCTTATATGAAGTTTGGGAGAGATATAAGGATTTACAGAAGAAGTGTCCACATCATGGGATACCCGGCTGGCTACTGATACAGACATTCTATAATGGGATGTTCCCTACTTTTAGAGAAGTGAAGGACGCAGCCGCAGGCGGGGCTTTTTTTGTCAAAGTCCAAAACGGTTACTGCTGAACTTCTAGAGAATATGTCTCAGAACGATGTTTTTGTACACGAAGGGAACCGTACTCAACCGCTCAAGGGTTCAGTGGGAGTCACAAACCTAGATGGCCTGACTACCATCAATGCTCAAATTGAGGCTCTCACTAACAGACTGGACTAACTCTCCGTGAATGTTATTGGAACACAATTCCACCCAGTGCAGGTAACTAGTGATACTTGTAGTGGTCCACATATGTTTAACATTTGTCCCTATTCCAATGTAGGTGAGCAGGTGCAAAAGCAAGTGAGTTACGCCAGTAATGGAAATCCCTACAACCCTAGCTCGGGAAGCTAACCCCAACAGGTGATGCCACAGCCTAGACCGCCATTTCAACCGAGGCCTTAGGATTTACGCCGACCAGGCCTAATCCACACTCCAGGCCGTTATCTGATGCAATCAGAACCTCCACCTTACATTCCTCGTACTCAGCCCTTTCTGGAACAAAAACAGGGCTGGGAGATTGCACTTGAGAAGTTTATAGCAGTGTCTTCGGATAACTATCAGAAATTGGAAACTCAGGTAGAGCAGGTGGTGAACCAGAATAAGAATTTAGAATCTCAGATCGGTCAAATAGCCCAATCACTGAATACTATAGGTCAAGGGATGTGGCCAGATCAAGCCAGTAAAAATCATAAGGAACGGTGCAAAGTCATAGGCTTGAGAAGTGGTAAGGAGTATGAAGGACCAAGGATGCCTACAGATCCTGATAAATGTAATACTGGTGGGGAAAAACCGGAAAAAGTAGTTGAGGCAAAAGAGGGGAGTGTAGACGAGAAAAAGAAGGAGCTCCCTTCAACACCAAAGGTGAATGTAGCACACAAGGAGTATGTGCAACC
The DNA here is from genome assembly GCA_037501455.1 of Lantana camara. Classification (NCBI taxonomy): domain Eukaryota; kingdom Viridiplantae; phylum Streptophyta; class Magnoliopsida; order Lamiales; family Verbenaceae; genus Lantana; species Lantana camara. Next base: position 29,895,948 of record CM074862.1, read on the forward strand.
AGTCCCCTTCCCTCAGAGGCTGCAGAAGCAGAAATTGGAGAAACAGTTCGAGAAGTTCTTAAGGATCTTCAAAGAGCTACATATCAACATCCCTTTTGCAGAAGCATTAGCACAGATGCCGACTTATGTTAAGTTTTTGAAAGAGATCCTCTCTAACAAGAGGAAGTTGGAAGAATATGCTACGATTGCACTCACAGAGGAGTTTAAGGATCTATTATTCAGCATAAGCTTCCGCCGAAGCTTAAGGATCCAGTGAGTTTTCCATCCCTTGTACCATTGGCAATTTGACTTTCAATAAAGCTTTATGTGACCTTGGGGCTAGCGTGAGTTTAATGCCTTTATCTATTGTAGAAAATTAGGGTTAGAAGATCTACAGTCGACTACGGTGTCACTGCAGTTAGCTGACCGATCAATTACTTGTCCCACTGGAATCTTGGAGAATGCTCTTGTAAGGGTCAGGAAGTTTTACCTCCCAGTGGATTTTCTTGTGCTTGACATAGAAGAGGACCGGGATATACCATTGATTCTAGGAAGACCTTTCCTTGCCACAACTGGAGCATTGATTGATGTAAAAAACTGATTGCTGACCCTAAGAGTGGGGGAAGAGCAAGTGGAATTTAATTTATTCAAAACCATGAAAGGACCAGTGTTGGAAGAACAGTGTTTCAAGGTCGATGATATTATTGCAACTTCAGCACTGCAAGATGACCCCTTTGAATTATGTCTGCAGGGTCTGGAAGAGAAAATAGACGGGGAGGAGTTGTTAGAAGAAATAGCTGCTTATTCAAGAGAACTAGAGGCAACTCCATTCGTGCCTTTCCGACACAGGTTTGTTTATGAGGAGTTGGGTACAGGTAAGCCTACTCCCCCTCCATCTATTATTAAGGCACCTACCTTGGAATTGAAACCCCTCCCCAATCATCTGAAGTATGCATTTTTAGGCGAAGATGACACATTGCCTGTTGTTGTTTCTGCGGAATTAGCTGAATTACAATTAGATGCTTTGTTGAAGGTGTTGAGAAATCATAAATGAGCAATAGGTTGGACTACTTCCGACATCAAGGGAATTAGCCCGGCCATTTGCATGCATAAAATTTTGATGGAAGATGAGCACAAACCCACTATAGAACACCAACGAAGGCTAAATCCAAATATGAAGGAGGTTGTTAGGGCCGAGGTAATAAAACTGTTAGATGCCGGGATTATCTATCCCATCTCGGACAATAAGTGGGTTAGTCCTGTTCAGGTTGTGCCAAAGAAAAGGGGGGGTGACTGTAGTTAAAAATGAGAATAATGAATTGATTCCTACTAGGACTGTCACGAGATGGAGAGTTTGAATAGATTATAGAAAGTTAAATACTACGACCAGGAAAGATCACTTCCCCCTTCCCTTCGTTGATCAAATGTTAGAAAGATTAGCCGGGCACGCATATTACTGTTTTCTGGATGGGTACTCAGGTTATAATTAGATAGCTATAGCCCCGAAAGACCAGGAAAAATGCACTTTTACTTGTCCTTATGGTACTTTCGCCTTTAGGAGAATGCCTTTTGGATTGTGTAATGCACCGGCTACGTTTCAACGATGCATGATGGTAATTTTTTTGGACTTTATTGAGCTTATCATGGAAATATTTATGGATGATTTCTCTGTGTTCTCTTTTGAATCCTGTCTACAGAATTTAACTCAAGTTTTGCAGAGATGTGAAGAGACTAATCTAGTTCTAAATTGGGAAAAGTGCCACTTCATGGTGAAGGAAGGAATTGTGCTGGGAAATAGGATTTCGGAGAAGGGTATCGAAGTTGATAAAGCCAAAATTGAAGTGATCACGACATTGCCGCCACCAACTAATGTTAAGGGAGTTAGGAGTTTCCTTGGTCATGTCGGATTTTACCGCCGATTTATTAAGGATTTCTCCAAAATCACTTTACCCCTTTGTAAGCTTCTACAGAAGGATGCTGAATTTATCTTTGATAATGTCTCTTTGATTGCTTTTGACAGGTTGAAGAAAGAACTTACTTCAGCACCCATTATGGTGGCACCAGACTAGAGTTTGCCGTTTGAGCTAATGTGTGATGCTAGTGACTTGGCCATAGGAGTTGTCCTTGGCCAAAGAAATGAGAAACGTTTACACGTCATTGCATATTCTAGTAAGACACTTAATGATGCACAACTAAATTATGCCACCACTGAAAAAGAACTGTTAGCTATTGTACATGCTTTTGACAAGTTTCGTTCTTATTTAATAGGTTCAAAAACTATGGTGTACACTGTCCATGCTGCCATTAAGTACCTGTTGTCCAAGAAGGATAGCAAACCGCGCCTCATTAGGTGGATACTGTTACTATAGGAGTTTGATTTGGAGATAAGAGACAAGAAGGGCACCGAAAATGTGGTGGCAGACCACTTATCGCAATTGGAAACTGAGGAAACAGCCAAGGAGAAGGAACAGGTTATAGTGGAGAACTTCCCGGATGAGCAATTATTTAGGGTGGATTCTGGCGTACCATGGTATGCAGACTTTGTGAACTACTTAGCCAGTAAAATCGTACCTCCTGATTTGAGTTTCCACCAGAAAAGAAAATTTCTTTCCGATGCAAAGTATTACTATTGGGAAGAACCGTTGCTTTATAGACACTGTTCTGACCATCTGGTGAGGAGATGTGTCCTACAGGATGAGATAGAGGAGGTACTTTATCATTGCCATTCCAGCCCTTATGGAGGCCATGCGAGTGCAAGTAAGACGGCTACGAAGGTACTACAATCAGGATTCTGGTGGCCTTCCCTGTTCAAGGATGCACACGAGTTTGTGACCAAGTGTGATTCATGCCATAGGACAGGTAATATTGGAAAGAGAGATGAGATACCACTGAGATATATTCTTGAGATTGAGCTTTTTGACGTATGGGGAATTGATTTTATGGGTCCGTTTCCGTCATCCAACGGGAATAAGTACATTCTGGTAGGAGTGGACTACGTATCTAAATGGGTTGAAGCCATAGCATCACCGACAAATGATTCCAAGGTTGTGTTGAAATTTCTGAGGAAGAATATTTTCAGTCGATTTGGAGTTGCCCGAGCTCTTGTGAGTGACAGAGGCTCTCATTTCTGCAATAAGCCTCTAGAGATTCTTTTGAAGAAGTACGGCGTGCATTATCGAGTCGCGACCCCATATCATCCCCTATCGAGTGGGTAAGTGGAAATCTCCAATAGGGAGATTAAACAGATTTTGGAAAAAACAGTAAGCAGCTCGCGGAAAGATTGGGCATTGAAGTTGGACGATGTACTATGGGCTTATAGGACAGCTTACAAGACACCCATAGGCACGTCCCCATTTAATTTAGTCTATGGGAAACTGTGTCATTTGCCATTGGAATTCAAGCATAAGGCATATTGGGCAATCAGGGCCATTAATTTTGATATGAAGCTAGCCGGAGAGAAAAGAGCTTTGCAATTGCATGAATTAGAGGAATTCTGACTCAGGGCGTATGAAAATATCAAACTTTATAAGGAGAGAACAAAGAAATGGCATGATAAGCATATCCGAGTGAAAGAGTTTGAAGTAGGACAGTTGGTTTTGTTGTTCAACTCTAGGTTGAAGCTCTTTCCTGGGAAGCTGAAGACCCGGTGGTCCGGCCCGTTTCGTGTTATTAGGGTAATTTCCAGTGGAGATAGGAAATGAGCAGTCGGGCATATTTGTAGTGAATGGACAGAGATTGAAGCCATATCTAGTTGGCGAGCCCATTGAGAAACACACTTCGCGTGTGTCATTACATCCTGCAAGTTAATCAGGACCACCCAGTCAAGCTAACGACTTTAACTTAGAACTATATTTTCTTTTCTTTTCCTTTCTTTCCTTTTCCGTTCTCCCTTTTCTTGTTTTCTCGTTTGGTTTTCTTGTGATTCTCTGTTTATCTACTTTGGTTACAGGATAGGTTGAGAGTTGTTTGGAGTTTGAAGTAAGAACTGGTGAGAGGGTTGTGCTGTTGAAACTTAGTGCCAACATTGAGGTCTATTTATTTTGCTGGATTTTGCTTGTGCTTGAAATGTGCATATGAGTTGATGCTATAAACTATGATATGTGCTTCAAGGTGTAATTATCTATCGTTGTGATGGTGCATTGTGCTTTAACTGGCTTGAATGAGTTGATTATTGTTAATTACTGTGCTTAAGCACCCGCTAGCGTGTGTTGTGTCGGAATAGGGCTTCCGAGCAAGTAGGTGTGACGGGCGTTACACCCCTCTTGGGTTATTAATATTAACGCCCGTTATTGGCGTCAGGAGGATGGGATAGTTTGTGTAACGGGCGTTCCAGAGTTTCAGAATATTAATAGTAACGTCCGTTCTTCGCCACAGGGGAATGTAGACCAGGTGGGGTAACGCTCGTTACCCCTATAAGGTATAAAAAGCTTAACGCTCATTACCGAGCCAAAATCATGAAACCGTGGGCTTTTATTAACACGTTTTTGGGCGAAATATTTTAAAACGACCTCCACTCTCCCCCCATTTCAGAAACACAACACACGAACACTACACCACATAAAGCAGCAACGGCAGTTCCCTTCACCACAACCCACCGCCAGTCCAGATACTCCGCACCGCCACCACCATTCTTCGCACAAGTCACCACAATCACACACTCATGCCTCTCTCTATCGTTCACTCTTGGTAAGTTTCCCTCCTTTTTGCTAGAAAAGTTATGCTCTCTTGAAGAACTTAAACCTTGTCATGAGCACTTGGGAATTAGGGACCAGTTGGAGTGCTTTTGTTAGAATTATAGATCTTATGCATGTTAGAACAAGGTTGGAACATTGGTTGCGAATTTTAGTTGATTTGGGGAGATTTGTTGCATATCCTAAATTCTAGTCATACATTGTCATTTAATTCGAAAATTGGAGTCGAAGGTAGATGCTTTTGGGTTATGGTTGCAATAGGATACGGTACGGGTGATTTGGTTTGGGGTAGATTGATGAGTTTAGCCAATACCTCTATCTTCGAGGTATGCTTACGAGGTGTTCGATGAATTGTCAAGGTGAGCTTTTGATTGATAATTGCTTGTGTTGCTTGGTTGTTCTTGCTAATTTCAGGTAATATGGGCCGCTCAAAGCGTACGCTTGTGGAAGGAGCTTCGACTTCAGGGACTTCTAGGGCCAGGGTCCAGAGTGAAACAAGGAATCTGGTTGTTGAAGGGATCGGTAACCCATTCGATAGGGTGCTTGCGAGGACCATATTCCCCACAAAGTTGTGTCATAGTTGTTGAATGCATATTGATTGTCATTTGCCTGTGCACTTGATTCGTGTTTTCTAGTCACTTGTTTAGGTTTCGGAAGCGTTGCAAGCACATTGCCGGTTCGTCGGTTAATCAAGGAGCTTTCTAGTCCTTTAATTCTTTCATTTGCATGAGGACATTGCAAAGTTTAAGTGTGGGGGAAGAATGTGCATGTTTGCTATGAGCTTTATTGAATATTTGCATGGTTAGATGTAGTTTCACTTGTGATTTGGTAAAATTCGAGTAATTTTGAAATTTTTCCCTCATTTTGAACTTTTTCTTTGAAGTTTGATTGTTGAGTTTTTGCTAGAATAAGTTAGGCTTTTTGAATTGAGGAAAATTTCATGAGATTTGATGATTTAGTGTGTTAGTATGCCCTTATATTTTGAGCATTGTTAAACAAAATAATGTACTTAGCTTAGAGAGATGAGTTGATAATTTTCGAATGAGTCTAAGAATTGATTAGGATGCACTTTAGTCCTATCGAGGTGAAATTTTGAGTTAATTAAAGACTAAGGAAGTGAAGTAGGCAGTCATTGTCGGAGGATTTTAAGCTTTACTATTTAGCCGTTTTTCACTAAATAACATAACCGTATTGACCCCACTGAGCCTAATTGTTGTGCAAAGATTTTTGTAGCCACATTATAAGGCAATACACACCATAAAAATACTTACCTTGATAACTTTGTTCACCAAGGCTTGCTCATTTGAATTTGTATGGTAATTATCTATTCTTGGACCCTTTTTTTTATTTGTTCTTGTGATTGATAGTGAGAAGTTATTGTGCGAAAAAGAACAATGATGAGGAGATGAAAAAAAAAAAAAAAAAAAAAAGAGTGAAAAGAAAAGATATGAAAAGAGAAAGTGTGGGAATTCAATTGAAGAGTTGGGGCGATTTTCATGTTAACGGTGAATAGAAGTGTTCATGTTTTGATTAGATTGAATGATGTAAGCTTGGTGAGTAGTCACTTGGTCCAAATTTCCATAACCTTACCTTAAGCCTACCTTACAAGCTCGCAAGACATACCGATCCGAAGTTTTGATTTAATTCCATTAGTGGAGATAGGTGCGAAGAGTGTGTTCCGAAGTTGATGTTTAGAGCTTCAGAGGAAATTGTGAAGTTGTCATTCTAATTTTTTTACATTGTACCGTTTGAATCACACACTGCACAAGGGTTTACTTTTCATACTAGATTTTGAGGATTCACATTTATGAGTATTTGATTTGATTAGCTAGACTTGTTTAGGCGAAGGATTGATGATTGCTTAGAGGAGAGGGTTTGATGAGGATGTGTTTTCTTAATTTTCGTATTACTCGGGGACGAGCAATATTCAAGTGTGGGAGATTTTGTTGTGTGTAGAAATTGCATGATTTTGAGCGTTAATTCGATGACAAACTGTTGCCGTTTGATGCGTTTATGTGTTTAAATTGCCCCGTTTTAGGTGATTTTAGAGTTGGAGTTATGAAACGACTAAACAAATCGATTTCACACTTTTTGAGGAAGAATGGTAACCCCCGTTACCATACAAGAGTACACGGTGTGTGACTCCCGTTAACGAACACAGGAGCTCTGCATGAGACGAATCAGAGGAGTAACGCCCGTTACTCCATGGCAGCACAGACCAGGAAACGCCCATTTTCGGCCGCAAGAGGAGACGAATTCTGGAGAAGGAAGGGTAACGCCCGTTACCTTTAGACTGAAGAAAAGTAGTGACGGCCGTTACTACTTAGAGAAGCGTAGGCACGATTTATCCAGGTAACGGGCGTTAGCACGAATTGCATGGGGCCAGGTAACGCCCGTTACCCCTGTCGGCGAGAGAATTTAGGTTTAGTATTTATGCGTGTTTTGAGGACTATTTGGGAGAGGGGAAGAACAGAGAAAGTTGGAGGAAGAGATAGAAGACTGTTGTTACGGGAGAGTCAAGGGATTTTCTCATAGAATTCAGACGAATCAATTGAGACTAATTCCGTTTTTCTAGTTTTACTGCTTTACTATTCAAACTAATTCTGTCTAATTTCAGTTTTCTTATGTTAGATTTAATTTTCTGGAATTGTTAGAATGTTTATGAGTTTATTTTCTAAACCTTGTTTAGATTTGATGACCATGACTTCTTTTAATGCAATTTCGTTTAGTTTTATGAGTTTTGCTTTCATTATGAGAAGCTAATTCTCTAAGGCTAGGGGAGTGATGATGAATGCATGATAGATGTTTGACGTAATGCTTGAATGACTTGTGTGATTCTTAGTTTTGAAAGCGATCTTAAATTAAATTGCAACGGTCTGGCCACCCTTAGTATGTCTCAGAATTACCTATAAATTGAGAGATTGATGGTGATTTGGATTGTTTTTAACACTTGTGAGTTGTAGGATACAAAGAGATTTGGTCCTAGCTTATACAACTGTAATCTTATTCCATACCGAGCCGCTAGAATACTGAATTACACTAGTCTTGTTCCTATGGTTTAATTAACTATTGGTGATTGCGAGAGCAACATTAAACATTAATTAAGCACTTGGTTATACCTCAAGAGAGGGTAATTCAAATATAAGTGACTAGGTTGTAGGATTACACTTGTCAAACGAGTATCACGTCAGCCCTTGATTGTATGATTCAAAACTTTTCCCCTGCCTGTTTAGTTTACTGAATTTAATTAGTGTGTTTGAGTTATTATTCGCTATTTTATTCTAGTTACTTGTTAATTTCCGCGTTAGTAGATTAATAGAAACAACCATTGCTTCCGTTAAGTCTTTAGATTAGAGAGGAATAGAGAGTAGTGATTGATTTCCCTTCCCTATGAGTTCGATCCTATTGTGCTACGCATATGTTAGTGTACACTTGCATGATTGGTTTTTAACTGTAGTAAAACCTTACAACAGTCCACACATGAAATGGAAAGTCCATACATGAACTAAGCTTACAGCGAACGAAGACAGAACAAAAACACATCTACGTTAGGCGGGATTAGACCCTGTACCCACAAATCAACAAAACAGGAAATGCGAAAGCAGTGCAATCAAACATTCAAAACAACAACGTGAAAACAATTTAAACAGGAATGTAAACACGGGTTCAACTAAACCAAGAAACCTGTCCTAACCTGTCTCGACTAACAATACAACGCAATAGCATAAAACGGGTTCAACTAGGGCCCTAGAAACCTGTCCCGAGTTCAATAAAGCGATAAAGAATACAAGTAGCCAACATGGCTCAATACAAGCAGAAAAAGAAATGTATGGTACAATGCAAGGTGTGTACAGGACCAAGACTCGAACAAGACCTCGACAGACTCCCGCCTAACAACCACTGGACCTGCAAGACAAAACTAAAAACAACGAGAGGGAGGGGGGGTCAGCCAACTGACTGAGTGAAGGGGTTACACACGCATATATATATATATATATATATATATATATATATATATATATATATATATATAAATAGGCAATCAAGCAGGCGTAATTCCACTATACGTTATGTGTCAAGGAAACAGTTGTCAAGAAATCAGGAGTTAAGCAATACATATGGGTGGAATTACGTTCATACATGCAGTCAGATAAATGGTATATATAATGCATGTGTTGATATCCATACACCCTCTGTTGATGCCCATTTTACCTTAACGATCCACAGGCTTGGGTGCTGAACAAGAACTGGGGGCATGCCAGAGGTTACTGATATCTATGTATTACATTTTAGGAGACCCGGCCAGAACGGGAATTTATTCCATCCTGAACTCCATTTTTCACTTATTAAATGATAGGAACAAGCAGGTACACAGGAAACAAGCAGGAATCAGGAATTATTGCAAGCGGGAAAACATATACGAGTTAACCTCCTTCTCCGGTGATGGTCCGGGTAGCTAACCCTCGTCGTCCAGACAGTATGATTTGTGGGTTCATGACTTCCTCAGATCCAGAGCCTATCTTCCACCAAACCTCCTGGCGGATATCCGGGTAGTTCAACAGGATGAGACTTGTACAAGAGGTCACCATCGGCTCGATACCTCCCCGGTTCGCTCTATACACAAGCCCCTGGGCCCAAGAACAGGTACAGGAATCCACACCGGCTAGCCCAGCGCTAGGAGAGCCGGGGGGCAATCAGGATCTCGTAAAATAGGATCAGGGTTAACACTTTCGCAAGTTATAAAGCATTTCCAGTACGTATCCGCTATAAAAGATACGGCTAGTTTTATTATGAAAACATTTTGGCTTCTTTTATATCATGCCAGGTTATAAGTCATTTATAAAAGAAAAACCCTTACCTCCATGTGCAAGAAGGACCAAGAAAGGAACCACGAGAGAGACCATGAGACGCGAAAGTCTCCACCGAGGAGATCACTGTACAGGAAAGGGAACACGGTGTACTTGTGAGACACGACTCAAAATGGAACTAAGTAGGACGCACGGTAAAAATGTTTATGGAGTGGTGTAACATGTCATGGCATGATTCAATATGCAATAAATCATAAATATGTCATGAATTGAAGTGATTGTGTTCATGCCATTTAATCAAACGAATTCAATTCATATATATAAAACACGGGTTCAAGCAATCAAATTTAAGAAAGTAAGGACCAAAGAGTGCCAAATAAGAGAATAATTACCAATTAAATAAGCATATAATTCATATAAGTCACATACAGGAGCTAAGGGGGTGAAAGGAACGCAAGAAGAAAGGTTTTGGCGAAGTTTAGGAAAAGCCTACAGTTTTTGAAAATGCACAGGCTGTAGAAAAACGGAAATATCTCGAGTTCTAGAAATGGGAATGGGGTTTTGTTTGTTGGATATGAAAGTACACAAATAGACCTTTTGAATGATATGTGGATCGACTTGTGGTTCAAAGAGAGGTGAAAATGGCATAGGCTTGAAGTTGGATGAATGCAGATTTCCGGTAAAGTGCCAAATAAGAGAATAATTACCAATTAAATAAGCATACAATTCATATAAGTCACATACGGGAGCTAAGGGAGTGAAAGGAACGCAAGAAGAAAGGTTTTGACGAAGTTTAGGAAAAACTGACAGTTTTTGGAAATGCACAGGCTGTAGAAAAAGGGAATATCTCGAGTTCTAGAAATGGAAATGGAGTTTTGTTTGTTGGATATGAAAGTACACAAATAGACCTTTTGAATGATATGTGGATCGATTTGTGGTTCAAAGAGAGGTGAAAATGGCATAGGCTTGAAGTTGGATGAATGCAGATTTCCGGTAAAGTGGTGACACAAAATTGAAACGGTTATATCTCACAAAACAGAAAAGATATTGAGGTTATTCCAATTGGAGAATACTCTAGACTCAATTTAGTTTCTAACTTTCGAATTTCAGCTCAATCGAAGCACGTTTGAGGGAGTAACAGCCGCGACAAATTTACACTGGAAAACAGTCGGGCCGCGAAGGCAAGTTAGTAGCTCCTTCTGCATGGTGGTCGTGGGCGCGACACTTTTATAGGCAAACAGGGTCGTGGACGCGACCCTATATCAGGCGAGAAATGCAAGATTCCATGGCAGAATGCAAGGGGGGCTCGTTTTGAGCTCCCGTATGATCCGACAACGAAATAAAACAACCAAAACACTCAAATAACATATATATGCATATAAGAACTCGCGAAACGAACTTAAACACATAAATCCCCGAACCCGAAACTATTCATTATCTTCCCTAATTAGCCAAATAACAACCTCATGTGATGCTCTGTTGGTCGTCACCTCCGTCACCTTTTGACGCTCTGTTAGGTATGCAGCCTAATCCCGTCAAGATGACGTTTTGCTGCTTGGTTTTGAACTTCGGTATACTGTTCACCAACAACATCGGATCTCTCTCGAATATGTGTTGTGGATTATTTTTCACTTTCTGGTATTTCACTGGAACATCATTTGGAAGTTCTGTCGTTGGAACTGGTATTTCGTCCATGAGCCTACTGTCATATTCTGAAATGCCTTCTGAAACTTCTTATGGGACAACAACATCATCTGGTAGATCTATTGGTATCACTGGTACTTCGTCTCATTCTCTCCACGTACAAGATGAAGATTTTTTAATTAAACTCTATGTCTTCTACTCGACTAAAGCTTATAGTAAATATTTTGTATATCTTATAGATATCCTTTAGAGATTTGTTATTTTGTTATATTTATAGATATTCTTTAGGAATATTTTTTTGTATTATATTTAGGATATAATTTATTGTAATTATCTTATAGAATCCTCTAGAATATTTTGTATAGTTTGTTAGGATATATTCGGATGTACTCTGATATTATTAAATGGAGAAAACAATATGCACTTTTAGAAACAACCATAGAAAGAGATAGATTAGAATTAAATGGAGAAAACAATATGCACTTTTAGAAACAACCATTAGGTTCGACATCGATGAATAATCCCAGAAAATTGTAAGGGAAACCTTTAAAGGGCTACACACAACCACAAATTCATTCAAAAATGCAAAATCATAATTTCGAAACAGAAGAAAGAATAAAAGGAGAAGATTTTCTTACAAATAATATATGCAGATATGAGAAATCAAGAATCTGTGCCTAGAAGAATGCAGCCCTCCTCAATGGAAATTCGAATTAGCCTTTCAAAGATAATAACCCTACTACGCGGCCCGAAATGAATTTGGAGAGTAAGAAATTCAGCTAAATCCGTGATCAAAAATTTGAGGGGTATTGGTGTAATTTGTGGTAGCTTTATGAGAGTATGGCAGACATTTCAATTCTCCCATTGAAGCCTGATTATTTAGCCACAGATTTTAAAATGGATATAGTGTTCATTAATTACAGCTCTTCTCCCAGAGCTCCGAAAAACTCCCATCTTATTAATTTACCTATCAAAGTAAATGATTGGAAAGGGGGATTAAATAGCCAACCCCCCTTTTCCAACCAAAGGAAAGTAGGGGGTGCGTTTCGAGTCGAGTTTGGCTAAAAAAATCTAACTTGAGTTTGAGCTTGAAAATTATTTGCATGACTTGAGATTGAGCTTGAGCTTGTCAAGCTTATTTTTTGAGGACTTGAGCTTGGCTTGCCTAAATTCAAGCCGAGCTCGATTCGACTTGACGAGCCAAGAGATTTGATTGATATTTTTTAATTCTCATTCAATAATAATATTAAACAATAGGGCTAATTACAGACACCCTCCCCCCCAACCTTTGGGGGGTTGTGCGCTTTCCCCCTCAACCTTTGGATCGGTGCGTTTTACCCCCTCACCTTTGTAAAATGTAACACTTCACCCCTTTGAACACACTTTGACCGTCGATTTCTCTTCCGTCACGGCGACCCAAGCTTCAAGACCACCGCCATCGTGTTCGTCTCTCCAAGGAGAACAAAATCCATACCCCGCTCAACTCTATTAGCCGCTAAAAGCTTCGTTCATTGTGCATCGTCTTTAACCGATAATTTCTGCTTCGTCGGTTGTCGGATTTTGATTTCGAGATCATTGCTTTGTTCCTTGCGTCGAGAGCTTCAGTTTGATATATAATATCAACACATTTGGAATCAGATTTATACAGATTTGCTTTGTTAAAGTGTGCTTAAAGGGGTGAAGTATTACGTTTTACAAAGGTGAGGGGGTAAAACGCACCGATCCAAAGGTTGAGGGGGAAAGCGCACAACCCCCCAAAGGTTGGGGGGGTGTCTGTAATTAGCCCTATTAAACAATAACAAAGATATTAAGTTATATAATATATATAGTAAATTAATATTTCTAAGTTTTTTATATCATTATTAATAAATTATGATCATTAAAATATACTTGATATTTTAGATTTTGTATGAGTATTATTAATTATATTAGAATAAACTATAAATTATGTAATTACACAATAAAAATTATTAACTAATATTTTATTAAAATATATACTTATGTTATTATTTAGTTATTAAGGTATATGATATTTATTATTTTATTATATTAAATATTTGAGTAAATATTTTATGAATATATTTTTGTTTTAATAATATTATATGGTCTAATGTGTCATTGTAAAATAATATATTATTAAGACATATTATGAGACAAAATTTAGTAAGGATCATACATATATTATAGATAATATATAATATAGTAATAAATTATGTTATATATCTTGTAATTATACCAAATAAATTATTAACTAATATTTTATTAAGATATATACTTATATAATTAATTATTTATTATAGTAGATTGAATCAATTTTTTATTAAATTATTTGTTTGGATAAATATTATATATTATCATAGTAATATGTTAGTAGTATTGTATAGAATGATATGTTGCTGTAATTATTGAATTGCGATATTATTAAATCATATTTATTATCAAAATAAGTAGATAAAAATATATAATATATCATATATTTAGTATTACTAAATCATATAAATGTAGATTAATTTACTACATATTTATATATATAAATTATTAAATATTATAATATATATATATATATATATATATATATATATATATATATATAAATATAATACTCATATCTGATGGGGTTCAGAAATGGGTGGATCCGAATCCGATCACTTTACGATTTGTATTTGTGGAGAAAACCACCGGAGCTTCGCCGGAAATGAGAAAGGGGTTCAACCTGTTGGGACAAGCACGAGAAAAGTCAGAAGGCCAAGCTGGGGGAACTGGGGGTGATACCCAGTTTGGCTCTCCGACGCTCAAGTCAGTTCAATGTATGAAGAAATGTAAGTTCAGTCACAGTTGCAATGATGAAGAATGCTCACCAGTGTAGAAGATGACTTTGGCTATTTATAGTTGAGGGTCAAGGGCCCTTTGGTCATTTGCCTCAAGTGGTCCTGGCCGAATGTTGCCCTAACACGTGGCGTTGTGAGAGAGAAACCTAGGAGGAATCTTCTGCAAAAGCGGCCAAAAGTTAGTGCTGGCAACAGTGGCAGGTGCGCGGGCATGTACGTTGTGTCAGAGAGCCATTTGGGCGGTTGGTAACGAGGGCTTGAGAGCGCGCTCGTGACAACCTGGAGTACTGGAAGCCAAGATATCCGCTGAGGGGAATGGAGGCTTCAGTTCAAGTGACGAGCCAAAGGGGAGGCCACCCTGAGGGAGTGTGACGCTCGAAGAGGGCTCCCTTGGCACGTGGGCGTACCAATCGTTTAGTTTGTAGGACGCTCGTGGGAGTGACAGCGCTCGTTGGGCTTAACTCCTGAAGAAGGGTTGCGCTCGTTGGCTTAGCGCTCGTGCATTGATGGGTGCAGCCTTGGGGAGACAGATGTCATCGTCTTGGTGATGCCACGTGTCTGAACGCGGGACGATCGTATTTTGACCCCATCATTTTGCCCCCCAATTCTGTAGTCCTTAGTGATAAGGACTGTAGAATTTTGACACGCTCTATTTCTTGCACATAGCGCTCGTATAAGGCTTGGCGTGTTGAGCAATTTTTCTTCTGATTGCGCTATAAATGCGGTCTTTTCAACTGACCGCTCGTAACACTTTCGCATTAAATGTTGTACTATTCTGAAGCACTCGAAACGTCAGAGCATTAAATGCGGGCGCGCGTGGGGCGCGTGAGCATGGGGAAGTATGTGACGGTTCCATAAAGTGGGCGGTTTCCTAGGCGGGAAATGATTACCATTTTGAATTCATTGCCGAAAAGGGTACCAACTCCCATCCCTATAAATACGGGATTCTGAAATCTCCACACTCTTTACGCATTCAGAACTTTCAAGCATCCTTTGCAAAAAAAAGAATTTTCTCGCACTCCAGTTCTTAGAGCATCATCTTCAATCTCTCTCCCAAACTTTCTCAGAAAACTTCAAGGTAAACCTCCAGTGCAACTTTCTAACTTTGCTAACCGTAGATTCGGACTTTAGGATTTTGTAACCCCTTAGATTTTTCTCCTTGAGGAAACCCTAATCTTTCTCCAAGAAAACCCCAAATCCCAGTTCCTGCTATGGCCGACCAACAAGTTGAGGAATTTGCCCGTGAAATTAACGAAATGGCCACTGATAGTTCTTCTTCCCCCGATTCCCCCAGAGATGAAGAGTTGGGGGCGGCAGTGATGGCTATGGAGGACAGAAACCCAGGCGGAATGGATCCTATTTTCGAGGAGATGGATTTGGTGATGGAGGCGGAAAGGCAAGGGGTCACCCTCCCCATAACTCAGAGTGCCACACACCCCCACCGCCATACTGTGACGGTGGCCGTCGCAAACCCGCTTCCGGTGGCTGAAGCCATAACCGGGCCTTCAGAAAGAGCCCGTGATAAGGGAAAAAGCAAGAGATCCCAAAAATCCAAAGGTCCCAACGAGGGTGAAGGGTCAGGCTACCAGGCTACCGAGCGCACGCCTGATGAGACTCCCAGCACAGTCACCGTGGGAGATGTGAAAACGATGATGGCACCCATTTACTGGGACGGGCGGTATACTTGGAGAATCCCACAAAGCCACGAGCGTGCGAATAATCCGCCTCCCGGGGAAATGGCTGTATACGTGGATACAGTGAGTTCAGGAGGCCTGAGGTTCCCTATCTCGGTCTCAATGGCTCATCTGTTGAACGACCTGGGCTTGTGTCCATCCCAAATTGTTCCCAACGGCTTGGCCCTCCTAACGTGTTTCATAATTCTGATGAGGAGCATGGGTTACGAGCCCTTTTTGCGAAACTTCAACGCCCTTTTTCAAGTGGTTAGCTCCTCTCGTTCTTCTCCTGAGGCGGGTTTTTATTATGTTCAAGCGAAGGCCCATATGAAGCTGATCAACTCGCCCTCGAGCACTTATGGCACTGACTGGAAGGAGAAGTTTATCTTTGTCAAAGCTCCAGCAGAAGAGGGCTTTGGGGTGCCCACACAATGGGGCTCGTTTGCAAAGAGCCGCTTGCAGCCCGCACTTCCCAAAGATTGGGCCAAAAACCTGGCAGCAACCCTGAGGGACGAGGGCCACCTCATACAAGCGAAAGAATGGATAGACGATGCGGAACTCATGTTCTTGTGTGGTCTTTCCAACGACCCTTATTTCCTTGACAACCCTCCGGCTCGTGACATAGAGAGAGATGGTTAGATTCTTAGGGCACTAACTTTAGATAGGAATGAACACTAACTGCTTCTTTGTACTTGTAACTTGCACTTAACAATTCTTGTCCAAAGATTTATAACCCTCGTATTTTCCATTTTTGCAGGAGTTGCTATACTAGAAATGGCTGGAGGAATTAGACAAGCAGCTCGTTTTGCCCACGCCAACAGGAACCAAGCCCCACAGGGGGACCAACAGCGTGAGCAACAGCGCCCTCGTAACCGTAACAATCGAGGGGACGCTCGTAGTGGCGCCAGTTCGAGCGCCAATCCTGAGGTCCAGCCCCCTCGTGGACGAGGGGAGCGTAGATTGGTCCCGAGAGAGACCAGGGGGCGGTCAGAGAGAGCGGGAGATGTTCAACCCCCCACTCCTGCAGAACAAACGAGGCCAGTAACCACCCTGGCGATAACTGAGGCTTCCCCGAGCGCAAATAGGCCTTCCCGCAAGAGGAAGAGGATGCCCGATTCTGCTGCAATCAAGGGCAAGGGCAAACAAGTTGTCGAGGGCCCCAGGGGCGAGGGGGACACTTCCTCTTCAGAGGAAGAACATTTGTGGGAGTTCCCCCGTCGAGGGGACAGAGACTTTACAGGCGCCACCGACAGGGGGCCGGTTTTGCTGAGGCCTGGCTCGGTCGCCCAGGCTATCACCGAGAATATGTTCAGCAAGGCTCAATTCTCGGCAGACCACAGGCATCTCTACAGCGAGTCTGTGGAGAAGGTGACCCTCGATGCGGCCCACGCCCTAATTTCCGTAAGTCTTCAATCCTGGCTTCCTTTGTTTATTTCTGTAAATTATCATTTTTTTTTTTTTTTGGCTAACACTTTTCCTCTCATTTATGCAGCAAGTTCTTCCCCGGCTCCGGAATGTGCAAATGCGAGCCTCCACTTACGCCGAGCGCAAGGCCAAGTACAAGAAAATGGCCCGCTCGAATGACCCGGTTCACATCCAATCAGAGCTGGACACAGAAATTGCCAAGTATGAATCCATCAAGGGTTTATACAACAAAACTGAGGAGGAGCTGGGAAAGCTGAAGGAAGATTTTATGTCGGTGGACGGCGCTCGAATTGGTTTGGGCAACCAGCTGGCTCAGGCTAACGAGCGGTGCCAAAAGGCCGAGGCGGAGAGGGAAAGCTGGAAGGCGAGGGCTTTGGAGGCCGAGCGCAAATTCAACGATGCCGTCAATGAGTGGCCTCGAAGCCTTGAGCGTGCGAATAAGGAGGCGCTTATCAAGTTCTGCCACTCCAAAGCCTTCAATTTTGCAGCCTCGTTACACTGCTTGGATGAGGCCCAAAACGCCTTCAACTTGGCAGTGGATCAGGGCATTCACAAGGGGCTGACCGATCCGGCAATGAAGGGAGCTGAGGGCACGGGGCTCATGTTCGACGAGCGCTGTGAAGAGGTGGATGAGGACCCCAACGACCCCGCGGACGCCATTGCGGAGATGGAGTACGAATTCTTGGTGAAACTGATCCAAGATGAGTACACCGACGCTCATCGGGGAGGGGATGCGGCTCAAGATGATGATCCTGAAGACGAGCCTCAAGCGCCCGTCATGGAGGAAGCCCCGGTCATAATTGCTGAAAATGCCAACGTTCCCAATGCCGGAGCAGACGAGCCCAACGATCCCCAAGCTCAACAGCAAGAGCATGAGGGCCCAGTTCATGGCCCCGTGGCTCAGAACATCCTGGTGATCGTTGATGAAGACATCGCCCCAGCCGCTTGAAGCTTTTCCCTTCATGAATTCTCTTATGTATTTTCCTGTTTTTCTGTCTTTTGTAACAGTATTTCCTGGGCCTTTGAGCCCTTTGCTCTGTAATAACTTTTTGTTGCAATGAATAAATATTCCATTTCATGACTTTGTTCTTCTGTTCATTTATGAATCATATAATAAGACTGTGTAGCATACTCCGTGAATGTTTTATTTCTGTGATGCAATGAAAATTTGTCTAAGTCTTGAGCGGTCGTGAGGGTCTTACTGTGAGATTGCCCCCCACTCAAGACTTGCATAAATTTTGTTTTTGCTCATGAAAGTTTGTCTAAGTCTTGAGCGGTCGTGAGGGTCTTATTGTGAGATTGCCCCCCACTCAAGACTTGTATAAATTTCTGCCTTTGTATTTGTCTAAGTCTTGAGCGATCGTGAGGGTCTTATAGTGAGATTGCCCCCCACTCAAGACTTGTATAAATTTGGCCTTTGCAAATTAGGCTAAGTCTTGAGTGTGTGCGAGGGTCTTACTGAGTGGTGGCCCTCGTTCAAGACTTGTGCAATTCCTTCTTGATTCTGAAGCCATCGTTCGAGCGCTCTGGCTCTTGTCGTATTCCTGGCTCTGCAGGAAATCCCCTTTTCGAGCGCAAGGCGTTTTAAGAAACAGCCAAGGCCTACTAGGATTCGTTCTTGCAGGAGATCCCATTTTCGAGCGCAAGGCGTTTTAAGAAACAGCCAAGGCCTACTAGGATTTTCTTCCTAATCTTCTTCCAACTTGCTTAATTGGTTGTGAGCGTAACCAGTCTATCCTTATGAGGGCGTCCCCCCATGCGGAGTAGAGTGCTGGCAAGCGTAACCCATAGGAGATAACAGCATACATATTGGAATGAGTTGCCAACCACGCTCGCAAAGACGAGGGGCGTGGGACTTATTCATTCAAGCAACCAAAGAAACAGGAATATTAAAGAAACTAAAAAGATTATGTTACCGCTTACTTGTGTTTGGAAGTACATAGAACCCGTCAAAGAGGGTTGTTACATCAGGGTTTGCAAAGAGCCTTTAAACATAAAACCGCCGGAGGTTACATGCGTTTCAAGGGCGAGGCAAGCGCTCACCTTGAAGTGTTTCCAGGGTGTAAGTGTTGTTAGCTCTGAGTTGTACGACCTTGAATGGGCCTTCCCAATTGGGATCCAATTTCCCCACGTGCTTGGATACTTCCACTTTCTTCAAAACCAAGTCTCCCAACTGGAAAGTTCTTTCCCTCACACGCTTGTTGTACTGTCGAACCACAGAGGCTTTATAATGGTGAATCTTAGCCCAGGCCTTGTCTCTCCTTTCATCCAGTAAATCCAACTCCAGGCTCCTGTTGTCATCGTTGAGCTGAGGCTCGAAATAGCCTACACGAGCGGATTCATTTACTATCTCCGCTGGTATCATTGCTTCTGATCCATAAACGAGCGCGTAAGGAGTTTCTCCAGTGGCCGCTCGTGGGGTGGTGCGATAATCCCAAAGCGCTCCTTGTAGCTCTTCAGCCCACTCACTTTTCTTGCTCTCAAGCATGGTTTTTAGATGCTGCAAGATGATTCTATTGGTAACTTCTGCTTGCCCATTGGATTGTGGATGTCCTACAGAGGTAAACCGCTGTTCTATTCCCAACTCAGAACACCATTCTCGTATGTCAGCCGCTATGAACTGGGACCCGTTGTCAGAAATGAGCACCCTCGGTATGCCGTACCTGCAAATGATGTTTTTCCAAATGAAGTCCCTCACAACCCTGAAAGTGATTTTTGCAACAGCTTCAGCCTCGGCCCACTTGGTGAAGTAGTCGACGGCTAGAATGACAAACTTCTTTTGCCCCACAGCCATGGGTAATGGGCCCACGATGTCTATTCCCCACTGGTCAAAAGGCCAAGAGACGTCTATCGGGATCATTTATGCGGCTGGCAATTGAGGGAGATTTGAATGAAATTGGCATTTGGGGCATTTCCTCGAAAATTCAATGGCATCTTGGAGAACTGTAGGCCAATAAAACCCACTTCTCAGAACCTTTTTTGCCAAGATACGCCCTCCAGAATGATTCCCACAGCTTCCATTGTGGATGAGTTCGAGCGTCTCCTTCGCTTGTGAGGGTCTTAGGCATCTCATTGGGGGTCCTTGAAATGATTTCTTGAATAACCTCCCCTCGGGATCCAAAGCGAAACGAGGGGCCTTACTTCGGACTTTCCTAGCTTCCACCTTGTCAGTGGGAGTGATTCCATCCCTAAGGAAAATGACAATGTCGTCAAGCCAACATGGCTCGTTTGGATCAATCATGGCGATCATCTTGGTGGCGACCTTTTCCTTGATCAAAGGTTCCTCAGTTCTAAGGAACGTAACAGAACGTTTGGAAGTGCCCTCTAAAGCTGAAGCAAACTTTGACAGAGCGTCCGCACGCTCGTTTTCTCCTCGCGGTACTTGAAGCAGATGAAATTCCTTGAACTTCCCAATGATTTCTCTGGCTTTACATAGGTACTGTACCATGGTGGTTTCTCGAGCCTCATAAGTTCCTTCAATCTGGCTCGCTATTAACTGTGAATCCACATAAGCGGTGATTCTGGAAGCTCCATTCTGAAAAGCAATATTCAACCCTTGCACGAGGGCTTCATATTCTGCTTCGTTATTAGTGACTTGGAAATCCAGCTTGATTGCAAAGTTCAGCTCAATCCCATCGGGGTTTCTGAGGGCCACTCCTACTCCTCCCCCTTGAGAGGTTGAGGAACCATCTGTGTGCAGTACCCATAAACCCTCATTCTCCGCAACGGTGGGCTCGAAACCAAAGCGTTCAACCAACAGATCGGCCACAACCTGAGCCTGTATCGCGGTCCTGGGCTCGAAGCATAGGTCAAACTGGCTCAATTCGATGGCCCACTTGATTAATCTCCCAGACACATCAGGTTTGGACAATACTTGCCTCAAGGGCTGGTCGGTGAGAACCGTTATGGAGTGCGCTTGAAAGTAAGGCCTTAGCCTTCTTGAGGCGTTGATAAGAGCGAACGCGAATTTTTCAATCTCCAAATACTTCTTTTCAGCTCCTTGCAACGTTTTGCTCAGATAATAAACGGGTAAGTGTTTCCGCTCCCGCACAGCGATCAGTACCGCGCTTGTGGCTTCAGGAGAAACGGAAAGATACATGAATAACCTTTCGCCTTCGACAGGCTTAGTCAGCAGTGGCGCGCTCGATAAGTAAGCCTTCATATCCTGCAGCGCTCTCTCGCATTCTTCTGTCCAAGCAAAGTTACGTGCGTTCCTCAAAATTTTGAAGAAGGGAAGGTTCCTGTCCGCCGAGCGTGAAATAAATCTGTTCAATGAGATGATTTTGCCTACTAGGACTTGCACTTCCCGCAAATTTCGAGGGGAGGGAATCTCCAAAATAGCCTTGATCTTCTCCGAGTTGGCCTCAATTCCCCTCTGACTGACCATGTACCCTAAGAACTTTCCTCCTTGTACTCCAAAGGTGCACTTCGAGGGGTTCAACTTCATCCCATACTGACGCAGGATTGAAAAAGTGCGCTTGAGATCTTCCAAGTGGGAGTCCTGGCGCTCGCTTTTGACAATCATATCATCCACGTAAACCTCCATGGAATTACCAATTTCCTTTTCAAACATCTTGTTAACGAGCCGCTGATATGTAGCTCCGGCGTTCTTCAGTCCGAAAGGCATGACTAAAAAGCAATATACCCCCAGATGGACAACGAAAGAGGTTTTGGAGCGATCTTCTGGGGCCATAAAGATCTGATAGTATCCCTGGAAAGCGTCCATCATGCTCATGAGCTCGCAGCCAGCGTTCGAATCTACCAATTGATCAATCCGGGGCAGCGGATAAGGATCTTTAGGGCAGGCCTTGTTGAGATCAGTGAAATCGTTGCACATGCGCCACTTATTTGCGCTCTTGGGCACCAAGACGACGTTGCACAACCACTCCGGATACAAGATGGGCTCGATATATTGAGCCTCCAGGAGTTTATTAACTTCCTCTTCAATGACCTTTTTCCGAAAGCCATGTACATCCCGCTTTTTCTGCTTGATGGGTTTGAAAGAGGGATCCACATTAAGCCTGTGGACAATGACGCTCGGGTCAATCCCTGTGAGATCAAAGGCTTTCCACGCAAATACATCCTTGTTTTCCCTTAGAAAATCAATCATCATGATCTGAGAAGGCCCTGAGAGGTTTGAACCTATCTGCGTAGTCTTATCCTTGTTTCCGGGCTCCAGCTCAATGGTGAGGAACTTCTCCGAGGGTTCGATCCTTACCTCAGGGCGAGGAAGTTCGAGCGCCCTCTTCTTTCCTGTCAAACGGTCGCTGGGTGCTGGTTCACCCTCTCCCGGCTCGTCTCCTTCTGAGGATGATCCCCCAACGGTTCCTGGCAGTACACTTTCAAGGGGATTCTCCTCGTTGTTTCCCCTCTTCTTTTTGTTCTTCTTCTTGTTCAATTTCGCCCTCTTCCGTGCTGGGCTGTCCTCATCTAGGTTGGGGAAGTCCACTGATTTTTTGGTGGAACCTATTTGAAAGGTTTTCTCCGTTTTTGGCTTTCTGAGGGACAGCATGTAACATTCCCAAGCCTCCTGCACATTGCACAGTACTTCTCCCACACCCTCGGGGGTGGGGAATTTAATCTTCTGATGATAGGTGGAGATGATGGCTTTGAAATCCACGAGGGCAGGGCGCCCAACTATGATGTTATATGGAATGTCAATCTCCACCACGGCGTACGTTACCAAAAGTGTTTTGCGCTGAGGGGCTCGTCCGAATGAAGTAGCTAGGCGTATTTGTCCTCGTGGGACAACTTCTGAGCCTCCAAAGCCAATGAGGGCCGTTTTGAGAGGCTCGAGCGGAAGATCAACCTTCATCTTTAAGAATGTAGAATAAGGCAAAACATTAACGGAGCTTCCACTATCCACCAATACCCTTTTTACAACATGATTATGAACATCTAAACTAACCACCATGGGGCAATCTGAGGTTATACCCTCCCCATGGGGCGTTACAATATGTTCTAAATCCCTATCATCAAAGCCTATTACATCATTTTCTCGTGACCTTTGAGCGCTTGATCTCTGGATGGCATAGATAGGTTTGGGCACTGCTGGGCGTTGGTTGTAGCTCCGGATGAACCTCCGTCGGGAGGCGTTTGAATCCCCCCCTGATGAGCCTCTTGCAATCATATTTATGACTGCGAAGGGCTCGTTTTCTTGCTCAGGGGCCTTTCCTTTGTTGCCCCGGCGGTTGCTGCTTTCAGGGGGTCCCCTACCCCTTGGGCTCTTTGAACGGGACGGACTTCTCCTTCTCCTTCCGGCACGCTCGTTGCATTGTTCATCGTAGCGCTCGAGCACCCGGACAAACTCCTTCAGGTGGCACCCCTGCGACGAGCCTCTGGATTTCAGCTTCCAACTGCCGGCACTCATCTGTGTCATGCCCCCTCTGCTTGTGAAATGCGCAGTACTTGTTCGAGCGCCTGAGCGAGTCTGTTTCTCTCATTTTGATGGGTCTCTTAAAGAGCTTTTTATCTGAGAGGTTGTAAACTTCTGAATTTGGCCTGGTGAGCGGAATTCGCTCGAATCGACGAGGGGGTGGTGGCGACCTCCTGCGCTCTTGAGGGCGCTCCTTCTTGACGGCCACATCCCGTCCCCGCTCGTGATGAGGTCGCTCGTTCCTAGCCGGGCTGTGATGCCGGGGACCATTCGTCCCGTACATGTCTTCGAGCGCGAAGAACGGCTCGGCTATTTCTCTTAAGGCCATGAGGGTTCCAGGCCTCCTTTCCACAATGGCATCAGCAAATTTTTTGCTCACATATTGCTTGTGATCCACAGCCTGAAAGAGCACTGGGATCAAGAAATCCATTGAAGGCCTTTCCACCTGTAGGATCTCCTTGTTGAAGCGGGCGAAGAACGAGCGCAGAGATTCGCTCTTGCCTTGCACCATGTTGTACAGGGCAGTGGGTGCGGTGACTGGCACTTTCAAAGAATTGAAGTGGTTGAGGAAAGCATTAGCCAGTTCTTCGTATGAGTGGATCGAGCGCGGCGGCAGTCGCTTGTACCACTCTTGAGCCATTCCTACTAAGGAAATGACAAACACTTTTGCCCAGTAATTGCTGGAATGCTCGTAGAGGTGCATAAGGTGCACAAAGTGATCCAAGTGTTCAGCTGGATCAGTTGTCCCGTCGTAACGGTTGATGGAGGTGGGGACTTTGGCCATGCCTGCTTGGGCCATCAGTACTTCTTCTACGAGGGGTGAACCCCTCGCCAGTGGGTGATATTCATACGTGCCGAAGTTTTCCTCCGGCTCCTTGCGGCGGGGGACCTTTGGTGGAGGGTCCCTGGTGCGGGTGCTTCTGGCGTCAACCCGTTCATCCCGACTAGGGGAGATCTGAGTTGAGCGCCCTCGTGAGAGCTGTCCCACGATATCCTTTAGACCCTGCAGCTGGTCTTGCACAGCCGCGAGGATGTCAGGATTTACGTCTACTTGCTTGTCTCCGTGCCTGGGGGCTCGCGAGCCCCTCCTGGAGACATGAGAGTCTCCTTCATTATCATTTACCCGTTCTGTGGGCTCTTTGTTCCTGCCTACGGAGGGACGCTCGTTGCCCTCCTGCTGGGGCACTTCTCTGGCTGGTGGTGGTGGTGGTTGTGCCCTCAGGACAGCCTGGGCTTCTCTGAGGGGAAAGTTTTGTTGTCCGCCCAAAGGGGCTGCCATTTGAGTGGCCTGCCCAGAGGGAAAGTACATGGAATGGAACCTTTCTCATGCCCCCTGAGCCGCCTGAACCTCACACTGGGCGTAGAGAGCCCTCAACTGTTGGGTGGTCAGTGGAGGTAACTCCACTCCTTCGATCTCCCTGGGGACCACCACCGGGAGCTGGATCTGGCCTGCATGATACGGCTGGACCGGCGGCATCATAACAGACGGAGTGAGGGTGTATCCCGGTGGGGGCATCATGTAGCCTTGTAATCCGAGATTCATCTGGGGGTGGACCCAGGGGTTCTGTGCAAGCTGCGGAGGAGCAGAGAGAGAGGCTCCTCCAGCGGTGGTGGGAATCTGCTGTGCCGGCGGTGCAGGTGGTGGTACAGAAGACTCTGCTTGTGGAGTCACTCCTGCAGCGGAAGGTGCTCCACCAGCGGCGACGGAAGGTGGCGGGGCTCCACCCGTAGCGGTGGAGGGAATAATGATGTTTGCATCCTGGGAGACGTTATCTCCTCCTCCCACTGCTCCAGATCTCGTAGCAACCATGACTGTTAAAGGTAAGGGTGTGCTTATTTTTCTACCAACAAAAAGAAAGGGAGAAGATGGAGGACTGGTTTCCCACAGACGGCGCCAAAAATGATGGGGTTCAGAAATGGGTGGATCCGAATCCGATCACTTTACGATTTGTATTTGTGGAGGAAACCACCGGAGCTTCGCCGGAAATGAGAAAGGGGTTCAACCTGTTGGGACAAGCACGAGAAAAGTCAGAAGGCCAAGCTGGGGGAACTGGGGGTGATACCCATTTTGGCTCTCCGACGCTCAAGTCAGTTCAATGTATGAAGAAATGTAAGTTCAGTCACAGTTGCAATGATGAAGAATGCTCACCAGTGTAGAAGATGACTTTGGCTATTTATAGTTGAGGGTCAAGGGCCCTTTGGGCATTTGCCTCAAGTGGTCCTGGCCGAATGTTGCCCTAACACGTGGCGTTGTGAGAGAGAAACCTAGGAGGAATCTTCTGCAAAAGCGGCCAAAAGTTAGTGCTGGCAACAGTGGCAGGTGCGCGGGCATGTACGTTGTGTCAGAGAGCCATTTGGGCGGTTGGTAACGAGGGCTTGAGAGCGCGCTCGTGACAACCTGGAGTACTGGAAGCCAAGATATCCGCTGAGGGGAATGGAGGCTTCAGTTCAAGTGACGAGCCAAAGGGGAGGCCACCCTGAGGGAGTGTGACGCTCGAAGAGGGCTCCCTTGGCACGTGGGCGTACCAATCGTTTAGTTTGTAGGACGCTCGTGGGAGTGACAGCGCTCGTTGGGCTTAACTCCTGAAGAAGGGTTGCGCTCGTTGGCTTAGCGCTCGTGCATTGATGGGTGCAGCCTTGGGGAGACAGATGTCATCGTCTCGGTGATGCCACGTGTCTGAACGCGGGACGATCGTATTTTGACCCCATCAATATCAATATATGTATATAATATAAATATATATATATACTAGCTTGCAAGCCTCGAGCCTCAAAAAAATAGGCTTGAGCTTGGCTTGTCACATAAGCCGATCTCGATTAAGTTTGACATCGTTCGAGTTCGAATCGAGCCAACTTGAGCTTGGCTTGTGCGGCTCACAAGTCAACTCGACTCAGAGCACACCCCTAAAGGAAAGACACTCTAAGGGATTATCTTTGATTTTATAGGGTTTCAACTCCGAACATGTGGGCCTTCATAAAAATGACATTTTGAAGCAATGGGCTTTTCTCGTAATTTTAGGCCTTTGTTAGTTGTGTTTCATTTTTTCTATGAAATTGGGCCTAACAAATATACATGAGGTCACTAAGCTTCAAAACCCAATGCGATGAGTTTTCAGTTGCTTGGGACTAAGACATTTTAACAAATGATCATTGGGGTAGGGTTTGATTGGATAAAATTGGTATCTGTTATGAAAATAAATGGATTGGAAATTTATCCCGTCACAGTTCTTTTAAATTTCAACTTCTACATAAATAGAAAAGTTGCCGTTAGTTGGTGTAACTTTGTTGTTCGACTAACTTAACTGGAGGTTTCACATTCGAGTTCCTAAATACATAACTACTATTAATGGAAGAGTTTTTCAATTGAGTGATTCGATTCGACTCAGATTCACAAAGATATATAAGAAAAAAAGAAAAAGAAAAAGAGAAGAGTATACAAGGTGATTATTAATGTTATTATTATTGGTATGGACCATGAAGGATTTGAGAAACAATGAATATGTTATATGGCAGTAGCATATCAATATTTGTGAGCCCAATGTGGAAATGCACGTGCATGGGCAATTGGGCACTGAATTGGTGACCGTGGGGAATGGATGCCAGTGAAATAAATACTCCTATATTTATTATAATCTTTCGATTTCAATCAACAACTACCCTTTATATACCAAAAACAAGAATAAGAAACAAGTTTCAACTATTTATTGTTATTACTATTTCTTTCAAAGTTCAAACTAAATTTCCACAAGCACCTAAGATAACCAGCAAATGTGTGGATAAGCTCTTCCATCTTCTCCTATTTGCATTTTAATATTCATTTCAGTACCGAATTTTAATAGAAATCGAACACAAAATTAAAACAGAAGATCTAATCGCGTTGCCAATACCTGGCTCGTGCTGGTTCCCGGTGCTATTATTCTTTCATTTTCATTAATTCATTTAATTATCATTAATTCTCCTTTCTCTTATTATTCCATTTGCATTGCACGTAGCAAGGAAGCACACTCCAACCTTAAATGCTGCAAACCCTCATAAATACCAATAACCATCTTCCAAAAACTTCCTTCCATTGCCGACACTATCTTTCATTTATTCAAACTAGTTTGGAGAAAAAATTCCATGTTTTCAATAAGGTCTTTCTTTACTCTTTCAAAACTAATATAAACCTTCTTGAAGTGCCAAATATTGTCCTCCAATTTCACTACATTTCCTAAACCCCCGCTACTACAAATTCACCCCTCAATAAATGGAGTTCAAAAAAGTCAATCACGATTCCCATTCAAATTTAGGACGTTCTTTATTTATTAATAGAAAATTTTGAAATTTAATAGAAGGGAAAATTACATTTAATACCCCTAATTTTAGTTCTAATTACAAATTATTCCCTCAAATTTTACTAATTACAAAAAAGTCCCTGAGGTTTTATTTCTATTACAAAACTAATATTACAAAACTAACCGTTCGTTAAGTTTTCAATTAATTTTTATTTTTATTTTTCAAAAATACCTTCGAGGTAGTGTCTGTAATATGTTAAAACTATATGGAGTGTTTTGTTACTTTATGATATAGTTAGGGACTTTTTTCTAAATAAATTTAAAATGAACATATAGTCTTTTGTGATATTTGAAGGCTAATTATCCCATAAGTACTCTCTTTTTTCTTTAAGTCAAGAATTTATCTCTCTGTTTAACTGATCTTATTTGCAATTCCTTTAAATTTTAATTTAAGAATTTTCGTAGCATGAGATATCTTTTCCGTTTTGTGAATGTAAAGATTGATTGTGGTGACATGAGCACATATAGACCGGATAACAGATGCCACGTGACACTCGTCTAAGGTTCCACGAGCACCTCCCACGTGGCCAAAGCTCCTCAAGTGCTTGCTTGTCGCTCGACCCCGGACTTGAAGTGTGGAATAACTAATTTGTGTAGTCTGAGCAACATGGCCCGTTCGAGAAAGAAGGTCCATCGACCATTGGTTCCCTCGATCGAGTAGTCGACCTCTAACCGGAGATAATCTAGCCAGAGTTGCATTAAATGTCTGAGATCCCCATTGATACAATATTAAATGACTAAGATCCGCTTGCACATTCTCTGACACAAGTACAGGGTGCACCTTAAATACCCCTAACATTTAGGACATGTAGTAAACACATTCATTGTACCCTTCGAACTCTCTCTCTTTCTCTCTCTCACACACACACTCTTTTCTCTCTTTTGAGCAACTTGCTAACCTGAGTGTCATAATGTTAGCGCTAGGCCCAACCCCCACTCCCTCAACTTGGTCAATAGCTCATGTTTATCCATCCTTTCAAACAATTTCCAGGTCAAAATTCTTATTAAAAAAAAAAAAGGGATGACTTGATTAGTTTAGAAACTTGTATGAATACATTAAGAAATATTAAAAAAAAAGGGGTTATATGTTGTTGATACAGTGTGATTTGGGATTATAGAATATTAATAAGATTATTACAATAATATATTGAAGCAAACATATAGAAAATACAAAAATATGATAATTGTACTCATGAAAAATTACGATACATGTTACTGTTCTAAAGTGATGATAGTGTTCCTACTTGTAGACTGTAGTTTATGATGGTTCATCCAAACTAAAATATAAACCTTTTAATACAATCATGAAATGATCATGAATAGTAAACGAAAGAAATAGATTTTATAGGAAAAACAATGTCGTAAATTTATTTATAAAAAAGTCCCTAACAATATTATAAACTTACAAAATGTTCCTTGTAGTTTTAACATGTTATAAACTAGTTCTCAGGGGTATTTAAGAAGGAAAGTTAACTAACTTAATAAAACTCTAACGGAAATCTGAGGCCTTAAATGGAATGTAAAATTTAGGGACTATATAGTAAATACGTAAAGAATAGGAATTGAGATGTAATTAGGTCAAATTTGAGGATAATTTGATGTAATTTTTCTAAAATTAAAATACTAGGAGCTTTTTTGTAAATAATAAAATCTGATAGGTAATTTATAATTAGACAAAAAGTCAGATGTAGTACATGTAATTTTCTATTAATAAATAATAGAAGATTATTATTGGCTGTACTTTCACATATGGGATATTCATATATCTTTTTTTTTTAATACATATTTAAGATCAATAGACAATAATATTGTTATTTTCAGAAGATCCGGTTTCAGTATTTGGGTAGCTATCTAACTAGGTTATAGGCGCTAGCCTTTGCTATTGCTACGCAATTATTTAATAAAATTAACCCAATGAATCAAATTAAACGGCCCTTGCATGATCTTGGGTCACCATTGTTGAGCTTCGAGTTCTCATTTCATTTTGTTACTTAATTGCATGGAAGTCCTCTAACTCTCTGCGAATCTCAAACTCAGGACATAATTATTTCTTTAAGTTATAATATCTGATATCAAAAACCTACTTTTGTCGTGGTCACTTGTTCCCCCACTAACCCGTGAATAATTAAGTCATACTCATCATCCTACCAAACGTTATAAATCAGTCACAGAGATTCCTCAAATACAACATACTTAATATTTACCAAACATTATAAATCAGTCATAGAAATTCCGCAAATATATATACAACATGCTTAAATATTTAATAAATTCAACTTTTGTAGTAAAATTTTATATATGTAATTTTTTGATATAATATTGTCCCATGAGATTCTGATTTAACATTTTCCACACATGTTCTAAAATAATTGATGTCACATTATGAATATGAAAGAAGTTTGTGGACCAATTGATAAAATAATTTAAACTTTGCCAAGTTTAACTATTTAATGGGAGCACATGGAGCTAAGCTGGGTTTGCATGTATGAAATTTATGAATCCTTAAAATAATTAAGGTAGTACATGTTTGTTGGGACATCAAATTAAATAATTATCTTATGATATTTTGGGAATTCAAATATACAGCAAAGAGTCAACATTAGAATCAAACCACAGCCATCCTAGGAAACGGTATATATATATATATACTAGCCTACCACCCGTGCGATGCACGAAATGATTATAGTTATATTATATTTAAAATAAATAAAAATATTATATATAATTATTATAATTATATTATATTTAAAATAGTTAAAAATTATTATCAATTATATTTTTAGTAACATATAACTATATGCCTCTGCAACGCATGCAATACATATAATTATATCTTTTATAATATATAATTATATGCTAGTATGCGATGCATGCGATACACTTAGTTTGATAATAATATATTCTAAAGTAACTAAAAATTATTAAATATTAAAATAATAGTACAATTATAAAGTAGTTATATTATAATTATATTATATATATATATAGAACGTCTAACTAAAAATATGTAAAGTTATTATTATTGATAAAATTAATTGAAAAATGTATGTGAACCAAAAAACACAAAAAGATAACTAAAAACATATTACACATATTAGAATTACAATAATATGAGTATCATATTATAATAATGTTTCATTTTTCTAAAATGAATATAGAACCATATGAAGTATATAAAATGAATAAAATATAACTAAGAATATAACTTTAAAGTGAAATTGGTCGAATATAAAAGAAAACTCAAAATTATTAGATTTTAAGAATATCAATTTGATAATTCTAAAATCATATATGTAATTTTGCAAAAAAAACCATATAAATTATAAAGTAAAAGAAGTAAAAATGAACCGTGAAAACAAATCACATTCTTAAAATACATATCAATTTTGTAATATCATTATATACTAAATAACGAAAATATTATGAATAATATGAACATTTAAAAATTAATTTATAAATTTTTACATAATATAATATTTATTTTATAGATTTTATAAATTTGTAATAGTTGATCATTAAAGGTAATAATTTAGTAATAATAATAATAATCAATTATAATTTTTAATAAAACTTAAATAAGATCTCTTCCTCCATTAAAGAGTTAATATACTCTATAGTCTAACTTTTTTTTTTTTTTTTTTGGTGCTACTCTATAGTCTAACGACATGATTAATATGATAAAATAACGTATGAATGGAATGAGCATTTTCACATTCATTTCTAAACCCTTGATTGGTATAAAATACAATTAAGAATGTTCATTAGTCCTTCCCAAGATAATGTCCAATGCTTTATTCATGGTATTATCCATTACCCCAACCTTGATGGTATTAATGATTCTCAATCTATTGAGAAACAACTATATTTTACTTTTATAAAATTATCCTCATTAAATCTAATTAAATCAAATCTTATTCTTTTATGTTCTTCATTTTTTCTTCTGCTATTTTTCGACTATCTTCTTTCCCACAAAATTTAATAAAATCTAAATCAAATCTCATTATTCAAGTGTCTTTTGGGGTTTTAAGGAAAAAATGAAAAATAGAATAAGAATGTTAAAAAAAAAAAGTTAATTAAGAAGATTAAGAAGCTAATAGTGAAAGGGGAAAAATCATAACATTATTGCATGAATAAGGATAAGAGTTCTTGAGCAAAGGGCCAACATTAAAAAGTAAAAAATAAAGGTAAACTATTAGGTATAAATTTAATGAAGAAAAATTGCTACAAATAATTCATAATTAATGTTATAAAATTAAAGTATAAGAGGATTTTTTTTTTTAAATAACACAAAGAAAAAGGATTGAAAAAGTTTTTAAATAACGTAAAGAAATATTATAAATCCATAAATAGTTAGACAAAAAGTAAAGAAAGAACACTGAAAATTAAAGAAACAACATAAATGCTTCAGAAAAAAAATATATTATAGAAAAGATAGATGAATGCACAAATATATTCAAATATATTAATCATATAGATGAATTCACAAATATAGCTAAATACAAAAATAGTAAAACTAAATCTGGGATAATTTAAATAAATAGCCGATTCAAAATTACAAAGAAAGAAAGATTTGACTATTAAAAAGGTAAACATCCATAAATTTAATATAACAAATATAAATTAATAATTAAAAAATATATACATCATATCAACAAATAACAAATCTGAAAATTAAAGATACATAATAATATGAAGAAACTAAAAATATTACAATTCAACATACTTATTTTAGTAAAAATAGAGGTATCTTCGAAAACATGAAACTAAAATACTAATCAATAAACAATAATAATAAAAATTTATATATAAATCTGCAACGTATAGTATAAATTCACATTCTTCCTAACGGAAAAATTAAATGTAATCATTGAACAAAGGTCAATGAAAAGTAAAAAAATTCAATTAAAAAGAAATTCAAGAAACTCTCTTATTTTTAACTTCATCTTTACATATTATACCATTCATGAAAATACAAAGAAAAAAAACCATGAACCTCAAACATCATCAAAGGAAGAGACAAAGATTATGAACACTATACATTAACTGAACCCCCAATCAACATTACGAAATTGCGTACAAATCTCTACAATTTAAAACATCTTAGATGAATTCGAAATGAGAAAAAAATGAATGATAGAAATAAATCTGAATGAATGCATTTGAAGAGAGGAGATTTGGAGATGGAGAGAATGATTATATAGGCATGACCAAATTTGAATGATATGGTAGATTGAAAGAAATAAGGAAATAAGAAATAATATCCATTAAATACGTTTGTAATTGCATACTAATAGAGAATTGATTCTTGAGATCTTTATGAATTAATTAAAAAATACGAAAAAGAAAAAACAATTAAAATCATTCTAATTATATTTTTGATTAACAATAATTTGGAATTATTAAAATTCACCAATAAATAAATTTCAAATGCCATGAATTCTGAGGGAGTGGTGGCTATATTAGGGAATTCAATTCCGTTTGCTCATTTTTAGGAGATTTGATTACCAATAGAATATTTTTAGTATTGATTCATGGAATAATTAATGAATTGCATATAATAAGGATTGTGTTTAATAATAATTGAAATATATTGATCCAACAACCAATTAGAAATTATTTTTTTAATAAAATATTTTTAGAAAACAACACAAAATAATATTGAGTCAAAATAGTACAATATATATAATAGTATAGATATGTATATTTTCAAAAGAAATTCATAATGAAAAATATATTATGAATATTGCTGAAAATAATTATTTTCTTTAGTAATATTTATTTTCATAATAAAATTATATACAAAATAAATATTTTAATTTTAAATTTTCTTTATCTATCTCTTTAAACCTAATTAATGATAGCATTAAATATCACCCTAATTATGGGGTGAATGTCATGATATATAAAAATTATCAATTCATTCTTTCTTAATTTAAAGCTCATTAATCATGACCTTTATTTATATTGATAAAAATATGTATAATTTAGAACAGAAATTCATACATAGAAAGTATATTATAAATATTGTCAAAGATAATTATTTCCATAAGTTACTATTTATTTTAAAATAAATAATATGCAAAATAAAGATCAACCAATTACATTTTTTCTATTTAATTAAAAATCTCAAAAAACCCACAAAATTCCACATCATCAAAATACACAATAAAAAGTCAAACCTCGTTTTCAAATATATAATAGTATAGATAGATATATATTTATATTGTTAAAAAGTATGGAGTATTCGGTCCCTTTATCTTTCCCCAAAAGTGAAATTAGAAATCAGAGGGTATGGTCTTGGAAAGGATGTGATCGAGCAGCATTTATGAATAGAGTAAATTTTAATATTTTTCTGTAAATTAAATTTGATAAACTAATACGCATGAACTTAGGATGGAAGTATTCCTATTATGATGAACAATCAACTCTGAGATTAGTATAATACACTTATCGAATAATTAAATTTGAACCAAAAGTCGATGGTTCATCTATTTAGACATTTGATTTTGGTCAAATATGACCCAAAGAAAATGAAAGAAATTTGATCAAATAAGATTCAGATTAGAAATTTTGGTGGTTGCTTGTTAATGATGGGGCCCTACCCACCTAGGACACGTGGCCAGCCTTATGAGAGTTAGACTGAGGAGAACTAGCTTACTACGAGCTGTGTGGGGGAGCTCGCGGTGTGAGTAAATAAGAAGTGTCGGGCAAGTAACAACTAAATAAGATACGGAAGAATCTGGTAAGATCATAACAAATCGAATAGAAGAGAAGGTAACGTGAATAACTAAAACTCTAAGTCCGATATTCTATATAAACGACCCTTGAGATATGACGATCCAAGCTTTTTGGTCTGATCTCTTGATTGATCTCTCCTAAACTCTGGTTTACTTCGGTAAGATCCTTGAGGAAGGAGGATTAATCATTTAGGGTTTGGGCTAGAACGCATCAGTTAATAAAATAGATATATAGATATGAGGAAACTATAAAAATTAATAAGTAATGGCACCAAACTTAAGGCTATTTATGGTCGATAAAAGTCATTAAATTTTAACATCTTAAACTGAAGTTTACTGATATAAATGGCCATCATCCTCCGGATCTACATATGGATATTGCAGGAATAATATAACAAGGATTGTTTAAGTTCAGTCAGAGATTCCTTGGGAACTTTCAACGACAACATAATTTAGCATTATTTTGCTATCAAATCAATACATTAATGTAAGAAAAATCTTACCTCTAGTCTCGAGAAGTTATTGTTATAGAAATACCATCCTCCAATTAGCGTAAATTAGCAATTTAGCACAATGTTAGTTTGATCCAAGCTGTTATTTTTCCTTTGTTAATATGATATGATTTTTTATGTATGTTGGGCATTTCTGTTTTTAAATCATAGTTCATTGTACGAATGCTTGACATTATTTCTGATTTGGTTTGATTTATATATGAAGTAGAAAATTCGATAATAACCCCATCGTCACCCCAATCGATTTATCTAAAATAAAATAAAAAGTAACATATAATAAAAATAAAAAAAAGTAAAGACGTGAAAAATCAAAAATCAAAAATCAAATTCATAACACATATAGTGACGTGGCATGAACCCATAAGTCGCGTGGACAAATGCACGCTTGACGTGAAACGGGGATCAACTCAATACCTTCCCTCGACCTCCACGTTGAGAAATACGCCTTCCCCACCTTCATATTTGGAGTACTCAACCCCTCCATCGATACTTTAAGACTGACTATACATCTCGGTCTCCCCTTGACCTAGAGAGCCACGTGGCCACTAGTGGTTCCCTAAGAAAGTGGTCGACCATACATTAAATGCACCTTGTAGTGGGCAGCTGTTAGCTTAGGATATCCACACGTCGTCTGAGCTCATAATTACTTCATCTAGTATAAATACTCCGCATTTACAACTCAGGTAACAACTTCCAACTACCACACTTACTGCACCATAAATCGACCTCTTTCAATCGAGCACTAACTTAAGTTTCGAAGTGCCCCGGGCAGTGGCGGAGCCACCTTGCCTTGAGGGGGTACAATTGACCCCCCTCAACTTTTATTTTTTTTAATTATTATATGTATATATTTTTGGAGTTGGAATTTTATTATTATATGTATATGTAATTTTATGGAATTTTTTATTATTGAACCCCCTCACAAAAATTAAAATTAACATTAATTGGGGTCAATATAGTAAATTATTAATAATTGAAACCATACAAATTGAAATTTTTAGGTTTCAATTTTAATTGAACTTTAATTTCTAACTCAAGACCCAGTCAATTATTGAATCAAACTCCTCCAATCAAATTATGTTATATTTCAACCCATATTTCATCTCCTCTCCATTATATACACAACAATAAGGCTGCGTTTACTATGAAAGGTAGGAAAACGATGGGAATAGGTTACCTCTAGATAAAGAAACGAATTATTTATCTATTAGGCCTATTTACTATGAAGTTTTTGGTTAACTCATTTTTGGACACTTTTTACTTGTTTGTTATACGTCAGTTAATGCTTGTTTTTACCAAAATACCCATGACTTTTTCAATACTTTTTTCCCTATTTCAAGCCCTAACCGTTATTCACTCTCTCACAACTAAACACTCTTTCAGCAATATTGCGCACACGAGAGGAAGGAGGTTTGACAAATTTTATTTATAATAATATAAAGTTAATAATATAAAGTAATCTTTCGCTATGTTTTTAAATTTATAATTTTAAAATTAAGCTTTTTGAACCCACTTAAAAAAAAGGAAAAAGTGTATTGAGCATAAGTTTTAAAATTGTGTGTAAAATTAAAAAAAGCTCATAATCCAAAAATAAAAATAAAAATCTATTTAATGTTGCCCTAAATATTAAACACTCTAAAAGAATATATAATTTGTAGTTAATAATATAAAGTAATCTTTCTCTCTAAAATAAATAAGTTCACTTAAAATAAGTTCTCGGGTTCGAAAAATAATATAAAGTAATATATAAAGTAATCTTTCACTTAAATTTATTTTTGGATTATGATCTGGTGCTTTCAGCAATATTGCACACGCGAGTAATCTCAAGTGTGAATTTGGGGACAAAATGGTACTTTTATCTAGTCTCTTGCCAATGGATAAATAATAGGACCTTTGGGGAGAGATATGTATCCCATCCATTTCAAGCATTTAACCCGGGGCTCCATGTAAAGGGTTGGAAACTCAACTTTCAAAGTAAAGACCAATAAAGGGTAGATTATTTATCCAAACCACCCTTTAGAGGCATAGTAAACGCAGCCTAGAATCAAACTCCTTTAATCGTCTGCATAGTTATCGTTTAGACATTTATTTTTAATTTGTTTGTCGACTGGACTTTCTTTTTCTTTTTTTTTTATTTTACAATTGAATACAAATTTAAAATTAATTTTACTTTTTTTTTATATTTTAACTAAGGTTTATTTTATCAATTATCAATATGGATAAGTTTCTCATCATAAAGCCAAAAGATTCGATTCAATCAGTTATGCCTCCTCAAAAAAGTAAAAAACAAAAACAAGAGGATACGAATCGATTCAAACGTTTTACAGAGGTAAACTCACAGTTGCTTAATAATCTAGCTTGCTCGAGTCCCGTTGATTTATTTGTCTCTTTCAACAAAGAACGTCGAATTCAGTTAACTGAATTTTATCTAGTAGAGTTCTCTAATGTCCAATCATCAATACTGAGAACTATATTATTAACATGAGATCATATGAAGCCTTCTCTAAATTAAAAGAGATTGGTGATTTTGCTCGAAAATTGGTGTAAGACAAAGAAAAATGATGTATATTCACTTGTATACTTGCTTTTAAGATTGACTTTAATTCTATCAGCTGCAACAATTACAATGGAGAAAGCATTTTCTACAATGAAATACATCAAAAATCGGTTGAGAAATAGGATAGACAACAAATGGTTGAATGTTTGTTTGATTACATATATTAAAAATGATATATTTGAACAGTATTTCCAATGATTTAATTATGTATCGTTTTTAAATATGGGTAACCGGCGTGAACAATTATGAGATACAAACTTGTAAGTACTTTAAAAAAAATAATTGAATTTAACTTTTTTTTTTTTTAAGTATTATGCTTTAGTCGACCTCCCTCAATGAAATTTCTGGTTCCGCCACTGGCCTCGGGTATCACCCCTACCAATCTTGAGTTGACCTCGAGCTTACGTTTCTTTCCCCTTCTCAAGTACTTGACCCAGCGGTTGACTTCCCCACTATACAAATTTTAAGTGGTCTATCCAAGGTTTTAGCTCGAGCTTCTCAACATATTTTAGCTCGATCGTATAGTATACGTGTAAACAAAAATGTGAAAACATTTAAATAACAAAGGAGAAAGAAAAATCTTAATTTGAGAGTGTAAAAATCTCAATTAAATAAACGGATCGACATTTATTAAAGATGACCAAAATTCGTACAGTCAGCAAATTATTTACAGAAAACCCCAAAAATAGCGATTATACATTGACTGGGTCGTTGACGGTGGGTCTGCACCATGGAATGATCTGATCTATTGGAGATATCACAGTATCTGCACACACGTTCTTCCCACTCGGCTTTGTTTCCTTTTCAATGTGTAAATTCAATAGTTTCAACAAATGAGGTGATGGATTAAAAGTGTTTCTTCTCTTTGGACCACCCTCAATTCCAGTTATTTCTTCTTCTTCTTCCAGTTATAAGAGTTCTTTCGTCAACCTACCTATTTTTGAAGCCTTTCACATGCACCACCCCTTCATTAATCTCCTACAAAGTTTAATCCCATTATAACGAAAAACAAAAAAATCATAATTCAGAAATGATGAGAAATGCCCTAAATTTTGAACAAAGATAACAAAAACGTATTAAAAAGTTACAAATAACACTTTGCTCCTTTTTTTTGGTAATTTATCACCAATAATCATATAAATATGGTGAACAACTACAGAAGTTAGTATAATAAAACCATAGCATTATAGAGAGTAGAGACTCGAGCGCAACACTTTATTCCGGTAGAATCTTGGCACCCTCAACCTTCACCACTACACTAGGTTCTCATAAACAACATTAATATTATTTACTCACGCATGATCTACAACTCTTTTCTTGAAATTCCGAGAAATTGAAGAAGAGAGATACGAAATAGTTAATGTGAAGATTTATTTTGCTCGAATTTTTTTATTTTTGATACACCCATCTCAAGTGGCCAGAATGATTCAAATCGAGTCATTAAGAACCATTTATTTTGGTCCAACTTCATGCGCAAAAAGTAAAATAAAAAGGATTCAAGGGAGTGAATAATGAAAAAGGAAATAAAGGCTAATAAATGAGTGGTGCCGGTACACGGTCCGTATCCTATAAACCCTTTTCCTTTTCCTGGTTAAGATAGGGCATCAATTATACATCACTCAGTATAGCCCTCAACGGGTAATTTAATCAACAATTTTAGGTCATTAATTGAACTACTAAATAGATCCAAAATAATTGCAGAAAATTTTAATTTTTTCAGAATTTCATGGCTAAATACCAACATTAGAATGTTTGGGACTGGAATTGGCCAAACCAATACATAATATACTTGTAAATAATCAAGTGACATGCGTAATGCAAGATCTAGTCTAACCGCGAATTACAATAATCTAAAATAATCAATCAGGTCACACTAATTAATAATCAAAAAAAGATTTTGTTTAGACTCTCTGTACCATAGTCCTAAAAAGGCAAATAATTGATGGGGCATATTAACTTTTGTAAGGGACACCATCATAATGTGGAAGCTTCCCCACATACAGTACCAATTGAATTGGAGCAATTATTATTACTAAGTAAAAACGAAAGTAAGAAATCCCTGAAAGGGGCAAGAATGGAAAACAGGCAAGCAAAGCCACCTGAGGAGGCTAAAATTTAAAAAAGAAAATCACATTCACATGGGTTTGAACAAACTTTAACTGGCAACTCGTGCCTGAGGTGCAATGATGCTTGTCAAGAATTGGTTTAAACGAGGCAAACTAGTCATCACTCTTCCACAGTCTTACTCGCACCAAAGCCCCACATTATTATTTTTATGCAAAATATTATCATGGGTTTCGGGTTTGTGTCCAAAAGGCACTGGGAAAAGCAGAAGCTGCTGTGCTGCACATTATTAAAGCAATTTCCAACTAGCCCTAGATGCTGCATCAGCACCGCGTCCACAAATATATAACATGAAATTAACAGCTGATAAGATTCCCTTTTTACCAGAGTATAGTATATGTACAGCTTAGAGAGACTCATAAAATAAAAATAAATATAAAAAGGAAAGATGATTCTTTTTTTCTTCTTTCCCCTGTTTTTTTAATAACTGCTGCTGACAGCATAAGCATTTTACAACATTTTCTTAACAGCAAAGGTAAAAAGACAAGCTTCAGCTACTCACTTCCAACCACAAGAATTGGTTATGTCAGCAAAACCTGAAGAGAAATGAATTCTCCCTTCCCTTCCCTTCCCTTCCCCTCCTCCTTCCCAAGGAGAAGTACTTCAAGACACCAAACGACACAACTAATCAAACGAAACGGCACATTAAAACTAAAGAAAATGACACAACCAAATTGGCAGTATTCCCCCTTCCAACTGCCGCTGCCAGTGCCGTATGTATTTAGGCAGGAAAATAAAAGCGAAGAAAATGTCTATGGTTTTGCCATTTACTAATACTAAAGCTTCACCACATTCTTCCTCCTGATAAAGGAGGTATTAAACTACGAAATTAGCCCCCATTTGCCCAAACCCTGACCCAGGAATTATGGACTCCAACCCCTTTAGCTGGATTCTGCTATTCGAGAACAACACATTCAGCGAGGCTTTAAAAGAGCCTTTGAATGATTATGCTCTATAACAAAGATTAACGGGGGCGTTAAGATAACTATTAACAAACTATCTCAATAAACTGAGCCTAATTTGTTAAATACTATGTTAGTAAATTAGAGAACTGCCTACCCATATGAACATTTGCCACAAGATTCGATCCTACTCGGTCGGATTTCACATTTCCACCTTCCACACTACGTTCTCGATGCTGCTGGTGTGAGTATCATTCTCCAGTGCAGCTACTTTCGCTCTATGTGCAGCAAGTGAAAGTCCCGTTTTGCTCTTCTCTTCCTGGGGGAGTTCACAAGTTTCACTTACGGAACCTGATCTCAGATCTGCTGGTGGAATAAAACAGTCCATTGACAGGCCAGGAACATTGAATGCAACCTCTTCAATTGTCCAAGCTTCTTCCATTCTTGTCTTTGTATGGCTCATGGCCATCTCTCCGAACCGGAAAAGGGTCACAACAGATCGTCCGGAGTGCGCAATCATGATTCCTTCAACAGGGCGGTAATCATCTAGGAAGGAGTTTATGGTAGTCTCCCAGTAGACCGCATCCCCACCATTGGATTGGATGCGGGTAAGATGAGAATCCTCCATGTGAACGAGAAGGCCAGTTTTTTGGCTGAAGTAACCAAAAAGTACATGCCTTATGATTTCAGCTGGTCCTTCACTTCTAGCCTTCAATGTCTGAGGGTCAGCAGCAAGCTTCAGAATGAAGCAGTCTTCTCCATTGATGTTTTTCTCCCCTATGCAGATGGAATCAGCGAACATACTAGCAGTAGTTCTAGGATCAAGACCCTATACAAACAGAGCACCAGTATTAGGATGAGATCAGAAGGCCCAGAATAGAAGAACTGACAAAAAAAAATAGTAAAGGTGAAATCTTTGTGAATCTCAACCTGAAGGGCGCGGCGCAGGGGCCTAACTGGCCCTTTTGCAGAGTGTGCACCAAGCCAAGGTGTGTGCCTCCAGACTAGCTTGCCATTGCAGCCAGCATGAACTTTGCTTCCTCCAACTGCAAGTTCAACATACCACATATCTGAGTTCATCTGCCACAAGACAAATCCACCAGATTCAGCAGCTCTAGCAGCATTCCTGTTTTTCACCACCTTTGTTGCAGTTTCAAACTCAGAAGCTACCATCTTCAGCTTTCCCATGGCATAAGCGTTCTTGACAGCGCTTTGGACTTTTTGGCCTCCAGAAGCAGCAGTATACTGCTGCAAAATGTACTGCGCCGATGAAGTTTCCTGCAACAGTACAAAAGCCCAGTAAGATTCCAAGTGTTGAGCATTTCTTGCTTAGAAGAGAAGCTGAAGTGAGGACTTTATCTAAGACCAACTCCGCCGGGTGTAACCAAAAACCCACAAAACAACCACCAAAAATTATCAACAGTTAAAGAATGAGAGTCAAAGATTTTGGCTCCATTTGAAAGTCTAATCTATGACATAGCATCAGCTCTACGTCTTTACAAATTAGTATATCATCTTCCATAAGAGACAGAGATTGTGAGAATCTACTAAATTTCAAACAAAATCTCAGGTCTACATCAGTTCTTCATCATCAAACTGAAGAGAAAACCTGAAAAGAAATCAAACTTTCTTCGTCATAAATAGACTTAAATTAAACCAACCTAAATCCATAAACCCAATCACCAAGTTCTGATACAGAAACCCACCAGAAACATTTAATAACCGGATTACACAACCACGAGACACAATCATATATATATATATATTAGACGTACACACAGAGATAACAATACGTACAATGGGAGTATCCTTTATACTGAGATGAGGCAACGGGTCGGCGGAGCGAACATGCACCGGCGCAAGCGGCGCACCCATTACTCCAAGCAGCAGTCTCAGATCAGACCTCTTGTTGCCGCAGCCATTCTCATTAACCGCCATTGATGGGTTCCGCGTAAGCTGCCCTCGAACCCACTGCCCCAGACCCGACCCCATCCGCTTCGACTCACCGATTTCCTCTCCATCCGGATCCGGACCCTCCATCAATGGCGCCAGCGTTTCTCCCACCGGCCTCAGACTACCCGATCTCGCAATGAACGAATCCTGGTTGCTCGCACTACTAACCTTCTTCCTCCGTAGCAAACCCGACATCGGCGACGCGGTTCGACCCGGACTCTTCGCCCGTGACCTCCCCGGAGACAAACCACGCACCACTTCATCCTTCAACGCCGAGAAAAAGCCCTGTTTCTTCTCCATCCTGAATTCAGTGTGTGTGTATGTGTGGACTGTGGCTGTGTACTGACTCGGTATATGTGAGGATAGGATAACAATCACGCAGTTAATCCCTACGGCTGTAACTCTGCAGGGGTGGTAGACACACGAAACGGGGATTACATGATGGGATTGCTGCCATTTCTCATGAGAGCTTTTCTGTTAATACACGAAAATACTTACTCTGTGATGGAGAGAGAAACTTTGCTGTGTTTCTTTAGTTAGAGAAAGTTGGGGGGAATTGAGACGCAGAGACAGAGAGTTGTTGAGGGGAAAATGGCGTTATTTAGAGAGAGAAAGTAGGGAGCGAGGAACAGTGTGAAAGCGACTGCTGAGGAGAGAGAGACGTCTGAGAGAGATAGTGTGTGCTCAGTGCTTCTGCTTTTCTGAGAGTGGTCAAGACTCAAGAGTGATGTGAAGGCCGAGGCGACTGGGCTTCACGCGTTTGGGGTCAAACTGCAATATCATGTGTTTTATTGGTGGGCCTATTTGGATATTATCGAGACTTTGGCCGATCTAATTTAAATTCTGTTTTCATGAATGAAATTAATTACAATATCTTTTTTTTTTTTCTTTTGTAGCTGCCTTATTGAATTTTTCGGGTAGGGCTTGTAGCTATCTCATAATTGACCACTTTTTCAATAATTTTTTTTTTTCTAAAAGAATATTGAAAATACATTGATATTTCATTTTTTTTTTGTAAATAAAGTATTTTTATTATTTTTTTAAATATTAAACACTAAGAACATTCCAACTTCATGGTTTGGTAACATGATGACTTCAGCGCTATAGCAAGATTTTAGTGAAAACCTTTGAATTCGT
This sequence comes from Lantana camara, assembly GCA_037501455.1. Lineage (NCBI taxonomy): Eukaryota > Viridiplantae > Streptophyta > Magnoliopsida > Lamiales > Verbenaceae > Lantana > Lantana camara. Next base: position 29,939,628 of record CM074862.1, read on the forward strand.
ATTTGTAATTTATTAAAGAACTTATAAGATATAATAATAAAATTACTTAGTACTATGATGTTCCATACATAAATATTTCAAATTATAGGGAATATATATATAATTAACTTAAAAGAATTTGAAAATAAGCAATTTATAAATACACACGCATGGAGTGTAAAAAGGAAAACATAATTAAAAAGAAAAAGCAACAATATCTCTTTCTTTTTTTTTTTTTTTTTTTTTTTCCGGACAACCAAAGCAACCAAGGTAATCTACATCCGCAAAAAGAATATCTGATACGAAAGTCGTATAATCCAACAAACTAACACATACCGAAAATGGATTATGAGTAAATTTATGGGTTACTAAATTAACATTATGTTTATCAAAAGAAAACTGAACACTTAGAAAACAATTACAAATCAACTTAATATCTGAGATACTATTGTTAACATATCTCCTCTATCACCTGGGAGGCATTCAATCAAATTTAAAGTCTCACTTTTAGGATGATCTTCCTCCTGCCAAAATCCCTTTAATTAAGTGAATTAATATGTAATTAATGCTTGATTGCGTTTCCACCACCAATATGAAGGTCTATTCATTAATCTAATTTGCATTTTCAACACTTAAATGTTTCAATTTATCTTACATACTGCATTAATTACGATATTGGACGAATGGTATTTGTTTCCACGTGTGAGTGACAAAGCTGTTAAAATATAGGTTCATTCTTCTAAGTTCTAACTACTAAATACATTTGTCCAACTTATCTGCACTGCAGTCGTGGTGAAAAAGTACGACATAGTCATGTTAAAGTCGTTTTCTAATTTACTTGAATTCAATATAAACTATCATGATTACTATTATTACATAAAACCCCACATTTTACTAATATTTAATCATCCCAACTCCATAACACACGATTAAATATTAAGTTAGTCTCAAGGGTTCAAAATCGACCGAACGAATACCCTTAATAATAATAACAATAAAAATTTAGGAGGACCTGAAACCTCCCCGTATTTAATATAAATATACAAATATTAGAAAGATTTCAATTAAATTAAATCCAATTTATATCTTACAACAAACTCAATTTCTTTAAAATCCTAGTAATTTCCTTAAACAACAAATTTACCTATTCCTCTCCTTAAACAACAAATTTACCTATTCCTCACTCTATTTTCAATTATGAGCCTCAAAACACTCTTCATAATTATACGATGATATCACAGAATTTTCAAAGTCATACGGTTCGAAATCTATGTATATATATATTATTATATATATATATTATTATATTATTATTATTATTATATTATTATTATTATTATTATTATTATTATTATTATAAAAGTGTGAGTTGTTTCTTACAAAATACGGATCGCCTAAAATACCCTCATAATAATTATATGAATAACTATTAGTTAGGGATAACTATGTAATTACATATTATTAATTATTAATTTAACTATACTTAAAAAGTACTTATTCACTTATAATAGAACTCTTGGTAGAATTAAAAATTTTTAAAATAAAAATATATATATAGTTTAACAAGGACTGTTTTAATATTATTATAGGGTTAATTACATATAGACCCCATGAGAGTATTAGAAATTACAACTTGTGACCCTCTTAGTCAAACAATTACATATACACCCATTGAGGAGTTTGAAAGTTACACAAAACACCCATAAAGTAGGGTTCTTTTTAATTTTTGATGACATCATCAAACTTTTACTTGATTTTCCTATTTTACCAATTCATTTAGTATAACAATTTTTATTTTAATAATTATTCCTAACTATATCTAGATTGGTATTAAAAATCTAAATTTAATAAATTAAATCATTAATTAATATGAGATGATATGATTTATCATTTCAAATATTAAATTATATATAATAAATATGAATTTAATGGGTTAAATATAATATTTAGAAAATGATGTTATATAGAGTTAGAATATATAATAAATATATATAATAAAGTAATATTTATGTATATATATATATTAATTACACCACCACCGCCTGACAATACATATATTCATTCATATGTATATTTATAACACGCCAATATACATATATATTCATACATACTGATATGTAATATGTATGATATATAACATATATAAAAATTACATTATTATATATATATTAATTATATATTGTCACTTTATATATATATATATATATATATATATATATATATATATTACGTTTTCTAATATTATATTTAACACATTAAATTTAGATTTTCTATTTATATAATTTAATATTTAAAATGAGAAAATCATATTATTTTATATTAATTAATGATTTAATTTATTAAATTTAAATTTTCAATACTAATTCGAATATATATTAAATGAAGGGTCAAAATAGGGAAATCAAGTTAAAATTTTTTATGATGTCATAAAATATTTAAAAGAACCTTAATTCATGGGTGTTTTGTGTAATTTTCAAACCCCTTAATGGGTGTATGTGTAATTGTTTGACTAAGAGGATCACAAGTTATAGTTTCTAATACTCCCATGAGAACTATCTGTAATTAACCCTATTAATATATTAGTTAATTGTATTCAAAACTTATAATATAAGTTGTCTATTTTTTAATTTAAAACTCTATAATTTAAAATGTTATAATAAGATATACCTAACGAATTGGAAAACATTAAATTAATTCACTTTATAATTTTAATAAAATTTGATAATTAATTAAAATAAAATATGATCTAAATTGAATGAATTAAATAAGATAAGTTTCAATAAATCAATCCTAATGTAATTCTAATTATATAACTACATAATTCTAATTATATAAGTTCATAAACTTTCTTTAATTATAATCATATTTTAATTTTATAAACATATCTAATTATCAAAATAATATAATTGAATAATTTATATAAAATAATTTTCAATTAACTAATATTAATATAATTATAATTACCTAAATATAATTAACAATATAATATTTCATTAGTTTATATAATAAAATATAAATTAAATGTGTAAATGTTATTTAGATAGGATAATTAACATAGTCTATATATATTAAATAGTATAAATAGGGTTTCTGATTTCTTACATTTAATATATACCACAATTTAGAATTGCAGATCGTCAGACCAAAGTTATTTTAAATTAAGAATTCTAAGGAAACTTAATATGTGTGCATGTAAAAATAAGATATAATTTATTTTTATGGTGTTCAATTAAACATTCCTTGAGTTTTTTATATTAATTTACTCTTTTAATTATTTCTACTATATATATAAAATAAATAGTAAAATATTAATATAAATCTTAAATAATGTTCGTTAGAGAAATATAAATAAAAAAATGGAATGCAAGATCAATAGCAAATAGAGAATTAAAAAGAGATAAAAAAAATAGTTAGTTAAAAGAAAGAATAGTTGATTTTGATGTATATTGACGCACATACCAAATTAGGGACAAACCCAAATAATATTTTGATTCAATAATGATGTCACTCAATGATCAGTTGTTAATTGTATCATTTAGTGATCATAATTTGAAAGACGTCACAAATTTTTTGAGAAAAGTTACAAAATTTAAAATATCACTTATTCAGTAAGGAGATTATTTCTGAAAATGTGGTTGGACATATTCATACAATCAAGTGTCAAAAGAAATGATTGTCATATGCTCATATTTTGATAGTCTTTGGGTTAAAATATAAAATTATAGCACACAATCAACTTGATCAATTTTTTGTGTAAAGTTTTTTTATTAGGAAAATAATCCCCAACTTTATGAGTGAGTTATAAAACACATGGTGCGTAAATCATGTAGATGAAATAACTTAAATAATTTTTGTATGATGGATGGAGAATGTAAATATCGTTACTCATGTTCATATTATGAAAACAGAACGCAAGGTAAAGATGGATATATCCGATCTGTGGAAGGAGAAGAATCGCACTGATGGTCCAAGATCGCAATAAACAACTTTATAACCAATTTGTAGTACCTTATAATTCATATCTCTTATTAAGTTATAATTCTCACATTAACATCGGGATTTTCTTATAGTGACAATTGTGAAATTTACAAATATATTTATAAAGGACATGAGAAAGTGTTAAATATAGGACTTTGGGTCATTGCTCTAGAACAATGATCATTGAACAGTTTTCAATGTGTGCGAAAAAGCGAAAAAAAAAATAAATTTATAAAAAATTTCTAGAGCATTATGTATAAGAAATTAACGTAAATATTCGAAAGATTTGGAGAAATAATTGATGACAGAATATAACTAACTATTACAAGAAGAAGAGATTATTTAGTTTTAAGCTATGTTTTGAAACCCGGACCGGACGTCGAACCGGGACCCCTTACTGGTTACTGGTTTTACTGGTTCGACCGGTCGGACCGGTATGACGTCATAATTACGTAATAATTATATTTAATTTTATATATATATATATTATATTCAATTATACAATATTATAAATATTAATTAAAAATAATCAATTAAGTTTAATAATATACAAAAATAGATAAAATTTTAAATCACTTTAAACAATTCATTAATTTTTAAATAACAATCTAATGAAAAATCTACAAGGATATAGTCAAATATCTAACTAAATAGCAAAATAATTAACATCAGCCAAATTAGTAATATAGAGAAAAATTGATTAAACAAATGTCATACTTTTTATTTAAAAAAACAAATAAGAAGTTATCACACAAGTGTTTATATTTTTGTAACTATATATTATAAAATATAACTATTTCACATTATTTTATCCAGATTAAATTGAATTCTTTATTATAATAGTTGTAGTCATAATTATTGTTTTTCTAAAATTCAACTTAAAAATATAATAAGCTTATGATTTGACGATTTATACTAAAATTTACCAACATATAACCAAAAAAGTAAGCAGCTCAAGTGGTTGAGGCCTCCTTCTCTAATTTGAGGGTCTAGGGTTCGAACTCTTGTTGCAACATTTGATTTGGTTTTACGATTTTGCAAAAAAACAAAAAAAAATCCGGGGCCAAACGGCTCGCAAACCGGTCCGGTCCGGGTTATTGACTGGTTTTCAACCGGTTTTTAGCGGGCCAAACTGGTCCGGAAGGAGACTGGTTTTGGGGTGTCACCCGGACCGGATAGGCGGCCGGTTCGGTCCGGGTTTCAAAACATAGGTTTTAAGACTTGAGAATTAATTGACTCCAATTTAGGGATAAATATAAACGTTTCTTTCATCTTTCAACCATAACGAGAAGAAAGAGGCTTCTCTCAACCATAACGAGAAGATGAATGAGTAACCAATAATGACCAACTAAAGCACACATTTGGGAGTACTACACCAAACTATTAAGTGGATATACTATCGGAAAGGTGATGAGTGTTGGTATTAGCTTGCACCAACGATAAGGTGGCATGCACCTGTATAAAGTGCTATCCATTATAATCCCCACATCACCTATTATTTCGAGCCTACTTTTTTCAAACCGATTAGGATATAGTAAGAGACGCGGTGGTGAAATTCATCAATAATTGCATAGAGAGATATCAATTCCCAAGAAGGCTTATCAGACGTTTATTTATCTGATTTTGAAAGTTACTTCTCCAAAAATTTAAACGAGATTTGGCCTATTACGTTGTGTAACGTATTGCTCAAAATGATCACGAATATGATTATACCCCGTTTAAGCCGTATATCAAAGAAATTGTGAGCCCAAACCAGAATAGTGTTTTTCACGATCGAGACACCCATTACAATATCTTGATGTTTCAAAAAGTGTTATGAATGATACATCACTCCAAAGAAAGAAAAAAAAGGGGATAGTGCTGAAATTTAATCTTGAAAAGGATACAACAAAGCTCAGTGAAATGTTCTAAAGAAAATCTTTCTTCCTTCAAATTCCATACAAAAATCATCAATATCAGTTGAGTAAAATGGAGGGGATACAACCGGAGATTTTGTGGAATAGTAAACCAACCGAGGATCTATGGATGTGTGGCATTAGATAAGGTAATCACTCTTGCCATATTTATTTGTACTCTACATGGAACAACTTACGTATATGATTTAGGAGGATATTTTAGCCGGACACTAGAAGCTAACTAAGGTATGTCAGAGATCATATCTCACACTTGCTTTTTACGGACAATATAATATTATGAGCTAAAACTACTGTAGATGGAACAAAATGTATTTAAAGTGTGGTTGGGGCATTTCATATATGATTGAGAAGGCTATTTCAATCTGACACTGAAAGTCAATTATGGTATGTCAGAAAGACCCTCACATCTCTCACTTGATTTGCAAATCTACTATGGATGGAGCAATGTGCATCCGTTGTGGTGGTTGAGGTGTTTTGCAAGACATCGGGCCTCAAATTGAACTTTAGCAAATCACATGTATTGTTCGCACCTTATGTGTCATTGGACACGAGCCTCAACTTATAACTTCTTGAACATGGAAGGGGATTGATAAAAGCACTCAGATGGTGGAAACCATTTATGGAATAGGTGTCTTTATGTTATGATAGATGATTATCACAAGGAAAACTCACCAAAATCATTGCAGATAACATTAATAATAAGGATAAAAAACTTAATTATGGTATGTAATTTCATTGGCACGGATAAAAACTAGAACTTTAATAAGCTGAAAATAGTACTGCCCAAGAAAGAGATGACTAAGATTCTTAGCGTCCCAATTGCGCTGCATGATAATGGAGATTAGAAACTCTGTATTGGGTCGGTTAACAATAAATTTTCCTATAAAACGGTCTATAGTCTGTTTATGGAGGATGAGGCATATGTGAAAATCGGAGATGGACTTGAAAATCACCTTGGCCCAGAAGTTCAAAATTTTCTTGTGGTTTTGCCAACATAATAGCTTGCTCATAAATGTACTGAAGTATGAGTGGAATTTTGGGGGATGTAATGTATGTACATGTTGCACAGGATGTGAAGATCTGGACCGCGTGTTGAGAAGTCATCTGTTGGCACTCTGGGTGTGGGAAAAGATTGTTAATGCATAGACTGATCTTCTTGGATTGTGAGGGTCGAACGAGCTCAAAGACAGCTTAATAGCAAAATTCAAAGCGGCGTATTACCAGAATGTTCAGAGTGAATTGTCTTAATTTTGATGCTTTGAAATTTTTAGAAAGCACGAAACTGGTGGAGCTATCAGAATATTGTGAAGTCTAAGAGGGTCATTTTTCTCCACATAAAAGAGTTATCTGATGCCTCAATACTAATCAGTGAGGACAAAAGACACAAGAAAAATAAAATATTCGTTGAGTAGTCGTGGAATAAATTTGAAAGGGATTTGGTTAGGGAGGTCATTCAAGATGACAACGAAAGATGAGTACTAGGACACGCAATGAATCTTCGTAAAGATTCAATAAATGTAGTAGAGTTATTGGGTTTATATGAGGGATTTGACATTAGCTTGGAAGAGGGCACTTCTCAAAGAATAATGTGGAGATTGATTCAAACATGGTGGTGAAATGGATGATGGAGGATATTGAAAAGCACCCATGAAAATTTTAATTTTTTATTAGTGAAATATATTCCACGAACTTTGGAAAACTTGGATTAAACACGTATCGAGAGGGAAAAAAAAAAATGATGTGAATATTTTTAGTACCTTAATTTATTTAATAAATATAATAACCAATCTTATTTAAATAAAATAAAGGTTAAACGTGCAACGCACGTTCGTTTTACTAGTATTACTAAAATTATAAGATCTATTAATAAAATTTGTAGGGTAAGAGTTGGAGTTTGGGTAACTATAGCAGTCTTCAGTGTAAGACCCGGTGCCTGCACTTGGATCCATTGTCATTTCCCAATTAATCTCAACCCCTCGTTGAACCGAACAGATCGAATCACATCCTTCCAATATATAGATTGGAAAAATTCGAATAAAAGTACACCGTTATAGAAGCATCAATATTTTTGTTAATTTCTTGTGGGGCAATGTCAATAAGATGTACGAATTAATAAAGAACATATATATTCCAAAGTCGTTCACAGGAGATAGCTAGAGGCAGGCATAAGTAAGCTCGTGAAAACATATAATATATGTTACTAAGATTTGTTCACCACCCACGATGCAAAGAAAATTAAATTAACCTTTCGTTTTTATGGGCCCGAAAGAGTTGATTAGGAAGGCACTAATTAATTAAAGTTACATGCATAATTTGGGTGAAGCCAGCTAACTCCCAATTCCACTGATCTTATTCCCAAACACATGCTTTTCCAAGTTGCAGAGGAATGGGACAAGTTTTGTCACCACCCCCTTCATTTTATTACATGTAAATCTCATCTTCATATTCTTCACACTGTATGTGTATTGTGCTTTTGGAAGGGATCATTTATGGTCAACAAAAGTGCACACTCCATGTGGCCAACAATATATATACTAATACATGTCCTAATTACTCATAAGTTGATCATAATCATCCATTTAGATCTGATTAATAGGTCTCCTAAATATAGAGTATTTTCTGAGTGTATTATTGTTAATTAGGATAATTAGGAGTAGATTAGCTCTAAATTTAAAAAGAAAAAGCCAAATATCGAATCTTGGTCGAAATATTTAAATTACAATGTTTTTTATTAATTCTCAAGTTCCATTCAATATTTTATCAGGAGTGATGACACGGCCGAGATTATATTGGATAAGAGGTTGATTATTCATTTCACATCCCCACCGGATGATCAATCCACCATCACATCTCATTATTCATCTATCATATCTCATCCCGATCAACAAAGTAAATATCCCATAACGTATAACCAATAATGTTTGTAGTATAGTTGAGGCAAAAAGATTAGGCTATATGCATGCATGGGAAGCCTTTTATTTAATACATTAGGTGAGATCATGCAGCCGCAGCATCTTGCATATATGCCATAATAGTTAATACTATTACGGAGGCATGCAAATGAAAATTAGTGAGAGTTGGTTAGAAATGAATGAAACAAAAGATATGGGCAGTGAATTGAGGTTGTCTCGTGCGTGGATTTTAGTTGAAGATGGTTATGGGCTGGAGTGGACATCATATGACCTTTCAATCTATGTTCCACGGCTGCGGCGCCGTTTCTACTTTTGTTCTTCTCTAATGTCCATTTCTCCACTTTCTTTTCCTTGCAATTTGACCAGGAACGAAGTAATTATAAAAAATGCACTAAAATGCCTATTTTATACTTGAAAAATAAAATGTACTAATAACACTGAATTTATTAAATTGGTATACCAAATTTACAATTTTTTCTCCAACCCTATCCAATAGACGCTGTCCTAATGATAAGATTTAGGCCTCGTAACTTTGTATTTGTGATCGGATTTTAAATAGAAAATTTACTGTCTACTGGAATAGATAGATTGTATGTAAGTGGGTTTATGAAAGATTTTAATTACAAAAATTATCAGGATAACATAAAGTTATAAAATAAATTGTAATTTATCTGTGATCGCGTGCAATAATCTGAAATTTTAGCAATAATTAATTATCATGTTACCGATATATAGACTAATTAATTAATTATATATAGACTAGTTATTCACGTAATTCCAAGTATATGATACTAATTAATTACTATCAACTTAATAAAAGAAGATATTGCTTTCCTAGAATTAGTTAATATTTTTGTTTTCATCGCGCTAGTATTAATGTAGGTCTTTTAATTCACAGCATTTCTAATAATTATTTAGGTTAGTGCTTTTTCTAATTTCCAAACAGAGCAAATTTGTACTAATAATTGGATCAACGCGTTCATCATCACAATCACATGGGGTGCTTCATACAAAATTACAAAAATATATATGCTAAAACTATTTAGCGATTTGATGTTGAATTTATTTAAGGGATTTAATTAAAACTTAAAAGAGTTCAGATTCTTTATATATATATATATATATATTCCTCAGAGGTGATGGGGCAAAATACGCTTAACCCACGTTTTGACACGTGGCTTAATCAACGCATGACAAGTGGATTCAACGGTCCCCCAAATAAATCCCTACGAGCATCCCAGACCTTCACTGACACAGGGTCACACATAAAGCATGTCATCATTCATAAAGCACATGATTACCCAAGATTCACTAACAAGCGCCAACTTCACTGCCATACGCCCCTCCATTGCTCTAAAGAAATCATCCACGAGCGTCATGTCCCCTTGGACATACCCTCATATGACAGCAGATTAAGGGGGTCCCGCTCCCCCTCGTTGCATTGCTTGGGCGCTAATCCCCACACGGATCTCCAAGTCCATCAGTCTCAGTTGACACGAGCGTGTCTCCCGCCCTCGTTACCAGCCCCGAAAACGGCTCTCTGACACCCGTACAAGCCCGCTCACCTGCCACTATTGCAAACACTAACTTTTACCAACTTTTGCAGGAGATTCCTCCTAGGTTTCTCCTTGTTGCGACACGTGTTAGGGCAACATTAGGGCAGGACCACACGAGGTAAATTACCAAAGGGTCCCTGACCCTCAACTATAAATATGGGAATTCATCTCCGTCCCTGTAAGCATTTCATTCATACAGAAACTCTTACATTCTTCATCTTCTTTAAGATATCCTGACTTGAGCGTCGGAGAGCCAAACTGGGAATCACCCCCAGTTCCCCAGCTTGGCTTTCTGATTTCGTTGGTGTTTATCCTAGCAGGTAGTCCCATTGCTTTTCCGGCGAACCTCTTCGAGCCCCATCCTCCGTTTCCCTATCTCAACAAAATAGAAAGTGATTGGAGTTTGACCCAAGCATAATCAGACACCATTATTTTTGGCGCCGTCTGTGGGAAGCCACTCTCAGCTCACCCTTCTCTTTTGCTAGTTGAAGAACAAACACCCTTTGCCTTTCAAGCCATAGTTGCCACCAGATCAGGTGCGGTGGGGGGAGGAGATGACCTTCCCCGCAATACTAACGCCAGCATCCTTCCTTCAGTGGCGACCGGCGGAGCACCACCCGCCGGAGGAACGCTTCCGCCCACAGAACCAATAGCGCCACCGCCAGGGCTTCACGAACCTCCCTCCTCTGCCGCAGTAGGTGGCCCTCAGCCTTCTGCTTTCACAAACCCACCCCAAAATCAGCGGCCAAATGTCCATACCAACCCAGGAGGAAACCCCTACATGATGCCGCCCCCTGGGTACGCGCTTACCCCTACTTTCGTGATGCCCACGGTTCAACCATACCACGCCAGGTAGGTCCAACTTCCGGTGGTGGTTCCAAGGGAAATCGAGGGGATGGAGTTGCCACCCATGACATCCCAGCAGCTGCACGCCATCTACACCCAATGTGAGGTTCAGGCGGCCCATAGTGCATGGAAAAAATTCCACTCCCTGTACTTCTCCTCTGGGAAGGCCACTCAGATTGCCCCTCCTCTAGGAGGGTTACAGGCTCATCTGCTCATGGCGGCTCAAGCCGCGTTGGAGGCTCAACTGCCGCCTCCGCCTGCGAAGGGAAAGGGAGTCCCAGCACAAAGAGGGGATGAGCATCCCCAAGTTGACAAGGGCAGAGAGCCCATAGAGAGAATCAATCTTGACGAGGAGGTCTATTCCTGAGCATCAAAATGAGGGCCACACGTTTCCCAGCGAGGGAGCCAAGTAAGAAGGGAAGATCCCAACCTCCTCGCGACTGTGCAAGACCAGCTGCAAGGGTTGCAGGAAATGGTGGGACAACTCTCTCGAGTGCTGTCTCAAGTCCCCCATGCTGGGGACGAACGAGACAATACTAGAGACTCTCGTTGCCCCGCCCGCCAGCAACATGTTTCACGCCCTTTGGAACAGGAGGAAAACTTTGGATGCTACGGTCACCATTCGTTTGTAAGGGGTTCTCCCCTCGTAGAAGAAGTTTTATTGGCGCAAACCGGCATGGGCAAGGTTCCTACCTCAGTCAACCGCTACGATGGAACCACAGACCCCGCGAGCATCTAGACCATTTTCTGCACTTAATGCACCTGTACGAGCATTCTAGCCACTATTGGGCTAATGTTTTTGTCACTTCCCTCGTGGGAATGGCCCAAGAGTGGTACAAGCATCTCGATCCACTCGTATGGTGAACTCACCGACGCATTCCTAAACCACTTCAACTCGCTAAAGACGCCTGTCACCGCCCCCACTGCTTTGTACAACTTGATCCAAGGCAAGCATGAATCCATTCGGTCCTTTTTCGCTCGTGTCAACAAGGAGGTCCTCTTAGTGGAGAGGCCTTCAATGGATTTTCTGATACATGTACTCTTTAAGGCTTGCAATCATAAATAGTATGTGAGTAAGAAGTTTGCGGATTCAATCATGAAGAAGCGCCCCACATCCCTCATGGCAATGAGAAAGATTGTCGAGCCCTACTTTGCACTCGAGGACCTGTATGGGTCCAATGCTCCCAGGCACTTCGGACCCACTAAGAACGAGCGGGGGCGAGAAGATCCATACCGAGAACGCCGTAAGTCACCGCCTCCCCCACGACGGTTTGAGCGCGTTCCTCTCAACAGGCCCAATTCAGAGGTGTACACTCTTTCAGATAAAAAGCTCTTCAAAAGGCCCACGAAGATGAAGGACACGGAGGCGCTAAGGCGCTCGAACAAATATTGCGCCTTCCACAAGCAAAAAAAGCATGACACAGATGAATGCCGCCAATTGGAACCCGAGATTCAAACGCTCATTGCCGGTGGCCACCTGAAGGAATTTGTGAAAATGTTAGAGCGCTACGACGAGCGCTGCAACGAGCGCACCAAGGAGAAGAGAAGGACTCCTTCGCTCTCCAGGAGTCCACGAGGACGAGGACCTACAGAGAGCAGCCACCGTGGCAAGCAAAAGGTCACAGAATAGGAGAATACCCCTTTCGCGGTCATCAACATGATTGCTGGTGGTTCATCAAGAGGGGATTCCAACGCTTCCCGATGTCGATATGTCCGGAGTTACGATCAACACCCCTCGGTGCCCAGGCCAGTTTATGCCATCAAAGAAGCAAGCAATCAACGCTCGAAGGAGAATGAAGCTGTTCGATTTAGTGATAAGGACTTGGAATACATTGTAACACCCCATGGGGTCGGTGAAACCTCTTACTGCCCCATGGTGGTTAGTTTAGATGTCCATAACCACATTGTCAAGAGGGTTTTGGTTGATAGTGGGAGCTCGGTCAATGTTTTGCCTTATACCACGTTCCAAAAAATGAATATAACTAACATCCCGCTCGATCCCCTCAAAACAACCCTCATTGGCTTTGGAGGCTCTGAGGTGGTCCCCGATCCGCTTGGCCACCTCTTTTGGTCAGGCCCCACAGCGGAAAACACTCATGGTCACCTACGATGCGGTGGAGATTGAGATCCCTTACAACATTATTATTGGGTGCCCAGCCCTCGTTGACTTCAAAGCGATCATCTCCACCTATCATCAGAAGATCAAGTTCCCCACCCCCTGTGCGAGAAGCCTGCTAATGTTACATGTTGTTACTCAGGAAACCCAAGAATGAGAAAACGTTTCAAATTGGATCCACAAAGAAGTCGGTGGACTTTCCCAACCTCAACGAGGATGGCCCCGTATGGAAGAGGCTCAAACTGAACAAAAAGAGAAACAAGAAGAAGGACACAAGCGTTGGAGGCAACCCCGATGCCCCGCTCGGTGAGGTTGGTGAGTCTTCCTCTGATGAGGAGACTAACGAGCACGGGGAAGAAACAACTGGGGAACAGTTGTCGGGAAAGAAAAGGGCGATCGAACTCCCTCGCCCTGAGAACTGAATCGAGCCAACGGAGAAATTTCTCACTATTGAGTTGGAACCTGGAAATAAGGATAAAACCTCTCAGATTGGGTCCAATATTTCAGGACCCTCGCAGATCATGATGATAAACTTCCTTAGAGAGAACATTGACATTTTCGCGTGGAAAGCATCTGACCTTACTGGGATTGACCCGAGCGTCATAGTCCACAGGCTCAACGTGGACCCCTCCTTTAAGCTAATCAAACAAAAGAAGCGAGATGTGCACGGTTTTCGAAAGAGGGTTATTGAGGAGGAGGTTAACAAGTTCCTCGAGACTCAGCATATTGAGCCCATACTATATCCAGAATGGTTGTGCAATGTGGTCCTGGTACCCAAGAGCGCTAACAAATGGCGCATGTGCAACGATTTCAACTGATCTTAACAAGGCCTGTCCCAAGGATCGTTACCCTTTACCCCGAATTGATCAACTGGTAGATTCGACCGCCGGCTGCGAACTCATGAGTATGATGGATGCCTTTCAAGGGTATTATCAAATTTTAATGGCCCCTGAGGACCGTCCCAAAACCTCATTTGTTGTCCACTTGGGTGTATACTGTTTCTTAGTCATGCCTTTTGGGCTCAAGAACGCAAGGGCCACCTACCAACACCTTGTTAACAGGATGTTTGAGAAAGAAATTGGAGGGTCCATGGAGGTATACGTGGACGACATGATTGTTAAAAGTGAGCGCTAGGACTCATACCTTGAGGATCTTAAGCGCACAATTGCCATCCTGCGCCAGTACGGCATGAAGTTAAATCCCTCAAAATGTACTTTCGTAGTACGAAGAGGAAAATTCTTGAGCTACATGGTCAGGCAACGGGGATTGAAGCTAATATGGAAAAAATCAAAGCCATTTTGGACATCTCTTCCCCTAGTAACCTCAGGGAAGTACAGGTGTTGGTAGGGAAAATCATCTCTTTGAACAGGTTCATCTCACGCTCAGCAGACAGGAGCCTCTCTTTCTTCAAAATTCTACGCAATGCTCGGAATTTTGCTTGGACTGAGGAATGTGAGAAAGCGTTACAGGACATGAAGGCTTACCTTTCGAGTGCACCACTCCTGACAAAGCCAATAGAGGGTGAAAGGTTGTTTATGTATCTCTCCGTCTCCACCGAAGCCGCGAGCGCAGACCTGGTGGCCATACGGGAGCGTAAACATTTGCCCGTTTACTATTTAAGCAAAACATTACAAGGGGCTGAGAGGAAGTATTTGGAAATTGAAAAGTTCGCATTCGCCCTCATCAATGCATCACGAAAATTGAGGCCATACTTCCAGGCACACTCAATCACTGTCCTCACGGATCAGCCATTAAAACAAGTTTTGTCCAAGCCAGACGTATCTGGAAGACTGATAAAGTAGGCCATAGAATTAAGCCAGTTTGACTTAAGCTTCGAGCCTAGAGCAGCCATATAAGCGCAAGTAGTTGCGGATTTATTAACTGAGTGGTTTGGGCTAGATCCTTGACAACCAGGGCCTTTGGCTACTGCACACGGATGGTTCCTCAACCTCTCAAGGGGGAGGAGCAAGGGTAACCCTTAGAGACCCCCAACGGAATCGAGATAGACTTCGCAATCAGATTGGACTTCCAGGTCACCAATAATGAAGCGGAGTACCAAGCTCTCGTACAAGGGCTGAAAATTGCTTTTCAAAATGGAGCTTTCAGAATTACCGTTTATGTTGATTCACAATTGCTTACGAGCCAGATCGAAGGAACTTATGAGGTTCGAGAAACCACCATGGTGGAGTATTTGGAAAAGGCAAAAGAGATCATTGGGAAATTCAAGGAATTCCACTTACTCCAGGTCCCACGAGCAGAAAACGAGCGCACTGACGCTCTATCAAAATTCACTTCAGCACTAGAAGGTACCGGCAAGTGCTCTGTCACGTTCCTTAGAACTGAAGAGCCATTGATAAAGGAAAAGATCACCAAACAAGTGGTCACCATGATCGATCCTCACGAGCCCTGTTGGCTCGACGACATAGTCAGATTTATCAAAGATGGCATTTGTCCCATTGACAAGGTGGAGGCACGGAAAATCAGGAACAAAGCCCCTCGATTTTCTCTAGACTCTGAGGGTAGACTATTCAAGAAGTCTTTTTAAGGCCCACCAATGAGATGTTTAAGGCCCTCGCAAGCCAAAGAGACGCTCGAGCATATTCACAGTGGAAGCTATGGAAATCATTCTGGGGGGCGTATCGTTGCCAAGAAAGTCTTGAGGAGCGGGTTCTATTGGCCCACGATCCTCCAAGACGCCATTGAATTTTCCAGGAAGTGTCTCAAATGTCAGTTTCACTCTAATCTCCCTCAATTGCCAGCTGCCTAGATGATCCCTATAGTTGTCTTGTGGCCCTTTGACCAATGGAGAATCGATATTGTGGGCCCCTTGCCCATGGCGGTCGGGCAGAAAAAGTTCGTCATCTTAGCCGTTGATTACTTCACCAAGTGGGCCGAGGCTGAGGCCGTAGCAAAGATCACTTTCATATGGAAGAACATTATCTGCAGATATGGCATACCGAGGGTACTTATTTCAGATAATAGGTCCCATTTCATAGCGGCGGATACTCGAGAATGGTGTTCTGAGTTGGGAATTGAGCAACGCTTTACCTCCGTTGGTCATCCACAAGCTAACGGACAAGCGGAGGTCACCAATAGGGTCATCTTGCAGCACCTAAAGACAATGCTCGAAAGCAAGAAAAGCGAATGGGCAGAGGAATTGCAAGGAGCCTTATGGGCTTATCGCACCATTCCACGAGCGGCCACTGGCGAAACACCCTTTGCGCTCGCGTAAGGATCAGAAGCAATGATACCCGCGGAAATTACGCAAGAATCCGCCCGTGTGCTATACTTCGAGCCTAGAGCCAACGAAGAGGGTAGAGCGCTGGAGTTGGACCTTCTGGAAGAAAAGAAAGACAAGGCATGGGCACTGATCCATCGGTACAAAGCTTCCGTTGCTCGGCAATACAACAAAAGGGTTAGAGAAAGAACCTTTCAGCTAGGGGACTTAGTCCTAAAGAAAGTGGAAGCCTCAAGACACGTGGGCAAGTTAGATCCCAACTGGGAAGGTCCATACAAGATTATACAAGCACGAGCAAATAACACATTCACGCTCGAAATGCTACAGGGCGAGCGTCTACCCCGCCCTTGGAACGCATGCAACCTTAGACGGTTTTATGTTTGAAATGACTTTGTAAAAAAACCCACGATTGGGCTTGATGTATTTACTATTTCTCAAAAAAATTATAATAAAAATTGCCTCAAAACATTTATCTAATATTCAATTATGCAAGCGGTCGAAGATTCTCCCTTAGGACCCCTAGTGTAAAACTACGCGGCCCCAGGGTGCCTGAATCCCTCCTTATCTCAAAAATCAAAGGCTCAAAACTGCGGCATGACCTCACGAGCATGCTTATTCAGTACCTCGGGGAAATCCACATAGAGCCCAATCTGCACACACGAGCGTCCCAGTAGGCCAGGGTTGCCTCTAACACGGGCACCCAGCGCTCGAAAAGGGGACCCGTTGCAGAACTTGATCCAGTACCAAGAGGAATTAAGGATCCAGAAACACTGCCCCTCACACCAGTGCTGGTTACAGTCTACGAAGGAAGAAACTTTTGGACAAGTTTCTGAAAGTCCTTAACTAAGGTGCCCACGAAACAGGATCCTTGTGTTTACCAAGGACACTACACAAAACCTTAGGCAAATTTTCGCAAGTCTTGAAACAGGGCAACCCTCTAGTAAGACCCTCGTGATTATTCAAAGGCTTAGCAAAATTTTTTAAGTTTCTGTAAGGTTTGAACCAGGGTGCCATCAAAGTGGAACCCTCGAAGTTCACCAAAGACCTACCACAAACCTTTCCCCCTTGTAGATAAATTTTCACAGGTCTTGAACAAGGGTAGTTTTCAAGTAAGACCCTCGTGATTACTCAAGACTTAGCAAAATTTTCCAAGTTTTACATCTTTTGCTTAGCATGTTACTCAGAGTCTTAACATCACAAGATTTTGATACGACGAGCGCAAAGTAAAAATTTCATAACAAGCATTGTGGGGAATAAAAGACACTTAATTATGGAAAGGAGAATTCTTCATTAATAACGTTCAAGATTACAAACAAGGGTACAAGGGCCCATGGAATTCTTTAGAAATTTAAAGGGGTACAATGAAATTTTTCATAAAGGGGCAAAGATGAATTTCAAGCAGCGGGAGCGACATCCTTATCCAAATTCACAACCACATTCTGAGCAGGGGCGACGGGACCTTGCTCTTGGGGAGGAGGAGCCTGGGGACCTTGAGCGTCAGGAATTGAAGCCTCCGGGAGCACAAGAGCGTCAGCAGGAGGAATTGGAGCATTTTCAGTAGTTGGGACAGAGGCATTCTTTGGAGGTACGGTCTCTTGAGGACCCTCGGGGGCGGTTGAAGCATTATTAGCCCCCTCGTGGGGTTCCGCTTGAGGCATCTCTTCCACTGGATGGGTGGCCATGTACTCATCTTGAGCAAGTTAAACTAGGAAGTTGAACTCTGGCTCAGCCAGGTTGGCCTCAGGATCCTCGTTCCTGTCCTCCTCCTCCTCCTCGTCGCACCCCTCGTTGAGCCTCAAGCCCATGTCTGACCTCCCACGAGCGGAAGCCTCTGCCAAGCCCTTGTGTATTAATTTCTCTACAACCAAGTTGAAGGCTTTTTGAGCCTCGTCATAACAGTGGAGCGAGGCTGTAAAGCTGAAGGCCTTGGAGTGATAGAATTTTATGAGGGCCTCCTTATTTGCCTGCTCGATGCGATGGGGAATGCCCCTGAGGGTGTCAGCGCACTTCTTCTCGGATGCATTGGCTTTGGCGACCCACCCATTTCGGTCATCCATCAGCTTCTTGTGGTTCTCCTGAAGGTTATTGTAATTCGAGCGCCATTTCCTACGAGCCATCTCAGAATTCTTGAAGTCGTCCTGGAGTTTCTTCATCTCCGCCTCCAATTTTTTATGTTCCGTCTCAAGAGAGAGGAATTTGGTCTTCTCTATGTCCAGTTTCTCCTGAATCTGAGCAGGGTCATTGGCACGTGCCATCTTTTTGTATTTGGTTTTACGCTCAGAGTAGACGGATGCGCATCTGGAGGTTTTTGGCCCTCGGCAGCACTCGCTACATTTTCAGAAGGAAAGTAGTAGTTAACACTTAGTATTTGTAAAAGGAAGAGAGTTCTATAGGAAAACAAGGGAGGCTATGAGAAAACTTACAGAAAGGAGGGCATGAACCATGTCAGCGGTAACCTTCTCCGTTTTCTGAGAGAACAACGTTCGATGGTCCCCAGAAAATTGGACCCTTTCGTAGAGCCCCTCTGTAATTGTGCGGGAGGACGACCGAGCGCTTAGCAAAACGGGACCCTCTTCTGGGGCACGGTCGAGACTCCTGTTCCCCAGGCGGTCAAATTCCTACAAATAGTCCTCCTCAGAAGAGGAGGTATCACCATCGCCCCTCGTACCCTCAACCACCTGTTTGTCTTTGCCCAGAATGGGGCTGTTGTCAGGCATCCTTTTCCTCTTTCTAGAAGTGGTGACGGCATCTCCTTGGGATCCCCTGATGACCACGTTCGAAGTAGGCCTCGGTGGGTTAGCAATTGGAGGAGTAGCTCCCCTCGTGTTGGGAGCGTCAACTGGACGGGTAACTATCCTCGACTCAGTGTTGGGCTCGCGATTGTTTCCGCGGCCTTGGATTTGCTGGGAAGTACTTGAGTTTGCTCCTGCACGACCGTCACCACGACCTGTCCCTCGTCCGGTCCCCCAACCACGAGGGTTCCCTTGGGTTCCCTATTGTGGTTGACGATGGTTGTTGACGAAATTAGCAACATTGCGCATGTTCGCACCAGCCATTATGATAGCGACGCTTGGAAAGAAGCCAAGAAAAACGAGGGTCAATGCTTGTACAGAAAAATTTTACAAAGTACAGTCAAGCAATTAGTATTCCTATCTAAAGTTAGTCCCTAGAAGCTAACTGTTTCTCTCCAAATTTCGAGCGGGTGGATTTTTGATAAAATAAGGGTCATTTGTAATTCCGCAAAGAACTATGACTTCGGCATCGTCAGTTAGATCCTTTGCTTGGATTATCCAACCCTCGTCCTTCATGGCCCCGACAAGATCTTGAGGCCAGTTTTCCGGAAAAGTGTGAGGCAAACGATGCCTAACGATGGGGCCTTCCCCATGTGAAGCCCACTCTCGAGGTACCCCAAAATACTCACCCTCGGGAGCCCTCACAAAGAAAAAATTCTTTTTCCATTCCACGCCATGTGTCGAGGGGGAATTAATCAGTTTCAAGCCGGATTTGACTTGGATATAGAAAAAGCCCGCCCTCGGGGATGAAAGGGCGAGCGTGCGACCTGAAAAAGGGCATTAAAGTTTCGGAATGAGGGTTGATGTCGGGTATAAGCCATATGAATTACAAAAACGGTTATTAAGGATAAACCGTTGGGCAAAATTTGGGAAGGGCATAGGTTAAGGTTATGGGAAATCTCAGGGTTAGGAGCAGAAGTGGCCACTGTTACCATGTGGCGATGGGGGTGGGTTGCCCTCTCCGTTAAGGCCCACGGCTCCCCTTGTCTTTCCGCTTCTATTACCATATCCATCTCCTCGAATAAATGCTCAACCCCTCCTAGACTCCTCTCCTCCATGGCGGAAACCGCTGCGTCTAGTTCCTCGTCTCTGGGGGAACCCGGTTGGGATGAGCTTTGAGTTGCCATTTCCTCAACCTCACGGGTAAATTCCTCAACATGATCTCCAGCCATAATTTTTAGAATTCAAAGAGAATGTGGGAAATTCTGAAGGTTTGGGAATCTGGAAAAACTAATAAGGTTCTGGGGAGAATGATTCTATTACACTAAGGTTAGCAGAGGAATGTTAGAAGAAAAAGAAAATCACTTACGGTTGAAAGTTTCTTGAGAATTCTTGTTGATTGGGAATCTCTCTGAAGAATGCTCTGAGGATTCAGAAGTATGCTATGAAAGTTTTGAATGCGCAAAAGACTTGAATGATTCGGGATCACCTATTTATAGGGGAAGAAGTGGGTGTGATTTTGGCATTTAATTTCAAAGTGCAATCATTTCCCGTCTAGGTAACAGCCAACTTTCGTGAACCATCTCCCACATCCCGAGATTCACGAGCCGTTTCCTGAAAAGTCTCGCCCACTCTCCCATCAGCATTAAATACGGGATGACGTGAGCCGACAGCTGAAAAGACAGCAATTAATGCACGCCTAGAAGAGGATTTGGCTGCACGCCATCTCCTCCCCCGAGCGTCACCCTCGGTAATTAGGTAGATTTGAAATTCTACAGCCTTTACCACCAAGGACTACAGAATTGAGGGGGCAAAATGATAGGGCCAAAATACGCTTGACCCACGTTTTGACACGTGGCGCAGTCAACGCATGACAAGTGGATTCAACGGCCCCCCAAATAAGTCCCTACGAGCATCCCAAACCTTCATTGGCACAGGGTCACACATAAAGCATGTCATCATTCATAAAGCACATGATTACCCAAGACTCACTAACAAGCGCCAACTTCACTGCCATGCGCCCCTCCATTGCTCTAATGAAATCATCCACGAGCGCCATGTCCCCTCGGACATACCCTCATATGATAGCAGATTAAGGGGGTCCCGCTCCCCCTTGTTGCACTGCTTGGGCGCTCATCCCCACGCGGATCTCCAAGTCCATCAGTCTCAGTTGACACGAGCGTGCCTCCCGCCCTCGTTACCAGCCCCCCAAAACGGCTCTCTGACACCCGTACAAGCCCGCGCACCTGCCACTGTTGCAAACACTAACTTTTATCAACTTTTGCAGGAGATTCCTCTTAGGTTTCTCCTCATTACAACACGTGTTTGGGCAACATTAGAGCAGGACCACACGAGGCAAATTACCAAAGGGTCCTGACCCTCAACTATAAATATGGGAATTCATCTCCATCCCTGTAAGCATTTCATTCATACAGAAACTCTTACATTCTTCATCTTCTTTAAGATATCCTGACTTGAGCTCGGAGAGCCAAACTGAGAATCACCCCCAGTTCCCCAGCTTGGCCTTCTGACTTCGTTGGTGTTTGTCCTAGCAGGTAGAGCCCATTGCTTTTCCGGCAAACCTCTTCGAGTCCCATCCTCCGTTTCCCCATCTCAACAAAATAGAAAGTGATTGGAGTTTGGTCCAAACATAATCAGACACCATCAAAAGAAAAATAAAAATACATTATAATAATTGAAAGGCTCAAATTCTAGGTTGTAATAATTTACCCCAACAAGTTTTTTCTCAGCAGAAATGGTCTACAAATCGCATCATCTACATATAACATCAAATTTGGTTTGATAAATCATGATGCGATTGTACATTTGTGTCATTTCATTGATTTATTAAGTGGGTCAATAATTATTTGAAAAAAGATTTGCCTATCAACTTGTCTATCTGTGGGTCGTTTTGTGATGGATCCTTCATCCTAGGCAATAATTCTATTTACTTTGTATACTTCACCATGCATGCATATTAATTTAAATTTGAATAACGTTTTCTATTTATAATTTTTTTTTCCCCTCTCAATGAGACAATGGCCTTTTTGAATTTACTCTATTGAATGTTATTTATCTTTCAATGATTTTTTCTTTAATTGGCGTTGTTTGTCCTTTATCTCTTTCTCTCGATGATCTTTTTACTCTATCCGACATTGTTTATCCTTGATCTGTTTATATAGGATAGAATCCTATTAAGGTTTAATTCCATCTATTTGCTCGTACCGTGCAAATCTCGATCTCTCTTTATGATTTGTGTCTGTTAGGATTTCTTATTGAGTTTGCATATCAAGCAAACTCCCCAAACAACCTTTTAATTCCTTTTGTTTGCAACTAGCGACGTGTTGTTTAGATAGAACCCATCAATATATATATACATGTACCGAACACTATTAGATTAATTTTTTTCCCACACTCAAATAATTAAATAATTAAATAAAATTGAACTCAAACTCGATAATAAATATAGAAATAAATACAAGTAATACATTGTAATTGGATTTTATACTGAATTGATCGATTTATAGGTTGTATGATGGAGCAAAAATGTTGGTCCGAATTATTCCAAGAAATTCACGTGGGACGTACGACAGTCATGTTCCTTCCTCACATAGCTAAATAATTCAGATTTAGATAAAAAGAGGCAAATTGTGCAATAAAGATAATGTTGCTTCCAGACCAAGGATCCTCGATTTGATTTTGAATCATTTTATTTTGTTATTATATGTGAAAAAGGGCATAAGTATGTCCTTGTAAATATTGATGTACTTACATCATATGTTCCAATATATAAAGGAAACCCCTTCAAATCTAGGGTTTTCAAAGACTTCCATTTTAATTTTCATGGTACGTGGTTTTGCTAATAATTTTGTAATTTGTTACGGTATAAACTTTAACTAGCATATGCCCCGTGCGATGCACGGTATTGATAATAATATAACTTATAATATTATTTATGAATCTTGTAAACCAAAACAATTTAAAATAAATAACTTAATCATATACAATGAAAAATATTCTATATAATACATATTTTTTATAACTAATAAATAAATTGCCGCTAAGTATTTATTTATTACAATTTTATTTAAGTATTAAGTAGAGACCTTGTAAAAGAAAAATACTTTCAGAAAGAATATATAATTATCATCCAGTTCTGAACAATAATAATAATAATAATAATAATAATAATAATAATAATAATAATAATAATAATAATAATAATAATATAAAATGAAGTGTTGAAATTGTATAAATATCACATCCTTTTTAAATATAAAATATGATAATTTACAAAAATAAAAATAACTCTTACCTTAAGAGATTAAGCCCAGAATTGTGAAATCTTTTTTGACCCGGCAAGAATTTCAAACTTTGTTGATCTTGTCAACGAATCGAATTGCAACTTGATATTCTAAAATAAATTAATTCAAAAACTAAGATTAAATTAATACAATTAAACTTTGAATTAATTTTCTAAAAAAAAAAAAATCGTACCTATGAGATTGAGCAAAAAATCTTGAAACTCTTTTAAACTCTTTCTGGGATTTTAAACTTTGTCAGCCTCATTAAGAAATCAAACTAAAATCGCAAATATGATAATTTATAAAAACTAAAACAACTCATACCTTAAAATATTGAGTAAAAAATTAATGTAACCGATGGACATTTTGCTAGTTTGCTCTCATGTATCGTAACATATAAATCTAAAATAACGTATTTTAAAAAAATTCTAACATTATACCAATTTATAACATTAATAAATATAATTAGTGTGAAAATATACACATATTAACTTATATAGTTAAAATTGTATTTCTAATAAATATTTATTAACAATATAAATTAAGTAGTTAAAATTTTATATTTATAACAAATGAACAATCTCATACATTAGTTGGTATTTTTAAGTTGTTCGGTAAGCTTTATATACAGTACCTTGCATCATTGAAACACATACAGATGTTGGTGCCCCGAGATCATTGTTGTTTTCCAATGGAAACGTACTGGGTACAAAAACTTCATCTTCTAACTCCAAAAATTCACATTCTTGACCCCCTAATTGGTAGTACGTAATGTTATGATAGATATATAAAAGTGCTTTAATTTAAAATAAAAAATGAATTGTGGCAAATTAACATAAGATACATACTCTGTAAGTTAGAGCCATGCTCTTCAGGTCGATTCATATGTGCCCGAGCTATATTTGTACAACCATGCTCATAAATAGATGTACCGGTTATAGCTACTTGATTGTGTGAAATATCAATAATATGGGATTTTTGAACTACAATATTCCGATCAACACCTAATATACATAAAAAAATCATTAAACCAACAAAATAAAAGGTTGAAATTAAAATAAAAATTATATATAAAAGAAGAAATATTACGATTTGTAGTTTCCACACATCCTCTTGCATCAACTTGATTTTTATCTCTAATAATTCTATGCTCGTCGATAATGTGATCTATGAATATAATAGTATACATTTGCAAAATAAGTGAACATATATAACTAAATAATATGATCAACGCCTAAAAAATTAAATTATACCGAGTAAAATAGGAACAAAACAGAGTCCTTGTGAATTGAATTGCTCATGACCACCACCACCAGCTTGTACTTCCCCTATATTGAATAAGTATAAATATTATGATGTATGACAAAAGAAGTAATCACAGTTCAATAAAATATATATCAAAATTCAATAAATACACACCAATATATATGTAAAATATTAATGAGGAGCATATCATTCGAAATAATCTAACCATCACGCATTAAATCAGTTGTGTGAGATGATGACCCTCGTCTTGAACGCGTTCTTGAACGTGTCGATGTTCCTCGGGCTATTCGCATGCCTCTTGATGGTGGGCTTTAGATATTACAATCGTATACTTCGTTTGGAGAGTTATTATGGAGTTCGGATAAAAATTGATATTCTGTCTGTAATCGTGCCAAACGTTCGGCCACTAAACCTTCATTTACTCCTCTACGCCGTTTAATATATAAATCTTTCTTTCTATTCAATCATGAAAACTTGTAACTGATTTGATTGTTATTCATTTTATCCTTGCTCAAAATAAAATAGATAGTTGAATTTATCTGACCTAAATTAGATATTACAAAAATATCACTTTTCGTAACTATTTGCATCGCATAAGCATAAAAGAAAGCGGCCGTGCGATTTCTAATGTAATTATAATTACAACATTTTCTAATGGTACTAAATTTGTTTGGAATTCTATTTAGTTCTGCTATTAGTCCACAATTTGATAAATTATTTTCAATATAAAATTAATACAATTCTAGCCTAGAGTTCTACCCTACAAACCTTAATCACGACATCAACCTTATAAACATAAAAGAAAGCGATTATTATAACCTTAATTATAGCATCAACATTTTCCCATCAACATGACATCGACATTTTCGCATCAACATGGCATCGACCACAGGAAATAATCAAGTATTGTCTAAGCATTATTTTTTCATTTTAAAATTTTCATCAATAATATATTTTAATAATATCAATACAAAATCGGATTGCATCTTGATATTTTAAAATGAATTAATTCAAAATTAGTCAAAATATTCTAAAACTAATGAATTTAGAATATAAGATTAAACCTATACAATTAAAAAAAAACAAAAACAAAAATAATTCGTACCTTATGAAATTGATCCGGAAATCTTGAAAGTTCTTTAAATCTCGTTAACGTCATCAAGATTTTCAAACTTCATCAGTTCTGTCAAGGAATTAAATTGCTACTTGATATCCTAAGGAAAATAATTAATTCAAAATATAAGATTCAAATAATATAATTAAACTTTAAATTAATTCGTTTGTTGAATACCATATTTTTAAAATTTCAAATATGATAATTTATAAAAATAAAAATAATTCGTACCTTAAGAGATTGAGTCAGAAATCACAAAATTTTTTGAACTCCCTCAGACTCATAGGGGATTTCAAACTTGAAAAGTCTCACCAAGAACTCGAATTATAATTTAACATTCTATAAGTTTTGTTATAGTTTGTTTTTTAAATTTTTTTTTATGGATATCTTTTTAACCTAATTAATAATAGTAATAAAGATCTCTCAAATTATGGAATGGATGCCCTACTGGATATATAAAAGTTCTCAACTTAAACTTTATTAACGTAAGTTTCGTTAATTATAATAATAATATTAAATACTAACCCAATTATGGGGTGGATGTCAATTAAGTCTCCTTAAATTATGGGTGCTAAACACATATAAAATTTATATATTCCTTTCTTAAAAATATATATCTATTTTTTTAAAAAAAATCCTTACATGGAAAGTATATTATGAATCTTGCCAAAGATAATTATTTTCTTTAATTACTATTTATTTTCATAATAAAATATTATACAAAAAAAAGATCAACCTATCACATTTTTTTTATTTAATTTAAAATCTCAAAAAAACAACAAAATTACACATCATCAAAAATACACAAAAAAGTCAAACATGGTTTTCAAATATATAATAGTATAGATTAGGGCTAGTTACATCTATTTATTTTTATTAGATAGGATACTAAGTTGTAATAGATATAATTACAATTATATCTCTTTTTAAAGAATTTTAATGTACTTTCTTTAAAAAATACGTCTTTCTATTCGTAAATTATATATTTTATATAAGAGTTATGTGTACTTATTATATTATTAGAGGACATCTATCTATACTATTATATATTTGAAAACCACATTTGACTATTTGACTTTTTGTGCATTTTGATGATGTGGCATTTTGTGGTTTTTTTGGAACTTTTAATCAAATAAAAAATTGTGATTGGTTGATTTTATTTTATTATGAAAGTAAGTAATAAATCAGAAAAATAATTATTTTTGGCAAGGTTGACTGAATGATATTTTGTGTTTTTTTATATTTTCAATAAATAGAAAAAATATAATTGGTGCATTTTTATTTTGTATAAAATTTCATCCTGAAAATAAATAATAATTAAGAAAAATAATTATTTTTGAAAATTTTCATAATGTACTTTTTTATGTGTAATTTTTTTTTTATAATGTGTAATTCTTAGAATTTTGAATTATTTTTATTATTTAAAAAGATTATTAGTGATAGTTCCAAAATAAATCTTTTCTTATTTGATATAAATTCATTATAATTATTTTACGTGATATAAATTAATTTTTATTTATCCTAATAATCAATTATAAAGTAAATTCAAGAGTTTTAATTGAGTGTCAATATAATTAATTTCTTAAATTACTCCATCCAATTAATTAATTTTTTCAAATTTAAAATTAATACTTAATAAATTTATATCTATATCTATATTATTATATATTTGAAAATCACATTTGATTATTTGACTTTTTATGCATTTTGATGATGTGGAATTATATTAATTTGTAATTTTTAATTTTCAAAACCCGAAAAAAGGGCACATTAATTACATAAATTTGTCATATTCATTATTTGTACTATTATAGAGTTGCCAATAATAAAGGATTTAGTTTGCTAACTAAATAAATGAATGAAAACCCCTTAATCTATGCTCCATTTAAATTTTTTTTTTTCTAATTAGTTTTAAAATGGATGAAATTGCCTCTATAAATTCTATCATCACTCTCAAAATTATACGAATTTAGAGTTTCACTTCATGGTTAAGAGAAGAAATTTTATATGGAGCAGACCATTTTAAATATGAGAAAGCTTTGTTAATTTTTTTTTTTATTAAATCGAATTATTTTTTGTTTTAATTTTGTTAGTTGTGCTCTAAGATTTGTGTTTTTAATTAATTTTTCATTGTGGTTCATTTTCTTCATCTTCATGATTCGCCAATATATCTATCTATACTATAATATATAGTAAGGGTGTTTTTGACCCAAATTATTCCAATTTTGATTGAATAGAATTTTATGATTTTTTTTAACATTTTTATTCTTTAAAAATTATTTCATTGGTCAGTTAATTTTTCAACCTATTTAATATTTTAATTATTTACTAAATTCCACTAATTAAGACATTAATATCATAAATTTAGAAAAGTCAACTAATATCATTTTATTTATGTCAACTTTTCAAATTATTTACTCAATCCCACTAATTGAGATATTAATCCCATAAATATAGAACCCCTCAATTAATATCAATTTATGTCAAGAATTTTATAGGTAAATTTATAATTCTAATTTATTGGGATATACACGGTATAATTAAGCCATATAATTATATAAATTGTTACTATTACTAATTTATAAATCCACGCTATAATTAAGTCATATAATTAAGCGGGATATGCACGGTATAATTAAGCCATCTATCTATACTATTATATATTTGAAAACCACATTTGACTATTTGACTTTTTGTGCATTTTGATGATGTGGCATTTTGTGGTTTTTTTGGAACTTTTAATCAAATAAAAAATTGTGATTGGTTGATTTTATTTTATTATGAAAGTAAGTAATAAATCAAAAAAATAATTATCTTTGGCAAGGTTGACTGAATGATATTTTGTGTTTTTTTATATTTTCAATAAATAGAAAAAATATAATTGGCGCATTTTTATTTTGTATAAAATTTCATCATGAAAATAAATAATAATTAAGAAAAATAATTATTTTTGAAAATTTTCATAATGTACTTTTTTATGTGTAATTTTTTTTTTATAATGTGTAATTCTTAGAATTTTGAATTTATTATTTAAAAAGATTATTATTGATAGTTCCAAAATAAATCTTTTCTTATTTGATATAAATTCATTATAATTATTTTACGTGATATAAATTAATTTTTATTTATCCTAATCATCAATTATAAAGTAAATTCAAGAGTTTTAATTGAGTGTCAATATAATTAATTTCTTAAATTACTCCATCCAATTAATTAATTTTTTCAAATTTAAAATTAATACTTAATAAATTTATATCTATATCTATATCTATACTATTATATATTTGAAAACCACATTTGACTATTTGACTTTTTGTGCATTTTGATGATGTGGCATTTTGTGGTTTTTTTGGAACTTTTAATCAAATAAAAAATTGTGATTGGTTGATTTTATTTTATTATTATGAAAGTAAGTAATAAATCAGAAAAATAATTATCTTTGGCAAGGTTGACTGAATGATATTTTGTGTTTTTTTATATTTTCAATAAATAGAAAAAATATAATTGGCGCATTTTTATTTTGTATAAAATTTCATCCTCAAAATAAATAATAATTAAGAAAAATAATTATTTTTGAAAATTTTCATAATGTACTTTTTTATGTGTAATTTTTTTTTTATAATGTGTAATTCTTAGAATTTTGAATTATTTTTATTATTTAAAAAGATTATTAGTGATAGTTCCAAAATAAATCTTTTCTTATTTGATATAAATTCATTATAATTATTTTACGTGATATAAATTAATTTTTATTTATCCTAATAATCAATTATAAAGTAAATTCAAGAGTTTTAATTGAGTGTCAATATAATTAATTTCTTAAATTACTCCATCTAATTAATTAATTTTTTCAAATTTAAAATTAATACTTAATAAATTTATATCTATATCTATATCTATACTATTATATATTTGAAAACCACATTTGACTATTTGACTTTTTGTGCATTTTGATGATGTGGCATTTTGTGGTTTTTTTGGAACTTTTAATCAAATAAAAAATTGTGATTGGTTGATTTTATTTTATTATGAAAGTAAGTAATAAATCAGAAAAATAATTATTTTTGGCAAGGTTGACTGAATGATATTTTGTGTTTTTTTATATTTTCAATAAATAGAAAAAATATAATTGGCGCATTTTTATTTTGTATAAAATTTCATCCTCAAAATAAATAATAATTAAGAAAAATAATTATTTTTGAAAATTTTCATAATGTACTTTTTTATGTGTAATTTTTTTTTTTATAATGTGTAATTCTTAGAATTTTGAATTATTTTTATTATTTAAAAAGATTATTAGTGATAGTTCCAAAATAAATCTTTTCTTATTTGATATAAATTCATTATAATTATTTTACGTGATATAAATTAATTTTTATTTATCCTAATAATCAATTATAAAGTAAATTCAAGAGTTTTAATTGAGTGTCAATATAATTAATTTCTTAAATTACTCCATCCAATTAATTAATTTTTTCAAATTTAAAATTAATACTTAATAAATTTATATCTATATCTATATTATTATATATTTGAAAATCACATTTGATTATTTGACTTTTTATGCATTTTGATGATGTGGAATTATATTAATTTGTAATTTTTAATTTTCAAAACCCGAAAAAAGGGCACATTAATTACATAAATTTGTCATATTCATTATTTGTACTATTATAGAGTTGCCAATAATAAAGGATTTAGTTTGCTAACTAAATAAAGGGATTGTCTTTGATATCTCCCCAAGGTTTGTTAAAATGCTCATTCACTCCCTCATTTTTAGCTCATCCCTACTAACTCCCCAAATGAAAGTTTGAGTTTTTATTTGCTCCCTAATGACCTTAATTGAGTGATTAACCCTTAATAACTTAATTGAGTGATTAACCATTAATAATATTACCCACCTTTATCACTATTATTGTATATTTCAAGATCAACCATCGGAAAAAAATGAAAAGGGGATCGGTGCAGCGCTGAGGAAGAAAGTGTTCTACCGTCGGCACCGATTTGAAGACGTTCCCGGTGGGTTTCCGACGACGACTCCATCTTGCCTAGCGTACCACCCTCTCCCGCAATTTCTCTGCACATTTAGAAGATGCCATCTCTCTCGCCGTTCCCGTCGATGCACTTTACTGTAATTGGCTCCGACGACCTTCGCCGACGAAATGTAGGACTGATTATTGACTCCCCTCTTTGCTAATCTCAAACAATTTCTGAATTAATTGTTGCCTCTGAGTTAATTCTTTCCTTTCACCATTTTTTAGCTCAGTTTGCTGAATTAATTGTTGCATCTGTTTCGGCATTAGACATGGGTAGCCCACATGAAGTTGGTGAATGTAACACACTTGTGCGGCTTCTTGGTAGTATTCGTTATAATCACAAAATGCAGGTAATCTCAATTAGGGTCGACTTTAATTTGACGACTTTGAAGACAATTGTATGTGGTTGTTGGCCTGAGGTAAACATGAATGAATTAAGATTGACCTACACTGCGCCTCATGCTAAGGATCATGAAGTTAGGTTATTGAGTGATGAAGATGTCTATAACATGATTGATCTACATAAAACGTTCAATTTGACATATATTGATATTAAGGCCACTGATAGGGATGATGAAACCGAGCATATGGGATCGACTGAGTTCAGGTACTTTGTGTTTTGCTACAATGATGAAACTGACATGTTGTATTTTGCTACAATGATGAAAATGACCCGTTGTATTTCGCCTCATTGTTTTGTTCGGCAGCCTTGTTAGGTACCGAGGAGAAGATGCGAGAACGTCACTTACACCCCAATCTGAGGCTATGGCTTCTAATTCCCGAGATTCGTGGAGTATGTGCATAACCGGGGTAGGCCAAGGTTTCAGCGATGCGGGTGAGTTTCGGACAAAACTGAAAAATTACTCTATGGCCATCCATCGTTCATTCAAGTATGTTAAAAACGATAGTTCGAAGATCATAGCGGTGTGTCTCGATAGGAATTGTAAATAGCGTATCTATGTATCCTATGGCAAGAAAGACTTAAAATTTGCAATAAGAAAATGTTGCTTGCAGCACACGTGTCGAGAGGGTATTCTGATGTCGAAGGGTCATCCTAGAGCTGATGCTAACTGGATTGCGAACCTTGTGAAAGATAAGGTTAGAACTTGTCCCAAGTATTCTCCTAAAGAAATGAAAGACGATTTAGAAAGGGATTATGGTGTTGAAATCCCTTACAAACGGGTGTGGAAGGGTAAAGAAATAGCTATGTATGATATCCATGGGTATGATGGTGCATCGTATGATCGAGTGAGATGGTATTGTGATGCCGTAAAACAAACAAATCCGGGGAGTTTTGCTGATTATGAGGTGGATAATAGCAAAAAATTCACGAGGCTGTTTCTTTGCTTTCATGCATATCTGGTTGGTTTTCTTAGAGGTTGCCGGAAGTTGATTTTTCTGGATGGAACTCACATCAAGAATAACTTCAAAGGCTGTCTCTTGTCTGCCGTATCGAAGGACGGCAATGATGGTTTTTTCACCCTCGCATATGCGGTTGTAAGCGCTGAAAACGATGCCAATTGGGAATGGTTTTGTAGGAAATTGCATGAAGCATTAGCGAGTCAGACACGAGGCATAAT
This sequence comes from Lantana camara, assembly GCA_037501455.1. Lineage (NCBI taxonomy): Eukaryota > Viridiplantae > Streptophyta > Magnoliopsida > Lamiales > Verbenaceae > Lantana > Lantana camara. Next base: position 29,972,201 of record CM074862.1, read on the forward strand.
CAGTTTTAGATCGTATACATTTTTCTCGGACAGACATTCTGGGCTACGGAAGGCCATCCCAATAGTTTTTCCTGGCAGCCACCATGCGTATTGTCTACGACATTTGGTTGATAATTTCCGGACGCAGGTAAGAAACATCATACTTATTTGATTTACTTATTTGTTAACATGAAGTATTTAATTCAGAACATGAACTTATGTTTGTTGTGTTGACTTGTTTTTTAATTAAGAAACATGAACTTTTCCAGAAATTATACGAGATATGGTCAATTAGATGCGGCATTTGGCCATTTATGTACGAACAGATTCATAAGTTTATACGAGATTGTTTACGAGAAATCTCAAACTTTATGTAGTATTTATTGTGTCCTATGTAATCCTTTTTTTTTTTTTTTGCAGATTCTCAGATTCTATCTTTACAAGAACAAAAAACATTGGGAATCTATGTTTCAAAAAGCCGCGTACACTACCTCGTTCAATGACTACCAGAAATATGTGGCTGAGATTGTGAAAGCTATGCCTCGTGCAGAAGACTTCATCCTGCAATCGGAGCCATAGAATTGGGCGAACTCTCTCTTTTCAGGCGAACGATTTGGTGTCATAAATAACAACGTTGCGGAGTCTTGGAACGCCTGGGTGACTAATGCAAGGGTTCTACCTATGTTAGGTATGGTTGATCAGATACGCGTACAAATAATGACCATGATGAAGGATAGGTGCGATCTTGGAGAAACATACAACATTGAACTTCTATGTCCTGAACCAGAAGAGATACTGAGGCAGAATTATATTGAGGGTCGCAAAATGACCTTAAAGCGTGCAAGCCCGTTTCTGTTTGAAGTTACCGAGGGTAAGTCAACTTATGCCGTGGATTTGGAAACAAGAACATGTACTTGTAAGCAGTGGCAGATATTCAGAATAGCTTGTAGGCATGCTTGTGCTTGTATTGAGGACAAAGGATTTTCGTTATATGAATTCTGCGACGAAGCGTATTCTGTCGCAACATTTAGAGAAGCGTACAGGTTGCCTATCTACCCCATACCAACAGGTGGAGAGATGGTTTTGGTTGAAAACGAACATGATCAATTTGTTTATCCACCCGAAGTGAGAGTTCAACCCGGACGTAGGAGACAAAAAAGAATACCATCTCAGGTTGTCAAAAGAGCAATTACATGTTCACGGTGCAAGCGAAAGGGTCACAATCGCCGTGGTTGCAAAGAGACCCTTGATTCTTAGTTTGTTGAAATTCATTCGTAGTTTTTCTTTCAGTTGTGGAGACTTGTGTTTGATTTATTGACTTCTGTTTGTTGTGGTGACTTGTGTTTGTTGTATTGACTTGTTTTTTAATAAGTTTGTATGCGGAACTTTTCCAGAAATTGTACGAGATATGACCAATTAGATGCGGCATTCGGCCATTTATGTACGAACATATTGATAAGTGTGTACGAGATTGTTTTCCAGAAATTATACAAGATATGGCAAATTAGATGCATGTACCAACATATTGATAAGTGTATCTCATATAATTTCCAGAAATTATACGAGATATGGCCGATTAGATGCGGCATTGGGCCATTTATGTACCAACATATTCACAAGTGTATACGAGGAACTTTTCCAGAAATTATACGAGATATGGCCGATTAGATGCGGCATTAGGCCATTTATGTACCAACATATTGATAAGTGTGTACGAGATTGTCTTCCACAAATTATACGAGATATGGCCAATTAGATGCGGCATTCGGCCATTTATGTACGCACATGTTCATAAGTTTATACGCGAAATTTTTTCAGAAATTATACGAGATATGGCCGATTAGATGCGGCATTCGGCCATTTATGTACCAACATATTGATAAGTGTGTACGAGATTGTTTTCCACAAATTATACGAGATATGACCAATTAGATGCGGCATTCGGCCATTTATGTACGCACATGTTCATAAGTTTATACGCGAAACTTTTCCAGAAATTATACGAGATATGGCCGATTAGATGCGGCATTCGGCCATTTATGTACCAACATATTGATAAGTGTGTACGAGATTGTTTTCCACAAATTATACGAGATATGGCCAATTAGATGCGGCATTCGGCCATTTATGTACGCACATGTTCATAAGTTTATACGCGGCACTTTTCCAGAAATTATACGAGATATGGCCGATTAGATGCGGCATTGGGCCATTTATGTACGCACATGTTCACAAGTGTATACGAGATTGTTTTCCAGAAATTATACGAGATATGGCCGATTAGATGCGGCATTCGACCATGTTTGTACGAACATATTCACAAGTGTATACGAGATGTAGAAAGATGTGTCATCGTAACAAAGGATACGTACAATTACTGAATTAGTACGAATGGTATGCCGTGTGATACTATAATGCATTAATATGTGCTATACGTACTACATGAGACTCTTTAATTGAAGCGTTTGGGACATCGCACCAAGTGATACATACTAGAGTAACATATATGTGGTGGTGCCATGTAGCAACTGAGACACAAATGCTATTATGGGATCTTATATTACATGCAATGTAATTATGTCACCTTGTTCTACCAACAATGACCACTTATACGACTAAAAGTTGTGTAATTCAGGATTGCGGGGGGTTGAGACAAGTTTATACGCGGCACTTTTCCAGAAATTATACGAGATATGGCCGATTAGATGCGACATTGGGCCATTTAAGTACGCACATGTTCACAAGTGTATACGAGATTGTTTTACAGAAATTATACGAGATATGGCCGATTAGATGCGGCATTCGACCATGTATGTACCAACATATTCACAAGTGTATACGAGGAACTTTTCCAGAAATTATACGAGATATGGCCGATTAGATGCGGCATTGGGCCACTTATGTACGCACATGTTCACAAGTGTATACGAGATTGTTTTCCAGAAATTATACGAGATATGGCCGATTAGATGCGGCATTCGACCATTTATGTACGAACATATTCACAAGTGTATACGAGGAACTTTTCCAGAAATTATACGAGATATGGCCAATTAGATGCGGCATTGGGCCATTTATGTACGCACATGTTCACAAGTGTATACGAGATTGTTTTCCAGAAATTATACGAGATATGGCCGATTAGATACGGCATTGGGCCATTTATGTACCAACATATTCACAAGTGTATACGAGATGAAGAAAGATGTGTCATCGCAACAAAGGATACGTATAATTACTGAATTAGTACGAATTGGACGCCTTGTGATACTATAATGCATTAATATGTGCATCAGGCTACAAAATGTTCAAGGGCCAACACTAAAAAATTACGTCACGGCACAACAACATAACGGAAAAACCAACAAAAAAAAAAACCAGAAATTATCCAGAAATTAAGCAAATGTTTCCTACACAAATCAACATAGCATCTTTGCTTCACTCAATATCGTAACAGCCAGATGAGCCCGGTAATACGGCATCTTCACATTCGGCATCTCCCTCCAAAACGTAGGATCATCCCTAGAAAAGCATTCGGCAAACAGGCAGAAAAAGGCACTGCAATCAAGGCTGTCGGGATCTTGCTGGGGACAGACCTGACCTTGAACTTCATCACTTGGGATCTCATAATTGTGCACATTAAACAGGTATATTCGGATGAACTTTGCCCATGTTTTCGCCTGCCCAGTTGCCACCGCAGATAACATTGAGTTTAAACGTGTGAATACCTTCCTTTCAGTGTCCAGGACCACCATATGCCAATGAAATTTCGTATTTATCGGGAAGATGATGTAACGGTGTCCTGACAACACATCGAGATTCAAACGATCAAGATACATACGCACACTCCCCATGACACCGACTTGGAAGAATGCATCAAGCTCTCCCATATCCACACGATGCAATCTCTTCTTTGAACCCTTAATGAACTTTTGGCCGTGTAGGCCCTTCAATATCTCGGTTGTCGCGGGAGCTGACATCACCCAAATTTTTGTCGAATTATTCCTGCTGTTCAGCATCTGAGCATAGCACTCAAATACCTTTTGCATCATCTCGCATCCCCAAAGTAGTCTGTAAATGTCAGAATTATGGACTTCCTCTTCAACCCCTCTGTAAACAACAACCACACCCGACTCACCCCGGATGAATCCATCGATCAATTCGCGTTCTTCTGTAGTAAGATCCTCCCTTCCAGGGTAGTCTAACCTCCCAACATATTCAATGCAGTCATCCATAAGGGTTTTCACCTTCACAACACAAGAATGTAAATTTACAGATTGTAATATTATCATATAACTAACTGACATTGATTATAATTAACTGAAAATCTGATATATTACCTTCTTCTTGGTCTTCGGGACCGTGGACGACGGAGGTGTAACGAAGTCGGGGGATTTTCTTTTCTTTTTCCTATCAGCCCTCTCTCTGACATCAGTAACAATGGAGCTAGTGACAATGGAGCTAGTGATAAGGGAGCTAACAGTATCATCAACTCTCTTCATTCTCCGCTCAGCACGTGAATTGTTCGAATCGGAACCACTGGCATAAATGGACCCACAGTCATGATCCTCGTCAGCCTTCACTACTTTATCCTCAATTATTATCGGCTCCGCAACATACTCTCCAATCTCCAAAACACCTTCATCTTTGGTTTCTTTCACCTCCACATCATTCTCCACCTCTTTCTCTTGCAAATCAGTTAATATAACAGTCGCATCTACCTGCTCCTCATTCTTCTCACTTTCCTCGACCTTTTTACTTTCCTTCTCTTCTGCAACCTCCCCATTGTTCTCAACATCTTGTTCAGAATCCACCCCCACCATCTCATTAACTGTAGCATTTTCAGGACTTTTATTATCCTGTTCCTCTTCAACATTTTCACCTATCAGCCCATCACTCTCACTCTCAATGTCACTCCCCCGTTCACCCTCCGCCCCGACAGTCAGGTTATCCTCACCGTCTTCAACAAGCCCCTCTCCATCTTCGTTGTCATTCTCCTCTGCCGAAATCTCCTCAGTTTCAGAATCTCCACCCTCTATATCCTCAACACCCTTCTTTAACAATTTTCCCAACAACTTTAACTCTCTTCGTTGATTCGCAACAATTTCCCTCAGCAAAGATATAGTCCCCGATTCAATATTAGTGTTTGATGTGGGAGGTTGGAACAGTTGCAACTCCCTCGGTTGAGTTGCAACAATGTCCACAAGCTGCAGATGATAACCAAAAAAATTTGTTATTAATAATAGACTCAAAATAGTAAAGTTAAAATGTTAAATGAGTTACCTCAATCCTCTGAATATCATTCAGTGCAACCTGGCCTCTTTCAAAGTTGCTGGGCAAATTGGATTCTTGTGCTTGCCATCTAAAAAATCTCGGAAATACTCTCAGCGCGGTAGGACAGCCACGCGTAGGAAAATGTTCGTAAAACCAAGCCTATTTCATATTCATAAAACATATTCAGTATTCAATTATTTAACAGAACTATACTTATAATAGAAAATAACATATACTATAGATCTTAATACCATGAAACCAGCCACGAAACCGTTGACGTAGGCTGTATTATTGTTCAGATAATGACTCATTGCTCCCACCAAAAACTTATAAACAGCCACACCCCAGGCATACTCTCCAATGCAAGACAGGTCATCCACATAGCAAAAGAGTCCTCTAGGAATAGTACCTGAGCTCTGAGGAAACAACAATGTCGAGAGTACAAATAGTACATACAGCCGGCAAAGATCTTCCACATCATCCTTGTCTGTACTCTGAACCAGCTCTTTCATCATTTCTGCAATTACTTCCTTCTTACACTTCGATGGATCGTTACCAAAAAATTCTTCAAGTGTCGATGATGGCAGCTTCAGGTGTAAATCAACGCTCAAACCATAATGCCGCAGCCCATTAACTATACAGAATTCGGTATCGGTGAATGGAACATCGATATCTTGCCCCACAATCACAGAACAGGTTTGCACGTCGAATCTGGATATCAAGAGCTTCAGTCTGGAATGGGATGCATATGCAAACGACATGTCCAACAAACATCCAAATGGTAATCTAGAAATGGCTTCATGGTGTACGGGCCTCATTAAAACCCGAAGATTTTCCATTTCTTTACAGAATGCCACGGGGGAACAACGGGTTTGGAAACGGTCCATTGCTGCCAAATATAACAAAACACAGTTCATATCAATGTAGGACATTCAATTTCAAACAAACAACTAATAAGCAATTGCATTCATGGGAGAAGGAACCTTCACAGAATTCAGGGCATTTCAAATAATTCATCTAAAGGACAATTCCATGTACAAAATTGGTATAACAATATGCCTAAATTCTGGAATATCATATGAAGCACAATGTGGGGACGAAAAGCTAAGGCTTTTATATTCAACCAACATACATCCATTTTTTCAGCATTTCTGTTCGATCAAGGCCCAAATACCCCAGGACATTCAAATTATATGAAAACCCAACCTTCTTCCTGAACCAAAATTACCTAATACTTAACCTAATGCGCTCAATTTCGTATTGGAGAAAACTGAAGAAAACGCCCAAAATTTTGGCGGAAATTACCTCAGTTTTCGTGGTCCTCGCCCTCGTCGTCGCTTCAAAACTTTCTTTCTGATATTTCAGACCTCAATGCCGGCGAGTGGCGACCCTACTGCGGCAAAATTGCGTCCGACAAAAAACCTCCTTCAACTGCTGAGTCCGGCCACAAACCTCCTGTAACAAACCCTACCCCGGCCACCAACGTCGACTACTTCGCTCCAATGTCACTTACTGTCCGGTCGTCGCGAAATGCAGACTGTGCCGCCGGTTATTGGGAATCGCCGGTTATTTGGAGCTTGGGGGGTTTTCATTTAATTAATGAATTAAAGTGTTTAGGAGGGAAATTAATAGGGTTGAAGGGCATCTTTGTAAATTCAGCCAAAATAGGGAGTAAAGGGAGATTTTTAAAGTATGTTGGGGAGTTAGTGGGGAGAGAATACAAATGGGGGAGTTGAAGGAAATTGGACCAATATTTGGGGGAATTATTGAGGATTATCCGCTAAATAAATGAATGAAAACCCCTTAATCTATGCTCCATTTAATTTTTTTTTTTCTAATTAGTTTTAAAATGGGATGAAATTGCCTCTATAAATTAGTTTTGATATTATAATTTTTTTCTATTTTTTGATAGAGAAATACTTTCTTTTCAAGTTTTGTTCAAGTACCGAGTGTGAGAAGATTTTTTATGAACTAAGAGGTAAGATTTTTTCCTTCCATCTTCAGAATGTATTTATATTTTATTTTTCCATGGTATTTATTTGTATACTATTTCTCTGTCTTGAGGTTTTGTTCGAGTTCCAACCGTGAGAAGGTAATTTTCTAAATATCTTAGTTTAATGATAATTTATATATTTTTTTGGTATTACAATTTTTTTCTTCATTTTTTGATAGAGAAATATCTTCTCTAAAGTTTATGCTCAAGCACCTACCATCATAAGATAAATTTATACATATCTTCATTGAATGATAAAATATGTATTGTTTACATATTTTTTAAAATTATAATTTTTTTTCTCTATTTTTTGATAGAGAATTTTTTTTTTTTTTGAAGTTTTGTTCAAGTACCGATTATGAGAAGATATTTTTATACACTGCTTTGTTCAATGATAATTATGTATTTATATCTATTTTTTTTTTTTTTTTTGTTATTAGCATATTACCCATGTGATCGCCATAACTATATTACCATTCTTTTTTAAACAATATTTATTATAAGCAACAATTTGTAGTGTAATATTTGCTTTATTGGAATTTAAAAATATATTAGAATAAATATATACGATTCAGAAAATAGAGAAAATGGATATTCCCTTTGTTTTATTGGATGGATCCATAATTGTTTGAAGTAGTTATGATGGCTTTTACTGATTTGTGTTGCTTCTACCCGTCATTATATTAAGACTCTAATTGACGATTAGCATCCTGCTGTCAGTTTTGTCAAATTTTCTCCCAATAGAAAGATTTCTTTTCTATTGGGACTCTTGGTAATACTTTGGTTAGTCTCTCTTTCTATTACAATCTTTCCATAAAGTATATAGAATATTGTGGTTATTTATTTAGGATTCATAGGAGTATATACTTTGGTTAGTCTTTATATGAAAATATTTGGTTAAATAAAAACCTAATATTTGGTTGATGAGAGATTACTATCAAATATATGCTAAATTTTGTTCTTAATAAATATTTGTTTTGTCGGGACACATAAATATTAAATTGATACTTTGGTTATATATTAAAAATATATGCATTGACCGAATATTATTTTCTGGTAATTTTAAATTATTTTATTAAAATAAAAAATTGTGATTGGTTGATGATTATTAAATTTCAATAATTTGATATTTACTTATTAAAATAATGTATCCCTTAATTTTTAAAAACTTTTCCTCATTTAAAGCATTAATTTATGATAAAATATTTTGAATGCATAAATTAAGGATCGCATACAATTTAAATTCAAAAATTTATGTGGGATAAATTTTTGTTCTAAGTTTCTCATTCATTTTCTAATTTTTTATAGCCGTCTTCCTCCCTTCATATCCCAATTCTTGCTTTCGTGCACAAAAACTCTTATCTACCAACAACTTTATTTATTATTTTTCTGCACACAAACAATGAGCTCTCTCCCAATAGTATAATTTTTCGCTATATGCATACGTACTACTATTGTTGTTTGATTTGTCTTTATTGCGTTTTCTTTAATTTGAATTTAAACTTTTATTTTTGTTTATATTTTTGTGTTATAGTTTTAGCCTTTCATTTATTTTATTAATTTTCTTCTTTTATTATTAATTTTGTTATTCAATATTGCTTTGAGTAAATTTCATTATTATTATTTTATCACATTGTTTGTTGTTCTTAATATTTATTGTTATTTTTGTTTAATAATTTTTTATTATAACAATTGTTATTTGTTTTTTCTTTGTAGCAAATTTAACTATTAATATCTATTATGTAAAATATTTATATAAGTTTTGTCATTAATTACTGAACTAAAATTTAAATTATTATCTATTACTTTCCGTGCATAGCACGGGACATAGGCTAGTTGTATTTATATATAAATACCCTTGGATCTTTGCTAACCGATTATGAGAATATATATATCCATTTCTTTTGATCTGGATAAAGAAAAGGTAAGGAGGGGATAGAATTAATAATTACCCATATGTTGGGTCTATATTAGATCAGGTTTATGGTTATCCGGGGATGGGATTGGAAGGTTTGACTCGTTACTTCAATTCACACTCGATTATGGTAATTAATTTTCTCATTAAATTATAAGTATTACAATAGACTAAAATAATTAGTTCTCTCTCGCTAAATTATAAATACCTTAAATAATGAGACGATGAATCAAAATATTTAAAGTTGATTCATACCTTATATCAGAACTAGCATATGCCCCGTGCGATGCACGGTATTGATAATAATATAACTTATAATATTATTTATGAATCTTGTAAACCAAAACAATTTAAAATAAATAACTTAATCATATACAATGAAAAATATTCTATATAATACATATTTTTTATAACTAATAAATAAATTGCCGCTAAGTATTTATTTATTACAATTTTATTTAAGTATTAAGTAGAGACCTTGTAAAAGAAAAATACTTTCAGAAAGAATATATAATTATCATCCAGTTCTGAACAATAATAATAATAATAATAATAATAATAATAATAATAATAATAATAATAATAATAATAATATAAAATGAAGTGTTGAAATTGTATAAATATCACATCCTTTTTAAATATAAAATATGATAATTTACAAAAATAAAAATAACTCTTACCTTAAGAGATTAAGCCCAGAATTGTGAAATCTTTTTTGACCCGGCAAGAATTTCAAACTTTGTTGATCTTGTCAACGAATCGAATTGCAACTTGATATTCTAAAATAAATTAATTCAAAAACTAAGATTAAATTAATACAATTAAACTTTGAATTAATTTTCTAAAAAAAAAAAAATCGTACCTATGAGATTGAGCAAAAAATCTTGAAACTCTTTTAAACTCTTTCTGGGATTTTAAACTTTGTCAGCCTCATTAAGAAATCAAACTAAAATCGCAAATATGATAATTTATAAAAACTAAAACAACTCATACCTTAAAATATTGAGTAAAAAATTAATGTAACCGATGGACATTTTGCTAGTTTGCTCTCATGTATCGTAACATATAAATCTAAAATAACGTATTTTAAAAAAATTCTAACATTATACCAATTTATAACATTAATAAATATAATTAGTGTGAAAATATACACATATTAACTTATATAGTTAAAATTGTATTTCTAATAAATATTTATTAACAATATAAATTAAGTAGTTAAAATTTTATATTTATAACAAATGAACAATCTCATACATTAGTTGGTATTTTTAAGTTGTTCGGTAAGCTTTATATACAGTACCTTGCATCATTGAAACACATACAGATGTTGGTGCCCCGAGATCATTGTTGTTTTCCAATGGAAACGTACTGGGTACAAAAACTTCATCTTCTAACTCCAAAAATTCACATTCTTGACCCCCTAATTGGTAGTACGTAATGTTATGATAGATATATAAAAGTGCTTTAATTTAAAATAAAAAATGAATTGTGGCAAATTAACATAAGATACATACTCTGTAAGTTAGAGCCATGCTCTTCAGGTCGATTCATATGTGCCCGAGCTATATTTGTACAACCATGCTCATAAATAGATGTACCGGTTATAGCTACTTGATTGTGTGAAATATCAATAATATGGGATTTTTAAACTACAATATTCCGATCAACACCTAATATACATAAAAAAATCATTAAACCAACAAAATAAAAGGTTGAAATTAAAATAAAAATTATATATAAAAGAAGAAATATTACGATTTGTAGTTTCCACACATCCTCTTGCATCAACTTGATTTTTATCTCTAATAATTCTATGCTCGTCGATAATGTGATCTATGAATATAATAGTATACATTTGCAAAATAAGTGAACATATATAACTAAATAATATGATCAACGCCTAAAAAATTAAATTATACCGAGTAAAATAGGAACAAAACAGAGTCCTTGTGAATTGAATTGCTCATGACCACCACCACCAGCTTGTACTTCCCCTATATTGAATAAGTATAAATATTATGATGTATGACAAAAGAAGTAATCACAGTTCAATAAAATATATATCAAAATTCAATAAATACACACCAATATATATGTAAAATATTAATGAGGAGCATATCATTCGAAATAATCTAACCATCACGCATTAAATCAGTTGTGTGAGATGATGACCCTCGTCTTGAACGCGTTCTTGAACGTGTCGATGTTCCTCGGGCTATTCGCATGCCTCTTGATGGTGGGCTTTAGATATTACAATCGTATACTTCGTTTGGAGAGTTATTATGGAGTTCGGATAAAAATTGATATTCTGTCTGTAATCGTGCCAAACGTTCGGCCACTAAACCTTCATTTACTCCTCTACGCCGTTTAATATATAAATCTTTCTTTCTATTCAATCATGAAAACTTGTAACTGATTTGATTGTTATTCATTTTATCCTTGCTCAAAATAAAATAGATAGTTGAATTTATCTGACCTAAATTAGATATTACAAAAATATCACTTTTCGTAACTATTTGCATCGCATAAGCATAAAAGAAAGCGGTCGTGCGATTTCTAATGTAATTATAATTACAACATTTTCTAATGGTACTAAATTTGTTTGGAATTCTATTTAGTTTTGCTATTAGTCCACAATTTGATAAATTATTTTCAATATAAAATTAATACAATTCTAGCCTAGAGTTCTACCCTACAAACCTTAATCACGACATCAACCTTATAAACATAAAAGAAAGCGATTATTATAACCTTAATTATAGCATCAACATTTTCCCATCAACATGACATCGACATTTTCGCATCAACATGGCATCGACCACAGGAAATAATCAAGTATTGTCTAAGCATTATTTTTTCATTTTAAAATTTTCATCAATAATATATTTTAATAATATCAATACAAAATCGGATTGCATCTTGATATTTTAAAATGAATTAATTCAAAATTAGTCAAAATATTCTAAAACTAATGAATTTAGAATATAAGATTAAACCTATACAATTAAAAAAAAACAAAAACAAAAATAATTCGTACCTTATGAAATTGATCCGGAAATCTTGAAAGTTCTTTAAATCTCGTTAACGTCATCAAGATTTTCAAACTTCATCAGTTCTGTCAAGGAATTAAATTGCTACTTGATATCCTAAGGAAAATAATTAATTCAAAATATAAGATTCAAATAATATAATTAAACTTTAAATTAATTCGTTTGTTGAATACCATATTTTTAAAATTTCAAATATGATAATTTATAAAAATAAAAATAATTCGTACCTTAAGAGATTGAGTCAGAAATCACAAAATTTTTTGAACTCCCTCAGACTCATAGGGGATTTCAAACTTGAAAAGTCTCACCAAGAACTCGAATTATAATTTAACATTCTATAAGTTTTGTTATAGTTTTTTTTTTAAATTTTTTTTTATGGATATCTTTTTAACCTAATTAATAATAGTAATAAAGATCTCTCAAATTATGGAATGGATGCCCTACTGGATATATAAAAGTTCTCAACTTAAACTTTATTAACGTAAGTTTCGTTAATTATAATAATAATATTAAATACTAACCCAATTATGGGGTGGATGTCAATTAAGTCTCCTTAAATTATGGGTGCTAAACACATATAAAATTTATATATTCCTTTCTTAAAAATATATATCTATTTTTTTTAAAAAAATCCTTACATGGAAAGTATATTATGAATCTTGCCAAAGATAATTATTTTCTTTAATTACTATTTATTTTCATAATAAAATATTATACAAAAAAAAGATCAACCTATCACATTTTTTTTATTTAATTTAAAATCTCAAAAAAACAACAAAATTACACATCATCAAAAATACACAAAAAAGTCAAACATGGTTTTCAAATATATAATAGTATAGATACAAGTCCCTTCTGTTAAGGAAGGATAACTCATGATTTTCGTTAAACCCCACCCTCTTTATTCCTTTCATATATATCTTTTCATCAAATTATATATTCCATAGAAAAATGAGCTATCATTTGACATGTTGATTAACAAAAACAACCCTTAGGGAAACATCCTTAAAAATTAAATTTCTTAATTATGAATATGGAACCTAAATTCTAAATCACTATACCTGTCGCTTGAATTGCTTCATTATTAAGATTCCGTGACAATTTTCGCACCACCGAGACCATTTATAAGTTTGTTGCAATACGACAATGTAAGAATCAATGCCATATCAAATCGATCTTGTAATTTTGTTGACAAATTTCATCTATTCACATTGATAGAATAATGAAACCTCACCGTATATAAGGTAATTTTTAAAACCAAAAACTATGGGATGTAAACGATAATAAAGGAAGTAGGGATATGCACTATTCTAATTCAAATTTGTTTAATATATTCATTATCCGAATCCTTATTCGATGGATAACAAAAATACTACTCGTATCTGATGGATATTATCTGGATACCGAATTGTCCGTATTCGTGAAGATATCCGATTATTGAATTATTCGGATCCGACTAACGGTTTTATATATATTTTTTACTAAAAATAATTAATTAAAATTTTACAATACAATCAAATATTAAATACATATAAATATTAATTTAACAAACTATAAATCTATTTAATCCGTACGAACATTAACTCACAAGTATAATATATAATTTATAATATTAATTAATTATTATTAATTAAATTTATTATTATTATTAATATAATATATGTTTATTATTATTATATTTTGTATATTTCTCAAATGATTACATAATGCATAAATTAATATTTTTTCGGTCAAGGTATAATATATATATGGGCGAATTACATACGGGTCCCTCAGGTATGGCCTAATTACACAGCGGTCCACATAACTTTGGATTTTACATGACAGTCCCTAAGGTTTAATTCCGTTAGAGGTCCCTAGGGTTCCGTTAGAATTTTGACCAAAATGACCAAAATGCCCCCAACCCCCAAGGACAGGATTGTAATTAGGCCAAATCTCAGGGACCCATATGTAATTATGTTTAAATTATATTAAAAAATTAGTATTTATAATTAATATATATAATTACTAATTTTTATTTATTTAGTAAATACTAATCTTGCTAATATTATATAAATATTTTTAATTAATCATTAAATATAAATTATTATTAATTTTAATATATACTAATATTGTTAATTATTACAGAAACACTTCAACTAGTCATTAAATGCTCATCTTCTTAATATTATCTCTATGATTATTTATTAAATACTAATAATACTAATATTATATTTTTTTTGAAAAAAATATACTAATATTATATCAATACTTTTAATTAATTTAAATATAAATTGTTTTCAAAATGCATACACATACAATTAGAGATCACAAGTTCTAAAATTTAAAATATTTAAAGTTAATACTTTTAATTAATACTAATATTGTTTATTAATTATAAAATACAGATTAATTTATATAAAATATGCATAATTACATATATATTTAATTATAAATACTAATTTTTTAATATAATTTAAACATAATTACATACGGGTCCCTGAAGTTTGGCCTAATTACAATCCAGTCCTTGGGGGCATTTTGGTCATTTTGGTCAAAATTCTAACGGAACCCTAACGGAACCCTAGGGACCTCTAACGGAATCAAACCTTAGGGACCTGTATGTAAAATCCAAAGATACGTGGACCGTTGTGTAATTAGGCCAAACCTTAGGGACCCGTTTGTAATTCGCCCTATATATATATATCATCAGGTATGGAAGACTGATAAATAAGAGAATGGATATATCCAATGGATATTTAATAGATTATCATATCCTTATCCGTTTTATAATTCGAATGTGTATAATCGAATATGAATAATATTTTCATTAAACGAAAATGGATAATATTCTTTTTAAATGAACCCAAATGCGAATGAATATCGAATTTTCAAATATCCAATTATAACCTTAGGGTTAACTTACAGATTCCGCAAAAACCTTATATATCTACATGCATGTTAAAACTATCCCAGAAATTTTCACTTAGATATAAGAATATGGGGACATGACATCGGATTCGTGGCTGCTCATGTGTTGTCTCGCTCATAAAGACCTGCAACTGCAAGGCGTTAAAGCTAACAAGTTGAAGGGATATTAGAGATGTATATAGATGGTGTGTGAACATATATAATATGCCCTTTTTTACCTTTGCACAGCTACTGAAGAAGCTTCACCCTTTTAGGCCGTGCAAGCACATGCATGCCATTCACTATACATAAACGACATCTTATCGTTTTCGACTTTGTTATGAACATTTCGCTATCATAATTAACGTATTAGAATTCCTCTCCTAACGTGTTTAGGTGGATGTGAGTAACCACCGATATTCGGATTGAGATTGATGATTATAAAAGTTATATCGTAATGGGTATTTCTATAACTGTCATGTTCGGCTAAATGAATGTAATGTAAGAGTAGGGCTGTCAATTCGGGTGGGTTCGGGTCGGGTTAGAGTAGGGGTATAATACTAAAAATTCCAACCCGAACCCGAGCTGAACCCGCCATCCCTAACCCTAACCTGATTTTATAAGGTTCGGGTCGGGTTCGAGTTGACCTGAAATGTTATCGGGTCACCTGATAACCTGAACAAACCTGATAACCCGACCCGAACCTGAATAATTTTGAAAAAAAAAAAAACCCAAAATGTATTACATAATTTTCTTTAACCCTAGAAGCATAAATTCTGCCATTACCATATACCAGAAATGAAGATCTTAAACTCTGACAAAAATCAAGGTTGGAAAAAAAATATCGGGCCTCAAGAATGCCTCAGAAAAATTTTCATGAAAGGAGGCATCAAGTTAAACCACTAAAAAACTTAGAAAACAAAAACCACATTTGCAGCCCAGAGAAGGGGCGATTGTAAGCTGCTGCGGGAGAAGATTATTTACACAAATCGAGTGACCCAAATAAGAAATCATCTTCAAGAACTCGTCCCAGCCCACGAAATTTCTCTTCGGTGAGAGGCGGCGTCGAATCGGCGAGAGGCAGCAGCTAATCGGCGAGAGGTGGCGGTTGTGGTGAAGAGAGGAGGTGATGGCGGAGGTGGTATTATGGTGATGGGAGGCGGCGGTGAATCAGCGAGAGGCGGCGCCGAATCGGCGAGAGGTGGCGGTTGTGGTGAAGAGAGGAGGTGATGGCGGAGGTGGTCTTATGGTGATGGGAGGCGGCGACTTGGCGGAGGAGGTGGTGATTGTCGTAGGCTGATGTGAAAAGCAGAAAGGAGTGGGAAGAGAAGAAACGACGCAATGTGTGAATTGTTCTTGGTAGGGGCTAGGGTTTTTCTTTTTATACCATCCATTTTCGGGTCAATTCTGGTTGACCCGAAACCCGACCTGATTTTCTCTCTCCTCTTCGGGTTGTTTTCGGGTCCGACCCGAACCCGATAAGCCTAGACCCTAACATGATATTTTATCGGGTGGGTCGTGTCGGGTTATCGGGTCGTGTCCAAAATTGACACCCCTATGTAAGAGTGAGTTTTTTATATATGTCCTGTAATTGAGGTAATTGATTGAGTTCGGTCGATCTGACACGTGGGCTATAATTTTCCTATTGTAATTATTATTATTCGATCTTAAGGTTAACCCATTCGATCACTTTAGTTTCTTGATTTTTTGAGCCAAGTGTACAAATAATGGGCCATGATCCAGAGATCAGGCAGGCTATTACAGCCAAACTGCCAAATGGAAATCATTAAAATACAACAAAAAACGGGGGCATTATTAATAAGGCGGTCCCTGTTACTCGCGGCATGAAACGGATCAATCGTAGGCCTATAGAGGAGGCGCCCAGACTGCTGGGCTTCGGTATGAACCTCACTACCATTGGTCTCAAGTATCGCCGCAGCGTCCTCAGGACTTTTGTTGTAAGCAAGGCATAAGTTTGTACTCACGCATAAGTAACTTCCGTCAATTTCATAAAAGTAACAATCTGGCAGCTCCCCGAAAGGGCTACTAATTTGACCAATGGAGCTCAGCTTGCTATTGTGTCTAGCATACAACACAGAGTTATCTTTCCACCCACTTAAAATAATATTAGGATAGTTGTAATAATGGTGAGGAAGAGACAAAATAAAAATGAAGTTCTGCCCTGAAACAATATTAGTCCTCCAAGAATTGTTTGTCCACTGATTGACGCTCATCAAATTCTTCTTGTAATCTACATGGGAGTATCTGCAAACTCTATAACTAAAATAATTAAAACACTCAAGAGAAACAGAGTTGTTGGCAGATTGCTTGAAGTAAAGAATTAAGTGAAGCGGTAATTTGGAAGACCCCATTTATCCACAATAATAAAACCTTTCGCTTCATTCATCATTTGATTTTCCGGGAAGGACCAGGCCGCCTGGCTATCTCCACCTTTAGTAGCTAAAAAATCAGCAAGACCATTTCCTTCCCGAAAAATATGTGTTATGGAGACCTCCATGCTCCTAACCTGCAAATAGAACCTTTGAATAAGCTGATTTACTATCATATCACCAGATTGTCCCCGCCGAATGATCGCCATAGCGACCAGAGCATCTGTCTCGATCCAGAGACGATTACAACCCATAGCCACAGCCTCTGTAACTCCCTTCACCAGCGCTGTCAACTCGGCGACAGTATTGGTGGCGATACCAATACCTCTACTAAAAGCTTTAACAACATCTCCCTCGCTATCCCTTATTACCCCGCCAATTCTGGAAGGCCCGGGGTTCCCACGCGAAGCCCCATCTGTATTAAGTTTAAGATATCCCTGTCTTGGGCATTTCCATAGGACCCTTTTGCATTGTTGTTTCTTAGGTTGCTGTAGGCGAACTCCAAAAATCTTGGCTTTCCTAATATCACCTTGCCAAGCTCTTCGACTCGACCGATTCGTTCTCCCCTAACGAAGGATGTGAGTCTTAACTTCCCGAATAATGTTATAAGGAGAGAAACGCATGCTCTTGTGTTTTGATTTGTTACGCTCGACCCAAATGTACTACAGAATGAGACTCGGGACAATGACACGTATATGTTTTTTACCTCTGATTATAGATGACGCCATCCATCCGTGCATTATCATAGTCGGATTATAAAGGCCTGTAATTTTGACCTCAAAGATGTTCCCAAAATACTCCCACACTATCTTGGCATTGTTACTCCTGATAAAAAGATGGTCCCGAGTTTCAGTTTCCGAGCAACACTGACATTTAGACAGAAATATGAGTCCCTTGCGATGCAATCTTTCATCCACCGGAATCAGATCCTTTATGAGCCTCCATAAGAAGATCGTGATAGTCGGTGTAAGATCAGCCCTCCAAAGCGCACAAAGTAGCTCCGTTGGTTCACGTTTCTGCCTTATAGAATGCCAGGCCGACTTAAGGGAGAATTTTCCGTCGCAGCTTAATAACCAAATAGCTTTATCAGCCGTATTTAAATTGAATGGCACCTTAGCAATATTTTCTGCAGCGTCATTGCCTACAATCCTTCGTAATTTGTTTTCCTCCCAAGCTCCATGGGTCCAAAAGTTATTAACCCTCAAGTTGCTATCAACATCTGCTCTAGAAACAGGCTGCACCATCACGATAGACCACATGTCGTACCAGAAATTAATCTCTCCACTCCCTAGTGACCAACCTATATTTTTATCGACTTGGGACCTAATACCGCAAATCCGTCTCCAAATAGGCGAGTGATAACGTTTCACCGAGGCATTGCTGGGATGCATCCCATTGCAATACTTGTCTCTCATATACACTACCCAGAGAGCATTACTCGTTCTCAGACGCCACCACAACTTTTGTGTAAAGGACGCAATGATGTCATCCATTTGATGAAGGCCTAAACCTCCTTCTTCCGTCGGATAACACATCCTATTCCAAGCAACCCAATGAATTCTTTTCCTCTCATTCGTGGTTCCCCAAAAAAATTTATTGAACATAATTTCCATAGAGTGTATCACATATTTAGGAGGGTTTAAGATTTGGAGGGTGTGCATCGGAATGGAATAAAGCACCGATCTAATAAGCTGTAACCGTCCCCCGTGAGAAAGCCGCGAACCCTCCCATCCATGTAATCTCGATCTCATTTTATTAATCACTTCCTCAAAATAGGCAACTCGACATCGACCCTTATAAAGAGGGGCTCCGAGGTACCTCACCGGGAGGCTATCCCGCCTGAAGCCAAGAATTTCTCTGACTTTAGAAGCTGCCCTATTATCATTATTTCCCACAATAAAAGAGCTCTTCCCAACATTCACTTTTTGTCCCGAAATGCTCTCATATTGATTCAAGATGTCCCGGATGGCTTGAAGCGAATGATTCTTGCTGTTAGTGAAGATTATTGTATCGTCGGCATAAGCAAGATGCGAGCCCATGATAGAAGACGGAGTCCGAAATCTGCGATCTATGTTTTTCGCCAAGTTCCTGTCGAGAGAGGTAGCAAGGTAATCAGTAGCAATAACAAAAAGAGAAGGCGAGAGAGGGTCACCTTGTCTTAAGCCCCTTGTCGATTGAAAACACCCCGCGGAGAAACCATTAATAAGGATCGAAAACCAGCAATTCCCAATACAATTTTTGACCCATTCAATCCAAATATCTGGAAAACCCTTTCGTCTAAGTATCTCTAGTAAGAAGCTCCACTCGATGCGATCATAAGCTTTCGCCATGTCCAATTTCAGCATCACATTTTTATCCACGCCACCACTATCTAACAAATGAATCATCTCTTGCGTAAGAAGAATATTGTCACTGATAAGCCTGTCTTTGACAAAACCGCTTTGGCTAGGCGCAACCACCTTTGGAAGAACTAAAGCTAGTCTACTGTTCATTATCTTGGTGATAATTTTGTTCTTCACGTTACATAAACTAATTGGTCTATAATCTGACCAATGCATCGGATTCTCCTTCTTGGGGATAAGAACCACAGAAATCGCCGTATAAGAACTCGGGAGTTTTCGACCTTCAAAAAACTCCGTAACTGCTTCACAAACATCCTCCTCTAGGATATTCCAGAATCTTTGATAGAATCTAGCACCATATCCATCAGGTCCCGCTGTACTGTAACAACTCATACTAAACACTACTTCGCGCACTTCTTCCTTCGTATGCATTTTTATTAGCTTTTCACCATCTTGAGAGGACAAGACCCTTTGTACAATGCTCAAATGTTGTTCCATGTCCTGATTGCCTCCTTCTGTTGAAAGCAAAGTCTTAAAGAATTCATTCGCCGAGTTTCTCAAAGCTTGGGGATTAGTGATTTCCTCTCCTCCCACCTTAACCGATCGAATTTTTGTTTTGAACATTTTCTTTTTGACAAGGCTATAAAAGTACCGAGTGTTCCGTTCTCCCTCCTCGATCCATCTACAAGCAGCCTTTTGCCTCTAGAATTCCTCTTTCATTGCCGTGGCTCTGTTACGAAGAGCAATGCAGCGATTTAAGTTAGTCAAGTTTTCTTTCGTTGGATTCATATCATAAGTTTTCTCAGCTGCCGTAACAGCTTCTTCGGTCGCTACAACATGGTCGAAAACATTTCCAAAGACCTCTTTATTCCAATTTTTCAGATGGTCCTTTAGACGGTTCAATTTAGTGTGTAAATGACATAGACCTTTGCCCTGTATCGGTTCCTCCCAATTGACACGAATTTCCTTCTCTATACCCGGATGTTTAAGCCACATGTCTTGGAAGAGGAAAGATGTAGGGGCGCGCTGTTCTTTATCTTCGCAAGTAAGCATAAGGGGGCAATGATCTGATTCACCCCGCGGAAGATGTTTTACATATACAATCGGGAATAAATCTGCCCACGGTTCATTCACCATAATTCTATCCAACCTCTGTCGCATATTCCATTTGGCCCACGTAAACTCCGACCCTTCGAACCTTGGCTCCACCAGCTTGCACTCGTGGATGAAACTGTTAAACTCCGAGATGCCAAGAAAGT
The DNA here is from genome assembly GCA_037501455.1 of Lantana camara. Classification (NCBI taxonomy): domain Eukaryota; kingdom Viridiplantae; phylum Streptophyta; class Magnoliopsida; order Lamiales; family Verbenaceae; genus Lantana; species Lantana camara. Next base: position 29,993,295 of record CM074862.1, read on the forward strand.
CCGGAGGGTTACCACCCTTTCGTTCTTCAGACTTCGTTATTATATTGAAGTCACCCCCTATCAGCCAAGGATCTAAATTCTCCTGATTCTCGCCTATCCGATTCCAAAGTTCTCGTCTTCCCGAAGTTGTAGATTTAGCATACACAATGGTAATATAAATCGATCTAACCCAGGTGGAGTTTGTCAATTTCAGGTGCAGGAATTGTCGGTTGTCCTCCATAATGTCCACAACCGTGTCCTGTTCAAAGAAAAACCATATATGATTAGAGACATTGGAGATCACTTTATTGAAATTGAGCTTACGAGTAAAGTAATTAGTATCAAGAGGAATCATAGGCTCTAGGATAGCTATAAAGTTAAGCTTAAAATTTTTTCGGTATTCTTTAAGGATACGTTGTCTGCCACTGTTACGTAATCCTCGTATGTTCCAGATGAGTCCCTTTAAGATCATGATCGACCAGAGTTGACGCCCGATGACCTCGTCATCCTTTTAGGGGCCTTTTTAGCTGGTGGAGCCGGCTTGTTGTTCCCTTTTTTTGCCATCTCTTTGACAGTAATCTTGTGCACTATGTTGTCCAAAGAGTTAGATCTTTGTATGATGGCCTGTTTTTTCTGCGATGCTGGATCATCATCATCTGATTTCCCCTCAGATTGGGCTCCGTCCGACTCGTCACTTAAGGCTTCCTGATCATTCTCACTGTCCAAGTTTGTGTTCTCAGTCGTTCCCATTTCTTGGATAGGCAGTACTATTTCAAGAGAATTTATTCTCACTGTTGAATCCGTATCCCCATCCGGCGGTTCGGAATCCTGACACAATTCCTTATTCTCTGTGTTGTCCTCATTGCTTTTATTTCCCTCCTCAGTGTCTGAGTCTTTATCGTTCTCATCATCAGGAGGTTGTACTTCGGTGACCTGAATCCTGGGGGGATCTTCTAACTGCTTTTCCTTGTTGAGAACTTTCCCGAAACTTTTTTCCACCCATGACTTTGTGTGTATCTTATTTTGCTGTCCAGTATTGTTTCTTTCTTCCTCCTACTGCCAATTAGTAGCAGCTGCAGTAGCACCTTTTGCAGTTAGAGAGTTTCCCGCTATTTTACGTTTTTGTTTCTCCTTTGAAGGTCCAAAATCCCTCTTGTCACCTTCTTCTCTTCCACGTTTCTCCTGGATGATGTCTCTTAGGTCCTTTGACTGTTCTTTTTGAGCAGGTTGATCCACCCCATAACACTCTTCTACTTTATGTCCTAGCCTACAACACTTCTTGCAATAGTTCGACAACCGTTCATAGATTATGTCCTGGATTTGTATGCAGCCTTCATACCCCAACGTGATCTGATGTTTAAATGGTTTGAGTAAGTCCAATTCCACACACACCCTAGCAAATTCAGGTCTTTTGGCATCATACGTTCCATCATCACAACAAAGTGGCTCGCCAATGACTCGTGCCACATCGTAGATAACTTCCACGTCAAAGAATTGCGTCCTCATACCTGGAAAACCAACCCAAACAGGAACAACAGATGATTCTATTTGGGGGTTAAAGGTAGGGGTCCATTTGAAAATTCTCATAGGGAAGCCATAAAAAAGAATAAGTTTCCTTAACCACAATTTAGTGTAATCTTCCTCAAAATTCAAATGGATCAGCACGTGTTTCATGTTCAGTAACCCTAACTTGAATTCACCCACCAGTTCTAATTCCATAAATAATTCATGCAGTCGTGACATCGAAGGATAACCATGTGAGAACTTACCGACGAGAGCATGTTTATATGGTTGAGATAACCTGGCGATTTCTGCGTCTGAGAATTGGATATGGGTCAATCCGTTTCTTTCTGCGACTGTGCCATACCTGCGCGACGGATCTATTCTGTTGAAGACGTGCACCCTACCACGCTGTGATTGTTGAGGGCGGGTAGAGACAGATGTTTGAGGCCGCTTGCCCACCAAGGCAGCGTCATAAGTACGCGTGTTAGCCTTCTCCCTCGATCTGTGTCGTGATTTACTGTGGAGTTCTTCGTCACTGGCGGAGCCAATAACGGCGAAGAAGAGACCGCCGCAGGCGGCGGCTCCTGCATGTCAGAACCCTAGAAACTGAGTTAAAGAAAGGAGGAGAAGAGAATTTTTTTAAAGTAGGGATGATCAATTTGATCACTTTAGATTCTTGATTAAATTACCCTACCTATAGCTTTGGGATTAAGAAACTTAATATAATTTTCGTTCATAGGGTTTTATAGATTGATTACAAAGGATGGTTTTGCCATATTAATAATTTTTAGAAGTAATTTAATTCTTGTTATACCTCCCAAAAAGACCCAATTTCAACTTAATTAGCATAATTAAAAGTTAAATATCTCAGAGTAAAAATGATATATAATTCTTTATCACACAGGTTTATTGCATCAAAGTTAGGTGATTTAGACATTGCTCGACATAGATAGCCCATAGGGTCATCCATTCCATGCCCAAGATAATAAACATTCATTCGGAAAAAAGGTAAAAATTATGAATTCCTTTCAAACACTTACCATCCCCTGCAATTTCTAGTTTAAGAGAGTAAGCATTCAATCCCGACTGGACATTGATAATAAATTCAGCGCTTAGTCGTCAGTCGTGTGTATCACTAAATTAAAGTAGTCGTTCAACGGTGAAACTATGATATACGAATACAAATACAAACTATCCGAGATTCAGAATATATAAGTACCAAATTAAAGGGCCGGGGACAAGGTGCATCAAGTTTGGTTCTTTCTTTGGCATCTTTTTGACCCTCTATGGAACCAAAAAAAGAGAGTCAAGATTACGCTATGCAAGAACATAATGATAGAAGATGAACATCATCTTTTGTGTCCATCCAAAAATGTTAGGCAAACGACAGCAGGTAGCAGACTAATTAAAGAGATAAAAAGGGAAGAGTTTTGTTTTATTATTATTATGGTTTATGGGGTCGTGCTGTGCATGCAGATGCAGCCGTGCACACATTCATGAGCTGTAAAGCCTGCATTTTCTACTGTCCAATTTTTCGTACCTTCAGAATGTGTAATTACTTTCACTAATAATGTCGCTTCTCTTTCCCTCAATACTTATCCTTCAAGCAACCAACCCCATTGTTTGTTGGAACCACGTGCATGCAGAAACAATTAATTTGTTTTTATACTGTGTTAATTTTCAGTCTTAGAAAAGACGTAATTATATATGGATAAAATGGCCAAATGGGATCCCTAAACTGTGAGGATCTTGAATTTAAACATTTTATGTCAAAGTGGACCTGCCTCTTTAAGGTTGTGAACTTAAATTTCCAAGCCTAATTACATTATTAATAAGCATTTTATATGCGCACTTCAGTTTCTGCTCATTCTAAAAGTTGTTTAGATAACTAAAAACATGGTTTTTGTGATCCCTTTTGGCCAATAACTTAGTGCGTTCTCACACCAAGAGTGAGTAATTTTTGTCTCCCACAACAAATTAAACGGCACTTATAATTAACAATCAAAATTCAAAATTTCAAATGAGTATTGATCCAGAGTATTGTGCTGAATTTTAATAAGAGAAGTAGTAATTTTCGAGTCATTTTCCATTTAGGTTTTCTCTTAGCGCTACTCCCTTGTCAAGCTAAGGTTTTTCCTACTATAACTTTGTACATACTCAAGATAATTTTTATTTTAAACTAAATTAATAAAATGATGGCATAAAATGTAAATTTTAAAAAGAATAATTAACTAAACAGTAAATGCAATACACTTATAGGAAAATTGGTATGATTCATTCGAGTCGGGTTTGAACTAAATTCTTGGGTAAATTCATTAGCTTTTGTGTGAAAAGATAAAAATGGACACAGCCCACATGCACAATCAGAAAGAGGGAATCAATCATCCCAATCTTTTCATGCCAAAAAGTTTGTTGTATGAAAGTAATATTATTTTTTCAGAATAAACTTAAATTACCATTTTATCTTTCTAAGTTAATTCAACCAGCCTGATTAGTCTTTCTTTTTATTTTTTTCCCAATCCTATCACAAGTATCGAAAGTTATCATCTTGCCACAAAATTGACTGATTTTGAACAAACTTTTTGCTACTTCTACTTATCAGTAGAATTACATGTTATAGGTTTGTTCTTCACATTGCTGCCCATATTAAAATAACTTTTAAACTATATCTTAATTGGTTGAGGAAGAGAACATATGCCAAATAATATCTCTTCACACAAAAGTTTGGAGTTTAATAACCAAACGATGAGGGGTAAAATGCAATCGAAGGTATAAATCAGTCGGTGTAACGGCACGAGACGAGACATTAGATTCCTAAAGTAAAATTTACTGTTCAAAGGTTGCTCATATTAGACCCTCTAGGGTACCCGAATTCAGAGAAAAATAAAGCGAAAATTCTTAAAAAGAAAGTTGCAAATTGAAAGAATTGAAGAGTATGTTAGATGTTTATGGTTAATTCTTAAGCCCATCTTCTAATGGGCTACAACCGAGCCCAATAGCTTAATGTTTTGGAATTTAGAGGTCTCCTCAAAACGGAATTTCCAATTGTGGATTTATGAACACGACTTTAAAAAAAAACAAAAGAAAAGGAAAAAAAACGATTTAAAGTAAACATAAATAATAATAGTTGTTTCTAATGGTGTTATTCATTGTTCGGGAAATTCCCAAAAAATCCCCATATGAGAACTCAAATTTCTTTTTACTCCCCACTTTAAAAAAAGTTCCTCTGAACTCCCCAAATGAAAATCAAAGTTCCTCTTTACTCCCCGTTTTTTTGGAAGGTTGTATAAAAATTCAAGAATCGCGTACCCGAACCCCGAAATCACGTACTTAAATGCCCAAATGATGTATTTGGAGACAAATACATCTAGGGAGTTAAAGAGAATTTGACTTGTCATCTAGGGAGCAAATGAGAACTTTTTAAAAATGGAAAGTTAAAGAGAATTTTTTCAACTTTTAGGTACTATTCATAGAAAACCCCTTAATTGTTTGTGATTGCTTACATTTTTTTTTCCCCTAATGAAATGCTTGAGATCCGCTCGTATCAATCAGCTAATAAATACCAAAACGGGCTTTACATTTCTTTTTTGGTCAGACAAAAACTCCAATCGGGGCAAAAACAAAAGAAAAAGCCTCTCCACGATGGCGGAAAATCCCACACTAAATAATCAGCATCAATACTAAAATGGGCTTTATATCAAGAAAAAGTGAAAACTAATTTTAATAAATTTATATTATAGTAATTTTTATTTATACAAGTAACGAGTGTGCGACGAGATTAGTAATTAATATCGATTGTTGTGGGCCAGATTGTCAATTAGACTAATGAGCCTCTGAGTGGGACCATTTAGCCGAAATCACTTGAGTGTATGTATTGTATGGTAGGCTGGTAGCGCTTGGGCTTCTACTCTATTATCTGGTCTTGGACTGTACATTCAAGAAAAAGTCCAAATTATTTGAAAAGAAATAGATATTGTCATCAATAAAATGATGTAAAATAGAAATATGAAAATGAATACCCTTTCAACCTTTCAAAACTAATCCACTTGAGAATGATATAACAAGAGGAAAAATTTAATATAGATTCAATCAAATTTAATTAATTATGAATGAATATATTATATTTATTATTTAATTAATTTTTTTTATAAAAAAAATTATACAAATTAGACGATCAATTACAATAAGCTGTCTCACATATTTATCTCACATTTTGAGGATCGGCCTCAATATAAAGAGAAAATGAAGCACTTATATGCATATTTACAAAGATCACCCTTTTCATTTTAGGGTGACGAGGGGATCTATCCTCATCTATAAGATGCACGAATACAACTATCAAATATTTTTTTTCCCCAAAAATTTTTATATAAAATGTGTTCGACACGATAAAATTATATTTTTAAAAATATTCACAAGTGAAAAAAATGGAATTAGGTTCAGCTAATATTCTAAGAAAGCGTTTGGTAGGCTACATTAACCCACATTGGTATGAGGTATGCGGGTTAATGTTCTGTTAGGTAGCAAATATTAGCTTTGGCGGGCCACATGATTTTAATATCTGGCCCGTTGAAAGCCCGCACTGTTGAGCCATTAAGTCTCGAATCTCATATCGCAGAATGGTAGATATTAACTCCAGTTATGATTTTCCTTTTCACTGTACAAAATTAATTGCCAGAATCTGCCCTTCATATCCAAGGGTTTCTCCTTCCTCTTCTCGTTGCGACAAAGGCAAGTTGAAGAATATCCACCTTTAATCGTCTGCGACAAGGTACGCTTTTCCCCTTCATCTGTTCCCCTGTTTTTTTGTGACCTTATCGGTTGAAGTCCTGTTCGTATGGGAAGGTTCACTTTCGTTTTAATAGCATTTGGGTAAACCCTAAATGAAAGCTCGAAGTACGAACTAAATAGGGATATGAAGTGGGTAGTATGTGTTGTGTCCTCTGATTCGTTGTTTCTTTTTGTAACCTCTGTAGTGTATGGATGAGAAAATTCGGGGAAATTTTTCGAATGTGGTTTGAGTCGATTTTCTGGTATGGTTGGATGTGCTGGGTCTCAATGGGGAATTATGTGGAAATTTTAGATGTTGTTTCACTTTCAGTTTTCTGTCTTGTGTCGGGAAAGCTCTCTTTATGTGTAATTCCAATCTGGTTTCTGTATGTGTTGCTTTTCAACTCCCCTTCACTAAACATCACAAATTTACATCCAACTTATTATTGCATAT